>JASUAD010000007.1:5602709-15602709 GCA_037013555.1 Sextonia rubra | reverse complement strand
ATAGGAAAGCAATCCATATGTGCAAATGATGCACATGTGTTTCATTTCTATATGCAATTAAGTCCCATGGAAACAGTATTCTTTATTTGCCATTTTCACATGTGAATTTCAATGGAGCCAATGGTTCACCATTTTTCTCTAATTTCTCAAATTGTAAAGGAACTAAGACATGACATTTGGCACTCAAGGACATGACATTTGGCACTCAAGTTCCTTTAGCCTTTCAAAGAGGGATGACATTTGGCATCTAGTAATTTTGTACCTTCCAAAGAGGGTAAACGGGTTGCATTGTGAAAAAGTGCCCCACAAAAGTCAATTTTTGCATATCTAATTGTCTACTTATGTGATTTTCTCAAAAAAAATGATGAATCAATTGCTAAAATTTGATGTCATAGCTGTTATTGGCCTTTTAAGTACAACTAACAGTTCAAAACAACATTTTCAGGTAGAGACAAAAAAAATGAAATGGGTAAATATGCATTGTAACACCACCTAATACAATGTCATGTAATACCCTTTCTTACCATGGGAGATGTGAAAATTTCGAGCACATTCTCACACCTATTTTCACACATTTTCATAATCTAATTCATGTATCACGTGCAAAATTGGTCTAATCAAACATTGGATGTGTAATCGTTATGCATGACACATGTAAAGGCGCATCCGGACAACTACTAAATGTATGCCATGCATTGGAGATGAATGTGAGAAGAAAATGGGATCAATGTTTTGGGGACCATGACTGTGAATAATATACTTCCACTTACTAATAACATATTATATTGAGGTTAACCCTATTTTTCTTTCATGCAATGATTAAAATTTTTGAGGGACTGTGTACCTAGACTTGTGGGACCCATTGTATGATAAGTAAATAAGCAAGAGGGCGAAGCTTGGGTTGGATTGCTTAATTACTAAGTTAGAGGGCCTAATTGCCTAAAGAAAATCAATGTTTTCTAGGAGTTTGAATAGTTTGGGGCAAGGATTAAAATGAGAGAATCAAACCTATTGTGTCCCAAGCTGCGCATCTGAGTTGGTTGGGACATAGGTGTGTTGGTGGGATCATGCGAGTTTGAATCCCCTGCGTAGAAAAAAAAATATTAGAGTGACCAAACTAAGCTACTTAAATAATCCATCCATAGGTTTAAGTTTACATATTAGCTTGGATATTTAACCTCACCCATTGCCATCTAAATGTAAGATTAGGTCAGGGTCTAACCTCGAATGATTGAATTAGGTGTTGTACAAGTATGGGTTGGTTGGTTCAATAACAGGCACAACTCTAAATTTCAAATGTATTTTATCTGAGGTTATTAATCATATTATTAATACTATACTTGATGTTTTTATTAGTTATTTTTTGGCTATACAGGTTAATAACACACTAAAGGGAAGAGGTAAGCGAAGAAGACATGGACGATGGTAGTAAAATTGGATTTGAAGAAGTTTAGCTATTTGAGGATTTAGTTCAAGCTGGATTGGAATGGAGAAACAAATTTATGTGGCCGACACCCCAATATAGTCAGGACAAGGATTTGATTATGATGATAATTTTTTGGTATAAAGGTGACGCAAGGTATACAAATGGGTTGGATATGGGGTGAAGCAATGGTGAATTTGAACCCGAATTTGCTTTTAATGGATATATAGGTCTAGATATGACAAGAAACATCCTTTTCATAGTCGATTTCTACATCAATTAAAAAACTTTCAAATCCACACCCAAAATAAGATGTACCTTACATTAGGACTAGCAAAATACCCCCGTGGTCAGCACGAGTAAATAGAAGTCATAAAAAATACAGTAATTTAAGCATAAACAATAAAAATTGGCAAATCTAATATCTAATGTAAACAAAGTAGTGAGCCAGTAATTGAAATGCTAAAATCGGAGACTCTATAATAATCACCACCACTTATTTCCTATATTGTGAATTGATAATTATTCATGAAAAAACACAAAATAATACAAAATTAAATAAAAGATTTTGTGATTTAAGTATAAAATTAAAGAAAACACATGAGATCTCCGATGCAAACATAAGCAGTGAGAAGGGGGAAAAAGAAGATAAAAAGTTTTTGAGGGGAACAATACTAAAATTTCTCTTTTAGGCCATGTTCAATGATAGTGAAAATCTCGTTTACTAATTCAATTAGGAGAATAAGAAAAGATTATAAACTACAATTTCCAAAAGGACTGAAAAAATGAGCATGAAAATGGGAAAAAAGCAAATACTTGAGAATAAAAAAAGCCAAATAAGAAGAAAATAAAACATGGTGGCTTATTGATGCAGAATGAAGTCATAAAAAATATATATGATTTGAGTGACCCTGTTTGAATTGGAATAAAGAGGTAATGAAGAGGTATTAGTGAAAACAAAACTATTGTTATTAATGAGTCCTCAGTGGGGCATTAGTTGGGCCACTAAAATATTTCTATTAATAGGGCCTTACTAGGGCATTAGTAGGGTTAATATGAGTAGGAGGTCAAAAATTGTAGGTAAGTTAAAATCAATTTTGAAATTGGTATGAAATTGACAATTGGATTCAATTGGCTTAATGCATTATAATTTGTTTGATTGCAAACACTTAAAGATTTCCTTTTTTTTTAAGACTAAGTCGGTTCTTCATTTTCTCAAAAAGGTTAAAATATAGAAAAGGAAGTTTTTCCACCAAGATGTAGAAAGAGCTTTCAATGGGGCATACCTCATTCATCTAGAAAGGACAGCATGCTAATCAAATAAAAAAAAAAAAGGCCCACAACCAGGGCATCAAGCTGCCATTAATTTAACTTAAGAAGAGCAATATGGTAAATTCATTTCAAGATTACCAATGCCAGTTGGAGCCATCCTCCTCTGCAAATCTTTTTGCAGAATCAAATTGTGCTAGAATGTAAAACTGAGAAATGAACTTGTTTTAATTTTCGGATTATAACTTCCAAACTTCTCACTTTAAATATTTCTTTCCAAGGGACATTTGCAGTTGACTTTGTGCCTAAGTAAGAGAAAGGTTTGTCTCGATATAGGAAAGATTCGATACGCCAACTCAATTTTATTTTAAGTAAAAACAAAAAAAAAACAAATTATCATGTATCTATTGATGGAGTTATTTAGATAGTTTTAGTAATGATTTGTTTATACTATATAAAATATGTAGATATTGAAACTAAGTAATTATTCTTATTAAGAAAAAGGTATATAGTAATTTGAATTGGAAAGTATTTTAAATAGGTGGTGATTTAAATTGTATTTTTCTCAAAATTTAGAGTAAAAAGTCAAAACTAAAGTTAATTGTAAAAAACTTTGTATCCACCTACGAGAATTACATGGAGAAAGGTATTTAAAAATCTATTTAAAAATCTTATTAGTTTAATTTTTGGTTCACCTCTAATTGTTGACCTATAAAAAATCATAACTATTACAGTAAAGACATTACAGGTAAATTCCGAGCTAAGGCCACATAAACCCTAGGATTGTATAATACCGGTCAAATACTGGATCGAGATATTCAGAACTAAATTCAGCTTATTCAGAAGACTTCAAATAGGATGAAAGGTTCGTTGGCTCAACGTGTATGGGTCATTGAACGCGATCAAGCTTCTAAATTACCATAGTGGTTGAAAATCACACGAGAGCTCCAAATTATGCTTAGGAATAATGCTTTAAATTTTCAAAGCATTCAGACTTCATTACAGTTCAAAATCAAGCTTTAGTGATTGTTTTCTAGCTCATTGGGGTCACTGTAACAGCAAACACTTCTACATATCTGAATCAATTAAAACTCTCGAAGAAAGCTCAAATCATAATCAGGAGGGGCTCTGCAAAATTTCAAGTCAAGTAGATGTCATGTGACCCAGAGTCAACAAATATGTCAACTTTGGGTCAGTGACCCCCAAGGTATAAGGTCACTAATCAAAGTCTTATTTTCAGGTGACCAAAGTTGATGAAATTTAGATGAAGCTTAAGTCATACTCAGAAGTAATTCTATAAATTTTCAAAGCCAAGAGGACTTCATCTGACCATACTTTAACTACATGTTGGCTAGAAGTTCGTGACCCCCAGGTCATTGGATCACTAAATACAAATCTTATTTCTGGGAGGTTAAAGCTGATGAAATTCGGATCAGAGACTTAAAATATGTTCATAGTTAGTTCCCAAAATTTCAAATCAATTAAACATCATTCTGGTAGAAAACAAGCTAACTGCTCGCAACACAAGAGAATGTTGACTTAGAACATGTAACAAGTGGGTCCCTGTTCAAGATCCTGCTTCCACAAATCCAAACTACATGAAATTTGGATGGATCAATCCTTCTAAGTTTCATATCAAACCGAGGTCATCTGGGCCTCAAACAATTGAACAAGGGCCCATTTTCATGCAAAGTCAACAGGGGGGTTGACCAACTTCAGAATGTTAAAATGGGTTGAAATTTTTGTGATACACTCAAAATAGTATTGAAAAGCATCTCCCCGAGTTTCGTGAAGATCGAACATTGTTTGAGCCCTAAATAGGTAAAAACAAGTTGTCTATGCAAAAATCCAAAAATTGAACCTGTCAGAGACCGCGACCATGGTCATTGACACCTGTGAAGCGGTTTCTAGCAGTTTTCTCCACTTTATTTTGAACTCCAACCTCCCATAACTCCCAAAACCACTTATAGAGTCAATAAAATAAAGTGTTGTCACCTGGGAGAGGGTTTCAAGTAAATCCAAGACAATTCTACACAGATTCCAACAAGATTCAACAAGATTTAAGGCATTAACAAGCAAGTTTCAAGAATTTATAAGGCTCCCAAGACGCTTCAAGCACTCCAATTCTACTTCTTCTTCTCCTTTCGCACTAACTTAAGGTGAGAAATGGTTCAAAGAAGGAGAATAAGCTTGCATATCACTTAGAAAAGATGGATACAAGGGCTATCAAGCATACAAAGGAAGAAACTTATTTCCTTTGGTTTTCTCACTTTTGAGGGTTTTGCGTGGTTTTCTTCCTTTGGAGGGTTTTGGGCTATCTCAGAAGTTGTGAACAAGCCTCTTTTGGCTTCATTCTATTTCCTGAAAATTATAGGTTCGGAATGACATAACTTTGGTTCTATTTTGCTTGTATAAAGCACCATTTTTGGATTTATACAAAAACGATTCGTAACAAAAAAGTGATGATTGCTAAAGGTTTTAGTTGATTCCAAGGCCAAATTAAGTACTCTTGGTGGTCATTTACCACTGCAAAAGTAAAAGAAAATAAGCTCCAGTACTTTGAATGCGTCATATAAGCGAAATAGAATAGAAATAGAGGCAAACAATGGCCTTTTCAACCACTATCTACCAGTGATCGTGTCACGGCCGGGGGCCAATGATCAAAATTCTAAGGCTTCGACTTAAAGAAATTCTAAGCTAAAAGAGTTAAATCCTAAGAGTAGCCCACCTATGTAAAATTTAACCCAATCAAAATATTTAAAGAGTTGGTTGGTTCATAAGATTGACTATTGGATTAAAAACATGATTAACACAATCTCTAAGCATATTATTAATAACTATTTTATCAAATAATCAAGCATAAAGTGGGACAAAGAACTTCCATTGGGTTAAAATTTGGAGATACGTCAATTATATACCATGAGTAAACTCATTTTGAATGGCTTGGATTTTAAATAAGTTGGCCCTACTATAAAGTCCTTTTGGATTGTTTGGTTATATTTTTTTTTATATTATTGAATTTCCTGTAAAAGAAATAGTTTTCTATGAGTAAAAACTTTTGAGGATCCAGACTCCAATTAAGGTAGCTCTCACTCATATTCTCTTTATGTTTTTTGTACTCCTCTCTCTCTCTCTCTCTCTCTTCCATATTTCTTTTTGTTTTTGCTACTCCTTTCTCTCTCTCTCTCTCATATTCCCTTCATGTTTCTGCGACTGCTGTGTTCTGTTATCTCAATTGCTATCTTCAAATCCTGATGTGTCTTCTCCTAAATTATCGAAAACTTATCCTGATAGGATTTAACCTTGAGAAATTCTAAGTTAAAGGGTGGAACTTGAAAGTGGTGCCATCTATTTAAATATGAATGATTAAAAGTAAGCATTCACCATGTGTTTTGGGTGTCATAAAATTTTAGATCAATTAGAGTTTGTTTCACTATTGGTTTGATCATTTGATAGAAAAAATGTGATTAAAACAATCTTATGTCCATTCAATCATAAAGTTTTCATCCAACCATCAATCTAGAGGTGGAATAAACTGAGACATAAATAAAATATGAGGATAGCCCCTATGTTGACATTATTTTGAATGATTCAGATTTCAATAAGAGGGCTCCATAGTGAAGTTCCGCTCATTTAAGCACAACCTTTTACCATCATTGGTCTTGAATTATTAATAAACAAAACCACTATTATCCTTTGCTCCCATTTTCCTTTATAAGTGTGTTTCTGTTTAATTAGTTTCTAATCCTAAGGTGAACATTTAAATAAGAATAAAGTCCATGACCTATAAAAGATTTGGTTTTGAATAATTTAAAAAATCAAAGAAAAGTTTGTGCCACTTGTTGTCCAAGTGTATTCAGTCTATTATTGCATATATTTCATATTAATATGATATGCACTATGTCAAATTTTATATAAAAAGGAGTATTCATGTACACCCATCCCTCTCCATACGTTGAAGGATACGTACATAATTGAAAATATTAGTGTGCAAAAGAGGAGAAACTATATATATATGGTCGTCTGAAGAAGATGAATCTTCATGTGCAAAAAGGAAAATACATGAAAGTGTCGTCACCCTAAGGGGTGATGGATGGATACACATGAGCATTCCTCTTATATAAAAAATATTATTTTGCATATGTCACTTTGGTAGACGGATCTATAACAGCTAAATCATATATATTTTTTTGTTATAACTATAAATAGTAATTCATTATTAATATAATGGAGTTTATTAAATATTACATGACTAACTTTTAATATCTCTTTTTAGTGTTACAGTAACTATATATCGCTGCAACATTTGTGATAAATACTCTTACCCAAGTACATGTGTCTAATTAAAAATTATCTTGAACGTTTTGAGTTTCCATATATTGTGAAAGTACCCTTTACATGGCACAAGTGCTTCAAATATGTGAACAACAATTTGACAATGAGTAGACAATGTGTCGATAAGAAGCCGTTCCAATGGGTGGATAACGCCCTAACATTGATAAGGTGCTAATCCTCAACGGATGATGCCAAGAAGGCGTGGATAGCACCCTAATGCCAATAAGGCGAGAAACTTCAGTGGATGACACTAAGAGGGGTGGATATCACCCTACCACTACTAATGAGAGAAACCTCAATGGATGACACCGAGAAGGGTTGATAACACCCCAACACCGACAAGGAGCTAAACATCAGTGGATGACATAGAGAGGAGTGGATAACACACTAACGCCAATGAGGCGAGAAACCTCGGTGAGAGAATATTTTGGTAGTTGCCGGTACCAATCAAAATCAATCCTTTCGATTGTGTCATGAACAACCGGATTTTCAAGGCGTCTATGCCAGGTAACCCTCCAATAAGTGCCTTGAAGTGCACCAAATGTTGATAGGTTGAACCCTTCCCCAAGTAAGGTTAAAAGGTCAACTGCTTGATTTTGGCAGGGGTAGGGGGGATGGGATGGGACTAGGTCGAACTCTACGAGGGTATTTGGGCAACACCCCCTTTTTCTTCAACCGAATCTCTCCCTTAACTTTAGTCATCATGTCGGTGACTTCTTTATATGTCACTGGTTTGTCAAGGTTAGCCTTTTGGCTATTGCCGGATGAATGATCGCCCGATAGCCCTGATTCTGGTGCTTTTTCAACAAAGGGCCCTAATTTGAGCCATGAGCTGACCAACTTTGTTTCCACCTATATGTATTGTTATTGTTTAACAAGATGGTTGATGTTAATTTACCCACCTTTGTTGTTATCCAACCCTTGCTCATTTTCTTCTTTTGTCTTCCTCGTGATTAGTCCCACTCCCTCCAGTCATGAAGACTGAGTACCGGTGAGGTTTAGTTGAAGAAATAGTTCAAGTGGCTAAACTTTTGCCTGTGTCGGTGTCATTGTCTGAGCCATAGTTTGTTTGTACATGGCCTTTCGACGTTTTTTTCCTAGCTTGACTATGGTTCAGCGGCCTTCCCTCGGGTCATGATTCTTGTGACCCGTCGTGCTGATCGGGGTCGAACCATATTGGTGGGTGCAATATCTTGACTGGATTCTCTAGCAATGCATTTCTGGACTATCTTCGGCTACAGAGGTTGTGCCAACATTTTGGTGTTTTGACGCTGGTACCTTGCCGTCATTGGTTTGGACCCACATGGTAAATAAGACTTCAGCGGCTACTGCTTTGTTCTGCTTGGATATCCTACTTTGTGCCTGACTGTTGCATTAGGCCAAATGCTCTATTTTTTCTGGTGCGGGCTAGCGAGTTCGAAGTTCACTGCTAGCCCCTAACTTTCCTCATGCCGAAGGGTAAAAGGAGTTACCTTTATACTTCCTTGGTTTTCTTCCCATGGTGTGACAATTCTGGGTCTCTGAGGTTCAAGAGACCAAGTGCAACAACTTGGTATGGTGGCCTCTTGTCGGTCTCTTTTCAATTGCCCCCAAGTTTATCTTGGAGCAAGTCCGATGAATTTGGGCCTTCCTGGACCTCCTTCCTTCCTTAGTTATATAAAGGTCCAGGGCAAGGTCCTTCTGTTGTGTAGGCATCCTGCTTTTAGGGGCTGCATCCTATGCTTCAAGTGCACTTTGAAGGGATTCTGAGTGTACTTGGATACCCAGGGCTTGAGTGGTTGTTTCGTACCTTTAGATGCACTAAAGCTTGCAGATGGTGCAATATTGCCCGCTGATGCGAGCCTTTGGAAGACCGTAACCCAAGTTGAGTTGGTGTTAGCTTCGGTCCTTATTGTGAAGGCCTGCTTGGGACCTGGTGAGGGAAAGCTAGAAGAGACGCTCTTTGGCTTCATCGAAGATGATTACAAGGGAGGCCATGGTCTTGCAAAACAAGTTTGTTTTATAAGTTTGGATCATATAGCCTCTCTTCCTTGTTTCCAAACCATTTGCATTTTGGTGCGAGAGAAATGGCCCTGAAATGGGAGAAAAAAGAGTTGAGTCTGACCCAGTTTAGTTGAAGTGTGGGGCATAAATGCTAGCATAACCAACTTGAACTGGGTCATGTGGACTCCATCTTATACATAGGCTAAAGCTAGGTAATTAAATGCTCGCTATGCCATAAGGACAAATTTCGAGAAGCGCAACCTTTTTCTCTTTGTTTCTAAACCGATCACATTTTAAATGTGAAAGGAATGGTCCCAGAATGGGAAGATAAAGGGTTGAGTCTGACCCAGCTCAGTTGAAGTGCTGGGCATAAATGCTAGCACAACAAACTTGAACCAAGTAATGTGGACCCTATGTTATTCCGGGGCTGAAGCTGGGTAATCAAATGCTCGCTACACTACAAAGACAGATTATCAGCATCAAGTGGCCTCGCAACTAGACAAATTCCACAAGGAAGAGCTTCGATCAGCCTTTTACCATCGGAGCGTGATGCATCAAGGTCACATAACCATCTAGCGGGAGGGAAGATCTCATGATATCTACTAAAGCGGGTAGTCAACTTTCATACCTTGTGGTTGGTTACTGACCATGCATTTCATGCATCCTTTTTTTTCCTTAATATAACTAGAGTTTGATATTCCCCACAAACAACACCAATCTTTTCTGTTTGCTTAAAAAGGGAAAGCCACAAACGCGATATGCATCGACACCCATTTTATCAAATGGACCAAAAAAAGACACAAGAATGAAAATGATGTATTTTTGCAAATTTTTCATTATGCAGTTTACTTTTACATGGGCTCTAACACTTTGACCTTCTCAGTGCAAGTTGTTTATACTTTTTTATTTTTATACAACTCCCCCACTTGGTCTCAGATGATCTCAAACTTGGCAAAAGTTACAAACATTTAACAAAAATAAATAAAAGAAGAAGAACGAGTAATCAACTGCCACAAGGCAATGGCTGATCCTAGTGTGGCTTTGGCCCTACTGGCTGAAACACATTTTGCGCCCCCCCCCCCCTCCCCTCTTTAAGTCATACGAGCAATTGTCGTAAACTATCACTTTATTTTTTCGAGCGCACCAAGCACGTAATTCGGGACGAGTCATGGTTTTTGAACCAAATGAAGTGCCCATGGTCACGTTGCCTTTATGGGACATCGAAGTGTTAATCCGAAAAAATAAGCATGATTGACTTCATAGGCCTCTTCAACCCCAGAGTCAATAAGACGAAGAAAGTTTTGAAAGACAATAATCTTCAAGTGCTTCTTGTTATAACACCATGGTACTTGATGTAATCATTTGAGTATTTTCTTAGAGATTAAGTATCCTGCTTTTGATTAGCTTTTCTTCTTGGTAGAGTCTAGATGCTTCGAATGTTGCGGATGCTTGAATGCTTGGAGGCGCACTAGAGTTGATTGATGTGAAGGTCGCCCAAGGGGACTATTTATAGGCTTGGAAGTTTTCTTTAGCAATTTGTAGAAGGGAGAAACTTAAGCAAAAAATGTTTGATTTTCAAATGGGTTGTTGACTATATGGTTGTATGGTCGACTACCCTTTGTTTGGTCAATTGGCAGAGGTGTTAGTCGATTTCTTGTACCCTAAGTCATGCTGATTAACTTCAAAATTAGCCTGGGAATGATTTGACCAGATTTGGATAAGCAATTTATTGAGTTGTCAAATTTCGCTGTTTCTATTTTCAAATTTCTTCCATTGGCTGTTACACTGTTCAATCGACCATTGCTTTGTTTGGTTGGCTGGTGCAATGTACATTCAAGTTTTGTGATTTGTTTCTTCATTCAAACTTTTGAGAGGACATTCCTAACTTTGTCCTTTAGTTGTTTAAGCACTTGTTTGATGTACTTGGACTTAGTTTAGCTTGGTCGGTTGCCCCCTTGCTTGGATTTTCTTCTAAGTTTTTGTTGAAACTTTTTTTTGTGTCAACAGTGTTCATGGATAGGATGGGCAGGGCTAAGGCATATCTAGGCCTATTACTACTTTAAAAACACTAGCATAGGCTTGGCCAAGCCTGACATAGGCCATAAAAAGTTAGGTCGAGCCCATCTATTTAATTAATGGGGTGGGGCCGGATGGATATTTTATCAATTTTGCAGCCATTTTGCTGATTGTTTGCACTAATTAAATCAAATTACATGATTTCTTACATGGGCTGAGCTGTGCTTTGGGCTTTCTATCAATTAATCAAAGCCTGAGCCGATTATTAAACAAGCACAATTATTAAATGGGCTCTAATTACTTATCCAAGCCCTGCCCAAGGCAGGCTGGCCCAACCCATGAGCACCCCTATCTTTTGGATAAGGATTTAGCCTCTTATATCCCTTCTTTTGGAGTAGGTGATTTGAAAATCCAATGGAGAAGGTAGAAACTGGGAATTATAAGAAGTGAAGATTTGATTATGCTAAAATTATTAAAGATTTGCTGGCACCAAACACGGATATTGATAGATACCTAGAAACTACATTTTCTTTTCTCAATGATTTTGTAACAAAACATGCCCTTAATTATATTATCCTTAACTGGAAAGGTTTTATGGGTTATCGCTTCCTTAAGGTAAGGAATTCTAGTCATTGGTCTTTTTCCCCTCTTGGAATGATGAAGTTTGACATTGATGGTGTTGCGAGAGGTGGGCCAGGGCCAATAAGTATTGGCGGTGTTCTTTATAATAATAATAAAGGTGACATGTTATTTATGTTTTCCAATAATGTGAGTATTCATGATTCCAATGAAGTAGATGTGCTAGCTATTTTGAATGCTTTTCATTACTTTGTGGGTAGCTTCCATGGAACCCTATTGTGATAGTGACTATTCTAACATAATCACTTGAGATTTTAATCGAAGGCTTTCCCTTGGAAACTTCAATTCATCTTTATTAAAATTTAGTTTCTTTTAGCATTCATTTAATGAAACTTTTTGTTGCCGCTAAAAAAAAAAGCACATTTGAAGTGCTGGCATTTTTTGGGAAGTAAGTAAAGACTGGCACGTGGACTGCCAACTCTCTGAGTTTTCCTCATTCAAATTGAGAATTCGTAATTCAACTGAGTACATTGCCCTTAGGAATTCCCGACAGGGGGAATTTTGGTCAAAACTGCCCTCATTATTAAATTGACTAAAATAGCTTAAGAACAATTTGCTAAATATCCAAATAGAATTGTTAAATAATATGTATAATTCAATCACGGTATGTATAATTACATCTTAAATATACTATAAAAAATAAATATAACTCAAGCTAGATACAGGCTTTAACATCTCTAATACATATTTTTAATATGAGCATAACGCTGTTAAGGTGGTGGCTCAGTTGGTTTGAGACTTGGATTCGCTCCAAAAGTCTCAAGTTTGACTAGCGTCCCTTGTGTTATTTGGGTACTATATGCGGCCAAAGTTTCAAGGCAGAGCCGTGGAGAAATATTATAGGTAATAATTAAAAAAAATAAAACAAGCATGTGAATGTAGTAGCCATAGGACCAGGTCCTTGAGCCAAAAGCATACAAGAATCAGAAGGCTTTACGCATACCATTTCCATTTTACTGAACCCACTGGAAGCGTGTGAGCGTTGAGTCTCTTGAGCATGCCTCAAAAATTATATATTAAGAAAAAGTAGTGGACGGTTGTATCAATATCAACTCTTTTGCTTTGCTTCTTCTCCATCTCCCTCTACGACACCACTTTCCTCTCCCTCCCTCTCACAAAACCCTAGATCGGCCCAAGCTGTAGCCGATCTTCTACCTCTAGTCATCCTCTCCATTTCTACTGACCCCCCTCTCCTTCGTCTCTCGATTTATTTCATTTCAATCTCGACGCACTGTGCTGTTCTGATGTGGCTCCCTCTTCATTTCCTCTGCAATTGATTGCGGAGATTCTAAGCATCTGTGGTTAGCAGGAGGTATCTGCTTTTCTTCCCCTCTCTTCCTTTGTCTCCGATCTTAATATTATGGTTCAATTCCAAATCTCCCTGCAGTTTAAGGGATAGGGTTTGATCCGAATAACAATCGGATTTCAATTACAGTTTTTTTCCCCTATCTGATTCCGTTGTATGTATTGCTTGGAAATCGATTTCTTCTTCTTAAATCAGAATGACCTTATTCGTAGAGAGAGAGAGAGAGAGAGAGAGAGAGTTGTGTCGTTTCCAATCAAAAGCGCTGCCATGTTTGATTTGGTTTCTTAATTCATGTGCAGTTCATTCCGCAAGATGGCTTCTCCGCAGCATGTTGAAATGGAGGCGGCCAAGTTACTGCAGAAACTTATTCAAGAGTCGAAGGACGAGCCTGCGAAGCTGGCGACAAAACTTTTTATGGTGTGAACACTTCTTTTCTTAGTAGCAGTGTTCGTTCTCAGATTGATTTCGTTCCCATTTTCTAACCTCGTTTTGAAGTGCAACAGATATGCCAACACATGAAATCGAGTGGGAAGGAGCACTCTTTGCCGTATCAAGTAATATCAAGGTGAAGATTTTGAGCACGTTTGTCTTCTCTAATTCGTGGGGGAAATATCGATATGAACTTGGAAATCCATATAATTTGTAGCTAGTGCTGGTCCAAGTGCACTCGTGAACACAAGTAACGATTCTGGGTCGGCCTCAGACTCAATAATGTTAATATATCCACATGTGAATGTCTACCTCTTCAACACTAATAAATTCGTTTGAAAACAAATTCAACAAAAGCTCGTAGAAGGACTCGTTGGGTTGATGCAAGACTCTCATGACTGACACCACCCAAACAACACTCACCCCATAGTATAACAATCTTTTATGAAGACTCTTTACTAGCTATAATTCTGAACCACCAAGGGAATATTGCAAACATGGAACCTTCTCCCAACCAGTGATCAAACAAAACGGACTTTATTTCCCACCATGATCTTAAACCCATCCCTTCACTGAAAGCTTCCCCCTCACATTAGACTTGTCCCCAACATACCAATAATAGTACCTCAACACAACCTTCTATGCCTATGGACTCTTCTAGGGACCCAATCACGCTTGTCCTCATGTTGTTTTGAAACAATGATTCTTGTCCATGGAGCCTCTTTTCTTCACTGGACCATGATCATCATTCTGCCACCAACACCCTTTCTTTTTATGTTAAACTTCTCAAGCTGAAACCACCAGAAAATTTTTTCCTTCACCATTTCACTCTGCGATCTATCAAATCTATATTCCTTATCTTACTTCGCCCTTCCCACAAGAAATTTTCCAGAAGTAATCCAACCCTTCCTCCAAACTTAAATAGAAGGCAAACTTACTAAATTACTCTTGTAACTTAAGAAGTTGCTTATTGAAAACATAAAAAGCAAACTAAATGAGCAAGAGGGCTGGACTTCCACCAAGACATCTTGGCTGTATTATGTGGGCAGTAGGCCCTTTGGGCCTATCGTGAGTGGACCATGGTTCCCACCATGGCTCATGTTTGCTCATGCAAGGAAGCTGTACCCATTGGCTCGGTCAAACCTCCCCATTCAGGCTTTAGCTATGGAAGATATTGGGTCTAGATAGTCCTCATCATCAAGTTGGTCAGCAAATTATTGAAAGTTCTAATCATTATGTGCTTGTAAACAGCACTGGTCATCTTAATCTGATCTTCTCCTTTTCAGGGCCATGGAAACTGTTATCACCGAGCATGGTCTTGATATCAATAGTTTGAAGTTTTCTCGTCTTGCTTTGGCTGGTGGAGCTCAGGTGGGGGATTCCGGGCAAAAGAGTAAGGATGCACCTGGCAATTCATCAGGTGTCATTGACATGCCTATTGATGGTGGGCCTGCTGGTGCATGGAATGCTGCATCAAGCAGTAAGAATAGAGAAGATAACTATGGAAGTGCAGGACATAGATTTGGGGCGTCGAAAGAGAGTGAAAAAGCATTGGTTGAGAATGATGTGCCCAAGCAAGAGGCAGTGTCTTCAAGTGGGCAAGCTGCTGGGCCATGCATGTCTGCAACCATGGGAGACACTGTTAATCCAAGATCCATACCTGAAATAAGCACCAATATATTTGAGCGAGACATGAAGGAACCCAGATCTGCAAACTTACAGGAAATAAATGATGCCATCAAACTGGATAGACATATTCGTCAAAAGGACAGTAAAAAAGTTGGTGCCAAGAGAAAGAAGGCAGATTCATCTCCAGAGGCACATGCTGATCCCCTGCAGCAGTTGGATTCATTAAGTCCTGGGTTTAACTCAAAGGAGAAGCCAATTATGAGAGGTGATATCCAAAGTCATTCTCCTGCTAAAAAAGTTGCTGCTGATGCTGTACAGCAAAAGCTTGGTATTTTAAAAGATGCAGTTCCACGAATTTCTGAGAAATTTTTGGAAGCCCAATGGTCTACATCCTTTCGAGGGGCAGATGCTTCAGCATATCTAGCTACTGGAAAAGCCATAGAACATGGACCAGGCATCTCACGTGCAGTTACCAATACATTTAGTATGACTCAGGTATTATCTTTTCTTTGATTTGTATTGGTGAAAATTTATTAAAAATAAAAGATGTACAAAAGCTAGCAGTGTTTATTACGAACATAGACTGCCATCAGAAAGCCAACCAATATCAATCTGTCTAAAGATTACATGTTCACTTTATTACAGCTGGCAATCTTATGGCCAGTGACAGGTGCCAACCAGCTATGCATACTATTTGTTGGCATCTATTTCATACCGGCTGTGTTACTAAGTTGCATGAACTGGTACTGTAATCGGACACCAGTAGAAGATGTCTGATTTGGAAAACCCCATGTTGACAGTCTCGCAGATGTATATGTAATTGAGTTCTAGAAAGTCAATGTTTTTATTTTGCCTGTGGTTATAAACTCAATGGCCTCAATGACTCTATTACTGTACCTCCTCTTGGTCATGCAAATTTGATGTTGAATCTTTTGATATATGACAAGTCTTAGTATCTTCTGTCAGTTTATTTTAGTTACTTAGTTATTGTTTAAGTTTTTCAAGTTTGAGTTTTTCAAGTTATGTTAGTGTTATATGTTTTCTCGTACATGTTTCATCTAGTGACAGCAGGTGTACATTTGAAAAACAGTTGTATTTCATCGTTAGCTTCAATATCTATGTTATTTTGTGCTGTAATCAGAGAAGCCTAAGTGGCAAAATAAAGTTTTCCCAGATTATTCGCATTGATAAGGAGTACCTGACCAAACTTGAGAACTCAAAGCTAGCTCGGGGAAGGGGGATTGACCTAGGTGGAACTCAGAAAACCAGGTTTCCCATATTATGCACATAGACAAGACAAGGAGTATCTGACCCATCTCAAGAACTTGAATCAAGCTCAGGGAAAGAGGGATTCACCTAGGTGGGACCCAACATTTTCGCACTTGAGACTTACAGTCCATGGCTTGTCCACTGGTGCTGGATAGAGTACCTGTTGGCAGCCACATGTTGACATCCATGGCTGTGAACATGTTGCCCCTACTTTTGGTTGGTCAAGCATAGCTATTGGAGATGTATTTCTTTTTAGTTTTGTGTTGATTTGTTTAATTTGTAAGGTATTTACTATTTAGGCATTTTTCTTGTAGTTGATTTTTGTTGGTTTAGATTATATCATCTAAAGCAATGTTAATGGTTTAGATGATGTCTAAGGCTTTTATTTATTGGAAAAGAAAAACTATATACAAGAACATAGGGCTGGATTCCCATCCTATTATTGTGTATTCTCATATTTTGGCTTGAAAAAAAAAGGCATAGATGCATTTTCCCTTTCTTCTTTGTTTATTTCTTTACTTTTAGGTCTGGTAAATATTCACACACCCATCCACACACACCCCTTTCTGCTTTGTTTATGGGCATATGAATAAACTGATTTTGGATTTTAATTTTAATTTTTTTTTTTTGATTTCCTTCCATGCATGGTGCTGGTGTTTCTCTACTATTTGGAGGTCAGATCCGGACCATCCTTTGTCGATACTATAACCAAAGATCTCATCAGTGATGAACTTCACTCGATACA
Organism: Sextonia rubra; assembly: GCA_037013555.1. NCBI lineage: Eukaryota > Viridiplantae > Streptophyta > Magnoliopsida > Laurales > Lauraceae > Sextonia > Sextonia rubra. The sequence goes on along the minus strand of JASUAD010000007.1, from coordinate 15,585,666 downwards.
AATACTTATTTGCCTATTCCATGACTGCCTCTTTTAAGGGTCTTTCAAAGAAAGAAAGAATGAACAAAGAAACAAACGAAATATAAACAACTGGAGAAAGTAAAACACAAATCAAGCTAAGAAGTAACTCATTCCCTTGCAGGACCATCTGCTGTTTCATTTGCTTCATGTCAAACATGAGAAAAAGAGGCTCCTAATTGAGAAGCAATATCTTGGACATCATCAACTAAATCTGCCAATCTCCAAAGATAAAGAAGACTCTCTAGACCCCCATTTAATATCAGAAAACAAATCACTTTCAATAATTGCTTTGTAACCTCCTAACTTATGCAACTCACAGCTGCCAACCAACATGGCGGAAACTTAAAGCCATTTGAATTTGTCAAGTTCACCACCGGTCCATAACATTTTTTTTTCACAACTTTCCCAAAAGAATCCCAAATAACACCTCCAATTCCACCCTTAAGAATTTGCTAGATATAACTTCCATCAACACTCAGCATAAGAATACCATCTGGCAGAGAATTCCAACCTATGATGCCCATATACGAGTTGGATATAGGAGGGACATGCCATAGACACATTAGTGATGTAGGCCGGATCTAGATCACAGGCCTACAGATATTAATGGGCCCCACTTGATTCATGATTTGTTCAAGATCAGGGGTCTCTATGCTTAATTAGATGGTTCCTAATTAATAGCTTTATTTCTTATTTTATGTTGAGTTGAGATTAGTACTTGCTTAATTTATTTTAGTAAGTTTGGATTGTTTAGAGATAGTCTTTTCTAGTTTAGAAACAGTCACTGTTATATAAGGAGGAGCCTTTCATTGTAATAGATATGCTTAATTCAATCAATTAAAATTCTCTTTGAGATTTATCTATTTATGGTGTTTTTCATCTTGTGAGGGTGCCCTAGGGGCTGGAATCTATCTTTGGATTTGATCAATCATTTGGGAGCTTGATCTACAATCGATCGTAGATTCGAAGTTGCACCAGTTTGGTATCATAGCCAAGATCCAGTTGCCGGGGAGACGCCTGTCTTTCCTAGATTTCATCCACCCACCAATCTTGTCTCATCAACTTCGCAATCAACCGAGATCCCAGCAGCCCCTTCCAAGGTGTCGTGACCATAAGATCCACTCCAACCACTTCGGATCATCAACAACCCACTGCTCGCCATCCACTCTCTTCCACCATCATCGACCTCATAGCCAACCTTCTGCAACCCCAAATCTCCTATCATCTGAAATCTATCTCCCACCATCTCAAACCCATCGTCATTCCATTCCCTTAAAGCAAAGAATCCTAAGCCCCTTTTGCAGCCTCCATTTAACATCCCCAACCTAGCAAAAAAAAAAAAAAAAAGAGCATTCTTAGAGACCAAAAACTCTTTCACGACCCTCCTACACCCTTGCTGCCATCGAACCCACCCTCGCAATCCACTGATGCCACCACCATCATCCCAAACCTTTAGCACTTCTGAAACCCTAAAACAACTCACCCCCAACCTCCCTGTTGTTCCTTTCCACCATTCGAACCCAATCGACACCCATCGTAGACCATCCTGCCTTTAGCCTAACCCAACCCCACCACCTAAACCCCTTTCCATAGCCAACCGACCAACCGAGAAGAAAAAAAAACCATCTTTCGCTTCGTCAGTGCCCCTTGCACATCCACATCACCCTGAAACCCACGCAACTCAATCTCAACAAAAAAAAAAAAGAAAAAAGAAAAAAAGGAGAGAGAAGTAGCAGAAGAAATAAGGAGAGGAGCAGAGAGAAAAGAGAGGAAGTACGTGGCACTAGTGCACTTGTTTCTCCACCATCTTTGCATCTTCACCTCACCACTACCTCATAGCATTATCTTCAGTAGAGTCTTCTCTTCATTGCAGCCCATCTTATTTTTCGCAAGTACAACAACCGAGGCCAAAATAGGGGAGAAAGTCTTTTTCGTCACATGTGCCTGCGCTAGGCATGACTTAGCCTTGCTTGGGACTGAGTTTAGCTCAGGTCCGACACAGGGTTTATTTGAGCTAAAATCTGTTTGGGCCTTAAGTTTGGGTCCAACCCAATCCCTATCTCATAAGCAACAAGTGAGCTAGCCTTGCTTAGTTGGGTTTGCAGTTAGGTCTGACTTGACCCTAGCCCACCTTCTTTCTTTAAAAAAAAAAGAGAGTCTATAAGGAGCCAAGGTAGGCCGTAAGTACAGATTTTTTTGCTTGATTGATCCCAACCATTGATTCAACAAAAAAAAAGAGGAGGTTGATATCTTGATCATTTGATCTCCAATGAACAATCCTTTTTCACCAATATATTCCACTCATCAAGATCCATCAACGCCAACATACTGTGATTAACAAGATCAACAAATCAAGTCAGTTTATCTTTTTTCAGGTAGTTGAATTTTGAATCCCGAATTATCATGAGAATTTTTGAATACTCAGTTGAAGTTCAAAGATTTGTGTATCAATGCAAATATAGAAATTTGTATTTTGAGAATGAATTCTACTTCGAGCAATTTTTGAATTTGAAGCAAGAAGAATTAACAGCTGATGAATATATTTGCCAATTTCGAGAGTTGCAATATATTAGTGAACTAGAGGAGATTGAAACACATATTTTGGGTCGTTATATTAGACCAGACGTCATGGAGAATATGAATTGTTGCGATACTAGTCAAGAGGTGTACTTAGAAGCCTTTCGTGTTGAACATAGGCTTTGACACTCTCGCATACGACAATGTGCATCTCAACAAAGATCAAGATCACATGTTGTGGAAAGACTTTTTTGCAGGAGAAGATAATCCTACGATTGTCATTCGCCGCCTCCTCTACACACATGAGAAGGAAGAGGAAATGTGAAAACAGGCCAAGAAATTCCACACATGGGTGCTAGTCAAAGATAGAGCCGTCAATTTGACTATTGATAGTGGTAGTGCAATCAATTTTGATGCACAAGAGGTTATTGGCAAGCTTCATTTACTAATTGAGAAACTTCCGAAGCCCTACCAAGCCACGTGGTCTAATGGTTATGTTTTTCCTGTAGTGCACAGATGCTTGGTATCATTCAAGTTGGTAATTATGAAGATAAAATTTGATGTGATGTGGCTCATATGGATATTACTCTTATTATTTTTGGATGACTATGGATTTTTGACCGAATAGCGTGCTATGATAAAGTGATGAACACATATACCTTTTCGTGGAAAGGAATATGGATTGGACTTCGTCCATTGTCTTTAACAGCCCGATCTTCATCTAAATCATCACCTTCAACTGAAGAGCCACAGCAAGAGCAAAAAGAAGAACTAAAAGACCTGATTCTACAAAAAGCACAAACAGAAGACCGTTCATGGCAATACTGATTTCGTGAGTACAAACAATATTGATCAAGGTAATGTCACCCATGAGCTGTAAGGAATTGAAGAAGAAAACGGGCAAGCAGATATTCAAGACTTTGAATGGGTTAACAAGAATATTGAACATCCAGGAGCTTTGATTGTACTGTTGCTTCCAGCAAATAAAATTGGTTCATCAGAAGTCAAGTCATGGATAAACTCATTGATACCGTTGCTTCCATTAAATAAATTTGCTGCTTTCGCAAGTAGATCAAATTGTTGAAGTTCCCCACATTGACTCCATCTTCGGAGATCATGCATGGATGATAAACAACCAACAATTACCGCATCTATATGTCATATCATGCATCCAGGATAAATTCATTCATTAGAAGAAGCGACAAGTCCAATGTGTTTTTCTCATGCAAAAGTAGAGCAAAAGACCTGACAAATGTTTGTGCGACTGGTTTTCGACCCTGGAGGAAGTTTTCCCCTAGTTGCAGTTGACTTCTTTCTAGCATTTTTTAAGTTGGCAAATTCATTGGAATCGAGTTTTTCTAAGCCGGGGAGAGCGGATGTAGGCCAAATCCAAAATCCGGCCTAAATCATAGGCCTGCAGATATTGATAGGCTCCACTTGATCCATTATCTGTCCAAAGATTATGGATCCCTATCCTTAATTAGATAGTTCCTAATTAATAGGTTTACTTCTTATTTGTTTTAGTACTTGCTCAATTTATTTTAGTTAGTCTTGATTGTTTAGAGATTGTCCTTTTAGTTTAGAAATAGTCACTCCTATATAAGGAGGAACTTTTCATTTGTAATAGATATGCTTAATTCAATCAATTAAAATTCTTTTTGAGATTTATCTCTTTATGGTGTTTTTCCTCTTGTGAGGGATTCCTAGGGGTTGGAATCCATCTTTGGATTCAATCAATCATTTGGGAGATTGATCTACATCCGATCGGAGATCCGCGGCTTTGCCAGTCAGGGACACAGATTTTACACATAAAAGCGAAGTATCGGATACGATATGGCACGATACGTTGCCCATTTTGAAGTATCCGTGTATCATAGATTCCAACTGATTTTATACACTACATTGGCACGCCATTCCTTTTTAAAATTGGTTGCCCATGTTCTATTCAAATATTCCAACAAAACTCTTTCAAATTCAGCCTTCCTACTTGCCCATTTTGAACATTCCGGACAATAGACTGAACTATCTCATCCACTACTTTGCTTTTATTTTTGAAGATTCCATTTTTCCTCTCCAACCAAATCTTCTAAATGCCAGCATATAAGACAGCTACCTCAAAATTCAACCATGAACTAATTTGCCTGGGTATTTCCATGGTTGAAGACTTGAAGGAATTCTTTAACATTACAAGGCCTTACCCAGCTTATGTCAAATGTATTACTAATAGAAGCCGACACCTTATACTCTAATTTGCAGTGAATCAGCAGATGATTAGTCTATTCCTTGTTACTGGGACACAAGGCCACCTATTAACAATAATAACAATTTTCCTTCTCGATTGATCCATAGAATCTTTTCCAAACTCACCATCCAACAGAAAATCAAAATTCTAGTAGGAACATAAGGATCCCAAAAAAGCCTCCAATTAACCATTTGAACACTATCACCATTCAAAACATTGTAATATGACTTAAGCAATTATCAAACCCTGACCTTTAGCATCAGGCTTACAAATTCCATCCTTTCTCCCTTCTGAAATATAAACCTTGTCTAGCAAAAGAGCATTCTTGCTAGATCTGAAACTTCATTGTCATGCAAATTTTGACAAGATCGAAAATCTCAAACAATAGATCCTCCTGCATATTGAAAGCTTTCTGCTATAAAAGCTTGTTGTGTCGCATCCAGAACATAAAGAATCCCACACCCTTCATTCTGCCAAAATTGAATCTGCTGCCCATCATGAACCTTGCACCGAATCCATTGATCAAAACCACCTTTAAGAACAGACTTCCGATGCCATACAATTCTGACCCAGAAAATTCACACATCCCCTTCCCAACTGATACTTGCCAAAATGAATTTACTTCCATAATCCTTGATCTGAATCACCCACTCTCTAGAACCACTTACCAATTAATGCATTATTCATCTTTTCAATTGAGTGAATTCCCAACCCACCTTGATATATAGGTTACAAGCAATCTCCCATCTAACCAAATGGCATTTCCTTCTCTCAACAGTTTTATTCCAAAGAAAATCACACTGAAATTTCTCAATATGCCGCACCAAACTTTTAGGACATTTGAAACAAGACAAAAAGTATATAGGAATGCTCGAGATAGCTGACTTGAGAAGGGTAACATGATTGCCCATTGATAGATATATTCCCTTCCAAAAATTGGGCTTTTCATCATGACCATAAAGTTTTCCTTGGTAAACCCAAACATGAAGGTGACACCAAACACTTTGTAGGAAATCAACCAACTTTGCAGGTAACCCAAAATACTAAGTAAGAAATCAACGGTACTCTACACCCAAAAACATCAACCAAGTCTTTTACATCATCATCTCCATTTGAATACCAAGCAGCTCACATTTCCCATAATTTATCTTCAAACCAGATAACATCTTAAACCACCACAAGAGGTTTTCAAATAAAGCAACCTGCTCCAGAGTCGCATCACAAAAGATAATTTTTTCATTGCAAATCGTAAATGAGGCCCTGTTTGTCAATTGGCATCATTCCCATTCTGAAAATTACCCCAAATGGAAAATGAATTGTTTTCAAAATATTCCTTTTTGGGAATGAGTTAAGGATGCTTGTTTGGCAATGCTCTCCAAAAATTATTCTCACCTAGCATAATTAGTAGAATGATGTTTGGTAATTTTTTTTATGTACATAATTTTGTTAAGTATGCATACATCCATGGCGAAGCCCTGGATCCTCGCCATGGCGAAGCCCTGGATCCTCGATTGTAATTTAGACCAATCTCCCAAGGGATTGATCGAATCCATAGCTGGATTCCAGCCCAAAGGCACACTCATAATCATGAAACAAACCACCATAACTTAGGAAAATAAATTCTTTTGATTAATTAGAAGCATAAGCAACTACTATGGGGGACTCAACTATTTATAGAGTAATAAACCTATATCTTAGCAAGTAAAACTTTTAAATAAAATGGGAAACTTCCTAATCCTAATTAAACAAGAAATCACAATTAGAAGTAGGATAAATACAAAAGTTGCTACAGTAGCTCTCCGTCAATTGGGCATGTGGTCTCAACCTAATGGACTGGGTTGAGCCTTGGGTTAATGTGTGGGCCTTGTTAATTTCTTGGGCTTGGTCCATATTGCATCAACTCTCCCTGGCTTGAAGAACTTGACTCCGGCGAGTTAATGGCTTGATAACGCTCTAAAGATGTGGATTCAGGTGCTGGAAGTTGGTAGCGGTAATCCATGTGGCATCGGAGATTGGGTGGCTTTGCCTATGGACAACAGACTTCTGGAATCCTCCTCAATGAGTAAAAATGAGCTGATCATTGAGAACATCAACAATTTTTTCATCAGGTGGAGAGGAGCTGGTAAAGCAATGGCGCGTTCTTTAGATTCTCCATCATTATCATGCCCATGATAGAGTGAGGCCCGCAACAATTTTTTCATTAGGTGGAGAGAAGCTGGTAAAGCAATGGCGTGTTCTTCAGATTCACCATCATTGTCATGAGCACGATAGAGTGTGAGGCCCGCAACATTGAAGGTTAGGCTGATGCCAAGATCTGATGGTGATTCCAATGTTTAGGCATTGGAATTAAGCTTCTTCAATACTTTGAATGGGCGATGCAATATCTTATTTGCTCTCGGAAAGAAAAAGAAAGAAAGGAGATGGAGGTGCTTATTTGGTGTAGTTGGAGCATATGGATGGGGTAGGAGATGGAGTTGTTGGCGGAATGGAGGTGCGGCAGAGCTGCATGAAATGGAGACAAAGTTGTTGGTAGGCCACGAAGCATAGACTACTTGATGAGGCCTTGGTAGAAATTGGCGACGGTGTGTGCTAGCAGGCGATGTGATGAAGACAGAGGAAAAAGAGAGAGCCCCCCGGGGTTTTTGGTGGGGGGGTGGGGGGGGGGGGGGGGGGGGTGCACTAGTGAAGTGAAATATGGTTACAACTTGTCTGCTTTTGCTTACAACTATTGGACCATAATATCATATGCCTGCTGTATTATTAGTTGATTTAGAAGAATAAAATAAATGTGTGAAACCATATTTTTTATTTGTAATATTATTCCTATGGTTTTCCATATGCATATATATTTTCATTTTTTTTTATATTTTTCCGAAATATGAATCTGAATTGTTTCACTGAAATCCGAAATTGGCTGAAATATTTCATTTTGGAGGCCATACTGAAATGGTGACCAAAATGAATTTTACAACTATGGTCGACTTCTGAATGAAGAGGGATTTATTCCTTGTTCCATGCGACAATATTCCTTTTAAGTATGTAATTTTTTGACCATAATGAAACAACTTTTAACTATTTATTAAGGTTAATTTTCTTCTTTATCTTGCTGATTATGTGAGGGCTTCACCTATAAGAATATTGAAGTGTGATTCCAAGAGCTCCAGCATCAGCTTATCGCAAGAATTTGAAAAGCTTATGGTTTTCTTGGAATACTATCAAGGGAAGCCTGCTCAAAATAAAATAATTTTAAAATGGAAAGTTGAAAATTAAGAAAATTTTATTTTTGGTATAAGAAAATATCGTGCAAATACCATAATATTAGAAACTCTGCATATTTTGATTTATTGGGCCAATATTGGGATTGTATTGCATCACTAGCATCGCCATTTTCTCAGAAATAAATCAAGCTATTTTTCACTATATTGCTGATATTTATTTCATGATACTGATCAAAGGGTTCTGAACAATTATATTGTTTCCCCTCTTTTTGTGATTAGTTATTGGGCCTCAACGAGCACGATCCTCTTGGTTTTGTGAATTAAGTTCTTCAGACATGTATTAGTTTTAGAGTTTTGATACTGTAAAAGAACTAAATGCAGGAAGAGCAATGTGCATATATCTGTTTGAGTTAGTTGTCCCACCATTTCAGGGACCTCTTAAATATATTGGCTTATGACGATTATTCCAAGCTCACACTCATCGAATCTGCTATCAGTTTCATATTCATCTTATATTCAAACTAAATACAGTTATCACATATGTTAAGCTTTAGTTTCATACTTCACAATATTCCACCACTACATGATAATACTCTTCAGTACTGTTGGCACTTATATGTATGAAATGATGAGTGTTTCTTATTCATTTGGTCTTTATTCCGGTGAATGGTCTGTGTCCCTGCTGTGGTTGCTAACTTCAACTGGGGTGTTTTTCTTTAAATCATTCTATGCATCCATGGTAGTTTTTCCTCGTTCTTCTAAGGGTTTCTTTATTTGTGAAAAAATCCTGCTTGAGTTTTCGCATTTTCTTGGACTGTATCTCTTAACAAGAATTTGATTTTTGACGTTTGCTCTTTTGAAAAGCTGGAAGTGATTTCGGAATTGCTTTGTAGTGGATGCTTGTAATTTGTGTTTGCAGGGGTTGTAGGCTATTACAAACTCACTTATTGATCCATTCTACCTTTGCTTCTTTGGTGTGGGGATAGTTTTGCAGCTTGTTTGTTTATTTCTGTAATTCTAGGACAGTTACATCCTTTTTGGAGCCTTGGAGTATGGGTTTCTGATGCAGGCCCTAGGTTTAGGGCTTGCGGGAAGTGCCAAAGCACATATTGGAGGACACTTCAAACCATAAATGAGGACGCATCTCAATGGGAACACCAAAATTAATTAATCAACACTAAATCTTCATTCTCGTAAAAATAACTTAGGGCCTAAGAATCCTAATTAAATGCGGAAATTAAATAAACTGGAAACTAATCCTAATTACAATCTTTAAAGAAAATAACTATAATTAAAACCCTAAATCTACTTGTGCCCTATACATTTGGCCTGAGGTCTATTTGCATCATTCTCCCCTGCTTGGAAAGAACTCAACCTCTAGTTCAGTAAATGCCCTCCTGGGTCAAATAGCAATTAGATGAACTTTTGTTTCGTTGGTTGGTCTGCTGCTTTTTTGTGTATATTTTCAAGCATAACTTCTTTTGATGGCCAGATTTTGTGGGGCTGTGAGATCGAACCTGTGTACACTTCATGTATGGAATTTGCATAATCAATTCACAATCTTAGACTCTCCGTTGTTCATCTCCAAGTTTCCATTATTGATCTTTGAAAACAAAATCAACGTGAGAATTAGTATGGGGAATTTCAACTAATTGGTCGTCTTTCCTTGCTTCTTGCTCCTCTTGATCACCATTACTCATAGGAGAAAAGTTGAGGCCAAGTGTAGTTGTGGAATCTTTTGTGTCTTGCTCCAGCTTCTTTGTTTGCATATCCTCTGCCACTGGTTTCTCAACATGGTCTGTCAGTATTTGTAGTGACTTTCTTTTTTGAGGCGTAACTTTCACTAGATGAGACCGTTTACAAATTGCTTCCCAATATGCCTCATGAACGGTTTTACAGCCGTTAATTCTCTCCACGATATCCGGTCTCAAGCCTTTGAAAAAGCTAATTAAATTGTTATCCTCATCATCTTCTAACCCACATGCAGCTTGGAGTCCTGAAAATTAGTCAGAGTATTCAAGAACATATAATTCTTCTTGTTTCAAATAAAGAAATGGCAAAAAATATTCTTCATGCTCAGCTTACAATATTTCATATTTAACTGCGTATTTGACTCTTTGAAGCATGGTTTAAAAAATCGACTCGGACTCGGCCTATACTGCGTCGGGTCGCATGGGCTCGGACTCGAAACATGGGATTCAAGGGACTCGGCCGAGTCGACTCGGACTCAGTCATGACTGAGTCGGGTCCTGAGTCCAATTTTTTAAACCTTTCTTTGAAGTGCATTGTAGATTTTTCTAACATGGAATTTCATCTTGGATTGGAGACTTGATTGACTGAGATGTAGATTTGCTCTCTTCAGACGTGTAGGCGAAAATAGATCTGAAATTCAGTTCCTAATGGCTCAAATATAGCAAAAATAGGTTGTGGTCCTTGATCAGGTCAATTCTATTGCTTAACTGCCCCTCTAATGGGTATATATGAAGATGGATTATGCTTCTAGGCTTCTTGTTCAAATGGGTCAGGCCAACCAAATTGACCTGAACTGGATGCTATGCCCAGAATCTGAATTGGCCCAAAAACTCAAACATGTGTCACAATTGCATGTGTGATTGATTTTCTTTTTTCGCCTTGGATTTTGTTTCAAAGGAGAACAAAAGTGTTGTAAACTTCCTTTCCTTGCGACTTCATTTGCTTGGATTAGTTTGGATTATGCTTCTTGCTGCTTGGTTGATGGCGACGTCTGAGATGGTTTTGTGTTTTGCCAGTAGTTATCTGTGATGAAAGATGCTGAGGTGGGGCTGTTGGCGACGAAAAATTGTTAGGCTGAGAGTGGGGTTTCGACCATAGTTGTCAAAGTCGGTTCGGTACGGACGAAATTTCTGATTTTTTTGGGTACGGTAAGGAATCCAAACTGAACATGCTTCCTGAAGGTGTTCGTTTCCAGATTCGGCTGATTTCAGGCAAAATCATACATTTAGGTCCAAAATCCCAAAATTCGAACGAACCATGATTGGATCTCTCAATTTGGGCGAATTGAGGTTCGATCTTAAAAAAAAAGAATGATTAGGGCAAGCAGTGAAGCACTCTCCCAGTTATGCCCTTGTCGAAGTTCTTCCCTTGTCGAGGAGTGAAGTTCTTCCCTTGTCAAAGCACGATATCAGATCCCTCCTCCTTGCTGCTGTCTAGCCGGAGATCCAGGCACGCATGATTCTCTCCCACGGAGATCCCTCTCCCACGTCTTCTTCCCTTTTTTTTTTTCTTTTTTTCTCTTCTGCTTTTCCTTTCGTTTGCTCGTTCCTTTTATGTTTGGATCATGCATGCGTTACTTTTTATAAGAAAGGACGTGATGACACGAGATACAGATATGCCCTCCATTTTTCAACCGTTGATTACTGCCAATAAGATTTGTGCCTCGTGAGGCCCACTTAATTTAATGTGGATGAATTCTTCTGCTACAGAATTCAATAGGTGAACCGATCATTGTTAGTATAGCTCTAGGCCCACCCTAATACAATCTGTACGGCCATTTTGATTTTATTACAAGTTATCAATCAGAAAGTGGGCCACTTAATTTGAAAAATCGTTTTTGTTAAATAAGCGCTATGCTATGCAAAATTAAATTGTTTTAATTTTTAATGATTAGGCCCACTAAAAAATGTGATGGTCAGTTAGCACTGTTACTAAAATTTGTAGGCCCACCCTCAGATAATCTAAATGGTAGTATTTCATTTAATTAGAATTTTTATGAAACTGTCTGAGATGGGCCATTTTAATTTGAGTAAACTAGTAAAGTTGAATTAGTACTATTCTATGAAAAATTAAATGGTTTATATATATTTATGTATTTATATTTTCCGAAATTAATTTCCGAATTGGAAAACGAAATGCCCGAATCGGCCAAAATATTTTCCTTTGGAGCCAAACCGAAACAGGTTCCGAAATGAACTTAACAACAATGGTTTCGACAAAAGATGGAGTGGCTGGCTGGTGAGAAGTTGGGAGTGGGGTTAGGGCTATTGGTAAGGGGGTTTGGGTATCGATATGGACGGATGGGTGGGGATTGGGGTTGGTTTGGTGCAGGAGTTGGATGGATTGAGGAGGGTGGTTCGCATGATGGGTTCTGGACTGCTGTCAGATGGTTGATTTTGGGAATGGGGTTTCCTAGTTATTTAGAATGATGGGTTCGTTGCCCAAGTAGATTTAGGATTTTAATTATAGTTATTTTATTTAAAGATTGTAATTAGGATTAGGTTTCCAGTTGATTGAGTTTCCTAGTTTAATTAGGTTTATTAGGCCTTAAGTTATTTTTACTATTTATATGGCATTGTAGATAATGAAATTTAGTATTGGTTAATTGATTTGGGTTTTTCTGTTGAGGTGTCTTGTTTATGGTTTGAAGTGTCCTCGTTTTTGTCTTCATGTTGGCATGCAATTGTATGCTCTACAGTGTTCGACGCTTCTAGAGATGCATCCTGCATTTGTCACAACATTTAAACAATACTGATCATGTATTTGTATTCATGTTGCATTTTAAAACTGATGGCTGTGTGAGAACAGGGTGGTGGAACTCTAGGATCTGCAAGTAAGGAGAATATTTTTGGGAAGAGTGAGATAAGTGACAACAATGGTCAAGATTCCTTTGCTAAATCTAAGTCTGAGGCCCTTCAAAGAGATATCCGTGTAGATACAAGCACTCCTATGGAATTGAATCCACGCAGAAGCATAGCTGCTAATGACATGGGGAAAATGTTGACATCTCAGGCTTCTGCTTCTTCAGACAGGCCCTTTAAGGAACATCAACTAAAACAGCTTAGAGCTCAGTGTCTTGTACACCTTGCTTTCAGGCATGCCAACACAACAAGCACCTTTTCCTGTACTATGATCTGCTATGCTTTAAAGGCAGTCATGCCAATTAGAGATAGGGGATTAGGGAGTGAACCAACTAATGCCTGTCACTAACTTGTCACGTCATACATGCAGAAACCGTTTGGTGCCGAGGAACCTGCATCTTGAAATTGCACTTGGGGAAAGCTATCCAAAAGAAGGTATGTGCGGTGTCTGGTATTGTTGTCATTTTTATTACCTGCTGTCTTCTCTTGTGCCTGACTCAAACTCAATTCCAAAGTCGGGGTCAAATTGACTGGAAGACTTGGTAAGATTTTGTAAATTAAAATTTGGTATATTGCAATAATTTAAAATTCCAAATGCATAGTTAAGTAAAAAGAAATCTGGGAAGTGATTAGGGATGGTTTATAGATTTTGTGGAAAGAACACCATAAAGATAAACATACCCTGGAGCATCTGATAAAATGAAAATATCTCCTTTGGTTTCCCTTTCTTTCAAATATAATTAGAAAAGTACCTTGATTGAGTTTTGTGAATGATTCGACTCAATTGAGTTTTCTTATTGATTGACGCAGCCCTGATTTGATGCAATCGGGCTGTCTAAGGGCGCGATTGAATTAAAACCCCAAATATCCAAAAATTAAGGATACCACAAAGAATTGTATTGAAATCTAGAAATTACAGAAATTAGCAAAGAACCCAAATGAATCACAAAGTGACCTTGGAGAGCCTTCTCAATCACCATGAACCCACACAATACCATGGACTGTAGAGAAGAAAAAAAACAAGAGCAACTGTTGCTTCTGTAGAATGCCTCACAGGCACAGCTGACCCCGTACATGGCTTTATATTGCCAAAAAAGAAAGAGAAACCTCAAGAAACTTTCTAAAAGACTCCTAATACTACTCTTTCCAACTGAGGCTAACATGACTCTCAATCATTATTAAATTGCTAACATTAAACAAAAGAAAGGAAAAATAAACTTGCTCATTTTTCCAAACAGCCAGCATAAAATCTGTCTTGGGCCCCACATGGCCCATTTTTTCAAAAGAAAAATACCCACTATCTTGAAGTACTCTTATGAACTACCCTTGGAAGCCCTGAAATGCTCTGGGCTGGGTTTGACCCACCAACCTGCTGCTCAACCTTCCTGGAAATTTTCAAATAACAGCCTGTATTTCCTGTTTTCTCCAAAACAGCCCATAATATTGAGTTTTAACTAATTTTGGGGACTGTTTGTTACCTAATTCTTGATCAGAATTTGCTGGGACCCTTTCGGGCCTTCTTGTGATGCCTGAACTTCTTCACATAATCTTCATTGACTTCAAATTCTGTCTAAAACCCATTCTGCATCATTGATTCAATGAGCTTTTTGAGCTTTGACAAAGTGTGTCTCTGTGCTCCTATGTCTCACCCACTCCCCTGCATGCTTGGCAAAGAATTCATTGCAATTAGTTTCTATGTGGGTAGCTCATTTTTAATGCATGGTTCATATTGCCACTATTTTGATTTTCTAAACAGGTGGTGCAGATGGAATTCATGGATCGAATGATCACAGTCGAGCTACACCATCAAAGGAGGCTTTTAACAATCAGGAAATCACTGGTGTGCCTGCAAGATTGAGTGATACCCTGAAAAATGAAAAGGAGTTGTCACTTACCAGAATATCACCTGGTTCCTCTTCCACCGCAAGTCTAGTTGAGACAGATGTCTCATCAAAAGAGACAGAGATCACAAGGAAAACGAACAAAAAGGGTCCACAGTCAAACCGGTCTGTATTGCTGGAAGAAAAGAAACGACTTTCAGCTTTAAAGAGAAAACCTGATGTAGAAAAGCAGACATGGGAAAGTGGAGAATCTCAAACTCTGCTGATGGATTCTGACTCACCAATGAATAGTGGAAGAACTTCGTCTGAGTGTCAGAATGACAAAAAAGATCCTTTTCATGACGCTTTCAGGGAAACTTCAGTGCCTTCTTTTATTGACCGTGAGCATGTAGCTGGCAAAGTGGATGGCCCTTATATACAGTCACAAGCTGCTAAAGACAATGATGTAGTTAGTGGATTTTGCAAGGGAGAATCTCCAATGGTGCAAGCAAATGCTTCTGCAGATACCTACTCGTCCTCTTTGTTAGTGAAGGAGAAGATTATGCCTATCACACCTGTTGCTGGGAAGGATGTAAAGTTTGCTAGTTTCATTGATGTGGGTCCTTCAGAGAGCTATCCAGGTACTTCAAAATTAATTATCTCTAATAGCTTCTGTGATTCTTGTGTTGGTGTTACTAGCCCAGGTTGTCAGATTAGAAAGCAGTGTACCACTGATGGGTTGAGGACTTTCTACTTTAATGATATAGTAACATATGGGAATTCTGTTTCACTAGCTGGTAGATCCACAGAGCAAGAAAAGGAGAACAAATCAGATTCCAATGACATGCCAGTTTCTGCTCCAAAGCACACCACCTCGGAGAAGTGGATCATGGATCATTGTGAAAGAAAAGTTCTTGAAGAGAAAAATTGGGCATTAAAGCAGAGAAGGGCAGACGAAAGAATCAGAGTCTGTTTTGATAGATTAAAGGTGAGAATCTTACATATTAACATAAATGAGTTGACCATCGCTTGACCTGAGAACATTCATAGTATTGTCAGGCCTTGGGTTTTTACTTGTGGATCCTCTGGTTTGGTTGTCCACATCTTTAATCTGACAGGGCCCATAGTCGGTTGACTGTGCCATTACAGGACACATTTTCTTTTACTGATGTCCTGGAACAGCTTATTGAGAATGTAAGTGATGCTGTTGTGTTCAATCTTAAAAAATGCTGATTATTGGATGGTTAGGGCCCATTTGGTATCATTCCTATGTATTAGAAGATTTCTATTTTGAAATGAGATGTGCTGAAGTGAATGCATTCTACAAATGTGCCATGCAAAACTTGTTTGTCAACAATATGCCATGCGTTCCTAAGAGCGTGTTTGCGAAGAATTGAATCTTGGAATTTAAGGTAACATGTGTTCGAAAAGAGGATTGCTATAGGTGAGGTGAAGGAAATAAAGGTGGAGATTTAGATAGCATCATGACTATCCTAGGATTTGTTTGATTTATTAGGTTATGGCTGGGTATTCATTGCCATCTTTGCTTAATTCATTTTCCATCAGAGGAGAGATTATCTGATGGCTATTTAGGTCCTGTTTCTTTTGTTGAATTGAATTCCTAGAAACATTAGGAAATGTATTTCTAAAAGTGGTTAAAAATGAAGAAACAAAGGTGAAGATCTATAAATGGCATCAAAGAATTTTCCTTTTGTTTAAAAATTTGAGGAGAGGTGGAAAATGTATACTCAAATATTACATAAATTAAAGCCTAGGAAAATGAAGGTCCCATTTGACCTTGTACCCTTCACCTCTCACCTTTTCAATAATCCTTTGTTGGAACCCATTTAACTTTGATTTCCTGGAAATCAATTTCATGAAAACAAACTAGCCCTTACGGATCTTCATTTTTGTTTCTTCAATTTTTACCACTTACATGAGTGCATTTTTTAAAATTCCTAGGAATACACTTTCGTCCAAACAAATAGGCTTCTAGGAAATAGAGAGTGAGAGGGGTGAAAGAGCAAGGAGAGATTACATATAGGGAGTTGAGAGTTTGTAGAGAGAGAGAAAGAAGAGAGAAGGGACAGAGTCAGAAAGAAATGAAGAGGAGAAGGGAGAGAATAGAGAGAAAGAGTCTAAGTGAGAGTGATGCAGGACAAGATGAAATCTAACTTAATGTGGCACTATGCGATCAATTTGCGATTAATAATTATTGCTGAATTATAAACACTCCAATCACATTTTCTAGCATTGAAAATTAAATGAGAAAATTGGCTATGGGCCAAAGGCAACGTTGCAAATCCTGTAGTAAATTCCCCTCTAGTTTGAGAGGGTAGGATCTTAATGAAAGATAGAACTTCCAAATGCTTAGGGAAAAGTCACGTAGATTATATGTTCCTGTTGCAAGGATCTCAGCAATGGCTTGATTCAATAGGGCTGGTGGTTGGGATTAAATGGATTGGATGATGGGATCGGGTAGCTGGTAGTCTAGATCTAGTTATTAGGAGGTTGCTTAATGGTGGGGATGGTGTAGATCTAAGGTGTAGAAATCTAGGGTTGGTAGTTCTAGGCTTGTATGGTTGTTTGCATGGGTTTTATGAGTGGTGGGTGGCGTGTGGGAAGGTATGGGTTTGATGGTTGATTGGTGCTTGTATTGGAGGTTGAGATTTGAGGGGAAAGGAAACCTGAAGAAAGCAAATATGAAGAAGAGAAGATGATACCTTTAATTGGGCTCTCACCAAACTCCGATCCGGAGGCTTGGCAAAAGATCCCAAGAGCAAGTTAGGAGAAACTCAAGAAAACTCATGAAAAAAAAAGTTTCGTGCCTTGTTTCATAACATAACATAGCATAATGAAGAAGATAACCTAATGTCTCTTAATACATAAAGCCCTAAACATGATGACATCGTCACAACTTGAAATAAAAAATACAAAAAACAAAGAAAAAGAAACAAAAGAAAAAGGGACCTATGGCATGGGGTTTCTTGTGCAAATCCCATTGTGCATGAATCCCAAAGCCTCTCATGGCTTTAAGTTGTGGAGCCCCCTTTTTCTTTATTTTTTTCTTTGGAACACCGGCCTCCTTCTCGTATAGCTTTCTTTTGAATTGACTTTGGCCCCTCTTAACTTTAGTAGCTCGCTCTTTTATTTCCTCCCATGTGGCGCTTCCTAATGTGGGCCTTCAAAATGATTGCGCACATGAGGCCTTCCATCCATAAAAGCTAGATCCTGCAAGATCCAACCATCGGATGTCATCGTAATGGTAATCCAGTGGTGGATTTGCGAAATCTTGGTGGTCAAAGTTAGGATACACATCATCCATCCATAAAGTGGCTTGATCACCAACCCTCTGCCTTCTTCGTTGGTAGATCTTGAAAGGATTGGGGGAATTAGGGTTCATGTCCCCATTGGAGGAGACAGAGATGAAGGGGAAAGGACAGAGGGAAGAGATGGGACATATTGATATGAGAGAGAGAGAGAGAGAGAGAGAGAGAGAGAGAGAGAGAGAGAGAGTGAAGTTTTAAAAAGGCTTGTATGACACGTTGGAGTTTTTTGTTCATTTGATGCCTCATTTCTCCTGAAAAACAATGTTAGGTTGTTTCAAAATTTCCGTTCCCGCAAGGCCCATTTCTGTAAAATGTTTCATTATTTTTTTTTTGAGAACGGGTATCAACCACCATCCAAATACATTTTGTAATTTCTGAGCTCATGTGAAGACAGACGTTTTAAAAAAATGATGCCAAACAGGCCCTTTGATTCCAAACTAAGTTTTGGGGCATGGTGTAACAATGGTGGAACGTATCTGATCAGCTTTTGGATACCAAACCATGATGGGGCCCCATCAAATCATATTGAAACTGTGTGTTTTAAGTTCTTTATTCTACTAATTGTTGGTTGTTTCTTTGAATACATTATATGATCTTGTTTGGTTGTTGATTCTATGAGGTTTGGTACACCGAAAAGGATACACATCAATCAATTTGTCGTATGTTTCTTTTGAATTGGATCAACATTTTTCTTTTGAATTGGATCAACATTTTCTGTTATGGCTACCATTATGATGGTCAGTTTTCTTTGTTTGTTAACTATAGATAGGTTAATGATACCAGGTTATTTGTGTTCGTGTCTTAGCCTTCAGTTTCAGTTGAAAATGCTGTCCCTGATGCATATTTAATGCCATCATGCTGACGTAGAATGATTTGTGTGTGTAAGGACTAGAACATCCAGCTGCTGAAAGGCCATATACTTTCTTTTTACAATATATTTTATACAGAGTTAAAATAGAAACAAAATAAAACATCCATTTCAAAGGAATAGATCTTTTTGTTCCCATGATTCCATCTTGTCTTTAGGATGCCCTGATATTTTAACTAAAAGTAGTGTATTAAGCATGATACTAATAATTATATTGCATATGTTATTGTGTTTGACCATGCAACTGCCATTGTATGATGTTTGTTACTTCAAATCCTTACATTTTTTTTGTGATATTATTAAGAGTCACACAATAAACTCCAAAAACATACCATTCAGAAAAAATAAATAACTAAACAAATGAACAAACAAATAAAAAAAAAAACTATAAACATCACTCATTGATTTTTTTTGTCCTAAGGACTGATCCTGTCTGACATCCGCACCGGATCATTTGCAGTTGGCTTATGTGGGCCCACCTTTCCTTGATCTAGTCACCATATCGGACGTCGTCTGGTGAATAGATAGTGGTCTAAATTTCATTCTGTTCGGAATGATATGCACCTTTTGATAAATGTAAAAAATGAGATTAACTATGATCTAAGTCCCTACTCTTATACACAGGTCCAATAGTGTATATTACTCCTAGTAAGGTGAAGTTTGGCTGAGTGCAGACGTGTCAAGGGTTTGTGGTTCGAATGGTTTTGGATCAAGGAAAAATTTACTATTCTTATTTCTACTTTGAGGAGCAATTACTTGAGGCCTACCTTATTGATAAAATAAAGTAACCTTTATAAATCTCTATATGAGGGGTAACTTTGAAAGATCTAAACCATCATCAAAGCCTCATTCCAATTTGTTGGGGTCAACTGTATGAATTCTGTTTCACCTTTTCAGTCTATTATGGGCCAAATGCTCGATAGCTTGCAATTTTAGGGTCTGTCCAACTTTTTTTTTTTTTGTTTGTTGTGGTGTTGGGGGGGGGGGGGGGGGGGGGGGGGTGGCACTTGTCATGGTTGTTTTAACTGTGGAGTGGAAACTGAGTTCTTACCTCCCCAAGTAGGAACTCGTTTCTACGGCAGAGGAAACCCAGGCGGAGTTTAACAAATGCACCCACCCTTATAGACCTCTCCTTACGACTTCCATCCATGTCCTCTTCGACATACCACTTCTCCTTGAAGGGGCATTAACCTGCATGGAGAAATTCTTATTTATTGGCGGCATTGTTGGCCTCCATTGGAAATGTCCATACCATCTGAAGTTTGCCTCCATTTTTTCACTTATTAATGGTACTCCTAAATTCTCTTGAATGAGCTCATTTATGATTTATCCTTTGAAGGTTTTCCATACTTCCATCTCAACATTCTCATAGTTGCTATTCTCATTTTTTACATCTGTTGTTTCCTGATGCCTAAAATTTTGCTCTATGGATCATACTTGAAATTCTTACAGGAGTTATATCTCTTTGCTCATTCCCTCTTAAGTACCCATATTGGAAACCAAACCAAACGAAATATGTTTTGAGTAATGAAAGCTCTTTCCAAATGGAGGGATTTTATGTTATATGAAGGGCCGGAGATCCCCTTTCCTTGTAGGACTCTACTTTCCTAAACATTAATGGGGACTTGTGAATGACACTAAGCCTAAAACAAACCAGATCAAACTAATTTTCTAATTTAGATTCTTCTAAATTAATCAAAACTCCTAATTAAGACTCCTAATCAACTTAAATTCCAAGAGTAAATTGGCTGGACCCATTGGGCCATGGGCTGGGCCCAGTGGGCTTGTTGACCATGGATCATGGTTATGGCCTGCATAAAAAACCCTAGAAACCCTAATAAGCAACTTCCCTGCTACAATTAGGACTCATACTATTGCTTTCCTAAAGAAAGAAACCCATCATTTCTAACTAAAAGCAAATAAAAATCAGATTTTCTAACTTTTGGACGTCTCTACAGCTTCTTGCAATTGAGGCTGTGGGGCCCATGTGGCCCATTGGATTAAAGCAACCTTACGGTTGGCAGGGGAACTTCTGGGCGAATAAATTGGTATGCATTTTATTCGGGTTGGCCGCAGGTTCACTCACTAACCAAAGCCTTAAAAGTTCTGCACATCAGGCTCCTATTGAGTTGAGTTTTCTGAGAAATTGCAAAAACATCCCCATTTTTTATCTACAAAACAGTCCCTAGATTCTCTTTTTTTATTCAAAATTGACACTGTTTGGGCTCCGATTTTTCTTCAATTCTTGATTGAACCCTTGCGGGGCCTCTTGTGATGTGCAATTTGTTCCATGTATGCTTCGGCCACTTCAATTGCATTTTTACCCAAGTGGACTCAACATTTGCTTTCATGAAATCAACAATTACCATTGGATTAAAAAAGTGATTAAACTGATATTGAATAATCATTTTCAATAATTATGATTTTTCATACAGTAGAGCCAACTTTCCTGGGTTCCAAACCTTCCGCATAACATGCAGTTGTTGTGGTCATCGCCAAAAAAAAATTTGCACAGTTTGTTTGTCTTTAAAATAAAATTTGCTCCAGTCTGGGTGACATTCACACCATTGGGTTGGACAATTGCAATTTCATTGCTTTTCTTAGATGTTTCTTATTGATGGTCAGCATGATGCAGGCGAGAATAATGGGCCCTCCTGAAGGTTTATACCGTAGCCCAAGTACAACAAGGCCCAGGCCCAATAAAGATTTCACAACTACGTTTATTCTAGGATTTTAGTTCTCTAGGATTTCAAGCTTATTAGGATTCTCTTATTTTTAGAAGGTGTCATTATAATTGAGTTAGAAGCCTTTATTAGGATTGGATTAGAATGTTTCCTTAGTTAGACAATAAATTAGCTATATATAGAGATGTAATCCCTTCTTATGGGACACACTACATTGAGATTGAACAATAATTCTGTTTCCTTCTCCCTTGTGAGTTGAGTGCTTTTGTCTTTTGGTGTGAGACTTAGGCAAATTGTTCTAAGCCTTTTGGCTCGAGAGTTGCTCATTGGCTATTCTTCCTTCTCCGCGCTACGCCACAGCATTATTATATTTGTTAGATCATGAATCATAGTTTGAATGTATGATCTGGATATGCAGTGGCCCCATTGTTTGAAAGAATTGAAACTGTTTTATTTTATTTTTTATTGGAAAAATTTCTCAAACCCATAGCAACCTCAAGGTTGCAACGTGAGCACCTTACACTGCCAGTGCCACAGACTCGTTTAAAAAAGAATTGAGCTTTGCAAAAGATAGTTGTGTTGTGGGATTCTATCACTCATCTTTTATGGCCTGCCCACTTTAGGGAAACAGTCCCATGCGCACCGTATATCCAGACCACCCTAAAGGTGGGACCCACCTTTGAATACATCTGACATGTGGTGCGCGTGTGCGTTGTGTGAAGGAGAATATTTTCTGCCCAATCTAATGGTGATGTGTGATCTAGAATTGGACAGATGCTTCTCTTGAGTGGTTCATATCTTCAGAAGGTGGGCCAAAAGTGTATGTGACGTGGTCAATTTGCATCAATTGATAAGGACCAAGAAAATTAGTTGTCTAAATCTTTGGACACTTGTGATTGAGCCTACGGTATCCCGATACATCTGTAGCTGAGTCAAAGGATCAATGTGGCCTTGAACAGTCTCCAAATATCATATAAAATTACTTGTCAGGAGCTGTTTTGCTATAGCAGTGAATGACGGAGGTATTTGCAGAACATAAACTGGGGCGTACTAAAAGTATGCACCCCTAGGGTCACCCAAGAGTCTCCTTGTAAGTTTAATGGGGGGGTCCCACTTTCTATAATAATGGCCCAGTTTGTACCCAGGTGTGAAAGTCCAAGGTGTTTGGGACGTCCAAAGTGCTGCAATTTTTTATTCTTTTAATTTTTGTTAGCAATTGAGTCAAGTTCGGCAGTTGGATTGTGATTATAAAGGAAGTCTAGCCAATGAAGGAGTCTTCTTAGAAAGTTCATTATGGTTTCTTATGTGTTTGTGTGTTATATAAAGGATTGTAATGATACAGTCATAAATTTTGATTACAGTGAATGCATTAAAAATAAAGTGTAGTTGTTTTGTTCTTTTCTTACATCTCTGTTGCTGTTGTATGGATGCAAAGGTGTTTGAGAATGCTTTAAGATCAGTTTGGAGTTAATTTGATTTAGTTCCTTGCCCTCTTTAATTTCTGAATTTAACTGTGGTCTTTTGCAACAACCTAATTGACCTGAATTTTCTGGTTTTGGTTTAATTGGGCCCTTGACAGTATGATTTATCTCAGTTGGGACTGCATCAGTATGACTTGAGCTCACTTGACCTTATTGATAATGTCAACTTGACCTTATTGATAATGTCAACCTTTTGTAACCATTCCTCTTCTAATTTTTGGGGAGAAAAATCTATTATTCAATTCAGATAGATGCTTCTTGTAGGTTGTTGGTTTACTTACTTTTTGGCTCTCCTAGAAATTGATCTGTTCGGAATTTACCATTAGCTCATATATTTGACTGAGCAACCTGCATGTGTACAGTTCAATGTAGCCCGTAGCCCTTTTAGAAATCACAGCAGGCAATGAAATACTAAACATGAAAAATCAGCAGGATATTCATTAAGAAAACCTACTTTTAGTATTCTTTCATGGATTATTTTTGTTTTTATTATTTTTATTAGCTAAATAGTCCGTTATTTGGGATCTCATATGATTGAACCATATGTTACAGGAAAATGTGAGTTCATCTGGAGATATTTCAGCGAAAACAAAAAGTGTCATCGAACTGAAAAAGCTTCAGCTGCTTAAGCTGCAACGCCGTTTGCGGAGGTATTTTACTGATTCTGTTTTTTGTGTCAACATGGCATCTTATGTTCCTCATAATCTTATTATGGGTAGATTTGATTATTATTTGTGCCTTCTGTAGGCTTTGACCAGCGTTACTTTTGGTCTGTTTTTCTTTTCTTTTCTGCAATTGACTGTGTTGTGCATGCAGTGATTTTCTGAATGATTTCTTCAAACCCATAATATCTAACATGGAGCGTTTGAAGACAATCAAGAAACATAGACATGGACGGCGGATCAAACAGCTTGAGAAATTTGAACAGAAAATGAAGGAGGAGCGTCAAAAGCGAATTTCTGAGAGGCAGAAAGAGTTCTTCAGCGAAATAGAGGCTCACAAGTATGTATTGTTATTGGAAAATTTAGCTTTTATTATAGGTTATTCATCTATGTTACTGACATGACGTTTAAAATGTCTGCTAATATTACCTCAACAGAATTCAGTTAGCTGTTTTTATCTTTGCTTTAGTACTGAAAAACCATGCTTTTGTTGAAGACATGTGTTCCTGTTGGTATTTTCGTTTTCCTTTTTCTGGGTTGGTGCTGGTTTGGTCTAGTACTCCATGGGACCAGTGAGGTTCCAAGGTTGGGTGTTATGCATATGGATGATCAAAATTCAAAGCCATTTAGGGGTTGGCATTGACAATAATAGACAAATTCCTCGTACTCTATAGTCCAAATCATCGTAGACAATGGTTTATCTTTCAGGGCCTGTGTGGATTCACATGAAAAAATAAGAAATTTTACCCCAAAAAAAGGCGATAAAAAATAAGAAAAATAATATATTAGAGAATTTAATTTTCATGAAATATAATATATTTAAGAATTTAATCTTCATTTTCTAAAGTTAATATCTTGTGTGTTTGGTAAACGAAAAACAGTAAGAAGAATTGATTCTTTTCTTTGAAGAGGACGATACCTTTTCTGCAGCTTCCTCTAGAAAAGTTAATGCAAGGTTAAAATCTTTCAACATGTAGTCTTTAGCAAGATCCTTTACCTCTCACCCTTCCCAAAAGAGAGCATATATTAGGACCTTGATGATGATGGTGAGTGGTGGTAGGGTGTTCATGGGCAGGGCTGAGGTATATCTAGGCCCGGTTCGACTTCTAAAATGTATGTCCAAGCCCAGACCAAGCCTAAATCGGGCCTTTAGTGGCTGGCCCAGGCCCAGGCCCGGCCCTTCTGAAAATGAGTAAGCTTGAGCCTAGCCCGAGTTTGCTTGATAAAGATAAAATGAGGCCTTTCCATATGATTTCAAGTTGTAGGTCAAGTGGTGGTAACACTCAGGCATATGTGAGATGAGATGACATTGAGTCTCCTCTCCAACACTCTCTCGTTATATTTTTTTTATATTAGGGCCGGGCTTGGGCTTTCTACCACTGAGCCCTGGCCCGTCTCATCTATTAAACCTAAGTCACAAGCCCTGCCCAATGCGTGCTGGGTGGCTAGGCTTGAGTTGGCTTGATCCATTAACACTCCTAAGTGGTGTTGGTGGTGGTGATGATGATCATGGTTGTAGTCGTGGTAATGTGATGATAATGGACATGGTTATGACAATGATGATGATGTTAACCGGTGTTGGTGATGATGATCACGTGTAGTGGTGGGGATGGGTGGTGGTGGTGGTGATGATCATGGTGGAGTTGTGGTGATATGATGTATGATGGGCTGGCCACAATGCGGCGGTGCTGTAGAGTGGTGGTGGTGGTGATGTTCATGATGATGACGATGACGTCGATGACAATGGTGCTGGTGGTGTTGATGATGATTGATAATAGTGCTGGTGGTGTTGATGATGATTGATGGGGGTAGTGGTCATGTTGATGGGGTCAAAATTTTCCTTAATGATAGAAGATGGGAAAGTAAATTTGAGTAGTTTGATTTTGAAGGTGGGGCCCATTAATTGATTTGAAGCGACAAATTACACCAAAATAAAGTGTTTTATAGGTGATTAATCTGAAAATGAACACTACTCTGATAAATAAGTTTAAAATGTTGTTATCTACTTATCTTGAACACTTTTTTAACTTGTATTATAATCTGCAGCATCTGCTAAACAACTCAATTACAATTTGCTGCATTTTTTAGAAAGTGCGAAAACGGCAAAAATATTATATATTTGAATATTATGCTATTCTATTCTGTACTATTTTTATATAGCTATATGTAAAATCTATAGATATTCTATTCTATAAACACGCAAAGAGGCCTGGTTTATTGAATGGGATATACAGATAATTTTTTGTCATGCCCATATTAAACTTTTTTAAAACATTACTTCTTTAACCTCTTTCAATTGTTTTATCCTCCTTTTCATGTGCTTCAAGTTCAAGTGTCTGAGCATAATTCACCGTTTCCAAAAATCATGCTCTTTCGGAATTCTGATCATTTTTCCATTTGATTTACATTTGGTTAATCTATATCAGAGTCTTATTATCATGTTTAGTAACACTTGCCAGAGGCTTGTGAAGCCAGTGTTCTAAATTGGAATCATATCATAAATCATTCAAGGGGATGAATTGAATCGTATTGTGAGCCATATCGTGGATTGAAGGACTTTTTAGTTATAAAAAAGAAAATTAAGAAAAAATAACAGTAAAAAATTTTAAAATAAAAAGTAGTTATTCATAATTCATTCATAGTAGCATAAAAACAATTATGGATAAGACTAATAAAATTTGTATGAATAAAGTTGTACAACATAAATGATGTGTACATAGTTAGATATGTTTAAGATATCAATGTTCTGAGGGAAAATTAATAAGTTGAAATAGTTTTTTCTTTTGTTACATTAAGTTAAAATAAAAATAAAAATAAAATCCAAATCATGAGTCTTACACGTTATGATACCTTCTTGACTTGAAAAAAAAGTGTTCATGAAAAAAAATTGATTTTTTAAAATGGATATAAGACAAAACCCTATTAATATAATCAAATGCTTTTTCATTATTCATCTCTAGAACCTTTCCAAAACCACAAAAATTTTGAAGAGGTTTCTTTAATCATAAATAACCTTTATATAAAAAAAAAACTCTAAAAAAATAAATAAAGAGAAAAAGGTGTATTATTATTAATATTAACCTCATGACTATGACTATTCTCACTCAGTTGGATTACTCAAACCATAGATTTAATAAAATAAGTATCGAATTGTAACAGTCACGCTTGAATCCTAAGATTCACTTGTAAATGAGATTTGTTGTTGAGATACGATTAGTTTTTCTTAAGATTTGATACGAATTGAGGATATTGACAACTATGCATGAAGCCAATTCACCTCTCCGAATAGAACTTCGCATGTAGCAACACTTACAGATGTGTCAAACCACATTGAAGATGTCAAATAGGTGCATCCCTGGTCCACCATTTAACTGTGCAGATGGAAATGTGAGTCTACTCATCAGGTGGACTGTACATGTATGTAGGATATGGATACTCATCAGGTGGACTGGACATGTATGTTGAACATGCATAATAACTTTCCAACCATTTGTTAGTTATGTACCTATGTTGCCTTTCCAATGAGTGATATACCTGAGTCTTTTGCCGCACATGTACTGAACTGAAGCTGCATTCTGGATGGAGAGCTAGGATGTCAAGGACAGTGCTTGCACATGTTCTTGTGATGTGCTTGATCATCATGCATTTTTGGATTTAGTAACCACTAAGATTTAGCAAATGTCATGACCTTTTGCGTGCATTGACTTTCAGGGAGAGACTGGAAGACTTCTTCAAGATCAAGAGAGAGCGCTGTAAGGGTTTTCATAAATATGTAAAAGAGTTCCACAAAAGGAAAGAGCGGATACATCGTGAGAAGATCGATAGGATCCAGCGCGAGAAAATCTTGCTACTGAAAAGCAATGATGTGGAGGGATATCTACGAATGGTTCAGGTATTGTACCAGTTTTTTATGCTGTAATTTTGGCTAGGATGAATTTTGTCCTCTTCTATGCTGAATTTTTGAACTGTACAGGACACAAAATCAGATCGCGTCAAGCAGCTTCTCAAGGAGACTGAAAAGTATCTTCAGAAGCTGAGTTCGAAGCTAAAAGAGGCAAAGGATGCGACAAGAAGTTTTGAAATGGAAATGGATGATGGGCGAGGTATAAATGTTGAGAAAAATGAGATTTCTGTTGACACCGAAGATGAAAGTGACCAGGCACAGGCAAGCATTGCTTTTGTCTAATGTTTTGTCTTCTAGCTTTTTTGGGCTTGTCTATATTATATATCTGTTTCATTTTGCATCATTACGTGGAAAGCAATAAGTACTATTTCTTTCATTATTATTTTTTGGCTTATCGTCTTATATATAATTTTTTTTTTTGCAGCATTACCTTGAAAGCAATGAAAAGTACTATCTGTTGGCACATAGGTATTGATGTCCCATCCCATTAGATTGATTAAAGAAAACTTCTATCTCTTCTATTTTCTGAGCTTTATTATTGTTTCAATAAAATGTGAAATAGAAATAAAAGAACCAAAATAGCTAAAACCATGGTTTTAGAAGTTGGACTCAGGGTGAAAATCTATCATCCTTGAGCCATATAGACTTGTCCAAGTTGAACAAGTTGCAGGCGAATTGCGAAGCCCAATTAAAATCTAATCGATGTTGAGAGTTATGAAAAATTCTTAAAATTCAAAGAACAAAGAATGCCCTATAAGTGCAAAGTTGGATTGCTCTTCTTTTTTTAATTGTACTTTGAATGAACTTTTGTAGTTATTGGTGGCCAATGCCCAGGTTCGATTGCCATATGGATGATGTGGATGCTATGATTTTGACCTAGCACGGGAAAAGAAGAATAGCCAATGGGCTACTCTCCGAGTCAAAAGGCTTAGGATAAACTGTCTAGGCCTCACAGCAAAGACAAAATCAACTCACTATGGAGATGAAAACTAAAAACTAATTCAATATTAATATCATTGTTTATCTATGAGAAGGGATTACATATATTTATAACTAAGCTATTATCTAATTAAGGAAACAATCCAAATAAAGAGTCCTATCAACTCCTAAAAATAAGAAACTTAAGTAAGCAACTACTAATGATAAATTTGCTGGGCCTTATTGGATTTGGGCCAAATGAGCTAGCCAATTATGGATCTGGCTTGCATTAGTTCCTGCCCACTTGGGGAAGAACTCGTCATTGAGTTCAGTAAGTGTCTTCCTGGGTCGAAAATCATTAAAACAAACGTTCGAGTCACTTGTTGAGCTTCGTATGTATGACATGTCTTGAAACTTTAATTTTATCTTTTCTTCCCACTAGAAGTAGGTTTCAGGTGTGGCTTCTTTGGATTACTACATTGTCACAACCCGAGCCCAGGAGATCGGGGGTTAGCAAAGATCTAACCAGTGACACATGTACTCCCATGCATATACATTTAGACCCAGTCTAAATGCACACGCACAAGGGAATTTCACACGTGCTATACATGTACGCGGAAGCTGTAGGTATCAAATCGTAACACTAGCAATACAGGAAAACACAATGAAATATGTCCAAAAGATTACAAAAAGGTCGGGGTTATACAAACCGAATCCAACCACAATATACAGATCATGGATAAACCCAAAATGATACGGAAAGGAGACCGTATGCATGTATCATGTTGTCGCGCTCCAATGGAGTGATTACATATACTCCGCGAACCCTGAAGGGACATATGAGGTCACCTCTTGGAGTCTGGTCGACCGACGAGAGATCGGTCCAGGGATCCGAGCCTGCAACACCAAGGACAACTCATGAATACGATAATTTAGCAAAGTATAAGCAATAATAAGTTAACACATGTTGTATCTAAGAGAATAGGTAATAACGGGTAATCCACATAATTTCAGTTTCGTATACTTGGTAAATCGTGCAATGAATAAAGCATGCCACACGAACCAATATCAGAAATATTATACTAGGTGGCTACTACATATGCCATATTCTCCCTTCGTAGAGAGCACACACATATGAGAACACCATGGGCCAGATGGGTCTCGATTTTATGGGGTCCGGAATCCCCAAGACGTGAACTCACTGCACCGAGGCCGTATAAACTACGCCAAATTCAACCCCGTCGGGTATCCTAAGGTTGAGGCTTAGTAGTGCCTGACCATACAGAATCAATCATATACCAGAACTTGAGTAACCATACATGTCATACCGAGCATATCGTATACATTTAGGTCATACATAAAGTCCATACATACCATACTCAAGTTAAGGAAAACATAACATTTATGATAATCATGCATATAATCGGACTTACTAAATCAGAAGGTATAACGAGTACTAAACAAATCATACAGAAGGATGGAAGTAAATAATCATCAATACCAAATAACGATATCTGAGGTACCACAAGCATGTCAAGACTTATCAATTGACATAAATCAAACGAATAACATCAAACATGGAAGTCCGCTGTTTCTGCTCGGGATTAACCATGAACAGAGCCCTTAGGGAATATTTAATCGTTGCCCCAGCACGACGCGTAGAGGACTAAAAACGAAGGCAATATGCAATGCAAATCGGATTCTTATGTAGGAATCACGATCTTTTACTAGCCAACCCTATTCTAGTTATCCAGTGATTCTAACCGTGCATGATGATGTAGTTTTAAGTTATCCGATGCACCGTTGTCTAGTGTTGCATTGTATATTGAATGTGCACTGAAGTCCCTTAAACTAACACCCATGGGGAGGTGCTTAACAACTAGATAACGTACATGAAGGAATCGCAGCCCTCGAGATCATTCATGCGACTCTTATCATAAACCATTGGGCAAGTCAGGGTTGCCTACCTTCTAATTCAAAGGTCTTACAAGGTCTCTTCATAAACCTATCTTTCTTACTTTTCAAAGGTCTTACGGCTCAGCCGTGGGCGACTTGACTGCTTAGCCGTAACATGTACTGCGGCTTAGCCGTGGTTCCCCTTACTATTCATCCGCATTTTCGGTTTAGCTCTGTTTTTGTTCTACGGCTCAGCCACGGCGAGGTTATGGCTTAGCCGTGGCTGGACCGTAGAAGGTCTGCAAAAGTGTCAACTCTCAGTTATTCCGAACCCTGTAACCTTGTCTTGATCTACGGCTGGGTCACGGCTGCACTACGGCTTAGCCGTAGCACATTATACGGCTTAGCCGTGTCCTAGCCATAGAAGAAATCTGGGTTTCCCAAGTTTCTGGACTCTGAGCCGTAGTACAGTTACGGCTTAGTCGTAGTCTGCACGGGGTCATTTTTTGAACCTGTTACAAAGGCAACTAAATGTGTACAAAGATGGCAAAAATCCACATTAACAGATGGGAACTAACACAAATTGGGCTGTAAACATATTTCACATGCAAGACTACGAAAATTAATCAAAATCAAACATATACCAACGTGGTTCATCCAAATCATGCTTATACTTGCCTCAAATGAGTTCTAACAAGCTCTTTGTTGTCCTTGGGCTCAATTCACACATCTAACCACTGATCTAACACCCATGCATGCCAAAGAGGAAAACAAGAAAGGGGCGTGAGTGCATGTATCGGCAACTGACATGAAGAAGAAAGAGAAGAAGAAGAGAACCAAGCAACCAAAGCTCACCTTCAACTATACGAGTGATGAATCAAGCGTATACGTGCACAAATTCTCCCTTCCTGGCTTGATCGACAAGAAGAAAGAAGAAACAAGAAGAGGAGAAGCGAGAGAGAGAAAATAACGTTGAGGGAAGAGAAGGTCCGTGGCTAGCTTCTTATATAAGATAAAGATTAAGAGAAAATTGCAAGAAAGTCCAAGCAATATTACTAAATATAGTTCGAGTCATATAAGGGTCCAACGGAAACAAACGATATATTTAGCAAACGAGATAGTTATGAGAATGAACAAGCGTAACAAAAGACACGCGTTGACGCCACGATGATGCATGTTTGACGACATCTAACAAAAGCTAAAATTACGAAAAAGGGCTCATGTCTACCTAAACCAGGTTAGACTCAACCCAACTACCTATCCAGAACCCGGAACAAAACAAAAACAAAGGCAAAACACAATTAGCAACCAATTCGCCATTAATTAGTCGCTAAACCGGATTAAGTTGGGTCGGAGTGTTACATCACTTTGCTCGGACCATTAGATGCTTCAATTGTAGATGCTTTACCAATACATCAGACTCTTTTATTAACAATAGTTGATCTCTAAAGTTGAAATCAATGTGGGGAACTTCAACAGATAAAATTTCTTGTAAAACTACTAAAGCAAGTGATTTGTTTTCCAGTGATTCTATTTGCCTTTCTAATGGGGTCACTAAGATTAGATTTATCGAACGGTCATTTTCCTTACTAACCATATACAAGTCTTCAATGTTTGTTTCAACTTCTTTTGGTGCCTACATCTTTTGATCAACACTTTTCACAAAAAGAATTTTGGGCTCCTTGTCTTCTAATTCTTCTGAAGTATCATCCATTCTAGGAGTGCTAGATGATGTTTCATTTGACTTTGTCATGATGTCCTTCGTTTTTTGTTATGCATTGCAATGTTAGCCTTGACATTTGTTTCTTCTTTTTGCTCTTCCTATGGCTCTTTAACTGAAGGGGATGATGTAGACAAAGATGGTGACCCATCGTCCTTGCCACCTGAAGGTATATGTGTTTTTCGCAATGTCATTGTGCACATTTCGATCAAAAAACCTATGGTTTTCCCAAAAGAATATGAGTTATATTCATAAGAATTACATCACACCAATTTTATCTTTATATCCACCAATCTTGAAAGATACCAAACATCTGTGAGTGACAGTAATAATAGAACCATTAGATCATGTGACTTTGTAAAACTTCGGGAGAGTCTCTGTAGACCGAGTTTGTCGATAAACTCTTGTGCCACAAAATTGATAACATTGTAATGATCAATAACTAGATTGGCTAACCTATCTTTACATGTTGCTCGCGTTCAAAATACCGTTGTGTGCTTCCACTCTTCTTTATTCTTTTCATTGGTGGTGAGAAGTCTGCGAATGATAAGTGTGGGATTATCTTGTCCTATTTCCACTACATGAGCTCTTGTTCGTTGCCGAAAATTTTCTTCTTGAGACTTAACTTGTCGCATGCGGGACCGTCAAAACATGTACTCAACACGAATAGCTTCGTCATATGCTTCGTAAATGGTGTTGCAGTGATTCATCTTCTCTAAAAATGCTTGTTCTCAATTCTTTAATAAAGTGAATCAAATCATGTGATTCAATTTTTTTTTTCTAGTTTGGAAAGGGTTGGAAAAAAAAAAGGGCTTGAAAAAAAAAGGGCTAGGGTTTTGGGATGGAGTTCGGGTGACACGGTGTGGATTCAAGTGGTGGGTTGGGGTTCAGTAGAGATGCATGTAATGAGGTTGAGTGACAATGAGATGTGAAGACAATTGATGGATGGATGGATAGAGAAATAAAAAGGAGATGGGGATACCTGGCTTACCTCGGATCGACAATCTAAGATCGGATCTTCCTTGATACCAATCGATGTAGCACTGGGAAAAGGAATAGCCAACGGGCTACTCTCCAAGCTAAAAGACTTAAGATAAACTATCCAGCCCTTATACCAAAGACAAAATCAACTCACTCTGGAGATAAAAACTGAAAACTAATTCAATATCAATATCAATATCTGCCCCTGAGAAGGGATTACATATATTTATAATTAAGCTATCATCTAATTAAGGAAACTATCCAAATAAAGAGGCCAACTCAAATAAAAAATCAACGTCTAAAACTAAGAAACTTAAGAAAGCAATTACTAATAATAAATTAAGCTTCACTGCTCGGCCTTATTGGATTTCGGCCCAATGGGCTACCTAATCATAGATCTGGTTGGCATCAGATTCCAAGCCTTGGATATTGCAATAAAATGTATTTTTATGTCCAAAACTTTTCCAGAACATGGGTATTATGTATTATGTACATCCCACATCTACAATACAAAAGTGGAGAAAAATGTTGGGACCCTTCACGAGGCCCACCTCTTCAATACGAAAGCATGCTTGTAGTTAGCTGAGGTGGGTGTTTCCTTATTATTTCTCTCGTTGATATGTTAGTTAAAATAATTAGAGATGCTGGCTACTATAATTTTCATAGTGTTTTATCCAAGTGATGTAGGCTAGACCATGGGTTGGCCAAACCATTGGGCCAGTCCATAGGCCCAATAGGACATCTTTTTATCTAGGGATTTTATTAAGTAGTTTAATTGATTAGGGTTAATATTAGTGAGTTTTATTTTGTTTACGCTTCTTCTAATCTTAAGAAGTTTTGTTGCTTAGGAATCAAGCCTAACTCCTCTATAAAGGATGTTAGTCCTCATTGTAATGCAATGTTTTACTTCAATCAATTAACGTTATTTTTTGAGATTGATCTTTTGTGGTGTTTTCTCCTTTTGTGAGGGTGCTTTAGTGGCTGAATCCATCATTGGATTCAATCAATCCCTTGGGAGATTCATCCATTTTTCGATTGTAAATTTGGGGTTGCATTAATTGGTATTAGAACCAAAATCTTGCCATTGCTGGGGGGATAGCTGTTGTTGTCCTTTCTGTAATCCATGCATTCATCATATCATCACCTCCTTGACCATCCCCAGCGCAATGGTCGTCATCTCCCACCCATCTTCCACACCTCTCGAAGTATAAGCCACCCCAAACCCCTTATTCAAGACTTCACTTCATACACTTGAGACTATTACCTTTCATTGAAACAACTCATCCAACTTGGATACCCATTACCCACTCCACCCAAATCCAAGTCCCCGTCCATCATCCAGATACCATTAACATGCCCACTCCAACCCTAAAAAAAGCCAAACCATCCTGAGATCCCAACACCTATCCCCAACTCATTTGAAGGAGCGCATGGAAGAAGAATAGCCAACGGGCTAATCTCCAAACCAAAAGGCTTAAGGATAGGATGTCTAGGTACCTTACCGAAGATAAATAATAACTCTCTCAAATGAGAACCAAACTCATAAGTTTATTGATATCGATATTTTGTGTCTCATGAAGAGGGATTACATCTTTATTTATAGTTAATATACTTTATAACTAAGGAAATAAACCAATTAAAATCAAATAAGGAATTTTAAACCAAACATAATATGAACTTCTAAAAATAAAAGAATCTTAATAAACTTAAAATCCTAGAAAACTAAAAATCCTATAATACTTGTAGTTGAAAATTCTTTACTGGTTTGGACCCAATGGGCTGGCCAATCTTGGATTTAGCCTGCATCACCATCCCAGCCCACCGAAATCCAAACCCTAAGAAACACCCACTTTCGCAGCCCTCCTTCAAACCTTGTTCCCAACCCCAAAACCGAAAAAAACCAAACCCTAGAACCCAACCCATCTACAACCCCAGTTGAAACCCTTCCCCACTTTTGTAAGCCATTCTTGAAGCCACCCCTACCCACTGAAACCAACCGACCGACCACCGGAATCCATTCTCTAACCATCTTATCTTTACCCTCCTCCGGACCCAAAAATCCCATGCTGAAACCCTAAACCCAACCCAGCCACATCTGAACCCTAATCAAACTAACCCCACCCCTCGGAAGAAAGCAGAGGCGAAAAGGAAAAAAAAAAAAAAAACAAAAGCAGAAGAAGACAAAGTGGTGATCCGAACGTACTTTGCACCTGTTGAGCAGCTCACCTTCCGCCACCATCGTCCCCTTCATTGCATCATCGAAGCGTAAGTACCCTCGGTGACAACTGCTCCTCCATTGTGCTCTCACCATCATCGAACCAACCCATTTTGCTTCCTTAAATAATCTTCAACAGTTCTTTAGTTGTTAACCTTGGGGACAAGGTGGTTTTCAGGAAGGGGTTGATGTTTAGGAGGTTGATTTTAGGACTTTCGCTATGGCCCACCTCTTCTATACAAAAAATATGCATGCAATTGGCTGAGGTGGACTTTCCTTATGTCTTACTATTTCTCTTATTGATATGATAGTTAAAATAATTGGAGATGAGTTTGCAAATCTCCTATTAGGTAGGAAAGTGAAGCGTAGAAATGTAGGTGGTTAATTAGTGGCAATAAATATGTAATATCCTGTTCTTGGTTAGAGATATGTCTATTTATGCTCTTATTGAATTAAGTTCATGCTGCTCTTAATGTAAAGGATCAAACCTTTTAACCTAATATATTGTGCTTGCTATCCCTCTCAAATTGGGCCATCAACCATTGATTCCAACTATTAGGAATCAGATCCTAACAAAAAGAAAACCACATTTGGAAGTTATAATAGGATTCAACTGAAGTCGTACTAGGGACCGACTGGACTCAGTAGGGCTTAGTTTGAGATTTCAAATTGACTTTTACTTGGCTGATTTTTAAAAGTATGAAATTTTCTGTCTACTTGTACTCGACAGCACCCAAATTATGATATTTTAAGTGATGAATGAATAGCTTAAGCCACACACTTTTTCTTTCCCCTCCATCACTTGATAAAACTCAGCAAATTTTAAAACATACAGACATATGCACATGTACAGACAGACATATCTTGTATTATGGGATGATATTTTGGGATCTCCTGGCTTGTGGTCCTACCTTGATGCATGCCAAACATTGAAAGAGGAGGAGATTGAATTATTGAAAGGTCTTTCAATAACTAAGTGTACGCAAAAAAGGGAACCATCTGATCATGGGAAGAATGGTTTTGAGGGCCTTGAGGGTTTGATAGGTTCTAATGTTTAGACTTGCATGCCTGTTTTGCATGATCAATCCAAGGTGATGCAAAACTTGGGTGTGTTACTCAACACATGGGTGTGGGTTCACAAGGGCTGGGTTTTTATTTTTTATTTTTTATTTTTTATTTTTAAATGGGTTGGGGTGGGGCTCTTTTTTGGGTGGTGGGGGTTCGTGGTGTTTGACATGATCATAGTGTGTACCCCCAAGCGTGGCTATTCCTTGATCTAGAATGGTTGGCTGTTCGTGCTGATCTATCTAGAGAAGTAATGCGGAACGGAATAGAGATGCAGGACGGGCAAGGTGAAAAGATTGCGATAGAGAGGAAAATTGGGCTCTCACCAAAGTCTAATTCGGACTGGTTAGAGAAATTGGGCTCTCACTAAACTCCAATCCAGGAGGCATTAGAGATTTCGAGGAGAACTCAAAAAAACTTCGGGAAGATCCTAAAATTTTTCATTAATCAGCAATCATTAACTGTTAGCCAAAGAGGCTTTGCAATGCTTAAATAGATAAAAAAACATAACCCTAGGAATAATCTAGACCATCCAATTAAGTTGACGGCCATGATTAAAACATCTTATTAAAATAACTTAAAACACAAATAACCAAATAAAAATCCTAAATAGACTAAGATAGGTGGGCCGGGCCTAAAAAAAAGGCCAACCCATGGGGGACCATGGTTCTGTCCTGAATCAAGAAGGAAGTGTTGTACTAGTACCTATATATAAGAATAAGGGAGATATACAAATTTATACCAACTATGAAGGGATTAAACTTATAAGTCATATTATGAAGTTATGGGAGAGAGTTATGGAGCAAAGATTTGAAGACAAAAGACCAAAATTTTTTAAAATTAACTTGGTTTTATGCCAAGGAGGCCAACTATAGAAGATGTCAAGCTATCTTCTCACGTAGGCAATTAATGAAAAAATACCAAGCGAAGAGGAAAAATCTTCATATGGTTTTCATTGATCTAAAAAGCTTATGATAGGATACTGAGAGATTTAATTTGGTGGGTGTTGAAGAAAAGAAATGTTCCAAGAGGTTATATTGAAAATTTTATAGATGTGTATGAAGGAGCAGTAACGAGTGTGAGAAATACCTGTGGAGAGACATGTATGTTCTAATCGAGATGAGAATGTTGAGGCGGCTGTGTGGTAAAACTAAAAAAGATAAAATTAGAAATGAGTGCTTTTGAGAGCATTTAGGGGTTGTATCAATAGGGTATAAGGTTAGAGAAACCCGTTTGAGTTGGTTTGGGCTTGTTGATCGTAGGCCGGTAATAGTGCTGGTGAGAAGATGTTGTTGGAGGTAATAAAATCTGATCTAAAGAAGTTTAACTTATTTGAGGATTTGGCTCAGAATAGGTTGAAATGAAGAAGTAGAATTCATGTAGCTGACCCCAATATAGTTGGAATAAGGCTTTGATGATGATGATGATGTATGTCAGCTCTACGGTGATTCCTAAATTGGAGGAATGAAGAAAAAGAAGAGCGGAAAAGGAGAGACAGGCTTTGATGGAAATGTATTAGGGTTAATTAGTCCAAGACTCCAAGTGACCAATTTTCTTGTTTTATATTAACTTCTATAAGCATTGTGTTTTGCTGTATCCCCAATGTACATGAAGCCCAAACCAAATAACATAAAATGAACAAAAAAAATTATGTCTATGCCGCCTATCAATTTACATCATGGATATCTAGCATGCCCAACTTGGAAAATACATGATGGAGATGACCTCTTGATTACCTGTTAATGAGAAATCGACCACTTGATGATTTGCCTTTGTACATGGTGCAGACTCATCTCTTTGTTCGTCATCATCTACTAGTAGAGTGATAATCAGCCTCTATGTTCTAAGTTAATCCATGATACAATGGACTCAATGCAATAGGTGAATATTATCGGTGTAAGATTATAAGAAGGTCAATTGCAAGTTGCAACATCTAGTTTCGGTAACACAATCACACCAGCTCATTGTTCTAAAAATCATTCATGTGATTGAGTTGAATCATTGGAGTTTTCATCTTTCTTGTAAAAGGTAAAAGCTAATAATAATAATTTTAAAAAAGAAAAAGAAGAAAGTAGGTATTCATAATTAGTCACGGAGCCACATGAAAATTATGGGTCCACCTTCAAATCCCACATTGAAATCCTAGGTGGTCCACCAAATCCAACTACCTATTTGGGTCCACCCCCTGTAACAAAAATCCTGGGTCCACTATTTCTCCTGTGGAAACTTCAGTTCCTTTTTAATGAGATCAAATCATTTGATCTATGGGTTGGAAGCTCATCTCTTGCGCTCTTGACAAAAAATGCTAACGTGAGAAGTTACTTTTCTAGAGTTGGCAACTCTGTTGTTTGAGCCCCAATACTCAGGAGAAATCTATCAATAGAAGAGGAACAACAGTTGCTAGATTTGCTCTTTGAGCTGGAAGTAGTGTATATTCCACTTTTAGGGATGGACAAAAGGGTGTGGGCTTGGTCAAGAGATGGCTTCTTCTCTGTCTCCTTTTTCTTTAAGAGTTTAGTAGAGAGACCTCCTGTTGCTAGCTTTGGGTGTAGCCTATGGAGTTTTAAGGCTGCTCCAAGGGTCTTAGCTTTCGCTTGGACTGCTATTCTTGGAAAAATCTTTACTATAGACAACCTAAAGCATCGTGGGATAGTGCTAGCTAGCGCCTGCCCTTTGTGTCTCAAAGCGGAGGAATTTCTAATCACTTGCTTGTCCAATATAAGGTGGCCTATTCTTTATGGGCTTTAGTGTTGGGTTGGTTTGGTGGTTCTTGGGTTTTCTCGAAATCTATCCTCTAACACTTTGAATCATGTGGAAAGTCTCTTTCTTAGCTATCATTTGGGTTATTTGGATAGAGCACAACACAAGATGTTTTGAAAGCTCCTCGTCTTACTATTGATCATTTGAAACAGAGTAAAACTCCTTGTGGCTTCATGGGTTTCAGTTCTTCCCCCCCTCCACCCGACCCCCCAACCCCCAACACCAAGCTGGAATGTTTAATCTTGTCAGCGGTGTCATTGGAAATCCAAGAGGAGCAGGCACAGGTCATACGTTACAGTGAAGCAGAGATCACTCTTCTTATTTAGGCCCCCCTAGCATTTGCTTAGTCAATAAAACTGAGCTTAGCCTTAAAGACGGGACTTCGAGAGGCACAGCTTCGGTACATAGATAATCTTTTGGTGGAAGGAGATTCCTCCTATCTCATTGGGTGGGCTACATGGAGCTATAGCCCACCATGGAGGTTTGTGAACATTGTAGATGAGATTTGGGATCTTGTCAATATTACCTTTGCTTTCTTTTTCCATGTAAAGAGACACGCGAATGGTGAAGCAGATATGCTAGCCAAGGATGCTGTCAACAGGCAGGCATTGATATTTTCTCCCCTTCAGCTTAGCGGTTTCTACACTTAGTTTAATTGTAGTTTTGATTTGCTGCTTTGTCGTCTAGTTTTCCTTATTTGTTTTCCTTGTCGAGTGGTTCTTGTTTTTTGGGGTCTTGGCCCTTGCTTATCGGTATAATTCTGTTGTCCTGATAAGCCTTTCTTAAATTCGAGTTACCCATTCAAAAGGAAAAAAAAAAAAAAAAGAAAGAGATCAAATCATTGTCTACTTTGATTGATGTGGTGTTTATCAATGTGGGTGTACAACTAATGGTTTTTTTAACACTCTTTGGCTAAACAAGGAGTAGACATATATTCTCCATTGCTCGTTCCTTATGTAACTTGCTGTTTTTTCCTTTCCATAGGGATTTAGCGCATTTCAGGGATCCATTGTTTTCATGTTTAGTTGCTTTTTTGCTATAAAGCTGTTATACCTTTGCAGCCCTTTGTATTGATTGGGTTCTTTTTGTATCTTGTTGCTAGTGAAATCTGTGGTTACCAATCTAAAAGAAAAAAAATATATAAAAAAGAAAGTGGTTGAAAGAAAATAATTTCTACTATTAGGCAGCCGGCTCTGGCTGCTCCCACCCAGATGAATAGAAAGATTTGATAAAATAAGTTTGAAATTATAATATTCGTACCCTAAATATTAAGATTCACATGTAAATAGGATTCATTGCATGGATTCGAATCTTTTTTCATAAGATTCGATATGAGTCATAGGATTCTAACAATAATGCAGCTCATAGGTACCATGTTGTCAGAGCAAGATATTCAGCATCGACATTTGAACTCTCTTTACTTGCAGCAATTGTGAAATTTCACTATCTAAGGCAC
The DNA here is from genome assembly GCA_037013555.1 of Sextonia rubra. Classification (NCBI taxonomy): domain Eukaryota; kingdom Viridiplantae; phylum Streptophyta; class Magnoliopsida; order Laurales; family Lauraceae; genus Sextonia; species Sextonia rubra. The sequence continues at coordinate 15,545,296 of JASUAD010000007.1, read as the reverse complement.
AATAGCCTATAGACCATCTGTCAGACTTTGACTTGCCCATTTTGTATCAGCAAATGCCTCTTAACTCCAATATGGCCAATATTAGAATAAAGAACACCTTGATCAGGAACCTTTAGGGGACTTTTGCTCATGGGATATGAAAAAGAGATTTACATCGTGTAAAATTTGAGTATGTGAATTTTATATATGTAAAATCCACACGTGAAACACAATACCATGTTTGTTAGAAAGCACCTGTTTCACATGAGTTGGCATTACGTAAAATCATTATATATCTCAAAACCTATGAATATTTAAGACATGAAACTAAACATTTTGAGGTTTAATTGGCCAATAACAAATTTAATCATTTAGGATTAAAAATTTGGGGCCAGGCATCGTCTGAACTGGTGCAAAAAATAAAAGGTGCCGAATGGATTCGATATTACAACCAGTCCTAGGCATCCCTCTGAATCTGTACTGGCACCTTCTTAACCAAGGAGGAATTTGATCATTTCACACCATCTCAAGTGTGAAATTTTCTTATGAATACAGCCTCATTTTCCCACCATTTTCATTCATTGTACACAAGCAAACTTGACCATGTGTCAATGTAACAGGTGCTACATTTACATATGCAAATGAATGTAAACAAACAATCCCGTAGATTTTGAAGCATGTGATAGGCAAGATCTATGTGACAAGTTCAAGTAGAATGTATCAGTTGAATGAATACATTTAGCTCTTATGAAATACCAAAATTGGTTTATAATTGGTTAGAACTTATCAACTAATCTATGATAGGTTCTTTGGTCAATTAATAAGATTCCTCTATCTGCAATGCTCTTTTTGGAAGGCCATGGAGAGGGAGAAATATATTACTAGTATGGAGTCCTTTAGGAGCATTGCATTGTCATTTCATCTTGAAAAGTATGATGTCCTGCAGGAGCACCGATTTACATAAAGCCTGCTCATAACTATATTTCCTGTAAAACAGTTAGATGGTTCTGATCTGATTCACGAGTGGCGTGAAGTCAGCTGCCTTATCTATCATGTGTTGTACATGTTGCATGTGTGCTAGATGGTACTTTCCTATCTATCATTAGACAGTTGGATTGTCGGATCATTTTGCCTCTCGGTCCATGGCCAATTCATGGTCGGACTTGCTGAATGAGCTGTTCGGATCGTACCAGGCATCACATTTCGTCTTGCAAATGCTTTAATTATTTCTGCCCTTTCTGACATTTATTTCTTGTTCTTCGTTTTTTTTTTAAAATATATTCAATCATATTCATTTAATGCTTCTAAATAGAATCTATAACAAAATGTTATAAAATGAGGTGTTTCATGGATGTAGTGCTTTCATTGTTTCCCGCTTCTGTTTCTCAATCTGGCAACTGCAATCCAGACTTCATCCAAGTCCATTATTTTTATAGTTTTGGCTTGTACATGACGCCTCGCTACTTGGGGCTGTGAATATTATAGCTGTATATATGTTTTTCTCATGACTGTTATTTCTACTTTGAGTTGAATTGTTATTGCTTTAATATTGTGGATTTTATTTCATGAATATTGTTCTCTGCAGTGTAAAAGAGAGCATTACTGAGCAGCCAGCTTCTCTTCAAGGTGGAAAACTAAGAGAGTGAGTTTAAACCTGATATTATTTTGTTTTATAGAACCACGCTTCTTTCCCCTGCCAGGGATGAACCCCTTTATTTTTGTTACATAACCTTTATTTTATTTCTTTTTATTTTCTAAGTTTATGATCTCTTTCTGACTTGATTTACAGGTACCAAATGAATGGTCTTCGATGGTTGGTTTCATTATACAATAACCACCTGAATGGGATTCTAGCTGATGAAATGGGCCTTGGTAAAACTGTTCAGGTGTGATTTGTTTAGAGACGTGGTTTTATTTCTTGGTATTGATGACCAACTTACGCATATTGGAATCTTTCATTAGGCTCAGTAAAGTCCATCCATGTTGCTTATTAGGGACTGAGTCTGAGGTGTCTTTGCTCAGGAGATTTTTAATTCCTGACATGGGAGTTTTTTAGTGTTCTTAACAACTGGTAGATTCACAGGTGTATATCTGTCTGAAAGGGTGTATTTTGGCAGGTTATTTCTCTTATCTGCTACCTAATGGAAATGAAAAATGCTAGGGGACCATTTCTAGTGGTAGTTCCATCCTCTGTTCTGCCAGGATGGGAGTCTGAAATTAGCTCATGGGCTCCCAGCATAAACAGCATTACATATGCCGGCCCCCCAGAAGGAAGGCGTAGGCTATTCAGGTAATGCATGATTGTGAAATTACGTTGTTCTTTTTGTCAGTTGTGAGGTTTACTGTTCTTCCATGCGTGTATACTCCATGTTGGTGTGAGTGCCATGGCGACACACTTCTGCACCATGGTAGGCCTCCCTTGGTAAATCCACTTTTCACCTGTAGAGGCATACGACATGCTTTTGGACCAGGAGATCTAACTTGGTAGGTGCCACCTGTTGATGTATGCTTGGATGTTGCATACTTGTGCCACATTCTTGTGCTACATACTTGTGCAATCATGTGGAAGTAGACGTTAAAACTGCCTCATGTGATATAAACTCCTCCTTATTACTTAATCCTGTCAATTTCAAAAGAACGAAAAATAATGACTTAAATTTTCATTCAAATGCCAAGGACTTAAATTTTCATTCTAATGCAGAGAAAGGATTGCTCCACAGAAGTTCAATGTCCTTCTCACCACATATGAGTACTTAATGAACAAAAATGATAGGCCGAAACTAAGCAAGATCCACTGGCATTACATTATTATTGATGAAGGTCATCGCATAAAGAATGCATCTTGCAAGTTGAATGCGGACTTGAAGCACTTTCAAAGTTCCCATCGGTTGCTGTTGACTGGAACACCTCTCCAGGTGAATGGAAATCTTCTTCTAATGCTATTGTTTGCTGTGTCTACTGTTATGACATTCATTGACTGTGATAATTGTGTTATATATATGTACATCTATACATTTGTGTGGAAATGTGGTGGTTTGTTTAAATGTGTATCAATATCCATCATATGTACATGAATATATATTTGAAAAAATTTATAGTATTGACCTTTCCACAAATTGTGATACTTTGAAGCAATTCCATTTAGTGGGCCCACTTTTCAAGAATGTAAGCCATTGAAGTCATTAAAACTATTAGACGTGATAGCTGATAGGCTTGAGTATTTCTAGAGTAATTAATCATTAATGGAATGAAGTTAATCAATATGCAATGTGAATTGGGTAATTTCAGTTCTGAATAAATTTCGATTTGGGTGATCTTTAGGCACATGACTATACATGGGATTTGGTCTTCATTGATCACTGATCAGTCTCTCCACAATAAGTGTATCCCACATAATATATGTTACTTCATGAGGAATCAGCATAGGATCTTCATATCAACTTTGCAAACTAGCACTGGGACTTGGCTCTCTCAAGTCTTCATCGCAAGGATCCCATTATCTCCTATTCAAGGAAAAGCTATAAAAGCGGCTACTTTCCTCAATCCATTTATGAGCACCTTCTCTCAAGTCGCAGCCAAGTCTGTGAGGCTGTAATTTGAGATCCAGTGGCCCATCAACCTTACAAATTAATGTATTTTGTACTTGCCCTTTTTCAAAGCATTCTTTAGATGCAGAAGATCATTGGTTGCCTTCCAACAAATTTGATAATCCATCTGGCTTAAGCTTTGTTTATGTGAATTGATGACTCCACATTTTGGATCTCCCTGTCAACGCTTTGCTGAAGTCCTGCTGCCATATGTACTGAGACCCAAATAAGAAAATTAGATCATTTAGGCTTTGCTTTCTCCTTATTGTGAGCACCGGTGCTCATACACACACACACACATCAATCTCTATTTCTAGTGCCCAACCATGTGCAACTGGTGCAGTAGGACTCAGGTTGCTTTTGCATCTTTCATTGCAACCATTCATTCTGTGGTTGCTCTATCTGTTGCAGCTTACTTACAGATGCAGACGGTTTGGGTCCAGGCTGGAACCAGGCAGGAACTGGATCTGGAACCATCTTCAAAATGATGGACCCGGCTCCAAACCCAGTCTAGGCTCAGAACCTGTTACACGGTTCCGGAACTGGTTTCAACAAGTGGCTTTGAGATCCAGTTCTGGACATGGTTCCGGCTTGAGTCTGGATTCGTAACAGCAAATATGCATGTCCATACCACATGGTAGAACAGGTTTTCTGCAACACTTCTTCGCATATACGCCCAAACTCAATCATCAAACTCCCTCTTGCAAAACTCCCAAACCCACTTCAATGGCAGAAATAGCATCAGAAATCAGAAAAAGATGAGAACTTGGTCAAAAGGGTGTAGTCCTCCACACAAATCCATGCTTCAACTAGCCACAGTCCTCCAGTTCAAGGGCTTTTGCATCACGGTAGTCCACAAGAGATTCAATTCACCCATAAGCGAACACTTTACTGGGAGGAGAGAAGTGGCAGCAAGAATAAAACCCTACCATCATCTGAAATGAAAAAGAAATATCTGAAATGCAAAAAAAAAAAAAAAATTCCTATTCTCCTGAGTAACAAACATAAGAGAGTGGGGGTCCAAAAGTACCCCATAGTCTATGAATAGTCAAATGTGTACAGGGAGGATACATGTCTTAGATCCCTAGGCCTATCAAGCTTCCACTTTCTTACTCATTTCATTATTTTATATTATCATCCTTTCATTATTTTTATTACTTTTCCTTGGTATACTACACTGTCTTTCAAAGGGGCAGAGAAGCATTGATAGCAATGTCAGAGGACCAGCGGTCAGACAACAGGGCCATGGTACTACTAAATGCATCTCTTTAAAAAAAAAATAAAACAAACACAACTGTCCCATCGTGTTTTTAGTCATTTGCTTGAAAGTGGAGACAGATCAGTTGTAAGGCCAAGTTGCAATGGGTCTACATATGGGTCCTCGGGTCGGAACCAGACCCGATTTCTAAACCGATCCAAAAATGGGTTCTGAAGCCAGATCTGATTTCTTATTGGAACCAAAACAAGGTTTTTTCGGTACCGGATACACTGGGTAACCACAGAAATGGGTACCCATTTGCAACCGTAACCTTATGTAGGCCTTTAGGGTCAAGCTGCTTTTGCATTGGAAGTATCTTTTGCATGGTTGCTCAAACGCTTGCATACTGGTGAGATCTTTAAATTATCTTCATCATCAACATTGCCATCATTCTAAGTTGTCATTTATTTATCTAGTTTCCTTTATGCCAGCTTTTGTGTAAACTTCATTTTATTTTTTATTTTTTAATTATTTTTCTTTGTTCAAATTCTCATTCCTTGGATAGTTGTTATAACTTATAACCCAGCTGTTTATCCTATAGAACAATCTCGAAGAGTTGTGGGCATTGCTTAACTTCTTATTGCCAAACATTTTCAACTCATCGGAGGATTTTTCTCAGTGGTTCAACAAACCATTTGAGAGTAATGGCGATAATTCACCTGATGAAGTAAGTTCTGATGCCATATTAATGTAGCCCACATGTTGCATCTCTCTTTACAGTTTGAAGAGGATAGATTTTTTGCCGTTAATCACTATTGATGCTCATGATCTAATAGGCTTTGCTATCTGAAGAGGAGAACCTTTTGATTATAAACCGTCTGCATCAGGTCCTACGGCCTTTTGTTCTTCGGAGACTGAAACACAAGGTCTAGCAAATTATAATTCCTTGACTTCTATCGAGAATATATTTGTTTGCAATTTATTTCTGGGATGTCATTGTGCATGAATAATTAATATCATGCAGTCTTCTTACTGTCCAATTCTCCTGTAGGTTGCAAATGAATTGCCCGAGAAGATTGAGAGGCTTGTTAGATGTGAGGCCTCTGCTTATCAGAAGTTGTTGATGAAGAGGGTGGAGGATAATCTTGGTTCCCTTGGATCTTCAAAGGTATATTCCATATTTTATGTTTGTTTTTCCTTTTGGGGAGGCACTTGCTGAAGCATATGTTCATCTTTCTTGGCTGCCCATTTTGGTACATGTGAGCCTGACAGTCTAATGATTTAGGCTGTTGGTCCAGTCGGGCCACCATGAAGAACTTACAGAAAAATTTCCAGATTGAGAAGGCCCTAGCATCTTAGTCTTTAACCGTCTTTTTGGACTGTTAGTGTATGAGCATTTCTGACCTGTCTGTTTCTAGGCAATTGATTGACAGGTTAGCGTCCTTCATCCACCATGTGTCCATTTGATCTATGGCCTAATTTGGACAATGGGCTTACATGTATGGAAATAAGTGGCAGGATGGGCTATGTAATTCTGTGCTGGGGATTCTTTTTTGTTTTGGTTTCCATTATTAAATTTTAATTGCTATTCTAGGTTGCTGCAAATCATTTATTCAAATTCTATTCACTAACTATCTAGAATCTCATTGCACTGACTAGGGCCGTTCGGTGCACAACTCAGTGATGGAGCTACGCAATATCTGCAATCATCCATATCTTAGCCAGCTGCATGCGGATGAAGTATGCTTTGTTTCCATTTGCTCAGAGTGAATGAAGTTCAAGCTTATGCATGATTTGTTTTTTGCTGTTGGCTCATTCTAATACAACTCTATTTGTAGGTTAACAACTTACTACCTAAGCATTATCTGCCGCCAATTGTAAGACTCTGTGGAAAGTTAGAAATGCTAGATCGTCTACTACCAAAGCTGAAGGCAACTGATCATAGGGTATGCAAAGATCGTTTGGAATATTTTAAATTTTGCGAATGTTGTATGCAGGCATATCTGATTTGCTGATGTTGCTGAAATATTCTTTTGCTGGTCATGCTTTGTCCATTTTGGATGCAATGGATTCAATGATGATGTTATATTTTCTGACTCTTGGTTATTTGATATGTTTTGTAAATTTTAATCACTTATTTATTTTTTATGTTTTTTTGAGTGATGCATAAAAATTTTATTGCCAAGTAGAAGGTAAGAGGGGTGTATCATATAATAAAACATGCACTTGACCCTAGAAAAGTGAAATTATACTGGAGGAGATCATAAGTTAATGAACATAGATTTCTAGTGATGTGAATTTTTGTAACCAGTTTTTACAGAGAGATTCACCAATTTGAAAGTGCAGGCTGTGAATGCAGGTATTTCATGTTAGTCGTACGTCTTCGAACATTTCATTTTTCCTTAAGCTTTATGGAGGTTTTTCTTTTCCTTCTGCCTATGCAATCGTATTGGTAGAGTTACCTTCCTTCACAACATTGCGACTTTAGGAATGTTCCCATGTAACATCACTTCTGAGTAGATACAATCTCGCTCTATTGGTTAACCAAAACTAGCTAGCTTGAAATTCTCCATATCACAGTGTCACCGTTATGACCTTTGATGAATACCCGGCACCCTGAAGAATCTGGATTGCCAAGGGAGATCTCTCTACGGTGAACTTCTAATTCCAGGAGGTGGAATCCTCCATCTCAGATTGGGATTTGAACTACAGAGGACCAATCACTTTTAAAACGTAGCTCCTAATTCCTCAGAAGTCAGAATCCATGTTTCAATCTTTTTTTGCCTACACGGGGGCTTAGAAAGGAACCTTTGAAGATTCAATTGTTTCTTTCGTCCCATTTTCTCAAGTGATTGCTCAGAGGGCCAATTTCTTTATAAATTGATCACTTGCTTTTCAAGAACACATGACCGTGACTGTCCAGGAAGTTCTGAAAAGAAAGCCTCATTATCCACTATTGAGAGGAGATTTTTCGGAGTGTATTTCAAGTGATTGATTTGAACTTATACCGAAGCAGTAGGTGTTGAACCAAGCAAATGAAACAAAGATTTGGCAGGGAAATATCATGGATTTTGTATGATCAAGGTATGTAAAAAGGATGCAGATTTTGTTGGTCATTGTTGCCTGATAGAATGCGTTCACCTTTGGTGGGGCTGAGGATTTCCACACCACAAGAACAGACATAGCATATTTGGAAGATGCTTACTGTTGCAACCATGTGGCTGCTGGTTTTAGGCATGTTATCAATAAAGGGGGGATTTCTACATCACACTACTGGCAAAAGGAGGACGACTTGGCTGGGTGGAAACAATGAAATTTTTTTTCTTCAGATATATATATATGGGGAAATCATAATAAAATGCCTCTAAACCATTAAATTTTAGGGCCATGGATCATAAGGTTAGGATGCTCTTATGGAGTCGAGATTTTGCATATAGGTAGGTCTCATATAGATCTTTCCATCCAATGGACTTCCATAATCATTATGTGTCCCAGTGAGCCCGATTAGGAGGGGCATGTTCCTAAAAAGCACCCGGGGCACTGTCCAGCGCTCCCCAATATATATATAGAGAGAGAGAGAGAGAGAGAGAGAATTTAAAAACTATGGCCTTAAACCTTGAACAACTTACTGAATGTAGTGCAAAATTTTCATTTTTATGATCAAGTGTGATATTTATATCATTGAACTCCATTAATATGATACCTATTGATCAGATCTCATAATCGATTAGCTTTGTTTTACAGTTGCGTTTCAAAGAAAAACTTATAGCCACCTATCTTTTGAAGCTTCCTTGACTAATGTCCATTTCAATAGGGAGATGGGAGTACATTCTAGGAAAGCTGAACACCAAAAGTTGGTCAGGAATCCATTAATCGTCTTTGACGGTGCAAATCCAGTTAGACCTATGGGCGGCAGTTGATATGGTACATCAGTTGGCTGGCTGATGTGTTTAAGGATCAAGTTGAAGGCACTAGGAGGACCTGCAAGGCTGGAATTAAAGTTGAATGGTTGAGTTCAAAGGTTGGGCCCATCAATAGTTAAAATAAAGTAAATGGTCTAGAAGAATACTGTTTATTGGGTCTTGCTCGATTGGGTCTTATTGGGCTCAAATCCATGGAACACCAACATCATTAGGGTCACTCTAGGGTCACCTAGCTATTGCTGGATTCCATTAAAAAAAATTTTTTTCTGGGCCAAGTGGGCTCTGTAGCTTCAAATGTCTGAACAGTTCTGGACATCCAGCAAATCTCTGTTTCAATTGTTTTGATCTTATTTAATTTATCTTCAGTAGTTTTATGTAATTAGGAGGCTTAAATATTAGGATTTCATGTATTTAGAATTAAGGACTAATGTTTGAGTAGTTTTTCTAAAGGCCCTTTTGGGAACTCTGGAAACAAGCTCTTTTTTTATGATTTCTACCTTATTTGCATATTAGAGAGTTTCGTAAACTTCTAATTGTATTTCTCATCTTAGAAATAGAGCTTCGGCCTCTAAAAAATACAGTTAAGTGGGGCTGACTTTTTTTAGTATATCTTTTTTAGCTAAAGCAGGAGGAAGAGGAAGCTTAAAAAATTAGCTGTGTTTTAGATGAAAATGCCTTCCGTAGCTTAAAGTATTTTGTAATGACGCAAATTCGCTCAGTAGTTTCTCTCAAAACCAAAGTTTTTTTTTTTTTACCCCAAACACTTCCCAAAGGCCTCTCTCTCTCTCTCTCTCTCTCTCTCTCTCTCTCTCTCTCTCCATTTTCCATGCCATAACCCTGAAAACTAATTCGTCGCCCAGCTTAATGCTGAAATTATGAACACTAAATTTGGACTGATTGGGTGAGGGGACAAGAACTGATAAGATGCTGGTTTACTGATCAAATGGGAAACCCTGATAAGTTGCTGGTCAGGTACTGGTTGAATGGAATATGAGGGCTGGGAAGAGGCTGCTGTAAAGATCAGGGTGAGGGTAGTATTGAGTTAGTGTGGTTGTTATGAAGCTGGCTTAGATGTAGTGTAGGGCTCAGTTAATTTCAGTTAGGGATTATCAAACAGGTCCATGTGAGGCTGTATTAGGTTAAAATGGAATTGCCATAAGAAAGTGCATATTTTCTGCTTGAGTCATATGGGTGCTGATCATGGGAAATGGGGTGGCAAGGTGTGAGGAGTTGTAGGTTGGTTTAGGTAGGGTGCTGATCTTGGCTGATTTGGAATGTTTGGATTGAGGCGAAGGCAAGGGTTAGCAGTTGGCTGACTTTACATATTTGGGACAAGGGTTCTACAATGATGATGATGGTGTTAAAGGCTACCGTGTTACAACTGCCAAAAGATATGCAGCTTGGACTTTTTTTTTTGTTTACCTTTAATTGTTGTTAAATTAGAATTTTGTGAATGTTGGAGAAACTATGTAATGGTTTTAGTATGAATAGATTATAAGATGGGGATGAGATGAGCCTTTTTTCTAGTCAAAGTCAAACTTTTGGGGAAATGACAGAGAAATGCCCCTTTAATAAGCTCTTATTTGTATGTTTACCAAATACTTCGTTGTGAAATAAGAGCTTTTCTTTATAATTTTACCAAACAAACTAATTGAAATTGAAACTTAAAAGTTAAAGCTTTTGTTTTAGAGCTTATGTTTTCTTTGAGCATTGAGAAACGTTGTAAGTTTTTATACTGGCGAGTGAACAATTCCTTCTACTGAATTCAATAGAATTCATATTTCCCTGTTCCTATCCATTGGATTGATTGTTTCTCCATCGGATTGAGGGTTTTCAATGACTAGACCTGTGATTAAGGTTAGCAAGTTGTTTATTTTTAGTGCCCTTTCCTCTTAATTGCTACAATTAGGTTTTGGTCATTTTGGGAATGTTATTAGATAGTTGAATTTTCAATCCGGACTACATCAAGGTAGCAATTACTTAATTAGGGATTGGATATATTTAGTAATCTTTAATTTAAATATTTGGTTGGATATGGATTGATTTCTAGTAAATATTTTAGTAGGATATTTATTTCATTATGTCTGTAGGAAAGATTTAGGGATTAGAGTTTTAGTAGGAAGGGATTCTCATCCAAGCACATAAATTTGTAACTCTTCCATTGGAAGAACCAGCCTTTTGATTGTTGAAATATAGTTTCTCATTTTGTTTGTGTTGATTATTGAAATAAAGTTTCTCGTTTTGTTTGTGTTGAGTATTTTCTCTGGTATGGGAATGCTCGCTTATTGAATTGTTTGGGACTCAGCCAAGCCTCTTTGGCGCTTGGCCCTTGGTAAAAAATTACTAAATATATCAAAGTGGTTGTGCCAATTGGGCAATTCCACTATGCCACATTTTTTTATTGGTACAATAGGCCCAATGGGCTGGCTTTCATCATCCACGCACATTTTATTATTGGTTCATTACTTGAACCTGCAAACTTCCACTGTGCTGCTCTTGTCCATATGTCCACTGATATTACCATACACATATCCTCTTTTTTTTTCTTTTTCTCTCTTTATTTCTCTGTCCACCGTATTACCATACCCATTTCCTTTTTTCTTTATTTCTTTCCTTTTTTCTTTATTTCTTCTTCTTCTTCTTTATTTGAATTGCATAGGTTTATCTCCATTATATGTTTTACACCTCTCAAAAGGTTTTCTTTACTATGATGTTGATGCAGGCCATATCCATGATTGACCAGGCCAGCTATTGAATCCAAGACCAATACAACCCAATAGATTAGATTATTATATTATATTATTAGTAGTTGCTTTAGTTGTTTTATTACTATTTGGCAAGTATAGTTGTATTTGATTTAGGACTTCTTATTTGTTTAGAATTAGGAATTTCCTTTCTTAGAGAATGTTTTAGTTATAAATAAAGGTTGTAATCTCTTCAAGAGATATAGATTTTGATATTGAATAAAGCTTTGGGCATTGGTTCTCAGTTGAGAGAGTTATTTGTCTTTGGTGAGACACCTAGACAATTTATCCCTAAGCCTTTTGGCTTGGAGATTAGCCCGTTGGCTAATCTTCTTCCCCTGCGCTGCTTCAATTGGTATCAGAGACCCTCCTCTGTCGCAGAAACCACACCCTTTCGACATAACCTCTGTCCCAACGAAACCCCTTTCCAAGACTTCTCCTCACCGCCAGCAAAAATCCCCAAATCCTCACCGAACCCATCTTCCCTTCGTCATCATCATCTTGATTTCCAACCCTATCCGAACCCAGATCCCCAAATCGAAAGCCAACTCCCTAAACTAGTCACCCAGATCCCATAATCCAGAAATCCCCAACTCTTTCCACCCACCACAGCAATACCGAACACCATCGCCCTCTCCTCCATCTCCACCGAACACCATTACCATCCACCGATCCTCTTCCGGAACCCAGAAACCCATCACTCACCCCAACCGGCCTTTTTTTTCAACCCTAATCCACCATCCGAAAACCCAAATCCCCCATCCCTTCCCATCTCTTTCCCGGTAACCCAAACCAGACCCAACCCTCGGTTGCTGTCCACCATCCCCACACCCAGAGAAGAAAAGCCCTCGATTGCTATCAACCATTCCCAAATCCAGAGAAATAAAACAAAGCAGAGACGAGAAAGACAGAGACGGAGAGACGCAGAGACGAGAAAGACAGAGACGAGGAGACGTAACAGAAGAGAGAAAAAGAAAGAGCATCAGACGACAACGAGACAGAGCCGCAGCGGACGACCTCTCCCTCTCCATCGCCGGCTGCAATCAACCACCTTCATCGCCCCACTGTCGTCTCTCTCTCTCTCTCCCTCGCCGGCAGAAATCCGCCATCTGCCCGCGGTAGTTCCTCTCTCCGGGACGAGACCGCACTGCAGCAAGGGAACTCTCCATCGCCTTTCGTTTCTGCCCGCGGTAGTTCCTCTCTCCGCGACGAGACCGCACTGCAGCAAGGGAACTCTCCATCGCCCTTCGTTTCTGCCCGCGGTAGTTCCTCTTTCCGCGACGAGACCGGTGAGTTTTCTTCTCTCCATCGCCTTCCGTTTCTGCATCAGCGGTGAGTTTCTGTTCTCCTGGCAGTCTCTTCTTTCTTCTCTTCCTTTTCGTTCTGCATCAGACGAGACAGCAAGGGAAATCCTTTTCGTTCTGCAACAGACGAGACAGCCAGGGAAAGATATTTTAGTAAGTGGGCCGTACCAGTTTGGGCCGTACCAATTGGGCCAACCTGCTGACCCGACACCCGCCACTTTGCTTCAGTCCGGGTCAGACTTGACCCAGATCTGACCTGCCTGCCTGCTTCAGCCCAGGCCCACAGCCAGCAGCTGCCCTGATCAGCTCAGGCCCACAGCAAAAAAAAAAAAAAAAAATCCAGTCTTTTTTGGATTGATTGATCTCAGCCATTGCTTATCCAAGATGGTATTTTAGTCTGATGCACGATCTATCTTCACTTGCGTATTTTTGTCAATAAGATCAAGTCATCAAGTCAGTCAATTTTGAGCATTCAGAAGATTTTTGAATTTCTTATAGTAAAATCAAAATGCAAATCTTTGGACCATCTGATGAAATTCAAAACATGTTATATGAGTATAAATATGGAGATTGGTATTTTGCAAATAAGGTCTACTTTGAGCAGTTCCTCAATCTCAGACAGGCAAATTCAACAGTTTATGAATATTTAAATCAATTTCGAGACTGCACCAAGTTTGTGGCTTAGAACAAAATAAGCTGCATGATTTAACTCGCTTTATCAGAGGTTTGAAGCCAGAGACTCTTGAGAAGATGAAACCATGTCACAGTGTTCATGAAGCATACAAAGAAGTAATTTATATTGAGCACATGCTTCAATGGTCCCACCTGCAACAAGTCAAGCCTAAGCAAGAACATTCTCCACAACGAATGAAAGATCATCTGATGGGAACAAAATTTGAAGGTAAAGATACTCACACCCTTGTCATTCGCAGACTTCTCACCACCAATGAAAAGGAAGACAAAGAGTGGAAACAGACTATAGTATTCCGAACGCGAGTAAGGTGTGAAGATCGATTAACTAATCTAGTTATTGATCATGACAATACTATCAATTTTGTGGCACAATATGTTATTGACAAACTCAATTGGCCTACAGAGACTCTTCCAATGTCTTACGAAGTTACATGGTCTAATGCTTCTGTCATTACTGTAACTCACAGATGTTTAGTATCTTTCAAGATTGGTGTATATGAAGATAAAATTTGGTGTGATGTAATTCCCATGAATGTCACTCATATTCTTTTGGGACAACCATGGCTTCTTAATCGGAAAGTGCAATATGACAAAGAGAAGAATATTTATTCTTTCTATTGGAAAGGACAATATGTTGACCTTGTTCCATTACAATCAACAACATCTTCATCTACCTCATCACCATCAATTGAAGAGTCATAAGATGAACACAGGGAAGACACAAATTCCACCAACGATGTTGAAAAGCCCATTCATGGAAAGGAAGATCTTATTGTAACTTCAAATGAGAAGCAAGAGATAAAGCAAGATGATGTACAAGCAGACAGTAATCATCCAATGGATCTGATTGCCACATCGGGTGACAAATCAATTACCCCAATGGTTTCGCAAGAAGATATGTCCACATTAATTGATGTGCACCATATTGATTTCATCTTTAGAGATCAACTAATGTCAATCAACAATTATGCTATCTTATTACAGAGTTTACTATTAAAACATATAATGGTCAGATCACACTGTCAAAATACATGCAACCATCAAAAGACGCATCACCTCCAACCTACTTCTGAGTGGAATAGAAGATTTGATCCTACTTTCAAGGCATATTATCAACCTGATGCTCAATCCGCAACACAGAAGTTTGTTCGAATGATTTTTGACCCAGGTGGACATTTATAGAACTCGAGGACGAGTTCTCTTCCAAGCGGGGGAGAACTGATGCAGGCCATATCCATGATTGACCAGGCCAGCTATTGAATCCAAGACCAATACAGCCCAATAGATTAGGTTATTATATTATATTATTAGTAGTTGCTTTAGTTGTTTTATTACTATTTGGCAAGTATAGTTGTATTTGATTTAGGACTTCTTATTTGTTTAGAATTAGGAATTTCCTTTCTTAGAGAATGTTTTAGTTATAAATAAATGTTGTAATCTCTTCAAGAGATATAGATTTTGATATTGAATAAAGCTTTCGGCATTGGTTCTCAGTTGAGAGAGTTATTTGTCTTTGGTGAGACACCTAGACAATTTATCCCTAAGCCTTTTGGCTTGGAGATTAGCCTATTGGCTAATCTTCTTCCCCTGCGCTGCTTCAGATGTCTTGATGCTTCAAAATGGGAAACCTACTGAGAGAAATGTTCTCTTACGAGCAACAGTATTGCAGTCCTCCTCATTGGGGCCCACCTTTGATCAGTTCAGGCCCTTTCAAACTTTCACCCCCCAATGATCTAGCACCCAGCCCAATTTCACTCTCATCAAACCTTTATCCTCTGGTGGATTGGATCTCAAAGAAATCTATGGTTAAAAGACTGCAAAACTATATCGCTATTAAATCAAGGACGAGGATCATCTCATGGGGCTGTTTTTTGTTGACCTTTATCCATAATGAAACCTTTCCATGTATCCCACCTACCCCATTGAAAGTAGGCATCTAAGCAGGCCCCATGAGCTTGGCAGCATATGTGAGGTATGTATTTTGCTTGTACGAGAACATTCCCCATATCAGTTGCATATCATACATTGATACTTAATTTTTTTTGTGTAAAATCCATGATTTATGTAACCAAGGGAAGTCCTTTCCATATTCATGCTCACATCCCTTTGATAGTCTAAAGGACCTACAAATAGCTCAACTCTATCAACACCTTGCTTGGCCAACAAACTTCCAACATTATTCGCAGAGCAACCTATATGACAAAATACCTCTTGGAAGGAAAATACTAGAGGGATTTAATCTCATTGGGAATCACAATATACCGAAATTTCCAAGAACCTTTCTTTGGGTTTACGACCTAAGCAATGGCATGGTTCTTTAACAATTGTTGATTCAGTCATGTTTTGGTTTCATGTCAAAAGATCCATGCATATTGATGCGAAAGAAGCATTTAAAACTTGGAGTCTGATGTGCAACTTAGAAGGGTGGCTTGGCCCAATGGTAAAGGCTTACCGGTAGTGTCCTAGAGGACGCGGGTTCAAAGTCATGGAAACTGCCTCTATAAAATGAAGGTAAGGCTGCATACATCTTGACTATCCCAGACCTTGTTATGCGGGAGCCTCATACACTGGGCTGCCCTTTTAGTCTGATGTGCAACTTGGCCACTCTTGAGTTAAGTCGACATGGTTGAGTTGGACTTTCTTGCATCCAAACCCAAATGAAAAGTTTAAAATGTGAAGAAAATCTTAAAGATATAAAAATGGAAGTAGTTTCCTATAATTATAGATTTTAATGACTCATTGCTATCTATGATTTATGTAGTTATAGGTGGTCACGTTTGGTTCTGTTCATTTTTTATGTTTGGATTAGTAGTTACATGCATCTTTCTATCATTTGATCTTGCAGAAATGGGGAAAAAAGAAAGATTTTTGATTTTCCATGTTCAACCATTTTAGTGACCTCCCACACCCTCTTCAAACAAAAGAAGACAGAAAAAGGAGCTAGTGGATTGGCACTGATGTGCTGTCGCATAGATATAAAGACTCGGTTTTTTGCTATATTTTTCAATTGAACTCACAACTTTCTCACACGTGTGCTATGTGCTGTTGTGTAAATATAAAGACTTGCCATTTATGTGTATCATGAGGAAAACTAACTTGCTAGGTGCTAACTTCGAGTCGACTCTTATAAAATCATTGTGCTGAATGGGTGTATATGTCTGGATCCTTTTTCCACCTCAAGCTAATGATGGCTTCATTTTTTTTCCTTTTTTACAATTTTTTTTCGTGAAGTAGTAGGTCCACTGGCCAGTAGTGATATTACCCACTTGAAAACCCAAGGATCGATTCATGGGGAATTGTGTGATACCGAGGTGCTAACATCACTCAACCATGAGTGTGTTGACAATGTTGGCTTCATTTCATCTCTTACTCAAAATGCATGCTTTGGGTCAATAAAGTTATATATATATATGAGTGTGTTCGCAATGATGGCTTCATTTAAGCTCTTCCCTATTTGTACTTGAGTATTCCTCTTTTGCAAAAAATCATATATGGCTTTTTCACTTTTGCACAAGAATATTTCCAAATATAGATGTCCCTCACCCTATGGTGAGGGATGGATATATGCTAGCATTCTCTCTATATATATAAAATATTCATACGTATTCGTCTCTCACAGAATATTCATACGCATTTTGTCTATAAAGCACCAGTACTTCCGAAATGTATAAGTACTCATACCGTGTATGTACCATCTATGGGTATGGGTACGGCAAAAAACATACTGGATATGGTCAAACATACCTGATACGTTTTGACTTTGTGGGTATGAGATGGGTACATTTGTGGGTATGGGATGGGTACATACATGGGTACGTTCCCGGTACTTTTGTTAAGAGTTTTTTTGCTATTTGGTAAAAACTTTTGTAAGCGTTTGAAACGCCTAAAAGTGTTATTTTTAACTTTAGCCCTAATGCTTCTCTACGAAATTAAAAGGGAAAAGGCTTTAGCCCTAGCCCATCTCCAACCCTCTCGTCTCTAGTGTAAAAGAAAAAACAAAAACGGCAAGGAGGAAAAAGAAGAAGAAATGCTGGATTATGAAATATAAAAAATAAAATTGTTGCTGATCTTTTTTTTTTTTTTTTTCATTAGGTTGTTTTGTAATGGTATTAATTAATTGTTGACTTGTTGCATATAAGGATTCTAACCTATTTTAATTATTAGCATATCGTATTTTTTAAATTTTAAAAAATATAATTTTTAATGAACGTACCATAACAGTACCCGTGTCCTGTTTTTTGAAGATTTTACCGCATCGGTATACCCGTATCGGTACCAGTACTGGTACTTGTGCTTCATAGCATTTCATGAAAACTCTAGGTGGGGCCCATCTATTATCCAATCCAAACCTTGCAATACACAGTGGACCCCATAGTTACACGCTCCAAATTTCAGCCAAATCTGAATTTACTGGACCGTTGGATCGACTATATCCAAATGGAATAGATTAGTAGGCCACGGATGAAGGGGTTAGGGACATGTGATTGGGGCCAAACTTAATATTTAGGGTGGTTTCGCATGGATTTTTGAGATGCGTCCTCGTCTATGGTCTCCTTCGAGACATTTGAACTGTCCTTAGACCTCTGCTTTGACATTTACCCTAGGGCTTGTATCAATTGGTATTAGAATGAAGATATACATCGCTCGCGATCACATCATTCTGGTCACCCTGTAGTCACTGATTGGAGCCTATCCATTCCCTTTTCTACAAAACCCTTTTAACCCATCTCCTTTCCCCAGCCGTGATGTAGTATGCCCAAATCCACCTTCATCGAAACCAAAATCCCAATCCAACCCAACACTACTTCACCAAAACCCTTCCCAGCCCTTGTCAAAGTGACCGAACCCAACCCTCTGCGAAATCCAACCCCCTTTCTCTAAAGTCCCCATCTCACCCTCTTGACCAAAACCGTACTTAACCCCACCATCGTCGCTGCTCTACCCCATCACTATCTCACCTAGCATCCCCAAACAACAACACCCCCTACTGTTGAAACTTGAACCAACCAAGGAAAAACAAAAAGGAAAAGAAGAAGGAAAAAGAAAGACAACGCGTACCAATCACTAGCAATGTCTGCCGTTGCCAGCACCATCGTCGTCTGGCATTCGTTTCCCCAAAGCTATTGCACCTTCAGAGTGCCAGAGGAGGAAGAACATAATGTGCACCAAGCTTTAACGCTCGATGTCGTCCATTTCCAGCCCCACATCACTTTCGTTGCGCAGAGAGCAAACAACACAAGGTTCAAACCCTTTCTTCTTTTTGGGAGCTAGTCTTGGAGAGGAAGAGATGCACGTGCCATTCGTCACATTTGCCAACCTAGCCTTTTCCCTTTAGTTAGTGGGTTTGAATTCAATTTCATCCTTATTAAGTCGGGCCAAGTCAATTCTAACCCACTTGTAGAAAGAGCCCGTTTACCTCTATAAAGCTGAGAGGAGTGGAGTAGTGAAATACCAAACTTGACCAAATCTGATGGTCAAATTTGTTTTGGCGAAATCGAAACCATCTGATAGTAGATCTTAGATCCATTTTCGCCGGTACTTGTGGAAAGCAAATCGAACGACATTAGGTCAATCAAATTTTAAATTGTGGTGTCTACATCTATGGAAAAACTTTCAGGAGCCATTTCTCAATTATCCACTGTGGTCAATCAAATCCATGCCACTCTTATAGGGATGGAAACCAGGACTATCAATTTAGAAAATAATGGCCATGGTTGATGTGCTAGACAAGAGATTGACAGTGGTTCCTACTTGATAAAATCTCAAATTCAAGAGAAGCTTACAATGCATTACAAAGTCTATCGAATTGATTATGAAGACATGGAAGAAGATCGATAAGCTAAAAAATTCCCAGCAAAACTCAATTTGAAGGAAACGTCGGATGGAGATCAATTTGATCATCTTAAAAAAGAAATCACTTGCTCCTATACGTCCAACAGATCTATTTGTTGACACTCATATTGACTTTATTTTTGAAGATGTATGGCGGCTAGTCAAAGATTGTGATTTGATGGTACGATTTCCACACTTGGTGTATCCAACAGTTCGATCTTATATCCTCACACATTGTTCATCAAATTAAAAGATGTGTCATGCGCAGTGTTTTCAATCAAGCTCAGCCACCGGATCGAAAGTTTGTCTGATTGATCTTCGAAGACATTTAGTGAACTTGAAGTCGAGTTCTTTCCAAGTTGGGGAGAATGATGTAGGATAGGCCTCAATGGCCACATGTGTAGGGCCCAAGTAGATTTAGAATTTTTATTCAATAATTATGTCATTAGATTTTTTTTTTCTTTTATGGATCTTAATTAGGATTAGGTTTGCTTATTTAATTTCTTAGTTTAAGTAGATTTCTTAGGCCCTAAGTTGTTATTATTATTTATATGGCATTGTAGAGAAGAATTTTTCCGAGTTGATTAATTGATTTGTGTTTTTCCCATTGAGGTGCATCCTTATCTATGGTTTTCCTAGAGACATTTGAAGTGTCCTTGGACACGTGCTTTGGCACTTCCTCGAAGCCCTAACCCTAGGGCCTGCATCAGCCATGTAATTGAGTCGGAGTCCCATTAGACTTGACTCTGTCGAGTGAGTTTTCAATCCTTGTTAGCAGGTGCCACCACACTGTATGGATTGGTCCCACCATCCACATGGACATAAACTAATTATCATAACCACTTGATTAAGGACCCCAATGTTTAACAGATACATATGAACTTATAAAACCATTAAACTTTGAGTCGTTAATCAGATCGCTAGAATAATTAGATTTTAACTATGTTGTTCCCATCCATCAATGCATGACTAGACCTGTCAAATACATCCTGATGTACTCCACATTGAAGCTTCACAACTCTTTAAGAGCCATGATGAATATAACTGAATGTTACTCTGTTAAAAAACATTTCATATGTTTTCTGTGCCTCCCATACTTGGCACCGTCCAGGATGGGAAATCCCTTCTGAAGCAGCGTAGGGAAAAAGAATAGCCAACGCGCTAATCTCCAAGCAAAAAAAAAGGTTTAGGATAGGATGTCTAGGTGCCTCACCATTCACCAAAGACAAACAACAACTTTCTCAATTGAGAACTAAACTCATAATTTTATTAATATCAATGCTCTGTATCCCATGAAGGGATTATACCTTTATTTATAACTAAGATATTGTCTAATTAAGGAAACAACTAATTCAAATTAAATAAGAAGTCCTAAACCAAATATAATTGAACTTTCTAAATATTAAAGACAAAAGCAACTATTAAAAGGATCTACTCTACTCTACTGGGCCATATTGGTCTTGGGCCCAATGGGCTAGCCAATCATAAATCTGGCTTGCATCAGTTCTCTTCCGCTTGGAGGAGAACTCGTCCTCAAGTTTTGTAAATGTCCATCTAGGTCGAAAATCATTCGAACAAACTTCCGTGTCGCTAGTTGAGCATTAAGTCGAGGATATGCCCTGAAAGCAGGATCGAACCTTCTATTCCATTCAGAAGTAGGTTAGAAGCGTTGTGTCGTCTGATGGCTACTTGTATCTTGACGGTGTAATCTGACCATTATATGTTTTAATTGTAGACTTTGTAATAGGATAGCATAATTGTTGATTGGCATTAGTTAATCTTTCAAGATGAAATTAATGTGGTGCACTTCAATAAATGTGGACATATCTTCTGGAGAAAACACTGAAGCAATTGATTTGTCGTCGAATATTGCAATCAAATCCATTGGATTATCAATGTCCGCTTGTACGTCATCTTGATGTACCTCTTGCTTCTCACTTAAAGTTATAATAAGATTTTTCTTTCCATGAATGGGCTTTCCAATATCACCATTGGAATTTGTTTCTTCTCTGTGTTCATCTATTGACTCTTCGATTGACAGTGATGAGGTAGATAAAGAGGTTGCTGGTTGTAATAGAACAAGGTCAACATATCGTCCTTTCCAAGAGAAGGAATAGATATTTTTCTTTTTGTCATATTGCACTTTCCGATTAAGAAGCCATGGTTGTCCCAAAAGAATGAGTGATATTCATTAGAATTACATCACACCAAGTTTTATCGTTGAATACACCAATCTTAAAAGATACTAAACATCTATGAGTTACAGTAATGACAGAAGTTTTAGACCATGCAACTTTGTAAGGCTTTGGGAGGGTCTTTGTAGGCCGATTGAGTTTATCAATAACATCTTGTGCCACAAAATTGATAGCATTGTCATGATCAATAACCTGATTGGCTAATCTGTCTTCACACCTTACTCGCATCTAGAATATCATAGTTTGCTTCCACTATTTGTTTTCCCTTTCATTGGTGGTGAGAAGTTAACGAATGACAAGGGTGTGAGTTATCTTTTCCTGCAAAATTTGTTTCCATCGGATGATTTCTTAATCGTCGTGGAGAATGTTCTTTCAGGCTTAACTTGTCACAGGTGGGACCGTTGAAGCATGTGATCAACATGAATTACTTCCTAATATGCTTCATAAACATTGTTGCAAGGTTTCATCTTCTCAAGAATGTTTGGCTTCAAACCTCTAATAAAGCAAGTCGAATCATGCAGCTCATTTTGTTCCAAGCCACAAACTTGGTGCAATCTTGAAAATTGAATCAAATATTCATAAACCGTCGAATCTGCCCGTATGAGATTGAGGAACTGCTCAAAGTAGACCTTATCTGCAAAATACCAATCTCCATATTTATTTATACTCATAGAACATGCTTTGAAATTCATCGGATGGTCCAAAGAGTAACATATTGACTTTGCAGCAAGAAAATAAAATCTTCTAAATTCTCAAAAATGAACTAACAAAATATATGCGAGTGAAGATGGATCAGACTAAAATATCATCCTTTTGAGAATCAATGGCTGAGATCAATCAATCCAAAAAAGACTGGATTGTTTTGGCTGGGTCCACTTGTATGTTTCTTTTTTTTTTTTTTTTGGCCTTTCAACTAAACGGGTTCAGATCTTACTTGAAGTGAAGCCCGGAAGGTGGGCCTTACTGCTGCCACTTGAAACAAACTTGCAGGCCTGAGACTGACCCGAGAGTAAGAGAAAAGAAAAAAAAAAGGTCGAAGCCTTTTGCTCTCTGCTGGTTTTGTTAGGAAAGAGGAGGGAGGGGTGGAGCAGCAGGAAGGGGAAGGGGTGATGGCGACCACGGGGAAGCAGCGATGCTCGATGAGGATGCTGTCAGTCGTCGGTGCACGGTACACACCTCCTTTCTCTCCTCTATCTCTGTTTCTTCTGTCTCTTCTGCTTTTCTTTCTTTTTTTTTTTTTTTTTTTTTTGTGCTGGGAAGGGGAACTATCGACATACGATGAAGGGATGGGGGCGAGGGTTCTGGATCTGTAGAACGGAAATGATAGGATAGTTGGATTTTGAGAGAGGGTTTTGGGGGATACGATTTGTGTGATTGATTGAGGGTTTCAGTGGAGAGGTTGGGTTGGTGGGGCATTTGGTCGGATCGGCGATCGAAGCGGTGATCTAAGATTGGATCTTCACTTTGATACCAATTGAAGCAGCGCAGGGAAGAAAAGTAGCTAACGGGCTAATCTCCAAGCCAAAATGCATAAAGATAGGATGTCTAGGTACCTCACCAAAGACAAACAACTCTCTCAATTGAGAACCAAACTCATAAGTTTATTAATATCAATGTTCTGTATCCTATGAAGGGATTACACCTTTATTTATAATTAAGATATTGTCTAATTAAGGAAACAATTAATTCAAATCAAATAAGAAGTTCTAAACCAAACATAATTGGACTTTCTAAATATTAAAGACAAAAGTAACTACTAATAGGATCTACTCTACTCTACTGGGCCTTATTGGTCTTGGGCCCAATGGGCTAGCCAATCATAGATTTGGCCTGCATCACCTTTCTTTTACTACTTCCATTATAGCACAGATTTCTTTTACAAGTTTTTTCTATTTTGTAGCTTATTTCTTTTAGGGGCCTTGGTCGTTTACTTGTTTAAGAAAGTTAATTGTTTGTATCTGAGTGTTCCTGTTCAAGTTGATTATGCTATGATGGGCTCTTAGAATTTCAATTGAAAAGAAATTGTTCAGAAGTGATATTTTTGCTGAACAAAACTAGGACTGGAGATTCTTTGAACTAAGAAATTAAAAATTCTAAGAAGTAAATTTGGAGCTTGGGCTTGAAACTTATTGGAGCTTGGTATGTGCAGTCGTATTCATGATTGGATTCAACCATATGATATGTGCTTTCCAGCCTTGTCCAAGACTGGATTTTAAATGTTCCTGGATTAGATCTCTCTTGCTGTTTTTGCTGGTAGTGATTAGATGTTAAACTATTTCTTGTTGTGGAAGATCGGAGGATTTACCTTGTAACATATTGAGGTTCTACAATAGTTTGAACATTTTATTTAAAACGGTCCCGACTATAAATCTAATCCTTTCGGGGATTGCTATATTTGTGTTTTGGGGATGGTGTACATGTGACTGATTTTTTTTTACTAAACGAGTTAAGGCTTACATCAAGATGCTCTTGCACCAAATGTTCTAAGAAACTTTTCTGTTATTTCTCTAAATGAAAGCTATAGAAAATTAAAAAACAATCCCATTCCGGATGCTGGTGTGGCTTGGTTGAATGAAATTCGTGGATATGGTCTTTGAATAAATCCCATTTCTCTTCCATGGATGCTGACTATTTTTCTCTCTATTGTACAAATCTATTTTGAAGATCCAACAAATTGCTTAGCTAGCAATGCAGATACCGAAATTTTCTCGCTATACATTATACAATCTTACTTCTGTTGATTATGTCAGAAGTATAGTGCTATTCTATTTGACAAAATATGAATTTGCATTTGAGGATTTGCCAAAGGATTATTGTCTTAGTTAGCACTAGCTCAATTTAGACTTTGGCATCCCATTTGGATTAGTTTTTAAGCCCCCCTTTTTTATTTTTTATTTTCTTGTATTAGCTATGCCAGTGTCCCTTCTATATACTTTGAGGATTAACCAGCTTGTTCTTAAACTTATCATCATGCAGGTACTCCTTTTTTCTACAATGACTAGACTTCTTGATATAATGGAGGAATATCTCTTGGGGAAAGGTTACAAGTATCTCCGCTTGGATGGACACACTTCAGGAAATGAACGTGGTGCCCTTATTGAAGAATTCAATCGTCCAGGGTCTCAAGCTTTTATTTTTCTTCTAAGGTTTGTACTTATGGGGACAGGGGGATGCTTTTACAATTTATCTGGATGGCAAATATAACTGCATTTGGGTGTACTTTGGTTTGGAAGTTGTTGTGGATGGGTTGTTATCCATTTGATACACGCACTTGGTTGGATGAAATCTGAAATGACTGAGTGCAATATTGTTTATTCCCTTTTCTGTCGTGAACCATGATTAATGCCAATTATCAATGTTGATTTGATGTGAAGTTGGACATTCTTGGCTAATGTGTTTTGTTTTATGTCACCTCAAGTGGATGAACAGATAACCATCCATTCAGCCAAACTATAGTCAGAATATAATTTGGGTTCATCAAAAAACGGTAAACATCATTTTAGGTTTGATTGTACTAAAGCTTAGGCGTGTCTTCTCTTAGTTTACGGGCTGGAGGTGTTGGAGTGAATCTCCAAGCTGCTGATACAGTAATCATCTTTGACACTGACTGGAATCCTCAGGTAATGTCTAAGAGTTTGTGTTGCTTTTAGGGATTACTCATTTAGCATGAAATTTAAGCTCATTTAGATGGTTCTTTTCTTTTTTCATACTCATCCAGGTTGACCTGCAAGCACAGGCAAGGGCTCATAGGCTTGGGCAAAAGAAGGACGTGCTTGTTTTGCGATTAGAGACGGTGAGTATAATGCTCTAATTTTCCCATGCTGGTCCTTGTCTTTACAATGTGGATAATCCATAGCTATTGCTGGGAAAC
Source organism: Sextonia rubra (assembly GCA_037013555.1). NCBI lineage: Eukaryota > Viridiplantae > Streptophyta > Magnoliopsida > Laurales > Lauraceae > Sextonia > Sextonia rubra. The sequence goes on along the minus strand of JASUAD010000007.1, from coordinate 15,519,970 downwards.
CGGAACTCATCATGTATAAGTTAATCATTAAGTACACATACATATACATATACATATACATATGCATATGCATATACATATATGCACAATTGAGCAGTATTGGTACATTAAAAAGATGCAGGAGCGCCCACCTGGGTGATGTTTCATTGGCATAAGGCATGGGTTTGCTCCGTATGCTCTGTGTTCGACACTCACCCTAGTCCCTAGATTTACCTAGTTGCACGACTGCACGTGTGTTGCACAGTTGTGTGTGCGCCTAGGGGAATAGCCATGTCGGGTAACATACCGTGGGAATATTCTCGTTAGCATTAAAAATAAAAATACAGAAGTTTTGAAGGCCTATGCCAAAGAAATGACAGGACAAAAGAAGTACTCACAATGAGCTCCAATCGCATAGGAGGCACCCATATACAAGAGACATATCAAGTCTGGAGTTAGCCTAAAAGTCAGTTACAACCTTAGCCTCTCTTAATGTGCAGCATTAAGAGAAGCACAAAGAACCTGAATGTCCAAGACGATAAAATTTATATTCTATGGATAAATGCCATCCAAAGGAAGGTTGGAGACGACATGGAGAATTGCTCTTCATGAAATGAACATCAGAAAGGCAAGCTGAAAGGGTCCTTGATGCTTCCTTTGGCCCTTAGTTCCGCATTTGGATCTTTGATGCCAATTGGGCTAGAAAAAACCAAGATGCAATCCCCTTTTTTGTTTTACAAAGCAACTCCAATATTGGCTGGACCTGATTTACCTCTAGCTACTGCATCAACATTGATTTTGAAAGACCCCAGTGGACGGGGCTTCCTAATAGTCACCTCCTGCACTGTCTGATGATCCCTGCTAAAGAAATCATCCAAGCAAAGAAGTTGACCCACTTGAAATTGTTGAAGTCCCTTTTAATGGGTCCACCTATCAACAGTGACCAAAACGCATCAATAAATGATTCCTTACTTTTATCTGTAGTGTTAAATACTCATTGTTCCTCTCCTTCCATGACACCCAAAGAATAGCAAGAAAGTAAGTCTCCATAGAACTAATCTTCTAGGCGAGAGCAAAGAATGCATTCATGCTACCAAGGACATGCCCACCAATTTCCAAAGAGCACAAAATTATTTATTAAAAAACTCTTTTTATATTTTGTCTCCTATAAGTTGTGTGATACAGAGACACTTGTAATCCTAAAACACCTCTAATTCCTAATGTAAATTGACTCCTAATTCCTTATGGTCCCATGCATAGAAAACAAAAGGGGAACCATTTACATTTGATTCCCAATAATTTCCATAATTACATACAAACCCAATAATTCATAATAACAAATAAACCCTGTTTGTCAACACTAGGGACTGCTCTTGCATAATTCAGGACTGACAAGTTTGCAGTTTCTGCACTTTGCAGAATTTGGACAAAAATTAGAATTTTCAGAACTGAGTTAAAGCTTAGGTTTTGGCAAGATTTTGGGCTCAAATATAAGGGTATTTGTGGGAAAACTTAGGGTCTGTTTGGGAACAAGGGTGTAAAATAAGAAAAGAAAAAGAAGTTAAAGTGAATCCAATGGTCTTATTTTTTCCCAAACATGTGTTTGGATGGTCCAAACCCAAGGTGAAATAGCTCCATCTGCGACCGAAATATTATATCCCAGGAAAGTGTTATAAAACTTCTAAAATACCACCTCTGTTCCTTCTTGATGCCTTCTTCTTCTAACCTTCTTCTCCTTGCTTCACGTCCATCATGATGAGAGGACATGGGTTGGCAATGAGGAGGCCATGCTCGATTTGCTTGGCGATCATTTGCCTTTCATCTTCTAGAGGTTATGTTTGTCTAAGCGAGCTCTCCGAAACCTTCATCAGTTTTCCAATCATGAAAATTCCCGATTGGAAATTGTAATACCCCTCTCCGGGACTCCATTGGTGGGGCCCACTCAAGGATAATCCAAACTGGTCAAAATTTAAAACTGGTCAAAATTTATGTCATTGCCTCCAATGATATATTGTTTAATTTCATTTCATTAGAGGTGGCTCCCACTGTCTAATTGAGCATATTATGGAAATGTGATTAACTCCATGTTAGAAACTAGCAAAACGGCCTGGAACTCTATCGTGGGCCCCACTTAGAGATAATATGGACCATTCAATATGAATTGGGATATGCTAAATCTTCATATCAATAGGATTGGGGCCCACCATCTGATTGGACACATGATTGGTTGTTTGTACAATGTCATACAGAAAATGCAGTTTTTGCAAAAATAAAATAAAATAAAATAAAGTGTCTTTTCCGCAACCATCCGAACACCTTTTTCATTTTACCAAAAAAGGAACTCCATTATCCAACCGCCACTAATTTCCAATAATGTGACATTTAACTTCCTCCTACAATACAAGTAATTTTACCAAACTGCCCCTTGGGATTGTGGCTGGGGTATGGGTTGGGTGTTGGGACTGATTTGGAACAAAGAATTGAAGGATCTGACTGTGTTTTGTTGGTTAGATTTGGGGATTTTTTTATAAGTAACAAAAAAATTGGGGGAATATTGAAAAACTGAAATCATGGAAGAAGTACGACAAAGAGAAGGAACTGGGAAGAGAAGAGAATTGTTGGATCATTTGCTTTGATAACCTAGTTGAAACTTCTTATCCACAAGTAAAATGGAGTCCCAAAGTAATAAAGAAGTTAGAAAGAGAAGAATATTAGCGCTATAGAAAAAGGGAAAAGAACATGACTGGTCATCCAACCCTCATTATGACCTGCCCCAACACTTCTATTTATATTATTCACTATTTCTGAAATTACAAAATAAGAAAAAGACCTTACCAAAGTTTTCATAATCTAAATAAGTTTGTAATTACTAATTACTAGAAAATTACAAATAAGTTCGTTTCTGTTTTTCAACATCTAACAAATGAGAAAAATCAGGGAACGAATCTTGAGATTTTGTATCCATTAAAAGTGTGGAAACAGTTCTTGGAGGAGGAATTGTAGTATACATGGAATGTTAGGTTGAAATGACTAGGAACTAAGAGAATTCACAAGTACAAGGATCTAGGAGAAAGGCAGGAGGGATGAGTAATGACTTAGAATAAATTAGTTAGATGGACATGTCAATTTGTGAAGTTTCAGAGAATCTAATAGCAAAATTACAGATTTCTAAATACATAGAACTTAGAAAGGCAAATTTGAAATGATGTGATGAGTTTTTGATGATTGTTGAGGTGGGTTTTTTTTTTTCTTTCAGATTTGTCAATTTCTTTCATTTTCTAAAGAAAGACCCTCTCATGACAGACATGGGACCATTTGTGATCAATCCAACTCCCTCGCACTCATTAAACCCTTATGACTTGTCATCACACCCTAATTTGACATTAATCCAAAAATTAATCACTGCTGCATTGTATTTCACAAAAAAAGTGTTACTTAGGAAATTGTTAAACTTTAAGGCCCCTAGATGAACACTTGTGATAATCTGATTGAGGTGACAATGAGACTTTTCCAGATTGGCATGCACCCAAGTTGATCCCACATGGAACTTAAGAGTCTTGCCTCTCAAGCAAGCTGTGAGAGATGTCGATAGGGAGACCTTTCTCTGATATGTTTGTCACTGAAACTTGATGTCCATACGCAATACTGGCCTCTGCCCATAATAATAATAATAATAATAACGAGGTTAAGCTGGACTTTAACCTTATGTAATTGCCATCATCATCCTCCTCAAGTGAGCCTTACCTCATCCAGCTGGGGTTGGCCTAACAACTCTTGTTGATTAGCTCGTGTTTTCAAGACTTTGAGAGGGGAATTCATATGTTAGTAGTTTTTTATAGCAATGTCTGTTGCTGTCTATGAAATTCCTTATTTGATTAGTGGAATTAAAAAAAAATAGTGCATTTTGAACTGTCACTTTTGACCTTTCTAAGTCTCCAAATTCCTGCATTTTTATACCCACTTGGGTATAGGGAAGGATTTATAATTTGAAGAATTTATAATTGTCCGTTAAAATAAGAATTCTCTATACTCCTACAAACAAATGCCGTTTAAAAATTCTCATGTTTGAACCATTTCCTTGTTTATGTGATTATTGGTGGGAAAGTTCGTCTCTTGATTTCATGGACCCTTCCCTGAATAAAGTTTTTTTTTTTTTTTTGGAGAATTTGAATAAAGATCTATTTTCTTGGTTGGGCAATGAGACACATGACCTTATGTATTTGCGTTCTCTAGTTATGATTTCATGATAGTACCAGCGATGTAGAGCACAAAGCCCCACTCTTTTTAATTTCAGCCCTCAATAACATGGAAATGAAGGGCGCTTAGTCTTGGTCTGCTCCAAGATTAAGTTTTCCTTTATGCCACATTTCTTTTATATTACAGTCATTTTGTTCATTTAGGCATGCCAGTGAGAGTCAATAAATGTACAAAATTTTAAATTTTTCTGAGTTCCTTCGGCAATCTTCCCACTCATCCCAAAGAACAGATCAAATTCTGAATGGCTTTAATGGATTTCTGCTTGAAGCTTGAAAACCCTGTTTGCTGCCTCTTGGTTTTACTCTGTTTTTCCCCAATATTGATGTGCCCTGAAGTTCCACCTGTGAAGTGATCATGATATGTAATTTCTGTTGGATAAAGTGGATTTAATTTAGTTATGATTGATTTAGTGCTGTCATACAAATTGTCTGTGCATGAAATTCATCTTTACTTATATCTTCTATTTGTCTGCAAGTGTATTAAAGGAATTACTTGTTGAGTTTTTTTCTCATGTAGAAGATGATATGATCATTTGTATTCAGCAAGTCTTTGTTTCCTAATCCATCTTAGATAATTTGAATAGGTTCACACTGTGGAGGAACAAGTTAGAGCTGCAGCTGAGCACAAACTTGGAGTGGCAAATCAGAGCATCACGGCAGGATTTTTTGATAACAATACTAGGTTTGTGGGGATTTTGTTCATTAGAAGATCACTTGTCTGGGATTTTGTATCACTCAGCCAAAGTGAAGAGCTGTGCACTTCACTGATTCTGTAGTTTGCTGGCAGGTTCAATTCTGTGCATCAATGTGTGTGGTAGTGGAAATCAATATTCGTGAGGTCCAGACTGTTGATTGGCAAACGCCATTAATGGATGTTCCAAAGCCCTCCCAGCTTGGATCGTCTTGTGTTCTCTTCTTAATTGTCATTTGATAGGCCATGGATATAGGGTTAAGAGGGATCTTGATATCTGGGAGATTTTTGGGGCTTTGCCTATCCATGGTGGGGCCCTATAGAGTGACGGTCTGGATCACAGTCGACTCATGTGCATTTAATTGGTTGCCTCAAACATCAGAGTTGGTGAAGTGTGCTGCTCTTTTCTCTACTTGCAGCTCTGTTGGGGTTTTTCTGAAGAATTCTCTTTTAATTTCTATTACAGCGCTGAAGATCGAAGGGAATATTTGGAGTCCCTTCTTAGGGAGTGTAAGAAAGAAGAAACTGCATCAGTTTTAGATGATGATGCTCTTAATGATCTCATAGCTCGCAGGTAAGTTTTATCTAGAAATTCCAGTTTGGTTTGATGTTGTTGGAACTTGGAGGTCCTAAGTTTGATGTTGCGCATAATAGGTGGTAAACAGGTTAGGTTGGGCTACATGGGTCAGATACCCATAACCCACACCCACTGTGGGTCAACCTGACCCAACCTGTGGTAACCCGCATAGACATTGCGGGTTTCTGCAGGTTGGGTTGATCCTCATAATCGGCATCCTTTTAATGAGTCAACCCCCAACCATTTACCCCGGCCCAACCATTACTGACTTTTAAGCGTAGCTTAAGCCTAATTCATGTTAATGACTGTTGAAATTCCATTAGCTAGCTTACCATTGGGCAAAAGTGGGGTCAAAGTCAATTAACCTTTTTTATTTCCCATGCATTGAACCAATTTGTGCAAACTCTAGCCTATTTATGAATGCTTTTGCCCATGCATTGAATGTATAGGATGGAAATTTTAAAAGGTTAATTGCGGGTTACATGGGTTGACCCTAGTTAGGAAAGTCTGACCCATGACCAACCCATATATTATGTGGGTTGTATGTGGGTCGGGTCAGGCCGGGTTGACGTGTCAAGTTTGGTTTTGCCAGCCATACTCATAAGTTGGAGCTGTATGAGCGTAACTCTTGACCTTGTGCCCGTAGAAAATAAAATGTGCCAAATTAAGGCAACAGCTGGGTTGATTCTAGTCAAACTCAGTTTTAGCCCGAGATGACTCCAGCCACTCTGATCTGATCTTACCAAGCTTGAGAATTCACCAACTCCCAGTCTATGTAACAAATGCAAGTTGCAGTCATCTATAAAAATGACAAAAAAGAAAGGGCTTAACTCAATTGACGATAATTATTTTGGAGTTAGCTTTAGGAATCCTGCAATGCTAGCAAAACACCCCATGGAATCAAACACTTTGTAATGCTGACATTCAATATTTATCATTTGCCTTGGCTTAAATGCGGTGAAGAATATAGAGATTTATCAGAGCCTACAGGACCCTTGTATAAGTGTTCTAACAGCAATCTAAAACTAGATAAGAAGAAACAAACCTACAAAACTAATATGATGAAGATCCAAATAGCTTGATACATCCAGTCGGCATTCATCAAAATATTGTATTTTTTTTACAAAAGTTGAATAGGCAAAGTTGCCAATGGGGCTTAATTCAAGTTACGATAGTTATTTTTGGAATCAGCTGTTGGAATCCTGAAATGCTTGCAAACAGTAAGGAATCAAACGCTTTATACTGCCTCTCAACATTTAGGTCACATTTGGTAACCAAATCGTCAGGGAAAAGATTTCCTCTTTCCACAAAATCGTGGATAACCATGTATGGCAAGTGTAAGTCTCTGAGGATTTGGATCAATAGAAATCCCATTTTTGAGAATTTTCAGATCTGACCCCCCCTCCCCCTCCCCTCTTCTCTCGCTCTCTCTAACTATATTCGGTGAGTGTGCACTGATATTGATGTGAAATCCTCAGTTAACTACAGTATCTAATTGGTAACTATATTCAGGGAGTATGCACTGATCGATGTGAAATCCTCAGTTAACTACAGTATCTAACATTCTAAATTCAGACAGTTCAACCATCTAGATTTCTAAACCAATCCCTTGGGAATATACTCCACTCTGTAGGAGTATATTTGCAGGCTCACAGCATAATGTGGTCCCATGTGAACTCCATTCCAATCAGCTGAATGTATATCTTATCTGTGTCATAATGGATCGTGTTAGTCATTTGAGGATGGAAAGGATCCTTCTCATATAGGGTTTGTGATGCAGCAGGGTCCCCAATCAAATTTTTATTTTATTTTATTTTTTCCATTATAGCAGCTTATGATAATTTCTCACCTTTTTGCTGCATGTTACGCCAGTGAATCTAATTTAGCGTATTTACCTTTTTGCAGTGGTTCAGAGATTGACATTTTTGAATCCATCGACAAACATAGGCGTGAAAAGGAGATGGTTTGTGTTTTTGTATACAATGCTTTGTGGATTCTCTAACCTAAAAGCTATTATGGTATTCTGATAAGGACTGTGTGTCAAATTCTAGGCAATGTGGCAGAGTATACAGGGACAAAGCCAGGATACTTCTGAGCCTCTTCCACCCATGCCTCCTCGTCTTGTAACAGATGAAGACTTGAAGGCTTTCTATCAAGCTATGCAGATATATGAAGAATCGAATGTGGGGGTAAAGCGGAAAACTGAATCCCTAGGGGATTTGGATACCCAACAATATGGAAGGGGTAAACGAGCTAGAGAGGTCAGTCAATATGATCGTGAGTTTTATATTGCTTTATCGGAGTTGTTTGTTTTTGTTTGAATGGTAATGTTTCATCTTGTATCCACCTTTTAAGTAAATCTTACTTTAAACAAGGCAATAAAAAAATCTTTAAATGATCTAGTGATTTTTTTTTTCACTGTTTTAGTTAGATTTCAAAAGAAAAAAAAAAGCATTAATAATATTTCATTGGCAACATCAATGCTTTAAATTGTAGAAACGAGAATCTGCAAAGAATCTGACATGGCGTCATGTCCAAGGCATGTCTGAGTTTTTTTTTTCTTTTTTTTTGACAAAAAGGCATGTCTAAGATGGGTAGTTGCTCATTTCAAAGAATTCATGTCATCTTCATTTCTAAGCCGTTAATCTACAGCACCCAGTATGTCTTCTATTGAGAAATATTTCTGATTGGTGAGTTGTATATGGACAGCTCAAGCAAGTGGTCAACTTTTTATGCAGATATGGGGCCATTAGGATAATATATAGAGGTAGATTTACACTGTTGCTGTCATCCATGATCCAATTGTCTGAATGGCTTGGACCAAGACAATATGGTCCTGATATGTACAGTTTTTAAAGTCGTGCAAATTGTTTAGTTGGGAAGTATTAGTAGTTGACATTATGGTTGATATTAATGCTATATAATGTCTGCTTCACTTTTTTTATAGGTACGATCTTATGAGGATCAGTGGACTGAAGAAGAATTTGAAAAGCTTTGTCAGGTTGATTCCCCTGAATCCTCTGAAATCAGGGAAACAGCTAAGGATTCAGGTTCAAAAAAAGAAGCTGGTGGGCCTGGGATTGGAGCCACAAATGTTCTGTCACTGCCACCTAAAGAGCTACCACTGGTACCGTTCAAAGAGCCAGTGCCATCATCTAGTGAGCCAGTGCTACCATCCAAAGTGCTGACACCATCACAATTCAAAGAACCACTGCCTCAGTCAAAAGAGGTACCTTTGCCCCCTAAAGAGCTTCCCCCGCCAAAATCTAAAGAATCATTACAGCTTTCTAACCAGGTGCCACCGCAATTGAAAGAATCCCAAGAACCATCCAAAGAGTCAACACTGCCAACAAAGGAAACACAGCTGCCATCCAGTGAGCTACCTGTTCCAGCTAAGCGAGGACGGGGTAGGCCAAAGAGAACAGCAACAGATGTTGCTCCATCTCCAAGGATTCCTTCTATGCCATCTGGCACAGTCCACAAACAAGAAATGGAACATCAAAGAGAAACCTTACAATGTTCTACCACCACACTAGGCCCTGATTCTTCCATGAACATCAAGGGATCAACTGCAAGCCCACAGCATCCGTTAGGGGTTGGAACCATTCCCAGTTCACTAACCACTTCCAGTCCTGTCTTGCCCACTCCAGTCACAAGACAAAACCAGAAGATTCAAAGTGGATCCAGCAAACCTCGGAAGCGTGCAAAGAAACAAAACTCTGATTCACCTGCTATTGGTCCTGAAGTTAATTCGATTCCAATGGTTCCGGTGCAGGTAGATATGGCAGCAGAGAGAAATCCAGCATTTTCTTTTGCCCAGCAAATGGAAAGGTTAATTAGGCCATCTGGAACTTCAAATGCAACCCCTGTTAACTTTGAGCTTAATCAGATTTCACGGATCCCAAATGTTGTTTTCTTGGTTCCTGTCCTAACCCAAACTACTTCCATTGCTCCAGTTTCTGAGGCTCAAGCTGCTACCTTTGAAACCCAATCCACATCAAGTGCACTGAGAGATTCAAGGAAACATGATAGTGCCAATATATGTGTGAATAGAGCTGGACAGCAGCTAAATATCAGCCAATCGTCAACAGTTGTATCTTCATTGACGCAGGGTTTGTTAGAGAGGAGAACTCTGCGAGCAGGGAATTCTGACATGACGTCAGACGAGAAGCAGAAACACACTGAGAAACGACAATTGTCTTCTGATCAAACCTCACAGAAGGCTGGACCTGGTGTTGATCCCTCCAAGACAGAGCCTCCCAGTTCTGTGTGTGAATCTGTTGAAGCTGCCACATTCAATTCTCTGGATAAGAGCTCTCAAGAGGTAAAGAACGAAACAGCACCCATTTCAGTTACACTGGTGCAAAAGAAATCTCCTCCAGAGGAAAGTACGATGCCTGCCTTGGTTAAAAGGGGTTCTAGAAGGAAAGGTTCTACGTCCACTGCAGACTCTAAGAGAAAAAACACAAGAAGTGTTTCTGCAGCTGCAGCAGACAGTGGTCATTCTGTCATGGAGTCCAAGAACCTCCCCTACAGTAAGAGCAGTGGTGATGTCAATATCACAACAGATAAGGAAGGTAATGGTGGGAAGAGAACCAGAACTGTTACACCTGTACAAGCTTGTATTTCAGGAGACAAAGGGCACAATATTCATCACTCTGATACAATATCCAGCGAGAAACCAAACTTATCGATGAGCACACCATGTCTGGACTCATTCCCTTCAGGAACTAATATTGAGGGGGTTTTAAGTAATGAATGCTCCATGGGGAGTAATGATCGCAGTTCTCATAGAACTCACAAAAATAGTAAAATTCCAGTTGATGGTGCTGGAGTCCTTCATTCACCAGAACAGCATTTGAAGTCTGCAACTCCAGTGCCTTTGAAAGCAACATCACTGATGACTAATCCAGCTAGTGAAAAACCGAAAAGAGAATCTGCGGGAGAAAGAACTACAGAAAGATCCTATGCCTCTGAGGATAGCAATGCTGCATTCAAAGCATTTGTTAACAAGTCTTCTTTAGTGGCCAGTGAGGGAACTGTAGGCACTGCTGAGAAAGTAGTCTCATCTGATGTGGTAACGACAAAAGCAAACAATTCACGTCCGATTGTCTCTAATGTACTGTCAGACAGAACTGATGCAATTCCAGATAAAACCAAAACTGATGCTGTAAGCAACATTGAAGGCTTGTTAGCTGGTCAATTTACTGAAGTTCAGAATGTCAAATTGGCTGACTCAAATTCTCTCAACACCTCAATGGCTTCTGAGACTTCAAAGAAAGATGATGGTGTTGCTGGTCTTAGTCAATGTCGTGGACTGAGTAGTTCCACTATTGCCATGCAAGTTCTTGTATTGAACCAATCCACTGAGCCAGTCCAGCACATAGCAAAGCCAGCTCATTCCAGTGGTACAGTTATTGCCAGTGGAGCACCTGTTAATCCAGATAAAGATTCATGTGTTGATGCGAGTCCCAAAAAACAAAACGTGCCCAGCATTTCCCCAGGGACTGTGTGTTTAATTGAAAGTCCAGATTTCACTCATAGTGGCTTGAATGTGCCTGTATCTTATCAGGAAACAAAAATTGACCAGCATGCTTTTGAAGGTACCATTCCTGTTGCTATTAGTAAAGAAGCTTCTGATCCTATAGCTCCCACAGATTCCAACATTCTCCGCATTTCTCCTACAATGATTCCTTCTGGCCAATGTGTCCAAGATATTTTATCAGAAACTACATGCATTGAGAGTGAAAATAAGAGCTCTGCTGTACCAGAAGCTATTCAGTCAGTTGCAGCTGAATCTTCCAATGCAGATCCTTTGTTGGACGATTGTTGTGAGCCTCAAGTTGCAGTAGTTGATAATGAAATCTGCACAGCGAATTGCATCAAAGAAGCTGCCCTTTCCAAAGAACAAGTATCTGTTGAGATGGTTGAATATGATTGCTCTGATGGAGTACCAAATATGCACAAAGCTGATAAGGTTGATCCAACTTGCATTAATCAGGATCATGTTGAAGAAATTGAAGCAACAGGAGGAAATTTAGGCCCATCTTCATGTCCTTCCTTGAGAGAATACAATGGGAAAATGGATAGTTTTTCAAAGGGTTCTATTGTGGTTACTGAGTCTAATGATGTGATAAACAATTCTCAGGTCTGTGCTGGAGACAAGGATGCACCGGCAGTAAGTTCAGATCTCTCTTCATCTTCTTCCTCAAGAGAATTCAATGAGAAAACTGATTGTGTTCTGAAGAGTTCTACCGTGGGTGCTGAGTCTAATGATGTGATAAACATTTCTCAGGTGAGTGCTGGAGACAAGGATGCACCGGCAGGAAGTTCGGATCTATCTTCATATCCTTCCTTAAGAAAAGACAATGAGAAAACTGATGGTGTTCCAAGGGGTTCTATTGTGGGTGCCATGCCTAATGATATGATAAACATTTCTCGGGTTGTTGCTGGAGACAAGGGTGCACCAGCAGGAAGTTCAGATCTTTCTTCATCTCCTTCCTCAAGAGAAGACAATGCGAAAATTGATGGTGTTCCCAAAGGTTCTATTGTGGGTACTGTGTCAAATGATTTGGTCAACTTTTCTCAGTTTTCTGCTGGAGACAAGGATGCACCAGCGGGAAACTCAGATCCATCCTCATCTTCTGCCTCGATAGAAGACACGGAGAAAATTGATGGTGTTTCAAATGATTCTATGGTGGGTGTTGAGTTTGATGATGGGATAAACACTCCTCTGGTTTGTTCCAGAGACGTGGATGCATCAGCAGGAAATTTAGATCCATCTTCATCTCCGTCCTCAAGAGAAGACTATGAAAAAGTCCATGATGGTCTTTCAAAGGGTTCTACTGTGGCTTCTGAGTCTAATGATGTCATGGGCATTTCTCAGGTTTGTGCTGGTGCCATGGATCTGCAGGCAGGAAATTCAGATACAACTTCATCTCCTTCCTCAAGGGAAGACAATGAGAGAATTGATGGTGTTTCAACAGGTTCTACTGTGGGTTCTGTGTCTAATGATGTGTTAAACACTTATCAGGGATGTGCCGAAGACAAGGTCACAAAAATTTCTCAGGTTTGTGCTGGGGACATGGATGCATCGGCAGGAAATTTGGATCCACATTCATCTCCTTTCTCAAGAGACGACATTGAGAAAATGGATGGTGTTTCAAAGGGTTTGGTTGTGGGTGCTGAGTCTAGTGATGTGATGATAGACATTTCTCAGGTTTGTTCTGGCGACATGGACGCGTCGGCAGGGAATTCAGATCCATCTTCATCTCCTCCCTTGAGAGAAGATGATGAGAACATGGATGGTGTTTCAAAGGTTTCTATTGTGGGTGCTGAGTCTAGTGATGTGATGATGAACATTTCTCCGGTTTGTGCTGGAGACATGGATGTGTCGGCAGGGAATTCAGATCCATCTTCTTCTCCTCCCTCGAGAGAAGACAATGAGAAAATGGATGGTGTTTCAAAGGGTTCTGTTGTGGGTGCTGAGTCTAGTGATGCGTTGATGAACATTTCTCCGGATTGTGCTGGAGACATGGATGCATCAGCAGGGAATTTAGATCCATCTTCACCTCCTCCCTTAAGAGAAGACAATGAGAAAATGGATGGTGTTTTAAAGGTTTCTGATGCGGGTGCTGAGCCTAGCGCTGTGGTGATGAACATTTCTCCAGCATGTGCTGGAGACATGGATGCGTCAGCAGGGAATTCAGATCCGTCTCCTCCCTCAAGAGAAGACAACGAGAAAATGGATGGTATTTCAAAGGGTTCTACTGTGGGTGCTGAGTCTAGTGATGTGATTATGAACATTTCCCTGGTTTGTGCTGGAGACATTGTGGGTGCTGAGTCGAGTGATGTGATGAAGAACATTTCTCCGGGTTGTGCTGGAGACATGGTAGCATCGGCAGGGAATTCAGATCCATCTTCATCTCCTCCATCGAGAGAAGACAATGAGAAAATGGATGGTGTTTCAAAGGGTTCTGTTGTGGGTGCCGAGTCTAGTGATGAGATGATGAATAATATTTCTCCCATTTGTGCTGGAGATATGGATGCGTCGGCAAGGAATTCAGATCCATCTGCATCTTCTCCCTCAAGGGAAGACAATGAGAAAATGGGTGGTGTCTCAAATGGTTCTACTGCGGGTGCTGAGTCTAATGATGTAATGATAAACATTTCTTCCTTTTGTGCTGGAGACATGGATGCGTCAGCAGGGATTTCAGATCCATCTTCATCTCCTCCCTCGAGAGAAAATGGTGAAGAAATAGATGGTCTTTCAAAGGGTTCTGGTGTGGGTGCTGAATCTTATGATGTGATGATAAACATTTCTCAGGTATGTGACAAGGATGGATCTTTGTCGTGCCCCTCTTTGGCAGAGGAAGATAAAACAATGGATGAGATGTCCAAGAAGGATTCAGTGGAGGGCACTACTAACTCCGATGACATGGACACTCCTGGTGACAGTGCACAAGAAAAAGGAGAACAGCAGTCAGTAAATGTAGATTCTCCTTCTCCATCGAAGGTAGAGGCAGGTGAGAAGGCTATCAATGAACAGTGATCATTACCATCGGCAGTTGGGCTGGGGACTGGAAAGGTTGAAAGTTCCTTGTTAGGGATGGAAGCTTCTAAAATTGCATTGTTTGCATGGATTCTGAATCTGTATGATGCCCTGTACAGAGAAAGGCGCATTATCATCCAGGCAGGGCCTCCCATTGGAGAACCCGCCAAACGTTGCAACACTCTAGAATCAGAAGTGATTGAATTCATGTAAAGCCCATTTTATGAAACTGAATAATGACTTTGATATTTGTTGTTACATCTTACTGAGAGCATCCACATGGCCAATTTGCCAGGTGCAACTGTTTGTAATCCTTTTGCAGGCCTCTTCTCAAATCCCTTGGTAGTCACCTAACCACAATGGGTCTTGATGTCGTTAAATGACTGAATCAGATACCGATGAGTCTGTGAGGTCATTAAATTAATGGCTTTCAGCATGATAAAATGAGGATGATAGGATTGTAAGACATTGACCGATATGATTCCTTTCCAAATCATCAGGCAGCATGGTTTAGATATGTAAGAAGGTTGGGTCCGAGGGGCCCATGGTGGGCACAAGACCTGGATCTGCTTAGATGTATATGTCAGGACCAGAGCGGATTCTTATGGATATGGGACCTGGTCCCAGCTCTGGCCTGACTTAAAATTTGTATGTATAAAAATTAAAAGAGAATTGCTGGATAAACAACAATTCTATCTCTTTACACACAAGAAAAAAATTTAAAAAAAAAAATTCAAAAATACCTTCATCTCTCCCTCCTCCCCTCTCCTGCCCTTTTCCTCCGGCCGGCGATGAGCTTCGGCCGGCGGAAGGGGGCTCTCCCTCTTCCTCTCCTTATTCCTCCCCCTCTTCCTCTCCTCTCCCTCCCTCCCTCTTCCTCCTCCTCTTCCTCTCCTCTCCCTCCTTCTTCCTCTCCTCTCCTCGCCTCTCCTCCCTCTTCCTCTCCCTTTTCCTCTCCTCATCACGCTCCACGTTCTCCCCGGGCTGGACCGGTCGAGTGCGATCTCGAGAACCGCGACGGCCACTGCGACAATTTCGATCGAATTAGTTGGATCAGGTCAATCACTTGCGCCTGTGGCTGCGGCTGTGCCTGCTCCAGCGGGTTCACCACAATCGTGACGTGATCAGATGACGTCTCCGCCTCTCTGGCTGAGACTGCGCTCTCAACGCAGGGAGATCCCGATCTCCCTGCACAGGGGAGACCGTGCAGGGAACGAGAGAAAGGGGGAAGGGAGGGAGAGGGAAAAAGAGAGAGAATAGAGGGAGAGGGAGAGAGAGGGAGAGAGAGAGCCCGCCGGCCGGAGCTCATCGCCGGCCGGAGGCAAAGGAGAGGAGAGAGAAGTGTGTGGGAGAGAAGGGTATTTTGGAAAATTAAGAAAATTTTTTTTTTAATGTGTGATGAGAGATAAAAATTGTATTCATCCAGCAATGCTCAAATTAAAATCATGTAAGAGCTGAAGTCGAAAGAATGACATCTTACCTGCAACCCAATGCTCCTATCAATTGTGCTAGAATTTTGTCAATATTAGTTTATAAGGGGGCCATTAGGAAACTTAAGAGCTAGAATTCGATTAAGGTATAAGATAAAAGCTTCAATTTTTAACCTCTAATTACAATTAGTGTGTTTGTAAAGTCATAAAAAGAAAACTCTTATTTCATAAGATAATGGGTGGGCTCTTTCTTTTTCTAATTTGTAAATCCTTCGGTTATAAATGGGTCGCTATCCCCTTCTCCCCATTTTCTTGTCTAAAAAAATATCAATGTAAGCAAGATGCAACATTCTTTGCTATACTATATTCCAACAAACTACCATATTTATTAAACCAAGAAGAATTAAATCTCCGTGATACTTTCTCAAATTTCTTTTGTGGAAAATTTGTGGTTACGAGGTTGCCAGTGGCACTTTTGTAGATATTTTGTTCAGATAGAATCCTTATCATTAGGATGGAAAATATGAAATTTGAGTACATAATTTAGGATCTGCTGAAAGATCCATGAAGTTAATTTCTACATGACTTCTCTTTAAGCTAGATTGCACTTAATAGCATTTATCAATTTCTAAGATAGTGGGGGCAATATCTTCTTTTGACTTTCTTTTGAAGAATTTTTCCATACTTGATTTAACAAGCTTCTAAAAAATGCAAAATATGAATATATAATTCTATTGGGATTGAAATCAACTTATAAAGACTAAAATACACAAAAAGCTATATACTACACATAATGTAGCATTATGATTTAATCTAATGGGTTGAGATATAATTGTGACATTGAGTAAAATTATATGAGTTGAGATTTAATAGTGATTTAAAGTAATCTAATATAATTTGGAGATATGCCTCTACTAGTAAAAATGGAAACATAGCATTCAAGTTAACCAAGGTGCCATATCCAATCAATGTAACATAACACATCATATTTCACGGCATAGAATTTAAGATTAATGGTTGTGATTCTTAATCGGTGAGGCCCACTTTATAGGAAACATTTTATATCAAAATATAAGATAGTATTTTCATAAAATGTGAGATAAAGAAAAAAATAAAATTTTAAGAGTAGGAGGTACCTGATGCAAATGGTTAGAGAAAGTTGTTCTTTCTCATTAGAGATGTAAAAGCCTTTGAGATCATCATCATCATCAAAGCCTTATCCCAACCATGTTGGGGTCGGCTACATGAATTCTATTTCTCCATTTCGTTCTATTTTGAGCTAAATCTTTTCGATAAGTGCAACTTCTTCAAATCTGTATTAATGACTTCCATCCATATTTTCTTCGGCCTACCCCTACCTCTTGATGGACCCTCCACCTGTATATCCAAACTTTTTTTCACCGGTGCCATTACTGGCCTACGCTCAATATGCCCAAACCATCTTAAACGAGTTTCTCTAATCTTATCTCCTATTGGTGCTACCCCTAAATGTTTTCGAAAGCGCTCATTTCTAATTTTATCTTTCCTAGTTTTACCACACATCCACCTAAGCATTCTCATTTCCGCTACGTCCATCTTATGAATATGTGTCTTCTTAATTAGCCAACATTCTACTCCATATGTCATAGCTGGTCTAACCACTGTCCTGTAAAATTTTCCCTTCACTTTTGTTGGCATTTGTTTATCACAAAGTACTCCCGAAGCTAGTCTCCACTTCAGCCATCCAGCTCTTATCCTATGCTCCACATCTTCGTCAATCTCCCCATCCTTACTAATTATCGAGCCTAGGTGCCGAAAAGAATCTTTACGTGGTATCTCATGGGTTTCAATTTTAACAGTGGTTTCAACACTTTGTATATGTCCACTGAAATTGCAATCCATATATTCTGTCTTTGTACGACTTATTTTAAAGCCTCTAGATTCTAATGCCCTCCGCCATCTCTCAAGCTTTGCATTTACACCCTCTCTTGATTCATCCACCAATACTATATCATCTGCGAACAACATACACCATGGTACTTCTTCTTGAATATGCACAGTTAACTCATCCATAATTAATGCAAAAAATAAGGGCTTAAGGATGATCCCTGATGTAAGCCTATAGTCACGGGAAATCCGCCCGTTTCTCCACATGTGGTTTTCACATTTGTTATTACACCTTCGTACATATCCTTTAAAATTTCAATGTAACCTCTTGGGACATTCCTTTTCTTTAAGACCCACCAAATTAAATTCCTCGGTACCCTATCATAGGCTTTTTCCAAATCAATAAAGACCATATGTAGATTTTTCCTCTTTGCTCGCTATTTTTCCATTAATTGCCTAAGTAAAAAGATAGCTTCCATAGTTGATCTCCCTGGCATAAAACCAAATTGATTTTCCGAAATCTTAGTCTTTTTTCTCAGTCTTTGCTCTATTATTCTCTCCCATAACTTCATAGTGTGACTGATAAGTTTAATCCCTCGATAGTTGGTACAATTTTGTATATCTCCTTTATTCTTATATATAGGTACTACAATGCTTCTTCTCCATTCATCCGGCATTTTCCTTGTCACAAGTATCTTATTAAAAGCCTTTGAGATGAGAAGAAAAAAAAAGTTAAAGATCGCTTGCATGCAAAAAGGAAACAATTTGATTTAGTAAAAAGCCTTTGAGATGAGAAGTAAAAAAAACTTGAAGATAACTTCCAGATTGATAAGGGACTATAAGTTGTCGGCTTTGGATTGCTTCTTTTCCTGTGGGACGTAAAGACATCATTATCCCTAAGCTTTTTTTCATTATTCTATTTTTTTGAGTCTTGGAAGTTGAAGAAGGGCAAAAGGTGAATAAAATACATAATGCCTAGAGAAATCTAAAAATACCCACCGTGTCCCTCTAAGTTTTCAAAAAAGTATAGTGGGGACAATTGCCCCACTCACCCTCCCCTCCCCTCCCTCCACCCCTGATCGCTGGGGTTATCTCTGAGTGCTCCATGTATTGCTTTTTACCCATGCGCCAATTGTCTTGATCTCTACCCAAGTACTCTCATCTTTTCTTCACCCAAGAACGCTCAGGTCCACGCTTTGCTAGTGCCAGGAGTCGATCCCCAGCATTATGGACAAGAAGAGACACACGTGAGCAGTTGGGTTGCCTCAGATACATGTGATGCTTTATCCAATCAGGAAACCTACTTTTTGCATGTAAAATTCCTTGGTGCCTTACAGTGCAATTTGCATCATGACATTAAGATATTTTCATATTCCCAGGAAATATGCCTACAAAAAATATATTTGGTATGTACAAATCACTATTTCAAATTTTAGTCTAGCGGAAAGAAATTTCAAATTTTTAATCGGCTAGATAAGAAACTCGGAACAAAAGAAACTTTATTTTTTTTTTAAACAACTTGCTAGCACAATTATTTCTACTCATCATAAGATAGCTTTACTACCTAATTTCTAAAATAGGTCACATGGTAACAGTCACAAAAGGTGAGCCCATATTATAATTCCTAATTTCTTATAATTGTGAAACCACATTGCAAATCCTTTGTGTGTGAACCCTATGTTTTAATTTCTAAATGTAGTTTATATCGTCAAAAAAGTATTACTTTCAAAAAGATATTTAATATTTCAAAAAATTTATTTAATTTTTGAAAAGAATATTTACTCTATAAAAAAACTACTTAAACTCTCAAAAAAATATTTTTTCTTAAAAAAATCTAATCTTTCAAAAAATATTTAATCCTTAAATTTTAATCTTTCGAAGATAATATTTAATCTTTCAAAAAAATATTTAATCTTTCAAAAATAATCACAAAAGGTGGAGTAGAAATGTAATTCCTATGAATATAGCTTCATGTTCTAATTTCTAAAGGTGGGTACCGCGTAATTTTTAAATTGAGTCTCATGTTCACAGTCATCAAACAGAATGGCCCCACATTACAATCTATTATAATTTCCAAACATGAGCACAATATTTTAATTTTTAAATGTGAGTCTTATGTAAAAAATTGAAAAAAAAATGAGGCTCCACTTTATAATGTCTAAATGTGGGTCATATAGTTACAATCACAAAAGGTTGACTTACATTATAAATCCTATGAATGTGACCCTATATTCCAATTTCTGAATATGTGTACCATGCTGAATTTATAAAGAGGAGTCCATGTTTACATTAAAAACAAGTGTGCCCATATTATAATTCCTGTAAATGTAAGCACATCTTATAAATCCTATGAATATGGGCCCCATGTTCTAGTTTTTAAAGGTATGTACTACGTTACAACTTCTCCACATGGGTCCCAATACTCCAACAACAAAGTGCCACAAACATTAAAATGTGGGTCCCACATTTTAGATCCTTTGATTCTCTTACTTTTGTTTGTTGGAGAAATTTTTTTGCACTGTTACCAAATAAGTTTCATATGGCATATTCTTAGCAGAGTATTTTAATATAAATATAATGTTTCTAAACAAATTATGTAGAGTTTAGTCTCACCCAACACGATTTCAATACAACTAGATCTGAGCACAAAATTGGGACCAATACAGAAACAATGCCAAACAAAGCCTTAGATCCCAAGTTTTGTTTCCTTCCTATCATACTATAAAAGAAAGTTAATAATTTTTATTCATAGAAAAGTAGCTATGATAATGCTAGGAATATCTACACATTATTTCTATAACTTAAAGCTGGATGTTATAGTAAAAAAAAAAAAGGCAAATCTCACTTCTTCTTAGGTCATGTTAGCATAACCTCTCCATATTAGCGAAGTATATAACTTCATAGAGGTGTACACGGTTCTGATTGGTGCAGATTAAGCTTAATCCAACCACCAAACTGTTACCAACAGTTTTACAATTTTGTAATCCGTAGCCAACCATTGCCTATTAAAACCGAACTGAACCAAGCCGTGGAAGACCAGTTCAATTCGGTTAAAACCGGTTCAATCCGTTCCATTTAAATTAAAAAAAAAATCTATCACTATGTTTAAATGAGCTTAAACTTGTCACTAACAGCCACATGTTAACAAATGACAATCCAAATGGCTTTCAAAAACCATCAGACTTCTTCGAACACAAATTAGCATAATTAAGTAACATAATTAATAGGCTAACAATCCAAATTAAAAAAAATACAAATTACATGTTTGTCTTCATTGTCTTCTCTTTCAAGATAATTAAAACACACCAAAATAAAACTAAAAATAAATAAAAGTAAAGAAGAAACAGAGAGAAAAATGAAAGAGAATCAGACCATTTTCTCCAACATTATGAAATCCTTGATTTTCCACAAATGTGGTCTTAGCAATGATGAACTAGCTTCTCAATCAATAAGAAATGAATGATCAATAAGCTTCACCTGCAAGTTGGTTGGAGCAAATTGATTGACATGATAGTCAAAATTACATTTACATTACAGATATTGCAATCAGTCCTTTTTGAAGAGCAGCATACAACTATGGTGCTCATACAATGATTAGAGCTTCCCAGCTTTTCAATAATATGTCAGCCTCTGAAAAGAATGGAGTTCGATTACAACAATTACTGTAGAAGCAAGCACACCCATGGAATGGTTTCTTCATTCCAAAAAAAAAAGGTCACAACTTCCATTTCATGAATCACATCAAACACAAAATTAAAACTAATCCAAATTACAAAAAGAAAAGGGAAAAGGATCTCATTCTCACCTTGCTCTTTAATCTTCTTTATCTTCTTCTTCCTAATCCTTATTGTTACTAAGCTTTTCAATTCCACCTTCCAAATGACCGCTTGGGCTTACTCCATAGGAGGAACCCAAAAATGAAGAAAAAAAGGAGAAGAAGAAGAAGAAGCAAAAATAGAGACACACAGAGAGAGAGAGAGAGAGAGAGAGGTCTCACGATCTCTGATTGGTTGGGGCTTCTCCTCTATTGCAGTAGAGAATTGAGGGGAGAAGAGATGGGAGTGGGGGCTTCTCCTCTGTCACAAAATTGAGGGCTCATGACAAGTTGTAGGCTAAGCGAGAGGGCATGCCGACAGAGATCTAAATCATTTGATGTAAGGGAAGAGGTAGAAGACAAGCTAGATCTGATGGGTTCACCGTAACCTCGCTCCACGAGAACGGCAAGATGCGGCCACACCCATGCTGACTTACATCTAAGCTGTAAGCAGTTTACGGCTAAGCCATATAAGAAATTACTGCTATGCCGAGAGAGATCTGAATCATTTGATGTAAGGGAAGAGGTAGAAGACAAGCTAGATCTAATGGGTTTACTGCAACCTCGCTCCACGAGAACGGCAAGATGCGGCCACACCCATGCTGACTTACAGCTAAGCTGTAAGCAGTTTACGGCTAAGCCATATAAGAAATTACTGCTAAGCCATAAGACTATATAAAAAATTTTGAATTTGGTCAAACTAGCCATTGTTGACGACTGCATTTACGACAAGCCATAGAATGGCAAAGCCATAGAACAACTTTAGCATAGCTGTGATCTATCCGTTGGAGCATATGTCTATATAAGAGACCACTTTTATACATTGTACTGGACTAAACTTTTGGAAAATCTTTAGAGCTTCTGACCCTGCAGTGAATATCTGTAAAAATGCTCCAACCACCATCTTCTCCTTTGTCTAAGAGCATTCAAATGCAGAGGAGATTCTCATCTAGGAAATTCTGAAACTCTATCTAGAATAACCCTAACTTCCTAGATCCCAAAACATCTTCCCTTGGTTGTACACTCACTGAGAGATCATCATCACCAAGGAGAATTCTTAAGATGTCAAAGCTTGGAGATTTTCATTCAAACTTCAAGAGCACCATTCAAGGCTAAGGTAATTAGATTTGTGTTTAGGTGCTCTCTTCATTTTCATTTATCTGTTGTATATGGTGAAAAACGAACCACTACATCAAAATCCGTTGTATTAGGTGGAAGACAAACCATCGTATCAAAAACTGTTAGAAGAGATGTACTTGTATAGTTACCTCATCATTAGTAGAAGCAAGAGTATTTACTCTTGAGTATAGACGTAAGTCTGGGGCTGAACCACTATAAATTCCCAGTCGAGTGAATTGCTTTATGATTGTGCTAGATGCTTGATAATCATATTCTTAAGTGTTGTTCATCACTCTTGTGCTAAATTATCTTGTTTTAAACCAGAATATCTGCATAATGAAAGCACACACAAACTGAGCACCGTACTTGACCTAACTGGTGCTTTTAAGTTTAATTCTTGCTTCGTTTTAGTATTGTTTGAAACTTGGGGTTATAATCTAAATTAGTCTCTTGTTGAAATAATCTTAAATAAGTCTTATTCCCCCCCCATGCCTTCTCTAGGACTTGGTGAGTTTTAGTTATTGCACTTTTAGGTGGCAGACGAGCGAGAAGGGGATTTGGGGCAAAGCATTGAGAAGATTTTGAGAGCGAAGGATTTAGGCTAGAATGTTGGATTTTATATGGAGTAGTGATTGGTTGAGATTGAATGTTGGAAGATTAACGGCTAGAATGTTGACTTTTAATATTTTTATATAAAAATAAAAACATATATATAGTCTATGTTAATGGATCGGTTTGGTTTAAATCTATAGACGAAGTATAAAATCCATCACCGAATTGTTACTAACATATTATGATTCTTTTTAATCCCTGACCAAACCATTAGCCATTTGTTCGATTAAAATTGGCAGATTGGATCGGTTCGATTTAGTTTGGTTCTATGGATCAACAGATTTTTTATACACTCCTATAACTTCATATAAAATATAGCTCTTCTTTTCCTACCAACGCTTCAACCATTTCAACCACGCAAACAATTTTTTATTAAAAAAAGACTTTATAACCATTGATTCTCTTCCCATATCTATACTTTATTCTCAATGCATTAATGAACACTTTTGTCATCCTATTAACTCATGTAGCCCTTGCATGAGTGGTACATCAACCATTGTAATAGGTTCATTTCTTTCCAATTGGCAAGGCATTGGGTGAGGGGGTGCCAATCTATTTATAGATGGAAAGAAACGATACAAGAAAATAGAAAGAGTAAAAAAAAAAAAAGCTCAAAGGTGGAAATAGGAGTGGAAAACGAGGTGAATCGGGGTAGTAATAGGTTCGGATTTTGCACCCTCAACTTCCACCCAACCCATTTTCAAAACGGTTGGAATTCTTCAATCCACACCCGTATAGGGTTGAGTCAAGTTGATCCGCCTGAACCCGCATTATGTTGTGGGTCAGTTTAAGTCAACCCAAACTAACGACTTCATTTAAATATGCAGTTCTCTTTCTTTCATCTTTTTTTTTTCTTTTTCTTTTTCTTTTCAGAATGGATTTACAGATTGTATGATTATAATGAAACAAGACATGAAGAAAAATTACATAAAAGATGCACAACGCACAATCACTATATGGTATTTTTACTCTCAACCCAAAATTAAAGATTTAACTTGTTTTGTTTTTCCTTTCTTTTCTTCTTTCTTTCTTTTCTTTTTTTCCTCTCTCCTTATTTCTGTTGTCCATACTGCTCATTGCACACCACCTGATCAAACACACCATAGCCAACAATCCTCTCATTTAGCTAAAAATGGTTTGCAAAATTTATAGGCAACAAATTTAGTGAAAAGAATAAATGGATGGAGATTTGCAAATTGATTAATAAAAAAAATTAAAAAGTAATTCCAATTTGATCATGATCCCTCATTTGTAAAGAGAAAATAAAATAGATAATTTTAGACCCTCAAAATTGACGGTCTGGCCCACTCTTTATCAATGGAAGCCTGAGGATTGATCAACGGAGGGGATGAGAATCATTTACATAAACATTACACGCTGTAAATTGTAATTGCTGTGAGTGTGTGAGAGAGAGAGGGGGTATCCGTACTGCCTTGACATTTGACATTTGACATTTGACATTTGACATTTGACATTAGACATCCCTTGACCCAAGGGCACGCCGGTGTGCCAGCCAGAATTCTAAGCCACATACACGTGTTCGGTGGAGATGCTACTCTGACAGGGAGGGTTTCTGAAATTCACGGATAAGGAGAACCCAAACTTGGAGAGTTTGGAAAGAGAAGAAAGCAACGCCTCAACACACAACCTACCTTTCTGATTGAATTCTAATCTCCCTTTCACTTTAACCTAACCGCGTGTGCATTTGTTTTTATCTTTCCTTCCCCTCTCTCTCTCTCTCTCTCTCTTGTGGGTCTCTCTCTTGTGGTCGTAACATTAGTCTGCAGCAATTTGTCCAAAAACAAAAGCCCTATAAAACCATAAGACCCCCCAAACCCTAACACTAATTCCGATCGTATTGAGCCTGATTTTGAGCCCTGGCAATGGTTGTGGGTCCCACTGACGATGGATCATCGCTAGGCGGCGCCACTGGCGGCAACCGGATGGCGGCGAAAGAGGGGGGAGAGAATGGTGGGGAGAGGAAAGAGGGGAATGGACCGAAATCCCCCTGGAAGAAGCCTGTGGCGGGAGGGTGGCCGGCGGAGGCTCCGGTCATGGGAGCGGTGTCGTGGCCCACTCTTGATGCAGTTCGTGCGAAGAACTCGGATGCTCCGGCGAAGCCGAGGCTGACGATCACTGTTCCGCCGCCTCCGCCGGTGAGATCTTGTCTGTTGTTGTTGTTTAAATCCTATGCATCTCCAATGGGGAATGCACGGGATTTCAATTACTTTTGCTCAGATCATTTGCCTTTGCTGTATTTGCTTTTCTCATTATGGTGTGAATCAATCTGCTGACATCTGTTAAACCCTAATAATACATGACCTTAAACTCTAATCTATATGCATTGCTTCTCTCTCTCTCTCTCTCTTCTCTCTCTAACCTATGTGAGCCTTTCTGTTTCTTGCCGCCCCCTCTTTTCTTCTCTCTTTCCTCTTCTCCTCTCCCTTTAATGCATGGTTTCTACGTCTCTACTCGAGCAAAGAATGGGGAAATGGTATGAGTTGAATGAGCAAGTTCGAATTTCAATTGCAGCCTTTTTTTATGCATCTTTTCTTTTAAATGGATATTGACTTTATTAGGAGGTGATGCCGGCCCTAGGGTTAGGGCTTGCTTAGGGTGCCGGAGCACGTGTCCGACGACATTTCGAATTGTCGAGAAGACTTCACACATGAGGAATCCACAAATCTATTAATCAATCAAAGTCCAGAAATTCTTCTCTACAATGCCATATATACAATAAAAGCAAACTTAATGCCTAAGAAAAGGGGGGCTAATAGAGACTTCTCTAATAACAATGTATTAAGAATCTACTGATAATATAGTCCTAATCTATGATAAGGGGGGCTACTTGTAGGGTATTATCCTTCCCGGGTTGAAAGAAGAGTTCATCTACGAACTCGAGTCTTCTTTAGATTGCCTTTGTAAATGTGGTAAATATGGAGGACTTATTTCTTGCAACTGCCCGAGAATTCTTCTTCGGTGGCTCTAGTTTCTCAGGATGAAGTGTAACTTCTTTTCTACCACGAAAGAATGTGTATGCCTCGTCACACATTCCATGAGTTCAATTTTTGTCATACATCCATGGGAGACGATATAACCACCATCCATAGGCAGCACATCACACCATATTATATCTTTATAATTCTCACAAATAACAAAAGTAATTTTGCAAGTATGTTGAACATGCGCTTGATCACTTGTCATCAACTCATCATCATCATCAAAGCCTTATCCCAACCATGTTGGGGTCGGCTACATGAATTCTATTTTTCCATTCCGTTCTATTTTGAGCTAAATCTTTCGATAAGTAAAACTTCTTTAAATCTGAATTAATGACTTCCATCCATGTTTTCTTCGGCCTACCCCTACCTCTTGATGGGCCCTCTACCTGTATATCCAAACTTTTTCTCATCGGTGCCATTACTGGCCTACGCTCAACATGCCCAAACCATCTTAAACGAGTTTCTCTAATCTTAT
Source organism: Sextonia rubra (assembly GCA_037013555.1). NCBI lineage: Eukaryota > Viridiplantae > Streptophyta > Magnoliopsida > Laurales > Lauraceae > Sextonia > Sextonia rubra. The sequence goes on along the minus strand of JASUAD010000007.1, from coordinate 15,493,598 downwards.
CTCCTATTGGTGCTACCCCTAAATGTTTTCGAAAGCGCTCATTTCTAATTTTATCTTTTCTAGTTTTACCACACATCTACCTAAGCATTCTCATTTCCGCTACATCCATCTTATGAATATGTGTCTTCTTAATTGGCCAACATTCTACTCCATATGTCATAGCTGGTCTAACCACTGTCTTGTAAAATTTTTCCTTCAATTTTGTTGGCATTCGTCTATCACAAAGCACTCTCGAAGCTAGTCTCCACTTCAGCCATCCAGCTCTTATCCTATGCTCCACATCTTCGTCAATCTCCCCATCCTTACTAATCATCGAGCCTAGGTACCGAAAAGAATCTTTACGTGGTATCTCATGGGTTTCAATTTTGACAGTGGTTTCAACACTTTGTATATGTTCACTGAAATTGCAATTCATATATTCTGTCTTTGTACGACTTATTTTAAAGCCTCTAGATTCTAATGCCCCCCGCCATCTCTCAAGCTTTGCATTTACACCCTCTCTTGATTTATCCACCAATACTATATCATCTGCGAACAACATATACCATGGTAATTCTTCTTCAATATGCACAGTTAACTCATCCATAATTAATGCAAAGAGATAAGGGCTGAAGGTTGATCCCTGATGTAAACCTATAGTCACGGAAAATCCGCCTGTTTCTCCACATGTGGTTCTTACATTTGTTATTACACCTTCGTACATATCCTTAAAATTTTCAATGTAACCTCTTGAGACATTCCTTTTCTTTAAGACCCACCAAATTAAATTCCTCGGTACCCTATCATAGGCTTTTTCCAAATTGATAAAGACCATATGTAGATTTTTCCTCTTTGCTCGCTATTTTTCCATTAATTGCCTAAGTAAAAAGATAGCTTCCATAGTTGATCTCCCTGGCATAAAACCAAATTGATTTTCCGAAATCTTAGTCTTTTTTCTCAGTCTTTGCTCTATTATTCTCTCCCATAACTTCATAGTGTGACTGATAAGTTTAATCCCTCGATAGTTGGTACAATTTTGTATATCTCCTTTATTCTTATATATAGGTACTACAATGCTTCTTCTCCATTCATCCGGTATTTTCTTTGTCACAAGTATCTTATTGAATAATCTACATAACCAACTTACTCCAACCTCTTCTAAGCATTTCCATACCTCTATCGAAATATCATCTGGGCCTGTTGCCTTTTCTGTCTTCATTCGCTTCAATGCTTCCTTCACTTCCACCCCTCTAATTCTACGGAGAAAATTATGCTCTTGTGATGAAGTATCCTCCTCAACTATTGCATCGCCCAAATGTTCTTCATTTAAAAGTTTGCTAAAATATTCCTTCCACCTTTCTTTAATATCGTTGTCCTTCACCAAAATATTTTTCCCATTATCCTTGATACATTTGACATGATCTAAGTCCCTACTTTTCTTTTCTCTTATTTTTGCAAGCTTAAAAATATCCTTTTCTCCTTCTCTTGTTCCCAACCTATTATAGAGGTCATCATATGCTTTGAACTTTGCACTACTTATTACTTTCTTAGTTTCTTTTTTTGCCTTCTTATACAGCTCAAAATTTTCTATACTCTTAGTCCCCTGCCAAACTTTGTAGCAATATTTTTTCTGTCGAATAACTTCCTGAACCTTCATACTCCACCACCACGTTTCTTTATTAATATGTCTCTTCCCTTTTTATTCTCCAAGTACCTCCTTTGCAACATTCCTAATGCAATTAGCCATTTGATTCCACATTACTGTAGTTTCTCCTTCAATATTCTATTCTCCTTTCTCAATCATTTTGTTCTTAAATATATTTGCTCTTTCCCCCCTTCAAATCTCTCCACCTTGTTTTAGGGTCCATTTTGTTTACTACTGCTCTTTTTTTACTTCTAATGCAAATATCTAAAACTCCAAGTCTATGTTCCGCAGTCAAGCTCTCTCCTGGGATAACCTTACAATCTTTACAAGCCAATCAGTCCTGTTTTCTAACTAGAAAAAAGTCTATCTGACTCCTATTACTCCCACTTTTATATGTAATTAAATGCTCGTCTCTCTTTTTAAAGTAAGTATTTGCTACTACAAGATCAAATGCCACTGCAAAGTCCAATATAGTGTTTCCGAATTCATTCTTTTCTCCAAATCCATGCCCTCCATGCACTCTCTCATATCCTCTATTATCTCTTCCTATATGCCCGTTGAAATCCCCTCTAAGGAAAATCTTATCACTATTTGGGATTTCTCGCATTAAATTATCCATCTCCTCCCAAAATTGTCTTTTCACACTTTCTTCTAGTCCTACTTGGGGAGCATATGCACTAATCATATGAATTATGTCTTCTTCTAGTACTAGTTTAATTGCTATAATTCTATCACCAAACCTCTTTACCTCCACAATTTTCTCTTTTAAATCCTTATCTACAATTATACCCACTCCATTTCTTGTATTACTCTTTCTTGCATAGAAAGGCTTATATCCATCCGTGAGCTCCTTAGCTTTATTCCCTTTCCACCTTGTCTCCTGTATACAAGCCACACTAATTCTTCTTCTTTTCATTACCTCAACCAACTCGATGCTCTTGCCTGTTAAGGTTCCTATATTCCAAGTAGCAAGTCTAATTTTCCTATTCCTCCTCTTCTTCTCATGGACTAACTTCTTTAACCGCATTAGCCCAAAGTCATGCGGTAGCCCTTGCACACTTTTCACTGCAGCCGGGCGATGCTGCAATGCGTCGCTTAAAGCGGGGAACGCCCTAGCCTTATCGTGAAATATCATTTGTTCAGAATTCATGTTTGGGTTGTGACAAAGTTTTACGCTGGCTGTCACCTACCTAACGCAACCCTCCTCCTTTACCCGGGCTTGGGACCGGCAGCAAAACTGGCGGAGTTATCACTTGTCATCAACTATTTGATAAAAATAGAGGCAATTGTGCTTGTAAACTTTTAACTTGGGGTGACCAACAAGAGCTTGAGAGATGAGATTTTCACAACTTTCGCCATCAATAATAACTGTGCAATTTTGTCCATGAACTGTCCCCATGAAATGGAAGATATTTTTCCTTAAACATTTATTCTAAATAGTTGGTAGAGCCTTTTTTATGACGATGAGAGGTTCACCTATGGTATCAGCTTGTGTTTCCTCAATTTCCTCAGTTTCAATACCCTTGGGATCAGTTTCAGTACCCTTAGTATCATCTAGAATATCTTTATCATCACCTTCATTCTCAATCAAATGTATGCTCTTTGGACATTTCATTGCGCGATGTCCGGGCTGTTGACAATGAAAACAAATCATCCGATACTGACCTTTAGTCTTTGCAATAATCTGTCCTAAAGAACCACTGATTTAACATCTTGCTTAGAGGAATTCTTTGGGGGAACCCATTTGAATTTTTGTGCTTGATGATTTGCAATGCCCTCAACTTTGACGGCATATTGGATGAGGTCATCGACATTATCAAAATTTTGGAATGTGAGGATATGATAAATGTCTATTCTTAACTCATTGAAAAATCTATCAACAACCACATCATCATCTTCATTTAAGCCATAACGAGCTTTTAGAGTCAGAAATTCCTCAGAATAGTCAACAACCGTCCTGGATCTTTGTTTCAAGTTTTGAAAGTTTGAATGTAGATCTTTTGCATAGTGCACGGGAAGGAATTTTTTATTCAAAATATTCTTCATCTCAATCTATGTTTCAATAGGGTTCATGTTCTAAGTCCTCCTTTTTCTTTACAATTTAGCCCACCAAGTTGCCACATAGTTTCAAAATCGAGTGGCAATGAGTATAACTTTATGGTGCTCATTCAGTGGCTTGTGTGCAAAAATATTTTCCATACACACTAACCAATCCATGAATTCAACGGGTTGTAATTTTCTATCATATTCGGGAATCACAAGTTTAATCCCTAAATCTCGATCAAGATTATTGATGGGTGGATCTCGTTGATTATGAATATTTTCTCCATCATCTCAGTTGTGATCCACACGCTGATTATTTTCAAGGTTGTCACCTTAATTTCCAATTGTTGCAAGGTGGTTTGCATGGTGGCAATTGTTACAGTTAAATCTGTAATGGCACCAATCAAATCTTCCATTGAATAAAAAGATTCAACCTCTACTTGCTTCTTAGGAGGCATTAAGTCAAATTAAAAATCTGACTAACCTGATGAGAAGATCTGTTGTCCATGATCACAATGATGAAAACGAATCTAAAATCCAACTTGATATGGGTTGGATATCGCAGAAAAATTTTTGGCCTTTGATTTTGTCAAAACTGTTGAAATTTGCTTTACCTGGGCTCTGCGATAATAGATCATTTCACTTGGTAAAATCAGGTCCAACTATGGCTTTAATTGCAGGCTTTTAGCAACTAATTGGGCTCTCTTCTGTGTGCTTCGACTCCAATGCCAAAAACGAAAAAGGGGAGGGAGAGGGGTTTCGAGCCTTTTTTCTCCTTCTGCTATGCTCCAAAGCAAAGGGTCAGGAGAAGGGTTGCTGGTTGGACTAGCTGGGCTGGAGCTTGACGGATGTTGCTTGATGGAGCGACAATGAGGGCGGCAAACAATGATCGGCCAGCAGCGATGGCGACGGCGCAGCAGGTGGACTGCAATCAGGTACGCTTTCTCATCTCTCGCTCTCTGGTTTGGGTTTTGGAAAGATGGAGGGGGAAGCTTGGTGAGATACTAGCGAACAAGTGCGATGGATTTTGTGTGTGGGACCGTGGCTGGTTGTCAGGAGAGGGCAAGGATGGCTGGCTTGAGATTATTGGCTCTAGGGATTTTTATTATTATGTAAATTTTTTGGCAAGATGGGTTTTGGAAAATAGGGTTTGGGATTGTGAGATGAAGGGATTGGGGACTGGGTTTCGGTAAAATGGGGTTTTGGGAGGTCGAGGATGGACAAGATGTTGACTGGCTGGGAGAGGGCAGTGGTTTGGGCCCTTTTCGATGGGTCGGTGCCTAATGTGAATAAGGGGTGTCTCGGTTTGATGGGGTTATGCAATGATGGGATGATGACGGGATGGTTTTGATGGGATAGAGGGTAACACACCATACAAGTGAGGGATCTTTGTCTTTGATACCAATATGATGCAAGCCCTGGGGTTAGGACTTGCTTTGGATGCCGAAGCACGTGTCTGAGGATACTTCGAATCATTGAAAAAACTTCACACACGAGGATCCACCTCCAGGATAAAATCCACAAATCTATTTATAAATCATAAGTTTGAGAAATTCTTCTCTACAATGCCATATATATAATAAAAGCAAACTTAATGCCTAAGAAAACCCTAATCTATTAATAGAAACTTCCCTAATAACAATGTAATTAAGGATCTACTAATAATATAGTCCTAATCTATGATAAGGGGCACCACTTGTAGGGCCCATACTGCATCAAGAGGTTATAGAAAATGTATATTTACTTGGAAATCTAAGCATCCAAAACCATGTTGGAATTTACAAAGGGGGTATGAATTAGATGAAGTCTTTTCTTATATAAAATGACAGTCTACTTCCATTTGATTGTTCCATTGATGAAATATTGTATTGAAGCTATATAGAATATAGATTGCTGCTTGGCTATCATTTTGAGGGGGAGTAGGAAGACCACAGTAAAATGAACATGGCTCGTCAACACTATGTGAGCCACATGAGCACACATGTCATCTGTACTGTTACTGGATGCTCAACTTCACTACTTGACCTTGCTCCTAAAGTACTACTACCTGTTTCTTGGTCTTCCATCTAACTAAGTTGCCTCCAACAAGTGTACAATATCTGGATGTTGACCAACTAATCATTAAATAATAATAATAATAATAATCTGCAACAGAATAACCTATAACAATCAGATGATAGTGATGTCCATAGAGAACATCTTTCTCTACAGATCTCTTTATGTATTTTGATTATACAACACACTGTATCCAGGTTGGTAGTGTCAATAATATGCATATAAATTGACTAAACATATGAATTGCCTATTACGATTAGGTCAAGTATTAGCAAGATGAATAAGTTTTCTGTTCTCCACTACCTTCTAATATATCTGTGAGCAAGTTGTCAGATCCTTAACATTTTGGCTGAAATGGACAAACAGAAAAGGGGTATTTATTTTTAGGGTGATTTCAGCCTGCTTTAACCAAAACAACTGGTTTTATGTAATAGGCCACCTAAGAAACTGTTTGTGTTTTTTTCCATTTTTGTTTTGTGAAAAAGGATCCTTTGAAGGTCATTTTCCTTATTTAAGAAGATGCATTCTTAGTATTTTTATATGGAAAACCTATATACAACACTACCTAGTCTTGACATAGAATATACTGAAGCATTAACAATGGCATTTTGTGAAGTAGGAAGAACAACCTTGGGAATTTTCCACTCATTTAAGTACTACTAGTCCTTGCAAGGGTGCAAATCGTTTCTTTTAGCTGAAAAGTACAGAATATATCCAAGTAACTTTGCATCCATCGAAACATTTCTTTATTAATACTGGACCAAAGCATACTCGTTCTATGACTACCTCCTTTTCCCTCCTTTCATTTGTAGTCCATTTGCCAAGCTGGTGATTCATGTTGATGATAATAATGTCTCTATTGTTTGGTATCATCGATATTCCACCTTCCTCTAACTTCTTGGATATTCATACAGTAGGAAGTAGTTCAATATATGTTTGCGTGTGTATAAATTCTGCACTACTTTTGGTTGATGGTAGATTTCACTGCCTGGTTAATGAGAAATATGAGAAGAAATACATGCAGATGAAGGAAAGTTTAAGTTTACTTTATGTGATTTTTTTTTCTTGAACGAGTGATTATTTCTATGAAACCAGAGCAAGGGAAGGATAAGGCATTAAATATATCATTTCTTTCCTGACCACTAGCATTTATAGTTTAAGGACATTTTCTTATTAACATATATTGGTTGCTTTATTTCAGGGACCAAGTGGGCCTCAGAAACTAGATGGATTTGGAAGTGCTGGTCCTAACAAACTTTCCCAACCAAATAACCATAAATCAGGTTCCAAGCGTAATGCTTCTGCAACTGGTGTACCTCCCTTTCCTGTTCCCTTGACCTATCCCCAGCCACTAATGCCACCGATTTGTCGTACTGTTTTACCCCCACATCATTTCCCAGTTCATGAGTATACTTATGCTACTTATCCTGGACCATTTCCAAATGCAGAACCTCATCATGTTAAACCAGGATGTGACACTACAGTGCAACCTTTTATTCTGCCTAGCCATGGTAGAGGGGGTAGCATTGATGCCAACAGAGCCTTTCAGCCCCCACAGGTTGATCCCAGTGCATACAATGGTAGCTTTCCCATTGGACGGCATGCTGCTCAAGAACCTGGCAGTCGCTTTAATTATGCATGGCATCACCAACGGGCATTTAATCCCAGAGACAATGTTAACTTGCAACATCCGAGGGCTTTCATCAGACCTCCACCTCCATTTTTTGGTCCAGCTCCTGGCTTCATTAAGGGGCCAAGCTTTCCTGGTAATTTTTTCAATTGAATGTCATGACTAGGGCTGTAGATGGGCTAGGTTGGGCTGGGCTGAAGCTTTTAGGTCAGCATGCTGTTGAGTTATTGGGACTACCATTGGGCTCAGATCCAACCCTCAAGCCCGAAAGTTAGGCTGGTGCTTAGATTTTGCTGCACATGATGTCATTTGTGTCAAATATTATGTCAATTTCAAAATATTATGTCATTTGTATTAAATATTCAGCTGGGCCATCCATTTAAGTCTTCCATTTTACAAAGGCATCAGGCCAGTCCATATAGCTATCATGTCTGATAATTAGTCCCTCCCATGGACCTAAAAACAGTCCAAATGAAGCCCAAGATGGGCCTGGTTGCCCCTGCCCATTGACCGCTACAGCCACGAGTGTCTGTTTTCTTAGTGACTTGTTTCTCTTCAGAGGTCAAAGTCATGTTTTTCATCAAATGTTTTTTATTACTATTTTAAAAAATCAAATGTTTTTTTTTAATTTCCATTATGTTGCTGTGGTCATCTTCCGTGCATTTGCTTTAGTTACTTTTTGGCTGACATTGTTTATATTTACAATGCAGGTCCTGCTCCTGTCTACTATGTTCCTGCCCCACCTCCAGAGGCCATAAGAGGTCCACGTTTTATTTCACATCCTCCTCACCTTGCATATCCTATTCAAACACTAGATCCATTAGCTTTAAGGGCTAATTTAGTAAAACAGATTGAATATTATTTCAGGTGAGTCCTTGAAACATGTTTTATGCCAATGGTTTATTAAGCAAGTACTGTCTCCCTGATGCATTGAATTCCACTGTAGGTGTCTTGACTCAGTCACCACTGATCAACTGTATGACTCAGCCTATTTGCATGTTGACTCACTTGAGTCACGTGACTTGTTCAATTCATGGAAACTCAGCATTTATTGAGTTGGAATGAGTCGACCAAGTCACAGGCATTCCGACTGGGTTTTGATTTAATGCAAGCATTTATTTGTTTATATGCACATTGACAAATGAATGCTTATACAGACCTTTGTGTATTTATTTAATTATTTAATGCTCTCTGTCTTGAATCTTTGTTGTTTGCTATTAACTTCAGTTGAATTCTTAGACTACAAACTTCTTGTCAACATTCTTTCTTCTGCAGTGACGAAAACTTGCAGAAGGACTCATACTTGCTTTCGTTAATGGATGGAGAAGGATGGGTTCCAATATCCAAAATTGCCGACTTCAATAGGGTGAGTTATGGGTAGATTGTAACTTTCAAGCACCATGTATTAATATATTTCATCTATGATGTAGTCACAGATTCACACAGGACCCCAAGACAGTACCCAGCATGTCAAATTACTGCTACATACCAGTTACAGTGACTGCAGTATCTCTGTTGGGATTTGAATAGACAAGAAGATAGGATTGATGAACGATAATAGAGTATTTCTCAATGCATAATCTCCGCACACACACAAGGGAAATTCAATGGAGATGAGAGATTGAAGAAATAACTCAAAATAAGAAATTTTATTCAATTCATATGCATTATTGAGTACTCTCCTTGGCCGAACACAGCTGTATATAAACATGGATACAGAACACAGTCCCAATTGAATGATCTCTAAGAATCCTAAGACATTTATACCTCCCTAAATGAGATTATAACACCTCAAATTGCCTAAACCCCCTAATTGAATGTTCTCTAAGAATCCTAATACATTCATACTTATCTAAACAAGACTAATAACACCCGAGATTGCTTAAAGTAGACAAAGAAAAAGATAATAAAAGGAAACTCCTGACTATAATAACTGTTACATTGTAATAACTCCACAGATGCCTCCAGAAATCACTCAATTAATTGTTTACTCTTAGAATCACTTCTTTTGAGAACACGAGATTGCAACTGAATACCATATCTCCTTTGTTGTTTTATGATAAATAAATCTTCTTTGAATATCTGTTGTCATAGGAGTGAATATCCACAACTTGATTGTAAGATTAGCGACTTCCAACCAAACACAAATCATGCCCCAAGATCTGGGGCATGTGGGAGCCTCAGATTCTGTGATGCGGCCATCCCACTTCAAACATTAATTAAATTTCATAAAAGAAATAATAACTCAAAAATATCGTTCTAGACCCAAATACTCCATCCATAAATATTATGAAAACCTCATCTAAAACAATGTTTTACATCTTATCTAAGAATTTAAATCTTCTACCAAAATAAAATTGATGCAATAATCGGAATAATCAGATCAACAAAAGCAAATTAACTAAAATGTGACAAAGTTTATGGAGCAATTGCTCCAAATTAAAACTAAGATAGGGCATCTCCTTAGTTAGGGCATCTCCTTAGTAAACTAAGTTAACAAAGTGTGCTTGCCAAAATTTTGACTAAGCACAAATAGCCACCAGGTACACAAAAAAAAAAAAAAAAAAAAAAATCTTACCAAACAACTGACACGTGGCCAGCATTACCAGTAACTTAAATCAAATAAAAAGACTAAAGGAAGTTAGTTGCAGTGTAATAATTCTCGCACGAAGGGTTCGTAGTTCCATAATGTCATACCCAAAGGGGGCTAAAGTCCGTGTATGAGCGTCCCCACAATGTATTGCCTATATTTTAAAGGATGCCTTAGACGTTAAAGATGTACGCTTCCAAAGTTAAATAATGCTCAATTTTGATTTTCAAATAGGGCAAGGTTGGAAATACAAATCACAAGCTTTTTTTTTTTATTTTTCAAATTTCCAAATCTCAACCTTTAAATCTAATTTGTAGAAACATGAAGGACAAGATTCAGAGATGAGTGGTGTGGTGTTGTTTGTTGTGCATGAATGATGAAGGAGCAGGCCTCAGGCTGTTTGGGTTAGGTTAGTTTGGAGTTTGAGGTGCAGGCTATTAGTTTGAGAAGATGTAGAGAGTGAAGCATGGTGGTGAAGAAGAAGAGTTTTGGTTCTAATTGGATGGAAATGATGAAGATGACTAGGAAGTCAGAGAAAGGAGAGGGTGCAAAGATGGGTTTGTTCAAGTGGGTAAGGGCAGAATTATAGAGTATTAGTTTCAGTTTTGTAGAGAGCATGAAGAGGAAAATAGAGACGATGAGGTGATGGTTGACCGGAAGAAGATGATGATGATGTGGCACGGGTGCTCGTTCCGCTAGACTGCACGATGAACGTGGTGCTGATGATGGGTGGCGATGAAGGATGGGGTCAGAGATGATTGTGATGGGTCCTGGATCGAGAAAAAGGGGGTGGTGCATGAACGTGAGGGTGGGTGGATTTGCAGGAGTTAAATGCAGTTTGAGAGATGTCCCAGATGTGGTGGGCAAAGTTGCTTTGGGCCGATGCATGAGGCTGAATGTGATGATGGCTTCGGTTGAATGGGCAAAATAATGACAGAGAGGGTTGTGGTCCTGGTTTTGTGGGTAGAAGTTTGTCGATGTTGAGTTGCTTAGTGGAGTTGTGCAGTGGAAGGTGGGTGATGTCTGGTTCAAGTTTTGGAGTTGTAATTTTGGGTATTAGTTGAGGTATGAGAAGAGAAGAGATGAGGGTGTTGAGTTCGGACGGGAAAAGTGACAAAGTTGACGGTTTTGGAGAGTCTGTGGAGATGGAGGGCTTCAAAGGCAATGATCGAGATCCCCCATGGAAACGCAGACCTTTCTCCCCTGTCTTCTCCCTCTTTGTCTCTAATCTGCCTCCATACATCTCCAAGTCTAAGCTTGAAGTCATGTTCTATAGAGCCGGGACTATCATTGATTCATGCATCCCAACTGACCAAATCTCAAGCAAGCAAAGAGGCTTTGGATTCATTAGATTCAAATGAAAAAAGGTGGCCATTCAAGGTATTGATCTCGTGAAGGGGAGATCCTGGGGAGGCAGACGCATCTTCGCCGATTTTGCTCTACCCCATAGAGGAAATCTTGCACCCACTACTCAGATCCCTCCACCCATTTTGGTGCCCACACCTGGACCGACAACCATAGCTTGGTGCCGACCTTTACCAGGGCTTCCCAACCCAACTGCTGGCTAGGTTGTCGGGGATGGCTCTGCAAACTTCATCCAAGTGGCCCCTTGGATCATTGAGTCAGAGAAGAAGACCCTATGCCTTAACTTGATAGGTTTTCTCAAGCCCCAACACGGAATGGCCGATGTGACCTCGTGGCTCAAAGCTTCTTAGGGCAAACCGGCAGCCAGCGTCAAGATGTTAGAGGAAGATGTGATCCTCATCCAACTCCTCTCAAAGGAGGAAATTCATCAAGTGATGAGATTTGCTGAAGACCTATCCCCCTCTCCCTTTGTTGCCCTAGACAGATGGATGGAGGTGATCGACTCCCCAACTAAATCCAAATGGATCCGCTTCTACGGTGTCCTGCTTCAAGCCTAGTGTGAAGGCGTTTTTCTTCTTCTGGGGAGACATCATAGGATCAACCATAGAAGTCGATCATCACACATTGGAGAAGAAAATAATCTCCCACAGTCGGGTGAGGGCGCTCACCGATAAGGTCTGCAAGTGCTCCCCATCAAAATCCCTCTCTCTGTTGGGTATCTTCTCATCTCAGTTAGAGCCGAAGAAAACAACCTAGCCCTGGCCTCCTCTGGTAACGGCAATAGCTCCTCTGCTAATGGCAATAGCTACCCCAAAATCACCTTCGCAGATGGAGGGGATGAGCTCAAATCCAATCTCGATTCTAGAATCTTCTCCAAACCAGGCGAGCTAGGTTCCACAAACCTAGCCCATCGTCATCGACCCAACCAAAAGCTAGGACTTGGCCCTTATCTCAACGAGCCTCACCAGGTCACATGCTATCAAATGGTGAGACCTTCTGCTCTTTCCTCAATCAAATGGTCCGGCCCACATCATCCGCTCCAAGCTTCTTATTTACGAATTCTCGAGAAAATAAAGTCATCACCTCCCCCAAGAGAGACGGAGCTCCTGCTTCCTCGTAGGTCTTAACAAAATCCTCCACCCCGACGAGTTTGCTGACAATGACAGCTACAATTTCTACTCCTCGATCACTTATCTCCAAATGCTCGCATCAATATGTCGCTGTTAGAAGCTTAGAGATGGCCAATGCCTATAAGGTTGGTGTTCGCTGCTATGCCTCATATACCGATTCCCTATCCTCTAGAGCCGATGACCGCCTGCACTTTCCCTCCACCCCTTTCTTTGTGCCAACGTCCTCTCCCTCAATCATCAGGGACAGTGACGCGCACAAGGGATCCGACAAAAACCTCACCGTCTTGCAACACTCTCCGACGATGGCTGGATCTCAATCTCCAAATCAGCTAGTCACAGAGCGACGTGCATCATGGACTCTGCTACTGATGATAGCTCCAGCTTGCCAACCTCTGCATCCACGCACTTCAACCCTTGGCTATCCCAAAAGATTAGGCTGTGCGCCAAGGTAACAGGTCTCTCAGTAGATAATAGCAAAGGAGGGTGGGAAAGCTTAATCGCCTTAGCCCATGAAAGATACACCCTTAGTAGACCTTCATCCACAAAAAGATAACCAAAAGGAAGGGAAAAAGAGAACTCCAAAGGCTGTCTCCCTCAAAGCAATCAATCGAAGCAGGGGTTCTAAAAAAATTCCCAATGAAAGTTCTTTCATGGAATGTTCACGGCTTAGGGAGCTCTGTGAAAAAGGCTATCATTAAAGAGGTAATTAGATCTCTCAAAACTGATTTTCTTCTTCTTCAAGAAACTAAGCTTAGTTCTATAGCTGATTTGACTGTCAAAGAAGTTTATGGAAACGGTCAATGCAATTGGGTTAGTCTTGATGCTTCTGGCTCTTTTGGGGGCGTTCTTCTCTGTTGGAATAGCAGACTGTATTCCATGAAAGACCATTTTAAAGGTACCTTCTCTGGATCTGTTCTGCTTGAAGATAGGCTCACTGCCTCATCCTGGATTCTTTCATTTGTCTATGGCCCTACAGATTGTAGTCTCCATGGCAACTTTGGTCTGAATTAGACTCCATTCGCAGCAGATGGGCTGGGCCTTGGTGTTTAGGTGGTGATTAGAATATAAATTCACGTGGTCCTCCTACTATGTCACGTCTTGATCGATTTCTGGTCACCGGCAAGTGGATTAACCTGTACGTCAATGTTTGCCAAATCTCTCTTCCAAAGCCCACTTCTGATCATTGCCCCATCTTGCTCGACTCCAATTCTGAGAAATGGGGCCTTCTTCCTTCTGCTTCGAGCTCACATGGGTGGAGGACAAACAGCTCATTGGCTTAATTAAGAACTGGTGGGACAGCTACCTTGTCACTGGTTGGGCTGGTTTAAGACTCTCTATGAAGCTTAGAAAGCTAAAGTTCATTATAAAAGAGTGGATCAAGATCAATTTTAGAGCGGCAAATTCCCTCAAAGCAAATACTTTAGTAGAGCTGCATTCTTTAGATATTAAGGAAGAATCTCAATTGTTATCTGAGGCGGACATTGCTAAGAGAATCTGATGTAGGACGATGCAAACCTAATCTACTGCAATGTAGTTGAAGTGCTGAAACCAGAAAAGTGCAAATAGTTCAGATCTAGATCTGAAAATTGTATAAAGTTCAGATCTGGATCAGTACAAACCGTTTGTCAATTCCAAGGGGTGGGTCAACAACAGATCTAGACCTTTATGACAAATCCCGCAGTAATAGTTTCTCAGATTTAAAAGTGGATCTTAATGGAAGGCAGAACTTCCAACACTTAAGGCTTAATTTGTGAATAAGGCAAGCAACGTGGTTCAAATGTTCAAATCAGATCTGGGCTGCTGATCACAGTTTATTTTCAGCAGATCTGGGATCTTGTGGTGGCTAGAGGATACTCAAGAAGAGAAGAGTAGAAGAGATAGGGAATACCTTTGTTGGGCTCTCACCAAACTCCAATCACAGGAGGCGTTAGTCGTGATTGGCAAGAAGGTGGCTTGCAACCAAGTGGAGAAGAAGAAGAAGAAGAAGAAGCTCCTTTCTTATTCCATAATCTGTTTCTTACATGCATCATAATGGTGGAGAAGACCTAGATCTAGACTTATAGGCTTCTTCCAACCAAAAAAGGAAAAGAAGAAAGGGAAGACATGAAAGGAAATAAGAGAAGAAAAAGGAGGGAGGGGATCTTGCGCAAGAGAGACTTGCGCACTTTGGGATTCGTGTGCAAGTCTATCTTGCGCATGAATCTTTTGTTTTCTTTTTTTTTTTTTTCACTTAAATGGTGGTCCCTCCTTTTCTCTCTTATTTATTACATAGATAAGGCATAACGGGTCCCTCTACAGACTCTAATAAAAACTTAATATGGGACCAAACTAATTAAACAATTAAACTATGGGACCAGACAATTAACTTAAGGAAAGAAATAAATTAAACATGGGACCCAATACATTAACAAATCAAACCATGGGCCCTCCAAACAAAACAAATTAAATCCAAGGACCCCTTCACTTCTTCAATCCATGTGACACTTCCCTATGTGGGGTCTTCACTGTAATTGTGCACATGGGCCGTCGATGCTCCGCCATCGTGATCAAACGAAATCCAACCGTCGAACCTCCTCCGAAAGATAATCCAACGGTGGATTTGTATTTTCTTCGCGTTCAATGCCATAGTATTGATCATCCAACCAGATTAGAGCTTGATCAGCTGCCCTGCGCTTTCTTCTCTGATAAACTTTGTATGGTTTTGGGGAATTTGGTAAGATGTCCCCATCAGAATCAATTTGAAAGACCTCTTTGAGCATAAGGTCCAGGAAGAAGAAATCAAGTGGAAACAGAGATCAAGGTGTCGGTGGCTTAAAGAAGGGAATAATAGAACACCAAATTTTTCCATAGCTTGGCTTCGGTAAGAGGGAGAGAAAATTGAATCACCTCCCTCGTGGTCAACAGCAATTGATTGGAGGACCACGAGGAGATAACTAACATAATTCTTGATTTCTTTCTCTCTTTGTACACCAAAGACAGGATTAGGCCTTCCCTAGATAACCTTCATTTCCCAAGCATTAACGAGGAAAGTGCAAACTGGTTGGAAGGACTTCCTCGAGGAAGAAGTCCAAGCTGCAGTCTTCAGTCTTGGTAATGATAAAGTTCCGGGTCCTGACGGTTTCCTAATCTCCTTTTTCCATTCGATACTAGGATCTCCTCAAAGACAACATCATGGCCTTCATGATGGAATTCCACTTTAGACGAAGGCTCTCCAAATGCATCGGTGCTTCTTTCATCACCCTTATCCCTAAGAAAACCAAGGCCAATTGCATGAAAGACTTCAGCCCATGAGCCTCATAGGCAGCATTTATAAAATATTGGCCAAAGTGTTATAGCTACCAAACTTCAAAAGATCCTTCCATTTATTATCTCCTCCTCTCAAGGGACTTTTGTTCAAGGAAGACGGATTTTAGATGCTAATGAATGCATCCACTCTAGGCACAAAGATAGGTTACCGGGTCTAGTTTGCAAGCTCGATCTGGAAAAAACCTTCGACATGGTTGACTGGGACTTCCTCCTTTATTTAATGTGTAGGATGGGCTTCAGACCAAAACGGAGGAACTGGACTGAAGAGTGTATTTCTTCTGCTACCTTCTCCATTCTAATCAACGGTTGCCCAAAGGGCTTCTTATCAGCAAAAAGGGTTTTGCGTAAAGGGGACCTTCTTTCTCCTTTCCATTTTGTTATTTTTGGCGAGAATGTGAGCCGAATGCTTATAGCAACAGAAGATTTCAACCTAATCAGAGCCTTCAGGCCCTCTCCCTTAGCACCTTCGGTTTCCCATCCTCAATTTGCAGATGATACTCTTCTCTTTTGTGACACTGAAGATGATCAAGTCAAAAATATGGTTGCCATCCTTAGGTGCTTTGAAGCCGTCTCCAGCCTCAAGATAAACCTTTCCAAGAGTGCAATTCTGGGGGTTTCCATTGACGTGACGATACATCTCTTCATTATTTCGCAAACAGCGTGGGCTGCAAAGTGGATCGTTTCCCCTCCACTTACCTTGGTCTTCCCCTCTCCTTTGGTAGGGTGCTAATTTCTGTTTGGATATGGCTGAAAGAATTGAGAAAAAGCTGTCTTCTTGGAAAGCAAGGTATCTATCTCTGGGGGGCAGAGTCTTTGATTCAATCCAATATTGCTAACCTTCATGTGTACTTTATGTCATTTCTTAAATGCCCCATTGCTGTGGTCAAGTGCATTGAGAAGCTTCAATGCGACCTCCTTTGGCAGGGCTGCGTAGATTCAAAAACATTCCACCTCGTCAACTGGAAAACTGTTTGTTCCCCTAAAAACAACAGTGGGCTGAGTATAAGACCTTTCAGGACTATGAACCAAGCTTTGCTGGGAAAGTGGCTTTGGCGAATAGGAGAAGGCTCAAATAACCTTTGGAGAAGCATTCTCTTAACCAAATATGGTGTCTTGAGGAATGGTTGGGATACCTCTCTTCCTTCCTAAAGGTGTTCTCCCTTCTGGAAAGGGATTTGTTCCACTACGGATGCTTTCACACACTCTATCCGCTACCGCATTGGCAATGGAGAGAAAATCTCCTTTTGGCATGATGTTTGGATTGGTGAGTCCCTTTTAGCGCTCTAGTTTCCTGACCTCTACAGATGTGCTAGAAACTGCAGCGCTAAGGTTAGAGATTATCTATACAGAAGCTCTAATCTGAAACTTTGGTGCCCAATCTTTAGAAGGAATCTCTTTGGGAGAGAAGAAGCCCACCTCTTCAATATTTTCAAAGTACTAAGTGGGATCGACATTCCTAACAAAGGGCAAGACGGGAGGCTCTGGTGTCCTTAAAGTACTGGTACATTTTCGGTGTTTTCCTTCTTTTCCATCCTATCTGAGTGTTGGTCTTCTCTTTGGAAAATTAAGGCCCCACCAAGAGTTTTAACTTTTGGCTCGCTCTTCAGAACAAAATTCTTACAATGGATAATCTCCGTTGTTGCAAAATGATCGTTGTCAACACCTACCCCCTTTGCTTGGCTGATGAGGAATTGGTTGACCACCTCCTCCTTCACTGCAATTCACAAAACCTCTTCAGTCATCGATTCTAAATGAGTACAACTGCAGCGGGGTTCTACCAAAGTCCTTAGCTGAGTTGTTCGAACAGTAGGTCTGCCCCCATTGCCTCCACCAAAGGGAAGTTTATGTGGCGCTTATCCTTTTTAGCTTGTGCATGGACAACTTGGAAAGACAGAAATAAAAGATGCTTCAAAGCGACAACTTCCTCCCAAGAAGACATCATCCTCAAAATAAAATTTTGCATTGCCTCTTGGATCTCCATTCTCCTAGATTTCTGGGGTTTATCTCTTGATGCCATTATGTTCAATTGGAGGGATTTTCCTTCTTGTTTTGGGGTTTTTGGCACCTCTTTCTTTGGGAGCTGCTTGTATTTTTTGGGGGATCTTTCCCAGCTGTTCGATAGCTCTGTTATACTGTAAAGCTTTTATCAATACAATTTACTATTTCAAAAAAAAAAAAAAGGGTAACGAAGTTGACATGGGTTCAAGTAAAGAGGTGGTGAAGGTGGTCATGAAAACGAAAAGACAATGGTGATGTCAAAGTGCAATAAAACAGAAATATATTCAAGATGCAGGAGAATGGAAAGTGATATGTGTTGATGTTGTGAAAGCAAGCATGAGAGATACTAAGGAAAGAACAAAACAATAATACAAATATGAAAAAGAAACAGGGATGAAAAGGACAGAGCAAAAAGACAACAAAGTAAAAGAACATGGAAAGATGTAAAAGAACAGAGATGAATACAACAAAGATGCATGAAGTACTTGCAGGGACCTTAACTGGATATAAACAGAAATAAATTATAGTAAACAGAAAAAGAAACAGAGAAAAAGGAGATGAGAAAATACCTGGAAGTGGAAGGAAACCTTGTATGGAGGAGGGAATTGATATGAAAGGGAGGGTTGAGATAGAGAGTCCTTTTTATAGAAAGAGAGGGAGAGTTTCAAATAACAGAGGAGATAAGTACAAAAGAAATACCCTCTAGGGTAGGCTAAGGTTAGCTAACAGAATAGGGAGATAAAAGTGAATTCAACAACTTAAGCTAAGAGTATTTCCAAGATGTTTATCTTAATCCAAGGAACCCCATCTCATCCTAACTCAAAAGTTAAATTGGGCCTAATCTCCACGTAAACTTGACACTCAAATATTCTCTTATCGCAAAGTGGGTCCCACTAAAGCAAAATGAAAACATAATAGTTATCAAAATAAATTTGAAAATGAAATGCCCTATGGAAGAGGTGGGGTCTACACATGATACAATCTACGGTCAAAATTAAGTCAAATGAAAATTTTGAAATTGGGTCCTTACATTTTCTACATGTGGGCTTACTATTTTTTTGCATTTAAATATCAAGGTAAGAAGATGTGGATGAGGGTAGTAAAAATAGATCTGAAGAAGTGCAATTTATCTGATGATTTGGATCAATATAGAGCGGAACAGAGAAACAAAATCCATGTAACCGACCCCAACATTGTTGGAACAGAGCAATTTACCAATAAAAATGATATATATCTAAGCCATTTCCTTCACCTGATCACCATCCTAGCTGGGATTCGGACACTTCACATAATGTACCCATCAAGCTGAATATGTACGTGGTTGTTTTTAATATTATGTGCACATATGTTCTGCCAAACTTAGGGCGAATTACACTTCATTTTACATTAAGAACACCGCTAGACGAAGTACTCAGTGTAGTAGGCTAGTAGCACTACATTTTTATTTTTATTTTTGGAATGGTAATGCACAGTTGTTAAAAGCCAACCAGCATAAGAGGCATATAATGAGAACCTACAAGAGGAAAGCAAACAAAAGGGAAAAGGAAGCAAAAATACCCAAACCTAAACAACAAAATTCTAAGAAGAAAAATTCTCGACAAGAAACTAGTAGCACTGCTTTCCATGATGTATTCTCTGATATCTTTGACGTATCTTTCATAGCCAAAACAAAGTATCAGTCCTTATATAGAGCAACATGAAGAAAATCCATATTCCGAGAACAAACCGCTGAAACCTGTGACTCTCTTCTGCTTTTTCTTTTTCGGATGGTGAAACCAGTGACTCATTTAAGCCAAATAGTACTAGATGGATGCTGCTTAAGAACCAGAAATAGCAAAACCGAGATTAAAATGATTCAAACAAAGTTTCCAGATAAAGTTTGGTTTTATACACAAAACACTTAGCTTGAGTTGTGTGTCAAATACCATCAAAATGCTTCAAATCCACCAGCACTGTTGAGCCTTGTGTCCATACCAGAGGTCATTAACTGTTAGCTGATTACTGTACATAGGCAAAGAAACCTGTGGAAATCCTTCAAATATCCTTCATTCAGGCAATTGTTGCAAAGAAACCAGTGGAAATAAATACCCTTCATTCAGGCAATTGCTCCAATTCAATCTTTAGATGAATCAAAGTGGTCCAAAACTTTAGCAGACACCTCAGTTTTAAGGATCAAACCTTGGAAAACATGTGAATGTGTTCTCTTTTTTTTTTTCTACTCTAGATCTTGTATGAATCCCTTTATTTGCAACTCTTTGAAAAAGTTTAAAAAGATGACTACAAATATCCACAAAATCTTGGCAACCCGTCTTCTTTTCCTTCACCTCCTTATGCTCGTCTTCGCTTTGTGTTTGCATCTTCTGTACAGCAGACACTGTTGAATTGCACCAGTGCTGACAAGTGATGACCACTACAGTCAGCTGCTGCGCTCTCAAACTATGTTGAAGTAATAGATTTTAATATTGGGGTTTGGTAAATAAGAGAAGAAAGAAGAAGAGATAGAAGAGAAGAAGGGGAGAGAGGGTATGTTGCACATGAAACATACTCTAATTTCTACATTACTCTCCAGGACATTGTGGTTATATATACACATGAAATTATAAAAAGCTTATTATAGGATGTCGAGTTTATGTATATATATTTAATCATCATCATCATCATCAGCATCATCAAAGCCTTATCCCAACCATTTTGGGATCAGCTACATGAATTCTGTTTCTCTGTTCCATTTTTGTTTTTGTATATATTTGTGTTTTTAAAATCTTCTTTGCGTTTTGTTGCGTCACGCTTCAGGTTAAGAAAATGACTACAAAAATACCTGTCATTCTGGAATCATTACAAAACTCTAGCTCTATTGAGGTGCAGGTTAGATCTCTTTTCATGACATTGTTCCATGTTATTTTTCGTTTTATACCTGGATGTGCTTATGTTTCTTTGCAAACATGTTATCCTGTTTATCTTGTTAATGGTAGGGTGATAGGATAAGAAGACGCGATGGGTGGTCAAGGTGGCTTTCGACTTCTGAACGTCATACATTTTCATCAAAACCTCATAGTTTGCAAGGCCAAATTGAAGAAAAGACTGCAGTCTCTATAAAGTTTGATGTAAATGAAGGCCAAACAATGAACATCAAAGGGCACAGAGAATGCCCATCAAATGGTGATGACCTGGATAATTTGTTATCCTCAAAGGATGATTCTTCTATTGGACAAGTGCTGAGTTCTGATGAATCACAAACAGGCCAAGAAGGAAGTGAGGATTTGAACAGAACATTCAAATCTGTGTCGAGTTCAGAAATCAAATGCTCAGAGATTAGCACCAGTAATAGCTGTGTATCAGCCGATGATTCTGGCAATGCCATTGGTGATCTCAAGAATGCTCACTCAGATTGTCATGTTAGTTATGGATGTTCAATGGAAGCTGCCAGTTCTCCATACTGTGCTGAGCCTGAATTAAAAAATGGGGCTGCTTTATCTGGCTTGACACCTGTCATGCAAAATCTGGATTGTCAGTTAAATGAATTTTTTAATGAGTCTTCTAGGTTTGCAGAAGAACAGAACACTTTCCTACTTGATGAAGAGTTGGAATTGGAGCAGACAACAGTCAGAAAAGATCAACCATCATTCAGCAAACGGTACATTTATGCTATCTGATCACACAAGGGATTTCTTGATGCAAGTGCCTTTTGATTACTACTACTACTACTATTATTATTTGATTGGTAATGAAAAAATTGAATTAGAGATAATAAATGATTACAGCAGGCCAAATGCCCAATATAAATGAGTGACTGGGAGAAGCAGTAGTATAAAAGTGTAATACTAACAACAATGGAAACATAAGTTACATGGTGAATGCAAATAAAGGAGAAGATTTATCCACCTCTTACTTGGCGAAGGATTCAGCAAAACCATTAGCCATGCAACCCCAATATGTTTGAAACTCTAATCACGGATGATGACATCTTGATCTCATTTAAATAAAATTGAAATCTCCAAGGCAGCATAGCAAAGAAGACACTCAAGAAATGGTGTTCACGTGATCAGCCCACAACCAAATTGCGCCTCTAAGGTAGCCACTACCTCTGCCCCATTAGACTCCATAGAGCCCACATTCTTAGCCTCTAAGGTAGCCACTACCTCTGCCCCATCAGACTCCATAGATCCCACATTCTTAGACAACATAATTAACACAGCTCGATCACTATTACAAAGCACCCCCTAAGTCATCTTTTGATTATTGTGCTTAAAAACATCTTTATTATTCATTAACTTTTTTTGCATTTTTCATACCCAGACATGTTTTGTTTTTTTTCTATGGTTTGTATGAAATGTCATTTGAATATGCCACATGGGAATATCATATTAGAGTGGTGTTGAAGTTTGACATCTTGTAAGGAAATAAGCTTTGTATATATCTCATTCATTCTTGTACATAGCTACAACACTTCCGCATTCGTCAAGGAATGCCATTTGGACCCATAGTCTTTCCTGTCTTCATTCTTTTAAATGATTTTTTTTCACTTATGCTACTCTAGTTTTGAGGTCGAAGCATATCATACTGACGAAGGATCCTTTCTCGATCCTAAGCCTTCTATAGAATTTTATAAGTTTGGTAGAAATTTTCTCTACCTTTCTGTAATATCATTGTTCATCACTAAAATCCTTTTTTATCGTAGCTTTAAATATCCTACATGATCTAAGTCCCGGCTTTTCCTTTTCCTCATTTTACGAGCTTGAAAATCTCTCTCCCCTTGTTCCCCACTCATTATGTATGTCATCAAATGATTTGAACCCTAGCTACTTTCTTAACTTCTCTCAGTGTGGTCTAATACATTTCATAATTTTCCGGGATTCCTAGCTCCCAGCCAAACTTTGTCTGTCTTTTCTCTCATACAACTTCCTGAATGTCTACATGAAATCTCATTGTCAATATCTTCTCTTTCAATCATGGTTTTAAATTCTGGTCAGCACCGGGTCGACTTGATGTCGGACTTGTCTGAAACGAGTCAGGTTCCGGCACAAGTAAAATGCTATGCCAGAACAGAAACTCTTATTTTATAATATATATTGCATTCAATAGCACATGACCACAACAACTTACTGGTGGAGGCACAGGATGCATTGTTTGCTGCCTACACAAGTTCAAAACCCAGCTGTGAACTATATACTTTTTTGCAATCATTTGAATATTCCTAACCCACATCCAAGCCTTTCAATTGATATGCTACCTTTGTCTTTATACATTTAGGCGGGGGCCTCATTGAAACTAACTTGAGTTAGTGAACTTTGCAAGCTTTTATGTCATTTATCCATAAAACATAAACCAGTTATATGCTCCCTTATTCCTTTGTTTTTTTGTTTTTGATCAATTAACTTTAGGTAAATGACTTACCTAAGTGAAAAGATAAAAAAGATGATTTTGTCTCTTCAAAACTGGTAGTTATATGTTACACCGTCAGCAACTCTGTACCCAGTGACACTAAACATCACTATATTTGGATTTGATACTTGTTAAATATATTTTTTCTAGTTTTCTATTATTTTTATTTTTTCTAGAAATATTTTAGATTTTTCAACACTTTTTAGCATCGGCTCAACCTCACTAGTCTGGCATGGGCGGCATGGACTCATCCTCATCCCGATCGGCACGAAGACCGGCACTGGAATTTAAAACCATACTTTTGATTCTTCAAGAACCTCCTTTGTAATCCTTTTTATATAGCTAACTATTTGCCTCCACCTCACTGTAGTTTATCCCTTGAAATTCCATTTTCCTCCTCGATCACTTTATGCTTTAATGTTGTCGTACTTTCCCCTTTTAATTCCCCCCGCCAACCACCACCACCACCTAGTTTTAGGGAACGTTTTATTTATTGCCCCTCTTTCCACTTCTTATGCAAACATCAAAAACTACTATCCTATGTTGTGTGGTGAACACTTTCCAAAAATAACCTTTCAAACTTTTCAAGTTAATCAGTCATGTTTTTTGAGAGGGAAATATTCTACATGGCTCCTAATAGTTCCACTCTTAGAAGGTAATTAAATGCTCATATCTCTTTTTAAAGTATATGTTTGCAGGCACTCTCTCACATTCCAAGAAAATGTGTCTGTGGTTATTTTCTGAGGGAAATTTTGTTGGCTATGACCGGGTTGTAGGCCTTGGCCTTTGGAAATACTGTCTGATTTATCACATTTTACTAATTGGCATATCGTTCTTGTAATCTTCAGCTGTATTTTCTGTCTAAATTTACCTTGCACAACTATTTAAACTTTTCTGCCTTTAAATGGTACTGTTTTCAATAGGATTGATTATGAAGATGATGAAATAGATGTCAATGAACAAGATGTGCGAAGACTTATCATTGTCACGCAGGTAAGGCCATTGAGCATCTTATGTATGTGATGGAAAAGATTACATACTATTTTCTACCCTTTTGGGTGTTTCCTACTGTACAATTGCACCCCTTTTTTATGCCACACTTTTATCCTGCTATAAACCATGAGTGTTTCGAAGGGAGCGTCTTTATACACCCTAAAGAATCACCAAGGCTCATTTTTTTACATATGTACTTAATATGTAAAACTAACATATGTTGAACAGATTACAACATTCAATTTCACATGCAGTTCATTTTACCATGTTTGCTTTAACTAGATGTATAAATATACAAAGATTAAGAAATTAATGTATCGGAGGGAGAGGAGAGGGTCTGTCTCAAGGTTTTGGGCAATCTAGCAGGCTCTAGGACTTCAAAACTTTTGTTAGTAAGGAAATAGTGGATTCTAGACACAAGGAATGGTTCAGATCATGAATTATGGGCCCACATGAGTGCAAAAAATCTGAAAAATGGGATTAGGCTATTTTTGTGTTTTCACATATTTCTAAAAATGTGAGAATCTAAGCTATGGAACTTCATTTCGGTCTTTGAGAATGTTGACCAGTTTGGATCATGAATTAGGTGAATTTTTTGTCCCAATTTTGGTCATTCTAGTCCGTTCCAGTCCCATTCAGGCGTAGTTCCAACCCAATCTGACCCATGTTTCATACTTTAATTCATATGTAATGAAAACTAGAAAATAGTCAATTGTAGAGTGTAGTTTAATTTAAATGACAAAGGTATGTACTTTTAGCATTATTTCAGACTTCGTTTTTTTTTATATATATTATAGGTATTCTTTTACATTTATTCATAAGCTCATTTTTCAATTGTGTCTTTTCCGGAACGAAATAATTGACTGGATTGTCAGAATGTTCCATTGCAGGGCCAAACAAAATTAGAATGACAACTATGGTTTACCATTTGCATTTACATGCCTCAACAAAATTAATCATCATGTGATTAGCTTGATTTCCTGGTCCTTGGAATCTGGGTATCATGAAACTAAATCTTAGCTTCGGTCTCCAACTTGTTCATCACAAGAACTGGTAGAACTTGACTGGCTTGCATTGGTCTAGGTCGAGTTCTAGTGATATCGTTAAGTGGCCAACATTGATATTGACTCAATCAAATCATCTTGATGGCCACCAAGATCTTATTTGGTGTTTGGGCTGGTTGGTCTATTAATTTTTGCATGATATGCATGAGAACACAAGAAAAAAGTGGAAACAACACCCTTCTTTTCCTGCCTTTAAGTTTGCTAAATTCCTTGTCTTTTATTATGATACTGTTTCATGGATACCAATTGTAAGGAACTGTTTGAAGGTTATACATTTCTAGATATGGTCTTGTATTATCATTTGTGATGCATGAGGACTTGCTTTTTTCTGTATGCACTGTATTCATATTTGATTGAAGCATGCTTCGTTTAGATGAAATATGTACTGGACCTTGGACACATCACATCGCCTCCTAGCGACGCAGACATTTGGATGGTGATCTGCTTGATGGGCTTCACTGCTGTTGAGGCACCTGGCAAAATCTCATTGGACTGCCCTCTCAAACCTTCTAATTTGGACATATTACTGGAAGTTGTGGGCTTGTTGCCAGATGATTTCCAATTAGCATCTGTGTAATGCAAACTGATTGGAAAATGAAGGTACCGTGAGTTTCCCAGTGTGGTATTTCTAGTCTAGGATGGTATGGAATTAGATCTGCCTATGCACTGGCTAACATCTCACTAATGATTATAAACATTGCACAACCTTCACTGATGATGTGTCTTTAAGTCAGCACACTATTGGATTCCTTTCTGTTTAGATTAACCCATAGCTTATCATTTGACAACTTCTCTTTGCAGAATATCAAGATAGACGAAGATGATATTCCTGGTGCAAGGAAATCTGAACCCATCTCAAATGAGCTTGCGACTGCAATAAATGATGGCATTTATTTTTATGAGCAGGTTCATGGGTTCTTTCTTTATATTAGTAGTTTACTGTTAAATTCTCTTTATCCATGGTAGTAGTACTTTTCTGTTGTTCTTTTTCATAGATATTTGAGTTCTCAGGCTGCGTTCGCCCCACGTGGGTTTAATGTGCATGGTTAGCAGGAATTAAGAGCCAAGCGATCTGATAGTAGGAAGATTCTAACTGGGATAGAAACAAAAGATGGAGATTCAAAATCCATTAGCCCTGCTCCTGGATTAGGAAATTCAAAGTCCTTTACAGCTTGTGCTGGAAACAACAGTTTTGAAGAGACTGAGCATTCGAATTCTCGAAAGAAGCAAACTAAAGCTGGTCACAAGCAGCAATATTCGCATAAACAGCGCTTTTTCCCGAATAATTTCAGGAACCATGGAAACAGTCGCAGTCGTCATGGTGTCATCTCTGAAAGCCCACCGAGCAATTCAATTGGCTTCTTCTTTGGGTCAACGCCACCAGAAAGTCATGGGTGAGATTCTGGTTGTTGTTGTTGGCTATATTAAAAATGGAGGAATTACAGTTTCCTGAGCTTAGGATCGTATGTTACCAAGGCCAAGAATTCTATTAATGTAAAGCCCATTATTGGTTCCCAATGAGTTTTGAGCTCAAAGGTGGATGATGATTCCTCAAAGATCTCCCAATTGAGAAGATTATATATCTTTAGAAACCGAAAGATAGTTGAAAAAAAATAGAAGGCATGATATCTCTAATATTTTGATAGCAGTTTAACTTATCTAAGGATTTGGCTCAATATAGAACAGAATGGAGAAACAGAATTCATGTAGCCGACCCAACATGGTTGGGATAAGGCTTTGATGATGATGATGATGATGATGATATCTCTAATATTTTGTTGGAGACCTAAAGGTAGAAGGTTGGGCACTACCTGAACCTGCCCAAACGCACACCTGCCCACCCCAAACTTGACCTCAATGGGTTTACGAGTTGTGATATCAAACCAGTCTAATTACGGATACTGCTCAAGCCATTTGATAGCAGTCATCTTCTAAATTTTTTTTTAAATGTTTAAATATGAAAATATAATTTTTATCTACACTTATTTCGTAGTTTATATGACTCAAAGCCGAGGATCAAAATATCAGTTGCAGTGGGCATATAGGCTATCAACTGTAAAAACAGGGGTTGTGGCAATTTGTATTGGTCACTGGTGTGAATTGAAAATGAGGTTAAAAATTTAAAAATATTCAAAAAAATCCAAAATACTGAAAAATGTTGGAACTTAATGTTTTTTAATAGTTAGTAACTAAGATGGGGCATATCAAACATTATTATAATTGTTATAAGATAACAGCATGGATCTATTTGTCCATACTATAATAGAACATTTATCTATTTGTTCATACATTTATGTGGGTGCTAATGTAGTTGTGAATTTTGGTTTAGCCTCCAAATGAAAATTTTTGGCTGATTTGGAAATTTCTGTGAAATTTTTCGGACTTAAGTTTTGGAAAAAAAATATAAATTTATATATATACATGTAAAATTTGATTACGGATTTTAAGTGGAATTTGATTAGGAAATTTATTTTTGTGAAACACTTCTTCTTATTTATTCCTTTATTTTTGTTCAAAAGAGAGCTTAGGGTAGGGGTTGGGGTTTTTAAGAAAAAAAATTTGCAACAAGCCCTAGTTTAATAGTTTTGGACGAAATGTCCAAAATTTACTGAATTTCCTGATTTCGTTTGAAATTTCCAAAATCCTAACTGAAAAGTTGTGTATTGTTGTTACGTTTCGGTATGTAGACCGAGATGAAATTTCGTCTAAGACGAAATGAATTTCACAATTGTCAGCTCTATTAAGGTTTTCTTTTTTTTTTTTTTTTTGTGGGGGGGCGTGGAAGGGGCGGTGTTGTAAATAGGCTATATTGAGTTAAAAACTAATAAAATGATTTTCCTGTTGATATTGAAACCCACCTAATGATAATTCAACCCAACCCCAAGCCAAACCCACCCTTCCATAGTTATAATTCTTTAGGGTTTATTTTATTAATAAATACACTTTGACATATCAAATATTCATTTATTCAGTTTACAAGATCTATATTTAATCAATTCATTTGTTAAAGATAGGCTTTTAAAGAATTTCTTGAGCCAATTGATAAAATGTGACACAGTTGATCATATAATGGGTAGTTCAAATAGATGCTATTTTTTGCGACATGCTTAACTACAGGTATCAGAGGATCAGCTAAGGTAACTAATTTTTTCTTGATTTAATGAAATTTTTTTCTTGGGTCAAGGAGAATCGGCCTGTATCAGTGCCGATGAATTCTAAATAGTGTATTGGCCCTTGGTCAATGCAACTGATACAATAGGTGTTGGCAGATATTTTGAACCTTGCTCGAATCTATAACCCAACACCCTGACTTTGTTAAATTTTCACTATGAACTGCACTACAGAGATTTTGTGTATCATATTCTATTAACAAATCTGTAAGTACGTTATAAAAAGGTTGGGGCAGTCAAATCCCAACCCCACTCCAAATTGACTAGTGTCTAATCTATAAATCATAGCTACCTTGAACCAGATGAAACCACTACGAAACCAGCCCCTAATTAGGGCAGGTTGGGGCGGATCACCCACCCATTTAGCCTGATCATTGTCATCCCTAGTTGGAAACGAAGGGTAAAATAAAAATAAAAATAAAAAAGTCATAGGCATAAGTGTCTCTTATCTTCTAATCTTGGCCACTGTTTAAGGTATATACCATACACAGGGTACCTATCAGTTCAATCCTTCGAATTTTTGAATCATGGGGCCACATGGGTCTTCTGTTGATAGGAGTTTGGTCAAAGGAAGGCAAAGAATACCCTGAGGCTTGGGACCCTATAATTCCTCATTCAATTCAAGGTGCTTTAATGCATTAGTTTTTGTGCTTCATTTTCTAATATATTTGTTATCTTGTAGCCCCATATCTTCAAAATTGAGTGCTTCTCCTCATGGCATTCCTTCGGGGAGCAGTCCACCTGTTGGTTCTTTGCCAAAACCATTCCCTCCATTTCAACATCCAAGTCATCAGCTTCTAGAACAAAATAGTTTCAGGCAACAAAAGTAAGTGGACATTTGTTTCTAACATTTAATGAAGCTTGAAACTCACGATTGATCTTGTTTTAGATACCACAAGTTCCACAAGCGATGCTTAAGTGACCGGAAGAAGTTAGGAATTGGTTGTAGTGAGGTGAGTTATGTCTCTAAGCATCGTCTCTGATTGCTTCTCCTGTATTCTTTGCTAAGTTGGTGTTAGCAGGTTTTTAGGGGCTACTTATTAATTCTCATGTATTCACTTCCATACACTTAACAGTGTTGTGATCTCTATGAGGCAGCTTGAAGAGCTTCTGCTTTGTAGAAAAAAGATGATGTGCAGAATAAGGAGTTCTGTATTTGGATGTCTTTCTAGTTTTTTCTTCTTCTTCCCTCTTCTTCTTCCCCTTGCTTTTTTCTTGATTTTCCATTTCCATGTTTATTTTAGTTTTCATTTCTTGTCGTGTTAGTTTTGTTTCCTGTTTTATGGTACTGGAAATATGCAGTTATCATTGTCCATGCAGGAAATGAATACACTGTATCGCTTTTGGTCATTCTTCCTTAGAGATATGTTTTCTTCTACTATGTATAATGAATTCCGGAAGCTTGCACTGGAAGATGCAGCTGCGAAGTATAATTATGGTATAGAATGTCTTTTCAGATTTTACAGGTAATACTCCGAGCCCTTCACTTTCAAGCAATTTCATGAAACAATCAAAATTGCCTACATTGTGCCTTCTCGCTTTCCATGTTGAGTCGTTGACCACTTTTGCTCTTATATTTTTGCCTTTGGCATTTATTTTCTTTTTTGCAGTTATGGGTTGGAGAAGCACTTTAGAGAGGACCTATATGAGGACTTTGAGCAGCTGACATTAGAATTCTATGAGAAAGGAAATCTTTATGGGCTCGAAAAATACTGGTAAATCCTATTTTACTGTTGTGTTTATATTGTTTATGCATACTCTGGTGTGGATCCTTCTCTTTTTTTAGAGCATGCAGATGTTTGATAACTCTGCCTTTCAGTTATTTGCTTTTATTATAATGCTACAGCATCACTTAACCAGTCACCACAGCCCATTCAACCAATTCCTGCAGTCTCCTCTTCAATGAGTGTGCTGCAGCTGCTGCTCATGAGTGATGACCAAACATGAACCCTTGTTGGATCTGGTTGGATAAATAATATACGTCATCATCGGAGCCTTATCCTGTCTGTTGTGGTCAGCTGTTTTTTTTTATACTGTAAATTAAATCGAAAATGAAGCAAAGTAAATCAAAATGCAACAAAGATTTCACATGATCGTTTTCTGGTGTAAGAGATACATACCAGATACCAACCAGATTGAAGAGGAACGCGTAAGTTACATGATAAAAGCTCTTAAATTACATGAGCGATCAACCCCTTGCTTTGCTAGAGTATCCACCATACCATTGGTGTACCTAATATGCTGGGAAAAAAACACCCTAGAAGAGATCAATATATTGCGAATCTCATTAAAGCAGAACTGCATCTTCCATGGGCCCCTCAATGATGTCACCCCGAGAGATACCATTAGAAGAATCACTCTCCACAATAAGTCTGTTAAGATGAGTTCCTGAAAGTGCTAATAGCTTCCAAAAATGGCCATAACTTCTACATCGTTCGAGTTTGATGTAGCCAAAAAGAAATCCCTAAATTTTATAGCAACCCCAACTTGCAACCCTAAACCTAAATCAACAGTAACTAAGCAAGAAAACAAGGAGAATAGAAAAGATTACTGACTGTATTTATGAATAATCAGTGGTTTTTATCAATTCCAAGGAGAATACCTCGAATGAAGAAGCCAAAACTATGTTTCTACTCGATGTCCAAAAACTTCAAAACAGAAACTCAGCAGCAGTCGGCTGTTTTCTTTTACTTACATGCACATAAAACCCTAATCTAATCTCATCCTTCCATTTTTCATCAAGAAAATCCAATCCCTAATCCAAATGGGCACCAAATCAACAAAAGAGGGAAATGAAATGAAAAAAGAAGCTACCGAGCCAAGATATCATGCACACATGTTGTCCTGGATACCTTGTAGAAGATTGGGTGTGGACCCCATATGGCTGGCCCTTTGATGATGGAATTCCAAAGAGCTGGAAGGGCATCCATGGGCAACTTCTTTGGTGGCTTTATTTCTTGAGTTGGGTTGGTTTTGACCCACCTAACCTTAGCCCAAAGAAGGGTGTCAGCGAGCCCCTTTTAACACTCACACGTGAAAATTGCATCAAAGACCCTACATTATTTTATTCTTCCAAAAAAGCCCCTGCTATTGGATGCACAAATGTGGACTGTTTGGAACCCACACTTTGATCAAACTTGAGGGCCTTCTTAAAGCCCTCAAACTGAGTCCAAGAGGCAAGCACTCCTCAGAAAGCAAAAATATGCGCTCAACTTCTAAATCTTCATCAGAGTTTCTAATTCCAACATCCTCTGAGAACATATTCAATGAATCTCCTTTGTGATTTCTTAATGCACCACCAATGCCCACAACCCCGGTTTTCCCGTCTGCTTCATCCACATTAAGCTTTAGGACCCCAAACACGAAAGTTGCTCAGGGTGATATGTTCTACCCAACGAACCCGAAATCGCCTTATTTCTGAAATTACGGACAACCCTCTCATAAACCCAAAGTTACACCTAAAAAAATCCTACAATCTCCCTAAAACCCCTCCACAATTACACCCCAAAAAAAAAAAAAATCCTACTATCTACCTGTTTTGGTTCCAAAACCTCTCTAATCTACCTAACCGCAATCATAAACACACAAACAACTTCATTAGCATTTAATCATTATTAATTAGGTGCTAATCATGATTAAGAAAGGTCGGGGTCTTATAGAAGATAGCCAAGATAGAGCATTCAACAAATCACTTTCCACCACAAATTTCCATGGAAGTTAGACCTAAAGAGACGAAGAGCTAAACCTCACACCACTTCACCAAATAATTCTTTGTTTGATCACTATGGCCCTCCCATAAGAAATCTCTTCTAATGCAATGCAGCTTCTCCTTAACCCCCATGGGCAAAAAAACAGAGACATATAGTACACCAGCAAGTTGGAAAGAGTCGCCTTGATCAACATGATCCTGCCACCCAAAGATAGGCAGTTCCATTTCCACATGGATAGCTTCCTTTCAAAATTCTCCACCACTCAGTCCCAAACCCCACCCCACCCCCTAAATCTTGCCTTTGCCCCTATTGGAAGCCCTAGGTAAATCATCCAGTCCCTACCTTGCATTGAAGCAAAGAAGCTAAAGGGTTGCAACTCCTCTTTGCAACAACCGACCCCCCACAATCATGCTCATGGCTAAATTAACCTTCAATCTATACACAAGCCCAAAAGCACCTGAGAATCCTCTTAGACATAACCACCTCTTGTCTCAAAGAACCAAGTAGGATGGTATCATTTGCAAACTGAAGATGAGATAGGACCCACATCACCACCAACAGAGAATCCTTCGATGACCTCAGATTTCCGAAACAAGGAGCTCAAAGCTACCACAAGAATAGTGAGCAAGGAACTTAAAACCGTAACGACCCCAAAATTCGGGTTTCCGAAGAACTCCTAATTTTAAGGTGTTAATGATGAAATTAAATGGATCCACAATGTGAGATTAAACAACTGAACATATTCACAGCGGAAACATAATTGTAAAACCATCATAGGTACCATCACAAGACAAAGTAATTAATCCTACTCAATTTAATAATATAAATGCATCAAAGTCATGAATAAATCCATAGCTAATAACATAATTCAATTAACTAGATCCTAACACAAATAGCCAACCAAGGGCTTACAATTAATCTAAAATTAAACTCAGCATAAATAAACTAATTATCTAATTATCATCTCTCTCGCGCAGGCACGATATTTTTAAGCTATATCGTCTGCGCTCCACGCGTAGTTCCCCTGCGGTTCCTCCTCAACCGCCGTTCCCTCCGGTTCATTGGAAGGGGTATTGTTACCTACAAGCGCCAATCACAAGGGGGTCAGGTTATGAAATAACCTCAGCAAGTATACTTACCCAATTTTCATATTCCATACCATTTTTGAGTAAAAATCAAAGGCAGATAAATCTCGTGATTTTCAAAATAAATTGACAAGATATAATAATACAAGATGTAGATTCATGCATAAAACCAAGTAAAGATTCTACAAATATCATAGCATTCTAAATAAATTGGCGTCCCACATTGGCTAAGTTGTCACAGGTATTATAGCGGCCCCCTTTAACGTGACGGGAACAGAGAACAGAGTTTGGTACCCAGAGATTCAGAGTTATGGCCATTGGCCATCAGAACAGAGTAACAGAGTTTGGTACCGAAGTGAGTGATTGTCACAAACAGAGAGTTAACTAATCTGCAGATAGTTTCAGAAGAATAGCCTCTACACAGTGGTGCCCCACTATGCTATACTTAAAACAGCCTAGTGGTATCGCCTTAATTCAAAATACGGATAAACAGCCAAATAATCATAAAAATAGAATTTATTTACATATAACAGATTCCAAAGTTGACATGTGCAACGTCTAAATACCATAAACCATATAACAGAGAAAAATATATTTTATCATGTCGGAGTACATTTTAGATTTGATTGAAAACATAAAACCAAATAATAAATTTCCAAGATACAAAAATCCAGATTTTACGGGTCATACTGCACGTCGGGTCTAAGCGAACTTAACCCTATCACATCATGGGATTCTCAAACACCGTATACTTGCCCTAAATCTAATTTGAATGATCGCGGGGATCTCCTCCTTAGATTTGGGTTAATTCTTAATTGACGCTTCTGAAGTTGGTTAGTGTTTGAAGAGCCCATGACGTCATACCATTAAGTTTATTAACTCTAGGCAAGTTTTAAGCTAATTTGAAGGTGGATGTCAAGCCATGAGGACGTGACTTATTATTGGTTCAGATTTAGTTTAGATATATATATATCTAATTTTTACTTTAAACAAATCCCTAAATTCTTAAAAGAAATCCCTAGCATATAATCATAGTATAGATTCCTGTATTGTTTCATGATTATGGGTTCGCCCTAACAGAGTGTATTTCAGAATTCCTTAAGCATAAGTTGAGGGGTCAAATTAGTGCTTGGTGGAAAACTTTAAACATAATATTATATTATTAGGTTAATGGAAATCTCTTTCATAAATACAGCATAGAGTGTTCATTGGTAATAAATCTATGGTTAGAGGGCTTATTTGTAATTCATTGGAAATCATTTAAACCCAAAAGGAGCTACAGAATGCTTCTCTCCACTATTCTATTATTATATGTATCAGATGACCATCACACACCCCATATATCTAAGCCATTAAAATAATGGGCCGTAGTGGGTCTAATCCACCAAGGGCTGAATTTCTAAGGTCAACAGGATGGTAGGCTATGTACTTTACCTATCTAAAATGGTAGGCTTGTTCAAGATTCCCAGGAACTTGTAAAGACTAAGAAACAAGCCAGGACAGTGCTTGCACTGTTTCTGCAACCTGGTATGAGAATGGGTCTCACGCCTCAACCCTTCAGGCCTCACAAACGGTGGGTGCTAGTGGGTCAACTCACAAAAGGACTAGATCCTCATGGTCACCCCCCAGGATCTAGCCTTAGATCCCTGGTTCAGATTTGGCATCAAGTGGCCCACCTGGCCCCATAGTCCCACTCGAAGAGAACACTTCCAAGTTGACTGGTCTTGGGTACTCCTATTCTCAGATGAGTTGTCTCACAAATTCCTGGTTTGGCTGAATTGCTAATGGCACCTAAGGATTCATCCCACCATACCAAAGAAGATTTGCAAAGTTTTACAGAGTGTGGAGCGTTTTCTTTGCAAGTCCAGATGCTACCTTCGGAGTGAGCAAGTATTTTCTTATCTAGTGTGCAGAATTGATCAACTAGATAGATGGCCCAGTGGGACCCCAATCCCTATGGGTCCAAGTTCTATATGGTCGCCCATGGCTGTTCTACAAGATGATCGTACCAGATCATCCGTTAAGTGGGGTATGTGGGCCCCACCAGCTGTTCCGCAAAAACCTGCACATTAACGGCCTAGGTTCTGTAGCTTAAACTTGTGGACGGGATTTCCCACATATTGTTGATGAACTTCGTATTAATAGTCTTCTAGTGATCCTATTAACAATTACAGTGATATAGATTTCCGGCTCAGGAAACAGATTCTCATCTCCCATCAACATCCACATGCCGACAGGGATGGGTTTGCTGCAGTACCTTCACAGTCACTGTGTTTATTTAATCTTGAGTTCAGATCCAATTTACAAACAATTGCGGCACCGTTACGAAATCAGATTTGAGATAGATAGAAGTACTAACTCAAAGAAAACATCGAATTGAATTATATACATAGGCTTGAAATTTTATTTTGTGTTTCAAAAGATGAACTATGTAATACTTAAATAAGGTAGGAAACATAAAATTGGGTTTGTGCACTTGCCTTAATTGCCGAAATTCCAAATCCGTAGAGAGCCTCAAGGAAATTCTTCTATGGCTTCCTTCAAATCCTTAGGCCTAAAGTTGAACCTTCTAGTTAAAAGAGAGAGAACTAGGGAGAGAGAGTTGGAGAGAATCGTATGTAGGAGAGAGGCTCTAGTCATATACATATATATAGAATATAATATAGGTACTTAGAGTAAAACTAGGAAGTAGAGGTAGGGTGGAATTCTCCTTTTTTCCATATAGAGTCCTAGGATGTCTCTCTAGCCTTAGCCTTATTGTATCCCAACCAAACTCCTACGAAGGTAAGTTCTACTCTTCTTTGAAGGAGAGACAAACAAGTGGTCCCCCACACCACTAGTAGTGAGTTTATTTAAATCTCTATCAACAAGGCCCTAAATTAATCCGGATGAGTTTGGGCCTTAAGAGAAAGTTTCATAATTAATTATTCTCTATCCAATGAGGCCCATATTGGCTATGTTTTTAAAATTATGAAAATACCCTTCATATTTCCTAAAAATTACCAACACGCATCTAAAATTCCCAGATCAAGTCCTAATCGCGTTTGTGCCCCAATTCTGCCCTAGTTGTTCATCGTGAGTTAATTTTCCCCAATTCGATTAATGTCATTATTTATTTCGTAAATTATTTTTATTTGAATTAAATTTATTAATTTGGGCCGGGATCTTACAATCATGCTCATGGCTAAATTAACCTTCAATCTATACACAAGCTCAAAAGCACCTGAGAATCCTCTTAGACATAACCACCTCTTGTCTCAAAGAACCAAGTAGGATGGTATCATTTGCAAACTGAAGATGAGATAGGACCCACATCACCACCAACAGAGAATCCTTCGATGACCTCAGATTTCCGAAACAAGGAGCTCAAAGCTACCACAAGAATAGTGAGCAAGGAACTTAAAACCATTAGGTCCCAATGCTTTATCACCGCCACACTGATCCAAAGCAGCTAAAACTTCCTCATCCTCAGAGACTCTTTCCATCCAATCCTGAGAAGGAATAGATGAAAATGAATCCCCTCAATAGAAGGCTTGGAAAATAATCTCTAGCATACAAAGCTTCAAAGTACTTGGCAATCTACTCTTTCACTTCCCATGGGACATTATTAAAACCTTTTGGATTATGCTGAAGAAGTTTTTCTAGCTCTGACACTAGCCATTTGATGAAGAAATTTTGCATTTGTCTCCTTTTAACCACACACTTTGGGCTTCTGCTTCTAAATAATCTCCTCCTTTCTTTTTAGATCCCAAAGCTCCTCCTTGAATTCCCAATCCTCCACTTCCTTCAATCTCAACAAATAAGCAGACTCACTATTGCCAAAAACATCCCTTTTCCATTTCTTGATTTTACACTTGAGGGGCTGCAGCTTCTTGGTAATTCTAAAACCTGCGACACCATGAAAAATCCATCTCCTCCCACCACCCCATCCCAAAAATTCTTTCTGCAGAAGCCAACAATTCTCACATTTGAACATGTGGGGACCTCAATTAGCTGCAACAGACAACAGTTTAGTCAGTCTATGATCTGAAAAAAATCTCAGAAGTGCAACTTGTGATGCCCCGAACAAGATCCTCCTCCCATTCCTTAAGACACAAGGAAACGATCTATCCTACTCATGGCGAGCCTTTCTAGGTTATTCAACCGGGTAAATTTCCTTCCCACTAATGGCATGTCAAGAAAACTTATCCATGCTGTGAGAAATGATCTGCCCTCCCCTTTTTATCAGGAGGATACTGACCCGTACTGACTCATATTAAGCCCAAACGTGAGAGGTTAGCTCAAATCCCTAAGAGACTCATTGGGACCATAAACACATGGGTGAGGCACACACCCCTTAACAAATATTACTTTCAAGAGAAAGGCAATTTTGTAACTTTAAAGTACTTGAAAGTTTGTTTTAATCTAATATTGTTGTAACTAGAGTTGAGTCGACCCCAGCTATTTGCTAACTCATTAAAGGAGTCCCAAACTCTAACTGCTTTCTATTTATATTAATATATTCATATTTTTGAATTACTTATTTATTAAAAGAAGTGTGGCCATGAAGCTAACACCCTTTGCAATCTCATGTGTCATTTTCTAGACAATCTCATGTGTCATTTTCTAGGCATTTTAAATGCCTTACCCAACACCTTTGCTGCTTTCTACACCAATTTAATCCTCAAGCCTAAACCTCTTAAACAATGATTAATTCCCTATGAAGCATGGGTACCGGTACGGGTACACTGATACGGCAAAATAAAAAAAATTAGGATACAGGTACGGTTGGGTACGTCTATTAAAAAATTATATTTTTTAAAATTTTAATAATACAATATGCTAATAATTAAAATAGATTAGAATCCTTAGATGCAACAAGCCAACAAGTACTTAATTCTATTACAAATTCAACCTAATGAAAAAAAAAAAGACCAGCAGCAATTTAATTTTTTATATTTCATAATCTAGCAGTCCTTTTTTCTTCCTCCTTTCCATTTTCTCTTTTTTTTTTTTTTTTACGCTGGAGATGAGGAGGTTGGAGATAGGTTAGGACTAAAGCCTTTTTCCTTTTTTAAGTTTGTCGAGAAGAGTTAGGGATAAAGTTAAAAATTATATTTTTAGTCCTTTCAAACTCTTATGAAAGCTTTTACCCAAAAAAAAAAAAAAAAAAACTCTTACAAAAGTACCAAGTATTTATCCATCCTGTACCCACAAAGTCAAAACGTACCAAGTACGTTTGGCCAGATCGGGTACACTTTTTGCCGTACCCAGTACCCTTATCAGGTATGTACTTGGTACGATTACGTGTACATTTTGGAAGTATCTGTACTTCGTAGTTAATTCCCATTCCCATTAATTTCATTTTTCCTTTAATATGACTATATGGTTTTCACCCGATGATTGCTGTCCGGCATTACAAATGTTTAGGCTCCACCATAGTTGTTTCTCACAGCACTGCCTGTAACCATCAAACCTGACCTAGCCCCCTTAGTCAACCCTTACCCTTCCTGATAAATCCAACCTGTGTCATATATCCAGATCAGTCATGGATCAAGAAAACTTAGGTAGTGTTTGGTTCGCATAAATGATTTTGGATTGGAATGGAAAGGAGGTTGGAATGGGTTTGGAATAAAATGGAGGTTGGAATGGTCTGGAATAGAATGGAGGTTGGAATGGTCATTCCATTCTAATGTTTGGATTTATCTTTAGAATGGTGGGCGGAATGGAATTCCTATTCCTATCCCCATGTTTGGTATGCATAATTCAAAGCATGAATGGAATAAAATATCTAGTAGTTTTACCAAAATATCCCTATTTTCCTTTGCATTTTTTGGGTATATAACAGTGGTAGTGGTGGTGGGTGGGTGGCAATGGTGGTGGCGGTGGGTGGGTGGCAATGGTGGGTGGTGGTGTGATGCAGGCTAGATCTATGATTGGCCAGCTATTGAATCCAAGACCAATACGGCCTAATAGATTAGAATATATTATATTAATAGTAGTTGCTTTAGTTGTTTATTTGATATTTAGCAAGCCCAGTTGTATTTGATTTAGGACTTCTTATTTGTTTAGAATTAGTTATTTCCTTTCTTAGATAATGTTTTAGTTATAAATAAGGATGTAATCTCTTCAAGAGAGAGAGACTTTCATATTGAATAAAGCTTTGGAATTAGTTCTCAGTTGAGAGAGTTTATTTGTCTTTGGTGAGGCACCTAGACAATTTATCCCTAAGCCTTTTGGCTTGGAGATTAGCCCGTTGACTAATCTTCTTCCCCTGCGCTGCTTCAATTGGTATCAGAGACGAAGATCCAATCTCGGACCGCCGTCTGATCACCGATTCGAGGTAACCGTTCGTTTGGTTCAAGTCTTTGTTCATCATCTTCCTCTGTCGTCAGTACCCCTCCCACCATCTCCCTCACCTTCCCACAAGCACAACCCACAGCGAACCCTAACGACTACTCAAACTCAACCCTTTGACAGAACCCCTTTCTGACACTTCTTCCTCCCCGATAACAAAAAAAAAAAAAAACCCAAATCCTCACCGAACCCATCTTCCCATCATCATCATCATCTTGATTCCACCCTTATCCCATCCGCAATCCCCATTCTTTCCCCATTCCACTGAAACCCCCACCGTAACCAATCCGGACTCAATCCCGTTTCCGGCGCCCACCTGATCCATCCCCAACCCGATCCAACCCCGCAGCCCACCGGAAAGCTCTCCACCAACCCTATCCGAACCCAGATCCCCAAACCGTCCACCGACCCTCTTCCACAACGCACACCATCACCGTCCATCGACCCTCTTCCACAACCCACTTCCAAAATCCTACGCTTCAAAACCATCGACCCCTCGGTTGCTCTCCAAGATCCCCAAACCCAGAGAACCAAAAAAAAAAAAAAAGGGACGAGACAGAACAAAGCAGCAGAGAGAGAAGTAGCAGAAGGGAACAGAGAGATCGACGACATACCTGGGCCGGTCGTCGAGCGCCTCCGCCATCGTCAGCAGCTCCTTCGACGACCACTATTGTCATCGTCGTTCACCCAGCAATAGCACCGTCATCGTCGTTCACCTAGCAATAGCACCGCCAGCACCATCGTCGTCAGCTTTGCGTCGCCAGAGCCCAGACGGACCACCATCGTTGTCAGCCACAACACCCCTCCAATTCTCCCACGATTCTCTCCAGATCCAGATAAGCCCCACCTCCCTGATTCCCTCTTTTTCTTTCGTTTCGTCCTGTCACAAGTGAAGAAGGAGAAGGCACCCCTTTTTATAATTTGTTGGGCCTTTACTGTTGACTCGAGCTTGACCTGGCCCTGATCTGCCCGAATCTTGTTAAACCCACACCAATATTGGGTCCATTCCGGGTTTGACTTGACCCAGGTTCAGATCCACCATAGTACAAATATATATATATAAGTGGGCTAAAAAAAAAATACTCCAGTCTTTTTGGATTGATTGATCTCAGCCATTGAGAAAGATGATATTTTAGTCTGATTCACGATCTATCTTTACTTGCGTCTTTTTGTCAACAAGATCAAGCCATCAGGTTAGTTAATTCTGAGCATTCAGAAGATTTTAAATTTCTTACAGTAAAGTCAATATACAAATCTTTGGACCATCTAATGAAGTTCAAAGCATGTTATATGAGTATAAATATGGAGATTGGTATTTTGCAAATAAGGTTTACTTTGAGCAGTTCCTCAATCTCAGACAGGCAAATTTGACAGTTTATGAATATTTAAATCAATTTTCAAGATTGCACCAAGTTTGTGGCTTGGAACAGAATGAGCTGCATGATTTAACTCGCTTTATCAAAGGTCTAAAGCCAGACATTCTTAAGAAGATGAAACTATGTCACAGTGTTCATGAAGCATACAAAGAAGCAATTCATATTGAGCACATGCTTCAATGGTCCCACCCGCAACAAGTCAAGCCTAAGCAAGAACATTCTCCACAACGAACGAAAGATCATCTGATGGGAACAAAATTTGAAGGTAAAGATACTCACACCCTTGTCATTCGCAGACTTCTCATCACCACCAATGAAAAGGAAGATAAAGAGTGGAAACAGACTATAGTATTCCGAACGCGAGTAAGGTGTGAAGATCGATTAACTAATTTAGTTATTGATCATGACAGTACTATCAATTTTGTGGCACAATATGTTATTGACAAACTCAATTGGCCTACAGAGACTCTTCCAATGCCTTACGAAGTTACATGGTCTAATGGTTCTGTCATTACTGTAACTCACAGATGTTTAGTATCTTTCAAAATTGGTGTATATGAAGATAAAATTTGGTGTGATGTAATTCCCATGAATGTCACTCATATTCTTTTGGGACAACCATGGCTTCTTAATCGGAAAATGCAATATGACAAAGAGAAGAATATCTATTCTTTCTATTGGAAAGGACAATATGTTGATCTTGTTCCATTACAACCAGCAACATCTTCATCTACCTCATCACTATCAATTGAAGAGTCACAAGATGAATACAGGGAAGAAACAAATTCCAACGAGGATGTTGAAAAACCCATTCATGGAAAGGAAGATCTTATTGCAACTTCAAGTGCGAAGCAAAAGGTACATCAAGCTGACATTGAACATCTAAGAGAATTGATTGTTCTGCCTTTTCCAAAAAATCCAATTAGGACACCAACAGTGAAATTCCTTGTTCCAGTTATCTCACAAGTAGTTCAAGTTATAAAAGTTCCCCACATTGACTTCATCTTCAGAGATCACATATGGATATCTGTCTGTCAACACTTGCAACATCTACTGGTTTGTTCACTCATCTAAGCTCCATGCAAAGACCCACAGTCGAAAACATTCCGATCTACTATTTCATGGAGGAAAAGATTGCAACAAGCTTTCAAGCCATGTCATGAAAATATGGATCTGAAGATAAA
Source organism: Sextonia rubra (assembly GCA_037013555.1). NCBI lineage: Eukaryota > Viridiplantae > Streptophyta > Magnoliopsida > Laurales > Lauraceae > Sextonia > Sextonia rubra. The sequence continues at coordinate 15,451,557 of JASUAD010000007.1, read as the reverse complement.
ACAAAAGTTTGTTCAAATGACTTTCGACCCCGGTGGATATTTACAGAACTCGAGGACGAGTTCTCCTCCAAGCAGGGGAGAACTGATGCAGGCCAGATCTATGATTGGCCAGCTATTGAATCCAAGACCAATACAGCCTAATAGATTAGAATATATTATATTAATAGTAGTTGCTTTAGTTGTTTATTTGATATTTAGCAAGTCCAGTTGTATTTGATTTAGGACTTCTTATTTGTTTAGAATTAGTTATTTCCTTTCTTAGATAATATTTTAGTTATAAATAAGGATGTAATCTCTTCAAGAGAGAGAGACTTTCATATTGAATAAAGCTTTGGAATTAGTTCTCAGTTGAGAGAGTTTATTTGCCTTTGGTGAGGCACCTAGACAATTTATCCCTAAGCCTTTTGGCTTGGAGATTAGCCCGTTGGCTAATCTTCTTCCCCTGCACTGCTTCATGGTGGTAGTGGGTGCATACATTTTTTTTTAATAAAAAATGAGTATGGAATGGAATGACCATTCCTTACATAGGGCAATGGTGATTCCTTTTGGAATGAGTATTCCATCCATTTTGGATGAACCAAATGCAGGAATGGGCTTTCCAACGGAATGATCATTTCATTTCAGCCCCCATTAGAGCGAACCAAATGCCACCTTACTGCATTTGAACCGGCAGGGTTAGCATCTACCCACAAAACCCTGAAAATTAGTGTGTTTTTAACTTGGAATGAGCTTAGTTTGGGGCGGAGTTTGGCTAATGAATACTGATTTTCAGTCAACGGGGTCGGGCAACTCAACCTACACTTGATGCTTGGGCCAAGCTTCTAGAGGTTGGGTAGGGTTAAACAGGTTGACTCACATTGAATGCAGGTTGGATTGGATTGAGCCACCACATTTCAAGATGGGTTGTCTGACCCATTTTAAAAATGGATCTGGAGTCGACCAAGAGACTCCTGGCCTGCTTTTACCCAGTCCCACTTGTTTTTTCCCCCCTAGCCATTGCAATGCTTTTCCAGCAGTGGTCGTTGGTCTCTGTTAATTTTATTCCAAACGCTATGCATTTCTTTTTCAATTGCTAATTTGCCATTACTAGTAAATAACAGTGTCATTGCCTTGGTTGTACTTCTTCAGCCCTAATAATGTTGCATTATTAATGGTGTTGCTTATGTTATTAGGGCTTTCCATCATTACCGGGAGGTGAGGGACCAACAGAAGCCTCTGAAAAAGCATCCAGAACTGGGTAGGCTATTGAGAGAAGAATTCTGTAGCTTGGATGACTTCAGGGCAAAGGAGAAGGCAGTACGAATAAATAGCAACAGCAGCTGCAATGGGGGGCTCCAATGACAGAATAGTGAAGAAGACCACGAATGTCTATTTTGATGAAGTTTGCAAGTTGTTGTTAGGAACCAAGCATTCTATCAGCCGTGAAAAAGAGATTTTGACAATGTTGTGAGATTTTTTGGGGTTCTCAAATCTGTTTTGCTTCAGGCATTTTTGTGCAGATTTTGGGGTCCACTGAGAGTAAAGTCCACCGTTTTTTTTACCTGGGTTTGTACATAAGCAATATGAAAAAAATAAAAATTACTGTTGTATCTGGGATTTTGTGGAAATTTACCAATAAGAAACTTGCGGCATTATTTTTGTGTTATCTCTGTTTTTTTTCTAAGATGCGTGATAGGCACAGTTGAGAATTCAACCGGCTCGTCTATTAATGCTTTGTCGTCATCACTTTAGTGGCCTTCATGGTGTTAGTGCCATAATTTATAGAATGGGCTGTTTGGATCTAAAAACTGAATTAGAAAACTTGCATATGAGTAACTGAATTTTTTTTTTTTCTTTTGGCTAGAGGATTACTGAGTCACTTTATGCAGCTTTTTTAATTCTCTGACTAACCCAATTATAGTAGGTGGTTACATATAAATTGATAGCAGGTGCATGAGAAAATCTTGCTCTCAATTGGTAAGAGACAAGAAAAGATCTAGCTTGGGAGGAAGCAACCATGAACGAAGAGGTTGCAAATAGGTTTACATTATCATCCACCCATTAAGTTTCCCGTGGTTCGTTTGAGGATGAAGGGGCCCAAAGAGGAATAAAGAGTAAAGAGAAGAAAGATTCCTCTGTATCCAGAATGAAAACGGGACCCTGTGAGAGTTGCACATGTGAGGTAATGGGAATTCATAAGTGTAAGGAGACACAGATGTACCAAATGTCCTAGGGATAAAAAAAATCAAAAATTTAAATTCAAGATGCTCTAATGATGCTAAATCAATATGATTGATCGAAAACAAATTTGGGGTTTCTACATTTTCTTTTAATTTGAAGAAGTTCCTATATCACTGCATTTTAAAATATATCACTGCATTTTAAAATATATAATTTTAACTAGGTTTAGCCTGACTTACCAATAGCTTTGGCCTGAACTTGGTTCAATTATCTTAACCCAGATTCAAGCCTAAGCTTGGCTTGTTAGGCTTGGTAACAGGGACAGAGGCACATAGGGTTGCCCCGTCTCAACTTGCTCCTTCCCTTCAAATCAGGAAAAATACATTGGTAAATATATTTTGATTATATCCTTTTGCCTCTCATCAAGTTTTTATCTTTTTTGCCTTTCAATAATCATTTTTATCCTCTTAGCCAAGACTAGAGTGTTCAAAACACATAATTCGATTTTGGACTTGTACTCAAAGAACATAACTCATCAAAAATCACCAATAAGGTATGCATCATGCTTTGAATTTTCTCCAATCCTCTCGCTTGTTCATGTCATATGAGGGTCGCAAATGTGTATCAAATTATCTTAGGTCTCGTATGAAACCTATTTTATGCAAATGTGGAAGCATGTAGGATCTGGAACATTCAGATCTGAATCCATGTATATTTACCTCATTCATATCTGAATCCATGTATATTTACCACCAGAGGATCTAGATCCAGGACAACTACATCCAAATAAAGACAAGTTTTAGAGCCTATACAACTGAAATAAACTAAAATAAGCTTTTTACCCACCTAGGATTTGCAGCATAAGGCATAGATTTGCTCCCCCTATTTTCTGTTTGAAACCCATATTAGATTTGCCCCGTGTTCGTTTCTGTGGGGGTTTGGCGGGCACCATCCGGGATCAGTTTTGTTGGGTCAAAGACCTAAGCATAAACGTCTTTTTTTTTTTTTTTATGTAACACCTGGAATAGATTCAACACCTGCATTGTCATATTGGATCTACTTTTTTATGGTTTGCACCGCAGATACCACCTCTTTGCATCTCTACATATCACGTACGAATTCTAGTTTACAATTTAATTAAAAAGCCATTGCATCTCTGCCTATCACCTACGAATTGTACTTTACAATTTAAATGGCCCATGAAACCAACATCTCATACCACAACCTGTTTGTTTGTGGGGGTAAACTCAAAATTAAGAGAGAATAATATATGATAAGATTATGATGATTTTTTATTTTTAGTTGATTAGAAAGCTTTTTGACTTTTTTAATTTAGTAGTTGCTTTTTGACATTTAAAAAAAAAAGGAAGGGAAAGTTCGAATTTTTTTAAAAAAAGAAGAAAATTTGAATTTCAAATACTTCACTTTACTTTACCCCACACACAAATAGTAGTTAGATATATGTGCGGTGCACTCTTGTTCACAGCAAAAGGCCTAACTGCACCTGTGGAAACCACACCAAGGATCAATTAACGTATGCTGTTTAGCTAGTGTTCCCATTAATTCCCGATGCCTCAAAAGTAAAGGCAGTGACCGTTTACATGAAAAAGAATAAAAATCTATAGCAACATGCATGCAGAAACATGGCGCACCCGAGATCAACCTTCTAGCCATTAGCTACTGGGACCATATTATATTTGGCTCTGGGAATATTTTAAACAAAGATCTTACTCGGCTGGCCTGTATCAAACAAGAGTCCTGAAAGCATCACCTGCACTGGAGAATCCAAATACACAACTCGACCAGAAGGTTGAGTGGAAAATTCCTATTGGTTTAACCCCTTGCTATTGCTATTGCTAAAGTTAAAACATATTACTTTTTTTTTTTTTTGCCTCCAAGGCAATGGATCATTTAGTTTGAAACTTGAATTTACTCCAAATATTTTAAGTTCAATTTCCGCCCTAGGTACTATCTATGCGGCCATAAATATACCTCTTAAAAAATAATCCTTGTTCATCATAGTCGAATAACCCCCATATCATTGGCTAAAGATCCATAGGCTATGCAGACAAGAAATACCTTATTTCAAAAATACAGAAAAAAATAAGAAAGGGTTCTACACTGCCAAAGTGATTCATGCAATCTACAGTGTCATGGCCTCAAACTGTTAGTAATGTGGTTTTTGAAGACTAATGCTAAGGGGTCTCTAATATTATTGATTTGTCTTTACTCCTAGGAAGTTCAATGTGATGCCCAGTCATCTATAATAGCTAGCGAAACCTGGCGTCACAAGTACAGGAGCAGTACAGAGCTGCGTGTGTAAGCAAGCACTGTTGACAGTATTGCGTCATTGTTTCAACCCCCTCAAATGCTCAACCACCCGAAGTTTGGGATCCAGTAGGCAGTTGATTCTCTCTAAGTTTGGTTAAAATCATTAGCGACAGGTCGGTCAGGATTGTGACCACCCAACCAATAAAAGTAAAAAAACAATACAGGTCCCAAAATAATTAACAAAACTGCACCCGATACACAGAGTTAATAATTGTGGAGACAAAATACATCAGGTTAACAAGGCCCAAAAACATCATGTTCCCAGCACGCTTAAGAAGGGAGCAGCACAGGTGATCCAAAGCACAGAAAAAGCCAAGAATACAAAATTTCCAGCCAAATCAGAATGATAGCAGATAACTAAATGCGATCATGGTGCATATAAGGATTAAAGAAGCAGCTTAAAAAAGGAAAGCATAGCTGGCTGATAAAACATTCAAGTAGCTACCAGCACCCGCATAAGCAGGTGGGTGCTGAATATATTTACCTTAAGGGAATGGACCAAAACTACATGAAATACTTCAGCAAAACCAGTTCCCGATCATGTCAGGACAAGACTTATCCTACCACCATATCATCAAAAGAAAATAAGTAAAAGTTCTCTGTTCCTAGTGCAAAATATTCACAAGAAAACGCTACTGCCTACCACAAACACCCTCCTAGCATTTAAACAAAAGCACAATCCTGCCCGAACTTAGACAAGGTCTGCAAGCCACATCACCATAACCCCGATCAAATCAGCAGAAAAACATGCTACTACATACATTCTCGTGCAGCCTCGGCAATTCGGGCACAGGGATAGGACCTGCTGCGGTTACTGCACCATGGCCCGAGGATGTGTCCGAAGACTCATCAAACTTGACGAACTGTGACACCTGTGTTGCAGCTAAATGCGCATAGCAAATTGGTGCAACTGCAGTAAACACACGGATTCAGGGGGGAGAAATTAGCATTGTCAAAATAGAGAGGCATGTTCAAATACTCAAAACTGCCAAAATAAAATGTAGCATCCAAACTGGAGGCAACTTTAAATACACCCACTACACAAAAGATGCACAGCTGCATACAAGAAGTAATAAATATGGATTAAGTCTAAGGGGGAACTTCAAATACACCCACTGCATAAAAGGTGCACAGCTGCATACAAGTAATAAATTATCCAACACAGCTAAGGATGTCTTATGGAATTATAGCCTCCATTTAAGCACTTAGAAAGATACCAGACATTATATCCCACCCTGACCCTCTAATGACATATATGTGAGCCCCCACAATGGGCCCACCCAGTAATAAAATTGAAAACCAATCCCAACCCCACCCCCAAACAAAAAAAGAAAAAAAAGAAAAAAAAAAAAAAAGAAAGGCAAAGCATGTTTTAAGTGGATTTAACTAAAATGCATAGTATTAGGGCAAAGATGATTAGTTCCAAAACAAAGCACTTTCCAAATGTCAAGCATTTTAGAATTCCTGTAGGCTGCAGGACACATTATGCATAGTATTAGGGCAAAGATGAATAGTTCCAAAACAGAGCACTTTCCAAATGTAAGCATTTTAGAATTCCTATAGGCTGCAGGACACATTACAATGCTTTCAATGGGGTAAAGCAAAACCAGTAAGGTTTAAAAATTAATCAAATAAAATTTGCACCACTTACCAATAGAAATAGCCGTGGTGCTCCTCTGGTAACTGGACAAAACAGAGGCAATCTTTTTATTAATTCACAGACACCATCACATTAAACACAACCTCAGTGAATAAGTGAAATCCACTTACACATATGACAGAGAGTGCACAAGTTCCTGCAAATCATCTGCAGAAAAGCCAATCTCATCCAGCAAAACATGGTAATGTGTTGGCCTTGTTGTTCCCTGTGTTGAATGCAGAGCCCACGTCAGCAAACTTAGTCATTTAGATTTTCAAAAGAAACCATTTTGGTACAGATATCCACAATGCAATCCCTACTTAACTTAGTTAAAGGGTCTTCTTTTCTTTTCTTTTCTGTTCTTTTTGTATTCTTTTGGTAAACAGGTTACAAGGTTCTTTGTTTGCATCCGTGAACATTTGTAACTGATTCCCATGCGTAATGTAAATATTACACATCATTAGGTTATGTGGGTGCCAAAATGGTGTAAATATGGGGCCATTTACACCTAAAAATCTCAAACCCTTTCAGAAAGGCCTAAATTTTTAATCCAAACTGTTCAAATTTTTTATCACGAATGATATTTGCGTATACACATTGATGGAAGGGGAAGACCTGCTTCAGTTCCAAACTTCTCATGCGACAAAAGTTAATCTTGAAAAAACAATAATAATGATGATAATAATAAGCAGCAGCCAAGTAAGAAGTTTGATGGAACTTACAATCATTCCAGCATGTGAGCACATGTAAAAATCATGGTTACGTGGATGGCACACCTTGTTGTCAACTACAGTACCTACAAAAAGAAAAAGAAGGAATGGAAAAACATCCCAAATGAGGGCTCAAAGTAAATGACCCTATAAACAAATTAGTAAGTTAAAAATTGCAGCCAGGTCAAAGCAAAGCTGATCAGCATTAAGAAAGACAGTATCGCAAATTCAGGTTGCATCATAGATAGGTATTGGTAAACAGAAATCGATATGCAGATTGGTCACAGATCAGGGAACCCAGGACTAGACCGCAAACTAGCAGCAGTCTTAGCTCCAAAAGAGGGATGAGCACAATAATGTGTGGACTATATTGTCCTAAAAATGGGCTTAAGCCTGGTAGGCAGGCTAGATCCAATTAGAGTCTGAGTAAGGTAACGGTTTGGACTCTGGCCTAAAAATGGGTTGAGACATATCTGAATTGCCAGACATGTAATACAATCTAAATCTGATGTCAGTTGCAGCATCAGACAAATCAAGATACAACAAGCATGGTCTATTGAAACCCAACTCAGTATTCAAGTGAGCATCCATAGAATGTAGCCAAGGAAATCAAGAAGAATGAATAGGGTGACAAGATTCTCATCTGGGATACTGACCTGGCGGGACATTATCTGGAGATCCAGGCAGGAAAAATTTGGTATGGTGATTCTTTTGCGCGATGATAACAGTGAACTTGGGGGACCATTTCTCATCAAGAAACTTGCAGGCCTGGGACAAAAAAGAACAGCAATAGTGAATATGTTTTTTTTTAAATAAACAGATTTACTCCATTGATAATTATTAATAATAATAATAAATCGAAGAGAAAATGGGACATGGACAGAACCTCAATTATTTGATCCAGTTCAATGTTCAAGACCTGCGTGAATTGAGATTCACTTACTCCATCCCTGTTGGAAAGTTTCAAAAATAAACAGTCATGCAACACAAAACAGGGAAAATAATAGAAAGGAAAACCAATAGGATGAATGCCACCTTCAAGCATTATTCACAATAAATAATTGGGAGTTCTTTCTACAGACGCAAAGTCCTTGGAATATACAAAATTTTCTTATACCGACAAATGGATTCTTTAAAACATGCATCAACCATCAAGTCATCATGCAGGGGAAAAAATCCTTGCTAAATGAATTCACAGTGGTAAGGAAAAGTTATTTTCATTAATTCACAAATAAGAGATTACAACATTTCTATAGAGAGGACAATCCCGTCTTTTAAAGACAGGATTCTGGATTCCTTTTACTTGCATGCAATCGATCATATGCTAATCTCTCGTTGGCTGAAACATTATTGAAAAGTCACATACAAAAGAAAGTAAGCCCATTGGAAAGTCAATTATCTTCATTGGGTTCATCCACCTTAGGGTTAGGACATTTTCATTGAATCACAAATAAGAGATCAGAAGGTATTTATGGAAAAAGGACAACCCCGCCCATTAAGGGACCTAGATAGGATTAACTTCTCCATGAAATTGATTACATGCCAATCTCTCGTTACCAAGCATTCTCTCTTTTGTTGATTAGATCAATTATCAGAAAACATCATTGAAAAGTTATAAAAAAGAAAGTAAGCCCCTTTTTAAGTCACTCATTAGGCTCACCTACCTCGGGTATGGATAACAGAGCAGTCATACATTATCCTCTCCTTCATTGATTAGATCAATTATCAAAAAACATCACTGAAAAGTTTTATTAAAGAAAGTAAGCCCCTTTTTAAGTCAATTATTTTCATTCAGCTCACCAACCTCGGTTAAGGATAAAAGAAGAGTCATACAAGGAATTGGGCCCGACAAACTGGCCCCCTATGGTTAGGCCTGATGGGCTACCCAGTTAATTAAGCCACACATTGTAACAGAGTAGGCCTAACCTTGGGCCTACTCGTTTTTAGAAAGCTCTGTTGGCCTATGATGCCCTTGGGCTGCAGCAACATAGCTGCAATGTCATTTTTCATTTTCAAAGTTTCAAGAGATACAGGAATGTTCAATACGCTCTGACTGTCAAAGGATGCGTGCATTACTTATTATGGAAGAGTCAGTCTTGCATGCTAAATGTATTTTTTTAATTAAGCCATCTGCTCCTAGACCTGCATGGCTGCACCCCAACTGACTTGGGTTTTAATGTAACATTTCACAAAAATAGTAAAACATTTACAAACATACACAATCATCACATGACCGAATCTCAGAAGAAAAAAGATCGCATTAACCAAGCGCACAAATAGAAAGACTAAAAAATTACAAACACACATAGGACCAAAGAAAATCTTAAATATATATTAAAAAATTCAGACGCAACAGTAAACAAACCAAGAGTCATATGAAAAGAAAAGATAGCATTGAATAAATAGCATCGTTTGTGTCATTGAAAATGGAAAATTTACCACAGAACTGACTAAATCATTTAAATACATCAAACAAAGATGTTACGTTAACAGTTTTGACCAAGGAAGATCCAATTCACAAGATAGAATCTGCAAAAAAAAAAATTCATGAAACTCCGACAAACTTCTGTGGAATTATTTACATCATCATTGAAACAGAGCTCCTGAAACTCCAACTTCCTTCTGTGGAATTATTTACATCATCATTTAAACAGAGCTCTCCTGGAGATCTGAATCCATAAAAAGACTGCACCTAGCTTCGCAGTATAGTTTCAAGCTTCAAAACAATCCCCATTTACACAGATAGCTTGCTAATTCAACAGCCACAGTTACAACCACAACAACCTTCAATTAATGATGAATTTAATGATTACAGTCTAAAATATGCACATGATAACATACAAAGTCTAACTAAAACAGCATAAGGCTTCAACAAGAAATATCAGCATTAAAACACTTCCGTCCCCAAGATGAACTCTGAACAACAAAAATCTGCTTTTCCTCGTCATAAGAGAGAAAATGGAAGGCACAACCAAGTATTATGCACATAATACGTAAGGATAGGGATGTATCCACATTAAATTATAAATGCAGCATGTCTGTGAAAGAGGACGTATATCTGAAGGGTCATAGTAAAAACAGGAATGCAGAGAAATCCACTAAAGACCTATGTGCATATTCAACCATACGGATGCTTTTGAACAGAGTACAGACAGACCGGCTTTCATTTGTTAATCAAACCGTAAAATACACACAGCACCTCAGAGAATAGATTGGCTCAAATGGAGCATATATAGGGAACAGTCCCCACAGATGAATGAAGATGAGTGCACAACATCTTGCAGGAGAGAAAAGCATTAAGTCCTTCGATTCTTTGGCTAACACAGAAGGAAACAAATTTATATTTCCCGATGAAATATTGACCTCGCAAAATCTTTTGGACAAAATCTGAGTCAGGTACACAAGAAAGACGTACAGCCAGATGAAGTTTCCTATTCTTGTAACAAAAAACAACATACCGAAAAATTATGATGTGATCTGGCCTCTTATTTCCTGAACTGACGTAGAAGTCGATCAAAAGCTCTCTGAAATTCCAAGATCACATTAATTCAGTGAGACAGAACCAAATAAATGTTAGCCAAGTGTTCATTTCACCAATTCTCCCAATATCACAAAAAATATCAACAAAAAAGTAGATGAAATGGGCTACCAACACGTTAAATAATCCAGTATATGAGAGAATATTTCATTCAATACGATTCATGCTCTAACCCACTTTACTCTACAGAGACAACCCATAACACCCAAAACATTAAATAATCCTGCCTTTCTCAGCTGGTTGTGGGCAAGATGGATATCAGTGCAGTAAAATGGGTTGCAGCCACATGGCCTCATCCAGTGAGTTGTATGCCACCTTCCTCCACATCTATAATGCATAGATACTTAAAAATGGGCAACGTGTAGTGTCATATCGCATCCAATGGTTCACTTATGATATGTAAAATCTGTGTCCCTGCCTTGTGATGTAGTACGGGCCCAGCCCAAGAAGACAGCTGGGCCCAAACATTGACCTACGGATCAAACCCGGTCCATTGGGTTCAGCCATAGGCCCAGTTGGATGAGAACCACTATGGCACCTTATATTATTATCCTATTACTATTATTATATCCTGCTTAATTGGATTCGAAAGTACTTTGCTTTAATTAGTAAGTCCTGTTTGACAAGAATTAGGTATATTATCCTATAAACAAGAGAGACTTCAATGTAGTTGATTATGCTTATTTGATTAATAAAATTCCTAATTGATTTTCCTCCAAATATGGGTTGTTTCTTGATTATGCTTAAGCCTTAGGGCAGGAATCCATTGTGGATTCAATCAATCCTTCGGGAAATTGATCTATTCTTCTCGATCGTGGACCATAACTGCGCCACCTTGTCTATGGCTTGTTCCTGCCGTATCTTGGCATCATAGATCCACGTGATTCAAGGAGACAAGAAAGCTATGAAACTTAAATACAAATACAGGTACAGACAAGGACATAGGAAATGATAAGTTAGGACACAGATACAAGTACAGCACTTATGATACATTTCAAAACACCGTATTATAAGTTAAATTTGGCCAAGGTCCATTAATCAGATTGACATCTATTTTATGCAGGATAGATTTTTAATAGATGGGCTCATTAAGGATCCGCAATAAAAAGTATAAAAAACTTTTTTGCATTATATTAATAGGTGGCCTCATTGTGGATCCACAATAAAAATAAAAGTATTTTGTATTATATATATAAATTTAACAAAAGGGCTTTTACGAAAATATATAAATTCAACAAAAGGGCTTTTATGAAAATATATTCAACTCTTTAGAATTCTGAAAATGCAAAGGGATTTTTATGAAGAAAAAAGCAAAAAGAGATGGGCAGCTCAAAAAAGCAAAGGGCATTTTTGAAATAACCAAAAAGTATTGGGCAAATTGGGAAAGAGCAAATGCTCTCACAAAGGACATTTAGCCCTTTTCCTGTTCTGTTTCTTGAGAAGATTCGAGAGGAGAGCCCTTTTCAGCTGCTCAGCGAGAGCGAGAGCGAGAGAGGGGGGGGGGAGACTACGGCAACGGCAACGGCAACAGTAGCGGATGGATGGCAGGCTGCTGATTACAGCAAGAGGTATGCATTCGATCACCCTCTCAATACACCTTCCTTTCCTTCTTTCCGTTTCTTTTGTCCTTTTCCATCACACCTAAGAAGCAACACTTTCCCTCCCCCACCCCTTCCTCCTTTTTTTCTCTCTGAAAGGACCCTCATTTCTAGCCAAAATCCTAAATTTTTTGGAGAAAGTTGTAAACTAATTTTTGCACCATATAACCAACCCTATCTTGCCGTATCCATATCAGACCATGTCGGCACAGGTACCATGCGTGAAACACCACCTCCAGGCATCATAGCACAAAAGTGCCTTTCAACCTGTAAGTACATCCCAAACTCAGGTGTGAAGTTAAGACAACAGGCAACATTGCTGGGGTTTCTCAATTAAGAAGCCATTCTAAGTTCTCTTTATTTCAAACAAAATGCCTAAACGTAACCATCAATTTTCTGAACTGGAGGGCAATGACTGACAGAAGCACAGGTTAGCCTTAATTTAACGACGAATGATCACAAAGGTGCAGGGTGGTTAACAAGAAATGTTATTAGAAAAAAAAAAACCCACCTAATTATTCCTTTGTCCTCCGTGTCTGAAACAGGCTTGAATAAGGAATCAATCATTTCAACCTTAGGACTTTGCGTTCGGACTGATGCTCGATATCGAGAAATCAAAGGCCACTCCCTGGAGCTAACCACCTTGAAGAATTTAAAAAAAAATATAGTGCAATATTATCATTATAAAATATTACAAAGTAAATCAGTAGATAACAGCCAAATGCATGGAAGCAGTAGAGTTATACAGAGAGGAAGAATTAAACAAAAAACACTCCCTTTAACAACCCCATTTTAAGGGGCTGTGGGGCTGTGGGCCCACCCACATTCAATCCAGTCCTTTCTCTCACACACCCGAAAGCTTACAGCCGTTACATACATCAGTCTGACATTGGATTTTATCACAAAAATCATAATAAAAAAACCACGCCATATGTAGCCATTAAAGGTTAGGACTTAAAATTAATGGCTAGGATCATTTGTGGCACATATCTCCTATGCCCCTCATCCACTTCTAAACCTTTTCATTACCCAGCCTCCTTTGAGTGTCAGGCATACAAGTGGGCCCAACTAAGAATAGCACTGAAGCAAGAATTTTGTAGTCAAGCCCTGATAAATATTAATGATACAAAATTCCAGAGAGCAGATGAAGAAAGCTAAATACAATAAAATAGAAAAGAAAAGGACTGGTATATTACAGCAGCAATTGAAGGCACATCAGACTGTCCAGGAGAGCCATGTGAAACATCCATTCCCAAGATAAGTGTAGGCACAGTGGAAATCAAGGGAATAGAATGAGCGCGTTCAACAACAAGTAAAGAATTCATACCGCCAAGCTGTTACAAGTAACAAGTAAATAAGACATACCACCAAACTGATACAAAAAATAACAAGGAGAAACGATGTTCTGGAAGAGACAGCTGAATAAATAAAGGTAGAAAGATATGGGACTTTTCTAGTGTACTCACTTTAGCATTGATCTTAAGAAGTACATTTGTTAGGTACTGATCATTGACCTTTTGTGGTGCAATACATTGTGTTACAATTCCAAACTCTGAGAGGTTTTTCTTCTTCCATGGTCCTTCAGGGGAGAAGATAGCATTTGTTATGACTAGTACATATATCAAACATGCATAAACATCAGTAAATGGCAATGCACATTGTCTAACCATATATATCAGAATTTTTTCTTTCTGACAGACAACACAGCAGAAATTGAGGGGCTCCAGGAAGTCGAGACTTTATCAGTTCAAACATCTTCTCAACTCTGACTGTGGGTGGAGCACGCCTCATCTGAGGATTCTCTTCAAAGTAATCAAACGGCGCATCCATGTGCTGCAACAAGATAAATTATTAAACACAAGGGTGTATATTATAGGAGTCTTGAGTGAAATATACTGCATATACAACAGAAAATAACCTACAATGCCTTTCATTTCTGCACATCTATTTAGATCTCGTGCAAGATTGCGTGGGTCACATCGCGCAGAGAAATTTACAACAGCCCATCTCTCAATCTTTGTGGGTTGCACTAGTTTCTATAACAAAAAAGATATTTGTCAGGAATAGGATCAACAGCAGAACTGTGAGAATAAACTAAAAGTAGACAGAGCACCTTGTTATTAAAATTCCACCGGCCATTGCGGGGGAAAAAGTCTTCTCCATTACCCACTTTTAGCTGCAGTCAACAATAACATTAAGCAAAACAAAAAGGGAACAAAGGCACAACATGCAAAACCCTAACAAAAGCTGTGCTTAAAAAGAAATAAAGAGGCATAAATCATTAAGAGAATGGAGAATCACCCTAACATTTGTGCAATTATTTAACCAAAGGAACACAATAATCTACTATAAAATGAATATAATAAAATTGCACGTATAAAACAAGCAGACTACTGCAATGGGAAAAATGCCTCCCAAGAATTTTAAAAGAAAAACAGGCATGTGAATAAAAAACCTTTGGTGCAGATAGAACACGGCCTTCAACTTGGGTAAAGTGAGTATTGATTGAAACACCACATGATCGCAGCATAGGATCCACATCATAATTGTTGCCTTTAAGAGCCTATGAGAAAACCAATGAAAACTGAATAGTCGAACAACACAATCTAACCTATAAGGTGATAATTTCAACAGAAGAAAAAAAAAAGGGGGTAAACTTAAACAGCAGATTACATCAGTCAAAACTTTCATTCTCTCCTGAGGCTTCTGACGAGATCTCTCCACGAGAGTTGATCTTTGATGAGTACTTAAAGACTTTGTGTAGCGCTGCAATGATACTAGGTTGCATAGCTGGAAACAAAGAGGAAACAATTAAACAAAAAAGAACTATGTATTACAAACAGCCGGTTTATCAAAAAGTAAGTGGTACAAACAGCAAGGAAAAAAAAGAAATATTCTTAAAACAAAAAATACCAAAAAAAAAAAAAAACTCCTCACCTCAATTGGGTAGTATGTAGGACGCTTGGGTTTCCCAACATTGATGCACGGCAAGGTTGCAGAATAGCCTATCTCTATGTGACGATGGTTGACAAAGTAGTCATAAACAGTCACCTCAATTGTTTGAGCTTCCCCATCCCCATTTCCATTAGTTCTCTGCTTAAGTGTAAAACTATTCCCAAATAGTGAAGGAATAACAAATTGTTACTTCTCAAGCTTTCATCATTATAAACATCTCACCACCCACATAGGAAAATACAAAAAGTAAACAGAAGGAATAGATATGCAAGAAAACAGAGATGGAAGAAAATCTTACAGCTGTTCATTACAGACTTGTTCACTTAACCCAACAATTTTAAATTCTGTATTTGAGGGTCTTGTCTTGATCCTCAAATTTTTTAGCATGCGTTTAGCCTAGTGAAACAATACAAACAACGAACATTAGACAAATTTTAATTACAACTTATATATAAACATGTGACAAACATTTAAGAAGCTAAGCAGCCAACCTTTGACCAATCAATCTCATAAGGATTATTAACATTTTGATTTGAAATTAGAAAATCTATCACAGGACCAGGCTTAATAATCATCGTGGTAGACACATCTGCAATGGACAGTAAAGCGACAGGGAATGTAAAAATAACTATAGAAAACTTGTGAAAGCTATTCAGAAAGACACATATAGACATATCTATCAGCATGGATAACAGTACAAAACCCTACCCATATTCAGTGATAAACCACCTTGGGTGGTCCGAAAGCTAGAGTGAAAACCTCGACAACCGACCACACCACCTCCTATGTCAGTGAAGTTTTTGGGGTCTCCGTTGAAGAAAGACTGTCTGACAAGGAGACAACCTCTGCAGAAAAACAAAACAATCAGCTTTGATGATACAATTAGAAAGGAAATTGGATAAGTATTAGACCAACATGGAAGTTAGTTACTTTTTTGCAGCATGCTGTCTCAGAATGATATCAAGAACCCTTAGAGCTTCCTGCGAACTCTCCGATTCTTGGCCCCGCAAAGCATTAGCAATAGCTTGCATGGGAATCCTTGCAGCAAATCTAATTTCAACCCTAAAGGTCTTCGATTGGAATGGTCGCCGCTGTCTCTTGCGATCCCCCTCACCACCAGGGCTCTCATTACCCCTTGGGCTACCATTGGCACTGACTCTGGATGAAGGCAAAAGAAGTCTTAAGTATAAAGTTAATAAAAGAAAAATCAAACACAAAAATCCAACAAATCTTCTCACTTGTTCGACGACATATCATCAAGTACAACGGTGAAATCGAAATTATTTTGGGGGAGCGCCCCAACAGTAAATAGACTTTTTTCCCCGTCATATGCAAAGTCCTTTCCAGCGAGTTCACTGTCATTGTATGTCTTATGAACTCTATCAATTACTCTTCGACCAATACCCTTTCCATCTACTGGTCGACCATCTTCATAGCTCACATTAACCTGGTCGCCAAGCAGATAAAGGAATTAGATCAATATTTATCCTTCCAACATCAAAAAAGCAAATGCAAAAGAGGAATACGGATTGGGAACATACACTATAATGAGAGAAAAAGCCATCAGTCTTGGTAAAACTGACTTTAAAATGGTTGGTTAGCAAAGGCACCATTTGGCCTTTGCGTCCATTGCCAGGCCTCGCCATTGGCACCCTATTAGACTTCGACACCTTCTTGACCGGCCCAGGTTCGGCCTTCAACGGAGTGACATTAGGTGGAATAACTTCTGGTGGTGGAGGCAAATCCTCTCCTTCTGGCGCGTTACCATCCATCCCTTAAATCTAAACAAAACAATCATGGAACTTGATTATCCCAACAGCTACTTGGACTTAAAAACTTTATCCAGAACCCCAACAATCTCAAATCTTATTATTGTTACTCTCAAACCACCAAAGCCCACCAACTCTTAAGATTTGGACAATCACTTCAAATTTAACAACACAGCAACACAATAGAAACTAAACACAAAAACAGAAGTGAATCTACAAGAAATAGAAAGCCATAGAAACCAATTAAAAGCAAGAGTCAGTAAACATTGTAGTGCATGCAGAATCAAGCAAATATCCTCCAAACTTAGAAATGATATATATACAAATAGTCTAAAAATAACCAAAAATCACAATTCCTTCACCAAGATCCAAAAAAAGAGAGTTCCATTAAATCCACCCCAAACAAGCTGAGACTCGTATATAATAGAAATGAATCTTTCAAATCGATCTGGTTACTTCAAATAGAACTTCTACAGATAGAATAAAACCCCAAACAATCCACACAGGGATTCATGAAAAGGGCAAACAAAATACAAAAACTTTCATGGATTTTGTTTTAAGAGGCTCAGGAAAACAAAATCCCTCTCATAAAGCAACATGATATTTCAGAAATGCAGACTAAAACGAACTATTAAGCACATAAATCAAAATGTATGAAGTACATCAGAAGATCAGGTCCAAAAACCACCAAAAATCCTCCCAAAACTACCTTATATTGCTCGAAACCACTATCGATTCCGCTTTGATGAGAGAGAAACCCTTCGTCTCAGTGGTTTTCGAAGATTTAAACCTAAAACCACCGAAATCTCGCATGGAACCAAAATGCATGCCACAAATCAAAAGATCGGAACAGAATCGGGCGCAACAAACACCAGAACCACCACAAGATACATTCAAGACTCTTCTAACTTCAGAAACGGCAAAAACAAGCACAAAAGCTGCAGCAGATGAGATTTAAAGGCGTGAAACAGCCAAAAATTTCAGTTCCACCAAGAGAATCTGACAAAAACATCAGCAAGATCAACAAAAAACATAAATGCAGTAAATGCAGCCATCCGATCCAGTTGAAAAGCACAAAAACCACATTAAAATCTTTCAAATCCAGGTTAGATGAGCAGAAAATCTCTGATCAGACATCAAAATAGCAACAGAGTAAATGAATCCAGAGTTAATGAACTCAGATCACACCAGAAGTCATACCAGAAACGAAAAACCCTAGCGGAAGAAGAGCAAAACCCTAGAGAGGAAGACCAAAAACCCTCTGCACAACAGCTCCCGCTCGCTCCCTCTTTCCCCTCTCGGTCGCTCCACTCGAAAGTTACTGACGTGCCCTTCAAATACAGTAAGCCTACTCGTACGGAGGCTACAATAGCATCCGATATGCCACGTGTACGGCTGATCAGAGTCCGAGCGCTTTGCCCCTTTCGGAGTGATGTAAACTTCACACTGGTTGCGGCCGTATGCAGCCGAGGAACTATTCGGCCGAGAAATTTCCATTGTGGGCCACGCTTCCTCCCAATCAGAACCGTTGGATCGAACAACCACCCTCACAATCGTCCAAATTGTAGATTTTTAATGAAAATGCCTTGCCTGTCTCACTCATCAAATATTTCCTTAAGAAATGGTTCGATCCAACGGTGATTATGTGCTGATATGAAATTCTCATTGAACCCATCCATTGAAGTGGCGATGGAACTGATTGAACGGTTTAGATTGATTAAGGTGGGACCCACAGTGGGGGCCGATGTAGATGAAGTGAATCGTTAATTACCCAAATGCCATCCATGTACTTGCCATTTGACTCCGTCGCACGGAGGAAGGGCACTCGTGCACTTTGGCTCTGTGACCTGTCCGAGGGCGAGGGTAGTTTGGGGACTTTCGTACTTTTCGGATGACGATAAGGCCCTTTGGATTCGATTTTGGGGCCCACCAATGCCTGATAAAGAGGGTAAGGGTAGTAATGTAATTTCATGCGGGCTCGTCCTTATCGCAGTAACGGGCGAAGATCAAAATTTCGATTTATTCTTCTTTTCACACGAAACACGAGATGTCTGTGCGCGGGCCGAGGAACACAACTGGACGTTTTCGACTGCGCTGCGCTCCATTTCAATTTAACACCAATGATTCCTCTGCTGGCTCCACTCAGGGATTCTCTCTGCCTCTTATCGGAAATTGGACACGTGGCTGTTCGTGGGACCCACGGGTCCCTTGCCCGCAGCTCAAGTGCTCTAGTTTTTGAACTGGGAGACCTCTCTGAGGGCATGGTAGAGGGTTCGGACTTGCAGTAGAGGCGTACAGCTAGCATCAGCTACCATTTTTAATACTGTACTGTTAAAATGATGAAGATTCTGATTACTTGTAATTAGTTTCCATTGACGTTTTACATCATTTAATGGCCAATAATAAAGGCGCTGCATGATTAATTACATTTAAGTGGGGTGATTATTGCATAATGTTTTGATTAGCAATTGAATTAGCATTGATCTCTCACACATGGTGTTTTAATTTTTAAATATTAATTTATGTTATTTTATCACATTGATTTTGAACAATTATAGTTGTTAAATATTGACAACGTACAACTAAAGGCTGTGGTTTTAAAGTTAATATAATACCCAGTATTCTTCTAAGCTGTGGCTGAATTTTTTGTTCGTTGTGTTGTCTTCTGTTAGTTATCATGCATTCAGCTGAGCCGGCCCAGTAACGATAATTTTTAAGGAAAGCATATTCTAACGTCTCCGTCGGATATTATAGCAGAAGTGGATTACAAATATGTTTAATGGTATTTTCCTCTTCGTAATAAATGATTGAGATATTTTACAAATAATATTTTACTTATTCTCTTGTGTAAGAATGTATTGCTATATGGGTAAACATTATTATATATTTGATTTTGGATCATAAAGATTAGAGGATTTTCCTTTTAAAAACCCCTTAAGTGAATAGTAAACTTGAAAATGCCCCCTTAGCTGTGTACCCTCGCGAGTGTTCCCATGGGCTGCTTTGTTATTTTTTAAAAGATTGGGACTGAGCTTTGAATTTAATGCATGTACTTGTACACAAAAATCATTATTTCTTCTTTTTTTCTTCCTATCATTACCCATTCTTCCCTAACTATTAAATCTTCTTATTAGGGCGTCCATTATAATCAAAGAATTTTTTTTGCTGCTATTGAATGAAGGTAACTTGAGTACAACAAATAAAAAAACCAATTACCCTTCAAGATCTCCGTCAATCCATCAAGATCCATCCGTACATTTGACCGGAAGAAATAATAAGATTGATGGAGATCTCAATATAACACATTAATTATCAAAGTAACAGAAATCTATATGTATTGTTTAAAGTTATATTGAAATTTAAAGTTTAAATCTATAGATTTCTTTTAAATCAAGTAGCTCTCTTAGATGTAGTTTCTTCGGCATAAGTGATGATCACACTTACCTTTCTCCTCCAATGTCAGTGTAGTGCATCTTCATTCTTTATAAGTACCTTGGATGCTTTAATAGGAAGTTCAAGAGTTGGGAAATAAAGGGCGATGGTAGGAACAAAATAAGAAGAAATGATGGTTTTCATGTAATAGGAGAGGGTCAAATTTGACATTAGTGTACAACTACTTACCTTGAATTCAATGCTTTGTCCAAGCTCTTAAATAAATAAATAAATAAATAAACAAAAAATAAAAAACAACCAAAGCGGTCTCGTGGGACCATTATGGAGGGTGCACAGCTAAGGGGCCCTTTCCGATTCACCTACTCACTTAAGTGGTTTTTTCCAACAGAATCCTCTAAAGATTAAGGGCATCGCAAAAAATAAATAAATAAATAAAATTTGTGACATCCTCATTTATTTCAATGCATTTATGTGATATTCTTACTTAGCGTTATGTTCTTGTCAAAAGGTGAATATATTACATAGGGTTCTATACATGGGATCTGAAAATGCCATTTAAATGCGTAAAATTGACCTATTGGACTGTTGCATAATTAAATTTTATTGATGTAAATATAATGTTCGCATAGACAGCAAGCAGCCAAGGGTGGGCCTGCCACAGCTGTAAGATAAATCCACACATATACTTTCTGTATATAGCATTAGATACACTTTCTGTATATAGAATGAGATGAGATCTAATGGCCTTTAAATCTTATCTGCCATCTCGGTTAGTGTAATATTTATATACCA
This sequence comes from Sextonia rubra, assembly GCA_037013555.1. NCBI lineage: Eukaryota > Viridiplantae > Streptophyta > Magnoliopsida > Laurales > Lauraceae > Sextonia > Sextonia rubra. Next base: position 15,430,672 of record JASUAD010000007.1, on the reverse strand, counting down.
TCATCAATGACAATCAATATAGCATTACTATTTACACAAACCTAACATATAATAATACCTTACGTATTTTGGAAGCACTATTTTCACATAAATAAATATTGAACAATTTGGGTTATACCCGTTAACTTTTTATATATATCAAAATCTATAAATATTAAATACACAAAACTAAATATCTTGGAGTTTAATCGATGGTGCCTGTTTTAGTGCCAAAATGTTCCTATGAAAAATACCTCATCTGCGTACCACGTTGATACATGATCTGTGCATTGTTACATGTACAAACAACTTTTAATCATGCACACTGATGATTGCTACATGTATTACTTAAATCTATAAGTTAGTACAAACAAACAGCTGCTAACACTTCCGACTGAGTGGTGATCAAATGCCATATCAAGTCTATGCAGGTGCGGTCAAATGATGAAGATCCAAATCATTCAAAATATTTTTTTCCCTTGTTTTCAAATATATAGTTGATGCAGTGTGTCCATAGCTCTACATGATTTTTAACTTTTAACAATCATTCTTATTTATTAGAAGCAAATAAGAATCTATAATAAGTTGTGATAACATTTGCATAATTTAAGAGATTAAATCTAATCTATTTACTGTGTTAGATAAAAACTTGCTTGACCATTTGTTTTTAAAGCAGGGGCATGTATATACAAAAAATATTTGAATATAACTTACCTCACTAGTATTGTTAGGGGTTGTAAAATTTAAATTACAATTATACCATAAAAAGTAAAACAGAAAATGTTAGCTCTTGTGCTAAATAAGGAATTGATCAAATTTAAGGTGAAGGTTGCCAAAGTCAAGCCAAAAAGGTTTCTTTCTATGTTTAAGAATGTGTAAAAAAAAATTAGAAAAGATGACCATAACAAAATTAATCTTTGTTGACATATGTCTAAGTTTAAGGACCAAAGTACAATTCTGTAACGTTAGTAGAAGACCCTTCTGGAGGAATCGATTTCAGCCCACCATTAGATTGGTTTCTTTAAATTTAACTATTATTTAAAAATGCATGAATTTAAAGCCAACTACATCAGGTTAAGGAACATTGTTGAAATAAAACAAAGTCATAAGTCTAGAATGGGCTTTTTGTTAGTATTCTCAGCCATTAATATCCTTGTGAATTGTAGGTAGAGATGACTCCTAACATATATTAATTGAGTATTATAATGAACGGATCATATTCTGTGTTGTAGCAGTTAGAGTAGTTATTTGATAGCTTGGCTAGAGTAGCTCTTTGAGAGCTTTGGCTACTACAAACGCTATAAGGATTTCACCGGTTTGAATAACTTCACAACCAGTCTGTTACATGAAATTTACTCTTTACAATCCAATGACAATGATGGACACCCTTCATTTAAAAGGTTATGAGTGTTTCTCATATTTATTTATAGTATTTGGCTTAATAAGTGATAAAAGCCGAAGATAATTACAGTTTTTTTTTTCTTTTTAACAAGCGAACCTAATGACCACACAGGCACTGACAAATCATGTAATCAAGTTCTCCAATTTAAATTTGAATGGAGAAATAATAATGACAGAGGTGTTAGATAAAACACAAAGAAATCATATCATTATCATTACACCAAAAGTGACACATCCTTTCAAATTCAAATGTTAACTTTGTGAGGGGTGTCTCTTTGTGGTCCACCCACATATAAACATAAGTGGGCCCATCACATATGCCAACATTCTTTATAAGTTTTGAGAAATTGAGAGACTGTGAGATCAAAATTTTTTTACTATATAGATATTTATCTTTTTATCAATGCAGGTCAAATCTTGCCTGATTTATAAAATATCGGATCCGCTATTGTCCTTGTTGGATAGTAGGCTAGGCTCTAGGCTCTTAATAAAGTTGAAATCAATTGCAATGGTCAAATTTAAAACTGGAGGAACGATGAAAGTTGAAATGGTCAAATTTAAAAAAGAAACATGCACCGGCCTTCTAATAGTTGTAAGGTTGGATATACAATGCAGTTGATGTGTCATACAAGGTTTGCAGACGTGGTATTTGCTCTAACTCAACGTACATCTTATTAGATGTGGTTCAAAAGAACAATTGATGAGATAAGGCTACTCCATTTTTCTTCAATAAAAAAATTTGCTCATCCCTTTCAATCTCAATAGTAATTCGTTTTCAAAGTTATGAAAGAAACTTTATATTTTTTATACCCTTGTTTTCATTCCAATTTACAATCCAAACTAAGTAATACGATGGCAATATTTTAAATCTTGCACATGTTTGTTCAGGAAGCTTTACGCATGTAAGGGATATTGGACAAAAGGGATATACTAAACTTTTCTTCTTTTTTTTTTTTTTCCTTACAGTGGCCCCAATGTGGCAGCGCGGCTCGAATTCACAGCCTTTTTAAGCAAATCATAGTCCTAAGCCAACTTAACTATCCTTGGAGTTCACTAAATTTAGGTTTTGGTTGTGCCCCCCCCCCCCCCCCACCCCCACTTTGCTTAATTTATAAAGTACATAGCAACTTTTTTTTTTAAGATGAATAACTGAGGCGATGTGAGGCATTGGATACTCTTTCCCAGGTCTACGGCTATATAATATATATAGGGAAAAACTAATATATACCCATCCCTCACCTTGTGGTAAGGAATCATTCCCTTTTTAGACCGAACAAGATTAAAAATGTATCATGACGGCGACGGTTTTATCATCTTGCACATCAATACTTTCTATATATAAAAGTGTCCCTCGCCACAAGGTAAGGGATATATGCATAGTAGTTTTGTCTATATATATGATGAATGTTGGCATGCATAATTCCCTCACTAAAGGGTGAGAGATGCTTACATAGCTTTCTTTATTTGTACGTACGTATTTCTCTTTTTCATAAGCTCTTTTGTCTTTTGCACATCAATATATTTAAATATAAAAGTGTCCCTTACCATAGAGTGAGGGATTGATGTATATTAATATTCTCATATATATATAAAGAAAAGCAACAATTGCCAAACCCAACCCCTAAACATCATGGGTCGGGTTTGGCATCACAAATAATAAACTTGCACGAGGTAACTCATATACGGGCTAGAGCTAGTGCAATTTGAGTTGTGTTTGAATTTAAGTTTACCAATGCCAAACTCAATCCATTAGGGGTGTAACCGTTTGGTTAACCGTGGATTTTGGGAAAACTATTAACTGAATTGTATTATACGGTTTTCAGTTTTTAAGAACCACAACCATAACTATACCCTAAAAAACCGTTAAAAAATAGAACTGCAATTAACGATATTAAATGGTTCAGTTACAGTTAATCATACTAAAAAAGGGTTTGAATATCGGACGGCTGTGGAGGTTTTATGATAAGAGATTAACGGTTGAAATTGATTTAAAATATGACTTGAAGTCAAAGGGTTCGATTAACCACACACGATTAACCGAACCCTACATTACAATTCTATTAATCGTATGCGATTAATCGAACCTTATGTTACAGTTCGGTTTAGTTAATAACTGTGACTCGATACTTAAAACTGAAATCGAATCGTGAAGTACGATTTTCTGATTTTAATAACTGTAACTGTAACCAAACCGTAAAACACGGTTATTTACTGCTAATTCTATCATTTAGATGGTTTTTCTATTTTTTTACACCCCTACAATCTATACTAGTCAAGGTTGAGTTTGATATTGTAAATCACAAATCTGTCTAGGATAGGTTTAGGAATGGGGCCAAGCTAATACAATTTGATTTAGGTTCGAGGCTTAAGCCATGACCCATTTCCATCGTCTTCTATTGGTGAATCCAATACCCAAAAAGACTCTATAAAAAAATTTATGAATTTTAAGTCTTAAGTTAGAGGCAAAAGGGTCGAATCTAGGTCGAAATGTTCTCCTACAAGCTACTATAAATGCAATCGAACTCTATGGGGCCACTGGGGCCCACTTTGGATTGGTGTAGGCCCTTTTACAATTTGCACTCTCACCCCCTCATGATTTGATACCAATATGCCAAAGTTTACTATTATCAAACTTTTATCCACCGTTGGATTGAATTAAAAAGAATTATGGTTAAAAGACCACCAAAGTTAATGACTTTGAAATCAATGATTAGAATTAGTGTACGAAGTTGATTTATTATTATTTTTTGTTGGCCCTCATTTACAAGGAAACCGTTCCATATACCCTCCCCCCACTGATAAGAGGGCTTCTTCAATGGGCCCCCCAAGCTGGGATGCATATTGTTCATATGCAGTTTTCTTGTACAAGAGCATTGCCTCTGCTTATAAACTATCATATAGTTTAAAATATATTACTCTGTTTTTTAAGGCTATTCAATGCATTTAGGGCCAATTACATGGATCCAATAGTGGGTTTGGTCATTACATCAACCATCCAGGTCAATCTATCTCGGAAGTTTAAGTTAGAACTTTCTTATTTTTTTTATTTTCTGTCTTTTAATTATAATTGAGTTCTTGTAATTTCGAAGCAATATATTCTCATCACTCTTTGAGACTTTAGGGATGGCATCATGGCAATGAGGCATGTTTGACACAAGTTTTAAACTATATAAATGCATGAGAATGAATGTGATAGAGAATGAATCCACCACATTTTCTTCCCACGTGAGTTAAGTTAATGCCCTACACTGCTTGAAGGCAAGAGTTTTAATTTTAACTTTGATAAGAAATAAATATATATTACATATATAAGGCCAGGTGAGAATGACAACAAAACCCAAACCCAGCTTGAATTAAGAAAGCTACTACCAAACTGGCCTTTAATACGAGCAGGGGGGCGCATATCCATTTAAACCCGACCCATTGCCATTCTTGTTGAGAATATAAATGATTAATGTGATGATTTATAAAATGCCATCAAATGATCACCTCATCTTGATAAGAAATGAAATCCCCACCCATCAATTTAGTAAATTAAATCCTCAAAAAAGTGATGGCCTATTCTTCAAAATACATATCCACCCATGCCTTTCACTCATCTATTTTTATATTCATTTTGGTAAAACCCACTTTACGTTGAGTTTATAAAAATTTGGTACAAAATATGCAAATATGCTCGTAGGAGACAAAGGCCCACCGCATTGTTGGAAACCAAACATATATTACCAGCAAAGATACAGAGATCATCCCTCATATTTTTCGTATTCGCAAATGCTGACAGATGAAATGGTGCCTTATGTTTTAATTTTGCAAAGATCGCTAGCTCTTATGTCTCCATAGCACCACACAGTTAGAATAAATGGTTTTTTCTTTTTTTTTTTTTATAATCATTGTTGAATCACACCGATTGTTGATTCATAAATGGTTTTTGCAATGACTCTGTTTAGTTGAGTCAGAAAATCATAGTTGTATATGTTTGCTCTTTTTTAAGTATTCCAGCTTTGGGGTTTGAACCTTTAACTCTCGGTGAGGGAGGAAGACCTCAGATTAGATAACAAGTCTTTGGGTGAAAAAAAGGTTTCTGATGAAATTTAAACCTTACCAAAGAATTGCCTCTTACCCCAATGATAAGAGGTTTGGTTCTTCATAGTTGTATATGTTGGTAGCCTTATTTATAAGATGAGTATAGTTCAAAATGCTGGACATCAAGAAATATTTTCACACATTATCTAGGCAGTTGAAATCACCATCCCGTCGTATGAAAATGATTTGAGCACAAAAGACATAAATTGTGTATTATCTTGTTAAAGGAAGTATTTTACAAAATAAAAGGTGAGATGAAGGCCCATTTGTTTGCGGAATATCTAAGCGTATTTATTGAGGGGAAATGAATGTTATCTCTAAATTGGATTCACAAATGCTTTAGTATTTTCTAACCTTTTGGAAGTTGAAATCCGAATGGAGGTTTTAATGGGCTGGGTTGATGAACATCCAGGCCCGGCTTGGAGGTTTTAAGTAGGTGTGCAGTGTGCTCCTCCCATTCAAGGAAGAATAAGTAAATTTCCAAGTGCAGTTGTAGTTGGCTGCCTCTCAACTAATCTCTGCTGGTTTCGTTTGAAGCAATCCATCCGTATTTTCTGCTCTTGGATTCCTTTCTCTCTTCAAACAGAACCTACTACCACTGAACTCCTGCCAACTTGTTAAGGTGCGATTTGCACAAGTGATAGTTGATGAGTACCATTCAAATGACTGATGGAAAGACCACACTGTTACGACTGCTACAAGATTTCCTCCTGACTGAATCTTGTTAGGTAATTTGATTTGATGCTGGCTTGACCCGGTCACTGATGTGAGTTGAGCAGTTTTTTGCTTGATTGATCAAACCCAGGAGTCCTAATTCCACTGGGCCCCACCTAAATTCCACAAGTCCTATGTTCTACAGTTGCTGATAAATGATGAAAGTACACAGTATCATTAATTTCACCAACAAAATTGCAACCTCAAGATGTAGTTGAATATTGCTAGCAGAAAAGATTGGCTGCATGTAAATGGCTGAGCCTCTATATTTTACCGTCCCACTTGCAATAATCCATTCTATCTAAAATAAAATAAAAAATCAGCCTCATTGAAATAACTCTAGCAAACAATGATATCGGATTCTAACCGATCAGTCTCTACACCGATTGGATGAGCGCTAATGTTCATTGAGGACAATCCTTCTTTACCTATTTAAATTATACAAATTATTTTCTTAAAAAGGTTCAATTGGACTTTATTAGTAAAAAAAAAAAAAAAAGAGTCCCAGTGCACGAGGTTCCCGTATAACGGAGTCTGGAGAGGATAAAATGTATGCAACTTTAACTTTATTTTGAAGAGGCTATTTCAATGACTTAAACCTGCGTCCTCCAAAATACTATAGATAAGCCTTTACCGTTGAGCCAAGTTGCCCTTCAATTACACTTTATTAGTCATTTGATTTAAAAACGTTAGTGACAAGTCTACTTTTTGGTCAATAAGGCTTATGATGAAGCAGCTCTAAGACCTGTGTCTTGCAATCAAAGTGCTTATTATTATTATTATTATTATTATCATTTTTTGCCCCTATGCTATATGAAAAGCTTGCCTATATTGTTTTCACTCAAATGACAACTTTCGTAATATGACATTTACTATATGACAAATTTACCTTTTTAAAGTGAATCACACATGCCAAACAGTATATATTGTAAGGGTCCAAGTGAAAGCGCTCCATTTCAAACATATTTAATTGAATCATCTCAATTTCTACCGAACACGCCCTGCATAAACAATCGATAGAAAAAGGAACTGATTTCAATTTTAATGTCCACTTGATGACCTTAGATCAGATGCCAATCAACATCCCATGTACTTTATTTTAAATACCTAGCCAAGGAACCACTTAATTAAGTTGGATATAGTAAAGTTGATGTATATGAGAAAAGGTTGGTACCGGACTGAACTCAGGCTAGCCATGTTGGGCTAGACAATCTGACCAAGTCCAAAAAATTCGCATGCCCAACAAAAATTCTAATTTTAGATCTAAAATTAGGCTTCTAAACTGCAGCCAAATTCACATACCAACATCAGCTTACATGCATGTGTCAAAATAACAGGTATATTCAGAGCTATCACACTGCAGCGTATGTATACCCAGACAGATATCCCCGAAATCAGGTGTGGAAAGACACAGTGCACACTGTTGAATTGAAGTAGCTGTCAATCCAGGTCAAAGCTCCGGCCAGCTAAACTGGATCAAAGTATCTGACCCAAGCCAAAAATTCACCAACCAAATTTAAGTGCTCCACATAAATATGAGCAGCAGGACAGTATCTGGGAAGCCTAGTGCAGATGGAGAACTTAGCAAAGAGGTGCTTCGCTTCACTTCCCTCTATTTTTTTCATTAGTGGGGCCCACCATTGATGGCTAAACTGGAGAATGGCGGTTTGTTAAGTTCATGAATTTACATATTTATGTATCATTTTAAGATGAATTAGAGGCTTAATTAGGTGAATTGCATCATTATTTATATAATTTCATCATTTCATGCATTTTCACCTTGAAACCTAAATTTTTATATTTTTCATATATTTTCTGCATTAATTAAAAATTTTGCAATCTTTCTCTAAAGGGTCTCAGTTGGAGTAGAAATCTTTCCGGTAGAAATCTTTCCGAACAAGTCTCGCTTCAATGTGGGCTATTCAGTATTTTATTGGTTTAATTAGAATGTGCAGAAAATAAAATTTATAGGATCCACAAAACTCTAGGGATGATTTGTCTCCCATTGCTTAAAGATCCACACATTTAGAGTTTATCTGCCTGTAGATCCCACCTGGAGATCAGGTGAAGCTTCCAGAAGCTCTTATCTCATCGCAATTGTAATGACCCGAGTAGCTCAGTGGCCAACAACTTAGTAAGCCTGTCACATGACCCAAAATGCTTAAGCAGAAGTTACTAATAGTAACCTACATGATTCATTATATACTAAACTCACATTTTATTCATAAAGGACGTGGGATGGGGTGTTACAATTTATCTCCCTTAAGGCCACACGTTCCCGTGTGGTCCATCTAACTTCACCAGACGATGTGGGACCGAAGCATTTCATACTCATGTCTCCTACAGATTCTCTTATCTTGACTTACAGGCTTACGCACCCTGGCTCTGTTCTGATCTTGCCTCAAGGGCTTTCCTCGCCGAATTGGGGGTCCTACATTTTCGGCTGATAATAGGCTCTAATACCAATTGTAACGATCTAAGTAGCTTACTAGCCAATAATTTGGTAAGCTTATTAAGTGGCGGAATATTCTTCTAACTTGGCTTATAAGTCACAACTACTACAGAGATAGAGTCCTTGCAAATCAAATTTTAAAATTCAATTCTGTTATTCTCAGGACAGCCTATCTTAAAATTACTATAACTCTCGATCCAGACATTGGATTGGCGCAAATGACCCATCATTGAAAAGTTTGTTTAGAGTAGATGTCCATGGATCCGAATATTGCACAAATCAGAGTTAAAACGAGAAAGTTATGGGCTTAGAAAGTTTTATGTACATTTTTAGGTGGGATTACAATTGCCTCTGCACAATTGAAGAATAATTGTTGTACATCCCTCTGTGGATCCCATCTGAAGATCAGATAAGAATTCTAAAAGCTTTTGCCTCATCTTATCTCCAATATCTCTATTATCTCAAGAGATAAATCCAATAATAAGCAGTAGATCTTATCTCTCAATCCACTAAGAAAAGGTCTAGATTCAATGAACCTAAGAAGCCTGAAAACTATAAAAGGGAGGCTATCATGGGAGGCTCATTCTCATACATAGCCAAATCTGAAGGTTCCAAATCGTTCTCTCTCTTCTCACCTCTCTTCCCTCCATTAATTTCTTATTTTATTTTAAATGTATTCTGAAGCCTTATTCCAGAAAGTATGATCTAGAAGAGAGATTTTTGAAAGACTAATGTATAAAGAAAAGATATTAATGAAGTTATTTTTGAGGTTCTTTGCATTAGTGGTGGGTTGAGTTTCTAATTGGAGCACATAGGTGAAGCTAAGTGAAATTTTGTTTTAATTTATGTGATTATTTATCTTTCCTTTTCTAATCTAATGAATATTTTATTGGAATAATAGATTTGTCTTTACGCCAAGGACAAACCTCTTATTTATGTTCGTAATGAATAAATTTTGATCATTTATACTTGCTTTGATAGATTATGCTTAGTTTGATAGGTGATGTTTAGAATGTTTATTATTTTATAAGGTGCAGAAGATATGGGGTATTGATTTTTTTAATTAAAATGGGTTTTTACAATAGTCAAATCATCCGGATTGGAAACATTAATTTATTTATGTTCTGAGTAATAATTGAGACAAAATAGTAGAGTAATTGCATAAATTGGATTTTTGAATAATTTAGTGGATTTTAACTGCTCTGATCTATATATTATTATTGTTATTAACTTTAGAAATTTAGTTAATTTTTTATTCACATACCACGCATTTTTTTATCATTATTATTTTTTCAAAGAAATTTTTAAAATTTTAATTAAAAAGTTCAAAAGTGCTTCATGTGGAATCAACTTGTATTTGCCACTGTCTTAATAATATAACTATGCACTTACAGTTTTAAATAGATTGAATTAATTTCACAATACAATTGAATTTTTCATTTGCCATAGTTCATGAATAGGGTGAGAGGGTATGTTTTTTCTTTTTCTGTAGTTCATCAATGGGGGCCATCTCTGATTTTTCTGTGATGAATCTATGGAACCCAATGTGGCTTGATTGATGAAACATTGAGAGGCGACGCTGAATTAGGTTATTAATTTTTTCCCCCTTTTCTCGTTGTTGTCCATATATGGGCCATCTGTGATTTTTTTTCATGAATCAATGGGGCCACTGTGAAGAATGAAGATGTCCTTGTTCCTTTGCATCAACTAGTACGGCCACCTACAAGCTAGGTGCTTGTTTTTAATTTTTGAAATCCTAGATATGTTAAATGTTACTTCTTTTTTTGCATCTTCAACATATTAAGCTATTCAACTAGTGGTACACTAGGATGCTAATAGTTGTCATGTATCCATGTTGATATGGATGGAAAATAGATAGATTATCAACATCTATAATTTTTTATATTTTTAAACATATTTTTAGATTTTATCTAAATTAAGAAAAGTAAATTTTATTTTATGGTTTGTGGTTCAAATCCCTTAATAATTCACAATACAATTCACGATTTGATAGCCATAATAACCATTATTCTTGTTGTTGTTGATGACAATGACAATAATGAAAGATGACTGATTATAATTAAAAAATTAAAAAAAAAGAAAACCCCTAAAGGATGATGCCCGAGAACGACAACAACCCACAGGCCACCACAAGCGATAAAAAAAACAATTATCAAGGCCTTCCACACCTATTCTCAGTCAAATTGATAACAAGGTTAAGGCTGTGCTTGGTTCAGCTTGAATAAAGTCAAACGTATTTTTTTGCAAATAACCTTAAAAATGCTTCTTTTTTTTTCTTCCATGTAACTTTTTTGGAGAAATGTTTGTTTGGTTAGCCTAACTTTTATATTAACTTTTTAACAACAAAAGTATCCCATGTTGTTTGGTTGCATTTATAGAAATTGACTTTTAATAAAATGATCCAATGCAAAATCATAGATGTGTCATTCTCTATGTACCCAAACTCAAAGCCACTTGGTTTTTGCTTTATTTATTACAAAATGATTTTTAAGAAAAATTAACATTTTTTAATATTTATTGTTTTGAGTTCTCTTAAAAAAAGTAACATTTTTTTGAAAAATACAATGAACATATTAAAAAAAAAGAATATAAGTAAAAATAATGTATGAGAGAAATTGAGAGGAGACATTGATTGGTGGTTAAAGGCACCTTAGGGGTTGTTTGTCTTTCACATATATTATGCATAAATATAATTTATATACGTAAAAAATGAATATGCAATTGCTGAGTATAAGCTTTACTCATGCATTAGTATTTACAACATTTGTCTACTAGCATCATTTTCACATCATTTATAGATGGTCTACATTTCACCATGTTTGTTTGAATTGTATAAATATGATAAACTCATTTTTGCAAATTATATTAAAATAAATTTAAATGAAGCCAAAATAAAATTATGCATATGAAGTTAACACGTTAAATATTGAATAAATCCCAACTAAAATTCTATCATCATCAAGAAAATTATAGATTTACATTCCATTTGAAAGGACCCCAGATTAAATATCTTGGTTTGCAGCTTTTTAAGATGAGAATCAACAAATGCGTCAGTTAGATACTCATCAGCATAGTTCATCCACATGATATTCTTCTTATCTTTTTTTATCACTCTCACGCTTAGTTCTAAGAGATGCCACAACTTTCTTGCACTAAACATCATCATCAGATATTTCAAAGCAGCGACAGCTTGTTAAAAATTGATAAAATTAAAGACTAAAAAGAAGACCAAGGAATAAAAAAATAAAATTAAAAAATAAAAAGAGTTTCACATTACACATGTTCGATTTGAAAGAGCAACTACCAATTTTCTCTCCTTAAAAAGGATTACAAATGGAGAAAGATCTTACGAAAGAAAACTAAGCCAAATATAAGAAACTCATGCCATTACAAAAGAACCCAACCCAAAATAGCAGAGCTCAGCTCCAGTACCATTAAAAAGTGCGATTAATGCTCGGGGTGATAGCATGCTGTATTATTTGCACTAAGAGGATTTTCCGAGTTGTAGCTATGAGCCCTTCATCGTCCTTCTATCTACTCCTACATGAAGGAATGGGTGTATACTGTTGCTCTTTGCATTTTCTTTGAATGTATGTCATCAATGAAAGGAGGAAGATTTGTATTGAGAGTGGTGGCCAAGGGATATGAGAACTTTGAAAGCGCATCCACTACTCAGTTGAGTCCAATGACCGTAGTAGACCACATCCCAATTCCTGAAAGAGAGAGCAGCATGTATATGACTTTTTTACAGGTTATACATAAGATCCCAAGACAAGTTGCTTGATTGATGATTAGAAGAGATGCAAGATAGGAAATCACCTTATACTAAAAGGTTTGTAACCAACAAGTTGATAAAGCAGCCAAATGAACAGTTTTTCAATGAATCCTAAATAAGAACAACTTTTTTTTTAGAAGAATAAGAATCATCTTATTGCAAATAAAAAATAAAATATTTACAAATGAACAACATTTGTAAAAATAAAGTCATTGTAAAAAATAACCAACATTTGTCTTCAATAGCAACCTGTTCATGGATAGTGTTCGTTCCATGTTCTGAATAAACCAAATGAGTACCGAGGCAACATAAAAGACAAAATAGAAGACAAATCAAATAGAAAGCAAATAATGAGCAAGCAGGTGATAACAACCTTTTTATTATGACTGTACCAATAGTTTTTTATTAGAACAAATTGACACAATCATATAATTATCGGTACTAAAAGACACCATATTGTACATGATTTGCTTCAATATTGAGAGATAGATTCTTTGAACCGCATGCATATTCCTAAAGATAAAAATTCTAAGAACTATTTAAGATTTTGGAGAGCTTAGTTACAACACTATGGCCTGTGTAGCAGAAAGTGGTTAAAAAGAGAAGGTCACAGTTGGAACTCTTTTTAAGATGAAGAGTACCAAATTGTTGGAATAGGGTAATCTCTCTTTGTTCAATCAATGACACATCATGAAGAGCCAAGGGGAACCTGAGGATTGGCTGAAGATTTGTATTCACCATTACCTTAATACTTGATAATTCAAATTTCTTAGAGGGTCATTTTAGCCATGCAATTTGTGCGGAAAACAATTTATCTTTAGACCCATAAAAGGAAACTGCATCTGCACATTGCTAAGTATTGGGCAACCACTGCCTCCCTTGCAGTTGTATTTGATCATTGGAAGATTGACGCAATAAAATTGTCATTTATAAAGCTGCGCAATTGTATGTGTTTATACCTCTACCCTAGGTCGAATTCCTGAAATATCGAATAAATTTTTATTTTTCTTGTCCATTTTCATTTAATTTATTTTTTTCCCTTTTACCATATGAACTGTGCTACTTTATCAATTGGAGTCTCCTGCAATATATTATCACAAAATATATACCTATAAAAAGCATATACCCAAACAAGAAACACCAAATTCAAGCCACAAAAAGAATCCAAATAATAGAATTTTGGCATCAAAATATAAAATGATGGACAATCTCCACATACATAATCTAAAGCCTCTACTAATCCACAAATGAATCAATCACTTTATTAAAAAATAGGCTAAGAAAATCAAGATCAGTAGAAACCCTCTTTCATACAAGAAAGGACACACAGATTATAACATTTGTTGTGGTCATGTAGGAAAGAATTGGAACTTTTGGATATGTACTGAGTTGCCATCAGAAAAGGGCAAAGAGAACAGAAAACCCTAACATGATGAGCCAGACAAGAGAGGGAGGGGCAGAAGAGGGGAGAGGACTAATAGAAAGCAGAGATATAGAGGGAAGGTGAGGATTTACGTCCAGGGAAAGAGATGTTGAGATCGACACCTAGCAGATGAAGATGAATTACTGTCGAGCACGAATAGAAATCTCATCAACTTGTGGGAAAAAAAAAATTAGGAAATCGACCCCAATCGAACCCAGGCCCATTCACGATGGTAATTTCCGTCTGCCATTTTTTTTTTCTGCTTCCCGCAAAATCAAAGAAGCCACGTTCTAATGTGACGTGGTCCTCTACCTGCTTAATGGTAAAGTAACATAATAGCTTTTACTTTTCAAAAGCCTTTAAAAATGTGGTTAACCAAAGAAACTTTTTGTGCACTTTTGAGCTTTGAAAAAGCAAAAGCACTAAAAGAGCTCTTACTCATCTGAGCCAAACACAGCCTAAGTTGCTTTCTATGAAAATGGAAACATATACTTCTTGCAGTCCCCATGCGCATAGCCAGAAATTCTGCTTCTTTGATGCTTGTAAATCCTCCTAAAAAATCTCTTCTTATTATCGACTAATGAACCCAAAAAAAAAATCAGATTCCTACAACATGAGGATTACAATGTACACAATTGAGCTTCCACTATCCTTTTGATGGAGGAGTCCAAGAGATCTCTGGGTGAGAGTTTGCTTCAATGCCTTCAATCACCACAAGCCACTTCTTGTAAGAAAAAAAAAAAGAAATTAAAATAAAAAAGCCAACATCTAGAAAGAGAAGTTAGATGCCAATATCTAAGCGATCACTTACCTCCTAACCATGGTGATTAGGTCCCTTGCATACATGACTTTGTTCTCAAAGTATCTATTGTTCCACTCTTTCCAAATTGACCATTCTCTATTCCACTCCTTCAAATCCTCATAGCACCCAGGGAATTTAAATAATAACATACGGCCTTAGGTAAGAAGGAAATAGTTTATACTTTCTTCATTTTTAAGGCATGGGGGACAACCACTTACGATAATTCTATACTTATTGTGCAAGTGGTACATGGTTAGAACACTATCGTGGTGCTACAAAGCTACAAGCAATTACCTTCGTTCGAGGGAATGGACCAAACATATGCCACAATTCTCAGTTGACTTCAAACACACCTTATACAACTCGTGTCCATATTCTGCAGTCATCCTCATAAAGAGGAACATAAACCTCCTATATAAAATCTTTAACAGATACGACACCTGATTCTGCTGCTCTTCAATGATATTGCATCTGAAAATCAACACCCAGGTGGCCCCATAGGCAGCCATTCTTGCACTATTCTACTGTCACCTTCGGAATGGCAGATAATGTAAAGGAAATCCATCTGAAACTAACTATGTTAGACTTTTGCCCACGTCACTAGAGAGTGGAAGAGAGGAAGAGTCAGTTGCAAAGTCGGGGGTGTTCAGATAGGAACTGATCAGATTATTTTCTTTGATGTCCACAGTTCATTGCCTTATTGAACTGCTTTAGTGTTTTTATGCACAGGCAAAGCTTTAATTAGTCAATGATGATTCAAGTTTTATTTTCAATAAATATGAAAGGGAATATGACTATACAGGAGATAAAAGATCGTGATTTTCTAAAAATGGAATTCACCAAAACTATATTCCAAATGAGAGTACGTCCCTTTTTTTTATTTTAATTATACCCTTTTATGTGATGTTGCATAAACTGAATAGTTTCCACCCATTTGGCAAAAGAGTTCTGAATCAACGCTGTTTTATTGTTTGAAGTTTCATGTGATTGTATGGAATGTCCACAGAGAAGCTAATCAGGAAAGTAGATATTGTGGTAAGATAGGAAGTAGATGGAGAATCCATTATTGTTAATTTATTATTTTTTTAACTCTTTTAGAACATGCTTTTAGAATTTGGGTGGAAATTCTAAGAGGCAAACCTTAGACAAACTCTTGTAAGGAAAAACAGTATAGTGCTCCTCTACTGTTGATATAGTTATAACTTGTACCCCAAATTTTACCTTCCATCGCTTTTGAACTACTTAACCTACACGATCACAAACGATGAGAAACACAACAAACCTCACTTTTTTTGGCACCCTCCCATTGTTCCGAACTGAACTAAAAACCAGATTCATCAAAATCAACCATGTTTAAACAAACAATATATATATATATATTAGAAAATATTTGCTTTTCCTTCTCTTTCTGTTTTATTGGTAACAAAAAAAAAAAATTTAAGGGAAAGAAGATGCAAGAAGCCAAAACTAAAAATATAAGAGAAATAGACTATATGCATGCACAGATTTGCAGATGACTATACCTAGTTTTGAAAAAAAATGCAATCTCTATAGCCGGCACATTCCTGAGCCCCCAAACCTGTCTTAACACAACCATTCCTCAACATCTTCAACCTCAAAAAGGGGTGGAAATGGAGAAAAATATAAGATATATGTTTAGTTTGTGCGATATTGCAGAGTTGTATGACATCGCACAAAAGGGTGTAATTGGGAAAAAAAAATGAAGTATACCCACATTTGGGATATACCTTTTGTCAACACTATTTTGAGAAAATCATGGTCTTTTATATCTTGTATGGTCAAATTCCAAAAATTAAATAAATAAAACCATAATTCCAATTGAATCTATTGTTGGGTCTTACCAATGTAATCTCAAAAAAGTGAAGAATCATTTTATTCAAGAGAATTTCCATGCAGATAATTTATCGAGTGTAAGGATGGGTAACATGCTCTCATTAATAACCTCTCCACTAGCAAATATTAAATTGCAGTTTAACGCATAGATTAAATTACAGAACCATATGCTTTATCTTGAGGAATGGTGCTAGAAGTACTTCTATTAGTATTAAAAGACCATAAAGGCATGTTTGTCTGCTTCCAACCTGGTTCACATGGAAAGGAGTAAAGTGAAGGCTTTGAGAAAGGATTGAGGATCAAGGTCAAATATTCAAAAGGATTTGATTTTACCTTCAAGAGGGAGGATGGAGATCTGTTATCCACAGAAAAAAACCATCTACTACCCGATTTAAACACACCATGGGTCAGTTACTCTCACCATCAACACCTAACCCCTCCTGTTTCTGAGGAAAGCAGATTACAAATGCATGAACTCGCGCTAAGATTAATATGTTCCTCGGAGAGAGTATATTCAACCATGAACTCCTCATGCTAGCAGACCTAACTTTATCCTTCTTGTTGCTCCGCTTGTAATAAAACTATAGGAACTCAACTCTGAATACAGTTGCAAGACTGGAAAGAAATGAACTTTTTTCTTAAATCCGTGTAACCAGTGAACCTCTTGATGAATGAGTAACACCACAAAATAAATTAGCTAAAGCAATAAAAAAGGAACAAAGACCAATCAAGAAAAGAGCAAAAAAGTTTGTATAATGTATATAAAGAACTACCTGTTAGTTATTAAAAAAAAGGATGAAGAAAAAAAAAACAACAACTAGGTATTGGCAAGTTTGATTCCTTGCTTAAATAGACTATCATGCAGCTTATCAACCATACGTTCATGCTCAGATGAATCAAAGCTAGAGTCTATCTTGCAAGTTGCATCCTCGATCTATAGTCCATCAACAGTTCAGGAACTTCTTCCTCATACTTAGTCACAAACCTATCCAAGAAATTCTTCTTGGACATAATCAACATGCCACTTATCCTACAGTTTTCACTAGCCAGATTCCTGGATATCAGAACCTTCCTAACGAAATGCCACGGAATCACCCTCTTCTCCAAACTAAGCAAGATTATATTGGGGCACTGTGAAATCGTCGAAGGAGTCATACCCAGTTCATTCATGAAGTAATCCATTCATTTCCCCATCTCCTTCTCTGATAAGAGCATACATGAGGGTTGCTTTTTAAATACAGCAAGAATTTCGCTATCTGACCAACCCAAGCTCCTGAAAATTTTGGGTTTAAGGGTCTTGTCTACATTAGAAACTAGCAATCTGAAGATCTTTGTAATGAGTGTTGAGATATGGGTTTCACTGAATCCATGGGCTCTGAAGAATGAGCCTTCTCTGTGATTCTAATGGGGCCTTTTTTGACAATTGAAATAGCAGATTCATGGGTGAGGCCGCATGAGTCGATGAGATAGGAGAGAGTGGGAGATGGTGTGCGTGTAGGGGTTGGACTTGAACCGTAAAAGAAGGATTTGGGATATGGGTTTGGAAGGAGACGCAAATATGTTGATGGGTTTTTAGTACGAGTGATTTGGAGCAGCTTTTTATGCAGATATTGAAACATCAGCGCTGACAATGTACAGGGTTTTGATGCAACTTGCCAGTTTGCTGATTTAAAGATATTGAGAATTCTATCTTTGGGATATTATGCCTCCTCCAACACAGGTCCTGCGAGAAGAGAGGGGGAGAGGAGAAGAATTTTGAAGGGGCTTAGAGCGATTCACATATTGAGCCTGCATCAACAATCGCCGAAACGCTTTGGCCTGCCTGAATCGCTAGTGGGCTCACCTGGTGATCCATATTAGTGAAACATAAAATAAGGATTGAGTAAAACATGAAATAAGGATTAGACTATGAGTCAACTGTGTACTCGCATTAAATGTGTAAGACCCCATCCCGAGACTTAGGTTTGATTTGTTAATTTTACGTGATTCGTACTTCATGTATATTTTTTATGTGTTTTTTTAGTTGCAATATTTACACCACTTTTTACTTATCCTACACTAAAAATAATAATAATAATAATAATAACAAAATAAAAAAACCAAAACTTTTCAAAATGGCCCCATTCCTTTCTCCCTGCACACATTCTCTCCCTCTCTCCTCTCTTTCCCGACCTTCCCCTTAGGTAGGTGGAAAAGCTCTTTCTCTCTCTCTCTCCTCCCTTCCCCCTTTCTCCCCATCCCCGCATTTGGCTTCCCTGGGAGGTCGGCATATCCCTGATGCAGGGAGATCTCGATCTCCTTGTTGCGGGGAGACGCCAGTCTCCCTATTGCTGGGAGGGGAAAAAGGGCAAAGGGAGGAAAGAAGGAGGGAGAGGGAAATAGATAGAGAATATAGGGAGGTAGAGGAAAAGGAGGAAGGAGAAAGAGGGGGGGAGAGCTTTTCCGCCGGCAGGAGCTTGTCGTCGGCTGGAGGAGGTGGGGAAGGGGAGGAGAGAGTAGTGAGGGAGAGAGAAGGTGTGTTAGGAGAGACAGGGTGTGGGTAGTTTGGAAAGTTTTGATTTTTTTTTTTTTTTTTTGGTTGTGTAGGATGAATACAAAGTAGTGTACATATATAGCTCCTTTTTTTTCTCTAACCCTAAAACATTCTTCTTTCCTACAATTGAAAACCTAGTTATGGGATGTATGACTCCTCTTTCCAGAAGCTGTAAATATATCAAAGAATGATTAAATGGTGTTAAGTGCAGGTTTGGATAATTGAATGTTTTTATATTTATAGAATGAATGGCTGAATGTTCTAAAATTAAATGCATTGTGCGTGTGAGAATGATTGAATGCATTATGTATTGGGTCTTTTTCCCTCTTGTTACTATTTGATGAAGAAGACAAAATGGAGGCAGTTTAGACTCTAATCTTGAGGAAAATTATTTAGTACCCTGAAGTACCTATTGCTTTTCCTTCTCTACAAATCACAATGGAGAATGAGGACAGTGGACTCTTATAAGGTCGAACCTCACCGATCTCATTTTCCATTGTGATTACTGGAGATGGGGAAGGAGAAGGTACTATTGGAGTACTAAATAATTACTCCAATCTTAAAGGCAAGCACGCAGTGTTCCTATATCAATTTTCTCAAGGAACTTCCTATATCTATCTTTGTAATAGATTTTAAGAGATGGAGGCCCAGCTGCATTTTCGAGATGGAATTTTTTCAAAAAAAAAAAAAACTAAGCTACACTCGAGAGAAGGAAATTTCTCAAAAGAACACACACACAAAGAATTGGATGTATATAATTATGTCATGTAAAAACATTGAAAAGGGAAGCAAAAGTTGTGTTCTCATGCAGTAGGGTAACGCCACTAATAGGTGTGGGTATTGGAGGAGTGTTTCGCAATAGTAAGGGTGATGTGCTTCTTATGTTTTCTAAGTATGTTGGTGTGTACAATTCTAATGAAGCAAAGTTGCTAGTGATTCTAGAAGGCTTTATGTTGTTTTCTTGAAGATATGATAGTGTACATCTTATGAAAAGTGATTCTTCAAACGCGATTGGTTGGGTGTCTAATAAGAAAGCCAATCAATGAAAGTTTCAATTTTTTTTTAATGAAATTTGAGAGTTATCGGCCAACATTAATGTTAATTTCCGCCACAAGGTTAGATTCGCCAATTTCATGGCGGATGTGCTAACTAAGCAAGGGTTAATAGGTTATTTCCCTGGGTTGGTGTATTGTAATTGAAGTTGGAGTTGATGTATCTCTCTTATACTTTCTCCTTTCTCTTTATCCTTTTTATTCCATTTTCCCTAAGGGTACGTTTGGCAGCAATCTAGAGGGATGAAAGGATTCTATAGTTTTAAAGAATCCTTTTTAAAGCCTGGAATGACCAAATCCTTTGCTTAAAAAAATCAGGCTTGGCAAAAGAGAGGCTTTTCAGGGAAGATACCTTTTAAGAAATCAATGGTTTTGAACATTTCGGCCAATATATCATGATCTACAATGCTCCACATTATAAAATTTGATCTTATAGCCATTCTTGGCCTTTAGATTAGACCAACAGTTTGGATTTTTCAAAAGGGGCCTACAAAAGTCCAAATATATGCATGAAACGTTGATTACCTTCTGTACAATATCATCACATGTAAGAAGAATCAATGGCTGAAACTTAGTCTTACAGCCGTTTTGGGGGTCCTCTTCACATTTACTGGTTTAGATCATCAATGGGAGGCCCACCTACCGATATGATAAAAAAAAAGGAGTGATTGAGCAAATCAGGCCAAAAAATACTATTCATCTACCTTGCCGCGCGTGATCGGTCTAGATCATCAATTAGAGGCCCACCCACTAATATGATGAAGAAAAGGCGTGATTGAGCAAATCACGCCAAAAAATACTATTCATCCGCCTTTCCGCGTGCGCGCAGAAAGGCAGGATCTAATGGGGTTGGGGGGATCGTGGATTTCCACCAAAGAGCGGAAATTGGATAGCATCTTTCCGCTTTCCTCTTGTAACCAAACATGGGTTGCTGGAAATCTATGCTGAGGACTGTTGCCAAATGTGCCCTTAATGAAATTTTGTTACCACTTAAAAAAAAATGAAAGCTACATATTGATTGGAGCCTAGAATTTTACAGAAGTTAACCTCCTTTAATGTCTTCTTTAATTTAAATAATTGAAAAGAGTACTTTATTATGGATTTTGGCCTAATTGGATGTTAACCGAAGGTATTACTAACAATGGAGGTGACATCCCCACCCATATACGGAAATACCCAGGCTTTGACTTGATTATTTTTATGGCAGGTAAGAGCTAATTTGATCCCAAATAGTTATAACATCTAATATCTTAATTCTAACGGTAACTTAGCTGGCGTAAGACCATAATTTGTCTTTAGAGGTCATGAGTGCAAGCTGTACCATCACATAGGGGACCATGGAAAATACTAATATCTTTTTCAATTTTGTAAAGTTGATCTTTGTTGTTTATTTTTTAATGACTTATTGCATGAATCAAACACTAAACTGTTTGATTAAAGAGATGATGAATATAAGTTTTCTCTAATGTTTTGTAACTTCGTAGAAGAAATCTGACATCTCTCAAAGCTAGATCTTTTAACATGGAAACAAAAAAGTTGTGAGGTCAGAACAAAATATATGAATAGTTGGTGGGATAGTGCCACTGAGGGTATTTTGGTCCAACAATAATGTATGATACATTTTGCTATTATTTTCCTTTATTTCCTATTTAATCAGGCTTTAAGACTATTTTTTTGTAAAATTCCTAAAACCATAAAGACTCTAAGCGATCATTTAAAATTTTCTTATATTTAAAAAACCCTTTAAAGTTGACAATAATGATGGCCCTTTGAAAAAAAAAAAAAACCACCCACACACACACACAATTTCACAATATCCGAAAATGCCAAGTAATTTCGTGAATTCATTGAATGTCCTGTTTTCATGAGATTTGTATATCATATTATACAATTATATCACAATGCGGTAAGTTATTATGTGATATTGTGGAAGGGAGGCCCTTTGCCATTGCTGCAAACATTTGACCTCTGTTGTTTTTATTGAATTTAAAGATTTTTTGTGAAAAATCTCTCTTATCATTTAAACAGTTATTTAAAAACTATAAAATTTCCTCCTCAATGGCACTGTCATATGATTGCCAGTAGTTTGAGTAAAATTTATCCCATCAATACTTAGGTAGCATTTGGTTCACTGGAATGATTCTTAACAGGAATGGAATGGAGGCTGGAATGAGCTTGGAATGGAATGGAGGCTGGAATAGTAATTCCCATTCCAACGTTTGGTTAGACGAAGGAATCAATCCAGTAATGAGATTTTCATTCCGATTCCTGTGTTTGGTACGCTGGCATGATGCTATGAATGGAATAAAATTTATATAAACTGACCAATATACCCCTGTGATAAGAAACCTTAAACATGATTTACAATAGCAATAAACATCAACAAAATCTACATATAATATGTTACTAAACTTAAACATCACGTATATTATCTAAACCAAGTCATTTAAAAGTTTGAATTCATTTAACTTGTCTAAAATAACATCCATATAGTGCTTAAAACAAAGAGTAGCAAATATAAAACAAAGTGTGCATGCATCAAAGAGCTCCACTTAACAAAACCCTCACAAAGTCTTCTTTCTCATCATCTTCCAAAGTAAAAAAAATTGCAGTCATCTCATGATCACGGCCTATAGTAATCAAGGCTCTATGGCGTTCCATCCTTGATAGATTTGGAAGCTTGCGAAGTTCTTCATTGATTTTATCTCTCTTCGTCGCTATATCCAAATCAACACCAATAGCTCTACTGAACTTCTCAGTAGCTTCATCAATCTTGTTGCCTATGATCATGGCTGCTTCTTGAAATCTATCCATATTATCCATGCTCCTTCTCCTCTTTCCTTTCTGACTAGTTCCTTCGTTATTGAATGAAGCTGTGGACATTTTCTCTAAATTCACAGGACAATTTTCTGTATCTTCATCATCCTCATTTCTAGTCAGCTCATCCAAGATGTCTTCAGTGGTAGCAGCTGCCCTTCCTGTGGCACGATCTCTACCGAAGATAGTGCAAAGCATTTCATAATGTGAAAAACTCGTAGTCCTCCACTGAGTTGCACCCTTATGCGTCTACAAAAAACATATAAAAAAGACAAATAAAGTAATATATTCAAAGGACATATAAGAATACATCAAATAATTCTTCAAATAATAATACCTTCACATAACCATTCCAAACTTCATCTTCTGCAACCACCAAATTCTTTTCTGAATCCCATCCAAATCCACTGCAATTTACTCCATTAAGCATATCATACATAATACGGAAGTCCTTTTTCATTGTCTTAATTCTGGAATCAATGTGTGGCTTGGCTTTAATTCCACTTTGAGGTAACTTTTGCTTTAATACAGATTCAAGCACTCCAAGAAAGCCTGGCTTGAACCCATTCTCATCCTTATGAGTTCCAGCATTAACCATATCAAACAATGTAAAAACTAACTCTCTATCCTCAGCTTCTGTCCATTTCCTTTTATTCTTCCCTGGCCCTTTCTCATTGATATTTATATCTTCGCTCATGTCCATGCTTATTAATATTGGAACAACCAATCCACCAATAACATGATATTTAATTAGCCATGAACCAACAACATAATATAGAAAAATGGCACAATGAATATAATGCATAAAAATAACATGATATAGCAATTTAAATTAACCATTACAAATAATCACTCCAATACAAGCAAATAAAAGTTGCAACCATTACAAACTTTGCATTTAAAATACAAACAAATTCAAATAGTTCATCTCCACGCATTAAACATAGAAACAGCCATTTGTTGTCTAAATGAGGTCCATTCATTTGAAGTCTCAACAGTGCCAATTACAACCATGTCTCCTTTGTTGTCATCCTCGTTTAGTTCTATATCTTCATATGGGTCCACAAGTAACTCGTTCCTTATATAGTTATGAAGCAAACAACACACTTGAATATTAATGGGATAAAAGGCAGGACTCCTTAGAATTGCCCATCGTTTTTTCAATATCCCAAATGCTCTTTCTACTACATTTATAGCAATTGAATGCTTCATGTTAAAATATTCCTCTGCGCTCATCGGTTGACGTCCATTACTCCACTCATTCAGATGATAACATTGACCTCTATACGGTGCAAGAAATCCTTCACCATTTGTATACCCAGCATCAACCAAATAGTAGGTACCTTAAACAAATTGAACATTTTTGTATGTTAGTGATATATAGTCTTTTCAATAAACTAGTTTATTATTGATTTTGTAACAGTATTGTATCTTACCACGTGGAACAACTAAACCATGTCTTCTAGCAATTGCATCCCGTAACACTCGACCATCAGCGGCTGACCCCTCCCATCCAGGCAATACATAAGTAAATTGGAGATCTGGGTTACATGCTGCAAGGACATTAGTTGCAATGTGATTTTTTCTAGTTCGATACCTAGGCCTGTCAATAGGCGGCACATGGACCGGTATGTGTGTCCCATCTAAAGCTCCTAAACATCCCTACAAGATATTACAATGCATCAAAATATATTTACACATAGATGATAAATTACACAACTATAATTTTAAAAAAATATGAATCATTTACCTTAAAACACTTCCATTTTTCATCTACCGAGTTTTCTGGTATTGGCTCAAGTTTCTTGTATAATTCTCCTTGTAATCTAATGACTGCAACTAAAAACCTTTTGAAATGCCTACTGATTGTCTAAGCTGAACGATTAAACTCACCTTGAATTACCCTATTTTTAACATGATGAGCAAGGATATGCAAGGAAATTGCAACTTGCTCATCAACTAACATGTGTCTGGTTGGTTCCAGCTTCCCAATTGTGCTAAGCAAGTGACATAACTTCACAAATGGTTGCCTAGTCATTCTAAAATTGTTCAAACATGTTTGATCACTCTTATACACCCAATTCCCAATTATTTCTCTATTACCATAGTAATCTAATTGGTACCTAGATCTAACCCCACGCATGCATTGTTTTTCGAACAATTTATATGATAATTGTAGGAATAGCCCCAGAAGATGTAGAATGTCCAACCACCATTGCATAACCAGTGCCAGTTTCTTCACTTTCAATCTTCTTTTCGTTAAACTAAGACGTGCTATAGTTGTCATCAAAGAAATATACATCAATTTAATATAAAATTGAAGAACCAAGCATTTCAAAGTTACATTATAAAATAGAAGAAAGAATACTCATTCCCAACCCCACTCTCATTCACACTCAGTCCCAGTACCCCACCCTCATTGTCCCTCAATCCCAATTCCCTCTCTCACTGTCTCAGCCCAACCCTCCTCGCCTCATCCCCAGCTGCCCTAGCCCCTGCCTCAGTCCCAGCAACCCCCCTCTCAGCTCCCTCATCCCCAGCCGCCCCAGCCACTGCCTCAGTCCTAGCACCCCCCTCTCACCTCCTTCATCCCCAGCTGCCCTAGCCCCCGCCTCGTCCCAGCACCCCCCTCTCACCTCCCTCATCCCCAGCTGCCCCAGCCACTAACTCAGTCCTAGCACCCCCCCTCTCACCTCCCTCATCCCCAGCTGCCCCAGCCCCTGCCTCAGTCCCAGCACCCCCCTCACCTCCCTCATCCCAGCTGCCCCAGCCCCTGCCTCAGTCCCAGCACCCCCCTCTCACCTCCTTCATCCCCAGCTGCCCTGTCACTGCCTCAATCCCGGCAGCCCCCCTCTCACCTCCCTCAGTCCCAGCCCCCTCTCACCTCCCTCAGTCTCAGCCCAACCCTCTCACTCAATCTCTGCCCCACCCTCATTGTCCCTCAGTCCCACCCCCTCTCACCTCCCTCAGTCCCACCTCCCTCTCACTGTCTCAGTCCTAGCCCCCTCTCACCTCCCTCAGTCCCAACACCACTCTCACTCAATCTCTGCCCCAGCCCCCTCTCACTCTCCCTCAGTCCCAGCACCCCCCTCTCACCTCCCTCAGTCCCAGCCCCCTCTCACCTCCCTCATTCTCAGCCTAACCCTCTTACTATGTCTCAGTCCCAGCACCCCCCTCACTGCCCCTCAGTCACAGCCCCACCCTCATTGTCCCTCAGTCCCAGCTCCCTCTCTCTTTGTCTCATCCCACCCCCCTCACTGTTTCAACCAAGCATTCTCACTGTCCCTCAATCCTAGCCCCTTCTATCTCTGTCTCTCAATCCCAGCCACCTCTATCTCTGTCTCTCAATCCCAACCCCCCTCTCCCTCTGTCTTAGACCCCCTTCTCTGTCTCATTACACCCCCACCCCCTCCATTCTCTGTCTTACTCCTGGCCCCTTCTCACCGTCCCTCTGTCCCTGCCCTCCTCCTCCTTCGCCCAGCCACCTTTCCCTCTCTCTCTCTCTCTCCCATCCCTTTTTTCCTTTCT
The DNA here is from genome assembly GCA_037013555.1 of Sextonia rubra. NCBI lineage: Eukaryota > Viridiplantae > Streptophyta > Magnoliopsida > Laurales > Lauraceae > Sextonia > Sextonia rubra. The sequence goes on along the minus strand of JASUAD010000007.1, from coordinate 15,404,238 downwards.
CAACCAGCCCCCTCCCCTTCTCCCTCTATCCCTCTGTCCCTCTCACCTAGCCCTCTCTGACCTCCCCCTGTCCCAGTACCCCTCCCACTATCCATCTGTCTCAGCCCTCCTCCTCCCTCCCACAGCCCTCTCCCACCATCCCTTTGACCCAACCCCCATCCTACTGTCCATCTGTCCCAGCCCTCCTCCTCCCTCGCCCAGCCCCCTTTCCCTCTCTCTCCCATCCCTCTTTTCCTTTATCAGCTAGCCCCCTCTCTTTCTCCCTCTGTCCCTGTCGCCCAGCCCCTCTCATTTTCCATCTGTCCCAGCCCCCCCTCTCTATCCAACTACCATCCCTCTCTTTCTGCCCCCCTTTCTGTACCCCCTTCCTCTCCCTTCCTCTGTCCCTCTGTCCCTCTCACCGAGCCCTCTCACTCTCCCTATGTCCCACCCCCAAAAGTTAGGGTTGAAATGTAGGCAAAGAATTGTGTGTGTGCGTCTGTAGCAGTGTCTTCTAGAAATAGAGGAGAATAGGAGAGAGTGAGAAAGAGAGATCAGTACCTGGTATGGCTCGATGGCGTGCGATCGGCGATGACAGAGCAGCAAAGATAGACCAAAGATGAAGATGGAGAAAGCGAGGGGGAGGGAGGTTGCAGCCGAAAATGGAGAAAGCGACGGGGAGAGAGGCCGCAGACGAAGATGGAGAAAGTGAGGAGGAACGAGGGCGCAGACGAAGATGGGGAAAGTGAGGAGGAGAGAGGGCGGAGACGAAGATGGAGAAAGCGAGAGGGAGAGAGGCAAGAGACGAAGATGGGTGAAGGATGGTGAGCGCTCGATCGGGTTAGGGTATTTTCGACTTTAGAAATGATCACAACGGAATGGAATGGCCATTCCTTTGCCCCCTTGATGGAATGGCCATTCCTCTATCTAAAGGAATGGAAATTCCTGCAAGAATGGTCATTCCCTCAATTTTGAACGAATCAAACGTGGGAATGGTTATTCCAACGGAATGACCATTCCATTCCCTCCTTCATTCCTATGAACCAAACGCCCCCTTAATACAGCCAGTAGTTTTAAAAAACCTACACTTTTAATACATGAGCGTGATAAGCCTTACAAATTCAAGTAGGATTTGAAATCTTTAATTATGGGATTGGCTATGGGTGTGCCTCCCATATCTTTTGTTTAAAGCCACCCTAGATTTGTCTAACATATGCTTTTGTGAATTTAGCGGTATCATGAGAAATAGTCCTGTTGGGTCAAAGACTGAATATGTAATTCTCCAAAACACCCCACTTAAAACAGCTTTTTTTCTAGGCCTCCCTTTTCTTTTTTGCGTGGCGCAACTCAATCCACTTAAAAAATTTCACACACTACTCTTTTACGAATTACTTATACTCCCATTTACTCCCCCAATTATCTGCCAGTACCTTTTTGGTATTCAATGGGGTGTGTAAGTTTAGCACTTCTCCTTTGGTATTCAAATTTGATACTCAGCTAATTTTTTTTCATAATTGGACTGTAATTAGAAGAAAAATGATGTCTTTGAAAACATCAAATTTAAGAGCAATGAATCAAATGTATAAAATCTGAATTTTATGTACAAATAGATCTTTTATAGATCTCTCCATCTATTTACCTTCCATAATCTGCAAGAGAGGGTGCTCTCTCTCTCTCTCTCTCTCTCTCTCTCTCTCTCTCTCCTCTGCCCACACAGGAAAAATGTTTCAGTTCCTCCCTAGAAGCCTCCACCAAAACCCCATCAAACCGTGCCTCTCAATCCATCTCCTCCAAACCCCATCTCTCAAAACCCTGTCCCAAACAACCTCACCACCTCATTTGATCCAATACCTCACAGAGTCCTGCAATCTCTCCCCAGAAAGCGCTCTCTCTGCAGCCAAAAGGCTCCAGGGAAAAATCCCACCAAACCCAGATTCCATCATCACCCTCCTCAAAGCCCATGGATTCTCCGACACCCACATCCAAAATCTGGTCTCCAAGCGCCCACAGATCCTCTTCTTCCGGGTCAAATCCAACCTCAGCCCAAAAATGGAGTTCTTCAAAGAAACAGGTCTCCCGCCTCTGGCCATCGCAGAGTACCTCTGTTCCAACCCAATGATCTTGTTTTACAGTCTTGATAATAGAGTAAAACCAGTTTTTGATTTCATTCGTAGCATTTCGGGCACCGATGGAGTGTTTGCCAGAATGCCCAGACACTCAAACTGTCTGTTTCGTTTTGGTTTGGATAAATCCATTGTGCCCAATGTGACCCTTTTGCAGAACTACCACGTACCCAATTCTCGAATTTCCACTATGTTTATGACCAACCCGAGGATTTTTACTCTGAACCCAGATCGGTTTGGGGAGATTGTGAGGTTGGTTAGTGGAATGGGTTTGAACCCGGCTAGTTATCGGTTCCTAGAGGCGGTCCGGTCGATGGGTACGTTGAGCAGGGAGACGTGGGAGGCAAAGTTTCAGATTTATAGGAGCTTGGGGTGGTCGGATGAGATGATCCTCAATGCGTATAGGAAGCATCCGACATTCATTACCATATCGGAGGAGAAGATAAGGAAAGGAATAAGCTTTTTTAGCGAGGAGATGGATTGGGGTGCGTCGGTTGTTTCGAGATACCCCGTGCTTCTGTTGCTTAGTTTGGAGAAGAGGATTGTCCCTAGGCATAAGGTTTGGCAGGTTATGAAGTCCATGGGTCTGGTTAACAAGGATTTTATTCCTGTCAGGGGTTTTTTGGTGTCGGAGAAGCAGTTCTTGGAGGCTTATGTGCTTAGTCACAGCGAGATGGCTCCAGAGCTATTGAAGCTTTATCGCAGTGAGGTTGGTTTTACACCACCAGATGTCAAGGAAAGTAGGATGGAGAAGCATGCAATTTTGGGTAACTGAATTGTATTTCATGATTGTTTAGAATTTTGAATTGTTGTTGTTTGGAAAATTTTGGTTTTGTGCAATGAACTTAGTAAGGAGTAGTTGCTAGTTTGGATTTAATGTTCATTGACTTTTGGACAAATTACTCTTTTTTTCCGAAGTGTATGTGCTTTTACATGAATGCTGAATCAGTATTTGTGTGTTTCTGGACAAGTATAATGATGTTGTGCCAATGAATTCATTTAGAAAGCTAAAGAGTTTTGGGCATGTGTAATGTGTAAAGTTTTGAGGCTATTCAATTTGTTATTCCCAGTCACAGCAGAACGGAAGTAATTATTGATAGGTGTGACTTGATTGTTGAGTGACCCTCTGATAAGGAGAGTGCATTTGGATGTACTCTAAATATCAAATGTCCTATTATTGCCAACTGCCAATGTTTATTTGTAGTGCGAAAGTTGGAAAAATGTTACTGATCTAGCTGGATTCATGACTCTTATGTTGCCCTCAAACACATGGTGAAATGGTTCTATGCTGCCACAACATAATTTCTTATACATCCAAACGCATCCTAAATTGTCCTGTAAATCTGATGTAAATGGAGCTGTGGTCCATCAAAGATTACTTCAACTGATCCTTTGATAAATTTTCCAATTTTCCTTGTCTCTAGTAACAGTGAGAATCTATTTTTATTTATTTTTTGAATGCTAACAAAAGCTTTATTAAGAAAAAATCATAAAACAAACATCAAAGGCAAAAATAGAAAGGAGAAGGGTAAGAGTATAAGGGCATTATACCACACCCCCCTCTACTTACATAACCACACCCACCCAAGGAGACACTCTTTCAACCCCTTGCATTGCTAACCCATCCGCCAAAGAATTGGTGGATCTAATCTCCTAACGGAAAGACACATTGACTCTAGCCGATAACTCCCTAATTTCATTGAATGGAATTGAAACTTCCATGGCACTGTCTTTCTATTTGAGACCCACGTAACCGCATTAGAAGAATCACTTTTCACCACAAGAATTCCAGCATAGCTTTTGTGAAATAACCTAAGAGCTTCCAAAATAGCTAATACCTCTGTTTCATTAGAGTTGCACATTCCCATATTCTTGGAAAACATAAGTAACATCTCACCTTTGTACTTTTGAAGTACCCCTTCAATTCCTGCTGCCCTTGGCTTACCCCTTGATGCTCGATTAACATTGAACTTTAGAACTCCAAATGGTGAGGGAGACCAAGGGATGGATCTCCTCTCCTTAAAAAGACCATATCCCATACAAGCTTCCCAATTATAAGGCAAGTCATTTATGTTGATATTTGAAAACTCCTTCCTTATCGAAGCCCATTTCACTATTCTTAAGGCTATTTTGGAAATGAAATCCCATGTTGTAGATGAAGAGCCTCTAAAGATCCGATCATTTCTTTTCTTCCAAATCGACCATAATATAGCAAATGGTATTATCCTCCATAAGATACATTTGCAACTAAGGAAACACCTGCTTTGCCATGAATCCATTGCCTTTGCAATAGTTTTCGGGCAACACCAAGCAATACCACACTTATCAATAAAGTTACACCAAACATTGACCACCACCTAACAATAAAGAAAGAGCTACTTCACTGTCTTGCCCTTCTTGCCCTACATAGCACAAAGATTTGAGACGTTAGAAGAGGTCATACCTCTCTTTCTTAGATTGTCAGCTGTGGATACTTTTGCTACAATTGCTAGCCAACAAAAAGCTTCAAACCATGGGGGAATGCCCAAGCCCCGTATCTTCGATCAAATGTAGTTTAATCTCCCGAAGGATTGATCGAATCTAAGAATGACTTCAGCACCTAGAAGACCCTCACAGGATAAAATCTCACAAAAGAGAAAATCAAATTTAATTGATAATAAGCATTGTCATTACAATTGAAGCATTTACTCTATATATAGAGGATAAATATCTCTCTTGGCAACTAAGACTTTCCTAATAATTAAAACAACCTAATTAAAAGAGGAAACTAAATCTCTAATAAAATAAACTACTAATTTAAAGACTTCTAAATAAATAAAATACTTAAATAAAACTCACAAATAACCTAAACTCTTAATTAAGAAGATACGAATTTGGGCCTATGGATTGGGCCCAATGGTCAGGCCTATCTATGGTCTGGCCTGCATCATGGAACAAATCCCAACTACACATGGGATGAAGGAATTGTGTGGGACTTAATACCCTCCAATGCCAAGTAGAAAGCTTTAGCGGAGAACCTCCCAGAAACGTAAGGTTTCCAAATCCGAGAGTCCTTGGAATCCTTGTAAAGAAATTTGTTAGTAATAATACTCAACAACTCCTCATAGGAAGTCCTCTCCCCTATCTGAAGATTCCTTTTGAAAGTAACTCCCCACACCGTTCACCCACTTCTCACCTTAAAACAATCACACAAAAGACTCTTTATTCATTGCTAATCTAAACAGCCTTGGAAACATCACGTTCAAAGCCCCCACTCCCGCCTAATCATCCAACCAAAACCAAACATCCTGACCATCTCCCACCACAAAACCCACTCCTTTGAATAAAGCTTTCCCCCTCTTATTAGACTTTTCCCCAACTGTGGCAATAGCCCTCCAAACACCCAATCTACGATAGCTAGGCCCTTGCTTAGGCCAGCACCCTCACTAATCTATGCCATATTTTGAAGTAATCAATCAACTTGCTCCAGAGAGCCTCCTTTTCCTCCCCAAACCTCTACCACCATTTAGCCAACAAAGCCCAATTTTTGTTTTCTAAGCTACCAAGACCAAGACCCCCTTGAGATTTAGGTTTTATCACTTTGCTCTACATCATCAAATGTAATTTCCTTTTCACCTTGACCTTCCCATAGGAAATCCCTCCGATATTTATCCAACTTCTCAACCACTCTCGTTGGCATTTTGAACAATAACATATAGTAGATTGGAAGATTAGAAAGGCAAGTTTTAATTAACATGATTCTCCTTGCCAATGATAAGTGATGCTTCTTCCAAGAAGATAGTTTCTTCTTAAATTTGTCAATCAGAGGATCCCAAAAAGACTTACATCTTGGCTTTTCGCTCAGATAGGCATCCCAAGGTACAGAATGGGGAGTCTCCCAGACCTACACTTCAAAATATTAGCCAACTCCCGGGATGTATCCATTGAACATCCAATGCTCACCAAGAGACTCTTAGAGATAATGATCTTCAACCCCGAAACCAGTTGGAAGCACCGAAGAATTCTCCTAAGGCCCATAATTTCTTCCCTCCTATTTGAACTGAAGAGTTTAGTATCAGTTTCAAATTGTAGATGTGTGATTGTCTCACCACTCCTCCCCATGTCAATGAAACCTGCCAATCATCCCGAATTCTTTTCCTTTACTAGAAGAGCACTCAAAGCCTCTACCACCATTGTAAAGAGAAAAGGGGAAAGTGGGTTCCCTTGCCGAATTCCTCTAGATGCTTTGAATAACCTAGTTGGAGACCCATTAACTATAATGGAAAAAGAGGTGGTAGAGATACACTCTTGGATCCAACCGTGCCAAGTCTCCCCAAAACCCAATCTTAGCAGCGTGTGATCAACAAAATCTCATTCCACGTGATCATAGGCTTTCTCCAAGTCAGTTTTATAAATAACCCCATCTTCATTAGACTTCTTCTTGGAATCAATAAGCTCATTGGTTATCAACACTCCATCCAAAATTTGCCTACCTGCCACAAAGGCCCCTTGAAATGGGCTAATGATGCTTGCGAGAACATTTTTTAGGCGGTTTGCTAAAATCTGAGCCAACAATTTATACCAACATCCTACAAGGCTTATAGGCCTATAGTCCTCTAACTCCAAAGGGTTCGGCACCTTAAGGATGAGAGTTATAAATGAAGCATTCATCTCTTTATTGATTCTTCCACTTCGATGAAATTCAAAAAGCTTTGTTGTGAAAATCCACCTTCAGAAAATCCCACCTAGCTCTGATGAAAAAGAAATTAAATCCATCCAGGTGTGGGGCCTTGTCTCTGTTGCACTCGCCAATGCTCTAAACACCCCATCCTCCTCAAAATCCCTTTCCAACTAGCCCATAGTGTCCAAAGTGACCAAGGTTAAGGAAAGGCACTCAAGCTTTGGCCTAGAACCCCTTTGCTTGTGTAAAGCTCTTTAAAAAAGCGTACCACCTCCTCTTTGACCTCATGAGGTTTCTCAAAAGTTCTTTCTCCATGATGAATTTTCCCCACGTAGTTAACCCTGCTCCTCATACTAGCGATCTGATGAAAGAACTTAGTGTTTTTATCACCTTCTTTGAGCCATGTAATTCTTGGTCTTTGCCTCCAAGAAACTTCTTCGATGCGATTGTACTCCAAATCCTCCTCGGGGCATCACATCTAGCATCAACTTCTTCTAGCTGCAAATCTCGAGTTTTACTCACTTTTTCAAAATCCTCCACAATTTTAGATAATGCTTCTCTAGATTCATCCACCTGACCAAAAACGTCTCCTTTCCACTTCTTGGTATTTAACTGTGAGAATCTATGGTTGATTAATACTAAGCGAGATGTTACAAAAGGCATATTGGATCTTTTGTCCTTGGCTAGCTTGAATTGGGCCATTTATTGCTTGTAAATGGAAACTTCTTGTTTTTTCCATACACAAAATTAAGTTGACATTAGGTAACCTTAAATTTGCTAGCATTGGTGATCAATAAGCTGACTTATCAGAAAGAAGATTCGAGGAAGAGGAAGTTAGAGTGGCTTGTTTAGAGCCCTAAGCCCTAGGCCTAGCCAGGTTTCCCATGGTGTTCTTTTAACAATTTTATGACTTGGTGTATCAAGGTGTTCATGACTTTCTACTGAAGCTTCATGGTATGAGTTGTTTATTGAAACAGTTTAGTCCCGCTTCCATATCTTTCATTCCCTAAACAGGAGGGAACCATTACTGTCAATGACTATTGCCTGAGTGGTACTAGCTAAAAAATTCTAGCCAATGCGTTAGCGTCAAGATTGCAATGAATTTTCCTCTCTATCATCTTTCTTTCACAAGGTGCTTTCGACAGTGGGAGACAGATCCTCTATTGGGTAATTGTTGCCAATGAATGCGTGAACTCTCGCTTCAAAGCTTGTGAGTGATGCAGGCTAGACCATGGGCCGGTCAACCCATTGGGCAGAGTCTATAAGCCCAATTGGACATCCAATTATTTAGGAATATTATAAGTAGACTGATTTGATTAAGCTTAATATTAGTCAATTTCCTATTTTGTTTAGGCTTATTCTAATATAGGAAGTTTTGTTTCTTAGGGTTCAAGCCAGCTCCTTTATATGGGGATGTTAGGCCTCATTGTAATGCATGCTTATTTCCAATCAATTAAAGTTTCTTTGAGATTTATCATTTATGGTGTTTTTTCCTCTTGTGAGGGTGGCCTAGTGGCTGAATCCATTCTTGGATTCGAATAATCCAATGGCTTCGATAGTTCCGGCAGTGTAATTCGGGTGATGAGAAACGCTTGAAAGAAGGATAATGGGACTTAGCTGAAAAGAGAATAGGTTACAATGAAATATATTATTACTGTTATTATGTTTTGATTATTGATATATAAGATCTTGATGTAGCGCACGTTGCCTGTATAGATTTAAGGCAGGATTATCATTTTCTTATTGACTGCCTTACATATTCATGAGTTGCATGGTTTTTGAGAAACATAAAATTGGTTACTTATAGGGGTTATTTATCTACCTCTCTCTAGGCTAGCTTTGTGCCATTTTTTTTCACTATTGAGAATTTTAATAGTAAATTTTGAGAAAATGGTGCCATGTATGATAGGCTATGGGTATTTTAGGTATGAAATGTTTAAAATTGATTCTATTTGAAGTTTGAGGCAAATGAAGAAAGCAGGAGTGTATGATATCTAAACTCTATAAATTTATATCTTCTCATTGCATGAATAAGAAAGTGGTTGTTCTTTGTTTTGTGAATTTTCTCATGAGATTTGTGTGGCTTTGGTTCCCAGCAACTCTAGCCTTATTTTCTCCTCTTTTGAATACCAAGTTGAGAATCCTTAGCTCATTTTCAGGTTATTTAATAAATTTGGATCGTTTTTTATCCTGAGTGTCATGGAGTTAATTTGAAGACCGTTTTTTTTTTTATAATTCTGAGTGTCGGTTTGTTTGTGCCTCAGCATAACTCAAATACAATGGATAACTTAAGGCGTAGGCCTGTTATCCTTGTTAATGCATGCCTCATGTGTCTGGCAGAGGAGGAATCAATCGACCACCTTCTTCTCAAATGCAGCTTTGCCCATTTGATATGGATTTCCATTTTCAGATGGTTTGAGTTCAGTGGCCCCCTACTGTCATCAATATTTGCTCTGTTTCAATTTTGGGGAATGGGTACGGTCTCTGTTAGAGGTCAAATTTTCTGGAAGGTTCCTTTTCTAGCAGCTATCTGGTCCATTTGGAAGAAAGGAACAGGAGGTGCTTTGAAAATATGACTACTAATGTGAATATGATTACTGAGGGTGTTAAAAGATTGGTGGCTACTTGGGTATCCCCACTGTCTCAATTTAAGGGTATTTCTATTATTCTACTATACACAAGTGGAAAGAAGTGGCAGAATCCCATCCCCGTTCCATGTGAATCTCTCCAAGGTGGCATCCTCCTCCCCTAGGTTCTCTCAAGCTCAATTTTGATGGCGGTGTGGTTGGAAATCAGGGTTTTGTGGGCATCAGAGGCGTTATTTACAATGAAGAGGGTTCCACTTTATTGTCTTACTCTGGTCCAGTTGGTTTCTGCACAGTTAGCTGAGCTGAATTGCTAGTTCTGAAGATTGGTCTTCTGCATGCCATGCATGTCAACTCTCAACCTGCTTCACCTTCTTGTCAAAGGAGATTTAGTTTCTTTTGTCCAGTGCACTTCCAATTCCTCTCATCCTTCCAATTCCTCTAATCCTCCATGGTATCTTATGGATCTTATTGAGGAGGTGAAAAAGTTCTCCAATTCTTTGAATGTCTCATTCCATCATATTTAGTGTTCTGCGAATTACTAAGCAGATCAACTGGCAAAAGAGGAAGTTCACAGAGCTTAGTTGTTTATTTCTTTTTAGATTTAACTGGCTCTTGCCTTTTGTTTTGAGCAGTCTAGCCTAATTTTTAAAGGCCTGGGCTTGTTCCTTTTGGACTGGCTGTTTTGTCCCTTCTCTGAGCTTTTGTGTTCAGTATACCTCTCCTATACTGTACGGATTCTGACTTTGAATTTGGTCACTATTTAAAAAAAAAAAAACATGGGTGTAAGAGACTCATACCCTACAAAAAAATTTAAAGAAGAGACACTTCAACATTGAATGTTTTGTCTCACTGTCATTCAGATTCTTTATTTTGTTTATTTTGTTATTAATTTTTTGAATGGTTTCGTTCTCGGGCTTTATTGGTGTCCCTCTTCTGTTCTTAGAACTTTGTGACACTTAAATATTGTGTACCATGTAGGGACTAGTTCTGATCTATTCTATCTACATGTTGAAACCATCTCAGGTGTCATTCCTTAATTTTATCTTCTGTGGGCATTGCCCGTAGGTTTCCTTTTTCATACTTGAGCACGTGCTTTTTAGTATGTGTCTGAGGTTAAATGATTTACTGTTGTACACTGTTCATCTGTTGGGACCACTGTGGAAGGAGGGTGCTCGCTCGGATTGGAAGGTCAGAAAAGCTCAGGCCCTTCATCAAGGTGTATAACTAGATATAGCAAGAGAATATTGAAATGAAATGGTTGAGAAAAGGGCCATGAATCTAGGGGCATATTTGGCTCCCGATTCAGGAATAAGAGTGAGGGTTACACTGATTCCTAGACCCGTTTCTTTAGAAGAATTTGTGACAGATTTTTTGGGATGTTGGTGATTTTGGAACATGATGTGATGGGTTGTTTGCTGGCATTTTCAAGTGCCATGTTTCTTGCAGGAATTTCTGAATTCCACCCAACTAAAAGGACTCAAATGCCCTGTGGGAATTCAGAATTCCACCTCTTGCACCTTTTGTTGGAATTCTTGGATGCTCCAGTACAAAGATGCATCTAGGAATTCCACTATATTTGGGAATCTAGAAATTCCTCAGACATGATTTCTTTGAATTCTAGACAAGAAACAGGTCCATTTGGACTACTGTTTGTAAATGTTGTCAGAAAATCTCGTATCAAAGGAATCCTAAGACCAGGATTTCTATCACAATTGGAAGAAAAATGATATATCCTCAATTTCCATTTTGTGATTAATTGTAGAAAACAGCATCAGTTGCCATTGGTACTCTCCTATTTCTCGTATCTTTCTCTCACCCTCCCTTACCTGGCTCTGCTGTGATATCCATCTTCCATCAGAAGCTCTGGCGAGGTATTGAGCAGGTATGCTGTTACTATCCTTCTGTAATTATCCATGGAAGAGTTGCTGGCCCACACACCAATCTTCCTTGTATCTCTATGGTTTCATGATTAGTAGCATGCAAAAGAGGTCAAGTGTTCATGGATTAGCACACCCTCTTCTTCATTAAAGTCGCTGGCGCACGCACACATATGCATCTACTATGCAGAACAGAAGCAACTTGAGAATTCTGAGCCTTTTCCCATGTCCAAAAAGCCCATCATTAACTGGTCTCTTATCACAATGCATCAACTAGTTGTTGTTGGTACTCTTTGCGCGGCATTTCATGCACTGCATGGGTTATTTGCTAGTTTATATTATGGAAAAACAGCCCTTATGTTGTGGATAATTCATGGACATGCTTACATATATCATCTATGGAAATGTTAAATCTCGGATGAATGAGGCTTAAACTATCTCTGATTCAGTTCCTGGATTCATGCACTTATCCAAACTGTCATTTATTTGTGAAACCTGTTGTTTAATATTCTGTAGTCTCCACCCATGCAGGTCCATAACTGGTAAACTGTAGTTTCGGCTCTTAGGTGTTTTGTGATAGAGCTGATTCTGGCTATTTCTACATCATAAGGAATTTTTGGGGATGCGCATTTAATTTGTAGGGATCCCGGTTTACATTTCTTGCTGGAGAAAATTTTACCCTACAGCATATTTACATTTTTGCCTTTGTGATTTTCACTGTACCATGCAAGTGAGGTTTCATTACTGATTATTTTGATGCTGATGCTCTTTCATGGAAATATTAAGGGCCTCTGTTTGTTTGCAGTACAATATGTTAGAATTGAGTTCCTAGGATTTAGGCCACAAGTGGTTAAAAACGATTTTTTTTTTGCTGACTTGGCCCAATGGCCAAAAGTGGTAAGGAAAGGGCGCCCACGAGGGTTTTAAGGGAGCGGGTGCCTTATCCACAAGGACAACTCTATATTCCTATTAAAAATGATGTTCAAAGGTGATTTTTTTTTTTGAAAAAAGAAGCATCAAATAACCTTTCCTTTTATGAAAATTGATTCCATGGAAGATGGGAAATGAACAACTAAGGGAGATGGCTGGTTATTCATTTTCCATTTTTCCTGTGATTCTATTTCCATAAAAGAAAGGTTATTTGATGTTCTTTTTGAAAATTGACCTATAGTCTTCTTTTTTAACTACTTATAACATAAATCTTATTCATTCAATTCGTATGTAATTTTAATGCAAACAAACCAGCCCTAAACAATTATTGGATTATGATATCCTATTTTGCTAAGACTGTTTGGACCTGTCATTTGACACAAAACTGAATGCGATTCCTTTTTTATTTTTTTATCTTTTGTTTTATATGATTTTATGCATTTTTCACATTCAAAATCCCAATTGAAATGGAAGTACGTTTCATTTGGATATGTGATTTTTGAAAGATTTTGTCTTCTGGAAATTGAGTGTGGGGCAATATTTATGTGAAAATCCCAATTTGAAATTCACAAGAATTCTGTTTGTTTTGTCAATACTCATGACTCACAACAAGTTTTTGGTTTCTTTTCGGGTGTATTTGATACTTCCTTGAAAAACTTGTCTTGTGTTATTGGGAATTTGCACTTGCATTCGAATTGATTCTGTTTGTTGCCATCTAATTTAGTTATCAGTGGGTTTTGTTATTTTCACTTGTGATATATGAATTTGATGCTTGACATTAATCTCTCGAATCAGATTACGCGTACACCTATAGAGTTGCAGTTGAACTTTTCATGCATGTTTTTTTTTCTTTGATCACCACTCACTGGTTTATGGTGGAGAGCATCGAATCAATGGTGCAAAACCAGGAAACAGACTGTTAACAATATGTATGTAGACTGATCCAGACTACAAAGGCTTGAAAAAGTCATCAACTTGTATGACCTCCTCAAGGTCTAAATTTTCAAGATCTACTAATATGTAGTAGAATTCAACTAGTAACCAGCAATAAGTTTACCCTAGTGATAAGGAGTGGCTATTCTTACTGGGCTATCTAAAGTTCGAACCTTGGCTAGCCATGCTTCTTTCTGCTTGTACGAGTTACCTTCCTATTTAGGTGGGCTTTTTTTCCGGGTGTGCTAACTATCCTTGGGTCCTGGGGAAAGTTATTACTTTAGGGCATGTTTGGTAAAAAGTGAAGACTGTGGAACAGTGATTCTTCACTAGGGATTTGTATGGATGCCATCTCAAACCCTCAAGGCACATTGAAGTTGTGGATTTGAGGAGTTTTCACTGCTCCTGGAAAAGGGATTCCTTGCTAAGGATTTGTGTAGCTAAGGAGTTTACATGTGCATATGGATGATATGTATATCTGATAAAATCTAATGTCCAAGCAAAAATCTGCTAATTTAAGGTTTTAAAATCCTATTGTAATGACCCGGGTTTTTCTTTTTATATATATATAATTCGAATTAATCTTGACCTTTGTTTTAATCTTATTGGACCCCACATGTGATTACCATATATATGTGAGTTTGTGCAATTTAAATTTGGTAAACTAATTAGTTATTATGTAGATCCTATAAATTACTGGAGTTTGAGAATCTTAGACTGTTCAAATTGGAGTTTCATTGGATTAAACCTCTTTAATTGCATTGATTTATCTCAACTCTACTTGGGGATGGAATTCAATTCGAATTAAGCTTTTTGGCGAAGTTTGGATGGGACTAAAATTCCTTTTGAGACTTTTGCTTTTATCTTCCTATGAATAGAAAACCCTCTTCCTCCTTTCAAACACAGCTATGAATCTCTCTTATTACTCTCCTAAAAGCTTTTCCTCTTTTGGTATAGAGTTCTTATTCCCTCTAAGGTATGTTCCCTTCTCTCTCTCCTTCTTTTATTGGTTACTATAATGGGTTACTCTCATGTTCTTGTATGGTAGCATGTTTAATGCTTATTTAAGGTCTATCCATCATATTTTCTATGCTCATTCCAGGCCATAGAGTTCTTTATCATCATCATCTGACCATCCACCACATCTAATATGTGCTTAACAACACCATAATTGGGTTCGAATGGCCATAGTTCATTACCTTAGCCACACATCTCACTGGGCCACTATGTGCACCAATCACCATTACCTAGCCCACCTGGTCAGGATCATCACCCTCATCACCAAGCCCATCTCTCGGCCATGCACATGAACCGATCGAGTCACGAGCATCCCTATTACACAACTGGGTCACTTTCATCATCTTCTTCTTCCTCCGTCTTCTCCTTTCTATTTCCTTTCTCCATGCTCTGAACCAGAACACCTGCACTTGGATCCACTTGAGATTGAAGCCCAGTGTCCTTCTTCTTCATCTTATCTTCTTCTCCTCTTGCTCCCTTTTCTGCATCTTCTTTTCCTTTTTTGTTGTTTCTTCCTTCTTTATCCAGCCAATGCCATACCCACCATAAAATCACCATGAACGAACCCATCTTCTTCTTGTGCCCAAGACGCCACCGAAACCCTCTGACCATCTCTGAATGCACTGAATGCAGCACCCATCTCTTTCTTTTTCTATCACTGGTGCTATCAACCAGACGGCCTCAACCAGAGGACTTGACCCATCTTCCTCCTTTTCTTCCTCCCTTGCTTCTGCGTTACCCAGCGAAACAGCCCATCTTCTTCTTCTTATTATTCTTTTTCCTCGTTTCTTCTCCCTGTACTAGTTTCTTTTTCTTTCTCTTTTCCCTCTTGTTTTCTTTCCTTCTCTTACTCTCTTTTCTTGTTCTCTGTGTATTCTCTCTTTCTTCTTCTTCTTTTTCTCTCCTTGTCTCTGACTGAGAAACTAGTCCAGAATTGGTACCCATCTCAGTACCAGTCCAGCCGTGTCCAGACTCTCCTCTGCACCATCTTCTTCCTTCTTGTTTTTCCTTCTTCTGCATCTATCTGCTTCCCTAATGCTCCACCTTCTCTGCACTCAAGCAAATCATGCCAAACATCCGATTTGTAGCACCTCTCTGTTGCTTCTTCCTCGTGCCCATCTCTTTGTTATTCTCTTTCTCTGTTTCTGTTTGTTTGTTTCTCTTCTTGTTTCATCTTTTCCTTTCAGTCGTCTCCTGTATCACTGCTACTACTCCTCTCTTTCTTGTTCCTGTTTCTCTCCTTCTTCTCCCTTTACTGCTCATCTCCTTCTCCTCCTTGTTTCTCTTTTCTCTTTTAGATTTCTTTTCTTTTCTTTCTTCTCCTCTGGCTCACCGTGTCTCTGCTGTCATTGTCCATCAGAAACGTTAGTTCCCCAACACTGCATTCATCTCCATCGTTCTCTTCTTTTTGCTTCTATTCTTCCTTTTCTCTTCTTTTTCTTTTCCTATTTTCCTTCCTGTTCCTGTTCTCTTTCTTCTTCTCTGCAACTAAAATCCAATCTCTTTCTGCTGCAACAGTTCTTCTGTTTCTGATTTTCTTCCCTTTAGTTTCTTCTCCTCTGTCTCCGAACCCATCACGACCTAGCCACAATCTTCTCCGACCAGAATCCGCCACCTATTTCCACCCCTCACCTGCAACGTCTCTGGCTCCTCCCTTCATCTTATTTTCTCTATTTCCTTCCTTCTCCTTGTCTTTTTCTTCCCTTATTCCTCTCTTATTCTTATTTCTTCCTCCTCTGGGTTGTTGTTCTTCTTTTCCTTTCATCTCTTCTGTTTTTTTTTCTTCTTTCTTATTCACGGTTTTCTTTCTCTACTTCTCTGTTTCCCTTTTTGTTCCCCACCCATGCCACCGAATATATTTAACTAGAGTCCCTAGTACTTCTAAAAAAAGAAGGGAGTCTGCAGGACCTGAAGTTCTTTGGGCACATTCAACCCATTACATGACCCGTTTAATCCGGCTGAACCCAAGTTGTTAGCCCAGACTCTTGACCTCATTAGTTTGGGTTCACTCACTATCCAATTAAGCAATCAATTGGCTCAAGTCCTTACCTCTCAGTCTATAAGCATGCATGAATTTATTTATTTAAGCCCACGTGTAATATCCAATCCAGACTCAAATCTATAGTTGTCAAATTTTTCCATTTAAATCTATGCCTAAGCTTGATTTACTATACCACATATGAACCCGAATCATCGCTCATTCACTGGTGTTCCATAACCCAAATTGGAACCACCAACCCCATTTATTGACACAGCCCAAACCTATATAATTTCATGAGGAATATTAAATTTGATCTAATCATCTGCACATGAGTCTATATTCTCATATCTGGATATAATCACCTTAACATGAACTTACACCGAGCTTCTAGGACTAGATGAGCCAAATTCTCCGAGGACTAACAATTGAGGCAAGTAGTCTTACCATGGTTCCTTAGCACTAAAGTTTTTTGTCCTTACCTCAATTTGATTTAAAATATGAAAATTTGAAAACTATTGAAGTAATCTTAAATTATTATGATATTTTGTTGCCTTTGACATGCTTATACATGATGGTTTCATTAGACCCGATCTTGTCTCTTTGCCACCATTATGCTACAATTGATAAGATTAATTATCGTTGGATTTACAATGTTGAAAAGTATGAAAAATTTTGATAACATGTGATTCAGTTTGTGATCTCAACACTTGGCCATCTTTGTGATTAAAACAACTTTGAATTCTTGGATTTACTATTTGTACCCTCAAGGCATTCTTTATAGTATGGGTAACGCACTGTGGGGATACTTACATGCGGATTTTAACCCTTTTGGTTATGATATTGGGATTGGGACCTTTTTGTGCAATATTGCTAGTCTGCAGCTGTCTCCTACTTTGTTTTGGATATCACCGGTATTCTCGGGCCTTGTACTAGTTTTGTATGGATATAAGACAATTTGTACCTGGTGGATACCTTGCGTTTGGTTTAGGCCTAACTCTGGCGAGCACACTTTGATATTTAATTTACTGTGAAGATGCCTGATGCTTTTTATTTGTTGATTTGGTTATTTGCTCACTTACTTGAAATACCTTGAATTTTGGTCACATTACCTTTTTGTTGTTTTCAAGATATTGTATCTACGTTACTTGATATACTTTGTATATGCAAACCATGACTCTCAATTTGGTTTCTCAGATTGTTACCTGTTTGTTAGGTTTTATGGTTCGTATTACTTGTTGAGTTTCACTCACTCTTGTTTTTTTTTCCTCACAAATCTTGAGGTTGAGCCAAAACTCAAGAAAGCCTAACTTGTTTTACGGAATCGAGATTAAGGGATGAACTGCGAAACTTCAACCTTAGATTTGAATATTGGTTTAGGACTTTATTAGATTTTGAGAAATTTATCAGAGTCATTCTCACTTCAGATTTATTTATTATTTTAAGTGGATTGATTTTATATGTTTAGCTGAGATGTTAATCATGATATTTCATTTAGATTATTTAATAAAGTTTGGATTTTTAATTTAATTATTGTGGACCTGTCATGTCTTGTGATTTGAGAGTCTTAAGGACCTCGGATTTCGGGGCGTGACGCCTATGAGGTCACTGGACCTGAAAATCCTAGAGATAATTGCCTAATGTGGGTTTCCACGACTAGGTAGAAAACCGGCTAGGAACTGCTGAGGCTTTGATTCCCATGGATGACCTAATGATACTGCATGATTCTTGCAAAAAGCATCTGAAAAGTGAAAATGGATTAACTGGCCCATCAAAATTTATCTTATTCACCTTAAATGGATGTGATGATGATAGTCGCCCCATGGGTTGATGGCCCCACAAAAATCTTGATAAACCCTATGCAATTTGGGGAATTTTATGAATTTTTGCATATGGCTAGTGAGGGATACTTGGGTCATTAAAAAAATATGAAAATGCTTTCCGGCTATTTGCCGTGCGGGGGGTGGGGGTGTGGATTTAGTTGAGGGTTGAGACTGACCTTTGATAACCAATCCTTTCTTTCAAACACTCAAGCTTCCTTTGAATTGGCAAAAGCTCCAATTTTACAATGATCCAAACAGCATTTAGCACTGGAGTTTATTAAGAAAAGATATTGAAAATAATTTATAGCCATTAAAATTTAAAGACTAACAATGTGGGGTTGGTTCCGAAACGGAACCTTGTTGGATCCAAGCTCGTTTCTAAATGATAGTTTTGGTTCTGGATTTAGTTTTAACTCATACCCTATTTCTAAATCGTGGTAGTCATTGTTCCTGTGCTTAGCATACATTCAAATGGACTAGACCACTGAACCTACAACGTATTCATTTTAGATGGTAAAAACTTACAGTCTCCATAAATCCCTTGGTTGGGAGGCCCAGCCAGAAACAGTGCTCACGACAATACCAGGGAAGGGGGAGTCCGTGTGGCATAAACGGCGCTGGGCTTGGACTGATCTCAGGCCCTTGGACTAGGCCCCTGCTTGCATACCGGGCCTGACAACTGAATTGGCCGGGCTTGGGCCAGCTTTGGTCCAACAGAAACAACCCCGAACGAAGCCCATTTTGCACCCTTAACCCAAAAAAAAAAAAAAAAAGGCTCAGATTCGATTCCAACAATGACATCAGGGTTTCAATCGAACGGCTCTCATCATATATTGTACCTAAAACAACTCATCTGAACCGTCAACTTCGCTAGAGGTGCGGAGCGGAACAAAAGTTCATGTGACTCACGCAGTTCCCTTCTTTTCCGAGTCCTATAAAACTTTGGCGTTCCGCTTGAAGTCACAATTGTAATCCGTCGGAGATAGGCTTCCTCTTCTAACATTCTAATTTAGGGTTTCTCCTCAATCTCCCCTAACTTGTATGATTTTCTCTCGTTGCTTTGATTCCATCTTCTTTTTCTTGTTTCTCTACTACTAATTCTTGATTAGGGTTCCTGTTTCTGATTCCTGTTTTTTTGGTTTTCGTTGTTTCTGATTGGAAGGGCATGCGGTTTTCCTTGTTGGGGTTGAAACTTTGGGTTAGGGTTTGATTTCATCTGGGTTTGGTGCAAGCAAGATTTTGAGATCAGGGTTTGCTTGCATTCGGGTTTTTTTTTTTTTTTTTGCTTAAATCGAATTGGATTTTGTCATCAGGATTCTGGGTGATTAGGGTTCTCAAGAGAAACTTAGGAAATTAGGGTTTGATTTCGGTTGGGTGTTTTGATTTGGGGCAGGATTGATTCATATTTAGGTTTGTTTTAGGTTGGTTTTTGTTGTTGTTGTTGTTGTTGTTGTAGGAGTTGGTTTGCTAGGGTTGGAATTGGTTGTGGTGGTATCACAGCTACTGTGTCCTAATTATATGGCATTTGAATGCCAGGAGAGTCAGGATTATTTGGCTTTGAACAAGTCTTTGATTGATAATCCTTTAGAGGAGGAATTAGCATCTACCCAGTTTAGATCTTGCATTCCTTGTACTGGTTGTACTGCATTTGAATCAGGGAAAGAAATCCACGAGTCCAGTATCCTGGAACCCAATTGTGGATCTCCCCTTAAAAGGGAAATAACACTATCTGATTTCCCAAGAGTAGTTGCTTTGGCTGATGATTTTGGTTGTAACGCCCGTCGGTCGATCACCGACCTTCCCTCCGCCCTGGTTTCTGAGATCCTCCAGTTCCTCGATGCGAAGGAACTCGCTATTGTTTCCTGCGTTTCCACCCTCCTGCATAGGATTGCTTCTGATCATCATGGGTGGAAGGAGTTCTATTGCAAGAGATGGGGCTTTCCTCTGGGAGCAATTTGCGCGGCTCCTGGGGCGCCTGCGCCCCATGAGAAATCATGGAAGGATCTTTTTGTAGAGAGGGATTTTAGGAGCAAGGCCTTTATGGGGCGTTATAGTGTCGAGGTCCTTTATGGTCACACGGAAGCAGTTCGCGCAGTTTTCCTTGTGTCCTCCGTGAACCTTGTATTTACAGCAGGGTATGACTCTGTTATTCGGATGTGGGATATGGAAGAGGGCCTTTGTATTGCATCGTCGCGGCCTCTTGGGTGCACCATACGAGCGGTTGTAGCCGACACCAAGCTGTTGGTTGCTGGTGGCACGGGTGCGTTTCTTCAGTGTTGGAGGGTAACTGAAGGGTTCCCTCATCTGTTTGACATTGTGGGCACCCTAAATCAGAGCAATGACTTCAAATTGTGGGGGCACGAAGGGCCGGTCTCCTGCCTTTCATTGGATTCGGCTAGAATTTACAGTGGTTCATGGGACATGAGTGTGAGAGTGTGGGATCGGGTTCGGTTGAAGTGTTTGAATGTCTTGAGGCATAGAGATTGGGTTTGGAGTGTTGCACCTTGTGGCCAGACTATTGCGAGCACTGCTGGTGGAGATGTTTATATTTGGAATGTAGACAGTGGGACTCAAATGGAAGTCATCCAAAATGCTCATGTTGGAAATGCATACTCCTTGGCTCGGAGCTACACCGGAGATCTTCTTTTTACTGGAGGAGAAGATGGGGCCATCCACATGTTTGATGTTGCCAGCCAGTGCAATTATCATGACATAAAGCTAGTAGCGACATGGCTTCCTCACACGGGCTCTGTTAATTCTCTGGCATTTGAGTTCCCATGGCTTGTGTCATCTTCCAGCGATGGAAGACTTGCTCTGATTGATGTAAGAAAGTTGTTAAGGTCAAGCCGGCGATCGTCGTCATCAAGACACCATGCTAAAGCTAACAGGTCTGCCTCCATAAATGTGGAACCACCTCAAAGGATGCTTCATGGGTATGGGTGCAATTTGTTATCTGTGGATATTGGTGCGGATAGAATTGTTTGTGGTGGAGAGGGAGGTGTCGTGCGGATTTGGAACTTCTCTCGGGCACTTGAGATTGAGCAGAGGGTTCGGGCCTTGAAAGGGATAAGGTTGGAGAACCGAATGAGGCGGCGGAAGATACAATTAGAGATGGGCAGTAAGAATCGACCTGGAGATCAATGCTCTGTTGCAGCCAAAAGGAATCAGATGCATGGTGATAGAAACAGGGTTTGGCGAGGAAGGCACAATATGAGTGAAAAGCAGAAGGCGTAAAGATGGGATGCTTCCATTAAGCTACAACTTGTAGGTAACTATTCCGCAATCATGTAGAATGGTAACAATCCTTTACTGGTTTAGTCAAGAAATGTGTTATGCTTACAATTATTTATCATCAGCATTTGGTTTTCAGTACATGTAACTAGAAATTGGGTTTTTTTTTTGTTTGTATGTTCTGTGGGTTGTTCTTCTGGTAACTTGAGAAAAATTTATGTGATGTGGTCATAGCATCATATGGGTTGCATCTGGTCATGCGTCCAATGGATGGATCGAGCTGTACCTTCCATTTGACACGCTTAAAGAAAATATCCCTGCTTTGAGAATCTTTTAGCAACCTCGAGAGTAGACTTTGAACCCACTGTGTTTTTATTCCCAAAAACCTAGGTAACTTCAGGAACCACAGAGGAGCCTACATAAATTTCACACACACACACACACACACACACACACACACACACACTGCCCACTGATGTGGGACTTTGAGTTTTGTTTTAGCAACCTAGAGAGTAGACTATGAACCCACTGTGTTTTTATTTCCAAAAGCCTAGGTAACTTTAAGAACCCCAGAGGAGCCTACATAAGACTTCTATGTTCTATGCTTCAACTTGAATGGGTTCATGAATGGACTTCTTGTATTTCACATGTCCAATTTAGAAGCCACTGATAGGATGGACATAATCATCATTAGTGTGTTTCTTATGCTGGCATATGTATGGGTTGATATGATGGATGGTCTTGACCAACTTGCGTTCCTTTACTGTTGGAGTTACTGAGATTCAACCTATTTTTAACTTCTTTAAATGTATTTCTGCTTGCCATTTGGAGCAGAGAATAATTTCTTGATGGAGGTTATCATTTTTGAATCATGGAGATGGAGAGATGAGCTGTTTGTATACTTTAATCACGGAACGGAATAGATTCGTTTGTGTATTTGTTAAAAGTTGCATTTACAACAGGGCTGGTTAACCACTTGTGTACTTGGGTAACCAATTTGAAATCTTCCCTGCTCAGGTGGTATGAAAATACAACCACCAAAATAGGTGGGGAAGCAGTTAAAGATAGGAAAACATGTTTCACCTGATGCATTTTTCAATTTCTGCAAAAGCAAATCAGTTCATCACTATATATTATCACCACCACCATCATTCCTACTTGGGGGGATTTTGGCTTTATGAGTTTTAATTTTCAACTTGATCCTATTTAAAACCACGTTTGCACTTAACCAGCAGACATGCAATTTTCTTGTGAACTACAGGTCTTTATTGGTGTCCCCTCCGTCTAGTTCCTTAAACTGAAGCATTTAATACTTTTGAGCCCTTTATTACCCAGATGATTGTATTGCCTAACATGCCCATATTTGGGGATACAATACTGACCTATGAAGCACGGGTAATAGTATGGGTATAGAACGGATATGCTGATACGGCAAAATATTAAAAAAGAGGATACTGGTGCGCGTGGGTTATATCTATTAAAAAATTGTATTTTTTAATATTTAAATAATGTAATATGTTAATTATTAAAATATGTTAGAATTCTTAGATGCAGTAAGCCTACAATTACTTAATGTCATTATAAATTGAACTTAATAAAAAAAAAAAGAGCAGCGGCAATAAAAAAAAGAGCAGCAGCAATTTTATTTTGTATATTTCATAATCCAACATTCTTTGCTTCTTCTTCTTCCTTTTCATTTTTTTTTTATTTTTTACTACAGACGAGAGGGTTGGAGATGGGCTAGGGCTAAGCCTTTTTTCTTTAAGTTCATCGAGAAGAGTCAAGGTTAGAGTTAAAAATTATATTTTTAGCCAATTTAAACTTTTGACAAAATCTTTTATCAAAAAACCAAAAAACTTTTACAAAAGTATCGAAAATATATCTATGCACGTATTGGATATGTTTTTTGCTGTATCCGTATTCATATCGTGTACGTATTTAGTATGGATATATATACATTTTGGAAGTACTCATGCTTTATAGCTATTGACATTGGTCTTTGATATGAAGGGCTATTCAAATAATATATTTTACTTTGGTATTTATATGATAAGGTTTTAGTTGGTCCTGAATTTGAGGATTTGGCTCATGATGTATAGAACAGAGAAATGTAATTCATGTAGCCAAACTCGACGTAGCTAGGACAAGGTGATAATGATGAATTTCAGTTGGTCTTACATAACTAATTCCCTTTCTATTTCTCCACCAAATTGTTTACTAATTTCATTATTTCATAGTCCTATTGGCTTTCTCACCTTTAAACATAAACAATGTCAGAGAAAGGACATATTTGGTGATTTTATAAAAAGAAATTCCCGTGGACTCCCTATTGACAAAAAATAACCTAAACTATATGTATCCACCGTAGGGGTCTCATGCATCCTTTTTGGTTTTTTTGTGTTTTTTTTTTGTTGTTGTTGTCGTCGTCATCGTTTTGTCGAGTGGCGCTGCTCACTTGCATATAAGAGCGGGGATATCCATGCTCATTTTACCTTTTTCTTCCTCATCCTCCTTTCTCCTCTTCCTCCTCCTTTTACCTCTAATTCTTTCCACTTCTATCAACTAACTCCTACTCACACAACATTTTGCTTCATGATATTGGGACTTTATGGTTTTAGACATGGGTGCAAGTGGGAGCTTATTACCGAAACATTTTGGTATCACATATATCTATTTAAATATATTATTTCCCACATTCCTTTTTTTTTCCATAACCTAAACAAAATCATCTGAACTCATTTATCTTCTTCGACCCAAATGAATGAAACGTCATCTTTATCTTACAGAATTCACATTCTCTCCCTCTCTCTATCTCTCTCTAAAGATTTTTACAGGGGATTTTATCCAAAAAACTAGATTTGGAAATTAGATAGTAACATCTAAAGATTTTTACAAGGGATTTTTTTGAAAAAACCCCATAGACTATTCTAAAAAATCCCCATAGACCATTAGCAGGCCAAAATGGATCTTAAAATTCGCTAGCAATCATATAGGACTTCCAATCTTTTTTTTTTTATAATTTACTCTTGGCTGACTCCCGAAATGGCCGCTTATATAGCACATCAGTGGTGATATGGTTGCTTATTTACATACCACATAAATGACAGCTTCGACTACCCTTTCTCCATTCAACTATCTTTTTCGTTTCAAACGAGAATCTCTGCAGCTTTTTCTTCTCCCAACTAACTTTCTGAATTTTTTTCCCTTTAGTTTAACGCGCCCAAATGCGAAGATACTGCGATATCCCCTTTGATAGTACTCAAAATGGCATCTCACTGAGAGTGTTAACTGCTATCAGCCGGGATATCGGCACTCAACATAGGTTAATACCCTCACAATGATCACTTTAGCGAGTGTTTTAACTGTAATATATGGCAATACTGGCCCCCAAACAGGTGGTTGACTGCTGTGAGCGCGGATATCACCACTCAATAGAAGTTCATGCTCTTAGAATGGCCACCTTACTGAGAGTTTAACTGCTGTGAGCACTGTTATCGCTGCTCAACGAATGTTAATTGAAAAAACACAGAAACATTCAAGGATCATCACAAAATGTTACATTGCTACATTGACCATATTCATCATAGAGTTCACAACAACTTCTACAAGCTAGACCCTTCTCATTTGACTTCACATGCTGAGTTCAGACAATTCTTAGCTTTTAAACCTAGCCAAATATGAGATACAGCTACTTTCATTTTTGTGTGACATGCTCTTGATCAAACAAGCCATTTCCGTTGGGAAAATAAGCCGTGAAAATTTCTGCGAATAGGAAGAATAACCTCTCTTACAAGAGAGTAGGAAAGACGAGGCGCTTTTTTTTTAACTTTAATAAAAAAGTCAACTTTCCATGGACACTACTATAAATATGTTAACTTTACATGGACACTATTATTAATATGATTATTGGTAAAAAGTGTTAGTTCTTACTTATTTGATTAGAGTTTAAATTGGGCAGACAACTTTTTCTTGCCAAGGGGTCATGTTACCCTACTTGAGGTTCTATATGATTTTGTCGCCCAAGGGGTCCGCCACCTTTCCGAGGTTTGCTCCCCTCTCTCTGAGGGTGTCCTACCCCCCATAGTTGGGATTAAAAAAAAAGCCAGTAACGTAATTCCATAATTCCAAGGAAAAAAAAAAAAAACAGCTTCACTGCTGTCCTCACTTCCACAACACTCCAACACTACAGCATATCTCCTTTCCACTCGATCAAATCAGGACATTCACATGAAAAACACTAACTAGAAGAACATGGGCTAAATCGTTCATACAAGCCTAAAATCGTTCAAACAAGTTTCATGTCGTGGTTTACTTCAACGTGGAGCTTCCATAGCAGATGAAGGTTAGGAAGATACCACCACGTGCGAGGAAGGAATCAAAAAGTGAGATAAAAATACCTTGGATTGGTGTCTTGGATGAGCTTGGGACCATATAGGTGCAGAGGGTCGCTATCAATGGAAGGGAGAAGCAATAAGGAAAAGGGGCGGTGTGGGGTTGCTGCCACTGGTGGTCTCTATCAATGGAAGGGAAAAGCAATAAGGAAAAGAGGTGGGGGTGGTTGTAAAGGTTACACGAGGGTGGATATCGCTGCCCCGAAAAACCATAAATATCTAATGGTGGTCTACTAATGGTCCAAGGGGATTTTCTGGTAAGGAACCCCTTTTTATAATGTGGAGAAAAAGATGATAAGAGGACAAAACTTAAAGATGAAAATTGCTTCTGCGAGACCTTTTGGTCTTTATATATAAAAATATAACATTTTTTTATATATAAATTTGGATCAATGCAATTTTTTCATAAGAACTTTAATTTTGATTGGTTAAATTTTATTAAGGGCCCATATTTATTTATAGGATTGCTTTAATTTTAAACTGTTAAAGATTTTATGAGTAGGCCTACTAAGTATGTGTGTCCTACCAGTAGGTTTCTTCAATTAAATGAAAGTCTAATTCATTGGTTAAGATTTTATAATGGGCACTATCACTAAGTTCAACTATTTTATTTTTGTTTTTATTTTTATTGTTTTGAGATTTTAAAAGGCCTTGACAGAAGTAAATGCATGTTTTTCTTTCTTTTTCTTTTTTTTTAAAAGGAGAGAGAAGGTAGGTATGATAATCAATCAATCCTTTAAAGATGGATAGAAAGTCTTTTGTGAACTCTCCTCTCATTGTTCTAAAAAAAAAACCTCCTCTCTCCAGAAGTTAGATAGGAGAGAAATGTACCGTTTTGAAGGGGCATTTTCTATAAATTATCCCTTCTTTTATATATAAGATAAGAAAGAAATGAATGATGCATTTATATATGTAAAATCCCCCACCGGAAGTTTTTCCTTTTGGATGAAGCTGGTTGACACAGATCTACCCCATTCTGGCGTATCATAAGGGGCTAAATTCGCATCGTGACAAGTACCGGTGATCGAAGAAATGATTTTATTTTCTTTTTAAAAGTTAAAAATGAAATTAGGATTTGAACATGTAATTGCCCTCTCAACACCTAGAGTTTATTTTTTATTTTTTAAATGTTACAAAGCAATATATAAAAGAAAAAAAAATAGGGTAGGCATGTCGAAGTATAGCCAAAACCTGAACTTGCGTTCAATCTTTATCTAGGTCAAAATCTATAAACCTATATCCACCTCCTACCCACCAAACTTGAGGCGTGTTTCTTTACTTGAATTCCTTATAAGAATGTGGGATGTTGGTGTTTCTTGGATTGTCCTTGGAATTTGAAATATAGTTTTTGTTTCGCTAGAATTTTAAATCTCAACCATATGAAATGTCTAAAATAACTTTTTGAAATTCCTAAAATTTCATTTTGTATGCATTTGGTTGGAAATTTAAATGCTCCACCAAGAGGAGGAATTTAAAATTCCACCTCAAGAAAATAACTTTTGAAGAATTTGAAATTCTTTTGTATATGAATTTTTAAAATTATAGTAATGTAATGGGACCTCGGTGTCAAACTCACCCTTGGATTGGAGGTGAGTCCCTAGCTATTTTTAACTTGATCGATCCCAACAGTGAGCAGTCTTGGGGGCATTTTTGTAAACTTGAAAAGAGCCCAATTGAGAATCTATTTTCTAATAGAGGCTGTTTCTCTTCTTACAGCAGCCAAAATATTAAAAAAAAAAAAACCAAAAACTCCCATATTGCCCTCACCTATTCTCTTCCTACACATATCTTTTTCTCCCTCTCCTCTGGCTAGCGAAGAGCTCCAGCCGGCAGAAGGCTCTCCCTCCCTCCCTCCCTCTGTCTCTCTTCCTTTTTCTCCCACTCCCCTTCCTCTTCCTCCTCCTCCTCCTCCTCCTCCCTCTATTTTTTCTCTCCATCTCTCTCCCTCCCTCTTTCCTCTCTTCCCCTTTCCCCCATCGCCGCAGCCGGCCTCACCACTGACTAATCTCCAACCGATGAAGACGAACTCTGGCTGGCAAAAGGCTCTTCCTCTTCCTCCCCTCCCTCTTTCTTTCCCTCTTCCTCCTCTTCTTCTTCCTCTCCCTCCCTCTATTCTCTCTCTTTCCCTCTCCCTCCCTCTTCCCTCCTTTCCCCTTTCTCCCCTTTCTCGAGACTGATCTGGTCTCCCAGACGTTGCTGTGGGGAGACGAAGATCGTCTCCGTGCCCAGTCTCCCTGCTGCGGGAAGACTGAGGGAAAAGGAAGCGGAGAAAGGGGGGAGGGAGGAAAGAGAGAGGGAGAGGGAAAGAGAGAGAATAGAGGGAGGGAGGGAGAGGGAGAGGAAGAGGAAGAGGAGAGAAAGCCCTCCGCTGGCCGAAGAAGATAGAGGAGGTGTGATGGAGAGAAAGGCATTTTGGGGAATTTTGAGGTTTTTTAAAAAAATTTTTTAGCCAGTGTATGGAGAGAAAAAGCTTATGTATGAATAGAAGGACTCTTTCTAATTGTGACTTGCTCCGTTGACCATTTTAACCGTGCCTGATGACTTCACTAATTATCGCTGCTGCCTTCACTAATTATCAAACTATCTCATATCTTGAATATATAAATAAATTTTTTTAGCCAGTGTATGGAGAGAAAAAGCTTATGTATGAATAGAAGGACTCTTTCTAATTGTGACTTGCTCCGTTGACCATTTTAACCGTGCCTGATGACTTCACTAAGTATCGCTGCTGCCTTCACTAATTATCAAACTATCTCATATCTTTAATATATAAATAATAATAGCTTTATAAATGAGTGATCCAAAATACGAATTTTCTCAAAGACTGCTACACTTTTGACATGTTAGATCAAGGATCACGCATGGGATTGATTTTTCTACATAATCCTAGTCCATGAGATCTTCCCTTGCTTCGCTATCGTACTAATATGCATCCATCTACTTGGGCCTTGTGAGCTATAAGACGTATAAATAGTAGTATATGATTTGCTTGTAGGAGAAAATTCCTCAAGTTGGGTTGGTAGCCATGCTAACATTACTGGATTGAACCCACTGCTATGTCATTCTAACATAGCCTCATGAGCTCCAACTCTCTCCTCAAAGGGAGAAAACATAGTCTTCTTCTTCCTCCGACAAGCCAAGCATTCAAGGGCCCATTTGGATGTTTAAAGAATAAAATATTTATAGATTTAATAAAATAGTATAGAATAGAATAGTGTAATATTAAAATATTATAATTTTTTTACTGTTTGGCAATTTTTGAATATTTTACAAAACTAAAATATAGTTATTTGGGTGCTACAATTAAAGTAAGCTTCATTAATAGAATAATTTCTTATTAAGTATTTTAATTGATATATAATTTACAACGTTTGAATAAAAAAATAGTGTGGTAAAGTAAAGTTTAACATATACATAAGTGGTAGGATTTTGCAAAGGGTCTCATATACATAAGAAGAAGTCGTCATATTCAAAATTCTAAGGGGCAAATTTGTATTTCTGTCATATTTGGTTGCCCATCTCAGCACTCTTCATAGGGCCCACCTTGGATTGTTCATTTGTGAAATATTTGTACATTTCTCACACCATGTATGGTTCTATTCTAGGAGGGATATTTGAAAGCTTCTAATATATGAAGAATTGAACATGTGGGGGGGATTGATCAGTGGGGCTTACAATTGCTAGATGGGATTGAGAGAGAAATAGAAGTAAACCTCTTATATGATGGTGGTTCATATCAATCAAACCCTCATAACACATGTTTGAACCTGTGCTCATTGTAATGTGACATGGATCTGGCCATCATTCACAATTGGATTGAACAATACTTGCAACATGTACGTTTTCTATTAACAATTTCAAATTTATAGCCCTAATATCAAATGTTAGGTGATTTGATTAGAGTAGAATTGGGCGCATCTCTAGTCCATGTCATGCCCGTCACCCCAACATTTACCCCCAAAACCAACCCATGTTTATTATTGGCATGTATCCATCTAGGTGGACCCCATAATCTATAATGTAGATTTAAAAAAGTATAGACTATGCTTTCTTGTTTTGGGTCTCCATTGGCAGCCCAGTAATGTGTAGAATAATTGTTATGCCTTACCATTAACAAGTTGGACCAAAGTTTGACTCATACGATGCACCTATCGCCTTAACAGCACTCCATTGCATGCCTTATGATTGAAGCCACCTTACGCTTGTCTCTATTAATGGCCTAGCAATGTACATAATAGGTCTTGTGCCATACCATGAACAAGTGGGACCAAAGTTTGGCTCCTGCAGTGCACGTGTTCCTTGTTGTTTATGGGATTTTTGGAATAAAGTTTTTATTTTGAGGATCTAATATTAGATTAAAATTAGAATTTGAAGATTTCAGAAGCTTGCTTTTTGATATGCTAGAAGACAAAATAAATCTCATGGGAGATTTTACAAATTTTGATATAATTAATAGAGCCCCACACAGTTGAAACTTTCTATCAAGAAGTTCCTTAGTAGTAGGTGATGTCATTCTCTCCAGTCATCACTTCTTTGTAGATATTGGAAGTTGATAATTTTTTTTACACTAATGATAATTATTCTAATGGTAACAGAATATATAGCATATGTTATAAACTATATAAAGCTGCATAAGAGCTTCAAATGTTAAAGAGAAAAATTATAAAGGCCATTGTACAAAGGCACTGTTATTGAGTTCAGACTTAAATAATATCCTCCACAAAGCATGCCTATCGTTAAACAAAAGATAATGAGACTTCTAATGAGAATATTCTATATAATGAAGTTATGGTTACATATGTTAGGATATATATCCTTATATTCATTATTTGATGAAATTGAGGAAGATCTTTTATAAAATTATAAAAATGTTAACATTAGATGATGAGATTTATGATTAACTTTCTATAATCATCTCCTTTATTTTGTGTCATTTATATCTTAGATATGGCGTATTCTTCTAATTGAATGATATATTGATCCAATAATACTCTTTGGTCCATTGATGATGTAGTAGAAGAGGGGTTAGATTGTTCCAATATTATCGGATGTCTCCATAGAAGCGGTAATCTCCTGTTAAGGGTGTAGTTATATTGCTTTTAGTGTTGTCCAATTAGTCTTTTGTAGTATGATAGGTTTGGTTCTTTGTGGCTAGGTTGGTTAAATCTGCTTTCTATTGTGGCTGGTCGTGTTTGCTTTAGTTGTGTTTCTTTATTGCCTTGTCTCGTATTGTTTGTGTTTTCAATAATATCTATCTTTTTAGTTAAAAAAAGAAGAGGCAAAAGGGTAGATTTAGCTTCTATCTTCAAAATTTTTTTCATCATATTTAGATGAGTGCAAATTTTAAAATAAATGTTTTTGTTAAAGGGAGGGGGTTGGAAGACAAAGCTTCATTATTGCTAATGTGTGTTTGTTCTTCTTTAACTATATATATTTTGTTCAGGCCAAAATCAGGAGACACCCATGAAATGGCATTCATGTATCACTTTCTATATTCACGGCCTCTAAGTTTGATATTGCTGAACATATTGATTTTGATATGCACTTTGAGAAAGAGTTTGCAGTGTGTAATGCCCCACCCACACGCATGAATGACATTATCCATTTTGGCCCATGAGCCTTATGGCTTTGCTTCTCGTAGGCCTCAATGCCCCAACGATGATATTGTCCTACCAAATTATTATCAGAGTGCACAGTGAAGGTTTTGTTCGTGTCACTAGGTAAGTAAGCAAGACTAAGCCAAGACAAGTCTCCAGGCACAAGGCCTTAAGTAAGGTAAGGGTAAAAGCTTAATATATAAGTCCAGTCACTTTCTTCTCTATAGTCGATGTGGGACTCTAGAATGTTACATAATGACATTTATGTTTCACATGCCATAGACTTAACTATTTTACTCTTATAAAAGATTGCTATTGCTCTTTCTTTTTCTATGCTTCATCGTAGGCACTGATCAGATTAGATCCCACCCAAATTTACACGTATTTTGAGAATTGTTTGCCAAATATCTTAATTAAAGTATATGATGAAATGTACAAGGAGTGCCAGATAGATCCATCACTTCAAGGGCATTTTAAAAAATTATAGTAGTCACACAATTGTTGCCAGTAACTCTTTTTCTAAAATAGCTATCAAGAATTTTGACAAAGAAACATGCCCTGAGTTTTATAGGAAAAGAATGTTATGAGTCAATGCACCAATGGAGAGACAGACACAAACAAAGAAGGTTTCCTTTTTAAAAAAAACTCAATATACTTTCTTGGCATGTTCTGCATCAATATGTTCATAAATAATTAGAAGTTTTTTAGTGCAAGTTCAATCTTTTCTGTGATTACTTCTTGTTCGAAATTTGTAGTCATTTCCTCTTCCATGCAAGATATTGTGTTCAATATATAATGCTTACCGGCATAAAAGATATAAAATATCCATGTTTTTCCTTGTTAAAGAGGATTTGGAAGTCTGACCTCCCTTATAGGAAAAGCATTTGGAAATCTACATGCAAAATGCCTAAAGAATAGTAAGTCGTGGATTACACAAGCCATAAAGTCCATGGCTAACTGAGCATCACATTCTTCACAATCATGTGCTCATCACTGGATACTGGCTTCTTTTGATCTTTCACTAAATCATTCTATCATTTATCTTTGAGACTTTTCCAATGATTAGACATTGTATTAAATCATCACTTTTTTTTTCTGTGTACGTTTATGTATTCATCCATGCTAATAATAATTGTATTATATGCAAGCTAGACCATGGGTTGGCCAACCCATTGGGCCTAGTCCATAGGCCCAATAGGGCATCTATTTATTTAGAAATTATGGTAAGTAGCTTAATTTGATTTGGATTAATATTAGTGAGTTTCTTATTTTGTTTAGACTTATTCTTATATTCGAAAGTTTTGTTTTTTAGGGTTCAAGCGAACGCCTTTCTATAAGGATGATTACGCTTCATTGTAAAGACAGATATTGCTTATTATCAATAATATTTTGAATTATAAGAGTTTTTTTTTTATTTGGTTATAGTTTTTCTATTCATTGTGAGTATGCCCTAGTGGTTGAATCTTTCTTTGGATTCGATCAATTTTTTGAGAGATTAATCTACTTTTCAATCATGGATCTAAGGTTGCATTAATTGGTATCGGCGATTGCAAGACAATAGTCTTTCCTGGACTTCTATCCTATCATCATCTTTCCATCCATCCATCATCACTGTCGCAGCAACCCCATTTCATCATCTTCTCGTTTTCCAATCCTTATCACCCATCCACGATAGCCCCCAAAACCCCAACTGAACCACTCCTGAAGCCTTTCATTCCAACCCGAGACCCCAGTTGAAGCCTCAAAACTGCCCAGTGATCGGGGTAATGTTGTAGTATAACGTAACATGTAGCCAGATTGTAGGATTTGAAGACAATAATGATGAAGCAATTGATGGTGTAGCGGCCTATAGAGACGATTAGCAATAACCTATGGTGATGATGAAGAAGAAGATATTGAAATGATTGATGTAGAGGGGAGAGTAAAAAGATCTAAAAAAGAAAAGAAATCAACAATTACAAAAGAAAGGAGAGAGGTTCAGCAACTTACCAATTTAAGTCTTCTACAGGAAAGTTTGCATCTTACTAATAGAGGTCTTTTCCAGGATTTCCCAGAAACATAGAGAAAACTATAAATGTTGCAAAATTAGGATGAGAGCTCTTATAGTCTCATTGTTTGCTAGAAGAGCAGCTTAGAAAGGTGAGGATTGAAGATGTTTGATAGAGATCTAGAGAAAAAAGATGAAATACAAGAGGCTTCTGAAAGATTTGAAACAACTTAAAATCAATTAATTAGAATCATTGGAATTAACCGAAAGGCAATTAATTGGAATCAATGGCATTTGATTCAATGGTGATTAAAATGGGGTATTGAAATGGAGGGCCCATAAGTCAAAATGGTTGGGGTGGTCGACATCAATTGGAAAAATTCAATTTTATTTTTAAAAATTAAAATTGTTAATCTTTTTAATCATCATCATCATCATCATCATCATCATCAACGCCTTATTCCAACCATGTTGGGTCGGCTATATAAATTCTGTTTCTCCATTTCGTTCTATTTTAAGTCAAATCTTTAGATAAGTTAAACTTCTGTTATTCTTTTTAATATTTTAACAAAATATGAATAAATTTTATTATATAAATCATAAAACAAACCTAGTTAAAATTAAATTTAAAATATCAAATATTTTAAGAAGAAAATTTTTATACAATTTTTGGCTACATGCTCGTACACTTGATGTGAATTACCGCATCCGGGTCTAATGTGGGGGTAACTGATTAACTGCACATAGTAGATACATTTACATATGCCAGAACCAAAAAATATTTACTTAGTCATCATTTGAAGCCAAAATGAGACTAAGTTGCAACTATTTGGTATGGTAGCCATCGTTTGAAGCCAAAATGAGATTAAGTTGCAACTACTTGGTACGGTAGCCATCGTTTGAAGCCAAAATGAGACTAAGTTGCAACTACTTGGCACAGTTAGATAACCTAGACCATCTGATATATAAAATCATATTCATAAAGGAGGCAGGATCGAAAGTTTTAATTTGGAATATAGGTGGTTAATTATTAATATTACTTGATATTTATAATTATTAAATATTGGAATTCTTAAAAACAGTGATGATGTTTGTCTCAACTCTAATTTACAT
The DNA here is from genome assembly GCA_037013555.1 of Sextonia rubra. Classification (NCBI taxonomy): domain Eukaryota; kingdom Viridiplantae; phylum Streptophyta; class Magnoliopsida; order Laurales; family Lauraceae; genus Sextonia; species Sextonia rubra. The sequence continues at coordinate 15,370,011 of JASUAD010000007.1, read as the reverse complement.
CGAGAAATCTTAAACCCACCTTACCCTAATGATTGGCCTTCACTCAGGTGTGCCCCACATTAAATTTTGAAAATCTAATTTTGAGGTAGATTCTCATCATATTCAAAATAAATTACAATAAGATAGAATATAAATTATGGGCCAATTCAGCAAATAATACAGTTGCAAGATATGCTCCTATTATTTATGTGGTTTCTAGTTTAGGAATGGCCCACTACGTGGAGCCTACCTAGTAATATAATAATTAAGAAGGGTGTGTAGTGTCTCTATAAGTTTATTCAAAGAAAAAAGAAAAGGAATAGAGGAAAAACAATTAAGGTTTTCTTTTAATAAAAGGCTAATTTTTTTTTTCTAACCATCATTAAATGCCACAACATAGACAATTAAGAATGCCTATTCAAAATATTTATTATTTAACAATATTAACATTTAATTCATAATACAAATACGGTCAAAATAGAAGTTTAAAAACCAAAGGTCTAAACTCAATTGGATCAAATTTAGGTTATGAATGTAATATGAGATGCCTGATCAAATGCTCAAGGATATTGCTAGAGACGTATTGTAGTAGTTATATTGAGCTAAATTGATAAGGGGGGCCTTGTTCTTAGGCATGGCTTCCTTCCTCACCCATAGATCCATCTCAATCAAATTCTATTTGATTACCAAGCCTCAAACACACCCCCCCACACACACGCACATTCTTCTCACTCTAATTTTTAATCAAAATTTATTCGATCAGTCCCCACACCAAACAAAAAAAAAAAGAAAGAAAACTAATTTGACAAGTAAAAATCTCCTTTACTTTTATTGGATCTTGATGAAGAAGGCTGAATTTTGATGAAGAAGAACACATAACTCATTTGATATGTAATCTGTTGTGGGACTAGAATCTAACTGCAAGTTTACTGGATCTTGATGAAGAAGGCAAGATTATCCTTGATCTACGCTTGACTATGCAACTTCAAGCGAAGATTTGAGGATTGGAACAAATCTTATTGTAGCTTAAGGTGAGACTTGAATTTGAATAAATTTTATGGTAGCTCAAGGTGAGATTGAGAGAGAGATCTTATGAGAGGGAATTAGGTGAGAGATATTTTAGATTTTCTGGCAGCATAGGACTGTTTTTCATAAGGAAATCAAAATAAATATTAATGTATTATGCATTAGGATATAGGTACAGTGATTACTTGTTATGGCCCAAGCCCGAGATTTTGCAATTAGTGCAACTCCTGATGTACGGCATACGTAATCCAGTGGCAGTCCGTGTGGCATTAAGACACATAAGGACCATCATAAAGGAAAAAGCACAAAACTCATGTGTGAGGGCTGACGTGTAAACATGTCCATTTAAAACATTTGCGGAAGTCTGTGTACTTTAACTGTGCTTAACAATGTCCTGTATAATTCATATTTTGAGATATGATATCAAACATAAACTGAATTTGTTGAATTTCAATTGTAAACTAAAGAAATATAACTTAAAACGATGTTTTTATATGAAATATGATCCCATGCATAAACTAACATGTCCAAAATACAAGCATCTAGATGAATGATCCAAAATACGGATATATAGTGTGACCAAATGCATATAACCTAAATACAATTTGAATAAGCAACATACATGCTCATCAAAATTAGGTAACATAATAACAATAAGATATAATGACATGATGCATAAACATAATTTAACAAATGGTATAACCTGTCATGCCTAGAAATATACCCATAGCGCTATTTGAAATAGACAATCGTAGGGTGTTGTCAAAGTTCACATTACTATACTATACTTAGGAAGTCTCTAAAACTCCACTACAAGTAAGTCAGAGGCGGAATCGGTATTTAGACTTGTTTGTAACACTAAGGATAATGCTATAAACACAACGGTTTAGCAAATATAAGTACATATAAAACTAACATATTGTATCAATTGAATTAGAAACATATTAATTAAATAAGAGCAATAACGGAATCTAGGCATGCTGTGCATATGAATAGAACATAAATATGAAATCATAATTAGAGATACAGTAACATACTAGTTGGTAACCACGAGATTGTATTTTCTCTGAGGAGAGCGTTTAACATACAGAAGAAAAAATCGCTAGGGGATCAGTTTAGCTATCTGAGGAGCGTCGACCAACTCCTTCATAAACTATTGCAGTAGTGACATAAGGAATACCTGAATTGGTCTTGTCGAATCTATTAAGGGTATAAGTTAAGTAGTATCGACTCAACGTATCAAGACCATCCCAAATTAATATCATTCATACGTATCATTAATCGTAGCAATTGTCTTATATTCATACATAAATGGATTATTGGTCTTGAGATCATATTCAATCATAAAAATTGGGATTAAATAGAGTAACTGATAATCAAACAATGTATACTTAAATGAGCTAATATAACTTGAACCTCAACCTTACCTACTCCTATTTTGGCTCACGGGCTGATGCTTAATAGTAGCTCTTTCTCCTATTCTGCCTCAAGGCTCGCCAGGAAAAATAGATATATGATTTAATCATGTTGAGGGCAAGATTTACTTAAACAATATTAATGCATTGAATTGAAAAGTTATTAAAGTTATTTACTAGCCAACCCTATGCTATGATAATCCGTGTTTCCTCAATCATTCAATACGGTGTATTCATAAAATGTTCGGTGCCAATGTGTTATCAAAATCTTAGTGTTATATTGTGTAGGCAATAGATATCACTTTTATGCAAACACCCATGACGTGACGTTAGAAACTGATCAGAAAATCAAAAAAGAATAAGTAATAGCTCAACACTCTTTCTTCTTAGTATTTAATTACTGTTGGACTAATTTGTTTAAAGTAAGGGTGTCATTTCTAAGGCCCAACATGGTCTTTTATTGTACTTAATGTCCTAAGGGTAAGCATGACTTATATCATATCTCTAAGGTTTTAAAATAAAGTTAGGACAACTCCCAATTTAATCTTCATTTCAAAGTAATAAAATAAGGTTTTACTAGGATACATTGCTCCCTAATGACTCTCATATAAGGTCCTCTAAAACATCTCCATAAAATAACTCTCATTTTCATAAAATATTTAGCTTGCCTCACGAAACCCTGTGAGTGAGTTCCGTAGAGCATTTTGGCCTTTAAAATACTAAAAAAGGTCAAAAAATACCGTTTATCATTTTTCTATCCAAGATAATAGTAAAAAGTATTACCTATTTTTTTCATACATACTATCACTTACCGGAGTTTTGGTAAAGCCCCATATTCCGATAATATTGAATATTATTATGGTTGTAGAAAATTTGCATAATCTAATGATCAATTTTAGAACACCTTGGCTCCACTAAAGATCAAAAGTGTGGTCTCTCTTTATACCTCGCGATGGACTATGGAAGGTCCACGGTCAGTCGTTTAAACCAAACTTTAAAGTAAGGTTTTCAAGCAAAAACCCGAGCAATTGACCGATTGCCTGCGCTCGCGAGCAAGTTTCACCGCTTGAGCGATCACATGTTCTGTGACAAGTGTTTTCTTTCGCTTCAGGGCCACTCGAGCTCAGGTTCGGGCGCTCAAGCGTAGGTTCGAGCACTCCAACGTTCATATGTTCTGTTTTAGGATTCTTGAAATGCATTCAAGCTCATGGATGTGCCGAAATTTCAATCCTTATAAATTGTATGGAACCTCTGTTCCCCCACCCATTTAAAATCCATTTTACACTTCCTTAACATCATTTATTCCATTATATATTCTTAATTTCACTTATTAACCCATAAATCATTCACATTTTTGAATTGAAGAGATAGAAGAATTGTAAGTAGGCATTCAATAGAAAGTTCATTAAGAATCAATAAAATCAAATATGCATGTAGTAATATATGCTCTATACTTGCCTTTATTATTAGTGCTTCACTCAAATCAAGCTTTTTCCTTGGTTTGATAGTGAAGAAAGCCTCAGTAAAAGATGATTTAAGACATGCATTGAAAGAAATGATCATGAGATGCATGCATGCTACAAGATTGAGTCTCATTGACTCTTTTGAACCAAAAAAAAAATAAATAAATAAAGGAATGATGGAGTTCTTACCTTAGGGAGATGTAAAGAAGAAGAAGCGATCAATTTATAAGATTCAAAGGAAGACGATGAACAAGGAAGTAAAGAGGAAGAAGAGGGAGCTACAGCCCTTGCATGCATAGCTCCAATGCTTGGTTTCCAGTTGCTAAAGAATGAGAAGAAAAAATGAAGAAGGAGCTTCAGCAGTAAAGAAGAGGAAGATGGAGAGAAATTTGCTGGAGTGGGATTTCCAATCAAATATTTTTGCTGGGATTTGCATGCAAGTCCAGTTTGTTCACAAAATTTTCAATTTGAGTCAATTAGACTTCAAGTGGGCCAAGTTGAATTTGAATTGAGCTGGGTCTAATGAGAAAGATGTCCCACAAGATAGAATACATATAATGCGATTATATGATGCCTTAATGATGGAAAGCTATGTAACTTATAATTACATGAGAAGGTCCTTGGCTACTTAAGGAAGGTTCGAACCCATCTACCTATCCATGACCCAATTAAGATAAAGAACAAGATAAATTAAGACTAAAATACATATATTAGTAGAAAATTAAGTTTAATTAATATAAATTACAATTAAGTTGGGTTGGAAACTTATTTACTCCAAAGAAAGAAATAAAAAGAATGTTGAAGTTGCTGATATGTATGGATATCTCTTTAAAAAGTATGAATATAGTAAAAGATTTTAGGAGTATAGTAAAAGATTTTTGGGATGCCACGTGTCACTTTCTCGCGCTCTCTCGCGAAGATGGTGAATTCTAGGTCTAATCGCTCTCTCTCTCTGTCTTTCTCTCTCTTATTATCCATCAACCACTGAATTGGGAATTCTAAAGAAAGGATGAAAATTGATCAGGAAAGAAAGAGGGGAAAAATTGGAAAGTGGTGTTTTTTTTTTTCTAATGAGTCCTAATGATGTTGTTGTGGGGAAGAAGTGGGTAAAAATCAAAAAGTTCTTTTTTAATGAGCCCAAACGATAAAGTTTTGGTGCAAATTGGTCTTTTGGGTGCATTCAACAACTTAATTCAATGTTTTACAGGCTTTCTCAATCAATTTGTTTAATGATGACTTTGGACTAATTTTTTCATAAAAATCTCTATTTTTTAAAGGAATAGGAGTGTGTATTTACCACATGGGGCCCCATCATCCAAAATAGAAATAGTTTACCTAAGTTGTTTACCTAAGTTGGGGTTGTTGAGTAATAAAATATAAATAATGCATGAGACTTTGTCTGAATGCATCATGGAAATGCCCATTTATTGATTTGAAAGATGAAAATTTGGGTTGTTTCTATCTATTAATGAAGTTTGTTTTGATTGCATCAAAGATAAAATAGCTAACAGATCACAAGCCTATTCCTGTAAAGCAAAAGAAAGTGCCCAGCTGGTGAATATGGAGCCTCCAAAGTGTAATCGACACATGGTTGATGGCCCCCACAAAAATCTTGCATTTCCAAGAATCCGTAATAATTGGTCTGGACCTCCAAATTAAAGTCATAAATTCATAATTGAATTACAGAAATGGTCCCACTGTGGCTAATTGGATGGCTAAGATCTTCCAGCTTAACAGTGGACCCTACTTGTACAAACTTAGGCTCAAGTTTTAGGTGCCAAAAGCTTGGATTGTGGCCCTTGAAGATTAATATGAACATTCTTCCTCATAACTCGTCCAGAAAATGGCTAATCAATTGCCATTGCAATCAAGAGACATCAAAAGACTCCTAGATGTGAATTATTTTCACAGGTCTCCATCCAATCCTAGATGCATGTCAACATTCTATGATTCCCATTCTCCTTTGATCATTTTCATTCTCATTATTGTGTATACCTTTCATTTTCATCCATTTAACATAACCAGCCAGCATCCCCTCTGCCACAAACATGGTTGGTCACATTAATTTCCCTCTCGACCTTACATGTGGCTGTGACTTTGTGGATACAAGATCCCAGTGAAGCAGACCCCACCATGATGATCAAGAAGGCCCACCAGATGAAACCCATTTTTCGGAGTCTTCTTCTAATTGGGTCTATTTGGATGAATAGTCCCACAAAGGAATTACGCAATTTAAAATTTTATTTAAATTAAATTTTGGTAGATGTCTAATTCAAAAGACTAAGCCTCACATGAATATTGTAAATTGTTGGATTAGTCTACTTTTTCTTTTGAGCAGTTCTGCTTTGGCTCAAAGTAGATGTCCGGATTCGTTAATTCATTCATCATCATCATCAACACATTTTAAAAGAAGATAGTATCCATCAACACATTTAAAAAGGAAGATTTTGCTTTGCATCACCCATCTATTGTGGTACGCATGGATGGAAAGTAGAATATAAAAGCCTTGAAATGGCCCCCATCAGAAACCTTTATTAGTGCATTATCGACTAGCTTTTATCTTGACAAGCTTTTGGATCTCAACCTCTGCCATTGATATTGATCGGCACAAAGACATAAGTAACGTTTACTTTGCAATGAGGCTAAGTAGAACTCTAGAGGTGTGATGGATGAATCGCATCTTGACATGATTCAATCCAACGGCATATGTACAATCAATCCGAAAATTCCTTTCTTTTGATATCTTGCATGCACCACTAGGTGGCCCACAGAGATTGGGGCAGGTCACTTCTATTTCACCCAAAGTATCACATGCCTTACCTTATCTCACGTATTGACATGCAAGCGCATCCACTCGAATCATGGTCAGAGAGACCAAATCAAGTGGGTACGCACCAACCTTTTTTGAAAAATGGATCTCAGTTTGGTTGAAACTGGTTCAACCATCAAGTTGATAAGGTTTGACGAACTATGTCAAGCTCAAAGATGATAAACTAAGAAAACTTATTCTTATTGGGTTAATGGGAAACTTTTTCTTATTGGGTTAATGGGATGTCCAATGAGTCCAATTGTTGATTCTAACAGTTTTGACCAGCTTATTAGGTTTGGACTAATGTACTAATTCTCACCCTAAGAAAAGTTTTAAATTTCATCCGACGTCAAAATTTGGATCCCTTGACTTAAAGGCATCCATCGATTGAATGGTGATGTCTTAACTCTTACGTGGAAGTTCCTGCAGGATAATATTTTCAGGTGTAACAATAGAGACAACCACCTTTTGTCAAAATATGATTACCAAAACAACAGTAAACTGATGGATGGACCAAATTGAAACTGTGACTCCCTATTGATCATGCAGTGTGATATTCTTTTGTTACCTTCTAAAATAAAACATGGTGGAGAGTCTGTAAGGTGAGGCTCGGTAGCCCAATAGATAAAAGAGGGTTTAATAATCTCGCAATTTCCAAAAATTAGGTTCATGAGATACCTATTGGATTATCAACCCTCTTATCTAAGTTCATGAAATGTATGATAAATATATATAACTAATGATATATAATATTTGAAGGATTTTAGGATATAGTCATACAACTTGAATAATCAATCTCTAGCAAAGGAAAATTTTTCGACTTTCTTGCTCACTAGTTTTTAGCTATTTGTGCAACCATTTTTCATACTAGAAGTTTTTCCTCCCACTCCACAAAATCTCATTTTTGCATTGAAGAGGATAATAAATATGGTTATAAAATTTCAGTATTATACAAACATGCTCTTAATGTGGTTCATGTTGCGGATATTATATAGAGTCTGAGTCCATTTAAGCTAGTTAAAGAAATGATACAAAAGATTATATATTATACTCATAAGTCTATTCTAATGTTAAAGATAAGATTAATATTAGTTAATTGGTTCATCCACGTCACCAAATGTCTGGATCCCAGACCAGTATATGTGTGCTTCCAATATTTAAACCCCATCAAGTAGGCCGCGGAAGAATTGAATTGATGAAAGGTGGGTTATATGGGATTGACTCAAAGTCATTGTGGGCCACCTCTTGGAAGAGCCAGTGATCATCTCTCTTGATTTTTTTATGACGGTATGGATAGAAAAAGATCAAGGGGTTTTATATAAATAAAGGTATGCATTATTCATGCTAATTTTTGGGCATTTCTGTAAATTCAGCAATCGAACTGACAAGTTTCCATTTTAATTACAGAACGTCGCACCGACAATAACGAAAAGAAAGAAAAAAAGCCAGCTCAGCTCCACCGGTGAAAGTAAACCTACTTGGATTGTCTCTTTCAATCGGTAGGTTTCACAACTCAATTTGAGCAAGTACTTTGACAATATAGCTGGCCTAAGGTTTTACATTTGCCCTTCAATGGTTAAAGTTTAATAAATTTATGCAACCCTGTGATCCTCTACATCCATAAGGTATCACACAAATTTCCCTTAATTATAAACCCTGTTGAATAAATAACTGTATAAATTTTTTTGTATTTCAACAATTGACGGACCAATGTCAAGTTTTAAAGTAGCCGTTAAGTCAAAATCCTTTTATCCAAAATCTTGATCTATTTGGACATTGCATTGCCCTTCCTATAAAATATTGGACATGGATGTGGTTATTAATAGGAGAAAATGATTCATTTATGGCATATTTGTGTAATTATTTTCTTTGAAAAAGATGACGGTTTTCTTTAGAGAAATAATTTTTAATGTGTTAGGTGAAGCTTAATTCCTCATAACCACTTTTTCGCTACATCACCGCTACGTCAAACTTTTTCTCAAAGAGTTTGGAAACGAAATTCTTATGGGGGACCATCAAACTTCTGTTTCCGAATAAATATTCACCATCTTCCCATTTCACCTTGAGTTATAACCCCACATCCAAGTTCCTCTCTATTTATCTACTATGATGCCCCTCTCTTTCCTTTTTTTTTTTTTCACACTCACTACCCCTCTTTGTAGTCTCTACCCACTATTCTGCATACTCTTTTTATGGTTTTACCAAATATTTTACAACCGCACCAAACAATATTATTTCTAATTCACTAAGAAAAAATATTTTTGCACAAAATACTAACTTTTGTACTTCCGCGAAACTCTTTTCTTATGAAATACATCTACATGTATTTTACTAATGTGCAATTTCCTCTTTTCACCGGAAGAAAGTGTACGCAAATGTGCCCTTATATTCTCTTGATTTCAATAGTTAAGACCTTCCAAATCTAATTATATTATATTAAAGCCACGGGTTTGGCTTTAATTTTGACTGTTAGTTATTCTTATTTTTTCAATCTTTTCAGTTTTATCCCCACTTACCTCACTGAAAACCTCATTGAAACTATCTTATCTCTTTATAAAAAAAATACATCTACTCTCCACTTTTCAAACTTCTTTTCATTTTTTGCAATAACTCAATTTCTACCAAAGCTCTACCATTTCCTTTCTACCCGAATCCCTCTTTCCTTTCCTTTCTATGCCATTAACTCTTAAATTACATAAACATGTATTTTCGTAATATTTTCTTCTTTTGTTTTCTTTCTAAAATTTATGGATATTTTTTTAATGCATGAATATTTTAGTTATGATGTTATCCACACCCGTGCACGGATTATTACGCTAGTTAAAATTTATAGTAGTACATGTATGACAATTATACTGTTTTTGTGGAGAGGGCCGCACAAGGTAGATTCAATTGGCTGATGAAACACAATCACTTTTGTGTAAACGGTTCAAAAATCAAAATGGCAACAGTGCACAGTAGCAACATTATTCATCAAACAATCAAATTTTAGATCATTTGAGGCTTTAACCTTATGAAACAAATTTGAAGTTTTCAGCACCGTTAGATCGATTATTTGATAAAAAAAAGTAATTAACGCAATATAATGTATATTCATTAATCCTTCTATTTTTTTTTCAAACAGTCATTTCAAATGTTCATTTTTGGACGGTTTGGATTTCAAACAGGCAGCTCCATTCTAACTCATAACCTCTGTCTCCTCTTCCTCGGTGAGTTCAAGTTGGCACTAATTTTCAATCTCCCATTCTCCGGTGGCAACTCTTTTTAATTTAGCAAATCCAGCTGGCGTCGCCCTTCTTAGACGACATGACATGACACGACACGAAGAGCCCGTTAAAGTTGACAGTGGCCCCCATAAAAAAAATTGCATGACTTCAATTTAAAGAAATTGATCTCAGACCGTCCATCTTCGCAGTCAGCGGTCATGATTTCGAATTACTGCGGGCCCCACTTGCATGCCACGTTGCAGCATTCGTCGAATTCGTGTTGCACGCTAGCGACTGATTTCTCCTCTTTTTTATACCGTGTTTTTATTCACTCTTTGTATTCAGTTACATTCATCGCTACCCTATAAAACCCTCAGGACCGAGCTGTCTTTCCTTCGAATCTCTCTCAAAACCCTAGATTTTGAATCTGAAGCCCTCGTTTTCTTCTTCGAATCTCTGATCTCTACGAGAATCGGAGCCGGATTTCGCGATTTCTGTGAAATTTCTCGCGTTCTCGTCTTCCAAGTTGCAATCTTTTCCGCCTCTGATGAAACAAAGGAGTAAAATTTGGGGGCTGAAGGCTCTAGATTTCTGCTAGAAATCTTGGATCTTGGCTTGATTCAGTGATTGAAAGGTTAAATCTGCGCCTTTGGGAATCGTTTCTCGTTCAAACGAAGAAGAACGGATGCTTGGAAGGATTTCTGCAACAAGTCCTCGATCATAGGACAAATCCGCTCTTGTTTTCAGGATTTCGTGTTTTGATTCTTTGATTCTTGTTTCGGACTCATAAAGGTAGTTGAAATTCGAAAAGGAAAGAGCCGAAATCTCGATTTCTGCTAGAAATCTCGATTTGTTTGATTTATCGATCCTAAGATTGCTGGTTTCCTCAGTCTCTAGTGAAAATCTCAGATCCGTGTTAAAAGCCCTTGCTTAGGGCCTTGAACCCCCTTTAAACCCTAAAGCGCTTGTCGAGCTTTAATTCGTAGAGAAAATGAGTAGTCGAAAGGAAGAGGAGCGGAATGAGAAGATTATCCGAGGCTTGATGAAGTTGCCTCCAAATCGAAAATGCATCAACTGCAATAGCTTGGTATTCCTCTTCTTTCCAATTCCAAATCATCGTTTTTTGTTACTGTTTTTTTAGAGAAGATCACTCAAAGGATTCTGATTTCTAGGGTTTGTGAATGAGTAACTTGGTTCTTTTATTTGTTGTTAAGATATTCTTTTGGTTTATGATGTTATTGCTATGTGATTTCAGGGTCCTCAATATGTTTGTACGAATTTCTGGACGTTTATCTGTATGACATGCAGTGGAATTCAGTGAGTGAATCCTTCTTCTTCTTCGTTTTCCTCGTATTAGATTTCGTTGTTTTGCTTATTTTTGCTTCGATGGTGCCTTTGATTATTGAAAATAACTGTGGAAATGATATTTTTATTGTAACTTTGAAGAATTAAGAAGTTGGAATTCATGAACTGTAATAGCTGGGACTAGTTGATTAAAGAGTAAGGCAAATGCAATTGTAACTTAAGTTTGAAGTTTTCAGGAAGAATATGGAAATGTAGATATCCTTTAATCGTGTGAGAGTTGATAAACATAGATATAATTGGTGGCTAATTGGTACCCTTGTAGACAAGAGCCTCAGTGTCTCAACCACAAGGCTGCATTTTCGAGCCATATTGCTACCATTGTGTAATTGCATAAATATATCCAATGCAGCAATGCTGAATGGATGAACCTTAGTGAATTACTTCTGTTCTCTGATTATAAATTATTAATGTGGAAGCTGTTTCCTCTACCCTCTTGCCCACTTTGGGGAAACAATGTCAAATTTTTTAGTTGTGGAGGGGAAGGCCTCTAATACCTATATCACTTTAGAAAGATTGTGTGTATGTTTACATTTTACTCTCAAAGAAGAAAGTGTTAGCCCTTATTTATAGTTTCTCTTTGTGCCTTGTAGTCGTGAGTTTACTCACCGGGTGAAATCTGTGTCCATGGCTAAGTTCACGTTTCAAGAAGTTGATGCTCTTCAAAGAGGTGGTAATCAGGTAACAAATTGTTGAACTTTCCCTCTTTATTTTGTGGAATTGCTAGTACTTGTTCTCATGTAAACTTTTTCCCTTTTTAGCGGGCAAGAGAGATCTTTTTGAGTGATTGGGACATGCAACGACAAAGGTTGCCTAGTAGCAGGTAAGATATGCGTTGTTTTGTAAGCCAAGGTATTAGCATGCCTTCAAACTTGACTGTCTTTCTGTTTTCCTATATTGCAGTAACCCTGACAAAATCCGGGAGTTCATAAAGAAAGTCTACGTAGAAAGGAAATATGCTGGAGGGAAGCCCTCTGACAAGCCACCAAGAGACACACAGGCAACCAGTTTTCAACAATTGTGCATAAATCATTTAAGCTTTGCACATGGAGATTATTCATGCGCATCTTACTGTTAATTTTGGTTAGCCTTAACAGGGTCTTGTAATTAGCATGTATTGGACTAACAGAGGTTTGCATGTTCTTACAGAGCCATAAAAACCATGAAGAAGACCATAGACGTGCTAGTTCATATCATTCCTTTTCTCAGAGCCCTCCTTATGAATATCAGTATGAAGATCGACGTTATGGCAGGCAAACTGGTATTCTGAGCAGAAAACCGGGTTCAGATCGAGGTCACTATGAGGGGAAGATATCTAGCTTTGTTTACAGTCCTGGTCGTATGAGTGACCATATGTATGATGACAGGTTTTCTAATGAAGTTTCAGCCAATAGAGCTTCAGATTATTCAGTGTCTAGCACAGGCAATCCATTTAGCCTTGATTCCCAGTCGCCTGATTTTCAAAGGGAAAGTGGATACAACAGCCCTCCAGTGTCTGATATATTAGTTGCAGATGTGCATCACCAGGCAAATGCCAACAGAGGGATCACCCATCCACAGGTCAAGTTGTTCCTATTGCTACTATTTTGTTTCTATGCCATTCTCTACATTTGATTGTTCATTTTTTCCATTCATTTTCACCAATGGATGATGAGTTTTTTTTTTTTTTTTTTTTAATCTCCAGAGGACTGTATCTTCAGCAAGCCTTGGATCCTTAGATAACAACTCCACCTCTACTACACCCAGAAATTCGAGTAGCTTATTTGACGTTGTCTCGGAGTCTGAAGGATCCTCTGGAACCCAACAGACAGGGACATCTCCTTTTCCCTTTCTGCCACAATCATCTGGTTTTGCTGGTGCTGCAAGCCAGGACTTTTTTGGTCCATCATTTGTACAACCAACGGGGGCTTCCTCTGCTCCCACAATAGATTTGTTTGCTGACATGACTCAGCAGAACACAGCTACACACTTAGAGCGAAAACCATCATCTGCTCCCTTTGCAGAAAATGAAGGATGGGCTACATTTGACTTACCTAATCAAGCTACATCTGCTCCCCAAACAAAACATGAAGCCCCTGCTATTATGTCTCCTGAGAATGCATCAACTATGGGAAACCTTGGAACACTTCCATCTGTAAGTAACTGCGTACAATGGTCCTCTGTTCAATGTTCCACGACTTTTGGACTTTTTCCATTGACTCATCAGTGGCATGGGAAAACTGTGAAATGAATGTGCATGGTACAATGATCTCCCATGTCAGCAATCATTCAATTTAATGTTGGATGAATAATGCCAATTGAAATGGGTGTGGTGCGCATGAACATTATTATGCACTAACATTCCCCAATTCCAACTCAAAACTTATATGACTACTTCTTTTAGTTTGGCTTTATGCCTTATATGAATTTCATGTGGGATAAATTTTCAGTTGCAGTGTTATGCTTTCTTTAGTTTCTATCAAACCCTGATTCAATTTATCTTCATTACATGGATTAGACTTGAACAATACTAGTGGAGTAAATGGGGCGTTTTACCAAACCTGCCTTTCATTATGTTTAAAATTATAACAATACATGCAAATCTCAACCCTCCTATATGCTAGGAATTTACATTGTCATGCCCTCTCTCTGTAATTCCTCTGACAAGGACCTTAGTCCATACTAAGCTTGAGCAAGAAAGGTGCCAAGTCCTTGCATGTTTTTTAGACTTAGCTTTTCGACACCTTTTATTTTTCTAAGTTTGCAATTAAAGAATTGAGAAGGTTCATAGTTTGAAACAACCAACTAGAATGTAGGAAATTGTTTGAGCCAACCAGTTGATTCTCTGTAACTAAGACTTTCTAAATAAAATAGGAAACTGCCAAATCCTAATTAAACAAGAAATAGGAATTTGAAGTACTATAAAAATCGAAGTTTCTGCACTAGCTCTTAGTCAATTGGGCTTTTGGACTAAACCCATTAGACCGGTATGGCCCATAGCTCAATGCGTGGGCCCAGGTGATTTCTTGGGTCTGGTCCTATCACTCCGTCCACCCAAAATTGGGAGGGACGACACAATTGGCAACGCTGGTAGCCGCTGGCGGTCATGAGTTGCCCTTGAAAGAAAGCAGTTTTTTTTATTTTTATTTTGATTTCAAGTGTTGCAGCTCCCTCTACCAAGAATTGGAAGCTGCAGTAATATGCCCTAGCCCTTGTTAATACAGCAGCTTCCGCTGACGATAGGGCTCTTTTTTTTTTTTTTTTCTTTCCAAAAATTGCAGCTGCTCACCATATTTCAGCAGGGATTTTTTGCACTACCCTCATGGGATTTTTCAAATGTTTCGCATTACCATCTAGAAAAGATTTCATGATGTCGACACACTCACCGCTGACATGGATTCAGGCTATGTAGAAGTAAGAAAGCCAACTAGCAATTTTGGGTCCAAGGGTTTTGTCATGAAAGTTGATAACATGGATTTAGGCCATCTAGGAATGTGAATGCCCTTTAGCAATGTCAATTTTGAAAGGGCTAGGGCGTATTGTTTCAGTTCTTGGTGGAGGGAGCTGCTGCACCTAAAAAAAAAAAAAAACAAAGCGCTCTGCTTCCGGGGCAGCCACCAGTGTTGACGAGTGTGTTGTCCCTCCCGGTTCTGGGTGGAGGGAGAAAGAGGGGAGAGAAAGAGAAGGGAAGGGAAAGATGGAGGAAGGAGGTTATACCTTGGCAGCCCGGAGCTCGCTGTGAACGGAGGAAACAGCCCGTAGCTTGCCATGAAGGGAGGAGATGAGATGTTTAGACGGAATAAGGATTTAGATGAAGAAGGAAGAGCAAAGAGGCATGTAATCGTTGCAAACTTAAAAGCCCTAAGGGTATTTTGGGGTTTTTGAAAATGGGGGGATAAAGTCGGCTGGAAGTGCTTAGGCCTGCCCTTTGTCTTGAACTGAAAGGAAGGTGGAAAACTTAAGTCCAAATTTGAAATGTAGTAATTTTTTTTTGTTCTAATTTGAAATGTACCGAAAAGTTAGACCTTATTTTGAAAATTTTCCAAATTAAAATAAAAACTAAAGCAAAATAAAAGAAGATCGAGAATTGATTCGTGCGTGATAAGTTTTGTGTGGGTATCCTGAGTGTACTATGGGGCTTACTTCTATTTAAGGTTCGATCATTGGTAAGAAACCACCTTCTAATGAAACAACACCAGCATATCTCCTCAACTGACGTCCGAAATTTCACATTGATTGAATTATATTACATTGAAGTGGTCAGTAATTTTTGACAAAGTGATCCCTTGTTTAATTTTAGGGCCCCTCAAATCATAATCATTGCCATTATCACAGCCTTGTCTCAACTAGGTTGGGGTTAGCTACATGTGTTATCTTAGGCCAAATCATTGGATAGGTTGCATCTATCCTGACTACTTCCATCCATGTGCTCTTTGACGTACTGGTGTTGCCCCGGATCTCCGATCGGGTGTAGAACGATCTCTCGAAGGATTGTTCAAATCTAAAGATGAATTCAAGCCTTAGGGCACAATGAAACTCATAATCAAAACCATAGAGAGAGAAAATCTCTTGAAAACTGAATTATGATTGAATAAACCATGTCTTCTACAATGGAATAACTAAGGATAGGGATCCTTTTGGAGACTAAGGATCAACTGGGCCCATCAGTGTCTGCAGGCTTGCAATCTGGGCCGGATTTGGGATCGGCTGGCATCACGTACCCCTTCTCCTTGATGGGCCATCAACCACCATAAAGAAACTTTTCCTCGGTAGTGCTTCATTGCATATGTCCAAACCACCTTAAGTGAGTCTTTCTTAATTTTTCATCTATTGATGCTACCCTCAAATGCTCTCGAATGGACTCATTTCTTGTTCTATCTTTTCTAGTTTTTCCATACATCCATCTCAATAGTTTCATCTTTGCTACACTATTTTTGTTTCGTATGTGTTATTTCCTAATTGATCAACATTCTTCTCCGTAGGTCATAACTAGTCTAATTGCTGTCTTATAAATTTTTTCCCCTTCAATCTTGTTGGTATGTGCCAATCACAAAACACTCCAAGAATCTTCTTGGTCCATTTTATGCTCTCGCATGTCAACATTCCTATATTCCAAGTAGCAAGTCGAATCCTCTTCTTCTTTTGGATTACTTCTTTACCGGCAAACGTTAGATTGGTGCAAGAACATTTGCCTATTTTTCACTACAACCAAGTACAAGTATAGTGTGTCGATTATAGCGGCGAATGCCTTATCATGATTATAGAATGTCAACATCTCAGATGTTCTAGTTGCAACAAGTTGGGGCAGGACAGCGTGGGAGGCAAACAACTGTATCAGTTGTCTTGTCTTATCTTCACTGGTTTTGATGCTTAGCTGACTACGTCAGCAAATGGGCCTATCATAGTCGAATTCTCTTCTGGGCTTTGCTCTGGAAAGAGTTCTGGCACGATCTTCCTGACTCTTTCTTTCGTCTCTATGTCTCTTAGGCCATGGCTGGTCATTTCTTCAAGAGAGCTGTGGATTTCTATTCTAATTGGCTTATTGCCGGGCCTCATTTTTTCTACCGTACCATTACCAAACATTTCACTGGTTTGAATGATCACTGTGTTGGAGAGGTAGACAGTGTATTGCTTTTGGGTTTCGTCTAAAATTTCAAAGACGACCTGGTCTGAGAGTTTTGCTCTTTGGCTAGATATTTCACTAGGAGCAAAGCGCTCGAGCTGGGGATTATCTGCTGTAGTTATCCAGGTTAAACTGGGCATATCTTCTAAAATTCGTATTACAGAGAAGTTTTCTCTGTAATTTGCAAATGGACTAAGGATAAATGTTTGTAGGACATAAGGATATTCTTTGATTAATTTTTTTAATACCCATTTTTCTTCGTCTGGGATGATGCTGAGATCTTCTTCCTTTTTGATATGTATATAGTTAATGAATTGGTATTTGTATAGGATTCTTCTCTCTTCTACATACAAAGGCTCTGAGAATCCTTGAGTAATGACTAATCCTAGTATGTTGTCACATACTCCTTGGATCAGCTCAATTCCCTCCTTTTCAGTTCCTTTTATTAGCTGGTTCATAAGAGCAGTTGCTCTTGTTCTGTCACTGAGTTCTTGAAGATCGAGCGAAGTCTGGGTTAATTCTGCTTCTAAAATGAAGTTAACTGTGAATTTTAACCTCCTGTATATCGAGGTTTTTAGTTCTCCTGTTACTTCTGCATAGGAGATTTGTCCAGTAGTATTTACCAAATTTTTGGCATACTCACTAGTTTCCATTTTTGACTGGGCTATGAGGCTTCTCTGAGTCCTCATGTCTAAGAGCAGCTATAATAGCTTGCTTGCATTCAACTCTGAGGGAGTAGTTGAAATCCTTCCATATGTTGTCGGCTGTTAGCAGTTCTTCCCTGCTAAACTCTTTTCTGAGAGTTCCAATTTGGAATTGTTCTTTGAAGTGCCATCCTATTAAGAACACCTTTCCAACCATGTTTTTAGGAATAAATTCTTCATTATGGAATCATGGGGGATATAGAAACTGCTCCATATTGTCTATGATATTTGGAACCTTTCTCTTTTGTAACAGAGATTCTGTGGGGGAGCGTGATTGCTTAATTCTGAATCACTTCCTTCTCCACTTCCTTCTTCGCTTCCTTCTCCAATAGATAGTTTCTTCATTTCTTGAAATTCAAGAAAGTCTTGAAAAAGGCGGTGGTTTTCCAGGGAAACCATCCCTCTGCCTCTAGAGGGTATTCTTGCTCTACCTCTTTGCATTTGCATCTGCATTACACACACTTGTGTTAAATCTGAGTTAGTATGAGCAAAGATTTCTTCTCTTGAAGTGATGTCTGCAAGTTTTTTTTTGTCCTAGAATATGTATGACATTATAGTCAAATTCATTCAAGAAATTGTGCCAGTTTATATGTCTCTTTTGAGAGAATTTTATAAGTGGAGCATTTTTGAAATGATGAACAAACTTAGAATCTGTTTCAACTAATAATTTCTTGGGTATGAGAAAGAGAGCATATTTTTCAATGCCCATTATTACCTCTAGAAGCTCTTTTTCAAGGGCATGATAATTATACTGGGCTGAGTTAAAAGTTCCAGACTTATAGGAGCAGATTTTCCTTTTTCTTTCCTTGTCATTGGGGTGTATAGTCATATAAATTACTCCCCTTTGTTTGTCTGAGGCATCACTTCTTAGAATAAAGAAGTCTTCTGTGCTGGGTAGTTCAAGAGGTGGATTAGTTTTTACTATCACTCTAATTTCTTTTATGGTATCTATTTCTCTATGGGTCCAAGAAAAAGGATTAGTCTGCTTGGTCTTTTTTAGCTTAGCGGACATGCTTCCTTTGTATTTTGCTAGATCCTTACTAAAATCATTATTAGCACAATTTAATATTCCTAGATAACTTTACAGTTTTTTCGACAAGTTATTTTTCTGGGAATTCAAGAATTTTCTTGACAATATGTTCTTGCAAGGTTGTCCTTGCTTAATCTGGACTCTGAGGAAATTAATTTCTTTCTTGCAGAGTTCATACTTAGTCCTGGATATAACAATTCCATGCTTTTGGAATTCGTTGAGGATAGCTTTAGCATGTTTAAAATGTTCTTGTTCTGAGTGAGAAGCAACTGGGATGTCATCTATGTATACCATACAATGGTCTAGATGTTCTCTAAAAATGTCATCCATTCTTCTTTGGAAGACCTGAGGGGCAATGCTGAGCCCGAATGGCATTACTAACCATTTATATTTTCCTCTGGGAACATTGAATGCAGTCCGTGGTATGGAGTCTCTGTGCATTCTTATTTGCCAGAATCGTGATTTACAATCAAACTTGCTAAACGAGGTTTGTTTGCCTATAAGTTGGATGAGATTGTTCTTATCTGGAATCTTATAGGTGTCTGGGATGGGGCTATTATTCAAGGCTTGATAGTCTATAACCATTCTTGCCTTTCCTCTTAGTTGTTTGGCATGGTTTGGAATTCGTTGAGGATAGCTTTAGCATGTTTAAAATGTTCTTGTTCTGAGTGAGTAGCAACTGGGATGGCATCTATGTATACCATACAATGGTCTAGATGTTCTCTAAAAATGTCATCCATTCTTCTTTGGAAGACCTGAGGGGCAATGCTGAGCCCGAATGGCATTACTAACCATTTATATTTTCCTCTGGGAACATTGAATGCAGTCCGTGGTATGGAGTCTCTATGCATTCTTATTTGCCAGAATCGTGATTTACAATCAAACTTGCTAAACGAGGTTTGTTTGCCTATAAGTTGGATGAGATTGTTCTTATCTGGAATCTTATAGGTGTCTGGGATGGGGCTATTATTCAAGGCTTGATAATCTATAACCATTCTTGCCTTTCCTCTTAGTTGTTTGGCATGGTTATTGACAAAAAAGGCTGGGTTGTTATGAGGACTTTTGGAGGGTCTTATTAACCCTTGTTCTAATAGTTCTCTGAACTGGGTAGAGAATTCCTTAAATCTCGTTTGCACTGGCAGGATACACTTTTCCATTGATGGTTCTTTCTGGATCTTTAAGATTAAGTATGCATTCATACTTATCTTTTTCCCAACTTGCGACAGGACCTGATCCTAAAACAGGTTCTATGAGTTTTTGTAAAGATTGCGAGATCTTACTTTCCTTTTGTCCACTGAGGTTGATCTCAGCTTTTTGCTTAGATTTTTGTTTGTTAGTTTGAGCATTGTGTATTCTTATCTCTTGTAGATAAGAATCTATCTAGGTTTTGCAGCAACATTCCTTTTTCCCTTGATTGCATTCGTCGTAATTTTTTTGTTTGGCGTTTAGGATGTCGTTGTTCTTAGTAGTACTGGTGGGAGAGTCACTACGGTTCATAGTGCTTTGCTCTGACAATTGCTGTCTTGTATAGAGGAGGAGAATCGTTGGTTTTCTTTCGTCTATAAGCAAGATTAGCGCCATCTGGTTGTCAAATGTAATTTGACAGGAGATGAAGCTTTCTAAGAAATCAATTCCTAGAATAGCATCACTTCTAAATTTTCCAATTCCAGATTTGGATTTTGTGGAGAGTTTCTGAGGTCTGGATTAGTAATGACTTGGTTTTCTGAGACATTCGAAATTTGGCGTCATTGGCTTCTAATCCTAACAGCGGTTCTTCTGCTGTTATCATTTGGGAGAGTACCTTTTCTGATAAGAGAAGTGATACATCCCATGTCTAGAAGTGCTTCTAAGACTCAGTTGCCTAGATTAACGATTTTGAGCGTAACGAAGAGCAATTTGCCTGAGTGAGCTAAATTGGTGCTTGGTATAGAACTGGTATATGCTGAGTTTATAGCAATTCCTTTTAATTTCTGGCTTGGAGGGTTTCTTGTGCTAATTGCACAAAATCCTCGTCTTCTATATCTTCATCAAGTTCCTCCTTAATTTTAAGAGTAGGCTGCGTGCTTAAGATTAGTCGATTCTGGTTCTGAAGAAATCTATGTTCTGCTACTTCTTTCCAATAATCTCCCAAGTAGTTGGAGTGCGATTTCTCTGGATTTTCTCCCTCAGTTTTCGTCAAGTGCTAAAAGAAAACATGTTCTATGATAATGAAGATTATATTCTCGGCTGATGAAGAAGATGTCTTCTTCTTTTTCTCCTGTAGTTGTGGAATAACCACACTCTTTGCATCAATGAATATCATAAGATATCATTGCTTCGAATGTGATTGGAATGTTGCCTGGGAGAGGATCTCTAAACTTCCATTCTCTGATTTTCAAATCTTTACATGTCCATATGGCCTCTTGTTCTTCAAATTTTGTATAAGAGGCTTTTGGCTGTGATGGTTCTCCTTCACGTTTAATGACAACCATATTGCATCTGGGATCTTCACTTGATTCTGAAGGTTCCTCTTTGTATTCGCTGTTAGTGATAGCGGAATACACGGACTCACTATCAATGTAATAGATTATGTCTAAGTCATAATCTTCTGCATATTTTAACATAGTTTCTACTATGTTTATCCTGGGTTGATTCTTCCTTTTGTGTGTGTGTGTGTGTGTTCACGCACGCACATGCACGCGTGCACCAAATCCTCAGATAGGTTGCACTTCACGTCTTCTTTGGCCTATTGACGATGGACATGTCCCTGATCCGTGGGTTGGCTAGTCCTTTTGGGCCCAGTCCAATTCAATCCATAAGCCTATTAATTTAATTTGTGTTTTATTTAATTATTTGGAGATTTGTTGTTCTATGAAATTAGGTACATGGTTTTAATTTAAATGTTTTAATATTGACCATTAACTGTTTCTATGGTAGAGGTTAGTTTTAGGTTTTTTTTTTTTTTAAATCTTTTGTTACATAAATATGTAATGCCTCCTTTTGGCTTTGAACTATGATTAATGAAAAGAAAAGTTTGAGTGCTTTGCTCTCTTCTGCAATCTCTCCTTGTGATGGGAATCACATTAAGCCGTGAGCATGTTGCCTGAGAACCCTGGGTGTGAAAAGAGTGCTTATCCAAGTTTAAGGGCACATTTGGTAACCGTCCATGCAGAGGAATCCTTGCTGATTTTCCTCTCAATCGAGGATAATCCATGTTTGAGAAGCATTCACACCGTATGAGAGGAATCATCTAAATCCAAAGAAGTCCTCACAAGAGCAGAAATCCTTGGTCACACCTCCCCACGTCAAACTTTGCAAGTCCACGCATTGAAGAATTTGCGCATGAACATTACAATGGGCGGGAACCTTAGGTTACTGTTTTTTGCTTGGGAAACCTATTGTATTGGTACCGCAATCATGATCCTAACCACTTGTCATGTTTATAACGTCCAAAACAGCTACCTGTTAAAAAATCATCCGTTGATTCACTATTTATTTTGAGATATTTGTAAAAAATTTCAGACCATTTAATCATGATTTCTAGACTTTTTGTATCTGTTTGCGAAATTCGAATCATTCAGTTTCTTCAGAAGGCCTAGGGCAGCTATGGGGTTAAATTTGGAAGTCTGATCATCATAAATTGTGACAAAATGACAAAATATTGCTGACTGTTGATCATCACAGTGCAAAAACCACTTCTCTGGATGAACAGTGAGGCTGCACAGATGAACAGTGCACGGTGAGGTGATAAATGGGTTACTGTTTTTGCTTTGGAAAGCTAACTTATGGGTTCCATAATGATAATCCGAACCGTTAATCGTGTTTAGAAGGTCCATAACGGCTAGTAGAAGACTAATCAATTTTCAGCAGTTGATTCCTCATATTTTGAATTATTTTTAAAAAATTCCTCACCCTCGAAATTAGTTTTTAGAATTTTTGTGGGCCCTATAGTGAAAATAGAACCATCCATCATTTGTAGTAGATCAAAAGCATCCAGGTATTCAAAATTTAGGGCTCAATTCATTCTGGATTGTGAGAAATTTGTGAAAAACTTATGACCGTTGGTTGTAAGAAATCCTCCTTGAGGATATTAGCATGTATGGAAACCAAAGGAATCCTCTGGATGGAGGATTCATTTCTGTTCCAGTGAGGAGGTTTTCCAAATGTGCCCTAATGGTACCTTGGTTGTCATCAGGAATAATTTCTTGTACATCGGATGAATCTTTTGCAAGCTTGATCGTACCTTGATCAGGAAAATTGTAGTTTTATGATTTAGATGAAGAAACATGCTTAATCAATAATTGAAGTGACACAAACTCTTGTTCCATAAAAGAAGTCACCAGGTAAATCGAGCTTCCATCGATGAATCTTGCTTCTTTCTATATCAAAAAACATGGGTTGAGCCATGTTAGTACACATAATCCAGGATGGACTATAGAATTCAGAACCCAAATCAGCATTAGTGAGTCCATTCAATGCAAATCCACCACCTCCCTTGTATGTAAGTCCCATCCACTAGTAGAAGATACATATTTCAAAATCCACTTGGCCATTTCTTGGTGTAGTTTTCATGGAGCTCGCATAAAGCGGCTGCCAAATCCCACTGATAATTATATAGCTGGCCTTGTGATACTCAAATAAATGACACTACCTGGACTAGTACAAGTTGTTGGGGTAGAAGTTTTCCTTCTTCCCACTTTTAACTTTATGCTGATATCAACAGGAGTGGAGTAGTGTTTGCTTTAACTTAGTCTACATCTGTAGAACAATCTTTTCTATATGGCCTTGTTGAGGTGAGAATAACCCACCCTTCACATTCTCCAATTCCAAGTCAAGAAAATGGCCTAGCTCCCTTAAGTCTTTTATGTCAAACTGAATGGAACATACCCCATGAGGCTTTGTGACCTCTGTATCATCATTGCTGGCAATATCATATCATCTGTTTACCATTGGACTTTCACATACCAAAGCAAAATATTCATGAAATATCATGCTTTTGGAAATCTTGCCATAGTATGCTTTGAGGGACTTGTCCATATATGGTATCATGTCCTTTCCAAACAAGAATGCATTTTTGTTTACTTGTTTAACAAAAGCAGTTTTTCTCAACATGCTTGATGATTGTCCATGAAATAAAGCAACTGAGGATGTGTTTATGTTTCTCTAAGCAGCCTTGGAATGCTTTTGATGATTCTACTGGAAAGCTCCCTCAAGCTTCCCTTGGGGGTCTGCTTCAAAATGGTGGACCACCAGTTCTAGTATATGAACCTCGTACATCTGTTGACCATCATCAGTATAATAAATCTTCAAAGGTGATGCTTGCATTTTTTTTTTCTTTGGAGAGATACGAGGACCCACTTGTACTTGAAGCAGTAAAAGTTTCCATTGGTAACTTTGATGCTATTCTGTGAAAAGGGTTACTGAATGGTGTGTTTCTCTAAGCAGCTCTGGAATGCTTTTCCTGATTATACTGGAAACCTTCCTCAAGCTTCCCTTCAGAATTTGCTGCAAGAGAGCAAACCTCTAGTTCCAACACATAATCCCCTTACATCTGGTGACATACATCTGCATAAGAACTCAGAGGTGATGCTCTTGCATTGTTCTTTTGAGATACTAGGATGTGTTTTTCACTCTTTGAAGCAACATCAGTTCTCGTTGTTTACTTTGATTATATTCCATAGCACAACACAACTGAAAGATGTGTTTTTCTCTAAGCAGCCATGGAATGCCTTTGAGGAGTCTACTGGAAAACTTCCTCAAGCTTCGTTTGAGAATTTGCCTCAAAAAATTGAACCATTACCGCCACAGAACCCCTCTGCATGTGGTGACCACAATCAGTATAAAAACTGTTCAGAGGTGATTCTTCTGCATTATTTTATTTGACATAAAAGAATGTATTTTGAATAGAGAAACAAAATTCATATAGCCGACCCTAACATAGTTTGGACAAGGCTTTGATGATGATGATGATAAAAGATTGTATTTTCTACTTTTTGAAGCAATTGCAATTTACCTTGGTAACTTTAATGATACACCAAGACATAAGGCAACTGAATGATGTGTTTCCATAAGCAGCCGTGGAATGCTTTTGATGGTTCTACTGGAAGCCCTCTTCAAGCTTCTTTTGAGAATTTGCAACCAAAGAGTGATCCACTAGTTCCAGCACAAAAGCCTCCTACATCTGGTGACCATCATCAGTATAAGAACTCTTTAGAGGTAATTTTCTTGCATGCTTTTATTTGTTTTCTACTGAAAATTCTGCTGGTCTAAACTTCCTAAAATCATGCTTCCAGGTTGATGAACTTAGATGGTGTCACAAATTACATTTTTGGAACTTCTGTTGCTAAATACATCCTTCTGTCTGCACAATCTAATAGCTCTCCATTTTGCAGGATTTCAGCAAAAATGCATTTCAATGCCGTGCTCCTACCCTTCCATTGGGCACTGTTATGACTGGGTCTTCATTTCCTCCACCTGTGCTACCTTTGAAGGTTTGAACTTGCTACTGGATTGTGTAGATTTTATTTCCTTCTTCTCTTTAGAAGCTAAACTGATTAACGTTTTACAGGGAGGAGAGTTTTCACATATTAATGACAAAAAATCCTCAAATCCATTTGATCTTCCATATGATTCTGATTTTGAACCCGGCAATGCGGTATTCTGCTTTCTATTCTGCTTTAAATGAGATAACTGAAGAAAATCAGAAAAAATTTATTATTTTTTCAGTTGCAGTATTTTTCCTAATGTATGTGTTTGTTGCAGTTTCTGGACATGAGCTCTTTCCAAGCGGCATTACCAAACTCTCCATTGCCAACTACCTACCTTGACGGCATGACTGAACCATGGTTTCCTCAAATTTCTGCTACTCCATATATTTCTTCTGCATCCAATGGTAAGTTTCTACCGCTAATGTTACTCATAGAATTCACTCTTCTTATGTTTGATCTTTTTCATAAATTATAAATACCTCAGGAGGCTTAGCTTACATGGCAGGGCAGGCACAGAGCTCTCAGTTGCCGTAAGTTGTTCTTTTTCTTCTTTTTATTTTTATGCTTGTTTTTTTTAATAAAAGATGCAGTCATTCGGTGTTTTGAAAATACAATTTAATTTGCAGGAGCCTCCCTTCACAAGGCCCTGTGGCTTCTCTCGGTGGGAATCCTTTTGCTTAGGAAAATGGTGTTCAACTGTATGTTCCTCCAAACCTGGTAAAGCTCAAGGAAGGCCAGAGACATACAGTTTGATGGTGCTCCATATTCTGTACAATGCCATGCAGACCCATGTTTTGGTTAACAAGACTGATGGTGTGATCTTAATGTATGCCTTCAAAGATGGATCATTATCATGTTGGCCTTGTTCCGTCATACACTTGAGGTCAGTATGCGGCTAAAAGTGAACGATATCCCAATCCTGAAAATTTTCCATCCAAATAGGATTTTAGGACCTTAGCGATTTGTTTTGTTTTGGCCGTTTACTGGACAGTTTGTGTTATTTGAAACTATCCATTTTGTAGGCCACTGATTTAAACGATCTTCTAACTAGGGATGTTTTGACACATCATTTATGGTGTGGGGTCTCATCACATCGACAGTCTGTTTCATTATACCATTTGTGCTGCATGTATGGAAAATGAAGGCAACAGACTATGTAATTATAGTTGTAATTTCACTTTTGTGTATTATAAAATATTTGCCTGATTATTGATTGAGGGGGCCGACTTTATTCTGCTTTGGTAGAAGTCTGGGTCCCAGATGCTGCAACTAGTTGTGAGTAGTGTGGTGTGGTTTCAATTGTTCTTGTGGCATTGGCCATAAGGTATTGACTGTAGAAGGATACACCATTTAATTTACTATCTAAATTTTCTTTCTATTAGTGTCCATTTTTTTCCCTTTGTCTAATATTATTCTATATTGTTCTGAATGGAAGAATTCTAATACCCATTTATACTTTCTCTACTTGAATTTCCAAATTTGATTTTCCGATCCTTTCCCAGGTCACAATAATCATTCAGGGCCTGTTTGATGAGCAGAGTTTCTCATAAGATCCCCATTATCTGGCAGTCGTTATCCTATCTGATATTTTTGGCAGAAACTTTCCCTTCGATTTATGGACTGTTTCTGGATTGCTATTGCCAATGTCTAGTTTTAGCCGTTGGAACCCGCTACAGTAGCATTCAAGAAAGTCCACCCAATCAAACAAGCCCTGTAAGAAGGATTCTCAGTTATCTTTTACATGATAAGTGACAACTGCATGTGATTCTCATTTCAAGAGTAAGCTTGTTTCAAAAGTCACCAAATGTAATTGGTTGAGCTCTAAACGGTAACTGGTTTTAGTGTTTTCTGAAAGCAAAAGGCAGGTTTATTATTTGATTGAAGTGGTGGGTGCAATTGCTTAAATGAATCAGGGCCATCAGCCATGCTGATGTAGTCGAAGGAGATGCAGCAGTTCCTTGCTTTAGATGCTGCCTTAAATACTGACATTTATAGTGATTTCATTTCAATTTTTTAAGTAGCAATCTTGAAGCAGGAAAGGACAACCATATCTTGCATAATGCAGTTTCCGTACCATATTGCAAATCTGTTCCATTCAGTTCAAGAATTATAGGTACTTCAAAATGGAATTGCCGTCCACAGCTAGCAATTGAGGTTATATCAGTCATCGGATATGTGAAATTCTTGTGATTCTGTGTTGGGTTTATTTTTTACCCCTTGTGTAGCCAACCTAATGCATCATTTTTATTTCAACCTACTGCTGGCTGATGCCATCCTGCTCGGACAGGCCTCAACCTGTGTGGTTGATAGAACGTCATGGTCAAAGCCAATTTAATGAAAGGAATTAGTGGAATGGAATGAATCATTGATGGGGAATTGAGAATGTCTCCTCGATTCCACATCACCATTTCATATCATCATTAATCTAATTTAAGAATCAAATAAAAAATTCTGAGATTTCATTGTCAACCAAACACAGAATTATGAGGTTGGAAAATCTGCATCAGCAAACAGCCTGGTTATATTGCCATATAGAAGCAGTCCTTTTGGGAATAGAGAGCTGGCCAATAAGGTGCCCGCTCTTATAGCTCCTACCAGGTTTTAACCTGGTGGGATTCCCTTAATTCCTACACCTAAGCCATTGGCCCAAAAAAAAAAAAAAAATGAAAAATCTTCAAATATGACCTTAAGTTTTTGCCTTATTTCAAAAAAAGGACAAAAGTTTTAAACTTTTCAAATTGGTCCGTAGGTTTTTCACGAAGCTTTCAATTAAAGACATTTGTCTATTAAAAGCTATTTTTGCCAACTTTTTAATTCTATTTTTTTCTAAAATATCTAGATTACCCTTTATTGAAATAAAATCATCATTGAATTCCTCTATATTTTTCTCACTTCCTTATCTGACATTCTCACAATAATCAAGGGCAATTACCGTTCTCACAGTGATCGGCTGCATATAGTGACTGCTGAAATTTTGTCATGGCTTTAAATGAATGGTGATTTAGTATTTTTAAAAAAAATTTAAGAGAAAAAGTCGCTAGGAAGAACCTTTAAATTGTCGGATGTCCTTAATTAAAAATTTACTGAAAAACTTCGAGACTAATTTGAAAAGTTTTAAAACTTAATGTCCTTTTTTGAAATAAGGTAAAAACTTAAGGTCTTATTTGAATTTTTTTTCAAAAACAAAATAAAAATAAAAATAAAAGCAGTCCTTTGAAAGGGACTCTTCATCTTCTTCAACAAAATCTGTTTCCAATTACATAGTTATTTGGTGGGTAGGCCAAAAGCTTTATCAGCAATTTTATTGAACTCAACTATTTTTTAATTTTCACATTTTATAAATTTTTACGTGTAAAATATAGTTTATTCTTAATTTAATTATGATGATGTGCTAGTGTCATTGTTTGACCAACATGAACCACTTGTTAGATCAAGTGCGATCCTTAGCTGGAGGTTTAATGTCCAGTTAGTATTAAAATATTGGATTACATTACAGTAATCATTTTTAGAGGGCGAATTAGCAATCTCGACCGTCCATCACGCTTGTGCCTTTAATATCATGCTTGGCCAGTCCTTAACAGCATGCTTGGACCTCTGGATCTCTCTCATCACTCAGGCTCTAACTGTGCCCAGGTTGGTGTTGCCTATATGATCTACCCTGCTAACAACCCTATGTAACATAAGGATTTAAAAAAAAAAAAATCAAGGTGAAAGTGGCCCACTAGATAAACGATTGAATCGATGAATATTGGTCGTCATCACTCCTACAATCTACGGCCATTTACAATTTAGGGTGGAAGTGTGATCCACACAAACATGAGCCAAACTCTCAAAATATTGGGATATCAACAAAATTGAAATAAAATAAGAAAAATCATAACATTGATTGTATTTGTTCACGGTGTTTAATGAAATCTTTATATTTTACTTATAAAAAAAAAAGGCAATGGATCGGTTTGATGTGGGTCAAGATTGTCATTACTCAAACAGAACCTTCTCCTACTCACATATACAATCGAACCCAACATGAATTGCAATAGGAAAATAGTGATGGGTTTTTGTTCTAATTGGAAAAGTATAGGTGGGTTTTAACTGATTCAATGGGCTTTGTTTTGATAGAAAAGTAGGGATGGGTTTTGTTCTTTTTCAATGACACAATGTTTTTGTGATGAGACAGGTGGGATTATTTGGGCCCCAGATGGCCAACTCAAGGAATTTGGGCAGTGGTAACCTTGCCCATCAGTTTCCATGTTCATGCCCCCATCAAATTCCCTCAGTCACATTGCTTACGTTATTCAGAATCCAGTCCCAATGATGAATGCTTTTAATAATCAAAATACCCATTTGAGTAATTTGCATGGGAATGGCATGTCGCTACCGAATCAACCACCTTCCATGCCTTTTCCTTGTTTCCCCAATGGTGCTGCTGGCTGTCATGCTTTGCAAAATGGTTATGATGTGACCAATGCCAGTACAAGGGCAGTTTTCTAATGTGCCTTAAAATGTCATGGGCAGTTCTTGTTTCATAGTGGTCTGCAGAATCCAAATCAGATCATGCAATCACCTCAGGGTGCTTTTAATCTGCAGAATTTTAGTCAAAATATGTCAATGCAACCAAATGGGCAATTTTGTTCCCAGGCCCAGAATCTAAACCAAATCACTGGTTTGCTGAATGGGCAATTCTGTTTGCAGAATCCGATCCAAAATTTCATTCGGGTTATGCCTATGCAATTTTCACATCATCCTATGATTCAAACTCATGCCTCTCCCTTCAACATTCATCTGTCTTCTAATCCTCTTGATACATGCCCTAATCAAACCCTGCAATCTCATTATTGCTTATGTTTCAGGGAAGTAATGTTGACTGTGGTGGAAATTATATATCAACTACCAATCAGGGAAGCCCTACAAGCAAGAATTTCAGGGGAAATAGAAAAGAGCCTAACAGGAGGTGTATTCTACAGAAAACTTATTTTATTTTTATTGTGAGCTTATTTTATTTTTATTGTGCTTCTTTTATGACTATTTGTTCATGCTAAATTTGGTTCTGTGCAGATTCCAGGAATCAAAGTTGCATCATATGGCAAATGTGAAGCCACACCTTAGCCCTGCTCATGGGAACCTGAAGAAAGGTCATATTTCCAATCATCTTAACTTGAATTTAGCATCAGTCATAGAGCAATTTGTTACAAAATAGATGGTGGTTTCCTGTTGCAGAAATATATCCCAACTAAAATCTGTAGAATGGAGTTGTTACATGATACTTGGCTGTGGCAAACAGAAATTTTGTTGTTTGGGCTGCACTTGTACTGTTTTGGTCATCTACCATTTGTACCTGCTATTACTATCACAAAAATCACCAGTTTATTGAAAAATCATGTTATTTTATTTATGATGCCTGGATACAGCATGGACATGATAGGGACATTGCATGGGTATGGAAGGGACATGGATTTTACACATAAAAAACAAAGTGTTGGATATGACACAACACGATACATTGCCCATTTTGAAGTACCGTGTATAATAAGTTATTTTCACTTGTTTCCATAATGAAAATAAAGTGAAAACTTAAGTAAATTGAAAATCATGAAAATGTAATTGGTTTCTATATTGTTACAATCTTCAGTTCATCACTATGATTCAAACCCCCATTAATTGCAATTATTTTGTTATTTTTCCTAAAAACATTGGATATTATAATTCATATTCCTCCCGCGATCTCTAATATAATGAGCTTCATAATGCATAGTGCTCTCCTCTAAAGCATATGAATAATGCAGCTCTTAAAATTGGCCGGTATATTTATCAACTGTCAACTTTTCTTATTTTAAATTATGGAACTGCTTATAGAACACATGCTGAGATTACAATCTGTATTGATACAAAATTCTTTGACATGCATTTGAAGATCCAATGTTTCTCATATTTATTGGGATGCATAGAAATAAACAGTGGTTTTCAGGAATGGATTGATAGAGGGGGAAAAATTTTGTGAAGAGAGTGATAGGAGAGGGATTGGATAGGATTTGGGTTAGGTTTTAGAAGGGAAATAATGAATAAGTACTAGGGTTTTAGTTTGGGAAGGATTTCAAGGTATGTTAGAGCTAAAATTGATGGAGATCTTTTTGAGGTATTTAGTGTTTAGGGCCAAAATTGATGGTTATTTAGGACTCAATTTGACAGTGTTTGTGGGTAAAACTTAGGATTTTTTTTGTTGAGTATGCGTTAGGGTTGATTTGGAATGAAAAATGAGAGGATTTGATTGACTTTTGGGGTTTTTTTCTACAGTGATGACAATTGATGTAGATCAACGAAAGAATAGAAAACAAGGAAGAGGATGAAGATCAAAATGTTTAGGGCACATTTGGTAACGAGAGAGGAATCCTCTCTATGGAGGATTCCTTAGTGCCCTGGAATTTGGCTTTCCTCAAATGAAGATTTATGAGTGAAAGGATTCATTGCATCCCTGATGCAGGCCATACTAATGGGCTCCGTCTAAAAGTCTATACCTGCAGGCCAAAGACAAAAAAGGCCCAGTAAAGTAGAGTAGATCCTATTATTAGTAGTTGTTTTAGCTGTTTTCTTAATTATCTAGGATTCTTTAATATTTGGAAAGTCCAATTATATTTGGTTTAGGACTTCTTATTTGATTTGAGTTAGTTGTTTCCTTAATTAGACAATGTCTTAGTTATAAATAAAGGTGTAATCCCTTCATGGGATATAGACATTGATATTGAATAAGAACTTGAGTTTGGTTCCCAGTTGAGAGAGTTATTGTTTGTCTTTGGTGAGGCACTAAGACATTCTATCTTTAAGTCTTTTGGCTTGAAAATTAGCCCGTTGGCTAATCTTCTTCCCTGGTGAGGCATTAAGACATTCTATCATTAAGTCTTTTGGCTTGAAAATTAGCCTGTTGGCTAATCTTCTTCCCTGCGCTGCTTCAATCCTATGTTTGGCTAGCAGAATGGCATCAGCTATGATTTCTTCAAACCCATGTTTGGTAAGCATGTCAAAATTTGCAGGAAACTAAACAAAAGAAAGCACTAATAATCCAATCCAAAGCAAGGTGCTCAAAGCAAGAATCTTCAATCCAACCCAATCTAATTCCAAAGCAAGAATCTCCAATCTAAACAAGACAACATTCAAACAGGGAGAAATGGGAAAAAAAAAACAAGAATTTAGTTCCACAATGCAAATCGACACAATCCTATTTCACCAAATATATCTGTGAGAGGTCAGCTCCTTTTCTTCTTTTTATCCTTCTCCAAATGCTAGTGACTCTTGTTTCTTTTCCGTATTGGGTGCAGGAAAATCAATAAAAGTAGTAAAAAAATCCCATCTGATGGAACATGGCCAATAAAGAGAACCATTTATCCTATCATTCAAATTTAAAAATA
The DNA here is from genome assembly GCA_037013555.1 of Sextonia rubra. Lineage (NCBI taxonomy): Eukaryota > Viridiplantae > Streptophyta > Magnoliopsida > Laurales > Lauraceae > Sextonia > Sextonia rubra. The sequence continues at coordinate 15,337,548 of JASUAD010000007.1, read as the reverse complement.
GACACACATAACCATTTATCCTACCAAAATGTGGATACTGTTGCAATTTGGGGTAGCTTCCCAATTCACTTAATAGTTAGCTTCAGTTAATGTTCCTGTAAATGATCACTCTATTGACTGAAAAGAGAAGCAAATTTGTTTCATTCATAGCTTGCCTATCCATTTTGATCCTTTTACTTTTTTACTGTAACTCCTCGTTTAGAACAAGTATGCAGTCTTGATCTTGGCACATGAGTACAAGTTCTTCATTCAGTTCTTTAGATTTCTTTTGTGTTCGTAGAATCCTTATTACAACTGAATATTTTTGTTTATATATGTTCTATTGTATACACAGGAAACCACAATAAGGGAGCTAGAAAATCTGATATTGTGAACTCTAGCAAGAAAGCCATTGGAGAAACTCATAGGTATTTTTTCTGTTACCATGTTAATTTAATGAACAGTTACATTAAATGAAATAGGAAATATTATATACATTTGTCATTACTGTAAGTGATGATACAGTTGAGCATAATCTTTGGTGCGGGCACTTCTTATGACTGCTGGATAGTTGCAATGTGCCTAAATATTACTAAGTTTAGTGATAAAAAAAAGGGCGGCTCAGTGCACGAGGCTCCCACATAACGGGGTCTGGGGATGGCAAAATGTACGCAGCCTTACCTTCATTACTAAGTTTAGTGATGCATCATATGATTTAAGATAGGCAGGTACCCAATGCGCAGGGTACTGGTATCATTCCTTGTTAATTCTGCTTTTTTTCTAGATGCAGCATGGGTATTTGTAGGATAAAAAGTCATAAACAAGTATCCTATATATTACTATGTTCTTTATATGTTGTCATATCATGTCATGGCATTTTAGTGTTAGATGGTGTATCTATAGCTGTATGTGTCCTAGATTTCAGGTGATACAGACATACAGTCATAACCTCTCTCCTCTTATCTGTTCCACGTTCATATTCATATCTCGTGTATCATACATATGGCTGTATGGATGTGAGTACTGGGTAGTGTAGAAATGCAGTGTATATTTTTGTGTCATTATACATCATGTTATAATCTTGAACGTTAAACTTGGCGGCTGTTTTGATAACAAATTGAATGCTTTTCACATGTAACATTTATATTGTTTTCCTATAAGCTCTCATTTTTTTAATTTTTATGTGAAGATAGCCCCCCATAATCTATACGGTGGAGGAAATCAGACTATGGTGTGAAGCACGCAAGAGGAACTTCCCAACACTAGCGGACATGAAAACAGTCTTTATTTACAACTTGAAACTTATTGATTTGAGTGAAAATTGAAAATGGAAACAGCCTTCTGATGAATGTCTTCGCCATTTTATAGCAGCAGGCTGACAGCGATGCCGAATTGCAACGGCAGGTATGCAAAAGTTTGTTTTTATTTACTATTTTTTGTGGTTCTATGATTGATCTGATTGGCCCAGTGGAGGTGGTCATATGAAATTGTACGCAGAAGTCTCAGATTGGAAGATTTCTTGATAAGTGGTAATGCATAACCGTCAAACAAAATCAACATTGCAAGGCCCTAACTTTCTTGGCTAAGGTGTTTGGATGATCTTCTGTATTAAATATGTCAAAAACTATGCTCTACAAATCTTTATAATCATGGTGGTGGAGGGTATCAGTTTTGATTTGGCCCCCAAAAATTTCTAATAGGAATTCAAAAAAGTTGGTGTCAAAAATCTAATGTTCTTTCCCTCCGGGCATAGTTGAGAAGGTATTTTGTGGACCTTTGAAGTCACAGATCCTGTATCCCTGTTTTATGTTGAACTGTTGTTGTTAAGTGTTTTAATCAAATGTATTTCAAAGAATTTAGTGCATTCCAAGCTTTCATTTTTCAATCTATAGCCACGTACACACAAACCATTCAGGTGGAATTCCTGATCTTTCCATGGAAATATTTGCGCAAGCCTTTTAGGTAGATTTGTGATCTTGATATATTGTCTCCGAGCTCCTTGTGCTTAAGTCCCATCCACTATAGAATTCAGGACCCAAAGCAGCATTTGTGAGTCTCGACTAGTAGAAGATGCATATTTCAAAATCCACTAGGCCATTTCATAGTGTGGTTTACATGGAGCTCACACAAAGAGACTGCCAAATCCAACTGATAATTATATATCTGGCCTTGTGATACTCAAGTAAATGACACCACTCAGACTTGGACAAATTCTTGGGGGTCTAGAAGGCATGTGCATGTGTGGGGTCCCCATGAAGCCATGTTTTGCAATTTCTTGAATTTTCTTTTTCTCTCTTTTTCTTTCCTTCTTTTCTCCCAAAATGCTTTGTTTCCCTCAAATCTTGGTTGGGGGACACATTTCTTCAATAACCTACAAGCAAAGAGTGACATTTTATGTGAAAATACACTTTTATCCTAAGATCACAAATGCATGAATGCGGGTCCATCTCTCATGAAATGATAGTGAAAATGCATATCATTAGGGGTTATTTTATATAAATTAACTAATGAGGATGAAAAAATGGATTTAAAATAATTTTCACAAAATTTTCCAAAAATAGGGTTCCAAATATGGCAGGTTTCATGATTTTATGCAAAAACTGTGAATTTTGAGAGAAATATGCATGAAAACCCTACAATGATTCCAAAGTGCATAAAAACATGAGTTCACACTAAGTGACTCTTTTTTGGATCAATAAATCCTTAAAATTGTCCAAAATGTATGTGAAAGTATGCATTTTTAAGAACTTATCAACCATCATCAGTATAATAAATCTTCAGGGGTGATGCTCACATTTTTTTTTTCTTTGGAGAGATACAAGGACCCACGTGTACTTGTTGAAGTAGTAAAAGTCAGTTGGTAACTTTGATGCTATTCTGTGAAAAAAGGCAACTGAATGATGTGTTTCTCTAAGCAGCTCTGGAATGCTTTTCATGATTACACTGGAAACCATCCTCGAGCTTCCCTTCTGAATTTGCTGCAAGAGAGTAAACCTCTAGTTCCAACACATTATCCCCCTACATCTGGTGACATAGATCTGTATAAGAACTCAGAGGTGATGCTCTTGCATTATGCTTTTGAGATGCGAGGATGTGTTTTTCACTTGCTGAAGAAACAGCAGTTCTCGTTGCTTACTTTGATGATATTCCGTAGCACAACACTACTGAAAGACGTGTTTCTCTAAGCAGCCATGGAATGCCTTTGATGAATCCACTGGATAACTTCCTCAAGCTTCATTTGAGAATTTGCCTCAAAAAACTGAACCAGTACTGCCACAGAACCCCTCTGCATCTGGTGACCACCATCAGTATAAAACCTCTTCAGAGGTGATACTTCTGCATTATTTTATTTGACATAAAAGAATGTATTTTGAATAGAGAAACAAAATTCATGTAGCCATCCCCAACATAGTTGGGACAAGGCTTTGATGATGATGATGAGAAATGATTCTATGATTCTGATTTTGAATCTGGTTATACAGTATTCTACTATCTATTCTGCTTTAAATGAGATGACTGAAGAAAATCAGGATAAATTTAATATTTTTTCAGCTGCATTATTTTTCCTAATGTATGTGCTTGTTGCAGTTGCTGGACATGAGCTCTTTGCAAGTGGCATTACCAAACCCTCCATTGCCAACTGCCTACCTTGACAGCATGACTGAACCATGGTTTCCTCAAATATCTGCTACTCCATATATTTCTTCGGCATCCAGTGGTAAGTTACTACCACTAATGTTACTCAGAGAATTCACTCTTCTTATGTTTGATCTTTTTCATAAATTATAAATACCTCAGGATGCTTAGCTTACATCGCAGGGCAGGTACCGAGCTCTCAGTTGCCGTAAGTTATTCTACTTCTTTATTTTTATACTTGTTTCTTTATATAAAAGATGCAGTCATTTGGTGTTTTGAAAATACAATTTAATTTGCAGCACCTCACTTCACAAGGCCCTGTGGCTTCTCTTGGCAGGAATCCTTTTGCTAAGGAAGTTGGTGTCCAACTGTTTGCTCCCTTCATCAGTCTCCAAACCTGGTAAAGCACAAGGAAGTCCAGAGATGTACAGTTTGATGGTCATGGGCGGAACTATGTAGTGGTTGAGGGGGGCCATGGCCCCCCCAAAATTTCAAAAAACCCCCTGCTATTATCTTAAATTTTGGTCTTTTAATATGGATTTGTAAAAAATTTAGGAAAGACACCCTAATATTATGGAGATTTTTATTTTTTTTTTCTATATTGGCTGCGCCGCCGCGCCCCCCCCCCCCCCCCCCCCCCCCCCCCCTCCTCTTCCCTTGAATGTTTATTTTTACACGGCCCCACAAGGCAATTTTACTGGTTTTGCCCCTGTTGATGGTGCTCCATATTCTGTACAATGCTGTGCAGACCCATGTTTTGGTTAACCAAACTGATGGTGTGATCTTAATGTGTTTCTTCTTCAATGATGGATCATTATTGTGTTGGTGTTTTTCCATCACACACTTGAGGTCGGTATGCTGCTAAAAGTGGATGATATCCCAATCCCCAAAATTTTCCATTCAAATAGTATTATAGGACCTTAGCGATTTGTTTTGTTTGGCTGTTTACTGGACAGTTGTGTTATTTGAAACTATCCATTTTCAGGCCACTGATTTAAACAGTTAGGATCTTCTAACTAGGGAGGTTTTGACACATCATAAATGGTGTGGGGTCTTATCACATCAACAGTCTGTTTCTTTATACCATTTGTCCTGCATTTATGGAACAGGAAGGCAACAAACTATGAATCTGTTGATATTGGGCTGCTACGTAATTACAGTTGTAATTTCACTTTTGTGTATTATAAATATTTGCCTGATTATTGATTGAGGGGGCCGACTTTATTCTGCTTTGGTAGAAGTCTGGGTCCCAGGTGCTGCAACTAGTTGTGAGTAGTGTGGTGTGGGTTCAATTGTTCTTGTGGCATTGGCCATAAGGTATTGACTGTAGAAGGATACACCATTTAATTTACTATCTAAATCTTCTTTCTATTATTGTTCATTTCCCCCCTTTATCTTAAATATTATATATTGTTCTGATTGGAAGATTTTTAATATTCATTTATATTTCTCTACTTGAATTTCCAATTTGCCTTGCCGATCCTTTCCCAGGATGCGCTAATCATTCAGGGCCTATTTGATTAGCAGAATTTCTCATAGGATCCCCATATCTGGGCCTATCAGATTTTTTTGGCAAAAACCTTCCATTTGATTGGACTGTTTCTGGAACTTGCTATAGCCAAATGCTAGTTTTAGCCCTCAGAACCTGCTACAGTGACATTCAAGAAAGTCCACCCAATCAAACAAGCCCTGTAAGAAGGATTCCCAATTATCTGTTACATGATTAGTATCAGCTATAGGTGGTTCTCATTTCAACGATAAGCTCATTTCAAAAATCAGCAAATGTAACTGGTTGGGCTCGAAACAGTAACTGGTTTTAGTGTTTTCTGAAAGCAGAAGGCAGGTTTATTATTTGGCTGAATTGGTGGGTGAAATTGCTTAAATGAATCAGGGCCGTCGGCCATGCTGGTGTAGCCCAAGGAGATGCAACAGTTGCTTTTGATGCTACCTTTATACCTATATTTATAGTGCCTTCATTTGAAGTTTTAATTGCAATCTTGAAGCAGGAAAGGACAACCATATCTTGCATAATGCAGTTTCTGTGCCATATTGCAAATATGTACCATTCAGTTCCTAGACTTATAGGAATTTCAAAAATTAAATTGCCCTCCACAGGTATAAAATGGGGCTATCAGTCGTCCTATATGTGAAATTCTTATGATTCTGTGTTGGGTTTATTTTTTCCCCCTTGTGTAGCCAACCTAATGTATCCTTTTATTTCAACCGACTGATGGCTGATGTATCCATCTTGCGTGGACCGGTTTCAACCTGTGTGTTTGGTTGATAGAATTGTTGGAAGTAGGTGGGTCTCGTGGATAGATTTTCAAAACTTTTGATCCACTTGACACAGGGATCAACTATCCATAAGACCAAAACCCAATCCAGGATGCGTTACCCTCAATCTCGTGACCATGTACAGTAAAATTATACCAGCACTAAACATCCAAAATAACCTACGACATGCAAGAAGTAGATCATACCTTTGGAGACCCGCAGTGCTCTAATGGACTTCTTCAAGACCTCTTAGCCTTCCACGCTATGACCCCCGAATTGGATTTCTTTTCTCAAGAAGAACGGTGGAATCTTCAGGAGAAAATCCCAACTCGAGACTCCAAGGAACTAGAAGAAAGGAGAGGAGAGTAACTCGCGCAACTCTTGCACGAAAGGATTTTGGGCGTTAGAGGAACTCTTTTGGACGTCCAAGGATATTTTATAGACTTCCAAATCTCTCCCTTGTCTAATTGAAATAGAAGTCTTACTTCCAAAACAATTAGCAACTTTCTCCTTTCCAAACTCTTATTTCTAGAGTCCAAGTCGGATTAGTGTTTTCCAATATCTTGGGCTAGCGTGGGGACCACTAGGGATTCCTTAGAAAGCTGGCTCCAACTGGAACACCGCGACCCCACATCTCATGTGCAATCCGGGCCCACAGTTAATTGCAAATAACACCACTATATAAATGCAATTGCACTCCAGTCTTAGGAATAAATTACAATGAAGACCCTAAACTTCCCAATTACCACAAGTAGGCCCCTCTATCAATATCCGTGGATCAATTGGAATAAATCTGTCTCTTCCAATCTAAGTTCCACATCTTATTATCCTTGAGCCCCAATTAATCACAGTAATCATCAGTACCATCCAATTAACTCTTAATTGAGATGGGTGCGCACTTACTAATGACAAATCCATTAATTGGCACAAGGGGATAATAGAGATAGATTCCATCTTGATCATTCAACGTTCCCACAGTTCTACTACCATATACCCAAGACACCGAGGTGTTAACCTATAGTCGGCCTCACTCATTGGTGACTCAAAGCAAATGAATAGATAGAAACTTGAGTTCGTCAATGTCTCAGGATTGAGAGCCTATTGCAAGGGAATTATGAGAGCATACCTTATTATTGAGACGGAATACCATAAGGTGCATCTCATGGTCCTTCAATACATCCAATGTACCAGCACCATTGATCCAGAATCTTACATTCTGATGATTGAGACAAATCACACTATCTCATAGTGATCAAAGTGCTGCAACCTTATCAAATGAGATGCCCAATCTCATTACTGGTTGTGAAGCTATTTTAAGTATAAGATTTGTGACATATATCTCCCGCGTGTGGATCTCATCCATGCACATATATCACATCTAATATACTAATGGGACCCGGTTCAACTCATGAACCATTATGTCATACGTATTGGTCATGTGCATGAAGTAGTAGAATAACATTCATCTTATGAAAGTAAAGCATGATATTATTAATAAATAAATAAATTAATCAATTTATTACATCAACTGATGGATTGAGTCCACAAAAACTAACAAGAATGTCATTCTCAGAAATTTTTTCTGTTTTTTTACGATCACCTATTTACTTAAGTTTTGCCTCAATGTCAAAACCAATTCAATGAAAATCATAGTCTGGTTGAGGAATTAGTGGAATGGAATAAATCATTGATGGGGCATTGAGAATGTCTCCTCCATTCCACATCACCATTTCATATCATCATCAAACTAATTTCAGAATCAAATCAAGAAGGCACTTTTTGAAGGACCAAATTCTGAGATTTCATTGTCAACCAAACACACAATTATGAGGCTGAAAAATCTGCATCAGCAAACAGCCTAATCTTATTGCCACAGAAGCATTCCATTCTCTGAATTCCAATGCTCCTGAACCAAATATTTGACTACATGAACCGCTTGTTAGATCAAGTTCGAACCTTGGCCTTTGGAGGTTGAAGGTCCTGCTAGTACTAAAAGACTCGATTACATTATAGGAACCATTTTTCGAAGGCTAATTAGCAATCTCGACTGTCCATCACGCTTGTGCCCTTAACATCATGCTTGGCCAGCCCTTAACAGCATGCTTGGGCCTCTGGATCTCTCTCATCAGTCAGGAGTAGATATGAAGGTTCTTCACAATACTCATCAGGCTTGAACTGGGTCCAGTTTGGTGTAGCCCCCATCTACCCTGCTAACAAGCCTATGTAACATAAGGATTTTAAAAAAAAATCAAGGTGAAAGTGGCCCGCTAGATAAACGATTGAATCGATGAATATTGATCCTCATTACTGTGTGCCCTACAATTGTTTGGCCATTGACAATTTAGGGTGGAAGTCAAACTCTCAAAATATTGTGATATCAAGAAAATTGCAAAAAATAAAATTGAAATAAAATAAGAAAAATCATAAATTTGATTTTCAAAATATCTTATGGTTATTTGGTATTTATATATTACTCAAACTATTGTCAATGGTTTTTCATGGCAATGGATCGGTTTGATGTGGGTCAAGATTGTCATTACTCAAACCGAACCTGCTCACACTCACATATACGGATATACCCCGTAACCAACCCCGATTGTAATGGTTTTGTCATTTAAGATACAATACCGCCTATAACAGATACGGGTTGGAATAATACAAGCTACTTTTTCATAAAAATTTATGATAAATAAAACACACCATTTTTTAAAAGGACTGCCTATTTGAACTCAAAATCCATCTCACTATACTCATCATTTTTTCTTAAAAAAAAAAGAAAAATAGTGAAATTACTTAAATGCTCACCCCTTTCTCCCCTACCCGCCTACTTTCCTCTCCTCTCTCCTCCCCTTCTCCACCTCCCCTTTAGGCGATGGTCACAGGGTCTGGTGAGGGGAGCCCGCCCGAGGAGAAGTAGAAAAGTAATGCTTCCTTGTTGAGACTTTGAGGGCCGCTTATCGATCGGTTAGAATGATCGAAGTCGAACAAACTTCAAATTTTATATTTGGAGCATATGGATCCTTCCATCTCCCACCTCTGTCATCATTGATAGGACCCAGGTAGGCCCCACATAGTGTCCCATATGAGACATCTAGACAAGAGCAAGGCCCATCTCATATTCCAAATCCACCAATGGTGCCCATGATAAGGTGAGCACAAGATGGCCTTGTAAGGAGATGGGACTGTGGGATTAAAATGATTTCCCCTTTCTACTTGTGTATGGTGATAAAACCTCTTTTTTTTTATCATCATCTTAATCACTTCATCAACGCCGCAACTTTTTATCATAAAATAGAGTGCCTAGTCAATTCAATAGTTTCAGATGAATGACAAATCCAAGAATGGTGATCAGCAGGGTGCTTGTTTTATGGTTCACTTAGGTTAAATAGGGCTTCAAATCCATATAAATTATTCTTAAATAAATTTCATGGGTAACCCAAGAAATCCAAATTAGCTCTGAGTAGGGCTTCAAATCTTGAATCTATAAATCCTCCTAAAAACCCCAGAAAAACCTACTATCAAAAGAGGTGGCAGGCCTCCCATCAAACAAACCCATCTAGTGAATTTGCAAAATCATGGAGTCGGGGAGTAGTTTCTACTTCTTCAACCACATGATTTTCTACTAGTTCCTCCTCACTCTCTGCATTCTCTCTTTCTCTCTGGTGCATGCTGCAAAGCACAAGAGGCTGCGAAGGAAGAACAGACACTTGGGATCGCTTGGAGCTTCGTCTGCACAAGCAGATTGCATCCATTAGGATTGAGCCTGATGTGGACGTTGAGGTCACCATTGCAGATCCTTGATCTTCTTTTGCTTTGAGCAAATAAAAGCAGTATCCAAAGGAGTTCCTAGTTATAAAAAAAAATCTCTCTTTTCATGTACTATTCTTTCTTCTTCTTCTACACTGACAATAATCAGCAAGTATCTTCTTTTCTGGCAGATAGGACTTTGATTCTCTTTGCACGTAAAGATGCGTCCTTTTATGCCTTCTTTTCCTTCTGCTCCCAACCAAGTTCAAGCCAATGGAAGCAACAATCCCAACCCACAACAGGTTTCTTTAATTTTTGTGGAGTTTTTAAGAGGAAAACAGAAATGGGTTTTTGTTAAAATAGGAGATTAGTGATGGGTTTTTGTCCTAATTGAAAAATATAGATGGGTTTTTGTTCCCTTCCACTGATTCAATGGGTTTTGTTTTGATAGAAAAGTAGAGGTGGGTTTTGTTCTTTTTCAATGATTCAATGTTTTTGTGATGAAACAGGTGGGATTATTGCGGCCTCAGATAGCTAATTCAAGTAATTTGGGCAGTGTCAACCTTACCCCTCAGTTTCCATGCTCATGCCCCCATCAAACTCCCTCTCAGTCACATGCTTTCAATAATCAGAATCCGGTCCCAATGATGAATGCTTTCAATAATCAAAACACCCATTTGAGTAATTTGCATGGTAATGGCATGTCATTGCCGAATCGAGCACCTTCCATGCCTTTTCCTTGTTTCCCTAATGGTGCTGCTGGCAATCATGCTTTGCAAAATGGTTATGTGGGTATGAATATGATGCCGCAAAACTTTAACCAAAATTTACCAATGCCAGTACAAGGGCAGTTTTCTAATGTGCCTCAAAATGTCAGGCCTATTGTTTCCCAGCGGCCACATGGGCAGTTCTTGTTTCATAGTGGTCTACAGCATCCAAATCAGATCATGCAATCACCTCAAGGTGCTTTTAATCTGCAGAATTTTAGTCAAAATATGTCAATGCAACCAAATGGGCAATTTTGTTCCCAGCCCCAAAATCTAAACCAAATCACTGGTTTACTGAATGGGCAATTCGGTTCGCAGAATCCAGTCCAAAATTTCAATCCGGTTATGCCTATGCAATGTTCACATCATCCTATGATTCAAACTCATGCCTCTCCCTTCAACATTCATCTGTCTCCTAATCCTTTTGTTGCATGCCCAAATCAAACCCTGCAAGCGCCAGGCTCTCTAAATTCATTTTTCCCAGCGAATCCACAACTCGGTGTTGGAAATTCTAATGCAAATCCAAATAGCGTGGTCTTATCTAACGAAGGCACACAGTTCAATAATCAAGGTTTGCATACATTATCCAGCATATTGTGAACCAAAATGCTGTGCTAGAATCTTTTGTTACAGACTTAGCAGCTCAAACTGACAATAAATCTGTTACCACTTACCATCGGTTGCTCATGCTCCAGGGCAAATGCACCGGCCTCCAAAGAACCTGCAGTCCAGTGGATTTCAGCACTCGCAGGTAGTCTTCTTTCTTCATTTTGTGAATAGATAGACAATGTTTCCATCAATTTGTGAGAGAACCAATGATTGCTGTAATGCTGAAACAGGTGGTAAAAAGGTTTTGAGGCTCTTTCTCTTGCTTCTGGTTGTGATAAAATTCTTACAAAACTTATCCTTATTCCCACATGAATTTGTCTGTGATGTGTATCTGCTATATTTGAGGTTTAATAATGCATTATCAGTGGAGATATCTTGAAGCATATATATGCTTTGACGAGCATGTCTGTTTTAAATCTCATTATTTTTTTCCTTTTTAATTGGAACGTAGACAGGGTAAAATTGTATTGCAATGGAAGCAATGGTCATAGTTTTCAAAGTCGGAACCCTATCGTAAAGCGTTCATACCCATGAATCGAATCGTATAGTGAATCATAGGAATTTTTTATTTTTCTAATAAAAATGAAGAAAACAATTGGAAATTAAAAGACAAATAAAATAGTAACTATTCATAGCCATCCATTTTCCCATTTATAGGAGTACTTATACAATAACAATTAACAAGTAAGTCTATCATACAATCATATGAAGAACATCATGACGTATATTAATATATCGGAGAATCTTCATACATATATATGAAATAAATGATGCATAAATAGTTAAATACATTAAGGTATCAATATATATTTATTATCTTTAAATAAAAATATAAAATTAAAAATAAAATCCAATCCATTAATCTTATACGGTAGGATATCTCTTGAATTTAAGAAAGTGTTCATGAAAAAACAAATCAAAATAGATTTAAAGGAAAAAAATGAAGATATAGACAAGCACCATATGTACAATCAAATGCTTTAATTGAATGCATGTTTTTTATTCATCTTTAAAACCTCATCAAAGCTGCAAAAATTCTCAGGATGTTTCGTTTTAGTACTTAATAACCTTTTTGGAATAAAAGTGCTAAAAGAAAGACAGAATAAAGAAAGGAAAAAGGGTAGAAGATTATTAATATTAACTTATTGGTTATAGCTATTCTCACTTAGCCGAATTACTTGAATAGTAAGATTCGATGAAATGAGTAGTGAATCATAGGATTCATACCTGAATCCTGAAATTCATCTATAAATGAGATTCGTTGCATCGCTTTGAATCATTTTCCTTAAGATTTGGGATATAAATTGTAGGATTTTGATAACTATGGTAACAATACAAAAGGCAGACCTCATTAATTATTGACAGAAAAATTTGTTTATGATATGGGTTGATATCATTTGGTAAATAGTTTTCCCCACGTGATGTCTGTAGTGTGAAAAAAATAAATAAATAGACGTTTGGTTTTATACCATGTATAGATATAATCAGGATCTTTATATGCTTGCAGTTTCTGCAGCATGTGCGCAAGACTGTATTCCTATGATGTAATTTTTGGTATTTCCCTCAAATATTATTAAACATATGTATCTTTCTCAAATTCTAGTGTGTTAAACAAATGAAACTTCAGCAAGAATGGCACCGGTGTGTACATAAGAAAGTGAGCCTTACAGTCAATGGCTAGAGCCATCCCTTCTTTCTTGCTCTTGCAAGCTCTGGCCTTTTCAGGTCTAAACACCTTAATCATCATTCTGAGTTTTTAATACCAAAGTAATCCAGTCCAGGGTGCAACATTTATTGTGCTTATAAAAAAGGAAAAATACTTATTAATTAATATTTATTTATTTAACTTCATCACTGGATTCTATTACAAAATATTTTTCTTTTCTTGATTTCATGATTTCATGATTTTAATAATGTAAAGCTCCGTTTGACAGCATATATATTTATAGATGGATAGATATCTTTGAAGTTCTTGGTAGTCAACTAAGAGCTCAAAGTTACAGCCAAAATTTGTATCCATTTTCTTCTTGGTAGTTTCATGACATTGAGGCACATTTGTGCAGCAACACTTTTGCAGAAAAAAGGAAGTTTCAGACATTTATGTGCAAATCCAATGTTTGGCTTGGGAATTTTGCACTTATGCGGTGGAGAATTGCCAACCAAAATTATACTTTTGGGTATTTTTAGGTCCAAGGGAGAGGGGTCGAACCCATATATTTTCCATGTATTTGTAATGTATTTCCCTCTTCTCTCCATTGTGCCAGACAGAAATTGTCGATTCCATGATTTGTGGAATCACACCTGCAAGTGTCTTCAGACTACAGGAGAGTAGGCCATGGATTCTGAATCCAGAGTTGTTTTTTCAAATATGACCTATCTCTTTGGTTTCTTAGTTGCTGCTAGACTGTGTAACTTGGACATGGACATGAGTTATGTGTAGGAAATGGGGGATCTAGGGAGCTCACATGCTAACCATAGCTGTACATAAATAAAAAATTTATTGTGTATTGTTATAGAGCTCAGTTGCTAATCACTGCTGTACATAAATAACATTGAATGTGTATTGTTATAGTTACACACATCCCTACATAAATGTGTAAGGTACCTGGTAAATGATTTACATAAATAGAAATCCATTGATCTATGTTAAGTGCAAAAATAAAGGCATAAAACAACTTCTCACCTATTTTTTTCTTGTAGAAACTTGATGTTAATCAGTCATTTATTTATTTATATTTTTGGAGCAAGTAGCCTTGTTTCACAAACCTGTACTTCGAAATTGGTGTCATACACTGCTCTGTACTTTCTTTATCAATTGTTAACCCGCCAGCTCATTATTGCTAATGTTTCAGGGGAGTAATGTTAACAGTGGTGGAAATTATGTATCAACTACCAATCAGGGAAGCCCTACAAGCAAGAATTTCTGGGGAAATAGAAAAGAGCCTAATAGGAGGTGTATTCTACAGAAAACATTTTTTTTTTTATTGTGCTTCTGTTATGGCTATTTGTTCATTCTAAATCTGGTTCTGTGCAGATTCCAGAAATCAAAGTTGCATCATATGACAAATGTGAGGGGACACCTTAGGCCTGCTTATGGGAACCAGAGGAAAGGTCATATTTCCAATCATGTTAACTTGCATTTAGCATCAGTCATAGAGCAATTTGCTACAAAATAGACGGTGGTTTCCTGTTTCAGAAATATATCGTTACTAAAACCTTTAGAATAGAGGTATTACATGATACTTGGTTGTGGCAGACATAAACTTTGTTGTTAGGCCAGCACTAGTACCATTTTGGTCATCTACCATTTGTATTTACTATTACTATTACAAAAATCACCAGTATATTGAAAAATCATGTTATTTTCTATGATGTGCTGATAGAACATGGATATGATAGGGTCACTACATGGATAAAGAAGGGACATGGATTTTACACATAAAAAATGAAGTATCAGTTATGATGCGACAACATGACACATTGCCCATTTTGAAATATCTGTACATCATAAGTTATTTTCACTTTTCTGCATAATGAAAATAAAGTTAATAATTCAGTAAATTGAAAATCATGAAAATGTAATTGGTTTCTATATTGTTACAATCATCATTCCTCACCATAACTCGAACCCCCATGAATTGCAATTATTATGATATTTTTCCTAAAAACATTAGATATTATAATTCATATTCCTCTCGAGAACTCTAATATAATGAGCTTCATTATGTACTAGCAAACCATGCCTCTGCTTAGCACGGGCAATAAATAATTTATAATATTAAAAATTATAAAAAATATTAATAATATTTTATTCTAAATTATATCCAAGCATGGTTTGTCTATTAATTGGGCCCAGCTAAATAGACCAAAACCGGCTCAAATACGCAAACTTAAAGTCCAAGCTTAGGCTAAAGCGGGCTCGGTTGGATATGGACTCAGGCTGTAGATATGTCATGTTGGGCTCTACTTTCATAAAAGAGAAATTTTCAAAATGGGGCTCAAGTATTTAATACGTTTCAAATCAAGAGTAAATAAAAATCATACTTCAAAATGGACCTCAAGTTTTCCAAATACATTTCAAAATAGGACATCCGGCCAATATACTCCACCGGCTGGCCACTTTCCCCATTTTTCTAAATAAATGCCAAAATTGCCTTTAGAGATTCATGCTGCAATGAGAAAACAGAGAGTTTGGGATGACTTGGTTGACTGGGTGATGCAGGCCAGATCCATGATTGACCAAGCCATTAAACTCAAGACCAATAAAGTCCAATAGATTAGAGTAGATTCTATTATTAGTAGTTGATTTAGTTGCTTTCTTAATATTTGGCAAATCCAGTCATGTTTTGTTTAGGACTTCTTATTTGATTTGAATTGGTTTATTTTCTTAGTTAGAAAGTATGTTAGCTACAAATAAAGATGTAATTTCTCTTCATTGGATATATACATAAACATTCATATTGAATAAGAATTTGAGTTTGGTTCTCAGGTGAGAAAATTTTGTTTGTCTTTGGTGAGGCACCTAGATATTCTACCCATAAGCCTTTTAGCTTGGAGATTAGCCCATTGGCTATTCTTCCTTCCGCGCTGCTTCAATTGGTATCAAAGCGAAGATCCACTCTCGGATCGCCGCTGTTCCGATCGCCGGTCCGAGGTAACCTGCGCAACCCATCTCCGTAAATTCATCCATCCAGCAGTCATCATCCATTGATCATTTTCACCATCGCATCCCATCATCATCATCATCGCATTACTTTCCACTCACAACCGAACCTACCATCTCTCCCCTCTCTACCGTGACACCCTTTCACCAAACCAACATCCCCGAGTCCTTCGCTGAACCCTAATCCCGACAGTCGAAACCCCAGCCGCAACTCTCCAACAAACCCCAAACCCATACCTTTCGACCCAACCGTGCGACCCCCTTTCTACCATCATCTGCCTTCCCAAACTGACCAAACGACCTACCTACCCCAGCCAAACCCACCCATCGGTTGCTGTCAACCATTCCCAAACCTAGAGAGAAAAAAAAAAAAAACAAACAAAAAGAACGAGAAGGACAGAGAACAGAGAAGAAGAGGATGAGGTAGAAGAAGTACCGTGCACCGACGACATCCGGCCACTTGCAGTTGATCGCCAGAATCTAGCAACGCCAACCTAGCTCCTCCTCCTCCTGCTTCCACCGTCACACCGCCAACTAACCACTCCCTCCTCAGCCTTCCTTATCGCCATCAGCGAGCCCAAGCACACGATCCCTTCCCTATTACCATTGCTGCTACCCATTCGCGCCTCCTCTGGAAACCAGCTTCGTCGTTGCAGCAATCGCCTGAGACCACCATAGCCACGCTTGCCCCTTCAGCCTTCGTCATCTTCCCCTCATCGCATCAAGCTTGCCTCATCAGTCCTCTCTCTGTTTTCGTTACAGCATCACAATTGGGAACGATTTTGTTCCCCCTTTGCTTTCCTCTCTGCACAAACCCGAGAGGACAAGAGAGAACTTCTCACATGTTTCATCCACGTGCCACAAAGCAGGACACCTATTGGGCTTAAGTTCGGGTCCAACTCGAATTCACGGTTCTACTTCACATTGTAGCAATCCAGCGCCTCATTTTAGGTTGAGTCCGACCCACTTCACTGAGAGTTAACAAAAAAAAAGGGGCCCGTCCAAATCACAAATTTTCTCAGTGATCGATTTCATCCGTTGATTCTCAAACGGAGTGATATATTGGCCATCTACACTCTGATTTAAAATTTGTCTTCACGTTCATATTCCTGTACACAAGATCAAGTCATCAGGTCAGTCCATTTTCTTGAAAAAATTTTGTTTTCTTTTATCAAAGTTACTATGCAAATCTTTGGACCATTTGATGAATTTCAAAGCATGTTGTATGAGTATAAATATGGAGATTGGTATTATGACAACAAGGTCTACTTTGAGCAATTCCTCAAGCTCAAGCAGGCAGATTCGACAGTTTATGAATATTGAAATTAATTTTCGATACTGCACTAAGTTTGTGGCTTGGAACAGAATAAGCTACATGATTTAACTCGCTTTATCAGATGTTTGAAGCCAGACATTCTTGAAAAGATGAAACCATGTTACAGTGTTCATGAAACATACAAGGAAGCAATTCATATTAAGCACATGCTTCAATGGTCCCACCTGCAACAAGTTAAGCCTGGGAAAGAACATTCTCTACGACGGGCGAGAGCTCATCTAATGTAAACAAATTTTGAAGAAGAAGATACTCACACCCTTGTCATTCATCGACTTCTCACTGCCAATGAAATGGAAGACAAAGAGTGGAAGCAGACTATGATATTCCAGACGCAAGTAAGGTGTGAAGACAAGTTAGCCAATCTGGTTATTGATCATGATAGTGCTCTCAATTTTGTAGCATAAGATGTTATTGACAAATTCAATTGGCTTACAGAGACTCTCCCATAGCCTTACAAAGTTGCATGGTCTAATGCTTCTGTCATTACTGTAACTCACAGATGTCTAGTATCTTTCAAGATTAGTATATATGAAGATAAAATTTGGTGTGATGTAATTCTCATTAATATCACTCATATTCTTTTGGGACAACCATGGCTTCTTGATCGAAAAGTGCAATATGACAAAAAAAAAAAAAAAATCTATTCCTTCTCTTAAAAAGGACGATATGTTGACCTTGTTCCATTAAAACTAGTAACCTCTTTATCTACCTCATCACCGTCAATCGAAGAATCAAAAGATGAACACAAAGACGGAACAAATTCCAATGGTGATGTTGAAAAGCCCGTTCATGGAAAGAAGGATTTCATTACAACTCCGAGTGAGAAGCAAGAGGTACATCAATGGGTAAAGGAAGAACAAAAACAAGTGCACATTGAAGACTTTGATCATGAGGTACATCAATGGGTAGAGGTAGAACAAAAACAAGTGTACATTGAAGACTTTGATCATGCGGCTTCAAAAGAAGAACACGAAGAAGCAGATATTAAAGACATTGATCAGTTTGGTGTTACTATTGAACATCCAAGAGAATTGATTATTCCCCCTTTTCCAGAAAATCGAATTAGGTCGTCAACAGTGAAATCCATTGTTCCAGTGATCTCTCAAGCAGTTCAAGTTGTTGAAGTTCTCACATTGACTTTATCTTCAGCGCTCACATATGGATATCTAACAGTCAACACTTAAAGCATCTACTGATTTGTTCACACATCCAAGCTCCATGCAAAGTCCAACAGTCGAGAACATTCCACTCTCTTATTACAAGGAGGAAAAGACTGCAAAAAGCTTTCAAGCCATGTCATGCAAATGTGGATCTTAAGACAAGACAAAAGTTTGTTCGAGTGATTTTCGACCCCAGTAGATATTTACAGAATTCGAGGACAAATTCTCCAAGCGGGGGAGAATTGATGCAGGCCAGATCCATGATTGACCAGGCCATTGGACTCAAGACCAATAAAGTCCAATAGATTAGAGTAGATTCTATTATTAGTAGTTGATTTAGTTGCTTTCTTAATATTCGGCAAATCTAGTCATGTTTTGTTTAGAACTTCTTATTTGATTTGAATTGGTTTATTTCTTTAGTTAAAAAGTATGTTAGCTATAAACAAGGATGTAATCTCTCTTCATGGGATATATACATAGACATTCATATTGAATAAGAATTTGAGTTTGGTTCTCAGTTGAGAGAATTTTGTTTGTCTTTAGTGAGGCACCTAGACATTCTACCTATAAGCTTTTTGGTTTGGAGATTAGGCCATTGGTTATTCTTCCTCCTTGCGTTACTTCACTGGGTTAGTGAGCTAGAGATGAGTGATAATGTTGGGCGACGATAAAGTACTGGCGAGATTTGTAGATGATGAGAGAGACAGAGATATGAGTGTGGCTTGGTGAGATAGCTTGGGACAGTTTGGTTGGCTGGGTTGTTGAGTTGGAGATTGTGAAGTGTGGGTTTTGGAAATGACTGCTCGACTGGGTAGCTAGGTGAGAGTGGCAGCTAGTGGTTTGATAGATCATATTTCCTACATGGTTTTATGGGTGTGTAAGTGAGAGAAACAGAGAGCTGTGAGTGTGCCTTGTGTGGCGAGTGAGAGAGGTGATGAGAATGGGTTGAGATGCAAGTGGTTGAGGGCTTGGTGATGTGAAAGTGAGATGAATTGAGAGAGATGGAAAGGTTTGGTAATGGTGGAATGCATTGGCTTGTTTGGTTGGATGGAGATAGATGGATTCCATGCTAATGGGTTGTTTGGTTGTTTAGTGATGCATATTGGAGGGCTCTTGGGATCAGAGATGACTCAAATCATCATGGGAATGTGAATGAACTTCTCTAATTTTAGAATTTCTATTTCAAAGCGGAACTTGAAGCCAAAGCCAATGCCTCATTATATTTTGATTTGATTTTTGTTTGAGTTCAAGACAGCAAACAACTGCTGCTACAGCAATTTAATTCTTTCTTTCAATATTCTGGAATATCTTCAACCTCGGTGGAAGAAGAAAGGCCCACCTTGGCATTTTTCATCTGCACTTAAACCATAGCTAGTGGAGATCCTTCGTTGTGAGCTGGAGCTTTCTGTGGCGAGAGATCTAGCCGACTCTTATTCTTTGTATGAGTCTCCGAGAGAAGGGGATGTGACCCATCTGAGTAATCAGTCAGGATTGCAGTTTGTAGAATGGAAAATAGGAGTGCGTCATTTACTTGTTTGGATCTATTATATTGATTGAAATGGAAATTAAGCGTGGCGATGACACTATTGACAAGATCAAGATCAAAATTGTATGGGAACCTATGATGCCCAAATTCGGACATAGGTACGGACACGGAGAATGGCGGTTTGATACGCCAACTTTAAAAAGTTAAGGATATGGATATGGGTACAGCATCATTTAAGATACATTTCAAAATTATATTTATTAAAAATAATATATATAAATAAAAAGATAAACATAGATAGAAAATTTTAAAAAATAAACCTTGCCCAGGCCCTGGTTTAATTTTACGAAATCTGCCCCAGATCTAAGCCTAGCCCATTTAACAAAATCTGCCCCAAAGAGAGCCCAAACCAAATCCCACCTCTGCCCTTTATATTTCAGAATCCTGCCATAAATCCAACCGATATCCACGCGTCCTTTTTAAGTCCCTTGCTTTTCTTGAGATAGAGTCTCTTTTTTTAAGTCAAAACAGAAATAAGAAGGCAAGAGAAAAGGAAATAACAAAAGAAAGAGGAAGAAAGGAGGAGGAGGAGGAGAAGAAAAAGAGAAGTGGAAATAGAGATGATGATAAGTCGAATGGCAGCAGCAGACCTGAGTGGTGTGGCATCGGCGACGGCAACAGAGGAGACAGGGATGACTCCACCATGGCACAGGTAGATCTTCTCTTTTTCTTTCTTGTACTCCTTCCGTTTAGAGCCTTTCTTTCTCTAGGATAAGATCCTTTCTTCCCTTTCTTTTTCTTGGTCGCATGAAAGGGGGGAAAAGGGCTGGGTTTGCTTTAGGTTTTTTTTGTTAATAAAATGAGATAGCGGTATCCTCAAGATTTTACTGTATCTTGCCATATCCCATAACTGGATCCGTATCGGTATGGGTATGACAAGTGAAATGGTGTATCCGGGTATCATAAATTGGAATGTGCTGCAGCTGCACACCATCTTGTACTACTCCCAGTGGACCCTCATCTGTGAGAGGGACAGAGGTGAGGGAGGGACCTCACAACAGAAAGACAGTGAGGAGGTGAAAGTTTTATATGGCTTGGCCAGCATTGGTTTGCATGAAAAGTTACCACATCGCAAAGCCAGCCTAATTCAGATGTGGGATTAATTTTAGAGTTGGAATTTGGAGTTGCTAAAGCATATTTGGAGTGAATTGATCATTGCAAAGAGGTCTGCAAGCATCTATTTAAGAATTGAAGTGGAATTGGTGTCTAAACAGACTATTTCTCAGCATAAAACTGTATTTCAGGGAATGTTTTATTATTACAGTAAATAACAGGGGGCTGTTTACATTTTTCAGAAAAAAAAACCCAGCTGTTATATGGGTCTCACATGCTGCAGTTTTGAGCCAGCTGTTTGGTGGGCTAAACAGGGTCCAACGCACTGAAGCTTCACATCAGAAAAACATATGAACTGCCCTTTGTAGAAAAGAAACCCTTTACATAAGAAAGAAAACCAAGAACACACAACCCCCTAATACCCCTTAATCAAACTTGCATCTTCATGCCCTTCCTGTGACTGGTCCCCTGCACTCACATCTTCATGCCCCTCTTGCAGCTGCTCACCCAGGAGCACGAACTTAACAAGTAGAAGGGTATCAATGTTGCATATAACAGGTGCACTCTTGTGTGCCGCCTGGGGTTAATGAACACGAAAATATAGGCACAACACAAATTTGAAAATAAAGAACAGTAACACCAAGAAGAGCTAATTTAAATATTCCCTGTTATTTTTGTGAGCATGATCAGTGTACATCTCCAACAGGTAGATATCGAGCCCGAAACCGAAATGCACGTACAGTTGGGAGGGGGATTTTAAATAAGCCTCTACCATCTGAGGGTAAAGTCTTCCAAAATAGTTAGGATATCCACCCTCATGGGAAACTTGCGTGAGATCCTCCACATACGTAACCCTTTCGTTAAGGTTTTTTGTCTCTAAATCCCTGAGCCTATCATCAATCCCCTTTGCTTGATCCTCAAACTTTATGGAGGTCGGCGTAGAGGGTGAGATCCGGCAGGAGTTGGCTGGTGAGGGCATTGAAGCGGAGGCTGAGATGTGTAGGGCGGTGAGATTTTTGAGAATGCCAGGTGAAATAGAGCCCACGAGGCCAACAGGGGGGAGGCGCAAGGTGAAGACGTGGTTGGACTGACATGTCACTCCTAGCCAGTAGCATGTGCCCAGGGATGCATTCTATGGCAGAGATCCCCCGACATCAGATCAGAGGGCTAGGAGCGCTTTCTGATCAGAATCGAGATCTGGCTTCCCCATAAGAACAAGGGAGAAGAAAAGGAGCAAAGAAAAAACACCACTCAACACAATTGCTGGTTTTTAAAAACCGCTTTCAGAGACTACAAAGCAGTTTTGCAGAGTGCCATGAGCGAAACAGAAAGAGAAAGAAAGAGAGAAAGGTGTGTTTGGAGTTTGTATAGTGATATAATAAGAGTCTACTCTCCCAAAGCTTTTACTCTCTTGAAAGAGGAGAGAATCTTGGATTTGGTGGTGGTATTGATAAATTTTTTTAGGGAGAATGCAAGCTCGAAATCTTTACAGTTGGGGGGAGTAATTTAATGGGAAGAGATGCTTTTTTAGTTGGGCGGAAAGTTTGTGGATCGAGCAAAGGGGATTGATGATAGGCTTGGGGATTTAGAGACTAAAAACCTTAACTAAAGGGTTATGTATGTGGAGGATCTCATGCAAGTTCCGCATGAGGGTGGATAACCTAACTACTTTGGAAGACTTTAACCTCAGATGGTAGAGGCTTATATAAAATCCCCCTCCCGACCGTACGTGCATTTCGGTTTCGGGCTTCTTATCTACTTGTTGGACAAGTACATCGATCATGCTCACAAAAAGAACAGGCAAATATTTAAATTAGCTCTTCTTGGTGTTACTGTTCTTTATTTACTAATTTGTGTTGTGCATGTACTTCTTGTGTTCATCAACCCCAGGTGGCACAAAATAATGCAGCTGCTATATGCAACATTGATACCCTTCTACTTGAAGGCTTGGGTGGCTACTCGTGAGTTTTTCTGCTTGTCAGTTTCCTGCTCTTGGGGGACCGGTTGCAGGAGGGGCATGAAGATGCAAGTGCAGGGGAGCGGTTGCAAGAGGGGCATGAAGATGCATGTTTTGCTTAAGGGGTTCTGTGTTCTTTGTTTTGTTTCTTATGTTAAGGGTTGCTTTTTTACGAAGTGTAGTTCATATGTTTTTCTGTGCTATCACATAGTCTACTACCAGATCATGCAGATTGATCTATCAAGAGGTGGCCCATGTTAAGCCCCACACCAGATCTCCAAAGTGTCAGAGCCGACCAGAATCTGTTCTGTTTCAATTTTTTTATTATTTAGTTAGTTTGTATTATGGAAAGTACTAACACAGGGCTTCTAAATTGTGGCAGGAAGCTTGTTTGGTAGGATTTCTTAGGGTTTTAATGTGATTTATGCGTTTATATATAGGGTTGTATGGTCAACAGTACTATTCATGCTTCAGTAACAGTATGTTTTTCAATGAAAACAGTGGCAGTGCTTGTTTTTCTTTCCCTCTCCCTTGGTCGTGTTGACTATAGGTGATTGAGAAGGCTTCAAGATGAGATTTTTGGGTTATTTGATGCATTGTTCCTTGCTTTATTAATTCTAGGATTTCTGTTCTTGTCTGAAATCAGTAGTAGTTGCTGGAATTTTTCCTGGTTTTGGTTGTCTGGGCGGATTGTGTATGCTGCATCAAATTCTTAATTTGGCATCTTCACTTGATAAAGGAACCTCATTCATCTGCGTAAGTAGCTGCACCACTTGTGGAATCTCACAATCGATGAAGTTTCTTCTGAACTTTTATCTTTTCAGGTGTATGGTCTTGTGTGGCCCTTCAAGTAAGTTTTCTATATATAGGCACCATATGATGTCAGTGGTTTTGAGCATATCTTTGTCAACCCTGAATAACTAGGATTGCATTTGGAATTTTGATACACCCCAAGTGATTAGAAGTTATGACATTTTGACTGAACTGAAGGTCAGCAATTCTACTTTCTGCCATAAATCTACGTATCATTTTAACTGTTGATTTTTGTTAAGTTGGGTAAAGGAAAATCAATAAAAGTTATAAAAAAAATGCCACCTGATCTAACGTGGCCATTAAATAGAACCATTTATCCTATCATTCAAATATATAAATAGACATACTCAAATAACCATTTATCCTGCCAAAATGTGGTAACTGTTTCTATTTGGGGTAACTTCCCAATTCACTTAATTGTTTGCTTCAGTTGATGTTCCTGTAAATTTTTTGATAACGTTAATGTTCCTGTAAATGGTCACTCTATTGACTGAAAAGAGAATCAAATTTGTTTCATTCATGGCTTGCCTATCCATTTGCTAGCCATTTTGATCCTATAGTTTATTACTGTAGCTCCTCCTTTAGAAAAAGTGTGGGGTCTTGATCTTGGCACAGGAGTACAAGTTCTTCATTCAGTTCTTTAGATATCTTTTATGTTTGTGGTATCCTTATTACAACCGAATATATTTGTTTATATGTGTTCTGTTGTATAAACAGGAAACCACAATAAGGGAGCTGGAAAATCCAATATTGCGAACTCTATCAGGAAAGCCATTGGAGAAAGTCATAGGTACTTTTTCTGTTATATATGTTAATTTAATGAACTAATGGTTACATTAATTGACATAGGAAATATTATATACATTTGTCACTACTGTAAGTGATGATACAGGTGAGCAGACTCTGTGGTGTGGGCACTTCTCATGACTGTTGGATAGTTGCAATGTGCCTAAATATCACTCAGTTTAGTGATATTCACATCATATAATTTAAGATATACAGGTACCCAATATGCAGGGTACTGGTATCATTCCTAGATAATGCTGGTTTTGTTCTAGATGCAGCATGGATATTTGTAGGATAAAAAGTCATAAACGAGTATCCTATATATTACTATGTTCTTTATATCTTATCATATCATATCATGGTATTTTAGTGTTAGATGGTGTATCTATAGCTGTGTGTTTCCTAGATTTCAGGTGATAGTCATAGCCTGTCTCCCCTTATCTGTTCCACGTTCATATTCATATCTCTTGTGTATCATACGTATGACTGTATGGATGTGTCAGTAGTGTAGAAATTCGCCATCTTGATTTTTGTGTCTGTATGCATCATGTTACAATCTTGAATGTTAAACTTGGTGGCATTAAACTTGGTGGCTGTTTTGATAACAAATTGAATGTTTCACATGTAACATTTATGTTGATTTCCTATAGGCTCTCATTTTTTTTTTAATTATTTTAAATTTTTATGTGAAGATATCCCCCCATAATCTATACAGTGGAGGAAATCAGACAATGGCGTGAAGCGCGCCAGAGGAACTTCCCATCACAGGCAAACAGGAAAAGGGTATGTTCTGTCTTTATTTCCAACTTGAAACTTGTTGATTTGTGTGAATACTGAAAATAGAAGCAGCCTTCTGATAAATGTCTTCACCTTTTTATAGCAGCAGGCTGACAATGATGCCAAATTGCGACGGCAGGTATGCAAATGTTTGTTTTTATTTACTCATTTTTGTGGTTCTATGATTGACCTGATTGGCCCAATGGAGGTGGTCATATGAAATTGCGTGAAAGTCTCTCAGATTGGAAGATTTCTTGATAACTGGTAATGCAGAACAGTCGAGCAAAATCAACATTGCAAGGCCCTAACTTTCATGGCTAAGGTGTTTGGATGATCCTTAAAATTTTCCTGCCTCTTATATCCGCGGCTTCTTTCACATCTCACCATAATGCCATGAATTGGGAGGTTTGCTATGTTGGCGCCCCCACCCCACAAAAACCTCAAAATCCTTCTCACCCGATTTCTGCCTGCCATGTGGCTAGTTGAGAATAGGGCCAAAGATTGGACAGTTCAACCTTCCAATCAAGGATAATTCTGGTGCATCTTCAATTAACTACATCACCCTTGGGCCCCACTTGCACAAACTAGGTGCATCAGGAGGGAAAGTCACATTCCGTGATACTGACGAACCCTATAATTCCACACCCTATCTACCATCACATAATCTCTCATGAACGTATCATGAAATCTCCCGTCTTCTTCAAGGAAGGATTTGTTTTCTGTTCTTATTGCAATTATATAAAATGGATCTGCAGCAACTCAGGGAAGTCCTAGCCAAACAAGCAGAGATGGGGTTAGAAGTTGCTGAATTGCCGCCAAACTATCTCTCAGAATCAGAGAACCAAGCTGGCAATGGCGATGCAAGGAGGTTGCAGAAGACGAGAGGCAAATTCCAAAACAAGTTAGATAAAAGAAAAAAAAAGCATGGACTACGAGACAAGAGAGGCAAGAAGCGAAAGTCCATCTCAAACAAGAGGGGGCCCATCTCAAAAAAGAGGGAGCCAACCCTTCTGCAGAAGCTGCTCAGCACCGAAATAAACAGAGATAAGAGTCATCTATTGCAAGTTTTCAGGTTCATGGTGTTGAACAATTTCTTCAAGGATTATCCTGAGAAGCCTTTGGAGTTCCCATCAATTATAGTGAAAGACATGGGCTTAATTGAAGATGATTTTTTGGGAGAGGCGGCTTTGCATGGTGAGGATGGCATGTTTTCCCCAATTGAGAACGTTGAGACTGTGGGACCCAAACATCAGGACTTCAATCAAAATGTTATAGATGATGATGATGATCAAGACGAAGACAATGAAGATGGTAGTGAAGGTGAAGAGTTAATATATGACCATGATGGTGATAACGGAGGTATTATTGAGAACATAGATGAATCAGAGAGCGAGGAGGGAGAAATTACAGATTAGGCGAAGTTCCAGTCATGTGTTTAGCCAGCAATAAAGCCTGGTCATGCAGTAAATATTGGAAATTTCAAAAGTGATCAACACAAGTACAAATGGATCTGGAATCTTTTATATTAAATATGTCAAAAGCCAAGGTCTACAAATCTTTCTAATCATGACGGTGGAGGGCATCAGTTTTGATTTGGCCCCTAAAAATTTCTAATAGGAATTCAAAAAAGTTAATGTTAAAAAATCTAATGTTCTTTTCCTTGGGGCATAGTTGAGAAGGTATGTGTGGACATTTGAAGTCACAGATCCTGTATCGCTGTTTTATGTTGAACAGTTGTTGCGTGTTTAAATCAAATGTATTTCAAAGAACTTAGTGCATTACAAGCTTTCATCTTTCATTCTATGGCCCCATACGCACAAACCATTTAGGTGGAATTCCTGATCTTTCCATGGAATATATGCACGGGCCTTTTAGGTAGAGTTGTGATCTTTGATAAATCGTCGCCAAGGTCCTTGTCTCTACTTTAATGAAAGTGCATTGTTTGTAAATCCTTGGAAAAACTCAGTTTTGTGGTATAGAGGTCCTAGCAGCCCTAAGTGTTTGCCCCGATTCGTAGAACACAATTCCAAGCAGGTTAGTAGGTTAGCCCTGATTTAGAGAGCGTTTTGTATGAGCTGGAAGGAATAAAGGGTTTTTTTTTTATTTTTTTGACAATATCTTTTGAGAAACTTCCCATTTTCGATCATCAGGCACCAGTCTCCGTCTTGGTTTAGAAGGCCATAAGCGTCGTTGGAGTAGACCATGTCAATGATGAATGATTTCCCACCTTTTGTCAAATTTACCCTAGTATAGGCTACAATGTTGCCTTAAAATTCTAACTACGGATGCCAATGGGTGTTCGATTCTCCAAATATCTAGAGGTTCCCTCTCGTAAAAAATTGAGTTGGGGACCTTGTTTTAGATTTCGGCTCATATATGGGTCCAGGTCTAGAGCCCAAGTTAGGTTTGATTGATAAATGGGTCCGGTTTTGGGTTCATATAGGTTCTAACCCATGGACATAGGACCCCACATACGAGTCTTTAATGATGTATATTGTAGCTCAAAATCAGCTTTTGTTGAATATTTTTTTGTTTAATCTTTTTTTGTTTAATCCTGGAGGTAATAAACATGATGCACCATTATAAGTTGAATGATATCCTTATTTTAAGAAAAAAAAATAAAAACAAAAAAAAATGAAAAGAAGTAAGAATCGGCTATGGAACTTGATCCCAATTCTCTAATTGAACCCGGTTTTAGAACTGGATTAGGGTGGTCCTATCGAAATCAAGTCTGGAAAAATATAAAACAGGTTTCAAGTCAAAATCAGACCTAGAACAGAAACTGTTCTTTAGAAACAGGTTTAGAAACAGGTCTAGGTCCAGGTCCAATATTGTTCCAAACCGGAACCCTTGTGTTTGCACTTTGCACCCTTAGTTCTAAGCCAAATTAGGGATCCCAGCTCAGGCTATGTAGACCTAATCGTTAATCGGGTCCAGGTCCAACACGATCTTTATCCTGAGCACTTGTGTGCTGAGTAATGTATGGACAATGTTAAAATTATATATAGGCTGAGGTTCTAGTTCTGGCTCCTCTTTTTTAGGTACGTTGGATCCATATGATCAATCGCTCACTGCATCCCAGGAATTGACACGGGTTACACTCAACCATTTATCATCACCGTTAGATTGGAATCCCGAAACACATATTGATATATTTTGTACTAATTTGCTTTATGC
Source organism: Sextonia rubra (assembly GCA_037013555.1). NCBI lineage: Eukaryota > Viridiplantae > Streptophyta > Magnoliopsida > Laurales > Lauraceae > Sextonia > Sextonia rubra. The sequence continues at coordinate 15,309,268 of JASUAD010000007.1, read as the reverse complement.
ATCATAGATAGTTGATAGCTAGACTTTGCCCTTTTCGTGCCAAAGGTCAGGCCAGAGGTCAAGTCTTCTGAATTAAATGAGTTTGGTTTGAGTCCACCATGGGCTAGTTCAACACCTGACCCATATGCATCCATACTGCTACAAGGGAAACAGGCCAATACTGCTCGAGTATCAAAATAGGGTAATTGTTACTAATTGGTACATGGTGCATATAAAGTATAAACAAATACAAAAGTGTACAAGCTGCTATTTTAAACCATGCTCCATATTTAACTAGGGTTGTGTACCTTTTTTTTCACGGGAAGGCCAACTCAATGTAAATTTTAGCAACACTGAGAATGTGCAGCATTCTTGGGCGATGAAGAAAACTGCCCTCATTGTTTTTTTTTATAGCTCTGATCCTGAACTCCTGGTCCCTTTGATATGACAGTAAACCCTTCTCAGGGAATCATGTGGTGTCAGTAGTAATAGGACAGGATGGCTTTTACCCATTCTGAAGGGCCCATTTGTATGTGGAATCGAATGCCTCAGAATTTAAGATAAAATGAGTCCCACTAAAAGGATTAGTAAGGAGATGAGAGGAGGACTTAAAATGGAACATACAGATGGGCTCACGACTTTTCTCAGATTTGATCTACTAGGTGATGAAAGATGATGGCTGGATATTCATTTTTTATCTCCCAATTTCATCTTTATTTCTTCAATTTTAGCCACTTTATGATTATACTTTTATAGAATTTCAAAGAGTTGATTCCATGCGAACAAATGGTCACTAAGCAGGAACACAAGGTCAGAGCACTGACGTTGAAATCCAGATTAACAAGTGCACTTTTATCCTTAACTACTTACTGAGTCTGATCAACTGCTTTGTTGATCAAACCTGTGCTAACAAAATTCTAGATTGTTCAAGGCAGAGGCAATCAAGTGGACCATCCAATGTAGTATAGCAATTGTGGACCAGTCCTCCAGATGTGACACTTTGTATGAAGGGCTTCTTGTTCATGACTTCTAAAAGCCCTTTTTTCAACTCCAATGTCTGAGAACATGGGACCTAACTTCATTCAATCCTATCCCTAATAAGGCACTACCTTACCACCAACACCACCAAATGAAGCCTGAACTTTACATTGTTCCAGACATTAATTTATTATCATGCATCCAGATAGGCCCTACTAGAATGGGCTTTTGTCAGCATGTTGGTCAAGCCCATATAAAAAAAACCAACCTGGAGAAGCTTCCAATAGTTAGGGACTACGGCAAATCATAAAAGTGAAATTTGGAGGGATTAATAGTTTGGTAGTATCAGTGTAGAACTAGATACTGAAATTGTGAATCACAAGGCTAGGAACATTGTTGGTATGGCAAGTTACGTTCTTGGCCAAAAACAATTCAGCATGCAGAATTACAAGTTGTTAGATGCATGTAAACTGTAAACCCAGTGCAGGGCAACCAAGTTCCAAGGATCCACACAAGATCCTATGAAACATCCATGGGTTCATCTTTCTACATAATTGTTAGCACCATGCTTCATAAGAACAAAAGAAACATAAAAAACAGTGAAGAAGAAAACATCCATAAGCATAATATCGAAAGACACATGCCCTTAAATATATATTGATGATTACCTACCTTGTCATCAACTCAAATTACAACAGATATGATCTTTGAAAACTGCCCAATCCAAGTACAAACTTTGAATCTTAATGTCCTCAAGGCAGCACATACTCGGCAACTTGAAAAAAAAAATCAAATCACAAAAATTTTTTTTTTATTTGCTAAGAAATGTGTACCTACGAAGGCCAAGTACAAATTTAGAATCTCATTGTTCTGATTGCATCACTGATCCATTTTCCATGTACGCATCTAAGTTCAATCCACTGGAAGGGCAAAAATATAAATTAGATTCAAATCAAGAAAAATCTACTACAAAGAATTTTGTAGGTCAGTTTAGATTAACCCAGATTATAAGCAGCTTGATTATTAAGCAGAATAAATGATTAATCATCACTCTATGCAATTTGTTTGGCGAAGAAATTGGGAACATTAGCCAACAAAACAGATATGGGCCCCCTGTGCCCCAGTTTGTTAGCAACCCAGGCCAGTAGGACCAAATTGGGGTGTCAATGATATAGATACAAGCATCAGTTTTCCAAGCCATACCAAATGCTCAAAGGTATAGATAACCATTAATTTTGCCAAAATTTTCTGATGGATGCAATTTTAGGGATACAGAGAAATGCACTGCTACAGAGGGAAATGAACTGTACCTCTCTGCTGCTTCTTTCCTCATTTCTTCAATATGATTCTCAATCCGTGCGCATGCAGCTTCGATCTCTATGTTCTTTTCACAGAGCTCCTTCCACTGTGCAGACAAGGCATTAAGCTCCACTGCTGTGTTTTGCTGCTCATACGTGAAGTTTTTAGTCTATTATCCAATGAAAACATAAGACTAGTGATCATATAAAACAATATTCAACCATTCAAAAGGGGGAAAAAAAACACAATATTCAAATCACTCATTAGGTAGCCATGTCAGAGATCGTGATACAAAGAGGAAGCCATGCCCAAATAGTTAACATTGAAAAAGAATTAAATTACATTCATTCATTCAAGAACTGAATTGCTGGTCCTACCTTGGACGGGTAATAACCTAATTTAAATTGAGGACAAAAATTTGCAATATTTATTGCAGTAAATAGGCGAATTTATAAAATGGACGCAGGAAATGGAAGTATGTAAAGTGTTTGCCAGGGAAGAGAAGTTCACCAGAAACTATACATGTGACATTCCTATCCTAGTTCATCAAGTGGAAGATATTTTTGGGAAAATTTAACTTTTTTTAAATGGTAAAAGAAAAATGACTTTCTTAACCATCCCTTTTTCCCCTCAAAATAAGAAAACAGTCACAACATAGGATTGGCCTAAGGTGTGTTCCCTTGTATCTTTCTAAGCTTCCTCTCTTCCAAGAGATCTCTATAGCATCTATTTTTGAAATGTTGCATGAGGTTGCCATTTTAAACTACAGAGTCTTATGATGTCCACTTCCTTTGGGTGTACACAAGCTCAACTTTGATGCAACCAATAACCCAGCTTTAAAGGGTTGATTTGGAATAGTGCAGGTGAGACCATTCTTTCTTTTGTCTGGCCCAGTTGATCATTTGCTCAGTTGATTAAGCAGAGGTGGAAGTCATTCGGTTTGTGCAGGCCCTAGAGAAGCTAGCAGATTAAAGCTCCAGAGTTTAGTAGGGGAAGGTAGTTCTTTTTGTGCACTTAGACGGGCTTCAGGTTGACCGACGTGGTGTAGGAAGTGATTGATCTGGGTAAAGCTTTGGAAGCATCATACCAAACATAAAGAAGAGTGCTAACTCAACAACAGATCATCCGGCAAAAGAAAGAAGTTCGCAGCAGAATCTGATCATATTTTTAGGACAGTATTTATTTCTGTTGAATTGCTTTGTTTGCTTTTTTCTTGGCGGTTTCATGATGGTTGCTTTTGAGTATTTGCCCCTCGGACTGTCTAGTTCCTATTAATAACACCTGGTTACCATTCAAACAAAAAGGGTTGTCCTATACCAATCTGATTTATGGATATGGGCATCGAAGGTAGCACCATCTGGAGGATTGCTCAGATCTTGTACATATAGCCATGTTAAAAAAAAAAAAAATCAAGTCAGTGATAATATGGCCTGTTTCCTATTAAACAAAAGCCTCTGCTTAGCAGAACCGGAGAGGAAAAGTTAAGTCTTGTAAAAGTTCCAGGAACCAAGAAAGGTTGAAATGAAAGTAAACCTATTTTTCAGATAGCCTTAAATAATAAAAAGTGCATTTTAATGCCACAGACCCGCCGTTAAAATGTAAGGATAGAAAAACATTAAATACACAGCCATATCTCACTACCCAAAAGCTTGAGACGAGAGAGTCTGACACCTGGACCCATGACCATGCATGCACCCAACATGACTATATATATATATATATATATATAGAGCAATGTGCTCTACACCTTAAACCTCACCTGATGAAACTTTCTCTCACGGTTCACCGTTTCGATCCTTTCGTTGTGTCTCAAAGCTATTGCTTGCATCCTGAAAAAGAATAAATAGATCACCATGATTTACAGACTTCGCATGCACATGTTAATACTTTTATGTCCAATTCAGTAGAGCCAACAGAAAATATCACTGATCTAGCTAAGCTTAGAGAATCTTTAAAAAGATGATCACTAAGACAAGAATCATAGAAGAAAAAGAAAATGTTTCGTTCAGAAGTGACAGTAAAATAATTCTTTTTAATACCTCCCAGGATGGCTTCAATGATGATGATGATGATTATTATACGAGAAGAAGCATACAAGCCATCACTGGAACAATGTAGAATTCTTGCTAAGCAATGCAGATGTTTGTCTCCCAATAAATCTCTACATTATTATTTTTTTTTTTATTATTATTTTTTTTAACATGTCACTGGCTTAGGAGTTCACATAGCAATGGGTAGGGCTTGAACCCTCATCCTCTCTGCTGGGGAGAATGCCTCAACAAAACAAAATGAGCCATAAACACCTTTAAAATATGAGAAAATGCCAAAATTGGCACTTAGTTTTCAGTCATTACAAACTTAATGTATTAACATGAAAGTTCTAACAAGTAGATGATTGATTCAACCTAGCATTCTTACTTTTTCAGCATTTTTGGCAATGATAATTTTGTTACTAAGGAATAAAGGCCAAAATAGAAAGACCAAAACCAAACAAGGAAAAAAAAACAGGCAAACAGATTGGAGGACAGGGTAATTAAACCCCATCAATAACTCCCATCAACCTCAACCATGCCAAATTGTCAGCAATGTATTAGATCTACAAGGCCGACCAATAAAAACAACAGAGAGAGGGATCCTTAAGTGCAAAAATATAATACACACGACCTTAATAAAATATATGCTAAGCCTTCAACTATAACAGCTCTCAAAAGCCAAGAAATGATGTTTATTACTCTTGCAAGTTTGAAGAACTAAGTAAGGTTGAAACAAATGCTGTATCATGTTGAGCCCACATATTAGAAAATGCACAGCAGCCAAATTTAACAAACTATAACAATGACCACAATGGGAAAATGCAAGTACACCAAGCTATTCAAATGCTTGATTGAATTGAAGATAATAAATGGTAACTCACAAACTGAACTCTCCGGGCATGAGTGAAAAATACCAATGTGATGCAAAAAATAATTCTAGGAAGTAGATTTTACACAACTAACCTGGATAAGAATGTTTCCAATCTCTGGTTATGATGTTTCCAAACATCAACACCGTACTTCAGCATGAGCTCCAAATTTTCAATTCTGCAAAATGAATGTCAATCCACCAAAAAGAAAAGAGAAAAAAAAAAGTCAACTCACTGACAGTACAAATGTCCAAGGATGTGTAAAACATGTGCACATGATGTGTGCACAACATAACTAACAGAGGACAAATATGTTTATGTTAGAACAATGCAATAACACATTGATATAGGTATCAGAAACAATGATGTACTAACTCCAATACATGCAAATGCAACACAATAGGCAATGTGGCTCATTCGCTTGGATTCTTGTTTGACTTCTTTTAGGCAACATGACTCAAAGGTGCAACCTTAGGGTTGCAACAAATAGCACTTCCAACCAGTGTGTGAGTGGAAGGAGGACATTCCAAGTCTCAAAAAATAAATAAATAAATAAATAATAAATAATAAATAAAAAAAGAGCACCTTCCATGCTCGTGGTTTGACAAATAATCACAACATCATATGCAAATTACTTGCATCAATTTCATGTTGGATTTCTCCGGTCAATTTGTACATAACCAAGACAAATAAAAAGGGGCCCAAAGCAGACTCTTGCAGCCCAACTCCAACAAGGAACTCAATCCTCTCCTTAAACACAATTCTCACACTTGTTACTACCCCTTCCTTTATTTATGTATCTTATTCAAAAAATAAGTAATTGATTTATCCCAAAGTAAGATACAACAAAGAGATACTATCCAAAACTAAATGAGGTGCCAGGTATGCCATGAGGCAACTGGTGGTGCTCTGCGATGGTTCTTTACTGGAGATGTCAACGACGGAAGTGACAGGATCTCAGATGCCAGGTACGCCCCCTTCTTTCGCTTCTCCTCCTCATTCTCTGTTCTTCTTTTTGAGGGTTTTTTTTTTCTTTCTTTCAATGGAGTCTGCTAAAAGGGGTTCGAGGTTTTGGGGGAAGAAGGGTTTTGGGCGTGTGTTTTCATTAGGTTAGTTCGGTGTTGGGAGGAGGTCGGCTAGGGCTAGAAGGGCGGATATGGCTGGTTGGGATGTGGGAATGGTGCAATGGTGGTTGGACAGGCTTTTGTGATAGGGCAGGGGCTGATGGAGTTTCGCAATAGAGATCGATGGGGTTTGATTGAGGAAGAATAGGTTGGTTTGGGGTTCTTGAAGAGTGGAAGGCTAGGGTTAGAGTCGGGTATATGGTTTCAGAAGTGGGGGGTCAATAGGGTTTCAGTCAAGGGGTTTTAGTTTGGCTGGGATGCAATAGGTTGGGTTCTCAGGCGGAGGGTGGGGTTTTGAGATTTGCTAGGATGGGATATGGTTGACAGGTGGAAGGAGATTTCGGGAAGTAGACATGGATGAAGAGATGGGTGAATAGGCTCCAATCGGTGACCAAGATGGATTGGAGCGATGTGGATCTTCGCTCTAATACCAATTGATGTAGACCTAGGGTTAGGGGTTGCGGGGAGTGCCAAAGCATGCATCCGAGGGTACTTCAAATGTCTCTGTAGAGACCATAGGGAAGCACCTTAATAGGAAAACCCAAAATTCTATTAATTTACTCTGTAAATCCCATGTGCAATGCCATGCCATATAAATATAAAGATAACTTAGGGCCTAAGAAACCTAATTAAACTACGAAACTAAATAAATTGAAAATCTAATCCTAGTTACAATATTTAAATAAAATGAACTAATGACATATAACTAAAATCCTAAATCTACTTGTGCCCTACAAATGTGGCTTGAGCTTTATATGCATCACCGTCTTTCTCTCTCATCTTGATGAATTTATAATATCCCCCTTAGTTCCCAGGTAGCTTTCTTTCTTCCCCTTTTTTTCATTCTTTAATACCTTTCTACATCTCATGTGCTTCTAGTTTTTTGTCATTCCTTGAAAATTTCTCTCTTCACCAACAGTCTTTTAAACCTCTATATTTCACCACCAAGTTTTCTTGTGTGTAACTCTTCTCTTTACACTCCCTAAGACAGTTTGAAAGATATCAGCTATTAGAGTAAATCCTTGAATGTCGGTTATGATCCAAGTATGTCTTTATGAATTTTGACCAAGTCACCACAACAGTGTGTTTTTTCACTGATGTCAAAGTTCTAAACATGGAAATTAAAACTACACATGAATAGATATAGGATGTGCTTGTTTCAAGAAAAAATGTTCTTCATTGAAACAGACATTTATTCATTCTCTTCAATTGACAATGACCTAGCTTAGAAGGGAAAATTTAAAAAAAAAACATAGCATTTGTTCCAAAATCAAACAGAATTTATATTATACTACTCCCCAACCTAGGGTTGTAAAAAAAAACCGAAAAACCGTCAAACCGACCAAACCGAACCAAACCGACAGTTAATAACCGTGATTTACAGTTCGGTTTATGGTTTGGTTTTTAAAATTGAAAAACCGCCTTTTACGGTTCGGTTACGGTTTTTCATCTCACTCATGGTTATTGACCGAACCGAACTGTGTATTACGGTTCGGTTAACCGTTTCTCTAAATCATAGTTAACCGACCTTTTTATATGCTTAAATTAAAAAAAAAGTAATGGGCCTCAACCTTTCAACCCATGGCCCATTTCTCGAACTTTCTGTATGCATAAAAGCCTCTTTGAAACCCTAAGAATGAAAGCAAAAAAACACCCCAGCCACTACATCCCTCATTGTTCATCAACAAGAAGACGAGCGGCCAGCGGCCAGCGGCCAGCAGCCCTCATCAACCCAACCAAGCGTCGAGCAGCCCTCATCAACCCAGCCGAGCAGCCCTCAACCCAACCGAGCAGCCCCCATCAACCCAACCGAGCAGCTCTCAACCCCAATCAAGCAGCCCTCATCAACAAGAAGAAGAAGATGATGACGACAACTCAACAAGAAGATGACAATGACTTCATCAACAACAAGAAGAGAAGACGAAGAGGACGACTTCAACGATCTCGTCATTCATCAAGAAGAAGAAGAAGAAGAAGAAGACGACGTCATTCATCAGTGAGCCTTTCTATTATTGTCGATTGGGTTTGATTAGAGCTAGATTGGGTTTCTATTATTGTAGATTTATTTTTGATTTTGATTAGAGCTGGATTTGGGGTTTTCGTTGGTGCACAGGGGCCGACCCTGTATGTGTTTTTTTTTTCTGGGGTTCTAAATGTGTTTTTTTTTTCTTTTCAATTTTACTATCAGATTTTGATGTCTAGTATGGCTGAGACAAATGGGACACTTCCTGAGCCTGATGCTCATCAGCCTACAACTCAGTCTACTGCAAGCGTTCATCAGAGTGAAATATCCTCTCACAAGAAAAAGAAGCAAAGAATCAGATGTCTAGCTGCATTTTCCTAGACCTAAAAATTATGACCCTAAGATTCAATATACACTTCATTGTGGCCATTTTGATGGTACGGTTAAGTGGTTGAGTGCTAATAGAACTAGTGCAATGAGGAATCATTTGAAAATCTGTCCTAAGTTTCCAGAAAATTTGAATGCAAATAGTAAGAGACAAAAGAAAATTACATCAGTGATGAAATCTGGTACGGGAGGTGACAATGTGAATCCTATTACACTTTGGAAATTTAGTCAAGATGTTTGTAGAGAGGCACTTGGAAAAATGATCATCTTAGATGAATTGCCTTTCAAATTTGTAGATAATGAGGGGTTTAGGTATTTTTGTAGCATGATGCAGCCCCTATTCAAACCTCTTTCACGTGTTACAATTATTAAAGATTATATGGTTTTGTATGTGGCAGAGAGGAAAAAATTGAGGAGTATGTTTTGGAAATGTAAACAAAGGATATGTCTCACTACTGATGCGTGGACATCAAATCAGAACCTTTCTTACATGTGCCTTACATCTCATTTCATAGATAAAGACTGAAACTTGCACAAAAAAATTTTAAATTTTTGTGTGATTTTTAGTCACAAAGGTGAGGCCATAGGTCGAAAGATTGAGGAATGTGTGGTTGATTGGGGAATTCAGAAACTTTGCACGTTAACTGTTGACAATGCTACATCAAATGACACTACCATTACATATTTGAAGAGAAAGTTCTTTAAAAGAAATGACAGTTTTATTTTAGGTGGTCAATAGTTTCAAATGAGATGTTGTGCACATGTGTTGAATTTGATTGTGAAAGATGGCTTGGATGAGTTGGATGGTGCCATAAATCGAATTAGGGCTGCTGTGAAATATGCGAGGAGCTCTCTACAATGGGCACAGATATTTAAGACTTGCGTAGAGAAGGAGGGAATAGATTGTAATATGATGTTATGTTTGGATGTTACAACTAGGTGGAATTCCATATTTCTAATGTTAGAAACTACAGCTAAATTTGAAAAGGCATTTGATAGACTAATTGATGATGATGATAAATTTCGAAAGGAACTTGAGGATGTAGGTGGACCTCCTTCCTTCGAGGATTGGGAGGATTGTAAGCTCTTGACCACTTTTTTGCAGAAATTCTATGATGCTACAACTAAGTTGTCTGGCACTTCATATGAGACTGCTCATTTGTATTTTAATGAAGTTGTTTCCATTGAATCAAATTTGAATGCCTTGATGTCTAGTGCTAATCCTTGTTTAAAAGTTATGGCATTCAAAATGAAATTGAAATTTCAGAAGTATTGGGAACCAATTGAGAAAATGAATATGACGTTATTGATTGCTATTGTGTTGGATCCACGCTTCAAGCTGAAATATGTAACATGGTGCTATGAATATTATTTCAAACTTAATGATTCCAAGGTGGTTGAGCTTACTGAAAAGATAAGAGATACATTTAATAGTCTTTATGTGGAGTACCAACAACTTGAGTCCTCTAATACTTCATCTTCAAGTTGAACTTGTGAAATGGAGGTTGAGCAACCCATTTTTAATGCAAATGATCCTTTTTTGGCCTATGAAAAGCATATGGCAGAAGTAGAAAATGATGGGGACAAAAATGAAGTTAAACAATACTTGGATGAACCTCGTGAAAAGGTTCAAGGAAATTTTAGTTTTGAGATTTTGACTTGGTGGAAAGTAAATTCTTCAAGGTATCCAATTCTTTCTCAAGTTGCACGGGATATTATAGCCATTCCTGTCTCAACTATTGCTTTGGAATCTACCTTTAGTACGGGAGGACGTGTGTTGGATCCATATGGTCGTTCTCTATCTCCCAAAACGGTAGAAGGCTTGATTTGTACACAAGATTGGTTTTGAGGTTCAGATGTAGCAGTTGATTTGGAAGATAACATAGAGGAATTTCAAGCCATTGAGGAGTTAGGTAAAACATTCCTTAATTCTCTTGAAATTTCATGTTATTAAATTTGTTGTGCATTTAAATTAGAATAAATGATTAACGATGATTTTCTTATTTGTCAGAATTTGATTTCGATGAGATATGAATTGAAGCTATGTTGGGACTGTTGACTATTTTGATGAAGTTGTGAAAGTGTTGCTGCCTTACTCGGACTTCTTTTTGCTGGGACAAAGTGAAGGATCATGGATGTGTTTACTTGCAAAATTGCACTTTATTATTTCAAAACCTTTCATATATGTGCCTTACATCTCATTTCTTAGTATTTTGGAATTATATAATTTGTTATCTATGATATTTGGTTTTGATTGTTGAAAACGTATTTTGCATTCTGACTTGTGATGATGATATTGGGGATGTTATGTATGAGATGAGTGTGGTCCCTCCACTTCCTTTTGCTTAGCTTTCTTTTGATTGTATTTTTCAACATTTGCCTTCTTTTGCTTCTACTACTCATTCCAACTTTTTTCCTCACTAGCCTTTGTATTATGCCCATCAATGCATGCATTCAGATTCACCCAGTGTCAGAAAATTCATAGTGCTACCATTTATGTGGTGTGGGTGGGGCATTGCCCATAAATATAATCAACTGGAAAAGTTGATGCAGCTATGAAATTATTCTCCGAGATGGTGAAAAATGGGCATGCACCACATGAGATTACAGTTAATTCATAGATTGATACGCTCTACAAGGATGATAGGGTAACTGAGGCATGGGAAATGTTTGAGAAAATGAAGAAAATGAAACTCAAGCCTTCTGTTGTGACCTACAACACTTTGTTAACCGGATTAGGAAAAGAGGGTAGAGTTCAAAAGGTAATGGAGTTATTACTTGTGGCTTGCATTCTTTTGGACTTTGCAGCTTGTGTTACTTGAAGCATCCTTGATCATGTTCCAATTCATGTAATTTATGTGACCATGAGGCAGGATGGCAAGTGGTGCCATCACATGATCCAGTTGTCCAAGATGCTGCAAATCATGCGGTGAACACCATCCAACAGAGGTCTAATTCACTAGCCCCCTACAAACTACTAGAGATCCTACATGCCAAGGCACAGGTTGGTAGTTTTCACCATTCCACTTAATTTTCCTCAATTTTCCTCCAATAAGTCTACTTGGACCGATATATGTCCTGATTGTAGTCTTGATCTAAAGTGGATGGAGCTAGCTCCGGGCGTAACTTTGGATGGCAACTGGCAGAAGTCCTGGGCACATGTGACTATAGTAAAACAAATCAAATACACCGATAAAATTTCATTTCCCTCTCATATCTGTTTGCCCGGGAGACGAAAGAGGAAAAGCGCACTGAACAATCCGGAACTTCATCCTTGATCATTCAATTCTATCTGTTTGTTGCTGCTTCATTCAATTTTATCTGTTTGCTACTGTTTCCTTTAATTTTATCTGTTTCCTGCTATTTCATTCAATTCTATCTGTTTACTGCTGCTTCATTCAATTTTTTCTATTTACTGCTGTATCTTTCATTCAATTTTATCTGTTTGCTGCTGTTTCCTTCAATTTTATCTGTTTCTTACTGTTTCATTCAATTCTATCTGTTTGCTGCTGCTTCATTCAATTTTATTTGTTTGCTACTGTATCTTTCATTCAATTTTATCTGTTTGCTGATGTTTCCTTCAATTTTATCTGTTTCCTACTGTTTCATTCAATTCTACCTGTTCGCTTCTGCTTCATTCAAATTTATCTGTTTGCTGCTGTGTCTTTCATTCAATTTTATCTGTTTCCTGCTTCATTCAATTTTATCTGTTTCCTGCTGTTTCATTCAATTCTATCTGTTTGCTACTGCTTCATTCAATTTTATCTGTTTCCTGCTGTTTCATTCAATTCTATCTGTTTGCTGCTGCTTCATTCAATTTTATCTGTTTGCTGCTGTGTCTTTCATTCAATTTTATCTGTTTGCTGCTGTTTCCTTCAATTTTATCTGTTTCTTACTGTTTCATTCAATTCTATCTGTTTGCTGCTGCTTCATTCAATTTTATTTGTTTGCTATTGTATCTTTCATTCAATTTTATCTGTTTGCTGATGTTTCCTTCAATTTTATCTGTTTCTTACTGTTTCATTCAATTCTATCTGCTTGCTGCTGCTTCATTCAATTTTATCTGTTTGCTGCTGTATCTTTCATTTAATTTTATCTGTTTCTTACTGTTTCATTCAATTCTATCTGTTTGTTGCTCCTTCATTCAATTTTATTTGTTTACTATTGTATCTTTCATTCAATTTTATCTGTTTGCTGCTGTTTGCTTCAATTTTATCTGTTTCCTACTATTTCATTCAATTCTACCTGTTTGCTGCTGCTGCTTCATTCAAATTTATTTGTTTGCTGCTGTGTCTTTCATTCAATTTTATCTGTTTCCTGCTGTTTTATTCAATTATATCTGTTCGCTGCTGCTTCATTCAATTTTATTTGTTTGTTGTGCATCTTTCAATTTTATCTGTTTGCTGCTGCTTCATTCAATTTTATCTGTTTGCTGTTGTTTCATTCAATTCTATTTGTTTGTTGCTGCTTCATTCAATTTTATCTGTTTCCTGCTGTATCTTTCTTTCAATTTTATCTGTTTGCTGCTGTTTCCTTCAATTTTATCTGTTTCCTGCTGTTTCATTCAATTCTATTTGTTTGCTGCTGCTTCATTCAATTTTATCTGTTTGCTGTTGTATCTTTCATTCAATTTTATCTGTTTGCTGCTGTTTTGCTTCAATTTTATTTGTTTCTTACTATTTCATTCAATTCTATCTGTGTGCTGCTGCTTCATTCAATTTTATCTGTTTGCTGCTGTTTCCTTCAATTTTATCTGTTTCTTACTATTTCATTCAGTTCTATCTGTGTGCTGCTGCTTCATTCAATTTTATTTGTTTGCTACTGTATCTTTCATTCAATTTTATCTGTTTGCTGCTGTTTCCTTTAATTTTATTTGTTTCCTACTATTTCATTCAATTCTACCTGTTTGCTGCTGCTTCATTCAAATTTATCTGTTTGCTGCTGTGTCTTTCATTCAATTTTATCTGTTTCCTGCTGTTTCATTCAATTTTATCTGTTTCCTGCTATCTCATTCAATTCTATCTGTTTGCTGCTGCTTCATTCAATTTTATCTGTTTCTTGCTGTTTTATCTGATTGCTGCTGCTTCATTCAATTTTATCTGTTTGCTGCTGTGTCTTTCAATTTTATCTGTTTGCTGCTGCTTCATTCAATTTTATCTATTTCCTGCTGCTTCATTCAATTCTATCTGTTTGCTGCTGCTTCATTCAATTTTATCTATTTGCTGCTGTGTCTTTCAATTTTATCTGTTTGCTGCTGTTTCCTTCAATTTTATCTGTTTGCTGCTATGTCATTTAATTTTATCTGTTTGCTGCTGTTTCATTCAATTATAAACTCAAGCACATATTTAAACAGATGAAATCTCGAAATGGTCACTTAGTTATAGTTTTCTTATAGTTCTAGCACTTTGTTAATCAATATACATTGGTCCATTAGTTGATCTTCAATCTGTATACTATATTACCGTGTTGCAAAGTTGAGATTTCATCTGTTTGTATTTGTTTCTCAAATTCCAGATTTCATCTGTTCTCTCCCTTAATAGATCCAGATTTCATCTGTTTGATGTGTGACCATTTCGAGATTTCATCTGTCTAAATATGTGCTCGAGTTTGTAATTGAATGAAGCAGCAGCAAACATATAGAATTGAATGAAACAGCAAGAAACAGATAAAATTGAATGAAGCAGTAGCAAACAGATAGAATTGAATGAAAGACACAGCAGCAAATAGATAAAATTGAATGAAGCAGCAGTAAACAGATAGAATTGAATGAAACAGCAAGAAACAGATAAAATTAAAGGAAACAGCAGCAAACAGATAAAATTGAATGAAAGATACAGCAGCAAACAAATAAAATTGAATGAAGCAGCAGCAAACAGATAGAATTGAATGAAACAGCAGGAAACAGATAAAATTGAAGGAAACAGCAGGAAACAGATAAAATTGAAGGAAACAGCAGCAAACAGATAAAATTGAATGAAAGACACAGCATCAAACAGATAAAATTAAATGAAACAGCAGCAAACAGATATAATTGAATGATCAAGGATGAAGTTCCGAATCGTTCAGTGCGTTTTCCCTCTTTTGTCTCCCGGGCAAACAAATATGAGAGGGAAATGAAATTTTATCATTGTATTTGATTTGTTTTACTACAGTCACATGTGCCCGGGACTTCCGCCAGTTGCCATCCAAAGTTACGACCCGAGCCAACTGCCATCCACTTTAGATCGGGATTGCAATCGGGACATATATCGGTCCAAGTAGACTTATTGATTTTCCTCCTATCTGCTCTCTGTATTGTGACTCCACACTTTCTTATTGTTTTTCTTTCCATTTTAGATCATTGAAGAATTTGCCAAGTTTGAGTTGCTACTCAAGCTCCAGAGGGGGAGTAAGGAGAAGTTCAAGGTAGAAGTGCACAAGAATGTTGAAGGCACCTTCCTTCTGAATCAGATGCAATAGAAACTCTTAGAAACTGGTAACAACTGATTTGTACATATGCAACAGAGAGCCTCAAAATGAAGATACTCAAGGACTTGCTGTCTAATTTTACATCTATGAAAAAACTATATGTTCCTTACTGCAGGATGAATGTTTCTTATAGCTACCAGGCCTACTGGCTTTCTTCCTGACGAACAGAAAAAATGAAAAAAAAATGTATGGCGCACTGATAATGTCTACATGTTTAAAGAAGAGACTCCTAGTCTTATTACAAGATGTCTTGTAAGGGATGGATATTCGATGTTTTCACTCTTGTGAATGATTTGATCTACTTATAAAAATGTCTCATTTGGATGCAAATGAAACGGATGCAGTTGGTTGCATGTTCTACTTAGAGGTCTGATTACAAAATGTTGCAAAAAGCTGAGTTTGGAATGGCAAAGGCTTAGATGATGAACGCACTGTTGGAAGTAGGTGGGTCTCGTGGATAGATTTAAAAAAAAACTTTTGACCCACTTGACACAGGGATCAACTATTAATAAGACCAAAACCCAATCCAGGATGCATTACCCTCAATCTCGTGACCATGTACAGTAAAAAATTCTACCAGCACTAAACATCCATAATAATCTACAACATGCAAGAAGTAGATCATACCTTTGGAGATCCGCAGTGCTCTAATGGATTTCTTCAACACCTCTTAGCCTTCCACGCTATGACCCGAATTGGATTTCTTTTCTCAAGAAGAGTGGTGGAATCTTCAGGAGAAATTCTAACTCGAAACTCTAAGGAACTAGAAGAGAGAAGGAGAGAGAAACTCGTGCAACTCTTGCACGAAAGGGTTTTGG
Organism: Sextonia rubra; assembly: GCA_037013555.1. NCBI lineage: Eukaryota > Viridiplantae > Streptophyta > Magnoliopsida > Laurales > Lauraceae > Sextonia > Sextonia rubra. The sequence continues at coordinate 15,293,350 of JASUAD010000007.1, read as the reverse complement.
GCGTGAAGGAGGGTCTTATTGGACGTCCAAGAAATTTTATAAACTTTCAAATCTCTCCCTTGTCTAATTGAAATAGAAGTCTTACTTCCAAAGCAATTAGCAACTTTCTCCTTTCCAAACTCTTATTTCTAGAGTCCAAGTCGGATTAGTGTTTTCCAATATCTTGGGCTAACGTGGGGACCACTAGGGATTCCTTAGAAAGCTGGCTCCAACTGGAACACCGCGACCCCACATCTCATGTGCAATCCGGGCCCACAGTTAATTGCAAATAACACCACTATATAAATGCAATTGCACTCCAGTCTTAGGAATAAATTACAATGAAGACCCTAAACTTCCTAATTACCACAAGTAGGCCCCTCTATCAATATCTGTGGATCAATTGGAATAAATCCGTCTCTTCCAATCTAAGTTCCACATCTTATTATCCTTGAGCCCCAATTAATTACAGTAATCATCAGTACCAGCCAATTAACTCTTAATTGAGATGGGTGTGCACTTACTAATGACAAATCCATTAATTGGCACAAGGGGATAATAGAGATAGATTCCATCTTGATCATTCAACGTTCCCACAGTTCTACTACCACATACCCAAGACACCGAGGTGTTAACCTACAGTCGGCCTCACTCATTGGTGACTCAAAGCAAATGAATAGATAGAAACTTGAGTTCGTCAATGTCTCAGGATTGAGAGCCTATTACTAGGGAATTATGAGAGCATACCTTATTATTGAGACGGAATTCCATAAGGTGCATCTCATGGTCCTTCAATACATCCAATGTACCAGCACCGTGATCCAAAATCTTGCATTCTGATGATCGAGACAAATCACACTATCTCATAGTGATCAAAGTGCTGCAACCTTATCAAATGAGATACCCAATCTCATTACTGGTTGTGAAGCTATTTTAAGTATAAGATTTGTGACATATATCTCCCGCATGTGGATCTCATCCATACACATATATCACATCTAATATACTAATGGGATCCGGTTCAACTCATGATCCATTATGTCATATGTATTGGTCATGTGCATAAAATAACATTCATCTCCATGAAAGTAAAGCATGATTTTATTGATAAATAAAGAAATTAATCAATTTATTACATCAACTGATGGATTGAGTCCACAAAAACTAACACGCACTACTCTATAATGAGCTATCATTTTGTTGGCTAGACTTCCATCACAGTGGTAGACAGGAATGAAAGAGCATGGTTGTTCTCTAGATACAGTAACTTTTAACGCATTGCTAGACTGCCCTGTACAAAGCACATAATAAGTCATGATCCTTGCTCAGTTGCTCTAATAGGAGGCGCTTAGGACTTAGGAGAAGATCAGACCATCCTCTTCAAGATCCTATCCGCTCAAGTTCAAGTACTAACAAACTCTAACTAATCATATATGTGACAGTTTTGGAAAAAATCAACTTAATTAAGTAACCATTTTTTTGACAATTAACCGTAATCGAACCGTATAATACGGTTAACCATGGTTCAGTTTTTCACGGTTTTTTATGTTACGGTTACGGTTACAGTTTTTAAAACTTGAAAACCGTACGGTTTAGTTCGGTTGCTGGTTTTGCCAAAATACACGGTTAACCGAACTGTTACACCACTACCCCAACCAAAAGATGCTTCATTTGTTCCAAAACCAAACAGGATTTATATTATAATGCTCTCTACCAAGAGATGCTATCAAACAGTATAAAGATGTTAATCCATATGAAAATCACTAAATCAACTGCAGGGATCCTATCATCAGTAACTTGCCTTAATATTTGATGCTGTAGCAAACTTTGACCATTTCGAAGGGAATGCCTCCAAGCAGTAACATCATTCCGCTTGTTTGCAGGTGGTGGCTCTAACCCATACCGAGACATCTCCATCGTCGTAGGAGGTTTGCCAGCTCTGACACGCTCATATTCCTTAGCAAGCATCGGGTGCTTCTGGAATACAACTTGCAGAATTAGAGTCAATAAAACAGATAATAATTTGGTTCAACTAAAATAAATAGTACAATCTATGGGTTCTTTAAACAGGTAGCAAACAATGCTCAGCTCAAATCAATGTGATGTTCATTTAGGTAGCATTTTTTTTAGGTGGGACCCAACATCTCCAATAATGTCATCTACTGCACCCCAGATTATGATGGGCCTTGAACAAATACATCAATTGAACAATCCAAACTCCATTTTCTATCACCCATAGGTATGCAAAAAATTGTTAGAGAAATAAACTAGGATTGATTAGACTTTATGTTTTCAGTTATGGTTATTTTTAGTGCATAGTAATGTGGGTGTTAGTGATTAGTAATGTGTGGGGGTTGGTGTGGTATCAGTGATTGTAGGTTACAACATTCACTAATTAGAATAAAGTTGTCATTCATGCCTACTTTAAGGGGCTGTTATGGGTTATGTGTAACTCATGTGGCTTTTCCACTTCCGATATCCTATTTATACATAAGTCAATGAAGATAATATTATTATTCAGTGTATTTTGATTTGTAACAAGTGGTAGCAGAGACTCTCAAGATCAAATTAGTTCTTTGGCATCCACAAGAAGTCGTAATTTATTTTCTTGTGTGATTTTTTTGAAGAAATCATGGCTATGAATGCAATGGTGCAACCACAACTCCCAAGGTTTTGCAGAACAAACTACGACAATTGGAGCATCTAGATGAAGGTGCTTTTTCGCTCTCAAGGGATATGAGATCTTGTAGATACGGCTACACCAACGTAACGAATCAACAAGCTGTTGATGCTATCGCACAAGTACGCAAGAACGCTCTACGTGAAGCTCAAAAGAAGGATCAAAAGGCTTTGTTTTTCATCTTCCAAGCGGTGGATGAAAAGATATTTGACAGAATATCAAAAGCCACGATTGCCATGCATGCGTGGGACTTGCTTGATAAAGCCTACAAAGGTGCGCAAAGAGTGAAACGGGTGCGAGTTCATACTCTTAAAGGTGAGTTTGAAAACATGAAGATAGGCAATGAAGAGTCCATCTCTGATTATTGTGGTAAAGTGATTACCATAGAAAATCAAATTCGTACAAATGGAAAAGAGATGAATGATATAGAGATCAACAAGAAAATTCTTTGATCTCTTCCAGAAAAATTTAAGCACGTTGTGTGCGCAATTGAAGAAGCAAATGACACAACTAATAAGTCTGTTGAAGAACTCATGAGCTCATTGGAAGTACATAAACAAAGAATGAAGAAAGATCTTCTTCCTCATCTTTTGAGCAAGCACTCAAAACACAACTCACAATGAGTTACACATCTAATAAAGGAAGAGGAGGTGGTCAACAAGGACAAGGTCATGGAAGAGGATCGTACAACAATGAAGGAGAAAAGAACAAAAGTTCTGATTCATCAAGAGGTCGTGAAAGAGGTAGATCTAAAAATAACACTCAAAGTTATGACAAATCTCAAATTCAATGTCATTACTGCAACAAATATGGTCATTATAAATTTGAGTGTAGAAAAAAGTTAGCAGATGAAAATAAAGAAAACTCTAACCTTGTTGATAAAGTTGAAGATCAAACTGCTCCCATTTAGTTAATTTGCAATACTATGGAAAACAGTGGCATCGACGTTTGGTATTTAGATACCTGATGCAGCAATCTTATGTGTGTCAAAAAGGAGATGTTTAAAGTAAGGAATAACGATCATCTTTACATTTTTGATGTGCTTTATATTCCCGGGTTAGAATGTAATCTTCTTAGTGTTGATCAACTTCAAGAGAGAGGCCATATTTTGCACCTAAAAAATGGTATTTGTGACCTTAAAGATGCCAAAAATCAATTAATTGCCAGGGTACCGATGACTCAAAATAGGATGTTGACTTTACAAATTAAGAATAATGTTACTGCTTGTTACAAAACAATTGTACAGGATGATTCATTATTCTGGCATCTTTGATTTGGTCATTTGAGTTTTAACAGTTTGAAAAGGCTTGCTTCTAAGGAGATGATGATTGGGTTACCTTCAATAAATCACCCAAATCAGATTTGCGAATGTTGCATTTTTGGAAAACAGCATAGAGATCTATTTGTAGCGGGACAATCTTAAAGAGAAACAATGCTACTTTAGCTCGTTCATTCAGATTTATGTGAGGCAGATTCTAAGAAGCACGAATACAGACACGAGACATAGATAAGACAATACGGACACAACAATACGGTAAATCCTAAAAAAGTAGAATTCGGACATGGCCAGTGCACGGCAAATAATAAATATATATTTATATATAATCATAAAATCAAAGAATAATTATATATATACTTATCATAGGGCTCAAATATTGTGAGGCCCACTATATGGATAAAATTTTCAATGAGGTGGGCTTCACTAGACAATATCTCAATATAAAAGAAAAAAGAAAGAAAGAAAGAAAAAACAGCAAAGAAATGTGGGCTGAGTGGCTAGTTGGCCCAGTAGCACAACATTAAAAAGAAAGAAACATAAAAAAGTCCAATGGGCCCCTACTCCTATATAAAAAGCGATAAGTTCTTTACACTTGTCGTTGGCATCTCTAGCCTCTAGGGCATGTTCGCATAGAAAAGGAAAAAAAACCAAAGAAGAAAACTCATTGAAAATAGAAGAAAATTCGCCTAAAATTTAGACAAGCCGTGTCCCCTACGTGTTTGAGTTGTGTCCACCCGTGTCTGAGCTGTGTCTGAAATTAAAAAATAAAAACAAGGACACATATTTTGGTGTGCCGAACACGTGTCCGTTGACATGGACACATGAACCCTAGATGCGCGGCTGTGTTTCCTAGGGTAGGTTGTACCTCTAATGGCAATAGTAGGTACTTCATTACATTTACTAGTGATTGTAGCATAAAAACATAGGAATATTTTTTGAAAGAAAAATCTGAAATCCTACGTGTTTTTCAAGAATTTAAATCATTTGTGGAAAAGAAAAGTGGTCACTATTTGAAAATTATTAGAACTAATGGAGGTGGTGAGTGCACCTCACATGACTTTAAAAGAATTCTGCACAAAGAATGGAATTGATAGCCCAACCACCACTAGTTATATGCCTCAACAAAATGGCGTAGCGGAGAGGAAGAATAGAACTATCATGGGAGATGGTACGGAGCATGTTAAAAGGAAAAGGTGTTCCTAACACCTTTTGGGCTAAGGCCACAGCTTGTGTAGTATATATGCTTAACAAGTATCCTACAAAAGCCTTAACAGATGAGATGCTTGAAGAAGCATGGAGTGGGAGAAAGCCAAGAATCTCTCATCTTCACGTGTTTGGATCCATAGCATATGCACATCTACCTAAAGAGAAAAAAAAATAGATGATAAAGGTACAAAGTGTATATTTGTTGGGTATTATAAGAAGGCCAACAAACGATTGTCATTACAGGCATGAAGTTTGATGAAACCTATGATGCCCAGATATGGCATGGAAATGGCAAAAACACGTTGTGGACAGGAAAGGGACACGGGTTTTACACATAAAAAGTGAAGTATTGGATACAATACGACATGATATGTTGGCCATTTTAAAGTATCTGTGCATCATAGGATGAAACTAGTGCTTGGGAGTGGAATAAAGAAGAAATGCAACAACTTGACATAACTATTGATTTTGAAGATTTGAGTTATGAAGAAAGTGATCACATAGTTCCTCCTATGAGTCCACCTCCCATTTCATCTTCATCTACGTCACCTAGCACGTCATGATCTTCATCTCCATCAATTGTTCCTACTCGCAAGAACCCTTCTGGAAATTCTTCCATGCCCATCAGATTTAGCGACTATGAAAACACTAGTGACAAAGATATGAATGATGATGGTGATATGATTAACTATGTCTGTTTTGCAAATTGTGATCCCACAGATTTTGAAGAAGCTGTGAAAGAAGAATAATGGGTAAAGGCCATGGATGAAGAGATCAAGGCCATTGAAAAAAATGACACATGGGAGTTGGCTGAACTTCCTAAAGGGTATAAAGCTATTGGTGTCAAATGGGTCTATAAGACCAAGTTGAAGGCAGATGGCTCCATAGATCGACATAAGGCAAGGCTCGTGGTAAAAGGCTATAAACAAAAACATGGGATTGATTATCATGAGGCATTTGCTCTTGTTGCTAGAATTGAAACTGTTAGAACGTTGGTTGCTTTAGTAGTCCAAAACAAATGGAAGATCCATCAAATGGATGTGAAGTGTGCATTTTAAATGGATTTCTTGAGGAAGAGGTTTACATTGACTAACCTGTTGGTTATAAAAAAGAAGGCAATGAAGGCAAGGTGTACTGACTGAAGAAAGCTCTTTACGGGTTGAAATAAGCTCCAAGGGCATGGTACACTCGCATTGACTCATATCTCATTGACAATGGTTTTGTCAAGTGCCCTAATGAACATGCTATATATGTTAAAAATAATGTGCAATGTGATATGTTATTGATCTCTTTATATGTTGATAACCTCACATTCACTGGTAACAATGTTTTTGTTGATGACCTCACATTCACTGGTAACAATGTTTTTATGTTTGATGAGTTCAAAAGAGCTATGCTTTAGGAATTTAGATGACAGATATGGGTCTTATGTCTTACTAACTTGGGATCGAAGTTAATCAGACGTGCAATGGGATTTTTCTCTCACAAAAGAAGTATGCAAGTGAGATTCTCAAAAGATTCAAAATAGAAAATCCTAAGCCTGTTAACACTCCTATGTTAACTGGTTTTAAGTTATCGAAGGAAAATTAAGATAATTTGGCTGATCCCTCTCACTTCAAGAGTTTAATTGGAAGCCTTCGGTATCTAACTGCTATAAGGCTAGATATTGTGTTTAGTGTTCGTGTCCTTAGCCATTACATGGATTTCCCAAGTCAAATCCATCTACAAGCTGCTAAACGAATTTTGAGCGACATAAAAGGTACACTTGATGAAGGCATTTTTTACAATTGTACTAATGATTTTACACTATTTGAATCTTCTAATAGTGACTGGGCTAGAGACGAAAATGATAGAAAGAGTACATCTAGTTATGTATTCTAAATTGGGAATTGTGCTTTTACTTGGTCATCCAAGAAACAAGATGTTGTTGCACTCTCAAAGGCTGAAGCAAAGTATGTGGCATTGGTGTCATGCGTAAGTCAAGCTATATGGCTTAGGAGATTGATTAAGGAGATGAACCATCCTCAAGAAGGTCCTACCGTGATCTATTGTGATAATAACTCAGCCATTTCACTCACAAAAAATCCAATTTCCCATGGTTGAAGCAAACACATAGATATATGGTTCCGCTTCATCAGGGCGCTCGTGAAGAATGAAGCGGTTATGATTAAAGATTGCAAGAGTGAAGAACAAGTTGCACATATTTTTACTAAGCCACTTAAATTAGACATATTCAACAAGTTGAAGATGAAGCTTGGCATGACAAGTTTGAAGATCCTAGTTTAGGGGAGGCTGTCAGAAAAATATACTAGGATTGATTAGACTTTATCTTTTCAGTTATGGTTGTTTTTAGTGCATAGTAATGTGGGTGTTAGTGCTTAGTAATGTGTAGGGGTTAGTGTAGTATTAGTGATTGTAGGTTACAACATCCACTAATTAGAATAAAGTTGTTATTCATGCCTACTTTAAGGGGCGGTTATGGGTTATGTGTAACTCATGCAGCCTTTCCACTTCCTTTATCCTATTTATAAGTAAGTCAATGAAGATAATAATAATATTATTATTATTCAGTGTATTTTGATTTGTAACAAAACTGAGATTTTGTTAGAATTGCCCAATAGAGTGCGAAGGAGAGAGTCCTGAAGCATTGGCCGTATGGGGATGCACGGAGCTGGCGTTTCATTGATCTGAACCGTTCAACCGCTAGGCAATGGACACTAAAAGTACCCCATCAAGCAATCTCACCCATCCAACCAATTCACATGGACCATTCGATCTACCTTCCTAACTAACCAATCAAAACCCAACTTCCCAACAACACAGATGAGTCCCATCACACTTTATTAAGAAGATTAAAAAAAAAACCCAAAAAAGAGGCATTCACCCAAAACCCATGCAAGGGGTTCAAATAGAATGAAACCCAAGACAAAACCCTAACCCTAGTTTTATTGAAAACCCAAAAAAGAAGAAGAGGGAACGAGAGAATCGATCTGAGCCGTTGAAACGAGATTGGGGTCACCTGAAAATTGAATTTGGGGAGTGGAGGGAGGTCTTTGAGGAAATCTGCGGGCTTTTTGAGGCTCCTGCGCATCTCCTCCTCCACGAAACGGTCCACCTCCTCCTTGACCGTTGGATCCCCGTACTCTTCGTCGATGTACGGCAGAGCGTCAATGATGATATCGGCTGATTGGGGTTTTGAAGGAGAAGGAAGAGGAGGAGCTTCCAGCATCAGTATATCTGATCCACTCCCCATTGTAGATTTCTTCCCTTCCCCTCTCTCAACCCAAACGAGTTCTCACGCTCGATACAGAGACTGGAAACAAAACTGGAGGGAGAGATACAGAATGAACTACTACCCTAGTACCTCCTCCCTTGTTTGAGAATTGTGCCACAACATGCTTTTATGGCTCCTCTCTTTCTCGCCATAACAGGTACTTTCAATTTCTAGAAATTCATATCCCCTTAGAATTCAATTATGTAGAAATACATAGCCATTATAATTTATTTAGGATAAAAAATTAGTGGTAAAGCTGTTCCTCATAATTTCTAAGAAATATTTTTATGAAACCAAATCGGCCCTAAGCAAAATAGGCAACTGAAATTTTATAGGTCTTCCGTCCTCATCATATATCGATTAATGTAATTTTTGGTATCAGGAACCATAAAATGTACATTTTGGTGTAATGGACAAAAAACGACAATCTTTTTAACAGAAAAATAATTAATTTATTGTATTCAAGGTCTGCCTTTTATTATTCAAGCATAATCATATAAACAACCATTCCTAATATGTTTATTGTATCAAATTTCAATTCAATATGTAGAGGTGATTATTCTCACAAAGGTAGTGCCACATAAGTTGCAAAGACTAAAGATTTGGTAGGAGAAAGAAAAATAAAAATCATACCAAGAGGAGACTATAAAAAAAAAAAAGCAATGAATGGATGTGCCACAAGAAAAGAAGGTTTGGACAGTTTTACAATTTCCCCTAGCCTAAAAAAAGTAGGGGGAAAATGAGAGTTTTTTTGGAATGGAGAGGAAGAAGTCACCTCTAATGGTAAGCTGGGAAAAAACATCAAATAACAATTAAAAGGAAAAAAAAATGATGTCCATCTGTTAAGCAACTTGAGCAAAGATGATCGATGATAGGCTGCAAATGGATGGTATAACCAATATAATAAAAGAATTTTGAACTCACTTAATAAAAAGTAGTTGGATGGGGCTCAGTACAATTTTTGAATTATAAACAAGAATACATTACTTATCAAAGCTATAGGAATTACACATTATAACAATAGACTTTAAGTTCCAAGCAAGCAAAATATGCCCATAATTTATATTATAAGAAAATCTATAAATATTTAAGAATTTATAACAATTAAAAATATGGTTTTTTAGTATAAATTATATCAAAAAAGAATATATATAAATATATACATGACATAGGACTACATCTGAAATTGATTTTAAATAACTTCTATTTGTTTCTTAGATCGACCATTGTTCTAATAGGCTGGGCCTTTTTAATTAGCTCCGGAAATATTAATTTTAGATTAACCAAAAAATAAAAACTAAAACAATAATTAAATTAGAGAATAGAGAATAGAAAACCCCACATCCACTGGACTTTTTTCAATTTCATTATATATATATATATATTTCAGTTTCTAGGACTGAATGTAATGAGATATAACCCAATGCATGACATGGGTGGAAGAAGGAGACCCCACATGGCGATCCATTTTGAAAAATGATAAAAGAAAGTAAAATTTAAGAAAAAATAAACCGAAGAATAAAAAATAGAAAATCCAACATCAACTGAAAATTTTCTCTCACTTTTTTTTCTACTAGAATTGAATGCAATGAGCCCCATGCTTGGCATGGGTGAAAGTAGTGGCCCCTTCTGTAAGGACGATATGAATTTCTTTATATATAATTATGTTATAAGATGAATTTATATTACGATTATTACACAAATAGGTTTATCATTCAATCAAACAGTTTATTTTTCAATAATTAAGACTTAATTTAAATATTAGTTTAAATTTATTTTTCAATTGGCATGAGATTGAACATATACATTTTACAGGCTTCTTGCTAGTATGCTGTAAAAGTAAGAACTCTTTTAACTTTGCCAACACACTCAAGTTTGAGTGGTATTTGCATGGTGATTTTGTTGGGTTTTGTCTTGTATTCCGGTTTAGCCGGATTGGTCGTGTGAGTTAGCCAGAACCGAGGCTCAGGGTTAGGGGTATTTGGAGACATCAAATAACAGGGGAGGAAATCTGTGGTTCAGGTGGAGTTAGATGCGACGGATCATCGGAAGATGGATTGATGGATTTTCGATGATATCATCTAGCAGAAATCCAGGAAGCCATGAATGGAGATGATTTTCTCAGAAAAGGTAGTCTTGTTCAGGTCGGAGTAAGCCGGTTTAAGCATCAGGTCATACTTAACCCGCATGTACTGTGCCCAACCCACCAGAGCAGGTTAGAACAGGACAGTTACAGGTTTTACTGAAAGAACACCGGGATGGAAACAGAAGGAAGGATTCACAAGGTACCAGTGAGATCCAGATTCAAGGAGGTCCTCAGTTTTGTCTTGATGGACGGAAGTTAGATTCATTGTTTTGCACGGATGCATGCATGTGCAAACAAATGGAGAGTGCCTCGAAGGTTCAAGACGGTGGTGTTGAGGTCAAAGGAGGCAACTGTGGCCACGCTAGGTTGTAGCGTGTGCGGAGGAGTACCTTTCAGCAAGGTGCGTGAAGACATTACCAGGTATCTCAAGGTGGCTCTGAGGATTTGCGGAATCCAAGCCAAGGTGGAGATTGTTGGGTTTTGTTTTTTATTCCGGTTTAGCCGGATCAGTCATCTGGGTTAGCCAGAACCGAGGCTCAGGGTTAGGGGTATTTTAGTCATTATGTATGGGTTTTCTTGGTGCCCAAGAAAGCGGAAACTATATATATTGATGTATTGTAACCCTAGATCCTGAGAGAATTGAGATGGGATCATAGTAGATGAGTTCTCTCCTCCCGTGGACGTAGGCATGGTTGCCGAACCACGTAAAACTGTTGTGTTATGTGTGTGATTACTTGATGGTGTGATTGCTTACGTAGATCGTGGTAGATCTATTGATCGCGGGTAGTTTCCGTTGCGCCGCTTTTCCAAACAGATTTCACACAAATGCTCCGGGATGGATTATTAAGTTTGAGTGGTGTTTGCATGTGCTTCGATTCATTATTAAGTTCATTAATAATTTAATTAATAATTTAACAATAATTTGTTTTTCAATAATAACATGAATGATTGTTTTGAAATCCCCACTGTCCGATATTTGCTATTCTTGCTTCTTTAATCTATGCTCTCTACAAAACTCAAACAATCAGAGAGGTTGTGAGGCTTCATAATAGTGGCACCTGTCACATAGATCTAGGTGGGACCTACAAAAAATGTGCGTGATATTAAAAAAGCATACCAGGTTTCTGTAAGGACTCTCCTCATTTTATTTATTTATTTAGTTTTATTTCCTTGTTGAAAAGAGACTCTCCTCATCATTACAACTCTTACTTTGTAATGATCATATGCAGGTGATCTAAACGTACTTTCCATCAAACTATCTCCTTTGATATGTGGAGTCCACTGCCCAAGCTTTTGAAATCCAAACCGAACATCCCATCCGAATATTCAACTATAGACCAAGGCACCTACACCTAGATGTGGGTCGGACAGATTTTAGGTAGGGGTATTTGGCGTGGCCTATATAATTAAAAGAACTCAAAAATAAGAGATAGAAAAAAAAATTTTAAAATTGAATGAGAGTTAGTTTAGGGAGAGATTTCTAGTAAATTTAGGAGTCTAATTTTAGAAAAAGTAAAAGATTTAGGACTTTAATGATACTTGTCGCTCTCCCTCGAATGAGTTGTGGTGATTATATACATAATTATAAATAATAATAATAATAATAATTTCACTGAATTCGAAAGGCATGGTAAGGCTATCTTTGAAAGAGAGATTTTAGGAAACCATCATCCAATTTCAAAATCAAATTCCTTCACCATTAACTTTCAATTTTAACACTCACCAAACCGGATTATATGAATCAATATATAGATAGAAAGGTTTTCTATTCACTTATGACCATTACCATTCAATTTTCTAACTAGATCTGCTTCAACTGGACCCGCTTCAACCTATTCTTTTTATATCCAATCAAACGAGCATTAAGAGTCCAAGTGGGCTTAAACAACCTCCGGTACCCCTTGAGGTGGTCCCTTTATTTATAGTATTATAACAAGATTTATTTATAGTATTATTATAAGATTTATTTATAGTATTTATAGTCATTAAATCATATTTGAAGAAGTTTAACTTATATAAGGATTTGGCTCAAAATCAAACGGAATGGACAAACATGTAGCCAACCCTAACATGGTTAACATAGTTGAGATAAAGCTTTGATAATGATGATTATTATTACAAAATATATTTAGATAAAGCTTTGATGATGATTATTATTATTACAAGATATATTTATAGTATTATTACAAGTATTACTGCCCATAGCTCGAACGTGGGTGACCCAAACGATCAAATCTTTCTAAGGAGGAAAGAAAAAAAAATTATTATAGCAACTTCTAATCCGACCATAACTGGTTTGAGAGGATAGTATAAAAGAGAATTCAGGCTGGTTGAATTTAAAAAGAATAAGGATACAAGGTTGATTGAGATGAAGAAGATGAAGAGTAGTTCTGAGAAGAGGCTGCGAGCAGTGGAGAAGGAGAAGGAGGAAGAGTTGAGGAAGGAGGAGGAGGAGGAGGAGTTCAGGAGGAAAATGGAGAGAGAGAGGTTGTGTAAGGAGGAAGAGGAGGAGGTTGCGAGCAACGAGTTTGAGGAGGAGGCAGAGGAAAGGGATGCAAAGAGGAAGGAGGATGAGCTTTATTGTGTAGCATGTAGGAAGAAGTTCAAATCAGAGAAGCAGTGGGTCAATCATGATCAATCCAAGAAGCACCACGACAAGCTTGCAATGCTGAAGGAGCGAGTTACTGAGGATGTGCCTTACAAAATTCACAAAAAAAATATTGATTCCAATAAGCGGACCACAGATAACGTGGATGATTTGTCTGTTGATGAACTCAATGATGATCAAATACAGGAGCTGCAGGGGCAGAGACAGATAGAGTTTGGGAATGCAGAGATTGCACCCTCACAATTATCCATTCTTAGAAAAAGAGCTGGGCAGAGGCGCATGAATGTCAAAGCAAGCGGCTCATCAAAAAGAAAGAAGCAAAGTGTAAGAAGACTAATGGTGTTTGCTTTCCTATTCTTCTTCTTCTTGTTGGTTATCCTGTCCTTTTATTTTCCTTTCAATCTGTGAATGTGATGTTTCATTCATTTATTTAGAGGACCTGTATGGACACAAAAATAAAACTATCATTACTCATGAACTCATGTTCTTCACTTTGTTTTCGGAAGCTTGAGCTTGCATATTTTTCACTGCTGTAATTAATCATCAAGAATCTGTTCCTCTCCCGCATGGAAGGTGAGAAGTGTTTGCTGTGCAGTGAATCAAATGACTATTATTGATAAATTTAACAACCATCTGTGCATCTGTATCAATAGACAGTCCATGGGTTTTCTAGATTTTTGTGAATCGCTCCAAACATATTTTTTCTCTTTTTTATTCTGAATGGTGTGACTGTGGTTGTGAGAAAGAAAGAGAATGGAGAATGGACAGAAGGAGATGGCCTATTAGGGTTATAGACAGTTCTATTTATTCAGGATTGTACATTCCTTTATTACAGATACAATGTAAGATTTTAAAGATGCTAGTATGATGCAGTCCTTGATGCTATGCCAATATAATTTCAACCTTTATGGTGCTCTTAAATACCACGACACTCAACATGAATCTTGTACATGCCCGACTTGGTGATTCTGTTGGCAAGATGATTTAATTTTGGGCAGTAGTAAGGAAATCCGTAAACTGATTGCTAGACTAAACATACTCTGTAACAATCTGTTTGGTAGAAATCTTCTTGCACAAAATGGGCAATCTACTTTAATATGCTCCGTTCTTTTGTTGATGACTTGGTTGCTAGCAGTAGGAATAGCTGATTGGTTTCACAATGAAGACTTATGGGTAGAGGGATAGTGAAGGTTTTTTGGGGAGATCCTCTATAATGGATTAATGCAATCAATCTCAATACTATGTATGCAAACAACTGACTACACAGCGGAACTAAATCGAACAAAAGCACACACCGTAAGAAGACATAATTTTTAGGTGAAAACCCAAACCGGGAAAAAACCATAACTGAAAATCAAGCGCAATGAATTATACCACAAATACAAGAGATACTGACACCCTTATCCTGTTATTGTACAACCTAAAGACTTTGTGATTTCCTTGCTCAACGCCCCTGCTGCAACGATCCCATGTCGTTCTCTATTACAAATCCAAGTACTTAGACACCTTATAGATGTTGCACTTGACTTCCTACAACAACTTCTATGCTCAGAGATATAAAAGACAATGATCTCTAGAGCAAAGCTTCAGCCCTTCAACTCTCCAATGAAAGCTTCTAGAAAAAATTATCTCCAAATAATTAATCTCAACTTAGAACAAAGAGATTTATATACCATGCCTTATGGTTAAGAGAGAACTCCTTTTTATAGTCCACAATTCGTGCCTTAGGATTATAGTCCAAGCAAGAACAAAACAAGCAACTTTGATACAAACAGGAAAGGTTTTTGTGCAAGTCAATGGATTTTTGCATAGAGCTAGATCGATCGGCTTAAACTACTGTCTTAGGTTGGATCGATCGGATGTCTACACGATTGATCGGATGAAATTCAGCACAAATTTTTGCAAACTTCCTGAGGCCATAATTTTGTTGTTTTAGCTCCAATTGACGCAATATTGGGCTCTACAGATATCTACTCGAAATGAGCTTTTCAAAGGTAAGTAACTTGCACAAGTTCATGCTTGTTTTGTGATATATGACCTTTCTAAACCATATTATCTATAGAAAAACACATCAATTTGTCCCTCTGTCTTTGATTTCTTCATTTCAGTGCATTCGGCGACTCAAACCACTGTCCATACTAAAAGATATATAAAATATAACACCAATGGACTCAAGTTTTGTCCAACCCATGAATTAACCAATACAAAAATCCTTACAAATAGAAAACCCCATTTGTTATAAGAGCAAACATAATCACAACATTTCACTTGTGGCAAGAACCATGGCCATATTGGACCATAGATCAGGCCACAGCAATTTGCTTTTTGCTTTGCCATGAGACGCAAGTTTCCCCTTATAGATGCAATACTTGCTTGTCGAGCATCTGTTTATCCTATTACCTGTCCCATGTGAATTACAATAACAGACAATGTCGAAGAGAAAGATGCGGCAACCATTTTCTTGGAGCCAACTTCTAGCATCTCAGGATATATGATTGAATGCATCTAAATATGTACACACCTGACTAATGACGTGATATCACAGACAATGTCAGGTTGAGTGATGAGTAATAAGCTTTACAACTAGGACTCTAGAGTTTGTAGCTGGTGATTAATGCCAATGGGCTGGTCTACCTTCTAGTGTTTTTGTTTCTCTTAGTTGATGCGAGGCATCTTGTCATTTGGAGATGCAAATCCTATGCTTGGGACTTGTGACTTCAATGACAAATAAAATGTCTTAAAAATTTCAAGATCTGTAATACCAAAGAACTTGTCTAGATGATCTTTGACCCTATAAATGTCCAACATGTAGGGGGAGTGTTACAGTGAATTTTATGCGATGACTTTATGAGTCTATAGACTGCAATTGGTAATTGAAGCACCATCACCCCCCTCCCTGCCTCACTTCCCTCCTAAGTTGTGCCGCTGGTCAGGAGTGATACTTCGAATCCTTGGGCATATATGTGATACTAAGGTGCCAACACTGCTCAACTATGAGTGTGGTGGCAGCACCAGCCCCTTTCTTTATTCTGGCAACAAACTCATGTAAATATCTTCCTTGAGGCTGCCATGGAAAAAGGAATTGTTGACATCAAATTGAAATAAGAGCTAGGGCTTGTTTGTTGCAAGTTTCAACTATTAAGAGAAATCTGACCTAATTCATCTTGGCCACATGAGCAAATGTTTCTTAGTAGTCAATTCCATACATCTAAGTGTAGTCTTTTGCAACTAACTTGACCTTACATCTGTCTAACCATATGGTGTCATGCTTCATGGTAAACACTCATTTTCATCCTCCTTTCATGGCATCTACTAGATGTCAAATTTCATGTTTCTATTAAGTTCTTCAATTCTGTCACCATAGCTTGTTTCCAAATTGGATCAGCCAAGGTTTTTCCAACAGTAGTAGGTATAGAGATAGAGGAAATAGTTGAAAGGTAGGTTTACTAGGATGGGACAATGAGTGTGAAGCAGAAGCACAGTTTGTATTGGCTGTAGGGTTTATGCTCTTTTTCCTTAACAGAAAGTAGAGAGAATGTCTAGTGTATGAAAAGAGTTTATATGACCTCTTGATTCTGAAAAAACTCTGGAGGATATTCTCTCTGAATTTGGTCCTGTATTGTTTTTTCCCCTCTAGAATAACCTGTATATGCTTTTCTTCGTGGTTGCCAGATTGATGTGGGGGAATTTTTTATCAACAACTCAACAAGTGGCTTGGGGATACCTTTTCTTTTCTTTTTTTCAGCTAAAGAGGATAATTCTTATACCTTGAAGCTGAAACTTTGTATTAAAAATAAGTTTAGATTCTGGCTTTTCCTAAAGTTGGTCGGCATGCATTCTTGCTTCTTCTGCTGGTCTTCCGCATTTAGTGTCCTACAGTAATGGTTGAAGCCCTTACCCCAACCAATTTAAAGATACTAGCATGTATTATTCTGCCGCTCTTCTGCATTTAGTGTCCTACAGTAATGGCCAAAGCCTTCACTCCATCCAATTTAAAGATAAAATGGCCAACACACTCATGGTTGAGTCACGTCGACACATGCCTAGAGATCGATCCGTGGGTCAAGACTCCTGCCCAGTAGCTAGTAGGCTAACCTGATAAAAAAAAAAAAAAAGAGGGATAAAATAGAATGGACTACATCTTTGTCACCATTGGGCTGCTGGTGGTGGAGTGAAACCTTTGCAGCTGCTGGTGAGCTTTTCACAGTATATATGCAATGCTGGTAGATTCAGCAAAGATCATATATATGAAGAATGATGTGAAATTTTTGGTTTGTCTACTAACATCAATACCGTATTTAACAAAAGCTTAGTCTGGTTTGCTGTTTATAAATTGCTCTGGTTTGCTCTGGAATTTCTTTTAACAACTGATATCAAAGACTAAGCTATTGTCATCCCATGGTATTTGCCCCCACCCTTTTTTATATTCAATTCATACTCAAGGATTTAGTTCACTCTGTACTATCAAAAATCAATATCCATATCACAGTATGTTGTTAAATATGGTTATCTATTCCATTATCTTCTGAAGTTGAATTCCCATCCGGTTTTTTTCACATGACCTTGTCTGAATTAGCTTTTCTTTTTAAGTTGTATGAATAGCATGTATGACAACTGGGGAGAGGCATGTCCTGCTGTCCTTGATCATTTCTCCTTGGAATTTTCACGTCCAATTATGGCTGTTTGGATTGAAGGAAGTGGAGAACTCAAGCATGGTAATCCAGATATATGATAGAAATTTGTGTCAATGAAGTGAGTTTAGTAAGAGGGTTTAACTACTTAGGTTGAAA
Source organism: Sextonia rubra (assembly GCA_037013555.1). NCBI lineage: Eukaryota > Viridiplantae > Streptophyta > Magnoliopsida > Laurales > Lauraceae > Sextonia > Sextonia rubra. The sequence continues at coordinate 15,275,448 of JASUAD010000007.1, read as the reverse complement.
ACCACAGCTGGTATGTGGGAGTTTGTGTGACAGGCACACCTTTGTTTTCTCTAGTGGTTCTCCTCCTGCAATGGCTTCCTGTGTTGTATTACAGGATAAATGGAAAATATTAGTCTGAGATTCCCACAGATCCTGTCTCTTCTCTTTGCCATCACAGAAGATCGGTGGGCCCCACTTTTGATGTAATGAGATCATTGCCAAAGACCCAATATCATAATGCCAGTGACATCTTATCAGTGATATTGACATCTCATCTCATGTATGAAAACACATGGTTGGCTACACAGGGAGATAAAAAAAAAACCCACACATCACATCAACAGGTCGCTCAATATTCAGTGTAGATTCAAACCATGGCCCTGAAAGTCCGGCCAAATTTAACTTTAGGCACGTTTGTTACATGTGTGGTAAACTAAAAGTAAAGTCTATATCACATCAAGGTGAGATAAAATATACGGTTTGGTGACACTTTTGTTTACTTGCATGAGGCAATGTGAAAGAGAATGGTTAAAAAAAAAAGTGAGAGAGTATGGTAAAGTAGGAAGCTTTTGCCACGGTTTTACTTCACCATAGTATATATCGGTTTTATGAGATAATAAAAAAAAAGTGATGTCCGGTAAAGTGAGTGTGCTCTAGACTCTAATATTTTATCTAATTTTACTAGTTCAAGATTCTCAATTCGGAACTTAATATGATTTATGCATTCATTTAAGCTCATTAGTTTTGCATTAATCCATATTGACACTCTCCTCTTCTACCAGCACGAGATAAATTACACCCAAATTTGACTAAAGCTAACTGTGAGATGATTGTGCTTAAGAGGATTAAACACAAATAACCTAGGGAGTTCATGGCGATCCGTGCTTCAGTTGAACGAGAATTTTGCCACAAATAGTATGGGAGTTCATCATCTATTTTAACAATTTAAATTAAATATATAAATAACATTGATTGATGTAAATGGTTTGCATGCACAGGAAATATTCTATAAAAGAGTTTGTTAGGTAACCCTCAAAAAAAACTTCCTTTAAAAAAATTGTTATCTAAACTTGCCACCCTTGATCAATTTAAGGGAGCCTTTTTTATTGGCCTATCCATATGAAATTCCTGGTTGTAGTGTTGATGGTGAAGAACTTGAATGATTGGTTTTCTTGAGCATTGAAATTTTCATTTTCAACCCTTCAACTTGAGTCTCAAGTATTTACCAAAAAAAAAAAAAAAAAAAAGAACAGCAGTTTCAAGTTTTGTGTGAAAATGATTGTGAATTAATTGCATATGCAAAAGACTCACATATGATTCGGATTCCAATGTTTGTCAATTTCACCAATTGCACATGTAAATTTCAAACACATCCAATGACCATAAGTATTTTCACAAAAAATCTGATAATCCATGATGTATCATGACCTCAAATTTAACCTTCTAACTTTTCAAGATCTTTTAAAGTTGATGAATGGCTTAGATCTTGATAAGGGGCCCATAGAAATCCAGAATGTAGTTCTAACGGTCTGCATTTTTTACGACATGTCTCACAATCTAGGCCAATCCAACGGTTGAAATTTGGTTTAAGAGCCGTTTTAGATATTCTAAGGACAATAGACAGTTGAAATCTTGAAATAAAAGGCTAAATAAATGAAAAAGAAACAGAAAAAATGGACTAGATAGTTTACACATTTCAACATGTCAGGTAGAGAAGGGGAACTCAACGGCTATAAAGTTTTGCACGATTTTCTCACAGCTCATGAGGAATCACGATCTGAAATTTGATCCTCTAGCCGTTCTCGCCGTTTTAGAGCTAATGAACAGTTCAGATCTTGAAAAGGGGGCCCCACAGAAACCAAGAATGTAGATCTAATGGTTTGGATTTCTTATCAAATATCTCACAATCTAGGACGATCAACAGCTAAAATTTGATTTAACAACCATTTTTAGCCTTATGAAGATGATTACTAGTTCAGATTATGGTTTTGCGGCTTGCAATAGTGAAATTTTTTTTAAAAAAATGGTAACCCCAATTTGGATTTCGGTGGCACTGTAGCACGTGCATATTAACAGTGTGGTGTGAAACCCTTTTCCCACCTATTGAGATGTGAAAATAAAAGACACTTTTTTGCTTCATTTCCACACTATTTACATATGAGTTTTACGCATGGGAATCAGATTCACACCAAACAAATATAATTTATGTGTAATCACTATGCATGTGAGTTAATTACGTACGAAGATGGACACAAACAAACGACCACGAGTAATATAAGTTTGTGAGATTGAAAAGGTAATGAGTATTTACTATTAGAAATTCATACACATAAATGCTTGGCCTAGAAATTGATATATATATATATATATATGTGGAACTAAAAGCAGGGGTGGCAAAATCTTATTTCACCCACTAACCTGACCTGCATTTTGATGGGCCCAACCCAGCTTATTTTGTTGGTTACCTTATCCGCATGACCAACATGTAAACCAAAGCCAAAAGTCCTCATCTTACCACACACACTCTCTCATTCACTCTACATACATCCAAAACAAACACAAAAATTACTCCAGATACGGTGTCTCACTTATATCACTAAAGTGATATTGACTTAGCCTTTATTTTTACCATACATAAATAAACCATTGGATTAATGACTTGGAATCAAGTGATTGATCAGACGATCCAAAATGGCAAATTACGCTGAGATCTTGCGAGACAACTTGGGTCCTTCCTCGGATGAGGGTTGGTCTTTGCTGGAACAGATGGCTAATTTCCACCATTCGATAGCGACAGAGGGTCTCATTCGATTTAGGTTATTAAGAACTTTTTAATAAATATCACTTTCTTCAATTTAAATCATTAAAAATCTTGTAACAGTTGCAGAGATTTACTCTATAATGTAATACCTTATTATTAAATCCAGTCTTCCATTCATTTTAATTCATTGAGAACTTTCAACCAATAGAAGAGATTTAATTTGTAATAGTAAACTTACTTTTATTTGATTTGTCTCTATTATCTTGCACAACCCACAACACAAAGGTTTTAGTGAATTCATTTGGTTTAGATTTTCTTTGCAATTAGGTATGAAATGGGGAATTGGTCCTTATTGCCTTGTAGATATTGTTCTACTTTGCATGACCATCTTTTTTAGGGGAGGCTATGCCTCTGGAAGTAAAGAGAATTTTAAGGCATCTTAATTATTTTGTGATCTTTCTTAGTACAACATGATTGAAGTTTTGTGGCTTTATACACCTCAGCGATTGGGCTTTAGAGTTATTTGCATAGTTTTTAATATCGTTTTGGACCTCATTTCGGTTTGGCTTTCAAAATGAGAAATATTGACCGGTTTGGAATTTAGGCAATACTTCTCAGAATTAAATTTCAAGAAGATATAAAAAAAATAATATATATATATGCAGGAAAATAAAAGTTAAAAAAAATAAAACTATTGGCCGATATCGGCCAATACAGTAATATTGATAACTATAGTCAAATATGAAAAGGAAAGGATGGGGACTAGCATGAAGCTCATGCATTGCACTAGTGAAGTTTTGTTCGCATTGAATAAAAGAAAACTAAAATTAATATCCATATTTAATTTTTTTACGTTTTTCAAGTTTTGATTTTCCTTACATGGTTTTACAATTAGATTTTGATTTTGTTTAACTTTTCCATTATTTTTGGACTTTCAAATCATCATCATCATCATCAAAGCCTTATCCCAACTATGTTGGGGTCGGCTACATGATTACTATTTCTCCATTCCGTTCTATTTTGAGCTAAATCTTTCGATAAGTGCAACTTCTTCAAATCTGAATTAATGACTTCTATCCATGTTTTCTTCGGCCTACTCCTACCTCTTGATGGACCCTCCACCTGTATATCCAAACTTTTTCTCACCGGTGCCATTACTGGCCTACGCTCAACATGCCAAAACCATCTTAAACGAGTTTCTCTAATCTTATCTCCTATTGGTGCTACTCCTAAATGTTCTCGAAAGCGCTCATTTTTAATTTTATCTTTCCTAGTTTTACCACACATCCACCTAAGCATTCTCATTTCCGCTACATCCATCTTATGAATATGTGTCTTCTTAATTAGCCAACTTTTTGCTCCATATGTCATAGCTGGTCTAACCACTGTCCTGTAAAATTTTCCCTTCAATTTTGTTGGCATTTGTCTATCACAAAGTATTCCCGAAGTTAGTCTCCACTTCAGCCATCCAACTCTTATCCTATGCTCCACATCTTCGTCAATCTCCCCATCCTTACTAATCATCGAGCCTAGGTACCAAAAAAAATCTTTACGTGGTATCTCATGGGTTTCAATTTTGACAGTGGTTTCAACACTTTGTATATGTTCACTGAAATTGCAATCCATATATTCTGTCTTTATACGACTTATTTTAAAGCCTCTAGATTCTAATGCCCTCCGCCATCTCTCAAGCTTTGCATTTACACCCTCTCTTGATTCATCCACAAATACTATATCATCTGTGAACAACATACACCATGGTACTTCTTCTTGAATATGCACAGTTAACTTATCCATAATTAATGCAAAGAGATAATGGCTTAAGGATGATTCCTGATGTAAACCTATAGTCACGGGAAATCCGCCCGTTTCTCCACATGTGGTTTTCACATTTGTTATTGCACCTTCGTACATATCCTTTAAAATTTCAATGTAACATCTTGGGACATTCCTTTTCTTTAAGACCCACCAAATTAAATTCCTCAGTACCCTATCATAGGCTTTTTCCAAATCGATAAAGACTATATGTAGATTTTTCCTCTTTGCTCGGTATTTTTCCATTAATTGCCTAAGTGAAAAGATAACTTCCATAGTTGATCTCCCTGGTATAAAACCAAATTGATTTTCCAAAATCTTAGTCTTTTTTCTTAGTCTTTGCTCTATTATTCTCTCTCATAACTTCATAATGTGACTCATAAGTTTAATCCCTCGATAGTTGGTACAATTTTGTATATCTCCTTTATTCTTAAATATAGGTACTACAATGCTTCTTCTCCATTCATCCGGCATTTTCTTTGTCACAAGTATCTTATTGAATAGTCTACATAACCAACTTACTCCAACCTCTCCTAAACATTTCCATACCTCTATCGGAATACCATCTGGGCCTATTGCCTTTCCTGTCTTCATTCGCTTCAATGCTTCCTTCACTTCCACCCCTCTAATTCTACGGAGAAAAGTATACTCTTGTAATGAAGTATCATCCTCCACTCTTGTATCACCCAAATATTATTCATTTAAAAGTTTACTAAAATTTCTTTCCACCTTTCTATAATATCGTTGTCCTTCACCAAAATATTTTCCTCATTGTCCTTGATACATTTGACATGATCTAAGTCCCTACTTTTCTTTTCTCTTATTTTTGCAAGCTTAAAAATATCCTTTTCTCCTTCTCTTGTTCCCAACCTATTATAGAGGTCATCGTATGCTTTGAACTTTGCACTACTTACTACTTTCTTAGCTTCTTTCTTTGCCTTCTTATACAACTCAAAATTTTCTATACTCTTAATCCCCTGCCAAACTTTGTAGCAATGTTTTTTTTGTCGAATAACTTCCTGAACCTCCATACTCCACCACCATGTTTCTTTATTAATATGTCTCTTCCCTTTTGATTCTCCAAGTACCTCCTTTACAATATTCCTAATGTAATTAGCCATTTGATTCCACATTACTGTAGTTTCTCCTTCAATATTCCATTCTCCTTTCTCAATCATTTTGTCCTTAAATATATTTGCTCTTTCCCCCTTCAAATCTCTCCACCTTGTTTTAGGGTCCATTTTGTTTACTACTGCTCTCTTTTTACTTCTAATGCAAATATCTAAAACTTCAAACCTATGTTGCGTAGTCAAACTCTCTCCTGGGATAATCTTACAATCTTTATAAGCCAATCGGTCCTGTTTTCTAACTAGAAAAAAGTCTATCTAACTCCTATTACTCCCACTTTTATATGTAATTAAATGCTCATCTCTCTTTTTAAAGTAAGTATTTGCTACTATAAGATCAAATGCCACTGCAAAGTCCAATATAGTGTTTCCGAATTCATTCTTTTCTCCAAATCCATGCCCTCCATGCACTCTCTCATATCCTCTATTATCTCTTCCTATATGCCCGTTTAAATCCCCTCCAAGGAAAATTTTATCACTATTTGGAATTTCTCGCATTAAATCATCCATCTCCTCCCAAAATTGTCTTTTCACACTTTCTTCTAGTCTTACTTGGAGAGCATATGCACTAATGATATGAATTATGTCTTCCTCTAGTACTATTTTAATTGCTATAATTCTATCACCAAACCTCTTTACCCCCACAATTTTCTCTTTTAAATCCTTATATATAATTATATCCACTCCATTTCTTGTATTACTCTTTCATGCATAGAAAAGCTTATACCCATCCATGAGCTCCTTAGGTTTATTCCCTTTCCACCTTGTCTCCTGTATACAAGCCACACTAATTCTTCTTCTTTTCATTACCTCAACCAACTCCATGCTTTTGCCTGTCAAGGTTCCTATATTCCAAGTAGCAAGTCTAATTTTCCTATTCCTCCTCTTCTTCTCATGGACTAACTTCTTTAACCGCATTAGCCCAAAGTCATGCGGTAGCCTTTGCATACTTTTCACTGTAGCTGGGTGATGTTGCAATGCGTCGCTTAAAGCGGGGAACGCCCTAGCCTTATCGTGAAATATCATTTGTTCAGAATTCATGTTTGGGTTGTGACAAAGTTTTACGCTAGCTGTTACCTACCTAACACAACCCTCCTCCTTTACCCGGACTTCGGATCGGCAGCAAAACTGACGGAGTTATTTTTGGACTTTCAAATCTTTTATAGAAATTACTTTGAAGTCAATAATTAATAAAAAAATAATTTATTTCATGATTGAAACTATTATTTATTTCAAAGGTAATTATGTATGTTTTTTATTTCAATTTTTATTTTCTCTAATTTTGATCCCTTTGCATCGCACATATTTTTTGCTAGCTTTGTTTTAAAAGCAGAAATTCATGTAAAGGCAAGAGTCTACAACAACATAAAGAACCATAAACTAGAAGGAACTACTTAAAAAACAAAAGTCCGCATTGTTTTTTTTTGTTTTTTTGTTTTTTTTTTAACCTCACCTAAAGTAGTTAGGACCCAAGAAAGCACATGACCGGATAGATGGGGAGATAGGGGGTTTAAAATTAGTCTCATCACATATAAAATAAAATACAATTCATAATAAAATATTGTGAAATTTAGATGTTTTTTAAAAGTAGGTAGAGTATAATGTTTTACAACAGATGAGGAATCCATGAGGAATTCATAGATTAAAAAAAATGAAATTAGTGTGAAAACCGCAAAACTAACTATCATATTTGATAATATATAGAAATAATGATTTTCATTGGTCGAAATTCTCAAAAATCTGACGTGGGTGGGCTGTAGTTTCCTGTGATGTATGAGATGAAAAAAGTTGTCACCAAATGATGGGCAAGTTAGCTAGTTGAAGAGTCATGGTTTCTCAACCTGAAAATACCATAGTCTTCTTGTGATGCATGAGGCAGAAGTGATAAGCTGTTTTTTAATGCATTTGTGTAATGTAGTTGTCACTTATGAAGTATGGGTACTCTAAACATATACATGTATTCGTGATGGGTATGTACCGTACCGGATACACCTATGGGTACGGCTAACTATGAACTGGATATAGTCAAATGTATCTAATACATTTTGTTTAAGAGTTTGACTTTTGGGTACGACATGAGTACATACCCAGTACGACATGGGTAGTTTTGGGGAATCTAATTTAAAATTTGATAAAGGAGTAATGGTACCAATTGTTTAGGAGATTTGCTAGATAAACCACTGTTTAGTCTCTCTATACACATTTTCTCTTTACACACAATTAAAATTTTAAAAAATTACAATTTTTCTCTCTTAACACACCCTACATCCCTAAAATACCTAAATCCCTCATTTCTCCGCTCTTTACACACATTCAAGCTCTTCTCCTTTAACTCTCTTTTCTCTTCTCCTTCTCTATAGCAACTCTATACTCTTTCAACTTCTTTCACTTCTTCTTCTTCTATTGCAAGGTAAGTCTTCCTTTTCACTTATTTCTTTCAATTCTTCTTCTTCCATTGCACTAAGATCCTCTTCCATTGCAAGGTAAGCTTCCTTTTTATCCTCTTTTCTTATTTATTTTTGTGTGTTAGAAGTAAAACCTATGGATGTGCCATTTGCATCTTCAGAGATCCTCTTCCATTTGCATTAGAGGGCTTCAGATCTTGGACCCGTTCGGCCATGGTGGGCCGAATGAAATCCATCTGTTCGGCCCTTCAAGGCCGAACAGGACCAGTCATAGATTTTTCACAAATTGTAGATCGAGCTGCATTTTTCATAGAGAAAGCAAACACCTTTATTTTTCACAGATTTAGCTTCTTCAGCCATGGAGGGCCGAACCAATTTTTTGTTTCATTTTTTTAAAGAGATTAATGCATTATTTATGATTCACAGATATGGACCGACCTAGTTCTTTAAGAGTGAGACCTACAGCTTCCAATAGGAGGTGTCGCCATAGGGTGTAAGAGCTTGTGGAAGAAAAATCTCAAATTGAAGAACATGTTTCCTATGAAGACAATGACCAAGAAGAAGAGGATGTTACAATTGAGCCTACTGATCGAAGCTTACTTAAGAGTTTCCATACTCATGTTGGATATTTCCTGTGGAAGGGCAAAGTGTGTTTTTAGTAATATGTTTTTTTTAAATAATCTATTTGTTCAATGACGAATAGCTAATTAGTAATTCATGTTTCAATGCAGGATCGCGGAACGTTGAAATGCCTAAGTCATGGGCAAAAAATAGATTTGTGGCCATTAAATGATAGTAACTGTTTTAAGCAACTAGTGAAAGATTCCATGTTGTCTCCATTGATTGAATGTTCTTACCGGATGGTGAACAAGACCATGGTGTCCAGTTTTGTTGAAAGGTGGCACCCTGAAACAAATACCTTCCACATGCCTTTCAGTGAAATGACAATCACCCTCGATATTGTTTCTTGCCTCTTGAAGATTCCCATCATTAGTTCTCCTATAACAAATTTAGAGAAATTGACATATCCCGACGCCATAGATCTTGTTGTTGATACGTTGGGGGTCTCTACTGATGAAGCAAAAAAAGAATTGTACAATCAAAGAGGCCAATCACTAAAATTAGAATGGCTCAGAGAGAATTTTGCTGGAGTGGATGATGATGCTGGAGAGGATGGTGTTGACTATGCAGTCAGGGCATACCTTCCTTATTTACTTGGTTGTACGCTCTTTACTGACAAGACTGGGACAAGAGTTTCTTGCATATACTTGAAGCTATTGAGGGATTTAGAAAATGTCAAGAACTATGCATGGGGTGTCGGTGCACTAGCATATTTGTACCGTCAGTTGGGCTTAACAAGCCGGAATGAGGTCAAACAAATGGCTGGATACTTGACACTTCTTGAAGCGTGGGTCTATGAGCACTTTGAAACACTAGCTCCAATTGCCAACGTATCATACTCAATGAGGCAGCCTTGTGCAATGCGTTGGATTCCTCGTAGGGAGACCAGTTTGGCTTTACAAGGTTTGCGGGAGAAACTAGACTTCTTAAGTGTATATAAGGTAAATCACTTTTTAATTGATCATATCATGTCAGCCCATGATGATTCAATTTATTTATAATGATTCTCATGGTGCAGGTTACATGGGAGCCTTATCTTTCTTGTAGGCGAGATCATCCCTTACCTCAAATTGCTTTATACTGTGGATGCCTAACACACGTAGATATTGTAATGCCCTACCATCCAGATAGGGTTCTCCGGCAATTTGGTCGGGTCCAAACAATTCCCATGGCACCTTTAGAGCCGGTACGTGGTTTGAGGGGTAATACAGCAGCATCAATCAATGCATCAGTCCGAGTTTATGATCAAATATGGTATCAGTAGCGTAATCACTTACTGGCCCAAGTAAACCGGAGAACACCTGTTCGTCATCCTTGGGATTGCTCACCAAATTACATGGACTGGTACGCTATTGTGTCATGGAGAATATTAATAAACCCCGAAATACAATTTGGTTTTCTTTAAAGTGAGCCAGAGCCACAAGCATATAATGTAATTGATTATGAATTGCTCAACAAAAATGCTCTTCGGATTTACGAAGGAATTGAGGTAAGGGTTGAAGAAGCATTCGCACAAGACATGCATAGTTTTGTACCGAGATGTTAGACATATGGCCCGAGCTTTGGGCGGACTTACCATTGAGGAAGAAGGTGAATCAAGTAAAGACCCCCGTATGATATCACATGCTTACTCTCGTCTGTCTAGACAAGAAAGATGAATTTCTTCATTTGGTGTCAAGTTCACTTTTTTTGTCATGAATTCTATGTAATGAACTAGAACGTAATGAACCATTCAAGTTAATGAAATTCCCTTTTCATTTCACTTTTCATGTTATGAATTCTTTGTAATGAATTATGATGTAATGAACCATTCAAGTTAATGAAATTCGCTTTTCATTTCACTTTTCATGTCATGAATTCTTTGTAATGAACTATAATGTAATGAACCATTCAAGTTAACATTCTCAACCTTGTTCTCTCCAAAATTTGTAAGTGAAAATTACAACAAAAGAGAAATACTTTACATGATATTCAATTACATCAAGTCTATAAACTTTACACTTTCATTCCAAATCAATACTTTCACATGTAGCTACATTAGGATTGACAAGTTGTCTAAATCGCTCTATGCAATCTGTGTATGCAGTTTCCCATCCACTCGCATAAGAATGATGGAATTCTCGTCACTTATTTGCAATTGGTGGTATTGGATGATCAGGTACCAGGAAAACCTAAAAGAATAGACAAAAACATTAGAATGAAGAAGAATATGACAAACATAATGAAACATACTAAGGCATAGTAGTTATATCGTACCTGAACAAAATGACAACTCTGAACAAAACCTATAGCTATCTCTTTTCTATTAGAAATAGGCACATGAGTCGATTTTAAAGGAAGAAAAGTAAGGCACTGTTTATTGCTCAAAATCTTTTTTGGTTTGACCATGCTGGTAGAAATATCAACCAATAACTTCGTTTCCTCTTCTGATAATCTACCTGCATATGAATAACCCTCTAGATATTGTGCCGCAGAATGGTTGTGCACACCACAAAACACTTCAACATCCAATCATCTTTTGTTTCTAATTTTTTACCCTTCAATGAAAATGGGCATCCACATTTTTTTGTGCCTGTTTACTTGATCTTCTTCTTAGATGACTCCTTATCTGTGATCTTCTTTGCATTATAATGTCCATTTCTCTCGCATGCAAGTAATACTTTAGGTTTTACTCTAACCCCAACCGCATTAGGAACTTTAATAACAATGACAAAGCCATTTTTCCTTCCAATAGTATGAGCTCAATCGATCATTGCCTGACAATTATGGAAGATCTACAAATGCAAAACTTATAAAAAAGTTTAGTAAATAAACTTTTAAAATAATGTTTACGAAGTGTTTTAGTAAAAACTATGACGAATCGTCCTTACCTCATGAGTAATAAACTCGTTCATACAATCTTTAATGCATTCAAAACCTACATTGTTTTCTTCTATAGAAGCATGTAGAGCAAATGATTCACAAAAAAAAAAAAAAAAAAAAAAAGAGGTTAAAATTCTGTTCGGCGACTCATGGCCGAACTCCTCACTCAAATTCGGACTTCCAGGTCCGAACATGAGGCGGACGGAACTTTATACGAAACTTTAAAAACATGTAAAAACTAACAAAAAAATCATAGTACACTAACCTTGCCATTCGTCTGGGGAGTGTAAACCACCAAATCCTTATAAATTTCCTCCTCCGTTGCACCTTTTGTTTAGTAATATCCTTATCCAAGTAAGTTGGAGGAATAATAAGTTGTCAGTGAGTAGTAGAGAAGAAGATTGAAGGAAAAGGTGTAGGAAGAAGATGAAAGAAGAAGAGATGATGAGAGGCTTTGAATGATGTAACATCCCGACCCAGCTTGATCCTGTTTAGCGACTAATTAATGTTGTTTTTGTTGCTAATGGTGTTCAATTCCTGTTTTAGTTTTGTTGTGGGTCATGGATATGTAGTTGGGTTAAGTTTGACCTGGTCTAGGTAGACCAAGCCCTTTTTGCTAACCCTCGAACTCCTGGGCTCGGGTTATGACAAATGTGTAGGAAGAAGATAGAAGAAGAAGATGGAGGAAGAAGAGATGATGATAGGATTTAAATGTGAAGAGAAGAAATTATGTGTGAAGAGAAGAAGTTTTATGCATTTTGGAGGGAATTGGGTAATTTTGTAATTTTATATAGGGGCAAAATTGGGTTAAAAAATTATAATAAAATGATGTGTGATGAGAGATATTTTTTGTGTTCAAATAATAGGGCTCTTGTTTGGTAGTGTGCACATGGGTTTTCTACACATATTCTTCAGCTTTTAGCATTGAAATTACTTAGCCAGCTATATTCCTCATCATCTTGTGAAAGGAATTGGAGCACCTACTCTTTCATTCACACCATGAGAAGGAACAAAATGACACAACAGTGTTGTGAAGACTTGGTCTTATTGCATAACAATATTCGTCTCCTATTAAGGAGGAGTTGACAATACACGGAAGGAGAGAGCAAGTTGTGGGACATTAGTAGGTGCTGGCTTATTTGAAATTACAAATATTTAATTTGATGAGTCTGACATGGAAGCTCTATTATTTGATGAAGGCGATAAAGTTGAAGTTGATGAATAACTAGATATGAATCATAAAGATTCTTAACTTGATAGGACTTGCTTTAATGTTTACTTTATTTTTAGTGCTTTGTTTTGTAGTTTTTGTTGTAATGGCTTGTGTGTGCCTTTAGATATTAAATTATGGTTTGTAGGTTGAATTTGTAATGGTATTAAGCAATTGTTGACTTGTTACATATAAGGATTCTAACATATTTTAATTATTAGCATATTGCATTATTAAATTTTAAAAAATATAAAATTTTAATGGTCGTACTCCATCCGTACCCCTATCTTATTTTGAAAGGATTTTGCGGTATTGGAATACTTGTACCGTAGCTATATTGGTATCCATACTAGTACATGTGCTTTATAGGCTATTGTGAAAATATGATTGACATCTTTTTGTCTTTTTCTTTTACTGATCTTGTCACTCTCCCACATCACACTCTTGTTGCCACGGAAGAAAAAAGGAAATGTAGTTTCCTCTTGGACCGATTGTGTAAATACTTTAACCTAGAACTGAAATATAAAGAATTTCTTCTTAATGTCATATCTCTTGATATAATTTTTTTCTTGGGGGATTTACCAAAAAAACCTACTAATTAAGATAACTATAGCTGTAATCTCTAAACTTTTATAATATCAAGTGAGGACCTCCCACCCAAATTTTATATTTTTAAACCGAAACTATCCCTATTATGTTGACATTGACAAAATCTAGACAAAAGAAGGAATACAATTTCTGTATCTTTTATGTTGACATCACCATATTATTTGTTGATGTTAATAAATAATCTATTTGTGCCAACAAAAACGCTCAGTTATTCAGATTTTATGTGTGATCTCTTTGTCCATTTTTGTTGACATTAATAAATTATTACCACTCCACAGTTTTTACTGAGTTAAACTTGGTTGCCATTGTTCATAAATAATCGCATAGGTCAGATACCTTTTTTTAACTTAGGAGCAGTAAGCACCGCATCAGCATTAGAGAAAGATCGTTGATTTCCAAGCAGTGCAAAATGCATAATGCAATCAGTATGTGTATGTTCATCCATGATATTGCAATCTATTGAATTTGAGTATATCCAAATGCAATGCATATGCCTTCAAAGAACAATTGGCATATGTTGGTGGTCAATCAAGTACCAAAAAATTCCTACAATAGTTTTGAAAAGAGCACAAAAAGATGTACTAATAAATTTATTACCATATAATTGCAACAACCCTCTTAACCATGTGAACATGAACTCCCTCAAGAGTTTAATAAATCTATATGCATTTATGTCTAATAGGAAAATAGCCATCTCAAGTTTAAACCTTGTTACTGCAAACACACACAAGGATCTACTTCTAATGACCTCGACTCCACCTGAATGTTTTAAATCGTAGAAACTACATACATAATAGAACAAAGAAAAAAAAGATGCAACCCACTTTTTTGTAGTAAAATGTCGAAACAACTACACTTGCATCGCTGTTAGATGTGTTAATTTAAAGCTAATTTGACATGTTAAGACATATTTCAAAATTTATTTAGAAACTATAAATTCTAATTTAATACTGTGAAATATACCTATCTAACATCAGCCATCACAGACATAGCAGCATGTTTTGTTATGTAACTCCTTTTAGACCACCAAAATGATCATATCCATTGTGGTTGGGATATGCAAAATTTTGAAATTTATCTTGATTAATCATCCTACTTGCGAGATCAATAGTTGCCAATGGGAATTAAAACTAAATGTTCAAAAAGTCTAAGTTTCACAAAGGCATATTGATGCATACAGATTTATTGTCATTTACAACCAAACAAAGTGATAAAAATTCCTAATTTGACATGGAAAGTGTGAAATATGATTTCCTTAGAAACCCCAAAAAATGCTTTCACCTTGGAGCAAATGAAAATCATAGAAAATGATAATTTGCTTTTAGCCTAAAATGCCATCTCTGGTACAGGGTTGAACCAAATATTGACCCAAACTGGGTTTGTCTTAAAATTGAAAATGCTAGGTCATCTTCTTCGATTTCTTTTTGCAATAGAAACTGACGTTGAATAGGGTTCTTCTTCTATCTTCTACTAGCTTTCTCTTTCTGGTGACAATAAGTTTCTTTCTTTTTAAAAAAAAAAAAACTAAAGAACTTGATCTAGTTTATGCAACTGGGAATGGCTCTGCAAACATAGAATCATTGTTTTTGAACAAATGGGTAGAGCTTTGCTATTCACCTTTGAACAAATAGATTGGAGGAAGGAAGTAACTAAATGGATTTGGACGAAGGGAAGACGAACAAGCGTACCAGATGGTGGAGATGATAATAGGAAGAAGGGGAACCCAATTTTGCATAAATCTACATTGATAGTGGTCAAGGAGGAAGTGAACAATTGTTAAGGGAGGCAGTTGTAGTGAGCTTCATAGGAATGGGAGACAAGCTCCAGATTTTCTCCTTTTTCTTTCCATTCGACATGTAAACTCTAGGGCTATATTGACATTAACAAAATATAGGCAATTTGAGAATAGAAATATGAAATTTGGGAAGAAGGTTTTCCTTCAATAATACAAAAAATTGAGGTCTTTAACTGTGATTATACTGACTAGTGAAATTTCATGAGGGAGGTCTCCTGGGATAATATAAAAAATTAGGGTCTTTAGCTGTTATTATATCGACTAATGGTGGAAACTTTTTATAAATTTATAATATCATATATGTTACAAAAATAAAAGAGAACTAGAGACAAAGAAGAATAGAGAGAAGGGAGAAAGGTTTTAATTTATGAGATCTGTGTACATAATAGGGAGAGGAGGATCTTATTTATAGAATAAGATTGCTTCCTCCCCAAGCAACCTAATAGGGAAAAACCCTAACCCTTAGTAATCCCTTTATCTCATGTGGGTCATAATGTGGGCATCCACATATGATAATACATCTTATAACACTCCCCCTTGGATGATCACCATTCAATGATAGTTGCCTCATTAAAACCTTGCAAAAGAAAAACCAGTGGGATAAAAACCAAAGCGAAGGAAAAAGAGTACAACTTTCGACAGGATTATTGATTTGGTGTTGGACGTGCATAATGCTGCCTCGTTAAAACCTTAACTAGGAAAACCCAGTGGGATAAAACCTAAAGAAGGAAAAAGAGTACAGCGCACATATGTCCTGGGTAGCATACTTCAGGATGCCTCCCCCTGATTGACTACTCCCTTGATGATAACATCTTTGTACATAATTAAGCTAAAATATTGATTTTTGGCAAAAACTTCGTAAACTAATCAGCCAGGTTGTTGTTTGAATGAACTTGCTTGACTTTAATCTTGCTATTCTTCTGAAACTCATGAGTGAAGAAGAACTTTGGTATAATATGCTCCATCATGTCATCTTTAATGTATCATTCTTTAATCTGTTGAATATATGCCCCATTGTCTCCGCAAATATTGCTTAGGGTACCTGTATTAAGAGACAATTGACAAGAACTACATATATGCTGAGTTAAATACTTTAGCTACACACATTCCCCACTGGCTTCATAGATGGCTAAAATCTCAACATGGTTAGCATAAGTAACTACCAAAGTCTATTTAGTTAAATACCAATCCAAAGCCTTGTGCAAAACTATATATGGGAAGTATATTTACAAAGAATGAGAATCTCATTAGAGCTTCTCTCGATTTGCGGGTCGAGATAAAATAGTCAATAGTTTTCTCGAGCTCTTCTGGAGTTTCGATTAGATATATAAACTTCTACTATTATAAATCCATTTAAGGATTGTATAAAGATAAACAGGCAAATGAGATTATTTTCATACTCTTCCTTATATAAACATTCACTAAGACGATTGTACCATATTCTTCTGGAATGTTTCAGAATATACAATGAATGTCTTACTTATATTGAGTACGTACTCTCTTACTTTGCTTCAGGCAAAGTAAATCCTTCTGGGATTTTCATATATATGACTGTGTATGTTTTTAATCCCAAGGTTTCCACAGGAAACCTTGTATCACAAGTTTGCCTTTCATTCATTTTCCTTACAAACACCCATTTGTAATCTACAGGGTTAACACCGTTTGGGGTTTGTACTATAGGTTCATATATACCACGTCTATTGAGAGACTGTAATTCTTTAATAGCATCTCTCTATTTTGGCCAATATATTCTTTGTCGACATTCATTTATAAAACGTGGTTTTATATCCCAAACAACATTCTTAATTTCCATTGATATTTGAGTAGCTACCGATATGCAAATGCGTCATCGATGATAATTTCATTTCTATTCCATCTCTCTCTTGAATAATTATAAAGTATAGAGATCTCTTTATTTATTGGGTACCCATTGCCTCTTCAGGGGCTTCCAGAGTCTCTTCCGGGACTCATGTATCTTCCGGGACATTAATTTCTTTAGGAAATTTAGAGAGAGTGGATTTTATCAAAAACTCTTCGGGAGTATACCTCTTTTGGAGTATGATTGGGATATAATTGCTCATTTCTCCTTTTCTGGGGAGCTGAGTCCTTGAAACCTATAGTTCTACCACGCTTGTGGCGTGTATAGATTCATTTGTTGCCATATTTGGACTTTGTTCTTCAGGAACACTAATTCGTACTTGTCCTACAGGGACATCAATTCGTGCTTGTGTATTCATAGCCGATATATGTGACCTAGTCACTTTTGCTACATCATTAAAAGCATGGAGGAATTCGTTTGTAATTAAGTGCACAATTCTCCGTACTTCATTCTCACATTGTGAAGTACATAAATCTAGATGAGACAGAGTGAAAGTATGCCACACTAATTCTCGCCGTTCTTTAGGAATGGGTTGTTTTAAGGAACAAGGTGTTCTTTAGGAACTCTCTTATCTTCCCCTAACGGCGAGAAGACTGTCTCATCAAGATGACAATCAGCAAAAAAAAAAAAAAAACAAATAATGAATATATCTCCTGTCATTAGGTCTAGATATCTAATAATTGGGGTGAAGTATAACAAACATAGAGTTTACGTTCTGAGTTCATGCAGGTCACAAACCTACGCTATCAAGTCTTATAAATTAAAAAAAAAACATGCCCAAGGAAGTGTACCCTAAGTTTAATAATTTGCGCTAATAGGCAGGATTTGATGGGTTCACTAATGTCACACTATATCATTTGCGAAAAAAGGATGGTCAATAGATGGTACTCTAAGGAGTACGTAACAGAATTATCAATAATTTACTAGAGCATAGTACCCCTAGGATAACCTAATTTATCCTGCCAAAGCATTAAAGCCTGATGGTCACGAAGTTGAGGGCTCGCTGTAGGCTTTCTGGCTTAACTTTGTCGTTTTTGCTTATAATTGAATGTTATTCGATGTTAGAGATTGTCTTGTAATATAGCCCACAGATTGAAGGAGAATGCACTTAGCTTTTCTAGTATTAGCTTCTGGCTGTCAATACTAGTAATGATGTACAAATATTATGTGCGGACTCTTCTGGAGCATTCAAGTATTTGTACAAATCCAGCTATGATTGATATCGTGCACGAATTAAACACTACTTCTGAGAAAAACTTCTGGTTTTTTCAATGTAGTGTGTTTTGTTGCACTGTCTACCGGATAGATATTATCCTCAGTTTCATGCATTCCATGATCCATATAGCAAGTAATAATAAACTCACATAATTAGTTAATCGCATCATAAAAATAAAACTTGAGAACAGCTAAACAATTTACCATTCAAGGCAAATATAGTAGGTAAACACAAAAGACGGGAGATAAAAAAATAAGTTAACATCAAATAAAATATTGAAAATTGAACTCAAAGTTAAACTCATAAAAGTAGTTGTAGGTCTTCTAGACCATGCTTGGTGGTTTGCCCAATTTCCAAACAAAATGCCTTGTTAATCACCTCTCCTGGGGTGGTTATTTTCATCTCTACTGAAAAACATATTATATCTACCTCTTCTGGAGGGATTTTAATTGACTAATCTAGTATTTATTTCAAGCATTAGGTGTATGACCATCTGCTGGTGATCATCCCTGTCTAATGGGGATATAATGGCGTGGAAAATAAGAGCGTACATTATATCCTTCAGGGATATTTTATTTCCGACTTTGATAGTATCACCAAGCCTTTTAGAGTGTGTAAAGGTCGATTTACCAATAACAATCAAACAAAATATAATGAAGAATTGGCTAATCAGAAAGTTAGAACTTCGGGTTCTTAATTAATGAATCAGAACTTCTAGTTCTGTCAATACTTCAGGCTAGTGATAGAACTTCAGGTTCTTAGAACTACTGGTTCTATTAAAGCTTCAGGTTTGAATCACAACTTCTGGTTCTATCAAAACTTCATGTTTGATTTCATGGCTTTCGTATCGATCTACACTACTGTGAATTTTTAGAAATCAAAGCTCCAAGTTTAATTATAAATATGAATCTTCGGGTTCATATTCCAAATTTTAGAACTTCTGGTTCCAGATAATGTATGAATCTTCGGGTCCAGGTTATTCATTGGATATAGAACTTCAGGTTCTATTATTTGTAACTACTGTTTCTGGCAATAATAAATTCATCAAAACTAAAGTTTTAGATAATCATTAGTGATAATTATATCGAAGTAATTATATCAAGCATGTAGTACAATGTTTATAGAATATAAAAATAAATGTATGTGAGAAATAGAAATAAAATGTAGAACTTCAGGTTCTTAACATCCAATCAAAGATAATAACAAAAATGTGATGAAAAAACTGAGAAATTGAAGTTTAGAACATTGGGTTTTCAACTTAAGAATCAAAACTTCTGGTTCTAAATTAGAGTAGTTCATGGATCTTCAGGTCCAGTTTAGAACTTCTGGTTCTAAATTAAAATAACATACAAAACTGCAGGTTCAAGTTATTTACTCGATATAGAACTTCTAGTTCTAAATATCATATGAAACTTCAAGTACATATTGTGGATTTGAAAACTTCTAGTTTCAGAGTAAAATAATCGATGGATCTTCTGGTCCGGATTCAAACGAACTTTTGGTTCATAGGCTAAAATAATTTATGGAATCTCAAGTCCGAGTTATTGATTCCATATATAGAACTTTTAGATCTAAATGTCATATGGAACTTCTGGTTCTATTTATAATTTATGATTTTCAATTTTATCATGATCTCTCTTCAATAAAAGATAATAAATTATTTATCACTCGAATTAAAATTATATATACTTGCAGATCTAAAAGGAATAAAAATAAATGCAAGTGTATGATTATCAAAATAGTAAAAGATCATAAAATAAAGAGAAATTACTTAACCTTCAAATCATCCTCTTTTTAGTGCCAACGTATAGATTTGCTTGCGAGCTTTCTTTAGGAGCAAACGGATCTCAAATTGGACTCCAGATCGTCAAGATATCGTAGAAACAAGTTTCTGCCATCGATCCGATTAGATTTGACCGTGTGACTCGCTGACATACGCTGACATCAGCGCTAGCTGCTGCTCAGACTGGACGGTTGCAAACAAGCTCAGGTCGACCTGACCCGACCTGAACTGCATTGCTTATACTGCTGGGTTCTGGAAAGCGGGTCAGGTTTGAACTGACCTGAACTTAACCAGGGTCCGACCTAGCCAACCCAGGTTGAGGTCGACTTCCTCTTCCTGTTTTCTGGGTCTGGTTCCTGCAACCATAACCCTCAGAACTTTGCACTTCTTCTTACAGCCAGAGACTGCGCTGCCTCCACTGCATCCATGGTTCCATGCGAGTTGTCCACCTCCTCCTTGTTAGGCCGGTCATGCGGAAGCCGGAGGCGGAGACGGCTACCTGGTTGAGCACCCATGGCCTTCCTTTGTCGGGGCTGCGAGGGAGTCGGAGGCCTTCATGGAGCCGACTGGGGAGAGGGTGCCGATGTTGATGCAGAGGGCGTTTGCGTGTAGGGTGAAAACAGGGATCTCCATCTTTATCTCTATCATAGAAGCAATCACCACACTCTCTACTGCTGATCCAACAGTCATGGAAGTCCATTGACAGGTGTGAGCCATGTCCACCATCATTGGACTCAGAGACAGTGTCTCCGCTGCCGCTTTTCAGATCTCTTTTCTGCCGGATCCTCTTCGTTTTCGATCTCCTTAGAGAAAACCGAAAACAGGGAACCCCTGTTTCTTCCTCTTTCTTCTCCAAAAGGTTTGAAATATCAGGGGAGGGAGAAACCCAACACCCCTTCTTCTCACCCGTATTCTTGTGGCTGTCTTCTATCCTCTGCGACCATTAGAAACAGTAGCCCACTCTATTATATGCATTAACGAAAACCGCCAACTTTGACATGCTTACGGTAGCAGCAACGTGCCCAATCATATGGGCCATCACCACTGGTGTAAAGGCCTTCCAGAACTCCAGATCCGTCTTTGGCGCCTCCACAATTCACGTCGCCCATGAGATCAGCATCCGTCGCGAGCGACAGCGTCAGCGTGAGCCATGAGCAAGGTAAGGCGTTTAGGACCTTCTTGTTGTAGATGTTGAACACCACATTCAAAACCCACCACGTTGCAGAGTAGATCCCAATCATCACCTTCTTTGAAAATCTCTATAGGCTCGATAGAACCTCAGGAAAGGAAGAGAACTAGATAGAGTTCTAAAGTCAGAAGAAGTGTCGGGAGGGAGAGGAGAGGAGGGGAAAGAAAAATGGTGCTGATAACGTGTTATAAAAATAAAAGAGAACCAGAGACAAAGAAGAAGAGAGAGAAGGGAGAAAGGTTTTTATTTATGAGATCTGTGTATATATATAATAGGGGGAGGAGGATCTTATTTATAGAATAAGATTGCTTCCTCTCCAAGTAATAGGAAAAAATCCTAATCCTGCTTTATCTCATGTAGGTCCCAACGTGGACATCCGTGATAATACATATTATAACAATATAGCCATATCTTTGAAAATATATGCCTCCCAAACACCCCGAACGAAACCCCTTCCCACTGCACAAAACATTACTATCGAGCAAGCGCGAAGGAGAAAGAGAAGGAGGAGGAGAAGAAGAAGACGAATAAGAAGGGAAGAAAACGAAAAGAAGAAGAAGAAGAAGAGAAGAGGACGGAGAAGAGCAAGATCTATACTATATATATTTGGAACAAGTAGCAGAAGAAGAAGAAGAAGAAGAAGAAGAAGAAGAGAAAGATGGGAGATTACAACGATGCGATGATGCGCAACAAAGACGCGGCCGTACAAGCCCGCACCAAAGCTCAGAATCGAGCCAACATCCTCCAATTGAAACAGGTATCCTTCCTTCACCTCTTCACAACATCTATCTATTCTGATTCTGATCGAATCCGGTGCTTTACTTTCTTTCATAGATCCGTATGCTTTGTCTTGCTTTCTTGATTCCCATATCCCTTAATCCTTAAACCCTAGTTTCTTTTCTTTTCTTTTCGTTGATCCACTGATCTGATTTTAGGAACATGAAGTATGTTTCATTTCCCTATGATGTCCTAACCAATCCATCTTTTGGGGACGTTTGGGAGTTAGATTGCGCAATGTCATCCTACAGGTCTGACCCAGAACGTGCTGAAGCTTTTTGCACCCCGACCGCCTCTGGAATATAAACCTCCTCTTGAGAGAAGGAAATGCCCTCCATATACAGGTGTGCATTAATTTTATTATTCCTTCTGTTGCTGTTTGTTATCATTGGACTTCTCTTTTCCATCAGTGCTTGGGCATGTATTCTAATCTATCTTAATTTCAATTCCTGGTGTCACTCTTTTTAAGGCGTGGCACAGTTTGTGAGTAACTTTGCGGAGCCAGGAGATCCTCAATACGCCCCACCTGTCCAAGAGGCAGAAACTAAGGTGAGATACTCTTAGTTTCTTTGCATTGATTTTGTCCACTAGATGTGGGTTTGGGTTTGGACCCATCCGAATGGATTGAACCATTGAATCAAGGGTCAAATCTTTTCTTTTAATATATGTCGTTAAACTTGTGGGCCACTGATCAAGGGGGTTAGAGGCATGAGATTGAATGCAAACTTGATAGCTGAGCCCGTCAAATATGGCTTTTCCGACCCCCCCAGTGGAATGATCGGTGGGGCCCATCATGGTGTCTCTCATTGTAAGAAAGTGAGGAGCATTTCCCTATATGTGTGGCAGTGGCTATTTCATAGGGTTAACGTTGTCATATTTTTGTTTATGAATTTAACAAAGGAGCATTTACCTCTATGTGTGGCAGAGGCTATTTCATAGGGTTAATTTTGTCACATTTTTGTTTATGAATTTAATCTTGATTTTTCTTTTTGAGCTGGTGGATTTTGAGTTTTGAGCAGTGCTGTGCTAATTTTACAATTTTTTTTTTCTATTTTTTGTTCATTCCAAATTCAGACCAGTGAATTAGTGGATGCTATGTGAACCATCTGTCCTTATAGTTTGTACAGAAGAATGAATCTACCCATGCAATGAACATTCAGTTACAATCCCACCATCCAGAAGAGGGCTTCATTTTCACACCCATAATGTCTGAAATGATCTACTTTTGCTCTTATCTGGATAATTTTGGTCTTATCTTTTGGTTGGAACAGGCACAAAAGAGGGCTAGAATTCACAAAATTCGACTGGAAAATGGTGCTATAAAAGCTGCTGAAGAGCTTCAGAAATGTAAGTATGAATGAAGAGAAATGAAAAACATTGTGCTCTGTTTGTAGATATTTCTTTGTGGCCCTTTACTGATATGTTTGCCTTATCTGATGCAGATGATCCTTCTAATGATCCAAATATATCAGGGGACCCTTACAAGACATTATTTGTTGCAAAGCTTGTAAGCCATTTTCTGATTTTATGCATTACTTCTCATTTCTCTTGCCTTAAAAAAAATTCATTTCTCTTCTCTCTCACTCTCTCTCTCTCTCATGATCATATTTTTGTTTTTTGGCTTGCAGTAATAGAAGGTAATGTTGATTGCTTTATGTCATGTATGCAGAATTATGAGACAACGGAACACAGGATTAAAAGGGAGTTTGAAGCATATGGGCCGATCAAGCGGGTAGGTATTTTATAGTATCCCAAAAGGGAGCTCAGGTTATTTCTGTTAACTTGGTAAGAGTTACAGTGAGCGTTTTATTTGTTATTGTCTTTTTTGGAGGCCCTAAACTTTATTTTCCTTTTTTTCAACCTCCTGAAATGCAAAATTTTCCATGATTGTATTTTTAAATTTATTGTCCACCAACAACTTAGGAGTTACAGTTCTTTTCTTTTCTTTTTTGCCTCTAAACACATTACTGGGTATGTTGATCTACTTTCAGTTGGAAAGTCAAAGGTATGCTGATCTACTTTCAATTGGAAAGTCAAATGGTTTTGTCAAAAGAAATGGATTTCAAAATTTGACTCGTCTATCTGCCACTTGATCCTTTTTATACTATATATATTATTTTTAATTATGAAGCTTGTTGGCCTTATTCTTGAAGAGAATAGTATCTTAAGGTTTTAATGTTCAGTCCTCTTCACTATCTAGTTTTTATTATGAAGCTGATGGGCCATAAGATTGAATCTTGAAGCTTGTAGCTTGGCCAATCAATCATGTAGGCTTTTGTTTTTGGTAAGGGTTTCACAGAATTTTGTTTCTCTTATTATCTGTTTGGAAGTTCTGAACTTTTTTACCTTTCTTCCAGGCACCCCTGAAAAGCCGAATTTCTAGCCTGAAAACTGAATTACAATCGTCATTGCATTCCTAAACTTCTTCTCAACCAAAACATATTAGGAGTAGCAATTCATTATTTTATTTATTTATTTATTTTTTGCACTTAGAGGAATTTATTGAAATGCTGATCTCTGGAAAATCAAATGGCCCTGCCAGAGAAATGGAAGAAAAAGAATATCTCAGACTCATAACACTGCCTGTATCAGTGCTCAATCCTTTTTACTTTCTGGTCTTCATATTGTGACATCCCTGGTGAGAAGGGTGGTTTAAGTGTTCCTTAATCGGTAAAGGAGATTCTGAACACCGATTGTTATGTTTACTTTATTCGAAAATAATAATTATGATGCTAGATACGGAAGGAATGAGCCATGGATATGGCAAGTCACGGGTTTATACATAAAAAGTGAAGTATTTGATATGGTGCGACATGATACTTTGCCTATTTTAGAGTATCTGGGTATCATAGGTGATAATATGTCCTGCCTCACCTCCTTAAACTTGGGAGCAAGCAAATTTGAAGGGCTTTTCTAATCATTGCCATGTTTTCAAATATCAAATTTCTGCCGATGCTGGGTAAATGGTATAGGAATGATACAAGTATCTTTTGCTCTCTCAGTAAAACTGATTTACTGCCATCTATGTTTCTATTGACAATTTCTTAATTTTTTAAATCTTTTTGTAGAAATTCTTTCGGGGATTCAGAAGACTGAACAATATGTAGTCAATAGTTTTTAGTTATCTAATTGAAATAATATCTCCGGCAACGGTAAATGCCGTTTGAACATATGTGAGTTCCATCCATGCTTCTGCTGAAAAATCTTCTTTTATTAAGGAAGCCAATTGGAAATCTTTGTGGTTCAGAAGATATTTTATTTATTTATTTGCTATATAGTCCCTGGTAAGAGGACGGTATTCTGTTCTGCAACTGGTAAATCGGCCGCATTCTGCAAATTCAATTGCAATGGTGGTGATGCATCCTACACATTGGAGCTGTACTCCTTAAAAGGTGAGCACGGCAATTGAGGCCAGTGCCTGTTTGCCGTGCCATTTAGGGTTTTGAAATTATAAATATGTTGTTGTTTATGCTAAATCACTAACAAAAGGATATAACCACATTTGTTTTAATTTATGCATCTTATTCCTTTTAATTGTTATTTGGTTCGAGAAGTGATCACCATTTCTAACTATTGATTTATTCTGTTTTGAATGTCTCAGGTTCGTTTGGTTACTGACAAGGTGACAAATAAGCCCAGAGGCTATGCATTTGTTGAGTACATGCATACACGGGATATGAAGAGTATGTCATCAGATGTCATGTGAAAACATATGTTTTAATATTTTTTAAGGATGCTTATCTGCAGATGTGGTTTTGAAGGAACATTTCTTTCTAAATTATGGTCTGCTTAATGCAGCTGCATACAAACAAGCTGATGGGCGGAAGTTGGATAACAAGAGAGTGCTTGTGGATGTTGAACGAGGTAGAACTGTTCCAAATTGGCGTCCTCGTAGACTAGGTGGTGGGCTTGGGTCTACGCGAATTGGAGGTGAAGATCTTAATCAGAAGTATTCTGGCAGGTAACTTACCTACCTACATTTCTTTCCACTGCTTGTGTGATTTGAGTGAATTTGCGCTGCTTTTGAGAATGCCTGCTCATATGTGCAAACTTACGTGCACATGTTCTTTCACTGTTTCCATCGAGCCTCTTATGTCTGCTTATAATTGAATGATAAGAACGTTTGTCACAGGCCTCAGTCTTGGCAATTTTATTTCTTGGTAAAATCTTGGGATTTTAAAAGATTTGCGCTTATTTTAGGATAATCAGGATACTGTCGTAAAAGTGATGATTCCCCTCAATTCTGTCAAACTAATAATCATTCTTCAGACAGTCAATTCATAGTGTGTTGTTGTATGATGTATGGTCTACAAACTATGGATATTATTTTTTTCCTTGTTTTATTTGTCTATACAACTTATGGATATTTGTCATAGAGGTGAAAATTATATATTGATCAGGTGCAAGGTTTGTATGTTTTACTTGTTCTTTACAGCTGCCGTGGGTTTGTTAGTTCTACAACCAGCCCCCCAGCCCTCTCTCTCTCTCTCTCTCTTCAAATCTGATGTGGTCTTTGTTCTCATCCTTTACAAATCTTGATTCTCTTAAATTTTTTCAGAGGACCACAGCAGATCACATCTGTACATGGTCGCTCAGAGGAGCCAAGATCACGGGAAGATCGCCGTGCAGAGAGGTAGATTTACCTTTTACGTTCATTTTCATTTCCACCCACTTTCTAGTCTTGGCATTCCAGGATAACAATCCAAAGGCCTCATCTGGTAGTTTGTCTAGTTAATTACCTAGTTGAGCAGTAACACTTGTTAGATATTTGTTTACAATCACCTCTATTGCTAATTGCTGTATGATATTATGTATCATGGATAGGGAGAAGTCCCGGGAAAGAGGAAGGGATAGAGACCAAGAGCATGAAAGGTCCCATGACAAGATGCGTGATCGTGATTCAAGAGAAGATAGGCACCACAGAGACAATGACAGGAGTAGGGACAGGGAGAGGGAGAGGGAGAGAGAT
This sequence comes from Sextonia rubra, assembly GCA_037013555.1. Classification (NCBI taxonomy): domain Eukaryota; kingdom Viridiplantae; phylum Streptophyta; class Magnoliopsida; order Laurales; family Lauraceae; genus Sextonia; species Sextonia rubra. Next base: position 15,248,451 of record JASUAD010000007.1, on the reverse strand, counting down.
CGGGGTCGTGACCATGGTCGGAACCGTGACTGGGACCGTGGTCGTGATCACGACCGGGACCGGGAACGTAGACGGGATCGCCCTCGTGAAAGGGATCGGGACTATCAACGTGATGACTATGACTATGACCAGGGTCGTTCTCGTGAGAAGGACTATGATGTTGAGTCAAAACATGAACGGGATCGGGTTGGCGACAGGGAGAGGGAGTATGATGACATTGAGCCCGAACATGATGGAGAATGGTATCGGCACCCTGAGCCTGAAAACAAACTTGAAAGTAATGGTCATTATGAGCGTCATGACCATGAGCAACTGGATCCTGACGATGAACAAGAGCGGTATGAAGGAATGGAACCTGATGACTTTCAGGACCAATTTGATCGTGATGACTCAAGGCCACGAGAAAGGGAGAAGAATCAAGACAGGGAACGAGAGTATTAGCCATTCAGATTTGAAGGTTTTGTTAGAGAGTTGGTTTTTCATGCTTCCATATATTTGAATTGCATTGTTATGCTTTGATGATTTATTTTGTGAAGGGTGGCATCAGTGACCTGGGTTTTTTTAACCATTGAAGCTCCTTAAGCTATGGATCTCTCTCTCTCTCTCTCTCTCTCTCTCTCAAAGTATGACCTTCCTCTTTTAGGATCGTGACATACATAACAACAAGCAAAATCAGGTGATCTATAATGTCAGGATTGCACAACTACTGGAAGTTAGGTTGAATTTCTCTTAGCCAGTGTCCTTTGTGCTATCTGGGAATCCTCTTCTGTCATTGCCATGAAATCAAGTTGGTTTCAACTGGATAGGAGGTCTGTAATTTGTGCACTACGCGAAGATGCTACTTGTGCTGAATTCTACTCAATGTCACAAAGATCCAGTTTTCTGCGGTGTTTTCCCACCTGCACTCCTTCAGTCTGACTGGTTGGTATATTTCCATGAAGTTCTCTCATTTTCTTACCGGTGCAGCGGCACAGAGATTTATTTGCATTAAGTTTCAGTACTCCTTAAACAGAGAGATGAATGGAGGTGAAAAAAATTCTGGGCAGTGAAGAATTTTTTTTCTTTTTTTTTTTCACATGTTAGCTATGGGTGCGTGGGGGGTTTTAATTAAAAGAGCTTCTTCATGGTCAGTCCTCCAGAAGCAAGCAATGCCACCACCAGTCATCTTTGATGGATCAATATTCTTCATGACACTTCACAAACTGCAAAGAGTACGGTACTTGTAAATTTGTTTAAAGAGTACTTTCTTTATACCTCTAAAATATGGAGGAGAGGGAACCCTGTCAAGAATAGATATCGGAGGCCTACCTCATCACATATGCAGAGAACGTATGCCTTAGCTAGGTGGGTGGTTATGGAGTATTCATACAAAAAAAAAACTTGGCTCTTTCTAGGAGTTTAAGATTCCACAAAAAATGAAGACCCATGGACCCCAAATTGTGCACATCATTTTTCTTTTTTTTTTTTTTTTTGGCTAACAGAAGGTGCCTTTGCCCTTTTGGCTGAATTAATCCCTTCGGGCACAAGGGGAGCCAAATAAATCTCCTATGGCTCCTGTGTAGTAGCGCAGTTTGAACCCTCAACCTCTAAGAGCAAACTGCGGTCTTAGACCAACTGAGCAACTTTCAAATTTTGCACATCAAAATCATGTTTCCATTTCTTTCTTCAAAGAGCAGTACAGTTTCACAGCTCATCTAAGATCTTCAGTGTTTGTGATTGGTCACCGACAGATGGCAGCTAAAGGTGAACATAAATACTAAGGGTCTTTTTGTTTTATGTGATTGAATAGCTAGGATCCTACTTCCATTTAACGGTTAAAAATGAAGAACCAACAGCGAATGTCCAAAAAATGACAATCAAATCATCTCTTTAATTTAGAACTAAATTAATGGGAATCACCCTGGTAATTGAAATCTTAATCTCATCTGACCATGAACTCTTGTGTATTCTATGCAAATGAAGTGGTCCTAATTGACACTCTCTTTGTACAAGGATCCTAGGCAACCTGTGGAAGATGACAAACGGCAGTTCGGATCATAGGTCTTGCTCAAGTGTAATTGGTTAAAGATGGTGTTGAACTGTTTTGCTGCCCCACTTTTTCATTTACTATAGGTATACACAGCCGATTTAAAGATGGTGTTGAAAACAAACATTCATTTTCATAACCGATGGCTTTGAGATGGTTTTAAATCCTTGAAACCCGAGGCAAACTTATGTCCATAAAGTGGGGATTCCAGAAAGGTATAATACTTTTGACTCAATCTTAAAGTATTTGAACATTAGAACATTTCTAAAATGTATAAAGGTTTTTCACAGTTCTTCTAATGAAGTTTTGAGAAATGAAAAAGATATCCTTATTTCATTTTTAAAATTCCCTTCTAATAAATCATTTAAGAAAAATGATCAAGTTCAATCCAAATGATCTAGTAGGGCCCATGTCAACTACTTATGCATGGACCATTAAGGAGAATTTAAGTGATTAAAAATCTAGCTTCATTGAACTGCTATGGTTATTAGAATCAAAATGGCTAGTTTGGGGAGGAAAGAGGCCAAGAGAAGGCAAAAAGCCTCTTATAAGAAAAGGGTATTTTCACTATTTAAAAAAAAGAATTAGAGGAGCACTTGATTGAAAGAAACGTGGAAAAATTATGTATATTTTTTGAAATATATTCAAATCTTTATATGCTTTTTTGTAAATGAGATAAATGCTTTATACTCTTTTGGAAATCTCCCTTCCGGTGATCCTAACCATTGGTCCAGAAGGATTTTCTTTTAGGAAGATTAATGGACAAAAGTTAGTCAACCAAAGGTCTTTTGTTTGCTTTCTTTTCAGCAAGTAGGCCTCCCAAATGATGGTAGGGAGCTCGATATTTTGGATTGTTAGAATGTCGTCTCTAGTGTAATTGCTATTACATTTGGTTTAAGAATTAATATATATGAATTTTGGATGTTCTGAATTGAAAATTGAGTCTCAATTTGGAGCAATTCCTCTCCCAATATCAATTTAGATAACACTCAATTCCATTACAATTTCAAATGCAATTTTGGAACAAAAAGAGGGACACATGGAGCAGATAAATGGTAGCGGACACATGGAGCGCACACAAGTGAGAAGAGGATTCCACAAATGAAGGAAGAGTGGTATGTCCCGGCGTAGCCTGGTGATCCCGAGGTTCCAAGGGTATGACTTGCATATGCATAGAATGACCTCAGAATATCCACAAAGTGACCACAATATGGCCTTTTTTGTGCCAGGCGTTCAAGTGGGAACGGTCGTGCCCGGGGTCAGGGTAGAGATAGAGGATATTCCAACAATGTGTTCAACTCAAAGGGTGGAAGACTTCGTCCTTGCCCGTTATAGTAACCAGAATAGTAGTTCTGGAAACAGTATTTTTGCAAGTTTTAGTAGTCAGGAAAGTGGCGCACATTCTACTTTTCATCCTCATGGTCTAACACGACAGTCAACCCAAGACGATCCAAAGAATAATTTTGTACCATAGAACCAATGTTTTTTTTTTCAAAGGAAACACCAGTCAACAACCTACCAGCAATCTCAAATGTTTTTAACCACATTCGGCGACCACTAATTTGTCAAATTTGTGAGCATAGTTAAGGCCAAGGGCATACTTTATACCCAGGATTAGGATTTGAATATTCACCCTAACCCTGGTAGATTCTCCTATCTTGCCTCACAAGAGCACTTGATCTATTCTACTTTGAGATTATCTAGGTGGGTTGGGGTCTCAAACTTTCTCCTGTCGAAAAGTAAAGCCGTCTTTGGCTCTGATACCATTTGTAATGACTTGGGCCTACTACTTACATGATATTGTTTACTTTGGCTCATGGGATCTCAAACTAATCTTCTTGCATGGTTTTAAAAGGCTTCATGTAAAGTTAAGACCAAGGCTGCACTTATCTACTTAGAATCATAATTTGGATATTTTCGATGTGGGACTTGAACAAAGTCTTGTGGTGCTAACCGAAGCACTCCACCTTTACCCTTGAGGATTATCTTATCTTAGCTCACATGAATACTTTACCTGGTCTTCCCTCAAGGAATTACCTAGACGGATTGGGATTTCACATTCTCCCTCACCAAAAATAGAGGCGTCTTCGGCTTTGATATCATTTATAACAACCTGAGTCCACTACCTACATGATGTTATCCGCTTTGGCTCATGAGATTTCAACCAGATCTAGGGTTTTAAAAGACCTCTTATGGGGTTAAGGCCAGTGGCAAACTCAGGGTTTTTATTTAGGTGGGGTGAAAAAACAATGTATACTACCAATAATTAATGATCAATGCCAACTATCAATAATCTCGAGTCTGCACTTATTACATGGCATGATTTTTTTTTCTAGGCAAATTGAGTATAAAGAAGTGAGATCTTTGTACTAATACTTCATTCCTACATAAGGTTAATGAGAGGAGGATTCCGAGGTTTATAGGAATGGGTATGGGAAAGGAGGACAACTTAATGTCTTTATGGATAGGTGGGGTGATGGCTTTATTGGAGTGGGTATTGACCATTTACCCCATGCAACTTTTTAGGGAATTTTGGATCCAACTTGGGTGGTCGATGGTGTAGGTCTGTCAATGGTTAAGGCCAGGGCCTCACTTATATATCAGGATTAGGACATGGATATTTCCGGTGTGGGACTTGAACAAAGTTTCATGGTGCTGCAGATTTCCCTATCTTGGCTCATAGGAGCACTTGACTTAATCTTTGCTCTAAGGGATTACCTAGGTGAATTGGTATCTCACACTCTCCCTCATTGAAAATAGAGTTGTCCTCGGAAATAGAGTTGCCAAGTGATTAAAGGTCAAGGTTGCAAATATATACCAAGATCAAGACTTAGATGTTTCTGATGTGGGACATATGCATCACTCTCTCTTTAGGCAGATACTCGTCAAACCCAACTCCCTTCTAAAGGGGAGCCACGGGCCTGACATACTCCCTAACTAGAAAAGAGCCATCCTTGGCTCCAATACCATCTATAACGACATAGGCCCACTACCCATATGATATTTTTAGCTTTGGCTTATGGGATTTCAACTTAATTTTGCTACACGGTTTTGGAGGACTTCATGTGGGGTTTAAGCTAACAGAGGGGTAGGGCTTGAATATTTTCGATTTGAGACTTGAACAAAGTCTTACGGTGCTAACCGAAGTACTCCACCCTTACCCTTGTGGATTCCTCTATTTTGGCTTATAAGAGCACTTGACTTGTCTACCTCAAGGGATTATCCAGGATGGTTGAGGGTTTCATAGAGGGCATTTTCTACTCTCGAAACTAATATCCTTGGTATTATGCGTATCAGGCACATGATGTACCAAAGGCATTGGCCACTGAGGAAGTTGATCCTACTCTCTACATAGATACTGGAACTTGTTCACACATCACCAATGATGCAGGTAACCTCACTAACTTGGTACCTTATACAGGTTCAGATAAAATTATGGTAGGAGACAGATCTTCTCTAAAGATTTCTCATATTGGAGACTGTAAAGTTTAAGAACATCAAACTAATGATATTCCTGTTGTTCCAGAAATTAAGAAGAATTTAGTTCACAATTAGCCAGAGATAACGCTTGCATATGCAAATTTACTGACTCTAATTTTTTGATCAAGGACCAAGTAATCCAGCCACGGGTTGTAAATGAGGGACCTTATATGCCTTGAATAAGGGTGCAATGACAGCTCTTCTAGTGGTCAGATCAGGAAAGGTGCCCGAGGATATATAGCATCGAAGATTGGGCCATCCAAACTCAAGGTCCTTGAAGATTTTAACTTCAGAAAATGTGATTGATGTCGGTAAATGGTCTAAGGCCCCCAATCTTATGTAGTAGTTGCCAATTAGGCAAGAGCTGCAAATTGCTTTTCTCTCAGGAATAAGTCCGAAACTGCACCGCCAAATAAGATTCATTGTGATAGGGCAGCTCCAGTTTCATCTTTCTTAGTAATGAAATATTATGCAGTCTTCGTAGATGATTTTAGTAGGTTTACTTGGTTGTTGAAAATTGAACGACATGCCCCACCTAAAGATGTGGCCTATGCCAAACACCCCTTTCTAATACACAAGACTAACGCTCTCAGGTGAAAATTGAACAGCATGACCACCCTAAAGATGTGGCCTATGCCAACACCCTTTTCTAATACAAACAACCTTAGGGGCATTGACCTAGAGAAATACTAAGCTAAAAGGAATGGAGATCCAGAACTGGGCTCAACTAATGATATCCAAATCGTTCCATCAAATTTTACAGCACTGTATAATTATATATATATATATATAAAAGATTTAATAGTCTTGTGTATATCCATTAAAATCTTATAGTATCCTATCTAATCCTTCACTTTTTATGTCTAACATCCTTGTTTCTAATGTTTTGTGTCTATGGCGTGTCCCTATTATATCCAACCCATATATGGACATCCTAGATTATCACATTACAGTGAATTAAACTTTGGATTGACCTAAAATTTTATACCCATATACCCAAATGCAGCCAGTGGTTCCAAAATTCAAGCAGATCCAAAGTACTTCCAACTTCGACCATATATAGAAATTGTGCAAGTGCCAAGTTACCTGCAAACTGATTAATATGCATGTTGATGCTGACTGGCACTATCAACAGAATGTATTACTTAGCTATTTATCATTCAAACCAAAAGCAAGTAATCTGGTGCAGCACAGGTGCGCGAGGGTGTTAATAAAAACAAAGATGGTCTAAAATCAAAACAGCTTGTCCATATCCATAGCTAAAAAACTGAGTACTGGTATCCTACAACAATAGAATTCCCCATGTCTGTCCACTGATCGCCTGTGGCTCTCTTCCCCATTAGTTGCCATGACAAAAGTACGAATCCCCTGTGAGGAAAACAAAGAGGTACTCCTTATAATAACTTACTTTCACAAGCGTAAGGGACCCATACCTTATTAAACAATCAGCACCAAGGGAAAAACAACCCAGATCCTCTACTTGAAAACACCAAAGCCTTAAATCAGATGTAGAAGTAAAACGACACACAATATGACTGATGCTTGCTAACCAACCGCCAAGTCCAAGTCGCTAATACTCACGTTCCCTGTCCCGACTCTTCTCCCTTTCCCGGGACCTTGAATCATCACGATCATATTGTTCCTGGTAGTCTTCAGGTTCCATTCCTTCATACTGGTCACCATCATCTTCAGGATAGAGTTGCTGATGCTCATAATGATCATAATGCTCACGCTCCTTCCTTTCAAGCTCAGGGCGCCCATAGCCATGTCCATCATCTTCTGCATGCCCATACCACTCCCCATCTTGCTCAGGCTCAATGTGATCATACTCCCTCTCTCTGTCAGTAGGTCGCTCCTGTTCATGTTTTGGCTCAAGATCATAATCCCTCTCACGGGTACGGCCACGATCAGGGTCAAGATTGTCACGATCATAGTCTCGATCTCTTTCACGCGGGCGATCCCGTTTACGGTCTCGGTCACGTTCTCGATCCCGGTCATAATCATGTCCGCGATCCCGATCACGATCGCGGTCACGGATCCGGTCACGATCACGCCCCCGGTCTCTCTCCCTATTATCCCTATCTCTACCCCTATCATGGTCTCTATGGTGCCTGTCTTCCCTTGGATCGCGATCACGTATCCTTTCATGGGAGCGCTCTCGGTCTCTTTCCCTTCCCCTTTCCCGAGACTTCTCCCTGTCCACAAAACACCATTTCAGATAGCAGTTTGAACAAAAAGAAAAAAAAAAGATGCTACAGAAATGCCTTAAGTCACTGGGAATGCCAACCACTGGGAAAAAAAAAAAAGATGCTACAGAAATGCCTTAGTCACTGGGAATGCCAACCACTAGAAGTTGACAGAACTGAAGTAACATATCAAAGTAAAGTAAACCCACCGCTCTGCATGACGATCTTCACGTGCCCTTGGCTCCTCAGATCTAGTATGTCCTGATGCTACCTGCTGTGGTTCCCTGAGCAATTTAATGCATTCAAATAAGGCAAATGCATAACAAATGAACCAAAGTCATAGATATCAAAGGAACAAGGAGTGATATTAACTAACAACTTTTTTCCTAGGGATCAGGCGAGGCAAAGTATAAATTACAACTAAATATGAAAATCCTGAAGATCCAAAAGGCAAATATGAAAATAAACAAGTTTTCATCTTAACTACTTGCTGTCTTCTCCTTCATTGATAAAAAAATGATGAAGAAGATGAGGAGGATAAGACTAAGGACCCTGTCCAACCAGTCCATGGCCATGCACACCATAGTGAGGATCTCCAGCGACAGTCAACCATCCAAAATGATATTAACTAATAGCATACAAGTATCAAGTAAAAGGGGCATTTATCATTTTCTGATTCTTTTTCTTACTTTCTTTCTTTCTTTCTTTCTTTTTTCTTCTTATTCTTTTTTATATGAATGTGGCATCAGCCCAAACGCCTGAATCAGGTCCAAATATACTAACTAGCCTTGAAAGGACAGACTCTACCCTGCACATGAATATATTTCTAATTATGTAAGTGTCCCTCACCCTATGGTGAACACACGCATCATCATCATCATCATCATCATCATCAAAGCCTTATCCCAACCATGTTGGGGTCGGCTACATGAATTCTATTTCTCCATTCCGTTCTATTTTGAGCTAAATCTTTCGATAAGTGCAACTTCTTCAGATCTAAATTAATGACTTCCATCCATGTTTTCTTCGGTCTACCCCTACCTCTTGATGGACCCTCCACCTGTATATCCAAACTTTTTCTCACCGGTGCCATTACTGGCCTACGCTCAACATGCCCAAATCATCGTAAACGAGTTTCTCTAATCTTATCTCCTATTGGTGCTACCCCTAAATGTTCTCGAAAGCGCTCATTTCTAATTTTATCTTTCCTAGTTTTACTACATATCCACCTAAGCATTCTCATTTCCGCTACATCCATCTTATGAATATGTGTCTTCTTAATTGGCCAACATTCTGCTCCATATATCATAGCTGGTCTAACCACTGTCCTGTAAAATTTTCCCTTCAATTTTGTTGGCATTTGTCTATCACAAAGTACTCCCGAAGCTAGTCTCCACTTCAGCCATCCAGCTCTTATCCTATGCTCTACATCTTCGTCAATCTCCCCATCCTTACTAATCATCGAGCCTAGGTACCGAAAAGAATCTTTACGTGGTATCTCATGGGTTTCAATTTTGACAGTGGTTTCAACACTTTGTATATGTCCACTGAAATTGCAATCCATATATTCTGTCTTTGTACGACTTATTTTAAAGCCTCTAGATTCTAATGCCCTCCGCCATCTCTCAATCTTTGCATTTACACCCTCTCTTGATTCATCCACCAATACTATATCATCTACGAACAACATACACCATGGTACTTCTTCTTGAATATGCACAGTTAACTCATCCATAATTAATGCAAAGAGATAAGGGCTTAAGGATGATCCCTGATGTAAGCCTATAGTCACGGGAAATCCGCCCGTTTCTCCACATGTGGTTTTCACATTTGTTATTGCACCTTCGTACATATCCTTTAAAATTTCAATGTAACCTCTTGGGACATTCCTTTTCTTTAAGACCCACCAAATTAAATTCCTCGGTACCCTATCATAGGCTTTTTCCAAATCGATAAAGACCATATGTAGATTTTTCCTCTTTGCTCGGTATTTTTTCATTAATTGCCTAAGTGAAAAGATAGCTTCCATAGTTGATCTCCCTGGCATAAGACCAAATTGATTTTCCGAAATCTTAGTCTTTTTTCTCAGTCTTTGCTCTATTATTCTCTCCCATAACTTCATAGTGTGACTCATAAGTTTAATCCCTCGATAGTTGGTACAATTTTGTATATCTCCTTTATTCTTATATATAGGTACTACAATGCTTCTTCTCCATTCATCCGGCATTTTCTTTGTCACAAGTATCTTATTGAATAGTCTATATAACCAACTTACTCCAACCTCTCCTAAGCATTTCCATACCTCTATCGGAATACCATCTGGGCCTATTGCCTTCCTTGTCTTCATTCGCTTTAATGCTTCCTTCACTTCCACCCCTCTAATTCTACGGAGAAAAGTATACTCTTGTAATGAAGTATCCTCCTCCACTCTTGTATCGCCCAAATATTCTTCATTTAAAAGTTTACCAAAATATTCTTTCCACCTTTCTATAATATCGTTGTCTTTCACAAAAATATTTTCCTCATTGTCCTCGATACATTTGACATGATCTAAGTCCCTACTTTTCTTTTCTCTTATTTTTTGCAAGCTTAAAAATATCCTTTTCTCCTTCTCTTGTTCCCAACCTATTATAAAGGTCATCGTATGCTTTGAACTTTGCGCTACTTACTACTTTCTTAGCTTCTTTCTTTGCCTTCTTATACAACTCAAAATTTTCTATACTCTTAGTCTCCTGCCAAACTTTGTAGCAATGTTTTTTTTGTCGAATAACTTCCTGAACCTCCATACTCCACCACCATGTTTCTTTATTAATATGTCTCTTCCCTTTTGATTCTCCAAGTACCTACTTTGCAACATTCCTAATGCAATTAGTCATTTGATTCCACATTACTGTAGTTTCTCCTTCAATATTCCATTCTCCTTTCTCAATCATTTTGTCCTTAAATATATTTGCTCTTTCTCCCTTCAAATCTTTCCACCTTGTTTTAGGGTCCATTTTGTTTACTACTGCTCTCTTTTTACTTCTAATGCAAATATCTAAAACTCCAAGCCTATGTTGCGTAGTCAAACTCTCTCCTAGGATAATCTTACAATCTTTACAAGCCAATCGGTCTTGTTTTCTAACTAGAAAAAAGTCTATCTGACTCCTATTATTCCCACTTTTATATGTAATTAAATGTTCATCTCTTTTTTTAAAGTAAGTATTTGCTACTATAAGATCAAATGCCACTGCAAAGTCCAATATAGTGTTTCCGAATTCATTCTTTTCTCCAAATCCATGCCCTCCATGCACTCTCTCATATCCTCTATTATCTCTTCCTATATGCCCGTTTAAATCCCCTCCAAGGAAAATTTTATCACTATTTGGGATTTCTCGCATTAAATCATCCATCTCCTCCCAAAATTGTTGTTTCACACTTTCTTCTAGTCCTACTTGGGGAGCATATGCACTAATGATATGAATTATGTCTTCCTCTAGTACTAGTTTAATTGCTATAATTCTATCACGAAACTTCTTTACCCCCACAATTTTCTCTTTTAAATACTTATCTATAATTATACCCACTCCATTTCTTGTATTACTTTCCTGCATAGAAAAGCTTATACCCATCCATGAGCTCCTTAGCTTTATTCCCTTTCCACCTTGTCTCCTGTATACAAGCCACACTAATTCTTCTTCTTTTCATTACCTCAACCAACTCCATGCTCTTGCCTGTCAAGGTTCCTATATTCCAAGTAGCAAGTCTAATTTTCCTATTCCTCCTCTTCTTCTCATGGACTAACTTCTTTAACCGCATTAGCCCAAAGTCATGAGGTAGCCCTTGCACACTTTTCACTGCAGCCGGGCGATGCTGCAATGCGTCGCTTAAAGCGGGGAACGCCCTAGCCTTATCCTGAAATATCATTTGTTCAGAATTCATGTTTGGGTTGTGACAAAGTTTTACGCTGGCTGTCACCTACCTAACGCAACCCTCCTCCTTTACCCGGGCTTGGGACCGGCAGCAAAACTGGCGGAGTTATGGTGAACACACGCATAACTCCTCTAAATCCTCAAGATACTAATATATAAATATTCCAATATTTGTATGTTTTGAGTCCATCTAGCTTACTCCCACTAATAAAAGTGGGGTATGCTCCCCTTATTAATGCTGTTATATTCAACATACAATACATATACTTTATGATCCCTAGATACAGGCATTGGTACCGCCACAGATACGGGGATATGACTCTGCACTTTTGGAAATCTAGGACACGGATATGAATACAGGTGTCCTTTACATCGCGTTTGAATGAATGAAATTATTATTGTTTATGTTCCTTTCCAACATTTACTATGTTCAGAAGTGAGAAATTTTAAAGAATTACATAAAATAATGGACTTGCTATGTAGGATATGCTAAACTTGTATTCTAGAAGTATTGGTGTAGTATAAGGTACCACTATCAGTCTGATATGGATATGGACACGTTGGGCTTGTACAAATATGCAGGAAGCATAACATATACTACATGATCTGAAACTTAAATAGGGCTGCAGTAGGATGGTCTGCCTGACCAATGGTTTAATGCTCACATACAATCCATACGCAAAGCTAAATATGTGTATGTATGTATATAATTATGATTGGGCAGGGCTGGGCTAACCAATTTCAAATTACTATTAGACTAAATATGGATCTCAATCAGGACCAAATCCAAATCCATCAGACATCTGGATCTGGATGTTCAAAATTAGAAGTGGACTTAAATGCCTTGTTATGGACACAATCTGTGTCAGATGAATCTTGATTTGTATCAGGAATCAGATCTGCATTCGATCTGTATCTAACTCAAACCCACTCATTTACACTCCTTATAAATAAGCAGGCATTAAATGATCACATAGGAGGCAGTGAAGGAATACAATACCTAGAGCTTTTTATGGAAAGAAATAACGGGAACACGTAAAGAGTTACCATCCAAAAATAAGAATAACACATACATAAGGGTGAGTGCTTAGGTTTGCACATTGATGTAGCCATTCTCACAGGCATTACAAATTCATTTGAATCACATAAGGAAGCAGAGATAAGATGTTTAAGAAAAAGCAGGTACCTTCCAGAATACTTTTGATTAAGATCTTCACCTCCAACCCTTGTAGATCCAAGCCCACCACCAAGTCTACGAGGACGCCAATTTGGAACAGTTCTACCTCTTTCAACATCCACAAGTACTCTCTTGTTATCCAACTTCCGCCCATCAGCTTGTTTGTATGCAGCTGCATCAAGTAGAGGATCAGAATAAATACAACAAAAGAAAGAAGTAAATCCATTCATAAATCACAATTGCTATTACTGTTTAATTTCGCAGGAAACAATAAGAACATTCAGTTATTTTGATAACATACTCTTCATATCTCGTGTATGCATATATTCAACAAATGCATAGCCTCTGGGCTTATTTGTCTCCTTATCAGTAACCAAGCGGACCTGAAATATTCACGACAGAAGAAACCACTACTTTACACCGATGATCACTTTTATACCAAAATGTAAAAAATAAATCAGGATGCATGGATTAAAACAAGTAGTTCTAGCCTGTAAATGATTCTACATCAAAAAGAGAACTTTTTTAAACACTAAAGCCTAAATGGCACGGCAGACTGGCACTATGCCTCACTAGCCGTGCTCACCTTGCAAGGTATACAGCTCCAGCATGCAGGACGCATCACCACCACTGCAACTGAGTTCGCAGAAAATTGGTGTTTGTGGCCGATTTACCAGTTGCGAAACAGATTTAACGTCCCCTTACCAGGGAATATTTAAACAATGCTAAAACAAACAAAAACGCAAGGTATGTTCTGAACCAAGGATGGATTTCCAGTTGGCCTTTTAAATAAAAGAAAAAATTTCAGCAGCAGATCCAAATAATGGTGATAGAAAACTGATTGTACTCAGGACTTTTGTATTACCGTTGTAACTCCATACCAGGAAATAAAAGGGAAATGTTGAAGTTCTCCTTTCAAGGCTTGGAAATAAAGGTCAGTGAGCTAGCCTGCTCATTCCTAAAATTTAAAGCATTACCATGCAGGATAGAGCAACGCCGCCATTGGAGTTGAATTGGCAGAAAAACCAAGGTGTGTGGCAATATTCCAGTTATGATGCATATTAAACACCACCCCCCTTACCAGGGATATTACTTCAGATAGCAGACTAAATATTTCCTAAATACAACCCTCTTCTGAATCCCTGAAAGAACTGCTACTAGAGTTAAGAGAATAATAATAACTTATCAGAGGTACATAGATGACAACCCACCCATTCAGATTTTAGTAGCAAAATATACCTGTATCACTCCCTATACTCGTTTACCCCGCAGGAAAAAGAGAATGGAGATGTTGGTGATCTCCTTTCCATGCTTGAAAAGAAAACGCACTGAGGCAATATCATTAGCCTGCTCAGCTGTAAAGCTTACAGGTTTGCCATGTAGGATAGAGTACCAGCAGAATTGAGTAGCAACAATCAAGGTATGTGATGTGACCAATATACCAGTGACGTAACGGATTAAATACCCACCCCCTTACCAGAGGTATTACTTCAAACTGCAAATTAAACACCATTCACCACATCTTCTGAAGCTGAAAAACTGTTTCTGGTGATTAAAAAACTAAGCTACAAAATATACCTCCCCATACTTGCTTACCCCAGAACCAATGAAACTTGAAAACGGCGCAAACTCCAGAAGTCACGTCTTAAAATTCACAATCAAGTTTAGCAACATGCGGCAGTATCTTATTATCACTTTCCAACGAGGGTAATCACGTGTCTTCATAATAGCTCTACTAGCTAGGATATGATCTACTCACCTCCCTTACCAAGGATCACATAGAATAAAGAGCAAAAAGTAGAAAGAGGACAAGTGATGATGAAGCAATGTTAAGGGATTCAAGATGCTCCATTTTTTGCTTCCGTTTCTTTTGGCAAAAACATTTGCTTTTCTAGACAAAAGTATTGACAAAAATACCACATAATGCGTCTAGCAACCAAAAGAAGTTGCTACTCCTGATATATTGAAGGAGAAATATCAAGAACGCAAAGATGGTAGAAGCTTGCTTTCAAGAGCTTGGCAATCAAGAGAGAAAAAAAAGGTTTAGAATCTCCAACAGCAAAGAGAGAAATAAATTGTACACTTAAACCTCCTTTTTTCTAATGTACACTGAAAATCTTACCAAGTTAAGAGCAATAACCGGAGCTCCCATTGGGGATCGTGTAAAATACTTACCCTCTTGATTGGGCCATAGGCTTCAAACTCCCTTTTAATCCTGTGCTCTGTTGTCTCATAATTCTGCATATATTACACAATGGAATCGACTTCATTTACATATCTAAAGTTTGATACACAGCCATATCAGAAATGAGAGGTCATGCATACAAAAAAAAATAAAAAAAAAGGGCTTACAAGCTTTGCAATGAACAATGTCTTATAAGGGTCTCCTGATATATTTGGATCATTGGCAGGATCATCTGCATGAAAGATGATAAACATATGAGTCGCAAATACTCGTGAACAAAGTGTTCCTCGTATTCGTTAAGGCACGCAGTACATACATTTCTGAAGCTCTTCAGCAGCCTTCAGAGCACCCTTTTCCAGTCGGACTTTGTGAATTCTTGCCTTCTTCTCTTCCTGTTTCAACAGACATCATTATCATCACCATCCTAACCATATACATCATGTTCCAACAGCCATATAAGCGTCGAATTATCCAGACCAAAACCGGAACCGGAACCGAAAGCAATCAATTCAAATTCATTCCGCATAAAACAGACACCAATAAGAGTTACATAGCATCCAAATGTGTGCTAGATATGCATGTTTACAAAAGAAGAGAGCATCTCACCCGAGTTTCACCCTTTTGGACAGGTGGGGCATATTCAGGATCGCCAGGCTCAGCGAAGCCACTCACAAACTGCGCCATACCTAAAAAAACACACATGATTACATGAATTGCACCAAAAATGAAGGAGAACGGTGAAAAGATAGCATCGAATTGAATCAACATCAAACAGCCAATGACAAACAACAGGAACAGCAGTGAATGAAGCTAAGACATACCTGTGTACGGAGGACACTTCCTCTTCTCAATAGGAGGCTTATGTTCCAAAGGAGGCCGAGGCTCAAACAGCTTCAAGAGGTTGGAAGTGAGGCCAGTGGGATGACTCTGCCCAATCTGCCCCCGAAAGCGTCACATGAAGCATCAATAATCAAGCAACATCATCATCATCAAATGCAATATTCATGTGTGTGTGTGTGTGCTGTGCTCAAATCAACACCAGTTTTTCACCAGTTCCCATGAAATCTCATTTTCGCGTAAAATCCGTTAGGGTTTTGCAACATCGCGTCGGGAAAACGAAGCGATCGTTTTCGATCTGGATAGATTGAGTGATTACCAGCTTCAATTGGAGGATGTTCGCTCGATTCTGAGCTTTGGTGCGGGCTTGCACGGCCGCATCTCTGTTGCGCATCATCGCATCATTGTATTCTGCCATGTTTCTTTCTTTCTTTGACAGATCTTCTTGTTATTGTTGTTGTTGTTGTTGTTGTTCTAAGATCTGATGAAGAAGAGGGGTTGAAGGAGGATTCTAGAAGAAGAGAAGAGGAGTGGATGATTTCGATCGATTTCTGGGGTTGGTGGAAGAAGGGAAGAGGCGGTTTGCGGAGACATGCACGAGAGGGGAGAAGACGAGGGAGGGGGATGAGCTTCTCGCAATGCTTTTAAAGCAGGGGTTTTAGGTTTCCATGCCGAGGAGACCAGAGGAGAGAGAAAGCCCGGGGAGTCTTGATCTGATTGTGGGGCCCACCTGGATTTGGATCTGATTATGGATCCAGGGTGCAGATGAGACCGATCAAAATGATATTTTGACAAGGGGTTATGTTTGTTAATTTAACTGGTAGAGTGAAGTGAGGTGAATGGTAATTTTAAAAGATAAAAAAATAAAAGGAGTTAAATCAATCTAATGATTAGATTTTGTTTTTTTAGTGAAAAGAGAACGTAACTTTTTAACTTTTTATGTTAAAAGTAGATAATTTTTATTTGTTAGTGGGATGAAAAAATAACTTTTTGACTTTTTGTGTAAAAAGGTAAAAGAATTTTTTTAAAATGTGGTATTTTGATTTGACTCTTTTGGGTGGTTGTGTGGTGAAATGAAAGATGACTTTAACTTTACAATGAGGGGAAATTAACAAACGGGCCCTTAGGGGTTGACCATGGATCATGGGCAAGCTTACCCTGGAGCAACCAACACTCTTGAGCTTCTTTAGTATTTTGGCCCCCATGGAGTGGTGTGTACGCTGTTGGATGTGAGTATCTGGATTGAAAAGAAGTGGGCCCAAACCAACAAGTGGATTCCACTGGAAATGATCCCCTTTGGGTGGGATCAGTCGCGATGAATTTTGGTATCCATTGGTTGCACCCATTTACACGTGATTTTACAACTTTTTTCTTTTTTTCAGTGTGGAACCTATAATCTCACTTTACAAACACTGTAGAGCAGATGGTACAACCCAAACGAATATACAACTCCATCTTTATAAACACCATGTATCGGTTAAGCCATGATTCAAACCATAGACCTTTAGAACAATACTAAACATCCCATCCAATCAACATTTAAAGATGGTGATGTGATGGAACACTTGTACATGCATTCATTCTCCAAAAATGCTAGCCGCACACCCCCATTGTACAACCCAATTCACAACTACCCTGTGTGGATGGCCAGCTTAGATAGAATCCCAATCGCGTGATAAAAAGTTTTGCTTGGCCCAATAAAATTTTTGCCTGACTCGCCAACTTCACTTGAATAAGAAAAAGAAGAAGAAAACTGGTGAAAATGTCCTAATTCCCTTTTCATAGAAGCACCCCACACCCCCCTCCCCTTTTGTTTTCCTGATCTTTGTCACTGACCATTGGTTGTCATTGCCCTCTAGGTGATCTCATATTCACACCCACCCCCCCCCCCTGCCGTTTTGTTTTCTTGATCTTTGTCACTGACCTTTGGTTGTCACTGCCCTCTAGGTGGTCTCATATTCTCAGCTTGGGTTTTGGTTAGTAGGGATTAGGGTTTGGGGAGTGGATGGGTTGGGATGGGCTCTATCATGGCATTCTCCTCTTCGTCAATGCCAAACTAGCCATCAATCCAGACATCTAGCCCAGACCCTGTTCTTTCCCTCTTTCTTTTTCTTCTTCTTCTTTTTTTTTTTAAATACTTTAATGGTGGCATCAAAGCATCTGCCATGGTTGGCAGGTAGATGCCATGATAGAGGTCTCCACAAGGAGATGGGAGGTGGTAGCCGGTCCATAGATGTTTTTTTTAAAATTAATATAGTCAATAGAATGTTTGGGCGGTGGAAGAGGTGACAAGGAGATTGGAGGTGACAAACAGTCCATAAAGCAAGCCATCCTCCTCTTTGTTAATGCCAAACTAGCCACCGCAATATATATATATATATATAATATAGTCAATATTTGTTTGCTGAAATTTATGATGGGTTTTCACCATTTGCCTAGAAGATTAATGGGTTTCATGTGATTATTGATAAATTTCTAGGTTGTGTTGCCTCTATGCCTAAACCTCTTATGGGTTTTGGTCGATTTATAAATGTCAATGGTGGGTTTTGCTTCAATTACTTGGAAGATTTTTGTGTTTTTTACTAGTTCTTTTATTAGTTATTTTATATTGATTTACATAAATTGTTAGATCATGGACAAAATAGATGTGGAGCTCAATGATGCTTTTGACAATGAAACAGATAAACTAAGTAGTATAGGAGAGAAAGTAGAAGACCACAAGGTTGGAATGGTTTATAATTCTACCGATTAGATCATGGAACTTTACAATAGATATGGGAAGGAGAAAGGTTTTGACATGGCTATACAGTCATTCAAAAAGGTACCCAATGGGAACTTGAGGTACATGGTCATTGGTTGTAGCTATACCGGAAGGCAAAGGTTTACTGGTAATAAATCCATCAAATTGTACCCACAATAAAAAACTGAGTGCAAAGCCAAGTGTATGGTATTTCTCTGCTCGGATAGAAAATGGTTGTTGACCATTGTGGTACTTGATCATAACCCTCAATTGAGTCTAAGCAAATCCCAATTTTACAGATGCCACAGGGCTCTTAATTCAATTGCGAGAAAAAGGCTTCTATTGAATGATCATTCAAGCATTAGGCTACATAAGACTTTCAATTCATTTGCGGTTGCGGTAGGGGGACATGACAATGTACTCTTTTTATACAAGAATTGCAGAAATTATATTAATAATTACAAGCATTTACAGCTCGGGGAAGGAGATGCCACTGCAATGCTTAATTACTTTATGAAGATGCCTAATGATAAGTTTGAATTATTTTTCACGATGGATTTAGATGGAGATGGTCAACTAAGGAATGTATTTTGGACAGATGTAAAGAGTAGAGCTGCATCTAAGGAGTTTAGTGACGTAGTTAATTTTGACACAACATACTTGGTTAACAAGTATGATATGCCAATTACTCCTTTTGTGGGGGCGAATTATCATGGGTAATCAACATTGCTAGGTTGTGCACTGATATCTGATGAAGACACAGAGTCATTTATATGGCTATTGCAGGCTTGGGTGAAATGTATGCATGGGTGTTCTCGTAATGCAATAGCGACAGATCAAGACAAAACTATGAAAAAAGCTATAAAAATTATTTTCCCTAATGTAAGACACTGGCGGTGCTTGTGGTATATTATTAAAAAATTGCCTGAAAAATTAAGAAGGTATAAACAGCATGAGTCAATTAAGTTTTGTTTGTAAAATATTGTTTATAATTCCTTGTCAAAAGAAGAATTTGAAGCAGGATGGGGTAGATTCATTGGGAAGTATGCACTTGAAAGCAATGAATGGTTGCTTGGGTTGTATGAAGAGAGACATTGTTGGGTTTCTGCCCTTGTGAAAGATGTTTTTTGGGCAGGTATGTCAACAACTCAGCGAAGTGAAAGCATGCATGCATTATTTGATGGGTATGTCAATTCAAAGACAACTTTGATATAAGTCGTGGGGCAGTATGATAATGCTTTGGCTAAAAAGGTGGAAAATGAAAAATTAGAAGATTTCAATTCATGCATAATTAGAAGATTTCAATTCTTTCAAAGCATGCATCTCTTGCATTACTCATTATAAGATAGAGAAGTAATTTTAAATTGTTTATACCACTGTAAAATTTAAAGAGTTCTAGAAAGAGTTAATAGAGAAGATTTACCGTCACTTGTCTCTGCGTAAAGAATATGCTGCTTTTTATGAATATGTAGTTGGTGGTGATATATCATATGGAGACACCCATCAGCATGTCACTTTCAATTTTTGGTTTAACAAGGATACTAATGAAGTTAATTGTAATTGCTGGTTGTTTCAATTTAGATGAACAACCTGCAGGCATCAAATTATGGTATTGATAGAGAGGGAGACTTATCGAGTGCTAGACAAGGACATTTTAAAAAGATGGAGTAAAACTGTCGAAAAGAGGCACAATAAGGTTCGCATTAGTTATGATAATTGGTCTATGAAACCCGAAGCACTTCGCATTAATAAGATGTGTAATTCCTTATATGAGGTTGCCAGGCATCAAAGTTTGAGGGTAGGTGTGTGAAAGTGATGACATAGATACATAAAAGGCATTTGGAACAGATGGAAGAAGATGAAGTTGTGGGTACTCATAATGTTTCAGTCTCATGTGGGGATGGCTTTGGAATTCCAAAAAAGAATAAAACTATACTTAATCCAATTGCTGTTTGTCAAAAAAGGAGACCACCTTGTAATAGGAAGAAGTCTAAATTTGAGCAAGCTGTTAAGAAAAAACAAGAGGGAAAAAGAAAGGCAAAGAAAACAACTACAACTAATGATGGAATTATAGAAAAAGTTGTTAACATTGGTTATTTAGTTTTAATTTACTGTGATTTATCTTAGATACTTGCTAAACTCTTTTTAATATATGTCTTAAAGGATGTTAATGGACTTGAAAATCTGTAAGATAGAACTGCTGTCTTGTGAATACAATTGAGTGCAAACTGAAATGTAAGAATCTCTATTTTGTATTACATGGAGGTTTGTAGTAGTTTTAATGTTATATTGACTAAAAGTATATCGTGACAATGTAGGCATATGTTGGCGAACCAAATTTTGAGCAACCATATGTTGGCATCCAAATGCAACCATTGGTATGCACTTAATATATTTATTTATTTATTTTTGGAGCTATCAAAAATTTGCCTTTAGTCCATTTGGATGTTACCATGAACTACTTCTCTCTCTCTCTCTCTCTCTCTCTCTCTCTCTTCTCTTTCTCTCTCTCTCTTTGTTTTGAAGGGTTATCATCATCCACCTTTGATGGCAAGTGGAGGTTTTCCATCTATGCATCATAATAGTTCCACCCATTTGCATCTTTATTTCCAATGAGAAGGGAAAAAAAGAATTCAGCAAGTCTTTTGAGGATGCATCTTTTGAGGGTTGAGGTATGGAGATGAGGGAGGTGCTGAGATCTAAAGGCTTGCAGCTATTAATTTGATTTTATTTTTCTTTGAGCAATTAAGTACTGGTCTCTAATCATTTATTAAAGTTGTAAATAGGGGATGTGAATGTGGTACTTGTGTTTCTCTATTATTGATGGAATTACTCATGTTTCTCTGATGTTGATGAAATTAGTTAGATTAGAAATTCATTTGTTTTTCTGCATCCCATCATTTCTTAGTACAGAGTTAAATTTGGGACAAAGAACTTTTAAATTGGGAACATTTCAAAGAACTTTTAAATTGGGAACATTTTGATTTTAGTGTTTAGGGTTAGTGTTTCTAAGATTGGGAGTAGGGTGTTTTTAGTTTTGTAAATAGACTGCAACTAATATAGGATGGAATTCTTTTCATCAATAAAACCTGGGATGGAATGTTGAATTGAGTCTAAAAAAAAAAAAAAAGAGCGGATCTCCTTTTCATCTAATTATTACTGCTAGAATTATAGTATTAGGCAAATGCTGCTCATGGCTTAGTGGCATTAGCATCTTTGTTTCACTTGACCACATAGGGGCATTAGCTTATGTAGGTACCACTGTCCCATTCTAGCAAAAAAAAAAAAGAAAATGGTGGATGGCATTGGCATCTTGGCATCTTGGCATCCAAATATTACTGCTAGAATCATAGTATTAGGCCAATGCTGTTAATGGCTCAGTGGCATTAGCATCTTTGCTTCACTTGACCGCATAGGGCATTGGCTTATATAGGTACCACCGTCCCATTCTAGCCAAAAAAAAAAAAAAAAAACAATGGACAGCATTGGTATCTTGGCTTCGGTTGACCACACAAGGCTCATTGGGATAATAGGAACGCAAGTACAGCTAACTTGGACTACATGTAAATGAACAATCACATGTTTGATAACTTTAACTATCTGGTTGGGATGACGGCAAATCATCATCTAGTCATCAAAGGATCAGCTAAGTAGGGGTTCTTCTAAACAAATAGTCATCGTTTACATGAAAAACAAGCAATGAACAACCATACAGGCTTTCAACATTCCGTGGTAGGCAATTCATATTCTGTCAAATGGATACTTTAGACACTACAATACTTAAATCAAACACAAATATACTTCATCAGCATGTGGAAGTGTATGATAGATAATAAGATCAGTCAATGTGAATATTATTGAACTAAATGCAAATGTTGGAACCCTAAAGAATGCAAAAAGTAGCTCATCAATGATAGATATTAGATACTACTTCATGACAATTGAAAAGGATTAAAACTAAAAATTTACATCATCAAAGTAAATTTCATCCAATTTCTTCTCACAGCCTGGAAGCACTAAGCAACACTACTGTACAACCCAATGTTTAGCCAGGGGCCCAAAATGTCTACTTTTATGTTAGATCTACATCAACACTGTCTAGTTCCACTCCATATATATACAACCAAGGGTAGGAAAATCATAAACATATAAACTTGAAAATTTCCATGTTGTTGCTGCATGCATTGAGCTTTTATACTCTCTCAAAAGTCGAAACTCCTGCTTCATTTCTTGAAGTGTTATTTTAATTTCTTCCATTCTAATGTCATCTTGTCCACGTACTGAGCTTCGGTCAGAAATGTGTTTAGAGATAACTTCATCCATCCAAATCAACAACCTACAACTTCTTTCTCCCTGAAAACAAATTCATATGAAATGCATAATTGAAAATTTGAGCGAAAATTAAATATATTTATGAAAATGAAATGTATAAACACTTATATGTAAATCTGGACATTTCCAAGATTTTTCGTCCAGAATTAGATGTTGTACAAGAAGTCTTGAGCACCATATACCCATATCCACATGGGTACTTTGAAGCCCATTCTAAGTTCCATAATGAATACATTGTTGATTTTCCTAAAAATTCTTGACCTAAGAACTCAAACGAAACAAATATAATAAATTTATAGAATTTATATATATGAGAAATATGAAATAAAATGTGGATCACATACTTGTAGAAGATATTTGAAACAGTAGCTATAGTGCTTACAGATAGGTTTTCAAATAGAGAGACAACCAACATAGACATATGTTGAAGAATTTAGCATAACTTATTAGATCACATCAAAAAGGAAAGTGCAGGTTCATGGTGAAAAATCACACTTACAATGAAAGTAAAGGCCATAAAGAAATCTTGGGAATAGATACTTTTAGCTGTTTTAAGAGAAGATAATCCCTCCATTGACATCAAATTCTGGACAATAGTAAGAGAGCACACCTCTGTTGTGCTAGCAGTTGAAAGAAGAATTCACAAGATTAACCAAGGAAGATAGGCACATTCATATAAAAATTTGTTGAATGCAATAAATAACATCATGGAGAAGCCCACATGAGAACCATTCCATATTTGGATAACTTCCCCTTTTTAGCATTCTAATGTGCCAAATAATTCCAAACCATTTCATATTTGGAGAATCAACCTCATTGCTCAACTCCTTCCGAATCTACCAATTACATAGGAGAAAATATCTATCAAAATTACCAGCTATATGTGTGAGAAAGAAAACGGACAAATCTAAGCTAGGAAAAATACAAAAATCTTTTGGGTAATTGAGGCAAAACTCACCATTGTCATTGATAAATTGACCAAAACCCATTAACAGTTTTAGGCATAGAGGCAACCCAGCCTAGAAATATATTAATAGTAACATGAACCCCATTAATCTTCTAGGCAAATGATGAAAATTTAAGTTTTAGCACACAGATATTGACTATTTAAAAAAAAAATTGCTCTAGCTAGTTCGGCATTGACGAAGAGGATGGCTTGCTTTATGGATTGTCTGCGACCTCCAATCTCCTTGTCATCTCTGCCACCACCCAAACATTCTATTGACTATATTAAAAAGAAAAAAAATTTATGGACCGTCTATCACCTCCCATCTCCTTATGGAGACCTCTGTCATAGCATCTGCCAACCATGACAAATACTTTGATGCCACCGGTGAAGTATAAAAACAAAAAAAGAGAAGAAATAAAGAGGGAAAGAGTAGGGTCAGGGCCAGATGTCAGGATTGATAGCTAGTTTGGCATTGACGAAGAGGAGAATGCCATGACAGAGGTCTCCACCATGATAGAGCCCATCCCAACCCATCCCCTCCCCAAACCCCAAGATGAGAAGATGAGATCACTTAGAGGGCAGCGACGACTGGCTACCGGCTAGAGGGTAGCGACGACCGAAGGGCAGCAACAAAGATGAGGGATACAATGGATGGATGGATGGGTGGGGGGGATCGAGCTTCGGGGGATTAAGGCATTCTCATCGGTTTTCTTCTTCTTCTTCTTTTTCAAGTGAAGTTGGCGGGTCAAGCGAAAACTTTATTGGGCCATGAAAAACTTTCATCACGCAATGGGGGTTTTGTCTGAGCTGGCCATCCACATAAGACAATTGTGAATTGAGTTGTGCAATGGGTGCGCGGCTAGCATTTCTGATCATTCTCAGGTTGTCCATTTGGTTGGAAACTTCTTGCCCAACTTTTTATGGATTGATCTCTATGCATGATGTTCTCTCCAAACTTGTGTGGGGTTTCTATGTTTACTGGCGCTCTCGTGGATCCAAAAATTTAATCCATGCAATACCTGTGAGTTCCTAAATTTTAACCCAACCATTTAGATTTTTTAATGACTCATTAAATTCTAAAACATTTAGTTCCATGTCTTAAATCTTCATAAATTTTTACTTTAAAATAAAAAATCTTCATAGATTTTGAAATAAATATTTGTAGAGACACACTAGAAAATGCCCCTTTTCTAATTGGCTAATATGTGCCTCTAACGCTATTATTTAGGAAATCAACACATTTAAATATGCCTATTTTTCTCTCTTAATATGAATAAGCATGCATAAGGTGAGGTGGCATGGTCTCATTGGATAAAAATTGAAGAGTTTTTTTAGAATTTCTCATATTGACATATATATATAAATTACATATGCAGTTTGAATTGGTTATCATTTAGACACATGCAAAATATTGCTTTTTAGACAAACATGGTAATATATTTTACATGTGCAAATTCTATTAATTTAAAATTCACATGTACAAATATTGCAAGCCATCTGCAGTTGAAATATATCAAGTTGAGAATCCTCGTGACTTGGGTGGATGGAAACTTCTAGACCATATTAGGGCAATTCAACTTTTCTATATGTATGCTTGAAACTTGAAAGTGATCAGGCTAGTAAGCTTTGTGGACAAGTTAATCAAGATAGCTAATAAAGAAGCTTAATTTAAGAAAGTGCTTCAACAATTAGCCTTTTCATTCTTCTCCTTTTTTGTGCCACATCATACTAGAATAATTATAGGAATTTGCTATATGAAAGCAAAAAAGGACTCAATGCACTCACTCAAAAAATAAAAATAAAAAAAATAAAAAATGCCTAAACTAACCCCACCCTCTTTTGTCCCCACTTACCTTCCTCACCCCCCCTCTTCTCTCCTCCCCTTCCTTCCTTTCCCTCCATTGACAGTCAATAGCACCAGCTCCTTTCCCGACCTCCCCTTTCGAAGACGGTTGGCAACTCCAGTGGAGGGAGCCGCCGAATCTCCCTCCCCTCTCTCTCCTTCTTCCTCTCCCTCTCCCTCCTCCTTTCCCTTTTCCTTTGTATCCCTCTCCCTCTCCCTTCCCTCCCTCTTCCTTTCCTCCTTTGTCCTCCCCCCTCTCCCTCTCCTTTCCTCTCTCTATTCCATTTCCAACCTATTCAGCCTCGGCCCTGCAAGGCCGAATATTACACTTTTATTTGGCTTTGCAAGGCGGGGCCAAACATTACACTTATATTTGGCCTTGCAAGGCTGAACAAAAAGAGAATGTTCGACCAAGACTAGCAGAACAACCTAGGACTGTTTGTCTAGTCTTGGCCAAATGTTGCTTTTGGGGGGGGGGGGGGGGGGGGGGGGGTGTTGGCAATTGTGGAAAGGGAGGGGGTTAGGGAAGCCCTGATCTTCCCGTTGTAGGGAGACCTTGATCTCCCCGATCACCTTGCAACATGGAGACCCTATCTTCTTGGTAGGGAGATTGGTAAGGAGATTGAGCAAAGGGGGAACAAAGGGAAGAGGGAGAGAAAGGGGGAGGGAGATTGAGCAAAGGGGGAAAAAGAGGGAGAGGGAAAGAAAGGAAGAGGAAGAAGGGGAGGGAGGGAGATCCGGCCATTATCGAAGTTGCCGATCATGGCCTGGAGGGGGAGGTGGGGAAGGGGAGGATAGAGGAGGGGAAGGTGAGTGGGGAGAGAAAAGGGTTGGGTAGTTTAGGCATTATTATTATTTTTTAGTGAGTGTGCAGAGTCTTTTTTTGCTTTCATATAAAAAATACATAATTATATACACCGATTTTTCTTCAAGATTTCCTGCAGCTTCATGGAACTATATATTTCTCACACAACGGCAAAAACAAGAACATCATCATTATCAAAGCCTAATCCGACCCATCCAAAAAACACAAGACTCCCAAAATATATGAAATTACTTTTAGCAGTTTTCCCCTGAATAAAATATTGCCTTTTCCACCACCTTCTCCATAAATTTGTCAATTTGCAAGTTCTCGCAATCTTCCTTTTCAATCTTCATCTTATTCATATGCTTTGACATGCTCCTTCAAGACTTGTTCCATGAAGCTTGGAGAAATTTTAAATCTCCCATTCCTGTTTCAATCTATGCAATATGATCCATCAAAACCATGATTTGTTTCATTTTCTCATTAAGAAAATCGGAGTTGGCATCTAAGGATCTAAACAGTGCAAACATCTTGAATGGTTAAATGTGTCGTATGCAGAATTTTGTGCATCTTCCTCATTTGTGCCGATTATGGCAAACCAGTGTATCAATTGAGTGATGGTTCACGGTCTCGTCCCTAGTTCCCAATTGGGTAGAAAAGGGAATTACTTCACTTTCTTTGTTACTTCTTGCAATACAATTTTTAATGGAATGAGTACTTCAGCGATGAACTTCATTTTGTTAATGCAAAACAATTGCCAACACTTCCAAGTTTTGCCAATCTAAGCGTTCACACAGACAACAAATGGCCTCATACACGGGAATCCTCACAATATTCTTGACTTTCACATCAAACTCCAGAACCTGTCCTTAGTGATAAATGCATGGAAATCCTCGTCCCTGTCCTCCTTCAGTAAAGAAGAACAATCTATCCTTTGCGATCTCGAAGGTATCCGGCGTAGCCATCACTATATGACCTCTAAGTTCCTCCAAAAAATGTTGAGTGGCAGCTACGTATTTCTCTTACTCAGATCTCTTCCCAGGAAGAGGTTTTTGGAAGCAAAGATCTAGGGTGCGATGGCTCCACAGGAGTACCAAATTCTTCCATAGAGTTGCTAAACTTAACCACCGATGGAACCTCATTCATTTTATAGTGGACTTAGAAGAAAACAAAATTTTCTACATGGACCAACTGCTAGGCCATTGTCAAAATCACTTCCTCTAGCTCTACTCCCACAACGACGAAGTTATCGTCAGATGCATCTCCCCACTTTACTCAGTCCCAAAATAACAAAAGCCTATAATAATACCTTCTTAGAATTGCCTACTGATGCAGAAATCAAAAGAGTTGTTTTCTCCCCTGGAAAGGACAGAGCCCCAGGCCCAGATGGGTATAATGCAGCCTTCTACCAGGCCTACTGGAATATCATGCACAAGGATATCAACACTATGGTCAAACAATTCTTCCTAACTGGATCTATCCGCCATTCTATTAACGAAACAAATATCATTCTCATCCCGAAGAGGGAAGGTGCTTGCTGTCTTGATGAGTTCCGGCCCATTAGCTTGTGCAATGTCTATTACAAGATAGTACAAGATTATTTCCAAGCTCATGGTCTACAGACTTCAAACATTTATGGATAAAGTGATCTCTCATATTTTGGAATGGAATCTTAGTCATCTGTATACAGGTCTAGGTGCGAAAGTGGGATCCTCCACTATCAGATAGCTTCCCCCTCCAACAGGCTGGACCAAACTAAATTTCGATGCATCCTACAATCACCAAACAAGCTCAGCTGCAATTGGTGGGATAATCAGAGATGCGTAGGGCCATTTAATCGCAGCTTTCGCGGGTAAAGTCGTGGCTCAAAGTTCCCTCAAAGTGGAGCTCCTCGCGCTGCAGAAAGGGCTGGATATCAGCCACGATCTGCATCTTCTGTTTCTCCAGATTGAGGGAGACAACCTAGTTTTAACTACCAGTATTCAACACTCTATGTCCATGGCATGGAACCTAGTGGGAACATGGAAGATGACAATGCATAAACTAGCAAAGATTTATAGTTGGTCTATCCATTACTGCAAGAGATCATCCAACTCAATGGCAGACTGCCTGGCAAAGTTGGATTACCCACTCATCACTACCTTCACAGATCATCTTCCTCCTCCTTTCAGGAACACTACCAATAAGAGCAAATTCTAGTTGATGAGTACACTACCAGATTCTTCTTCAACATAGCACCTCAGCAAGATAACTCTACGAATACCATCCTCATACTAGAGGAGCCTAGTGATTTCGCGATGAAAATGGCGTAGGAAGCTCCAACTATCCTATCGATGTGGGCACCACCTGAGGAAGATCATGTTCTCCTTCTGTTTTGTTATGTCGCTATTTAGGTTATTTCATATGGGTGTTCTGGCTTTTTGTAACCAAGGGTCGGCCCCGCCAAGAGGGATCCTTATGTATTTTCTTTAGGGCTTGTTCTTTTGTTAGAATTCACAAAATTCATGTATGAAAAATTTTGAAATTTTCATATATAGCGAAATTCTTGGGTGCTCCCTTGTGCTTAATTCCACCAAAAACTACTAAAATTTTCAAGGTTATTTGAGTACTTTCAACTTGCTACAATTCAAAAATTCCTACAAAGAAATATATAATTTGAAATTACTAGTAGACAAGGCATGACATCATGTCCCACAAACCCCTAACATCCAAAAAACACCCATCAGAAATTCTCTAAAAGAAACAGGACCTTAGTTTCCTTAATGAATCATCCTTTTGCGAAAAAAAAAAAAGGCCTCATGCTATAGAGAGCCCATTGTATGAATATCTACTCAATCCATCAGGGTAAGTCAGGTTCTTTCACTGAACATAGGAATGTACCTCATACTGACATAAGACTTTTTTAGTTTGATACCAATATGAAGAGCTACAAAATTTTCCTTTTACCACAAGTCATTATAGATGGAGGACAAGTAGGGCAACCCTAGAATGGCTTGAACAACAAGTTAAAACCTCTTGGAATCTATCTAGGCCCTGTCTCATGTCCCTCGTAGAGAAGGGTATTTCATCTTCAATTTACACTCTCAAAAGATAAGAATTACTTGCTCAGCTAAAGCCCTTTAATGCTGGAAATAAAGAGACTTCACCTTCTTCCGTGATCACCTGGTATGGATCACCTCCCATGGCCCTCGGTTTCTCCTGTGTAGGATTTGTCTCGAAGGAACTTCTTACCATTGTTGGAGTAGGGATATCCTATTTTCTTTGGCTAGTGACTTTGGTAACCTAATCTTGCTAAATGATAGAATTGTCGGCCAGGCTCCAGTGAATCCTCTCACATGCAAGAATCCTAGTGAACCTAGACCTCTCCAAACCCAGATTTCACCAGTTGCTTATGGACTCAAAATGACAAAGGGAAGCAGAGTTTGTGATCTATTATGAAAACATCCTCTGCCCTGAATGCCTAACCCTTGGCCATCACCATGCCCTCTTTCTGGATCTATTTAGTCACCCCTGTTGTAGCAAACACAACTATGGCTTCTCATTTGGATTATGTAGAAGCAACTTTTGCGGCGGCCAGGGGCAAACCTATATACATCCATGTGTGGATGAACCCGTTGAACCTTGGTTTGCTTCTAAAACCATAGTGAAAAATTTACATAAAAGTCTATGTCCACACCCAAAACCAACATAAAAATCCTGTATTTCTTCATGAGACACAATTGTCTATTTGGGTCTGCACTCCTCAAATGAAAACTCTAGATCTACCATTCAACCTCCACTCAAGGTCATGTTCTCCAAGCTCGGACCTCCATTCAAGGTTTGTCGACATTAGCAACTTCTATCTCCAATATTGGATCAACAATTTGTTCAAGGCCTTGTAAGATCCTAATCCACTTGGGTAATCCCTTGAGGCAAAACAGAGTCAAGTGAGCCAAGATAAGGGAATCCGCAAGGGTAAGGTTTTAAGTTCCGTAGTGGGCCCGGGTCATTACAGACCTACTCCTTGATCTATCTGCTAGTGATGTTGTCTCAGTTGCTAGCTCATTCTTGAGAAAATCACAGTCCCAAAGCTTGATCTATCCAACCCTTTCTCCATTTTGGACAATCTCTCATCCTCAAAGAGAATCCTTAGGCATATGTGAACTCTAACAAGAAGATGCCCACTGGGATGGTACCTAATTGTATGATGCCCGACAGGAAGCCCCAGTGGTCATACTTAACAATGATGGTGCCCTCGAAGAAGCTCCCTTGACTGTGGTTTTTCAACCCATTCAAAGAAGCCTAAGAAAGAACTTCCCTAAAAATGGTTGCTTCAAATGATCCAAAATCTAGGAAATCCAGTGGCTTTCTTCCCTCCCCTTATCTCCGATTAAAGTTCTATTCTAGAATTGTAGGGGCATTGCTCACCAATACCTCCCCCACCCCTCCCAAAAAAAAAAAAAAAAAAAAAAAGAAGTAAAAGTCATTCAAACTTCAGTTGCTCCCTTATGGACTTCTCCAACCAATGCCTTTCCATCTTAGTAAATGTCCCAACTAAAAACTAAAGTTGCATTTTAACTGCTGTCTATAGGTCCAATGACTTAAGATTTAGAAGAGATCTTTGGCAACCTCATTAATTTCTCTTCTACCTCCTTACCTTGGGTGGTTGTAGGAGATTTTAATGTCAGCTCTTCCTCTCAGGAAAAAATCAATCTCAATCCTGCAATTTCAGCCTCTGTTGTGGATTTTAATTCCATGCTCTTGATATTTGGTTTCAAAGACCTTGGCTACAAAGGCAATAAATTCACTTGGGCTAACAACAAAAAACAGATTGGATAAAGCTCTCTCCCATGTGCTATGGGCTAAATCTTTTGAAGACCCTACCATTACCTACCTTCCTTGAATATCCTCTAATCATAGCTCCTCCTTCCAAGTCATAACCCTCCATCAAAGCTGCAAATATTCCCTTCATATTTGAAGAGATGTGGACCCTTCACCCCTCCTTTGTGAAAGTGGTTGAGCAAATTTGGGCCTCCCCATGCCTTGGGAACCTTCAATTTATTTTGGATAAAAACTGAGGAGACATAATACTTGAAGACTTGGAATAAAGAGGAGCTCAATCATCTTAAGCATAATATTTCAGTTGTTGCAACCAAGGTTTCTCAAAGCGAAGTTGACTATCGTCTTTCTCCATCGGAGCCACCTCAAGGATTAAACTCTGCAAAATCCTCAATTCACAATTGGTTAACAGTGGAGGAAATTCATTGGAAATAGAAGTCTAGAATAGAATGGCTTCAGAAGGATATAGTTCTCAAGTTGCTAACCAATACACCCAAAATCCTAGGCGTTAAAGGTGCAACAGACTAACTACCCAAATGGCATGCTCGCCCAAAATGCAGCATGGGGCCTCTTTGCCCTACGTACATGGGCCTCCACACACAAAACGAGGCATGGGGCCTTTTTTGCCCTACACGGATTCGAACCCAAGGCGTGTTGGTTTTGATACCATTTCAAGTTGTTAAGTACTACATCCAAAATACTTAGGCATTAAAAGTGTTGCAAACTAACTACTTAACAATATCAACACCTGCTATTTCCATTTTTCTGCATATACGAGAGGATCATTCAGTAGAATCCTAATAACATTCCTGCATATGCTTGCAGCTTCCTACAATGCACATGCACCAACAATCATCTTCCTACTAGCCTGGATGTTGATCATCTTTGCTGGATTGGAAACTATAGTGGGATTTTCTTTTTGACTGAAGCTTGGCATCGGGTGCAATGTCGAGCTGTTGCTTGTCCTTAGGCTAGCTTGGTTTCGAGAAAGATTGTTCACCCTCGATTGTGTTGCTTCATTTTGTGGCCTCTCCTCAACAAGAATCCACCCAAGGATGGGCGAAATTCATTGGGATCTACTTGGCTTCGTGATGGAACCTTTGCAAAGCGGATGAACAATCAAACTACCACTTGTTGTTTGGTTGTCCTTTTGTGTTGGAAATGTGGACTTGCTTACTCCCTACATACAACAAACCACTGTCTCTACTCATCATAGCAGGGTCCATTTTGATGGCCATTCCTCATGTAGAGATGAAAGTGGAAGAAAAATAGCAGCTCTATATTCTTCCACCTTATTAGAATAATAAGTGTTGGCTAATTCATGGGTTGGACAAAACTTAGGGTATAGTGAGTTGTAATTTTATATTTATTTTAGAATGGACTGTGATGTATGTCACCGGAAGAGTTGGAAACGAAGAAATTGAAGAAAGAAAGCAAATTGAAGTGTTTTTCTCAAGACAGTATATATTAAATTTCTTTGTTTCAGCTCATCTGGCGACATACACCATAGTCCATATTGTCCTAAGAAAAACACTTTAATTTTAATCCATGTTGTCTTGAGAAAAACACTTCAATTTGCTTTTTTTCTAGAATTTCTTCATTTCAGCTCATTCGGCACATAAACCACAGTCC
Source organism: Sextonia rubra (assembly GCA_037013555.1). NCBI lineage: Eukaryota > Viridiplantae > Streptophyta > Magnoliopsida > Laurales > Lauraceae > Sextonia > Sextonia rubra. The sequence continues at coordinate 15,215,530 of JASUAD010000007.1, read as the reverse complement.
ATTCTAAAATAAACACAAAATTTTTCCAAGCTATGAATTAGCCAACACTAATAATTCTAACATCCTTGTCATTGTTTTGAGCACAGAATACCTAATTGAATGACCTCTTCTCCAGAGCATCCATTGAAGAGCTGTGCTAAGTTGCTGGGAATCTAGAGGATATTACTTCCATTTTCTTGTAAAAGATTGTATTCTCTCTTGTAGAAGATTCATTCACTTTGCAGTTTCAAGGTGGTTGGATCAAGCCGTCGGAGCAGTAAACGGGGAGGTGTCAACAAGGGGAGGTGTCAACAAGAAACTGTAGTCCTTAAGTTGAGTTACAATTAGGGAGGGATAGTGAGTATTGCTTATAATTGTTTAATTTATAGTGCTTAGTTTCCGTTGGCCGAGGAGATAGGACTCATGGTTTTTTCCATGTAAAAATTGTGTGCCTTGTCTTCTTGTGGTTGATTGGTTTGCTTGTTTTTTTTATTTTTCGCCATTATTAATTGAACTGCGATCTAGAAATCTGATTAGGACTTGAACCTCATCTATTTGATGGTTCTAAACCCTAAATTTGTATTAACTCATTGGTATCCAATTCTTTCAAGTGGTATTTGAGCAGGCACACAAATCTGTTATGTGTAGATCTATTTAGATTTCTATAATAAAACTCAATAAAAAAAGGCATATTTACTACCAAGCCATCAATGATGAGAAATAAGGAATCTAACTTAAAGATTTTAAATATGAGTTTGAGAAGAAAAATTTTAGATCTTTTCAATGCTTTGAATGCAAAGGGTTTAGCCATAAAGTATCTCAATGCGTAAATAGAAAGTTGAAGAGATATGGTAAAGTTTTGATGCAACATGTTATGATTTTGAAAATGAAGTTCAAACCGTTGTCCCTGACACTGCCAATTCCAAGTTTATGGCTTTCATGGCTCGGTCTTCGCAGGATCATTTTGACAGTAGTTCTGATAATGACAATGACAAAATGTTTGATGGTGAACATGATTGGGAAGCATAATATAAATCTCTATTGAAAAACCGCATAAAGATGACCAAATTTAATGAAAAGGTCACCATGAAGTGGAAAGCTGCAGAAAAACAAATCTCCTCTCTCAAAGATAAATTGAAAAAATCCCTTGCAAAGGTTAGTCTCTTGGAAGATCAGAAAAATACTATGGTTGATACTCTAACTGGTGTAGATAAAAAATATGAGTCATTATATGATGATATTGAAAATTTTGACAAGAGATAGAAAGTTGAAGCAAGAGTTGCAGACGTATCAGGCTGAGAAAAATGATTTGGTTGGCAAGTACAAGAAGATCATGTCAAAGCTGACTACAACAAAATCTTCGTTGAATAAGATGAACACTGGATCGATGAAACTTGATGACATCTTGTGCAGTCAGAAGTCGATTAGTAACAGACATGGCATCGGTTATGATCATGGTGCATCTGCCTTGAAGGCTAAAGATAAAACTATTTTTGTCAAAAGCTCTGCATTTATTATAAGGCACCCACTTCTTTACACTTTGAATATGTGAAATCTGTTGCAAATTCTGCTATAAGGAAGGATGTGTCACCTCCTGCATTCAAACCCACATGTCATCATTATTGAATCAAAAGACACATTTGACCCTATTATAATAACCTGAGAAAACTACCAAGAAATAAGCAATGGAAAAAGTAGTTATTTGAGCCAAAGATTAAGACAAGAGCTATCTAGGTCAAAAAATCTTGCTTGCCGGCTGAATTGCTACACACTGTGCTGAAAACTCAAAATTCGTAAGTGTGGGTATCAAAAATCAACCTTTGATTAAGAAGATCAAGCCCTCACCCCCCAAGATGAAAAGAAAAGATGGCATTTAGGAAGAGTCACAATTAAAATAGAGTTGCGGAATATGATTGATAGATTTGCTAATTAATGATAATTTTTTGTCAATTATGGACAAAAAGGGGAGACAGGTATAGTTTGCTCGTTGAAGGTTCAATCTTTTTTTGCAAATATTCAATATCATTTTGGGATTATTTTTTTGATAAAATATATAAATGTCTAAAGAGTTTTGTCCATGAATTGCCAAAGGGGGAGATTGAAAGAATTATGAGTGTTGGCTAATTCATGGGTTGAATAAAACTTAGGGTCCATTGAGTTGTAGTTTTGTATTTATTTTAGAATGGATTGTGGTGTATGTCGTTGGATGAGTTGAAGTGATGAAATTGAAGAATGAGAGCAAATTGAAGTGTTTTTAAGGACAATATAGATTAAAATGTTCTTATCTCTTAATCTGAGTGTTAGATCGAGGCAAGTTATCCACCGTTGGAGAGATTTTTTCGAGTAGATATCTGTATGTTTCAAGATTATGTCAATCAAAGCTTAAACGACAAAGTTATAGCTTAAGAAAGTTTGCAAAAATTATACTGATTTTTGCTCGCTTAAGCTAGTAAAAGTTCACTCGAGAGAACTTGAAAAATTGCCAAGATAGAACTTAAGTTCGTTCAATTGAACTTGAGCTCGCTCAAGCGAGAAGCTACAATTTCAGAAAACTACTTCTGAACAAATTAAGTTTCCTTTCCTTCTGGGATTGCCTATTTAAGTCTCAAGTATGCCTTAACTCCTATGCATGAGTATTGGACTTCTTAAAAGGTTCCTCTTTCAACCCTAAGGTATTTCTCTCATTGTTCTAAGTATAGAATATCTAATTAAGAGACCTTTTTTCTAGAACATCTGTTGGACAGCTGTGCTGAGTTGCTGAGTATCTAGAGGATATTGCTTTTATTATTTTTTTTTTGTAGAAGATTGTCTTCTCTTGTGTAGAAGATTCATTCACCTTGTAGTTTCAAGGTAGTTAGATCAAGTACGGAGAGTGGTGAACAATGAGGAGTCTGTAAGAAACTGATGTCCCTAGGTCGAGTTACAACGGAGGAGGGATTGTGAGGATTCAGTTTATAGTACTTGGTTTCCATTGGTTTGGGAGATAGGACTTGCAGTTTTTTCCACGTAGGGTTTCCATATAAAAATCGTGTGCCTTGTCTTCTTGAGGTTGATTGGTTTGCTTATTTGTTTATTTTCTGCCATTGTCATCTCCCTTATATGGTTTTCTAGAAATCATTCAACCTTCAACAACAAAAATCATCCCTCCAAGCAGTTTAAACGTTTTTTTCTTAAAGGGAATTCAAGAGTTTTTTTAGTGGGTTTCAATCTTCTGATCTTGGGCCCTTCATCCATCCATGCCTCCCAAGTCTGGTAGCCATCAATATACCTGTACATGTGCTCTTCTTGGTTTTTTTTTTTTCTGCCTTTCTTATTCTTTTTGGCTCTTTTATGAGCTTGTATTCATTTTTGGGGGATTTTGCCCTTTTCTTACTTAAATGTCTTTACCTTTCAGTTGAAACAAGGAGAGTGAGGACAGTCGAAATCATGTTAATCCGGTAAAAGAAGCAAATGAAATGAAATTGCGGCTGAAATCATCATCTATCATATATAATAATAGTGCAATTTGGTTGAAAACTGCTAATAATTTGGTTCAAAACTTACAGCGCTTTCGGATTTCAGAGTCATTGGAGGCTAATCATTTTTAGGGAATGCGATTTGATTTTAAACAAAGAACTCAACCAGACATTTTCACATAGGTACAGGCAAATTTTCACACTATAGTCTCTAGACGCACATTAATTTGGAGCCATTCTTTTCATCATGTTATTGGTTCTAATGACTTCCACCTGCCGATGATCCATAAGTCGTTCATGGGAGCCTCCGAGATTACTTCTCAGTCCTCAAAAATCATCAGCGTCCCTAAATCACGTTATGAGGTGGGTGGGAATTTCTATTATACTCTCTCTCTCTCTCTCTCTCTCTCTCTCTCTCTCTCTCTCTCACACACACACACACACATTCATTGTTATTGCATATTGGATTAGAGCATTGGAACTTTTTATTGGTTTTGTGTAGATGATGCTTTTTAGGTGATGATGTTATTGCACTGTGACGGATGGAAGGCTGATTGCTAATGTCAAGTAACCATACTCCGAAGATGAATGCACAGGAATTTAGTGCTTAATTGGATATTATTTGGTAACAAGGGTCTATACCTGCTTATTTTTATGGTGTTTTCTATAGATGAAAAATGAAATGCATTTCTCTCGGTGTACATTCATATTTGATTACGAGGTCTATCTCATTTATTTACATTTTTGGTTATTTCAATGCAATGGTATATATATTATGCTTCTAAATAAATGAGCTCGTAATAGATTAAACATTTTTTAATTAATTTTGGTGTTAGCCTTAGCCCGAGGCTTGCCCATTCATTATTTAGAATACCATGACTTGCTTATTTGGTGTGCTTGAAAAATGAAATATTTGTTTTTTCATGTCATGCCTCCATATAAAAGCAATTAAATCAGGTCTAGATTTGGTTTAGCATATTAATTTGACCTACATGGGTCGGGTATGCCCATTACCTAGCATAATTGAGTGTTTTATGCACATTTTCTTCTCAAGAAATGAGTTAGATGTTTAATCCCTAGGAAGATGATGAAAAAAACCTTGCGGATAGTTTGTTTTGTGCGCATGATAGGTCACATTCCTAGTCTTTTTGCATTTTAACTTGTTACTCACTAATAACTAAATTTGCTGTTTCCCTTTTTCAGAGGTTCAATATTTTAGCACTCAGTTCAATGGTGCCTTTACTGTGTCACCAATATTCAGGTAAAGCATTATGCATTGCATTTTCCTTGGCATATTCACACATTATATAGACCAGTCTTGTTTTTCTTTTCAAGTGTTTCTTTCTCCTCTCCATGGAGTAAGTTACCTAATATCCTTCTTGCTTTCATGTGGTTGTGAACTCTTGATTAATTGCTTAATTATAGGGGACTAATTATCCTCCCTGGTGGGACAAGGCCTGATGCATTCTCATTTGTTTGGTTTAGAGGTGTAATGTTATGGTTTAGGATGGTGTTCTAGCTAGGCGGGGTAGACAGTAATATGCTTATTTTCTTAAGGTGATGTAGGAAATATGTTGTACTCAAATAATTTGTTGTTTTTTTTTTTTTGGAAAGATTAGGATTCCAGATAAACAAAAAGAAAACCTTTACACAGCCACAAAGGCTCTAAAAAGAAGATCCAAAAGAGAAAAAGGCTAAAGAAAAAATAATAAGAAGCAGGAGCCTCCCACCCACAGCAGACTGGGCTAAAGCTCAAAAAAGAAATCAGCGAGCACAGCAGTCAGCCATCTAACAGATTGTTGTATTAGAAATAATTGTTAGTTGGGAGCTTCTGTTCTGCACCAAATTGTTGTATGGGGTGCTAAGAAATCAATGTGCTGTATAATCTTTTGACATGAGCAATAGCCTGTGGTGAATGGTCTAGGGTGTGGTGCGTGAATCTATATATATCCATGTGATTAATGGTGAACCAACAAATCAATTGCCCAGCCTTCTATTTTAGTAGTAGATATTGAAAAGCTGACTCTAGCATTTAGTAGGATTACTCTTCAAACCTTAATTTCATCACTTTTTTGTCCTTATCGTTTAAATTTATGTTGATTATTAAAATGTTAAATATCTTTTAAACAATAGTTTTAATTGTAAATTCGAACCACAATATTGCTTAGAAAATGTAGAAGTAGGCATACACTAATTGAGGGCAACTTCAATAGCTTCAGAATCATTATGTATGGACAAAGTAGTGCAAATTAATCCATCAAGGTGAATGACTCGTGTCCTACAAAGAATTTGAAAATCTGCATTTCCTTTCTATTGCCTGTGTCCTTCATGGATTCAATTTGCTCCTGGCATCTTAAATATGGATTGCCAATACTTTTGTGCTTCAGACCTTGGATTTAAATCTCTATTCCTTCAATTGTCTCCTGACTTCACTTTTATCCCCACCCTGAGAAGTCGTCTAATCCATATAACATATATGTATATTTTCTTATTGGGTCATTTGAGATTAGCATTTTCGGAAGTAATGGTTACAGCATAAATGGAATGCTTGTTCTGTTGGTGGTTTATTGAATTAAAGCCTTTATAAGAATCCTTATAGCCCAAAAAGTTCAAAATGGTACTAGGTCCAATTCTTCATAAACTGAGGGCTGGCTGTCAACGGGTCAGTTTCTAAGTTTCTTTGGACCCAAATTTTAATTTGGTCATCTTGGTGTGATGAGCTTGTTCTAATATATTTGTCCATTCTTGTTAGCCTGGGTCCGACTGGTTCACATCCCCATAGATAGTTCATGACTTTAGCCTCGTATGTTTGAGTTTGGTCGCCACAAATAAAACATGGTGAAACATTTATAATGCGCGAGATTTAATTTCGATTGCGATTCGATTACTACTTCCATGCAGCGAAAAAATAAAAGCAATTAATCACATAAAAAAGACAACACACAATTTAACGTAGAACTCAAACGGAAAAAAACTATGAGTTCAAAATGGACAAAATCAATCACTAACTTCCGCAGTACAATATATACTTATAACCTTACATTCAGTTTCTTGACACAAAGCGTTGTAGTTGTTCTTGATAGAACTCTACAGTACCTCGGTATCCCGCTATTAGTACCTTGATCTCCACCTCGAATGAACCTCTATAGCGAGAGAACAATCTTTTATAAGAAAACAGAAGCTACAAATCTCCTATGAAGAAGTAGAAGCATCAACTCTAAAAATTAAAGCCTTCAGCTCAATGTTTCATGAAAGCTCTAGACAATATGTTCAATGATAATCTCAATTCCAAACTTGGAGGTCTTTATATGTTGTGTTGTACTTAGGGTTGAGAGGAACCCTCTTTCTATAAACCATAATTTGTACCTTAGGGTTAGAAATCAAATTTAAAAAAAATAGACAATTTTGGCACAAATAGGAAAGGTTTTCGTACAAGTCGATAGGCTTTTGTCATCTATAGGCTCGAGTGTGGTTAAATGGGCGCTCAAACGTGCTAGCTACTGTCTTGGGCGCTAAGCCCTGTCATATGGGCGCTCGAGCGCACTTGAATTTCCTGCATGAATCTACAAACATCCTGAGGCCAAACTTTTTGGTCTTAGCTTCGATTTATGCAATCTTAGGCTCTACGGATATCCACTCAAAACGAGCTTTCCAATGGTAGGTAGCTTGCACATATTTAATGCTCGGTTTATGAGATTTGACCTTTTAATCCATATTATCCTTAGAAAAATATTTCAATTTGCATTATCTTAAATTTAGTTTGTTCGGCACTTCACCACAGTCCATTATAAATATAAAATATAACTCAATTGACCCAAGTTTTGTCCAATCCATTAATTAGCCAATAGAAAAATACTAACACATGGGTGTGGGAAAGAGAAAGGTAGGTTTGGTTGAGTTGACCTTTGAGGGTAATAAGAATGCCTCCATATCTAATGCCAACCTGACAATGGGGCTGGAATTTCTGAAACCATCCCCCAACAACCCCGCCCCGGGCTTGGAAAATTTTATGGAGTTTTTTTTTTAAACATGTCCTCTCTCAATTTCAGAAAAGCCTACATCTTTTTTAATTCCATCCTTTTTTTTAATGTATGACCCATCACAAAGAGGATGAGCTTCAAAAGAATGATTCATAGTTCTTGCTGAGTGAAACTGTAAGGATTTTTGTATTGGCTAATTCATGGTTTAGACAAAACTTAAGTTCACTAGTGTTGTATTTTATATATCTTTTAAAATGGACTATATTGTGAGTCGTCGGATGCATTGAAGTAAAGAAATCGAAGAAAGAGCGACAAATTAAAGTATTTTTTTAATGATAACATGGTTTAAAAAGGTTATATCTCATAAATCAAGTATTGGATATGAAAAACGTACATACTATTGGAAAGCTTGTTTCGAGTAGATATCTATAAAACTCAAGATTGCATCAATCGGACCTAAAAGACAAAGTTATAGCCTCAGGAAGTTTACAAAATTTGTACTGAATTTCATGCCATCAATCGGGTAGACATCCAATCAATCTGACCTGAGACAATAACTTAATCCAATCAATTCAACTTTCGACCGATCGATCGCGTGTTGTGAAAAGGCCTATTGACTTGCACAAAAAGCTTTCATGTTTGTGCCAGGGTTACTTGTTTTGTTCATACTTGGATTCTAACCTTAAAGCACGAATTATAGGTTATAAAAAGGGGTTTCCTTGGAACCCTTAACACAAATCTCATTGTTTTAAGTAGAGATTACTTATTTGAATATCATATTCTCTTAAAGCTTTCAGTGAAAAGTTGAAGGGCTGAAGTTTTGCTCTAGCAGTCTTTGTCTTCTACATCTCTTTGTGGAAAATTGTCTTTAAGTGAAGAAGATTATTCTGGGGAGTCAGGTACGACATCTAGAAGGCATCTATGTGCGTGGGTCTGTACCAGAGGATGGTAAAAAGTTATTACAGTGGCATGCTGTGCAATGAAAATCACAAGTCTTTAGGTTACACGAGAACTGGATAAGAGTTGTGAACATATCTTTTTAAACTGTGGGATGATTCATTGTGCTTGATTTTCGGTTCTAGGTTTTTTCTGGTTTGAGTTTCTACATAAAAGTCGTGCCTTTTAGTGGTGTGTGCTTTTATTTGATTTATTTTCGCTGCGTAGTTGTTTATTTGCACACATATTAGTGAAATTAATTGTGTTGATCCATTGTAGAGAACCACCCAAAAACCTTCAGAAACCACACAGTATCAAACACGAGATAGATATTCCAAAGAACAAGGCTTTTTTCGAAAAGCCAATTCATTTGGGATTTTGCAGATCCATTCTTTTTCCTATTCAAAGATCAGCTATTGAAAGTTTAGTTCCAATGGTTTGGAGTGGAACACTAACTTCTCCATTCCATTCGACATGTGAGAGGAAGATTTCCCAGGTCTATCCCCACTGAACCCGACTAGCAATCACTGCAGAAACATCAGCTCGAACCATGCAATATTAGGTTGGGTTTGGTCAGGTTGGCAAGTGAAGTACAAAAACTTGGATTGAATTGTGTTTGGGTCAGTTTAGCTATCATACAGACTCTACTTCAACCCAATGTGTTTATCAATTAGGTTGGAAATGTCAACCTGAGCTGAAAATTTGCGTCCATGTTGGGTAAATGGGTCAAGTGAGGACCTACCATCCCAACCTGCTGGATGACTTAGTGCTTCTTGACCAAGATTTGGTCACATTCCTTTCTTTATTGGCCATGCATGGGTGAATATGGAAACTATCCCATTCTATCAAGCTCGGGGGTACCCCGGGGGTGCTCCACACGCTCTGTACTCGGCCACATGAATCTGCTGCTTTCGTGCTCTGCCCAAGTACACTCCATCGGTGCTCCACCTGTGTACTTCTCCAGTCATGCTCTGCTAATGCTGGGAGTGGAGATCCATTTTGGTGCCAAGGCTCATTGGATCATTAGCTAAGCTTAGTAGGCCTTGCCCCCTAGGATTTTGGGATTTTGATTTTACGGGGCCATAGGCTTAAGTGGTTCAACCTTGATCTGGGACATGGAACTTGGGTCACAGGCTTTGGACTTCATATGTGGTTATTAGCCAAGGCTCTTCTGGCCCTGATTCAAAAGTTTTGGGCCTTACATAAGAATCCATTGATTCATGGGGCTTCCAATAGGTTGAATGGTAAGGATGGATAAGAGTGAATCCCATTACCAAGTAGTGAGAGATGACTGTGTCATTTTTTCAATACCCAATCTACCTTACTAATCAATTATAATATATTAAATAGAAAGGTTTTTGATTCAATTTTGCCTAGATTCTTTTAAATTTTTTACTTTTTAATTGAACATTTACAAAAACTAAAAACTGTAGGTCAATGATTTGAATTCATGCCTCTTACCCCTTTAATTTTTCAAACAAGTAATCTAGCCACGTGGGTCTGGTCCATGCTTAGCAAGGCCAGGTAATTGTGCTAGTCCTATTTTAATTCAGGAAGACGGTCATTCTATGATTCCTCACTTTTCAGTGCTTCAACTGCTATCAAATTTTACAACCCCTGCCTCTCCTAGAGGACTTTATTTTCCATTTTCATTACCCCCTGTCTGTGAGGTTCAAAATTAATTGGAAAAAGACTGTCAAAGGTTTATTTTGGATGTACAATACAATTTCAGTAGTAATATTCCATTTCAGTTGAAAAATACAGTCAGATGTTTGGGGTATATAAGTGATCAAGGGGTGGTAATTCATATTCCTTTGTGGATGAACCACAGCCCATAACTCAATATGATAAAGAAATCCAATTGGTTAGCATATTGTGATTTGTTGAGTAGAAAATGTTCATTTTGACAATTTAGTGCTCACCATTATGAGTCTACGCTATATTTTTTGGTCACGAAAAATATATGCCTTTCCAATTTGCAAGTTCCATGTGTCTAATAACTAGTAGAGGGGTTTTTTTTTTTTTTTTTGGCACTCCAGCTGGTGGGGCTGGGACCAAGAGAGGGGCACACATGTAGAAACGCAACCCACGTATGTGTAAAACTAGCAGAGGGTTAATATCATTTATATATGCTTTAGTCATAAAAACTTGCCAAACGAAACTCTAATTTTTTCACTCTACTTACCCACCCCACACTAGGAAGCATACTAATTTAGCCTGGCCAGTTTTGGGACTCTTCTTAAATCAACCTCTCGATAAAATTTAAGCAACAATAGCCATACTGGTATGTTGTAAACCAATTCACCTTTTACTCTAGTAAACAGTACAATCAGTGCAAACCAGCTACAACAGCTGGAAGTCTAGTGCAAGTTAACCTTTGTTATATAAATATATTAAAGTAGTCTATGAAGAGTGCACTGTACTGCTAACTTGCACCTTGGGTTTGAAGTGACTGCACCATTCAACCTCCCTTCCATTAACAATGCAAAATGTGACGAGTTCTGCTTATGGGTAGTCTCAAATGTTTCTAATTAGAGGCTTTGATTTCGCATGGTGGAGGATATGAGTGTTTGATGATACTCCACTTCAAACTTGATTATGCAACATATAATCAGTGACTCTTTGTCTTAAATTTTTTATTCCAATTATTTCCTTTGAATAAAAAAAATTAGAGGCATTGATCTCACCTTTGTTCTGTTGATATTTTACTTTTAAAATTTAACCCAAGGTCTATCCAGAAAAGTAATCTAGAACGAAATAGCCAGACTTGTTGCCATTAGGCTTGCCAAATCTAACCAAGTGAGAATATGTCTCTTCAGCGGAAGACCCGTTGGCAGATTTAGACATGCCCTTACAGGACCAAATCATAAGCAGATAATATGGACAATGAGAGATCGATATAATTATCGACATAGCTATCAGAAGACTTAGTACTGACCCAGATGAAAACCCATATACATGAAAATATTATGAACCAGAATAATACCTTGTACATGTTTGAATATTTTCAACGGCCCGGACCATCGATCAGTTGGTTCATCAAATAAATGATCTTCAATGGTTTGGATCATCGAATATAAGTGTTTGTCGACCTGTTCGGATAAAGAGAAAATGCAAAAAAAAAAGAAGCTTTCATAGTTCAAATTTGTTTTGTGCAAAATTTTCTCCTCATTGAAGCAACCCTTTAAGATAATCCATCTCAGCTTGACCAGGCCATGTCGCCTGTGGTGGCCTAGCTCAAGATGTAATTTGATCCAACTCCTAATTAGCGGGCCATATTTTCTCTTCATCCGATAGCTTTGTCCCTGCCTAACCCGGCCCATGAAAAGCCACACGCAAGTGGCACACCTACATCAAATGTGAACTAACTGAACGATGTTACCCATCCAATGTGCCACCATTAGATGAATTGTTAACAATGTGATGGTAAGCAGTCCAAATCCATGGTGTAAGAAAAGAAATCACATGGTTAGAATCTTCCAATGAGCATGATTTTCAAGCCATACTCCACCCACTCTTATGGACAGACTTGCAAAGACGTGCATGTATAGGCCACAATCTTTGGTAATGACTTACCACAGAGCAGTGAACAGTGGAAGCCACACATGGCACCTAGTGGCATCTCAGAAATTTCTCCCCTTTTTTAAAAGTGCCATTAGGTGGGAACCTTTCTCATTACACTGTATCTGAAATGAGTTTGAACAAGAGAACTACATAACAAGCAGCAGCACCAGAGGAAGAACAAGAGGAAGGAGAATTCCTTGATGAATTCTGATAAGGCCTATTAAATGGCGACTACCCGATTGATCATTATCGCCGTTGTGTTTGCCGTCATGTTTTCCGGTGTAAGCGCACAAGGGCCGGCAGCAGCTCCAGGACCGGCAATGGACTGCTTTACATCGGTCCTAAATTTGACAGATTGCTTGAATTTTGTTGAGGCCAGTAGCAATGAGACGAGGCCGGAGAAGGGGTGCTGCCCAGCCCTTGCCGGGCTAGTCGAAAGTGCACCCAGGTGCTTGTGTGACCTGTTCACAAAACCAGATAGCTATGGCATTGAGCTCAACCGAACCAAGGCTCTGAACCTGCCCTCCCTCTGTGGGCTCATCACACCTCCCTTGTCCCTATGCACAGGTTAGCAACCTCTTCTCCATCCCTTCAAACATCATAACATCATAGTGGTGCATGTTAGTGTTTTCAATGTTTTGACCCAGTGAAAATCAAATCCAGCTCGTCAAGTTCTCTGGCCCATGGTTTGGAAACTCGGTCAGACTCAGCTGGGTCAACTCAGAGGCTGTCGAACCAGGCACTCGATGAAAATTGTGGACCTTAGAAGTTTTGGCCATCCTCAGTAGAATTGGCACAAGCTTCGGAAAATTGAAGAAAAATTTTTAAAAAACTATATATATATTTTTTCTGTTATATATGTCTAGATCAGATTCTGACCTTTGACTCGGTTAAGGCTCTGGCCAAGTCCAAAAAATGGCTCGGCCCGATAGCTTTCCGAGGTGAGTAGAGTTCCCATGGTTTTGAACTTTCAGTCCTAATAATTTTAATGTGGGCAGAAAGTTGTTCCTGGCCCAATTTTTTTCTTAATGATGCTTCTTTGTATTCAATCTACTTTGTTTTGTTTTTTGATGGACCTATAACCAGGTCTCTAAGCACGCAGAGACCCAGGCTCTACTTCTATAGCAGTCCGGTCAGAAAATAGGTTGAGTGCAGCTCACACGACCCAATTCAGGCCAATGTGATCGAGCTTGGTCGATGTTTAGACTCTTGAAACGCATCCTGTGCAGTCCTAATGAATGATCACATGTGGGTTAGGGTATAGGGTTTCGTAGTGCCCATCAGAAATAATGCAAGACCTAGACCTTCACCTGTTGGCCCGTTCCATGATGGACTGTACCTAGAACAAGACATCGATCAGAAAAATTATAATAACCCCAGTGGTAACTTTTGATTATCCGTCAATGGTGGAAATTGTGTATACCCAGAAAAACAATGGTCCAGATGTTATAGATTTGTGCCTGATAGATGCTGAATTCGCTTCTATGTATCTAAAAAGGCCTAAATAAACGGCCCAGCCCTGCCCAACATTTGACTCAGATGGCATAGTATTTTACAACTGGTTGGGCCCATGTTCACTTTGGGCTTTTGTGCTGCATTTGGGCTCTATTCAATTACTAGCCAGGAATTTAGGTCAATGGGGTTATTCAGTGCTAATGTCAAATGACATGTAAAAATATTTTCAAAAAGACCCTTATCTTTAGTATTTTTCAAAATTTTCACTAAGGTTAATTTCAGAAAACCCCCCAAAATTAAGAAAATTATACATAGTTTTTTTTTTTCAAATTTCAGCATGTAGCACTGCTCCTAGCTCGATTAAATTAAACTAAAGAGCTAAATGGGCTGGGTTTGGACAAATCAAGTCAAGCAAGCCCAACCCATGCAAAATGGTATTTTAAAACATTGCTCCCCAACTCATTTTTGCTTATTTGAGTTAGGAAGAGTCAAATCAGATCGATAGCTCACAGAGTAGCATGAGTCGAGTGGTCTTTGAGAAAACCTGAGTGCTGGATTACACTTGCCTGAGTTACTTGACTCTGAGTTGTTGAGTTGAGTTTCTAATTTCTAAACACTGAGTTAAAAGTAAGGAGCCTAATTCGATGGCCAGCACGACTTGGTGATTGAAAGGATCACTCTTGGAGATAAGGGGTAAATCTTCTCATCAAGAGGATTCTCTACTTCTAAAGTGCTCCTCATTTCTTCACCCAATGGTGATTCTTCACTTGTGATTTTTGGCCACATTCAACGGAGCTTGAACAGCATTCCACTACTTTTGATATAGGTAAGAACTGATACTCCAGTAGTAAGAGGTGTTAGATCTTATCTAACTGCCAAGGTTCGAATTTAGGCAGTCATATTCTCTCACCTGATGGTTATCCTCCTTCATCCAAGGTCTCTTCCCTCACCTTAGGGCGTCCACACCTCATCCGAAGTCTATTTTCCTCACCAAAGGATTAAAGGATTCAGCTCCCCTAAGTTGGGGTACTAAAAAAAGGATATAGGCATCCCCTAAGTTGGGGTACTAAAAAAAGGATATAGGCATTTGAAATCTAGCTAAAAAAAGAAGAAATAATAATTTATTCTATGTTTGACTAAGCCCTAGAAAATAGGGATGCAAGTTGGATGCATGGCCAAACTATGGTGGATTTGGACCAAGATTTGTCTTTATAGATTATTTGCTAAATCGGCAAGGAACCTATGTATTGTAAATGGATCCATCATCAACTTGAAAGAATAAATCCGATTTGAGGTCCAAATCTGAAATAAGATGATGAATGTAAGAGTATAATTGGATAAAAGAGCTTTAGGAAAAATCTAAACATGAGACTATAAGGTGTATGATTAAAGAAAATTAGACTATTAAATATGAATACAACTCAAGCTATTTAAACCCTCAAACTTATATATATATATATGTTTAATATGTGAACATTAAGAACATATAAGGATTCGGGTTTAGATCCAAATGATCCAAATGTTTTAAATCCCATATGTATCGATTCCGGACCAGATCTAAGTTTCACTCGAAAACCTAGATGATTGGAGCCGAAGACTTTGGATCTAATACCCATTTATAACCCCATTTAATGAAATTGAAATATTAATGGGTTAACTATTCCGCTTGAAGTAGTAGGTACAAATATCAAAATGAGTGATTATATAAAGTTGCTTATCCGTAAAGTTTAGGTTAAATCAATACATACGGGGCCACGATCTAAAGATCTGAAGTAATCATATGATACTTCAAAACCCAATTCTCACCATCAGATAAAGAAAGATGCAAATTATCATTTTCAATAAGTCATGCTTTTTTTCAAACAATAGAGGCAACTCTTATACGATAGAGTCAACTATGATAATAGAGCCAACTCAAGATCCAAACTCTCCATTTATATATTTGAAATTTATATATATCAAAGGGATAGGATCCGATTTTGCAATTGGAGTTCAATTTTGTATTTAAATGCAAAATTGGCACAAAATTAATTTTAACCCGATTTTGGATTAGAAGATATTTTAGAGAATGTAGATCTCAAATTTGAAAGCGATAGGATTTGGATTTTGCAATTGGAGTTTTGTAATTGATTGCAAAATTGGCTCCAAATTAATTTTAACCTGATTTTGGATTAGGAGAGATTTTAGGGAATTTAGATTTCAAGTTTATTTAAAAGGAAAGAGCATAAGATAACGGAGGGTCACAAGCCTATCTATCCCATATTTTTGGAAGTTCAATAATGGCCAATAGTCAGTCTAACCTATTTTTATAAAACCCAATAATATTGTTCATTGATTATCTAGAAACTTCAAATTTAAATTTAGAAACCTTATTAATTAAAGAGTCTTTCTTAGCAATAGGGTTTTTTCAATTCATTTACTCCTCAAAATTAGCACATAAAATCAAGTCTCTCTCCAGTTCCTCTTTTTCATCTTTAATTATTATCAAAGTGCGTTTTTAAAAGGATACATATGAAAATGTGATGGGCACACCAAATAATTATTATTATTTTAGAAGCAAATTGAAGTGAAAGTTAGAATTGATTTTAAACAAATTAAAGTACTCTCATTAAATTAACCAATTATATACATTCTTTTTTATTATCAATGTAGGGATTGATTTTGTTTGAAAATTTAACCATCTCAATATAAATTTGATAAAAATATTGCATTATTAAAAATTTTTTATTAAATTTTGAGGATTTTACATAAAAGAATCCTATAAATTTTCACTACACACGATTAGACCTTAATTGCGATTAGACCTTAATTGATTATGTGTACTAATCACGTCTCCTGGGCCTAATTTTGTGCATTTTTTTTTAATATGTTGGTCACTCAGCCTCACACGCACACATATGCGCGCGCACACGCACGTACACATAAGTTGAGTTTTTGTAGAGAAGAAATGAAGAAGAAGAAGAGAGGAGGAAGAAGAACACGGTTCTCGCGATGGCGACCACTACATGATGTGTGGCTTCAGCGACCACTTTCTCCTCTTCTTCTTCCTCTCTTGATCTTCATTTCTTCATCTTCCTCCCTCTCTTCTTCTTCCTTTTTCCTCTCTTCTTCTTCCTTTCTTCTCTACAATAACTTATTATTATTATTATTATTTTGTATGTGAGGCTGAGTTATGCTAGAATACAGGAGAAAAAAGAGCATTGTTCCAGCGATGGCGACCACTATGGGCGACATTGTGTGGCTCCAATGACAATGACTACTTTCTCATATCTTCTTCTTCCTTTCTTCTCTGCAGAAACTCAACTTTTTTTTCTTTTTTTTTTTTTTTTTGGCACAAAATCAGGCCCACGGGACCCAATTAGGTACATTATCAATTAAGGTCTAATTGTGTGTAGTGAACATTTATGTGATTTTTTTTTTTGTAAAATCTTCTAAGTTTTTAATATGTGAATTTGCTAACATGAGCACATTTTGCTTTTATGTGTGTGTGTGTGTGTGTGTCTATATATATATATAAGATTTACTTGAATGTTATTCTATATTTTGTAGGTTGATGTTTTGAATTATTTATTATCTCTTAGTAGAGTTGATTATTTTGAGTTTTGTAGTTACCTGTTTTTTAGATGAATGAGTTCTACTAAGGTATTAACTAGTATCAAGGTTACTGATGCATTTATATTTCTATAACTAAATTATTAGGGATGACAATGGGTCAAGTATAAAGGGGATCCACCCTAGGTCCATTAAGGGCAAATTTGGTAGTCGTTTTTTTTATGCGGGGTGGGTTTAGGTTTCTTTGACTCAACCCGCCTGGCCCAAAATATATAATATTTACGTACCTATTACTAATGTAATAAACAAAAATTATATGGTGTAAGTGGTTTTAGGCCTTAACATAAGTCATATGTGAAGAGAAGGGCATATGTTCAAACTCTACTATGCATATTTTCATCCATTTTTATATATTTTAAAAGTTTTAAGTTTTAAATTTAACTTGCTCAACTCAAACGTGGTGGCTTTAGTGTTACAATCAGTGACCCATCATGGAGTGGTGCAGGTTTGGATGAGATAAGTTTGAGGCGAGACAAGTTTGGGTTGACTCCAACCATACCAAACCCACCCCATTGCCATCTCTATAAAATATGAAATAAAAAAAACATACTTAATAATTAAAATGAATTGAAGAGATGACCTTAGAATAATGTTAAATATGTAATGACTTTGAGTCAAATCCCTAAAATATGATATATATATATATATCATTTTTCTACTTCAATATAATTTATATAAAAATACTATATTTTTAATTATTAAAAAAATTTTAAAGTCAATAGATTTTCTTATAGTATGAATTATATTGCTCGTGCTAATTGCAGACATATTTTGCTAGTATGATACACATCACCCAAAAAGCTTTGCTTTTTTTTTTTTTTTTGTTGTTGGGGGGGGGGGGGGGGGGGGGGGGGGGGGGGGTGTTTATAAAAATTCACAATTATTTCATTTTTGTATTTGCTTCCGATCAAGTGATCCATAATTCCATTAATAGAGAAAAATGATGGGCATCTATCGAAACATGGATGAAAGTTTGAATATCCTGTCTGCATATAAATACGGTGGCCACTTGTTCTACACAAGATTTTAACTTTTCAAAAGATAGTCATATGTTGCTGTTCCTTTCACTCTCTTATGATGACTTGTCCGGTCCATTGGCAATGATCAGACAAAAAGTTTAAAAAATAGAAAACACAAGTTGGACCCATACAAAGGTAAATGCATCTTTTGAGTGGTTTAAATAATTGAATCTTTAGAAAGTGGGCTAAAGTGCAACTGTATCACTGGAGCCGAACCTTATTGATAAAGTCATTCTTATGTAATGATTCTTCAAATATCAGCTAGTAAAATTCTTTATTATTATTTTCACTTTTTTAATATTAAGTGACACCAATGACTGGTTTTTTCTACAGGGGGATCAATTGCACCTGCATCACCCATGGCACCACCAGGAAGTAGCTCTAGCCCTTCAAATCACACAGTCTCATTAGTCGCTCTCATCACTGCATTACTGGCTGCCCTAGTTGCAATCCTTTGAAGCTCCATTCAGCTTAATCCCTAAAGTCTCCATTATGTCCATTTATGTTGGATTGAAATTGTCTTACAATCGCTTGTTTCAAATAAGTTATGACTTTGGTCAGTTGTTTGTGAGTACAAGATGAATATTTTGCTCAAATCATCGATACAAATGGATAGGACAATTTTCTGTTGAGGGACATACCTCACTGACAATCTCTGCTATATGGGGTCCACATATGATCAACTTTTACAAGTTCTTTTGGTAACCCTGCTTACGGGGATGGGACAGAAGAGTTATATTTGTCAAATGGGCCTGGTTTATTTCTATATTTTTTGTTTAGTTAAGGTAGTGTTGGCATGGTCTGAGAAATGTAATTAGCGTCAACATCTGATACCCAGGGCTGTTAGTTGATGAGTCAGTTTCTTGAACTAGAGAGCCATGGGTTAGCATTGGCCTTGCTTAAGGGCCTGCATCACGGCTTGGCTTTTAGATTGAAATGGCAAGCATCAATTATTATCCATGCAGCTCTGGTCCAATCTTAAATCCAGATAGGAAGAGAAAGGGTCATCTTCATATTATGTCCATATTGAACTCAAACCCTAACCGAAATCCATAATCAGGATCTATGTAGTGGATCAGAACGGGATGCAGACATAAATTGAAAATGGATCAAAATATTCGTTTAACTAAGTTTTTGTGGACATTTAAGACAACTGTCCACGGTAATGGCAGACCAATTTTTGGTGTCATGGGCCAATCGCTTTCCGGGTTGGTGCTTTTTTTTTTCTTTTTTGTGACTCTTGGAGAGGCCTTAGGATGAAGTTTAGGACCAACTAATAACTTGGGGGAATTAATTCTATCATTGTTTTTCTTTTTCCTTGAATGAAATTAGCAAATGAAACCTAAACAAGCCCAATGACATCAGATTCAGTTGTTGGGCCACATGGCCATATCTGTGGTCCATTCTTAATTTCCTCTCAATTCAGGTTACAGCCACCCGTCAACGTCGTGAAAGTGCACATAAGAGAGCATATTAACAACTGAACCTAAAAATTAAGCCCATATGTCAAGGGTCTAGACTAGGCTCTCAATGGCCAAGGGTTCTAGTCTGGGCTGTATGAACGTTGTGGGTGCTGCACTATGCAATTAAGGAAGAGACCAGTTGCTCCAAACATTTCATAAACGGTCGCAATGAACTCAAGTAGTATGACATGATAAGCTGCACATTCAGCAGGCTAATGAAGTTGATTACGTATAACTAATGATCTCTTGAGGTTAATAAGAGAACACAAAAGAAACAAAAAATGACACTCTATGCTGCAGTCTCAACACCCCAATCACCTACATAAGGATCTCTATTTGCTAGTTTTGGATGATTTGACAAAGAAAATTTTTTACTCCTCCCTTCCTAAATCAGTTAAACTAATGACTTAAATGGACTATCAAATTAGTCAACACATCTCGGATTCAAATCCGCACAGGAAATAAAAATGAATTAAACGTAAGTTAGGCCCTAGGTTATTCTTGGAAGTGTATACTTGTGGTTTGCACCATTGTTTGCTGTTGTGTGGGGTGTCACTTTCTGGCTTAAAAGCTTTTTGGCCTCTTTAAAAAGATTTCATCTCTTTCATTTTATTCTCTTCCAGAAACTATTAATTCTGAAATTTTATCTTCAAAGAATGACTAATCTTGGAATTTTGTCTCCAATTAATGTGCTCATGACTGAAGGGGATTGATTAAAGAACAGAAAATGGTTCTTTGCAGATGTCTCAACACCATAATCATCGACAAAACAGCATGCTTGTGACTAGAGGTCATCACCTAAATCATGTGCTAATCACCTATAATCAAATAGGGGCAGACCATAATTACAAACTCTAATGAGATTCATCAGCACAGTATATAAAATCAATATGCCCATGTCCATAATGCAAATCATCTTAATTTATGTTTGCTGGGTCAGAAAACTCAAATGACTAATTAACTAGGCAATGATCAACAATACTTAATTGCAATTATGCGAATCTTGAGCTGTATTCCAAATCATCTTGGTGATTGTGATAGTGTGAGGCTTAGTGTAGGGACATATCAGATATGGTTTGATGATATTTAAAAACCATGTTCCTCATTGTACAAACAATCTCATTGAACTAATCTCTACTAGTAAGATAGTCCTATTCTAATACATGACATGGTCTGGTGGTGGTCAGATCACCAATGCAAAACATGTTTAACATCACGAAGTTGGCAATTATCAACAACATGAACTTCAAACAATTCAACAAGTCCCCTGAAAACCATCCCCATAAACATGATTGCCATAAAACAACCTTTAAAAGACAAACAAAACAAAGTCATTTGTTTCATTAATTCACTAGCAATAAAGAGCCGTGCTAAGCTCAGCTGTATGATAAAGATATGTCAAATTTAGGGATATTATTGAAATTTTATAATAAGAAGAAAAGAGGTTTGTGCATGATCACAACTGATAATATGTTAATTTATTTATAAAATAGTATTTAAAATAGTCTGAACTTTATAAAAATAAGAAATAAAGATAGGAATTAGACTAATTATCATAAGATACCATGCACATCATAATCTGCTAACATCCAATTGATCCCAAGTGGCCCTCCCAACATATTGGACATACAGTCTTTATCGCCCATCAGAAGTGAAACACACATCTTTGGTACTGCTAAACTCTTTCTAAAATTGGCATAGAAAACACTGGATTATTCTCCAAACATTTTAGGATGCTGAGAAAGTCAAATCTACTGACAAGAACACTTCTCTTTGCAATAATAAGGACATGGTCAAACCACCAATTGAAATCTACAATATTAGTTAAGAATTCCCTTCTTCCTATCAACAACGTATCAACCTTTGAGAATCACACTTCTTACCAGGAGCAAAAATAGAAAGAGAATAGAGTTCATAGTCCACATTGAAAATGTCTAAACATCTAGCTAGATCGAGAGCCCAGAGGTGAGATTGCCACTTTTTAAGTTGCGAAATGTGTTGCGGAGTAAAATAAGCCTTCAAAATGAGGACAGTAGAACAAAAGCTCTAGGTTTGAATTTTTTGTTTGCCACAAATGAAGATAATAGAATCTTGAAAAACTGAAATGAAAAACGAGAAGGGAAAAAAAACAAAAGAAAACTTCAGACCACCTTTGACCATGTGACCTTAGGTAGTTCAATGTAAAAAAAAAAAAAGGAAAAACAAGTCATTTGAAGGGAACCATAGAAGAAAAATTATTTACAATTGCAATTAACTGAGACAAAAATATTTATCTCTTAAGTTCTCCAAGACACTATCAACACCACCAACTAAAACAAGTGTAGCAAGTTATGGATCATGGAAGTCAATGCAAGACACATTTTTTGAGAATTGTCTCATAAGAGTCGTGCAATTATTTGGAGGCACTTATGTAGGAAATGCTGCACTAAGATCATGACTGACGTCAACATGATGAAGCAAGTCATTAGAGATAAGATTGTTGAAGCTATACCTATAGGAAACTCTATCTTAATTGGACACTAAAATCACAATAACTTATAAAATCAGCAAACATTTATCAAGCAACTGAAATTGTTTATTAAAGAAATATGCTTTTTCATATTCTGGGTGAAGAGTTCTATTTTCAAAGCTACTCTACAGAGGTTATTTGCTTGTAAAAGAGAACTAATGGAAATGTTGATACTCACAAATAAGAACATTTTAGATCTAAATCGTCCCAAATAATCGTTTCAATAATCTGTGCAAGTGTTTTCAACTATCTTTTGGCCATCCTGGTTATCTCCTCCCTATTTGATTTGATAAAATAGAGTGCATTTGTCACCAATGATTCTTAGAACACCATGAGAATCCGATCAAGCCCCACGAGTACTAAAAATATTTCATCCATCACTATCTAATGCCATAAATAGATGTTGGACATTAAAGGACCATAAGATTGGATCGTTTGATTCGAAATTCATTGAGTTAAATTTTGTCATCTTTATGGCAATAGCAATATCACAACGGTAAAATAGAGATTTTAAGAGATGAAAATTAATATACCATTTGGCTAAAAATATACATGGGCTTAAAAAGAGAGATCTTAAGAATTGATAATCACTAGAAAAAATGAATGGATTTTTTTTAAAGGATGTCAGTGCCGTTGTAGCTTATGACTTGAATTAGTTTTTTAATCAAACATGAGTATTATTGAGAACGAAAAGGAGAATAGAGAGATTTTAAGATTCATCTCATTTATTCACTAGGGATAGGGAGTATGATAGCTTTCATAAAAAATGAAAGAAGTTTAAAATTTAATCAGATTAGTAGAGGAATATTTAAAATTTGAATGAGATAATTTAGGATGGCTAATTCAAATGGAGAGATTTAGGGAGGAGATATGGAAATGTGTAATTTTTCCGAAAGTTATTTGTTTCATTAATTCATGCGATGAAACAAATCTCTCATGCCTCGGAAGGCTTCCTTCCATTACAAATTTGGAATGTAAATGGACCCAACAGACAAGTAATTGTTGAATAGAGAATTGAGTAATGACTTACGTTGATTAGAGCAAGCATTAGTTGGAGAAGACGACTAAGTTCTCCGGCGTGTCTCGAAAATCACTTGAAACAATCGAATCGGTCGCCTCCTTAACTGATTCCATCTCCCTCTTCCCCAACTTTAACAGACTCTCAGTGGCAAGAATCGCCTGTGGATCAATGTCATGCATCGCCCTTACATGCAGGGATCGGACGGCAGCCATGGCCGCCTCCTTCAACTCCTTCGAGATCGTGGGACCCAGAAGACAATGGCCCAAGATCCTCAAACAAGGCTGCAAAAGCTCCCAAGGGAGAGGAATCCTCCCACCCTTCTCCCCACATTCCTCCCTAACACTCCTCTTATTGCACCCAGCATCACTTGTGGAAACATCAGTACTAGCATCATTAACACTAGAATTAGATCCTCCATCTTCATTGCCACTATTCTTCTTGGAGAGATGGTCATATTGGCCTGCCCAAACCTCACAAAACTCACAAAAATCTAATTTTGAGCTGATGGGCATCTGGGATATCTTGCTATAATACAATTCCAAGGCCACCCCAACAATCCTAGCCCTCTTGGTGGACCTCACAGTGCCATATGGCTCCAACACAGGTGACAGGACTGCTATGTGCAATTCCGTAGCTATGTTCTTGGTCTTCATTTTAGCAGTGGTCTCATGGTAGAGGCTTGGATGGGAGAGGTCTGGTATGGTGACGGTGACCGACTGGCCGGCACGGGACTTGGTCACGTGGGAGTAGAGTGCCAGGAGGACCGCTTCAAAGCCGGCGAGAGGCTTCCGGGAGACAGCCCGAATGAGGTAGACGCCGGCAAGGGTGGGGAGGAACTTGAGGACAGCCAACTGGAGCTGTGGGTCAGAAGATTGGAAGGTGTCATAGAGCCATCTGCAGATGTTGTCATCTCCAGCTCCTGAGAGGGGCTGCCTCAAGCGGATGGTGACGCTGTTGGCAATGTGGGTGTCATCAAGGAGGGAGAGGGACGGGGAGAAGGTCTCTCCCAGGATGTGGGAGAGGGACTCAAGGGCTGATTGGGCCTGGGGGGTGGGCCCTACTGGTGGGGTGCTGTTGCTGGGGCCGGTGGGGCCAGGAGAGGTGGGATCTTCTTCTTCAGAGGCAGACATTGGTGGTTAAGGGATGGGGGCCGGGTGGAATTGAAGAGGGAAGGAGGTGGTTTTTGATTTTTTGTCTGATGATTGTGGGGAGTTGGGGTAACAGATTGTGAGGGATTGAGGTAGTGAGAATAGGAAGGAGGAAGTGGTTTGGTTGGTTTCTTTGGGGTGATTTGAAACATCCCACGTGTCGAGTTTTGACTTGGCTTTGGCCCATTGGGTGTGGCCCATGAATTGGATCCAGCCTTTTGAGAATGGCCCACGAATGGCCTTAATGAGGTGGGCCAGTTGGGCAAGTTGGGCTGTTGGAGCTATCTGCTGACCGTGTGATGAGGGGACTACCCTTTTTTTTGGCATTGTTAATTTTATTGTAGAGGCCCATTAATTTGACGGGGATAGGCTAGGCGCAAAATTGGGCTAACCTGCCATCCAATGTAAAATTGGGCTAGCCTGCCGCCTTTAAATCTACATTTTTGAAGGGGCTTGCACCCCTGCAGACACTGCAGTCTCGTAGGGCTGGCCTAAGGCCATGCCAATCATTTGGAAGGTAAGGATTGAAAGATCTAGATGAGACCTATGTATTGCAAGTTTCTTTTTTCTACTACATCTTAATCCCTTGATTCATAACTGTTAGGGCCTGATTCTTTGCAAGAATTTTGTGTGTTCATATCTGTTGGAATTTGTAGAATTTTGTGGGATTCATATTTGTTTCATGCCAGAATTTCTGCTTGAAAATTTCATATAACCCCAATTGTACAAATTTCTTGTTTCATTGCTACTTGAATTCATGATAGTTCTTTTCTCCGTAAAACCTCTTATCATATCCAACACTAGCAACTAAAATTGTCAAATCCATACCCATTTTCTCTCTGGTTTTCTTCCCATCAGTGCCTCATTCTATTTTTCATACCGATTGTTCTTTTCACTACCTCGGTCACAACTATTTGTACTTGGATCTCATCGTTGTTGTTCCTGTAGAACGGTGTTCAATCTGTCCGGCCAATGTGGAACCAAGGATAAGGAGGGTTTTGTTTGCAACTCTCAGCACCCATCCAAGAAGACATTGCAAACACCCGAAGTGCAGAACCCATTTCTTCTTCCCATTCCATCAAACCCCAAAAAATTTGATGCATGGAAGAGCTTAGACGAGAAAAAAAGAAAGGTTAAAATGAGGTAAATTGATGAAAGGAGTAGATAGGAATAAGATGATCGAGCCTAATTTTCTTATCATGACTTGGAGGAGAAGATAGCCGTTTACTTTCAAATCCTCCTAAAATGCTTGGAGTATGAAATACTAGAATAAGGACTAGCATTTGAAGATTTCACTTTTTTTGAAATTTCAAAATGTTCCTTATCTCAAATGCAATAAATGAATATGAAGTTTCTTATTGGAATTCAGGAATTTATAGATAGCATGAATTTTTAAGAGAAGTTATTATAAAGAAACAAACATCGGTTTAGAAGGCATCATTTTTTTCAGCGGACCACAAAATGCCTTGAAATTTGGAAGAAGATCAAAGGCATGATTGCTTAAGAGATGGATTACTTAACCTTGAATCTTCACACTCTTGGCCAAATCTTAAGCAATGCATTGAACCAAGGGAGAGGAGAAGCCCCTTTCACCAACAATAAAAGAGAAACTGTTTCCACAAGGTATATGGCCTCCTGTAACTATTATATTCTTAATGATTTCTCCTGAAGCGTAACTCTCTAGTTTCAACTGAAATTTAAAATCTAAAGAGTTTTCCATGGATTGTGCAATCACTCAGAATAAGAAGAAATTTCAAAAAAGATTGACAGCTTGAGAGATATAGGAAAAAATTGCTTGAAAGTTAAAGACATGAGGACTCAAAAATGTCAACATGGGGTTTATTGGTCCACATGGGGTTTCTTGGTTGGCAACCCGACGTCACCCCTCGCATGGATCCGTGGGTAATGAAAAAAATTAAACAACGAACATTGCATTCCGGATGCCGCCCATAGGCTTTTTCAACATATGGTTTTGGGGCTGGGGTGGGGGGTTGTTGAAAAACTAGTAAACATTAACAAACTGTAGTACAATGGCTGAAGCTAAGAGCCCAGCTTAAACTGGTCAAGTCCAACCTGGTTAGTTAGTGGACCAAATATGTTGGTCTGGTCTCAGTCTCCGTACAAAGTCTTATTCCTTAGCTAGGCGATCCAGTCTGGATTTTTAGCAAAAAAGTTGGCTAAGGCCTGAACCGCCTTGTTATTGGACCAATTTTCTGTTGGCATTTATGATGGGCCCACTTATGGATAGCCCAACATAGAAGACACCCCTCCCAAGGCACTTAAATTCCAACCGAGAAAGTTTGATTCAATTTTCTATCCTTATCCTATTCAAACTTAAGTCCGAGGTTTATCACCCATCAAATCAGATTGTATAATTACATATAGATATGGATATGGTAGTGTATTTGTACCGAATCTTATACCTATAACAAAAAATTTCACCTAAATCATCCATCACTATCTTCTTCATCAAGGGTATCCATCCTTGCTCTAAGATTGTGAAAAATAAATCCCTCATGATTGATCTCTTGTAGACAGTTATGAGTCTCTTTGCATCAGTTGCTTGATCCAAACCACATTAGTTGCTTAATCCAAATCAACACTGTCTCAATCGCGTTTGTAGCAGGCCTACAATTACAGATCTGCACTTCCACGGCAACTAAAGCTATCATATTCGAGTGAATCAACCAAGAGGTCCAAAAAGGCCATCGCAATTCCATTAAATTACGCTGGATCAACCCAGGCCTTCAATGGTTTTATCCACCTGGAAGTTGTAATCCCCGTGATGATCATAGTTCTTAACCTTCAATGACTTGGCTGAGTGAACTTGGGCTTTAGGCCATCAAGTGGGGTGACTCAAAAGTGTTTGCCGGAGTGCTCTACTTATCTGAGTTAGCCTGCTCAGTAACCGTTCGAGTTGATTTAATATTTTGAGTCATTTACTATGACTTGTGGTATTGTAACTGTGATGTAATCCATATGAACAGGGTTCTCAGAGGACAGGCCTGCTTTAGTCTAACCTGACTCCCAACCCGCAATTTACTGGATTTGGCCTGTGGTTTACTTTCGAGGGCTGGGTCTGGGCTTATTTTGGGGCCTGATGGCTACCTAGGGTAGGGCTTTAAGATAGCTACTCGGTTGGGCCTGAGCCTGACTTTCAGAATGCTCTGGATCCAAGTCTGATCCTAGGCCCGGTAAATTAATGAGCCAGGATAGACCAAGGTCCAGGCCTAACAACCCTTTCAACATCCTTAGATATGAATAATCTCTATAGATATAAAAGGACCTGACCCAAACGTCCTGGGACCTTGCTCATAGCAACATTTCTCAAGCTGAACTGAATTGCCCCACTGGACCTAGTTCAACACGAACCAATGCCTTAGATAGTTGTTGTTATCATCATCATAATCAAAGCCTTGTTCTAACTTTGTTGAGTCATCTATATGAATTATGCTTCTCCATTCAAATTTATTATAGGCCAAATTCTCATAGAGGCTGCAACCATTTCACTCCTTGGCCTATACCTTTTTTCTTTTCTTAGATGGTCAAGTCCAACTAGAATTCTTCAATGGGCATAACAAAAATTGGACAAAAGGGCATTCTGGTGGAGTGGATCAACAGCCCAACGCAGTTAGACCTTCTGATTAACCCATGTCACCCACATAAAAAAAATATAATAGAAAATTTAGTTTAAAAAAGCTAACAGCGGTTTCCACCCTCGGTTTTTAATTATTTGACCATTTTTCGTGGGTCGACTCATTTAGTTCCAATAGAGGAACCAATTTAGACCAAGCTGTCCAATCAACTGGTTCAACCCACAGCGTGAATTCTTGCAAAAAGAACCCTAATTACTAAATCCCTAAAATCTGGCATGGGAAGCTTCATTTATGTGGGGAGACCGAAAGTGTTTGGAAAGCCCCTCCATTCAATCCTACCTGTTGAACAAATATCTTATTCGTAGTCAACAGGTTTGTGATGTGTTTTTCTACATATGAAATGAGGTAAGAAGTGTAGGAAGTGAGAAAAGGATAATGGAGCCTCGGAGGAACCTGAGATGTTGAATACTTGACTGTGACCTCTCCCCTTCCTCTCCATATCCAACCACTTATTAATTATGAGAGAGAGAGAGAGACAGAGAGAGAGTCCAGTTGGTGATATTGAATTCAGGAGATATAACCACGTGGGCGGCTGGGTCAACATGGCCGTCTCTTCTCCATTGTTGAGGCCAGCTCACTTCTCCACAAGCCCGGATCCTCTAAGGCTTTGACTTAGAGAAATGTTGAGTTAAAAAGAGTGAAACTCTTATGTGGGGTTCACTTATTGAAATCTAAACCGTTTAAAATAAATGACCTCTAGGCATTTGTAATGTTCTCAATTTTTAGATTAATTAGATTTAGTTCCCCATTTCCAATGACAATTTTTGATAAAAGATGTGATTAACAAGTAATGCAATTTTATTATCGCATTTTTCATCAAGTAGGCAATCCAACAGTGGAAAAACTCTGGATTGATATAAAATTTGTCGATGCCATATATGCTTAAATGATATTTACTTTGAATGATTTGGATTTCAATAGGTGAGTCCCATGGTCAAATTTCACTCCCTTTCAACTCAAGAATTTTCTAGGTTATAACCGTAGAGGAGCTCGATTCCTTTGATCAACTTGCCAACATTTCATTTTCGGCCGTGTTGGAAACTTAGCTTAGCTGGAGTCGGGGAGGCTTTGACTATGAGTAGTCCTAAATTTAAAAGTAGGAGAGAGAAATTATGTAATGGGTTCATCTAGTTAAAACAGGAGATGCTCACAATAAATGACATTAAAGTGTAAATGTATCTCATATGTTACTCTTACGGGAGTCCGTTCCACCGTAATTTAGTTTTGAACTAAAACCATGATTACATTAATCTTATGCATTATACATTAGCACAACTTTTTATTAATCCATCAATTTTATCGTGGGATTAATTTTCACTGTAATAAAATTTAAAAATTCTACATAAATTGGAAGGACATTTGTCTTGAATGGCTTTAGTTTTGAAAAAGTAGGCCTCACAATAGAGTTCGGCTCCTTCGGGGCATAACTTCTCCATAAAAAATCGTTTGCCAAGTCTAAATATTGCCACTACTTTTAGAAAGAGGTTTTAAATAGAGTTTTAGACAAACAATAATGTCTAAATGGTGCAAAATTAAAGTCCAAATGTAAGAGACAATAGACATTTATGTTATTTTTGAAACGGTAGAGAAAAGTGGCTCTTTGAAACAGAGAAAATGGTGAAGAGGACAGACCCTATAGCTACAGTGTCAAATAACGCCTCAACTTATTATTTTTGTTTTTTTAAAAGAATCTGGGATACAAAATAAAGATTCTAAACCATTGGTTGTCTTCACAAGCCAAAGAACGGCTATAAGACCAAATTTTAATTGTTGATCATCCTCCAATCTTGAGATCTTAGTGAAAAAACGTTATCACTTAGATCTAATTTTTGGCAATTTGTGGACCCTATTATCAAACTTTGAACCGTTGATCCTGTTCGTAAGCTTAGTAATGGTTAGTATGCAATATTTTAGTTTCTAATTCATTCTAGATATTAAGAAATCTAAGAGAAACTCTGGACCGTTCATTCATTTATGTAAAAACAATCTGGATTTTCACTTTTGCAAACAAAGTTTTATTTTTTTAAATGTTTTCCCAAGTATGGGTCCCTTAATATTAATCTGAACCATAGAATCTAATTATAAAAATAAATATGATCATGTAATCAAATTTGAACCATTGATCATTCACGAATCTCAAGATATTTGTAAAAAAAATGGCCTCTTACATTCAATTTTTTTTGGAATTTGTGGACCCAAATATTAGGTCCGGACAATTGATATTCTTCCTAAACACAAGAACATTTATTGGTCAAAATTTGAGCCTTTAATTACTTGTGGATCTTGAGAAATTTATGGAAAATTTCTCACCATAGGATTTTAGAATGCATATTTCGAAATGTAAATTCGTCGTACCGAACAATCTAAAAGTAAAAACATCTATTCTACATAGATCTATTTTATATAGATCTACTATCCATATATCTATTTCATATAGATAAGATATGCCCAACAAGGCCTAAGTCAATGCTTAAGGATGCATTTGTGCAAAGCATGCCATCAAAAGAGGGTGATGCCAAAAAAAGAGGGTAAAAAAGGAGTTGGGTTTTTCCAAAATTTTCATGGGTGTCACTTTTTGCTATTTGGTATGGAGCTTGTTTCATACAAAAAAGAAAAAAATATATTTAAATGAACTTTTCTCAAGTATGCAAAAAATTATTTTCTTTTTAAAAAGTGATCAAATTCGCTTATTCATTTATTTTTCAAATCACATTTTGTTTTACTATAGAAAAACTTTTAAAAAGCCTTTAAAATTCAAGTGTTGCACAGATGTGACCTTTAAATTCTTTGCCTTGATAAATTTCACTCAGGATGGCAATGAGTAAGGTAGAATTGGGACCTACCCTAGCCTGCTCATATTGGGAGCGGGTTTTGTAGTAGTTTTCTTGGTGTAGAGCGGGTTTGGGTTTTGTTGTCTCAACCCACCCCGTCCCGAATATATAATATTTATATACTTATTACTAAGACAAAACTCATAAGTTGTAAACGATTTTGGGTCTTATGATAAGGTATGAAGGAATAGAGTGTAGCGTGTTTAAACTCTACTACATAGATTCTCATATATTTTTACATATTTTTGAAGTTTTAAGCTTTAAATTTGACTTTACTCATTCAAATTGCGCGGGTTTGGTATCACATGTCAGTGACCCGCCATGGGGTAGATTAGGTTTAGATGGAATAAATATCAGGTGGCACAGATTTAGATTTACCCCGATTCATATGAAACCCGCCCCAGTGCCATCGTTAGATTTCACTTGAGGTTGGATGAGCAAATATGTTGGTTTCTCAAATGTCTAACTTTTTTTCCTTTGATTGATCAAACTTTAAAAAAAAATTTATTTTAGTTATAAATCCAAACAGGAGTAAGGGGGTGGCAATTGACAAATAATAAGTCATAAAAACCTGTGAGCATTGTCTCTCCTCCACTTGAGGGCGGTTCATTTTGGCCCACTTGCCGTGTGTCCTTTTCTTCCTTCCTTGTTGACAGTCTAATTGGAATCGATGACTTGAGAATCCCACCACTGTGTGCACATGGAATCATTGAGGACATAGCGGCTGATTTAGTGATGTGTGCTATGACTCTAGAATGCACATAATTAGGGTCATTATTTGGATGTTTTATTTTCAATCCATTCGTACTTGTTTTAACTCATTAATTTTATTGTCTTATTAAGGATGGCATTTGTTTTAGTGGATCTTTATTTGATTGCCTCTTGTGAGCGAATATTGTTTGAGCATTGTGTTGGACTTTTGTTTTCTCATTTTTGTGATTCCATTCAATTGTCTCACTCTAGAAAATCTTCAATCATTTATTGCGATTTCAACAATTAATTGTCAGAGTCCTAAAACAAGGACAACGCGTGCAACACATATTGCTCCCCACCGAACAAGTAGCCAAATCAAATTAGGAGTCTGTGGAAAGGTAGCACCTAATGTGGGGTTTCTCCTGTGAGAATCCTACCAGGCTGTGTTCTAGGTCTTTGGCCCAACCTTTAATTTAGGGGATAGTTGAGATTAAAAATCTTGTACTACCCTTGTGAGGGACTCCTCTAGGTGAAAATTCTGCCATTCAATGTAATTCATATTGATGGGAAAAGGCTCAAGTAGATGATGATGTGTTAAGGATAGGATAGAAATGAATTACATGTAGTTGGGTTACTAGAGGATTTTTTATTTCTTTCTTGCAACTAACGACTCGAAACTATAGGTGGAGTACCATACGTTAGTTTTGTTGTAATGTTATATTTTACTTACGTGGCTGGATCTTAAGAGTCAATACATTAAAAAATAAACTAGAAAAGAGTTTGAACATATCCATATCTGTCTTGGCCTAGAACAAATCAGCTCTCAAGGGCCCCCCCACTTTTTTTTTAAGAACAAAATTCATGACTGGAATATGTGATGGTTCTCCCTTTCTGAAATTTTTAGATGCAACATTTTTTTTTGATATAATTCTAAATTTCAACCATCTAAAAATATGAATTAAATTTAGGGCGTATTTGGTGCCGTATGCGGAAGAGGAAATCAAGCTCTTCATCTTCTGTGGATCCAACTTTCTTACTATATTACAAAGAATTTTAGATTATCTCTTTTGGAGAAAATAAGCAAAAAAGGGAGATATCCAATAAAAATGACTGCTGCACCAAATGCTCCTGCAAGACATTGAATTTTTTGGCGCCTTATTGTAGGTAGTTTTTCACTAAAAAGAGTGCACAAACGCCCTTTTAGAATTTTTAGAATTCCAATCCCTTTATTATTTTCCATATGCTTTAATGGAGAGGAAGGTTCAAGAATTCCATCTAAAAGAAAGCTTTTGGAAGATTTACAAATTGCACATACATTCTTAGAATTTTGCTACAAAAACAAACCCTAATCATATTGGCCTAACTTCTTTTCTTCTTTCAATGATGTGGCTTTTCATCAAACCAAGA
Organism: Sextonia rubra; assembly: GCA_037013555.1. Taxonomy (NCBI): domain Eukaryota; kingdom Viridiplantae; phylum Streptophyta; class Magnoliopsida; order Laurales; family Lauraceae; genus Sextonia; species Sextonia rubra. The sequence continues at coordinate 15,182,802 of JASUAD010000007.1, read as the reverse complement.
GTCTATGAGAGACCCATTGACTATATTTATATTCAACTTAAGGTTGCTAATCCATTAAGGTTATCAAAAATGAAGACTTTATTTGTTGCATTCTTGAGTCTAATTATAAAACCTACTTTTAAGTTGGAATTCAAAAGATCTTTTTTACGTGAGGCGTGGATTTGCACTCTAGGGCTTTTGTTTGAGTCCCACTCTATACTTGCCTGGTGCAAGCATGTTGCAAGGTGGTGCTTGCACAAATAAAAAAACCCCTCAAAACATTGTACTGATCATAGCAAAAAAAGAGTAAAGCCATAATGTAATTATGTTATATCACTTAGACATTAATTGTTTGTTTGCATAGAATGCACATAAAAATTAAATACATAAAATTTTATGGTCAAATGAGCTACCATAGGAAGATTAAAGAGATGATGGATGACAAAAATAAAATAAGGGTTGGAGCATATAATGTAGTCATCTAGATAGGCCCTTAACTTTCGTTTGAAATCACACATGGTGGTAAGTCCAATGATGGACTCAGAGTTTTCATTTAAGTGGCATAGATCCAAATAGGCAATTGTTTTTTTTGGAATAAATGTAAGATTTTGATGTAGATTTTGGAATAATCATAAAGTTTATATGTAGATTTTTGAAGAAAAATTAGATTTCTCATTATAGTTTCAGAAGTAGAGTGAGGTTCAATGGGTGCGTTCACCTCCACATGGATGCATAAAAGTCTACCGCTAGTGGTAATTTGATTGTTGTTTTTTACATTTAAATTTTTTTATTTTTAACCACTTAGGAAATACAACGGACCAGGATTCCTAGGAATCAAAACAAATGAAACACACCGGGCCTGCAAGCATAATTCACAATGTTAGGCGTGTTGGCCCACAAATAGGATCACATTGAATTCAATTGACACTTTATGTCTCGAACCACGAGCACCATAACTAGGCCGAACCGGATAAGCATGAAATTTTGGTCGAAGTGGACCACACCCATGACACCATTGGGTCAACCTCAACCGTTCTCAAATATCTTGGAAGTTGAGAAACTCAATGTGTCTAGTTTGTGTTCTTCCTTCCGATTTATTTAATTCTTTTCCTTGGCGTATTAGCTGAAGACTCGTAACATAGCACGTTCCAAATTTAAAGACCTTTTGTCGCGGACGAAACGATCAGTCTGTCAGAATCACTTTGGTGGGTCGCGGGCCTATACGAAATAAAATAAGGAAAAATCTCAAAAAGTGTATATATATATATATTTATATATATATATTGCTCATTAAAAAAAATTTTATGTTAAGATCCGAAGATTTCTAAAAGACATGAAATTTTGGGATTTTTTTCCATAATTATATCATTAAACTTTTATGCGATATAGCAAAATTTTAATCGGAACATGTGATATATGTTTTGTTTTTTCTTTGAATTTCAAAAGATATTTTAAAAAAAATTATTCAAAATTATAAATCTTTTTTTTTTGCAATGTTGTAAAAGGATTTTGTGATAAAAAAAAAAGCACCAATACGGAAAACCCGTGTGAGAAATTTTTTCAACTTTCATCACAAGGTAGAGTTATCAATGACTAATAGTGACTTTTTAAAAAAACTTCTAAAGTTTTTCACAATTGTACTAATCTAAGTCCTCTTTATATTTCTTTTTTTAAATGATAAAAATACTCTTATATCATTTTTCAAGATTTCTTTAATAATTCATCTAAGAGATATGATCATGTCCAACCCAAATTACTAAGTGGGCCCACTTCAACTACTTATATGCATGAATGGTTTAAAAAAAAGGGATTCCAACTAATTAAAAAATCTGACTTCATTAAATGATTATGGTCATCAAAATCAAAACAATCAAGTTTAAGGAGAAAAGAGATTAAAAAAAGATAAAAACCTTAGGACATGTTTGTTTCACCACATTTATATATATAAACATCTCACTCGTGTAATGGTTCCACACCATTTATGTAAGTTCTATGTGTAAACTGTGTATAAAATGTCCCTTTCAATTTCACAACCCAACAGATGTTTATCCATTTCACACACAGTTTGCTTTTGTGTTGCTATAGTACAGTCATGCCCATCTTGCCTTTTTTCTTTTTATTTTATGGACCCCCCACTCATGATCCAAACCATCCAACATGTTAGTAATAGCATAAACAGCTATAATACAAAAACTCAGCTGTTAAATCATCATCAATCATAAAATATTTATGAAACAATTACAGCTGTTGATCCTCATTTTTGCAATTTTTTGGTCCCCTTTTCTACAATCCTCACCGTTCATCAATTTCAAAAGGCCATTTTTTGCTAGGTGGTCAAATTTTAGATGTTGATTCCACATAGATCTTGAGATATGTTCAAGAAACATATGAACAATTAAATGCATGCACCATTTTCTGCTGTGCATTTTAAAAGTTAAAAACATAGTCATTTTTTTAAAATTTTTTGGATCATCTGAGCCTATAATGAAAGATCTGAATTGTAAAAACTCTACAAATGGCCTTAAACCATTAGTGGCTCAAATTTCAACCGTTGATGATTCGTGGATTGTGAGATAGTTACAAAAAGCTCAGACTATTTAATTTTCAATTCTGATTTTTGTGGGGCTTTTTGTTTTCCAATCCACACCATTGATCCTCTTTAAATATGCCACCAATGGTTACTAAAATAAATCTCATCACTTGATTAAATGTGGGCTTTTCAAAAATTGTGAAAAATATATCAACCATTAAGATCAACTAAATTCACATTTAAAGGGACGTGAAAATAACAAATAAAGAAATATATTCTACATGTGAGTCTTTTGCATATATATATAACAAATGAGATTTAACAAAAAAGATTATATAAAGGACTTGGTTGAAAGAATTATAATAAAAAAAGTTTTCCTACAAAATGATCAGATTATCCGACGGTTTGTAACCGTGTCGTTAGATCGTTAGTACAAAGTCACTGTAGCCATTTCGTAACGAAACTAAGAATATTCGCATTTCAGCAGACCGCGCCATGCGCCGCCTAGTGCGCACGGCTCCAAGAAAGTCTCCTTTTTTCCACACTGCGCACGTTAGCTTTAGCTCACTGTGCATGTTAGCTTTGTGGCACATGTGGCGAAACTGTATTGGTTGGACCAAGGCACTCGAGGACAAAGGAAGATGTTGATTTCACAGACTAATCACGGGCGTTACTCACAGACAGGACCAACGGCTGGGATTTCGCGAATATTTCATTTGACGGTTCAGATTTCTAGGACAGATCATATTGTGTCCCACATCTGTCAATATCACAAGCAAGTAATTGATGCCACCGACTGCCCATGTTTTTTTAATTGCATGAACAGTTTAGAGGCTCAAATCATACACTGCTGGAGCATAATGACTCGGTGAGTACCACCCCAATTGGACCCACTTGTGGGCCACAGAACAATTCAATATGGGCCTCAAGGAATCTAGACCTCTAATTGGAGCTCTCTAAATCTACTGGTGGCGCCCACCTCTGAAATCTAAATTAATCAAAGTATTTATCGCACCAACCATTCACACCAAGTGAAATTTTATTTACAACTAAAATCTGCTTAACTTCTATCAGAGTAAAATTTTATTGGGCGTTCATGTATAGTGAGAGTCATGTTAAGAGATTGTAATAGGCGGTAAGCTCAATTTGAGAAACTTATGCATATGACTTTTGTGGGATGAGAGGATTTCTTAATCTAAAAGAAAATTGGCTAGATTTTCCATGTAGTTGTGTTTATTGCCGGTTCCCTCCATAGGAAGAATTTTAATTTCATATGAGAGAAATAGGAATGCAACGTTCTTCTTGTATCTAAAAATAAGAATCCACATAGTGAAATCATCTTGTCACATAAACGTTTTTTTTTTATGAATTATCTTATTTTGGGTTTATAGATCTGGATTGGACCTACCATGTTCAATGGACAAGCAAGTCAAACCATTTCCCTTAATGGAGGATCCTAAGTCCTAAGTCCTAGCCATTATGATCACGGATACAGCCTAGCATATGGAGTAAAAAATCAAATTGTGGTCCTCTCACGGTGTATGCTATTCAACTGCTGTATAAAGTATGTAAATGAAGGACAGGATTACGGTTATTTTTCAATTGGTATTTGAGAATGGCATATTGCATGTGTGGGTTTTAACTTTTATTAAATTGAGAATCATCCATTTTCTCACGAGAGGGTAGTATTATTTTTTATAATTATGTACTAAAAAAGTGACTTAAAATAAAAATGATTACGTGGGCATCATCATCTTCAAAGCATTACCTATCCCAACTATTGTGATTAAGGTTACCATTCAAGAATATCAACCTTGTCACATGCGTTACTACTATGTGTGTTTATAATTAACCATTTAAGGAAAATATTTATATTATATGCAGCCGTCCCGTATAAATATTTTCATGAGAATTTTAGGTGGAGTCCATCTATTACACAATCTAAACTTTGCAACTCATGGGGACCCCTCTAATGTCACACATCCAATATCTGTTTAATCTGAATTTATTGGATTATTGGATCGATTGCACACCATTCCGAATTGATTAAATTTGTAAGCCATAGATGAATGGGTTAGGGACATATGATTGGAGCCAAACTTGACATCTGGAGTTATCCCACATGGATCTTCCCCCCCACCCCCAAACCCTCGCTCGGTTTCATCTCTTGATGGGGTCCAAAATGTGCATGAAATGTCCGTGAGAGATGTATACACAAAAAAACTCCCCATCATCTAAAAGTGTATATACAAAGTAGGAAAAACTTTTCCATGCGCATGAGAACTGTCGACTTGGATGGTAGCAAAGGCGGGGCCCACTTCTAACATTCACATCTTGCAAATGCATGTTAGTGGTTCTCATACACTATGCGTAGAAGAATGTTTTCAATAAAAGTAACTAGTCGTTCACTCTAATTGGCCATTTTGAGAGTTTAAAATTAGGGTCTTATTTCATGATTTGGAGCTAATTTATATGTTAGAACTTCTGATTGACCTCCATTTGTATTTCCTATTTTATTTGAAATAGAAATGTGCTTCTCATAAAAGAAGGTAAGGAGGGTTCCTGTTTTTAAGCATTTCTAGCTAAAGCAGAAGATTGTTTTTTTGTAAAGTTGATAATGTAAGTTTATGAGTATTAATGACCTAATTGTATTTTCAAATGACCGCAATTTGTGAGAGATTGTAATTTCTAAAAGGTTGGTTCTAAATGTCACAACAAGGTGGATCCCATGTTCACTATAACAAAAGTGGATCCAGTTTGTAATTCCTAAAGGTGGCTTTCATACGCACAATCACAAAAAGTGGGCCCCTATTTCAATCTTATAAAGGGAGGTCGATGCTGTAATTTTCAAGGTGGTCTCATGTTGTAATTTCTAAAAGTGGGTATCATGTAAAATAATTCCTATATGGATTTTTTGTTGTAATTTCTTACAAGAACAGCCTCTTACCCTAGTGCTAAGAGGTGTGGTTCTTCCCAGCCTGACCAAGGTTCCAACTTGGTTAGTAACCTTTCCTCATTCAAGGACTTGTTACCTCACCCGAGGTGGCACCCTCACTAAAAGGTTAGGAGTTCCAGCCCCCCAAAGGCTGGGATACTAAAAAAAAAAACTCCCATATGGATTTCTTATTGTGATTTCTACATTTAGTAATGCGTTGCAACTTTTAAAAGTGGGTCCCATATTTTAATTCCTATATAAGTGTACCGAATGCTATAGTTCCTAAAGATGAGACCCATGTTGTAATTTCTAAAGGTCCACCTTGTGAAGAACAATTCATAAAGGCAGGTCACATTGTAATTCCTAAGGTCGGTCTTATGTTCACAATCACAAAAGGTGTGTATGGTTCAATTCCTATAAAGGTGGGCTCACATTCTAATTCTTAAAAGTGAGTCCCATGTTGTATTTATAAAGGTGGCACATTGATAGAGAATTTTTAAGGAAATGATAGAGAAATGCTCTTTGATATAGGCCCAACTATATAGATTTTACTTACCCATAAGTTAAAAAAATTTATTAGGGCCTATAAATTTGCATAGAATACATATGCTGGATTATATAGGAATTCATTGCTAAATTAGCTCCACTGAAAGGATAATTAATTAGGTAATGAGTGTAGGATATAACGCACCATGTCAAGTCGGCCCTAATTTGTTTCAAAGGATTTAAATTAGTAAGGTGAAGATCCACAAATTGCTAATAAATATCTCATATTGATAATCTTTGTGAATCTTAGCTTTTGTTCCTAAGGGGTAGATCCTTTTTCAGTGGAAAGGGGAGGAGACAGATGCCTTGTCGTTGTTGTTTGGTGCATCAAAGAAAAGATAAAAGGAAAGTGCCTCTTTACATGGTATTTGAGCGCTCTTTCCACCGTGACTAAGAAAGGGAGTTCTTACCTCTTAGTTTCGCTCCGCATTGTTTAACAAATGCATCGGATGAAGTCGTGGAAGGTTTTCCTCTTCTGCCATGGCAGTTGTTTTCAAGGGGGGGGGGGGGGGGGGGGGGGGGGGGGGGGGTGTGGTGGGGTGGGCGCATAGTAGGGTTTCAAGTGAGTATCTAATTATAATTAGAACATGGTGAAGTCTTTCATTTGCAAACAAGTGTGGAGGTCGTTTTTTATAGGGAGATATTTGGATCTAGATCCAAGCATACACACAATCCAAAACATTCCGACCCAAATATAATTGCTTAGTTGTTTGAAACCTGTGATCCAAATCTCGGATGATTGCATCTGCATATTATATATAGGGCAAGGCTACAGTGCAGCACTACTACATTGTAGTATAGAGCAGTGCACCATTTTTAAATTGTAGTGAAGCTCACCTTTTTAAAATCCAAACAATTCATCAGCCCTAAAACCCATAATATTCATTGTATCTAAGTTTTCAAAGAAACATTTAGCGATCTAACCATTTAAATTGATCACATATGAGTGTTTCTCTCCATTTCTATCTCACCAAGAGAATAATAAGGCAAGTTCATTATGTGCTTCAGATAAAATCTAATCTAATGGTGGCAATGTTACATATTTAAGTAATAAGGTGTAGGTTGATTATTAAAAAGGGTCTTAGGAATGATGAATAGATTTGATTTTTAAAATGTAGGCCCCACCATAAATTAAAGATGGAGCGTTGCACCATACTACAATGCAGCAGTGCTGCAGTGTAGCCCCGCCCTTATATATAAGTCTTAAAGTTAAGGGAATACATAGCTTGAGTAGTATTGATATTAGATGATTTATTTTGCTTTAATTAATTGTCATTAAATAGCCTCACTACTATATTTAAAAACTTTTTTTCTTGTTGGACGCTTTTATCCAGTCATACTAATACATTCCACATCTTTCTTTGGATCCAAATTTAGTTGATGCAGGATTCAAATACACCATTTTATAGGTTTTGGATTGGATTTAAATTGAAATCCACCATGCTATTTTGTATCCTTGAAAAGAGGATTGGTTTCTATTAAATAGATAGTTACAATATTTTTATCTTATTTTTAAAAATAATATTTAATTCTTGTACGGCACTTTATTAATAATATTTTGAGAATGAGAAATGCTAAACTTACACCCCCCGTTACTCCCAAAAATTACTAGGGAGTAACGGAAGGAGGAAATGGGGGTATAAGTATAGCATTGCTCTTTAGGGCACATTTGTGCATACACCATTTCTATAGAAAAAGGAAATTGCTATGTCAGCAATTTTCTTAGTAATTGAAAACCTTAAAAAATGAGTTTCACAAAAGTATGAAATTTATGTTTGGTACGAATTTGTTTTCCTTGATGAAAGATGCAAATTTTGTTTGGTGTGGTTGTGATGGAAAACTAGTTTTTTTTTTTTGTTTGATGTGGAAATGAATTAGGAAACGAAATTATAAAAGGGCATTAACTTTTTTGTAGAAATGGAAGTTCGATGGCCCCCCATGGGAATTTTGTTTCTAATTTGTTCAAGAACAAGTCTGATGTGACAGTGATGTAGGAGAAAAGCGGTTACGAGGAATTGTGCTGCAACAAACACACTAAAAATGGATTTTTTAAAGAAAACCATTTTATTTTCCTCAAAGAATGGTTACACAAACATGCCTTTAAGAATAGAAGGGGCACAACATGAGCAAGCCATGCATTTATTTGTCTAAGACCTCTCTTAGCTTCGTGTCATGTGGGCAAGGTCGACCCATATACATGATGCCAAAATTACTTGGACTGAGCCCAAACTTGAATTCAAAATAGTAATATGAGACCCATATAATTAAGTGGGGGGTTGGGGTGGTTGTGTTTAGTCCCTGTTGGACAAGAGGATTTTTTTGAGAACGCCTCATACATAAATTATCATATAGTATATTTCTAATTCAAGTGCCCGGGCAAATCAGGAGACCCAAGATGCTCTGCTGAAATCCTCAGCCTTCATCTTGATTTAAGGCTTGAATGAGATCTAGAGAACAACCACCTCCATCTCAATTTGGGTTTTCATGCCGGTCAGGCCACGTGGAATCTAGTTTGACCCATCCCATTTCACTTTTAGTTAAAAAGGTTAAAAAAAAACCCTTACCGTCCCTCTAGGGGGGTGAAAAGGTAAAGAAAGAAATAAGTCAAAGAGTTCTGAATTCTAGTTGACGGCACATCTACGTGATACCCATGCCATGGAAAATGATTTGCTTCCCATACTCTCCACTGTATTGTAATTTCATGGGCCACTTTTATTTTGGAAAAAGTAGATAGTTAACTATTTGGGGCTGAGTGGGGCTGAGACCAGCCCCATTGAAGGGTAAGGCAAGAGAGGCCCGGGTGAGAAAATGAGACCTTGCTAAGGTGAATAGTCTCCGTGCGACCAAAGGTGACATACCTAAAGTTGATTCCTGGGCAGTCCGGTGAGAATTGATGTAATTTACCATTGAAGTATGATGTTATTTTTGAAATGAAAATAAAATGGATAAAATTCATGAAAAAAAGCTTGTTCCATTTTCTATCATCCCTCTTCTCAGGACTCAGGAATTATTGATGTCATGACCCATGATAGTCCACGGGTCGAGAGCATCCACATGGAAGCCTGCAGAACCTTAAGAGAAAATTTTAGATAACCTCACAACCTTTATCTTGCGTTATGATAGAACGTTTTCGAAAACAACCCAACACCTTAACGACAAAAGCGCAATGCCAGCACGACTAAAATCGGGTGAACCATCAACTGTCTTCCTCACGCGTCCTCTCAATAGAAAGAGCGGGAACTCCACACCCACTTATTAAAAATCCTAACCACTTAAAAACGATTACCTGACCTTTTGTTTTATTGATGATGCAATTAATATATGATTTATACAATCTTATATATTATAAGTTATGATATTGATAATACTATTAATTATATGCTTAATTTTATAAAAAGATTGACTTCTCTTCGAGTAAAATAAAAGTAGAATATTTATTTTGAGCTTTTTGTTGTGCTTTTCTGATATCACCCGTTGTGCGCGTACATCAATCACAAGATTAACAAACCACATACAAGAAGAGACACGAGATTTACGTGGTTCACCCAAACAGGGCTACATCCACGGGCATAGAGACGATCATCTTCACTATCACAAGTAAAGTACACAGAGACTCTCTCTCACACATCGTCTCACCTACGCGGTGTGGGAACACCACGGGCAAGAGAGCTCTAACCTCTCTTCAGCGCAAGATCTAGGGTTACAGACTACACATATATAGTCTCCGCTTTCTTGGCCACTAAGAAAGTTCCAGTACAATTACCAAAATACCCTTGACCTTAAACCAGTCCCTGGCTAACCTAGTGGACTCATCCAGCAAAACCGGAATGTAAGACATATACCCAACAATTTTTAGATTTTTAATAAGGGACTGAATTTACACTCTTTTCATGTGGTGGAAATTTGTGTGAGCCATTCGTTGAACCCAGACACGATTTATCATCAAAAGTGGGTAACTCAGCTGTGGAACTTTATTCCCTGTGTCTTAAGGATTTGAGGCGCATCCCGACCATTGGCATTTGTGTGAACATGACAATAAGTCAATGATCCAGGCCGTTGATATGGAGGCCTACATCGATAAGAAAGGTCCTATTTATGGGTGACTTTAACGTGGCGTTTCTTCAATTTGCTCCATTGATGAATGCTTAAGTAATGCTGTAGGTTCTCTGTTAATTGCACTTCTAATGCGTTGGGATGTGGCACTTTCCAATCTGGGAGATTTTGTGTGCAGAGTATCTGGGATCATCTGACCAGAGAAGGCAGTCTTTCTGAGGCTGGTTGAAGAATAATGAGCTGAACCACACGTGGGATTTATGATGGTCCACTGGACCTGTAAAGTACTTGGTCGATTTTGAAGCAGGATAAAGGGTCTTCCGGGCTCTCCATTATTGCTGGTGTGGCCCACCAGATAGCCATCCTAACATCTACGATCTTTGAAGTCTGCAATATAATTTTGGTTAGAGCTACATTGAGAGATTGTGAGAGGAAACTTTATTAGAACCCATTTCTTTGCATGAAATTAATTTCTATGAATTCATGATTAGATGGTCTCAACAATGGTTTATTGAAAAAGTAAGGGTTCAGGCATGGAAGGTTGAGATGTAGATTGGGGCTTGGCTTTCAATCATTGAGAGATTGATAAGAGGAAACTAGTTGTATCGAGTAGATAAACATCTTTTATGAGGCATTTGTGGAGAAGCATATTTTCAACAATAATTTCTGTTTCCAGACAACGAGTTTGGTCATCTCATTGAAGAAAAACGGGTGAGATCTTGGACCAAGGACTACCAACATGGCGATGCGTTTGGGGAGACGGGTAGCCCCAAGGCCTTTTCCTTTGAAGGGCACTATCTAAAAATATTTTTTAAGACGGCCTCATATAATATCTTCAATGAAATCAAACATTCTTCTAATAGTTCAATTACTTTTCAGCAAGAGGTAAGATCCACTACTTTTATTGTAGATGTTTTAACCAAACAATGAGTTAAGAGATTCTATCCTTATGTAGGAGTGGTTATGTAAGTTGGTGTGAGTGGTACATCACCCTTGTATCCCTTTTATTTTTTGGTACACTTCTCTTTCTAATTAATTTATTGTTACTGATTGAAAAAAAAAGAGGGTCACATAAAAAAAGGAGTAAATGTAGTTTTCAAAATATATAGAGGCTTTTCTAAAAAATTAGGAGAGGGGCGTCATATGTTAAAAAAAAAATTATGCAAATAGTAAAAACTCGAAACCGGTTTTGTTGGTTCTCGACCTGATTCCGATAAGAAGGCTTGGATTTGATTTCGAAATTAGATCTGACTAGAGAATTAAGATTTAACTCCAAAATTAGTTCTGACTTGTTTTTAACTTTCTAACTTTTCTTTAATTTTTCTCTTAATATAAGAATATCGTTCCACTCATAATAATGCATTAAGTCTGTCATCTTTAAGATCAAATATATATATATATATAAAAGTCAATCTAAGTTAATTTTGACCTACAATTTGTAATATTAAAGGCCCTTGTATTGGGTCCCGGTTTCATAGGTCAGATCCTATATGGACCCAGAACCGAACTCATTTACTAATTGGAGCATAAATTGGATTTTGGACTTCTACCCATTTATGAATTGAAACCTAAAATACATTTCAAACCTAATTTTTATTGGTTAAAACCTTTAGATAATTAGAGATTCGGGTAACCATTCGCAACCCTAGCTATGACCTTTGTTAGCCCCTTTAGTTCTATGCATGCTCATTCAGTTGTTGCTTCATTTTTACTGCAGTCCTTTCCTCAGTACTCCCATTTGCCAATGAAGCTTTGTGTTGTTTTCTCCCAAGACAATCACACTAAATACAAAGAAGGTGAATTGCATGTATTTTTTTTCTTTTTCGGTAATACTTACATAAACCTTCTAATGCACAAACACACCTATAAGATATATTTTGTGCAAAAATAATTTTTACAAAGCAAAACAGAAGTTTGGGTTTCAAATTTCCTTTATCCACAATACAAAACTCTTCATTGCAAGTAACGGGGTGATAAGATCTACTGTTGGATTAATGGCTACACACATGGCTGCATAATGAAAACTCGTAGCTATCACCATATGTCGGTCGAGATCCTCTCTACCTTATCTAGTGTTTCTTCCCTCACCAAAGGGTGGTCATCTTACCATGGATCAAATCTTCTTTCCCTAGAGAAATAATAAAAATGTCCCAGCCCTCTGATCTGGCTAAAAAAAACTGGTCAATTTGATTAAATGGACATCCTAGTTTCTCTAATGAAACAAGGAATTCTTTTTATCCAAGTGAAAAAAATCAACCTTGTATCTGATTTAGAAGAAACAAGCAACTTCAATAATAAACAACCGTATCAGATTTAGAAGAAACTAGCAACTTCAAGAATAAACCAACCTTGTATCTGATTTAGAAGAAGCTAGCAACATCAAGAGTAAATCACTACCAGCAGTCATTTTCCGTGGTCCTGCGGACTACAGACCGAAAAAAACCGGGGATAAGGCATACCAGGGAGGGCAAACGGCAGACGGAAGGAGGCAGGGCCACTGGCAGAGCCATCAGATCTAAGGAATTGCGTGTCCACCAATGTTGCCACTTGGTGGGCCTCACTATCCACGTGGCGGCTTCTGTATGGTTACATGTAGAAGGCGCACATGGGCTTAGCGTCGGCTACCGTTTGAGTAGCCGAGGATTAAATCTGCATTTAATAATTTCAATGCTCCAAGTACCGAAACTAACCCTGGCTTTTGTTGCCTTCCAAAGATAGAGACACGGGGAGTCTGGACAGGAGACTTTTACATGACTAAAATGCCCTTACCTTCTTGGGTCTCTAATAATTGTGTCAAAAATGTATAGGTTTCCAAAATTGTAGATAAAATCAGGTGCTATATAAGGAAGAAGATTTTATGTGCTAAGTTATGATGAATTAATAGCAAAATGAGACAAAATAAGAAAATATTCAATGGGTCCCACTTCGAGAACGATGAAAATTTAAAACCTCATTGTATGTAAAAGTTCAACTAGAATTAAATGAAAGTTTGACTAGAATTGTCATGGGAGGGACACTAAGCAATATTTTCTTGTCAAAGTAATTAAGATCAAAGAAGGCAAACAAAAGGCATACAAATGATCTCTCTTTTAGTGAAAAATCAATATCCATTCATCATCCGCAATAAATCAAACATTAGAAAAGATAAAATAAGATCCATTTTTAGCTCCATCGCATGCTTTTAAGTAATCACCTCTCTAACTTTTAGTCGTTCAAAATATCAAATCATAAATTCAAATTCCCATGAACAAGCTTCCACTAGAATTGAAATTCATCCACTAACTAAGAAAGCAAAAATGGAACTAAAGGCATATTCGTTATACATATTCCATCTTCTTTCTCTCCTTCATAAAAGTGGTTTTAAAGGTCAAAACACATTCATGGTAGTGGTGTTATCACTTTAGTATCACACACATGTTCGCGGATTGATCACTTTAGTATCACACATATGTCTCAGCTTATCAAAAAAATGTGTCTTACTGTTGAAAGCCATCACTCTGAAGAGTAGCTTAGCTCAGTTAAAAATTATGAATTTTGCAGTTAAAAGTATCACTCATGATTTGTAACCAGCTCATCGGAAAAATAAAAAATTTTTGTGCTATTTTTACATGCAAAAGTGATAATAGCTCAGCAAAATTGTGACAAAAAGAGAGCACAAAATGGCATTTCATGATGAGATTGAGAGTTATCCTTAGCTGTACAAAGTACCTTGTAATTTTCTTTCTTTCCAAATGGCATGGAGTGGGGGGAAATGGAAATGGCTAACATGGTCATTTACCAAGGGCAGATCCCCCTTCCAGAAGTTAGGTAAGCACACACACACATGATCGGACGCGGGGCATCCGCTGTAGCACCATTACACACTGCATTCATCACCTCACATTCCCAGTTTGTTTCCACTCAACCCCACCTTAACCCACCCCTCTAACCGCAGTCAAAACACCCCTTAAGACACCCAGAAGGCCATAACACACATGACACAGCACGGCACACACATATACAAACAACAGTCAGAGCAAAAAAAAAAAAATAATAATAATATGAAGAGTTACCAAACGCTACTTCTCAGAAACCACCTCTTTTTCTGTTTCTTTTGAGGCTCTCTGGTCCTGGTCTTTGTTCTAATCAGTAGTGGGTAGTGGAGAGAAGAAGAGGACCCATCCCTTTCTCATTCTCTATCCTTCATCCTTTTCTGCCTTTTCTTCATATATCCTTCCCACCCTCTTCTTCTTTCTCTTTTTATCCTTCTTTTCTCTATCTATCTCTCTGCCTCTCTGATCTCGCAGAGGAGAGAACTTTCATGGTGGTGGTGAAATCCTGAAGGGAAGTTAAGTATCAGGTATATATATATATACACTTACATCTTTCTATACATGCTTCTCTCTCTCTCTCTCTCTATATATTTATATGGTTTTGTTTTGAAGGTTTGTTTCTTGTTTTTCTTTGTGTTGGGTGCCTGCAATTCCTTTGAATTTTGTTTGTTTATGTTGTTTTTGCTGTGTATGAGTTTTGATTTCTTCTGCTTGGATGGAGATTTTGTGGATGAGAGGTGAAAGTCAGTGACTTTGGGCTATTTTTTTTTCTTCTGGGTCATCTGATATGTCATCTTCTCTTCTTCTTTATGTGATTTTTGTGTGCTTCTGTTGATGTGTGGGAATTAAGTTGATCTGGGTGGATGCTTCTTTTGTAACTTGATTTGAGAGTTTCTCTTTACTAAAATTATGAATTTTGGGACCTGAAACTTAAATCTTTTCTTTTGTACAGATTACATATTTGACCAAACAAATCCACAAATCTAAACAAAAAAAAATAATGAAAGTTCTCTCTCTAAAGATTCTAAACTTCACAGATGAAGCCTATTTTTAGTTGTTGGTGTTATAAAGCTTCGTTCTTTATGCAAAATTCCCACCAATTTCAACATGGAAAATAGATATTTCTCTATATACCAAAATACTAGATTTGGGTTACTGAAATCTGAAATTTTTCGTGAAGATTGGATCTTTGCAAATATATCTTTATAGGAAACCTATTTATTTCAGGTAGGATCACAAGAGATTCTCTCTCTCTCTCAAAATATTTGTATTTGGCTTCTGAAACGTTTAGTTATTTTTTCTCTTCCTTCAAGCTATCTTTGCTGAAATCTTACCAATTGAAATTGGAAATCACTCTCTGGGGTCATTTCTCCCTTGCTCTTCTTGTTTCAATCTCTAAAGTTCCAGAGACTAATGTCTGAAATGAAGTCCAAACGCACGTTTTTTTTAGTTCCTCCATTTTTTTTAAAGACTTTTGGAACTTTTCCATCTTTTGCTTTGCCTACTTTTGATCTTTTTTGCATGTTGCCTTGCTGTTCACTTGTGCTCACTTTTCTGCCAGATCTCGATCTCCTCCTCTTATATATTTTTTTTAAAATTAATCTTGATGTCTGTAGAGGTTGATCTAGATGGCTGTCTGAAATATTCCATCTGGGAAATGAATTCCTTTGAATTGGTGTTGGAATTCGTTTTCATCTGACAAAGTATTGTAGCCTAGGCTGAAGAATTTGGTCTGGAGTTGGTTCAGGTCAACTTTTTCTTAAGCTTTACTCAGGTACTTGTCTGGTTTCATGGCCTTTCCTGGTTTTCAGAGCCTGACATGTTCCTTCTTAGGATTAATGTTACCTCTGTTCAAAGATGGATTTGGCTAATTATCTTTTCGTTTTCGTACCAAGTGGGAGATTTACTAGTGTGATTTCTGATTTATGAGGGTTCTAATTCTAGTTAGAAACTTATTGGAATCTTAGATCAAATGGCAGGAATCCACTCTCCTATTCTTGTTAAAATCTGATTTACTTGTATTCTCAGCAGATCTGAATCATTTGTAACGCTCTGGTGAGATCTTTTGGGTGGGTGGGTTTGATCCTTTGTTAATATAAGGGTACCTAGCAATGATTGCTTGGCTTTTCCATTAAATCATATAACTCTGTTCATTTCCCTTGTTTGGTATGAATATAACTAGTGTAGGAACTAGGAATATGTTTGGGTATTTTGGAATTATACTAACTATTCGTGTTGTTGTGCTGTTCTTCATAATAATACATGGTTCAGGGGGGAAAAGGTTTGTACAAATTGATGCAAGTTTCTTCTTTGATGAGTTGGACTTATTTGGGTGAAAAATAATATTTATTTTTAATTTAATTGGCATACATACCCTCTTTCTGTAATTTGAGTTTGTGTTTGTGTTTTGGTTACTCCTTTTTTGGGACCTTTTTTTTAATAATAATTGCTCAAATGAGAAAATTTTTGGTGTTCTAGGATAAATTAAATATTAAAGAACTTTTTCTCATTGAATTTAATTATAAGTAACCCCTTTAATGTTTGTCTTTATATGCGAGATAAATGATGCTTTGAAAACTCTTCTTTCTATGATGATTACTGCATGCTTCTTTCAAATTTGTATTGAAGAAATACAGTGTATCATAAAAGAACTTGAATGATGTAAATTGAGGGGAGTTTTTACTTATTTGAATTCACATGTGTTAGTTTTGTCTGAGACAATTGCAATCCTCTGTGCAGGTGGAAGATATAATTGGTGTTATTGTAATCTCGTTTGTAGCCAAATCCATCCTTTTTCATTTCTATTGGAGAGACTAGGGTCTGAAAATAAGGAAAGGTTGTAATTTGGGGTGGCAACAATAAATTTCGGCAAGATGATGTCGATATTTGAAGAAATTGGGAACATGGATTTCCTGCCTCTTCCTTCTGGGGAGGTTGAGCCCATGCCTGAGAACGAGCCTGAAATCTTACAGGATGATGACTATAGTGAGGAAGAGATGGATGTTGATGAACTGGAGAGGAGAATGTGGAAAGACCGTATCCGCCTGCGTCGCCTTAAGGAACAGAACAAAGGAAAGGACGGTAGTGACGTAGCTAAGCAGAGGCAATCTCAGGAACAGGCTCGACGGAAGAAGATGTCTCGGGCTCAGGATGGAATCCTGAAGTACATGCTGAAAATGATGGAAGTATGTAAAGCCCAGGGATTTGTGTATGGAATCATTCCAGAAAAGGGGAAACCGGTCAGTGGTGCATCGGACAATCTACGTGCTTGGTGGAAGGAGAAGGTGAAGTTTGACCGGAATGGGCCTGCAGCTATTGCAAAGTATCAGGCAGATCATGCCATCCCAGGCATGAATGAGGATAGTAACACTGCAGTTGCTACACCACACACTCTGCAAGAGCTTCAAGATACAACCTTGGGCTCACTTCTGTCAGCTCTGATGCAGCACTGCGATCCACCACAGAGGCGGTTTCCATTGGAGAAAGGGATTGCACCACCATGGTGGCCAACTGGCAGCGAGGAATGGTGGTCCCAACTGGGTATTCCGAAGGAGCAAGGGCCGCCTCCATACAAGAAGCCTCATGATCTGAAAAAGGCTTGGAAGGTGAGCGTCCTCACTGCAGTGATTAAGCACATGTCACCAGATATTGCGAAGATCCGCAAGCTAGTGAGGCAGTCGAAGTGCCTGCAGGATAAGATGACGGCAAAGGAAAGTGCGACCTGGTTGGCTGTCATCAACCAAGAAGAGTCTCTCTGCCGTCAGCTCTACCCAGATGCCTGCCCTCCTTTGTCCTCAATCAGTGGCAATGGCACCTTCTCCTTCAGTGGCAGCAGTGAGTATGACGTTGATGGTGTCGATGATGATGCAGCAGTGGAAGCTCAGGAGTGTAAGCCACGTGACATCGGCCTCTTCAATTTGGGAATGGGGGTGGCAAAAGAAAGGCTTTTCGGTTCACCTCCACCAATTAAGGGAGAAATCAGCAGTGCAGATTTCATTAGGAAGAGGAAGATGTTAGTCGAGTCGGAGGTGATTGTTGATCAGAAGATCTACACCTGTGAGAATGTTCAGTGCCCATACAATGATATTCCTCTGGGATTTTTGGACATGACTTCAAGGAACAACCATCAGGCCAGTTGCCCCTTCCGACCCAATTACTCTCAAGGTGTTGGAATTCCTAGCTTCCAGATTAATCAGGACAAACCTATGGTTTTCTCTATGCCTTTTGCCCAGCAGAAGCCATCAACACCCCCAAATCCATCTCCACTGTCATCCAATCAATCTGCTGTAGGCATCTCTCACTTGGGTCTTCCTGCAGAAGGGCAGAAATCAATCAATGATCTCATTTCATTCTATGACAGCAATCATCAGAAGACATCAAGTAATGGAAGCGTAACTACTACAGTGGACGATCAAACTTCTCTGCAACCATCCAGAGTTCAAATAGATGACAACCTCTTCGGTCGAACCGTTGGGATGGGTGGCAGCATCTTTGATGAATCCAACAACGTGATGAACAATCACCTGCTCGTGAGAGATGAAATCCAGTTTGATCAGTGCAAGATGTTCGATCAGCCATTCGATGGAAATCCAAACGACATGGCGGGTGACTTCAGATTTGGCTCTCCTTTCAACAACTTTCCAACCATGGATTTCACTGAGCCCGCAACGAGGGCTGCTGATCAGATGCCAAAGCAGGAGAGTTCATTCTGGTATTACTGAAGTTCTGAATCGAGTCGATGAAATTATCCGCCCAGGCATTGGTGGGATTGAGTATTGCTATGCGTCTTTCGTGTCCATGGTGGATAGGATCTGAATCAATATCTGGGTGCTGTATATTCTTTCAAGGTTCTTTCAGGGGACTGCTGTAATCAGACCAACCTCTGTCGTCGTTAGCTATAAAGTTTCTTCAAGATCAGAACTTCTTCCCAAAGTCAGGTCTGAAGTTTTTCTGATGAAAACCTTTAAGGGACTTGCTGCAGGAATTCTGGAGTCTCTAGTGTCTAGGATTTGCTAGGGTGTGCATTCGTTGCAGGCGTGGAATTGGATGGAGAAGTAGGGAGGGATTTTATGTTTTTCCTGCTTTGAAATGCTTACAAACTTGCAATGTTGAGAACTCTCTCAGTTTGGCTATAAATTAGATAATAGTGTCTAGCTCTGTTTGCATTATTCAAGTTGCTTTTATTTGTTGATTGGTGCCGTTTTATATATAAATATTTGCTTAGTGAGATGCATCTGCTTTCTTTGATTGGGAAATCTGATATCATTACAATGTTGCTCTAGTAGAATTTGATGCCCCTTCTATCCTTTCATATTGATGATTGCTTTCCTGATTGGGGTTCCTTCTTTTTTCCTTTTGCCCATGTGCTTATTTGTGTTAGGGCCCCATTGGCTATAAAAATATTCAAAAGAAAGAACTTGTAGCACTTTGTTGTAAATTCTACATGTATGCCTGTATTCTTAGTTCTCTTCATGGCTTAAGGTCAGATGATTATCAGTGCTTTTTGTCTTCGCTTTTTATGAAGGCATGAAGTTGGGCACTGGTGTCTCCCTAGTCCCTACCTTGTTTGGTGTCCCTAATCAGCTGTACCAGCTGGGTTACATCAGGCAGCTGTTACATGCCTAATTCTTGAATTGAGGATGGAGTAGAGGGTTCCACGTAGCACTGTGGGACTTGTTTGTGTAAAGATACGAATATTGTGATGGTGTGATTTCTGTTTTCGCGGATTCAAGCATTAGTTATCCCTTCCATAGGAAATTGAAATTAAAATCCTACTGAAGAAGTAAGGAATTTGAAATCCTACGTTTGACGAAGTTTGTTCATTCTCTTACTTCTGTGAAAAAAATGCATCACATAAAACGTTGAAATTGTAAGGTGCACATTTTTCGCTTGATTACGGCATTTTTATTTTTCTCTTGATTACGGAATCCTCTTTGTTTTTTTTTTTTTTTTAAATGAATGCACTCTAGCTGAGTTTTGAGTCCTTTGATTGGGTAACCCTGTGCATTGTCCACTGTAAGAGGGTAAGTCAGATAGGGGTCCAATGTCTCGTATTGATCATTTACCTAACGCTGCTTTTGTTCCTATCTTGAATGATACGAAAACTTAGGTGAGGATTTGACGGAAATCAGCGGCATCCCATGACCCTTTGCTTTGAATTCCACGGTCTTAAAGACAAATGCCGTGAACTGTAGCTTTCTTCCTTTTTGACATGTATTTCTTTTCACGGATTTTATGAGATCCATTGACAAGCAATTTTTCTGCACGTGGGTGGAATTTTCACCTCCATTTTCTCGAATAAGTGATGACCACTTTGCGAAAGTGGTCAAGTTGGTTGGGTTCTTCCAAGTGGTCCATCTGTTTAGTTCGTTTGGGGTCCACACGTAGAGCTTAAACAAGCCAAATGACCATATGTGAATAGAAATACATTTTCAAGGATTCCTGACACACGACCCTTTGAACTTTGATACCATGTTAATAACAAGAAATATCAAAAACTCAAATTGTATGTGGGCGAACTTGTAGTGTATATCAAGGGGTCTTGATAGCGGCTGTACTTTGGGTCAACCATAGACAACCTTCAATGCCGAATTCAAATCCAATTTTTGACTAGCAATTTCAGTTTAGTAATTCACTTGTAAATTTAAGTCAAAGTAAAGTTTGAATAAAATATGAGGAGTCTAATCATAATATGATGGTGTTTTGTCTTAAAGGGTTAACTCAACACATGAGGGGTCTAATCATAATATAATGGTATTTTGTCTTGCATGATACACTCGATTCAAACCCAACACATGCAGGCCAAAACTCAACTCAGGCTTTGTTTGGTTCAGGGTCCAACTCGGATATGAGTTTGACCAGGTGGAGTAAGTTGGGTTCTGGTCGGGACGGGCTGGGTTAGGCTGAAGTTGCATACCTATTCCCACTGCTTAGTAATGGCCTTTCCTAGTCTGCATCTCTCAGAATTGGATCCTTTACTCTTCCATCTTGACGATGTGAGACTAGACGCCAGACTTGAACAAGCTGAGTCTCTTTCACTCATTTCCGCCAGGCCCATATCCGTTGGTGGGCCCAACAGTTTTCAATTCTCCTTCTCAGTTAAATATCGTGATATTCTTTTAATTTGGGATTTTTTTGGATAAAATCAGAAAATAATCACAGAAAATAATTTATCTTTAATAATTTAGAAGATATCTATATGTATATATTAGTGACTTTTCAAAATAAAATTTTACCCTGATAATAAATAAATATATTTTGATATTTACCTTTGTTCGAAAATGGATTAAAATTATTGGGAAAAATGTCATTCCACATTAACATAATGACATAATTAACATGTTTGGGATGTATTCGGTGAATGGCATCAGTGACATTGATTAGAGATGCTCTAGAGAGTGTCAAAAAAAAGTAGAGAGATATGTTCAATGATCTTTCTCACTTAGTCAAGAGTTGGGCTAACGTCACCAGCATTAGGCCGATCTCCTAATTACCTTTCATTTCATCTTAGAAGCAAGGAGGAAGTTCTGGATCATTCCCGCAAAATCAACACGGTAATTGCTAATTAAATTAGCATTTTCAACCTCTTTAACAAATGAGTCGGATTCTGCAGTTAACCCACTAACCCGAGTTGGATTAAATGTGATATTAAGGTTTGCAATGACATTTTAAAACCAATTAATGGGTCAATGCCTTAAGCCCAAGGGCATTTTTGGGTGAAACTGAGGATATTTAAGTCGTCATGGGAAAAAACAACTCCAATTCTCCTCAGTTGTCACATTTTCATGGTTGGATGCATCATCTTTTGTAGGGAAAAGAAGAAGTTTTGAACAGATTTTTTCTTGAGTTTATGGAACACATTTGTTGGGGACGAAGGTTGGAATGAATTTTTCATGGTAGTGCAGCTCATGTAAGGGAAAATATCTGCATCAGACGAACACACTCTAAAAATGTCTATTTTCCTGCAAAACGTGTAGACTTCTTCTTTTCCATTGTGAACGGAGCTAACCTCAATATAGTTGGGATAAGGCTTTGATGATGATGATGATGATCAGTATGAACTGTGAATGACTCTCTCTTAATATGAAACTGGGAAAAATATTAACACCAAAGAACCTCAACTCAATGGCCCTTTTGTTTGCATAAAATATATTAGAATTAAACACAAAAATTCATGGGAAGATGAGCCTTCAACGATTAAATAAGAGGTTGTTTGCTAAAAAAAAGGGATTAAATAAGAGGTGAGGGGTTAAGGATACATGGTGAAGAGTGAATGATATGGGTGTAGATTTCGATGTGGCCATTTTATGTATTAAATTACTAGGGGTGATGGATGGATATGTATCAATTCCTATATTCCCTCCATTTAACTCTTTCATGGATATGTAATTCAAGGTATTCAATTCCCAAAACGACATTGCTCTAGGAGAATAAATGGATGTTCCCATAATTGGGAGTTTCATTATCATCCAATTGCCGAGAGTTTAATCTTTGGATTTTCTTTTCTCTGTGTACCACGATATTCTCCCTTGCATGTGTTTGGTGTTCACTCTCCCACGTCAGTCTGATTAGAATTTAAGTGATCGGTTCACAGCTTAGTGGTGACCAAGATGAGATATCATCTCCAATTAGATCGCTTGGATTTCTAAAATATGGGCCCCCTTAGCACACATTAAAAGAATCTTAATCCTCTATCCCATGTGGTAGATGCTCACTGTGAGTAAACTAATTTTGGTGTACCATGTCAGTAAAAATCCACACGATTTTGACGTTTGAATCAAATGGGGTTGCACCTGATGTTTGAATCAAATGGGGGAGCACCTGTCAATGATTTATGTCGGTACACTTGATCCTGTATCTAGTGCAACAGAGGATGCCGACTCTGCCTTAGATTGTATTGTAGGGAGGAAAGACTACAATTCCGGTGGTGCCGCCAAAGACGACTAGATGAAAAGGTCACGTGCGAAACATATTATTTGACTCTTCGACACTGCTAATGGACAGATATTAATGGGAAGCTGATTACATCTATGTAAAGTTGCTCACACTTTTACATTAAAAAATGAGTATTTAAAAAAAGTAGGGTTAGTGCTGATGGGGTGGGTGAATTGAGGGTTTGGAAGCTACCTCCCACCCACCTGGGAAAAAGACAAATTGCAGGATCTGCTGGAGGTGAGTGGGCCATCTCCATCTGATTTGGAGACTGTTTTTTATTGTTAAGTTGGCCGTTGATAGAGGCTGAATAAGAGTTAGTTGGAGGTTAGTGACTCACAGGATAGCCTCCTGATCAGCTGCTCTCTGATGGTGGGTTCATGTGGGGAGATGAAAATGCGTCATACCCATAGTGTATTTGCAGCTGGACCTCGACCCAGACCTGACTACTATGTGGGAGCCCTACACTTGGACTTGCATTTCACTCGTGTCACAAGTTACATAACTTGGGTTAGGGCCAATTTGTTTGCATGGAATGGAGTTAAGAGAGAACTTTAAGAAAATGTGTTACGTGGAAGTGGTTGAAATAGAAGAATGTGGGTTTTATTGGAAAAATTATCATTGGTTACCTCTTAATAAAAAACATTTTATTAGCAGTGGATGTACCAGAGTGGTCACTCGATTTTTTTTTTCTAAAATGCTACGAGGGAGCATTGTATCTGACACTCTTGTTTTACCCCAGCATCGGATCCAATGCTTCCTTGTTGGGTTCTACTATAGGAAGCCTGAATCACCTTCCTCCTTCCTCTCCGAGTAATACTTGATGGCAAACATCCTAGTGAGAGACACCACGTAGATCCAATCGGCATTGGTGATGTCACCATCGGCGGAGCTGTCCATGTCTGCATCATCTACTCTAAAGCTTGGAACGGCGCCTTCTTTCTCTTAGTATCGTCAAACCAAATCTCTGAAGTGGGATTTTCTTGAATTTGTTCATGTGTTTGGATCCGCAGAAATGCCCTGTCAATCGCTCAAAACTGGGCCGAACTCAAACCCTATGCTAGGGGTATGAGAATTAGGGCCAATTAAATTTTTTTTAAAAAATGTACCACATGGGCTCATATTCCTGTTGGAGTGAAGTTTTTTGTGAGGCTATGCTTGTTGATTAAGTAAGCATAATCACACACGGAATTAAAATCCATAATCCGCGCAGCTGAATATCAAATTTAAATTATACAAACAAACCCCAATCATAATTAATAAATGGTTAAGAATTCCGAAGAATAACAATTAAAATTATAATTCCAAGACAATTGAATTTAATGTTTACATGAATGGCCTCAAAATGGCCTTATAACAAACTCTGGTGATATGATCTCAAGACCATCTCTAGGATGCCTTAGATGATGTCATCGGTACACCACTCAACAACTCCACCATCTGGCGGAATCTCCTACGTCTCCTGACCCTCCGGTTCGGCACTGGCAACAAGATCTAGACACCAAAAGTAGTGGTGTCAGATTCACATAATCTGGCAAGAGGTAAACTGCAAATAATGATATTAAATAAATTAATTAAATCATATTTTACATCCTACTAAAAAAATGTTCCGAATGCGGACTTAATGGCATGAATGTATAAAAACGGATATTCCCACAATATAATATACAAAAATGGATATTCCCGCCTGATATAACAAATGGCACAGATGTGTGCTATATCCCACAGTATATGCTGACCGATGGTATACAATCATCTCCAACTGCAGTTGGTCATATATATGTATATAAGTACATACTATATACAAATGCTTAATGAATCATGTCATGAAACCCCTAACTCACAATATCCAAACTATTATCAATTTAATGAGTTTAGGTTGCATAATTTAAAAGTATGTTATGCTCATGTGGTATTTTCCATTTTACTGAGAGTAAACTTTCCACCACCTAGTCATAGTAAGTTAGGTATACAAATTGAATCAAACATTTCTTTGAAATGACAAAGTGAGCCCACAATGCTAATGATCCACTTTTGGTGTCTATCATGTGGTGCATCTTGGAATTCACATTCCTATCCTAAGTCCAATTCAATTCTATATGTACATTAACTAACCCTCCTTTATGAACGGAACTCATCATATTCTCAGGTCCAAGTCATATACTAATCTATTTATTAATTAACTGCTGGGCATGCTGTCGGGTTAAATGATCTTCCACCCTAAAAGTCACTTACCTAGGGTCATTTACCTATAGTACATGCAGTTGAAGTCTCAATCGTGGTTAACTACCCTAACCTACCATGCTACTGATTTAATTAATGGTCCCTGGGCTGTCACGGCTTAATTGTGGTCATCCTATGGCTTAACCGTAGTTCCCTTACGGCTAAGCTAGCCGGTGGTACGGCTTAGCCATAAGTCCTCTTTCGGCTTAACCATAAGAGCACTTACAGCTTAGGTGTAGGGCCCACCGTAGTTCATTCTCCTCAAAAAGGCTCATTGAAAAGTGGGCCATAGTTTAGCCGTAGGCTGACCTATGGCTTTGCCGGGGGTGAGAACAATTTTTTGCCCTTTTTGGTTTTCTCTTGAAAACTCAATTATAGACATTCGGAACTTCAATTTTCAAACGAAATATCAAATACAATCATCTAAACCAGATCTTCAGCACATCATTCAACAACTAATTAAATTAACATTATTTACATTTATCTACCTGCCTCGAATCTTGTACTAAATCAGATCTATATGGC
Source organism: Sextonia rubra (assembly GCA_037013555.1). Lineage (NCBI taxonomy): Eukaryota > Viridiplantae > Streptophyta > Magnoliopsida > Laurales > Lauraceae > Sextonia > Sextonia rubra. The sequence continues at coordinate 15,157,268 of JASUAD010000007.1, read as the reverse complement.
TAGATCCAATCGCACACAAACCCCTATTTGGATTCAATTCTCCAATCAAAATCCTACAAATCTAACAAAGATACATATATCTCCTTAAGCTATTGAACATGCTATAATCAATCTAAAAGGTACTACATGCAATCTAAGAGAATGGCACTTACCGAGGTTGTAAGCACTATAAAGAAAAACAGAGAGAGACAAAGATGATGAAGAGATGATGGTGTAGAGGAGCCCCCTTTCCTCAAGAGAGCCTTGGTTCTCTAGAGATAGCTAAGGCTTAGTTGCAAATGAAAGGAAAAGGAATGGAAGAACTGTGCTTATGAAGAAAAGACGAACAGAGGCTTTTAGAGTTCGCGTATGTAAAGGTTTTTTTTAATTATAAGAAAGGGGCTCCCTGCTTTTTAGTGAGTTTTACAAAATTCCAAGAAAAAGGACTTTTGACTCCAAAGGTCAAATAACTCAAGCCCAAGGCTCAAGAATGTCTATCCAGTCCATCTCCAATGGGACCTACAAACAAAATGCCCCAAATGTAATGATTCAACCATCTAAAATGGCCTATCAAACATCCATTTAACCCTTAATGCAACTCAAACCCGATAAACAAATTTGACCCAAAATTAAAAGATTTCAGGCCTAACATGCCCATCAGCCAAGATGTGACGTTGCCCAACTTGAAACAAGGAATTAAAAATGTGAAAAAGAAAAAAATCAATAATTTTTTTTAAAAAGAAAGTTCCACAATAATAGGTCAAGACCAAAGTCATGATATAGTTAAAATAAATTTAAATCCAAATCCAAACTAACATTAGAAATAATAAAGTTTAAATGTCTCAAATGCATAACTGTTAATTCTAATCAACTACTAAAAAAATAAAATCCATAACATTCCCAAATAATTAATTTAAAAGGAAGATCCAAACAAAAGTCTGTGATAAAATTCTTAATTAAAAGTCATGATGAATTAAAATGACGACCACCCTTGTGCAGCCCTAGACGGCTCCGAATCCATTGTCGGTACCCCATTCAGTCTTGTCAGCTAGCTTAAACGTTTGAAACATTTGATCTTCTGGCTGCGCCTTCGTAATATAGGCATTAGTACTCAAAGGCAAGCTATAGACATAATTTGAATAGCAAGCAGAATCAATAAAAATTAATTCACATTAAGTAGACATGATTAAGGCAGTAGAAGATTACCAAAATTAACAGATCATATTAAACATGCTAACAAATTGAGCAATGATCATATGTACTTGAAAGCAAAGCCTCTGTTTTTTGTGGCTAACCCTAGCTAACTAATTAAAGTGAGTCCACCGTACAAATAATCAAACATAACTGAATTGAATTTGGCAATAACCTGTGTAAAATTGAAACGAACTACAGCCGTAAAATTGCCCATGAATTATATATAAAGTTGCATAACATAATAATAATATAGATAAACTATATACATGATACTTGCTCGACATAGAAACCTAAGTCAGAAAAGAGGGCTGATAGTTAAGTACATACTAATGTTCAAATCAAACCTAATTTATCTGATTTCCAAAGTCAAGCCACTCTTAGTCATTTTAATGCAAAGTACATGCTAATTGAGACAATCAAAGGAAACAAATGCATGCAAACTCGAAAGTCAAGGAAAACCATAACTCAAACTTAAGGCCAAAGACACATGTTCACTTACCCAACAAATCCATTAGAACTATGAGTGAAGTACAACCCGATACATTTTGCTAATTCCAGTGTATAGTCCCACTTAAGGGCTCCGAAAATGGATGTCTCGAATTACCACTGCACAAGGTTTTATATGGTTTGTACGAGTAATTAATCATGATTGGTGAGAACTGCGTGCCCGAACACGACCTCACGTTGAGGTCTCACCAATTTATGTGAAATTAATATGTTTTGAAAATTTTGGGGAAGAGCGTCAAAACCCACATCTAAATCCAACCCATCTAATCCAATTATGTCAAGTTAATGTGTTTTTACAAATTTTGGGAAAAGCGTTCAAATTCATGTTAAACTCAAATCCAACCAAGTTCAATTATGTTTGATAAAGTGGAGGGAAGAAATGTTCTTAACCCACATTGATGTATGATAAAACACCCAAATTTTCTTATGTTAAAAAACCAAACTTGAAGGTCAAACCTAGAATCAAACACGAAATAAAAGCCCAAAAATAAATCCAAAACAAAAACCTGAAATCAAACTCAGAATTAAAAACCCAAACCCATATCCTAAATTGGTACCCAAAACCTTATTCAAAATTGAAACCCCAAACCTAAACCCAAAAACAAACCCAAAAAAAACTGTAATTAAAACCCTATTTAAAACTCTAATTGAACCTTAATTAATTTGGGTTAAAACCCTAATTTAATCCTAAATTAAAAATTAATCAAAATTCTAATCACACCTAATAATTCAGACCCAAAATCATCATGGCCTGCAAGGCCAGCCCAGCAGAGTAGACTCGCCAATGGGCCTAACCTGCCTAAGAAGTAGGGTTGCTTGTGCAAGTGTGCCCTTTTTTAAAAAAAATCAAATTCGTTATTTATTATTTATGCAAAGGGGGTGGACGGATCTACACGATCAAGATAATCAAATCAAAGGGACATGTAAAAATCTCATCAAGTTACATCTAACACTTGCCTTGAATCTGTGATTGGTGGTGTTTGGTGCGAAAGTGACGCCTTAAAGATCAAATCCCATGCTCCTACGCTAACTCCAATGGGTTTTGGTTGAGGGAGAAGGGTTTTATAGAAAAGAGGATTTTGGGAGAGGAGAAACCTTTGTTTTGTAAAAATAGGTTTTCTGGTAGGATATTTATAATAATAGGGTTAAGGTTTTAGAAATCTAATAGGATTCTAATTGGGTTAAAAGGGTAGAAAAACAAGTCGGTCTTCAACCTAAGGCCCAAAACCACTAAACTCACTTAAAACCCTCCTAATGAGACCCGCTAACGATATAAAATCTTATTTAACTAAAATACAACAACACATATAATTAAATATTAATTAATATCTAATAAAAAATTAGGGATTGGGATGGGACGTTACAAATGAGGAGGCTGCCGGAAGGTTCACTTGATGCCTGCCAGAAAATGGCATAGACCCACTATTCGGGTCCATTTTGGACGAGCAGTTGTAGGCTTTGCTAGAGAGAGTAGTAGGTTTCATTGTAGATTGGGAAGAAGGAAGGTGGAAAAGACGTTGAATAAATGAGTTCTTCCATTGAGAAAAGAAAGGGGAGAGAGAGAGAGAGAGAGAGAGAGAGAGAATTCAGAGAGATCTGTTTGTAATTGTGTCTATTACTTCGTTTAGATGATGCAGATGGGGTTCTCTAAGGTTGTTTTTATCTATTGTGGTAAAGAAAAATGATTACCCGGAGAGGAATGAGGAATGAGAAAAAGGAACTGGGCTTCTTGTTGTAGAACCCAACAGAGGAGCATTGGGTTTGATGCTCCCCCACAACGTTAAAAAAATAATAATTGAGTGGTTATATGTGACCAAATATGATGTCTTTTGTTAAGAGGTGACCTATGATGATTTTTTCGTTAAAATCCTCTAGAAGAAACAAAGGTTATAATCTATAAATGGCTATCAAATAGTATCCTCTTTTTTCATGGAAAATTGATTAGAAGGAGATGGAAATGAATACATATTAATCACCTTTCTACATCAAAGCATTGGAAAGTTGGAGTCCCAACCTTATATATCTTTCACAACTTATCTCTTTAATATTTTTTTGTTGATGAAATACATTTTACTTTAAATTGCTAGAAATTCAATTCCATGGAAGCAAATCGTCATCATTAAAGCATTGTACCAATTATGTTAAGGTCAGCGATATGAATTCTGTTTTCCATTTCAATTTATCATGAGTCAAATCCTTGAATAAGTTGCACTTGTTTAAGAAACAAATAAACACTTTTATTTTTATTGACTTTGGATCGAGTGGAAAATAAAAGACCTAAATGCCATGACCAACCCTCCTCTTGGGATTCGGTGCAAAGGTTCAAGCTCAAGGTTCCGTGATCCATTAAGAGTTAGGGCCTAAGAGGGGAAGGGAAACTTTCATAAGCCCTAATAAGAATCAAGACCCTGTTATGAATGTTTTCTGATTCTTTTCTGTTTGATGAAGTGGGGTGGGTATGATCAACTCGTCGGCCCACACAACTTGAAGGATAGGTTGGTTGGCCGTGTGTATGAAGTGTACGCGTGTTCATGGGCAAGGTCAGATTTAGAATTGGCATATCCCGGTCAACCCAACTTTAGGAACAGGCCTACATCTAAATCAAGCTTGACAAGCAATAGGTGCCTTTGCCATGCTCTCCCTGCTTAAAACATGTCAAGCCTAAACCTGCAAATTTAGTCAGTTTGCTTGGGCCAGGCATTCTATCACTGGCTCGAAAAAACGAGTCACTAAAACTACAAGCACAGCTAGTTCAAGTTGGGCCAGGATGGGCTTCAAGCTTTATATCACTTAATCCAAGCCTTATTAAATAGGCTCAAATTTCAAATCTAACCTCAACCCAAGTACTAGTCTAAGACCTAAGCAGATTTTGGCCAAACCAAGCTGGGCCAACTCGGGCCTAGGTAGGCTTGGGCGATGATATTAATTGTAATCCCGACGTGACAGTCAACTGATCCATATGAACTTTATGACAACTGAAGACCCCTCATTTAATTATAACTGCTTGTTAATTTATTACAACAATGCATACTTATAAAATGATTAGTTACGTAATAACTGTTGTTAGTTGAGAAGAAGATTCAAGTTGTCAAAAGACATGAATTCTCATTCTGTAATCATTTTCATTAATCAATGAAAACAGACTATGCTCCTTGAGCTTCTCTTGTTCGAGTCGTTCTTGGTGTCAGAGCAGAGAAGAATAAGGTTCTTCAAGATTAAAACAAAGCTTGTCAATCGTCTAGTTCTTCCTCGTTGATTGTCTCGTTCTTCATCAATGAATGAGATTCAAGTAAGATCATCTAGTTCCTCCTCAACAAGATTGTCTTCGTCGTCTCTGCAAATCTGTTGCAGGATCAGTAACTTTGATGCAGAATAGCCATTGAGCATTAAGGGAGATCGTTTGGTTCTTCCTCAAGAGTATTCGACTTCACGGAATCGAGTCTTTGCAACTCTGTTTATGAGACCGTCTTCAAGATTCAACAAAAATCGTCGAATCGCCATTGAGCTTCAACGGTGATCGTCTGGTTCTTCCTCAAGATTCAATGAAGTTCGTCTTTGACTTTATGGAATCGAGTCTCTGCAACTCTATTTGTGAGATCTTCTTCAAGATTCAACGAAGATCATCTATGTCTTCTTTAAATTTGAATCTCTTCGTCTTTATCTTCATGGATTCGATTCTCTAAGATTCTTTGTAGAGATCGTCTTCAAGATATTGAGAAACTTATTTTGAAGATTATAGCTTCGTTATCTTCTGCAAAGACAGTTTGCAAGATCATTCCGTCTTCTACGACAGTAGTTTGCAAGTTCATTAGTTTGTTGTCGTCTCACATTATCAAGACCCTTTGCAAAGGAAGATCATCTGGAAACTGAGGTTTTCTTCCTCTTCCTCCGCTTACAAGCTCTTCGTCATGTCATCTTCTACTTTGTTTTCCATGTTTGCTCCTCATAGTTCTGCATTTCTTATTACAAACATCAGTAGTCTGATCTCTTCGAAACTTGATAATAACAATTACCTACTCTGGAAGTCACAGTTTGTAACGTTCCTAACCCAAGTTATTATTTTACTTAATTTAAATATAATTTTATTTAAGTGTTTGTATTTTAGTTAATTAAGGTTATTATAATTATTTAATTTTCTTTTGGGTTTTGGGTTAACCGGATAGTAATTTTAAGACCATGAGTGTTTATCATTTGACCCGACCCAATTTAGACCCATTAAGCCCAATAACCAAAATCAGGCCGTTACCCATAAATTCATGTTAATAGTAGGGTCCTTTTGATAAAAACCAAAAATTTTACAAAAACTAATGCCTACTTATATGAGATGATGAGCAGCCTACTTATATGAGATGATGAGCAGCCCCTGTTTTTCCCATCTCTACAGTGCCGATTCTCCTCTTCTTTCTCCTCCATCTTCTTCTTTTTCTTTGGATCAGCCAAGGCTTAAGCCCAACCAAGACGTGCAACTGCTAGTTCTTCTTCTTCTTCCTCTTCTTCTTCATCTTCTCCGTTTGGATCTTGTGGGCGTGCAAGGGAGAGAGAGATCTAGACCTTCTTTTCCATCAATCCTCTTCTAAGGCAAGTGAAATACCCATTATTTTCTTTATGATCTACACTGTTTTCTTTGAATCTATGACATTAGAAGTATTTTGTGAAATGCCCATTTAAATATGTGAAATGGTGATGATAGATAGATATAGAGGTGAGTGGATTGTATAGATTAGATTCATGATGTGATGATGGGTAGACCCCACTTTTGATTTTAAAAAGAAATGGACGACCGTGTCTGGGGATGAACCCTAGACATGTTGCTGTGTTTGGGAGTTAATGTGCAGGGGTTCGGGTACGCCATCTACAAGTGGGTCCCACGGCAGTGGCATGGATGCTTGGCTATTGGATGATGGTGGCCATTTACATTTGTAAAAAAAAAAAATTGCAGTCTGTCCCAGTCAGGCCCGGGTAGAGGAACTACTTGTACACGCTGCTGTTTGGCAGCAGCATGTGCAGGGGGTTTTTATCTTTTATAAAAGTGGTGGGCTGCCACCTATAGGTGGGCCTCATTGCCGTAGTGTGGACCTTTGATTTCCGGGTAATGGTGGGCCACTAACCTTTATATAAAAAAAAAATTCAGCATGCCTGGGACGAGTCCCATTCAGCCTATGACAGAAATTACTGCACATGTTGCTGTTTGGCAACAGCATGTGCAGGATTTCACTTGAAAGCTAATGTGGGTCCGCCACCTACAGGTGGGCCCCATGGCTGTATCATGGACCTTGATTTGGTGGGGTTCGTCATGTGGGACCTTAGCAGATGGTGGGCACCCTTTGATCCAATACTTTGACCCCTAGCAGTGGCATGGGATTTTCTAGACTACCTGATGTTGATGGGGCATTGATAGTGATGAAATTGTGAACTCCACCTGTGATTTGATGGCTGGTTCCAAAGAATCCATATACATTTATATATTTAAAAAAAAAAGATGGGACCTAGGAGTTTTACTTCCAGATCTGGGCTGGGTCCACATGATGGAGGGGTCACTGTGATGAGTTAATGAACTTGTGATATATCCCCTAGGTTGTAAGGAAATTGTATGTGTATATATATATATATATATACACCTGGGTTTCAACTGACATTACATCACACACACACACACACACATATATATATTTAAAGGTTGGTGTCTGAGATAAAATTCCCCTAACTGTGTTTAGATGTGCACAACAAGGAACTAGGACCCTTGTGTTTAGTGGGTACAATTCAGGTGGGCCCATTGCTTGTAGATCCTTGGTATATATGTGGATTTATAATTATTTGGACTGTTGTTAAGAGTGAACAGGTGGGCCATCCCTTGTGTGGGATCATGGGAATGATAGAAGTTGGACCAAATAATTTATTTAAATGTTTATTTGATCACTTTATTATGAGTTTATGTTTATTTAATCATTTAATTATGATTTTCTTTAGATGGTTTACATACCCTGGAAGACCCTTGTGTTGGCCTTGGAAACCAACAAATTAGATTTAATAAAAATTAAATCCATCACATCATCAAAGAGGTTATGCGGGCAGATTTCCTCTTACAGATTTCATGATTTGCACATGACAGTACAAACCACCCGCACTCAAATGAAGTGAGAATTGGGCTATGCATCACCCCGTTGTCAAAAAACTTCCAACCTTACTTCATCTTGGTTCATGTGGAATTGTCGCATGCGTGAATTATGGTCACAGTGTTAGGAATATTTGTGGAGTTATTTCTTGATCATCATGATGTATTTCTTTACCTTGTTGCATACATGTTAGAGTTTATACCCGTTATTTTATGATGACTTCAACCGTGTTGCGGCTTGGACTATACATTGTTTATTTATGAGGTATTCATGTCATGTTGAAAACTATTTGGTTGGTATAATGTTTTATTATATGGTATTTGAATACCTATCATGGCCAGCCCTTCACACTACCATAGGATGTGTCTGTCGAACAATCACTGAGCCATGTTTATGAGTCTCGACACAGGAAGGGGCAGGGCTGTGTGAGATTATTATGCGGATCTGGTCATTAGACGACTGCAGTCAGTTCACAGATGTACACTATGATGATTTTTACCGGACTTAGGGCTGAAGACGAGCTTACCATTCGTACACGGTTGGTTTTACCGTGATTTTGGATAGGATGTTAGACATCCGAAGATGGATTTGATCCACCGTTTCTGGACAGGATGCGAGGCATCCGAAAACGGTATAAATTTCGTAAGGGCATCAGCTGATGCGATGCTCGGCGAATGTGATATTGTTCATTTGATGTGGAGTTGGATTTAGGATCCGTTCCTTCTATGTTACATGGCATTCTTTTATTTATATTGTTTACATATTCTTATGATTTTCTTGTCTTATTCTCACATTGATAGTGTACTTCATTTTGAGTTATGTGTATCTTACTTGCCGCCATTTTGTGGTTGACCCTTGTTTTCCAAAATTGATGCATAGGTACCGAGCCCGGCTTTGCCGAGAAGGAGGTGTAGGCTGAAGTGTTTCAAACGCTTGAGTCAACTGATGTTCCCGAGTGGGGTACAAACGATGGCTTCGGGGCTGTCTAACCAAGCAGAGGAGTGACTCGTTAATCCGCAATCAATTTAAATAAATCATTCTTTAAAAACTTGATCCTTCAGTGGAACATTGTAATAAATTATTATTTATTTCTTTTGCAACTTGGAATATTATTATTGTTATCTGGTGATATGCAAACTTGATTTTTCTCTTGATACCTATTGGTTGAAATAACTTCCGCAGGTTAGGAATGAATGTGAATGGCCTAAACTCACCACGGCCTAAGATCCTGTGGGAAAAATAATTAGGAGTCAATGATTTTGTTTACAGAAAAAAAAAAATTTTTTTTTTCGACTCCTAATTTCACGTAACCCTATTTTCATTTTTTGGGGACGTGACACAGTTTCTGCCTGTTTTGCGAGCACATGGCTTACTTGGATATGTTGATGGTTCTCTTGATCGTCCACCTCAATTTGGAGTAGATTCCTCTGGAGATGTTACCAAAGAGGTTAATCCACAATTCTTAAGCATCTTGTGTTGGTTGATAGCCATTTTGTTTGAGCCAGTGTTGGCACATGTTATTGGTCTTCAGATAGCTCAAGACATCTACTTAACATTGGAAAAATGTTTTGCATCACTGTCTTGATCACAAATCACGCAATTGAAAACTCAGTTCTAGTTGATCAAGAAAGGATCCCTCTTGGTTTCTGATTATATTTAGAGAATCAAGCACATTACTAACAGCTTGAGTTGTAGTTTAGTTTTCTGTTGATGATGAAGATCTCATCATTCATACTCTAAATGGACTTCCGTTTGAGTATAATGCATTCAAGATGTCCATCCGCACTGGATCTGATCCTATTTCTCTTGAACAAATGCATATCGTTCTAATTTATACGAAACTGATCAACATTGAAGGTACTCAATCAGTAACTGATTAGTCCACTACTTCTCTTCTTCCTTCTAATACATTTGGATTAGAGCGTCTGTTGCCCGTTTCAGTAATGGCTCAAATCGTGGAGGAGGAAGGTATGGCAACAGAGGTGTCCATAGTAGAGGAGGTCGTGGAGGTCGAAATAATAAAGGAGGTCATTTTAATCAAAATAAAAACCTGGCTTCTTCATCATCATTATCCTCCAAGCCTTGTTGCCAGATATGCAATATAATTGGCCATATAACTCTTGATTGTCATCTGATAAGTCCTCAAAAACATATTTTTTAAGGGTTATTTTGGAAAGTTTTGAGGATATAGTGAGCCCAAAGAGCTTCATTTAGTGTAATATCAAGTCTTTATGCATTTTGAATTTATTGTAGTGTTTCCAACACAATTTGCTGGAAAATCACAATTTTTGTATAAATTCATGAAACCTACCATTTTTTGAATCTTATTTTTGGAAAGTTTGGTGAAAATTATTTTTCTTATGAAATGAATCGAGTTTCATCATCATTGTTTAATTCAAGTAAAACCATACACAATGATGTATATTTTCACTATAATTTTATGTAAGATAGGCCCACTATAATGCATTTGTGACTTTTATTCAAAATTATTATTTTACAGGAAATCTCACTTTTTGCTCACAGGAAAGTGTTGAAATGGGTCCCTTAACCTTGGGGTGAGACAAAGGAAATAATTTTGAAAGAAAGAAAGAAAGAATAGAAGAAGAAAAAACATTCACAAGCAAATTTGGAAAATTGGCATGTGAGGACTCCAGACATGCACATGTGTGAATTCACACATATGAGATGACCAAAAGTGGGGTCCACCACCTCCTCTGCACAGTTTCAATAGATCTCAAGAGATTTCTAAGAAAGAGCATGGAAGGAAGGCTGATTGATGAAGATTTTTGCACATGAGGAGAGAATTTTCAAGATATGGGAAGTCTCCAAAGGCATGAGTTGGACGTTTATATGAGGAGAGATTTTGGTTCAGAATTTTGCAAGAGAATCAAAGAAATCCCATCTTCAAATCATATCTCAAAGTCCGCGTTAACAAAGAAAATTAAAAGAAAGGAATGTGGCATATAAAGCATCAAATTGGATGAAGGTTTCAAAGCCAAGGACGTTCATACCCAACACTGCCACCACACGTCCAACACAAGCCATGCACAATAACCCAAGGCCAGCTATGATTCTTGGAGTCCACCTCATACAAGATGAAGTTAGGGAAGGGTATTCCATAAAAAAAAAAAAAAAAGGGTTCTGCAAAAAGAGACAAAATTAAAAGACTTCATGCAAAAAATGTAGTGGATGCTCTTACTTAATCTTGTGCAACTCACGGGCAGCTCAATCAAGTGAGCCTCACTTCTCTCAAATCCAATCAAATTGAAGATCTTATTAAGGGAAAAAGAAAGGAAATTTTGGGTTTGAAAAAATATTAATAGCCCACTCTCTGAACATCCAAGGGATGAAAAAAAAAGACTCCCTCTCTAGCCAAATTCCTCACTCTCTCTATTTCTCTTCTCTCCATAGTTTCTCTCTCTTCAAGAAGGCTCTCTTCAACTTGAAATATCATCTAGAAGATGATCTTTTATCCTAGATGTAATGTTCTCTTTTTTCGAATTTATTATCTTTAATGTAAAGAACTTTGCATTCTAGTAAAGTGTTATTGTTTTTTTTATCTTCTTTTTTTTTTTACTATTATGGTGATTGGTGCTTGGTTTTAGTTTTGTCGTTGTTGCTCTAGGATTGACAACCCAAAGAGCCTAAAAATATGATTCAAGCAAACTTTAAACCAATTTAAGAAAAGAGTTTTTGAAACAAAACAATATACACTTCCACACTTTTATTTTATTGTCTTTCCATACATTAATTTTTATTGCACAATCCACACATTTAGTTTCCTGCAATCCAATATACTCTTTTTCTCTATGCTGAGGTTGTTTCCTCTTTCTTTTTGTTTACAGTTTGGTAGTTGAATGTGTATCAAGGGCATGCAGTAGTTGTAGGTCTTAGCTTTAAACATGCTTAAAGTATCAAAGTTTTCAATCTCCAGATCTGTTCTGCATGGTTTAAGAACTCAGAATCGTCAAGTTGATATTGGACGTGCAGAAATCCTCACTTTCAAAATTCTGTTCACACAGTTCAGTGCTTACATATTTAGGTGTAAGGAAAAGTCGGAACCATCAAATATCTGAGAAATTTTTGGGCTTGATTCAGTTCTGGAAACTGAATTAAACAATCAGATTCGCTGCCTCTTTTAATCATCCAAACAGATCTGAAAGTGGCAGAATTTTCTTGATAAAAGATTGGAACATGTATGGAATTTGAACTCCGCAAGTTGAGAACCAGTTCGGATGGTTCACGTGAATTAAGAAGAATGATTTGTGTATAATTTCAAATCTAATGTGAAGTATACATCTGAGTTTGCAGTACACAAACAGAACAACCTGCACACATATATTGGTACCCAAGCATGCTTTAAAGTTTTGATCTCAACACTAACACTAGGACACCTAAGACGATGTTATTAGTGCTCCACTCAACAACTCCGCCATCTGGCAAAATCTTTTGCATCGCCTGACCCTTCGATTTGGCACCTGAACGGAAGCTAGACACTAAAAGTAGTGGGTCAGATAGACATAAACTGGCAAGAGAATAAACTGTAAGCAATGATATTAATCAATTAAATTAAAACATATTTTATTCTATCCCAAAACATACTGAATGCAAACCTAATGGCATGAATGCACAAAAATGGGTATTTCTGCATATACAATATACCAAAAATGGGTATTCTCGCAAATACCATATACAAAAATGGGTATTCCCGCCGGATATAATATATAAAAATGGGTATTCCAGCCATATATAATATATAAAAACGGGTATTCCCGCTAGATATAACAAATGGCACCGCTGTGTACCATATCCCACAGTACACGTTGTACCAATAGCGTACGACCACCTTCAATTGCAGTTGGTTAAATATATGTATATATACACATACTATATACGAATACATAATGAATTATGCCAGGAAACCCTTAATTCACAATATCCAACCCATTATCAATTTAAGTGCTTAGATTACTTAATTTAAAAGTGTATTATAATCATGTGTCATTTCAAGTTCTCTGAAGGTAAGCACTAATGCACCTAATGGTCATAATTAGTTAAATATATACATGAGAACCAACCCCCTTTTACAATGATAATGAGAGTCAACGATGCTAATATCCTACTTTCAGCGTCCATCATGTAGTGTATCCCGAATCTCACCTTCTCATTCTGAATTCAGTTCAATTCTCATGTGAACATTCAACCAGCTTTTTTAAAAAACAACGGAGTCCATCTAATCTAATTATGTAAAGTTAGTATGTTTTACAAATTAGGTAAAAGGTATCTAAATTCCAAATCCAAACTTAATCAAGAATTATGATAAAAAGGGAAGGAAATAATTAAGTTCTTAATTATCATTGTTGTGTATAAAAACACCTAATTATTTTATATAAAACAAAAGATTCAAATTCCGGATTCAGATTTGAATTTAAACTCAAACTAAAGTCCAAATTAGAACCCCAAATACAGTCTAATTAAGATTCTGATCATTCCTAATTACATCTTAATTAAATCCCAATTGAAACAATTAAAACACTAATTACACAGACTAATTAAATCCCAATTAAACTTATAAATAAACTTAAGTATAATTCTAATCACACCTAATTAAATATTAATTAAGATTCTACTTATGTTACTTGCTATGGAAACCCAAATAAAAGTCCAAAATAAAATAAAATAAGATCCCCATTAATACTCTAACTGTTAGCTCCCTTGGACCTAGGCTCCATCGCTAGGCCCACTGGATTTTACAGCCCAGCCTAGCAGACCCAGCCTCAGCCAGCTACCCAGGCCCAGCTGGCCCAAGCCCACAGCAGCAAGCCCAACCCAGCCGGCTGGGCTAGGCCCGCCTAGCTGCAGGCCAGGGCTGCGTGGCAGTAGCCCAGGTAGTAGCCGGCTACGCTGTAGCCTGCTACGTTTTTTTATATTTTTTATATTTTTATTTTATTTTTTATATTAAAATTAAATCTACATTATTAATCTAAACAAAACATTTAGCCCAATCAAATAATTCAGATTTTTATACATATCAATTAAAACAACTAAAACCACATTGTTTACGGTTATCAACTTGCTTCAAATCTTGTACCAAACTCAATTCTGTTATTGTTAGATCCAATCATGCACAAACACCAATCCTGACTCGATTCCTTGATCTGAAATCCTACAAATCCAAGAGACACACAAGTCTTTTTAAGCGATTGAACATACCTTAATAAATTAAAAGAAATTTAATTATGGTTTGGAGATAAATACCTACCAGGTTGCAGACACTATCAGAATAGATAAAGAGAAAGAAAAAAGATGAAGATGATGGTGCTATCTAAACTTCTGGATCAAGCCTTGGTTTCTTTGAAGAGCTGCTAGGGTTTGGTTGCAGAGGAAAGGAAGAGGACGGAAGAATTAGGCGTACAAAGAAAAGACGATCGAAAGCCTTTAGGGTTATATTATGTAAAGGCTTTTTTAAATTACAAGAAAGGGTTCCTTACTTTTTAGTAAGTTATACAAAATTTCAGAAAAGGGCTTTTGGCTTAAAAGGGTCAAATAACTTAGGCTCATGGCCCAAGAATGTTTAATCAGCCCATCTCTAATGGGCCTTACATAAAACTACCACGCATGCAAGGATCCAAATCTCTAAAATTGCCTATTAATTATCCATCTAACCCCTTTCAACCCGCTCAAATTTGAGAAACCGATTCGACCCAAAATTAAAATATGGGCTTGACATCCTTCTCCTTAGATTTTAAAACACCTGGCGGATACTGGCTCCACTTCTCATATCACAAATGACCTGCAAAATCTGTCAATCCATTCCAACTACAATGGAGCTGATAAAGGAGCAGTGGGTAATGATCAAGGTTTGCCTATTCTACATGCTGGCTCTTTTATTGCTCATACTTCATCCGGTTCATTCCAACTTATAAACATTCTTCATGTTCCTGATATTATCACTAATATGTTATCTATCCAACAGTTTACAAAAGATAATTATTGTGTTTTTTGTGTTTGATTCTAATGGTTTTACCATCCAGGATTGTCCTAGGGGGAAGGTTCCGTTTCAGGCCCTCTGAAAAAAATAGTCTATACCCATTTCGCACTTCACCTCGCACTCATCAAACACCTATTCTTACTGCTTTTCTGGGTGAGCGTACTTCAGTAATTATCTGGCACAATCGTCTTGGCCATCCATCTGTGTCTACTTTTCAACGTGTTATGGCTAATCTACCAGTTCAAGGCTCTTCTTTAGTTCAAAGTTTTGTGTGTGAGTTTTGTCAGCTGGGCAAAAGTCATAGGCTCTCATTTCCTTCTTCTGTTTCCTTTTCTACTAAGCCTCTTGAGCTTATACATAGTGATCTACGGGGACCGTCTCCTGTTATGTCTGTGAATGGTTTCAAGTACTACATCTTGTTTGTTGATATTTTAGTAAATACGCTCGGCTGTTTCCCTTATGTTGCAAATCTGATGCCTTTGCTGTGTTTCTTTCATTTTAATTTCAAGTAGAAAACTTACTCTCTCACAAAATCAAATACTTTGGCTCGGATGGAGGTGGGGAATAACTAAATTCTCAGTTTCAATCACTGTTTAAAAACTATGGGTTGTGCATCAGGTTTCCAGCCCCTACACGCCTGAGCAAAATGGCTGTGCAGAAAGAAAACACAGACATGTGGTTGAGACTAGTCTCACACTCTTATTTCAGTCCTTTAATGCCTCTAGAGTTTTGGGTTGATGCTTTCACTATTGCAACATATTTGGTAACTCGAATGCCCATGAAGAAACTTCATTTTTAGTCCCCTTTAAATTAGCTGTTTCAACAAGAACCAAATTATTCCTTCGTAAGAGTTTTCAGTTGTTCTTGTTTTCCATAGCTTCGCCCATATACTAAGCACAAACTTGATCCCCGAACTAAATGTTGTGTGCTTATGGGGTATATTCTTACTCATAAGGGATACGGGACAATGGTTAGACCAGCTATAACATATGGAGCAGAATGTTGGCTAATTAAGAAGACGTATATACATAAGATGGATGTAGCGGAGATACGAATGCTTAGGTGGATATGTGGTAAAACTAAGAAAGATAAAATAAAAAATGAGCACTTTCAAGAGCATTTAGGAGTAACACCAATAGGGGATAAGATTAGAAAAACCCGTTAAAGATGGTTTGGGGGTATTAAGCGTAGGTAGGTAATGGCACTGGTGAGAAAAAGCTTGACTATACAAGTACTGGATGGACATCAAAAGGTAAGGGTAGGCCAAATAAAATATTGATGGAGGTTATTAAATCAAATTTGAAAAAGTTTAACTTCTCTAAGGATTTGGCTCAAAATAAAACGAAATACCGACTCCAATATGGTTGGGATAAGACTTTGATGATGATGATGATGATGATGAAGGGATATAAATGCCTTGAAATTGCTACAAAATCATCTATATATCTCATGCCATATAGTGTTTGATGATACTTCCTTCGCGTTCTCTTCTTTCTCATCTGCTTTTGTCTCTTCTCCTTCCATTAGTACAAGCACATTGACTCTGGCTTCCTTCTTTCAACACTGTTACAGTCTCCCTTGCCTCCTCTTCTGTGCCATGCTCCTCTCCAATGTCCTCACCAGTTGCTACACCAAATATACCTACTACAATCTCTTCATCCAATTCTCTGCTTCCCATCATCACCACTACCATTCCTACACCTTTTCCATCTTCATCTACTGGTGACCTTTTCACTTCACAGTCCACTAATGCCATTACAACAACTGCAACTTTACCTTCACCTGTGCATACACCTGTTACTCTCCCAGAATCCACCTGTTATCACTACTATTGCCCCTGCTACTTTGTCTTCACAACAACTTGTTCATACACCTCCTGCACAACAACTTGCTTCTGTACCTATTCCAAAGTCACCATCAAAAACTCACTCAATGACCACAAGTCCAAAGCTGGTATATTCGAAAAGACAGTACTTCTTTCCACCAAACATCCAGTGGATCTATCCACTGTTTATTCCAGCACTACAGAGCCCTTTTCTTATACCGAAGCATCCAAACATGTTGAGTGTAGACAAGAAATATCTGAAGAGTTCTCTGCTCTTCAATGACAAGGCACCTAGTGTCTGGTTACCTTGTCTCCAAATAAGCACATTGTTGGATGCCGTTGGGTTTTCAAGTTAAAGCACAATCCTGATAGTTCTTTTGCTAGGTATAAACTCGTTTAGTTGCTAAGGGGTTTCATCAACAATATGGAGTTAATTATATAGAAACCTTTAGCACAAACTACTATCAGAGTAGTTCTAGCTCTTGCCGTACATTTCAAGTGGCATTTACAGAAGCTAGATGTTACTAATGCTCTTCTACATGGGATTTAAGAGGAGGACATTTATATGTTGCAACCCCAAGGCTTTACAGATTCTACATTTCCAAATCATCCGTGCAAGTAACATAAGTCACTCTATGGCTTAAAACAGTCCCCTCGTGCTTGGAACTTGTGGTTTTCAAATTACCTGCTTGGATTGGGATTTTTTCAGACTCATGCAGACTCTTTACTGTTTGTTAGGCACTCAAATAGTTCCATCACACTTTTGCTACTTTATGTTGATGATTTGGTGGTGACTGGGGATGATTCATCTTATATACAATCCTTGATAGTTTAGTTAAACAGGGTATTTGAGATAAAAGATCTAGGGAGGTTACATCATTTTCTTGGCATTGAAATTCAGTATAACAAGACTGGTTTGGTTTTGTCTCAAACCAAATGCACCATGGATTTGCTAACTTGAATCTCTATGGTTGGATGTAAACCTGTTGGGTCTCCGTGTAACAACAAGTGTCCATCTGTTTCTGAATCTCCCCCTATGACTAATCCATCTCTTTACAAAAGCATCACTGGGGCTCTTCAGTACTTAACATTAACCCAACCAAATATTACTTTTGCTGTTAATCAAGCTTGCTAGCGAATGCATTGTCCTACTGAATTAGATTTTGTTGATTTAAATAGGATTTTATGCCAGCTTAAAGGTACTTTGATGTTGGGTATTCAGTTCACACAAGGTCCTCTGCAATTGACAACCTACAGTGATGCAGACTGGGCTGGTGACCCAATCAACTGGCAATTGACTTCAGGCTACTGCATCTTTCTTGGTTCCATGCCCATCTCCTGGTTTTCCAAAAAGCAACATACTGTTGCTCATTCCACCACTGAGGCAGAATATAAACCTTTTAGCCCATGCTGCAGCAAAGTTATCTTAGATTCGACTTCTGTTAAAGGATATTCATATCTTCCTGGCTCATCCTCCTCCTCTATGGTGTGACAATATCCCTGCAATCCGCCTTTCATCTAATCTTGTGTTTCATGCAAGAACCAAGCATATTGAAGTAGATTACCACTATGTTTGCGAACAAGTTCTTCGCAAGGATCTTACAATGAACTATGTCTCTTCTATTGATCAGGCTGTAGATATCTTTACAAAGGGTGTTCATCCTCGCAAGATTCAGTATCTTCGTTCCAAATTGTTTGTGACTGATTGCAACATCAGTTGAAGTGAGCTATTGACTATAATCGAGCCTTGACAGTCAGCTGATCCACATGAACTCTTTGACAGCTGAAGACCCCTCCTTCAGTTATAACTCCTTGTTAGTTTATCACAGTAATGTGTACTTATAAAATGATTAGTTACTTAATAGCTGCAGTTAGTTGAGAAGAAGATTTTGGTTGTCAGAAGACATGTAAAAATTCTCATTCTGTAATCATTTTCATTAATCAATAAAAACAGACTCTGCTCTTTTGAGATTCTCTTTGTTTGAGTCTTTCTCATGAGACCCATATTTAGATTGACCATAGGAGTTCGAGTAACTCTGCCAGTTTGTTTTTACTGCCAGTCCGAAGTCAGGTTGTGTTAAGTAGGTTGATAGTTAATGTAAAACTTTATTACAACTCAAACATGAATTCAGTGGGAGAAACACAATTCTTGTAGCCTACCACAATATAATTGGGACAAGGCTTTGATGATGATGATGATGATACAAAGAGTTTGAGTGGGCCCCAAAGGTTTTGAGAAAAAATTCTCATGTTTCTAATTCTCCCTTCCTATAATTCTTCACGTTTGCATTCATTTACATAATTGTTGCACATTATCACATTTGTTTGTGCTTTTTACGCATGATGCATAGATGAGGTGTGAACTGGTGTGTAAATAGGGGCATTTTCACGTAACCATTTTCACACCTAAATAGGTATAAAACACTTTCACATCTCCTACTTGTAAAAGGTGCTAGTATAATCTTACATAGAGATTGCATTTGGTTCTTCAATTGGTCACTGGATCAAATCCCATTAACCACTAGTTTTTTCATTCTTGTGGACTTTATATTTGTAATCCAAACCATTTAATTTGTTTATTAAACTAAAGACACCAAAAGCTTTAGATTTATTAAGTCTTCACAGACTGAGTAATGGACCCAAAAAAAAAAAAAGATTTTGAGTGATGTGTGAGAAGGTCTAAAGAATCGAAATAGATCTGATTTGTGGTACTTCTATGGGCCCCCCCAATTCATGATTAACAACATTATCAAAGTAACAATAAGAATGAAGACATTTAGTTTTATATCTTAAATATTCATGGATTTTGAAAAATTTAGGAAAATGTCCTAAAATCCAGGCATACCTAAAATCACTAAATGTACTCATTTGTTCATGTGAAGATGAAGACTTTGACAAACATAGCAATGTTTTAAACACACTGGGACACATCCTATCCAAGTTCCTCACCATCAATGCTAATCCCATGATTATCACATCAATGACTTAAAACCCTAGATCTAAACCATGGTTCTACTTGATAAATTAAATATAAAGGCGGTATCTTAGCTGTCCTAAAAATATGAATCTTCTCATCGTATCTCTACCGAGCCGTGATCATTACATTAGATGAAAGTAACGACCAATTGTGTTCTAGGATTGAGATGACCTCCATGGCTACTATATTGAACTGAGCCCGGATCCATCGAGGCCTTGAGAGTAAAATTCGGTTGAAGAAGTGGAACTAAATAATGGGGCTCACTTCTTGAAATTTTGAGCTGCTTGAAATGAATGCACTCTAGTTGCATGAGCTATCCTTGGTCCCACATTAAGATTGACTATTTAATTAAAAATATAATTAATGAATATACTTAATGAGGCGTAAAATTGGGGTAATCACGTTCTTGATAAAATGGTCTTATGGCAGGAACAGTTCTTTTTGGAGTGGAATTACAGATAACCCATACACTAGGGAATTTCTCCTACAAGAAGACCTCATGGGGCCCACTTAGATGCCTTCTTATTAGTGGGGTTATGGTACATGGAAAGGTCAAAAAAAAAGACCGTCAGCTCATCTTAGCCCTTGATTTAATAGCTTAAAGTCTAGTGGTCTTTTAACCATATATTTCTTTGAGATTCAACTCAATGATGGATAAAAGGTTTGATGAGAGTGAAATTAGGCCTTGTGCCACGTTATGGGGGAATGAGAGTGAGTAAGGATCTGCAATGACCAAAGGTGGGCCCAAGTGGGCCCCACTGAGGCATATTTTGTTGCTTGTGGAAGAACATTTCTTTGGGTATAGATCTGATCAACTGATTTTATTAAGAAATTTCAAGTCCTATTACAGGGTACAATCAGCTAAATAAGGAAGCTTAACGTCATAATATCAATTTAATCTAATCATAATAATGAGAGATTATCCTAACCAATCATAACATTAATGATATATATATATATATATCCTAAAAGTTCCTAAATATGTTTAACAACCACAGCCTTCTATAAATGCATTCTCTATCACTCTCCCTCAATGACATGGTTGTTGCAAGTAAATATATTTAACAACCACAACCTTCCATTTCTACATTCTCATCAACATATACCCAAAACAGGTTTATGCCAGGCCTGATGTTGCCTTTTAATAATTCAGGTATGTTGCTTGCCTTTTAATAATTCAGGTAAAGGTCCAGGTATATCTGGATCCAAATAGAACCCAACCCATTTTTCATGCCTTTCAAAGCATGACTATCAATTGGTCCACTGGAGATTGACACTGCTAACAATTCAATCATGAGAATTGATCTTATCAACTTTCCATCCTTCTTGTCCTTTCATTTTCTGCATGCAGAGTTCCTTCCTGTATCTCAATTAAGCAGATGCCTATGCTGAAAACTGAAAACCTGACTTGGGTTGGTGACTACCAGTCCCAGGTTGGGTTAGGTTGACTCAGATTTAGTGAAGTATTTTAACGTTAAAATTATAATATATCCATATGTGGTATGATATAAAAGGGGCATCCCTTACAGCAAGGATGATGTCTTCCTATTTGCAAAGCTAAGAGGGCTAAAACGTGTTTAAGGTTTTCTAATTATCCATTTCTGGCTCATCAGGAAACTTACTTCCAGTTTAATTATCCATACCTTGAATAAGGAAATTCAGAACATTATAATGTTTATAATATGAATAAATTGGGGCGACATGTAGTCATGTAGCACCACTAAGATTAACATAAATCTTTCCATCAAAAATAAAAAATAAAAAATTGACACACATCTTACACCTTTTTCATCAGTGGATGAAGTCTTAGTGAACTGAAAATAAAAAAAAGAATAGCCATGAACATCAGAGTCTCCGATTGCTTCCTGGGAGCTACTGCAAAAGCAAATACAAAGGTAAGGATCTCTTAGAGACTGTAACAAGCAGATTAGTGTGCATGGATATGCCCTTAACTACAACAAGTGGTTTGCATATTTTGGCAGAATCCATTCTGTTTGGTGCACCCACAAATTCTGTATCATTCATCTCAAAAAATGTGTAGTTCAAGCAGAAAAAATACTTACCTCAGAAATCAGTAAAATTGGTTAATACCCATTCATCTGGTTGGGCGATTGGTGGCAATACTAGTTGAAATTTGTAGCTTTCTCTCCTTAGGAGAAATGTATATGGGCTCTTTTTCAACAGGTCCCATGTAATTTTAGAAAATTCTGTATGTCTTCTATCATATCTATAGTTACTGGTTTTTAATACCTGAATCATCATATAAGAAAAATTAGTTCATGATGCAATTCAATTTCATATTTCACAAAGAAAATAATATAAATGAGAGATTTGTGCAATGCAAGAAGTACTGGAAGCACACAATTGTTCACGTGAATATTTTGGCTGATCTATGCATGTTCATGTCATTCTCACATTGTTATGTATTGCATGTGATAAAACAGTAACTGAATCACCCGTTAAAAAGGGCACACAAGTTGTATCAGTACATTTGGTTGTTTCTATAGGCTGTGATACAGATCAGTACATATGGTTGTTTTTATAGGCTGTGATACAGAGTGATTCTTTTAGAGAACTTCCAAAAAATAGTGACAAACACAATTAGTCATATCGAAGATTATCAGGTATTACATTTTTTGAGGGGATGCCTGTGGTATGATTTTAGTATTTTTGTTTGGAATGTTTCTTTGTACTTGGGGTAGTTCCATTGCTTTCGTCATGGTCACTTACTGATTTCTTGGACGCTCATTCCCAAATCTTCTCTCATTCTCAGAGAGAGAGAGAGACCCCAGATAGATCGGATGAGTCTAATATGATAATGAAGAGAAAAGAAGCTACTTGTATACATATTAATGGATCTAGATGTGTGAGAGTCCAACACATGGCCAGAGATCTCTATGTGTTCTAGCAATTGGGAAGCTTCGTGGCTGTCTTTGCCTCTGCTCAACCTACAGGATGGAATAGAAAATCACAACCCTAGGCTCCCATCTCTTATATAGGCTAGTCCCAATGAGTCATGCTTCCTGAAGACTTCTCCAAAAACCCACATCCTACTAATCCAGTTAGGAGCCTTATCTTGGGTCCATACCAAGTCTTTTGTTTATAGTGGGATACCCGTGGCAGGCGGGCCACACAGTTTACAACAATACTGAGGTTCCAATGTCTTTTTTCTTTTAATACAGCTACTAGGGTAAAGAAATGTAATATCATATTTTGCAAATCAAATGTTTTTTTTTAGTAAGCACAGAACAAAAAGCTTTATCTGAATTTGTGATGAAAGTGGGCAAAAGGAAAAAGTCTGGCATGGGAATCCGCACTTTAAAGAAATCTATGAACATGCCCAATAAGGTATTCAACAATTCAGAAGAATCTATGCAACAAGGTGTGTATACATTACATGTTTCTTAAAGCCGAATAACTTCTGCTTGGAGATAAGTACTCTTCCAGTAAAATTTTGGTGCTGGACCTGGAAAATTCCCTTTTAGAAGTACTGCCAATCAACCTAACATCCACCGCAAAAACTGCACAAACTGGCCGATGATCGGAAAACCTTGACTCGCCACGAAAGTAAGAAAATTGGGTGATACCATCTCCAAACCACAGGATTCGATCACACCTGAAATCCCAAGAGACACATTGTTAAAACCAATTAAGTTTTAGTCAGTTAACAGTTGGATGTTTGGGCGAGTAAAATGGACTGTCCAGATACCATGCTGGAGTTCTCCTTTTCTTCTTTGATGCTATAGTTTCTCCTGCATAAGAATCTGAATTGTTGGAGTACTTGTATGTCGGAGCAAAGTTAATCTTTCCCTCATTCCAACCCTTAAAGATTCTACCGGCGTCTCTTTCAATTTTAAGCTGTCAAAATAGGTCAACATTGAGTATTTTCTGCTGTATATATGCTTTCGATGATATGAAAGTAACTTTACAGGACTAGTACACTACAATTTGATTGTTATATTACATTTTTATACAGGAAGCACAAATGCACGTGATACAGTTGAATGTATCTAAATTATGCAGCCTAATTTTTATCAAGTAGACCATTGATGATGAGAGTACTCTGTGTACTGCAACTGGCCTGCAACATCACTCAGATTGCAGTAATATTTACCTTGAAATTCAAGCCATCTTTACCCCCAACATAAATGTGAAGATGATTATAATATTAAGTCAAAAATGGGCTCTACATATATGATTTTTTATAGTATCCTAATACTTCATATAAAGTATCATGTTCAACATGATCCACTACTGAAACCAATGCTTGGATTCTCGTGGATCCAAACTGACTAAATTTTATTGTACTTGAATGGTTATATTTGAGTCCATGAAAGAATTGAATACCTACGAGTTCTTTCATACCAATGAGTTAATATTAATTGAGGGTTTAGAATCGTAAAAAGAGGTTCTAGGTCCCAATCAGATTTCTAGAATGTAGTCCGATTAGCAATGGCGGAAAAATAAAAGAATTGTAAAGCAATCAACCACAAGAAGAAGACGAGGCACATGATTTCACGTGGAAACCCAATACAGGAAAAACCACGAGTCCTATCACCCAGACCAATGGAAACCAAGTACTATAAAAAAATGGTTACAAGATATACCTACCAACCCTTTCCCAATTGCAACTCAACCTAAAGACTATAGTTCTTCTAGCCAACTCCTTCCTGTTCACCATCACCTGTGCTTAAAGCAAACCACCTTAAATCCTCAAGGTGAACTGTAATAACCGAACCTCTTGTAGGCCAACCCTTTTCCAGGTGGGCCATGATAGTCCAAACTATATTTGGAGCCTGACAGGGAGTCTCTTGATTTGATCGGAATGTTTTAAGACCTTTGGCAAGTCCATTGTGGAGTCCCAATAGACTTCCTCTCTCAGAATAGCAGTTTCCAAACAGGACTCCCCACCAAACACTATATATATATATACACAGATTAGAACCCATCGTAGGTACAGCAACAATAGAAACTACATGAGAGAGAGAGAGAGAGAAAGAGAGAGAGAGAGGACTGATTTGGCTGTGGAATTGATTAGGAGGAGAAGAGGATCAATAGCGGGACGCGCGGCGGATGTCAGACGAGAGGCCAATCACTGCCCGATCAACACGCGTCTATACCAGGTGAGTAGAATCTAAACTAGATATTGATGCCCCTGAATTTAGTATAAAATTAGACTATTTGATCCTCCGATGAACTGCTACTTGCGCTACAGTGATCGCTGGCCTATTGTAACCGCCAGATTTGATTTTTAACCTAGACGACCCATCCAATGGTGAATCAGATCTGATAATCTGATGCAAATTTTGTGTTCAACCCCAATGACCCCATACAAATTTGAAAACTATCTCAATTACACCATCGATCGTGGAGAAGAAAACTCCTCTTCACTGTGACGACTTACGGTAGAGCAAACAGTGATTGTAACATACCTTCCAGATGGAGAAATTTGGGAAAAAGTTGCCATGATCTTGCTTTCATCTCCAGTTAAGGCTTCCTCACCATAGAATCCAGATTCTAGTGAAACTCAGGATGGATCTGTGATTTGTCACAGTCGGCACCCGTCAAACAGCTTGGATGAAATTGAGTTCGAAATCCCCTGTGGACCATCTGATCCAAGATCACGTCCACACAATCTTGGAGAGGACCCCTGGGCGACCACGGTGGTGAAGATTCCAGGCGCATCACACCGTTGAGCGTCACCCTGTAATTGTCTCCCATCGAGCCTGGCGGTGCCCTATTCATTGACGAACGAAACAACTGCATCTTCGTGAATGTGCAGTCGACGAATTGGGCAGATATTCTTATAAGACTGATGGAAATTACGAATTTGCCCCTATTATTTTCATTATATGCTAAAATCCCTTTTAAGGCATATAATAAATTTATGGCATGATAAATTACGAACCCCATATTGTCTACTACTGAAACTGGTGTGGGATCAATTATTTGAATGCTATGTGGGCCCTTTCATATCAATTAACTATTCTTATGATTTAATTTTCCATAGTAAATTTTATAATAACTAACCCCTTCAATGTCATATTTTCACTTGGAATTATTAATTGCGTCTTGATGGATAACTTTATGGTAGATAATTGATTACCTCAATAAAATAATGGGCAATGCCACCGCCTGGTACCAACTCCGATTCGGAGTGGGGCGAGGATTAACCAGTGTTGTGTGGTACTGGCCAAATAAAAGAGTAAGATGATGTAGCCAATTACGGTGGAGATGACTCTATACTAAAATTATTAAAATGAATTTACCATTGATGATTGAACTAAGTGTGATACCAACTGCTGGCACTGAGTATAAAACTTCCCTCGTGGATGTTGGTCGAGGGGAAGAGGTTCAGCAATCATGGTGGCATGATAAGCCATGTTGTTGATAGAAATGTAGGTATTCCAGTGTGGGAGTATCGGAGCAGGCTCAACATTCATGGTGGATGACAAACCATGTTGTTGACAGAAATGTAGATACACCGTATGGGGTATCGGAATTGTTTGATGCCACAGTGGGAAATCACTCAAGAAAGAAATTGATTAGAATGTGACTGAAATCATATCATTGTATATATAAGTTTTCCGAATAATTGAAATATGCTTTATCTTAATGATTTCCTATTCTACTCACCAGTTTTACTGATTAGTGGTTCGCCCCACTTCAGGTAATGCCGTTGTGGAGGTTACGGGAAGTGACGGGGATCAGCCGGTAGACTTTGGCATGCGTGGTTGATCCAGAGGGCGGAAAAGCAAAAGAATAGATTTATAGTCGGGAGTAGCCCAAGATTTAGACATTATTATTATTATTTTCTTTTCTCCAATAGAAATTGTCTTATTCAGTGGTGTTATCAAGACTTCTAATATTTACATAATAGTTGAAATACAATGAAATTTGATTGTTTATGACCTTGATGCTCATGAGAATTTGATTTATGTGATATTGTTATAATAATCTGAGTACGGCTTAAGAATCTGAAGAGCTCTAGATTCTTGGGTCGTTACATGAACAAATCAAACCACCTTGAAACCACGAAGTGATCGGATCTTCCACAGTGTAGAAGACACAATCTCTAGATGCTCTTCAAGTAAGCACACCTGTCCAATGGATACTCTAGAGAAAAGGTCTATCAATTAGGTATTCTATGAACAGAATAATGAAAGAAATGCCTTAGGGTTGAAAGAGAACCCCTTTAAATAACCCCAAATTCGTGCCTTAGGGTTAGAGTCCATGTAGAATAAAAACAGGCAATCTTTGCACAAAAAGGAAAGGTTTTCACGTAAAGTGGTTTTCAAGATTACTGCTTTTTGTTTGAAAGAACCATGTGTTGGATTTTTTGGCTTGCAAAATTTCCCAGGCTTCGTTCGAATGGACAATTCATCATTTGAACGAACACTGTCTCTGTCCTGATTTTGATTTCTTCTGAATTTTCTTTTAATTTCTTCAATCTTCACTTCATCTCTTCAGTGACATATACCACAGTCCATTTCAAAATAAATATAAAACTACAATTCAATGGACTCTAAGTTTTGTCTAACCCATGAATTAGTCAATCAAAAATAATCCTCACAGTCCAAATAATACTAAGTTTAGCTTATGAAAAGACACACTATCTTGTTCAATAAAATTTTGGAAAAAACAGAAGAATATTCGAAAATTATCAATTGTAAGCATAAACTAAACTTGGCATGGTCGTTATAAATGTGAATCCTACATCTTTATGAATCACCTAGAGATTCAGAAATGGCCATGTTATTCATGTATCCATGTCTATCTCAGACTCAGCGGGTGATGATAATTGCACAATAGTATTGAAAATAGTAGATCACATGATGGGATAAGGCTAAATAATGATGGTGACAATGAGTATCAAAGGAAATCTGCTAAGAAGCATGGATATGGACACAGGACACAGATACGACACGATACGGACATGCCGACACGACATTTCTCAAAAAAGTAGAATATGGACATGTCGGGAGACACGTTAATAATATATATTAATTTATATATATAATCATCTACTAAAAAAATAATATCATTTTAACTTTTTAATCAATTTAGCAATCAAAAAATAAAAATTCAAGTACCAACTAACAAACATATCAAATTATCAAATATCAATACAACACTGAAACATAATTCATAATCATTAAACATGAAATATCTATAGTTCCATAAAATTCATACAAAGAAAAGGACGGATCATCTGTTTCCCCTCCCTTAAAAAAAATAAATAAATAAATAAGCTAATCTTAAGGCTTATTCTTTAGTGAAATATTTATTTGTCTTTTGCTTGTGATATGATTAATATTTACAATCATACATTTTTCCATAGTATAAAATTGTCATATATCAAGTTTATAAATTTTAGTGACCAGATGTTAATAAAGTGTCCAAGAAATATTAACCACATGTTTATTTTTTAGTCATAGACATGGGCTAGGAATTGTGAGATGCATTGCAAAAAGAGTATCGAACAAATGTCCGAAATTAAAATTTTTAGTTCTTAATTATAGACACAGCTAAAATAGTATCGGACATGTGTCTGAGAATGTCTGAGGAGTGTCGGTGTCCGATACGTGTTCGACACAGATACATCACTTTCTTAGAAGTGTCCGTGCTTCTTAGGAAATCTGTATTATACTATTATAGACCTGATCTTTCTCAAGTAGGGCATCCCAGATGTTATCCTCCAAAAGCTTCCTGGTATCTGAGTAGCTCAATGCAATACGATAGTTCAGATCTCCAAACCATATCACTCGGCTGATAAGATTGTTTGAGAAGAAGACTGTCAAAAATCAGAACCATTAAAGTAGCGGCATTTAACTGATACAAAAACAGTGAGAGAGGGAGAGAGGCTAACTCATGTTCAAGAATTTTTTCAGGGATCCTACAGCCAGGTGCCTTAAAGATCTTTGGGAATTGGGTGTTCTTCAATATCTCTATAACATCACAATTTCTCTTCAACTCATCCCCTTCTTTCTCCCCTGAAGCCAGGTGACTGCATATGAAGCAGAAGTTTGTTTGATGTAAAGACATGCTCACCGATATACAACCCTGTGAAAAAAGAAAAGAAAAAATAAGCGTACAGCAATGAAACAAACAATGTACATAAGTTGGAGAATTACAAAAACTTTGATCAAACTCAACCATGTGAAAGAAAAATAAAACAATCATGAAATAATACATCAACTTGAGAGAATTAACAGGCTTTTAAATGCATGCAAGATGCAACATATCATTTTCAAGATGGTGACATGAAGATGAGAACCTGGACACTAAGATCCCTTAGAGTATATATCCGAGTTTTCAGTTCATGGGGAAAACAGAGTTAATGGAGCAAAAATTATGTTTCTTTCAAGAATAATGAAGCATAAATCATAAAAATAAAAAATAAAAAAATCCAGTAAAGGAAAGGAAAAGAAACTTTTATAATAGAACTTAACAGAAGGCAGTAAGATTGATAGGACTAAAATATAGAAAGTGATCTCCATCCTCATCTTTATAATAAAAAAGAGGACTAGTTTGGCCTTTATAGTTTCCACATATGATCATGGAATGCACTTGATGTCAGAAAAACAACTGGGTAACCTCAGATATTTCCCTAGAGAGAACCCCTAATTCCCACCACCATTAAGTTTAAAACTAGCAAACCAGATATTTATGAATAGAGGCATTTGACATGATATAATTCTAATGTTGGTAACAGATTTTGTAGATTATGTTTTAATAAAATACAATTGCAGTAAGTTTTTTTTTTTTTGAACGGAACCCAATTGCATTAAGTTTTGTAACATTAATCTGAAATCCTAATTTTTTTTCCACAAAATAAGCAATATAAAACTAGTGGCATTTATTTTCATATTGTAGTTAAGCCTGTTTGCCACAAGTTTCAATTCAATTAGGAAACAGGGCCCTGTCATAGTCATCTTTTTATTCTCCAAGTGAACAAGTTGATGTATTATAACTTGGAGTTCATGTTGCCTCAAAACTTTAAACCCATTCTGGACAACAAACTCATTCAGGATTAATCCTACACTTGAGGAATCAAATTATTCATCTCCATGAAAATTGGCCTACAAGAGCCCTTAATTCTTGATTGAATCCCAACCCGCTTCAAACATGTGAATGATATCTTCATACAATGTCAAGACTGAATTTGTTCAATGAAAATAATTATAAATAGAATTGTATAATGGCCAAATAAGAAATCATGCCACAAATGATATATTCAATTCTCTTTGGGTTCCATTGAGAGAGAGAGAGAGAGAGAGAGAGAGAGAGAGAGAGAGAGAGAGAGAGAGAGCCTCATAGCCCTATTCACCTATGGGCATAGTTTCAGTTGGAAGAAACTTTTAGGGATCTTATACACTAATTTTAGAAGATTTAAACCATGTTTTGATGAAGATCTAAGTATTCAAAGATTAGATGCAAATGAATTCTCCATTCAACAGAGTGAAAAACTAATGACAATACCTATTTATACCTTAATTCTTTCATACAAACTAAAACAAGATGGATGATTATTAAAATTCTAAATTTATTTGAAATTATATTTCAAATATTTTTTATTTTTCATTATTTTTAAAGGGTTTTGGGCTATAGGGGCTAAGTCACGTGACCACCACTGACCCAACTTGAATCGAAAGGAGCCTAGTTGCCCCCAAATTCTAAGTTTTAAAAGCTTGCCTTTGTGTGGTTAGATGTTCCTGTAACTCGCTGTCATAGACTTGTGCAAAATTTGCATGAACAATATAAATCTCACCTTGTTTCCTAGGCAACCCATGATCCCTCGCCCAACAGAAGAGAGCCTCAAATGGCCAATGTGCCGAACAAGCTCCTTCCTTGCCCAAATGGTTACAAAGATCCCCACCATCTGCTTGCTCACTATAAGGCTATACTTCAGTTGGCTAACACTAGAACAAGTTACATCAGTCACCATGTACCTTTTCAAATTTTTTCCTTCATCAGAGTCCTCTCCCCTGATATAAACCTGTTGGCATCTGAAGCATGAGTCCTTATATTTCTTCTCCAATTCTGAAGAGCAGTTACAGCTCTTAAGTCGCCAACCTTTCTCTGTCCTGAAGTTCTTACTGACTGTTTTAAGAGATGGCCTCTGGAAGAACAACGAGTTGCCAGCACTTCTTGGGTCTCTACAAACCATTGTGTTAGAAGCTTGAGAATAGCAAGAGCTGCTGTAGTCAGATGGGTTGGTCTGAATATTTGTCATGTCAGCTCTTCGCAATTTATTAAGTGCCCTGTTGATTAAAGAGAGCCATTTTGCTGCTGGTTCATTGTCTTCTATAACCAACACATTCCCAGCATTCAGAGGGACTATTTCTTGAAACCTGATATGATCCACAACAGAGAATAAGTCAACAGGGAAACCAGTTCAAGTATTCAGCATTAAGTTGTTTCTGAAGCAATGGTATTTTCTACATGATTACTAAGAGGTTAAATTGACTGGAATGCAATACACACAATCTAAATTCCAGTCCATTTAGGCTGCAACTGAATATAATGAATGTTTACTTGGGCTGTAAATGCAGAAAAAGTGCGCCCAGCCTAATGCATTTCAGATTTTCAGTCCTTCCTCAATCAACAGCAGAATGAATAACAATCTGTTTGGTGAGAACAACCAAACATGTGGTGATTTCACATCCAACCAGGGCCTTCAAGAGAAAAAAAAAAAAATGAAGCATTTGTTCAGAGTGAATTCCTCAAAAACCTGAAGACCCATTACCAATCAGGCTATATGGCTACGTATGAACTATTTATGAATAGATTTAAATGGAATATACGTTGTTGAACATAAATTTAAAGGAGATGGAAAATTGAACTGAAAACTGAATTAAGACAGTACCCACAGTAATCAAGAACTGGCTGATAATTTACTGAAGGCGCATTTGCATGAAATGACAAACTGTACATATATTAGAATACAGATGCAATATTTTCACGTGAATTTAAACAAAATCTGAGAAAATAATCCATACCCCAAAACATAAAGATCTAACGAATCATCCACATGAAGAAAATCTTCTAGATTGAGCCCATCATGCGGTGGCTTCCCTCCTACATTCCACGTCGCCACAAACACCCTAAAGGAAATAACCAAAAGAGAACTCTTTAAGAAAGTAATCCTTCCAGTAGAGTCTTCAATCAACAGCAATTTAGGCAGATCCAAACACAGCCCAAGAGAAATCAATACAAGAGTACCTAAAAGCATGTGTGTCTCTGATGTTTGACATTGGAGATCTGAAGCTGCTGATACCCTGCAGTTAAATCAACGGAAGTGGATAAACATTAACAACAGAAGAAGAAAGAAAAGTGAAGGAAACAACATACAAGATATTTCTGCTATTTATACATGAGAAATATAGGACTCTGTCAAATTCTACTGTTCTTTCTTGGATGGAAAAATCAGGGATAGTTGAAGAAAGAGGTGAAAGAGATCAAATTCATACCTAAAAGTAAATCACTCTTTCTGGTTGGGAGTTGGGGGGTTGGTGGTTTGGGTTGAAATGAAAAATAGTAATAATAATAAAATGTACAATAGCATCCTAAGTTGCACCCCAAACTATATATTTTACTGAGTCAGTTAGTATCTTATTGGATATTGCCTTTCTTTCATTTTCTCTTTCTTTTGAAATGGATGGTTGTCTTTCTCCTTTTATTATCTTTTGCTGGTTCTCTTCACTGATGGAAAATTTAGCTAACAAATAGCCTATAATTTAATAATAATGGTATCAACAATGGGGCCAGTTTTAATTGCTGACAGCAACATTCAGCTGGATTTGTAAGAATGTAGGCAGAGAGGTATCCTTTTCTCATTAATAAGTTCAAATGCATTGAGCAAGAAGTTGTTATTTTCTTTGACAATGAAGCTTGGAGGTCATTATGTTGCACCATCTCCTTAGTCTTCAGTTATCACTTATCACGCATCAAAAGAAAACCACAGTACTTTTCCATGCCCAAATAAATCACAGCAATTTCATATATGTGGTTGGGTATTTTTTGTGAACTCAGATATGATAGATGACTTTCTTGAAAGAGATTATATGAAAATATGAAAATAACATACCCAGTTGATTTTTCTTTTTAGACAAAGGAGGTTTTCTTGAATTCATGAAGAAAAGTCCCTTTATGATTTTCAAGTCCAAACTCTCTTGGTTTTTTACAGTAAAATTCAATAAATTTGAAAACAATTCATGAAAGATAAGGTGTCAGATTTTGTACCAGTGAGTCCAATATATCTTGCTCTTTGTAAGTTCTGCTCTTCGATTTCTAGTAAGGAGGTTTGGAATGAGATACTACAATGAACACAAATCAATAGGAAACATTATGTATCCAAAAAAGAGGTAACAGTATTTTCCCTATTTATTACAAAATGAGATAAAATAGATGCCTTCTTCCACCAGAGAAGAAAAGGTCTTGAAAATTCCATTTCTTTGCGGAGAAAAGGAAGACAAAGGAAGTTCCTTGGGAATTAGAATATAAGCACTATGAAGAAAGAAGAGACAAGCACATATCTTTCCCCGTCATACCTAAAGTTCATTCTCTAAATTCTCTCTTTTCTTCTTGGAAGAGCAATGAGATGCCTTCTCAATTCCAGTTCCAATCAGGTGCTAGAAATAGAAAACTGAATTCAAGAATAAAAATTTATGAATGCAGGAGGGAAGAAAAAAAAAATTCCAATAACAAGAAGTTGTTATGATGGGCAATGACAAGAATTAAATTACATACATGTAACATGAAATGAACTGTAGAAAGAAATTATATTCATGAGTCTGAAAGTGGTTGCAGACATTTTTGTGACTTTATCTTCCTTTTCTTACATTGTTCCTCAATACAAAATGAAAGCCTAAAATCCTTTGTCCTGACTCTTATGGATGGCTTCAATTGCTTTCAACTACATCCAGAGTACAGAATCTGCCATCCATGCATTTGAAGGATATGATAAAACAAGATATCTCTACCAGACAACTACCTACCCAAATAAAACAGCCAAAGACAATAATGAGGCAAGAAAGGTAACAGACATTCAAAAACCTGGTAAATCTGCAACCATTTTAAGATTAATGAATACACAAAATACCCATCAACCCATAACACCATCAGATTAAAAAGCCAAAAAGGATTATTAAATTCACAATCCCCTAAATCAAATTAGCAAATTACCAAAACAAATATCTCAAGCAGAGAGGAAAAGCAGATCAATTTCCTACCTTAACCCATAAAATGGAAACAATCCATTAAAAATCACGCAGTGAAAAGCCATAAAATCATTGAGAATTCTAATCCAATTGTCTAAACACGACGAAAAATGACAGAAAATTATTAACTATAACCTCATGAATCACTATATCATTCTTCAAATACCTCCAAATAAATTTATTTTGCTAGAAATGGTAAATTTAGAAAATTAACCAATCAAAATCGTTCGTCTAAACAAAATCAACACTATCATCATAAGCTTGAGCAACCCAATGCAATTAGCATTGCAGACACCTCCAACCACTAGAAAGGAAGCAACCCAACATCTCCATTAATCTTCAGGATGCTGATGGACAAAAAGAAAAACAACCCATTAAAACAAATCACTATAAAAACATAGAGCCAATGGGATATGACATTTCTTCATAGTCAATATGCAAGACCACCCATTTACATACAAGTAAAGGAAAAAAGAACAATGAAAACGACATGGTTCATGAATATTCGAGGCCTAGAGTATGTTATTCTGAATTTGAAGAAAGCCAGGAGAATTCATGTGGTAGGCGTTAGTTACTTAAAATTTATTCAATAAGTGGGTGTCCCTTGGACCATTGTATGTCACCTTTTCTCCTTCTCGGTAGCCTTTGGACCATTCAATGAGCGTTTTAGACCATTATGCTCTCGTTATCATCTTGCAAAACGCTCTTGTTTGTTTTATTCATGGTTTTTTGTTCTGCTTTTCTTACCTCATCCATGCGGCTGAGACGCGAGGCAGAGCCCCACAAAGGCAAGAAGAAATTCCACCCACGTGGGACAGGAGCCCGCCTGTTGGACTGGATTGCACGTAATCTATTACCAACTCGTTACATATGAATTGGGCAGTTTTATAATTCGTAATTAATTCGATGCTTATTAAAAATCAAATCAAATTGAGCCTGGATAAATGGTTCAGTTCGATTAAAATTGCTTAATCTGTTAGGTAATAAAATAAACATAGGAATGAAAATCTAAAGGTAGAAAAAATATATATATATTCTCATAAGTTACTGCAAGAACTATTCCTATAAAATCAAATTCGATATGAAAAAATATATATATTATATTTTATGTCAATGGTTCGATTTAATTTTAATTCGTAGATGAAGGATAAAATTTGCAACCGAACCAGTACTAATGAATAAAAATTTTTTCAATTTCTCATCAAATCATTAACTATCAATTCGATTAAAAAATCAAAGATCAAAGTAATTTAGTTCAATTTTATAGATTAATAAATTTTTTGTACACCCCGGGGTAGACCAATTCAGTCTTCACACCACCAGGAGTGGCTGCCTTAAATGGATACCAATGCCCCCGTGAATGGTGTGCATACTTTTTTATACTGATGCGCCATAGCGTGATTGATAAACACACAATTATTATAGGAAAAAACCACAAACAAACACGAGTGGGGTACCCAAGGTTTGACGGAAACGAAGAGAGAGAAAACGCATGTGGCCACAGGTTGGTTGGCCCGCACTGGTGGGTAGCTGGAATTATGAATTATCGTGGCGGCTTTTGTCGAGGGCTTGAAGTCTAGGGACTCTGGGAGACGAATGATGACCGATGGGGGCGTACCAAATGTCGGCCACACTGAACTTTTCTAACAACGACGTGATATAATTTTGATTGCTGAATGAGCATTCTGCTTATAGAGCTGGTAAAATACAGTTTGGCCGCCAACTCGGCCCGACTTACCTATTTTTGACCCACCTAATCTGTTTCGTTTGAAATGCGGATCGTATTAGGTTTGCATTTATCAACCCATGTAAAAATAGATCGGGGAAGGGTTGACCCGCCTAACTCGCCCTAACCCATTTGACCCATTTAAATCTTACTAAATTACTATGACTTTCTAATTTTTATGTGCCTTTTCTTATTCATGTGGACCATAAACTATGTACTCTTAATCTCTTATGGAGGAATTACGTAAAATTTTAATACTTAGAATATAATACTTACTTTTTTATTTGAAAATATGATGTTTTATAGTTGAAATATTTATATGTATTTTTTATTTTTATATTGGCACATAAATTTACCTTTAAGATATGGATATGAATGAAATACAATATTGTTGATAATTTATACTCAAATATGGAATTATAAAATTGAAAAAGATTGAAAAAGGATTATCTCAAATCTCAATAAGCGGGCTAGAAAATATTTATAAATTCCCCATTTTTTACACCTTGAAAATTGATAAATTATAAATTCACACTCAATGCAACATTTTAAATGAATCTAGATGTAAGAAAAGCTTTACAGATGAAATTGGCTCATATAAAATGAGTTAAATCATTCACAAAATGGGAATTAAATATGTTAGGTCGAATCAACCCGACCTAATCCGGATCAAAATTGGGTTAGGCGAGTCGGATCTGGTTGACCCGCCACCGGTGCAGGTTAAAGATTTCCAATCTGTTCTAAAAACAGGTTGAGTTAGGATTGAAACCAACAAATTCGGGTTTGATTTAACCCGACCCAAATTTGGTCAACCTAACTCATTTGCTAGGTTTAGCTTATATGCATGCTTTACAAATGGGACAACATAAACAAAATTAATCATTAGCAAAATATCCATGTAGAAAATAGAGAGAAGAATTTTCATATGCACACAACACTCATTGTATAATGATGGGATGATAAGTAGGCCCCACCTTGTAATCCATTTGAAACATCCACACACATAAATGCCCCTAAATTATGATAGACCACTGGGTTTTCTATGATCTAAATGAATTAACTAGTTGAATTGAGAGTCAAATTTTTTCTTAAATAGAAAGTAGCTAAATTTATGCATATGTGAAAGGGTCATAAGCATGTGATTGACCCCAAACTTAATATTTAAGCTTATCTAAGATAGCTCTTTTCATCTCGCTTGTCCCATGATCATTAGGGCCCTACATGGGCCCCAATAACCACACACCCCTGTGGGTGCCCCACTTTATATGAACACCCCACATTAATAGAAATTACATCGGCAGCAAATAACTTACATCTGTATCATCCTCCAACTTTGCTAATGCCTTTGCCATGCTTTGTTAGTATCACCTTTTTTCTAAAGATTATTTCTGTTAAGATAAAATTTTTGAGAAATGAATATAAAAATGTAAGATCTAATAAGGTTATTAAACATCAAACCTATGGATCTAGATTTATACATTAAATAATAAAATAATTTCAAAGAAAAAAAGGCGCACCTCGCACCATGATCAAAATGATGAGTAAATCACTTTTCTCAAATCGGATTTTCTCTTATTTCCCTTATCACCTACTATAAGATGCTTAAGAATTAATGGGTACATCTCGTAGGTTAAGAGGTAAGTTTCCTTAATCCTCTCAAGGACTAGTCAAACAAGATTTCTTAATTGATTGGGATTAATAAAATTGAATTCAAAATATATTTAGTAAAACAAAAAAATAAAAGGAAAAAGTATCTTAAAATTAGTGAACTTAATCCGTGAGCCCTAAACATTGTTAGACATGTGGTCATGAGGACCACATACGTCCAACAATCTCTCACTTGGTCGGAGTAACCTCACCTATGTGATCTCCCACTTGGTCATGAAGATCACATAAATGCAATTCTCCTTTTTATTATTATATATATTTCAAAAATTAGTTTTAAAAAACTAACTCAACTTGGATTCAACTAAATGTAAAAACCCAGACGGGCGGACACTCATTTGAAAAACAGCCCAGTCAATTTTATTCATGCTAATTCTTATATGCTGTAATTAAATGAAACTATTAATGGGGATCATGGTCGTGAGATATTAATTATATGATATAATTTCTTTCATACAACACAACATTAGACTTGTGATCTTAAATTAGGAGAGTGAGAATTATCCCAAGAGCCCTGCTATTTGAACACAAAAAATATCTCTCATCACACATCATTTTATTTTAATTTTTTAATCCAATTTTGCCCCTATATAAAATTACAAAATTACCCAATTCCCTCCAAAATGCAGAAAATTTATTCTCTTCACACACAATTTCTTCTCTTCACATTTAAACCCCATCTTCCACCATCTTCTTCCTCTATCATCTTCTTCCTCTATCTTCTTCTTACACATTCAAAGCCTCTCATTATCTCTTCTTCTTCCATCTTCTTCTTGCACCTTTTTCCTCTATTTTCTTCCCTACTACTCACTGCAACTTATTATTCCTCCAACTTACTTGGATAAGGATATTACTAATCAAAAGGGGCAATAGAGGAGGAAATAAACAAGGATTTGGTCGTTTACACTCCCAAGACGAATGATAAGGTTAGTATACTATGACTTTTTGTTAGTTTTTACATGTTTGTAAAGTTTCGTATAAAGTTCCGTCCGCCTCATGTTCAGACCTAGAAGTCTGAATTCGAAAGAACTGTTCGGCCATGAGTGGCCGAACAAAGCAAGTCTGTTCGGTCACTTATGGCCGAACATACTCAATATGTTCGGCCACTAATGGCCGAACAGGCAGAATATGTTCGGCCATAAGTGGTAGAACAGAATTTTAAAACAACTTTTTTTTTGTTTTTTTGTTTTTGTTTTTTTTCTATTTGTTTGTTTGTTTGTTTGTTTTTTTTTTTTTTTTTTGTGAATCATTTGCACTACAGGCTCTTACAGAAGAAAGTGATATAGATTTTGAATGCATTAAAGATTATACAAACGAGTTTATTACTCATAAGGTAAAGACGATTCGTCATAGTTTTTACCAAAACACTTCGTAAACATTATTTTAAAGGTTTATTTACTAAACTTTTTTATAAGTTTTTTATTTGTAGATCTTCCATAATCGTCAGGCAATTATCGATTGGGCTCGTGCTGTTGGAAGGAGAAATGGCTTTGTCATTGTTATTAAAGTTTCTAATACGGCTGGGGTTGGAGTAAAACCTAGAGTATTACTTGCATGTGAGAGGAGTAGACACTATAATGCAAAGAAGATCACAGATAATGAGGCAT
This sequence comes from Sextonia rubra, assembly GCA_037013555.1. NCBI lineage: Eukaryota > Viridiplantae > Streptophyta > Magnoliopsida > Laurales > Lauraceae > Sextonia > Sextonia rubra. Next base: position 15,118,462 of record JASUAD010000007.1, on the reverse strand, counting down.
CTAAAAAAAAGATCAAGCAAACAGGCACAAAAAAATGTGGATGCCCATTTTTATTGAAGGGTAAAAAATTAGAAACAAATGATGATTGAATGTTAGAAGTGCTTTGTGGTGTACACAACCATTCTGCGGCACAATATCTAGAGGGTCACTCATATGCAGGCAGATTATCAGAAGAGGAAACGAAGTTATTCGTTGATATGTCTACGAGCATGGTTAAACCAAAAGAGATTTTGATTGCCTTGAAGCGAAGAAGTAAACTTAATGTGACAACAATGAAGGCGATTTACAATGCACGGCATATGCATAAAGTCATTAAACGAGGCGGGAGAAGTCAAATGCAACTTCTGTTAGGAAAGTTGGCAGAGCATAATTACATTGAATAATATAGAAATTATGAGAATTCCGACATTGTAAAGGATCTTTTTTGGACGCACCCAACTAGTATTGACTTATTGCATGCATTCCCACACATATTGATAATGGATTGCACTTACAAGACTAATCGATATCGCTTGCCTCTATTGGAAATTGTTGGTGTAACGTCTACAGACATGCCGTTCTCTGTATGTTTTGCATATATGGAAGCTAAATGTGAAGACAACTATATTTGGGTATTAAGTATATTTCGAAATGTAATTGGGGAAGGTGTTCTTCCGGATATTATTGTGACAGACAGAGAATTGGCACTGATAAATGCAATTGGAAAGGTCTTCCCAACTGCTACACATTTATTATGCAAATGGCATATCAATAAAAATGTAGTTGCTAAATATAAGAAGTTGTTCGAAACAAAGCAAACTTATAACAAATTCCTTACGCATTGGAATATGCTAACAAATTCATCAACAGAAGAAGAGTACATCGAACAGTTAACAAAGCTAAATGAAAACTTCAGTACATATCCAATGGCACTTAAATATGTCAAGGACAACTGGCTTGACCCATATAAAGAAAGATTTGTCTCAGCATGAACGGACAATTATATGCATTTTGGCAATACTACATCGAGCAGGTATGATTAATAAGTTTTCTAACATTATGAATTATAAACCTTCTCTAAGATTCTATTCTTTACAGGGCAGAGAGTTCACATGCGCAGTTGAAGAGGCATCTCCAATCTAGTCAAGGCAATTTTGAATCAAATTGGACAAAGATCCATAGTTTGCTTGAATTGCAATACACGGGTATTAAAGCATCATTTGAAAAAAGTAAAACACTTGTCCAACATAACTTCCAGCCTAAAGAATTCAAAGAGTTGCATGGGAACATATTAAAAACTGCATTGGACAAAATATTAATGGAAAGTAAAAGAGCAAATGTTGTTGGAATTGATGAAAAGGCCTGTCAATGCAATGAGATGTACACATGGGTTACCTTGTGCTCATGAGATTGCAGAGTATATGATTGAAGGTCGGTCGATTCCTTTCCAATGCATACATCCTCATTGGTCTAAGCTTGATATGATACATACTCGTATAACCAATGATCCAGTTATGGACTTAGATTTAATGGCAGAGTTGTCTAATATTCAATTAAAGTTCAAAGATTATGATCTTCCTCATAGAATACAAGTGTTGAAGAAATTACGGGAGATATTTAGGCCTTCCACTACATTTTTACAAGAACCAGAAGTAAAGTCAAAGACGCGGGGTAGGCCTCTATTGAAACATGATACATCAACTAAACGTACCCTAAGTGCTTTTGAGTTGGTCTTATCTGCACAGGATAGTTATAGTCCTATATGCACAGAAGTGGTAGACTCCAAGGACATGGCAAAAAAGAAACAGAAGGTTAGAAAGCCACCAGTTCGGACAAGATCGAATAGCTCAAAGACTTCATCCTGGCATGAATCATTCCCACAGGGAATAAGGCTTTAGATACGCATTGTCAAAGACATGGCAGCTGGCGGTAATTGTGGATTTAGAGCTATTGTAGGATTACTTGGCCTTAATGAAGAAAGTTGGCAACAAGTCCGGATAGAGCTTGTTGGAGAGCTTATTGCAAATGTGGATTATTACAGAGCATTGTATGGAGTAGAAAACAGAGTTGAAGATCTAATAGCGTCATTATCATATTATGCGGATCATCCATCATATGCTCATTGGATGACTATGCCTGATATGGGTCATCTTATAGCATCTCGTTATAATTTGGTCTTGTATCACTTGAGCAATGAACGGTGCTTTACTTTTCTTCCTTTAAGGTTGACTCCTGTGCCTATTTCTAACAGAAGAGAGATAGCTATAGGCTTTGTTCACGGTTGTCATTTTGTTCAGGTACGATATAACTACTATGCCTTAGTATGTCTCATTATGTTTGTCATCTTCTTCTTCATTCTAATATTTTTGTCTATTCTTTTAGGTTTTCCTGGTACCTGGTCATCCAATACACCAATTGCAAATAAGTGGTGAGAATTCCATCAGTCTTGTGCGAGTGGATGAGAAACTGCATATACAGATCGCATTGAGTAATTTAAACAACTTGTCAATCCTAATGTAGTTACATGTGAAAGTATTGATTTGGAATGAAAGTGTAAAGTTTATAGACTTGATGTAATTGAACATCATGTAAAGCATTTCTTTTTTGTTGTGGTTTTCACTTGCAAATTTTGGAGAGAGCAATGTTGAATGTTAACTTGATTACTTCATTACGTCATAGTTCATTACAAAGTAAAATGACATGAAAAGTGATATGAAAAGGGAATTTCATTAACTTGAATGGTTCATTACATCATAGTTCATTACATAGAATTCAAGACATGAAAAGTGATCTTGACACCAAATTCATCTCTCTTGTCTAGACCGATGAGAGTAAGCACGCGATGTCATATGGGGGTCTCTACTTGATTCACCTTCTTCCTCAATGGTAAGTCTGCGCAAAACTCGGGCCATATGTCTGACATCTCGGTACAAACTATGCCTATCTTGTGCGAATGCTTCTTCAACCCTTGTCTCAATCCCTTCAAAAATTCGAAGAGCATTTCTGTTGCGTAGTTCATAATCAATTACATTATATGCTTGTGGCTCAGGCTCACTTTGACGAAAACCAGATTGTATTTCGGGGTTTGTCAATATTCTCTATAACACAGTAGCGTACCAGTGTATGTAATCTGGCGCGCAATCCCAAGGGCGACGGACAAGTGTACTCCGGTTTACTTGGGCCAGTAAGTGATTACGCCACTGATGCCATATTTGATCATAAACTTGGACTGATGCATTAATTGATGCTGCTGTATTACCCCTCAAACCACGTACTGGCTCTAAAGGTACCATGGGAATCGTTTGGACCGAACTAAATTGCCGGAGAACCCTATCTGGATGGTAAGGCTCTACAATATCTATGTGTGTTAGGCATCCACAGTAAAAAGCAATTTGATGTAAGGGATGATCTCACCTACAAGAAAGATAAGGCTCCCATGTGACCTGCACCATGATAATCATTGTAAATAAATTGATTAATTATAGGTTGACATGATATGATCAATTAAAGAGTGATTTACCTTATCTACACTTAAGAAGTCTAGTTTCTCCCGCAAACCTTTTAAAGCCGAACTGGTCTCCCTACGAGGAATCCAACGCATCGCACGAGGCTGTCTCACTGAGTATGATATGTTGGCAATTGGAGCTAGTGTTTCAAAGTGCTCGTAGACCCACGCTTCAAGAAGTGTCAAGTATCCAGTCATTTGTTTGATGTTATTCCAGCTTGCTAAGCCCAACTGATGGTACAAATATGCTAGTGCAGCAGCGCCCCATGCATAGTTCTTGACATTTTCTAAATCCATCAATAGCTTCAAGTATATACATGAAACTCTTATCCCGGTCTTGTCAGTAAAGAGCGTACAGCCAAGTAAATACAGAAGGTACGCCCTGACTACATAGTCAACACCATCATCTCCAGCATCATCGTCCACTCCAGCAAAATTCTCTTTGAGCTATTCTAATTTTAGCGATTGGCCTCTTTGACTGTACAATTCTTGTCTTACTTTATCAGTAGAGACCCCCAACGCATCAACAACAAGATCTATGGCGTCGGGGTATGTCAATTTCTCTAAATTTGTTGTAGGGGACCAATGATGAGAATCTTCAACAGGCAAGAAACATCATCGAGGGTGATTGTGATTTCACCGAAAGACATGTGGAAGGTATTTGTTTCAGGATGCCACCTTTCAACAAACCCGTACACCATGGTCTAGTTCACCATCCGGTAAGAACATTCAATCAATGGAGATAACATGGAATCTCTTACCAACTGCTTAAAACGATTATTATCATTTAATGGCCACAAATCTATTTTTTGCCCATGACTTTGGCATTTCAACGTTCCGCGATCCTGCATTCAAACATGAATTACTAATTAGCTATTTGTCATTAAACAAATAGATTATCGTTTAAAGAAAACATATTACTAAAAACACACTTCGCCCTTCCACAAGAAATATGCGACATGAGTGTGGAAATTTTTAAGCAAACTTCGATCAGTAGGCCCAATTGTAACATTCTCTTCTTCTTGGTCATTGTCTTTATAGGAAACATGTTCTTCAATTTGAGGTTCTTCTTTCACAGGCTCTTCCAACCTATGGCGATGCCTCCTATTGGAGGCTGTAGGTCTCACTCTTGAAGTACTAGGTCGGTCCATATCTGTAAATCACAAATAATGTATTAATCTCTTCAAAAAAAAATTGTGAAATAATTTCTAAGTGGTCTTGTTCGGCCCTCCAGGGCCGAACAGCTGGGATCCGTTCGGCCCTCCATGGTCGAATGGAGCCTGAGAAGATGGCTTCCTTGCTGGTTGGAAAGGAGGATGTAGTTCAAAAACTCAAGAGGAACTCTTCTACTAACACACAAAATAAGAAAAGGGGATAAGAAGGAAGCTTACCTTGCAATGGAAGAGGATCTTAATGAAATGGAAGAAGAAGAGTTGAAAGAAATTAGTGAAAAAAGAAGACTTACTTGCAATTGAAGGAGAAGAAGTGAATGGAAGAAGAAGAAGAAGTTGAAGTAGAGACTTACTGTAGAGAAGGAGAAGACAAAAGAGGGTTGAAGAGAAAAAAGGTTTGAATATATGTAAAGAGAGGAGAAATGAGAGATTTGGGTATTTTAGGAATATAGGGTATGTTAAGAGAGAAAGTTTATAATTTTTTTAAATTTTATTTATGTGTAAAGAGAAACTATGTGTAGAGAAACCAAAATAAAGTTTATCCAGCAAACCTCTTATCCCAAATGTCCTATTGACTTATTTGCTTTGGTTGACATTTCAACCCGCTTAAGAAAAGGAATGAAATTTGGGATAGGTCACCACTCTCACTCTCGCCTTTCGTAGGCCCGAAACAAAATGAAGTTGCTTTTCTGAGACCAACCGAGCACAACCCTCATTTGAATCCTTGTTATTTTGAACCCGACGATCTTCAACTTCCGGCGACTGTGCGATGGTGGGGCGAGGGTGGTGATCCTCGTCTTGGTTTCTCTATGCAGAAACTTTTTTTTTCTTTCAATGCCTTCACAACGAGACAAGAGAGAAAATCCTTCTCTCCCCTTAGCTTCAATCCAGAGAACCGAACTACCTTTTTTCTTCTTTTTCGATTCGTTCTTGTTTCTGTTCCCAGAAACCAAATGGAGCGGATGATGCAGCACGTAGCCTCCTAAATGATCCAAATCTATGGATCTCTGATCTCCCGTCGACTGCACACCACAACCGGTGAGAGAAAGCAGCGACGGAGAGGCGCCGATGACAGACGACGTTGGTTGGTGGTGAGGAGCGGCTGCTCACGGTGACAGTGCAGCTGGAGGCGGCGACGGACTAGCGGGCAGCCACTTCTTCTTACGTTGAGTTCCAAGCCAGAATCTGCACACCCAAAACAATAGTGTGAGGAAGGAAAAGCATACACATGGAAAGAGAAATATTTTATTTGCGAGTCTCATTAGGAGAGCGAGCAAATCAATATATATATATATATGTGGAAAATATTTAAGGAGGAGTCTTCATGCACAGGGACACTTCCTTTTTGGAATTTTTTAAACCTAAAAAGGTGTGAAGTTTTGTCCTTTTGCATATTAATGCTTTCTAAAAAAGGAGTGTCCCTTACCAAAATGGTGAGGGACATATACACATGAATATTTTTCATATTTAAGTGTATATATCTTTTATTTATTTTTTGAAAAGTATTGATGTACAAAAAGATAAAACCATCATATATATACATCATAGAAGACAGGTTGTGGGTCTGAAAAATATTTTATTTGAAATTTATTTCTAAAAATTATAGAAAGCCAAATGGAAAGAGAAATTATTTTCCCCAACAATAAGGTGGCTTTTGTTTTGTGAGAATTCCTACAATAATTCTAATTGTTGCGAATTTCTTACAGTATATGTCAAAGATTGTCATAACACATTTAAATTTTCCTATTTGATTTGCGAGTTAAAAAAAATCCAACCTTATAAATTGACACTTTTAGCTTATTGACATTTATAGAATTCAAATATTTCCAATAGGAATTTTCAAATATCTTGCAAACAAACATTGCTTGCAAACAAACATGCTTTAAAAGCAATGTTTGTTTTACAAGAGGTAGAGTGAAGTTTATGAAGAAGTACATATTTGTTTTGCAAGAGGTAGAGTAAAGATTATGAAGAGGTAATTCTGGCCGCCACAAATCTTACTTAAACGTTTAGTTGGCCACAAGAAGTGGGAAAGTAAATTTCTAGTCCTCATAAATTTTACTTTACCAATGCCCAACAAATTTTAGCATATAAAACTCAAGCAAGTAATTACTTTACCATTCAGAAGTTCTTCATCTCACTGTAAGTGACTTTTTCTCATAAAATAAATATAAATTTTATTTTACTTTACTATGTGTACGGCCTTGCATTACACATCATGGGGAATTAGTGAGTGAAGGTTTTAGATTGATAATGGACCGATCACACTTGTCATGTGGGAACCAATTTTAACATATAATACGGCATTGATCATGAATAAGGTAAGAAATCAACATATTCAAGCCATCTAAGAAACGAAGTTTGGAGCTTGAAAAAGAATAAAGGATCAACAGTGAAAACATATGAAATAAATAGTTGTTTCAATCCAATGGGTGCCAACTGAACCAATATAAGTGTCAATTCATGGAGCCTAAAGAGTTTGAGGACGGTAGATAGATCATAAATTGGTCCACGTGGGGCCCACAAATTAGTTCTCCCATGATTATTTCATATTGGCCCATTGAGTGTTTTTGGGTCTTTTTGCCCATTTCAACCGTCCATCAATGCCTGCCAATTAGACATGAGGAGTACCAACCAAACATTTCTTCATGATCACCAATACAGAGTGGGCCATACTAGCATAAAAATGAAGAGAAGGAAGAATAGGACTGTTGTAAAACTCATATAATAGGTGTTATTGAAAAAACCAACTCTTGATGTACTTTTCTGAAAATTGGCCAAAAACCTTGTACTTCTTTGAAATTTACCCTTGTATAAATGATTGCCTATTTGAATTCAAATCCAATCCAAAGCCAAAAGCCCTCCTTTTTCTGCATCCAAGAAGAAGAAGAAGAACTGGAAGAATTCATAGCTTCCCTCATCCAAAAATGCCCAAACACCAAAACCCTCCGCCAAATCCACGCCCACCTCCTAACCTCCACCCTCCCCTCTTCCCCCAAATCCTACTTCCTCACCAGACTCCTCTCCCGTGCCCTCTCCCCGGCCTCCGGCGATGCCGACTATGCCCGCCTCATCTTCTCCCAAATGCCCAATCCCAACACCTTCTCCTGGAACTCCATGATCCGAGGGCTTTCCCTCTCTGAAAACCCATCGAAAGAACCCATCTCCCTCTTCAAACAAATGCTCCAAAGGGGCCGCGCATACCCAAACAGCTTCACCCTCGCATTCATCCTTAAGGCCTGTGCTGTTGTCGTAGCTTTTAAAGAAGGCCTGCAAATCCATTCTCATGTTTTCCGGCACGGGCTTGATTCAAGCCCGTTCGTGCAAACAGGGTTGTTGAACTTTTACGCGAAATGTGAAGAGATTGGGGATGCGAGGCGGGTGTTTGATGAAACTCCTGAGAGAAATTTGATTGCTTGGAGCGCAATGATTAGTGGGTATGCAAGAATCGGGATGGTTAATGAGGGCTTGGGTTTGTTCAGGGAGATGCAGAAGGTTGGGATTAGGCCTGATGAGGTTACTATGGTTAGTGTCATCTCGGCTTGTGCGAAGGCGGGGGCATTGGATTTGGGGAGATGGGTTCATGCGTTTATTGAGAAGAATGAGATTAAGCTTGATGTTGAGCTTAGTACTGCACTTGTGGATATGTATGCAAAGTGTGGGTGTATTGAAAGAGCGAGGGAGCTGTTTGATGAGATGCCAGACAGAGATACGGAAGCTTGGAGTTCAATGATTGTTGCGTTGGCTATTCATGGGCTTGCAGAGGATGCATTAGCATATTTTAGAAGGATGGAAGAATCAAAGGTAATGCAAAAGATTCTACCTTTGAAACCTGTTATATGGATTCTTTTATTGGAGCTGGAATCTCACAGATAGAGAAAAATTCTAGATTATTGATATTGCTAATATGCTACACTATTCATAAGGTATTTGTAATGAGCTATCCAATGTGTTTCAATTACTGCAAAGAATTCTACTTCATTGAATCTAAGAAATACATTTGACCTGGAAAAAAAGTACCTGAGTGCAATGACTTCGTTGCTGAGCCATAGATTGCACCAAAATGTGACTCTTTTCCCATCATCAACTTAATCTGCATCTCTATATAAAGATTCCTCATCCCAAATTTGAAAGTTTCTTTCTTTTTCTTTCTCATCAGTTTTGCATACCTCCAAGCAGATGGCCTTTCTCCTTTGGACTTTCCTTGTCTCTGGATCCAAGTCAAGTTCCCCATATTTACTCTTAATCCTCCGTTTTTTTAGAATAGTTTCGATCCTTTGCATTTTCCGGCTCCCAATACATGACAGGAGCCTTGGCAGAGTGGTTAGTGCTCACAGTTGCAGGCTTGAGGTTGTAGGTTTGAGCCATGGTACTGATCCAACACAAAATTTTGTTAGCTATCATGGTGCTTTCAAGTTTCAAGCCCAAATCTATACCTCCATTAGCTAAAGTGTCGGTATATCCTTTCAGTTCATGAGGTGGTTTTACAACTTTCCCTTCCAATGAGCATAGTTCTTTTTTTTTTGCTTCATTTCATGATCTTACTGGAATTCCAAAGAGAGAAATGTAGGAGCTTGGTAGTTATTTAGGGTGGATATAATCAAGCTAAGACCCCCACCAAAGTATAAATAGCTTTAATCCTGGTATATGGACTGTCCGCTGTCAAGTTTGTGTAATGAAAAACATTAATTTTCTTTTCTTTTCTCTTTTGTGTTGTAATTGTTGTTTTAGTGGACTCATTTTTTCACAAACCCCATTTTCTATGGAGGGATAAAGGGCTGGGTCAAGATCAGCTCGGCCCAACCATATAACAGATGTTTGTCTTGTGCCTGAGCCAAAATGTGCTAAATATTTCTAGCCCAAGCTTGATCTGATTAAGGGTTAATCAGTCCCCATCCAAACCAATCAGTAGACATTTATTTGCTTATTGTATAATGTAATATTATTGTAATGGCTGATCGACCTGACCTGGATTGATCCTATACCAATGACCTTAACTTGTGGTTGACCTGATTAGTATTCAGCATAAACTTTTAACTCGGCTTAATCTATAGAGATGACTGGATGGGAACTGGGAAGTGGTGACTGAAACCAACTGTGATGGGTTGGACCCAAGATAAATGGCCAGCTGGCCACACCCATTGACATCTTTATCTCTAATTTAATATTATGCATTGAGACAGTATTTTCTGTTTGATTGTCAAGCTGCAGGTTCCTTCACTTGATATGAACCCTCTCTTCTTGGCAAAGAACAACTCCAGATTTAAATTTTCATGTCTTTAAATGAAAATTGAAAACTAGTTTACATATTTTTTTTTCTTGACTCAGTTAAGTTTTCTGTGTCTCTTACGATAACCTCAAATTGTGGCCAGGTCAAGCCTAACCAGGTAACTTTCATAGGTGTTTTATCCGCTTGTGTCCATGGTGGATTAGTTTGTGAAGGGAAAAAGTACTGGTTGAGCATGTGTCAGCACAAGATTGTACCATCAATGGAGCATTATGGGTGCATGGTTGATTTACTTTGCCGGTCTAGCCATATAGAAGAAGCATGTGAATTTGTTGAAGCCATGCCAATGTCACCAAATTCTATAATATGGAGGACTCTACTTGTAGGATGCAAGAACAAAGGTCTCTTGGAAAAAGGTGAGTTTGTTGCCGAGAGATTGCTTGAACTAGAGCCACTCAATGCAGAGAACTATGTTCTCCTTTCAAACTTGTATGCATCGAGTCTGCGATGGGATAAAGTGAGCTACGTTAGGAAGAGAATGAAGGATAATGGTGTAAAGGCTTTACCTGGATGCAGCTCAATTGAGGTTGATGGGTTTGTGCATGAGTTTGTGATGGGTGATGAGTCTCATCCTGAGGCAAAGGAAATAAGAGAGGTCTTAATGGATGTACACAAACGGGTTCACCATGCTGGGCATGAACCTTGGACATCAGCAGTTCTGCATGATGTAGGGGAAGAAGAGAAAGTCAATGCTCTTTTTGAGCATAGTGAGAGGCTGGCCATTGCTTTTGGATTGTTGAAGACAAGAGCACCAATGGCAATTCGGGTAGTGAAGAACTTGAGGGTTTGTGGTGATTGCCATGAGGTAACAAAAATTATCAGTAAAGTGTACAGTCGGGAGATTATTGTTAGGGACCGAGTTCGGTTCCATCGGTTTATCAATGGAAGCTGTTCCTGTAAAGATTACTGGTGACTTAGAAATCACAAATGCTCACTTTTGTCTCCTCAGGTGTCACAATTGAATGGCAATGGTTTGAGTAGTTGAAAACTTTATCTTCACTGCAATGGTTCCAACTCCAGACAGCCTCACTAACCTTCCTGCTATGGTCAACAAACTACTAAATGAATTTTGAAAATGAAAATGATAATTTTTGTCAGACAATGGTAATACATTGGTTTGGAGAAGCATATTAAGGAGAGAGCACCCTGGCGATCTTTCCTTCACTTTCATCATGGATGCCTCTTCTCATTGAATGACTGAAGGGATTGTGATGAAGCTCTTGTTGGACACCCAGTGAGATGTGGTAACAGGTCATAATTCCGCTCCCATTTTGCTTGGGCTGCAAAAGCTACAATAGCTACACATAAGGTGCAGTGGAACATGCTGCAACAAGGGCAAAGCCTTATGTTGGAACATCACTAGGGGTCGGTTGAGCTACACTTTTATGGAATAGAAGATGCTAATATCTTTTTGGGCGAGCAGCACTGATAAATATCAGTGTGCCTTCAAGAAAGGGAATAAGAGTTCTAAGAGAGTGTATCGGCTTGCTTTAGCTCATTTTCTGGAGTTCTTTGTTTTGATGGGTGAACCAATGTGAAGGTAATATCCTAGATCTTAAACAAAAGAATAAAACAAATTTGTACTGTATTGTTCTCTGATACAATTGATGTCTTTGTAGAGATGGATCAATTAAAACTATAAGCTGAATTAAATTTATGTAAGAAAAGCCAATCAATGGTCAAGTATAAAATATGTAAGAAATGACATTCGTGCTTTAAAGGAGAGTATTAAGGGCATTTTTGGAATCTTCTTTGTGGTTGGTTTCCAAGGAAATGGTGGGCATGGGCAATCTTGGTGAGAAATGGAATGGTTGGTTAAAACAAGTAGATGCAGGTCAACTTTCATAGAAAAATTGTTCATTGCTCTTCACCTTAGGAAAATGAATGCCTGCGATAAATTGATGCTTAATTGTGTATCATCAACTGATGTGAATTCTTGATATGGTTCTTACATTAATAGGAGCAATTGGTCAAAAATGTCACGGATACAGATGATAAATGTTGTTTCTTAGTACAGACCAATATGGCATTTAGTTTTCTGTCACTGGAAACAAAGGAGGAAATTATTATTGCAGATGTATCTGGATGTGAATTTTTTCTTCTCAAGCATTTTCATTTGAAGCTTGAATTGAATAGGGATTTTCCTCATATGTGATAATTACATGTTGAACCTTGTCCTTTTTACTAGGTGGGCCAACTCTGGAATCAGCTTGACTGCTTGAGTTACATGGCAAGATCAGTTCAAAATCAGATGAAACTCTTGGATGAATAGTTTTATAAAAATAGGTTTCAGATATGAAAACTACCTCAAGTTTGTAGAGGTGCTTTCGCTATGTCACAAAATCTTGTTCTTAGGATATGACAGACATATAGCTTTGGCAAATTCAACAGAAAATAAGGTATTGATTAAAAAAAAGAAAGAAAATCATCACTACCAGATTCATACCAACCCGTTGTTAAGTCCAACTAGCCAATACATCCCAGCAACTTAAGCTATTAGACCCCACCTTAAATGGGACACCATTTGAATTTGCAACTTATGCATGCCTACCCACATGATTTGGGGGATTAACTCTTCCCCAAGGATTGAACTAGAGACCTAGCATGGCTTTGATATCATCAAATGATAAGTCAAGGGCCCTAATTTATTTTCGCTATATTAGGCTCCTTTGCCGTCAAATTTCATATCTGTCTTCATGGGCGTGTTTATGGAGTCCAAATCTACACATTAAGTCAGTCAGATTTTTGAATTTGCTTTAAGTAAAATGATTCAAAGAAGAAGGCTGAGAGGGAACCTTTCACCCATCCGTCCAGGAATTGGTTAGCAATGTTGCAGACTTATCCCAAAAATGTTGTTAACTTATTTGCAACAATTGGTGAACTCCGAGAAAATCTTTTATAGATGAATACCAAGCTCACAAATTTGGAAAATAATCAACATGAGATAATCACAGAGTTGATGGAGAAAATATTTAGAATCAACGAGATCCACCAATCATTAATGTTGATCGAGATTTAGGGAATAAACTCATGATTCCCGACTATGATGACAAACTGAAGCCCGCTGAATCCGAGGATTGGTTAGTGTGTAGAGAATATTTTTGCGCACAGAGCAATGAATGAGCGCCATAAAGTTACATTGGTTGCCACTCGATTTCATAATTATGCTGTAACATGGTGGGCTAAATTGCAAAGAAAAAGGAGGAATCAAAACATGAACCCCATTAAAATATGGAATGAGATGAAAAATAGTTTGAAGCAAAAATTCCTTCCCATCAACTATTCAAGAGATCTGCTTTTAAGCTTTCACGATTTGAAATAAAGATCTAAGACGGTTATTGAATATTCTAAAGAATTTATGACTCTACAAGCTCGTTGTGATCTGAATGGCGATGATGATGTGTTGGTTGACCAATTTTTCAACGGGTTAAGAATAGACATTTAGCACATCCTTGCATTTCAAAATTTTGACAATGTTGATGAACTCATTCAACATGACATCAAAGCTGAGGGTATTGCAAATTCTCAGACACAAAAATTTAGTGCCTCTAAATGGGCTCCGCAAAAGAATTTATCTCTACAAGATGTTAAACCAAGTAGTTCTTCAGGAAGGACATTTGCCAAGGCAGAAGATCAGAATAGGATGATTTGTTTTCATTGTCAATAGTTAGGGCATCGCGCAACGGAATGTCCAAATCTCATACACCTCATTGAGCGTGAAGGTGATGTGACAAATAGCCTGGAAGGTGATGTGCAAGTTACTCCAGATGATTTTAAGGGGTATGAAAGTGAGGAGCTAGAAGTAGAAGGTCCCCTAGAGGGTGTTGACATGCCCATGGCTATCAAAGAGTCTCAACAAACTGCAAGGAAGAAATAGTTACGAAATAATACTTTTTGCTTAAAGGATATAGCCAATGGAGAAGCATGCACTGTTGTGATTGATGGAGGTAATTCTGAAAATATCATCTCTCAAGTCTTAGTGAACCGTGTGAAGCTGAATGTTCAAAAGCATTATCATCCCTATTTTGCTAAGTGGTTAATGACAGGTGATGAAGTGCAAGTACGATATACATGTCCAGTTACTTTTACCATTGGTGAGGGCTACAAAAATACCGTTTAGTGCGATATGCTACCAATGGACAACAGTGATATCTTATTGGGAGATCCATGGATGTATAACAAGAATGGAACTCACGGCAAGCACAATAACACATATACTTTTGCTCACAAAGGAAAGTATGTCACGCTCCTTCCTATGAACTATGATGAACGGATACTTCAAAATTGTCAACGTATCATATCATATTATATCTGATACTTCACTTTTTAAGTGTAAAATCTGTGTCCCTGCCGTGTCCATAGCATGTCCTTACTGTTTTCATGCCGTATATGGGCATCATAGCCTATGAAGCCCAATTTGCCCAAACAAGGATCAAGCACCCACATCACTAAGTACGCACTTCATGTACATAATGTCTATAGAAGCAATATCAAGCCATAACAAGTTCGAGGTCAAACTCTTTTCCACCTGGGGGGAATGATGCAGTATGGACCCGTAAGTAGGTTTCCCTTCAAGTAGATTAGGGTTATATTATTTTTAATTAGTAGATTTCTGATTGAATTGTTATTAGTGAAGTTTCTATTATTAGATTAGGGTTTATTAGGCACTAAGTTTCTTATTTATATGGCATTGCAAAGAAGAATTATTTAGAGTTTTAGTTAATATAATTTTTCTTTGGGTTTTATCATTGGAGAGCTCTTTTCATCATGTGATTGCTTTTATGGAAACCTCTCATTATGCCATGGCACTCACAATTGCAAATCCTAACCCTAGGATTGCATCACCCACCTATTATTGGCCATTTGGTAAGTTTGAAAGGGGTGTGAAGTGCCCCTCTTTCACCTCAGAACCCAATTGGAGAGGATTGGATGGTTAAAGAGGTAAGCATTCAGTTTTCGTTCACATCCAGGTCTATAGACTCCACCCCAACTGAAAGGATGAATATTTTACTTTATTCCCATCATGAGGAAGTTTCTTTGTGAACTTTGAAAATATCCTCACTTCTTCCTTGAAAGGGTTTAGAGTTTAGAAGTCAAAAGAATGGGCTAGGAGAATGGAGACTATTGACACTGATGAGGGTTGCCTTAATGGTGGCAGATTAGTAACCATAGTACAAGGAATGGATAATCTCTTATTTACCAATGGGAGATGGGATCCTATCCATTATGAGAGGATAGAACAGACAGACTGTTAGAAGAAGACAAATACCAGCAATAGTTGTCAATTCCATTCCTATCACCATTTCGGATTTGCCTTCTAGTGGAACATTCGACATTCTGGTCAATTCCAATGTTCCATTCCGGAAAAGGCACTCTTTAAAAACAATAAAATAAAAAAAATAAAAGAAAAACCTAGAAGTTGGAAACTATTCCTACATGTTGGTTTTTGCAGGTTAGTTCTGGACGCAGGGAGTCATTTTGTTGGTTGTGTTTGCTAGGTTAGATATGGCTATCTTCTTGGATCCAAAGGTTTGCTAGGTTAGATATGGCCATCTTTTTGGATCCAAAAGCAATATGGAAGTTTATGCATTCACTGCAAAATATGTGTAAACATGGTATGAAATCAAGTGTGCTTACAGGAAAGCCCCAAAATATGTTAAATATAACCCAATTAACATGCCAGCAGGTCATCCTACCACCTAGTGTCTTTGTTATTGTTCTTTGTTAATGTTTTGAGTTTCAGATCCTTGAAACAAGTAGGGTTTGGGTTTTTCTCTCAGGTCATTGCTGTTGCTAAATCATCATTGTATTGATGGTTCTTGATGCCCAGTGAGTACATTTTCTGTTTCTTAATTACAGAGCAATTGAATATGATCCAACCTTTGCACTAGTAATTTTAATTCCTTTCACATTCTCTTTTCTTGTTCTTCGTTTAATGAAGTGTGCTTTGGTTTTTTTCACTGGATGTACAAATAAGATTGTAGTGACTGACTCACCTATGCATGAGATTCAAAAAAATAATAATAAAAAAGATCACCATTGCCGAAGCCACATCCCATCCCTTTTTTCTTTTGATCTTAATCTAAATAATGATTTGCTAAGCCATAGGCCGAATGACAGTTGGTGGCATGAAAAAAGCTGCGTCAAAAAAATGTGGCACCCTGCTTCAAGGGATAAAGCCCACACAAGGTTTCGAAACTTTCCTTTAACAATATGCTCATTTCTAGCTTAGAAAGCATGCTTGAGAGTTAGGACCTAAAAACCAAGCTCAAGTTGTTAGTGAATGACAGAACAATACATATTTAGGACCTGATAAACCCCTTCTCATGTGTGGGCTTCACCTGATAAAATCATCATAGGTCACCTCTTAACAAAAAAAAATTATATCAGCAATAGGTGCACCGTAGTGGTTACATATCACCATTCTGGTGTTTTTTTTAACGCTGCAGGGGGAGCATTAGATCTGATGCTCATGTTTTACCCCGCCATCAAATATGATGCTCCCCTGTGCCCTAATATCACGAAGAAACCCTACTTTCTTCATCTTCTTTCTTCCATGCTGTGATATCATGAATCCGAAAAAAGGCCATTCTGTGATACCACGAAGAAATCCTTCTTTCTTCGTCTTCTTCTTCCGTGCTGTGATTTCACGAATACGAAAAAAAGCCATCCTGTGATATCTGATCCTCCACTGGCAGCCAGAAGACCTGCGTAAATAACCTGCATGCAAAAACCACCGCAGAGTTAAGCAAGCTGTAAATATAGCGAGACACTTTGATGATCAAATAGCAGCTTGCAACTTGATCAAAACGCTTGTTTCATCATAATCATAATTGAAAAAGCAGGATATAATAATTTGCACTTTTGCGTTTATTCTCTTATAATGGAATTTCAGGAGTTCTTTTCAAATATCATTAACCCAAAACATCTTGCAAAGATGTTAATTATCATTTCTCTTCCCTGAATCCAGACACATAGTGAGAGGAAGAATGAGCACTACAATTTCTGCTTAGTAGTTTGGATATGAAACTATCTCGAACCAGTCACCATGAGGGATTGCATATTCATCAACCTGCTCTTTGCACTCTCGCAGATACCCCTGTTGAGAAAAGAAAATTCATTCACAAGAGCATATTAAATGCACAAGTTGCAGAAAAGATTCCACTACAATGGATGATTATGTGTCTCATGTATGTATGTGTAAGGTATTTGAAAACATAATGGCAAAATTATAGAGAAGTTGCTATCCCGCTTGGGAGAAAGAAGATAAGGAAAGTAGGGTTTATTCGTGATGCAAGGGAGCATCAGATCCAATGCTGGAGTCAAACATGAGCGTTGGATCCATACTTCCCCACAACGTTAAAATAAAACATGTAACCACGCTGATACGCCCACTACTAATATGATTTTTTTTTTGTTAAAGGGTGACCTATAATAAATTTTTTGGTTAAATCCTCCAAAAAAAAAAGCAAAACAAAAAAACAAAAAACAAAAAACAAACAACACACACATACACACACACACACACTACCCTTGCCGGTAAAAATATGTTAGTAACAAGAAACATCAAAAGCTTGAATTGTTAGTCAACACCAAAATAATGAATATATAAAAAAAAAATACACACACACTACCCTCGCCTATAATAATATGTTAATAACCAGAAACATCAAAAGCTTGAATTATTAGTGAACACCAAAATAATGTATATCAAAGGGTCCTGATAAAAATTTTTATTAAATGAGAGATTATGGGTCATAGCCCAAATTGAGATCAGAATGATACTACATGCAAAATCGCACTTGAAAAGAGTGTGCTCAATAGATTTCTCATCAATCTTGTATGGTTTGAAAGATCATGATGGGAACTAGGTAGGTGCGAAAAACCAGTACTAGCCAATTTAGTATGATGTATGAAATGAGGTAATTTATTTCAACTCAATTTAGTATGATGTGTGAAATGGCATAACTTATTTCAACTGTTGCAAAAGAAAACTCTTAAGATAAAGGGGCTAGAATGATTGGATGGGGCTGATTTTTTTAATCTAGTTGATCCCATCATATAAAAATAAAATAAGAAAAAGTATTCTCCTCCTCTTTTCCTATATCTAAATCTAAACCGGTTAAGAGTGTACGCTTTCCCAATATCCCTTCCCCATAGGATGAAGCATGGATTTAATTTATGTTATGGATTAATGATATGTCAGTTAGAAGTGCCCCATGACCATCTCTTAAAATTAAAAGATCATAACCCACCTTATCAACATCAAAGTACACAAGGTATCTCGGAGAATATGGGGCACTGGATCACCCCATCCTTCCCAACACTCCATGGATTTCCAGTCTCCAGCGCGAAGTAATGTAACAAAAATCAAACTTCTTCGTCTGCAAAGCAAAGAGACCCATATAAACATGAATTTTAGATGGTTGTTATTCCCCACCAAAAAAAATCAACAGCCCTTTTATCATCACCTGACTCTAGAAATTAATGTGTTAGACATGACTACCTATTGAATTCTGCTAGTGATCAATTTCAATATTTTAAGTGAAATGAGATGGGGATCTTTCAGATGGGTTGAGGCGACCAAAGCAAGATGCATGGTGATATCCATTGTTGGATCCAATCGAGATATTTTACATTGGATAATTAGAAATGTGAATAGGTCTTTATTATTCTTCATCATAATGAGAAGCCTCATTGCCCAAATTGAAGCATTAGAGATTTTAGGAAGCATACGGATGGCCAGCCTGAAATTGAATCCATAGGCTCAAGCCCAGCCCAGGTCCAAACCGGGCCTTAAATCCCTAGCCCAATCCCAGCCCGCATAAAATTGGTTGAGCCTCAGCGTGGAGTTAATATTATTTTAGGGCCTGTTACTTTCTAAAAAGAGGAGTATAATGAAATAAATTTGAGTGTCAAATCAAGCTAAAAAAAAAGTGGAGGGAGTTGGAGGAAATGAATGAAAACTAGTAGTCTTTTAGTTCTAATTACTTGATGCAGTAGAATACACGGCGTTGTATCATGTTTCCTGGAAAGAGAATGTGTCTAGTGTTGGGTTCTGTTGTAGTTTGTACTCGTAGTTTGCTACTCGGCAATTAGTGCATTGCACATAAAAAAAAGTTTTGCACTAGTAATGTTGATGGTCTGATATTTGGTTATTGGCTCTTAACGAATTTCTCAAGTTCTAGCAAAAACCAAGGACATCATTTACGAAAGGTTCCATTTAATTGAAAATTATAGTAAAATGCAAAAAAGAGAAAAAATTGTCATTTCAAACTTTTAAGAAGTGTTTGTGTATGCTCCATGGAAGACAAAACTTGCAGAAATTCCTTTTTATCGCTCCTAAAGAGATGCAAGCTTAAAATAGTCATTTGCCTTTGCACAAATGCATTCTTAGAGTCCATTTGGACATAGAGAAAAAAAAAAGAAAGTGGAGAAAAGGGTTGAACTGCCAAGAGTCCATAATTTGTATTGGCGAATTTTCTCCTCTTTTTATCTCCTACCCATTTTCTCTATATATCCAAATGGATCCATGGAGAAACCCGTAAGAGGAAGGGGTTCTGGAAGAAGGCAAGAGCGTCAGGAAGTGACACAATATATTGTAAAAGGATACGGTCGACAGGTCTGGGCCAGGCCTGCTATGAAGTGGAACTCAAACATATGTCGAAAGTCAACTGATTAAGAGAATGCCAGCAGCTCAAGCCCTAACACTGGATCATAATTATGTCTTCAAAAAATGACAAACACTACAAGAAAAGAATTCAGCTGGGTCTACTTCTGAATTTGATCTCCTTGGAAGTTAAGGATGGTGCAACAATAGTTAGAAAAAAATTTTTTTTTTTAAGTCACTCTTCTTTTCTTTTTCTTTTCTTTTCCTTTTTTAACATTTCAAGCAGGAAATAATTTGCCCATGAATGGCCGTAGCCCACCTTCAGACAAAGCAATAAGGTAGGACAAGGTGAGGTCACTGGGGTTTGAACTAAAACCAGTACCTGGTGATTATCCTTAGAAAATTGCTAGATACACAAGGGTTTGGTCTCTCTGCACACATTTTCTCTCTACACACAATTAAATTTTAAAAAATTACATTTTTTCTCTCTTAACACACCCTATATTCCTAAAACACCTAAATCCTTCATTTCTCCTCTCTTTACACACATTCAACCCAAATCCCTCTTTTTCTCTTCTCTTTACAGCAACTCTCTACAGCAACTCTCTTCTCCTTTTTCTCCTTCAACTTCTTTCACTTCTTCTTCTTCCATTGGAAGGTAAGTCTTCCTTTTCACTTCTTCTTTTTCCATTGCACTAAGATTCTCTTCCATTGCAAGGTAAGTCTTCCTTTTCATCCTCTTTTCTTATTTATTTTTGTATGTTAGAAGTAAAACCTAGGGCTGTGATCTACATCTTATGGGACTATTTTTGAGGTTGTGTGTTGTAAACCTCTGATGCTTCACTAATCTAGGACCCTCTTCATTGATCTCGGACCTGTTTAGCTATGGGGGGCTGAACGGAACCCACTTGTTTGGCCCTGGAGGGTCGAATAGGCTAGTTCTATTTGGCCCTCCATGGCCAAACAGATCTAGTCTATTCCGCCATGGAGGGTCGAACAATTTTTTCCTTTTTTTTCTTTTTTTTTAAAAAAGAGATTAATGCATTACTTGTGATTCACAGAAATGGACTGACCTAATTCTTCAAGAGTAAGACCTATAGCCTCTAATAGGAGGTGTTGTCATGGGGTGGAAGAACCTGTGGAAGAAGAACCTGAAATTGAAGAAAATATATCCTTTGAAGACAATGACCAACAAGAAGAGGAGGTTGCAATTGTGCCTACTGATCGAAGCTTACTGAAGAGTTTCCACACTCATGTTGCATATTTTCTGTGGAAGGGCGAAGTGTGTTTTTAGTAACATATTTTCTTTAAAGAATAATCTATTTGTTGAATGAGGAATAGCTAATTAGAAATTTTTATTTGAATGCAGAATCGCGGAACGTTGAAATGCCTAAGTCATGGGCAAAAACTAGATTTGTGGCTATTAAATGATAGTGAGCGTTTTAAGCAGCTGGTGAGAGATTATATATTGTCTCCATTAATTGAATATTCTTACCGGATGGTGAACAAGACCATGGTGTCCGGTTTTGTTGAAAGGTGGCACCCTAAAATAAACACCTTCCACATGCCTTTCGGTGAGATGACAATCACCCTTGATGATGTTTCATGCATCTCGAAGATTTCCATTCTTGGTTCTTCTACAACGAATTTAGAGAAACTGACATACCCCGACGCCATAGATCTTGTTGTTGATGCATTAAGAGTCTCTACTGTTGACCTATAAAAAAAAATTTGCAAATACTGCAGCGAAGATACCTCATCTCAGCTTAATTTAGGCTACAGAGGTTATTTGTCAGATCTTGAGGAATCACTGTGAGAATTGGCATTCCTACATGTCGAAGTGATGATATACTATGCTCTGTGGATCCCTGTGCAGAGTGATATCCCATGGAGATCAAGGTAGCTGAAACTCTCAGAGGAAGTTCAAATAATGCCCAAGATAGGCCCTACAAAATTTCGGGTTGAACAGACATCATCAAACCCAAAAGCCACAGGCATGTCAGCCTGAGGTCAGTTCCCCTCTAAGCCATGGGGTCACTAACCAAAGTCCTGCTTCCCGATGTCCAAAATTGATGAAATTTGAGCGCAAAGCTTCAGTCATGCTCAGAAGATACTTTGCAAATTTTCAAGTCAAAAAGACTCCGTTTGGTCTGAATTTCATTACATGTCAGCTTAGAGGACAGTAATCCTGAATTTGGGGGTCATCGGCTTCCAGAAGGCCAAAGCAGATAAAATTTGGAATGAATGCTCAAAGAATGCCCCAAGTTATTCTTCCAAAGTTTCGAGTCAAGTGGAGGCTGTTCGGATAGAAAACAAGCTAACTATCTCAATGCGGAGTGAATAGTAACCTAACGCATGCAATGAATAGGCCACTGTTCGAAATCCTACTTCCTCAAATCCAAACTGCACGAAATTTGAATGAATACTCCAAGATGTTCTTGACGTCATTCCCTCCAAGTTTCAAATCAAACCGAGGTCATTTGGGCTTCAAACAGCTGAAACAAGAGCCCACTGTCATAAAAAAAAGTCAACTGGAGAGTTGACCAAGTTCAGGTGGTCAAACAGAGTTGAAACTTCTGTGACACACTCAAAGTAGTGTCAAAAAGCATTCCTCCAAGTTTCGTGGTGATTGGACAGCGTTTGGGCCCCTAACAAGCGGAAACAAGCCACATATGCAAAAGTTCAAGAATGGGCCTGGAGAGTGACCGGGGCCCACAAACAAAAGGAGTTGACAATTTTAGGTGGTCAAACAGAGCTGAAACTTCTGTGATACACTCAAAATAGTGTCAAAAAGCATTCCTCCAAGTTTCGTGGTGATTGGACACCGTTTGGGCCCCGAACAAGCGGAAACAAGCCACATATGCAAAAGTTCAAGAATGGGCCTTGGGAGTGACCGGGGCCCACAAACAAAAGGAGTTGACCAATTTCAGGTAGTCAAACAGAGCTGCAACTTCTGTGACACACTCAAAATAGTGTCAAGAAGCATTCCTCTAAGTCTTGTGGCGATTGGACACCGTTTGGGCCCCGAACAAATGGAAACAAGCTACATATGCAAAAGTTCAAGAATGGGTCTTGGGATTGACTGGGGCCTACAAACAAAAGGAGTTGACCATGTTCAGGTAGTCAAACAGAGCTAAAACTTCTATGAAACACTTAAAATAGTGTCAAGCAACATCTCTCCAAGTTTCGTGATGATTGGACATCATTCGGGCCTCAAACAATGGAAAATAGACCGCATATGCAATGTTCCAAAAGTGGGCCTTGTCCGTGACTGGGGCCCAATTAATGAAAAGGTTGACCACCTTCCTGAAGTAAAAACGGGCTGAAATTTATGACATCCAGAAAATAGTGTCAAGAAGCATCCCTCCAAGTTTTGTGGCAATCGGACTTCGTTTGAGCCCAAAACAGATGAAAATGGGCCACATATGCGAAAACCTAAAATTGGGCCTCGTCCGTGACCCAGCCTACGGTCACGGACCTTCAAAAGATGTTTCCCACGATTTTGGGCAGTTTCCCTCCACTCCTCTTCGAAATCCAACTCCCCAAAACTGCTATTAACTCCCCAAAACTGCACAAAACTGATTGGGAGTCTATAAAAGCTTCAAATTTTGAAGGAAATGAGGAGGAACACATACACAAAGAATAAAAGAGAAAAAATTAAAGAAAGAAGCACTTAAAGCAACAAAAAAGCAAACTCCAGCAGCACTTCCATGACCATTCCCACCTTCTTTTCTCAGTTTTGAAGGTGAGGAAGAAAATTCAGAAGAAGAGAAGGAAGTGGAATGGCCAAAGTTCATGCTATGTTCATACGTTGGCAATTTCTGAGAGGATGACATTGTCACCTCTGTTTCTCTTATTCCTAGGGCCTTTTAGCCATCGCAAGAGTTGTGAAAGAAGTCTCTCTAGGCCTCATTTTGTTCCTTGAAAATGATAGGTTGAAAATGACACAACTCAGGCTTCATATTTGCCCATTTCGGACTTGAAACAAAAACGCAGTCCGTAAGCACGAATGATGAGTTACAGAGGTTTCGATTGATTCCATGGTTAAATGTGATCTTTTTGATGGTTGTCCACCACTCCAAAGTCATGAAAATGGAGTTCCAATACTTGAAAGAAGTTCTAAGAAAGAACCAGCGCGAATAGCACAAAAAACGGATGCAAACAGTGGCTTCACGGCCACTGTCTGCCAGTGACCGTGACCCATGGTCACTAGCAGGTTCCAGTGACCGTGGGTGAGTCACAGTCGCTGAAATGGGGCAGTGACCGCAGGTCACGGTCACTCCCCATTTTTTTCCTCTTTTTCACATTTTTTTCACCTTATGTACATTTTTTTGTAATTTCCAAATTAAGATCACATCTAAGACTTGAGGGAGGGGTTGTAAATTTTCAAAATGCATGTAAACAACCTGCATCCCCGCGGTCAGGGCACTTGAACCCATGTAAACAAAGGGAAATTAATGATGAACTGTAATTATTTCTTATTCTTCTTAACGCTTGAAGTGTGTGAATGTCGGACCTTGATTCCGTAATTCATTTTCCACGCCTACTTTTTAAGCGCGATCATCAACTAATGAAGCAAGAGAAGAATTGTACAGTCAAAGAGGCTAATCACTAAAATTAAAATGGCTTAGAGAGAATTTTCCTGGAGTGAACGATGATGCTGGAGAGGATGGTGTTGACTGTGCAGTCAGGGCCTACCTTCTTTATTTACTTGATTGTATGCTCTTTACTGACAAGACCGGGACAAGAGTTTCATGCGTATACTTGAAGATATTGAAGGATTTAAAAAATGTCAAGAACTATGCATAGGGCGCCGGTGCACTAGCATATTTGTACCGTTAGTTGGGCTTAGCAAGTCAGAATGAGGTCAACCAAATAGCTGGATACTTGACACTTCTTGAAGTATGAGTATATGAGCACTTTGAAACACTAGCTCCAACTGCCAACGTATCATACTTAGTGCGGTAGCCTCGTGCGATGCGTTGGATTCCTTGTAGGGAGACCAGTTTGGCTTTACAAGGTTTGCGGGAGAAATTAGACTTGTTAAGCATTGATAAGGTAAATCACTCTTTAATTGATCATATAATGTCATTCTATGATGATTCGATTTATTTACAATGACTCTCATGGTGCAGGTCACATAGGAGCCTTATCTTTCTTGTAGGGGAGATCATCTCTTACATCAAATTGCTTTTTACTGTGGATGCCTAACTTACATAGATATTAAAGAGCCCTACCATCCAAATAGGGTTCTTCGGCAATTTGGTTGGGTCTAAACGATTCCCATGGCACTTTTAGTGCTGGTACGTGGTTTGAGGGGTAATACAACAGCATCAATCAATGCATCAATCCGAGTTTATGATCAAATACGGTATCAGTGGCATAATCACTTACTGGCCCAAGTAAACCGGAGTACACTTGTCCATCGTTCTTGGGATTTCG
Source organism: Sextonia rubra (assembly GCA_037013555.1). Classification (NCBI taxonomy): domain Eukaryota; kingdom Viridiplantae; phylum Streptophyta; class Magnoliopsida; order Laurales; family Lauraceae; genus Sextonia; species Sextonia rubra. Next base: position 15,093,467 of record JASUAD010000007.1, on the reverse strand, counting down.
CACTAAATTACATGGATTGGTACACTATTGTGTCATGGAGAATATTGACAAACCCTGAAATACAGTTCGGTTTTCGACAAAGTGAGCCAGAGCCACAAGCATATATCGATTATGAACTGCACAACAGAAATGCTTTTCGAATGTACGAAGGAATTGAGGCAAGGGTTGAAGAAGCATTCGCACAAGATAGGCATAGTTTGTTTTGAGATGTTAGACATATGGCTCAGGCTTTGCGCGGACTTACCATTAAGGAAGAGGGTGAATCAAGTAGAGACCCCTGTATGACATCACGTGCTTACTCTCATTGGTCTAGACAAGAGAGATGAATTTTTTTTAATTTGGTGTCTTATCGCGCTTAAAAATGACGTGGAAATGTGTAATAGATTCAATGTCCAACACTCACGCACTTTAAGCGTTAAGAAGAATGGGAATTAATTACAGTTCATTAAATTCCCTTTTATTTACATGGGTTCTAATGCCCTGACCGCGGGGATGCAGGTTGTTTACACAAGTTTACAAAGTTTACAACCCCTCCCTTAAGTCTTAGATGTGATCTCAATTTGGAAAATACAAGAAAATATACACAAAGTGCACGAAAATGCAAAAAAGAGGGAAAAAATGGGGGTGACTATGACCCGCGGTCGCTACTGCAGGCCAGTGACCGTGGGTCACAATCACTGGCACCTGCCAGTGACCGTGAGTCACGGTCACTGACAGACAGTGACCTTGAAGTCACTGTTGTGCCTCCATTTTCATGCTGTTCGTGTTGATTCTTCTTCCAAACATTTTTCAAGTGTTGAAACTCCCTTTTATGACATCTTGGGGTGCTGAATAACCATTGAGAAGATCGAATTCGACTATAGAATTGATTGAAAACTTTATAATTCATCATTCAAGTTTACGGACTATCTTTTGTTCAAGTTCGAAGAGGGTATCGCAGGAAGCCAAAGTTGTGTTATTCTGAACCTATAGCTTTCAAGGAACAAAATGAAGCCCAAAGCAACTTGTTTACAACCTCTGTGATGCCAAGAATCCCCCCCGGAATGAGAAAAATAAAGATGACAACGTCATTTATCAAATAGTTGTTAATGCATGGACATGGCTTTTCTTTAGTCACCCTCTCTTCTCCTCCTCTTGTAAACCTTCTTGCTCACCTTGGTAATTGAGAAAAAGGGGGGAAAAGGTCGTGGAATGCTGCTATCCTCTTGCTTGAATGCTTTTGATTGCTTTTTTTGTTCTTGAAATTCTCTGTATGTTCACTGTCCGTGTGTCTCCGTTCCCTTATTTTCTTTTCAAATCTTAGCCTTTTATAGACTTCCCTAGCAGTTTCTGGCAGTTCTAGGGAGTTAAAGGAGGTTGTGGGAGGTTACACTTCGAAAGGAAGTGGAGAAGAACTGTCCAAAACCGCAAGAAGTGCCCTTTAAGGGTCCGTGACCGCAGCCGCGGTCACGGACAAGGCCCAATTTTGGGTTTTTGCATTTGCGACCCGTTTTTACCTGTTTAGGGCTCAAACGAAGTCCAATAGCCACAAAACTGAGAGGGATGCTTCTTGACACTATTTTGATTATGTCATAAAAGTTTCAGCTGATTTTTACAGTCGGAAGTTGGTCAACTCCCTTGATGAACAGGCCGCGGTCACTCCTAAGGCCCATTTTTGGACTTTTGCATTTGTGATCCGTTCTCACCTGTTTGGGGTCTGAACAAAGTCCAATCTTCACGAGACTTGGAAGGATGCTTCTTGACACTATTTTGAGTGTGTCATAGAAGTTTCAGCTCATTTTGACCATCTGAAGTTGGTCAACTCCCTGATGAATAGGCCGTGGTCACTCCCAAGGCCCAATTTCGGGTTTTTGCATTTGCAACCCGTTTTCACTTGTTTGGGGTCCAAACGAAGTCCAATCACCACGAAACTTGGAAGAATGGTTTTTGACACTATTTTGAGTGTGTCTTAGAAGTTTCAACTCGTTATGACCACCTGAAGTTGGTCAACTCCCTTTATGAACAGACCGCAGTCACTCCCAAGGCCCAATTTTGGTTTTTTTCATTTGCGACCCATTTTCACTTGTTTGGCGCCCAAACGAAGTTCAATCGCCACGAGACTTGGAAGAATGGTTCTTGACACTATTTTGAGTGTGTCCTAGAAGTTTTAACTCATTTTGACCACCTGAAGATGGTCAACTCCCTTCATGAATAGGCCGCGGTCACTCCCAAGGTCCATTTTTGGACTTTTGCATTTGTGACCCATTTTCACCTTTTTGGGGTCCGAATGAAGTCCAATCTTGACGAAACTTGTAGGGATGATTCTTGACGCTATTTTGAGTGTGTCATAAAAGTTTCAGCTCACTTTGACCATCTGAAGTTGGTCAACTCCTTCCTTGATTGGGCCGCTGTCACGGAAAAGGCCCATTTTTGGACTTTTGTATATGTGACCCGTTTTCTCCAGTTTAGGGCGCGAATGATGTCTGATTGCCACGAAACTTGGATAGTTGCTTCTTGACACTATTTTGCGCATGTCATAGAAGTTTCAACCTATTTTGACTTTCGAAAGTCGGTAACTGTCCAGTTGACTTTTTATGAAAGTGGGCCCTTGTTTCAGCTGTTTGAGGCCCAAATGACTTCAGTTTGGTTCGAAACTTGGAGGAACTGATATCAGGGATATCTTGGAGTATTCGAGCAAATCTCATGCAGTTTGGATTTGAGGAAGTAGGATTTTAAGCAGTGGCCTATTCATTGTATGTGTTAAGTTACTATTTGTCACGCCCCGATCTCGGGAATTTGGGTATTTGAGTGGGCTCCCAGGGCGTGGATATGTAATCCCGTAGAAATTCATGCCCTGAAGAATTATGCACGGATTCCTACAAGGGAGATGCCACAGGAACATGTGAGGTATGCTGACACACGTACAAACATAACTTATCATAAGCAAAATCATACGAAATACTCAGTAATTATCAAGAGCACATGAAGTTCATAGTTTGTTAACCTTCATAAGTAAACATATATACATACAATAGTGTTAAAGTCTTTTAAGTACATTCCAAGGATACTACTTAAGAGTATGATACAAAAAGTCCAAGCATAACATCCCAAGAATACACGCGCTCTGTAGGATGGCTAGTAATAGACGTCGCCATCTGTCCACTTGTCTACACCCCGAGGTACCGTTGGGGTACCCTCCGGGGGCGCGTTAGTGTCCGCGTTGGGACCGGGTTCTGGACCTGCAATACTAAGGGTAACACTATTAACACGACGGTTAAGCAAATACTAAGGCATATGAAACTAATACAACATAATATATCAACAAGAATAGTCACTAAACATGATGCATGAGTGAGGAATTACAACTTAAATGCCATACATACTGATTGACAACCACGACGCTCTATTCTCCCAAAAGGGGGCATATATATCATATAGGTCGCTAGGGGATCAAGTTAGCTTCCCGATGAGCGCCGACTACTCCTTCGTAAACCTACTATAGTGGTGTCATACATATACCCACAGGGCGTAAGCTGAGTGGTGCCGACTTATATCCAATCGTATCAGTCATATCATACCCTTGGCTAACAAGCTTGCACTCATTAGAATCTCTGGCTTGTCAGACATGCACTCATTAGAAGCTCAAGTCTGAATTGCCTCAGGGTTTTGCTAAAGGAAGTAGTTCATGTTGAAGGTGGGGTGTTATAGTAAGATGCATGCATTCAGATTGAGAAAGTACCCAAGAAATCATTACTCACCCTATATTAAGTAACCCATGATCCCCAAGGACATTCAACACGATGTACTCATAAGACATCCGGTGTTATTATGCTACCGCGTCTTGGTATCGCTTTATATGCATACGGGACACCCCTTCTTATGCCAATAGCCATGACTTGCCATTGGGAGATCATCCAAAAATCATTCATTCTTTCCAACATGTGATTACCAGTGGGCCAATGTGGGGGTGTGAAAGGTACCAATACTAAGGCCCTACAAGATCATTGAAGGTTCCTAACATCCTACATTTACTGGGTTCTTACGGCTTAGCCGTATACAAGGCTACGGCTTAGCCGAGTGGGTCAGAATTCGTCTGGATTTTCGGGCGCATTTACCGCCCAACCGTATGTTGGCCTACGGCTTAGCCGTGTTAAGCCTACGGCTAGGTTACGGGGAGTTTACTGCGTAGCCGTAGTACATTATACGGTGCAGCCGTCTGCAAACCGTAGAAGAAACTAGGTTCCATGAGCTCTCTGGAAAGCTCGCCGTAGGAAGACCTACGGCTTGGGTACGGCTGGATACGGCTTAGCCGTAGTGAAATCCACGGCGTAGTCGTATGTGAGCCGTAGTATAAAATCCCATTCTACTGCTCTCTGGACCTTGAGCCGTAAATGCTCACGGCTTCGCCGTAAGCTTCAGAAATCTGAATACAGTTCTGTAGCTCGGTTCTAATGCAATTCAACACAGAACATGGATAAGTGAAGTGTTCCTATGGCTCAGTAACACTGTCTTTGAAAGTGTTTGATGCCCACACACCCTTCTAATATATGTTCACCTTGTAATTCATTCCATACCACATTTACATTAATTAAAACAATGAAAATGGCTGAAATTGGGAAAAATGCAAGTAGCTAGCTCAATAATCCATACTTAATTATGCATGCAGTACATACAGCTCAGTACTTGCCTCTTCTAACAGTGCTAACCCTCTCAAACTCCCTTTCTTGCTGTGTGCTCAGGAAAATCTCTGGAATGAAATGGGTTCCTTACAAGTAACATGAAATGTGAAATATGGAGGCTTAGATTTACATGCATGTCATGGGAATTGAATCTTCATGGCTCTAACAAACCCAATGTACGAAAGAAGACAATCCTTTACCTTATTTACTGTATTATTGGAGAGGATTATAAATCCCAAGAAAGAGATACCCCGAGGAAGAATGAGAAGATAGGTGAATGCTATCCTCAATGCATGCACAACCCCACAACCTTAGCAGCACCTCAGTGCAAGGAGAAGGAAGAAGAAATTCAGAAGAGAAGGGAGAGCTCCAACAGTTGAAACGAAAGAAGAGAAAGGTGGGTACGTGGAGCTCTCTTTAAGCATCATTTCCTCCTGAAGCTGCATGCAAGTCCACTTGTTTCCAGAAATTTCAGTTTAGACCAAAGGGACCTCAATTGGCCCAGAATGAGTCCGGATCAACTCGGGCCCAACACAAAAGACGATCCACGCGAAAAGTTACACGAAAGGCAGTAGACGGAGTGTCTAAGAGATGCAAGGATAATTGGCAAAAAGGCCCTTAACTACTGAAGTAAGGTCCAAACTCTACCCAACTACCTATCCGAGGCCCAAACCCAATAGTTTTACACAAAATTAATCCTCAACAAGTCGTAAACAATATAAAACAAGGTTAATTAACGTAACTAAGATTAGTGGGGGTTCGGGACCTTACACTATTCACCCCACACTGTAGGTAGTCAGCTTGTTTTCTACCCGAATAACATCCAATTGACTTGAAAATTTGGAAGAGTAACTTTGAGCATTCTTTGAGTATTTGTTCCGAATTTTATTAGCTTTGGCCTCCTGGAAGTAAGATTTTAGTTAGTGACCTCCATAACTCATTGTCACTGTCCTCTAAGCTGACATGCAGTGAAATTCAAACCAAACGAAGTCCTTTTAACTTGAAATTTTGCAAAATATCTTCTGAGCATAACTGAAGATTCGTGCTCAAATTTCATCAATTTTGGATATCATGAAGCAGGACTTTGGTCAGTGGCCCATGGCTTGGTAGGGACTGACCCTAAGTTAACATGCTTGTGGGTCTGGGTTCGATGATGTCTGTTTAAGCCGAAATTTTGTAATGCCTGTCTTGGGCATCATTTGAGCTTCCTCTGAGATTTTCAGCTAATTTGATCTTCATGGGATGTCACTCTGCACAGGGACCCACAGAGCATAGTATATGATCATCTGGACCAAGTTTGGATCCAAATGATGTCCAAATGCTCTGAATCCTTGAGAAGTAGTCTTTAAATGTACTTGAAAGTATTTTATTGAATAGGAGCTTGCTTCAACATGTGGAAGTGTCAGGTCCCGCAGTGATTTCCAAGGAGCTAGCAAAGAGTCTCTGAAGCTGATTTCAGCTGAGATGAGGTCCAAGTGCTTTGAAAACTTTGAAACTTTATAATCCAAAGCTTGTAATGCCTTTGCTGCATTATTTTCAAAATTTTATGGGTCAACAGTGTCAAGTTCACCTTTCATGTCATGAATTCTATGTAATGAACTATGATATAATGAACCATTCAAGTTAATGAAATTTGTCGTCTTTGTGCAACATGATATTCAATTACATCAAGTCTATAAACTTTACATTTTCATTAAAGGTCAATACTTTCACATGTTGTTACATTAGGATTGACAAGTTCTCTAAATCGCTCGATGCAATCTGTATATGCAGTTTTCCATCCACTCACACAAGAATAATGAAATTCTGGCTACTTATTTGCAATTGGTGGTGTTGGATGACCGGGTGCCAGAAAAACCTAAAAGAATAGACAAAAACATTAGAATGAAGAAGATGATGACAAACATAATAAAATATACTAATGCATAGTAGTTATATCGTACTTGAACAAAATGAAAACCGTGAACAATACCTATAGCTATCTTTCTCTATTAGAAATAGGCACAAGAGTTGACCTTAGAGGAAGAAAAGTAAGGCATTGTTCATTGTTTAAGTGATATAAGACCAAATTATAACAAGATGTTATAATATGGCCTATATCAGGCATAGTCATCCAATGATCATATGATGGGTGATCCGCACAGTATGATAATGACGCTATTAGATCTTCAACTCTGTTTTCTACTCCATACAATGCTCTATAATGATCCACATTTGCAATAAGCTCTCCTACAAGCTCTCTCCAGACCTGTTGCAAACTTTCTTTATTGAGACCAAGTAATCCTGCAATAGCTCTAAATTCACAATTACCGTTAGCTGCCACGTCTTTGATAATGCTTATATAAGGCCTTATTCCCTGTGGGAATAAATCATATTAGGACGAAGTCTTTAAGTTATTCGATCTTGTTCAAACTGATAGCTTTCTAACCTTTTCTTTCTTCTTTCCTTTGGTCTTGGAGTCCACCACTTCTGTGCATACAGGACTATAACTATCCTGTGCAGATGGGACCAACTCAAAAGCACTTGGGGCATGTTTAGTTGATGTATCATATTTCAATGGAGGCCTACCCCGCGTCTTTGACTTCACTTCTGGTTCTTGTAAAAATGTAGTGGAAAGCTTAAATATCTCTCGTAATTTCTTCAACACTTGCATTTTATGAGGAAAATCAAAAGCTTTGAACATTAATTGAATATAAGACAACTCCGCCATCAAATCTATGTCTATAGTTCGATCATTGGTTGTATGAGTAGGTATCATATCAAGCTTAAACCAATGAGGATATATGCATTAAAAAAGAATCGGCTGACCTTCAATCATATACTCCACAATTTCATGAGCATAAGGTAAACCATGTGTACATCTCATAACGCATTGACATGCCTTTTATCAATTCCAACAACTCTTTTACTTTTCATTAATATTTTGTTCAATGCATTCTTTGATATGTTCCCACGTAGCTCTTTGAATTCCTTCGGCTTAAAGTTGTGTTGGACAAGTATTTAACTTTTTTCAAATGATGCTTTAATACCCGTGTATTGCAATTCAAGCAAACTATGGATCTTTGCCCAATTTGATTCAAAATTGCTTTGACTAGATTAGAGGTGCCTCTTCAACTGCGCATGCGAACTCTCTGCCCTGTAAAGAATAGAATGTTAGAAAACATTTATAATTCATAATGTTAGAAAACTTATTAACCATTCCTGTTCGATGTAGTATTGCCAAAATGAATATAATTGTCCATCCACGCTGAGACAAATCTTTCTTTATATGATTCAAGTTAGCTGTCTTTGACATATTTAAGTGCCATTGGATATGTACTGAAGTTTTCATTTAACTTTGTTAACTGTTCGATGTACTCTTCTTCCGTAATTGAATTTGTCAGCATATTCCAATGCGTAATGAATTTGTCTCAACTTTACCTTGTTTCGAACAACTCCTTGCATTTAGCAAGTACATTTTTATTGATGTGCCATTTGCATAATAAATGTGTAGCATTTAGAAAGACTTTTCCAATCGCATTTATCAGTACCAATTCTCTGTCTATCACAATAATATCCGGAAGAACACATTCCCCAAGTACAGAACGCAAGATACTTAATACCAACATATAGTTGTCTTCACATTCAGCTTCCATATATGCAAAATATATAGAGAACGTCATATCTGTAGATGTTACACCAACAACTTTCAATAGAGGCAAGCGATACCGATTGGTCTTGTAAGTGCAATCCATTATCAATATGTGTAGAAATGCATGTAACAAGTCAATACTGGTTGAGTATGTTCAAAAAAGATCCTTCACAATGTCGGAATTCTTACAATTTCTATGACATTCAATGTAATTATACTCTGCCAACTTTCCTAACAGAAGCTGCATTTGACTTCTTCCGCATCGATTAATGACTTTATGCCTACGCCGTACATTGTAAATCGCCTTCATTGTTGTTACATTAAGTTCACTTCTTCGCTTCAAAGCAATCAAAATTTCTTTGGATTTGACCATGCTGGTAGACATATCAACCAACAACTTCATTTCCTCTTCTGATAATCTACCTGCATATAAATGACCCTCTAGATATTGTTCCGCAGAATGGTTATGCACACCACAAAAAACTTCTAATATCCAATCATCATTTGTTTCTAATTTTTTACCCTTCAATGAAAATGGGCATCCACATTTCTTTGTGCCTGTTTGCTTGATCTTCTTCTTAACAGGCTCCTCATCAGTGATCTTCTTTATATTATAGTGTCCATTTCTCTCACATGCAAGTAATACTCTAGGTTTTACTCAACCCCTAGCTGCATTAGTAACTTTAATAACAATGACAAAGCCATTTCTCCTTCCAACAGTACGAACCCAATTGATCATTGCCTCACGACTATGGAAGATATACAAATGCAAAACTTATAAAAAAGTTTAGTAAATAAACTTTCAGCATAATGTTTACAAAGTGTTTTGGTAAAAATTATGCCGAATCGTGCTTACCTCATGAGTAGTAAACTCGTTCGTATAATCCTTAATGCATTCAGAGCCTACATCGCTTTCTTCTATAGGAGCCTGTGGAACAAATGATTCACAAAAAAAAAAATAAAAAAAATGTTTATGTTCTATTCGACCATAGGTGGCTGAACAGAACAAGAATATTCGGCCACTCATGGCCGAACATGCTTGTTCTGTTCGGTCATGAGTGGCCGAACAGACTAGCTATGTTCGGCCATGAGTGGCCGAACAGAATGACTATGTTCGGCCATTCATGGCCGAACACACTTACTCTGTTCCACCTCTCATAGCCGAACACATCTTTAATATGCGGACCTGGAAGTCTGAATATGAGGCGGATAAAAACATTTTAACTTAATACGAAACTTAAAAAAAAATTGTAAAAACTAATCAAAATCATAGTACACTAACCTTGCCATTCGTCTGGGGAATATAAACCACCAAATCCTTGTTCATTTCCTCCTCTATTGCACCTTTTGATTAGTAATATCCTTATCCAAGTAAGTTGGAAGAATAATAAGTTGTGAGTGAGTGGTGGAGGAAGAAGATAGCGGGAAAAGGTGTAAGAAGAAAATGGAAGAAGAGATTATGAGAGGCTTTGAATGTGTAGGAAGAAGATGAAGAAAGAAAAGATGATGGGAGGCTTTGAATGTGAAGAGAAGAAATTGTGTGTGAAAGGAAGAAATTCTATGCATTTTGGAAGGAATTGGGTAATTTTGTAATTTTATACAGGGATAAAATTGGATTAAAAAAATACAATAAAATGATGTGTTATGAGAGATATTTTTTATATTCAAATAGCAGCCTTCTTATCCTTATCCTTGCCAATACTTCATCCATATAGATATCCATTTTTCAACACTTCCTTTTTAGAGTCCTTTTTTTTTTCTTTTTAGCACAATCAGACAAAAAAACTATTAACTGTGGAAACTAACGCCATTGCTTAACGAGGGAAATAAAAACTAGATCTCATGCCAATCAAAGAAATATTTGTTGAGAAAACTTTTATCGGCAGAATTTTCACTTGCAGGCACGTTCCACGTCGAAAAGGCATGGAGCCCAGCTCCCCTCCCAAATTAATGGGGCCGGCCAACTGGCCAACCATAATATTCCTGACTTCCCCATTTAGGAACATCCGCGGGAGAAAATCCCCCCATTTTATCAGTAGGTTAGAACTTACAGAAAAACAGAAGAATTCTTCTTCAAATTCTACTTCATCTGTAAATTAGATTGATTGGCTTGCGCCTTATATAGAATGGCCCTTTTTACTATACATTCAATACAACTGAGTAATTTGTACACGTCCACCGAAAAAAAAAAAAAAAACAAAAAGACTAATTTGTACGTAAACCAACATATAGAACATCACCCACCAAAACACAACCAAAATTTGGAACGGTGGGGAAATTCACAAAGGGAGAAAAAAAAAAAAAAAAACTCCCTAGGTTGCAACTGCAGACTCTTTCTGATCCACAGACATCAGAACAACAAGCTGCAGTAAGTTTCTCTGGCAAAGCGTCACTGGGTTCTTGAAAACTGTGATCTTCTCGTTGTTTTCATCTGCCAAAACCACACGCGCAATGCTGAATGAGTCACCTCTTTCAGATGCAAATTGCCACTCCTTTGTTGATATAAAAAACCAGTCCTTTTTGGTGGATTTGGTGGCCTTAACTTCTATGTATTCTTTATTCTCATCCTCACCTATAACAATGTCATAGGGTAAACCTGTCTCTGTTTCTTCATTAACCCACCTCACTGCTGCCAGACCATATGTCTTGACAAAGTACTTGTAAGCGACTTGCTCTCCTAGTCTTCCAATGATGAATGCCTGCTTTGCACCGCTTGAACATACCTGGTTTCTTGTAAGAGTTGAATCTGCACTTGGATTTAGAAATCCACTTGAAGCAGGCGGCTTCTTTAACTGATGCAAACTAGAACTTGCCTGTTTGTCAGAAGTATCCAAACTGCCAGCTGTTTTAGGTTCACTTTTTTCCATCTCCGAGTCTCGTGATGCGGACGCCGTCAGACCTAGTGAGTCATCTGGTAAAACCCAGTTGCCACTAATATCTGCAGGAACCAACCCATTTTCAGTAAGGGTGCTGCCCTCAGAATCACTGTACTCTTTTGGTAAAGTTTCACTTGGTGCATCCCTCTGTTTTGTTCTAAAATGATTAACACGAACAAAATGAAAACCTGAGGCAGACTTCCTATATTTTGCCGGCCGGCTTGAACTGATTTCAGTCTTCCTTTTAGGTTTCATAGAGTTCTGCTCAGTTGGTAAAGAATGAACTGGCTGGGAAGTTTCCTCATGCACATGAGATACATCTGAGAGGGTCCACACAGGTTCTTCATCTGGAAGTTTAGGGACCTTCTGATTATGAACAATAAAGGATTCTGTATGCTCCTCAGTGGAGCCCAATTCTTCCATGGTCGCTATCATGTGAAGGAAATTAGCAAGCTGTAGCTCAGCAGAGCCTTCTAAGAAAAATCGAGAAAGCTCCAAGAATATTGAGTGATAATCTGAGGCTCTCGTCACATACAAGGTGTTTCCCTGAAAGAAGTAGGCACTTAGAAAGAAGTAACTGTTCCAGTTTAAATCCCTCAACTTTTGGGCACTTGGTATGGAAACTGTACACCCATGTACACATGAGAATTCATAAAAGGATTATGTTCAATGTGAACTAATTGCTAGTAACACTAGAACACCACAGCTAATCTTTCTCCACAATTATGTTCAGAACACATCTTAAGCTGGCTGAATAATATAGATTTAGCTCAAGAACTCAAATGAATTCCCATATGAGAAATGAAGTCTATGCGGCTAAGTGATGAAAACAGACATCTAATATGCTGAGATTATAGTTTTGGATAATGAAATGACATCTACTTGATGGTTGCAAAATCAGATATTCTGAATTAAATAATCAGTCAATGAATACAGAAGAATGTACACACAATTTGGTTAAATCTTAAACCTATGTTGGAAGGATTCTTGAACCAACCAACCATGGACACATCTTGGACATGACACCATGTTCGATTCTTCATTGGTTCTTTTATTAATAATTTAAACATTGTTAATCCAATGTATAGGAATTTGTCGAATTAGACACCTCATGTCAGTATCAAATTTTAAAAATAATACCCGCACCTATATAACTTAGTGCAAACTTGGTGCAGATGGCAATAAATGAAGGATCGAAATGAGAAATAGCATTGGAACAAGGCCAAGAGATAGCATCCTCGAACATGCAGAAGTTAAAAAAAAAAAAAAAATCCTCATTTAGCTGGAACAAGATATGCCAATCCTTTTTTGCTTGCTTCTCCAGAAGTTGCCATCCACGGTTTGGGTTGGGATTTGGACCTGTTTCAAATGCTTAATTGTTAATTTTACTGGTGGGTCCTATTACCATTCAATTATTGTTAGGATAAGTAATATGATTTTTTATTTTAGCATTGTGTATAAGGGTGATGGGCCCCATACATTAATAGTGGAGTAGAGAAGAGGGGGACTGTTGTTGCGCGACACTCCCATCCCAAAAGAAGTGAACTTCTGGGAGAGGAAGTTTTATTGTGCAGAACTTTTGATGGGAGAGGAGTCTTGCACGTGACTTCTACCAGGAAAGGAGGGGGGGGGGGGGGGGCGTGGGTTCATGGATTGGCTACATAATATGGATGGTCTCTTATTTGCTCACTCTACCCTGCCTTGAAGAGGTGGGGGTGGTGTGTAGGCATGGATTGGCTACATAATATGGATACTCTCTTATTTGCTCACTATACTCCGCCCTGAAGCCTCGGAGAGAATTTGAGAGAGATTTATTGTCCAGGAGAGAGTTTGGGGATTCACGAGAAGGAAGACGGCAACCAGCCAAGTAGCAATTGATGGATGTTCTTTCGACCTCACATCGTAAACGTCTACAGGAGGTGAGTGGATTTCTTACTTTTTCTGTTTATTGTAACCAAGGGATTTGGGTGGTTTGGCAATGAAGAGGCCATACTGTTTGCAATAAAAATGAATCGGAGATGGCCTGATAATGTTGTTTTCTGTGCTTGCAACGTTTCTTCTTCCCATGTAAATCAGTGGGTATTTTTGGAAGGCCTGTGTTGATGTTTATTGATTATTATTTCTTTTCCAATCAAGTAATCCGCAATCGGTAGAGATATATCTGAGATTATCCAAGCGTTATATTACAGGATGACTGCTACCTGACGAAATTCATAATGCAGTAGTGGAAGGCTCGAATCCTGTTTTGAGGAATGAGATGCTTGCAATACTCCATATTAATCATAGTAGGTGGGTATTGGAGCCATCCAAATCAAGATTTCCTCTGATGGGAAGGAAATGGAGTCCAGAAACTCAGATTTTGGAAACCTAGGTCGTCTGGGACTTGTTTTTCGGCTAGGGGTTGTGGGCCCCGGAGAGCCACCCAATGGATGATCCACTCCATGGATCGGAAACTAGACCCACAGGCGACCACAGGGGTGCGGGACCCCCAAGGAGTGGGCCCTGTTTGGTCCACCATCTAGTAGTCTAATCTACCTTAGGCGTGAAAGGGGGGTTCATGGCCGGAACCACTTGGTTGAAACGTGGATCTTTTAGAAAATTTATATACAGGTCCCAACTTCTTTTGTTAATTATAAAATAGTTCCAACACCTGAAATACTGAGGCCTTAGATAACGTGAAGTCTGGGTCTGGATGATTATGTAACGTGGACACTTATATGTTAGTGCATGACGTGAAAATTCTAAAGCCCATGGAATGTGATAATGACGATGAGGGTGTGGCCTACACCTGCCTAGATCCCTACCAATAATGAGGAGAAGTGGGGCAGTGATCGAATGGGTCTAGTGTATAGGGCCGGCACACGCAAATTTATAGACACAAATATTCTTATTATGATCAATACGATGCACAGTTCTAATTTGTTAATAGCTTGTACATGAGGAAGGAACATACTCTGAACTACTAGCACGATACGAAGTGGTGACTCCATACTCAGGGTCTTATGCTGTTATGAGATTTGGACCGTGGGGTTCAGTTGAGATTTGTCTATGATATGCATGAGAAGTGGACCACAGGGCATGGAGGACCATGTGTTGGTGGGTCCTATGGACGCATGCAGTGAAATGATGCTAGTGGGGCATCTTGTGATATGGATGGCGCCTAAGCAGCGTGATAATGTAGATCGGGTTGAGGATGTAGTTCGGAGATGTGTCATGACACCAATAATTGACTAATTTTTATTAATTAAATCGAAAGGTTTATTGTTAATTGCTGAATTATTTCACTTAATGTTCTTTATATTGTTGTTGAAGTATGCTAGAGTAAGAAATTCATTTACCAGTTTACACTGATGTTGGGTTGCCCCCTTCAGGTAATAGAGTCGCAGGTGAACTAGAGAATGGCCTTTTGCTCATTCTCATGATTTCCTAGTTTCTTGTACTGTTTTCAATCACGACCCTCCAAAAGATTGGATCTGAGGAATTTTTTTTTATCACACTTCATCAAAAGGAAGATATCTCAGTCCAGAAATCAGGTCTGAACTTGGATCTACCTCCAGTGACTCTGTGGGCTGCACATTGTGCACCAGACACATTCCAAGCTCGCCTGGAGCAATTTTGTTTTCAATTCTGCTGGTATTTCTTTATATACAGCATTCTGCATTCAGCATCTCTCAGACCAATCATTATACAGCAGTTCTGAATACATTACATCATTATTATTTGCTCTGTTGGTGCTTTGTTTTCTCCAGATACATTGCATGCTTGAAAGCAATGTAACTATGGCGAACTTTTTGGGACATGGAATGTTAAGAAAATAATACTGAAATTACTTGATTCTTTTGTTAACTTTGTTCTTTTCTTAAATTGAATTGACAACTCAATTTTACAAGTTTCAAACTACCCATACCCCCAATGTTTAAATTCAAGAATCGATCCCGGACTCCTAAAATGTTTACCAACATTTAAATTCCAACACTTTATTATTTCTGTTTTTATATTCACTTTATTATCTCTGATTTTTACATTTAAATCTCCATATCATAGGATTCTACTTTTGCTTGTAATCATGCTACAATTAGATTGTAAATTTGTAATTGCACCCTTTGATTAGGCACACAGTGAATATAAAATCACAGTCGATCTCCCTCATTGGGACACGACAAACATTCCACAATTTCTCTCTCGGCGTCTTCTTCTTCTTCCATTCTAGATAATATAAGGATCAGCAGAATCCTACACACCTTTCCTTGATATAAGCTGCTCGTGCTACACAACTCTATATTAGAACTAACCTAGATTTAATGCGAACAAGAGTTGTGTACACTATTGGATTGATCAACGGTTGTATATTGGAGCATTTGATATGAGTGGGCTAGAACAAGTGAAGGTAGGCCCACAAGTTAGACAGGGTTCCTAGGTGATGCAGTCTTGGAGCTTAAACCCGAGTGCAATTGAAGTTCCAACAACTTACAAGGTCAGATGCCCTTGAAGACAGCAACTAGAACTCTAGAAGGCTCAAGTGAAGTAAAGCAAAAAGAAATCACCACAAGCAATGGAGGAAAACTAGATTTTCAAAGCAAAACCCTAGTCCCACCTTGCACAAATCCAACTATCCAAGGGACCATGCAATAATTGAACAAGGCCAAAAATAGGGAAGCGCTTTATTTAAATATCAACTAAATGCCGGGCAAACCCCATTTTACAAGTGAAGCACTCAACAAACATAAAACCTTTTAAATAAGATAAATCTTCAAATTCAAAATAAATAAATAAACAAATAAATCATGAACCTTTCATGATTAGGATGTCTCTTTAAGTTAAAAAGGTGTTCAAGAAGGGAAGAAAAATGAAAAAGAAAATGAAAAAAATGAAAGCAGTACAAAACATCATTAAGTAAAACTGAACGCTTTAGTCACTGATGGATACCTGTTTATATCTAAACTCCCCAAAATATATATATATAAATATATGTATTAAAAAGGAAGCTCTTGAGCAGATTCAACCACTAAATAACCTTTTAAAAACAGAAACACTGACAATAAAAAATAAAAATAAAAAACCCTCTTGGCTATGGCTACTCTATATTTAGCTAAACGCCTGAATCGTAAGATTCAGTAAAAACAAGTATTGAATAGAAAACTTCACTTAAGGAATTTGTTGCATAGATCATCATCAAAGCCCTAGTCCCAACTAATCAGCTATTATGGGGTTGACTCCTTAAGTTTGTTTCCTCATTCCGATGTATCTTGAGCCAAAATGTCAAATAGGTGCATTTCTTCGTCTCTAATAGTTATCCTACAAATGTTTCCTGCAATCTTCATTGCATCCACCAATCACAAGGTGCTCCAGAAGCAGCCTCCACATCAACCATCCCATTTTAGTCCTATGTTCTAAATCTTTCTCAATCTCTCCATTTTTACTAATTATCAAGCCAAAGTATTGAAATGAATCTTTGTGGTATCTTTTGAGCTTCAATTCTCATAGAAGTTTCAACTCTATGGTTATCCTCATTGAAGTTGCAATTCATAGTCTTTGTAAGCTTATTAAAACCCCTGGATTCTAAAGCTTCCTACCATCTTTCAAGACCACCTCTTGATTCATCCAACACTAGAGTATCTAGAAACAACATACCAAGGCAGCTCCTCTTGAATATGAGAACCTAACTCATCCACAATCAATGCAAACAGACAAGAATGCAAACAGACAAGGACTTAAAGTTGACTCTTTTTGCAAACTTATGGTCATTGGAAACTAAGTAGTCTCTCACATGCTATGATCTCAGATACGAATATCGGTACAGGGAACGGAGATTCGACAAGGCAACTCCAGAAATTTAGGACACATATGGATACGGTATCACTTAAAATACGATACGGACATGGGATAAGACATACATACTGGTATGAATATCACATTTTAGTATTATGTGATACATCATACGTGACTAACTACTAGAAGTGGGTCCTTAGAAATCTCAGTCTAAAGTGGGGTGATGTGGTCAAACTTATAATTTTAAAAAATTACAGCTATAAAAATTAAAATGGAGAGAATGAGAGAAGTTTCAACATTTCAAGGAGAGAAAAATATAATTTAAATTGAGAAAAGAAGGGCATTGAATGAAATGACAAGAAAGGCCACTTCCCCATCCAATAAAAAAGTATAAATAAAATGATAGAACTTTAAATATGAGTGAAAGGCGGAAAACAACCATCAATTATATAGTGGATTTTGATTTTTGCAATATTAAAATAAAACAAAGGGGGGCGGAATGTAAAAATAAAAGTACTCTTTTGAAGTTATAACCAAATATTTCAGACGAGATTCATTGTCTGGCTCAATTTTGGATAAATTCTTCCAATTTTGCTTTTTTATTTTCGTAAAATACAAGACAGCCGTATCTCAGCCGTATCTTGCCATATCCTGTACCCGAATCCGTATCGGTATGGATACCTCAGGTCAAATGAGGTATCCAAGTATCATAGCTCACATGTAGCTCTTACACTCGTTACTGCTCCCTCATACGTGTCTTTAATGAAGTCAATATTACTCTTGGGACACTCTTTTATCTAAAACCCCCCCAAATTGAATCTCTAAGTACCATAGTAAAGGCTTTCTCAAGATCAATGAAGACCAAATAAAGATTTTCCTCTTCTATCAATATTTTTTCATTAATAGCTTCGGTGACAAGATAACTTCGATAGTTGACCTCCCTAGCATGAATCCAAATTGATTTTCAAAGAACTTGGTCCCTTTGTTGGAGTCTTTGCTCCATTACTCTCCCATAGTCTCATAGTGTGACTCAAAAGTTTAATCCCATGATATTTGGTAGGGGTGGGCTGTACAGGAGTCTATAAAGGCAATCACAGATGCGATTTGTTATAAAGCTAAGATTCTTCCAATTTCCTATCCTGGTCCTCCAATTGGAGGCAAAACAATATCTAAAGATATGTGAGGCGCGGTTGTAAAGAAAGTTGAAAGAAAATTGCCTCTTTGGAAAAGGAAGTACTAGTCCTCAGGCGGTAGTATTTGCTTAATTAGGCGAGCCTAGCTAACATTCCAATCTATTATATCTCTCTCTACAAAATGCCTAAAAGGGTGTGCGCGGCTTTAGATCGGCTAAGGTGTGGTTTCTTGTGGGATGGGATTAGTGATAAAAAGAAGATGCACATGATGAAATGGAGTGAAGTGATTAAGTGTAAGAGATATGGTGGTTTGGGCCTTGGGGATCTTTATATATATATATATATATATAATGGAGGGTGTCCCAAACCATTGGGCCGAACTAACCCCTTTAGTACCAAAGAGAGCAAGGTAAATCCCCTGTGGACCCAATGTGGTAGCACAGCTTGAACCCATAACCTCCGAGAGTAACCGTGGTCCTAGGCCAGCTAAGCTACCCCTCGAGGTTAGGTCTTGGGGCTCCTGAGAAGAAGAATTAGGCTCTTTTGGCTAAATGGTGGAGATCTGGGGAGGAAAGGGCAGCTCTTGGGAGGATGGTCATAGATTTAAAATATAATGAGTGAGGACAAGTGGGGATGTGCTATAAGCTTGTGCTTAGGTATCACCTTTCGTGCATTTATGGTGGTGGTGGTGGTGGTGGTGGTGGTGGTTGGGGGGAATGGGGTTTGTGTCTGTGGGGGATGTGTCCAATGTGAGGATTGATGTTTCTTTCTAAATGGGTGGGGTTTTATTGTTGGGGATGGAAAAGAGGTCAGTTTTTTATCTGATAATTGGGTTTGAGTTTGTCCTTTTAGAAGCGGTGGGGAAGACCTCAACGGCTGATAAATTGAGGAAAGGGTTATTATCAGACTCTATTTCAGATACTTGTGTTCTGTACATAAAAGAAATGGAGTCTATAGACCATTTCCTTCATTGTGAGGTAACTTCCTATAATCGGTCTTATTTCACCAACTTGTGTAGGCTTTTATTGTGTGCTAGCCCCTAGGTCTTAATAACTAGAATTACCAAAAGCTCGAGTTAATAGTGAACAATAGAACAATGTATATCAAAGGATCCTAATAGATATCCTCACGTGTGAGGCTCTGCACGTGGATAGAAACAGGCTAAATGACCAACGTGGATAGAAACATGTCCTAAGGGATTCGAACACATGACCCCCGGCTCTGATACCATATTGATAACTAGAATCTAATGCGGAACGGAATGGAGACGGGACCGGCAAGGCAGAAGATGGAAATAGAGGGGAAAATTGGGCTCTCACCAAACTCCAGTCACAGGAGGCATTAGAAAATTGGGCTCTCACCAAATTCCAATTGCAGGAGGCGTTAAAAATTTCGAAGAGAACTCAAAGAAACTTGGGAAAGCTCCCAAAACTTTTTTCATTAATCATTCATCGCTACTGAGCCAAAAAAGGCTTTACAATGCTTAAATAGATAAAAGACTAACCCTAAGACTAATCTAGACCATCCAATCACATTGATGGCCGAGATTAAAACATCATTAAAACAACTTAAAGCAAATAAAACCGTAAATAAATTAGGATAGGTGGGCTAGGCCCAAAGACGGGTCGACCCACGGGGGACCATGGGTCTGTCCTGCATCAATTCTCCTCTGCTTGGAAAAAACTCGACCTTGAGTTTTAGTAGAAGTCCTCCAGGGTCAAATATCAAGCGGACAAATCTTCGATGTGCTTCTTGATCTTCAACCTCTTGGTATGCTTTGGAAGCTGCAATCAATCTTTTCATCCAGATTGAAAGGGACTAGAGGTATGGTTTCTGTTGATGTTTGACTTCAACATTGATGTCTGATTTGACCATTAGATGTAGCAATTGTTGGTGTTGAAGCAGTAGATCATAGGCTTCTATTGTCAACAGTCTATCCCCAAAGATGAAATCAATGTGAGGGATATCAATGAGTTGCACAACTTTTTCAACATTGGCTTTTGCTTCGGTGGAGATAGGCTTTTCTGAATATGATTGTACAATCATATCCATTGGAGCTTCAAGTTGATTGCTAACCATATTCAAGTTTTCAAATTTACTTATTGCAGGCATCTGTTGATCATCATTTTCAACCTTCAAAACAACAACCTGTTCGACTGCTAATGTATTTTGCTCCTTAGGAAGGGGACTTATGTCACAACCCGAGCCCAGGGTTCGGGGGTTAGCAAAAGCCAAACCTAATGACACACGTACTCCCGTGCATGCACACGTAGACGAGTCTAAATGCACACGCACAAGGGAACAAGCACACGTGCCAAGCAAGTATGCGGAAGCTGCAAATATCAGAAACATAGAACTAATAGCACAAGGAGAGGATACAAAGAAAGGACTGACATAATTATATATGAACGTTTTACAAAAAGGACCACAAGAATATATACAATGATAATAGGTCAAGTCAAATACAAGTCTGCAAATCCACACAACACAAGACTCCAAAATGATGCATGCCATGAACGCGCTCCCGTGGAGTGATCACATCCACTCCTCTAGGCCTGATGGGGCCCCGGGGGTCTCATCTGGAGCCTGGCCGACCGGCGAGGGTTCGGCAGGGGGATCTGGGCCTGCAACACCAAAAACAACTGTGAATACGAAGATTCAGCAAAGTATAAACCATAGCAAGTTAACACACGCTGTGTCTAATAGAATAAAGAACATCATGTTATTAAAGAAGGCATTTTCGTATACTAGGCTATCATGCAAGAAAGAAATATGCTGTGTGAATCAAGGATAACATGCTGTGTACATGACTAGTGGCTACTACATTACCATGTGCTCCCAAAAGAGGGATCTTGTAACATGCAAAGAACACCATTGTCCGGGCCAGGGTACAATGGGTCTCGGTTTCCTGGGGTCCGGTTCCCCAAGACAAAATCCATACTGCAGCAGGTCCTTATAAACTATACCAAATTCACCCCGTCGGGATCCTAAGGCTGAGGCTAAGTAGTGCCTGACCATACGGAGTCAATCATGAAAATCCTGAGTAGATCGTGACAACTTATCATACGTGCAGATCCGTGAGTGAACACATCATACATGCATACTCAGGGTAAATAAACCACAATGTGAAAGTAGCGAAACATACGTAATCATGTTAGAGAGTTGAGATCAATGATCGAATACAATATGTTATGCAACAAATCATGTGAATCGAATCATCTTAAGTTACAAACCAATTCTAATCTAATTATCCGGTGTTTCTAACCGTGCATGATGATGTAGTTTTAAGTTATTCGATACACCGTTGTTTAGTGTTGCCTTAAATCGGGCGGTGCACGAAGTCCCTTAAACCAACACCCATGGGGAGGTGCTTAACATCCGGATAACGAACATGAATGATTCGCAGCCCTCGAGATCATTCACGCGTAGTATCACATTCCGTTGGGTAAGTCTAGGTGCTCTACATTCTATCATGAAGGTCATATAGGTCTTATCTTTACACCTAGCCTTATTCTTCATGTGTGGTTACGGCTTAGCCGTGTGTGTGCTACGGCTTAGCCGTGTGTGGTCTACGGCTTAGCCGTGGATGAACCGTAGAAGGTCTGTCCGTTGCTGACTCTCAGTTATTCCAGAAATTGCACCCTGTATTGTTCTACGGCTGGGCCACGGCTGAGCTTCGGCTTAGCCGTAGGGCATTCCACGGCTTAGCCGTGCCCTAGCCGTAGAGGAAAACTGGGTTTTTCTCCTCTCTGGATTGTGAGCCGTAGGTACTATACGGCTTAGCCGTACCTGCACGAATTCAATTTCCTGAAACCTGTACAGAATGTCTGGGAAAGCATCAGAAATGCAATTCATCAATGGGAATACACAAGAACTGAAGCAATGAGTATCAAATGGGCTGTAAACACTTATTTCCATATCAATACATGTAAGATCAACCAAGTCAAATGCATACCAACATGGGTTCTCAAGGTTATGGTTATACTTGCCTCAAATTAGAGAATTCAATTACACAATTGTTGTCCTCAAGCCAAACACAACCTAACACACCAAAACCATCTGCATGCATGAGGGATGGAGAGAATTCCAAAGACATACACACCAATAAGAACAAGGAGGAGAAGAGATAGAGAATGGAGAGGAGAGGCATGGAAGAATCCACTTACCTCACATGCAAGAGACCAATCTCCTCTCCCGATGGAGAAGAGGAATTCAAGTGAAGAGAATGCAAGTGAAGAACTCCACGTGCAGTGCAGGAATGAGAGAAAACAAGAGAAGGAACTGGAGTTTGATCGATTGGGTGAGCTTATATAAGTTAGTGGGTTGTCCAAATTGCAAAGAAGTCCAAGCTAGAATGCAAATTTCAGTTTGAGTCAAATCAAGGTCCACATGAATCACACGGCCTCGGTTGCGAATGACGTAGTTACGAAAGTTTACGGACTCAACGAAAGACACGTGTTGACATCAAGATGATGCAAAAATGACCATGTCTAAGAAAAGCTAAATTTACGAAAAAGGGCTTGGTCTACTTAACCCAGGTCAAACTCAACCCAACTACCTATCCATGACCCGTAACGAAAATAAAACACAAACAAAACACGATTAACAATGAAAACAAGATTAACTAGCCACTAAACGGGGTCAAGCTGGGTCGGAGTGTTACATCCTCCCCTACTTGAGAATCATTCCGTCCTCGGAATGAACACTAACTCACTCATACCTGGGAAAACAAATCGGGATACTGGCGTGCCATCTGCTCTTCTAGCTCCCAAGTAGCCTCATCGGGACTGTGATGCTCCCAAAGCACTTTGACCCATCGAATTGTCCTGGTGCGAAGTATCTGTTCTCGGGTCCCCACGATACGGAGCGGTCGCTCAACGTATGCAGCACTCGGCTGAATCTGAATCTCGTCGTAACGAATGACATGGGAGGGATCATGAACATATTTCCGAAGCATCGAAACGGGAAAACGTTATGCACTCCTGAAAACATCTCGGGAAGATCTAATCGATAGGCTAAATCACCAATCCGACTCTTGATCTCGAACGGTCCAACATAGCGTGGAGCTAACTTGCCTTTCTGGCCGAAACGGATCGTACCCTTCATCGGTGAGACCTTCAGAAAAACCCACTCGCCAACCTGGAACTCTAAGGGTCGTCTGTGGGTGTCTGCATAACTCTTCTGTCTCGATCGAGCAACTTTCAAGTTCTCAATTGCTTTCTGTACCTTCTCCGTAGTCTCGGCAATGATCGTCGGTCCGTGAAAACTTCGAGTTCCAACTTCTTCCCAACAAACCGGACTTCTACACTTCTTCCCGTACAATGCTTCATATGGTGCCATCCCAATGCTCTCGTGGAAACTGTTGTTGTAGGCGAACTCGCACAACGATAGATGAAGATCCCATTCTTTCTCGTAACTCAACACGCTGGCTCGCAACATGTCCTCCAAAGTCTGAATCGTCCGCTCTGATTGCCCATCCGTCTGTGGGTGGTATGCCGTGCTGAAACTCAACTTCGTACCCAAAGCCTCTTGGAATGCTCTCCAGAAAGACGAAACAAAACGGCTGTCACGATCGGATACAATCGACACGGGGGTACCATGGAGCCTGACGATCTCATCCACGAACTTCCTAGCCATCTCTGAAAACGTCATACCCTTCCGAAAAGGAATGAAATGGGCTGACTTCGTCAATCGATCTACAATTACCCAAATGGCGTTGTTCTTCCTGCTCGTCGGTGGTAATCCGGAAACGAAGTCCATGGTGATGTGTTCCCACTTCCACTGCGGTATGTGCAAAGGATGCAACGAGCCTGGCGGTCTCTGATGATCTGCCTTCACCTTCTGGCATGTCAAACAGCGAGCAACAAATCCTGCGACTTCTCTCTTCATATTGTTCCACCAGAAGCGATCTTTGAGATTCCGAAACATCTTCGTGCTGCCTGGGTGCATCGCGTAGCGAGCGTAATGCGCTTCGTTCATCAGCTTCTCCTTAAACTCATCAACTGCTGGCACGCACAACCTACTCCGAAAATAGAGTACACCATCCTCGAGTCTGAAATCGGGTCTGTCTCCAATGTGGTCTCGAATGCGCTTCAAAGTTAGATCTTCAAACTGCCTGTCTTTAATCTGCTGAATCATCTCAGGCTGAAACACTAGCGTACTAGCCAAAGTCACGCACTCATCCACTAGTTTAACTTCAACAGGGAGACCATGGAACTCTAAGAGGAAACTGCTCAAAAGCTGCACTGACTCTGCTTTCCTGCTGAGCGCATCTGCCACCACATTCCCTTTGCCTGGCTGATATTTGATCGGGAAGTCATAATCCTTAATAAGCTCAAGCCATCTCCGCTGTCTCATGTTCAGCTCCTGCTGTGTGAATAAATACTGCAAACTGTGGTGGTCAGAACGAACCTCAAACTGCACACCATATAGATAATGTCTCCACAGCTTCAACGCAAACACGATGGCTGCTAATTCTAAATCATGGGTGGCGTAATTCTTCTCATGTTCTCGCAACTGTCTCGATCCATACGCAATCACCTTCCCATGCTACATCAACACACAGCCTAGACCAACTCGAGAAGCGTCTGAATAAACCACGAATCCTTCACTACCATCTGGCAAGGCTAACACTGGGACCGTAGTCAACTTCTCTTTCAAAATCCTGAAACGGGCTTCGCACTCCTCAGTCCAATCAAATGGTACATTCTTCCTGGTCAACTTCGTCAAAGGAAAAGAGATCTTAGCAAAGTCCTGGACAAATCGACGATAGTAACCTGCTAGACCAAGAAAACTGCGAACCTCTGTCACTGTCTTGGGGCTAGGCCAATTCACTACTGCCTCTACTTTAGATGGATCAACTGCCAATCCCTCTCGTGAAATGATATGACCTAAAAATGCCACCTGCTCAAGCCAAAAATCACACTTCAACAACTTAGCAAACAATCGATGTTCTCTCAACAACGACAAGGCTTTTCTCAAGTGCTCCCTATGTTCCTCTGCTGACTTAGAATAGATCAAGATATCATCAATAAACACAACTACGAATTGGTCCAAGAAAGGAGCAAAGATCTGATTCATCAATGCCATAAAAGCTGCAGGTGCGTTGGTTAGTCCAAAAGGCATCACAAGGAATTCATAGTGGCCATAACGAGTCCTGAAGGCAGTTTTGGGAATGTCATCTTCCTTGACTCTCAACTGGTGATATCCAGACCTCAAATCAATCTTCGAAAAATATGCTGCGCCCTGAAGTTGATCGAACAGCTCATCAATCCTGGGAAGGGGGTACTTGTTCTTGATCGTCACTTTGTTCAGCTGGCGGTAGTCTATACACATCCGAAAAGTACCATCTTTCTTCTTGACAAACAAAACTGGCGCTCCCCAAGGTGAAACGCTAGGGCGAATGAAACTCTTATCCAAAAGCTTCTGCAATTGCTTCTTCAACTCAGACAACTCTGCTGGGGCCATGCGATACGGAGCCTTGCTGATCGGTGCCGTGCCGGGAACAAGCTCAATGGCGAACTCCACATCTCGAACCGGGGGTAAGCCTGGTACATCGTCCGGGAAGACATCGGGAAAGTCACAGACCACCTGGATCTCACCTAGCTGCTTCGACTCTTTCTTCGCTGAGATAAAGGCAATGAAGCCTTCACACCCTCGGCGGATCAAGCGATCTGCCTTACACGCCGAGATCACACGTCTGGGGCATCTCTGCTGACTGCCCTCGAAACGGAAACCCTTGCCTAAATCGAAGAAGATCGTCCTGTTGTAACAGTTAACACAGGCACGATATCGAGCGAGCCAATCCATACCAAGGATCACGTCGAAGTCCAGCATCGACAACAGGATCAAATCAACAGGTAACTGATGACCTGCAATCTGCACGTCGCAATGGGGGTAGTACATACTACACTCCACTCGCTTGCCAACTGGGGTGGATACAACCAACACATATGGCAACGGCTTAGACGGCTGAGGTAACCGCTCGGCAAAACGAGGTGCTACATAAGACCGTGTAGACCCCGAATCGAACAAAGCTAAAGCCTCGACGCGCGAAATCAAAACAGTACCTTCAACCACCTGTGGATCCTCGGCACTCTCGTGGGTAGCAGCGTAAGCACGGGCTGTCTGGCGAGGCTGTCTCGAGCCTGGACGAGCTGACTGTGGCTTGCTCGGAGCTGCACCGGAGGCTCTCTGTCGAGGACAATTGGCGATCATATGCTCCCTCGAACCACAAATAAAACAAGCACCGGCCTTCCTCCAACAAGCTTCGGTCGCGTGGTTCCTACCACAATACCCACAAGTCACTCCACTGGAACTAGAAGTACTCTGCTGGCCTTTGGTCTTCTTCTGTACTTGTCCTCGTGCACTGAAGGGCGGCTGTCGCTTAGGCTCAACGGCTCTAGCAGCTTGGTGGATGGCCTCAGCGGAATAGGCCCTGTCCACTGCATCATCGAACGTAGCCGGACGCTGAAACGCAGTCACGTGGTGCATGTACCGGGGATGCAAACCTTCCACAAACCTGTTCACCTTCCTCTCTTCGGTACTGATCATGTCCGGAGCAAAATGCGACAACTGCATGAACTTGTTCACGTACTCTGCTACTGTCATCTGCTGCTGACGGAGAGCTAGGAACTCAACCTCCTTGGCTCGAAACACATGAGCCGGGATGAACTTCCTCCTGAACTGCTGCTTGAACATCTCCCACACCGTAGCACTAGGAATATCTCTGAAGGAGTCTTTCACGCTCTTCCACCAAGTCTTTGCGACGTCCCTAAACATAGAAGTTGCTAATCCGATTTTCTGTCGGTTCGTGCACACAACAGTCTCAAAAACGTCCTCCGTCTGTTCCAACCACTGTTCTGCCTTCAATGGCTCTTCTGTCCCATAGAACTCAATGGCTCCTCGCTTGCGAAATTTCCCGTAGAGGGCATTCGGGTCACTCTCTCGAGGCTGCAAGATCACCTGCTGGTCTACATGCGACTGAACTGGGGCTTGGCTTTGTCGGTCTAACATAGTGGTAACTTGGGCTTGCAAGTTCTGCATCGATTGCGATTGTGCCTGAAGGGACTGGAATAGCATAAGGATGCGTTCATCGGTATTCGGTGTCTGCGGTGACGGGGCAGATCCGCTCTCGTTATTTCCGGCGTTCTGCTGCGAACCAGAACCTGATGCCATCCTGTAAAATGGAAAGAGTCAGACACAAACACAAAACAATAGCGCCCAACAAACCCCAAAGTCTAGAAAGAGCACAAAGAAATAACCGTATCCTCACCACGATCCTACATGCCTACATGCTTATCATCTAGAACAAGGAATGAGCAAGGAATGCTCTGATACCATACAATACGTATGTCACAACCCGAGCCCAGGGTTCGGGGGTTAGCAAAAGCCAAACCTAATGACACACGTACTCCCGTGCATGCACACGTAGACGAGTCTAAATGCACACGCACAAGGGAACAAGCACACGTGCCAAGCAAGTATGCGGAAGCTGCAAATATCAGAAACATAGAACTAATAGCACAAGGAGAGGATACAAAGAAAGGACTGACATAATTATATATGAACGTTTTACAAAAAGGACCACAAGAATATATACAATGATAATAGGTCAAGTCAAATACAAGTCTGCAAATCCACACAACACAAGACTCCAAAATGATGCATGCCATGAACGCGCTCCCGTGGAGTGATCACATCCACTCCTCTAGGCCTGATGGGGCCCCGGGGGTCTCATCTGGAGCCTGGCCGACCGGCGAGGGTTCGGCAGGGGGATCTGGGCCTGCAACACCAAAAACAACTGTGAATACGAAGATTCAGCAAAGTATAAACCATAGCAAGTTAACACACGCTGTGTCTAATAGAATAAAGAACATCATGTTATTAAAGAAGGCATTTTCGTATACTAGGCTATCATGCAAGAAAGAAATATGCTGTGTGAATCAAGGATAACATGCTGTGTACATGACTAGTGGCTACTACATTACCATGTGCTCCCAAAAGAGGGATCTTGTAACATGCAAAGAACACCATTGTCCGGGCCAGGGTACAATGGGTCTCGGTTTCCTGGGGTCCGGTTCCCCAAGACAAAATCCATACTGCAGCAGGTCCTTATAAACTATACCAAATTCACCCCGTCGGGATCCTAAGGCTGAGGCTAAGTAGTGCCTGACCATACGGAGTCAATCATGAAAATCCTGAGTAGATCGTGACAACTTATCATACGTGCAGATCCGTGAGTGAACACATCATACATGCATACTCAGGGTAAATAAACCACAATGTGAAAGTAGCGAAACATACGTAATCATGTTAGAGAGTTGAGATCAATGATCGAATACAATATGTTATGCAACAAATCATGTGAATCGAATCATCTTAAGTTACAAACCAATTCTAATCTAATTATCCGGTGTTTCTAACCGTGCATGATGATGTAGTTTTAAGTTATTCGATACACCGTTGTTTAGTGTTGCCTTAAATCGGGCGGTGCACGAAGTCCCTTAAACCAACACCCATGGGGAGGTGCTTAACATCCGGATAACGAACATGAATGATTCGCAGCCCTCGAGATCATTCACGCGTAGTATCACATTCCGTTGGGCAAGTCTAGGTGCTCTACATTCTATCATGAAGGTCATATAGGTCTTATCTTTACACCTAGCCTTATTCTTCATGTGTGGTTACGGCTTAGCCGTGTGTGTGCTACGGCTTAGCCGTGTGTGGTCTACGGCTTAGCCGTGGATGAACCGTAGAAGGTCTGTCCGTTGCTGACTCTCAGTTATTCCAGAAATTGCACCCTGTATTGTTCTACGGCTGGGCCACGGCTGAGCTTCGGCTTAGCCGTAGGGCATTCCACGGCTTAGCCGTGCCCTAGCCGTAGAGGAAAACTGGGTTTTTCTCCTCTCTGGATTGTGAGCCGTAGGTACTATACGGCTTAGCCGTACCTGCACGAATTCAATTTCCTGAAACCTGTACAGAATGTCTGGGAAAGCATCAGAAATGCAATTCATCAATGGGAATACACAAGAACTGAAGCAATGAGTATCAAATGGGCTGTAAACACTTATTTCCATATCAATACATGTAAGATCAACCAAGTCAAATGCATACCAACATGGGTTCTCAAGGTTATGGTTATACTTGCCTCAAATTAGAGAATTCAATTACACAATTGTTGTCCTCAAGCCAAACACAACCTAACACACCAAAACCATCTGCATGCATGAGGGATGGAGAGAATTCCAAAGACATACACACCAATAAGAACAAGGAGGAGAAGAGATAGAGAATGGAGAGGAGAGGCATGGAAGAATCCACTTACCTCACATGCAAGAGACCAATCTCCTCTCCCGATGGAGAAGAGGAATTCAAGTGAAGAGAATGCAAGTGAAGAACTCCACGTGCAGTGCAGGAATGAGAGAAAACAAGAGAAGGAACTGGAGTTTGATCGATTGGGTGAGCTTATATAAGTTAGTGGGTTGTCCAAATTGCAAAGAAGTCCAAGCTAGAATGCAAATTTCAGTTTGAGTCAAATCAAGGTCCACATGAATCACACGGCCTCGGTTGCGAATGACGTAGTTACGAAAGTTTACGGACTCAACGAAAGACACGTGTTGACATCAAGATGATGCAAAAATGACCATGTCTAAGAAAAGCTAAATTTACGAAAAAGGGCTTGGTCTACTTAACCCAGGTCAAACTCAACCCAACTACCTATCCATGACCCGTAACGAAAATAAAACACAAACAAAACACGATTAACAATGAAAACAAGATTAACTAGCCACTAAACGGGGTCAAGCTGGGTCGGAGTGTTACAACTTATTTGTAGATCCACGAGATGATGAGACTCCTTGTGGTTTTCTTCATTGTGTATTTCTTCTTGTTCCTCTTGCACTGCTTGATCAACACCGTCTGAATTGATCATAGAATCATTTCTTTCTTGCTTTTGTTTCTCAATATCAGCCTGAATATTCTCCACAGGTGGTTCCACAACATTGGATTTGTCCTCTTGTAACTTAGCTTTCCGGAGGCGATAGCGTTTTATCAAACGATCAATACAAATCGCTTCCCAAAATGCTTCATACATATCTTTACACTCCTTTTGCATATTTTTCCGTATGCTTGGTCTCAAACCTTCAACAAAGATTGTAACATAATGTTCATCACTCTCATTTAGTCCACATAATGCTTGTAGTCTTGAAAATTCATCACCGTATTCAAGAACTGATAACTTCTTACCTTGTCGCCAATTTAGAAATTGATCGAAGTAGGCTTTATTATCAGCATACCATTGACCATACTTAAATGAATATGTCGCTTTAAGTACAGCACGGTGAATTATCAACATTAGCTCTTCTTCCGATTCCATATGAAAGATTTTCTAGAATAATGCACTTTTTTTTCTTTTTTAAAAAAATAAAGCAATCTGACATGTTGTGTAGATCTTTTCAAAACAAGTGCACAGGATCAAGCATATCTGAAAGCAAAGTCCGGATGGGGGAGATCTTGTGATTTGAAGATGGATGGCTGAAATTGAAGTCACGACGGGTCCTTGATTGATGAGATCTGCCTCAATACCTACACCATGTTGTAGATCTTGTCACCATGAGCGTGCAGGTTGAAACCGATCTGAAATTGGGGTCCGGATGGTCTCGATATTGTAAACACAAGTTTTGGCTATTCGATTTGGTCAGCCAATTGGATTTGATGACATCACCGCTGACTGCTAGCTTTTGGACTTTTCTGCAGAACTGGGTCGGTTTCACCTAATCTGAACCTGACCTGAGTTGAACTGGGTGGCTTCTTTTAGATCGAATCAGCCTGACTTGGTACTAACCTTACTAGGATTGGCTTGGCTTGTGCTGCTGCTTTTTTTTTTTTTTTTTTTTTTACTACCGTTGGATTGGGTCGAATCTAACCCGACCTGACCCACTCAAATTAAAGAACTGGGCTCTCCAACTGAGTCAACTCTGATGCTGTGATGGATTTGGACTTCAAATGGTTCAGGTTGGCTCAAATTTACTTGACCTGAATCCTCTTTCTCTCATCCTCCGTGCCCAAAAGAAAAAAAAGGAAGTCTGAAAGCTCCTTCGACTCACTGTTGCTTCTTCTCGGCAAAAAAGAGATGGGCTGTGGAGTTGAGAGGTGGAGATGGCCCTAGCGACGACATGCAGTAGACGACGGCGACGGCGGTGGAAGTGGCAGACTATGACACTGTTGTTACTGTTGGCGGTGGATGACGAAGCACACGGCGAGCGGCGATGCTGATGTAGCCGACGATCGCTTGCAGGACGAGGACGCTGGCTGACGGAGAAAGCTGCAGACGGTGCCGGTACGCCTGTCCTCTAATCTCTGATACCTTCTTTCCTCTTTCTTTCTTGATGCTCCTCTTTTTTTTTTTTTTTAATACTTCTGTCCTTCCCTTGGGTGATTCAGAGGTAGTGGGATAGTGGGAATGGAGGACTGTATGGCACATGATGATGGTGGTAGCATCAGAATGGTGGGGAGATCGCCGAAAAGGCTTTGCGTGCTTTCGACTGGGGCCTGGGGTTCGGCGATTTGGAGAAGTTGGATGGGTTTTTCCAAGGGGATTTGGTATGAGGGTTTCGGGATTAGGCAAATGGGTTCTTGAGTTGTCTGAGGGTGATGTTGGCAAGGGTTGGGTTTCGCAGTATTCGATTGGATGGGAGTGATTGTATCCGGGGACTTTGGGGTTTAGAGATGTTGGGGCTTTTGGCAGATTTGGGGTTCTGGAGATCTGAGGTATAGGAATGGGTGCGTTGGATTGCAATCGGCCAAAGAGGTTTGGATGATTTGGGTGTTGGGGTTTGGCTAGCAAATGGATCCCTCGACTAGCGAAGGATCTGGAGATGGGATCTAGAGATGCAGATCTGAGGCCTGTAGTGATGATCGGCCATTATGGGCTGATCTATGGCAACGACGATGAAGGTTGTGCAGACGATGAATGTCGGCGAATATCCGAAGGTGTGGAGATTGTTGAAACTTGAACCTGGGATGGATCGTTCTTCGTCTTTGATACCAAATAATGCGGAACGGAATGGAGATGGGGCGGGCAAGGCAGAAGATGGAAATAGAGGGAAAAATTGGGCTCTCACCAAACTCCAGTCACAGGAGGCATTAGAAAATTGGGCTCTCACCAAACTCCAATTGCAGGAGGCGTTAAAAATTTCGCGGAGAACTCAAAGAAACTTGAGAAAGCTCCTAAAACTTTTTTCATTAATCATTCATAGCTACTGAGCCAAAGAAGCTTTACAATGCTTAAATAGATAAAAGACTAACCCTAAGACTAATCTAGACCATCCAATCACATTGATGGCCAAGATTAAAACATTATTAAAACATCTTATTAAAACAACTTAAAGCAAATAAAACCCTAACTAAATTAGGATAGGTGGGCTAGGCCCAAAGACGGGTCGACCCACGGAGGGCCATAGGTCTATCCTGCATCAGAATCACCAAAAGCTAGAGCTGATGGTTAACAACAGAACAATATATATCAAAGGGTCCTGATACTAGGTACCTTGTCAAGTTTAGTGGAGGTGTGGGTTTGGGAGTCTTTCGCGAATGTGGGCAGTAGCTATGCTATTCATTTCATTTGTCATCCTTTGGATAGTTTGGAAGGAAATGAATGAGGGTTTTTAGAAATTCTACCATTTCTTTGGAGGATTTCATTTCCAAGATTAATTTTTCTATTGCCAAGTGGGCTATGGTAAGACAGGATTTTAGCAATCTCAAAGTGTCAGATATGTTTCGTAATTAGGAGGCTCGCATCGGGTGTGGTGCTCCTAAGGTGAAGAAGTTCATTATTTAGGTTCCTTCTCCTCCTGGATGGTTGAAATTTAATGGGGATGATGCAGCGAGAGGCAAGCCAGGGCCAACGAGTATCGATGGGGTGCTTCGTAATGATAACGGTGAAGTGTTGCTTATGTTCACTAAAATTGTGGATAAGAGTTTCTAATGAGGCAAAAGTGATGACTATTTTAGAAGCGCTTTGCATCTTCTTGACTTCTTTCCACAATCCCTTATTAGTGGAGAGTGATTCTACAAATGCAGTGTGGTGGCTTTTGAAGCGTGATTCTAGTCCTTGGAAGTTTCAATATCAATGAGATTAAGAAGTTTTTCTCCTCTTTGGTTGTTATTGAGGTGTGCCAATAGTATGGCAGGCGCGTTGGCTAAACAAGTGGTGTATAGATCTTTGTGGGTGGGTTTGTCCATGTAATTTTCGGTATCTTTGGGTAGTTTGGATTGGTAGTTCTCTTTGCTTCAGTTGGTGAGGTATTTTGCTCTTATATCCTCGTTCTTTTGTTTTATCTAATTAATAAAGTTTCTATTACGAATAAAAAATAGTTTAATTCCATGATAATTGGTAGAACTTTGCATATCTCTTTTGTTCTATGTATGGGAAATGTTCTCCTCCTGCCAACTACATGTGCAATCCAGCATTGTAGGGCCCACCTCAATGCAACCCCATTGATATTCTTTTTATCCAATGATCTGGCATTAGGCCCAATTATACACTCAATGAACCTCCACCATTAGATTGAATATTAAGAAAATCTATAATTATGATGCCATTAAATTTTAATATTGTTAAATCAAGGGCTAGGATAATCTGGTGGGGGCAATTTTTCAGATTACAGTTGCACTTGTCCATAAAAAGACCTTTCCATCTACCCTCCTCTCCTTAATAAACTTGCATCAAAGTAGGCCCCATGAGCTAGATTTTATATAAGCTATATGCAATCATTTCATAGGGGAACATTCTCCTTACATATAGATATAGAACATTTCTTCTCTATTCATTCGACACTTTCTTTGTCCTTATTATTATATGATCAAAAGCATAGTTAACTAATCCCATCCAAATTCTCCCAAGCATTTCCAAGCCTTTAATGGAATACCACCTGACTCGTAGCCCTTCCTGTTTTCATTCTTACCAATGCTTTCTTCACTTCTAATATTGTAATTCTATGATAGAAGGTAGGCCCTGCTAATGAAGAATCCTCACTCGATCCCAAAACTCTTATGGAATCTTTATTTAAAAGTTCGTTAAACATTCTCACCACAATTCTTTAATATTATTGTCCTTCACTAAAGTCTTTAAGTCGTCAATCTTTACACATCTGACATAATCAAAATCCTTACTTTTCATTTCCCCCATTTTTGCAAGCATGAAAAAGTCTCTTTCCTGTTCCCAACTTATTTCAGGTCATCATATACTACAGACTTTGCATCACTTACTACTTTATTAACTTATTGCTATCTTCTTTTACATTTTATAATTTTTGATTCCTTGCCCCTTAACAAATTTTATAGCAACATCATTTCTCTTGAATAGTTTCCTGGACCTCTATAATCCAAAACCAAGTTTCTTTATCATAGTTGTCTTTTCCCTTTCAACTCTCCAAGCACCTGCTTTGCAACCTTTCTGATATAGTTAGCCATTTTGTTTGACATCACTTTAGTGTCTTCATCCAGGTTCCATTCTCCCCCTCAACTACGTTATGCTTTAATGTTGTTACCCTTTCCTTTTCAAATCCCCCCACCTTGTTCCAGGGCACCTTTCATTTAGTACCCACTTTTTGCATCTCTAATGCAAACATCTAAAACTATAATACTATGTTGTGTGGTCGAACTCTCTTCAAGAATAACTTTACAATCTTTATAGGCTAGTTGGCCATGTTTTCTAAGTAGGAAAAAGTATCTTTGGCTCCTATTAATCCCGACTCTTATAGGAAATTACATGCTCCTATTTTTTAAAGTGGGCATTTGTTATTACAAGGTCCGATGTCAGAGAAAATTGCAAGATAGTGTCTTTGAACTCATACCTTTCTTCAAATCCTTGTACTCCATGCATTCTCTCATATCCTCTACTATCCTTTCCTAGATGCCCATTTAAGTCTCCTCTTGAGAAAATCATTTTAGTAGGTGGAATTTCTAATACTAAACCATCCATCTCCTTCAAAATTGTCCCTAAATGCTTTCATCTAATCTTGCTTGGGGTTCATAAGCACTAACAATATGTAATATATCTTCCTCTACACTAGTTTAATTGCCATAAGTGTATCACCCAACCTCTTCAGACCAACAATCTTTTCTTTCAAATCCTTAGCTACTACTATACCTACTCCATTTCTGCCATTATTCTTTCTTGTATAGAATCATTTTCCTTAGGATTCATGATATAATTCATAGAATTCTATCAATGGGCTAGAATGCAGAAATCACAATGAAAACACCATATGCAATGGAGTAAATCAAGGTTTTGGAACCCAAAACCCCTTTTCATTTGTGCAAATTACATGGGAATAAAATTTCTCAATATAGAAAATGGAGCGTAGCCAAAGACTAGGCTAGCCAGCAGCTATGCTTTTATTTGAATACGAAGTCAATGCCACAGAAAACTAAGTTCACCTCTTAAGTCTTAACCACTGACAAAACATATAAATTATTAATGAACTTTTAATCCTGGCCTTAAAACATGGTTCAAAATAATGGCCGCTAGGCTATTGCAGCGGTTGATGCCGCTACATTGTTTTTAAAATAGCGGTGTTACGGTTTTAAAACCTAGTAAAGCCAAACAATTTTAATTTATAACACTATTTTTCCTATTTCTTCTCCTCAACAGCATTTCCTATACTTGTCTTTACTCTTATATGGTTCCAAATCACTATAAAAAAAAATACAAAATTTGTTGCTATACAAGATTTAAAATTTTTTATCACTTAAAAAATTCACGCCACTATGGTGCTACGTATCACCACAACCGCTATGTATCGCCCACTATGTAGTGTTTTGGCCACTGGCAGTTAGGCCTATCGCAATTCGCAACCACTATTTTTATTCTTGCCTTAGAATAGTTAATAAGAGAAAAAGAACCAAAAAAAAAAGAATAAAGAAAAAACAGAGTTCCCTACAACTTTAGATTTGCAAAAGAACAAAGAGGGGCATCCATTCTGTGGGCTGGCCGACCGAGCTGTATGGGCAGGTTGATCAGGCCTGCCTCTGATATAAATGGGTGAAGCAGCGCAGGGGAAGAAGATTAGCCAACGAGCTAATCTCCAAGCCAAAAGGCTTATGGATAAATTGTCTAAGTGCCTCACCAAAGACAAATAAACTCTCTCAACTGAGAACCAATGCCCAAAGCTTTATTCAATATGAAAATCTATCTTTCTTGAAGAGATTACAACCTTATTTATAACTAAAACATTCTCTAAGAAAGGAAATAGCTAATTCTAAACAAATAAGAAGTCCTAAATCAAATACAACTAGACTTGCCAAATATTAATAAAACAACTAAAGCAACTACTATTAATATAGTCTATTCTAATTCTACTATGCTTTATTGGTCATAGGTCCAATAGCTGGCCAATCATGAATCTGGCCTGCATCAGTTCTCCCCTGCTTGGAGGAGAACTCGTCCTCGAGTTCTGTAAATATCCATCAGGGTCGAAAGTCATTCGAACAAACTTTTGTTTTATCTTCAGATCCATATTTTCATGACATGGCTTGAAAGCTTATTGCAATCTTTTCCTCCATGTAATAGTAGATCGGAATGTTTTCGACTGTGGGTCTTTGCATGGAGCTTGGATGTGTGAACAAACCAGTAGATGTTGCAAGTGTTGATAGTCAGATATCCATATGTGATCTCTGAAGATGAAGTCAATGTGGGGAACTTTTATAACTTGAACTACTTGTGAGATAACTGGAACAGGGAATTTCACTATTGGTGTCCTAATTGGATTTTCTGGAAAAGGCAGAACAATCAATTCTCTTAGATGTTCAATGTCAGCTTGATGTACCTTTTGCTTCGCACTTGAAGTTGCAATAAGATCTTCCTTTCCATGAATGGGCTTTTCAACATCCTCGTTGAAATTTGTTTCTTCCCTGTGTTCATCTTGTGACTCTTCAATTGATAGTAATGAGGTAGATGAAGATGTTGCTGGTTGTAATGGAACAAGATCAACATATTGTCCTTTCCAATAGAAAGAATAGATATTCTTCTCTTTGTCATATTGCACTTTCCGATTAAGAAGCCATGGTTGTCCCAAAAGAATATGAGTGATATTCATGGGAATTACATCACACCAAATTTTATCTTCATATACACCAATCTTGAAAGATACTAAACATCTGTGAGTTACAGTAATGACAGAAGCATTAGACCATGTAACTTCGTAAGGCATTGGAAGAGTCTCCGTAGGCCAATTGAGTTTATCAATAACATATTGTGCCACAAAATTGATAGTACTGTCATGATCAATAACTAGATTAGTTAATCGATCTTCACACCTTACTCGCGTTCTGAATACTATAGTCTGTTTCCACTCTTTGTCTTCCTTTTCATTGATGGTGAGAAGTCTGCGAATGACAAGGGTGTGAGTATCTTTACCTTCAAATTTTGTTTCCATCAGATGATCTTTCGTTTGTTGTAGAGAATGTTCTTGCTTAGGCTTGACTTGTTGCAGGTGGGACCATTGAAGCATGTGCTCAATATGAATTGCTTCTTTGTATGCTTCATGAACACTGTGACATGGTTTCATCTTCTCAAGAATGTCTGGCTTCAAACCTCTGATAAAGCGAGTTATATCATGCAGCTCATTTTGTTCTAAGCCACAAACTTGATACAATCTCGAAAATTGATTTAAATATTCATAAACTGTCGAATTTGCCTGTTTGAGATTGAGGAACTGCTCAAAGTAGACCTTATTTGCAAAATACCAATTTCCATATTTATACTCATATAACATGCTTTGAACTTCATCAGATGGTCCAAAGATTTGCATATTGACTTTGCTATAAGAAATTCAAAATCTTCTGAATGCTCAAAATTAACTAACTTGATGGCTTGATCTTGTTGACAAAAGACGCAAGTGAAGATGGATCGTGAATCAGACTAAAATATCATCATTTTGAGAAGCAACTGGATTATTTTTGCTGGGCCCACTTATATATATATTGTACTGCTGTGGCTCTGAACTTGGGTCAGGTCAGACCCAGATTGGACCCAATAGTGATTAGGTTACCGATGAGACTCGGGTCAACATGTTGGCCCAAACTGTTTTGCGGCCCAACTGCTTAAAAATCTCCTCTCTTTGCAACAGTAATGAGAATAAAAAGAGAAAAGAAAAGTACTTCTCTTCTGCAACAGAAACGAAAGGAAAGAGAGGAAGGGGTGGACGAGGCGTATCTGCTGGACGAGAGAGGTGAACTGGAGGCGCCCCTCGACGGCGATGCTGCAGGGAAAGCCGATGCTTCCGGTGGCTGCAGCGATGACCGGATATGGTTCGACAATCGAATATGGCTACAGAGAAAGCGGCTGGCGACAGCGAAGATGCTCAGCGACCGGCACAGGTATGTCGTCGATCGTTCTCCTCCCTTCTGGTACTTCTCTCTCTTCTGTGGTCTTTTTCCCTTTTTTTTTCTGGGTTTGGGGATGGATGACAGTTCGGCTGGGGTCGGTGGTGGTTTTCCTGTGGGCTGCGGGGTTGGATCGGGTCGGTGATGGAACAGGTCGGCGCCGGGAAGGGGAATGAATCAGGCTTGGTTCGGTGAGGATTTGGGGATTTTTTTGCATGCGGTGAGGAATAAGTCTCGGAAAGGGGTTCCGTGAAGGGGTTGGGCTTAATTTAGGGTTTAGGGTGTGCAGTGGGTTAGGGAGTGGATTGGCTTTGGAGATCTAGGTTCGGAAGGGTGATTAGGGTTCCAGTGGGGGGGGGTGTAGGAGATGCGAGGGGTCTCGGGGTCTCGGGAGTAGGGTCGGTGGTGTGGTGGTAGGCCGAGAAGAGTTGGGGAGAGATCGGCAGTGATGTTTAGGGTCGGTAATGGGGAAAAAGGGGTTGACAGAAGTCTAGATGGGTTTCTGTGGTGGGATTTAGAGAGTGACCGTGAATTGGGGATTGTAGAGGGTATGGTTTGGGGTGGGTTCTGCTGTAAGGGATTTGATAAAGATAAAGAGGACTGACGATGAGGGATGATGACTGGTAGAAAGTAGACGACCGGGAGAGATATATTACCTCCAATCGGCGATCAGACGGCGGTCCGAGATTGGATCTTTGGCTCTGATACCAATTGAAGCAGCGCAAGGGAAGAAGATTAGCCAACGGGCTAATCTCCAAGCCAAAAGGCTTATGGATAAATTGTCTAGGTGCCTCACCAAAGACAAATAAACTCTCTCAACTGAGAACCAATGCCCAAAGCTTTATTCAATATGAAAGTCTATCTCTCTTGAAGAGATTACAACCTTATTTATAACTAGAACATTCTCTAAGAAAGGAAATAGCTAATTCTAAACAAATAAGAAGTCCTAAATCAAATACAACTAGACTTGCCAAATATTAATAAAACAACTAAAGCAACTACTATTAATATAGTCTATTCTAATTCTACTATGCTTTATTGGTCATAGGTCCAATAGCTGGCCAATCATGAATTTGGCCTGCATCAATAGGGCACAAGCTCTAGGGCCTGGCACATGCACCTATGCCCCCTGGACCCAGGTGTGGACTTGCAGTGGCACTATGGGCCCACAGATATGGGTCAGACAGTCAGTCATGAATGAACCATTTTAATTGTAGAGTCCCAAAATTGACTATTGGATGGATTCAGAACCACAGTGGCCCTAAACCACTCCTACACGTGCATACAGGTCCATTTGGCCAATCACATCCCTATTCCAACAGTGCCCAAGACTGCAAAAGCATAGCATGCAATGTGATCTTCAGGCTTGTCATCAAGCGGCTCCATTAGTCAAGCATCACCAGCCGCTGTTAGTATGATGCTGACAGCAGAGCAGTAGAGGATGGTTTTCTTCATAAAGATAACAACTTTTGGAGCTCCATTCACAAGTTAAGCTCCAGTAAGGATCAAAATTGCAGTAGCAGTTGGCGTAGCAGCCAGCAGCAAAAACGCTACATAGCGGGCGCTATGTAGCAGTCCAATCAGTATTCTTCAGAAGAACTACATACCTTCTTCCACTTTCAAAGTTCTATAACAAAATTAAAAAAAAAAAAAAAAAAGCAATTCTACAAATGACCACATATTAATGCAAGAATTTTAACAAGCATAGATCTGGAGTATAGTTCATTGCATACCTGCAGAAGACAACTGCAATCATATCGTTTCTTAGAGGTCTCGTTGCATCCTTTAATAGTATGCTTGTAAAATAATTTTTCAACTACCACAACCTGTAGCTGACCAAGTTCTTCATATCCAGACTGCTTTAGGTGGAAATATGCATCAGGATGTACCTTATAGAGATAACGCTGTGCAAAAGGAAGAGCCCAGTTGACCAATGAGGCTTTTTCTGTGGAATCTTCCATGCCATAAAATACTGCTTCACGAGATACCACCTAATGAAAAACAATGGGATACAATAGCTTAAACTTCAAGAAACCACAACAAAATATTTGCTAACAACTCTTTACATGACTTAAGCCTTCAAAGATAAAGAACAGCATACCTCTGAAAGAGCAGGCACCCCAATGGTTTGCATCAACTTGGAAATTTTTGCAGAAATCATTCCTTTTTCATCATTATTAAGTTCACCAAAATATAAGAAATTCAAGTTCTTGGAGTGCTTAAATTGGTTCATTAATTCCTCATCATCATACCAACACACAATGCCAAAACTGGGGTGAAGTGAAACCCATTTATCCAATACAGTAGGAAGCACTGTATTTTCCAATTTAAGGAGAGATTCTTTCAAGTTCAGTATCTCTTCAGGCTCAACTACTCCAGATTTGAGATCATCAGCCCACCTTAAAAGAACCCGTAGAACCTGCAAAGATACACGTGAAAGTATCAGAGAATGTTTATTTATACACTATATTAGTACCATCTAAAGAAAAGTTATTAGCACTGTTACAACCACACAACTTGAATTTCTTTCTGATATGGTATATGAATACTCACCACATCAGCTGCCTCTGAAGGCAGCGAAATACTAGATAAGTTCTGTAAGATCAGAAGATAGCTACAGAAAGGAGGAATCTTATGTACACCACACTCATTCACAAAAAAATCGTGAAGGCTTGGATATATATGGGCCAGTGTCTCGGTCAAGGAACAATTAACCTCATCGATTGAGGTACGCCGAAGGACCAGCTCCCTTGTCCGATTCACACAACCAGTTGGATCGTCCCAATATGCTTCAGCAGGAGACAAAAACAAACCAGATACAAGATCCCCATGCTTTGATTTATTAGCAAATGGAACAAATATACTGGCTCCTGATCTAAACTCTTGTGCAACTTTCCCTTTGGAAGTAGTGATTCCATCCCAAATGAAGGTGTAAAATTTATACATTTGT
Source organism: Sextonia rubra (assembly GCA_037013555.1). Classification (NCBI taxonomy): domain Eukaryota; kingdom Viridiplantae; phylum Streptophyta; class Magnoliopsida; order Laurales; family Lauraceae; genus Sextonia; species Sextonia rubra. Next base: position 15,052,062 of record JASUAD010000007.1, on the reverse strand, counting down.
GCAATGCTGAAATAGAGACAAAAAGTACCCATAAAATAGAACAGTTAAAATATTTTTTTATCAGTGAATAGTTAAAACATAAAATAAATAGAACAAAGACTTACAATGTATGACTCACTAAAAAAGTACCCTGACTCAATATGCACAATGTCCATTGATAATATCCTATGAAAAGCAATTCAATTCAGAATTGCATAACATAAAATGCAATGCAAATCAGTTCCTGGCTACAGCTAAGCTGACCTCCCTTTAGGAGGCAAGAATACATGAGTTCGAGTCTTGCCTAGCACAGGAGAGAGAGAGAGAGAGAGAGAGAGAGAGTGCTATGAAATTCTACTCAGCATTCAATAATAAGGGACCAAGCTGTTTACTCTCTCTCTCTCTCTCTCTCTCTCTCTCAGAAAGAGAATGTGATGAAATTCTACTCAGCATGAGAGAGAATGCGATGAAATTCTACTAAGCATTCAATAATAAGGGACCAAGCTCTCTCTCTCTCTCTCTCTCTCTCTCTCTCTCTCTCTCATTGGCCCAGTGGCCAGGAGTTGAAAAAGAAACAGTGCCAACCAAGGATCAATCCCTGGTTAGCAAGATGGAAACGGGTGCCTCATCCACAAGAACAACCCTACATTCCCTTCTCTTTTTTTATATATTCCATCATTCCCTTCTTTTAGTGTAAGAATCCAACCCCCAGATCACCTAGATGATTTGATTTTGACTGTGATTGATCCCGAGTGGACCCCACCCTATTTGCTGACTATCACTTAAATTGTGTAATTGTTTGTAATTTAATATTATCGCATTTAGGCATTATCAAGCATTATCTCGTCCCTGCATCATTATGTGACCCAACCAATAGACTGCAGACTCATGGACCTATTGCATGCATTTATGTCCACGTGAATAAATAATTGAGGAAATTTGGATTTTATGCATTAAATGATTGTTAATTGATATAATATTTTACTGTAGTATGCATGGCATGACCCTTTGAGTGGGCCCGTATTAACACAATTTCATTAAATTCATGCATTGCCTTCTGTCGGGCCCAAGGGGGACCAATATGTATCACATGTCCTTAGGGGGCCGAGTTGCACCTTTCATATATATGATAAGTTCTTAAGGGGCACCTTCGCATATAAAGTCGAAAGTCTTAAGCTGCCTTTAAATAAACCTTCTAAGTGGCAGAAGAAGTCAACCTACTTTCTACAAGAAAAACCCACTTGCTATGTAGGTAGAAGATTCCCCTTACGATGCTAAAGGGTCTTTGTAGGGGCTGGCTTGAGTGAGGACATTATTAGAAAGGTCTCTCATTCATTACATCAATAGTAGGAAGGACTTTTAGGCAAATTTGGAATGCTCACTGTTTTTGGGTAACTTAGTGCTGTTTAAACACTACACACAACACCGTCCCATCCATCTCTCCTCTTGTTCCTAGCCATAAAGTCCAGAGCCTCCTTTTATCTTATTCTTTCTCAGCTAACCAATCTACAACCAGAACTCATCTCTTATCCATTCAACCAAACAGCATATTCATAATTATAAAATTTGATCCTTCAAGCCATAACCCAAGCGACCATCTTCATCAACTTGTTTCTCCATTACTTTTTTCTTCCCATCTCACCAACAAACCCAGCCGACTCTCACATATCCATCTTTATCCTCCTAAACAAACAACCCATTCGATCCTCATCCCACACCATTTCATCATTATCTCGATTTCCCAATCTTGCAACCCAGTAGCCTACTTAAACAAAACTCCATCACGTTCCAACACCCCATCCAAGGAAGACAACCCACTTATCCTGCCAACCAAACAGCAAAACCCCATCATCCCCTGCAGCCCCACCAACTCAATCCATTTTCACCATCTAGAAATCTTTGTCCTCATCACCATAGCACCTTACACCAAAGCAACCCACGTGCCAAACACCCTGCATCTCTTCATCAACCCACCTTCCCCATCCCTCTCTTCTTCACCTCTTTTCCAGCATTCACACACGACCCGCAAACCATCTTCTTCATCACATCAGAATCATCATCTCTATGCAAACAGTAGGGACTAGCCAATCCAAGCCACATCATCATACACACCCACTTGCAAACCAAAGTACAAAAGCCATAACATCATCTCATAACCCATACATGACAAATCCTGTCTCATAGAAAGAGCCCAAGCCAAACAAAAGCCAGATCTCCTCTTCTCCAAACTACACTACCTCTCACTTTCTTTTCATCATCTTCTTGAACCCTTTGCCTCACCAGAAACAAACCCAGCGCATGCAACTTGCAAACCAGACCCAGGGATGTTACCTCCCCATGAATGTGAACCCACCTTCCTACCTGAACCCGACCTGCAGACAATTATCATACCAGAGCCTCTCTTTACACTATGCACCATGAAACCAGCCACTATATATCAAAGCTATCGCCTCTCTATCGTTTTCACTCAACCAAACACCCACTCAAGCTGACCTTCACTTGCACACAAGCATATCAAATTAATCATCTGAACCTATCCGCAATTCAAACCCATCATCGCAGTCACAGCAGCCCCTACACCTCTCTGCCCCTAACTCACATTTGCCATACAACCCAGCAATCATTACCCCATCATCTCTCATAGTGCCCCATCCTTCCATTACCAATTTGAAAAAATAGAAGAATAGAAGAGAGAGAACAAGATGGATTGATTAGAACTTGCACAGGCTCAGGTCATCAATGCAGTCTCATCTTTGATATGAAATCAGACATGGGCCATCATGTAAGGTAAGTGCCTAATCTGCATTACTCTAATTACATGTTTTCATCACTGTAATAACCTGAATTATTCAAGTGGCTTAACTGGGCCTAGAAAGGCCCAGTTCCGACCAGTCCAATACATAACTGGATTAGGCTGTAGGGCCACAACTTTTAAGTCCTTGTTAGGTATAAAAAATATGATCCAAACCCACTTAATTGTGACTTTGCAGCTTCCCAAAGATCCTTGTTTTTCACCAGTAGACATGACTTTTGGTTTTCCCTAGATGACCTTTCAAAAAGGAGAAAACCTTGTAGGACTCCCCATTTGGACGTCCAATCCTCTATATAAAGAGGATTCACCTCTCTTCTTTGGTAGCTTTTCATGAAGAATAGAAGTCTAATATAGTGATATTTGGAAAAATAGAAGCAGGGAATTTCAATAAGGAGCATTAGCCTAGTGAATGTCTGATTTGAAGTCCTTCATTACATATACCAGGTGAGTAGAATCTCTTAGATACTCAGTTGAATATTTTGCTGTCAAGAAAATGATCTTTTACAAATCATGATATTGAATGAAAACTGGTTTAACACAAAAGTTTCTATTGATATGTTCAGTGTCTTGAGAATAAACATAAATCCATCTTGACCTCTAAGATGTATTTTACTATGAATTGGACCAATAGGAGTCCCTGATATTAACATTCAGATCTGTATAGAGGGAATTACAAGGCTGTCAACATTTCTGTAATAAGAAACAAAGGTGATGCAGGCCAGATCTATGATTGACCAGGCCATTAGACCCAAGATCAATACAGCCTAATAGATTATAGTAGACTATATTAATAGTAGTTGCTTTAGTTGTTTATTTGATATTTGGCAAGTCCAGTTGTATTTGATTTAGGACTTCTTATTTGTTTAGAATTAGTTGTTTCCTTTCTTAGATGATGTTTTAGTTATAAATAAGGATGTAATCTCTTCAAGAGAAATAGACTTTTATATTGAATAAAGTTTTGGGCATTGGTTCTCAGTTGAGAGAGTTATTTGTCTTTAGTGAGACACCTAGACAATTTATCCCTAAGCCTTTTGGCTTGGAGATTAGCCCGTTGGCTAATCTTCTTCCCCTGCGCTGCTTCAATTGGCATCAGAGATGAAGATCCAATCTCGGACCGCCGTCTGATCGCCGATTCGAGGTACCCGTTCGTTGGGTTCAGTCTTCGTTCAACTTCTTCCTCTGTTGTCCGTACACATCCCTCCATCGCCCCACTCCCGCGACCCTCTCATCCTCCACCACCGCCCAGCCAAACCCATAAAACAGTAACCCAGATCCCCTCATCCCGAAATCCCCAACCCTTTTCACCCACCACAGCAATACCGACAACCCTCGTTCTCTCCCGCATCACCACCGCACTCCACAGACCCCTTCCCTAACCCACCGCACACCCTAAACCCTACACCAAGCACAACCCCTTCACGGAACCCCTTCCACGACTTCTCCTCGCCGCCTGCAACATCCCCACCTCCTCACTGAACCCATCTTCCCTTCATCATCATCATCTTGATTTCCACCCTTCTCCCTTTTCCGGCGGCCACCCAATCCATCCCCGACCCGATCCAACCCCGCCACCCCCCCGAAAAGCTCGCCACCAACCCTCCCCGAGCCCAGGTCCCTAAAACCCACCGCAACCATCCCCGAGCCCAGGGCCCCGAAACCCACCGCCTCGGTTGCTGCCCACCATCCCCAACCCAGAGAATAAAATCCAAAGAAAAGGGGGAGCAAAGCAGAAGAAAACGAGAAAGACAGTGAAGGAGAGACGTCACAGACGAGAGAGACCGAAAGAGAGTGGTACCTGTCACCGGAGAAGAAGGCACCCAACAGCACAGCACCTTCGGTCGTCGGTCGTCGCTGCAGCCAACGACTACCCCTCCCAGCCGCGTCGTTGACTCCCGGCAGCATCGCCGTCGAAGGGAGCCTCCTCTCTTTCCTTTCGTTTCGCATCAGAAGAGACGAGGTGAGTTCATCTTTCCTTTTCTCCTGCCGTTACTGTGGCAAGAGGAAGATCTTTTCATAGTTGGGTCGTACCAGTTGGGCCTACACTATTGACCCGACACCGCCACAGTCCAACCCACTCTGCTTCAGTCCGGGTCTGACCTGACCCAGATCTGACCCGCCTGCCTGCTTCGTACCAGTTGGGCCTAAACTGCTGACCCGACACCCGGCCCAGTCCAACCACTTTGCTTCAGTCCGGGTCTGACCTGACTCAAGTTCAGATCCACAGCAGTACAAAATATATATAAGTGGGCCCAGCAAAAATAATCCAATTGCTTCTCAAATGATGATATTTTAGTCTGATTCACGATCCATCTTCACTTGCGTCTTTTGTCAACAAGATCAAGCCATCAGGTTAGTTAATTTTGAGCATTCAAAAGATTTTGAATTTCTTACAACAACGTCAATATGCAAATCTTTGGACCATCTGATGAAGTTCAAAGCATATTATATGAGTATAAATATGGAGATTGGTATTTTACAAAAAAAGTCTAATTTGAGCAATTTCTCACTCTCAGACAGGCAGATTCGACAGTTTATGAATATTTAAATCAATTTTCGAGATTGCACCAAGTTTGTGGCTTAGAACAGAATGAGATGCATGATTTAACTCGCTTTATCAGAGGTTTGAAGCCAGACATTCTTGAGAAGATGAAACCATGTCACAGTGTTCATGAAGCATACAAAGAAGCAATTCATATTGAGCACATGCTTCAATGGTCCCACCTGCAACAAGTCAAGCCTAAGCAAGAACATTCTCCACAACGAATGAAAGATCATCTCATGGGAACAAAATTTGAAGGTAAAGATACTCACACCCTTGTCATTCGCAGACTTCTTACCACCAATGAACAGAAAGACAAAGAGTGGAAACAGACTATGATATTCCGGACGCGAGTAAGGTGTGAAGATCGATTAACTAATCTAGTTATTGATCATGACAGTACTATCAATTTTGTGGCACAATATGTTATTGACAAACTCAATTGGCCTACAGAGACTCTTCCAATGCCTTACGAAGTTACATGGTCTAATGCTTCTGTCATTACTGTAACTCACAGATGTTTAGTATCTTTCAAGATTGGTGTATATGAAGATAAAATTTAGTGTGATGTAATTCCCATGAATATCACTCATATTCTTTTGGGACAACCATGGCTTCTTAATCGGAAAGTGCAATACGACAAAGAGAAGAATATTTATTCTTTCTATTGGAAATGACAATATGTTGATCTTGTTCCATTACAACCAGCAACATCTTCATCTACCTCATCACTATCAATTGAAAAGTTACAAGATGAACACAGGGAAGAAACAAATTCCAACGAGGATGTTGAAAAGCCCATTCATGGAGATAAAGATCTCATTACAACTTCAAGTGAGAAGCAAGAGATAAAGCAAAATGATGTACAAGCAGACAATAATCATCCAATGGATCTGATTGCCACATCGGGTGACAAATCAATTACCCCAGTGGTTTCGCAAGAAGATATGTCCACATTACATATTGATTTCATCTTCAGAGATCAACTAATGTCAATCAACAATTATGCTATCTTATTACAGAGTCTACTATTAAAGCATATCATGGTCAGATCACATTGTCAATGCAACCATCAACAGACACATCGCCTCCAACCTACTTCTGAGTGGAATAGAAGATTCGATCCAGCTTTCGAGGCATATTATCAACATGATGCTCAATCTGCAACACGGAAGTTTGTTCGAATGATTTTCGACCCAGGCGGATATTTACAGAACTCGAGGACGAGTTCTCCTCCAAGCAGGGGAGAACTAATGCAGGCCAGATCTATGATTGACCAGGCCATTAGACCCAAGATCAATACAGCCTAATAGATTATAGTAGACTATATTAATAGTAGTTGCTTTAGTTGTTTATTTGATATTTGGCAAGTCCAGTTGTATTTGATTTAGGACTTCTTATTTGTTTAGAATTAGTTGTTTCCTTTCTTAGATGATGTTTTAGTTATAAATAAGGATGTAATCTCTTCAAGAGAGATAGACTTTTATATTGAATAAAGTTTTGGGCATTGGTTCTCAGTTGAGAGAGTTATTTGTCTTTGGTGAGACACCTAGACAATTTATCCCTAAGCCTTTTGGCTTGGAGATTAGCCCGTTGGCTAATCTTCTTCCCCTGCGCTGCTTCAATAGGTTTAAACTTATTATATTTTGTGTAGATGATTGGTTAATTGATTCCTATGATTAGTGTACTCCTTAAAGACTGTTTTGATCATACAATGTGATGGTTTAATGAGTAAAATAATTCTGAACTGGGTTCAATACCAGCCCTAGTCCTTGAAAGGAAGCTCGACCGTTTGTGGATTGTGGGCCCATGTGGCCCACCTGATCTTGGATTAGGACCTCACATCTAAAAGAGGACTGTTGGGCGACCATAAAGATGATGGATCTATTGGAATTGAACCACTGAGGCTTTCTATCTAAAATGTTTAAAAGGGGCTAGACGTGAGGCCGTTCTTAGTCTTGGTTTCTGCTAAAAAAATTTCCTCTATACTGTTGAGTGAAACTATTTATATTCAGCTGTCATAGATAGTCCTGTTTGAGATATTTCTTTATTTTGTTGATTGTTTGAAACATATACATATTCTGATTAATATCATAAAAGCCTTTGGGTCTGAAGAATTATTAATCTCTTCTTTAGAATTGTCTCTTAAGTTGTAGGAGTTAACATAATTATGCATACTACTGTAAGAATTAACAAGAACTGTTAGCTTCCTTGATGATAATTATCTGTGAAATATTCTGTTAGCATAATGTCATGTGTAATACTACAAGTATTACAGGTTAAGATCTAAGAAAGCCCCCTTTACTTACTAAATGTACTAAGAATACATGATCAGATAGTTAGTAATGCTGTGATTAGTTTTCAATCCTGGCACTATCTGCCATTATGATACTGTTTGATATTTTACCACTCAATATAATATTCTATTTCTGATTTTATAATCAATGATTGATATTATCAACAAAACTATTGCTGTTGTGAATAATTAATGAGGAAATTTTGGGGTTACTTGAATACAATGATTGATTAAGTCTAACAGATGAAATAATGAGTATGATTTTCTTTCTATAACTGATTAGGACATCAAAGATATGGTCAATGCCACATATTCATTATACTAATAACGATTCATAGTAGGGCAAGATTTCAATACGAAGTATGTGGGATTGACCAATGGTAAATGTGATGATACTTATTGTGAAACCTTGAAATAAAATGAAATCTGTATTGCTATGGAATAACTATTTTCACGCTGGTATTAAATCAATCTTCAAACAATGAAAGGTGACGGTTTTTGTCACAACAAGAATATAAATTTCCCTTGTGGAAATATGAGAATTTCTATGAATTAAATGGGTGACAGTCTTGTCACGACACGAATTTGAATCCCCTTGTTCAAACAACTACTATGAATCAAATGAGTGACAATCTTGTCATGACATGAATATGAATCCCCTTGTGCGAACAACTACTTTGAATCAAATGGGTGACAGTCTTGTCACGACGCGAATATGAATCACCCTTGTTTAAACAGTTGTTATGAATTAAAATGAGTGACAGTTTTGTCACGCACCATATGAATTCCCTTGTACAAACAATTACTATGAATTAAGAATGGTGATAGTTTTATCACGAAAAGAATATGAACTCCCTTATGATAGTGCAAAACATTAAACATGGTGATTCATCACACCATGTTGTTAAATATGATTATAAACCTTCCTTCCGAGGAAGGCCTATGAACTTTTCTTTTAAAGAGAGCCTATGAATACTTTGTACCACAGGGTTATATAGTTTAAATTTTTATGTATGATAATTTTCCTTGAACTAGAAATTCCACTCACCAGTGTTACTGATCAGTGGTTCGCCCCACTACAGGTAATGCATTCGTGGCGGGACAGGGGAACGACTATGATCAGCCTTTAGATTTTGACATGCACCGCAGATTGAGAGATCGAAGAGCATCCTAGATTATTAGATGGGGCCAGCCTTATTTTGGAACACTCTCTTAGATTTATTGTCTTTTCTAGCTGAACCTGTAAAGACTTGTTAAGACATTAATATCGAGATTTTAAATCTTCATCTTTATTTAGACTTGCTCTTAGATTTTACCTAATGAATGTTATTATATTGTAATCATGATAACGACTTAAGAATTTAAAGAGCTCCAGATTTTGGGTCATTACAATCACCTGCCCCTAGTTTTAAATTTTCTGGTCGATGTAGTTACAATCAGATTTCTTTCGGTTTGTTGCATCATGCTTATGACACATTAATATGATTTCCCCTTGTTTTATCTAATAATCTAGGTTAATAGTGGTGTGGTTGCTATTATGACCATGACCTTACTGTAGAATGTTGTTGACTGCTACTTGTCATGGCCTTAGGACATGTGGACAGTACCTTGGAAATCAAAGCCATGTGGACATCTTATAAAACACACTTCTTTTTATTTCAAACCCAGCTGATGACTTCAAAGGGTCCCATTGCTCTCTTTTTTACTTCTCTTCTTCCATTTTTACCACAGCACTTCTCCAAGTAGGTTCCCCAACATCGCTTTATTCCAATCTAAAGCTATAAGACACACACAAAAAACATACACACAAGAAAAAATAGAGGTAAGGACCGCTACGCCCCCTTATCTTGGTTTAAAAAAAAAAAAAAGAGAAGCTTTTTACAATATTCTGGATCCTCTGAAAAAAATTTTAGATTTTTTGACAATTTTTTCAAATCACACCTCAACCCGCTATGTAGCGCTGCTATCACTATGTACCACTACTGCTATTTTGATCCTTGGTTGGTACTAGCAGTTGCACCCAAAATTTAAATGAGCTTTGTGAAGGTGATACTCCAATTGCTCAGTGATTCTAGTTTCAGTTAGCATTAATCATACACTTCGTTGTGGGCCAACCACTCATGCTAGGGCCACCCAATGAGTAATAGAACCAGAACTTAAGGCATGAGTATAACCATGTCTAGTATAACTATGCCAAATGAATTTGAATAGATAGAAGATGCATTGTTGTCAAAATCGTACTATACATGATACGAATTGTATGATTCGTATCGTATAGAAAACGATTCGCATCAATATATAAATCGTATTTATTAAAATATTGTACAATATTTTTGTGAATCGTACAATACGAATTGAATCGTATGAATCATGTGTATCATGCAATTTAATCAGGCAGGAATTTGAAGGGTGTAGCACCCCCCTAACCTCTAAAAAATAGTGTCATATCAATAGCTGGGTTTGCATTTATGGCAAGAGGCACATACCTTAACTCTCGCAGAGATGATCATCAGAAACAAAAAAAAAAGAAAAAAAAAAAAGAAAATCATCAATGCAAGTTGCAACTGCCAGAAGCCAAGAAGAAGAGCGCAGAACCTTGGCTTTCCTCGTCTTTGCCTTTGCATGCAGAAAGCCCTCTCCTCAGTCAAGAACAGTGCTGCCGATGAAGAAGCTTGGACCAACGACGACCACGCCTGGGTCTCTTCTTCGCTCTACCTACGGAAAACCCACTTCTCAGTGAGGAATAGCAACGCCGACGAAGGTGCTTAGGCTAGCGACAAGCAGCAACGAGAGGAGGAGAACGAAGAAGGTTAGTAGATATATTTTTTTTTCTTCTTCTACCGATCGTATTTCACAGAGGCTTTGTCGGTGCTCTTTTTTTTTTTTTTTTTCTTTTGTAACGATCTCGGAGCTTATCAAAACTGCTCTTTTTTTTTTCTTTTGTAATGATCCCGGAGCTTATCAAAACTGCTCTTTTTTTTTCCTTTTGTAACGATCCTGGAGCTTATCAAAACCGCTGGGCATGATCGAATGCTTTTCCTCATCCCTCAGTGGGGCCCATCAATGGGGTTTTATTTTTTATTTTTTATCTTCTATCTATCACTCTGGCGAGGGCTCTCTCCCTTTTTTTTTTTGTTTTTCATTTGTATTGGGGCATATCTAAATCAAATTGCTGGGGCATGATGGGGTCTTGATTTTTCTCATCCATCAATGGGGCCTTGAATGAGTTTTTTTCTTTTTTTTTTCCTTCTGTATAGTCTGGAGGAAGGCCACGCTCTCTCTCTCTCTCTCTCTCTCTCTCTCTCTCTCTCTCCAGTTTTTATCAATTGGTGGGGCTCATTCATAGCATTTTGCTACTGGGGCATATCCAATCGAGCTCATCAAAATAGGGCCGTTTCTTCCCATCCATCAGTGGGGCCCACCAATAAATTTTCTTTCTATATGATGGTTAGAATTCTAGAATGCCTTTGCAATGGGGCCCACCAATGATTCTATTTTAGGATGGCTGAAATTGTGGAATGCTTTTGCTATGGCCCCATTAGTGGGGCTCGCCAATGAATTTTTTTTTCTAAAATGGTTGAAACTTGAAATTCTACAATGATTTTGCTGTGTGTTTTTTTTTTTTTTTTTTTGGTTGAAACTGTCAAGCAAGCCCAAGTCCATTAGGCTCATTTCATGTCAAGCAAGCCCAAGTCCATTAGGCTCATTTATTGTACCTTTTTTGTTACGTTGTAATTAGTCAAAGGTTATTACTTAATTTGTGGCTTTAGTTTAGGATCTAAGATTTGTAATTGATTGTAATTAGGGAATTAAACCCTTATATAAGAACAGTCGATCCTCAAAGGAGGCACGACATTCATCTCTCTTATGTTCTGTATTTCATCTCTCTCTAAATATCATGGTATCAGAGCTCGATCATCTGTGATCTTCTCCTACATCATCTTCCAAACATTGGAAGCCAGTATATGATCATCTGTGATCATTCTCTTCAGCCAGATCATCCTGATCATCTCAGATCCGACGTGGCCCACCTGTGATTCTCACCAACTCATTAGCGGAATCCTACCATCTTGGTCGCCTGAAGCTTCCAGGATTTATGAAGAATTTGTTTCTGATTTATTGATCATCAGAGTCATCTTCCAAGATCTGGAAGCCTTGATCATCCCTGTTCATCTCAGATCTGAAGTGGCCCACCTGCGATCATCATCGCCATTCAGCTGGACCAGCCCATCTTGGTCGTCTGGATTTCTACATTTTTTTTTTGAAGATTTTCTCACCATTTATGGATCATCTGAGGTAGGCCATCTACCCTTTATTGTAGAAATTCTGTTTTGTCCATTTCTTTTCATCTCGGCCATCCAAAAGATATTGTTTTGCCAATATCCTTTCCGGACTGCTTTATGCGGGTTTCTTCCTTCTCTTTAGTCATGGACAAACATGAGATTGCCCTGATTCGCTTTGATGGTACAAATTATACCTCCTGGGCCTTCCAATTTCAAATTTATTTGGAAGGAAAAGAACTCTGGGGACACATTGATGGATCTGAACCTCAACCTGCAGAAGATGATAAGAAAATTTTAGCTTGGAAAACAAAGGATGCTAAAATCAAGACCTGGTTGCTGGGCTCTGTTGAGTCACATTTTATTCTCAACCTCAAACCCTGCCACACTGCCCGTGCAATGTGGGAGTATCTTCAGAAAATTTACCAACAGGGCAATGTTGCTCGCCAGTTTCAATTAGAACTTGAAATCTCACAATTCACTCAAGGCACCCAGTCTATTCAGGAGTATTATAATGGCTTCCGCAGACTGTGGTCCGAATATGATGAGATTAAGTTTGCCTCGGTATCTGCAGCTCTTCTCCAGGAATTACTTCCATTACAGCAATGTAGTCATCGGGATCAGTTTCTTATGAAACTTCGTCTCGAGTTTGAGACAGTTCGATCTAACTTAATGAGCAGGGCTTCTCTTCCTAGCTTGGATGATTGTCTTCAGGAACTTCTACGGGAAGAACAATGTCGGGTCACTCAAACTACACTAGAACAACAGAGATCTGTTGAGACTCCCCTTGCCTATGTTGCTACAACTAGACCACCTTCTAGGGACATCAGTAAAGTTCAGTGCCATACCTGCAAGAAATATGGTCACTATGCAAATCAATGTAAGGCAAAAATCTGCCGATATTGTAAGGCCACTGGTCATGTTCTTGAAGAGTGCAGGAAGAAGAATCGCACTTCTCTTTCCCGCAACTATGTGCAGCCAGCCCCTGGTACTTACAGCGTGCAGTCAGCTCCTAGTGCTTACACTGTGACTACTCCACCATATGCTTCACCTGACTTCAGTGGTTCTCTGCAGTCTGATTCTTCATCCCAACCTGGTTCCTCCCAATCTACGTCAACAACTCCTCTCACCCCTGAGATGGTAAACCAAATGATCATCAATGCCTTAGCATCCATGCACATCGCAGGTACTGCTTCCTCTCTTTCCAATACCTGGTACTTAGATTCTGGTGCAAGTAACCATATGACCACTTCAGCCCTAAAATTACACAATGTTGTTCCTTACACTGGTCATCTTACTGTCCAAGCTGCCAATGGAGATCATCTTCCTATCACCTCTGTTGGTGATATCCCTAGCCCCTTACCATTAACCAATGTTTTAGTTTCTCCTCATCTTGCTACCAATTTGGTTTCTGTGGGTCAACTTGTTGAAAATAACTGCAATGTTTTGTTTTCTCCTTCTGGTTGTGTTGTGCAGGACCGGGAGTCGGGGGAAGTGATCGCGAGGGGGCCTAAGCGTGGAAGACTTTTTTCCTTACCAGTGTCTTCATTTATTCATGATAAAACTTTACATCAGTTATTTTGTTTTTTCATTAAGAATAATTCTCGGTTGTGGCATAATAGACTAGGTCATCCGACTGCTTCTACAATGTCTACTTTATTTCAATCTGGATTAATAAATAAACCTGTTGATTCTGCTTCTTTTGACTGTGATGCTTGTAAATTAGGGAAGAGTCAAACTTTACCCTTTCCAACTTCTAACACACGGAGCACTACATGTTTTGACTTAATTCACAGTGATGTTTGGGGCATTGCTCCGACCATTTCACATAGTCATTTCAAGTACTTTGTAACATTCATTGATGACTACAGCAGATTTACTTGGATTTATTTATTACATTCAAAGTCTGATGTTCTTAATGCATTTAAATTTTTTGTTCAATATGTTAAAAACCAATTCTCTAAATGCATTAAAACTTTGCGCTCAGACTCAGGGGGGGAGTATGTTTCCAAGGATTTTCAATCATTTTTAAACAATAATGAAATCATTTCCCAACGTACCTGTCCATATACTCCACAACAAAATGGAGTCGCGGAACGGAAAAACAGACATCTTCTTGCTGTCACTAGAACTCTTCTGATTGAAGTATCCGTTCCCCCTCGTTTTTGGACTGAAGCTCTCACCACAGCTGTCTATCTCATAAACCGCCTTCCATCACATACCATTGCTCATTTAACGCCTCATTTTAAATTGTTTGGTCATCATCCTGTGTTTGATCACTTACATACCTTTGGCTGTGTTTGCTTTGTTCATTTACCTCCCACAGAAAGAACAAAACTAACAGCACAATCTCGCAGGTGTGCTTTTTTGGGTTATGCCACTAATCAAAAAGGTTTTGTTTGTTATGATCCCATTGGTCGTCGTATCAGGGTTTCTCGGAATGTTATTTTCTTTGAAAATCAATATTTCTTCCCCACTCACATGGACAGTCCTCATCCCTCTTCCCCAGCTCTCTTACCAGGTTTTTCGGATCAAACCTCTGTTACTCGGTTTAATCCTGCTTTTGTATACCACCGTCAGGAGAAACCTCCCATTGCGGATGGTCCTCCCCCTGATCCTCCACCGACACATGGTTCCACACCTACTCCTCCCTTACGTCGCTCCTCCAGAACTTCTAGACCGCCTGATAGGTATGGATTTACCCATACTTCCTTGATGACCACTCTCTCTTCTATCTCTATCCCAAGTTCTTATTTGCAGGCTGTCCAACACGATTGCTGGAACCAGGCTATGAAGGAGGAATTGGATGCATTGGATCAGAATCACACTTGGGATATTGTGGATTGTCCTTCCGGAGTTAAACCCATCGGTTGCAAATGGATCTACTCGATCAAGCTTAAATCTGATGGGTCATTGGATAGACACAAAGCTAGACTTGTAGCACTCGGAAACAGACAAGAGTATGGCATTGACTATGATGAAACGTTTGCACCTGTGGCAAAAATGACATCTGTTCGGTTACTTCTCGCCATTGCTGCCTCTAAATCCTGGCCTTTATACCAAATGGATGTCAAAAATGCATTTCTCCATGGGGACCTGCACGAAGAAGTCTATATGCGGATACCACAAGGCGTCTCCTCTCCCTTCAAGAGGTCTGTCTGTCGCCTGCGCAAATCGCTTTATGGTTTAAAGCAAGCTCCTCGCGCTTGGTTTGAAACCTTCAAGGCTCGCTTATGCGAGAGTGGCTTTACCCAGAGTCCTTCTGATCCATCTCTCTTTTTATGCCACACATCTACTGGTGTTACTGTGCTTCTCATCTATGTTGACGATATTATTATCACTGGCACGGATGATCGTATGATCAAATCTCTCCAAGCTTCTCTCAGGGATTCCTTCCGTATGAAGGATTTGGGTCCTTTGCATTATTTCTTGGGCCTCGAGGTGCATCAATCTCCAAAAGGTTTATTTGTTAATCAGCACAAATACACATCAGATCTTATCGAGTTGGCTGACCTCAATGATTCTTCACCTGTTGATACGCCTGTAGAGGTCAATCTCAAGTTGAGTAAAGATGATGGCGATCTTCTTCCTGATCCTCATACCTACCGGCGTCTGGTGGGAAGTCTTGTCTATCTCACCATCACTAGACCTGACATCTCATATGCTGTTCATCTTGTGAGCCAATTCATGACAGCTCCTCGACACCTTCATTTGACAGCTGTAAAGCGCATTATCCGTTATCTGCTCAAAACTGTCCCTCGTGGTTTATATTATCCAAAGGATAATCCTCTTCATCTGACCGCTTATGCAGATGCTGACTGGGCTGGCTGTCAAGACACACGCTGTTCTACTACTGGTTGGTGCATGTACCTTGGAACATCTCTCGTTTCTTGGAAATGCAAGAAACAAGAACGGGTGTCCCGCTCTTCCACGGAAGCTGAATATAGGGCTATGTCTTCTGCTTGTTCTGAGATCTTATGGTTACGGGGACTTCTTTCGGAACTCGGGTTTTCTCAAACCTCTCCTACTCCATTGCATGCCGATAATACTGGGGCTATCCGAATCACTGAAAATCCTGTCTTCCATGAACGCACCAAACATATCGAAGTTGACTGCCACTTTATTCGCGATGAATATAAGCGTGGTGTCATTACTCTTCCTCATGTTCCTACAGCATTTCAGTTTGCCGATATCTTCACAAAGGGACTTCCTCGTCCTCGTCATCAATTTCTTGTTTCCAAATTGCTGCTTTATGACTCCCCAGCATCAATTTGAGGGGGGGTGTCAAGCAAGCCCAAGTCCATTAGGCTCATTTCATGTCAAGCAAGCCCAAGTCCATTAGGCTCATTTATTGTACCTTTTTTGTTACGTTGTAATTAGTCAAAGGTTGTTACTTAATTTGTGGCTTTAGTTTAGGATCTAAGATTTGTAATTGATTGTAATTAGGGAATTAAACCCTTATATAAGAACAGTCGATCCTCAAAGGAGGCACGACATTCATCTCTCTTATGTTCTGTATTTCATCTCTCTCTAAATATCAGAAACGATGGGAATTCTGGAATGATTTTGCTGTCTTTTTTTTTTTTTTTTTTTGCAAAAGTCAATTTTCTTTTCATTAATACATTGGGCCTAATGTGTAGATGACCTTCCAATCCAATTACTTTTTTTTTCTTGAATTTGTGAGGCCTATCTTAAAAAAAAACCTATGAGGCCCATCAAGAAACTATAGTGATGATTGAATGGATTTCTTTTTTTTTTTTTTTACAGTTATGGATAGTCCAAAAAAAGGGAGAGGAAACAACACAGGAGATGATGACCTTGCATGGAATTATTGCTCCAAGGTTAACCCAAATAGTCACTTGAATGTGAGATGCAATTTTTGTAGAAAGGAGATGTAGGGTGGAGTGTTTCGTATGAAACACCATTTAGCTCGAACAAAACAAAATATAAAGCCATGCCTTCAAGTTGACGATGATGTAGCAAATCAATTTAAGAAATTGATAATGATAACAAAGATGAAAAGGAAAAAAAAAAAAGATGACATGTATCATATTGGGCATTCATCAGATTATTATTTTCAAGATAATGATGAAGTGATTGAAATACCACAAGACAAAGGAAAAAGAAAAAGCACAATGGATGGCTTTGTGGTTAAAGGAAAAAATCCAAAACAAGCAACAATCAATCACATTTGGAAAAATGGAGATGGAGAAAGTGTTGTATTGGCAATATGTAGATTTTTTTATGCTAATGCATTGCCTTTTAATGTTGTTAAAAGCCCGTTTTTTGCTCCAATGATGGAGGCAGTGGCTTCATTTGGACTGGGGTTGAAACTCCCAAGTTATCATGAAGTGAGGCACACTTTTCTCCAATAGGAAGTGCAACTTATTGAGAAGTCATTGGATCAATATAGAAAAGATTGGAGTCAATATGGTTGCACATTGATGATAGATGGGTGGACCGATGGAAAGAATAGAAGCATCACAAATTTTCTGGTTAACAGCGCACATGGTACTGTTTTTATTAAATCTGTGGATACTTCTTCAATTTCTAGAAATGCACAGAATATGTTTGAGTTGATAGATTCAATTATTGAAGAAATCAGAGAAGAGCATGTTGTGCAAGTGGTGACAGATAGAGCTCCAGTTCTAGTGAAAATGGGTGAATTCTTAATGGAGAAGAGAAGAAAAATATTTTGGTCACCATGTTCGGCACATCTATTGGATTTGATGCTAGCAGTTATTGAAAAATCGCCCACTCATACCACAACAGTTGTAAAGGCGAGGAAGATTACTGTTTTCATCTATACACATATATGGGTGTTAAATTTAATGAAAAAAATATACAAAGGGAAGAGAGCTTAAATTTAATGAGAAAATATACAAAGGGAAGAGAGCTTATAAGAGCTACTATCACCCATTTTGCTACAAATTTTTTGACATTGAAAAGCATTCATGAATAAAGAGTTGCATTACGATCAATGCTTGCTTCAAAGAAATGGGAAGAGAGTGCCTACTCCACTCAAGTTGATGGAGTGAGAGTGAGGGATATTATCTTGTCAGACAAAGATTTTTGGCCTTCCATAAAGTATTGCATCAAACGTGTAACTCCCTCAGTAAAAGTCTTTCGCTTGGTTAACTCCAATGAAAGACCACCAATGGGATACATTTACGAAGCAATGGACCAGACCAAAGAGGCTATTGCCAAAAATTTTGACAATGTGAAGAAGCGGTATGATCCCATATGGAGAATCATAGATTCAAGATGAAACCTACAGTTGCATCGTCCCCTGCTTGCAGCCGCATATTTTTTAAATCTTGCATTTCAATATGATGAGAAATTTAATGCTGATTTGGAAGTTAAAAAGGGATTGTATGACACGCTAGAACGATTTGCTCAAGATAGTAGAACTCAGATTCTTGTTGATGAACAAATTGACTATATCAAGAGAAGGATCGGCATGTTTGGAAGAGAAACGGCCCAATTAACGATCAAGACAAAACAACCCGGTAAAATACATACTCAGTTTTTTTATATTCCATAATTCATATTGTTGTTCTTCATTATGTTATCCTTTTTCAATCATTGACTTTCTTCTTATAATATAAACTAGCTTTGTGGTGGGAGAGCTATGGTGATCATTGCCCTAAACTACAAAAGCTAGCACTTCGAATATTAAGTTTAACGTGTAGTTCATCTGGGTGTGAAAGAAATTGGAGTACGTTTGAACAGGTGAGATTTGTTAAATTTATTTTCATTACTTGGTTACATAAATGTATAAATCTTGATGTTAAATTTAATGATTGAATGAATCTAACTTTTGCATAGATACATTCGAAAAGCAGAAACAGACTAGATATATTCAAAAAGGAGAAACAGACTAGAGCAATAACGTCTTAATTCTTTAGTCTTCGTTAAATACAATCTCAATCTTTAAGTCCGTCAAAAAAAGAGAGAGAGGGATCAAGCTCTTGACCCTATTTGCTTGTCAAATATGGATTCTGATGATGAGTGGATCACTAAAAAGGAAGATTCTGCTTTAGATAATGACATGTCATGGATGGACCTTTACTGAAAGGACAAGTAGTAGCAAGACAAACGACAAGGTACTACTAATTTACTAAATGTCAAAGTCTAAAAATTAATATTTATTTTTTATTTTAGCAAACTAAAATTTATAATCTCGTTTTACAGGGCCTAGAAAACTTACATTTGAAGCAAAGATAAAGGAAAGAGGAAAGTTTCTAAGGTTGACGAAGAAGAAGCTTTGGTGTCTTCATCTAATAGTGAAGAGGAGGAAGTTCAATGTCTTGACGATGGATCATCTTCATTTGGTGATGATGATATTGGAGATGATGATGTTGATGTGGATATAGTCATCAGTAATGATGGGAATATGAGCATCTTTTGATGTATTTTGCCTTTTTGGGATGAAATATTTTGTATTTAGCTCATAGATTAACTCATGAGCATCTTTTGTTGATAGAACGTTTTCCTTTTTCAACATATAAATGTTGCTGTATGGAAAATGGATGAGTTATGCATATTTATATTTTTTATGATTTTTACATTTTTTTTAAATTTTTTAGAACTATTTTGGAAAAAATAAAAATGAATCCTACGATTCACAATTCAATTCGTGATTCGATTCGATTCGGAACCTAAAATGATTCACGATACGATTCTGATTCTGACAACCTTGAGAACATTTATACGAGATTTGCCTAGATCCTTAAACACATGGGTTGCAATTCCAAACTTGTTGGACATGATTTCTAAATTGGTAAATTGAATTCTTTAATCTTGATTGATCATGATTTTATTACTATTAATATTGTTTAACCTTGCATCGATTTGCCATAGAGTTGGTAGTAATCCTTCTACTTGAAATTGGTATTAGAACAAATTGACTTACTTTTCCTATTCACTTCATCCTTGAATTAAAGTATTGCTTTGTTTTTAGATCCTCTACATATTGGCATATTTTGTTATAATCATGCCTTATTATTTGAGCAAGAAATGCATGAACAGTAGTGTAAATTATCAACTTACTATATTGGGACTTAGCCAATCAGTTTTGGTGGGCAGACGAGGACATACCTATACATGATTGTGATGCAGTAAACAAGGATTGAGTGGTTGACTACGTGAATTAGATAACATGGAGTACCAAAAAGATGTGGAAGTATTCAATTTATTATATAGATCCTCTAAATTATTATTTGAGAATTTGTCTTAGGAGCAAGGTTTAAAAAACCAGTCTCGAGACCCGACTCGGTCAGGCCCAGTCCAAGTCAAGTTGCCCAGAATCGGGCGAGTTGCACAGGACTCGGTCGAGTGGGGTTTGGTCCAAAAACAAGTTATTAAAACATAGATAAAAAAGGAAATCAAGGAAAGCCCCATCACTTGTAACTCAATCCCCAGCCCTAGTTGACTCAAGATATAATATTAAGAAAAAAATGGGAAAAGAATAGGAGTGGCGAGGAAAACCAGCCAAGCAGAGACAGAAGAGGAGAGGCAGATGGAGACGATGGGCGAAAAGTGTACATGCACCCTCAAGCATCATCATTAGCAACGAGCATCAGCAACACCAGTAGCAGTAACAAGAATCAGAAACAGTAGTAGCAATGATCATGGATAAAAATATAGGCTGTTACCCAAAAATTGGTCGTAGCACCCAAGGGCGCTACACTATTTACATATTAGTGCCGCTCACAAGTGTAGCGGCACAACATAGCAGGTGGGGTTAGTCGACTTTTACATTCACTTTTTCTGCCCTAGCTTAGTGTGAATTTCTCCTCTTTTTGACTACTGCAAACCTATTTTCTTGCCTCCATTTTTCAAATCCTCTCAAAAGAATAATAGAATCATTAAATACAAATTATACAAGCATCATTCAAGTGGGATCAAGCATCCAACTCAAAAACTTAACTCTACATAAGTTTTTTGGGATTTTTTTTCTACTTTGACTTTATTTCTCTTTTTTTTTTCCCATGAATCACATGATAATGAATTGTTATTGTGAGATCCATGCTCCCCTTTGATCAAGCCCCACATATTTTTTTTTTTCATTCTTTATTTGTTTCTGAATTTTTAACTCCGCCAGTTTTTGCTACTAGTACCAAGTCCGAATAAAGGAGGAGAGGTGTGTTAGGTAAGTTGACAGTCAGCGTAAAACTTTGTCACAACCCAAACATGAATTCTGAGATGGAATAGAGAAACAAAATTCATGTAACAGACCCCAACATAGTTGGGATAAGGCTATGATGATGATGATTTGTTTTTTAATTTTTATTTTCGAATTATTTTATTATTCGAAAAAAAAAAACTTGTTTACTCATGGAAAACCAATCAAATGAGTTGAAAATGATTCCTAAATATTAGATCTATGTTTCCCATAGATCAATCCCACATATTTTTGTGTTTTTCTATTTTTTTTCTGATTTTTGTATTTTTTAAAAAAATAAATATTTTTCACAAAAGTAAACCCAGTCAAATGGGTTAAAAATGGTCCCTAAATGTTAGATCTATGTTTTCCATAGATCAATCCCACAACATTTTTGTTCTTTTATAATTTTTTTTTATTTTTGGATTTTTGTATTTTTTGAAAAAAAATTTTACAAAAGTAAACTCAATCAAATGGGTTGAACATGGTCCCCAAATGTTAGATCTATGTTTCCCATAGATCAATCCCACATATTATTGTGTACTTCTTTTTTTCAGATTTTTGTATTTTTTTAAAAAAATATTTTTTACACAAGTCAACCTAATCAAATGGGTTGAAATGGTCTCTAAATGTTAGGTCTATGTTTCCTATAGATCAATCCCACATATTTTTGTGTTCTTCTTTTTTTTCAGATTTATGTATTTTTTTAAAAAAATATTTTTTACAAAAGTAAACCCAATCAAATAGTTCGAAAATGGTCCCTAAATGTCAGTTCTATGTTTCTCATAGATCAATCCCACATTTTTGTGTTCATCTTTTATGGTTTTAGTCTCTTAATTTTCGAACTTTTCTATTTTTTCAAAGAAAAAATAATTTTAGTATTTTACTAATGGAAAACTCATCAAATGACTTGAAGATGGCGCATAAGTGCTAGGTGGATAAATCACATAAAAGAATCCTCCATTATTTCATGTTTTTAAGATTTATTTAAATTTTATCCTGTTACTTTGGAATACTTTTTAGGAATTCTATTCTGGAGTGTGTGTTAGACATCGTGAGAAAATGCTGCATGAGATAGAACCTGGATGGAGTTTTGGTAAGGCAATTGAAAACAATCGATTAAAGATTAGGTACAAGTTTTGTTACGGAGTGACCAATGGGGGCATTACAAGATTTAAGCAACATTTGAACCATGTGCAGGGCAATGTTGCATGGTGTCTCAAAGTTGCCATAGAAGTTAGGGAGCAAATGAGAAAATTATTGAATAAAACAAAACAGAAAATAATACAAATTAAAGAAAAGAGATAGAAAGATGTTGATGCATACTATGATGTATTTGGGGATGAAGCTCTTGGTGGTTCTGATGATGAGGATGAAGACCCACAAATGATGGATGTACGCCAAGAGTCCCTCATGACACATCAAGAAGAAGAATAGCATCGAGCAAAAAGTCAAGGTAGAAACTATGATGCAAGGGACTCATCTAATGCCGCAAGCAAGGGCAAGGGCATTGCGGAAGCAATGCATAGAGCATTAGTAGCTGACAACGGGATGATAATGTAGATATCGTTTTTACTCAGATGGTTGCACCTACACAAACTAGAAGAAGGGCTGGTTTTGTTGATCCTCTAGCACATAGATCGGAGGTAGCTAAGCAACCAAAAAGCTCAAATGTCCTTAAAAGGGTGTTTTAATGGGTGCAAGAGATAAATTAGCCAAAGCTACAGCAAAATGGCTAATTCACTACCGCAATTGATTCTCCTTATTTTCAAACAATTCTTGATGTTGCAACTCAAGTTGGGCAAGGTATAATGAAGAAGAAAAGAGCACACCACATCCACTACATGGACTTGAAATCATGTCAAACCAATAACATTTCTAAAGCATAAAACTTAAAGTCCTATAGTCAAATGAAAGCACAAGCTGGCAATTAACATCATACTTGGTGAATAACAAAGAAGAGAACGAATAGCAGTCATAAGGTTTACACACAACACATGCATGATAAAAAAAAAATACAGGTAGGAAAATACAGCATACCTAGCCCTGAAAGTAGTCTCACATGTTTTCCAGTACTGAAGAACCATCAAAGCATCATCTAGTGTAACTTGGGTCTTAAATCTGATGTCATTCAAAAACTTCTTGCTTTTCAGCTGCTTTAAAAGTAAAAGTTTCAGCTGTTAATGGTCAAAACTTCTAGGTAGGAGAAAAGCAAACTGCAATGTTGATGATAGACCAAAAACTGAAAATAATTTTATTCCATTAGATAAATCAACTGAAAATAGTACTTTGGTGTTAAACATACTTTAAGGTTCTCATATAATTTCAAGATCAAACTAAGAAAGCTCAACATGGGAATGAATATCAAATGAATGACAGTTCAAGGGAACAAGTGAACCTGTGGTACAGCATATGGAGCAAAAGCACCAAGGACAGACCGCACCGCCTCACAATCATAGAAAAGATCTTTAGGGTAGTGAAGCTCTTCATCAATGCTTGATGCTATCCACCTATATTCACGAATGCTTTTGATAAATGAAGAATCAACAAGCTTATGATTCTCATTGGAGTCAAAAACACAAGAACCATTTACTTTTTCACTAAAACAATCCTCCCACATTTTATCAAGAACTTCCAAAAGATATTTACACTTCTCCCTGTGTTTCATCAAAGAGAGAGAGGATAAAACTCTGATCAATTCAGATGATTCCCAGTCCTCAATAATCACCTCAGCTGAACTAAAATCCCCATCTGACTTCATATTTTGGAAAACATTACGAAAAACATCTGCCACTTTCTTCTGAATATGAGTCACTTGTACAAAATCTGTAACACCCAATCCCTTGAAAAACTCTCGCCACTTTGTCAGACTAGATGATAACAATTGGGTACTTGGATGCTTCAAATACATCATGTCAAGCACATGCCATTCAACATCATTATCATCAATCAACTTACTTATATCAATAAAATTCCCAAACTCTTTGCTGAAGTGAATTGATACCTCAGAAGGCCGTTTATAACCATAGTTTGTCAAAAGAAAAGCTCTATTTCGTAATTCTGAGATTATTTCCTCCCTTTCAAACAAGCAGCTAGGGCATGTAGTGTGAAGGTGGAACATAACAAAGCAAAGGTATTCTGACATCAGCTGGTCGTCTTCACATGCAACCATATAATTGGACATAGCTGGCAAAATATGAGTTTTTATAATTTCATGTGCTGACAACCGTTGGACACCAATTCTAAGAAGCATTTGCTTAACATTTTCTACTCGAGTGTCTTCAATGCTGTAGGTGCCTGCAGTTACAGCTGATAGAATAACTGGATTTACAGTTCTAAGTTTCACATAGAGGTTTGGAAAATCTTTATAACCGTGTTCAGCTTCAGAATTGAAAGCATCACAAGGTAACCAAATGGGACCTTCAGCCAATGATCCAAACGAACCATCAGAAAGTGGAATAAATGGAATTTTTCCAAGACTGTTGAGAAGATCACTTTCGATACCAGAATTTAGAGAGGTGTGATGTACTTTAGACTGAAGTGACAAAGTAGTATAAAGAGCATCTAGCCATGAAGATAGCCAGTCAAGACCCATTGACTTAATGCCATCATTGGTATGACACATTGATGATATAAATTTTACTAACACATCAGGTCCATAATCTTGAATACCCAGAGCCTTGGCTAATGGATCAGCCAGGACAATATCCTTATTCATATAACCAACACCAAGATGCTGATGGAGTAAATCCTCAGGTAAGAGAGTATGAACTTGCTCATTCCAACCTCTAAGAACCCTGCAAGGAGGAACCCATTGCATATTCCCTCCCTCTAGAAGCAAACAATTCGAGGTGCGTAATTTATAAATAATCATATGAGGAAGACGAGAGAAGAACCCATGAACTTCACCTACAAGTGGAACAAAACTCATATAAACTGTCACAGCTTTTCCAGGACTCTCGCAGAAACAGGGAAGGGCACAGAAGGATCTCTCTGCACTGACAAATAAAGTTGGGAACTCTGACAACAACCACTGATTCCAGGCACTATCTCCATCAACTTCTTCTCTAGAAGAAGGCAGAATGAAATCCCCTTGAAGAATAAATTTCAACCCATACATCCGTAAAGGAAGAAAAGAAAATACTGGCTGCTGTTCTAAATGTGGCTTGTACTCTCCATTGTTCGATTCCTGTAGTGTGAAAGCTATTGCAATCTCTGTAGTTTGCACATCAGGACGAATTGTACTAGCTCGTAAAATTTGACTGGCCATCAACCAAAGCATTTTATCCTTGCCATGCGAAACTTTAACAATATTGTGCCCCAAGATCTCTTTTCTCATTATAGTGAGTGAATCATTGAGCATATTTCGGAATTTTATACATCGGAGTCGATGAAGAAATAATAATAGGGAAGGATGAAGATCTGAAAACATGGGAATAATAGAACTCATGCCTGTTCCTTCTTTAAATTTTGATCTAAAAGGAAGCACAATGACAGTATTCCAACTCTTAGAATCAGTTTGATCTACTTCACCAGATAATTGCCTCGTAAAAAAGTTGATATCACATGGAGAGACCACAGTTGGCAGAACCAAACCAATCTGACCCGCAGTTGCATCAAACTTGACATGAAACCCATTGGAATGAATCTCAGGAGCATCTGTTACCTAAAGAAAGATCAATTCAAATTTTCACAAGTTGAATAGTACTGAAAAATATCACCAACCATGCAGCTTGAAAATAAAGGTTATCTACATTTGAAAGGATGGTAAGGATCCCTTTTGATAAATGAAATGCTGGCTATGTGCAACCAGCCCTATGCTCTATATAATATGCAATGCTAAGCAACCCTGCAGGTTGCTGCCATTGTGGGTTGGACTTGTTTTTGGCCTAATTGTTAAGGGTCCAAGACAGATTGTCTCCAGTCAATGGTTTGTGGACTGTTGGGCTCATATGGGCTTGGATGGACCTGATTAGATGGTCTAATTGGACCATTAAGGATCTGGTCTGGATCCCCAACAAATTCAGCACCTTTATAATTAAATATAAAATCCATTTTAAGCCTATCTTGACCATCCAAATTCTGATTTGGTCCCTTGCTTGATAGGTCCTGATTTAGACGGATCAAAAGCCCTTGTGATCAACCAAAGAGATCCAAATAACTGATAGCCCGATGGTTCATATAGTTCATTTATGGCTTCCTACCATGGCTTTAATAGTCCATCTGATTCAGTATTTCTCGCCTGACCAATCATACAATCCATCAGATCCAAGTCAACCACTCCTGCATCACAAGCCCAACCATTTGGACAGGACAGTCAATTCTAGTTTCCAAAACAAAGAGAAAGATAAAGAGTTAACCCAACAAAATTGTTCATATTAGCCTACCCGAAAAACTGATTTGAAGCCAATTCCTTTCTGGCCAATGTATCCAGTATTCGATCCTTTTTTCGTTGAATTCCCAACATCACAAAGTGCTCGAATGTTATGAGCAGAAAACCCCTGCTCATTATTTAGAACAACAACACCAGTAGATTGAAGAATGAATACCAATGTAGGTTCCACATTTTCTGCATACATATTATCATCAGCATTCTGAACCTGAAGGAATAGGGTAAGAAAATGAGTGAGAGATGATGAAAATCTCATTTAGATGAACATCGACATATTCCCAACCTTAAAAAGTAAAGAACAAGTGCTATATTTGGTCCAGGCCCATGTAAGATTGTCTCTCCCATGTGAGGGATCTCTAGAGAATTTGGTTTGTCTCTCCCATGTGAGGGATCTCTAGAGAATTTGGTCAACATCTGATGTAAGTGTAGCCTTAGATTAGGCACACAATGGATATAAATATACAGTCGATCTCCCTTATGGGACACAACAAAAATTCAAAAATCTCTTTTGTTTGGTGCTCACGTCTTCCTCCATTCTGTTAATATAAGGACCTACAGATCCCTACAGGGTGAAGTGTGGGTTTAGATGATATATGGCCTAGCTGCAATCTAGTATTACTCGGGAGTTAACCGGTACTCTAGGTCCACGATGAAAGGTCTTGGGCCCTCTGCCCTCTAGTGGTACCACCCCATTACATGCACACTCACTCAACTCGTGTCATGGGTTTTGGCAAAGAGGGAGAATATAGCCAAGTGGTTTTCCCAACTAGTTACATGTTTACTACAACGTCTTACATGATTCGGTTTATACATGCTAAATTCATCCTATTCATGCCTAGTTTACTACTACTTGACTTCACATGATCATATACATGTCTTTATTCTAGTTTGTGGTGCATACTTATGTTTTATGACTGTTTACCTTGTTGAACCGTGGTGTCCCACGGTGCTAACCTTGGTGTTACAGGGGAGGACACCGCTGACCCTACCCCAAAAAATGAAGAGATCGAAGACTCCTCAAGAGCTAGCTGAGTGGACAACAGACGACATCTTCTAGATATCTTCAATCGGAGAGCTCATCATGGGGATGGTTTTGGGACATGGGCCTGGATGGCCTATATGCATTTCATCTTTTGGGAACTTTATATTATGGGACTGTAAAAGTTAATTCTCATACTACTTAGTACTTGTTTTCTCTAGTACTTCTCTCATGCAACTTAAATCTAATATTATGCCATGGGATTGATTATGCTCTTTTACTACTCTATTCATGTTATGGTGAGGATGCTAAATGAAAGTGTTATATATATATATATGATGGAAAGTTACAAAGGCATCCGCACGCAAGGGAAAATTTTCATATTCCCTACTTATAGGGTTTGGATCGTGAACCTTGCCCGTGGAACCTTTGAGAACTTCCACGTGGAGACCAAATTCACACAAGTCATTGGCTCAAACCCCCACGTCATGATGTGTGTTCCACGCCTCAGTGTCGCAGCCACGATCAAGAAAATAGATCAATCTCCCAAAGGATTGATTGAATCCAACATGGATTCCAGCCCTAAAGCACAAGCATAACCATGAAACAAACCATAACTTGAAGGAAAACCAACAAGAATTTTATTAATCAAATAAGCATAAGCAACTACAATCAGGTCTCTCTTTTTTATAGAGTAGTAAACATAATTCTTGGCAACCAAGACTTACTAATTAAAACAAAACTTTCTAATCCTAATTAAACAAGAAATAATAATTAGTAGTATGATAAATATAGAAGATGCCACAATAGGTCTCATCCAATTGAGCTGTGGCTAAACCCAATTGACCCGGTGGGTCAATGTTTGGACCCAGTTGCCTTCTTAGGCTGGGTCCATAATGCATCACTCAGGGGTTGTGCTGATCATGATTTCGGGCCCGGGGCGTGAGTAATCACATTACTCATAGGTCAGACATGTTATTGCCTAATTCATATGTCATAAATATTATTCCCTAACTCGCAAGTCAGTTATGTTAAGCGCCTGACTATAGGTCAGCCGTCTAACTATAGAGCACCTTTTTATGAGTCATGAGGCATCCATGAGACGATTTGTGCTATATGGTAGTTAGATGGTTGTCATATGGTTAGAATTAGCAACCTTGACCAGACCTTAACTGAATTTCTATAATGTCACTTTTTTGTGTTCAAGCATAACACTGTTTAATCATGATGTTGTGCACATATGTAGATGAGAACTCTATTCAGTCGGTTTCACTGATTTGTGAATTTGCCCCCAATCCAGCCAGGTAACCAGAACCTAAAAAGTGAGCTTTGGTGATCAGTAAGTCAGAGGCTTGGAGATGTGCATCTGACAGAGGAAGATAAGAGAAAGAGAGGGACATTAGTAGTTGATTTCTTTAAACTGTTGCTAGCCGATTTCATATTTTTTTTAGATTTTAAGTTTTAAATGAACTCTATTTATTGAAATTCAAGATTTATGCCCATGAATCTGAATTAGTTATTTGATGTACGTATATGGGAAAATGATTACCCATAGTTGCGACATGGAATTCAAAGGGAAACCAACATTGTTTACTGTAAGATATATGTCAGATGCCACTCAGCATTCAATCCAAAGAATCCAAACACCATAGTTGCACATATTTATGTGATATGATAAAAGGAAGATAGGAAGAAAAAATCAACCTGTGAAAATTGAAACAGTTCCACCAAAGGAAACAGTAAAAATCTAGTTCGAGAGTAATTCAACTCTCAAAGCTATTGCAAAATCATGATGTTGAATTTCAATAATCAATTGATTAAGGGGGACCTTCTACTGACAACTCAAGTCAAGAAACCAATCTTAGATGCTTACCAGCTCAAGAAGGAAATGTGAATCCTGTGAATACAACTCCTGTGAAAGACAGTGAAGTGCTCTACCAAGGCGGGCATGCTGCTTCTTTAACAAACTACTCTCAGCAAACTTCAGATTTGGGTCTAAACCAAACTCTTCACGCCTGATTGATTCAATAATACGGGACGCATCCTCCTGTAGCTGATTATCTTCTAATGAAAATGGAACACAACTATCAACATGCATCTCACCTGACACTTCAATAGAAACCTTCAATGCCTGAACTTCAGTGGATGTTTCACGATCAGCATCAAGCAGATTAGGCCTTGCCTCAAGGGTGGCCATCTTACCATCCATGGTTAATGAATTATCAGTTGAAGTCACTGCGTTCCTCAGCTCCATGCTAAATACAGGATCCAGTGTTTCTGAGTTCTCGTTTATGATCTCGGTATCAGTAGCTACCACAGAACTAAATGCATGGTAATCATCAATCCATTCCAATATTCCAAGGCAGAAGCCAATGTCATGAAGCATAATACGTTGTTCAGGTAGGTTACATTCCCGTAAAATGACTGCAGGAGCATCTTTTGTAAAGGATTGCAAGCCGGACAGCAATACATCCATAGCAAAACTGCGGAATTCTGAAGGCAGATAAGCAACACAATCAAGTACAAATTCCGATGCCACAACAATGCTTCTCTTTGTTATATATAGGCTTTCAGGAAGTTCATTGTTTGTTGTATAATCCGCTATAGCAGCAATATCCAGGGTGCCAAAAGAATGTGGGTCACTATCAAATCCCGATCCTTCATCGGTCCACTCAATTCTTTTCCATGCATAGAAGGATCCCCATTAATTTTCACTCCAGAAGTCATAGAATTTTTTATGATGACTTCAAATGCTAGGCGTGCATAACATTTTAGAAGGGAGAGTGGAACATTGGACATTCCTCCATACAAGGAAAGCAGGGACAACAATTTCAGTGCTGTGAGGAAGGAGGAACCTTGAAGTGCAGCTTCCAAGAACTCATCAACAGTAGCTGAGGGTTCAATTCGAATTAATTTTCCATCGCTTGTAACTATACATGACAGTTCTTTACCATGAAACCCATTCAACAACCATTCTACCAAAGGACCAAGAGATGGAGCAAATATAATATCCCAATGAGACCATGATCGGAGATCTGTTAACATTGGTGCTTTACGTAAGCATTCGATAGCATCTTTGTCAGAAACAGATCCAAGGCAACCACTTGTTTGTCCTAACTCAGCATTTATCTCAGAAACTTCAGATGAATGGCGAGCATTCTGGACGATCAAGTCCCCATTATATCTCGTCCCCAACAATGTCACAGAAAACGTAACACACCTCGAAACATCACTGCTTTTCTGCCTACTTATAAGATCCAAAAAATCTTGATCAGGATCACTACCTCTTAGTTGAAAGCTGATCAAAGGGAATTGTTTCCTGATTATAGCAGAAATTTGTTGCTTGTTGGTAACAACACTTTTCCCAAAGGCACTTAACGCCTGTGACAGCAGTTCAAGTAGCTGACACTGAACAAGAGAAGCCTCAAGGTCTCCAGTCACCCCTTCATGAAATTCATAACACAACAAAGAGGCATGTTTTTCTAGGAATGCAATAAAATCTCTATAACCTAAGGAACCAAATACCTTGGCAGAAAATTGTTGTGTCAACCATTCCTCACAATCACGGAACTTTCTGAAGGATGAAATTTGATCTTTTAGATGCAGTTTTCCAACTCTAGGCGTAACATTGTTAACCTCAAAGTATATAGCAATCTTTTTAATTATATCATCAACAGTGATGCCTGCAGAATGCAAAAATAAATAAATTAATAACAAACTATAGAATAAGATATTGAGTGTGAGTTTGTGAGAGATTGTACAATCTTGAGTATTAATAAGGAGAGAATCAAAACACATATGTAGGTTATAGTGATAAAATGAATAAAGAACCCCAATCCTAACTAATAGAGAAGATGTAGATCCTAATCAAAGTGCTCAGCTGTGTACGGCAAGGATCAAAATAGCAGTTGCAGTGGGCATAGCGGCCAGTAGCCAAAAATGCTACATAGCAGGCAATATATAGCTGTGCAGCGGTGTGAATTGAAAAAAATTGTCAAAAGATTTTGAAAAAATATCCAAAAATCTAGATTATTGAAAAATGTTAAATTTGATATATTTTTTCCTATAATAGCTAAGGTGGATGTAGCGGTCCCTTCAGTGCACAGAAGTTTCATATCGTTGAATGATTATCAAATAAGTATTAATCTATTTTACCCCATGTATCTATGTTAGTTGGCTATACAAAGTTAGAACCTATCATGCATTTCTAACTAAATTCATAATTCAAATAAGTAATTTAGCACAATTATACATAACAAAAGGACATATAAATTCTAATGTAATGCTTAAAAAAAGTTTGATGTTCAAACTAAATAACAAATTAAGTTTCATTGAATCAAACAATGTAATTTTGTTGAGTAGAAAAAAGAATACCTCTACCAACGGGGGTATCTACCTGGACATTACCTAAAGAATAGCCATTGAGAGGAACTCTCTGAATTGGCTTCAATTTAGCGATATCTTATATGTTTCGTGTTCCTTTAAGCATGGAAGGGTAGAAGAGTTGTGTAGAAGTGTTGTTTGGAGAGAAGAATTAAAGAAATAAGCTTTACTATGCATTTTAAACCCTTTTTGGAAAGTAGTTATCAGTCACACACCGTAACAACCCATGGGGACTGTAGCAACCCCATAGCCTTTGTTTAAAAACTCAGCTGAGTCCAAGTCGACTCGAACTGGGCCCATCTTGAGTCGGGTCTAGCCGAAAGGGACTTGGCCGACAGTCATATGCACCTAGGGCTTCTTGTTTGTCATTTTTTTATTTCAAAAGAGAGGAGAGGCTAAGAGAGGCTAGGAGAAGACTATTTCTACCTAGCTCTTGGCTCAAATCCCTTTTTTTGAAAGATTCAAGCTTCCAAAGATCAAGACCACTATTCATTCAAAAGAGGGTTTTGAAATCTTGGTTTTCGAGGTACATATTTTCATTTTCTCTTGCTTACATGGATGAGAGAGGATCATACTATGTTGGATGTGGTTGAGGTTGAAATTTCCACTTATGATTTCCATAGAAAATACAATTATTTGTATTTTTTTTGCTCGAATTAAAAAAAATAAGGAAAAATCAATTTTTTTCATGATTTGCATTTTTTTTTTTGGTAGATTCTCACTCTTTTGGATACGCACTACATAGATCTATGGTTTTAATCATAGATCTATGCATGTATGATCTAAAGATGTAATTTTTATGACATTTTTTATTTAAAATAAATTAAAAAATTATATTTATTGATTCGTGCATGCTTATATAGTTGAGAAAAGATGATAAGATATATGTTTTGCTTGTAGGTGGATTTTCCACTCAAGACTTATTGGAAATATGTTTTCTTTTTTTTTTTTTTTTTTTTGCCTTGGATTTAAAATATATATAATGATTTTTTTTTTCAATATTTTGTTATGCAATTTATATGAACTTAATGTATGACTCGTGTACTACATAGATCTATGCTTCTAATCATAGATCCATGCATGTATGATCTATAGTTGTAACTTTCTAACATGTTTTCTAGAGTTAGATTAGATGGTTAAGAAAAATATCATAGGGTATGATAATTGTTAAGTTATTAACTTATACATAGCCTCATTTATTAATATATTTTTGAAATTGACAAATTGTGAAGGGCGGCTTGGCCCAACGGCAAAGGCTTACCGGTAGCGTCCTGAAGGACGCTAGTTCAAGTCACGGAAACAGCCTCTTCAAAATGAAGGTAAGGCTGCATACATCTCGCCCTCCCCAGACCCCGCTATGCGGGAGCCTCAAGCACTGGGCCGCCCCTTTTTTTTTTTTGACAAATTGTGCAAAATTACTTGTTACTATAGTCACAAATAGAATGGCACCACAGATGAAAGAGAGGGAAGTTGATCCTGGATGGGCTCATGGCGAGATTATTGGTGGAGACCGTCATAGGGTGAAATATAAATGGTGTGGAAAAACCATGAGTGGTGGAATCCACAGATTTAAACAATAGCTTGCACATATTTCAAGAGATGCAAAAAATTGTCCAAATGTCTTCACTAAAGTCAAAAAAGAAATGAGGGACATATTATCTGTAAAGAAAACAGAAAAAGCAGAGAAGAAAAAATTTCAAGAGAGAGTTGCTAGAATAAAGAGGATTGGTGATTCTTTTGATGATGATGATGATGAGGATGAAGAAACTAAGGATACAAGGAGGGCAATGAAGAAGGGCCGCCAAGCTTATGAAGCTGAGCTTACTTGTTTAGAAGGACGACGAGGTGGGGCCGGATCTTCAAGAGTACCTCCGAACCCTTCTGAGGATACAGCAAGGAAAAGTACCTTGGGTCCATTATTACATAGAACACAAACCATAAAGCAACCCAACATTTCTAGTTCTATGATGAGTGATATAAAAACTAGAACTTTGAAGATAGGTAAAGCAATTTCAAAGTTCTTCCATTATAATTGGATTCCTCCAAATGTAACTAGCTTACCATACTATCAGACCATGGTGGATACCATTGCTGAGGCGGGGCCTAGAGTTAAACCTCCTACCACTTATGAGATTAGCAGTAAATATCTTGATATGGAGCATAAAGATTATACAAGATACTTGCATGACCATATTGAAACATGGAAAGAATATGGTTGCACACTTGTGTGATGGATGGACAAGCAATAATAAGCAGCACATAATTAATTTTATGGCTTATTGTGTAACGGTAACATGTCTTATTCACTCAATAGATATATGTGGACATCGATTGGATGCTCAATATTTGTTCAATTTAATGGATTTGACACTACAAATGATTGATGGATGGGATCAGTATTTTGTTCAAGTTGTGACGGACAACGTGGCAAATTTCAAGGCGTCGGGGAAGATATTACATGACAAGTATCCACACATTATTTCAATGCCGTATGCGGGACATTGCATTGATCTTATGTTGGAGGACATTGGAAAATTGGAAGATGTCCATAACACTACTGAAGATGGAAAGAATATTACAAGCTTGATTTACAACCATCAGTTTTTTACTAATATGATGAGATTGATATTCCACACCATTTATATATTTGAAAGAGCCCGATTTCAATTGAAATCAGCCTTAATTGATTTTGACTCTAGTCCAATTTATTTTGATAGTTCTTTGAATTGTTTGTAACTTCACTTCCTCACCCAAAAAAAAAAAAAAAAATCACATGTTCACTTTCCTCTCCCTTCTTAACTTCCTAATTATATATATTAAAGCAAAGAAAAGGGAGACAGGAGAGGACACCACATTAGCAATCATGGTGTTCTTCTTTTAAAAAAATACTTAAGAAAATCATACAAAGCTTTGGCCATGACATGGGCCATAGTGTACCTTTTCAAATTTATTTATCCTAGCTCATATGCCTAAATCTTAGGATTAGTTTTGATCTTTTCTATGAGAGGGATTCTTGATAAGAACCACTTGGCATTCAAAATTAGTAAGAATATTAGATTCAAACTTCCTCAATTATCTTCTCCAAAATTATCTTCATTCTCTTCAAGATATAATGGTCGTGAGATTTTGAGAACCGGGTATTGCAAGATTTGCTACCAATTTTCTGGCATTGGAAAGTTTTTGTCGTTATGGGGCAAACATAATGCAAAAATGGATGAGTGAAGCATATATAAACTCCATGTTTTCAAAACAGAATTTGTCACAACTTGTAGGCCGAATTGTACTAGATACAAGTTTTTGACATAGGGCGGAGAGAATTATATACTAACTCGAGCCACTTATGAAAGTATTGAAAATGATGGATGGTGATACGAAGCCTACAATGGGCTATGTCTACAATGCAATGGATCAACCGAAGCTTGCTATTGAGGCAAGATCTAGAGAAAAGTATAGGACTTATTATAAGACGCTGTAGAAAATTATTGACCAAAGATGGAACAACCAATTACATCAAGATATACACGCCGCATGTAAATCAAGATATACACAACTGCTAAATTTTATGTCTGAAGTTTAAAATATTGATTTATTTTGTAGAATTTAATCAATGTACTACTTTATGACATAATGCAACATACTTTTTGAACCCATCAAGCTACCATAGCAAGGGCTTCTCCAAGCACAAGGAAGTTTTTCAAGGCTTGAAAAGTACATTATAGACAATGGTTAGCGACAAGATGAAGAAAACTAACATGCTTAACCAAGTAAGGTTTCATAATATCACATATTGTTTGCATCAAGATACTAGTAAACTAGTACTTACTAATTTATTTATCTTAACTTGATAATTTTATAGTCGAGGAATTATAAAGGTGCTCTTGGAAGTTTTGGAAATGAGTTTTGTATAATAGCTCGTAAAAGGATGGATCCAGGTTTGTTATATTCCTATTTTCTATTATCATTTCTAGTAATCTCTAGTGGATTAATAATAACCTATGAACGAAATTGGAGTACATTTAACTTGATCCACACAAAAACCAAGAATAGCCTTAATATGGACAAATTGGAGAAGTTAGTCTTTATCCATTATAACATGAGGTTGAAGGCAAGAAACCTCCAAAGAACGGATAAAATATCATTAAAAAGCATGTCAGCTTGAACCACATGATTGATGATCCACATAAAAATAAACAAGTAAATAAAAGGAAATGGAGCCCATAAAGGTTCATAGGCTAGATGTTTGCAATTCATAATGCAGCAAAGAAACACACTTGTAAATTCGTTCTTATTTCGTACACAGAAGCATCGTAAAGAGAAAAATGAATCAGACTATGACTTAAGTAGAGAACTGCACCTCTTTTACTTGAAGGCCCCACATCCATAATTTCCATATATGGTTTAGAACTTGGGTCATCAGATCCAATCTCGCCAGTGTCTTGGAAGGTGTCATAAAGGCTATCCCAAATCCCACGTTTAATTGCTGTCACCTGATATATCAATAAACACCAAACGACAGTTACGGGCCCATAAGGTAGCACAATTCTGTCAATGGCAGAGCTTGACGACCCCTCGGGTTGACTTGGTAACTCGCATGAGTCAATTCCACCCCTCAAACAAAGGAGTCGAGTCAGTGTCAACTCCTGGGTACCCATTATTCAGCCAAGCCAGATAAATGACTCAGCTGACACGGCCAATTCTACATAGCCATGTGACTCAGGCTGATTCATGCTTATTTTCATTCTCTAACTTCACTTAAGATTTTCACAGACAGACTTCATAAGGTCCCTGGCTTTTGCTCAGTTGGTCAACGACCCATAGTGTGGGTGGGTGCATGAGTTTGAATCACTCGAAAAGCAAAAACCTATTGATAAGGCTCCACTTATAAGTGAACTTTAGTTTGGTAGTGCTGCCTTTTAATAACAGAAAAACAGAAAAGACCCTCATCACATAAATCAACCTTCTGACATAAAGTCAAAGTGCTCAAACTAAATTTATGCATGTGGAGCCACCTTGCCAAGAGCAAAGCCCTTTAAATGATATTGCAAGCCATTCCTACCCTAGTGGACCTAAGATCTGCCCCAATCAGGCAATATTCACTGCCAAATTGAGAAAAACATTTTCAACTAATAATAAATGGTGTTGTCAAGATCATTTTTAGGGATATTTTCAAAATAGGGCTTAAGTTTTGCTCAGCTTCAAAATAGGAAAATATCAGTTTTTAAAACAGAGCTTAAGGTTTCCACAAAGTTTTCAAATCAGGGCATCCGGCAAAATCCCTTCCCACAGGCAACTTAACTCTCTTTTTTAATTAGAAAAACCAAAATGCCCCTAGGGCATTTTCAAAATTGAAACCCAGGCAAACAAAACTCGCAGTCATTCCCTTCTCTCCTTCTACCCTTTCTTCTTCAACAACTACTATGATCCATCTCAAAAAAGAGCCCGAAAAGCCCTTTCTCACAGCATCTGCATAATCAAATAGGGACATCAACGATGCCCACATTCATTCAAAGCTCTTCGACGTAGTGGCATTCTCCCACATCATGCATCTCACTGCCCGAGGCAGCGTCCATTACACCATGGAAAGCCCTAGATAGTATTCTGACAGTGACATCGCCCAGGATCATGACTCCCTCTGAAGCCTACAAGGCAGCAATTCCAGACCTGCTGCTGTGTATTTCTGTTTGGGTTTTGCTTTGAAAATTTCCTAAGTGAATTTTCGGTATTTTAATAAAAAGAGAGGACAGTCGCCGGCTTTTCACTGGATGTCCTGATTTGAAAACTAGGAAGATTAACCCCTATTTTAAAAACAGAGATTTTTTGTCCTCCCCTATTTTGAAATTTTCACCTTTTTCCATAAAATAGGCCTACTTTCTAGGGATACATTACTATGCATTTGATGTGCAGTTGGTTCATCCATCACCACATGAAGTTAGCCTCGATCAAGGTGATATTCACACCATTGGATTGGATGATGAGAATTTGAATTTTTCTTTTTTTTATTTTTTTTATAAACAGTCAATTTCTAGTAAGGAAACAAGATTGGGCATCCATCAAACTAGAGATGACAATCTGAACACCATTTGGAAGTGTACAACATAGGCCCCACCGTGCAAAAAATTCTAATTTTTCAAAAGAAAGTGTATTCTGAATTTCAATCACCTTTTTTTTTTCTCACTTGCCCATTCCAGTGGCAAAATTTGAACTTAGTCTTGGACCATGAGGGATAAACAAGGTCAGTTGCATTTTCTAAATTGTTCAAATCCTCTACACCAATGTGTACAACTTGCGTTCACTTGACCTTTTGCAATAAGATTAGCCTGACATTATCATTTGCCCTTCAGATAAAGTAAAATAGAAGGTGAAAGATCTCTTAGCCCTTTAGCCCCTTAGTAATCTCCACAAACATTCTGTTTCTTTTTTTTTTAATGGTTGTAGTCTGAAACCTTATTTCTTTTCATTTTTCATTCCACTTTTCATCATTCCATTTCCAATAGTTGCACTACTAACTTTTCTTCAACAGGAAAGTATAACATCTTTTTCCAAGATCAATAATCAAAATAGTTTTTTAAATAATACTACATGCATATTTGATATTTCTATATCGTCATTCTTCGTTCTGATTTTATAGCATTATAATTTGCAAAAATGGCGTTTGCTTCATTTAATGACTAGATGTAATCATGTAAAGGCATTCATGCATGTTAACATGTCAAACCTAGCAATATATAAAATTGGCTCGAATATGAAAATGTGAAAGGAATAGGATTCAATTTTTCAATTGGAGTTCAATTTTGTAATTGATTTCAAAATTGGCTCGAATTCGAAATTAGTTTTAACCCGATTTTGAATTGGGAGAGATTTTAAGGATTTTATATTTCAAATTTATTTAAAAGGAATAGGGAAAAGAATGGCAATGGGAAATAAAACAACATTGTTCATCAATTACAAGCAAAAACATGCTCACGCTTAGCACGGGCGACAGAATTCTTACTAACAAAAAGTTTATGAACTTATAAATTATAAAGTATTCTTTTTTCTTCCATACTTTAGTACTTTAGTTACAGATTTACAAATACGTCAATAACCTTGGTGAACCACAAATGCAATAGTGACCTTAGAACTAGCTAATATTTTAGTAGAACTCATTCATCTAAAAATAATACTGGCAACTCTACTTAGAGATCATAAAATTTCCAAAGAACCAGACCTACAAAATAAAAAATAACATGGGGAGTGGGTCTCATATATACGCACACACATAAAAGCAAAATGTACCCGTGCTTAGCCAATTCACATATTAAAAATTTATAAGACAAAACTTAAAATAATGAAATCTTTTTATCAAAATTATGTTGAGACGATAAAACTTTCAAATAAAATCAATCCCCAAAATGATAATAAAAAAGAGTGTATATAATTGGTTAACTTTAAAGTGAGAGCACTTTAATTTGTTTAAAATCAATTGCAAATTTCACTTCAACATACTTCTAAAATCATAAAAATTACTCAATGGACCCATCCCAATTTCATATTTATATTTTTTAAAAAAGCACTTTGTTAGCTAATTTTGAGAAGGAATTGAAAGAGTCCTATTGCTAAAAAAAGACTATTTAATTGATAAGGTTTCTAAATTTAAAATTGAAGTTTCCAAATCTATATATATGGAAGGGATAGGATTCAATTTTTCAATTGGAGTTGAATTTTGTAATTGATTGCAAAATAGGCTCGAATTTCAATATAAATTTTAATATGATTTTGACTTAGGATAGATTTTAGGGATTTTAGATTCAAATTAATTTAAAATGAATGAGGGATAAGAATAACTAATTGCCACAAGCCAATATTTCCTATTTTTTAGGAAGTTCACTAAAGGCCAATATTATTGGATTTCCTAAAAAATGGGAAAGACTAGCTATTGGCCATTATTGAACTTCATAAAAATATGAAGATTAGCTTGTGGCAATCAATTATTCTTTTCCCTCATTCAATTTTAAAAAATTTTGAAATCTAAAATCCCTAAAATCTTTCTTGATTCAAAATCATATTAAAATTAATTTCAAAATTCAAGCCAATTTTTGCAATAAATTACAAAATTGAACCATATCTCTTTCATACATATATATAAGGAGCTCCTCTACTAAGCACGGGTGCCTTTCTAGTGGGCCACCTAGTGCGGATGGGACCGGGGGGGATTGAAAGATCTCCCCTCCACCTACCCATATATGTCATCATCTTAATCACTTGATCAAGGGCAGATAAGTTTTCGTCGTCCAAAATGAGCCGATCAAACGGTCAAATTAAATTGGATAAGTGCCAAACTTAGGATCGGTGACTATCACAAAGGTCCCTATTCCACTTGGATGGATCATGAGGATGGCCCCACTAGGTATTTTAGCATACGGTGCTCACCTTATTGTCAGTGAGCACCGGTGCTCAGCAGAGGTTTTCCCACATATATATATGAAAATAATCCTATGAGAACAAATACTCACCATTTTTTTGTGAGAACTTTAGGTTGGGCCCATCTATCACCCAATCCAAATCTTGCAATATACAGGGATCCCCCGATAGCCACATGCCCCAAGTTTCAGTCAAATCCAAACTTACTGGACCGTTAGATCAACTATGCACCAATCCGAATGGAATGGATTTATGGGCCATGGATGAAGCAGTTAGTGACATATGATTCGGGCCAAACTTGAAATTTGGGGTGGTCCCACAGATCTTTTCATCACCCCAATGGGACCCACAAGTGGACCCCATAAAAAGTGCTAACGGAAGGTGCATGAGTGCAATTCTCATAGGATCAAATCCCACATATATATATATATAGAAACTTTGATTTCAATTTTAGAAACCTTATCAAGTAAAGAGTCTTAGTTAGCAAGAGGACTCTTTCAATTTCTTTCCTCTACAAAATTAGCACATAAAATCAAGTCTCTCTCTCTCTACTCCCTCGGTTTTCATCTTTAATTATTAACAGAGTGCTTTTTTAAAATATATAAATATGAAAATGTGATGGGCCCACCAAATAATTCTTATGATTTTTGAAGTATGATGAAGTGAAAGTTGCAATTGATTTTAAACAAATTAACGTGCTCTTGGTTTGAAATTAACCAATTACATTCTTTTTTATTATAATTGTAGGGATTGATTGTGTTTGAAATTCTTACCATCTCAATATAATTTTGATAAAAAAATTCATCATTTTATTTTTTTGTGAATTTTTAATATGTGCATTGGCTAAGTGTGGGCACATTATGCTTTTATGTGTGTGCATATATATATATGAGACCCACTTGCCATGTGCTTTTAAGTGTGTGCATATATATGAGACCCACTTGCCATGCCATTCATTATTTTGTATGTGCTTTGGGTTTTTTATGATCCCTTAGTAGAATTACCT
Source organism: Sextonia rubra (assembly GCA_037013555.1). NCBI lineage: Eukaryota > Viridiplantae > Streptophyta > Magnoliopsida > Laurales > Lauraceae > Sextonia > Sextonia rubra. The sequence continues at coordinate 15,010,830 of JASUAD010000007.1, read as the reverse complement.
AGTTTTTTTTTTTTGATGAATGGGTTTTACTAAAGTATTAACCAGAACCAAGATCATAGATGCATTTGTATTTCTGTAACTAAACTATGGAAGAAAAAAGCATACTATATAATCACTATGAATTGAAGAGCAAACATTTGAATAATGTTGAACATGTGATGCATTACAGACCATGGCCCCCATGGGTCAACCTGCCAACTAGCCCAGCCCAATTACCTCGACCAAGCTCTTTGGCCCGGTCCATCTATTTTCATGTTTTAGCTTATTAGAGTTTTATTTTATGCTACTTTATGGTTTATGTCATATGCCTTTTTTTTTTTTTTGTAAAGAAAAGGTAAAAATTTCTTCCACCAAACAAAAAAGAAATAACCAACTACAAAAAAAAACATCAAAATAACAAAAGAAACAGCTAAGAGAGCTTACACATCAAAAGAAATAGATGAACAAAAAACTCATTCCTTGGCAATACCATCCGCCGAAGTGTTACTCTCTCTTAAAATGTGATGGAAAGAAGCACCCAACTGACTTGAAATATCGTGCACCTCCTCCCCGAGTCTGCTAACCTCCAATGAATAGTTTTTCCAGAACCCCGTTGGATAGCAAAAAAAGAATCACCTTTGAGAATAGGATTAAAAGCTCTCATTCTACGTAGCTAACAACACCAAACTAGAAGAGCATACAACTCTGCTTCTTTAGAATTAGATGTATCCATTGGACCTAAATAATTTCTAATAATGATACCATTCCAATCTCTGATGACACCACCAATGCCTCCTCATTGAGAAAATCGAACAAAACTGCCATCAAAATTCAATTTAAGAATACCATGTGGGAGATGATTCCAAATTGAACTTTGCACTCTTCTAGAACACCAACCACCTCCTTGTAAGACAATTGCCCAAGACTTGTTGAGGTCTTCCAGAGAAACACCAATGAAATCCTTGTTGTTACAAGCTCATTCGGATATAGTCCAAATAATGGACTCCACAACTTGCTCAACAGATTTGCTTTTTTTTGTGAACATCCTACTATTTCTTTCTCTTCAATGTTTCCAAACTGTAGCTAAACAACTAATTTCCACAAAATATTTGCACGAAATACTTCACAAACGCCATTGAAGAAATAGATCTTCCATGGTCTTTGGCATCACCCAACTCATATCAAAGAATTCTAGTATTGCTATCCAAACTTTATAAGCAAACGGACAGCGAATTAACAAATGGTGTGCCATTTCCTCATCCTTTAAGCAAATAATGCACCCATTTACAAAGATATGCCTTCTCCTTCTCAATTTATCTATAGTCAGAATTTTATGCTTCCTTGCCACCCAACAAAAGAACAACACTCTTCGCAGAACATAGGGATCCCAAAAAAATTTTCCAACCTTCCACTCTACCCGTGCTATCAGTTAAGACATTATAAAAAGACTTAACAAGAAACAGACCTTTAACATTAGGTTTCCAAATCCTTTCATCAACTCTACCCACTGACAAATACAACTTATCAATAATGTCAAGCAGAACAATGAATTTAGAGATTTTGCTATCAGTTAGGTGTCATCGAAAAGACAAATCCCATACAACATCTCCTTCAGAATCACAAAAATTTTCAGCTACAAAAGCCTCTTGTCTCTGATCCATCAAATATAAATTTGGGAATTGATTTTTCAAAATAAGCTGCCCACGCCACTCATCATGCCAAAATCTAACAAGATGACCATCATGAACCCTATAACGAATCGAAGAATAAAATTCCTCTTTAACGAAAATAACTAACCTCTAGAAACCGCAAGCCTTGTTATTTTGACTTGGAATGCACCAACCAACCAATTTATATTTACACAATAATAGGCGCCTACAAAAACCTTTGCTTGGATCCCCCATCCTCCATAACCACTTTCCCAACAAAGCTTTATTAACCATCTCAATAGAGCAGATCCCAAACCCTCCTTGCGCCAAGGGTTTACATACCTCCTCCCATTGAACCAAATGACACTTTCGCTTTTCAACTATGTCATTCCAAAGAAAATCACGTTGAGTTTTCTCAATACAGCGATACCATGGTTGAAAATCGCAGTATCGGTCGGCCCCAAAAACCAATACGGTATCGATACCGGTCCTAGTTCGCGATTCGCCACGGTGTGAATTTTTTTTAATCCAAAAAAATGTGAAAAAATATCTAAAATATCTAGAATATTAGAAAAGATTGGAAAACAACGTTTTTTCCATTAGTAATAAGTATAAATCAAATTATCAGTCCCCCGAAGTTATGGCATCCTGTGTCGCTGTCTTATCTAAAACTGTGTAAACTTTGTTCACAATTAAATAGCTTTTTAGGCCTCAAGCACAATTTAATTTCATTTCAATGTAGGTTAAACTTTATTAGAGTAAATATTATTAAGACCCTATTCAAGAAGATGGCATTTATTTTAGTGGTTTGGATTTTTCTTAAGTAGTTTTTATTAGAAGTGTGTAAGTCAAAAAAGTTTGGATACCTAATTCAATTTTTAATATTTTATTCACATCTTTTATTAAGTGTGATCAATTTATTTACATGTTCTTTAAATGTGATCAAAGTGATAGTGGGCCCAAGTCCTACATTCATAAAAAAATTTTAAGGGTTATTTGTTGAAGGGACCATCTTAGTAATTGAAATTTCTTTAAATATATTCAGAATTATAATTTAAAAAAAAAAAGAATGACAAACCCTTTAATAAAAAGTTTCAATTAGGGCCCACAATATGTAAAATGACATGGTCCACACATGGTCCCGTGGGAGAAGCCCTAATTGCTATTTGGAGTTGATACTTAATACTCTAAGGGGACACGAAACAGAAAAAAAGAAGGGAGAAAAAGGAAAAAACAGGGAAAAGAGAGAAGGAGAGGGAAACAGGGGAGAAAGGAAGGGGGAAAAGAAAAAACAGGGGGAAAGAGAGGAGGAGAGGGAACTGGGGAGAGAGAAAGGGGGAAAAAGGAAAAAACGGAGGAAAAGAGAGGAGAAGGAGAAGAAAGTGGCAACATGGCGGGCATTGCAATGGTTTTGTCACAGCGATGAGCGGCATTGCAATGGTTTTGTCGCAACGGCGAGCAGCAGTAAGGCGGCGATTGGCGGTGTCAGGTACTCCTCTCTCTCTCTCTCTTTTTTCCTGCACATGCATTTGCTGGGGTTTCTTTTTCGTTCGAGAAGAACAAATAGGTCAAATCGGTCATCGGAGAGAAGAAAGAGGGACGTATCGGCCAGTATATCGGATTATCCAATATTTTCCAGAAATCAGCTGAGAACAAGTGATAAAATGGCGATATTTTCCATGGCCGAGTCCAATACCGATAAACAAATATTGGTTCGGTACCGACCGATACCAATACGTATTGGCTGATATGAACCAGTGTCGGCTAATATTTTAAACCATGGTCGATACACACCTATAGGACATTTGAAGCAAGAAAGAAAATAAATGGGAATACTTGACAAAACTGATTTAATCAAAACAACACAACCCCATAGACAAATACCACCCTTTCCACAAACTTAACTTCTTTTCTATTCGCTCCACAACTGTGTCCCAAAGGCTCTTCTTTGGTAAACCAATACATAAAGGTAACCCCAAATACTTAGATAGTAGACTACCAACTTTGTATCCGAATGCTTTAGCCAATACTACAGTATTTCTGTCATCCATGCGAACACCGATCAACTCACACTTCTCATAATTGATTTTCAACCTAGATAATATTTCAAACCACTTCAAGATAAGCTTCAAATTAATCACTCGATTCATAGAAGCATCACAAAATATAATAGTATCATCAGCAAGTTGTAAATGAGTTACCTCTTGATCTACATCGTCAATATCAAAGCCTTTGATTAATCCCTGCTGTTTAACTTTCTCCATTAAAGCATTAAAATTTTCCGCCACAATTACAAAAAGCATAGGAGATAAAGGATTCCCTTGTCGCAAACCTCTAGAGCTTTTAAAAAAAAAACCTTTGGGAGATCCATTAACCAATATAGAAAAAATGTGCAAAGGAAAGGCAGCTATGGATCCACTAACACCATTTTTTACCAAATCCCATCCAATTCATCATGTATTGAAGAAACCCCTAATCCACCATATCATATGCCTTTTCAAAATCCAGCTAGCAAACCACCCCAGGACGTAGTTGCCAATTCCTTGAATCAATGCACTTATGAGTTATTAGCACACTGTCAAGGATTTGCAACCTTTCAACAAAAGCACCTTGCAACTCTGAAATAATCTCAGGGAGCACTTTCCTTAACCGATTAGCTAGAACTTTAGCTAAAATTTTATAAAGACTACCAATCAAACTAATCGATCTATAGTCTTTAATAGAAACAGCTCCATCCTTCTTAGGAATCAATTTAATAAAAGAGGCACCCAATTCTCCTGGTAACACACCATTTTCATGAAATTCCTTGAAGAAAACTAGCAGGGCATCTTTAAAGAGGTTCCAAAAATGTTGAAAGAAAACAATTGGAAACCCATCTAGACAAAGAGCACAGTCTCTGCCAAGACCAAAAACTGCTTCTGTAATCTCCTCTTTATTAAAACGCCTTTCTAGAAACAAAACATAAGAAAGAGAAAGTTGCTTTAAAAAAAAACCATCCATTTGAAGCCTTGTACAATTGACACATGTATATAGCTCCTTGAAGAAATGAACAATTTCTCTCTATATCTTCTCTTTTCTCCCACACCTTGCCTCTAGCAGATAAAACATTTATTCGATTCCCATGCCGCAGAGCAATAGCAGTGGAATGGAAAATTGTAGGATTTCTATCTCCTGCTTTCAACCATTTATTTCTCGAACATTGCTTCCAATTAATCTCCTCTTAGAAAGTTAATCTGCACAACCTCTCCTGTAAGCTTTTTCTATGGATTCGATCTTCCTCCAGAAACAGAGAATCTAATCCCTGCAACCTCCAAGGCAACGACATATGGCAATCTTCGATTAGGATGCTTCAAGATAAGTACACGAGCTTGATTGATTCTATTTTTATGATTTGCTTCTTCATTCACTTCCATAACCACCTCCCAGACATTCACCAATATGATCAAAAACCTTTTCATGCCATGCATGCAAAGGGATTCCTTCAAGCCGAACCCAAACAAGGTGTAAAACAAGCCCTATAACTTCAATCCACTGATCTAACATTCTAATCACACTATCATTCATTCCAGCTACCAACATCATCATCTTAGGGAAATCCTCCTGCCCCAGAGGCTTAATCCAGAATAAATAACAATTTAACTTTTCACCTCCGCTTGGATACCTAGCTCAGATAAAAAGCCCCCATTGAATATCATAGGCAGTGACATCAATTTGACTAGTTGTTGCTACAAATGAATTACAAACATCTTGCTTCAAAGCTGAAGACAGAGAATTTGCAATCTTTACCACTTTTAAATCACCCTCTTCCGCGATCCAAACCTATTGAGTTTCCTGTATCTCCACAACCCTTTTCTTACGAATCAGATTTAGAGTTATTCTTCTCTAATTACCAACACCAGATTCAAACCTCCTATCATTAATGGGCAATCTATGTTCAGGGTATTTAGAATTTCTATTAGTAAATTTGGCCTTCTGAACACCAATTCTCCCTCCTCCCAAAAACCTCCCATCGAATTTCTTAAGCGCCCCTATTTGCATCCCATTCAGTTTTAAAACAAACAAATCCAAATCCTCTGCCATTTCCTGTGATCTTGTCTTTTGGCAAAAATACATCAAAAATTGGTCCTACCTCCTCGAATAACTAGAATAACTCCTTAGTCAACGTTACCGGAGAGAAATTTGAAACGAATAGAGAACAAAAATCTCTTATCCAACCCAACTTCACCATTCAACTATCCTTCATACTTAATCATCATGTTGGATGCTTATAAGATGTTAGATGTTTTAATCCTGGCCATCAATGTGTCTAGATGGTCCAAATTAGTTATAGGGTTGGTCATTTATCTATTTAAGCATTCATAGGGGTTCAGAGTTGATTAATAAAAAAAATTCTTAGTGAAATTTAGGTTCCTCAGTTTCTCTTTTCTTCCTCGCCCGCAATGGGGAGTTTGATGTGAGTCCAATTTTTCAGGCGAAAGCCTGACCTACCCCCTCCACCCTCCATCTCTACGCTCTCCATCTTCGCCCACCCACACCTGGTACCCTGCTCTGCATCATTTGGTATTAGAGCAGAATATAGATCCATCCCGGATTCGAGATTCAGCAATCCACAACCAACATAACCATCACTGTCCATATTACCCCATTCAACAGTTCTAGACCCAAATTGAGCACCAGTTGTTCGTAAAAACCCCATCATCCTCAATTCCTCATCATTACCGATCCTCATCCTCACCAAAACCGAGATGCAACTTCCATCCCATCATCATTAACCCTAACCCTACAAACTTTAAAACCATGCCCAAATCCCTCAATCCAACCTAAACAAAACCCTAAACCAATGTTTCCTAAATCCACAATTTCGGAACCATAAACCTAGATTTCCCCCAATCCACATCAACCGAGCACCAACTGGCCAATGCCCCCTTTGACTAAACAACACCCAAACACACACTGAATCAGCACCCAGCCTCCCAACCAAAAGCCCTAAAATTAACAAACACGCCAAACCTATCCCAAAAACCCATAAACCCTAGTATCTTAACACCTAACACAACCAGCCGAAACCATGAGTCCCAGATTCCCAATCCCAAATTCCTCCTTCCACAAATCAACCCACAGAATCCTAAAATCGAGCAACCTTAGCCCTAGCCAATCCACCCCAATTACCAAAACCCCCTAGTCCTTACCCAAAACCCTAACTTTGAGTCAAATCTTTATAGTATCATACAGAGAAATATATTATCATTTTCTATTTCTATATAATTTATGCAAAAAATAATACATTTTTAACTAAAAAATATTCATGCGCATCTATCCCTCACCATATTACGGTGAGGGACAACATAGTGGGGCCAACGTTATAATCCATCCGAACCACCTACTTACATGGTACCCCCTAAATTACAATGGCTCCATGGGTCCACTAATCTGAATGGATAGGATCGTAGGACCAAGGGTCAAAATTTTTTATAAAAGTAGTTAAATCCGTGGACATGGATGAAGGGGTTAGAAGCTTGGGATTGACCCTAAACTTTATAATGGGCCCATCCAAGATGTCTTTTTATATCCCTCCCTCGGTCCCATGATCAGTGGGGCTCTAGGTAGGCCTTATCAAGCTTGTCCCTCACCATATAGTGAGGGCTGGATACATATGAATATCCCCCATTTTTAATTATAATGAATTTTAAAAGTTCATACATTTTCTTATAGTATGAATTATATCGGTGATGCAGCCCCAAATCCAAGATCAGAGTGTAGAACAATCTCTCAAACGATTATTCGAATCCAATGATTGATCTCACAAGAGGAGAAAACACCACAAGAGATAAATCTCAAAGAGAAATTTAATTAATTGAAGTAAAGCATGCATTACAATGACGCCTAACATCCTTATATAGAGAAGTTGGCTTAATTCCTAAGAAACAAAATTTATTAATATTGGAATAATACTAAATAAAATAAGAAACTCACTACTATTAACCCTAATTAAATTAAAATAATTAATAAAATCCTTAAATAAATTTTTATCATGTTGGGCCTATGGATTGGGCCCAATGGGCAGGCCAGAATAGCCCGTGCTACACGCGGGCATATTTTGCTAGTATAATGTGAAGCACTAAAACCTACATAATAATTTGTTAAATTTTAATTATTCAAGAAGTTAAATTACATAATTAGCATAGTATATTCATAGTGACTTTTCAAATATTCAATAGATTGTTTTAAATTAATACATTTGTATTATTTTATTTTTTAATTATTTACCATTTTAATAATTTTTGGGCTTTAACAAAAATTGACTAATTTGTTAGATTTTAGTAATTCAAGAAACTCTATTACAAAATTAGCACTGGCATATCTTTGATGATTTCTTGAAAGTATGAACTTACATTTTTTATAGTTCAACTACGCACATTATTTTTATTTTTTTCAATTATTTTTTAGCTTTTAGACATGAATAATGACTAACATGACTCCCCAACTCAACTCCCTAAATGACCGGATTGACCACTCTTGGCTTACTCTTGGCTTTTGAAGTCAAGCTCAAGTTACAAGTCACAAGCTATGGTTAATGGAGCGAAACCAAATCATTTATAAATGACAACATCCAAAAATTTTCACTGCAATTAGGAAAAGGGAATGCTTAAAAATTATAAACATACTCATGAATGTATCCAAAAAGGTAAAGCAGAATTGTATAATTTTAACTATTTCTACTGCTACAATTCAGGCCTGTTTGGTGCAAGATAATTTCAGACATGGTTTAGGGAAGTTTCAGCAAGTTGTAAATGAGGAAAAATCAGCTGAAATCTTTATTTATAGGGTGTGTAGGTTGCATTGCTTCAAAATTTAAGGGCAAAAAAAGCCCCCACAAAAGGGGTTTTACATCTAACCTAACCTAGTTTGAAGCTACCATTCGTTGTTTCTTCTAATCTAACTAGGTCACAGCCAATGCTTCACTGCAAGGCTAAAGGAGTTATGACATCAAGAATAAAACTTGCCCAAACATGTCCTTTATGTTCAACATGGTAAGAGCCACTACTCGCTTCCAAATTTCAACACGATTACTTGAAGAACCAAAAGTATAGTACCAACTTACAGCAATATTTAGCAATCCAATACCAGGATATGATGAAAAGATCAATTTATACATCCAGCTTCCCCTTGTTAACTTGTAGAACGTCAGCATCTTATCAAAAACCTACAAAGTAGGAACTAAAACATGAATGTCATGAAAGAGGCAGAACATAAATATATAGACAGCCTACATGGGATGGAAAATAAAATGGTTATAACATGCAAAGCTAGTAAATAGCACTTTAGACTTTGTTTACAAGGTTGTTGCAGTAAAACAATCAATTGACCATATGACTTTCCAGATTCCAATCTGGAAGGTATTTTATTTACAAATTCTCCAAAAAATGATATTAATAGCCCATATCTACTTGCTATATTCTTTCAAGTATTGGATAATCTCTAATTATGCGCAACAAGAAAGATCTATTAAGACCAAGTGCCTAATATTCTATCAAAGTGATGTAGAATAGACTTGTATATCGACTATCACTACTCATAGCCAAAAGATGGTAGAAAGCATGTCAGACAAAAAAGTTGAAGGACATCCTAATATGAGCTACTCATGTTCACATATTAGGCTAATCCATTCCATATTTCAGTCTTTAAAACAAAATCAGAAAGCAATGAAAGAATGAAAGTCGAAAGGTAGAAAAGTCTGCTTGAAGTGGAACATGAAAGCAAAAGTACTGAAATGTAAAGTGGATGGCAAGAAGTAAGTGAAATAGTTCAAAGTTTAATAAAGATCAATAGTAAACCCCTTGTTTTACATTCTTTTTTTTTATATATAAATTTCATTACCAAAAGAAAACAGGTTGATAAGAAGACGTGCATCCATGATTTTCAAGAAAAAGCAGAGACTCTAATGGAACATAGAAATGTATGTTAGAAGAAAGTGGGCATACCTCTCCAACAGTGTGCTCACGACAAGTTTCCTTCCACATCGTGATGAACTTTCCAATATCATCACTGGTAAGTTTAAGATCATATGAGTCCTCTTGATCATCATTTCCAGTGTCTCCTGGTTGACTTTTGTCTTTCGACACCTCAATACTGTGTAAGTTCTTTTCAGGTTTCTGAAAAAGGCTTGGATTCACTGGTTGACTTATATCTTTCGACACCTCATTACTGTGTAAGTTCTTTTCAGGATTCTGAAGGAGGCTTGGATTTCTTACAAATGTACGATGAAACTGAAAAGACCCTTTTTCTTTGTCAATCTTTTGCAAATTATTGATGGATGAGTTGCTATCTTGACACTCAACATTCCTTTTTTTTTCAGATGACTTCTTACCCCCGTTCTCCTTTAACCTAGCAGGTGATGCTTGACTATCCATTTCGAATTTAGTTCCAAGCCGAAACATCTCTTCACAAGCTTTTCTTAAATTCAAGTTACCATTTGAAAAAAAAGGTAACATCACTTCACTTCCTGATGGATAAGGACACCTACTTAAACATTGATCATTGTTCTTGTTTTGAGATGAATTCAGAAGCCAACCTTTAGGGGCTGTTTGTCCAGCAGCAGCTGCCATGGAAACCTTCAGGAGACAAGGCGCAGTGATTTCCGGCACCTTCGTCTCCTGTTTGGTGCAGGTAGAGGATTGATCGCCAGAAAAACAGGCGCCCCTCACTAAACCGGCAGAATCTGCTGCTTGACCATCCATTTTGAATTTAGTTCCAAGCCGAAACATCTCTTCACAAGATTTTCTTAAATTCAAGTTACCATTCGAAAAAAAAGGTAACATCACTTCACTTCCTGACGGATAAGGACAGCTAATTAAATGTTGATCATTGTTCTTGTTTTGAGATGAATTCAGAAGCCAACCTTTAGGGGCTGTTTGTCCAGCAGCAGCTGCCCTGGGAACCTTCAGGAGACAAGGCGCAGTGGTTTCCGGCGCCTTCGTCTCTTGTTTGGTGCAGGTAGAGGATTCATCGCCGGAAAAACAGGCGCCCCTCACTAAACCAGCAGAGTTTGCTGCTTGACCATCCATTTCAAATTTAGTTCCAAGCCGAAACATCTCTTCACAAGCTTTTCTTAAATTCAAGTTACCATTCGAAAAAAAAGGTAACATCTCTTCACTTCCTGACGGATAAGGACAGCTACTTAAACGTTGATCATTGTTCTTGTTTTGAGATGAATTCAAAAGCCAACTTTTAGGGGCTGTTTGTCCAGCAGCAGTTGCCGCGGAAACCTTCAGGAGACAAGGCACAGTGATTTCCGGCGCCTTAGTCTCTTGTTTGGTGCAGGTAGAGGATTCATCGCCAGAAAAACGGGTGCCACTCACTAAACTGGCAGAATCTGCTCCAAGCAGTGATTTGGATTTCCCACTATCCTGGGTAGAAAATAAGTTCCACGGAGCATTTCCTCTTCGGCGGTGTTTACCAAACGGACCCTTCGAGTCAGTGTCATTGCTTCCATCTTCCCTATTATCAGCGTCATGTTCATTGTCATCCTCAGAACTTGATGATTCAAATCTGATATGCTTACCCTCGTGTACGAAGGAAAACGACTTCACATGCTTGGATACAGCATCAAAGTGTCTATCCAAGACTCGTTTCTCAGAGAAAATGCCATCAGAACTGTGCTTGAATGCCCGAAGATGTCTCCTAAGTGTGATTTTTTCCGCTACTTGTTTCTCAGAGACAATGCTATCAGAAGTGTGCTTGAATGCCCGAAGATGTCTCCTAAGTGTGATTTTTTCTGCTTTCTTTGCTTCACGAATAAAAGTAATATGCATCCTGGACCATTAGGATAGTTGTGAAATAATACAGAGAAACAGGTGCACAATCTGTGTACTAGTGAGATCTGAATTGACTAGGGGAACTATCATATCCCTGGATCCAGATACATTAGAAAACGCTTTTCTTTTTTTTATCAGTAATTGGTAAATTATTAGAGAAAAAGGAGAAGGTACAAGCTAAACTAAAAAAGAAGGGAGAAAGCCATTTACATCTATTCTAGTTTCAGTAAAGACGTACAAACTAAACTAAAAGGAAGGGGGAAAGCCCTTTACATCTATTCTAGTTTCAGTAAAGACGCATGTAAGAACAAGAAGCGAGCAACTTTCGCAATGTGGAGAATTTAATTTGTAAAATTTTAATTTAGGTGATAAATCCCGACAAGAAATCCCCAGCATCCCAACTCCTCTAAAGTTCATTTCATTTTATCTCAAGAATTATAGCACAATAAAAATTGGTAAGTCTAACAAGAAATTTGAAGTTTTTGAGATTGTTTTTCAGGGTCTGAACCAACCGACACTATGATGGTGGATCCACAAAATATCCAGGAGTAGCTCAACACCTACAAATGTAAAAGAACACAGGAGAACAGCCACAATATGTTGCTATTTTTCTATTGTCCAAACAAAATAGGGTTCACTGTGGATTGACCACAGGCCAAAAGTTTCTCTGATCAAATGACTCAAAATTTCAATCAGCAATTTGCACATTAAAGATCACTGGACCAACCACAGTTCACCAACACTAATCAAATAGTTGGGTTAACCAGCCCTATATCCCGTCAGATTATGAGCTATCCCATAATTGATAACTAGAATCCTGCCAACCACAAACGAAGCACTAATCACAGGGCTTCTGGACAAAGGCTCCTAATTATATAATCAGTGGTTTACACACCAGCATTTTTTTTCCTGAAAAGTAAGAATTGTATTAAACACAAAAGACGGAGAGCCCTTATACAAAATGAATCAGCTTGTATCCAATAAGAGACCCCATTCTACATAAAGCATATGGTTACCTGCAGCAGGTGAGTAAATGAAAGAAGCAGAGCCAGCTAGAAGCACAAAAAGGAGGACAAAACCAAAGATGACCAAACATCATGCCTTTTCAATAACCAAAAATGAGTCCAATTGATGTGGAAGCAGAAGGTCTAAACCCTAGGGATCTCGTGTTGGATCGAGCCCTAACTTATGTGGACCAATTCAATCAGTTCAACGGCTATTTGATCCACTTAAATGAAGGCCTAATCAAACACAACAGCTCAGGTCTGACTTTAAATAGGTCTAAATTGAGTACAAATGTCTCCAAACTCAATGTGGGCCCAAGGGAAAATAAATTGAGCTCTAACCATTACTAGCAAAACATGCCCACACTTAATACAAGCGATATAATTCATACTATAAGAAAATCTACAAACTTTTAAAATTTTGTAATAATTAAAAATGTAGTATTTTTGGTAAAAATTATATTGAAATAGAAAAAGGAAATATATTTATAAATATATATGATCCCATAGAGATTTGGCTCCAAGTCAATACATATTCAACAGTTTTCTAAGGTCCTATCTTCAATTCATAGTAATTACAAAGGGGAAATATTCATGAGCATCTATCTCTCACCATGTGATAGCGAGGGACAACTTAGCAGGGCCAACTTTATGAACTATCCGCACACATGGGACCCCCTAAACTACAATGAATCAACTAAGTTTTCACTAATCCGAATGGATTAGACCGTTGGATTGAGGGTCAGAATTTTTCTTTAATATGAAGTTGTTAAATTTGTTGGCCATGGATGATGGGGTTAGAGGCTTCCAAACTTGATTTATGTGCCCACCTAAGATGACTCTTTCCACAACCCAAAGTCCCGTAATTATAGGGGCTCTAGGTGGGCCCTATCTAGTTTGCTCGTCAGGGATGGATGCACAAGAATATCCCCCATTATAAACTATGTTTTTTTCTTCCACAGTTTAGTTATTGAAATTTTTTCCTTCCACAGTTTAGTTATTGAAATACAAATGCTTCAGTGACCTCAGTGAAATATGATAGTAGAACTCATTCATCTAAAAAACAACACATATACCTCTACTCAAAGATCATCAAAAATCAAAAGCACCATACCTACAAAATAAAGAATAACATGGCAAGTGGGTCTCATTTATATATACACACACACATAAAAGCAAAATGTGCCCATGCTTAGCCAATTTGCATATTAAAATTCTATAAAAAATTTAAAGCAATTAAATCTACTTATCAAAATTATATTGAGATGGTAAAAGTTCCAAACAAAATCAGTCGCTACAATGATAATAAAAAAATAAGGTATATAATTGGTTAATTTCAAAAGGAGAGCACTATCATTTGCTTATATTCAATTGCAAATTTCACTCCAACGTCCTTCTAAAATCATAAGAATTATTTGGTGGGCCCATCACATTTTTGCATTTACACATTTAAAAAAGTATCTTGCTAATATTAAGGATGAAAAAAAACGGAGTGGAGAGAGAGTTGACTTCATGTGCTAATTTTGAGGAGGAAAGAAATCTAAAGAGTCCTATTGGTAAGAGAGACTCTTTAATTGATAAGGTTTCTAAATTTAAAATTGAAGTTTCAAAATAATTGATGAACAATATTATTGGATTACTTCAAATATAGGAAAGACTGGCTATTGGCCATTATTAAACTTTTTCAAAAATAGGAAAGATAGGCTTGTGGTAACTGGTTATTCTTATCTCTCCTTCCTTTTAAATAAATTTGAAATCTAAAATCACTCCTAATTCAAAATCGCATTAAAATGAATTTCAAAATTCAGGTTAATTTTGCAATTAATTATAAAATTGAACTGCAAAATTAAATCCTATCCCTTTCATATATATAAATGGATCTACCCATCTACAAACAACAATATTTATACAAATGGGACCCATGGATTTTGTGCTCATCAATACGGGATAAGCCCACCAAAAGAGGACATTCAAGCACCTCTAACCCTTCTAGAAGTTGCAATCTTGAAATAAAAATTAAGAGGCACAAAGAGATTGGGACTCCTTAAAACAAGAAGCACTTCAACGGACTTGGGAACCAAAGATGGCAAGCAGAGAAATCCTCTCCACTATGGGACATCCAAGGAGGATTTGCCAACAAACTTTCCTTATTTATTTCAATCTTCATTTATTTAATGCAATTTTTGGGTTATGAAATAATTTAATTATTGTTTTCTTAGCTAAGATTAGATGAACAGCTAAGATTAATTCTAGAAGCATTAGGGCTAATTGGTTGCAAATAGTATATAAATAATACATGAGGGTCATCCAACCATCTTCAGACGACTTTTGCTTTGTTCAACAAATATGATGCCTGGATTTGGTTCCTTAGTTCTCTTCTCCACTAAATTGAGAGTGTGTATCCCAAAGGATTAAAGATCAATCAAGCAGAAATTACTGATTTGGGGTAAGCTAATCTGTACTTTCTCTTTGTGTTTGCATATTTAATTGTTGATCAAATTTGAGTTTGATCTAATTTTGGAGTTTTCAATTCAATTGAGTTAAATCCTTTTGGGGTCATCAAATCATCCGATTTTACTAACTGGGACTACATCATCAATTGAAGCTTTTTAGCTACTCTAAATCATACAAGGCAATAGGATGCTTACCCCAAGCTCTTTATCCGTATGCCAAGCCTTTCCCTTACAGCAACTGACTTTTGCTTCACTAGAAAATTCAGAAAATCCTCTATCTGAATCTCAGAACCCGGACAAATATGCATATAGTCAATGAGGGAAGATATTATATCTTCACTTGTTATCTTGAATATTTCAGTTGCATCTGAAGGAACTGAAAAATAATGCACAACAAGTGGATTTCGCAGCAAAGGCCCCAAACCAAGCTCTTCAAACCGATCAACACCTTGATTCTTGCAAATGGCAATATCAAGATCATGCAATGAAGTGATCATCCGCACACCCACAAAGCAATTTATAAATGCATTTACCTACAAAACCAAAAATTCAATGTTCAAGAAAGAGAAGGAAAAGGAACAATAGTTGCTCTGTAACAAAACCAGTTCAGTGCTCTTTGCAACCATGCATGTGGGTGCAGAATCAAGCAATGTTCTAGAAATCAAATTGAATTATAAAATCATCACTAAAATCATGAATTAAAAATTCTAAATCATAGATGGCAAAAATGCAAGATTTTTATACTGCCATTATCACAATCAAAGCCTTATCTAACGTAATGGGACGTTTCTTCCATTGATAATTTCTAGCTCCCATTTTCAAACAATAATATTGTTGTTGCTGCTGCTGCTATTGTTGTGGTGGTGGTGCCGTGCTAGTGGTAAAGATGGTGTGTTGGTTTGAGGTCTCTAACATGAGGTGGAACTTGGTTCTCCTTTATAGAAGAGTGATGCATTACAAGTCAAAGAATATATTGTTTGGACTTAAAGGGCATCAAACAAAAATAAAAGACAAAAAAGTCAACCTAATTGAGATTTTGTACTCTAATGACACTTGCCTTTCAACGGAATTGCAAGATTTGATTGTTGTAAGACTCAAAAATAGAATCTTCAGGCCAAATGAGTAGTTTCAATGCCATCTCTACATTTACTAAATCTGTATTGAACATTTAAAAGGGGACAATTGAGTAGCATCCCAATTACTTCTAGATATATCTAGGTAGTTTTACTATGTCGAAGACTTGAACTCATAGCACAAGCACAAGTGAGATCATGTCCTTGGACAAATACATACATATATTTACTTAATTCTATATAGAGAGCGAGATACATATACAAATGAAGAGAGAAATAGAGAAAGGGAGAGAGTAGTAAATGATGTACAAATCTCTATACGAAGCCTGCCTTGACACATG
This sequence comes from Sextonia rubra, assembly GCA_037013555.1. NCBI lineage: Eukaryota > Viridiplantae > Streptophyta > Magnoliopsida > Laurales > Lauraceae > Sextonia > Sextonia rubra. Next base: position 14,994,516 of record JASUAD010000007.1, on the reverse strand, counting down.
ATGATCCGGTCGGATGGATGAAGGGATCATCCCGAGGCCTAGCTTTGGCCAAAATAAAAACTTCATCATATCATGCTAACCACTTGACCCATGGCCCTCAAAACTGTTAGTTGTGCATTTTTCCTTGTAAAAAAGGTGTGACATGGTTGTGTGCGTGTCAGTGTACATAAATGCATAATCCGGCAACACTTATCCTACAAATTGGTTCTTCCCACATATGGGAGTAACATTTGTAATTATGGCTGCTTACTGTAATAGTATGCATGTGTGGGATTGATACAGAGTTACAAACATGTCTTTCCACACACATTTCATGTGCAAACATGCAGGTTGGTGTAAGACCATGATTGGTAGGGTCTATGAATAGATATCTTTTGAATAAGTCTTGTTGCATGAGCCTATGCCCCACACAGATAGACTGTTGAAACTACCTGGGTCGTGGCTTTCTAGAAATGTTAGGTAACATTTGTGACATGTGTAATGTAGCTGTTGGGCTTCATCTTGAATTTATTTTCTGGGAAATATAAATAAAATTATCATCCAATCTTTTTGTACAAAGAGCTATTACAAAAGCAATCTACCTTCGAGATTCTTATCTACAATTTTCTCATGTAAGCAGTGACTTCACTAACATCACCACAGCTCGGGGAACCCAAAAACACTATAACACTTTGGTATCAGAGCATTTCGACTCTAAGATGGCAGACAATACACATGCAGATCAAGTGGAAGAATGAATGAGGAGATTACAAGCTTCTCAAGTAGCTCTGTAGGATACTTCAAAGCAACATGGCACTTTGTTGGGTGTGTTGATATAAATTGTTATGTCATTCATTACCAGCTCGAGCTTTTGGTGTTACAAGTTATTAACATGGTATCAGAAAGAGACGTCACGAGTCCAAAACCCCTTGGGAGACATGTTACTTCCATTTTTCTATCCGTTTGTCAATCGGGTTTCAAATTTGATCGTCTTCCCGTTTGAGGAGGGTGTTGATGTAAATTGTTATGTCATTCACTAACAGCTCAAGCTTTTGGTGTTATTGGTTATTAATAGGCCAAAGTGCTCCAAATACTAGACGAGTTGCGAGCATGCCAAAGGGATTGGGAGAAATCCTCTGGACATTCAATGGCAGAATTCATACCCATGCCATGAAGCTGGATTCCCCGCGGTTGGATTGCAAAAATCCAAGCAATTGGCTCTTCAAAGCATGGCAGTATTTTCAGTATCATCAAGTTCCTGACTCCAATGACTGACCATACTCGAGCATTTGGTGTTATTGGTTATTAATAGGCCAAAGTGCTCCAAATCCTAGACAAGTTGCGAGCATGCCAAAGGGATTGGGAGAAATCCTCCAGACATGCACAAGGCCCTATAGGACCTTCCTTTGGCAGCAATGGCAGAAATCACACCCATGCCATGAAGCTGGAATCCCCATGGTTGGAATGCAAAAATCCAAGCAGCTGGCTTTTCAAAGCAAGGCAGTATCTTCAGTATCATCAAGTTCCTGACTCCAATGACTGACCATCTCTTCCCTCAACATGGAGTGTGATGCTCTCAAATGGTACCAATGGCACAGAGTATGAGCCGGACATGACATGGGAACAGTTCGTTGGTGCCATGGAGGCTCGTTCTGGTTTGTCCAAAAGTGAAGACTTTGTTGCTAGACAATCCAAAGTCCGAACTGCATCAACTCACTTCTGTTCTTGACTATCAAAGAGAAGGCCAAAGGCTATCAAATAGAGTTAAGGGGCTTATTGAAGGTTACCTTGTCAACTTGTAAGTGGGTTGCAGTATGATACTCAGATTCATCATCACCATCATCATCATCATTAAAGCCTTATCCTAACCATATTGGGGTATGATACTCAAATTGGAGTTTAAAAATTAAATCCTATTAGTCTTCCCGATGCATTCAGTTACAAGGTATAATTTTGATATCTTGGTTTATTAAAAAAGAATTGGAACATCTATAAGACCTGAAAAAGGTTTTAGAACTTCTGCACTAACACAAGCTATTTGCTAAGATGTCAAACTGTCTTATGAGAGTAAGGAGGTCCAACATCTAGGCCACATATTTTCTAATGACGGCATGGTCATTGATCAAAAGAAAATTCAAGAGGTGCAACATTGGTCAACCCCTACTGTCTTAAAGGATTTACATGAATTTTTGGGCCTGACTGGGTACTACCACAAATTTATAAAAAGATTATGACACAATTGTGGGCCTTATGATGGTCTTATTAAAAAAAATGCCTGGGGCTAGAATCAAGTTAGGCAAATAATGCATTTGAGGCATTGAAATGGGCAATGACACAGCCACCTGTCCCAGCACTTTCAAACCTCTTTCAACCATTCATTATCAAAATGTTACAAGATGCATTCACTTTTGCTTCTACCATTGCCCATTCTGGACGAGGAATGGAGGGATATCTCGATAGATCTGATTGATGGCTTACTTGTTTCTCCATCAAAATTTGTAATGTTTATGGTGGTAGGTCGTTTAAGCAAATACACACATTTTATACCACTATCACACCCATATATGGCCCAATCTGTTGCCAAAATACTTTTTGAAAATATTTTCAGATTACATGGAATGCTGGTGACGATTGTGTCCAATCGCAACCCGATCTTTACCAGTGCATTTTGGAAAGCTTTGTTTCAACTTTCAATTACAAGGGGTCCAACTCAAAATGGGTTCAACTTATCATCCACAAACTGATGAGCAAACTGAAGTTTTGGACCGTTTCTTAGAAAATTATCCGCGACACTTTGCCAGTGAAAGGCCCAAGTCATGGATACAATGGGTTCCACTAGCTGAATGGTGGTACAACACTACATACCACACAGCCATAAAAACTATGCCCTATCAAGCTATCTATGAGGTATCTCTTCCCACCTTGATTTCTTACGTGCTCGGCATGTGAGAACCCTAATTTTCCTGTGTGATTAAATATATTATAATCTTGTTTATTAGTTAATAATTTAGATTTTTTATGTTAGAATTAGTTTAGATTAGTGTTTGGTGGGATTTTAACCATAGTTGGACCCATCTGTAAGACAAGAGAAGGCTAGGGGGTGATATGTAAATATTAGATTTGTTTTTTATTTCTTTACATTGTTGGTTCGGGGACATTATTTTGAGCATCTATAGTTCTTGGACTTAATCGTCTCGGTGTGTCATTTGATCAGAAATGATGTCTTTCTGAGAAAATGAACTTTTCTTAAAATTCGAAAAACCTTCCGGCCAAGTTACTGTGCAGTAACTTTGAACAATTTCTTCCTCCTCCTTCGTTCTCCTTCTTATCCAATGATACCTAGCAAAGAGAATCGCTTTTTCTCTCATTTTCTTCTTCGCCTTCAATTCTTCTTCTTCCTCTTCTTCTTCTTTTCACCAGCTATTATATGTCAGTTCTGCTGTTTTTCTTTCTTCTCATACTATTTTTGCTCGCTGTAGCCTTGGTTCCGCTATAGGGAGTGCATGTAATAGTGTTGGTAGTGAGAGGACTGGGGAAACTACTCCTAAGGAACTTCAATTGAGGCAAGAAACTAATAGTATTGTATTTTTATGAACTTTTGATGAATTTCCAAGTTATTCACTGAAACTTGAAATTTTACAACTTTGCATACAATTAATGGGCTTTAATTATTCAAAATGAGTTAAACATGTTCCTTTGATGTTTATACGTTGTTTAGAACCTGTTAAAATGAAAAGGGATGAAAGAAATTCAAATTCAAAGTGAAACAGAGCTTCCGTAACTCATCATTGCAGAACCATGGTCAACCGTGAAACCCTTCCGCAGGCAACCGTGGGGTCAACCGTGGACACCAAAATTCTAACTTTTCAGACCCTCTGTTCAAGGTCGACTGCGGGTCAATCAAGGGTCAACTGCAAGCACTAAACCGACCTGTTTAAATGTCAGATTTGTGTTTTCTAGCCTGAGAAGGTACCCTATAGGTTTCCAATGACCTTGAAACTTTGGAAAATCATAGTATAACATGTCTACCACTGATAATGATCACTGGTTTGATTTAATTTCATGTCATTATCAATGAACAACACCGTGAAATTCTGAGGGTTACATGATGTAAATTATTGAGTAACTTCAATACTAATTACCAATCATTGGTTTTATACTTAGTATTTTATCAGTGTGATAGTGTTCATTGACTTCTCAGTCATTCACATGTCATTTATTAGTTTTACATGATTTTAAGCATCATTAAACGTTACCCTGTTCTGTTATTAGTTTTGTTGCTCTACATTGGCATAGTGTGAAAACATGATCAATCACAGATTAAGAAAGGGAGAGAGAGAGAGAGAGAGATTTGCGATAATGACCTTGCTCTCGATGGCCATAAGGGGATAGAGAGAATGAACCTCATGCAATTGCAACTGAAGCCCTAGCGACCTAAAAGAATCGGCCTTGAGCGGCACGCGAGCGGACTGAGAGACGCTTTCTCCAGCAGCAGCGAGAAGTTGGGGTGGGCGCCTTTGGGAGGGGGGCTGCGGAGGGAAGATGGGGCTTTGGATATAGGGATTGTGGGCGGTGGCGTTAGGGTTTCGATCGCGACGAGGAGGAGGAGGGGCGGCGGCGGCGGCCCTCCAGCGGGAGGGATGGCGGGGGCCGCGCATGGCGGAGGAAGGGAACACAAACCGGGAAGGGTTCTACTGCCACACGCGGGTTCTCCACTGTATGTCAATTATAGCCTAAATTACACCACGGCCCATGTGTTTTGACCCAATCACATGTAGACTCCTTTCTTTTCCAAAATTATGCTGCACCTTCTTATTGTTCGTATGTAGGTTACATCTGCACTCCCTGCCATGGGTGCTGTCATCGACAACCCAAAAAAGTGCGGATGTCAGCGAAATATTTCATAGTTAATGCCCTATTTACCCCTAAAAACACAAGGACTTTAAAAGTCATTTTCCTTCATCGAATGTGAAGACAGCCGGCTTCACATGCCCTTTTCTTTTAGAGTGCTGCTTTTTAAACATTAAGAAGGGAGCCTCTAAATATATACCGTTTTTTTTTCTTCTTGCACCAGAATTTTTTTTTTTTTTTACAGTTTTGCCTATGCATGAAATGACTAAAATGCCTTTGTCTCTTGCAACATTAACCCATTATTTCTTTTCATACACATTCTTCCATCATCTTCCCTTCCATCCTTCTTCCCTTTTCTCCTCCAAGAGCATCTTTCCTCTTTCTTCTTCCCTCTTCCCTCTTACCTCTTCCATACAAAAGAGCATCTTTAAGACCCTCTCCTTCCCCCTTCCACCTTCCTTCAAATAGAACATCATTATCTAAGAGTACAAGTTGGCATTATCTTTCCTTCTCATTACTCTTTGTCCTGACAAACATCAATCAACACTTAAATAGTGTAATGGAGGAGGAGATTAACACTCAAATAGTTGTTTTCAATAAGAATGGCAGTGACAAGGTGAGTTTGTTTGAAATTTATACATTCCTTTTCTTTTTCTTTTTTTTAAATTTTTTGTATGCTCGTGCTCTATTCGGTCCCGAAAGTCCGAACACATATGCATATGTTCGATCTGCAATGACTGAACATACTAAATATGTTCGGCCCCTAATGGCCGAACATATATAGTATGTTCGGCCAAACATGGCCGAACAGTATTTGTTTGTTCGGCCATTCAGGGCTGAACATAGTATATGAGTTAACATTCCATTTTATTTTCATCTGTACGATGGTCCGTCTACACAGTGCAGCTGAGTGACTGATGAATGTGTAATGGATTATACGAGTGAATTTACCACTCATGAGGTAAGGCGCAAAGTTTAATAATTTTGTAATTTAATTGCATCCGTTAATATATAAAAATAAATGTTTTTATGTGTAGATATTCAAGAGCCGGGATGCTTTAATCAAGTGGGCTCGTGATGTTGGAAAGAGAAATGGTATTGTTGTTGTGATTATGGCCTCAAATGCAGGTGGGGTTGGTGTAAAACCAAGAATTACCCTTGCATGTAAGAGATTTGGATATTATAATGCGAGCGAGTCCAATAACAAAGGGACTCCTAAAAAGAAGATCAAGCAAACAAGAACAAAGAAATGTGGATGCCCGTTCACATTAAAGGGCAAGAAGTTGGCTACAAGTGATGATTGGATGTTGAAAGTTGTGTGTGGTGTTCATAATCACTCGGCTGCCGAGTATTTAGAAGGGCACTCATTTGCAGGGAGATTATTAAAGGAAGAGATGGAGTTGTTAATTGATCTGTCAAAGAGTATGATTAGGCTAAAAGATATTTTGGTTACATTAAAACAAAGAAGTGAACTAAATGTAACAACAATGAAGACTATCTACAATGCATGCTATAGGCAGAAAATCACTGAACAGAGTGAGAGAAGTCAAATGCAACAACTCCTATGCAAATTGGTAGAGCATAAGTACATTGAATGGCATAGGAACTGTGATAATGCTGACACCCTCAGGGACATTAGTTGGACACACCCAACTAGCTTAGAATTGTTACGTGTATTTCCACATGTCTTGATAATTGATTGCACGTACAAGACGAGCCGGTATCGGCTACCTCTCTTGGAGATTGTTGGAGTTACGTCCACAGAAATGATATTTTCCGTATGCTTTGCTTATCTCCAAGCTGAATGTGAAGATAATTATGCACGGGTGTTGAGAGTCTTGCATTCTATCATTGTTGACGCTAATTGTGTTCTTCCTGTAGTCATTGTCACTGAGAGAGAGTTGGGGCTCATGAAGGCCATCGACCGTGTATTTCCGGAGAGAACTCATTTATTATGTACTTGGCACATTAATAAAAATGTCTTAAGTAAATGTAAAAGGTTGTTTGAAACTAAGAAAATGTGGGACAAGTTTAATATGAGTTGGAATATAGTGATGTCTGCTTCCACAGAAGAAGAGTTTAATAAACTTTTTGGTAGGCTACGTAAGGATTTTTATACTTATCCCGAAGCACTGCAGTATGTGAAGAGCACATGGTTAGATCCATACAAGGAAAAATTTGTGTCAACATGGGCAGATAATTGTTTACATTTGGGGAATACTACATCGAATAGGTAATGTGAATGTTTGTTATTGATTGAGTTACATTTATTATGTAATATATCTATATGAATTAATAACGTTTATTTTTCTTACAGGGCCGAGAGTTCACATGCACAATTAAAGAGACAACTTGGATCATGTCAAGGAGATCTTGAATTAAACTGGACAAAGATCCATAATCTACTCCAATTGCAACATACTAGTATAAAAGCATCATTTGAAAAAAGTAAAACAGTTGTGCAACACAATTTCAAGCCTTCTGATTTCAATGACCTTCGCGGCAACATCTCAAAAAATGCATTGGATAAAATATTGTCAGAAAGAAAAAGAGCCGAACAAGTTGGAACAGATCCGGTCTCATGCATGTGCATCCTTCGTCGTACACATGGTTTACCTTGTGCACATGAGATTGGAGAATATGTTTATCAACAACGCCCAATTCCTCTCAGTTGCGTACATCCACATTGGTGTAAGTTTGATATATTACCTAACAGTGCAATGAAGAGGCCTACTTTGGATCTTAAAGCAGAGTTGGTATTAGTTGAAAGGGCTTTTAATGAGGGTGATCATACAAAGCAATTACAAATGTTAAGGAAGTTGAGAGAGTTATATGAACCAGATAGTACTTTCTTAATAGAACCAGAAATGAAATTAAAAGCTCGAAGTCGCCCATCTGTTAAGGCTAATACATCGACCCAGCGTGATCCAAGTACCTTTGAGATAACGCAATCTGCACATGACAGTTACTCTCATGTATTTAACGAAGCGAAGGTTGTTCACAGCAAGGCAACTGTATATGGTATAGTTTAAAAGAAAGGAAAGGCAAAGGTGCATCACACAAGATCACAGCTTACTATTTCTTACCGTGAGCAATTTTCAGATGAGATAAGATACTACATACACGTCATAAAAAACATTACAGCTGATGGCAAATATGGCTTCAGAGCCATTGCAGGGCTACTTGGGCTAACCGAAGATGATTGGTCACAGGTTAGGAGAGATTTAGTAAATGAATTACTTGCCCATTCAAAAGAGTATCAATAACTTTATGGGACTGAAAACGGAGTTCAGGAATTGATTGAGGCATTGTCATATTATGATAATTATCCCAGTTATTCCCATTGGATGACGATGCGAGACATGGGGCATATTATCGCATCTCATTATAATTTGGTATTATTCCACTTTAGCATGCAATAATGTCTTACCTTTCTGCCTCTTTGGTCTATGCCACCGTCAAGAGTATCTCACAAGGAGATAGAGATTGGTTTTGTAAACAACAGTCACTTTGTTCAGGTTATTATTCCACTTTAAAAAAATATTTTATTATTTCCATATGAATCTTCTAACTTCTATTATGCTGCAGCTCTTCTTGGACCCAGGCCATCCAATTCCACCGATTGCAAACAAGTGGCGTGAATTTCATCTTCCATGTGCAAATGAATGGGCAACTGCATACACCGGTCGCATTGAGCATTTCAAAGAGCTTGTCCGTTCAAATATACCAGCAAGTGAAATGATAGAGATTGGGTTAACTTATTGTAGCACATAACACATTTGGGATGTAATCAATATTGAATGTAACTCATTGTACTCATTTAGAAGATAACATGCAACTTTGATTAGTAGCAGTACAGTTGTTAATTTCATACATGTGGAACATATTTGTCTCTAGATGCCACCTTTCTACAAACGCTGACACAAGGCTCTTATCAACAGATTTATAAGAAGTCTTGATCAACGGTGCTAGACTAGATCTATCAATCTTCTGTCTAAATAAATCGAACTCATTCAGATACCACATCCTTACTTTTTGCCCATCACTCAAAACACTTGAGCGGAAGACGGTCCTGAAAATATGCATATACATTAAAGATGAAATAAGAGATCACATTTATATGGAAAATATATAAAACATACCTCTCCATTCCAAATAAATTTTGCAACATGTGTTTGAAAACTCTTCAAGACCGAAGGGTCAGTCGGCCCAACCATTTCTTCTCCATTATTTTCTTCATCCTCTTCTACCTTCTCATCTTCATTCTCTTTGAAGTCCGGGACTTCCGGTTGTTCTGGCTCTTCAATAATTGGCTCTTTAACCCGTTGACGACACCTTCTTTCAGAAGCTGTTGGACGAGCTCTAGAACTACTAGCCATATCTGCAAGTAATTCAATCAGTTGTTAGTTGAGTGGGGGTACAGTGTAGTCATTGTGTTCGGCCCTGTATGACCGAACACACTGAATGTGTTCAGCCATACAGGACCGACCTATTTAATATGGTTCGGCCATTGGTGGCCGAACACATTACGCATGTTCGGCCAACAGTGGCCGAACACCTTTCATATGGTCGGCCCTGTGTGGCCGAACACTGGGACGTTGTTCGGCCATATGAGGCCGAACAATATGCACTGTGTTCGACCAAGCAGGGCCGAACATGGCGACGGGATGGAACGGCTTGCATGAGCACACAATGGAATGGAGGGAAAAATATATTATACTATCACAATCTAAATATGCAAGAACCCATTGTAATGAATAATATGTGGAGAAGAGAAGAGAATACCTTAAAGAAGATAATACCTTTGAGAATGATGGAGAAGAGAATGTAGAACAACTGTGGCAATGGTGAAGAAGAGATGAAAGCTTACCTTCAAGATTGGAGAGGAACCCTTGGGGAAAAAAAGGGAATGGAGGAAGAATAGAGCGGAACCCTTGGGAAAGAAAGGGAAATGGAAAGAGGGATTTTTGGTGTAGAGAAAGAGGAATTTGGTTGGGTGGGGGTATAATATGTAAATGTAGTGTGTATAAAGAGAAGAAAACTAAACCCCCTCACTTACTTCATTGTGTATAAAGAGAAGTGGTGTAAGAAGAGATAAATTCAGTGTATGTTTAGCAAGCTCCCATCAAAAATCTCTCTTTTGAAACAAAAAGATTTAAAATCTCTAAAATACCCCCCTCCCCCATATCTTTCTGTCTCATAGGGCCGAACAGGGTGGAGAAAAGAGAAAGAGGAGGGGAAGGGAGAGGAAGCGGGAGGGACAGGAGATGAGGAGGAGGAGGAAAAGGAGAAAAAAAAGAGGAAGAGGAAGATGCGAGAGAGAGAGAGGGAAGGGAGAGAGACTCCCCTCTACTAACCAGAGGGAAAGAAAGGAGGAGACAAGAGGGAGGGAAAGGGGAGGTGTGTAGAGAGAAAAGAGGGTGGGGTAGTTTAGGGAGTTTAAAAAAAATTTTTTTTTTGAAAAATGTGCTATGCAGGAAAAGTAAAAAGTTGTATACATATAGCAGCTCCCCATAAAAAAAAATTGGGGTCCTCAATTATGGTTATCGTGATTAGTAAGATTATTTTAGTAAATCCCCATAAATATATTTTTATTTATTTCTTAAATTTAATTATTTTATTATAATATATGAACTAGATAGAATTTGATTTTTCAATTGAGCTCCAATTTCATAATTAATTGAAAAATTAGAACTTAATTTCTATGTTAATTTTGAATTTGTTTTGACCTGAGGGTGAGATTTTAGGGATTTGAAAGAGATTTTTTATTTTAGACATTTAAATAAAGAGAACAATCTCAAACAAGTTTCCTTTTAAAAAGTCAAATCTTTTATGGTCTCTAATCAATTAATCCATATTTACATTTTCTTATCTAAAGCTATACATGGATTAGGCTGGGCCTTCTAAAAGAAGTTTTCTTTTAAATAGTTCAATCTTCCATGGTCTCTAATCAATCCATCCATAATTATATTTTCTTATCTAAGGGTGTTCATGGATCAGGCTTGGCCAATCTAAAAGGAGTTTTTTCTTTTTTTACTTTTTTATTTTTTTAAAAGTCAAATCTCCCACAGTTTTCTAATCAATCTGTTCATATTTATATTTTCTTTTCTAAGGGTGTTCATGGATCATGCTAGCCAGTATTTGGCCTAGCACGCGTTAGCCTGGGTTTGGACCTTAAATTTGAGTATACAGGCTAGGCTTGGATTATATACTTGGGCTTATTTAACAGATAGTCCAAGCTTAGATTGAATGCTAGAGAGACCAAGTCTGACTAAACCCGATGGTAGAAGTAATTGTGGGGATAGGTTTTCATGGGTCCATGTTTTTCCTTTTATTTTTTGCTTCAAGTTTTGGTTTGTAGTCATTGGGTTTTCATGGGCTTAGTTGTTTCTTCTAAATTATTTTTATTGATGGATTGTTTATGGACTTTTGTTTTCATGTTGTATTATTGTGATATTTTTATCAAATCTTATTTTTATAATGGGTTTATTCTTCTAATTTCAAAAGAAAGTTTTAAGTAAAATACTCAACTCACATCAAACAAATGAAAGTGCTCTCATTTCGAAATTTACCAAGTCTTGTTTTTTGTTATTATTGTTTTTTGTTATTATTATAAGTTTTAATTTTGATGGCAATTGTTACCCCCATAATATAATTTAGATTAAAGACTATTTAGATTTTTTTAATTATTTTTAGTATTATGAATCATACATTGCCCATGCTAGTGTATTGTGTTTTTCATCCAAAACTGTTATTTGTCTATTTACACCATTTTTTTAAGTATTTACTTTAATATTTTATCTATTATCACGATTTGTGCAGGCTAATTATCCTTTCTCTAATATTTTTGATAAATTTAGGCCAATTGTCATCAAAATGATAATCTTTGGGATAATACATGAAAATGTTACCAAAGTTGGGTCCTTACTGGTAAGTGATCATAGTAGAGACTTAAAACAATACTATGCAAAAACACAAATTATACTTAATGGCAATTTCAGTTAAGATAATAATAAAACTTAATTAGTAAGCCAAGTGAATCAACATATTGGAATAGTTAATAAATATAATAAGTGATACGAGAATGGATAGCATGATCCTATCCAGTCAACCCTAGATTGATTGAGCAGTTAAAAGGAATTAAATAAATCATAAAAAAGTTGAAGAATAACTCGCAAGCTACACGTGCCTACCCACATGACCTGGGGATTAACACCTCCTCAAGGTTCGAACTTGTAGTGTGGCTTTGATGCCATATCAAATTCTAAAAGCCAATACCTCAAAAAAGCTTAAAAGCTATTAAAAAAAGCAGAAAACGGATCTACTTAATTGCCTTATCACATGCATGAGGAAATGGGAAAAAGAAAGATATTTAAAAAAATTATTATAAGGGATTCTTTGTTTACGTTATAATATATAGAAATTGAAGACAAAAGTTTTATACCATAAGTGGTTAAAAATGAAGATTAAATGTAAATTTTTAAAAATGAGCATCAAATAACTTTTCCTCTAGAGGAAATAAAATAAAAAGAGATAGGAAATGAAAACCAGCCATCACCCTAGTTATTCATTTCCTATCTTATTTTTATTCTATTTCCCTTTTAGAAAACATTATTTAATGCTCATTTTTTAAAAAATTAACCTTAATTCTCATTTTAATTACTAATGGTACAAATCTTATGAATTCAATACCTATGTATTTTAATGCCAACAAATAGGCCCCAAGACTTAAGTAGCACGGTATGTTTAAATAATGTAAACCAAGTTGCTAGAATTTTATTATATTTGTTGTTATTATTGTTGTGCTACTCTGCAACCAATCACCACCACAATTTTATGGAATGCAGAAATAAAGCATAGAGTATGATATGCAATATGAGTTATGTCAAATACTTATATCCAGTGCAACCTAAAACCTTATTCTAGAAAGCTCTCCCCTCTCCTGAAGGGCACCATTAGAAAAACAAAAGAAGAAAAAGATGCTTTTCGTTGCATCCAATAATTATACTTAGTGTACGAATAAAATAGGTTTCCAACCATGCCAACTAACCACGAGGACATATAGGATACTCTATATTTAAAAATCCCATTTGATTTAACTGAATCTAATGTGATATAGATACATAGAGAGAGAGAAATCAATAACTCCCCATTTTCAAAACTTCCTTTTTTTCTTTCTTATGGTTTTAGGACATGCAACCTGCCTTGAGCCAATCCAATTTTTCACACACACTACTTCCTTGAATTAGTTATTATCATCATCATCATTAAAGCCTTATCTCAACCATATTGGAGTCAGGTACATAAATTCTATTTCTCTATCCCGTTCTAACTTCCCTGAATTAGTATCAAGCCCAAATTTGACATATATCTAAAATTTACTCACCATTTGATTGAAATCACAAGAAAATAATGTCTCTATAACTATTAAACTTTGGGGCCAAGGATAAAGGGATTAGGATCATCTAATGGGGTTTACGATGTTGGTGTATCTCATCTGGATTATTCCATCAAGTGACCCTCCCAATTGGGCCTATTATGGTGTATGATAACTATGGAATGTCACTGAATGAAAAAAAATTTCTTTTAAAAGACTTCTTGAGAGTTTTTTAGCACTCCTATATATATGTCATAGAAATGGTCTAACGAGATGATGTAGTATATGAGTAAACTTTTTTAGGGCACACCTGGATTTATGACTACTATGAAGGGTGGGAGGGATTAAAAGATTATGATGAAAACTAAGTACATGCAAAAAACCGACCCCATTTAATTTAATATGATGTGTGGAATGAGATAACTAATTTAAACAATTGCACAAGTGGCCCATTAAGATGAAGGGGCTAGATTGATTGGATGGGTTGTTAAAAAAAAAAGATTGTTAGAAAGAAAAAATATTTTCTACCTTTTCCCTAAATCTAAAATGGTAGATTGTACACTTTCTCAATATCCCTTCCCTAAAGGATGAAGAATGGATTTTATGTTACGGATTAATGAAATGTCAGTTGCCCCATGACTCTCTCTTCAAATTAATAGATCATAACAAACATTACCAACAACGAACTTGTACAAAAAGGTATCTCGGGAAAATGGGGCACTGGTTCACACCATCCGTCCCACCCCTCCATGGATTTCCAGTCTGCGGCCCGAAATGAAGAATAAAAATCAAACTTCTTCATCTACAAAGCAAAGAGACCCATATAAACATGGATTCAGATGGTTCTTATTACCCACCTAAAAAAATCAACATCTCTTTTATCATCACCTATGATTTCCATATATAAATTAATGTGTTAGACATGACTCTATCTGTCGAATTCTATGCTAGTGAACAATTTCAATAATGAGATGGGGTTCTTGTTAAGTTCATGAAATTGCATCATAAGCTAATTACATCATGTAAAATTATAAACTTAAGTGTGTTAAATGTACCGTTTTTCACTAAATCTTATCATTTTATGCATTTTCACTCCAAGATTAGGATTTTAAGCAATTCATATACATTCTCTAAATTATTTCACCATTTTATGTAATTTCAAAATTTTTAAAAGAATCCTAGTTGAATCAGGACTCTTCTCTGAGGAATCTCACTTCCATCAGGACTCTTCACCATTTCTCCATTTGAGCTAATATTCCCATAGAATGAGAATTCTAGGACCCATAGAACCTTAAGGAAGATTTTTGTGAAGAGTCCAAATTGCATCGAAACTCTTACATGGGACCCATTTTCAAGCACGAACAATCATCTTAGGACCCGCATGTTGATCCATAAAAAATCACAAACATTACAAGTGTTGCAATGAAGACTTCACAAGCAAATTGCAAGCTCAATGGCACATAAACCCTAGGGTTGTAGAATGCCAGGTTAAGTACTATATACAAATGTTCAGAGCTGATGCAACTCACTCAAAAGACTTCAGATGAGCTCAGACTACAGCAGTTTAAATTTCAAAGTTTGTAGACTTCATTTAGTCACGTAACTCACCAAACACCAAATTTAAAGTTCATTGACTCAATTATGAGTCAATGAACATATTCAAGCTACTGGGTGATCGTGCTTAAATATGACGTGGAAGTGTGTAATGGATTCAATGTCCAACATTCACGCACTTCAAGCGTTAAGAAGAATGAAAATTAACTACAGTTCATCATTAATTTCCCTTTATTTATATGGGTTCTAATGCCCTGACCGCGGGGATACAGGTTGTTTACATAAGTTTGCAAAGTTTACAACCCCTCCCTCAAATGTTAGAAGTAATCTCAATTTGGAAAATACAAGAAAATGTACATAAAGTAGGAAAAAATGCGAAAAGGAGGGAAAAAATGGGGGTGACCGTGACCCGCAGTCATTGCCCCAGGCCAGTGACCGTGGGTCACGGTCACTGACAGACAGTGACTTTGAAGTCACTATTGTGCTTCTGTTTTCTCGTTGTTAGTGCTGATTCTTCTTCCAAACTTTTTTCAAGTGTTGAAACTTCCTTTTATGACATCTTGGGGTGTTGAATAACCATTGAGAAGATTGAATTTGACTATGAAATCGATTAAAAACTTTGTAATTCATCATTCATGTTTACGGCCTGTCTTATGTTCAAATCCGAAGAGGGTATCGCAGGAAGCCAGAGTTGTGTCATTCTGAACCTATAGCTTTCAAGGAACAAAATGAATCCCAAAGGGGCTTGTTCACAACCTCTGTGATGGCTAAGAATGCCCCCTAAATGAGAAAAACAAAGATGACAACGTCATCCATCGAATAGTCGTCAATGCATGGACATGGCTTTTTCTTTAGTCACCATCTTTTCTCCTCCTCTTCTGAACCTTTTTGCTCACCTTGGTAACTAAGAAAAGGAGGGGAAAAGGTCATGGAATGCTGCTGTCCTCTTGCTTGAATGCTTTTGATTGCCTTTTGTGTTCTTGAAATTCTCTGTATATTCACTGTCCGTGTGTCTCTATTCTCCTCCCTCTTTTCTTTTCAAATCTTAGCCTTTTATAGACTCCTCGGCAGTTTCTGGCAGTTCTAGGGGAGTTAAGGGAGGTTGTGGGAGGTTACACTTTGAAAGGAAGTGGGGTAGAACTGTCCAAAAACACAGGAAGTGCCCTTTGGGGTCTGTGACAGTGGCCCAATTTCGGGTTTTTGCATTTACGATCTGTTTTCACCTGTTTGGGGCCCAAACGAAGTCCAATCGCCACGAAACTTGGAGGGATGCTTTTTGACACTATTTTGACCATGTCATAAAAGTCTCAACTCTTTTTGACCATCGGAAGTTGGTCAACTCCCTTGATGAACTGGCCGCGGTCACTACCAAGGCCTATTTTTGGATTTTTGCATTTGTGATCCGTTCTCACCTGTTTGGGGTCCTAACGAAGTCCAATCCTTATGAAACTTGGAGGGATGCCTCTTGACACTATTTTGAGTGTGTCATAGAAGTTTCAGCTCTTTTTGAAAATCTGAAGTTGGTCAACTCCCTTGATGAACTGGCCGCAGTCACTCCCAAGGCCCATTTTTGGACTTTTGCATTTATAACCCATTTTCACCTTTTTGGGGTCCCAACGAAGTCTAATCTTGGCGAAACTTGGAAAGATGCTTCTTGACACTATTTTGAGTGTGTTATAGAAGTTTTAGCTCGTTTTGACCACCTGAAGTTGGTCAACTCCTTTATTGATTGGGCCGCGGTCACGGACAAGGCCCGTTTTCAGACTTTTGTATATGTGATCCGTTTTCACCAGTTTAGGGCCCAAATAATGTCTGATCGCCACGAAACTTGGAGGGTTGCTTCTTAATACTATTTTGAGCATTTCATAGAAGTGTCAACCTGTTTTGAATTTCAAAAGTCAATCAACTCTCCAGTTGACTTTTTAAAAAAGTGGGCCCTTGTCTCCATTGTTTGAGGCCCAAATGACTTCGGTTTGGTTCGAAACTTGGAGGAACTAACATCAGGGATATCTTGGAGTATTCATCTAAATTTCATGCAGTTTGGATTTGAGAAAGTAGGATTTCGAGCAGTGGCTTATTCATTGCATGTGTTAAGTCACTATTCACCCCACACTGTAGGTAGTCAACTTGTTTTCTACCCGAACAATATCCAATTAACTTGAAAATTTAGAAGATTAACTTTGAGCATTATTTGAGCATTTTTTTTCAAATTTCATCAGCTTTGGCCTCCTGGAAGTAAGACTTTAGCTAGTGACCTTCATAACTCGGTGTCACTGTTCTCTAAGCTGACATGCAGTGAAATTCAGACCAAACGGAATCCTTTTAACTTAAAAATTTGCAGAATATCTTCTAAGTATAACTGAAGATTCGGGCCCAAATTTCATCAATTTTGGATATCAGGAAGCAGAACTTTGGTCAGTGACCCCATGGCTTGGGGGGGACTGACCCCAAGTTAACATGCTTGTGGCTTTTGAGTTCGATGATGTCTGTTTAGCCCAAAATCTTGTAGGACCTGTCTTGGGCATCATTTGAGATTCCTCTGAGAGTTTCAGCTAATTTGATCTTCATGGGATGTTACTCTGCATAGGGACCCACAAAGCATAGTATATGATCATCTGGACCAAGTTTAGATCCAAATGATGTCCAAATGCTCTGAATCCTTGAGGAGTAGTCTTTAAATGTACTTGAAAATATTTTGTTGAATAGGAGCTTGCTTCAACATGTGGAAGTGCAAGGTCCTGCAGTGATTCTCAAGGAGCTAGCAAATAGTCTCTAAAGCTGATCTCAGCTGAGATGAAGTCTAAGTGCTTTAAAAACTTTGCGATTTTATAATCCAAAGCTTGTAATGCCTTCGCTGTGTTATTTGTAAAATTTTATGGGTCAACACTGGGTTACCAAAATGACTAAAAATCACATGAAAACTCTAAAACATACTTAGAAATAATGCTTCAAAGTTTCAAAGCATTTAAGCTTCATTTCAGTTCAAACTCAAGCTTCAGTGACTGTTTGTCAGCTTCTTGGGATTACTGTGACAATTGACACTTATACACATTAAAATAAGCTGAAACTCTTGAATAAGGCTCAAATTATATTCAGAAATAGCTCTATAAAATTTCAAGTCAAATGGGTGCCATTTGACCTAAAGTCCAACAAACATATTAACTTTGGGTCAGTGACCCCCAAGTCATGGGGTTACTGACCAAAGTCTTACTTCCAGGTAATCAAGATTGATGAAATTTGGACATAAAGTTTAAGTGAAAGTTAGGAATGATTTTGCAAATTTTCAGGCCAAGGGGACTTCATCTGACCCCACTTTCGCTACATGTCAGCTTAGGAGTCAGTGATCCCTCTAACCTTGGGGTCATTGACCAAAATCCTACTTTTAGGAGGCCAAAGCTTGTGAAATTTAGATTAGAGACTCAAAATGTTTTCAAGGTCAATTCCTCTAAGTTTCAAATCAATCGAATGTCATTCAGGTAAAAAACAAGTTGACTACCTGTAATGCAAGAGAACATTGACTTAGAACATGCAACAAGTGGGCCACTGGTTAAAATCCTACTTTCACAAATTCAAATTGTATGAAATTTGGATTAAGACTTTAAGATGCTTCTGACATCAATCCCTCCAAGTTCCAAGTCAATCTGAGATCATTTGGAACTCAACCAGCTGATACAAGAGCCCATTTTCATGAAAAGTCAAAGGGACTTCAAAAGGTCAAAATAGGTTGAAATTTCTATGACATAGTCAAAATGGTGTTAAAAAACATTCCTCCAAGTTTTGTGAAAATCAGACATCGTTTTGGCCCCAAACTAATGAAAATAGGTCACATAGGCAAAAAATCCAAAATTATGCATGTCCGTGAAGTGGCTACGGTCGCGGACACCTGTAAAGTGGTTCCTGATGGTTTTCAGTAGTTTTCTCTATTTTATTTCAAACTACAACTTCCCATAACTCCCCCCAACTGCCTTTGAAGTCTATAAAAGGCAAGTTTGGGCGCTTGGGAAATGGTTCAAAAGGTTTTAATCAAGTTCAAGCACAATTCAAGGAATTCCAACCAAGTTTCAAGCAAGATCTCCAAGTTTCCAAGGCATTACAAGCATTTAGGCTCACTCTTTTTCTTCCTTTCACATACTTAAAGTGAGAGATGGTTTAGGAGAAGAAGATATATCTTATTAAATGACTGTAGACATTGAACTTCAAGGAAACCAAATATCAAAGTTGTTCAATGGGATGAAGCTATCTTCTTTGGTTCTCCTACTTAAAGGGCTGTTAGGCCATCTTTAAGGCTGTGAACAAGCCACTTTAGGCTTCATTATGTTCCTTGAAAATTATAAGATTAGAATGAGACAACTTTGGCCTCAGTTATTCGTATAAAAGCACCCTTTCCCGATTTACACAAAAGCGATCTGTGACAAAAAAAGTGGTGATTACCTGTCACAACCCGAGCCCAGGGTTCGGGGGTTAGCAAAAGCCAAACCTAATGACACACGTACTCCCGTGCATGCACACGTAGACCGAGTCTAAATGCACACGCACAAGGGAACATTCACACGTGCCAAGCAAGTACGCGGAAGCTGTAAATATTAGAAACACAAACTAACAGTTCAAGAAAAAGGATACCAAGAACAAACTGACATAATTACATATAAGAACGTCTTACAAAAAGAACAAAAGAATATATACAATAATGACATGTCATGTCAAATACAAGTCTGAAAATCCACACAAAACAAGACTCCAATGATGCATGCCGAGAGCGCTCTCCCGTGGAGTGATCACATCCACTCCTCTAGGCCTGATGGGGCCCCGGGGGTCTCATCTGGAGCCTGGCCGACCTGCGAGGGTTCGGCAGGGGGATCTGGGCCTGCAACACCAAAAAAAAAAACAACTGTGAATACGAAGATTCAGCAAAGTATAACCCATAGCAAGTTAACACACGCTGTGTCTAATAGAATAAAGAACATCATGTGATTAAAGAAAGCATTTTCGTATACTAGGCTGTCATGCAAGAAAGAAATATGCTGAGTAAATCAATGAATACATGCTGTGTACATACTAGTGGCTACTACATTACCATATGCTCCCACAAGAGGGATCTTATAACATGCAAAGAACACCATTGTCCGGGCCAGGGTACAATGGGTCTCGGTTTCCTGGGGTTCGGTTCCCCAAGACATATCCATACTGCAGCAGGCCATATAAACTATACCAAATTCACCCCGTCGGGATCCTAAGGCTGAGGCTAAGTAGTGCCTGACCGTACAAAGTCAATCATGGAAACCTCGAGTCGATCGTGACAACATATCATACGTGCATATCTGTGAGTGAACATACCATACATGCATACTCAAGGTAAAGAATCACAAAGTGAAAGTAACGAAACATACGTAATCAGGTGGAGTGTTGAGATCAATGATCGAATGCAATATGTTATACAACAAATCATGCGAAATCGAATCATCTTAAGTTACAAACCAGTTCTAATCTAATTATCCGGTGTTTCTAACCGTGCATGATGATGTAGTTTTAAGTTATTCGATGCACCGTTGTCTAGTGTTGCCTTGAATCGGGCGGTGCACGAAGTCCCTTAAACCAACACCCATGGGGAGGTGCTTAACATCCGGATAACGAACCTGAATGATTCGCAGCCCTCGAGATCATTCACGCGTTGTATCATATTCCGTTGGGCAGGTCTAGGTGTCCTACATTCTATCATGAAGGCCATATCGGTCTTTTCTTTACACATATCCTTGTTTTTCTTTCATTAGTCTAGTGTGAATACGGCTTAGCCGTGTGTGTGCTACGGCTTAGCCGTGTGTGGTTTACGGCTTAGCCGTGGCTGGGCCGTAGAAGGTTGGTCAGTTGCTGACTCTCAGTTATTCCAGAAAATGCACCCTGTATTGATCTACGACTGGGCCACGGCTGAGCTTCGGCTTAGCTGTAGGGCAATCCACGGCTTAGCCGTGCCCTAGCCGTAGAGGAAAACTGGGTTTTTCTCCTCTCTGGATTGTGAGCCGTAGGTGCTATACGGCTTAGCCGTACCTGCACGAATTCAAATTTCTGAAACACACACAGAAAGTCTGGAAACTCATCAGAATTTGCAAATTTACAATGGACAGGAGAAAATACTACTAAATGGGCTGTACATACATTTTTCCACATCAATTCATGTAAAACTAACCAAATCAAATGCATACCAACATGGGTTCTCACAAGCTAGGGTTATACTTGCCTTAAATTGGAATCAATTGCACAATGGGAGCCCTTGGATCCAAACACAACCTAACATAATCAAAACCACATGCATGCATGAGGGATGGAGAGAAATCCAAAACACACAGACACACCATGCAAGTAAATAAGAAGGAGAAGAGATAGAGAAAGGAGATGAGAAGAATGGAAGCATATCCCACTCACCTCATATGCAAAGGAACCAAGTTCCTCTTGATAGAGCTCGATCAATGGAGGAGAGAAAGAGAGAGAGAGTTCCACGTGCACAAGAGGGGAAGAAACTTGGAAATGAGAGAGAGAACGTGAGTGTGAGCAACTTGTCGATGGATAAGAGTATATATAAGTAATGGGTTGATCAAAGTACAATAAGGGCCAAGTTAAAAATGTATTTTCAGTTTGAGTCAAATCAAGGTCCAATCGAAGCACACGACCTCGGTTGCAATTGACGTAGTTACGAAAGTTAACGAGCTCAACGAACGACACGTGTTGACATCAAGATGATGCAAAAATGACCATGTCTAAGAAAAGCTAAAATTACGAAAAAGGGCTTGGTCTACTTAATCCAGGTCAAACTCAACCCAACTACCTATCCATGACCCGTAACGAAAATAAAACACGAACAAAATACGATTAGCAACGAAAACAAGATTAACTAACCGCTAAACGGGGTCAAGCTGGGTCGGAGTGTTACATTACCAAAGACCATAGGCGATTCTATGGTCAAATTCAATACACTTGTAGATCATTCAATGCTCCTAAAGTTAGAAAACACAAGTTTCAACACTCTAAAGACACTACAGAAGCAAACTGAAGTAAAATAAGGACAAAAAATGGCCAAAACGGCCACTATCTGTCAAGGACCATGGGCCATGGACAATAACCCACTTTCTTCATTTTTATTTTATTATTTATTTATTTATTTATTTATTTGTGTTTTGTCCACTTTTCATGCAAATTCTCTAAATTTTCCAATTTGGATCACATCTGATACCAGAGGGAGGGGTTGTAATTTTTTAAAACTTGTAAATAACCTACATCCCAGAGGTCAAAGCATTAAACCCATGTAATTAAAGGGAATTAAACAATGAACAATAGTTATTTCCCTATTCTTCTATACGCTTGAATATGTGGATGTTGGACACAATTCAGTTGCATTTCACATCATTTTCGAGTGAGATCAGAAGACTGCACTGATGAACTAAAGCAAAGAAAATTGAAACTTGAATGGAGAATTCACCAAGTGGACTCCACACACATACACATGTGAATTCACACATGTGAGGGTTGGCTAGAGGGGGCTTCACTCATCTTGCACAAATTATCTATACAGACAATAATTTGCTAAAGAGTCCTAATTGAAGTAAAAGAATTCTCGCAAGGCCCACTATTAAATAAAAAGAAATATCCCACATAGGAATGCCTACATTAGTTGCATATTTGAATTAATTCAAATTATCTTTTGGATAATTCAGAGAATATAACTTTGGTGGGAGACAAATGCTAAGGAATCTGAATGAGAGACAATTCATCTTCTTACCTTGGATTCCAATTCAAAACTGTTTCAGAGATTAAAAAATCTAATCCAAGTGGGAGATAGAAAGATAAACTAGAGATAGAGTCCAAATTGAGAAAGGTTTGAAAGTTAATCCCATTTCTCATAGTACAATATTGATTAAAACAATCATAACTCTTAAACCAAG
Organism: Sextonia rubra; assembly: GCA_037013555.1. Classification (NCBI taxonomy): domain Eukaryota; kingdom Viridiplantae; phylum Streptophyta; class Magnoliopsida; order Laurales; family Lauraceae; genus Sextonia; species Sextonia rubra. Next base: position 14,971,824 of record JASUAD010000007.1, on the reverse strand, counting down.
CGTCAGATTGGGGCAATCTATATACCGCTAAAAAGCTCTTTTCGAATAAATATCCGTGGAGCTCAAGATAGCACCATCATAGCTAAATTGACAAAGCTATGGTATCGGGAAGTTGACTGTATATTTTTAGATGAGATTGAAAGCTTCTCATCAAAGGTGGGCCCAATGTTTGATATCTCTAAAGATAAGATTGCAAAGAGAAGCCAATACCATTCAAAAGACTCCAGAAGCTATCCATCATCATCCAATCTCTCCCTAACTTGTCTACGAAGTCATATCTGATATAGAAGTCTATCTACCAACGGGAGTTCAGGTTCAATGAATCTGAGATGAGAAAAACTATCAAAGTAGGCTTGCATGGGACATCCCCACTCATTTCCAACTAGATCTGGAACATCCCAGACCTCTCTATCTCTCTCCTCTTTTCTCCACCTCTCTTTCTCCTATATTTTCTGATTTTAAAAGCATTCTGGAGCCTTGTTCTAGAAACTATAGAATTTTTATAAGAGACTTTTTCTAAGAGAACATTGTACAAGAATATGCTATCAATAAAAATTTTTCTAAAGTTCTTTGCAATGGTGAGCTGAGTTTTTTATCAGAGCAAAGGAAAAAGCTAAGGAATATTTCTGATGAGTTTTATGTTTGATATTTCTTTTCCTTTTCTAATTGTCTCTTTTAATGGGCTTTTAAAAAAAGGAAAATAGATATGTCTGCATGCCAATGGGGGCAACTTTTGTTTTTGAATTTCTAATAAAATGAATTTGAATTTGATCATCTATGCTTAAATTTCATAGTTATGCTTAAGACTATGTTACGTTTAACGGTCGATGTTTATTTTTGATAGGTGATGCTAAGGATTTTTATTTTTTTATGAAGTGAATGAGGTATTGTGTTTTTTATATTTATTTTAATTAAAAAAGGGGCTTTGACAAATTTTTCGAATAAGAAATATTGAATTTTTTCTTATTTGAGTTATACTTGAGACAAAAGGCAAGAATAATTTCATAAATTGAATTGTTTCATTTACTTAGTGGATTCCGACTGCTCTAATCTATTTGCATCATTGATTTTCTATATTTTTTAAATTGCACAGTTTTCTAATTTTGCTAGTTCTACTTCATGTTAAACTCCTCATTTTCTAATCTTTTGTCTAAAAATTCAGTTTTTAACATTACTTGATTCAGTTCTATGTGGAATCGACCTCTTCTTGCCATTGTCTATTATTGACAACTATGCACTTGTAGTATTACTGATTTAAAATCACATCAATTCTTGTTGATGGGTTGAGGCGACCAAAGCAACGTGGATGGTGATATCCATTATAGGACCCAATTGAGAGATTTAATATTGGAGACCTAGAAATGTGAATAGGTATTTACTAGTCTTTATTATATTGTGAAGCGTCATTGTCCAAATTGAAGCATTAGAGATTTTGAGAGATTTTAGGAAGCATGCTAGTGGGGATGTTCATGAGATGGGCTAGGCCAGGCTAAACAATATAGAGGCCCAACCTGAAATTCAATTCTTAGCCCAAGCCCATTTTAGGCTTTAATCGGGCCTATATCCCTAGCCCAAGCCAAGCCCCAATAAAATATGTTGAGCCCGAGGCCAGGGTTAATATTTTTTTTAGGCTCTATTTGTTTATAAGGAGGAGTATAATGAAATAAATTTGAGTGTCAAATCGAGATTAAAAAAAGGGGAGAGTTAGAGGAAATGGATGAAAGCTAGTGTTCTTTTAGTTCTAATTACTTAATGCAGTAAAACACATGGCGTTGCATCATGTTTCCTGAAAGAGAATGTGGCCAGTGGTGGGCTTTGTAGTTTGTACTCGTAGTTTGCTACTCGGCAATTAATGCATGCACATAAATAGTTCAGCACTACTAATGACGATGGTCTGATACTTGGTTTTAGCTATTAATGAATTTCAAAAGTTTTAGCAAAACAAAGGACATCATTTACAAAAGGTTCCATTTTATTGAGCATTATAGTGAAATATAAAAAAATGAAAAAAAATGTCATTTCAATCATTTAGGATGTGTTTGCACACTCCACGGAAGATGAAACCCACAGAATTTCCTTCTTGCCGCTCCCAAAGAAATACAAGCTTAAAATAGTCACTAGCATAATAACCCATGCTCAGCACCGATATGGCCAACATTGCTATTAAATATTCATAGGTTTTAGAAAGAAAGTAAAAGGATAAAAAAGATTATGAGAATACCTGTTTATGTTATCCTAAAGCTAGTGGTAGATTTTAAATAGAAATAGAGTGTTTGCACTAAAAGAAAATTGGTACTTTGAAAACTGAAGTGTGCTATTAGTGCTAGGTCAAGTGGTTAGTTGCACGGGATAGAAAGTGGGGACTAGTTGCATGAGAAAAGTGGTGGGAGAGAGAGAGAGAGAGAGAGAAGATTTGAAAAAAAAAAAAAAAACAATTACAGTCAAAATCCCAACGAAAGGTCAAAACCCTTGGCTTTGATATATTATAATTTACCTTGCACAAATGCATTCTTCGGGCCCATTTGGATGTAGAGAAAAAGAAAAACTGTTGAACTGCCAACATTTCATAATTTGTATTGGCCAATTTTCTCCTCCTGTTATCTCCTACCCTTTTTTTTAATTTTTTTTTTGTAATCAAAGGTTTCCTCACCAGCTCAACTTTCGGACCGTTGGCCTCTGGCCCCGGAGTCACTCCATTCTAATGAGCAAAAAGTTTTTCTTAGGCAGTATATACAAGGCCGCACACAATATCTCCTACTCATTCTCTCTATATCATCCAAATGGATCCATGGAGAAACCCAAAAGAGAAGAGGGGGTTCTGGAAGAAGGCAAGTGCGTCAGGAAGTGACACAATATATGTAAAAGGATATGGACGCCAGCTCTGGGCCGGGCCTGATCAAACCCCTAATACTGGATCATAATTAAGTTTTTTTTAAAACTACAACAGAAGAATTTAACTGGGTCTACTGAATTTGATCTCCTTGAAATTAAGGATGGTGAAACAATAGTTAAAAACAACCCTGAGGAAATGAATAATAATATATTTTTTTAAAACGGCTCTTTTCTTTTCTTCTCCTTTTCTTTAATATTTTCAAGCAGGGAATAATTTGCCCATGAATGGTCGCAGCCCACCTTGACACAGCAATTAGGCAGGATAGGTGAAGTGATTAGGGGCTGATTATCCTAATCCTTGCAAAAACTTCATCCAGAATGATATCCATTTTTCGACACTTCCTTTTCAAAGTCTTTTTTTTTCTGAAAAATCAGACAAGAAAACTATTAACTGTGGAAACTAACGCCACTGCTAAATGATGGAAATCAAATCTAGATCTCATGTCAATCTAAGAAAAATTTGTTAAGAACACTTTTATCAGCGAAATTCTCACTTGCAGGCACGTTTCAATCAGACCGTCATAGAGGCATGGAGCCCAGTTCCCGACCTAAATTAATGGAGCCGGCCAGAAATCATATTCCAGAAGTCCCCACTTAGGAACATCGGCGGGCGAAAATTCGCCTATTTTATCAATAGGTTAGAACTTACAAAAAAGCAGAAGAATTCTACTTCAAATTCTACTTCATCTGTAAATTAGATTGATCGGCTTGCGCCTTAAATAGAATGGCCCTTTTATTTTATATTCAATACAACTGACTAACTTGTACATAAAACAACATAGAGCACATAACCCACCATAACACACCACCAAAATTTGCAAAGGTGGGGAAAATCACCAAGGGAGAAAAAAAAAAACTCCCTAGGTTGCAACTGTCGATTCTCTTTGATCCCCAGACATCAAGACAGCGAGACGCAGCAAGTCTCTCTGGCAAAGCCTCATGGGGTTCTTGAAAACTGTGATCTTCGCATTCTTTTCATCTGCCAAAATCACATGCGCAATGCTGAATGAATTGCCTCTTTCACATGCAAATTGCCACTCCCTCGTTGATATCAGAAACCAGTCCTTTCTGGTGGATTTGGTGGCTTTAACTTCTATGTATTCTTTATTCTCATCCTTCTCCCCTATAACAATGTCATAGGGTAAACCTGTCTCTGTTTCTTCATTGACCCACCTCACTGCTGCCATACCATATTTCTCGACAAAGTACTTGTAAGCGACTAGCTCTCCTCGTCTGCCGGTGATAAATGCCTGCTTCGCATGCACGCTTGAACATACCTGATCTCTTGTAAGAGTTGATCCTGCACTTGGATTTAGAAATCCACTGGAAGCAGGTGGCTTCTTTAACTGGTGCAAACTAGAACTGGCCTGGTTGTCAGAAGTATCCAAACCGCCAGCAATTGTTGGTTCACTTTTTTCCATCTCCAATTCTTGCGATGCTGATGCTGTCAGATTGAGTGAATCATCTGGTAAAACCCAATTGCCACTGATATCCGCAGGAACCAACCAATCTTCCATAAGCGTGCTGCCCTCAGAATCATTATACTCTTTCGATGCAGCTTCACTTGGTGCACCCCTCTGTTTTGTTCTAAAATGATTGACATGGGCAAAATGAAAATCTGGGGCAGACTTCCAATCTGTTGGCGGCCACCTTGAACTGATTTCAGGCTTCCTTCTAGGTATCATAGAGGTCTGCTCAGTTGGTAAAGAATGAACTGGCTGGGAAGTTTCCTCCTCATGCACGTGAGATACATCTGAGAGGGTCCAGACAGGTTCTTCATCTGGAAGTTTAGGGACCTTCTGATTATTAACAATGAAGTATTCTGTCTGCTCCACAGTGGTGCCCAATTCTGCCATGGTCGCTATCATGTGAAGGAAATTAGCAAGGTGTAGCTCAGCAGAGCCTTTCAAGAAAAATCGAGAAAGCTCCAAGAATATTGAGTGGTAATCTGAGTCTCTCGTCACATACAAGGTGCTTCCCTGAAACAAATACAGAATTAGAATTTAGAAAGAAGCAATCTTTCAAGTTCAACTCCCTCAACTTTTGGGCACTTGGTAAAACTATACACCCATATGCACATAAGAATTCAAAAGGATGATTTACAATGTGCTCTAATTGCTGAATGCTACAGCTAATCTTCCTCCATAATCATGTTTAGAAATACATCTTGAGATAGCTTAATAATATAGTTTTAGCTCAAGAGATAAGAACTCATATGAATTTTTCCTATGATAAATTAAGTCTACAAGGCTTAGTGATGAAATCAGACATCTAATATGCTGAGGTAGTTTTGGCTAATGAAATGACATCCAACTTGATGGTTGCGAAATCAGATATTCTAAATTTAAAATCGTCAGGCAATGAATACAGAAGAATGTAAACACAATTTGGTTATATCTTAAACCTATGATGCATGGATTCTTGAATGACCAAACCATGGACACATCTAGATCTTGGACATGCTGCCATGTCCGATTCTTCATTGATTTTTTATTAACAATTTAAACATTGACAATCCACTGTTGAGGAATTTGTCAAATTAGACACCTCGTGTCAGCATCAAATTTTAACAATCATACCCACACCCATGGTTGTCAAAAGCCTATGATTCAAATCGTATCGGTACCAAAATGATACATATCGGGCCCTAAAATCATAATTAGGTAAATATAGCATGATTCATGTACATATCGTACGATATGATATGAATCATATTGAATCGTGCAATACGCACAATTCATTTGGGCAGGAATATGAAACATTGAGATGTTTTTTTTCTGCATAATTTTCAATTCCTTTTGCGTGTTTTATGGATCTTCCCATATTAAGAAATTGAAAAAGCTAAAATATGAGATCAATAGAGAAAATGAAAGAAAGAGGCTAACTGAATCTACAGCAAAGAGGCTTCTTCGGTCTCCTCATTCAACTGTGCTGCTTCAACCTTCTTCATCGCATCAGATCTTCTTCATCGCCTAGCCATCTTCTTCCTGCTTCATCGACTGCTGCTGCTTCTGCTTGCTGTGTTCACGCCAGGTATGAAGGCTTTTTTTTTTTTTTTTTTCATCTCGGCCTTTCCAACGTGAAGACAACAGAAGTTGTCTTTTCATTTTTTTCTTTTCTCTTTCGTCCCGGCCTTTCTAGCTTGAAGACAGCACACACGCCTTTAGGTAAATATCGCATGATTCATGATTTGATTCGATTTGACCCCCTAAACGATTCGCGATTTGACAACCATGCCCACACCAATATAACTAAGCGTGAACTTGGTGCGAATGGCAGTAAATGAAGGATCAAAATGAGAAACAGCATTGGAACAAGGCCAAGAGATAGCACCCTCAAAAATGCAGAAGTTAATACAAAAAGAATTTCCTCAATAAGCTGGAACAAGATATACCAATCCTCGTTTGCTTGCCTTTCCAGAAGTTGGCAACTGTGGTTTTAAAAATCAGCCAATACTGGGTACCAACAAATTCATGTTTATCGATCTCGATCTCAGGTCCAAAATTATAGCCAAAATGCCAGTCATTACAGGCTGATATTTCCCAAATATCCGCGGACAGTCCATAAAAGATTTTTTTTTTTTTTAACTTCTTGTTGCCCATTTTTGTTCCATTTTGCCATAGTTGACACAGCAAGGAAGCATTTCTAACTTTCTTCTCACTCCAAAACTTAGAAAATCTTGTTTTGAGCGGATTTCATCATGAGAGAAATCAAAGAACTCAACCAAGACCTTATAGGTAAGCATTTTGAGTTTATTTTTCAAAAATTTTCAAGATTCTTTCTCAAAATAGCTTAGAAATGATGCAAACATATTAGATCTAGAATTTTGGAGCAAAACTTCAAAGATTTGAGCACTTTTTATGTCTTACCAAAATTTACATTATTTTACCTGATTTTATTTTATTTATTTTGTTATTGTTATTTTTTAAAAATATAATACAGGCAAGCAAGCCTTCACATTACGCTAGATGTTGTTGTACACTCATAGTTTTTCTTACATCTAGTGAATTTGAGCCTAGATCTAGTATTTTTTTTTTTGTTTTTATATTTGGAGCATTTCTTGAAATCATGTAGAAATTTTCAAATTTAGTTGGTCAAGATGGTTTTAAAATATCTTAAATTTGCTTGTGGGTTCTTTTTTTGTCATAGATCTAGTGATTTAGAGTCTAGACCTAGGAATTTTTTATTTTGAGATTTGGTGTTTTATTTCCCTTCTTCTTTTAAATCTTTTGATTGTTATTTAATTACTTTGAAAGCAATGGATTGTTTGTATGAATCTTAGTAAATCTAGGTGAAGAATATGAAGATCTACGAGATTTAGGTGTAATAATGATTCTAATAATTTACTAACTTTCAGAACTTTAGATAATATAATATTAAAATAATATTACATTTTAATATTAAATTTGACAGCCAGCATGAAATTTTGTTACAACCTAAACATGAATTCTAAGATAAGAACATTAAAAGGTACCACCCGATTCCTATGGAAAGTAGGCAAGGGCTACCGCAACATTTTGCATGAGTACGGCTAAAGAAGTTAGTACAAAAGAAGAGAAAGATTTGACTTGCTATTTGAAATATAAGAACCCAGATAGGCAAGAGCATGGAGTTGGTAAAGGTAATGAAAAGAAGAAAAGTTACTGTAGCCTGACTATAGGAGATGAAGTGGAAAGGGGATAAAGCTTAGGAGCTCACTGTTGTTTATAAATTTTTTTATGCAAGAAAGAATAGTACAAACAATAGAGTGGGTGTAGTTGTAGATAATGATTTAAAAGAGAAAATTGTGAGGGTAACTGTTGCATGCTAAATCCATGATTGGCCAACCCATTGGGCCCAAGTTCAAAGCCTAGCAGTGAAGATTAATTTATTAATAGTAGTTGCTTTCTTAAGTTAGAAATTGATTTTATATTTGAATTAGGACTCCTTAGGATTGAACTAGATTGTTCCCTCATTTAAAGAGTAGTTTAGTCATAAATATAAATGTAATCCCTTCTCATGGGATAGGCTACATTATTTGAATAAAATTTCAGTTCCTTCTCCTTGTAGGTTGAATTCTTGTCTTTGGTGTGAGGCCTAGACAGTTTATCCTAAGCCTTTTGGCTCGGAGAATAACCCGTTGACTATTCTTCTTCCCGTGTTGCGTCAGTAAAAAGTTCGTGTGATATATTATAGCAAATTAAAACGAGTGTTAAGGAAGACATAATTCATATCATTAGGGCATATGCTCCTCAAGTTGGTAGGATTAGATGAAAGTGTGTCCAAAAAAATTTTTTTGGGGAGGAGATAGATGGTTTGCTATAAGAAATCTCAACTAGTGTAAATATTTTCCTAGGAGGGGACTTAAATGGGTATGCAAGAAAGGATAACGGAGGGTATGATAGATTACATAGAGGATAAGGATTTGAAGAAAAGAATGAGTTATGAGGCACTATTTTAGAGTTTACATTAGCATTTGATCTTGTAATAGAAAACAAAATGAGTTAGGAGGCATTATCTTGGAGTTTGCATTCGCATTTGACCTTGTAATAGCAAACCCGTGCTTTAAAAAGAGAGATGAGAATTTTGCATTAGGAAGGTTGTTACGGAGGTACTTGGAGAATCAAAAGGAAAGAGATATGTTAATAAAAAAACATGGTGATAGAGTGTGGAGATTTAGGAAGTTATTTGAGAGAAAAGACATTGCTATAAAGTTTGGCAGGGGATTAAGAGTATGAAAATTTTTGAATTGTATAAGAAGGCAAAGAAAGAAGCTAAGAAAGTAGTAAGTGGTGCAAAGTCCAAAGCATACAATGACCTCTATAATAGGTTGGGAACAAGAGAAGGAAAGAAGGATATTTTTAAACTCACAAAAATAAGAGAAAAGAAAAGTAGGGACTTAGATAATGTCAAATGTATTAAAAACAATCAGGAAAATATTCTGGTAAAGGACAATGGTATTAAAAAAAAGTGGAAAGAATATTTTAGTAGACTTTTAAATGAAGAACATACGGAGAATACAAGAACTATGGAGGATACTTCATTAGAAGAGTATACTTCTCTTCGTAGAATTAGAGTGGTGGAAGTGAAGGAAACATTGAAGTGAATGAAGACAGGAAAGGCAATAGGTCCCGATGATATTTCAATAGAGGTATGAAAATGCTTAAGAGAGGTTGGAGTAAGTTGGTTATATAGATTCTTCAATAAAATACTTGTGACAAAGAAAACGCCGGATGAATGGAGAAAAAGCATTGTAGTACCTATATATAAGAATAAGGGAGATACAAAATTGTACCAACTATCGAGGGCTTAAACTTATGAGTTATACTATGAAGTTATGAGAGAGAATAATAGAGCAAAGACTTAGATAGAAGACCAAGATTGCTGAAAATCAATATGGTTTTATGCCAGAGAGGTCAACTATGGAAACTATTTTGTCACTTAAGCAATTAATGGAAAAATATCAAGCAAAGAGGAAAATCTACACATGGTCTTTATCGATTTAGAAAAAGCCTATGATAGGGTACCGAGGGATTAAATTTGGTGGGTTTTGAAGAAAAGGAATGTCCTCAGCGGTTACATTAAAATTTTTTAAGGATATGTATAAAAGAGCAGTAACAAATGTGAGAACCACATGTGGAGAAACAAGTGGATTCTCCGTGACTATAAGTTTGCATCAGGAATTAACCTTAAACCCTTATCTCTTTGCATTGATTATGGATGAGTTAACTACACATATTCAAGAAGAAGTACCATGGTGTATGTTGTTTGCAGATGATATAGTATTGGTAGATGAATCAAGAGATGGTGTAAATGCAAAACTCGAGAAATGACGGGGTCCGTTAGAATCTGGAGGCTTTAAAATAAGTCGTACAAAGATAGAATATATGGACTGCAACTTCAGTGGACATATACAAAGTGTTGAAACCACTGTCAAAATTGAAACCCATGAGATACCACGTATAGATTTTTTTCAGTATCTGGGCTCGATAATTAGCAAGGATGGGGAGAATGACGAAGATGTTGAGCATAGGATAAAAGCTGGATAGCTGAAGTAGGGACTATCTTCTGGTGTACTTTGTAACAAACGAATGCCAACAAAATTGAAGGAAAAATTTTATAGGACAGTGGTTAGACCAGCTATGACATATGGAGCAAAATGTTATCAAATTAAAAAGAGGCATATACATAAGATGAATGTGGCGGAGATGAGAATGCTTAGGTAGATGTGTAGTAAAACTAGAAAAGATAAAATTAAAAATGAGCGCTTTTGAGAGCATTTAAGGGTAGCACCAATAAGGGATAAGATTAAAGAAACCCATCTATCATGATTTGGGCATGTTGAGCGTAGGCTGGTTGTGGCACCGGTGAGGAAAAGTTTGGCTATCCAAGTAAATTGCCCAACAAGAGGTAGGGGTAGGCCGAAGAAAATATTAATGGAGGTCATTAAATCAAATTTGAAGAAGTTTAACTTATCTAAGATTTTGGCTCAAAATAGAACGGAATGGAGAAACATAACTCATGTAGCCGACCCCAACATGGTTGGGATAAGGCTTTGATGATGATGATAATGATCGTGATCATGATATAAAAGTGGAACTAGCACGAACCATATAACCATTTTTCTAGTTAGAAAACATGAACAATTGGCTTCTAGAGCTTGTCCAAGAACATAGGCTAATAGTTTTAGATATTTGCATCAGTAGTAGAAAGAGAGGTGTAATAAATAATATGTACCCTAAAACAAGGTGGAGGGATTTGAAAGGAGAAAGGGCAACAATATTTAAGGATAAAGTGATTGAGGGATATAGAATTTTGAGAGAGAAACCACAGCGATGTGGAATCAAATAGCTAACTGTATTAGAAACTTTGCTAAAAAGGTGCTTGGAGAGTCGAAATCGAAAAACAACTATAACAAAAAAAAAAAAAACCTACTGGTAGAGTGGAAAGGTTTAGAAAATTGTTCGAAAGAAAAGTTGTTTGGCAGGAGACTAAGAATATTGAAATCTACGAGATATATAAGAAAGGATAAAGTTGTAAGTGATGCAAAGATAAAAGCATAGGATAACTTATATAATAGGTTAGGAATAAGAAAAGAAGAGACAGATATTTTTTCAAAAAAAGGAAAATGAAACATAGAGACTTAAGACCATGTCAAATGCATTAACAACAACATCAAAGAAAGACGGAGGGAACATTTAAGCAAACTTTTAAATAAAGACTATGTAGGAGACATAACAATAATAGATGATACTTTGTTAGCAAAACATACCTTTTTCTGCAGAATTAGGGCGCTAAAAGTGAAGAAAGCATTGAAATAAATGAATACAAGAAAGGCTATAAGTACAAATGACATTCCAATAAAAGCTTGGAAGCACATGGATTTGGTTAACTAGGCTCTTCAATAAGATACTAATAACTACGAAGATGCAGGATGAATGGAGAAGAAGCGTTGTAGTCCTTTATATAAGAATAAGGGAGATATACAAAACAGTACCAACTACTGTGGGGTTAAACTTATGAGTCATATTATGAAGCTATGGGAGAGAGTAATAGAGAAAAAACTTAAATATAAGACCAAGATATCTGAAAACCAATTTATGTTTATGCTAGGGAGGTCAACTATGAAAGCTATCTTTTACCTTGGACAATTAATGAAAAATATCAAGCGAAAAGGGCAAATTTGCATATTGTCTTCATCGATCCAGATAGCTTATGACAGAATACCTAGATATTTAATTTGGTGGGTTTTAAATAAAAAGAATGTTCCAAAAAGATATATTGAAATTATTAAAAACATGTATAACTGAGTGATAATAAGTGTAAGAACCACCTGTAAATAGACGAGTGAGTTCCCAGTGACTACAGGTTTGCATCAAGGGTCAGCTATGAGCCCTTATCTCTTTGTATTGATTATAGATGAGTTAACTGCTCACATTTAAGAGGAGGTACCTTGGTGTATGTATTTTACAAATGATATATTGTTGGTGGATGAATCAAGAGATGGTGTAAATGTAACACTTGAGAAATGGCAGGAGACTTTAAAATCCAAAGATTTTAAAATAAGTGTAGGGCGTTATTTCCCTATTTCCAATTAGAGTGAAATATGGGTAGCGGCCGAATTTTAATTAAGTAAATTATGCTAGGCACAGGACACGACATTTTTTACTTTAAAAGGTGGGCCTTATTGTGTAGCCCACCAATCAGGTGGCCCATGAATAAATTTTGTCGGGCGTTATTTTAATAGGGGCTATAAGCTTAAAGAAAAAGAAAAAAAGAAAACATAAAAGGCCTGCCAATTTTGGGGATTGAAGCAAGAAAAAAAATGAAAAAAAAAGCATCTCTTTAGGGGGGCAAAAAGCCCATTTTGCCCATTTCACACTTCCTGTAGAAAACACAAGAGGGATAAGGAAAATGGAGAAGGGAAAAAAAGAGGGGAGGAGAGGGAGAAAAAGGAGAAAGAGAAAGAGAAGATAGGGACAAGGAGAGATCAACGACGAGCAGCGGCACACAAGTAACTTGGTAGCATGAATTGACGAGTTCAACAATGAGCAAGCAGCATGCAACAAGTTTGGTGATCGGCAACATGCAATGACGATTTCGGCAAACGGCATCCCACGGATACTCCTCTTCTCCTTCTTCCTTTTCTTCTTCTTTCTATGTTCTGTTTTACTTGAACGCAAACATCCTTGGATTTAGGGCCTTTTTTTTTTTTACAAAATGGAATTTTAAAACCCAAGCACAACATTGCAGTCACTACGAATACATAGCGGCCACAATGCCCATCTTCAAAAAGCATTGCGGTGTCCACTGCTATGCCTGATTTAGCTATGTATTGGCCGCCTTTTTAATCCTTGGCTCTTATACCCTTGTACTTTTATTTTATCTAATTAATAAAATTTTCAATACAAATAAAAAGAAGGGTTTCAACTCATAATAATTGGTACAACTTTGTCTATCACTTTTGTTTTATATATGAAAAATGTTCTCCTACAGGCAACTACAAGTGTAGTCTAGAACTGTGGGGCCCACCCTTCATCAATGCAACTCCATTGATATTCTTTTTATCCCATGATCTAGCATTAGGCCCAATTGTACACTCAACGAACCTCCACCATTGGATTGAGTATTAAGAAAATCTGCAATAACGATGCTATTAAATTTTAATTCTGTTCAATCAAGGGATAGGATAATCTAGTGGGGCCAATCTTTCATATTGCTCGTCCATAAGGAGACCTTTCCATCTACACTCCCATTTTAGCTAGATTGTATACAAGCTTTATGCAATCATTTTGTAGCGGAGCGTTCTCCTTACATATAAACATACAACACTTCTCTATTCATTCGACACTTTCTTTGTCCTTAATATTTTATTATCAAAAGCATAGTTAACTAATCCCATCCAAATTCTCCCAAGCATTTCCAAGCCTCTAGTGGAATGCCATTTGGACCTATAGCCCTTCCTATTTTCATTCTTGCCAATGCTTATTTCACTCCTGCTATCCTAACTCTGCAATAAAAAGGTATGTCCAGCTAATGAAGTATCCTCACTTAATCCCAAAGCTCTTATAGAATCTTTACTTTAAAGTTTGTTAAAATATTCTCACCACCATTCTTTAATACATTGTCCTCCACTAAAATCTTCTAGAAACTCTTTATACATTGACATAATCTAAATCCCCAATTTTCCTTTCCTCATTTTTGCAAGCTTGAAAAAGTCTCTCCTTTTGTTCCAAACTAATTATATAGGTGTAACATCTGAGCCAGTGAGCCCAATTAAATCGAGTTTATTAGCTAATTAATTATGACTTGCGCTAAATGATGTGATTTGGTGTTTATTATTGTTGTTTTAATTTTTAATTTGTCCTTTGTGATTGTTTTAGGTCATAGATAGATAGTTTGGGTTGGATTTGAGCAACCTTAGGACGAGCGAAGGACATTGCAGTAGTTTTTTTTTTTTTATGGTTTTACAGCATATGCATGTCATTTTGATATCATCATATGCATCTCATTGAGCACATCACTTTTCATAACTGGCTACACTTCATTTGACTCCAATTGAGCTTAGATGACCCCAATTGACTTGATTTGTAAATATATATAGAATTGTGGATCTGCTTGTAATTTCCAGAAATATAACTTAAAAACAAAACACCCATCTCTTGCAATCGACATTTTCATTCCCTGAAGAGTGTTGTAACTTTCTCTTCTCTTCCTTCTACCACTGACTGATGAGTTGAGATTGATGATGCATGCGAGATTTGGCTTGGGTTTCCTTATCTTTATCATCTTCTTCATCATATGCTAGTCATGGAATTCTGAATTCCATGTTCTTTGTTCATCTCCTCTTCCCCATTTGAACCCAAGGTGAGATCTTCTACCCGTCTACAGATTTTTGGATTGCCAATGAGTCAAGAAGATCTCAGATTTTATCATGCTTACGCAGTATGCGCCCTCAAGTGGTCCCCCTTTAAGTAGATTACTGTGCACGACAACCGACACGTATTTGGTTAGAACATTGGGCCAATCCAACTTAGGTTTTGGTCCACATCAAATCATATCGGGTTGCACTTGACCCACTCCACAGCGAGTTTGATATCCAGAAGTCCATTGTGCATCCAGTTAAATACCAGATTTGACTCAATCAAGAATGAGAACTTGATTTCACGATTGCGGTGCTATGTGAAGCCAAATCTCATCTCCGTCTTTTCCAATGTGTTTGAGGAGAGCAGATCTGCACATCAATCCATCAATTTTTAAATTTGCATTAATGAAAATAGTTCAAAAGAAAAGGTAGAGGTGGAATCTTCCACCCCATCCGTCAAGGCAAAATTATCACAAAATTTTGTTCAATTATCCGCAACAATTGGTCAAATTCAAGCGACATGTTTAAGGATAGATACCAGACTCATAGAAATTTGGAAAATAAACAGCATGGGGATCACAATCAAGATGATGGAGAAAATATTTGGAATCAGCAGAATGAACGAGTCAATATTGTTGATTGATACTTAGGAATTTAACTCGTGATTCCCCAATATGGTGAAAAATTGAAGCCAGCTAAATTCCTGGATTGGTTAGTGCGTGTAGAGAATATTTTTGCATACAAGCCAATGACTGAGCACCAAAAAGTCACATTGGTTGCAACTAGATGTCGCAACTATGCTACCGTATAGTGGGCTGAATTGCAAAGACAAAGGAGGAATCAAAACAAAAACATGTTGAGATATAGATTGAGATGAAAATATTTTGAAGCAAAAATTCCTCTCCATCAATTACTCAAGAGATTTGCGTTCAAGCTTACAAGATTTGGAACAAGGATTCATGACGGTTTTTTAATATTCCAAATAATTATTAACAATACAAGCTCGTTGTGGTTCGAATGAAGATGATGATGTGCTAGTCGACAACTATTTTAATGGGTAGAGAATTGATATATGGCATAACCTTGTATTCAAGAATTTTGATAATGTAGATGAAATCATTCAACAATCCATCAAGGCTGAGGATATTGCAAATTATTAGGCCCAAAAATTTAGTGCATCTAAATGGGCCTCACAAAAGAATTCATCACTTTAAAATCCCAAACCAAGCGGTTCTTCGGGAAATATTTTTGTCAAAATTGAATGTCAGAATAGGATCATTTACTTTCATTGTAAAAGAACGAGGCATCGAGCAATGGAATGTCCAAAATGCATACATTTCATGAAGAGTGAAGGTGATATGAAAGATACCATAGAAGGTGATGTGAAAGATACCCTAAATGGTCCTAAGAGTAATGAAAGTAAGTAGTTGGAGGTAGTAGGTCTCCTAAAGGGTCTTGAAACTTTCATGGTCATCAAAGAAGCTCCACCGACAGTTGAGAAGAAATGGTTGCGCAAAAAAATTTTTCCTTCAATGGGTACAATACATGGACAAACTTGTACAGCTGTAGTTGATGACAAAAATTGTGAAAATATCATTTCTTACGCTCTTGTTGCTCTCTTGAAGTTGAAGGTTTACAAGCAAAATCGCTCTTACTTCGTCTCATGACAGATGACAGGTGATGAAGTCCAAGTGCGATATACATGCCAAGTCACTTTTTCTATTGGTGATGATTATACAGAAACAATTTGCTATGATGTGTTATCTATGGATAATGGTGATATCTTACCAAGTCGTCCATGAATATATGAAAAAAACTGCACCCATGGTATGTGTGACAACACATATACATTCATGTGGAGAGCAAGAAACACTCCATCCAAACAAAACAAAACATCCAAAGAAGAAATCAAGGGCAACTGCAAATAAGGAAGTACTTCATGTTCACCATATTTACAGAGGCAATCCGAAGAAGACTCGAGCTCGAGGACGAACTCTTTTTTCAACCTAAGGGGGACTGATGCAAAACAGGCCCACAAATGGTCCCCACACAAGATAGCTAAGGGATATTTTTATTTTAATTAGTAGATTTCCAATTGAATTGTATTTAGGGTATTTTCATATTTTAATTAGGTTTTCTTAAGCCCTAAGTTTGCTTTCTTTTATTTATATGGCATTGTAGTAGATTATTTTTTAGACTTGGTTATTAAATAAGATTGCGTGCTTTCTCCCTAGAGAGGTGTGTCCTCGTGCTGAAGTCTCCGTGGAGATAAGTTGAGGTGTCCTTGATCACGTGCTTCGGCACTTTCCGCAAGCCCTAACTCTAGGGCCCGCATCAATTGGAATGATGCAGAACGGGCTAACAAGTAGTCCCCATTCAAGATAGTTTAGGGATATTTTTATTTTAATTAGTAGATTTCTAATTGAGTTGTATTAGGGTACTTTTGCTATTGTAATTAGGCTTTCTTAGGCCTCAAGTTTGCTAGTTTCCTATTTCTATTGATTTGTAGTAGATTATTTTTCAGACTTAGTCAAAGAATAAGATTGTGGGTTTTAACTCTAGAGAGGTGGGTTCCCATGTTAAAGTCTCCATGGAGACGAGTTGAAGTGTGACATGTGCTTTAGCACTTCCCGCAAGCCCTAACCCTAGGGCCTGCATCACAGAAACCTAAGTTCACCTCTTAACCACTGACAAAACATACAAATTACAATGTTTTAATCCTGGCCTTAGAATAGCTGACAAGAAAAAAAGAAAAATAAAGAATCAAGGAAAAACAGATATCCCTACAACTTTAGATTTGCAAAAGAACAAAGAGGGCGCAGCCGCGCATCCAGTCTTTGGGCTGGTTGACTGGGCTATATGGGCAGGTTGATCAGGCCTGCCCCTAATTTTAGCGGGGCATAAGCTCTATGGCCTGGTACATGCACCTATGCCCCCTGGACCTAGGTGTGGACCTGTGGTGGGCCCGTTTGGGGCCACAGAAATGGGTCAGACAGTCATGAATGAACCGTTTTGATTGTCGAGTCCCAAAAATTGACTATTTGTTGGGTTCAGAACCACAGTGGCCCTAAGGCCTAAAACACTCCTACACATACATACAGGTCCATCTGGCTGATTACATCCATATTCCAAGAGTGCTCAAGACTGCAAAAGCATAGCATGCAATGTGATCTTCAAGCTTGTCATCAAGCAGCTCCATTGGTCAAGCATCACCAGCTGCTGTTAATATGATGCTGACAGCAGTAGAGAATGGTTTTCTTCACAAAGATAATCAACAGCTTTTGAAGCTCCATTGACAAGTTAATGAGACAACTATGGTCCAAACAGTATTCTTCAGAAGTACTATCTACCTTCTTCCACTTTCACAGCAACTATCACAAGATAAAAAAGCAATTCTACGAATGACCACATATTAATGCAGAATTTTAACAAGCACAGATCTTGAGTAGCAATTAGTTGCATACCTGCAGAAGACAACTGCAATCATATCGTTTCTTAGAGGTGTCGTTGCATCCTCTAACAGTATGCTTGTAAAATAATTTTTCAACTACGACAACTTGCAGTTGACTAAGATCTTCATATCCAGACTGCTTTAGGCGGAAATATGCATCAGGATGTACCTTATAGAGATAACGCTGTGCATAAGGAAGAGCCCAGTTCACCAATGAGGCTTTTTCTGTGCAATCTTCCATGCCGTAAAATACAGCTTCACGAGATACCACCTAATGACAAACAATGGGTTACAATAGCTTAAACTTCAAGAAACCACAACAAAATATTTGCTAACAATTCTTTACATGACTTAAGCGTTCCAAGATAAAGGACAGCATACCTCTGAAAAAGCAGGCACCCCGATGGCTTGCATCAACTTGGAAATTTTTGCAGAAATCATTCCTTTTTCATCATTGTTAAGTTCACCAAAATATAAGAAATTCATATTCTTGTAGTGCTTAAATTGTTTCATTAATTCCTCATCATCACACCAACACACAATGCCAAAACTAGGGTGAAGTGAAACCCACTTATCCAATAGAGTCGGAAGCACGGTATTTTCCAATTTAAGGAGAGATTCTTTCAAGTTCAATATCTCTTCAGGCTCCACTACTCCAGATTTAAGATCATCAGCCCACTTTAAAATAACCTGAAGAACCTGAAATGATCAATGTGAAAAAATCAGAGAATGTTTAGTTATACACGATATTGGTACTTTCCAAAGAAAAGTAAACTAAGAAGCCATTACCACTGTTACAACTTATAACCGTACAACTTGAATTTCTTTCAGATATGGTTTATGAATACTCACCACATCAGCTGCCTCCGAAGGCAACGAAATACTAGATAAGTTCTGTAAGATATGAAGATAGCTACAGAAAGGAGGAATCTTACGTACACCACACTCATTCACAAAAAAGTCATGAAGGCTTGGATATATATCGGCCAGTGTCTTGGTCAAGGAACAATTAACCTCATCAATTGAGGTATGCCGAAGGACCAGCTCCTTTGTCCGATTCACACAACCAGTTGGATCATCCCAATATGCTTCAGCAGGAGACAAAAACAAACCAGATACAACATCCCCATGCCTTGATTTATTAGCAAATGGAACAAAGATGCTGGCTCC
Source organism: Sextonia rubra (assembly GCA_037013555.1). Classification (NCBI taxonomy): domain Eukaryota; kingdom Viridiplantae; phylum Streptophyta; class Magnoliopsida; order Laurales; family Lauraceae; genus Sextonia; species Sextonia rubra. The sequence continues at coordinate 14,952,967 of JASUAD010000007.1, read as the reverse complement.
TGATCTGAACACTTGTGCAACTTTCCCATCGGAAGTAGCGATTCCATCCCAAATGAAGGTATAAAATTTAGACATTTGTGCAATGCTGAAATAGAAACAAAAAGTAACCTTAAAAAAAACAGTTTAAATATTTTTGGATCAGTGAATATTTAAAACATAAAATAAATAGAACAAAAACTTAAAATTTATGACTCACAAAAAAATTACCCTGACTCAATATGCACAAAGTCCATAGACAATATCCTATGAAAAGCAATTCAATTCAGAATTGCATAACATAAAATGCAATGCAATTCAAATCCTGGCTATAACTCAGCTGATTAGGGACAGCAAAACCCACCGTTTAGGGAGGAAGAGTACATGAGTTCGAGTCCTACCCAGCACAGGAGAGAGAGAGAGTGCGTGCTATGCAATTCTAGTCAGCATTCGATAATATCCTATGCGATATAATATACTACATGATGCAATTCAATCCACCATTTCATAATATACCATGCAATGAAGAAACTATAGAACAGGTAATATTTTAAATAAGGGACCAAGCTGTTTATTCTCTTTTTGTATATATATTCTCTTGTTTTAGTGTATAAATCCAACCCAGGTCATCCAAATGATTTGATTTTGACTGTGCGATAGATCTCGAGTGGACCCTGCCCTATTTGCTGACTTTCCCTTAAATTAACAGTGTAATTGTTTGTAATTTAATATTATTGCATTTAGGCATCATCTCTTCCTTGCATTATTATGCGACCCAACACAGAGCGCAGACCCATGGGACCTATTGCATCCATGTGAATGGTACCATGTATAAATAGAAAATATATTGTGGAAAATTGATTTCTATGAATTACATGATTGTTAATGGATATAATATTTTAGTGTAGCATGCATGGCATGACCCTTTTAATGGGACCATATTAACACACATTCATTAAATTTATGCATTGCCTTAGGTAAGGCCCCAGGGGGACCAATATGTATCGCACGTCCTTAGGGGGCTGACTTGTACCTTTCATATATATGACAAGTTCTTAAGGAGCACATTTGCATATAAAGTAGAAAGTCTTAAGCTGCCTTTAAATAGACCATTTATGTGGCAGAAGTCAAACTACTTTCTACAAGAAAAAACCACTTCCTATGTAGGTAAAAGATTCCCCTCATGATGTTAAACAATCTTTGCAGGGACTGGCTTGAGCGAAGACATTATTAGAGAGGTCTCTCATCTCATGCATTATATCAATAGTAGGAAGGACTTCTGGGCAAATTTGGAAAACATTACACACACCACCATCCCATCAATCTCTCCTCTTGTTCCTAGCCATAAGTCTGGACCCTCTTTTTATCTCCTTTCTCACCTATCCAATCTACAACCAGAACCCATCTCTTATCCATTCAACCAAACAGCAGCTTCATAATTATAAAATTCAATCCTTCAAGCCATAACCAAGCAACCCATCTTCATCACATCATCAACTTGTTTCTCCGTTACTTTCATCTTCCCATCTCACCAACAAACCCAGCCAACTCTTCTCACCTCTCCATCTTTATCCTCCTAAACAAACAACACATCCGAACCTCACCCCACACCAGTTCATCATTATCTCCATTTTCCTATCTTGCAATCTAAGCAACCCAGCAGCATATTCAAGCAAAACTCCATCACGTTCCAACACCCCATCCAAGAAAGACGACCCACTGATCCTGCTAACCAAACAGGAAACTCCAATAATCCCCGGCTGCCTCACCAACTCAATCCATTATCACCATCCGGATCTCTGTCCTCATCACCATAGCACCTTACAGCAAAGCAACCCACATGCCAAACACCTTGCATCTCTTCATCCACCCACCTTCCTCAGCTCTCTCTTCTTCACCTCTTTTCCATCATTCACACAAAACCCACAAATCATTTTCTTATCACATCAGAATCATCATCATCTCTATGCAAACAGTAGCACAACTAGCCAACCCAAGCCACATCATCACACACCCGCCTGCAACCGTAACTCCGTAAGTACAAAACCCATAATATCATCTCATAACCCATACATGACAAATACTGTCTCAGAGAAATAGCCCAACCGAGCCAAACAAAACCCATCTCATCTTCTCCAAACCTACACTACCTCTCACTTCTTCTCATCATCTTCTTGAACCCATTGCCTCACCAAAACTAAAGCCAGCCGATGCAACTTGGAAACCAGACCCAGGCCTCTTCCCTCCCAATGAGTAAACCTACCTTCCTACCCGAATCCAACCTACAGACAAGTATCATACCAGAGCCTCTCTTTACACTATACACCATGCAAGCAGCCACCATACATCAAAGCTATCACCTCTCTATGTTTTCACCCAACCAAACACCATCTCAAGCCCACCTTCACTTGCACACAAACCTATCTAGTTAACCATCCGAACCTATCCACACTTCAAACCCATCAACTCAAACCAACCCATCATCAAAGTCACAACAGCCCCTACAGCTCTCTGCCCCTAACTCACCTTTACCATACAACCCAACAATCATTACCTCATCATCTCACATAGTGCCCCATCCTTCCATAACCAATTTGAAAAATAGAGGAACAGAAGAAAGAGAACAAGATGAATTGGCTAGATCTCACATAGGCTCAGGTCATCAATGCACTGTCATCTTCAAAATTAGAACAGACATGGGCCATCATGTAAGATAAGTGGATAATCTGCATTACTATGATAACATGTTTCCTCACCTGTCCCTAGTTTCAGATTTTCTGGTAGATGTAGCTATCAGATTCTTTGATTTTATAGCATTGTGTGTATGACCATTAAAAGTGATTTCCCCTTAATTTATCTACAATCCGTGTTAATAGTGGTGTAGTTGCTATCATGACCGCAACCTTGATGTAGAATGTTGTTGACTGCTACTTGTCATGGCTTTAGGAAATGTGGATAGCACCTTCAAAATCAAAGCCATGTGAACATATTAAGACAAGTGATGATGGAGTATGAGACATTTGTGTTGAGCAAGATGTAATATCCTTAAGTCCCACATCAATTATAGAGAGGAAAGTGAATAGTTTATATATAAAGCTTGCACCTTTACATTGCATGAGGCCTTTTGGTAGGTTAAGGCCCATCAGAAGCAAAACCATGAGGCCCATAGGCCAAAGCGGACAATATCATGCATGCATATAGGGTGGGGCATTACAAATGGTATCAGAGCATACCACCTGCCGGAAATGTGATCAGGACAAAACCAGGGTGCGTGAGCCTGTGAGTCAAGATAGGGGCTGGAAATGTGGTCAGGATAGAGCCAGGGTGCGTGAACCTGTGAGTCAAGATAGGGGATAGGGAAATCCACAATGGACACGGGTGTAGTAACTTGGGCTTAAGTATTTTGGGCCATTGGCTGCTCGGGTCGTTACAAATGATATCAGAGCCGACTCTTAACTAATTCGACTGTGGGTCCCTGCCATGGCCTGATGCAAGCGGGCGGATTCTTATATGAGTGGGCCAAGAGGGCTGACAGGCTACATGGATTGGCAGGCTATTGCACAGGGACGTGCACCCCGAAGGGGGGTGGATTGTAACATCATCGAGTCCCACATCGACTATAGAGAGAAAAGTGAATGAGTTTATATATAGAGCTTGCACCTTTATCTTGCATGAAGCCTTTTGGTAGGTTAAGGCCACCAGAAACAAAAACATGAGGCCCATGGGCCAAAGCAGATAATATCATGCATGCGTATAAGGTGGGGCATTACACAAGAACCCAACATCGTTAAACTCCATGAGTATGGATGAGTCAAGGGAAATCCTTGAGCACCGTACCCATGAGTGAAGAATCATACTCATGCAATCAAGTGCCATCATTAGATTTAGTTCAAAGTGTTAATACATAATTTAATGGCTGATCTATGGCTAATCATTGTTTTTACATTCCTAATTTTTCTTAACTTACCTTACCGCAGTCTATACACTAACCAACTTAAGATCAAAGGGCAACAATGAACTCCGTGGGCCAAGTCCACCAAAACAAGGAAAGCTATCATGAAAGTTACCTTGATGGTCCATAAAAAAAGCACACCATGGGTCCAAGAACGCATGGCCACAGAGTCGGTTTCACCGTCATTGGGTGTTGATTTTTAGTGTGATGCATAGGTTGGATAAATTTAATGTAGAGTTTATGTCCTCAGTAATAATCTTGTTCCCCAGATTCTGATCCATATAATTATATGATCTAGATCGTGACTTCGGCTACCCTAGGATTTATTTACTTGCAATTTAGGTCTAGTTGATCATAAATTCTTGACTTCTTAAATATGTATAATGGCTAGATCTCATAGCATTTTTTAAAAAATTGCAGTTAAGATCATTATCATCATCATCATGTTGGGGTCGGCTAAATGAATTTTATTTCTCCATTCCAACCTATCCATGGCACATTATTCATGCATTTTAGGACTCATGGACATTATAAATAATGTAATACAAAAAATTGCAGTTAAGATATTGTATTAAATTATTCACCATGTCCCTGAGCCCTAAGATGCATTAATAATGTGCCACAGATTCAGATCCAACATACTAACGAGATTCATTATGTAACTTGCATGACCCATATTCTGTCACTAATAAAATTGGGTATGTTGACGATTAGCTCAAGATATGCTTTTCAATTGAACAAAACTCTAAAACTCTAGAACAAAACTCGAAGACTCTGGAATTATGCTCATATGAATTGTTAATTATGATTTGACATCTAAATTTGTTACCCTTGGCACTTTTAAATGGAATTGAGCACCGTGAGGTTGCTACCAGCAAGGATAAAAATAGCGGTTGCGGCGGGTGTAGCGGCCCGTCGCCAAAACGATACGTAGCGGGCGATACGTAGCGGTAGCGGCGATACGTAGCGGCGTAGCGGCGTGATTGAAAAATATCTTCAAAAAAATTTGAAAAAATTCCAAGAAATCTAAAATATTGGAAAATGATGGAATATATGCTTGTTTTGCAAAAGTAACTAGTATAAGGGTATGTAGCGGTCGCCTCATTGCATGAGGTCCTGTATCGCTCAATGAATAGAAAAAAAATAGGAATGATAAATTTTTTTCATATGGATTAATGTTATTTAGTCATGCTTAGAATATAACATTTCATAGTTTTATCTTGAAATACACACATATATATATATGGAGAAAGTTTTTTTATTAAAGTGAAATTTGATTAAAGCCCTATTTTTTATTAGAGTAAAATTGTTTGGATTAGTTTTTTTAATGGTTATTTCATAGTTATATTTTGAAATATATATATTTATATATATATATGTGGAGGGGAATTTTTTATTAAATTGAAAATTGAACAAGGTCCATTTTCTATTGGAGTGTTATTTGGTTAGAGCCCTATTTCCTATTAACTAGAGTGAACTTTGGTTGGGCCTGTGTCCTATTAAATAATCTATGTTCAATTAGTGTGAAATTTAGATGTGCTTTATTTTTAGTAGGTGTGGAATTTTTTTATAGATAACTGTAAAAAGTAGGTGTGGAAGTTGTCAATGACCCTATTTCCAATTTGAGAGAAATTTGAGGAAGGTGCCAATTTCAATTTAGTAATACTTGGCTCCTATGTTACTTTTTTTATTTTAACGTTGTTGCCTCATTGTGGAGCCCACCAATGGTTACAACAGGTTGTTTAGGTTTTATTGTTTTGGATGGGCCCACTTAATTTTTTTAAATGTTTTTAATGGTTTTTAATGTTTTTGAGTGGCCCGTTTAATTTTTTTTCTCTACCTTTCATCAAATGGGCCATCGTGGGCCATAACCGACCCGTTAACAAAATAAAATCCAGACGAAGGCTATTTGTTGCCCCATTTGCCCTAACTACCGCCCAAAATAGACGATCGGAATTTGGGAAAGAGGGAAAGAGGGAAAGGAGGAGGAGAAGAAGAAGAAGAAGAGGAAGAAGAAAGAGGAGGAGCTGCTAGGTTCTGCTCCTGCCGCCTCCTGCTGCTGCTTCCTGTTGCTGCTGCTGCCGCCTCCTGCTGCTGTTGCTTCCTGTCGTTGCTGCTGCCGCTGCTAATCGCTGCTGCTGCTGATCGCTGATGCTGCCACCGCTGATCGCTGATGCTGCTGATCGCTGCTGCCTCCTGCTGCCGGCTGTTGCTGCTGCTGCTGCTTGCTGCTGCCGCCTGATGCTGCGCTGCTGCCTGATGCTGCTGCTGCTGCTGTGATGTTGCTGCTGCTGCCGCCGTATCAGGTATGTCGTCTGCAACTTGTCCCACTCTATCTCTTTCTCTTTCTCTTTTTTTTTCTTTTTCCTTTTCTTCCTCTTTTTCTACTTCTTTTTTTTTTGTTCTTCTACCTGTTGAGCAAAAGAGAAGAAGCGGGAAGAGGGGCCTGGTCCATACATAGCGGCTGCTACGGAAAGATAGCGGCCGCCCTAGCGGCCGCTACGGGAATGTAGCAGCCGCTACGGGCCGCTACGCTTGTGAGCGCCGCTATTTCGCAAAAAGCGTAGCGCCCTTGGGCGCTACGGCCGATATATCGGCCGCTACGCTTCGTAGCGGCCGATATTTACATCCATGGCTACCAGCCATTGCGCTTGGCATTAGCAGTTGCACCAATATTTGAGGGGGCACTATGAAGTTGGTAATAGCAATTGCACCGAAAACTTAAATGAGCTTCGTGAAGTTGGTACTACCAATTGTTAAGTAATTCTAGTTTGCAGTTAGCATCAATCATATACTTGGTTGTGGGCCAACCACTCATGCTAGGGCCATCCAGTGAGTAAAAGAACCAGAACTTATGGCATGGGTATAACCATGTCTAGTATAACTATGTCTAATGAATTTAAATGGATAGAAGATGAATATGAGATTTGCCTAAATCCTTAAACACATGAGTTGTAATTTTAAACTTGTTGGAGATGATTTCTAAACTGGTGAATAGAATTCTTTAATCTTGATTGATCATGATTTTATTAATATTGATATTGTTTAACCTTGCATCGATTTGCCATATAATTGGTAGTAATCCTTCTACTTGATATTGTTAATAGAAGTATAAAACAAATTGACTTAATTTCCCTATTCTCATCATCCTTGAATTAAAGTATTACATTCGTATTAAGATCCCTTACATAGCGGTAGATTTTGTTGTCACCGTACCTAATTATTTGAGCAAGAAATGCATGCAAACTAGTGTAACTTATCTAGTTGCTACATTGGACTTACCCAATCGGTTTTGGTGGGTAGATGAAGGGTAGCCCTATGTTGCATGGATTCGTCATTAATATTGGATGCGGGTGCGTATCGGGTGTGGGCGCGCCTGAAGAAAGTATGTCAAATACCTTAGAAATGAAATATCAACACGTGTATCAGATGAGGGTGCATATGTGTCAGGTGCAGGTGTGTCATGGTTTTAGGCAAGTCCATGCAGCATAGGAAGCACCTATACATGATGATGATGTGTAAAAAAGGAATTGGGTGGTTGACTATGTGAATTATATAAGATGGAGTATCAAATAGGTATGTTGAATTATGCAGTTTATTATTTAGATTCTAGAAATTATTATTTGAGAATTTCTTTTAGGAGCAAGGTATAACAACCAGACTCCGGACTTGACTCAACCAGGGCCAAGTCCGAGTCGAGTCGCCCGACTTGGGCAAGTCGCATGAGACTCAACCGAGTCAGATTTGGTCCAAAAAAATTATTAAAATATAGAGAAAAAAGGAAATCAAGGAAAGCCCCATCACTTATAACTCACTCCCGACCCTAGCTGACTTACGAGGAAAAAAAAGGAAAAAAGAGGGGAAGGGAACCCAGCCAAGCAAAGAGAGAAAAGGGAGGCGGGGGTGATGGGCAAGAAGTGTACCATGCACCCACGAGTGTCAACAGAAACAATAGCAGCAGGAAGAATCAGCAGCAGCAGCAGTAGTGGTGTCCTCAAAGCACCATCGAGCAACAACATCGGCACAACACTGTACTAGCCAACAACAGCAATGAAAAACAAAACAGCACCCGTTGACAATTTGCTACTTCTCGAAGCTCCCTCTCCATCTCTCCTTCACTGCGGACTGTCAAAAGAACAGGCATGCCCTTTTTCTAACTGATACCTCTCTCTCTATAACGTCGGTCTCTAGCTGTCTCCCATCTTTTTTACATTTCTTTTTTTGTCCAGTTCCTCCTACCCCTTTCCTTTTCCTTTTTATTATTATTATTATTTTTTGGCCAGTGTGCAACTTTTACACATGGGACTCACCTATGTCCTATTCATTAAGACCTAACTTCAACCGTGCCAAGTATGAGTCAACTTAGCAGAGTCGACTCAGACGGCCAATTTTTTAAACCATGATTCACTATTTCTTTTTCTTTTCATTTAATTTTAGAATTAAGTAAATTAGTTTATGCTCTACTTACCATGGAATGATATTTATACAAAAGTATATATATTTCGTTGCATGATTTGACCCGACATGAGCTAAATGGGACGTCGAGCCATACGATCTAAGGACCCCAAGGATCTCGAATTTCTAGGCATATCATTTATATTGATGTGTGTGGAAAATGTTCTTGTATATCCTTATGGTGAGAACTTCCAGCAAGCCCACCTTATGTTCCATTTGAACTGTCCACACACATGAGCCCCTTTGATAGTCACCACAAGCAATCATAGATCCAACCTCCAATGAATCATTACTCATCCTAATTTGACACTAATCTAAATAATAATAAACTCAGATTAAATTCTTGGACAAATAGAATTTCGGCATTTAATTTGACGATCAACCACACACTGGTTCAATTTTTCTTTTGGTAAATCCAAAGCTACATAGTGCATATTATTGATGGACTAAATACAAGCTATCGAAATCACAAATAAATAGTCTGTAGAATTAAAACTGGATACAAATTCAAACCCATTTGAAATTTACAACTAACCTCAAATGTAGACAATTATGGGATAGCTGCATTCGTATTGAAATCTTGGACACCTAATCCATGTTAGATGCAGATCCAAATTCAGATCATGGATGATTGGGTTTGAAATACCATGAATCCAACCTAATTTCTTCACAACACCAATACTAGAAAGTGATTCAATAAATTCCACTAGTTCAATTTCTCGATGGGGATTAATAGTAGAATTTATAATTCAATGGAAAGAATACAGGCTAATAGCCACTTTTGTAAGATGACTGGTTCATGGTTAGACAGTCTTCCAAAAAAACATACAAAGGAAGTCCTCATCAAAAAATCTTCTATAGTTGCTTCCTTTCTAGTGCTGTAATTCTTTGTCTACCACTATTATCAATATATTAACTTTATTGATCAATCTTTGAATCTTATCCACAAGTTTATGGTGGAAATTTGGGAAATAATCCTCCTCCTCAACATCATGAGCCTTGTCCCAAGTATGTTGGGGTTGGTTACATGGATTTTGTTTTCCCATCTTGGTCTATCCTAAGCAAAACCTTCATATTGGTTGCAATTCTTCATATCTAACCTTACTAGTTTCACTAATGTCCTCTTCGGACAACTCCTTTCCCTTGGTAGGCGATCAACTTACATAGGACTTTTCCTCACTAGTGCCATTGCTGGCCTACGTTGGACATGTCCAAATCATCTTCAACGAAACTCTCTTAATTTATCACCTACTTGTACTACTCAAAAATGCTCCTGAATGTGGGCATTTCCAATTCTTTCTTTCATGATTTTACCATACATTGATCTCAACATTCTCATCTTTGCTACCTTGACTGGCCAACATTATGCTCCATAGGTCATAGCCGGTCATTGCCACATAAAATTGTCCTTTTAAATCTTCCTTGTGCGCACCAATCACGAAGCACTTCTGAAGCAAGTCTTCATTTCAACCATCCGACACTTACCCTAGGTTCAAGTGTTCGACATCTTCCTTTATCTCTCCATCTTACTAATTATTGAACCATGGAATCGGAATAAATTTCTTTGTCATATTAGTTAAGCTTCAATTCTCACAAGCATTCATGTCTATGCATATCCCCACTAAAGTTGCAATTCATATATGTCGCTTTTGTATAACTTAGTTCAAAGACCTCACATTCTAGAGCCTCTTTCCACCTCTCAAGTTTCACATGCATGCCATCTCCACCAGTTTAAACTTTTTCAGCTTTTACTTTTTGTCCTCCAATCCCGGAAAATAGAGGTTTGCATTAGGAAGGTGACAAGCTAGCATAGAACTTTCATAACTTCTACATATAAAAATAAGAATACATTTCCTAAGTAGATAAACAAAAGGGAAAAGGAAACTAATCCTAATCGCAAAAAACTCCATTTATTGCTTCTTTTCTGAAATATTGATTTGAAGGGGTGTTGGAATTATTCAACACTAGTGCTTACAGAGTCAACAAAACTTTGACGTGTGGCTGAATGAAATGGTCAAATACCTCTTAAACTATGACACTTGAATTTCAAAATAAGCATTGTACCTATACCACATCATATTGTATACTTCAATATTAAGTGTAAAGTCCTAGACCTTGATATATGTTCCGAGGTGTAAAGTGGGAGAGAAGGGATGTCATAATTGGGTTTTGAATAAGTCGACCTTTTCATTTTTTTTCTTTTTGAGTAATTAGGAAAAAGAGGTGTTAAGCTTTTTATCATCTTGGCATCAAGCTATTTTTCTGCAGAGCCTCCCCTACAGTATCGTCATTGTAGTAGAGTTTAACCACCAAGTTCCAGGACTAACCATAGCGCAAAGTCGTATCTCTTTGGTTAATAAGATCCAAAAAAAAAAAAAAAAGTTGTTCTGAATGAGCACCACCAGGCTACAATTCATTGGTAACCAAAATTTTGTCAAAGCACCTGCTTTCTAGGTGTAACTGTGATTGTAAAGTTACAGGCAAACATCTAAATCTCTCTGAATAGTTGGTGCTTAAGTATTTGGCATGCAGCCCACAAAAAGAAAAAAAAAGAATCAGAAATGGGCTTGCTAAACTGTTCAAGCATGCTTCTTTAAAAGGTCCTTCTAAACATTGCTTTGGCCACATTGTTTTTCTAATTGCATGAAAGGAAAGTGTTAAGTGTGCATTCCTTACAGTTAGTTCACTGATTTTTCAAACCATCTGTAGCCTAATAATTTGGCCTTAAAGAATGATATCCTATGAGTGTTTGGTATTGAAGAGAAGAAGCAACCGTAACATGTGATCTAAGTGCGTACGGCCTAACCTTCATAATTATGACTTGAGAAGAGCCCAGCCTTCATAGTTTTGACTTAAGCTGTCAAAATGACATGTCTACAACCGCCATCGATCCCAGTTAAGTTCATCATCATCATCATCATCATCAAAGCCTAATTCCAACCATGTTAGGGTCGGTTACATAAATTCTATTTCTCCATTCCGTTCTATTTTGAGCTAAATCCTTCGATAAGTTAAACTTCTTCAAATCTGAATCAATGACCTCCATCAATGTTTTCTTCGGCCTACCCCTACCTCTTGAGGGGCCATCCTCAAAACCACCCTCAAAACTGCAAAGAACTAAAAAGAAAACTTTTTTACAGTTTATTTGAGAAGTTAGACTTTCTTTTTAATCAGTAACACAAATTTAGAAATAATGTGTCTGTCCAGATTGATCTGAAAGTACCAATCCTATGAATTTTCACTTTATCACAGAGGCACTACCAAGCGAAGTAAATAACAAAAACACACACACACACACACAAAGTAGAAAAAAGCGCACCAGGTCCACTACATGGGCTTCAAATCATGTCAAAGCAATAACATTTTGAAAGCATAAAACTTAAAGTCCTATAGTAAAACGAAAGCACAAGCTGGCAATTAACAATAGAATATATCATACTTGATGAATAGAAGATGAAGAAGAGAACGGAACAGCAGCCATAAGGTTTACACACAACACATGCATGATAAAAAAAAAAAAAAGGCAGGCATGAAACTACAGCATACCTAGCCCTGAAAGTAGTGTCACATGTTTTCCAGTTCTGAAGAACCATCAAAGCATCATCAAGTGTAACTTGGGTCTTAAATCTAATGTCATTCAAAAACGTCTTGCTTTCCACCTGCTTCAAAAGTAAAAGTTTCAGCTGTTAATGGTTCAATATTTCGAGGTAGAAGAAAAGCTAACTAACAAGTTGATAGACCAAAAAACAAAAATAATTTTAATCCATTTAAATGAATCAACTGAAAATAGAAAACTGGTGTTAGACATACTATAAGGTTCTCATATAATTTCAAAATCAAAATAAGAAAAAGCTGAACATGGCAATGAATTTCATATAAATGACAGTTCAAGGGAACAACTGAACCTGTGGTACAGCATACGGAGCAAAAGCACCAAGGACGGACCGCACCGCCTCACAATCATAGAAAAGATCTTTAGGGTAGTGAAGTTCTTCATCAATGCTTGATGCTATCCACCTATATTCACGAATGCTTTTGATAAATGAAGAATCAACGAGCTTATGATTCTCATTGGAGTCAAAAATACAAGATCCATTTACTTTTTCACTAAAACAATTATCCCACATTTTATCAAGAACTTCCAAAAGATATTTACACTTCTCCCTGTGTTTCATCAAAGAGAGAGAGGATAAAAATCTGATCAATTCAGGTGATTCCCAGTCCTCAATAATCAGCTCAGCTGCACAATGATGCCCATCTGACTTCATATTTTGGAAAACATTATGAAAAACATCTGCCACTTTCTTCTCAATATGAACCACTCGCACAAAATCTGTGACACCCAATTTCTCAAAAAACTCTCTCCACTTTATCAGACTAGATGATAACAATTGGGTACTTGGATGCTTCAAATAGATCGTGTCAAGCACATGCCATTCGATATCACTATCATCAATCAACTTACTTATATCAATAGCATTCCCAAACTCTTTGCTGAAGTGAATTGATGCCTCAGATGGTCGTTTATAACCATGGTTTGTCAAAACAAAAGCTTTATTTCGTAATTCTGAGATTACTTCCTCCCTTTCAAACAAGCAGCTGGGGCATGCAGTGTGAAGGTGGAACATAATAAAGCAAAGGTATTCTGTCATCAGCTCGTAGTCTTCACATGGAACTACAAAACTGAACATGGCTGGAAAAATATGAGTTTTTATAATTTCATGTGGTGACAACCGTTGGACACCAATTCTGAGAAGCATTTGCTTAACATTTTCTACTCGAGCATCTTCAATGCTGGAGGTGCCTGCAGTTACAGCTGATAGAATAACTGGATTTACAGTTCTAAGTTTCGCATAGAGGTTTTGAAAATATTTAGAACTGTGTTCAGATTCAGAATTGAAAGCATCACAAGGTAACCAAATGGGACCTTCAGTCAATGACCCAAACGAACCATCAGAAAGTGGAATAAATGGAATTTTTCCAAGACTGTTGATAAGATCACTTTCTATACCAGAATTTAGAGAAGTGCGATGTACTTTAGACTGAAATGACAAAGTGGTATAAAGAGCATCTAGCCATGAAGATAGCCAGTCAAGACCCATTGACTTAATGCCATCATTGGTATGACACAATGATGATATAAATTTTACTAACACATCAGGTCCATAATCTTGAATACCCAGAGCCTTGGCTAATGGATCAGCCAAGACAATATCCTTATTCATATAACCAACACCAAGATGCTGATGGAGTAAATCCTCAGGCAAGAGAGTATGAACTCGCTCATTCCAACCTCTAAGAACCCTGCAAGGAGGAACCCATTGCATATTCCCTCCCTCTAGAAGCAAACAATTCGAGGTGCGTAATTTAGAAATAATCATATGAGGAAGACGAGAGAAGAACCCATGAACTTCACCTACAAGTGGAACAAAACTCATATAAACTGTCGCAGCTTTTCCAGGATTCTTGCAGAAGCAGGGAAGGGCACAGAAGGATCTCTCTGCACTGACAAATAAAGTTGGGAACTCTGACAACAACCACTGATTCCAGGCACTATCTCCATCAACTTCTTCTCTAGAAGAAGGCAGAATGAAATCCCCTTGAAGAATAAATTTCAACCCATACGTCCGTAAAGGAAGAAAAGAAAATACTGGCTGCTGTTCTAATTGCGGCTTGTACTCTCCCTCGCTCGACTCCTGTAGTGTGAAAGCTATTGCGATCTCTGTAGTTTGCACATCAGGACGAATTGTACTAGCTCGTAAAATTTGACTGGCCATCAACCACAGCATTTTATCCTTGCCATGTGAAACTTTAACAATACCGTCCCCCAAGATCTCTTTTCTCATTATTGTCAGTGAATCATTGAGCATATTTCTGAATTTTATACATCGGAGGCGATGGAGAAATAATAATAGGGAAGGATGAAGATCTGAAAACATGGGAATAATAGAACTCATGCCTGTTCCTTCTTTAAATTTTGATCTAAAGGGAAGCACAATGACAGTATTCCAACTCTTAGAATCAGTTTGATCTACTTCACCAGATAATTGCCTTGTAAAAAGGTTGATATCACATGGAGAGGCCACAGTTGGCAGAACCAAACCAATCTGACCCTCACTTGCATCAAACTTTACATGAAACCCATTGGAATGAATCTCAGGAGCATCTGTTACCTACAGAAAAATCAATTCAAATCCCCAAAAGTTGAATATTACTGAAAAATATCACCAACCATGCAGAGTGAAAATAAAGGTTATCTACATTTTAAAGGATGGTAAGGATCCTTATAACAAATGAAATGCAGGCTATGTGCAACCAGCCCTATGCCCTAGATATTCTGTAATGTTGAGCGACCCTGCACGTTGCCGCCCCTTGTGGGCTGGACTTATTTTGGGCCAAACTGTTAATGGTCCAAGCCAGATTGTCTCCAGTCAATGGTTTGTGTGCTGTTGGGCTCATATGGGCCCGGATGGACTAAATTACATGGTCTAGTTAGACCATTAAGGGTCTGGTCCGGATCCCTAATAATTTCAGCACCTTTATAATTAAATATAGAATCCATTTTAAGCCTATCTTCATCCAAATTATGATTTGGACCCTTTTCCTTTTAGGTCCCTGATTGAGACAGATCAAAAGCCCTTGTGATTGACCAAACCGATCCAAATAGCCAAGTGCATGATGAATCATTGAGCTCATTTATTGGTTGCTACCATGGCTTTAATAGTCCATCTGACTTCGAATTTCTCGCCTGATAAATCATACAATCCATCAGATCCAAGTCATCTACTCCTGCATCACAAGCCTAACCATTTGGACCGGGCAGTCAATTCTAGCTTCTAAAACATTGGGAAAGATAAAAAAAGAAATAATCCAACCAAATTGTTCATATTAGCCTACCCGAAAAACTGACTTGAAGCCAATTCCTTTCTGGCCTATATATCCAGTATTTGATCCTTTCTTCGTTGAATTCCCAACATCACAAAGTGCTCGAATGTCATGAGCAGAAAACCCTTGCTCATTATTTAGAACAACAACACCAGTAGATTGAAGAATGAAAACCAATGTAGGCTCCACATTTTCCGGATACATATTATCATCTGCATTCTGAACCTGAAGGAATAGCATAAGAGTGTTAGAACTGTTCAAAATTGCAATTAGATCAACATAGACTCATTCCCAACCTAAAAAGTAAAGAAAAAGGTTGAAGGCATAGCTCCAAATGAATTAAATATTTTGGCATGATAACACATTATACAAAATGAAAAGAAGACAACCACAAAGGCAATTGGGCCCAGTTTGCAGCTAAATTTCTACACAATCATAAAAAGCCAATAGCCTAAGTTCATGTGGAAAAGGAAAACAAGAAGAATATTTGGTTTAGGATTAAATATCCTGTTGCAAAACAAATGAAGTAGAACCAGAAAAGAACAAAGTTAAATAAAATCATGCACCATAGTTAATGCCTTCTTCGAGATACGGATCATAGGGACTGCTAATGTCTCATATCCCTAATCCAATTGGTTTGAGGCGGCTTTGTCCCAAGAATTGATGCCTGTTTCAAGTGTCTATTGCACTTGAGGTAAGCTTTCTACTATTTATCTCCATGTGTTTCTTTGAGTTTTTCTTAATTCGGGCCAGGAATTGGGAAGAGTTTGGTTTTCCAATCAATGGTGCTCACCCCTTTTCAGTTCTGTCAGTGGTGCCAAAGCAAATTGATTCTACAGTTTTCTGTTGATTCCATTCTCCAAAAACCATGCATCTCCAACATGGCCATGGTCATAGGCAATTGATTAAGAGTGACTATGTGAATGAACCTGCTCCAATGACCATGAGATCCCAAACAGGCAACAAAAAGTTGAGGCCTCAACTCCTCAGTTGGAATGAGTCAATACCAACATATCGCATTCTAGTGAAAAAGCGAATATGCAGTAGAGATTTTCATAACTCCGCCAATTTTTTGAACTGCTAGTCCCAAGCCTAGATAAAGGAGGATTGCAATAGGTAGGTTGACAGCTAGCACAAAACTTGTCACAACCCAAACATGGATTCTTAGATAACAACATTTCAAGATATGCTAGGGCATTCCCCAGTGTAGGCGATGTATTGGAACGTCGCCTAGTTGCAGTGGAAAGTGGGCAAGGGGTACCATATCACTCCGACGAGTGCAGGTAAAGAAGTTAGTCCAAAAGAAGAGAAAATTTTGACATGCTACTTAGAATATAGGAACCTTGACAGGTAAGAGCATAGAGTTGGTCAGAGTAATGAAGAGAAGAAGAATTAGTGTAGCTTGTCTATAAGAGAATGTGGAAAGGGAACAAAGCTAAGGAGTTCACTAATGGTTATAAGCTTTTTTGTATAGGAAAGAATAATAAAAGAAATGAGCGGGTATAGTTGTAGTCGTAGATAAGGATTTGAAAGAGAAAATTATAGAGGGTAAAGAGGTTGGGTAATAGAATTATAGCAATTAAACTAGTCTTAGAGGAAAATATAATTTATATCATTAGTGCATATGCTCCCTAAATAAGATTAGATGAACGTGTGAAGAGTAACTTTTGGAAGGCGATGGATGCCTTACTGCGAGAAATTCCAACTAGTGATAAGATTTTCCTATGAGATGATTTAAATGGGCATGCAGGAAAAGATAATAGAAGATATGAGAGAGTGCAAGGAAGACAATGACCTAGAGAAAATAATGAGTTAGGAAATAATATCTTGGATTTTGTATTAGCATTTGATCTTGTAATAACAAATACCTATTTCAAAAAGAAAGGAGCATTTAATTACCTATAAAAGTAGAACTAATAAAAGCCAGATAAACCTTTTTCTAGTTAGAAAGCATAACCAGTTGGCTTGTAAAGGCGCTAAGGTTATTCCAGGAGAGAGTTTGACCACGCAATAAGCCTAGTAGTTTTAGATATTTGCATTAGAAGTAGAAAAAAAGAGGTAGTACACAAAATGTGCCCTAGAACAAGGTGGAAGTATTTGAAATGAGAAAAGGCAACTATATTTAAGGATAAAATGATTAAAGAGAGAGAATGAATCTTGAGGGAGAAACTCCAGTGATGTGCAATCAAATGGCTAACTGTACTAGGAAGGTTACAAAAGCAGTGATTGGAGAGTCCAAAGGAAAAGACACTAGAATAAAGAATATGGTGGAGTGTAGAAGTTCATATAAACTATTGGGAAAGGAGTAGGTCACAGAAGAGTTGGAGTGTAGCAGTTCATATAAACATGGTTGTAGAGTGTAGAGGTTCATATAAACATGGTGGTGATGTGTAGAGGTTCATATAAAGTTTAGCTATGCAGGTTAATGGCCTACCAAGGGGAAGGGGTAGGCCGAAGAAGACATAGATGGATATAGTAAAATCGGATCTAAAGAAGTTTAACTTATCTGAGGATTTAGCTCAAGATAGCGGAATGGAGAAATAGAATTTATGTAGCCGACCTCAGCATAGTTGAGACATGGCTTTAATAATGATGATGATAATGATGATGTTCTATGATTGTTTTCCAAATTAAAATCAAAGGAATGTAGGAATGAAATATGAAAGAGAAGATGATCAAGAATGCTATAGGCAATAAAGGCGAGGTTGGAGGTCTGGGATCCTACAGCCACTAGTTTAGCAATATGGAAAGGCATATAGTCTCTACAAAAGTGCACTTCATAAAGAACCTCAAATACCATGTTGGCTCTAGGGAAAGAATTCTGTTTTGGAAAGATAATTGGGTTGGTGTAACTACTTTCGCTTCTAGATTCCCAAACTTAGCGAGGTATGCTAGCCACAAAGACACAACGGTTAAAACCTACTTGGACCTTTCCATGTCAGAAGGTCACGTTGCATGTGACCGACTTTTAGAAGAAGCTTAAAAGACTAAGGAGGTTCAGCTACTTGCTCTTATACACACCCCATGAGACATCAAAATTACAGGAGAATGGGATGACATGAGGCTATGGAAGCCATCCAAAAATGGGTCTTTCTCCGTATCATCTTTCTACTCAGTTCTAGCCAAAAAAGGTGGAACCAAACGTTTACCAAGAATTTGGAAATTCAAGGCTCCACACAGGCTATTGGCTTTGGGTGGGTTGCTCTTCAAAGGAAACTCTTAACTAAGGATAATCTGAAAAAAAAAGAGGAATGATAGTGGTGAATGTCTGCCCACTATGTCTAGCAAATAAACAGACAGTGGACCCCCTCCTCCTCCAATGCAAATTTCCAGTAAACTAAGAAGCACGGATACGAACAAGAAACATGGATATGACATGAAACGGACACGGCAATACGACAAATCCTAAAAGGTAGGATATGAACACGGCAAATAATAAATATATATTTTTATATATAATCATAAAATTCATATCAGCAGTGCATATGCTCCCTAAGTAGTGTTCGAGGAAGATATAATTCATATCATCAGTGCATATGCTCCCCAAGTAGGACTAGAGGAAAGTGTGAAAAGACAATTTTGGAAGGATATGGATAATTTAATGCGAAAAGTTTCAAATAGTGAAAAGATTTTCCCTGGAGGGAATTTAAACGGGTATATAGGAAGAGATAATAGAGGATATGAGAGAGTGCATGGAGGACATGGATTTGGAGAAAAGAATGAATTCGGAAACACTATATTAGACTTTGCAGTGGCATTTGATCTTGTAGTAGCAAATACTTACTTTAAAAAAAGAGATGAGCATCTAATTACATATAAAAGTGGGAGTAATAGGAGTCAGATAGACTTTTTTCTAGTTAGAAAACAAAACCGATTGGCTTGTAAAGATTGCAAGGTTATCCCAGGAGAGAATTTGACTACGCAACATAGGCTCAGAGTTTTAGATATTTGCATTAAAAGTAGAAAGAGAGCGGTAGTAAACAAAATGAACCGTAAAACAAGGTGAAGAGATTTGAAGTGGGATAGAGCAAATATTTTTAAGGACAAAATGATTGAGAATGGAGAATAGAATATTGAAGGAGAAACAACAGTAATGTGGAATCAAATAGCTAATTGCATTAGGAATGTTGCAAATGAGGTACTTAGAGAATCAAAAGGGAAGAGACATTAATAAAGAAATATGGTGGAGTGTGGAGATTCAGGAAGTTATTCGATAGAAAAGACATTGCTACAAAGTTTGGCAAGGGACTAAGAGTATGAAAATTTTTGAGCTTTTTAAGAAGGCAAAAAAAGAAGCTAAGAAAGTAGTAAGTAGTGCAAAGTTCAAAGCATATGATAACCTCTATAATAGGTTGGGAACAAGAGAAGGAGAAAAAGATATTTTTAAGCTCGCAAAAATAAGAGAAAAGAAAAGTAGGGACTTAGATCATGTCAAATGTATCAAGGACAATGAGAAAAATATTTTGGTGAAGAACCACGATATTAAAGAAAGGTAGAAGGAATATTTTAGCAAACTTCTAAATGAAGAACATTTGGGCGATACAACAAGAGTTAAGGAGAATACTTCATCAGTAGAACATACTTTTCTTCGTAGAATTAGATGGGTGGAAGTGAAGGAAGCATTGAAACGAATGAAGACAGGAAAGGCAACAGGCACAGATGGTATTCCCATAGAGGTATGAAAATGCTTAGAAGAGGTTGGGATAAGTTGGTTATGTAGACTATTCAATAAGATACTTGTGACAAAAAAAATGCCAGATGAATGGAGAAAAAGCATTGTAGTACCTATATATAAGAATAAAGGAATTATATAAAATTGTACCAACTGTCGAGAGATTAAACTTATGAGTCATACTATGAAGTCATGGGAGAGAATAATGGAGCAAAGACTGAGAAAGAATACCAAGATCTCTGAAAATCAATTTGGTTTTATGCCAGGGAGATTGACTATGGAAGCTATCTTTTCACTTAGGCAATTAATGGAAAAATACGGAGAAAAGAGGAAAAATCTACATATGGTCTTTATTGATTTGGAAAAAACCTATGATAGGGTATCGAGAAATTTAATTTGGTGGGTTTTAGAGAAAAGATATTTCCCCAGAGGTTACATTGAAAATTTTAAGGATATGTACGAAGGAGCAGTAACAAATGTGAGAACCACATGTGGAGAAACAGGTGGATTCCCCATGACTATAGGTTTACATTAGGAATCAACCTTAAGCCCTTATCTCTTTCCATTAATTATGGATGAGTTACCTGTGTATATTCAAGAAGAAGTACCATGGTGTATATTGTTTGCAGATGATATAATATTTGTGGATAAATCAAGAGATCGTGTAAATGCAAAGCTTGAGAGATGGCGGGGGGCATTAGAATCTAGAGGCTTTAAAATAAGTCGTACAAAGACAGAATATATGGATTGCAACTTCAGCGGACATATACAAAGTGTTAAAACCTCTATCAAAATTGAAACCCACGAGATACCACGTAGAGATTATTTTCGGTACTTAGGCTCGATAATTAGTAAGGATAGGGAGATTGACGAACATGTGGAGCATATGATAAAAGCTGAATAGCTGAAGTGGAGGCTAGCTTCGGGAGGGCTTTGTGACAGACGAATGCCAACGAAATTGAAGTGCAAATTTTACAGGACAGTGGTTAGACCAGCTATAACATATGGAGCAGAATGTTGGCCAATTAAGAAGACGCATATTCATAAGATGGATGTAGCGGAAATGAGAATGCTTAGGTGGATATGTGGTAAAACTAGAAAAGATAAAATTAAAAATGAAGGCTTTCGAGAGCATTTAGAGGTAGCACCAATAGGGGATAAGATTAGATAAACCTGTTTAAGATGGTTTGGGCATATTGAGGGTAGGCCAGTAATGGTACCGGTGAGAAAAAGTTTGAATACACAGGTGGATAGCCCATCAAGAGGTAGGGGCAGGCCGAAGAAAACATGGATGGAAGTCATTAATTCAGATTTGAAGAAGTTTAACTTATCAAAAGATTTAGCTTAAAATAGAACAGAATGGAGAAACAGAATTCATGTAGCCGACCCCAACATGGTTGGGATAAGGCTTTGAAGATGATGATGATATATAATCATAAAATTAAAGAATAGTTATATTTTTAGTGAAATGAAGAAGCATAATGTCACAATTAATAGAAAAGAAAAACATAATTAATACTTGAAAAGTCAAAAAAGGTAAGACTAGCAAAAAAGAAAAAAAAAGAGTTAAAACAAAAGGTAGCAAAAAAAAAAAAAAAGAGATCGATTGGGAAATTTCATATTTAGCATGAAATTGTTCCTGAATTATTTATGAACTATTGAAACTTCATTTAACACTCCTTTCTTTTTTTTATAACAGGCTTTGGTCACACTCAACTATTAAAAAAAAGAAAAAACAAAAACAAAAAGAGGGATTTAAAAATTTAAAATAACCCCGCAATGTCCCTGCCGTGTCCAAATTTAAAAAATTAAAAAAATATGACAGACATGTTTCCTAGCACGTCAGACACGTGCCCAGCTGTGTCCATGCCCGACACGGTCACATGGACTCTAGGCGCGTGTACGTGCTTCTTAGGCAGTAAACAATTGGAACTCAGTACTCAACCGATGCTCTGGGGTATTACCAGAGCTACTGTAACACATGTTTGAAGCTTAGATATACACTATTGGATATGCATAAGGAAAGGAGCTATGAAAAATGTCCTTTCTGTCAGTGATTTGACACATTTGAAAGAAGAGGAACGAAAGATGCTTTGAAGGAAATGCAATAGGTGAAGAGGTTGTGCGGGGAAAAGTCAAACTTTCTGCCGCCCAATGGATAAATCTGACGCCTCTATTCAAAGATATTATAGTAAAGTAGATGATGATTGGCTGGAATGAAATAGCCATCACTTGATAAGGTTTCATCATAGATTTTTGGAATGTAGCCTGTATGTATTTCTCTTTTGTTTTCCTTTTTGCTAGAGACTACCTATGCAGTTTTGATCTCTGATTGGTGTAATTCTTTTGTGCTAGTATCTTCCCTTTCAATGACAGTAACCATTCAAAAAAATATATATGAAAGAGAAGATGATCTCAATTTCATCATAATCATCATCAAAGTCGTCCCAAATATGTTGGGGTCTGCTACATAAATTTTGTTTTTCCATTTCAATCTATCTTAAACCAAATCCTCAGATAGGTTGCACCTCTTCAAATCCAACCTTACTATTTCCATCCATGTCCCCTTCAGCCAACCCCTTTTCCTTGGCAGGCCATCAACTTCCATAGAAAAACTTCTCATCGATGCACTTACTAACCTGTGTTCAACATGACAAAACCATCTCAAACTGAAATTTCAAATTTTAATCGAAGCATGAATGATGAACAATTTTTTGAATGCTGAGAAAATGTGGAAACTACTTTCGAATATAATATAAGGAAATCTGGATTCAAGGAGGATTAAATTGAATTCAATTAAATTAAGCGGAAGAGCTGCCGTTTGGCGGACCCAAAACAGCCAGATAAGATAACGAATGGGGAAAGATCCAATTGTTTCATGGAAAAAGATGAAAAAGAAAACACAAGGATATTTTTTTCCACTTAATTTCACACAATCCCTATACATAATATACCATTGAACAAGAATAGAGGATTGTGGATGAAATATCTGAAGAATTTTATCATGTAGTGACCACGAATGACATCCACAGCAGAAGATCAACTTGTAACACGTTACATTTACAGTTTAAGGCCATCAATCCGAGCAAAATTATCTGTCCATACACTCCACACCTGATTAATGCAATATAGCCATTGAAAGATACCAAAAGAAGGGCAAACAAGGGGCTGGTCCATCATCCAATCGAAGGAATAAAGGAATGTTTCATAATGTGAATGGATTGACAAAAGAGGGATGGCCACGGTTGTAAGTTGTTGCACAATCGATAGTGGGGGGTACTTGATAGATCCACTGATGGCAAATCAGCTATTAAATGTTTTAAATGAGAGCCAGGGCATGTAAGATCTGATTGTCATAAATGTATGGTTAATGTTCCTTAAAATAACTCTGTTAACAATAGTGATCATGTCGTGATGATGAAGCAACTGATTATGATGGCGGAGATTGTGGCCCCGTATTTGATGAGTCTTTGCTGCACTTACGACATGTACCTATTGTATCCGTCCCGTATCTAGACATCACAAGTACGGCACATACAGGTTTTGATTCTCTATAGATCACTGTTATACACAAGTTCGATGCGTACATCTTCATGCAGTGGAATCCCTTACAACTACAAGATATCTAATGAACAAAATAGCAAAACAAGAGATTCAAGGATTCTGCATTTTATTTATGTAAATATTTATTATAGAGAAAAATTAACATGCAAAGATAACACCAAGGAAAAAAATAATGCAAGAACTCTTACTAAAGCAATCAAGAACTAAACATTTCAACATTCATCTGTCATCTTCCTCTTCTTTGTCTAAACCAATGTGGGATCACCTTCATGTGTTCTACTCAAGGGACAAAATTAAAAATAAAATTAAGAACAAGAAAGAAAGAAAATGAAACCATTCTAAAATGCTTCATAAGGAAAATCAGAATAATATTCAACTGCACAACTCTCATGAATCAAAACTCATGGGTCGTGTTTCGTTCTTCTTTATCTTTTGATGTAAAAGATTCTTTATTTTCTTTTTTTCTTTTTGAATAAAATTTACCAATTTCAAAACTAAATATATATTCAACTGCACAACAATGTTTAAACCATCACTAACGGCACGTTTGGCAGTGGTTATCACTAAGGATTCCTCACGATTTTCCTTGCTCACAAGGAAAATCCATGTTTGGCAACCAACGGAAAAATGTAGCAAGGAGTCCTAGAGAACCTGCTTCCAATTTTTTTTTGTCGATTAGACCTCCCCTGCTAGACTTCACAAATCCATGTGCATGACAAAACGCAGAGCTATAGTGCTCCGGACAGAATGTATAGGGTCACCAATTTTTTTTATTTTTGTTTTTGGGTTCCCTCAATCAAGATCCAAACCGGTAATCATGTTTAAAAGGCCCAAAACAGCTGGGTGGTCAAATATTAGCCGTTGATTCCTTATAGACTTTGAGATATTTGTAAAGAAAAAAAAAAGCCTAGATCATTGGATCATGATTTCTATACTTCTGTGGGCTGCTTTTGAAAAATCCGAACCATTAATTATCTTCAAAAGGCCAAATATGGCTGAGGTCAAATTTGGTAACATCATTCATCATGGATCAAGAGAAAATGGCAAAAAATTCCAGACCGTCGCTTTGCCGCAGTGCAAAAAAGGGATTTTTTTTGTAGTCTTTTTTTTTAAATTTTTTGATCTTGTGCGCCCCAAAATCTTGATCCGAACCGTGCATCATTTCCACAAGACCAAACATGGCTATAGGCTCAAATTTCAGCCATAAAGCTGTAAATCCATGATGGATTTTGAGATATATGCGAAAAAGTCTAGACCCTAAAAATAGGATTTTTTTTATTCATGTGGGCCCCATTTGCATGATCCAAACCGTTTGAATTCTCTAAAGAACCAAAAACGACAACGGTGGTGAAAGCTCAAGTCTTGATTTTTCAGAAATTATGAGAAGTTTGAAAATAATAATAATAATAATCATTGGATCACACATAGTACAAATGGTACAATTCCTCTTGGTTTGTCAAACTTAGAACTCCCCTTAGAAATCCTCTTTGAGAATAGCTTGGTTGTAGTTGAACAAAGGAATCCTCTATCCTCTCTTTTAACCAACTGTGCCCAAAAGAATTGTGAGGAAATATAATAACCATGATCCTGCTATAGGGGCTAGAGTTTTATCTAATATTTTATATGTTTAATTCCTTTGATTTTTTTGGATTTATGAATTGTCTTGAATAATTATATATTTTATTTGGTGAATGGTGCTTTCTTATATATGTATATATATGTATGTGGGACCCCTTTTGTGTAGCATAGAATTGTCATTTAAATAGATTCTTGGCTTTATAGGACCCATTGATTTTAAGCTAATAGAATCAAGTCACTTAGAATTATTGGTGGGACACTTTATATATTAAATATTTTTTACTTTATTAGTGGACTTGGCCCAACGGTAAAGGCTTATCGGTAGCGTCCTGGAGGACGCGGGTTCAACTCATGAAAACAGCCTCTTCAAAATGAAGGTAAGGTTATGTACATCTTGCCCTCCCCAAACCCCGCTATGCAAGAGCCTCGTGCACTGGACAGCCCTTTTTAGTGGACTTCTAATTTGGTGATTGAGAGATATTTGTGGACAATGAGAAGTGATTTAATAGTATTTGCATTCTCATTATTTGGAAGGACCATGAATTAGAAAGAGGTAGGTGACTTAGAAAAGGAGGACTGCTCATGCATTCTACAATAATTAAAAAGTCAACCTTGTTGCCTAAAAGGACTCCTAATACAAATTAGAAAGAAGACTTTCCTAGTAGAGATTGAATTAGGAAAGTGAATAGGTAGCCCCAATTTATAAATACATGTCTCCACTAGAAAAGCCTCCACACAACTTCTCCCCTTTCTTTAACCTTCATATCAACTAGAACCCCAAAGAGAACTAGAAGGAGAAGAGAAGAAGCAACAATTAGAGCATTGGTTAATGTCCTTATGCCTCCCTGACATTGCTAAGGCCATGGTTTTCTATACAAAGGTGAATAGACATTCAATTCTACATGTTTGAATGTAATTCTAGTTGTGTTTTTGCAGATTTTGGGATGTTGAGAACCCTATATGCCTTGATGTATGCCTTAATGTTAAAGAGATCGTAGTTAAAGAGTGTTTTCAGTGTTATTTAAGCACACTACAGATGACCGTCACTATTTTGCTACAGTACTCGCTCCATTGATTTGCTACAGTACTCGCTACAGTAACAATTTTATAATTTAATTACAAGTTTGCATTTGCTTCTACATGTTTCGATTTGCATGTGATGTAATTTCTATGACATTCCTAAACGGTGATTCTATTATGCTATTTGTGAACGTGCATGATATTATATGACTTATGATGGTCAATGAATTGTAATTGTTTCATATGTTACCTATCGCATATTATTGTTGTAAGTTGACTATTGATTTTAGTGGAACCATCTTAAACTTAGCAGGATTAATTATGTAATTTCTTTTACATAATCAGTTACCAACATGGAAACAGAATGGGGCATGTTAAACCCGAAATTTGTGTAAAGGGTTGATTTCAAGCTACCTCATTATAAGGGTTCAGAGCAATAAGAAGTTTTGTTTACGCTTTGTTTATGTGGACTCTTAAGAGTGAAGCAACATGGTACAATTGGATTAATCAGGACGGGCCCATTGGACATTCCTAGACCACTGGCACATCCAAAACAATGACATAAGTGTTATTCCCTGACATACAAGGCAAATATGTTATTCCTGACTTATTGGTCAGATGAGTTATTCCTGACTCATAGGCCAAATCCGTTATTCTCTGACTCAAAGGACAGATATGTTATTCCTTGATCATAGGTCAGATATATTATTCAATGACTCTCGAGACATTTATGTTAATTACCTCACCATAGGTCAGCCATTCAACTGACTATAGATCACTATTTGTGTTACGAGGCAACCATGAGATGCATGATTGATGAGCCAGTCCTATATGGTAGTTAGGTGGTCGTCATATGGTTAGAACTAGCAACCTCGACCAGAACTTAACTGAATTTCCATAATGTTATTTTTTATGTTCAAGCATGATATTGCTTGATCATGTTGTTGTGCACACATGTAGATTAGAACTCTATTCACTTAGTTTCACTAATTTGTGAATTTGCCCCAATCCAGGTAACCAGAACCTAGAAACTGAGCTTTTGATGAACAGGAAGTTGTAGGTTGGACATGCACATCTGAGCGCAAAAGATAAGAGAGAGAAGACATTAATAGTTGATTTCCTTAAATTTTTGCTAGTCAATTTCATATTTTGTTTAGATTATAAGTTTTAAATAAACTCTATTTATTGAAATTCAAGATTTATGCTCATGAATCTGAATAATTTATTTGACGTATGTATGTGGGAAAATGATTACTCAAAGTTGCAACATGGAATTCGAAGGGCCCCGGGTTCCAGGTCATGACAGGAAACCAACATTGTTCAGATATAGTTTTGATACCACTCAGCATTCAATCCAAAGAATCCAAACACTATAGTTGCACATATTTATGTGATTTGATAGAAGGAAAAAAATCAACCTGTGAAAAATGAAACACTTCCACCAAAGGAAACAGTAAAAATCTGGTACGAAAGTAATTCAACTCTCAAAGTTATTGCAAAATCATGATGTTGACTTTCGATATCAATTTGATTGAGGGGTACCTTCTACCGACAACTCAAGTCAAGAAACTATATCTTAGATGCTTACCAGCTCAAGAAGGAAATGTGAATCCTGTGAATACAACTCCTGTGAAAGACAGTGAAGTGCTCTACCAAGGCGAGCATGCTGCTTCTGTAACAAACTACTCTCAGCAAGCTTGAGATTTGGGTCTAAACCAAACTCTTCACGCCTGATCGATTCAATAATACGGGACGCATCCTCCTGTAGCTGATTATCTTCTAACGAAAGCAGAACACAACTATCACCAGGCATTTCAGCAGACACTTCATTAGAAACATTCAATTCCTGAACTTCAGCAGATGTTTCACGATCAGTGTCTAGCAGATTAGGCCTTGCCTCAACAGTGAACATCTTAGTATCAGTGGTTAATGAATTATCAGTTGAAGTCACCGCATGCTTAACCTCCATGCTAAATACAGGATCCAGTGTTTCTGGGGTCTTGTTTATGGTCTCAGTATCAGTAGCTGCCACAGAATTAAATGCATGGTAATCATCAACCCATTCCAATATTCCAAGGCAGAAGCCAATGTCATGAAGCATAATACGTTGTTCAGGTAGGTAACATTCCCGTAAAATGACTGCAGTAGCATCTTTTGTAAAGGACTGCAAGCCAGACAGCAATACATCCATGCCAAAACTGCGGAATTCTGAAGGCAGATAAGCAACACAATCAAGTAAAAACTTTGATGCCACGCCAATGCTTTTCTTTGTTATATATAGGCTTTCAGGAAGTTCATTGTTTTTTGTATAATCAGCAATAGCAGCAGTATTCAGGGTGCTAAAAGAATGTAGGTCACTATCCAAATCCCTGGCCTTCATCATCAGTCCACTCAATTCTTTTCCATGTATAAAAGGATCCCCATCAATTTTCACTCCAGAAGTCAGAGAATTTTTTATGATGACTTCAAATGCTTGGCCTGCGTAACATTTTAGAAGGGATAGTGGAACACTGGACATTCCTCCATACAAGGACAGCAGGGATAATAATTTCAGTGCTGTGAGGAAGGAGGAACCTTGAAGTGCAGCTTCCAAGAACTCATCAACAGTAGCTGAGGGTTCAACTCGAATTAATTTCCCGTCACTTGTAACTATACATGACAGTTCTTTACCACAAAATCCATTCAACAACCATTCTAACAAAGGACCAAGAGACGGAGCAAATATAATATCCCAATGAGACCATGATCGCAGATCTGATAACATTGGTGCTTTATGTAAGCATTCAATAGCATCTTTGTCAGAACTAGATCCGAGGCAACAACTTGTCTGTCCTAACTCATTATTCAGCTCAGAAACTTCAGATGAATGGCCAGCATTCTGTACCATCGAGTACCCATTATATCTCGTCCCCAACAGTGTCACAGAAAACATAACACATCTCGAAATGTCACTGCTTTTCTGCCTACTTATAAGATCCAAAAAATCTTCATCAGGATCACTACCTCTTAGTTGAAAGCTGAGCAAAGGGAACTGTTTCCTGATTATGGCAGAAATTTGTTGCTTATTGGTAACAACATTTTTCCCAAAGGCACTTAAAGCCTGTGACAGCAGTTCCAGGAACTGACACTGAATGAGAGAAACCTGTACGTCTGCAGTCACCTCTCCATGGAATTCGGTACACAACAAAGAGGAATGCTTTTCCAGGAATGCAACAAAATCTCTATAACCTAAGGAACCAAATACCTTGGCAGAATATTGTTGTGTCAACCATTCCTCACAATCACGGAACTTTCTGAAGGATGAAATTTGATCTTTTAGACTCAATTTTCCACCTCTGGGCATAACATTGTTAATCTCAAGGTATGTAGCAATCTTTTTAATTATATCATCAACTGTGATGCCTGCAGAATGCAAAAACAAATAAATAAATAAATAACAACCTATAGAACAAGATACTGAGTGTGAATTTGTCAGAGATGCACAATCTTGAGTATTTATATAGAGAGAATTAAAACGAGTGTAGGTCATATAGACAAGATGAATAAAGAACCTTAATCCTTCCTAATAGAGAAGATTAGATCATAATCATAATCTCAACAAAATAATCTAGTGGCATTCAAAGTGATCAGCTGTGTAGGGAGAAAATTAATTATGTGCTCCATCAGATAATTTTCATCCACTACCTACTCCTTCATTTGTGAATACATTTTTGTCGTTCGGTCTATGGCGGCTTTAGCTCCTCCTTTTTTCATTGTATCTCATATTTGTAAGACTTGCTGTAAGCGCCCTTGCTTAGATTCATTCAGTGACATAAATTCATGCTTTGACACATTGAGTATCACAACATTGTCACTTTGGTGTCTTTTATAGTCTCATGAATATTCATAGATATAGCCATTTTCATGAACAAGTGAAGTTGATTGGATTTAGACCACTCTTGTTAAAAAACAAGGATGGGTTAATATAAAAATATAGAAAAAGTGTTTACTGATTTGTAAATCTTAAATATTCATATAAAAAAATCTCATATGCTTCTTAAGAAATATGGAACAGCACTTATAAAGCATTTAACAGCACCTCCTGAAGAACCCACCTACACAAGGGCCTATAGACATTGACATAAGCCCAAACATCAAGAGAAAAAAAACCCTGCAGACGCTCTGGTCTTCCCCTTTTCTTACTCCAAGTTAATTCTGCCTACCAGTCAAGGTTGCTGTAATACCAAATTGTTGATTTGAATTCGGGGTGCTCATGAGTCCAGCCTGCTTTGTGCTAGGGTTTGGGCCTTGGGTTTTAGTACTTGGATCGAGCTTGGATCTAAAACTCAAGGCCAATTAAATTAATATTCAGACCAGGCTTGGAGTAAATGAAAGAAAGCCCAAAGGTCCGGAAAAAAAAATGGAAAGAAAGAAAGAAAATTATAAGAGAAATTTTGTGATTTGGTTTATCTTAAAAGAGAAAAAAACAAATAAACAAACAGTTTAGGTTTCTCAAATTGCAACCATAACGTTTATTTCCTCTCCTTTTCCTGCGACACTTCCTCTTCTTCTTCCATCACCCTTGGTCCAGTTCTTGTTCCTGTGGCCCTTTGTCTCTTTATAATTTCCATAGTCTTCCATGGAAAGTTTCCCTGCCCTCTTCCTTTGCCAAAGATTGCGGCTGTGTTTGATTCAGCTTTTCAAAATTCAAACAAACTTCTCTGAGAATAGCTTTTGAAAATATACTTCTATAAAGCAGCATTTTAAGAGAAACAGACGTTTGGTTTGCTCAACTTTTGCATTTACTTTTTAACATTAAAAGCATCCAAAGCCCTTTTTTTAAATATGTAAAAAGTAACATTTATTATACAAAAATCAAATAATTTTATATAATCTTTATAAAATAAATTAGACAATATACAAGAGCCTTGTAAGTAAATAATTGACCCTGGATCAAACCATGGATGTGTTAGTTCATGTGGGCCCCAATGCAAAGTCACTTGAATAGTTGAATTTAGTACTCCTTACAATAATAAAAAAAATTTAAATTTATTGTAATGTTGTCTTTGCATTCATATAGAAAACGTCAACACATTCGGAAAAGTTTAACATTATACTTCAAATGTTTATAAAAAAAATTACATTAATAATTTCTTTTTGTGATTCATGTTTGGGTTGTGACAAAATTTTACGTTGGCTGTCAACCTACCTAATGCAACCCTCCTCCTTTACCCATGCTTGGGACCCCGCAGAAAAAACTGGCAAAGTTTAACTTATCTAACGATTTGGCTCAAAATATTACGGAATGGAGAAACAAAATTTATGTAACCGACCCCAGCATGGTTGGGATAAGGCTTTAATGATGATGATGATGAATTTCTTTTTGTGATTCTTTCATTACATATTAATCACATATTTTTCCCAGAGGTATCACTGTTCCATGTGTGAAATTCACGAATCATAATATCAATTGCCTCCCTCTCAAAAACCTAATGTCCTTGAAAGAAGGAATCCATGATACAAACAAGATGCTTGTTTTTCTCCTTACCCTTTCTTTTGTCTGTAAGACGACATGGATGCTATGCCCAATGAAGATTGTGGCCCACCATCACAAAACGGATCAGCCTCCATCCAATTGTCCAAAATCCTCCCCTCTCTAAAGTCCACCTTGGGCCACCAATCGTCGAACCCACCAAACATAACCACCTACTCCTTGTCCTCAAAACCAACTTCCTTCGTATCAGACCTTTTACTAGTTGAATTACCCTCTTCCATTCATAGACTAGTGAGTCAGGCCCATCCCTAATCCCAACCATCATTTCAGTTCCACTTACCTACCCTGCTACCCATGTATCTCTACTTTAAAAGATTCCCTTCTTTTATTGGGGTTTATTACGTGCCTATTTTGGATGTTGGCTTGTATCATTCTACAAATAGTTCATCTGCATTTTTTTTCATATCAGGCATGCTCAGATGTTCTATTTGCATGTTGTTGACTAGGAAGACATCCTTCCATGCTAAGGTTGCAAATGGCTTCACTTCAGTGGGCTTTTTGATTGGGCAGCATGGTGGGAGGTGGAGGACGATGGAGGTGCCAGCAGCCAGTGAGGGCTACGAGGCTAGCAAGGGGAGATTTGATGCCATTGTGGGCCTATGCTCCCTACAGATGATGGTGAAATCATAGGCAGCAATCTCAACAAGGAGTGGGGAAGTTGAGGAGGAAGATATTACAACAGATGTCGCCAGCAGTGAGGCGAGAGTTGAGGGGGAGGGATTGGTCGAGAGGGGTACATCAGACGATTAGGACTCGGCTGAGATGGGTGATTGGTGGTGATTTTTTGAGATGGAAGGTCGCATTTGAGGTTTTGGAGAAATAAGGGTTTGGAAAATGTGGAGAGAGGGAGAGAGGGAGACAAGTGAGGAAAGTTTGGAGAGGTGGGTGATTTGTAAGGTAAAGAGAGAAGAAAGTATTTTAAAAAAAAGTTAATAAATACTAAATGTTTCGTTGAGACTTTCCGCCTTGTCCCTATGGGCGTCCCGCTTAAGTCAAAGAGCCCATTTTAACAGCAAAGTGGGCCTCAAGTCACTTCTTTATAAGGTGAATATTATCTCATTTAAAAATGTACTTACCAAACAGGCTTTTAATGACTTTTTAGCTTTTTTAAAGCACAAAGCTAAAAAAGCCGTTTTAATAATCCAAACCAACACAGCCTTACTAATGTGTTTAGTTGGACTTCCTAAAAGTGCTTCTCAGGCTTTTGGCCTTTGAAAAGCCCCGAAGCCCTTAAAAGCTTGTTTGGCTCTTAGATTTTTTTAATAACTTTTTGAAAGTAAAAGCCCAAAATGCACACCTAGAAAAAGAAAACCCAACGCACTTCACTTCCAAAAATCCCTTTTTTTCATTTTTGCAGAAAGTGAGAAAATGTTGTATGAAGCAAAACAGGAAGCATGAGTTTTTTTTTTTTTTTTCTTTTTGATTTTCCTTGGCTCTCTCTCTCCCATAAAACATTAGAGTAGCTGTCCCTACTAATAGATTTATATGCTTGAATTTAGGATATCAAATGATGCAAGTCCTAAATCATACTATATAGAATTTTTTTTTCTTTCATTTAAATTGTCCTGATTTCCATCTTAGAGCATCTTTCTTTCACTGCTGTTTATAAATAGAAATCTAGAGTTTGATTGCTGTATTTGGCATGTTATTTGGAGCATGTTTACTCTTCTGGTAAAATCCATTAGAGGCGGAACCCACCATGCATGCAAAGCACCTATGGATACTTGGACCACACCACAGACTCCATGTAGTGATTGTGAAATCGGGTTTGAGACTGATTAACTACTAATGGGCACGGGCTTGACGTGTCTGAGGCAGGGCAGGTATGGCCAAGCATTTACAAGCCGTCAAGCTTTGGCCAGATACGAGCCTTTTTTTTGTAAGTCGGATAGAGCTTGGACATGCCCCAACCAGTCCCAACCTAGCCCATTAACACCCTCAATAAATGCCTTTCAAACGCTTAGTAAATTTCAAAAAAGATGGAGGAAGAAGAAAAACGAAGAGGAAGAACAGAAAGTTGCCGTCGTCATAATCGTCATCAAAGCCTTCTACCAACTGTTAGAGTCGGCTACATGAATTTTGTTTCTCTATTTTGATCTATCATGAGCCAAAGCCTCAAATAGGTTGCATTTCTTCAAATCTGTTGTTACTACTTCCATCAGCACCCTCTCCGGCCTATCCCTTCCCCTTAGTGGGCCATCAACTTCCATAGACTTGAGAAGCATGGGAAGTAAGAGATAAAAGATGGAGAGTTTGTATGGGAAACATTGTACCAGTCATACCACCCTAACTGTTGAGCAACACTTTATATTTAATGAGATTTTCATAAATTATGAAATACCGTCATGGATTCTTTAAAATCACAAAACAGTGCCACAAGCTGTAAGAATACAAAAACAGTCTTCGAATCTCATAGCTAGAGAACATTGTCCCATTTTCACACATACATACACATATATCATACATATATTCTATAAAATATATAATCGTGAGTTGACCGGTAGCTTGTTCTGCATTGCCAAGAGAAGCTTGGATAAGCTCTGGTTAATTTCTAATTAGGCTATGCTATAGCTCAACTCAAACTCATATCAATCTAAACATGGTTCAGCTTGATTAAAGTACAAGCCAAGCTCAACAGGACTAGGCATAGTTTGGTTGATTTACACCCTAAGTTTAAACTAGGCAGGGCCAGTGTCAGCCCTGTTCAAAGCTGACCTGCATGGAACTCAGGGCCTGAGACCAACAAAGGCACACAACAAACAGAAAGGTTACCATACAAGTCCAAGCCTATGACAACTGACAAGACATTTAAAAATGGGAGAATGCCAAATGCTAATTAAAAGAATGCAATAATATATAAGAAAAAAATTAATGAGAATACACCAGTTTATAAATTTAAACTTGAGCATGACAAGCCAAAAGGATATAGTAATAAATAAGAAAACACAGAAATTTTCAACCACCACCGAAGAATGACTTGAACATATAGCATAATACTGATAAAAATATATATATACTTAAAATGAATAATGAGGCCCTAGGGTTAGGGCTAGTGGGAAGTGCCGTAGCACAATCGCTAAAAGTGCTGAAGCACAATCAGGTGGGCAAAGACACTTCAACCGTCTCCAAAGAGACAATAAACGAGGATGCACCTCAATGAGAAAACCCACAATTCAATTAATCAACTATTTGCATAATTGTTCTCTACAGTGCCATATAAATAAAAAAAGATAACTTAGAGCCTAAGAAACCTAATTTAATTAGGAAACTAAATCCTAATAACAAATCATTAAATAAAATTAACAATCTAATGACATATAATTACTAAATAAAAATCCTAAATCTAATTAGGCCCTACACATGTGGCCATTGAGGTCAATACTGCATCATTCTCCCCATCTTGAAAAGAACTCAACCTCGACTTCGGTAAAAGTCCACCTGAGTCAAATATCAATCAAATAAACCTGTGATCCATTGGCTAAACATGAGCTTTTGTGCACATCTTGAAGACGCTATGCAATATTCTTCCCTAATTTGAAGTAATCATGATGCATCCTGTCTTGGAAGTTAAATTTTGCATGGATGTGCGATCGAGCCGTTGGGTGTATCATAGGTGGAAATCACAGTATCACACCATCAGATCACAATCTCGGACTAGTTCGTCATCTCCCAATTTCCATTGTTGATCTCCGATGACAAAATCAATGTGAGAATGTAGGTGGTAGACAGCAGCAACTTGTTCTTCTTGCCTTGGTGCTTGCACTTCGTGATCATTATTATTCATTAGAGAAATTTCGAGGCCTAGGATAAGTGTGGAATCTTTTGTGTCTGGCTCTGGCTTCTTGTGCTGCATATCCTTTTTCATTGGTTCCGCAACATGATATGCTGTTATTTGTGGCGACTTTGCTTCTTGAGGCATAACTTTCATTAGAGGAGACCTTGTAAGCATCTGCACCACACGAATGGCTTCCTAGTCTGCTTGCAATTGTTCATTTTCTCCACTATTTCCAATTTTAAGCCTCTGATGAACCTAATCAAGTCATGTTCTTCCTCATCTTCAAATCCGCACTCGCCTTGGAGCCATGAAAACATATCACCATAATCAAGAACAGACATTTCTCCTTGTTTCAAATTAAAAAATGAACGAAAATAGACTACATTTTCAAAATACCATGAGCCATATTTATCTTCATATTTGTATCTTTGAAGTATGTTGAAGATTGTGCTATCACGGAGTTTCAATGTGGATTAAAAAATGGACGAACCCAAGGTGTAGATCGTGAAAATTGATTTGAAATCCTAACTTAGCACTCCAAGATGCAAACAGACATTGCAGCCCTTTGAGAAGTCAAATCTACACAAATGACTGAACTTGATGATGTTAGAATGCCATGTTGCCTTTTATTTTACCAGATCAGGCTTGACCCAGAGTCGACCCTTATCTGGGTAGGTGGAACGAATACGTAGGACCTATTATTAACTTTAACTGTAGCTACTATGTGGACTGGTCAGGTCCAACCCAACCTAAGATTAATCAGGCACTTACTTTATGGGCTTTCAAAAGCTGGATCAAGTCAACTTGGATTACATTCAGAGATGGCCCGTATCTAATGTCGTTTTCGAGTTTCGTACGCAAAAAGAAATATAAATGCTTCTCTTGACGGTGTTTTCCTTCTACATTTCGACACTTGTTGAGGCTTCGATGTGGCGGGGAAGATGGACTTACCGATAGGTGATAGTGCTATTTGTCGGCAAAGGGCTACTCCTCCGGCAAGATGGTGACGATCTGTAACAAAGGTGCACAGCTAGCAACAGGCAGCAACAACGCATGGCGAGCAAGGGTGGAGCACAGGCAGTGAGCAAACGAGCAGTGTGGTGCAACGCTGGCTGGTTTGAATGAGTCGACGACGATGAGGGCAATGATGGTGCTGATGTGCGGGGCTTTGGTGCCTAGTACGCACTTTTTCCTTCTCCTTCTCTCATTTCTTCTTCTCAACTTCTTTTTTTTTTTTTACTTGACAAAGCAAGGGCTGGGGTTTTTTTTTTTTTTTTTAATCTGGGTTCAGGAATCTATAGTGGCTAGGTGTGGAGGGAAAGGTGCAAATAGTTGGGGATGTGGCCAAAGGGAAGTTGGAGATGGGGCTGTGGTGGTGATGTCTAACTGCAGGGACTGGGAGGCGTGGTGGTCGTCTAGGGTATTTGGGTGTATTTGGCTATTTGGATGAACGGGGATGGGTTTCAGATGTGTAGAGATGAGATGGGGTTCTGTTTAGGTTTTTTTTTTTTTTTGGCAACACAGTGGTAGTGAGACAGGGTTGTAAACGAGATGAGATTTACAGGAGAAACACAATAGAAAGGTATGGATGGATGGCTATGGGATGATAGAGGTAATCACGCCAATCTATCAAACCAACTTTGACTACAGGATAGTGTAATAATGCTGAGACGATCGAGGATCATTTGGCTCTGATACCAAATTGATGCAAGCCCTAGGGTTAGGGCTTACTAGAAGTGCCGAAGCACAAACGCCAAAAGTGCCAAAGCACAATCAGGTGTCCGAAGACACTTCAAAGGTCTCCAAAGAGACAATAAATGAGGATGCACCTCAATGGGAAAACCAACAATTCAATTGATCAACTCTCTGCATAATTGTTCTCTATAATGCCATATAAATAAGAAAAGATAACTTAGAGTCTAAAAACCTAATTTAACTAAGAAACTAAATCCTAATTACAACTCATTAAATAAAATTAACAATCTAATGACATAATTACTAAATAAAAATCCTAAATCTAATTGGGCCTACACGTGGCCATTGAGGTTAATACTACATCAATGAACCACACAGAGAAAATATAATTAAAAAGCCTTTCAGATTGAACCACATAATTGATGATCCACAAAAAAATAAACAAGTAAATAAAAGGAAATGGAGCCCATACACGTTCATAGGCTAGAGGTTTGCAATTCACAGTGCAGCAAAGAAACACACTCTTAAATTAGTTCTCAGTTTTTAGAAAGAAGCACGATAAAGAGTAAAGCGAAACATACTATGATCCAAAGTAGAGAAAGACACTGACTATGTATAAGTGTAGGAATGTCTTCAATGTTGCTGGAGACTGAACCTCTTTTACTTGAAGGCCCGACATCCATAATTTCCATATATGGTGTAGAACATGGGTCATTAGATCCAATCTCACCAATGGCTTGGAAGGTATCATAAAGGCTATCCCACATCCCACGTTTTATTGCTGTCACCTGCAATATCAATAAACACCAAACGACAATTATGGACTCACAAGGTGGCATAATTATGTTGATTGCATAGCTTGACGACCCCTCAAGTTGACTTAGTAACTTGGATGAGTCAATTCAATTCATTAGGCACAGGAGTCGAGTCAATGTCAACTCCTGGATGTCCATTAGTCAGCCAAGCCATATAAATGACTCAGCCAATTCTAATGAGTCATGTGACTCAGGCTGCTTCATGCTCATTTCCATTCCTCTAACTTCATTTAAGATTTTCATGTAAAGGCTTATTCACAAGGTCCCTGACTATTGCTCAGTTGGTCAAGGACCCATAGTGTGCGCGTGCATGAGTTCGAATCACTTGTAAAGCAAAAAAAAACCTATTGATAAGGCTCCACTTATAGTTTGGTAGTGCTCAAATTAAATCTACGCATGTGGAGCCACCTTGGAAAGAACTACACCTTTTACATGATATTTCAACCCATTCCTACCCTAGTGGACCTAAGATCTGCATCAATCAGGCAATACTCACAGCCAAATTGAGAAAAGCATTTTCAATTAATAATAAATGGTGTTGTCAATATCATAACTTTTTGGGAATTTTTCAAAATAGGGCTGTTTTGCATGGCTTTCAAGATAGGACAAAAAAAATATCAATTTTCAAAGCAAGGCTTAAGTTTTGCACAAAGTTTTCAAATGAGGGCATCTAGCAAAAATCCTTTCCTGTTGGCAACTTGCCTCACTTTTTTAATTAAAATACCCATTTTCAAAAACCCAGGGTATTTTCAAAACAGAAACCCAGGCAAAAAAAAACCCTCAAGGTATTACTTCTCTCCTTCTACCCTTTCT
This sequence comes from Sextonia rubra, assembly GCA_037013555.1. Classification (NCBI taxonomy): domain Eukaryota; kingdom Viridiplantae; phylum Streptophyta; class Magnoliopsida; order Laurales; family Lauraceae; genus Sextonia; species Sextonia rubra. The sequence goes on along the minus strand of JASUAD010000007.1, from coordinate 14,914,234 downwards.
TCTTCAACAACCACTATGATCCATATGTAAAAAGAGCATGAAAAGCACTTTTGAAGTTTCACAGCATCTACATAATTGAATAGGGACATCAATGATGCCTGCCTCCTCACAAAGCTCTTCAACAAAGTTGTGTTCTCCCACGTCATGCATCTCACTACCCGAGCCGGCATCCATTACATCATGGAAAACCCCAGATAGTACATTGACAACAACATCACCAGGCTTGTGATTCTTTTTGAAGCCTGCAAAGCAGCAAATCCAAACCTACCGCTGTGTTTTTCTATTTGGGTTTTGCTTTGAAAATGCCCTAAGTTCATTTTCACTATTTTAATTAAAAAAGAAAGGAGAGGACAGTCGTGGGCAGGAAGGGATTTTCACTAGATGTCTTGTTTTGAAAACTAAAAACTAGGCCCTATTTTGAAAACCGAGATTTTTTTTGTCCTATTTTGAAAACTGGGCAAAACTAAAGCCCTATTTTGAAATTTTGATTGTTTTTAATAAAATAAGGCATACTTTCTAGGGATACATAACCCTCCATTTGTTGTGCACTAGGTCCATCCATCACCACAAGAAATTAGCCTCGATCAGGGTAATGTTCACCGTTGGATTGGATTATGAGAATTTAAAATTTTCTTTTCTTTTTTTAAGTTTCATGAACAGTCAATGTCTAGTAAAGAAACAAAATTCTGGGGCAAACTAGAAAATAGAGATAATCATGATGCAAAACAGACTCATGGTCCCCCATGGGTTGCCTCTGGATTGGAGTTTAGTGAGAGCTCAATTTCTCTAACGCCTCCGGATCTTCGTTTGATAAAAGCCCAATTTTCCCCTCTATTTCCATCTTCTACCTTGCCACCCCACATCTCCCCTTCGTTCCACATTAGATAATCTGAACACAGTTCGGATGTGTACAACATAAGCCCCACTATGCAAAAAATTCTAATTTTTCAGAAGACAGTGTATTCTGAATTTCAATCACCATTTTTTTTAATGACTTGCCCATACCAGTGGTGAAAATTGAACTACGTATTGGACCCCTATGGATAAACAAGTGCAGATACAATTTCACAATGGCTCAAATCCTTTGCACCCAAATCACATGTGTACAACTTGTGATCACTTGACCTTATGCAATAAGGTTAGCTTGACATTATCATTTCCCCTTCAGATATAGTAAAATAGATGCTGAAAGATCTCTTAGCCATTGCAGACTTTCTTTTTATTTTTCTTTATTTTTAACTGTTGCAGTCTGAAAACCTTATTGCTTTTCATTTTTCATTCCTCTTTCCATTTCTAGCAGTTTCACTACTTTTCTTGAATAGGAATTTTAACATTGTTTTTCAAGATCGATAATCAAAATAGTTTTAAAATAATATTAAACACATATTTTCTATTTCAATCTTCATTCTGATTTTATAGCATTATAATTTGCAAAAATGGCATTTGCTTCATTTGATGACTAGATGTAAAGGCACTTGTGCAGGTTAACATGCTAAACCTAGAATTATAATGTTAAACACTTAAACCTACATCGTAATTTGTTAAATTTTAATTATTCAAGAAGTTGAATTACACAATTACCATGGCATATTCATAGTGACTTATGATAGATCATCTTAAATGATTACATTTGTATAATTTTATTTTTTAATTATTTATCATTTTAATAATTTTTTGGCTTTAACAAAAATGGACTAGTCTGCTAGATTTTAGTAATTCAAGAAACTCCATTACATAATTAGCACTGGCATATCTTTAATGATTTCTCAAAAGTACAAACTTAGAACTTTTATATTTCTACTAAGCACATTATTTTTATTTTTTTCAATTATTTTGTAGCTTTTAAACTTGAATAAGAATTAGCATGATTCCCCATCTCAACTCCCTGAATGACCAGATTGACCAATCTTGGCTTTTGGAGTCAAGCTCAAGTTACAAGTCACATGCTATGGTCAATGGAGATCATTCAAGAAAGAAAAAAGTTATTGTCAATGGAGCCAAAATTAATCATTTATGAATGACAACATCCTAAAATTTTCACAGGAAGTAGTTAAAAGGAATGCTTAAAAAAAATAAACAGATTCATGAATGTATCCAAAAAGGCAAAGCAGATAATTTTAACTATTTCTACTGCTTTTAATTCAGGCCTGTTTGGCGCAAGTTAATTTCGGTCATGGTTAAGGGAAGTTTCAGAAAGGTGTAAATGAGAAAGACAAGCTAAATATTTATCTATAGGGTGTGTAGGTTACTTCAAAATTTAAGGGCAGAAAAGCCCCCACAAAGGGAATTTTACGTCTAACCTAAGTACCCAACCTAGTTTGAAGCTACCATTAGTTATTTCTTCTAATTTAACAAGGTTATAGCCAATGCTTCACTGCAAGCAATGATGCACAGATGCTTCAAAATGGCCAACATATCGTGTCATATCAAATCTGATACTTCACTTTCGTGTGTAAAATCCGTCTTCATGCCATGTCCATAGCATGTCCTTGTTGTATCCATGCCGTGTCCATAGCATGTCATTGTTGTATCCATGCCGTATCTGAGCATCATAGACTGCAAGGCTAAAGGAGTTATGACATCAAGAATTCAACATGCACCAAACATGTCCTTTTTGTTTTGTAGAAATGAGGCCCACCAAGAAAGGGCCCAAGAGAGTAGAAATCAGGCCCATCAGACCCATCAAGTTGGCCTGATTTCTACATGTTCAACATGATAAGATCCACTTCAACTCTTTTAAATTTCAACATGATTACTTGATGAACCAAAAGTACGGTACCAACTTACAGCAATATTTAGCAATCCAATGCCAGGATATGTTGAAAAGATCAATTTTAACTTCCTGCTTCCCCTTGTTAACTTGTAGAACTTCAGCATCTTATCAAAAACCTACAAAATAGGAATAAAAAAAATTTGGTAAAGACGTAGGAAATAAAACATGGATGTCATAAAAAAGGCAAAAGATACATATATGGACAGCCTACGTGGTATGCATAATAATAACATGCAAAGCAAATAAATAGCACGTTACACTTCGTTTACAAGGTTGTTGCAGTAAAACAAACCATTGACCAAATGACTTTTCAGTTTCCAATCTGGAAGGTATATTATTTACAAATTCTCTTTAAAAAATGACAATAATATACTATATCAACTTGATATATTCTTTCAAATATCGGATAATCTTTAATCATACAAAACAAGAAAGATCTATTTAGACCTAGTGCCTAATAGTCTATCAGAGCGAAGTAGAATAGACAGGTATATTGACCATCACTACTCATTGTTGAAAGATGGTAAAAAGCATATCAGACAAAAAAGTTAAAAGGACATCCTAATATGAGCCACTTCATGTCCACATATTAGGATAATCCATTCCATATTTCAGTCTTTAAAACAACATCGGCAAGCAATGAAAGAATAAAAGTTGAAAGGTAGAAGAATCCGCTTGTAGTGGATAATGAAAGCAAAAATAATGAAAAGTAAAGTGCATGGAAAGAACTAAGTGAAATAGTTCAGAGTTTAATAAAGATCAGTGGTGAACGAATTCTTTTTTTTTTTAATTTCATTAACAAAAGAAAACAGGTTGATAAGAAGACGTGCATCCATGATTTTCAAGATAAAGCAGAGAGTGGAATGGAACATGGAAATGTATGTGAGAAGAAAGTGGGCATACCTCACCAACAGTGTGCTCTCGACAAGTTTCCTTCCACATCGTGATGAACTTTCCAATATCATCACTGGTAAGTTTAAAATCATATGCGTCCTCTTGATCATCATTTCCAGTGTCTCCTGGTTGACTCTCCTCTTTCAACACATCAATACTGTGTAAGTTCTTTTCAGGTTTCTGAAAAAGTCTTGGATTTCTTACGACTGTATGAAGAACAGACTCTTTTTCTTTGTCAGTCTTCTGCAATTTATTGATGGATGGGTTGCTACCTTGATACTCAACTTTCCTTTTTTTTCCAGATGACTTCTTACCCCCATTTTCCTTTAAGCCAACACTAGCAGGTGATGCTTGGCCATCCATTTCGGATTTAAGTCCAAGCCTTAACATCTCTTCACTTGCTGATGGATAAGGACAACTACTTAAACGTTGATCATTTTTCTTCTTCTTTTGAGATGAATTCAGAAGCCAACCTTTGGAGTCATTGTCATTGCTGCCATCTTCCCTATTATCAACATCATGTTCATTGTCATCATCAGAACTGGACGATTCAAATCTGATATGCTTACCCTCATGTAAGAAGGAAAATGACTTCACACGCTCAGATATAGCATCAAAGCGTCTATCCAAGACTTCTTTCTCAGAGACGATGCTATCAGAAGTGTGCTTGAATGCCTTCCGTATGTGTCTCCTAAGTATGATTTTTTCTGCTTTCTTTGCTTCACGAATAAAAGTAATATGCATCCTGGACCATTAGGATAGCGGTGACATAGTTAAGAAAAAGGTACACAATCTGAGTAATAATAAGATCTGAACAAACTGGGGAAATTATCATATCCCTGGATCCAAATACATTGGAAAACTCTTTTCTTTTTTTATCAGTAATTGATAATTCTTATTAGTCAAAAAGGAGACGGTACGAGCTAAACTAAAAGGAAGGGGGAAACCCCTTTACATCTATTCTAGTTTCAGTAAAGACAAGTGTAAGAACAAGAAGCAAGCAACTTTAACAAAGTGGAGAATGTAAATTTTAAAATTTTAATTTACTTAATAAATCCCGACAAGAAATCCCCAACATCCCAAATCCTTTGAAGTTCATTTCATCTTTTCTCAAGAATTATAGCACAATATAAATTGGTAAGTCTGACAAGAAAATTGAAGTTTTTCAGACTCTGCTTCAGGGTCTACACCAACCAACACTACGATGGTGGATCCACAAAATGCCCAGGAGTAGCTCAACACCTTCAAACGTCAAAGAACACAGGAGAACACCCACAATATGTAGCGACTTTTCTTTTGTCCAAACAAAATAGTGTTCACTGTGGATTGACCACGGGCCAAAAGTTTCTCTGATCAAATGACTCAAATATTCAATCAGTAATTTGCACATTAAAGGTCACTGGACCAACCACAGTTCACCAACACTGATCAAATAGTTGGGTTATCCAGCCCTATATCTTGTTGGATGATGAGCTATACGTAATTAATGAACAGTTAGAATCCTGCCAACCACAGACGGAGCCCTAATCACGGGGCTTCTAGACAAAGGCTCCTAACTATATAATCTGCGGTGTACACCCCAGTATTTTTTTTTTCCCTGTAAAGTAAGAATTGTATTAAACACAAAAGATGGATGGCGCAGCCCCAGATCATCATCGATTGGAAAAATAGACCAACCTCCCAAGGGATTGATCAAATCCAAAGTGGACTCCAACCCTAAGGCACGATCACAACCATAAAACACACCATAACTGGAGAGAAAATTTAGATAAAACACACCATAACTAGAGAGAAAATTCAGAATTCATTAACTAGAATAAGCATTGGTATAACAATGAGGCTTAATCATCCTTATATAGATGAGTATACTTGATCTCTAAGTAACAAGACTTCCTACTATTGAGAAGTATATTCCATCACACATCACACCCAAAGACTTCGAAGCTGTCAGGCTGCATCTACTGTCACCACAAGGCATCATCTTCACTATAGCTCATCACCAGAACCTATTGACTCCTCTACCATCACCAATTGTCTTCAACACCTCTACAGTCCTCCATCGCCATTCCCCATCACCCTCCCCCTCTGTAAGCAATTCCATACAAGCAAGGATATAAATAGCGGTAGTGGTTGGCGTAACGGCCAGCCGCCGAAAAGCTATGTAGCGGGTAGCCGTGTGATTTGAAAAAAAAATTGACAAAAAATCCAAAAAATTTATAGAAAATTCAGGATGTATAAAAGGCTAGAATGTGTTTTTCTCCTTTTTTTTTTAAATAACTAAGGTAAGGGCGCATAGTAGTCCCCTTACTGTATCCTTTTTTTGTTCTTTCAGGTGTCTTCTAGCTTTAAATTTAAAGAAAGTGATGTTAGGAACCCAACTTGGAGAAGAATTATAGTAAAAAAGTAAGAAGAGAAGTAAAAAAAAAGAGGGACCCTTTGAAGTCATCAAAACCCAACCGCTACGTATTGGTGCTAACACTCAAATAGCGTAGCGGCCCTTACCGCTATAGCCGATATAGCATCCGCTACATGCAAACAAGAAACAGAAAAGGTTAGGAATCGCTTTCCTTTTTTTTCCTTTTTTGTAAAAGCCGAGCACCTGTTTGGCACATGTCAAACTCACCTAGTGGTCCAAGTGGTATGATCCAAGTGGGGCCCACTTGACCCCCAAAAAAAAGAAGCCTCGGCCACAGGTTGGTTCCATACCAGGTTAAGGGGACTTAACTCAATACAACCAACAGTTGCCCCTAATTTGCTACTTCATTTAGCATTATCAAGCAACATACAACCTATCGCTAGTCATTGATCATCAAGATCTACACTGTAGGTAAGTCCATTCTTCAAAAGGAGTTAAATTCTATCATCCTTGCATCCAAGTCATCATGAGGAATTTTGGACACTCAATTGAAATTCAATGAATTTTGTATGAATACAAATATGGAACTTGGTATTTTGAAAATGCGTTCTACTTCGAGCAATTTCTTAATTTGCAGCAAGAAAAATTCACGATTGATGAATATGCCCACCAATTTCAAGAGTTGCAAGACGTGTGAACTACAGGAGGACAAAACACATGATTTGGTTTGTTATATCAAAGGCTTGAAACCAGAATTGACAGTTGATGACATACCTGCCAATTTTGAGAATTGAAAGACATATGTGAACTAGAGGAGGATGAAACACATGATTCGGTTTTTTATATCCAAGGCTTGAAACCAGACATGTTGAAGAGCATGAATCACTATAGAACCACTTGAGATGCATAAAAAGAAGCAATTTGTGTTAAGCATATGCAATAGTAAAAACCTATAGAAGGAAAGTTTTAGCAACGAACAAGAGCTCATGTTGTAGACACATTTTGTAGGAGAAGATAATCCCACACCTATCATTTGTCGACTTCTCACCACAAATGAAAAGGATGAAGAAGCATGAAGATTTTGTTTCGTGGAATAAATTTTTACCTTTTCTCAAAAAAAGAAGCAGCATGGAGATAGGCTAAGAAATTCCAAACACAAGTAAGAGTCGAAGACAAGTCAGCTAATTTGGTGATTGACAATGGTAGTGCAATAGGTTTTGTTGTACAAGAGGTTATTATCAACCTTCATTGGCCAACTAAGAAGCTTCCTAAGCCCTACCAACCCAAATAGTCTAATGGTTTTGTCATTCTTGTGACTCATAGATGTTTGGCATCATTCAAGATTGGCAATTATAAGTACAAAATTTGCTGTGATCCTGGTCCCCTTGGAATGAGATGGAGATGGAAATGGGAGCAGGCAACTCCAGCTGGAAGGTATTTGGTGCTCAAACCAAGCTGCTCCCTCTCCCTCTCTCCCTCCTTAGTTCATTTTATAAGGCGAGTGCTAAAGGGAGGTCCTACTTTAGTAGTTACGGTGAGAGGCAAAGCCCATCCAATCTTTAATTTGTATCCAAAGGGGACAAACTTGTCGGCAACCAACTAAACTCCTTGTCCCCAATTGGTTCAGATAGATGGAATCTATCAATTTTTGATATGTACATGGATGGAATCCTTATGAATATTGCACATATTCTTTTTGGACGACCATGGATTTTTGCTCAAGAAGCGCACCATGACAGAAAAAAATACATTTTCCTTTCAATGGAACGGATGCGGATTATTCCCCTTGCAATTAGGGGTGCACATGGGCCAGACCAGTCTGGTCCAAGCCTAGCCGGCTTTGGTCCGAGCTCAAATAAAGTGATAGAAAGCCCAAAGACCAGCCCAGTTTGGCCCGTGTGAGGAATGCATGTAATTTAATCCAATTGAGAACAAACAATTGCTCGAATGCCCACAAAATTGATAAAAAGCACGATTCGGCCCTGCACGATTGATTAAATGGGCGTGCTTGGGCCTAACATTTACAGCCCGTGTTCAGCTTGGGTCGGGCCTAGGCTAGTGTTTCTAAAGATGGACCGGGCCTGATATGCCTTAGCCCAATGCAGCCCGACTCATGAATACCCTTATTTCCAATACAATTGACAACCCCATCTTCATCTACACCATCTCCTTCAACTGAACCAAAGAAAGAGAAAAGCAAAGAAATTGAAATCATTAAGGCACCAAAGGAGATACCACGCATGACAAACAACATCAAGAATACAATAGATGCGCGACCTCATGGGCTATTCAAAACAAGTAGAAGGTGATCAAGATAGTGTTAATCAAAAGCCACACAGATAGAGAAAGAACAAAGACATACGCACATTGAAGACTTCAATCAAGAGGATCCAATTGTTGAAATCCCCCACATTGACTTCATCTTTGGGGATCAACAATGGATAGTCAAATATCATGCATTGTTGGTACTGGGACAACAATTTAAGTGTCTAGTGGTCAACTGTCAAGCCCCACATCCGAGCTAAATGCATATGTCAAAAGAGGAGACACTTCCGATCTACTTTTACATGGAAGAAAAGAATACATCAAGTTTCCACGACATGTATAGATTAAAAGAAAAAGAAAAGTTTGTGAGATTGATTTTTAACCCAAGAGGACATTTCCCAAACTTGCAGCCGAATTCTCTCACGTATTAATAAAGTTGGCAACTCACTAGAGTCGATTTTTTCTCAAGCCGTGGAGAATTTAGGCTTATTCTAATGTTAGGAAGTCCTGCTACTTAGGGATCAAGTACAATCATCTATATAAGGCCGATTAGGCATCATTATAATAACAATGCAAATCCAGTTGAAGAATTTTGCATTTTCTCTATAGTTATAGTGCGTTTTATGGTTGTGATTGTGCCTTAGGGCTGGAATCCATCTTTGAATTTGATCAATCCCTTGGGAAATTGGTCTATTTTTCCGATCAAGAATCCAAGGCTGCACCAACAGAGAGGCCCAATACAAAATGAATCAGCTTTTATCCAATAAGACACTCCAATAAGGTAAACAGCTACACAAAGTACATAGTTACCCTTAGCCCATGAGTAAATCAAGAAGTTGGCCCAACTAGAAGCACAAAAGGAGACAAAACCAAAGAAACCAAACAAACACATCACGCCTTTTCAATACCCAAATATAAGTCCAATTGATGCAAGGGTAGAAGATCTAACCTTATGGATCCAGTGTAGGATCGAAACCGAACTTATTCGGACGAATTCAATCAATTCAATGGCTATTTGATCCGCTTAAATCAAGGCCTAATCGAACACAAGAGTTCAGTTCCAAATCTAAAAAGGCTCAAAGTGAGTACAAATATCTCCAAACTCAATGTGGGCACAATGGAAAATAAATTGAGTTCTAACCAATGTGGATCTGCCAATCTACAAAACCAAAATATTTATACAAATGGGACACATGGATTTTGTGATCAACAATGTGGGATAAGCCCACCAAGAGGGGACCTTCAAGCACTTCTAACCCTTTTAGAAGTTGCAATATTGAAATAAAAATTAAGAAGCACAAAGAGATTGGGACTCCTAAAATCAAGAAGCACTTCAAGCGACTTGGGAACCAAAGATGGCAAGTAAACAAAATCCTCTCTACTATGCGACATCCAAGGAGGATTTGCCAACAAAGTTTCCTTATTTATCTCAATCTTTGCTTATTTAAAGCAATTTTTGGGCTATGAAATAATTTAATTAATGTTTTCCTTAGCTAAGATTAGATGAACGGCTAGGATAAATTCTAGAAGCATTAGGGATTCTTGGTTGCAAACAGTATATTAAGGGACATCCAACCATGCTTGGACAACTTTTACTTTGCTCAACCAATATGATGCATGAATTTGGTTCCTTTGTTCCCTTCTCCACCAAATTGAGTGTGTCTCCCAAAGGATTAAAGATCAATCAAGTGGGAATTACTAATTTGGGGTGAGCTAATCTTTACTTTCTCCTTGTATTTGCAGATTTAATTGTTGATCAGACTTTACTTTGATCTAATTTTGGAGTTTTTTTTATTCAATCAAGTTAAATTTTTTTAGGGTCGTCAAATATTCTGATTTTACTAACTGGGACTACGTCACCAATTGATGCTTTTTACCTAATCTAAATCATATAAGAAAATAGGATGCTCACCCCAATCTCTGTATCCGTATGCCAAGCCTTTCTCTAACAGCAACTGACTTTTGCTTCGCCAGAAAATTCAGAAAATCCTCTATCTGAATCCCAGGACCCCGACAAATATGCATGTACTCAAAGAGGGAAGATATTATATCCTCACTCGTTATCTTGAAAATTTCAGTTGCATCTGAAGGAACTGAAAAATAATGCTCAACAAGTGGATTTCGTAGCAAAGGCCCCATGCCAAGCTCTTCAAACCGATCAACACCTTGATTCTTGCAAATGGCAGTATCAAGATCATGCAATGAAGTGATCATCCGCACGCCCACAAAGCAATTTATAAATGCATTCACCTACAAAACCAAAATTTCAATGTTCAAGCAAGAGAAGAAAAAGAAACAATAGTTGCTCTGTAACAAAACCAGTTCTGTGCTATTTGCAACCATGCATGTGGGTGCAGAATCTGGCTATGTTCTAAAAATCAAATTGAATTATAAAATCATCACTAAAATCATGAATTGTAAATTTCAAATCATAGATGACAAAACTGCAAGATTTTATATCGCCATGATCACAAGCAAAGCCTTATCCAATCTAATGGGACATTATCTTCTATTGATAACTTCTAGCTCCCATTTTCAAACAATAATATTTTCAATGCTGCTGCTGCTACTATTGTTGTGGTGGTGGTGCCAGTGCTAGCCGTAAAGATGGTAGATTGGTTTGAGGTCTTTAACATGAGGTGGAACTTGGTTCTCTTTTATAGAAGAGTGAAACATTACAAGTCAAAGAATATATTATTTGGACTCGAAGGGCCTCAAACAAAAACAAAGGAGAAAAAAATCAACCAAGTTGAGATTTTGTACAGTCATGACACTTGCCTTCCAAAGGAATTGCAAGATTTAATTGTTGTAAAACTCAAAAATAGAATCTGCAGGCCAATTGAGTAGTTTCCAAGTCATTTCTATATTTCGTTAATCTCTATTGGTCATTTCTAAATTTCTATATTTCGTTAATCTGTATGGTCATTTCTAAGGGGACAATTGAGTAGTGTCCCAATTTCTTCTATATTTATTGAGGTAGTTGGCATTTCTCAAGACTTGAACTCATAGCAAGCACAAGTGAGATCATGTCCTTGCACAAACACATACATATATTTACTTATTTTTAAATAGAAAGAGATACATATACAAATGAAGAGAGAAATAGCGAGATGGAAAGAGTAGTAAATGATGTGCAAATCTCTATGTGAAGCCTGCCCTGACACAAGAAGATATGGGATCAGATGGATCAAGGAATCTTACTGAGGGCTAGCTTTGGCCGAATAAAAAATAAAATAAAAAAATCATCTCATCATCCTAACCGCTTGACCCATGGCCCTCAAACTATTAAATGTGCATTATCCTTGTGAAAAAGGTGTGACATGGTTTTGTCCATGTCAGTGTGCATAAATGCATAATCCAGCAGCACTCATCATGCAATTGGTTCTTCACACATATGTGCGTAGAATTTGCAGTTGTGGTTGCTTACTGTAATAGCATGCATACGTGAAGGATTGATACAGACCCATGTCTTTCTATACACATTTCATGTGTATGCAGGTTGGTGCAAGTTCATGACTGGGATGGTCCATGAATCGATCTCTTTTGTATACGTCTCGTTGAATGAGCCTATGCCACACATAGATACACTGTTGAAACTACCCAGGGTCATGTGGCTTTCTAGAAATGTTAGGTACTATTTGTGACGTGTGTAATGTAGTTGTTGGGCTTCATATTGTATTTATTTTCTGAGAAGTATCAATAATATTATCATCAAATTTTTTTTCTACAAAGAATTATTACAGGAGCAATCTACCTTAAAGATTCTTATCCACAAATTCATCCTGTGAGTAGTGACTTCACTAATGTCACCATAGCCCGGGAAACCGAAAAAAAAAAAAAACATAACACTTCGGTATCAGAGCAGTTCAACTCTGAGATGGCGGACAATACACGTGGAACTCAGTGGAAGAGTGACAGAGATGTTAACAAGCTTCTCAAGCAGCTTTGTAAAAGACTTCCAAGCAACACAGCACTTTGTCAGGCGTTCATATAAATTTTTATGCCATTCACTACTAGCTAGAGCTTTTGGTGTTACTGGTTATTAACATGGTATCACAGAGAGAGATCATGAGTTTGAAACCTTTGGGAGATATGTAACCTCCATCTATTTGTCTAGTCTGTCTATTCCATTTTTCTGTTGGGTTTCAAATTCTAACTGCTTCCCGTTCGAGGAGGATGTTGATATAAATTGTTATGCCATTCACTAACAGCTCGAGCTTTTAGTATTGTCGGTTATAAACAAGCCAAGGTGTTATCAAGACTAAATGAGCTCTGAGCAAGCCAAAGGGACTAGGAGAAATCCTCCAGACATTCACAAGGCACTCTAAGACCTTCCTTTGACAGCAATGGCAGAATTCACACCTATGCCAACGCTGGAGTTCCTGCAGTTTGACGGCAAAAATCCAAGTGGTTGGCTTTTCAAAGCAAGGACGTATTTTTGGTATCATCAAGTTCCTAACTCCCAATGGCTGACCGTCTCTTCCCTCAAGATGAAGGATGATGCTCTCGAATGGTACTAATGATACATAGAGTAGAAGTCGGACATGAAGTGGAAATAGTTCATTTGTGCCATGGAGGCTCATTCTGGTTTGTCCAGAAGTGAAGACTTTGCTCGTAAACTATCCAAACTGCATCAACTCACTTTTGTTCTTGACTATCAAAGAGAATTCCAAAAGCTATCAAATAGAGTTAAGGGACTTTCCAAAGCTTACCTTGTCAGCTTGAATGTAAGTTGCAGTATGATATTCGGATTAGGGTTCAAAAATTAAATCCTACAAATCTTCCCGATGCATCCAGTTACAAGATATAATTCTTGACACCTTCGATCATTCAAAAAGAATTGGAACATCTACAACACCTGCAAAGGTTTTTAGAACTTCTGCGCTTGTTAGTTTTTGTGGACTCAATCCATCAGTTGATGTAATAAATTGATTAATTTCTTTATTTATCAATAATATCATGCTTTACTTTCATAAGATGAATGTTATTCTACTACTTCATGCACATGACCAATACGTATGACATAATGGTTCATGAGTTGAACCGGGTCCCATTAGTATATTAGATGTGATATATGTGCATGGATGAGATCCACACGCGGGAGATATATGTCACAAATCTTATACTTAAAATAGCTTCACAACCAGTAATGAGATTGGGCATCTCATTTGATAAGGTTGCAGCACTTTGATCACTATGAGATAGTGTGATTTGTCTCAATCATCAGAATGTAAGATTCTGGATCAATGGTGCTGGTACATTGGATGTATTGAAGGACCATGAGATGCACCTTATGGTATTCCGTCTCAATAATAAGGTATGCTCTCATAATTCCCTTGCAATAGGCTCTCAATCCTGAGACATTGACGAACTCAAGTTTCTATCTATTCATTTGCTTTGAGTCACCAATGAGTGAGGCCGACTATAGGTTAACACCTCGGTGTCTTGGGTATATGGTAGTAGAACTGTGGGAACGTTGAATGATCAAGATGGAATCTATCTCTATTATCCCCTTGTGCCAATTAATGGATTTGTCATTAGTAAGTGCGCACCCATCTCAATTAAGAGTTAATTGGATGGTACTGATGATTACTGTGATTAATTGGGGCTCAAGGATAATAAGATGTGGAACTTAGATTGGAAGAGACGGATTTATTCCAATTGATCCACGGATATTGATAGAGGGGCCTACTTGTGGTAATTGGGAAGTTTAGGGTCTTCATTGTAATTTATTCCTAAGACTGGAGTGCAATTGCATTTATATAGTGGTGTTATTTGCAATTAACTGTGGGCCCGGATTGCACATGAGATGTGGGGTCGCGGTGTTCCAGTTGGAGCCAGCTTTCTAAGGAATCCCTAGTGGTCCCCACGCTAGCCCAAGATATTGGAAAACACTAATCTGACTTGGACTCTAGAAATAAGAGTTTGGAAAGGAGAAAGTTGCTAATTGTTTTGGAAGTAAGACTTCTATTTCAATTAGACAAGGGAGAGATTTGGAAGTCTATAAAATATCCTTGGACGTCCAAAAGAGTTCCTCTCACGCCCAAAACCCTTTCGTGCAAGAGTTGCGCGAGTTACTCTCCTCTCCTTTCTTCTAGTTCCTTGGAGTCTCGAGTTGGGATTTTCTCCTGAAGATTCCACCGTTCTTCTTGAGAAAAGAAATCCAATTCGGGGGTCATAGCGTGGAAGGCTAAGAGGTCTTGAAGAAGTCCATTAGAGCACTGCGGGTCTCCAAAGGTATGATCTACTTCTTGCATGTCGTAGGTTATTTTGGATGTTTAGTGCTGGTATAATTTTACTGTACATGGTCAAAAGATTGAGGGTAACGCATCCTGGATGGGGTTTTGGTCTTATGGATAGTTGATCCCTGTATCAAGTGGGTCAAAAGTTTTGAAAATCTATCCACGAGACCCACCTACTTCCAACAATTGGTATCAGAGCCATACCTCATCTCTAATCATGTTAGATCAGTAATCTTGTTCTAATCTTCGCATGAGATGCGAAGAGGATAGAGCAAGGGCTATGATAGGATCAGTGTTTATTGGGTTTGCATGCTTTTGTAGTAGATACATGTTTGGAAAGTCACAAAAGGTTTTAATCATGATAGGAGGATGATAAGATGCCATTAAAACATACTGAGATCATTAGAGGTGATTGGGTACAGCAGGAGTCGAATCTGAAAAAGAACCCAAATTTCTTGGTTCATCAGGTCGGTTAGCCAAACGGACCACTATGGCTATAGAGGACTGTTGGCTAACCGTAGGGACCAGATCGGCTAGCCGAACCTAGGCAGAATCATCTTGTTCTTGGTCTGAGCTGTTGTTGTTTTTTTTTTTTTTTTTTTTTTTTTCGCTGCCCCCGGACCCCCGTTGCGTAAGGGGTCTTGTATCGTGGTGGCAAAATATTTGGCATCTTGTTTTTCCTATTGTGGTTTGGCAACCTGGTTTTGTGAGATGCTTTGTTGTATGAGATACTAACTTGCAGGTGATAATGTCCTCTCCATATGGCCCACATGTTTTTCTTTCCTTTTAATTATTGGTTTATTTGTGGCTAAGTGTAAAGGGCATCATGGTCTCCTTGGTTTCCCGTGAAAGGGCAAGGCATGGTGAATTTCCCTATAGCCCTTTTATTTCCATGTTTAGACTACCATGTAAGTCTCATTATAGAGACATAGGAATTTATGTATTTTTTTTAAAATTTGTAAATTCTGGAGATGTCCGAAACAAAGAAGGAAAGAGAAGCTGGACTCCTAATCAAAGAGTTTGAAGATTACCAAAAGGTGCTTTGGAGATGCCCAAAGAGTTTGAGGAATCCCAAAGTTTTGGAAAGTCTAGAAGTCCAAGAAGTCTTTTTCGCCTGGGCCATGTGGAGGAGAGGACTAGTCTTTTATTACAGCACTTTCTATTTATGGATGAATGCTTATTTTAGAGTATTTCCATATTTGTTCCAAACATAGAAAATTCCAAAATTGGTCAAATCAAATTAATTTTTGGAAAGAGTTCTAATTAGAGTTGGTAGGCCCATGAGATGGATCTATTGGTAACACTAATTTTAGAAACTGGGCTTTCCTTAAAATAACTTGACTTGGAACCAATCATTGGTCTTATCATGAGATGAATATATACCTATATTTGATGGACCCATACACCTATAAGGAAATCCTCAACTCTAAAATATTAAGTGGGAGCGGGGCTTTTCTATACATATAAAAATCCCCATGGTTTTCCACCATAGGTCCATTGTAAGGAAAGTATTAGCCTTGCGCCATTTTGCGAATGGCCATTCCCCACGGAGGGCTTGTATTTATCTGGATATTGGATATGGATCTCCTATGGATAGTGTTGATGAGACGGGGTGGGAGCCCACTCCCCAAGGAGGAGCTACCCACAACGGTTGTCATGCAATGCTAGTTGGTGGGTCACACTTAACTAAAATAATGATGTAGTATCCCTAAGGATTTGCCTCATGTATTTTAGAAACCAAAGCTAATTGGGAGTCATACATTATTTGGTATGAGATACCTAGATTATAATGAATGAAGGGGATCATGGATAGTTAGTCTTAATCCAAATTTTGACCAACTTTGATCCGCACCAGTCTAGGAGGTATATGCACTCCCCAAGGAGGCATACCCCGCAGAATTGGGATTCCGATGTATTCTGAATTTTGTGGTTATGAGGATTCCCACATAAATTTGGTAGAATACTAAACCCTAATGTCATTTAAATTCATTAATTGAATGTATGGTTATGTGCTACAGTATTACAAGCATGAATTCGAATACTTTCAATCCACTTGCGACCATCCTCAACCAGAATAAGTTGGTGGGATCCAACTATGTAGACTGGAAACGGAATCTGGATATTGTCCTGACAGCTTCAGGATATAAATATGTCCTTACCAAAAACCCCCTTGAAGAGCCTGGCCCAGATGCATCAGAAGCAGAAAAGGACCTTTACACCAAATGGGCCAAAGACGATGAGATGGCCCGATGTTACATTCTGGCATCCATGTCTAGTGTGCTGCAACATCAACATCAATCTTATAAGACTGCATATGATATGATATCGAACTTAAAGGAGATGTTTGCAGAACAAGGCAGACCTGCTAGGCAGGCAGCCATGAGGGTGCTCATTAGCACCAAGATGGCTGAAGGTACATCAGTACAGGAACACATGTTGAAAATGATGGACTCATTAAATGAGTTAGATGTACTGGGAGCTGCGATTGATGCAGAATCGCAGATTGACATAATCCTTGAGTCACTACCAGAGTCATTCAACAATTTCAAGGTCAATTATAATATGAATAAAATGAATCTGACTCTAGCTGAGCTATCTAGTCAGCTGGTAGCAACTGAAGGGATTATGAAGAAGAAACCAACTGCCTTAATGACAGAAAAGTCAGATGCCAAGTCCAAGCCGAAAGGCAAAGGGCGGAAAGGCAAAAAGAAATCAGTTCCAAAGGGTCCTAAGGTGGAGAATGGTCCAACTGGTGGCGTGGCTAAAGCTAAGGGTTCAGGGACAAAAGGAAAGTGTTTCCATTGTGGTAAGACAGGACATTGGAAGAGGAATTGTCCAGAATATCTGTCTAAGAAAAAGACCCCAGGTATGATTGAGTCACTTATATCTGAAGTTAGTTTTGCAACTGGTACTTCAGAATCCTGGTGTGTGGATTCCGGGGCAACTAATCACAT
This sequence comes from Sextonia rubra, assembly GCA_037013555.1. Classification (NCBI taxonomy): domain Eukaryota; kingdom Viridiplantae; phylum Streptophyta; class Magnoliopsida; order Laurales; family Lauraceae; genus Sextonia; species Sextonia rubra. The sequence goes on along the minus strand of JASUAD010000007.1, from coordinate 14,896,750 downwards.
ATGTAATACGTTGCAGGGGTTCAGGGAAACCAGGAGGCTAAGTGATGGAGAAATCATTGTCAACCTAGGATCTGACGCTAAGGCGGAGGCTGTTTCAGTAGGAGTCATTACTTTATGTTTTTCAAATAAGAAATTGGTTTTGTCAGAAACATTATATGTACCGTCTTTAAGGCGGAATTTAATTTCAGTCTCTAGTTTGGTGAATAAAGGTTATTCTATTACTTTTGGTACTGAAGTTGTCATAAAGAGGAATGGTACTTTCATATGTTCTGGCAAGGTAACCAATGGACTTTATTTGTTAACTCCCACGATGTATGAGATACATGATACTGAAACAATTAGTAGATCATCATTAAAGAGAAAGTCACCTTCATCTAATCCAACAAAACTTTGGCACCTGAGGCTAGGTCATATAAACCTTAACAGGATTGAGAGGCTAGTGAAAGATGGTATCTTACCTTCATTGGTGGTAGAACCAATGCCTATCTGTGAGTCCTGTTTGGAAGGTAAAATGACTAAAAGACCCTTTTCAGCTAAGGGTAATAGGGCCAAAGATTTATTGGAATTAGTGCATACTGATGTCTGCGGACCCATTAATGTCAGGGCCAGAGGAGGATATGAGTACTTCATCACTTTCACAGATGATTACTCAAGATATGGTTACATATACCTTATGCACCGCAAGTCCGAAGCTTTTGAAAAGTTCAAAGAATTTCGAGCGGAAGCGGAAAAGCAATTAGGTAAGAGTATCAAGACTCTTCGATCAGATCGAGGAGGGGAATATCTCTCTGCTGATTTTATGGGTTACTTATCAGAAAATGGGATTCTATCCCAGTTGTCTGCTCCTGGTATGCCTCAACAGAATGGAGTAGCAGAAAGAAGGAACCGGACTCTTTTAGATATGATTAGGTCTATGCTGAGTTTCTCAAGATTACCTATATCCTTTTGGGGATATGCTTTGGATACTGCAATGTACATACTAAACCTCGTACCATCTAAGTCTATACCCAAGACTCCCCGAGAATTGTGGTCTGGGCGAAAGCCTAGTCTACAACATTTACACATTTGGGGTTGTCCAGCACACGTGCTCAAGGTTAAGACGGATAAGTTGGAAGCGAAGTCGGAAGTATGCACATTTGTAGGATATCCTAAAGGAACTAAAGGTTGGTTATTCTATAATCCCAGAGAGCAGAAAGTGCTGGTCAGCACCAATGCGGTTTTTCTGGAGGAAGATTATATGATGGACCAGAAATTTTTAGAAAAGGTGATCTTGGAAGAGATTCAGGAGCAATCAATTCCAAATCCAAGTATGACCGGACTTGAGGAAGAACCGCCCTTACCAGACCTAGTAGTTACACCAGTACCTCGTCGTAGTGGGAGGATTGTCAGACCCCCTGACAGGTTCTCATTCTTGGGAGAGTCTTATGAAGCAATCCCAGAAGAGCCAGAACAAGATCCCTCTAACTATGATGAAGCAATAAATGACTTAGACTCGGGACGCTGGCAAGATGCTATGAAAGCTGAGATGGAGTCTATGTACTCAAATCAGGTCTGGACACTTGTGGACTTGCCTGCCAATATTAAACCTATTGGGTGCAAGTGGGTCTACAAGAGAAAAAGAGGACCAGATGGAAGAGTGGAGACCTATAAGGCTAGGCTTGTTGCGAAAGGATATACTCAGAAAGAGGGGATCGATTATGAGGAAACCTTCTCGCCAGTAGCCATGCTCAAATCCATCCGGATACTCTTATCCATTGCGGCTCATCTCGATTACGAGATTTGGCAAATGGATGTCAAGACGGCTTTTCTCAACGGCCATCTTGAGGAAGACATCTATATGGTGCAGCCAGACGGTTTTGTAGCTAAAAACCAGGAGCAAAAAGTTTGCAAACTGCAGAAGTCTATTTATGGACTGAAGCAGGCATCCCGAAGCTGGAATATCCGTTTTGACCAGGCAATCAAGTCATTTGGTTTTTGTCAAAATCCGGATGAGTCATGTGTGTACATGAAAAGTGAAGGTGACAGGGTAGTTTTTCTGGTTTTATATGTCGATGACATCCTTCTCCTGGGGAAAGACATAGGAATGTTGTCAACGGTAAAAGTTTGGTTAGCCAAGACTTTTGATATGAAGGACTTGGGAGAAGCTAGTTACATCCTAGGGATCAAACTCTATCGAGACCGGAAAAATAGGATGATTGGCTTATCCCAAGCTGCATACATAGATAAGGTGCTAGTACGATTTGCAATGCAAGATTCCAAGAAGGGTATCACACCTTTCAGGCATGGAGTGCACCTTTCCAAGGATCAGTGTCCTAAGACACCCGAGGAAAAGGAGCAAATGAGGTCGATACCATACGCTTCGGCTGTTGGTAGCCTCATGTATGCTATGTTATGTACTAGACCAGATATCTGTTATGTAGTGGGCCTAGTCAGCAGATATCAATCCAATCCAGGACCTGAACATTGGACTGCTGTAAAATGTATTCTCAAATACTTGAGAAGGACTAGAGATTACATGTTGATTTATAGCAGTGATGAGTTGATTCCAGTCGGATACACAGATTCTGACTTTATGTCAGATAAGGATTCTAGGAAATCCACCTCTGGTTATGTATTTATGCTTGGAGGCGGAGCTATCAGCTGGAGGAGTATAAAACAAGAATGTACCGCTGATTCAACCTCGGAAGCTGAATATGTAGCAGCTTGTGAAGCAGCTAAGGAAGCAGTATGGCTTAAAAGATTCCTTTTGGAACTTGGGGTGGTACCTTTGGCACGACAGCCACTCACAGTTTACTGTGACAGCAGCGGGGCAGTCGCTCAGTCAAAGGAACCCAGAAGCCATAAAAGCCAAAAGCATGTACAGAGGAAGTATCACTTAGTCAGAGAGATTGTGCAGAGAGGCGATATTGCTATTACCAAGATAGCCTCTGCAGACAATTTAGCAGATCCCTTTACTAAGCCTTTGACTACCAAAGTCTTTGAGCAACATGTGGAAGGGATGGGCATGAGATGCAACCCTGACTGGCATTGAGCCCAAGTGGGAGATTGTTAGTTTTTGTGGACTCAATCCATCAGTTGATGTAATAAATTGATTAATTTCTTTATTTATCAATAATATCATGCTTTACTTTCATAAGATGAATGTTATTCTACTACTTCATGCACATGACCAATACGTATGACATAATGGTTCATGAGTTGAACCGGGTCCCATTAGTATATTAGATGTGATATATGTGCATGGATGAGATCCACACGCGGGAGATATATGTCACAAATCTTATACTTAAAATAGCTTCACAACCAGTAATGAGATTGGGCATCTCATTTGATAAGGTTGCAGCACTTTGATCACTATGAGATAGTGTGATTTGTCTCAATCATCAGAATGTAAGATTCTGGATCAATGGTGCTGGTACATTGGATGTATTGAAGGACCATGAGATGCACCTTATGGTATTCCGTCTCAATAATAAGGTATGCTCTCATAATTCCCTTGCAATAGGCTCTCAATCCTGAGACATTGACGAACTCAAGTTTCTATCTATTCATTTGCTTTGAGTCACCAATGAGTGAGGCCGACTATAGGTTAACACCTCGGTGTCTTGGGTATATGGTAGTAGAACTGTGGGAACGTTGAATGATCAAGATGGAATCTATCTCTATTATCCCCTTGTGCCAATTAATGGATTTGTCATTAGTAAGTGCGCACCCATCTCAATTAAGAGTTAATTGGATGGTACTGATGATTACTATGATTAATTGGGGCTCAAGGATAATAAGATGTGGAACTTAGATTGGAAGAGACGGATTTATTCCAATTGATCCACGGATATTGATAGAGGGGCCTACTTGTGGTAATTGGGAAGTTTAGGGTCTTCATTGTAATTTATTCCTAAGACTGGAGTGCAATTGCATTTATATAGTGGTGTTATTTGCAATTAACTGTGGGCCCGGATTGCACATGAGATGTGGGGTCGCGGTGTTCCAGTTGGAGCCAGCTTTCTAAGGAATCCCTAGTGGTCCCCACGCTAGCCCAAGATATTGGAAAACACTAATCTGACTTGGACTCTAGAAATAAGAGTTTGGAAAGGAGAAAGTTGCTAATTGTTTTGGAAGTAAGACTTCTATTTCAATTAGACAAGGGAGAGATTTGGAAGTCTATAAAATATCCTTGGACGTCCAAAAGAGTTCCTCTCACGCCCAAAACCCTTTCGTGCAAGAGTTGCGCGAGTTACTCTCCTCTCCTTTCTTCTAGTTCCTTGGAGTCTCGAGTTGGGATTTTCTCCTGAAGATTCCACCGTTCTTCTTGAGAAAAGAAATCCAATTCGGGGGTCATAGCGTGGAAGGCTAAGAGGTCTTGAAGAAGTCCATTAGAGCACTGCGGGTCTCCAAAGGTATGATCTACTTCTTGCATGTCGTAGGTTATTTTGGATGTTTAGTGCTGGTATAATTTTACTGTACATGGTCAAAAGATTGAGGGTAACGCATCCTGGATGGGGTTTTGGTCTTATGGATAGTTGATCCCTGTATCAAGTGGGTCAAAAGTTTTGAAAATCTATCCACGAGACCCACCTACTTCCAACAGCGCTAACATAAGCTATTTGCTAAGATGTCAAAATGTATTTTAGGAGTAAGGAGTTCCAACATCTGGGCCACATATTTTCTAACGATGGCATGGTCGTTGATCAAGAGAAAATTCAAGGGGTGCTACATTGGCCAAGCCCTGCTATCTTAAAAGCTTTACGTGGGTTTTTGGGCCTCGCTGGGCACTACCACAAATTTATCAAAGGTTATGGCACAATCATGGGACCCATGATGGCTTATTCAAAAAAAAAAAATCATGGGCTGGAATCAAATCAGGCAAATAATGCATTTAAGGCATTGAAATCACAATGACACAGCCGCCTGTCCCAACACTTCCAAACTTCTCCCAACCATTCATTATCAAAATATTCCAAGATGCATTCACTTTTGCTTCAACCATTGCCCATTCTAGACGAGGTATGGACTATGGAGGCATATCTCAATAGATTTCATTAATGGTTTACCTATTTCTTCGTCAAAATTAGCAATTTTTGTGGTGGTAGATCATTTAAGCAAATACGCACATTTATACCACTATCACACCCATACACGGCCCCATATGTTGCCAAAATATTTTTTGAAAATATTTGTAAATTAAATGGAATGCCAGCAATGATTGTGTCCAATCGCAACCCAATCTTTACCAGTGCATTTTGGAAACTTTTGTTTCAATTACAAGGGGTCCAACTCAAAATGACTTCTACATTTCATCTGCCAACTAATGGCCAAACCAAAGTTATGGACCGTTGCTTAGAAAATTATTTGTGATGCTTTGCCATTGAAAAGCCCAAGTCATGGGTACGATGGGTTCCACTAGCTGAATGGTGGTACAACGATACATACCACTGCCACACAGCCAAATAAACTATGCCCTGTCAAGCTGTCTATGGGGTATCTCCTCCCACTTTGATTTCTTACGTGCCTGGCACTACTAAGGTACAAGCACTGGATGGTGAATTGCAGGACCATGAAAAAGCCATGGAGATTTAAAAACAAAATCTTCGTAAGCCCTAAGATAAGACTAAGCAAAGAATTGAAAGGGAATTCACAGTGAGAGATTGGGTCTACCTTTGTCTCCAACCTTATAGACAGGAATCCATATCCGCAAGGCAGTTTCAAAAATTATCAGTGGATTATAATGGCCCATCTCAGATTTTAAAGAGGATTGGCCTTATACCCGATCATCTGGATCTCCCTGACAGTAGCAAAATTTGCCCCGTGTTTCACATCTCAAAATTAAAAAAGAAACACAGGCAACATGCTACTCAACAATCCACACTCCCTTCTTAGACTGATGACCATTCAATTCAGCCTCACCCAATCCATCTTGGCTAGGCAGCTCATAAAAAAAAAAAAAAAAAAGGCACAGTGCCAGATGTTGAGATCCTCGTGCAGTGGCAAGGCGCACTGGAGTCCAATGCAACATGGGAGAGTTACAGGGAAACAAAATTTCTGGGATGAACCTTAAAAACAAGGTAAGTCTTAGGGGCCTGGATTGATACCAACCCGTGTCTTTCCATGGACATTTCACCTGCATGCATGCAGGTTGTGTGAGTTCATGATTGGTAGGGTCCATGACTGGATCTCTTCTGAAAGTCTGAATGAGCCTATTCCCCACTTAGACTGTTGAAACTACTTGCGGTCATGTGGCCTTTTTCTAAGAATGTTTGGTAGCATTTGTGATGTGTGTAATGTAACTGTTGGGCCATTCATCTTGTATTTATTTTCTGGGAGTATCAATAAAATTATCATCCAATTTTTCTTCCACAAAGAAATTCATCATGTATTTATTTTCTGGGAAGTATCAATAAAATTATCATCCAATTTTCTTCCACAAGAACTATTACAGGTGCAATCTACTAGAGATTATTATCCACAAACTTCTCTTATGAGCAATGCCATCACTAACGTCACCATAGCTCGAGGAACCAAAAACATTTTAACATGGATGTTATCAAATTCCCTCACGCGGAATTCAAAACCACATCTGCACAATTGTATGACAATAACAATTTGATCTGTAACAGTAATCCCCACAGGACCAACCAAATGCACAATTGGGAATTGGGATAGCCTTGTGATAAGACCTTAAAAATGCATTATTTCATTATCATCATTATAGGACATTTTAAGGACAATAACTTTTTTTATTTACACATAAAATGATTAATTTTCTTTTTGACCATTGATTAAAGAAAGATGAAACATGTCTAATGGTGTTAATTTATGCTATCATTTTATGTGAAATAGGGCCCACATTGCGCATTTGTAAATTATGTATGGAATTGTCAAATTATAATTGGAATTCAGTTTTTTTTGTAGGTTATTCACGGAAATGGGACCATTTTCAGAATATTTTCCAAGAATTTACTATGAAGATTTAATGAAAAAGAGAAATTGAAGCCAAGCGGGACCTACATGAGCACGGGAACCCATGCATTGAAGAGCAGGGTCCCACCACTTATTTGTTACAATTAATTGTTGAAGAATTATCAATTAAGACTTGAATTTGAATTTGGAAAAGAAAATGAAGATCAAAGAAGAATCGTTCAAGATTAGCAAGGAAACATTTCCGTTTTTCTCACGACAGCCAAGCTTGAAATAGTCATAACTTTCAAACCGAGTATCGGATCAGGACAATCTACCCACCGTTGGAAAGCTCTTTTCGAGTAGATGTTCGTGAAGCCCAAGATTGTATCAATCGGAGTTGAATTGATATAGATATGACCTCGAAAAGTTAACTATTAAATTTCCAAACAGGATTGCAACGCAAGAAAAAGTCCATCCATCATTGGATGTCCCATGTGGGGTCCACTAAGGCTGCACAGGTCTTATCTTTCTCATCGTACACAAGAATATCAGATTTTGTGGGATACCTCAAAAGATTAGATGAAGACCCAACCTAGAAGGACAATGATGCAAACAGGAAAGGATTATTCTAGCTGAACAAGAAGATCCCAAGTCTTTCCTTATCTTATCTTATGTTGGAGTCCCAAGGAAAGACTGCTGGCAAAGGAGATCAAGTTTGCAGAAAGCCATAAAAGGAGACCACGGGGGGTGTCCCATGCTTGGACTCCCTGTCCTTGTCCACACGACCTCCACGGAAGTCTTCATTGTGCTCAAGGTTTCTAATATTGTGAAGTAATTTTATTTTCTATAATAGGGATGAAGTTTTGTATTTTTTTTATTAGTTTTGCGTGTAATCTGATCAAAGAAATTAATGGATATTTTATTAACATAGAGAGTTGATTATATTGTCAATTACCATGCTTTGTAACCCTTTTTAATGCTATGTTTTCTGCGTGATACACTGCATGTTGGGGGGGCAACGCAAGCATGAGTGAAAGGATAATTTGGGCTAAATAATGTTTAATGATCAAATCTGAAAATTAATTTGAATTTTTCATTAATTTTTGTCTCATTCTTAATCTGGATCGGCAACCCATATTTGAGAAATGTGTCCCTATTCACCCGTACCTCCAATGTTTAAGAGCAAATACAGATCTCAGAATTCTAGAAAAATCGCCAACCTTTTAAATTCCAGTATTATTTTAATTCTGAATTTTATTACAATTGGTTGTTTAATTCTTGTTCTATCAATGCAGCTTATTAGTCTATCATTTTTTAGACTAGGGACTTTAGACGGGGAAATTTTTATGGATTGTAAATGATGTACTTAATTAATTTTTCAGCAAATTAGAAATTAGGTTTGTATAGATTTTGATAGGCTAGCGTTTAGATTTTCTATCACGAGAGGTGCATTTTATGATTCATTCCCTAAGGATTCGACCCGGCGAAGCTCACGATCACCTTGCATTCACTTGGTGACACAAGCATCAAACATAGACAAGCCACAATAAAAATTTCAGACCTACCCAATGATCCTGACCATCTAAACTATTACACATCCCCATTCAATCGGTTAAAACCGAACACATTAATTCCCCCACATAATTAACAAATTGAGGGAGAGAGAGAGAGAGAGAGAGAGAGAGAGAGGAGTTCCCAATCACCTTGCTCTCGATGGCGATGAGGCGATAGAGAGAAGGAACCTCTTGCAGCTGAAACCCTAGCGAGCTCAACGAATCCGCCTTGAGCGACAAGAGAGCGGACTGAGAGACCTTCCATGCCGATGCGCTTTCCCCAGCTGCAAGAAGATCGCGGCTCGCCTTGCCGACAGCGCGCTCGATCTTTTCCAGTGTTTCTTCGCGATTGGGAGCGGGGTGGCGGACTGCCCGATTGGGAGGGGGCGGGCGGGTTTGGGAGGGGGGCGGAGGGAAGGTGGGGTTTTGGATGTAGGGGTTGTGGGGGAGGGTAGGGAAAAAGGAATTAGGGTTTTGGTAAAAGGGAGTGGGATTTTGGTACAAGGGAATTGGGGCTGGGAAGTAGAGATTAGGGTTAGGGTTTTGGTGAGGGAGAGGAGGGGCGGCGGCCCTTGGGCGGAAGGGGCGGCGGGGGCCGTGCATGGAGGAGGAAAGGAAGACAAACCAAAAAAGGGTTTTACACGCGGGAAAGGGGAAACAGGGTTTATGGATGATATAAATATGGGTCAGAACTCAGAAGTGGGCAGACTTCAGGGTTCTAATACGGCCCCAAATCCAAATCCAAATACGTAGTGGGAAATTGGATTCGATGGATTTGGATTACGATCAAATGAACACTGACGCGCAGTAGTTATTATTGAGTATAATCAACAGATCATGCTCCATGGCGGACGGTTAAAATATGTTCATTAAAACAGGATGTTGGACATCCCCCTTTATTACTAGACTACAACTTCGTATTATCAAGGGCACGTTCGTGTAATCTTTTTTGGAAAAAAGGAATGGTTTTGTCAAAAAAAAAAACTCATTTTTAATGTGTTTCCTGTAACACAATTCCTCATAACTACTTTTTTACCACGTGAGACTTTTTCTTAAGAATGTTGAAAAAGGAATTCCTATGGGCCATAAAAGTTCACCCTTCTTTATAATCTGATTTCCTCTCTCATTTCATCATTTAAGTATCTATTACCCAGGCTTCTCTCTCTTTCTCTACTATAATCCCCCTCAAAGCCAAATTCAGAAAATTCAACTTGTGGGGGCTTTATGTAAAGGAAACTCAACGTGTGAGGGATCTATGTAAAAGAAATAATGGAAAAAGGGGCAAATGTAAAAAAAATAATAATAACAATGATATAAGTTTTTTAAAAAAATTTGAACTTCTTTCTGGTATGGGTGGGGGCTTCAGCCCCAAACCCAAATACATGGGTCCGCCCCTGATCCCCCTCCCCTCTCTTTCTATTTCAACATCCCTTGTTTCTTTATTGCTCCCTCCACGCACCCTTCCGCCTCCTCTTTGTATTAGAACTACATCCACCTCAACATCCACCTCCACCTCCACCTCCCCTTCCACCCCCTCTTTGTATTAGAATTACATCACCTTAACCTCCACCGCCACACCTCTATTTTGACCCACTCTCCTCTGTAGATTAAAAAAGAGAGCTACTATATGTATACCAATTTTTTTTTTTTATGCGGTTTCTTTTTATATACATCTGAGTAAGTGGGTGACATTGGTTTTTTTTTTCTCTTTACAGTCAACACATTTACACAATATACGCCCACCCATCCAAACACTAACTTATCTCTTTCTCTACACATTTGTTTCTTCTCCCCTTGCTCTTCTTCTTAAACCCTACTGCTCTCCTTCTTCCTCCATTATTCAATCTCCTCCTCCATTCCTATCCATTCTCAAAGGTAGGTTCTCTTTTCTCTTATCCACCATATTCATTGAATGAGTTATTGCATGTTTGGACTTGTTTAGATGAATATATTTGTATCATTCCCTTTGGTTTTTATGAATGTTATACTATGATTTTTTTATGGTTTAGATCATAGTTGCATCATTCTTGTAACACTCCGACCCGAGTTGATCCGGATTTGCGAGTGATTACGTGTGCTTTTATCGTTAAGTGTGTTTTGGCTTTTGTTTTTAGTTGGTTTTGAGTTTTAGAGAGATTGTTTGGGTTGAGTTGACTTTGTCTATAGATAGTTCGAGCCCTTTTTCGTAATTTTGGCTTTTGATTGACTTTGTCAGTTTTGCGTCATTCTGACGTCATCGCGTGTATTTCGTTGAGCTTGTCGATTTTTGCAACTGTCTTGGATCCGACCGATTTCGTTTGCTCTCGTTGGACCGTCATTTGACTTAAACTGATAATTGTGCAAACTGTTTGGACCTAAGTGCAAATTGGACTCAAATTAAGTTATAAAAATCCCACCAACTCCCTGTCTCTTTCTCGATCGTCTCTCTCGCTCTCAGCTAGTCTCTCTCTCTTGTCAGCTCTCTTTCTCTCTTCTCCATCTCTGTTTCGTCTACTTGAGGGAGGAAGAAAGGAGCTCGTTTGTGTGTGTTTTTCCCGGTGGACTGAGCCAAGCAACGAGTGATTTCCATTTGTGAGGCAAGTATAAGCTCAAGTTGCATGAACACTGATTGATATGGATTTGATTGTTGTGTTCTTGTTCTTCATTGTGTTTTTTAGTATTAGACAGCCCTATTCAGCTCTTTTTGCTGTTCTGTTTCTGTTTCCAGCCGTTTTGCCCACTTTCTGAATGACTGTAATGATTTCAGGAAAATGACTCCGTGCACTCACGGCTAAGCCGTGAAATGTGCTACGGCTAAGCCGTAAAATGGCTTACGGCTAAGCTGAGACCCCACCGTAACCCTAACCGTAGAACAGTACAGACTGTTATCTGAAAATAACTGAGAGTTGGCGAATTGCCATTCTTCTACGGCCCAGCCTGATCTAAGCCGTACATTGGCTTACGGCTAAGCCGTGGACCAGGATACGGCTGAGCCGTAGAGTAAATTACGGTTGAGCCGTAAATCCGGGTGGATATTGGGGGAACCTCAGCTCAGCCGCAGTGTATATTACGGCTAAGCCGTAAGATGCCTCGGCTAAGCCGTAAGGTTACCTACGGCTACACCGTGAAACCCTGAGAATTGAATGAAAAGGATTAGGTTTAAGCAAAAGACCGTGTATGACTCTCACGTTGGAATGTAGCGAACCTGAATATGCCCAATGGAAATGTCTGAATGACATGAATGATCTCAAGGGCTGTGAATCATTCATGGACAGTTATCCAGTTGTTTAGCACCTCCCCATGGGTGTTGGTTTAAGGGACTTCGGTGCACACTCTTGACACTGCAACACTAGACAATGGTGCATCGGATAACTTAAAACTACATCAACATGCACGGTTAGAAACACTGGATAAATAGTGTAGGATTGGCTTGTAAATGATCCTTGATTCGTATCAGTACTTGATTTGTTTGATTTGTACAGCATATTGATTACGGTTTATGCCCTCTCATGTGTTCTACGCTGGACCTCTCGATTCTGTGGGAAATGCAGCAACCCCAGAGCGAAGCCCGGGCGGGACCATTCTATGATTGCGTATTGTGTTTTACCGTTGCTCCACTGGAGTATTTGCATCAGTGCTTAGCTTGTTCTTGGTAACTGCTTATCTGCATTCAGTATCCGTCTCAGTATCCGTATTATATGCATTCAGTATTTGTATTTGCATTCAGTATCAGTTTATGTGATGCACTTCCTATTGTTCGTTCAGTATGATATGTGTGATATGTGAGATCTGTAAGTGATATGATATGCTTGATTGAGCGAGGTGCATCATCTGATTGATTGTGATTGGTATGGCACTACTGAGCCTCAGCCTTAGGATACCCGACGGGGTTAACTTTGGTTTAGTTTATGTGTTTGCCTCTGCAGAGTGTTTTGTCCTGGGACTCCGGACCCCGGGAACTAGAGACCCATGCGTACCCTGGCCCGGTCGCTGGTGTTCTCATTCTGTCCGCTCTCGTAAGGGAGAAAATGGCCAATGTAGTAGCCACTTTGATTGTTATCTGTTTATGATTCTGATAGCATGCTTATTCATTTGCATAATTGTTTAGTATACAAACATGATTTCTATGGATATTGCATTATGACCATTGCTCAGTATTAGACACAGTTTGTGTTATCTTCTTGTTGGCTTATACTTTGCTAAGTCGTTGTACTTATTAGTTGTCTTTGTGTGTTGCAGGCTCAGATCCCTCTCCCGATCCTGCGTCGGTCGACCCGACTTCAGGAGAGGCTCGCGAGGCCCCCTCCGGCCTAGAGGAGTGGACTTGATCCACCATCCTCCAGAGTACGGTTTGCATCATTTTGTTCTCCCCATTCGTTGAGTCTGAGTTATTGAGGGGATTTTTCTGTACTTGTAATGTGGGCTTTGGGGGATATCTGTATTTTGATTTTTGGTTGTTGTAAGCCGTTAAATGGTCATACGTTCTTGTAATTGTACTTGTTATCAGTTCCTGATCTTTTGTAATCTCCTATGTCATTGGTATATTGTGGTATGCCTTGATACGTACAGCTTCCGCGTACAGTTGTTTGCACGTGTGAATGATCCCTTGTGGGTGTATGCTTGGACGGGGTCCAGGTGTGCATGCACGGGAGTACGTGTGTCATTGGTTAGACTATCTCTGACCCCCGGTCCCTGGGCTCGGGTTGTGACAATTCTCTTTGACTTTGTCGTCACTCGTTCAGCGCTATAAGGCTGAACAAGATATATATCGTTTGGCCAAACAGGTCCTCGCAGGATGCATTATGTTCGGCCAAATGTAGCTAAACACAAGACACATGTTCAACCACATATGGCCAAACATAACATAAATTGTTCGGCCTAGTCTAGCCGAACGCTGTTCATTGTGTTCAGCCAAACAGGGCCGAATAGTAGCTCTAGTGAAAGAATATACTATATAACCTATTTTGGTTTTGGTGATTGAATTAAATACTTATAGATATGGCTAGTAGTTCTTAAGCTCGACCGATGACTTCTGAAAGAAGCTGTCACCAACGATTTGGAGAAGTAATTGTTGAAAAGTCGAAACAATCGAAAGTCCTAGACTTAGAAGAGAACGAAGATAAAGATGATGCTGGAGTAGAACTTATTAGGCCGAATGACCCTTCATTATTGAAGAGTTATCAAACACATATTGCAAAATTTATTTAGGAATGAGAGGTGTGTTTTTATATAATGGCAAGATAAATGTTATATTTTATTTCTTCATTAATGTATATTTTTATTTTTAGAACCTTCCCCCTCTCAAGTGCTTGAGTCATTGCCAAAAAGCAGCAATGTGGCATTTGAACAAGTCGGATTTATTTAGACAAAAAATTGATAGATTTGGACTAGTGTTATTGATCATTATTTCTTACAAATCTGTCGATGAGAGCTTTGTATCAACTTTTGTGGAAATATGGCATCCAGAGACTAATACATTCCACATGCCTTTCAGGGAGATGACAATCACTCTAGATGATGTTGCCACTATTATTGGGATCCCAGTGACGTGGATAGCTATTTTATATAATGATGATTTTGGATTTGCTGAAACTTAAGAACTACTACACCAAGCATCAAGATTTCGACACTCAGAGGCATATGATGAGCTTGCACAGGTACGGAGTCAGTTAGTAAGGTTGGAGTTGCACAAATATAAGTTTGATACAATGACAAATGCAGATGGAGAAGCAGCCATTGACCACGCAGTGAGAGCTTACTTGCTGTATGTATTTGAATGTACATTGTTTTATGACAAAAGTGGCACACGCGTGCCAATCATTTATCTTAGGTTACTGATGAATGTTGATGTGTGAGTTTATATGCATAGAGTGCTGCTGCTTTAGCATGTCTCTATCAACACTTGGAATTAGCTATCCAATATGAAGTAAAACAAATAGTAGGGTATTTGTCACTGCTAAAAGCATGAATATATGAGTATTTTCCACGTTTTGCTCCTACTCCCAACCTCTTGGCATTTGCCATGTAATTTTCATCCACTTTGGTAATCCAAAACCTCGAGTGTGTTTATTGACTCCTAAAATTTGAGCCAATGAACTCTAAATTGGTATTTGGTGAGTTAAGTAGCTGACTGGAGTTCAATAACTCTAAAATGCTGTATTCTAAGCTCATCTAAAGTCTTCTGAGTAGATTGCACCAGCTCTGGATGTCTGAATGCAGTATTTGACTAGCCGTTCCACAATCCCAAGGTTTATGTATTCTTAGTTTGGAATTTGCTTGTAATGTCTTCGCTGCAACATTTGTAAATTTTTTTTTTATGGGTCAACACATGTAAGGGTAGTTCTCAATTTTACATTTACCACACCTAAATTTGAGGCTCTAATCACAACAATAATATCGTTTCTCTTATCAACATCATGAGCCCACTTGATCAATGCATAACGGCTCATGAATATCTACACATATTGCTATTAATTTTTTTTATTAATTCATGCAAGAAATTTAAATAATATTTTAACTTTGCATCTTACCTCATGAGTGGTAAATTTAATTGTATAATCCATTACACAATTGGATAAAACTTGGTTGTATTGTGTAGACGGACCATCCTACAGATGGAAATCAATGAAGTATAATACGCCTTTGAAACTTTTGTTTGGACTGGTTAGCCCTGATTGGCCACACATTTTATATGCGTTTGACCATTAAAAGTCGAACAATTATGTAATATTCGGTCATATATGGCCAAACATATATGTAATGTTTGACCATGTAGAGCTGAACATAACATATGTGATCGGCCTAGTAAGGCCAAACATATACAATAATGTTCAACTCTATGTGGCCAAACATAACACGGAATGAAAAAAAAAAATCACAGACAAAATGAAAATGTATAAAGCTGCAAACCGTACTGACTTGTCATTGCCATTATCATTGAAAACCACTATTTGACTGTTTATCTCCTCCTCTATTGCACTATTTAAGTGTTGATTGGTGTTTGATGGGTTAAAAAGTATGAAAAGGGAACAAAATAGTGACTTGAACTCTTGGATGGTGATTTTTTATAGAGGGAAGAGGGAAGGAGAAGGTGTATGTTGTGTATGAAAAGAACTAAGGGATTTAAGTATACAAGTGACATGGGCTTTTCGGTTCTTTTATGCTGGGGTAGAATCGTAATGAAATAAATTAAAAATCATTGAGTACAAAGAGTAAAAAATAGTGTACATATAGCAACTTCCAAAAATTAAAAAGTGACTTTATCATATTTCCTCTGCTGTACTCAAGATATTTGAATATTTATTTTTAGGTAATATTATATTCAAATAGAGATGTGTAAAGTTGTGATTGGTTGATTGACAGTACATTTTGAAACCCTTATTCCTACGGTGTTAAAGAGGCGCACTACCTTGTAAGAGTCTTTTTGGGTGTTGAAAATATGTGCAGAGAGGGACATTTTTATCCATTGTTTTCCATCTAAATAGTCAATTGTCAAGCATTGCTCTTTCTAGTTAATAATGAAAGTGCAACAACTAGATCTCACCAAAGTCTTAGAGGGGGGGGGGGGGGGGTGAATAAGACTAATAAAAATTTCTTTCCAGATATGGGGCTACTTTTGTGTGCAATTTAAAGGCTCAATCAATATTAATAACCCACAAGTATAATGAAGAAGGATGCTCAAAGTTGTGTGTGCTTGCAGTATGTAGTTATGCTACTAGTACAAGGAAGATATAGCCAAAGGAAGATAATCAACACAAGTGAATAAGGCTATAAAAGCAGCCATCACAAACATTAAGTGCAATCACAGAAATTTATAGTGGTCGGTCACAGACCTACATCCACTCTTAAGAGTAATATCTCTTGGTTCCATTGAATATGAGGTACTTACATAAGAACACCTCCTGCAACCATTTTTGATCCGGTGGTTTGTCTTCCACGAACTGGGTTTTTGATCAGGTGGTTGATCTTAGATCTATTCCACCAATTACAATAAATTTTGATGTGGTGGTTTGTCTTCCACCATATACAACAAAGAAAATGAAATGAAGAAGAACACCCAGACAAATAACTGGATACCTTAGCTTTAAATGGTGTTTTTGAAGCTGCAAATAAGACCTCCAAGATTTGACCTCTTGTGCTTGATCCTTGGTAATAAAGATCTTCAAATGAGTGCTCAGCCAAGGGAAAAAGTTTTATAGGATTTTAGAAGGCTGGGATTTCCTCGGATTGAATTTAAGCCTTTCCTTAATGCATAGCTACTCTTGTCAGGAGCAATAATGGCACTTTAAGTTTGACAGAGAAGATGGTAGTGGAAGCTTTAGTACAGGTTTTACTAATGTGCAAGGGCTCAGCTCTGTTGATATTTTTCTCAATTTGATCTCCTGCTTTGGAGGAAAAGAGGGCTTCTTTTAAATAAAGAGAAGCTCCAACGGTCAGATCTACGGCTAGAAAAAAGTAGTTTTATGGCTTAGCTGTATACTCTGACAAAATCTAATGGCTAATTTGACACAGATTCAATGTTTTTCCTTCTTACGGTTAAGCTTACGGCTCAGCCGTAAATCCTTTTACGGCTTAGCCGTAGACTAGTCGTAAGTTAAAATTTGCCAGTAGTGCTCTCTGGAAAGTGGTTAAAATTTGCCAGTAGTGCTTTCTGGAAAGTGGTTTGTAAACTTTACGACTTAGGTGTGAAACATTCTACGGCTTAGCCACGAAGGTCTTACGACTTAGTTGTAAGATCAACCGTAGGCAATATGGCCAACAGCTCTCTTTGGAAAATGGCCTATAAATTTTACGGTTTAGCAGTGAATCATGCTACGGTTTAGCTGTAGGCCTTTTACGGTGTAGCCGTAGAATCAGCCGTAGAATAAGGATTCAAAAACTTCTCTCTGGAGAGTGAGCCGTAAGATCCACGGCTTAGCCGCAATCCAAGCCGTAGTTTAAAACATGATATTTAGAGATCCTTTTCCATTCTATTTCTAGGGACATTAGTGTTTAATGTTACCTTAGCCCTTAGCACTCAGTAAAGATCTTTTAGATAATGGACATGAAGGATCTTGATATTCTTTGATCTTGCTTGATCTTCATTGATATAACTTGAGCTTCCTTGATCTAGACTTGAGCTTCATTGATGATACTTGATCTTTTTAGAATTAGACTTGACTCGAGTCACGGAATTGACAATACACTCTAACTATGACACTAACAAATAACTCAATTCAACTGTGGCTCCCCTCTCCTTATATCATACAACTTTTTTTTTTAACTTAGGTCTAGACCATACAACCTGAAATGTCTAGCGAGCTTAGTTTTTTTCGTGTATATTGTAATCTGAAAGGACTCTTGTATATGGTGGGTCAAATGTGTATACATAAACTCTACTCCAGTCTTCGTGTCAGTTTACAGAATCCCAAGTCACACAGAACGGTGGGGTCGAAATCAGAAACGAGACAATGTTGATTACGTATAGGTTCTGATTATGTGATAACAACAATTGAATCATGAACCTGCAAAATGACAGTGAGGCTGTGTTGATGTAGCTGTTTATTTTGGAGGCCTCACATGGTCGGTTATAATATATATATTTTTGTCTAAACTATACACAATCTACGCAAAAGCCCTCCTTCCAGGCAACCTTTGTGGGCCCAATAAGATGGGTTTGGTTATATGATCCTAAAGGCTGAACCTGATCATTCCTCAATTATTAGCCATTTTCGTTGTAGTATCTAATTAGCCCCACTACTAGATCAGAGAACCAAAATAATTGGTACGAACTTGATTTAATTTATCCAAAGCCCAAAGCCCTACCTGGTCTGGCCTAAATAAATATGGCTCATAGATTATTGACTTGTTTCACAAAGCAGAGATAGCAAGCCCAGCCCAGCCTCTCTTGATTGACTGAATGGGTGGCCATGGGCCTGACTAGATCTAGGTGGGCTCAGCTCTAGCCCGGAACTTACAGCCCGTGTCACGGTAAGGCCAGATACAAGCGTACGAGCTTGTGTTTCTAAGCCAGACTGGGACAGGAGAAACCTCAGACCACAGCCTGACCCGGTCCATGAATACCCCCTATGGGCTTCAATAATTGACATGTTTACATTCGATGTACTTCAGCGATATCTTTCCATGCATGATTGAAGGATTAAAATTGACCCATGGCGGGAATGATAGAGGCGCACGGTTTCCTACTTGCAATGTGGCCACACCAAATAAACCATCAGATCAGGGCCCCATTTTGGTCCATCAGGGAGAACCATTCATTGTTAAATGAAAAAGTTTACCCACCTGCTGGTCAATATTTCCAAGTTCCAACCTTCTAGTTGTACTTTGAATTTCCTGACAAATGGATGACAACAGGGACTTCTCGGTGGTTGGGTTTTCAGGCCTTGGGTTCTATATGAGGAATGATAGTTTGATTGCTTCTATACAGAACATCCAGAAGAACTGCATAGAGCAAGGTATGCATTTTTTTTCAAAGAACTATTTATTTATTTATTTATTATTATGTTTTTCCTGTTGAGAAGTATATTGGGTTAATTCCAAGTTTTTTCGTTTCTTCCCAATTTTTATTTGTTTCCTTTGTGTGGGTTAGTTTGTTTTCAAATTCAGCTATCTACTTTCAGCCCTTTTTTGTTTTTTCATAATTAAACTAAGCCTTTTGTTACTTTGAATGCCTTTTTCATATGGTTTCCTTGGGTTCTTTGTTAACATGTTTTTTTTTTTTTTTTTTGGGTAGTACTGATTTAAGCTCTGTTATTAATTCCACCTAATGGAATTGGTTGGTGGGTTGAGATAGATTTATATATAATTAATATTTCTTTTATGGCATATGTATTGTGTAAATGATTTGATCTCAGGGTAACACAGCTAGCAATTTCTGTAATTTTTTGGGACATTGAACCCAAGATTGTTGAAGTTGGATGGAATTTGGACAGTATAGAGAGAGATGTGCTAATACCATTAATTAATCAATCAAATAGAGAAAATGTAAGCTGAGCGTACTTCTCTAGTAAATGTATCTGGTTTGTGCAATCAACTTGAGCACATGGTATGTTGGTGGATTCTGCTATTGGATGGACCATTGGCATTAACTGAATGGATAGGATGATCATTTCTGCCAGATTCAGTCTTTCCTTTTTTAGTACTTTTTTCCATTCAATTTCAGGTCTCTTAGGTTGTTGACAACTACAGATTATAAAATTTTCTCTTGATTTGTGACAACTTATGAATGGAACCAACCATGAACCATCTGTTAAGGGCAGTCCACTGTGTATGTTACTAGAGTGCACATGCAGTTTTGATTTTCACATATAACAGTCATGTTTTGTAGTTGATTTCTAATCACCTCCCATCTCCAATACCCCGAGGGCACTTTCAAAACAAGTGGAGTTTGTCTTTTGTTGTTACGATATTTTGACTATTATTTTTCAGGACTACAGGGTTAGATTGATATAAATTCTAGATGGTCTGATTGACTATGGTCTATACCTATACATGTTCTGGAGTCTCGAGGGTTCTCTATTTTACATTTTGTAAGGATGGTGTTAGTCAAAGCATGGGGATATTTATAATAGTGATGCCTTTTACTTTATAGCATGATCTAGTGATGTGATTGAGTCTTCACTATTAGGCAGCCTCGCGGACTAAAAAATTCTCAGTGGAGTGAAATTTCTACACTCCTGGCACAGGAAAACTTATATTTTTATAAGGACATAAAAAGAGGATGATTTTTCTAGGATTTATTAGCTTTGACATAATGTGAGTGCTTTAACAGATGCAGGAGCAAGGACAGCTATGATGTGCAATGGAATACGTGACTTATCTCACCTAGATATAGATATAAACTATGAACATTAGACATGGAAGTGGTTATGGTTATCATCATCTCCTTGATCTTTAGTTTTGATGACTGATTTAAACCTTTTCTCCTTGTCAAATTCCAATCAATTCCTTTCATGAAAATAACTGCTTCAATAGAGACAGACTATATACGATCTTGGTTTTGTTAACTACATATCTTCCCACTGAAAGTGAATCCATAGAGCAAAAATGTTGAGATGTTCATCACATTTTTTCTAATAATGCTTTAGGTCATAGGAGGCATTGAAGGTTCTTTATTGTTTATTTGTTTTAAATGGATAAAGCAGATTAATATTTTTCATAGCAAGAAAATCTATGTGATGCCTAACTGAAAATGAGTCTAATTTTCTTTGTGGCAGTTTTAGAAAGACCCTTCATCTTTATAGTAGATTAAATGCTCTCCTCAAAATTTTGTTTTTCAGAAGCTATCCTTTATTTTCAGAGGAAGTATTTTTCCCGGCGCATTAAGCTATCAAGAGTCCCTAATTCTCCCAATCCTACTGAAGGTGAATGATTTAGTGATAAAGAGTAAATACCATTAACTTGATGAGCCCTAGCATAATTGATGATGCTGCCCCGAGATTAAAATATCTTGATGGTTTGACCATAGCCTCAAGATGCATAATTAACAAGAAAATCATCAATAGTTCGGGAAAACTGCCAAATATTGTTGCTGAAACATTACCAAAACATAAAAAATGCAGGATACAGAGCTTGCAATCATAAAACTTTAATAATGAAACATAATCGAAATCTATGCATTGAATGAACATGGTCCTGAAGCAGAAACTGTCCAGTGATCAATGCTTTGTATGATCTAGCTTTGGCCCTCCAATCTTACGATCAGCCTCCTTTATGGTGTTAAAAGTGTTGGTGCTAATCTGATTCAGGCATTTGGAAATCTGCAAATATTTGGACTGGCATTAGCCATGACATTGTTTTGCAAGGCAGTTAAAGGGAAAAATATATCCCTTGCTGCTCAACAAATCAAGTTTAGTTATTGATGGGGTATTTAAAGATGATGATTATGGAAGTATCCCAGTTGTATCAACTGGTTTGGAACTAGTCAGAAACTGAACAAGGCAAACACTAATGCCAAATGAGAGTTTGTGCTATGGAAAAATCTATGTATAGCTATTGTTATTGAAGAATCTAATGGAAGCACTTGGGTTCTCAGTGGAGAGTCCTACTCTGTTGTACTGTGATAATTGTACTACTGTTTAAAATGCTTCTAGTACAATATATCATGAGAGAATCAATCATATAGAGACAAATTGCTATCTCATAGGTTGGCTTGTATTCTATCTATGGAATCAAAGATCAGCTACTAGACATGTTCATCAAGGCACCACCACAGAATCTCATGCAAGAAGATGTCAATGGCAGATTGATGATTTATATCTCTACCTGACTGTCTCAACTTGGAGGGGGAGTCAAGGGGGAGTGTTGAAGTATAGATTTCCATGTTTATTAGGAGAATTGTAAAATTTATGTTGTTTTTCCTTTAGTACTTACATAGTCGTACGTTTATCTCACTTATGCTTTAAGTTGGGATACTTTTGTAATTGACTATTTGCTAAATTTTTTGTGATATACTTTGTTACACTTTTCTTGATCAGCTTAAGCTTTTAGAGTAAGTGGTTATCAACATGGGATTAGAGTAGGAGGTAGGGTGTTTGAGTCCTAGGGTTTGTGTTGTGCCTTGTTGCCCTATATTCTCCCATGGAGGGTGTTGTGTCGTGTGTATGTTCCCATATAGAGCTTGCATGTGGCAGTGGTGTTGTGATGTACATTTTTATGCCGTTCTGTTAGCTTAAGCTTTTAGAGTAAGTGGTTTTCAATAGAATTAGCATAGTGTATTCTCTCCATGATGGGGAGGCCCATACGTACGACAATAACATCCATAGCAGTATGACGTTGAAATCATTAAATTGACTTCCTTTTAGGATTGAAAGAGGAAAAAGTGATATTATCGCCTCATCAATGAAAATGTTGTAAAAAAAAATAAAATAAAGGGTAGTAGGTTGACTTGAATTTATAAAAATAAGAGAATGAAGCATTATGACCTAAACCATTGGGAAGGGGCAAGCAACAACTCACTTCTTCGAAGACTATGATATTGTACTACCTTTTACCTTAAAAAGTTATTTTGGTGTGTGTGTGTGTCTCTCTCTCTCTCTCTCTCTCATAGGATCCATTTTTTGGAAGTTATATATATATTTAACTTTCAAATCCATGTGTTCAACTTGATGATATAAACTGTTGGTGAATTTTACCTAGATGAAGAGAGGAGTTTGACATTAAAAAACTAGATCCAAAGGAGAGTCTTTTCTAAGGTGCTTGGATTGGTGGTGAAACTTAGTCCACTTTTACTAAGTGGAGTAGCTATAAACCTAGTCTACCTTTGAAGTTGAAGTGTTTTTCTTAGGTGTCAGAAGCTGATATATGATAAGGATCATGGCTTCATTAACATTTATATTTTTAGCACTGGGAGGAAGTGGAAACAATAAATAATCTACTTCTTTGTTTAATAGGCTGTGTGGGAAGTTGAACCACTTCTTCAACCTATTCAAGCGAATTGGGTACTCCATTTGCTAGACAAGTTTGTTGCCAAATGGCCAAATGGTGGATTGTGGGATAGAAGTAATTTTTCCTACAAGATGTTCTCACTTGGAACTATTATTGAGAGTGACATGGAAATTGTAAATAGATCCTCAAGGGAAAAGAGATGTTAATAATGGAATTGATTAGAAATATCAAAAGTAATTCGGTTATGTTTTCTTTATTAAAGGAATCATTTGGGAGTTCCAAATAGAGAAAAAAATGTGTCTACAATTTGTTCAATTACTGGCCAATCTAGTCAACTTGGTTTTGGGCATTACAAAATAAAACAAGCTGATTTTGCTCTGGGCTTATTACATTTGTTTTTGATGTAATGACATAGTTCCTATGAAGCACGGGTACCAGTTCGGGTATGCCGATACGGCAAAATTCTAAAAAAACAGGATACGGGTACGGCTGGGGTATATCCATTAAAGAATTATATTTTTAAAATTTTAATAATGCGATATACTAATAATTAAAATAGGTTAGAACTCTTAGATGCAACAAGCTAACAATTACTTAATACTATTACAAATCCAACTTAATGAAAACAAAGAGCAACAGTGATATTATTTTTTATATTTCATAATCCAGCATTCCTTCCTTTTCTTCTTCTTCCTCCTTTTTTTTTTCTTTTTCTTTTTTACGATGGAAATGAGGGGATTGGAGATAGGTTAGGGCTAAGGCCTTTTTCCTTTTAAGTTCAAGAAGGGTTAGGGCTAAAGTTAAAAATTATATTTTTAGCTTTTTCAAACTCTTACAAAAAAAAAAAAAAACAAAAAAAACTTTTATAAAAGCACCAGGAACATACTCATCCTATATCCACAAACGTACCCATCCCGTACCCACAAAGTCAAAACATACTGTATATGTTTGACCGTACTGGATACGTTTTTTGCCGTACCCATACCCAGTACGCGTACGGGTAAGTACTTGATACAGATATATGTACATTTTGAAAGTACCTGTGCTTCATAGCTTAGTTTTGTTGTTAGAACTTTGTCTTGACTAGAAGCCATATTTTTCCTTATTTGTTTCTTATATTTGCTTCAATGACATTACTCGAGCATGATACTCTTTTTGTAAGATTTACTCTTTGAAATTTGTGTGATGCAATTTTAGTGTGGGTTTCTATTTCCAGATCTTCTATAATTCCATTACCTTTGGAAGGATGTCATCAAGGAAGTTCCACTTAAACAATGTCGAGAGGTCTTTGTCATTGGACGAGCAGCAAGAAAAGGTGCATGAGACCAACTTCTATGTATCGTCTTCACTTGCATTTGACCTTTGTCCATCAACATCATCTAGTTTCCTGCAAATCATTGATCTTGAAAGGCAAACCATGAAGGCTCAATTCAGGGTGTGTTCTGATGCAGGCCATAGGCCAAATGCATCCTTGAAATACATAAGGCCAGGAAGATCACATAGGCCTAATCCAATAAGAGGCCCATATTTAAGCAATTTAATTAGTCATATATTGAATAAGGGCATTTTTGGTCGTTCGCATGCCCAGTCTCATATCTTTGGAAGTTTTATCTTGAGTTTTATCTTGAGAGAATCAACTTTATTGTTATTTGCTTAAATTTAGAAAGATGTATAAGTCAGTATCCTTAGGAGGCCTTGATCAGAAATGGATTAGAAATGATAATCTCCAAGAAAGAGTAAAAAATTATTGACTACTCTAATTAAAAGGTGTACTCTGATTGAGTGCTTACCATCCTATATAAATGTGGTTACTAAATACTTTCCTCTCTTTTGTTGTTGTGTGAAATCAAACTCTCTTAGCCTTCAATGAAGACTTCTAGGTAACTGTTATGCTTGACGATTCCATTGAAATGACTTCGAGAGGTGTGCGAAGACTCCATATCTATCCACCTCCATTATGTTTGGATGTATTCCAATTACTGGCATTGTTTTTCTGGGAGGAGTGGATGTCAAGTGCAGGTGCACAGGTGTGGCATGTAAAGGGGCGGGGGATTGGATGGTTATCTAGTTTGCTATGCTTTTTGGGTAGATCCAAAGTCAGAAATCATGTTACAACCTTTGCTCATTTTGTTTGTATAGCATAGGGCTTCTCCTCTTGTGACTATCTCAAGGTGCTAATCAATACACCCAAAATGCCGAGGCATTAGAGCTGAGGTAAACTAACTGCTTAACATGCCTCTTGAGTGGGACACTGCTCAAACTCGAAGCATGCCGCCCACACAAGATGCTCTACCCGGCATGAAGCCTTTTTGCCAAACACACACGTGTCCACACACGACAGCAATGTTCGATCTGGCATATTTTTGCCCTATGTGGATTCAAAGCCAGGATGTATTCGCTTTGATACCATCTCAAGTTTCTAACCAATACAGCCAAATGCCTATGTGTCAAAAGGTGCATCAAACTCACTACTTAATAATTATGGCCAACACCACCTTCACCCCACCCCCATAGACACACACACACACACCCAAAAAAAGGGCGGCCTAGTGTATGAGACTCCCGCATAGCGGGGTCTAGGGAGGGCAAGATGTACGCAGCCTTACCTTCATTTTGAAGAGGTTATTTCCGTGATTTGAACCCGCATCCTACAGGACGTTACCGGTAAACCTTTACCGTTGAGCTAAGCCACCCTTCTACACACACACACCCCCAAGAAAAAGGAAAAAAAAAACAAAAAAACCTGCACCAACCTTTATTTTAACTTGAGGTCAAAAAGCTGAATGAAGAATCACCCACTCCCGTAAACTATTCAATTCCACTTTGGAGTAAATCCAGATGCATCCTTAGATATATAGCCAGAAACATTTTCCTACTCATCATTTTGTTTATTTTGTACTGTCCTTTACCTTGCAGATAAATGAGGTCCGGAAGCTGATCGGTCCTTTGAGTAATAAACTACCGAATTTCTGTTCGGATGCTTCAATACTAAGGTACCTCAAAGCAAGAAATTGGAATACCAAAAAAGCAAGTAAGATGTTCAAAGATACCTTGAAGTGGAGACTGGAATATAAGCCTGAAAAGATTCGATGGGTATGCAATTTATTTATTTTTTGTTCCCTCACGTAATCCCCTACAAAGGGTCTAGTAATCCAATACAGTTTCATGTCTTATGTCTAGAAATATTTAGGGCCATGCTAATTCAA
This sequence comes from Sextonia rubra, assembly GCA_037013555.1. Classification (NCBI taxonomy): domain Eukaryota; kingdom Viridiplantae; phylum Streptophyta; class Magnoliopsida; order Laurales; family Lauraceae; genus Sextonia; species Sextonia rubra. The sequence continues at coordinate 14,870,730 of JASUAD010000007.1, read as the reverse complement.
CTTGTGCTATTAGGATAATAATCCAGATTGCAGGTTTATATATGAATAATCTGGCATTCATCATATGGGCGACACAATGCACTTGCCTAGCTGAGAAATCAGGCCAGGCAGCAGATCAGTTAGAGGTGAATGAAGATACATTCTTTAAATAATTAACATTGATTGTGCATGTGTGGCCAAGCTGATAAGCCATTCAAGTTATGTCTAGCCTGATAAATGGCCTCATTCTAGTATGTCCACCTTCCTATATGATCATTTCTTATATATGTTAATGAGAAACAATCATACACATGACTGCGCCATAAGTTCTGTAATGATTTAAAAAAAAAAAACCCTCCATTGTGGTTCCACTTCTGATTATTTTATTCCATGGGATCAATAATATGCCCCAGGAATTGAAACTAGCATGAATATATATTCAAACATAACACCAAGTTCGGAATAATATCCTCCATAGGGTTGAAGTCATGTTCAGCACAATATAAAATGTGAAATTGCTATATATTGTGAACATCACTCTGATCTGATTAATACAAAGCCATTGGCATTTACCAAATAAGAGTGCTGATGAGAATGGTCTAACTTGACAAAAAGTGGGTCCACAATGCAATTTTTAATTGCGTGAATTGAAACTTTTGGTTCTGTCATGTTTTCTTCTCAGTAGTAAGGGGTGGTTGTGGATAAATGGAAGTTCTTGAAATGGATCAAAGCCATTAAATACTTTTACTGGTATATCAATTGAAAATTAAAATACCTTGAAATGGCTTGTTTCATTTAGTTGTGAAAACTATTTTGATGACTGGATGAGAACTTTCCCTCTTTCAAACCTCGAGGAAAAGAAGTCCATTTCAGAAGAAATGGTCAAAGTGGAAGGAGACATTCCCCCAACATCGTTTGACCTTTTCAGAAATAGCCCTAAACACCTTACATAGCTAGTAAGTCCTATGACTTTAGGATATTTCATCCATTCAGGTGGTAGGTATATCTCTATGGAAATTTGAGAACTATATTTTGATAAATGTCCATTATGAGAAAATACTCCAATTTATAGAAGAGTGAAAAAGATAGAAAATAAAATTCAAATGTGCTTAGAAAACTCAATCTCATTTCCAAACTTCTTTTTCCTTTCCCAACATCTCTCATAATGTCCCTAACAATTTTCACAATAGAAGCTTCCTAAGGCTAAATGGGCGCTTTTTATTTTCATCAACCAGTTCAATGTGGGGAGCCTAAGCCTTCATTTTGTGTTGGGAATTTTGCTCCTCTAAGTCAATTGGTTTCCAAATTACATATACATGATTTTGGCAATACTCCAATGAAATCAGCACAATGCAATACGATGGAAGTTAAATAGAAATAGCACAAAAAATTATGTATGCAGTGCTCAAAATTTTTTATGGTTTATGCAAAGGGTGTATATCCGTGGGAAACATCATAAATTTTACATCTAGAATCTGGTTATATGCCAATGTGTAAGACCTCGCTCTCTTTGAAAATCTCTGAGATTCTCTTCAAGAAATGATGGAGAAAATGCCCCTTAACCGGGTGCAAGAATCTGCCACATCAAGGATAAATGCAAAGGGGAAAAATTCCTCTTGAGGACTCGAGGAAGCCTTACCAATTTATTTCCTTAACTTGCTTCTAATACAAGCACAAGTAGCTAAAAATGCTTGTCCTCCCTCACCACTAAGAAACAGCTGATGCGATGGAGTAAACCTTTGAAGCTCTAAGTTCTAACAGCAGAAGCTAAGAACAGGAATAGCCTCTTTCTTAACCTTTTTCCATTCTCCCTTTTTCCCTTCTCAAATCCTTACAACCTAACTCTAAAACCAAGCTTGAAATCAAACAAGAGAAGAACCAAGAGAAACTGTTAAATTTGTAGGGTGAGAAAGGTATATAGTATTCATTATACAAGTAAGTTTAGATACAGCACTCAGACAAGTTAAATCCCTTAACTTGAGGGATATGTGTAACAAAATAACAGTATAAGAAAAAGGCCTGTAGCACATGTGTGGTGTAACAGCCATTGGAGAAATTTGAATTAAGTCAAATATTCTAATGCTCGCCCCTCAAGATGGAAAGTAAATGTTGTGAGTGCTCATCTTGTGAGATAGGCACAAATATTGGTCTATGTCCAATGCTTTGGTGAAAATGTCGGCACACTGATGATTTGATGGAACAGAGGAGGTACGACGAATGCCTTGTTGACTGCACTCCCAGACAAGGTGACAATCCAACTCAATATGCCAGATTGAAGGCAATGTGATTGGTTGCCTGATTGTCACAATAAAGGGTAATCAGGTCAAAATGACTAATGCCAAGATCTGCCAAAAGAAACACAACCAGATAAGTTCACAAGTTGCCACTGCCATGGACCAATACTCAGATTCTGCGGATGACATTGAAATGTTAGTTTGTTTCTTAATCTTCCATGATATGGTGCTTTCGCCTAAGAAAGTGCAATAATCAGTGACTGTGCGCTGAGTCATTGAGAAACTGGCCCAATCCTAATCACGATATGCTGACAAATGAAGGCTGCTAGAAGAAGACAACAATATACCTTGACCAGGGGTGGTGCCCTTGAGAAAATGATGAACACGTAGCATAGCATCATAATTTGGTTGCTGAGGTTGGCACTTGAATTGACTCAAGATATGAACAGAATAAGTAATGTCCAGTCTAGTGATGGTCAAGCAAATGAGTCAACCTACTAGGCGATGATAAGATGTGGGATCATCAAGTAAGGACCCCTCAGTGGAAGTTAGCTTAAGATCCTGTTCTATGGGAAACTTTGTGGTACATGCACCGAGCATACCCATGTCTTGCAATAGGTTGAGAGTATACTTGCATTGAGAGAGAATATACCTTGATGGGAGCAAGAACCTTCGATGCCCAAAAAATACTTTAAAGAACCCAAACCTGTGATGTGAAACTTGTTGAAAAGGAAACTCTTAAGGGTAATATGCTCATTATTACCAGTGATGATGATGTCATCATCTATGATGACAAGATATGGATATTGGTGTGGACACAAATATGGGGAATGGGGATACGATTCTGCACTTTTGGAAATATGGACATGGATATGGATACGTGTATCTTAATTTTTCCTTTACATCACATTTATATTAATGAAATTATCAGTGTTTATGTTCTTTTTAACATTTTTTATGTTAAGAAGTAAGAAAATTTAAAGAACTATATGAAATAATGGACTTGCTAAATAGCATATGCTAAACTTGTACTCTAGAAGTATCAATGTAGTATCAGGTACCAATACAAGTATCATGTTGGTTTGATACGGATACATTGGGCTTGTATAGGCATCCGGGTACAATAGGTCATCATCATAACCAAGAATAAATGTCCATAAAGTGCCTCTAATTTGTGTGAAAAGTGAATAATCAGCATGAGACTGCTTAAAGTTAGAGTAACAGTGCACTAGAGGATTTGAAAAACCGGTTAAAAAATGCTTTCTTTAGTCCATAAAGAAACATGTTCAATTGACATACTCTTGTCACCTTTTATTTAGAAAATCCAAGTGGTATTTTCGTGTATATCATCATCATCATCATTATCAAAGCCTTATCCCAACCATGTTGGGGTCGGCTACATGAATTCTATTTCTCCATTCCGTTCTATTTTGAGCTAAATCTTTTGGTAAGTGCAACTTCTTTAAATCTGAATTAATGACTTCCATTCATGTTTTCTTCGGCCTACCCCTACCTCTTGATGGACCCTCCACCTGTATATCCAAACTTTTTCTCACCGGTGCCATTACTGGCCTACGCTCAACATGCCCAAACCATCTTAAACGAGTTTCTCTAATCTTATCTCCTATTGGTGCTACCCCTAAATGTTCTCAAAAGCGCTCATTTCTAATTTTATCTTTCCTAGTTTTACCACACATCCACCTAAGCATTCTCATTTCCATTACATCCATCTTATGAATATGTGTCTTCTTAATTGGCCAACATTCTGCTCCATATGTCATAGCTGGTCTAACCACTGTCCTATAAAATTTTTCCTTCAATTTTGTTGGCATTTGTCTATCACAAAGTACTCCCGAAGTTAGTCTCCACTTCAGCCATCCAGCTCTTATCCTATGCTCCACATCTTCGTCAATCTCCCCATCCTTACTAATCATCGAGCCTAGGTACCGAAAATAATCTTTACGTGGTATCTCATGGATTTCAATTTTGACAGTAGTTTCAACACTTTGTATATGTCCACTGAAATTGTAATCCATATACTCTGTCTTTGTATGACTTATTTTAAAGCCTCTAGATTCTAATGCCCTCCGCCATCTCTCAAGCTTTGCATTTACACCCTCTCTTGATTCATCCACCAATACTATATCATCTGCGAACAACATACACCATGGTACTTCTTCTTGAATATGCACAGTTAACTCATCCATAATTAATGCAAAGAGATAAGGGCTTAAGGATGATCCCTGATGTAAGCCTATAGTCACGGGAAATCTGCCCGTTTCTCCACATGTGGTTTTCACATTTGTTATTACACCTTCATACATATCCTTTAAAATTTCAATGTAACCTCTTGGGACATTCCTTTTCTTTAAGACCCACCAAATTAAATTCCTCGGTACCCTATCATAGGCTTTTTCCAAATCGATAAAGACCATATGTAAATTTTTCCTTTTTGCTCGGTATTTTTCCATTAATTGCCTAAGTGAAAGGATAGCTTCCATAGTTGATCTCCCTGGCATAAAACCAAATTGATTTTCCGAAATCTTAGTTTTTTTTCTCAGTCTTTGCTCTATTATTCTCTCCCATAACTTCATAGTGTGACTCATAAGTTTAATCCCTCGATAGTTGGTACAATTTTGTATATCTCCTTTATTTTTATATATAGGTACTACAATGCTTCTTCTCCATTCATCCGGCATTTTCTTTGTCACAAGTATCTTATTGAATAGTCTACATAACCAACTTACTCCAACCTCTCCTAAGCATTTCCATACCTCTATCGGAATACCATCTGGGCCTGTTGCCTTTCCTGTCTTCATTCGCTTCAATGCTTCCTTCAATTCCACCTCTCTAATTCTACGGAGAAAAGTATACTCTTGTAATGAAGTATCCTCCTCCACTCTTGTATCGCCCAAATATTCTTTATTTAAAAGTTTACTAAAATATTCTTTTCACCTTTCTATAATATCGTTGTCCTTCACCAAAATATTTTCCTCATTGTCCTTGATACATTTGACATGATCTAAGTCCTTACTTTTCTTTTCTCTTATTTTTGCAAACTTTAAAATATCCTTTTCTCCTTTTCTTGTTTCCAACCTATTGTAGAGGTCATCGTATGCTTTGAACTTTGCACTACTTACTACTTTCTTAGCTTCTTTCTTTACCTTCTTATACAACTCAAAATTTTCTATACTCTTAGTCCCCTGCCAAACTTTGTAGCAATGTTTTTTTTTGTCGAATAACTTCCTGAACCTCCATACTCCACCACCATATTTCTTTATTAATATGTCTCTTCCCTTTTGATTCTCCAAGTACTTCCTTTGCAACATTCCTAATGCAATTAGCGATTTGATTCCACATTACTGTAGTTTCTCCTTCAATATTCCATTTTCCTTTCTCAATCATTTTGTCCTTAAATATATTTGCTCTTTCCCTCTTCAAATCTCTCCACCTTGTTTTAGGGTCCATTTTGTTTACTACTGTTCTCTTTTTACTTCTAATGCAAATATCTAAAACTCCAAGCCTATGTTGCGTAGTCAAACTCTCTCCTGGGATAATCTTACAATCTTTACAAGCCAATCGGTCCTGTTTTCTAACTAGAAAAAAGTCTATCTGACTCCTATTACTCCCACTTTTATATGTAATTAAATGCTCATCTCTCTTTTTAAAGTAAGTATTTGCTACTATAAGATCAAATGCCACTGCAAAGTCCAATATAGTGTTTCCGAATTCATTTTTTTCTCCAAATCCATGCCCTCCATGCACTCTCTCATATCCTCTATTATCTCTTCCTATATGCCCGTTTAAATCCCCTCCAAGGAAAATTTTATCACTATTTGGGACTTCTCGTATTAAATCATCCATCTCCTCCCAAAATTGTCTTTTCACACTTTCTTCTAGTCCTACTTGGGGAGCATATGCACTAATGATATGAATTATGTCTTCCTTTAGTACTAGTTTAATTGCTATAATTCTATCACCAAACCTCTTTACCTCCATAATTTTCTTTTTTAAATCCTTATCTATAATTATACCCACTCCATTTCTTGTATTACTCTTTCCTGCATAGAAAAGCTTATACCCATCCATGAGCTCCTTAGTTTTATTTCCTTTCCACCTTGTCTCTTGTATACAAGTCACACTAATTCTTCTTCTTTTCATTACCTCAACCAACTCTATGCTCTTGCCTAAGCTCAAGCTTAGGATAAGCTCATAAGCTCATGTTTGTGGGGTTGACCTAGGGACTCATATGGGGTTGGGGATAAGGGGGATTTGAAGGACTCCCTAGGGCCTTTTATGTGAAAAATAGTTCCAACCCTGATTTCTATCATCTCCATTTGGGCCCCAAAAGTTTAATGGTCAACATTTTATTCGGATGGGTGTCAATAGGTCTAGTAAATTCGGATTTTACTAAAATTGGTGGGCATGTGGAATTCAGGGGGGATCATGTGGTTGGTCCATTTGGATGGACCAAGGGTGACTATGGGTGGGCCCCATAAGCGTGAGCTTACGAAATTTTATCCGAAGCTTGAGCTTAGGAGAGGCCTCTCCATATATATATAGGGAAATAATCCTATGAGAATTAGTTCTCACCACTTTTTTTGTGAGAACTCTAGGTGGGTTCCATCTATCACTCAATCCAAATCTTGCAATACACAGGGGCCCCCATGATAGTCATACGTCCCAAGTTTCGGTCAAATCTGAATTGATTGGACTGTTGGATCGACTATGCACCAATCCGAATGGATTGGATTTGTGGGGCTAGGGATAAAGGGGTTAGGGACATGCGATTGGGGCCAAATTTGATATTTGTGGTGGTTCTACATAGATCTTTCCATCCTCCCTGGTCCCATCCTCGAATGGGACCTATAAGTGGGCCCTATAAAAAGTTCTCATGGTGAGAATAGTTCTCACAGGATTAGACGCTATGTGGGACCACCCCAAATATCAAGTTTGGCTCTAATCACATGTCTCTAACCCTTTCATCCGTGGTTAATTCAGATTGGTGCACAGTTGATCCAACGGTTTAGTAAATTCGGATTTGATCAAAACTTGGGGCATGTGACTATCGGGAGGTTCCTTGTGTATTGTAAGATTTGGATTGGATGATAAATGGGCCCCACTTGGACTTCTCACAAAAAAAGTGGTTAGAACTAGTTCTCATAGGATTATTTCCCATATATATGGGCTTTAATCCTATGAGAAATGTTCTCACACACCTACCGTGAGAACATTTTAGAAGATGGAACTAGGAGGATGGAAAGATCTATGTGAGACTACCCTAAATATCAAGTTTGGCCCCAATCACATATCCATAACTCTTTTATTCATGGGCCACAAATCTAGTCTATTCGGATTGGTTCACAGTCAATCCAACAATTCAATAAATTTGGATTTGACGGAAACTTGGGGTGTGTGACTATCATGGAGGTCCCTGTGTATTGAAATATTTAGATTGGGTGATAGATGGGCCCAACGTAGACTTCTCACAAAATAGTGGTGAGAACCAGTTCTCATACGATTATTTTCCATATATACACGCCCACCTTATGGTGAGCACCACTTTCTAGTGCGGCACATTAGGGGCCCTACTTGGGGATGCAACCAGGGGGGAAAGGATCGAAAGATCTCCCCTCCACCTACCCATGTATAGTAGCGGAAGCTTAAATCATCATCCTAACCACTTAGATCAATGGCTGACAAATTTTCACCATCCAAAATGAGTGCACGCCGATCGAACGGTCCAATCCAGTTGGATGGGTGCCAAACTTAGGATCGGTGACTACCACGAGGGGTGCCTGTTTTATGGTCCACTTGGATGGATATAAGTTGGGCCCCACTAGGTGTTTTGGCACACGGTGCTCACCTTATCGTGATCACTGGTGCTTGGCAGTGGTTTTCCCTATATATATATCTTCCTTGAGATCCCCATGAAGGAAAGTGTTATTGATATCCAGTTGATGTAATGACCATCTTCTAATGGCACCTAACACTAGGAGGCAATGCACAATGACTAGTATTCAGGTTACAAGTGGGTTTATACATAGCACCCGAACAAGTTAAATCCCTTGACTCAAGGGATATGTGTAACAAAATAACAGGATAAGAAAAAGGCCCATTGCACTTGGGAGGTGTAAGAGACGTTGGAGAAATTTGAGTAAGTGAAATATTCTAATAGAAACCTCAAGCTCCTAAGCACTCTTCCCCACCTAAGCTTCAAGATATCCATCTAGCTAACTCTAGAAGAAACTAGAAGAAAAACCATTTTTGCTTTCCTTCAAAGGAAGAAGCCGAAACCCCTTGTCTCTAGTGTGACTTTTCACTTTCTTACTTGAAATCCATCTTAAAAGGTGTAGTCTCATTTTGTGTGTGGGTGCTTGAGCTCAAGTCCTCTAAAAAAAAAAAAGAAGAGAAAATAACCGACTAGTCCTATTTTTTGGCTTGAGGCTAATGTAATATGATAAAATTGTAAGATACCATGTACAAACTTGAAAGTTTAAGTTGATTGGTGGAAGGCCCAAACAGGTATATGAAGCCCCATCAAACCCATTACTAGGGGACTTCCCAACACTCACCCTCACATGTAGGCCCAACAAATTTCATGAATGGGACACCATGTGGGCTACACACTTATGATAGGAACCTGGCTTTGATAACATGTTATGAAACCTGTAGCACCAAAAGCTTGAACTGTTAGTGAATGGTATAACAATGTATATCAACACTGGTTTGTCTTTTCAGTCTATCTGGTGCGCTTCAAATTTGAAGGGCTCCCTGTTCAAGGGAGGGGGTTGTTGATATACATGTTATTCCACCCACTAAAAGCTTGAGATTTTGGTGTAACTAGTTATTAACAAAAATACCCCCATTTAGTGACCAAATATCCAAAATGGCAACCCAATGATAGACACATACATAGGGCCAATTTTCCTCCTGTAAATTCCATTGACAAAGGGAATAGAATACTGATCTTGATGTCACTGCTCTAAGTGTGATATAATCATACTAGTGATCACATGTGCATCTTGATGTAATGCACCTGCAATTGTAGAAGGATGTGCAGTTGGAAGCTAATCAATTTTCTAAAGTTATTGCTGCTTTGATTTCAGGAAGACATAGCCCATGAAGCTGCGACAGGAAAGATCTACAGATCCAATTACTTTGATAAATATGGAAGGACTGTTCTTGTCATGAGACCTGGATTTCAGGTACACACAATATAAGTTTGTTGGGATTAACTTTGCCAGCTTGTAACTACCAGTCCTGGGCCTGGATAAAGGAGGAGGGTTGCATCCAGGTGTAAAACTTGTGTCACAGCTCCAACAATAGAAGTTTGTTAAGCCACACATGTTTAACCCAGTGAGACTTAGCTGCTACATATGCTCACATCCAGGACTCCCACGAAATCAGTCCCATCATGCAGACACCATTCCTGAATATTGGTGGTCCATTTATCAATTGAGCCCCATATGAATAACTTATTTAATGTTTTTCTTCATACATTATGGCCATTGGATGAGTGTGTGGACCTAATTGTTGGCCAACTGCATTTACATGATAGGCCATGTTGGAAACAGCCATGCATACATGGGCTGGGAGAAGCATGTATTTAGACTTAAAAAGAAAACTATTTGTAAATAGGACATGGCATACAATGATTTAGGTTCTTGTGGAACACCAAATGTTTCATGGAAATGATTTATTTGGGATCATGATTAGTGATGGTTATGTGTTTATTTTTATCAGAATACGAGCTCAACGAAAGGGCAGATTAAGTACTTAGTTTACTGTATGGAGAATGCCATTTCAAATTTGGCACCAAATCAGGAGCAGATGGTTTGGCTAATTGATTTTCAAGGTTGGAATATGGCAAGTATATCAGTAAAGGTGACGCGTGAAACAGCACATGTATTGCAGAACTACTACCCTGAAAGGCTGGGCCTAGGAATACTCTATAACCCACCAAAGATCTTTGAATCCTTCTGGACGGTATGTCGCCTATTGCCTTTTTTTTTTTTTTGGTGTCTTGAAGTGACCAGAGTCACCATGTATAGTATCTTGAGCGACCATTCCATAAGCATGGGGCCTATTTTTGGTGATGAAGACCAATCTCTCCTGGACCAAATTTTCTGATTCCGCCCCTGCATGCGATGCTCTAAATTTTAAAGACATGGAATCCAAGCTGTTTAATCCAAAAATAAACAACTATGAAGCAAATCCAATAATTAACCTGAAAAATTATCAGACGTTGCACGGCCAGGTTCTTACAGTTTGGAAGGAGTTTTAAATATCCCAGTCTACATGGGCCCTATCTCTATCTGGCTTGCATTTTGGATCATTGAAGCATGGGCACCACTTGTGCCAAATAAGAGTATCAGAGAACTGTATGCTTCTGATGCCGGATTCCTGGATTCTGAATAGCATTGACTTCTTAAGAGATGGTTACGAAAGCAATTCAAGGAAATGATGTCCCACTTAATTTGGCTTTTGATATCTCCACTGCAAGTAAAATGCCTGCAATGTATTGACATTTTTTAGAATATTCAAACCACTCAGCTGGCTATGGGGCATCCAAATGCCCCACTCGTGGTTACTTGAAGTCCAAAACAATTTAGGAGACGTGCTTATTTTCCCAGAATGATTACTGGTTTGATCTCACAGTCAATTTGGGGCAGAGGTGGTGGAGAAACAGAAGGCCATCTAGTGTGGTTTCTATTACCACATCAAATGGACTGGCCCACTGGGTAATGAATAAGCACCCACTTCATTGTGACTTATCAAATCACTTTGTATTTGGGGTGCATCCACATAGGATATCCTCAATGAGACAATGTGTTGGAAATTTTGCTACTTACTGCAATAGCTGCTTTGCTGTTACTTTCAACTGGGATTTTTTTTTAAAATTTGCTTAGCCACTGTAATTTGAAACTTCAAAATAACAATTAGCATTTTGCAGATAGTGAAGCCCTTTCTAGAGCCTAAGACATTTCAAAAAGTGAAGTTTGTATACTCCAACGACTTAGAAAGCCAAAAGATAATGGAGGATCTTTTTGATATGGGCGAGCTTGAATTGGTTTTTGGCGGTCAGAATTCAGTTGGGTTTGACTTTAAACTATATGAGGAGAAAATGAGAGACGATGATAGAAAGATGTCTGATTCTTTGAACTCGGAGGTGGCTTTGATCCTTGACATCAACCAACAGTAGAGTCAGTTATTGAGCAATCAGAGTCATTAATTTCTGATCCTGGGTCAGAGGCCTCCGACGAAGCCTCTTCTTCTGGTGATATTACTTCTCCAAATGTGGAATGTGGTGAAGACTTACCAGATGATAAAACAAAATGCCAACTGGATTACAAAGACGGTGGAAAGACAGTGGCCGAGGTTCAAGACAATTCATTAAAATGAATGAATCAGCTTAAGCTTGCAAGTGAAGGAATGACAACTACAAATCAGTTTCTTGAATTCAAAATTTCTGAATGGCTACTTCTGCAAAGGAATTGAACTAGCCACTCCTACTGAAAGAAAAGGTTAGAAGATGTCTTTTTGGCCCTGATTTTGATGTTTAATTAAATGTCTCAGCATTCTTTTGAGAAGTCCATCCCTGTATTACAATTACAATTACAATTACAAGAGAAGATGTACTTTTAATTCCGCTATTTTCATTATCACTAACCCAGTTTTCATTATCTATCCCCTATCTTTTTCCAAAACCCACATGCATTCTTGTTTCAATGTGTTGTTTCTCAACTGCATCAACCATAGTGATTGAAAATTCAAATGGTATTGGGACTTGGGAACTGCTCTTCTTTTCCTCATTCCATTTATGCAAGATGCATCTGTAGTTAGTGGAAGTTTCAGTAGTGTCAAACTAGACATTTTCCCCCATGGAAACTATAACAATCCATTAGAGGATACCGTTATATAACCAAGAATGAATGATAGACTTCAATGCACTTTTGCCACATTTAACTTGATTCACATGGGGCCTGTTTGAATGTAAGAAAGTGTGAGGAAAAAGTTTTCTATGGAGAAATATCTTTACGCCTGTCTGGATTCATTTGAGAGAAGTAATTCTTCTCTTAACCGCTTTTTGTAAAAAGTAGGACAAAATGGTTTTCTCCTCCATGGGGTGAATAAAGCATCATTTTATAGTGTAATTAATTGTTTATTACTATAAATTTCATTAAAAATTTTTGCAATAATTATCTATTTTAAAATGATTTTCTCCTATATTGCTTTCTCTTTACGATTCGAATTATTGTCGTGATTCTCCACAAGGGGATTCTCATTCTCCACTCCCAGTTTTTTCCTCATTTCTCCACTTAATGGGAATTCCCTGATTGTAATTTCTCGTCATCAAAGCAGGGCTTAACTATAGAAAATTATCATCCAAATGTTTGGATTCATGTATGAGTTCTTAGTACTCTAAGAACTCTGAACTCTCTTGTAGATGGAATATATCTGAAACATTGTACTGGTGGAAAACAAATCACTTTACTAAATTTGGATAACTCTTATATATTAAACCATTCAATTGGCTCAAATTGAATGGTTAGGAACACCAGTATTGATTGAATGGTTAGGAACATCTAAAGGGTATTTTTCAGCCTGAACGGGACCCACAGTTTATTATTCTGGAACATCCATAGGGAATTATTTGTACTCTTAAGAACTCTGAACTCTCTCGTCATGTTTCCTAATCCAAGTGGACCTTAACTATAGAAAATTATCATGCATATGTTTGGCCACATGCATGAACTATTACGCCTTCGAGAACTCTCAACTTGAGAACTCTCAACTAACATTGTAAATGGGATATATCTGAGACATTTTACTGGTTGAAAAATTACTTTTGCTGAATTTGGGCAACTCTGTTAGTTGTAGCCATCCAACTGCTGCATCAATTGAATGGTTAGGAACATCCAATGGGGCTTTTTCCATTTTCAACGGGACCCCTGTTTAGCATTCAGTGAATCTGCATTGTACTGTCTAGCCTGTTATGTGGCCTTTATCACTTACAGGGGTGCTGCAAAATGAGGTAGGGCCATGTTTTATAACCACCATGTTGGAAGTTTTAAGACAATGTTCGCTGACATTTCTGGAAGAATGTACCGCACAGATTTGTATTCTGCAAGTATTGCAGATACATGTTGTCCTTGCATCATCATGCACACGTGAGTAAGCCTACTATTACCATTGTGTCTCCATGTACTTCACAGAGTGGCATTGGATCCAGTGACTACACAGCACATGGCCTGTTTGGCTTACGAAGTAGAAAATTCGACAGGGAATCTGTAGAAAACACCCAGTTTTAGATTCACACGCACGCGCCACCATTGTCATCTTCTTACCGTTGTTCTATGTATCTGGGGTCTGCTAAAAGAGTTCTACTATGTGCAGTGAAGTTTTTCTCCGTGTGTGTGCATGTGCACACTTTACGTAATCTGGCTTCCCTTACGTGCGATGTAGATTTTATGGCTTCTTTGATAAGTAATGCAATTGCCATGAAATCTTGTAAGATGTCTTATTTCTATAATTTCTTTATTTTTGAGGATCCCCTATTTCATCCACGATTTGCTTCGAGAGGTTGTAGGTTCGACTATGCTACCATAGAGGGGCCATAGGCGATTTACCCAGCTGCCCCTGCCCTGTAGGGATTACTTTGGCCCGAAGAATTGGGACATCCTCTGTTATAATTATATATATATATATATATATATTTATATGAACTTAAGCACCCTGCCGCTTGTTCTCTATGTCAGTCTTACCTAAGACTCTTTTCAAAGTTTGTTTGGTTTTAGTGTTTGTGGTGCACAGACCATGGGCTCACATATCCAGGCTCCTGGCCCACATGTAGGGGTTAATACCTAAAGAAGCACCAAATTTTATTTTTTCATTTATTTCTCTAGTGAGTTGTGATTAGAATTAGCTTTTTAATCTAATTTTATGTATTGAATTCTAGGATTTTGTATTTCCCATATATATGAGTTTTGTAAGACATTAGAAGAAGTTTTGGAGATTAATAAAAATTCCCTTTCTGGATTGAGCTTTCTTTTTGAAGTTCATTCCTCTTAGGGTGAGTCTTTTGGAGACATCCTTTTTGTGCTTCGGTACTTTGTACAGTTTTAATCCTCAGTTCATTGTTGAACTTGCTGAGTATTTGATGAGTAGATGGCAATTGACAAGCAATTCCAATCTTCATAACAATGACCTCCATGTTTGATCAGCATACTATCCGTGAAGTGCAGTTTGGAGTGTGCCTTTCTTTATGGTCACCTTCTCCAATCTAGAATCTGCTTTTATGCATCCATATGGAGCTTTTTTGTCTCTTGTATGAACTGACTGCCTCCCTAGTGCAGCCCAAAAGTCCTTCAGTCGGATCACTCTCCTCAATTGATAAGCCAAACCAAGTTGGGCAATGTTTAGTTAATTCAAGACTTCCTACCAATCATGGTATTTTTAGTTGACAGTGACAATCATTTAAGGCCTGTAAAGAGCCATGAAGGATCAGTGAAAGCTACAGGTGTAATAATTTTTAACTATTCTTTTCAAGCTTTGAAGTGTTGAAGCTTTCAGTAATTGGATGGGGAGAAGTTGAGTAAGTGGGGTTCCTTACTAGCTGGAGACATGTAGGGAGGGCCCTTTTGTTTGCCTTGAGCTTATTTCTTCGAATTCTAAGAAATGTCTTTTTAGAAGTGGTCAAAATTGAAAAACAAGGGTGGAGATCATACATGTGAAGGGAATGTGCAGCGAAATCAGAGATGATGTCGTGGGGCTGGGGATCATTAAGAAACTTAGTTTTTCATTGGCTTTGTGACTGCTCCATTTTCAATGTCTTGCCATGAATCACACTAATCACCCAATGACAAAAAGGGTGTTTCTTGGGGAAATAGGCCTTCGGATTCATTGCAACGTTCATGAAAAAAGACAAGATAGCTGGGGAGACTTTCCGCAGACTAAATCAATTAGCCTTTAAGGCTCTTTTATGGTCATCAAGCATAGGCCACATGGCCTACATGCCAATAAAATGACTATCAAATAATCTCCCATTTGACTGAAAATTTATTAAGAAAAAGATGAAAACGAATGTACAATCATTTCCATAGTACCAAATTGAAAAGTAGGGTCGTATCGACATTATTCACCTCATAATATCCTTAACTCTTCACTGCTTAAATAATCCTTTCTTGTGCAACCCATTTTACCATGAAATTGCTAGCAGTTCAAATCTATGGGCCCTGAAGATAAATGATCAAATATAATTTACATTAACCAACCATCCCCAGCGCACCTATTGCAAAACTCTTATTGGAAAGAACCCAGTTCTCCTAGGGTCATTTATTTGTATTCATCTACATATAGATAGGAAATAATCCTATGAAAACTCTAGGTGGGGCCCATCTTTCATTCAATCCAAATCTTGCAATACACAGGGATCCTCCTCATAGTTACTCGCCCTAAGTTACGGTCAGATCTGAATTTACTGAACCATTGGATTGACTGTGCACTAGTTCGAATCAATTGAATTTGTGAACCATGGATGAAAGAGTTAGGGACATATGATTGGGGCCAAACTTGATATGTATAGTGAGCCCATATAGATCTTTCTATCCCCCTAGGCCCGTCCCCAAATGAGACCCACAAGTGGGACCAATAAAGTATGAGAATAATTCTTACAGAATTAAAGCCTTTTATGTACATATATTTTTAAATAATCTTGTGAGAAGTAGTTTTCACCATTTTTTGTGAGAACTCTAGGTGGAGCCTATTTATCACTGAATCCAAACCTTGTAATACATAGGGACCCCCCTGATAGTCAAACGCCCAAGTTTCGGTCAAATTCAATTTACTAGACGGTTGGATTGACTATGCACCAATTAGAATGGACTGGATTTGTGGCTCACAGATGAAGGGGTTAGGGATATGTGACTAGGGCCAAACTAGATATTTGAGGTGATAAAAATTATCACAGTAGATGCGTAAGAATACTTCTTACACGATCCCTAGCCCACCCATTGCACAACTCTTATCGGAAAGAACCTAGTGCTCCTAGGGTCATTTATTTGTATTCATTTACATATATATATATATATATATGAGGGAAATAATTCTATGAGAACTAGTTCTCACTATTTTTTTTGTGAGAACTCTAGGTTGGGCCCATTTATCATCCAATCCAAACCTTGCAATACAGAGGGACATCCGTGGTAGTCACTCATCCCAAGTTTTGGTCAGATCTGAATTTACTGGACCGTTAGATCGACTGTGCACTAATCTGAATTGATTGAATTTATGGGCTATGGATGAAGGAGTTAAAGACATAAGATTGGGGTAAAACTTGATATGTATGCTGATCCTACATAGATCTTTCCATTTCCTAGTCCCATCCCTAAATGGGACCCACAAGTGGGCCAATAAAGTGTAAGAATAGTTCTCACATGATCAAAGCCCTATATATATGTCTATATATAGGGAAGTAATCTTGTCAGAACTAGTTCTTACCTTTTTTTTTTTTTTTGTGAGAATTTTAGGTGGAGCTCATTTATCACCCAATCCAAAATTTGCAATACATAAGGACCACCCCCCCCAAATAAATAGTTACACGCCCCAAGTTTTGGTCAAATCCAAATTTACTAGAGCGTTGAATTGACCATACACCAATTTGAATGAATTGGATTTGTGGGCTATAGATGAAGAAGTTATGGATATGTGATTGGGACCAAACTAAATATTTGTGGTGGTTAAAAATATCACAGTAGATGCGTAAGAACACTTCTCACACGATCAGGCCTCATATATAAATAATCCACATGCTTAAGTGTTACTCATCCTTACATTTTTTGTTTTTTCGCACTCATTTATGTGAGTGATGTGTAAATGGTGCAAGTGAGGCAATTTTCAATCTCTCATTTACACACTTCAATAGGTGGTAAACGATTTGGCCCCGTGCTGCCCTGCCAACCCAGCAGCTATATTTTAAAAATGAAGTGTCATCCAGGGGTGCAGCATAGGTCAAGTTGGCCCTTCCAATTGGGACCTGCAAAGTTGAGTTGAGGGTGGTTTTCGGTGATCCTGTCGAGAATTCAGGTCAGGTTCGGATTGCAATGAAATTGGACCGGCCTCAGCTGTCAAATGGCTCAGCTGGCTCATTTGATTTTCTGAGTGGTCCTTTTTGGCCCAGGCTTGGACATAATCAGCCCATTTCACAAAAGAGCTGGGCCCAGAAATCTATTTCATAGCCGTAAAGCTGACCCAAAATGGTCTGTTCAGGTCTGCTAATGCTGTATTGGTTACCACTGGCGAATGCTGGGGATAGAATCAGGTATCCTTCTTGTCGTCAATATAGGTTATCTGAAAACTCCAATATAAATGTGTATTAGCAAGCATTTCTTTTTTAATTTTTATTTTGTACCCAGCTTAGTAGGGCTGGGACCTCAGCCCTCAGGTGAGGGAAGGAGATCTTGGGTGAAGTGAGGGAGCCTTCGGGTGACGAAAAGAGGCATAATTAGGGTTTAAGTCCTAGGCAGCAATGTAAAAACTGATACTTCTTACCACTGAGGTAAGAGACCGTTGTTATCAAACATTTAAAACTATTATTCCAAAAAAGTATTTTAAACCTTCATTGTAATTGTTGCTATCTAAAAATGTATATTTGTTAGGGTTTAGAGAGATCCAAACCCTTACCAACAAGGACTCATACCTGTGAGTGCTCTGTTTCCACTAATAGATCCCAGCCCCTTTGCCTCTGGGGTACCAAGAAAGAAAAAAAGGACTCGTAAGTGGGGCTGGACCCGAGCCAAATGAGATCCTGGTCACATGACGTACTATTTTCGGGAATTTATATTTAAAACCCAAACCTGAACTCAGATTTTGAACTGAATATGTATACAGTTTAATAATATTATTAAGTAATAATATGTACAAACATCTTTAATATATTGTCAGTATTGAGCATTTGTCCATGGGCATGAAAACTTAGGACCTGAACCCAGTTTTGAGTCAAAGTATGCAAACATCCAAATCGTGAACCATACTTCAGAGTCCCCTTTCTATTTTCTCCCTCCCTCCCTCTCCCTCTCTTTCCCTCTTTTGATGAAAGTGAAGATTTGGAAATATAAAGTAAGTTGGTTACGAGGACAGACAGTAGAGAATGAGGTCTTACCTCAGTCTAAGAACCTAAGACAGGTGTCCTAGAAATTAATCCTTGGATATGCCACCGTCCCTAGCAGTTGCCTCTTCACATCACATCACGTCAGTCTCCTTCCTTTAATCCCAAGGCTCATGAAGGCCATAGCCCTTGATGTGCTTGCAATAAAAAAGGGATAGATAGGAGAACCTTTGACATTATGGAGGTCCATAGGTATTGCACATTTATTGTCTCACCAAAGGGGACAAATGGTTTGGTCCCTTTGCCAAGTCTCTAATTGGTGACAAAGCATACCAGCAGCTGCATGTGCCCTCCAAGGCCCTTGACCACACATGCAAGTAGCACGTGCACAGTTTTCATGTAGTTAATGAAGTGAGGTTAATTAGGTTAATTGGGTCTACTTTTCTGTTTTTAGTTTAAGGGTTCTACTTATTTTCAATGTAGTATTCTCCCCAAATTTTCATTGAAGGGCTTGGCACTATCTGTGCTTAATTTTGGATTCTCACCTTTAATTCAAAAATAAAAAATATCACCGAGATAATGAGAACTAAAAATCACACATTGCCCTTGCGTAGGACTCCATTGCTCAAGAATAAGCTTTTGCATTGTATCTTTTTTACCATTGTTGCAAATTGAAAATCAAAACCTTTGTAAGGTGATGATCTAAGGTTCATCAAGTATCATTTATAGAAAGATTCATTTTCAAGCTGTATCATTGCGTCAAATCACCAAATCAAACTTAAAGCATTATATGGTTGTTTAATAAAAAAAAGTGAAGTGTTTAGAGAAAAAAATGTGGTGTTCACTTGAAAGCAAGTCACCGATTGGAGGATAAATGATCTTTTGATTTGGTAATGAGCGGACCAAATCATTCCAACTAGATTAATGATCACCATACATTTGAAGGGATCAAAGCCACCAATCTTAACAGTTTGTACCGCACTTGATATTATTGGGACATTTCAAATTCATATACGCTTATAAATGATTTAACTAATATTATCTATGAAAAATAACTAATATTGTCTACTAAAAACAAATAGCATTGGTGTCATGCCATTTCAGAACAATCATAAAAGCATTGGATTAAGAACCTTGAAAAGGACTAAAATATAAAAGAATTCAATTGAAACAAACGCACCACAGAATACTTTGGGCAAAAACAGATTTCAAATCCAACCAAAAAAAAGGCATGTAAATGCCACTCACATCAATTCATAACTCGTTACACACAACATAGTAAAAAAAAATGATATATACATAGGCCTAAAAATAAATAGAAACTAGCAACTAGCAACAAACATAATGACCCATGCTAAATACCCGGCATGACCCCATGGCTAGGGTCTCCACCTTATCTAACTATTTTGATAATTTCTTTTTAAAAATATTTACATAAACGTAATGTTTAGGTTAAATATTTTGAAAAATTGGAGCTAACGAGTTTAAATCTCACAAGGGGCATTTTTTTAAAAATCCTTTTACTGAGGCTTAAAATAAGAATTTGAAATTATAAGAAATTAGGTCAAAATCGTATCAATAACACTCGGCTTGTTATAATGTGTTGTGCCATTTCAAAACTACCATAGAAGCAGTGGATTGAGAACCTAGAGCAAGACTAAACTAGGAAAAAATTCAATTGAAATAAATACTCCATGGAATATATTGCACAAAAACAGACTGAAAAATTAACCGAAATAAAAGCAAGTAAATACCATTTTCTCAATTAATAACTACTTCCACACAACATAATTAGAAAAAAGAGATGCATAGGCATCCTCTCATACCTATCTATCAAATTCAAACCCACAAAATCATGGTCTTCACCAAAGAATTGGCCAGCATTTCCTCTAATCACACTTTTGCCCAACATCATATTGACCACTTTTCCAATTTTATCATGGCAATTCAAAATTTAAACCGATTAAATTACACTGAAAATCAGATAATTTATCAATAATCAGCCCAAATCTAATTAGAGTGAAATCTTGGCCAATTGTGACAACAAAGGAGACCATTATTTAGGGTGGCACAAATTTTATAAGATGGCCCCACATGCGTGCTTACCGTGTGGCGAGGGCTCGAGTGAGGCGAGCAGAATGCGAGCGTGCGAGGGGCGGCCTATCAGAGGACCTTGGCACGTGCATAGAGCTCCCATTGGCCAGCCTTGACATGGCCGCGATCCGGGCAGTCTCGACCGTCGATGAGGTGGGGCACACCCGCAGCTGATCAGGGCCACATTTGACCGGTTGGGGGCCAACGTTGACCGCCTTCTCACACCTGCAGCTCAGTAAACCCCCATTACTCTTCTTCCTCCCCCCTCCACCACCGCCGCCTCCACCACCTCCAGCCACCGGCGGGAACCGCATCTCCTCATACTCCGACGCCGCCGAGGTGGAGAAGTTGGCGACGCTTCCTCGGTCGTACCCCTCCGCCGTCGTCACGCTCCACTCCACGCTCGCCTCGCTCGGCTCGTACCACTCCCCCTCCTCCATGCTCCGCCGCACGAACCTCGCCGCCTCGTCGAGCGACTCCCGCCGCCGGAATGGCGCCGTCGCGTGAGTCGACAAGCTCTCAATCTCGAACAGGTCCGAGCTCGAGTCGCTTGCCACATCGTCCTCCCGGACCGCCTTCGGGCTCCCGGAGAAGGTGAAGCTCCGGAGGCCGCCGTCGCCGGAGAACGGCAGCACCACCATCCTCCTTTGAAATTCATCCGATCTCCGAACACCCATCTCGTCCGACGGTAGGAAAACCTCAAGAGACTCCCGCGGCGGATCCTCCGGCGGGCTCGTGCCGTTCGGTCGCAGGTTCCCGGCGGCGGATGGTGGGTTCAGTATCGGAAACGAGAACCCACCGTCGCCGAACGACCGGCCGGAGGGGACGATCCGGCGGCCGATTTCCGCCGGGAACCCTCTCCCCGGCGGGGAATGCTCATGTTCACGTACGACGACCTCCTCATCTTTTGCCCAGCCACCGCCCACTAATTTCGGCTTTGCCACCGGCTCTGCTCCTGAGCTCTTCTCCGGCTCCACAGGCGCTTTTTCCAAGTTCTGCTTCGTCAGATTCAAAGAGCCGTTGGAATTCGAGTTGATTTGAATTGGCTTTCTCGGTTCGGGCAGTTTCTCTGCAACGTCGACGGATTTCTTGCCCGAGCAGGGGCATTTTCGGCCGA
Organism: Sextonia rubra; assembly: GCA_037013555.1. Taxonomy (NCBI): domain Eukaryota; kingdom Viridiplantae; phylum Streptophyta; class Magnoliopsida; order Laurales; family Lauraceae; genus Sextonia; species Sextonia rubra. The sequence continues at coordinate 14,849,198 of JASUAD010000007.1, read as the reverse complement.
AGAGCCATCTTTTGGAGTAGCCCTTTCTATGTTCATGATGGTTCAAAGGGAGGCTCTTTATGGAGACCGCAATGGAGCCAGGTGGGTTGGACAAGAGGCCTGTTTGGGAGTTCCAACTGGCCTCGGAGGAGGCAGTTGGGGTGGCGTGGAAGGACCCAGTCCTGTAATTTCTGGGGTACCCGTCGAGAGACGAGACAGAGGAGAGCCTGGAGACGGTGGAAGAAAGATCGCGTCTTTCGACGCTGGGGTACTTGGGGTGGTGTTTTTGGTCTGGCTTCTCGTTGAAGTAGCGTTCTGCGTCGAAGATGCTGAGCTCGGCATCGTCGAGGGGGGGTTTGGGGGTGGTGGTGGGTCGGAGATAGGAGGAGAAGGAGGCGTCTTTGAGGTGGGAGTCGTGTGGGATTTCGGGGTTACTGAAAGTGGTGGGTATAGCGGGGATGGTGGTTCTTCTGAACGATGCCGTCACTGTGTATGTTTCCATCTCTCTCTGGGTCTGACTGCAGAAATTCTATTCTCTCTATTCAACTCTTCAACTTCTTCTTCAGAACAAGTAAGGGGAGAACTTGTTGGCAAGAAAGGAGCTGAAAATGGCAGACTGAAATTCCTCCTAGGTATATGCAGTGGAGTCAGAGACAACGATCTTCCACAGCACGTAAGCAGGGATCTTTCTGTTCTTTTATAGAAAAGTAGAGCTAATGATAGGCGTATACTATGGGGCACCTCATTCAGAATTTTTCATCCTAACAAAAACTGGCCGAATGGAATTACCAGCAATATCCCATGTGAACTGTGATATCATCAAATCCGTTTTGCAAGCCTATGTGACTTAAATCTGATGTATATCCAATGAGAAATGTTTGTGTTTGTGTAAAGTTTTTCTTGCGTCTTATGGTATACCATTCATCCGCCATTTCACAAGTTTGAAGCTTTACATTAAAACAATAAAATTGACCTCCACTTCATTCGGATCTATCTAATTCCTGTGGAGCCCATTTAAATAGGGGCTGAGTTTGGATGGCCCACTCGTAAGGATTGGTAGGTTGGCTTATACCATAATGGTCTTGCAGGGACTGTCCCCATAATCTTATGGTGAGGACTATCTAATGGGGCCCACCTTATGATCAATTTAAATGGACTACACATATACAATTATAGAATCCGTTGAATTGCACGGATTCAACTGGACTGAATTGTAGGGTTAAGGGTGAGTTTTGTTGTTTGTTATGAAGCCATTAAATTTGTCAATCATGTATGAATGAGTTAGAAGTATTAGATTGACTTGGAATTAGAAATCTATCTAGGCTGGCAGTACTTGAATCTTTCCATCCCATATCCCACTAACTATGGTGTGCTAAGATAGGCCCCACTAAATGGTGCTCACCATGAGATTGTAAGGACAGTTCTCATGGGACCATTACTCTCCCTATGCACGCGCGCACACACACCATATAACATTCATTTGAAAAATCCACTTCTATGTTGATTTGATTTAAAATTGAGTGCGTTGGATTCTTCGACAAAGTTTTCATGGATAGCTGATTCAATTAATTTTAAGACTGCTTGCCTCTTCATAAATGTCTAAAGAAATTATGCACTTTTTTATTTTCTTTTTACAACTTTGCTCATTTAACTGTTACAAACTACAATAGTCTGTCTTGTAAAAAGTCATTGAAATAACTTTAGTTCAAACATATTAAATAGATAAGACTTGACAATCCTTACACTTGACATCAGTCTCTTCATTAGAATTTCTTTCAAGAATTTTGAACGTCAGAATTCCAAAACTCTTATCATAGTTTTTTTTCTTATTTGAGCAGAACTTGAAGAATCAAGAAATTTCAATATTCCTAAATGCCCCAAATCAAGCATCTCTAGATTCCAACAAGCATTTGGAAATTCTCAGAATTTCAAAATTCTAGTGGCTTTGTGGTAGAATTCAAAAGTGCCCAATAGTCCTTTGAGATAAGGGCCCCATATGTAGCTTTTGCATTCCACAACTATGTGAGACCCACGTATGAATGTCTTTATATTGGATCAAGCAGTTTCCATATCTTGGAATTGGTAAAGGTGGGCCCATAATTCTTTTCTTAGTATGTAAATGTGGTCCCCATTTTAGGGTGTTGTATTTTGTGGCTAAGTCAGACCCTTTTTTTTTTTATGTAAATTGTAGTAGCTCTGAATCTATACATTCCACGCACAATATTATCTATACATTGAGATCTGTATAAATAAAATGCACATATAGGTGTAATTCAGTCAAGAATTGTAGAAGCTATAAACATGGAATCTATGAATTTAGGATGCATCAAATTCTCTTGCATAAACTTCATCATAAATGAAAGAATTCAATAGCATTTAATGATTTGACTTTCAAAACTTTTAGACAGACTCCTGCATGATTTAAAATATTCTTGTAAAGAAACCTAGCATTTGTTTGGAGTAAATTATGAAATAATTATGCATGTTGAGAATTTCTAATAACAACCTTGTTTGACTTCTAAAATTATGTCTTTTGAAATGTCACTTTTAACTTTTAAAATCTTTGAATCCAAATAGGTATTGGAGAATTTAATAAACTTGTTGAAGGATAACATTAGAAAATTCAAAGTTCTTTCTAGTTGGAATTATTTTAATTCTGTAAATAATTAGCATTTGATATGATTAATTTCTATGGGCATTGACTTATACAAAAGTGGATCTTTTTCTTCTGATTTTCTTTTTTATTTTTATTTACAAAGGATTCAAACTTACACAGCCATGCACACACTACATGTCCCTAACTAGATTCGACAAATAGGTTGGGACAAATGATTCATGTTTTAGTGATGAAACCAATAGTTTTAGATGGTGTGGATGCGCATATCTATGATTGTAGAGCCATTAAAAATGCAATTAGTGCAATGTTGGCTTCGGTCAAGCATTTGATGTAGAGATTGGTGACTATCTATGAGAGATTAATCATGTAGAATGGCTTCGGTCAAGCACTTGATGTAGAAATTTATGACTATCTATGAGAGATTAGTAATGTAGAATTTACTCTTTACGATCCAAGGTTAAGGATGAGTACCCTTAATCTGGAAGATGGTGATGGATGATTTAGATCTAAATTTTTGTTATGTGTATTGAGATGCTTCTCAAGTACCCTCCCATATTTATTTATAACATTTGGCTTAGCGGGTGATAAACTCTAATTCAAATTTGAATAGAGAGATAAAGATAGAGGGTTGTTTAAGACTCAAACAAATTATATTTTTATCATCACATAAGGATTAACACATCATTTCAAATTCAATAATTATCTTTGTGAGGAGTGTCTCTCTGTGTTGGGCTCTACTCATGTATAAGCACGAGTGGGCCCCATCACAGATGCCAATAGAAGCAAGGCAATGCATTGATTTTGAGTCATTAGATATCAAATGGTTCATAAATGGATTTGATTATATTGAACATAGAGAGTTTTCTTATTCTCAATCTAGATTCACATAATAGATCATTATTAGATCATATAACATGGATCCCCTAGGGATTGCAAGAAAGAGTTTTTTATTTTTTATTTTGAGTCACAAGTCCTAGACAACTATGTTATCTAAACCACTCAAAAACTACTGTCAATTATTGTATCAGCACCAGCTAAGTTTTAGTTCAATGAGAGTTGATTCCATGGTTAAATTTGAAAATATGATCTCAGTCTTTCTTTTTTCCCGTATGTTTTCACTTTTGTCAATCTAGCCAGCGAAGGACCTGACTCTGAATAGGTTGAAATTTGACTCACCACCATAAAATGTGGACCCTTATTGTGCGTGGTTTGGATCTAAAAGTGAGCCTCTATGATGGAATTACAAGGTTGGATTCATAGGGTCTGTGTCCGTATTTAGTAGAGGATAGGCCAATACATAGAAATCATGGACATTATACATACATAAATTGGAAAACTTTTGCAATAATATATATGAATAAGTCGGGGCTTTAGTGAGAGTCAAAATATAAAGGTCATGGTCTAAATTGAATTCAATCATTCCGCATTATATTATATATAAAAGCAGCAGCCCCCTACGTGAGGGAGCTACACCGTGGCACTGCCATGTGATTTTTTATTCCCTTCATTAAAGTCCTAAATTTTTTCAAAATTTCTTCCTAAAATCAATCTCATTCAATTTTAAACTTTCCTTTAATCAATTACTCTTTATCCATTATCCCTTAAATCTTTTTAATTTAGAGTCAAACAACCAAATTGATTCTATTGTGTAAGTGACATTTAGTTGGGTATTTCACCATGCAGTCAATTCCAAAAGTCAATATAGGTCCCTTCATTAAAGTCTTAAATCTTCTCATTTTCATTCAATTTTAACCTTTCCTTTAATCAATCAATTTTTATCTCTTTTCCCTAAAATTCTCTAATTTAGAGTCAAACCACAAATTTGATTTTATCATGTAAGTGACAATTATTAATGGGGTCTTACCTCATGCAACCAAATCCAAAAGTTATTTATTGATCCCTTCATTAAAGTCCTAAATATTCTCCAAATCTCTTCCCTAAAAGTACTCTCTTAAACTTTCCTTAAACCAGTCAAATCTAAATCCCTCATCCCTAAAATATTTCTAATTTAGAGTCAAACATCAAATTAGATTCTATATGTAAGTAACAATTATTAGTGGGGTCTTATTCCATGCAACCAATTTTGAATTTTATCTATTATATCAATGTCATTAGAGCAATCTATGCAACATTACCTCCATGGTTTCCTTTTTTTTTTTTGCTATAATATTATCTCATTAATTCACATCATCTTAATGCCTTTCAAAATTATATATCCTCAAAATATTGACCACATTATAATTGGGTCTCACAAATATCATACTTTTCAAATATATATTTGTAGGAATTATTTCTATTGAATCTTTTATCATATTAATATTAGATGCACATTTCATCTAATGGTAACATACTTTGCATTTCATTAAAATTAGGGCAAGCAAGTTCGTTTCAAATGTGAGCTTGTAAGATAGTTTTTAATCTTAGTCACATAAGAATTTATTCACATTGTGGGTCCCAATTGGATGATGAGAGAGCATTTAATTCCTATCCTATAGCCAAACAAGGTAATGTTAGTGTACAACTGCCAGGGCCTATTTAAAAGAAAAAAAATCATTTTCTTATGCTATTTGCTTCTAAATGAAGCCACTTAAGCGTCACATTTGACTATTGATATGTTCATCTCAACCTTTAAAATTTTAGTGAAAGATTTATGATTTCAAATTTTCAACTAACTCCTAAAATCCACTGGCCTCATATTTTTACAAACTAGAGCTATCTCTTAAAATCTCATAATATTTTTAAAGTGGCCTTGTAGGATAGTGCGCCCCTCTTCATCTAATAACTAAAGCTATATTTTTACTTGATTCATTTGAGTTTAATAGATGAGGCACACTAATCATATTTGAAATCATTCTTATTCGATATGTGATACAAACATAGTGGACTCTTTTCTCAACTTACGCCACGTACTAGATTGCGCCGAATTCACTCCTAATAATCTATTAGTTGACCATCTTTAAAACCTTAACTACAAAAAATACACTCATTATAAGTTATATTAGTCATAATTACTCTTTATTTTTTCATGTTTAGCCCGTTATTCTACGTAATTTAGTTATTCTTCCAATACCAAGTACTGGCTATTTTTAAACAATTAAAATTTAATATATTTTCCCCTTCTTGTGCCACTAGTTATATATAATAATAGGTCATGATGTTGGTTATGAAAAGTTTTGAGATTGAAAGGCAATGATCAAAATTGAATTGGAAACCTTTTGCTATAGTTTTTTTTGTAAAAGACTTGGTGTGACTTGGTGGAGTTGACTCACCTTATTGGAGTGTTGGTAAACTCAATCAAGCACAATTGGGTCACTAGTTTAGTAAGGTCTGTCCATAACCATGGTCTTAAAAGCTAGCCCAAATCGACTTGTATAGCTTGACAAGTCTAGGTTTTAACTGTGCCTTAAGAACGCTATTCCGATAAGAGCCGTTATTAAATAAAAAATTAACTCTATAGATGAAAAATGTCCAATATGTGAGAAAGAGATGGAATCAGTTGAGCATGCTCTCATGTTATGTGACTATGCTAGGGCAAATTGGTTTGTCTCATAGTGGGGTCTTCATTTTGTGTTTCAACATCCTATGGAGTTATCAGACTGGTGGAAGTGCTTTTGTGAGCATGGCAACTTGAATCCCCCTCTTGGTGATGAACTCAAAAAAATATAGGTTCTTTATATGTGGTGGTCTATTTGAAAAGTTAGGAATGATTTTCTTGATATGGTTCAGCCGTTAGATCCCCTCACAATCTGTAATTTGGTCAATGGAAAGCTTAAAGACCATATTTGCTATACTAACAATCATAATTTCTAAGAGACGGAATTCATATTAAGATTCCTCAAGTTTTATCTAACAAAGAAGATATTTTGATCTTTTTGGATGCTGCATATAAATCATGTGGGCCCCCCCCCCCCCCCAACCCACTAGTAGTAACTACGGTTGAAGCCACCCTACTTAGAATTCTTAATTGAGTTATCAGTTTCATATCCTTTTAACGACTTTGGCTACCGATCATTTTGTTTTCTATTATTTTGCATTACGCCTTTTTTTTTTTTTTTGGTTAAAGTTTAGGTGACCTAGTCATAACTTGTTTTGAAGTCAAAATGAAACATTCTAGAATAATCGTAGACTTATGTATGTAATTAAAACAATGGTTGTCATTGAAGAAAAGTTCATTCTTACGATTGCATCCCTTTCTCATTTATGACATTTACTTTGCATCCATGTGCGTAAAGTTCATATATTAGGCACTTCTCCTCTCACTTTAAAAGCTTGCTTATCCATGTCACTTCCAACAGTCCAAAAAAGTCTTCTCACCTTATCACTTTACAGCATGTTAAAGGATGTCCCCGATGCATGTCTCTTCAATATTCTTGTAAAGAACAAAAACAAGAAAGACCTAACTCATTGACAAGTGTTTTTTGGTAGAAAATTTGACAAGGTTATGTTGAAGCCTTTTGAAGAATCATTTTAATTAAAAATTTGACGAGGTACAGTTGAAGCCTTTTGAAGAATCATTTTATGTACCTTTCTAGACCATTAACGATATTAACGTAAAAGGTAAAATCTGCCAATGTATCAAGAAAGTACAGGCAGGGAAATATAAAACTCATCCTACCTGAGGTTTGATGGCATAAAGACCTTTAATTGAAAAGAAGAGCAAGCTCTACATGAGATTGTTAAAGAATGGAACCAACTCAAATACATCAGGATTCACGAGACAAAGATTTGATTTTGTAAGTAAGTGCAGAAAACCTTGATCCACTCTCACTGTTGACACACAAACAATCTCAAGTGCAACAAAGGACAACAAAGATGCAATTGACCAAGTCAAAGTTGGTCAAAATCGATCAAACAATTCAAGAAAGAATGAAGAAAATGTCTAAAAAAGCTCAAAGGACATTGGAGAAGCTTCCCTCAAGTTTTCATAAAGAAAATAGATCAAAATAAAAAAAGGAGATCACTGTCATTCGTAGGATGACCATGTCAGCATCCGCCAGAATGCCAAAGTGACCATCCACCGGACATACGTCATCATCCACCCGGCGCTACTTGTAGCATCTGCTGGACAGACGTTCAAGGCAATTTTTTTGTATATTGAGGAAGTTACAGTATGTGTTGACCAAGACCAACCATCGGCTAATGAAAGAACCTTCCGGCCGTTGATCACAAAAAAGTGGGAAGCGCGCACTCTCCCCCCTTTTCCCACTTTTTAGTAGCATTTTCTCCTTGAAAAGGCTATAAATAGGGCTGTAAGGGGCAGTCCAAGGGATTCGAATCTTGACCCGAAGATTACCACAAATTAGAAAGCTTGACGGAATTGGATATCAATGAGTTGATACTAATTTAGGATTTAAAACCACCCAAGAGATGAGGTTCAATGACCCAATCAGATTTCTAGATTGCAGTTTAGTTAATAATGGCGGAAAATTAAAAAAACAATCAAATCAATCAACTATAAGATGACAAGGCACATGATTTTTACATGGAAACCATACGCGGGAAAAACCACTAGTTTTATCACTCAAACCAAAGGAAAACTAAGCACTATAAGTTGAACAGTTACAAGTAATACTCACAATCCCTCCCCAGTTGCAACTCAACCTAAGGACTATAATTTATTACTGACTCCTTGCCGTTCATTGCTCCCTATTCTTGAACCAACGACCTTGAAACTGCAATGTGAATAAATCTTAGGCAAGAGAGAAAACAATCCTCTATAAGGAAGTGGAACTAATATCCTTGAGATATTCAGCAACTCAGCATAGCTCTCCAATAGATGCTATAAGGAAGAGGTCTCTCAATTAGATATTCTATACTGAGAAATATGAGAGAGATTCCTTAGAGTTGAGAGATAAACTTTTTAAATAACTTCTAATTCATGCTTTAGGGTTAGAGTCCATGTAGAATAATTAAAACGGCAATCCCGACACAAACATAAAAGGTTTTCATGCAAGTCGGTTGAAAATCACCACTTCCCGCTCGAACAAACCTTGCCCTATTTGAACAAACCATGTCTTTGCCTTCAAGCTTCTAAATTTTCCAACCTCCGTTTGAATCAACGAACCTCCATTTGAACCTATTGATAGCAAGATGCATTCCAAGGCCATAACTTTGTCGTTTTTAGTTCAAATTGATGCAAATCTTGGAACCTACAAATATCTACTCAAAATGAGCTTTTCAATGCTACGTAGCTTGCCTTGATTTGATATATGGTCTGAGAGATATGGCATTTCTTTTTAAACAACTTTATTCAAGCGACCTGATGTAGCACATAACAGTCTAATCTAAAAACATAAAAATTACAACTAAATTGGACCTTGAGTTTTGTCCAACCAATGAATTAGCTAACACTTACAATACAAACAATCTCCCTTTGGAAAATTATGGACAAAACCCCTATCACAACCCGAGCCCAAGAATTCGGGTATTAGGATTAAATCCAAGATAGTGACATACGTACTCTCATGTAATACACACCTGGACCTAAGTTTAAGCGGAATTACATAAGGGGAAATAACATTAATTACATGTGTGATATGCTATTAGTGGATATTTGTCCAAGCATTCAATATGTGAAAGCTGTCAATATCAATCATGAAACAAGTTATCATAACACCATATTAAAATACATTTATATGTACGAGAATCAGAATGAAGCATGTCTTTACAAAAAGGAAGAAAGTTTCTAAACAAAAATAAGGAGTTACACAGTTTCAAAATACAAGGGATCATAATTCATGTATATCAAAATAAAACAAATGCAAGTCAAGAAACCCTAAATACAGTTACATCTCAAAATGAGGCCTAAATTTGCTCTTTGACGCTCTCCATGGGTGGATCAATCAGAGATGATCTGCTGTCCACTCATCTAGGCCGGAGGGGTTCTCAAAGACCTCCTCCAAAATCTTCTCGATCTTCACAAGATTGGAGTTGGAATCTGGACCTATAACACCATAGACAACTAGTGAATAAGCCTATTTAACAAAGTATAAGCATAATTAAAGTAATACGCATTATATCTATGAGAATCATTAATATATGATTATAGAGGGCAATCTAGTACACTAGATAGGCTGTGTAATTGAATAATCGTGCTATAAGAATCAATTAACAGAAATACTTTACTATTTGGCTATTATATTTAATATATCCTCCATTTATGGATCTTTACGTTAAGAACACCATTGACTGAGTTAGGGTATAAATGGGTCTTTTTATGTATGAAGCTCAGAACCTCTAAAGCACATTGTAGCTACATCATTTGTTACTACACCAAATTTAACCCCGCCGAGTATCATCAGATTGAGGCTGAGTAGAGTCAGACCATTTCGATTTATTCATATAATTGAACTTGAATAAATCATGCAATTCATTCAATGAGAACAATACAAAACTGTATCCATGCAATTCATTCGTTCAATTCGTTCTTCTCAATTTAATGTCAATGTCAATATAAAACGTATATCAAGAAAATTCAAATAAAATCAATTTAAACATGATCATTTCAATTCAGGATTATTATTGGAATAAGAGAAGACAATAATGATAATCTAATATGCTATGCAACTCAATTTAATAGAATCAACGTAGTTTTACTGGCCAACCCTAATCTAGTCGTCCAGTATTTCTAACCGTTCATGATGATGTAGTTTTAAGTTATCTGATACATGGTTATCTTTCTTTTGGTGTTACATTGTAAAAAGGATGTGTATCGAAATCCTTTAAATAAACACCCATGGGGAGGTACTTAACAAATGGACAACACCACATGAATACGTTTCAGCCCTTAAGACTTTTTATGATGTACAATTATTCCATTGGACCGGTTAATAAGGCACAGAGACCCAGGAGGTAAGGTCCTACAAGGTCTTGTATAGTACTTACCTAACCTTAAGTTTCAATAACTTTACGGCTTAACCGTGGGCATTTTACAGTTTAGCCGTAAAATACACTATGGCTTAGCATGGTTACTCAGAATTTCTTTCGCATTTACGATTGAACCATATTTTGTTCTACGGCTTAGCCGTATTTGGCCTACGGTTGAGCCACGGCTTAGCTACGGCTTAGCCATAGTACATTATACAGTTTAACCGTTGCTTAGCCGTAGAAGAAAACTAACACTTGAGCTCTCTGGATTTGAGCTGTAACTTTTTTATGGCTTAGCCGTAGGTTTCAGATTTCTTGAAGGTAGGCAATACAGTTCCTCTTCTTTTCAGAACCTTTCCATTTAATTTCCACCACGATAGTCCTTACTCTATTCAGTCATTCTACCGTATAAATCAACTTAGTGTTTTGATTCCCAATTCATCAAGAGTATACAAATCTCATTCGTTTCAGTAGGAATTAAAGAAATTTAGAATAATGAAGACATTAAGGCTGAATGCACATTAAGATTCAGTAAAATTATAAGGATCATAATATACCAACATGCATTAACTCCAAAATTTGCTCATACTTGTCTTATATTATAAATTCAATTCATTATTCTTGTTTTGGCTCAGTGGAGTAGTCAAGCCAGCTTTCGAACCTACAATGACATGCATGTTACATATGATGGAGATGATGAGTCCATGTTGAAGATGAGAGTCTTTTAACCTATATTAACTCAAAAGATCAATGAATGAAAGGTGATCTTACCTTACACAATGATGAGAGAGCTATAAGGCCAACTGTCGTGTAAAAGCTTGAGTCCAATACAGAGAAAAGGTACAGGAGAGGTACAACAATGACACTAGAGATTGCCAATCATACATGGAATCCTCGAGCAGATAGAGATAGCATTAATAAGAAGAAGAAAAGTGCTGGAGCAAAGAGCAGAGAAAAGCGCTTGAAGGAGAGAAAAACTTGATAGTACAATTGAGCTCTTTTATATAGAATAATTTCTGAAGTGTACAAGAAAGTCCAGATTCATTAAAGTAATTTCAGTTTAAGTTAAATGAGGTTTTAACTAGCACAGACAAAGTCAAATACGTACAAGTCAAGTACGGAAGTTGACCAGCTCAACGAGATAAACATGATGATATCAATTTGATACATGTATGATGGAAAACTATGAAATAAAAAATTACGAAAAAGGGCTTCCATCTACCTAGTTAGGTTAAACTCGACCCAATTACCTATTCATGGCCTAGACATAACCCAATAAGATAAAACAGTTAAATCCATTCTAATGATATGTTAAACATCACTATTTAAGCTAATCCCATAGTCATTAGCTAATAACTTACTTAATTAGTTGCTAAACATACTTAATTAGGATCCGAGTGTTACATGCAGCCACTTAACTCATTTTGAGTGCGTTTGACATCGTGCCATTCGAATGTTTCCATGAGATAATGGTATAGCAAATATGTTTGGTATGTGCAAATCATTGCTTCGAATTTTGGTCTCGAGGAAAGGAATTTCAAAATCTTAACCTATTAGCACAAGAAACTTGGAACAAAAAAACTTCGTTTCTATTAAAACAATTTGCTGGTATAGTTATTTCCTACTTATCTTAAGGTGACTCTATTATCTAATTTCTAAAGTAGCTTATATGATAATAATTACAAGGGTGAGCCCAGATTATAATTCCTAATTCATATAATGGTGGGATCATATTATAAATCCTTTGAGTGTGGGCCATATGTTCTAATTTCTAAATGTGGGTTATATGGTTTAAAAAATAGTATCTTTCAAAAAAATATTTGATATTTCAAAAAATATTTAATCTTTTAGAAAAAATTTGTCTTTAAAAATATTATTTAATCTTTCAAAAAAGTATTTTATTTTTAAAAAAATAATTTTTGAAAAAATATTTAATCTTAAAAAAACAACTTAATCTTTCAAAAAATATATTTAATCTTTCAAAAAAATATTTAATCTTAAAAGAAATTTTAATCTTTCAAAAAAAGTTAATCCTTAAAAAAAAATTTAATCTTTCAAAAAAATCACAAAAGGTGGAGCCACACTATAATTTTTATGAATGTGGCCACATGTTCTAATTTCTAAATGTGAGCACCACTTAATTTTTAAAGTGAGTTTTGTGTTCATAGTCAACAATAGGATGGCACCTCATAATTTCCAAAGGTGGACACCATATTGTAATTTTTAAATATAGGTCTTATATACAAAATCACAAAAAATGTGGGTCCACTTTTTAATTTCTAAATGTGGGTCACGTAGTCACAATCACAAAAGTTGAACATATAGTATCAATCCTATGAATTTGGGCTTAGATTCTAATTTCTAAATGTGTATAGCATGCTGTAATTTATAAAGATGAGTCTCATATTTATATTAAAAAGTGGGCCCACATTATAATTCTTATAAACATAAGCCCACTATATAAATCTTATGAATATGGGCCCCATGTTCTATAGGTGGGTCCCATGTATGCCAATAATAAAGTGCTGCAAATATTAAAAGGTGGTTTCCACATTTTAAATCATATGATTCTCTTGTTTCTTTTGTTTCAGAATTTTTTTTACACCGTGTCACGACCCGAGCCCAGGCGATCAGGGGTTAGTCACAAATCTAACCAGTGATACACATACTCCCGTGCATATGCACTTAGACCCAGTCTAGATGCACACGCACAAGGAAAAATCACATATGCAAATATGTACGCGGAAGCTGTAGGTATCAAACGTAAACATGAAACATACAGGAAACTCAACTGAATGATAACCAACTGGTTATAAAAGGGGCGGAAATATACAAACTGAATCCAATCATAGAGATACAAAACATGAACAACATCAATGATAGGAAAGAAGGCAATATGCAACTATGATACTATCGCACTCTCCGCAAACCCTGAAGAGACTGCTGAAGTCTCCCTAGCTAACAGAAGGACCGACAAGAACCCGGTCGGGTACCTGAGCCTGCAACACCAAGGACAATCTGTGAATAAATGATTCAGCAAAGTATAAGCAGTAACAAGTTAACACGTGTGGTCTCTAATAGAATAAAAGATATAAATAATCATAACATGTCAATGTAGTACTCTAGGCAGTTGTGCATTCAAATTAACATATGCTCTGTGAATCAATGTGTACGTAATATGACATGTACATACTAGGTGGCAACTACGTACGCCAAATGCTCCTAAATAGGGATCTTATCCGTGTAGAGAACACCATGGGCCAGATGAGTCTCGGTTTCCTGGGGCCCGGATTCCCCAAGACATTTCCTTCTGCAGTAAGGCCATACAAACTATACCAAAGTCACCCCGTTGGGATCCTAAGGCTGAGGCTCAGTAGTGCCGGACCATATCGAGTCAACCAATATAAGAACATGCAGATCATAACGTGCATATCATTATGTGTATAGCTTAATATGTATATCTTATCAGAACGTAATTAACAACCACATCAACCTTAGTAGATCAAACAACAGAGTAGAAAGCATTAGGATAACCAAGGATGAAGGCATCTCAACTCATGTGCATCAATTAGTAAGATCGAACATGCAAGACCGCTGTTCTACCCGGGATTAACCATGGACAGAGTTAGGAATATTCAATCGTGTGCCCCAGCACAGAACGCGTATAAGAAGGAAAAGACCGAAGCCAAAATGCAATGCAAATCAGATTATCTTTCAGGAATCACGATCTTTTACTAGCCAATCCTATTCTAGTTATTTAGTGTTTCTAACCGTGCATGATGATGTAGTTTTAAGTTGTTCGATGCACCCTTGTCTAGTGTTGTAGTATATCTGGAATGTGCACCGAAGTCCCTTAAACCAACACTCATGGGGAGGTGCTAAATAACCAGATAACGTGCATGAATGAGTCGCAGCCCTCGAGATAATTCATGTCATACATTCATACCATCGGGCAAGTTTAGATGATCTACATTCGATCATGAAGGCCATAGCAGTCTCTTCCTTAGTTTTATCCAGTTTTAGTCATTACTTAGGGGTAGCAAGACTAAACCGTGGGGAAACATACGACTTAGCCGTAGGCATCTTACGGCTTCGCCGTAATATGCACTGCGGCTCAACCGTGGTTCCCCTTTACTGTTCATCTGCAATTACGGTTCACCCGTATTTCGTTCTACGGCTCAGCCGTGTCTTGGTCTACGGCTTAGCCGTAGGTGGACATACGGTTTAGGCATAGCTGGGCCGTAGAAGGTTTGTCAATTGTTTACTTTCAGTTAATCCAGAAAGAACCACCCTGTACTAATCTACGGCTGGGTCACTACTGAGATACGGCTTCGCCGTAGGACAATATACGGCTTAGTCGTGTCCTGGCCGTAGAAGAAAATTGGGTTTTTCCCTCTCTGGACTTTTAGCCGTAGATGTATTACGGCTTAGCCATGGAATACACGGGAGTCTTTTCTGAACTAATTACAGAAACACTGAAACATAGACAAACGGGTTCAAGTACATGTAATAGAGGGAAACAAATACAAGATGGGCTGTAAACTTCATTCATATGCAAGAATACTCAACTTAATCACAATCAAACACATACCCACATGGTTTAGCCAAGTTATGCTTATACTTGCCTCAAATGGGGTCTAACACACTCTTTGTTGTCCTTGGGCTCAATTCACGTTCTAGCATGCTCTTAGAGACACCATGCATGAAAAAGAGAAGAAACGAGAAAAAAATGTGAGTGCATAAAACAATGGCTCCCTGGAGAGCAACTGGGAAGAAGATGAGATGCGAGGAAGACTAGAGCTCACCTTCACCCACACATGACTGAGAGACCAAACCTGGACATGAACCGATGCTCTCCCTGACTTGAACGACAGAAGGAAAGGAGGAATGAGAAAAAGACTCGAGAGAGAAAGAGACAGAACAGTGACAGAGAACAAGAAGAAAGTCGGTGGACTTATAAAGATAAACATAAAGGCCAATTTGCAATAAAGTCCAAGTATGAAGACTAATTCCAGTTTGAGTCATTGGCGGGTCTAACGGAAACAATTGACATATTTGGCAAACGACGTAGTTACGGGAATCAACAAGCGTACCAACAGACACGTGTTGAAGTCAAGATGATGCATGAAAGATACCTTCTAACAAAATCTAAAATTACGAAAAAGGGCTTAGGTCTACCTAAACCAGGTCAAACTCAACTCAACTACCTATCCAGAACCCAAAACCAAACAAAAACACGAGCAAAACACAATTAGCAACCAAATCCTTAGAAATTAGCCACTAATCCAAATCAAATCGAGTCGGAGTGTTACACACCATTACCAAACAAGTTTCATATGGTATATTCTCAGTAGAGTATTTTAATATAATGTTGCCAAACAAGTTCTGCAGAGTGTAGTGTTAGCACAACCCAATCTCAGCACATCTAGATCTAAGCATAAAATTGGGAATAACATAGAAACACAGCCAAATCGGTCCTTTTGTTTCTTGAATATCCTCTCTTTCTGATATGCATTCAAAAAAAATTTTTTTTTTGAATGACGGCGTTGTTGTAACAGTAATACCCCTCTCATACATTGATAGATTGTTATAGGTAGATTGTCATGTGAGGAAATATCTTAAAATCCGTCGAACTGAAGAGGAGGGATGTGGAATGGATGAAATCCTTCAAACTGAAGAGGAGGAATGTGGAATGGATGAAGGATTTAGGTTTGTTTAACCAATTGAATAGTGTTAAGTGGATGTTGATGAGGACATCTGATAAATTGTTAAACATGTTTTTAGGGGTGTTCTGCACTCTAATTTTATGATGAATTGGTGAAGCGGAGTTTCTGTGGGTTTCAAGTGATTTAAAGTTGGTTAGGGGTCTATGCTTTATAGGTCTTTATGATTGTTATGATTGGTGGATTGATAGATTGTTACAGTTAAATTATAATGTGAAAAATTAAACTTGAGGGTGAATGCAGAATGGATGAATCATTGGATCTCCACAAGATTTTATCCGAAATAGTTCTCCATTTTTATTTTCGTGGGTTGAAAATGTGTGACTTTTTGCTTTTAGGGGGTGGGGTTTTGATATATTGGAGCGTCTATTTTGCAAATTTGTTCTGCTCTTTCAAAAGTTTTGTGTCGCTATTTCAGAAGGTTACATTCCTCTGTACATGTTTGCCATCAGATACTTAGGCTCTGTGTGGTTTGGTGAATCTTGTAAATTTCTTTATTGATTATAAGTTTCATTGGTTAGATGGGCATCTAGGAGTTTATGAATCTATAAACTTTCATATCTTTGGCATGTGAACTTATAAATCTATGATTTTTTTTAGAGGCTTTCTGGTTTTAACTTTTGATATTCAAATGTTCATGTATATTTTCCAACCAAGCAAATGATGAAATATAAGGATACATTGTGATCATAGTTGGTAGAAAATGTTAGTTGACATAATTAAATATTTTGTATCTATTTAAATGCAATACATTTTCTTTTTTTCCATTATTAATGTGAAGAAATACAACAAAATAATTATTTGGGCCTTTTCAATTAAACATTGTATGCACCCCTCAAATAAAAATCTTAAGTCTGCCATTGATCGCATCTAGTCGGCTTACCTTATGATCCATCCAAGTGGACTATAAAAGAAGGACCTCGATAGTCATTTATTCCAAAGTTGGCACCCATCCAAATGGGCTGGATTGTTAAATCGATTGTGTAGTCATTTGGATGATAAAAATATTTGGGCCTTTGATCCAATGATTAAGGTGATTATTAGAGCCTTTGTCACCATACAGAGGGTCTTTGCCTTGAGTTTGTGTTGGGGGGGGGGGGGGGGGGGGGGGGAGGATTTTCTTTCAAAGTCCCCTGTCCCATCCCTAGGTGGGCTCCACTAGCACCTGTGCTTAGCATAAAATGAACACCGATGCTGCTTAGCAGAGGGGTACCCAAATATGTGATTTAATCAATTTATTACAAGCATTCTTTCAACAACTAATCATTTGGTTTAACATATGTGAGGCCTGCCTTTTTAGATCAAACTAGCTCATTTAAAAATAGTATTCCTGGTGTATCCGAATTAGAGTACTCTAAACTAATGGATTGATCACATTTATAAAATAAAATTTACATATTTCATACATGGATAAATTGAAAATGGCAGATATCAGTCCACTCATAGGCATGTGATGTGAGCGAGTGGGTCATTCTAGGTCAGGACGGCAGGGGGGGGATTGCCTTAAAAAGAACGATAAAAAGTAGATAAATGTTAGAATAGGGAGGGAGAGAGAGAGCTCTTATTCATTAGATCTGTGTGTACATAATGGGGGGAGGAGGATCTTATTTATAGAATAAGATTGCTTCCTCCTCAAGCAACCCAATAGGGAAAAACCCTAACCCTTGTAATCTCTTTATCTCATGTGGGTCCCAATGTGGGCATCCACCTATGATAATATATCTTATAACACTCCCCCTTGGATGACCACCATTCAATGACAGTTGCCTCATTAAAACCTTGCAAAGGAAAAACCCAGTAGGATAAAAACCAAAGCGAAGGAAAAAGAGTACAACGATCTACAGGATCATTGAATTGGTGTTGGACGTGCATAATGCTGCCTCGTTAAAACCTTAACTAGGAAAACCCAGTGGGACAAAACCTAGAGAAGGAAAAAGAGTACAGCGCACATATGTCCTGGGTATCATACTTCAGGATGCCTCCCCTTGATTGACTACTCCCCATGATGATAACATCTTTGTACATAATTCAGCATGTCAATCTCGTATACAATTTCTAAAATACTGAGTTTTGGCAAAACTTCGTAAACTGATCAGCCAGGTTGTTGCTTGAACGAACTTGCTTGACTTCAATCTTGTTATTTTTCTGAAGCTCATAAGTGAAGAAGAACTTTGGTGTAATGTGTTTCGTCTTGTCATCTTTAATGTATCATTCTTGAATCTGTTGAATACATGCCCCATTGTCTTTGCAAATAATGCTCGGAGTACCTGTACTAAGAGGTAATTGACAAGAACTACATATATGCTGAGTTAAAGATTTTTGCCATACACATTCCCCACTGGCTTAAAAATCTCAGCATGGTTAGAATAAGTAGCTATCAATAGTCAATTTAGTAGAATATCAAAAACAATGATGGCAACCATTAAGAAACATACAACATGTCATAACATTTGTATAATACCAATCCAAAGCTTTGGTGCAAAACTATATATGGGAAGCATATTTATAAAGAGTGAAAATCTCATTAGAACTTCTCTCGATCTGCGGGTCGAGATAAAATAGTCAATAGTTTTCTCGAGCTCTTCTGGAGTCTCGATTAGATTTATAAACTTCTACTATTATAAATCCATTTAAGGATTGTATAAACAGGAACAGGCAAATGGGATTGTTTTCATACTCTTCCTTAGATAAATATCCACTAAGACGATTGTACCATATTCTTCTGGAATGCTTCAGGCTGTACAATGAACGTCTTACTTATATTGAGTACGTACTCTCTGACTTTGCTTCAGGCAAAGCAAATCCTTCTGGGATTTTCATATATATAACTGTGTATGTTTTCAATCCCAAGTTTCTACAGGAAACCTTATATCACAAGTTTGCCTTTCGTTCATTTTCCTTACAAACACCCATTTGTAACCTACAGGGTTAACACCGTTTGGGGTTTGTACTATAGGTTCATATATACCACGTCTATTTAGAGACTGCAATTCCTCAATGACATCTCTCTATTTTGGCCAATATATTCTTTGTCGACATTCATTTATAGAACGTGGTTTTATATCCCAAACAACATTCTCAATTAGTTGTGTAGCTACCGCATATACAAATGCGTCATCGATGATAATTTCATTTCTATCCCATCTCTCTCTTGAATAATTATAAAGTATAGAGATCTCTTTATTTATTGGGTACCCATTGCCTCTTCAGGGGCTTCCAGAGTCTCTTCTGGGACTCATGTCTCTTCCGGGACATTAATTTCTTCAGGAAATTTGGAGAGAGTGGATTTTATCATAAACTCTTCGGGAGTATACCTCTTCTGGAGTATGATTGGGATATGATTGCTCATTTTTCCTCTTCTGGGGAGCTGAGTCCTTGAAACCTATAAGTCTACCATGCTTCTGGCATGTGTAGATTCATTTGCTGCCATATTTGGACTTTGTTCTTCAGGAACATTAATTCGTACTTGTCCTACAGGGACATTAATTCGTGCTTGTGTGTTCATAGCCGATACATGTGACCTAGTCACTTTTGCTGCATCATTAAAAGCATCAAGGAATTCGTTTGTAATTAAGTGCACAATTCTCCGTACTTCATTCTCACATTGTGAAGTACATAAATCTAGATGAGATTGAGTGGAAGTATTCCACATTAATTCTCGCCGTTCTTCAGGAACGGATTGTTCTTCAGGAACAAAGTGTTCTTCAGGAACTCTCTTATCTCCTCCTAACGGCGAGAAGACTATCTCATCAAGATGACAATCAGCAAAAACGAACAATGAATATATCTCCTGTCATTGGGTCTAGATATCCATTAATTAGGGTGAAGTATAACCAACATAAGTCTACGTTCTGAGTTCATGCAGGTCATAAACCTACGCTATCAAGTCTTATAAATTTAATAACATGATTAAGGATGTGTAGCCTAGGTTTAATAATATGTGCTAATGGGCGGGATTAGATAGGTTCACAAATGTCACACAATATCCTTTGCGAAAAGGATGGTCAATAGATGGTACTCTAAGGAGTACGTAACAGAAGTATCAATAATTTACCAGAGCATAAGACCCCTAGGATAACAAGCTTCTGGCTTAACTTTGTCGTTTTGCTCATAATCGAATATGATTCGATTTTAGAGATTGTCTTGTAATATAACTCAGAGATTGAAGGAGAATGCACTTAGCTTTTCTAGTATTAGCTTCTGGCTGTCAATACTAGTAATGATGTACAAATATTATTAGGTAGACTCTTCAGGAGCATTTAAATATTTGTATGGATACAGCTATGATCGATGCCGTGCACGAATGAAACACTAACTAGAGAAAACTTCTGGTTTTTTCAATGTAGTGTGTTTTGTTGCACTGTCTACTGGACAGATATTATCCTCAGCTTCATGCATTCCATGAGCCATAGAGCAAGTAATAAATTCACATAACTAGGTAATCGCATTGCAAAAATAAAAGTAAGAACAACTAAACAATTCAGCATTCAAAGCAAATATAACATAATATACGGGGGATTAAAAATAAGTCCTAGCATTCAACAAAATATCTAAGAACTGAACTCAATGTTCAAACTCATAAAAATAGTTGTAGGTTTTCCAGACCATGCTTGGTGGTTCGCCCAATTTCCAAACAAAATGCCTTCTCAATCACCTCTCCTGGGGTGGTTTATTTCATCTCTACGGGAGAACATATTATATCTACCTCTTCTGGAGGGATTTTAATTGACTAATCTGGCATTTATTTTAAGCATTGGGTGTATGACCATCTGCTGGTGATCATCCCTGTCTAATGGGGATATAATGGTGCGGAAAATAAGAGTGTATGCCATATCCTTCAGGGATATTTTATTTCCGACTTTGATAGTATCACCAAGCCTTTTAGAGTGTGTTAAGATCGATTTACTAATAACAATCAAACAAAAATAGAACTTCGGGTTCTCAATATCCGATGACAAAATATAATGAAGAATTGGCCAATCAGAAAGTTAGAACTTCGGGTTCTTAACTGATGAATCAGAACTTCTAGTTCTGTTAATACTTCAGGCTAGTGATAGAACTTCAGGTTCTTAGAACTACTGGTTCTATCAAAACTTCAGGTTTGAATCACAACTTCTAGTTCTATCAAAACTTCAGGTTTGATTTCATGGCTGTTGTATCGATCTACACTACTTTGAATCTTTAGAAATCAAAGCTCCAAGTTTGATTATGAATATGAATCTTCAGGTTCATATTCCAAATCTTAGAACTTCTGGTTCTAGATAATGTATGGATCTTCTGGTCCACGTTATTCATTGGAAATAGAACTTCAGGTTCTATTATACACAACTACTGCTTTGGCAAGAACAAATTCATCAAGACTAAAATTTCATATAATCATATAGTGATAATGATACCTAAGTAATTATATCAAGCATGCAGTACAATGTTATAGAATATAAAAATAAATATATGTGAGAAACATAAATAAAATGTAGAACTTCAGGTTCTTAACATCCAATCAAAGATAATAATAAAAATGTGATGAAGAATTGAGAAATTGAAGTTTATAACATTGGGTTCGCAACTTAAGAATCAGAACTTCTGGTTCTGAATTAAAGTAGTTCATGGATCTTTCAGTACAAATTAGAACTTCAGGTTCTATATTAGGATAATTCATGGATCTTCAGGTCCGGGTTAGAACTTCTGGTTCTAAATAAGAATAACATACAGAACTGCAGGTTCAGGTTATTTATTCGATATAGAACTTCTAGTTCTAAGTATCATATGAAACTTCGAGTATGTTTTGTAAATCCGAAAACTTCTGGTTTCAGAGTAAAATAACCAACGGATCTTCTGGTCCGAATTTGAAAGAACTTCTGGTTCATAGATTAAAATAATTTACGGAACTTCGAGTCCGAATTATTGATTCCATATAGAACTTCTGGTTCTAAATATCGTATGGAACTTCGGGTTCCAATTTCTTGCATAGAACTTCTGGTTCTATTTATGATCCATGATTTTCAATTCTATCATGATCTCTTTTCGATAAATGAATAATCATCACAAAAATTAAATGATAAATATTTGCAGATCTAAAAGAATAAAGATAAATGCAAACTAATAAGAGATCATAAAATATGGATAAATTACTTAACCTTTGAATCATCCTCCTTTTGGTGCCAATGTGTAGATTTGCTCGCGAGCTTTCCGTAGGTACAAACGGATCTCAAATCGGACTTCGGATCGTCAAGATATCGCAGAAACAAGTTTCTGCCATCAATCCGGTCAAATCTCCCTTTGACCGTACGATTTGCTGACGTCAGCAGGCTGACGTCACCTGGATGACAT
This sequence comes from Sextonia rubra, assembly GCA_037013555.1. Classification (NCBI taxonomy): domain Eukaryota; kingdom Viridiplantae; phylum Streptophyta; class Magnoliopsida; order Laurales; family Lauraceae; genus Sextonia; species Sextonia rubra. Next base: position 14,826,683 of record JASUAD010000007.1, on the reverse strand, counting down.
CAGGCACTGGGCTTTTGGAAATCATGCCTTTACAAACGGGTTGGGTCCACCCGACCTGACCTATACTTGACCTGGTCCCAGACCAGATTCTTCTCCCTCTTTGTTTCGATTCTGGGTTTTGCTACACCCGTCACCCCTTCTGTTTTTCCTATGCAAACTGCAGGAGAGGTGTGCTGGGAGCCTGGGATGTCTTTGTTTTCGTTGGTGGAAGAAGAATACCAGCGGAATCGCCAAAAACCAGAGGCGGTTTTGGAAATTCCCGGTTTCGCTGAAGGTTTCACGACGCGGTTGGCAGGCGGCCTTCGTCCGTTCCGGTGAAGAGTCCGAGGAAAAGAGTTCCTGTGATGGGACAGGGGAGCACGCGTCAAGAGTCCGAGGAAAAGAGAAGCTCGCTTTCTCCTTCTTCTCCTTCTCCGGCGAAGATCTGATTTTCCGATCCGTATTCCCGCCGGGAAAACCAGAGGCTCCGGCGCTCCTCCGAATCCTCGCCAGCTCATCCGCTCTCGCGTTCTTCCGCCATGAATCAGGAGTAGTAAGATCTCAAACCCTAGATTTCCGTTCTCGTTCGCTTGTTCCTCTCTTTTCTCTCGATCATTTCCTCCTCGCGGATCAGAAGATTGGGTTTTGCTGAAATCCCCGTGATTTATCGTTGATCGGTGCATGTTCTTGTTGATTTTCTAGGTTTTTGATAGCATAGATCAGATCTGTTGTGAGTTTCACGCGTACGACGGATGATTCGTACGTGTATAGATTCTACGGACGACGATCGCTTCCCTTTTCCCTGATTTATCGGCGGTGTTAGAGATTTTGAGATAGGCATGCTTGGATCGAAAGTGTTCTAGGGATTTGCATGCTGCGATCTGATCGCAGAATCCAGATCTGTGCGATTTGATTCGAGATCTGTAGCGATTCTGGAAGCTGAGTGATTATATGTAATTGAATCATGGTTTGGTTTTAAGATGCCATTGCTTGTACATGGAATTGAGGAGGAAGGGAGAGGAGATTCGGCTCTGCACTTCCATGGCGACGAAATCCCAGCTTTGGGTGCCGTGGCGATTGACGGCGCACGCTAGCAGGAGCTCCTCCCATGTGGTCCATGGATGGTCACGATCAAGACCGAGATCAGCGCCAATCTCCTGATATGGTTTAGCCATGGTGGTCGTTCGCGCGCCCTTTCGTTCATACAGCGAGCGAGTGAGGACCTGTTCTGTGCAGAGAGAGCGTGCACACAGTTTGGGAGTTTCAGAAATATGGGATTCAATGACATTGATCTCACGAGCAGCAACTTCAACTCGAGCTCTTCGTGCTGATAACGTGTTAGAATAGGGAGGGAGAGAGAGAGCTCTTATTCATTAGATCTGTGTGTACATAATGGGGGGAGGAGGATCTTATTTATAGAATAAGATTGCTTCCTCCTCAAGCAACCCAATAGGGAAAAACCCTAACCCTTGTAATCTCTTTATCTCATGTGGGTCCCAATGTGGGCATCCACCTATGATAATATATCTTATAACAATAAAGTGTATTTTGGTACACCAAAAAAGGTAAAAGGTGCAATGCATTCTTGAGGATCTTTAACGCGGGCCTACTTAAATTAAAGCTCTATTGTCAGAGTCAGATTCTTTCCTGTGACTGAAGGCATCCCCAAACATGGATATTCATTCCTGCATCAGATCAATGAATGAACCATCAATCATTTTATCTGCAATATTCCAATCCAATAGTGTAGCTCAGTAAATCCCCTAAACCTTCTAGTCAAACTCTGATATAATGTCTGTTGGGTACGTGTGATCATATGTAAGCGTCGCTTTTATAAGTCAGATGCACTAGATCCTTCTTCCTCTATGAAACATTTTAAAATATGAATATTTCTCAAACTAATTTTTGAATCTACTTCTATTTGAAGTATGCATAAATACCAATTGCTCAATTTGTATCTATTGAAAGAAGTTATAGCTGATCATGAATATTTCTACTCAATCAGTGATGCAGCAAGGGGTAAAAGACAATTGTTGCTCAAGAACCCAAAACAGAATATGACAGATTGCATGCATGGACATGAAACAGACACTCGAAAGTAATGTCCAAACTAGAGATCATGGGATGTGCTGAACCACATATGTGAATGTGGGCTCTACATATTCTTTGAATCCACAGTCATTATGTTTGAATTATTCAAAATTCAATCCCAGCCACAAAGACCCCTGACGAAATCTGCCAAAACACAGCTGTGTCTAACACTTATAAAATTCACCACATGATCCTCTTATTTTTCTGTTCTATACATTAGGTCATTTCTAGAGTGTCCCAATTACCCAAGAGTTCTCGTCCTCTATTTTGCTCAGCTCTATCTAGAACCCAATTTGCTCCAAATCAACCCAACAACCTGAAGAACCTAAAGAATATGCAATTAGGGCTCCATGACCACAATTTTAACAAAAGAAAAGAACCCAGAAAAGTTTTTCTTAAAAGTACCCAAAAGCTTATGGTTGTAACAAAGAAAGAAAATCAAATAGAAGATTTTTTTCAAATGCAGAGGAAAACGAGCATATTTTCGGGCTTGAAATTTCGTAAATTGTGGTTAGCTATTTAGAAAAACTGCTTCTTCGGATGAGGAATGTGGACTATTGAGTAATATACTCTTGGCACAGAATCAATTCTGTCAAAGCCCTTCGAATGATGCATCTGAAATGTGGGTCTTATCATGGATGGCGAATACCTAAAAGTCACTGATCAAATGATCCTAGCAGTGCAATTTGAGATCATCAAATTGGGCATGATTGAGAACCGCCTCTTGCCCAAGTGGTAAGGAAGATAGTTCTCACTTAGCTATGGGTATGCCTCATTTTCCTGCTTGTGCAAGCTATTCTTCCTACGTTTATGGGCTGCCATTGGGGATGAAGCCACACTCGGGCAAGAAGGGGCAATTGCCCCTCCTCACTTTTGTGAAATCCTCATATGGGATAAGACCTTGTAGATTGCTATTTTCCCCCCTTCTCAATTTTTACCGCAAGAAAGTAATCAGCGTAATATTATCTTTTTCATTTTTTCAAAAACAAGTCACAATTTAGCTATCCTTTTTTGTAGTATACTCTCATCTTTTTTTTTCCCTTCCTTTTGTTTTTTTTTTCCTTATTTCTCTCGTGCCTTCCATATGCCTTTTGTGTGTGTGTGCTGCACGCGCGCGCGCGTGTAGCATTGGTTTTGTGTTCTTCTTCATTCTTTAACACTTATTACATTCTCAAATCTAACTATAGTGGTAATACAAAAAAAACTCATCTTCCTTTTGATTTGTTTATTTCTTGTTTTCTTTTTTTCTTTTTGTTGAGTTCAATAGATGCCTCTTTGGTGAGTACATTTAAATGCATATAATAATCTTTTTCATGTTATTTGTTATTTTTTTCAAATACAATTACTTCTTCTTGTTATTTATCTTTTGTTCACTTTATGTTGTGAGGAATTTTTTTTAATATCATGTTATTTAAAAATCTATCACAAAGTGATTATCAATAAAACTAAGATCACTAGAGACAACAGTAATCACTTATCACTCATCTCCATATGCTTGTGGGGCCCATTCAACCAACAATTACAACTAGATGTTCAATTCTCCATTAAAAATATTGAATATTGCAAAATCATTCTTGTAGAGTTATGGAAATATGAAAGTGGGATTGGGTTGAATTGAAGACACCATGGCATACTCTCTCTCTCTCTCTCTGATGCTTTTTTTGCCCAATGATTGGAAAAAATTATAGCCTTCAAAGGCCGACTTATCAAAGCCTTGTTGTATTAATTATGTCAAGGTCAGCTAAATAAAAATCTAAATATTAGAAAAAAAATTAGCGCTCTAATTTTCAATTACTTTATTTTACTTATTTATTTATTGATGGTTTTAATCCATCTTTGCCCCCTCTAGGGGAAATTCCTGGCTTCGTCACTGGTTGCCTTTCAACATGTGCGTGCTTTCTTCCTAGTGTGTAGCTTCTTTTCCGCTTGAGTGGGTTGTGTGGGCTCTCTCTCCTTGGGTGGGGGAAAAAAATGGAGCATGGTTGTGATTGCATGCCTAGCCTTAAGTATGGATCCAATTGCATTGGGTTCGGTTAGAATCAACAATGTATTCGGGTTTGAATAAATTTTTTTAATACAACATTGATTTTTGGATCTGGATCTTGAATATGTTAGACCCAAACCCAATATTAAGAGGGAAGTCTAGATTTAGACCGAAGTAGTGTGAGCCTGACAATTGTAGCTTTAATAACTGAATAATTGTTATAAGATGTATTATCATAGGTGGATGTCCACATTGGGATCCACATGAGATAAGAAGAGCAGTTAGGATTAGAGTCCTATCATATTAGGTTGCTTGGGGACGAAGCAATCTTATTCTATAAATAAGATTCTCTTCTCCCCTTATTATGTACACACCTCTCATTAATAATAATAAGAGTCTCTCTTTCTCCTACTACTGTTCTCTTTTATTTTACAACAATATCAAGTTATAATCCTAGATATCTATCCAAAAAAGAAGTTGTAATAATCCTAGATAAATTCGTAGGTACTTTGACATGGGGTTATATCTGAGTCCATAGTTTTGAAAATGTATATGTATGTGTCCCAATAAGGGACGTAGTGGTGTCATGGTCTGGGCCAGCTCAGACTCAAGCAAGCCTGGTCCCCATTGAGACGGATCCGTATTCCGTACGATCTCAAGCCTCTCTGAACGTGGTCCTGGCCTATTTCGGCCTGACATCCTCCTGCTAATGTTATTACTTCTTAAATGCGGTCTTTAGTCAAAATTATTGAATGGGCTTGGCCGGCATGTTCAGGCCGACAGACAGAATGTAGGCCCACAACATGCCACAATGACAAGCGTGTGGTCCACCGTATTGCAATTTTGCATTATACTATCTTCTTTTACTGTGACAAAGATGGTTTCCCGCGGCATTTACCTGACAGGACTATTGCTCGGGGAGGATTGGCTGCCTGCCCGGATCCCCTCAGGATGAAGTTGGCAGTGGAAGTAGAACACAAGACCTATGGAGTAAACCCAAGTCTTATCTCACCATCACCTAGGTGGACAAAAGAGAAAAAAAAGATAGCATTTTACCATATAGAAAAGAAAGAGAAATGGAATTTCACTGCATTTGATTATCCTAATTGTTATGGTAATGTAAAAAATGTACTTATTTTCAGGTAATAGAAAAAAGTTATGACTTATGAGCGTGAAGTTTGAACGTCCATTTCAATAGATAGCTAGCATATTTTATATCTTCATATTAAGTCTTCATAGACAGCATATTATTATTTTCCAAGAGTTCAACATTCTCCATGAGAATATTTTCTAATGAAAATGGCCATCCAGAGAATTTTGATAGCAGGAATGGGACAGTCTATGTTAGGCATGAAAGTATGATCATTTATGTCAGTTGGATGTTGACAAACTTATACAAGCAAAGCTCTTATTTTATTAATGGCAAGGGAAACTTATAGTACATTAAAATATTACAACCAGAATTAAACAAAGCACTCTTATTAGAAAGATAGGAAAATATAATTTTATAAAAGAGATATACGAAAGGAAAGAAGAAATTACATATTACAAACAAGGAATAATTTTTTCAATTTCTAAATATCTTATTTTTGACTAAAAATATAAATTTCTTTAGAAATGCAAGCATCTAAATTGACCCAATATCCATGTTTTGTACATTTGTTATGATAATTGATATTTACACCAGGGAGCATGTGGAATGACATAAGAGCCCGTTTGTTAATTTAACTGGTAGAGTGAAGTTAGGTGAATGGTAATTGTAAAAGATAAAAAAAATAAGAGGTGTTAAATCAATCCAATGATTAGATTTTATTTTTTAGTGAAAAGAGAATGTAACTTTTTGACTTTTTGTGTTAAAAGTAGATAATTTTTGTTTGTTAGTGGGATAGAAAAGTACCTTTTTGACTTTTTTGTGCAAAAAGGTAAAAGAATTTTTTTGAAATGTGGTATTTTAATTTGACTCTTTTAGGTGGTTATGTGGTGAAATGAAAGATGACTTTAACTTTACAATGAGGGAAAATTAACAAACGGGCCCTAAGGGGTCAGTTTGTGGTTTACGTTTGACTTTAGTAGGTTCCATTTGTGAGATTAATTCTCTTTGTGTTGAAGACCTTGGTAATATCCAACTCATAAATAATAAAAAAGATATGTATGACAGCTGAGATCCATCACTCTTGTCAATATTTTCCCTTAAAAATAGAGATTTTTGCATGCATGGCCACAAGAATATCTGTTTGGTGGTTTGTCAATGTTATTTATTTATTTTCATATTCTTTTTGGGCGGTTGGTGTAAGTATCAACAACAACAACCAAGCGTTTAATCCTCATTCTCACCACATATTTCCTGACGTGGTACGGACCCTCAGCTTCCTGCTCTAGAAACCCCATGCTCTGTCGGCATTTTCGACGAAAAGGAGATCTTGCAGTTTTTTTTTTCTATAGTGAAAGAGTGACACGTTTATGAGCTGGGACTTGGGATCCTTTCCCTCTTCTTATCTGAATTTTTTGGTTGTGGTAAAGTTCATTTTCACTGGGGCAAGGTAACACCATTTTTTATTAGGGTAAAATTTGACATTAGGCTGAAAAAAAGGTGTTTATTAGTGGAATTTAAGGACAAAACACTAAAAAAAGGGTGTTTTATTTTGAACTCTGAAAACTTTCAACTGGTGGTCTAACTTTGGAGTACTGATCTCTTCGCAAAGGAAATCTTTGTGTTAGAGTCAGTTAGAGGGCTTCCATCTTCTAATTCGAAACAAGCAATCTCAAAGAGCCATTCCTTCTCTAGGAGTCTTTTTAGCCTAAAACTCCTGCATCTCTTGATCAGAGGGGAATAATTCCTCATGAGTGCATGTCGACCCAAACTCTCGATTGAGAGTTAAATCCCAATCACAACTCTACATGATAAAAAGAATGCCATCTTAAACTTATTGGTAAGAGAAGTTAGATTTCATAACCTAGCTTCCCAAGATTTAAATGTTAGGCATGCCACCTTTTCTCACGTGAAGGCTCTCTCATCTCACCCGAGGTCTACTTCCCTAGCCAAGAGTGGTTCCAGACCCTTATAGCTAGGTACTAAATTAAAAAAAAAAAGACCTCTACATACTAATGCTTTGTTTGGGGATTAGCCTTGGCCTATAGTCAATTGCTAAATTTGTCTAGCCCCATGTGGGAAGGGGAGAAGCATGATTCTTTCCCTCTTTATAAGACTTTCTCATCTGAATTTTATTTGTTGGGAATTTCTCACAATATTTGTGTATTTGAAAATTTGATAATTCCTTATTTCCCTTTTACCAATAAAATACTTATTTGATTTTTGGACGTCACCTTTGTTTAGATTCTCTCAACCCCAATATTCTGGACGCTAAGGGTGCACCAAAAAGAATTGGGAACTTGAACGTCAAATATGCCTCTCAAATGGTTCAAAAAGTAAATAATTTATTAAAATGAGGTGACTTAAGCCAAGTCTTCTATGTGTTTGACTCTGTCATTCGTAAAACAGAAATGACTTCAGAGAGTCAAGACTCAATTTGGAAAGTTTTCAACCTTTTCATAAATATCACTATATTGATATAAAAACGTGAGATGAAAATCAAATTATGTTTTTCAACATTTATGTAAATGTTTCATACTTTTTAACTTTATAGTATAAGGACGTTCCATTACATTCTATCTTCCACTAATTTGAGTATAATTTTTAAGATAATACCAATTCTTTATTCCGTATGAAAAGAAATGATGGACCCGCAGCCTGTAACTAGTTCAAACACTAATTTTGCATTTTACAAAAAAAAAAAACCTTATTTTCCAATTTGCACTACATCCATTGGCGCTCACCTAAAATTGATATTCATTGGACGAAAACAAATAGTTTGACTTAAAAAAAAACTGCTCTTTATCCAAGATTAGATATTTAAAGCCCCTAGATCAAGGGCTAGGATGATATTATTAGAGAGGGAGATGTTAGAGAATATTAGTGGTTAGAATATTTGTTAGGATCTTACGAGTCGTTAAGAGCATAATTATCCTTATGCTCTCGATAAGGTTAGTTCGTGATTGCGTATAAATGTAATTTTTCTATTTAATACAATTCTATGATAAAATTATGGGCATAAGTTGAATTTTGAAATGATTCCTATATGAATGATATCATTTTTGTTCTACGTACTTTTAATCTCCATTTAACTGTTACCATCCCCAGTTTTCCCCATGATTGGCGTGATGTATACACGGGATCCACAAAAAGTTACTTTTCTTAATCATGAAATCTACAGTCAAATGTGAGACCCACTTGATGATATGGTTAGCTGTTTGGAAATAAAATGTTAAATCAAGATAACTTTATAGAAAGATAGGATCTGATATGATCTGATTATATGTGAAGGTTGACTGCAGCTCTTTGGTGATAGGGACCTCACATATACTTTCATGGTCCTATATCTCACATCATACTGTTCGAACAAGATCTAGTTCAGATACACCATAACCCCTCGTACCTACCAACAGCTGTGATCACCAATCAATTTGGGCAGTTTGGAATCTTGTTAGACTTCTTTCACAATAAAATCCAAATATGCATTTGTCATCACAACAATGTTAACATGTATTTTCTTGTTTTTACACGAAACAAACTGAACCTTATGGTATGGTTTTTCTTTAGTTATTACTATTATTTGTTTTTTAGTTGTAGATTTTGATTTGTCCACCTCCCATAAATTCAAACTATTTGCAATTCGTTAAAACCCATCATATTGTCTATTGGGAAACGTCCAGGTGAAATCGAAGTAAGGTCCAACATTAAATGTCCAATACACTAGTAGCTTAATTGGTGACGATCCTCTCTTCCACATAAACAACCAAGAATCAATCACCGGCTGTAGTGCCAAGAGTGAAAGACTTTAGGTGAATGAGTGAGTACTTGCCTTTAAAAGAAAAAAGTCTAACATAAATTCATAATGTTGTTTTTCATGTGATAAACCTAAAGTCTTCCTTTTTAAATCCTCTATGCCCGTGCAAGAGGAAGTGGTGGATGATAGGGTTCAACTACAAATACTTAGAAAGTATTTATAGACTGGTAATGACATGCACACCTCATTTATGGGGCCCATTGATGGTCCATACGAATGGAAAACACACATGGAGGCCCGCCTCCCCCAGAACTACTCTTAATCCTTAGGTTTATACCCATTCAAATGGATTGGACTATTGAACTTGTTGTGTGTGTGTGTTTTTTTTTTAATATAAATCTGTTGAAACTTGTAGGCTACTGATCAAGAGGTTAAGATAATTGGGTAGGCCTAGAATTAGGTATGGGAAATAGGGCCTACCTTAATATTTTGTTTCCGTAGTCCCATCCTCAGGTGGGCCCGAAGTGGGCATCACAACAAGGTGCACATGATGATCCGACTACTTTGTATGTTTATGGAAGTAATTTTTGTTATTACATGAGGAGTTATAAAAAAAGGTTGACCTCAACAATAAGGTCAAGTGAAGGACAATGTGTATGTTTAATTTGAAAAACCTAGGGCACGTCTATTTGTCTATTTCAATTAGAAAACATCATAATTGAAAACATAGGAACTCATAGTATATTGAGCTCTACTAAAGGATTATTAAAGAGGTATAGTCTGAATAATATAAGGTATGAATGAACGATATAAATTAGCTATATAAATGAGACCTTATTTTCTTAGGATCAGAATTACTATGGTGATAGTTACGTACTTATTTTCCATCTTTCTCATGTTCACTTTTTATTAAGGGGAGGCTATTTGTTCACATATATTTAACTTCTATATGAAGAAACCTGCCCTTTCCTTAGCTAATTAAACCCAATGTTATCACTTTCCCACATGCACTTTTCCGTGTGCTATGGTAGTGTCCAGTCCGTGCCTTTAATTCAGAGTTGGGCCATGTCTGCATGCCTTATGTTTGTTGGTATAGTACGTTTTTTCGAAAAAGGTTAAATCTAATGTTATGGCCTTCCCACATGCATGTATCTTTGTATAGTGGCCAGCAGTTTTATGAGAGACAGTGTGAGACACCATTTCTAGGCCAACTTTTCTAAGATTAGTATTCAATGGATACATCCGCCTATATTCACCTCTATGACAATCTTTTGATATTTTAATGCACGATTACAAACAATTTCCAAATCTCGACATGTAATGATCATGGAAGCTGAAGATGGCAGAAAAAAATTAATTTAAATCATCCGTAAGGTTTTAATATTGGTGGGACCCACTAAAATGAATGATTTTGATCAGCATATTGGGAATCGCTAAGGGTGTTGTTGGATAAGAGGGCATCCATTTTTGTCTAAACATTTGGAGGGAACTTTAGCAAGCAGGGAGTGATATACAGAAGCAGCAAAGCATATGCACTGTTTTGTAGGCTTGCTATCATAAGATGATCTCATCCAAATCATGATAATCATATAATCATCTTGCCTTTGCTTTGCCTTCCTTGTCTTCCATGAGATCATGTTTTCCCAATTATCTTGCCATTGCTTTTTCTTTCTTAATCTCTCTTTTCCTACAACCTCTTACGTGAGTCTACTTGCTTTGAACGATGTCTTAAAAATCTCTACAATGATCTGGTGGTGGATCACCATCACATCACAATAGGGTGTCAGGTCCTTTCCCAAAACAGTGGGTCCCACCTTTGAATATTATGGCCCAACCATAGAGCATTCCAATCATTCATAAAGACACCTCGAATCACTTGATTTGATCACCTGATCTTTCATATTTTGCTTTATTTAGACTGTCCATTCTAGTGACAATTTGTTGGCATTTTTTTAAAAGAGAAAGTTTTATTAAGTAAGAAACAAAGAAAGAGAACCACGACACCTAGATTTGACAACCAATCAAGATACTTATCTACCCACTCGAAATTGACACGCATGAGCAAAATTAATAGAACTTAGCTATGTGATGAGCCTTCTTGTTATTCTTTTCAGGGTATCAAACTTGTAATCTGTTATATCAAAACTTCCAGACAACTCAATAAAGTCCAAGATTGCAAACCAATAGACCAATCTTCATTGCCTTAGAAACTTTAATCACTTCACGATCATTAGGCAAAACACGAATTTTAGAAAAGCCTTTTTTATTTTTAGTGAAGGGATTGCTCTTGGCTCTACCTTTTTGGAAGAGAAAAGATTTTCGACCTATTAAACACTCCTTCACTAAAAAAGAGCAATTAGGAACCATTGAAAAACTAAAAAGCAGAATTAACATTGGAAGCTTTACAGGCAGCGCCCATAGGCAGTAGCACGACCTCTCTCTTCTCTTTTAGTTCCATTAATGGCTCTAAGGCATATTATCGATTTGCATGTATTTCTCGATTAAACATTTGTAAAAGAAAATAAAAGAAAAACTCTTTGCACATTAGATAATTTTATCGGGTCTAATACCAATGCCCCTATAAATAAAATTGTTCTATCTTTTCAAATTGCCTAAGATAAAGCTAGAACCCACAATTTAATCATTTAGAAAGATGATTATTAAGAGGGATATTTGCTTGATTGGAATCAAATCACTCCTTCCTAGCATATATGATATCATTTTACAAAATATTGTAAGATAAAAAAAAGCCCTTATTGTAAACAAAAAGCCCTAATTGCGAGATGCTCAAGTAGATCCGTCCCATTCTCACAAAATAGGACAACCATCATTAAAGCCATTAATCTTAAAATCAGAGAAGGTAATACTATAAATATTGCCATTAGCATTTTTGCCTGATTACGAGAACAATAGAATTCTTTGGGGAAGAGGTCTGAAAGAACTTTCAAAATTGCCTAGAAAGCCATACCAAAGGGACCTTCAATTAGTATTAGATTGGCCTCCCTTATGACTACTGTAAGGGTTTTGAGTGTTCGTAATTCATAGGCAATGGAGAAAACTAGGGTCCAAAATGAGTTGTAATTTTACATTTTTTTAGTTTGGATTGAGCATGGTTCATCGGATGAGTTGAAGTGAAGAAAGTGAAGAATTCGAAGAAAGAATGTAAATTGAAGTATTTTTCTAAGTACAACTGGATTACAATGGTTATAACTCACAAATCAAGCATCAGATTGGGGCAATTTGCCTATTATTAGAAAGCTCTTTTCGAGTAGATAGTCGTAGAATCCAAGATTGTATAAATAGAAGCTAAAACAACAAAATCATGTTCTCAAGAAGTTTGCAAAATTTGTGCTGAATTCATTTTCCGCTTGAGTGGGCATTAAGTCCGCTCAAGTGGAGGTTGGCAAGTTCAATAAAATTTTTAGATAGAACCATAATGCCCGCTCAAGCGGAGGTTGGCAAGCTCAATAAAATTTTTAGATGGAACCATTGCTAGCTTAAGTGAGCATTTCATCCACTCGAGTGAATAGTGTAGAATTCTAAACTGACTTGTGCAAAAACCTTTCTTGTTTCATTTCGACTTTCTTGTTTTACTTCTATTGAAACCTTAGATACCTCCTACGAATTAGGACCTGTAAAAATATAAAATCTATTTGCCCTAGCTATGCCATCTCTTTGTTTTAAACCTAGATACCTATTGGAGACTCTCTTATTTTCTAAAGCATCCATTAAAGAGTGGTGTGTTGAACTTGAAGAGTTTCTAGAGATTCTCTATTTCTACTCTTTTGTGGAAGATCGTTCGTCTTGCGGCATCAAGACGAGTTGCGTCAAGCATGAAAAATGATGAATGACACGTTTATTAGCAAGAAAAACTATAGTCCTTAGGGTGTGGTTAACTAGGGAAGAGTTGTGAGTATATATTATAACTGTTCAATTTTTTAGTGCTTAATTTATCTTGGATCAAGGTGATCAATGTTGTGGTTTGTCTTGTATTCAGGTTTTCCATGTAAGAAATCTCGGTGTCTTCTTATAGTGATTGATTTTCTTTAGTCCTTTTAGTTAATTGGACAGACACATCTACCACCAAACCTCCTATGCTATATGGATCGAAATATCCTTATTGAAAAGTTTACATGACTGCTTTTCTTTAATCTATTGATGAGGATGTTTGGAACTACATAGAATTTGGGTATACTAGACCTGTTATTATGGTTGATGAAGAAGCTATTCCCAAACCTAGGAATAAGTGGACTAAATAATAAAAATAGGCTGCCAACTATAATAGAAAAGCCATTAATGCTATTTTCAATGAAGTTTCTTCTTTCGAGTTCTTCAAGATCTCTACTCGCATGTCTATGTAACAAGCATGGGATATTCTACAGACTACTCATGAAGGCACCATCATGGTTAAACGGTCTAAACTCCAAAAATTGATTACTTCCTTTGAAACCATATGAATGGAGGAAGATAAAACCTTTAATGACTTTTATGCCAAAGTGAATGATGTCAACTCAAGTTTCAATTTAGGCGAGCCTATTCCTAAAAATAAGGTCATTAAAAAGATTATGAGATCTCTATCTAAAAGGTTTTATGTTAAGGTTGTTGAAATAGAGGATAATCGAGATTTGGATACCCTTAAGGATGATTAATTGGTTGGAAACTTGTAAACTTTTGAGTAAACCATCGGGTAGTTGAAAACTCTAAAGAGATTATCTTAAATGATTTAAAGGAATTAGAAAAGGGCGTCGAAAGTGATCCAAATTTTTATTCTGATGAATTGATCTTCAAGATGTCATTCAATTCTTGAAAAAATTCATAAAATTACTGAAAGGTAAAAAAGCCTAGAATAAGATACCCAAATTTGGGGGAAAAACTAAAAAGATAAGCTTTCAATCTATTCAATGCTATGAATACAAAGGGTTTGATCATATAACATCTTAGTGTGCTTACAGAAAGTTGAAGACCAATGGTAAGATCAGTTTGATTGCTACTTGGGAAGATGATCTGAAGATAAAGGCAATGAACTGGAAACTTCTACCCTTGACACAGTCAATTCAAAGTTTATTGCTTTTATGATCAGATCTAACACTTTATCTTTGTAGGGTACATCTGACATTGATTCAAAATCTGATGATGTTGTTGTTATCCATAGGACAAATGATGAATAGCATTGGGAAGATTCATATAAATCCCTATAGAAAGAATATGCAAAGATGAATAAGTTCAATGAGAAGATCACTATCAAGTGGAAATTCATAGAAAATTAGATTTCCTCGCTGAGTAAAAAACTAGAAGACGCTAATGCAAAAGTAAAATAATTAGGTACACATCATCACATTATGTCTGAGAATTTGATTGATGCAGAAAAGAAGTACAATCTGTTGTCTGGCAAAGCTCCAAAATCTATAAAAGAGCTGGATTCATTGAGAAAAGAGATGATCACATCTTAAGGTGAAAAAGCAAATTTGAAAGGAAACATTAAGATGATCATATCGGAGCTGACCATCAGAAAAGTTTCGCTGGACAAGATAAGTAGCTGCATCAATTACAGTGGATCAGTCAATGTATCTGATGCCTCCACCACTTTTGGCCTTTTTCATTATTTTCCTTCTTAATTTTTTTTTATTTCTTCATTAGATCTTGAAAGTATGGTTGCCTTGCCTAGAATTCTACACAAGGTCACCAAATATGCAAGGCTCCATGCATGCTTCTGGAATTCTTTAAAGAAACCTAGCATCCAAATCGGCATGGATGTACTAGATGAGTTGTTTACAATTTGACCTCCTACTAAGTAAAATAAATATGCTTTGGTATTGCAGTTCTCCATAACTTCATTTTGTTTTTTCTTCTTCCTATCTCCTTTGAGATTATTTTTTTATCCAAGCAAAGTTTATCCGCGTGCCAATGCTATCACATTTCGGCACTAGCTCCATGTGAAGAAGATCCATTTAAATTTCTTCCATTTGTGTGGTATTATATAATGTTTTTTCTATTATAGCCGGTCCATTTATGGGAAGAATGTATATGTATGCCACATTTTCTAATGTCACTTAGCCTCCTCACATGGAAGATGAAAGGTCTTTGTTTCCAGCTTACATCTTTCAAAAAAAGTTTTTATAAATGCTTGATTTATTGTTATTTTATCAATTTTTGACAATTGCTACAACCCAGGCATACTTATGTATACTTCCTAGCGACGCGTGAGATGCTAGCTAATTCTGTCATGTGGCATTCAAATTAATCTTAATCTGGATGGTTCTTATAAATCTCAAATAACAAAGAAATTAGTATTACAAAGTTATGCACATAAAATACAAATCAGTGCATAAAAGTGAATATAACATTAACATTAGATGTAAATATAATATGAGTTACATGAATGTAATTTTCAGGAATTCTAAATTATTGGACATGCCTCTTCATTCCAAATAGCAACTGAAATGTCATTATTTTGGTTGTATAGTATATTCGCCTCAAGAAATGGATTATTGCCCTTAATCTACACATAATCAACATGGTGGTTAAAGAATACAAAAATGCAAGCAAAGAGACATCTCAATACATAACAAATACATGTACAGTCAACTTGCACAAGTTTACAGTGATTAAAAATAGTGAGCAGTGGTTCTGGTATATGCTTATGATTCTGTAATGATCCATATGTTCATGATGTTACTGCGTCATTGCATTCCTAACTTTATTTATTCGATAGTAGGGAAAAGGTTATGCAACAAGCTTAAAACTTTTTTTTTCCTCCATTCTCTGTTTCTTATTGTTGCATCCTTAGCAATTTGCTTTAGGTGTTTTGTGTTTGATTTTTCTCCCATTTCCATTCACACACATGCTTTTTGCTGAGAACACCATACTTAAGTTACTATATCCACATGTAAAGCAATGGGATCTTAGGTGAGTGAATTTGTGTAATATATCCTCTAAGCATTCCTTTGAACTGAATGGATTTTTTTTCATCTAACATATCATCTAATTTGGCAATTCGTATTGTCATATCACCAAATTTTTTAATGGAAGCTGGATAAGACAAACAATGCAAGGTAATTACTTTTTTACTAATGACAACCAAAATTGAGATTTATTTTGCATAGAAAAGGCTTGTTATTGATTAATTCAGTAATGGTAGTTGAACCAATATTATGGACAACGGCATGAATAACCTCATGGTAATGGTAATGGAAACATGGATATATTTACTTTATCTAATTAAAGTAAGATAAGATAGTGGATTCCTACAATAATTTATCATTGATAGAAAATGATATTGGTGGTAAGTAAGAACTTTGTTAAGCTGGGATTCCACAAGATAGTATTTCTTTTTTTCCCTTTTTAACTTCAATTTCTAATCCCCATTTGAGAATCACTAAATCTTGAAAAGATCTCCGCCCTTGATGGATATTTGTATCAATTAATACACAAGCTTTTACCCTCACATTTCCCTCAAACCACCTAAGAACTTCCCACAATAATCAAAACCCAAACCCCCATATTCTCATTCTTGTCCCACTTGCCCTGATAAACCTCAAATAAAAAAAAAACCTTTATCTACACTGGACACTCAGACCCAAACCATCAAACCTTTCTAGAGTGAGACAATCATACCACTCTCTCATAAGACCTAGATAATTCACCCCATCCCCCTGTTGGAAGTAGGTGGGTCTCGTGGATAGATTTTCAAAACTTTTGACTCACTTGACACAGGGATCAACTATCCATAAGACCAAAAACCCAATTCAGGATGCATTACCCTCAATCTCGTGACCATGTACAGTAACTATTCTATCTAAAAGACAGAATCAAACAGCACTAAACATCCATAAAATCTACGACATGCAAGAAGTAGATCATACCTTTGGAGATCTGTAGTGCTCTAATGGAGAAGTTGCGACTCTGCTTGATGATGAGAATCTTCAACACCTTTTAACCTTCCACGCTATGACCCGAATTGGATTTCTTTTCTCAAGAAGATTGGTGGAATCTTCAGGAGAAATCCCAACTCGAAACTCCAAGGAACTAGAAGAGAGAAGGAGAGAGAATCTCGTGCAACTCTTGCACGAACAGGGTTTTGGGTGTGAGAGAGACTCTTATTGGACGTCCAAGAGATTTTATATTTTTTCAAATCTCTTCCTTGCTTAATTGAGATAGAAGTCTTACTTCCAAAGCAATTAACAACTTTCTCTTTTCTAAAACCTTCTTTCTACAGTTCAAGTCGGATTAGTATTTTCCAATAACTTGGGCTAGCATGGGGACCACTAGGGATTCCTTAGAAAGCTGGCTCCAACTGGAACACCGCGACCCCATATCTCATGTGCAATCCGGGCCCACAGTTAATTGTAAATAACACCACTATATAAATGCAATTGCACTACAGTCTTAGGAATAAATTACAATGAAGATCCTAAACTTCCCAATAACCACAAGTAGGCCCTTCTATCAATATTCGTGGATCAATTGGAATAAATCTGTCTCTTCCAATATAAGTTCCACTTCTTATTATCCTTGAGCCCCAATTAATCACAGTAATCATTAGTACCATCTAATTAACTCTTAATTGAGATGGGTGCGCACTTACTAATGACAAATCCATTAATTGGCACAAAGGGATAATAGAGATAGATTCCATCTTGATCATTCAACGTTCCCACAGTTCTACTACCACATACCCAAGACATCGAGGTGTTAATCTACAGCTGGCCTCACTCATTGGTGACTCAAAGCAAATGGACAGATAGAAACTTGAGTTCATCAATATCTCAGGATTGAGAGCCTATTTGTAACAACCCACCCCGCGCCATCGAGGTATTGTCCGCTTTGGACTTCCCAGGAGGTCACCCATCTTGAAATTGCTCTGACTCGAGCACGCTTAACTTTATAGTTTGTATAAAAGTCCTCACGGTTTTGTCCCAAAAAGGCGCCTCGACAATTTATGACGGATTCTTACTTATATTCTTTACTCTTGGGACTAAGTCGTTATAGGCCCACCAGCTTCCGCCGGATATGTCCCCATATCTACGCATATCGGACCGAAGATGGCCTCATAAGCGATGTGGGACTTTGCTCCCGCCCTTAGCCAGGACGCGGACTCAAGTGGTCACCCAAGGGGCATCAAACCCCGCCACTACTCAGAGGAGAGCCATCCCCTTCTCTGATACCATCTGTAACAACCCGCCCCGCACCATCGAGGTATTGTCCGCTTTGGACTTCCCAGGAGGTTACCCATCCTGAAATTGCTCTGACTCGAGCACGCTTAACTTTATAGTTTTTATGGAAGTCCTTACGGTTTTGTCCCCAAAAGGTGCCTCGATAGTTTAGGACGGATTCTTACTTATATTCTTTACTCTTGGGACTGGGTCGTTACACTATTGTTAGGGAATTATGAGAGCATACCTTATTATTGAGACAGAGTTCCATAAGGTGCATCTCATGGTCCTTCAATACATCCAATGTACCAGCACCGTGATCCAGAATGTTACATTCTAATGATCGAGACAAATCACACTATCTCATAGTGATCAAAGTACTGCAACCTTATCAAATGAGATGCCTAGTTTTATTACTGGTTGTAAAGTTATTTAAGTATAAGATTTGTGACATATATCTCCCGCGTGTGGATCTCATCCATGCACATATATCACATCTAATATACTAATGGGACTCGGTTTAACTCATGAACCATTATGTCATATGTATTGGTCATGTACATGAAGTAGTAAAATAACATTCATCTCATGAAAGTAAAGCATGATATTATTGATAAATAAAGAAATTAATCAATTTATTACATCAACTGATGGATTGAGTCCACAAAATCTAACACCCCCACCTCATCATTCTTGAAGAACACATCATTAGTATTTGGTTTTTTGTTTACTTTTCCAATCTTATTCACCTCGAAATTGTTCAAACTCTCGAAGCATTTCTTTCTTCACTACCACCCCTTCTTTGCTATCTTCTTTACCGCCCCTTCTTCCTTCTCTTCCACTGAGAAAGGGTGTCTTAGGAAGGAAGCCAACCTCATCAAATGAGAGTGAAGATCTTCTTTCAAGTCCTTATACTTCAAGAACAAAACCCTGTTAGGCTTTTTCTAGGTCTCTTTCTAGTACCCCAATACATTATCCTAATAAGGCCCATACTCAGATGCAATCGTGCAGAACATCTCAAATGGCTCTTCTGGTTCAATAGGTGACCCGGTCACATAAAATGATTTCAATTTGTTTATGAATTGCTAAAAGGAGATGAACGCAGCTTCTGGGTTCCAACACAAAATCTAGGGATCTATATTAATCGATCTAATAACCAACAAACTGCTATTTCATTCCACCTCCAAACCATCATCAAAGGGTAAAGAACATTGATAACCCAACTTCCCATTCGTCAACTGATAAACATCTAAGCACCCAAAGGAGCTAAAAGCCAATGGCCAACTGCAATCCAACTCCTCCTAAAGAAACGAATACCTAAAACCCCATAAACACACGTTAACACAATTTCATCACAAACAATAAGAGCTCAGAAATCATAACCACAAAGACCATGCTATTGGCTGCCCTCCATTCCTCCTGTTGGGTTTTAAGGGGTTTCAGAAATTCCTTTACATTGTCTTTCTTTATAAAAAGAACTTTGGGGTCTTTCAAGAGTCCTACATTGGAAAAGTACAAAACCTTTGAGCACTATTTAAGTAACTTTTGTCCTTTACACTTCAAGCTCTTTCAGGCTCTTTTGCTGCACGCCCTATGCGTGCACACGGGTTGGGCTTGGCCCAAGGGTTTTGATATGAAAAATTTTGACCTAATGCGTGTTCGTAACGAGTATCCTGCTGGACTATCATGTGCAGGGGGTGCAAATCTTAACCTGGCCTACCATGGGGGACACATATTATGATATAGAAATGGCAAACTTTTGCAAAAAATTACAATTTATTTTAACCTTTTCTTTAATGGGTTTAATGGTAATTTAAAGACCTATTTTATTGTTGCCATTATACCTAATGACAATGTTTTCTGTTATAAATTGGGTAACTTGGGGTCAAACGGGAAACGCTATTTCTTTTTTTCTTCTCTTATGTTTTTTTCTTTTCTAAGCATTCTCATATTTTGCTGGAGTCCGATTGATCTTAACTTTGTATGTGACCGAGGTAGATCATACCATGGAATCCATTGTATCCTGGAGGCCATTCCAGTTGAGAACTTCTTCGCATTTGGATTTATTCTGAGGGGCGGAACTCATCCTAAATAAAGCGTTAACTGACATGCCTCAGCCATGAACAATTGTTGCTGCTCTTCGCCGATTTCTGCTATCACAACATCCCTCTATAGTATTGCAGATTGTTCAATATTATTGTTTCAGTTTATTTGTATTATTAGGGCACTTTGTAGCTTTTATATTTCCAACAATTTTACGGTTCCATTGCCAAGACTCGAACCTGGGTCTCTCTAGTGAGAGCTGAGTATCCTAACCAACTAGACTACAATAGAACTATAAAATTGCCTTAATTTTTGTTGAAAGCGGCCCTACTTTCACACTCATATGTGTGAGTCTATCAAGGGTGCTCCTACAACTATGTACTCCACCATATGAGCTATAAATCTCATTAAGTATTAAATCCAACCTCACGTTACAGGTTATGTATTAGCATTTAATCTCACATAACATAACATGATATGGATGAGTTTTTAAAAAATACATATTCTCATTTTGTCAATATTCCAATCATCGAGATAGCTTGTTTTTTCCATTGAACCAGTATCTCGGGATCTCTGGTCATTAGATTTGGTTCCCACTACTAATGATTTATGGGCTTAAGACGCATCCGTTTAGGTGTTTCTTTTAGTTTTTTGCTTGCAAGGCCTTTTGTCAAAGGATTTGCTAAGTTATCCTTTGGTTTTACATAATTAATTGCAATCAATCATCCATTGAGTAATTATCTCACATAGCTATATTGCAATCGCACTTGTCTAGACATTCCATTGTGTGTTGCATTATGTACATTTATAATTGCTGTAATATTATCACAATGAATAATGATGGGAGGAATTGGTTTAGTTCACAAAGGAATATCATATAATAAATTTCTAATCCATTTGACTTCCGTTGCAGTAATTTCCAGAGTTAGGAATTCCAAATCCTTAGTGGAATGCGATATTGAAGTTTGTTTATTTGATTTTCAAAATATTGCATTTGATTTTCAAAATATTGTAGTACCTCTCAAGGTGAAAATATATCCACTTATAGACTTAGAACTATCCAAATCCGAGTTCCAGTCAACATCGCTATAACACTCAATTAAGTTAGATAACTATAATAACATAATACATAGTCTATAGTATGCTTTGAGTATTTAAGTACTCTAGATACAACATCTCAATGTTGAACACCAGAATTACTAGTGTATCTACTTAATTTGCTTATAATATAAGCAATATTAGGATGAGTACAGTTCATAGCATAAATTAACTACCAATCATATAGGCATAATCAAGTTGTGCTACACTCTGGTTAGTATTTTTTTACTAATTTAACACTTGGATCAAAATGAGTAGAAACTGAGATAGTTTGATGCCAGAATCATTTCTTATAATTTTGATTCCTAATATTATATTTACTTCTCCCAAGTCTTTCATATCAAAATTATTGGAGAAAAGTGTTTTAGTTTCTTCAACACAATCCAAGTTTGTCCTAAAAATCAACAAATCATCAACATACAAGTACAGAATTATAGTCGAACTACCATGAGATTTATAATAAATACAATTTTCAGCCTCATTTATTTTGAAGCCATTCAAAAGCACAACTTCATCAAACTTCATATGCCACTGTTTTGTGCTTCTTTTAATCCATATAAGGGCTTTATCGACTTACACACCTTATGCTCTTGTTCTTCTATCCCATAACCCTCAAGTTGATCTATATAACTCTCTTCTTCTAAATCTCTATTTAGAAAAGTATTTTTAGCATCCATTTGATAAATATACAAAGTATGCGTAGCAGCTATAACAATCAAAGTTCTAATAGAACTGATTCAAAATGCTGGTAAATAAGTGTCAAAGATGTCTACACCTCTCTTTACCTAATACTTTTGGCTACTAGCCCAGCTTTGTATTTCTCCATTGACTCATCATGTCCAAGTTTCTTCTGAAGAACCCATTTGCATCTTAAAGGTTTTGTATATGAAGATAGGTCAACTAGTTCCCAAATATTATTTACTAAAATAGATTCTATTTCATCATCTAATGCTTCCTTTCAAAGGGTAGCATCATGGAGAGACAACGCCTCCTTAAAAGTAGATGGATCTTTTTTTACTAGATAAGTTTCAAAGTCAAGGCCAAAATTAGTAGATATCCTAACTTTCTTACTCCTCCTAAGATAGGGTTTATCTTCCTCTAGAGATCTTAGAACTCTTTTAGATGAGGAATGGTCAGTTATAATCCTAGTTTTAAAAAGAAAAACATCTTTAAAGAAGTCGCATCTCTATACTCAACTAGACTTTAGTCTTCTATTCTTAGAAATATATAGGTAGCACTATCTTGTGCATATCCTATGAACACGCATTCTCATGAATGGGGTAATAACTTAGGCCTTTTTTTATCTACTATCCTAATATAGATCAGGCAACCCCAAACTTTAAAATATTTAAGACTAGGCTTCCTACCCTCCCAAATCTCAAAAGGTGTGCAATTTGTCTTAGAATGCAAAATTCTATTTAAGATATAACATGAAGTCAACAAAGCTTTACCCCAAATATTTTTTGGACTTAAAGCTTTCTGTTGCCAATGTTGAAAGTTAGATCCATCAAAACTCTCCAACCAAACCAAATCCTAATGCATGAACTTAACAGTAGAGGTAGCCATGTAATCGTCCTAAAATTGTTGGAAATATGAAGGCTACAGAGTGCCATAGTAATACAAATAAATTGAAACAATAATACCAAATAGTCTGCAACGATGTGGAGGGATGTTGTGATGACAGAAATCAGCAACGAGCAGCAATGATAGTTCGTGGCCGAGGCACGTTAGTCAATGCTTTCTTTAGAACGAGTTTCGCCCCTCAGAATAAACTCAGATATGAAGAGGTTCTTAGCCAGAATCACCCCCAGGATACAATGACTTCCACAATATGATCTACCTCGTCGCACGCTAAGTTAAGATGAATCAGACTCCAGCAGAATATGAGAATGTGCATAGAGGAAAACAACACAAGAAAAGAAGGAGAGAAACTGTGTTTTTTGTTTGAACCTACGTGCCCCAATTTATAATAGAAAATATTTTCGTTGGATATAATGGTAGCAATAAAACATGTCTTTAAGTCACCATTAAACCCATTCAAGAAAAGGTGTTAGAAATTTGAATTCAAATTCTTTAACATCCTTTTTAAATGGTTTTAATCAACCCATCAATTTGAAATCATTTTTAAAAAATAAACTTCATTAAGTAAAAACGTTTTAAAATAAATTGTAATTTTTTGTAAAAGTTTACTATTTCTATATCATAATATAGGTCCCCCAAGGTAGGTTGGGCTGGGATTTGCACCCCTCTTGCGCATGATAATCATGTTGAATGCCTATCGCGGACACGTACGTAGTTAAACGTTTTCCGGATCGAGACCCTCGGGCCAAGAATGGCCGTGTGCACACATAGGGCTTCTAGAAAAAGAGTCCAAAAGAGCTTTTAGTATAAAGGACAAGAGGTATTTATATAGTGCTCAAAGGTTTTGCACTTTTTCAATGTAGGACTCTTGAAAAACTGCAAAGCTCTCTTTGTAAATAAAGACTATGAGAAGAAAATTTTGACCCTTAAACCCCAACACCTCCTTCAGCATTCCCACTACCAACCACACCACCATGAGCAACAACATAACAGCTAGAAAAATGTAATAGAACCTAGTCACATGCACCAGACACACATCTGCAGCACCCCCACCTTCCAAACACTAACATATTCTATGACCCTCTCAATTCATTTACTCACGTTAACATAGTTATCTTCTAACTCTCTATCTTTAAAAAAAAACCATAAACCCAAGCTCTCTCCTCTTTTCCTTCTTTAGAAACAAACCCCAAAAAATTTTTTCTCCCTCACTCACCATCACCACCAGATTAGACCTAAGCTCCACTTGGGTCCCATGTCCAATTCTCCCCAACATCAAAGGTGAACAATACATCATAAAAATAGAATTGAAATGTATGAAATGAAATGCAAACAACATAAACAGAAAAACAAGCCCTTCGGTGAAGGGTAGGAACGAATGAGGAGAATGGAAAAGGATAAAAAAGAATAAGATGCAGGAGATGACAGCCAATGAAGATAGAACTTTGTTTCCTTTCAAATTCCTTTTCTTCTAATGTTCCACACATAAATGGAGTACAAGAAGGAAGCAACCAAATGGAATTAGGAGGAGGGAAGAAGAAGAAGAGTAGTAGACGGTGAAGATGAGAAAAGAAAGAAGAGAAATCTAGTTTTGCCCAAACCTTCCAGGTGCAGCAGATGGAAAAGGAAAATCTTGCGATGATATCTTTGAGAGTGTTGAAGGGGAGGGGACAGTGATCGTGAAGGGAAATAATTGCAAATAAAAGGCTTTGATTTCCTTTTTGCTAAGACGAGACCTTTAGGTTTTTTTATTTTCACTTTTGCATTCGATCATTTTTGGAACTAGGTTTATGTTGATATCAACTAAAAAAGGGCAGAATGAGAATACAAGATTGGAATTGGGGTGGGAGGTCCTTTGTTGATAATACAAAAATTTGGGGTCCTCACTTGTGGTTTTCTTGGTTAGTGGGACTTTTTCGGTAATCCCCATTCTTTTTATCTTCATTATTACTAGCAACAAAGTCCCATGCTAAGCTCAGGGTAAAAAATGAAAATATCTTATAATTTAAGGCTTTTTGAAATATTATTAGTAAAACATAAAATCTAAAAAATTTATTATAAAGAATAAAAAAAACATATAGAATAGAGAACCATAATGTAGAGACAGGTGTACCTATAAATAAGAATTAGGCCCAAGACACTAGTTGAATAATTGAAGAAAATGAGTTTTTCTAGTGGGCATCACCCTTTTGCGTTGGGAGCCTAGCCAATGATCTATCCTATAGTTTATAGATTTGGATAAGAATCTTATGATAACTTTGACATTAATATTCTTTTACATTTAAATAAAGTTTTTAAAAAGGCTTTGGGTAGGGCCAAGTGACTTAATCTATATTTTATAGATATGAGGAGGAAAGTGAGGGGCTCCTTTTAATGGGTAATTAATTGAGATAGAACTTGTAAGACCCAACATTTGTGAACGTATGAGATTTAAATGATTTACCTAAATTGATGAGGTGAGACCTATGCATAAAGAAGGAAGAAAAAGAAGTTGACATAAGAGGGGTTTGCTAGAGAAAGGGATAGACTTTAGGAAAATCTCTTAGAGATGGTGTAATACAGTGAAAGGAGATGGTGTAATATAGTGAAAGATGTAATATGCATGGATTCATAGTCAATACGGTGAGAAATTTCTTTCACCAATATGAGTTGTAGAGATTGATTATAGGAAACAATAGCAAAGCTTGATAATGACATAGCTATTATCTTGATGAGAGAGATTTTAAATGAGAGGTGACACTTTAAGTGAGATATTTATGTGAGGAAAATTAAATCCATGCAATATTAGAGGAAGATTAAATCTATGCAATATTGAGGCCTAACATAATATGGCACATCAAAACAATATATATTTTTCTGTATATATATGTTTTTAAGGGGAGCTTTCATGCTGCTGATGTGGCACCCTCTATAATTTTTTTCTTTAATATATGAATTTTTTTAAATACCCCCTTGAGATTTCTAGTATTTGTAAATAGCCCCTATTGTTTTACAATTTGTAAATAGGCCCTTACTATTTTCATTCTAATACCTACCAGGTCCCTAAAATGGGCAACCATCATGGGGTTTGTGTTGAATTTTTATAAAATGACAGCTTTACCTTTACAACCATTACACAAAAATTGAGTATAATATTAGCTGAAAAAATATTATTAGTTTATCCCAGGTCCCAATGCCCTCTCTCTCTTAATAACTCACTTATTCATATAAGTCTAATAATGACTTTTGAGATTGTCATCAATCAAATAGTAGGCCATGCATTGATAGGATCAATTAGAACTAATTATAAGTATATGTATTGATTGTCATTACGATGGATTGAGAACAAATAAAATGGTTCATAGATTGAGAAATTAAATTTATGTAGGGTATGCTCTCCCACTAACTGTAACTCTTAATCTCATTAGAGAAAAGAAAAAGATTTCACTTTTAAAATTATGCATATAAGGATAAAAGAGATAGGCAAAAGTGTCATTTCACTCTAGAAAATTATGATGGTTGAAAGTCTACAAATTTTGGGGACACAAAATGTATGAAAATAAAAAAAGAAAAGGCCTATTTACAAAATCAAGAAACCTTAGGGGGCATTTACAAAAAACTCTTAATATATAACTAGTAAAAAAGGCCCATGCTTAGCCCGAGCCCTATTATAAGAGTCAACATTTCAAAACTTGTTTTATTATTTGCACATAAATATCATATTATATTAATGTAACATGAAATAATCTTTAAATTAATTTAGGGCATTTGCTAAATTGGTGGAGATAATTGAAGAATATAAAGATAATTTTGGAGAAGATAATTGAGGAAGTTTGAATCTAAGATTCTCACTAATTTTGAATGCCAAGTGGTTCTTATCAAGAATCCCTCTCATAGAAAAGATCAAAACTAATCCTAAGATTTAAGCATATGAGCTAGGATAAATAAATTTGAAAAGGTACGCTATGACCCATGTCATGGCCAAAGCTTTGTATGATTTTCTTAAGTATTTTTTTAAAAGAAGAACTCCATGATTGCTAAAGTGGTGTCCTCTCCTGTCTCCTTTTTCTTTGCTTTAATATATATAATTAGGAAGTTAAGAAGGGAGAGGAAAGTGAACATGTGATTTTTTTTTTTTTTTGGATGAGGAAGTGAAGTTACAAACAATTTAAAGAACTATCAAAATAAATTGGACTAGAGTCAAAATCAATTAAGGCTGATTTCAATTGAAATCGGGCTCTTTCAAATATATAAATGGTGTGGAATATCAATGTTAATGATATCCTTGGCATCTTTTGCATTATTAAGATGACTCCCAATCTTATTGACCTGTTTGTGATTAAAAGATTTTTAACTCCCGAAGCACTAGGAGTTAATATATTTGAATTATGCTTCATGAAGCCATTTTCATAGCAGTTCCAATTAGTGGGTTTTTAGATTTTGAGATCATCTAGTTTGCCCCCCTTTTTAAAATCTTACTAACCTTTTGTGATTATCATCCAAATGATCTTTAACTATAGTGTTATGAGAAAACATATTTGAATTAGGTTTCATAAAGCCATTTTTCACAAGGGATCCAATTAATCGATGTTTTAGATTTTGATATCATCTAGTTTATCCTTTTTGTTTTTGTTTTTTTAAGTTGTAGTCCTTTATTCCCTTCATTGATTGTAGTGCCCTTTCACTTCTCAGTCATGAATTATCAAATCCAAAGCTATTTTAGATTACGAATTCTCTTAAACAATCAAAATTGTGGTTATGACTAGCAATTTTATTTTTGGATATGGATAATTGAAGTTGTTGAAACCAGTACAATCTGTGGCATGCGATGGTTCAGGTCAGAAAATCCTAGTAATGTGATAAGTATGTGCCCAACCTAAAAGGAACCTACTTTTTACTTGAGTTAATAATGCTCATTCAAAACCCAAATGTTTGAGTTATGTTATGATCTAGTTTAAACCAAATTGCACTTCATTTTATCACTCTCGAGTTCGAGACATGACACTCATGAGCTAGAGACATGACTCGCGAGTTCAAGATTTAGCATCTAGATATGTGCCCAACATTATTCATGAGCTTAGATTTTCTGCTTTTGTTCAATTCCATTCACCAACATCTCTCACGCATTCATTGAACTTCTCTATTATGTTAAATTGATTTATATTTTCTATAATCTCAAGTAATGTCCTCATGCTGAATGTATCACTTACTACAATTAATAGAAAATTAGCATAAATTTATAGGAATCCAACCTAACCGCATCTGAAACTTTCCATGGGACATGCTTTTCATGTCTAGCTCAAGAATCTGTGAAGCCAAGGCTAAATAATTCTTCTATTACTTTTTTTAATCATTAACGTACTCATTTTGATTGTACTTTTAAGACAATTTGTGGAGAGTTTGCTCCAAAATCTAAAATGTTCTTTCACACTTCTATCACTTTCGACTATGCATTGAGTATTAACATAATTAATTCACATTGTTAAGAATCAACTCGCGATATCACTAAGAGATTCGTGAGTTCAATAATTAAAGTTTTCCCAAATAGGATACAATAAGGTGTATTGGGTCTGACCAATAATTCTGAAGCGGAAGCAATAAGTTTTGTAAATTATATAAGTAGAACCATTAATTTATTGTGATTTTGTTCAATAGTGAATATACTCACTATGACCCTTCTATTAGTACAACTTGTGAAGATTTTGCTTAAAAAGATCAACTATTTCAATTTTAAAAAAAATGCCAAAAAAAAAGTGCTCCTCTCTATTTGTTATTCATAGCCCCTTTTTTTTTTTTTGTACAGTCTATGGAGGATTAACTACAAAGTTGAGAGTATTTTTCTCCACATTTCTCACTTTAGAATCTAAATTTGAAATAATAAACATTAACTACTCACGATGTCAAGAATAAAATACCGAGTTCGAGAGTTAAAACAAAAATTACTAGTCACAAAATATGTCAATGAGCGAATTAAGTTGATTTTCGATGATGCAAGAGATAAAGTGAAGGATAATTTGGTCTAGAAAAAAATGAATTCTACAACGTAAGATGCTTTTGGGCTTTACATGTATTTGAGATGCTTTTGAAGGTATAAGATATTTGAGGCTTCTTTTTGTAAAAATCCAAAAATTATATATTAAAAACTATTTTAAGCATTTCAAACAAAATGTAGGATCTCCTCTTTTTTTCGTTTCCCTTTTTACTTTATCTTTGCTAAAATTTTCAAATATTTTTTGTTAATTAATAACCAAAAAAGACCCAAAACTTTTGAAAAACAATTCTCCTTAGTATTCTCACCTTTGATAAACTATTATCATTATCAATTATTTAAGACAATGGCTGCACAACCAAAGCAAAATCTGCTTCTAAAATTGGTCATGTCAGCAGAAAAGATCATGATATTAAACAGTTTTTTTCACTCCCATGTTGCCAAATAAGAATTATAGAGCATCTTTCATCCCAGTTGTATTTCAACATGAACAGTGATAATTATTCTTATTATCTTTTAATAAAGACACTAACTTTAGATGTTTGCTGCGACTAACACCTTTTATTATCTAAATATAAAGTAGATGTTTGCACAAAAGTTCATTGCTCATTATGTGAATTTCTTTCTGCTCTGACATAAAAGCAGGCATACGAATACTATGAACTATTTCTATTACCTGAAAATAAAGTAGACTTACTATGAAATATTTCTATTACCTGAAAATAAAGTAGACTCCGACATAAGTGAAAGTTGCTAGAGAGAGGGAGAGAGAGATTGAAATTCTTACAATTGGAACGAAAGGCATTAAAATTCAATGAGTTCCCGAAACGGGACAGAGACAATAAAATTCAATGAAGTTGGCCTCAATGGCCACATTTATATATGTTCCAAGGGACCATGAATATGTTGAAAGAACATTTTTTTTGTTTAACTTATCACTTTTGCCAGAATTTATCCATTATTTTGTTGTCTTTGTTAATCAGAATATATGATTTCTTTAAGGATGCTAAGTCGCTACAATATCAATTCAATCAAAGTTAGATCTGAATTGGTTGTGCGGTAAAACTGCAGGTCGTAAATTACGCCACTGGGCTCCACCTATCATGAACTAATTTCACTGGACGCACTAGGTGGGCTGGGTCCAGGTCCAAGAAAGTGCAATAGAGCCTGAATATAATGCCGATGGACCCTGATTAGATCCGAATATTAACCCAAATAGTAACATATTGTTTGACAAACCACCTTATCAAAGAACAAGTATATGGCCGAAAGACATTGTCACCAGGTCATCTGATTTGATATCTAACCTCAAGAAACTAGAAGGGGTTAAAATGCACTATATTAGAGTCTTCTTTTTGGGTAACCCAACTAAGGAAGCTGGACTCAAGAGAGAGTCCTTACACGTAGGAAGAAAGCCTACAGAAGTGGGAAGAGAGCTCGCATACACGGGAAGAAAGCCCACAAAAGTGGGGAAGGTAACCTGCACATGCAGAAAGGAAGGTAGTGTACCCAAAATTTAAACCCTAGATAGCCGGCTAGGTAAGAAATGTGGTTCCTTACCAACTGTTCTTAGCATAACATTGGAGTTACCAATCATTCCTTGCGTATGATTTTGAATAAGGGGACTGTATATTTTCCTCGATGTTGCCTGTAAAGCAACTAAAGGATAGACCACTTTTGGTTTTAATTTTATTTTGGTAATTAGAATAACATTGGGGTGTGCACACATACAAAGGAGCAATAAAACAAGAAAACTAGGGCATACTAAGGCCAAAGGAGATTTACCAAGCTTTTCTTGAGCCCGAAGGGATTAGCCCTGCCCAAAGGATCTGAACACCCTCTCTTAGCAAAAAAAAAAAAAAAAAGGAAAACTAGGAGAGAACAACCCTCTCCCTCACCAAGTGAGAATTATAATTGTCCTAACAAAAACTTCTACCAAGCATAGAATTATACTTTGGTAAAAAAACACGAGCAGCCTCATTAGATTCCTTGGGGATGAACAAAAAACCAGCAAAGGAAAGGCAAATAAAATTAATGTTCGTAACAAAAAATCAACAAAGTAAAGGAAGGGAAAACCAAATTTAATGTTTGAGATAATAAGCATAACAGCCCAATCCACATTCCTTTTGATTTTTATTATAATAAGTAACAAGTCTCATGCTGGTGCACAGACATATACAGGACCAAAGCTAATCTCTTCAAAAGAAGCATGAGAGAGCAATCTACCCTGGAGTGAGAAAGGCTAGACGGGCTTTTCTAAGGTTCATATTTTCTGTTTTAACTATAATAATTTTGGAATATGGCAACGAAATGCTTCCTCGCTGAAAAATATTATTTCGCCACACATTACTTATGGCGACAAAATTCTTTCGTTGCAGTTGTCCGATCTCTAAATAAATTTGGCAACGAAAAATGATTTAGTCGTTGTAACGTTGCAATCTGCAACGTCTTATTTCGTCACCAAATATGCCAAAATTTCGTCGCTATATATTATATTTCATCATAAGAAGCACATAAAGAGAGAACTAAAAAACTGATTAACACCAAAATAATTTCATCTAAAAATACTTTTAGAGATGAAATAAAGCATTTACCTTTTAGCAAAGAAATTATTTCATCGCTATAAATACATTTGGCGAAGAAACCAAAAGAAAATTTTTTAAAAAAATTACTTTTAAATTTGCTACCCTCCCACCTCCTTTGCCCCTCTCTCTCTCTTCTGCCCTCCCTTTCTTTGCTCTCTTTCCCCTCCTCTCCCCTCTCTCTACCTCTATTTCTCTCTCTTCCTCCCTCTTCCCTCTCTTTCTCTCTCTTCCTTGCTGGCCCTCTCTATTCTCTCTCCCCTCTCTCCCTCCCCATCTCTCTCGAGGCTTCCATTTTATAAATTTTTTTTGTGACAAAATTTTCGCAGGAATAATGGTGCCATTTTTGTTTGTATTTTCAGAGTTGGCTACAAAATTTAAAATTTTTCACCAATAGTACACCTTTAGCGACGAAATTTAAATATCGTTGCCAATTCTGAAAATACAAACAAAAAAATGGAGCCTTTTTTTTGGATTTTTAAAATTGACCACAAAAACTTAATTTTTGGCACCAAAGGTGTACTATTGGCAACAAAATATAAACAAAAAAATAGCATAATTTTTTGTGGCTGTTTCTGTATTTTTAAAATTGGAGAAAAATGTGAATTTCACCGCCAATTTCAAAAGATGGTATGTTTGAATGGTGACCTAATTTAATTCTTATCACTTATTGTCTATTATTGGCGATGAAAATAATTTTTATGTTGCCTATATTGCACTTTAGGTGACGAAAGCTTTTTTTATCGCCTAATGTCATGTATTTTTCTCTAATTAGTGATGAAATAAAAATATCGTTGCACATGCATTAATTATCAACGATAAAAACAGATATTCATTGCTGAAAGTATGTCCTTTGGAGATGAAATACTATTATGTCGTTAATTCTGAATCAACAGAGACGAAATATTAATTCGTGACCAAATTTCATCGCAAATAATATATTTTCTTGTAGAATTTATCACCTTAAGTTAGTCAAGGCTTTTTGAAGAAGATTGATTTCATTATTTGAGATCAGTATTGGAAAACCCCTCAAGTTGACTTGTTAAGGGAGACTCAGCCAAGCCACCTCATTGTAATAAATTGCTTGCATTAGAAATTATTTAATTGGTAGATCTGCTTTTAAAAAATTAAAATCTATTTTTAAGTAATTGTACACAGTATTTGGAGTCAACAATTTAAAAATGAATGATTACTGAAATGTAATTTAGAATTTATATTTAATCTATTACATTCAATATTTAGACTAATAAATTATGTAATATGTAATGTTTATTCTTTTATCATGAGTTTTCCGACCTTGTCTTGGATATATGGGATCTCCCTAGTAGTTTTTATTTTTTGGTAGAAAGGATCTCACTAGTAGTTTTCAGAGCTTTTTCCTATGTCTTTTCATGAAGCGGCTCATCATTTAAACAAAAGTTCTTGCATAGGTAGACTTTCCGAGCAAGTATAGGTAGACATTCCGAACAAGTAGGTTGAGCAGGTCCAGCTTTGCAGTTGTTTTGTATGTGTTTTTAATTACGTCTTAATGGCTTTACCTTTAAACAAAAGTAATTGCATGGAACTTTTTGAGATCTTTTCACTAAACCACAGTATACAGTGCAATGAGTAGCGTTAGCTACTAGCTTTTAGCTTTCAATGCTTTTAAATGTATAAAATGGGCCTACCTATATATTTGGGACAGCTTATTTTGGGGCATACTGTAATCCCTTGTTCTCACTTCTCTCCATACAGAACCTACAAAGGATGGGGCAGTAGTGCGGTGAGGGATGCGCGGTTCACTTGGGGAAGTATGATCTAAAGGGTTTGGGGGTAGGGATGCAAATGGGTCGGATCAGGGGCGGAACCATCGTGGATCCTCCCAAATCTTCTGTTTTTTAAAATTCAGAGTTGAATTGAAATCCGGATATATCAAAATAAAATGTATAGTGCATTAGTATATTTGAATTAAAGAGCATAGGAATGATTTTTTTATGTATAAATGTAGGACTAATAAATGGTGTATGATAGAGTCAAGTGGATGCTTAAATATGAATATGACTAAAGCTATATATGACCTTAAAACCTATATAACTTTTTATATGTGATGTAATCTTCATATATCTGGAGCCTTGGGTTGGGATATACGAGGATCTAGTTTCGGATCTGAATGTTTTGGATCCTATATCCATGGTTCAGGATATGGATCCATATTTCTTTTGGATCTAAAAAAATTGGTTTGAGACTTGCATTTTTTGGAACCGGAGACTCTGGATACTAGAAATCAGATGCCCATTTGCACCACGAGATTGGGGTGAATTGAAAGGACCACCATGGAGAGGATTGAATCTGATCCATAAATGGTTACTTGAGCCATAAATAGGGTGAATTTTTAAGATTGGGACCCGGACTTTGTCCAGCCCAAAACCCGGCAAATTTACATCCCGAGATTAGGGCAAGTCCCTCACTTTCCTTCTGTGATCTCCATGACCCTCAACCATCAGCGGGCCCCACAATTCAAACGTTCTAAGCATTGAATAATGACTCAGGTTATAAATTCTGGTCAAATTCAACATTTTTCATCCTAGTAACCAACCATCAAGACGGAGAAATGGATTGAAAGGAGAAGGGATGGGCCAATTTTCTTTCTTGTTTCTTTGTGACTTTGTGGTTAGTTCCTTTTTGTGCTACATGCATCTCTTTTAGGTTGCTTTCATGTCATGGCTTTAAGGGTCGATTGAAGGTAGGCAGACAATCACTTCACTTGGTTAGGTCCATGCCCACTAACAGTCCTCTATACATACGACCTTTCTATACCTCGTGGGTTTTTTGTGCTCTAGCTTTGAATAGAAGACCCATTATAAGATATCAAAGCCAAAATCCTCCAGAAACTTTCTTGAGTCTCAAGTTTGAACATGTGAGGCCTCGGATTTCACATCCAACCATCGAATTCATGGATTGGTCCTTGATGGTAACAGAAATTGAAAGATTATAGCCGTCCAATTTTGTATGCCATTTTGAATGTGAACTATTTTTATGTTTCTTCCTTAAACTCTATTGCCTTTTATGTAAATCATTAATTGCAGGGTTGTCATGACCAGAAGAGGTAGATTTTTGGGTCGCTGCCGCTTTTTTCATCAAACCATTGGCCACATGTACAAAATTGCGGCCTCTGGGGATCCATCACAAGATCCTTTTTAAGAGGGCTTGGCTTAATACACACGAGTCAAAAATGTGAACAGCAATGAATTAAAATGGTACCGGTGGTCAAATTGGTGGCTTTTTCCGGTTGAATCTGATGTCAACTTGACATCATAATTATAATTTATTTTTAAATGAAAAAAGTTTTATTTTTAAGAAAATTATTTAAAACTGCAGAAATAACACTTTATTTCCAAATAAAATTTTAAGGTTTTTACAAAAAAAGCCTCATATCCCTATACCTATAAAAGCATCCTCAAATACATGTATGCCCAATAGCATCTTATACCCTAGACTTTATTTGTTTCGGACCAAATTACCCTTCACTTTATCTCTCACGACATCAAAAATAAACTTTTTATGCTTTTTTTTATAAAAATAAAATTATTGCTTTTTTAGCAAGATCTCCATGGATTGTATTAAGAGAAGGGTCACAGTGTGTACATTCACTATTGAATAAACTCACAATGGAATGATTCAATTCATACATTCACAAAATCATTGTTTCAACTTCAAAATTGTTAGTCAAATGCAATACACCAACGCAATACACCTAAATGCATCGTATTTGGAAAAGCTTTAATTATTAAACTCACAAGTCTCTTCTTCGTGTTGCAGTTGGTTCTTGACATTGTGACTTAATTATGCTAATATTTACTTCATACTAGAAAGTGAGGAAAAGATAAAGTAAAAGGTAATTTGATTTCGGAAAAATATAGTCTCCAGTAAAGAACTCTTTTGGACATTACATGTATTTGAGAATACTTTTAGAGGTATAGAGATATTTGAGGCTTCTTTTCATAAAAATAATTTTTTTAAATTTACATTTTTTAAGTTTCAAAAATGAAAATTTAGTTTGTCATGTTTTTCTTTTTAGTTGTATTCAGTAGTTCTTAAAATAGAGACTAGTTTCAACCATTTTTTTGGTAAAAGGATAAATTTCATTTAAAAGCAAAAAACACCAAGATAGAATCCACCCAACGACAGACCCACAAAACAAACTCCTTAAGAACAAATGCCTGCCCTTTAGAATGACAAAGCTCATCCACTATCTATATCCTCATTACTAGAGAGACACAGTTTAGCAAAAAAATAAGCGAGATAAAAGAACTAGGAATTAAACAAAATCCATCATAATCACAATTCAAAATTAGAGAACAGCTCTTGACCCTAGTGGTAGAGAGTTCTTGTTCTCATTGGGAGGTCAATGTTCAAACCTTGCCTCCCCCTTCCCTTGTATATGTGAGTTTTGATTACCTCACATATATGAGTTGTATCGTGTCCCCTCACATATATATAGGTCCCTATTACCCCACATGTGTGACTTGTGTCTTGTCTCTTCACACATATATAGGTCCTTATTACCCCACATGTGTGACTTGTGTCTTGTCTCATCACGTATGCAGATCCCCATCATCCCGCATAACTACTTTAGTGTCAATGAGTGCAACAATCCTTCCACATCCATTCTCCTTTAAATAATTGATGAGGGTTGAACTACTCGGTTCAAAAGCTTTATCTAAGGACCGTCAGCAGTTTTGGTTGAACCCAACTAAATCAGGTGGCAGTTTTGATCGGTCAGATTTTTGAAACACTGGTGAAAAGAGTCTTTTTCTTCTCAACCGGGTTGGTTGGGGGGCCTGTCCATAATGGTGTTAGAAAACTAGTGAAAAAAGGTCCATTTCAAAGGAGGCATATGGCTCCATAAGGATCACATGATTCTTTTTTATTGAAAGGGCACAACTTAATACATTTATGGAACCCTAGCTTGGAAAGGGTCCACTGGACTGGAAGCATCTGCTTTTATGGCCATACGAAAAATAATGGGACTGTCCGAAAAGACAACATGTAGGGCATGCCCCATCCTCAAGACAAGAAGAAGTCTTGGTGTGATGGGGGTTTTTGGTTTGGGAAGATAAGCAGTGGGCCACTCAATCATTCTCTTTGGGCTTGCATGATCTTTGTTCAGTCTTACCAATATTTAAACTTTTTGACATTTCACCTTCTACAAATCAACTTGTTATGTGTATTCATGGGCAGACGCTAGGTTAGTACTTCCAATTATTTAGTTTTGAGTAAACTCTCATTTGATCTCAGATTTTTAGAATAAGGCTCCAATGATGATGATGGCTCAAATTTGATTTGACAAATTTTTAGAGCTGATTTTATTTGTGAATTCCACACATTCTTAAGCGACAAGAAACCTTTCTCCTACAATTAAATCGAATGCACTATCCATCTCTATAGGGCCCACTTGGGTCCGACTTTGATCAATGTAGCTCCTTTCACACTGCCATCCCTCCATGATTCAACACCATGCCCAGCTTATACTCATCAAACTTCACTCGCTGTTGGATTGTAACTCAAAAAATCTACTGATGAAAGACCAATAGACTTTAAGGTTTTTAATCAAGGGTTAGCATAATCTGATGCAACCGATTTATTGCATAATCCTTATTCGTAAAGTGACCGTTCCATCTATCCCACTCTGAATTATAGAAATGCATCCAAATGGGCCCCACAATGTGCACCACAAAGTACAGTATACAGTTTGCTCTTAGGTGCAGCAGGATGGCAAAAGCAAGGCATACAAGAACCAACTCCTGTCTCACCATATGTTAAACTAATCTTGATTCGTGTGTATCACTAATTTGGTATTTGGAATTACTCACTTATCATTAGCAGATCATAATTCCTTTTTGTTGCTGTGATTTTTTTTTAAAATTTTTTGAGCAGGCCATCTAGTTAGGGTTTTTATTTTATTTTTTTTTATTTTAGGTAAATCTAGTTAGGTTTTTACCCTTTACTCATGGGGTGACCAAGGCCCGAGACTGAGGCCCACGCCCGTCCTAAACAATTAAAAGGTCAGTTTCCAGCAAAGGCTGGGCTTCGATATGGCTGGGCATTTACTAGCCTGAGGCTTTTGGTCATCCTAAAGTATACAATTTTGTTCAGACCACTGTCAAAGGATTCCATCATTTACAGGTCGTTGTATGATCGTAAGATTTAGTTGTCAGCTGGTTCTTAATTTCCAGTTGTTGGCCACCAATTAGATAGTAAAAACAATGGTAAGTGGCCTACATATGTTGTAAGATCTAGTAGATCAGATGGTTCAGATGTGGGATACTGTTTGTCGTGATATTTGAGTTGTGATTCATAGTTCATGCCAAGCAGGGGTCAGATTTTGAACCCAACTGATCTAGCAATCCATTTAGGATCAGATTGAGACCATATTAACGACCAATTACAGTTTAAATGATCTTAAATGCAAAAGAAGAGAACTAATTTTGTATATATACACTTCAGAGTATACCATATGATATGAAACAATCAAGCAAAATCTCTACAATGGTAAACTAGAGTGATCGCATCCAACCTGGATCTCGACGTCTACCCACGATAGTTGATGGGCAAGAATATCACGTAATTATACTCATTATTTGGATCAAACCATACCTTGGCAGCCTATTTAAAGCCAGCTTACTCAAATGCAAAAGGATAAGATGAAGCTGACTAATTTTCTGGGGTTCTTGCAAACAGCTTCAACCAAAAAAAAAAAAAAAAAATCTATGTATTGAGTTTATTATGAAATGATGTTCAACAGGACAGTTAAGTCCATAAAATGTAGCAATTTTATCATCATTTGATGTATAAAAAATTATGGACTTAATTAGGATAATTGCATCATATTCAACAAAATTCATGATTTTTTTGTAATTGAACATCAAAGTTTGAATTTCAGCCAAAATCAGCAAAATTTCATATCATTGCATGATTTCATGAAAATTCTTATTTTCTACATTATCCTACTATATGGGACTCACACCATCTTGGACGTGAATCCAAAGGTGGGGCCTCCCACAACTCTGCAAGTTTCAAATAATCCTTTATATTTTATGAGATTTTGGATAGTAGATTTGGATTTTTTTGGAATTTGAGACAAATAAAAAAGAAAGTCCGGGAAGATGATGAGAAGATTTTTCAAAGAAGGAAGGAGGATAATGACCGCACATTTCACTATCCCACATCCCTATCCCATCCCAAGCCAAGTTGTATACATTTAAAATTTTGCAAAGATCTGATGCAATTTGTAGAAATCTAATCCATATTAGATTCTTTGAATAAAGATAGAAAGATAAGAAGAAAAAATAATAATAATAAAAGGAAGACACAAGGGGGGACTTCCCATGCTTGGACTCCCTCTCCTCCACACGACCTCGACCTCTCTCCCCCTCTTTTCTACTACTTTTCTTCATCAAGGAGGCTCTTTTTGGAAGTCTTCGTTTTGCTCAAGGATTCTAATATTCTGAAGTAGACACCATGACAGGCTAGTAATTTTATTTTCTAGAATAGGATTGAAGTTTTGTATCTTTATATTGGTTTTGCATGTAATTTGAGGATAGAAATTAATGAAACTTCTATTAATATAGAGAGTTGTTCACACTATCAATTGCCATCCTTAGTAACCTTTTTTGATATTTTGTCTTCTGCGTGATACATTGCATGGTTAGGGGCAATGCAAGCATGAGTAAAAGGAAATTTTAGGATGTTTTAATATTTAAAGATCAATTATAAAATTAATTTGATTTTTTCATTAATTTTGTCTCATTCTTAATATGGATTGACAACCTATATTTGAGAAGGGGGTCCCTATTCACTCGTACCTCTAATGTGATGTGGCCATCGTACTTCTTGCACACAAATTATGTAAAAAGGAAGAAGAAGAGGCTCAAAAGATACACACACATATCTCCTCATGGTTGGACGATCATTGCAAGGTGACATATCATGATTTTGGCCAAGATCCACCATCAGATCGTGATTCTGGATAAGATTCACCATTGGATCTTAACTCTGGAAAAGATGCACCATTGGATCTTAACTTTGATAAGGATCAACGGTCGGATCTATTCCAATCTAACACTTGATCGAGATGGTGAAGACCCTATGTGGCAAACAAGAAGAACCCTCATTGGGATGTGCCACATGGGAGGGATTACCAAGAAGATAATTGAAGATCAAGTGGGACCTATACAAGTGATCGTACGGTCATATAAGATGTAGGCTGCCCAAATTCATTAGTTTGCTTTTATTTAATTATGGACTTATTAGTTTAAGTGATGTTTTATTTTTAATATATTTAGTTGGATGTTATAAACTTGAATGGATTAGATGGTTGAGATTTATTTTAGGATTAGGTTTCTTTATAAAAGCATGTAAAAACCTATTTTGAGGAATAATGATAGTTAATGAATATTGAAAGTTTTTGGCTATTTCTCCTACAAAGGATTTGGTATAAGACTATCAGGCATGAGGCCTTGCGGGGTGAGATTGCGAATCAGATATCATCTTTTCTTTCCCTTTCTCTTTTTAAATTATTGTCGGTTTGGTTTTCCTTCTCTTTTATCATATCGACTATTGAACCAACCTTAATAACCTAGATTCATTGGCCGATCACCACCTAAATTCCAACCCCAAGTCAAACCAATCACCCCTCATCCCTGCCACAGCCGTGCAATATTCATGCCCTATCTCCCAATTGCTGCTAGCTATCCAAACTCTACTCCAAATCAAGTGGCTGCAATCCTCACCCTATAGATCTGACGAGCCGTACAATATATGGAAAATATTCATGTGTATATCTCCCTAACCATTTTTTTGTGAGAACTCTAGGTGGGCCCCACTGTATAGTCCATTCAAATGGACCACATACATAACCCCCTTGAATTGAACCCGTTTACCAATTTTTGGTCAAATCTGAATTTATTGGACCGTTGGATTAACTATGCACCCATTCGAATGGAATAAAATTTTGTGTCATGGATAAAGTGGGTAGAGACACGTAATTGGGGCCAAACTTGGTATCTAAGGTGGTTCTGCATGGATCTTTCCATCCCTCTGGTCTCATCCCTTAGTGGGGTCCACCATGGGCTCTATAGAGGAGTGTGCACATCCCTTAGTGAGGGATATATGTATATGAATATTCCCATATATATATAGAAGAGCGCTACAAAATGCCCAGGGCATTTTGTAAAGGGAAAAGCACATAGTTTCTAATGAATGAAAACATAATACGATGCTAATGTGGATTGCTAAAGATAGATGATAGCAAATAATCTAATTAAGTTCCTACTTTGTCTCTTTATTTCCTTCTTTTTCTCTCTTTCTCGTGAAAACAATGACCTATAAAAGCATTTCATCTCAGGAGTCATTACGTTATAACTCCATGAGTGGGACCCTTAAATATTGCAAAACTTGAATTTGCTTTCATGGAACCACTAAAAAAACCCATCAATGGGGCCTCTTATCGTTTTGATTGACATCAATTTGGTTTTAGAAGGAAACAGGGGATTTGGATTTGGCCCAGAGTGTGCCCCACCATGCAAAATAAAAAAAGGGCCAAAAAATTGGTGTTATTTCAGCCACTAGACCACTTAATTTTGTGCGTTTATCAAAGAATGCTTTCAAATTAATGCCAATTAATGGGAGTAAATGAATGTGAAGGATTCCTATTTATCCAAATTCTAAAAGTGTGCCCCAATATGGGAAAAAAAGGAAAGCAAAAAAGGAAGTAAATGATTCACATGAAATAAACGTACGAAGGACTCTCTCTCTCCCTCCCTCAAATTTAATTCTCCCATCCTTTTTTCTCTTCTAACAAACTCTTAAAACGGTGAGTAATAAATAGCAAGGGAAACGATGTCTTCTTTTTATTGGACATCAGTGAGGGGCAAAAACACCATTTTTTTAAATAGGGAGCTTTGAAGAATTCCCTATATATATATATATATTTTAAAAGCCTCCGCTAACTCATGCCAAGTTCTTTTTATCAAGAGACACAAAGTGGCAATAGCCCTGTTGAACATCCTGCATTCCTGTTAGTCAGCATATCCACCTCTCTGGCACCTGAACCCACCACCTTTGAACCCATCATAGCCACCTGTCCGCCATCTCTTAACTCAGACCTAATTACAAGGGCTCAAACCTATCAAACCTCCACCGGTCCACATCCACACAGGTCCACCTCAGCCAGCCCAGACCCAACAGGCCCAGCTGAATCCAGCCTAGGCCCCAAACAGACCTAGCTAAACCCAACCAGGCCCAATATAAGAATAGGCTGAACCTGATTTCAGCTTTTGTAGGCCCATCTGAGTACTTCTTTCAGGCCCTTTCCCTTTGTTATTGATTTATTGATTATATGAGCCAGATTAACACCGGGAATTTTGGATTTCGTTTCTGAAACTGTAATTACTGATTTCATCTTATCAATTTGTTGGTAACCCAATTGAACCTGGCCCATTTGTCAAATCCTCTGTGGGGACAAGTGAACTGTTGAAAATTGGTTGATCCCTAAGCTAGTGGAAGACTTTTCTTCCATCGTAATTCTCAATTTAGATTTGGGAGGTTCTCATTGTAGGATTGTAGCGAGGCCTAGAATAACCTCTAATTTCTAAATTGAAACCATATATAAGAGGTTCAATCTGAATTTCAGTTCTAATAATTTTATTTGTGAATGTCAAGTGTTTCCTTGATGTCACATCATCATTTAATTTAGCCTTGCATTGTCCTGCATCACAATATTTGAGAGCAAATACTAATCCCAAAATTCTAGAAAAACCACCAACCGTTAAATTCTTGCATTATTTTCATCCTGAATTTTATTACAATTGGTTGTTTAATTCCTGTTCTATGGTTGCAGCATTTTAGTATAGGACTTTTTAGTAAGGATTTTATAGATTAGGAACTTTTTAATGGTTTGTAATTCTGTAATTTAATTTAATTTTCACCAAAGTAGGAATTGCATGTGTGTTTAGATTTTGATAGCCTAGAGTAAGATTTTTCTTTTAGAACAGGTGCATTCTATCTTTCTGACTCACTTTTTGATGATCAATTCCAGACACAGGGTATTATTATTGCATCGAGGCCTTGCACTTTGAGTGTTGATCAAAGACTAGCAAGTTAGTTAGCTTCATCTTACCTTCTACAAAATCAATTGGAGTTCCTCATTTCTTACATGTATTAAATCTACGTATTGAATTCCTATTTATTTTAACGCAAAAATTAAAAAAAAATTGAAGAAAGCCAATAGATTTCCTAACTCAAATTCTATTGGAAAATAAGTATCTGACTGAACATTTCATTTGGGAAAGGGACTCTAGCATGCTTCCTGAAATCTCTCAAAATCTCCAATGGCTCAATTTGTGCAATAAGGTTTCATCAATATCATAAAGATTAATAAAGACCTATTCCAATTTCCAAGTCTCCAGCTCAGCCCATTCGCAAGAACCCATTTCA
Organism: Sextonia rubra; assembly: GCA_037013555.1. Taxonomy (NCBI): domain Eukaryota; kingdom Viridiplantae; phylum Streptophyta; class Magnoliopsida; order Laurales; family Lauraceae; genus Sextonia; species Sextonia rubra. Next base: position 14,783,886 of record JASUAD010000007.1, on the reverse strand, counting down.
TTTCACCTTTTTTCTTTTATAAATTAATTGCACTGGAATTCGACAAGTCGAGTCATGTCTTAACACATTAATTTAAAGAACCATAGGTGATGATAAAAGCGCTATTGATTTTTTCCAATGAGGGAATAAGAACCATCTAAATTCGTATTTGTGAGGGTCTCTTGGCTTTGCAGATGAAGACGTTTCCCTGTTTATGTTGACATCTGGTATGGGGCCCACTTGTACTTACTTTGGGTGGACCCAACATAGAGAGACACCCCTCACAAAGATAATGTTTGATTTTGAAAAGGATGTTTTAATCCTTCTGTGATAATGGTGATAGAACTTGTTTGAGTTGTATCCAACTTCTCTATTTATATTATCTCTCCATTTAAATTCAAATAGAGAGAAATTAATCCAACTCTTTATCCATATCTATCTATTCAAATTTGAATTGAAGCTTATCACCTATTAAGCCAAATGCTATAGACAGATATGGGGGTGGTTTAGAGAATCTCAATACTCATAACAAACAACGAGAGTAAAGATAAAGATCTAAGCCATCGGTCGTCAGTCTCCATCACCAGGCCATCCTTACCCTTGGATTGTAAAAAATGAATCCTACGTGACTGGTCTTTTTGCATCTAGAGCCGTTGCTATCTTAGTCGTGTTTGTAGCAGCCATGTGTTATAGATCTGCGGGGCCACAACAACCAATGCCTTCCGTTTACGTTGTTTGTGGTTGCAATCGGAACTCTTCTGGAGTGTTGGAACGGAAGGTGTGAGCCCCATTTTTACCAGAGACACCTTTGCGTATAAGTTTGTTGTTTGTAGGGTAGGTTATGGCATATTAATAAGAGGTTTTATGAGATGGCTCAATGCTAACTGACATATCAATAATTCATGGAGTGTTGGAACGGAAGGTGTGAGCCCCATTTTTCCCAGAGACACCTTTGCGTACAAGTTTGTTGTTTGTAGGGTAGGTTATGGCATATTAATTAGAGGTTTTATGAGATGGGTCAATGCTAATTGACATATCAATAATTCATGACATAAATTAAAATTCATTCTTCATCCTTCGCGGAATGCATACTGAGAAAATCTACTCTCTCATGTGATGAAGATAGCTAATGAGAGATCCAACTTGAATACCAAGTATGGGCTCATACTTGGACCCTTTCTAATTGGGTCCAGGTTCGGTTGTATGTGTGTTACATATTCAAAGACCCCGATGCCCAATTTCACGACATGACTAACACATATCTATATTAAGTATAGACAAGTACGGATGCAATTGGGATGATTCTAGGTTGGAAACAATACTAGAAGCAGACCTGGACCGGTTTCTAAATAATGATTTCATTGCCGGGTCCGATTCTGAGTTAAAACCTGTGTTGTCTGTTTCTGACCCCGTTTCAATAGAATGACAGGAATCCAGTTCTGAAACAGGGCCAAACTAGAGGAATGAGATCTAGTTTGAAAATTGGTTCTAACTTCTTTTCCTTTTTTTTATTTTTTTTCTCTTAAAATAAGGATATCATTCAACTTATAATGGTACATGAAGTCTACTATCTCCATATCTCCGGGTTTAAGCATAAAAATATCCAACAAAAGGTGATTTTGAGCTACAATTATTAACATTAAAGACTTGTATGCAGGGTCCTGGCTTCGTAGGTCAGATCATAAAGTGGGTTCCAGACCTAGACCCATTTGTGAAGCGGAACCTAAAACAGGTTCCAAACCCAAGCTTTAGTGGGTCTAAATCTTTGGATATTAGAGAATCGAGAACCCATATCCATCCCTTGAGAGAAGTATAATATATTAGTATAAATTAATTGGGCCTTAATTTGGGCTTGAATTTTGATGCTTGAAATTGGGTCCAGGCTTGGGTCTTTAATTGCAATGTAGGGCACGGCAAAGGTCCTACAACGATAGCTAATATTTTTATGGGTTCAGGTCCCCAAGGATAGCCCAATGGTTGGGTATCTCTTTTCCTACCCAACCTTAGCGATCGATCCGTGAGTCCACTCCCCTCAGTTTATAGGCGGTCATCTCCCGCGTCGGGTGGTCCTCTCCCTATTGTGTTGGGGCGTTCCCTCCCATACATACGACGTCTCTCAGCCCTCTTGGCTGCTACCCAAAAAAAGACACTGCATTATTGAGTTGGATACTACCGACATAGCCCCATCTATCATGCTGATGAGAGAATCCATAACCGGGGAAATTTTGTGTGTTGCCGTGTTGGTAGTGGTACCATAGCCAGGTGTTGGGAGGTTTTTTTTCATTAATTCTTGATTTATGGTACCCCGAATGATGATAGGATCCGGCTATAGAATTAGGTCCCTGTTGCTGAAAGTCCCATTTGACTGTGAGGGTGTGACAAGATCCTCCAAAGATTGGTTGCACAATGGAAAACTTGGGCCATCCACTAGACCAGACATCATTAGAAAAAGGCATAGTTGGAGCAAGTGATAAGCATGACCCAACGTCCCTAATGAATTGCATATTTATGTCCAATCCAGTGTTCATCATCATTGTATTGATAGGAGAATCAACCTGAGAATCACCAAGTAGGGTATTATATACATGGGTTCCCTTTGATGTGCTGAAACTGTAGCCAACATTTGTATAGAGGTAGAGATGGGAATCTGTATTGTTTATTCCCCAAGTTTCTTGATCGTCATAAGCCCCTTCCGTCTTAAGTCAATGACGATGAATTCTATATAAAACCCAATGCTGAAAAGACGATCTCCAATTAGAAATATGATCACATAATCGAACCGCAGCTCCCTTTACGAAACAAAACATAAAAGAGACAATGGCAATTGGATCCATGGTTACAATCAAATTATCACAGAACTCACGCATGATCCAGTTTGTCTTTTCTTTATTTTTGTCTTTTAGTAGTAGCAAAAGGCTGGTCCTCCTGTAGTGCTGCTTTTCAACTATTGTTTACAGTGGGCACCAAATGAAGCACAACGGCATATCCCCATATTTTACTGCAGTAAAAAGTTAGTCCCATCCCCAAATTTTATTTTAGTTAGAAGTCGGTCCCACCTTAGGATTGAGCGATTTAATAATTCCCCCATGGCTGTTGCCTTTAACCAAATTTCATTTCAAGGAGTTGGGCGACTATTAAATTGCTCAGGTAGGGCCATCTATTAAAAATCTATACAGAATAAAATCTTAACTGCTCTATGTGGGGTCCATCTATTGAAAATCTAAACCTCTCAAAATTGACGCCCTCCCATGCAATTGCATCTCCTACGGTTTTACCCCAATAGGATATGGTCATGTAAAATTAAATATTTTACTAATCACATGATAAATAAATCTCTCTATGTTGTTTATAGCCGCAAATGAAGCACAATGGTACATCCCCAAATTTTACTCCAGTAAAACCAGCTCCCACTTTAAGATTGAGAACGGATTTCGTTATTGATTAATAAATCCCCCAGATGGTTGTAGTGCCCCAACTTTCTTCTTGTTCAAACGGGGCCCACCATCAAATTGATCTCAAATATTTTACATGTGATAATTGGAACAGAAACCACTAAGAAAAGAAAGAAAATAAAAGGAGCTAACCTAGTAAGTTATAGAGGACGTAGATGAAAATAGTTAAAACGCTAGATCTTAATAAGCACAACCCTATTGGAAGATTTGGCTGGATGAGATTGAAATGGAGAAATAAAATTCATAATAATTGGGACAAGGCTTTGATGATGATGTAGAAACATACACTCATATAACTAGAAAAGCTAGAGTTTCACCTGAGCTGCCATTTTATAAGTCCCTCCCAAGCCAAGCAGACCACAGGTCCTCGCAAAATCTCAGCCTCTTTTCACTTTTTCCTTTTTTTCTCCCCCTTTTTTTGCTAAACAATCCTGCAAAATATACTCGCTCAAGCTCAAACCAATAAAAGAAATGAGCTGAGCCGGAAAAACTCCAAATCTAGCTTGGTTCATTGAGAGCTCTATCTGAGTGGATGCTGATGGAAAGCATCTAAGACTTCGTAGTACAGCATCTTATTTGAAACTACAGAGCAGATAGAATGTGCTATAAATTAATGGTATTTCAGATATCGAAAATCTAGAAATCATTAATAGACCTAACAAAATTCCAGTACTCTTACTGGATGGGCTATGTCTGCACTTGGTCATTAGGTCGAGGTCAACCTAACAATACAGACCTATGCTACACCTGCTTCTTTATTCTCATCCCACCTCTCCCTGCAAGCTCCTAGGCCTCTCCTGAGAGTAGAAAATATGTATCAGTATATATAATAAAAAATGCCCCCTAAAGTTTCAATCAAATTACTGGCCCTCAAACCCTCATTAGTAGCAATTGTTATATCAATGCTCCTAAGATTATATAGGAAAACAGAATACTTAAGACATACATTTCAGCACTCGAAACACAGCAGGCACCACAAATCCATCCAAAAATTATAAATGAGAAACCTACACCCATAAATATCAGCATAATGGGGTTCATGACTTCTTACCAGATCTTCCATAGAAAACAAAGGAGATCGCATAATGCAGAAACAGAATCTTACCTTGGGCCAAGCCCCAGGTACGAGAGACCCAAGAGAACTCAATTGGTCTTGTTTCAGTGCCTTCAACAATAAGAAGGTTAAATCCTCCCATGACGATGCCACCTGCACTTGATTAGATGTAAGAAAGACCAGCACTCTGAAGACACCTTTAGGGTGAGGTGGATGATGTTTCACAACGCTTTTGTGAGTAGAGAGAACCAAAAGCCCAGTTAAAACACTCTTCAGTTTTCTGCACACACACACACACACACACACACACACAGATGGTTTAGAGATCCACCACACTAGATATATATAACCGATATTCAGCCTTTACTTGTAAACCACTAATAATCAGATGACAAGAAGTTTGCTTCATAATGGAAATAATGTTATAAGGGATGCAGCATTAGCCGTTAGTCTACAAAGCAAAATGTTAAAAACATTCATCTCAATGGATGGAGAGGGGTAATCATTTGAATGCTAAAAGCATAGGGTGAAACAAGTGTTGAGTGGGTAACCATGCCATCAATTCCGAGGTTTAACACAAAACTTGTAGCTGCAATATAATTTAACAAATATGGAAAGTAGAAACAAGCCGCTCATTTGAGAATATATTTTTCAGTCAGAGGTACGTTGTGCTTTGCATGGAATGTATTTTCATGGGCAATATATCTTGTCTGGACAAATCAATCAAGGCTTCTTTCACTCATGATTCGCCTAGAGAAAACAATGCTGAACAACAAAATTCATTGCTAACACTTCCCACCCCATCTTCCCAGCACATGCATCCGAAGAAAATGTCAGTTGCTTTTCTTTAGACGGTTGTGCTCAAGGCCACGAACTCATTTTTCCTTTCTCCTCCTGTCCCTGTCCCTCTCTCTGGACTTATCATGGTCATCCCTCTCCCTACTCCCACTCTTCTCACGCTCCCTCCCCCTTTCACTGTCTGGTTCACGAGCTCTATCACGGTGTCTTTCCCCATCGGTGTCCCTATCCCTCTCTCTGATTGATGACTTGCGCTGTGGACTATGACTTCGACTATGGCTACGATGCCGCTTCCGTGAAGAATCACGGCTTTCATCATGTTTGTCCTTCCTCTCTAGAGATGTCCGCTCTACAATTTCAAAATTAGAAAATATATGAGCATGCACATGTGGCCAAAATTAGTAAACTGAAGACAATCAAACCTCAAATAAAAATACTGTCTCAAGTTGTGTTGATGGCTTAACTGAGTCAAGAATCATGATAACATCCATTAACTCAGTAATAATTGGGACGAGGATCATCATAGATCCCATTCACCCAACCACAGTCAAGATTGTTCAGATATGCCCAATGTTGCAAGATGTAATATAATAGAATTTCAGTTTTCAACTATTTAGCAAAAGACTAAAGTATAGCAATATCAGGGCTCTCCATATAGTTAGTAGCATAGACTAGAGTAGGAGAATGATGCCATTTCTGTTGATTTAATATTTAAAGATTCCCCCAAGAAGTTGCTAGTTTTGACTTACGTGCAGCATGCTTGTTATTCCCAAGAACATCTTCCACAGAATCAGAAAGGCCAAATTCTGACTGCAGACGTCTACGGTAGCTTGCAACTTTCCGTTCGATTTCCTCTGAGCTTCTGGTGCCCCGCTCTTCAAGAGACTCACGGTACTCTATTACAGAGACCTCCAGACGCCGTAACTTTTGCCTGTAGAACAAAAGCTCAGTTAATCCCCAATTCTACAGACAGTAACATATTCCAGATACATTTTTATATATCAGAACTAGGTGCATTTATGCAACTTCAAGTCACCGAGTTGAATGCACATCCCTTCTCTTGTATGGGGTGGAAAACTAAAGAACACATTATACCACCCAAAATTCTAAAACTCAGTGAGGTCCAAGTCGACTTCATTGAGTCAGTGGTTTCAATAACAGGCTATCAAGTCACTTGGACTCAGTTAAACATCATGCATATCGGCTGAATCTTGGTCCAACTTGGCTAGCTCATGTTCTAAAGAGGTGACTAAAAAATGAAGATTTGAATTCAGAAAACCACCCCTGCGACTTCAATTGTTACATTATTCAAAACAATGTGCAATGAATAGCCATGCATTCTAGGTTAATATTCACAAGTCGCAACCATAGCAAATTGGACTGTGAGTTAAATATAGAGGAATTCATTATGTCTAACCCAGATTGATGGGATAAGATTACAATAATGATGATGATGACTGGTTTGGGGTTACCCAAAAGCACTATTAAGATTTCCTTTTGACTTGAAAATTGAAATACGTTAAAACCTGTGTTCTTCACTCGTGCTACTGTCTGGATGAGTAGGAACGCCTGTATCAGTGCCCACCTCCTGCTCATCAGCCTTGCCTGGACCACCACCAGCATTTTCACTTCCAGATGATGAGTAGCTTAAACCCAGACCATGAGCATCTTTTCTTTCATCATCACTAACATCATCCTCACGAGCCCATTTAGAAGCTGGCAAAACAGGATCAGATTTTCTGTTCTTTGAGAAGGCTTTAAGTTCAGGTTGTGGAATTGCGAGTGTTGGAGCCAAAGGGGCAGAAAAGCCTTTATCTTGCAAATTTGCCACTTCATCCCCACGACTCCAACCCGATGATCCTGATGGCTCCAGTTCAAGCTCATTCTCCCTACTACTGGCATTATTTGCATTCCAGATGCTTTCATCTCTTGAATACTTAGTGGAGTTGGACTGGCTTTGTCCGTACTTCATATCATCCTCCCGCTCATATCCCCTTTGTTTTTCTGCCTCTTCCAGACTAAGCAATCTGGCAACCATCATCTCCCTACCACCACAAAGCGACAGCCCATTATGCCTGCAGCGTCTTTCCAGCTCAGCTAGGGGAAGATTTAGCAGCTCCTTCATAGCTGCCCCTTTCCCCATTGCTAATGCAGCATCTTGGTTGAGCTTACCTCCATCAGTGGTATCTTCAGAGCTGGTTTTCTTTTCAATTTCCGGGGCATCTCCACATATGGAATGAAATGGGATGACACCTGAGTTACTCGATCGAAGAAATGTAGCACGCAATCCATTTACATATGCATCTGAAAAGAGAAACCAGTCTGACCACACTTGGAGAACCTTCAGAACACGTTCCTAGAGTATCCAAAAAATGGAAAAATCATGTTACTGAAAATTCATAGAAACTGACTAGTAAAACAGGTATCCTACTACCTTATGATGCACAAATGAAAAAGACTAAAATGCTTTTGCTTAACCCAGCAATAGCATAGGTGGAAACCACCTTTCAATAACATAAGCCTTTCATTTGCTATGGCTAGCCTTTGACCATCAAGCAAATACAAACCCCCCCCCCCCCCCCCCCCCCCCCCAGCAGACAATTCTACACATCCAACAAAAATGAAGTAATGACAATTAAATAATCCACCCAAATGGGAGCAATTGATGGGGAGATTTTTTGTGTTGTCTTCCACAAAAGGCCTCAGCATACACACAATGTTGCTCACCCAAAAGCAAACTCAACATGTATAGTTGGTTGAGCCAATAAAATGCTTGATTGATCACTGTCTATTTCATTCTGAAAAAACCCAGCAACAAATGCTTCGTAAAACGATACAAATTTCATACTTGAGATGCGGACTTACTTTGAGGGCCTCTGCTGTGATCCTTCCAGTTACACTGCGATACAAGTCATTAAAGCTCTCCATTATGTCAGGAATGGTAGCTTCAAATTTTGTACGATAAGCTGAGGCATTCTTTACTGGAGCACTACTGTTGTGAAGTATATCAGAGACAAGCATAAGTCTAGCAACTTTTGTTGGTATTGGTGTTTCTTTGAGGGTCAAAGATTCAGTAAGAACCTCAACTACCTGCAGATATGAGAAGTACATGATTTAAGTATTTATTGTAAACAAACTCAGTTTTAGAGCTATCTTATTTTCTTCTGATTTCTTTGACACTATTCAATCAATACGATAAATTAAACTAATAGGGATATGATCCTCAAAGAAAGCATAGCTATGAAAAGCACAAACCATTGATACAGCAGGGACATGGACTCTACACATAAAAGTGAAGTATTAGATATGATACAGTATGTGTCTGCATTTAATTTTGAAGCACCTACGTATCATATAAATGGACTATACCATCAAAGAGAACTTCAAAGAATCAAAGGAAATATGATTAAAAATGATAATTTCTCACAATTAAAAGAAATAAGAAAAGAGAAAACAACAGAACTGCCTCAGTACAACAAGTCTATACATGAAGGCCTGGGTCCCATCAAGGGAATATTGTTGGAACAAATCCTTCAGGTGTAATTGATGCATAGGCCAAGCATCAATCAAGATTACAGTCATAATCAATTTGGTTTGAATGTTCCCCAAATGATAGAATAGAAGTCAAGAAGATCACTTTAACCCAACAGATCTGCATGACACTTAAGCAAGAACTAGTGGGGTAAGTTAATACAGAGATCTGTGTTTAGAAGTGGGTCACAGCAGTGCAAATTTATTAGACAGTGACACTAACTGTAATACTGTTGACGAAATTGAAGCATTCCACTCTTGTGCACATGAAAAATGTTTATATGAAACCAAGGACACAACAGAAGTCAATCCACTTGAATTCTATGTTTGTCAAGCCTCTTAAGTCATATCATAAAAGTACATTGTTGACCAAGATCTTATCCCTTGAATGCTTGTGGGATTGAATGTCACCCAGATCAGAATAACTTACGACTGGACTAAATCAGGCAATTCTTTCATGGCCTGGGCTTTGTCCCACTAAAATAAGAGAAATCATGTCATTACTAACTAAGGCTGATTTAAACTGTCAGTAAATTTCAGTAAAACCAAAATGAAATTTAAGCCTCATGACCATCTCTAAGACTGCAATAATGTAAAAGCCGCCAGAGCTCGCACTCAAGACAACCCATACTGTTAACGGAAGGTGGAATTAGACTTTAGAGTCATGTGACAAAGCTGAAATATGGTATAAAACCCACTTAAATACAGTGATCATAACCATCCCTTCAGGACCATTCAAATGAATGATTGAAGCTTATTTGAAAAAAAAAATAAATAAAACCTAGAACAATTTCTACCAAAGTGCGAGAAATCAATTCAAACTATGACATCAGAATTACCTCTCCAGCCGCATCAGCATTATCCAAGGCAAACCCCATGGCATCTTTTATCTGGCTTCGCTCCAAAGTCAGAGCCCGCAACATATCTTCAAACTCATCCCGTTGTGAATCTGTAAGAGTGCGCTCCAATTCCACACGCTGACCAGAAAGTTTACGAAGAGAAAAGAAAAAAAATCAGAGTAAGTTCTGTCGATGACCATGCTTTAGGTTCTATATGGATATATGGACTTTTGCCAGTTTAAAAATGAGAAAAATCCTCCCTTGATTAACAGGTTTTCACATTGAAAATCCAGAAACGAGGAAAGCTCATGAAGAGGCAATTGGAACATAGCCAAATGCATCCTTTAGGTTCATGATGAAATTGCCGACTAATTGACTCATTTATAGAACAGGAATTCAGTTGTCCACAATAGGAAATTCTTATGCTACTCAAACAAGGTAGGTCAGCTAAGCGGAAGATTCACTTGACCCCAAAAGTTTAGAAAAAAAGACCAGAAAATAATCATATTTTTACTAAAAACATTACCATAAAAGTTTCACTTCTTTTTATAGAAGAGAAGGAACAAAAGTGGGATCTCACAATTGCAAAATTGTGAACCTTGCCACCATCTACGGGTTCAACAACATAGTTTTACTCCATTTTCTACTGTCTTTAAAATTTATTTCAGTTTTTCATATAGAGCTGAGGCACATCTAACACGGACATCATGCCTAAGGGATACGTCCAACATGAAAACCATGTGTGAGTTCAAAGATTCAGGTACCAAAGGATATTAAACCTTTCTAAAAGAAGGAGAACTTACCCGACTTCTACCTGCAGCAAATGTAGTACTAGATTCTTTTTCATGCTCTGGGCTCTTGATAGGTGGTAGAGATGGTGGAATCCATCTAAATGATCCATCACAACAACGCAGATCATAAGCAAAGAAAAATTCAGTTATAACACTCACCCATCTAGCAGAAAAAAAAAAGTATCTAACAGATTTTACCATTCAAAAATTTTTTTTATTTAATTGATTTTGAGATTTGATATAAGGAAAAACAACAAAAAGTACCAATGGTCTTCTCAAAATAATTTGTAATAGAATTTCAAAAAGAATATATATATATTTGTTTGCCCCCTTATCGGCAATAATCCTTGCAAAACTATGGAGGTTGGAACATATTTTTGAGCAAAATTTGGGAGCTATGAGATCATTTTTCAACTGTGCTTACTGTGAAGAGACTTGCCAGAGAAGCAGTGTAAGATTTCTTCTCTAATCTGATTGTTTATTTTTCTTTGCTTTTGCAGTCAAAATCTGATTTTTCCATTCAAAATCTTGTCTTTTGGAATCGATAATGTTTGAATGGTCCAGATTACTTTTAGGTTTATTATTCATCTATATAAGTGATGTAGCCTTTTGGATCGACAATTATTGATTAATAATAATAATAATAAGAGTTCTCAAAAGAGATTTTGGGTTTTTGAAGTTGACTCTTCCTCGCTCACGATGGGGAGTTTAGCGTGAGGCCAAGGTCTTCAGGGATTTCCCTAATCTATTCCTCTACCTTCCATCTTTCTGATCTCTTTATCTCTACCCGCCTACATTAAGTACCCCGCTCCGCATCATATGGTCACTAGATCAGAGGTAATCTAAGAAGCACAGACACAAATACAGACACAGACATGAATACGACACAACACAATACGGACACGCCTACACAGTATTTCTCCAAAAAGTAAGACACGAACACGTCAAGAACACATTAATAATATATATATAATCATATACTAAAAAAGAATTTAAAAAAAAACATTGGGCCAATAACATGGCATGATTAAAAAAATAAAAAAAAGACAATAAAAATTATGTTTCTGGTCCTAAACATTGGCCATCAATAATTATGAAGGCAAGTTGGCTACATGGTAGATCCCAAAAATCCACCCCAATTTTATAGGTGTCCATTGATAATTATAAAATTTTGTTGTTGGTCCTAAACATTGGCCACTGATAATTACACTTTGACCCCCTTTTATTATATTTTGACCCTCGAAATATTTTAAAATTCAAATTAATGCCCCGTCGTGTCCCAACTATGTCCGAAATTTAAAAAAAAATAAATAATAAATAAAGCAGGACATAGTTTTAGGTGTGTTGAACATGAATCCAGCTATGTCCATAACTGACATGGACACGGGGCCCAATTGGCGTGTCCATGATTCCTAGGAGGTAATCGCTCAAACATGGAACTCCAATTTAGATCAAGATTGCTATAGACAACATGAACCAAGGTACATGAAATAGAGTGGTTTTGATACACAACAAATTTACAATTACTTCTCGTCTATGATGCCCCGGATACGGCATGGATACGATAAGGACAAGGCATGGATATAGAAGGGGCACGGATTTTATACATTAAAAGTGAAGTATCAGATACGATACGACACGATACATTGCCCATTTTGAAGTATCCGTGCATCATAACTTGTCATACCCTCTTCAGAATGCCCTTTATTCATAGGAATCCCAAATCTTAAGGAAAACGACTCGTATCTATGTGACAAATCTCATTCACAGATGAATCTTAGGATTCAGGTGTGAATCCTACAATTCAAAACCTGTTTCATCAAATCTTACAATTCAAGCGATTCGGCTAAGCGAGAATAGCTACAACCCCTAGGCTAAGGAAACCAATTCATTTCTACGTGACAAATCCCATTTACCGATAAATCTTAGGATTCAGATGTGAATCCTATAATTCAAAACCCATTTCATCAAATCTTACAATTCAAGCGATTCGGCTAAGCGAGAATAGCTATAACCAATAAGTTAATATTAATAATCTTTTACATTTTCTTCTTTATTCTTTCTTTCCTTTAGCGCTTTTATATTTAAAAAGTTATTTAGTAGTTAATAAAACCTCTAAAGAATCTTTTGTGGCCATGATGAGGTTTAAAAGATGTATAAAGAACATGCATTTAGTTAAAGCATTCAATTGTGCATATGGTGCTTGTCTATATTTTCTTTTTTTTAATAATCTATTTCGATTTTTTTCTTCATGAACACTTTCTTATCTTCAAGAGATATCTACCATGTAAGATTGATGATTTGGATTGATTTAAAAAATATATATATTGATACCTTAAGCTTATTTAACTATTTTCACACATCATTTATATATATATATATATTAACATATGTCATGATATTCTTGACATGATTGTTATGGTAGACATGTTATTGTATTTAGACTCATATAATGGGGAAATAGATGGTTATGAATAATTACTTTTTTCTTTGTTAATTTTTAATTATTCTTCATTTTTATTAGAAAAATAAAAAAAATCTTATGATCCATGATTCGATTTGATTCATGGGTATGAACAATTTGCAATATGATTCTAATTTTGACAAGTATGACACTAATGTTCACAATGTAAAATTACATGAATACCTTAAGGGTTTAAAGGAGGGATGTGTACAAGGACAGACTAGGAAGAACTAATCCACTAGTTATCTGGAGGGACTAGTCAGAGATGTCATGCTCTGGTAGTGTATTAGATTACGTACTCTTCACAGCCTTATATGCCTTTGGTACAAGACAACAAGTGAGCCATACTACTGACAAAGTACAATGCTAAAATTGCAAAAAATTTGGTCATTTTGCTAACCGATGAAAGAAAAATGGAAATTCATAACTATTGCAAAAGGATTGGCCATCTAATTGCTACTTGTCTTAGACGCTTCCAAACTCATAATGCTCAAGCATATCAAGTCACCATTGACATTGATGCTCCAACTCAGTCATCACAACCGACAAACATTACTGCTCCTGTAAATGCTACTCTTAGTCATAAGCCTTGCAACAGATTGTGTTGGCTCTATCCACCATAAAAATCTCTGCTACTGTCTCTCCTTCTGCAACATGGCATCTTGATAGCTGTGCATCAAATCACATGACTATGATGCACCAAATTTGTCCAACTTTCAGCCATATACTGAAACAACTAATTTTTCTTTTTTCCAACCAAAGAATATATATATTTTTTTTTGCATCAGATTTGGCTTCAAGATATTTTTCATCTCAGTCCAAATTTCAACAGGATCTATATTTTGATTCCTCCTTTTTCTATGCAATTTTGCCCACCAAGTTGCAGCATAATACAAATGCACGTGGCAACTAACGTAACTTTGTGGTGCTCATTCATTGGTTTATGTGCAAAAATATTCTCCACACAAACAAACCAATCCATAAATTTATCAGGTTGCAACTTTCCATCATATTCAGGAATCGTGAGTTTAATCCCTAAATCTCGATCAACATTATTAATCGCAGGATCCCATTGATTCTGATTATTTTCTCCATTAGCTCTTTCATTAACCGCACATTGATTATTTTCCAAATTTGTCACTCTAGTTTCCAGTTGTTGCAGGGTGGTTTGCATGCCATCAACCTTTGTGTATAATTCTTTAATGGCGCTAGCCAAATCTTCAAGTAATAAAGATGAAGATTCGACCTCAACTTGCTTCTTAGGAGGCAGTTTTCTTTTTTTAGTGCAAATTTAAAATATGACTCACCTAGAGAACTGCTGAAAAATCTATAGAACGTCCAATTGCAGAGGGGATGGTTGTCCTTAAGTTAGATATGGCCTTACTAGAACTGGGCTTGGGTCAGATACTTGTCACAAGTGCTCTACTTCGTTTGCTGCCCAAACTTTGGCTCAAGATGTAGCATTGATCTTCGTGCACAAAAGTAACAAAAAAAAAAAAAAAACTGCTTTTGTGATGTGTGCCGATGAGGAAAGGGAAAAAAAATAGCACATGGGTTGCTAGGCGCTGTTGGTTGCCACTGGAAAGGGAACGGGGGGCAACGTTCGTGATGACGACGAGCTACGGACTACTGCTGGATGGTGTGATCGTAGGTGCATGGTAGACCTGTTGACTCCCTCTACTTCTCTGTTCTCCTTCTCAGCTCTTTTTTTTTTTTCCTTCATTTTGGTGTGGGTTGGAGACTAGAAGTTAGAGAGATGGCGTGGGGTTCGATGGGAGCTGGGTTTCGGAAAAGGACACAGCGAGAGTGGAGGTGAGCTTGAACAGGGTTCAAATTTTAAGGGATTTAAGGGAATAGGGTATCAACTGTGGGATGTGGGGGCAAGGACGAGAGGGATTGCAATGTCGAGTTTGGGTAGCAGTATGCTCTGGAGGTTGGGCTTCAGGCGAGATGGTGGGTTGACAAGAAACTTGGAGATTTGGATCAACTGGGGGGTGTTGTCTCTAATTTCATGGATGGGATCGGCTGGGATGATGGAATGGAGTGAAAAAAAGGCCAGTGATGTGGTTTGAGGCTAGGCTGGGTTTAGCGGGGATACAATCAGAGATGGCTTAGTTTCAGTGCAGGGATTTCATTGGGAATTCAGGTTTTGACAGCAGTGATGGTGGTTTCGGTCACAGGCACGTATGGTAGGGGTGTGTCGAGATGGAAGGAGATAGATGACAGATAGGCACCGATCAGCAATAGAGCAGAGATCGGTGATCAAAGCGATGTGGATATTCTCTCTGATACGAAACTAATCTAAGCCCTAGAGTTAGGGCTTGAGTAGCGTGCCAGAGCACGTGTCTAAGACACTTCGAATTGTCAAAAAAACTTCAAACACACGAAGATGCACCTCCAAAGATAAAGCCCATAATTCTATTCAATAATCAAAGTCTAGGATTATTCTCTCCACAATACCATATATATAATAAGCAAACTTAATGCCTAAGCAAAGACTAATCTATTAATAGAAACTTCCCTAATAATGTAATTAGAAAGCTACTAATAAAATAATCTAGTCTTAATCTAATTAGATTTGAATAGGACCACTTGTAGGGCCCAGACTGCATCATACGGTCCTATTTCTTCAAAGCAAAAGCATATTACAAAAAGGAGCCTATCACAAAGATGATAGGGCTCTAGAGGGGGCATACCTCCCAAAGCTACAAAAAAAAAAAAAAAAAAAGGAGCTCAGAACCCAGGCATCAAGCAAACAATGAAGAATGATATAAGAGCTCTACCTCCAAAGAAGTAAGATTTGTAGGAGCATTTCTATGATGGACAACTTTCCAGCTGAACTAGAGAATTCTTGGATGAAGATTTGAAGTTTGAACATGATTAAATCTTTGAAAGTGAGCTTTCAATCTTCTTATTTAAAATCTTTCCTTCCATAGAGAGAGTTGTGGCTAACACAACACTTGGAGAAGAGATTTCTCAGTCTCTATAGATAAGAATGAGCCTTGGTCTAGAAGGAGATGCATCAGATTATTAACGCTATTGTAGTAATCAAAGCTAGGCTCAGTCGCCTCTTTTATTGGACGATTAGCATTAATCCATAAAACACCAACAATGGTCTTTTTGATAGTACAAAGGGAGAGACGCAGACCCCCTAAAATAGAAACCACTGGATGGCTATAATTATGAGAAGATATTTGAGGCAAATTCCAATGGCTTGGAATGTTGTCAGGTAAGCTTATACCTAAGAAGAGCAGTTGACGCAGCCCAAGGGTTAGGGCTTGCGTGGAAGTGCCCAACCACGTGTCCAATGACACTTCGAATCGTCAGGATGATTTCAACACACACGAGGACACGCCTCTCTGGAAAAAAACCAATTCTATTAATCAACCAAATCTAAAAATCTCTTCTCTACAATGCCATATATATAGTAAAAGCAAACTTAATGTGTAAGAAAATCCTACGCTAGTAATGGAAACTTTCCTAATAACAAGTTAATTAGAAATCCACTAATAATAATCCTAATCTAATTTGAAGGAGGACTGTTGAGGCCCAACTGCATCATCCATCCCGGGTCGAAAGAAGAGTTCGTCCTTGAACTCGATTCTGCTTCGGATTACCTCTGTAAATGTGGTGAAAATGAAGAACTTCCTTTGTGGCAGCTTTCCAGGAATTCTTCTTTGGCGGTTGTGGTTTCTCGGGATGAAAAGTAACCTGTTGTCCATTAGCCACTTGACAAAATAAGGATGGTTATGCTTATAAACTTTCAATTGGAGGAGATCAACAAGGGCTTGGGATTTGGTGACGGTGACCATGACGGTGATAGTGGATGGGGGTATCGTTGGGAGAGAGATAAAAGGAGGCAGATGGGGTTTTGTTTGAATCGGCAGACAAGGGGGAGAGTAGGTAACACGCCGACGATCAAAGAGCGTGTAGCTCTGATAACAACTGATGCAGCCCAAGGGTTAAGGCTTGCATGGAAGTGCCTAAGCATGTGTCCAAGGACACTTCAAATCATTAGGATGACTTCAACACACACGAGGACACGCCTCTCCTGAAAAAACTCAATTCTATTAATCAACCAAATCTAATAATCTCTTCTCTACAATGCCATATATATAGTAAACGCAAACTTAATGTGTAAGAAAACCCTACACTAGTAATGAAAACTTTCCTAATAACAAGTTAATTAGAAATCTACTAATAATAATCCTAGTTTAATTTGAAAAAGGACTGCTGAGGCCCAACTGCATCAGCAGTCGACTCTGGGTAGTCAAAAGAATTCCATTTACGATTGCTGAAACTGGCTTCTACTGATTTTTGAAAATCCTCTTATTCCTTTCTTGCCAAATAAACCAAATGAAGGCATGGAACAAAAGTTTCCCAGACGTTTGGATCCCTCTATATTGACAACCAATACGAAGGGTAATCGACTCCACCATATCATGTGGGGTATCACAAACAATAGGGAGCAAATCTAAAGTTGCCAAAAGGTGAGCCCAAACATCTTAAGCATTAAATGCTTAGCCATCTCCCAAATGTAGTCACAAAACATACAATGAGTGTCACAATGAACATTTCTTTGAATTAAGGAATCTTTTGTTTATAGTCTTTTCTCTGAAGAACATCCAAGCACATATAGAATACTTCCTAATACAATCTTTAAAACAAATAAATGAATGCCACTGGATTTCCTCATTTTGCAATCCCCTCACCAAATAATAGGCTAACTTCAACATGAATCTACCATTCTCCTCCAACGTCCGGACTATTTCCATCTTGAAATTTTGGATTAGGCTGGATTTCTAGTGGGATACCATGAAAGATATTCATAAGGGCATTTGAGATTGGTATAGGAAAATTCCACCCTTCATCATTAATAAAGTGCTACACCATTAGATCTGATCTCAAACCCATATTATAGATTGCACGCTGACCATAAATATCCATTAGACAACCCATGTCCAACCATGGATCAGTCCAGAACATTGTTGATCTCCCATTCCCCAACAGATGTTTAATATAAGGAAGGGCAATAGGCTGAAGAGCAAGAGTACCTTTCCAAGCTGAAGAGGCATTTTGTGGTACTAAAACATCCCATATAGATTGGCCCCTTAGGTACTTTATATTAGTCCATATATTCCAACAGGTTCCTTCATTATTTACCACATTCCCAACTAGTCTTAGAAATGCAGCTTTGAAGTAGCAAATATGGATCTAATTCCAAGTCCCCCACATTCAATTGGTTTGCATATAGAGTCCCAAGCAATGGGGTGAATATACTACGGGTTCCAGCAGTTCCAAAAGAAATCACGCACCTACCTATCCAGAGCATAAAGGGTGGCCTGATAAAGCATAAAAATTGTTGCCCAATAGAGATGGAAAGAGGAACAACTCATGTTCAATCTGCCAACGGTGGACATTTTTGGTATTAAGGATTGTCATTTTTCTTCGATTACTTCACATGATGTTCTTTTCGTTCCTTTTTTATCTCATAATCTTCTATCTATCAGCCAACTTATTGACACCAACTAGTGATCTAGGACAGACCAATGGTCCCTGATGAGTCGACCAGCCAATAGGCCCAACACATCCATCCAGACCTCCCATCTTGGGCCTGGCCCACATATTCAATCATATTTAATGTTTTTATCTATTTTTTAAGGTATTTTTATGAGATGTTTTAATCTTGGCCATCAATATGTTTGGATGGTCCGAATTAGTTCTACGTCTATGGTTCCTCCTATGTAAGTGATGTAAAGCCTCCTTTACCATTCAATTCAATATCATGATAGAATGAAAATGTTCTGAGTGCTTTTAGGTATCCAGGAGTTCTCTCTTTTCCTTGCCCGTGGAAGGGAGTTTGGCGTGAGATCGATGTATTCAACATTTCCCTGACCTATCCCTCTATCTTCCATCTCCAGCTCTACCCATCGTGCAACTCAATCCACCATCCGCATCAACTAGTCTATATTGTTTTCCCATTATGAGTGGTGCCTAAGTCAAGTCCAAGCAACTAAGTAGTTGGAATGGAGCATAGGAACGAAGATTATTTGCCCTGGCTTTTATTCCAAATCATATATTATTTGTTTCTTGTTTGTTTCTTCATTTTTGTCTTCCTTTGGATCTTTTGACAATGATGATTTATGTTCATGGCATAGGAAATTAGGAAATTCAAACATAAACAAATTGTAATTTATGTTGAATTCTAGTTGTTTATCAATGAAAGATTTCCACACCCCAATTCTGTTACACCAGCAGTCATATGGGGAAAGGGAGAACCTTTTTCTATTCCTACTAGCACTCTTAACGCTTTTGGTTGTTTTGAATTAGTGCATAGCGATGTTTGAATGTCTCCTACCTTATCTAGGACGGGATACAAAGTACAAACAGTCTACTATACCTGTTTATGATTATGTTAGCTATGCATAGCAATGTTTTTGACATCCCAAATCTCAATGTATATCCTATATTTCAACAATTTGTAAACATGATTGAACATCAGTTTTACATGTATCAAACCCTTATGATCCAACATAGGGAGAATACATGTCAAAAGATTTTCAATGATACCTACAACAAAAAGGAATTACTTCTTAAAGTTTTTGTCCTTATACTCCTCAACAAAATGGGGTAACAAAGCGCAAAACTCAGTGCAATTTAAAATTGTTCACACTCCATAACTACTAGATTCAGGTATGCTTGCATCCATTTGGGTTCAAGCAATTAGCATGCCATTCCTATCATTAATCGTCAAATTTATCTAACCAATCTCCTTACTTTCGTCTTCTTCACTATCATCCAAATTTTAACAGCTTCATTCTTTTACCTCTGACCTCTGTGTGTTTTGTCTTGCTACCTCCAACTAAGCAGACTAAACTTACTGGCATGGATGAAAATAGCGGCCGCTATGCTATATCGGGCGTAGCGGCCACAACCGCTACGTTAAATTGAAAATAGCACCGCTATCTTCCGTAGCGGCATCTACGGGACCACTACGACCACTACGAGGCTACTGCGGAGTATGAATGATGGCTATTTTTCAAAAAAAATTGAAATACATATTAAAGCTTATTTTTTTACTTTTTCTCTTCAAATAACATTTTTACTTAACTCTTCTACCCTTCTATATTTAAAAGAACACCAAAACACATAGGATCCCCCTTCTATCCTTAAAAAAACACCAAAGCACGTAAAATCTCATTGAATTGAAGTTGATGCAGAGAGTTCCTCTCAAATGGAGTGTTTTTATGGAGCTATTAATTATTACATCATTCCACATTTGTTGTATTAAATGTTGACTGCTGAGTATTGACTATTCACTGTTTAGTGTTTACTACTACACTCTTAAGTACCAACTTTTAAATCTTAAATCTTGACTTCAAGTTTAATACATTGTTTATTTTGTTGATATTACTTCACCACAGTTTTTTAATAAACCTTTCATTAGTTTCTAAGTTAGCATAACAACATGAATACATGTGAAAAAAATAATCATTACAATTATTTTCTATTAATACAGCGATACAGGACCTCATGCAATGAGGGGACCGCTACACCCCTTTATCTTAATTACTTTGGAAAGAAAATCATATATTTTATCATTTTCTAATATTCCAGATTTTTTGAAAATTTTTTAGAATTCTTTGATGATCTTTTCAAATCACACTGCCACTTCGCTATGTAGCGCTGCTACCGCTACGTAGTGTTTTGACAATGAGCCGCTATGCCTGCCGCTACCACTATTTTCATCCTTCCTTACTAGTCAATCCATTCGGTGCGCAGACTAAGACTAAACTCATTCTCCCTCAGAAGCTTCTACAGGTATGCCGAAGGATCCTCAATGTGACAATACTACCATGCCTCTCCATCTCACATCTCAGACAATAAAGCCCTTTGACTCCTATGGATTTCATTCTACATCCCTCCTTGCATCATTACATTTGATTTCTATTATCAACTCTTATAAGTAGGCAGCATAAGAAAAGGCAGGTTGGTGTGAATGACGAGATGAAGGCTCTCCACGACAATCACATGTGGGATGCTGTTCCTTGCCCTTCAATGGTCAAACTTAATTTGTGGCAAAAGTGTCTACACAATAAAGTTCAAATCAAATGCAAGTCTTGAACCTTAAAAATGAAAGAGTAGAATATTAACTACAATATTGCTCCTCAAAAATAATAACGTTAAGAACAATTTTGGGACTTGCCCCCACCAAATCTTGGCCTATTTTCCAACTAGATATTAAAAATGCATTCATACATAGAGATCTCGAGGAAACACCTATATATGCCCACTTCCCAGCAATCTAGTTCTGGATGTCATGTATCTTTGTCAACTCTGCTGATCTTTATATAGGCTCAGACAGGCTCCACATGCATGGTTTCAAACATTTTGCTCCACAATTCTGAAATATGGGTTTAAATAGAGCAATAATGACCACTCATTATTTTGTTGAAATTCTTTCAGAGGGTCACTATACTTTTGATATATGTAGATGATCTTTTAACTTTTAGGGATGATAAGTCAGCATTCTTTCCTTCAAACAAATATTGCAGTCATCTTTCCACATGAGAGATTTGAAGCACCTGACCTATTTCCATGGTTTGACAGTTACTCCAACGACTACTAGAATCTTTCTTCCTCAACATAAATATGCAATGGATCTCATAGACTTGGCTCGAGTGACGTAGGCAAAACCCATTTGATACATCCACAGGGCTAAATGACAAATACATCAAGAACAGTAGGGAGCCGACTTTTGATCTTGCTCTTTATAGGACATTAGTTGGCCGTCTTATTTATCTCACCACAACTCAACCAAATATCTCCCATACAATTTCAGTTGCCATCCAATTTTATATCTAACCTGTGTCATCTTTCTAACCCATGTCATCTTCAACAGATGGGGTGTTCTAAGTATATAATTAGATAAAAACATGAAACTTCAAGACATGGGATTTTCTCTTCGATAACTACTTGTAAATTAGTCCTTCCCACTCTACCCTTATATTTTTAACTCGTTTTTGTGCTTTGGAGACTGGTTTCTTTCATTGCCTCACATTATATATTTCTACGGCCTCCCCCTCATGAATTAAGTCGTACCGCCGGCAACCTCTACAAAATTCAATTTTTTCAATCTCCCCTCATCTCTCAACACCCACATATTAAGAGCAACAAAGCCCATTTCAAGAAATCAAAGATAACCCAACTCCAACCAAAGAGATGAAAATTCATTCAATAAATTAAATAAAAAAAAGGAAAGAGAGATGAAACCCACCTCCAAGACACCATCTCTAATAGCATCTGAGTTCTTCAATCAATGCAAAACCCCCTTTTGGGAAAAAAAAAAAAAAGAATCCTAACCATAATAGTTAATTTCGTTTTGGATGCCATTTTGGTTAGGCATCCAAATGAAATTTTTCGGCCAATTCATAAATTTCAGTGAAACTTTTCAGACTTGTGTAACGGAAAAATATTAATTTATATATATATATGTGTGTGTATATATGTAGAAATTTGATTAGGGATTTATTTTAATTTGATAGGGAATTTATATTAAGTGGAACTCTTCTTCTTCCTCTTATTGATTCCTTTATTTCTTTTCAAAAGAGGGCTTAGCTAGGGGTTGAGGCTTAAAAAAAAAAAATCAACAAGCCCTTTTTTTAATAGTTTGGACGAAATTTCCAAAATCCACTTAAATTGACCAAAATACAACTATGACCCTATAACCCAAGAGATCAAGAAAGCCTATTGCAAGAAAACAAAAAAAAAAAAAAAAAAAGAGGGAAGAAGAATATAAAACTTTCCTCCAAAACACCATTTCTCGTGGCATAAGCAAAATCCCTTTCAAGAAACCAAAGGTAACCCAATTGCCAATCCAAGAGATAAAGAAAACTCATTCAAGAAATCAAAAAAACAGGGGGAGAAGACAATGAAACACACCTCCAAAACACCATCTCTCATAGCAGAAGAGATCTTTCCAATCAATGCAAAATTATTTTCAAGAAATCAACCCAACTCCTGATCCAAGAGATCAAGAAAACCCATTTCAAGAAATCAAGAGAAAAAAAAAAGGAAGGAAGAAGATAAAGAAACCCATCTCCAAAACACCAGCTTTCATATCATAGGAGATCTTCAATCAATGCAAAACCCCTTTAAAGAAATCAAGATATCCCAATTTACAATTCAAGAAACGAAAAAGTATTTCAAAAAATCAAGAAAAAAAAAGGAAAGGAAGAAGGTGAAAACCACCTCTTAAACGCCATAGGAGATCTTCTTTAATCATTGCAAAGCCCCTTTCAAGAAATCAAAGAATCCCAATTTCCAATCCAAGATATCAAGGAAATTCATTACAAGAAATCAAGAAAAAAGGGGGAAGAAAAAGATAAAACCCACCTTCAAATGAGAAAGTAGACCTAGTAATGAGTTGACCTAGAATTTTCCAACCCTGCTTACATTCATATTTTTTTCAGTGGATACAATTAATTAGTCTACCAACGTTTGGTTCTAGATTGGCAACCAGTATTTTACTATAATAGTAAAATAACTAAAACTTAAGGCTGAATGTTTGATTACTTCTGAAAACACGATTGGCCATCAAACTGGTCAGGTTTGAGTTGAAATCATGCAGGTATTTTGAAAAAGGAGCTTGAAAAGTGAGAACATGCAATTACCTTCCACTTCCTGTAATCATTATGAAAGGTTCTGTCCGCCACCGCTGTAGTGTATCACCCTACATTTTCCACGACATAAGAAAGTGTATCATAGTAACATGTGCAAAATTTTAGGCAAATATATACTGAAATGCATTCCAAAATCTCAGTAATTGTTAACAGAAATCAGGACCATGAGTTGCAGCAGCCTAAAGGATATACCTGAGCAAAGGAGTACAGCCTCCATACATAGTATGTATGTTCCTTTGAAACAAGCTCAAATAGGAAGTTAAAAAGTGGATTTCCACGACCTCTTTCCATTATGGCTTGCTCAAAAGCACATCCCCCATCAAGAACATACAGAGCCATTGTGTCAATAACATGGCGAAGGTGATCATCTTCAGGTGGAACAACCATTATATCAGGAACATTTGGAGTAAGCACCTGAGAACCCATATCCAGGTGTCAACATGCATGATCAAAAGAAAATTGAAGATGGAGACATGATCCAAAAAAAAGAAGAAAGAAAGAAATCAAGGACTTTTTATCTATTCGACGTAAGCTTAAAAAGGCTCAAACTAAGTACAAAACAACTGACAAATGGCACAAAACCAATAGGACGGAAAAATATCAGTAGTGGCGATGCAGAAAAACTCCAACGTGACCACGTCACCTTTTTACTCCTTTACTTGTCATAGGACCTTAGAATTTTTCAACTATCAGTTATAGGCATTGACACAAACATCGGAATCATATCACAAATCATTTAAGGGGATAAATCGAATGGAAATGTGAATCCCATCACAAATTGTAGGACGTTTTAATTTTTATTTTAAAATTAAAAAGAAAAATTTTTAAAAAAAGTAGTTATTCATAAGGGAAATAATCGTATGAGAACTAGTTCTCACCATAGGGACCCCCCCGATAGTCACACACCCCAAGTTCTGGTCAAATCCGAATTTACTAGACCGTTGGATCAACTGTGCACCAATCCGAATAGATTAGATTTGTGAGCCACAGATGAAGGAGTTAGGGACATGTGATTGGAGCCAAACTTGATACTTGGGGTGGTCCCATAGAGATCTTTCCATCTCCCTGGTCCTAACTCCAAATGGAACCACAAGTGAGCCCCATAAAAAGTTCTCATGGTAGGTGTGTTAGAACAATTTTCACAAGATTAGAGCCCTATTAATAATCCATCCATAGGTGCATATGTACAATGAAAAGTTGACAAATAACGCTATGATAAAATTATGTGAAGAACATTATTGGCACATTAATATATTATAGCTGATATGTGTACATAGTTAAAGATGTTTAAGATATCAATGTTATTGGGGAAAATAAACTAGTTGCAATAGGGTTTTTTTTTTTTACTTTAAATAAAAATAAACCAAATCATCAATCTTACGAGTTATGAATGATATCTCCTAAAGCTAAAAAGTGTTCATGAAACATAAATTGAATAAATGGAGACAGTATAAAACCCCATCCTTACAGTCCAATGCTCATTATTCATATCTAATTCTAGACCATCCGAGAACCACAAAACTTATTAAAAAGTTGAATTACTTAGTAAATAACCTTTAAAAAATAAAGCAAAAAGAAAGAAATAAAAAGGAAAAAGAACAATCTTATTGGTACCACACTTAGGGCTATAATTGGTCTCACTCAACCGAATCACTTGAATTGTAAGATTCAATGAAACACGTATCAAATTATAAGATTAACCTATAAATGGGATTCATTGCATTAGATACGAATTGTTTTCCTAAGAATTAGATATGAATCAAAGGATTCGGGATATGAGTCACGGGATAGTGAACAAAATCCAAGGCAATGCTCCCCTTCCCTTGTAAGCGAACCTCACAATCAGATGTTTACTCTGACCCTTGCTTTAGCTAGAGTAACACTAGTGTAAACGCTGAAAACTCCATTTGGTGATTCGGCCACAAAAGTTTCCACACAGCACGATCGCAATCTTTACCACAAAAATGAGGAATCCGGGTCTACTTTGGTCGATAAATCCAACTGGATTTCGCAACAAGAGAAATTTCTCAGGAGAGCATCTGAGTTTCATAGATTGACACAACTCTCAATGCACAAAGATGATTGAAAATTGTTTTCAATGGTCTAACGGGAATCAGAGAAAATTGGAGGGGTAGGGGGTTCCAAAACCTAACCGTAATAGGTGACTCCTAATTCAAAGAAACTAATGCATGCCAGATCTAAGATCCGGCCCAAATCACAGGCCTGCAACATTGATAGGCCCCACTTGATCTATGATCTATCCAAGATCAGGGATCCCTATCTTATAATCAGATAGCTTCTAATTAAGATACTTATTTTCTATTTTAGAATAGATTAGATTTAGTAGTAGCTTAATAGGATTTAGTAATAGCTTAATTGCTTACTTTATTTTTAGCATGTTTTGGTTATTTAGAACATTCACTTCTATATATAGAGGAGCACTCAATGTAATGGGAATGCTTATTTCAATCAATTTAAATTCTCTTTGAGATTTTATCTCTTTATGGTGTTTTTCCATTTGCGAGGGTGCCCTAGGGGCTGGAATCTATCTCTGAATTTGATCAACCCTTCGGGAGATTGATCTACATTCGATCGGAGATCTGGAGCTGCAGTAGATTAGTATCAGAGACAAAATCCAATCAACGAGGAAGCATCAATCTTTCCTGGAATTCATCTTTCCAAAGCATAGGCCCTGCCACCATCCCAACCCTCGAAAATCCAATACCACCATCCCAACACCTAGTTTAAACGCAATCCATTCCACCCATCTGCAAATCCTCGAACCCCCTTTTCATCTACAATCCACCAACTGAAACCTAAAATCCAACCAGCCCCCACCGTAATCATTCCCAAATCCAACCCTCACACTGCCCCTCATCCCCAACCATCTCAACCTCACTTCTAGCCATAGCCAAGCCCAACCCCTGCCTTTCCCTTGGATTTCTATCACCAAACCCTAAACCCGAGCCAAAAAAAAAAAAAAAAGCAACATAAAAAGAAAGAGAAGAGTCTACGAGCAGCACCGTGCACCGAAGATGTCCTAGCCATCCTCGTTGCAATGCGGGAGCGGCTATCATGCTTTCCCACGGTAGGAACACACGTGACTTTTGCTACTCAAACATACACCAATCCATCGACCAACCACCATCACCGCTGTTGTCTGTGAACCCTCCAGCAACCTGCAAGTTGTGAACCGTCCCCATTCTGAGTGAGGGGTCTAGTACCTTCTTCCTTTATTTTTTTTTCTCTGCACAAATCCCAAAACCTCAACTAGAGGGCTTCTTTTCACATTGAATTGGGCCTAAGTCTAGGTCCAACCCACACCCATCAACCTATTTGGGCATGCATACTAAATCTAACCTGTTTGGGTCTATTGTTAGGTCCAGCCTGACCCAAACCCATCAAACTTTAGCAAAAAGAAAAAAAAAAAGACCCAGTCTACAAGGGGCCAAGCCAAGCCAAAAGTACAAATTGAGTTAAATTTTGTTGTCCTTGCATCTAAATTTGAAATTCAAAGATTTATGTATAAATACAAATATGGATATTGGTATTCTGAGAATGAATTCTACTTCAAGCAATTTCTTAATATGAAACAAGAAGAATTAACGGTTGATGAATATACCCATCAATTTCGAGAGTTGAAAGATATCTATGAACTAAACGAGTCTTAAGACATATGATTTGGTTCGCTATATCAGAGGCTTGAGATCAAACATCTACGAGAACATGAATTGTTGCAAAACTAGTCAAGAAGCATACTTAGAAGCCTTTCATGTTGAGAGTATGCTTAGACAGTCCCGCATGCGTCAATGTGCATATCAACAAAGACCAAGAGCACATGTTGTGAAACAACCTTTTGCCGGAGAAGATAATTCCAGGATTGTCGTTCGCCGCCTCCGCAACACAAATGAGAAGAAAGAAGAAAAATAAAAACAGACAAAGAAACTCCACACGTAGATAAGAGTTAAAGACAAAGCCATCAATTTAATTATTGACAATAGCAGTGCAATAAATTTTGTCGCACAAGAGGTTACTGACAAGCTTAATTTGCCAATTGAGAAGCTTATGAAGTCCTACTAATTCGCATGGTCTAATGGTTATGTTATTCGCATAACTCACGGATGCTTGGTATCATTCAAAGTTGGTAATTATGAAGAAAAAATTTGGTGTGACAAAATCCATATAAATATTGCTCATAATATTTTTGGACGACCATGGCTTTTTGACCGGAAAGCGCGCCATGATAAAGAGATAAACACATATACCTTTTCGTGGGAAATAAAATGGATTAGACTCTGTCCATTGCCATCAACAGTCTGGTCTTCATCTACATCATCATTTTAAACTAATGAACCAAAGCAAGATCAAAAAGAAAATGTTGACACCATGATTGCACCAAAGGAGATGCCAACCATGGCAATTGACATTAAGGATGCAACAACTAAGTAAGGGCAAGGCAAAACCGATCTCATGAAAAAATCAGCACAAACTAATCAAGATATTGTTACTCAAGAGCCACAAAAGGTGAAGGAAGAACAAGGACAAAGTAGAATTGAAGACTTTGAGCAGCATACCAAGGAGATTGAACATCCAATGGATTTGCCACTTTCAGAAAATTCTATTGGGTCCTCAGAAATCAAATCAGTTGATTCAATAGTTTCGCAGGCAAATCATATTGTTGAAGTTCTCCTCTTTGACTTTATCTTCAAGGGTCACAGATGGATAACTGAGGATTGTGACCTATTTGCAGGGCTACAATCAAGGCATCTAACGGTGAGATTATACATCCAAAGTAAATGCAGGCATCAAAAGATGCCACACCTCCAACCTACTTCTACATGGAAGAAATGGACGCATCAAGCTTCTGCGGCATGCAGAAAAATGAATATCGAAAGATACAACAGAAGTTTGTGCCCAAGAGGACCTTTTGCTCACCTTGCGGTCGAATTCATCCCGGCATTCTCAAGTTGGCAAACCCGTCAAAGTTGGGTTTTTCCAAGCCAAGGAGAGCTAATGCAAACCAGATCCAAAATCCAGCCCAAATCACAGGCCTGCAGACATTGATAAGCCCCACTTGATCTATGATCTATCCAAGATCAGGAATCCCTATCCTATATTTAGATAGCTTCTAATTAAGAGATTTACTTTCTATTTTATAACATATTAGATTTTGTAGTAGCTTAATAGGATTTAGTAATAACTTAATTGCTTAATTTATTTTAACCAATGTTTTGGTTATTTAGAACATTCGCTCCTATATATAAAGGAGCTCTTATTGTAATGGGAAAGCTTATTTCAATTAATTTAAATTCTCCTTGAGATTTTATCTCTTTATGGTGTTTTTCCTCCTGTGAGGGTTAGGGGTTAGAATCCATCTTTGCATTCAATCAATCCTTCGGGCAATTGATATACACTCAATCAGAAATCCAGGGCTGCGCTAGAAACTTTTATTTATAACCTAACTAGCACAGAAGTACATCTTCATTCCCTCCAAATCTTATGTTAAATGAGAAAAATTAGGCCAGCCAAAATGTTCCCCCACAAAAAAACACCACCTGAAATCTTTTGTCAAGATGGATGATGTACATATGCGAAAGCACAATTAAACTAACATCAGGAACCTCCCTCCCTCCTCCCATATAGATTTGAACCCCACAACCTTCTGTTCCCACACTAACAGCTTCTAGCTGCACTAGGAAACTGTTATAATTCATACAATTTACCTAGAAGGACAAAAACCTACAAGTGACACATTGACTCATCCAAAACATATACATTTTAAAGCCTCCAGCAAACCTTGAGTCCTAGGGATCATCATTTGGAAATAGCTTTTGACAAATAAATAAACAAAATGGATTCCCCTTAGGCGTCAGTAAGAACAAGTGGTATGCCATCACCTGCCTAACCTTGAGCAAAGAAGATCTTATACAATCCATGATGCACAGATATGGCATGGATACGAAAGAGACATGCCATAGACAGCAGGGACATGGATTTTACACATAAAAAGTGAAGTATCAGATATGATACAACACGATACGTTATCCATTTTGAAGTATCCGTGCATCATAGCTTACAGTAGGGTAACCTAGGCTCCATGAATGATACTATGCCAACTTGATATTCAGGAAATCAAACAACAGTGCATAGCTTATTGTAATAAATTTTTAAACATCAATTTAGCTTTATGGACCCAAAACAAGCCAAACTTGCTCATCATACCATTTGCATTTCAAGCGCAACTTCTGAGGGGAAACATAGTACAATTGGACTCTACAACATAAAGGACTTCTGATAAGACCAGTGCATTGGCAGTTGGGACAACAAGCTTGAAATGTAGAAAGATGAATAGATTGAACAGCTCTCTTTTGGTCTATATTTTGGAAAATGGAGAATAGATACGTAAAACAATAAGCAAACCCAGCTATGATGAGGCTTAAGTAATGAAGATAATGACAGAAACAGTACACAAAGAGGAGGTTAAAATAACAATAATACTAAATAAGAGACCAAATAGTTTCAGGCACCTACCAACTCAGAACTTTGGCTCGTCACTGAGGTAACTGGTGGGCCATCAGGTCCAGACAAGATCACAGTGCCACCCTGTCCATTATCACACTCTATATGCTTCAGTTGCAAGGATTCATAAAATTATTTTTTGACAGTCATCATTCAAGTTAAGATGTTTGTGAAAAGTAACAGTGAGAAAATGACTAGGAAATTCTCCTTGAAAATGGTAAAGAAATGTAAGTGTACAGAAAAAAAAAAGGATCAAAGATAAGGGTATTACAACACCATGCTTTCACCAACCTCTTTACTTCTGATTGCCATGTGTCCTGGTGGAGGAGCTGGTAGAGCCTGTGATGGAAGAGAAACAGACTTACCCCACCCAATTTTCAACTCATACTCATAAACGACAACCCCTGGAACATAAAAAGATTATTTACTTGGAGGATTGCAATAAACAGGCATCCAAAAATAATTCAATACATCCACTGCAACAAAGATAAAGGTGTCAGGTTAAGAAAATATAAGTAGCTCAACCTGGAGTTCAGTTAAGCCTACAAATGGGTATACTCTAGCTATATCTATTCATGGGCACATGACATGGGTGTAGGTGCATGCCAACCATCCATCAGGCGAGTCATCATATAAACCATGAATGAAAATCATGATACCGGTTGTGGTCGCAGCAGCCCCCAAAAACCAATACAATTTGGCACCGTGTCACGGTCGTCGTCGCATGGTTCAAAATAGTGGCCACCAGCCGCTACATGGTATTGGCCATTGCAGTTAAGGCTGTATGCAATTTTGAAAATAGCAGCGCCACAATCCAAACCTTAGCAGAGCCAAGCAATTTTTAATCTAGACACAGTTTTTCCTATTTCTTCTCCTCAATAGCATTTTCTAAAGTTGGGACTACCTCTGTAATCTATATGGTTCCAAATCACTAAAAAAACATAGGCTTGACTACTACATAAGATTTGAATTCTTTTGATTACTTTAAAAATTCACACCACTACACCGCTACGTACAACAAATCCTTGCTCCAGTTAGGGTCGGTTACATGAATTTTGTTTCTCCATTCTTATCATCATCATCATCCGTGATGTTGCACTTCTTAAGATTCTACCTTCTTACTTCAATCCATGTCCTCTTCAGCTTACCACTTCCCCTGAATTTTGTTTCTCCTTTCTTATCGTCATCATACATGTTGCACCTCTTAAGATTCAACCTTCTTACTTCAATCCATTTACTCTTCAGCCTACCACCTCCCCTTAGTGGGACATCACTTATGTAGAAAAACTTTTTCTTAACCAATGCAATTGTTGGTTGGCATTGAACATGTCAAGACCATTTCAAACGGGCTTCTCTTATTTCATCATCAATTGATGCTACCCCTAAATGCTCCCAAAATGGTTCCATCTCTCTACCCCCCTTACCCCACTCTCTCCCATCATTATTTGAGTTTTGGAGGTTAGATGTGGGATCCAAAAGGGGTAGGGTAATGTGGAATGTCTCTTTTTTGGTGTTCATTTGGTCCATTTGGAAAGACAGGAATTTGAAATGCTTCAAAGTAAAAAATTCTCATGTGAGCAAATTAGTGGAAAAGGTGAAATGCTTAGTAGCTCTTTGGGTCTCCTCTATTCCTCTCTTCAAAGGCATTTCCATTAATTCTACTATTCATAATTGGAAGGAAGTGGCTCTCTCTAAACCTAACAAACTACGAGTATCTCCTACACGGTATCCTCCGCCTCTAGGTGCTCTCAAGCTTAATTTTGATGGAAGTGCACATGGTAACCCCAGTCCTGCTAGGTTTGGGGCAATCGTTCACGGTACGGATGGAACTATTATCCTCTCCTACTCCAACCTGGCTGGATTTTGCTCAAGCAACAAAGCAAAATTATTGGCCCTTAGAACCAATATCCTCGAAGCGTATAATTTAAAGCCTCAACGTCTAAGACTCCTATTGTGTCATTCAATGGGCGACTCAGTTAGTAAATCCCCCTTGGTACCTAGCAAATATCATTAAAGAGGTGATCCAGCTATCCTGGGAGCTAAATATCTCTTTCCACCATATTAAACGCTCCACCAATCAAGAAGTAGATAAGCTAACTAAAGGAGTTCTTGAAATGCCTCATCAGCTACGATGACCAGATACGGCGTGGATACAGCTGGGACACTCCATAGACATGGCAAGGACACGGATTTTACATATAAAAAGTGAAGTATCAGATACGATATAACACAAAACATTGCCCATTTTTAAGTATCCACACATCATAGGATATCTGTGCCAGTGTAAAGTTTGTTTTTCGTAGTTTTTTGTTTTCTACGAGTTGTTGCCCTCTCCTTTTGGGGGACGTACCTGCTTTTTTTAAGGTCTATCCTTTTTCCTTTGGTTGCCTCTTATTCTTTGTTTTGGGGGCTATTTTGGTCAGATAGCTCTCTTATACTATACAGGTGGGGTTTTCCCCTTTTGAGCAATACAAATCCATCATTTAAAAAAAATTCTTTAATTATGTTAAAAGAAAGCCATAGCATCTTGTATTGCTATTTAATCATTAGCTATTAAATATATTCAGTTCTAGTGTTATAATTTTTGTGCCAATCTTTATAATTTACAAATCTATCAATGTAGTCCACATTGACCACTATAAAACACTTGAACTTTTACTTAATATTTTATTCACATTTTTGGAAATGACGAATATGACATTGGACCCAACTGCTATTGGGATCAAATCAATTTGAGGGCCCATTAGGTAGGCATTTGTTTTGAGTGATTTTGTTTCTTTAACAAGTGGGTTCTATTAGAGGGGGGTATAAGTTAATTATTAAAAAAATAGTCTAGATACTCCAAGGAATTGCGCCCATCATCAAATTGACTACTATAGAGCATTTGAATTTTTTTATATTTTTTTTTTCACATGATTTACAAGTAACTAATTCGATGGGGCCAACTTTAGTTTGATTAAAATTTTTAGAGGACCCACATATCAGCAGGGGGCATTTATGTTTAGTGGCTAATATTTTTATAAGTATGCCCACCATAAAGTATTTTAATTTACAAAGTAAATTGGGTCCAATGCAAAAAAAAATTGCATGGATACTCCAAGAACTTGGTCCCACTATCATATTGTCCACTATAAAGTATTTCAATTTTTCTTAATATTTTATTTAGACATTTTTAGGTGATCAATCATATAGTGTGTCCCAACTTCTATTTGAGAATAATTGTTGAAGGCCCATTCAAGATGGGGCATTTATATGAATGCTTGAATTTTATTTATAACTGGGCTCTATTAAGTGTTAATAGGATAATATAAAGAAAAGGTCGATTTTGTAGGCTCCATTGTTGGGCCCATACATTTTTTCTTCTATAAAGGTAGGGCCCATATGAAACATAAGGTGGATCCAGGAATTGAGCAAAGTCCAAGCTTCACACACATCAAGTACAAAGTAGAAAAGTAAAACCCTATAAAAGGGGCATTTACCTCTCACTAGGAACAAAGCAAAGTGGGGTGTTGTTTGGGGAGAGAGGAGACGATGAAGAAGAAAAAAGAGGATTGTTTGGAGAAATGTGCAATCTCTCTCTCTCTCTCTCTCTCTCTCTCTCTCTCTCTCTCTCTCTCTCTCTCTCTCTCTTATTTTGAAAATGCCACCCATGATGGCTGATATTCATGCGATACTAATTGCAACTGTACCAAGACCAATATTCTAGTAAGATATCGTCGCAGTATGAAACGACACAACCAATATTTTAATCCATAATGTAAAACCCTCCCACCCAAACAGACAAAACCCATTCACACACTCGGCTCCTAAAAAAAGGCAGTTACCATTCACCAGGTGGTCAACTTTAAAGAAGATGGCCAGTTGATAAAAGTTGGGCAAACGATTAGTTAGTGTATGGACCAGCCTTTTTTTTACTTTTTCTGAAGGAACATGTAAGATGGACCCCTAAGTATAATATGGTCTCATCCACTTTCGTTAAATGTGCAAAGTTTTATCATTGTTTTGGGAGACAGGAATAAAGAATTCTTAGCTTTCTTCTCGTGGTCTAAAAGATACCATGCAGCATACACAATAATTAAATTAATGAGAAAAGTTCCGTTGCTGATGTCCATGGGGAATCTCCATGTGGATGGTTTTTGTAGACCCTCATATCAACCTGAGTTTGATCGAAACCAGTCATATCAAGTCCCAAACGAATGAATAGATATGAGCCAAAATGTCACTCCTTTTGGACCAATATTCACGGTTGGGAATTGATGAATTTAACCACGTCTATTACTCAGAGTGGAGTGAAATTTAGGCCCATTCCAAGTTCTTGGGGGCATCTGATATGAGTCTTGAATCAAGTAAAAGTAGGCCCACAAGGGTCAATAAAGTCTCCCAAATCAAAACTCCCATAAAGACATCAGCATAGTATTTCCAGAGTACAAAAGTGATACTTTTTCACACTATAGGCTAGAAAGTCGTGAGTGAAATCTAGGACTTAGCTACCAGCTAGGCAATGTCAGGTTGAGTTGGCAGAGACAGGTGACACTCGGCCCCTCCCAACCTTCTTTTTCTTGATAGCAGGAAAGGGGTGGGGAGAAAGGGGGACTCAAGGAGGGGAAATGGGTTTTTATTAGTGGGATTTGGGAGATGGGTTTTCAATAAAAGCCCGAGGGGGAGGGGGAGGATGCAATCATGGAAGGAGGAGCAATTTTCTGCTAAGTTCTGCTTTAAGACATAGCTGAAGAAACTAGAGAGACATTAAGGGTTTTGGGTTTTTGATGAGTGTGGTGAAGAAGAAAGAAGCAATGGCCAAGTTTTAAAAAGCTGCAAGAAAGTTTACCAGAACACCATTCAAAGAAACAGTAAAAATAAATTTAACAAACCTTGCATCTCATCCTTTGCAGCCTGTCCATCTGCTCTATTCATGAAAGCAACAAAACCACAATTTCTTTGTCTCCTTCGCTCCTCTTCTGTCCGAGGCCACATTATTTTCACACTAGCAATAGGCCCGAACCTGCCAAAAGTTCTCAGAAGAAAGTTCTCGTCCACCTGACAAGATTGAGGGCAACATAGCACGACATTAGGTTTCAAAATACTAGAGCACCAATGAATTCGTGGCATTAAAGAAAGAAAAATAATATTTAAGATCATAACCCTACTTGTGGTGAGAGATTCCCAACATAAAGATTTGTGGTTTGTGGGTCCCCATCATCAAATGATCCAGGAAGCTTTCCGCTTGGATCAAAATCATCCGGTAGCTCATCAAAACGGCTAAGTGGCTGCATAAAGATGAAATTTTTAGGTTTCAGAGCCAAACTCTCATAAAGAAACACAACTTGCAATTGCATTCCAGAGGATTATAATGTATGGACAAGTAGATGCACAATTGCTCAAGAATAGTACATCAAGAAAATGCATAGCATATACAGTAAGCATACAAAGGTTGGCATGTAACTTGAAACAAAAAATCTTCATCACTGATCAATCTCAATCACCAAACCAATGGACTGGTTATTGACTACATTTTTAGGATCAATTATCAAAATAGTGGTTAGAGTACCTATAGCGGCCAATGGCCAAAACTCTACGTAGTAGGTGATATGGCGTAGTAGTGTAGATTATTTAAGCGGTCAAAATAATTCAAATCTTGTGTAGCAGTCAATCTTGAATTTTTTTAGTGATTTAACCATATAAGGTCGAAACAACTTTAGGAAACAATATTGAGGAGAAGAACTAGGAAAAATGATATTTTAAATTAAAATTGGTTAGCTCTACTAGGTTTTAAACCGTAGCGCCGCTAATTTCAAAATAGCACAGCGGCTACAACCATTGCAGCCAATAATGTGGCCACTACACTACATAGCATAGCCACTACTTTGAACCATGTGCAGGATAATCCATTTGCAAGCCTCACATCAAATGGTGTGGGGAAGGCATTGCGACACCAACCATCCATTGTAGCCCCACCAGATTATTGACAAAAAATTAAAGATACCCCAACTGTAATGATCCTTGCTCAGAATGAAAACAATGTTATATAGGTCAAGCTTCAGTATATACTTTCAACATAAAAATCGATATAGAAAATGATATTGCAAAAGCTTGTGATTATTCTTGATGGTTTACGGTGTACACTTCTGTGCCTAGACACCAAATAACAAAAATAGACCATGAAATAAATGTGTGAAAAAAGATATTAAAAACATAAGTATCTCCAATATGAAACAAATTACCCAGTAACTACACATTGGGATACATTTGGATGCCCCTTGTAAAGTGAAATGAGCAGGATTTTTCTCCAAATCCATTACATTTCGCGTCAGAAATGGAATGGAACAGACATGATTTCTGGAAGATATGAAAGATAAATGAATAACATATTGTAATGCAGTTCCAACAATCCCAGATGATTCGTAGCTTTTTCTAAAAGAATCCACTCGGAAAAATAATTATTTCAAGGTATGTAAAACTGCATCCTTAGATTTTTAAGGAAATACAAAATGTAACTATCAGCATGAATTCACCTTCCAAGATAAAAGTACGTAAAACTGCATCCTTAGACTTCTATGGAAATATAAAATGTAACCATCAGCATGGATTCACCTTCCAAGATAAAAGCATAGAAGACAATGAGGTATCAATGCAGCATTGGGAACTGCTGAATGGTGGGTCGATTGGATTCATCCAAGTCATTTTCAAATTACACGGTAAAGAAGAAACGCTAATATCAGCAACTACTTACAGCAGAAGTTTCATTATTACGCCCCTCGCGCCATTGTTCACGTTCCTGATTGCGCTTCTCCCTCAGCTCTTGCTCAAACTTTAACTCTTCCATGAAATGATCTATATTGCGAGACTTACCTTTCTCCTTCTCCTTGGGCCTCTCCTCATCCTTCTGCAAGTTATTTCAAAATAACTTTAGAAATCTATCTTTTTTCCCAACAAAAAAAAAAGAGAGAGAGGGTGAGAGAAGAAAAGAAAACCACCAAACCCATTTTAAATATTACTTGAAAAACACATTCATATACACATATATGTATGTATATTACTTGTAAAACAGGTAAGTAACAACTTAGAGGACAATAAAACAGGAAAGAATGAGAGAGAGAGAGAGAGAGAGGACTGATCAAGTGCAATCCATTATGACTAGATGTGACATCCTGGAGTCCCACATCGACTATAGAGAGGAAAGTGAATGGGTTTATACAGAGAGCTTGCACCCTTACTATGCATGAGGCCTTTTGGTGGGTTGAGGCCCACCAGAAACAAAACCGTGAGGCCCATGGGCCAAAGCGGACAATATCATGCATGTGTGAAGGGTGGGGCGTGACAAATGGTATCAGAGCCGACTCTCGACTAGTTCGAGTGTGGGTCCCTGCCGTGGCCTGGTGCAAGTGGGCGGGTTCATATGTGGGCGGGCCAAGAGGGCCGGCAGGCTACAAGAACTGGCAGGCTACTGCACAGGGACGTGCAGCCCTAAGGGGGGTGGATTGTGACATCCTGGAGTCCCACATCGACTATAGAGAGGAAAGTGAATGGGTTTATATAGAGAGCTTGCACCCTTACTATGCATGAGGCCTTTTGGTGGGTTGAGGCCCACCAGAAACAAAACCGTGAGGCCCATGGGCCAAAGTGGACAATATCATGCATGTGTGAAGGGTGGGGCGTGACACTAGACAAATAGACAGCAGGATCAATGATCTGTGCCATTGATTATATGCAGTCCCCTATGTTAGAAATGCAGACAGCAACGATAATTAATCTTCACATTAATCGACGTACTGTCTACAAAAAATTCATACACCTTGGTTTAGAAATGCATTAATTGGGTGTCAGATCTGACTGCGATAGCAAACTCTACTGCTTAGGAGATGCTAGCTCTTACTGATGGGCATCAAGGAATGTTCAGGACACTTCTAGTATTAATTGCATATGGGTAACTCAGAAAATGTGCTTACACATTCATCTTCTACTGAGTCCTATAAGTGAGAATATGTAGAATGTGCATAAACTGAAAGAATTAGGTAATGAGAAACAACCCCATGTGGTCATCTGTTTGCAGCATTTTAGATGAGTAAATAATATGTGTAAACATTACACATGGACGTTTCTCTTGTAACATTTTAAATATTTAAATGAAACATATGCATAAAGAATGGTGCGTAAATGGGACTTTCTCATCCAAAACTTTTCCTCCCCAGTGAAATGAATTCATAGAGAGAAGAAACAGCGCCAGCAGAGTTAGGCAGACAAAGGCAAATCCATACTAATCCATCTTCTCGCGTCAATTTGAATCGCATGCACCACAAAGAAATCTCCAGCTCTCCCAAATTAAGGAAAAGAACCCAACACACTCTCTTTAAACACCTCTCCTCTCATTCTCTATGTTAACCTATCTAACGGGGAGATGATTGGAAGCATACTTTTTCCCTTCACTTTCTACGATATATTTATGTTTGCTATATCTTTTTGTCCTTTTTTTCTTTCTTTTTCTTCTAACTTTGTGTGTGTGTGTGTGTGCGCGTGTGTGTGTGTGTGGAGAACAAAGAGAAAAAGAGAGGGGGGGCGGCTGTTAATGAGTTCAATAGCATTAAATATTCATAGAAGTGTCTCTGAGATTGTTATTATTATACACGTTTATGGTGATGTAGACAAACAAATTCAAGCACGTACATAAAATCACAAGCCTTGTGGGTTTTTTTGCAACTTGTTGGAGAGTATTGTAGTGAGTGAGTTTATGGTGCTGTAATGAAATTAAGTTAAACAGTATCTATTTCTCATGTGCATTACCTTATTGTACTTTACCTTTGCACATTTGAGGTTTAAAGAACAGGAGCTGCTCAAGTACAAGTCAGTTCTTACTCCACAATGGAGGCAATCTCAAGTACATGGTTAACATATTGCAGATTGGTAATTGAGTTCCATATCTCACAATCATGCATAACCAATCAAATGGCCTAAAAAGGGATATAATTGAGCTGGTTTTCTCTAGCACTTAAAAGAAGAAACGAAGTTCAAAATTTGGGTATTATGTGCTAGTTTCTTCAA
The DNA here is from genome assembly GCA_037013555.1 of Sextonia rubra. Taxonomy (NCBI): domain Eukaryota; kingdom Viridiplantae; phylum Streptophyta; class Magnoliopsida; order Laurales; family Lauraceae; genus Sextonia; species Sextonia rubra. The sequence continues at coordinate 14,744,741 of JASUAD010000007.1, read as the reverse complement.
CATCGACTTAGCTACAAATCTGAGGGTCAAAAGAGTAAGAATTCCATTCAAAATAGGCCACCAGTTGGGCTAATGTTGGCTGGATTAAGGACTGGTTGCAAACTGATTTCCGGCCAATGTTCTGGGCTGTCATTTAACCATGGGACTATGGGAGAGGCTAGGTTTTTGGAATCTGTTATGAATGTGTGACAGGAACCTTTTTAGTTGTACTTAGATAAATTCTAAGATAAATTCTAAGCCGAAAATGGATATTTTTGGGGACTAAATTAGATGAGAGTTTTTGTGAATGGATACAGTCGATTTGATGACTGGGTCAAAAACGATCTCAGATAATTTGTGAGCCAAAATAATGGGTTCACCTGCGCTCTGCGTTGCTGCGCATTATGAAATTCAGATGTAGATCGCACCTCTAAGGACGGTGCAGATGCAAAGGAGCGCAGGGGAATATTTTCCATAACTATGTAGATGCATACATATTCTATAAATGTGCTACCAGTAACAAGTACCAGCATCAGAACTTTGGTATTGTTATCATATTAGTAATGTGCTATGTCCAACATGAGATATATTGAGCTTCTACAAGCATCCAGAGTCTCTTCATGCTCATCCAAGATATGTCGATTCCATGCAATGCATAGCATCATAAAGATAAAATCAACTAAAAAAGAAATTGAAGAACAAAAGGATCCAAATATAGTGGGGTTACAATGTTACATCACAATCAAATACTTCTTTACAATTTACCCGAGGAAAAAAATTCAAATGGCTAAGCAATAATGCTGTGTAAGAGAGGCCCCACCCAACAATGACCAAACAAAGCATGTGCATGTGAATATAAAATTGATCACATGATTAATGCAGCTTATATTAACTAAATCAGATACAATGCCCCCCTTCCTCAAGTAAAAATTGTCACTCAAGAAAAATTTGTTACTTGTCCAACTAATTAATGCTGCTCTTTCCTTTTTCTTTTTTTTTTTTGGTTTTTTTTGTGGGGAGCGGGGGATGATAAACTTACATTCAGTGTTAGACTGACACTTTCCTAACACTTCCTTTACACATAAAAGTCCACACCAAACAGAATCCAATCAGGCTGAATTTCAGTGTATTCTTTGTCCATGCATAGAACTCTTCCATCTTCTCCATTAGTGGTGGCCTGAGTTAGGCCTCAGAGTGTTGAAGAAGTGTTTCTCAATATGAGATATTATAATACCTTGAACATTGTTTCTTCTACCAACATATTTAAACAGTACAATACCTGACATATATGACTTTATCTTCCAAAAAAAAAAAAAAGAAAGAAGGATACGGCAGCAATCATATCCTAACATATTCCCGAACAGCATTCAAATTGAATGCCCTAGATAAAAGAGGAAATAAACTGGCAGAACTGTTAGGCATCACTAGAAACAATAACTAATCATAATGATAATCATCCAGCAAGTCCCATTGAAGTAACCAAGCCACCATGCACTATAAATATTAAACAGCTCATAGAAAAATTATTAAGAATAATTACAAAGCAACATCCGACCTTCTTCTCAGAGTCCTTTCCTTTAGTTGCCAAAGGTGGTGGTAAGAAGGATGGCACATACCTGCAAGTAAACTTAGAGTTAATTAGACATGTTCCTGAGCAATCCTATTCAAATAGAAAGATCTTTAATAAGTAGAGGCCTAAAAGCAGTGTTGAAAACGGAAGAAACAAAAGTACTAAGAATTTTGAAACCGATGAATGATTATCGACATTGACGTATCAATGAAAACAAACATGCCACGAGCAATGAATGTGAGCAACAATGTTACACCATCTAGGTTTAAGGTTCAAACAACTCACTACAGATCCTAAATGAAAACACAACATATTTCTGCGAGTTTTCAAAGCAACTGAAGCCATAGCTCTCTGATGTGGGACTTGGACACATAGTCGTCAATATTGTACGATTCGCGATTCGAATCTTCTGATTCGTATCGTATTGATGGAAAAATGATCCATATCGCAACTTGGAATCGCATGGAATTGAATATCATGTGACTCAATACGATTCTATTCACAATTCACGATTCGGTCATTTCACAAAGGCGAGAATTTGAAAAGTCCAACAGCTTACTTTAGTTTTCTTGCAAATTTTTTTCCCACTTTTTTCCCATTTCCCTTCTAGTCTCTCTCCCTTTCTCATTTCTTCTACAATTAGGACCCACGATGAATCTATCATCTGTTTCAGCAACCAAAATCCGAATCACACTTGGGAAAATCTAATTTTTTTGTCAACTTTACTTTTTTTTTTTAAATGTAATTGATGTTTGACCTAAATCAATCTTGCTGTTTGGGAGCTAATGTCAAGTTTTTTTCCCTATATGTTCTTTTGCATCTCCATTTTTTCCTTATCAACTTGTTGGGCTCGCATGGTGATGGAATCCAAAATTTTCCTTTCCATCAACTAGTGGGGCTTACCTATTGGTGATTCTTTAATTTTAGTACTTTTGTGATTCATTAACTAATGAATATTTGAATTTGCACCCCCTTTTTTTTTGGCATGGACAATTAATGGAAAGAATATTTTAGAGTTATAGCACCGTAAATAAAAAAGAAAGGGAATGCAAAGGGCCAATAGCACAATTCTAATGCAAGTATAATTTGTTTTCCTTTCAAACATATGGGCATTTTGATTCTACAGACTACATGCATATTTTTTTTGTTGATATGATAGATGTTACTTTTTTTTATATCTTAATAATGCTCATCGGTTTTGGTAGTAGTATATCAAGATGCTAATAATTGTCACGTATTGATGTAGACATGGATGAAAAATAGATAGATTATGGACATTTAAAATTCTTTCTATTTTTATATATTTTTTTTACTATTTTTCCATCTTTATTGAGAAAAATAGAAAATATCCTACGGTTCGCGATTCGATTCACAATTCGATTCAATTCACCCCCTTAAGTGATTCGCGATACGATTCACGCTATGCTTGGACATTTTTCCCCTTCTGGAGTAGGACTTAGTCTTTCAAATAAGAGAATATTTTCTTTTTTTGGGTAGCTTTTGAAAAGAAGGGATTCATGTCACTTTTCCATCCATCTTCATAGTACTATAATTTATTACACATATGACCTTGTACAATTTTTTTTTTAATGACAAATAGAACAATTGAAGTTGTAAAGAATCCAAACATGGAAAGAGAATACAAGGAAAAAGAAACAAAACTAAGAAAAGTAACAATATCATCAAAGTGCTACCTACAAGATCTAAAAATAACTTCATATTAGAAAGTGTAAAAGGAGTGTTTATGGGTAAAATGAAATTTAAAACATATGTATATATAAGTTGAAAAGGAATCAAATATGATGGGCAAGAATTCAGGAAAGAATCAAACATTAGTTTTAAGAACTTAAAAAGTATATGTTCAAAGTTTAAGATGGAAGAGAACTCTAAAAGTAATGGGATATTCCTTCTTGATATGTTAGCCTTAAACTAAAGCGTTCTATGTCACTGTTTGTTCTTTTCAAGTTTCCAATATCTCTCTCCCATACTTCATTACGCTCTCCTATTAATAAAGTTATCTTTCAAAAAATCATCATCATCATCAAAGCATTATCCCAACTATTTTGGAGTGGGCTACATGAATTTTGTTTCTCCATTCCAATCTATCTTGAACAAAATCCCCATATAAGTTACACTTCTTTATATCTAATTTTAATACCTCCATCCATATCCCCTTTAGCCTAACCCTTCCCCTCAGTGGGCCATCAACATACATGGTCAAACTTTTCCTTACCAGCGGTATTGTTGGCCTGCGTTGGATATGCTCAAACCATCTGAAACGAGTTTCTCTAATTTTATCCCCTATTGATGCTAGCCCTATATGATCTCCAAAGCATAGTTCAAAATTGCAGCCCCATTATTGGCTGTAGTTGCCGAGGCCACTCCACTATTTTCAAAATAATAGCGCTACAGTCTAAAACCGAGTAGAGCCAAGCAGTTTTAGTCTTCAATACTATTTTTCCTATTTCTTCTCCTTAATAACCTTTCTCCGCTCTTTTGAAAATAATAGTGCTACGATCTAAAACCTAGTAAAGCCAAGCAGTTTTAGTTTTAAATATTATTTTTCCTATTTCTTCTACTTAATAACCTTTCCTAAAGCAGTCTCCATCCTTAAATGGTTTCAAATCACTAAAAAACACAAGATTGGTTGTTATGCAATATTCAAATTTTTTTTACCGCTTAAAATTCACACCACTACGTATTGCCCATTATGTAGCGTTTTGGCCACTAGTTGCTACACTCATCGCAACCGCTATTTTGAACCTTGCTCGAAATTGCCCATTTCTAATTTTATCCATCCTAGTATTTCCACACATCAACCTCAACATTCTCATTTCTTCTACATCCATTTGTGCATGTGTTGCTTCTTGATTGGCCAACATTTTGCTCTATTAGTCATAGTTGGTATAAATGCTATCCTATAAAATTTTCATTTCAATGTTGTTGGCATTCGTCGATCACAATGCACTCAAAAAACAAGTCTCTATTTCAATCATCCCCCTTTTATCCTATGTTTGATGTCTTCATCTATCTCCCCTCCTCACTAATTATCAAGCCAAGGTTACAAAAAAAATCTCTTTGTGGCATCTCATAAGCCTTAATTCTAACAGTAGTTTCAGCTCTTCGTAAATGCCCATTGACTCATTTGTTTTTATATGACTTATTTTAAAGCCTTTGATTTCGAAAACCTTTCGCTATCTCTCTAATTTTGCATTCACATCGTCTCTTGATTCATCGACCAACACTATATCATTCAAAAAGTAAAAATAAAAATAATTGATGGAAAAGAACATAGATCTAAAAATATTTGAAGACAAGATTGTAACAGTTCATGGAGGTAGGGGGAGGTCTGTGGAGGGGGAAAATCCAATTGATGAATAAGGTGAGTACTTGGTCCTAATATGGCTGACTTGTACTCTCTAACCTTAAGGTGTCATTTCTTTACATCCATTTACATTTGCAAAGAGAGAATATGTGTAACATTTACACATCAAACACGTTTGTCTACAATTATTTACACATCATGTGTGTAAATCAGATATGTAAATGGTTTGAAAATGATTTGAACACATATTGAGGTAGGGAAATAAAGAATAGAAAAATGTATGGTATTCCAAAGAATACCTGCTGGAGGCGGACGATTTCGTCATGCATTTCCGTCAAAAATGTTTTGGGTTCAAAACCTCAGTGAAATGCATAAAATAATAATAATAATAATAATAATAAATAAATAAATAAATAAAAACATTTGGAGGCCTCAAAACCAGAAGAAGACCGTGAACTAAAACCCTACCCTCACACACCTCTGCGAGTCTCATCTTCCTACTACGTCTCATCTCACCCCATGAAACCTGTGTCTCATCTTCCTACTACTAGTGCGTCTCGTCTTCCTACTGTGAAGGTAATATTTGTCTCCATCTCTGATGGGCTCCCTCTCTACCCCTTCCCTCTCTGTTTTGCCTCTGTTATCCCTTTCTCTATCTTCAGATTTTCACCTTACAATGGCACTCTGTTTTAGTTGACTCTTGGTTGATAGTATTTCGGTTCTAATCATCATTGGTGCTCTATTTCCGTTGTTTCTTGGTTGATGGTATTAGGGTTTTCATTGTAACTGGTGTCATCTTCATTTGCTTGCCATTTGGATTTGTGTTCAAACCTAACTATAAGAAATTTTATAAGGAAGTAAGCAGAATTCTGACTGCCCATTTGTAGTCCTTATCTTGAACATCTCATTAATTAACCATAGTGGAACGAAAATGTCCCGATCAAGCCGGGATAAAAGATGAAAAAATGAATGCAATATGCAAGGAGCTGAACCGAAATTATAGTCAACAGACTAGGGGTTGTGAGATGTTAGGCATGCGATATCATTTCCACGAATTTAAAAATTTTTCATGTGAATCCAAATTTTCCTTCATTTTATGAGCCAAAATGTTTCAAACATCCAATCAAAATCCCAAATGAGATACGAATAATTTTATAAATCCTCAAAATCAAAATGTAAAGAAAGTATAAACATAAAAGAAAAACTCTCAAATATTTGTAACATTCACTCACAAATAAAATAAGTACCTTATTTTTCAGTTTTCTTATAATATATCTTAATAATTCTCTAATGATTTTTGTTAATTTATTTGTCATCTCACTAACTGAAAAATCTTTGAACATGTATTTATGGAGGTAAAAGAGAAGAATGTATTTATAGTGTGCAATCAGTCCTAAATCATGAAAAAGATGTGACTTTGTCTAACCAATAGAAATTTGTGACACTTCCAATATAATATGAAGTGGTCATGAAATACTCCTTTTATAAACTTTTGCATAATCAATTAAATAATACAATATATGCAACATCATGGTAAAATTGTTACAACCTATCACACTATATCATGCACTATCAGTTTGATAAACTCAATTGAATTTGTGGCAAGGTTATCGCATTTTTCACACAAACTATAAAATATTTTAATTCCCAACAAATTAGATAACAACAATCCACTCTCTAATCATAATTGAATGAAAATGAATTAATTTCTCTCTAAAACATCTATAGAATGAACAAAACATAATAAACAACAATCCACTTTCTAATCATAATTGAGTGAAAATGAATTACTTTTTTCTCTAAAACATCTATAGAAAGAACAAAACATAATAAAGAAAAAGTAAGAAAAACAAAAACAAAATAAAGCAATAAATCCATGTAGCCCTTTATTATCCAAATGAATATTAATAATAGAAATATTAATAAAAGACCAAAATGAGATCATCATATTAAAATTTAATTAAATGACTAATAGCATCATTTACAATACATTTACAAAACGAATCACATGTAATGATGTGAAAATGTTGTTATTAGCCAAACATTGTAGAAGGAAACACATGCGTAAACGTTTTATAATTAATATTTGAATATTCATCATTTACATGTGTGAATTGCATTTACATATCACATGCATAAACAACAAACGACCCCTAAAGCAGTGATCTCAAGGATCCTTTAACAGTAGCACATCATCGCCATCATTGTCATTAAAGCCACACAACAAACAGAAGTCCTTTGTTTTTACTTTCCCTCCCAGCAAGTTTACAAGCGGGGATTCAGGGGCCAGGGCTTTTAGGCAAATCACCCATTGAAAATGCACATTCCAGTGACCTATGTCTAAAATCCATCTTTATTAATGCCTAGTGGACAAGGCAGCTAAAATAATCAAGAATTAGAGGGGCCTGTTGCAGCCCAAGGGTGCGGCTGACAACAGTGCCATGTACCGTCAGTTAAATCAGGATTCTCGAGTTCGGTTCCATTCACAACAGTGTTGGTCTCCACGCCCCAAAACTCTATAGAGGGTGTTTTAGGATGAAAGTTTCTTCTTTCAGCTCATTCCCCTCAAATGAGATCTTCCCATGTAGCAGAGAGAGAGGTTAACAGCATTATCACCACAATTCCATCATCTCATTCTTAATCATGCTTGTACACAAATTATAAAATAACAAAATTAGATCTTCTTCATATTTTCACCTGATCTGTGTTAAAAAATGCGTAACTTTTTATTTTTCTTTTTATTTTTCTTTTTTTTTTTTTCTTTTTTTTTTTTTTTTTTGCAGACAGTGAGATAGGGGTGGATGAAAAAAAAACCACACATGCATGAAAAGTAGCCTTGTGATTAGGGCAATAAAATCTTAGCCATTTGCAAAGTAGAAAATCTTCAAGGTCCTAGATCACAGCCCGAAAGTGATTCAACAACGGCAACCTTTCACACAGACCCTACCCAAATGGTTCCATATGCATTCTACAAGCTCTAGCCCGTTACAGTGTAATCCCTTTTTTTAACATAGGATTCTCTTTCTTATCCATCATTGATTAAATACCAATCAACTGTCTTGCTATATTTAGGATATCTTCATGGCATTTTTACACTAATGGTACAGCCCCGGATCTTAGATCAGGTGTAGAACAATCTCCCAAAGGATTATTCGAATCCAAAGTATGATTCAAGCTTTAGGGCACAATAGAACTCACGATGAACACCATCAAGAGAGAGAAATCTCACTGAAAACTGAATTTAATTAAAAAAAACATGTCTACTAAAATGGGATACTCCTTCTTGTATAGGAAAGGCTAATTTTAAATTAGGAAATACATATCCTAAACAATCATGATTTACTAATTTAAATTAAGGAAGTCTTAATCTCAACTCATCATAAAAATAGAAATAAATAATTATTAATTTAACTAAGGATAGGGACCCTTGAAGAGATCAAGGATCAATTGGGCGACCCTTGAGGAGATCAAGAATCAATTGGGCCTACGGGCATGCGATCTGGGCCAGATCTGGGATCAACCTGCATCAGCTCTCCCAGGCTTGGAAAAACTCAACTCTGACGAGTTGAGCGCTTAAATATCTCTCATAAATATAAGAGTCGATACACTGGAAGTCAGTAACTATAATTCACGTAGCGTCAAAGAGAGGACGATTCCGCCAGCGAACATAAAACTTCCGATAACCTTCTTGACGTGTAGAAATATTTAATCATCAAGGACATCAACAATTTCATCAGTAGGTGAGAGATTAACAGGTAAAGAAATAAGCTACACTTCATTATCTCCCTCATTATCATGACCACGATAAAGAGTAAAATCCTCTACATTGAATGAAGAACTGACGCCTAAATCAGGACGAATGTCAAGAACATAGGCATTGGGGCTAATTTTTTTGAGAATCTTGAAAGAATCGGAGTTACAAGATTCTTTAGTTCGTCCTGATTCTAAAGTCAGCAATATCAATTTTGACTTTCCTTGTGATGTCATCAGGTGGGGTTGTAGTCGAGGGACCTTGGTGGTCTCATTCAGCTAAAACGCACTACATAAAATCACAAATGGATTCTTGATTCTTATGTCATTTTGGTCGGATGGGTATGTACACTAGAAACACATTGGATGATCCTTCTTCACTGACAAATTGCTTATCTTGTAGCTCAGCAATGGCAATTTCTGCAATTTTTAGATGTCACATGACATTTGCTAATTCTTGACTTAATTTAAGTATTGTTTCATCGCTCTGTTGATCTGTCATCCAATGTTGGAGATGATGGTGGTTTAAGGGGACAGCCAAAGCAAATGGGCTGATGGGTTTCGTGAGTGCGGACCAGGGGTTGGCAGAGGGTGTTGGTTTAGGGTTTAGGGGTTGGAGATGGAAAAGGGTTCTCCTTGGGGGATGGTGTAAGGTAGGTTAGGGATGGAGTGAAGTGGAACAAATTTTAAGGAGACGGTTTGGTGAGGATGGGATAGGCAAAAAGGTGGGTGATGGGATTTGGGTTTTAGGTATGGACTGCAGCTAGGGGTGGGCTCAGATAGGATGGTTGATGGGTTTAGGCCTTCAGGAGATGGGGTTGGAGGGGATTGATGGTCACGGTACCTTGGAAGGGCTACTGGAGGCTTCGGTGGTGGTGGAGGGTTGAATTGTGAAAAGTGCATGCGATGATGGAGGCCGGGAAAAACTATTTTCCCGGCAACCGGATCTGGGCTTTGATACCAATCTAGTGCAACCCTAGATCTTAGATCGGGTGTAAAACAATCTCCTAAAGGGTTGTTTGAATCCCAAGTAGGATTCAAGCTTTAGGGCAGAACTCACGACAAACACCATCAAGAGAGAGAAATCTCACTGAAAACTAAATTTAATTGAAAAAAACATTTCTACTACAATAGGATGCTCCTTCTTATATCTAATTCTAAATTAGGAAATACCTACCCTAAACAATCATGACTTACTAATTTAAATTAAGGAAGTCTTAATCGCAACTCCTCATAAAAATAGAAATAACTAATTAATAATTTAACTAAGGATAGGGATCCTTGAGGAGATCAAGGATCAATTGGGCGACCCTTGAGGAGATCAAGGATCAATTAGGCCTGCAGGCCTATGATCTGGGTCGGATCTGAGATCGGCCTGTATCAATGAAGTTCGTAAATCTAGAAAATCTTATTGGAGATTTGACAAACTAAAATTGAAAACCTACAAAAACTTTTTAGAAACTTTCTATGGAAATAAAGTAGATATCGTTGCGCCCAATAGGCTAGCTGATCATGAACTAAGTCCAATAGGTCAACAATGGGCTTAACCCAATGGGGCCAGCCCACTAATGGTACGGCTCAATGGGCAGCTAATTGTGGGATTTCCTATGTGCACGGATACTTCAGAATGGGCAACGTATTGTGTCGTACCATATCTGATATTTCACTTTTCATGTGTAAAATCCATGTCCTCGCCATGCCCACGCCATATCTCTGCAATATCCATGCCATATCTTGGGCATCATAGGGTTCTAATATAGGGTCGCCTCCTATAGACTTCGAAACCCATCATGCATGCACTAATCATCTTGAGAACAACATTCACTAATTTTCTCCTCTATAGGAACCAACCATAGATTCTCTGGCATACTCACTACTTCACTCATCCATTCTGCTTATACCACAACTTAACTCATCTAGTCTTATTCCACTACACATCCATCTTCATACACACATCTCAACCACATGTACTTTGCCTTCTTATCATTTCTTAGTTGCCCAATACTCATCTCCAAATAAAACACAAGAACAATTGTCACCTTCTAAAAATATATATCCAATAAAAAATAGCAATAGACAATCATACAGTATTTCACTAGCTTTTCTCCACTTTGCCCACGTTACCATAATTGCAATATTATCATCAAGGCATCAAGTTTACCCTATAGCTTCTGTGATATAACAAAAGCTGTCAAACCATGAGACTAACACTATGAGTTAGAAGGCAAAAAACTAACCAATCCATTTCAATCTTTCTTGCATTTGGAGAAGTAAGGCTACATTATTTTAGTTAAAATAATGATAGAGGGCATTCATTTATTTGAAATGCAAATATGGGAAACTAAAGTACATCAAGATGTAAAAATATAGGTCTCCAGTGTTTTGTGAGGCGCGAGGCACATCAAGGCGTCAAGGGTTTCTTGAGGCCTAAGCACAAGGTGAGTCGCGGGCTTCATTGAAGTGAGGCCCACATTATATATTAAAAAAATAGATATTTTGTCATAGATAAATAATTTAAAATTAACATTGGCAAAGTGAAATTAATTCCCAAATTATAACAAAAAAGACAATAAATTAGGGAAGATTTTGAGAGTCATAAAAACATTCATTACTCAGTGCAAAAAACCATCAAAAGCCAACAACGCTAAAGTCCAAAGTCAAACCAACAATACATATGGTTCTAAGGTGGACCTACCAGTCATCCTCAACATCTACACCAAGTAAATTGTACTTTTCTTCTTCATCATTGGATTTATATCCATCCGCGTCTTCCTTATCAATCTCATCAGAGCCTACCTCTTCCTCATCTACCAATTGAAGAACATTTGAAGATTTAGAACCTCTTGCTGTTGCTCTTGAAGTTGATGTTGCTCTAGTTCTTTGACTACTTTCTCCAACTCCAGAAGCTATAGCAACATCACCCTATGTCAAAATATCATCATCAAACACAAACTCATCATCTTCATCCAATTCTCTATCCATCCCCGCAAGCAACCACTCATCACTTTCATCACCATCCTTCAAAGAAATGGGATCAAGTATGTCACGCATATCATATCAACATTTCAATGCTATGTTGTATTTAACAAATACCAAATCATTGAGACGTTTTTTTATCAAACCTATTTCTTTTTTTGCTATAAATATGCAACAATTAAAAAAGATATTAAAATTTATATCTACAAATTAAAAATATTTTGAATTCATTGGACTTGAGATACATACTCACATGCTCAAATACACTCCAATTCCACTCACACCCAGATGAACTACACGTCAGGCTAAGAGCTTTTATTGTAAATTTTAGCAAATTTGATGTTTTGGAACCATATGCACTCCATCAATCAGCTGTTAATTATAAGTAATTGGCATAAATTTTGCTAAGTATTGACTAATAATTTTAAAAAACTAATTTTGTAATATAATGGAATAAACTTATGTGATAAAATTGTTTTACCAAGTGGCATTGTCATCCTTTGCCTGATTGCCATAGGTATCCCAAACAAACCTTCAACTTTCATATAAATTGACAACTTTTGACCAATCTTATCTTGGATGTCAATATTTGGGACCAGCTTTGTAATGCAATTATACAACCCAGTCATGACTTCATGATCTTGCTCAACATTTGGATTCGAATAAAAGAACTTTGGGTTCAAAAAATACCCAGCTTCATGTAAAGGACAATGCAAGTGAACATCCCACCGCTCATTTGCCAATTTGCTTGTTGTCCGTCCCTCTAAGGTGAACATCTTCCTCAAGTTATTCTTTTCTTGGTAATTCCTTGTTAAAGTGAGAAAGGCAGTTGCAAATCAAGTTTTTGCAAGCTTGATTAAATCTTTCAATTGTGTAAAGTGCCTCATCATACTTTGCAAAGTTGGGCAGTTATAAATGAACCCATGCACCGCAATACCCTTTCAAATGTTCGCTTTAGAGTTGGTATCTTAAAAATGTCTTCCAACATCAAGTCCAAGCAATGGGCAGCACATGGTGTCCAATACAAGTTTTTGATACTTTGCCTCCAAAAACTTTCCAGTTAAAACCAAACCAAGAAAGAGCAAAAAAGACTTTCAGATAACTAATAATTTTTTTTTTCAAGAGAGAAGATTCTTAGTTTCTTATCTGCCAATACATTAGCTGCAGCACTGTCTGTGACAACCTGGACCACATTAGTTTCTCCAATACACTACACAAACTAGTCTATTAGCTGAAACATTTTTTCGGCGTCCTTACAATAGCTAAAAGAGTCAATGGACTCCACGAACATGGTTCCTTTTGGACAATTCACTAAAAATTTAAGCAATATCCTCCCCTTCTTGTCAGTCCACCCATCAACCATTATAGAACATCCATTCTTTACCATTCCTCCCAGTGATCCTTCATCAAATTATTTGTATGCATTATCTCTTTTTTAAGAAAAGGAACTCGCACTTCACGGTAAGTTGGTGGTTTCATACCATGACCATATTGCCCTAAAGCTTTAATCATTAGTCCAAAACTGTCTTAATTAACAACATTCAAAGAAATCCCAACATCATACATCCACCTTGCAAATCTTTGGCATGCCCGCTCTCTTAATTCTTTGCTATATGGGTCATTTTTATCAATTCTTGTCTGCTTTCCTTGGGCTTTTCAATTTTGCACAACATCATCCGGATTTGAAGTGAAGTATACATCAATAGGCCATTTTGCCTTGGCTTGTTAGATTTGGAGGTAGTGGAAAGATTACTAGAAACTTGACTATGATGAGCCAAAGGTCTTTTACCACATTCATTGACCTCTGCAACATCATCTTCATCATCTTCCAACTCATTAGCCAAATCATCAAAATGGGACAATATATTCATTTGTTCGTTTTCTATCTTTTTCTTTGTCATGTATTCTTTAATCTCTTCTCTAACTTCAAGTGGACATTTTGGACAAGCAGTAACATTCCTGCAACCCCCAGCAAGATGTTGCTTGGCCCGATCAACACCTCCATTTAATATTTTGCCACAAAAATTGCATTTGAACCTACTATTATTTTGTGGATTTTCCAAGTGTGCATAGTACTATACTGGGTCCTTTTTACTACTACCTTTGGTTGACATTTATATACAACATACAATTGAAAAAAAATTAAAAACAGCAAGCATACAATTATAAAAGGGATAAACAATTAATCCAGCCCAGCAAACATATTTTGATACCAAAAAGGCAATAATCAACATGGTAGTCGATATGCACAGACAAAGTAAGAAGAACAGAGAAGCATTATCAACACCAAATCAGGAAAAAACAAAACAAAAGGTGGCAGCAGCTGAAGATGAGAAAACAAAGAAGAAAAAAAAAATCAAACAGCAGCAAAAAAAAAATGGCAAAAACAGAAATGAAAGAAGGCGGTAAAAAAAAGTGAGTAGCAACAAAAAAAAAGGCAAAAATAGAAAAAGTGAGCAAAATAGAAATAAAAAAAAAAGCAACAAAACAAAAAAGTGAACAGCAGCAAAACAGGAAAAAAAACGCTACAGCAGAAAAGGAAAAAAAATGGCAGCAAAAAAAAGTAGCTGGAGATTAAAAAAAAAAAAAGAACACCAGCCAAAAAACAGGGCAGAAAAAAGTGAGCAGAAAAGGAACAAAAAAAGAAGCAGAAAAAAATGTAGAACAAAAATAGAAAAAAAAACGCAGAAGAAATATGCCTCGCTGAACATCAAAAAAAAAAAAAAAAAGGTGAGCAGAAAAGAAAAAAAAAAAAGAAACAGAAAAACAAACATACCTCGCCAGACGTGAATAGCAAGTTGACCGGGTCTATCGATCGTTGGCTATAGAGACTCTGGCGTGATCCACCTCCGCTAGACATAAGCTATAGACCTTCTTCCTCCTCCACTTTTTAGTTTTTTTCCCCTCCTTCGCCGGACGTAAGCTCTCTTCCTCCTCCTCCTGTTTTTTTTTTTCTTTCTTTTCTCGTCCTCCTTCTTCACCAGACGTGATCTTCTTCCTCAAGTTTTTTTTTCCTCCTTCGTCGGCTACAAAATGAAAGAAGCCCACGCCTCTTCCTTTTTTTGTCAAATGATTAGGGCATCTCTCCTTTAAATATAAGTTTCTTTTGTTCTAATTTCAACACTTTATAGCAAAATGAAAAAAGCCCACGCCTGTTGCGCCTCTCGCCTGGACATAAGGCGCGCGCCTCGTGCACTTGAGCTTAAGCCTTGCCTGAGTGAAATCGCCTCACCTCACATGGGGCGAGGCACCTGGCGCCAAGGCGTGCACCAAACACTGTAGGTCCCCATCCACAAAAGACAAATCTTGGGTGGATCTCAATAACTAATGAGTCTATTGACATGAGAGAAGTTGACGAACTCAAGCACAATGTGCAAAGGTAATGTAGAAAACACATGCGACCATGTTTGCTAGGATTTTTTACCATATTTGCTATTGATATTAGTTCTGGTGGTAAATGGATAGTGTGAATTAAGGAGTGTGTATGTTCAGCACAGTTCCTAATATTTGTTAGTGGACCGTCTAAAGATTAACAACTTGGACAACTTGGAAACATAGAAATTCGTCTTCTGAAGGGGACATGTTACGTGAACATCAATAAACTCTGCTCCAAAAATTACTTTCTACACAGTCAAGTGCCCAGCCTCTATCATGAAAATAGCGGAAAAGCTGCAACAGAATTTTTTATGCTAGGTATGAAAGAGAAGCATAAGCACACTTTGCAAGTTGGCAAACAGTTTATCTGCCAAGAAATCACAGTAGACTTGACCTCAGACTCCTAATGTCAATGGCTGAAGCACTTCTAACCAAAACTGATATAGAACAGCTAGAAGTGGCAAACGGTTGCTAACTACAGGTGTTGAAGGGATGGATGTGTGATTAAAAAAAAAAACAAACATTGAAGCCTCTACCTTTGGAAAGCTATCTTTGTTGCTAACGATTTACGCTAAGCAAATATCACATTCAAAGTTGGAGCACCAATAATAAAATCAAATTTTGGTTGGATAATAGTGCATCTGAAGAGCACCTACACAAGCTCTTATCAAGGATCTTCAATCCTTCATAACATCAGAAAATAAGGATGTAGTTGTAAGCATATGCTACACACCACATGATTGGAAAGGATTACATAGTATCCATTATTTCAAATATAAGTACAAGAGAGTTAACATTCAATTAAATCCAACAACTCTGGCAACACTTCAGAACGATTATATGCTAATCCAAATTGGATCAACCAACCAAAATCTCAACACTTCCAAACTCTACAGATGAATCAGGGAAAACAAAGCAAATAGTCACTATTTGAAAAAATGGAAGACAGATTATAGTTGTATAAAGCAGAAGGAAAAATAATTTTGAAGGACAAAAACTAAGCATTTTTTGCCCTAAAAGGATATGTACATTCCTGTTTAATAAGTGCCCTGATACAAGAATCTCATCTATGAAAAAGATTAGGTCCCTGTCAAAAGGGTCAATCTATGATACTGCAATGATTCTTCAGGAAGTCATCCCAAAAACCTTTTCGAAGCTTTTTGGGAGCCACAACATCTATGATCTAATCCGGCAGATTCACAATCAAATATGGAGTCTCAAGGTCAGCTTAATACTCATCTTAATTTGAATATTTGTTGACATGCCGAATAGTAGATTTTAACTTATAACTAATATTGTACAAAGAAGTAACTTCTTTAAGGAAGTTTGTAACTCAATTTTTAATTTGGACAGACTGGTTTGACTTTATTTTCCTCATAAACACTCCAAATATGCTTAACATGGCTATTCAACCAGTCCCTTATTTAGTTAAAAATTAAGAGAGAGAGAGAGAGAGAGAGAGAGAGAGAGAGAGAGAGCAGTTTCTTTCATTTATAATGCCTCAGTTTCACATTAAAAATCAGTGGCCCACTTTCTAAATTCGAGACCCACAACATCTTGCTATGCAAGCCTCCTCTGTTGGTGTACAGAGTTCTAGGTTCGATCTTACTTGTTTGGCCACAAATCGGTAACTGGTTGTGGGTCGATGAAACAGACCCATTATCTTCCAAACTAAACATGATTATCCAGTTTCTAGCGACTAAGAATAAAGGATGGCAATCACTTCTTCTGTGAATGTCTATGATTTAAGAAACTACCCAATCTGCTAGAGGGTAGCACCATAAGATCACACGCGTAGTAGTAGAAGCAGAAGCAGACAGAAGCCAGGCAGAGCCTACTACAATGCCATTTGGCAGAGACTTCTGGGACAGATGATAATCAATCTCTGTTTATTTCAAAAGGGGAACATATTTAGCAGCTAGATATCTCCTCCAATAGGAGCAGTATTTCTATTCTTTTCTTTTTTTCCTCTTAGGAGTATAGGTAAAGTCCTGAATTAGAGAATGAAGAAAATAAAAGCAAATGTATAGAACACCTATACCAAAGGAGGAAAAAAGAGAAAAAGAAAAGAGAAAGGAAACCCTCCTAAGGTAGACAAGGACCTGAATACATCAAAGACCTATTTATGTCTAGCATTGGCAAAACACTGTCAACCTCAAGCATCTCTCATAAAGGATACATACATAACTGCAAATCCATCAAATTATACTCTTATTTCCTAATTGGAGTTGATCCACTCTTCTCATAGTTGAGAGCATTCACTACTTCTTTTGTATTTATATTTATGTTTCTAAATAACATAATCATTATTCAAAAAAGAAGCAAACACAAAAAAGGATTATTCAAGAGCGAGAGGGGCCTCAAGCAAGGTCCCATCGTCTCCAATTCTGTCATCCACTGACTGAATACAGTCAGTTGTAAGTAAGAAAATGTGAATCTCTTTTATATGAGTTTAGCAGGAAAGTCCAGAAAGACATCCATCTCACGCCAACATTCCACAGGTAATATGATCACAATCAAGATGCAAGAGTCATATGGTTTCAGAATATTGATCCATTCTCAAATTCTTTGAAGCAACCTCTATGAAGCAACGCTGGAAGGAGAATAACCAACGGGCTAATTTCCAAGCCAAAAGGCTTAAGGATAGGACGTCTAGGTACCACATCAAAGACAAACAACTCTCTCAATTGAAAACCAAACTCAGAAGTTTATTGATATCAACGTTCTGTATCCCATGAGGAGGGATTACATCTTTATTTATAACTAAAATGCTTTCTAACTAAGAAAATAAACCAATTAATAAGACTTTCTAAATATTTAAAGAATCCTGGATAATTAAGAAAACAACTAAAGCAACTACTAATAGGATCTACTCTACTCTACTAGGCCTTATTGATCTACGGCCTGCAAGTAGAGACTTTCAGATGAGGCCCATTAGTATGGCCTGCATCACTCTAGCCTTGAATCTATGTAAGAACACTCTTGCCGAAATCAAGATGACATGGTCGGCATCACCCTCTTCCCTTTATTTGGCCCTTGTTTAGGAGTTAACTAGAGAGAGCATTCCATTTACACCCAGCCATGTCAAAAGGTTTCCAAAAAAAGCCTTTCAGGGAAGAACATATATCCTTTAAAGGAAAAATAAATTCTAGCACAACCAGTCTCTATCCCAGCGTTGAGAAATTTGTTTCGGTCCCCGTTTCAATTTGGCCTCCAAACTGAGATATTTCAAACGATTCAGCATTCGGTAAAACAATTCTGATTTATGTTTTGGAAAAATATAAAAAATAAAAAATTAATATACATATAGAAAAACGTATGAACAATATTAAAATTAAAAAATATGGTTTCATATATATATGTGCTGAGAAATGTCTAGACACATTTTTTTATTTATATAAACATAAATGGTAAGAAAAAGTATAAATAAGCTATTGTTTTGGTCCATTTATTTCTTTAACCTGCACTAGGCGAAAAGTGACGAATAAATGTGGACCCAAAACCTACAGCTTATTGTTTTAATTAGGTTTGCCGGTTGTAGGCTTCAAGGATCCGAACCTAGGGTCAAACTCTTCGAAGGAAAAAGGGCTGCCTTTCTCAAAGCTTTGCCCGAAAGTCGAAACCCTCTGTAAGGCGAGCGAACGAAAGGGAAGAGAGAAGCAGAAAGGGGGGTGGGTGGGGTGTGGGGTAAAATGGAAGGGAGAGAGATGGGGAGGATGGTGATGGCGAGCAGTATAAGCGATGTTGATGGCGATGGGCAGTGGTAGCAGCATTTGCGGTGGGAATGGTGGTCGGGACCAACATTTGCGATGGGCGATGGAGATTGGCGTCGACGATTGCTGTAGCGATGATGCCAATTACTGTACCCCTTCCTTTCCCTTCCCTTCTCTTTCTCTTCTACTGCTTTTTTTTTCCTGCAGCAACCAGCCAGCAACACATTTCAGGTCAACAACCGCCCCCCCCCCCCCCCCCCCCCCCACCAACACAAAACACAAGACACAAAACTCCAAATATGTTCAGTCAATATCTAGGATTTCTTTCCGAACTTCCAAAATTCAGCGAAATGGTCCAAAATTTCAGGCCAAATTTTTTTTGAGGGGCTGTTCAATTCGTTTACCTGGCCAAACCGAACTTGTTCAGAGATTTCGGCCAAACCAAAACGAATCTCGTAAGTATGCTCTAACCACCCCCATTTACTTCCTTTTCACAATTTTCTACAAAAGCCACCGATAAAATTCATAGAGATTTCCTTTGGGATGGCAGGGACCTCCAAAAAGTGGCAAAGCTTCGTCAAGAAAATGGAGGATCGGAAATTAGTAATACCAGGGAAGAATTATGGCACTTTTGGCCTAATGTCGGAGATAGGGAATATGATAGACCATGGAGAGAAAAACCAATTACAGTATCCAGGTTTTGTTGGTCTGCAAAAACTCCTACATTTGGAAAGATATTTTCATCCTAGGAGCGCAAAAAATTAAGTTTCAGCAAGCGCTTGAAACATATTGAAGATATTTGGGTGGAGATGGTGAGTGAATACCATTTTGTGAAGACACTGGTGGAGGGGAAACCCTCATAGCTTAAGAAGCATGGATACGGACACGAGACACAGATACGACACGACACGGACACGCCGACACGGCATTTCTCAGAAAAGTAGGACACATCAGGGACACGTTAATAATATATATTAATTTATATATATAATCATCTACTAGAAAATTAATATCATTTTAACTTTTTTTAATCAATTTAGCAATCAAAAAATAAAAATTCAAGTACTAACTAACAAACATATTAAATTATCAAATATCAATACAACACTAAAACATAATTCATAATCATTAAACATGAAATATCCATAGTTTCATAAAATCCATATAAAGAAAAGGGCGGATCATCTCTTTCCCCTCCCTAAAAAAAAAAAAAAAAAAAAAACAAATAGCAAAAAAGAAGCCAATCTTGAGGCCTATTCTTTAGTGCAATATTTATTTATCTTTTGCTTGTGATATGATTGATATTTACAATCATATATTTTTCCATGGTATAAAATTGTTATATATCAAGTTTACATGTTTTAATAACCACATGTTAACAAAATGTCTAAGAGATATTAGCCACATGTTTATTTTTTAGTCATACACACGGGCTAGGAATTGTGGGACACGTTGCAAAAAGAGTATCAAACAAGTGTCCAAAATTAAGATTTTTAGTTATTAATTATGAACACGGATAAATAGTATCGGACACGTGTCCGAAAGTGTCCGAGGAGTGTCGATGTCGTCGGACACGTCACTTTCTTAGAAGTGTCCGTGCTTCTTAGCTCATAGCTGAGTATTGCTAGTCTCTATTCACCTTTTTACCAAAAAGGAATAGAGGATAAATGACGTAACTGAAACTAAGAGTAGCAAAAGAGTTTCATGGTAGGATCCCCTATAAATTAAGAAGGTTGGTGTCGTTAAGAATAAATTGGAATATTAGAATAATTTGTTGGATTTGATAGTTGAGGAATTAGAAACAGATTTTTAGGATCCTCGTATTATATATTATTAGATGTAATTAGCTTTCCTTTATTACCTCATCAAACTCTATAATAAGCTTTGTAATTTTCAAGGAAGACAATAAGATTGAGGTGTAATCTTTGAAGCTTCACAAGGTATCAGAGCTATGGCTGGCTCTGGCTTCCACACCAACAATCGTGCCACCTTTCTTCCTTCCCCCTCTACCATCTCTTTTCTCCTTTAATAAATTTTTCCTTCCTTATCGCATGTTCATTACCTATCTCTTTCCTTTTTGATTAGCATAAGTTTCTTTCCATTACCCTACATTTCTATATCCACATAAACATCCCTTATTCATGTAATCATTCAAGCCTCATGATCTTCTGCATTCATTCCTTCAATCCTCTATAGAAGTTTTTTCCTTAAACCTCTCCAAGACTGGTTGGCTCCTCCAGCTTTCTCCTTTCCCCTGCTTCGAGGAGAGATCATGGCAGGTTCAATCTTGTGGGACATTGAATCTAACATATTCAAAATGAGTAGGATGCAATAATGTAGTAATAGGATGGATGAACTCCTAGGAAGTCCTCAAGTGCACACATGGGCCAAAGAGAACAATATCATGGTGAGCTAGGCGGGGCTATGACAATTGGTATCAAAGCCGAGGATGGCTTTGTCTCCCAATCGGGGATGATGTAAAGCCCTGGACCAAAAGCCACCCCACAAGACTTCACAATCTCAAGGGGGCGTAGTGTGTCAACCAGAGGGTCCACCCAGAGGACTACGGTCTCAAGCTCCCACATTGGCAAGGGAGCATCCAGATCTCTGGGCCTACAAGTCAAACCTGTTGTTAACTCAGCATGACGCATTTTAAAGTCGTGCAGCCTCAGATCCCATAAGAACTCTAGAGTTAAGCATGCTCGGGCAAGAGCAGTAATAGGATAAGGGATAGGTGACCTCCCGAGAAGTCCTCTCGCGTGCACGTGGGCCAAAGCGGAATTAAGTGGGGCTGTTACACAAACATCCTCCTCCTCACCCCCAAACTTAAGCATTAAACAGATAAGACTCAATTGTAAATCAAACTCAAAACAAGCATCTTAGGCAAGTGCTTTCTCCACCTGCACAATTTACAACATTTTGAGGTGCCATTTTCTTCTTTATGATTGGTAAGTCTAAAGGTGCCATCATAGATTTATTTATGAAACAAAGAGAGCCATCCATACTACCCTCCACAAGTACCAAGTAATTAGAGTCCTCAATGAGACCTCTAGAAACTTACATAATGCCTTCATCTAATGCAACAAGAACACACCTACTACACAAACCTAAATTATGCTTACAGATAACAAGAAAAAATAATAATAATGAACAAAAGATTTCTTTTTCTTTTTTTAGAAAAGCAGTAATGAACAAAAAATGGATAGCTAGAAACATAAAAGTTTTGGAAAGAGTTTCGTCTAGCAAGAGCGTGGGTAAATGTATCAAGCTCATAATCATCATCATCAAAGCCTTATCCTAACCATGTTGGAGTCGGCTACATAGATTCTGTTTCTCTATTCCGTTCTATTTTGAGCCAAATCCTTAAATAAGTTAAACTTTTTCAAATCTAATTTAATGACAACCATCAATGTTTTTTTTTTCAGCCTACCCCTACCCCTTGATGGGCCATCCACCTATACAGCCAAACTTTTTCTCACCAGTGCCATTACCAGCCTACGCTCAACATGCCCAAACCATCTTAAGTGGGTTCATCTAATCTTATCCCCTATTGGTGCTACCCCTAAATGCTCTCGAAAGCACTCCTTTCTAATTTTATCTTTCCTAATTTTACCACACATCCACCTGAGCATTCTCATCTCCACCACATCCATCTTATATATATGCGTCTTCTTAATTGGCCAACATTCTGCTCCATATGTCATTGCTGGTCTAACCCCTGTCCTATAAAATTTGCCCTTCAATTTTGTTAGCATTCATGCGACACAAAACACTCCAAAAGCTAGTCTCCACTTCAGCCATCCAACTTTTATCTTATGCTCCACATCTCTGTCAATCTCCCTATCCTTACTAATCATCGAGCCCAAATACCAAAAAGAATTCCTACATAGTATCTCATGGTTTTCAATTTTGACAGTAGTTTCAATACTTTGTATATATCCACTGAAGTTGCAATCCATATATTTTGTCTTTGTACAACTTATTTTAAAGCCCCTAGATTCTAATATCCCCCGCCATCTCTCGAGTTTTACATTTACATTATCTCTTGATTCATCCAGTAATACTATATCTGCAAACAACATACATTATAGTACTTCTTCTTGAATATGTGCAGTTAACTCATCCATAATTAATGCAGAGAGATAGGAGTTAAGGCTGATCCCTGATGCAAACCTATAATCACGGGGAATCCACCCATTTCTCCACATGTGGTCCTCACATTTATTACTGCTCTTTCATGCATATCCTTAAAATTTTCAATGTAACATATAGGGACATTCCTTTTTTTCAAAATCCACCAAATTAAATCCCTCGGTGCCGTATCATAGGCTTTTTATAAATCAATAAAGACCATGTGCAGATTTTTCCTCTTTATTTGATATTTTTCCATTAATTGCCTTAGTGAAAAAATAACTTCCATAGTTTACCTCCCTAGCATAAAACCATATTGATTTTCAACGGTCTTGGTCTTCCGTCTAAGTCTTTGTTCAATTATTCTTTCCCATAACTTCATAGTATGACTCTCGATAGTTGGTACAATTTTATATATCTCCCATATTCTTATATACAGGTACTACAATGCTTCTTTTCCATTCATCCGACATTTTCTTTGTCACAAGTATCTTATTGAAGACTCTATATAACCAACTCACCCCAACCTCTCCTAAGCATTTCCATAACTCTATCGGAATATCATTTAGGCCTGTAGCCTTTCCTGTCTTCATTCGCTTCAATGCTTCCCTCACTTCTTTCACTTAAATGTATCAGGCTATGGGTTCTTATATCGGAATCAAACACTGTAAAAGTGCAGATTTGGTAATGTTGTACATTAAAATGATGGCATTATGTTTATCCAAAAAGAAAGCCGTACCACAGGGAAGTGGCTAAATCAATTCGTGATGAATTAAAAATATATAGCTTCATCAAAATCTGAAGCCAAATCTCATCTAAATGGGGTTGAGTAATACTTTCTCTCAATCCAATGTAAGACCATGTGCTCTACAACCCCACAATCTTTCATATTTTCACTCACTACTTCATTTTTTCATCATTGATGCTTTGCCTCTCTCCATAGTTCCTAGAACTCGTAAAACCTGTCATACAGTACTGTCTTTGAACTTCTCCATGCATGCCCAAAACCAGTGTCTTAGCCCCCCTGAAGGAGTCATGCACCACACCTTCGCCAGGTTGAGGCACCACTTTTAGGCATACGCCTGATGTGCCTAGGTGCACCCAGGTACCTAGCCAGTTTTTTTTAATATTTTGAATTCTGCATGCCCACAAGTATAATAGAAGTCTTTTTTTTTTTTTCAAGGAAAAGGTGTTTGAGAAAGAACTCAAAGAAGAAAATTTAAAGGAACTGACCGTTACAGTCAAATGTAACAATTGAGGATTGAACTGTTACAATCAGCTGTAAAAAGGTCCCTCTTTTTCACTGGATTAGTTCTCCAGCCCTCCAACATCAATGCAAGATGGCGCAATTCTGCAACTACTACAAAGGATCAAAACAAGTCATCTCCAAATGTAGACACATGGCATGGAACTAACACCCAAGAGCTCATTAGGTACACTCATCCATTGCTCCTGTCAAACTTAAGAGTTCTTGAACACCATCTTCACAATCATCCAGAAGCACATCGACATGCAATTCAAAACTCTACTGATTTTGCTTCTGATTTCATGAATTTGCAGGTAGTTGTTATCATAAGCCCCTTTATGTGCCAGCTATTTAGATTCTGGAGCTTCCAATCATACAACTAGACTCTCAGCCACCATTTTACCAAATTACACGTACTGCACATCTCCAAGGTCATCAATTTTCAAATGTCTGCAAAATGTTGTTTAATTTGCAAACTGTTTTACACTGTTCCCCAATTAGCTGATAATCTAACATTCCTAAGCAAACAAATGTCAGACGTCAAGTCCCTCCTGCAAGATTGCTTCAAGTACATCTTATGATCCCATTTCTACCAAATCAGCTTGTTCCTTATGACATTCTTCTAGAAATCTAGGCCGCAATATGTTATTGGTTTCCCTTCAAAATACATTTCAAAATCTTTAGATTCTAGATTCTTCATCTCCACATTCTTCAACATTAAATACACAAGATATTTGCAACATTAATACTAATTGTGTTGGAGTATTCATTTCTAATTCAGTGCACCATTCTTCAGAGGACTCTTCAATGGACTTGGTCAACCCATGGGGGCATAGGTCACTCCTACATCAACTCTTCGATGTTTCCTATGCATTCTCACTCTGTATACTTCTTCTCCCCTTCATCACTAGACCACTGTAATGCACTCCCCTGAATATGACATTATATCATTACTTTTACAAGCATACATAACATAATAGATTATTGTTGGTTCTTCCCTGAGCTTTTTAATTAAATCTTGGCAACTGTTCTTCAGGTGTATTTTTTAACACAAAGTATCCATGCCTTTTTCAAATACTTCACCCTAAGCAATACTTTTTTTGCTTCAAATAATACAAAGGGGCTGTTTACTTAGCGCAAGTAGTAAAGGTGGAAAGTAGGCATCAGAGGTGACTTTTTTTTTTTTACTTCACCATGTTTGAGTGAGAAAAGTGGAGTGGGGACAAACTTTTCATGTGACACCACTTACCTTTTACTCCTCCACGAACCTCTTTCTCGTTACTACAAGAAAGTGTGACAAAGTGTGGCGTAGTGAACTCTATGACAAAAGTGATTTTTAATCTAGACTCTCTCTCACCTGTACTTTACGTCATACTGTGCAAACAAAGATTTTATTCCACCTCCACTTTTACTTTAATATACGTTACCTTTACAAGGACTCTCTTTCAGGTTGCTCGTCACTACGACAAGGAGGACTCCTGCTCATCTTCATCGACGATAATGTTGCTTAAAAATTGTTAAGTATTGAATTCACAACATTCAAATATAAAAAACAAGATAAACTTCTGTATTCATTCCTCCAATTTATTTTTACATTGGTTCATGCTCTAGCCTTGAAAACGCAGGTTGTTTACAGTGAATTTAATTTTACAACCCCTCCATTTGGCTTTAGATGATTTCAAACTTAACCAAAAGAAATACAGAAAAACTGCAAAATACAAGAGGAACTGCATGATTACAACTCTGGGAGGCCATGTTCAATGGTCGCTGTTTGGTCGCACATTGCTTTTAGTAACCCCTTTTCTAGCTTCTTTCTTTTTTTCTTCTGCCCAAATGGCTGCCAAGGTCGTGTATGCCTTTGCCCTTGAGTTTGGGATGGTTGTATGAAGGGTTTTGGGTGTGTGGAACTTGATTTCAACTAACAATGATCTTTGAAATCCGTCACTTACTTTCAAGGACTGTTTTTATACAATCCAAGGGAGTTGCTAGGTTTTGTACTAGAGAATAGCCAAGGTTGTGTCACATGGTCTTTTTGTTTGTAATACAACCTTGGTTACTCGCTTGTACAAAACCCAGCAACTCCCATACTCAAACATAGAGGCATACACAACCTTAGGAGCCATTTGGGAAGAAGAAGAAAGAAGCCATGAGCGACCAAACAATGACAGTCGAACGTGGTCTCCCAAAGTTGAAACTATGTAGTTTTCTTGTATTTTGCATATTTTTTGCATTTCTTTTGTTTAAGTTTGAGATCATCTAAGGCCAAATAGAGGGGTTGTAAAGTAAAATTCATTGTAAAGAACTTGCGTCCACAAGGCCAAAAGATAAACCCATGTAAAAATAAACTAGAGAAATAAATAAATAAGTTCCTATTGTTTTCTGTATTTGAATGTTGGGAATTCAATACTTTACAATTTTTACACAACAGGCAAGTTCCATTTCAATCACTACTTCCACACCTCCCTTCTCTGGCCATTACAAAGCTAACAACAGTTCATCTATGTCTCCCGCACCTCATTCTCTACCAGCATCACACACCTTGTCACTTAGGCCACCCGCCATGCAGAGGGATTCCAAGTTTTTTTCATTTTCACCCAAGAATCTTGATTTCAGGCATTCTAAGTCTCCTCCTCCTTTCTACCAAAACAAAAAAGTCTGCTCCTCTTGGGAAGGCAACGGCTGGATCTCTATTTCCATAGCTAACAAGCTTATTCCACGCTCTCAGGGATTCTGCAATCGATCTGCAGTCCGATTCAATGTCAACAACGCCCGCAGTGATGACAAGATATCCCTTCCTAAATCCAAGGACGGGATCACTTCTGACTTCCCAAGACTCAGCGGAAATGACCAGGTAGGGCTCCTTGCATCAGATAATCCATGGCTAGATGAAAATATCATACAGTGTCGTGAAGCGATAGGCATCATAGTTGACAGTAGTAAAGGAGGATGGGATAGCCTCCGACATTTGCTCACGACAAAGATAGCATCAACAGGGCAGCTTACTCCAAGGTGAAACCAAAGAAAAAGGAAGTGAGAGAACTTCAACGACTCAATTGTTCAATAAACTATGACGAAAATAACAACAACCATCTTGAGGGATCATCTTCTGTCATCGCAGCCGGGTTAGGGGTTCCAAGAAACATTGCCAACGATAGTTCTCTCTTGGAATGTACGGGGCCAAGGTAGTTGGGTCATGCATGCGATCAAAAAAGAGGTAATTTGTAAGTCCAAAGCAAATATGGTTCTCTTGCAAGAAACCAAGGGTCCAAGCTTTGTTTTGTGAACAACTCTGTAGTCTTAGATCTTTGGAGAAACAGACACTGTGATTGGGTTTGTCTTGAAGCTTCTAGGTCTTCAGGTGGTATTCTAATTTGTTGGAGCAGAAATTCTCCTCCTAAAAAAGGATGATTGGGTTTGTCTTGAAGCTTCTAGGTCTTCAGGTGGTATTCTAATTTGTTGGAGCAGAAATTCTCCTCCTAAAAAAGGATGGTCAGGTACTTTCTCGGTTTCTTCCATTCTAGAAGATAAATCTAAGAATTCCTCTTGGATCGTCTCGTCAGTCTATGGGCCCTCAGATTGTAATCTTCATGGTTCCTTTTGGGGTGAGCTAGATTCCATCCATAGAAGGTGGGTTAGGCCTTGGTGCATAGGTGGAGACTAGAACATAAGTAAAATGAGGTGGTCATTTTTCTCTAGATACGGAAGCTTTCTCATACTAGATTAACTCTCACTGTCTAATTGATCTTTATATCTTGGAGATGATAATTTCACATGGTCCAATCATCAAAACCCTCCATCCTTGTCGAGGCTCAACAGATTATTAGTCTCAGGGGATTGGATCGACCCCTACCAAGCAATTTGCCAATCTGCTCTCCCAAAGCTAACTTCTTATCACTGTCCTATCTAACTCCAACTGTACCAGATGGGGCCCTTCTCCATTTTGTTTCAAGCTGATGTGGAGGATAAACAATTTGCTGGGTCAATCAAAGCTTGGTGGATAACTTCAGTGTTTCAGGTCAGGCTACTTTCACTTTATCTTCCAAGCTCAAGAAGTTGAAATGCAACATCAAGGACTAGAATAAAAACCACTATTAGAAGAATCCCAAATCCTTCACTCCAAGGAAGAATCTCAACAACCATCTACCTATGATTCATGGATACTGCAAAATGGCAATGTATCGTGCCGTATCGTATCTGATACTTCACATTTTTATGTGTAAAATCCATGTCCTAGTTGTGTATATAGCGTGTCTCTACCATATCCATGCCACATTTCGGCATCATAGCTATCCACTGATGAATTTAGCAAAAGGTTGCAGACTTGCACTTGAAACAAAGATTCGAAAGGAAAGTCAAGAAGAAATTAAGTAGAAGCAAGGGTCAAGGTCTAAGTGTCTTAAGAAGGGGGGCAAGAACACCAAGTTCTTCAACGCCATGGCCACGACAAGAATGATAGGGAATAGAATTAACTCTTTGCTGGTTAATGGTTTTAGAGTGGAAGACCATGAAGAAATCACCAAACGCATCCTAGATTCTTTCCATGATTTGTATGCCAAAGAGGATTGGAATAGGCCTTCTCTCGACAACCTCCCCTCCGCTAGCCTTGTTGGTGAGACTTGAGATTGCCCTTTAGTTGGAGAGGGACTTCTTGGAGAAGGAAGGCAAAGACACCATCTTCAATTTAGGAGCAAACAAATCTCCAGGTCCCGCTGGCTTCCCTATTGCCTTCTTTCAGAGATTATGGCACATCCTCAAAGATGACATTATGGCTTTCTTTAGGGAATGTCATGCTTGAGGCAATCTATCAAAAAAAATTGGGGCCTCCTTCATTTCCCTAATCCGAGAAAAGACTGGAGCAGAATGTCTGAAAGATTTCAGACCCATTAGCCTAATCATAAGTATGTAAAATCCTAGTCAAGGTTCTAGAGAGCAAGCTTCAAAAGGTTCTCCCTTCTATTATCTCCCTCTCTCGAGGTGCCTTGGTCCACGGGACACGAATCATGGAAGGGGTCCTCATAGCTAACGAATGTATTCACTCGAGACACAAAGTAAGATCACCCAGCCTAGTTTGCAAGCTTGACTTGGAAAAGGCTTTTTACATGGATGATCGGAACTTTCTTCTTTTCATGATGCAAAAGGTTGGGTTTTTTAAACAAATGCAGGAGTTGGATCCTCTAGTGTCACCTCCATATTTCACCATTCTCATTAATAGATACCCAAAAGTTTTTTCCCTATGCAAAGGGCCCTTCAACAGGAGGACCCTTTCTATTCATCATCATCATTGAGGCCCTTAGTCAAAAATTTTCAGCTGCCGGAGAAGCTAATCTGGTAGCGGACAAGCCACTGCCACAGGCACCTACCGTTGCTCTCGCTTACAATTTGCAGATGATACTCTTCTCTTCTATGATGCAGATGAAGACCAAGTTAAGAATGCCGTTGCCATTCTCAGATGCTTTGAAGTTGATTATGGCCTCAAGATAAATCTCATAAAGAGCGCTTTGTCAGGGTTTTCAATAGACGACATGAATCTTGGCCACGTTGCTAATGTCATGGGATGCAAGTTGGACACCTTCCATTCATCTTATCTCATATCTCAGTCTTTCGTTATGCCTTGGCAGAGTGCTTAAATCTGATTGGAATCCAATATCGGAAAAATTGGAGAAAAAGTTATCTCCATGGAAAGTAAAGTATTTGTCCTTGGGAGGTAAACTAACTACGATTCAATTAGCTCTAGCCAATCTTCCAATTTACTTTATGTATATTCTAAAATGTCTGATTTCCATTATCAATCGTATAGAGAAATTGCAAAGAGACTTCCTCTATCAAGGTCATCAAGATAGGAAGAAATTCCATCTGGTTGAATGGAACTTGGTTTGCTCTCCCGGTGGCCTCGGTTTAAGACCGTCGCAAACCATGAACCAAGCTCTTCTTGGTCAATGGCCTTGGTGAATTGGAGAAGACACAAACAGTCTTTGGAAAAGCATTCTGATGGCCAAATACAATGTTTCAAGGAATGATTGGGATATCTCTTCTCCGTCACATGTATGATCTAGTTTTTGGAAAGGGATTTGCTCTGTTAAGGATTCCTTCGTGAATTCAATAAAATTTGGCATTTGGAATGGAGAAAGGGTTTCCTTTAGGCATGGCATTTGGGTTGGCAACTCCCCTTATAGACTCAGTTTCAAGATCTCTATACTTGCACTATAAATTGTAATACAAAGGACAGTGCCTAGATTGATCCTTAGAGAATTTGGCTGCACCTAGGTTCTTCCAAGGTCCTACATTGATCCGTACAATGCCTGGATATGCCCAAGCACCACCCCCAAAGGAAAACTTTGTGGCACTTCTCTTCCCTTTCTTGTTTTTGGTCTATTTGGAAAGAGACGAATCATCATTGCTTTGAAGGAGTTGCTTCTCCCGTAGAAGATATGATCCACAACATGAGATTCAGCATTGCACCATGGGCCTCTATCCTACCTGACTTTTGGGGCTTCTCTCTAGATGATGCACAATTGGAGGGATGTAAATGCTCCATGATAAGGGATCCCTCTCTCCTCTTTAGGTTTAGGGCAATTGTTGTCCTTCCTAGTTTGTGGCTCTTTTGGGTGGCCGCTGTCTTTTTATGGTGTTCCCCTTCAATTGCTTCTCAGTATAATTCTCTTATAATCTTAAGCCTTTTCTTTTAATTCATGTTATCATTTCCAAAAATAAGAACCCTTACCTTTACCCTTTCAATGACTTGACATCCACCTCACCTTTAGTCCTCCACACATGTAAAGCAATAGGTCCTAAAAGGAAAATTTCTGCATAGGGAAATAAAGATATTTTTTATACTATTCCATATATTTATAAGTAATTCGATTATAAATTTTAAGATAACTAACTTTTACGATATTGACATCCACTACATTTTTTATTTCATGGTTCCCTATATTCCTTACTTCTTTTAGTTGTTGGAGTGCACGGAGAAGGGTGTTACAATATGCATAAAGTATTTGCTGGTCCAATAAACTGCATATGAGTTTTCCAATGTTATGGGGAAATCCCTTATATTTTCATATGAGCTATTTTACAAAGATTAACAAATAATGCATGACATACAGATGAACAGCTACACCATGGTCATCTTGAAAAATTAATATTTAGGGCTGAACCATATGCCTCATGCTATACATACATAGAGTAAATATAACAGTCCAGTGAATGCCAGCGAAAAAGTTGAAAGTTGAAGATATTAAAACATATATCTCTACAACGAACAGATTGAGTTCCAATCACGACGCACATGATACAGCTGCTCTTTACAACCAGCAGGTAGAATATTAAAACAAGCCACCCCACATCAAATTTAGGAGAATATCTTTTGAAAGCAAGAGTAGTTAATGTCAAATAAAAAACAGAAATCAACTGATAAAGTCTTTCAACTAATTCAACGAACCTCATCTTGCCATGAATTTCTAACTAGAAGTAATCAAGATCAATTTCTCTAATTACAATAACAAAGAAATGAGCACAAATATCAATTTTGGTGTCAAAATAGAAGATTAATCTATTAGAATGCCAATATGTCAGCAAAGTAAAATACACAAGAAAGGCAACCAATGAAAACAGGAAGTTTATGGAAGCAAAAAAGTAGTGATGTAATCTAGGATCCTACTTTTCATAGTCATATAGACATCCACAAACTGACAGTTTAGTCCCAACATTTATTGTCTTAATGATGTCCCTGTGGCATGCTTGCTCTTAACACACCAAACTATTCAAAGGGCAAAAACAGCACTAAATTTGTTGATGAATGTTAAGGAACGATTGGCATGTATAAGCATTCAAACTCCTAGGTTTTTTAAGATGGTAAAAGAGCCAATATGTGGAATCACATTATATTGTTTCATACATGAGGGCCTTAGTGACATCTTTTGCATTTTTATAATTTTAAGTCCAGACTGTAATAGAAAAGGCTGAAGCAGCATGCATCATTAAAGTGATGAAAAACCTACAAAGTGGAAGCATTCAGAGTCTCAGACCTCTAGATATATTTAGAAATAAACCTTCTTGATGAACTAGAGAAAAAGCAACAACAATACTCCTTGAAGCGATGTCAAGGCTCCATCCAAATTAAAATAAACTTCATCCAGAAAACAATTTCACAACCATGATGTCCCTATTTCAAAAGATCCAGAAGACAGCTTGACAGATATCCTAATTCAAAAGTTCTGAATAGATAAATATGTATTGTAGTGCGAACGAATAAAAATAATAAATCCTTTTTAATCAAAACACAGAATATGGCCGGGCCCAAGAGTCCCAGCCAAGAAAAATTCTACTCCAAAAATGGAATATGGCTATTGGCTAACACCAGCATTCCATCTCAAGAATCAAGTACATTCATTTACCTACTTCCCTTCTTTGGAACAGATGCCCCATCTTTGGAATTTCCACCTGTCATTGTATAATGAATGAAAAGGCCCATCCTCTTATTAACTTGCTCATATAATAAGAAATACACTCATTTATCAAATATAATAAAATGCAAAAGGGAACTTCAAAGAGTATAAACAATGAACCTTAAAATATAAGGCTCTTGGACACTGACCTTCACTATCGGTCTTCTGCCTCTCATTAGGATTGATAGTGCCTCCTCTAACAAAAGCCTTAGACCCAGGCGCGTTATCCCCTTGAAATGACTCCACAAACTCCGCATACAAACGCGCGGTTTCATCCTCCGCCCTCTACCATGCATTCTCAAATGAAAAACAACCCAACAACTTTTTTACACTAGAAGAATAAGAAAGCAGATGCTTTTTACCTTTTTCTTCGCCTCCTCCTCCTCCCGATGTTTCTGAAAAGGGGTTTTCTTCCGTGTAATAGAGAACGAGCTCATCTTCACATCAAATGCTACAAAACCACGACCTATAACCCATACAGGCATACATACATAACCCGATAAGCATCAACGCCAAATCAAGAAAAAAGACTCATACAACTGAAACAAACCTGGTTTTGCAACATAAACAAATGAAAGATTCAATTCCTTTGGACAAACACAAACCCTAAATCTAATCAAAAAGAAAAGAAAAAAACAAATCTTTACAGAAGCAAACAAAGAACATTACAAATTTCATTACCTGAATCAAACCCATAAGCTGAAATTTTTCAAAACCAACGGCTAACTCATTGAATTCAAACGAAACCCCAACAGAGTAAAGAGAATAATCAGAAAATGAAGGAGATTACCTTTCAAACGAGAGAGACTGGGATACAGACATGGGATCCCGGAGCCCAAACCGATGGATTGAAGAACCCAGAAACCGTAGCCTGGAAATTCGAGACCTATATTTCAAACCCTAGCTCTTTCTCTCTCTGCTCCTCTGCTTGGCTTCGAGGTTGAGGGGAGATGTAACGTCACAAGATGAGTGTGGTTCCTTGGCAGTATCATGTTTTGAGTCTTTGTATGAGTTATATTATTATAAGTAAACCACCGGTCACGCGGAGCCATTGATGTAGTGGACCTCAAGATCAAAGTGGGCCACACATGATTCAATTGGGGAGTTCACAAGATTCCGCAATTCGCGGATCTTCATTTTACCAGGGAGAGAGAGAATCCTACTCCCGCCGCTCAAATAGAAACTCGGAAATCTTTTTTGTCCAATAAAGTTAATAAAGAAATTTTTATTTTTTATAAGAACAAATGTGTGGCACTAAAAAATAGAGAAAGAGCATATGCAAGAAATCAAATCAATTTTCCACTGGCTTCCTCTCGTCGCACTTATTCCCGCAACAAACCTATCAAATATTGTATTTGGAAGCTTTTAAGGTGCTCTCAAGTGTGTGATTTTTTAGATTATAAACAAACACGCAATGTGCTACATAACATAAAATAAAGCAACCACTATAAGAATATACAAATTTTACGTAGAAACCCCACTTTGGAAAAAAACCACAAGTCCACTTAGGACCACCAATCAAGTACTATAAATCACACAGTTACAAAAGATATACCTATAACTTTAATCCAGTTCTCGTGCAACATAAGGACTGTAATTCTCATTACATGAATGTTATACACCGCAATGACGCCCTACTGTCCACTGCAACAGATTCAACCAACTAGACATCTTCTAGTTGTTATGCTTGACTCCTCAGATGATCTTCCACATAGAGATATAGAATACTAGAATTTCCAAAACAAAGCTTCAGCACTCTTCTTTCCAATAAATGATATAGAGAAGAAGGGTGATCTCCAATGTATAATCTTCACTCAGAATAATGAGATCTTTATTTTATGATTAAAAGATGAACCATTTAAATAACCAACAATTTATGCCTCAAAATAATACTCCTTATGAAACTCAACTTACTAATCCAGGCATAAATAAGAAAAAGGAACCATTTAAATAACCCACAATTTGTGCCTCAAAATAATACTCCTTGTAGAACTCAACAATATAATACTCCTTATAAAACTCAACTTACTAATCTAGGCATAAATAGGAAAGGTTTTCGGATAATGGCAATTTTGTAATTTTCGCACAATGCTAGTTTTGTAATTATGGACAACACAATTTCTATAAACATCTCAAGGCCATAACTGCATCGTTTCAGCTCCAATTAACTCAATCTTGAGCTTTACAGATATCTACTTGAAATGTGTTTTTCAATGGTAGATAGCTAACCCATATCCGTCGCTCAGTTTGTGAGATCTAACATTTTTAATTCAAATACCTTCATTCAGATCTTTCGGCATTCACGCAACAGTCCATTCTAAAATAAATATAAAAAACAACTTAATGTGCCAAAAGTTTTATCCAACACATAAATTAACCAATATACAAAAATCTTTATAATAGCTGCTCAAAATGTAGGTTGTCCTTTTTAGTGGGATGTCACCAAATTTCAGTCCATTATAGTTCCACTGTAAAATTTATACAATCTAACTTTCTCTTGGGTATTAGCTCCCTTTGCTAGGTAAAAAAAAAATCCCATGTATAATTTTACGGTAGGTTCAATTTTATATTAGAGTAAACGCTAGGGAAAGCCAACACAAAGGGAGAATGTTTAATTTGCGTGGTTCCAATAGTTAATAGTTGGGTTGCTTCTGTAAAATTTCACTGAATGTCCAGCTTCGTACTGCTTAAATCTTTACCCCTCCACTGGTGAATAGCTCCTAATGTTGCACTTTCAACCATCCATGCTAAACGGAGGATTGTAGCCCATCAAACGATCAGAATTAATTAATCAATAGACTTTCATCAGTTGATTATGGGTGGTTTAGTTCACATGTGATTAACTCAACATGGGTCTTACTTTCGATTGGAATAAGAACCAATTTTAGTGCTAAAAAAGGAGAAAATAATTATTTTAAGTGATTCACATTTATATTGGTGAGCCCTAGTATTTTTCATATTTCAACTGCTCATAAAGTTTTTAGGAATTATATCTTGAAAATCTTAAGATATTTGCACATTTGGATTTTCCATTGGATATCTCTAGCAAATCTGAAAGAAAATTGGCTTTTAAATAATTAACAATAAATCAATAAATATGAAATGTTATTTATCAACCATGATTTGCTCCCTACAAGAAAATTCTGGCTTTGCCACTGGATGGAAGGATATAGAATATCCTCGATCATTTAAGTCATATTTGAAATCTTGGATGTAAATTGGCAAAGTTGATATTAGATTTGAAATCTTGGACATAAAATTGGCAGGGTTGATATTTGGGTCAAATGCCAGGTCACTGACAGGTTGGCCCAACCTCTTTTTGCTTCGTATAGGGTTGAAAAAGGCATGGGCCCAGGGCGGAACCATAGTGTATCCGAATATGTATGTTTCTATGGATAGCTTGACATCAAGTCTGGATCCAAATCCAGCACCACTTGTATAAGTTGACTTCGATGGAGCTTATTTACATATTAGAGCTTATTTTATGATTTAGAAATTATTTCCATGTTAGAGCATTTAGCAAACCTCAAATTGTATTTTCTTTTTTAAGAACCCTTTTTACAAATTAGAGCTCGTTGCCATGAGAAAAAAAAGTAAGGGGGTTTGTTATTATTATTTTAATATTCTAAGGAGGATAGAGGTAGACGTTGCAGAATTTAAAAGTTTTTTTTATGGCAAAAATAACCTCATAAAATTTTTAAAATTCCAGGAAAATGGTGGTTTCTACCTTTTGACTTTTTAAAAGTGAGCCCAAATTACGACTACCGTGTATTCATAAAGGAGGGCCTCAATCACCTCAAAAAATAAGAGGCTTTTTTATAATTTTACAAAGTAGACGAATTGTGATTTAGAACTTAAAAACTAGAGCTTTATTTTAGACCAATCTAATTAGCTCTTATTAATAATTAATTAGGCTACAATTTCCAAAAGGGTCTTTAAAATGGGAGAAATTGAAAGCAAAATTTCCTCAATCTTAACTAGAGGAGACAACCCCACAGTTTTCCCACTTTTAGCCACTTGCACTTTGTGGGCATACAGTTACAACCAGCCCCCAATAGTTCACTCGAATCTTCCAAAAATTCAATAAAGGTAACTCTGTTTATGCATAAATGACAAATTATGCATTTGGATGACCGACTAGCCTTCCCTTATTTGTTATCTGTCATGAAAAACAATTGCAGGAACCAGAGTTGAAGTTAATTAGAGTTACAGCCTTACGGACAACCAGAATGCACGGGGAAACAAAGTTACAAAGCTCCAACAGGCCCACGTGTCTCCAAAGGGTTACCAGGGGGGCCATTGTTAGATCCAAATCCAGTCCACACGAATATAAACAGGACCAGGTCAAGCCTAAAAGTGAGATATTTGTCCAATTTGTGTTGAAATTGTTGGGAGTTTGGACAAGCTAAGCCATCTAAACCATCTTTAGGCAGCTGAGCCCATTAGCTATTGCCCAGGTTAGAAATCTAGCCTATCCATTTGGGAGGTCGAGCCCATTTAGCAAACAACCCCAACTAGAAATCTAGTCTGACATGACTCCAAAGCCCAGCACACAAGCCTAAGTGGGCTTGGCTTCTGCCGGGCTCAGGCAACCATGAAAATTATGCATCAGCACACATGAAAATTTGCAACCAAAGTGGGCTGGGCGTCTGCCTCGCTCAGGCATGAACACTGTTGTTGGTAACCGGCAAAATACAATATATATACATATATATATATATATTATGGCACTAGCCACCACACATCTACAGATTTTGAGAGCTCACCTGAATTCATGCCAATCACTGGGTAAAATGAGAAAGAATGCTCTCATCCTGGACTAGGTGCAAGAAGCACAGGGTCTCAATCTGATAATCTTAACCCTCTGCTCCAGGGCCACAAAGTTTTAATTCTTTACTTAAATATATAACCATTGTCATGGGTTCCTTAAAAAGATGGTTTGGGTCAGCCAATCGTTCCCATGTAGGCTCCACCACTGATTCAAATCAGAAATTCATACTCAACCTATCCAGCTGATGGGACATGAAAAGAGGTGGAACCCCATGACCCGTGCGGCAAGTTTCTAGCCAAACTACCCTCAGTAATGAAAAGACCCTGATACACAGTTTCGAGAAGCCAAGAACACATAAGAATAGAAGATTTGATAATATGTACTTTCTAGCATTGATCACTAGTTACAAATTACCACCACCGTCTGATCATGACATCCATTGACATTTGTATCAAGGTAATCATTGCTTGTCAAAGGCAATAGTGGACCAAATTCCACTGAGCTGATGGTTTACTACCAGCATGAAAACAGAGATTCCAGCTCCAAAATCGAGATGCACAGCTAAGGAGCCCACCAAGCAGATTCACCAGCTCCAAAATCAGGGAGACCAATCCATTAGGTGGGCTGCACATTAAGATTTATCTCTAAGCTTTAAACAATCAACTTGTCCAACACATCTGGAGTACCATCCTGAATTTGAGGCCAAGGAATCTGTATGGGTATGCTTATGGGCGTCATAGATTACAAGCATGTAGAAAGTGTGTTAGGAAAGGCAGCGTTCTGACGTTTCTGGCGCAGCAATCCTTAGCTGGAGTTTTGGGCCCTCTTCCTCTTTTCTATTTTGGCATGGAAAGCCAGAGATGACAAACCAGAACATATCGTAATAGAACACAATATTATGCATTTTCTTTTACAAACCTGATGGCGTAAACCCCCATTGCAAAAACGGTCTTCAGTAAATACCATACAGAAATGCTGTCGATGGCTGCGTCATACCTATTCACAAACTTACGGATACAATCGAAGCCCAAACAAGAGACAAAGCTCTTACACATTCAAATTCTTTTCAACTGCATTGGTTCTACCATATGCATAATTCGAGGTACTAATGGAAGGGTACTGCTCTTCACCGTGTAGCCCGTTTCTTAAGGTGCTGAAACGCCCGTTGTTTTATCCAGTGCCTGTCATATGGCAAGTATGCTTGGATTGCATGATCATAACTGGAGCCAAAGCGAAATAGCATGAATCAATTCCATGTGCTTTTGGATATTTAAATATATATATATATAAAAGAAAATGGTGGTCTATATTGAAATGTATTAGCTGGAAAGTGAAAAATAGTACATACACTAAGGCACTCATGTCTGCAAGGCCATCAATGAAATTGTAGAGATCAGCAATGTCATAAGTGATATTTAGGATGGCAGGGTTGAGATCTTTGAGCTTCCTTTCATACAGCCCACAGATCCCTGCAAATGCCAGATAGAATTGTAATAAGTAACAGTTCTATGCCAATCCAAGAAAAAGAAAAGAAAAAAGGAAAAAGAAACCATAAATGCTTTTGTCATTAAAAAAAAAAAAAAAGGGCGAGTAATCTTCTCTTGTTACTTTAATTGATTAGCTACCATCTTCTGTAACACGACTTCCAAATTGTATTTTTCTACCATCAACTCAACCAACCATATTCAATCATTGTGTCCTGTCAGATATACAACAGAATGACTCCAGTACTTGCTTAATGGAATTGAGGACTATGATATTGATAACTGAACACGGTAAGAAATAGGAGACCATTGATACAGTGATATCCCATTAATCTCAAAGTACTCAGGTATGGAAGATTTTACCTCAAAAATGTATGTAATCAAGGAGCCCATAGCGACGGGTTAAGAGTAGAATGAATACTATCAAGAACTTCTCCCATGCCAGGTCCTCAAGAGGGTGTGACTGTATGTTTATACTTGTATCAGTATACGAGCAATTCCTCATATCTCATAATTTCTGGTTGCTTCTTAGTGTATCTAGCTCTTTCCTTCTTGTGGTGATCGTGCGGTAAGGAGTTTGTTTTCACTCATTGTGCATAAATAAAGTTGCTTTTTGTCACAGCAAGTGAACATGAAGGAAAACTTTTTGCGGAGAGTTAACATGAAGGAAAAGTTTTCACAATATTGAAAACCCTATTTCTGTCAAATGTGGAGGCAATTTAAATTAGGTTATATCAGTGGGAACATTAAGAAGCCTGCTGAAGATGATTTCAAATATGCCGAGTGGAAATCGAACAACATCCTTGTAATGTTTTGGATGCTAAACTCTATGAGGTCTGATGTTGGTAAAGAATTATATGGGTTACTAAAGGCAAAGGAAATTTGGGGATATGACGCATGAACCCTTTTTTTTTATACACCTAAATCTGGCTGAATTTATGAGTTAAAACATGGCCAGCA
This sequence comes from Sextonia rubra, assembly GCA_037013555.1. Lineage (NCBI taxonomy): Eukaryota > Viridiplantae > Streptophyta > Magnoliopsida > Laurales > Lauraceae > Sextonia > Sextonia rubra. The sequence continues at coordinate 14,705,017 of JASUAD010000007.1, read as the reverse complement.
GTCTATCATCAAGGTGAAAAGACAGTGGCTTAGTATAATACTAAGTTGAAAACTCATTGGCAAGAGCTAACGTATGTACATGATGTTTGTTCTTCATTGTGCAAAAGATTCAAAAGAACATAAAGAAATCAGCCTTCCAAATTTCTTGCAGGCCTCTTTCCTGAGTTTGGGCTGTGTACTGTAGGGGCACAGATAATGAGCAATACAGATCCACCATCTCCGATAGGTGTATATGCTCTTGTTTCTCTGTGATGAGTGACAAAGATCAATTAAGCCAACTATAACACTATGAAAAATCAGCACCAGCAGTTTAAGAATAAATCTGATTGAACAGGTAGAGGTCTGGGGAGCAGGCAGGGAGGCAGAATGGTAGTAGTGGTCCTAGTGGATGCCATAATCGAGGAGGGAAGACACACGTCGGGATCTTCATGGTTGGCCCATAGCCCATGCTAATTCAGCAACCACAGACAACAAAATTCTGGTTCTTCTAATTGTACTGCTTGTCTTGCTACTCCAGCAGCAACACTAACAGGTCAGATCTTCAAGAATGAGTACAAGACGTATGAGGCATTAATTAAAGAGACATCTCATCTCAAGGGGGCTTCCACTTCCTCTACTGGCTTGGTACAATCAGGTATCTCCAATGCATCACACCTAACTTCTTCTACTGGCACTTTAGTTATTGATCAAGTGCCACTAATTATATGCCAGGTACTCCAGACCACTGTCTGTTCATTAAGAATTTGTCTAGATATGGGTAAAGTAAGAATTGCTGATGGAACCTTAAGCACAATAGTGGAAGAGACATTAATTTACATTCTCCATCTTTGTCAGCTATTCTTCCAGTACCTAGTTTGTTGGACACCTTGTCAATTGGCAGTATAGATAAACTATTTTATATTCTTCATCATCATCATTTCCATCATCATCATCAAAGCCATGTCTCAACTATGTTGAGGTCAGCCACATGATTTTTGTTTCTCCACTCTAGTCTATCGTGAACCAAATCCTCAGACAGGTTACACTTCTTCAGCTCTAACCTCACTACTTCCATCCATGTCCTCTTAGCCTACCCCTTTTCCAGGGTGGACCATCAACTTGCATAAAAAAACTTTTCCTTGCTAATGTTGTAGCTGGCCTATGTTGGACATATCCAAATCACATCAAATGAGTCTTTCTTAATTTATCACCTTTTGATGCTACCCTTAAAATACTCCCAAATGAACTCATTTCTAATTCTATCTATCCTAGCTATGCCACACATCTATCTCAACATTCTCATCTTTTTTACACTCATTTTATGCATGTTTTACTTGATTGGCCAACATTTTGCTCCATAGGTCATAACTGCTTTTATTGTTGTCTTGTAAAAGTTTTCCTTCCATCTTGTTGCTACGCCCTAATCAGAGAGCATTCTAGGAGAAAGTCTCCACTTCAACCATCCTGTGCTCCTATTTCTGACATCTTCCTCAATCTCTCTATCCTTACTAATTATCGACCCTAAACACTAGTTTATTATGACCTTTTTGCCCTCTCATTGTGAATGCTTGCCCCATGTGCCCTGCCAATGAGGAGATAGTGGTTCATTTATTCCGAATTGCAAAGAGGCTCTTTCAATTTGGAGATTGGCGCTTAGCTGCTTTGAACTCTCTCCCTTCCTCTCCCCCTTCCCTCCTAGTTGTATAAGGTTTGGAAGTTGGCAATAGGCTCGTTGAGAGGTAGAACCATGTGGACGGTAGCATTCTTGGCCATAATCTGAGTAATTTAGAGGTAGAAGAATCTGTGGTATTTTGAAAGTAAATGCTCTTCTACCGAGATTTTAGTAAATAAGGTCAGATATGTAGTTACTTCTTGGATATCTTACCCTCCCCATTTCAAGAATTTGACACTTACGCAATTATCTCAAGTTGGAAGATGGTGGCTTTCTCCTCAACCACCTCATACCAGATTAAGCCCATTTGATCACCTCATCCAGGGAGGCTCATCAAGTTGGACTTCGATGGAAGTGCTTTGGAAAATCTAGGTCAGGCAGGTATTCATGGGATTATGTGGGATGGTTTTGCAACTGTTGCACTATCCTTTCAGGCATCACAGGTTTGTGCTTTATAAATAAAGCAGAGCTGCTTGCTTTAGGGACCAGGTTGCAAGACAGCAAGAGGCCTCTTGAGTTTTGCCTAAACCTAGGTGGTTTGATGGTGGAAGGCAACTTAAAATGTATTATTGAATGGGTGTCCAGATATGCAAATCACCATGTTTATTGGATGAAGAGGAAGAGATGATAGATGTTGCTTACAAGCTTAATGTTTCCTTTTTCCCCACATGAAGTGACTGGCTAATGAGCCGATGGCTGCTTCAGCAAAGGAAACGTTCTATTTGGTGTTCGATGATCTCTTATTTATCTTTTTGCTTATTTAGCATTGCCTTCCTAAGTGTTTTCCTTCCCTTCTTTTTGGTGTTGGCTTGTCAACATTTTTCTCTTGTACTGTTTAAGCCTCTTTTAATCAAAGCTGCCATTAAAAATCTATAAAATTTTTATTCAGGTAACTGCATTTTTGTTGGATCCACTTCAACACAAACTGGTAGCAAGCATTTTGATCCAGTCATAAAGAAGCAATATGTTTTTGTAAATGTTGAATTCTCTGAAAATCTTAACCCCCCCCACCCCACTTCTTTTTTCCTAATACAGGAAAAAGAAGTTGCTGATTGACTCTCATTCTCTGTCAGCTCCAGTTCTTCTGAGACCTGTTCTTGATATTGTCACCTGTTCTTGATATTGTCATGCCTAATGCTGATAGTAATAGAAATAAGAACCTACAGGTATACACAGGGACGACATTGGCCGCACTATGATCCAGTATGACACAGGTTACCTGCACAAGGCACTGTTTTGTATTCTAGAACAGAGTTTTGGGCTACAGAATAACAAATCTAACATGAACACAAAGCAACTCGACAATCAGTCGAATTTAATCTGATTCAAAGAGCCAAAACCAATTTCAAGATCAAAAGTATTGAGTGATACTGCTAAAAGTTCAACAGCAAGATTGAAATAGACAAAATGATGAGCCCTTTGCAAGAGAGAAAAAATAAAAACACACACAAACATAAAAGCTCTAGAAAAAAATCATATATAAACTACTGAGGGTCGAAAAAAGAAACATAAGTAAAAGCAACACTAAATGTGACTCATAAAAACATAGTTTACTAACATGATCCAATCATAGGAATAAGCATCAAGTGACATGGTTCAAAATCATAGTATTAGAACACCTGTGAGATGTGGCTCCTGAGATAATAATTCACTGTAAATGATCAAATCATGATCAGTGTAATGATACCAATGCAAATAATATGCCGGCATATAATGTCAGCATTACGACTGATCAAAATGAAGGTAAGGCTGCGTACATCTTGCCCAACGGTAAAGGCTTACCAGTAGCGTCTTGGAGGACGTGGGTTCAAGTCACGGAAACAGCCTCTTCAAAATGAAGGTAAGGCTGCATACATCTTGCCCTCCTCATACCCCGCTATGCGGGAGCCTCGTGCACTGGGCCGCCCTTTTTTTTTTTTATTATGACTGATCAAAATGATTTAAACATTGTCAATTCTCCTAAGTTTTACATATGAAGAGAAATTTCAACCTCGTGGATGAAGGATTTTATGCACAACATATAGAGAAAGTTCAATATTTATAATAAATATCTACATTCTCACAAAATACAAGCAAGATACAATTATCTACATTCTCACAAAATACAAGCAAGATACAATTGGAGCCTGTATTCCATACCATCCATAGCTTGACTAATTGAATTATAATCCATAAATGTTCTGGTTGCTCTGTTCTGGGATGTCTGCATCAGAATAATTGTGTGCTTGTTAGCCTGCAAATGATGAGAAAAGAAAATGAATTAGTGCATGAGGATTGAAATTATTCAAGGTAAGTAACTTCTAGATCTCATCACTTCACGTAGGTGATGCAGGACAGACCCATGGTTCCCCATGGGTCAACCCGTCTTTGGGCCTAGCCCACCTATCCTAGTTTACTTAGGGATTTGTTTGCTTTAAGTTGTTTTACTAAGGTGTTTAAATGATGTTTTAATCTCAGCCATTAATGCGATTGGATGGTCTAGATTAGTCTTAGGGTTAGTTTTTTTCTATTTAAGCATTATAAAGCCTTTTTGGCTCAGTAGTTATGAATGATTAATGAAAAGTTTTGAGATCTTCCCCAAGTTTCTTCGAGTTCTCCTCAAAATCTCTAACGCCTCCTGTAATTGGAGTTTGGTGAGAGCCCTCCTTCTAGCGCCTAATAATACGAAATAGATGGGAGACGTGGGGCGGGCAAGGTAGAAGATGGAAATAGAGGGGAAAATTGGACTCTCACCAAACTCTAGTCACATGAGGCATTAGAAATTGGGCTCTCACAAAACTCCAATTGCAGGAGGCGTTAGAGATTTCGAGAAGAACTCGAAGAAACTTGGGGAAGATCCTAGAACTTTTCATTAATCATTCATAATTGCTAAGCCAAAAAGGCTTTATAATGCTTAAATAGATAAAAGACAAACCCTAAGACTAATCTAGCCCATTCAATCACATTGATGGCTGAGATTAAAACATCATTTAAACGCCTTATTAAAACAACTTAAAGCAAACAAAACCCTAAATAAACTAGGATAGGTGGGCTAGGCCCAAAGACGGGTTGACCCATGGGGGACCATGGGTTTGTCCTGCTGCATCAGTAAACTAGGCTCATATCAATATATCATGCATAATTTCAAACTTCAAAGTACAATTTTTTTTTTCTTTTTGTGTGTGTGTGTTGGGTTGTTTTTTTTTTTTTTTTTTGTTGGGGGGGGGGGGGGGGGGGGGGGTTAAGGGCCCATTTGTTTTCATTAAAATAAATATGAATTCAATACATTCAAGCTTTTGTAAGTGGATAAAAAAGAATACCAAAGGCTATGAATTCATTTCCCATCTTCCTTTCATTCTATTTTTTTATTCTATTTTCATAAAAGAAAAGGTTATTTGATGCTCGGTTTTGAAACTTCCCCTTTGATCTTCAATTTTAATTGCTTCAAAAAAAAAAATCTAATGTATTGAATTCCTTTGTATTTTAATACAATGAGCAGGTCCTAATGAAACGCACTCAAGTGACAGAAGAAACTGAGAGGATGTCGTTGTTTACAAAATACAAATTTGTTAGCTTCCTTTTTTCTCCTGTTCCTAATATGTGTGTGTTCAAACCTTCATATGTCATGGTTGCAACAATGCTGTAGGCTTTCGCACCAATTAAAAAAAAATGAGCAGAAAACTTAAGGATTTTTATTTTTTTTTCATGTTTCGAAATGATAACTGGTTAATCATATCGAAGAAAAATCAATGCAATACAGCAACCCACATAGATTCAAAGAAAGACAAATAATTGTTACATAAAATATGCTCCATAACACTCCCTCCAACTCCAAAAATAAGAAGCCGAAACAACAAATTAGCTCTAGACTGAGCTTTCATCACCACAACAAATGTGTGTTAGAGACCCTTCAATTTTCCAAATAGTGATAATACATCTAAATCCCACCTTTTAAGTAATCTATGTCATTCAAATAATGGATCCATATCCTTAATCTCTGTTCTACTTTATAATTTTAGCCAACTAGTTTGTGACTTGAAAATTGACAATGATAGACTATGGGCCATATTTCACAACGGAAATAGCAGAGGGCTCAGATAAGCCCATTTGGGAAGATTTTCAGGTACCTTCTATCCACGATAAGGACCGTCATTAAGGTGTGATACCAAAATGTTTGCTATGCCTCTGGTCCCAAAGACAACATTAATACACCTTTAAAATGTATTTGTGCAGATTTCCTCATTTTGGCAAGAAAACAGTGTTCTGTTCTTACTTTTCCATGATTTTCCTGTTTTGAAAAAGTGACTATATAAAACTAAAACTATACAGTATAGAAGTATACTGTAGCCGAAAAAGGCATGAAGCGAAGACCCCCAAAAAGCAGGATCCAAGCCCTAGCCTACAGACAACAAATAGAAACTACAAGGACAAGACGATAACAATTAAACCAGGATGGGAAGTACCCTCCTTAGCGAGATGATCGGCTTCTAAATTGGCACCACGATCAACATGAGAAAACGAAAGTTGAAGGCTTCTAGCAAGATCCAAAATCTCATCCATCACACCTGTCACCTTCCAAGGGGCTTTAGCAATACCTTTAGCCCATTGGATTGTACAAAAAGAGTCCCCTCCCACAATAACGTTTGGGAGCTTTAGACGGAGAGCTTCTCTAAGGCCAGTTCTCATTGCCAATAAGGCCGAGCAAACCCTAGCAAGCCCTGAGAAAGAAAGAATGGGGGTTTACGGGTGATTCCAACTATCCCAACCAAACCAGGATTACCAATGGCACAATCATTTGATGTAGGACAATGTGGAATCTAATCTAATGCAATGCGATGCAATTAGGAAATTAATTAATTAACAGATAAAATTCAGATCTTGCCAATTAATCATAGTTAATTAATCCCAAAGAATGATTCAGCCATAGATCTAGACTTTCTCACAGATCCCATAGTAGTAGTCCTCAAATTTGAAGGGAAGATCTTAATGGAAGGTAGGACATCCAACACTTAGGGTCTGGGTTTGTGAAGAAAAGGTTTCATAAAACAAATCAAAGCCAAAAGGGCTCAATTTCAGATCTGGGATTATTAGCTTCACAATCTATTTTGTTGATTTGAAATCCCATGGTTATATGGAAGTGCTCAACAAGAAAGGAAAAGTAGAGAAGATATTAATTACCTTTATTGGGCTCTCACCAAACTCCAATCGCAGGAGGCTTTAATGGCGGTTAGCAAGAAAGGTGGCTTGCAAACCCAAGTTGAGAAGAAGAAGAAGAACTCCTTTCTTATTCAAAATCAATTTTCATACATAGCATAATGAAGGAGAAAACCTAGATCTAAACTTAATATGCTTCTCCTCCCAAAAACGGAAAAAAATCCAAACAAAATAAGAAAAAGAAGAAAGAGAAAAAAGGGGAGGACATGCGCAAGTTGTAACTTGCGCACCTTGGGATTCGTGTGCAAGTTACAACTTGCACACATCTTTTTTTTTTTAAAATGTGGTCCCCCTTTTCCTCTCACGATAAGACCAAATACGGGTCCCTCCTCATTAATAGACGCTAATAAAGACTTACATGGGACCAAACAACTAAACAAATAAACTATGGGACCAAACAAAAGCCAATATGGGACCAAATCACCTAAACAAATTAAACTATAGGACCAAACAAAATTAAACTATGGGACCAAACAAATTAAAATATGGGACCCTCCCACTTTATTTCAACTCATGTGACACTTCCCTATGTGGGGTCTTCAATGAGATTGTGCACATGGGGCCTTCAATGCTCCACCAATATGATCATCCGAAATCCAACCGTCGGATCTCCTCTAGGTGACAATCCAACGGTGGATTTATACCATCTCCACGATCAAAGCCAGGACATTAATCATCCATCCAGATCAAAGCTTGATCCACTGCCCTGCGCCTTCTTCTTTGCTATATTTTGAATGAATTTGGAGATTTGGCATGATGTCCCCATCACCATCAAAGTTCAACTTTAGGCCCTGTGAGGGAGGGGGGAGAAAGCCACTGCTCTCCAATTTTTCAATATTAATTTGACAAAGAGCTCTTGAAAGGAAGGAAGAGGACCCAAGAAGCTGTAAGAAATTTGACCTTGTCCCTGAAAAGATCCTTGGCTATCGATTTACCTTTAAAACATCAGCTGTTCCTTTCTTTCCAAATTACCCAGATAGTGGTCAAGAATAAAGTACTCCACATGATACGACCCCTATGAGGACCTGTCCCCAACTTCCATGCCACAAAGTGCCGAGAGAAATGGACTGCAAGGACTCCACTCACGTCAAACCAGTTGTAGGCAGATTTCCAAAGAAGTTGGGCCACCCTACAATTTAGAAAAAGATGGTCCACCTACTCTACATCTTCCAAGCACATGGGACGAGCATTGACAATACACAAAATTCTGCCTCCACAGTTTTTCAATGGTTAACCCTTGTAAAGTTATCCAAGCAAAGGTCACGACCCTAGGAGGAGCCTCAATCTTCCACAACGAAGAAATAGGAGAGGCACTAGAGTCATCCCTATTGAAAACATCACAAAAAGAAGCAATAGAGAAAGACCCATATGTAGAGTAAGACCAAATCCTAGAATTCCTGCCACCTATTGGAAAATAAACCTCATTAATTAGGGACAACAATAAGCAAAATTGCCTTTATTCTACTGCTAAAAGATTTCTTCTAAAAACAGGACCCCAACTAGTCCTTCCTCCAACTTGCTCTACATAATCACTGACAAAAGCTCTACATTTTGGACACTAGGATACAAGTTCAGAAATTGAGCTGCCAGAGGAGAGTCGCTAATCCAAATATCCACCTCAAACAGGACTCTATCATCCTACCCACCTGGTAACGAATGGATTGACAGAAGGGCTCCAAAGCTAACAAAATCCCTTTCCAGATTCCGAAAAGATGACCGAAACCACCACACACCTCCCAACCTCTTGTAGAAACACAGTATTTAGAACATATAATCTCCCAAGCACCATAACCATTTAGCCAAGAGTGCCTGATTCATAGCTTTAATTGATTTAATGCCCAAGTCACCCTCTACTTTAGGCGTACAAACAAGAGACCGTCTCACCAAGCGGAATTTTTTCTTAGCCTCAACCCCTTGCCACAAGAAGTCCTACTGCATTTCTCTATCTGTCTGATGATCTCCCTCTGGCACTTGAATAAAGATAGAATGTAAATAGGCAAACTAGATAAAACCGTTTAATGAGAGTACTCATCCATCCAAGAGAGAGATAAGTAGCCTTCCATGAAGCTAGCCTCTTCTCTAACCTTTCCATCACCGGAGACGATAATGAATTTGGTGGGTGGGGGTGGGGTGGTGGGGTTTGTTTCAATACAAAGGGCTAAACCAAAATAGGATGTTGGAAGCCTACCAACCTTACAACCTAAGATCCCCACAAATCCACAAAAGCGATCTTCAGACACTCTAACACCAATCACTTCATTTTTAAAGAAGTTAAACTTGAGACCCAAAACCGCTTCAAAGCATAACACAATGGCTTTCACATTCTTCACTTCTTCCTCCTCTGCATCACAAAAGAGAAGCATGTCATCCGCAAACTTTAAGTGAGTAATTGTAAGAGTAATAGGCCTTGGCTTAAATCACTTGATAAGATTTCGATTGGCAGCCACTTCTATGATATGACTTAAAGCTTCACCTGCAATTACAAACAAGAAAGGCGAAAGGGGGTCCCTTCGACGAAGGCCCCACATCCTCCACCTTTTCCCAAAACCCATTCCACCCATTAGATAATCGAGGAAGTCCCAATCCACCTATCATAAGCTTTTCCCAGGTCCAACTTACAAACCAATCCCGGCTTTTTATCAATATTCATAGAATGAATGCACTCATTGGCTACAAGAACCACATCTAGGAGTTGTCTCCCATGAACAAAAACCCCATCTAGAGTCTATTAGCCAATACCTTAGCTAGGATTTAATAAACATAACCAATCAAACTTATTGGCCGAAAATCCTTGATACAAATAGCTCCCATGATGGGGACATCATACCCAATTCCCCCAGTCCATACAAGGTTTATCAGAGAAGAAGGTGTAGGGCAGCGAATCAAGCTATAATCTCGATGAATGATCAATATCCAAGCTTTGTTCGTGAGGAAGGCATAATCCACCGTTGGATTACCACCTAGAGGAGATCCGGCGGTTGAATTTTACATGATCATGTCTGTGGAGAAATGAAGGCCCCATGAGTGAAATTTCTTTGAAGGATCCATTGGGAAGTATCACATAGGTTGAAATAAGGATCTTTTAAAGTTGAAGGGTCCCATGTTTTTAATTTTTAAGAGTATTTGTTAAAGAACAGGGGCCCGTGGTTTAAGTTCATTAAGAGATTTTTATTAAATAAGATGAGGGGCCACCACAACTTAAAAAAAAGGAATTGTGTGCAAGACATGTTGCGCATGAATCCCAAGGGCTGTGTGCAACATGCCTTGAACACGGATCCCAAGGGAGATCCCCAACCCCCTTTCCCTTTTTTTTCCTTTTTTGTTTATTTTGTTAGTTCTTTCCTTATGGGCTGATGGAGTTATTGTAATAAGGGATTTTCTTTCTTCTTCATGCTATGTGATGAACTTGATTATTGAATGAGAATTGAGAAGGCTTCTTCTACTTCTTCTTCTTCTTCTTCTTCTTCTTCTTGGGTTTTACAAGCCACCTTTCTTGTCTAACCGCCATCAATGCCACCTGGAATTTGGTGAGAGCCAACAAAGGTAATCATTATCTTTTCCACTTTTCCCTTCTGTAGAGTTTTGCCATCCTCATTACAACTTTAGATCTATCTAATGAATGTGGATCTAATAACCTTAGATCTGATGAGGATTACCATTGCAATGTTTTTTCCAAAAATCCTTTTCCTATAGATTATAATCCTAAGCGTTGGAAGTTCTACCTTTCATTAGGATCCTACCTCTTAAATCAAAGGATTTTTATAACGGGATTTGTGAAAAGGCTTTGGATCTATGGCTGATTCATTACTTGGATTATTTATTTACTCTTGGTGGCATGATCTTAATTTTCTTTGTTAATTAATTTATATTCCTGATTGCATTGCATTACATTATATTAGATTTCACGTTGTCCTACATCAATCTTGGTATCAAAGCCCATAGGTTCTCTTCGGATAATTTAAATTCATCATTGCATCGCATCCCTAAATTACTTTAATCATTGCATAGCATCCTTAGGTTAGCACCCACTCTGCATGCCCACAAGGAGTAGCAACGATTTCCAACCTAAACACCTTAAGATGGCTTTCTCCCTAATCTCTAAGATGTTAATGAGGCGTTGGCCAAAAACAATGTGGTCGTAAATGACCATCTGACAGTCATGCAAGCGCAATCCAACACTCGCTTTAATGAGCCCACAGCACGTCTCGAGGCAAGCCTTGAGCAAATTGAGAGATTCCAACATGGTGATAACTGACATCGCCATGGTCGAAACAGGCATCCATTTTGGATTAGGGGTCGCAAACGCAACAATAATACCGACCTCGAATCTAAGGCGGATGATGACCGTAGGCCCCATGGTAGAAGAAGGACCCCAATGAGTGGATCATGAAAAGTGTGAAAGTCGAAACCCCAACCTTTGATGGTCGCATCGACCTGAGGGTCTATTCTAACTGGGAATTTGACATGGACCACTATTTTGAGTAGTATGACATATTTGTGGAGAGAAAGGTCCTATTTGCCAAGATGAAGTTGGTGAGTCAAGCGCGCTTGTATTGGGTTGAGCTTGAGCGGGGTCTACAACACCATCATGAGGCACCCATTGAAACTTAAGGATGAAATGAAAGAACATTTACGGGTCAAATACTAGCCTCAATCCTATCGAGATAAACTTTTTAATCAAAAGTCTAACTTTAGGCAGGGTAGTTTGTCCGTGACCGATTACATCAATAAATTCGAAGAACTTAATTTATGATGGAAAACCCAAGAAGACCCACTTGAATGACTTTCAAAATTCAGAATAGGCCTTCACCCCAAATTTCAAAGGAAATTAACCACTGTCAAAACGGCCAGCCTAGAAGACATTTACGAAGTAGCCCTCAACCTTGAGGCAGCCATGAAGAGTAAGCAGGCTAGACGCAGTGATTATCGAGGAATGGATTCTAACCCTTATTCAGCAGGGGGCAAATTTAATCCTGGTGCCCAACCCACCCATAATCCCACAAATGCACCGCATACATTTAGGGATAATAAAGGCAAAGGAATCGTCGGTGTCAGCTCTAAGCCTTTTACCTATCACAAGTGCAATGGTCTTGGACACTATCATAAAAATGACATTGCACAAGACTAAATGGAAAGTGATCTACCACGAATGATCGTAGTAAGATGTGCATTGACCATCTAAGAAAAAGAAGATTGGCGTAGGACTTCCATCTTTCATACCTACGTCAAGTGCAATGAGAATAGCTGCAAAATCATCATTGCCAGCAGGAGTTGTACCAATGTGGTCTCAGACAATAACTTGTCTCGATTAGGCTTGTCCCCAATACCACATCCCAAGCCATACCGTGTCTCTTGGGTGGTATCCTTTTGGGCTTGACTCCAGGCAACACTCCCTTTTGACAGGTCCATCCTTCCAGCTTAGGGAAGCCATCTGAATGGGAGGCAATCACCTGGTTTAAAGGCTTGAACCAAGGATTAAAGATGGCCGCAATACCTGGATCCGTGAGAAAGGTTTCCAAAGAAACAGAATGTGGCTACTGAGAAACCACTACCTTCTGGCCAGGCTTGTTGAAATGCACGTTAACTCTTTTACCTCGCCACGATCTGCCTCTAGCCATCTCTATTGCTAGCTTTGCTTCTCTCGTCAACCAAAATATGACAAACGCAAATCCTCTGCCTCTTCTAGTAAATTTGCCTTTAGGAATGAAAGAATCCACGATCTTCCCTGCCCTATAGAACATTGCTTCAAGTTCTATGGGAGAAATAGCATCAGGAAGATTAAAAAAAAAGGTAATAGACTTCTCTATGAAAGAGATGATTCTTCTTGGCAGGGGTTTGGACTCTCCAACCATTTCTCTACCTCAATACACTCCAAAAAAAATTTACATAATTAAATGTCATTGCAACAGACGTGAACGGAGGAGTAGCACAGAAAGCTGGAACAAGTTTCCTCTTTGCTTCTGCAAAATTACTGTTGCACAAATGAGGCCTTAAAGGATACCGTTTTCTGTTCTTGTAGCCACCACCCCCAATGGAAAGCCAATGTGATTTTTTTATGAATAATGAAAATGACTTATGTTTTTCAATATGCTAATTTGTGGCACGACTTATGTTTGAGTCGTCATGAAACCTAGTCTTTCTATGATTTACAATGTTACTTTTGTCAGGAAAAAATGTCAACTAGGCTTTCCATTAGGTGGCTATAAGAACGGAAAGCATCCTTTAAGGACAAGTTGATGGAACGACAGTTTTGCAGAAGTGGAGAGGAAATTTGCTCTAGGTTTCTGTGCCACTCCTCCATCTCACATTCGTTGCAATGGTATTTCACTGGGGAAAAGTAAAAAATAAGAAAAAAAGAAGACTTTTCTCCCGCCACAGATCGAAAATCCTATTCTAATGGGGAGGTAGGATTTGCATAGAAGTTTAAGTTTGTACAGAAAATCGTTTTTTCTTCTGCGGCAACTATGCAATCAGGTACTATGAGTGTAGCAGTAATGTTGTCTCCTTTTCTTCTCAGTGTTCAAGTGTTATGTTTCACGAATATTGGGAAAGTAGATGCTTGATTTTGCCCCATTTTCTAGTCAATATAAACTGTTTTTGGGATTAGAGCAAACATTTTGGTTTCAAACCTTAATGATGGTCCTCATCATGGATGGGCAGTACCTGAAAAATCTTCCCAGATGGACTCATTTGAGCCATCCACCTTTTCCCAAGTTAAATGTGGCACATGGTCATGCATTGGCAATTTCCAAGCCACAAGCTAGATCGCTAAAAACATAAAATAGGACAGATATATGGCTGCACAATTTGAATGACATAATTGAAATGCGGGATCCACATGTATTGTTACTATTTCAAAATTGAAGGCACAAGCAAACCCTCCTATCCACATGCACCGGGCAAAACCATGGGAGGTGGCCGACAAGGGTAAGTGCGGAACACAAGACCTCTCCACTTCTTGAGGTGTAGAGTCCTTAGCTAACTGAGCTACCCCTTGTTGGTTTTCTAATACTCGTATTTGACACTATACCAGTACTTGTAAGATTGATTTTTAGTGCATCCTGCTGTATTGAGTCCATTATTTCATAGATTTCTTTTTTTTCCCCTTGTTTTTAACTTCTCGATCTAAAATAATATATCAATGTCTTGGATTTTAAAATATCCAGAGTTGTATCCCTGATCCCCATATTCATGCCCATATTGTGTATCAATATTTGGGCATATGAGGTTTTTCTTTACGAGAAAGTATCAAGAAGTTTGGATGGCTGAATGCGAAGTTATCCAAATAAATTTGGTGGTAAGCTATTGAATACCACACAACTAGTTTTTCTCACTGAGGCAATGATAACCTTTGTGGTTTTCCACGGTACTGGACAAGCTCATTTAGAACAAAAAACAAGAAAAAAAAAAAGCTACAACATTCTCAATTCTTGTCCAGCTGGGTTTGTTGGATGGTACTTCAATCATCCATCAAACCGAACCAATTTCGAAACTTGAATGCAGAGGGTTTCTAGGAAACCCCAAAACTGGATGATTTTAACCCTTCAAGGTCCAACCCAAAAAATAATAATCTCAGCATGTGATCAGGCAAAAAGTGCCAGACATTTGGACAATTGGGGCCAACCTCCATGAGACCCAGCCAGATCAACGGTCTGGATGACCTAAACCATGAGCCTCTATCAACCCATGAATGCATGGATCGAAACCAAATCATGGGATGGGAATTCCATCAACCGATAGCGATTTCAGGGACATCCAAACAGCAACCTAAAGATCAAATCGAACATAGAAGGGAAGGAAAAAAAGCGACACAAACCCTAGGTCTGATTCGAGAGAGATGGAAAGGGATAAAAAATGAAAACCCTAGTTCTCAATGAGAGAGAGAGAGAGAGAGAGAGAGAGAGAGAGGCTTACCATTTGAATGACGCGGATGGAAGCAGCAGCCGGATTTTACGTGCGGCTTCGAGAGCTCAAAGGCTACTAGTACTGTGCTTGAGCAGGAGGGAATGGAAAACCGGAGATCCGATGCAAGGACAGAAAACGAGAACAAAAAAGCTTTGGCCTTGATCAAGCGCTTTCACTTGATGCTAAGATAGGATGGGGCCCAGGCCAGGCCTCCCTTTGATTGATTGATCATGATGGAAAGCTGTGGTTAAAATTGAAGGGCATTGAGTTGGTTTCTAGATCAAGTGCGGTGGAACCCTGGTGTGGTTGGGCCTTTGAGGCCCGTGCAGGCCAGACAAGAAAGTGGGGTGCTTAGACCAATGGAGGGATCGACATAGTGAACTTGGATGTAACTTGATTCAAGTTTTACGTGTCTCAATGATCCAAAGGGCTGGGCTGGGATGGTGGCCTAATATATAAGTGGTGGCCTTAGGAGGGTCAAAGCCAATAGACTCCCCCACTATCTTAAAAAAACACAAGAAAATTATTTTTAATTTCATTACATTGTCACTGCGCTGTCAAAGGGTTGGGCTCGGACCAGGCCTTAGTAAGCCCTTTTCTTATCTTCATTTATGCAGGTTAGGCTTAGATCAAGCCAAAGCCCTTGAATTCCATAGCGGGCCTGGAATACCAAAATCCTTACCCTACACTTAAGGGCTAGTGGAGGGCTAGGGCTGAAAGAAATAATTTTTTTCAAATTATTATATAAAATAATTTTTTATACCATGATGCTAACTCGCTCCTTTATTTGAGACACAGATAAGTATAGTGCAAAAGTTAATATTTTTTTACAACTTTTAAAAGAATATATGAAATAAGTTACGTTTTTATCATATAAAAATATTATTTATAATTACATGAAATAAGTCAATTTGATAGTATTGTGACATAAAAATAGGCAATGTAAGCCACTATTAAATACCTTAGCACACTAACAATAGTTACATAGTCAAAAGAATATATTTGGTTTTATTTGTCATTAGGCTTTTAGTAAGGTTGTCACAAATTAAAGTTCCACTAGTTGTACCATTTTTACTAGTTCATGTACTACATTTTTTTTTATAAAGCAATAATTTGGACCATCATATCTTGTTTGACAAATCTCATGTGATTCAATTATTTTTTTTTCAAATAGGCATTAGACCTTTTCCAAAAAAACCGGTTAGTATGTATGGTTCAAGTAAACATTAGACTACTTTTGAATTAGCATTAACCGAACTTGCTCTTTGAAACATCACCAATGGATTTCATAACAAAGCAATTAAATTTTGACTATTGAAGATGAATGACGAAGATAATTTGATATATGAGCTACAAGCTTTAACTCTAGATACAAGGAAAAGTTAAGTCAAGACTCAAACATGGTTCAACTTAGCAAAACAAAGCCCAGACAAACTCAAGGACAAAGCATAAAAAGATCCCTTGAAGTTTGGAAAAGAAAACAGATCAAAGAACTTCAAAGATAAAAAGAAAGGGTGCATTGACCGACTAAACAAATCAGTAACCAATTGCACAATGGCCGATGGCACAAATGCAGTGACAGATGACCATATGGCCAATTGAAGAACAGCACTAACCGACCCTTACAAATCTTTGACAACTCATGAAGTAGCCAAGCCAAATCTGGTCAAATTATTCATTGGCTGATTGGCATGATTTAAGGGACAAAAATATGGCTAACACCTCACACAAACTAGCTATAGGAGGGTAGACAACCATACAAATGCACAATCGGTAACCCCTACAAATCAAATTTCTGTTCAATCTTCTGCCTTCCACAAATGGCTGAAGAAGACTTCTGAGGGCCATAAATCCCCCCATTGGACGTCCATTCCAACCACCACCAGCACATCCATCAAGGCACACAAGATCTCTTGATTTCTGGTCAAGAAAGGTTCAACAGTTCATGTTTCTGCAACACCAAAGACCAAAGACAATGTACTTGCTCTGCTAAAAATGATCATAAAAATGGTGCACTGGCTTGAAAATCTGGCAAGGAGTTTATGAATAAGACAAGTCTTTCAAGACTTTCTTCATCTCCTTCACCTAGGAGTAGAGAAAGATATAGGTACAATTATGGCCAACCCATCGACATAACACAAAAAGTGATCCGTGGGGGCAACCATGATCGTAGGTCTTTCAATCTAAACTCCCATTCAAATTCTATATCCAAGGAAACTGGGTGATAAGTTACGAAGATCGCTCAATTGACTAGAAAAACAAAAGTGGTGCCCATTCCATACACAGGATTGGTCATTGCACCTCAATGGCCAGTTGTTCCTTTGAACAGTTGACTATCACTTATATTTTTATTCTTTTTATGTAAATTTCCTTGTAGCTTAGTGTTTCACCAAGTGTTGATCATTCAATACCGAACCAGAGGGGAGCTGTGAGAAAAAATACATATAAATAACCTGCACCTGGGAGTAGGGTTGTAAATGGATCCCTAATTTTTCGATTACCTGAAGGTTCTAACCCGTTAATAACTAGGTTTGAGTCCTTATTTAGATCCCGATAAGTAAATAGATCCGGGTCTGGATCGTATTTTTGGACCCTTAACCTAAACAGTTCCAAGTCTGATTCCACCTTGGTTCCGACCCATGGGCCTAAGACCCAATATATTACCTTAATTTTTGAAAAGTTTTTAAATAAAATTAGCTTTTCTCTAAAGCATTCTCTATATAGAACTAGACTTGGACCCAGCCCATGCATTTTTCAGTTCCAGTTCTGGGTACATCCTCTCCTTAATGGTTCCGGTTCCGAATCTAATAAATTGGTTTAGAATCGATTCCAATTCCGGGCCCATCCTCTCATTAATGGTGTAACACTCCGATCCCCTTTGAGCCGGATTAGTGGCTCATTAGTGTGTGTTTTGTTTTGTTTATTTCTTTTGGACTTGTTTTGGGTCATGGATAGGTAGTTGAGCAACCTTTGACCTGAGATAGGTAGTTCTAAGCCCTTTTTCGTAATTTTGCTTTTGCGTTGCTTGCATCATATTTGCATCATATTGGTGTCAGCATATGTATTTTTTTGAGCTCGTTATTTTCCGTAACTGAGTCAGATCCGTTTGGAGTCAATTGGAGAAGTTGGACCTTCGTGTGACTTGAACTGTAATTAGTATAAACTTACCGGACTTTGACTTAAACCACAAAACCTATATAAATGAGTCAGGACCCAGGTGTCTTTCTCTCCCTGTCCATTGTCTTGCTTGATCGTTGCATGCAAGAGGAGAACCCCAGAGGAGCTTCACGTTCTCTCTCCTTCCTCTTCTTTCCACTTCTCTTCTCGTTTTGGGTTGGTGTTGGGAGCTTGCACTCATTTTGTTTTGGATTGGATCCTTTGTTTGATTTGGGTTCTTCTCCATTCTCTCCTCTCTGTCTATGTTTTGTGGCTTTGGGTAAGTGGGTTCTTTGTGTTTCTTCTCCAAATTGCTTCTCCCATTCTCTGTTGCTTTGTCTTCATCTCATGCATGGTGTATCTCTTTGATTTGCTTTGATTTTAGTTGCTTTGGGAGCTTGAGTTAGTGGATTTGGTAGAGATTTGAGGCAAGTATAAGTACAGACTTTGATAACACACATGGGTGCTCTGTTTGAATGCTTTGATTTCCATCTTCTTTAGTGTATTTGATGGTTACAGCCAATGCTTGTGAATTTGGAACCTCTGTATCCTGTTTTGAGACTTTTCTGTACCAAATTTCAGTTTCTGTAACTATCCCGAATTCGTGTTCTGTATTGTACGGCTAAGCCGTAAATTTCTACGGCTCGCTTCCCAGAGACTGAAATTTTGAGTTTTGTTCTACGGCTAGGCTACGGCTAAGCCGTAATTTATCCTACGGCTGAGCCGTAAGCTAGCCGTGACCCAACCGTACCCCAGCCGTGAATTAAATCTCTGATCAGTCGAAACTTTTCTGATATCAGTACTCCTACGGTGAGGCTACGGCTAAGCCGTGGAATGCTACGGCTAAGCCGTGGATTGGTCTACGGCTAAGCCGTATACTGACTGTAGCTCAGCCGAAAAAGGTACCAGATCAGAGGTGAAAGGATAATCAGTTTAGCTGTGTTTTAATGGAACCAAGGTGAAGCCGTAGTGCATAGTACGACGAGCGCGTAAGATGTCTTCGGCTCAACCATAGGTCCCTCATAGCTAAACCGTTAGGCATGGCAATTCTGAAACATAACTTAGGATAAGGGTGAGACTTGTAGGGCTCAAACACGGGTTGACCACTCATGTAAACCGGCCCAATGGATTCTTGGAACGCATGAATAGTCTGTTAGGCTGTGACTTATTCATGTGAGTGTTGTTTTACTGTTAAGCACCTCCCCATGGGTGTTGGTTTAAGGGACGTCGGTGCACGCAAAGATTACGCAACACTTTGATGGCAACGGTGCATTGACTAACTTAAAACTACATCAACATGCACGGTTAGTGACAGTGAACAACTAGCTTAGGACTGGCTTGTAATGAACCTTGACTCCGTATTAATCTGAGATGCATTGCATATTGTTTATGGTTTTGCCCTCTGTTCTGTTAATCTATGTTATGCATTCCTCAGTCATTTTGCTTTCGTCCTGTATATCTGTATTACTCTCCGTTCGGCACTAAGTTCTGATCTATGCTGTGCTTTGATTTAATCTAGGTTCTAATCTGTAATTCGACTATGCTTTGTATATTCTCTGGCTTTGTATATTTTGGGTATTCCCTGGTGGCTCTGCCCAGAGGTTAATACGTGAGGATAAGATCCGGTCTTTGTCATCGGTGAGTCCAAAGAGGATAATCTCCCTTTCTATGGATTTGATTTGATTGGTATTAGTCTGGCTCTACTCAGCCTCAGCCCTAGGATGCCCGACGGGGTTACCTCTGGCTTAGATCTCTGTATCTCTGTATTCACTGCAGTGTCGCTTTGTCTTGGGACCCCGGAACCCAGGAACCTGAGACCCACTTGTACCCTGGCCCGGTCAGTGGTGTTCTCCTCTGCTCTGCTTTGCTCTGCTCTCTATTGGAGAGAACTTGGTTAACGTAGTAGCCACTTAGTTAGTATTTCTATGTTTGATTCACATATCATGCTTTACTTTTACGCACGATTTGCTTAGCATACTAAGATGAAATTCTGCAATTACTATTCTGTCCTTATTCTATTTGATACTATGAGTGTTTCATCTCTGTTACTTGTATTTGCTGGATCGTTGTATTCATTTGTGTTGTCTGTGGTGTTGCAGGCACAGATACCTTGCCCGGCTCCCCGGTGGTCGAGGAGGCTGCAGGGGCGAGTGTAGAGGCACCCTCAGGTCTGGCAGAGTGGGCCTGATCACTTCTGCCAAGTGCGTGCATGCATACCCGTGGCTTTTGTTTCGAGTTTTGGTTTTTGGAGATTGTATTCAGACCTTGGACTTTGGGACTTGTATTCTGTGTATTTGTATATAGTGATTTTGGTGTGTATTCGGTTTTATATCGGTGTATTTGTCTTGGTCGTTTCCGTTTTGTATTTGCTTTGGCTTCCGCTATTTTCCTTCGTTGCTTGCTATGATATCTACAGCTTCCGCGTTCGTCTGTTTCGCACGTGTTAGATCCCTTGTGTGTGTGCATCTGGACTGGGTTTAGATGCACGTGCACGGGAGTACGTGTGTCACTGGTTTAGCTTTTCGCTAACCCCCGATTTCTGGGCCCGGGTTGTGACATACGTATTGTATGGTATCAAAGCTTGCTAGTTATAAGCATGTAGGCATCTAAGATCATGGTGAGATAACGCTATCAACTATTTGACTCGAAGTCTCATAGGTTGATTTGGGATTTGACTAACTCAGGGCCTTTTATATTGCGTGTTGTGTTCTTTTCCTTTTTGCAGGATGGCATCAGGATCAGGATCTCGAGATGAGAACCAACAGGGCCACAATGGTGATAGTGGATCGGTACCCCCACACATCAGTAGTGAGGAGCGGATGATGATGATGATGCAGTCTATGCAGTCATTACAGGCACAGATGGCATCCATGGTAGATAGGCAGAGTCAGGCTGCTGCAGTAGCATCACCTCGTATAGATCAGCAAGTGATTTTCCAGCCCAAGGAATCAGATCCAAATGCTCTTTTCGACAAGTTCCGTAAGCGAGGGGCGACCGAGTTTCATGGGATAGAGGATGCATTGCAGGTGGAGCAATGGTTGGAGCAGACTGAAGAGCTATTTGATACGATTGTGTGCAGTAACAAGCAGAAGGTAGTTCTCACAGCCTCTATGCTTCGGAGTGTAGCCAAGACATGGTGGAGGAGTGTCAAGACTTCATTTCAGACTATGCCCAGTGCCACAGTTTGGGAGACCTTCAAGCAGCAATTCCGTCGGAAGTTCATGCCTCTCCACATTCAGCGAGCCAAAGAAGTGGAATTCTTCAACCTCCAGCAGAGACAGATGTCAGTTGCAGATTATGTACACAGGTTTACCGAGTTGTCTCATTTTGCAGAGGACATGGTGAACACAGAGCATAAGAAGGTGACTCGCTTCGTCAACGGTCTGAATCCGAGGCACAAACGCCACGTGGTTGCTTGTATGTGGCCGGCTACATTGGATGACGCTATTGACAGAGCTTATGATGCAGAGGCCATCTTTGAGGAGGAGCGAACAGAGGCTAAGAGGGCAGCAGGTTTCAGTGGCAGAAGTCAGTTTCAGAAGAAGTTCAAGGGTAAACAGGGCAGTTCGAGCAGTACTCAGGTGATTTGCAGTCACTGTGGGAAGGATCACCCCACCGACAGATGTTGGAGGAAGATTGGGGCTTGTTTCGGGTGTGGCTCTACGGATCACAGGCGGGCCTAATGCCCGAAGTTTCAGTCCTCTCCACAGACGAGACATGCAGGATCTACAGCTCAGGGCAGATCTCAGCCAGCTCGCCCAGCTCAGAAGCAGAACCGCCAGACAGCCCGAGCCTATGCTGCTACGCATGAGGGCGCGGAGGAGGCCACGGTAGTGGAAGGTAAAATTTTAATTTCTGATGCAGAAGCTTTAGCTTTATTTGACTCCGGGTCTACGCGTTCGTACGTAGCACCCCATTTTGCTGTGCAGCTTCGACGGCGACCTACACCACTTCCCTACTTGTTGTTAGTATCCACTCCGGTTGGTAAACGGGTGGAGTGCGGTGTTTTCTACCCTCAGTGTGATGTGCGGATAGCTGGTCATCAGCTCCCAGTAGACCTCGTGTTGCTCACGACACTGGATTTTGATGTGATCCTTGGTATGGACTGGCTTGCGAGATATCATGCGTGTATCAATTGCTACAGCAAGGCTATCTACTTTGATTTGGGCAGCGGATTCCGATTTGAGGGCAGCCAGATGAAGTGCCCAAGACGTGTGATCTCTGCTTGTAAAGCAGACAGGATGCTTCGTAGGGGATGTGAGGGATTTCTTGCATTCATTTCAGAGAAGAAAGATCAGCGACAGCTCAGTGAGATCCCAGTAGTCAGCGAGTTTCCGGATGTCTTCCCGGAGGATGTGCCAGAGTTGCCACCGGTTCGGGAGGTAGAATTTGCTATTGACTTGATGCCAGGTACAGCACCCATCAGTAGAGCTCCATATCGTATGGCACCTGCAGAGTTGTTGGAATTGAAGAAACAGTTGCAGGATCTGTTGGATAAAGGGTTCATACGCCCAAGTGTTTCACCTTGGGGAGCTCCTGTATTGTTTGTTAAGAAGAAGGATGGTAGTTTCCGGATGTGCATCGATTATAGGCAGTTGAACAAAGTGACTATCAAGAACAAATATCCATTGCCTAGGATTGACGAGTTGTTCGATCAACTTCAGGGTGCAGCTTACTTCTCTAAGATTGACTTGAGGTCAGGATATCACCAGCTCAGGGTGAAGGATGAGGATGTTCCGAAGACAGCTTTCAGGACTCGGTATGGACACTACGAGTTTCTTGTCATGCCATTTGGTTTGACGAACGCACCCGCAGCTTTCATGGCGTTGATGAATAGGGTGTTTACTTCCTTCTTGGACCAGTTTGTTGTGGTTTTCATAGATGACATATTGGTCTATTCGAAGACTGCTGAAGAACATGCAGACCATTTGAGGAAAGCATTGCAGCTGCTTAAGGATCACAAGTTGTATGCAAAGTTGTCCAAGTGTGAGTTTTGGCTTGAGCAAGTTACATTTCTGGGTCATAAGATTTCTAGAGATGGATTGATGGTGGATCCGGCTAAGATTGAGGCAGTAGTCCATTGGCCCCGTCCTAGATCAGTGACA
Organism: Sextonia rubra; assembly: GCA_037013555.1. Lineage (NCBI taxonomy): Eukaryota > Viridiplantae > Streptophyta > Magnoliopsida > Laurales > Lauraceae > Sextonia > Sextonia rubra. The sequence continues at coordinate 14,682,007 of JASUAD010000007.1, read as the reverse complement.
GAGATTCGGAGTTTTCTGGGATTGGCGGGATATTACCGCAGGTTCGTGCAGGACTTTTCGAAGCTTTCAGCACCGCTGACTCAGTTGACTCGGAAGAAGGTTCCGTATGAGTGGACAGAGAAGTGTGAGCGCAGTTTCCAGATGTTGAAAGAAAAGCTCACTACGGCGCCAGTGTTGACTCTCCCGGATGGTAGTGAGGGATTCGTGATCTATTCCGATGCTTCTCGAGTTGGATTAGGCTGTGTACTGATGCAGAATCAGAAGGTGATTGCCTATGGATCCAGACAGCTGAAGGAGTATGAGAAGAACTATGCCACACATGATCTAGAGCTAGCAGCCATTGTATTTGCACTGAAGTTGTGGCGGCATTACTTGTACGGTGTGAAGTTCGAGGTCCATTCCGATCATCACAGTCTCCAGTATTTGTTCAATCAGCATGACTTGAATATGAGGCAGCGAAGGTGGTTGGAGTTTATCAAAGACTACGACTTTCCGATCAAGTACCACCCAGGCAAGGGAAATGTAGTTGCAGATGCACTTAGCAGGAGGACAGACAGTCTTCAGGTGTTGGCAGGATTCTATATGCTTGTGCATGATCAGCCTGTTGAGGTTCGGAGGGTAGGTGAGTCGGTGACATTAGCTACTACCGTCGTGTTTCAGCCTGAGGTGATTCAGCAGATCAAGGATCGCCAGTTTGAGGATCCTCTCCTGGTGAAGTTCAGAGATCGGATTGCAGATCGACCGGATTTCAGCCTGGTAGATGGAGTTTTGTACTTCAAGAATAGACTGTGTGTTCCCGCTGTGGATGAGCTGAAAGATAAGTTGATGACAGATGCACACGATGCCCGATATGCGATGCACCCAGGGAGTACGAAGATGTACCGGAACTTGAAAGATAGATTTTGGTGGAATAATATGAAGCGGGAGATCGCAGGGTTCGTAGCTCGATGTTTGACCTGTCAGAGGGTAAAAGCTGACCATCAGCGACCTCCAGGATCATTGCATCCATTGCACACTCCGCAGTGGAAGTGGGAGCACATTACGATGGATTTCGTCTCCGGTTTTCCACCGACCAGCAGAAAGAACAATGCGATCTGGGTAATAGTGGACAGATTGACCAAGTCAGCGCATTTCCTTCCGTTCAAGAAAGGGATGACATTCACAGAGATGGCTAGGAAGTTTGTTGACGAGATAGTCAGATTGCATGGCACCCCAGTATCGATTGTGTCAGATCGTGACAGTCGTTTTGTGTCTTCGTTCTGGAGAGCATTTCAGGAAGCTATGGGCACGAAGCTGAGTTTCAGTACGGCATACCACCCCCAGACTGATGGACAGTCGGAGCGTACCATTCAGACATTGGAGGACATGCTCCGAGCTAGCGTGCTGAACTTTGAGAAGGAATGGGATACACATCTAGTATTGTGTGAGTTTGCCTACAACAACAGCTTTCATGAGAGCATTGGTATGGCACCATATGAGGCACTTTACGGACGTAAGTGCAGGACCCCAGTGTGCTGGGAAGAAGTTGGAACTAGAAGTTTCCATGGTCCGACAATCATTGCTGAGACGACAGAGAAGGTGCAGAAGGTGATAGAGAATCTGAAGATTGCTCGATCCAGACAGAAGAGCTATGCGGATACTCGGAGGAGACCCTTGGCATTCCAAGTCGGAGATTGGGTGTTCCTTAAAGTTTCTCCGATGAAGGGCACGGTGCGGTTTGGTCAGAAGGGCAAGTTAGCTCCGAGATATGTAGGACCGTTCGAAGTCAAGAGCCGAGTTGGAGATTTGGCTTATCGGTTGACGCTTCCAGTTGAGTTCTCCGGTGTGCACGATGTTTTCCATGTGTCGATGCTCCGTAAGTATGTGCCAGATCCGAGCCATGTGATTCGCTACGATGATATTCAGATTCAGCCTAATGCCACTTACGTTGAGCGTCCGCTTCGCATCGTTGGCACACGAGAGTAGATTCTCCGTACCAGGACTATCAGATGGGTTAAAGTGTTGTGGGAACATCATGGTCCAGATGAGGCTACATGGGAGCTAGAGGAGCAGCTAGCGCGCCAGTACCCACAGCTCTTTGCGCAGGTAGGTAGTCATTCCGAGGACGGAATGATTCTTAGTGGGGGAGGATGTAACACTCCGATCCCCTTTGAGCCGGATTAGTGGCTCATTAGTGTGTGTTTTGTTTTGTTTATTTCTTTTGGACTTGTTTTGGGTCATGGATAGGTAGTTGAGCAACCTTTGACCTGAGATAGGTAGTTCTAAGCCCTTTTTCGTAATTTTGCTTTTGCGTTGCTTGCATCATATTTGCATCATATTGGTGTCAGCATATGTATTTTTTTGAGCTCGTTATTTTCCGTAACTGAGTCAGATCCGTTTGGAGTCAATTGGAGAAGTTGGACCTTCGTGTGACTTGAACTGTAATTAGTATAAACTTACCGGACTTTGACTTAAACCACAAAACCTATATAAATGAGTCAGGACCCAGGTGTCTTTCTCTCCCTGTCCATTGTCTTGCTTGATCGTTGCATGCAAGAGGAGAACCCCAGAGGAGCTTCACGTTCTCTCTCCTTCCTCTTCTTTCCACTTCTCTTCTCGTTTTGGGTTGGTGTTGGGAGCTTGCACTCATTTTGTTTTGGATTGGATCCTTTGTTTGATTTGGGTTCTTCTCCATTCTCTCCTCTCTGTCTATGTTTTGTGGCTTTGGGTAAGTGGGTTCTTTGTGTTTCTTCTCCAAATTGCTTCTCCCATTCTCTGTTGCTTTGTCTTCATCTCATGCATGGTGTATCTCTTTGATTTGCTTTGATTTTAGTTGCTTTGGGAGCTTGAGTTAGTGGATTTGGTAGAGATTTGAGGCAAGTATAAGTACAGACTTTGATAACACACATGGGTGCTCTGTTTGAATGCTTTGATTTCCATCTTCTTTAGTGTATTTGATGGTTACAGCCAATGCTTGTGAATTTGGAACCTCTGTATCCTGTTTTGAGACTTTTCTGTACCAAATTTCAGTTTCTGTAACTATCCCGAATTCGTGTTCTGTATTGTACGGCTAAGCCGTAAATTTCTACGGCTCGCTTCCCAGAGACTGAAATTTTGAGTTTTGTTCTACGGCTAGGCTACGGCTAAGCCGTAATTTGTCCTACGGCTGAGCCGTAAGCTAGCCGTGACCCAACCGTACCCCAGCCGTGAATTAAATCTCTGATCAGTCGAAACTTTTCTGATATCAGTACTCCTACGGTGAGGCTACGGCTAAGCCGTGGAATGCTACGGCTAAGCCGTGGATTGGTCTACGGCTAAGCCGTATACTGACTGTAGCTCAGCCGAAAAAGGTACCAGATCAGAGGTGAAAGGATAATCAGTTTAGCTGTGTTTTAATGGAACCAAGGTGAAGCCGTAGTGCATAGTACGACGAGCGCGTAAGATGTCTTCGGCTCAACCATAGGTCCCTCATAGCTAAACCGTTAGGCATGGCAATTCTGAAACATAACTTAGGATAAGGGTGAGACTTGTAGGGCTCAAACACGGGTTGACCACTCATGTAAACCGGCCCAATGGATTCTTGGAACGCATGAATAGTCTGTTAGGCTGTGACTTATTCATGTGAGTGTTGTTTTACTGTTAAGCACCTCCCCATGGGTGTTGGTTTAAGGGACGTCGGTGCACGCAAAGATTACGCAACACTTTGATGGCAACGGTGCATTGACTAACTTAAAACTACATCAACATGCACGGTTAGTGACAGTGAACAACTAGCTTAGGACTGGCTTGTAATGAACCTTGACTCCGTATTAATCTGAGATGCATTGCATATTGTTTATGGTTTTGCCCTCTGTTCTGTTAATCTATGTTATGCATTCCTCAGTCATTTTGCTTTCGTCCTGTATATCTGTATTACTCTCCGTTCGGCACTAAGTTCTGATCTATGCTGTGCTTTGATTTAATCTAGGTTCTAATCTGTAATTCGACTATGCTTTGTATATTCTCTGGCTTTGTATATTTTGGGTATTCCCTGGTGGCTCTGCCCAGAGGTTAATACGTGAGGATAAGATCCGGTCTTTGTCATCGGTGAGTCCAAAGAGGATAATCTCCCTTTCTATGGATTTGATTTGATTGGTATTAGTCTGGCTCTACTCAGCCTCAGCCCTAGGATGCCCGACGGGGTTACCTCTGGCTTAGATCTCTGTATCTCTGTATTCACTGCAGTGTCGCTTTGTCTTGGGACCCCGGAACCCAGGAACCTGAGACCCACTTGTACCCTGGCCCGGTCAGTGGTGTTCTCCTCTGCTCTGCTTTGCTCTGCTCTCTATTGGAGAGAACTTGGTTAACGTAGTAGCCACTTAGTTAGTATTTCTATGTTTGATTCACATATCATGCTTTACTTTTACGCACGATTTGCTTAGCATACTAAGATGAAATTCTGCAATTACTATTCTGTCCTTATTCTATTTGATACTATGAGTGTTTCATCTCTGTTACTTGTATTTGCTGGATCGTTGTATTCATTTGTGTTGTCTGTGGTGTTGCAGGCACAGATACCTTGCCCGGCTCCCCGGTGGTCGAGGAGGCTGCAGGGGCGAGTGTAGAGGCACCCTCAGGTCTGGCAGAGTGGGCCTGATCACTTCTGCCAAGTGCGTGCATGCATACCCGTGGCTTTTGTTTCGAGTTTTGGTTTTTGGAGATTGTATTCAGACCTTGGACTTTGGGACTTGTATTCTGTGTATTTGTATATAGTGATTTTGGTGTGTATTCGGTTTTATATCGGTGTATTTGTCTTGGTCGTTTCCGTTTTGTATTTGCTTTGGCTTCCGCTATTTTCCTTCGTTGCTTGCTATGATATCTACAGCTTCCGCGTTCGTCTGTTTCGCACGTGTTAGATCCCTTGTGTGTGTGCATCTGGACTGGGTTTAGATGCACGTGCACGGGAGTACGTGTGTCACTGGTTTAGCTTTTCGCTAACCCCCGATTTCTGGGCCCGGGTTGTGACAAATGGTTTCGGGTCCACCATGGACCCGGATTGGAACCAACCCATTTACAACCCTACTTGGGAGGTTATAATGTAAAAGAACCCGAAAAAATAAACTCATGATTAAAAAGTCGAAAAGAATGACATTCTTATTTTTTTCCATGTTCCATGTCTTTTTTGTTTGATAGAAAAAGAGTTCGGAAGCGCTCCACGTACCTCCATCCTCTTTTTCAAGTGAACAGAAAAAGATTGGTAGAGATTTATATGAGGTCAGGCTACCAACAATTGAGGATTAAAAAGTTAGATGTTTCTAATACAGCTTTCAAGACCAGATATGGACACTATGAGTTTTTGGTCATGTCTTTCTTATTGACAAATGCCCTAGTTGTGTTCATGGCGTTGATGAACATAATCTTTTCTCCATTCCTTGATCAGTTTGTAGTAGTGCTCATTAATGACATCCTAGTGTACTCTTAAGATAGTGGATGATCATGCGGAACACTTAAGGACATCTCTCCAGCTTTTAAGAAGGAACCGGTTGTTTGCTAAGTTAGAGAAGTACGAATTTTGGTTGGGATTAGTTACATTCTTGGACTATATTATATCTTGAGAAGAACTATGACACCCATGATCTTGAGTTAGCAGCTATTGTGTGTGCGTTGAAAATGTGAAGACATTATCTCTACGAAGAAAGTTTTGAAGTACATTTGGATCACCAGAGTTTGTAATACCTTTTTTTTCTAACAAGATCTTAACATGAGGCAATGCCGATGGTTAGAGCTTGTCAAGGATTTTGATTTCGCTAATAAATACTTTCTCGGCAAAGCCAATGTAGTGGCAGACGCTTTGAGCAGAATAGCTTAGTAAAGCTTACGGCTTTGTGTGGAGAGCAGTCTATTCTAAATGAGTTTAGGAATTTGGATGTGGAGATTGACTTTGTCAACAATAGAGTGATGTTAGCATCGATGTCAATCTTTTAGCCATAGTTGATTCAAGAGGTCAAAGACAGATAGTTTAAAGACCCAAAGTTGGCTAAGGCTTGTGATCAAATTCCCCAGAGGATAGATTTCAGATTGGTTGAAAATGTGTTGTACTTAAGGGACAGACTTTGTGTACTAATCATTGATGGAATTAAGGAAGCAATCATGACTGAGGCACACCATGCCAGATGTAACACTCCGACCCGAGTTGATCTGGATTAGCGAGTAATTGTGTGTGATCTTAGCGTTAAGTGTGTTTTGATTTTGTTTTCCTTGGCTTTGAGTCTTAGAGCGAGTGTTTGGTTTGAGTTTGACTTGGTCTAGATAGTTCGAGCCCTTTTTCGTAATTTTGGCTTTTAATTTACCTTGTCAGTTTTGTGTCATTCTGACGTCATCGCGTGTATTTCGTTGAGCTTATCGATCTTTGTAACTGTCTTGGATCCAAATGTTTCCGTTTGCTCTCGTTGGACCGTCATTTGACTCAAACCGACATTTGTGTAAGCCGTTTGGACTTAAGTGTAATTTGGACTCTTTTTACTTTAAATATCTTACCAACTCTTTCTTTTCTCTCGATCGTTCTCTCAGCTCACTCTCTCTCTCAGCTGTCTCTCTCTCTCGTTCAGCTCTCTTTCTTTCCTTCTCCTCCTCTGTTTCTATTGCTTGAGGGAGGAAGAAAGGAGTAAGTTGTGTGTGTTTCCAGCGGACTGAGCCAAAGCAACGGTCGTGTGCGTGTGGATTTCGTCTGTGAGGCAAGTATAAGCTAAGTAGTATAAACACTGATTGATATGGATTTGATTGTTGTGTTTTTATTCTTCAGTATGTTTCTCAGTGTTAGACAGCCCTATTGAACCCATTTTGCTGTTATTTTCCTGTTTTCGGTCGAAAGGCTCAGTTTCTGTATGTCTGTAACCATTCCAGAAAAATGACTCCGTGCGTTCACGGCTACACCGTGAAATGTGCTACGGCTAAGCCGTGAAATGGCTTACGGCTAAGCCGAGACCCAGCCGTAACCCTAACCGTAGAACAATACAGACTGACATTTGAAAATAACTGAGAGTTGGCAAATTGCCATTCTTCTACGGCCCAGCCTGATCTAAGCCGTACATTGTCTTACGGCTAAGCCGTGGACCAGGATACGGCTGAGCCGTAGAGCAAAATACGGTTGAGCCGTAAATCCGAATGGACATTTTGGGGAGCCTCGGCTCAGCCGCAGTGTATATTACAGCTAAGCCGTAAGATGCCTCGGCTAAGCCGTAAGGTTACCTACGGCTACACCGTGTGAACCTGGAAAAGGAATAAAAGGGACTAGGTTTAAGAAAGAGACCGTTATGACTTTCATGATAGAATGTAGCTAACCTGGACATGCCCAATGGAAATGTCTGAATGACGTGAATGATCTCGTGGGCTGCGAATCATTCATGCCCATTATCCAGTTGTTTAGCACCTCCCCATGGGTGTTGGTTTAAGGGACTTCGGTGCACATTCCAGACACTGCAACACTAGACGATGGTGCATCGGACAACTTAAAACTACATCAACATGCACGGTTAGGAACACTGGATAATTAGTGTAGGATTGGCTTGTAATTGACCTTGATTCGTATAAGTACTTGATTTGTTGATTTGTACAGCATATTGCTTTCGGTTATGCCCTCTTATGTGTTCTGCGCTGGACCTCTCGATTCTGTGGGAAATGCAGCAACCCCAGAGCGAAGCCTGGGCGGGACCATTCTATTCTTGTGTTTTACTGTTGCTCCACTGGAGTACTTGCATCAGTGCTTAATTGTTAGTACTTGAGATTGTTCTTGGTAACTACTTATCCGCATTTGGTATTGTTATTCGTATTCAGTACCTTCCGTTATTGCTTAATTGCATTCAGTATCAGTATCAGTTTATGTGATGCACTTCCTATTGTTTGTTCAGCGTGATATGTGAGATCTGCATGTGGTATGTGATATGTTATGATTGATTGAGGTGCATCATCCGATTTGATTGTGATTGTTCTATGGCACTACTGAGCTTCAGCCTTAGGATACCCGACGGGGTTAACTTTGGTTTAGTTTATGTGTTTGCCTCTGCAGAGTGTTCTGTCCTGGGACTCCAGACCTCGGGAACTAGAGACCCATGCGTACCCTGGCCCGGTCGCTGGTGTTCTCATTCCGACTGCTCTCGAAAGGGAGAAAATGGCCAATGTAGTAGCCACTTTGACTGTTATCTGTTTATGATTCTGATAGCATGCTTATTCATTTGCATAATTGCTTAGTATACGAATATGCTTTCTATAGATCTTGCATTATGACTATTGCTCACTTTAGATGCAATTCGTGTTATCGTCTTGTGGCTTATAGTTTGCTAAGTCGTCGTACTTATGAGTTGTCTTTGTGTGTTGTAGGCTCAGATCCCTCTCCCGATCCTGCGTCGGTCGACCCGACTCCAGGAGAGGCTCGCGAGGCCCCCTCCGGCCTAAAGGAGTGGACTTGATCCATCCTCCAGAGTACGGTTTGCATCATTTTGTTCTCCCCATTCATTTGAGTCCGAGTCTATTGAGGGGATTTTTCTGTACTTGTAACGTGGGCCTTGAGTGATATCTGTATTTTGAGTTTTAACTGTTGTAAGCCCACTCTATTGTCATACGTTCTTGTAAATTTGTTCTTGTTATCAGTTCATGATTGTTGTAATCCACTATGTCTCTTGGTGTGTTGTTATATGCCTTGATATGTACAGCTTCCGCGTACAGTTGTTTGCACGTGTGAATGATCCCTTATGTGTGTATGCTTAGACGGGGTCTAGGTGTGCATGCACGGGAGTACGTGTGTCATTGGTTAGACTCCCTCTGACCCCCGGTCCCTGGGCTCGGGTTGTGACACCAGATACTCCATGCATCAAGGAAACACGAAGATGTATAGAAATTTGAAGGTCAAATTTTGGTGGAATAATATGAAAAGAGACATTGTAGGTTTTGTTTCTAGATGTTTCACATGTCAGTGTGTGAAGGCAGAGCACAAGAAACCTCCTATTTTGTTTCACCCCTTGCAAACTTCAAAGTGAAAATGGGAGCATATCTCATGGCCTTTGTATCAGGATTGCCAGTGACTGGCAGATAGTTCAATGCAATTTGAGTGATTATAGACCGTTTGATGAAATCAGCTCATTTCATCCTGTTCAAGAAAGGAATGCAGTTCAATGAGATGGCGAAGATCTTTGTTTGTGAGATTATACGTCTTCATGGTATGCCAGCTTCTATTGTTTCCCACAAAGATACCTAATTCATCTTGTCTTTTTGGCAATCATTTCAGAAATATATGGGGACCAAGCTTAGCTTCAGTACAGCATATTATCCACAGACTGATGGGTAGTCAAAGCATACTATTCAGACTCTAAAGGATATGCTTCATGCTAATGTTTTGGACTTTGGAGGAGAATGGGACGAATATCTCGTTTTGTGTAAATTTGTCTACAACAATAGTTTCCATGCGAGCATTGGAATAACTCCGTTCAAAGCATTGTATGGCCATCGTTGTTGTACTCCAATCTCTTGAGAAAAAGTTGGAGTCAGAAGTTTCCATGGACCTTCAATCATTGCAAACACAATAGAAAAGGTACAGAATGTCCAAGATAAATTGAGGATTGCTCATTCTCGTCATAAGAGTTATGCAGACAAACACCGCAGAAATCTTGAGTTTCAGGTTGGGGATATGGTATTCTTGAAGGTTTCTCCTATGAAAGGTAACATTAGATTCGGGTAGAAAAGCAAGTTAGCTCCAAGATATGTGGGACTATATGAGATTCAGAGTAGAATCGGTGATCTTGCATATTGGCTGAGTCTTCTATAAGAGTTTGCAGGAGTGCATAATGTTTTCCACGTGTTTATGCTCCGGAAGTATATTCAAGACTTGCTGCACGCATTGAGCATAAGGAGATTTAGGTGCAATCCGATGCATCGTACATTGAGCGCCCTCTTCAAGTGATCAACGAGAAATAGCAGGTTTTGTGGACTTGAGCAATTCATTGGGTCAAGCTTTTTTGGGCACACATAGTCTAGATGAGGCCAGCTGGGAGCTCGAGGAGCATGTTAGGAAGAAGTACCTAGGGTTGCTTCTAGAGATTTCGTAGGTTTGTTTCATTCGGAGGACCGAATGATCCTTGGGGGGGAGGATGTTTGTAAGATCACGGCTCCAAATCTAGGGTTTGTTTGTTAGTCTTTTATACTTATTGCTAATTAATGGTAAATTAATCTTAATTGTATCTTGGACAGGTAAATTAGTGGGACCCTAATCTTGATTATGTGGCATTAAGGACCCATTTGTAATTTAACTAGTTTAACTTTGCACCATCTCATCATCTCATTAATCATATCATGTGCATGTATTAATGACTATCATTATTTATCAGTGGACCCACTTCATTAGACCTAAGTAACCTATGAAGGATCTATTCTGACTTCTTTTGTAAATAACTTAAACTCATGGACTTGCTGGAAATTACCCAAAGTATTTTGGCAACCGTAGCTCTATATAAAGACATACTTTTCAAAGTAAGAGCTCTCTTGTACTTTCTAGCTAAAGCCCTAGCCCCCATCTTCACTTCTTTCCTCCTACAAGCCTAGAGTATGTGAGAGAGAGATTCTAAGTCCCATTAGAGATTGTCTTCATCTTGTTCTCCACCTTCCCTTTGACACATTCGGTGTTTATTTGGACTAAAAAGCCCCATCTTCACCTTTTGTACAACTTTCAAGGTGAGAAACCAATCTATCTTGATATTTGTGCCCATTTATATAGTATAGATTGGTTTTCCTATCTTGTCACTCAAAATATCCTCTTTATATGGCATTCATCTCATCATTCATTTGTTTTTTCATATCATTTCCATAATTAGAGATTTGTTTGAGCTAGAGATTTGGACATTTGCATCCTAGAAGCATTGGTTTGGATTTTGGGAGAACCTAATGCAATTATAAGCAAGTAGTAATATGCCTGGATGTGTTTATGATTGATTCCTTGAGATTTCTATGCTTTATTACATTAGTACAGCTCATCCTCTTCTTGTTTTCATAAATGAGGATGTCATGATGGGTGGAAATGAATTTTAATGGAGTAAGCAAGGGTTTGGATTTAATGTAATGGAATGAAAGTAAACAACATTCAATATGCTATGCTAGGTGTAAGAAACGATGGGTTTTGTGTAGGGAAATGATGGTGATTATGGTAAAGTTCGGACTTAAAATGAGTCAAATCTGAAATCCGTCCCAGGCTTGATTGATCGGATAGGTTATTTTTGAAATTTCATCAGGAAACTCGTAACATTTGATTAATCGAATTGACTCTCTGGATCCTATCTGATCGATTAGACTTAGGATTGATCGATTGGGTAGGGTTTAACTAATTTAATTACTCATTTATTTTAATTGTTTTCATATTTTTAAATCCCTTTTATTCCAACTCAAATTGACTTGACTAAGTCAAATATAGTCTAGGAAACCTGAAACTTGATCGTGGGATCAAGTGTTACATTAGAACACTAGGAGAGACCTTATGATTGTATAGTACCTTGACTTTGGAACCCCTATATCTTACACTTGTCCAACGAAATTAAATTGAGTAAATAAGAAAAGTGTTAGTCGTTACTCATCCTAATTAGATAATCCAATTTGTTCTAATGCTATGCCCTCCATGTACAGGTATAATATGAAAAGTTAAGGACATGAACATCTTAATTAATTGGCTTGTAATCTATCCTTGTTTCTTAATCAATTATAAATTTAGCATATCTCTATGACTTCTATATTCTTCACGTAGTTGGGTTGTCAGTTCAGTTACGCTCCTTTCATTTCCTCTCATAACGCTTTTATTATTAATGTTCGTTATTGACATCATTCTGCTTTTGTTACTGTAAATAATATGTCAGCAAGTTCTATTAATAAAGTAAGTATGAGATCATGATGGTGTTATATGTTTTGTCTGTATTGATTCATGGAATCGGCACCAATGAGCTTAACTCTATGAGGCCTGGCAGGGCCAAATATGGGTTGAAATTTATGTGCCACTGTAGTTTGTTTATCTGTAGAGTAAGTCGACGTTCCTTTGGGCAATCAAATTAGCTACTTGATTTCCTGTACTGTTCTTATTATTTGTCCCTTTTGGGAAGGACTGTAGCCGTGTGGGATGCCAATTAGATGTTATATTTCTGTCATCTTGATTCCTCATATATATGCTTTATCTTATTCTAATATGTTTAGCTTACGCTTTTGCCCTATTTAATTTGTATGTCCCTAATTTTATTTGAAATAATGTGTTTAGTGTACTACTTGCTTATTTTTTGTTAATTTGTCATGCTTACGGTGCTAACTTTGATGTTGCAAAATACGATCCCGATACAAATACAATTACCAATATGCTTCCAAAGGTTGCCTCAGCGGTACCTTCAGGATTAAATGAGTAAGGAACGGATGATTTCTTCTACTAGTCATCTATTCGTAGAGCGATACAAGTTTTATTTGGCATTTAGGACTTGAGCTATGATAGCTCGTTTTATCATATCATCATAACATTGGACTTCATTTATATTTATTTCATTTTGAGGATATGTATTATACTTTCGGTTTTTAACTGTTATGCACTTGCGCACTTTATCACTTGATATGCACACAAACATTCAATATTTATGCATAAGATTATGTTCATTTTCATAACTCATTAAATAGTTGAGTATGAAATGTTAAACAGGTATTTGTTTAGGCTCATATACTATCACATGGTGTTCAATATGCGCCGAGCACTAAGTTTTGCAGTTGGATTTGAATGTATATGTACTATGGATCTTCTACACATATGAAATTTGGAAAAAAAAAAATCTCTTATAGTGGTTCATGTTTATCTTAGTGCGACGTAAATTACTACGGGATTATGCATGTTACGTCACGGGCCTAGTCATATGAACTAAATCTCTGGCTCGGGGCATGACATACGAACACGTTCATGGCAACTTGTCTTTTTTAGGATTTCTTTTACTAAGGTGATAGGTTGGGTATTCTATCTTGCCTAATTCCTAGAAAATTCAATTTCATGCAAACAAATGGGCCCTAATATTTTTAGCTACTTGGATTGGAAATTCTTCAGAATTCATAGAAATTCAATTCTATGCAAACAAATGGGCCATAATATATTACCAATTTACTCTCGTGGTGTTCTCATATGTGCTTGGATTTATGTAGAGAAAGTGATATAGGCAATAACCATTTAACAAAGTTCCTTTAATTGGAAAAGTAATTGTTTAGATTTAAATGGCATTCTAATAGTAAAAATATTCAATTACACTAGAACAATTTTTTCACTTATTATTGAGGAGAAATTCTCTCTCTCTCTCTCTCTCAAAAGTATTGAATGCGAGCAAGGTCGTAGAGACTTTATGTGCCACGCTTGGCTTCACTTGAATAGTTGGTTCTGTTAGAGCATGTTTTGGCACTTCACTATAGTAAAGTAGAGTGAAGTGAGGCCTCATTTATTTATTTTTTTAATTTAAAAAGCAACATTTTGAAGCTACTAAAAAGGATAAAAAATTATCTACTTTTTACATTAAAAAGGAAAAAATAATTCTTTCTCAAGCCAATTTAAAGCTGGAAGCCTGGAACCCAAAAAGGTATGCAGCTGGCCTAGGCCCAGGTTAGAGTGCTGTAGTGCTGGATATGAGCTGTTCTTTGAGAGACGTGGAATTTGATGCCGGGCCTTCGATTTTGGCCTGATAGTCAAATATTTTAGGCCTTGGGCTTGCATTGCTTGAATTTTCCAAGATGACACTAAACAAATGGACCCATTTTTCACGGTGAAAGCTCGCTTCGTACAATTGGAAGCCTTGTGGCAATTTTGTCTCCCACGCCGATAACCACTTTTTTCCTCTTTTCCAGATTCTCCGTTCTCTATTTGATATTTTGATGTGAAATGTGAATAGAAGAAAGGCAGAAAAGAGAAAAGTAAAGTAACTGATACCTATTCTTTTTCCACTCTCGAAGTCCCCGTCTTTCAACTTGTACAACCCAAAATCTCCGTGAGTTTTCTTTTTCTCTTTAGCATATGATGATGCTTGGATCTCCCATATTTGGAATATATGCATCATTTTTAGTTGCTGATACATGAAACAACAGAGAATTAAGACACTTACGAGCATCTACATAACAGAGAGGTTATATTATCAGTCATGGTGGTTGAGCTGCTACGTTATTTTAAAAATAGAAGCAGTACAGTATAAAATCTAATAAAACTAAATAATCTTAATTTATAATACTATTTTTCCTATTTCTTCTCCTCAACAACCTTTTTTATGGTTGCCTCTATACTTCTATAATTTCAAATCACTAAAAACATAAGACTAGTTGGTTAAAAAAAAAAAACACTAAAAGCGATTCACACCATTATGTTTGATCAATGGCTACTATGCCCCGCTACGTAGCAATTGTTTGATCAATGGCTACTACGCCTGCCGCAACAACTATTTTTATTACTGTTTATAAGTACTATTTTGTATGAAATTAGAAATTTTAATGATATTAAAAGTCTTGGCAATGGCAAACCCAAAACTTTTTTATTTATTTATTTTATGTTTGGGTCTGCAACCTATAATGTGTCCAGACTCCACTCTCACCCCGGCCCGTTATTTTAATTCATTATTGGATTTACAGTCATCATTTTTCATAGTACTTATCGAAATATTTTCTGAAGGGAAAACAAAAAAAAAAGTAGCAGAAACGAGCCAGAATACCACACCAGCCTAATATATTGTTTGAACCGAAAAGGTTTCAGATTTAGCCAGTACAGTGTCCAAAACTGTGGTCTAAAACCATGAGTTGGATTAAGCTAGTAAGTGGTATCATGTGGATGGTATGGATGAATGTAGTGACATCATTATACATTTCATGTATGGTTGAATAGGTCCATAAATAAACTAGGGGATACAGGAATGTATGCAGTCTGGAGCAATCTGATCAAGCATCAATTCTATACACTCAGATCGTTAGCTTTACTTCAGAGGCGACAATAACTAGACCACAGCCAAAAAAAAGTCTTCATATTCCCAGAAAGGAATCAAGAATTTCAGACTATGACAGCTCTGTATCAATCTAATCTGAGGGGAATTAAAAATCATTTCCAAAATCTATTCATACAGGGTAAGTTGATATCATTTTCACAATCTTACTGTAGTGCCCACTTAGATGCATACAAACAAGGGTAGAGGGATGGAAAGGCCTCATTATGGATTTGGGGAAAAAAAAATAGGACCATATCAATCACAAAAGATAGAGAAAAAGATAGAAAGATAAAAAAAAGGCCCTGTTATGAAATATCAAACACAAAGAATAGAGAGAGCAGAGAGGAAGAGAGATTTTCTTATTTATAGATGTGTGTGTACATAATAAAGGGAAGGAGAGTCTTGTTGATAGAATAAGACTGTTTTCTCCTTGAACAATCTAATATAGTAGGATTCTAACCTTAAGTGATCTTATATCTCATCTGGGTCTCAATATGGGCATTCACCTATGATAATACATCTTATAACAGGCCCATCTTAATGCTCAGATTTAAGGGGCCCCTAGTTTTTAGGGCTTTTGTTTTTTTCAAAGCATCTTTGAGATTCAATCCAAGTGGTAATAACAGGTTGGCTCAGTGGCATATTGGGGTCGATTGCCAATTCAAGAGAAGCATTGAATGTGAGGAGGTTGGATTAATCATAACTAGGCCTTATCGCATGGCATAAAATTGGAAAGTATGAAGATTATATCAACCCAAGTTGATCTTAATTTCATTCATTTATATGAAACATCCATACAATTCAAGAGAAATAAGTGGGTCAATTGAGCCACAACAAAGTCACAATTTTCTAGGGGCACACAATTAGGTATGTGGCTCCATAGTGTTGCGATCAAGTTGATGGACTCACTACCAAGTGCCAATTAAGAATGCCCCAAAAAACTTTCAAACTAAATATCACAACCATTCAATCGCTGGCCTTCAGATCTTTTTTTTTTTAATTTATAATTGATAATAGTAACAGAAATTCAACCAAATGAAAGAAGATGCCATAAAATCTGTAAAAACACCAAGTATAGACCAATCAAGCATTACGGTAGAAACTTTCTTTTGTCACATGAGAGTGGTAAAGCAGTCAGAATATTCTAATATTGCAGGCATGAAAAAGTCCACAGTAGGTCCCATGATATTAAAGGATTGGACATGTAAAGACGAATCCCAAGTCCCAGCAAACTTTACAGTTGTTTGAGGTTTAGGGACCTTACTTTACTATCTTTCCAGTGTAGATGCTGTCAAGCAGGTTTTATTCATCTTCAGCCTTCTACTCCTGCTTTGTTGAGACTTCTCAGAGAACTCCATGGCATCCAGTCAAAATGTCAGAGACCTCAATTGGGCTCTGCAAGCAATACAATCAGGGAAAGCTCACCTGCACAGCATCTCCTTCTACAATTTCCAACCTACTTCAAGTTGCTACCAAGAAACAGAGAATTCCATAAGCATAAACATCTCTAATGACAGCATTTCATGTTTTTCTCAGATCCTCAATGCATTATCAGCAGCAAGAAATACCCAACAATCCCTGAAGAACTTGGAATTTCACAGGGCAGAATGGGACAGGCAACAGCTGAAATATCTCAGTTCCCTACTCGAAAAAAATATTAGCATCAAGCAACTCATGTTCCAAAGAAATGTGTTTAATGTGGAGGGATTGTCAGAGTTCTCAGAAATGTTGAAAAAGAATGGAGGAGTCAAAGAAGTTGTTTTCTCGGAGTCAGGCATTGGGAGTGTTGGAGCTAGCCTACTGGCTTCCGCATTGAAGAGAAATGAATGCTTGGAAGAGCTGCAGATATGGGATGATTCAATAGGTGCTAGAGGTGCTGAAGAGCTTGCAAAGATGATTGAGGTGAATTCAACACTAAAACTTTTGATAATTCTCGATTCACATTCAATCACTGCAACTCCATTGATCTCTGCTGCCTTAGCGAGGAGCCGGGCAATGGAAGTCCATGTGTGGAGTGGCGAGAACAGAGAAAAAAGCACCAAAGTTGTTGAATTTGTACCAGAAAACAGCACTTTAAGGATTTATAAGCTCGACTTGTCAGGCTCTCAAAGAGTTGCTTGTGCATTGGGGTGGAATTTGACTGTTAAAACACTGGACATGACTGGAATTAGGCTGAAATCGCGGTGGGCGAAGGAGTTTCGAGGCGTCCTTGAACAGAACCGGACCCTCAAACATGTAATCCTATCAAAAACATGCCTTAAAGACAAGGGAGTTGTGTATGTGGCAGCTGGGCTTTTCAAAAACCAGTGTCTTCAAACTTTACAGCTTGACGGCAACTGGTTCAGTGGAGTTGGTGTCGAGCATTTGCTGTGCCCGTTGAGCAGGTTTTCAGCAATACAAAATCAAGCAAATGTAACACTAAAATCTGTGGCTTTTGGTGGGGGGAAGACAAAAATCGGCAGAGACGGCCTGGCTGCAATTTTGCAAATGTTAGTGACCAATGAGAGCATTATCTGGTTTGGAATCCATGATGATGAGAGCCTAAAATCAGATGACTTTGTTAGAATTTTCAGGAGCTTGGAGAAGAATACTACTTTAAGACACTTATCGTTGAAGGGATGTAAAGGTATTCAAGGGGAGTTCCTATTGGAGACAATAATGGATGCTTTGCAGGTTAATCCATGGATTGAAAGTATTGATCTCAGCAGGACGCCATTAGAGAATAGTGGGAAGGCAGATGGGATCTACCAGAAGCTAGGCCAGAACCGAAATGTGGAACCTGAGATGGATCTGCTTGAGGACATGTCATTGATGGTGCCTACAGGTTGCAGGGTCTTCCTGTGCGGACAAGAATTTGCAGGTTAGATCAAACAACTATCCTAGCTTTACACTCAAATAATCAAAAAAATTGTAGATAGATTTTGCACTCCAAATGGCAATGATGATGGAATTTGCAACCACATTAAGTAGGGTACTGTTTTCCCACTTTTTTCACTCTCAATCAATATTGTGTATGGGCTGCAATGATATGTGGAAGGGAAGGAATAAAACAATACCCAATTTTCAATTTCCATGTTAGGCCAAATGCTTAGCTTGGAGAAGTGAGTTATTCTGTTCAAATATTCAAGCCACTTGCAATGTTAGGCACATCCAAACACATTTAGGCTTTAGCTTGAATTTTATTAAAAAAAACAAACACATCCAATCCATTTTATAGATAATCACAATGAAAATAGTATTTTCACTTTCTGAATATTAAGTTGAAAATATATCAAATTTTTTTGAAATTCTTAGGGGGTAACTTTGACCAGAGCATGCATCTTGATGTTGGACAAAGACATAAAAATAAAAAAAAATGCTATCCACAAAAAATCAATGATATTGAACGTTTTACTATGATAAGATTTTAGCTCATAGTTGCCTGAGATACCCAAAATTCTGCACAGCTATAAAAAAAAAGAAAACTGGAACTATACAGATACAAGAGTAGAAGCTATGGGGTTCTTTTCCTAATAAATGTGTCAATGACTCAATGTTATCTTCTAATGGAAAAACATTATCATCACAAATGGATTTGTTTTTCTTTTTTTTTTTTTAGAATTGTTACTTTCATTGAAAATTTGTATTTGGATGTAGAAGAACTTGGATGTTTAAACTATTCAATTAGGTTCACTTGGAAGAACCCCAAGACATGGCACAACGGATACTCAATTTGAGCTGAAAACCTTATGTTTCAACAACTGTTTAAACCAGCCAAACGTGTTAGTGTAATGTGTTTCAAAACATTTCTTCCTTTCTCTTTGTTTGTCTTCTTTGCCAAAAGCAAAAGAGAACTTAATGTATTTGCAAGAATCTCATATTGAAAAATTGCAAAACATTTGAGCACTATATAAGTCCTTCTTTGTGCTTTATACTTTTAAGATCTTTTGGGCTTTTTTGCCACAGGCCCTACGCGTGCACACGAGTTGGGCCTGGCTCGGGGGGTTGGATCTGAAAACCGTTTAACCGGGCATGTGATCGTCGTGTAGAGGGGGTGCAAATCCCAGTGCGGCCTACCTTGGGGAACCCATATTCTGCATAGTTCATTTTAATGTTCTTAAACGTCGTCCTTAATTGAGTTTAAATGTTGTGGGTTTATTGCTACAATAATGACCCAAAAAACTGGTGGGGTTTTAAAGAATGAAAACTGTGCAAACTCTTCTCCTTCTCCTTTTCTGATTACCTTGTAACTTCTAAGCATCCTCTGTTTGCTGAAGACCAATCTATTCTTGATGTGCGACCAAGGTGGATCCACATTTGTGTGGCCGTTGTATCCTGAGGGTAATTGTCGTTGAGTCCTTTTGCATCTGGGTTCACTCCCAAGGGGCGGAACTCGTCCTAAAAAAAACCTCTGACGACGTGCCTGGGCCGATTGTTGAAGCCACTGATTCTCTACGATCTCTGACAATAGTTCCGCCAACAGTTAACGCTGCTTTCCTACACATCGGAATAATTGTTCTGTATCTCTATTTTTAAAGTAGCCCCAACTTTCTGTAGCTATATTTCCAACAATTCTAGGACGATCAGGCATGGCTACATCTGTGATGAAATTCATACATCAGGATTTGGCTCGCCTGGACAATTTTGACAAATCTAACTTCCGTCATTGGCAGCAAAAAGTATTATTTCTGCTTGCCTGTCTGAAAATAGCATATGTGTTGTCAGAACCATGCCCTAACCGTGAAGAAAGTCTAGGTGGCTCAGTTGCAAGAAAGAAATGGGAAGCGGATGATTACTTGTGCAAGAGCCACATTCTGAACTTGGTGGTAGATAATATCTATAATATGTATTCTGATTCCCAATTTGCAAAAGAACTTTGGAAAGCTTTAGATAAGAAATATAAGACAAAGGAATCAAGGTCTAAAAAGTATACAGTTGGTTGCTACTTAAATTGCAAGATGGTAGATGATAAACCAATTTTCCCCAAGTGCGTGATTTACAAACCATAGTGAATGAAATTGTTAAAGAAGGGATCCGAATGGATGAACAATTCCAAGTGGCAAGCATCATTGAAAAGTTGCCACCCACTTGGAAGGATACTCAGAAAGCTCTTCAACTTGGAGCGCCTTCAGTGCTACTTGAGAATTGAAGAAATGGAAAGCGGATGATTACTTGTGCAAGAGCCACATTCTGAACTTGGTGGCAGATAATAGCTATAATCTGTATTCTGATTCCCAATTTGCAAAAGAACTTTGGAAAGCTTTAGACAAGAAATATAAGATAGAGGAATTAGGGTCTAAAAAGTATACAGTGGGTCGCTACTTAAATTGCAAGATGGTAGATGATAAACCAATTTTGCCCAAGTGCATGATTTATAAATCATAGTGAATGAAATTGTTAAAGAAGGGATTCGAGTGGATGAACAATTCCAAGTGGCAAGCATCATTGAAAAGTTACCACCCACTTGGAAGGATACTCAGAAAGCTCTTCGACATAAGAGGAAAAACTATTCCTTGAAGCGCCTTCAACGCTACTTGAGAATTGAAAAAGAGGCTCGGATAGGTGATAAACAGAATCAGGCAGAGAATGGTGGAAAGATAACATGTTGCTGAATCAAAACCTAAGGAGACTGATGAGAGAAAGGGAAAATTTGATCAAAATCTGGGGAGGAATAAGAAGAACCATGTTTCCTTCAAACATCAAAATTGGAGGCAAAACCAGAATGTGAAGTTCAATAAAAATAAAGGACTGACAAGCCGTGTGTTAAAAGTAGTTGTTTTGTATGTGGAAAACCATGTCACTTTACTAGAGAATGTCGATACAGGAAGAAGCTTTCACATCAATCCCAGTCTCATAAGCCTCAAGCTAATGCTACTGAGGAGGAACACCTAATTGCCGTCACTTTTGAAGTAAATACCATTAGCACTACTAAGACTGAAGGATGGTGGATTGACGGAGGTGCAACCACCCATGTCACCTATGATAGAGATGCATTCAAAACCTATGAGGAGGTTGCTAACAGTTGTAAGCTTGTTTTGGGAATTACCGTTACTACTCCAGTAGTCAGTAAAGGGAAAGTTGAACTTCAGTTCACTTCTGGAAAAACTATAACCTTATTGAATGTTTTCCATGCCCCAGATATGAGAAAGAACCTAGTCTCAGGTTTTCTCTTAAATAAGGCCAGATTTAAATAGGTAATATAATCCGACCAGTTTGTAATCACCAAAAAAGGGTATATTTGTCGGTAAGGGTTATGTATGTGATGGTATGTTTAAACTCAATGTTATTAATAATAATATTGCATCTTCTTCTGCTTATATTATTATTTCTATTGATGAATGGCATAGTTGATTAGGACACATTAATTTCAGAACTATGAGAAATATGAGTAATAATGGTTTGATTGATACATATACTGATGAACATAAGAAATGTGTAGCTTGTTCTCAAGCCAATATTACCTGCAAGCCTTTTTATACTATGGAAAGGCAATCTGAGTTGCTTTAACTAGTGCATTTTGATATTTGTGCTTTAAGTAATGCTATGACTAAAGGTTGTAAATACTATTTTATTACTTTTATTCATGATTGTTCTAGATATTCTTATGTATACCTACTAAGAACTATAGATGAAGCGCTATCTAAGTTTAAAGTTTATGTTAGTTAAGTTGAAAATAAATTGGATAAAAAAGTAGTAACCTTTAGGAGTGAAAGAGGTGGTGAATACACCTCAAAAGACTTTCTAGATTTTTGTGAATCTATAGGAATTAAGAGAACTAGCACTGCCCCCTATACTCCACAACAAAATAGAATAACAGAAAGAAAAAAATAGAACTTTGATTGAAATGGTTAATTGCATGTTTATTTTATTTGTTGTCCAAAAAATTTGTGGGGTGAAGCTTTGTTGCCTGTATGTTATATTTTAAATAGAGTTTTACATTCTAAGACAAATAGAAGACCCTTTGAGATTTGGAAAGGTAGGAAGCCTAATCTAAGATATTTTAGAGTGTAGGGCTATCTGGCTCATGTTAGAATAGTTGACCCAAAAGAGACCAAAGTTAGGTCCCCACTCATGGGAATGTGTTTTTATAGGATATGCATAAGATAGTGGTGTCTATAGATTTCTTAAATTAGATGACCAAAACCTAGTTGAATCTAGAGATGCAGATTTCTTTGATAGTGTATTCCCTTTCTAATCTAGGCTCACTTCAGAACCCTCCTTATCCAAAAGAGTATTAGAAATCTCCGAGGAACAGGAATTGCAACCTAGAAGGAGAAAGAGACTTAGGATTGCCACTAGTTTTGGTCTTGATTTTGAAACATATCTAGTAGAACAAGTCCCATCTACTTTTATGGAGACTATGACTTCTCATGATGCTTTCTTTTGGAAGGATGTATTAGATGATGAGATAAAATCCATTTTAGCAAATAATACTTGCGAATTGTTGACTTACCATCAAGTACCAAAACTTTAGGGTGTAAATGGGTTCTTAAGAAAAAGCTTAGACCTGATGGATCCATGGAAAAATATAAAGCCAGGCTAATAACCCAAGGCTTTCAACAAAAAGAGGGAGTAAATTTTTTCGATACTTATTCTTCAGAGTCAAGAATTATCTCAGTTAGAATTTTGCTTACTGTTTGCTTACTGTTGCTGCTGTTCATAATTTAATTATATATCAGATGGATGTTAAAACTGTCTTTCGAAATAGAGATTTAGATGAAAAAATTTATATGGAACAACCAGAAGGTTATGTCATAAAAGGACAAGAACATAAGGTGTGCAAGTTGATAAAATCCTTATATGGACCAAAATAAGCACCTAAACAATGGCATAAGAAATTTGATGAAGTTGTTTTATTTAATTGCTTCAAAGTGAATGAGGCTAAAAAATGTATTTATTATAGATCTAATAGCAGTTCTACAATAATATTGTGCTTGTATGTTGACGATTTACTCATTTTTTTTATCTAACTTAGATTGTGTTAAAGAGACTAAGCTATTTCTCCCCAACAGTTTTGATATGAAAGAATTTCCAACAAAATGGAATCACAATGGATGGGACATAAGTTCTAGCATTTTCACCCCGAACCCATCCATATAAGGTTGGCCGTCAACTCAAAAGGAGGTTAGATATAAATTTGGGTGGACTATGATGCTTGGATACTTGCAAATGCCCAGCATGGCAGCATCAAAGCATCCAAAACATATGATACCAATTTCAGTATTGAATACCTGAAAACCCTACGGTACAGAGATACTCATGTGTTGTTGCTTCTCTTCATCCTATTGTAATGAGCTAACTATTTCTTAGAATTATATTAATTTACTTAATTTTTCTGTCTTTTTAACATAAAACATCCCAAGGGAATTACAAAGTAACACTTGCACGAAATTAAGAGTAACTGTAAATAATAATTTGGGCCACAAAAGTGAAATGAGCAACTATTTTCGATACATTCTACAAAAATATTTCATGACATCCAACTGATCCAAGACAGATGATTAAAGCTTTTTATGATGATGATATTGAATTATTGATCCAAATGCACTATGAAAAAACTACATGACATGAATATGATTTTCTTTGTGGTTTGTTGTTTCTCGCCACTTTGGTTTTTGTGTGTGTGTGTGTGTGTGTTTCGCCTTGGCATAATGCACTTATACCTTCTGCCCTTTCTTCTGTTGGGGCCTTCTGTATTCTTCTGTGTTCTTTTAAAACAATGCATCATTACTAATACAAATAATGATTATGATTTTCCTGAGTTGAATTTTATGAACTAACGGTCTCTCTTTCTACAATATTGATGATGCTTGTTTGCAGGTAAAACCACGCTTTGTAACTCCATAACACACAACTTTTCCTCTTCAAAGTTACCTTATATGGATCAGATCAGGACACTAGTAAATCCAGTTGAGCAAGCTGTGAGAACAGTTGGAATCCAGATCAAGGCATTCCAAGATGATGACACAAAAATCTCAATCTGGGATCTTGCTGGTCAGCACGAGTTCTATGCCTTCCATGATCTTATGTTTCCAGGCCATGGGAGCCCTTCATTCTTCCTGCTAATCTCCAGCCTGTTCAGAAGGCCAGACAACAGAGAACTAAAAAGTCCATCAGAAGTCGAAGAAGATCTCTTGTATTGGCTTCGCTTCATAGTCTCAAACTCAAGACGAGCTCTATCGCAATCAGTGCTCCCAAACATCACAGTAGTCCTTACCCACATTGATAAAATCACTCAATCATCAGAGAACTTGCAGCTGACTGTCAATTTGATCCAAAAACTGAGGGAGAAGTTTAACGGTTTTGTAGAATTCTATCCAACTGTTTTCACTGTTGATGCTAGATCATCTAGTTCAGTAAGCAAACTTACTCATCACGTTCGAAAGACCAGTAAAACAGTTCTCCAACGAGTTCCACGAATTTATAGCATGTGCAATGATTTGATAAGAATCCTATCAGACTGGAGGTCCGAAAACTATAACAGGCCTGCATTGAAATGGAAGGAGTTCAGTGAGCTGTGCCAAGCAAAGGTCCCCATCTTGAGAATCCGATCTCGACATGGCAATATTGAGAAGGTCGAAATGAGGAGAAGGGCAGCTGCCAATGCATTGCATCACATAGGTGAGGTGATTTTCTTTGAAGACCTTGGATACCTGATCTTGGATTGTGAATGGTTTTGTGGAGAAGTGCTTGGTCGACTGATAAGACTAGATGTTACCAAGCAGAATTCAGCAGAAAATGGATTCTTGAGTAGGAAAGAACTTGAAAAGATTCTCAGAGGGAGTCTACAGAGTCGGATTCCAGGAATGGGTCCTAAAGTTTTTGAGAATTTAGAGGTGGGTGATCTCATCCGAATGATGCTTAAACTGGAGCTATGTTATGAGCAAGACCCTGCGGATCCAAATTCTTTACTTCTGATTCCAGCTCTTCTTAAAGAAGGAAGAGGAAGGCCACAAAAATGGCAGTTGACCACTCCAGACTGTGAATACGTTGGACGTCATCTTGAATGTGATGATTCAAGCCATATGTTCCTTACACCAGGCTTCTTTCCCAAGTTACAGGTATTTAAGATAAATATTGTTTGATTATTTACTTCTTCCCAATTTGTTTAACATGCAGGCAGGTATGGGAATTGAATTTGAACATTGAAATGGGATGATTGCAATGGATAATGATCTTTACTTGAAGAGTAAGTACCTTGCAGAACATATTGATATTCATTCTCTTATGTGTTTGGTTTAGTGTAGGTAAAAGAGAGAAGAAAAAAAAACAGAACACGGTAGATGGGATAATATTTCCCTTTTCATCCCCCTTGAAATAATTATCAGCAGTGATCAGCAAAATCACCTGAAGAATGGAAAACAGAAATATCACACCACCAAATGCAATTTTTCATTGTGTCAGCAGCAATCTTGGTAATGTTTGATATTTCAAAATATATACGACATTGCGGGACGCTGCCACTAACAAGACACTCAAAATAATAGAAAAGGACGTAATTTTCCTCCAGAGAATTGTGTATCGACTATTGAGGTCGATCCCCCTTTATACATTCCAATCCTTTCCTTGACTGCAAGATAATACAGCCAGAGATCCCTTCATTTTGGGATCTTTTCTAGTGTATTAGATATACATTGATGACTCATACAGTTGAAAAGGCCCAATAGAGCTAACCGAAAAATTAGGCCCAATTACAATAATACAAACTAGTTTGAGGAATCTCTTTTAAGACCCCAAGTCTAAATCTAACAAGGTTCACACTATATCTCAGTCTGAAGTCAGAACTTACGAGTTTAAATTGTAAGCTAGGTTAGTCTAATACGATCATGCTCATGAATATCGATCACATACCTTGACACACTCATAAATCACAATTGTTATGATATTTATTTGTTGGCTAATTCAGGGTTGGATAAAACTTTAGGTCCATTAAGTTATAATTTCTTATTCCTTTTAGAATAGACTGTGGTATGAGTCACGGATGTACTAATGTGAAGAATCGACGAAAAAACGCAAATTGGAGTGTTTTGAAGCAATTTTTAGAAGATAACATCGATTAAAAAAATCACATCTCACAAATTGAGCGTCAAATCGAAGCATGTTAACTACCGTTGGAAAGCTCTTTTCCAGTTAATATTTATAATTTCCAAGATTGCATCAATCGGAACTTTAACGTCAAAAAACAAATGTAAATCTGTTTTGGTTAAAGGCATCACTGTGATTTCTATGGTATCTACTGCTCCACATTATGCACAAGTAAACCATGTTGGCAGTACATCCAAGAAGAATACGTCACATTCTAAATCTACACCTATATGCCATTATTGTAGAATTAAAGAACACATTCGACCCCATTGTAATAAGTTGAGAAATCTATAGAAAAATCAGCAATGGAAGAAGAAATTGTCTCTACTGAAGATCAATGCTAGATCCATATGGGTTAGGAAATCTAACTTACCTATTGATTTGGTACATACTGCACTGATCAATATGATCAAGCTCCCACCCTCAGTAGTGAAAAAAAGATAGCGTTAAGGGGGAGTCAAAATTAAGGGGGATTTGTTAGATCCTGATTGACAAATTGCTACATGCTGATTATTCTTTGTCAATTGTAGATAAAAAAGGGAGATATACAAGGGGAAATAAAGACAAAGACAGGTTATATACTGAAGGTGCAAAGTTTTTTATACAAATATTCAATGCATTTTTTGTTTTATTTTTTTGGTAGAATATTTGTAAAGTTTAAGGAGTTTTGTTCATGAATTGCCAAAGGGGGAGATTGTTAGGATATTTTTGTTGTGGCTAATTTATGCGTTGGGCAAAACTCTAGGTTCATTGAGTTGTAATTTTTTATTCCTTTTAGAATGGACTTTGGTATGAGTCGCCGGATGAACTAAAGTGGAGAAATCAAAGAAAGAACGTAAATTTTAGTGTTCTGAAGTGATTTTATAAGGATAACATGGATTAAAAGATCATATCTCACAAACTGAGCGTTCAATCAAGGCAAGCTACCTACTGTTGGAAAGATTTTTTCGAGTAGATATCCGTAGGTTCCAAAATTGCATCAATTGGAGATAAAACGATAAAGTTATACCCTCGGAATTTTTGCATAAAAGTGCAGAATTTACAAGCGCACTAGAGCGCCCAATGTGAAGTTTCCAACAAGAAACTAGTGCGCTTGAGCACCCGGTGCACAGAAACCTGCTTTCTTATATGGAATTGTTTCCTGTTTGCGCCTAAATTGCGAGTTTTTGTTTTACAAAGACTCTAACCCTAAGGTATGGATTGTAGGTTATAAAAAGAGGTTTTCGCTCATCCCTAATATAATAATCTTATGTTTTTGAATTGAGAATTTATATTGAACATCAACCTACTTCTTTAGAGCTTTTATTGGAGAGATTGTGCTGAGGTTTTGTATTAGAGAATATTGCTTCTACATCTCTTGTAGAATATTGTCTTTTCTTTTGTAGAAGATTTGTTCGTCTTGAATGGCTTCAAAGTATATTGGATCAAGCGCGAAGAGTAGTGACTGTCTGAGGAGTCGTGACAACAGGAATTGTGTAAAAAGAACTGCAGTCTTTTGGTTGAATTACAATTAGGAAATGGTCTGTGAGTATATCTTGTAATTACTAGTTATTAGTACTTAGTTTTTGTTGGTCCGAGAAAAGACTCGTGGTTTTTCCTGATTAAGGTTTTCCCTATAAAAATCTATGTCTTCTTTTTGTAGTGTGTGATTGATTTATTTGTTAGTTCTGTTATTCTTCAGCTGCATATATTTTAAACTACAACTTAGAAATTCGGATCTAAGACATTCTTTGAACAAGACCATAAAATGAGACTTTGGTTTGATATAGAGACGTTTCTTCCTTTTTCCTTTTTTGCTACATGGAATACATGAAAACCCGCTCCCTCATATACATACTCATGTCGCTAACCAGCAAAGCTAAACATAACTACATTTCATTTCTTGCAATCGGTTTTACATCTCAAGCCAATAAATTTAAATGTTTATTTCCTGAAAGTCTTTACGCCAAGACAGTGAACTATATGGGGAAGAATGGGAATGAACATGTAATAAATAAATATAGCTTCTCTCTTAAGCGACTGCACTGCTATTCTGAAAATACATGTAGTTATTGTTATATCCTTCGTGAAGTTTGGTAATCAGCATGCATGGTTGATGGCATTCCTAAAGTATCATCGTTATTTTGATGAATTTCTGAAAAAACAAAAAACTCGACTATTGATCAAGAATTAGATTAACCTGTCTATGAGTACAGGAACTGTCAATCTGGGTTACACAATTGGTACATGGCAGTATGGACATTTGGAATTTGTGTTAGACATGGACGTGGAACGTCCACCCATTTTTAAGTGCCCAGGTAACATTCAAAAGAATAAGTAGGAGATACATCATACAACTCAGTGCTTTTGCACGTATGGGACATGGGCACACAAATAAATAACCCATTAAGAGAAATTCTAGGAGTACAGAAGATAGTAAACCTATACAGCCCTTAACAGTCTTCTTTATTTTCTTGCTTGGAGCACTTACAGTCTACTTATGGTCCATCCATAGTATGAGAACGATGTCGGGGAGAGTTCTATCCATCAATACGATGACCATGATTTTGCAGATAATTCCTCATGAACATCCTAGAACAATATTTCATATTTTTGTAAAGCAAATCTATCTAATGACATTACCGGGTACCGACAAGTTGCTAATGCAGTTGTTTGCAAATCCAGGTGCATCTCCACAACAAAATCCTTGGATCAAAGAACCCACATGCTGCAACCTACTATCTAGAGAAATATCTCATCTCCATTACCATCAATGGAATCCATGTCAGAGTAGAGCTTGGTGGGCAATTGGGCTACTACATTGATGTCCTCGCATGCTCTACGAAGAACACAACTGAAATGCTGAGACTCTTCCATCAGCTGATAATCCCAACAATTCAAGGCCTCTGCCATGGAGTCACCTTGATCGAACACATCCTCCGGCCAGAATGTGTAAAAAATCTAATGCCACCTCGATACCGGAAAACCCAATTCGTGCCGCTGCAGCAATTGAAGCAGGCACTGCTCACTGTTCCAGCAGATGGCATGTACGACTACCAGCACACATGGAGTTCAGTATCGGATGGAAGCAGAACCATCTTACTCTCTGGGTTCGATTATGCCAGAAACCTCCTATCCGACGATGATTTCCGGGAAGTCCTCCATAGAAGGTATCATGATCTTTACAACCTCGCCGTGGAACTAGCAGTTCCAATGGATAACACCCAAAACCCACCACCAGTAACTGAAAATGAAACTACTAGCACAGTTGAACCGACCATGTCTGGCATTGCCAAAGGTGTGGAAGTAGTCCTTCAGAGGCTCAAGATCATTGAACAAGAGATCAGGGACTTAAAGCAGGAAATTCAAGGCCTGAGATACTATGAGCATCAACTACTAATCGAACTACACCGCAAAGTGAACTATCTGGTAAACTACACTGCCCACTTGGAAGAGAAGAAAGTACCCCACATGTTCTACTTTGTCCAAACAGAGAACTACTCAAGAAAACTTGTTACAAACATGATTTCAGGCATGACAGCACTCAGATTGCATATGTTATGTGAATTTCGGAGAGAGATGCATGTTGTCCAAGATCAACAGGGGTGTGAACTGATGAAAGTAGACAACCAAGCAGTTAAGTTTCTGGCACCTTACATGACCAAGTTCATGAAACTACTGACATTTGCTCTGAAGATTGGTGCCCATATGGTGGCAGGAATGGGAGAGATGATACCTGACTTGAGCAGGGAAGTTGTCCATCTCTTGGATTCCTCTGCTTTTTATGGGGGAACAGCATTGGCAGCTGGGGCAGTCGGGGTTGCTGCAGTTGGGCAGATGGGTGGGAGCAGAAACAGAAGCCTGGGAAGATACCCAGGTGGGGAGAGCTCCAGGAATGTTCAACAAGATATAAGAGCTGCTCAGCAATGGCTTGTGGATTTCTTGAAGGAAAGGAAGTGTTCAAGTGGGAGAGATATTGCAGAGAAATTTGGGCTGTGGAGGGTGAGATACAGGGATGATGGGCAGATTGCCTGGGTCTGCAGATGGCATAGAGAAGTAAGAGCAAATGAAATAATGGAAGTTCCCATTTGAAGAAGCAATCTTTGAGAGTTTGTGGGATAGATGTTTAACACAATCCAAGAACATATCAAGGACTAAGGTAATGTTAGCAAAACGCCTCAGTTGATTTCATCTGTAAAAACTTGAAACTAGTTGTACATATTAAGTTTTTTAGCTAACCACAGCTACCGAGACCTTGCAAGCATTAGTAGAGACACCATAAATACTTTTCAATACTCCCCATCGGGTGGATCCTACTCCTCAACAGTAGAAACTTAAACCAGATGGTGACGAGGTTTCATTGGACTGTGAGAGTCATGGAAATACAAGTACAAATCAAATCCCTTAGAAACTTGGTGATTTTAATGCCTAACAAAAATAAGGACAATCCAATAACATAGATATGTTTGCAAAGAGTGATTTTTTTTTTTTTTTGGTTGCAATGTTGGCATTTTATGTGTTTTCATTTCTAAGGTGAAAGCATTTTCTACAGTGTTTGCGGGAATTAAATTTCCACATAGAATGTGTCACCACAGAAAATACAAACTGGAGTAACTTCTATTCTAATCTATATAAGTTTGACATCTATAATATGTTAGGGATGTGGATGCAGATTTACTAGGGAAATGGTTGGGTAATTCTTTCATAGCAAAAGGGACACTATTTTATGGCTTTCTGCAGATCTTAACATTTACTCCTTCAAATTTTGCCCCTTTGATAGGTAGGCTTTACTTAAAATTTCAAGAAATTCAATACAGATCAAACAAAAGGAACCTAAACAAATTCTGTGTCACATATAAAAGATAATATAGGATTTCGGTATTACACACTCCTGGAAGCTCCAAGCTATATAAAAAAGATAATGCAGAACATTATTAGTTTAGAGCTTCATTTTTTTCTTTCTTTATAGCGTGCCCGCACGTACACATGCATATAAGCCTTGGGATGCATGGTGATCATAAAAGTCCACCGAAAGAAAAGATCTATATGAAGCCTATCTAAATGCAAATTTTTTAGTTTATAAGATCATCCTAAATCCGTGGTCTTAAAATTTAATGATTTAGAGGCATCATTTTATCATTTTATCATGAGGTCAATCCAATAGTTAGGAAAAGTTGGATGAGTGTGAAATTTGAACTTATGACCCTACCTGGGTAGTTTGTCTGAAAAGACTAGATTTACTAAAAAAAAGAAAAAAACAAGGGCAGGGCAGTTTTAAAGTGGGCAGTTAGTTGGCAGTTTTTACCCAAGTCCCTCACCATTAGTGCAACACCGGGAGATTAATCGTAGTTATTTCTATGGAAGAGAGGTGCCTCAGTCCTCACTAACAGAGATTCCAGTGGATTGGCATCTGGTTTCATCGGCGGATACAGTTTGTGGTTCAGATGATTTGGAAGCAACACAGTAAAAAATTAAATGAATGAATGCATGAATGAGTGTTGGCATGTGGGCATTAGACCTTGAATGGCTGAGATTTGTTAACAATTTGTTTCTAGTGTTAATGAATCAAACCATAAGCTAAAGGTGTAAGAGCCATTTCAAAAAATGAAACTCATCTACTTGTCAGAACAGTGAACTCCTCCTGCCAGAGAGAGAGAAACAAATCTGCTTCCAGCTGTGTTTCCTTGGTCTTGATCATCTTGGCATTTGGCATACTGTCCTATTGAAGTGGATCTGTCCTCGAGCTTTGAGAGGGTCACTTTTGAAAAAATAAAAAATAAAAAGATTACCATCCGAATAGGAGGAGTTTCTAGTTTTGAGGGTTTAAAATATAGCTCATGAGGTTATGTTGCATGTTTGACAAAGGAGTAGGATAAAGTAGAGTAAAATTAAATTTTAAAAATTAAAATTTTTTTTCTTCTTTTTTTAAAAATTTAAACTTTTCTCATCTTTTTTCAAGAAAAGTCAAAAAGTCATCACTAAACTAAAAATAATCTTTACTTTTTATACAAAATGTAAAAAGGATTTTATATCAAACAACTAAAAACAAAAAGTCATTATAATCTAATCATATATTATTCTTTCTTAATTTTGAATTTACTGTACTTTATTTTACCGTACTTCTTTCCCAAAAAAACTCTTGGCAGATATGTAACCCTGGGGGCAGATTTGGGTTTGGCTACCACGCCCTGCCCCATTTGTATCTAATAAAGTGCGGTGCAATTTGGTATTCATGGGCTAGGTGGAGGATTGTCTAGGCATGACCCAAATTTTAAACTAAAATCCTGAGTTTGACTCAGGAATGGCCCAAGCCCAGCCCACTTGAAAAACTCGAAGCCCGAGCCTAGATTGAGTTCGATTTATAGAATAAGAACTTGAATTTTCTACCAAATTTTAGGGAAGTGCATGTCAGGCTGCCCACTTTCAAGTCCTACCACTTTCACAATGGATTTTTAATCATAGGATCCGGACTCTATCTTAGGTTGTAGCGTAACTAGTTTGGTCGTTTTGCCTTTGTTTGAGAGCACCCTTGTACAGTAAATAAGGTCGTGGAAGGGTTGTGGCTGTCGTTAAAAATTCTATTGCATGCCTTTAACCAAAAAAGAAAAAAAAAATCTACTACATGCAATAGACTATAATTAATGGGTTTAGCTGGACCCATGCTAACACTGATTTGTTGCCATCACTAAGTTTTATGGATGCCAAATGTGTATCATTTATCTATGGTCGCATTTGTTTATGATTATTTAATGTACCATGTGTAGAATCATGAGATGTGAAAATAATGTGTAAATTGGCATGTCAATCCAGACATCTAAGAGCATCTCCAACTGATACGTCAAATTTTGAAGTCTCAAATGAAATTTAAAGGTTGATGTAGCAATTTGGAGTATGAAATTTAGCATATTCAAAAGTGGGTTCTCAAACGAAGATGTCAAATTTATTTTTTTTCCTTCTACAGCTTGCTTGGAAAAGAAGTTATGCCATCTACGGCTTAGCTGTAGTTTATGTCCTAAGCCATGTTTGCAGCCTTGCCTGGAATTACGGGCTACCTTCTCGTTATACGTGTAAGGGCCCAACCCCATAAATTAACCTTTAATCACTTGATTGTAAATCAACTAATGGACCTTATGTATCTAGATTATTTAATATTTATATATATAAATAGAATTATAAATAAATATGGAATAAGACTCATTATAAAATATAATTAGTCATGTGGACCCCACTTTATCAACTTGCTAAAAATTAATTAACAATGTGCCAAAACTATATATAAAAAAAGAAACTAGTTATTTGATTAGTTAGTATTTAGTATTAATTAGTTAAGATGGTTTAATAAACCATATGTTTAAATAACCTTAAATTAGAAGAGTTATAACTTTAGGGGAGTTTTAGTCCATTCATGTTATACGTTGGGCCCTAGTTGAGTTCAATGTGGATAATGCTTTTAATTAAGTTATGAGTCTTAAAGTCTTTAAGTTTGTTTTAATAAACTTCTATTTATTATGAAACCTCCCACCTTATGTGAACAAGCCCTTGTAGCATTGCTCTATATGAAAAACACATTCATGGTGTGTCCCAAAAGAAATGATAGATATTCTTCTCTTTATCATATTGCACTTTCCGATTAAGAAGCCATGGTTGTCCCAAAAGAATGAGTGATATTCATGGGAATTACATCACACCAAATTTTATCTTCATATACACCAATTTTGAAAGATACTAAACATCTGTGAGTCACAGTAATGATAGAAGCATTAGACCATGTAACTTCGAAGGCATTGGAAGAGTCTCTGTAGGCCAATTGAGTTAGTCAATAACATATTGTGTCACAAAATTGATAGTACTGTCATGATCAATAATTAGATTAGTTAATCGATCTTCGCACCTTACTCGTGTTCGGAATACCATGGTCTGTTTCCACTGTTTGTCTTCCTGTTCATTGGTGGTGAGAAGTCTGCGAATGATAAGGGTGTGAGTATCTTTTCCTTCAAATTTTGTTTCCATCAGAGGATCTCTTGTCCATCGCAGAGAATGTTCTTTCCCAAGCTTAACTTGTTGCAGGTGGGACTATTGAAGCATGTGCTCAATATGAATTGCTTCCTTATATGCTTCATGAACACTGTGACATGGTTTCATCTTCTCAAGAATGTCTGGCTTCAAACCTCTGATAAAGCGAGTTAAATCATACAGCTCATTTTGTTTTAAGCCACAAACTTGGTGCAGTCTCGAAAATTGATTTAAATATTCATAAACTATCGAATCTGCCTGTCTGAGATTGAGGAATTCCTCAAAGTAGACCTTGTTGGCCGAATAACAATCTCCATATTTATACTTGTACAACATGCTTTGAAACTCATCGGATGGTCCAAAGATTTGCATATTAACTTTGCTGCAAGAAATTCAAAATCTTTTGAATGCTCAAAATTGACTAACCTGATGGCTTGATCTTATTGCCAAAAATACGCAAGTGAAGATGGATCGTGAATCCGACTAAAATATCATCATTTGAGAAGCAATGGCTAAGATCAATCAATTCAAAAAAGTCTGGATTATTTTTGCTGGGCCCACATATATATTTTGGACTGCTGTGGATCTGAATTTGGGTCAGGTCAAACCCGGAATGGACCCAATATGGGTGTGGGTTTAACAAGATTGGGGCAGATCAGGGCTAGGTTAAGCTCGGGTCAACAGTGAAGGCCTAACAAATTATAAGAAAGGGTACCTTCTCCTTCTCCTCTTGTTACAGTACGAAACGAAAGAAAAAGAAGGAAACAGGGAGGTGGGGCTTATCTGGATCTGGAGAGAATCGTGGGAGAATTGGAGGGGCATTGTGGCTGACAATGATGGTGGTCCGTTTGGGCTGGCGACACAAAGCTGATGACGATGGTGCTGGCGGTGCTGTTGTTGGGAGTACGACGATGACGACAGTGGTCGTCGACGGAGCTGTTGACGATGGCGAAGGCACTTGGCGACCGGCCCACGTATGTCGTCGATATTTCTCTTCCCTTCTGCTACTTCACTCTCTGCTGCGTTGCTTTTTCTAGTCCCCCCCCCCTTTTTTTTTCTCTTGGTTTTGGGAAGGATGACAGCGACCGATGGGTGGGCTCGGCTGGTGTCGGTGGCGGGTTCCTGAGGGCGGCGGAGTTTTGGGTTGCCGGCGAGGGACAAAGGGGGTTTAGGTGATTCTGGAAGAGATGGGGATGGACGGCAGTGGTCGAGGTGGCTGTCGGGGGTGGATTGGGTTGGTTTCGGTGGAAAGGGAGGAGATCGAAGGTGTGTTCGTGAAGGGGTTGGGTTTAATTAGGGTTTAAGGGTCGCAGTGGGTTAGGGATTGGGTGTAGATTTGGAGATCTGGGTTTGGAAGGTTGATTAGGGTTTATAAAAAGGTCGGTTGGTGTCAGTGATGGGTTTATGGGTTCCGGTGGGATTTTAGGAGATGTGAGGGGTTGTGGAAGGGGTTTGTGAAGGGTGATGGTGTACGATGGTGTGCGATGGGAGTTGGGATGTTGGTTCGGTGAAAGGGTGTCACGGCAGAGAGGGAAGATATGGCAGATTCGATTGTGAGTGGGATTGGAATGGTAGCGATCTGAGAGTGGATCTTAGCTCTGATACCAATTGAAGCAGCGCAGGGGAAGAAGATTAGCCAACAGGCTAATCTCCAAGCCAAAAGGCTTAGGGATAGGTTGTCTAGGTGCCTCACCAAAGACAAACAAACTCTCTCAACTGAGAACCAACTCAAAATCTTTATTCAATATTAAATTCTATATCTCATGAAGAGATTACATCTGTATTTATAATCAAGATATTACCTAATACAGGAAACAACTATTTCTAATCAAATAAGAAGTCCTAAATCAAACATGACTGGACTTGCCAAATATTAATAAAGCAACTAAACAACTACTAATAATATAATCTACTCTAATCTATTAGGTTGTATTGATCTTGGGTCCAATGGCCTGGTCAATTATGGATCTGGCCTGCATCAGTGGTTTACTTAAAGATCTAGGTTTTTCTCTAACTGCTTCATACACCTTTTCATGTTGATAATACAATTGCCATTCAGATTACTGGAAATCCGATTTTTCATGAGAGGGCCAAGCACATCGAGGTTTATTGTCATTTTATTTGAGATGAGTATCTACTTAAAGTTATCACTTTCCCATTCGTCTCTTCGCCACCTTAGATTGCAGATATTTTTACTAAGGGTTTTCTACAACCTTGGCATCAATTCTTCATTGAGAAATTGATGCTTGTTTATTCTCTGGCATCAATTTTTGTTTGGGGCAGGCGCGGGTTGGGGGGTTGGGGGGGGGGGGGGGTTGTTGGATTAACGTAGGTCCATCTGGACAGTACATGGGCCAAGCCCATTGTAAATCACACCTAAGCACAAACCCACTTACTAATTCACATTTTTCATATGGGGTCAAACATGCAATCATGTACAGTTGTATAATTCCTCATTAGGATATTTGATTACATAGTCCCATGGTAACCATGGGTCAACCTGCCCTTGGGCCCAGCCCACCCATCCTTATCCTATTTAGAATTATTTTAATGTTTAATGTCTTTTATTTATCTAAGTTCAGATGTTTTAATCTCAATAGTGTGGTTGTTAGACGGTTTGAGATTTGTTAGGGATAGTCTTTTCTCTATTCAAACATTGTAAAGCCTCTTTGGCTTAATTAATGATAAATGAAAAATTCTTTCTAAAGTGATTATGGGTTTCTTGAAGTGCACTTCTTCCTTGCCCGCGATAGGGAATTTAGCATGTGATATTTAGAGAGAGATGAAATACAGAACATAAGAGAGATGAATGTCGTGCCTCCTTTGAGGATCGACTGTTCTTATATAAGGGTTTAATTCCCTAATTACAATCAATTACAAATCTTAGATCCTAAACTGAAGCCACAAATTAAGTCCCTAATTACAATCAATTACAAATCTTAGATCCTAAACTGAAGCCACAAATTAAGTCCCTAATTACAATCAATTACAAATCTTAGATCCTAAACTAAAGCCACAAATTAAGTAACAACCTTTGACTAATTACAACGTAACAAAAAGGTACAATAAATGAGCCTAATGGACTTGGGCTTGCTTGACATGAAATGAGCCTAATGGACTTGGGCTTGCTTGACACCCCCCCTCAAATTGATGCTGGGGAGTCATAAAGCAGCAATTTGGAAACAAGAAATTGATGACGAGGACGAGGAAGTCCCTTTGTGAAGATATCGGCAAACTGAAATGCTGTAGGAACATGAGGAAGAGTAATGACACTACGCTTATATTCATCGCGAATAAAGTGGCAGTCAACTTCGATATGTTTGGTGCGTTCATGGAAGACAGGATTTTCAGTGATTCGGATAGCCCCAGTATTATCGGCATGCAATGGAGTAGGAGAGGTTTGAGAAAACCCGAGTTCCGAAAGAAGTCCCCGTAACCATAAGATCTCAGAACAAGCAGAAGACATAGCCCTATATTCAGCTTCCGTGGAAGAGCGGGACACCCGTTCTTGTTTCTTGCATTTCCAAGAAACGAGAGATGTTCCAAGGTACATGCACCAACCAGTAGTAGAACGGCGTGTGTCTTGACAGCTAGCCCAGTCAGCATCTGCATAAGCGGTCAGATGAAGAGGATTATCCTTTGGATAATATAAACCACGAGGAACAGTTTTGAGCAGATAACGGATAATGCGCTTCACAGCTGTCAAATGAAGGTGTCGAGGAGCTGTCATGAATTGGCTTACAAGATGAACAGCATATGAGATGTCAGGTCTAGTGATGGTGAGATAGACAAGACTTCCCACCAGACGCCGGTAGGTATGAGGATCAGGAAGAAGATCGCCATCATCTTTACTCAACTTGAGATTGACCTCTACAGGCGTATCAACAGGTGAAGAATCATTGAGGTCAGCCAACTCGATAAGATCTGATGTGTATTTGTGCTGATTAACAAATAAACCTTTTGGAGATTGATGCACCTCGAGGCCCAAGAAATAATGCAAAGGACCCAAATCCTTCATACGGAAGGAATCCCTGAGAGAAGCTTGGAGAGATTTGATCATACGATCATCCGTGCCAGTGATAATAATATCGTCAACATAGACGAGAAGCACAGTAACACCAGCAGATGTGTGGCATAAAAAGAGAGATGGATCAGAAGGACTCTGGGTAAAGCCACTCTCGCATAAGCGAGCCTTGAAGGTTTTAAACCAAGCGCGAGGAGCTTGCTTTAAACCATAAAGCGATTTGCGCAGGCGACAGACAGACCTCTTGAAGGGAGAGGAGACGCCTTGTGGTATCCGCATATAGACTTCTTCATGCAGGTCCCCATGGAGAAATGCATTTTTGACATCCATTTGGTATAAAGGCCAGGATTTAGAGGCAGCAATGGCGAGAAGTAACCGAACAGATGTCATTTTTGCCACAGGTGCAAACGTTTCCTCATAGTCAATGCCATACTCTTGTCTGTTTCCGAGTGCTACAAGTCTAGCTTTGTGTCTATCCAATGACCCATCAGATTTAAGCTTGATCGAGTAGATCCATTTGCAACCGATGGGTTTAACTCCGGAAGGACAATCCACAATATCCCAAGTGTGATTCTGATCCAATGCATCCAATTCCTCCTTCATAGCCTGGTTCCAGCAATCGTGTTGGACAGCCTGCAAATAAGAACTTGGGATAGAGATAGAAGAGAGAGTGGTCATCAAGGAAGTATGGGTAAATCCATACCTATCAGGTGGTCTAGAAGTTCTGGAGGAGCGACGTAAGGGAGGAGTAGGTGTGGAACCATGTGTCGGTGGAGGATCAGGGGGAGGACCATCCGCAGTGGGAGGTTTCTCCTGACGGTGGTAAACAAAAGCAGGATTAAACCGAGTAACAGAGGTTTGATCCGAAAAACCTGGTAAGAGAGCTGGGGAAGAGGGATGAGGACTGTCCATGTCAGTGGGGAAGAAATATTGATTTTCAAAGAAAATAACATTCCGAGAAACCCTGATACGACGACCAATGGGATCATAACAAACAAAACCTTTTTGATTAGTGGCATAACCCAAAAAAGCACACCTGCGAGATTGTGCTGTTAGTTTTGTTCTTTCTGTGGGAGGTAAATGAACAAAGCAAACACAGCCAAAGGTATGTAAGTGATCAAACACAGGATGATGACCAAACAATTTAAAATGAGGCGTTAAATGAGCAATGGTATGTGATGGAAGGCGGTTTATGAGATAGACAGCTGTGGTGAGAGCTTCAGTCCAAAAACGAGGGGGAACGGATGCTTCAATCAGAAGAGTTCTAGTGACAACAAGAAGATGTCTGTTTTTCCGTTCCACGACTCCATTTTGTTGTGGAGTATATGGACAGGTACGTTGGGAAATGATTCCATTATTGTTTAAAAATGATTGAAAATCCTTGGAAACATACTCCCCCCCTGAGTCTGAGCGCAAAGTTTTAATGCATTTAGAGAATTGGTTTTTAACATATTGAACAAAAAATTTAAATGCATTAAGAACATCAGACTTTGAATGTAATAAATAAATCCAAGTAAATCTGCTGTAGTCATCAATGAATGTTACAAAGTACTTGAAATGACTATGTGAAATGGTCGGAGCAATGCCCCAA
Source organism: Sextonia rubra (assembly GCA_037013555.1). Lineage (NCBI taxonomy): Eukaryota > Viridiplantae > Streptophyta > Magnoliopsida > Laurales > Lauraceae > Sextonia > Sextonia rubra. Next base: position 14,642,376 of record JASUAD010000007.1, on the reverse strand, counting down.
ACATCACTGTGAATTAAGTCAAAACATGTAGTGCTCCGTGTGTTAGAAGTTGGAAAGGGTAAAGTTTGACTCTTCCCTAATTTACAAGCATCACAGTCAAAAGAAGCAGAATCAACAGGTTTATTTATTAATCTAGATTGAAATAAAGTAGACATTGTAGAAGCAGTCGGATGACCTAGTCTATTATGCCACAACCGAGAATTATTCTTAATGAAAAAACAAAATAACTGATGTAAAGTTTTATCATGAATAAATGAAGACACTGGTAAGGAAAAAAGTCTTCCACGCTTAGGCCCCCTCGCGATCACTTCCCCCGACTCCCGGTCCTGCATAACACAACCAGAAGGAGAAAACAAAACATTGCAGTTATTTTCAACAAGTTGACCCACAGAAACCAAATTGGTAGCAAGATGAGGAAGATGTCACCAACAGAGGTGATAGGAAGATGATCTCCATTGGCAGCTTGGACAGTAAGATGACCAGTGTAAGGAACAACATTGTGTAATTTTAGGGCTGAAGTGGTCATATGGTTACTTGCACCAGAATCTAAGTACCAGGTATTGGAAAGAGAGGAAGCAGTACCTGCGATGTGCATGGAAGCTAAGGCATTGATGATCATTTCGTTTACCATCTCAGGGGTGAGAGGAGTTGTTGACGTAGATTGGGAGGAACCAGGTTGGGATGAAGAATCAGACTGCAGAGAACCACTGAAGTCAGGTGAAGCATATGTTGGAGTAGTCACAGTGTAAGCACTAGGAGCTGACTGCACGCTGTAAGTACCAGGGGCTGGCTGCACATAGTTGCGGGAAAGAGAAGTGCGATTCTTCTTCCTGCACTCTTCAAGAACATGACCAGTGGCCTTACAATATCGGCAGATTTTTGCCTTACATTGATTTGCATAGTGACCATATTTCTTGCAGGTATGGCACTGAACTTTACTGATGTCCCTAGAAGGTGGTCTAGTTGTAGCAACATAGGCAAGGGGAGTCTCAACAGATCTCTGTTGTTCCAGTGTAGTTTGAGTGACCCGACGTTGTTCTTCCCGTAGAAGTTCCTGAAGACAATCATCCAAGCTAGGAAGAGAAGCCCTGCTCATTAAGTTAGATCGAACTGTCTCAAACTCGAGACGAAGTTTCATAAGAAACTGATCCCGATGACTACATTGCTGTAATGGAAGTAATTCCTGGAGAAGAGCTGCAGATACCGAGGCAAACTTAATCGCATCATATTCGGACCACAGTCTGCGGAAGCCATTATAATACTCCTGAATAGACTGGGTGCCTTGAGTGAATTGTGAGATTTCAAGTTCTAATTGAAACTGGTGAGCAGGATTGCCTTGTTGGTAAATTTTCTGAAGATACTCCCACATTGCACGGGCAGTGTGGCAGGGTTTGAGGTTGAGAATAAAATGTGACTCAACAGAGCCCAGCAACCAGGTCTTGATTTTAGCATCCTTTGTTTTCCAAGCTAAAATTTTCTTATCATCTTCTGCAGGTTGAGGTTCAGATCCATCAATGTGTCCCCAGAGTTCTTTTCCTTCCAAATAAATTTGAAATTGGAAGGCCCAGGAGGTATAATTTGTACCATCAAAGCGAATCAGGGCAATCTCATGTTTGTCCATGACTAAAGAGAAGGAAGAAACCCGCACAAAGCAGTCCGGAAAGGATATTGGCAAAACAATATCTTTTGGATGGCCGAGATGAAAAGAAATGGACAAAACAGAATTTCTACAATAAAGGGTAGATGGCCTACCTCAGATGATCCATAAATGGTGAGAAAATCTTCAAAAAAAATGTAGAAATCCAGACGACCAAGATGGGCTGGTCCAGCTGAATGGCGATGATGATCGCAGGTGGGCCACTTCAGATCTGAGATGAACAGGGATGATCAAGGCTTCCAGATCTTGGAAGATGACTCTGATGATCAATAAATCAGAAACAAATTCTTCATAAATCCTGGAAGCTTCAGGCGACCAAGATGGTAGGATTCCGCTAATGAGTTGGTGAGAATCACAGGTGGGCCACGTCGGATCTGAGATGATCAGGATGATCTGGCTGAAGAGAATGATCACAGATGATCATATACTGGCTTCCAATGTTTGGAAGATGATGTAGGAGAAGATCACAGATGATCGAGCTCTGATACCATGATATTTAGAGAGAGATGAAATACAGAACATAAGAGAGATGAATTCGTGCCTCCTTTGAGGATCGACTGTTCTTATATAAGGGTTTAATTCCCTAATTACAATCAATTACAAATCTTAGATCCTAAACTGAAGCGACAAATTAAGTCCCTAATTACAATCAATTACAAATCTTAGATCCTAAACTGAAGCCACAAATTAAGTCCCTAATTACAATCAATTACAAATCTTAGATCCTAAACTAAAGCCACAAATTAAGTAACAACCTTTGACTAATTACAACGTAACAAAAAGGTACAATAAATGAGCCTAATGGACTTGGGCTTGCTTGACATGAAATGAGCCTAATGGACTTGGGCTTGCTTGACAGCATGAAGCCAATCTTCAGGTGAAAGGTTGACTTACACCCCCTCTACCTTCCATCTCTCATCTCTCTACCTCTGTCCACCCCACATCTGGTACCCCGCTCCACATCATTTGGTATTAGAGCCGAAGATCGTCAACCTTGGATTTGAGAGTCGGCAATCACCATGTCCATCACCTCTAGCATTGTGGTTGGCTCCTATCGCAATATCAAAACCTTAGAAACTTGGCACAAAGGCATTTTCCTTCTCCCTACCACTGTCCTTCCTTCCGTCCAAAAATCCATTTGGCAACCAAAACCCTAAACCCTTGACTGATCATGAACCTGGCCCTATATCCCCACTGGCGACTTACTCAAACCCAATCACCATTACCGACCCAAATCCCAGGAACCACTTTGCCCTTTTGCTGCACAATAGAACACCACCCACTTCTGACTCGAACAACCCCACCGGTTGTTCCTTTACCTCTTACCGTCGTTGCCATCAACCTGGAAATCTTTGAGGAAAAAAAAAAATTCCACCATCACCTTTGACCATTAACAGTGCCGCCGGGCTAATCCCAAGGTTGCCTAAACGAGGCCCAAACCCCAACATATCCCCCACGTCTGCCTAAACCCCATCTCCCAAATCCATTTAAAAGAAAAAAAGGTAAAATTCCCCTAAACATCTGAGCCCTAATCTCCCAAATCCCTTTCAATACTAAATCTAGAATCCTAAATCCCCTAAAATCAAAATCCTAGACCACCAAAATCCCTAAATCGTCTCCACTATCGTGAATTTGAACCTAATCCATCAAGGCCAAACTCATCTGAATTATCATCATCAAAGCCTTATCCTAACCATGTTGAGGTAGGCTATATGAATTCTGTTTTTCCATTCCGTTCTGTTTTGAGCCAAATTCTTATATAAGTTAAACTTTTTCAAATTTGATTTAATTACCTCCATCAATATTTTCTTCGGCCTACCCCTACCTCTTGATGGGCCATCTTCATAGATAGCCAAACTTTTCATCTCCGGTGCCATAGCCATCCTACGCTCAACATGCTCAAACCATCTTAAACGGGTTTATCTAATTTTAAATGGCCAAACTCATCTGAATCTAAAAATTAAAAAATTAAAAAATAGAAAGGACAAGACGAGTAGAAGAGAGAGAGAGAGATAGAGAACGAAAAAAAAAAAGAAAAAGAAAAAAACAAAAGAAACAGAGATTAGGCATACCTGGCACCACAACTCCGGCAGCATCTCGTTGTCATCGTATCCGGCTTTAAAGACTATTGCCCACCTCATCGTTGGTGCACCTTGCAGTCGTCTCCAGCACCACCACTACAACATTGCTATTGTTGCCACCTCTAGTTGCTGTCTCTACCTTTATCTTAGGAACGCCACACCATCACCAAAATATCATGGTGCCGTTTGCATTATCTTCTCCGTTTCCTTAGAGCAAAAGAGGTTGAAGTCCTTGTAAGATGCTATGTACTAACCCAAAAGCTTAAGTTGATAGGTGGAAGGCCCAAGTAGGTATATGAAGCTATGCCAAACCCATTACTTGGGCGATGTGGGACGTGGGACATTTTTCCAAAACTCCCCCTACGTGCAGGCCCAACAGATTCTATGGACAGGCCTGCCACGTGGGCTACACAAGAATGACTCCTGCTTCGATTCCAACTGTTTTGCACGAGCAGAAGCATGTAACCTGCGATCGACAATTAAGCCACACACAAGAAGAGATAAAGGATTTATGTGGTTCACCCAAATAGGGCTACATCCACGGACATAGATAATATCGTCTTCACTATCATAAACAAAGGCATACAAACTCTCATTCTCTCATCATCTCTCTTACGTGATGTGTGAACACCACATGATTTATGACACGTATTGGGTCCAAATTGGTTTGGGCCTGCAATAGGGGTCAAGTCCAAGATAACACAGCAGTAACAATAGTGAGTCCAAGTTTGTGCGCTTGAGCTTTAGTTTGGCCCAAATCCGAATAAAGAAAAAGGAATCCGAGGGTCAGGCCTAAGCCAAGAACAATGGAATTGCATAAGGCAACTTAAGAGTGGGTCCCTGGTTAGCAGTTTGATCAAATAGGACCGCTCAAATTTGATTTGTTTATATTTTGATCAATCGAATTCCGATCAAAAAACACTTCACCTGCAAACTCTTGGAATGAAGATCTTTACATTAGGTCAGATTGATTAAATTTTAAAGAGCATTAAAGTTTCAGTCATTGCATCCAAGTCAACATGAAATTAGAAAACATTGAACTTTTTAATGGACTTCAAAAAATTCTCTACTAACTTAATTATGGAAATTGATATGTTCAGAATGAAGTCTATTTTCACCAATTTCTTAATTTGAGACAAGGAGATTTGATAGTTGTTGAATATGTTGACGAATTTGTAAGACTCTAATATTTATGTCAACTAGTGGAGGACAAAAGACACGATATGATTAGTTCTCGTCGAGCTTGAAACCATATATATGGAGAGAATGAATGCATGCAAGACCATTACGGAAGCCATTACAAGAGCCATCCGTGTCGAGCGTAGGCTTAGGTGGTCCCACATGCAAAAATATAAATCTACAGAGGAAAGATCTCAGAAAATAATTGAAGTGCATGGTGAGCAATCTATAAAAGAAAACATTAAAGCTCACATTAAAATGCAAGAACCAGGAAAGAAAAGGCCAGTGCTGGCCGTCGCGAAAGAAGAAAACATGAACATTGGAAAACTGGAAATCGTCATTGATCAGGAGATTGCCAAAAAAGATCACATCATAGAAGCTCCTCATATTGACTTTGTCCTCGGAGATCGACTGTAAAAATTAGAAGATCTTGTGAAGATGATTCAACTTAAAAAATTGCATTGTTAATTTATTTTAGTGCACATCCAGTCCAACTCTGGACATCAAAAGTCACAAAGCCTAATGTCTATTTGGTATAAGAGATCAATTGAATCCACTAAGTTATGTGCAGACCATGAAGATTAGGAAGCACCTTGGGAAAATTTTATGGAACTCGAGGTCGAGTTCTCTCCTAGAAGGGGAGAGTTGATGTAGGTCAAACCCATGGTCTCCATGGATTAGCCCACCCCTAGGCCCAACCCACTTGTCCTTATCCTATTTAGAATTATTTTAACGTTTAATGTCTGTTATTTGTCTAAGTTAATATGTTTTAATCTCAATGTAGGGTTGTTAGACGGTTGAGATTTGTTTAGGGATAGTCTTTTCTCTCTTTAGACATTGTAAAGCCTCTTTGGCTTATTCAATTAATGATAAATAAAAAATTCTTTTTGAAGTGATTTTGGGTTTCCCGAAGTTCTCTTTTTCCTCACCTGTGATGGGGAGTTTAGTGTGAAGCCAATTTTCAGGCGAAATCCTGAGTTACACCCCTCCACCTTCCATCTCTTGTCTCTCCGCCTCTGCCCACCCCACATCTCGTACCCCACTCCATATCAAATTGCCCTATCAAAGGGATTGTAATTGATAGCACTTATTGTACTTACAGATAGAATCTCTATATAAGAAGATGAAATCTCACATTGAGACCATCGGAAATTATCAGAAATCTTGTGTTTAGTTGTTATCATGAAAATGACACTAATCTCAACTATTAATATGATCAATGGCTAAGATTAAAATAAAACAACTTAAATGAATATTCTCAAATTGAAAAATTATCCAAAACATGAAAATAAATTAAATGAAACTCCTAAAGTGGGTGTCCTCCCATAATGGGCTAGATCTCCCCTTATGTTTGACACAATGGGGTCCCTAGTGGGGTCCAACTTGCTCTTGCTAACATCCCATTTTACGTCTTCTTGGCGTGGGGCCTTACTAATGTTATGCATATGGGGTTTTCTGGCTCTAATCATCACAATGTGGGGTCTTTAATTTATAATTATGATGCAAGTTAACGTGATCTGACTGTTGACCCAATGGTGGATCTCCTCTGAAACTTTGATCTAACAATGGAACCTCTCCAAATCCTGGAACTGGGCCCAAATAAATTTCATCCAACCATAAAGATATGTGGAAAAGGACCCTTTTCTTTCTTTGATATTTCTTAAACGGTGATGCTTTAATATCCTCGTCATTTTCTTTAGATGATCCCTGATGCTCTGATGTTGTCATCATTTTCTACTAGACGATCCAACTCGATATTAGCAAGTTGTTGGGAGTCTTGTTTATCTTATTATCACACTACCTAAGATCGCATTTGTTGTTCGTATGTGGTCAGCCAATTCGTTGCTCGCTTGTTGCTTGAACTTTTGCTCATTGGGTTGCCATTGTTTGTATCTTTGCTTTTTCTTGGAATCTTCACCCACTTCTTGGAAGAGCAAGAAGTGATCTCTCGTCTCCCTTCTTTTACGGAAGCTTAATACATTTGCTGCTGAGATTGTCTAATTTTGATGAATTCTAATACAAAAAATTGTGATAGTGTGAGTGCTCCTTACTGCTTGCAATGATGTCTTCATAAAACCACTAAGCATATTGAGACCAACTGCTATGTTGTGTGTGAGCATCTTCGTCGTTGCACCACTCCTCTCTTTTTCATTCCTTCAGCGACACATTTAGTGGATTTCTTTACCAAATTGCTTTCATCTCCACTCTTCTCATAATTGCTTGTGTGACGCCCTACCCCTACACGCATGCATGATATTATTCGCTTTGGCCCATTGGCCTCACGATTTTGCTTCTGGTGGGTCTTAACAAACCCACCAAAAGGCCTCATACATAGTAATGGTGCAAGCTCTACATATAATCCTAATCACTTTCCTCTCTATAGTCGATATGGGACTTCAGGATGTCACAATCGACCCCCTTTAGGGCTGCACGTCCCTGTGCAGTAGCTTGGCAGTCCATGTAGCCTGCCAGCCCTCTTGGCTCGCCCACATAAGAACCTGCCCACTTAGCCTTAACTCTTGTTGCTACATTTTTCGCATTGGGAACTTTAAGAACTTTAAAGGGAGGGGGGGGGGGTGTGTTAAGACACAATAGCGGGACCTTTAGGACTAGAATAAAGGTTGAGGGACCATATCTTCTCCATGTGTCTTCGACTGTTGTAATTTATAATTATCTATGTAACTGAGGCTACAAATCCTTAGGCAAACCCTCGTACTTCTCAACCATTTAAAAAGAAGGGCTATGTATGCATCAAAGTTTGATAATCTTGATTAACTCCTTTTCTTCAAAGTTTGTCTAGATTATGAATATTATGATTGAGGTAGTGATCACTTTCCAAACTTGTTACAAGCTCTTATAAAAAGGGGTTTACTTTGTTGTTCTCTTTCTAGTTTTCTATTTTTGTTTTGAAAAAAAATGAATGAAAGGTAAGCTCTTTTATTGACATTGCATGAATTGATGGATTCACATCCACTCTCTTCCATTGGTTTATTTAGAACAGTCCAATCTCTTAAGTAAACCTTATATAGTCAATGCATTAGGATTTTTTTTTTTGTTAAAATTTATTTCATATCCTCTTTGCGCTATTGCAGCTTCAAATTCTTTTCAGGGAACTGCTATGGATCCTTGCATTCCTAAAGGTTACAATCGAAGTACAAGTTTAGATATTGCATTGAATGAAAGTGAAAATCAACTTATAGCAGCCAACTCAATGGGCAATTTTTCTGCATGCAGATCTGCTGTTTTGTCATTATTACAGAATGGACAAGGTTAAACTCATTCTTCTTCACTATTACCCTTCACTGTGTTTTTAATGTTCTTTATATTCCTTCTTCAGTATTACCCTTTTAAAGGCTTTAAAATAATTCCTTTAAAGATAAAATATAAGGATTACAACTTCAGTGAGCATATACAAAGTGCTAGAATTATTGTGGGAATTGAAGCCCAGGAGATGCCAGAAAGAGTTCATTCCATTGCCTTAGCTTGATAATTAGGAAGGATGGGGAGATTGATGAAGATGTTGAACATAGGATAAAATGAGATGATTGGAGTGGAAACTTGCTTTTAAAGTGCTTTGTGACTGACGAATGCCTACAAAATTGAAAAGAAGATTTTACAGGTTAATGATTAGACAACTATGACCTTTAGTGCAGAATATTGACCAATCAAGAAGCAACATATGCTCAAAATAGATATAGCAGAGGTGAGAATATTGAGGTGGATATGTGGTAAAATTAAAAAGGATAAAATTAAAAATGAGGGCTTTCAATAGCATTTAAGAGTATCATCAATACAGGATCAAATTAGAAAAGCTCATTTAAGGTGGTTTGGGCATGTCCAACATATGCCAGCAACGATGCCAGTAAGAAAAAGTTTGGCTATGTAGGTTGATGGCCTACCAAGGGGAAGGGGTAGGCTAAAGAGGATGTGGATGGATGTAGTAAAAATCGATCTGAAGAAACTCAATTTATCTGAGCATTTGGATCAGGATAAATTTGAATTGAGAAACACAATTCATGTTGTTGACCCCAACATTGTTGTTATAAGGCTTTGATAATAATGATGATGATGTATTTAGTGGTGTATACATTCCTTCATTTTCTTTTGGCGAAATACATTGCTTTGTTTAGCCATTGTTTGGATTGCCAAAAAAGAGGCTCCTAGGAGGGCCTAAATTAGGGACAGACCTAACCTTTGGCAATTTTGCACGAAGTGGTTGCTCTTAGGTCTCAAACCTGCATTATTATGCATGGCACCCGAGACTTTTACCATTGCATCAAAGGAATGACCCCTCATTATTGGGATTGCCAATGTCTTATTATATTATGTGCCTATGTTCAGTCCAACTTCCACTATTTTTTTCCTTTCATATTGATAGTGACAGTTGAGGCCCCATATCTAATATTATCAATAGATATCAATATTTTGTACGTTTATTGATGATGCTGCTCTTTTGATATGGTTGTATTTAATTTGTATATGAGATGAATGTCTAATGTTTTCATATTTTTCATAAATAGGTTCAAAATCAATTCCATACTGATATTGAAATTTTTGGAAGGATAGTGGTTGTGAATAGTGGATATCTATCTCTTTGAGTTTTTGCTAGATATGCTAGAAAATGGAATTTTGTCTCAGACTACATGTCCCCATACTCAACAAAATGGAGTTGCAGAAGTAAAAAAATGGGCACTTCTTGGGGTAACTAGATTTCTTAAAAAAATATTTATGTTCCTGTTTCTTATTAGTACGATGTTCTTTTTACCTCCTGTTATTTAATTAATTTTATTCATTGTAATTTTTAAATGGTAAATCACCTGTTGAACTATTTTCCAAATAATTTGTTTTTGTGATATGACATTTTGCGTTTTGGATGAGTCAGGTCTACAATTTTGATCCCCATTGTAACAAGTTAATAAATTTGGCGTCCTTCTAGGGTCTTGATCCTTTCAAGAAGGTGCAAATGTTATGATCTAGTTGACAGTGATAGACATATGTTCAGTTTCTTGAAGATACTCCTCTAGAGTCAGAAAGAAGTGATTCAGTATACATTCGGTTTTGGTTCTCCCCACTCCTCTTCGAGTCAGAAAGAAGTGATTCAGTGATGCAGTACGTGGAAGCACATCGGCCCAATCAAACCCAGAACAGGAAAAATCCTAGCAGCTACTACTGATTGCAAAGAATAATAGAAATCCCAGGATTAATAAAGCAAGGAAAAATGGATCAAATAACACAAAACTGGCCTTAAATAGCCGTCTCAATCACTGATCACCTATAGTCCATGTGACCAAGGGAGAGGGAAAGAGAAACACAAAGTGCTGTGTTTTCATTGAAAGACATATACTGCTACTGTAGCGTGCTACAGTAATTTCAACCGTAACCTCTATATATAATGCATAAAGCACTCAAAAAACCCTAGGAAACCTAGTGTAATAGGTCTCTTATATATTTAGGAGTCTGATACAAAGTTTCTAAAGCAACTTACATCATCATCATCATCATCATCATCATCATCATCATCAAAGCCTTATCCCAACCATGTTGGGATCGGCTACATGAATTTTATTTCTCCATTCCGTTCTATTTTGAGCTAAATCTTTCGATAAGTGCAACTTCTTTAAATCTGAATTAATGACTTCCATCCATGTTTTCTTCGGCCTACCCCTACCTCTTGATGGACCCTCCATCTGTATATCCAAACTTTTTCTCACCGGTGCCATTACTGGCCTACGCTCAACATGCCCAAACCATCTTAAACGAGTTTCTCTAATCTTATCTCCTATTGGTGCTACCCCTAAATGTTCTCGAAAGCGCTCAATTCTAATTTTATCTTTCCTAATTTTACCACACATCCACCTAAGCATTCTCATTTCCGCTATATCCATTTTATGAATATGTGTCTTCTTAATTGGCCAACATTCTGCTCCATATGTCATAGCTGGTCTAACCACTGTCTTGTAAAATTTTCCCTTCAATTTTGTTGGCATTTGTCTATCACAAAGTACTCCCGAAGCTAGTCTCCACTTCAGCCATCCAGCTTTTATCCTATGCTCCACATCTTCGTCAATCTCCCCATCCTTACTAATTATTGAGCTTAGGTACCGAAAAAAATCTTTACGTGGTATCTCATGGGTTTCAATTTTGACAGTGGTTTCAACACTTTGTATATGTCCACTGAAATTGCAATCCATATATTCTGTCTTTGTACGACTTATTTTAAAGCATCTAGATTCTAATGCCCTCCGCCATCTCTCAAGCTTTGCATTTACACCCTTTCTTGATTCATCTACCAATACTATATCATCTGCGAACAACATACACCATGGTACTTCTTCTTGAATATGCACAGTTAACTCGTCCATAATTAATGCAAAGAGATAAGGGCTTAAGGATGATCGCTGATGTAAGCCTATAGTTACGGGAAATCCGCCCGTTTCTCCATATGTGGTTTTCACATTTGTTATTGCATCTTCGTACATATCTTTTAAAATTTCAATGTAACCTCTTGGGACATTCCTTTTCTTTAAGACCCACCAAGTTAAATTTCTCAGTACCCTATCATAGGCTTTTTCCAAATCAATAAAGACCATATGTAGATTTTTCCCCTTTGCTCGGTATTTTTCCATTAATTGCCTAAGTGAAAAGATAGCTTCCATAGTTGATCTCCCTGGCATAAAACCAAATTGATTTTCCGAAATCTTAGTCTTTTTTCTTAGTCTTTGCTCTATTATTCTCTCCCATAACTTCATAGTGTGACTCATAAGTTTAATCCCTCGATAGTTGGTACAATTTTATATATCTCCTTTATTCTTATATATAGGTACTACAATGCTTCTTTTCCATTCATTCGTCATTTTCTTTGTCATAAGTATCTTACTGAATAGTCTACATAACCAACTTACTCCAACCTCTCCTAAGCATTTCTATACCTCTATCGGAATACCATCTGGGCCTGTTGCCTTTCCTGTCTTCATTCGCTTCAATGCTTCCTTCACTTCCACCCCTCTAATTTTGCGGAGAAAAGTATACTCTTGTAATGAAGTATCCTCCTCCACTCTTGTATCGCCCAAATATTCTTCATTTAAAAGTTTACTAAAATATTCTTTCCACCTTTCTATAATATCGTTGTCCTTCACCAAAATATTTTCTTCATTGTCCTTAATACATTTGACATGATCTAAGTCCCTACTTTTCTTTTCTCTCATTTTTGCAAGCTTAAAAATATCTTTTTCTCCTTCTCTTGTTCCTAACCTATTATAGAGGTCATCGTATGCTTTGAACTTTGCACTACTTACTACTTTCTTAGCTTCTTTCTTTGCCTTCTTATACAACTCAAAATTTTCCATACTCTTATTCCCCTGCCAAACTTTGTAGCAATGTTTTTTTTTGTCGAATAACTTCCTGAACCTCCATACTCCACCACCATGTTTCTTTATTAATATGTCTCTTCCCTTTTGATTCTCCAAGTACCTCCTTTGCAACATTCCTAATGCAATTAGCCATTTGATTCCACATTACTGTAGTTTCTACTTCAACATTCCACACTCCTTTCTCAATCATTTTGTCCTTAAATATATTTGCTCTTTTCCCCTTCAAATCTCTCCACCTTGTTTTGGAGTCCATTTTGTTTACTACTGCTCTCTTTTTACTTCTAATGCAAATATCTAAAACTCCAAGCCTATGTTGCGTAGTCAAACTCTCTCCTGGGATAATCTTACAATCTTTACAAGCCAATCGGTCCTATTTTCTAGCTAGAAAAAAGTCCATCTGACTCCTATTACTCCCACTTTTATATGTAATTAAATGCTCATCTCTCTTTTTAAAGTAAGTATTTGCTACTATAAGATCAAATGCCACTGCAAAGTCCAATATAGTGTTTCCAAATTCATTCTTTTCTCCAAATCCATGCCCTCCATGCACTCTCTCATATCCTCTATTATCTCTTCCTATATGCCCGTTTAAATCCCCTCATCATCATCATCATCAAAGCCTTATCCCAACCAAGTTGGGGTCGGCTACATGAATTCTATTTCTCCATTCCGTTCTATTTTGAACTAAATCTTTCGATAAGTGCAACTTTTTCAAATCTGAATTAATGACTTCCATCCATGTTTTCTTCGGCCTACCCCTACCTCTTGATGGACTCTCCACCTGTATATCCGTTTAAATCCCTTCCAAGGAAAATCTTATTACTATTTGGGATTTCTGGCATTAAATCATCCATCTCCTCCCAAAATTGTCTTTTCACACTTTCTTCTAGTCCTACTTGGAGAGCATATGCACTAATAATATGAATTATGTCTTCCTCTAGTATTAGTTTAATTGCTATAATTCTATCACCAAACCTCTTTACCCCCACAATTTTCTCTTTTAAATCCTTATTTATAATTATACATACTCAATTTCTTGTATTACTCTTTCCTACATAGAAAAGCTTATACCCATCCATGAGCTCCATAGTTTTATTCCTTTTCCACCTTGTCTCCTGTATACAAGCCACACTAATTCTTCTTCTTTTTATTACCTCAACCAACTCCATGCTCTTGCCTGTCAAGGTTCTTATATTCCAAGTAGCAAGTCTAATTTTCCTATTCCTCCTCTTCTTCTCATGGACTAACTTCTTTAACCGCATTAGCCCAAAGTCATGCGGTAGCCCTTGCACACTTTTCACTGCAGCCGGACGATGCTGCAATGCGTTGCTTAAAGCGGGGAACGCCCTAGCCTTATCGTGAAATATCATTTGTTCGGAATTTATGTTTGGGTTGTGATAAAGTTTTACCCTGGCTGTTACCTACCTAACGCAACCCTCCTCCTTTACCCAGGTTTGGGACCGGCAGCAAAACTGGCGGAGTTTTCTAAAGCAACTTACATAAAATATGTAAAAAAAAGTAAGAGAATAATCAATTGTTCTGTCTCCAGGCCGTCACTGCATTATTGTAGAAAATTGGCGGGCCCCAAATGGCCCACTCTTCCATGAAACAATTCTCATGATCTGATGATGCATTCATGGGCGACCCTCCTAGTGTAAACATTTAATGCGTTGAGTTCAGTTTGACCCACCAAACTGAGGCCCCAAAATAGTGAAATACAGCATGTTGCTGCCCTGGAATGTGCTGCCTTTTCTTATACTTTGCAATGACAGTCATGTTTCTTTCTTCTCCTGTAACAGCCCCTGTTATCATATTTCTTTTTAATAATTCAGAGTGCTTGGGCTCCAAATCGATATCAGTTCTTTTATAAACGCTTGCAAACCTTCTTGCAATGCTCAATCCACTTCATGTAGGTGTTAGCCACTTTGCGATCTCGATTAAAAATCCACTCTGCATCATTCAGTATACATCCAGTTTTGGTTCTCCTCATTCCTATTATTGATATTCCATCTCTTAAGTTTTTCTTCCAACCAAGCCGGGCAGTTCTTATCCTCGTGTTGCAGTAGAGTAAGAAATTTTTTATCGCTTGAAGAATGGTGTGGTGGAGGAGCATAGGCAGTCTTTAGATAATCTAGAGGTTGTTGACAAGATGAGGGAGATGTTAGGGGCTCAGCAGAGTTTTGTCTTCGGTGAATCCCACTTCAGGTAAAGCTTCTGCTCTCCCTTCGTTTAGTTCTTGCAATTTCTTTTTGTCCCATATCCTAATCCTAAGAAAATCATTTTTGGTCCTGGTAGAGGAGCCACTGTTAGGAACTCCTTTCCCTTACTGTCAGCCAAAATGAGCAAATTGGGTTGGAAAGCAAGCAAGTTGAGGAGACATGCTCAATTTAGAAGGAACGTCACCTCAGTCGTGGTGGGGGAGTATGGGTTAGAGTGACTTGGCTTTTCGGGAGACAATTCTGTTGGGGATGTATTTTACACTGTTTCAATGTCAATTTCTGGTACTCCGATTATGGGGTGTAAGAGAGACAATGAAGTTGACTGGCAGATAGAACAGGTGACACGTGCTGGGTAGAGTTTTGAGAATGATCTCTTCGTTACAGAAGTGAGGGAAATAATCAGATTGGGTAACAACTAGGGGTCTCTTTTGAGACCCATGAATTGGTAATCTTTGTAGTCTACCAGGCGTTTTGAAGCTAAATTAGTAGGTGTTGATGGCGGCCATTTATAGGAGGCTCTAGAGGCCTTGTAGGATATCTAAGGCCTTGTTGACTGACTGGAGTTTTGGTTTTTGCTGGTGGTTTTCATTTTTCTCTTTGTAATGATTATTGTCTGTTGGAATTTTAGAAGGCTGGATAAACTGGCTGAGGGAGGGGCAGTGAGAAAGTTGATCAGATTTAAAAAAGTGGATTTATTATATATAGACAAGGTGGTTCTTAGTGTGTGGGGCTCGAGGAGATGTGGTTGGTAATAGGTTCCTTCAGAAGGTGCATCAGGGGGTCTCATTACTGTTTGTAAGGAAGGGGTGTTGAAAATGAAGTATGTAGATCTTAGTGGGCTCTTTTCATTTTGTTTGTTTCTTTAGCTAATGGTTTTATATGGGCAGTGACCAACATTTATGGGCTAAATGAGGAGGCTTCTAGGATGCTTTCTAGGCAAATGTGTGTGTGTGTGTGGTGTGTGTGTGTTTACAGTGGATTCGTCCTTGGTGTTGTCCTTGGTGTTTTGGAGGTGATTTCAATGCAATTCTTTTTCCTCATGAAAAGTGAGGGAGACTGTCTGGTGGTTTGGGAATCCGGTCAATTGAGAAGGTTAATAAAGCCTTATTAGGTAAGTGGTTGTGGAGGATGGGGATACAGGTAACAGTATGGCTAGTGTGTGCCTAGTCAAAGTAATAATGTTTTTGGTATATGGAAGTCTATTCTTTCTGTTAAGAATGAATTTGATATGTGGATTAGTTATAGGGTTCATGATGAAAGTCATGTCAGGCTTTGGCATGATGAATGGTGTGGGCAATCCAGTTTGGATGGTCAGTTTCCTTCTTTGTATGCCTTGGATTTGAGACATGATGCTCTAGTAGCAAAATATTTTTGTTCAATGGAAAATGGAGTTTTTTGGGATTTTTCTTTTCGGAGAAACTTGACCGATGTTGAAATTGTCCATTTTTTTAATTGCTTGGTTGTCTTGATAAGTGTTTTTTGTTAGGTGGCAAATCAGATGTTGGGTTTTGGAAACCAGATGTAAGAGTTCATTTTTTAGTTAAACCAATTGACAAGGTTTTGTCTGCTTCATATGTTTGAATGGAAGGTGGGCACAACTTTTGGGTTCCCTATGTTCTACCTAGACTTTCAGCTTTTTGTTGGGTGGGTAAGCAACATAAAATTCTAACTATTGATGATTTACATAAAAGAAATCTTGTTATAATTAATGGTTGTCCTTTTTGATTAAGAGATGAAGAGTCGGCGCTTCATTTGATGATCCATTGTCCTTTTGTTTACAGAGTTTGGATTGTTCTTATTAATCTGTTTGAGGTAAATTGGGTTATGCCAAAGACTGTGGAAGATCTTTTTCTTCAATGGCGTTTAGGGAGCAAGTTTGGCCGTGGATAGATTTTATGGAAGTTAGTTCTTTATGCTAATTGTTGGAAGCTTTAGAAGGAAAGGAATAACAGAGTTTTCTGCCATCAAAGCATATCAGTAATAGAGATTGCTCAATCTATTATTTGGATGGTGTCTCAGTGGGTTAGTAAGTGTAAGGAGTTTGTTGGGTTTCTCTTGATGCTCTTAATAGATCTTGGGTTCCTTTCCTAAAGGGAAGTTGACGTGATAAAGTAGTGCAAAGAGTTCTTTGGCTGAGTCCCCCTTTTAATGTTCTTAAGCTGAATTTTTGTGGTAGTTATTTTCATGATATTTGTTGATGTGGTCTTGGTGGAGTAATTCGGGGTTGTGAGGGCAAGGTGATTAGAAACTATTCATGGGCTGTGGACTCATTGACTGCTAATGAAGTTAAAGTCTATGCTCTGTTGATTGGGTCCCCTGAATTGCTTAGTTTGGGTGGTAACAATGTAATTCTTGAAGGTGATACTTTTTTAGCTATTCAGTGGGGCTTTGGTAAAGCTTTTTATCCTTGGAGATTGGGAGATTTGGTGAAGGAACTGCATAAAATTTCTAATCATCTTGGAACCTCTTTTCATCATGTTCTTAGGGAGGCAAATGTCACGGCATATGCTATGGCGAAGGAGAGAGTTTCACGCTCTTGTATTCTTTTTGATGTCACTTTCTTAGTTCGTATACCAGAAGTTCCCAACCTAGTGGAGCTTCAGGACTCTAGGCTTATCAGCTTCGTGGGTTGTGTTTATAAGTTCTCAAAGATTCTAGCTAACGGATTGAGGACAGTCCTCTCCTCTATCATTAGTTCTAATCAGGGGGCTTTTGTGTATGACAGACAGATTCTTGATGAGATTTTTGTAGCTAGTGAGGTCATTCACTTGAAGAAGAAATTAGAGAATTCAAGAATTCAAGAGTTATTTTCAAAATAGATATGGAGAAAGCTTATGATCTCATTGAATGAAGTTTTGTGGATTATATGTTGGGGAGGTTTTGATTCGGTAATAGATGGAGAGGATGCATAAGGATGTTTATGTCATTGACCTCGTTTTCTATGTTAATGGTTCTCCCTCTTAGATTTTCAAGGCATCTCGAGGGCTCAGGCAAGGAGATCCCTTGTCTCCTTTTCTAGTCATTAGTTTGGTTGAAGCCTTGCGAACTCTTTTTTGGAGTGCTTAACACTGTGGTCTTATTGTTGGTTTGGTAATTGGCGGAGGTATGGAATGTCAAACACAGGTTGGCTTTGGCCCATCAGGCCCACTTGTATTAATTGTCGCAAATTCAGCCCAAAAATGATAGATTATCTGCTAGGCTTGATTTGGTCAATGATAGTTGTATAGTTTCCTTTTGTAAGATGTTCTTTTGATAGCATCTAATTGTAAATAGATTGATAGCCACATTTATAGCCTTGATTACAGCAACCATTGCAACTATATAATGGAAATCGATCTCCAAAAGAGAGGACAACTTTCCAGTGCATTTTCTCTATTCTTTGTATTGAATGTGTGTTATGGAAGCCATTAATCATCTCCAATTTGTTGATGACATGATTTTGTTTAGCTCCTTGTGCTGGGAGGCGGTGGTGATGTGTGTAAAAGAATTCTTTGATGTTTTGAGCTCTCTTCTGGGTTGAGATCAATTTAGACAAAAGTATGTTGGTAGGGGTGGGTTGCTTTGATGAGGAGATTCAAGTATTCGTGGGGAGGCCTTTGCAAAATGGGGAAGTTGCTGTTGATGTATCTTGGGTTACCTGTTAGGGCTAAGTCTAGATCTAAAGTTGCTTGGGGCCTTGCATTGGAAAAGTTTGAGCAGGAGTTTTCTTTGTGGTAGAGGAACTATCCATCTTTGGGTGGCAGGATAATGTTGATTAAGGTTACATTGTCCAACCTGCCTATTTATTATATGTTTCTTCCAGTGCTTAGGGATAAATTGGACTGCATAAGAAGCTTCTTGTGGGAGAGGAGTGGTGATAAGACAATGCCTCATCTAATAAACTAGAGTGACGTCATCAAGACTGAGTATGATGGGGCTGGGGGTTGGTTTGGGCAGTTGGAGATAAAAAAAAATGAGCTTTTTTGGTCTACTGGTGGTGTAGATTTGGGAAGGAAAGGGATGCATTGGTTACTCTTCAAAAATATGGTGGGTGGTTCGTTTCTGTTAGGGTCCCTAGGCATTTGGTTTCCGGTTTGTGGGTAATATTTTGAGGGTTGGGGATAGCTTAAATGTTTGTGGGGATGCTCGCACTATTGGGTTGGGATATAAAGTCATGGAGGGAATAAAGTCCTTTTTTGAATTAGTGATTGGTTGACAGGGGGTTGTGTGTAGCCTTGTCCCTCCGGTGTATTCTCAACAAAGTCCTTTACTTGTGAGTTGGTGGGGAGGCCTGGGGTTAAGCTATCTAATTCTTTGATTTGGTTAGGTTTGGCGCCATTAAGGTAGAGGTGTTTTGTTGGTTAATCGTGTCGGGCAAGGTATCATCTCTGGATACCCTCAAAACAAGAGGCATTTCTTTAGAAGCTGTCTCTGATGTTTGTTTCCTCTATGAAAAATATGGTGAAACAAGAAACCACTTATTTCTTCATTGCAAGTTTTCTTATGGTTTATGGTGCAGATTCCACGTTTGATTGCCATTCGGCTTCTTTGGTGGGTTTGATTGAGACTTCAAAGATAGTCCATTCGATATGTGTGGTGCTATTCGGAATCTAGTTTGTTTTTCCATTTTATGGTTGATTTGAAAAGAGAGGAATGGCAAGATTTTCAGGGGTGCATCATTGTTTTGCATAATTGGGAGGCTACCTTGCTTTGTGTTTTCCAGGGTGAAGAAACTGCTGGAGTTGGAGTGGCTCCTTCGGTAGGTGTTCTAAAGTTGAATGTGGATGGGGCGACGATGGGTAAGCCGAGTCCAATAGGCCTAGGACATGCGCTCCATAATGTTGATTGGGTCGTTATAACAATGTTTTCGATGAATGCTGGGATTGTAGAGTCTAATGAAGTGGCAGTGATGGCAATATTAGAAGCTTTTCAGATTTTTATGACTCATTAGGGAAATTTAGTAGTGGAAAGTGATTCATGAAACAACTCAAGGAACAATAAATATTTGGAGAAGTTGTGTTGGGTTAATGTTCCACCACTCTATTTATAATGGAGTTTTCACAAAATAATGGTAAAAAGCTTATCTACACACATACAATTTGACTAACTAGTTCAATCTAAGAAAATAGGGACTTAGATCATGTCAAATGTATCAAGGATAATGAGGAAAATTTTCTGGTGAAGGACAACGATATTAAAGAAAGGTGGAAGGAATATTTTAACAAACTTCTAAATGAAGAACATTTGGGCGATACAAGAGTTAAGGAGGATACTTTATCACTAGAGTATACTTTTCTTTGTAGAATTAGAGGGGTGGAAGTGAAACAAGCATTAAAACGAATGAAGATAGGAAAGGCAACAGGCCCAGATGGTATTCCGATAGAGGTATGGAAATGCTTATGAGAGGTTGGGGTGAGTTGGTTATGTAGACTATTCAATAAGATACTTGCGGTAAAGAAAATGTCGGATGAATAGAGAAGAAGCATTGTAGTACCTCTGTATAAGAATAAGGGAGATATACAAAATTATATCAACTATCGAGGGATTAAACTTATGAGTCATACTATGAAGTTATGGGACAGAGTAATGGAACAAAGACTGAGACAGAAGACTAAAATCTCTGAAAATCAATTTGGTTTTATGCCAGGGAGATCAACTATGGAAGCTATCTTTTTACTTAGGCAATTAATGGAAAAATATCAAGCAAAGAGGAAAAATCTACACATGGTCTTTATCGATTTGAAAAAAGCTTATGATAGGGTACCGAGGAATTTAATTTGGTGGGTTTTAAAGAAAATGAATGTCCTCAGAGGTTACATTAAAATTTTTAAGGATATGTACGAAGGAGCAGTAACAAATGTGAGAACCACATGTAGAGAAACAGGTGGATTTTCCGTGACTATAGGTTTATATTAGGGATCAATCTTAAGCCTTTATCTTTTTGCATTAATTATGGATGAGTTAATTGTGTATATTCAAGAAGTACTATGGTGCATGTTGTTTGTAGATGATATAGTATTGGTGGATGAATCAAGAGGGTGAAAATGCAAAACTTGAAAGATGGCGGGGGGCATTAGAATCTGGAGGCATTAAAATAAATCGTACAAAGACAGAATATATGAATTGCAACTTCAGTGGACATACAAAGTGTTGAAACCACTGTCAAAATTGAAACCCATGAGATACTTCGTAGAGATTCTTTTCGGTACCTAGGCTCGATGATTAGTAAGGATGGGAAGATTGATGAAGATGCGGAGCATAGGATAAAAGTTGGATCGCTAAAGTGGAGACTAGCTTCTAAAGTGCTTTGTGACAAACGAATGCCAACGAAGTTGAAGGGCAAATTTTACAGGATAGTGGTTAGACCAGTTATGACATATGGAGCAGAATGTTGGCCAATTAAGAAGACACATATTCATAAGATGGATGTAGCAGAAATGAGAATGCTTAGGTGGATGTGTGGTAAAACTAGGAAATATAAAATTAGAAATGAGCGCTTTCGAAAGCATTTAGGGGTAGCACCAATAAGGGATAAGATTAGAGAAACCCGTTTAAGATGGTTTGGGCATGTTGAGCATAGGTCGGTAATGGTACCGGTGAAAAAAAGTTTGGCTATATAGGTGGATGTGTAAAGATAATGGGTGATCATAACCTTGGGCCCAATGGGCCTAAACTAATGGGCCGACCTCGGCCCTGGTCCAACAGCCAAGGCCCACTGTAGATAAGCTTGACTGACTCATTCTGTCATGCCTTATCTTGAAGATTATGTTTCCATTCTTGTGCATAAATCACGATTTGTGCAGTGCTGTAAATTACTTGATTGATTTGTGCAGTGTTGTAAATTACTTGTTCTTAGCAATCACACAATTGTACATTGTAATCTTTTTGGAAATCTTCTGTATATATAAGACAAGCTTGAGGATCCTCTCCACAAGCAATTTTCGTCTATCAATCTATTATTGTTTTCCAAGCTTCTTTGATCTCTATCATGGTATCAGAGCTCTTTGGTGATTTTCGTTTGAAGATTGTGCGTGTGCATAGGGCTGTAATTGATTGATTTACAGTGGGCCCCACAGGTGCCTGACGACCACTGTGGATCATACCTCCTGGTTCGACCATCTAAGAAGAACCACTGGTATTTTTTGTTTGTTTTTCTGGATTGTTTTGGTCTGATTCTAAGGAATCTTCTGATTGTTGTTTTTGAGCACTAGTTTTCATCCGTCCCGTTGATTTTCTTGTCCTGCCATTGGATCGTCTGCAAATTTGGTGTGTGGGTGCACATTTTAGGTGGCTAGTCCCTGTTGTTATTTGATCTGATTAGTTAGACAGATTAAGGCTTTAATTTGGTTTCTACTCCCTGTTATTTGCACGCCCAGAACTGTTTTTTTCTGGATTTTTTTTCTGGTTGCTGTTACTTGACATATTTGGTGATCCCCAATGGCTGAGAAATTATCCGGAATTAGTGTCATCTTAGATGGGACCAACTATGCCTATTGGTCTCATCTGATGACCAATTTTCTGAAAGGACAAAAACTTTGGAAGTATATTACTGACACAAAATCTTGTCCTGACAATAAAGATAATGCTTATGAAGATTGGGAAGCTTCAATTGGGAAAATAAATTCATGGATTGCAAACTCAGTTATTCCCTCAATAGGAAATCAATTGTCTAAATTTTCTCACCCAAAGGATGCCTGGGATTACTTAGGGCGTCTCTATGTTCAGTCTAACTCTGCACGGAGATATCATTTGGAATGGGAAATTAAGAACGCTGATCAAGGATCAGATTCAATTCATGATTTCTATGTCAAGATGTCTGCCTTGTGGGATCAATTGGCTTTAATGGAGCCCCAATTTTCTTGTACCAATGATTCTGTCACCTTTGAACAATATAGACAGGAAACCAGATTGGTACAATTTCTCATGGCACTTAGACCAGAGTATGAGCATGTTCGGGGATTATTACTGCACCGCTCACCACTACTTTAGGTCGACATTGCTTTGTCTGAATTATTAGCAGAGGAACAAACACAGAAGTCATTGGCTAGAAAGAAAACTGGTGATATTGATCATGTTTTAACAGCCACAAAGACTCACATTGCTGCCAAAACCACAGTCTCCGCCAGCAATCTTTGCAATTACTGTAAAGAACCAGGTCACTGGAAAAAAGACTGTCCCTTACTGAAAAAGAAAAATCAGAAACATCAGACTCAGACTCAACGAAAATCAGGACAGTTCCAACAGACTGCTGCAAGCGCTAAATTGACCCCTTCGACTATGGATCTCTCTACTCAGCTCCAAACTATGATAGATGAGCGGCTCCAACAATTGATGTTGACTACCTCTGGTCCTTCGCATTTGACTCTTGCTGAGACAGCTGCTTCTGCCATGGCTTCCTTCACAGATAAGCATCATACTTGGATTTTTGATTCTGGTGCATCCTCTCACATGGCTTCAGACACCTTTTTCTTTCATACTAGTCGTCCCCCTCCCTCTCCTATGCATATTCGCACTGCTAATGGGTCCACTCTTCCGGTTCAGTCCATTGGGTCCATCACCTCCACATCATCTTCAGGATTGTTATCCTTGCCCAATGTGTTGTGCATTCCTGGTCTTTCTATTAACTTAATCTCTGTTAGTCAACTTACACATATGGGATACATAGTTACTTTTGACTCTCATGGTTGCATTGTGCAGGATCCTCGCTCAGGGAGCCAGATTGGGACAGGCCATAGAATTGGAGGATTGTACCATTTGACTACTCTTCACATCCCTGGATTCTCTTCCCATGTTGCTT
This sequence comes from Sextonia rubra, assembly GCA_037013555.1. Classification (NCBI taxonomy): domain Eukaryota; kingdom Viridiplantae; phylum Streptophyta; class Magnoliopsida; order Laurales; family Lauraceae; genus Sextonia; species Sextonia rubra. Next base: position 14,619,094 of record JASUAD010000007.1, on the reverse strand, counting down.
CTGCTGCCTTTTTAACTTCTGCAAGTTTGTGGCACCTTAGGCTAGGCCATTTGTCTAAGAATAAGTTAAATGTTTTAAGTTCAAGTCATTGTCTTGGTAAAGTCAATATTGGACATTTTCCAGATTGCATTGATTGTAGAATCTCCAAACCAACTGTGTTAGCATTTAATAAAAGTGTTTCTCTTTCTCACTCACCTTTTGATTTAGTCCATTCTGATTTGTGGGGACCGGCTTCTCAACCCACAAAAGGAGGGTCCTTCTATTATGTCCTATTTGTGGATGATTTCACCAGATATGCTTGGTTGTACTTGTTAAAACATAAATCTGAGTTTTTTACTGCCTATGTTAATTTTGCCAACATGATCTCCACCCAGTTTTTTGCCAAAATTAAAATTTTCAATCTGATTCTGGAGGAGAATATCGTTCACACAAATTTCAGGATCTTCTCGCTTCTCATGGAACTCTAGCCCAGCTTTCTTGTCCAGGTACTCCCCAACAAAATGGAATCGCAGAACGCAAACACCGTCACATTATAGAAACTGCTAGATCCATGTTATGTTCCTCATCGGTTCCATTATCCTTTTGGGGAGAATGTGTTCTCACCTCTGTGTATCTTATCAACCGAATGCCCTCCACTGTTCTCTCTGGGGTAACACCTTTTGAAGAATTATTTGGTAACCGTCCTAATTACTCACATCTTAGAGTTTTTGGTTGCACTTGTTTTGTCTTTCTTCAACCTCATGAACGAGATAAGTTGTCCCCCAAATCAGCCATTTGTGTTTTTTTGGGCTATGGAATTGAACAAAAGGGATATCGATGCTTTGATCCTTAAGCTAATAAGCTCAGGATATCTCGTAATGTGACTTTTCTTGAGTATGTGCCCTATTTCTCTTTACCTCGTACCAAGCAACCTGCACCGATTTCTCCTATTCACTCTCTCGACCCTTTTCCAGATCTCTTCCCCTCAGAACCTATATCTCCTGAACCCAAGCCTCTTCAAGTTTACCAGCGACGATCCAAAGCTATTTCCCCCTCCTCTGACTCAACCATTGTCCAAGTGGCTCCTGAAGCGTCGGATTCTGCCCCGCCTCGGAGGTATCCTTTGCGATCTCGAACCCCAGTTCAGCGCTATGGTTTTGTGTCTACTAATCTGTTTTCTCCATAGTATTGCACTTTTCTTGCCACAGTCCATTCACATTTTGAACCTCGCACCTATCAAGAAGCTTCCAAATATCCAAAATGGAGGACAGCCATGGAAGAAGAAATTGCTACCCTTCAGCGAAATCACACTTGGGATCTTGTTCCACTTCCTCCTGGAAGGAAAACCATTGGTTGTAAATGGATTTACAAAGTGAAAACGCTGGCTGACGGCTCTATAGAACGGTATAAAGCCCGGCTTGTGGCAAAAGGATATACACAAGACTATGGGATAGATTATGAAGAAACGTTTGCACCTGTTGCTAAGATGACAACAGTTCGGATTTTGATCTCTGTTGCTGCTATCCAACGGTGGTCTCTTCATCAACTTGATGTGAAAAATGCCTTCCTCAATGGCTATCTCACTGAGGACATTTATATGACTCCCCCACCTGGTATCTCCTCTCCTTCTACCTATGTTTGTCATCTTCGGCGAGCTTTATATGGCTTGAAACAAGCTCCACGGGCCTGGTTTGCACGCTTTGCTACCGTAGTAACTTCCTTTGGTTATCATCAGAGCTCACGTGATAGTGCCCTTTTTTATCACAATTCTTCCAAGGGCATAGTTATTCTTCTTCTCTATGTTGATGATATGATTATTACTGGAGATGATCATGATGGTATTGCTGCACTTAAACAGTTCCTTCATCAACAGTTTGAGATGAAAGATTTAGGACCTTTGCGGTATTTTCTTGGTATTGAAGTGGGATACTCTACGCATGGATATGTACTATCTCAACTTAAGTATGGCTCTAACATCATCAAGCGTGCGGGTCTTACTGATCTCACTCCTGTTACTACTCCACTGGAATCTAACACTCGTCTCAGTAAGACCGATGGGGTACTTTTGTCAAACCCTACTAGATACCGTGAAGTAGTAGGTAGTCTTGTCTACCTTACCATCACTCGTCCTGATATTGCCTTTGCAGTTCACCGGGTTAGCCAATTTCTAGCTCAACCTACTTCGGTTCATTGGGGTGCTGTTCTTCGCATACTCCGCTATCTTCAAGGAACTCAAACTCATGCGCTGTTACTCTCATCAGACAGCTCTCTTGCTCTTCGTGCCTTCTCTGACTCTGACTGGGCTGGTGACCCTGATGATCGTCGGTCCACCATTGGATTTTGTATTTTCCTTGGTCACTCCTTGGTGCCCTGGAAAAGCAAGAAACAAGCTCTAGCATCTCGCTCTTCTGCAGAAGCTGAATATAGAGCTCTTGCCGACACGACAACTGAAATCATTTGGCTTCGGTGGCTCTTGCATGACTTTGGAATCCATTTTCGAACTTCTACCCCTTTGTACTGCGACAATCAGAGTGCCATCAAAATCACTCAAAATGAAGTTTTTCATGAACGGACAAAGCATATTGAGATTGACTGTCACATTGTCCGGCAGCAGTATAAACTCAGCACTCTCACCCTTCATCCGGTTCCTTCCTAAGATAATGCAGCGGATCTCTTTACTAAAGCTCAAACCTTTTCTCACTTCAGTACTCTTCTGAGCAATCTTCTGTTGCTACCGCATCATCAGCTTGAAGGGGGGTGTAAAAATAATGGGTGATCATATCCTTGGGCCCAATAGGCCTAAACTAATGGGCCGACCTCGGCCCTGGCCCAACAGCCAAGGCCCACTGTAGATAAGCTTGATTGACTCATTCTGTCATGCCTTATCTTGAAGATTATGTTTCCATTCTTGTGCATAAATTACGATTTGTGTAGTGCTGTAAATTACTTGATTGATTTGTGCAGTGCTGTAAATTACTTGTTCTTAGCAATCATACAACTGTACATTGTAACCTTTTTGGAAATCTTCTGTATATATAAGACAAGCTTGAGGATCCTCTCCACAAGCAATTTTCGTCTATCAATTTATTATTGTTTTCCAAGCTTCTTTGATCTCTATCAGGATGGCCCGTCAAGAGGTAGGGGTAGGCTGAAGAAAACATTGATGGAGGTCATTGATTCATATTTGAAGAAGTTTAACTTATCAAAGGATTTGGCACAAAATAAAACGGAATGGAGAAACATGATTCATGTAGCTGACCCCAACATGGTTGGGATAAGGCTTTGATGATGATAATGATGAAGTTCAATCTAAGAAAACGTATGATATATGAGAGACTACCAAATAATGATGATCCTTTAGAAATTTATGGTGAAGATCATATAAAATTAATTGTCTCCACCACTCCTCTCCCCTCCCCTTGCCCTCCAACCCCAAAAGCTCACAATGGGTATTTGGAAACATTGAGAGCTTTCTTAGTTATTGCTGAAAATGTAGAAGGGGATTAGGCTTGGTGAAGAGATCAACAGGCTGATGAAGAGTGATATTACATGAAGAAGGATAGACTATTCACAAAGATGATGTTGATTAAAATGGTAATCAATCTCTATGTGTTTGGTGTGTTCATGAAAAATCCTCATTGTGAGCAATCTACTGGGCACTTGTGCTGTCACTGAAACGAGGGGTTGCAAGGCAAAAAAAAAAAAAAAAAAAAAAGCCCAGATCGGCAAGCAGCTAGTGAAACCAAATGATCTTGACAGTAGTGTGAGCCAAGGCATGATTTTTGGCTTCCTTGGGAGGATGAGTAACTACCGATTGTTTTCTTGCTCTTCCATGAAATCGGGGAAAGGCCATGGATGATGCATGAACTTGTAGTAGAATGGTGAGTGTTGACACATCTAGCCCAATCAAAGTCAAAGTAGTGAACTTAAGAGATCTATCACCAAAAAGTTAAAAAAAGCTTGATTTAGGCCCTGTGAAGATAATGCAAAATCTGAAGAAAACATCCTAATGAATAGATGTGGAAATGAATTGGCTGACGACCTGAATTGGGTAAGTAATATTTGGCCAAGTAATAGTAAAGAAGACAAGATTGGCAACAACCCACCAGAGGCGAGTAGGGTCAGAGGTGTGCCATCGGAAGCAGAGAGAATTTTGTTGAGCTCAAGTGGAGGTGATAGTCATGTAGATTTCTTCGGTAAGAAGGCTATTTAAGAAGGCATTCTTTACATTCATTTGAAAAAACTGCTAGTGACAAGCAACGATCATAGAGATGAGAGTAGAACAAGTTGGGCCTTGAAGTGTTCAATGCTTCCATCAGATTGGGTGTTGATTTTATACACAAATTTACAAGCAATAGCATGTTGTCAGCAACGAGAGGAACAAGATCCCACGTATGAGTCTTGTGCAAACCTTGAAGTTCTTCGTTCGTAGCAACTTGTTAGTATGGTGAGGTGGATGCTACTTTGTAGGATTGTGGTTCAATATTAGAATGAAGAGCAGTAAGAAATTGTTTGTAGGGTGGAGAAAAATGGTGAGAAGTAACAAAGCCATAACGATTAATGAGTTTGCGAATTTGAGGAGGATTCTTGCAAGGCGTCTCATTTGCCAAGTAGTGGCAAGTAATTAGGTAGGCGGCTCTGTTGTTGGTTGATGAGGTCTATGTTGATAAACACACAGAAGAGGAACAGAGGATGAGGGAATAAATCAAGAAAATGATCAAGAGAATATGAGTGAGGAGAATAAGGAGAAAGGGAAGCAATAGGTAGAAAATAGAATGGCGGGAGATATGAAGACGATTGGATTTATGATCAAGATGACTTCAATCCCATAGCCAGGGGAGACAAAACATGGTGGATTTGTGAGATAGTTAAGAGCTTTCTCTAGGAGGAAAAAGAGCAAAACATTACACTCAAACAGTTGTAGGGTAGAATAGTCTAGTTTATAGTGGGTGACCTGATGGGATCAGTTGATTGGTGACCAGGAGTAGGTCCTACAAGGTTGACGATATAAGGATTTGTGGATCCTTATGTTGACTGAAGAAAAAGAGTACAAAACAGAGGTATTTTGAGAATTCTGTCGATTCCCCAAAGGAGGGATAGACTGCTGTATTTATATACAAAAATGCCCTAATCATAGGCTATGATTGCCTCCTAATTACACATGATTACAGTTAAGAAAGGAAAGTATACATATTGATTGATATTCTACAACTATACATGTATTGACCAAATCACTAAAGATCCCCTATGTGGGATATTTATGTTCCCTTCAAATTGATGTGGTTTTTCAAGGAACATCAATTTGGAAAAAATATAGTCATGATGATCCTGGGGCAAGCCTTTACTGAACACATCTGCTAGTCTATGATGCCCAGATACGGCAAGGACACGCTATGGACAGGGTAGGGGCACAGATTTTACACATAAAAAGTAAAGTATCAGATACGATATGACACGCTATGGACAGGGTAAGGGCACTGCATCCTAGCTGCCAATTGCTTGGTCGAAGAGATATTGGGTAGATAGATTGTGTCGGAGGCAACACGTTGATGAATGAAGGAGTAATCAATCTCCATGTGGTTAGTGTGCTCATGAAATACATTATTCTTCACAATTCGAATGATAGTAGTGGTGTTTGCATAAAGAAGAGTAGGGTCTTTAAGAAAAACTCCAAACTCAAGAAGAAAATGACGAAGCCAAATAATCTCGCTACTTGCAGAAGACATGGATTGATATTTTGCCTCGGCTGTTAATTTGGAAATAGTACTATGTTCCTTTAACATGAAATGAGAGAAGGCCCCAAAAACATGCACGGTTTTGTCGTTGATCGACGAATATCAGGACATCCTGCCTAGTCCGCATCAGTTGTAATAAAGATGTAGAACAGTAAAGTAGACCATGATCACGAGTACGTTCGACATAATGAAGAATCTAATAAACAGCTTGGAAATGCAGTTTATGAGGATTTCTGATAAATTGGTTTACAGTTTGAATTGCATGGGAGACATTTGGTTGCGTCATGGTTAAAAAAAGAAGACTACCCACCAAATGACGAAATGAGGTCCGGTCTTAAAGAGGTTGGCCATCCTCTTTGCTGATTTTGACATTGAGCGTTATAGGGGTTTCAAAAGTTTTGGCATCACCAATTCTTGTTTATTGAATTATGTCATCGGCATACTTTGATTGAGTTACCCGACTTCCATCTTTGTTCCGTGCATTTTCCAAACCCAAAAAATAGGTTAAAGGATGATCCTTCATTTTAAAGGTGCGCATGAGATGTGATTTGAGTTCAGAGATGTCAACTAAATCGTTCCCACTGAGTATCACAATATCAACATATATCAATAAGTCGGTACAGCCACGAGAGGATCTTCGAAAGAAGAGAGAGTTGTCATTTGAACTTTGATAGAAGTAGGCGTTGAGGATGGTAGAGCAAAAATTTTCAATTGAGGTAAGAGGAGCTTGTTTAAGTCTGTATAAGGACTTAGTCAACTTACAGACATGCTTTGGAAACTTATAGACATGCTTTGGAGGACAAGCATAACCTGGTGGAGGACGAATATGCACAATTTCATTGAGATCCCCATGTAGGAATTCATTCTCGACATCCATTTGTCACAGGGGCCAATTACGAGTTGCTGCCACACCAAGTAAGGACCTAACTGTAGTCATTTTTGGCAATAGGTGCAAAGGGTTCCTCATAGTCAATGCCGTGCTTTTGCTTATAACCTTTGGCAACCAATCGAGCTTTGTATCGGTCAATACTACCATCAAAATGAACCTTAATGGAGTAAACACATTTGCTTCCAATAATGGATGTATCTGCGGGAATAGGCACCGGGTCCCAAGTTTTGTTGGCTTCGAAGGTGAGTAGTTCCTTTGTCATTACATCTTGTCAAGATGGTATATTAATAGCCTGTGATTAAGATTTTGGAACGGGAATGGGATCCGAGGAAGTAAGTAGTGCTAAAAATCCAAATCTATTTGGTGGGACTGAAATATGACTAGAACACCATAAGATAGGTGGAGGATTATTACCTTCAGTAGTAGTATCATTACCTTCAGGAATTAGCATGGTCAGTTTATCCAGAGGGGCGGTAGTAGGAAGCTGTTGTTTTGGACGACGGGTATAAACCTATGTGATTGTTGGAGGGGAATCAGATGCTGAAAATTGAGGGAGGTAAGAAACTTGGATGTTAGCGCTCGATGACTAGGAATGAAACGAATCGTGTTCCAGCGAAACAACATTCCATGAGATCTGGAGCCGTCTTTCTTTGGAATCATAACATTGAAACCCTTTGTGTTCATCATTATAGCCAAGAACCATGCAGTGGGCTGGTAGAGGTGACAATTTGTTGCGCTCAAAAGATGGGAGATGAACAAAGCATAGATACCTCAACTGTGAGTAGAAAGGAGGATGACCATGTAAGCTTATCTCAAATAAGCTTTGATAAAAATGAAACAAGAAGAAGACTTGTAGAATATTGGTCATGCCCAATGTGTGAATTCACCTTTCTTTTTTAAGATATAGATGACCCAATTTAGGGATGATTATAATCAATCATAATCTGTCCTAGCTTGATTACATTTTAAGAATAAATGTAAAAGATCTAATGGGCTTCAAAATTAGTATGTACATGTATATGCACAGTTTGGGCCTTCTCTTGGCTTGATTGATTTGGGCCTTCTCTTAAGAGGCCTCATCTCTACAAACCAAATAGGCATTCAAATGGGGAGATTTTACCCATAACGGAGCTAGGTAATCTATTGATAATATGGACGGCGATATGAGCTGCCTCACACCAAAACTTAGGGGGAACAAGAGATTCAATAAGTAGGGTTCTAATTGTTTCCAGAAGATGGCGATTCTTTCTTTCTGCAACCCTATTTCGCTGTGGTGTGTCAGGGTGGGAGTTTTTATAATGAATGCCCTTTTCTGCTAAAAGGTTTTGAATTAAGTAGATGTACACTCTCCTCTTGTGTTGGAAAGTAGGATCTTAATAGATTTCTGAAATTGATTGCTTACCAAGTTGTAGAATTTTTGAAATTTGGATAAAAACATCAGATTTAGATTTTAAAAAATATATATCTATGTGTAACGACAGTTGTCATCTATAAAAATAACATATTATTTATATCCAAGCCTACTCAAGTGAGGGGCAATCCCCCAAACGTTTGTGTGAACTGCATCAAATGAGGCAGTAACACGTGAATAATGAATACGAAAAAGGCAATACATGACTTTTGCTCAGACAACATGATTTACATTTAGACTTTGTAAAATTAGAAACCCTAGAACTAGTAAAAGATTTATCCAAACATCCAAGTTTAAACAAAGACAACAAATTTGCATTATTCAAATGTCCAAAGCATTTATGCCAAGTGGTTCACACATTATTTAAAAATACTCATAGAAGATGCAAAGAACGATTGTTGTCCCATGTCTAAGAGAAACAGCCTGCCATACTTACTCCCCATTCCAATCACCTTCCTAGTTTGTTGTTCTTGTACGATACAAGCAGAAGGAGAAAAGTTAACCAGAAAACTACAATCAACAAGTTGGCCAATATAAATGAGATTTGTAGCCAAATTTGGGATAAAATAAACATTGGGCAGGGTAAGGGTGCCGATGGATACAGTTCCTATACCAAGAATTGGCAATTGATGATCATTTGCGGTGGTGAACTGGTGATGGAATCATGGCCATTATAAGGTTTTTGGTTGTATAAATTTTGGGCCATAGATGTCATGTGATTCGAGGCTCATGAGTCTAGGAACTATGTGGTAGGTGTGATAGATGAATATGGTGAGGTGGATGAGTGAAATGCGGAGGTGGAAGATAGACCACTAATACCTATGGAGCTAAATATAGATGCCATTGAGGAATTGATCAAATCCTAAATCTGAGTAGTAGTCAATATGATGGAACTAGTATCAGAGGAAACCAGGTCAACTTGAGTAGTATTCTGAGCCTGAAGTGCAGCAGGGCCACGCTTCAGAGTTTATTCTGATTTCTTGTTAGGCCTTCTTGTGCAGTTGGAAATAACTCGTCCATTGTGTTTGCAATAGTTGCAGAATAGTTTCTTCTGGTAGTCCGGTGTATAGTTGTCAAGTTCGTTTCGATTCGGACGAAATGTCCAATTTCATTCATTTCGAAGCCCAATCTGAACCGGACATCTTGCCTAAAGATGTTCGGTAAATACTTCGTTTAAATTTGTTGAAATTATAGGGTTTTGTATAGAAAGCCCTAAATTCTAACGAATGTTACTCGAATCGATAGATTCAAATGAATCCAGTAGACGACTGTTAAAAAAAAATTTCAAATGAATGTAGCAAATCTGAAAAATAAAAAAAAGTAAATGAAATCGCTCAGAATACCTTTTTTCATCGAGGAGAGAACTTTCACAGATGAGAGACGCCTCGTATTCCTCTTTTTCGGCAACATGCAACCTTCCGATTTCCATTCGGTCTATAAATGGGATCCAAGATGCAGGAATCAACCACGAGATCCCCTATTTCCCTATTTTCCTTGCAAAATCCTGAGATTACTCCTCCATTGAAGACCATTGGTTGGATTTTCTCCCTCCCCGTCGCTGTTGGGTGGAGTTCCTTCGTCCTTGGGGGTTATTGTTGCTGCCTATGCTTGATTTCTTTGCCAAAAATCTCGCCAAAGCGAAATTGCCAGTGAGGTATGGATCTTGCTCTCCTTCCTTTTCTGCATCTTTGTTTCCACGTTTTTTGTCTTTGCGAAAGGGTTTGGGGCTTGGGAGGGTTATCCTTATAACTTGCAATGTTTTCTTAGTTTAAAGAAAAGGTAAAGGGAAGAAGGTGAGGCCAACGTTTATAAACATTTCATACTGTTTAATTTAATGTGATGATCTGATCAGGCCCATTTTTTTCATTGAGTTTGTATATTGGTCCCTACTCCTTACGATTCAGATATGTGGATTTTAACTTGCACCTGGTTCTGATAAATTTTTTTAGTCTAGATATAGCTTGATCTGGTCCACACTCAAGTTATCTCCATTCCAACTGGCAATTGCTTCAAATTGCACTTGAATTGGGTCCACATGTTCCTAAAACGTGCATGTGGACCCACAATTGACTTGGGCTTGGATTTATGCATTCTAAAAAAAATCACGAAAGGTCCTGATGATTTCTAGAAGTGAGGCCTACTTATTTATAATCATTAAAAATTTGTAATTGGTTGATGATACCTTTTATCAAAAGCCCACTTATTTGTAATTCCTGATGAAATCTCAATTATACTACTGTTATGTGAAATATGGCCATCCATCACGAGTTGTGTACAATATTACTATTTTATGTTATTAAATATTCCATGAAACCATTTGAAAAATATATATCAATCTGAAGTGGGCCGTTTAATTGGAGAGTTGCACTGTTCTTGTAGAATTAAATGGTATTGACTTTTTTAACAAGTGCCCACTAAAAATGTTTTATTAGCAAATTGAACATTGCAAATTAAACAACACTGATTAAACCTTTAATGAACTTAATGCTCACCACCAATTGAGAACTCTTGCCAAAACCCACCCACCCTTTTTGCTTTATTTGGATGTTTGAGGGGATGTATTTGAACCTGATCTTTTACAAATTATATTTGTGATGCTTGGTAGATTGAAAATTTCTATCTATTTTTAATATATATATATAATTTTTTAATTTTCCAAAATGAATTTCCAAATTGGAAAGCGAAATGTCCGTATCACCTAAATGTTTTGTTTTGGAACCAAACTAAAACAGCATCCGAAACGAACTTGAAAAGTATGGTACCATGTCACATGCCCATACTTTTTGCATTCAAAACATTGTGGTTTCTATCTTTGGGTAAAATGGGCTGTCTCATTAGCTTGTGATGTGCCCGATTGTGTAAGAAGTGCCTTTGATTCCTCAGGAAGGGAATCATGAGATAAAAGAGGTGTTTCTTCAGGAAGGACCTTCTGGATACATGTTTCCAGATCTGGAAAGATTTCTTGATTCATAAGTGCAGCTCGCACAAGGTCAAACTCTAGATGAAGATTCACCAGGAACTGGCTAACATGGAGTTCTTCTTATAGTTTCAGTGGGTGGAGAAGAAAATCTATCGAGATAGATTGGAGGAGCATCTAGTCCCTTTCTGTCCATGATGTCAGAAACCCATTGTAGTATTCCTGTATGGATTTATCATTTAGGTAACATTTTGCCAATTTCGTGTCTAGATCAATCTTTGGGCTTTGTTTTGATGATGATAAATTTTCTTCATATGCGCCACATGTTAGAAGCTTTCGTAAAAGCTTGAAGTGCCATAGTGAAGGAAGGATCAACAGAATTAAGGATCCAGGTTACAACTTTAGCATTCTATTGATTCCAAGTGGCAATTGTTTTATTGTCTACAGCTGTAGTACTAGTGAGATCTGCACTAGGTTTGGTATTTGTTCCATCCAAATACCCTAATGTCCCTTGTCCTTCAATAAAATTCTTAAGATGGAATGCCCAAGACATATAATTGGTGCCATTAAATTTAACAGTAATAACACCCATTTTATCCTTGTGATACCCAAAAAATAATGTCCAGTAGAAATAATTCAGAATAACAAATTCTGAATTCCTGCAGAAAATGCAGAAAATTATGCAATGGGTGTGCAAGAAAAACTGCAGGAGTGAGATGTGCTTGCTGTAGACATGTATATTCTCTGATCAAGTTTCCAGGTTAGGTTGCTGGTCTAATTTTGCAACTTCTAGAAGAAGAAACAATGACTACTAATGGTTGGATCTGATTTGAGGACCTCTGGGCTGAAACTATTTCCAATAACTGTCAAACCAAAGAAGGTGGTAGCACAATAACCTCTGGGATGGATAAAATGCCAAAAAAATATGGAATATTCCCAAGATTGCCGGTCGACCAAGTTGGTGGAGATTTCCAAAGCTGTTGTGATCTATGATGCACGGATGCCTCAAAATGGCCGATGTATCATGTTGTATCGTATTCGATACTTCACTTTTTATGTGTAAAACTTGTGTCCCTGCCGTGTCCATAGCGTGTCCTTACCGTATCCATGCCGTATCTGGGCATCATAGGTTGTGACGTGGAGGTGGGGCCCACTGTGTGATCAATGTAGTAAATGACCACCGACAGTCTAGAGTGTTGGATCAGAGGATTCTTCTTGCATAGATTAGATCAGAAATGCAGCTTGGAGTTGCTGATATATTGTTTTTCTTAGATGTTTCACTTGCTTCGCTACACAGAGAAGACAATAGTGCAGTTTCCTGTTTCTGTGGAAATCTGGAAGACAGAGAGAGAAGGGAGAAATGTAGTGCAATTTCCCTTCATTTGTTGGATGAACATCTGCTTCTTAAAGGAGGAATTTAGAGTCCCTGAATCTCTGATAACATGTAAGGTTCTGTGGATCCTTATGTTGATTGAAGAAGAAGAGCACAAAACAGGTATTTTGAGAATTCTATTGTATCCCTAAAGGGGGGATAGACTGATGTATTTATATACAAAAATGTCCTAATCACAGGCTATGATTGCCTCCTAATTACACACGATTACAGTTAAGGAAAGTATACATAGTGATTGATATTCTACAACTCTACTGGAATTGACCAAATCACTAAAGATCCCACACAAAGGAAATTTATCTTTGAGATATAAGGGGCTGTTTATCATGAGCTTTCCAAGATGGGCCAGCAGAGAGGCCCGATGTGTTTATACTTCGACAGATGACACTTGTTGCCAGTGATACAATGTCTGTGGACTTTGGATAGTCTTCTAAAATGGATGATTGAGAGTACGAAGATAGCATAGAGAAGAAAACAGGCTACTATAAGGTCTTCTACAGGGATTTGTGGTCCCTACAGTAGATAGGATCAGATTGTGGGTCCTGCAACAGAAAAATGGCTCACCACTGTCTCAAATAGAATCCAAGATCACTTGGATTAGACAAAGCAGAGAGCATAGGCTTTGATATCATGAAAGAACTCAAGGAAACAAGATATTTGAAGAAGTTGTGTTGGGTTAATGCTCCCAACCACTCTAATTATAATTAAGTCTCATTACACTTTTAGAAGAGAGCTTGTCTGCATGAGTATAATGAAGCTTGACTAACTGCTTGAGTCTAGTAACTTGTATGGTACACAAGAGACCCAAGAGTTCCTTTTATCCTCTAAGTGAAGCCGTTTGTAGTCTTCCCGAAGAAGTCATCCTTAGGGAGGACTTAAAGTGTACCACCGACACATCTCGAGAGCTGAATAGTCTAGTGTTTTATATTCTCTCTCTGTCTCGTGAGCTCAAGAACAGTCTTGCCCTCGGTCTCCCTTGGTACAAGATGGGGTTATTGGGATTGTTAAGGAAACCCCTTAAGCTACCATCAAAGAAATGTGATACACTAGCGATTATGGTACATTAAGGAGAGATTGCGATACATGAAGGACCATATGAAATTATGTCTTCACATTCATCTCTTGCTTTTCTTCATATGGGGAGGAACAAAAGTTTTGCAAACTCGAGAAAAGAATTTATGGTTTGAAACAGTCTCCTAATGTTTGGTTCAACAAATTTAGCACTACTTTCATCGTGTTGGATAGAAGAGGTGTCTGTCTGATCATTCAGTATTTGTGAAACAGGGATCACCAGGTGTTACAATTTTGAGTTTGTATGTGGATGAGATAATAGTTTGAACTTTTGTGTGATGACATGTGGGGTCCACATGGATGCATCTCAGTTGGATGCGAGGGGAGTGGTTAAGGGTTGGAAAGGTCTATCTATGACCTACTTGTGTGCAAAACTTGAAACCATTTGATCATAGGAGGTACTATTTTGGTGGAAGATTTTCTCCTGTGCGATGGGGAAAAACAGATTGGTGCCCTTCATCATAGGCCCATGCATCTAATTCAGGGGGCTTTCTGCCTTTTGGATGGTTGGATTGGAGCTCTTGCATGCCACTGTTCATAGCAGAATATGGTCCCCTCCAATCCTTAACCGTTTGGAAAATCCAATTTTTCTTGATTAATTAGGGGCCTACAAAATTTGGATGATTATCAAATTTTGGCTGGTGGCAAATCTAAACTGAGAGAGGATTATTTATTTAAGAGAGAGAGAGAGAGAGAGAGAGCAGGTGGGCCCCACAGTCTGAACTGCAGACTGTCATTGAAAATCCTTTATGATATCTACACAAATCTTCTCTGGAGAGGTACCTCTTTTGGAATCTCATAAGTAACTATTTCAGGCCCTTGGGGGACCCATATCATCGATCCAACGAGTTTACAATCACTGTGGCTTAGGTCCCAACAAGTTGGCACCTGAGCCCAATTTGCAGCTCATCCGACCTATGCTAACTGGGTGGTTGAACTTGAGAAAAAATGTAACTTAATAAGAGACACAAACGCTCATAGTTTCAGGTGAGACAGTTAAGGTTTGCAAATGACGGAATGTATAGATCTAGCAGATGGTGTCCAAGAACATGTTGCAGCATGATGTTTTGAAATCATGTCATCCTTCCAGTGGGCCCCATCATGCATGCCATGAGCCAAAAGTAGGCTGGTCCAGACAGGAGGTTTGCTGCATTTCACTGGAATAAACCAATCCCTGAAGACATTTCGAATGGTCATATGTGACAGGATCTGCTGATCCTTAGATGGAGTAGTAAACACGAGAGGAGAAGAGGAATTTTGATTAATTGGTTGTCTCCCAAGATGGGGTTCGTCTGATGTATTTAAGAGAACATATGCATAATCAAGGGCTATGATTACAATGTAATATTACAGTGATTGGGATGCAAAATAAGGAAAATACAAGTGTACAATCAATTATACAAGGAATGTCTATATACTATATTTTGACCAGATCCCACACATGGGATGTTATTTACATGGGCCTAGTCTGAGTTGGGCCTCATCTTGACTGGTTGGATATCGTGGATTTCTACAATATGCATTGTAAAGTGTTTATAATGTTCATAAACAATCTGCTTATTGTGTCTACTTGGAGTATTATCTGTTATGCATTGTGATCTGACTGCTGAGAACCATGTGGTAGGACACTATTGTTTGTTTCACATAAAGCCATCCCACCTGCATATCGAAAGCTTTGCCTAATGAAACCTTCTACCTTATTTCACTAGTGAGAGGAAAGATAATAAAATTGGAATATAATTCTCTCTCTCATATTAATCTCTCCAGTTTCTTGCGCATCTCATTATATTCTTATGCAGATAAATGCTTGCGTCCACCTTGTACAATTGTGTCCTCTTTCATGCCTGTACTGCAGGGCAAACCCATTGTTGCAGATACCTTCTTCTATACTTCAGAGGTTTGTTAACAACATGTTCTCTGTGTTCTCATTTAACAATTCAGTACAATAAATTTTTTTTCCTCTTGTTTGGATTTGGACATTGTACCTTGTGATCTGGGTGTGGCTGGATGAATACTTCATTGCGAGTCAATATATAAACATTAAAGCTGCTGATTTCATAAGATCAATTTTGATTTTGACTCCAATTAAAATTCCGAGTGCCTCAATTAATGTTGACTTTACATGGAGCCTACAAAAACTTGACTGATATTGGGGCCCTAGAATGGATCAAATTTGGTATTGGTCAGGCTAAACCTAAACCCGCAAGGCTGCACCAATAAAAGGCTAAAATATACAATTTGTAAACATTTCAACTCGCAACCATCACTTCTTAGAGCTTTTGAAAAGTTACTCTTGCCACATAAATTATTTATATAAAAACTTGTTTAAAAAATGTCAAAAAATAGTGATAGATGGGGCATTTGCCTCAGCCACATGGTTGATAAAAGTATATATGGATGCATGTGTACAATATATAAGAATTCTAATGATCAGGAATATTAAAAGAAAAACACTGATCAAGGCATATGATGATTTTATTCTTAAATTTTTTTTATTTTTTATTTTTATTATATCTGTATTTCAATCTTTATATTTTTGCCCCCTTGAGTGCATTTTACATATTCTACAAGAAATCAATTAAATGGTGGGCCTGATAATAATTGAAAATAAAATTCTCAAACGGTCTTTATCAGACATTACACAAATGTGCCCATATTTTTAAGTTTTATGCATATGTCAAGAATGATAGACATCTATTATTAATTCTATTATAGGTATTTTTATTTACTTCTATATTTTTGTAATCCGTCATTATTGGGATTTGCAAAAAAATTTTCCCTTTCTGATTTTGGGCATCTATTTTTAAATTCCTAAACAATAATTTTCTTTAACTTAGGCAACTTTCACCTTAAATCTGTATTAATTTCTGATTTTTCATAAAATCCTAAATTATTTTAGAGGATTTTACCACAAAAATCATCTTAGGTGACCCCTTAACCCAAAAAGTCATCGTAGCAGTGGGTGCACTGGAGTGGTCACCCCCTTAACCCAAAAAGTCATCTTAGTAGTGGGTGCACCAGAGTGGTCATATGTGACCACACCGGTGTTTTTTTTTTTTAATGTAAGTGGGGAGCATTGAATTCGATGCAAGTGTTTGACCACTCCGGTGTTTTTTTTTAATGTGAGGGGGGAGCATCAAATTCGATGCAAGTTTTTTATACCAGCATCCAATTCGATGCTCCCCTATTCCTTTAAATCTTGAAGAAACTTAAGGGGGTTGGGTTTGGGAAGATTGAAGGGGTTGGTATTTTGGATAAAATGCATTGATGCATGTACATTTGCTGTGGGTTGGGTTTTGAAGATTCCTCTTTATCCAAAATCATCACAGCCAAAAATATCAAAGTCTCTTTGTTTTAGCAATGAAAGAGAAAAACCAACCTTTTTATCCAAAATCATCACATGAAGGTTTTTTGGACTCTTTCTTCCTTTCTCTAGTTTTGTTATACCTTGGGGTATTTTGTGTTTTTGGCTTCTGAAGGAGAATCGTGAGAACAAAATTAATATCTTTGCTTTTCATTTTGTGGCTTGTGGGACAAAAGAGGAATCCCATTATTTTTAATGGGTTTTGGATCTCATTCCATTGGCTTTTGAGTTGTGAGGAAAAAAAAACCCACTTTTATAAGCTATTAAAGAGGAAAACCTGCCTTTTTATCTTTCATGAAAAGGTGGGTTTTCCTCTTTCATGAAAAAAAACTCACTTTTATTAGCAGGGGAAGAGAAACCCACTTTTATTGGCAGGGATTTCAATCTTCGCAAACCGAACTCTCTTCAAATGTACATACATCAATGCATTTTATCCAAAATCCGACACCTTCAATCCTTCCAAACCCAGCCCCTTTAAGTTTCTTTGAGTTTTAAGGGAGAAAGGGAGCATCAAATTCGATGCTCCCCCTACATTAAAAAAAAAAAAAAACACTCTCTGATGCCCTCACTGCTAAGATGACTTTCTGACTTAAAGGGTCATCTAAAATGATTTTTCCAGTAAAATCCTTATTATTTTATTACTGTCTATTTCCAATTATATTTTTAAAATCTTGACCGTACCAAAACCATTATGAATAATTTTTATTCCTTTTTGATGGAAACAAATGCCGCTTTAAGAACAGTGTTGTGCCTTGGGCGGACAAGCTAGTTAGGAATTGCAACTGTAGGGTCCTAACCAAAATTTAGAAAGTTGTATAGGAGCATATAATCATGAGTGCCAATACTTAAATTGTATACTTTTACGATTTAGCAAAATTATGTAAAATCAACCATATGTCGGCCCCAAACCTGCAGAGTGTTCTGTGTCGCTTTGATTTTCAACTATGTTACTATCAAATTCTTATGAGCTACTCTTCAAGATCCTGATCTTAGGATGAATGAACTGTAACTTAAAAAACCAACCACAAAGTAGATGGGAACTGACTTGACAAAGTGGATGGGATAGGACTTCTACAATGACGATGATCATGACAAGCTTACATGGCCTGTGTGTGGGCCTGTTTCTGCCTTATTGCTCAACTAGATGGTTGTCCTAGGATATGTAAAACTAGCGGATCTAGTATTTGCTCATGGGCTGGGTTTGGTCTTCAGGCTGGATCTGTGATGGAATATTAGGTTTGAATCACCAAGCAAGTTGGGCTTGGACAAACTTCTGTAAGACCTAATTGAAACCCCAGTCCCTATACTTTTTTTAGTAGGCTCCTTTTCTGGACTATTTCTTTTGTCTTCTCTAAGATGGAGTTTTGTAGGCTAACTATTGAAAGATTAGGATCACCGGTTCTTAGAGATTTGGGATATTTTGTATCCATGGTGACGCCCATGAGATGTGGCGCTCAGATATGTTGAGAGGAACACTTAATGTAGTGGGGTCATAGAGTTTACAAATGAAAACGTAGTATCAGATACAGTGCAGTGTGGATTCGCTGCCTATTTTCTAGTATCCCACATGATAGCTTGTGAGGCCGACAGTCTGAATTGCTAATGCGGGGCTTTGGCTCAGTTGGAGTTGAATACCTTACAGATTATACATTTTTATGGCGTTGGACCTAGTACCTTCTCTGTTTTTGTGTTCTTGATTATTTTTTTATTTTCAAGTGCATCAGATGCTTGTTTTTCTTACTTACCTTTTTTTTTTTGAAATATTTGTTCACCATACAGTTTTTTGGGGTGGTCCCTACGGCCTCACTTTTGGATATAGAAGCTGCTGGACGGCACTACTGTGAAGGGCATTGGGCTAACCTGAAAGATGAATATCATAGCATTGACGAGATGGATTTGTCAAGATATTGTTTCTCTTCAGCGTTCATTGTGGCATTTTTGCATGATGGTCTTGGTATATCAATGGATGATAAGAGGTATGCTCTATTTTCTTGTGCTGCTTGATGAGCACTGAAACATAGTTAATCCTGACCCTCAAAATATAAGGATTTAGCTGTTTCATTTCATATTAGCTACATAATTCTGGAGTCTTTATGTTTTTATTTTTAGTTTTATTGGAACTGGAGTCTTATGTCTTGTTTTAAGGGCTATAAAAAGCCAAAATGTAATAGGTGGGTTTAAATATTTTGGTGCATTTGGTTCCACCCTAATCATTTATTTTGAGGAGTCTGTGGACCGAGGCACACTTGAAAATTTATGATTTTGGGTGGATACAGTAAAAACACATCTGCGCAAGCCAACCAAATTCTGCCTGGCTGACAAGTTCAATTTCAGGCAATGAGACATGATGCATGGAACTGTGTGTTTTATAGCATGTTGATGTACTGTAATGTCATGTTTTATGTAATATTTTGAAGGTACTGATCCAATTATGAACTGAGCTACTAATTTCTTTCTTAAGCTCTCAATTCCTGATGCTGCTTACCTATGTCTACTGTCCCTTCATTATTGACTCTACCCTCGTAACTATGAAAGGTTTGCTAATTAGTCAAGTTGTTTTCAGGGCATCAATGTAGGTCACTTATTTAGATTCAGGATCAAGAGGTTAAAACTCCAATAAAACTTGGAAAAGGAGATCAGGAAATTTATCCAAGAAGAAAGAAAAACAATAATAAATGATTTCCTCTAAAATGTTTAATTTTTGAGTAAATTTTTTAAATTTATTTTTGGGATTTTCTAGCATTAAGGCTTCTACAGCTTGGCATTATTATTACCCTGATACTCAAAATTGTTTTCTTAACCTTACCATTGGTATTGATGGAGGCATCCTGCATGTCTATTTTGATAATTCAGGCATCTTGCATGGAAGCTTGCGTTTTTTTTTTTTTTTTTAAAAACCATGGTGCTTCACATGAAAATGATAAGCAGTTTAGGAGTTTGGGGGTATTATTATTCGTCTTTTGTTTTATATCAAGGATGTATTTCTGGTTCATGAAAAGAAAAATTTGCTGCGTGTTAGGGTTGGCTTTGCAAATCAAATGGGAAGTGCTCCTCTTGACTGGACATTAGGAGCTTTCATCAAACAAGCGGTGGAAGAGCCCGAGAAAGGCCCGGATAATGTGGCCCACATCATTGGAGATGACACTCTCACATACCTCTCTGTTTGCAATTCTCTGCTTAGTGATCCTTGCTGCAATGATCATATCAAATTTTCAAAAACCACAATTCAAGACAGTGTATGACCTTGAGAAAGGACGTTATATAGTCGCGCGTATACCCAGATGATTTTTATATTTTTTCCCCTAGAACGTGTAAATGTAAGCATAGAGTTTGTAGTAAAACTTAAATTTGAAAAATAAAAGATGAAGAATAAAAAAAATGAAAAATGTTAATTGAAACCATGGTTCATTTTCCATCATCTACTAGCTTAATGGTGCAACAAATTTGTACAGTCTAACCCTTTTGTTGCGGGTTTTTGTTCTTATCAGTCTTCTTAACTGCCACATGCATTAATTGATATATCAATGCCTAGAATCCTTTATTACTCCACTGAAAGATGAAGCTCCGTAATTCATTTGATTTGCCGTGTTGAACACCTTCTGAAGTTTTTGCATGATAGTCAATTAAAATTCTCTTGTACTGAAGACATTCATCTAATAACATGACATTATAGTGATTTAGCAGAACATGAATATTTACTTATATCACAACAAAGTGTTGATTCTTCATTACAATTTTTCCTTGCATTGGGATTTAGTGGATATTGTTACTGACTCCAGGTATGAGTCCACAATGGAGTTCATACATGTTGATTAAATG
This sequence comes from Sextonia rubra, assembly GCA_037013555.1. Lineage (NCBI taxonomy): Eukaryota > Viridiplantae > Streptophyta > Magnoliopsida > Laurales > Lauraceae > Sextonia > Sextonia rubra. The sequence goes on along the minus strand of JASUAD010000007.1, from coordinate 14,598,516 downwards.
TAAAAGTGTCTATGAGTGGCTAGTAGTCTTCCTGGGAATGAACCTGCAACCTTGCATCTGCAAACATTTAGCACCGACCAACCCCGCACCCCCCCCGCACCCCCCCACTCTGGGTGCAACTCCTCTGCGTCAATTAGCAACCGTACAACCAGATCAACCCCGAGCAATAAACTCAGTGATCTAGCATCAAATCCATGATCTGTGAGTTGTCACAAATGCCAGCGCATAGACATATCTAAGCGAATTGATTGTGAACACAAAAATTAATAGCATATTTCTTTTGGAAGGGTTTGTGGAGACGAAAATTTGACAATAGAGGATGATGAGAGCAGCAGTTTTGAAGCTGATAGCAGCAGCAGCTATTGTGGCATCAGGCTGTTCATTTTCAGAAACATTTTACCAGACTCATTTATGATCTAGTATGGTAGGTTGAGCTGTTTTAACTGCCTACTGTTGTATTCAAGGAATGGCATCATAAATGGTCGCCTAAACAATTGTCCTGGATAGTCCAAAGTTGGTGGACAAACGGTTGAAGAGCAAAAGGGTAGATTAAGTTATTGTTGGATTGGTTTCATCCACAAGAGGGGAGAAAGGGGGCATGTGTGGATCTCATGGGGTGGGATCGTTCTGCTTATTGAAGAGGCAACATTCTCTCTATGGGTCGTCTCAGAGGGGTAGAGAGGGATTATGTATTTTAATCGATGTGCATCTAGTAGTCTGGAATTTGCCAGGTAGAGTTGCATATTTATTGTCATCAATGGGCTGCTTGTTTGCATGGTATACGTAGGAATTCAAGCCCTAAGATCATTTGGCTGTTAGCCTTGTGATAGAAAAATGGGTTTTACTTACATGTGATGCGCAAATGTACACATGTGAAACACATTATCATGTTTGTGAAAATCACCATTTTCACATGAACTCACGAAGAATCAAGGTATGAAACTAAACTTCTTGATATCTGCCACCAATCAAAGAATATTGAACCAATCAAAGAATATTGAACGGTTTGGATCATGAATTTTGGGCCCATAGAAGTACAGAAAATTGGCTTTATATGTAAGGCATTTTCACAAATTATTCATATAACCTATGAAGATTTAAGATAATTTGCTTTAGGATCATGAGGTTTAGTAGTCCAATAAATAAATTTAATGGTTTGGATCAAGGCAGTTGATAGGGCCCACAAGAACGCAATCACCACGTAAGAGACTGAACTACTACTAGCGCCTTTTTGGAGGAGGTGAGAAGATTTTGATGATGTGAAAATGACCCTATTTATACATTATTCACACACCAAAGTGTGTATGTAAACAAATGACCCTATTTATTTAAAAATAAGATCAAATGTGAAATATCCAAAAATGACCCCCAAATAACCTTTTCTTGTTTTGGCTGTAAAATTATGGGAAGATGAGAAATGAATAACCAACTATCGCCACATAATTCAAATCTTATGAAAGTTAAGGTCTCATCTATAGCCTTTTATATCCTTCATCCCTCCCCTTGTATCTTTCACTTCTTACTTCTTTAATAGTCTTGATGGATCTCATAACTATGAATGCATAGAATTCATATTATAAGTGGTTAAAAGTAAAGACCAAATTTGAATTTTTTAATAAAGAGAATTAAATAACCTTTCATGTTAGGGAAATAGAATTAAAATAAGATTGTAAATGAAGTGGTGTTTGGAAGTCATATATTTATAAAGATTTTGCAATAATATTTCCAATTTTTTTAATAACATTGGGTGTTCCAATCCTTTAGGCCGGTTTGATTCATTCGGGCCTAGGGAGACCTGGGTAAATCCCTTTTGGCCTGTGTGGTAAAATGACTCGAATGCACACCTTCAAAAGCAAACCGTGGTCCTAAGATCTTTTCAATATTAAGAGGAAATGTAGATGAGGCCTCAACTTTTCTAAGATTTGACTTACGAAAGGTTGGAGAATCATTTTCCACCCAATGAAAGATTTTTGGTGGCTATGTGTAGATCTTTAATTTATTTCTTCAATTTTGGCAGCTGTGATAGAAAGGCATTTCTAAAACCAACAAACCTAATGTATTTTTGCATTTTACTTTAATAGTTGTAACTGTCAGTTAGCTAAGCTCATCCATGCAGTTTATTAATATTTCAACTAATTGTGAAAGGTTTTAATAATATATTTTTTGTTTATACCCACCTTAAGATTTCAAGGCTTTAGAAATATGTCTCTCTAGTTTCAATATGTATATAAACATCTTTCCTTTGGCATTTTAATACATTTCATATAACAGATTTTGTAATCATGACGGTATTGAACAACCGAGGTTTATACCAATTTCAACAAAAACATTAGCTATGCCAACCGATTGAGTAGAAACTACCAACAAAAAAATATTTTTTTTAATTCTTAAATTTTATTTTATGCTTCAAAATTTATAAAAGAAAAAAAATGAAGTAAAGATCACTGAATAATGCTAAATTAATGGAAAGAGAAGTAAATATCTACACAAAAAGTGATTTGATATATTATAAACTTTAGTCGCTTCAAATGCGCCTTTGAAAATTCACCTTAAATTGAAAGAAGATTTTAACTCATTTGATTCAAAGACACTCATGCAACTATTTTGTTGTTAGGCATATAACATTAATTATGGATAAGAAAGAATGCTTTCTTCAAAATATTAATGATAATAAAATAAATTAAAAAAATAAATTTGTTATTTAGAAAAAAATGCCTGAGCTAATGCTTAGCCCAAAACTAAACTAATGTATTCAAAAAACTTGAATTGAAATACTAATGTTATGCAGCTTTGGAAGTCGAATAAAAGATTTTTTTATAAAAAGAAGAGAATAACAGTGACAATTATTGAAGATTTGTTTAAATAAAATGAAAAATAATATTTTGAAAGAAATTATACCTGTGCGTGGATACATGCATGGGTTAAATTTGAGACTACTCGTAAAGTCCCGACCCTTACTACCTCACTTACCACTAATTAATTTAATTGAGATTAGTAGGTAATTGAGCATGTTAATACGCTAACAATTACTTTTGATGTTTTAAAGTGAGTTCAAGTGGCTTCGTAAGGTTTCGGAGAGTTTCGTTAAGTTCCGAATTGGATTCGGGCAAAAAAAGAGAGTCGGTTCAAATTTCAAGAAAATCATGGGTATTTTGTGATTTCATAAAATTCCAACTTCAGGTTCGGTAGTTTGGTCTTGACATTCCCTACACTTTCATGTTCAACTCAGTCCATTTGATGCATGAAGAACGTGCCCAAACTCGGCTTTTCGGGATGTAGTTATTTTTTCCGTAAAAGTTAACTTTGATCAAATGACCTTTAAAAATTTTGATTTTTGGTTCTTTTTTTGTCCATGGACAGCGCCTTGCTAGGGCTTGGATGAGGGATTAGGGGGCCCACTTTAGGGCACTTGTGGGGCCACTTCATGGCCCCTTTAACCCACAAATTGGCCCACTTTGACTCCATTTGGTTATTGATTTCCCACCAAAGCAATGGAATAATGATGAATAAAGTCATGTTATGTAACTTGAACATGTTTAACTTATGTATGACTTTTTGAAAAGGATCCCACCTTGAGGCAAGTTTAAGACCACCCCATGACCATTTGAAACTTTAGTTTTGGGCCTCAATTTGACTCCCATTTGACATATGTTTTCCTCCCAAAAACAATTTTTAGAAAGGGGCTTGTGTCTATGGCTTGAGTCTATGTTATTAGTGTTGGAAACCTAACTTAGACTTGTTAACTTCAGAAGGTAATTGAAACTTGTGTAAGACTTGGACACAGACCCGGGAAAGTGATGTTTGAGGTTGTCATCACTTCCAAGCATCGTTTGGAGAAGTGTTTGCAGTCGTATCACGTATGAACCATACGTGTTCATGGTTTTCCCACACCAACACCCTTAAGAGCACTAATAAATGAAATTCTCGGACGTGGGGAAAGTGGATGCTCATGTTTACAACTGGTTTGACCCTAATACCTCGAAAGCGGCATAAACCCTTGGAATAACCATTTGTAATGGTTTCTTGACTATTTCTTAGCTTAGTAGCCTTGTTCAATTTCATGTACACGTTGTTCGTGAGCACTATGCTTGCACCACTTCATTTTTTGTACTTGTATTATTTTGCACTCGTGACTATCCTATTATTGCCAAAAACATTGATGGTTATGTAAGTCAGGGTGTGCGCTTGATAGCCATTTCTACCTTTGGATGACAGGATCCATTGTTGTGAGCTACTTGGGTTGGTTAGTGCACATCGATGGTGACGACCACCCTCATTCTCCGGATCCACTTGATACCTTTTCTGCCCATTTTGAGCACTCAATTTCTAACTGAAATGCTGCCCATTTATACTTTGGATTTTTAACATAAAACCATGCCGGTTTTCAACCGTTTTACGGTGTAAGCCCGATTTCACCCTGTTTTGGTGTATATTGCATCCTTATGTACAGTTAGACTTGATTCTTGTGTTCTCCCATCATTTTCGGTATACGTAACATGTTTCAGGTGGGAAGGACCATATTCATACGATATGACTTGATACTTGGCAAAATTCTAGAATTTGGAATAGTACATGAAACAGAGCCTAATGAGGTCATATATATATATGTGTGTGTGATACTGTAATTGGCATAATTTAAGAAAAATCCCACCCGTTAGACATGCATGTGTCAAGACATATTAGGTTTCTTGCTGGCTGTAGCTTAGCTCTTGATAAGTGACTCTGAGTCGCTTGGTATCTTATTTGAAACATGATGGCCTTGTCTACATGATTTTGTGCTCCTCGGTGGAGTTCGCACACGTGGTACATGGATGTCTTTGGACTATTATGATTTCGTACTTGCTCTCAGCCATGAGAAGTTTGTGCTTGTTACCTGATGGAGTTATGCAACATGAATGCCACCATTATTACTCAGTTTCACACTTTCATATTATGCTAGTTGACTCGTTAACATGTTTACTTACTTTTTCATCAACATACCTACTTATATGTGATATTTGGACTTGTTTAAGCAATCGTGTCTTTACTTTGATACATGTTGTTCTATCATTATTGACCTACTCTTGGTGCCACGTAGGTACCTTGCTCTTAAACCGATCTTTGACTAGGTACAACAGGATCTGCCAGCTTCATGAGAATGGAATGTTGACAATGTGATCGATGCATCAGAAGCTCCATAGTTCGACAAGTAACATATTTTGGGTTTTATTTTGGGGGAATCATCTTTTATATTTTGTTAATGGCCAATGTTTTTATAGGCCTTTATTTTGAGTTGTAATTAAACTCATATTGTTCTATAATGTTAACTTGAAATTATTATATATATGAAATGCGTTTCCTTTTGCCATTCAGTCTGTGTTTATAATTATATCTTGATATTCGTGTACACTATTGTCCGTGCATGTGGAAATGAATTGGCTCACAGGCTTCCTCATGAATCCCTTGTGGATTCCTCACATAGTGGAATCCTGTGGGTACTAATTTGCACAGAAACTTCAATTAAGACTAAATGAGCACATTGCAGTCCCCTAAACACATTTACTGATTTGGGGTTGTGACACTACTGTAAGAAAAAAAAAAAAAAAATCAAATTCATACTAAAGAAAAAAAAAAGCAAAAAGAAAGAAAGAATGACATCACATATAAATATATTTTGATGCATATGTATATCAAAAGAAAAAAAAAAGAGAGAAAGATACAATGTTTGAAATCCATTCAACACCACAACAAATAATAATAATAATAATAATAATAATAACAACAACAACTAATACTACTACTGCTAAACCAGATCTAGAAAAGTAATGGTATATCAACTACATACTTGGTGATGTTTGATTTGGAGTATATCCAATCAATCCCTTAAGACACTCAAAGAATCATTGTAATGAAAAAATAAACAATATAAAATATTTAATTTATTTTTTTGTTCACACCTTTTTGTAAATAACCTCCGTTTTGAAGGGTGTACGGCCCATTGTCAACGACAAACAATTTTTTTTCCCTTTTTTTATTTGCCAGTCTAAACAATATGTGTGGCCCATTATGAAAGCCAATTATTTTCTCTTTTCAATTATTGCAGTCATAGTGGGATCCACGCATTAGATCCAAAGTCATGAAATCTAAGGCCTATTGATCGATAATAGCAAACTTATATATGTCTTTTCTTCAAAAGATCCCGCCGTCAAAGAAGTCAAACCGTATTTTTTTCTCTTTTTCTTTCTTGGATGTCTCAGCAATCTACCCGCCCCACATAATATGTGGGTGAGAAAGAGTGCTTAAATAGATCGTTGTGAGGATGGAGAGCGTTGAAGGAGATTCACACTGTAAGCACAATTAATTGATTATAAAATAAAGAGATTTAGGGAGGAAATTTGAAAACTAAATAAGTTGTGAGAGATTTTAGTGAATTCATAGAGATTTTAAGGGATCCAAATTTAAGAAAGAGATAGAGATTTTAATGGATTTGGTTAGGTGTAGTGGGCCCACATTAAAGCCAAAGTTGTTTATATTTTCTAAAGTACATATATTTTTCACGGAGAACTCCATGAGTGCTGACGTGGCGCCCTCTACGGCCGCCTTTTCATTTGTTTTAAGATATATAACTAGCAACAACGCTCATGCTCAGCTCGGGCCAAAAAAAAATTTACATAAATTCACACAATATCAAAATTAATTATAAACAAATAAAACATATTCATACTTATTTATATCAAATGAAAATAAATTTCAATAATTGGTACTCATATCTTTAATCACAAATACTGGCATGGGTCATATCCGGTATTAATGTTAGTCCTCCTTTCTTGGCATCTCTTGCTTCACTGTGTCAACTGTAATATTAATATGTAGCTGTTTTATGCCCTACCAAAAAATAATTATTAAAAAAAAACAACTTGGTAGACACAACCACGACTACCAAAATTGAATTACAAAATTCTCAAATCCAGTACCTGTTGAAATCGAGATCCTCCACCACTGCCGCCATCCCGTTGCCAATCTCCTATCTCCATGTCTCTCCATTAGTTCTTTTTCATTACTTCGTGTCTCCTGATTGATGGGGTTGAGGAGAGAGTTTGAAGGGAGAAGGGGTTGTCAAACGTGCCCCTAATCATAGGGATTTTGATAGTTTTTATCAAGGAAAGTAATTTAAGATTTAATTAATTTGTTAGAGGAAAGTTTGAAATTTGAATGAGATAATTTAGGATTGATAATTCAAATAGAGAGATAAGGGAGGAGTTTTTGCCCATGTAAAAGTCAAAATGTGTATATGATTTTTGTATGTATTTTCTTGAAATGAGAACTACTAAGTGCTTACGTAGCACCCTCCACAACCCTCTCTTCAGTTTACTTTAATATATATAATGGGTAGTAATTATTTTTAAACATATAGTTTTTTGTATATACTGCCTCTATGATTTTAGTATTTACTCATACAACCCTATTTTGAATCTTAATACCTTTCATATCATAGGTTTTGTCTGTTATGAATGGTCTCTCTCTCAATATTTCTCTCATGCATATGAAGCCTAATTCTAAAATTTGAAACTTTCATGAGACACATTGTTGTGTATGGGTTGGTATGAATTATAAGTAGATGTGTTGCTTGTTAGTATGATCGGGTTTGGATCTAATGAGACAAGCCTTGCATTGATAATGTTGGATTTCTGTATAAGTATTCTCTACCTCCTATCAAATGTACTGCAATAACTATTACAAGCTTTAGAGAGAGAGAGAAAAAAAAAGTCCAATAAAGAACCAATAATCAACAGAGCTCACAAATCCAATCCATAAAAAAAATCTTGTAGCATTATAATTTAGATCTCTACCCTTTCGAAAAATTCCACTCATGATTATCACTAATAATAATGAAATTTGTGCATAAAAACTATTGAGCAATATATAACTGAAAGTGATACGGAGCTGAATTCTATACATAAAATTTCATATATATATATATATATATTATGCACCAATTCGAAGAGGAAAATAAAATAACTCCACCATTCTAGCTACTTTATGGTTAAAATCAAGTTGAAAGTCAGTGGTAGTATAGGAAATACATACATAGGTGCACACGTGTGCGCGTGCACAGACACACACATAACATATATATATATCTATGGTTATCAGGTGCACACCGAGGGTGGGCCCCACTTGATGGTCCACACATGCACCCCCTTGAATTGCACCCCATCCTCAGGGTTTGGCGTCCATCCGAATAGAATGGATTAGTTGGATTGACTGCACATCCAATTGAATGGAATGGATTTACACCATGAAATTAATGGGGTGCAGATGGAGATGATAGAGGTAAAGGATAGGGCTGATTTTTTTTATAGAAAGTAGGGGTCATGCGAGATCTTTTGATTCCCCAAGTCCTAGTCCTAGGTGGGGCCCTTACATTAAGGCACTCACACTGATTAAATGTGTGATGTTGGATCGACACACACATACACACACACACAAACACACACACACTCTCTCTCTCTCTCTCTATATATATAGATATATATATAGGGAAATAATCGTACGAGAACTAATTCTCATAACATTTTTTGTGAAAAGTCTAGGTGGGACTTATTTATCACCCAATTCAAATCTTACAATACACAGGGACTCTCCTGATGTCACACACTCCAAGTTTCGGTCAACTTTGAATATACTGGACCGTTAGATTAATTGTGCACCAACCCGAATCGTTTAGACTTGCGGACCATGGATGATGGGGGTAGGGACATGTGATTGAGGCCAAACTTGATATTTGGGGTAGTCTTACATAGATCCCATCTCCTCTAGTTCCATTCCCAAATGGGACCCACAAGTGGGTCCAATAAAAAGTTTTCACGATAGGTATGCGAGAACACTTCTCATAGGACTAAAGCCCATATATATATATGAAAAATATTTCTGTGAGTACTAGTTCTCATTATGCTTCCGTGAGAACTATTGCTAGTGCCCACCTAACAATCCACCCAAATCATGCACAAAAAGAGACCCCCCTTGATCGTTACTAAGCCCAAGGTTTGACACCCATTTGAATAGATTTGACCATTGGATGAGGGTTGATTTTTTTTTTTGTTTTTTTATATGGAAAAATCTTTTCTTTTGTCCATGGCACTTAAGGGAGAAGAAGGGCTTCAATAATGTAGGTTCATTAAGTGTATGGAGGATTGACTCGCTATGCCATTTGACCATTGAGGTGGACTTGAAAATTTGGAATTCCTGCTGGGACAACATTTGAAAAAGTTGTGCTTTCAACAAAATCTTTTTTTTTTCTTTTTTTATTGGTAGCTAGCTAAGGGGGCTAGACTCAAAAGGAGAGTTCGTACAAATGGGAACAAAGCCCATATATATGGGAAGAAAGCCCACAAAAGTAGGAAGGAAGCCCGCACATATGAAAATAGGTGACATAGTTAGAGTTCAGACCTTGGGCAGCCAGGTAATAACACATACGTTTTACCACTAGGGTAAGAGGGCAGTTCATTCAGCAAAATCTTGCTAAGAGTCCAACTAATGCACCCACCCATGCAGACTACACACAATGTTCCTCAACTAAGGCCACTAAGTAACAGGTAGCGACAAGAGAAATGTCCTTCTTTATATGGGTGCATCTAGTCAAGTCCCTTCATATTATGGGGCCACATTTTGGATTAGAGAGTCGTAGGGTTTGTGTTGGATTTTGGAGTATGCGGATTATTGATAATAGCTGCCAAAAAAAAAAAAAACTGAGGACAATATTAGGAGTCACCAAAATTATTGGTAGCCAAATCATGCCTTTGAAGACGTTTTCTTTAGGTAGATTTTGCCCATATACAGATGCAGATGATGCCACGGATGTCTACCCCAGGATAAAACGTACAGCTTCCCTGATTGGAAACTTTAGCAATCGTGCACTAGATTGTTTGAAGCGTACTGGGATCTCAAAGAGACCACTTTTGGACTCATAGTAAGAGCAAACCAAAAGAACAAGTAGAGCAATAAATCAGAAAAGACGGAGACGATCTGCAAGACTTTCTCAAGTATCTCAAACAATTCTCTTTTCAAAAATATATTCTCAGACAACACATCTCAAGTATCTTGCAGACAACAGATTTCAAGCAACTACCAATGATTCTCAAAAGCAGATTGCCGACAAGTTCAAGCAGCTACCAATAATTCTCAAAAGCGGATTGCCGAAAAGTTCAACACATCTCAAGTATCTTGCAGACCAGAGATTTCAAGCAGCTAGCAATAATTCTCAAAAGCGGGTTGGTGACAAGTGGATTCGGATTTGGATTCACCTCCTTTTCAAAACACATGTGCGGGGCAAGGCCTCAGTTTAGATAAGTGGGCCCGACCCAATCCGCATTGCACAACCGAGGCTGGCCTACCTATACCTCCACCTTGCTCACACTTGAAGGCATGGCCGGCTAGCTCACACGGTGTAGTAAGCACCACCATATGTACTAGAAAGCTTGACACTATAAACTATAATGAAAACATTAATAAACTGCATTAAAGAAATAAAATAACTGATATGGGAAAAAAGCTACAGGAGAATGTGCAAAGCTAGCCGACTTAATGATGTGTGGGCCACTCACAGTGAAGTGTTGCTCTGAATTAATAAATTATGAGCTCCAGGCTCCATTTCACCTGTCGTTGCATATGATCAGCAATAAAAAAACACATGATCAGAAGTTAGTTCAGTTTGTCATATCGTAGGGGTCATATCCCTTTCACCTTCTCTCATTCATTTTGTGAAATCTAAAGGTCCCATGCATGACAGTGCCAATGTCATTCAATATTCTATGGCATTACCGATCAAAATTAACAATGTTTTGAATGCTCTAACAGAAAGTTCTGAGTTTGACAGCTCATGGAAGACGGGTTGGAAGGAATAGTAACTAAACCATAGATAATTAAGAAGCCCATCTTTGACATTTCTATTTTAAATTTGTATTTATTTTAATGTCTACAGTACGTAGTAGTTTGAAAAATAAAATTATTTAGTACACAACTCTACCTTCTATTGGTTTTAAGAAAGTAGTGGAAAATCATCTTAAAATGAAATGCAGCATTACTAGACTTGTGAAGTTAGAGCTTTAGCTATAAAAAAGAAGCTAAAGCTCTCATTTTTCAAACCTCTAATCTCCACCCACATTAAATTTTTAGACGAGAAGAGATTGAATATAGAAATGTCAAATATGGACTAAAAGTTGTCCAAAAAACATAATGCTCTCCATTTAAAAATTATGTAGGTGGTATTTATACGGCTCGGATGTCTTTCGCAGGAGACCATCTGAGATCACCTATGGGGCTCGCTTGAGGCTCCTCCAATCATGAATGAGGAGAGGGATCAAATCCAAATTACATGAACCCACATAAGAAATTTACAGAAAACTCTGCTTTTTTTCTTAACAGTACAAATTACAAATCTTCCAAAATCCGTTAAAAGAAGTAGATTTGTGTTGACTGTATTCAAAAGTTGTAGAATGGTCCAATTCCTAGACAAACAGAAAAATAGTGGTTGATGTTTTGACACGTAACGTGGAAACAGCACTTTGTTCTCGGACCTCAGATTTGGTCGACAGGGTACCCTCCTCGATCGGTAGACAGTTTACACCGACACTCTGTAATCTGTATAGAAGGGTGCAGCCCAGCCTCTACTTTTAAGGGCGCCACCTGTCCCCTGTCTTCTGTTGCAACTTCAATTCTCAGTCTTCATGTAATCAAGAAGGGTAGGCCCCATAACGAACCACAAGCTAGTGGACAGCTAATGGCCACGTAGCCAAATGCAAACATTTTCACCTGCTTAAACTTATGTGTCTGCTTGGACGGCAAAAATATCCAAGAAAGTTAGAATGGAGAAATTGATGTACAGGAGGCCTCTCTCTCTCTTTTTTTTATTTTCAATCTTTGCTTGGTTTCACACGTATTCGACGTGAGGCTTTTCTTTCACATTTTCTAAGTCACTGGGGACCTAGGAAATTTTTCTTAGAGGGCACCAATATAGAAAATATATGAAAAAAATTAAAAAAATATTAAAATTCCAAAATTATAGGGGGCTTTTTAAAATTTAAAGATTTGAGAAGCCTTCACTCAACTCTACTAGGGTCCATGAGTATTTGACGTGGCACTTTTCTTTCTTTCTTTGTTTTTTCTTTATACATACATACTCTCTCTATCTTTCTCTCTCTCATTTCATTTATTGGCGAATCTGATTGGGCCCTTGAGAGACCCGAGTAGCAAGGCAGTGAGCCCAAACAGAAATTGGGTTGAACAACAAGTTAGACTTTTATGTGTTCCAAAGAAAGAGAGAGAGAGAGAGAGAGAGAGCTCTTCTGCCTTCTTCTATAATTTGATAAGCTTTTCTTCTTCTTCCTATTTTTACTGTCTTTCTCAGAGTTCATTAATTTATAGAACTATTTGATTCTGCTAGATTCATAAGTTAAAACCCAAATGATAACGATGAAAACTCATTTTGTATGACAAGTGCTAATTGTGGGTGAAGAATCTCAAATTCCAGCTAGTTGAAAAGTTATAAATATTAGTTGAAAAGTTATAAATATTCTATAGAATTCTCATAAATCCAACCCCAAGGCATCCGCCAATCTTCCATTTAATAGCAAGATGTAGGAGTTTCAACTAGGAGATAACTTTTGGAGAATTTATTTTAAAAATGAATTCTCTTAAGTTTGCTAAAGAAATATGCCCCATATGTGGATTAGTTTATGCAAATTTACAATGAGAGTGTCAAACTATCATGGGTGTCCAACATCTAGAGGTAGGTATATTTGGGGTATAAATTCACAAAAGGTAGGGCCTTCAGAAGTTTCTTTTCGAAATTAAGAAAAAAGGTGGCAGTTCATAAAAATTTTTATACGGCACCACGTTCAATATTTTTTTACATGTTAGGTCAATCAATAGGTGAGGTCTTATTCCCAACATAACTCACCTGACGTCAAAGTCACTCCATTATTTTTTGAAATGTCGCATAAAATTACCTTAAAATACAGAGAAACAACAAAGCAATTTTATGCGATATTGCATAATCTAATTAATTAAAGTTTCTTTCGCAAAAAAATACGTGAATGGAGAAAGCATATATGGGCGATTTTCTCAATTTTTGTCACAATGCGGGGTTATCAATGTTTAATGTTGGCCGTAAGGTAAAAATTCCTATATAGTATGCCCTGGGTTACAGTACCTTCAATCTCAAGATGCCATGTGTACATCTACTTCTAGCTTGTGCATGCATCTCTCTTTGGTTTTTCTAAAGTTATCATTTTTCCAAAATTATCTTATCTATTGCTTTTCACACAGGGTATCTCTCACCTTCTCTTAAATTTAAAACAAGGAAGATCAAGGTACACATAAAATGAGTGACTAAAATACGAGGAAGAAAAGAAATGAACTCACTTTTTGCTTACATGTGGTCAATTAGAAGGTGGGCCCAAGTGCAATTGAACTAAAATTTAGCTCCATCACAATATGTAAGGATTAATGTATGTTGGCTAAATTTATGGATTGAATGAAACTCTAGTTTTAATCATAATTATACTTCTATTTATTTTAGACTAGGAATTTAAAGAGGTTGTAGAGTCTCAGAAAAGCTTAATTGAAGAAAATCCAAAAAAATCGAACTAGGATGCTCGATCGATCGGACTTGAGGCAGAGAGCCAATTTGATTGATCGGATCTTTACCCGATTGATCGGATGATGCAGAAAATCACACCAACTTGTGGATTTTTATTTCAATTAAAATATGAAAATTTTCTATTTTATGCCAAATCCTTTCCTAATTGGATTAACATTATGAGGCATGAAATTAATGCTCTAAAAAGGGGATCCTAGGGCATGGAATACAGATCTCAATATTTTGAGTAAAGATTATGGTTTGGAGATCATCTTCTTTAGAGCTTTCTTTGAGAGTTGAAGTGACGAAGCTGTGTTCTAGAGATTTTGGTCTTCTACATTTCTTTGTGGAAGATTGTTTGAGGAATCAGGAATAACAATTAGAAGGCGTCTAGTTGGTTGAGTTTGTTGCAGTCAACGGTGTGAAGTTGTTGAGGCATGAAGCTACACAAGATGTAATTACAATCCTTAGGTAGTGATTATCTAGGAAGGGATCCGTCAATGTCTTGTAACTATGAAATTCATAGTGATTGATTGTTATTCTAGTTTGAACTCATGATTTTTCCCCGTTTGGGTTTCCACGTAAAAAACAATGTCTTCTTATAGTGTGCGCTTTTTTGTTGATTTGATTTTATGTACACAATGTGATTGATTGTTTGCACTCATATTGTTGAGATTGATCGCATTGATCATGTTTAGAGGCCTACCCAAAACCTTTTTTAACACAAAGAGGTTAATGATTTTGAGCTATCAGCCTGAATTTAACAAGTGGAACAGAATGATGCATTAATGAATTATTCTGAAATTTTGAAATCTAACCACATGAGATGAGCTAGAGACCATGAGGTTCTTTAGTTGTATGAAACTAGTTGTGGTGAAGTGTTTGTTGTTGATTTTTCATCTTAGTTTTCAACTATCATTAACATTAATCCAACGGTCAAGAATTCTAAGTGGCGTCATCTTCTTTATTGTTGATGGGTTTGATCATACATTATAGTTCAAGGAAACAAGGAAAAAAGGTCCCATCTCACAACTTTTTTGGAGCTTCCATTGTTGGCCAAGTGGGTCCGACCAATTGGGTTCATTGTCTTGGGTAGTTTCCCTAATTATATTAGGAATTTCCTGTTTGTTAAACAATAGTTTCTTAATAGGATTAGGACTTTCTTTTTTCTAATAATAGAGTTCTTGAGTGATAAGGAAGTGATGATTATATATATGATATAATCTGTAACCCTAGACATATATGAGATTCCAAGCCTGTAAATTCACAAATTAGAGGAGAACCAAGTGGAAATTGGTTTCCTGTTGACATAGGCGTCTTTGTCGAACCATGTAAATCTCATGTTTTCTTGTGTGGTTGATTGTTGATCTTGGTTGCTTATGCACACATGCATATAACAGTGGTGTCAAATGCATAACAAGTGGTATCAGAGCCAGGCTAGGGTCTACTAGGGCTTAGAGATTGTGCGCGTGAAGATCGGTGTATCGGATTTTCTTGGAGGATTCGAATTTCTGCAATTTTTGTTGTAGCAAAATCAAAGATCATGATTGTGATCTCTGATTGGGCCACTGGAAGAGGAAGAAGAGAGTTGGGTTCTCCATTTTGGCTGGGATTAGAGGAAGAAGGGTTCACCACTGCCAGAGGAGAAGTAGAGGTTCTCCATCTTCGTTAGTTGCTGCGGCGAGAACTGTTGTTGAAGTGCCCCTACTGTTGCCGCCCACCATCAGCAGAGACGAGCACTTGCAGGGGGTTACCTGTTGCACTGTAGTCGTTCACATTGCCAGAGCAGACACCGCCTACCATCTCAGCCATCACTGGATCAGCGCCGAACTTTGCTGCTGCAGTCCATTGTGGTTACCAAGGAAGAACAAAAAGGGGACTGCTTGGTTTTGATCTTCTAGTTGCAGAGAACCAGAAGTAGAAAGGAGAAGGGAGCCTGTGATTTACCCTAGGTCGAGTTCAGGTCAAGTCAGACCTAACTTGTGACAGAACACAGCCCAGTTCAAGAAGCAGGTGCAGTTTCGGTTTAGGTTGGGTCGACCAAACCCCTTTATAGCAGTCCAGCTTGCCAGCAGCAGTGCTGACGTCATTTGACATTAGTGGATCGTACGTTCAAAAGTAGATTTTGATCGAGATCGATGATAGAATTTTGTTTCTGCGATATCTTGATTATCCAACGTCTGATCGGAGATCCATTTACGCCTATGAGCTCGTTTTAAGTCGATCTATGTGTTTGTGGAAGAAGATTGGCTGTTTATAATCAACGAAGAGTATGACCAAATTAGAGAGCAGAAAACTGTTTCTGCAATGTCGGAGCCATTAGGGGTCGGATTTCAGATCCTTTTCTTCCATTGTGCTCGTGGTGAAGAGATCTACAGCTTGGTGCAAGAGTTGATGTCAGTGTTAATTGTTTGTTTTTTTTTCCATGGCTTAATTTAATTAAGATGGAGAGCAACCATGGTTAAGCTCAACCATTCTAATTGGTTGATTTGGAAATCGAAGATGGAGGACATCCTCTATTGCAAGGACCTCTATAATCCCATTGAGGGAGATAGTGCTTGACCAACTGATATGAAAGATGCAGAATGGAACAAGATACATAGAAAGGCAATTGGTCACATTAGACAGTGGGTTGATAACAGCATATTTCACCACATGTCTAATGAAATCAATGCAAATACCCTTTGGAAAAAACTAGAAGCAAGGTATGATAAAAAGATGACAGTGAACAAAACCTTTTCTATCAAAAAGCTTGTCAACATGAAATTCAAGAATGGTGATTAGATCGAAGATCACATCAATGAGTTCCAAAGTGTGGTAAATCAGTTAGCCACAATGAAGATGATTCTTGATGATAAGATGCAAGCTTTATTGCTTCTAAGTTATTTGCTAGATAGGTGGGAGACATTGGTTCTTTCTGTGAGTAACTCTACTTTAGATGGTGTATTGTCCATGAGATAGGTTACCAGTAGTTTACAGAATGAAGAAACTAGAAGGAAAACCTTAAGGACAGATAATGCATAGGCCTTTGTTACTGAGAACATGAGAAAGAGTAAGAGTAAAGGACAAAAGGGGGGTCATGGTAAGTCTAGAGGTGGCTCACAGGTCAAAAAAAAAGCCCGTGAAATGCTTTTTCTGTGGCAAGTTGGGCCGCATTAGGAAAAATTGTTTTGCCTTGAAGGAACAGAAAGGATCTAATAATGAGAAGAAGAATGACAGTGATAACACTATAGCTACTTTGGGACAAGAAGTAGCGGTGCTCGCCGGCGATGATGATGAGTGTTTGAGTGTTGCAGATGATCAGGTTGATTGGGTTGTTGAC
Organism: Sextonia rubra; assembly: GCA_037013555.1. Taxonomy (NCBI): domain Eukaryota; kingdom Viridiplantae; phylum Streptophyta; class Magnoliopsida; order Laurales; family Lauraceae; genus Sextonia; species Sextonia rubra. Next base: position 14,581,576 of record JASUAD010000007.1, on the reverse strand, counting down.
ACAGTAGCATTCTACCATGCTACTCCTAGTAGGGAGATGCTCACAATGTACATAGCAAATGACTTTGGTACTGTGAAGATGTGCAACATGAGTCATTTAGAGATTATTGGCATCGATGATGTCTGTGTTAAAACTAATATTGGTTGTATAATGACACTGAAAGATGTGCGACATGTTCCTGTTCTGCAGTTAAATATAATTTCCGGGATTGCATTGAATCATGGAGGTTATGAGAATTACTTAGGAAATGGCAGATGGAAACTCACTAGTGGGTCTCTTATTATTGCGAGAGAGAAAACAGGTAATACACTTTACAAACACATGTGAAACTATGTAAAGATGTATTGAATGCTGTTTAAGACAGTTCTTCTTTGAATTTGTGGCATACGAAATTTGGTCATATGAGTGAAAAAGGCTTGCAAATGTTGGTAAAAAAGGATTTAATTCCTTGTTCAAAAGGTACATCCTTTGACCCTTGTGACTATGGTTTGTTTGGCAAACAGCATATGATTGATTTCTCTTCAACATCAAAATTGAAATTTAATGTGTTGGATTTGGTATATTTTGATATTTGTCGTCTCATGAAGGTAGAATCATTGGATGACAATAAGTTATTTATCATGTTTATCGATGATGCATCTATAAAAGTCTGGGTTTATGCGTTGAAATCAAAGGATCAAGTGTTCTAGATATTTCAATAGTTTCATGTTATGGTAGAAAGATAAACAAGTAAACTCTTAAAGTGTCTTTGCACAGATAATGAGGGTGAGTATACATCCAACCAGTTTAGAAACTATTGCTTGAAACATGACATTCGATATAAGATGATAGTTCCTAGTACTCCACAGCACAATGGTGTGGCAGAGAGAATGAACTGCATTATTTTTAAGAAGATGAGATGCATGATGAGATTAACACGGTTGCTTAAGTCATTCTGGGGTGAAAGCGTTCTGACTGCCCATTATTTGATTAACAAATCTTTCTCAGTTCCTTTAAATTTTGATCTTCTAAAGAGAAAATAGACATGTAAAAATGTTTTCTATTCACACTTGAAGGTGTTTAGGTGTAAAGCGTTTGCATATGTATGAAAGGAGCAGGGTTCAAAGTTGGACGATAAGGTAGTGAGTTGCATTTTTCTTGGCTATAGTGGAGATGAGTTTAGCTGTAGGTTATGTGATCTAAAGAAGAGAAGAATTATCAGAAGTAGGGATATGGTTTTCCATAAAGACCAGTTCTTTGGAGATGTTGAGAAGATTGATAAGTCTTCTGAAACAGTTGATGGAGTAGTTGATCTTATACCGACTCCTTCTCTGGTGTAGACTATAGGTGGAGAAGGTGGACAAAATGATTCGAATCGTGGTGAGGCACAGGAGTTGCTAGATGATGAGAGTGTTGAGAAGGGAGAGCTGCAGTCTCTTTGATTAGAAACCACGGAACTTCAAGTTAGGAGGTTTACTCGAGAGCGTCAACCATTAAATAAATATCTTGTATTCGAATATATTTTGCTTACTGATAAGGGGGAGCCAAGGGGCTTCCGAGAAGCAATGACTCATGATGATAAAGATGAGTGGATGAAGGCTATGCAGGATGAGATGAGTTATTTGAAGAAGAAATAACACACAAATTAGTATTAAAAGGGATAGTAAATATAGCATCAGTTACATCAATGTTAATTTAAGGAATTCTGATTTATTATTTCATGGATATACCTCTTCATTTCAAATAGTACAAGATATATGATAATTCTGGTCCTTTAGTATTTCCTCCTTCGGAAATGGCCAATTAGGATTTATCTGCACAAAAACAAAATGGTTGACATAGAATACATTAATACAAGCAAAGGGAGAACATCTCAAAACATAAGATATATACATGCGTGGAACCAAATAGATTTGAATGCTTTCGCTCATTCAATGTTCTCTCAAAAGTACTTATTAGATTATTTGTAGACGAATGTATACGAGTTGCAGTTTGGCGAATACACATTAATATGTAACTTGCAAGAAAAAAAAAACCAAACACCGTGTTCTTTAATCATGATGATATAAGACGTTATGTTGAAAATTAACATGTTTCATTTATCTCAATATTTATATGAACACAATTGTGTGATAAATTGAAGCATAACCTGTATTGTGATTGCATAATACACAATCACTATCCCTCTAAGAGAAATAATATAGAATTAGATATATTGTTAGGCCTTAGTGCATCTCTCTGTGATAAGCATTCATTCTCATTTCACTACATATCTCAATTTTTGAATCATTCAGAGGTCGAAAGGTGACATGAAGAGTATCATTCAAAAATTTATTAAAATTAATTGATTTTTTTATATGAAATGAGACTAAGAGGAGTGGACACCTTGAAAGGAAGGAGACTAACACAAGAACGAAAAAAGGAATGGTATTGTTGCATGACTTTTTCCAATATATTCTTAGTTGTACTTTTATAAAATTGGTCACATTGGCATCTCATAAATGTTTGTAAATGTGGAGGTCACAGTTGCTATGGGGAAGCTTTAAATGGATGGGTATTGGGCAATGAGGAGTTTGAGCCTTAAGCCGATGAGGGGGTATAGTTGCTATGGGGCTTATCTTTTTCTGTTGTGGAACCTGCTGAGAAGTTAGATGTACCCATTCCATAAGAATGTGGGATTTTGACAAATGGACCAATGTTTCTTGATTCAGTTCAAAACACGTTTCTTGTGTTCGGGGGGTTTCATTCAGATGAGAACTATTATCTTCAATAAGCTATACTTTCATGTATGTAGTTTACATACATCTTTTCCTTTCAAAAGAGATAAGGAACATGTACTGTGCTCTATGGATACTTGTATTTGATATTTGTTTATCTGTCACATGAATTGTGTCGTGAACTGTGTCATATGGATACATATGAATCTCTATCATTTTTTTGAGTTGCATGAACTAAACTAAAACCTGCTACACTTTTGCTTCTAATTTTGTGGAGTTCTTCTTAAGATTTTGTCTAATTGGTTTGGCCCAAAGGATCAAAGGAGACATTTGTCAATGTATATAAAATAGGGATTTGTTTCTCTAGCAGTAGACATAATTATTTCATTACTTTACTTGCAACTATCCAAAACACATGCTAAGTATTTTAAATTTCACTTTACACCAATCATCCAAAAAAAGTGAAGTCAAGTGCTTTGCCTAAACTTCAACTCACTTTTCAACCACTGCAATCGTAATGTGAAACCCACTTCACTTCATTATACTCCTCATTATCCAAATAGGCCTTAAGGGTTTTGATTAATGAAATGGTGTCAAAATAACACACTTCTGGAAACAATGAATTTTGCATTAAATTTATAAATCACTTTTCTCATTTTCAAGAATCAAAAGCTAGAAGTATTTCCATTTTCAAATGACAAGGAATCATGTGCTTTCTAGCGAACAATAGTCACGCGCAATTAGAAACTGGGTTTTACACCTTTGCCTAATCATTTTAGCTCATGTCAAAATGAACATGATACATAGGCAGTCACCCAAAAACCACTTTTACAGAACTTATTTACACTATTAGAACAATCATGTGTAAGCATTAACAGACCCAACTTAAAGTATACTTGAACGGGTGTAGTCGATTCCCTTCTGTACACATAGATGTCAAGGGTTTTTGAATCAACAAGCTTTGAGCCCTGGGAAGGGAATCTTGCAAATGTGAACAGATGCGTTGAGTAGACGATGGCTTCCAAAAATGTAGAGGATGCATCTAGCAGAGCATCTTTCTCGCACTTGCTTTCTTTCTTTCAAGTAGACAAATAGAACTTGGAAGATACTAGACTTGGAAGATGAGCACACTTGAAAAAACTGAGAAACAAACGATGAGCACAAACCGATGATGAGGAGGTCTCCTTTTTCTTTCTCTGTTTCCAGTCGATGAGTAGAGCACTTGCCGTTTCTCTTCCTTTCCTTTTAGTCGTTCCCAAATTGTTGGAGGGCTCCTCTTTCTTTCTCCTTTTCTAGTTGATGAGCACCGCAATCACAGTCTTCCTTTCCTTTCATTCGTTCCCAAATCAATAGATGTGGTAGGGTTTTGTTAAAATCAACATAGAAGGGGTACTTTAGGAAAGAAAATATAATATTTTGGCGGGAGGTCCTCTGTTGATATTTCGTATATTTGGGGATCTCATTCTCAATTTGACAAGTTCATAGCCTTTTTTTCAACTCTTCTATCTCTTGAATAAAGTTCTCATGATTAGCAATCAGTAACTCATACTTTTGATCTACAGCAGTCAACTTGTTAGCCTAATCATTCTTATGATCATTGAAGAGTCTGACCTTATCATTAGCTTCACCTAAGTTAGCCAGTGGTGAATAAGTCTGTTCTTCTACAACTTGTCAATTGATCGTAACCTTCTAGTTCATCTTGGCCATCTTCGTATCTCTGTCAAATAGAGTATGATGTTCTGCCTTCTAGTTAGGTTCAACATCTAACTCACCTGTATCATCATCAGAATTAGCTTTAGAGGAGACAAGAAAAGACATAGAATTAGTCATGGCCATGAAATCTATAAATTCTCCATTTATAATATGAGATGGGTTAGGCTCGTAATCTGTTTCCTCTTCATTCACTTCTTTAGAAGATTCATTATCCTTAGTTGCAGTAAGAGCCTTTTTCTACATTTTGTTTTTCTTATTACTATAGTCAATGACAATGTATCTGTACCCTTGACACACATAACACTAAATGCCTTTGGAAGATTTCTTCATTAAAGATTTTGACATCTGAAAATCAGTTTTCTTTTCCTTTATAAACCGCATGAATTGTGTCATAAACAGGACAACCACTTGGAGATCAATTTTCTCGAAATCAGAATTTGAATCACTTGTAATATCCTTGATTGATTTTTTGATAGCTTTTAAGGCAATTCCTTATGACTTAATTTCTCGATCATGAATGAAGTTTGCCTTAAAAGTCTAAAAGATTTCTATCAAATCATCAACCTTGATAGTCTTTAATATACTATTTTTGGTGATTGCTGCCACGTTGGCATGATAGCTAGTTGGGAGAGATCAGAGAATTTTCTTAACAATCTTATTTTTCAGGAATTAGTTTTCCCAGACTGAAACAAGAATTCATAATGTCATTTAGCTTGACAAAAAAGTCATCAAACATTTCATCATTAACCCTTCTAAGGGTTTCAAAGGCAGTAGTGAGGCTTTATAACTTAATCTCTTTAATCAAATCAGTTCCCTCATGAACTCCTTACAAGATGTCTCACGCCTCTTTTGTAGTCATACAAGTGGAGATATTATGAAATTTTGATGGGGATACGTCATTGTAGATTGAATTGATAGCCTTATTAGTACAATTGTAGGCATGCTTCTCTTCTTTAGTTCACTCTTCAATTTGGTTTTCACTATATATTCCATCAATAACAACCATGGATAAAGAGTAGGGTTTAACAATAATACATTAAACATCTTCATCTATGGATATAAGTAAACTAGTCATTCTGACCTTCCAGTATATATAATTACTGGATCCATCCAAAAGAGGAGGCTTGGTTGTAGATATACATTCCCGATTGATTTCCATTCTAGAAATCTCAAAGGATCTAGCACAACAGATTTGTGTAACTCTCTCTGATACCAATTGAAAGTTTTTGGGGCTTCGATTTTTAGATTGTAAGTCAAACAATGTGGAGCAGCATAAATAAAATAAGCTTGCAAGGAAAAACAATCAACCACGTAAGAAGAAGAATTAGATCTTTAACATGAAAAACCCCAATTGGGTAAAAACTATGAGCCTTTCCGGACTATCAAAACCCATTACTAATTACATGATATACTCACAACCCTTTTCAATCAGTCTCTCAACCTACGATGTAGTTTTTCTTGTAAGAATCAACGACACAACTAGCCTTGCGTGCCTATTGTCCACGCTTGATCCAATCACCTTAATTTTACAAGATAAGCAATCTTCTACAAAGAAGTAAAAGTAGCAAATTCTAGAACTCCAAGCTTTAACAAAGTCTCTCTAATGGAAACTCTAAAGAAGAATGTGGTCTCTATAGTGTAATCTCTATTTAGAATAATAAGATCTGTGACTTAACATTAAAAGAGAAACCCTTTAAATAACCCATAATTCGTGCCCAATAACATTAATCCTTGTAGAACTCAACTTATTAAACCTGGCACAAATACGAAATAATTTCACAGAAGATTGGTGGATTTTTGTACGCGAGCTGATTGATCGGATAAATACTCGTTCGATCGGTATTGCCTCTACGTCCAAGTCGATCAATCGAACAATCACTTGATTGATTGGGCATTATGTTTTTCTGTTTTCTTTTTAATTTCTTCTCTTCAACTTTTCTGGCGACCCAAACCTTAGTTCAATCTTAAAAATATATAAAATATAACCTAAATGGACCCTAGTTTTGTCCAACCCATGAATTTGCCAATTACATAAATCGTTATATCTTGATTATAATGTTATGATATTGTCAAGTTTGAGGTTTCTGAAGATATTATAGGGAAGTATAGCAGATATTTTTGATCGATTTAAAATTGTCACATTTGTGCATAGCATTTTTATTGAAAGCTCACTCCATGGAAGTATGCAAATATATTATTGACAATTTTTACCAAAAAATTTCCTTAAGTGACCTCTAAACCATAAAAGTCCCTAAAAAGTGGTCACCTCCGACCACTAGTGTTTATTTGTTATATACTGGGGATGAGCGTCCAATTCGACGCTATTGTATTTGTTTTAAAACCTAAAAATCTTATCTTATTCTTCCTTCTTTCATCTCCAAATGATGATTTTGTACCTTCAGGCGTCCCCATCTTATGAATCTTCTAGTGAGGTGCTTGATCTTGAGCTAAGAACCATGGCATGAACTCTGACTCAATTTCCAAAAGGTTTTCCGAAACAGGTTTCCTCCACTTCTATCTTAGGCAAGTCATGTGGCGTTATACTAGTTTGATATGTTGGAGTTGAAGAACTTTTATGAGGGGAAGTGGGCGAAATGTTTGAGCATTGGTGTTGAATGCTTAGGAAATTTGAGTTCATGGACCCCGCTAATGGAAAGAGTTTCAAGAGTGGGAAAGGCCCTCGATTAGGTCTTCCTTCTTGGCAATGTGATCCTCTTGGAGTAAAATTGGATTAATGGTAGTGGCATTTATGCAGGTGGCATTTACGCATATGATTTCAAGAATTGGATAACAAGCAAGCAGCGTGGTGAAGATGTGGATGAATCCTATTTCAGGAAACCTTTTGGAAATTTAATAAAAGTTTAGACCTGGTTCTCGGATCAAGATCAAGCACTTCACTGGAATTCGTAATATGGGGACACCAAAAGGTAGAAATCATCATTTGGAAATGTAGAAAGGAAGAAGAAGATATGATTTTTGGATTTAAAAACAAATAGGGCAGCGTCAAATTTGATGCGAGTGTAACACAACTGCATTGAATTCGATGTTGGTTTCGACAACATTGAAAAAAAAAAAAATCCAAAGTGGTCTTGTAGGATCACTTTGGTGGGTATGTACCTAATGGGCTTCCTTTGGTTCATTTGTCACATAAAAGGATTTTTTTTTCCAATAAAATCTTCTACTGTATTTCATTGCACTTTTAGGGCAAGATTGTGTAGCCGATTTTTTGTGAAAGTGAAAAGTGAAGTTTCCGCTTTTCCTCATCTGACCTTCTTCCTCCATTGGGTATAACCGTTTTTAATTGAAGAAAACAGAGTTGTATTTCTCACTAGCGAAGAAATATATTTCTTGTGAATCTGTCGGTCTTTCTCACATATTCATTATTGTGTGTTGAACTATTTGAAGATTTTGTAGCTTGCAATTGGAAATCAAGTTCAGCAAAAACGATATAATGAAGATCAGTTGGAACTCGGAAGACAAGATAAATCTGGGAAGCTCGTCTACAATTTTTGTTTCTTTTTTGTTCACTTTTGTATCTTTTGGGTTTTTCCGTCTTAACTCAGGCAGGGCTTAGCTGAAGATGTAATCATGTTTATAAGGTTCCATACAATTCGCTTTTGCACGCCAAGATTTTTAGAAAACCACCTTCAGCTGGAGGAAATTTTTTACTGTTTTAACATGTCCTCCCAAGAAAAAATGGTTCTTACATAACGGCTTCACAACGAAAATTTACTGGTTCAGTTGCTGAGATCATTGTGTGTGCAAGAGGAAGCTAGCTGGATCCCTGAAGTTTAGAAGGGGAACTCTTAGTCTCACATATTGAAAATTTAAGCCGCTTAAAATAAAAGGCCCCGCATGCTATGGATATACTTGAGTTCTATTGCAATTTGAATTGGTCACACAGTATGATTGACAATTAATTAATAACATAGTTAATTATTTAATCATATTATTAACCAAATGATTGATGGGCATGGTGGGACGAGGAGCGAGGTTCATTAGGTTGGCTAATGACTATGTTCATGATCATCGGTATTTTGATAATTGTACTGATATTTTTTTAGGAGCTAGGAAAGTGTTTTGAAGAAAAAGAAAATATAAATTATATATTAATATAATCTATAGCCACTCCGTTTGAAAGAGGTGAATGCTTTCTCCCACCAAGTGTTTGCGACTGCAGAGGCACATGTGACTAAATAAAGAAAGTCAAGCTTTTGTCTCAGAAAATAGATAAATCTGTCAAATCACCTAAATTTCTACGTGATTTTCTCTGTTCGTTTATAACTTGATTATCAATTGCCGTGTCTCACGCTTCAACAAATACGTGCAAAAAGACAAAATGTGGCGCAGAGTCGCGTCAGCCGCAAATGTGCCGTAAGCTTTTCACTCCCAAGACTCATCCCTTGCTCTGCATCTTACCGAGCATTGCTTCTTAATTATGTGTCATCGTAATGGTATCAGACAGTTGTTCATGGTACGTGTCATATTCACCTTTTTAATGGTTGAAGGTCCCACCAAGAAGTAGCTTTTCACTACTTAAATACAGGATGGCCGAACACTCTGTTTGATCAATTGGTAAAAACCGAGTGAACGGCTTCTTTTTTTGATTTTTCATTTTTTTACACGGCCTATGACCTAATACATTATAACTCAATACTTATTCAAATCATACATATTAAGTAATTGAGACTAGTATATATAAATACAAAAACAACTCACAGATGCTGAATAAAGAAGACCCGGACATGTGAATGAACGTCTTGAATCTCCCTTCCATGTAGAAAATACTTGCTTTGAATTTTATGTCTTTCAATATGAATTTCTCACAAGATTTCTAGCAAGATATTTTGACGAGGATCGATCAACATCTCATCAATTTCCTATCTTGTTTCTTGCAAAGACATCAATTTGCCATTTATTAATGGGTTAAAGAATCTTTGATCCATCACATTGCCGCATGAGTTGGTGGCTCCATCTCTTAATTGCATACCCAACGTCATTCCTGGTTTGCAGGTGCAGTCAGAGTCCTGTGGGGTCGATTCCAGCAACCTCGTTCACACTCACAGTCTATCTGGTAGGAGGCTGAGTTTTAGATTCACCTCACCTTAACTCACATTTGAATCAAATATCAAGAAATTATATTTCGTGAACAACAAAATATAAAAGTCAAACAAAGACATATTCAAGATATAGAGACATCACCACATATCAATAGTGTATTTAATACGCAAAATTAAAAATATTTAAAAACAAAATAACATGTAAGGAAATTTTACAGGGAAAAATCTGCTAGATACATGTTTAACAGCAAAAACATTAAAATTTAAACATGTCAGCATCTAGGAAAAAAAAAAAGTAGCATAAGGTCTTTTTTGACTAAAATGCCCCGAAGTCGCGATCCACACATGATACAGAATATGTAATGATAGCTAGTATGGCTAGCCACTGCGAGATTTTGGGCCTTCAAAAGGGACCTTTGCTATTATTGTAAAAACACCTATGTTTCTACCATCAAATACATGTTTTACAAGTTCTTCTTCTGTAAAAATCCTGTAAAATAAGGGGGCATAGGCATGTATATGTTAAGATTATGGACGAACTTTTCAAATTAAATCTTACCTTATCCGAATGCAACCCGTCTGATTTGTTGCTCTTCATCTTTTTATGCCCAAAGTTTTACTGTTTTATATTTTGTATTTAAATTTTGAAAATATGATATTTTGCATAAACCCTACGGTCTTTAGGATTTTTAAATCGCCTCCTATGGTTTTCATTGTTTAGTGTTACATACCTATTTTGTCATTTTAACACATTTCATATTCTAATATCTGATCTTGACAATAACGGGCAACAAATATGAAATTTTTGTTGATTTTTATGATGATGACAACTTTACCCTTACATCCATTAAGAAAAATGGTATGTCATTACTAAAATAAATCATATCTTTCTTGTGCCAAGTCCCCATGGTCTCTCTCTCTCTTTCTCTCTCTCTTTCTCATGCACAAGGAACCTAGCCATTTCTTTTGAAACTTTCATGATTCGACAACAGGTAGTGCATGGATTGGGGTCAGCTATAATCATTTATTAGTGCAGGCATTGATTATAATTATGATCAGCTTGGATTTAATTAAATGAGACACGTATGATAAAATTGAATTTATGTAGGGTTAGTCATTCTCACCAAATGTACCATAGCAAATGTTACTGTTAAAAGGTTAAGAGAAAAAAAGTCCATTCATGACCAATAATTCATACAACTCAGAAATTCAAACCAAAAAGAAAATCTATTAAAAAAAGAAAATCCATTTACTGCTATAACTTAAACGCACGACTTCTAGGAAAATGTCACTCCTCACTGCAAAATCTCTCTCCTCATTATGACTAATACTAATAGGTTTTTTGTGTAAAAAAATTATGAAGTAATATACAAGTGGTCATTGGTCGGAAAGGAGTGACCACCTAGAGAATATACAAGTGGTCATTGGTCGCAAGCCAATATATAAGTGGTTGTGTTGCCATATATGTACCACCTAGAGAATAGCCCATGTTTGTCAGAATTGAGTAACCGGCCTCAAGCCAAGAGGTTAAAGTTTTGAAAGTTGAACCGGCAAGGATAACCCAGGTCGTAAAAAAAAAAAAAAAATTACAAGTGGTGGGGAGGAGAATGGTTTTGGCGATGGCAGTTTTGTAATTATGCATAAAAGGTTCATAAGTAACTCAGCTGATAAACGATGTGAATATGTGAGTTTGAGTTTCCAACACAGCTGAAAAAAGAAAAAAAAATGCTAATGAAATGGGCAAAAATGTCAAAATACTTAAGAATCCAATTGTGGTTTCTCATTACCATCTAACAATTCATTTTGGGTTTTGAATGATATTAAAATGTCAAACAAGGAATGCATCACTAAGTACTTAAATCACACATGCCTATCTCTAAATTCTAAAAACCTTGGGGCATATACAAAACAATCATCAAATATCCATGCATATAGTCTTACCGTATGTTAAACATATGCGGAATGACTAATTGCTATTTCCAAAATATCACCATAAATAGGAACATCACGACATTTGTATAATGTGTCATATTTATCAAAAGGAGCTGCTGGCTGCTTGTATCATGTAATTGAATTCGGACTTCTAAGACTTAGTATTCTGGAGTGGTTGAGAAATGAGAAGAATGAAAAAAGAAGAAAATGCATCCCAATTATGATCTAAGTAATTTAAATTCTAAGGAAGTCAAGGTCCCTTTTACATACCTTGAATTCTTTATGGTTTACCTCTTTGATAATTTCTTGGTGGAGCTCATTTGACAATGAATTCTTAAGTATCCAATTCCTATATTTTCTACATATTCAAACAGGCCTTAAATATCTTTATATTGTTGTATACATATTTAGAGGAATGACCTAAATGAAAATAGGTAGAAAAGCCGACGATAAAAAATTCTTGAATATTGTAGATGGGATCACGCCATGATGGTGATATTTTTAGAGAAAAGTTTTGAATAGAAAATTTAATAACTTTTTCTATATTTTTCCTCTTCTACCTCTAGAATAATTCTCAATGTACCACGAAGGATACTAATTTTTTTTAATGTCCATAATATTAAATGACGAAAGTATGTGAGTAGAAGATAAAGATAAACGACTTATTCCATAAGGAATTTCTTGGCAAACTATATCATGCATGGTTGTAATTTTTATTAATTTTTTTGGTAACAGCCAAGGTGGGTGTGGCCTTGATAGACCCGGCTAATGTGGGTGACAGGTGGTGGACTTCAAAACACACATGGGAGAAGATCAGTGGAAGAATCAGGATTCTTTCGGTGGGGGCAAGCAATGGTTGACTAATAGCTATAGGGTCAAATCTTTTCTAGAGGGTATCAATATTATTTTATATTTATGACTTTTATTATCATTTAAAAATATATATATTTATGTTTTATAGTTTTTAAATAATTTCCAAAGAAATAAGATCCTATTTGAAAATACCTAAATGCTTTTAAAGACATAATTTTTCAAAACTTTAAAGATAATTAAAATACAAAAGTCATATGACTCATCATAACGAGTCCAGACTTTTCAAAATAATCATGTACTCATTTAAAAAGTAGAATTGCATCTCACTCGAATTAAAATAGGGCTCATGCAAAATTGATCACTTGGAAATAGACCCACCCATAATTTGTTAATAAGCTGATTTATTAGTTATGATCATTTAATGTGCCACAATGCCTATTATAGATATGAATGATTGAAAATCCACCGATTGATTACTTGTAATCTTTTGATGGGCTATAATGCTTGCAATAGTGTAGATGATTGAGAGCATATCATTGATGGCAATTTACTAATATTATATATATATAAAAAGATGTAATATCCATGCTGCTCAAAATAAACACCATTCCCAATTTTTTTTTTTTTTTCAAATTTTCCTCCAGTAAGACTTAGCTTCCGCCCACCATAAGATTGAGCACATAATACTTTTAATTATATGCTCAATAAAGTGAGACCAACTTATATTTGAATAAAATTAGGGGACAACTAAACTAAGGAGAGTGACTAAAATTTTAGTGCCTTGGATTTGTATTGAGATATCTCGCTAGCTCTTGTTTTAAAAGTCACACAATTAAGTGGCCCTTTAACGATAGACTTCTTTATAATTCAATTGTGGATAAGAGTTTAAGCCAAAGAAGAAGCCACGATATGCAAATCTATTGGCAATGAAATACTTCTCCAAAACTGCGGTGAAGGAAAGATATTTGGGAGAGAAAGAGGGAGGAAAAGATCTAATTTATTAATTGCAAGTTGCAAGCACTCTTGAAAATTTGGAGAATGATTTGCTCATTCTTTTTGCAATAAAGTGAAAGAGAAAAGTGTCTCCCAGCTCTCTTTAAATTTTTTTATTGTGTAGAAGAAAAAGTAGATGAGTAGGGAAAATTTGCAAGGGGCCATAAAATTCTTCAAACTACTCTGTTAACTTCAAATAACCATCCAAAGTTGAGTGGGAACAATTGCAACGCACCTATTGAAGTAAATCATGACATGAATAACCCTCACTAGTTAATGTTTCGTAAGCACTGGTGATGTATCTCTTCTATTGGTAAATTTTTTATCAAGAGATCAACTACTTGTGAGTATTGTTTATCCATTAATTGGACCCATCGCATTCAACCTGAAACTTCACATTATAACATCCCTTCTTTCACCAATCACTATTCATTTGGTCTCTCCTATTTTCTAGTTTCTTAATTTGTCTTCAATATGTTATATTTTTAATAGGATCCGATGAGAATTTCTAAATTTGAAAATGCCTCAATATTTTATGAGACAAATTCTCACAACCTTTTGAGGGCCGTTCAAATCCGAAAATAATGGACTCTCTATTCTAATTGTTTTTCCTCATTTTAATATTGAAAATTGTATCTCACTCTAATAAATGAGGACCCCATGCTCGATTTATCACATGTAAATCAAGCCACCTGCTATCAATTAATCAAAATCCATTGACTAATTACTTGTGATCATTTGAAGGACCACAATGCTCATATAAAATTTTGATGGTCGAGAGGACATCATTTTGAAGTCATTCGGTAAGTTTGGAAAAGATAGTTCCTAAGATGTAATTGGTACGAACCATCAGAGTTAAGAGTTTAGATCCTTTGGTTGTTTAAATAATGCCCCCCTTGTTGAATATTTGAACCGCTCAAAATAAGATCCATGCTTTTAAATAATAATTTTTTTTCAAAATTTGCTCCAATAAGAGTTTTTTCTAACTATAAGATTGAGCATATATGAATAAGAATATAACGTCATGTGCTCAACGCTACACAAGACCAATTTCTATTGGGATAAAGTTTTGGGCAAGCTAAGAAAAGGAGAAGGCATTTTATTCAGTGATTTGGATTTTTGATACGTGGGCCCCCCATTATTGAGTTCCACACCTCTTACTGTAAGGAGAGTGAAACCTCAAAGTTGAGGTGGGGTGCTGCAATGCCCCTACCCCCTCCCTCCATCCTCGCCTTCCAAGCCAACCTGTTAGACGTTGGCCCGTTTGATGTCCACATGATCCTCATGTTTGAAATTCTTGACCCAATTAATGAATAAGTTAGATTCAGGTATCTTCTTAAACTTGCAAACTCAATTGAAAATAAAGGGATGGCCTAGTGGTTTGGAGTCTCCTTCTCAAGTGGTCCTCTCACTATCGTGTGCATCCGTACGTCAATCAGGTCCCTGAAAGGTCAAGCTACTTTGGCTGGTGCCGACAAAATTTTGTAATTTTTATTCGAACTTGACCCCTGCATGACCAATTGACCCCTACCCAAACCCAAATCTCTCATATAAGGGCCTCATCAAGTTTGAATTGACCATTTTAACCTTTTTATCTATTTGAGTTATATTTTTTACCTTATTAATAAATTGGTCGGCCTTATGTTGCTGGGCTATATGTGTTATCCAAAGCTACAGTGATGACATCTACCAACTGTCACGCCCTCAAAACTGAGCCCGATCCAAACTCGGTCTTAAGGGTGTGAGAATTATGACCAATTTAAAAATTTCTTGAATAACAACATGAGCCCCCAATTCCGGGTAGATTGAAGTCTTTCGTGAAGTTACGCTTGTTAATCAAGCAACCACAATCACACATGGAATCAAAATCTATAATCTGCGCATCTAAGTATTGAATTCAAATCATATAAATAAACCTCAATCAAAATTAATAAATGGTTAAGAAATCCAAAGAATAACAATTAAAATCATAATTCCAACGCAAATGAATTAATGTCTACACTAATGGCCTCAAGCATGGCCTTATTACATCGTCTAGTATTCTGATCTCAACACCATCACTACAAACCTTAGACAATGTCATCAGTGCTTCACTCAATAATTCCGTCATTTGGTGGAATTTTCTGAATCTCCTGACCCTTTAGTTCGGTACCGGCAACGGGCCTAAGCACCAAAAGTAGTGGATTAGATTGATATAATCTGACAATAGGTAAACTACAAGTAATGATGTTAATCAATTGGATTAAAACATATTTTTACATTCTACCCAAATTATACTAAATGCAAACTCGATGACATAAATGCACAAAAACGAGTATCCCGTAGATACAATATATAAAAATGGGTATTCCAGCTAGATATAACAAATGACATCGCTGTGTACCATATCCCACAGTACACGCTATCTTAATTGAGTACGACTGCCTCCAACTGCAGTCGGTCAGTTATATTTATATAAGTACATATTGTATACAAATGCTTAATAAATCATACTATAAAACCCTAAACTCACAATGTCTAAAATATTATAGATTTAAGTACTTAGACTGCTTAATTTAAAAGTATATTATGATCGTGTGATATTTTGATTCCTCTGAAGGTAAGCACTAATTCACTTAACGGTCATAGTTAATTAAGTATGCACATGGGGACTATCCTTCTTTCACAATGGTAATGAGATTCAATGATGTTAATATCCTACCTTTGGAGTCTATCATGTGTGGCATCCTGGAACTCACATTAACATTCTAAATTCAGTCTAATACTTATATGAATATTCAACTAACTTTTCTCAAAAAGGAACCCATTTAATCCAATTATATAAAGTCAATGTACTTCACAAATTGGGTAAAACGTATTTAAATTTCTAATCCGAACTAAATCAAGTTATGATTAGAAAGGGGAGGGAACAATTAAGTATATAATCATTATTGATATGTATTAAAACACCTAATTATTTTATGTAAAAAAAAGGAAACCAAAACCTGGATTCAGATTTAAAATTTAAACTCAAATTAAAAATCCAAATTAGAATCCCAAATACAGTCTAATTAAGATTCTAATCATTCCTAATTACATCTTAATTAAATTTTAATTGAACTAATTAAAATACTAATTACACATAACTAATTAAATTCCAATTAAAATTATAAATAAATGTAATTACAATTCTAATCACACCTAATTAAATTTTAATTAAGAGTCTAATCATGTCACAATTAAACCCCAATCAATGCTTTAATCAAATAATAATTACATATACTAATCATACTCACTTACTATGGAAACCCAAAATAAAAGTCCAAAATAAAATAAAAAAAAGATCCCCACTAATACTCTAACTTTTAGCGGCTACACTGCTAGGCCCGGATTTGTAGCCCATCCCAGCAGACTTAGCCCCAACCCACCTGCCTAGGCCCAGCGGGCCCAACCGAGCAGCAACTAGGCCCAGTAGTTGCCTGGCCCAGGCACTGCTAGGCCCAACTGGCTGCTCAGGCAACGCTGTTACTTGGTTTGCATAGGCAGCAATGGCTGCCCCCCCCCCCCAAACTTTTTTTTTTCCTTTTTCATTATTTTTTATATTTTTATATGTATAATCTTTTATTCAATTAAAAATCAAATCTTCATTATTAATTCACAATCAAGACATTAAACTTAATCAAATAAATCATATTTCAAAGCATGTCATTCAACAAAGCAACAAAAAGGATATTATTTACAGTTATATACTTGCCTTGATTTCGATGCCCAAAAGCAGATATGAAGATTAAACCGTATGCAAACCTCACTCCTGAAATCGAACTATGAGTCAAATCCTTAGTTCTCTCGAAGAGCTACTAGGGCTTGGTTTCAGAAAAAAGGAAGAAGACGGAAGAATTGGGCATACGAAGATAAGACGATTGAAAGCCTTTAAGGTTATTATAAGGTCTCGACCCGACTTAATTATAATTTATACTGATTAAGCTTGATTTTCTTATTAATATGTATAATTAGTCTTAATTCACCTTGCTTTTAAATTATTAGTGGGTTTCAGTTGGATAGGTGGTTGGGTTCGAACTTTACTTAGGTACTCAAGGACCTTTTTGTAATTAATCTTGCATCATATGGACATCTTATTAGTTGCATCACGTGCATTTCATCTTGTGGGCCAACTTTCATGTTGGGCTTAATTTGATTCGGACTCGTCTTGGCCCAATTGAGGCCATGTGACCTAAATTGTAAATATTCCAAAAACTGGGACTTGCATGCAAAAACCATAGGAAATTTGGTTTATAAGAAAACCAACGTCTCTTCCTCCCTCTGTTTTCTGCTGTACTCATCGAAGCCACTTCTCCCCTCACTTCTCTTCATCTCCACTTCATGTTAGAGCTGGAAACAAGGAGTTGGAGCTTGCATGCAATGGCAATAGCATCCATCTGATCTCTTCTTCTCCCTTTGGACATTGTTTTCTTAGGATCACAACCTTCTCCAATACTACAGTAGTATAAGGTGAGGGATTGCTTCCATTTCATTCATTTTGGGTGTATTAGGGGCATGGGGACTCCACTATGTGACATGCATGTGAATCTAAACTCTACTCTTATTTGCATGTTCTACTTGTAGAGAACCTATTCTCATTTTGGAGGTTTTCTGTAGCTACACAACAAGAAAGAGTTAGAGAAGGTAACACTGTTAAGAGGCAAGCATTAGAGTATGTATGGTACTGCATGTATGTTTAAATTGATTGATTCTTAGATTGATCATTCAAAGTTCAACTTACAGCTCATTTCCTCTTAAATAAGCACACATAGATATGGAATTAGGTGATAATGAGTATAACTGGGCAATAGTAACGCTATTGAACAATTTAAGATCTATTATGGAGTTTGGAAGCATATAGAACTCATTGGAACCCAAATGATAAAGTTCTGCACTTGAACCCGAGCTGCAGAATCAGTTTCAGAAATTCTGAAGCTTACGGCGAAGCCCACGGCTAAGCCGTAAGTCTCTACTGTCCAGAATCCAGAGAGCCAAATTACACTACGGCTGACATTCGGCTAAGCCGTGTAATGAACGACGGCTAAGCCGTAACCTCCCCATGACCAAGCCGTAGGCTATTCTATGGTGAACCTTCCAGAGAGCCCCAAACTCAGAACTTAGCTACGGCTCACACACGGCTACACCGTGAAATTTGCTACGGCCACGCCGTACTCAAGCCGTAGGCTTAGCACGGATAAGCCGTAGGTCAATATACGGCCAAGCCGTAAATGCGTATTGAATTAAGAGGGAAACCTGAACCACTCAGCTAAGTCGTAGCCTTGTATACAGCTAAGCCGCAAGAACCCAGTGAATGTAGGATGCGAGGAACCTTCAATTACCTTGTAGGGCTCTAGATATGGCACCTGTTTCCTAACCAAATTAGCCCAATGGTGATCAACTGAAAGGTGGACAAGTGTAGAGCTATCACTCATGCCCTTTGATTTTCCGGACGAATTTCCGATGTCACGTCATGGGTGTTGGCATAAGAAGAGGTGTCCTTATATACACAATGTAACGCCAAGATTGGTAACACAATGACACCGGACGTTTTATGAATACATCGTGTTGAATGCCCTCGAGATCACGGATTATCTAGCATAGGGTTGGCTAGTAATTATCTTTGATGTTTACGAAATCTAAATGCATCCATATTGTTAAGAAACCATGCCCTCAACATATGTAGCTTAATTAAGTATGCATGAATTGATTATCAGATATGAATGAATGAATGAATGTAATCTCAAGACCGAACTCCTAGTATGTATGATATGGCAAGTATAACCAAGATGCATAAAAGATATGAATTTGAGTTGGTCTTGATACGTTAAGTCGGCACCACTTAACTACGCCCTTATTAGGTTCGACGGGACCAGTTTGGGTATGATATAATATGTCGCTGCTGCAGTAGTCCTTGGAGGAGTTGTCGGAGATTCTCAATAAGCTAGGCTGATCCCCTAGAATACGCACACTCCCTCTAGATGATATGCTCTCTCTTGGGAGAATACGACCACGTGGTTGCCAATAAGTTAGTATGATAATCTGTTTATGATTCATTACTCATGTTTACTCATGCATGACATGCCTAGTGTACGCTTTTTGCCTTCTTTCATTAATATATATTCTTACTTCATATGATACGGTATGATAGTCTTATGTATCTCTATATACTTGCTTAACCGTCGTGTTAATAGTGCTACCCTTGGTGTTACAGGTACTAAACCTCGGGGACTAGATGAGTGTAATGCAGATGATGTCGTCGTACGAAGAGCGACAACGAGACACTTGCTGAGTGTTTAAGTTTGGATAGGCCTGTTTACACTTTAAGATTTTGTTCATGCTTAACTAATGGTTATCATGTAAATGGAGAAATGGTTAAGTACAAACTTATTTATGGATGTTTATGATTCTGTTGTTAATGCTTGTGATCATTCTAGGTGTATTACACAGGCTTCCGCTTACTATTGAATGTAAACTATGTGTCGGAGAACTTCTCTACACGTTCCTGTGCAATCTCCCTTGTAGTGGTTTGTGTGTGTATGTTTACATGCACAGATTACTACGAGATTACGTATGCACACCCCGTGGGGCCATCTTAACCCCAATTCCCGGGATCGGGGCGTGACAGTTATATTATGTAAAGGTGTTTCTAAATTACAAAGAAGGGCTCCCTACTTTTTAGTGAGTTTTACAAAGTTTTAAAACAGGGCTTTTGGTTTAAAAGGGTCAAATAACTTAGGCCCAAGTCCCAAGAATGATTAATTAGCCCATCTCCAATAAGCCCTACACAAAACTACCATATATGCAAATATCCAAATCTCTAAAATGACCTATCAAGCATCCATCTAACCTCTTCACTTGACTTAAACCCGACAAACTGATTCGACCTAAAATTAAAAATCTGGGGCCTGACACCAACAACCAAGCTGGATCTCTAGGCCACAAGGACAATAAAGTGCATGAAAGAGCAAGTTAGACATATAACTTTCTGTTTTGATTAGAGACAGCCCATGGCTGTCCATGCAGTGAAACAAGGACAACATGCTCAAGGACAGCATGCTAAAGTAAGTGCACCATCGGTGCCAAAGTAAGTGCACCTTCGGTGAGCCCTTAGGGGTTGTTTGGTAATTTCATCGGGTGAGTGAAGTGGGGTGAATGATCATTTCAAAAGATAAAAAAATGAGAGGGGTTAAATCAATCTAATGATGAGATTTTGTCTTTTAGTGAGAGAATGTAACTTTTTGACTTTTTATTTTAAAATGTAGATATTTTTGTCAGTTAATGAGATGAAAAAGTAGATTGTTTTATTTTTTTGGTGTAAAGAAGTAGAAGAATTTTTTTAAAATATGGTATTTTGATTTGACTTTTTCAGGTGTTGTGTCTTGAAATGAAAGATGACTAACTTTGCTTTGAAGTGGAATTACCAAATACGCCCTTAGGTGTGGCCTAACCAGAGTTTACTCTGGCCAGCTAGGTCGCCTCACCCAACAATTACTGCTAGCACCTGAGGGAGTAGGTGTCAGCCTCTAATAGCTTGGTGAAAAAATATAAAAATAAAAAAATTAAATAAAGAAATAAATAAAATAAAGTTATAAGTATTTTGTAAATGTTCATATTTCATAGTACCTTCTCTGATATTGTTTTCATGTCTCATCCAATCCCATGATATTTTGATTGTCCACCGCATGCTTTCTAGGCATTGTCTTCTGATCACGTGGGACAATGGGTCATTTTCCTTTGCCTAGTGGCCCCTTCCGGAATAAATTTTGGACTTTGCATTTTGTTCTGTGGTGTCTCCAGACATCGAAAGGGACATTACACTAATATGGATGAGTCATATTTTGAATTGGTGGGACCCTCCCTGCTTATTTGTGTCACGCTCTGAAATCTAAGATCCTTAGGACCCTGAAATCACAAGGTACGATGGGTCTACAATAACTCAAGTAAAAGAAAATCTAATTAATAAATCTAATTGAACAATAATTACATGAACAAATAAACTCTTATACATGCTACTAATATTTAATGCGAAAATTCTTGCTACTCATTCCTTAATCTCGGTCCCACATGCAAGCTAGGTATTCTTCATGTCTAGCTCAACCGTGAAATCTCTCGAAAAACAAAGGAGGTGATTACAACTCTACAAGTAGACCCACTATGAAACAATAGCAAATGAGTAACAATCAAGATATCAAATTTAGAAGCCACAGTGTTAACAAATCAACAAGGAGCGGAATATAGCAATCTCGAAGTAATAAAGTCGAATAATAAGATTAGATCAACTACAAATTGGCAAAATCGATCGAATTTCAGCAAAATTTACACAAGATGAAGGAAATAAACAAGATAATCCAACAATTAATCTAAATTATTACAAATTGAGTCATGGAGTATGAATTCAAATATTTCAAATGTAATTTCACAATTATTTAAATAATGGTAACAAGAGAAATAGTTCAAATCAAAACATCAATAGTGAAAGTGGTAATCAATACGAATATGAAATAAATCATGAGTCAAAGTCACTAACTTAGGAGAGTCATATCTTTAACATAATTAAATACAAATTTAACAAGGATGAAAATATACTGTCTTCGAAGTAACAAAGAGAGTTAATCAAGACATCACAATTTAGGAGCAATATCCTAAAACCAATCTAAAAATAAGGCATCTCTGTAGTAAACCAAATAACAAAGTATGCTCCCTAGAATAAGTTTGCGCCAAGTACAAAGTACCTGCTAGGTACAAGCTATTTTTAAATCCAAAGTTGGCATGAGGCCTGAGATACTGGTAATTTCACAAAACAAAGTGGGTCTAGTCGCAGACTAAAAATATCGCACAAAGGGTTCCTAATCCCAATGTCATATCCGAAAGGGCTAAAATCAGCGTGTGAGCGTCCCCGCGGTGCGTTGCCTATACTTTATGCAGTATATGCAGCACACATTTCCTTCTTTCTCTGTCACTAGTGCTCTCAACCAGACGACCTCAACCAGAGGACAGACTCATCTTCTTGTTTTTGTTTTTCCTCTTTTCCTTCTCCTTCGGTTTTCTTCCACATTTTTCTCTTCTTCTCCATCCTCTTTCTCTGTTTTTTTCCTTCTTTTTCTTCATCATTATCACTGTATTTCTCCCACTGCTAGCAGAACCCCTCTCCATGCATTCCCAGAAACCCAGACTCCACTCCCTTGAAACAAACAGAACCCAGTCCCAGTTCTCTCACAATCCAATATCTCGAGGTAGGCCGTCATATTTATCAACACTCTATTCATCAATCTCACTTAGTTAGAACCCATGACCCACTTTTGCATTTTCTCTCCCTGATTTCATACTTCATCTTGCATTAAGTCAAGGTCATCTCGGTCCATGCATATGATCATTTCAACTCATCTCACGGGGCCACTTAAAAGATATAGTAACTAGTGCCCTTTGGACTCAACCTTTGACTCATAACCAAACCCATGTGACTACTATCCTTGGCCAACTTGACATATAGGTTTCATTCATTAATTGTAAGTCCAAAGTGCATGACGTACACTATTTCTGACCCACGTTCACAACGCAGTAGTTTTAGTCCATTCATTAACCACTTACGCAATTCCTTGGCTCAGGTCTAGATCCCTTTCACTTATGCGCATGCATGGATTATATTACTTAATTCTATTTAGGGCCCACTTGCATGGACCTGCCCGGGCCCAAAGCCAATATGTGACAATTCCGTCACTTGTGACCCGTAATCAAGCCTAAACCAAATCCAATAGAGCCTGCGCATGAGCCTAAATAATTGTATCTTATTGCTAAACCAATTGTAAACCTTTATTAATAAGAATCCATACTACGGCACCCGGATATCCAGGTCAAGACCAATTTGATCCACTGAGCATCGTAAATCCAGGTAAGTAGTCTTACCATGGTTCCTTAGCTATAGAGTTTTCAAGCCTTGTCTCGTTTTGATTTAAATATATAAACTTTGAACTATTGAAATAATATTAGATTATTAGGATACTTTGTTACATTTGATATGCTTATACATGATGGTTATGTTAGACATAGTCTTGTTTCCTTGCCACCGTAATGCTACAATTAATTTTTTTTGTGAAATTTATTGTTGATCATTAATTATTATTGGATTTAAAATGCTGAAAAATATGAAAACTCTTGATAACATGTTATGCAATTGTAATCTTAACCCTTGACTAAATTTGTGAATGAAAAAGGCTTTTGAATTTTCGAATTTGTTATGTGTACTCTTAAGGTCTTCTCTAAAGTATAGGCAACATACTGTGGTATATCCATACGCGGATTTTAACTCTTTTTAGATATGACATTGGGATTGGGGCTCCTTTGTGCGTTATTGTTAATCTGCTGTTGGCTCTTATTTTGTCTTGGAGATTACTAGTATTCTCGGGCCTTGTGCTAACTTTGTATGGAAATAAAACAATTTATACCTGGTGGGTACCTTGTGTTTGATTCAGGCTTAACTTTGGTGAGCATACTTGGATATTTTGTTTACTATGGAGATGCCCTTCTTTTATTTGTTGATTTGGTTATTTGCTCACTTATTTGAAATACCTTTGAATTTCGGTTACATTACTTTCTTGTCGCTTTCAAGATATTCCACTTACCGTACTTAATATATTTTGTATATGTGAATCATGACTCTAAATTTGATTTCTTAGATTGTTATCTATTTACTAGGTTTTATGGTTCGTAATATTTGTTGAGTTTTACTCACGCTTGTTTTTTCCCCATAGATTTTGAGGTTGAGCCAGAATCTGAGAAAACCTAGCTTGTTTTATAGAATCGGGACCGAGGTACGAGTTGCGAACCTTCAACTTTAGATTTGAGGATTGATTTAAGATTTTATTAGATTTTGAGAAATTTATAAGAGTCATTATCACTTCAAATTTATTTATTTATTTTAAGTGGATTGGTTTTATTTGTTTAGCTTGAATGTTGATCATGATATTCCATTTAGATTGTTTAATATAGTTTGGATTTTTTTTTTAGTTTAGTTATTGTAGATCCATCGTGTCTTGTGATTTAAAGGTCCCAGAGATTTCAAATTTCGGGACGTGATAGTAGTTGTAGATGGTGTTTGACGGGCCAAAACCTTTACCATGTTATAACATGTACGCCACTTTTACAGCCAGGCTTCGACTCCTTCACAAAGCAAACTCTATAGATGATTCAATTGAACAATAATATCTGCACTATGCCACAGGGCGGGCCTTCACAAAGCAAACTCTATAGATGATTCAATTGAACAATAATATCTCCACTATGCCCCAACTGTGGCAAGGTTAAGAGTCCATTGTTCACGCATTATTTCGTGTGAGCATGCAAGGCCTACTTGATTACTTTGGATCCAAATTGGGTAATTTATTTTATAATACTTCCTCTAGTTCAAATCCTAAATGGTGGAAAAATCATGCATAAGCGAATGACTCTACATTTCCAATTCTTAATATTCATTCAAAAACTTGAATTTTGGCTTTGTGGTGGGCCTTGCGGAAAGGCATAAATAATTTTCCTTTTAGAGGAAAAGGGATTCAATCTATAAATAATCTGAATTTAGCTAAAAGTATTATTGTGAAAGGTTAGCAAAGGTAATTTAATATGTTATTAGAGCTAGAGGTCATGTATACAAATCCAATGGGATACGCATTTGTCCACGTCGGTCATTTGACATGTTTTTGTCTACGTGGGGGGCTGTAAAGACCCTTTCATGTGCACTGTTCTATCCTTCGCTAATAGCCTAAGCTTTTGATGTTTCTAGTTATTAACAAAAGATACTCAACAATATGATCTACCTTTTAGGTAGAGTGAGGGTTTGTTATTTTTTCGAAAGCTATTTTTTTATAAAATTGAATGTAAAGTAGGCTCAAAATTTCCATTTGGTTTAATGGCTATTTTGTCAGTGCAAACTCATTGGATTGGTCAAAAGTCTCTTTCTCCAAGGAAGCTATGACAAGGGTCATTTTATAGGCCTTATTGGCGTGTTTCTTCACTAGAATTCAAAGAGTTTATATTATAGAGAACTTTGAAATTCTCAGTCATAGTAGAATTCTTTAATGCTCCTTTGTACTTAAGCATCGCGAAATTTCACAAAAAGGATAAGGGATTGGAACTCCAAACGTGTTTTGAGACCTTTTTTATGGTCGGAATTTTGAGATGCATATGGAGAAACATAGCATTTGCAAATGCCAATGGACACTATGTAATATCTTATCCAATATGGCAAATTCTTGTTAGAACTTCTCGTAAATAAACAGGCCCTAAGTGAAGGTAAGATGAGGGGTTTTCCAAAAGTCTACCTTTTGACTGATGCACTTGAACTTGCTTGGGTAATTAAAGGGAACTTGAAATAATTAGTCAACCTCATTTTGAACGAGTTCTTTTGTGGTGATATCTTTTGAACTCTTTGTTAGATCCATGAACGGGGTTGCATATAGTTTTGTGGAGAAAACTTACATTGGGTGGGTCCTAGTTTGGCCATTTCCTCTTCATTTTGTTCTCTTTGTTTTTTTTTTTTTTTGGATGTTCCTTTTTAATCTTATGGAAGTTTCACTAACCAAAATGAAAAACTGGACAATGATATTCTCGAGAGGCTAATCATATTTAGTCAGTAAAATACAATAAGTAGATGAGTTTAAGGAGGTAGTATTGAACAAAGGCAGATGGTGTAAGAGGCTTATTTTGGCTAACATTATATTTGGGCTAGTAAAATTCTTAGAAACTCTCAATAATTTTGTTTCTAAAAGTGGTTAAAAATAAAGATGAAAAGGGTAACCAATAAAAAAAAATGACCAGTAAATAACATCCTTTATAGTAGAAAATGAATCAAAGGAGATGAAAAATGAATATCAAGCCTTCATCTTAGTAATTCAAATTTTAAGTCAAAGTCTGATCTGCATATTTACTTTACATCCCTTACCCCTGCCTCTGCTCGCTATATTGGATCCTCCTCGATAAAAAAATTATGGGTATTCAATTCCCATGTAGATTAAGAAGCCCCTAACTCTAATTAGCCTTTCAGCTAGCTACTAGGTCACAGGACTCATGGCAAGAAACCATTTTTCATTTAATTGATATTGAATTTCTAAAAACTCTAAGTAATACTTTCATGTGAAAGGAAACTAAATTTGAAACCCCAACTATTATCCTAGTAAATCAAATTTCAGAAAAATGAGGTGTCATCTAATGAAAATAAATCCAATCAAACCCAACAGGTCATGAGATCAAAAAAGGATTATATGTAATACCATGTGATGTAGACAAAGTCCATTATATTAGGCATATAGGAAATCAACAAATTCATTGTAATTAAAAATCCAAAACAGAAGTGTACAACGGACGCCATCTCTCCAAAATAAATGAAATGAGGATTCTTTCAAATCTCCCAACAAACAAATTGGTCGTGAAGCCTCTATCAATCATGCATCTGTTGTTGTTGTTGGTTTTTTTTTTTCTTAAAAGATAATTTGTATTAAAAAAGTGTACAGCAGAAAAGGAATTACAAGATATCGTGGAGCCCCCAAAAGAGAGAGCCAATAAAAAATTTACAGGCGAAGGTGGCGTCAGTAAAAACTGCTATACAAACGAAAGCCAGTCATGCATGTGTCTTCATATCCTGTAGGATTGTGGTCATTATAAATTTTTTGCCTGCAGGTAAAATCCTTTAGTATTTAGAATATGGGATAGCACAAGCTGTCACGGTTGTCCCTTCTCACCCATGGTGCCTAGCTAGGGGTTGGTCCCGGGCAGAGGACAAGTGAGGAGCGGGCAGCCAATGGAGGACCCCCAAAATGACCCCAGAGAGATAAATTAGGAAAGCCAGCAATTCTGTCTCATGTAATGGCAAAAAAAAAAAAAAAAAAAAAAAAAAAAAAGACAAATCACTTTCATCATTTAATTTTTATCTTAATTTAATTATCTCTCTCTCTCTCTCTCATCCATGTTTTTGTGTATATATATCCCATTTATCCTAATCCGTGTTTTTGTGTATATATATCCCATTTATCCTATTGTGTTGGCAGAATAATATTTTGCAAATTGTAGATCTTGTCTCATGGTCACAAGCCACAAGGCCATCCTCTCTGGTACTCCAAGGCCATCCTTTCTAGCTTATTATGGATATGACACCACTGTTGTGTGCGTATGTGCATAGGCATCCAAGATTAATAATCAATCACACAATAAGATAAGAGATTCATGTGGTTTGGCAAAGATATCTACGTCCACGCAAAACCAATTTCTACTAGATTCTCCTCTAATCTGTGAATCCACAGCCTTGGAAACTCAGCCTATGTCTGGGGTTACAGATTATATCATATATATAATCATCACTTTTTATCCCCCAAAAACTCTATTCTTAGATAAAGGAAAGTCCTAATCCTAGTAAAAAACTACTGTTTAATAAACAGAAAATTTCTAATACAATTAGGGAAACTACCCAAAACGCTGAACTTACTTTGGTCTATACCCACTTGGCTAACAATCTCTCACTCCAAACTATAGGAAAGATACCCTAAACCCCTTACTGGGAGTTCGGCCCTACCAACTCTGAATATAGCTCCAGCTTTTCCTTATACACAACCTTTGTCATTATGTCTTAGGGATTCTTGTCAGTGTGAATCTTTTCTAGCTTGATGGAGTTCTTCTCAATCACCTCACGAATCAAATGGTATTTGACATCAACGTGTTTCATGCAATCATGATGTAGCATTCTTACTGAAATGCTTAGCACTCTAACTATTACAGTAAACTACATATTCTTCTTGCTTCAAACCCAATTCTTGAAGAAATCTCTTCAACCAAAGTATCTCTCTTCTTATTTCATTATCAGTTATGTATTTCACTTCAGTTGTAGACTGTGCTGTACACTTCTGCAATTTCGATTTGCAGGAAATAGGTCTCCCTACGAAAATAAACAAAACAACTAGAAGTCAGTAATCAACGATCAAGATCGCCTGCAAAATTAGCATCAGTATAACTTTCCACCATTGGTTTTGAGCCTTCGAAATATAAGCATAACCTAGAAGTACCTCTCAAATAACTAAAAATCCACTTCCCTGCTTTCCAATTCTCTTTTTCAGGGTTAGGTAGAAATCTACTAACTAAACTCACAGCATGAGCAATGTTTGACTGTGTGCAAACCATGGTATACATAAGACTCCCCACGGCAGAGAAGTAAGAAACACATGCCATTTGTTCATTTTCTTCATTTGTAGTAGGACACAAGTGCTTACTTAATTTGAAGTGACTGGCTAGAGGCATGCTAATTGGCTTAGCATTTTTCATGTTGAACCGCTCGAGTATTTGTTCAACATATTTCTCGTGTGACGACCATAGCTGCTTGGAACTTCTATCACGACGTATATGTATGCCCAATATCGTTTGTGCGGGACCGAAGTCTTTCATGTCAAACGACTTTGACATCTCCTCTTTCAATTTGCCAATCAATCTGCTATCTTGTCTAACTCTCAGCATATCATCTACATACAAAAGAAGGATGATGATCCTGCCATTGATAAATTGATGAATATAAACACAGTGATCTGCAGTTGTCCTCCGATAATCATGACTCAACATGAATGAATCAAACTTCTTGTACTACTATCTTGGTAGTTGCTTCAACCTATAAAGACTGTTTTTTGACTTGCAAACCATTTATTCTTTTCGTTCTACCTTAAACACCTCTAGTTGAGTCATGTAGATCTCTTCTTTCAAGTCATAGTGAAGAAATGTGGTCTTTGCGTTCATCTATTCAAACTCAAGGTCCACGCTAGCAGCTAGACCCAAGACGATTCTGACAGAAGTCATCTTCACAGCAGGAGAGAAAACATTACTGAAGTCGATACCTTTTGTCTGCGTGAAGCATTTTACCACTAACCGTTCCATTCTTATCTTTTTTCAGCTTGAACATATATTTGTTTTCCAAAACATTTCTATTTTTAGGAAGTTGCACCAGCTCACAAGTCTTGTCTTTCTTCAAAGAACTTATCTGATCCTGCACAACCTTCATCCACTTATCTTTATTATCATGAGTCATTGCTTCTCGGAAGCTCTTTGGCTCCCCCTCATCAATAAGCAAAACATATTCGAACGTAAGATACTTAGTTGATAGTTGATGCTCTCGTGTGGACCTCCTAGCTTGAGGTTCCGTGGTTTCTAACCGAGGAGACTGTAGCTCCCCTTGCTTAACACCTTCATCAACTGGCAACCCCTGTGCCTCATCACAATCTAGATTGATTTGTCCACCTTCTCCACCTGTAGTTTGCATTGAAGAAGGAGTTGGTGTGAGATCAACCATTCCATCAACTATTTCAGAAGACTTATCAATCTTCTCAACACCTCCAAAGAACTGGTCTTCGTGGAAAAGCACATCCTTACTTCTGATAATTCTTCTCTTTTCTGGATTCCATAATCTATAGCGAAACTCATCTCTAGCATAGTCAAGAAAGATGCAACTCACTGCCTTATCTTCCAATTTTGAACGCTATTCCTTGGGTACATGTGCAAATGCCTTACGTCCAAATACCTTAAAGTGTGAATAAGAAGCATTTTTACCTATCCATCTTTTCTTTGGAAGAACAAAATTCAAAGGAACTGAGAGAAATTTGTTAATCAGATAACCGACAGTAGAATGGCTTCACACTAAAATGACTTAGGCAATCGTGCTGATCTCATCATGCATCTCATCTTTTCAAGAAAAGTGCAGTTCATTCTCTCTGCCACACCATTGTGCTGTGGAGTACCAGGAATTGTCTTTTCATGTCGAATGCCATGTTTCAAGCAGTAGCTTCTGAACTAGTTGGACGTGTACTCACCCCTATTATCTGTGTAGAGACACTTCATGAGTTTATCTGTTTTTCTTTTAACCATGACATGAAATTGTCGAAAAACTCAGAACACTTAATCCTTTGATTTCAATGCATAAACCTAGACTTTCCTAGATGCATCATCGATAAATGTGAAAAGGAACTTATTATCACCTAATGATTTTACCTCCATGGGACCATAAACATCAGAATATATTAAATTCAATACATTAGATTTCAATTTTGATGTCGAAGATAAAGTAACCCTGGACTATTTACCAGGCAAACAATAATCACAAGGGTCAAGAGATATACCTTTGGAGTAATGAATTAAATCCTTCTTTGCCAACATCTGCAATCCTTTTTCACTTATATGATCAAGTCTCTTATGCTATAGATTCGGAGAGGAACTGTCTTGAACACCATTCACCACATGTTTACATAGTTTCACATGTGTTTAGTAAAGTGTATTACCCGCTTTCCCTCTTACAAAAATAAGAGACCCTTTAGTAAGCTTCCATTTTCAATTTCCAAAGTAATTCTCATAACTTGCACAATCCAATGCAGTTCCGGCAACCACAGATTAGGAACATGTTATGCATTTTTCAGCATAATTGTGCAACCAATATCAGTTTTAATACAGATATTACCAATACTAATAATCTCTGAATGACTTGTGTTGTCCATCTTCACAGTACCAAAGTCACCTACTTTGTACGTCGTGAATATCTCCCTATAAGGAGTAGCATGGTATGATGCTGCTGTGTCAGCAACTTACTCAACTTGATGATCTGCAACACTCAAACACTCTTTATCATAGCCGGCGAGCACTGCTACTTCCTGTCCTAAAGTAGCTGTAGTGTTATCACTGTCATTATTCTTTTCATTGTTGGATCCTTTCCGTTTCTTCAAGGCAAAATAATTTTTCCTGATGTGGTCCATTTTGCCACAGAAAAAGCATTTCACAAGTTTTTTCTTGGTCTGTGATTTATCTTTAGACTTGTCACGACCGCCATTTGGTCCTCTACATTTACTCTTTCCCTTGTTTTCAGTAACAAAGGCATGTGCATTATCTATTCTTATAAATTTCCTTCTACCTTTTTCATTCTGTAAACTACTGGTAACCTGACTTATGAACAATACACCATTTGAAGTAGAATTGCTCACGGAAACAACTAATGTCTCCTATGCATTCAGCAAAGAACTCAAAAGCAACAAAACTTACATCTCATCATCAAGGACTATCTTCATTGTGGCTAACTGATTTACCACACTTTGGAACTCATTGATGTGATCTTCGATCTGACCACCATCCTTGAATTTCATGTTCATAAGCTTTTTGATCAAAAAGGTTTTGTTCACTGTGGTTTTTTTTTACCATACCTTGCTTCTAGCGTCTTCCAAAGGGTATTTGCATTGGTTTTATTAGATTCGTGGTGAAATATACTGTTATTAACCCACTGTCTGATGTGACCAGCTTTTCTATGCAACTTATTCCATTTAACATCTTGCATATCTTTTGGTCGGGCATTATTCACCTTAATGGGATCGTAAAGGTCTTTGTAATAAAGGATATCCCCCATATTTGGTTTTCAGATCAACTAATTGGAATGGTTGAGCTTAACCATGGAAGTGTTCATAATGTTGTTCTCCATCTTAATTAAATTAAGCAATAGGTAAAAACAAACAACTAACACTGACCTCAACTCCTGCACCACACTGTAGATCTCGTCACTATGAGCATGCTGGAAGAAACGGATCTGAAATCCAACCCCGGATGGCTTCGATATAGCAGAAACGATTTTTTCGCTTTGATTTAGTCAAACTCGTCGTTGACTATCAAGCAGCCTATCCTTTTCCACAAATGCGTAGATTTGCTCAAAATGAGTTCGTAGGTGTAAACAAATCTCCGATCGGATGTTAGATGATCAAGATATCGCAGACGTTGGATGCTCAAAAGAAGTTTCTACCGTCGATCTCGGTCAAATCTGCCTTTGAGCGTACGATCTACTGACGTTGGCTGATGTAAGCGCTCTACTGCTGCGCGGTAGGCTTCTACAAATGGGTCAGGTCGAACTAACCTAACCCGACTAGAACTGAAACTGCACCTGTTCTACTACCCTGGGCTTCTACACAACGGGTCAGGTTGAACTAACCTAATTTGACCTAGAACCAACATGGGTTTAAGAAAACCCAAGCATCTTCTTCCTCTTTCAACGTTCTCTCTATTCTGTAATAGAGCAGCAGACCTTTTCCCTTCTTCAGCTACGACGGACATGGACTGGCGCGATGTCCGGTGGGTTAGCGGGAACACCGGCGACTGAGTTTGTGCAGTGGCAATGGCAGGGCATGCAATCGGCGGTTCCGGTAGCAACCGTGCACAACGGCGGCTGGCGAGGATGGCAGTAGGGAGCAGCTTCTTCTCCGGGCTTTTTCTCAGGACTCCAGCAGCCAAAGAAACCCTCAAAATTGAGAACCCCTCTTTCTTCTTCAAAACTTTGTGGCCCACCAAGATCACAACCATGATCTCATCTCTCTATTTCACAAAAACAGAAATCTGAACCCTTCACAAAGATTCAATCCGTTGATCTTCATGCGCACAACCTGCAAGCCCTAGGAGATCCTAGTCAGGCTCTGATCCCACTTGTTGTGGATATGACACTACCGTTGTGTGCGTGTGTACGTAGGCAACCAAAATCAACAATGAACCATACAAGAAGACAAAAGATTTATGTGGTTTAGCAAAGATGCTTAAAATCTATGAGAAACCAATTTTCACTAGGTTTTCTTCTAATTTGTGAATCCACAGCCTTGGAATCTTAGTCTATGTATAGGGTTACAAATTACATCATATATATAATCATCACTTCCTTGTCTCTCAAGAACTTTATTCTTAGATAAAGGAAAGTCCTAATTCTATTAAGAAATTACTATTAACAAACAGAAAATTTCTAATATAATTAGAAAAATTACCCAAGATACTGAACCCACTTTGCTCTGGACCCACATGGCTGACATGGTACTCTGTTATGTTGTTTCCATCCAGGCATCCAGCAGAAAATATCAAATAAAAATGACAACTTTGTCTTGACACCTTTTTTACTCATCACATCCATTAAATCTAAATTTATGGTGCATCTTTAATTTTAATTGGTTGGTGGGTTCCACCTCTGTCAGCTTGACAACTGTCATTAGGTCATTATGTGATGTGAACCTTTGCAAGCCAACTTGATCACTCTCGTTATCACTTGTCAACATACTCCCATTAGTTATTGGTACCGTAATCTTAATTGATCGATTAGAACAGGACGTTCTCATTTAAACAAATTCCTCCCTCACCATGACTTCCTTTCTTTCTTATATTCCAGATGTCTCTGACCCATTGGCATAGTTCTTGACTAAGGCCCACCAACACGACCAGAACCCAACTCAGTAAAAGACAATCTAGATAGGGGTTCATATTTCCAACCTAACTAATAAATGTTTTGAGTTCGGGTTGAGCCCTGCATACTACTCAACCTCGAACTCTCCAACCATAATTTGAGGTTGAGTTTCACATTGCCAACCCAATTAATATACAGCTTGGTTGAAAATGGTGGTTTTCCATCTTCTCATCTTCCTCTTACTAATAGGGGGCCACTTCTGTATAATTAAATATATTATTGACTTCACTTTGGCGTGATTACACTATTCATTGCACTGAAAGTAATTTTGGTGATTGCTACCTAGTAGTTGTACAATCTGTTATATAAATTAATTGGATCAGTTAAATTGGGCCTCCTAGTGGAAAGCTGACAAGGTGACAGAATGGAATGCCCAGGCAATGATCGTCACAAGTTCAAATTCTCACTAGTAAATAGGCCTATAGTTATGTCCATTGGAGTTTGTAGACATGCATGCATTGTTTGAATGGGGGCACTTACGAAATGTGGGGGTTCGGATACATAAAGGACAAATAAATGTAGTGCTTATGCTATTAAGTAAGAAAAGCTGTCTAAAGGGAATTTACATAATCTTCAACTCATTGTGGGGGCCATGGTTTGAAGATTGTGGGGGCCATGGTTTGAAGAGCATTGACATCGTTGCCGTACATCAGATATATGTCTATGAAAATCCTAACCACCAGATCATCAGTCCCAAATCAACAGATAGAAAGGAGACGCAACTGTGGTACACTTCCAACTAAATTAGCGTTGTCATGCACGTGATCTTTGACAATGGGTCCAATTCTAAATTTGGTGAACTTTCGCTGGGTGCCAATCCACCGTGGCCGCATATAATATTTCTCTTCAGGGTGCGTTTGGTTGCATCCTCTTCAACCGTAACTTCCTTTTCCACCATCTAAGATAGGATACTAGACTCTACTCACGCGTGGAAATTAAGCCAAAACTAGAGGAAACCACACCATTTTCCTTGCAGCACCAAACAGAGCCAGCAAGGGGCTGAACTGCCAGTTTTCGCCGAATACTCCGTGACACAAACGCACCCTAAATGCGGCTTGAAGGGAACTAGACTCAACGGTATGGATCACCAGATCCAATGTTCCCACATGACTAGTAGTTGTTTCCTCATGCACAAGTCCAGTCCAGTCTACTAAACACTAATGGGTAGTACAGAATTATTATTTAGAAATTTCAGCTTTTCTGACTTCATCCCCTGTAGGGCCAAAAAAAAAAAAAAGGGTTGATCGATTTTATCTTCTTTTATTGTCCACCGACCATAATTTCAAGACTAAAACATAGAGTAATCATAAGAGTGAGATGAAGATCGTGCTTTTTGAGAACAAGTGCTGATCCATGTGACTAAAAACGAGAAAGATAGCTGTGGAGACTCAGCTACTCAGCTGACTTTGATTGTGTAATTGACCATCTAAAAAAAAAGTAACAAAAAAAGACTGGTGAGTCATAGAGGTAGATCAACAATGAAAAGGCACCCTTTCTCAAGTCATCAAGTATATAAACACTCACATGTCAAGGCACTAAAGAGAGAGAGAGAGAGAGAGAGAGAGAGAGAGAGCATCATAGGGAAAGCAGGGGGTGAGGAAGGTGGTAGGTTTTACCGTAGTCATGGGAAGGCCTCCTTGCTGTGATAAAGTTGGTATCAAGAAGGGTCCTTGGACGCCTGAAGAAGACATCATCTTGGTTTCATACATCCAAGAACATGGACCTGGA
This sequence comes from Sextonia rubra, assembly GCA_037013555.1. Classification (NCBI taxonomy): domain Eukaryota; kingdom Viridiplantae; phylum Streptophyta; class Magnoliopsida; order Laurales; family Lauraceae; genus Sextonia; species Sextonia rubra. The sequence continues at coordinate 14,546,363 of JASUAD010000007.1, read as the reverse complement.
AATTGGAGATCAGTGCCTACTAACACAGGTACATCTCAAACCAAAGGCCAAGACCGAAAAATCTTCATGCCCATTCGAATTTCAGAGAGATAATCTATCTGGGTATACATAAAAATGTCAAATTCCATCTGGGTTTCTCTATTTTGATTGTTAATATTTTGAATTCTATGACTCAAGCATCACAGATACAAGGTACTGTAGAAAGCAAACAAATTGGCTTCTTTAAAGTGAATTTTTGTAGGTTCAGTACTATATATGTTTTGAATCAGATCAGGTTTCTAACTCATCAATTTCATTTTTCCTTTTTGATTTTTTAGGATTAATGAGGTGCAGCAAAAGTTGCAGGTTGAGATGGACTAATTACCTCAGACCTGGAATAAAACGTGGGAATTTCACTCCACATGAAGAAGGGACGATAATCCATCTGCAAGCTTTATTGGGTAACAGGTACTTATCTTGAATTACAAGTTCTTCCTCAAATACAAAGATATAAGCATCAACTGATCAATCCTTTACGTGCATAACAACTTCATAGGTAATCTCCATACAAATTCCGAAAAGACATGTTGTGGTTAGAAGCATAGACCGCCCCGTCGAAAAATGAAAATTAAAATAAAGCTCATGGACATATCTCTCTCAAATCTCGTTTCCTTAATATTCTGTTTGTTTTCCGTTTTTGTGCAAGATGGGCAGCTATTGCTTCCTACCTTCCTCAAAGAACTGATAATGATATCAAGAATTACTGGAACACCCACCTCAAGAAGAAGATCAAGAAATTCCAAACTGCTTTAGATAATCATGTAACATCATCAGATTCAAGCACCTTTCAGCTTATTTCCAGAAACTGCAACAATGATACAAAGAACTCAGATTTCACAACACATTCCTCATCTATGAGGTTCAATCGGAGCTGCTCCACATATGCTTCAAGCACTGAGAACATATCAAGACTATTGGAAGGATGGATGAGGAATTCTCCCAAACCAATTTTAAAGAAATCAACCCAAGAAAAACAACACACTAGTTATCAGGATGATAATGGTAATGGCCCAGCTTCAATCCAGTGCCACCAAATGAAAGCTGAGCAAGACAGCAGTGATATCATCTCTCATGAGGAGCTTGAGTCTCTCCTCTCCTTCGAGAATTTGAGCAGCATGGGATGGAAGAAATCCTCCTCAGATTCTATTTCAAATGGGTGTGAGAACACAACTAGTGAGAGAGAGAATTCAGTTGCGGAGGCCAAGTTGAGGTTGGACAACCAGCCTCCCTTTTCCTCCCTGGAGAAGTGGCTTTTTGAGGAGGCAGGAACTGGACAGGTAGAAGAACTTATGGCACTATCTTCTAACATCTTCTGATCTCTCTCTCTCTCTCTCTCTCTCTCTCTCTCTCAATCAAGTTGTTTACAATAGGCTATGCATGAGAGAATTACAAAAAGGATGGGATTTGGTAGACTTCTGATAAGTTATTGCTCCTTCTTGGAGCGTTAAACTTGCGATATCTTTACCAAATGTAAGATCGCAGCGAGTCCTTTCGTGTGAAATAATATGAAATAAATCTTCTATGCAACGTCTCTCTCTCTCTCTCTCTCTCTCTCTCTATATATAATTTCTAAAACACATGGGGCAACTTTTGCCCGACTTGATCACCTCAGCGGCTCAGCCTTTACATGCTCATTCATATTAAAAGAGATGTTTTGATTTCCTAAATAATAGTGCAAGAGGAATTATATATATAAGGGCGTATGAGGTGTGCACCATATCATTGAGTGTACCTCACTATGGGTCTCACATGGCGCCCCACCTGTAGTTGGAGCTTGGGGGATTAAAAGATGGTACACCCTTTTCTATCTACCAAGTTTGTGGCTTATTTTATCATCTTATCATCTTCATCTGGGCCCCATAAGTTTAAACTATTTCATATTTTATTCGGATGGGTGTGTAGTCCATCAGTGAGCTCAATCCATTTAGATTGATGTTTACCCCATGGATCTTGTATAATTTAGGAGGTTCTTGTCAGTGGTCCATTCAAATGAACCAATAGTAGTCCCTAGTGGGTGGGTGTGCACTTGCGCCTCTCTTTCTCTCTCATTCTCAATCTCAATCTCAATCTTGATTTTGTGACAAGTTACCACAAGGGGCCACCTAAACCATCCAAATCCACCACCCCTATTTACACAGAATCCATTGGGTTTTGATAAATCCGAATGGAGTGGACCATTGGATTAAGGGTCAATTTTGTTGGTTTATGTAAAGCCGCTAAACTTGTGGATCATGGATGAAGGAGTTAGAGGTTTTAGACTGACTTTAAATTTGATAACAAAGTTGACCCCACTTTGATCTTTCAATCCCCCACTATTTTATAATTTATGGGGCTCAAAGTAGGCCTTCGTAGATGGCTTATACCATAAGATTACGAGGGAAGCTTGTACATGATCATTACTCATATATATATAAAAGGAAAAGACTACTATGTATCCATCTCTCACCATAAGGTGAGGGACAATTTCTTTTCTAGACCTAATAAAGTCAAGAAGGTGTTATGATGTGTGATGATTTTGTCCTTTTGTACATCGATACTTTTTAAAAGTAGAAGTGTCCCTCACTATAGTGTAAGAGACATATGCATAGTAGTTTTGTCCAATATATAAAACTTTTTTGATAGCCCTAATGTGATTTTTTTAACTTAGTATTACTACAAGCGCACAGTTGTTTGTAATAGATAGTGGTAAAAGCAAGTTAATCCCATAGAGGATTGTATTCAATAAAAATTAAAGTCTAAACCTTTTAAAGAAAATAGTAAAGGTTGAAAAAGTTGATTTGAAGTAAAACTAAGAAAATTAGAAACATTATAGCGCAGAAAAACTAATGGCCAATTAGATTAGAGCAATTAGAATCCATTAAGTAGATTAAACCATACAATTCATGCAATTAATCTAATCTTTTTGTCTAAAAACACTTATATCAAAAATAAATCAATGTTTTTGATCCGAAAGTTCGTTTATTGCAGCAATGAATTTTAATTAAAAACAAACTTAACACCCAAGATCTTGTTTACTTCATAAAAGAATAAATATCATAAGCATTACTAATCAAACTAAGAACTAATTATCAAAGGAAACATAGGCCTAAGCATAATTTATCAAAATAAGAATAAATGATCAAAATCAATTTAGTAGAAATATAAAACAGAGGCTACCTTTGACACTAAAACATACCTATTATTATCTAAAAAAATCATTTAAAGAGACAGTTAGGAAAAGAAATAGAATCATTTCATAAACTGAAAAGAAAAACTACTTAACTTCATGTTTTTACTCCGACTAAGAAGACTACTCCTCCATCGTCAAGAACTTCAGAATCATTTTTATTGAATGCATAATTCTTTTACAATGGTCTCTAAAAAAATTCTCTTTTCTAATCCCAAGTTGTTGGAACAAGGGTCTAGAATACCTTTAAAAAACGAAAAAATAAGGTAGAGAGGAGAAGTGGAGAAGAAAGTGATAAAGGGGGGTGGGATGTCCCTCCGCCCGGCTTGTGTGCTCTGTTCATGTCTTTTGGCTCCTCGAGCTCATTGAATCTTGACCTCATTCAATAGCTTGGGATTAGGGTGATGCGCATTAAATGATGATGAATGCAAAAGATTTGAGCCCAACATTCACAGATTCAAATAAATAGAAGAATGAGAATAGAACTATAAATCATCATTAAATTCCCTTTTGTTTACATGGGTTCAGTGCTTTGACCTCAGGGATGCAAACTATTCAAAAGTTTTAAAAAATCACAGCCTCTACCTTTGGTCTCAGATGTGATTCAAACTAAATTAGAAAGGCAATATTTCGAGTTACATAAAGAATATGGGAAAAGGTGCACAAAAAATAAGTGGGGGAGTTAGTGACTGTGGGCCTCAGTCATTGTCCCCCTGTTAGTGACTAGGGTAGATTTTGGCTTCCTTGTTCGCTTCTAAAACTTCACCAAGCTGTAGACTGTGTTTTTCAAACTTTGAACATGCAAACAGCAACTTGGAAGGCCAAATTCAATGTGGGAATCACCCATGATCTTTGATAATCACCACTTCGATTATGAATTGTATTTGTGCAAATCCAAAGGGGTTGCATGGAATGGCTGAAGTTGTGTCATTCTAACCCTATGAGTTTCAAAGATCAGAATAGTATCCACAATGATTTCACCACAACTGCTAACATAACCATCACACATTAAGTGGGAAAATAATAAAAAAAGAGCATGGTTTCATCCCTTGAATTTACCATGGACAAGTTAGGAAGTTTTTATGTAGTTCATAAGACTTAAAAGGAACTTCCTTTACTTGCAGCCATGGCCTCACCTTGAGATGGTGAGAGGTTGACGAGAACATGAGTTACAGTAGTTGCTCTTAGTGAAGAACCCTTTGAATTCTTGACAAAGTGTTGAAAAATGCTTCCGTGGACCTTGTGGAATCTCTAAAGCCTTTGGAACTTTTCTTGAATTCTCTTGGAACCCTTCTTAAGTGCCTAAATATGCTTTTTATAGCCTTTAGAGCCTTTATGGGCTTTTTGCATATGTAAGCATTTTCATTAGTTTAGTGCCCAAATGATGTCCAAACTTCATGAAACTTTGAAGAATTGTCCTTAATTGTATTTGAAGACATCCCTATGAGTTTTAGGTAGGTTTACCATGTAGAAGTGTCAGTTGCCACAATGACCCAAAGGAAGCTAGGAGATAGTCACTGAAACTTGAATTTGAGATGAAATGAAGTTCAAATGTTTTGAAACTTTGAAACATATTCATGAGCATGTTTTGGAGTTGCCATATGATTTTAAACTACTTTTCTAGTCCAAAAACTCGAATGTGTTCAGTGACCCTAAGGTTTTGAGTCAATGAACTTTGAATTTGACGGTTGCTGAGTTGAGTGACCAAATGAAGTCCAATAGCTTTGAGTTGTGTCAGTTTTGAACATTTGGATGCAATACCTAACCTAGTATCCCATGACTTTAGGGTTCCTTGAGTTTGGAATTTGCTGATGATGTCTTCACTGCAACACTTGTAATGTATTTGTGGGTCAACAAGTGCTCTCTCGAGGTGCAAAGTTGAACGGGTGACTTTGGAATCATTGTGACTTGAAATAGCCAATCTGTGCGGGGGATGAATGGCTTGATGGAAATGTAGTTGTTGAACCATAAAAAGTTACAAATATTAAAAGTATTGCAGTAAAGACATCGTAATCAAATTCCAATCTCAAGGGCATTTGGTTATTTAACTTAGTAAAACACCAAATTCAAGGTTCATTGATTCAAAACCATGGGTTCATTGAATACACTCAAGCTTTTGGATTACCAAAGTGGCTAAAAATTACATGACAACTCCAAAACATGCCTAGGATTGATGCTGTAAAGTTTCAAAGCATTTGGACTTTATCTTAGCTCAAATTTAAGCCTCAGTAGTTGTTTCCCAGTATCCTTAGGGTCACTATAGCAATTGACACTTCTATATGATAAAACCAATTGAAACTTATGGGATATTTTCAAATACATCTAGAGGCTATCCTTCAAAGTTTCAGAATATTTGGACATCATTTGGACCTAAGCCTAGTTTAGGTGGCTATCTTTTAAGCTTTTTGAGGTCACTATGCAAAGTGGTACCTCATTCAGATCAAATCAGTTGAAACTCTTAAAAGAAATCTCAAGTCACTTTCAAGATTGGCTGTGCAAAATCTCAAGTCAAATGGATGTTGTTTAACCCAAGCTCAACAAACATATTAGCTTTGGGTCAGTGATTCCCAAACCTTGAGGTCATTGACCAAAGTTCTGCTTCCAGGAGGAAAAAGTTGATGAAATTTTGATTGGAGACTCAAAATACGCTCAAGATCAGCTCCTTAAAGTCTCAATACAGTTGGACATCATTTGGGTGGAAAACCAACTAACTACTTGCAATGCAAGGGTACATTGACTTAGGATATGCAGCAAATGGGCCATTGATCAAAATCATACTTACACAAAGCTAAATCATATAAAATTTGTATAGACACTTTAAGATTCTCCTGATATCAATTTTTTCAAGTTTCAAGTCAATCTGAGGTCATTCAGGCCTCAAATAGCTGAAATAAGGGCCCACTCATGAGAAGTCAAAGGAAGCGTTGACCAATTTCAAAAGGTCAAAACATGATGAAATTTCTATGGAACACTTAAAATAGTTCTAAAAGACATTCCTTTTTAAGTTTCGTGAAGTTTAGATATCATTCAGGCCACGAATTGATGAAAATGGGTCAAAAGGACAATTAGGCTTGACACTTGTAAATGAGTTATGGATGGTCTTTTGAGGTTATTCCACTTTATTTGGAAGTATAACTCCCTCTGAAGGCTGTAAAAGCACAATAAAAGCCTATGAACTGCGCTCTTCCACACTTTGGAGACTCGAGCATTCATCTTGAAAATCTACAGGCAATCTTCTCAAGCACTTGGCACTCCACAAGCCTCAAACGCCTTTCATCTTTCTTCCGCTTACAAGCTTTAGGTGAGAAATGATTATGGGGAAAAAGATATGCATCTCTATTACTCATGAAGATTGACTTTCAAAGCCACCAAGTGCAAGCGAAGTCCGATGGATGAAACTATGTCTTTCTTTGTTCTTCCCACTTGGTGGGTTCTTAGGTCATCTCTAAGGTTGTGAACTGACTTCTCTAGGTTTCATTCTAGTCCTTGAAATGGTTCGTAAAATCAACCTTCCCAAATTTGCATAAAAATGGTTCATAAAATCAAAGTGGTGATTACCAAAGATCATAGATAATTCTAAGATGGGATTTGGTACTCTTGGTTGTCATGCATGTCTCCCAAAAGCCCAGAAATACTAGTAGAAGCAAACAAAAGGGAAATAAGGACAAACAGTGGCCAAAATGGCCATTGTCTATTAGTGACTGTGGGGGTCAATGGGCAATGAGCCATGGTCACTGGCCCCTAGTATCTTTAGTCTTTTGTGCTTCCCCACTTTTCATGTAAACTTGCTAACTTTTCTTAGTTTGGATTACGTCTAAGATCAGAGGGAGGGATTGTGATTTCTAACGCTTGTACACAACCTGCATTCTTGAGGTTAGAGCTTTGAACCCATTTAAAGAAAAGGGAATTTAATGATGATCTGCAATTACTTTTCCATTTTTCTGTGTGTTTAAATCTATGAATATTGGACTTGATTCCTTCACATTCATCGTCATTTCATGCACATCAATAGTTTTGTCAAGGTAGGTCGTAGGCCTAGACTTAAAGTTTTTGAAATCTTGATCAAAAGCCATAAAGGATTTGACGATGGAATTTGGTAAGACATAAAGAATCTGATTTTCTTTGCCCTATTTTTTACAAATATCAGAAGCAGCATCTCTGTAGAGACTGTGGGGAACACCCACAAAAGAATCCCTGGGCTATTAGAAAAATTAGAGCTTATGAATTTGGTTTGGATTTTGGAAATGAATTTGATTTTCTCGTGACCTACTTTTCACAGATATCTAAAGTAGCATTTCTATAAGATTGTGGAAAACGCCTACAAAATGAAATTCCTGAGGTTTTAAGAAAAATCAAGGTTTGACGTTTGAAGTGGATTTTTATTTTAGAATTTTTATGGATTTTGGTTTATTTTCAAAATCAAGGTTAAGGTTTGGACTTGGCTTAACATGAGTTAAAATAAGATGGAAGTTTGAAAGAAAGAGGCTTTTGTGGATTTTGATCCAAAACAATTTGAGATGACAAATTTGGCTCAAAGTTGGATTTGCTCAAGATGAGCTTGAAATTTGATTTAATGTTGGCTTTGAAGAAAACCTTTTTTATTTTTTTAGTTTGGGAAAAAATACCCAAAGGGGTTTACCACATGCTGTGGGAACTTTGATGTACCCTAAGTCGGTTGCCTGCGCCATAGGGCAGCTGAGATCATCACATGATAGAGATTAAGACATTGGTCTGTAGGTCCCTCTGAGAGATTAAGACATTGGACTGTAGGTCCCTCTGCTCAACAAAGCAGTGTCTATGAACTTGAGGGAGGAGCCAGTTTCCATGAACTCGAGGAAGGGCCTTGTGTCCGGACACGAGTCATATAACAGGGCAAGCCCCTGCTCCTCTATTGTTTCTCGATTTTTTTTTTTCCGAGCAAAGGCCGAGAGAAAGGTGTGCAGGCAACCTTCTTTGATTTGCATGTGGAGCTCAAGTTTTTGTTTCTCCTCAAGCGAAACTCATGGCAAGTGAGTTCTTTTACTTCCTCTTCCTTTTGAGTTTCATTCATGGCCAAGTGTATAATTGGAGCGTTTTTTTTCTTTTCTGTTTTTTTTTTTTTTTTTGGTAGCTTGATGATCTTTTGATTACTCCCACGATTTTCAGAGTTTGGTTCATTCCTCAGACGCTTCACCTTTTATCTTCCACGACTCTGTCAAAATCCAACAAAACATCAAGGGCGTGGTCATGGTTTTGGGGATTCCTTCACACGATGAGGTGAGATTTGAGGTTTGAAACATGATGATTTGGAACTAGAGCTTGGAAGCCCAGTTGTCTGAGTTTTAACGCCCAATTTGAATCACCCTCACTGTAAGGGTGCAATGTGGGTTCTATCTATGGTGCTTTGCACAACTCTAGCACAGTCCGGGCAGTTTCCACAGTCACGGCCAATTTGTGACCTTTTTTTTTTTTTTTTTTTTAAGTTTATGCCAAGTTCATAGCATATCATGGAGTTTCAATCCACTGAAGCACTGTCCAAGCCTCTTCACAGTCACAGCCCTTTTAGGTGGTTGTCTTCTGCTCTCTCTCTCTCTCTCTCTCTCTCTCTATCTGTGTGTGTGTGTTTTTCTTAGGTGCTTGCTCCAATCAAAGATTGAGGAAAGATTGTTCCTTGCACACTATCCCAAGCTCATGGCACAACTGAGGCTAGAATTTCATGGAGTCTCCCCTTTCAAAGCCTGGTCTAAGCAAGTGCTCGGTCACAGTCAGGAAAAAATCCACAAGGATTTCTTTCAGGTCTCAAATTTTTATTTTGGGTCATACCGGTGAGTTGGGTTAGAGTTGGATTGAGAGGGGTTAAATGAGCTGAGTAAACACTTTTGGGCTTTGGACCTGAGTTATTTGACTCCCTTAGGCCAATGGACTCTTTTTGGAATTTCGTAAAACTCACTAAAAAGCAGAGAGCCCTTTCTTGTAATTTAAAAAAAAAAACCTCTTCATAATATAAACCCTTAGGGTTTTCCCAATTCTTCCATCTTCTTCTTTCTTCTGCAACTAAGCCCTAAAAGTTCTCCGGGAGGAGACCAAGATTCGATCTTCCAAGGTTTAATGTTCAGATTTGTTTTTGGCTTCGTGATCCAAGCAAGTGAATAACTGTAAACAATGGTTTTTGGTTACTTGCAATATCTTTTGTTGTTTGTTGGATAACATGCTTTTTGTAGGATTTCTTCGTTTAGATTTAAACTTCTTGTATGATTTCATCGTTTTGATTTAATACCTTGATTTGGATTAATAATGGAGATTTGATTTCTTTTCTTCTAAGTGGTATAAAAATATGTTTTAAACTAAAAAAAAAAATTATTGTCGTTGCCTGCGCTGCCCGGGCAGCACGTAATGCCTGGGCAGTCAGGCCAGGCCTGGCTGCAACTGGGCCTGGCAGCGCCCGACCTGGGTTGTTGCAGGGCCCAGTTGCGGTTGGGCCGGGTTTTATCGAGCTGGGCCAATTTCAATAATAGATATATATTAATTAAGGCATATTATATTATTTGTAAATGGTTTAATTTATTACTTAAGAATTGGGTTGGATTAATTATAATAATTAATTCCTAAATTAGATGGTTAGAATTTTGGTTAGGATTGTTTATAAATTTAATTGGGGTTTTAATTATTTGTGATTAATATGTTATTTAAATTGATTAGAATTTAATTAAGATGTAAATGGGGAGTGATTAAGTCTTAATTAGAAATTGTTTGAAATTTTAATTTGGTTTTAGATTGAGTTTAAATTTTGAATTTGAATTCAGAATTTCGAACTTTTATTTTATATAAAATAATAAGGTGCTTTTATGCACAATAATGATAATTAAAGGCTTAATTGGTCCCTCACTTTTTTATTTTGATTTGATTAAATTTGGAATTGGAATTAGAATGTCTTTTAGCCAATTTGTAATACACACTAAATGTACATAATTGGTTTAGATGATTTATGTTTTTTAGGAAAGTTGGTTGAATTTTCACATGACAATTAGACTGAATTCAGAATGGGAATGTGAGGTTTGGGATGCACCACATGATAGACACTAAAAGTAGGATATTGGCATAATAGACTCACATTTTCATTGTGAGAGAAGACTAGTTCTCATGTGCATATTATCTAACTATGACTGTTATGTGGATTAGTACTTTTCCTTAGAGAGAGAACTTGAGAAGACACAATTCATAATACACTTTAAATTGAGTACTCTAAATACTCAAATTGATATTGGATTGAATATTGGGATTAAAGGTTTCATATCATGATTCATTCTACATCGGTATACGTATGTATTTGTAAATATATATATTTGTATATATATATCTGACCGACTGCAGTTCGGAGGTGGACGTATGCCATCGGGTCAGCGTATACTGTGGATTATAATATACAACTGTACCTTTTGTTATGTTTATCTGCAGAAATACCCATTTCTGTATATTTATTTGCGGGAATACCCGTTTTGTATATTTATTTGCGGGAATACCCGTTTCTGTATATTTATTTATGGGAATACCCATTTCTGTATATTTATCTGCGGAAATACCCATTTATGTATATTTATCTGCGGGAATACCCGTTTCTGCTTATCTATCTGTGGGAATACCCGTTTCTGTATATTTATTTGCGGGAATACCCGTTTCTGCTTATTTGTCTGCGGGAATACCCATTTATGGTATATGTATCTGCGGGGATACATGTTTTTGTGCATTCAGGCCATTGGGGTTTGCATCTGATTTATTTTGGGTCATAATATATATTATGTTTAATTTAGTTGATTAATCCATTACTTGCAGTTTACTTTCTCACCAGATTACGTCAATCTGACCCACTACTTTTGGTGTTTAAGTCCCGTTATCGGTGTCAAACCGGAGGGTCAAGCGACGCAGGGGATCTCACCAGACGGCGAAGTTATTGAGTGGAGTACCGATGATATCATCTGAGGTGTCCTAGAGTTGGTGCAGAGATCGAAACATTAAATTATGTAATAAGGTCATGTTTGGGCCATTAGTTTATTTATTAAATTTATTTGTCTTGGAATTATAACTTTAATTACTATGCTTCGAAGCACTTGACCTTGATTTTGTTATTAATGAGACTTGTTACATGATTGTTATATAATAATCGTCTGAGATGAGTATGGATTTTAGTTCCACGTGTGATTATGGTTGCTTAATCACTAAGCATAGCCTCACGAAGGACTTTGATCCACCTGAAATTGGGACCCATATCGTTTATGTTAGAAAAATTTTAATTAGCCCCAATTCTTACACCCCTAGAATCGGGTTTGGATCCGGCCTAATTTTGGGGGTGTGACAATTTCACCACAACTCCAAACGTAACCATCACCCATTAAGTGGGAAAATCAAAGAAAACAACATGGTTTCATCCCTTGAATTTGCCATGGCCAAGTTAGGAAGTCTTCATGTAGTTCATTAAGACTTAAAATGGACTACCTTTACTTGCAGCCATGGCCTCACCTTGAGATGGAGAGAGGTTGAAGAGAACTTGAGTTGAAGTAGATGCTTGTATTGAAGAAACCTTTGGATTCTTGCCAAAGTGTTGCAAAATGCTTCTGTTGACCTTTCGGACTCTCTGGAGCCTTTGGAACTTTTTTGAATCCTCTTGGAACCCTTTCTCAAGTGCCTAAGAGTGCTTTTTATAGGCTTTAGAGGTAGATGGAAGAGCTAAAAGGAGTTGGATTTCAAACTAAAGAAGAAAAACTGCTTGGAACCAATAGAAACCACTGGTCACACTAAAAAATGATGTGAAATGCGATAGACTCAAGTCCAATATTCACACATTCAAGTGCAAAGAAAAATAGGGAGATAACTAGTGTTCATCATTAAATTCCTTTTAATTTACATGGGTTCAATGCTTTGACTCGGGGATGCAGGTTGTTTGCAAGTTTGAAAAATTAAAAACTCTCCCTTTGGTCGTAAGTGTGATCCAAATCAAAAAATGTAGAGAAATTACATGGAAAATAGACAAAACACAGGAAAAAGTGAAGGCAGGGGAGTAGTGACCACGACCAACGGTCACTAACCCTTGTCAAATAGACAATGGCCATTTTGGCCACTGTTTGTCCCATTGTCACTTTGGTTCACTTCTTTCATGCCTTCAAAGTGTTGTAATTCATATTTTTTTAACTTTAGGAGTATTGAATGATTGCCACGAGCACTTAGTTCGACCATAGAATCGCCCACGACATTTGGTAATCATTACCTTTTTTTTGTTACGGATCACTTTTGTACAAATCTGGAAAATGAGCTTTATACATGCAAACTGAAGCTAATGTTATGTCATTTTGATCCTATAATTTTCAAGGAAGAGAATGAAGCCTACAGAGGCTTGATCACAACCACAAAGATGGCCCAAAATCCCTTTAAGTGAGAGAACCAAAGGAGCATAGTTTCATCCATTGGTATGCTTAATGGCCTTGGCATTCATCTTCTCTGAGTGATAGGCATGTATATTCTCCTCCATTAAACTATTCTTACTTTAAGTTAGTGAGAAGCAGAAGAAAAGTGGACTTGGATGCTTGTGGTGCCTTGGCAACTTTAGGTTTTTTGTTTGGAACTTAGTTGGAACCTCTTTATTCTTCCAAACCTTGCTTAAACCCTTCTTCAGAGACCAAGTATACCTTCTATAAGTTTTAGCGGAAGTTGTGATAGTCCCCAGTAGTTGTAAGGGAGTTGGGTTTTGAAATAAAGAGAAAAAACTCCTTAATTTTGCCTGTAACTCCTTTACAGGTGTCCATAACTGTGGCTGCGGTCACTGACAAGTCCAATTTTGGGTTTTTTTTTTGCATATGTATTTTCATCAATTTAAGGCTGAGCATTCCAAAGAAATTTTAGCCTGTTTTGACCTTCTGAAGTTAGTCAACCATCCCTTTGATTTTTCATGAAAATGGGCCCTTGCTTCAGTTATTTGAGGCTCAAATGACCCCAGATTGACTTGAAACTTGGAGGGATTGATGTTAAGAGTATCTTGAAGTATCCATCCAAACTTTATGTGCTTTGTATTTGTGGATGTATGATTTTGACTAGTGGCCCACTTGTTGCATGTTCTAAGTCAGTGTCCTCTTCTATTGTAAGTAATTAGCTTGTTTTCTATCCGAATAATGTCCAATTGATTTGAAACTTTGAGAAGTTGACTTTGAGTACATTTTGAGTCTCTCATACAAATTTCATCTACTTTAACCTCCCAGAAGTGGGATTTTGATTAGTGACCCAAGGTATTGTTGGGGGAGGGGGGGGGGGGGGGGGTGGTGGCATGTAGCTGAAGTAGGGTCAAATGAAGTCCTCTTGGCTTGAAAATTGGCAAAATCACTTTTGAACATGACTTGAGCTTTTATGTCTGAATTTCATTAACTTTAGTCACCTGGATGTAGGACTTTGGTCAATGACCATGTCTCGGGGGCCATTGACCCAAAGTTAACTTGTTTATTAACTTTCAGTCAAATGACATCCACTTGACCTAAAATTTTGTAGAGTTGCTTCTGAATATAATTTGAGTTTCTTCCAAAAGTTTTAGTTGATTTTGACATGTAAAAGTGTCAGTTGCTATGGTGACCCCAAGACGCTGGCAAATGATCGTCAACTCCAAGTATAGAGCCGCGAAGTAGTAATATCCTGGTAAATACAGGGTCGAATCCACAGGGAGCAATTTTTAAAGATGTTTTCAACTTGTCACTTGCCTAAATAAATTCTAAAACTATCACACTTGCCTAAATAAATTCTAAAACTATCCTAATTTAAAATTTAACAAATATTGTCATTCCTAAGAATTAAACAATTACAATAACAATTCCTAAATTAAAAATCATAATTCTAAAACTTCCTAAAAAAAACTAAAATTTTGCAAAACAAAACACACATTAGAACTTCCAATAAACTAAAATTAGACCAATCCATTGAGAGTTGAGCTTGCCAGGAAACAAATGAAGCCTAGAATTGTAAAGGAGGACTTTTTGCTCAGGTTGGAAATTTTTCCAGAGGATTTGATTACATAAAAAACCTTTATCCTCTTTTTGAAAAATTTAGAATTTACATAGGCTTCCCTGCACAATTCTTCCAATTTATTTAGTTGCAATTTCCTATTAGATCTAGCCTTATCTATATCGCGGTTGAACTGTTTAATAGCTCAATAAGCTTTATGCTGAAGTTCTACTAGCAAGTGGCAAGCTTTCTCATAAATTAGCCAGTAAGAAGATTCCAATAGGAGTTTTGAATGCTGTTTGATAAGCCCATAATGCATCGGTTAGTCGAATAGACTAATCTTTTCAATTAGGTTTACGGTAATCTCCAAAATCCTCTTGATTTCACGATTTGAAACCTTTACTTGCCCACTGGTTTGCGGGTGATAAAGGATGGCCACTTTGTGAGTTATTCCATATTGCTTCATAAGGGCCTCAAAAGTTTTAGTATAAAAATGCGATCCCCAATTACTTATGATGGCACGAGGGGCTCCAAATTGTGAAAACACATCCTTTAAGAATCGCTTTACCGTTTTAGCATCATTGCTCCGGCAGGGAATAGCTTCTTTCCATTTTGAGACATAATCAACTGCAACCAAGATATAAATGAAACTAAAAATAAGAGGAAAAGTTCCCATAAAATCTATACCCCATACATCAAAAAGTTTAACTACCAAAATTGGGTTCAGGGGCATCATGCTTCTTTTTGAAATATTGCCCAATTTTTTGCAGCGCTCACAAGTCTTGCAAAATTCATGAATATGAACATCCTTAAAAAGTGTGGGCTAGAAAAAACTGTATTGCAAAATTTTGCATGATGTCTTTTTAGTAGAAAAATAGCCTCCACAAGCCTGTGAATGACAAAAGGATATGACACTAAGAATCTCATCATCTAATATATATCTCCTGATAATTTGATTTGGGCAATGTTTAAACAAGTATAGATCATCCTAGAAAATATGTTTAACATAAGCAAAGAACAAATCTTTATATTGCTTAGTTCAATGGCTAGGAATGCTATCCTTAGCAAGAAAATTTGCTATATTTGCAAACCAAAGGGGTTGGGAAATGCAAAAAGGTATTCATCTGGGAAATTTTCCCTGATTGGTGTTGATTTAATAGGGTCGAAAATGACAATTCTAAAAAGGTGATCTTCCACAACATTTCTACTCCCTTTCTAACCTTGATTTCTAACTCAAATTTTTGGAGTAGAAGGATCCATCGGATTAGTCTGAGCTTAGCATCCTTTTTAGAAATAAGATACTTGAGTGCAAAATGATCAGTAAACACCACAATCTTACATTCAATCAAGTAAGAACGAAATTTGTCAAGTCCAAAAACCACTGCCAGCAATTCCTTCTCAGTGGTTAAATAGTGGATCTGTGCACTATTCAAACTCTTACTTGCATACTAAATTACGTAAGGTTTTTTATCCTTATGTTGCCCGAAAATAGTCCCAACTGCATAATTACTGGCATCACACATGAGTTCAAAGGGCAAATTACAATCCGGAGGTTGCATAATTGTAGCAGAGATCAGCATGCCTTTCAATTTTTCAAAAGTCACTTGGCATGTCTCAATCCATTTGAATTGTGCATCCTTGGATAAAAGTTCACAAAGAGGGCGATATATAGAACTAAAATCTTTAATCAACCTTTTGTAAAACTTTGCATGCCCTAAGAATGATCTTATATCCCTTACGGTTTTGGGTGTGGGTAAGTTGGCGATCAAATCAATTTTTAACTTGTCAACTTCCAGACCTTTTCTAGACACAATATGACTAAGGACAATTCCCTGGCGAACCATAAAATGACACTTTTCCCAATTGAGTAGGTTCTTTTCTTCGCATCTAGTGAGAACAATCTTGAGGTTGCTCAAATGGTCATCAAATGAATCACCAAACACAGAGAAATCGTCCATGAAAACATCAAGAATGCGTTCCACCATGTCATTGAATATACACAGCATATAATGCTGAAATATGATGGAAGCATGACATAACCCAAAAGCCATTTGCCGATAAGCAAAAGTACCAAATGGGCATGTGAATGTGGTTTTTTTCCTGGTCTTCAAGGGAGATTTCAATTTGGTTATACCCACAATATCCATCAAGAAAGCAATAGTATTGGTGGCCAGCTACCCTTTCCAAAATTTGGTCTAGAAAGGTAGGGGAAATGGTCCTTACGCGTGATTGCATTGAGTTTCTTGTAGTCTATGCATACCCTCCATCCTGTGGGGAATCGGGTAAGAACAAGTTCATTTTGAGCATTTTTGACTACAATGACACCTACTTTTTTTTTTGAACCACCTGGGTAGGGCTGACCCATTGTCTATTTGAGATTGGATTGATCATTCCCACATCCAGAAGTTTAAGTACCTCAGCCATAACCACTTCCTACGTGGAAGGGTTGAGTCGGCGTTGCATCTGCCTACATGGTTTTGCATCCTCTTCAAGGAAGATGCGATACGTACACACTAAAGGGTCATTTCCTTTGATGTAGGCCACATTCCAAGTAATAGCATTCTTGTGTTGTTTAAGCACTTTTAATAGCTGGGCCTCTTGGTTCATAGTAAGAAGTGAAGAAATGACTACTGGGTAAGTCTCCTCATCCCCAAGATAAGCATATCTGAGTGTTGAAAAGAGGGGCTTCAGCTCAAGTTTGGGCGGTTTAACCTAAGATGAGAGGTGGTGCACCAGTTGGTACAAGCTCCTCAAACTTGGGTGTCCATATTGCATGAGCTTCTTCCATTAGGCATATTTTTTCACAAAAATCCCAAACGAAGATAATATTGTATTCCAAGGCCGCCATGTCTTATTTTTGTTTTATTCATTTTTACAAGTTTTAACTAGCTGATAATTTGAGCCTACAATCTCCAAATTATAATCTCTCCTTTGATTTATTCATGGCCATAACAAATAATCTTCTTTGAAAAAGCTCTTATAGAAGGTTCCCTTTTCTTAAATTTTAACCACTAAAAATAAACTTATTTTAATATATTTTACTTGTTTTAGCTCTCAATAGAAATATGAGTTTATTATCCACTCAATCCATGTGTTTTTTCATAAATTAATACTTAATTTGGGTATAGATTTAATTTATTCTTCAATTTGCATGAGATTTAACTTATGGGTTTTACATGTGTGTGTGTGTGTGTGTGCATGCGTGTGTCATATATATATATATATATGTCCCCAATCCTATCATTCGTGGCCCACAAGTTCATTCAATTTGGATTGGTGTACAGTTGATTAAATGGTCCAATAAATTCAGATATAGGCAAAACTTGGGGCGTCTGCATATCAGGGGATCTCATGTGTGTTGCAAGGCTTAGATTGGCTGATAGATGGGGCCTACCTAGAGTTCTCGCAAAAAAATGGTGAAGAACAAATGCGAATGAAGATTCCCCTATTATATATATATATATGGGCTTTGATCTTGTTAGAACTGTTCTCACATAACGACTAAGAGAATTTTTTATGGAGCCTACTTGTGGGTCCCATTTAGGGATGGGACTAGGGGGATAGAAAGATATATTTGGGACCACCCCACATATCAAGTTTGGCCTTAATCACATGTCTTTATTCCCTTCATCCGTGGCTCACAAATTCAGTCTATTTAGGTTGGTACATAGTTTATCCAACGGTCCAGTAAATGCGGATCTAACTGAAACTTAGGGCGAGTGACTAATTAGGAGGGTCTCTATATATTGCAAGGTTTGAATTGGATGATGATGGGCCCCACTTAGAGTTCTCACAAAAAAAATGGTGATAATTAGTTCTCGTAGGATCATTTCCCTACACACACACGCGCGCATGCATATATATGGGTCACATTCTGCTAAGAGGCACCACTCCCAGATTGCATGGGAGGAAAAAATCAAGCTAGCCCCCTTACGGGTTCCGCTTAAATGCATGCCAATCATGAGAGATTTTTGTCATGAAAAGGTCTTGTTGTGGATATGGTTTTGGCTAAAATCATAATAATTTAGACACCTTAAAGTTTAGAAATATATTAAAACGACAATCAAACGATGACCATAATTCATCTCAGTATAAAATAGGGTCGGGTGAGTCCAAATTTGTTAGAATTGTAATTGGATTTTGAGATGTTATGTCATGTATTATAATTAAAAGTGTTGACAAATTCATGAATTGGACAAAACTCTAATCCTAGTCAGTGTGTTTTATTTGTTTTAGACTAGGATATGAAGAGTTTGAAAAGGTAGAATGAAGGTATTTGGAAAAGAAATGTTATATCTCTCACAGTATATGTTCATTCACAGTAAGCTACATACCATTAGAAAGCTCATTTTAAGTAAATATCCGTAGTGCCCAAAGTTATGTCAATTATATTTGAAATGACAAAGTAATTTCCTTGGGAAGTTTTTAGAAAATGTGTTGTTTGTAATTATGAAACTTCCATCATGCAAAAAATACTAAACTGTCATTGCTTGAAAGCCTTTTTGTTTGTGCCAGAGTTGCCTATTTTGTTAATACTTAGACTCGAACCCTAAGGCATGGATTGTCGGCTATAAAACGGTTATCTCCCTCAACCCTAAGGCACCATCTTCATAATCTAAGTTGAGTTTACACATTGGAGATTTTATCTAGAGCTTGAATTGGAGAATTAGGATAAAGGCATCAAGTTCTAGAGTTTGTGCTTCTACTTTATTGTAGGAGATTTGTTGCGTCTACATTGTTGTAAAAGATTGTTCTCCCACTAAAGTGATTCGTTCAAGATGAAGATCAAAGTACTAATAGTGAGGCATTGAGGGGCTGCGTGTCGAGTGCATCTAGTAAGAATAATTATAATACCTTGTGTCGAGGGACTAACTATGAGGTTATAAGTATATTTTATAATTGCAGAAGTTAGCATTTGATTTAGTCCACTTTGGGCTCGTGATTTTTTGCCATTTGGGTTTCCATGTTAAATATTGTGTCGTCTTTTTTGTATGATTGATGACTTTTATTATCTATAGCATAATTGTAGTAATTGAACTGTAATTTAAAATAATCCCCCACGCAAAGCTTTCAAAATTCATAAGGTCTCCTGTGGCATTAAAAATATTTGAAAGATAGTGCTTTGGAAGGTCAAAAAGTGACCACCCACCTGTGCGAAAAATGAAAATCATCCCATCACAAAGAGGGTACTGTTTTAAGCACCCGAGAATGTCCAGTTTTTTACTCATCATATAAAACCAGATGAACCTTAAATTTTGAATGACAAAATGGGATGACAAAATGGGAAACCTGCAAAACGTTGTAAATTTGAGCTATCCCGGCGCAGTGCATGTTAATTGTAAAGAGCCGCCATGGATCACAAGAGACCAGTTGGGCCCAAGAGACGAGACCACTGCTAAGTTAGAGACCATTTGACTGTCCTTGAAAATCTGTGTGTAGATATTAAATTTAGTTATAGAAGTGAGAATTTTCCACAGACGCGGGCATATAATCAATGTCATAGGACCAAGTATTGAATTTATGTTGGGTTTATGTCTTATATTCCGGTTTAGCTGGATGAGTCCACTGGGTTAGCTAGGGACTGGTTTAAGGTCAAGGGTATTTTGGTAATTGTACCGGGGCTTTCTTGGTGGCCAAGAAAGCGGAGATTATATATATGTATAGTCTGTAACCCTAGATCTTGCGCGCTGAAGAGAGGTGAGAGCTCTCTTGCCCGTGGTGTTCCCACACCACGTAGGTGAGACGATGTGAGAGAACGTGTGTCTCTTTGTACTTTACTTGTGATAGTGAAAATGATCGTCTCTGTGCCCGTGGACGTAGCCCTGTTTGGGTGAACCACATAAATCTCGTGTCTCTTCTTGTGTGTGGCTTGTTCGTGTTGATCTTGTGATTGATGTATGCGCAAACGGGTGAATGTCAGAAAATCACAACAAGATCTTGCGTGCTGAAGAGAGGTGAGAGCTCTCTTGCCCATGGTGTTCCCACACCACGTAGGTGAGACGATGTGAGAGAACATGTGTCTTTGTGTACTTTAATTGTGATAGTGAAGATGATCGTCTCTGTGCCTGTAGACGTAGCCCTGTTCGGGTGAACCACATAAATCTTGTGTCTTTTCTTGTGTGTGGTTGGTTGATTGTTGATCTTGTGATTGATGTATGCACACAACGGGTGATGTTCAGAAAACGCAACAATTGGTATCAAAGCCGAGGTTGGTGTTCCTCGGGTTTTCTGAGCGAGGGGAGATCGCTCAGTGGCTTGAATGTTGTGTGCATGAAGATCAACTGATTGAATCCTTGTTGAAGGATTCGGATCTTCATTTTCGTAACAGAGGAAGAGAGATCAGGTTCATGATTTCTGGTTGAGCCACCATCGGAGAATAAGAAGACAAGATTGGATTCTTCGGTCTTGCTGGATCAGAGGAAAAAGGATTCACATGGTTTTTAGATCTCGAAGTGATTGCTGTGGTTGTGATCACCGGCGTACCAGATCGATTGGGTTCTCAGACAGAATCTAAAACAGAGAAATCGGCTTGCTTCCCGTCATCGTGAGCCATTGTGCCAGCAACAGAAATAAAAGACAAGAACTGGGGAGAGACAGAAAAAAGGGTTCTCTGAAGATTGCTCGGTATAGGAGATTGCTCGGTAGAGATACTCATGAAGATCGATGGATTACAGCGTGGCTGGAGGATTCGGAGGATTGTCATGGAAACAGAGGATCTGGTTTTCCAGATCTGAGGAGGAAAGACCAAAAATCAAAAAAACCTGCCGTGCGAAACCATGACATTCACACCGAGATTTTCGTCGGGCTTCTCGCTGTCTCCGTCGCCCTCGCCAGATCTCTGCCTCACCGGAATCACCACTGCAATCGCCGCCGTTCTCGCCAAGCAGCCGCTGCGGCTGCAATCGTCTCCAGCCCGTCGCAATTGGTCGTCGCTATTGCCAGCCCCCAATCGTCGTTGCCGCCGCCGTCTCCAGTCGCCGGGATCGTCGTTCCGTTGCCGTCGCAGCTTACCGTCGCTGCCAACCATCACCACCGTTGCCGAGGATGAAGAGTCCAGACGGTTCCCCTGCTGCAAACCAGAGGAATGCGCGAACAGAGGAAGATGAAGAAGGGGATTTGGGCCGGGTCAGGTTAGGTGTGACCCGATTCGATTGTAGCCCAGCCCAGAGTAGCAACATCGGTTTTGGGCCGGGTCAGGTCAGTTTCGACCCGGCCCGTTAGCATCAAAGCCCAGCAGTTCAGAGCCGGTTTGGTTTCGGGTCAGGTCAGGTTCGACCCGACCCATTATCAGAAGGTCCAGCCTAGCCAGCAGGTTTAGGTCGGGTCAGGTCAAGTTTGACCTGACCTGTTAGCAGACGGTCTAGCCCAGCGCATATTGCAGTTCGGTTCCGGGTCAGGTGAACCTGACCGGGTCCGCTTTGGAAGCCCAGCAGAACAGGAAGTGACGTCAGCAGTGACATCAGCGACGGTTAACGGGCAAATTAGACCAGATTTGAGGCTAAAATTGTTTCTGCGATATCTTGATCGTCCGATGTCCAATCGGAGATTCGTTTATGCCTACGAACTCATTTCGAGCAGATCTACGCAGTGGAAGAGGTTGATTGGCTGTTTCACAGTCAAGAAGGAGGTTTGACCGATTAGAGCGTAGAAACTTGTTTCTACGATATCAGAGCCATTCTGAGTCGGATTTTAGATCCGTTTCTTCCAGCGTGCTCATGTTGACGAGATCTATGACTTGATGCAGAAATTTAGAGGAGATCTAAACAGATGTGGATTCAGGCCAGAATCGGGTCGACTTGACCTGATTGATTTTGCAAACCCAATGTAGGAGTCGCCGGCCTAGTTGCAAAGGGTTTGCTGATTCAAACGAAGTTGTTTGTTTGGGGTTCACATGCTTTCTGGATTGCATGTGATGTTATTCATCTTGCCAGAGCAAAGCCGGAAAAGCAGCAAGGAGGAGCTGATGCGTCGGTAGTTGTCAAACATGTGTTTGTTTGATTGATCGGAGGCCCGGTCAAATGGAGTTTTTTGACCGCTCAGAGGCAGAGGTTGTTCTGCAATGGTGAAGTCATCTGGACTTGTATTCCCGATCTATTTTGCTTGCATGCTTGTGGTGATTGGATCTTCACAGTGATGTTGAAGATGGGGCAAGATGGTGAGTGATTCATCAATATCACTTAGATTCGTCAATGGTTTCGAGCTTGAAGTTCGAATTAGAATTTGACGAGAAGATGAACTTTGCTCAAAGTTCATGTGCTGGTTCAACAAGTCAAAATGTTGAAGAAGACTGCATCGTTGGTGCAGTGACGTACCATTCAGCAAGGTACGTGAATACATTGCCAGTTTTATCTTCTAGTAACTTGAGTTGTGCGAAATTCAAGCCAATGTGGAGATTGTTGGGTTTATATCTTGTATTCCAGTTTAGCCGGATGAGTCCACTGGGTTAGCCAGGGACTGGTTTAAGGTCAAGGGTATTTTGGTAATTGTACAGGGGTTTTCTTGGTGGCCAAGAAAGCGGAGATTATATATATGTATAGTCTGTAACCCTAGATCTTGCGCGCTGAAGAGAGGTGAGAACTCTCTTGCCCGTGGTGTTCCCACACCACGTAGGTGAGACGATGTGAGAGAACGTGTGTCTCTGTGTACTTTATTTGTGATAGTGAAGATGATCGTCTCTGTGCCCGTGGACGTAGCCCTGTTTGGGTGAACCCCGTAAATCTCGTGTCTTTTCTTATGTGTGGTTGGTTGATTGTTGATCTTGTGATTGTTGTATGCGCACAACGGGTGATGTTCAGAAAATCACAACAATTTAATCATTATAAAAGTCTGCATTTATGAATCCATTACAATTTGGGCCCCCCCTTTAAAAAGCCACAGGTCATTGTCATCCAGCGTTCATCTCAATCCACTTCAAGGCCTTTCCATCCCTCTATGTTTCAAGTGGGCCCTACAAAGGAGGTTGCATTGTTTTAAGATTAGACCCCATTGCCACCAATATTTTTATGGGAAAATAATTCTGTACGATGCTAATTCACATGAGTCACTGTATCCCGCTGTTTTTTTTATTAGAGAAAACGCCAACCTATTATTGTGCCGCGATCCCAACAATCAAAAGCCGCATGTAGATGGATAGATCTGAATGTTGGCCAAGGATATGTCCAAAATCAGGCTGATTGAATGATCATAGCCTTTGATTTCACACCCTCAAAGTTCAACAGCTAGATATCATGCAAATCTATTGTAATATATTTCAACTCTGATTAATGCTCGGATTAGTGCCGAAAAAATTTTTTTTTTTTTTTGATTGAAGGAATAGGTGAGGCCCTATAAATTTAGGCAGAATTACTATCACATTGGGGTCAAACGTAAAGGAGACGCCGCATATATTTATTGGCAAACCATTCACTGGCCACAACCATTAACGAGCAAATAACCTACTGCCAGCTCACCAATTTTAAAGTGACTGAACCTGCAAAAGCTGACATTTTATTCAACGTAAATTGAAAACTACATTTATTAGCAACCTTTCATTGGCCACACTCATTTAAGTGGAAAATAATCACTTCCTCCCTGTTTAAAGTTTACAGACAGATTAACCTAGTCGTCTGTATAATTCGGTACTAGCACAATTATACGTGCTGATCACGAGTATGTCCATGCAACAACCGAGATCAAATATTCATACAATTAAAATATAACATTAATTTGAATGGATGCCCAAATGAATTGAAAAAGTAAATTTCTTATAAATAAAACGCGGAAAAAAATTGATGACCAAATCTATTTTCACAATTGAGAGTAGTTTGAGTAAAAAGGAAATAGAAAAAGTGAGGTGAAAAAATAAGAGACTATCCAGAAATGAAATAGGAGAGGTAGGCAAAAATGCAGTTTATACATGAAATAAGATAAGGGGATAAGTAGTGATAGTCACTAGAGAAAATAGAGGAGAGAACAACCACATGTGGTTAAAAGTAGGTAACAAATGTCAATTGCATGAGATAAAGGTAATGGGAGAAGTAGTAGGCAGTTGCATGAGAGAACGGAGGAGAGAACATCAACATCATAAAATAGTGATAATAATTGACAGTTAAAATTGCACTGAACAATCCAAATTAAGTTAAAAACCCCTTTAGCTTAAAATAGATGGGGCCGTTTGGAACTCTAGTCTAATTAACAAGACTAATTAGATTAAGGTCTAGAATAAAAGTTTTAATTTTTTCAGAATTTTGAAAATTTTAAGTTATAATATATAATTACTGTGTTTGGTAAAACAATAAAAAAAAAACTTCTTATCTAATGTGATAACTGGGGCCCTCCTTTAGACATTATAGTAATTGGCCTACCTTTTAAAAGTTATAATGTAGAACTTGCCATTTGCATTATTTTGAAGATTTTATGAGATTATTTTCATTCAGAACATTAGTGAATTTTGTATTGTCTACCTCCATCCATTTTACCTAAATTAAAAGAAAAAAAAACAAAGCCTCTCTTAGTTTTTTCTAGAGGCAAAAGCTCTAATTATTAATAAGCTCTGAATTAAAAAATATAATTAGATGTTACTGAACACTTTATATGTAATTAAGATCTAAATTACAAAATAAAAGCTTACTTGAAGAGTTGCGAAATGCACCTAGATGAAACCTTCGCCGAAATTATAGATGGGACATAACTTTCATTTACATAGAGGGTCCCTCAAATGCGTCTTAAGTTGGATTTGGCAAGGGCATATGATAGTGTCAGATGGGAGTTTCTTCAAGTTGCTATGGTTTTATGGGGTTTCCTCAACACTTCATTAGATTGATTATGGAGTGTGTTCAACATCCAAGCCATTCAATTCACATTAATGGTACTTTTGTTAGTTACTATAAAGGAACAAGAGGTCTTCGTCAAGCATGCCCTTTATCTCCATTCCTTTTTGCCATTGTATTTAATTTTTCTCAACTATGATACTCAGTGTGCTGCTTCTAAGCTTTTTCCAATACCTTTATTAAAGGAGATGTGGCTATGTTTCATTTGTTGCTTGGTGATGATGTCATCATTTTTAGCAGGGCTACTCAATGTGTTACCTACTGAAAGGCATGTAATATTGGCAAATTCATGGAATGGACAAAACTTTGGTTTCAAGAGTTGTAATTTTATGTTTTTAGATGGACTGAAGTCGCTGTTAAAGTCACAGATGATGGTCTTCTACTTGGACAATGGAATGCAAGTGTTTCAACCTTGGACCGGTCGGATAAGATGGCAGATCGGTCGAATTTCTTGCAAACAGATACCTGCAGATAGAATTGAAGACCGATCGGTCGGTTGAGTGCCCGATCGGTCGAACCCCATACCCGACCGATCGGATAGGGTATCCGATCGGTCGGCTAAGTCGGCAGACGCGCGATTCTGAAGCTCTATTTTTTCGGATCTACTTCGTGTGCATCCTTATCCTTCGCAAATCAAAGTCGGCAACGACTCTAGGGTTCCTTTATATTTAAGGAATACCTCTCCAATGAAGAAGGATACGCTCTCCAGATCAAAACCTTAATATCCATTAAGAGATTTCATCTTCTCAGAAGGTATTCTATTCTACATGCGCTGCAACTTTAACTTCTGAGTTCCAGTTTTCTTTTCAGTTATGCTAGTTCGTCTTGAGTGGCATCAAGGCATGAAGATCAATCCAGAAGAGGCTGAACAACATGTGCATCGACAAGAAGGAGTACTTCAAGACCCTTAAGTTGTGTCCAACTGGGTAAAGGGTAGTAAGTAGTCTTGTAACTTCTCTTTCATAATGATTGTTCTTGATGGACCGGTGTTAGGTCCCGTGGTTTTTTTCCCAGTTGGGTTTTCCACGTAAAAATCCTGTGTCCATCTGTTTTGTGTGATTGCTTGGATTGCTTTGTGTGATTGTTGTTGGTATCTACATAGCATACTTTGATTGGGACCTTAACCTGTGTCAAGGTTTAAAGTCTTTCATGTGGTATTGGCGCAGGCTTTTACCATAGTTTCTAGATCCGTTCATATGTCTGCTATGGGGATTCCCAGAGCTAGCACTTCAACCAATAGACCTCCTTACTTAGATGGAACAAACTACGCCAATTGGAAAGTAAGAATGGTTGCCTTTTTACACTCTATTGATATTGATGTCTGGCAAGCCATTCATACTGCGTATGCTTCACCTACTGTTATTTCTGATGGAAATGTTGAAATCCCTAAACCTATGGCTCAGTGGAGTAAGGAAGAAAAATCTGCTTTTCTTGTTAATAGTAAAGCCATGAATGCTATCTTTAACGGTGTTTCACCCACTGAATTTAAAAGCATTTCTGAGTGTAACATCGCTAAAGAAGCATGGAGTATCTTGGAAACAGTTTATGAAGGAACTGGAAGGGTTAAAAGGTCTAAATTTAGAAACTGACCACTATGTTTGAAACCTTGATCATTGAAGAGAATGAAACATTTGATGAGTTTTATGCCAAACTTAACAATGTGGTGAATTCAACCTTTAATCCAGGGAGATCGTACCTGAAAGCAAAATTGTTCAAAAAATACTTCGATCTCGTCCTGAAAGATTTGATCCTAAAGTTGTGGCAATCAAAGAAACTAATGATTTGGATACCTTTTCGGTTGATGAACTAGTTGGTAATTTGCAAACGTTTGAAGCTAATCTGAGATCAACTAGAAAATCGAAGGGTATTGCTTTGATTTCTTCTAAATCAGGTAATGATAGTAATGTTTCTGAACCAGACTCTGATGATTCTAATTTTAATCCATTTCTGGTTAGAAAACTCAAAAAGGCAATGAAGAGTTCAGAGAAAAGGAATTTGAAAAAGGTTGACAAGAAAATCAAGTCTAAAAACAAGTCAAATTTCACATCTAATGTTAAGCCAATTTCTAATCCTGCATCTAAGCCTGAAAAAAATATTTCCAAGATACCTCTTAAAAATACTCAATGCTATGAATGCAAGGGATTTGGTCACTATGCATCCCAGTGTGTTAATCGAACCTTGAGGAATCAAAGTAATCAGGGTAAAGTGTTAAATGTCACTTAGGATGATGATTCGGAAGAAGAAAAACAATTTCTGGAATTGGAATTGTCTGATGTAGGTAAATTTATTGCTTTTATGCCTCAGTCTAACAGCTCTTCTGTCAAGAATGCCAATAGTGCAGGATCTGCTTCAGATTCAGATAGTGATTCTTCTACAGATGACATGCCCCGGTCTGAGAAAGAGTTATTGAATGCGTATGATAAGCTGTTAAAAGATTTAAGGAGAGTCGCTTTGATTAATGACGCACTTGAGCAAAAAGTGGAGATTTTTGAAAAACTAATTATGTCTCTCAAGAAGGAATTGAAAGAAGCTCAAGATAAGATATTTACCCTAGACTCTCAAAATATTCTTCTGTCTAATAAGTTGACTGATGCAGGTAACAGTTTGAAGTTGCTGCATGATCAGTCTCTTAAGACTTCCAATGAAATGGAGATAGTGAGAGAAGAACTTAAATCTTGCAAAGAAGAGAATGCATCATTGTGTCAGAAGCTTCACTCAACTTCTATAGAGCTTGCTGAAGCCAAAGCTGATCTAACAAGAATGAATACAGGATCAAAGAAACTTGATGAAATTCTTAGTGTCCAGAAGTCAAGTGCTGATCGACGAGGATTAGGATTTGAATTTGGGTCTACGTCACAGAATCCAGGTAAGTTTATCAAAGGCACCACCCTAACCACGTCTGTACCCACCATTTAAGCACATGCACAAGTGAATTTTGCAAATAAATCATATCGGAAAAAGTTTCGCGCTTCATTTATTCCTGTATGTCATTATTGTGGTATTCAAGGTCATATAAGACCTCATTTTAATAAATTGTGAAACGTACCTCGAAATCAACCGAGGAAGAGGTTATTCCTTGCCTCAAAAGGTCAAGACTAAACAAGTTTGGATTCGAAAGTCTAACCTTTACTATAATGTGGTCCTTACTGCCCTACGTGTACAAAATTCACATGTGTGGTACTTGGATAGCGGGTGCTCAAGACACATGTATGGCGATAGATCATTATTTACTTCTCTTGAGAAGCGTAATAATGGTAACGTCCCATTTGGTGATGGGAACAAATCCAAGGTAATTGGTAAAGGTACTGTCCACATTCCAGGTATGACTGCTATTCACAATGTTTTTCTTGTTGATGGTCTTAAAGTGAATTTGTTGAGTATTAGCCAACTCTGCAAATCTGAACATGAAGTACATTTTACTTTGAATGACTGTATCATTATGAATAAGGAGGGCAAGACTGTACTTCATGGGAAGAAAAATTCAGATAACTGCTATGTTGTTGGGAATTCTGATAGTCTACAGTGTCACTTAACTTCATTAGACACTGTTGATTTGTGGCATCAACGTCTGGGTCATATGAATTATACTAACCTTAGACTTCTTTCTAAACAAGAGTTCGTTCGAGGTCTTCCCAAAATTCAAAAACCCTCCAACATTGTCTGTGGCCCATGTCAACTTGGTAAGCAAAATATGTCACCTCATAAAAAACTTGACCAAAAGACTACATCTAGGCCACTAGAATTACTTCATATGGATCTTATGGGTCCTACTCAGATTTAGAGTATTGGAGGTAATAAATACATATTTATTACTGTTGATGATTTCTCACGTTTCACTTGGGTTAGATTTCTAAGAGAGAAATCAGAAACTTTTGATGTTTTTCACTACTTATGGCTTCAATTGATTTCAGATAAAAGTGCCCAATTTGGTGGAGTTTCTAAAATTAGATCCTATCATGGAACAGAGTTTGAGAATTCTTTTTTTCAATCTTTTTGTGTTAAAAATGGAATTAAACATGAATTCTCGGCTCCTAATACTCCTCAGCAAAACGGAATTGTAGAAAGGAAAAATCGGGTTGTACAAGAAATAACCCGAGTTATGCTTCATGGTAAAAACATTCTACAAAAGTTTTGGGCTGAGGCAATAAACACTTTTGTTCATGTGATCAATCAGGTGTATCTTAGACCTGGAACTAAGATGACTCCGTATGAAATTTGGAATGGTAGGAAACCAATAGTTAAATACTTTAGAACCTTTGAGAGCAAGTGTCATATTTTTAAAGATCGAGATCATCTTGGCAAGTTTGACTCTCAAAGTGATGAAGGTATATTTCTTGGCTATTCCTTGGATAGCAAAGCATACTGAGTATTTAACTTGCGCAATTCTACCGTTATGGAATTTTTTTATGTGGTTGTAGATGATGCAGAGTCCCATTTTATGTCTGATGATGATGACGTAATTTTTCCTACTTCTTTTTCTTTGCAGGATAATGATTCTGATGCAAAACAGGACAACCCTCCAAATGCAAAAGAGTCAAATGAGAAGCCATCTAGCACTAACCTAGGTGACTCCTCTAAAGAACAACAAGAACCAAAGACACCTACAGTTTCTCAAAGTCCCTCTTCGGATCTTGTTGTTCCTCGCCAAGATACGTCATCCAAGATAAATCCTAAAGCCAGAGCCTAGAAACATCACTCATTATCAAATATCATTGGAGATGTAAATAAGCCTAGACGTACTTGTCAGCAGGTAAGTGATGAGGTAAGTTATGTTTGTTATATTTCTACTACTAAACCTCATAGTGTGTCAGAAGCACTTAAAGATAGCTCATGGATTAATGCCATGCATGACAAATTAGAACAGTTTGAACGGAATGATGTATGGCAACTTGTTCCACGACCAACCCATACAAATGTCATTGGCACAAAATGAATTCTCAAAAATAAAATAGATGAATTGGGTCAAGTTATAAGGAATAAAGCTAGGCTAGTGGCACAAGGTTATACACAAGTTGAGGGTATTGATTTTGATGAAACCTTTGCTCCCGTAGCCAGACTTGAGTCTATCCACATCCTACTTGCTCTTGCCTGTGCATTAAATTTTAAACTCTTTCAAATGGAAGTTAAAAGTGCCTTTCTAAATGATTTCTTGAATGAGGAAGTCTATGTTGAGCAGCCAAAAGGATTTCAAGATCAGCAGTTTCCTAATCATGTATATAAGATGAAAAAGGCATTGTATGATCTGAAGCAAGCCCCTCGCGCATGGTATGAACGGCTAACCACTTTTCTCCTTACAAATGGTTTTCATCGAGAAGGAGCTGATAAAACCTTGTTTATCAAGAATGAGGATAATGATATTCTGATTGCACAAGTATATGTTGATGATATTGTGTTCGGATCAACCTCACAGTATATTGGCAAACATGTTCTCTGAAATTATAGCCAGTAAATTCGAGATCAGCATGGTTGAAGAATTGGCTTTCTTCTTGGGATTACAAATAAAGCAGAGTGCAGATGGTATATTCATTTCGCAATCGAAATATGCCACTAATCTTCTCAAGAAGTTCGGAATGCTTACATCAAAGCAGGAACGTAAACCAATGAGCTCTTTTGTTAAACTCAGCTTAGATATAGAAGGAAAAGATGTGAATGATACTTTATATCGTAGCATGATTGGGAGTCTACTATATCTAACTACCAGTAGACCTGATATTGCATTCAGTGTTGGTGTTTGTGCTCGTTATCAGTCACATCCGAAGGAATCTCATGCCAAGGTTGTCAAGCACATTATGAAATATGTGCGTGGAACTATCAATTACGGCATTTGGCTAACGAGAAACACCAATACAACTGTTGTTGGATATTCAGATGCTGATTAGGTTGGATGTGTCGATGATAGGAAAAGCACATCAGGAGGTTGTTTCTTTATTGGCAATAATCTTGTTGCATGGCATAGTAAGAAACAGACTTCAACCTCTCTATCTACTGCTGAGGCGGAATATATTGTAGCTGGAAGTTGTTGTACTCAACTACTGTGGATAAAGCAGATGTTGGCCGATTATGGTATTCAGCAGGATCTAATGATGATTTATTGTGACAACAGGAGTGCAATTGATATATCGAAGAATCTTATTCAGCATTCACGAACAAAACACATAGATATCAAGCATCACTTCATTCGTGAATTAGTTGAAGCTAAAATTCTTACTTTGGAACATCTTCCACCTGAGCATCAATTAGCAGATTTGTTTACTAAACCTTTTGAGCCCTCTCGCTTTGAATCTCTTCGTAAATCTCTTGGAATTGGTCTTCATCCTTAACTGGTCTTTTCTTCTATCTCTACATACACATGCTAGTTTTATTTACTGTTTTTCATGATGATCTGATATGCAATTTACTTTGTTTTGCTTTAGTTCCTAGACTCACTTGTCTTGGTACACTGAACAAAGGGACTCCTCAATGCAACGCTTTTGTGCTTATCAAGCTTATCCAGTTCATTTACGTCATTCACTTCATTCAGAGTCCGTTGATTGTGCTGTATTCATATCTATAAAAAAAAGGGGGGGGGGGGGGGGGGGGGGGGGGGGGGGGGGGGGGAGGGGGGAAAGGAATTACATACTCAGGGGGAGTGTTTCCGCCATTACGAGTAGTCTACAGCATCCTGTGTTTCCTATGTATTTGCAAGAAAGATGCGCTACCATAAGCATTGAGTTCCCCATGTGTTCCCTTGGCTTCGTAGGCTTATTAACTACGGTAAAACATCGTCTCTGAACATTGATGATTTTCATGATTATAGTCCTATGCTGGTTTGTTGCATCTTCTATATTGTTTTTGTGTCTTCTTCATGCCTATATTTTTTCTACATTCTACGAGTTAAAAAAAAACTCACAGTTTTGTCCGACCGGTCGAGCCCTGCAACAGACCAATCGGACTCGGTTGTTATCTGCTTTCCAGAACTGCATTGTGACCGATCGGTTCCTTTCGTGACTGATCGAGTCTTTAATATCCTGCACACAGAACTTGAACTCGACCAATAGGGCTCCTTCATCCGACCGGTCGGACGTGTCTAGACACAATAAATGCCAGCGCGTCTGTTCATTTCTTTTTCACTACTGCTTTGCGCGTTGTTTCCTTCTTCCCTTTTTTCCCCTTCTTCGTGTGCTTCTTGTATCTCCGTTTCTTCTCCTTTTTCCTGGATTCCAAAGTTATGTTTTCTCACTTTGATTTTTCCATATTTCATTTGATTTGTGCTTATGTCTTCTCCCTCCACCGTTTTCACTAAAATGACAAAATTTGATGCCGGTGGTTTGTGTTTGGTTGGATTTGATGTTTTCTCCTATTTCTTACATTTGGCTACACCATTCACCATGATGTTGGTGTTATGATGCTTGTGTATGTTTATGTATGCTATTTGGGCATTTTTTCCTATTAGCTTGTATTTCCTCAAGCTTGTTCTTTCATGTGCACGCCTTGTGTTTGGTGAAATGCCTCAGTGAATTTTTTCCTTATAATGCAAAGTTTTGCTAACATTTCTATCTACTTTGGTGGTATGTGCTCCCATCTACTTTGTTTACTCACAGAAATGGCTCCCAAAAAGTCTGTTGCCTCGAAATGAAAAAGTGTTGGAAGCAGTTCTTCTACTCCCACCTTTGACTCCAATCGTTTCTTGATGGAGGAAAAGGCCTGTCGGTATGAAACTATCATCAGCAAATGAGTGGTTCTTTTTGAACCGCCAATTAATCCACTTCATTTTGTAACACTTGCCTTTGGTGCTTAGCTGACATATTGTGACTGGAGGTCATTATACACCTTTGATACTGAGGTCTTCCTTGACTCGGTCCGGGAATTTTACAACAATATGTATGACATGACTGAAGGTGTAATCAAGTCATATGTGCGCGACAAGCATGTGTCACTCACTCCTGGGTCTCTCAGTCGGTTCTTATCAATTGCACAGACTCCGACTGCTAAGTATCCTATCCCTGAGCCTGACCCTGATTCTATGGAGGAGGATTCCATGCAGATTGACTTTGATGAGGTTGCTTCTACCTTATGTGGTGAGCCTCGTGACTAGCTTGACTGTCTCTTGTTGAAGCAGCGTGAATTGACAGATTCTTATCGGCTTTTCAACATATTTGTGAAAAACAACATAGAGCCTCGAGGTCACCATTCGGAGATTTATCGTGAGGCCGGTTACTTACTCTATGTGATTGGCAGTGGGCCTCTGATTGACTTTCCACAGGTTCTCTTTGACACCATGTACAGAGCTCACTCTGCTGCAAAGAACGCTACCTTACCATATGGTGTCTTGATCTCGCGGTTTCTTGTCTCTCACGAGGTTATGCCAACTGTTCAAGATCTCTCAATTCCCATACCGAACTAGATCACGATGAGTACTTTGTTGCAATCTCGCTCTCAACTTCGTTAACTTGCTCCTCAATGTCCTATTCATGCCCCCGTTACTGAGGAGGATGTTCCTGAGGCTTCCTCCATTCATGCTAGGTTATCAGCTTTTGAGGATTCACTTTGTGATCAGGCTACCTATCTTGAGCTCCTTCATGGCAAGGTTGAGACGCTTCGTGATGAAGTACGCAGCGAGATTCGTGGGATTCACTCTAAATTAGACTCTATCCTCGATCATTTTCGGTGTTTTTGACTGTTTTGGCTCTTCGGGTCATTTTGCTGTCACTATCCCCTTCTCAATTCATGCCCAAAAACGGGAGAGTTACTGTTGCTGACAGTGTTATTGATTTTGTTATTGAATTAATAGTCATATGTGTTTCTGATAGGACTGATGATCTAATCAGCAGAGAGTTGTGATTCATTTTTTGTGTTGCTTATGTTCTGTATGGAGTATATTCCTAACCTGATCTTGTCTACCTAGAAAAGTTGGTTGTGTTTGCAGGTTTCTCATACAAGCGACATCTCATCTTCAGTCTATATTTTTCCTTGGGTTGATATGGGTAGATTGTTCAGTTCAGGAAGTTTTGTCCATGAATTGTCAAAGGGGGAGATTGAAAGGCATGTAATATTGGCAAATTCATGGAATGGACAAAACTTGGGTTTTAAGAGTTGTAATTTTATGTTTTTAGATGAGCTGAAGTCGCTGCTGAAGTCACAGATGATGGTCTTCTACTTAGGTAATGGAATGCAAGTGTTTCAACCTCGGACCGGTCAGATAAGATGGCCGATCGGTCGAATTTCTCGCTAACAGATACCTGCAGACAAAACTAAAGACCGACTGGTCGGCTGAGTGCCCGATCGGTCGGACCCCATACCCGACCGATCGGATAGGGTATCCGATCGGTCGGTTGGGTCGGCAGACAGGCGATTCTGAAGCTCTATTTTTTTGGATTTACTTTGTGTGCGTCCCTATCCTTCGCGAATCAAAGTTGGTAACAACTCTAGGGTTCCTTTCTATTTAAGGAATACCTTTCCAATGAAGAAGGATACGCTCTCCAAATCAAAACCCTAATATCCATTGAAAGATTTCATCTTCTCAGAAGGTATTATGTTCTACATGCACTGCAACTTCAACTTCTGAGTTTCAATTTTCTTCTCCGTTGTGCTAGTTTATCTTGAATGGCATCAAGGCGTGAAGATCAATCTAGAAGAGGGTGAACGACGTGTGCGTCGATAAGAAGGAGAACTTTAAGTCCCTTAGGTTGTGTCCAACTGGGTAAAGGGTAGTAATTAGTCTTGTAACTCCTCTTTTATAGTGATTGTTCTTGACGGACCAGTGTTAGGTCCCGTGGTTTTTTCCCCGATTGGGTTTTCCATGTAAAAATCCTGTGTCCATCTGTTTTGTGTGATTGTTTGGATTACTTTGTCTAATTGCTGTTGGTATCTACATAGCATACTTTGATTGGGACCTTAACCTATGTCAAGGTTTAAAGTCTTTCACCTCCAACCTTAAGATGTTGCTAGATGATTTTTGCAGATTTTTTGGTCTTGGTGTGAATTGGAATAAAACTCCACTAATTTTTTCTTCTTGTGATGAGGAGACTAAAACCACCATTAAAGGAATTCTGAATATCAATGAAGGATGTTTACCTTTTAGGTATTTGGGTATTCCAATGTCATCGCGAAGACTCTCTCATGGAGACTGCATTGCTTTACTAGAGTAGTTTCAAGCAAGGCCCTCAGGGTGGAAGTCAAATATGTTATCTTTTGCAGACCGGGTGTAGTTGATTAAGTCAACTTTGATAGCTTTACATATCTATTGGGCTTCTGCATATCTTCTTCCTTGTTCTATTCTAAATGCTAAAGAGCGCTTCATGCATGATTTCTTTTGGAATAAATGGAATAGTACATATTTGCACCCTATTTCATGGAGTACTATATGTAAGTCTATTGATCATGGTGGATGGGGCATCCATTTTATTGCTACTTTATTATTAATTATGGAAAATTGCTATAAAATATCCATCCTATTGGAATATGCGGGTCTATGCAAAGTACATTAGGGATAAATCTATTTGGGATGTTAAAATCCCAACATCAGCTTCTTGGGGTTGGAGATTAATTTTGGCTATGCATAACAAGACTCTCCCATTTATTCCCCATCTAATAGGTAATGGTGCATCAACTCACCTAGGGATTGATCCCTGGTTGTGTCCTATTGATCAATTTGGACATCAACTGAGTTATAATCATCTAAAAGCCCGAAACCATTGACGAATCTGAGTGGTATCAGAGCTCGAGGTTGGTGTTCCTCGGGTTTCTAAGCGAGGTGGAGATCGCTCGGTGGTTTGGAAGTTGTGCGCATGAAGATTAATTGAGATCAAGTTCGTGCTCTTTGGTTTGGCCACCATCGGAGAAGAAGAAGACGAGATTGGGTTCTCCGGTCTTGCTGGGATCGGAGGAAAAAAGGATTCACATGTTTTCAGATCTCGGAGAAAATCGTGGCTGGTTGGATTTCCGGGCTTTCAGATCTGAGAAGGAGAGAAATCGGTTTTGCTCAGTAGCTTTCAGATCCGAGAAGGAGAGAAACCAGATTACAGAAGCCGAAATTGAGGACCAGATTTAAGAAGAAAAAAAAAAGAAAAAAACACAAAAAATACCTGTCTGCGTCCCCCCTCCCTCCTGCCGCCACCGCTGCCAAGCAGCAGCAGCACCACCGACCTCCACATCGCGCCGCTGCTGCTCCGCCCAGGTCGCCGGAGCCAACGCACGCCGCAGCCGTCGCCGCCCGCCCACTGCATCGCTGCTGCTTCGCCCGGATCAGACGTCTGCCTGACTGCACAGACGATCCGAAAATCGCTCGCATCTCGGTCACCACCGAGATCTCCGCCGAGATCCTCGCCTTCTTTGTCGCCGGAGAAGACGTTGTCCGCCGTCACCGTGGGGCCGTCGCCGTGGGGCCGCTGCAACCCGCGGAGAGCTCGCCTGTTGCAGACCCAGACGCACGTCAGTTGCTGGGTTGAAGACGACCCAGTCTTCTGGGTCTTGGGTCGGGTCGGGTCTGGTTGCCTGACCCGCGGAGAAGAAGAAGCCCAGCGCTTCTTGTCAGGTCAGTTCGGGTCCGGGTTGGGTCAGTTTGACCTGACCCGTGGAGGAAAAGCCCAGGCAGCACAGCAGGTTCCAGGCCGGATCCAGTCAGGTGCGACCCGACCCGATTTCAGCCCAGCCAGAGGGTTCAGGCCGGGTCAGTTTAGGTTCGACCCGACCCAGTTGCATCAAAGCCCAGCAGTTCAAAGCAAGTTCGGTTCCGGGTCAGGTCAGGTTCGACCCGACCTGTTAGCAGACGGTCCAGCCCAGCGCAAAAAGGCAGTTCAGTTCCGGGTCAGGTGAACCCGACCCGGGTCCGCTCCAGAAGCCCAGCAGACAGTGCAGTGACGTCAGTAGTGACGTCAGCATCGGTCAAAGGCCAGATTTGACCAGTTTCAACGGCTGAAATTGTTTCTGCGATATCTTGATTGTCCGATGTCCGATCGGAGATCCGTTTGAGCCTACGGACTCGTTTCGAGCAGATCTACGCAGTGGAAGAGGTTGATTAGCTGTTTGACAGTCAAGGAGGAGGTTTGATCGATTGGAGCGTAGAAACTTGTTTCTACGTTATCGGAGCCATCCTGAGTCGGATTTCAGATCCGTTTCTTCCAGCGTGCTCGTGTCGACGAGATCTATGGTTTGATGCAGAAATTTGGAGGAGATCTGAACAGATGTGGATTCAGGCTTGAATCGGGTCTACTCGACCTGGTTGTTGTTGCAAACCCAATAATAGGAGTCGCCGGCCTAGTTGCAAAGGGTTTGCTGATTCAAACGATGTTGTTCGTTTGGGGTTCACATGATCGCATGTGATGTTATTCATCTTGCCAGAGCTAAGTCGGAAAAGCAGCAAGGAGGAGCTGATGCGTCAGCAGTTGTCAAACATTTGTTTGATTGATTGATCGGAGGCCCAGTCAAATGGAGTTTTTGACTGCTCGGAGGCAGAGGTTGTTCTGCAATGGAGTCATCTGGACTTGTATTCCCGATCTGTTTGCTTGCATGCTTGTGGTGATTGGATCTTCACAGTGATGTTGAAGATAGGGCAGGATGGTGTGTGATTCAGATATCACTCAGATTCGTCAATGGTTTCGAGCTTTTAGTTCGAGGTGGAGTTTGACGAGATGAACTTTGTTCAAAGTTCATGTGCTGGTTCAACATGTCAAAGTGTTGAAGAAGACTGTATCCTTGGTGCAGTGACGTGCCATTCAGCAGGGTACGTGAAGACATTGCCGGTTTTATCTCCTAGTAGCTCGAGTTGTACGGAGTTGTACGGAATTCAAGCCAAGGTGGAGATTGTTAGGTTTATGTCTTGTATTCCGGTTTAGCCGGATGAGTCCACTGGATTAGTCAAGGACTGGTTTAAGGTCAAGGGTATTTTGGTAATTGTACCGGGGCTTTCTTGGTGGCCAAGAAAGCGGAGATTATATATTGTATAGTCTGTAACCCTAGACCTTGCGGCGGCATCAGTTGCCCGTGGTGCTCCCACACCATGTAGGAGAGATGAGGTGAGAGTGTGGGAATCTCTTGTATGCTTTACTTGTCATAGTGAAGATGTTCGTCCTCCTGTGCCCGTGGATGTAGCCCGGTTTGGGTGAACCACGTAAATCTCGGTGTCTCTTCTTGTGTGTGGTTGATTGTTGATCTTGTGTTCCGTGGATGCGCACAACTGGTGATGTTCAGAAAATCACAACAATTTGCATATACTAGTGAGTAGCTTCCTTCATGATAATTATTGACATTTTCCAACTTCCAACTTAGCTGATTTGCATGACATTTGGGCCCGTATTGCTACTGAAGTTTATCGGGCTATTGATTATCCTAATGAGATTGTTTGGACATTAGATGAGTGTGGAGATTTCTTTTTGAAATCAGCCTATAACATGTTTGCAAATCATAGTGGAGATTCTGTCCCATAAGCTAGCTATTTGGTTTAAGGGATGTATTGGAAAGCACTTTATTTGTTCTTGGTTGCTGATGACTGGTTGCCTAAAAACAAAAGCTTTGCTTCTTTAGAGAAATGTACTCTATTTGTGCATTATGTATGGCTACTTGGGAATCTAGCGAGCATACTTTTCTTCATTGCCTATTCATGAATAATATATGGAGATTTATGCTTTGTTTGATCAATTTTCATCCCATAGCTTGTGATT
Organism: Sextonia rubra; assembly: GCA_037013555.1. NCBI lineage: Eukaryota > Viridiplantae > Streptophyta > Magnoliopsida > Laurales > Lauraceae > Sextonia > Sextonia rubra. The sequence goes on along the minus strand of JASUAD010000007.1, from coordinate 14,507,760 downwards.
CTTTTGTTGAGATGATAGAATCCATTGTTCTAAGGGTGAATCAAATTAAATGATAAGGGTGTCATTACACTGGGGAAGTTAATATTCCCGACTATCGCTTGGAACGTTTGGCAAGAGCGAAATTCGCAAATCTTCCAAGGAAAGCAGATGGAGTGGAGAATAGTGGTGTATCGTATTCAATCTCAGATTCGGAGTCAGATTCTTTTTTTAGGACTTGACTTACCAAGTGATATTTCATGTATTGGGATTTTGATTATATTTCACAAGTGTCTCCAGTATCTCAGCCTATGCTTTCCAAATGGAGAATCACTATTACTCGAGGTTATGGATATCTTATAGTCTGATTTGGAAGTACCTCAGCCTATTCTTTTCAAATGGAGAATCACTATTACTCGAGGTTATGGATATCTTATAGTCTGATTTGGAAGTACCTTGTCGTGCTTGCACTATTACTACTACAGATATTATTCATGATATTCACATAGTATTGAACTTAGTCCCACCTCATCTGAATTAAATATGCTATGAATTGACAAATTACTTAAGATTGTGAAATCTACCATATTTTCAACTTGGCAAAGTAGAATTCAAATGTGGAAAGTTCATGATATTCTACATGCAAGACATCCAGTACAATTTTTTAGATCTCCAAGCCATCTGGGTGACAACTTCATTAATTGAAGATGATTCCTCATCCTAAAATTAATTTTCTCTGATTTGAGTCTTCATCTTTTAAATCAAACTTAGCTTCCTTGTGCCCAGGCTGTGGGCTTTTATTTTGATGCCAAGATGTAGGTTTTGATTTTTAGCCCGCCTGTGGGCAGTTGTTTTCCTATTCTCATCTAGAGAATAAAGTGTGTATTATTTTGGGTTTTACCCTCTTTGAATAGAATGAATCTTACTATTCAATAAATAAGTAAATAAATAAATAATAAAAACTTGAAGTTCAAATTAAACCTGAGTTCCAATTATGAAGATCCTAAAATTCAAAATCGTAGCCCAAATGTGAGTGAGCCTGAAGTATAGGGTACTTTTCCTTTCAAGAGGTTCTCATAACGGCTTACATAAGTTGCTACGATTTTAGCACCACACAAACACCTACCTATCATCAATCCAACCCGCTCATACTAACCTGAATTTGATACTAATATTAATTATGTACACCATTGAATGAGCTACTATGAGCAGAATTTAACATAAAAAACTTAACTATAGGGCTCTTAGATCAATGGTTATGACAATCTATTTTTATTTATTTATGTACAAAATCATATCCATAATGAGACCTTTCAATTGCACTGAATTCCATGATTGACATGCATCCAAATTGATCCCATTGCAGGCTTAGAATTTTACCTCTCATGGCAGGTGTGAGAGTTACTAACTTCTTAACATCAGTTTATATCTATACAAAAAAAAATGATCAGAGAATGATGCGTATGATGATTCTCAATCACCCCCCCACCCAAACCCCAACACACACATAGAGATATATATATGTGACGCACGCTAGAAAACTCCTTGAGCGTTTTCTTGAGAAAAACTCCCTTTTTAGTTAGCTAATGTCTTCCTCTTGTCCTATTATTTAGGAAGTTAAAGCATTTAATTTTCTTTAATTTTTTTCTCTTAATATGAGTTGGCATTTAACGTTGAGGTAGAACAATTTCATTGGACAAGTTAAGAGGGGTAAAAACTCCGTTTTTAAATAGGGAGTTTTTGATAATTTCTCTCTCTCTCTCTCTCTCTCTCTCTCTCTCCATATATATATGTATATGAGAAATAATAGTATGCATCCATTTCTCACCATAGGATAAGGGATGCTTACATGGCTTTTATTATTTGTACAAGAGCATTCCTCTCTTTCATATACTTTTTTGTTATTTGCACATAAATATTTACAACTGTGCAAATGTCCCTCACCCTATGGTGAGGGATGGATGTATACTAATATATATACTAACATTCTCATATATATATATATATAATATGCGCTTTAATCCTATGAGAAGTGTTCTCACACACTTACTGTGAACATTTGAAAATGGGACTAGGGGGGATAGAAAAATCTATGTAGAACCACTCCAAATATCAAGTTTGGCCCCAATGTCCTTAGCCTATTCATCCGTGACTCACAAATTTAGTTCATTCAAATTGGTGTAGTATTGATCCAACGGTCTTATAAATTTAGATTTGACCAAAACTTTAAGTGTTTCACTATCAGGGGGGTCTATATGTATTACAAGATTTTGATTGGATGATAGATGCGTCCCACCTAGACTTCTCATAAAAAGTAGTGAGAACTAGTTCTCATATGATTATTTTTCATTTTTAGAATTCCTCATATATATATATATTTATATTTATATACCGACATATACATTCACTAAAAACATAAAACATAAGAGAAATTAGGTTGACTTTTTTGCCCCAATAATGGTGATATCACGGATCTTCGGGAACCCCTGACCAAAAAAGTTTGACAGGTAAGAATGTTACATTTACCCCTTTGAAAATGATTAATGGGTCGGCATTTCATTTTATGTTTTTTTAAGTTTTTATTTTCTATGACGATGGATGAAAGGCACATACATAGCTTTGGTAATAGACAGGTTCAACCCACGACAGTAGCATTGGTAAATGTTATGAAAAAAAAAATATGATCCGATAACTTCTACAATTCACTCCACTACTTTGTGCAGATGCTTCCTAGATAAAAGCATATACAGGGGTTCCTCCTAGAAAAGTAGGGTCTTGATTGAGTCTGACCCTACTACTGATTTCTGGTAACTGTTAGTCTGTAACACGTCTATATTATGAAAAAAAAAATTATTATAATATTTTAAAATAAAAATTCAAGTATTAATCCCAACTGGAGCTGCCCCCCAGTAAACCCGTCATGGATCGAGTAGGGTACAGGGCAGAGGACGCGTGGACCAAGGTGGATTTTGGTTTAGGTCGACCTGTAGAAGACCCAACCCATTTCCATCCTTCGTTGAAAGCCAAATTTACAAGTATTGGTCAAAATAAGCCGAAGGCCTAATCCAACCATGCTCAGCCCCGATTACATTTGCATGCAGCCATCCCTTCCATTCAAGAATACATAATATGAACGTACCCCAGTTCCATTTTGAGTAAAATTGAGTTTTTGCTGGAATGGGCTTTGTCTCATAGTCTTGCAGAGAAATGAAGAAATAGTAGCTTCATGGTGGGCTATAGAGTAATAGGATACCAACAAACTGGGAGATCAATGTGCTCCAGATATTGTTGTAATTGTTGCTACCGATAGTGAGAGGATTTCACGGTGATAAGGTGATTCTACATGCAGTGGGCCCTTTGTAACCAGTTATGGTGGTGTCAATTGATCAAATCTTATGGGGTTGAACACTATAACATGCATAGGTTGCTGTGTGTGTGATAGTGCAGTTATAAGCTTTAAAAAGGTGGAGCATAGCAATGGTGTTCTTCATTGACCTTTTTTTTCGTAACCATCTAAAGGAGGTTGGGATCCATTACTTGGCTACTTATTTCCATTGAACAGGTATGGAAGGATTTTTTTTTTTTTTTGTATTAATTTGACCAGAAAAGATAGAAGACGTAACTCAAAATTTAGGCCAGGAGGTCTTAGCAAATTTGGTTGTGGAAATGCCACTGAGTTTTAAAATTCAGCACATATTGCAGTGGTGAAAATGGAGTAAACATATAAAGCTAAACAGAAACACACTCAAAACATTGAGCAAAAAGTAAAAAAATTTACTTGTTGCATTTTTTCTAGTACATTTTGTCACGTCAAAATTTTTTAAATTTTTTGCATATTCCCCCCTAATGTTTTTAATATTTGTAAATAGGTACCCGTGGTTTCATCATATGTAAATATGCCCCTATTTTGGCATTTTTATACTTTGCATATTCCCAGTTAAGTGAATTTGATAATAATGAGAAGAGTTCATTAGGTTTTTGCTGATTTTGATAGTTTTGCCCATATCTTTATTTATGAATATAAAAACCCTTCTCCTTCATATGATTGTTTTATTACCCTTTTCACTTTAACTTTCTTGTTTTTTCTTTTTTAAACTGAGACCAAGAAGTTCTTCATGGTAGGCGGCTGACAACATTCTCTTTTTTAATATTAAGATTAAAAAATTAATTTTTTTCTTTCTTTATATTGTTAGTTTTTCTAGAATCTTAGGGCATCTTTAACATAAAAAAAAATTTTTTTTGGAGCCCTTCTTGTGAGAAGGGAAACTAGAAATGAGTATTGAGACTTTCACAGTGCCTCTTTCTCTTTCTTCATAATGATTATGAGGGCTTAGATTTTAGAAATTTATGTTGGCCATCTCTTTGCATAATTGTTCTCATATATTTATGTCTTTACATCCTATTCTTGTATCGGTTATTTCTAAGTTTAAACATTTGAAAAGCTATTTTGAAGAGCCTTTTTTCTAAAAGGAAAAAATTATATTAATAATGGAAACAATAATTTGAAAAAACAAATAGTTTTATGGGGCTCTACTCTTGAGCCACCCAATTAGATGAATATAGAAATTTTTAGTGGAAATATTGTCATGTCCCCTAAAGTAATACTGGGGCTAATGTGAGATTAGGGGCCAATTCAAAACTTTTTATATTTAATAAAACATGAGGCTTCTAATCAAGGTCCCCATGTTAATTGATAGATACTGCTTCCCCAAGCCTCGTGTTTTATTAAACTTCACATTTACTAATACATGGGGAAGCAGTATCTATCAATTTGTATAAACATAATAATTCAGATTATTGCACAATAAAAGGTATAAATAGAGTTTAAGTTGCAAAGTTATCAAAAGTATACTCATTACAAAACCCATTTAGAACTTGGGCTACAAAATTTATTTGTAATCAAAATGAAATCCAAAATAAGTGAGTCACTTAGGCGCTAGTCTAGATGGCTCTAAAACCATCTTTTGCGCACCACTCGATCTCATCAGTTGGCTCAAACGCTTGAAGCGCTTCACCCTCCTCCTTTGCCTCGGGATAGCACAACGTCGTACCGATGCACCAAATATGGCATTATTAGGCTACAAATGTAGTTAGCAAGCAGATTGACATAATCCATAACAAATATACAATATCGAAAACAAGTAAAGATGATAAGATCATGTGAGGGGAAAGCAATAAGTAGAACAAGAAGGAAATGCTACACAAATGAGCAACACACATAGCTCAAGTATTGGGTATAACCTGTTGCTACATGGTGTGGTCAGTCTATCGAATCATCGGAAAAACTTGGTCACAATTTCAGGTGTTAGTTTGGTCATTGGGACAAACTAGTCACATCATTGATGCTTAGCAATCCAGTCACAACAGTTATCAGCCGTTCACATTGATCTGCGCAATTGTCACAAGACTTCACTATATATATAGATCTTAGTGGTGCTTACACTAAGAATTTTAAGTTAAAGTAAAGGGCTGGCTTCCTTGTGTGCACATACAAGTTCAATGAACTGAGGAACTACTTCACATTCATAATCACGCACAAACAACATAAATAGTCCTCTTATGTTTAGATACAATCAATGCAAGCTCAACATGGTCAAAGTCCATCCATTTCGGTATAAACCTAAAGAACATGTACGTCACAAGTATAGTATGAAGATAATGCAAAAGATGCATACTCGAAGGCCAAAAAGTAATTACACGCCCAATTCCTAGGTCAATGATCACAATTCTTGTACCCAACAACGCTACTCAAACCATAGGTGAATTGAGACCAACCCATCCATTCTATTTTTTTGTGCATAGACAATTGATGGAAGCATTAAGTCCTCACACCATAAGGGTCCGAATAATTTGTGTAACATACACGAACCATGCAATCTATGACGGCTCTATTTACTCACAACGCCTCTCACACATGTTCAATAAATAGTCCTTAATTTCAACTGGAAAGGTTTCACAAAATCCGGGTAAAGAAACTGAGCCTCAAGGGCTTTTTCTGCAAAACAAACCCCCAAGTAGAACTTGGGTCTGCTCGAGCGAAGTTAGGTTCAGCCTAGATTTGGGAATCTCCTTTTTTAATGAAAAATGGGGGATTCATTCCCCTTTCAGTCCTTTTCACTCACTGCATAAAAATTGGGCCTTGCCCACTTCACATACATGCATTTCCACCTCCAATCCAATATCATTCATCCATTCATCATATCTTAATTCTATCATTTTCCATTAACATTAGACAAATGAGAAAAGGGTATCCATATGGCATATAAATGCTAGAATCAATCAAAGTAGAAGTATTGCCTCAATGAAATCATGTGAATCTACTTATGTAGTTTATAAATATAGAAACTGGCCCTTTTGTTGGGGTGTTCAGGTTTTGAGCAATAGTTGCATCGTTCATTGTTGGACCTTGGTGCAATTTAAAACTTAACTTGGTTAGAAATAATTTGCTGGAGTTGGTCCATTTGATTCACTTTTTTACTCATCTAATTTGGAGTTCCAGTTTAAAAAGTTTGTTGAGCTAATTAATTTATAAATCCATCAGTTGGGTGACTATCTAAAATTCAAATCATTGAAAATAATTGTCTTTCCTTAATTATCTCTTGGCTAATCTTATTTCAATCAAAGTCAGACCTCCATTAGATTTGTCATGTGTAAAACTAGCAATTAAACTAACAGGAGTAAAACTTACACTACACCAAAAAACGCCATCATAAATGGTTTTGAGTTGTTCCTAAATGGTTTTGGAATGGTTCAAAACCATTCCAAAAGAGGGTGTCGTAGATTTTTTGGAACGGTTGTATACTGTTCCTAAATTTCTATTTTTGGAACAATTTAGCACTATTCCAATTTTTTGCATTTTAGAACGGTTTTAAACAGTTCCAACAGTTTTAAAACCATTCCAAATATCATTTTACCATTTATTCCTAAGATATTTTTTGAACAGTTTTTTTTAAATGATAATTTTTATGAAACCACTGCTTTGTATATTTAAAAAAGGAAAATGAAACAACTTGTGGCATCCACATTCATAAAAACACAATCATTAAATTTCATTTTAACACAATCATTAAAAAATTAATACGTTCTCTCATATAACATTTTTTTAACAGGTAATTTCATTTGAAAAAATAAAAATGAAAAAAAAAACATGGGTCTTGAGTTGTGGCAATGCGAAAATTGAGATCTCTTGCAATATAGGCCCAATTTTTCCATTAGTTCTCACCCACTCAAAATTTCTCGAATTAGATGATGTTAAAAGATAGATATTAAGGAATCACGGCCTTAGGACTATCTACTGGAGTCTCCATAGACTCACCCCACTTCCTTATCCTTGATGCTGCTTCCATAGCCTGCAAATAGAAAATTGGTGTTAGTGTTTGTCACAGAGAGAGAGAGAGAGAGAGAGAGAGAGAGAGTTGCATTACTATAAAGAGATATATAGACCTATATATTTATATGGGAAATAATTTTATGAGAACTAGTTTTCACCATTTTTTTGTGAGAACTCTCAGTAGGGTCCATCTATCATCTAATCTAAACCTTGCGATACATAGGAACCCCTGATAGTTACTTGCCCCAAGTTTCAGTTAAATCTGAATTTATTAAACCATTAGATCGATTGTGCACCAATCCGAATGGACTGAATTTGTGGGCCACGGATGAAGGGATTAGGGACATGTAATTGGGGGCAAACTTGATATGTGGGGTAGTCCCACATAGATCTTTCGATCCCCCTAGTCTTATCCCCAAATGGCACCCACAGGTGGGCCCCATAAAAGTTTTCACGGTAGGTCTATAAGAATAGTTCTCACAGGATCAAAGCCCTATATATATATATATGTATGTATATATGTATGAGGAATGTTAGTAAGTATCCTTCCCTCACCCTATGGTGAGGGTTGCTTAAATGGCTATCCCTATTTGTACTTGAGCCTTCCTCTTTTTCATATGATTTTTGTCTTTTACATATTAATATATTCAAATATGGATGTGTCCCTCACCCTATTACGATAGATGAATACATACTAATATTCTCAAATGGGTTCAAAACACACGTACAAGTGTCCTTAGGCTCAATTCGCTGCAAAACACAATTCTACTCGTCATATGCATGCAAGAAAAGAAGAGAAAGACAGAAACGTTGAGTATATGTACCGTGACTAATGTGAAGAGAAGAAGAAATGGAAGAAACATGTCGAAAACACAAGACATACCTTAACTCACTCTTGAAACGAAAGTCTAACTGGGTGCACAAGCTATCTTCCTTGGCTTGATCAAGAAGGAAATGGAAAAAGAAGAATAACGGAGAGAGAGAGAGAGAAAGAAAACGTTGGAGGAAGAAGGAAAAAGGCGTTGGTTGGGCTTATATAAGATAAGCATTAATGCAAATTACAAAAAGGTCCAAGCATTTACACAAATGACAGTTTGAGTCAAATAACGATCCAACGGAAGCAAACGAAGTCGTTTGCGTACGAGTCAGTCACAAAGATTAATGACCCTGACGAAATACATGTGTTGACAACAAGATGATGCAAAACTGACAACGTCCGACAAAACTGAAAATTACGAAAAAGGACTCAAGACTACCTAAACCCGGATCAAACTCAACCCATCTACCTATCCACTACCCGAAACAAAACAAAAACATAACCAAAACACAATTGATTACTAATCAGGCGCTAATTAGTCGCTAATCCGGGTTATGTTGGGTCGGAGTGTTGCATTATACAAGTTAATTCCTTTTCCACTTTTACACAGAAAAATCAAGACTACCCAATCCTTCTTTACATGAAAATCAGTAGTATCTATTGCAAACGCTACTCCTAGAAAGAACCATCCTCCCACCCCATTAGTCTTTACACAAAAATTAGTAGAATCTGTTGCAAGCCCTGCTCCCAGATCGAACCAACCACCCACCCCACTTCTCTTCCCTCTCTGACTATAAGAGCTGAACTGAAACACTAGATAAAAATATTTATACTAATCACACTATTCCCACACACACTCACACACATAGAGAAAAACCCACAAACACAACATTCATAACAGGAAACAAATGAAAAGCACCCTGTAACATAAAATCAAACACCTCAAAGGCATCCATGGTACACATCCTTCCACAAGTATTTCACCTATATTAAATCCAAAAACTAATACAATTGAGAGTCATCTCTCCCACGCAAACCTAAAACCAAACAAAGCTACCCACAAAGATTGCATTCAAATAAGAACCAAATCAAAAACACCCAAAGCATAAAATCAAACACCATAAAGGCATCCATGCTACACAACCTTCCATACAAGTATTTAAACCAAATCAAATCCCAACACGTATCAAAACGTTACCCATTCTTCATCTTGGTCAAAAAAGAAAAAAAAAACTAAACAAATCTCATTACAAGAAAATACCATAAAGTGATTAATGGGTCTTCGAGATCTAGAAAAAAAATAAGGAAGAAGAGGTAAAGAGGAGAAATCTCACGTGGGAAATGAGAGAGGAATGGATCGCTTTAGGGATTTAACACATATCCCATAGATAAGTACTTCCTTCTCCGAAGGCTTTGAGAAGCAAAAAGAGTTTTTCGGGCGTGAAATCCGAGAGAGGCAGAGAAGATGATGAAATCTGAGAGAGGCAAGGGAAGGTGATGATTTTACGGAAGATGATGAAATCCGAGAGACGCTTTTCAATTTTTCAAGAGAGGCTTTGCAGGATATAACGTAATAGGAAAGGGGTTTGAGGACGGAACGTTTTGGGTTTCAGAGGGAAACAAAGTAAGGAACGGTTCTAGTGTTGCGGGCCATAACTTTTTTAAGATGAGGAACGCTTCTCTGTGTTTAAGCGGATTAGAACCGTTTCTAATAAGGAACGGCTCAAAACCCTGCCAAATCAATGTTTCTAATCTCCATTTTTTGTATAGTGTTGATGTTTGTAGGGTCCACTCTTAAGATAAGGTCCACTCTTATGAGGCCTTTTTGTCTTTTATTTTTTTTTTGGTAGAAAGGAATTTATTAGAGCAAAGAAGACAAAATTAACATCCAAGATGGGGGAAATTAAAAAAATCAAAAGAGGACATTACAGTAGAATATTCCCCATGCCAGAATCCTTAGAATAAGAGCCTTCAGCAAAATTATGAGCAATGAGGTTTAACTTCCGAGAAATAAAGGAAAAATCAGCTGCCTAAAAATTCATTTACCAGAGTTCCACTGTCAAGAAAAATAAGATCAATAGACCAATTGATTGTGCATGCCACTTCCTTCGTAACTGAAAAAAAGCTGAGCTTTTACGAAAACCATGAGCTCTAGCCTCATTCATGGCACATAAGATCGAACATCTTTGGAGGAAGGGACTTTTGGGTCATCCACTAAACCTGCACCCACCTAGAAACCATTAACCCACATTGCAAAACCATATCCAATTTTACCGTCTATGGCTTTAAACACTACTAAAAAACAAATAGGTCTATTATTAGAATTTCTTATTAACAAATCTCTAGGAGAGTCAATTGTTAATAGGTTGGTCGCGTTGGATAAGGGTTATTAACTAAATTCATATCCCTTTTTAAGGAGGAGAAATGGTCCATCTTCTTTCCATCAAAAGCGAAACTGTTTTTACTTTCCCACAAGGCCTCCATAGAGCCAACTCCAAGGGCTTAGAGGACAAACTCATCGGTGGATCTACGATAGAAATTAGAAAAGGACCTCTGGTAGTCCATGATATTAAATGGGGAGAAGAATTTGATAGAAATCCTAGGCTAGAACCAAACCAAGTAGCCCTTGTATGATCGCAATGAAAAAGAGTATGTAAAACGAACTCCTCCGCCTTTTCACAAATAGGGCATAGGTTATTATCTAAGATACCTTTAATATGTAAAAATTTGCATACCTAGATTGCAGTTTTCAAGCATTTCCATCCAAACAAAAAACCTATATGAGATATAGGGGAAGAGGCCACACAGATTCTCGTTTAGTTGTATAGAAAATATTGTCATTACCTTCTCCTTCAATAACCTCTTAACCAAATTTTGAAGAAAGTTTCCCATTTCTTGGAAAAGGCCAAATTCTTTTATTACATCTATTGCGGTGGCGAATATACATTTTTGTAATATTCTCAATATCCATAGGATGATTTAAAGTATTTCTTAAGATTTTTTTTATGACGAGGAACACGCCGACCCCCTTATGGTTGATCATTGGTAAAATCCCGGATACACAACACCTACCCACATACATTGTGTATTGAGTGAGCCCCAAAACAATTTAAAAGTATGGACCTCCGGCTCATTGCATATTTAAAATCTTTTTCCTAGTCCTAGAAATCCTTATAAATAGTGAGATTTGGGTTTGAAAGATCTAAAAATGGCTTCGTAAGCCTATTGACCCATAAAAAAAATCACAAATGTTGTAGTGAAGACAATATAACCAAATTCCAACCCAATGGTACATAAACCGTAGGAATGTAGAATGCCAGGTCAAGTACTACATCCAAATGTTCAGAATTGATGCAATTTATTCAGAAAACTTTAGATGAGCTCAAGATGCAGCAGTTCAAGATTTAGAGTTAGCAGACTTCATTTAGTCACTCATCTCACCAAACAAATTCAAGGTTCACTAGCTTAAAACCGAGGGGTCATTGAACACATTCAATCTTTTGGGTTATCAAGGTGGCTGAAAATCATATGGCAACTCCAAAATAAGCTTTAACGACTGTTGGCCAACGACTTGGGGTCACTATGAGAACAGACACTTTTACATGTCAGAATCAATTGAAACTCTTAGAGAAAGCTCAATTATATTCAGGAGCGACTCTGCAAAACTTCAGGTCAAGTGGATATCATTTGACCCAAGTTAACAAACATGTCAACTTTTGATTAGTGACCCTCAAGCCATGGGGTCACTGACCAAAGTCCTGCCTCCAGGTGACCGAAGTTGATAAAATTTAGACATAAAGCTTAAGTCATGCTCAGAGGTGGTTCTACGAATTTTCAACCTAAGGAGATTTTGTCTGACCCTACTTTAGCTACATGTCAGCTCAAGATCATTAACAGCCCCTTCTCAAACCTTTGTGTCACTAATCAAAATCCTACTTCTGGGAGGTCAAAGTTGAGGAAATTTGGATCAAAGACTTAAAATATTTTCAAAGTTAATTCCTTAAATTTTAGAATCAATTAAACATCATTCAATTGGTAAACAAGCAAACTGTCTGCAATGAAAGAAGACATTAACTTAAAATATGTAACAAGTGGGTCACTAGTCAAAATCGTACTTCCACAAACCTAAACCACATAAAATTTGTATGAACACTTCAAGATGCTCCTGATATCAATCCCTCTAAGTTTCAAATCAATCCAAAGTCATTTGAGCCTCAAACAACTAAAACAAGGTCCCATTTTTATGAAAAGTCAATAGGGTTTGACCACCTTCAGAAGGTCAAAATAGGCTGAAATTTCTACGACACCTCAAAATAGTGTTAGAAAGAATCTCTCCAAGTTTCGTGAAGATCAAACATCATTTGGCCCCCAAATAGATGAAAACTAGTCACATATGCAAAAAACCCAAAATTAGGCCCGTTCGTGATCGCGGCCATGGTCATGGACACCTACAAGGTGGTTCCCAATGGTTTCTGGGAGTTATTTTACTTTATTTCAAAATATAACTCCCCCATAACTGCCAAAAACCATTCCAACTTACTCTGAAACCGATAAGAAGCACACTTCGGCTCTGAAGAAGGGATCAAGCAAGTTCAATCAAGGTTCCAAGAATATTAAAGAGATTCAAAGAGTTTCAACTACTATCACAAGGCTTTTCAAGCACTTCAAGCACTATAAGTTTACTCTTCTTCTCCTTCTCACTAACTTAATGTGAGAAATAGTTCAAAGGAGGAGAAGAGGCATGTATATTATTTCGAGAAGACGAATACAAAGGCCATCAAGCTCGATGAAACCACTTTTCTTTAGTTTTCTCACTTAAAAGGGCTTTAGACCATTTTTGAAGTTGTGAACAACCCTCTTTAGGCTTTATTCTATTCCTTAAAAATAATAGGATCAGAATTACACAACTTTGGTTTTAGTTTGCTCGCAGAAAGCACACTTCTTGGATTTGCACAAAAATAATCTATAACAAAAAAGTGATAATTACCAAATGTTGTAGTTGATTTCACAGCCAAATTAAGCACCCTTGGTGGTCATTCAATACTCCAAAAGTCGAAAAGCATAAGTTCCAAAACTCTGAAGGCACTACAGAGGCAAAACGAAGCAAAATCATGACAAACAGTAGCCATTTGTCAATGATCATGGGCCACAGTCATTGCTTCCCTGCATTCCTTTTTTTCTATATTTTGGTCCCTTTTTCATGTTTTATTTTATTTATTTATTTATTTATTTATTTTGTAATTTTTGAGTTTGGATCATACCTGAGACTAATGAGAGGGGTTGTAATTTTTCGAAACTTATAAAAACCCTGCATCCCTGAGGCTAGAGCATTGAACCCATGTAAACAAAAGGAGTTTAATTATAAATAGAAATTATTTTCCCATTCTTCTTTACACTTGAAATGTGTAAATGTTGGACTTGAATCCGTTGTATTTCACATCACTTTTAAGCACTATTAGAGCTCTCATTCACAAGAGATTCAATTGTATCTCCAAAAGAAACATTTTCATAATTCCATATGATCCACCCCACCTTTTCATTGATAAAATCAGTTGCTTTCACAAAACCTTTCCAGAACTAGGAATTATTGGTCCTAAATCTAGCTACCCAAAGAGGTTTGTTTGGTCAATTTTTCACTTTAAGGATCTTAGAGCTCAAGAGATCTTCATTACATAAGCATCTCGATTAGGTTCTAGCCAATAGAGCCAAATTATTTTTCTATGAATACTGGATTCCCCAACCCCCATCATCGTCATCAAGCTACTTTTATATGTCACTCTTTTTAATTCATGAGCCACTGCTAAGACATGAGGGTGCAATTATTTTGAGTGTGAAAGTTCATCCCAATATGAATTTCTAGATTGCAATTCAAATAGTGGAAAATAAAAGAACAATCAAATCAATCAACCACATAAAGGAAAAAACCACATGATTTTTTACGTGGAAGCCCTACATAGAAAAAACCACGAGGCCTCCCCAAACCAACAGAAACTAAGCTCTACGAATTGAGCAATTACAAGATATACTCATAAAACCTTCCCTAATCTCCTCATAATAAGGACTGTAGTTCTTTTGGCCAACTCATTGTAATGACCTCCTCGGTGTTCACTGTTCGCTACACTTAATTGAACCAATTTTGTACGAGATAAGACAATCTTCTACAAGGAAGTAAAAGCAATATCCTCTAGAACTCAAAACATTAGCATGATCTTTCCAATGGCTACTCTAGAGAAGTGTATCTCCAATGAGAATTCTCAACTTAGAATAGGGAGATGGGTGCCTTAGGGTTGAGAGAGAAGACTTATTTATAACCTCATATTCGTGCCCTAAAGTTATAATCAATGTAGAACAGAAACAGGCAGTCTTGGCACAATTTGGAAAGTATTTTCACGTAAGTCGGTGAGAATCTATTTGTAACACTCCGACCCGAGTTGATCCGGATTAGTGGGTAATTGTGTGCGATTTTGTCGTTAAGTGTGTTTTGATTTTGTATTTCTTTGGTTTTGAGTCATGGAGAGATCGTTTGGGTTGAGTTGACTTGGTTTAGGTAGTTCGAGCCCTTTTTCGTAATTTTGGCTTTTGATTGACTTTGTCAATTTTGCGTCATTCTGACCTCATCGCGTGTATTTCGTTGAGCTTGTCGATCTTCGTAACTGTCTTGGATCCGAATGATTTCGTTTGCTTTCGTTGGATCGTCAGTTGACTCAAACTGACAATTGTGTAATCGGTTGGACTTGTTTGTAATTTGGATTCCTTTTAACTTATAAATATACTACCTACTCTCCCTCTCTCCCTCGATCGTTCTCTGCCTCTCTCAGCTTGTCTCTCTCTCTCTCGTTCAACTCTCTTTCTCTCGTTCCTTCTCTGTTTCGTGAGGGAGGAAGAAAGGAGCCCCGATTGTGTGTGTGTTTCCAGTGGACTGAGCCAAAGCAGCAACAACGTGATTTCCGTCTGTGAGGCAAGTATAAGCACAAGTAGTATGAACACTGATTGATATTGTTTTGATTGTTTGTATCTTACTCTTTGTTGTATGCATCAGTGTTAGACAGCCCTAATGAGTCAGTTTTGCTGTTATCTTCCTGTTTTCAGTCGAAACGTTCACTATCTGTATGTCTGTACCTGTTGCAGGAAAATGACCCCGTGCACTCACGGCTAAACCGTGAAATGTGCTACGGCTGAGCTGTGAAAGGGCTTACGGCTAAGCCGAGACCCAGCCGTAACCCTAACCATAGATCAATACAGGGTGACAATCGAAATAACTGAGAGTTGGCAAAATGCTACTCTTCTATGGCCCAACCTGATCTAAGCCGTACATTGTACTACGGCTAAGCCGTGGACCAGGATACGGCTGCGCCGTAGAGTAAAATACGGTTGAGCCGTAAATACGGATGAACATTTTGGGGAACCTCGGCTCCGCCGCAGTGCAGATTACGGCTAAGCCATAAGATGCCTACGGCTAAGCCGTAAGGTCACCTACGGCTACACCGTGAAAGCCTGAGAAAGGAATAAAAGGACTAGGCTTAAGAAAGAGACCGTATATGACTTTCATGTTAGAATGTAGCTAACCTGAACATGCCCAATGGAAATGTTTGAATGACATGAATGATCTCAAGGGCTGTGAATCATTCATGCCCGTTATCCAGTTGTTTAGCACCTCCCCATGGGTGTTGGTTTAAGGGACTTCGGTGCACACTCCTGACACTGCAACACTAGACAATGGTGCATCGGACAACTTAAAACTACATCAACATGCACGGTTAGAAACACTGGATAAATAGATTATGATTGGCTCGTAATTGACCTTGATTCGTAAAAGTACTTTGATTTGTATAGCATATTGACTTCGGTTATGCCCTCTTATGTGTTCCGCGCTGGACCTCTCGATTTTGTGGGAAATACAGCAACCCCTAGAGCGAAGGCCGGGCGGGACCATCCTATTACTGTGTTTTTATCGTTGCTCCGGTGGAGTACTTGAGTCAGTGATTATTCCTATTGTTTGTTTAGTGCGATATGTGAGATATGTATGTGATATGATTGATTGATTGAGGTGCATCATCCGATTTGATTGTGATTGGTATATGGCACTACTGAGCCTCAGCCTTAGGATGCCCGACGGGGTTGACTTTGGTTTAGTTTATGTGTTTGCCTCTGCAGAGTGTTCTGTCCTAGGACTCTGGACCCCGGGAACTAGAGACCCATGCGTACCCTGGCCCGGTCACTGGTGTTCTCATTCCGACTGCTCTCAAAAGGGAGAATATGGCCAATGTAGTAGCCACTTTGACTGTTATCTGTTTATGATTCTGAGAGCATGCTTATTCATTTACACGATTTACTTAGTATACGAACATGTTTTCTATAGATCTTGCATTGTGACTATTGCTCATTTTAGACACAATTCGTGTTATCTTCTTGTGGCTTATATTTTGTTAAGTTGTTGTACTTATGAGTTGTCTTTAGGTGTTGCAGGCTCAGATCCCTCTCCCGATCCTGCATCGGTCGACCCGACTCCAGGAGAGGCGCGCAAGGCCCCCTCCGGCCTAGAGGAGTGGACTTGATCCATCCTCCAGAGTACGGTTTACATCATTTTGTTTTCCCCATTCATTTGAGTCTGGGTCTATTGGGGGATTTTTCTATAACTTGTACCGTGGGCTTGATTGATATCTGTATTTTGATATTTTGTGAGCCCTCTTTATTGTCATACGTTCTTGTAATTGTTCTTGTCATCAGTTAATGTTTTTGGAATCCATTATGTCTTTTGGTATGTTGTGGTATGCCCTGATACTGATACGTACAGCTTCCGCGTACAGTTGTTTGCACGTGTGAATGATCCCTTGTGTGTGTATGCTTGGACGGGGTCTAAGTGTACGTGCATGGGAGTACGTGTGTCCTTGGTTAGACTTTCTCTGACCCCCCGGTCCCTGGGCTCGGGTTGTGACACTATTCGACATCCACTCATGTGGGTAAAGTTTCTTTTTGGGGCAAAATCCAAGCCTCCATTCTAGTGAGCACACTTCCTCTCAAGTGCATAGTGCTTTTGTCTCGGCTTAATCTCTTCATAGCTTTTCTTCGTTTTTTCACCGTCTTCACTTCAAATCTTTCAACAACATACACAGCAGTCCATTATGAAAGAAATACAAAATTAAAACTCAATGGACTTTGAGTTTTCTCCAACCCATAAATATTGGCCGGCACTCATTTCTTTGGCAATTCATAGGAAAGCTCCCTAAACGAACAAATATTCTACCTAAAAGATAATTACAAAATTACATTAAATATTTGTAAAATTAAAATTTTCTTTCAACATATACTTGTATATACCTCTATATATCTCCCCTTTTTGTCCATAATTGACAAAAATAATGATGAACATGTAGCATATCTATCAATTTCTGCAACTCCCCCTTAATTATGACTCCCCATCAATGTCATATTCTTTTTAACACTAGCGGTGAGGGCTTAATCTTTTTGAATAGGGGCTTGACTTAAGTACCCAATCTTGCAAATTTGGAGCTTTTAGCAAAGTGTGTACCAATTCAGTGGGCAGATTAAACTTTTGAACCAAATATCCCTGGTCTTGACCTTGGGTAAAGAAAATATATTCTTGCATTGCTTGTTTCTTAGTAGACATCTTAGCTTATTACAATGGGGGTCCAATGTGTTCTTTGATTCCACAATGCTGGCATGTGGGTGAGGATATCACATATTCTTCTTCGAAGTATTCGAAGCATGTTTAGCACAAACAAGGTTTAAAACCATAGAACTTCTAATAAGCATTGTTTTACCTTAACCTTCGAGGTAAATACACCATGCTCAATACCAGGACCTTGTTTGTCTCTTAGCAACTTTGGACTGTACAAAATGTCATCAAGTTTCTTCGAGCCAATATTCACCTTGTTCAGCGAAGTTTTCGTAGCTATCAGCTAATTTGATATGACCATCTTCAACTTTCCATTCAAATTGTCTGTCTCTCGTTTTTAATTATTCAATTTTTCTTTCAAGAATTCAATCTCTTGTTCACATTTATCAAAATCATCACACATCAATTCATACTTTTGACTTTCATTAGTCAACTTATTAGCCATAGTATTTTTTTGCTTTTTTTAATAGAGTTACTTTTGCAAGAGATTGTTTCAATTCATCATTGAGAAAGATAATTTGATCTTCTGCAAATTTCCACTTGACTGTGATATTCTTGTTAAACTTGATTAGCTTGACACAGTCATTGAACACAAAGTGGTATGCTTTTTCCTAATCCTGTTTTGAATCTAACACGTCATCAACATCATGATTATTGTCAAAAGAACCCTAAAAAGAGAGAAAGTTATGGGTAGTCTTATTCTCAGTATTTTTTATTTTTTAGAGTAAAAAAAATCATCCCATGCCTCCACTGTGAAACCCTTATGATTGGTCTTCATTTTCTGTTTGCACAATCACTATCAACATGACCATACCCATGACATTCATAGGACTGAACGCCTTTTAAAGACTTCTTCTTCTTAGATTTTGGAATTCTCAATTCAAACTTCTTCCCTTTCATATATTTCTTAAACATTTTCATAAGCAGAATAGCTTTCTGGGGATCAATTTCCTCAAAATCAGAATCTAAATCATCTTGAACAGCCATGTCTAAGTCTTTGCAAACTTTTTGCACAGTCCCTTTAGATTTTTACTTACCCCTACGGTTTGCCTCAAATGTCTGAAGATCTCCAACCAACCGATCTACCTTAAGGGTCTCAAGATCTCTATTTTCTTTAATAGCTACAACATTTGCATCCAACCTTCAAGGTAGAGACCTTAGAATGTTTTTGACCATTTTATTTTCAAAGGTTGGCTCACCCTAATTAAAAAAGGAATTATCAATTTGGCATAAAAGTCATCAAAGGTCTTATTATCTTTCATCTTAATGGTTTCAAAAGCCATAGTAAATTTATACAATTTAGATTGTTTAACAGTAATGGTACCTTCTTGCACAGCCCTCAAAATATCTCATGTTTCCTTAACAGAGGTGCAAGTAGAGATCCTTCTAAATTAAGAAGTATACACTCCATTGTAGAGAGCATTAATAGCATTATTATTACAGTAGAATGCATGTTTTTCCTCTTTCATCTATTGTGCTTTAGGTTTAGGAATAGATTTCCCTTAAGATACAATCATGTGTCCAGGATTGCCATCCTCAATGATATCATATATATCATCATCAATGGACTTAAAAAAGCCAATCATCCTAACTTTTCAATAAGTATAATTCGATCCATTTAACAAATTAGATGTGCCTTTGGGGTTGAATTCCATACTAGAAATCTCAATAGATCAACAGAAAAAAGATTTGTGTGACCCACTCTTATACCAATTGAATGTTTTTCCCAATATGGATTTCTAGGTTGCGGTTCAATTAACAATGGTAGAAAATAAAACAACAAGCAAATCAATCAACCACAGAAAGACAAGAGCCACACAATTTTTATGTGGAAGCCTTAGTGGGAAAAACCACAAGTCGTCTTAGGGCGAACAAAAACCTAGTACTATTAATTGAGCAATTACAAGATATACTCATAAACCTTTCCCCAGTCTCCTCGACCTAAGAACTGTAATTCTTCCTGTCAAGTCACATTTTCATGACTCTCTACCATTCCTTGCTTGCCGTGCTTGATCTAATAAATCTTCAACGAGAGAAGATAATCTTTTACAAGGAAGTGTAAGCAATATCATTTAGAACTCAAAGCTTCAGCACAATATCTCCAATAACTGCTGTAGAGAAGAATATTTCCAATGTGTATTCTTAACTTAGAATATGGAGATAGGTGCTTTAGGGTTGAGAGAAAACCCTTATTTATAAAACCATATTCGTAACCTAAAGTTACACTCCATGTAAAATGGAAACAAGCAGTCCCGGCATAATTTGGAAAGTGTTTTTGCGCAAGTCGGTAGGGTTCTGTTTTGCCATCTGCTCAAGTAAGCAAGTCGTCCACTAGCTTGAGCGGGTGAAGCTTCTGTCTGGGGTGAAAACCTAGCCCCACCTTGAGCAAGCATACTTCCGTTCGAGCGGACAGTGCTTCTATCTCAACTTAATTGCTTCACAAATTTTGTTCATTTCTTCCTTGTCTTCACTTTAGATCATCTGGCAACATACACAATAACCCATTCTAAAAGAAAAACAAAACTACAACTCAATGGACTCTGAGTTTTGTCAAACCCATGAATTAGCCACACTCATAATTCTAATAGAGAGGCTTGATACCATTGATGGATTTATTGGACCTGTTTAGTGCATTTTGCTAGAACTGCTTGCTCTTTGAAATATAGTACTGATGGCCTTATTAGTAAACAATAAAACTATGGTTTTGGCACAGTGGGCTACGACCAGTGGAGGTGGCCCAGTCTCCCTTCTTCTAGGGGTAGTTGACAACCTTTCTTGGAGGAGATTAGCATGGTGTTGGGGGAGTAAGACTGGAGAGAAAGAGGCAATAATAGTTGAATTGAAGGTTTCCATTAATAGTTTTCTCTAACGGAACTTGAAGAATAACAAAGACGGCCGAAACAGTAAGAAAATGAGGCCTTCTTAGGGGAAGCAGATGTTACAATTGTGAGAGTTAAGACAATTTCAAAGCAAGGTGAAATCTAGCCTTTCGCAGACTTCTTAATCTGCAGAGTCAGTTGTCTTCATGATGGAAATTATTTAAGAAACTTGCATTTGAACAGTTCCTACTTACAGGCCCTAGACTTTGACCAGGCTGATCCAGTTTTTCTTTTGGGTCAATGTCCCAGTGGTTCCATCTCATATCTCATTACTAGCTATTAAAAGTTACCCTTGGTAAGTGTCCTTCGATTGAGACAATCCTTCAGTCAAAACGATGACCACAAATGTTTGCAACCATCCACAAAAATGGTGCCCCCTTTGACTCAACCTATGAAACCCTCCTAATGGAGATTTTACCTATAAAATTAGATTCTCATTCCATTCGATTTCCACCTTACTTAATCTCATTCTGTTTCCTTCATTTGAGCTCATGGTCCATTGTTCTAGTGTTCTGACTGCACTTACTGTGGTATTCAGAGTAGGTCATTGGTACTAAAAGCCACAGTCCAGCATATAGAGGAGCACTTATTCTTTTAGGAAATACGACCGCAATTCATAGCAAAGTGTCTTCCATTTTAATCCCAATTGTAAGTAGAGTTCACTGTTAAATATTTCACATCCAAACAAGGACTAAGATTCGTAATCCCACGAAGGCTAAACAAAACTTGATCAACAGTTTTTACATTAACAACAACTCAAATAATTAGAGTTAACATGAATTTGGAAAATTAGCAGGCACTCTCGTCGCAAATCCAACAGGCCATCTCAAATTGGATCAAGTGGCCTCATTAGGCTATTCTCACTTTGGATGATAATTGCTTATTATGTAAATGATTTTGTGAGAAGGCAGAAATAAAATCGACCAATAATTAGAATTAAACATGAATTTGAAGCATTATCAAATCAAGTCGTATAAATTCACTATAGATCGGTTCAAGTGGCATTAAATTAAAAACTATCTTGACCATTTGCGCTTAAGGCACAGGCACTC
Source organism: Sextonia rubra (assembly GCA_037013555.1). Lineage (NCBI taxonomy): Eukaryota > Viridiplantae > Streptophyta > Magnoliopsida > Laurales > Lauraceae > Sextonia > Sextonia rubra. The sequence continues at coordinate 14,486,069 of JASUAD010000007.1, read as the reverse complement.
ATATGCACAAAAAAAGAAGAAAAATGTCATATTATTATTATTAGGATCAAAATTCCAATAATACAATTGAGAAACAATAAGTAATAAAAAAAAGGTAAAATGATACAAAGTTCACCTTAAACTTATGCAACATAAAGACATAATACAAATTTAAGGCAGAAGTTTTCAAAATTAAAATAAAAAATAGATTTTTTATGGAATGCCCCCTGAGGTTTTATAAGATTCTCAACTTACCCCGTCAAGTCTTAATTTGTCCAATTAGCCCCCTGAATTTATTAGATTTTGTAACTATTAAGCACTTCTGTCAACCCACCATTGAAACCAATAATGGAAGTCTTCCCAAACGAGTTAAATTTATTGATGAAATGGTTAAATTATAGGCAACTTTGGTAACTTGGCTCCAAATGCATTTGGGGAGGGATAAAATCTAGAAGACATTGGGAAAAAAGAGGAAAGGGCACACTCAAGTTATGGTTTTGTGGCAAGAAGCATAAAGTTCCTTATTTCTTATAACTAGAGAAAGAGGAAGAAAAGCTTACACATTTGTGGAAAGAAGAGAAAACCCTAAGCCATAAGTCATAAGAGGATATAAGGAACTTTATGCTTCTGGTCACAAAACCCTAATTTCACTGCGCCCTATCCTCTCCTTTCCTTTCAATGACTTATGGTTTTTATCCCTCCCAAATGCATCTAAAGCCAAGCTACTGAAAATCCCTTTAATTTAACTAAATTAGCGATAAATTTAACGTGTCTAGAAAGACTTATGTTATCAATTTCAACGATGGGTTGATAGAAATGCCTAATAGTTATAAAATTCAATAAACTCAATAGGCTAATTGGACAAATTAAAACTTAAGGGGGTAAACTGAGAATCCTATAAAACCTTAGGGGGCAATTTATCAAAAATCTAAAAACTGTTCCTTATAAATTTAAAAATATTTATAATAATCAGAAAGGAAATTTTTTTCCTCCAAGTAATGATAGATTCCCAAACTATACAAGTAAAAAAAAAAAAAAAAACACACACACACACACACACACACACAAAAGAAATGATATATTCCCAACATATAGAAGTAAAAAAGGCGCAAAAAAAAAAGAAAAAGAAAAAACATGTAAAAGAAGTGAAAATGGATGTCTATTGTTATTAACATAGGCTTAAAACTTAAAAAATTAATGACAAGTTTGTATAATACACATGGAAAGTACTCTAGAAGAAGTTTAATTTCAGTTAATGTTAGGCCCACCATTATTCCAGTCAATAAGTGTCTATTTTGCCAAAACGAAACATAGATATCTAATTTTCCAGTTTTCAATTTCATTTACTTTAGATAAAGGAGTTGAGGGTTCTTCTCGTTGGGCTTTTCTTTGCCGACAGTTGTAGTACAAAAGGAGTGAATGCAAAGGAGAGTATTCTCTTTCTCTAATATGTGCTACTTCACAGAAGTTGGTAGAACCATAATCTCTAGCTTGACCAACATGAGCGTGTTTATGCATAAAAGGGATACAATTAGTCATAATAGAATTGATGGGGATCAGAATCTCAATAATTTAACTTAAAAAATAAGAAATAACAAAAAATTTAGGTGAAATTGGTGTAATGCTCACGTTAAATTCAACTCAAAATAAGTAGTTACAAGAAGTTTACGATAGAAGTTCCCAAAATTAATAGAAGAAATATTTATAGATTTAGAAATAGGTACCAAAATTAAAGAAGGATAAAGTTTTATAAACTCCCAACAATGATAGATTTCCAAAATATGGAACTAAAAAGTAAAAAAAAAAAAACACACACACACACACACACATATAAGTAATGAAAAATAGATGCCTATTGTTATGCTACATTTATGTAAGAAAATACTGTAGGAGGAGTTTAATTTCAAATCCTATGAAGCCCACCATTAATGTAGTTAATAAGTTATGTTTTTAGTCAATACGAAAGATAGTTATCTACTTTTATAGTTTCGATTTCAATTAATATAGGTAAAGGATTGATGTTTCTTTTCCTTGGGTTTCATTCTGCAAAAAATTATCTTACATAGAAAGTGAAAGCAGTTGTAGGCATTGCGGTTGGAGTAAAATTATTTGGGAGTATTCTCTTTCTTCAGCAATATGTGTACGTTCATAGATGTTGCAAGAAATTCAATTCTTGGTTTAGCAATAAACTTGCTCATGTATCGGGCTCAGGTTTCATTCATAGAATATACCCACATCATCCTAGCATTATTTTCTTGGCATTGAGGCCTAAAACACCACACAAACCTTAGATACACAATCAAAATATAATGACGAATAACTACCAAGAACTCTTATGGAAGACACAATTAACTTGCCCTCAATCCAACATCACCTGAATCCAAATTATTCAAGTTATCCGTCTCCCCTTTGTAATGCAACCGAATAGAAAAGCGTTGTTGAAGCACTTCAAAACTTAATAATCATGTGCCTCAAAATCACCAGTGTATTAGAACTTATGCATCATTCTACCACATATAATTAGATAGTTATAAAACACATACTCCATCATCTCAAGAACATGTAATTTGTAGGATGCAAATTAGAAAATCCATCTCTACAAAACTTTCTGCATGCTCATCTGCATTGGTCGAGAATAAGATGAGCATCGATCCACTAGCATCACTGCATTTTTATGGGCTTCAACTTCATTATCTCTTGAAAATCTAAGAAGCAACAAATAATCACTTGGTCTCACATTGAATCTGAATAAAAGATTTGTTTAATGCTGCAACTAAAATCGCGCGGCAATAAATCGTGATCTTATATATAGTTTTGTTAACACCTCTTTTGTAGTGTGACAATCTATGCACGACGTGCCAGACTACTAGTCCCATCTTTCATGGTTGCAAAAAACATGTGAAGATTGACTATCATTTTATGATACGAAAGGATGGTCAACCAACTTAAAGTACATTTCCACAATCAGTCAGCTTGATGAAGTTATAACAATAGGCTTAGCATCAAACGAGGGGTATAGAAATACAAATATATTTTCTAATCTTTAGTCTCATCCTAAAAGGCTACAATGATAAATTCCAAGGCATATTTTCATGGATGATCCTCTCTATCGATCTCCTGAAGTTAGCTTCCACACTCTTGCATCAATGAACTTGATATACTTTTAGTTATAACTAATTAACTTTTCTAATCAAGCTAAAGCCTTCTATCATCATTTTGTGTTCTAATCTTATAAATGCCACACCGTATTATTCCCTTCAAAAACCTTTTGGAGCTAGAACACAATGTTAGCACAACTAATTTATGTCCTATAGGAACAAGCCCCCACTTAATAGCGAAACTAACTAGATTTGTTATGGAGATTGAAGGGAAGGATTAACTTGAGTTAATAATTTGGTTTTGACAATGTATCATTCACATGGTTTAAAATCGCGGCATCGGTCATAGTATCAGCCAAACCCAAAAACTGATACCATTGCGGTATCAGTTGTGGTTCGCGATCCGTCGCGGTGTAAATTTATTTTTAAATCAAAAAAAATTTAAAAAAATAACTAAAGAATTCAAAATATTGTAAAAGGTTGAAAAACAATGTTTTTTTCCATTAGTAATAACTACAAAGTAAAATATCGGTTCTCCTAAGTTATAGTATCCTGTACTGCTATAGAATTTTTAACAACTTATTATGTGAAGTTTAGCCCAACTCTAATTTGACTCTAATTTGTTGAATAACTTTATGGAGCAACCTTTTAGTAAAAATTATCACCATGATATGTGTATTTTAAAATTTTATTTTAATCTAAATTTTCTCAAATAAATAGTTTTGTAAAGAACTAGTGCCCTCATTTCTTTATGACATAAATTGTAGCCTAACTAATTGTTGTGTTCCACTTACCCATTTAGAAAAAAAATGCCCCAAATGAATATAAAATAGTGTAGTACTTCACCATGGGTTAGATTTTTAAAAAGTGGGCCAAAGCCCAAAAAATATATGGTGGTAGACTCACACCATTATATGAAATGATCAAAACCCTAAAAAAGGCATTCTCTCTCCCATTTCCAATTTCCAGACTATAGACATGGTGGCAACAGAGGCAAAAAACACTGGAAACAGAGGAGGCCAAGGGAAGAAGAAGGAGAGGGAAGAAGAGAAGAAAAGTAAAGAAAAAAGATGAGGAGAAGAGGAGGAAAAGGGTGGTTGGCGTGGTTGCACTTGGAGCAGGACCAGAAGTGGTTTCAACTGTGGCTGGTGGTGGTTGTAGCGGCACTGCCGGGCTATTTGGCAGCAGTTGTAACAATGTCATGCAATGGAGCTGAGGATTCTATGTACCAATTCTCTCTTTATTCTCCCTTTTTCTGTAGGAATCCACTCTTCCTCTCTTTCTCTCTTTTTTTTTTTTTTTTGGAGTTTCGTTCATATCGGTCGTTACGACCGATATTTTGAAAATATCGGCCATTACGATTGATATTTTTAAAATATTGGCTGTGACAGCTGATATTTAACCCGTTTTTTTGCAATATGAACTAATACAATACCAATACCAATATCTTATTAAAATATCATCATGATGACGGTTCAGGCTGATACCGGTATGTATCAGCCGATATTTTAAACCATGGTCCTTTAATAACCAAAAAGGAAAGAAGGCTTTTGATTAATGATTAGTTTCGAAGAGATGTTTATGAAAGGATTCTAACCCTAATACAGGTTAAGGTCCCAACACAAATTTTTTGTATTTAGATAAATAAACAATTAACCTGAGTTAAAAAGCAATTAACCACAAGAGATAGACACGCGATTTTTACGTGGAAAACCAAAATGGGAAAAAACTACTAGACCTAACACCGATCCAAACTCAGATCAAGCACTATGCAAGAAAGGTTAAAAGATCTACTTATTACCTTTGTCCAATTGAGCACACTCTAAAGGACTTAAAGTTCTTCTTGTCGATGCACAAACCATTCACATTCTTCAAACTTGATCCAACACGCCTTGAAGCACTCAAGACAAACAACCTTCTACAAGAAATGAGATGATCTTCTATGAGATACTAGAAGCAATATTTTCTAACACAATCTCTCCAATAAAAGTTCTAGAGAAAAAGGGTATCTCCAATGTGTATTTCTAACTTTAAATAGGGAGATGGATGTCTTAGGGTTGAAAGAAAATCCCTTTTTATAGCTCCAATTTCGTGCCCCATAATGGTAATCTAACCAAGATAGGAATTGGCACAAAATAAGAAAGTCTCACTTCAAATAGAAATAGAAATTCAAGAAATGGCAGTTTTGTAATTTTGGGCAGCACAATTTCTGCAAACTTCCCAAGGCCATAACTTTGTCGTTTTAGCTCTGATTGATAGAATCTAAGAATCTACAAATTTTCCAACGGTACATCGCTTACCCATATTCGAAACTCGGTTTGTGAGATATGACCTTTTTAATCCAAATACCTTCATTCTAACTCTTATAGAACTCTTTAACCTCTTCAAACTCCTAGTCTAAAATAAATAAAAATACAACTTTGCTTAGAATTAAAGTTTTGTCAAAATCATGAATTTGTTAATATACTAAAATTCTTACAAACTCCCCCTTTGGCAATTCATGGACAAAACTTTTTAGAATAATACAATCTGATCTATCCAAAACAAAACCCAAAATGCATTGAGTTTTTAGCAAAAATGCAAATTTACCATTTATCACTTATAGATCTGTATTGTCGTCGTTCGTGTCTAAATATTTGAACTTTCACGATTGTACCATACTAATTGCATACCATGAATCTTCGACAGCTCTAAATCTTTAAATAGTCATATCTCCCATTGAATTTCTTATTCTCCCTGTTTTTGTCCATAATTAATAAAGATAATAACATTAACATACAGCATATCTATCAATCAAAATCCAATAATAGCTCCCCTTCAATTGCGACTCCCCCTTAATGTTATCTTCTTTTAGCAATGGGGGTGGGAGCTTATGTAGCTTTAGATTTTAGTGCCCACACTTGCAAATTTAAAACATTCAGCACAATGTGTACCAATTCAATAGGTAGGTCAAACTTTTTGACCCAAATAACTCTTGTCTTGATCTTGGGTAGAGACAATTGCTTTATCCATTACTTATTTCTTGGTAAACATCTCAGCTTGTTGTAATGAGGACAAATGTGGCCTTTGATTCCATAATGGTTACATGTGGGTATAAATGTATGACGTGACACATTCTTCTTGGATGTACTCCTAATATGATTTACTTATACAGTATGTGGAGCAGTGGATGCCTTAGAAATATTCGAAATAGAATTTTTGACAAAGATAAATTTACCTTTTGTCTTCGAAGTAGATATACCATTGATAAAGTCAAAACAAAGTTTGTCAGTATTCACTTTCTGATTGCATAAGATATTATCAAGTTTCTTCGAGCCAGTATTCATATTAGTCAACAAAGCTTTTGTAACTGTCAACTCTGGCATAGCCATCTTTGAAGGATTAAATCATCTTTCTCCTTTTTGCAACTATTTAACTCTTCTTTGAAGGATTCAATCTCTTGTTCAGACATATCAAAATCATCATTAGTAATTTAGAGATTGAATCAGCCATAGTAATTTTCTGACATTCCAAGAGACGTACCTTAGAAAGTACTTCTTTCAATTCTTTCTTAAGAATAGTGATCATTTTTTCAGCAGGCTTCAATTTTAGTTCCAAAGCATCATTAACTAATGCTACTCTTCTACAATCTTTTTGCAATTTATCATGTGCTTCCATCAACTCCGTTTTAGATTCTGACTTATCATAAAAAAAATCATCACTATCATTATCAGAACTAGAACTATTATCTTTCAGAATTAATGGCTTGATGTTTGATGTGCCTTTGCCGTTGAATTTCATTTTAAAACTCTTTTGATCGATTCACACAATAAATTAGTGTGACCTGCTTTGATATCACTTGAAAGGATTCTAACCTTAATACAGGTTAAAGTCTCAACACAGATTTCTTATATATAGATAAATAAACAATTAACCTAAGTTAAAATGCAATCAACCACAAGAGATAGACAGGCTATTTTTACTTGGAAAACCCAAAAGGGAAAAAACCACAAGACCTAACACAGATCCAAATTCAGATCAAATTTTTGGGTATATGTCTTGTATTCTGGTTTAGCCGGATGAGTCCACTGGGTTAGCCAGGGACTGGTTTAAGGTCAAAGGTATTTTGGTAATTGTACCAGGGCTTTCTTGGTGGCCAAGAAAGCAGAGATTATATATATGTATAGTCTGTAACCCTAGATCGTGCGCTGAAGAGAGGTGAGAGCTCTCTCATCCGTGGATGTATTCCTCGGGTTTCTGAGCGAGGTGGAGATTGCTCAGTGGCTTGGAGGTTGTGCACATGAAGATCAACTGATAGAATCATTGTCGAAGGGTTTGGATCTCTGTTTTCGAAACAGAGGAAAGAGAGATCAGGTTCATGATCTCTGGTTGGGCCACCATCGGAGAAGAAGAAAACGAGATTGGGTTCTCCGATCTCGCTGGGATCGGAAGAAAAAGAATTCAAATGTTTTCAGGTCTCAGAGTCAATCACTGCTGGTTCGATTTCTTGGTTTTCCAGATCTGAGAATGATAAGTCTGATGGGCCATTGGAGAAACTCGTTTTCTTTGTTACAGATAGAGAAATCGGAACTTGAAGAAGACAGAGAAAAGGGTTCTCTTTTTTGGTTGGGTTTTGGCTACAGATCGTCGTTGGAGAAGAGAATAGGCTGCCAGATTTTCTGGAAGAAGACGTCACTGCCGGATTTGAGGAGGAAGACCAGAAAAAGAAAAAAAAAATTCTCGCCGATCGATTTGCTGTCATCGTTGTCGTCCCAGTCACCGGTAGCCGCCATCGCTTGCGCCGTCGCAGTCGACAACGCCGGTCCCGCGCCACTGTAGCCGGACCAGCGAAGCCGGAGTTAAAGCAGCCCGCGGCCCGTGTGCAACTCGGTTACAGAGGACGTTGCAAACAGGGGCGCAGCATTGTTGACGACGACCCAGGTTATGGGTCTCGGGTCAGGTTAGTTTGACCTGACCCACGGCGGAGAAAGCCCAGTCAGCGTTAAGTGCGAGTCTGTTCGGTTTTCAGGTCGGTCAGTTGGACCCAACCCGTGGTACAAGCCCAGTCGACTGGCTGCAGGTTTGGGTCGGTCGGGTCAACCTAGTCCGTGTACAGGAAGCCCAACCCAGCAGTTCAATCCAGCAGTTCCAAGTCGGTTCCGGGTCGGGTAGAACCTGACCCATGTTCGCAGAGTTCAGCCCAGTGCACTGAAGCAGGTTCAATGCGTGTTCGGGTCGGGTGGACTTGGACCGGTTGCAGAAGCCCATTCAGCGTCAGCATTGCAATCTGACGTCAGCCGACGTTAGCGAAGGTACGGTCAAAGTCAAGGTCTGACCAGTTTTAACGGCTAAAATTGTTTCTGCGATATCTTAATCGTTCGATGTCCGATCGGAGATCCATTTGTGCCTACGGACTCATTTCGAGCAGATCTACGCAATGGAAGAGGGTGATTGGCTGTTTGACTGCTAACGAAGAGTTTGACCAATTAGGAGCGTAGAAACTTGTTTCTGCGATATCGGAGCCATCCGGAGTTTGATTTCAGATCCGTTTCTTCCCGCGTGCTCATGTTGACGAGATCTACAACTTGATGTAGAAATCTGGAGGAGATTTGAACAGATGTGGATTCAGGCTAGAATCGAGTCTACTCGACCTGATTGTTGTTGCAAACCCAATAATAGGAGTCGCCGGCTTAGTTGCAAAAGGTTTGCTGATTCAAACGAAGTTGTTCGTTTGGGGTTCACATGCTTTCCGGATTGCATGTGATGTTATTCATCTTGCCAGAGCAAAGTTGGGAAAGCAACAAGGAGGAGCTGATGTGTCAGCAGTTGTCAAACATTTGTTTGATTGATCGGAGGCCTGGTCAAATGGAGTTTTTTTACTGTTCGGAGGTAGAGGTTTCGGCAATTGTGAAGTCATCTAGACTTGTATTCCCGATCTGTTTTGCTTGCATGCTTGTGGTGATTGGATCTTCACAGTGATGTTGAAGATAGGGCAGGATGGTGAGTGATTCAGATAAATATCACTCAGATTCGTCAATGGTTTTGAGCTTTAAGTTCGAAGTGGAGTTTGATGAGATAAACTTTGCTCAAAGTTCATGTGCTGGTTCAACAAATCAAAATGTTGAAGAAGACTGCATCGTTGGTGCAGTGACGTACCATTTAGCAAGGTAAGTGAAGACATTGCCGGTTTTATCTCCTGGTGGTTCGAGTTGTGCAGAATTCAAGCCAAGGTAGAGATTATTGGGTATATGTCTTGTATTTCGGTTTAGCCGGATGAGTCCACTGGGTTAGCCGGGGACTGATTTAAGGTCAAGGGTATTTTGGTAATTATACCAGGGCTTTCTTGGTGGCCAAGAAAGCAGAGATTATATATATGTATAGTCTGTAACCCTAGATCGTGCGCTGAAGAGAGGTGAGAGCTCTCTTGCCCGTGGTGTTCCCACACCACGTAAGTGAGACGATGGGAGAGAACGTGTGTCTCAGTGTACTGTACTTGTGATAGTGAAGATGATCGTCTCTGTGCCCGTGGACGTAGCCCTGTTTGGGTGAACCACATAAATCTCGTGTCTCTTCTTGTGTGTGGCTTGTTCTTGTTGATCTTGTGATTGATGGATGTGCACAACGGGTGATGTTCATATTCACAACACAAACACTATGCAAAAGAGGTTACTAAATCTATTTACTACTCTTGTCTAATTGAACGCAATCTAAAGGACTTGAAGTTCTACTTGTTGACGCACACACCGTTCACCTTCTTCAAACGTGATCCAACACGCCTTGAAACACTCAAAACGAACAACCTTCTACAAGAGAGAAGATAATCTTTTACAAGATAGTAGAAGCATTATTTTCAAGCATAAAACTTTAGCACACTCTCTCCAATGAAAGCTCTAGAGAAGAAAGATACCTCCAATGTGTATTGTTAACTTAGAATAGGGAGATGGATGTCTTAGGGTTGAGAGAAAACCCCTTTTATAACCCTAATTTCATACCTCATAATGGTAATCCAATCAGGATAGAAATTGGCATAAAACAGGAAAATACCACTTCAAATAGAAATAGAAATTCGCGCAATAGCAGTTTCATAATTTCAAATAGCATAATTTCTGCAAACTTTCCAAGGCCATAACTTTGTCGTTTTAGCTCCGATTGATGTAATATTGGAACCTACAGATATCTACTCAAAACAAGCTTTTTCAATTGTAGGTAGTTTTCCCATATTCGACGTTAGTTTGTAAGATATGATTTTTTTTAATCCAAATTCCTTCATTCTAGCTATTCTAGAACTCTTTAACCTCTTTAAACTTCTAGTTTAAAATAAATAAAAATACAACTTTGACTAAGATTAGAGTTTTGTCAAAACCATGAATTTGCCAATATACTAAAATCCTTACAGTTTATTGATACTACTAGATGAAAGCATTAGGAATCCTTTTGGAGTATGTTTCAACAAAGGTTGTCAAATTGGGATTATCGTTTTTATGGTTGTTTCTTTTTAGATCTAGTTATCTTCATAATTTTTACTAACTTATACATTGAATATCCAATTGAAGTGGCCGAATACCATCTATATTAAGCATAAACAATCAAAACAAAAGACTGCAACTTTTGGTCTACATTAAGGTGGTTGAATCATGTATTAGTTTGAGTTAGACCCTAGGGTAGAATTATTCTCTTATCTCATTACTTAGAGCTTTAGAACTTGTTTGTTTTCAAGAGGGACAGAGTAAGAGTGGAATGTTACATTATGCATAAAGTCATAGAGGAGTGAGTGTAATAAAATGAGTAGTGAGGTATTTTGCATGTGTTTGGGCAGTGGTATGAAGTAAAATAACAAGTTTTGATTAAAGAAGATGGAGTAAAAGGTACTTTATTATATATTGTGGAAAAGATTATTGTGTAGACTGAAGAGGAATAACAAAGGAATCAGCATCGGCATATTTCTATACTCCTCTTACCTCCCCAAGACCATCCAAATACATTAAGACGTAGAATTTTCAACTACTAGGGCCAATTCTTATTTTCTTAAGTGCAAAGAAATAGGCCCTTAAATCTTAACACAATCTCCAAAACTTGAGCCATGAGCAGGAACAAAAGTGACGTAGGGTCGTACAAAGTTCAATTAATTTACCATAAATATTGATTTAAGATACAACATATCAAAATTTGTGGAAATCAATGTGTTCATTCCTCTTACATGGATGAGAGTTCAAATTCATCTAGAATCATGTTTTGGATATACTTAATAACTAGCACAATTAGCAGTGCTACTCAAGGCAGGTATGTCCATATGACATTGCTAATATATATTCATGCATTAAAGAAATATTCATAAATTTTAGAAAGAAAATAAATGAAGAAAAATGTATGAGAATACCTAGTTTTGTAATTCAAGAGTAAGCGGCATAGAATAGGAATATGAGTAGAAAGGGGATTGAAGAGGTGGGCTACAAAGGGAGTTTTGGCAAAAAAAAAAAAGTGATAATTTAAAGAGTGAGTAGAACCTGATTAGATTCAAGAGATAAAGAGATAACTTTACAAAAAAAAAAAAAAAAAAAAGATATAAAAAGATAAGTAGGTAGTTGCACTAGTTAAGAACTGGGACAAAAGCTTGAACGAATTGAGCAAAGAAAGCATAACTTAAAGTTAGAATTACAATCGACAGTTAACATTAACAACATGACCCCTTGGATTCGTTATATTATAATCGAAATGCACACAATTGTGCACATATGAAAAACTCATGACTAAGACACCTTTTATCTTAACATATAATATTTAACGAGCCTTGATGTTTTCCCTCTTCATACATTTGCTTATGCAAGTAAAGGATAAAAGGAAAATATGATTTGGAAAAAAAGAACAAAATGGGTGGCTCACAACTTGGGCCAAAAAAGGATAAAGTGAATTAAAACTCCACAAATAAGCTCTACATGAACAAGACATGATGAGGTTTTTCTTCTATCACAACTTTTAGGGTGTGTTTATGTAACGCCTCTTTTAGTGGCCGAAACCAGGAGAGACATAGTGCCATGATTCGAGGAGCCTTTTTTCAAGCATTTGATGCAGTAAAGAAATGGGAGCAGAAAGCACAGACTTTTACTTATTTTCTGCATAAAAAGTGAATCCAAAGTTCTTACCTCACTGGTAGAAACTTCTATTCCGCAGAAGAGGAAACCCAAATTTCCTCTTCCACGCATGTTCACAAATGCACCCTTAAAATCTTAAAACAATTATCTTTTAAAATTTAGCTTTTAATGTCTTACAATGAAAATGCATTGAAATAGGAGAAAGGATTTTAAATGGCTCTCTCTCCCTCTTTAAACGGCTCTCTCTCTCTCTCTCTCTCTCTCTCTATATATATATATATCAAAATAAAGAGACCAAGGGAAGAGTCCAAACAGTCAGACACTAGACTCCATTTATTATTAGAACATGGAAAATTAGTTGAGACACAAGAACAATGTAACACTAGGTATCAAACAATTTAAGATGGTTTTGTAATTGGGAACGTGGGTGTGAAATGAGTGTCAAAGAGGCGGTTGGGAAAGGGTGCAAGTGGGACTAATGGGTTTGGAAGTGGCTCTTTTAGATTTTCCATGAGTGACGTGCAGATGATAATTGATAGATTGATAGATGAGAAGTCAAAGGGAAGTGGGTAAGCTATCATCTCACTTGTAGAACAGCTGTATAGAAGAGACTCATAAATGTGACTTCCTTCTTCTCTAGCCAGAAACTTATGCAATTTACAGTAAGGATTTAATCAGTCAAAATCCCATTAGGATCAATCAAAAAAATCAAAATTTAAAAATAATCAACTAATAATAAATTTTAAAATAATGTTTGATTCCTCTATTGAGTTTTCTTCCTACCTGTCATTTGTCTTGGTTTAGCATGTATTGTTTTAAGCTTTTACTATATAATATGATTGCTTATGATGATGCCCTATCACGGATACCTCGACCAATACGCAGCAAGAGGCAAACAAATCAAATCCATTTCTTCTACTATTTAGAAAACAGATAAAGATAATGTAAAAAAGTCACCATTAAGCTATCAGGATCTGGTTTCATTCCAATCAAGGACATAACCCGGATAATAGGCAATACCATATATCCTTAACCTTATCATAACCCTAATAATAAATTAACTGAAAGATGCCCATCAAATGAATTCATCCAAAGACAAACAGAAACAAGTATACCACACCAACCCACATGAGCATTCGCCAATCAGTTTCATTTGGGAGACGATGAGGTTGAAGAACTGTCACGGATCTGGTCGTTCTCCACCTCCCTCCTGTGGAAGCTCCTGTGGCAGCCACAAGCTGCACACTTGAGGGCATCATTTGCTCCTTCTTCCCCGGCCGCCATGAACTCCCTACACCCATCAACAGCATAACCACCTATGCTGGCTGCATGGTTCTTTCTGCACTCTTTGTATCTGACTTCTTTCTCTCTCTTCACCGTAGAACCGTTTGGGACCTTCTCTGTTGCTTTCTGGGGCCTCATGTTGTTGAGATTATCAGTAATTTCTTGGATCCTTCTTCTAACTGATCTCTGAACACAAGAGTAGAACCTTTCTTTGATTCTTTAATCGATTCAAAAGAGAGACGAAATAAAAAAAAAGTTTTTTCAATGGGCAGAAATGGAAAAAACATGTGAGGTCCAGTTATTTAAATCGTAGATTACTTTATGAAAAGGTTTTGGTTCGAATAAATGTGTTTTCTTTTAGGCTAATATGCAAGTTGCCATATTTTATGGTCTAATAATGTCAATTCTTAAAGAGATGATACTGGGGTGTACGGTATGACAGTAGGTAACACCTGATTGAAAATGTGTGGAAACCTTCCTTGCTTTTTCCTTTTTCTTTTTGCCGGTGTGTGGAAACCAAATTTGTTTGATCCAAAGTAGGTAGTATAACATGGCTGAGTCTCTAGTGTATTTATAGAGAAAGATTCAAATTTCATTTCCATTGGACTGATGCATGGTTGGATTTGATCATGTTTGAAAATAATAGTTATGCTTTCTGCATGATCAATGGTGGGCCAGTCTCTACTTAGAGCTTTCATATAAGGTTTCTTTTTTCGTTCACACATAGGTGGTCTCAGCATGGATTAGATCAGATAGCTAGTCGTTTTCACACCATACTTTAGTCCTACTACTGCGGCACAGTATAATTTCTCTTTTTATTGTAATTCATTTCAAAAAGTACAATAATTAGAGGAGAATCTTGGGCTAGGCGCAACTCAGCCAACCAATTGGTATCAGGCTTGGTAACAGGCTTGGACTAGGCTCCTATTATCCGACCAAACAAGTCCGGCCGATCCAATTTGAAATGGCCAACCAAAGTTTACCCAACATAAAGCTTACCCAACTACTGGATTAAGAAAATATCACCTCGGATTGGGCTCTTGTTAGCAAGCCCGAATTTGAATGGGATTAGTTTGGCCCTTCTAAAATTAGTGTTGAAGTTTCATTGGTAGAATAGCCGACTCAACCTACCCGAGTCGCGCCACCTTAGGAATGATCCGGAGAGCTGTATACCACAAAATAAAATGCCCTTACAACAGGGTTTGTTGCCAGCCCATTAAGGTTGGTTTGTGGTGGGCGCAACTGATTACCACCATCTGTTGCGCTGATCATTATAGGCACTATTTTCCATCCACTCCACACATGAATGTCCGACATTTATTTTATTGAGGTACTATATCAATGAATATTTAAAACTATAACTTAAATGTTTGGGTAGCTGATGGTGGACCCACAAACATAAAAAATGTAGCCAACTGTTGACACTCTAAGCATGAACAAACATATAAAATGGTCTGTGCTATTTCCTGTAGAGAAACCACTAATCAATAGAGCTGAGAGGTTAGGCAAGGAGGATATATAATTAAATTTAAAAAATGAGAGACAAATTTATTGAAAAGTATTGTTACTCATACCTTGAGATTTTAGTAGAAATAATTAACTAATGAAATTTAATATGCCATTAGAGGCAACGGATCGTGAGCTCGAATTCCAAGATGAATGATACGGCACTAAAAGAAAAAAATGCATGTCGTCAAAAGTGCGCCGACTAGATTCCACTTGATTAAGGGAGAGTATTGAGAAGTGGACTCCACCCGATGGAGAATATTGAAAAGTATTTCCGCTACCTCCACTTATAACACCTTGAGATTTTTATAGCAATGATTAGCTTATGAAAATTTAATAAAGTTTGATGATATTAGTAATTAGTAGTTATCTATGAGGGCCCTCCTTCAATCAGGTAATTTGCAAGATGGTTTCCGAAGAAGTCGGTTTTGAACAGTGCGTCCATTTGAGGGTTGTTTTAAAAATAAAAGACCTTGTGAGGTTTCTCTTATTTTAAAAGGTCTTTTGTATTTGGTAGAGCTTCTGTCATGGAAACTTTGAAGCGAAGAGGACCTGAAACCATTTAAGAGTGTAAAAAGCAGACTCATGCAAAAATGTAGAACTTGAAAAATATTTCATTTTTCATTGGATTCTCTATCAAAAATCAATTCTCAATAGAGAAGATTTGCAAGCTTTTAATATTTTTGAGAAAATCTGTCATGCGCAAAGTCCTAGATTAGGGGATTAAGGTAAATCTCGAGACAAGATATATGTAATCCTATTACAATTCATGTCATGGCAAAGTATATACATGTAAGAACTGCCACAACGGAAAGTCTCATAAGATTCGCGTATGAGGAATACCACAATATTGATAAGTGTACATGTAAATCTTTGTGAAAGCCTGTGTCATTCACTTGTATAATTCAATGACCTGTACAATTTTATAATCCGGATATGGCATTGAGCATAAATAAGTCACCAGTTTGATTTCAACATAGCAATAAACATAAATTAACCACACTATTTTATACCAAATGAGCCCATGCAATTCTATCATGTCTAAGATAACAATATCTATATGCGCAATGTACAATGCGTGTGTAGAGTCAAGATGTCTATGAACGAGTGCCATCTCTAAAGGATAGAACTCATGCTCATCAATAACATAATAAGACAAAAATCAATGTGACGATATGATTTATAAAACGGTACTAAACCATGGCAAAATCCTAAACATGAACCCAAAAGAACCCATGTGACGCTTTACAAAGAAAGATGATTAGCACGTGTCGTTAGCAATCTATTCTTCTAAACCCTGAGGAACTTATATGATCTCCACGATGGGTATGCTTGAGGGTGACTTGGTGTCAAAACCTATAAATCCAAGAGTAGCACTGTAAATACGACGATTTATCAAGAATAGGCAAACATAAAATATATATATATATTTATATAGCATGTTGTATCAAACTAAATTAAATAACAAGATAATTAATTGGGAGCAATAAATGCATTCTACGCATGTTGTGCAGCTAAGAATAGTCATGAATTTATGAATCAAGAATTAATCAATATAATATATTGTATTTGGCAATCCACGTCGCCATATTCTCTCAACCGTAGGTTGCATTAGGTGTGACCCAATTGCATCAATATGACCTACTTGGAAGAGATCAGTGATCAATTAATCAATCATGTTGGGATGTCACAAGGGACCGGTTATAACTGCCTTGCTACGTAGAGTACCGGCAACTCCAAATGGTGCTTATTGCAGTAGGAAAACAATATAATCTAAATTCATACTCAACCCCAATGAGCATCGGCAAAACTAGGGAAGGGGGGGGGGGGGGGGGGGGGGGGGGGGGGCGCTAATAGTGGGGCTAGTAGGAGGATTGTGTGTGTGATCGATTTGAATGGTTCGAAATATGGGCCCCACAATGTAAAGTGGTCCATAACGACCGTTATAGGACCGTTTTTCAAATACATACATATATATATATAAGAAGACCTCTACTGAGCACCGGTGTTCAGCTTATGGTGAACACCACTTTCTAGTGCGGCCACTAAGGGCTCCACTTAGGGATGCGAACAGGGGGGATCAAAAGATCTCCCCTCCACCTACCTCTATATGGTGTCAAAAGCTCAAATCATCATTTTAATCACTTGATCAATCGCTGATAAATTTTTACGGTCCAAAATGAGGAGTGCAAGCTGATCAACGGTCCATTCCAATTGGATGGATGAAAAAATTGGGATCGGTGACTATCACGAGGTTACTTGTTATATGGTCTACTTGGATGAATCACAAGTTGGGCTCTACTAGTGTTTTGACACGTGGTGCTCACCTTATCATGAGCACCGGGTGCTCGGCGAAGGTTTTCCCATATATATATTTATTTGGCCCCTCTCTTTTAATGGTAATCTATTAATGGATGACCCCTCCAACATTATCAAAAATTAAATACTATGAATATAATTTGGATTTCCAAAATAAATAAATAAATAATAACTGATTTTAGGGGAAAAAAAATAGAATGAACGAATAAGAGGAAGGAAAAGAAGAAAAAAAATTAAAACAAGGAATTAGGGATAGGTTAGAACTATTTACCCAAATCTAGAGTCGTCGAAACCACCCACATACCTAATTTGAAATTGTGATAGTGTAATCAGAGAGAGGCAAAGAGCTTAGATTGTTGGAGCTTCATAGCTGTAAAAAGGTTTGAAGCTATTGTTATTTCATCATAGGTATGAGAAGAAGGATTAAATAAAGCAACTCTTCCTTCACTTTATAGATTTATAATTATAAATGCATTAGTTTCATATGCATCATTTTTTCTTTTCAGTCTTGAAGCTCATTCTTGAAAGCTAACTCATTCAAAGTTACTTCCTACTTATGTTTTACTAGTACATGAAAATTTTAAATTGATTGGAATTATATCCACCATTGATAGATAATTTTTTTTTCAATATTTAATTTTGATTATTAGCAGATTTAATTGCTTGGATTTCAAAGACCTTTAATTACCTTTTGATTCTTATATAAAAGTACAAGAACCCAATTTAAGAACGGTTTTCTTTTGCCTTATACATTTATAATTATTATTGTACTAATCCTCAATATTTCACTATGCCTTTTCAACCATTGGGGCTCAACCCCAAGGGGTAACTCAGCTGACCTAGGACTAAGTTTGCTGATTCAAACTGTACTACTACACTGGGGCCACAAAGGATTTACTTGAGTCCCTTTGAGCCCGAAAGGATTAATTAGGCCAAAAGGGTCGGGATACCCTCTGTTGGCAAAAGAAAAAATCAATGTGGCTCATTATTGAATCAAGCCCGCTCAAAATCACCCCCTAATTATGTTGTATTATCATGAGAAGTTTTAATTTAATTGAAGTTATATCCGCCGTAGATAAAGAAACTTAACAGCACAACCCCCCCCCCCCCCCCCCCCCCCACAACCAAAACAAAAAAAAAAAAAAAAAAACATTATTAGTTCCACCCCTGCCATCAAGCTTCATATGGCTGAAGTTGAGTGATGTTGATCATTATGAATCAATAACTAGGGTAGTTTATTTTGTCTTTCAATTTTAAACAGTATAAATCATTCAATATTACAGTTCATTTGGTAACAAGTTACCTATAGAGTCTTTGAAGCAGTAACAATATCAATTTGGATTATACGTACGATGTACAACAATAAACAATATCAATTCAATGTATACAAGGTAGACAATTGAACAATAGATGGAAATTGATCAATGCATAATTGTGTAAGAGAACATGATTAAAACCATGTGAGGGCATGGCTATACCTACAATATGAATGTAATTTAGGTCAATAAAAAATCAAAGATAATTACTAGGCAACCCTAATCTAGGATAATCGGTCATTCCTAGCCATCCAACACTGCATAATCATAAGGTGTCCGTATGTCAATGTGTTACTACATTGTGTTTCAAATCGATATCTAACTCCTTATGCCAACACTTATGGTGTAACATCAGAAACATTTCAGAAAATTGAAGAGATGAGTGCCGGCTCAACGTTTTCCCTTCATGTGTTTTAATTACCTTTGGACCATAGTAAGGGTTAGGGTTTCAATTAATAAGATCCCTAGACATGTCACTAAAATCCACCAAAAAATCCCTAAGTTGTGGGGCTTCCTCAGCTAGTAGTGGAGGCTTCCTCGGCTAGCCTTGAAGCGCGCCCTAGGAACAAGCCTAAAATACGGGCTTCTGGAAAGCTAGCTGTAGCTAGCCTTAGGATATCCCACGGCTAGCTAGCCATGGACACCAGAATTTCTGAAGCTCATGGCTTCGGGCAATTCTCCCCTGCTCCAGCGCAAACACTCCAATTCAATCTCCCTTATCAGAATTACAACGTCTTGCATTCACCCACAACCTCACTTCTAAAGTTCATCCATTTCTCCATCCATTCATCACTATCCAACATGAAACACATTGTATAAACAAGAGAATTAAGATTATGAGCTGTAAATTGAGGGCATTCATGCATTAAATCAAACGAATCAAACAATTCAACATACATGCCCAGATATATCCACTTATGCCTTTTAGGACAGTGCTTCACTCCAGTTCCTCTTCCTTTGCCTCAAATGCAAGGAAATCCCAAAATCATGAAACCTTAAATGAACATGCAAGTGAAATACGCATGAGAGGATGATGTGTGCAAATAAAATGGAGTGGCCTTTACTCATTTCCAGATGGAGAACTGAAATGGTGGAGGAGATCTCACCTTAAAACCTGATAGAAAAGAAGGGAAGATGGGGAGATGAAGTCCAAAGCAAGTGGGTGAGGAAGAAGAAGGTGGAGAAGAGAAAGGTGGCATCCAATATCACATGTAAGCACTACAAGACCCAATTCCAGCAATAGAAAGCGAGGAGGAAGGGACACAGAAAAGCTCCAGTAGCTTGAGATGAGAGGAAATGTCGATTACGAGAGAACTAGACTGTTATAAGGTAAACAGTTTCTGCATTTACAGTTTGGTCCACGTGGTAGAGTACAATTACATTTAGGGTCAAATGGACCTTAACTAGATCAAGATGGGTTCAAATCAAGTTAGGCCAAGAATAAAAGATGATGAACTTGATGAGATTCATCATCTGATGCAATCAAAAGAACGTGAAGATGACACAAAACAATAAAACTAGAAATTACAAAAAGTCCTCTTTGCGACCTCAGTTCGATCAAATACAATCCAACTACTTATCCATGACCCAGAAAAATAAAAACAAGATATTTTAATTCTTAAACAACATTATTTAAGGAAAAATCACATTAATTGACATTGACCATGCTTATTTCGGGTGAGGACCTTACAAAATCTCATGAAATATTAGGTTGTCTAAAATGGAAAAGATAAATAAATAAACATAAAACATAATTTAAGCTATTAACACTCAAGACAAAAATATATTTTTACCAAAAAATTATAATGAAATCCACTCACCGCTTAATGATGATAGGGATTTAGATTTTTTTCCAAAACTAATAATTATTAACACTTATCTTTTTCACAAAATCTCGCATAGAACATGTGTACAGTACTCATACGAAAGGGCCTGTTTCAACCCTCAAAAACAAGGATGTAAAATAGAGCAGTTAAGGGCTTGAACTATACTAGACTTGTAGTTAGAAATGTTTCTAAATGCCAGTTATTGTTCTAGATCCAATTTTGACGCAAAACCTATTTTATTGGTTCTAGACCGAGTCCCATAAGTGGTTCTGACTAGAAGATTGGGATCTAGTGCCAAAACTGGTTTGGACTTCTTCCTTTTTTTTTTCTAATTTTTGCTTAAACTATGGATAACATTCAACTTATAACAGTCCATTAGATCTACTACCTCCAACATTAAACATAAAAGCAACAAGCCAAAGTTAATTTTCAGTTATAACTCACGACAATAAAGACTTGTATGTTGGGTCCCATGCCCATGGTTTAGAACTTGTGTGGATCCAAAGCTTGAAACGCATATCTATCAGAAGCTAAATTGGGTTTCAAACCTAGAATAGTTTGGAACTTAAAATGGATTTTTAAACATTTTTCCATAAAAAAAATTGATCTTTCAAAAAAAATTAAATTCCTAAACACTTGCATGTTTTATAATAGTAATAATCAGAGAATTAGATATCTGTTTATATCCAGCATATAGATGATGAAAATTAAAAAAACTTGACAACAATATAGATAATGTAATCAATTAGTCCAATACTTTGATGTAATTATGGTTTTAGAGCAAGAGAGATTTGGTTAGGACTTTTAAGGAGGGAGGGAGTTAGATTCGGCTAGAGTTTCTAGAGAGAGAGTTTGTAGGGACGAAGGTAATAGTTTGAGTTCTTAAAGGGAGAAAGACAGCTCATAAGATACTTGGTGCGAGGAGCCGGCCTAGAGTGGGTTCTCTTCTTCTTCTTTTCCTCTATCTCTCTTTATTTTCTTCTCTTTTCTTTAGTCCATACTTAGAAATATTGTAATTTTCTAGTGGTTTCGAGTTAAGAGGAAAACAAATTAGGACTATTAGAGCCATTCATGCAACGCAATGGCCCTGTTTTTGAGCTCGTTCGAACACTTTGCTGCATTCGGTTTGTAGAGGACGCAATCTCATACACACATACTAACTGCATACACACTCAATCTAACTAAATGCAGGCAATACATAATAGAGAAATCATTCATGGAGGCCATGAATGCAAAATTGGAGTAGAAAACATTGTTCTGCCCTTTAACTACGGATACACATTTATGGGTAAATTCAAGACCGAACAATGGTGGACCTAGATCTAGATCCAGTTTTGATACAAAATCTTTTTTTTCTATTAATTCACTTTTGGTTTCAACTTATTAAAAACAAAACAAAATTGGATTCAGTTCCAAATTCAGATCTGAGATAAGATGTCTGTTCCAATAATATAATTAGATAAAAGAGCTAAAAATTAAATTTTTTGATATAAAAATAAGCCTAATAAATGGTACATGACAATAGTTAAGTTGACTTTTATATATGAATATAACTCAAGTTATGTAGGCCCTTAAAACCTATATAAACCTGTATATGTAAATATAATCATCATGTATCCAATGTTTTCTTTTTTCTTTTTTTCTTTTTTTAATTTCTGGTACCCCAGCCATAGGGGGCTTTAGTAGAATTAGCTACAGAAGAAAATTTAATATGGCATCAAAGTCAACTAGTCACAAATTTGTAACCTTGGAGGACCAACTCAATGCTGAAATATGCTTGGTTCTTATACCATATTAATTAAATTTTCTTCACTAACCAATTCTACCAAAATCTTGAGGCTTTAATATTGGTAACAAAAATACTTTTTTAATATCTGGAAACTCAAGTCAAAGCATACTAAGATCTAGTAATTGATTAGAATGTTTTGGTTCCTATATATGAGGGTTTTTTAGAACCTCCAAAAATGAATGGTTCAAGGTCCCAAACCAATTTCTAAAGTTCCATCAAATTAACAATGGCCAAAAAATAAAAGAACTGTAAATCAATCAACCACAAAAATAGAAATACACGAATTTTTACTTGGAAAATACAACATGGGAAAAACCACGAGGCCTATCACCCGGTCCAATAGAAACCAAGCACTATTGAAAGAATTGGATACCAATGAGTTCATACTAATTAAAGATTTAGAGCCACCAGAGTGATGAGGTTCATGTCCCAGTCAAATTTCTAGATTGCAGTCAATTAACGATGGTGGAAGATCAAATAAAAAGCTAAAAAATCAACCATAAGAAGATAAGGCACATGATTTTTACGTGAAAACCTTGCACCGGAAAACTACGAGTCATATTACCTGGACTAGTGGAAACAAATCAGCATAAAATTAAGTAATTACAAGAAATACTCACAATTCTTCCCCAATTGCAACTCAACCTAAGGACTGTAGTTGCTTGCCGACTCCTCATCCTTCACCACTCTCGGTGCTTGAGCCAACACCGTTTTGAATCACAAGATGAATGAATGTCCTACGAAAGAAAAAGCAATATCCTCTAGAACGTTAGAGCTTTAGCACAACTCTCCAATAGATGCTCTAGAGAAAATGTCTCTCAATTAGGTGTTCTATGCTCAGAAAAATGAGAGAGATGCATTGGGTTGAGAGAAAAATCCTTTAAATAACCCCTAATTTGTGCCTTAAGGGGTCGTTTGTTTTTTGCCATTTACAGATGTAACACTATGCATGTGAAATGGTTTCACACATTCAAGTTTGTTTTTACATTTTACACATGTGGTGTGTAAATTTCATATGTTTTGGTGTATACATAGCATGCAAAAGGGGTTGAAACTTTTCACATCTAAACAGGTATGAAAATGTTTCCCACCCAGCTTACAAAAGGCGCTGGTACAGGATGTTAACAATGCTTCACACCCAACAAGCCTTTTTTTTTGTTTAACTTTTTGGCCCCTACCCATATTTGGAATGCCAAGAACGGCTATGGTACAAAAAATCAACCGTTGGATCATTTTACATTTTGAGATATTTATGACACAAATCAGGCTGTTGATCTTCATTTTTGGGATTTTATGGGCCCTGCTATGACAATCCGAATCATTAATCTCATTCAAAATGCCATTTCTAGTTAGGAAGTTAAATTTTAGATGTTCATTCATTATAGGTCTTGAGATATTTTAAAAAGAACATTTCAACCACTAGATGCATACTGTGCACTCCATTTAGTTAACTGCCAATCCGCTTTTTTAAAATCTATGTATCTTGTATGCTTCAAATGAAAGATTTGAACCTTCTAACATGTTCGAAATGATGAAAACGACCATGATACATAATTTCAACTATTGGATCATCTCACGTTGTAAGATATTTATGAAACAATTCACCATTGACGTTAGTTTCTAAAATTTTGTGAGCCCCATTTTCATGATCCGAACCATTAATCTTGTTCAAAAGGTGACTTTCAAGTAGGAGGTCAAATTTCAGGTGTTGATTTGACATGGATCTTGAGATATCTTAAAAATACATACTAACCATTGGTGTAATTAAATTCACATTTGAAGGGGTGTAAAAATAACAAACAAAAATCATGTTTCACATGCATGTCATTTGCAAGTGTAAATAACTTACATGTGAGTTATTTACATATGTAAAGCATTTTCACATCACATGTGAAATTAACAAACAACTCCTTACTGTTAGAGTCCATGTAGAATAGCTACAGGCAATCTTGGCACAACAAGGACGTTTTCACGTAAGTTGGTTTTTTAAAATTACCACTTATCATTCGAACAAACAAACCAAGGTTTCAACGAACCAAGTCAGGGATTTCCTGCATTGAGGAATTTCCCAGGCTTCGTTCTAACGGATACTGTTTTGTTCGAACAAGCATGTCTCTATCCCGGGTTACCACAGTCCATTCTAAAATAATTATGAAATAAAACTCAATGGACCCTCAGGTTTGCCCAATCCATGAGTTAGCCAATTAAAAATAATTCTAACAACTATGAAATTGAGCAATTACAAGAAATATTCACAGGAAGAGGCCTCATATATATATAATGTGTGCCCCGTACGCAGGCCCTCTTGATGGTAAATCCAAGTGGACTGCAAACACACACACCCCCCTGATTTGCACACGTCCTTTGAGTTTTGCACTTATCTGAGTAGATTGGACCATTCGATCGACTGCACACCCTTCCAAATTAAATATACGCCATTAAACATGTGAGATCCAAATAGATATGGTACAAGTGATGTCATGTTCCCCAAAATGAAAATAGGGTTAACGTGAGATTAGGGGGCCAATTAAAATTTTTTGTATTTGAAACAACACGTGACTCCTAATTGGATCCAACATAGGATCTTAGGTCCGTGGTGAAGTCCACAACCTTCAACAAATAACAAATAATTGCGGACGCATTAATAGTCAATCGGTATCAAATATTAAATTGAGTATGCACATTTTAAGAATATTAAATCTAAGATTTTAAGTTGCAAACTAAAATAAATTTAATTAATTGAAAAGCGCCACTAATAACTAGGGCAAATAAATAAAGTTTAAACTAAAATATAAATCTAATATATGTGACTCACTCATGTGCGGGACTAGATGATTCAGTAACCATCATCTGCACCCCACTCGATCTCATCAAGTGGCTTAAGCGCTTGAAACACTTCAGCCTCCGCCTCCTTCTTGGAATAACCAGACTCGGTACCTATACACCAAGTTAAGCATCATCAGACTACGACGAGTTGAGCAAGTAGATAGACATACCTCATATCAGACATACGATATTAAAGGTGAATAACGACAATAAATCATGTAAGAGATGAACAATAATCAATAATAAGAAAGAAACGACATCCTAATCCAAAATCAAAATAAGTAAGCGCATAAGTCAACAATAGGACAGTCGACCCATTGAAATCATCGGGAATGATCTTAGTCAAATCAAGTGGTCAATACTGTCAAATCATAAGATGCCAAGCAATTCCATCAAAAGCGGTGATCAACCGTGCGAGATCGAAATCAATCTACAGCAGTTGTCAAAATAACATCGAAATACGTAATATACATATGGACCGACTTAGAGGTGCTCAGACTTCAAATCCTAAGTTAAAGTGAAGGGCTGGCTTCCCTATGTACGCACACGGGTTCAGTAAATAGAAAGATTACTCCGAAACCATAATTCACAGAAAACCAGTATAAGAGTCCTCTTACAATTCATTGTAACCAATGCTGAGCTTCAACACGATCAAAGTCAATGCAATGGGTACAATCTAATGAAAACATTTATATCAAGTGTACAATGTATCAATAAATGCGAAGATGCATACCTGAAGGCTAAGAAACATATTACAAATAAATTCTTAAGTTTATGATCCCAATTTACGCACCCAACAATTATACTTGAACCAAAAAGAGTTGAGGTTGAGATATTTAGAAACAATTATTCTTGATGCACAATCCCAATTCTCATCTCAACCGAGTCCAAAATAGTTTATACACGTACACGAACTAGACTACTCGTAAGAGGAACATATGCCCAAATACGCCTCTTACATAGTAATTTAAGGTGGGTTTATCAAAAACCGAGTCAAATAGTAATTCAAACTTGCATAACCATAGAGCCTTGCCCTCTCCATTCATTACATAAAACCACCCTAAATCTACTACATTAATCATACATTAAATCCAAACCTAAATCTAACATGTGATTCCAATTTCATTAATAATGCGCACAATATAATTAATGTAAACACTACATGAAAGAATCAAAAGGAAGTAATGCACCTCATCAATAACCCATGATAATCTACTTGCCTTTGATGAAGATAGTATGCGAACTAGAAGAAAACCAAGTCAAATAACCTAATCCAAGCTCCAAACGCAATTCCTACCCAATCCAAGTATATAAAACAAAAGAGGAGAGTCGTGTGAGTCCTCTAAATTAAAATCTAAAGGTTAAAATCTACAAACTGAATGATATAAAAAAATATTAATTCACCTATGGTTTTATTAATTGCTAATGGCCTGAAGATAGGGTTACGTGAGATGCCGAAGCTAAGAGAAATACGATGGAGTCTCCTATGATTGAATTTTCTAGTTAAAAGATGAAAAAGGAGAAGATGGAAGGTTGCTCACGAAGGAACGTCTGTCCTGTTGGAGAGAGAGGGAGAGAGAAAAAAGTGGAGGAAAAAAAGAAATGAGAAAGAATTTAAAAAAAAAGTACAAAAGGAATAAAAGAAAGAAGAGAGAAAATAATGAAAGAATTAAAAGAAGGTGGTTGTAATTGGAAGATGGAAACGTGAGGGATGGAAACGTGAGGGAGAGAGAGGAATTGCAAGAGGGTTTTGGAGTTATTTACTAAAATGCTATTGAATTAATGTTTAGGTTAAAACTTATTTTGGCCATAACTTACAAACCGTAAGTCGAATTGAGTCAGTACAAGAGGTAAAAGTTTATGAAATAAAATAAGCTTTTCAATGAGTATAATATTGATATGGTTTTGAGAAGATGAAGTTTTGACATTATTTAATTGGTTTTGGATATTTTCGAATAAAGGCTTAAGTACAAGTAGGTTGGGATTTGAAGGTTAAGATGGGTTCAATTCGAGTCAAGGTAAATTGATAAAAGTCTTAGAATTAGATCACCTACCTAATAAGTCCAGAACCTCACAAATCTTAAAATTATGAAAAGGGGTTTTTAGCTTCCTAAAAATGCCAACTATCCCCTATTGTGCTCAAACGAGCTCTAAACCCGATTAAACTTCGCACACACAATCCTAGCTCTAATTCGGACTCGCTTAGACTCTAACAGGTCTTAATTAGCTAACATACAACTTAATTAATAAATATTTATATTTAAGTTACAAAATATTATAGGTGACAGATGGGCCTGAGTTTTTGTAGCACCCACATCAAGGTGCACATACTAATCTAGTGCACAAGTCACGCATTAGATCATTATCTAGCTCTCTCTCTCTCTCTCTCTGTATATATGTGTGTGTATGTGTGTTTTAAAAATCCCTAACTTCTCTCTCTCCATTTCTCTATATGTGTGTGTATGTGTGTTTTAAAAATCCCTTAACTATAAGTTACAAATTGCTTGGTAAAATCTGAAGAAATTATTATGATAACAAATTGCATCAATTCAAATTACCTTGTTATCTAATGTAGGAACTACTAGTAACTACTAGCTAAGATTTACTATGGGTGAGAAGAAAAACGTGGAAGAAACCGTCCACACTATCCCTGCTCAATATTTTTCTTTTTCTTTTTTTTTTTTTTTTGTAAAAGATTTTGTATTACAGTCTAAAGGAGACAAACATGAAAGAAACAACAAAACATTACATCAAGGGACTGACTCAACCAACCAGTTTGAGTAAGAGTTAAACCACTAAACAGCATAATCAAAATATTGAAAATTTTTGGCAATCCGATGTGCTGCCTCATTTAGCCTTCTAAGAATGTGACAAAAGAAAATTATATCAAAATCCTTGGCACCTGAGTAAATGATTGTCACAATTGAGATTAGTGCCCAATCTTTGCTACCATTAATTGCTTGAAATGCCTCCATTGCATTACACAAAACTTAGCCTCTTCTTACAACCATGACCCAAAGTTTTATTTCTATTCAAAGCAACAAGAATTGCCCTCGTTTCAACTAGTTTTGATGAGATACACCCCTCTCCTCTAACTCCTCCAGCCCATAAGATAGATCCATTAAACCATAAAGATGTATCCAAAAGAAACTTTATTATCCGATCTTCTAAATGCAACATCTGAAAAAAAAAAATTAAGACCACTTCTTATGTAATAATCATGTCAAGGCTTGGCTGCTTTCCAGTATAACTTTTCTTTACTTTCCTCGTAATGACGTTATGGGTGGTGCTCGGAAATTGTAGGTTATCTTTACTTTATCCTTGATTGAGGGTTTATTTTTTCTTGAGTGGTATCTTTATTATGCCCATCCAAATATTTATAATTTGGCTTTACAAAGTCAAGTCACCAAGTCAATCACTAGTGGCGACTCTTTTTATAAATTCCACTATGGCCGCCTTCATGTGGGCTGGGGAATAACCGAATAAGAGCTCTTGGGACGAGTCTTATGATGTTGGTATGCTTTTGTTGTAGAATTTTGACACTTTCTTTTGATTTTGTATGTCTTGTGTCTCTCGGTTTGTCTCTCTTTTTTTTTTATTTATTTATGTTTTTTTGGAGCGTTTCCCCTCAGTCAACCTCTAAAGACGGCTTTTTTCTCTCACTCACCAAATTTTGAATATTTTCTAATAGCTACAATTATACTATTTTAGGACAAAAATACCCTTTATATGGAAAAAATGCATTTTGAGAGTGAGTCCGGGATTTTGGTTAAGAACTTTTCATTGGAAAAAGTGGCCCCACAAGATATTTTTCGAGGATACAATACATTTTGTGTTGTCCTCCTTGGAGATTAGAAGGTAGTGAGGATTGAGAGAATTGTTTTAGTGTTTAATTGTTAACACACTTATGAATAGTGTTTTAACTGTAGGAGTTATAAACTGGTGGAGAGAATTGTAAAAGTTCATATATATGAGGATGGGGCTAGACCAATATTCCACACACCACATTTGAGAGACATTTTATGCTTATGAAGGATGGCACATGAAATTAATGGAGGAAAACAAGCAGTTTGTTGTGAAGGACCCAAGCAAGGCCCATTTGTTCTATATTCCATACATTGCACGTCAACTGGAACTTGCTCTTTATGTGCCTGAATCACAAAAGTTGGGGCCTTTGTCAGGCATTAAAATTTTAGAAATCAATATTTTAAGCATTAAAATTTTAGAGATCATTCTTTTATTTTAAAAGGCATGGAGTTAGGGTAAAACCAAAGATGTAAAGGTCTTGGTCAGGGTTTGTATCACCCAAAACTCCCAATGGCGTTTTGTGGTCAGTGGCACAACCAATCAAGCGTGGCAAATACAAAAGCTTCTTTGATGGTGATGTATTTTTATTGAACAAAGCATTTGACGATTGAGAGAGCCAATAAGGTATTTTGCATTTGTAGAGAGAACGTACCTGTTGTACATGCATGACTGTGGCCATCTTTCTTCTCCCTCTTTCCTCCTTGTTTATCTTTTTTTTCCTTTCCTTCTTCCTTTCTTCTCTCCCGGTTTTCCTCTACGGAAAGAAAGAGGCAGGATGGGATATGGGAAGGGAATGGATGAGGATTTTTGTTTGTGTTAGACTTCTCTTTAAAAATAAATTAGGGCAACTTTATCATTTCTCATTACATGGAGAAGGTTGAGGGCAAATTAGAGTTTTTGGTAAGGAAGAGGAAAAAAACACATTTGGAGGTAAGTTACTGGTCAAAATCCCTTTTTTTTAATGAAATTATCCTTCTAAAAAAAGAACTCTTTAATAGTTTGAGAAACAAAAGAGAATTGTAAGGATTTTAGTATGTTGACTAAATTCATGGATTGAACAAAACTCTAATTATAGTCAAAGTTGTATATCTATTTATTTCAAGCTAGGAGTTTGAAGAAGTTAAAGAGTTCCAGAAGAGCTACAATGAAGGTATTTGGATTAAAAAATTATATATCACAAATCGAGTGTTGGATATGAGCAAACGACTTACCATTGGAAAGCTCGTTTCTAGTAATATCCATAGGTTACAAGATTACGTCAGTCGAAGTTAAACGACAAAATTATAGCCTTAAAAAATTTACAGAAATTGTGTTATCCAAAATTACAAAACTACCATTGCATAATTTTCTATTTCTATTTTAAGCAGGACTTTTCCGTTTTGTGCCAATTACTATTCTAATTAGGTTACTATTATGATGCATGAAATTGAGACTATAACTCAACCCCAAAGCATTCATCCTATTCTAAGTTTAGATACACATTGAAAATTCCTTTTTTCTCTAAATCATTCATTAAGAAGCTGCGCTGAAGTTGTTGAGTTCTAGAGGATATTGCTTATACTTTTTTGTAAAAGATTGTCTTTTCTCTTGTAGAAGGTTGTTCATCTTAAGTAGCTTTAAGGTGTGTCGATTTAAGTTTGAAGATTGTTCATCTTGAGTAGCTTTAAAGTGTGTCGATTAAAGTTTGAAGAAGGCTAACGATGTGCGTGTCAACAAGAAGAACTTCAGATCCTCTATTTTGTACTTAACTGGACAAGAGTAGTAAATAGATCTTGTAACCTCTCTTGCATAGTGCTTGATCTGAATATGAACTAGTGTTAGGTCCCATGGTTTTATTTTTCTCTTATTTGAGTTTTCTACGTAAAAATCACGTGTCGATCTCTTACAGTTGATTGCCTTTTAAATTAAGTTAATTGTTTGTTTAACCATATATAAGAAATCTATGTTTGATACTTAACCTGTATCAAGGTTAGAATCCATTCAAGAATGTAAGTAGGTAGAAGACACCCTACTTAACTAAAACCCACCTTACACTTTACTCTAATTAGGTTTTCTCATAAGAAAATTAGAGTTTTTCACACATACATAAATATGGGTAATATTCCCAAAAAGTAGAGAGAGATCATAATCCAGTACACACTAAATGGTAGTGCTTTCCTCATTGTGGAGCCCCATGGGATAGGACTTGGGGAATTTGAAGATATAGGTGGGTCCTATGTCCCTACCAAGTTTAGGGCCGACCTGATCATTTTAACCCATTCATCAAAAGCCCATAATTTTAATGGATTTAAAAAAAAAAGTGCAATTGCTCATAAGGCTTGGTCCATTCAGATGGTTGCAAACTCGGTTGATCCAATGTGATTCAAGGAAGTCTTTTTGGTCCATTTGGATTGATCAATATGGGCCCTACAGTCAAGTTTGCACCATACTCACGGTATGCACTGATCATCTATATATGTTATATAAACTAGAGCTTCTTTTTTTTCTCAGTATCCATAAACTAGAGTTAAAGAGAGTATTTAACTGTTATACTAAGAAAAATGTCTTTTTCTAATTCTTTTCTCTTTTTTTCCACAAAAATGAAAATTGTGTTTTCCAATTCATTTCTCTTTTTCTCCACGAAAAATGCAAACACCAAAAGGCAAAGAGAATTTCTCAAGAATAATTTCTTTTCCTCAACTTTTTCCGCTCCCAAACAAGGCAGTCGCGTCCTTATAACCTTAGTCAATTCCCCCACAATGCATATTAAATTATTTCTCTAAACATCTTATAATGGGAATGATATGTTCAATGATACTTCAAGAGAGAGTGGCAAAAGGTGTAGCTTATCCAAAAGGATGCAATAAGGAACAATGTGTTGGCACCAAATATAATATTTATTGAAATTGAAGATCTAGAAGACACTTGTTAAGTTCATGAATTTACATATTTATACATCATTTTAGGATGAATTAGGGTTTAATTTGATAAATTGCATCATTATTTATCTAGTTAGTAATTCCATCAGTTCATGCATTTTCACCTAGGAACCTGAATTTTTATATTTTCCATATATTTTCTACATTAACTTAGAATTTTTGCAATTTTTCTTTAAAGAGTCTCAATTGGAGTAAAACTTTGTTCGGACGGATCCCGCTTTAATGTGGGCTCTTCAATAGTTTACTGGTTGAATTAGAACGAGCAAGAAATGAAATTTGTAGGACTCCTACACATTCTAATTGAATAATTTGGATCCCACTGCTTGAAGAATTTGGGTCCTACTACTTAAAGAATATGAAAGATCTACACTCTTAAAGTTCATCTACCAATGGCCTCAACTGAAGATCAACTAAGGCTTCTAGAAGCTCTTGTCTCACCATATTTGTGCCAAGGAATATTTGTCTAACTTGGTTAACAAGTCACAACTACTGTAGAGATAGAGTCTCTTGCAAATCAAAATTCAAATTTAATTCCGTTTTTTCCAAAACAGCCCATATTAAAATGGCCATATCTCTCAAACTATTGGTCTAATTGGTGCAAATAACCCACCGTTAGAAATCTTATTAAGAGTAGATGCCCCTAGAGCCCAATATTGCACAAATCGGAGCTAAAATGAAAATTTTATAAGCCCAAAAATTTTTAGGTACAGTTTTAGGCTAAAATGAAAATGAATATACACCATTGAAGATCCAGTGCTGCACATCCAAAGTGGGACCCCATCTAAAGAGATGTCCTTGTCAAAGATGAGTTCTATCTACAAAGATAACCTTATCCTCACTTAACTTTGCCACCAAGTCACCCAGTTGTTGTAAACTCTATTAACAAGTAACATAAGGTGTCAAGTTCAATGTTTTTGTAACAGACTTACAAGCATATAAGGAAATCAACAAACGGACCATGCTCTCTACCCACTTTGGACATCCTTCTTTCTCTCCTCTCTCCTTTCTTCCCTTCTCTCTCTAGAATTGAATATGCATATATATATATAGAAGAATATTTAGGGTATTCTAAAGCCGTTCCAAAAACTAAGATTAGAGGAGAAAATTGAGAGTATCTTTTGTATTCAAAGAAGATTATAATGAAGTTCAAAGTTTTTTTCATGGAGGAGTAATTAGCCAAATTAGAGTATCTTGATGAAGTTAAGTAGCTATTTTTACAAATTTCTATGCAATTAATTTATTTCATTGATTATTTCTATGATATGCATGCTTTATTGTATAATAAATCTGCCTTCAAGTCTTTGATGAGCCTTTATAAGTAGATCTCTATTGAAAAACTCTTTGATCTTATATACTTGTTTAATATATGATGCTTAGGATATAATCTCTTTGATAGTACATGTGTATTTCATATATGATCATTAGAAGTTTCAATCCTTTTATTAGCTGAAAGTGTTCTTCGCTTCTTCATTAAATTTGGAAAACAATTGTTCTTTTGGTAGTAAAATCACTTGGATCAGAAAATTGATTTGTCTCCAATCAAAGATAAATTGAGACAAAGTATTAGATTAATTGCATAAAAAT
The DNA here is from genome assembly GCA_037013555.1 of Sextonia rubra. Taxonomy (NCBI): domain Eukaryota; kingdom Viridiplantae; phylum Streptophyta; class Magnoliopsida; order Laurales; family Lauraceae; genus Sextonia; species Sextonia rubra. The sequence continues at coordinate 14,452,749 of JASUAD010000007.1, read as the reverse complement.
TAATTAATTTGTCTGCTTAACGGAATCATGATATTCTAATCTATTTCCATCATTACTGTCATTAATCTTTTTCACATTAATTTTATTTTAATTTATTATTCACATCTCCTTCATCTCTGTTTTATTGTTATTTTTTAAACTAAAAATTAGATTTTTAATTTAAAAAATAAAAAAAATACTTCCTATCTATTTGACTTGTAATTGCCATTGCCTCAATAGACAACTATGCCTTGCAAGTATTAAGAGATTGAAAATAATTTTCATATGACACCTACTTCAGAGCATTGGTCTAACGAGTGTTAGTTCGTATATACAGGACAATGACTTTACATTGTATAAGTCCGACGAAAACCGTGATTTTGTAATCTAAGGTAGAGACATACAGAAGTCATTATTAGGGATATATCATCTAAAAGGGCTTAATCAGAAGAAGAATTTGATTTAAAAATAACTTACTGCTTTAATCAGAAGAAGAACTCTAAAGAGGAATTTGAGTTCCATTCTATGTATCTCTTGAGTTTGTTCTAGTATAGGAGTTTAATTTAGCTTGGAAGTGTCACTTTTATTAATTAGGTTTCTTCGAAGTACTGTATGACGTATAATAAGCAGCGTGTTGTCTTGGGTTTTCTGCATTGGTGAGCTCAGATGCATGTGAGCTGTCCTCTTTTTTTTTTTTTTTTATAATCCAGCCAACAACGGGCTGGTACCTGTGATCAGACTCGCACTTGAGGGGAAATGGGAACTAGTGTTTGTGAGGAGCACAACTTATATATGTGAGATAATTAAAATTAACACATGAGTTGATCGGAGACACATGTGAGGAAACACAAAAACAAACAAAATATTTATGTGCAGAAGATCGAGAAAAAACCATTTATGGTTGAAAGATAAAAAAGAATGCTTAACTACAAATAAGAAAAGCAATTAAGCTGAGTATTAACATATGAATATCCTTTATTCTATATTATATTATATTATATTATATATATGGGCTTTAATCCTATGAGTACTATTCTTACACATTTAGCAGGAAACTTTTTATGGAGCCACTTATGAGTTTTATTTAGCCAGAGACTAGGGAGATGAAAAGATGTATGTCGGACCACTCCAAATATCAAATTTGTCGTCAATCACAAGTCCCTAACCCTTTTATCCATGGCCAACAAATTCACTTAATTTAGATTGGTGCATAGTCGATCCAATAATCTAGTAAATTTGCATTTAACCGAAACTTAAGGTGGGTAACTATTGGGAGATTCCTAAGTGTTGCAGGGTTTAATTTAGGTAATAGATAAACTCCACCTAAAATTCTTACAAAAAAAAAAGATAAAAACTAGTTCTCACAATATTATTTTCCCATTATATGTTTTATATAAAACCAATACCCCCTCTCACAAAGGAGCGCTACATGGTGTGCTATAAGAATATAAACCTAGTCACAAAATACTCATTTAACTTTTTCTTTAATTTTCTATAATTAATTACTATAATATAATATTCTTTGTAGCGTCGTGGTACGATTGGTACATAAACCATAAAACCAAATCATGTGCCATGTCTTCTGTATATGGAAAAAATGTCCAATTTTCATTGGCCCTATTATTTCGTAATTTACGCAGAACACCTTTATTCCAGTTTTATACTTTTGGTGGAATGAATCACGATTGAGAATCGCCAGTGGTAGGGAAATATTACATATATCCTCTGGATTTAGAACTCCTTTTCTACTACATATATCCACGTGGGTACAATTCAACCTGCCACATGTTTTATTTTATTTTATTTTATCTTCTTTGTATAATTGAACTTTCAAGGCTCTGTTTAAACAAAAGAAAAACATACAACGTACAAGTTAAAGAATTTCAGAATCTTCCAAATATAAATATAAAAATATGGTCATTTAAAAAATAAATATACAAATTGAGAATATAAACCTAGTCACATGTTACCTTTTTTTCATTTTCCTCCAATATCTCAATAATTCTCTAATTACTTTTTGAATTTACTTACTTTATTATTTCGCCACTTCAAGAATCAATGTATAAAGGTGAGACGTATGTTTTATACTATCATGTATCATTCACAAATCATACATAAATGTATTGTCTAACCATAATAAATTTTTGACACTTGCGATATATTATAAGCCTAGTCATAAAATAGTCATTTTATTATTTTTTTATAATTAATTATATAAAATATAATAATCTGTGTAGCATTTTGGTACGATTTCTAGCTATAAATTATAAAACCAAATAATGTGCCACGTTTTCTGTACATGGAATAAATGACGTCCCGTTTTCATTGGGCTTATTGTTTTGTAATATACACAAAATACCTTCACTCCATTTTGTTACTTCTGAGTTCTGTGTAATGAATCCATGATGGAAAATTGACGAGGGTAGAAAAATATGAGTCCTGTACCTTTTTTTATTACATATATTAATATGGGCAATGGCGGACCCAAGATTTTCATTTGAGGGGGGCTGATGGTGTCAATTAAAAAATATTATCTTATCATACTTTCTTTAGACTAGAGAAAAACATATAACCAACAAATTGAAATGTAGAAAAAAAATCCACAAACACAACTTCAACAAAAAAGAAATATAGAAAAAAATGAAAGGATTTTATATAGAAAGTCCATAAATTCAAAATCAAAAAATTTTTTTTGAAATGAGAGCTGTTTCAATTGAGGATTAGGTGCATTACCACGAAAAAGTCATAATATTGGAAAAGAATTTCTATCATCTCTGCTTCAATGTATTTTGCATAAAACCAAAAGTCCCATTATCAATAGATTACAAGTCATTACTGCTTAAACAAATGGGTCCTATGAGGAAAATTCAATGACCATGCTCAACATTTCTCCAAAAAGAATTTCTTCCTTAAAAATCATATAAACTGCCTCCCCATGCTCTTGTAATCCCAAGTAGACAAATGGATCATGAGTGAAAACCAATGAAAGTGATAGAAATTCTCAAGAAAAAGTTCCAGAAACACCTAATTATAATAAATTCAATTTTGAAAAATTTCATTCAATTTACTTATAACCCATTACCTTTTTAGGTAAGTAACCTAACCACTATCACAAACGTACAAACATAGATGTTTATTTTCTTACCAAAATATTTCAAAACTAAATATATAGAGAGCATGGACCATACCCATGTGGGTCATACCCGTACTTGGCAGGGGTTGTAGTGCTAGTTCTAGTATGAACTTAGAGCAAACCTGGATAATGTCTTAAAATATTTTGATGGATTGTGTACTGGTTTGATTGTAGGGTGAGAACTGTAAAATAAATTTATAAATGTTTAATAGAAAGCTTCATAAATTTAAAATCTAGTGTGTTTTACAAGATCCAGAAAGATTGTGAATTATTCTCAAAACTCCATAATGAAAAAAATATTCTTATAATGGAGAAATTCACCAATTTGCAATCTCAATAAAAATAACTTCAACTGTTTCTAAACCTCTTAGTGATAGAGATAGTCACAAACTATAGCATGCTAATGAAAAAAAAAACCCAATAATGGTCTCAAAATATTAGCTGACCCTTGGAAAAGCTCTAAAAAGCAAGATTAAGTAAAGCTAACTAAGAAAAAACAGCTTCCCGATTTCAAAGAATAAATAATCCATCATGACTGATCACAAAATTTTTGTATTAGAGAAGATACCTCATCAATAACGAGCAAAAGCCATAAGTTTATCAAAAAAAAAATTTTTGCTATAGCCCAAAACAAATTAAAAAGCCTGAATCAAAACAAGAATCCATATAAATTTATCCAAACTATATCTAAAAAATAAAAATCCACCCATAATTCGAAGAAAAGACACTCCGTATGATAATCAATGTTTCCAAGCTGTTGGGAAAAAGGGAAAAGACCCATGATTAGTCTTTATGGATCGAGAGAGTGGGAAGGAATAAAGAGACATCCAGACTTCTGTGTGTGTGTGTGTGTGTGTGTGTGGGGGGGGGGGGAGGGGGGGGGGCCGCACGGTTGGTTTGTTTTAGCTGGGGGGGCTTGGCCAAATGACTATATAGCCCATACTGTTTGTTTTTGAATTTCGGTCTGCCCCTGAATATAGGTACCCTTAAATCTGCAACATGTTTCCATTGGTGTAATAGAACTTTTAAGATAATGTTTAAACTAAAAAATTCCACATGTCAAAACATTTTGATGCTTTCTTTTGCTTTTGTAGTTGTTGTTCACTTGTTCTCCGTGTCCTCTGTTGTTCCTTCGTCTGTTTTAATGAAAGTGTCCCTCTAAAAAAAACTATTCAATAGTTTTGAGAACAAAAGAGAATCTAGTAGGCAAAGGTTCTGTTTGGCAAGTCTTTTTGGTGCCTCTTATTATCTTAAAACAAACAATTTGAAATAGGTTTTTGATTGTTTGGTAACATACTCAAAGTGGTTTGTTTCAAATATTCTTTAGATGAAATACATCAGTTTCAAAAAGTCACAAATCTCAGCAGAATTGAAACAGACCCAACGTCTGATGCGGAAAGAGGCTGTGCTACGGTGAAAACGGACGTCCTCATTGGATGTCCGTCTTCTTCTTTAAAAAAAAAAAACATTTGGGACGATAACTATGATTTGAACCATTGAATACATGTATGGCATCAAACACAGCTATGGGCAAAGATTTCAACCATTGGATCATCATAGATTTTAAGATATGTGCAAAATAATTCATACCCTTGGATCTAGTTTTTTTTACTTCTATGGACCTCAAACACAAGATCTAAGCCATGAATCCTCTTTGAAATGCTAAAAATGGCTGTGTTAAAATTTCAAAGGTTGATACCTCATGGATCTCAAGAAAATTAAGAAAAATGGTTGGTTTTTGATGTACCATGTATTAGTGACTAGGTTGTGGATGTGTCCACAGTCAGTCTGTTTTTTATCTAAATTATAGGATATCAAATCATTATCCAAACCATTGAATAAATTAATAAAGTCAAGCACCACCATAGGTCCAAATTAATTTCAGCCATTAGCTCATCATATATTTTGAGATATTTGTAAAAAAATAAAACCCCATATATGCATATATACTTTTTTGACATAAGTGGGCCCTAAACACAAGATCTAAACCATTAATTCTCTTTTTAAGGATAAAAATAGGAATGGGGTCAATTTTCAATGCTAGATTCCTCATGCATCTCAATAAATTTCCGAAAAACTTTCAACCATTAATTTAAAAGAGTCTATTTCAATTTAGTTTTTTGTGTTAACAAACATCACTATTTCTATGACTCCGTTTGAAATAGATCTATTTCATATAGATAAGATTTGTCAAACAAGCCCAAAGACTACTTAAGAGAAACCCACCTTACACTTTACTCTTATTAGGTTTTCCCAAGAAAAAACTCGTGTTTGACAACACATACACACAAACACACACATATATGACTAAGATTCCTATGTATCCTGAAGAATAGAGGGAGACATAATATAGTACATGCGCTGCACACTAGATCACTATGCTTGCCTCATTATGGGGGCCCCATGGGATGGGACATGGGGAATGTGAAGATCTAGGTAGGCCCTACCTACCTACTTAGTGTAGGGTCCACCTGATCATTTTAAGCCCTCCATTAAAGGCCTAATCCAGTTGGATGGTTGTAGACCCCTTTTGATCTAATGTGATTGAAGGAGATCTTTTTTATCCATTTGGATAGACCAATAGTGCCCCTATGATCAAATTTGCACCACACTACTAGCTTGTGTTGATCTTCTATGTATATATAAGCCTTTTTTTTTATTGGCTAATGAAGGGAGTCTTGGCCGTCTGGACCGCACTATTAATCCCTTTTAGGCTGGATAAATCTCTTGTGGCCCAATGGGATAGCACAGCTCGAGCCCACAACCTTCGGGAGCAAACTGTAGTCCTAGACCAAATAAACTATCCTTAGATCTATGCATATTTAAACTAGAGTTAAAGATACCATTAAATAATTATATTAAGAGAAATATGTGTTCAAATTTTTCTCTTTATCTCCACAAAAAATGCAAACACCCAAGGGCAAAGAGAATTTCTCAAGAAAATTTTTTTGTCATACCCTAATTTTCTCCATCCCCCAACAAGGCACTCGTGTCTAACCTTCGTCAATTATGGCCCCCACATTGAATATTAAATTAGTTCTCTAATAATTTTATAATGGGAATGATGTGTTCAATCACACTTTCAAGAGAAAGTGGCGTAGCTCATGCAAAAGGATGCAATGAGGAACAATATGTTGGCACCAAATCTGTTATTGATTTTGTTCTAGCTATTGAAATTGAAGATCTAGAAGGCACCTACTTGAAAGTTGAAATTACCATTGGTCTAACTAGTGTCAGTTCTTATGTATGATGACAATGACTTTAGTTTTAGCACATTGTATTAGCCTGACACAAAAATTCGAGAAAGGAAAAGCAGTGATTTTGTAACCTTAGGTAGAGACTGATAGAAGTCATTGTTAGGGGTATATCGGCTGAAAGGGTTGTGCTGGTGGAAGGGATAGGCTTGTTTAATTAGGACTGGGTTATATCATAACATATTAGAATTTGATTTGAAAATAACTTACTGCTTCAATCATCAGAAGAAGTCTAAGTGACCTTTTTTTTTTAGTACAGGCACCCGTATACAAACAATGGGGAATTATACAGGTGAGGGACATACACAACTCACACATATAGGATAAAGGGACGACATATATGTGAGGAATATATATAACTCGCATAAGTGAGGTTTTAAAACTCACATAAGTAAAGAAGAGGGAGATGTGGATTGAACTTGAGACTTCTCAATAAGAACCAACACTCCTAACCACTAGGGTAAAGAGCTGTGCTTGAGTTTGAGTGACTTAGTGCTTCAATAAGAAGAAGAATTCTGAGTTGGTCAAATTTGACTCTAAGGAGATTGAGATTTGAGTTCTATGTATTTATATTTTGTTTTTATTTCTAGTATAGGAGTTTAATTTAGTTTGGAAGTGTCACTTTTATGAAGTAGGTTTCTTGGATGTATGATGTACTATAACCTTGGAATAAGAAGCTTGTTGTCTTGGGTTTTCTCCATTGTTGGACTTAGATGCATGTCATTGTTTTTTTTTTTAATCCCGAGTTACGGACTAAGACTTGTGAGACTTACTCATTTGAGGTAATGCAAATTCGTACATGTGATGAGACACAACTTACACATCCAAGGTGATTAGAGTTAACACATATAGGTTGATGGGTGACGTATGCAAGGAAATACAAATTCACACATATGAGCTAATAAGAACTCACATATAGAGGGAGACAAAGTCATATATATGTCAATGTCATGTAATTGAAAACAACTCACTTATGCAAGGATGGGAGAGGCTCGGTGATTGTCTCTAGCGTGCAGTAGAATCAATTATAAAGTTCATCTAGGTAGGTTAGTATTTAAATTCCTGCCAGTTTAAAGGCCTCATTTTTGCTTAATTAGAGTAATTAAAATTGGCTAATATTTAATAAACATATATTAAGTTGATTCCAATTATTTCACTATAAGAGAGATGGAAAATTAATGCGCAGTTGTCATTCTATAGGAAAGTCAGTGACCATTTAAACCGACAACATATCCTTCGTCCCTGTGTTTCTTTAATTTTTACTATAAATTTCTAGGATATTGCCTTCCTGCAAACAAACGAGCCCTAAACCATGTCTTTATATTAAACGGGCTAACAATGAACTAGTCGGTCACAAGTCATCATCACGTAGTCTCTCTATAGCAAAACATTAATTACCCAGCCATCTCACTACAGATATAAATCAAACTCAAGACAGTGAGGGTCTTATATACCACTCCATCTTATATTCTTCTAAATTCTTTGATACTCCATTAGAACCCATTCATCACGAATGGCTTAGAATTCAATAGTAACTAGGCAAACAGGCCCATAGTGCTGCTTAGCCTTTAGCCGGCTTTGAATAAGCTAAAGGATGTCATGTTTTTCGTCTCTCCTGTGAATTCCTCAATAACTCAATAGACAACCCACACACTAGGGGCTCATTTCATCCACTTGTAAGAGTGTATTAAATTCTGAATGCACAACCTATTGGCTTTAATACCATATGAAATTTTATTATCTAATTATTCTTACTAAAACTTTGAAACATTAGCAGCAGCATAAATAGTTTCAATACTCACCTTGGGTGATGCCCAGTCCTCAATGCCCATTTTCAATCATGATATGTCATAGCTGAGGGTTTTCAAATTAGTATTGATTGCCCCGTCTCAATATTTAGTAGAGCTCACATCCATCTTTAAGAATTTTAAATCACCACTTGTTTAACTATTTATAAGTTTTTTAGAATAAAATTAAATCACTTGTTCACTTGTTCTTAATTATATAAAATCCTTTTATTAACCTAAAGATAATATATTAATATGCAAATCTCTAATGTAAAAAAGAACTTTCAAGGCATTGTTTAAACAAAAAATTTCAACATGTTAAGAATTTCATAATCTTCCGAATATATATTATTGTGAATATTGAACATCACCCGTTGTACGCACACATGAATTACAAGATCAACAAGAACAAGCCACACACAAGAAGACAAGCGAGATTTACGTGATTCACCCAAACAGGGCTACATCTACAGGCACAGAGGCGATCATCTTCACTATCACAAGTAAAGTACAAAGAGACTCTCTCTCTCTCACATCATCTCACCTACGTGGTGTGGGAACACCACGAGCAAGAGAGCTTTCACCTCTCTTCAGTTGCACGATCTAGGGTTACAGACTACACACATATATGGTCTCCGCTTTTTTTGCCACCAAGAAAGCCCCGGTATAATTACCAAAATACCCTTGACTTTAAACTAGTCCCTGACTAACCCAGTGGACTCATCCGGCTAAACCGGAATACAAGACATATACCCAACAATCTCCACCTTGGCTTGAATTCCGCACAACTCAAACCACCGGAGATAAACTGGCAATGTCTTCGATCATCTTCACTATCACAAGTAAAGTACAAAGAGACTCTCTCTCTCTCACATCATCTCACCTACGTGGTGTGGGAACACCATGAGCAAGAGAGCTTTCACCTCTCTTCAGTTGCACGATCTAGGGTTACAGACTACACACATATATGGTCTCCGCTTTTTTTGCCACCAAGAAAGCCCCGGTATAATTACCAAAATACCCTTGACTTTAAACTAGTCCCTGACTAACCCAGTGGACTCATCCGGCTAAACCGGAATACAAGACATATACCCAACAATCTCCACCTTGGCTTGAATTCCGCACAACTCAAACCACCGGAGATAAAACTGGCAATGTCTTCACGTACTTTGCTGAATAGTCCGTCACTGCACCGACGATGCAGTCTTCTTCAACATTTTGACTTGTTAAACCAGCACATGAACTTTGAGCAAAGTTCATCTTGTCAAACTCCACCTCGAACTGAAAGCTCGAATCATTGACGAATCTGAGTAATATTGATGAATCACTCACCATCCTGCCCCATCTTCAACATCACTGTGAAGATCCAATCACCACAAGCATGCAAGCAAAACAGATTAGGAATACAAGTCCAGATGACTTCACAATTGCAGAAACCTCTGCATCCGAGCGGTCAAAAAACTCCATTTGACCAGGCCTCCGATCAATCAAACAAATGTTTGATAACTGCTGACATATCAGCTCCTCCTTACTGCTTTTCCGGCTTTGCTCTGGCAAGATGAATAACATCACATGCGATCCGGAAAGCATGTGAACCCCAAACAAACAACTTCGTTTGAAACAGCAAACCCTTTGCAACTAGGCCACGACTCCTACTATTGGGTTTGCAACAACAACCAGGTCAAGTAAACCTGATTCTGGCCTGAATCCACATCTGTTCAAATTTCCTCCAAATTTCTGCATCAAGTTGTAGATCTCGTTAACACGAGCACGCTGGAAGAAACGAATCTGAAATTCGAGTTTGGATGGCTCTAATATCGCAGAAATAAGTTTCAACGCTCCGATCAGTCAAACCTCCACGTTGACCGTCAAACAACCAATCATCCTCTTCCACTGCGTAGATTTGCTCGAAACGAGTCCGTAGGCTCAAACGGATCTCCGATCGGACATCGGATGATCAAGATATCGCAGAAACAATTTCAGCCGTTGAAATTGGTCAAACCTTGACTTTAACCGTACCTTCGCTGACGTCGGCTGACGTCAAACTGCAATGCTGACTCTGACTGGGCTTCTGCAACCGATCCAGGTCCACCCAACCCGAACACGCACTAAACCCGCTTCAGTGCACTGGGCTAGACTCTGCGAACATGGGTCAGGTCGGACCCGACCTGAACTAGTTGATCTGCTGGGCGAACTTCTGGGTTGGGCTTCTAGTACACGGACCAGGTCGACCCGACTAGACCCTGCCCGGCCTGAGCTCTTCCTGCTGGATTGGGCTGCATCACGGGTTAGGTTAAACTAACCCGACCCGAAACCTAAAGACTGATCCTATTGGCCTGGGCTTTATTTCCACTACGGGTCAGGTCAAACGGACCCGACCCGAACCCGGAACACCTGGGTTGTCTCCCTCAAGGCGCCCCTGTTCTGCAACCCAAAGTTACAGATGGCAGATTCCATCTGCTGCAGCTCCGGCGACGACTTGGCTGGACGGCGACCTGCGACGGCTAGCGGCGACGGCGACGGCAACGGCGGCGACCAGCGGTTGACCTTTTTTTTTTTTTTTTTTCTTGCAGCAGTGCCGTCCATGTCTTCTTCCCCGATTACCGTCCATGTCTTTTTCCCCGATGATCCGGTAACAGCATGTCACCGACGACGATCAAGATTACTTTCTTCTTCTCCGGCAATCCAAAAAGCACGGCCGATTTCTTCTCTCTGATTTATGCACTGCAACAAAGATCTCTAATCTCCTTTAGCCAATAACCACCCAGCCCACCTTGTGATCTCTATCCATGCTGCGAGAACTTCGGATCCGAATCTCGAGAACTTCAGATCTGATCTTATCTTCTCCGATTTACCTGGAGAACAAGACCCTCTCCTCTGTTTCTCCCCAGTTCTCGTATTCAAGTTCTGCTTCGGGCAACAGCAACAGTGGCTCACGATGACCGGAAGCAAGCCGATCCGTTGATCCTTAGATCACAACCGCAGATCTAATTCCAAGATCCGAATGAAACATGTGAATCCTTTTTCCTTCGATCTCAGCAGGACCGGAGAACCCAATCTCGTCTTCTTCTTCTCCGATGGTGGCCCAACCAGAGATCACGAACTTGATCTCTCTTTTTCTCTGTTTCGAAAACAGAGATCCAAACCCTTCGACAAGGATTCAATCAATCGATCTTCCTGCGCACAACCTTCAAGTCACTAAGCGATCTCCACCTCGCTCAGAAACCCAAGGAACACCACCTTGGCTTTGATACCAATTGTTGTGAATATTGAACATCACTCGTTGTACGCACACATGAATTACAAGATCAACAAGAACAAGCCACACACAAGAAGACAAGTGAGATTTACATGGTTCACTCAAACAAGGCTACATCCACGGGCACAGAGACGATCATCTTCACTACCACAAGTAAAGTACACAGGAACTCTCTCACATCGTCTCACCTACGTGGTGTGGAAACACCACGGGCAAGAGAGCTTTCACCTCTCTTCATCTGCATGATCTAGGGTTACAGACAACACACATATATAGTCCCGCTTTCTTGGCCACCAAGAAAGCCCTGGTACAATTACTAAAATACCCTTGACCTTAAACCAGTTTTTGGCTAATCCAGTGGACTCATCCGGCTAAACTAGAATACAAGACATATACCCAACATATATCAAACAAATATGATCAATATTCAAAAAAATAGATATACGAATGGAGAAAATAAGGCTAAAATATTTTCAAACATATTACTTTTTTCTATTATCTTCCAATATCTCAATAATGCTCCAATAAGATTTTGAATATATTTATTCTTATTGTTTCACAACTTCAATAATCATTGTATAAAATGGGAGACATATGTTTTATAGTATTGTGTATCATTCAAAAACCACGCATAAACATATTATCTATCTAACCATAACAGATTTATGACACTTGTTATATATCATAAACCTAGTCACAAAACAATCATTGTATGAATTTTCTATAATTGATTAATATAATATAATTAAAGAATTTGTATATACGTTTCTTATTATTTCATTTACAGGAGTACACGGCTTTTAATATTATTTCATTTACAGGAGTACACGGCTTTTAATAGCCTCTTTACAAAACTTGCTCCTAAAGACGAGGAGATAATAATGGTATATCAATCAATTACAGGAATCAATTCTATCAATCTATTTACAACTAATTTAGAGATAATTATGGTAATCTGCAACACCCCCTCTCAAGTTGGTGCATAGATGTTTTGCATGCCCAACTTTTCTACAATTCCATGAAAGACTGCACTTGATACTGCTTTAGTGAGGATGTCAGCTAGCTGGTCTTGTGACCGAACATGGGGAACTTCAATCATCTTCTCTTCCAGTTTCTCTTTAATAAAATGTCTGTCAACCTCCACATGTTTTGTTCGATCGTGTTAAATGGGATTATGAGCTATGTCACACGCTGCTTTGTTGTCACAGTATAGTTTCATAGGTGACATTTGAGGAATTTTGAGTTCATGCAGCAAATTTTTAATCCATAAGAGCTCACATATACCTTTGGCCATTCCTCGATATTCAGCTTCTGCACTTGATCTTGCTACAACTCCTTGTTTTTTACTTCGCCATGTAACTAGATTTCCTCCAACAGATGTCAAGTACCCCGCAGTTGAACGTCTATCATCAATTGACCCTGCCCAATGCGCATCAGTATAGCATTCAACCGATAAAGGGTCTCTTGTCATAATATCAGCATATCCTTCACCAGATAAAGTATTTCCCTTGGTAAACATGATTCCTTTCCCTGGAGATGACTTCAAATACCGTAAAATACGTATTACTGCATTCAAATGCTCCTCACTAGGAGAGTGCATAAATTGACTCACCATGCTAAGAGAATAAGCCAGATCAGGCCTAGTGTGTGTGAGGTACATCAATCGTCCAACAAGCCTTTGATATCTCTCTTTATCTGCAGGAATTTGATCTGGAAATGTACCCAATTTGATCTTTTCAGCCGCAGGTGTATCACACAGTTTACAAGTCAGCATGCCCACTTCACTTAGTAAGTCTAGAGTGTATTTCCATTGTGACAGGAACATACCTCGTTTAGACCGCAATACCTCGATCCCCAAGAAATACTTCAATGGTCCAAGATCCTTCATTTCAAATTCACGAGAAAGATATGTCTGCAAGGCTTTTCGTTCAGTAGCATCATTTCCTGTTACAATCATATCATCAACATATATAATGAGTACAATAAGTTTTCTCCCATTATGCTTTATGAACAGAGTATGGTCAGAATTGCACTGCCGATAGCCAAATGCATTCATTGAACTTGTAAATCTTCCGAACCAAGCTCTTGGTGATTGCTTCAAACCATACAAGGATTTTCGCAACCTACAAACTTGCTTGCTGCCTTCCACCTATAAATCACATCCTGGAGGCAACTCCATGTACACCTCCTCTTGAAGATTTCCATGTAGAAAGGCGTTCTTTACATCGAATTGATGTAATGGCTAATCAAGATTCACGGCCAAAGATAGAAGTACACGTACCGTATTAATTTTGGCCACTGGTGCAAAAGTCTCTGCAAAATCAATTCCATACGTCTAACTGTATCCCTTAGCCACCAATCGAGCCTTAAATATCTTAATATCACCATCAGCTTTATATTTAATTGTAAAAACCCATCGACATCCAACGGGTTTCTTTCCAACAGGTAAGTCCACTACTTCCCATATCCCATTTTTTTGAAGTGATTTCATCTCCTCCCGCATTGCTTCTTTCCACATGGTGTCTTTCAAGGCATCCTGCACACTATTAAGTACATGCACAGTAGATAATTGATTCATAAATGATTTACTTGCCTTTGCAATCTATGGTAAGATACATAATTATTTACTGGGTATTTAGGAGTTGATTTAAGGACAGGTTCATAACTAACTTTAGGAATGCCTCTTGTGGTGCGATCAGGTAATACTTTAAGTGGAAGTGAGTGATTTACCTAGGAAGCAGATGATGACTCATGACAAGGATTAGGACCATCAAGTGGAGAGAATTGTGTTGGTGGTACTGCCGCACAAGGATTAGGACCATCAAGTGGAGACAATTGTGTTGGTGGTATTGCCGGTTCAGCTCCATTGTTAGAAATATCTGCCGTTTCTCCATGTGCAGTTACCACAGGTTGCTCCACTAGTTCAGGTATAGAAGGTTCCACTAGTTCGGGTGCCGTTTCTCCATGTGCAGTCACCACAGGTTGCTCCACTGGTTCGGGTATAGCAGGTTCCACTAGTTTAGGTATGGTTTCACCTGGGTAACTTAGAAACTGTAAGTCACTACTGGTGCCCCCCTGACTTGCAGTAATGGGAGCTGGAACATTTAATGTTCATGAAATTGGACATCCATAGTTACATATACTGTGCGAGTGGGTGGATAATAACAGTGGTACCCTTTTTGATGGAGGCCATAGCCAACAAGGATGCATCTGAGAGCTCGGGGTTGGAGCTTATGTCGTGCATGAGGAGGTAAGTGTACAAAGGCAGTACATCCAAATATTTTGGGAGGCAGACCAGATGTGGATGATGAGATAAGATTATGGTTCAAGGTGTTAAGAGGTGTTTGGAAGTCCAAGGTACGGGATGGTATACGATTTATTAAGTAGGAGGCTGCAGAAAGTGATTCACCCTAATATTGAAGTGGCATGTGGGCATCAAACAGTGTGGCACGAACCATTTCGTAGAGTTGTCTGTTTTTTCTTTCCGCAACTCCATTTTGTTGAGGGGAGTAGGCACACGTGGTTTGATGAACAATACCATGGAGCTGTAAGAACTGCTTTAGCTCATGATTGACAAATTTGCCGCCATTATCAGTACGAAGAACTTGAATTGGAGTCTTATATTGAGTAGCAACCGTTAAGTGAACTTGTTTAAATAGGGAGCAAACCTCTCCCTTTGTTTTCATCAAACATACCCACGTCATGCGACTGCAATCATCAATAAAAGACACAAACCATCGTGCACCATTGAGTGTCGGAATTTTGGCGGGACCCCAAACATCCGAATGAATGATCATAAATGGCAATGGACTTTTATTCATACTCTGCGGAAGGGAAACAAGGTGGCTCTTGGCCAATGCACAAACATCACACTTAAACATAGATGGAGAAATTTTTGAAAATAACTTGGGAAATAGGTGTCGTAAACAGCCAAACGAAGCATGTCCAAAGCGCTTGTGCCACAACCAAACATTAGAGGCTGAGGTAGGCGGCAGACTAGTAGCATGAAAAGACTGAGTCAGGGCATGTGAGCTCACTGGCGCAAGATCAAGATAATAGAGCTTTCCCCATCTAGTACCACACCCAATTGTCCTCCGCGTCTTGATGTCCTTGAAAACACACGAATCAGGCCAAACAATTACAACACAATTCAAGGCAGCGGTAATTTGTGAAACCAATAACAAATTAAAACTAAGTGAAGAAACCACAAGAACAGAATCCAAATTAAGATTATTAGGAAGAGTAAGGGAACCTTCACCAACAACAGGAGCAGAATTGCCATTGGCTGTAGAAACAACAGGTATGTCAGAGTTTTGTAAGAGTGAGAGTGAAGTTGTGTCAAAGGCCATATGATCAGTTGATCCAGAATCAATAATCCAAGTACAAGACCCACTAGGAGTGGAATGGTCGAGAGACTTACCGGGGGGACTAGAAATATGTAAGGCAACAGTTGCGGTTGTTGGGGGTTCAGCAGTGACAGTGGTAGCAGAGGCGGTGGACTTGGAGTCATGCTTCGTTGGAGCCTTGGCCGGATCCCACCATTCAGGATAGCCAATTATATCATAGCAACGGGATTTGGTGTGCCCCGTGCCACCACAATGAGCGCAAGTTCTCAGTGGGCCAGAGGATGTAGAGGGTTTTTTTCCCATGTCAAATCTTCGGGCTGTTGGCGTGGAATTAGAAGATGCAGCACCATTGGAATTACGGCGGTTTAATGGTGGTGGACGGCGGGCTAGCATGGCCACCAATCAGGATTAGGGGAGTCACCATTCAAAAGAGTTCGACGAGTGGCTTCCCGCCGGACATATGCATATGTGTGTTCCAGGTCTAGGAGTGTTTCCATGCGAAGAATCTCCCCCCGCACCTGTTCAAATTCAGCATCAAGACCATTCAAAAATATGTGAATTCCCATTCTCTCCACAGACTTTTTATAGGCAATAATATCATCAGGATCCTTCATGTGCACTTTGTCACGATGATCGAGTTCCTGGAAGATCTCAACAAGTTCACCATAGTATGCTGGAAGAGGACGTCCAGATTGGCGGATTGAACAAGCACGTTGATGGAGGGCAAAGATTTGCGTTTCATCGGATCCGTCATAGAACGCTTTGGCGAGTGCGTTCCAAATGTCATAGCAGTTCGAAGGCGGAGATATCGCTTCATTATGTCGGGTGTCATAGAGGTGAGTAACCAGCCTTTAACTTTTTGATTTTCAGCATACCATTTGGGATACGAGGGGTCTTTCTCTCCAAGCGGAGTAGAATCTCCAATGATGTAATCAAGTTTCTCACGGCCAGCAATATGGATTTCGATGATCTGGGACCAGACATCATAATTTGTTTCGGTAAGAATTACGTCGGCATTGAAGCCGGAGTATTCAGATTGGACATGGATGATGGGTGAAGAGATGGTAGTGATGGAGGTTTCGGGTGTGTTGGTAGCCATAGTAGTGTGAACGGATGCAGATGTAAGTAAGTCTAGGTTGGGATACAAAGTTTCAGAGGAGCGTAGCCTTTCTCTGATACCATAAAGAATCTGTATATATGTTTCTTATTATTTCATTTACAGGAGTACACGGCTTTTAATAGCCTCTTTACAAAACTTGCTCCTAAAGACTAGGAGATAATAATGGTATATCAATCAATTACAGGAATCAATTCTATCAATCTATTTACAACTAATTTAGAGATAATTATGGTAATCTGCAACAATAATAACTTATGTAGCATTCTGCCACAACTTCTATAAGTTATACAACCAAACAATGTCATTTCTTCTGTACATAGAACAAATGTCCAGTTTTCATTGGGATTCGTGTTTCGTATAATGTAGATAGAACACCTTCATTCCATTTTGTTACGTTTGTTGAATAAATCCATCATGGAGAATTGGCAGTGGTAGAAAAATATTACATATATCATCTTGATCCTGGACTTTTTTATACTACAGCCACGTTGCTACACTTCAGCCTGCCAAATGTTTTTGTTGGTATAATAGAACTTTCAAGCCACTGTTTAAACAAAACAAAAGTTCAACATGCTAAAGAGTTTAAGAATCTTCCAAGTAAAAGTCAAAAAAATATGATCATTCAAAATATAGATAAATGAATCGAGAAAATGATGCTACATATTTTCAAACATATTACCTTTTTTAATTTTCTTCCAATATTTCAATAATTATCCAATAACTTTTTGAATTTATTTATTTTATTGGGGATTTTACTCGAAAAAACCCATTAGATGGGTTCCACACCAAAAAAGACTTCATAGTTCTGATAGCACCAAATTAATCCTCTTGGTATGTTTTGATTAAAATTTTGAAAATGTGGATGAGCAGCGTCGACATCTCTTAGAAACGTTTACGTCACTAATTTTGTTTATTACTAAAGAGCAACGTTAATGTCGTTGAGGGACATCAACCAACGACATTAACGTTGCTCAAAAATAACTTTTTAAAGTTAAAGAAATAACATTCATAAGAAAGAAAAGTTTTTTCAGCATACGCTTATTTTCGTACGACTTTTCAATTGCAATTGTTGTCTTCTTCTCCATTGTGGTCCTCGAGCTTCTTATCCTTTTTAGATTTTTACATTTCCAACATTTTTTAACATCTTTGATATGTTCTAATCCAACACATCTTTGTGTTTTTTTTTTATAGCTACACATAGAGGTATATAGTTCTTCTCCGTTTAACCTTTGCATACATATACATACGTGGTTATTTAGACTTGTTATGTACTTGGTTGTTTAGCCTTCTCATGTGCTTCTTCTGCATTTACCGTTCTCATCCAACTCATCTTTTATGTCCATTATTGTTTAGCTATATCATGGACATATATTTATACAAGTATGGTGAACTTGTTGAATGTTACATATTTGATGATGAACATATCCATTATGTTGTAGAACAACTTTATTTCGATATCGCATGCTTTTGGAAACACTGAACACCGATGAATTACATTCATGGTGTTATTTGAAGTTGACTTGTAAATTGAATTACATGTAATTTAGCCTTATATATTAGTTGAATTTATCAAAGTTTACAGATGACTCAATACACTTCCAAGATCGCTAAATCTTCAAAAAATGAGTTAGCTTTGCTATATGAATAAGACAATCATGTCAGTACAGCAATTCAAAATGACATTGAGTATGGAACCTATAGAGTCTTAAATACCAATCTGGACAAAAAAATGTGGGCCTTTTCAAATCAGTAAGAAAATGGTGGCTCAATGTAGATTAGCTCATCTTTCTGAGATAGATTACATGAAGATTGACCATTCTCTTGTCACGGGTTTAGTGGAAAGATGGTGGCCGGAAATGAACACCTTTTATCTCCCTTCTAGCGAGGCAACAATTACGCTAGAAAACGTATACTTATATGAATTGTCCGTCGATGGTCCCATTGTAATGGTATTACTTTTTGAAAGCATATGGGATACAAACTTATGAAGAGTTGTTGGGTATGGCTCTAAGGCTCAGTAGAGAAACAATTGGAGTAACCATGAAATTCAAATGGTTAGAGGATAACTTTGGACCTGACATTGAAAAAGATGAGATATTTAAGACAAAAGGCTACTCGTTCTTCTTAGTTAATGGCCAAATAGTCATAAATGCTAATAGTTCGAGAGGGCAATCATGGTTATTTAAACTTTTTAAAGAGTTCAAACCCAATGTATGGGGGGCTAGCATGCCTCTCAAACTTGTATAGAATGCTTTCAAGGGTAATTACATTATTAAGGGAAGATGATTTGAAGCCAATGGATGCAGATGTAAATATAGGAAAGAAAAAGAAAGAAAGAAAATTATTGTTCTTTATACCCTTTTAGATCCAATTCAATTGTCATAGGTAAAAAGATATTATCTTTCTCTTGTTTCATACTAAGTTTTTACCTTTTTAAAATAATTTGTTTGTTAAATTATGCAGATATGGGCAGATTCAAGAATGGCAATTGGAAAATACCCCCTGCCAAATCCAAATGACATTCAATTTCCTTTGTTTAAGACATGGCAGTCACATCTTGCAGGGACACACAAAGTCTACTCTCTTAGACAGATTAGAGAGAAAATCAATGATTTTTCAGAGGATCGGATAATCTAATAACTATCTTTAGTAATTTACCATAAATTAATTTTATTTATTTATTATGTTTTATCCTCATATGGCTTTACTTTTGAAATGTAGTTTATTTGACAACCTTACACCCATTATGGGAAAATGTTTGTAGAGCATATTTACTTTATACATGATCCTATATCATTATTGGATTGTTGAAAGCCATATTACAGGACGTGTTATGAAACAGTTTGGCCATAAAAAGTCATTTCTCCTTCAATTTACCCTCCAATAAGTCATGTAGAGTGGGTTGAGCGCACGACATTTCATTATAAGAATTTAGATGTTAAACTTCAAGACCTATGGGATAGGAAAAGAGATTTAGTGCTAATGGAGAAGAAGAAAGATAAATCAAAAGGACATAGACAAGCATACCAAGAGTGGTATCAAGCTAATACACTCCTTATCATTCGAGGAATAAGGAGAGAAGATATTCCCCATCCAACTCCAAAAAAAAAATCAATAAGTGAGGGGAATAAGGAAGAAGGAGAAGAGAAAGAAAGGGAAGAAAAAAGAGAAGAGACTGAAATAGAAGAGGAATGAAAAAATGAAGAAAGACAAGAAGAGGGAGAAAGGACTGAAAGAAAAGGATTCAAGGATAAGAGAGTCCAAGTTGATGATTCACATGATATTCTGTATGTATTTGTTTATTACAGCGTTTTACTTTTCACATGTAGTTGTCAATTCAATTGTTATTTCTCTTCTTTGTCTTATGATGATATTGTTTTATGTTTTCTTTTTTACAGGTTATTAAATTCTTGAATAAAATTTTGGAGATTTGTTTGTCATTCGAAAAAGAAAAATGTTTCCTTCAATGTGTTTGAAGCTCGTTTGCAAGAGAAGATATACGGATTCAAAGCTGCACTATCAACTTCATTTGTTCATTATAAAAAGGAAGTATCAGATAAGTCTTAATCAATTGTTCAGAATATGTATGTATCTTCCTTACCAAATGTGAACAAAGAGCATTCTTCAGAGAAGACAAAAAAGCAACCAATCAAACAAAAGGCTATTGAAGTTGCCAAGCCTTTAGCATATCGCTTAACTTATGAAGGGGAAGAAGCACTTGTATATGGTCCTATTATGGCAGCATTTTCCCACACACATTTTGTGTCTCCTAAAATTCACCAATCGTTGATGTTTTGAATATCCAATTGAAGTACCTAGTAATAGTGAGCCAACCCATGTACAAGGTCCTCTGTCAAAAATCAATATCTTAATTGAAAAAATAAAACATCTACACTGGCAGAAAAAGATCTGAAGTCGACTTAATGTATTCGTGCCTATGCTTCAGTGTTCTAGGTTTCAACCAATCGAGGATGAACACACTTGGCTTCTTGGGGCTTCTCACTTCTACAAATTACAAATCCGTACTCCTAGTATACTGTGATATTACTTCCCAACAAATGAAATAGCTTAACACTAACATCATGTATTGGTGGTTTGAAGTGGAGAAATAATGATGTCCAGATGCACATTTTTTCGATCTGAGTGCTTCTGTAAGTTTTCATCCCCTCATTGTGTTTAGCTTTTAGTTTGCTAATTGAATTATGATCTGATTTGATATGTTTGATGAAAAGAGTAATTTGCCCATAATAATAAAAAAAGTTTTATAGAACATGTTTTTGGAAGCAGAGAAAGATTGGATGAGGTTAGAAATTTAAAGACCATGATTTTTGTGCTATGGAAAACAGCTCACTTTACTTTTTTAGTGGGCTATAATGATTTAAATTTGTAAGAGTTTTACAATAGCCTCAAGAGCAACTCGGACAAAGAGAAAAGTTGTTTAATGATTTTGTAAGTCTATATTCATTAACAATGTATTCAATGTTCATATATTCTAATGTGAATGTTTTCTTGACATGATCTAATAGGTTGTATTTTCTTCACAGATAAAGTTTTTTAAAGGTTGTTAAGAATTTTTGGGATGGCCGGAGATCAAAACATGATAGAGGATCATATTTGATGACATATCCCATCAATCAAACGAATCTGATTGCGGTGTATATACTCTCATATTGGCTTCACATTGTGCATAATGAAAACAAATAGCATCTAATTTTAGAATTATGACATACTATAGCTGTAAAATTATTGTAAATATATATGTAATAAGTTGGATTAAAAAAGGGATATAAGCTAGATATTGATCAATTGACAGAGTGCAAGCGGTCATTGTAACTGTAATGGTTATGTAATTGAATTGTTATACATTTAATGTGTAACATTATTTACTGTATGGAATGTGAAATATTGGTATGGTGTTGTGAGAATGATGGGATTGTAAAAGTTTAAGAGTATGGATTGTTGGTATGGATGTGTTTAAGAGTGTCGATTATTGGTATGGATTGTATTTAAGATTGTAGAAAACGATTGAAATTTGTAATTTATTAATGAAATCAATGATTGTTGGTATGGATTGTGGAGTTAAAAAGTAAATGTATTTTAGTGTGATTTTATTTTATTATAGCAATGCGTTATTTCAGAAGGCAATAATGTATAAGAAGGGGAAGAAGATATTGATCACTGATATAATTTTTAGTGCTACAATGATGCGACATCAACGTCACTTGTCAATATGCAATGTTGACGTCACCTGTCTATAACATTAAATTTAGGCAACGCTAATGTTTCTTAAATTTTTTTATGCAAAAAAACAACATTAACATTGCTTGAATTACTGTAGTAACTATAAGTTTATTTTATTTTCTTTTATATATTTATTTTTTTTAGAATCACAAGTACACACAAAACCAACTCAAGCACATGTGCTTCTATCTGAAATATAACTATAACAAATAAACAACGTCATTGTAACTTGTCAAATTAAAGTTTTCAATAATAGCTATGCAACTATTCTGAGAGCTTTGCCTGTCATAATACATTCTGCACACTATGAAAAAAGATTGAATTGATGTAAAGCCACATACACTAATGGATATTTAACTAGAAATGATAACAACAAAATAGCAACTATCCATATAATTGATCACTAAATATATATTCCCTCAAAGAATGATTTCTTTACAAAACATATGCACATTCATATACATCAACTTGTACTTCTTATATACATTAAAAAATTGAACGTTTGAATTTTTCGAGGCTTGAACATTTGGGTTAACAAGGGCTTGTTCAAAAGGAGGATCTCAATAGCTTTGCTTCTTATGTCCTTTTTTCTATCATTTAAATACGTAACTACCCGACATACTCGATATCGATTCTCCGTACGAATTCCATTTTTCTTAGCCTCCCCAGTTGTCTAAAAGCTATTGGTGGCAAAATCCTTTCATTGCTTATATACAACTATTGTTTGCTATCATGTGTTGCATGAATGACTTTATTATAATTAGCAATATAAGTTCCTTTTTTACACCAACTTTCATAGTATTCATGTGGATTACATAAAAGCTAAGTGTGGCCATTGCATGCGAACATGGAATTCCAAGAACTTGCCATTTATAACATGTGCAAGTATGCTGATGATGTGAACAATATCTATATAGTCTCCAAATTGAATTTGATAATTTGTTAACCCTGCAACTTGAACTCTTATGTAACGAGCATCTTCTAATTCTTGATCAAATATCTTCTACATATATGGTGTTAATTTAGTATGAACATTTTTTTATGAGCATTTCTCTTCTGAAAAAAAAAATCCATCAACTTGCATCTTATCTGTTCAACTTACTTAAAGATGGAAAGTGTTTTTTTGGCTTTCAACATGTTACTTGTACACTTAGCAATGTTGCTTGTAAGCATATCATAATGCCTTCCTTCAACAAATGCATTGGCCCAATGTTGCTTATCAAATCCAATAATGCAATTGTATGCTTCAAAATTAACAAACCTTATATCCTGCATATATGCTTCACACTCTCTATATGCCTTTGTCGCATGCCAGAATTTCGTAAATATTACTAAATCATTGAACCTTATTTTAACATTTTCTGCAAGATGTTTACAATAATAGTAATGATGTGCAAATGGAAGTATATTTTCAACCATAAAGACGAGACCCTTTTGTCTATCAGATACAATAGTTAAATTCTTCGGTGAATCAAAGGGCATTGAGAAGTTAACAAGAAACCACTTTCAACTATCATGCGACCCAACTTCCACAAAAGCAAATGCAATAGGAAATAGTTTGTTATTTCCATCAAGTGTGATAGCACCGATTAAGATTCCTGAATACTTACTACGAAGATGACATCCCTCAACCATAAGCAATGGCCTTAGAAATGACATGAAAGATTTGATACATGGACCCAACACAAAATAAAGCTTTGAAATCTATCTTCATCGCCAGTTATAATATTAGCAACACTTCCCGAATTCATCTCTTTTAGTCAAGGCAATTTAGTAGAAGCATTTGAAGTGATTCTTCATATGAACCACAGATTAAACTATGTGCATTTTCTTTTGCCATATGAGACTTCAATAAGTGACTGTGACTCCAAACTCCATTTGATAGTTATTTATGATTTCTTTCAACGTTAAATTACTGTTTAACCAAACACTCTCTAAGATATACTCTATAATGAGCTTTAATAACACTTGTCTTAGGACATACCCAACAATGGCTTTTACAATGGTGCATTGAATTGTAAATTCAAATATGAATCAAGTGCCACTTTTAACAACAAAACATGAATACATCAAAAACATTTCTCAAGTTTGCAATGAACAGTTACTTTCTCCTTATTTGTCTTTAGATAATGAAGTGTAAAGTTGTTGTACATTACAAATTTTGCTATAAAATTTCTAAAATGTTTGCAATCAAATAACTCATGACCAATTCACATCTTTCTAACAGAATCATGGTCAATGTCAATGTCAAATTCAAACAAACGCATATTATCTTCAAACTGTACAAGTAAATTATGAGCAGTCTTTTCGAGAGCATTTGACTTCTCACATGACTGGTGAGGAATATAGCCAAGAATATGGCCGCTTGAACTTCGACTGCAACTTTTCCTCATCTTATCCTCAAAGTTAACAATCAACTTGTCGGCTGACTATTTGGAAGCATTTGACTTCTCACCGAACTAATATAAAAAAAAGCCTAGGAATATGGCCTCTTGAACTGCGACGAAAACTCTTCGTCATATTTTTAATGGAATCACTAGGGATGTCATCATCACTTTCCTTACTTTCCCATTCTGTACCATCATGCATATCAAAGTTTTCATCTTCATTAGGAAAAGAATTTACTTCTTTCTATAGAAAGTGAATGTCATTATCATCGTCAATGTTGGGAGTTTCAAATTGATTCACATCTTTAGTGCTGTTGGGGATATAGACTGGTCCACTATCTTTATGACGCGATAACTTGTTCGGTTGAGAGTTTTGAATGGAGGCAATTCTATAGTGATGTTGGAAATGGGAACTGCTCATTTATTTTCATGAACACAATGATTTGTAACAGGTCATTTTCCCTCGGAGAGACTTGGTGCCTTCATTTATAACCTACAACAAATAATAAGACTATGTTAGTACTAAATTAAATAAATTCAGGCAACATAATGAATGAATTTGATTATGAACTTCAAACTTACCTTGATTATACACTATTTACATTTTCAACATTTGAATCTCCTCTAACAATATACAAAAAAATTTCATTTGTATTCTCCTTACATAAATCCAACATGCACTAGATATCATCATTATTGTCAATGCAAATCAAAGAAAACATATGACTATTGTGAAATAGATAATCAATTCATTCCTTCTCTATATTGTTATCCCAATTTGATTATTCAATAGCTATTTTCTTTAACTCGACATATATTTTATCTCTTTCAACACACCTCATTCTCTACATACCACCTTTATAGATAAGAAGCATAAGATCGAATCTGAATGTACCATCATATTGCAATATGAATATTAACTTATCACTTAACATCTTGTTTATAGTTAAGCGTATTAGTATACATGCAAACCTTAATAACTATACATGCCATGCACTAATATACAAGTTAGTTTCAAAAAACTTATAATAATTAAGAGCTTGGATCAATCAAAACTGCCATTTATATTCCATGATAATAGTGTGCATAACATGGTACGGCACTTTAGGTTTGAAGCCAATAATATAAAACTTAGATTATGCTAAACCTCGAATAATACAATCACAAAGCATTAACAAAACATCCAATCATTCTATGAATCAAGATTCTTAATACATTCCAAAATACTATAGTAACTATTAGGTTTACTATTTAATATAGAACAATCACACAGTGTATAAACAGATATGCATGTTTTATCAGCCATAATGGAGCACTAACCTGATGAATGAAGCCAACAAACAAGGAGAGACGGTCACTAAACACTATTATTTTTCTATCAAGCCTGAGCATAGGCTAGATGAAAGACGAAGGTATAAAAAAGAATGCTTTGTTTAGCTTTCCCATTTGATGAGAGAATAAAAGTTACTATCATATAATAAGTTTGATATTAGGATATGGATTTCTAAACAATATGTCAACAAATTGGGTGAAGCCTTAGCCTCACTACACCTTTTTTTTTTTTTTACATTTTTCTTAGTGATTCATATATAAAGATCAAACTTAATTATTAGATGATTCAAGCACCCCAATCTCTTACCAAATAGAATACTAACCATCCATTTCTATACTCCTATATCTTATTCAATTTATTCTGAAACTTGAAAGGAAATAACAGTATTCAAACAAGAAAGTAGAGAAGAATATCATGTAAGAAAATAAATATTGGCTATTAATGGGGAAGAGCGACATATTCATAGCATCAGCATCATGTTTCTGTTGTGCCTTTAACAACTGTTAACAAGTCTTCCCATCTCTAAAGTGTTATATTGATGAAGAAAAGAAAACTATGGATTTGAGTGCATGTGTATTAAAAATATTATTTTTAAGGGACGTCAACATTGCTTTTTAGTGCCATATAAAATTAGCGACATTAATGTCTCTGAGAGGAAACGTCACTCATCTGCATTTTTCAAAATTTTAACTAGAACATCAATCTAGTATTGTCAGAATTATGAAGTCTTTTTTGGTGTGAAACCCATCTAATGGGTTTTTTCTAGTAAATCCCCTATTTTAGTTTTTCACCACTTCATGAATTATTGTATAAAATGGGAGACATATATTTATAGTATTGTGTATCATTCACAAATAATGCGTACATGTATTGTCTAAACATAACAAATTTATGAAACTTGCGATTTATTATAAAGTAGTAATAAAATATAAATTTTATGAGTTTTCTAGAATTAATTAAATATCTAAATATAACAAGTTTATGAAACTTGCGATTTATTATAAAGTAGTCATAAAATATAAATTTGATGAGTTTTCTAGAATTAATTAAATATAATATAATAATCTATGTAGCATCATGGTTCAATGATATAACTTATAAACCAAATAATGTGTCATGTCTTCTGTATATGGAATAAATATCCAATTTCATTGGGCGTCTTTGTTTTGTACTCTACACAGACCACCTTCACTCCATTTTGTTACTTTGTTAGAATGAATCCAATAATGGAGAATAGGCAAGGGTAAAGAAATATTGCATATATCACCTTGATCCTATACCTTTTTCTACTACATATATTCATGTGGTACACGTCAGTCTGCCACATGTGTTTTTTTGTTGGTGAATATAACTTTCAAGGCAATGTTTCAACAAAAATGTTCAACATTAAAAAAATTTCAGAATCTTCCAAATATAAATTAAACAAATATTCAAAAAAATAGTTATATGAATTGAGAAAATAATATTAGCCAAAATGGCCCATTCTGAGCACTTTGAATGGATTAGATTCACACTCCAATGGCAGGATTAAACGTAAATGGATCTCCAAAATTTTAGGGCATACCTGAATCCATCACTAAAGGAGACGGAATGGCTGCCAAAACTAGGAATTACAACTCCCTTGATCTTTTCTTGTGATGCCAACAGGTTGATGATAATGCCAAACTTCGTTTTTTATGTCAGTGTGTATGAAGATGACGGAGTTCCCCGGCTTTTATAGCCATCCAACCATCAATGGACGACTGCAATGTTCCCTTTCATTATGGACCATTGTCAATGAAACATTCATGGATATTCTATATAAGAAAACTGAAATTGGATTGAAGTGCATTGAGGGAGAGGAGAGGACCGTTACATGCAATGGGCGGTGGTCATTTGGACCACCACCCTCGACTACCAACAATCTCCCACTTGGTCCATATGACCACCATATATCCTCTTAGTTTATATATATAGTATATAGGAAAATACTTTATTTTGCAAACAAATTTTGAAAACGATTTTAACTGATGCACATCATTTGAAAACACCGATCACCCATGAAAAATGTAACACTAAGGTCTTTAATATGTGATTAAGTTAGTGTACTAATGCGAACTGTGGTAGTTACATACCTCAACGATATATTTCCTTCCACAATCACGACACCAATATCCCTTCCTAATCAAGAACTTAAGTAGAATCTTTAATATGACTTCTTTAATGGGAACTGTAATGTCATAATACTTTTATATTCTCACTTCATTGCACAATTATCACATGTGAATATAAAACAAAGTAAAAATTACAAAATCATTTCTTTAATTGATCAATGAATAGTGCAATACATCATTGACACCTACAAGGCATTTCATTCAAGCCCATACTCATTATATGGTCTTTAAAATCAATTGGCACCAATGCCTTTGTCAATGAATCAGCAACCATGAGTTTCGATGGAGCTCTAATAATTGATACTAAACGATTTCGTACTTTCTCCTTCAAAACAAGGTACTTTACTTCCAAAAACTTTAATTTACCGGAACATTTGTCATTCTACGCAAAAAGTCGAGCAGCATTGTTATCGTAGTAAATCTTTAGTGGTTCAGAAATACTGCCCATAATTGTAAGTCCCTTGATGAAGTTACGCATCCATAATGCGTGACCCAAGGCTTCAAAGCACGCCACATACTCTGCATCAAATGTGGATGGAGTGACTAGCGATTGCTTTGCACTCCTCCACGATACTGCTCCGCTAACCAACAGAAAGATGTAACCTGATGTTGACCTTCTTGTATCGAGACATCCCGCAAAGTCAGAATCTGAATATCTAATGACCTCCAATGGATTGGATCTTTGATATGTGAGCATATATCTTCTAATGCCATTGAGATAACGTATCACTTTCTTGATAGCTACACAGTGAGGTAGGCTGGAATTACTTTGATATCTGCTTAACATCCTAACTACAAAACTAATGTCCGACCTCGTGCATGTCTATAGGTATATTAGACTTCCTACTGCTACGCATAGGGATATTTATTCATTTCTAACTTTTTTATGCCAGTCATGAGGTATTATTTTTTACTAAACCTATCTCCCTTAAACATAGGGGCATTTTGAGAATACTTTGCACATAAGCTTCTTGACACAACCCGAGTAATCCTCGAGATCGATCTCTAAATATCCCGATTCCTATTACAAAGGTTGCTTCACCTATATCTTTCATGTCAAGATTATTTTCAAGGTATACCTTAGTTTCTTGGATTATGCTAAGGTCATTACTGGCTAGTAAAATGTCATCCACATACAAGACTAAGATGATGAACTTGCTCCTACTAATCTTAAGATAAATACAATGGTCAACTGGATTTTCGGTAAAACCGAAAGATTTAATAATATGATTGAACTTTAAGTACCATTATCTGGAAGCTTGTTTCAGCCCGTATATCGACTTCTTTAACTTACAAAACAATGTAAGTTCATTGTTGAAAAAATCCTTTAAGTTGTTCCATGTACACCTTTTCATCAAGATTCCCATTTAAGAAAGCTATTTTAACATCCATTTGATATAGCTCTAAATCATAATGAGTTACTAGGGCCATTACAATTCTGAATGAGTCTTTCTTAGATACCGGAGAGCAGGTTTCGTGATAATCGAGACCTTCTCTCTAAGTGAATCCTTTAGCCACTTGTCAGGCTTTAAATCATTCAACTTTGCCTTTAGAGTCCTTTTTGGTCTTAAAGACCCATTTACAACCAATGGTCTTGGACCCTTCAGGTAGTTCAACGAGATCCCAAACGTCATTTATAGCCATGAATTCTAATTCTTCTTTCATAGCATCCAACCATTTAGCAGCATTTTCATTGTTTACAGCTTCGGTAAAAGTTTTTGGATCTTCTTTAATTTCAATATCCAATTCTTCTAGATATACAATATAATCATCTGAAATAGCAAGCCTTCTCATATGAGTCAACCTTCTCAATACTTCCAGATTTTCTTCAGGAATGGTTGGTTGTATTGGAAAAGTTGGTTGTGTATTTTGAGGAACTGGATCAACAGGTCGTTCTGGGAATGCCTCTATATCAAGTGGAATCATTAATCCACCTTGAGTAGAGGATTGAGCCTCATCTCTAATCTCCTTGTATATAATATTCCTAGCCTCACTACCCCCATTGCTGTCATAATTCTCCAAAAACTTAACATTATGGGACTTGACTATTCTTGGTGAATGATTAGGACAGTAAAATCAATACCATTTAGACCTCTCCAGATAGCTAATAAAATATCCGCTCACTGTTCTAGGGTCTAACTTCTTTTCTCGTAGGTTATACACTCGTACTTCAGATGGACATCCCCAAACTCGAAAATGGTTTAAGCTAGGTTTCCAGCCAATCCACAACTCGAAAGGAGTTTTGGGAACTGCTTTACTAGGAACTCTATTTAAAATATACATAACCATCTTCAGTGCTTCACCCCACATAGACTCGGGTAATGAAGTATTACTAACCATACTCCTAACAATATCTAAAAGAGTCTTATTCCTTCTTTCAGCAACTTTATTCTGCTAAGGAGTTCTAGGCATTGTGTATTGAGCAACAATACCTTCAGATTCTAGGAATCTTGCAAACAGACCAAGGTTACGGCCTGCTTCAGTATACCTACCATAATATTTACCACCGCGATCTGATCTCACAATTTTGATCTTCCTATCTAGTTACTTTTCTACTTCTGCCTTGAATATTTTGAACATAGACAAAGCATCGGATTTTTCTTTAATGGGATAGACATAACCAAAGCGCGAGTAGTCATCTATAAAGGCGATGAAATATTGTTCTCCTATAAGACAAGGTATATCTATTTTTCCACAAACATTTGTATGGATTAACTGAGTAGTTCAGAACTTCGTTTGGCAGTTTTCTTGAATATTATGTCTGTTTTCCTTTAATACAGTCAACATAGACACCGAAATTAGTGAAATTAAGAGTTG
This sequence comes from Sextonia rubra, assembly GCA_037013555.1. Lineage (NCBI taxonomy): Eukaryota > Viridiplantae > Streptophyta > Magnoliopsida > Laurales > Lauraceae > Sextonia > Sextonia rubra. Next base: position 14,421,940 of record JASUAD010000007.1, on the reverse strand, counting down.
GTAATAGCCCATCATTCACTAATCTCAACATCCTCTATTTCGAGATGTGTCCCAACCGTTTATGCCACAACATAGAAGAGTTCTCTTGTACTAGTCCTCTTTTATGCCAACATTCGTCCCACAAGTAAAATGGTGTGTAGTTAGTAATTGTGTGTATAAAGTATCTAACCGTAACTGATACAAACCATCACATAATAAACCACTACCAATCATTATATTATTGTAAAAAAGTTTCAAATATCCTCTATCAAAATTAAATACATATCCTTTCACATCTAATTTTGAAATAGAAATCAAATTTTGAGAAATATCCGAAACATAGAAGGTATTTGGTAGATCCAGAACGAATCCTGTATCTAACACTAGCCTACACGTGCCTATTGCCTCGACTCTTGACTCATTCTGGTTGTCCATAACGATGGTTCGTTCCCCATCACCTGGCCTCCGGGTTGAAAGGAATCACTGCATACAATCAGAAATGTGAACGGTTGCACCAGAGTTAACCCACCATGTATTGGATGGGACATTAATAATATTGCTTTCACATACAAGAGATAAATTTCCTTGTTTACCTCTTTTCTCAAACCAATTTTTCCTTTTGAGGCAGTCCTTCTTGAAATGTTCTTTCTTGCCACAAAAGTAATATTTTTAGGATCCTTTCTTTCATTTTCTCTTTATCGGTTTCTGACCTTTCGGATCTACCTTGGGCGTGTTGGCATTATTTTTGAAGTTTTTAGGACCTTTCCTGCCTTTAGCATGGGAGACTAAGCTTACCTAAAGTTGCCCTCGGCCTTAAGCCTCCTCTCTTCTTGATCACATTTTGCAATCAACTCAGTTATGGTCCATCGACTAGAGCTCTGATTGTATGTTACCTTAAATGGGCCAAATGCAAGAGGAAGGGAATTCAGAATAAATTGGATCAAATACCATCTGAGATACTCATATCTACATCCTTCAATTTAGATGCTAGGTTGGACATGAATAAGATATGTTCCCTAACTCCCTTCATCCCATCGTACTGCATGTTAGTGAATTTGTTCATTGATGTGGCACCTAATGCCTTGTTAGTCACTTCAAATTTTGACTTAATCTGTTCTAAGAGTTCTTTGGCATGTTTTTTTTTATCAAGTGATCCCCTAATACTCTTAGAAACTGAAGTTATAATAATCTTTTGGCATTTCTTGTCACATCTGTGCCACTAATCATATTTGGCCTTTTCAGTTTCAAAACTCTGTTCGGTGAGGGCAGGAGGCATGGGCTCATCTAGGGCCATTTCTAAGTCGGAAAAAGTTATGGTCAACGCCAACATGTCTAACCATTCAGGATAGTTCGATCTGTCTAATGAGGGAATGGTTCCTAAGCACGAGGGAAGAGACATGGATCTGAAGGTAGATGTTCTAAAAGGAAAAAAGAGATAAACTATTATTCTCATAATTCTATAATGCTTTGAATGTAAAGGGAATCTTACAACAAAAATAATAGTTTTACATCATTGCAAACAACCTTTGGGTCAATTGTAACATGTTAATTTTATTATTCTCGTTTATTTGATAAAATCACAATTTATTAAGTGAATAAGTGAGATCCCACGTTTGGGCATAGATCAACACGAATTCACAAAACATCTTTAACATGTTTTATCCTAATCTTCAAATAATCGAAAAATAAACTCCTTTGGGTTGATTATTTACCTTTAAGTGAAGTTCCAATTTGAGTGTCATTTATGGTAACTCTAATTCAATATTTAAAATATAAGTTTCATCATAACTAGGCCACTTTGGTGACAACCTAGTTAACTCATAATTTCAAATTGAAACCCATGACACAAATTTAATCATCAAACATGCATGTATGTAACAAATTATAACTCAAAACAACATTAATCATGTAAACAATAAGTGGAAACATGAATTTGGATGAGTTAAATATGCATAAAACCTTATCTATTAACATTGAACTATTGGATCAAGAATTAAATTCATTAATATGATAGATCTCATCATAAGGAACACAACAAAAGAAACGAATCGTAAATCCGATATCATATGTGTCCAAAATGATTAAAATAAGATTTCGATCGTTCATTTTTTTTCCTTAATCTGGCTTTGATCTGATTATATTTAAATTATCCAGTCATATCAAAATGATTACTACATTTAAATACATCAATTGGACGGTTCTGATCGGAACGGATCAATTTTATAATGACACAATTATTCACAAACACATAATTATAAAAATGAATAATAATTTATTCAAATCAGGCCAGGCCAGTGGGCATGTCAGACCCAGGTCAGTAATTAGACTGTTCAGTCCAGTCATCCTCCAGTTAGGGCTTGACAGGTTGCGCCAGGTCGGGTTCAACTTGTCGTACAAATGGAAGCCCAAATTAGCCGGGTTCAATTCGGGTCGGGTCAGGTCAGGTTGGACCTGACCTACAAGCCGAACCTGCTTTGTTGGGCTCACGTTGAGTAGGATCCAAATCGGGCTTGCAATATCTGACTCACATGAGGTCCGGTTCATTAATAGCGGGTGGGTCGAGTCAGCGAGCAGGCTTACACTTAGTTGACCTATCCAAAACTTGGACCCATATAATGATTCGGGTCCGCTTGCCAGGTCATCGGCCTGACCTAAATCCGACCTAGGACTATTCATCGTCTTCTTCAACAGAGACGATGAATACTCGGTGTCGCCCGACACACCGGCTATGCCCCAGACGGCGGTTGGGGTCTGGCGAGATGCCGGCGACGGCGGCGGCAGGGACTGCCGGCCATTCCAGTTGCCGGCCGGCGACTGTAATTTTTTTTTAATTCTATTTGTTCTGCCACCTGGGCGCAGCCCCGCGCTTGTGTTGACCCACAATGCCTGCCCAATGGCTGCACCGACGCCCAACGACTGCGGCCGAAAACAGCCGTCGCCTCCCCCTTTTTTTTATTCGCTACTCTATTCTGGAAACAGAAAACAGAGTTGTCATTTTTCACCAATTCTAATCCATCCAACACACAAACCATGGGCTCTGAAACCAATTGTTAGCCAAAATGGCTCATTCTAAGCACTTTGAATGGATTAGATTCGCACTCCAATGGCAGGATTAAACGTAAATGGATCTCTAAAATTTTAGGGCATACTTGAATCCATCGCTAAAGGAGACAGAATGACTGCCAAAACTAGAAATTACAACTCCCTCGGTCTTCTCTTGTGATGCCAGTAGGTTGATAGTAATGCCAAGCTTCGTTTTTTATATCAATATGTATGAAGATGAGAGAGTTCCCCTGCTTTTATAGCTGTCCGACCATCAATGGACAACTGCAACGTTCCCTTTCATTATGGACCATTGCCAATGAAACATTCATGGATATTCTATACAAGAAAACTGAAATTGGATTGAAGTGCATTGAGGGAGAGGAGAGGACCATTACATGCAATGAGCGGTGGTCATTTGGACCACCACCCTCGACTACCAACAAATAAGGCTAAAACATTTTCAAGCATACTACTTTTTTACATTTTCTTCCAATATCTTGCTAGTTCTCTAAAAACTTTTTGAGTTTATTGATTTTATTATTTCAAGCGTCTTCAAGAATCATTGTATAAAAGAGGAGACGTAGGGTTTATAGTATTGTGTATTATTCACAAAACAAGTACAAATGTATAGTCTAAACATAACAAATTCATGACATTTGCGATATATTATAAACCTAGTCATAAAATACAGATTTTAATTAATTTTCTATAATTAATTAAAAATAATATAATAATCTGGATAGCATCGTGTTACGTTTGCTATAGCGTATAAAACTTTGCCATGTTTTTGTTTACACGGAATATATGTCCAGTTTTCATTTGACTTCTTGTTTTGTAATCTACACAGAACACCTTCATTACATTTTGTTACTTTTGAGGAAATGGAGAATTGGCGGGGTAGAGAAATATTACATATATTCCCTTGATCCTTGACTTTTTTTATACTACATATATCAGTGTGAGTATACGATCCCCCTTTTTTATTTGCTGGTGTAATTCAATGCTTGAAAATCAGGCTCATCAGTGTACCATGCGGGATATGACAATGGATTATGTAAAGGAAAAGGAGGGGAATATTCCATTGAGAAATGTATTAGCCAATATGTATGCCCATTTCTGGTTCATGTAAAAATAAAAGGGATATGAGAAAATTCAAGGTTTATGAAAATAAAGAAATGAAAATGAGTCCACATACATGCTAAATCATACATTATAAGAATGCATATGGAAGTTTGAAGATAAACGAATCCAAACAAAACTTGTTAGGAAACTATAAGGATTATGAGTGTTTGCAAATTCATGAGTTGGACAAAACTTTAAGTCTGTTGATTTATAATTTTATATTTCTTTTAGAATAAATTATAGTCATGTTGCCAGTAGAGTTGAAGAGAAGAATTGAAGAAGAAGGCAGAAAATTCAGAAGAAAAATAGAAAAGGAGAGAAGCTCTGCTTGCTCGAGCGGACCCTCTTGCTTGCTCAAGTAGACATAACAGGAAATTATGCTGAATTTGAAAAAACTTGGAACTTTCATCACACGCTTGAGCGAATACTCATCGTGCTCAAGCGGATGTTGGAAAAAAACCACCTTCATGTTTGCGAATAATCTCCTTTTTGTGCCAGGATTGCAACTTTGTATTCTACACAAACCCTAACTCTAAAATACAAATTGTGGGTTAATTAAAGGGGTTATCTCTCAACCCTAATAAGGGACCTTTCTTATTGTTCTAAGCATATAATACCTAATTGAGAGACTACTACTTCTCTAGAGCATCGATTGGAGAGACTATGTTGAGTTGCTAAGTGCTAGAGAATTTTGATTCCACTTCCTTATAGAAGATTGTCTTATCTCTTAGAAGATTGATTGGATCAAGAGCAGAAAGCAATGAACGATAAGGAGTCATGACAACAAGCAGTTGTGCAAGAAGAACTACTCATAAACTCTTTCCTAGTCTCCTCAACCTAAGGACTATAGTTATTCTTGCACAACTCCCTGTTGTCACAACTCTCTACTGTTCACTGTTCTCCGTAATTGATCCAACTAATCTTCTACAAGACAAGATAATCTTCTAAAAGGAAGTAGAAGTAATATTTTCTAGCACTCAGCAACTAAACAAAATCTCTCCAATGGATGCTCTAGAGAAGTAGTGGTCTCTCAATTAGGTATTCTATGCTCAAAACAATGAGAGTAGTGCCTTAGGGTTGAGAGAAAACCTTTTTAAATAACCCATAATTCATTCCTTAGAGTTAGCATTTGTGTAGAACACAAAATAGCAATTCTAGTACAAAAAAGAAATAATTCGTAAATAGGAAAGTGATTTTTTTCATCGTGGGCTTGAGCCCATGTGAGCATCCGCTTGAGCGTATAAAGAAAACTCTCAGTTATCTCTAATTCATCATAGTTTCTATCAGGTCCTATCAGGTCCGCTTGAGTGCGTAAAAGGGTTCGCTCGAGCAAGCCAAGCTTTTGTCACCGTCTATTTTTCTTCAATTCTACACTTTAGCTCCACCGGCAACATGACTACAATCCATTCTAAAAAATATATAAAATTATAACTCAATAGATTAAGAGTTTTGTCCAACTCATGAATTAGCAACACTCATAATCCTAACAATATAACCCCTATTGGTAATGCATGGAAAAAACTCCGTAAACATTACAAAATCAAATAAGATTGAGATCACATGCAATCCAATGAAGCATTCATGCTAGGATTAAACAATACACATGCATGTCAATCTAATAAAAGTGTATCCAGTTGCCTTGATGAAAAAAATGGAAAAAGGACTGCAGCCCTAGTTCACAATCATCCAACGAAGTTCAATCTAAAGGAGAAAACCGGCCAAATCCAAATCAAACCAACCTACAACAACAAGAAGAAGGAACCAAGGAACTCTAAAGCATTTCTAAGATCAAAACTCAAGAACCTAGCTACTACATAGTCAAAGGCTAACGAAGGAATGAAGACAGTGGCAAAGAGGCTCGAAAGTTGGGTCCCTGAAGTGGTGGTAGCTCAAGGAAAAAGAAGATGGCACTTAATAGTGGTGATGGTGGCTGGAGCTCACAGTGGCAGCAAGGAGTGAGGAGGAAAACAGAAAAAGGGACAAAGAAAAGAGGAACAAATAAAGGAAGGAAGGAAAGAAAAAGGAGAAGTGAGGTGAATATCTCATTTTAATGGGGGTTAAAGGGTTAAGAGGTTTTGGGAAATTACAATTTAGTCCTTAGGTTAACTTTATAGGATTTTTAGGAGTCTTTGAGGATTCAATTCAAGTTGAGGCAAAAGGGTAAAGTTAATGGAATTATGTTATCTAGCCAATGGATGCAAAATCTCACAAATAAGAAATTACTAAAAAGCCCTCCAAAACTTCTTGAAATTACAAACTACACCATATTACACTCAAACGAGCTCGAAATACGACGAAACTTCATACACACTATTCTAACAATAATTCGGACTTATTTAGGCTTTAAATGTGCTTAGTCAATTAGCATTCAATTAACTAATTATATTAGGTGATAAAGAAATAGAAAGGCTGGAATACCCAGGGAATCCACTGCAGAGAACTTTGGAGTGATGTTCTGTAGACATATGGCCAGTCGTAAGTTCTCATAATCCAGCTCTATGAACTGGAGTGACCGATGATGATGGATCCGGATGAGGAGACTCCGTCACGTGGCCGGAGATCTATGTGCGTTCCGGTGATGGGAAGCTCCGTGGATCTCTTCGCCTCTTATCTTTCCTACGGGAATGGAGAGAATAATGATCGTACCAAACCCTAGGGCTCCCTTATCCTTATATAGACAAGTCCCGAAGAGTCACACTTACTAGAGACATCTTCCACCAGAAGCCCACATCCACTGATCCTATTGGGAGTCTTATAATAGGGCACAGATCAAGTCTTACACTAAAGTGGGATTGCATCTCTGTTGGCATCTGTCTTGCTTGATTTGACGTGGGACCCGTGGCATGCGGGCCACACGATTTCCTACAATCTCCCACTTGGCACGAATGCCATGTACATCAAATATTTCTTAGTCCCATACGCATCATATGCCTTGCAAAAACCTCTGCAGGCAAAGCCTTGGTGAGAGCATCAGCCGTCAATTCTTCTGAAGGCACATAGAAAATTTTTATATCATTCTTTTCAGCCTTCTCTCTAACAAAGTGATATTTTATTTCAACGTTTTTTGATCGGCTGTTAATCCTTTGCTCATTCACCATAGAAATGGCCGACGTACTGTCTATGCTCATTGGGACAGGCTCCTTCTCATTTATTACCTCCAAACCACACAGGAAGTATTTTAACCAAAGAGCATTTTGGACTGCTGTACTGCAAGCTATATACTCTGCTTCAGCTGTTGACATAGCCGTGGAGGTCTGTTTCTTGCTACCCCAAGAAATTGCACCTCCTCCGAGGGTAAAAACATAGCCGGTTGTGGACTGCTGTACTGCAAGCTATATACTCTGGTCTAAATCACCGGCCCAATCAGCATCTGAGTAGCCGCGTAGTTCCAGGACTTCACCTTGATAACATAGGCGAAGATTCACTGTTCCTTTGATGTACCGCAGAATCCTCTTAACTGCATACCACTGCGGTAATCCTGGGTTACTTAGGAATCTGCTTACGAGACCCACGGCGAATGCAAGATCTGGTCTCGTACACAGCATCGCATACATGATGCTACCCACAATTTGAGCATAAGGTTTTGATCTCATCATTTCCCTATCCTGCTCATTTGTGGGTCCTTGATCGCTTGACAATTTTGTGCTTCTGCAGATGGGAGTATCAATTGGTTTACAGTTAGCCCTATCAAACCTTTTCAACACAGCTTCCAAATAGGATCTCTGTGATAAAGTCAATATCCTATTCGGACGATCACGGGTTATTTCAATGCCAAGGACATACTCTGCCTCACCCATGTCTTTCATCTCGAATCTTGACTTTAACCATTGTTTGATTTCATTTATGGCTTCCAATTTATTACTGGCGATTAAAATGTCATCCACATATAATGACAAATATAAATAACTACTCCCACTGCGTTTAATATAGAAACATGTGTCTGCACTATTGGGGACAAATCCTATTTCACATATGGCCTGATGAAATTTTCTATACCATTGTCTTGAGGCCTGTTTTAATCCATATAATGCCCTATTAAGTTTGTACACTTTGTCCTCATGACCTTGCACCACAAAACCCTCTGGTTGTTTCATATAAATTTCTTCTTCTAATTCGCCGTTCAAGAATGCTGTTTTTACATCCATCTGGTGCAATTCAAAGTCACGACATGCTACCAATGCTACTAAGGTTCGTATGGATTGGAATTTTACAACTGGAGAAAATGTCTCCTCGTAATCTATTCCTTCCACTTGTGTGAATCCCTTAGCTACTAACCGTGCTTTATATTTATCCAAGGATCTATCCTTTTTAAATTTCTTTCGAAGAACCCATTTACATCCAATGGCTTTCCGATCTTTAGGTAGATCTACCAATTGCCATACTTGGTTCTTTTCAATTGATTCCATCTCCTCTCTCATAGCCTCTAGCCAACACTGCGCATCCTGCGCTTTGACCACTTGAGAGTAGGAGGTTGGATCCAAATCTTGCACAGTTTCTAATAAACTGCAATAATCATCTAGATATACCGGTTGTTTCCTCGCCCGAATCGGTCTGCCAACTGGCTCATCGGGTTGTTCAATCACCTCAAGTGGACCCTGGCCAGGAATTCTAGGTCCAACGTCCTCTTCGTCGGAACCCCCACTTGCTTGAACCCCCTTGCCCATAGAGATTTCATATAATTCCACACTCTGTGGTCTTACTCTAGGACTGACCATCGGATCCTCAAGGAAAAACACATCTCGGCATTTCATGATTATCCTATTATCATGATCATACACATGATATCCTTTAGAATGTAATGGGTAGCCAATGAAAGAACAATTTTTCTTCGTTTTTGCTTGTAGTTTATGCCTTTCCTGTGGTGGTAGCAGGATGTGTACAGGGTAACCCCAAACTCTCACATGTTCTAATTTTGGTTTGGTACCAGTCCATAACTCATATGGGGTCTTGGGCACACTCTTAGAGGGTACTCTGTTTAAAATATATTGTGCAATATTTAATGCTTCTCCCCACAAATACAGCGGAAGACTCGCATGGCTGATCATTGGCCTTACCATATCCATTAAGGTCCTATTCCTCCTCTCGGCCATGCCATTTTGCTATGGGGTATATGGGATTGAATATTCATGAATGATTCCCTCACGTGCACAATATTCTTTAAACAGTTCGGAAGTGTATTCACCCCCTCTATCAGACCTAATCCTCTTTATTTTCTTGCCCTTTTGATTTTGGACCTCAGCAGCATGTGTTTGGAACATTTTTAATGCCTCATGTTTATGTTTAATGAGATACACATACCCATATCTGCTGTAATCATCAATGAATGTAATGAAATAGTCCTCTCTGGTTCTATTGTGTACATTCAATGGTCCACATATATCTGAATGAATTATGGTCAATATTTCAGAACTTCGAGTTCCTTTTGGAAATGGTTTCTTGACCATCTTCCCACTTATGCATGGTTCACATATAGGATACTCAATTTTACCTAGGTCTGGTAAAAGTCCATCTTTAACCATTCTACTGATTCTGTTTTTATTAATGTGGCCCAATCTCAAATGCCATAACATTGCCAAACCATTCATGCATACATTCACACACACAGAATAATCAGAAGTAAACTTTATTTCATTATGAAGAATATCCAACAAATACAAATTTTCAGAAAGAAAACCATGGACTAAAACTTTACCGCGCATTCCAATAGTAACCCCATTATCTTTGAATCTAATTTCAAATCCATTCCTTGCCAGCTGGCTCACAGAGATGATGCTCCTCCTCATTGCGGGAGCAAAGAAGACATCAGAGAGATAAAGGGATTTGCCGGTTGGTAAGGGAATTTTGACTTTCCCTATCCCCAACACATCACAGAATGTTTCATTCCCCATGTATATATTTTGTTCTCCGGGTTTCATCTCTTTGAACTCAATAAATACAGCCTTGGTCCTTGATATGTGTCTGGTGGCTCCAGAGTCAATCCACCAATTCTTGTCATTGGTGTCCACCATCATGGACTCAGTGATCATCTCAACATAATCTCTGTGTTCTTTAGTCACTTTACCTTGCTGGCTATTCTCACCCTTTTTCTTTCTGCATTGAGAACTAAAGTGTCCAGGCTTCCCACAATTAAAGCAAACACCATTTTTAGGCCCTTTCCGTTTTGGATTGCCTTGAAATTTCTTTTATTTTTCACATTGGCGGTTAACGCACTGCTATAACTCTTAGTTTTAGCAACCATAGCAGAATTTGTAGGTGTTATACCACGGGCAGCCTGCCTTTGTCCTTCAGCAAGTAATTTTGCTTCAACCTCACTAAGGGTTACACCCTTTTGAAGGCTAAGGGTTTGAGATACATTCTCCCATGAAGGTGGAAGACTCATCAGCAAGTACATGATCTGAAAATCTTCGTCCATTTCTTTTCCCAAGGCTGCAAGGTTACTATGTCGGACCGACATTTTATCAATGTGATCCCTTATAGATGACCCCTCTGGCATCTTATAATTGACATATGCGCTAAATGCCTCCATCAAATGTGATTTGGAGGTTTCATCATACTTGTCCATGGCATAGTCCCAGATTTCTTTTGCTGTGGTGAAGTGCTCAAACTGTTTCACCAACTCACTGGATATGAATCCAATCAATAAATGCCTTGCTGATTTGTTATCAAAGACCCATTGCTCATGTAATTCATGGTCCTCCTTAGAGGCATCATCAGCGGGCTTAGGGACCGGATCGGATTTAATCACATAAGTTAATCCGTCAAAATGCAGTAACGCTTCCATCCGATGCTTCCACACGGCTAAGTTCTTGCCGTTAAAAATATCAGCCTTTGCAAGATCATGCAGGGCTGATTTGGAAGACATGATTTCTATTTATTTTTAATTAAAGGATGGGTTAGATACCACTGACCGTATGAGGAGAAAATACCACCCTTTTATTTGAATCACTGGATTGTCTTCTTTTTTTATGCCAATGCGTAGATCTGCTCGCAAGGATTCCGTAGAAGCAAACGGATCGTCGATCTGACTCCGGACGATCAAGATATCGCAGAAACAATTTCAGCTACAAATCTGGTCAAACCTGCCTGTTGACCGATGTTGACATCACTACTGACGTCACTGCACTGTCTGCTGGGCTTCTAGAGCGGACCCGGGTCGGGTTCACCTGACCCGGAACTAAACTGCAATATGCGCTGGGCTGGACCGTCTGCAAACAGGTCGGGTCGAACCTGACCTGACCCGGCCTGAACCTGCTGGCTGGGTTGGACCTTCTGATAACGGGTCGGGTCGGACCTAACCTGGCCCGGAACCAAAACCGGCTCTGAACTGCTGGGTCGGATACAAACGGGTCAGGTCGAACCTAACCTGACCCAACCTGAATGCCTTTTCTTCTTCCTCTCTCCTCTGTTCTGCTGTCTGCAACAGAAGAGCTGGCCGGACGCGCCGGGTCTTCGTTCTCGGCTACGGTCCAGCGACCAAGGACAGCGGGCTGTGACGGCGAACGAACGGCGATCCCTGCGACGGCGCCTGGCAGCGGCGATCGGCAACTAACGATCGTCTATGGCCGGGAGCAGAAAAAGAAGGGTAGATCCGGTCTTCTTCTCCAGCGCTGATCAGGGTAGATTTCGCCGGATTCACGCCGTTCCCGATTTCTGCAACAGAAATCGATGGAATGGGTTGCCGTGATCCTCTGTGTCACGGGAACAGGGATCCAAAACCCAACCTGCGATCTATGTCTTCCCTCACAGTTCCGATGACCCTCCTCGAGATTTGATCCCACAAATCTCCACGATCTTAACAAACCTCGCTCTGATACTAATTGATGGATCCGGATGAGGAGACTCCATCACGTGGCCGGAGATCTATGTGCATTCCGGTGATGGGAAGCTCCGTGGATCTCTTCGCCTCTTATCTTTCCTACGGGAATGGAGAGAATAATGATCGTACCAAACCCTAGGGCTCCCTTATCCTTATATAGACAAGTCCCGAAGAGTCACACTTACTAGAAACATCTTCCACCAGAAGCCCACATCCACTGATCCTATTGGGAGTCTTATAATGAGGCCTAGATCAAGTCTTACACTAAAGTGGGATTACATCTCTGTTGGCATCTGCCTTGCTTGATCTGACGTGGGACCCGTGTCATGCGGGCTACACGATTTCCTAAAGATAAATCTTCTAGAAATAAAATCTGTTCTTATTCATTGGTTACCCTACGGCTAGCCGTACGGCTAATTGTAAATCTGCACTTGGGTTCTGTGAACTGGAGAGCCTGACTAATTTTCTCGAAAAATTCTACCAATGTCTTACGGTCAACCTCTCATCTAATCGAGAGCTAGCCAAAGAAAAAGTCTCAGCTAATCGTAATGTGCCCCTAGCTAACCGTATTTCATAGGTTCTTTTGAAGGGCCTTCTTTGTAGGACTTTGTAGGCATAGAATTGGGACACTTGGCAATTGTAATGGGGACCAATTGGAAGCCATCTCCATACAAGGTATAACATATACTGGACCCTGACAAGTTGAGGTACAAGCATATCCTTCAATTTACTTTGCACTAAGGCTTATTGCCAGGAAACCATGACCTCATCTCCTTTTGGGACCGTGTAGGGGATCGGAGAAGGCTAACATTAAACTAGGAATGGATTGTAATTTTTCTCTTGACTATCAATATATTATAATTGTACGGTTTCTCATTGATATTGTTTATATTCTTGGGATCACATGGATAACCTAGACAGATTGACTTAGGATCCCCATGGATTATAAACGAATTGATTGGTCTTGATTGATGTGTTAAGGCTAGGCAGCTTCAATTACAAAGCTTGATAGGACTATTCATCAGGATTATAGTTGATAGAGATTGATTGATTGAACGATGAATTACAACCTAGTTCCTTTATTATTAGATGGGCATGTCCACACAGGATAAGCCCAGCCCTTCTGTAATTGTCTAGAATTCTTATGTCAATTACCCCTGAGCTATAACGTCCAATACAAAGGGGTACATATGTTAGGAGGACAATTTAAAGACTTATTGCAGTTGCAGATTGATATTGAGAAGATGTACACCGTTGGGCACCCGCCAAAGCAGAGATTCTAGTGTTGTTGACCACGAGTGCCATGGCATTTATTGTTCTAGGCTAAACATCAAATGTATTAGTTAGCCAAGCTATTATCCTGCTACACGGTCTCCACCACACTCTGTCCAAGATGAGAGGGCAGTGAGACTATCCCATGGTGATTTAGATGCCTATATTGACAGTATACTATAACAAGACATTCTCTTCATTATCCATTGTACATTGTTATTCCAGATTAATGGCTAAACTCCTATCATTCTATTCGTATAATTACAATGTCTTCATCTTGCATTGATATTTTTTATTTATTGACTATATGTTTATTCGCCTACCAACTATTATCAATCTAATGATGCTATGCTTGGTATATAGGTACTGAGCCCTTCTATTCCGAGGGATATGAGACGAAATAGGTGCTTCAGTGAACCAGCCTAATGGCCACGAGTGGTGTGTCGATGATATCAACTCAATCATCATGTCCAACACTTAAAAGCTGTCATCGTATTTTGTATATTTTTTTAAAGTGTTCGGGTGCTCCCAAATATGTGATTTTCTATATTGCAAATAAACACACAATATGCAATGGAAAATAAAATAAATCAAACAAGTAACCACCACAAGAAGACACGAGTTTTACATGGAAACCCAAATCGGGAAAAAACCACAAGTCTGAACCAGACCAACAATCAAGCATGATGAATCTCGCAGTATAAGATAATATACTCGCAACCCTTATCTGATTCTCACACAACCCAAAAACTATAATTCTTCTTATACAAATACGCATTGCCACAGTCACTTGCTGATCTATGCAATAAATTCAAACCTTGTTTGACTCCTCAAACAATCTTCTACAAAAGATATAGAAAACAAAAATCTCTAGAACTCACACAATCGTTTTTTCTCTAATGGTTGCTCTAAAGAAAATGATCTCCTATGTATAATCGCTACTGAGGATAATGACATTTGTGCCTTAAGGGTGAGAAAGAACCCTTATTCATAATCCTGATTTCATGCCTTGGAGTTAGAAACTATGTAGAACTAAAACAGCCATCCTGGCATAAAAAGGAAAGGTTTTTACGCAATAGCAAATTTGTAATTACAAACAGCACAATTTCTACAAACTTTCAGAGGCCATAAATTTGTTATTTCAGCTCTAATTAACGCAATCTAGGGCTCTAAAGATATCTATTCGAAACGAGCTTTTTAATGATTGGTAATTTACCCATATCTAATACTCGATTTGTGAGATATAATCTTTTTAATCCAAATACCTTCATTTAGCTTTTCTAGTGACTCATGTAATAGTCCATTCTAAAACAAATATTAAATACAACTCAATGGGCTCAGAGTGTCATCCAACCTATGAATTAGCCAACATATAAAAATTCTTATAGTCTTGTTATTGCTTTTATTGGACTAGGTTTTAGTTATGGTCATGTAGTTAAACACTTAAACTACTTTCTTGTATCTTTTGTATAACCTTAACTTTAATGAATGTTTAACTTACTTACTCTGAAATATTTATTTATACCATCTAATTCTCATGAGGGTATTGCTTATTTATTATTAAATTTCCTCAACTAACGATTGCTACCAAAACCTCAAGATGTTAGTAGAAGCAGCGAAAATATTTTTTAATATTTCCCATCGGGTGGAGCCCACTCGTCAATAGTCTCCTTTAGGTGGAACCCAGTTGGTGCACTTTTGGCGATACGCTTTTTTTTTTTAGCGTTGAGTCGTGTCTCGTAGGATATAAACTCAAAACCGATTGACTCTGATGCTATATTAAATTTCTTTAGCAAACCATTGCTACCAAAACCTCAAGGTGTTAAAAGTAGCAGCAGAAATATCTTTTAATATTTTCCATCAGGTGGAACCCACTCATCAATTCATACCTTTTCGTAGACTTCGATTTCTGGGACCATGATTTGAGGCCCGGACATGTAGTTTATTTAGAAATTTTTAAGTGACCCCGAACCTTAGGCATAATCTCCGTGCTTATCAACCGGGTGTGACAAACTTCCTATCTACCTTTTTTAGTATTACTAAGGACTCTTTGTGACTTGAGCAGGGAGCAGAAAATCCCTCTCATATTTCCTTTACTTCCCAGTAATTAAAGTTACCAGGAGCAACGATTTAGGACTTTCGGAGATGTATATCAGAATTAGCTCAAAAGCCGGGAGTCGTTTTTTCTAACCTTTTTTTGATAGATTATCGTTTCAGGAAAAAAAAAGGGCACAGTAATGTTTCATCTACTTTCTCGCATCTCTAGCTGCCCTTGAGAATAGAAATGGTTGTTTCGGAATAGATTTCAGATTACATGATAGGCTAATTACCATGTGATGCTCCTTGTTTGATGATTTGATTAAGGGAGTCTTAGTAGCGTAACATCTAGGTTACAAATATAGGAGATCAAAATAAACCCTATTAACCCAAGTAAGAAACAAACCCAGGCCAGAACTAAACGATTGCCACCTCAAGAGAAACAAACAACTCCAGTCGTATTGTTTCAGTAGGTGCAACTGATGACCCTTAACCTCTTATCTCATATAAACAGAGTCCGTAAACAGTCCATATATATGAATAAAAAATACAAGCAGAACAACTACATGATTTAAGAAATAAAATCTACTGCTTGTATAATCTTACTATTTCACAAAATTGTCTTTAACAAAACCGATCAATTGAATCAAGGTTGGATGTTTCTCTCCTTTCAAATAAGACCCATATGGACAATTTAATCAAGATGCTTTTCCAGGTGGTTATGTGGGACTTAAGTGTCTTAAGATTAATCACGACAAGATGCTTTTCCAGGTTGTTATGTGGGACTTAAGTACCTTAAGATTAGTTCAAGAATACTTTTATATCATAAGGACCACAGTTATTTAAGTGTAGGTGATCTTTTTCTCGCTTTTCCAGGTGGGCGAAGCTTTAAAAAACACTAATTTTTGGAATTGATGGGTTAAAGCTCTTCCTTTTTGAAGAATTTAAAATGAGTCATGAGTTTTGAGTGTGACCTGCTTTGGAAAAGGTTCTCAAACTAGTTTTTAAAATGCTGACTTTAGAAGATACCCACAAGGGCTAATGCATTACCCCTTTTCATATAGCAATCCCTACTTACAGTAATTTCTACAATGGATATTTCTCAGAGGCAAAGAATTATTCAATGTTTTTGTTGGTGTATCATGGGTGTTTTTGCCAAACCACTGTCCTCAGCCTGCTTTGCTTTGCTGTTGGATCTTTCATGAGGTGAATAAAGAAGCCAGTGCATGGACATGAAATGATGTTATGTGTTTGATTAGTGGGTGCCAGTGAAAGGAAGTGGGTGTCCTATGCTGCTCAACAACCCTACCCCACTTAGTGATGCCAAATGAAGGATTAAAAGTTTTGGCTTGAGGAGAGGTACAAGTAAGCATCTTCAGAAAATATAGAATAGTAGGGTCGCAAGGTAAAAAAAATTAGGTATCTTAGAAGGACATCCTTTTTTATTTAGGCATTTGTTAAGCAATTGGAATACGAGAGAGCCGTGACAATGTAAAACCCTAGAGATACTCCCTCTTCCATTGAGTTGTTTTCTTTCTTTTGCGTTTTTTCTTTCTTGAAACCAAAAAAGAAAAAATTATTTTGATCATGTAACCTACTTGCATAGAATACATATGAACTCAATAGATAGAAATTCATAGTCAAATGAACTCTATAATGGATTATCAAAGACATAAGGGGTGAAAGACATGTGGTGAAGGATAATGGGCAAAAAGGGGGATACATAAGGGATTTTCGCTATCCTAGGATTTGAATTATTATGGAGATGGCTCAATATATATCATTTTTCATCTTTCTTTTCATTTTGCACTATTTGAGCATACCGGTTTTTTTTTTTTTTTTGGAGCAAAAAAAGCTTTCATTTACTTGCGTTTCAATGAATGCACGGAAAAGTCTTTCTGCTAAGTGGATAAAGGAAAGGGGTAGCGTCCGCGCCACTTTTCCTATGCCCTCTCATTTGAAGGGCTAACATACCCTTCCAGAAATACAATGCATGTATTGAGTTTTGAGTGAGCTATGCAAACCTACCCTTACAGAAATATATATAAGGTTTTAGAATTCCTAAAAATTCAATTACACCAAACAAAGAGTCCCTTTGATTTCAAACCCGATACAAACTAGATTTTCCAATGTTTCAAGCATGAGCAACGCAGAGAGGGAGAGAGCAGTTGATTTTTTCAGCTTTTGAATGGTTCGGTTTCATCTGAATATATCTAAGTACTGCATTTATTTTTATATTATATTCAATGATTTATATGGCACCAAAGGTCAATGTATTCAAGATGCTGAGTGCCTATTGACCAGTTACCGTAGGGTTCGTGGCAGGGTTGGGCTGGACTGAGGTATATCCAGGCTCAGCCCACTTCAAATGTAAGTCCAAGCCCGGCCCAAGCCTGAATCAGGTCTTAAGTGGCTGATCGATGCCCAGCCCATTTGAGAGTGAGTAAGCCGGGCCTGGCCTGAGTCTCTTTTATAAATATAAACATAAAGTAGGTTTTTTTTTTAATGCGGGATTCCAAGTGGTAACTCAAGTGGCGATGACACTCATGCACATGTGAGGTGGGATGACTTGGTGTCCCCTCTTTTATAATGTTTGTTTGGGTTGTAATAAAGTTTTACGCTCGCTCTCTCTTTTATAATTTTTAGTTATATTTTGTTTTATTAAGGGCGGACCAGGCTTGGCCTCTCTACCACTGCACCTAGGCCCGGCCCATCTATTCGATAGGTGAAAATTAAATGTCCAAGCGAGGGCTGAGTACGTAAACATTCAATCGAAGCCCTGCCCAAAGCAGGCTTGGCCTGGGCCAAGCTTGGGCTGGCCGATCCATGAACACCCCGCGTTAGCCAGAACTAGCAAGTTTGTTGGTTGCTTTTTGCGATTATTAAAAGACTTATGGAAATAGGCAACTCAACTAAATTTATTAAAAGACTTCTTGAAATACGAAACTTAACTAAGTACATGAATAAATATCCGGTAAATTGTATTGATGGAGAACAACTAAGAACCTAAGATAATAATAATTAAAATGTTTACTAAACATGGCATGTGTGAAGATGTTGATCGGTGAAATGTAGAAAGTTTTTCTACCTAAAGAAGATGGAGGTAGATAATTGAGATTTTTTTAGGTGTTTCAAATGGAAATAACATTATAAAATTTTCAAAACGATGCAAATGGAAGGTCCTATATTATAAATTTTAAAAGGTGGGCCTAATTACCACATTTCCTAAAGGTAAACCCTAGTTACCTTATGAAATAAGAATTTTTATTATGATTTTACCGAACATACTAATTGTAAATTAAAACTTAAAATTAGAACTTTAATTTTAGACTTAACCTAATTAGTTCCTATTAACTAGATTAGAGTTTCCAAACAGCTTCTTAATTATTTGAGAAGATCTATGCAGACTTTACATGACTCCAATTGCATCCTTCACTTCACAGTATTTCATATTTCACCAAAAGTTTTAAAACTAGGATTCCTTTGATTAGGTGAGTCACATCTTAGGTAGAGGCAAGCCACAATGTCACTCCTTACGACTACTCTAAAAATAAGCCCGTGGGTGTGACGTCAAATGTCGTATGCCTTAAAAATATTGAGTTGTGACTACCATCACCAATTAGTTTTGGTATAAATGGTAGTTCAAGGAGTGCAAAAGATCCTACAAATGTTATCAAAATTCTAGATCAAGGGTTCGAGTCGCAAGAATACTCACCACTATACTACAGGCACATTATTTTAAAACTAATTGTAAATTAAAACTTAAAATTAGAAGAACTTTAAGCGGACTCAAATAGGCTGAGTCTAATGGGGCACAACCAGTTCACTCATAAAAATAGGAACCACACCTAGGGGTGGACCCAAAGAGCCCCCACTCAGATTTGAAAAGGTCTAGAAATGCCCTTACTAATTTTGAAAATTAATATTATTTTTACATTTGCCCCCTTCCCCCAAGATTTTTTTTTTTTTACATTAAGCCTCCACAAAGAGAATTTTTTTGGTCCACCCCTGATCGCCCCAACTTGACTTCGTCAAGACCAAGTCCAATCCGAGTCAGCCAAGCATTGATTTTCTAAATTTTGAAAATCAGAAATACATTTTTTGGTCAGTTTTTTAATGTTGGAGGAGGATCGCATTGCTTTTTTTTTTTTTTTTGGGATCAGTAACGCAATCATATATTTAAAAGAGAGAGAGAGAGAGAGAGAGAGAGAGAGAGAAGGAAGCAAATAATGGGGATAGGTATAAAAGCCTTAAGCAAGAGGATCGCATTATTAGGAAAAGATTCATAAAAAAGAGAGGAAATTAAGAGGTTTTGTAGGATTGTGGGAGAGATTTTTTATTTTGTGATATTGGATTCCTCACCACTCCTAAGCCTGAATTACCAAAATGATCTAAAATACAACCCCTTGCGATGGTTTTCTTCCTTTCTTTTTTCATTTGAAAACCCATTTTTTTTTATTGGTATCCCAGCTATAGGAGGCTGGTCCCACCCTTCGTAGAGGGAAGCAGACCTTAGGGAAGTAGGTAAAGCCCTCTTGTGAGAAAAGCGAATATACCTTAGGCGAGTTAAGATAGGCTCTTTGGCAAGGAAAAGGTAGCAGGTAAAAACTGTCACCCCTCACAAGTGAGGTAAGAGGCCATTCTTAACCCTATCCAATGTTGGAAAGATAAATCAGAATGGCTGTCACCATTGCATTCATCATTGTGAAATGCATCATTAATTTCTCTTTTAGTTGTAAGAGTAAATCACGTTTCTTATACATGATAGATAAACAGTAAATAGTTGATGCAACCAATGGCCTTGAGCCTCAAAACTGGCTCACACAGCGGTCCAACCAAACTCGACCAATTATATTGGGCAAATCCCTAATCATAAATCGTTAGAATCTTTGCTTTACTTCGCATTGTATCCTTCTTAATACTTTCATGTGATGATTGCCTAAAAGGAATGTAGTAGTTGATTTGTTGGTTTGCTTAATAGGGCTTGAGAGATTCCACCTTTAAGGCATAAAGTAATTTTTTTAGTTGCGCTGTCAAATTCCATGTTGAGTGAGTATGTCAGGTGATGCCATTTATCTAAAAGTTTTTTTATATACGCCCCTAAAGTTTTTAGGATTTGGAAATAAGCGCCTAAGGTTTCAATATTTGTATATACCACCCTACCTTTTAATTTTAATACCTTCATTATCCCAAATTTAGTAGCCTTACAGCCACCATAAGTTTTTAGAGTAAATTGACACTTACCAGTATCTTTATCTATATATTCAAAATTTCAAAGTTTGGATTTGTTTTTCTTTAAAGCTTGTAACATTAACAATTATTATAGTACATTTGGTGAGAGAGTATAGCCCTACATAAATTCGTTTTTATTAATATGGGGCCCATTTCATTAAATTTAAATCAATCACAATGGCAATCAACACTTATGCTTATAATTTGCTACAACTGACACAATCCATGCACAACCCTCTACTATAATGATAAGATTTTCAAACACATAGTTTGGCTTTATGTACATGGGAGAGTTTGAGAGTGACTTTTGGGACTTGAAATAAAATAATGGGATTTTTATAAATAATGACATACTTATCTTTGTTTAATAAATTTAAGGGCAAAGTTGTTATTTTCAAAAAAAAGAAAACCAACAACAACAACACAATACTTTTGGTCGTCACCTTTTCTCATTATGACTAGTAATATTGGGGACATATAAGGTATTAAAATGAAAAGGCAGGCAGGGGATATATGTAAATATTGAAACTAGAGGGGCCTATTTACAAATTCAATAAACCCAAGGGTGGTATATACAAAAACTCTTTATCTAATAGTGTCATGTGGCAGCCCTTATGTGCTATGCCATTTGTTGGAGGTTTTTTTTTTAATTATTAAATCTAATGTTTGTGCTTTTTAAAACATTATCAAACGCATGATTTTCAATGAAAATCTTGGAAGCAAATCTTTTGATTTTTTTTTTTGGAAAAATCTTTTTTTTTAACCTAACCAAGAGAGTTAGGACCCAAACGAAGAGCCCATACACACAGAAAGAAAATTCCCTCAAGTAGAAAATAAAACTTACAAATGCGAGAAGAAAGCCTGCACATGCAGAAACAACCTATTTGCTGTTTGAAGACTTTCCTCCTATACTTTAGTCCTACTGCAGCACCCTATTTTAAATTGTTTGGCATGGACTTGTGATTTGGATTGGATTATGGCTGTCAAAGTGCCATGCTAGGGTAAGCCCTTACCTAACGTCATATATGAGGGCCAAGTTTAGATCAAGCCAAAGCCCTCAGAGCCCTCCACAACCCTCAAGGGCTGGGGCTGGGTTAAGGCTGAATGAAATTATTTTCTTAATATTATTATATATAATAATTCTTCTATACAATCATGCTAATTGTCCTTTATTTGAGCTACAGATTAGTAATGCAAAAGTTAATATTTTTGTGCAATTTTTGATAGAATGCACAAAATAAGTTACTTGGTCCTCATATAAAATTTTATTTAGACTTTTTATAAAATAAGCTAATCTAATAGTATTGTGACATAAAATTAAGACATGGATGACAATATCAAATACCTTAATACACTAGCAGCAGTTGCATAGCATAAGCAATGCAGCCAACAAGCTATTAGTAAAATTATCCCAGTTGAAGTTCTGCTAGTTATACCATTTTTTAGTAGTTTATATATATACTATATTTATTTATAAAGCAACAATATAGACAATCAAATCATATTTTACAATTCTCATAAGATTCGATTAGATTTATCTAAATAGGCATTAGACCTTTTTCAAATAAATTATTTTGTATGTTTGGTTCAAATAAATATTAGATCACTCTCAAAATAGCATTAGCCTTACAGCTTGTAATTCTTTGAAACATCACCATTGGATTTTATAATAATGCAATGACACTTTGAATATTGAAGATGGATAACTAAGATGATTAATTGATGCATAAGTTACAAACTTTAACTCTGAATGTGAGGTCCACTTGAATGAAACAATAGTCATGAATGTACGGGGATAGAAAGAAATTGGCATGATCAATGGCTAGTAGCTGAAACTCAACCCACTCAATGATGATATTAATGACTATATAGCTAAACTCTCAAACTTCAATAGTTTATATTAGTGAAAATCAATTTAATGAATGACAACTTGAATTCCATTTTCATTGAAAAATATGCCCATGGTGAGCAAACATAGAATTAAACATAGGTTCAATATTGTGATCTATGGGAATATCCATAAAAAATTATACCTAAGATTTGACTTTTATTGTTTGTCAAAACATTAAACATCTATTATTAACTTCTACTAAGAGGAGTTTTTTGCAATTGCAATTTTTTTTCTAAAATTCCCTATATAGATTGTATTATACACATTATTTATTTTATATATTGATTAAAAAAAAGGGTTGGTCGAGCCCCATCGGGCTGGTTAAGTCAGTCTATAGCTCGAGCATCAAGATTGCCAACTTTTTAAGATTAGGCCCTACCCCATCCCCGAGCTTGAGGACAAAAAGGAAAGACTCGCTTTGAGAGCTTTTTTGGGTCTAGTCGGGATGGGCCCCTTGTCAAAGGGCTGAATTAACAGCCCTACTTTGGATTTGGCCATATAATATCGCACTCATTTCAGCGTACCACTTTAGATATACGTAGCACTTGGTTGTTAGGCCAATACATTTTACAAAAAATTAACTTTCAAAAAAAAATTTGTTAGGCCAATAGGTCAATTCCCTACCTATTGGGCCTATTGGCTTGTGATTTTTACAAGCCAAAGGACACCAAAGGCAGCCCTTAAACCTAATATCCACTAAGAGGCCGTTACTCATTGGTTGGCATTCTCGCCTCTCACCTGGACTTAAGGATCCATCCTTGGGTATTCTGTTCTTACCACACTTGTGAGCTCTTTCTTCCACATGCATGGGCAACCTCTCACATGTGTAGAGTTGGATAAAATAATGAAAAATAAATATAATATCCCCCTATAAACAATCTCCCAACAACTCATTGCTTAGTTAGTTCAAACCAAGCAAATACCAAATATAATATATATACATACATACATATATATGAGCTTTAATCCTATGAAAAGTGTTCACATACACTTGAAAACTTTTTATGGGGTCCACTTGTGGGTCCCATTTGAGGATGAGACTAAGGGAGATAGAAAGATCTATATGGGACCACTCTAAATATCAAGTTTGGCCCCAATCACATGTCTCTAACCCCTTCATCCGTGGCCCACAAATTCAGTCTATGCGGATTGATGCCAGTCAATCCAATGGTCTAGTAAATTCAGATTGGACCGAAACTTGAGGCATGTGACTATCATAGGGTCCCTTATATATTGTAAGATTTGGATTGAATGATAGATGAGCCTCACTTAGAATACTCACAAAAAAAGGTGAAAACTAGTTCTTATGGAATTATCCAAATCTTGCAATACACAAAAACCCCCAAGGTAGTCACACGCCCTACGTTTTTGTCCAATCTGAATTTACAAGACTGTTAGATCAACTGTGCACCAATCCAAATGGATTGGATTTGTAGGCCACGAATGAAAGGATTAGGGACATGTGCTTGAGGCCAAACTCGATATTTGAAGTGGTCCACAAAGATCTTTTCATCCCCACCAGTCCCATCCCAAATGGGGTCCACAAGTGGGTCCTATAAAAAGTTCTCACAGTAATTGCATGAGAATAGTTCTCATAGGATCAGGACCCTATATATATAAGGAAATAATCTTATGACAACTAGTTCTCACCATTTTTTTGTGAGAACTCTAAGTGAAACCCATTTATCACCCAATCCAAACCTTGCAATACACAGGAACTCCGTTGATAGTCACACATCCCAAGTTTCGGTCAAATTCAAATTAATTGGACCGTTGGATCTACTGTGCACCAATCCAAATGGATTGAATTTATATGCCATGGATAAAGAGGTTAGGGATATATGATTGGGGCCAAACTTGATATTTGGGGTGATCCCACATAGATATTTCTATCCTCCTTAGTCCCATCTCCAATTGGAACTCACAAGTGGGCCCCATAAAAAGTTATCACAGTAGGAACATGAGAACATTTTTAACAGGATCAAAGCCCACATATATAGGTGCGCTACAAAATTCCTCAGGCATTTTTCACAAAAAAAAAAAGGCCACTTTTTTAGCCTATGAGATTTCAACACGAGTCATCAACATCTCCTTAAAATTATCTATTCCTTATCTTTGCTTTGCACTTTTAAATTGGCAAATTTTTATTGAACATATCGAAAAGAGAATAAACTCTCCTTTTTTAAATGGGAAGTTTTTAAAAATTCCTATGAAAATTATTCTCACACACCTACCGTAAGAACCCAACTTGTGGGTCTCATGTAGGGATGAGACCAATGACCACTCCAAATATCAAGTTTGACCACAGTCACATGTCCCTAATCCTTCGTTCGTGGCCCACAAATCCAGTCCAGTCAGATTGGTGCACAATCAATCCAACAGTCAACTAAATTCGGATTTAACTAAAACTAGGTATATGTGACTATCAAGGTGGTCCCTAGATATTGCAAGGTTTGGATTATGTGATAGATAGCCCCACCTAGAGTTCTCATGAAAAAATGGTGAGAACTAGTTCTCACAAGATTATTTCCATATATATATATGAGAAATTCTTAAAAACTTCCTACTGAAAAAAGGGGAGTTTATGCCCCTTTTAACATGTTTAATAAAAATTTGCCACCTTACAAGTGCAAAGCAAAAAACAAGGGATAGATAATTTTAAGGAGATGTTAATAACACGTGTTAAATCTCATAAGATAAAAAGGGGCATTGTTTTAGTGAAAAACGTTTAGAGAATTTTGTAGCATTACCCTATATATATATATATTAACTAGGTCTCCAAATGGTCCACGAGATCACGCTATAGCTTTAGGCCTATTTCCTGCTTCTAACTAAATGAACAGTGTAGACCTCTACCTATGCATATAGGGTAGATTATAGGTCACTTTCTAATATTTTTTATTGATTAATTACTTGTAATCTATGGGTTTTTTTCTGGAAAAATCCACTTAGAGTCTTTGTAAAACAAAAAGGACCCCGGAGATTTCCCCTGGGCCCTTTTCTGGTTTTTTTTTCCAATATTTTTTTTTTTTTGAGTGACAATATCTATGCTCAAGCGTAACTCTTTTCCCATTCCTTCCTCCTCATCTCTTCTCCCCCATGTTCCATTTGAGTTCTGTCTAGGGCAAGAAGGGGAAAACCATGAAGAAAAAAAGTCAAAGAGTTAATAAAAACAAAAGAAAAGGAAAAGACAAGGAAAAAGAAAAGAGAAGAAGAAGAACAAGGAAGAAAAATAAACATTGGGAGGAGAAAGAGGATGAGTGGTTTAATGAATGGTGGTAGAAAAAGAAAAAATAAAAAGAAAGAAGCAAAACAGATAGGAAAACAAAAAAGAAAGGAAACCAGAAGAAGGAACATAAACAAGAAGAAAATGGAGAAAAAAAACCCATTGCTACCTGCAATCAACATAGATATCACTGCTCATCAACAATGTTAAAAAAAATCATGATTTTTTTTTTTTTGGCTATATATCTATGCTCAAGTGTAATATACCTAGAGCAATCCGCATAAAGATTGAGTTCCTTTTGCTCAATTTTCTTATTGTTTCAGTTCCTTCTTCTAATTTCATTTCTTTTTTGTTTCCCCATATTTGTTCTACTTCTTCTCTTCTTCATTTTCTCTTTTCCTTTTACCTTTCATTAAACCACTCTCATCATCTTTCTCCTCCCAACATTTCTTCTTCTTCCTAGTTCTTTTTCTTCTCTTTTCTCCTTCCTTCCTCCTCTTCCTTGTCTTTTGTTTTTGTTTTCTCCTTTTCTTTTTCTTCTTTTTGGTTTTTCCCCTCCTCGCCCCATGCAAAACCCAAATGGAACATGTGGAAGAGGAAGGGGAAAAAGAGATAAGGAAAAGGAAGAAGGAATGGGGAAATGGTTATCACTCCTCATAAAAAATAAAAAATAAAAAAAGGAAAGGGCCCAAGAGACCACTCCAGGCCATAAAAATGTTTAGGCTCCTTTTTGTTCTACAAAGAATCTAAAGGGATTTTTTCAGGAAAAACCCCTATAATCTAATTATCTACATTTTTTCTAATTATAGAAAAGAATCAAAACATTTTCAGTAAATTAAATTATCTTAACATATTAAATTTATTGGACATTGATAGTTCTCATATTTAAGACCATTAAATGAACAATAAACTTGATTTCATACATGTTTAATTTCAAAAGAAAGAAGCTCTTTTTCTCCTTTTTCTTGTGAAAAAAAAAAAAAGAAATCTTGTGAGTATGACTGCCCTATGACTAGACATCATCTTGTTAATAGTTAAAGTTTAACATATTCTTGCAAAGTTAGGCCCATGAGATTTTCCACAAATCACACTATGCAATATCTTACATCGATGAGTAAGCACAAACAACTCTTTGGAAATTTATTCAACTTGAACATTTCACAGTCAAATGTTAGGTCTTACATCGAGTATGGTCAAAATCCCAAAAAACAGGGAGCTTCTAAATGTACTCGAGTTTGGACTCTTTATATTAAGCCTAAAAAAGTTCAAAATCCCCAAAACACCCCCACCCTCCTCTCTCCCTACACAATTTCTCTCTTCCTCCCACCTCCCCTTCCCCACCTCCCTTCTACTAGGTGACAAGCTTCGGCGGCACTAAAGGGGGACTCCCCTCTCCCTCTCCCTCTTCCTCTCCCTCCTTCCTCTCCTTTCCTCTCTCTCCCTCTTCCTCTCCCCCTCTCCGTCCTATTCGGCCTCTCAGCAACTTTGTTGTTCGGCTGGCCAAACAACAACAGCCAAACAACAAGGCTGCTGTTCGGCCCGGAGAGGCCAAATAGGGCAAAGAGGGGGAAAGGAAAAGGGAGGAGAGGAGAGGAGAAGAGAGGGAGAGGGAGGGAGAGGAGGGAAAAAGGAAGAGGAAAAGGGAGAGGAAGAGGGAGAAGCAATAGGAATAGGTGGAAGAGGAAGAGAAAGAGAAAGAGGGAGAGGGAGAGGGAGGGGAGGGGAGGGGAGGGGGAGGGGAGTTCTCCTCTGCTATTGGAGCTCATCACCGGTTGGAGGGGGGTGGGGAAGGGGAGGCAGCGAGAGAGACTGCGTAGGGAGAGAAGGGGTGGGTTTGTATTGGAAATTTTAATTTTTATTCTTCTAATTTTTGGGCTGTATAAAAAGAGTTCAAAGTGGAGTACATTTGGAAGCTCCCAAAAACAATTGTGAAGACACCAAGTTTGTCGTGAAATAATCTCGAACAGCACTCATATAAGGAATCCTCAAGTCCGGATTGTTGAATGATCAAAACCGTCATTTTCTTGTCGATCATTAGTAATAAGTGCTTCATTGTTGGCATAAAATAACAATTAAGAAAGGCCAGCATAGTGATTATATGCCTGTAATAAAGTAAGGATTTTATCAAAAGTGGTCATGTTGCATGTTGGTCGATCGGACCCTACTGACCTCACCAAATACAACACAATGGATTGATTATCTTTCAAGAGTCAAATCCATTGGATGCTCAATGTATTTTTTTTTTTTTTATGGTAAGAGGATGCTCAATGTTAGTAGCCCTACGTAGGGCAAATATGGTGAGCTTTCTGTTGTCTTTGGCTTAAAGCGATAAATTTATTTGGTCGTAAGGAATGATTAGCACAATAACCAGCACAGGCATGACCCACCTAGCTTGGGTCCCACTCCATATAATTAGTCTTAAAAAGTTTTGGTAAATAAATACCTACAAGTGTTTGAGCGTTATAGCGGTGAGGTTACATATCTAAACCTTAGAAGGCCATAGGTTCAAATCCCTCATATAATTTTTAGTTTTTAGCAAATTTTCAATAAAAAAGTTCTTTTCAAAATTGAATCCAAAACCCTTCTTTTTAATAGGTAAATAAATACATACAAATATTTGAGAATTATAGTGCTAAGGTTACCTATCTAAAGGGTAAAAAGCCATGAGTTCAAATCCCTTATACAACTCTTAGATTTTTATGAATTCTCAATAAAAAAAAGTCAAAATTGAATCCCAAGCCCTTCACTTTAATATATATATATATTATAATGGGACTAATTTTTGGCGCATATGCACATGCTATTACATCTCATTTCAAATGGTAAGGAGTGATGTTCTCATTGGGAGGTCATGGCTTCAAACCCACCCTCCCCCCTCCTTTGCATATGTGAGTTTTTATTATCTCACATATGCAAAGGCTTATTACCTCACTTCTAGGACCCATATTGTCCAATTTGTGAGAGTAAGATAGAGAATATCTGCCATATATTATAAAGTTGTCCTTCCTCTAGAGATGTGTGGGCGGAATGTGGAAGAAAATTCCAAAAACTTACAACTGATCTGGATGACTTCATATCTCTCCTCGAATCTATTATGTCAAAATTGGAAGATGACATATTCATTTTGGTGGCAATAGCTGTAAAGAGAATTTGGTTGTGAAGAAATGCTTTTATCTTTGGAAGTGATTTCCTTCATACTTCAAAAGTTATCCATTGGGCCAAGGAAGCTATGGAAGAATTTAAGAAAGCAAAGTTGAAAAGCAGTAACCAGGTGAGACCTGTGCGAGAAGCTCTAACATTGGGATGGCAGATAAATTAGGATGTTGCAATCGATAAACATAATAACCAAATGAGGATAGGCATAGTTGTCCACAATCTCAGTGGAGAAGTTGTAGCATGTAAGTGTTCTATAAAATCTTTTATAACTGATCCTACAATAGCAGAGGTTGTTGCAAGATGGATGGGAGCGGAATTCACTTTTTTCTTGAACATACATAATGTAATTTTGGAGGTTGACTCTATGGACGGTGTCCAAGTTCTGAATAATGAAGAAAGGTGTTGGATTCGATATGGACAATTGGTGGAGGATGCGAAAATGGTGTTGGATAAAACGACCTCTTAGCAAGTGAGACATGTTAAGCGAGAAGTAAATCAGGTTGCCCACAATCTTGCAAAAGCATAGCAAATTTGGATGTATTGTTATCCATCTTTTGTTCGAAATTTAATTATGTCTGAGACTGTATTTGTTGATGGTGTTCAATGAAATCTTTATCTTTTACCTTAAAAAAAATACCGAGGCAATCAGAAGATCTATGGCTAACCTTCCAATTCCAAGTCCAACCAAGTGAACCGCATGGACCATTAGAGTAATTCAACCTATCTTGTCGGCCCAGAAAAATTTATATGGAATGGTTAGTAGAGGGATTACAAAAGATTGTCTATGATTCCAAAGCTAAAAAATGGCTAAAACATGTTTATCCAACTATTCATTTTTCATGATGTAGATGCAACAGTTACTATTTGGTATTTTATATCAGGTCATGCGTCATTGCATATGTCGCTGAAGTGGACCGCACAAGGTGGATGATAGGTTATTTTGGGTTCTTACCTTTTTTTAAGAGGCTCTATGAATAGGACTTGGTTAGTAACACTAAACACAACGGACGGGTTCGTCTGGCCACATGCTTTTGTCATGGAAGGTGAAGATTCTCTTCTGAGTCCTCATGAAATTGCACCCTGATCAATCATAAAAACTCAAATTTTTTTCGTTACATTTAGCCACCTACTGTCCACCAAACACCTCTAAATTGAAACCCACTTTTCTCCACTTTCTGGGAGTAGACAACTATTTTCATAAGAAAGCTGAAGACCGAGAACCGCTCCTTCCTTAAGTGTCTGTTCTCAGTAAGAGGTCTTAGGTTAAAATGGGACCTCCCCCTCCTTGTATATTTAAGTTTTTATTATTTACATGTGCGAGTTGTATTTTATTTTCTTAAATGAGAGGGTTCTCATTATTTCTCATATGTGTGTTGTGTTTGTCTCCTCACATGTGTGAGTCCTCATTACTATGCATGTGTGAGTTGTGTTTATGTCTTCATATGTGTAAGTTTCCATTACCTCGCATATGTGAATTGTGTTGTGTCCTTACATGTGAGAGTCTCCATTACCTTACACATGTGAATTGTGTTTGCGTCTTCATATTTGTGAGTTGTCTCTATATTCGGGTCTCAGCCCTTCAAATGAGTTAAATTTAACTTTATTGTTTCTCATCTCAACCTGAGCCTTTAATTCCCAAAGTCGGATAGACGTTAAGGTTGGCCAATCAAGTTGCAACGGCATAGATGGGTAAGCTTGGCAGATTGAATACTAAGTATGGTCCCAACCCATTTCTTTAGCAAATTGAAAATGTAACTCTAACCCAACTCGGACATTACAAGGATCAGGGTGATGGGTCTGGTAAGGAACTACAACTCTTTTTTCTAAAAATATGAAAAAATGCATGCCCTAAAGGCGATTCAAAACCTATGACCTCAAAAAACTTTCCATCGTCATTGGCACTCACACTATTGAGATCTCATATGATAAAAAAATGTACTAAAAATTATATAAAGTAAAGACATACGGGCCGGGCCAGGTTGATGCATTTAAAACCCGCCCCAAACCAGGCTCAGGTTAATGTATGAAAACCCAAACCCTAGCAACATACTACCAAATCCACCCTAATAGAGGCAAGTCGGGCAGGTCCCATTTAAACCCAACCCATTGCCATCCCTATACTGTTTGGACTGTTATCTATAAGAAATCAATCAAAATCCATTATTTAGCTTAGCTTGTACACTCCTTGTGTTTGAGAGGCCCATGTCAAGAGTTTCTTTCCCTTTAGATAAATAGACTTGAAGTATACCTAATTCGGGCACAGTCGAATTCGCAGAACAAGCCAGCATATATTTATTACAAAGGGACATAAAATTTATTGAGACAAGAGTAATGCCCAGAAATAAATCAGAGGGTCGAAAGCTGGTAATTGGCACATTAGGCCCAATAATCAAAGAAGATGGGATTCCTCAAGCTTCAGCCCAACCTTACCTAGCCTCTCCTCAGCCGTAACCACTAACTACTAGCAAGCCTATAAATGATACCCAGTTAGTAGGCATGCCAGATCCAGTCCAATATTAAAAAAAATAAGAGACCTGGGTACACTTAAATCAAAACAAATCATAACCAGTGGCTCATGATTCGCGCCCAATTCTGCCAAACCAAATTAGAAATGGGTAAGGAAGTTGACCCCTGATGTGGGCCGATTCATTTATGTATGAAGTATGATCGTCCTAACTTTATAAAGAAAAATTCATATCTTATTATTCAGAGTGGCCCAATTAACTTGGAACCAGATCCAACTGGATTTTATGTCATGGTCTTGCTAAATTAAAATTACTATAATTCTAAGAGTAATGAATTGTATAGAAAAAACTCAAACTTAGTACAAAAGGGATATCAGACCTTATTTCATAAGTCCAGATAGTTGGAACAATGGACCCAAGAGCTGTACCGACCATTGCCAAGTTAGACCAGATCTGTGGATCAGCAGAAAGACCCCTCACCAGGCTTCGGGTGTAGTGATATTCATCCTGGGCAGACATGGATGAGCAGGATACTCTCGGGTGGCCCACATGTGGATCCAAATCATCAATGAAGTGGGCTCCAACCATTGTTCTTTTGGTCTTATGGCCAATTTAAGCTGATGCATAGTAGATGAGGGGTTTGAATCTCGCTTATTTGTTACCACCGGTATGTGCTCAAATGTGTGGAACAGAATCTCCATGCCCTGAAATGGGTCGCCTCCCATGACTCAGCTCACGGCCAACAACTTCGGCAAGTTTTGCATAGTATTCAGCCAGACTCACCCGAGTTCTTTTTTTTTTCTTTTCTTTTTTTCATTTTTTTGGGGTGTTTGGGGGTGGGGTGGGGTTGGGGGGTATCTCAGCTTGTGGGCTCGGTCTGCAACCCTTTGGTGAGGGGAAAAAACCTCGGGTGAGATAAAGGGAGCTCTTTAATGAGAGAAGAAGACTTCAGGTGAAATAAAATAACCCTTGTTGAGGAGAAAGGTGCTTTCTCGGGTTCAAACACTAGGCATAGAGGTAAAAACCAAAAGCTTCCTACCACCAGGTAAGAGGTTGTTCTTGACTTACCCAAGTTTGAAACATGAATCCAAGTTTACTTGGATTTAGCCGAGTTTACTTACACGATGTAGCCCAATTTACTTGACTTACCCGAGTTTGGAACATCAATCCAAGTAAACTCGACTAAATCAGGGTAAGTAAGAACAAGTTTTAAAGATACCGTTCAATTAGGTTGGGCTGGGTAGTTTAGGCGAAAACCATGTTCTTGTAAAGATACTGACCCTTTCTATGACTTAGTCTTCTAGAGATCATGCAACCATGTCCATGAACAGATCAGCCAGTTGCAAAGTTTTCCAATATGGCAGCCAAGAGACCTGAGTCTGATCCTCATTCCATTAAAGTACCAGATTTGGATAATCCATTGTCCTCATGGTGCCAGGTAAGAAATAACAGAGTTTGGCCTCTTACCCTAGCAATAAGAGGCATCAGTTCTCATTCCACGGTCAGAAACTGGGCAGTCACCTTCCCTCACAAAAAGATTGTTTTACCTCACCAAATGGTCACAATCACAAAAGGTGGAGCCGCTTGTTCCAATTTCTAAAGGTTGTAAATCATATGAATGTGGCCCCATATTTTAATTTCCAAAGGTAGGTTCTGCGTAATTTTTAAAGGTGGGTCCGAGATTCACAATCAACAAACAAGATGGCCCCACATTATAATTTATTCTTATTTCTAAAGGTGGGTACTGCATTATAATTTCTAAATATGAGTCTCGTGTTTAAAATTACATAAATATGTAACTCCACTTTGTAATTTCTAAATGTGGGTCACATAGTCACGATCATAAAAGGTTGACCCACATTGTAAATTCTTTGAATGTGAACCCCATATTCTAATTTCTAAAGGTGTGTGCACATTGTAATTTCTAAAGATAATTCCTATATTTACATTCACAAAAAGATGGGCCCACATTATAATTCCTAGAGGTCTACCTTATAAACTTATAAATATGGGCCTTATGTTCTAATTTTTTTTGTTAGGTACTATGTTGTAACTTCTACAAGTGGATTCCACATATGATAATAATAGAGTATTACAAACATTTAAAGGTGGATTCCACATTTTAAATCCTATAATTCTTTATTTCCGTTCATTGGAGTAAAACTTTTTTAATGTTATCAAACGAGTTTCGTATGACATATTTTAAGCAAAGTATTTTAATATAATGTTGCAAACAATTATGTGCTGCATAGTATAGTCTTGGCATAAACCAATCTCAGCATAATCTAATCAGAACACAAATTTGAAAACAATACGAGAACAATGTCAAATCGGCCCAAATTTGTGAAAAAAATGAAAGAGAGAGATATCAAATGCTTTCCTTAATACATTTTTCGTCATCTAGTAGGTTGAAATAATTCAGCAATGGTGAAACAGGTATAACGATGCGCCACTAACCTGATGTTGAGATACAGTTAGTACCCAAAAAACAGCCCCAAACCTAGCATCCCATT
This sequence comes from Sextonia rubra, assembly GCA_037013555.1. Classification (NCBI taxonomy): domain Eukaryota; kingdom Viridiplantae; phylum Streptophyta; class Magnoliopsida; order Laurales; family Lauraceae; genus Sextonia; species Sextonia rubra. The sequence goes on along the minus strand of JASUAD010000007.1, from coordinate 14,388,186 downwards.
TAGGACTCAATAGAAAATGAGGAGAATGATCCTCCTGAGGTAGAAAGTGGTGATGTCTTCAGGATGGAGGAGGACACGATAAGGAAAGGTCGACATCGGGCATCCATCGTTGAGGTGGGTCATGATGTTGATCAACTCAATTCGGAAGGCGTACCAAGAACCCCAATTCATTGTTCGTCTCACGTTATAAGGCTAGATCGGCAGATCCCATCCGTGAATGAGGGTCCAAACAAGGGGTCTTTGTCCCCAGGCAAGTCGCTTAACTTCTGTTTATCTAAACCAGGATTTTAGTGGATCCAATCCTAAAAGAATAGTAATTCAAAACCAGAGGGCAAATTCAAATGGAAACATTGGTAATATTAGTGGAATTATGTGGAACTGTAGAGGGGCTAAAACCGCAACCATTGTCAAAGAAATGAAATATTTGTTGGCCAAGTGTGTCCAAACCAATTGGGTTCAGTGTTTTGGATAGTTTCTCTAATTGTATTAGGAATTTTATGTTTGTTAAACAGTAGTCTCTTAATAGAATTAGGACTTTCCTTTATCTAAAAATAGAGTTTTTGAGGGACAAGAAAGTGGTGATTATATATACAGATATAATCTGTAATCGTAAACATATGCTGAGATTACAAGGCTGTGGATTCACAGATTGAAGGAAAACCTAGTGGAAATTGGTTTTCCGTGGACGTAAGCATCTTTGCCGAACCACATAAGTCTCTTGTCTTCTAATGTCATTAATTGTTGATCTTGTTGCTTACGCACACACGCGTACAACGGTGTATCATATCCACAACAAGTAGTATCAGAGCTTAGCTAAGGTTTCTTAGGGCTTTAAGTTGGTGTGCAGAAGATCAACAAATTGATCTCGTCTGAGGATCAGGATTTCTGCAATCTTTGTTGCAGAGTAGAGATCGGCTGTGATCTCTGCTAGGCCACGGTTTTGCCTTTTGCAAATCGGAGAAAAAGAAAAAGGAGTTGGGTTCTCGGGCTTACTGACTAAGACCGGGGTTGAAGACTAAGAAAGGCTTTTCTTGTTACTGGGCTTCACCGGAGAAGGCGTCAGTCGCCGCTTCTCCCAATCGTTGCTTTCACCAGATTGGTCGCCGTCGACCCGCTGCCCATTGTGGGCCACCTCGCCGTCGTTCTTGGTTTGTCGGTGGTTCTGAGGAAGAATTGAAAAGCAGGGTTCCAATTCTGGTTTCGAGAACGAGAGCAGGAACGTCAAAGAAGAAGATGTCGTGGTTTCTTAACCCAAGTCAGGTTTGGCTTGGGTCAGGTTGACTTGACCCGTTTCACAGCAGCACTCAACCCAATCAGTTTACAAGTTAAAATGGCTCCAGTTTGGATCCAACCTGAACCTGTTTGCAGAAGCCCAACCCGCAACAGCAACTATTGCTGATGTCAGCCCACATCAGCAGATCATACGGTCAAAGGCAAATTTGACCGAAATCAACGACAGAAATTTCTTTCTGCGATATCTTGATCATCCAACATCCGATCAGAGATTCGTTTGCACCTACGGACTTGTTTCGAGCAGATCTATGTGTTTGTGGAAAAGGCTTGACTATTTGACAGTCAATAGGAGAGTTTGATCAATTAGGATCGTAGAAGACTATTTCTACGATATCTGAGCCATCCGAGGTCGGATTTCAAATCTGTTTCTTCTAGTGTGGTCATGGTGATGAGATTTATAGGTTGGTGTAGGAGTTAAGGTCAGCGTTAGTTGTTTGTATTTTCCTATTGTTTAATTTAATTAAGATGGAGAACAACACTGTGAGCACTACCATGGTTAAAGTCAACCATTCTAATTAGTTAATCTGAAAACCAAAGATGGAGGACCTTTTTGATCCCATTGAGGGGGATAGGGCCTAACCAACAGATCTGAAAGATGTAGAATGGAACAAGATGTATAGAAAGGCAATTAGTCACATCAAACAATGGATTGATAACAGCATATTTCACCACGTTTCTAACGAAACCAATCCATATACCCTTTGGAAAAAAATTAGAAGCAAAGTATGATAAAAAGACCACAGTGAATAAAACCTTTTTGATCAAAAAGCTTGTAAATATGAAATTCAAGGACGATGGTCAGATTAAAGATCACATGAATGAGTTTCAAACTGTGGCCAATCAGTTAGCCATAATGAAGATGGTCCTTGATGATGAGATGCAAGCTTTATTGCTACTGAGTTTTTTTGTAGGATACATGAAAATTGCTGGATTCGCCATAGAAGGTGTTAGTCGCTGTTTCTCTCAATCGTTGTTTTCACCAGACCTATTGCCGTCAACCCCACCACCCACTGCTAGCCACCTTGATGCCATGCTTGGTTGTCCAATGGTTCCGAGGAACAACTGAAAAGCAAGGTTCTTGTTCCGGTTTTGAGAACTAGAGCAGGAACATCAAAGAAGAAGGCACCTGGGTTTCTTAACCTAAGTCAGGTTCGGTTCGGGTTAGGTTGACTTGACTCGTTTCACAACAGCGCCCAACCCCGTCAATGTATAGGTTAGGTCGGCTTCAGTTCGGATCTGACCTGAACCCATTTACAAAAGCCCAGCCCACAACAGCAGCAATTACTGATGTTAGCCCACGTCAGCAGATCATGCCATCAAAGGCAGATTTGACCGAGATCAATGACAGAAACTTCTATTTGTGATATCTTGATCATCCGACGTCTGATCAAAGATCCGTTTGCACCTACAGATTTGTTTTGAGCAGATCTACACTTTTGTAAAAGAAGATTGGCTGTTTGATGGTCAATGGGAGAGTTTGACCAAATAAGATCGTAAAAAACTATTTCTGCGATATCTAAGCCATCCGGGGTAGGATTTCAAATCCATTTCTTTTAGCGTGCTTGTGGTAACGAGATCTACAGGTTGGTGAAGGAGTTAAGGTCAGTGTTAGTTGTTTGTTTTTTCTTATTGCTTAATTTAATTAAGATGGAGATCAACATTGTGGACATTACTATGGTTAAGCTCAACCATTCCAATTGGTTGATCTAGAAACCAAAGATGGAGGACAACCTCTATTGCAAAGACCTCTATGATCCTATTGAGAGGGATAGTGCCCGACCAACAGACATGAAAGATGCAGAATGGAGCAAGATGGATAGAAGGGCAATCGGTCACATCAGACAGTGGATTGATAACAGCATATTTCACTAAGTATCTAATGAAACCAATCTATATACCCGTTGGAAAAAAGTTAAAAGCAAGGTATGATAAAAAGACCACAATGAATACAACCTTTTTAATCAGAAAACTTGTAAACATGAAATTCAAGGATGGTGGTCCAATCGAAGATCACATGAATGAGTTTCAAACTGTGGCCAATCAATTAGCCACAATGAAGATGCTCTTTGATGATGAGATGCAAACTTTATTACTTCTGAGTTCTTTGCTGAATACATGGGAGCTATTGGTTGTTTCCGTAAGCAACTCTACTCCAAATGGTCTATTGTCCATGAGTCAGGTTACCAATAATTTACAGAATAAAGAAACTAAAAGGAAAACCATGGGGACAAATCATGCACAGGCCTTTGTTATTGAGAATAGGGGGAGGAGTAAGAATAAAGGACCAAAGGGAGGTCATAGCAAGTCTAGAGGTGGATCACAGACTAGAGAAAAGTCTGTAAAATGCTTTTTTTGTGGTAAGATGGGCCACATCAAGAAAATTATTTTGTCTTGAAAGAATAGAAATGATCCATCAATGAGAAGAAGAATTACAGTGATAACACTACAACTACTTTGAGACAAGAAGTAGTGGTGCTTGCCAGCAATGATGATGAGTGTTTAAGTGATGATGAGTGTTTGAGTGTTACGGATAATCAGGTTGAGTGGGTTGTTGACACAGCAACATCCTACCATGCTACTCCTTGTAGGGAGATATTCACAACGTACAAAGCAGGTGACTTTAGTACTGTGAAGATGGGCAATACGAGTCATTCAGAGATTGTTGATATCGGTGATGTTTGCATTAAAACCGATATTGGTTGTATAATGATGCTGAAAATTATGCGATATGTTCTTGATCTGTAGCTGAATCTTATTTCCAGAACTGGATTAGAGCGTGCAGGCTATGAGAATTACTTCAGAAATTGCAGATGGAAGCTCACTAGAGGGTCTCTTATTATTGCGAAAGGGAAAACGGGTAATACGCTTTACAAAATACATGTAAAACTATGCAAAAGTGTGTTGAATACTATTCAAGACAATTCCTCTCCAAATCTGTGGCATAAGAGACTTAATCATATGACTGAGAAAGGCCTGTAGATGTTAGCAAAAAATGATTTAATTCTTTACTCCAAAGGTATACCCCCTTGACCCTTGTGATTATTGTTTGTTTGGCAAATAGCATAGGGTTGCTTTATCTTCAACATCAAAATTGAAATCTAATGTGTTGGATTTGGTATATTTTGATGTTTGTGATCCCATGTAGGTATAATCATTGGGTGACAATAAGTTCTTTGTCACGTTTATCGATGATGTATTTCTGGAAAGTTTGGGTTTATGTGTTGAAATCAAAGGATCTAGTGTTTCAAATTTTTCAACATTTCATGTCATGATTGAAAGAGAAACAAGTAAACTCTTAAAGTGTCTCCATACAGATAATGGGGGTGAGTACATATCCAACAAGTTTAAAAGCTACTACTTGAAGCATGGTATTTGATATGAAAAGACAGTTCCTAATACTCCACAGCACAATGATGTGGCAAAGAAAATAAACCACACTATTCTTAAGAAGATGAGATGCATGATGAAATTAGCACGGTTGTCTAAGTCATTCTAGGATGAAATCATTCTAACTGCCGGTTATCTGATTAATAGATCTCTCTCCGGTCCTATGAATTTTGATCTTCTAAAGAGAAGATGGACAGGTAAAAATGCTTCCTATTTATACTTGAAGGTGTATGGGTGTAAGGCGTTTGCACATATACCAAAGGAGCAACGTTCAAGTTTGATGATAAGGCAGTGAGTTGCATGTTTCTTGGCTATAGTGGAAATAAGTTTAGTTGCAAGTTATGGGATCCAAAGAAGAGAAAAATTCTCGGAAGTAGGGATGTGGTTTTCCATGAAGACCAGTTCTTTGGAAATATTGAAAAGATTGATAAGTATTCTGAAATAGTTGATAGAGTAGTTGATTTCACACCGACTCCTTCTCCAGTGCAGACTATAGGTACTGAAGGTGGACAAAACGATCCAGATCGTGATGAAGCACAGGGTTACAAGATGATGAGGGTGTTCGCAGGGGGAGTTGTAGTTTCCTCAGCTAAAAACCACGGAACCTCAAGCTAGGAGGTCTGCTCAAGAGCATTAACCATTAACTAAGCATCCTGCATCCAAATATATTTTGCTTACTAATAAGGGGCCCAGGGAGCTGCTGAGAAGTAATGACTCATGATGATAAAGATGAGTGGATGAAGGCTATGCAGGATGAAATGAGTTCTTTGAATAAGAACATGACTTATGAGCTGGTGCAACTTCTTAAATGTAGGAATGTACTGAAAAACAGATAGGGGTTCAAGCTGAAAAATGATAAGAATGGAGAACTGGTAAAGCACAAAGCATAGTTAGTGGTAAAAGGCTTCACGTAAAAGAAGGGTATTGACTTCGGTAAGGTTTTCTCTCCTATTATGAAGATGACTTCTGTCAGAGTTATCTTCCGTCTAGCCGCCAGCATGGACTTTGAGCTTGAACAGATGGACATGAAGACCGCGTTTTTTCACGGTGACTTGAAAAAAGAGATCTACATGACTCAGCCAAAGGAATTTGATGTAAAAGGAAAAAAAAAGATGGTTTGCAAGTTGAAGAAGAGTCTCTACAAGCTGAAGTAAGCACCGAGACAATGGTACAAGAAGTTTGACTCATTCATGTTGAGTCATGGATACCGGAGGATAGCTACAGATCATGTGCTTATGTTCGTCGCGTTAATGTCAAATACCATTGGATTCGTGAGGTAATCGAGAAAAACTTCATGAAGCTTGAAAAAATTCACACTGACAAGAATCCCTCAGACATAATGACAAAGGTTATGTCTGAGAGAAAGCTGGAGCTGTGTTCAAAGTTGGCAGGGTTGAACTCCCAGCAAGGGGTTTAGGGCATCTTCCCCATGGTCTGGATGGGGAGATTGTTAGCCAAGTGAGTTCAAACCAATTGAATTCAGTGTATTGGGTAGTTTCCCAAATTGTATTAGGAATTTCCTGTTTATTTAATAGTAGTCTCTTAATTGGATTAGGGCTTTCCTTTGTCTAAGAATAAAGTTCTTGAAGGACAAGGAAGTGGTAATTATATATACAGATGTAATCTGTAACCCTAGATATATGTTAAGATTCCAACGCTATGAATTCACAAATTGGAGTGGAATCTAGTGAAAATTGGTTTCTCGTGGACGTTGGCATCTTTGCTGAACCACGTAAATCTCATGTGGTTGATTGTTGATATTGGTTGCTTATGCATATACGTGCACAACGGTTGTATCATACCTACAACAATATCTATCCAAGGTGCATAACCCAAGTTTCTTATTTCTTTCACAAACTAAAATCTAACGATGCTGAAATGAGAAAATTGGCTAGCAAAATAAAATTCAGAAGTTTGGATATCATCCTAACCATTGGAAACGTGGGTGGGTTAGCTAATTTTTGAATGCATAAACACTATAAAGAAAAATGTTATAAGATATGTAGTATGGGTGGATGCCCATATGAGATGAGTTGGATTTAGAGTCCTATTGTAATTAGGGTTACTCAATGAGAAGGTTACTTAGCCTACAAATAAACCTCCTTCCTCTGTATCTATATAGACTAGAGATAATTAAGAAACTCTCTCTCTCTCTCTCTCTCTCTCTCTCTCTCTCTCTCTCTCTCTCTTCCTTCTAATATTCTCTCTAAGTTTTTCCTTTTACAACAATTTCTACTGTATTATCAATGGAACCAATGGAAATTCATGGCATCTCACAATAATCTAGGGCCCACCATAACCGGCAAAAAAGAAGGTTTTTTGGAACTGAATCAAGAATCTAGGGGACAGTAGCTCGAACCCATGGATTATAGTGGTGATTTTAATGAAACCCTAAACAAACAAGAAAAGTGGGGAGGTAGGAATTTTAATCCAAAAGAGTTAAAACATGCATTGATATCATGGATCAAAATCACGGTATCGGTCGCGGTATTGGCCGACCCAAAAAACAGATACGATATCGGTATCGGTTGCGCGATTTGTTGCAGTCATCGCGGTGTGGTTTTTTTTTTTACCTCAAAAAAATTTAGAAAAATATCCAAAAAAATTTAGAATATTATAAAATGCTAGAAAACACTATTTCTTTTCATTAGTAAAAACTATAAAGCAAAATATCGAGTCCCCTAAGTCAAAATATTCTATATCACTGTTTAATATTTTACTTTTAAATGTACAAATTTTACTAGTATCTAAATTTTTGCCAATTTTATAGGGCCACTAGCTTTTATAGGTGAAATGCACTAGATGGTTACAATTAAAAAGAAAATAAAAAAATAAAAAAAGGCCAAAAAATGAGGCACGCAAAATAAAAAATTCAATCTCCTCAAACTAGTTATTCGTTTATAGGTCTCAACCTCATTTCATTCTAATTGAAAATTATCCCATTGTTTGATCAATTAAATTTGATTGAAATAAAAAAGAATCTGACCAATTAAAAAAGTAGGCCAATCCCCAATTAAAATAAAATTCATCTTAGACTCAAAGAAAATATTAGTGGTTTTCTGTATGGCTTACTATAGGCCCCACATTTTACACCATATATATAATACATACAAAATTTAAAAAATGAAAAAAGAAAAGAGAAAAGAAGAAGTGCCTCCATTTTGGCCCTTCCATAGGCTTTGAAGCTGTCCATTTCACATGGGCAAAAGCTTTTCATATCAAATGGGCAGAAGTCGCTGTTAATGGATGGAAAAAAATGGGGGGAAAACGAAATGGAAGGGAGGGGGAAAAAAGTGAAAAATGGAATGGAAAAGATCTAAGAAAAGGAGTAGAAGAGGAGAAGAAGAAGAGTGAAATAAAAGGGAAGGAGAGAAGGAGAAGAAGGGCAACCGGAGGCGGCGGCGGCAGCAGGCGAGCGGTAGCGGCAGCGGCAGCAATAGCAGGCGAGCGGTAGCGGCAGCGGCAATAGGCGAGTGGTAGCGGCAGCAGGCAAGCGGCAGAGGCGCAGCCTGAAATGGGGAGGCGGACTGCTCTGGTGGTGAGGTGAGACGGAAACCAGTATGCTCTCCTCTGTCTCCCTCTTCCTCCTCTTTCTGCTTCTTTTGATTTTCCCTTTTTTTTTTACTTTTCTTTACTTCTTTCGTTGATCACCCAAACCAAATAGGTTGGATTGGGAAAATATCGGCCGATACCTATATTTAGCCGATATATTGAAATATCGGCCGATACCACTGATATTATTGGCGATATTGAGGGGTGTTGGTACCAATACCGATAAGTGCACACTTATCCATTTGGCCAAGGCTGATACGATACGTATCGGCCGATATTTTAATCCGTGATTGATACTCTAAGCCCTTTAAACTTGTATGATCTTGGTTCTTCTGGTCCTTTTTTCACATGGTCAAACAAGAGAAAGGCGCTTGCTCATATTAAAAAAAACAAATTAGGTAAAGTGGTTATTAATATTGAGTGGTAAAACATATTGTCGGAGGCCACCCTAACTATTTTAACTGGTGGAGGATTGAACCACTCTCTAATTTTCCTATCCACACATTCTCTGAACCCCACACTCCTGTGTCCATTTAGGTTCCATAATATGTGGCCAAGAGAGGAGGACTGCGAGAATCTGATTAAGTGTAAATGGAAAAATGTTAACATGGCCGATAATATGAATATCAATAATACCCTTTACTCGTTGTGGAGAGATCCGGTTAAATGGAATTAACAAAGAGAAGATTGGAAGGGTGGAAGAAATTATTAAATCAACTAAGGCAGAAATTGAATCTGCATATCCAAAACCCCTAGTGAGAAGACCATTGACAAAGAATTGGAGCTTATCCATAAACTAGATGAATATTAAACAAAGAGGAAGACGAATGGAGACAGGAGTCCAGGAACTGTGGGTCAGGCACGTTTGTCTACAAGCTTTTTCCATGGGATGAAGAAATGGCCGCATTAGCAAAAGCTTTGGTAAATGAATACCACACCACAGAAAAGGATTTCAGTGGAAGTAAAAAATTCATATTTGGTGCAATTTTTCTTTTCCTCGATAAATTGTTTTATATTTTATTTTGTGCAACTGTGGATTCCTTGGTTTGGATTACATCTTTATCTGGTTACGATCTAGAGATCCACTACAGTACCCATCCTTAAGTCTATCATCTTGTCATCTTTCTCATCAATTATGGCACATCATCATCTTCTCCTTCTTCTTCTTAGATGCCCACTACATAACCCATGGTCAAATTCATCATCTAAGATGCCCCCACCACCCACCCCCCAATCGGTGCCCAAATCCTCAAATCCACTACAGTAGCCATCATCCACCATCATTGCTTGTAAAAAGTCCTTGCCATCTACCCTCTACTGGACCCATCCTAAAACCCATCTACCAAGCCTCATCACCGAACTTCTACAAAACCATCATCACTACACGAATCCGCCACATCATCACCCAAATCAGTCCATCCCACCTATACCCAGCCTCCTCCCATCACCTGTACAAAGCCTCCACCTTCGTCCCCGAGATTCGTCCATCCCAACTCTTCCTCGCTTCTCTGGGCATTTGATGTGGTGCAGTTTCAAACCCCTCCCATTTCACATTTCATAGGTGGCTCCTCAAGGAATTGAGGTTTATAATGGGAGGGGTGACTTTTCTGTGGAAATACAAGTCCCATGCGCCCCGATAGCAACTCTGTTTCCGAGCTTCTCGAGTAAAATGCTGATGGGTGGAAAAGCATTTCCACAGACTTTGGCTGCACCAAACACATGAAAAATTGATTTTCCTGCAAAAAATCGATACTTTTCCTAGGAACTGGGTAACACAAACATGCCCCTTAAAGATGGGGACATAAATACTAAGTTTTGTCATTCTAGTACTATTAGTAGGCGGAGAAGGAACAAAATTAATAGAATTAAGAATAGAGAAGGCTATGAAAACTCAGAGAAAAGATGACAAGACGAAGCTAAGAGAAGATTGAGAGAAGAAGATGAACTCTGTCTGAGATTTTCATTAAGACCCACAAGAGCTATTAGTTGAGTCAGTGTAACTAACTGTGATCAGTTGTAAATAGAGGAAGGCACAGGAAGCATGACGGTACTGATGGCATAACTGATATTGTGAATCAATAACATAGTCAGGTTCAGTTAATGTGGATCAGCTGCAGCTCAACCAACTTGATGCCAACAGGCCCCCTCAAGCGAAAGAGGACGCTTGAGCACCTTGACCTTGCTACAAAGATACTTGAAGCGCCTTGAATATATATTTGACTTGAAAATGTCTACAACATTAATGCATTCATTTGGTGAAAATGTCTGCAACATTGTCTTCAGAAGATACATATTTGACTTGAATATCGTCTTGTAAGACCTTTTCTCTAATGAAGTAATAATCGACTTCAATTTGTTTTGTGTGAGCATGGAACATAGGATTAGATGCTAGAGAAATAGCAGATATGTTGTCAAACCAAAGAGTTGGACAATGAGAAAGGAAAATACAGAGATCCTTTAGTAGCATGCGAATTCATGAAAGTTCAGTTATGGTGTGAGCGAGGGACCTGTACTCAGCTTCTGTGGATGATCTTGACACTATAGGTTGTTTCTTACAACTCCATGAAATAGGAGAATCACCCAAGAAAATACAAAATCTAGAAGTAGACCTTTTGTCCAAGTGATCTCCTACCCAATCAGCGTCAAAAAAGGCTCGAAGTTGCAGTGAACTCTTGTGGAGACGAATACCAAAATCAAGAGTTCCTTTAAGGTGGTGAAAATTCCATTTTAGTGCTGTGAAGCGTACGGTAGATGGCTGATGCATGTGTTCATAGATTTGATTAATGGAGAATGAGAGGCCTGGGCGAGTAAGAGCAAGGTATTGAAGTGAGCCAGCAATACTCCAATAGAGAGTAGGATCACTGAAAACAGTACCGAGATCAACTGAGGTGGACTTATAATTGGAAGGAGACCCAACCGCCTTGGAGTCTGGCATGAAGAAATGGCACAGCAGATCAGAGGTATACTTTGTTCCAGATAAAGTCAATTCCTGGGATGTCCTGTTCACCTCAAGACCGAGAAATTGACGTAAGCTACCAAGTTTTTTCATTTCAAACACAAGATGAAGCTGAGACGTGATGAATTGAATATAAAGGTTGTTGTTCCTAGTGATAATCGTCATCGACATATAGAAGAATGATTGTGAGAGAACCTTTACGGCATAGAATAAAGAGAGAGGAATTAGTGTATGTTTTCATAAAGCCAATGCCTTCTAAGTAATTTGAGAAACGATTGGACCAAGCTCAAAGGGTTTGTCTAAGTCCATAAAGTGACTTACGAAGTTTACAAACATGGTTAGGAAACTGAGGATGAATGAAGCCTTGTGGTTAAGTCATATATATCTCTTCATTTAGAATTTCATGTGAGAAGGCATTTGTGATATTCAATTGATGTAAAGACCACTGATAATAAACTGCTAGAGCCAAGACTACGCTGATGGTTGTGCGTTTCACAATAAGGCTGAAAGTATCAGCATAGTCGACTCCATATTCTTGATGAAAACCTTTTGCTACCAATCTTGCTTTGTACCTAGCGATGGAACCATCTGGTTATGTTTAATTTTGTACACCCAGCAACAACCAACAATGTTTTGATGTGGAGAATGAGGAACAAGGGACCATGTGCCTTGTCTAAGTAAGGCAGAGAATTCATCAGCCATGGCCTGGCACGAAACTTCAAGTTTTAAAGCTTCAGTGACTCATGTGGGTTCAGTGTTGTCATAGTATGCATTAGATGAGAGGGAGACTGAATCAGGTGTAGTAAGAAAAACTTTCTTCTTGCTAATACCAGACTTGTACCTTGTAACCATTGGATGAGAGGAAGTGCTGGGAGCAAGTTTGGACCTGGTAGGTGGAAGATTAGGGCTGGTGTGGGAGTATATGTTGTGGCATCGGTGGGGGTAGGCGTACTAGCTTGGATATGAGCAGGGGAAGGTGTATGTGTGTCCTGAGAGGTGGGAGCATTGTTTATATTTGGCAGAGGAGTTGTAAGTGACGATGAAAATGGTGAGTCTGGTATTATAGATAACCGGGCTTCTGTAGACATTAAATTAGATGAAGAATGTGATATGGATATGCAGGTAGAGAGGAATGGAAAAGAGGTTTCATCAAAGATAACATGCAGAGACATATAAACACATCCAGTAGAGATATCTAAGCAACAGTAGCCTTTGTAGTTTAGATGGTTACCTATGAAAGCACAATATTTTGTGAGAGGTTCCAGATTATTCTTAGAGTATGGCCTGAGCCATGGATAACATGGACACCCAAATACTCTCAAAAGTTATATAATGTGGAGTGTGTCCAAACAGCTTTTGCCAAGGAGAAGAAGAATGCAGGAAACGCATAGGCAGCCTGTTTATAAGATAAGTAGCAGTGGAGAAGGCATCTGCCCAGTAGTGCAAAGACATGGAAGCATTGAACAACAATGTCAAACAAGTGCTTGCGTTCAACACACCCATTTTGTTCGGGTGTGTGAGGACAAGCAATTTGATGAAGAATACCATATTCATTGAAAAGATGTTTGAATATACCATTAACGAATTCACCTCCAGCACCTGACCAAAAACATTTAATCTTCAGGTTCAACATGTTTTCAATTTGCAGTATGAAAGAGAGAAATACAGAAAATACTTCGGTTTTACAATGAATTGGAAACAACCGGGTGTATCTACTGCAATCATCCACAAAGAGAACATAGTATTTGAAACCAGATATAGAGGAAATGGGAGAAGGGGCCCAGACATCACTATGTATTATTCCAAAGGTTTTGAGGAGCCCCTTTTAGATGCAGATAATGGTAATTTGGAGCTCTTCCCAAGTCAACAAAACTCACAAAATGGGGCTAATGAAGTACTATTCAGAGACAGAACAGTTGCAAGCTTCTGGAAGAATAGTATTTGAAGGGTGGCCAAGATGTTGATGCCAAGTTGCATATGAAGTCTTCACGCCTAAAAGAACTATAGCAGAAGAAGCTTTATGGGGAGTAGGAAATGGATATAGTCCATTTTCACTCAACTGGTGGAAAAGAGTCCACCCCGTTGAGCAATCCTGTATGGAAAATCCAGAGGCATCAAAGAGGAAAACACAGTTATTGTCTTTGCTTAACTAATAGGAGATTTGTTGACATATGAGGAACACATAATATGTTATTCAATGATATGAGTTTTAATTCCAATCTAATAAAACTATAAGTGCACAGTTGTCTTGTTAAGACGATGGCAAATACAAGTCGATACCACAAAGAGCACTTTTGAACTTTTTAATTTAAAATATGAAATTTTCTTTGAAAAAATAACAATAATAAAAGAAATGTGTGGTATACAAATCAATAGCTAAATAAATTTCTAAAGCTAATAACAATAATAAAAAATATATCAGAGCAACCAAAATCCACTAATTTATTCAAAAAGTCAATTTATGCAATTAATTTACCCTTTTTGTCTCAGTCATTTCTCAGATCAAAAACAAATTAATCTTTCTAATCTAATTGATTTGACTATTGAGAAAATCATTTTTTAACTAAGAAAAATAAAATCAATACCCAAAACCTACTTCACCTTATAAAAAAATGAACATCCTAAGTATTACCTATCAAACGAAGCATAAACTGTCAAAGATAATTACAAATCTAAACATAATCCATCAAAGGAAGTATAAATGATCAAAATTTATTTATTACGAACATAAATTTGAGACATGCCTTTGGCATGAAGACAGATATATTATTATCTTTTAAAAGAACACTAAAAGAGACAATAAAAAAAAACCAAAATAACAAACATAAATCAGAATATCAAAATACTTAACTTCATCTGTATGTTCCAATCAGAAAAGACTACTCCTCCATGATAAAAAAAATAAATATAAATAAATAAAAAACTTCTAGACTTCTTCATTAAAATCTCTAGATAATACGGTAAACTCTCTCAAATTTCTCTCTCTTATGCCTAGTTTTTGGAATAGGGCTCCAGAATACCCAAAAATAATTCAAAAAATATTAAAAATAGAGAGAGAAGAGAGGGGAGATGGAGAACATCCAAGGTGGTCTGGAATGACCTTTTGGAAGTTCATAAGGAGTCTATTTATGCTTTTTGAAGTCCCTTATTGCTCTATCTCGGACTCTATGAAAAGACAGAACACTATCTCCTTGAGAAATATTTCTTTATTGGCCTCTAAGCTTAGATGAGATAACATTGAGGGAGACTTCTAGATGAATCTGGATTATTGATTTTCTTTGCACACACACACACACACTTCTTGAATTAAAATTTGCAAAAGACTTGGGCTCACTTTGGATAATAAACAAACAGTTCTTCCTGAGTAGAAAAATTACAACCAACTTCTCGATGCCATAACTTGATCATTTTAGCTCCAATTACATGATCTTCGGCTCTAAGGATATCTACTTTGAATAAGCTTTCCGACGGTACCAAGATTATGTAGATTAGACCTAGGGTTTAAGAGATATGCCCATTTTAAGTTAATCTATCCTAAGAAAAATGAAGCTAGATTTCTTCTTGCAAAAGGACTTTTCCTTAAATGATCTTTTCTTCTTGGACTCCAAGATTGATAAGGATAAGATAAGGAGGAGTCTTGTTTTCAATTTCTCCCTTGAATTTGGGCCAAAAATTAAAGATAGTGGGGCCTACTTACAATAGTATATAATGGCATTTGAAAGGGGCCCATAGAAGTCTTAAAAACTCTTTCATACATGGGAGATAATCTCCATATAATGTTTTGGGCGTCCCATAGAGAGAAAAACAAGGGATGAAACATCCAAGCAAGGTAGAGTCCTCCTTTGGACTCTATTTTTAAATTTTTGCAAGTTTATTCCAACTCCATCTCCTTGTTTTCTTCTTATCATTAAATCTGAATAAAACTAAGAGAGATAGAGATAATGGAATACTCTAGAGTCTTTTGGGATTTTATGGACGAAGGGGGAGAGAGTGTGGGACATCCCATAGGGATGTGTGGCACCCACATGTAGTCCACAGCTTCTTGTGATCCAATGCATGGACTTTCGTAAGATTCTACGAATCATATACTTTCCTGCACATGCTAATTAAGTCCATCAAATACTGAAGAGCCCACATTAAAGCAGAACCCATCCGGACAGAGTTTTACTCCAACTAAGACTCTTCGAAGAAAAATTGCAAACATTAGTAATTAATGCAGGAAATGTGTAAAAATGGTGCAAATTCCGATTTCTATGTGAAAATGCATAAAATGATGAAATTAAATGAATAATGATGCATTTGACCAAATTGAATCCCTAATCCAATACAAAATGATGCAAATTCATGAACATAAAATTCAGCTTAAAGCAAAAAGAAGGAGATAGTCTTAGTAAATGGAACTAGTGTGAGAGATATGTAGACCTTGTCGATTGCCAACAGTCGCTTGTTCTTTTCCACGGTAGCCAGATTGAATTGAGAGGTTGTTCGTATCATTTGTCATATTATTGGTTTCACCAAAATCAACATACAATTGCTAATCACTATTGTGACTGAAGGAAGGAGCCATGGTAGCAAGCTTTGTAAGTGGATGACGACCTTTTAAGGAGTAGTCCATCCAATGATAGCAATCCAAAGTAGTGTGACTTGTCTTGGTACAGCATGGTTTAGGATTGGAGCTTAGTGTTGAATTACCTCTGTGAGTGTTATTATCCTTTGAATTTCTTCGTCATCCTCCACCATAGTTGGATTTACCACCATGACTTTGAAATGAAGGCCTTGAGTTGGTTCCTCCCTTTGAATCAACCATTGCTGATGGTATAACATCATATGCAGTAGACAATTGATGGTATAACCCTATTTGTTTCAAGCTGACATTTTATCCCAAATTCTCACAAAAGCTGTGGATATGGGTGTCATTCAAGGGGTTAGAGTAACTAAAGGTGCTCCAAGCATCTCGCATATGTTCTTTGATGATGGTAGCTTCATCTTCTATAATGCTAAAATTAATGAACCTAGGGAACTACAAAACTTATTGGAAGACAACTGCGAAATCTCAGGCCAACTTATTAATTATCATAAATCTGCAATTTATTTCAGTAAAGGGGCTTGCCAAAAGAGATGCAAGAGTATTGCAACGATCCTTGGTGGGATAATCATGGACAAAGATGAAAGATATTTAGGAAACCCCTTGTATATTAAAAGAAATAAGCATTTGAGTTTTGACTCCGTTATTAGCAAAATTAAAAGTAGGTCAGTTCCTAGTAAGTCCCTGTACTATCCCAGATGGGTTGAAATACCGCAATAAAATCTATTGCCTTAGCTATCTCTCTTTATAATATGTTAGCTCTTCATCTTCCTAAAAAAACCTCTAACTCTATTGATAAGATGTTTTGAACATTTTCGTGGGGTGAGAACGAAGGAAAAAGAAAATTTCATACCATCAAATAGGTTGAAAAATGTAGGCCTATTTCGAAGGGGGTGTCTAGGAATTAGAGACACCAAAAGTAATAATCTAGCCTTATTGGCCAAAACTTACTTAAGATGCTGAAGGCCAAATGTAATACTAAAAGTAACGTTTGGGAGGCTAAGTACAAGAAAGGTAATTCTTGGTTCTAGAAGGGTTTTGTGGAGGGAGTCAACTTCATTAAAGAAAAGGTGGGATGGATAATCAACAATGGAAAAAACATATATGTTTTGAATAGTAATTGGATGCTTTGCAAAAAAGGAGTGAGAAAGCCTTTTTCTTCTCCAAAGTCTTAAGGTCAAAGACTAAGGGTTTTATAGAACCTCCAAAGTTAAAGGGCTCCAGGCCCTAATTCAATTTATAGAGTACAATCCAGTTAACAATGGTGGAAATATAAAAGAAACTGTAAATTAATCAACCACACAAAGAAAATAGACAAACGTTTTTTTTACCTGGAAAGCCAACACAAGAAAAATTCACGAGTCCTATCACCTGGACCAACGGAAACCAAACACTAAAACTAAATAGTTACAAGACACTCGCAAACCTTCTTCAGTTCACCACAATCCAAGGACTATAATACTCTCACTTGCTGACAACAATGTTGTTCACCGTACCTCCCGTTCCTTATGCTTAAATCAACATACCTTGAATCGGCAAAGTGAACGAATCTTCTACGCAAATAGAAGCACAAATATTTAGAAACTTAGCAACTTAACACTACTCTCTAATGGCTGCCTTAGATTAAAAAAGGGATCTCCAAAAAGTATTCTATGCTCAGAATAAGGAGATTAGGTCATTAGGGTTGAGCGAGGAACCCTTTAAATAGCCCAATATTCATGAGAGACACTTAGGGTTGCAATAAAACTCAATCAAGAAAGCCTCAGTTAAAATAAAAAAGAATTCGTGCAAGTCAGTTTCAGAAAACATGCGTTTCGTTCGAAAAAACTAAGTCTTTGTCCTGGTGAACCTACACAGGTTCGTTCGAACCAACGTTTTCTCATTTGAACCACGCTACATTTTGCAAACTTACCAAGGTCATAACTTTGTCATTTTAGCTTTGACTGATGCAATCTTAGACCTTATAAATATCTTCTCGAAAAGAGCTTTCCAACAGTACGTAGACTACCCCAATCTTATGTATAGCTTAAGAGATATCACAGTTTTTTTCCAAACAACTTCATTCAAGCGAGCAGATGAACCACGAAACTATCTAATCTTAAAAATAAAAATTACAACTCAATTGCACCTTGAGTTTTGTCAAAACCATGAATTAGCCAACCTAAAATAATCCTAACAAAGACCTATGAAATTTGAATAAGGAATGGGATATAAATGTTCTCAAAGATCTTTTTATAAACCCCATCGATAATGAGAATATCTGTAAGATGTATATCCCAAAACAAACTAGTAAGGATGAGAAGGTTTGTCCCTTCATAAAGAATGGTCATCTCAATACAAAATTAGCTTATAGACTACTTACAATAATAATAATAATAAGAATAATAATAATGAAGTTAACTCCACTCTCTCAGTTAATTGGAAAGCATTTTGGAGGCTCTGCCTTCCTCAAAGGGTTCTAATGTTCAACTGAAAATACCTTAAAAAACACTATTCTAGTAAGAGTTATTATTAAGTTAAAGTTTAGATCAATTGATGATAAATGTTCCATTTGAAAAAGAGGTTGAATCAGTTGGATTTGCCCTCATACTTTGCAATTATGCTCGGGCAATTTGGTTTGGCTTACAATGGAGCTTTCAATTCGAGTCTATTTGCCATATGGACATTGCAAATTGGTGGGAAAATAAATGTGAGCATGACCACCCAACTACTCGTCTTGGTGATGTGCACTAAAAAATGGGCGCTCTTTCCATGTAGTGGACTATCTGGACAGATAGTAATGACTTTATTAATAGAGATCAACCCTTACATCCCAATAAAATCATAGGATTAATTCATAAAATGCTACAAGGCCCCACAAGTCACATTGGAGACCATCCCACTAAAAAAGATGGAAAGCTTCCTAAGTTCCCTAGAGTGATCTCTAACAAAGAAGATCTTGTGATATTCTCAAATACAACCTATAAGGCTAAGGAGGAAAATGCCTCCTTTGATTTTATTACAAAGTCTAATAATATCATTGTGGATGCAGGTGCCATCCAAAGACCCAAAATCTCCTTTTCAAAAGAGGCAGAAGCAAGGACGGTTCTAGTGTTCTTGGAAATGGTGGGTAAAAAGGTTTTGCAAGAGCTCAAGTCTTAATGGATGCTAAGGAAGTGGTACAAGTTTGAAAGGAGATAGTGACTAGTCTATAAGTTTCATTATTTCAGATATTAAAGCCTTGGCTTCTTTCTCTTTTGTAGACTTTGATTATATTCCCAGAACTCTAAATAAGTAAGCACATATACTTACTAAGTTTTGCTACTCTACTGGACAAGATATAGGTTTGGAAAGGACTTCTTTTGTCTTGATAGCAAATGGTTGAGCCTTCTTCCTCTTCCTTTTGTTTTGCTATGTGTTTTTCCTTGTCTTTCTTTTAATGAATTTTTTTTTTTTAAAGGACCCAATAGGGGAACTTAAATGACCACCAAATACCGAAGGACAAGAACCTTTTGGACAATGACTAGCAATGGTAGTTAATACCTAATAATTACCCGTGACCACCTCCAAGACTACAAAGCCCAACCTAGCCAAAATCAATCTAACTCAACCTAGAAAAGGACTAAGTCAACCCAATAAAGGACTAGGTCAATCCAACTAAAAAGCAATTGGACTTTGCCCAATAAGAGATTGCATAAACCTAGCCCAAAAGCAATTCAACTCAACCAAACAGGGGACTGGGTCAGTCTGGGTTAGACGTAATAAACTATGAAATGAAAGCCTCCATCTTGCTTAAAGCTTTAAGCCCAAGCACCAATTTAGGTCTAAATATATATATTAAAGTTACAAGAAAGGAGGTGTGGAGTGTGCCACTTCAGCACCCAGTTTTTTTCTTTTTTTCTAGAGCATCATGTCATATTCTCACAAATTTATTTGTGGTATTGGATTTACTAAAATCTCTCCCTCTACCATCGGTCAACCTAAAATCACTCCTTTATATTCTAAAGTCTCTTCCTTTACCAACGGTTACCCTAAATCACTCCCTTTTTCTAAATCGTTGATGGTAGATTCTTCTCTACTTTTCTTTTGCCATAAGTTATTACCTGTCATTGGAATGAAAATCAATCAACATATGCCTTTAGAAGTGATATGTTTCCCTAAAATCTTGCATGGTATCATAAACATATTTAATGAGAAAGGGAGCAATTTAAGGGATACACTCAAAAATTTTAATCTTCCTCCCTTAAATTACACTAATTTATCTAACTTTAGATTCTAACTTACCTTACTTGTCACCTTAGTCACCTTACTTGTCACGTTAGTCATAAACATGTTTAAGATAAAGGTAGCAATTTAAGGGATATTAAGGCCAGGGCTAACCTTAGTCAAACATATTTTCCCTTAAATTACACTAATTTATCTCAATTAAGATTCTAACTTACCTTAATCTTCACTTTAGTCATAAACATTTTAACAATTTAAGGGATATTAAGGTCGAGGCTAACCTTAGTCAAATATCCTTATCTTTATATGCTTTTCTTATTCCTTATCCTAACCCATTAAACATCTACATGCTTTTTCATCAATTCTCTCTCTCCCTCTCCAACCATAATGCATCACAAAGAGAACTCTTCTATCAGAACATTTTGAGGACATTCTCATTTATAGGTACACCTTTCTTTTTCTCTGTGAATGTTTCTTTTTGTTATTTAGGTTTTTATTCTTTATTCTTTGGTTTATGTTTTTATTCAAATCATCATATCAAGTTCACATATTAATTTATTTGGAAAAAAAATTTTCAAGCTCTGCTGTATTCATGCCAAGCTAACCATTTGTTATCTTTAAAAAATGCATTTCTATAAATCATCAAAAACCAAAATAATGCCCACACCGAAAGGTATCACTTTTTTTATTTCATCCTTTTACATTTATTGAGATAAATAATATCACTTTTTTTTGTGAGATTTTACACATGTGGATATTGGTTTCCCTACTACAAAGGACAATACATAAAGAATGGCGAAGCTTTCATAAAGCCTATACGGCTATCTCACAAATTATTTCCATCATCTGCCCTAGTTCAATTCAATAGTAAAGGTGACTCCAATTAAGGCAATGGCTTATGTTTTATCATTCAAGAGGTTTCTATGCTACAGCAGGAATGAGGAAAAAAAAAGGGTCCAATAGGGCATTTACATTAGTGATTTTTCCGCTTCATTTTCTGAAGAATCCAGATTTTAGATGCACAACTATCTTTTTTTCTCATAAACATGTGAGCTATCTGTGAAGGACACATGGTGATTTTTTTTTCTTGAAGTTTCTTAGTTTTCTTTTTTTTTTTTTTTCCATATTCATTCTAAACGAGTTTATTAAAGAATAGAGAAATATGAAACTCTATCGATGTGAAAATTTAAATTTATAAACCCTGATAATCTCTATCAATTCCGAGTAATACATCCCAATATAACCTCCCCTAGCATTAATCTTTTCATCTTAAAAATTTCTCTCTTTAGTAGAGAAGTACCATCATCTATTATTAACTAACCTATTGATACTTACCTTTTTGGTAATAATGCAACTTCTCAAATACATGGGTTACAAAATGCAGGCTATCAATACAAGATGGAGCTTCTATATTTAACATCAAGTTATTCTTGTGTGAGATTTTCTATTAATTATCTAATCGAGTTTGGATCTACATCAATCTCTAATACTATAATTTCTATTTTAAGAATTAGACTGATTTATTAAACAAAATTAGGCATGAAAGTGAAACTATCCAAAGAAGATCACCACTTCTTCCAACTACTACCCTGCTAAGTAAGGCAATTTTGTTTTCATATTTAAAATAGTTTACATTTATAGATTTTTCTTTTAGTAATTTCTTTTTAATTTATTTTATTTCTTATAATATCTATAAAAATCTCAATATATTTTTGCATTTGGCCTAGGCTTAGCACCAGCGTTATTGTTAATTCTACTTCTTAGGCTAACAAAGTCAAAATGGAAAGTTTTCGAAAAAAAGAAAAAGGTTCTAGAAAATAGGATTCTCAAAAGACATACCTTCCATGGGATTTTCTACACTTCTTTTTTTTTTTTTTTGACCTTCATAAATAAAAGTGCATATTCATGAAAAGAATTTTACAAGAAATCAAAATTCAAATATTAGATTTGTAGGTCTTGAAAATCTCCGAGACTATCACATCCAAAGCATCAGTTCTAAGTACGACACTTGTATCAGTTTTTTTTTTTTTTTGGTTTTTTGCTTTTGGTAAAATTTGTATCAGTATTTTAGAGGTATCAATTTAGCATATCCAACTTACAAGATCATCGTTTCATAGATTTTCTAGTTTCCTTATCTTCTCAATATAAAAATATTAGAAAAAATATTTAAAAAGATAATTTCATTCTGGGGGCCTCTTTGCCTCTTCCACATGAAATAGAATTACATATGCAATTGTTTTACATGTGACATTGATTCTCAAAATCACCAATTTTCACAAATCACCAATTTCACTTGAGTGAAAATGTACATCCAATGACTTTAGATGTATTTTTTGATATTTTTTCAATAAATTCCTCAAAACTTATGAAGAACCAAGATGTGGAAAATGTCCTAATGCTTGTCATTATAATACAAAAACATGGAACTATTCAAAACTAAAACTTTTGCAAAAAAAAAAAAATTTCAAATTTAAGATACTTAGCTTTAGGGTATATTTAAATTAAAAAATTCTCTATCTATAGAATTCCTTTATTCTGTTAGAACCATTCCCTTAGAACCATGTTATCCTCCTGCAAGTGAACCATGTTACCCTCTCTGCATTCCCCAAGTTTGAAAAACAATTAGGGTTCACTCTATGTGCTTATTTACCACTGCAGATTTGAAATTTTACCACTGTTGATTTGAAATTTTCAAAAGAGGTGGAGACCAAGGAATAGTGGAAGAGAGGAATTGTGGTCACTGAGGTGGAAGTGTCACCAAAAAATAATAAAAGATCAGATTTTTAATGGATTAAAAGGATCTAGATAATTCTCTCCCACTTTTTCTCTTTTTACCTAAATATGAATTTTCTTTGATCCTGAGATGTTATCCAAATCAAATTTGAAGTCCCGCGGCTATTAGTCAAACAATTAAAATGAATAAGCCTACGGGAATGAAAAGAATTAAAGGTGATTGAGAGGCCCCATAAGAACTGCAATTAGCACATGAGAGATTGCACAAGTGCATTTTTCTTTTGAGGAGTGTGAAATCTTCTACACTCAGATGTGAAAATTTGGGTCCATAGATTCTGTCTAATTTACACATATTTTGTTTTTCAGCCAACAAACACTGCCAACCATGATAATGTCTAACATCACATGGGAACTCTTGTATAATTTGCAAGGTGCAGAGTCGCATCTCTCCGATGCCAGCGTCATGCCAAGGTACCCATTCTCCAAGATAACACAATAACCAATCAAACAGTAAGGCAGCAAACATTCTTAATAGACACTATAAGCACTAACCAACCCACTACAATTTCAGTAACTTGCAACCAAAATAGCAACCATGGGCTCAATCACAGGCCCATGTACTTCCATACACATTACATACAGATAATAAGCCTAAGAAAGTCAAAACAAGAGAGAACAAACAGACCCACCCACCCCATCGTATCCTATCAATAGCAATCAGAAACAAATAGACCCACTGCTTTCAATTTGACGGTGGTGATGGCTCAAGGGCACTTGGGCCCACCTCTCTTGGTCTTCCAATTGTTGTAGCAGGCACACACCTGCTTGTTGCCATAGAATCCAGGAGGCACACAGAGGCATTTCCTGCAGCACTTTTGGCAGAAGAACATGCAGGCTTTGTGGTACTGCGTCTTGGAGCACCGCCTACTACATGCGTTTGGGCACTCTGTGCACCCCCAACAGAAAATAATAAATGCCACAAAGAGCAAAAGCAGATATCAGCTTCAACACAAGACTTTGACGCTAGTGGGTCCCACCATTAATTGGTAAAAGCTACTCTGGTCATAGGACCCCCTCTCCATACCGTAGGATCAACACGACTACTTATGATCACAGCAAGTGTTACCAGTACTCCCATTAAATTGACATTTTAGCTCATAAATACAGCCGCATTGGGCATGGATATAAGATAGTTGATCCAAAAAGGTAGGCCCCATATGTTCGATTAAGTGTTAATTGCTTCAGAGCTGTTGATCCATCAAGAAAAGTAGTGGGGTCATTAAACCATCTCACCTCTGGCGGCAATGCACTCATCTGGGTCATAAAAAAAAGGGGGTGGTCCCCACCATCCAATGACTGATCGAGATATCAACAAGTCTAGCTGATCCACAAATGCAAGTTTATTCGGACCATTAAACATGGATTTTTAAGCCATCTGACCATCAGATGCATCTATGACCCACTTGATGGACGGGTCATCTTGATTTTTGGGCACATTGTCTCAGTATCTTATTTTTATTGAAAATGTGGAAACTTACGAAAGCTCTTGAGGCTGCCGGGACCATATTTCCCCTGAATCAAAATAAAACAGAGAAACAAAAATCACCATCATCTTTGTTTCTTTTATGGCCGTAAAACTTCTTCATTTCTCAATCAGATAACGTACGACATCCTAAAAATGCAAAGCGAAGAAAACCAACCTTTTGTATCTTCTTTGTTAGCTGCTCTTGTCCTTCCAAAGAGAACTACATCCATTACATGCAAGATCATGAGAGAAGAAGATAGA
The DNA here is from genome assembly GCA_037013555.1 of Sextonia rubra. NCBI lineage: Eukaryota > Viridiplantae > Streptophyta > Magnoliopsida > Laurales > Lauraceae > Sextonia > Sextonia rubra. Next base: position 14,363,691 of record JASUAD010000007.1, on the reverse strand, counting down.
AAACAGAAGCTAAAGTATATAGAAAAAGCATCTAGAGAGATGAAGATAAAGACTTAAAAGAGAGGAGACCCACCTCACTTGCAGCAGTGGAGACTAAAATCAGTAGCAGAAATGCCCATGCAAAGAACCTAGCCATGAGGGCAGGAGAGGAGATGTGAAGGAAAAGAAGAAATGTGAATGGAAAGTGAAGTGAGAGTTGAGAGAGGGAGATGGAGATATAAATAGAGCGAGTAGGCAGTAGATTTCTTCTGCTCACTCTTTTTATCTCAGGACCTTTTCTTTTCTTCGAAATTATGGTCGGTGAAAGCACACTATCACATGCTCCTCCAAATCCAAACCTTTGAAAGCATGAAAACATATCCCTCCCAGTGCTCTTGTACTTTCCTTCTCATTTTTATGCACCTGCCTACCTCTTATAAATTTAATCCCCGCACTTACACCTATTTTCTCGTTAAAATCTTCTTACCTGGCATCCAGCCACTATGTCATATTGACTTTGATCAAGATCTAAGTCTTCATATAATTCTTATGATAATAATAAATTTGAATGGTATGTAACCATTAAACTTTAAACTTTAAAATTAAGGGCAAAGATCATTCTTACAAATATTATGGGCACCTCAAATCCATCTCCTAAGTTTTATATATATATATATATACTCTTCTCTCTATTGATATCATGAATCTAAGTGAGGTGCACATCATTATCAATGTAGCCCTTGAAATGAATTTTGGCCCAAATTGCACACTAATCCTAATCATCAAATTCATCAAAAATAGTCTAGTCTAAGGGTCCAGCAGCTAGTTGGGACATTGGTGCTTGAGTACTCTAAGAGAATGAGCATCCGTATTTCATGGACAAAGAAAGGTGGGGGCCATTTGGAAGGGCTGGTAAAGCAATGCCATGTAGGAGAAGGATTAAAAAAAGTGCTCCCGCGGTGTATGTTAGCGGAGCCGGAGTGAGGAAGCAATGTCAGACGCATTGGTCAAAGCAGCATGTGGCCTCTGAGACGCGCGCACTGCACGAGGAGACAGGTATTTCGATTACCGTCAGGCTTTGCTGCCTAGACGTGTCGTCATTCCATTGGATTCAATCATGCAACACTTCTTCCACCTAATTTTGACCAAGCAGCTAGAAAGAGTGAAATCACAAAAATATGGGTCTTGGCCCTCCTGGACCTAAGATGGTCTGACTGCTTGGGTCAGATTACATAGGAATTGAAAATGTCAAAATTCATTATGATTCGCGAAAACTGAAAACCCTCACGGCGAGTTTCAACTTTCAAAGAGGTTGGTAATTTTATTTTATTTTTTTTTAAGAGGTGAGTTATGATAGGTAAGAAGGTCAGGTTTGGGTGTTTATTTTTCATCTGCCATTGATTCACTCTTTCATGGACGAGTGATTATTTGATGTTTTTTTTATGCACACCTGGTTCTTCATGCTTACTTGGGATGGTCATGAGTGGGCCATGGTAACCTTTTTTATTTTGAAAAATCTGGAATAAGATTTCAAGATTTTGCCTTATTTCAAAAAAGAATACAAATTTCTAAACTTTTCAATTTAATTCCTAAGTCTTTTAAAAAGTTTTCAATTAAAGACATTCGTCCATTAAAGATACTTCCTAACGAATTTTTCTCTCAGTTTTCTTAAAATACAAAATTATCAATTAATTAAAGTCATAACATAATTTCAGAAGCCACGCATACAGCCGACCACCGTGAAAATATTAGCTGTCGTTGATCATCGTAAAGGTGTCGAATAAGGAAATGAGGAGAATATAGAAAAATTGAATAAAAAATTTATTTCAATAAAGGGTAACCTGAGTATTTAAAGGAATCAATGAAAAAAGTTGTTGAAAAATAGCTTTAAATGAACGGCTGTCTTTAATTGAAAACTTTTTCTAAAACTTAAGGACTAAATTGAAAAGTTTTAAAATTTGTATCTTTTTTAAAATAAGGCAAAACCTTCAAGCCTTATTTGAAATTGTTTTTATTTAGGATTTAAGGTTTTAGGATTTTTCCAACACCACTAAAAGTTAGGGCAAGGGAGGTACATTTACAAAATTATATAATCTCTGTTTGGAGTTAAATTTGTTGGGTTAGGCTGGCCCGACAATTAGGCCTTAAACTATAAATAGGCCTATTCCAGCTGGTTTGGCTATTGGGCAACAAAATTGACCATGACTAAATCCATGGGAGTGAAATACACACCCAAATCTAGCCAAAAGAGAGTCATATTTAGACCAATTCTCAGCTTGATCAGCCAATGACTAAACATATTAGTCAACAGAACTGTTCATCGACAATGGTGCAGTTGGCAGCTTGGGCGGGTTGGATTAGTTTTGGGCCAACTCAGCCTCAGTCAAATAGTATTGGGGCCTATCTAAAACAAACTGGCCCTAGCTGCCCAAGCCCAACCCCAAGTCCCATTTTCTAAGCCCAAACTGGGTTGAGTTTGGTCGGCTTTGTTAGGTCATTTCAGGTTGAGTTTGCTGGCATTTGACAGATTTAAAGCACATTCCACTTAGCCCGAGCTTAAACAACCCTAAAACTACCAAATCTAGAGTTCAAGTTGGGTACCCAAGTTTGAGTTTGGCCTGACCCTAGTTACACCCTTATGGTGGGACCCATAATCCGGATGGTTATTATAGGTGTGCACATATCCTTTTGCAACTGAACGCAGTAAATAACACTCTTTTTGGTTGGTAGAAAGTGTAAATAACACACTTAAAAACCTTTTCAAGACCAAAAGGATCTATGAGTGAAAGTAAATAAATGGGTTCCACAGAAGACAATGGCTGGTCAAGAATTTTTTCAGTGTCACGCTTTCAATGCTAAGCTTCATCTAACATCCACAATGTACGGTGACGTGGGCATGCCTATTTGAGATTATACATGGATATCCCTCTTGTGGGTAGCCTGTGAGGAGCTCAACGGGCATGCTAAGCTGTTCGAAGGAGACATAGCGGACCGTGAGTGGTTCACCTATGATTACCATAGAAAAAATACTCATATAATCTCAATTCCACAATGTAGATGGTTTATGGTATGTTTGGTTGGACTCCTTGAAAGCTAAAAGTGTTTCTCTAGAAGTAGCTCTTTTAAATCAAATTATTTTAAAAAAAATGGTTTTTTGGTTAGTTCGAATTTGTATATGCTTTTTAACCATAAAAACATTAGTGGTTATAACATAAAGAAAAAATTAGATTTTAGAATATTATGACTAAATAATATATTAGTTACAAATAAAAAGAAATTACAAAATATATAAAATTCTTTAAAATGACATCAATTAAAATCCTAAGTGTCAACCACATGTTATGTGGCATCACTACTCGTTATCTCATAAAATAAATCTATTAGCAAGGCCCATCCACAAAATCTAAATCATTCAAGATTAAGTTTGGAGAGAAATTTCACTTTAATCAAAGCTTGGCCATTCTTAGATTTATTGCTTTAAAAAATGTCATTTTACTCTGTTTGAGTGATGTATTTTGTCACTTTTAACAATTGATAGATATAATAATTGGACTAATTTACATTGAAGTGAAATATAACCCAACACCAATGCAATGAATGATATTGATCTTCAGCGGTTTGGATTTTGTAGGACCCATATGATTGAATCAAAAAAGAGAAAAAGAGAACCATAGGCATCCTTCTTCATTCTTGTCACACTTGACACTTCTACTCAGTTCCCTACTAAGTGCTATTATAAACAAGGTAGGTCAAAGTTTGCCTTCTCAAAAAATAAATTTTGACTTTTATTAAAGTAAATTTTGACTTTCATTTTTTTAAAAACATTAAAAAATCTAACTACCAAATATGATTTTTAAGGACTTTTGAACTTTTTAAAAGTTAAAAATATACCTTACAAATTCCCAACAAACACACCTTTGATTAGAGTGTACAGAAAAAAGATGGAGTTGGATGAGGTAAACGAGAAAGGAAATACTATAATAATATATATTAATAAATAATTAATTAAAGAATTAGAGTGCATATGTGTTGTGTATAGAGGAGTCAAAGTGCCCATAACATATCCTAATATTTATGGGCTAGTGTTTAGCTAGGTTGAGAAAAAGCCCTCAAGGGACCTTCACTAGCTAGGTCCTTATCCTGCCCTCAAGGTCAAGATCGGCCAAGGTTAGAAGAAAATGATTTTTTCGTTAAAGAAAAAAAAAACACTACCAGTAATTGCTAACATGATGCAAACCAATACAACTTGTTGTTGGGAAACTCAACATGGTATAAAATTATAGAGCTTCAGAATTCATGTTTGAGTTATGATAAAGTTTTACGTCAGCAATCACCATAATTGGGATAAAGCTTTGAAGATCATGATAATAATAATGATAAAATTTTGGAGCCTTTGGGACTTACGACTCAAAACTTTTGAAGGGTTATACAAACAATGATTAAATAGTTTTTCAAATGTATACATGGCAATGACTTTTTTTTGGAATAATGGTATACATGACCTTTTTTATTTTTTAAATTATTTTCATTTTGAAAATGATGATAGCATATTCAAAGCCTTCTTTTTTTTTTTTTTTTTGTAAAGAAGCCATGTGTTCTTGGGATTCTTTGTTTGCTGCTATTTTCATATGTAAATGTTAGACATGTGTAGTACATATGCACGTGCTTTTTTTTTCACCCTAATTTGTCAAGAAATCTCAAATAAGCTCTAAGGTTTTTCCTTATTTCAAAAAGGACATAAGATTCCAAACTTTTCAAATTAGTTCCTTCGTTTTTTAAGAGATTTTCAATTAAAGACATCCGTCCATTTAAAAATACTTCCTGGCAACCTTTTTTCTCAATTTTCTTAAAATATCAAAATACTAATCATTTAAAGCCATATCATGATTTCAACATCCACTACATATAAACGATCGCCATAGAGACACTAGTTGTATTTGATCATCCTAAGGTTATCAAAGAAAGAAATAAGAAGAATTTAGAGTAATTGAATGAGGAATTTATTTCAATAAAGGGTAAAATGGGTATTTAAAAAATGTTGAGGAAAAAAGTTGCTTGAAAATAACTTTAAATGGACAGATGTCCTTAATTGAAAATTTTTTAAAAAACTGAAGGTCTAATTTGTCTCCATAAATGATTCACGTATATGAGTTTTGGCGCGCAAATGTGACTTTCTTTTTTACTTGCATACGGCGCCAAGGCAGAGTAGGACATTTCTGTTTTTGGTTCAGCCACATGAAAGAGTTTTTTGGCTTTAAACTTTTGAAAAGTAATAAGCCCATAAAATTTTGTTTGGTTAGCATATTTTTAAAAGTACTTTTTCAATTTTAAAAGTCAAAAATTGACTTTTGCATGAAGCAACTCCCTCTATGCTTCACTTTAAACTTTTGCCGGAAGTGAGTCTTGCGTTGTGAACCGATGGATCTCACTTTTTTATTTTTAACTCTTTTTTCTCATTTTTGTTTATTCTTGCTCCAGCATTCCACCATCCTCGCGATCTCAAGATTTCTTTCATTCTCCCCCTTCCTACCTCTCCTCTAATAAACAACAATCATCCTTGTCAAATTTTGGAGTATAAATAAAGCTAATGACATTATTTTGAAAGTTGATGGCACTTGTTTTCTTCTCAATTTTTGTAGGAACATCCCTTAGGCTATAATATTAAATAGAAAATATTTTTTCAGCTTCGTTTGTTATCGTAATCCATATTAGATTATCTCATCATAATAGTTCATTAAGAAAGAAAAATGCAGAATGAAGGTTACCAATCCTCATCAAATTTATACTTTGGGCACATTTTTCAAGATTGAGTTGAGTCAAACTGTCCTCTATGAGTGATTATATTAAAAAACGAGAGCTCTTAGATTTTTGCCTCTGACTTTAGTAAGAATTTTGACCATCTAATCAAGAAAATTGAACCATATAACTACAAATCTTATATCTTGAAGTAATTTTGATGATCAAATATATATGAGCTCAGATCCAGTGAGAAATGTTCTCACCCACCTACCGTGAGAACTTTTCTGGAGCCCACTTGTGGGTCCCATTCGGAGATGGAAACAGGGGAATGAAAAGATCTATGTGGGACCACTCTAAATATCAAGTTTAACCCCAATCACATGTCACTAACCCGTTCATCCATGACCCACAAATCCAATCCATTCTGATGAGTGCACAATCAATCCAACGATCCAATAAATTCATATTTAACTGAGACTTTGGGGGTATAACTATCAGGGGTTCCTATGTATTGCAATATTTAAATTGAGTGATAGATGGGCCCCACCTAAACTTCTCACAAAAAGGTGGTGAGAACCGGTTCTTATAGAATTATTTTCATATATATATATTTTTATTATCTAGGGTATTCTTTGCCAACTTAGCCTTCCGACCTCTGGCCTTCAGCCAGAGTGTTACCTGATTCTGATGAGTATAGACTATTCTCTATGAGGTACATACATAATACATAATACCCGAATAACGCAAGGAGTGGAAATTGAACTTAAAACCTTAGATAACAAACCTAAGGCTTAAACCAACTAAGCCACCGCCTTGACGGCAATGATGCTCATATATGACTTGATAAACAATTTCATCTGCCTCTTCTCGAGCAATTGTTCTTCTTTATCGACTCCTATTAAGTAAGTTTGCCTATTTTATTTACCTATAAAGTCCTTATATTCTGTAATTATGTTTTATTATAAAAATATTTTAATATGTTATTTAATTACGAAATATTAAAAATAGTATTTTTTTCTTTTAGCCAAACAACCTCAAATGCTTTTACTTTTAAAAAGGTTTCATACAAAGTTGCACCAACCAAACATCCACTTCTACTAAAAAGGTGATGTGAAGGAGTATCCTCTTAAAAATTACTTTTAGGAAAGCACTTTTTTTATTTAACAAGTCCTACCAAACAAAACCTTCATCTCCTGCATAAGCATGTTTTTCGCATTTTATCTATACATTAAAATATGCTCATTGGATTGAATCGGAACCTATTTATTTAAATGGGCCCATTCGTATGTATGGAGTTAGAACATATAGGAAGTATTTGATTAATATGATATATTTGTTTACATGGAATTTGATACATATGAATTCATTGTTGAATAAGAATATATAAGAACTAATTAGTTCAAACAAGCATTTCTTTTTGTATGAAATTGGAATACATAAGAGAATTAATTGATTCAAATGGGCCTTTGTGTTTTAATAATTATTTGTGCACACACTAAAATACACATAAGTGTTTTTATCCCATGAGGTGGTGACAAGTATATTTATCCCATAAAAAGAGGAATAAAAAGTAGAACACAGTTGTGATTCTATGGTATCACATAAGCTATTGTGTATTTTGTGTACATTTTAGTGTGTATGTATCACAATTGCTTTATGTTTATATGGAATTGAAGGAGTGTGGTAATTATTCAAGATGTACATTAGAATAAATATTATACCGGCATGTATACATATGCCATCTATGTAATGGACAAAGGGCATATGCACACACATATTTATATTATTTTAGAAAACATAATAAGAAATATATAATTGAGATGGATCACCTAAGCTACAGGTCGCGCTTTCTTTAATACAATGAATGCCCCCACACCAGATTAGTGTATGCAATAGGGTTACCGACTAATTTGCCTTCAAGATAAAATAGGCATATATCCTTTGTATGATGGTTTGCAGTGCTATACCCTAACCAACCTTTGAACACCAATGGTCCCACCGAAATATTCTGTAATTAATGGCCAATATATGATTGATGCATTTTTTTAAACTCTATCTTCATATTGGTATTTGTAAGAGCTATATAGAAATCAATGGGATGCAATTTGTAAGGATAATTTGTTAGAGAAATTGAATGACTATTAAGCATATGATAGTTGGAGTTTGAAAATACTATTGGGGATTTAAAATTTTAAGAAAGCTCCCTTTTTAAAAGAGTTGTTGAGAAGGGACATATCCAAGGGCACTTGGACATATATAATTACCATGGTGGTTGAAGTCAACAACTATCACACCAACTTCTAAACTCATAATGGCTATCGCGCCCATTATTCCTCCTTAACCAATAAGAAAGCCAACTCTAACCCAAAAAGGATCTGGTTCAACCCAATTGGGCCCAATAGTTTTTTTAATGTTTGAAATTTTCCAACATATTATATAGATTACATTATCATATATATAATGGATATGGTTGGGTCTTGCCTTAGCTCAGCCTTCATGGTGGCAAACTTTTAAAATTTGGGTCTTACCCTAACTTACCCTTTGTTATAGGGCAAGAAGAAGATTTTTTTTAAGACTTTACATTAAGTTAATATATATAATACTATAAAACTATCTAATTTCTTTAAAGGTTGTTTGAAGGGCTCACCTAGACGTATGCCCATCAGTAAGAGTTAGGGGGGGAAAGGATTAGATAAAAAGAAAAATTATATAATTATCCAAACCTTTTAATAGACCAACGTTTAGGGTTTGTCCCCTTTCAGATTTAATATAATCATGACAAAATGTGACAGTGGTGTGCTAGAGAAATCACCAAGTTAGATAAGTAGCTCTCACAAAATCCCTTGGCTTTGTATCATAGTACCATCTAAATCCCTTTTTTCTAGTAGGGAATCATTTAAGTCTCTTTTTTTTTTAAACTTAGCTAAGGGAGCTGGGACCCTTTAGATGTTGGAGACATTACTTACGAAGAATGTGCAATTGAAAAATTAAATAGAAAATTAAAATAAATGGTTAGTGAATAAAAGTGAATGTAAAAAATTAATCTAAGAAAGCAAAAAAAAAAGAGGGGGGGGGGGTGTGGGAGGCACACTAATTAAGATGTTTTTTTTTAAGACATCAATTTTCCACATGCAGGCAGATTTAATGAAATTTTGTCTCCAATATACAGTGTCCAACTCTGATTTAAAGTCTGCACACTAGAATCAGAAATATAAAACTATCCTTGAAAATCAAAAAATGAGAATGAAAGAGAAAACTCTATCATCTCTTTACTTTTTAATGTCAAATCAAAAACTTTGAAAAGGGCTTAAATTTATATAGTCAGAAATAATTCTTGGAAATGGGTTATATATACTTAAATGGGCCCAAAAGACACATCTCATTTAAGAGACACAATTATGTTTTTGAAATGACACAAATTTTAAAATATTTGAAAAGACACATTCAACTCTGTGTGTGTGTGTGTATATATATATATGGTTTTTTAAAGAAAGTATCCAACAATCCCCTACTAGTTTCTAGAAACACATTTATAAAAAAAATAATACTACTAACAATAGGATTAAGAACATAACTAAAAATTATATAATATGTCCCTCATAGGTGGATGACCCTTGAAGCTAAAGGTAAAATGTGTATCATAAAACTTTTACGAGTCAATGACCTGAGTAGAGTTTACAATATATATGTACATTATATTAGATGGTCATGCATCCATATTCTACACATCGTGCTATTTCATAGGTCATGTGCTAGTCCTGATCATAGTGACTGTTTTAGAGCCTTACCAATAAGACCAATGAGAGGCTGCCATGACCTCCAATCTAAAAGGTAGACTAATTAGGGTAGCGTTTGGCTCGCTTGAATGGGAGCTAAAATGAAATGACTATTCTGTCGGAATGCCCATTTTTACATTTGGTTTGTCCAGAATGGGTAGAATGCTCATTTCAAAAAAAATCACCATTCCCCTACATGACGGAATGGTCATTCTATCAAGAGGGGTAAGGAACGACCATTCCATTTCAAACTCATTTTTTATTGAGACAAAAATGCCTCCACCCATTACCACTGTCACCCACCAACCACTGTCATCACCCAATTACCGCTACCACTGCCACCAACCAACCACCGCTGCCACCCCCACCACGCAACCATCGCCGCCACCGTTACTATCGCCCATCCAACCACCACCACCACCAAACCACCGCCACCATACCACCCAACTACAACCACCACCACCACCTCCCAACCACCGCCGTGGCCGCCGCCGCCACCACGCACCCACCCACCTTGTAACACTCCGATCCCCTTTGAGCCGGATTAGTGGCTCATTAGTGTGTGTTTTGTTTTGTTTATTTCTTTTGGACTTGTTTTGGGTCATGGATAGGTAGTTGAGTGACCTTTGACCTGGAATAGGTAGTTCTAAGCCCTTTTTCGTAATTTTGCTTTTGCTTTGCTCATATCATCTTTGCATCATCTTGGTGTCAGCATATGTATTTCGTTGAGCTCGACAATTTCCGTAACTGTGTCAGATCCGTTTGGAGTCAATTGGGGAAGATGTACCTTCGTGTGACTTGAACTGTAATTAGTCTTAACTCTCCGGACTTTGACTTAACTTCCAAACATATATAAATATAAGTTAGTTCCAGATGTCCAACTCCCTGCTCATTTGCTTGATCGTGCATGCAAGAGGAACTCCAGGAGAAGCTCTCCACGTTCTCTCTCTCTCTCTTCTTTCCTTCTCTTGATCGTTTGAGGATTGGGTCCTTTGTTTGATTTGGGTTCTTCTCCATTCTCTCATCCTTGTGTATTGCTTGAGGTAAGTGGGTCCTTTGTGTTTCTTCTCCCAATTGCACCTCTCATTCTCTGATTTCTGTGTTTCCATCTCATGCATGGTTTCTTGCTTTGATTTGTCTTGATTTTAGTGGATTTGGAGCTTGATTTCAGAGGATTTGTCAGATTTGAGGCAAGTATAAGTACAGGTTTTGATAACACATATGGGTATTGTTTGATTGCTTGGATTCATTCTCATTCTCTTTAGAGAAATGTTTTACAGCCATTTTCTAAGCTATGAGAATCAGTTGAGCTTGTTTTATTCAGTTTCTGTACAAAAAATTTCGTTTCTGTAATCTTCCCGAACTCGTATTCTGTATTGTACGGCTAAGCCGTAAATTTCTACGGTTCGCTTTCCAGAGACTCGAAAATCTGAATTTGTTCTACGGCTAGGCTACGGCTAAGCCGTAATTTGTTCTACGGCTAAGCCGTAAGCTAGCCGTGACCCAACCGTACCCCAGCCGTGAATTAATTCTCTGATCAGTCGAAACTTTTCTGATATCAGTACTCCTACGGTGAGGCTACGGCTAAGCCGTGGATTGGTCTACGGCTAAGCCGTATACTGACTGTAGCTCAGCCGTGAGATGTATCAGATCAGAGGTGGAAAAGCTGACAGTTTAGCCGTGTTCTGAAGGGAACCACGGCTAAGCCGTAGTGCATATTGCGGCTACGCCGTAGGATGCCACGGCTAAGCCGTAGGTCACCCATGGCTAAACCGTAAGACCTGTTAAATATCAGTTAAACTTAGGCTAATGGTGTGACCTTGTAGGGCTCAAATACAGGTTAACCATACCCGTACACCGGCCCGATGGACTCTTTGGATCGCATGAATAATCTGTTAGGCTGTGACTTGTTCATGTGAGCGTTGATCACTGTTAAGCACCTCCCCATGGGTGTTGGTTTAAGGGACTTCGATGCACATAAGGATTATATTGCAACACTAGGATGGCAACGGTGCATCGAATAACTTAAAACTACATCAACATGCACGGTTAGTGACAGTGATGCAACTAGATTAGACTTGGCTTGTAATGAACCTTGAATCCGTATTAATCTGAGATGCATTGCATATTGTTTATGGTTTTGCCCTCTGTTCTGTTAATCTATGTTATGCATTCCTCAGTCATTTTGCTTTCGTTCTGTATATCTGTATTATTCTTCGCTCTGTACTCTGTTTTGATCTATGCTATGCTTTGTATATTCTCTGGCTTTGTATATCTCTGATTTTTGGGTATTCCCTGGTGGCTCTGCCCAGAGGTTAATACGTGAGGATAAGATCCGGTCCTTGTCATCGGTGAGTCCAAAGCGGATAATCTCCTTTCTTTAGCTTTGATTTGATTGGTATTAGTCTGGCTCTACTCAGCCTCAGCCCTAGGATACCCGACGGGGTTACCTCTGGCGTAGATCTCTGTATCTCTGTTTTAACTGCAGTGTTGCTTTGTCTTGGGACCCCGGAACCCAGGAACCGAGACCCGCTTGTACCTTTGGCCTGGACAGCGGTGTTCTCCTCTGCTCTGCTCTGCTCTGCTCTCTTTTGGAGAGAACATGGTTAACGTAGTAGCCAACTAGTTCAGTGTTCTATGTTTTGATTCCATTATCATGTTTTACTCCTATGCACGATTTGCTTAGCATACTAAGATGGACTCTGTATTTAATCTTCTGTCCCTATTTCATTCGCTTTGATACTATGCGTGTTTCTTTCCTGTTACTTATATTTGCTGGATCGTTGTATTCATTCGTGTTGTCTGTGGTGTTGCAGGCACAGATACCTTGCCCAGCTCCCCGGCGGTCGAGGAGGCTGCAGGGGCGAGTGTAGAGGCACCCTCCGGTCTGGCAGAGTGGGCCTGATCACTTCTGCCAAGTGCGTGCATGCATACCAGTGGCTTTTATTTTGCATTTTGGTTTTTGAGAGCTTGTATTTGGACTTTGGACTTTGGACTTGTATTCTGTATATTTTGTGTATATTGATTTTGGTGTGTATTCGGTTTTATCTCAGTGTATTTGTCTTTGTCTTTTCCGTTTCGTATTTGCTTTGGCTTCCGCTATTTTATTTTCCTTTGTTGCTTGCTATGATATGTACAGCTTCCGCGTACGCTTAGTTCGCACGTGTTAGATCCCTTGTGTGCGTGCATCTGGACTGGGTTTGGGTGCACGTGCACGGGAGTACGTGTGTCACCGGTTTAGCTTTTCGCTAACCCCCGAATTCTGGGCTCGGGTCGTGACATACGTATTGTATGGTATCAGAGCATGCTAGTTATAAGCATGTAGGCATCTAAGATCGTGGTGAGATGACGATATCAACTATTTGACTCGAGGTCTCATATGTTGATTTGGGGTTTGACTAACTCAGGGCATTTTATATTTGTGTGTTGTGTTTCTTTTCCTTTTGCAGGATGGCATCAGGATCCGGATCTAGGGATGAGAATTAACAGGGCCATAACGGTGATAGTGGATCGGTACCCCCACATATCAGCAGTGAGGAACGAATGATGATGATGATGCAGTCTATGCAGTCATTACAGGCACAGATGGCATCCATGGTAGATAGACAGAGTCAGGCTGCCGCAGTAGCATCACCTCGTATAGATCAGCAAGTGATTTTCCAGCCCAAGGAATCAGATCCTAATGCTCTTTTCGACAAGTTCCGTAAGCGAGGGGCGACCGAGTTTCATGGGATAGAAGATGCATTGCAGGCTGAGCAATGGTTGGAGCAGACTGAAGAGCTTTTTGATACGATCGTGTGCAGTAACAAGCAGAAGGTAGTTCTCACAGCCTCTATGCTTCGGAGTGTAGCCAAGACATGGTGGAGGAGTGTTAAGACCTCATTTCAGACTATGCCCAGTGCCACAGTTTGGGAGACCTTCAAGCAGCAATTCCGTCGTAAGTTCATGCCTCTCCATATTCAGCGAGCCAAGGAAGTGGAATTCTTCAACCTTCAGCAGAGACAGATGTCAGTTGCAGATTATGTACACAGGTTTACAGAGTTGTCTCATTTCGCAGAGGACATGGTGAACACAGAGCATAAGAAAGTGACTCGCTTCGTCAACGGCCTGAATCCGAGACATAAGCGCCACGTGGTTGCTTGTATGTGGCCGGCTACCTTGGATGACGCTATTGACAAGGCTTATGATGCAGAGGCCATCTTTGAGGAGGAGCGAACAGAGGCTAAGAGGGCAGCAGGTTTCAGTGGCAGAAGTCAGTTCCAGAAGAAGTTCAAGGGTAAACAGGGCAGTTCGAGCAGTTCTCAGATAGTTTGCGGTCACTGTGGGAAGGATCACCCCACAGACAGATGTTGGAGGAAGAGTGGGGCTTGTTTCGGGTGTGGCTCTACGGACCACAGGCGGGCCCAATGCCCGAAGTTTCAGTCCTCTCCACAGACGAGACAGACAGGACCTACCTCACAGGGCAGATCCCAGCCAGCTCGCCCAGGCCAGAAGCAGAACCGCCAGACAGCCCGAGCCTATGCTGCTACGCATGAGGGCGCGGAGGAGGCCACGGTAGTGGAAGGTAAAATTTTAATTTCCGATGCAGAAGCTTTAGCTTTATTTGACTCAGGGTCTACGCGTTCGTACGTAGCACCCCATTTTGCTGTGCAGCTTCGACAGCGACCTACACCACTTCCCTACTTGTTGTTAGTATCCACTCCGGTTGGTAAGCGGGTGGAGTGCAGTGTGTTTTACCCTCAGTGTGATGTGCGGATAGCTGGTCATCAGCTCCCAGTAGACCTCGTGTTGCTCACGACACTGGATTTTGATGTGATCCTTGGTATGGACTGGCTTGCGAGATATCATGCGTGTATCAATTGCTACAGTAAGGCTATCTACTTTGATTTGGGCAGCGGATTCCGATTTGAGGGCAGCCAGATGAAGTGCCCAAGACGTGTGATCTCTGCTTGTAAAGCAGACAGGATGCTTCGTAGGGGATGTGAGGGATTTCTTGCATTCATTTCAGAGAAGAAAGATCAGCGACAGCTCAGTGAGATTCCAGTAGTCAGCGAGTTTCCGGATGTCTTTCCGGAAGATGTGCCAGAGTTGCCACCAGTTCGGGAGGTAGAATTTGCTATTGACGTGGTACCAGGTACAGCACCTATCAGTAGAGCTCCATATCGTATGGCACCTGCAGAGTTGTTGGAATTGAAGAAACAGTTGCAGGATTTGTTGGATAAGGGGTTTATACGCCCGAGTGTTTCACCTTGGGGAGCACCTGTTTTGTTCGTCAAGAAGAAGGATGGCAGTTTCCGGATGTGCATTGACTACAGGCAATTGAACAAAGTGACCATCAAGAACAAATACCCATTGCCTAGGATTGATGAGTTGTTCGATCAACTTCAGGGTGCAGCTTACTTCTCTAAGATTGACTTGAGGTCAGGATATCACCAGCTCAGGGTGAAGGATGAGGATGTTCCGAAGACAGCTTTCAGGACTCGGTATGGACACTACGAGTTCCTTGTCATGCCATTTGGTTTGACGAATACACCCGCAGCTTTCATGGCATTGATGAATAGGGTGTTTACTTCCTTCTTGGACCAGTTTGTTGTGGTCTTCATAGATGATATATTGGTCTATTCGAAGACTGCTGAGGAACATACAGACCATCTGAGGAAGGCATTGCAGCTGCTTCGAGATCACAAGTTGTATGCAAAGTTGGCTAAATGTGATTTCTGGCTAGAGCAAGTTGCATTTTTGGGACATGTGATTTCTAGAGATGGATTGATGGTGGATCCAGCTAAGATTGAGGCAGTAGTCCATTGGCCCCGTCCTAGATCAGTGATAGAGATTCGGAGTTTTCTGGGTTGGGCGGGATATTACCGCAGGTTTGTGCAGGATTTCTCGAAGATTTCAGCTCCGCTGACTCAGTTGACTCGGAAGAAGGTCCCGTATGAGTGGACAGAGAAGTGTGAGCGCAGTTTCCAGATGTTGAAAGAAAAGCTCACTACGGCGCCAGTGTTGACTCTCCCGGATGGTAGTGCGGGATTCGTGATTTATTCCGATGCTTCTCGAGTTGGACTAGGCTGTGTACTGATGCAGAATCAGAAGGTGATTGCCTATGGATCCAGACAGCTGAAGGAGCATGAGAAGAACTATGCCACACATGACTTGGAGTTAGCAGCCATTGTATTTGCATTGAAGTTGTGGCGACATTACCTGTACGGTGTGAAGTTTGAGGTCCATTCCGATCATCACAGTCTGCAGTACTTGTTTGATCAGCATGACTTGAATATGAGGCAGCGAAGATGGTTGGAGTTCATCAAAGACTACGACTTTCCGATCAAGTACCACCCAGGCAAGGGCAATGTAGTTGCAGATGCACTCAGCAGGAGGACAGACAGTCTTCAGGTGTTAGCAGGATTCTATATGCTTGTGCATGATCAGCCTGTAGAGGTTCAGATGGTAGGAGACTCGGTGACATTAGCTACTACTGTCGTGTTTCAGCCTGAGGTGATTCAGCAGATCAAGGATCGCCAGTTTGAGGACCCCCTCCTGGTGAAGTTCAGAGATCGGATTGCAGATCGACCGGATTTCAGCTTGGTAGATGGAGTTTTGTACTTCAGGAATAGGTTGTGTGTTCCCGCTGTGGATGAGCTGAAGGATAAGTTGATGACAGATGCGCACGATGCCCGATATGCGATGCACCCCGGGAGTACGAAGATGTACCGGAACTTGAAAGATAGATTTTGGTGGAACAATATGAAGCGGGAGATCGCAGGGTTCGTAGCTCGATGTTTGACCTGTCAGAGGGTGAAAGCTGATCATCAGCGACCCCCAGGACCATTACATCCATTGCACACTCCGCAGTGGAAGTGGGAGCACATTACGATGGATTTCGTCTCCGGTTTTCCGCCGACCAGTAGAAAGAATAATGCTATCTGGGTCATAGTGGACAGATTGACTAAGTCAGCACATTTCCTTCCGTTCAAGAAAGGGATGACATTCACAGAGATGGCCAGGAAGTTTGTTGACGAGATAGTCAGATTGCATGGTACCCCAGTATCGATTGTGTCAGATCGCGATAGTCGTTTTGTATCTTCATTCTGGAGAGCATTTCAGGAAGCTATGGGCACGAAGCTGAGTTTTAGTACGGCATACCACCCCCAGACTGATGGACAGTCGGAGCGTACCATTCAGACATTGGAGGACATGCTCCGAGCTAGCGTGCTGAACTTTGAGAAGGAATGGGATACGCATCTAGCATTGTGTGAGTTTGCTTACAACAACAGCTTCCATGAGAGCATTGGTATGGCACCATATGAGGCACTTTACGGACGTAAGTGCAGGACTCCAGTGTGCTGGGAGGAAGTTGGAACTAGAAGTTTCCATGGTCCGACAATCATTGCTGAGACGACAGAGAAGGTGCAGAAAGTGATAGAGAATCTGAAGATTGCTCGGTCCAGGCAGAAGAGCTATGCTGATACTCGGAGGAGACCTTTGGCATTCCAAGTCGGAGATTGGGTGTTCCTTAAAGTTTCTCCGATGAAGGGCACAGTTCGATTTGGTCAGAAGGGCAAGTTAGCTCCGAGATATGTAGGACCGTTCGAAGTCAGGAGCCGAGTTGGAGATTTAGCCTATCGGTTGACACTTCCAGTTGAGTTCTCCGGTGTTCACGATGTGTTCCATGTGTCGATGCTCCGTAAGTATGTGCCAGATCCGAGCCATGGGATTCGCTATGATGACATTCAGATTCAGCCTAATGCGACTTACGTTGAGCGTCCGCTTCGCATCGTTGGGACACGAGAGCAGATTCTCCGTACCAGGACTATCAGATGGGTTAAAGTGTTGTGGGAGCATCACGGTCCGGATGAGGCTACTTGGGAGCTAGAGGAGCAGCTAGCGCGCCAGTACCCCCAGCTCTTTGCGCAGGTAGGTAGTCATTCCGAGGACGGAATGATTCCTAGTGGGGGAGGATGTAACACTCCGATCCCCTTTGAGCCGGATTAGTGGCTCATTAGTGTGTGTTTTGTTTTGTTTATTTCTTTTGGACTTGTTTTGGGTCATGGATAGGTAGTTGAGTGACCTTTGACCTGGAATAGGTAGTTCTAAGCCCTTTTTCGTAATTTTGCTTTTGCTTTGCTCATATCATCTTTGCATCATCTTGGTGTCAGCATATGTATTTCGTTGAGCTCGACAATTTCCGTAACTGTGTCAGATCCGTTTGGAGTCAATTGGGGAAGATGTACCTTCGTGTGACTTGAACTGTAATTAGTCTTAACTCTCCGGACTTTGACTTAACTTCCAAACATATATAAATATAAGTTAGTTCCAGATGTCCAACTCCCTGCTCATTTGCTTGATCGTGCATGCAAGAGGAACTCCAGGAGAAGCTCTCCACGTTCTCTCTCTCTCTCTTCTTTCCTTCTCTTGATCGTTTGAGGATTGGGTCCTTTGTTTGATTTGGGTTCTTCTCCATTCTCTCATCCTTGTGTATTGCTTGAGGTAAGTGGGTCCTTTGTGTTTCTTCTCCCAATTGCACCTCTCATTCTCTGATTTCTGTGTTTCCATCTCATGCATGGTTTCTTGCTTTGATTTGTCTTGATTTTAGTGGATTTGGAGCTTGATTTCAGAGGATTTGTCAGATTTGAGGCAAGTATAAGTACAGGTTTTGATAACACATATGGGTATTGTTTGATTGCTTGGATTCATTCTCATTCTCTTTAGAGAAATGTTTTACAGCCATTTTCTAAGCTATGAGAATCAGTTGAGCTTGTTTTATTCAGTTTCTGTACAAAAAATTTCGTTTCTGTAATCTTCCCGAACTCGTATTCTGTATTGTACGGCTAAGCCGTAAATTTCTACGGTTCGCTTTCCAGAGACTCGAAAATCTGAATTTGTTCTACGGCTAGGCTACGGCTAAGCCGTAATTTGTTCTACGGCTGAGCCGTAAGCTAGCCGTGACCCAACCGTACCCCAGCCGTGAATTAATTCTCTGATCAGTCGAAACTTTTCTGATATCAGTACTCCTACGGTGAGGCTACGGCTAAGCCGTGGATTGGTCTACGGCTAAGCCGTATACTGACTGTAGCTCAGCCGTGAGATGTATCAGATCAGAGGTGGAAAAGCTGACAGTTTAGCCGTGTTCTGAAGGGAACCACGGCTAAGCCGTAGTGCATATTGCGGCTACGCCGTAGGATGCCACGGCTAAGCCGTAGGTCACCCATGGCTAAACCGTAAGACCTGTTAAATATCAGTTAAACTTAGGCTAATGGTGTGACCTTGTAGGGCTCAAATACAGGTTAACCATACCCGTACACCGGCCCGATGGACTCTTTGGATCGCATGAATAATCTGTTAGGCTGTGACTTGTTCATGTGAGCGTTGATCACTGTTAAGCACCTCCCCATGGGTGTTGGTTTAAGGGACTTCGATGCACATAAGGATTATATTGCAACACTAGGATGGCAACGGTGCATCGAATAACTTAAAACTACATCAACATGCACGGTTAGTGACAGTGATGCAACTAGATTAGACTTGGCTTGTAATGAACCTTGAATCCGTATTAATCTGAGATGCATTGCATATTGTTTATGGTTTTGCCCTCTGTTCTGTTAATCTATGTTATGCATTCCTCAGTCATTTTGCTTTCGTTCTGTATATCTGTATTATTCTTCGCTCTGTACTCTGTTTTGATCTATGCTATGCTTTGTATATTCTCTGGCTTTGTATATCTCTGATTTTTGGGTATTCCCTGGTGGCTCTGCCCAGAGGTTAATACGTGAGGATAAGATCCGGTCCTTGTCATCGGTGAGTCCAAAGCGGATAATCTCCTTTCTTTAGCTTTGATTTGATTGGTATTAGTCTGGCTCTACTCAGCCTCAGCCCTAGGATACCCGACGGGGTTACCTCTGGCGTAGATCTCTGTATCTCTGTTTTAACTGCAGTGTTGCTTTGTCTTGGGACCCCGGAACCCAGGAACCGAGACCCGCTTGTACCTTTGGCCTGGACAGCGGTGTTCTCCTCTGCTCTGCTCTGCTCTGCTCTCTTTTGGAGAGAACATGGTTAACGTAGTAGCCAACTAGTTCAGTGTTCTATGTTTTGATTCCATTATCATGTTTTACTCCTATGCACGATTTGCTTAGCATACTAAGATGGACTCTGTATTTAATCTTCTGTCCCTATTTCATTCGCTTTGATACTATGCGTGTTTCTTTCCTGTTACTTATATTTGCTGGATCGTTGTATTCATTCGTGTTGTCTGTGGTGTTGCAGGCACAGATACCTTGCCCAGCTCCCCGGCGGTCGAGGAGGCTGCAGGGGCGAGTGTAGAGGCACCCTCCGGTCTGGCAGAGTGGGCCTGATCACTTCTGCCAAGTGCGTGCATGCATACCAGTGGCTTTTATTTTGCATTTTGGTTTTTGAGAGCTTGTATTTGGACTTTGGACTTTGGACTTGTATTCTGTATATTTTGTGTATATTGATTTTGGTGTGTATTCGGTTTTATCTCAGTGTATTTGTCTTTGTCTTTTCCGTTTCGTATTTGCTTTGGCTTCCGCTATTTTATTTTCCTTTGTTGCTTGCTATGATATGTACAGCTTCCGCGTACGCTTAGTTCGCACGTGTTAGATCCCTTGTGTGCGTGCATCTGGACTGGGTTTGGGTGCACGTGCACAGGAGTACGTGTGTCACCGGTTTAGCTTTTCGCTAACCCCCGAATTCTGGGCTCGGGTCGTGACACACCTCCACAACCAAAAAATAAAGAGGAAAATAGAGATATTTTGATAAAAATACTAAATTTTTATTTCATTTATGCTTTGATTCATGCATACCAAACACAGGGATAGAAATAGGAATTCCATTCCACCCACCATTTTAAAGACAAATCCAAATATTGGAATAGAATGACCATTCCCATCTTATTCTATTCGAGACCCATTCCGGCCTCCAATCCATGCCAGCCCAAAATCATTCATGCAAACCAAACATGACCTAGGAGTGTTTCCACTCCACACTCATTAAGAGTGTTTCCACTTACTCCACACTAAGCCATGAGTCTGCTAAGGATTATAAAACCTAGTTAGGGCCGTAACGATTCAGTTAATCGTGGGTTTTGAAAAAACCGTTAACCGAACTATATTATATAATTTTCAGTTTTAAAAAACCGTAATTGTAATTGTACTCAAAAAAATTGTTAAAAAACCAAGCTGCATTTAATCATATTAGACGGTTTGGTTATGGTTAACCATACTAAAAAAGGGTTTAAATATCGGATGGCTGTAGAGGTTTTATAATAAGAGATTAATGGTTGCATTTGATTTAAAAATTTGAATTGATGTATAATGGTTCGGTTAACTGCCGTTTGTTACAATGTGGTTAACCATGTGCAGTGCGATTAACTGAACCATATGTTACGGTTTAGTATGATTAATAACCGTAAGTCAAGAATCAAAATCGAAACTAGACCGTGATGCACAACATTTTTATTTTAATAATCATAATCGTAACCAAACCTTGAAATACTATTATTAACGGTCGGTTCGGTCAATTAGATGATTTTTCAAAAAAAAATTTTTACACCCCTAAACCCAGCCTAAGAAAGGACCCCAAAACCCAGTCTAACAAAGGCGAAAGATAAATGTTGCACAAATCTCAAAAATAGACA
Organism: Sextonia rubra; assembly: GCA_037013555.1. NCBI lineage: Eukaryota > Viridiplantae > Streptophyta > Magnoliopsida > Laurales > Lauraceae > Sextonia > Sextonia rubra. The sequence continues at coordinate 14,342,547 of JASUAD010000007.1, read as the reverse complement.
AATTTGAAAAACAACAGAATGGGATATGAAACCAGATGCAACCCATTACCAAAAGTTATTTCCAACTTTAGAGACCCATTGCAAAGAGGTAATATCCGTTTCTCAGTATGTAATTCCATCTCCATAGATTATATCAGCTCTCGTGGTAAGAGACAACACCCACTCCCACCGGTACCCAGGATTCGATTAAAAGATCATTCAAGGCTCTTGAAAGTCACATTTACTACTTGTTTTTTGGTAGAACACCTTTACTACCTTGTTACACCTATTAAAGTTTTTAATAAACCCAAGACCTAGAAACATTAAAGACCAATTTATTTTCATTTCATCTCATCTCAAATCTCACTTCGGTTATGTTTTTTCATTTTTTTAATAAGGACATATATGGCACCAATTCTTAAAAAACTTGCTAATATATTTAAACTTTTTGGGAATTTTACTGAAAAAAAGTGTTTTAGAGTGGGAGAAGACCAAAAAAATCGTAAACCTTTGCATCTACAGTAATGGTCTCATGGACCCTTTTTTGCATTTTTGTTTTTAAATTTATTTCACATGAGCAATGATATTGCTGGTCTCCACTAATGCAAACCCCCTCCCCGCACCTCCTCTTCTTTATGTCCACTATCATCCATAATCTCCCTTAGATAAACCACCGTTCACCTCTTCCATTTCTCTTTCTTCAATACAAATTATTTTTTCCAACTAAAATATCACCCTTCTTCTCTTTCTGGGAAAATTTTAAAACAAAATGTATAAAAAAAACAAAAAACACTGCAAAGAAGGAGAGTGGATTTTGCAATCCTCTATTTTTTTGGCGCAAAATCTGGCACTACTCTACGGCTCTCCTATGCCGCAGGAAGACCAAACCAATAGTGCAAATGTAGTCTTCTTTGGTGGCAAGAACAGATTTATGGATCCTCTGTGGGCCACCTGTTTTATTTATTTTTATTATATTTTTTGAACACTGAGATCGCCACTCACCTATATTGAGCGATACAGCCAATCATTTCTTCTTCCTCCTCCTCTTCTTCTTCTTCTTCTTCTTCTTCTTCTATGGCGTTAAGTCCTTTTAACCATGTATCAAAGCTTCATTTACATATGCAAATTGAAAGAAATTTTAAGAAAATGCTTAGGAAAGAAAATTGGGTCTTCGTCTTTAATTGTGGTTGAGTTTGGATTTGGCTTTACAGATTCAATTTGGTTCAAGCATGGGTTCAACTAATACCTAACCCAAGCTGTCTTAGTTCAACTAATACCTAACCCAAGCTGTCTTAGTTGTACCCTTAAAATTAAACCTCCATGTATTGGTTCAAGCATTGTCCATGGCCGGGGTCAGACCGTGCTAATGCAAATCTTAGAAAGTCAGGCTCCTATCCAACCGACCCCAACCTGCAGACAGTTAAGCCGAAACTTACCCATTTAGTCAATTGGCCCAAGCTTGAATAAAGCTCGATTGCAGAAAGCAACTTTCAAGCAAGTACTTATTTAATCCTTTTTATTTGAGCATTTTGTTTATACCCGGTGAGGTTTAATGAATTTATAAATAGCCCGCTATTGTAGTGATAGATTCCTATTTTTACATTCTAATCCATTCCGTGTCTCTATAATCAGTGGTTCCGATGATAATGGGCAACTATCATGATATTTATATTGAATTTTTATAAAGATAATACCTTTCCCTTTCATCCATTTTTAAAAAAAATGAGTGCTTTATTTTTCACAAAAAAATAAATAAATAAGGGTTGCCGGTCATGTTTAGTGGGTCACATTCAAGTTGGCGTGGGTCGGGTTAGCGAATCGAGCCACATTTTGCCACTGCTACCTACTTCATAAAAAAATATTGGCTTCATTATATTTTAGAGGTAATGAATTCTAATTCATAAAAAAATATCGGGCTTCATTATATTTTAGAGATAATGAATTTTAGCTTTTTTTAAAAGATTCGTATAGAATTCGTAAAGTTAGAAATCTTTACGAATTCTAACTGTATCCAACCAAGTGTAGGACAAAAAATTGCCTGTAAGGATAGTAGCCTTTATTTGCACTTCTCAAATAGTGCTTCTTTTGTATTTTCCCGAGATCAAAAACAGCAAACACCAACAGCAGGTTTTAAAAGCCTATGCCCAACTTGAACCTTGACTTTTACCAAAAAAAAAAAAAAAACACCTTGACCTTGGACTCACTAATATTTATAATGCCGACCCAAATCTAGGCCAGCCCATTGACAGTTAGAGAAGTCTCTCATTTGCAATGTGTTATAAATCCAAGCCTTCAGTAAAACCGAAGTTGTGTGGCCATCCAAATTATGCTTCATAATGTTAAAAGATAAATTAACTGTAACTTCGACAACAATAATAATAATAATTGACTAAAGGATGTTAAACACAAAATATTTATTCTTGAATAGCTAGTTACCATTAAACATCATCTTTTAATCATCCACATGATGTGAACTTTTTTTTCTTGTTTTTGGTATCCCAACCTTAGGGGGGGGGGGGGGTGGGGCTGGGGCTCCTAATCCTCTGGTGAGAGAAGACACCTTGAAAGAGGTAACAAATCCATGGGTAAAAAAAGATTTCTGCCGAACCTCGCCAGGCTGATAAAAATCAAACCTATTGTCACTTGTATAGGTAGCAGTTCTTGCATGATGTGGCCTCTTGATCTGTTGCAATTGTAATAATGTATTGGATACACAATGAGCTTCATGATCCAAATATAAAATAGGTTATTTTATGGCAGTTGTATTTATGTAGCTGCAATGTAATTGGAAGATGACAAAGAGGTACCACCAAATATTTCATGGTTTTATATATTTGAATCCTGACCTGGATGTGATCATTGATGCGGGAGGTAAAATATAAAACAGTAACAAAGATACGGTTTGATTAATCTAATATCCAGAGTGATTAGCCTCTCATTTTTGGGTCTTCAGTATGGGAAGGTTTACAATTTTCAACTATTAGTTCCATGATGTGGGCCATGTTTCATCTTTCAAATGTTTGTGGGGACCACTGTTATATAGAAAGGCTGCAAATCATGGAGCAAGATAAAACCTGAGTTTACGCCTTGGATCCCATGGTTGTAATTTTTTCATATTTGCAAAACCTGAGTTTACGCCTTGGATCCCATGGTTGTAATTTTTTCACATTTGCATAAACATATCCTTTGAGGGGTCTTTTTATTTGCACCCATTTGCGACGTAAATGTTATAGAAGTATAATAAGTATGTATATGAGTAATTATTTGTAATCATTCATGCAGTGCATCACATGTGTAAAAGAAGTATGAAAATAGTGTATAAATAATATCATTTTTATATGAAAATTTTCTGACATAAAATAGTATTAAAACAATTACACACCTTCCCAATTAAGAAAACGACTTAGGAAAGATACTTAGTGATAGCTTTTGGTGTATTAAGACAATTACACACCACCCTAGTTATCTTAACTACTTAGGAAAGATACTTAGTGATAGCTTTTGGCATATACGAGAGGTCAACCACGTAGATTCACTCTTCCCAATCTCAGGGTAGGGATGGACACAGTCGATGTAGAAGATGATGATGAATGACTTAGGTCTTGGTTACGAGTATTAAGGTATTTTGCTACTACCCTCCCATATGTATTTATAGATCTGGCTAAATGGGTGATAAGCTTCAATTCAAATTAGAATAAGATAAGGATGGAGAGTTTCATTAAACTCTCTCTACTTGAATTTGAGTCTTAGGAGGATTAACACATTATCTTGACTTCTTGTGAGAGAGTGTCTCTCTATGTTGGGGCTACCTATAGGTGGGCCTCATCACAGATGCCAACACTTAGACCATGTGGTGTCAAGTTTCTTTATAACCTTTTACCTTTTGCTATTTTTGTGGGGTCCAAAATTTTTTTCCGAATTGTTCAATTATTTTTAATTATTCACCTGTTTATTTTTATATCTTAAAGATGGGCTTGTTTGATTTTACATCAAAATGCATATGAATCTAATATAAAGATTAATGTCAAAAGTAATTAAAAAAGAAAACCATATGTGAATTTTTGTGCACTGACAATACACTTCCACATTGATTTAATTTTATGAAGTAAAAAAATGGCACCTAAAGACTTCCTGTTCTATGGTATCAGGATTTATTTTTCTCACAGAGAAGCATTTTCATAATTCTAAAATTTTTTTCTTTTACCTCTTGTATAAAACTCCACAAAATAATTCTCTACTTAATTTCAAATTTGCTCATGGCAAAAAAAAGTGTCAAAGATGCCTCGCCTAAGTTTGAAAAAAAAAAAACCCAAGAGCCTGTTTGTTTACATTAAAACACATATAAATTTAATACATATAATTTATGTCATTAGTAGTTAAAATTGAAGATCAAATGTGAGAACCTTCAAAAGTGAGCACCAAATAATTTTTTATTTTAAGAGAATAAAATCAAAAGAAGATCCATTTATATTCTAATACAAAAAAGAAGGCCCTAAATTATTTAAAAACAAAAAGAAAAGCCATAATCCTCTAACAATTATGTTTTGTGCAAAAGAATTTTTAAATTAAGTTGCCCTTAAATTTACAGTGATAGGATTCTACATTCAACTTTGAGATCTATACAAGAATGGTTTCTCACCTAGTGGTACTAAAAAGTGTCAATTTTGCTTATTTGACTAGGATACAAACATGAACGGATACCCTTTCTCACTTGAGAAAGTTTCACCTCACAAGATGTCGTCTGCCCTCGAGTGGTCGCCGAACCTCACCCATGGCTCCCTTACCAAACGGGTAAGGCCTAAGGCCCGGGTGAAACAACACCCTTTCAGATCTATACAATATCCTTCGCAATTTAACCAGGCAAGAGCTACTAGTTTGGGCTGTACCTGGTGGAGAATTAACTATTTCTGCGTAGTTTGGGCTGTTCCTGGTGGAGCATTAACTATCTCTGCGTTTGGACTGTACCTGGTGGAGAATTAACTATTTCTGCCTCTGAATTAAATAATCCCACTCGGTGTCCTCTACTCTTAAATGAGGACATAACTAGGGCCGGTGGACTTGGTGGGATCCAATTTCTGACCACGAGAAATAATTGTACTAAAGTCGGAGCACGAGGTAGCAACGTACCCCATGGGTCAAATTTCAGACTCGGTACTCTTGACAATTTGAAATGAAGAACCAATGTTACTTCTACATGAACCGACTCTGATTTGATGTGACAATCATGACCGTTTTGGTCAATACCATGTGAAAAATGAATGGCAGACCCATGCTCTTAAGTCTCACGGTCCCGGAAATTTATAAATTCCATGTTTCGTCATTGAAATTATAAAATTCCAGTCACCTAAAAAATACACTGTTTTTGAAATTCTTGAAATTAAGTCCCTTTGCTTTTTTTGTTGGAATTTCTAGAAGCTCAAATATAAAAAGGGATATTCGAGCATTTAGAAGTTTCAACAAAAAGTAAATCGAATCCCTCTCCCTACTCAAGGACTCCCAAATTTCAAAAAAAAAAAAAAAAAAAAAAAACAAAGGTTAACATTTGAGGAATCCAAATGTCATTTGAGACTTTTTAGTGAGTGAAGGTTCAACAATTATAAAATTGAGTATGTTGTCAAATCATGAGATAAAAAGACTATTAAAACTATCAAGAATAGCTTTTTACCTTAGTGGCAAGGAATGCTTGTTTTTATTGAGAGGTCTCAGTTCAATCATCGCTGCCCCTCTCTTTGCATATGATGTGCAAGTTGTGTTGTATTTTCTCGCCAAAAAAATGTGTGTCTCTCCCATGTGCATAGTCCTATTTTCCCACATATGGGAGTTGTGTGTATTGATGTCATGTTAGTGTACATTGATGAAAGATGGGCCCAAGTGGGCTCCACAATGCTGAACTACATTTGCAAATAAATGATTACAAAGTTTGGTATTGGTCAAAGTATCAAAATGACCCAAAAAATCGATAGGTGGGCCCAAGTGGGCTCCATAATGTTGAACTGCATTTGCAAATAAATGATTACAAAGTTTGGTATTGGTCGAAGTATCAAAATGATCCAAAAAATCAATACTGTTCTAGTATTGATCATAATCCACGACGTCATCGAGGTGTGACTAACCATTTTACCTTAAAAATCTTTGAGAACATATCCCAAAAATACATAATATTGTAAAATATTAGAAAACAATATTTTTTCTTTAGTAACTCTGTAAACCAATATATTGATCCCCCTAAGTCAAAACATCCTATATCGCTATTTGATTTTTGAGCAGTAAAATATGTTAATTTATAGTGTTTAATATTTAGGGCTATTTTATAATTTCTAATCCATGATAAGGCTCATATCAACCACTATAAAATGTTTTGATTTTTATTGATATTTTAATCACATTTTATATGTGATCAATATGAAATTGGGTCTAACTTATAGTACAATAAAATCAACAATAATTACAATATCGGATAACATCATCATATATTTGATCCCACCCATATAGGTTTGCAAGTAAGATAATTGCCTCTTCAACATTGCTACATCTTTTTTTGGGAGATGATTGAGCTTCCTTGTATTTTGTTTCAATCTCAAGTTTCTAAACCTATGAAGTCTCATTTATGGCTTCAAAATAGAAACCTTGGTATAGTGTGAGTCAATGGGTTTTAATAATTCATGAAAGCGATTATGATATTTTTACAATTCAATTGAATGCAACATTTAGAAACCCCTTTTCATGGTTGGCAAAAGGGGTTTTTTTTTTAATCTTTCATTTAAAGTAGTTAGTTGGTCATAAAATAGTAATGGAAAAAATAGAAAAAACAATTGTTGGAACAATTAGCAATATTTGTGATGCAACCATTACTCCATTAGATCCAAATGTTCCTTCTTAATTCAACTACAAGGAGGGGACTAAACTTTATGATATGGAAAGAGAAGGTGGGAAACCTAAACTAGAAGGAAGCAACTACTAGTTTTAGAAAGAAGTGGAGCTTGAAATAAAGGTTTATTTCGTTGAGAAATCATGGGATACTTTTAATTTTTCTTCTCATTCGAAATATTATGTCCAATTAACCAACCTCCTACTGAATATAATTAAGTTAATGAATGCAATTACGTTAAAAAGTAAAGCAAAAGCCGCTTTATGGCTGTTTGTTCCAAAATGGTGAGCACCTATTATGGAGGCTTTTTTCTAGTAATTTAGTTTTTCCATAATGGTACCAAGCAGAGGGGTACATGTAGAAATAAAAGTTCAAGATACTCCAAGGAATTGGCCTATTATTACATTGAGTAATATAAAATATATGATTTTTTTAATATGTTATTGACATCAATTACACTATTTTGACGATGGGCTCAATTCTCATTTGATTTTTTTTTGGTAAATACACTTTCATTAAAATAAAACAAAAGTAACAAAAAAAGCAGAAAAAAGGGAGGAGATCCTATCCCATAACTATTCTGGAAAATAGTCTTCCTAACAAAAACTCTGGTTAAGAGGTACAATAAGTTTTTATCAAGAGAAGAAACAATACTTAGCCAATATATGAGCAACCTCATCAGTAGTCCTAGGAATATGGAGAAATTCAAAGAAGAGAAAGAAAGACTAAAAAATTTATTAGTATTGGTATCGTTCGATATTTTTAACTATTGCAATTAATCAAGAAAAACAATTTTCTTCCCCATTTCTCCCACTTAAAAAAAAACTCACAAATACCGGATAAAAATACGTACTCCGCAGGTGCACCTAATTTTCTAGGGCTCTAGATAAATCTAGCGAAATGGAGGCCAAGAAACAAGCTAACGACCATATGTTGGAGAGAGAGAGAGAGAGAGAGACAGAGACAGAAGCTCGAATCACTGGCATGATGGCATCTTGAAAATCTTCATGTCTAATCCCTCCCTTTACTCCTACGGTAAAAATGAACAAGTCATTCCACACATATCAATGTAGAATCCAAACATATGAATCATTTCATTATCTTCTCAACATATCTATATATTTTTTATGGTTTTCCTTTAATGGGTTTTTCATATTTGATTTGCCTTGTCGGTTTGGATGTGTTTCTGTATGCATTGATGTCTTCTTTTTTGCTTGCACTCCTTTTATTCTGTTTTTATGCTGTGATTTTGCAATTCTTGCAATGTAGCAACAACCCTGAATTAATTTGATCATTTTATCCACTTCTTGATTGATTTAATTTGATGGGTTGCTGAGAATTGGCCTGGATTGTGTTGGGTTTATTTCATTTGCAATTGGGTGCTTCTTGTTTGCATGCAGTTTGTTCTGTTTTGGCTCTGTTTTGAATTTCTTGAAATGTAGATTGCTTTGTTTATAAGCTTACTCGCTCTAAAATCTGTTTGGGCTTTTTTTTTTTTTTTTTTTGGGATGCTGACAGGGTTTGGAGACTGTTATCAGGCAAGTGATTGAAGGCATTTATTTGTGTTGATGATGGTGGTTATGGTTGTTCGTTATTCTGCTTCAGTTCAATGAGCTAATGCTGATGGGTTAGTTTTTCCAATTGACAATGATGGTATTCGAGTGATATTGATGTCGTCAACTCATGATTGAGACTGAAGGGATTTTTATTTAATATTGAGTAGGAAATGAGGCGATATGAAATGATTTTGGTTCCTACCTCTATGTTTGATGTCAAGGTCCCTTCTTCTTATTTGAATATACCAGCTATTGCCAACTATTCATAGAATTAGAAGAGAAATGGCAGATAGGAACAAACAGTCCATCGGATCTGCATCGCGGAGGTCTTTATTTTGTGTGATTACAAGCACAACATTTCTGCTCATTTCCTATTGGTTCTTCTTCTTGCTCTCCTCATCACACTCATATTTCATCAACAACAGCTTGTTGCCCAGTGCCAAACTATTTGCTGTGATGGACACAGAAAACTCCTCTTTCCATTACGAAAACGGTCACCTGTCAAGTCATGAAGGAGATATCTCTATTGAAGCAAATTTTAGTAACTGCCGTCCAAAGAAAGCCCTTAAAGTTTTTATGTATGATTTGCCACCTATATTCCATTTTGGTCTGGTTGGTTGGAAAGGCAAATCGCGTAGTGTTTGGCCAGATCTCCTCTCCGAAGTTCCTGAGTATGCAGGTGGATTGAATTTACAGCATAGCATAGAGTACTGGCTTACATTGGACCTTCTCTCGTCGAGATACCCCAACCGTCCTGGCCCTTGTAATGCTATAAGAGTTGACAACTCTAGGGAGGCTGATGTTATATTTGTACCATTCTTTGCATCATTGAGTGTCAATAGATATTCTAAGGTAATTCAGTTCCAAAACATGAGCACAAACAAATTTCTACAGGCAAAGTTGGTAGAATTTTTGAGTGTTCAAGAGGAGTGGAAGAGATCAGGGGGGCGGGATCATGTCATTGTAGCTCACCATCCAAATAGCATGCAGGATGCAAGGAGGATGTTGTGGCCCGCCATGTTCATCCTCGCAGATTTTGGGAGGTATCCTCCAAGCATAGCCAATGTGGAGAAAGATGTTATTGCACCTTACAGGCACGTAATCAATAGATTTGTCAATGATACTTTGGGTTTTGACAGCCGCCCAACGCTGCTGTACTTCCAAGGAGCTATCTACAGGAAAGATGTATGAGCTTCTGTTCAATTTCCTTTTCTTTATTTCTTTTTGCTTTTTGGAAGGTTACCCTTTGTTTCCTTAGCACTTTGATTTTTTTATCGTTTATTTTTACCCTCTTGTTAAAGTTGCAGAGGCCTGTTCAGATGTTCTCTGAATTGGGTTTGGCATGGCAATTTAGTCCAAAGTGGATACTTATTCCTTGCCCAATTGTTTTCATGGCTCAAAATTGTAATGCAGCTGGATGGAGTATTGCTTTTGCAGATTTTCTGCAACATTAGTTGTCCATGCATTTCAATTTTAGGATTGCGTCGATGCATTGACAGCTGATTTCTTTTCTTCAAAATGCTTTGACAGTTGATTGGGCAGGGAGCCAGCTTGGTCAAATCAATTTCTTCCATTTGTTGGCTCTTTCGTTTTGTGCAAACCAAGTTCGTTGCAGCATTAAATCCGAAGAGAAGAAATATTGTCAAATTTTTAATGAACCAGGAAATCACAGAATCGATTTAGTTTATCTGCTAAACGAGAGAACAAAAGTCAAAGAATCTGCTTAACTATGAATTAGGAAGATCAAGGTCCTTGTTGTCCTTTTCTAACAAGATTTAAGTATTTGCACAACCTCTGCAAGGCTCACGCTCAAAATGATTTAAAAAAACTCATAGAATTAATATTTTCAATTGCTAAGAATTGACACCTATCCTTCTTGTGCATGCATCCTCACTTATAATACTGAAATCATCTCAAGCCTAATAGATCTAGATTTCTTATCTAAAAGGAAAATAAAATTTCATAATTAAATCTAATCTACTAAACCCAACCCATCACCGTCCTTAGTTTTAGTTCTGAAATAAACTGAAACAATATCTTGTATCTAGATTTCTTGTCAGGAAACTAAAAACTCTCAATTTAATCTAATCTAGTGGATTAGATTTCTAATCAAATCCCAGAGTTTTGGAAATCCTAATAGATCTTGATTTCTTGTCTAAAAGGAAACTAAGGGACCATTTGGAAGCTCTAGTCTAATTAATAAGAGTTAATTAGTTTAAAGTCTAAGACAGAAGCTTTAATTTTTAAGTTCTTATTTTTTTTCTAATAAAGGATATATATATATATATCATGCTAGAAAACTCTCTGGGTGTTTTCTTAAGAAAAACACCCCTTTTCTGATTGGTTAATGTGTTCCTCTTGCGCTATTATTTAGGAAGTCAAAACATTTAAACATCACTAATTTTTCTCTTTTAATATGAGTTGGCATGTAAAGGTGAGGTGGCATCATCTCACTTGAAAAATCAAGAGGGGCAAAACTCCCCTTTTAAAATGGGTAGTTTTTGAGAATTCCTCATATGTATATATATATATTGACAAGAACAAAACAACAGAAATTCCAGCCATCCTTACAAGAGGATTAGCCTGGATCAAGATCTGAAGAGCTATCTAAATATGTACACCCATAAGCCATATTTACATCAGAAAAGTTGTTCAAAAACAAAAACTTTCTATGGAGTGGTTGCTCTGGTTGAGAAAGTTCTTACAGTTTGCTGCTGCTACTTGAAGAAACCTGTTGATCCACAAAAGTTACAAAACCAGCTGATGACCCTGACCTAACAGAATTCTCTTGGCAATGAGAAGCATCACCACCCTGAGATATTCTTTCTTGATCATATATCCGTTGAATGTGAAGACGTAGTGAATCTCTAAAAAGAACAAGAAAAGGCAGCCTTAATTTTGCTAGCTGATCTGCTAGTGAGTTGCATTGACATTGGCAGAATGTTGTTTCCCATTGGAAGTGAGCATTTAGAAAGTTTAAAATTGTCTCCCATAGTTTCATGAAGTTCCAGGCTAGGTGACAGGCCCGGTCTAGTGAGTTGCATATATAGTATTTGAATCACCTTCCACTATCACATTGTGAATGCCTTCTCTATGGCATATTGTAAGCCCCTCATGTAACACCTTTAATTCAAGCTCTAGAGGATGATTAGCTGATTTTGCTTTAGTCTAGGATAAATTATCTGTCCCTCTGTATCACGGATTATTCCCGCCAATACCCGCTGAATGATCTTCATGGATGAAATACCCATCAAAGTTGAGTTTGATAACATTTTGGGGAGGAGGGTCCAAGAAGGTGATGCTGATGGTTTGGGATTTGCGATAAGGTTCAAATTATTTGTAATGTGCCAATATTGTTGGAGATGAAATGCTTTGGATAGGATTCAGCTGGATTAATGGGTGCACAGAGAATATATATTCATTATGGGCTTTCCACGCAGACCACAGTATCAGCGAACTAATGGTGCAGTCCTGTTTTGATGCACTCCAAAACCAGCCTCCTATAGAGTCGGCTGTGAAAGGTGATTTTGATAAAAGGTTTTTGGTAAGGAGTTTTCACCAAAGTAGGACTGCCGAAGGACAGAAGAAAGACGTATGGTTTCCTTGGAAGATCTACAACAAACACATATATTTGTAGGAATAATATTGATTGAATTGAGGAAAACATTTGTCATTAGCCTCCATTGGAGCAAATGCCAAATAAAGAGCTTTACTTTAGATGGAAGAGGACGGTCCCATACTTTTCCCCCAATGCATGTGAGGACCTGTTGGGTTATTCTGCGGACTATTATAGGCATCTTTTATGTTGCACTTGCCCTCTTGGTTCTGCTGCCAACATGGAACATCAGAGCCTCCGAGAGGGATTGAAGTGATGAGCTGGACTATATCATCCTCCCAGAGACACTTAAGGAAGTCAGTATCCCAGACAAGAGCATCTTTAGATAAGTCCTTTTTAATAAGGTGTTCCACCATAATGGGAATGAGGATTCCCTCTGCCCCACTTCTTGAAGGAACGTTACGAAGGTACCCTTATCCTGGGACTCACTGATCGTGTAAAACACTGACTTTAGACCCGTTTCGTCTCACCTGATGTATTATTGGATTGATCCAAGACCTGTGTTGGATGAAAGTTTTCCAAAGGTTAGTTATTTGGCTTAATTGTGCAGGAGGAGAATGGTGTGTTATTCAGATATTTGTGAGAGAATTCTGACCCACCAAGAATCTCCAGAGTAGTGAGCTTGGAAGCCTTTAGATGAGAGTCAAGACTTCTCAGATCTAACCCTCTGACAGCTTTAGGAGAGTGGCTTTACGGCAGGCTAATGGGATGAGACCACCACGAGTGCTAGACTTATCCTTTTTATTGAAAGTTGCTGAGATGGGATTGGATAATTTGAGGGATTTTTTGTCGCATGTTCTAAGTTGTGAGCCACTAATTTGGAATGACTGAAGCGGCTGATTGGATAAGGACTTTCTGACCAGCATAAGATAGAGTAGATCCTTTCCTATTAGAGATCTTTTAAGTTCTTATTTACAATTAGACTATTTTGTAAAATATAAAAAAAGCTCTTATTTCATGAGGTAAATTGGTGCCTGCCTTAAGGCATTGCAGTTGTTGGGGCTCACCTTTTTACAATGTAGAACAAACCATTTGCATCAATTTGAAAATTTTGTGATGTCATTTTTATCCAAAACACTTGTAAATTTTATTGTCCACCTACAGCCTCTTTAGCTAAAAAAAAGACCCTAAAAAAGCAGCCCCACTTCATTTTTTTAAGAGGCAAAATCTGTAATTTGTAAATAAGCTGTAAAAATAGAAAATTCAATTAGAGGCTTACCAAGTGCTCAAATATGTAAACAAATCTAAATCATAAAATAAGAGCTTATTTTTAGATTTTCCAAACACCCCCTAAGACTAAGAACTCCTAATTTGGTTTAATCTACTGTATTTTTAATAAACAAATCTAAATCATAAAATAAGAGCTTATTTTTAGATTTTCCAAACACCCCCTCAGACGAAGAACTCCTAATTTGGTTTAATCTACTGTATTTTTAATATAATTCCACAAGTTTTGGCAAGTCTTATCACCACTTCTTACTAATGACGCAACAAATAACATTAACAAACAATTCCCAAGAGAATATCTAAATTTAAAATTAAAGCTTTTAATTGATTGACTGATATGTGGACCCCGTGTACGTCCCTTGTCCAAGGGCTGCATCTTCCACTCCAGTTGGAGAAAACTCGATCTCAAGTTTGTAGTGGCACTTTTCTCCTCTTGGATCAAAAACTACACTTATCACAAAAATTCACACTTGTTGCTGTTTTTTATATTTCACTCTACAGTTAGATGAGGGTTGGATCCTCTGTTCTTTAGCTAGATCTAGCTGTAATCTATGTTGAATGGTTTGATCTTTCTGCTGATGCCATTGAACAATTGAGGCCAATGGACATGCCCGACCCAGCCGCTGAAGTTTTTTTGATTATCAACCATGATATCATTATTGATTGGATGCTAGATTGCTACTCAATCTCCAACAGTAAAATCAATTGCTTTTAGATTTCGTGATGTCATATCGAGTCTATTATGCTAATGATATGGTGGACTTCCATCAGATGGTGAAATTCTCGTGGATAGATCACCAATTACATGATCCTCTGTAGAATTCTCTACCGTGTCTTCAAAGATATCTTCTCTCGATTTTTCTTCTGATGAGTCTTTCACTTTATTTTCTTTTGTTTTGTGATCTACCAGTATTAGATCATCCAAAGCAAAATTCAACCCATGAACATCGTTTGAGTATCTGAAATTTTGCATTGTCACATGGCTTTATCCTGGAAACCATCAACAACTTAATTGAATTTGTTTGTACATTGATAACATCTCATCTTGACTCGCTGCAATTCGATCAACGGTTTCTTGGAACCATTGAGCTTGTCACTTTAATGATTCTAAGAATTGCTTTAGGGATTGATTTTGTTATTAATTGATAATTAGAACTTGCTTTGTTAGCAAATGGTATAGGCAAAATGGGGTCCTTGCAATGCTCTGGAGCATGGTTCAAGTTCTTTCACAAACTTTGCAAGGGTCCACTCAACATGATAAAATGAACTCGATATAATAATAGTTATAGCTACTAAGAACTAATATATATATATATATATAGGGGCCTTTTCCTGTGCATACGTCCCTCATAGACTTTTCATGCACACTCTTTGGTGGGGCCCACTATGGACCCCACCTGGGATGAGACTGGGAGGGTTGGAAAGATTTTTGTGAAAGCACCCTACATATCAAATTTGGTCCCAATCATATATCCCTAACCCCTTCATCCATGGTTCACAAATTCATTCCGTTCGGATTGGTGTATAGTCGATCCAACAGTCCAATAAATCCGGATTTGTTCAAAAGTTGGGGTGAGTTGCTATCATAGGGTCCCATGTGTGTTGCAAGGTTTGGATTGAGTGATAGATGGGCCCCACCTAGAGTTCTCAAGAAAAAAATGGTGAGGGACGGATGCGTATGAAGATTCTCCATATATATATATGGAGTTTGATCATATGAGAACTGTTCTCATGCACCTACTGTGAGAACTTTTTATGGGGCCGATTTGTAGATCTCATTTGGAGATGGGACCAAGGGGATGGAAAGATCTATGTGACCACTCCAAATATCAAGTTGGCTTCAATCACATGTCCTTAACCCCTTCATCTGTGACCCACAAATCCAATCTATTCGGATTGGTGCACAGTCGATCTGACGGTCCAGTAAACTTGGATTTGACCGAAACTTAGGGCGTGTGACTATGAGGATGGTCCTTGTGTATTGCAAGCTTTAGATTGGTGATAGATGGGCCCTACCTAGAGCTCTCACAAAAAAATGGTTAGAACTAGTTCTCATGGGACTATTTTCCTATGTATATACATATATATATATATAGATGTATGCATTTATGTATGTATGTAGGATGGTTTTCTCTTGTGCATTGTTGCTTTTCGTTACACAAGACCTAGTGAAATTTGGGTTCTCACCTTTGGTGATTGTCCGGGTGTGCACTCCCACAGAGCATGTGTGCAGTGAGCACCTTCCACCATGCTATGAGCTCTTGTCCCAATAAGAAGTTAAAACCAATATTCTTGTTGTGCATGCATCCTTATATATAAAATTAAATCAATTAATTTCTCAATAGATCTAGATTTCTTATCTAAAAGGAATCAAGAGGCTTCTAATTTATTCTAATCTATTAGGTTAGATTTCTATCCTAGTTTCACAAGTATTGGCAAGCATTAGAACTTATCATTAAAGACTCCCGATTTCATTTCACAAAATAATAAAATATTCTGAAGAGAGAAAATCTCACTTTAAGCTTGAATAATTCTAGAGAGTTTAGATTTCTGAGTGATTGATGGTTCCAAGAAGCATGGACGTAGGACACAGATACGAAATGACATAGACAAGCCGACACGGCATTTCTCATAAAAGTAGGTCACGGACACATCAGGACGCGTTGATAATAATAATATATATAATCATATACTAAAAAAATAATATCATTTAACTTTTTAATCAATTTAGCAATCAAAAAATAAAATTCAGGTACCAACTAACAAACATTTTAAATTATCAAATATCAATAAAATACTAAAAAATAGTTCATAATCATTAAATATGAAGTATTCATTTTTCCATAAAATACATACAAAGAAAAGGGAGGATCATCCATTTCCCCTCCCTCTAAAAAAAACATACCCTAAATGTGCCCCTTTCCCAACTTCTTAAAATTATGGTCTAACCCCTTTTTTTTTAAAAAATTAAAAACATACCCCAAACGTGTCCCATATGTGTCCTGGCATGTCCGAGCAGTATCCGAAATGTGTTTGAAATTTAAAAAAATCAAAAGAAAAAAAAATTGCTGGATTCTTTTTCATGTGTCGAACATGTGTCCAAGCATGTCTGTGTCCCAGACGTTCCTCGGAGAGGTGTTTGTGCTTCCTAGGACAGATTTGCTGGACACCTGGACCTCATTTGAGCTCTATGTCCAATTGCCTTATCATTAAACTACTCCATAATGATCAACACTAATTATTTAGAAAGCCACGTTCACAATGTGAAGTCCTAGTACGTCTCCAAGCTTGACTCATCATCGAAACCTTATCCCATCTATTCGGGGTCATCTTTATTAGTGTTACCTTTTCTATCAACCCTATTTGAAGCTTTGTTCTCAATAACTCCACACTTAACCACATTTCATATCTTTCGTCACTACTTCATTCAAGGCCTTTAATTGTCTTCCCCTTCTCTTGGTTCCTTGAACCTTGTGACCCTTCAACATCAGACATGAGTCGTTTCTCACTTCTCTCTGCATACCCAAACCATTTCATGCGACGTTCCTTGGTTTTGTCTTCAATTGGATCTATTTATATTTCCTCTTGTCTGAAAATTTGTGTATGTATGTATGCCAAATTGTCAACCAATCACCATTTGGATGGCCATTTTGTGGAGTTTTGCTTTTGTGAATCTTTAGCACATTTGGATTTCCTTCTGATTTCCTTGAGGATGACCCTTTTTTTTTTTATCAAAGTAGTTAAGATGACCTGATCAAGGGTTGCAGATATAAGGGTTTAATAATGCTCTCCCTGTTTCATTCTTCTCTTTTGATAAGACATACCTGCTACCTTTTGAAAATGGATCCTTATTTGATGCTCCCTTGTGGAACTCCACCTTTTAGGCCTTCATGCTTTGTGCCCTTTAATTAAAGTCACTTTCTTTGAAACTTGGAAGAAATTTGCCGAGCTCTCCCTAACGGCTTGTTCTGTGCTAGATTTTTTAGTGACATTTTATTTCTGCAGTGATTTCCTTTTTGCAGGAGAAGGAAACTTTGGACTTACTTTCTTCTGTTTCAGCTTCTTTCATTTTGTGTGGTGAAACTCTTTTTCTTTGCAATGAAATGCATCTCTACCTCTTGTGAGACACATGGTTCAAAATCGTGATTGCGGTCGCCATTGTGGTTATCACATTGTATCGCGGTTCACAGTCCGTTTCAGTTCGAATTGTTTTACCCCAAAGAATTCGAATAAATATTCAAAATATTATAAAATGCTAGAAAATTATACATTTTTTTTCCATTTGTAAGCACTGTAAAGCAAAATATTGGTCCCCCTAAGTCATTACATTTTGTATCGTTGTCTTATCTGAGACTTGTAAAGTCAGTTATGGACTAAATAGATTTACATGTATATATTAAAATAAGTTTAAATATCACAAATTTTACAGTATGTATTGCAACCATAATTTTGAACTAATAATTAGTGTTAAACACATGAGTCAAGAAACTAGTAGTAGTAGTACAAACATACAATACTCAATTACTCAATCACCAAGTAAATTGAGATTGAATTTCAACTTTCAAGTAACATTTACTACTACATCAAGATTAATTAATTAATTAAAACAACTGAGTATGAACATGGGGAGCAGTGTGGTTGATGAGGGAAGAAGTCATCATATGAGAATCCGCCCAAATTTTGCAAATCACTTGAGTTTTGGTGAAAAATGAAACTTGGGACGCTTTAGCACCACAAATGGTTTGGAAAAGAAAAAAATGAAAAAAAAGAGGGGGAAAAGAACGTTAAAAAAAATTATGGTCTACTGATATTTTGACTGTATTGTAAAATGTCAGTCATTACGGACTGTTTTGACCATTAAAATAGCCATTATGACCATTATTTTCACTGTTTTTTTTACACCATGACCGTTATGGCTGCTATATTGTAAATAACATAACAGTACAGGCCGTTGTGAAACGGTATTGGCCATTATTTTAAACTGAGGCAGAAAATGGTTCTGTATCTATTTTCTACAAAAAAAATGTTGAGATGGAACAGCAAAAAATCATTCCTTCATGGAAACCATTTTCATTTTCTGTGGAAAATGCTCCTAATGAACAAAACCCAAAAAAAGGGGCTGCACCTGCTCCGGTTCCTGTTATGCAATTCAGAACTGTAATCGCCATAGAGGGTTTGCATTTTGAGTGGGGACAAACAATTGCACGAGATATTTTTGGAGGATAGTCGTGTCGTTTACAATATTCTAAATCCATGAAATCACATGGAGTCAAATTCATGTTTATGACTCAAAATATCAAATATCAAAAGCCATAAGTTAGAACAAACATGTTGAACTTCAACTCCAATTATAGGAGACTGAACTGCTTTAAACTTTTCTGTCTGTTTACAATATTGTCCCACTTCATTGTACAGAGCGGAGACTAGATGAATTATTGCACATTCTTCCAATGATCTTTTAAATTCACTTCCATTTTTCTCACCTTTGCAATCTGATTTAATCAAGAGCTGCACTACTAGCTACTTGAAAGCAATTATTCTCTGTACTGATATCTACCATATGTGGGCAGCGGGATACAATTCAGCCATTCCCCAAAGTATAGGGTTAAGATACAGATAATGGTGTTATTTATAGAAATAGGAGGAACTTTTTTTTTTTCTGAAATCCAAGCCTCATGTGATATCAGTATCATTTCTATGCTCCATGATTTGTGAGAAATTTGCTAAAAACTTTCAAAATCATGGACACAAAATGATGTGATACCATTTTGAATTGTATCATAAGCATCAATGTCAACACAATACGATCTTGATACCTAAGCATATACAGATGTCAAGGTATTTTATAGAGAATGCGGATTAGGAATATGTTGTGGTTGTTAGTAATGTTGAGATCTTTGTTGGGTAGATATTATCATTAGTACATTTCTGGAACGTCTTCTTTTTTTTTTTTTTACACAATATGATATTGATACCTAAGCATATACAAACATCATGCCATTTATAGAGAATGCAGATTAGGAATGTTGTGGTTTTTAGTTATGTTGTGATCTTTGTTGGCAAATTTGGATATTATCATTACCACTGTCATTAGTGTGATTAGGTCAGATTGATAGATAAAATCTCATTATTATGATTAGATTAAATTAATATTATGATGTGGTTAAGTTTCCTGAGTTATCTTGTTGTACTCAATAATTAAGTTTTATTATTCTCAATAACTTTCAGATGATTTGGATGTAAACTTCGATGTTTTCCAGTACCCTAGCTTAAATGACACTGGAGTAGATAATTGTTTGGATGAGATAAAAGAACTAACAAAGAGAATGATCAACACCTTTGCTGTTTTAAATATTTATTTTAAACAATTTCTCACACCCAAAAATATTTTTTTTAGAATATATGTTTACTAATCATCATCATCATTATCAAAGCCTTGTCCCAACTTGTTGTAGTATGGGCCTAAGTAGTCTCCCTTATCATTGATTAGGACTATATTATATTATTAGTAGACTTTTAATTGCATTGTTATTAGGGAAGCTTTAGGGAAGCTTCTATTTTTAGATTAGGATTTTTCATTAAAAAAAATGGCTCCTAAGAAGCAAGTTGAAATAGAATCTTCATCTTCTCCAATGGAAGATCTACCTGATGCCATTAGAGAATTATCCGCAAAAGTTAATCAAATGTGAACCACTCTGGAAAGATTGGAAACTAAAGTGAAAACTTTGGAAAATAATCAGCGTGTGGATCACAATTTAGATGGAGAAAATATTCGGAATCAATGAGATTCGCTAGTCAATAATTCTGATCGAGATTTAGGAATTAAGCTCGTAATTCTCAAATATAATGGAAAATTACAGCCTGCTAAATTCATTAATTGGTTAGTGTGTGTGGAGAATATTTTTACACACATATCAATGAATTAGCTCTATAAAGTCACATTGGTTGCCACTAGATTTTGTAATTATGCTGCAACATGGTGGGTTGAATTGCAACGTAAAAGGAGAAGTCATAACATGGACCATGTTGAAACAGGGACTGAGATGAAAAATATTTTGAAGCAAAGATTCCTCCCCATCAATTTTTCAATATATTTGCGGGTAAGTTTTCAGAACTTGAAACAAAGAACTAAAACGGTTATTGAATACTTTGAAGAATTTATGACTTTGCAAGTTCGTTGTGCTAAATGAAGATGATGATTTGTTGGTTGATAGATTTTTCTGTGGGTTGAGATTAAACATTCAACATATCCTTGCATTTCAAAATTTCAATAATGTAGATGAATTGATCTAACATGCCATCAAAGCTGAGGGTATTGCAAATCATCAAGTACAAAAATTTAATACATTTAAATGGGCTTTGCCAAATAATTCACCTTTGAAAGATGCTAAATCGAGTGGTTCATCAGAAGTGTTTTCTTCTTAGACTGAAGGGTAGAATAAGATGATTTGTTTTCATTGTCAACAACCGGGGCATCATGTAATAGAATGTCCAAAGCCTACACACCTCATTGAGAGTGAAGGTGATATGAAAGAGGAATTCCTAGGCAGCTGCAACAAAGGGGAAGTTCTTCATGTTCAACGTATTTAAAGAGGCAATCCGAAGAAGATTCGAGTTCAAGGACGAATTTTTCTTTCAAGCTGGGAGAATTATGTAGTATGGGCTCAAGTGGTCCCCCTTATCATAGATTAGAACTATATTATTAGTAGACTTTTAATTGCATTGTTATTAGGGAAGCTTTTATTATCTAAATAGTGTTTCTTAGGCCTTAAGTTTGCTTTTTTATATATATTGCATTGTATAGAATTATTTTGCAGACTTTGATTGATTAATAGAATTTATCCTTGAAGACACATTCTCGTGTGTGAAGTCTTTTGTTGAAGATGATTCGAAGTGTCCTCGGACACGTGCTTTGACAACCTACACAGCCCTAATCCTCGGGCCTATATCACAACTATGTTAGAGTTGGCTGCATGAATTCTGCTTCTCCATTCTGATCATATATTTATTGATAAAAAAAATATGTTTCAAATTTAAATACTCAAGTTTTTTATCTTAAATTTCATATTGACTGATAAAATATATATATATTTCAAATATAAATCCTCAAGTTTCTTATCTTAAATTTCAAAGAAAGAAAAAGTAAAGGAGAAAAATAGATTAACTATCCATGATTACATTCATTAAAATTTCTGATTGTTTGCCTACTTTGTTCTTTCCCTCCATTGATTGCTTGTGTTTCTATGGCTGATTAGTTGCTCATCTGGGTTGTTTCCAGGGTGGGATCTTTCGACAGGAGCTGTTTTATCTTCTTAAAGATGAAAAGGATGTTCACTTCTCTTTCGGGACTGCCAAGGGGGATGGCGTCAACAAAGCAAGCCAAGGGATGCATTCTTCAAAGTTCTGCCTCAACATAGCTGGTGACACCCCATCTTCCAACAGACTGTTTGATGCCATCGCCAGCCACTGTGTCCCTGTCATAGTTAGTGATGAAATTGAGCTCCCTTTTGAAGATGTCATTGACTACTCTGAATTCTGCATCTTTGTTCGTACGGCAGATGCCATCAAAGAGGGGTTCCTTATAAACTTGATTAGAAGTATTGGAAGGGATGAATGGACCCAGATGTGGAGAAGGCTGAAGGAGATTGAGCATCATTTCGAATTTCACCATCCTTCACAAAAGGATGATGCCGTTCAGATGATTTGGCAGGCAGTGGCTCGTAAGGCACCGGCAATCCGGTTGAAGGTACACAAGTCAAGGAGATTCTCTTGGTATGATACCACGAATGACAGGCCTAAGCTGTTTACATTGCCAAAAGAGTTTGACTTGTAGATGATTTTTAATCGTTTATACATTTTTTTCATCACTGATTGTGTAGACGGTTTCTGTCCCATGTTAGACTCCCACTAACAGCATCTTCCTAAAAGGTTTAAAAGTATTAACCGAAGGAAGATAGGAACTCGATTACTCATTCTTTTTTCTCCACTTCTAGCTTGTTAACTAATGGGTTTGATGCCAAAGCAATTTTGCGGCTTAGGAGGGTGAGAGATCCCTTGGTCCCTTGAGACTTCTGATTTTAATTTTTATGTACTGTAACAGAATTTTCCCCCTTTCTTTCTGGGCCAAGATTTTTTCCACACAAATTTGAGATTTTCTTCGTTATTATTTTTCTATTAAGATAGCATAATGTGAAAAAATATAGCTCAAGTCCATTTTTTAAAACTTATGGATCTTTAAGTCCAGCTCCGGAGTTTTTAGAGCTGAGTCCACTAAGACAGTTTTTCCCCTGAAACATTAAAATATTATCATTTTACCTCTCTTTAAAAAAAAAAAAAATAGATTTCTATGTGGCAGCACAGTTACAAGCCGGTCGGCGATCGGTGACTTTTCCAGCTGACTTCCGGCGACTTTTCTATCTAACTTTTGGAGTTTTTTTTTTATACACACTATGATACTATTTTCATGTTCCTGCTTTACACTAACATATGAAATATATTCCTGTTGTCTACTAACACATGTTCCTATTTTCATAAATATTTATGTTTTACACTAACACATGAAACATATTCCTATTTACATACCACATATGCCTGTTTCATACTAATGCATAGTCTTGTTTTCATGTTTCTGTTTACATATTCCTATGTCACACTAACACATAGTCATATTTTCATGCATGTTCTTGTTTCAGACTAATATATGGTCCTATTTTCAAAATTTTGTTTATATGTTCCTCTTTTATACTAACACATGATTTTGTTTTCATGCATAATCCTATTTCACATTAACATATAAAACATGTCCATATTTCTCATATTCTTGTTTGTCATATACAATAACACATAAAACATGTCTCTTTTTCTCATGCTCTTGTCTCTCACATGTGCTAACACATAGTACATGTCCATGTTTCTCATGCTCTTGTTTCTAACACTACTAATACCTGTTCTTATTTCTTAAGTTCATGTTTCTCACATACACTAATACATGGAACATGTCTATGTTTCTCATGTTTCTATTTATTATGTTCTTGTTTTTCATGTTCTTATTTCTTATGTTCTTGTTTCTCATATTCGTGTTTGAACATGTTCATATTTCTCACACATGTTCCTGTTTCTAAAACTATTAACACATGGAACTTATTTCTGTTTCTCACATACGCTAACACATAGAAACATATCCCAATTTCTTATATTTTTATTTTTTATGTTCTTATTTCTAATGTTCTTGTTTCTCATGTTCTGATCATCTAGAATAGTGGCCGCCTGGCGACCTACTAGTCACTGACTGTCCACTGTTCTGGTGATCGGTATTGACTAGCCACTTTTTGGAGGTCGGCTGTTAGCCGCTATGACTTATGTTCTTGTGTCTCACATACACTAACACATGGAATATGTACCTTTTTTTTATTTTTCTTTTTCTTATGTTTCTGTTTGCCATGTTTATGTTTCTTATGTTCATGTTTCATATATTCTTGTTCCTTATGTTCATGTTTCTCATATTCGTATTTTAACATATTCCTTTTTGTCATGTTTCTATTTCACCATTCCATCAGTTTGTTAGTCGCCAGTTCGACGATTCACATAGATTTATATTTCACATTAATACATGATCCTATTTTTATGTTCCTATTTACATATTCCTGCTTCACACTAATACATGGTTCTGTTTTCATGCTTGCTCCTGTTTCACAGTAACATATGGAATATATTCTTGTTTATATGTTCATGATTCACACAACACATGGTCATGTTTTCATGTTCCTATTTATATGTTCTTATTTCACACTAACACATAGTCCTATTTTTATGTATGTTCCTGTTTCACACTAACACATAGAACATGTTCATGTTAACATAACATGTTCCTATTTGCATTTTCTTGTTTCACACTAACACATGGTCTTATTTTCATTCATATTCCCGTTTCACATTAATACATGGAATATATTCTTGTTTACACGTTACTGTTTCACACTAATACATGGTCCTACTTTCATGTTCTTATTTATACGTTCCTATTTTGCACTAATACAATGTTCTATTTTCATGCATATTCCTATTTTCCTCTAACACATGGAACATGTCATTGTTTACATAACACATGTTTCTATTTACATTTTCTTGTTTCATACTAACAGATGGTCTTGTTTTCATATTCTTGTTTCATACTAACACATGATCTTGTTTTCATGCATGTTCCTGTTTCACACTAACACATGGTTCTATTTTCATATTCCTGTTTCACGTTAACACATAACCTTATTTTCATGCACGTTCCTATTTCACACTAACACATGAAATATATTCCTATTTACATAACATATGTTCCTATTTACATATTCCTGTTTCACACAAACACATGGTCCTATTTTCATGTTTCTGTTTCATGCTAACATGTGATCCTGTTTTCATATTCTTATTTCATACTAACACATAGTTCTATTTTCATATTCCTGATCCACACTTATACATGATCCTGTTTTCATATTCTCACGTAGATGTTCCTATTTTACACTAAAACATAGTCTTGTTTTCATGTATGCTCCTATTTCTTACATTCATGTTTTTCATGTTACTATTTTTCATGTTCTTTTTTGAACATGTTCTTGTTTTTCACACATGTTTATGTTTCTAACACTATTAATACATGGAACATGTTCCTTTTTTTTTTCATATTCTTGTTTCTCACTTACACTAACAAATAGAATATGTCCCCATTGTTTATATTCCTATTTGTTATGTTGTTCCTATTTCTCACTCCTGTTACTATTTCTAACACTACTAATATACTATTATTTTGTTTTTTACACATTTATTGTTCATGTTTATCATGTACATTAATACATGATCCTGTTTCTTTAATTTATGTACAAAAAATTCAAAGTTCTTAATGTTCCTGGTCTTATGCTCCTAATTTTTCAATTTGAGCACTAAAGAATTCAGAATTCTTAATGTTCCTGATTATTCAATTTGAACACTAAAAAATTCAGAATTCGTAATATTCATGTGTCTCATATTTTTATTTCCAACATACCCCGCTAGCAATGAGTATGTTACGGTCCTAAATAGTTATAAGATAAAATTTGATATGTTCCATCAGTCCTGGTGCTTTTGGCATATTGGTTAATTCCATATTATTTGGTATTAGTGTAGACCTTCATGTCTTGGGTTTGAACCACGGAAATGGTTAGCTATAAAAAAAAAAAAGCCAGTTGTCGGCTCCTAGTGGTCTCCAATTGGTAGGCAGTGGTCGCCAGTGGCCACTGGTGTTCGCACGCCAGCATTGGTTTTAGGTTTAGACCCTAAAAAATTAAGAAATCCCTAGAATTGCCATTATTACAAAATATCCAAAATAAAATGGATTTGAAGCATTAAATCTTATAACACTAGTGGACTCTCGCAACTAGGATCTTAAAAGGTGGACTTCTACTTAATTAAGTTTGAAGAAAATGAACTTTCACTTAAATTACCCTAAAATATATTTGCGGTAACTTGACATGGGGAAGTTTTCACCAATGAATACAAAGAATAAATAGTCAAGAGCATAAATTGTCCGGCATTCCAAGTTACTTGTAAATGAAGGCAACCAAAACTATACACCCTCATTAATGTTCAAATGGGATAAAATCTTATGATTTGATATGGTCTTGTATATTTGGAAAACTTATAAAATCATTTACAGGTCATAGCTGTTAAACTTGTTACTTTGAATATGTTTATAGTCCTGTGCATATGTCTCTTATGGACTACTGGTGCATACTCCTTTGTCTGGCTCACTGTGAATCTCACTAATAGATGAACTGGGGAAATGGAAAGATCTATGCGGGATCACTTCGGATATTAAGTTTGGTCACAAGCACATGTCCTTAACCCCTTCATCCATAGCTCATAAGTTTAGTTCATTTGGATGGGTGTACAGTCGATCCAACGGTCTAATTTATTCAGATCTATGCCAAATTCGGGGTCAAGAAAAGATGGTGAAGGACTGATGCGCAGGAATATTTTCTATGGGATATATTCATATGCATTTATCCCCCACCATAACATAGTAAGGGACAACATAGTAGGGTCCGACCCCCCTCCATAATACCATGAATCAACTAAGGTTTTACTAATCCAAACCATCCACATGCATAATATGTATGCATGTTCTCACCTAAGGGTCATCAATTGGCCTTCGGGCCTGCTACCTGGTTCTAGCTTGCCCGACCTGATGGGCTTTAGCCCAGCTAGCCCGGTTTCAGTTCGCCCGACCTGATGGGTTTTAACCCAACCCAAGCCCGGTCGTCGAGCCGGTTGGCTGGGCCAACTTAGCTAGAATAGTGTTTTGGGCTGTGCTTGGCTTAGGGTTTAAAGTTCTGCCTGGCCCACAAGCCCACCCCCAAACCCGTAGGCTATTGATGTAGCGAATTAGCTATATGTAGTTGTTTGTACTTTATTCTCATGCATTCATGTAGGCTTACAGTTGTTTGTACTTATGTTTATCTGTCCATGTAGGAAACTAACAATGGCTAATGGATAGTTGTTTGTACTTTGTACGCATGCATAATGGATTCATTTTAAAATCATGTTATTAAACGATAAAAAAAATTACAAAAAAAAGCCCGGTCTGCCATAAAAAAGCCTGATGGGCAGGCTTGGGCTTAAACTTTTCAAATAAAGCTTGGTCTTTCTGGTCAACTAGAGAAAAAGCCTGTTGGATAAAGCCCGCGGGCAGGCTTAGATATTAGTTTCACAAGCCGTTCTGGCCTGATCCGATGACGACCCTTATTCTCAGCGTATGAAAGCAAAGCGGCCATTTGTTGGTTGCTTTGGCTGATTTTGGTTTCATGATTCCATTTACTTCCGCATCAAAACAAAAGGCTACTGTTGCAGAATGCAGACTGATATTCATGTAACCATTTTAAAGTGGAACATAAAAAAACGTGAACTATGAAGTCTGGAGATTTTTTCTTTTACTGTTTTTTTTTCCCTCCCATAACTAATGATTGAGAATAGAGTTACATGGGATTTGAGGGAAGGTCTGGTCGTAGGCATTTCATTTCCCATACCACTCACTAGGGATCGATCCGATCCCTGATGGATACTTTAATTACCCTTCCAGCTAGCCAAGCAAAAAAAAAAAAAAAAAAAGAAAATAGAGTTACAAATAATTATATCTACAATGGGCAACTGAATTTGTAGGATTCAAAAAGAGTCTTAAGAATGTCTACTTAATTTTAAAGGCCCCAAAGGACAATTGAATTTTGACGACAGACTTCGGGAGTTGTTTTATTTTATAATATTTTTTTAAAAAATATTTTATAATTAATTTTTGAAAAATTCATAAAATTTTTTAAAAAACTGTAATCTTAGGAATTGTAACCCAGCATCAACAATACAAGTGTCCATATATCCATCAAATAAAGATGTGAAAATAGTCGCAGTGATTTGCCAAAAATTACTGCCAGGGCTGTTGAACTAGGCAGTCCAAAAATCGCATTCGTTTTCTAAAAACGAGTACCAAGGGCTACCGGTAAAATCTCAAAAACAACAACAGTGAAGGAAAGTTGTTTTTTAAGGATAGAGTTCGGCAGTTGTTTTATTTTGTGACGATCTTTTTTTTAAAATATTTTATAATTAATTTTTAATAAGGTCATAATTTTTAAGAGAATTGTAATTTTAGAAGTAGTAACCTAGCATCAACAATATAGGCGTTCATTTATTCATCCAATAAAGACAACAAGCTAGCTGAAAAGTCACCTATCTATTTAAAATTTAAACCATCAAAATAGTTATCATAAATAATAGAAAATTTACAAATTAAAAATAAAGCCAGTGTCTAGTCACCCACGCGAGAGTACGTACTACAAAAAAGTCTTACATAAACCATACGATCATGAACCTAACTCAACAAAGTTCTATATATGGCAATGAAATTATATCACCCAAAGGATGGATCTCCAAAAGTCAAATCTCTGCTCAACATCAAACTACAAGTTCTCATACATTATCGTATAGCATCCATCCTCCGTTGTGGACGTACCTAGTTGACATACCCAATATATGTCTGTTATATTTTATTTTCTCTTGGTTTGGAGGGTAGGAATGGAAACATTTTTTTTATTTTACTTTTTCCATTTCCCTCTTACATGGGCATCCGATATAATAAGTAATCAATTGTTAATTCCTTGCGGCCCATAGAAGTCAGTAAAACCAACGTGTAGGCATCCATAGACGTTGGTAAAACCAACGTGTAGGCATTGTTTATTAGTACAAATGAAAATATTGACCGATACCGATACGTATTGGCTGATACGTACTGGTATCAGTTGATACCGAAACGATATTTTTCTGAAAATCGGTATTGGTATTGCCCAGCTAAATTATTCCTAAAATGTCGAAATATATTGGCTGCTATTTTCAAAATATCTGCTATATATCTTTAAAAACTTTTATTTATTTTCGGATTTTTTAATAATTTAATATTAAAATAAGATATTTTGAGAATTTCACCACAAAATTTTTTTTAAATAGGCATGATTTTTGTATAATTCATGTATGAAAACTTCTCATTATTTTTTCATGTAATTAGTTTTATATTCTCAAATTTATTTTCGGATTTTTTAATAATCTAATATTAAAATTAGATTTTTGAGGATTTCATCACTAATTGATTTTTTAAGCAAGCATAATCATTGTATGCTTCATGTATGATAATTTTTTTCATTGTTCTTTTATATAATTAGTTTTATATTTTAAAACCCATTTTCTGATTTCCTAATAATTTATTATTAAACTATTATATATTTAAGTTTTCACTATAAATGTGGTTTCTTAATTTTATATAATTAATGTATAGTTCATATATGCTAATTTTTTACGATTGTTTTATCATTTATGTGATTATGTCAATATTTTTTGTATTTGTGAATTTATTTTTGGATTATTAAAGCATGGTATTAGGAAAAGTAATTAATGTATCATTTAAATGTGTCCTTTTGAGATTCCAAATGCTAAAATGAGTTGTCTTAATTTCTATTATTTTTTGGAAATTAGCTTATAAGCAAGGCCAAATGGCAAAGTGTCATAAAGATAGTTTATAAGTTACAATTATTGTTCTTATTAAAAAATCACAATTTTTGACAAGACAGTGATAAATGATGTCACGACTTAGGGAGACTGATAATTTGATTTATACTTGTTACTAATGAAAAAAACATTGTTTTCCAGCTTTTTCTAATATTTTGAATTTTTTTGGATATTTTTAAAATCTTTTTGGATTAAAAAAAAATTCACACCATGACAACTGTGACGGACCACCAACAGCAACCGATACCGATTCTGTATCGGTTTTTGAGACGGATCGATACCGCAACCAATACCATAATTTTTATCCATGTTTATTAGCCTTTTTGACGTAGTTTGTAGAAATTTCGTGTCCAACATATGTAGGTTTACGTAAGACAAAATATGGAATTTTAGATATAAGCCACATATCAATCTAAAAGTGGCTATAAAAAGAATAAAAAAAAGGACATCTATGTACATCATATGTTAAATCACATATAAACCCATCAAATACTATTAAAGAACAAGAAAAGTGTATATATATACATATACATATACATGTCTATGTATGCATGAGTGTGTATATATATGGTTAATATTTTGGTGAGAACAATTCTCACGGAGTTAGCTTGAGAACTTTTTATGGGGCTTAGTTGTGGGCCCCATTTGGGGATGAGACCAAGGGAAATGGAAAGGTCCATGCGGGATCACTAATCACCCTATATATTAGGATTGGCCTTAATTACATGTCCTAAACTCTTTTATTCATGACCCACAAATCCAGTCCATTCAAATTAGTGTACATTCAATTTGATGGTTCAATAAATTCTAATATAACCTAAACTTAGAGCGTATGACTATTAGGGGTCCCATATGTATTGCAAGATTTGAATTGTGTGATAGATGGATCCCACCTAGGCTTTTTAAGAAAAACTCTGTGAAAACTATTTTCAATGAATATTACTGTATATATATAAAATATAATATAAAATACAAAGTGTACTAGTTTCTTTTTTTTTTTCTTGGTACTGGTTGGGGCAATGTGACATAAACCCTGGTTTACATAAGCATGTAGTAAGCAATATTTTACAATATTAGTCTATGAAGAATAAGGAAAAAATCATTCTATTTATGTACCGGAGTTCAGATATTATGATGCTCAGAATCGGAAGATTTCTATGGCTGAGGTATTAATTCATATCAGTGTGGCCATAACTTGTTAAATTCATAGAAGAACCCTTTGAATAAGCTACAAAGCAAATCTCTCACTAATAAGAGTTGGAACGACTTCAAATTGATCATAAGTAAAATATATAAATGAAGTCGCAAATAATGGACAAAAATTAGCATTTCTTAGTTTGAATACTGCAGATCAAAATTTCAGCATCTCCAATCTAAGCTCTTATTCATCAAATGGACAGTCTTGATGATATTCGTTGT
Source organism: Sextonia rubra (assembly GCA_037013555.1). NCBI lineage: Eukaryota > Viridiplantae > Streptophyta > Magnoliopsida > Laurales > Lauraceae > Sextonia > Sextonia rubra. Next base: position 14,311,808 of record JASUAD010000007.1, on the reverse strand, counting down.
GGAATGTATCATTTGTTGGAATGAGTTTTCTTTTTCCTTTTTGCCGTATCACTACAACAAATGTACATATGTGTATGAGGCTCAAATTTGAACGTATATTGTGGATTGCATTCTGGGTAGAGTTTTGGTGTGGCTAGGGTTGGCTTGATCAAGTCCTAGCGCGAACGTCGGGTATCAGGCTTTTCAAAATCGAGCCCTAACCCACTCTTAGGCTGTGGTACCAAAATAAAAGCCCGAGTTAAGTTGGGCCTCCCATCGAGGGGCCTGCTTAAGGCACGGGTCGTGCTTTGATTTTGCTTTCCTCTTCACAAACAAAGACGTCAGATGCACTATATGCATAGAGGGGCACATGCCTAGCTTCTTCTAAAAAGGAGAAGGTCGTCACCCAAAACCCCAAATTCTCCAAAAATCAAAATCTCTCCTCCCTCTGACAACATTTCTCTTCCTGCTACTTGAGCACAGTAGGCAGCCGAGAGCATCCTTCAAAACAAACGTCAACGTGTGAGTAAAAATCCCAACTTTTCCTTTTCTTGCCTGCTGTTTTCTCCATAGCATTCTCCTTACAAGATTTGGGTAGTCTTGTGGTGTATGTTGGTTTCTTATTTATTTGTTTTGACTATGGATTGCTTCAACAAAATGCCCAAGATGAAGTCTTGTGGTGCATGTTGTTTGCACATGATGTACTCATTATTCACACAACAAAGCAAGTAAATTATAACCTAGACTTGAGAGAAGAGTGTTTGAACACATTTGGGTCAAATTAGGTGAAAATTAGCAGATAGAAGAAAGAATATGTCAAGCTTAGTGGGTTCAGGAGTTAATGTTGTTGTGGCTTTCCTTTATGGACTGCTTGGAGTTCTGCCAAATCTTCATGTGGATGAATGTCTGAAACAGCAGAAAATTGCAACCCTTATGTTGAAGTACATTTTAATAAGTATGCCCCTTCCCTCAGTAGGTTTTATTAACATTCATCTGTGGCCTTTTGTTTCTTTGCTGCTTTTCTGCTGCTCTGGAAGAGCTTGCATGGAATGTCTGCTAAGAGGTGCAAGTGATTCATGTCCACCTACAGTTTATCTTCGCGAAAATGACTGGGTTTTTTTAATCAAATTTTATAATTTATGCCCAAACATGGACAGCCCCCTAGCCCTCTTCCTGACATCATTTTGGCTAATGAACAAATAGCCTCACTTGGGTGAAAATGTGTGCGAGTGGAACATGGGATAGTCCTAATTTGAGGTGAGTTCTAAGTGGTTCTAGTACAACAGATGCAAGTTCATGCTTAATTTTTTTTTATTTCTTAAGTTTTTATTATTCTATTTTTATGTCTTCATATTGGCTTGTGCTTGGAATATGATGAGGCTTACTCCTAATTATATTAGGGTAGTTTATATTTTTTTTTGTTTGGCTACTTGACCAATAGCATCTGCTTTTTTGCTGTTATTTAGTGAAAGCACCATGTCTGCAGCTGAGGAAAATTTTGAGGAACATGATTTAACTGGAGTGCAAGAGGATTTGCCATTTCAAGAAAAAGGAGGACACAATGATGATTCGGGTGTTGGAGCCGTAGGAAAGAGGTGGCCTGGATGGCCTGGTGAGACTGTTTTTAGAATATTAGTACCTACAGAGAAGATTGGTGGCATTATCGGCCGCAAAGGGGAATTCATTAAAAAAATGTGTGAGGAGTCAAGAGCTCGCATTAAGATTCTTGATGGTCCTCCAGGATTGCCAGAAAAAGTTGTAAGTTGCTTTTGGCTGAGTTTTAAATTTTTTTTCCTTGAAAATAAGTCGCTTGTCTTTGTGTTTTGCTAATCCTACTTGCATCTCCCGCTTCTATACCTGCTCATAAGCATCTGTCCCAATGTTTTGTAAGGCATGATGTAGTCAAACCACTGGTGAGGTGAGGCGAAGGCCTCCAATTTCTAAATTTTTTTTCCCATTTCCAGTGAAGGATCTATGAACCTTTTAACAAAATTTATTGGCAAATCTATTGGTTATACATTTTGCTATTATTTTCCTTTAATTGGGGTGGTTGCTGCAGCCTATTTATATGTAGGTGTCATGTATAACATCTTGATTAAAATAATATGAACTGCATCAAGTTCTTTTCAGTTATCAAACTTAATCTCCTGAACAAGACAGAGTATCCTTGATTAAAGAGAATTTTGATGTTTGTCTTACATTTAAATTTAATGGCATCAGACTTGGAAGGCCATGAAGTCGTTTTGCTGTGAGTGAGCTTGGTTGAAAAAAATGGTTCTGTTTTGTTGTGAGCGTGCTAACTGCCTATGTATTTCTCTTCCGAAATTTGCCAAAAGCTCGATGAAGAGTTTTTGGAGCTAGACTGCTACAGGACATATACTTATTTGAAGAGGCATAAAGGAAAGTCACACCTTACATTTGGTGTAGGAAAAAAATTTCTTATGTTGAGGAATTCAAATGATTATGGTTCACATTATGTAGCACCATTTATCTAGAAGTACTTTTAATGCTTGTTGCTTTTGAGAGTATTTACTCGAGAGAAGTGTTATGAACTGCTTACCTCAAAATTGCAATTTTAGATACATGTTTTGTGGTACGCTTGTCTACATGCTGATTGTGGGTAATGGGAGCATTGGAGGTCTTAGTGCACTAAAGAGATGATGAAAAGTTGGGTTCGATCAGTGGGTGATAATGTAAGATTTAGGAGCCCCAATTATTTTGTAAGTGCAAAGAATTTATTAAATTCTACAGAAAATAATGAAGGATTACATCAAGTTATGTAGCTATCAACACGGATGGGGTTTTTTTTTTTTGGGTGAGGAGTGCAGTTGGTCTCTTTGGGAAGATTCTTAAATTGCAAATTTGTTGACTGGACCTCATTTAATAATTCTCCTTACTAAATGTGTGAAGAACATGGTCAGAATGTATAAAGCAACTGAAAAATTAGAGAGGTCAACTCAAAGATACTATAGTCTATGCGATGTGGTCGTGTCAGACTCCTTGCTTAAAGTATTTTCTTGCAAAAGCAATGCCCACTCAATTTAGTTGATTTCAAATGAAAATCCTCAATGGATACTAGGAGTTCCAGCGAGCTCTTCAAATTGCATTTCTCGAATCCCATTATACAATGAAAGTGGTACTCTCTAATGGAGACAGAGTTTTCACTTTTGAAATGGTTTATTTAGGTTGGGTTCTCTGGGAAGTTTTCAACTCAATTATGGCAGCAGTTATACCAGTTGGATCTGAATAAACCCTGGCTATCTTCTAAAGTGCATAGTGGGATAAGATTTGTTAATGATGGCTTCATTGATGCAGGATTGACCTCAATGCCCACATGTGTAGGGCTTAAGTAGATTTAGGATTTTTTTATTCCATAATTATATGTCATTAGATTTTTAATTTTATTTAATGGGTTGTAATTAGGATTATATTTTCCATATTATTTAGTTTCCTAGATTAATTAGGTTACTTAGCTCCTACATTTTCTTTTATTATTTAGATGGCATTGTAGAGAAGAATTTTTAAGAGTTGATTAATTGATTTGGGTTTTCCCATCGTGGTGTGTCCTTGTTTATTGTTTTTGCGGAGACATTTGAAGTGTCCTTGGATACATGCTTCAGCACTTCCCGCAGGCCCTAGCCCTAGGGCTTGCATCTTTCATCTTGTGCATTTCTTATTATACCATGTACCTCAGCTGGTCTCAAATTAGCTTGGGTTGTGTGAATTGTCATTTGTTAGATCAGTGTGCCTCTTTAGCTTGGTAAGTACTTAATGGGATTGGTAAGTTTCTTAGGAGAGTCATAAGGTTCAAAGAAGGGAGAGTTAATGGGATTGGTAAGTTTCTTAGGAGAGTCATAAGGTTCAAAGAAGGGAGAGACTAAGGTTACATTTTGGAAAGAAGATAGCTGTGGGGAAGTGCCAACATGCATTGGGAGGACCTCTATAAGGCTGCAAGGCTATTTGGTCTTGTTTAGTTGAAGTCTCAAAATTGCTTTAGGAGAAAGGTCATGGATTTGGTGTCTGGCATTGAGGCGGAACCTGAGAGATGTTGAGTTGGTCTTTTGCACTTGTGGGAGATTTGGAGACACTGTTTTGTCCTTTAGATGGGAAAAAGTGTTTTCTGCATGCAAGCATTGGGTTGTCATTCAATTCCTTATGGGCCTTATTATCAGTGGAAGTTGGTACTAACTATTTTTATTTAAGTAGAATTCATGTCTTCGAATTGTGTAATATCCAATTATTGACATTGGGACTAACCTAAGGGCATGTTTGGGGGAGGAGTAGGGTAAAGTAAAGCAGAATAAAATTTTTAAAATTCAAATTTCCCCCATTCTTTTTTTAAAAATTTCAAGTTTCCCTACTCCTTTTTTAAAAAAAGTAAAAAATTTATCACTGAATTACAAAAAAAATCTCTACTTTTTATATAAAAAGTCAAAAAGATTCCATATCAAACAACTAAAACAAAAAGTCATCATAACCCAATCATATATTATTTTTTCTTGATTTTGGGCTTACTCTACTCTACTTTACCCTACCTCTCCCCCAAACATGCCCTAAAGCAATTTGATTATAATTCAATTCATGATATGATTATAAGTAAAATGTTCATATTACCTTCCAAAATTAATACCACTCAATACCATTAGATCATTAAGGTCAACTTTTGTCCTCTGCGCTCAGTAGGCAGGTCTTCCAGTCAAGCTTGCTTTTTCCTCCGCACTTGAGGACAAATTTTCACCTGTCTGGAGAAAATATTTGCATGTCTTTGTGACCCATTTGGAGGTCCATGCTTTCCTAAAACTATCTGCCTAAGTTCCTATCATGGGGTTGGGATTCTGTCTCGTCCTATCTCACTGATTCGTAGGGTCCTTATGTCCAGGTGCATTTAGTCTGCATCTTGATAGACATGTGTATTTCACCAAGGTTGTCTTCGAGAAAGTGCTCTTATGGGTACTTCTCTAATCTGATCAAGTTTGAAATCAACGCTCTAGGAATAAAAATAGACCTTGGACCAATGGGAAGGGCCCTTTCTGGGGACATGGTTTTAAGCTTTCCACTGATATTTGTTTTCTGTTTGTTTTCAGCCTTTGGATCAGCTGGCTATGTCCAACACCTCCATTGTCCCTTGGTGGAACTGTTGGACCCCAGCACATTGTCATGTGTCCACTTTGACAGACTCGATCCTTTGTCTTGGGCAAGTGCATATCTTCCTAGTAGTACTTAAAATATACGTTTGTGGTATCAACTAATGGAAAAATACTGATGCAGGCCAGATTCATGATTGGCCAGCCCACTAGGCTTAATCCCATTAAAGCTCATGAAAGTAAAAATTTTCATTCATTCGAGCCATGATGATTTCTATTGTCGTAATTACTATGGTTTAGGAAGAATTAGATAGTTTCTATTTTATTAAAACTTGCTCTCCAAATCAGGGCATAGTCTAGTCTATTTAAAGGATTGTAATTCCCTCTTATTGATACATTGCAATTTAATAGAATTTCTGAGTTTTTTTTCTCTCTGAGTTTTCTTTTATTGTTTGTGGTGTAAGAGCAAGACTTGATCCTTATGGAACCCTATCCTTAGGTGTTTTGGCTGGGAGAAGATGAACATCATTCCGAAAGTTAATGAATGCAATGTAACACATATGAGAATGATGTAACATGAGAGGAATCATAAATGAATGAGGGAAAAGTTGAAGAAAGAACCTGGAGATGTAGAGCTTTTTTGAAGCCTGGAGATGTAGAGCTTTGTTGAAGCCTGTCCATGGCTAGACAAACCTCGCCAAAAAAAAAAAAAAGGAACCCTACCCTACTAGATATCCAACTGGGAATCTACCTAGATCCCAAATAAAATTTTCGTCCACACATTCAACAAGGAGCACATGAATAGTTTCAACCATGAAATCGTTATGCACAGTGAACATGAGGACTGCAATGTTATGTTGTGGAAGGATGATCACTGTGAAAATATCTTCCTCCTTTAATAGTGAATCTTTGAACTCCATAGGAAGATGTATCAGCTCAAAATTGGGTGGTCAATGGTCCTCATGTGCTAATAAATCCTTATAACAAATTTCTCTAGTTTCCTATGGCATGGGTGCAAAAAATGCAGTGGCATTGTCATCATCAGAAGTTGGGAAAGTTGCCATGCATGATTCCAATAAGTCAGACTCGGAGGTCTGAAGACAGCCATTTTCCTCAAAATTTTCAGTTTGAGGGGGCTCAGCTAGGGCGTTTGCTATTTCCCTCAACATTGGACTATCAGAATTTTGGAAATATGCAATGTATGATTCCACAATCTCTAGCAAATAGAAATCAGAATCTAAGAGGGTTTGATCGATGAAGGGTTCATGTAGATCTACATCTTTGACCAAAATCTCCCGGTGGTCTGGCCTAATTGTTGGGGAGAAGGGGCTTCGGGCTTGTATGGTTCAAAGTCAGATTCATCATCAATCATACTACCGTTAATGCGCTCATTGTCACCCTTAGATTTTTATTGCGTATTTGTGTGAGCCATTGATGTATGATATATATTGAATTTTGTATCATCTTTTGAATTTTTGTGTTCACTTCTAACTTTGGCATCTTCTTCCAACTGAAGTTCAAATTGACTAATTGAAGTTGTTAGACCATAGTTGTCAATTTCGTTTTGGTCATCATTTCGGTTTAGTCTCAAAGATGAAATATTTCAGAATTTTGGTAAAACTTTTTGGAATAATGAAAATTTAAATATATATATACATATATGTAAAACAAATAAAAATTAAAAATAGAATAGAAATTATGCATGTTCCTTGATATGAATATTGAACAAAAAAATAAAAAAGTTATTGAAAGTTATGTTGCAAACCGAAATGGGCTGGAATAGACCGGAATGGGCAACTGAAATCGGACTGAAATCAGCCAAAATTGACAGGAATGACTGAAATGGATTGGAATTAACTGAAACTCAAACCAAATTTTTTTTACCCCTATTCCATTTCAGCCGAAGGACCGAAGTGAAAAGTTCCGGCCATTTCGGCCAGAACGAAATGAAATTGACTACTATGTGTTACACTCTCTATGTCCTGGATGGTGGTTAGATTGAAGTTGTTCTGTCTTTGAATGAAAGTGGAGAGTACATCCTCCAAAGACTGCTCCAGGGGTGGTGGTGGGTTTACTTATGACCACTTGGGTGGTGGAGGCTCGTATGACCAATTGGATGATGAGGGTGTATATCACATATCCTGGAGAAGATACTCATACAACCCATCCGGAGTTTGTTCTTGGGAGTTGTAATCCAAATCATCACTGGGCCATCTACCCACAACACCTCTCTGAAATCGGGATTTTTTGAGATCATCCTTAGAGGATTAGGTGTTGCATTCATAACCTCCCCATACTTTCATATATGGAGTGAATGATTGAGTGGGGTATGAGTAATCACGAAGGTCCTATTTGTTTGGTTACCCTCAATTACATTCCCATTTGATTGTAAATAATTGCCTAGGGATCTAGTCATATTATCAGAAGAATTTGGATTTTCAAAATTGCAAATGTCATCGAGTATGGATTCCCTTATCATGTATGGAATCAAGAGGGGTGGCCCTTCTTTTTATAAAGTCTTTAAATAGGAAACTAACCTAAGAAAAATCAGAGTTTCAAAAAAACAGATTACCATTTAAGATGACTTCTATGATTAGAAAGCGTCCACAATAGGCAACTTTCAAAAAATCTTAAGTCTGTAAAAATATCCCGAATTAATTTGGAAACCTTCTAAAACAAATACTTTCCCAAAAATTCGGTTTCTACAAAATATCTCTGATATTTTAGGTAAGTAGCTTTCTAAGATTGTAAACTAGCCAAATCCGGAAAGTTTCCAAAACTGTCAAGTTACTAAAAAAATTAGAGGTTTTTTAGGAAACTTACCAAAAATAAAACATACTAATAAAACATAATTTTAAAACAGAAAGTATGTAAAAATAAGCAACCTAATAAAAAAAATTCAAAATTTCCAAGAATGGCAACAAGCTAAGAAAGGTAATTATGCAAAATTTCAGATTAAAAAAAAACAGATATATTAGTTTAGAAATTCAGCAAAAACCAGATTTAAATAAAAAAAACATCCAGAATTTATATTTCCTTTTTATCCGGTTAGGGGTTGGTCACAACATTCCATGCATGCACCTACTGTTAATAGTATGATGCCGAGAACAATTAACTGAACAAGTTGTTTTAAAATGAGACTACATCAACCCCAAGAGATTCTCTTTGTGCCCCACTTCACGTGACACAAGTCTGACCATCTCCTGTGATTCACTTTGCGTTAGACCTGACCCAAGAAAAATAAAGCAGAAGCATTGGAAAAAAGAAAATCTACATGTGGGCCCAGCTGACAGCCAACCTGGGCCTAACAAGAGTTGGTCTATTTTTGAGAATTTAGAGGAATTTGTGTTCTTGCATCAAAGCCAATATGCAAATTTTTGGATGTTCAAATGAAGTTGAAAGAATGTTGTATGAGCATAAATATGGGGCTTGGTATGCGAATAAGGCCTACTTAGACAAGGAGATTCGATAGTTGATGAATATTCTGATCAATTTTTAAGACTGCAACAAGTATGTGAACTGGAACAAAATGAGCTACATGATATGATTCGCTTTTTTAGAGGCTTGAGACCAAACGTATAAGAAAATATGAATTAATGTGAAATCATTCATAAAGCCTATTTGGAAGCTATTCGTGTTGAGCGCATGCTTAAGTATCCCCTGCGAAAAGCTGTATGAAGAATGAAAGTCTCCTCAAATGACAAAGGCCAATGTCGTGGAGCCCCAATCAAAGAATACTACGACTGATAGTGAGACACAAGAACAAAAAGCAAAAGATTCCATAAGATTCTCAATTTGTGAGGAAGATCATACTTTGGAAAAACTTGAAGACAATAGGACTGAATTTCTTTTTATAGACGGTGCAAATCTACAGAAGTTCGAGGCAAATGAAAACAAAGCACAAGAGGACATTGAAGAATTAGATCATGTTAAAATCAAGACTGATCATCCAATAGATCTAACTGCTATGCTAATTTTTGAAAAGCCAATTGGATATTTTGAAAACAAGTCAATTGTTTCAAAGGGATCACAAGAAGATCCATTCATTGAAGTCCCTCACATTGATTTAATCTTTAGAGATCAACCATTGTCAATAAAAGATTATGATCTACTGGTACAAAGTCTACAATTGAAGCATCTAATGGTCATATCACACATTCAAGCTCCATGCAGTTATCAGAAGAAGCTTCTAAGTGGAAGAAAATATCAAATCATACTTTCAAGTTATGTCTTGAAAATGAAGCTCAACAAGTGTATCGGAAGTTTGTTCGGTTTGTATTTGACATAGCACCCACTGGGCCCAAGCCCATAAAAGTGAGGTCTTTCACTCGTTCTAGCCACAATGATTTCTATTTTAGTAATTATCATTTAGGAAGAATTAGAGACTAGTTTACTATGATTTAGGAAGAATTAGAGACTAGTTTACTATGATTTAGGAAGAATTATATACTTTCTTTTTTATTAAGACTTGTTTTCCAAGTTAGAGCATAGTTTAGTCTATTTAAAGGATTGTAATTCCCTCTTATTGATACATTGCAATTTAATAGACTTCCTAAATTTTCCCTTGTGAGTTTTCTTTTATTGTCTATGGCATGAGACCAAGACTTGATTCCTATCCTTAAGTCTTTTGGCTTGGAGATTGGCCCATTGGCTATTCTTGCAGGCGCTATGTCAAATACAAATGGTGGTGGTTTTTACTTCTTATTTATCTCAATGCTACTTTTCAGTTGCATTATTGGTGTTCTATTTGTTTGCATGTTGTGTTATCTGTTTTCACATTATCATCCTTCTGGTTTTCTGTGCATCTCAGTTTTAAAAACTAGATTTTGGATATTTTAATCTGTTATTGTTATATTTCCGTTTCTCTAGTGCACTGATTTCCCCCCTGTTTTGGTCATAATTTGATCTTTCTAAAGGTAATGGTTTCAGCAAAAGAAGACAAGGATGCTTCCATTCCTCCTGCTGTTGATGGTTTGCTAAGGGTTCATAAACGCATAGTTGATGGTTTGGATAATAATTCTGTGCATGCTCCACCTAGTGTTGGTGGTTTGATCTCAACAAAACTTTTGGTACCTGCTTCACGCACAGGAACCCTTATTGGAAAGCAGGGAGCAGTTGTAAAGTCTATTCAGGAGGCTTCTAATGTTATTATTAGTGTTCACGCACCAGGTGATTTTCCATTTTTATTCTATAATGGTTTTAGCCAACCCTAGATAGATGCTATTAGTCTCCGGTGTTGATGATTTTATAATGCTTTCTTCACTCTTCTTGAACTAGAGTTTTGTTTTGTGTGTGGCCTCAGAGCTTCATGTTGGTGCTTAGTATCATTTCTGATACCGTCTTGTTCTAAATAACTCATCCTAATACTCAAATATTAGAGTTTCCATCATTAGCCAGTTTTTTCTTTTGGTTTGATTGAAGGTATAATGTTGCTGCAGTTGTTGAGTTTGCAAGACTCCTGTATTTTCTTGCAGTTGTTGAGTTTGCAAGAGTCCTGTATTTTCTTAACTGGGCAAATTAAACTGATTCACAATTTGTTGCAAATTTACTTGCCTTTTACTGCAAGTTTCAAGCAAGTGATTAGTTATAAGTCTGATGAATGTGTTTATGCCTTATGGGGTCTCACTATTTTTTTTTTTTTGGAAAAATAGTAAGTGTATTCTTCAAAATACTTATTCCCATTATGATTCAGAATTTAAAAACTTTCCTAATTTGATGAAAAGATGAACTTGATAATCAAAAAATGTTTAGGACAAGTAGATGAATCAGGTTGGCATCCATTGAGAATGATTGGCAGTGATTGAACATTTGAACTGAAGGTGAAACAAATTAATTCTCTTGAACTTAAATGAAAATATTCACTACAAAGAGGTGGTACAAATTAATTCTCTTTCCATACATTTATGAGGATGAACATCTAAGGGAATTTGATTCTGGCATTCTGCTCTTTGTCAGATATATTGTATGGATAGGGAAATGGGTATCCTGTTAGGTACTACCCTAATTCCAGGACAAAACTTAGGAGTTATGAATTTCAACCTTTGTACGATGGCTTAAACTTTGAACTTTAAATTGTGTTTGCAAGTTTCTATTTAAATCGGCTTCAGTATCAATATTAAATGATACAGATTTGGCGTGTAATTTTGGCTTCTTTTTTATCCCAGAAAAGCCCATAATATCCATTCATCGAGGAGTTGGATACAATCTTGACTGGTTCATATGTTTTCCTTTATACATATGTTGACTAGCTATTGGATTAGAATTGAAGGGTGAATAGCTGAATAGAACTGATGGATGAAAGGTCCATCTGTCAATTACTTTTTCTTTGGTGACATTTACCTTTTGCATGTGATCAGATGACTGTTATCTAGATCTCATATGCTGCTCGTGGATATTTCTGCAGAAGATCTTTCTGTTTTTGCTCTGCATGATGACAAAGTTGTTGAGGTACAAGGGGAATCCAAAGGAGTGCATAAAGCAATTGAGCTGATTGCATCTCGTTTGAGAAAATTTTTGGTTGATCGTAGTGTACTTCCTCTATTTGAAATGAATGTAAGTTTTTCCCCCCTTCTCTCTCATTTCTAGTTGGAGTATAGTTTTTTTTTGGTAAACTTTAGGTAATCTGTTTGGGTGTAGAAAATCTTATTTTGGGCCTGTTATAATGTCCTGAATGCGAGGGTTGTGGATGCTTAGTTAGAAAGTCTGGTTTTCCATTGCACCTGCGATGTGGGCTGGTCACAATATAATATTGCATTATGATTTTGTGCTGCAGAGTGCAAACAACCCCATGAGTCTGGTTTGCTGTGACATCAAAATTTAATCTTAATTTACATTTAAACCATCTTTGCAGATGTGTGTGCCTAATTCACATATGGAACCTAGCATGCCACACCCATCTTGGGGTGGTGATACTCAAGGTTTTCCAACTGCCGGGGGCTCTGGTTTTGGGGATAATTCTCACTTCTTACCTCCACGGCAACATGATGACTATTATCCTCCTGATTTTCCTTCTCTAGACAAGCAGCCTCGTCAGGGTGTACATTCATTTGGAAGAGAGGTGCCCATGGGGATACATCCTTCAACAAATGCACAGCTACCAGCACCAATCATCAAACAGGTAGTTCATTGATTCTTGATTTTCTTATGGTCGGAGATCTCACTGAGTTCTTGACGATGAGGCAAAACCTGTGATGACATGAATCTCCCTCATTTAATTTACGTGGGTTTCTGTATTCATGTATTAATATGGTTCTGTTATTATTGCATTTTATATAAGAACATTTGTATGTATATCATTATGCTAAACCTGTATTTATTGTTTTGGATGAGATTTTAGGTTTTGAACTGAGTTTTCAAACATATTTGTGTTTTTAACTTAAACTGATTTCATTTGTTTCATGAATTCCCTACAAACTGGACCAACCATTGGGTTCTTACTTGAGGTGGATCTTATCTGCAGGTTACACAGCACATGCAAATTCCACTAGCATACGCTGACGCTGTGATTGGGACAACTGGTGCGAATATTAGCTATATTCGTCGAGCCAGTGGGGCAACCATTACAATACAAGAGTCTATGGGCATGCCTGGAGAAATGACTGTAGAAATAAATGGAACTGCCACAGAAGTACAAACTGCTCAACAGTTGATGCAGGCAAGTTTCTTGAGCTTTCATTAGTAACTCATCTCCTCAGATTGCCATCGAATAAATCTTAAAGTTTTCCAGTCAACCATGTTTGAATATTACTCTTCTATCTTTATTTATTAGTGCATGCCAATTTTTATACTTTTTTATTACTGGACAGTTTTGGAGCACCATGATTGATCTCAACATTAGTAACTCATCTGGACATTAGTAACTCTTCTAACATTTTTGAATGTTACTTATCTATCTTTATTTCATTAGCAACTAATCTCCTCAGATTGCTTATTGGATGACTTGGAATCCTGGTCCACATGGAATTGAGTGACCATGGGATCCTAGAGGATTGCTTCCTTTATATGACTGGAGGATTACTCAAAATGGAGCCGCGTTTGAAGGAGTTGTTTCTAGAATTTCATGGCTCAACCAAATAGAATTTCCGTTGTCTACTTGCTAATTTCAACCAATAATGATGGTGATGATTGGATTCAGGATACAACTTATTCCATTGTTTATCAGTAGCCAAGTGAACTTTGTTTGAGGAGTTGTGAACTTGTGATGCTTTTATTGTATATCCTTCTGTTAACTGGGTCTCTATCTGGTCACATAGTAGTTTTCTTCTCATTTATTTTTTATGTTGGAGGTTGACTCTTGCAATCTGATCTGGGTCTTAGTGTCAGTACTTCTCTGATTACTCAAACCAACTGTCACAGAATTTCATGGCCCAGGCTGGGGGACCAACCCAGAACCCAACAGGCTCAGAGCATCCAGGGCAACTTTCGTACCAGTCTCATGGTTCTATGTACTCATCTCCCCCATCTAATGCTGGAAATGCTGCCGGCCATACTGGAGGCGGCTATGGTCCTGTCTATGGTACTAACTATGGGTATTAGGCATATGAAGAAGTTCCAATTGGTAGGCCTTGGAGATAGAGCGGTAAGTATAGCAAGGATTCTTTCTTAAAGAAAAGATTATTTCTGCAGAGGCAGTTGTGATACTAATGATGTGAAATTTTATTTGAGGCTGTGTACCTTTCCTGTACATTATTTCCCTACTGGGGGGATTAATGAATTTAAGTTTTCTTCCCTTTGTTCTTTCATTTACGTACAGTTGTTTACTGTTTATTTGGGCACACTGCTCCCCATTTTGCGGGTCATTTTCCCCCATTTGTCATTGTCATTTTCATTGTCATTGTAGTCTGATCACATCAGCCAGGGTGGGCTTGAAGTGTTCAATTAATCACTACAGAAATGCTGTCACTTTATTCTAAGGTACTGTTGTCTCTCCCTCTCTCTCTCTCTTTCTGTGCGTGGGTGGGTGGGTGTGTGGAACAGATATTTTTTTCATACCATTGACCTACATTGACTCTTATAAGGATAAACACTAAATTCCTTTTAACATGCGTCCCCAAAAATAGCTATCATAGATCTAACTTTTTTTTTTCCGTATTATTTTTTCTCCTTCTTTTCAACTTGTTTTAAAATAGGTCCACAAGTATTGGAGGCATCCCTTTACTTGCCCTTACGCGAAATGGATTTGGTTGCCAGTTTTAAGCCGTGCATCAGGTGGCCCAGAAGCCTGTGAGTCTATTGATTTGTGTGGGTGCATATTTTTTTCTGCTTTTTTTTTTCTGATTAATAATCGCGCACCCACACATAGTTACCCATGTCTGTCACGCTCACAACTGCGAGATCAATTGCTTAAAAAAGAATTACCCAGTCCCATGAGCTCTTGATGGATTGGCTCAGACCAATTTTTCTTCTCTTATTAAAGATCCTGTGATTATTTTCACCCTACATGAGGTTTTGCTGGGTTTGTCAAATGTTTTGAGGTCTGATGACATACATGGCTCATCTGTGTACAAGGCTTCTATGTGGCAGGTCTGTTTTCAAGTGAATGTTTGCATTTTGGTCACCAGATGGTATAAATGGTCTCGTGGGTTTGTACGGTGCACCTGTCTGATAGGACCCGCACGTGTCTGTAGGACTTGATTGAAATTTCAATCCCTACTGAATACTGTACACTGTTGGTTTGATCGCATGAAACATTTTGGATTGCTCACATGATGGATAATGCGATGCCGTGAAGATGACTGCATTATAGATCTTGAGAATGCAAAAGAAAACAAGCAGACCATCCGGAGAAGCTAAGTTAAAAGAATAAGCAACACCACAAGTTATAAATTAAAATTATCTCAGATATTTGGTGTACCAAAAAGGACCTTGTAGTTTTTCTAACCATTTTTCACTTTGTTTAAGCGTCGACCTCGTCGCTTGTTTCAGTTGAGGAAGAAGTAAAGACGAACAATGATCTTGTTGCATACCGTGGATTTACACTTGTTTCAGTTGAGTAAGAAGTAAAGACGAACAATGATCTTGTTGCATATCGTGGATTAAACAAAAGTGAAAATTGTCAAGAGGGCTTTTACTGTAACAGAAAACAAAATGGGCCTTGTCGGTGGTGCACGAGAAAGTGATTTTTTTTTTTTTTTTTTTTTTTTAGCAATTTCCTCATAGAACTTTGAGATGGAGGCAGCTTAGAGCTGACCATATAGTTGCTCGCCAAACATTTTTAATCAATTTAATTTTATCCAAATATGGAAAATTATAGTTGGTAATCAGAGCGTGCTACCGAGTCGAGTCAAATTCTTAAGTTCTTAAAGAATACTGTAGCTCTATCATGTGAAGAACCTATTCTATTCTCACCAAATAATGCATAACTTGCTTGACCACCTACGCCTAAAGCACGGGCACATATTTGCAAAAAAATGAATAAAATATAAGTATTTGTGAGGTCAACTTTAGGGCGCGCATGCATAACCATTATATAACATTTTTAAAGTCAACTTTATTACGGATAAACGTAAGGTCGCTGACTGGTCGGTTCGGTCTAGGTCCATGCTGGAACCGGAACCAAAACAGTTACATAGAGGCTGCAAATAAGCTGGTTCCTTGTTGACATTAGCATAGAAGAAGAGGGGAGATCACCAGAGGTAGAGTCGTTGGTTACGTGATGACCGGAGTCGCCTGAGGAAGACAAACCACAAGCGTTAAGTGTAGAGAAGAAGGTGGTCAAGTGTGGTGAAGGATCTGGGTTTCAAATCTAAGCCCCCAAATCACTCACGATTTAAGGTGCCTACAGAAGATCCCAAATCCCTCACATTTGGGGTGTTATAAATCAAACTAGATTGATCAAATTCATGGAAGTGAGAAGGAAAAGCAATAATTCAGATTTAGGAATGTAGAAATGAAGAAATTACGAAGAAGAAGAATACCTGTTTGGATCAACCGTGGAAGAAGAACTCTAGCCGGCCCTAGGAAATGCAATCTTCTGTTGTGCAAATGAAAACGGAATGAATGAGTTGAAAAATTGGGTTAGGGGATCGATTGTTTTTTTTTTATTTTTAAAGTGACTTTATGGGTCGGGTCTAGGGTCCATGTGTTTGAGACCTATTAAAACTAGAACGGGACCCGTTTAGAAAATAATTCTAAAAGAACGACTCAGAACCAGACCTGTTTAGAAATTGGTTCCAAAAATAGGACACAGACTCGGTTTTTAGCGAGCCAAAACCTTTGGGTAAGTGGAGAATTAGAAATCCATTTACAACCTTACATACGTGCGCAAACACAAAAAATCATGAGAAGCAAGACTATTTAGGGGTATGCGTGAATTTGTTCAAAGGGTTACGTGGCCTGTAAAGCAGATAAGAAAAGATGGACTAGATTGGCTCTATGGTCCATAAATAAAAGAAAAAATGTACGTTGAAATTGGTCAAATTAATTAGGCTTTAATCAAAATTGAAATCAATTGCAAAACTGAGAGTCGAATTTGCATCTAATCACATTCTTAATGGCATACATCTACAATTGAAATCATGCTTGGACCGTAGAGGGATGTAAGAACCACTGTAGATGGAAGGATCTCGAGAATATCTCTAATCCTATACCACAAAGCCGTACTTTTGGTTGTTAAAGGCCAACTGGCTCTTCTTCTTAAAGCATATCATCTGCAAGAGTTATTATTCGTCGCCTCCACTTAAATGTCTGGGACCCAGTAAATGATTATCTTGGAGCGACGCATTTACCCGACCCATCCTCTGGCTCGACATCCATGGGATTTATCATATCTTACAATCTATATGTCACGTTTGGGTCTCATAGGTGGATAGATTAGTTTTGATCCAGTGGGCATCATGTGGATCCACTATCATTTAAGATGGCCCACCATTTTTTCGTGATCCCACAATGATTGTTATTTAAGGGTACCTCATACTTTATAACGGTACCTTGCAAAAGGCTATGATTGTCACCTTTTATTTCATGAATATCGGTATGTGATCATTTATTTGAGTGGGAAGAATTGCAAATTAATTTACAAATATTTGCTCACATATTGTTAAAATGCTGTATATGAACTTCTGTTTAGTTAATTATGTTATAAGAAAGATTTAGACCCATGGGCATCTATACCCTGAATCATGCTTGAAATTCAATACCCGGTGTTATTGCAAGGCCGTCAGTTTCACCCAAAGTTTGAAAACTTATGACTTGACTCAACTTCTGTAGCTCGATAATATTTGACTCGGAAAGAGTCAACTTAACAACTCGGGAGACTCATGTTATTTTATAAGTGTTTTAAAAATATTTAAGAATAGATCTATACTTATAAAATTGAGATATACATATGTTTACATGTATTAATAATACTAAATTAAAAATAGTAAATTATTATATTTCAATCAATCATTTCTAAATTGCTAACTCCGAAACTACGTAGCAATTATTTATATTTGACTTGATTGAGTTTACTCCATATTTGACTTGGTCTTTTGAGAGTTGACTCACTGAGTTTTTGGATGTTGGTTTTCACTATAAGATATCATATTTTAAATGAATGCTCAAATATGGTAGGACCAACTTTTATTTAAATCTAAAGTAGTGTTAAGATGCTCAAATCCAACTAGTTGAAAAGAAAAAGTTTTTCTCAAAGTCGCAGTGGAGGAAAAATGTGTCCTTAAAACTTGGAAAAAGATTTACTTAATTTTTTTTTGAAGCAAGCAAAAGGAAAAAGTAACTTTGAAACCTTTTAACTTCTCTTCTTTCATTAAAGGAAAAAAAAAAAAGACAACAACAGATGAGGAAGGACAAAATTATAAGATAAAAAAAAAAACTTCTTGAAAATTTACAAACTTGTCCCATGTAGTCTACGGAACTAAAAAAGTTGGAGGGAGTCATGGGTTTGGAGTTAGGGGCTGATCTTATGAATAGTTTAAATCCTTAAAAGCTAAAGTAGAGACATGTAAATTTGATTCAACTTTACTTGGCTCCAAATTATGGTCAGCCTTATGTACTTACTCCTTGGTAACATATGTATATAGTGTATAACACACTGCATACCATATACTTTGTACTGTAATCCACTGAGAATATCACTATTCTCAGTCTGAAATGTAAAAGATGCTGACTTTAACGATAAGAACAATGGTAAAGCCATCAAGGGAATAGGGACGGAGACTAGAGGCCCTTTCTTTGTCAATTCCATCATTTGCAAAGCCAATAGGCAAGAGGATACCATCAGAGTCTTTTAGCTGTTTCAGCCATCTTTATTCCTGCAAGTAGGCATGGCTGAAGCAATCCTTAGTCCTGTGGTTGAGATGGTGATGAAGAAGTTGGCATCCCTTGCCCAAGATCAGATAACTTCAGTTTGGGGAATGGATAAGGAGCTCGAAAAGCTCTCCGATACGCTATCGACAATTCAAGCAGTACTTAAAGATGCTGAAAATAAGCAGGAAAAGGAGAAGTCTGAAGCAGTCGGAATTTGGCTTCGAAAGCTTCAAGAGGTCGCATTTGATGCCGATGATGTATTGGATGAGTTCGCCAGAAAGGCTCTCCGGCGCAAAATTCAAACAACCAAGAGAAGGCAGGTGCGCAAATTCTTGACTTGTTATCCTTCTCATGCAGTTTTGTTCAGATTGAAGATGTCAAATAAGGTGAAAGAGATATGGGAGAGGTTGGATCTAATAGCCAAGGACCGGCACAACCTTCATCTCACATATGGAGATGTGAATGGTGGGACGCAACACGAGAGCAAAGAGCGAAGAGAAACCAGCTCTTTGGTAGAAGAAGCATGTGTCTTTGGGAGAGGGGAAGTTAGAAGGGAGTTGACAGAATTTTTGGTGTCTGATGAAGTTCGTGCGAGGAATCTCTCAGTCATTTCCATACTTGGTATGGGTGGCGTGGGAAAAACAACTCTTGCTCAGCTAGTGTACAATGATGAGATAGTAAAGCAGAGGTTTGAGCTGAAAATGTGGATCTGCGTGTCTCAAGATTTTGTTGTTAAGAAGCTTACGAAAGCTATGATAAATTCTGCCACTTCTTCAAGAAGTTATAATTTAGAAGAACAAGATCTGTTAATATTTGTGAACGAGCTCGACCCACTTCAAACAAAGCTCAAAGATATACTGAGTGAGAAGAGATTTTTACTTGTGTTAGATGATGTGTGGAATGAGGAACAATCAAAGTGGGACAGTTTGCGGGTTCCCCTAACTGGTGGGGCGGAAGGCAGCATTGTTATGGTTACCACGAGGAATGAAGCAGTTTCGCGGCTCATGGGAACAACACATACTCATCGATTGGAAGGTTTATCGGAATCTGATTGTTGGTCATTGTTCAAACAACGAGCATTTGGAGAAGAGAGTTTGGAAGCACATTCAAGATTAGCTGAAATTGGTAGAGGAATTGTGAAGAAATGCCAAGGTTTGCCCTTGGCAGCGAAAACACTCGGGGGAATTTTAGCCTTCAAGAGAGATGAACGCGACTGGACAAATATCTTGGAAAGTGAATTATGGGATTTACCCAAAAACAGTGATGAGATTTTGCCAGTTCTCAAACTGAGTTATAATCATTTGCCATCTCATCTGAAGCAGTGCTTTGCTTATTGCTCTCTGTTTCCCAAATATTATGAATTTAAGAAGATTGAACTGATCCACTTATGGATAGGGGAAGGTTTTATTCAAACTGAAGGAAGAAAACAACTTGAAGACATAGGTCTTGAGTATTTTGATGATTTGTTGCTGACATCTTTCTTTCAATATTCACAACAAAATGATGGAGAGCCAATTTATAAAATGCACAATATGATACATGATTTAGCACAATCTATTTCAGATGGTTTTTGTTTTAGGATGGACAGGAACCAATTATGCGACATCCCTCGGAAGGCTCGCCATTTTTCAGTAACACGGAATCACAATAAGCCAATTGTTTTTGAGCCCATTTACAAATCTAGTGGGCTACGCACATTTCTACTGCCAGATGGATATAGAGGGATCAATCCAATCCCCCCTGAATTGTTCCTCAATTTGAGATGCTTGCGCGTGCTAGATTTGAGCAATACTACTATTGAACAGTTGCCAGATTCAGTCGGCAATTTGAAGCATTTGCGTTACCTGAATCTTTCTTCAACCTCTATTAAAAGGTTGCCTAAATCAGTGAGCACTCTCTATAGTCTGCAGACACTGAAACTCAACAGATGCCACCAGCTCCTTCATTTACCCAAACATATGAAGAATCTAATTAACCTTCATCATCTTGCTCTGGATGAAAGCTACATGTTGGTTACTATGCCAGTTAGAATGGGCAAATTGACAAGCCTTCAGACACTAACAAAATTTATTGTGGGCAAAAAAACTGGTTATGGGATTGAAGAGTTGAAGGACATGATAAAACTCCGTGGAGAAATTCGGATACTAAATCTTGAGAATGTGGTAGAAGTGGAGGCTGCAAGAGAGGCAAACCTGAAGAATAAGCAATTCCAAAAGATGGGATTGGAGTGGAGTGTTAGCAGAGATGAGAATTTGCGTTGTGATGAAAGAGATGAGGAAGGCATACTGGAAGGTCTCCAACCCCATACCACTCTCAAACAGCTATACATAGAAAACTACAATGGTGTCAGTTTTCCAAGTTGGATGAGTGATTCTTCACTACTCTCCAACCTTTCAAGTCTAAGTCTGCAAGGCTGTAGAAGATGCAAATTTCTCCCATCTTTGGGGAAACTACCCCTCCTCAAACATTTGGTCATAGATTCGTTCAATGAACTAGTGCGTGTGGGTCATGAGTTTTGTGGTGAAGGCAGCATCAGAGGTTTTCCAGCACTGGAGGTGCTGTATTTTACAGGCATGGAAAATTTGGAGGAATGGTCTGATGTTCGCGAAGGTGAATTCCCGAACCTCCGTAAACTAGTCTTATTGGATTGGCCCAAGTTGAAGAGATTGCCCAATGGACTACAAAACCTCGCCTCCCTGAAACATTTGTTGATTATGGGCTTTCATCAACTACTGTCGTTGCCTGGTCATGGCCTGCCCCTTGCACTTGAAAGCCTTGAGATCACCTTTTGTCACAGTCTCACATCCTTGCCCATGGGAATGCAAAATCTCACCTCCCTCCAACGTTTGGAAATTAGATCTTGCTCAAAACTCGCATCATTGCCTGACGACGGGTTGCCCAATGAATTGCAAAATCTTTGGATTTCTGGATGTCCCTCATTGGAAGGCAGGTGCAAGAATGGAGGTGATGATTGGCTCAAGATAGCACACATTCCCATTGTAAACATGTAGAGCAGACATTGGCTCAAGAATGGCATATCCATATTTATTTTGCCATCCAGTTCTAGAATCACTTTTGGTTATTTTATTGTCATTACTTTCAGCTCCACCAGCAAATCATCCCATGGGCTAATGTGCTGGATCTACTCTAAAGTTAGGCCTTATAGACATCTTCATATTATATAAGCATTTCTGTCATTCAACATTCATATAATTGCAATCATCCTAGTCTAAGCATGATTAAGAGACTTCACCCTGTCTTGATGTGGTAAATCCATCATAGAATTTGTTTACAATAGGAATGCTGAAGTGAACAATAAAAGAACCAAATAATTATCACTTCAAAGTGGGATTAAGGTCCGCAATCTCTACACATAGATCGAAAATCCATCACTGGTCTATGTCTGTGGTGAACTCCTCTGGTCCTGGTCTCACTCTAAAGGCTCATCTTCAAGTTGGGCATGGCAAAGTTTATACACCACATCTCTATTCTAGATAGGCACGTTTAGATTTAACCATTTTTTTGCTTTTTGATTTGCTGTTATTGCTTGTGAGCTTGATGTTTAATTGCTTTAATTTGTTACTGGATATGCTGGTTGGGTTCTTCATTTTTTTGCAATTGAAGACTCTAATTCTAATCTTGGATAAGAACAATGATTTCTGAAATAAGATCTTTGAGAATAACATACTTTGAAGATGGGTTTTAACTTTAAGGTTGCTTAGGGAAGATTATGTCTCTCTCTCTCTCTCTCTCTCTCTCTTAGGGAAGATGATGTCTCTCTCTCTCTCTCTCTCTCTCTCTCTCTCTCTCTCTCTCTCTCTCTCTCTCCTTCCTAGGTGGGATGGATCATCCTGGGTTCCCTATCCTTATGCAATTTGGGTAAGGCTAAGTTGGCTCAATAACTGGTCCAACCCACCTGGGTTGCACCCCTAATAAGCCAAGCCAACTCACAACACAAGTCAGTGGCTCGGCTCAATTGGGCAGTTACTTTGGCATAAAGGTAAGCAGTTACTTTTGGCTTGATCCTTGGCTCTGTTTCGGCAAGCTCATTGATAAAATTCAAAGAAAAAAAATTCTAAGTAACGGATGCAATTTCCGGGGCACCATTTCAGATTGCACCTTCAATAACAGTTGGAATTGGGACAGATATAGACCCCTTGGCATCCCCTCCATTGAGGTGGGAAATCACAATTTTTATACATTGGCCTAGATGAAATTCTATGGAGGCAGGGTAATAGACAACCTTCTCCATCAGATTGCCATGAATTGCCACCCTGTTCATCAAGGTCGGACCCTTGAATGGTGCAGTTGATATTCCCAAACACTCTTAGCTTGGCTCAGTTTTAGTAAGAGGTTTTAAACCAAAGACTTCTGTTAGCTTAATGCCCATGATGCCATTTCTTCTGTCCTTCAAAAAAACAGTGCATGATTGGAATATTCATTTGCTAGATGTTCTATGCTTGCTCTAGGGTAGCACGCCTGGAAGGAAAGAAGCCCATGGAACTTTTCTAATTTTCCCATGACCAAGCATAAGATTTTAAAGGACATATTCAAGGATATCATTAGGCTTTTCGGTTTCAATCTTAAATATGTTTTCAGTTCATCCGTGGCTCTGACCTGAGACTTTCAACACTAATACCCTCAATTTTCTGCTCATGGGAATAACAATCAACCTATTTGACTTCGTTTTCAAATGTCCAGTCACGTGCAAAATGGCCATAGCCTTGGGTTCAAAACACTTGGGCCCTTTTGAAGATGACGTTTTCTCATATTTTGATCCCTTCTATTTAGCTTTCTTAGCTTTCATAAAGTTTTGAAATTGCTTAATAAACTCAACCATATCATCTTCAAAATTTGAGTCAGTTTCAATCTTTTTTTTAGGTTTCTTCATTGATTCTTTGAAAGCCCTCAGAACAATACTATTATTCTTAGATTTTTACTTAACTAAACCATTTTCTTCGAAAGTATGAAGATTTCGAACAAACTGGTAGGCCCTGAGGGTTTCTAAATTCTTAGGGCATGTTTGGCATTGTTCTTATGTTATTTCCAATTTTGTGCTTAGATCTGCTTGTGCTGAGATTGGGTTGTGCCGAGGCTAAACTCTATAAAATTTGTTTGGTAATGGTGTAAAAAATTTTTTCCAACAAACAAAGCAAAATAATCATAGGATCTAATGTAAGACCCACCTTTTAATGTTTGTGGTACTTTATTATTGGCATACGTGGGACCCACATATAAAAGTTACAACATAGTACCTACCGTTAAAAATTAAAACATGGGGCCCATACTTATAGGATTTATAAGGTGGGTCTATTTTTATAAGAATTATAATGTGGGTCCACCTTTTTTAAAATATAAATATGGGACCCATATTTATAAAATACAGCATGGACGCGCCTTCAGAAATTCAAATATGGGCCTACATGTATAGGATTTATAATGTAGGTCTACCTTTTGTGATTTTGACTGCATGACCCACATGTAGAAATTACAAAGTGGAGCCACATTTTTTATGATGTTGTACATAGGATCCATATTTAGAAATTATAATGTGGTGCCAACCTTTGGAAGTTATAATAGATTATAATGTGGGCCCCTCTTGTTTGTTAATTGTTAACTTGAGACTCAATTTAAAAGTTACGTGGTATCCTCCTTTAGAATTTAGAACATGAAGCCACATTCATAAGATTCATAATGTAGGCCCTATATTCAAAGGAATTATAATGTAGCTCCACCTTTTATAACTTTTTTAATGGTTTTTGAAAAATTAAATATTTTTTTTGAAAGATTACTTTTTTTTTTTTGGAAAGATTAAATATTTTTTTGAAAGGTAATATTTTTTTTACCATATAACAGTTAAAAATTAGAACATGGGACCCACACTGAAATTATTTAGATTTATAATGTGGTCCTACCATTATAAGAAATTAAGAATGATAATATGAGCTTACCTTTTGTGATTATTGTTAGCATGTGATCTACTTTAAGAATTAGGTAATATAGTCATTTTGAGATAAGTAAGAAACAATGTGCTAGCAAGTTGTCCTTAAAAAATAAATAAATAAAGTTTTTTTGTTTTGAGTATCTTCTGTCAAGGAGTTAAGATTTTGAGATTTCTTTCCACGATAACAAAATTCAGAATAGTGAGTTGCACATACCAAACATGTTTTCTGCAGGCTTTTCTTTTGAGAACATGGGAACATTCGAATGGCGCAATGCCAAAAGCATCCTTATTTTCTTCAATAGCATCAACCTTCGAATCAAACCTTGCAGGAAGAGACCTCAGAATCTTTTTGATAATTTTATTTTTCTGGATTTCTTCCCCCCAAGTTGAAAATAGAATTGACAATATCATTCAACTTTGCATAAAACTCATTTTTAATATCTCATCATCTTTCATCACAATAGATTCAATTTCTGCAATTCTGCTTGCTTCACAGCGTCTGTTCCCTCTTACTCAGTTTATAGGATATCTCATGCTTTTTTTGCAGTCTTCCATGTGGAAATCTTACAAAACTTGTCAACAGTCACTCAATTATAGTTACCATTCATAGCTTTATTATTGCAATTTGAGAGATGCTTCTCATCTTTAGTCCATTTGACCTTTTGTTTAGGAATAGTTTGCTTACTAGTTGTAATCGTAGGTTTAACATAACCATCCTTAACAACATCTCAGACATCATCATCAATGGACTTAAGACAGCCAATCATCCTTTTCTTCCAATATACATAACTTGAACAATTAAACAAGAGAGGCTTAGCAGTAGATATACCTTCTTGATTGAGTATCATTATAGATATCTCTCAGAATTAAACACGGCAAGTTAGTGCAACCAGCTCTGTACCAATTAAAGGTTTTGGGTGGACCTCTAGAATTGATTAACACAATCAACTCAATAACATGTATGCAAACAATCAACCATGTAGTAGAAAATGAATAAATTAAACACAAAAGCACACACCACAAGAAGACATGCAATTTTTTAACGTAGAAAACCCTAATTGGGTAAAAAATGATGAACCCAATAAAGATAAACTGTCAAACAAATTTGAATAGTTACAAGATAACTCATACCCTTTTTGCACCATAAGGACTGAATTCTTTTTGCACAATTCCTTTTACTACACGACTCTCTTTCGCTTTGTATTGTTCTCTGCTTGATCAATTCATACCTTGAACATGCAATATGGCTTCAACACTTCTACAGTAGAAGCAATAGCTCTTTAGAACAAAGCTTCAGCACCTCAACTCTCAATGAAAGATTCAGAGAAGATGATTTCTAATAAGTAATCTCTATTTAAGTTAATGAGATTTGTACTTAGAGTTAAAAGAGAACCCCTTTAAATAACCCAAATTTCGTACTTCATAATAGTAATTTATTCAGAATAAGAATTGGCACAAAACAGGAAATCCCACTTAAAAAAGGAAAGGTTTTCACGAAATGGCAGTTTCGTAATTTTTGCATTATGGCAGTTTCATAATTTTGGACAACACGATTTTTGCAAAATTATCGAAGCCATAACTTTATTTTTTTAACTCTGATTGATGTAATCTTAGAACCTATAGATATTTACTCAAAACAAACTTTCCAACGGTAGATTAGTTACCCATATCTGATGCTCAGTTTGTAAAATATAACTTTTTTACTCTATGCTATCCTTAGAAAAAAACTTTTATTTGTCGTTTTTTTTCGATTTCTTCACTTTAGTGCATCAAGCGACTCATGCCACAGTCCATACTAAAAGAAATATAAAGACAATTCAATGGACCTTAAGTTTTGTTGAACTCATGAATTAGCCAATATACAAAAATCTTTCAAGTGATTTGATACAAGGGATGCCTCCTCTCATCCCATCTTAGTTTGTCTTTTCTTTCATTTAAGTTTTTTTTATTGGTAAGATCTTTCCTCTATAAAGTTATCATTAAGGGTATGTAAAAAAAGTTATCAATAGGTGGGCCCCATATAGGGTTCCACCTCTTTTAACTCAAGATTTATCTAGTTTAAAACCTCAGAAGACTCGAATATTTTTGAAGAATCATCACAAAGTCATGCAAGATTTGAGTCCCCAGTCCCAATCCTCTCCTTATTCATGCTCCAAGTATAACAAAAAGTAGAACTCTATATTGTAGGTCATTTATTAAAAATCTAAACCACTTAAAATGGATGTTGACTTCTTGTAAAATTGTGACCAAATTTATTGAGATAGGGGCTGGCCAAGCATACAAGAAACACTGATAAAATATTATGTTTTACGCATAATCTATCAAATACTCAATCTTGTAGTGATGCCAATGTCTTTTGGATTAAAATATAAAAAGTACATCTTACAAAAGAGACTGGCGTGCATTTTGAATGGTTTAGATTTTCATATACGGGCTGGCTCTACTATTGAGTTGGATTGTGACAATTGGAGTAGATATTTGGTTGGTGTGAAAATGATAAGCAAATGAGAAAGTGTGTAATGGTTACACATCTATCTTGTTTGGATGCTTTCATTTACGCATTACATGTGTAAATTTGATGTGAAAAGGGTGTGAAAATGATATGATTTTTTCACCAAAATTTTTCACACCTATAGTGATGTGAAATGGAACCGTAGGCCAACTTGTAAAAGGCAGTGCTACAGTGAAATTTATACATGATGCCTTGTTCAGTTTTTTTTTTTAATTTTTTTTGACATTCATGGGGCCCCGAGTTAATATATGAACCATTCAGACTATTTAGAAGTCCAAAAACGGCCAGGGGATCAAATTTCAACCGTTGATTTATTTAGGATTTTGAGATCTTTGTGACAAATTTCAAACTCTAAAATCTACTGTTCTACACTTTTGTGGGTCCTATTCTCATGATTAGAACCATGAATTCTCTCTAAAGTGCCAAAAGCGGTCAAGGGCTGAAGTTTCACGTAATGAATCCTCATAGATTTCAAAAAATCCTAAAACAATTGTAGCCACCACAGTGATCATTGATCATCCTAATTCAAATTAGGAGTTGAACATGATGTAGAATACTAATAAGGCGATAAGTTTTAGGTTGCACTTTTTCCGTGGATATTTATTTTATGGATCCCAAAGTCAGGATCCGACCTGTTAATCTTGTTAACAAGGCCTAGAACAGCCATAAGATCAAGATCTAACCGTTGGTTCATCATAGCTATTCCGAATTCCAAATTTTAATTCCACATGGATTGTGAGATATTTGAGAAATAAAGTGAACCATTAACATGTGAAAATACACTAATAATGGAAATTGATGACAAGCGACTCAATTGCGTACTAAAATAAACCACATGTGCATCATTTCATGGACATGTGAATTCTTTTCCAATTACATGTGATTTTGTTCAGACACATGTGAACTATTTTCCAATCACGTTTGATTTTGCCAAACAACCCTTTAATGAATGCTCTATTGCTTAATAGTCTTTGCTACGTAGAAATAGCAATACTTTATTTTGTTGATGCTGATGGATACACCACACCACTCTATCCACAGAAGCCATGTGAGTTGCATGGGTGAAAAGGAGACAACAAGGGTAAGGCTTGTGGCATTTTTTTCCCATGATTCCGGATCAGTCTCTCATATGAAGTCTCTCATATGAATTCCTTCAGTAGGGCCATCTAATGAGAATTCATATTAAACTTTCTAACCATTTCTAACCATTATAAAATGTTTCTAAATTTTATTTAAATAAAAGTTAGCCCCACCTTAAATTGTCCATATAATTAATAGCGTGGTTAATAAATATGTAAATAGCGTGGATAAAATAAATAATGAAAAAGATAGTATGAGGAAATATTCAAATTGGATCCAAACTCTTTTTACGAGAGGAGCCCTCTAATATTATTTTTTGTTGCAAATATTCAAAAGCTAGTTTTTGTTAAGAGGGAGATGTTTAATCACGATCTTAGTGTGAGTCTTTTCTTTCCTTTAAGGTTTTTTTTATTGGTAAGACATTTCTGTTAAGTTATCATTAAGGGTAGTACCAAAAAAGGTTATTTCCTTTAAGTAATCATTAAGAGTAGTAAAAAAAATTTATCATTAAGGTTCAAATAATGACATCTCTTTCTTTTCTTAATGAAATCGGTTCTCGTAACTTGCTCAGCGTTTGTGATTTTCTTTCTTTTCTAATTTAATTTCTCCTTTTTACCAAAAGGGTTCAAATCTTGGTCTTCTTCATCACGGAGGCTGTGCCATACTACTACTCTAACAATGGGTTCAACGAAGGCTAGTCTTTTTCAAAAAGGCCTCCTTCCTCACTATTGAGAGTTGGTTGTTTTTACATGAACCCTAATTAGGTACCTTTTCTTGATCAAAAGACCCATGTTACCTCACCCAAGGGCTCTACCTACTTCCCTAATGTCTAGTTCACTCTACCGAGGGTGGGGCTACAAGCCCTTATAGCTGGGGTAGAAAAAATAAATAGTTGGTTTACAAGATTTATCCACTACTAATACTCTTCAAACAAAGTGTTATCCCATATATCACTTTAAGAAAATTATTATATTTGCTGAATATTGTCTAACTTTGGCTTTTCAAATATGACAGTAGTATATCTCCCATAGCAAACAAACCTCCTTAGTTTTACAAGGTTAGTCTATGCTTTATTTTTACTTGACTCACTTGTTTTTCTTTTTCTTTTTCTTTTTTTTTTTTGCCCGTGTCAACCCTACTCCTAACCTAATTGAAGGAGTCTTTACCAATTATATAAAAATCTGTGTCAAACTCACCCGAGTGTAACTTGCTCCATACCGTTCCAAGCCACATGAATTAAGAACAAATGGTGACTATGATTATAATTAACGTTAAACACTACAAGAAAAGACTTTTTTAGCTGGGGCCTAACTTAGAAGTTCCTACATGATGGTTTGAAGTTACGGAAAGAATCTAAGAGCCAAGATCTATTTCATTTACAACCTTTACAAAAACTCATGTGAAGGTTTTAGGGGGTCGTCTAGAATAGATTTATGCAATCAATCTCAATAATAATATGTACAAATAAATAACTACGCAGTAGAAATAATAATCAAAACAACACAAAAGTACACACCACAAGACAACTCAAATTTTATATGGAAAACCTTAAGCGGCTAAAAACCACGAGTCCAACCTGGAATGATAATTAAGCACTATGAATTATCAAGCAATTACAAGCTACTTACAGATAACCTCTGTAACGCCCTCCTTTTGTAAATAATCATTCTACAATGACCGCTTGCTGCTTTCTGCTACAAATTCGTTTAACTAGATACCCTTTAGTTGTTGCGTTGGACTCCTCAAATCTTTTATGCTTACAAGACAATCTTCTACATGAGATGTAAAAGAGAAGAACTCTAGAACTTTTACTTCAATATAGCTTTCTTCAATGAGATCTCTAATAAGTAATTTCTACTTAACCCAAAGAGATCTCTATCATAGGGTTGAGAGAGAACCCCTTCTTATAGTTCCAATTTCGTGTCTTATAATGGTAATTCAATCGGAATAGGAATTGATATAAAACAGGAAAGTCACACTTAAAATGGCAATGGAAATTCGCATAATAGCAATTTTGTAATTTCGGACGGCACAATTTTTGTAAACTTCTTGAGGCCATAACTTTGTTGTTTTGTTACTGATTGACACATTCTTGGAACCTACGGATACCTACTAAAAGTGAACTTTTCAAAGGTAGGTTGTTTACCCATATACGACACTCGATTTGTGAGATATGGCCTTTTTAATCCAAATGCCTTTATTCTAACTCTTCTGAAACTCTTTAACCGCTTTAAACTCCTAGGCTAAAGTAAATAAAAATACAACTTTCACTAGAACTAGAGTTTTATCCAATCCATGAGTTTAGCCAACATACTAAAATCTTTACAATCTCCCTATTTGACAATTCATGAACAAAACTCCCTAAAAAAATACATACAATCTACCAAAAAATCCAAAAATAGATTGAATTTTCAACAAAAAAAAATACTATCGGCACTTGTAGATTGCAGATCTATATTGTCCATGTCTGTCTCTGAATTTCTGAATTTTCAACAACTTGACTCTGAATATCTCCCCTTGAATGCAGAATGCAATATTGTCTCCCCTTTTTTGTCCATATTGATAATGCTAATGATCATTATATAGAAAATTTGTCAATTTGTATCCAACAGTAGGTCCCCCTCAATTACAACTCTCCCTTAATTATATTTTCGTAGCAGTACTGCCGGTGGGAGTTTGATCATCTTGGTCAAGAATTTTTGCATATTACCACCCACATTTGCATAGTTTGATTTTTCATAGCAGTGTGAGCAACTGTAGTGGGCAGATCAGACTTTCTAATCCAAATAGCTCTTGTCTTGACCTTTGGCTTAAACAATTATTTCTATCATTGCTTATACTTTTGCAAAGCTCTTAACTTATTACAATGTGAATGAATGTGTCCTTTCACTCCACAATAAAGACATGTCAGTGTGCATGTAGGATGTGGCATATTCTTCTTCTTTAAACCACTCACCACATTAGTATGTGGAGTAGTGTGTGCAATACTTCTAATTAAAACAGATTTACTTTTAGCCTTCGAAGTATATACACAGTCATTGTAATTAAGACCGCACTTGTCATTAGGTTGCTTTTAAACACACAAAATGTCCTTAAGATATTTTGAACCAATATTCATTTTATTTAGAGAAGCTTTTATAGAATTCAACTCAAACAATACAAACTTCAGTTTATAAGCCAGATCTTCCTTTTTAGCTTTTATAGTCTTAAAGTCTATCTTCAAGGTATCAAATACTTATTCAAGCTTGTCACTCTGATACCACTTGAAGGTTTTAGGGAGTCATCTAGAATGGATCTACGTAATCAATTTCAACAATAATGTGTATAAATAAACAATTATGTAGTGGAAAGCAATATAAAAGCAATATCAAAACAATATAAAAGCACACACCATAAGAAGACATGATTTTTACGTTGACAACCTTAACTGGTCAAAAACCACGAGTTCGGCCTGGACTAGTAATCAAGCGCTATGAATTATTAAGTAGTTACAAGCCACTCATAGATAAGCTCTGTAACGTACTCCTCCTATAAAGAATCATTCTATAACAACCACCTGCTACTACATGCTCCAAATCCACTCAACTAGATATCCTCTAGTTATTGCACTTGACTCCTCAAATCCTTTATGCTTAGAAAATAATCTTTTACAAGAGATGTAGAAGATAAGAACTCTTGAACTTTAACTTCAGTACAGCTGGCTTCAATGGATGCTCTAGAAAAGATGATCTTCAATAAGTAATTTCTATTTAGCACAATGAGATCTCTATCTTAGGGTTGAGAAAAAACTCCTTTTCATAGTTCCAATTTTGTGCCTTATAATGATAATCCAACTAGAATAAGAAATGGCACAAAACAGGAAAGTCCCACTTAAAATAGAAATAGAAATTCGCACAATGATAGTTTCATAATTTTGGACAATATAATTTCTGCAAACTTCTTGAGGCAATAACTGTATCGTTTTATACAATAACTTTGTCATTTTATCACTAATTGATACAATCTTGGAACCTACAGATATTTACTTGAAATGAGCTTTCCAACAGTAGGTAGCTTACCCATATATAACGCTCGATTTGTGAGATGTGACACTTTTAATCCAAATACCTTCATTCAAGTTCTTCTAAGACTCTTTAACCTCTTCAAACTCCTACTCTAAAATAAATAAAAATACAACTTTAACTAGAACTAAAGTTTTGTTCAATTAATCCATGAATTTAGCCAACATACTAAAATCCTTGCATCATGAACATTCTTCCTTTCTCTATTTAAAGTGAAAATCTAGAGAGAGTGGGTTGATGCTCAAAATCTATAAAAAAAAATGTGGGGAGATCACTTTTGGAAAAAGGAAAATTTTCAAATAAGGCCATACATTTTTGGATTTATTTCATAAAAGGGCAAAAAGATTCAAATGTTTCAAATACAGGCCTAAGATTTCCATAAAGTTCTCAAAAAAGGATAATCAGCCAAAATAGGCTACCTATGGTTAGTTTGTTCTTAATTCTTTTTAAAAAGACAAAAATGCCCTTAGGTTTTTAAAACAAAAGAGTAGATCCATCCGTGCCCATTTCCCCCTTCCTCCTTTCTTCTTCCTCCTCCTTCCTTCTTCTCCCTATGCAACATTCACCGACAACCATGGGGAAGCATCAGTGCACACTAGTGAGAATCGATGATGTAATGAAAAATGAGTAGAGCCTGACTCAGAAAAGAAGAATTTATGGTAGCTGATGACTATAGACATGGCCTACTTACATATGAATTTCTAAAATCCAAACTTCAATTCCAATCCCAACATGGATAAGGCAACCTTGCAAACATGCTGATTGTATAAGGAGGCGACAGGTCAGTGTCAAGTTTTCATAATGCTGAGCTCTTATGGAATGAGTATGACCCAACTCGAACCAAACTATTTTTTTTTTTAACAATAACAAAGATTTCATTCAAAGAGGAGACAAATACAAAAAAGAAAAGATAATAAGATACAAGAGAGGTGTACCTTACTCACATCACAATTGCATAACAAACCCCTCCCATGCAGTAATCCTTTCAACCCCTTGTTTAACAAGAGAATCTACTATAAAGTTAGTTGACCTATACTTATGACGGAATGTGACATTAATTGAAGAAATTAGGTTTTAGATCTCAATGAAGATGAATTGAAATTTCCATGGGTTAATTCACTAGTTTGAAAAATATGAATTCAAGGTTTATGTTAGTGGGTTGAGTAGCATGCATGGTTTCAAATTAAAATGCCCATTTTGTGATTAACCCAAACCTAAAATTACTTGGTTGCATTCAGGACTAGGAAATGACAATTATTCACCTTTCATAATTTCACTTCAATCACTAATGAAAATAGTTGAATGATCCTCAACAAGTGTTCAACTGAAGCATTATTGTTCAGTCAATAAAAATTAGCCAATCTAATATCTAATGTAGACAAAAGTAGTGAGTCAGTAATTGAAATGCTAAAATCAAAGACTTCTCAATAATCGCCGCCACTTATTCCTTGTATTGTGAATTGATAATTCTTCATAAAAAGTATAAAATAATACAAAAATTAAATCAAAGGTTTTTTTATTTAAATAAAATTGAAGAAAGCACATAAGATCTTCAATGCAAATAGAAGCAGTGAAATGGGTGAAAAATATGAGATGTTTTTGAGGGAAAAAACATTAAAATCTCTTTCTCAAGCTAGGACCAATAATAGTGAAAATCCTGTTTACTAATTCAATTAAGAGAATAAAAAAAGATTATAAACTATACAATTGCCAAAAGGAGCGAAAAGATGGGCAAAAAAGTAGAAAACAAACCACTTACTTGAGAATTAAAAAAAATCAAAATCAAAAGAAAATAAAATATGATGACCTATTGATGCAGTATAAAAAAGGGACGACCCAGTGCATGAGGCTCTCGTATAATGGGGTCTGGAAAGGGCAAGATGTACGCAGCTTTATCTTCATTTTGAAGAGGCTATTTCCATGACTTGAATACTCATTCTCCAGGATGCTACTAGTAAGCTTTTACTGTTTGGGTAAGCCACCATAATCTATTGATGAAGAATGAAGTTAAAAAAAAAACGATATGAGTGACCGCTTGAAAGAACCTTATAATCTAAGTCACTATTGTGAGTAGCGCTTCAAAGGGAAAAAAGACAAGGTAGTGGTATTATATGTTGGAGTTGGGTTCCAAATGATGGAAAGAGTTGTGATAAGGCTTATATATTATTCATAATTTTTAGCCATTGTAGAAATGATTTTGCAGTTTAGAGAACCAAATAAGAAGAGTAGAAAGAGATAAAGAGGTACATGACCATTCATGTTTGAATTAGAATGAAGAAGCAGTGAAGTGGTTTTAGTGGAAATGAAAGTGTTCTTATTAATGGGTCATTAGTGAAGCATTAATAGGGCCACTAAATTATTTCTATTAATAGGGCCTTAGTGGGGTATTAGTAGGGCTGATATTAGTAAGAGGTCAAAAAAGTCAAAATAAAATCTGAAATTGGCATGGAATTGACAATGAAATTCAACTAACTCAATATATAATTTGACTATATTATGAATTGATTCATTTAGATTTTTAATAGATGGGGCCTCTCCGTAGAGTGGAACTCGTCTAGTGAGCGAGCGAGCGCCTAAGAGGACCTAGACTCCTCTAAGCCACATCCATCTAGGTGCATTCTTAAAAAGAAGTCAAATGGATGGTTAGAATGAAGTCTTCGTCCTCCCTTGATCATGGCTTTAGAACAAATGGCTCAAATCATTGTATATTTTTATGGTAGATGTCTAATTTAATGCCCCCACGACTTCCATGTGTTGCACTTAAAAGAAGAGGGACCATTGAAAAGACTAGAGCTGCTGTCGTGTCTGGTAGGTTGGGAGTTGGGACGATGTTGTTTATGGTGGCAGATCCGTTGGACTAAATACAAACCTTTCCTATGGCGCAACCACATCCAAAAAGAAAGCGGAAGAAACCTTCCATACTCGCAGAGATGCTGGGGAAAAGCCTCTCTCTCTCTTCTTGTCTGCTTTTCCTTTTCCTTGTCTGGGACCCTTCGATTGCTATAGCATTGAAGTCTGATGATGGCCTCAATCTGCACACCTTGATCACTAAAGAGCAAAGGAGAACCTTTGCTTCGACTGGCTTCGGTGAGATCTCGGCCGTTGATGTGGATGGTTATGGAGGGCCCTACCACCTTCAGTTCATCACCATGGAACCCGATTCTCTCTTCCTTCCAGTTCTTCTCAAAACAGACATGGTCTTCTATGTGGACACAGGTATGTTATATCAGAGATCTGGTGTTTCGGGTGGCTGGTGAAAATATGTTGAAATCCATGGAAATAGTTATTTTTCAGATTTTTCTTTCTTTGGGCTGGTTGGTTGGTGCCAAAGTTTAAAAACTCGGAAACTCGGCTAGAACTAGAAGGTTGCCAAGCCAAGTGAACTCGGTCACTCATCGAACCGAGTCGACTCAGGCGAGTCAACTTGATGGTTCAAAGAATCAAAATGTGGTGTCCTTCTCCCAGTTTAAAAGGTTGGTGTGTGTGAAATTCACGGATTTTCAACTTTTTGGGATTTCAAATCTGATTCACAAGATAGGATCAGAGTAATGAATTTTCAAGAAAATCTTGGAATTCTAATATTCCATTTGATTTCATTTCCAACCACTTCCATTATTTATGGTTCCTATTTCCAATCTTTATGAACATTATTAGATACACTTTCCTCTTTTGTGCTAGTGATAGTGATTGTCTCACTGAAATCCCGTGATGCGTGAGTGTGAAGAGCAGTGCAGGGTGAGCTCGGCCAATGCTTCTTTGAGTCTATATAGATATATATATATAGATATATATATATATATATATATATGCCCATGGGCTGAAGTTAGCTTGGACCCAACCCATATGCAAATTATGCAATACGCTTGTGTGAAAGCTACTGAACCGGGTCCATATGAAACCAGAAAAATGAGGGTCAGGTCTGGTCTACAGGACTAAAAACTCAACCCAATTCGATGAACAGCCGTGATAGTAGTGAGAAGGGCTCAAAATGGGCCAAGTCTGAGATGAGATCAGTGTGAGCTTAGCAGAAACATGCCTCATATTGACCCCGCAGATGAATTGGGTCTGGGTTGAGGCCCAACGCCCGACTAACACAAATTTCTATCATGATGTACCCAACGGATGAATATATGATCATAACTATCATTGAAGACTAGGACTCCAAAAAGATGGGATAAGTCCTGTCAAAGACAAGAATAAAAACAAGATATCATTACATTATATTATTTTTATGATATTAATCCCCATCTAAGACTTGGCCCCCACTGAGAAGTGATCAATACAATAGATTGCAAACCCAGGGATCCGGTGACTATCGGGGGTTCCTTATATTCAAATGGACCATTAGGTGGACCCCACTATAAGGTACCCACAGGAGTTTAAAAAAGTGTGCATGGCATAATCTCTGTACTTTTATATATTTATTGTGAGATTCAGGTTTCAACACATGGCACAAAATGGTGTGAATGATAGATACAACTTTCTTTCACTTGAATCTGGCCCAATTTGAACACAATTCTCTATACTTCTATTAAATGTTTTGTGAGATTCTGGTTACATGCTAATTTCATTAGTATCCTAATTTTCAATTAGATTCAAGCTAACCAATGAATGCCTGCCTACCAAAAGGACTTCCACATAAGAAGGGCCTCTTACCCCATTGCTAAGAGGTGTGAGCTCTTACCTGCTTAACTAAGGTTCAAATATGGGAGACACCTTTCCGTCACTAGAGGGCCTTATTACCTCGCTCGAGGTTCTATCTATTTATCTCACCCGAAGGCTTCACCATTTCTTCAAGGTATGCTCCCCTCTTTGAGGGTGGAGTCCCAACCCCCTATAGCTAGAATACCACAAAAAAAAAAAAAAAAAAAAAGAGGAGAATTCCACATCTATTACCCACTATCATAGATAGGCTAGTTTCCTTTTCTGATTTTTTTAAAAAATTCTCAATGATATATAAGACACTGGGTTTGTGTAATTTAGAAATTATTTATGAAGTTATGCCTGGTACTATTGCCAACTCACTTATAGGTAAGTGGTGTTAGCACCTCGGTAGCAGATCTCAAGTAGAGAGTATCACTCTTGACCATTTGGCCAACCTAGTTAAAAAAAGAAAAACAAATTAGGTATTGTTCACCAAAAAATGTAAGACCCCCATTTTTTTTTTGTTCTCTGTACTATTATTATATTTCCCACGTGTTGATGTACTCGTTGTAATGCCTCATGCTTCATGGTACTCGTGGCCTGGTCCACCTTGCTTTTGGTGCAGGCTTGGATATATAATGTGGGGCCATTGAGTATTTGGTTCGGGCTTTGTTAAGTGATAGAAAGCCCGGCCCTGCCCTAGCCTAATTATTAGCACTTGTAATTTAGTGATTATTTGTCCAAACAATTGCTTGAAAGCTCGTACAGATAATAAAAAGCCTGCTTTAAGCCCAGTCTAACATAGGCCAGTATTTCAAAAGTTAGATCAGGCTTGGATATGCCTCAACCAGGCTGAGTTGGCCATGAACACTCCTACAGGCATGCTTCATATGGTTTTGTTATAATATCAAGAATGCCAACTTTCTTATGTATGACACTTCTATGAAGATTTGTTATCTTGGTTTTGCTTCGTGCCTTTTTTCTAAATGAAGATTTATTGTGAAAACATCAAGAAGATAAAAAATTTGAAAACCTTATAAAAATTTGAACCTTTATCTTTCAATTGCTTTCGGATTGTTTTATTACAAAAATAAAAAATGAAAAATAGAATTGAAAGGCAGTGAGGGGGTTCCAGTACATTTTAATTTGGATATAACTGTGGAACATTGATACTGATCATGGCCGAAATCTTAAGTATGATGCAATACCCCTTGGCCTGGCCAAGCTTCAAATGCTTGTGCCCTACAGGTGACACCACTAAGAAGGGAGGTTGTTGAGTAGCTCTTTCTTCTTTTTCTAATTTTTTTATTTTTCATACCCTATGTAAATGATTAAATATTTTGAACCCCATTTCGTCAATATCCTAAAAATATCTTTTTATTTCATGGAATCTATCTTTAATTAATGGTTAACCTCATGTGTGATGATGGCATTTTGATAATACAGGTTTCTACAAACATTAAATTTATGGATTTTTCTTGGATGCCAGAGGAAGCTATGTTGCAAATATCTAGTATTTTGAAAATATTGTGATGTTGTCCAAATTATTTGAAAATTTTAATTTTTCAATCAATTGTAGTGGTCCCAATTTTGTGGATAGCTTGGTGATGAGGCCTCTCCCACTCTACAAAATATTAATAAATAAAGGATGGGTCCTTGATTGTAGCTCGATCTCTTGGCGAGGGGCTTGGGTAGTGTGGGTGTGTGAGACTGTGAGTATTTACATTTATATTAAAACTACTTTTTCTAGTAATTTTTATTTATATTATATTTTCAATTAAATTAGAGTTTATTTTTATATGGTATCTTGATAACTTCCCCAAAAATCCCCAAATTTTGAATACTATCCTGTTATTTTTCTGAGAATAATTTTTACATAATGATATTTGTAACTAAAACAGGAAGTGGACGGATTGGATGGGTTGATGATAGGGACATGTATCAAATGGACATACAGCGGGGAGATATCTATAGACTTGAATCAGGTTCAATCTTTTATGTGCAAAGCTTTGCTGGGACTCCAATTGATAAGCTCAGGATTTATGCATTATTCAGTACCGGAGAAAGCAGTGAAGATTTACAGGTTTCAACTCTCTCCATCGTGTAATTGATTACTTGAATTTCTTGAAAGATGTCCCTTTTCACAAGAGACTGTAGCACAATCAGACGGTGCTCAGAGTTGAAACCTACAGGGTTTTAGGTTCAAGTAATGTTACTATTAAAAGGAAAATTCATTATTTTTTTTATTATTTTGTGCTTCTGTTGATCTATGTGAGGCAATGAATTACCATTTTAAATGCAGCGAGGATGCAGGGCTGTTTGGTAATGCTACAGTGTTATTATTATTTTTTATGAATGATAGCTGTTGGTGTCTATCTGCAGGAGAACTTTCTTGGGGTCTATTCAAATCTCAGTGACATGGTTTTAGGATTTGATAAGAGAGTGCTACAAATGGCCTTCAAGGTGAGGACTACTTCTAATGGTAGCTTAATTAATTTCCCCAATTTATATTGGCCATTCATGGGGATAAGAAAGAGTAAGAGAACTTTTTACAAATCATGTTTAGTCCTCATTCCTGACCCAGACTCTACTCAATGAGTCAATCAGTTTCTTATTTATAATGTTAGAAAATAAATGTATGAGTGCAAGCAAAGCAAAGGGCCCCCTTTTTTCGCTTGAAAACAAAAACCACGTTTGGATCCTTGCAGATGTGCTCACGTTATCTTTATAATTATTTGTACATTACTCATATTGGTTATTAGGAAGAATGAAAGAATAGTATATTTTAGCTATCCAAACACAAGAATTGAACTAGGCTTCTGTGTAGTTTGAATTCCAAATATCCAAACAGGACTGATTAATAGATAATGGAAGAAGTTTTTCCTAGAAGGAGACTGCATGCACAGTCCAGCTTTAAGGGGCCCTCTTGGGTCCACCTTTGATCAGTGCATCTCTTTCACACGCCACTCTTTAGCACTATATCCACTTTAATTACCTTTTAATCACCGTTAGATTGAATCTAAAAAAGTTATAGTTAAAAGATCATTAAATTTAAGTACATTAAATCAAGGACTAGGATACTTTGATGGGGCTGACTTGTTTCATTACCCTTATCCCTAATTAGAGAAATGCATCCAATGGGCCCCATGATCTAGATTGCATTAGCACAGAATGTGGTCTGCTCACCTGAAAGTCGTCCTGAAGGAAGAGAGAATAAAAAGACAAAACTTACATGTTTCACCATCTTAAATATAGCTTCTGCTTCAATAGTAATGCATACTTCCATTATGGGATTGAGTTGATGAAGATGAGTTTAAAATAAAAAAAGCGTTTTGTACGAGAGAATTTAATCAATAGCCACCTATGTTTATTTTCTAGGTAGAAAAAACTATATGCCACATATAATGTATAATGCTCAGATACGGCATGGATACTTTAAGGACAAATCATATATATCATAGGACACGGATTTTACCCATGAAATGTAAAGTTTTGGATACCATAAGTTACCCATTTTGATGTATCCGTGCATCATAGCATATAACCAACTCTATTGATTTGGACGATCTCAAATAATGACCTCCATAGAAGTCCAAGCCTGATTTTGAACTCAGTACAAGAAAAGTCCCTAAAATATTACCTAGTTTCTATTAAGCTTAGGGTGCTAATCCTAATTGAAATGAATCAATTTTCTTGATAAAGTATTAAGCTGAATCCTAGCAAAGTTACATATAAGAAACTTTCATCCTTTATGACAAAATAAGTAGTAATTTGTCAACCAGTGGAAAAATGGCCTCCAAGTGAAAACCTAAGGTTATTGACTGTTGTGGATCCTTTTTTTTTTCGTCTTTATTTGTAATTGAAAGGTCTCTGAAG
Organism: Sextonia rubra; assembly: GCA_037013555.1. Classification (NCBI taxonomy): domain Eukaryota; kingdom Viridiplantae; phylum Streptophyta; class Magnoliopsida; order Laurales; family Lauraceae; genus Sextonia; species Sextonia rubra. Next base: position 14,271,383 of record JASUAD010000007.1, on the reverse strand, counting down.
ATGTAATAGAGGCGATCACAAATGCAGAGAAACCCCCGTCAATAGTGCACATGACAGCCAATCGTAGAGCTGATGATTACTTGAGTTGGAAGGCAGAAAGAATTGAAGCCTTCTCAGATGTTGATGACTGGCAACTCCTTCACGATAGTAAGAGGGCCTTGAACATTTTCAGAAGAAATAAAGACTTTGAGAGTTCAAATGGATGGAGCTTGGCGGTGAACTATAGAAATCTCAATGCGCTGAAAGGCTCAAACATTGGGGTATTTATGGTGAACTTAAATAAGGTTAGTAGTATCTTCCTCTTAAGCTTCATCAACTTACTCATGAGAACATGCTTTCATACCATTCATTTCACTGTCCTAATGCCCCTAATTTACCCAGTTTGTTGATTTATTCCTTTTGGACCTTTTTATCTAGAGAAAAATATTATCCCATGCTGCCATCATATGGTAAGGAAGAAAGTTATGCACTTGATTTAACCTGTGTGGAGCCCACCTTTGTATGATCCAAATTGCTCTTATCACACTGACCCCTTTATATAGGAGTGTGACCAAAATTGTCCTCCGAACAGAGTGTCATAAGCTCTTAGATTGATCATACGTTGAAAAGATAATTTTGTATTTTACATACCATCTCTAACTAAAGTTAAGATTTGGGAAAATGCCATAGAGAGGCATGTTGTATATTCAGGTTGAATCAAATAAATGTGGCCTCACACATGTTAAATCAGGTGATAGCTTTTGATTAAACCATAGTGATTGTGCCGAGCAAGACCATTTATTGTTATATTCATTCCAAGTGTATAGTTTACAATATTTGTTATTGTACCAACAGCAAATCACTTTACATTCAATAAGTCATTGTTGAATCACCAGGTATCTCGTCATTAGCCCAGTGTTTATCAACATAACTTTTGTCATTATATCGTTGCTTTTCTCTGGGCAGTGTTCATCTAGTGTGCTTGGGTGGTGTATGTATCTGTGGTAGAACAAATAATTGCCAAAGCCTGGGGCATATGACCATGTGAAGGCGGAGTTCTTTAAGGGGTGTACTTGGCTTGCTGTAGGTATTAGTGGACCATGGTGCACATCCTGAGTTATTCAGACTTGGCTTGGATCTAATCCATTTGTATGTCTCAATGCAGCCAATATGTCTATGAGAAATGATCGAGTGCTACTGTCGTCCACGTGGTGCTGATAATAGTCAACCCCTGATTTAACATGTGTTTGGCCCATTATTGATTGATCCAATTTCCTCATTGATCCAATTTACTCATATCACATGCTTCTCTATGTTATGTGCTAACACAAATTTCGCTTCAATGAAGTAACTAATATCCACCATTTTTTGGCCTTGTTGAATATTATATTTTCTATGTATGAGCCATCCAGCTGTGTATGGTACTCTATTCATAGTGGAATTTGGGTCCCTTTTATATATGGAGTGGTGGGTATAATATGAGCAAATTTGATAAGGCAGAGGTGGGCTTTGCAGAATTTAAATCAGGTAGATGCAGCTTGGGATCATTTCCAAGCCCAACCCGTTAATCAGTGTTAGAAATGGCACCAGGGCCCTAAATTCAGGTGTTGGGTTGGCAGGTTAAGTACAGTAAGTTGGGTTGTGTCAGGTTTGATTTGAGTGCGCAGATACAATGGCACATATGGCACCAACATAAACTGACCTGTTCATCCATAGAGTTGGGAATGTAAATCCAAACCCAAAATTACCCAGGTTTCAGTTCGAGTTGGTGGGTTCAGGATTTGGCACCCCTAACTCTAATTTAACAATGTTAAAGTAGCACACATGACATATCTTATTATTAACAGCTAATAATATACGCCTCAATTGTGATCTTGGAAGGGGTCAATGATGGGGCCACACTGGAATCGAAAAGCCATAGAGATTGTCATTGTAACCCATGGGCAAGGAATGGTACAGTTGCTTTGCTCAAGTAATGCAACAGATTGCAAGACCACAAGGTTCAAAGTCAAGGAAGGTGATGTATTTACAGTGCCACCTTTCCACCCCATGGCTCAGTTCTCTTTCAATAGCGACTCACTCATCTTGATGGGGTTCACCAAAATGGAAAAAGAAAACCAGGCTCAGTTCCTAGCAGGGAAGAAATCGGTCCTCAGAAACATCAATGCAGATATTCTGGCCATGTCCTTCAATGTTCCTAGCACCATCATCAGCCAACTGCTATCTGTTCGTCGAGAGGTGACTGTATCCGCATGTGATCTTTGTGCTGAAGAAGAAGAGGAGAAACTGGCGGAGGAGATCAAGAAACAGGAGGAGGAAGAGGAGGCTAAGAAGAGGAAAGAGGAGGAGGAAAAGCGAAAGAGGGAAGAAGAAGAAAAGAAAAGGAAAGAGGAGGAGGAGGCTAGGAAGAGAGAAGAGGAGGAAAGGAAAAGGAAGGAGGAAGAAGAAAGGAAAAGGAAGGAAGAGGAGGAAAGGGAAAAGAAGGAAGAGGAAGAAAGGAAAAGGAAGGAAGAGGAAGAAAGGAAAAGAAAGGAGGAAGAGGAAGCTAAGAAGAGACAAGAAGAGGAGCAAAAGAAGAAGGAAGAAGAGGAAGCTAGGAAGAAAAAAGAGGAGGAAGAAGAGGCCGCACGGAAGAAACAGGAGGAGGAGGAAGAAGCAGCTAGAAAGAAAAAGGAAGAAGAGGAGGCTAGGAAGAAAAAAGAGGAGGAAGAAGAGGCCGCACGGAAGAAAAAGGAGGAAGAAGAAGCAGCTAGGAAGAAAAAACAAGAGGAAGAAGAGGCTGCACGGAAGAAAAAGGAGGAAGAAGAAGAAGAAGAAGAAGCAAGAAAGAAGAAAGAAGAAGAGGACAAGGCTAGACGTGGAGTAGGGAGGAAATGGAAAATCTGGCTATTGGCGCCCCTCTTCCTGCTCATGGTGTTGTTTGTCGCTCTATTTTATGCCTTTAGTGGGGACGTACGGAGGAGGAGGGGGAGCCGATGGAGATGGTGGTTCCGTAGACTAGGAGATGAAGGCTTAGAAGGTGCAGAACATGAGACTATGAATCAAGTCATGGAAAGAAATATAAAGAGGACTACAAGTGAGAGTCGAGCCCTGTTGTCCTAGCAGTTGTACATGTCTTTTGTTGTTGTCCATTTATAGATGTATTATGAGTCTTGTTTTGAACTTCTTTTATATATGAAGAAACTTTTTAGGTATTACATTTTATTGAACTTACTGCCTTGTTTTCCATTGAGAATAACTTATTTATAAAGTAAAAATAAAGGTCATTGATTTAATTGCATCATAAATCTTAAGATAACCTAAATACATTATAGATTTAATGTAATCTACTTTTAATCACATTTAGGTCTTGTTTGGATTCAGAACAAAGAACAAGAAAATAATATTTTAGAGTAGAATTCTATATTTTCTAAAGAAAAAAAATCTTGCATGGTTGGCAACTTAATAAAAATAAGAAGAAAATCTTCTACAATAAAAAAATCTTTCAAGGATGTAGTTTGCAAATTGGTAAAGTAACATAAAGTCTTTAGATTACTAAATCTAATGTGTTTGTTTGCATGTGTGAAAAGGTAAAGGTAGATCATGCCACATCACGGTGAAGATGAGGTAAAGTATGTAGAGCGAGTGTAAAGTAGTTGTATTTTATTTCAACTTTATTTTATCAAACTTTACTATGGTTTTATGTGGCAAAGAAAAGTGCGTTATGGTAAAGTTTATGCCAAAAAAGTAGCAGCTAGACTTTACTTTGCTACACTACCTTTTTATGGAGACATGATGAACGGAGAAGATCCACATATGAAAGGAAAAATTTTTTTAAGTGGAAAAGTAAAAGTTGATGTCGCATCATGAAAAAAGGTAAGGTAAAGTAAGATGAGATAAAGAATGTAGTAAAGTAGTTACTTTTTATATTGACTTTTTTTTTTGTTGGCTAGTTCACTGGCTAGCTGGGAGGAAATTTAAAGCACTTATTAAGGATTGATCGTTCGTGCATGGTATGGGAAACGGGTTGCCTACCACGAGGCCAACCCTCAAGTTCCTTTATATTGACTTTATTTTACCACACTTTACTTTAGTTTTGTATGGTAAGTAAAAGTGGCTTGTGGTGAAAAAGTTGCACCTAAACTTTACCACACTACTTTTTAATTTTCCATCCAGATATGGTAAAGGGAGAATATTCACATTTGGAATGTATTTTTTCACATATATAGTAAAGTGAAGGTAGATGTCACGTTATGATATGAAGTGAGATAAAGTATGTGGTAAGTAAAGCGGGAGAGAGTGATAAAATAGTGGCTTTTATATTGACTTTACTTTACCACATTTTCCATGATTTTTTGTGATAAAGAACAAGGGCTTGTGGTTAACAAAGTGACAACTTAAAGAAAAAGGGTTTGTGGTTAAAGAAGTGACTACTTGACATAACTTTATCGAACTACCACTTCATCCAAGAATGCATGTTTGAAGAATGTGACACATTTGGGTCAACTCTACTATTACTCTTACTTTAACACTTGCAAAATAAATATGAGAGAACGAGTGCTTGAACAATAATTTGGGAAGGTGGGAAGAATGGGGGATCAATTTGGATTTCAAAGGTGAGCCCCATCGATGGGTTTGAAAGGACAAATCACATGTATATAAATATATACTTTCTAAGTTATTAATCTGATAATGAACTTTACTATGATCAATAGCGTTAATATGTTGTTATTTTGAAATTTTTAACATATATTATAATCTATAGCATGTGCCAAATAACTCAATTTAAAATCTATTACATTCTTTAAATATTACCAAATAGGAACGGATTACAATTTTTAAATATTATACTAACCTATTCTGTATTGTTTTGTTCTTACGATGTTCAAATATTTAAATATATGTAAAGGCCCTTAACTCTAATCTAATTTAACTCCAATCGTAATATAGGATAAACTGATCACTTCATAATGAACCTTCTTAAGATTAAGCTCTTCTTAACTAAAAATTCCTATATTAGGATTAGTTCCACACCCCACACACCCCCCAACCCTCCTCCGTTGAGTGAACTTCCAAGAGCAGCTCACATTAGTAACAACAAAAAGTGTAAATGGAATTGAATTCTTAAGAGTTCATCATAAAATGAGTTCAACAAAACGATCATTAAAGAGGTCAAAAGTGAATGATAGAAGGCATATAGGTAGAAAAGAGTTGTTGCCCAAAACTCGCATTAATGTTTTCATCTTCCGTTGGAATTTCTAGAGCATTTACTTGGCTCCTTTTAATTCTAGTAAGCACTACTTCTCCTTCAGCGTTATCATTGGCAATAGGCTCATGTATTGTCTCATAGAACTTTATAGTAATACTCCTATATGTAGCCAATTTACTCTTTAGTTGTATAAATTAAGTTCATTTAGTTACAATGTATTCCATTGCAGGAAAAACATTAAAACATAATGGGTTAAATGTAGATTATATGCCCTTTTACCTTCTCCAAGGTTTTCCCAGACTTCCTATGAGGTATTTACTATCTTTATTGTATCATCTCATCTAAAATCAAATACACTAAGAAATTGTTTCACTTTTCTAAATTGTGTCCACCAATTTTTGTACTTGTTTTTTACATTGATTGCCTTGGGTTATAATCCAATATTTTACTTTATCTTTCCTATAGATTCATCCCCAGCTGGAAGCAGTATTAAAATTATTTTCTTCAATTTTTCTTCCTCTATGCCTCATTTCTAGAAGTATACCATTAAGACCTTTTTGCTCTTGAATCTCATTTAAAATTTGGGATGTTACACACAAAGTTGTCCTCGGACATGATATTAACCTTTGAATAATCAAATTTTAAGTATTTCACATAGCGCTATTTTCTAGCGCCATGCAATATCCTACCACTACTATGCGAACAACTCTACAATAAATATTAGAATTTTGACTGCTTTGGGGCAAATGTTAAATTTAAGGGCAATTGTATGGTCAATATCCATTGAAATTATCTTTTCTGTGTGATCCTAAGCCGATATGATTGACAATTATTTAACTCTTCGAATATAAATTTTTCTGAAACATTCCATCTTAAATGTTGATGTGAAATTTATTTCCAAATCCTATAATAACTACAAGTGCACAATTATCTTATTGAGACAGCAGCAAATACAAGTTGATCCCACAGAAAGTACTTTTAAACTTTTTAATTAAAAATTAAAAATTTTCTTTCAAAAATTAAAAAAATAATAAAAAAAGATGTGTGATATGCAAATCACAAACTAAACAAAGTCAAAAACTAAAGTGCAAAAACAATAATAATTAACATAGATCAAAAGATCAGCGTTTCATCAAGTAAGCAAACAAACTACTTTTATACAATTAATCAAATAATTCATCTCAAATTAACTTATAAAAGAAAAAAAATAAATGTTTCTGATGCGGATGATTTATCAATCAAGAGAACAAATTTTTTTTTTAGAAATTAAACAAAAACCAAAATCTCCTTCACCTCATGAAAGATTAAATCTTTTAAACATCATCTATCAAGTAAACATAGACTATCAAAGAGTTTACATCTAAGCATAATTTATTAAACAAGTATATATAATCAAAGACTAATTCAATAGAGTTAAAATTAGAGGCTTGTCATAGACATGAAGACAAATTTATTAAGATCATTAATCATGCATTAAATAGAGACAATTAAACTATTAGATTGAATTGCAAAAAATCAATAAATTAGCTGCTTAACTTCATCAGATATCCTAATCTTAATAGGCTACTCCTCTATAAAGAACCTCTAAATGAGCCCAGTTAAATAATCCAAGCTGGGCCTGAGTACTCAAACTTAAGGCCCAGGCTGGGGCTAAAGGAGGCCAAGTAACATACAAGCTGCATGATCCATGAACACCCCTAGATAAGAAAATTTAAACATGGATTGATTGATTAGACACTTTAAAAAGAAACTTCTTTTAGATTGGCTTCTTTATTTAGATGGCTAAAATCGAAATTTTGACCCTAATCCCTAAAATTTCTCTCTCAAGTTAAAATCAATTCAAAATTAACATCGCAATTGAGTTCTAATTTTTTAATCAATTGCGAAATTGGAGCTCAATTGCAAAATCAAATCCTAAATAGTTAATATATAATAATTGCTTGGGTTCACGAGAAATTTATGAGGATTCTTAGAGGGTGCCACATGAAAATCTAAATCACTCATAATGAATTTCTCCCACATATAAGGGCCCTGAAAAAATTTCAATCTAATAGGATTTGGGGCTGCTACCAAATTAATCCCTTACAAAAGATGTGAATAGAAATATTATGAAGCATTCATATATTCTTGTGTAGTGATAATTTGACGGCGGGTTCGTACATTGGAGAGGAAGACCCATAAAGGTGTGAAAATTAGGAGTGGAACGGAGGGGACCCAAAATTCACGCTCTGGCCACCGGTGCTTGGTCTTGAACACTCAAAGCCGAAGGAGGAGACTTTAATGCTCCTAATCAAGGGTAAGACAATCACCACCGTTGGTTTGAAAGATTTGATCTATCAGTGGTTTGGATCATAAATAGGACCCAGGACAAATTCAGAGATGCACCAATCGCTACCTGGTAATTGAATGCCCACAGAAGAAGCACAGCCCATGGTTTTAGACAGTTTATTATAATTATTAATATTATATCCAACAGGTTCAATGAACAATTTGAACAGTCAATGAAATGACTCTCCAAGCTGCCAAAGGACACTTTTTTTAATGTCCCCCTCTCGCTTTAATAATACAACAAGCACACAACTTCCTCTCACAGCAAAAAGCCAACATCCCACCATCAAACAATTGCTATGGATCTCCTAAACTCTATTCCCACTTCAAAGGCTTCCTTCATCCTCTGCAGAGGTAAGTACTGTTTAGTCTGTTAACCTTCTTCTAATTTCCCTTAACCTTTACTATGTCTTATCTGGGGTGCTTTCACAGGCCCTCACACGTGCCATCCCACCAATTCTTTCAAGACATGTGCCATCCCCAGGCCCATTTCAGGTTTCAGAAGAACTTGCCCCACAGAACTTTCTTGGGCCAGGAGGGAGGCATTCACACGTGTGCTTGCTTCTGAGAACCCAGGTTTAATAAGTAAGCGTAAGCTTTTTTTTTTTTCCTCTATAATTGTAAAAGGGATTTTTTCTTATTTTGTTGTCATTTTTTTTTCATATGTAATTATTTATTGTTTGATTATATTGAGAATTTGATGATGACTTGGTTCTGTTGTTAGAGAGGAATCACGGTGGTTTTGGAGTAAGGGCTTTCAGTGAAGAACAAGAAGCTCTTGTTGTGAAATCTTGGAATGCTATGAAAAAGGATTCAGGAGAGTTGAGCTTGAAATTCTTCTTGAGGTTATTCACACTCTTCTATAAGAAAGCTGTTTTCTGCTCGTCTAACCAATTTCAAGTTATGATTTTGTTTATTTGATATAAGGCCATGCTCCATGGTTACTGCTATTTTTAACTGTGGTTTAAGTTTTACTTCTAATCTCAATATATTTCATTGTTTCATTATTCTGTGAACATGGAAGGCATGAAAAATAAAAAGATATGAGGTATAAAGAAAATTTTGCCACTAGTTTCCTCTTTTCACCAAGTTCAGGAGGCCCTGAAGTAACCATTTATTCTCTCTTCCCCATAATTTATTAGGAGTGAACTTTAGGTCACCGAACCAGAAGCTCTGTGGCCTGAGCAGGATCTAAAGTTTAGCCTTGATTGGGCTTGCTGGGGCATGAAATTCTGTTCGGATTTTTGTTTGGATTTCACATGGTGACATATATAAATTGGAGTTTAATTTGGCTTAGGTGTCAAATATTTCAATTTATTGGGTGTTAATGAGTGTGACGGGATTGGATTAGAAACAGATACCATGAGGTATTACAACTTTTTCCTCTCCCAGAGATATGATAAAGAGAGGGACCTCCAATTATGACAAGCACCCAAACGAGGAGTGGTAATCATGTGTGCATCGTGCGCACTGGGATGGGGCCCATCTGCGGGTCCATCAGCCTAGACCCCACACACCCTCTTAGAATTTCACATGTCCTTTATGGTTTGCACCCATCAAAATGAATTGGACCATTAGATCGGTTGTAGATTGATCACCATCACAATAGGCAATATATCCGGTCATATCTTATCCTAAACTTCACCTTTTATTTGTAATAAAATTTGTATCCTGGGTATAATATTTATGGTTTGTTCTAGCAGCATCTATGCAGTATTTGGACATCATGGGCTACTGGCCCAACGGTGATACTTTCACCGGACGACTCGGGGATCAATCCCTTACATGTGTGTAAGTATGGTGACATCACCTCTCAACTATGATTGTGGTGGCAGGTGTGATCTTATTTTAACGGAATAACATAAGATAACACTCCATATCTGTCGGGCATTATTGGCAACATGTAACAGTGAGTATCAACTGATTGTTTTATATTCTTGCTATGTTGACCCATCTTGGCATTGCATGTGTAGGATATTTGAGATAGCACCATCAGCGAAACGGCTGTTTTCGTTCCTTCGAGAATCCGACATCCCTCCAGAGAAGAATCCAAAGCTCAAACCCCACGCCATGACCGTCTTTGTCATGGTCTGTATTTATTTGTTCATCCCTTTCTAGTCATTTTGGCCTAATATAAGGCCCAGTTAGAGTCCATCGGCCTAAAAACTCTACTCAATTCTCTCCAACGTTTTTGAAAATTGGGCCAGGCCTATATTTGTGAGGCTTCTTTTAAACTTTGCTAAGCATTTTAGGGATATTAGTGCTCATACAACTATCCTTAAATTTGATATTTGCCCTTGAACAAATGAAGTTTAAATGTTTATGCATAGTTGTTCATACAAAAATGGTGCAATCTTATACGGCCTTATGTGTGATATCGCATGGAATAAGATATTACATAGTCCGATGTTTACGATATTGCATGACTTTAGGATATTGCACGAATAATTTTATAGAAAATGCTTAAACTTTAACAGTTAATGAGTGAACGTTAGATCTAAAGACTACTATACAGGCAATATCCCTTTCTTTTTAAGTCAGATTCCATGGAAGCCTAAGAGACCCTTTTGTGGGTTATTTTTTCGCATGCAGACTTGTGAATCCGCAGTGCAGTTAAGAAAGGCTGGAAGGGTTACAGTGAGAGAGTCTACTCTTAAGGACTTGGGTGCTACGCACTTCAAATATGGAGTAGTGGACGAGCATTTCGAGGTATGTACTGTCCTATTCCTCATGAAAATAGGAAATTATCTTCTCTGGGTTGACCAATTTGTGTACGGCGTATGTGCCCAACCCAAACTTGACTCATTTATTAATGAGGTTGGAATTCTTAACTGAGCCCATTTTGAAAGTCAAAAGACTTATTTGAATCCTAAATTAACTAGTTGGCTTTGGGTGGGTAATTGGATTGATGGGTCATGATCATAATGCAATGAGTTCGATTGGGTTGGTGGGTTCGCAAGCATGGAACCAAACTACTTATTAATTTGGATAGAACCCTGACTAGAACCAAGCTAAAAATTGCATAAGGTCAGCTGAAGAACTAAACTATTGAGTCAGATATAGGTTGGGTCAGAAGGTCCACACCCGTTAGTGCTGGTTTTGCACTTTAGCTGGAAATAACACAAAGGACGTAGGGCAGAGCTTGTGTTAAATTTCATGTTTTAATCACAGCTGCCAACTGTTACAATGTTCGGTGTGATGCGTATTGCTTGAAAAATGAGAAAAATGAACTAATTTTTCTTTTTAAAAAGGATTTTAATTTTCTACGAGAAGGATAGAAAAGAATGATTCCTCTTTTCCGGGGGAACAAAAATCCGTAAAATACAAAATCCCCTTGTTGCAACAAATAAGTTTTTATTCATTCTGATTCTATATTAGGAAGTTTACATAAATTGAGGAGAATCCCTTTACTAGCCATTCAAAGCATATTTTTTTTTTAAATTGAGCCAATATGAAAGTCATACCAGTGCATGAATACTCCTTAGGATTGATTTTGCAACTAATTGGTGGTGTTTAGGTGACAAAGTTTGCTCTTTTGGATACTATCAAAGAGGCAATACCAGATATGTGGTCACCAGAGATGAAGAGCGCATGGGGTGAAGCATATGATGAGTTGGTGGCTGCTATAAAGAAGGAAATGAAGCCTCCTTCCCAGGATTCTTAATCAACATCTACACTGTAACCAACATCTTCTGTCTAATAATGGATATGTTTGAGTTCAACAAGGCAATGAGTCCATCTACCAAAATCAATTGTATTCATATGGCTCTGTTTTGTTTTATTATATTATTACTAGCAACAAAGGGCCGTGTTAAACTAGGCCTAAAAATGAAAATATACTAAAATATAAGATTCTTTGAAATACTCTTAAGAAATAAACTCACCTTCCTTTTCTATTGATCTTTCCATTTTGGTTTATCAATTGGATTTAAGGGCTAGGGACATATACATGATGAATACAAGTGAAAAGAAAAAAATGAAAATAGATATTAATTTTATATGTGCATGATAATGTTTATCACAAACATTTTTCAATTTTCTCCATGCATGTCCGACAAATTGATCTTGCAAAAAAAAATTGACTAATTCAATGTAATACTTTTACCAAAAAGAAAAAAAAAACAATTCAACGTAATCCATTTAAGAAAATGACCTTTGTAAGGTTCTTTTTTGTATGTTTGTTAATTCATGGGTTGAACAAAACTCTGGGTCCATTGAGTGATATTTTTTTTAGATGAACTTTGGTTTGCATCGCCAAAAGAGATGAAATGAAGAAATCAGAAAACAAGGTGCTCAATTTATTTGATCATTGTCCGATTGATCAAACCTTATACAGAATCGATGCCCAATCGAACGGATGATTACTTGATCGTTCGGATGACAAAAAATTTTCCACCGACCTATGAGATTTTATTTCCTTTTTAAAGTGGATTTCCTGTTTTGTGCTAATTTCTTATTATACGAGGATTACTATTATGAGACATGAAATTGAAATTATTTAAAGGGTTCATCTCTCAATTTTAAGGCATCCATCTCCTATTTTGAGATTGAGAAATACATTTGAAGATTCTTTTATTCTCTAGAGCCTTCATTGAAGAGATTGTGTTGATGTTTTGTTCTAGAGATTCTAGTCTTCTACATCTCTTATAGAAGATTATCTGAAGAGTCAAGTAAGGTTGGGTCTGTTACAGAGATCAGCAAGCAACAATGACAGTGCATATCTGTGAAAGAAGAATTATAATCTTTAGGTTATGTAAGAATTAAATAAGAGCTGTTAGTATATCATATTGTATTGCAAAATTCATAGTGCTTGATTGGGGGTTCAATTTGGAATCATGGTTTTTCCCTGTTTAGGTTTTCATATAAAAATCGTGTCTTCTTATGGTGGTTGTTTATTTGATTTATTTTATTTTTCACTATATATTATTTGTTTGTTTGCAATATAAAATATCACATACTTGGGAGCACCCCTAAAACCTTCAGTTGGTATCAGAGTGGGCATGTACAAAGTTATTGTGTTATTCAATTGTAATTTTTAGAATGGTACTCAACCACGAAGGTATATTGACTACCAAGCTAGATTTTAAGAAATTGCAAAAAGATAAAAAAAAACATGGCTTGAAGAAGATTCTCAAATCCAAATCTAAGAAGAGAAACTCTAGATATATTTGATGTTTTGAATGCAAAGGATTTGGTCATAGAGTATCTGAGTGTCCAAATAAAAAGATGAAGAGACATGGTAAGGCTAATGATTCTGAAGATGTAGAAAATCCACTTCCTAACAAAGCTAGTGCTGATTATGTTGCTTTTGTGGTGTGGTTTTCTCCTTGCATATCTGACAATTAATCTAATGATGACGATGATGAAATGTTAGATGATGAGCATGATAAGAAAGCAGGACACAAACTTCTATTGAAGAAATCTTTGAAGATGAACAGATTGTATGAGAAAGATGCCCTCAAGTGAAAATCTACTCATGAAGAAAGTTCCTCTCTCAAAGAAGAGTTAGAAGAAACACTTGCAAAAGTTAGTCTCTTGGAAGATTAAAAAAACTTCATGGCTAATAAGTTGACTACTGAAAGTCAAAAATTTAAGAAAGCGGATCAACATAATACAACCTTGAAGACAGAACTGCAAACTTGCCAAGCTGAAAGAGATGATTTGAATGGCAAACTGAAGACTGCGTTGTCCGAGCTGGATTCTAAAAAGGTTGTTCTACACAAGTTAAATACTAATTCAAAAATTCTTGATGACATTTGGTGTAGTCAAAAAAGGCTTAATGACATACATGATCTTGGTTATGATCATAGTGCATCTACTTCAAATCCTAAAGGTAACTGCTTTTGTTAAAAGTTTTGCTTTAAATTATTTGACACCAACTGCTTCACACGCTACATACACAAATAATGATGTGAGTAGTTCAAAGAATAAAAATATGTCACATTTTACATGTATATCCATTTATCATTATTATGGACTCAAAGGATACATGCGCCTACATTGCAATAAGTTGAGACATCTACCAAAGACCAAATAATGCTAGAAGAATTTTTCTCTAACCAAGACTACTACAATTTGGGTCAGAAAGTCTAATTTGCCAAAAGAAGTTGCTCACACTGTTCTGAAAGCTCAAACTACATTAGTGTATGTAGCTGCATACAAAAAACTGATTAAGAAGATAAAGTACCCAACTAATGTGCTCTATGAAGATAAAATTAAAGGAGAGTTGCAATTGAGGGGGAGTTATGCTAGATCTTGATTGACATATATGTTTATTGTTGATCAATATCTTTGTCAATCATAGACAAAAGGGGAAGAATAATGTATTCAGGGGGAGATATGAAGTTTCAAGGAGCTAAAGATTCATGTATTCAATTGGTAATTGATATAGACACTGGTGCTGAAAGTATTTTACATATTATGAAAATTTCAATGTATTTTGAATTTTTATTTTTGGTAAAATATTTGTATGTTTAAGGAGTTTTGTCCATAAATTGCCAAAGGGGGGAGATTGTAAGGTTTTTTTGTATGTTGGCTAATTTATGGGTTGGACAAAACTTTAGGTCCATTGAATTGTATTTGATATATTTTTAGATGGGCTATGGTTCGCATCACCTGAAAAGTCGAAGTGAAGAAATTAGAAAATAAGGTGCCCGATTGATCAAGCCTAAGACAAAAGTGATGCCTGATCGATAGGATGATTGCTCGATCGACAGGATGATAGAAAATTTTCCATTGACCTATTTGATTTTGTTTCTTGGGATTTGATGTTTGGTGTTAATTCCTATTCTACAAGGACTACTAATATGAGTTACAAAATTGGAATTGTTTAAAGGGTTCCTCTGTCAACCTAAGGCATCCGTCTCTGATTCTGAAATTGAGAATATACATCGGAGATTCCTTTATTCTGTAGAGCCTTCATTAGAGAGATTGTGCTAAGGTTATGTTATAGAGATTCTACTATTTTTCATATTTTGTGAAAGATTGTCTGAGAAGTCAAGTAATGTTTGGATTTGTTGTAAAGATAGGCAAGCGGCACTGTGACAATGCATATCTGTGCAAGAAGAATCATAGTCTTTAGGTTACATGAAAACCAAATAAAACTTGTGAGTATATCATCTTGTACTGCAAGATTCATACTGCTTGATTGGCAGTCTAATTTGGACTCGTAGTTTTTCCCAATTTGGGTTTGCACGTGAAAATCGTGTTTTCTTATGGTGGTTGCTTATTTGATTTAATTTATTTTCTACCGCATATTGTGTAAGGTCCAAATCATAACTAATCCTAATTTACAATGACTAATCTTGTTTCACCTTAATTAATTTATAATTAGGCTAATTCAACTCAAATTCCATTGGGTTTAGGTCATGGTAAGTAGTTGGGTCGGGTTCGAACCTTACTTAAGTAGCTAAGGACCTTCTCGTATAATTTAGAATTGCATGATTTTCCATCATTAAGGCATCATGTTTATTGCATTAAGTGTATTCCATTTTTTGGGTCATCTTTCATGATTAGCCTAAGTCAGTTTGAATCCATTTTGGCCAAACTCAAGTCTGTTTGACTCTATATGTAAATCTCTACAACAGTTTAGACTTGTTTGTAATTTCAGAAAATCTGATTTAAAGCCCATCTAAGAACCCATCTCAGCTCCTTCTTTACATCTCCTTCCTCTTGTTGCTGGAGCTTCCCCTTATTCTCTCCTTCTCCTTTGCTGACAGTTGGAAATTAATTTTGGAGGTGTTGCATGTGTGTTGGAGCAACTTCATCTTCTTCCATCTCATTTTCTTGCTTGTGTTCTCCATTGGAATCTCTAAACTCCATCCTCTCTTCTCCTTTACAGCTCTCCAAAGTGAAGATCTCATCACTATTTCATTTATTTGAGCTCAAATGAGTCAAGGAGACTCAATTTGGTAACATGCATGCATCTCATACCCATTGCATGTCTTTACATATTTTAGGTCATTTTTTATTGAGGCTTTCTCTACCATCAAACTAAGGAGAAGTTTGATTTTGGCAAAGCACTGAAATTATAGGCAAGTAGAAATGTATATTCACTACATGCATAGTTTGTTGTGTTGATTCTTGATGAGTTTTCCATAAATGCCAAGTTACAGCTTTGCTACTTTTGATTTTGGGAATGTAGATGATTTTAAAGCTAATGAAGATAATTCTAAGTGATAAAGGATGATGTTAAAGAAGTGTAGAATGAATCTAAAATGAATGGGGGAACAGAGGTTCTATGAAACTACAACAATAAAGAAGAAGAATGCTTGTAGCAGAATTTCGAACTAGAATTCTAGAAAGCGCGCTTAAGTGTGTGTGAGCACACGCACAAGTGCCCATGCAATTTTCTAATAAAAAATGCATCGGTAGTCTTTATTCGGAGACAAAGACGAAACGCGCTTGACCTCATTTGGACAGCTTACAAGCTCGTGTACAATAAACTGATGAAAAATTCGTCAATCGAAACTTTTTTTGAAATAGAGCCAGGGGTGCACGAGCGTGCCTGGTTAATTTTTAAAAGCCTTTTTAAAATCACTTATAAAATTTATTTAAGACCTTAGAAAAATGAATTAAAGCCAATCTTACCCTTAGGATTTTAAGTACATTCAAAGACTATGTAGGGCCTTAGAAGTGGTGCCTTTACCTCAATTAAATTAATGCAACAGTAATTGAATACTAAGAATAAAGAGTGTAAAACTGTCACTCATTTTCTCTTGATTTTTTGGTTAGTTTCTAGTGTCACATCATGGGTGCTTGCATAAGAAATGTTGTCCAATGCCTATATAATGTAATACTAAGATTTTAGTAATACATGGATACCAGACATTTTATGAAAATGCCATATTAAATGACGACGGAAGCACAAATATCTTAGCATAGGGTTGGCTAGTAAATAACCTTGATAACTTCTCAATTAAATGCATTTATATTGTTCAAGTAAACTTTGCCGTCAATATGATTATATTATATATCCATTCTTCCTGGTGAACCTTGAGGCAAGATCAAAGATAGAGCTTCTACTGAGTGTGAGCCCATGAGCGAAGATATGGGTATCTAAGGTTGAGAAGGTTCAAGCTCTATTAGCTCATTTATTTATGCATTGTTGATCATTAGTTACTCTACTTAATTATGACTTTTAGTGATTGAATACGATCTCTAGACTGATATACGTTTCTGTATAAGAATGAGTTGATCGCAACATAAGATAAGTTGAATGTATGAATTCTGGTCGGTCTTGAGACATTGAGCTGGCACCACTTAGCTTGTACCTATAAGAGGTTCGACGGGACCAAATGAGAGTATTCAATATGTTACCTACTGTAATAGTTGTATAAAGAGTTGGTCAGTACTCTTAAGGTATATAGCTAGATAGTCTTGGCCCGACCACTAGCAATTTCTTGCCGTATGATATGCTCTTTTTCTAGAGAGAAGATAACCATGTGGATGCCAATTAGCATATGATTATTTTTTCATATATGATCCTTTATTCATACTTATTCACATGCACAATATGCCTAACTCCCACTATTGCTCTTTTTAATCAATACATTTTTTAATTCGATTGATACATCATGATAGCTTTATATGCTCTTATATTTGCTTAACCATTATGTTAATAGTGCTACCATTGGTATTACATGTACAGAACCAAATGCCAACCCGGAAATAGATGCGCCCCAGGAGGAAACCTGTGACATCTTAGAGTCCTATATCGACTATAGAGAGAAAACTGATTATGATTATATGTAGAGCTTCCACCCTTACTTTGCATGAGACTTTTTGGTGAGTTGAGACCCACTAAAAATAAAACCATGAGGCCCATAGGCTAAAGTGAACAATATCATGCATGCATATAGGGTAGGCATTACAAATGAAAAGAATGAAGAGAGAGAGAGTGTGTATGATTGGAGAGCCAGAGAGTGGAGAACGTTGCTAAGGGGGATAGGGAAAACATGTGGAGTGTCTGCTTTAACAAGTGAAGTGAAAATGAGTGAAGGAATAACGGGAAAGAAAATTAGGTTGAGTTTTTTAAGTAATTACAAAAATGCCATCTATTTAATGTTTGGCTAAAAATTTTGTTTTGGCCATATTTTACAAACCATTGGTCGGATTAAGTCACGGCAAACACCAACGCTCACAAAATTAAATGAGCTTCCCAATGAGTATACTATTGACATGGTTTTGAGGAAGAGAAATTTTGGCAATATTTAAGGGTTTTGTGGATATTTTCATAAAAGGCTTAAATTTGAAAAATAAGATATTTTGTGGACATGATGTGTCCGATATTGATTGAGGGATAAGATGATGATCTTGGATTAGGAGAGCTACCAAATGAACCCAAAACCTCACCATTCGAAAAATTATGACAAAGGGTTTCTATACTTTCTAAAATTGCAAACTACCCCCTACTGAGCTCAAACGAACTCGAAACATGCTGGGACTTCTCACACACAATTCTAATTCTGATTCAGACCTATTTAGCTTATAATCGTACTTAATTGGCTAATAAGCAATTAACTAAAACTAATTACATCCTGGGAGTTTAGGATGTTACATTCCTCCCTCCTTTAGAATTTCGGTCCTCCAAATGCCTACACCTATCTATAGAATCTTCAAAACTTGCCTCCTAAAGTCTACACACCTAATCTAACGACCACTTCAACTTGCAATTTGCTAACGCCCATCATATACACATGCATGATATTATCCGCTTTGGCTCATGGGCCCCATGATTTTGTTTTTAGTGGGTCTCAATCCACCAAAAGGCCTTATGAAAAGTAAGGGTACAAGCTATATATATAATCTCAATCACTTTCCTCTCTATAGTTATGTGGGACTCCAGGATGTTACAATCCACCCCCCTTAGGAATGCACGTCCCTATAAAGTAACCTGCCAATCCATGTAGCCTGCCAGCTCTCTTAGCCTATCCACATAAGAACCTGCTCACTTGCACCAAACCACAGCAAACACCACATTCAAACTAGTCGAAAGTCGGCTTTAATACCATTTGTAACGCCCACCCTATCCGTATGCATGATATTATCCGCTTTGGCCCATGGGCGTCACGTCTTTCCTTTTGGGGGGTCTCAACCCAATAAAAACCTCATGCAAAGTAAGGATACAAGCTCTACGTATAATCCTAATAACTTTCCTCTATAGTAGATGTAGGACTCCAGGATGTCATAAAGGGTACAAGCTCTACATATAATCCCAATCACTTTCCTCTCTATAGTTGATGTAGGACCTCAGGATGTTGTAGAACCCCAACAGTACCTTCGAGTGTAGATGAGTGAAATGAGGATAATTTTTTCTATTAGTCATCCTACGTAACACACCACGTGGGATTCTTTTGGGCACTGTTAGTGGATAGCCATGATTTGGCTTGTAGTAGACCATACCATCAGTATTATTTCATTTTGAAGTCACCGTTGATGGACATGTTATATTGAATTATGTTTATAATTATGTATCATTGTTATCATGTACATGTGGATGGATAAATTAACAGACTTTAGCTTATAGTATCGCATCAATGTTATTATTATTTCTTATGATGATTACAGGTATACTTTAGAGGCTTCCATTTATTATTTAAAATGCTAAATACGTGTTTATGGATCTTCCTCACTCGTTTCCCGTGGAATCACTTTTGTGGTAGTTCATATGTGTCTTAATATGGCACAGATTGCCACGGGTTACGTGTGTCGTGCCTTAGGATTCACCTTAATCTCTGATTCTCGGGTTCGAGGCGTGGTGTGCTTGTTTGCAATATGGAAAATCACATTCTTGGGAGCACCCCCAACACTTTTAACCTTTGTATATTTTGGGTTTGAGGTTAGGGTGCTATGCATGACAAAAAAAAAAGAAAAAAAGATATTAATCTTATATATGCACAACTTGTTTATCATTAGCATTGTCATGTTTCTGCATGCCTGTCCCACAAATTGATGTTGAAGTGATTTAATCTTTAAACCAATTATTAATCATTTCCTATGATGGTATCTCATAGACCAAATTTTAATTAAAGATTTATAAGTGGATTAATTTCATAATTTTAACAAAATTATATCCTAAAGAATAAACAAATAACAAAGTTATTGAAAAACATAATGCAAAGAGAAATCTTTTTCCATTGGATTAATATATGAGATTAATATGACAATTTTAACCAAATTATATCCTAAAGAATAAATAATTAATCGAATTAATAAATAAAAAAGGCATGACACACAAAAGGTAGGCGTACTTTTTTTTTTTTTTGAAAATTTATAAGTTATAATTCCAATTAGAAAATCAATACATCTCAAGAAATAATATCATGTTCAGCACTGCAATTCCTTGAACACAGGGTGCACCTTCTTTAACGAAAACTTATCAACCCCATGCAAAGTACCATTTTTACCTAAAATATAGGCCGTCATGTTGACTTCCCTCCTCACATGTCTAACAAACATCTAAAGGTCTTGAGCTTCTCTCTCGCTTCCAGAATAAGTTGACTATACTTTGCCCTTACCATCTCGTTTGATTCTATGACTTTTACTATAACCAAGGCATCTCCCACTTCGTGGCATCTCAAAAGCCCAAATCAATACTAAGTTTGACAGCCTCTAGAAAAACAATTACTTCAACCACCATAGGATTAATAAGCATAAAAACTTTGCTTGAGTGACTCGCAACAAGAACAAGACCCGATGAGTCTCGGACCACTACACCCACTCCAAGTCTTTTTGATGCTTTGCAATAGCCCCATCTTAGTTTGCTTTATAGGCGATAAAGACAGGCTTAACCCTTTGAACGTGGTAGATGAAGTTATGGGTCTGATTCTTGTCCTTCATTTGCAACTTTTGAAAATGCCAAAACTGAGATTGATAGCATTAGCCCTCTCCTTTGGATTTTGCATTTCCCTGTGATGCACCCAATGATTCCTATGAAACCATACCCCCTTGCCAACATATATGGCTCTTCCATTTCCTCTTTACTCAATAACGTCATCAAGTGGGTTAATATCTTCCTAAATTTTGAGCTTGAGATGAAACATTTTGTATCTTCCTACAAGCTTCATCCAAATGTAAGATGCAGCAAAACATTCCCATAGAGCATGATAGACATTCTCATCGGCCAACTTGCACATGGGGCAGCCACTATCCTCCACAACTTGCCTCTTTTTCAAGTTTTCTTTAGTGGGAAGCAAACTTAAGAGATCTCTTTATGGTGTGGTTATGATTGGAGGAATGATATAGATGCAATGCTTATTTGGATTGAGAGAAGAAAAAGAGTAATGAGTCTAATGACTATGATGGCTGTGTAAGTAAATTCTAAGACCAGTTAGTTTGATGAAAAACCGTGTAG
The DNA here is from genome assembly GCA_037013555.1 of Sextonia rubra. Lineage (NCBI taxonomy): Eukaryota > Viridiplantae > Streptophyta > Magnoliopsida > Laurales > Lauraceae > Sextonia > Sextonia rubra. The sequence continues at coordinate 14,250,534 of JASUAD010000007.1, read as the reverse complement.
ATGTTTAATGAGTGGGAGATAAGAAACGTATATATATATATATATAATTTTTTTATTTATTTTTATCAGGATAAGAAACATATATATAGATGTGTAAGATATAATCAAAGATGATAGAGATAAGAAATCTATATATTGTTTAATGAGATAGGAAGAGATTTTCGGGATATAAATGTGTACTTAATGAGGGAGAGAGACTTTAGGAAACATAAATACATTGCTTCATGAGAGAGGGAGAGAATTGAGGAAGTGTAGAAAAAGAAAAAAAGTCTTCCGTCAGGGCCCAAAAATGACATGGCACTATAAGCTATCTAAAATTAACGTATGGCATTAGAGAAATTATAGGATAATAATGATAGTTATTGATGGTAAAATAATTAATTAAATATTTTAGGGGATTTCAAAAGAGGTTTTAGTGGCTTTCAAGATATTTTTGGGGATTAAGAGAGAATAAGAATCCATAAGGTATGGGTGCGAGAGAGATTATGGGATCATAAAAGTCATTATTATGGTATAATAATTAATAAGACATTAGTTAAGGCAAGATAATCTGATGAGATAAATATAAGACTGGTCTGTGGAGGCATTAGATTCCTACTGTGATGCCACAAGGTGTTCATAGGAGCTATGACCTGGCACCACGAGGATTGAGAGCACTGACGTGGCACCCCCTGAGCAGGGGTGGACCCACAATGGCTCTATAGGGGGCAGTGGACCTGTTGGGATCCAAAAAAAATGGCTATAACTGCAAATGCGCTGCTGGCCCATACCCCTCTCAACGCAAAAGGACCGACACCCCATCCCTTTTACCCATTTTGGAGACATAAACCCTCTTTTCCTTTTCTAAAACCTCAAAATGACAACACCCTCATTCCCTTTCGATCATCGTCTCCTGCCCTCCCTCTCATCACAACCATTTCTTTCTTCCCTTCCAATGAAAAAAAGGTTAATTTTCTTAGATATGCAGGATCTTGATTCAAACAGAAGTATCTTTCTTTGTTTTATTTTTTTTATTTTTTATGGGATGTTGGATACTGCGATTTAGGATTTCTTGTGGATTTTTAGATTGTTATCATGATTTGATGCACAAAATCCATGATCTTCTTTTTAGGGTTTGATTATAATTATATCACCAATAAATATTGCAGTTTAGTGCATTTTTAAAGGACTTTTAGGTAATGATTGATTTGTTTGAATAATTATGGAAACCTTTTTTTTTTCTTTTTTTAGGTTGGAATAAAACGTCCTTTTTCCAAGGCATGTTCACCATTAGATGGAAGCCATATTTTACGAGGGATAGGTTTTCATTTGATTTTTAGAAGTAACCAAATTACAAGGGATGCTTAGCATTTTATTATTGGAATTAATAATTTTTCATGTATTCCTAATCCATGGTGAATATTACTATAATCATAATGATATAATGGACTTCACATCCATGTGGTTTTCATTTGAGAGAAAGAGTATCACCAGTGCGAGCGCCAATAAGTAGAACAAGGCTCTGTTTAGGCCACCTTTAGAGTCTCATTTGGATCCACAGAATTTGGCTTGAACTCTAGTTACATGCTGACTCCAATGACCTAAAATTGTTGTTGGTAAAGAACAAAATAACTATAAACTTGAATGCACTTAAACTTATGGAAACACTAACTATATGCTTGAATGTAACTTCTAAGTTACATTGATCAAGATGGGTATTGGGTCCAAACTGGATAACCTAGAGATCTCTACCAAATTTAGGCATTGTATTTGTAGTGAATTTGGATGCACACCCACTGGTACCTGATTTGAATGAAACTTATGTCATAAATAACGAAAATCATTACAGTGGACCTCAACATTTTATAACTTTGATATTTTGATCTGAGTAGTAGCCTGTAATGCACCATCAGATTGGAGACAACTTAGAGGCATACTGTGGAGATTATAATCCATTGGTAATATGAATAAATAATAATAATAAAATAATATGAGTACATAATGAGGGAATGTAAACCATTTAGGGTTAAGGTCCCAATAGATCTTTTGTATGAATTTAGACAACTAAAATAGTAAATAAAAGAACTAAATCAAATGAATCACCACACAGAGAAAACACCAAGATTTTTTACATTGAAAACCCTTGAAGGGAAAAAACCACGATACCAAGCCCTAATCCAGGGAAAACCTAGCAATATGTGAAAATTGAATAGTTACAAGATAAAGTCACAGATCTTTCCTGTTGGACTCAACCTAAGAATTGTAGTTCTTATTATTAACGACTCGTCGTTCATTGTCTGGCCCTACTTGAACCGACTCTTCTTGATGCCTCTCGAGACACACAAATCTCCTACGAGAGTGTAGAAGAAGAAACTCTAGAACAAAAGCTCTTGAACTTCAGATTAACCCATCAAAGATACTCTAGAGAGAAAAGAGAAATCTCTAATAGGATTCTAAGTTTAGAATAGGGAGACTGATGCTTAGGTTCGACAAGAGATGCCTTTAAATAGGCCAATGGTCGTGGCTTAATATGAGAATCCAATTAGGACACAGGCAAGTAACAAGAGACATGAATAGGAAAGGAAATCTTGCTAGGTCACAACTTGAATTCGCAATCGGTTGACCGAGATGAACCTTGGGTCAACTGGGCTGATTTTCTGTCTAGGAGTCTTCAACACTGAGGTCAGGCTTGGGTCGACCGATGTCAGATTCTGCCTCTATTTCTTCGAAGTTGCATTTTTTCTTCAAATTCTTTACTTCAATTGATTCAACAAAGAACACTACAGTCTAATCTGAAAAATATAAAATTACAACTTAATTTGGACTACAGTTTTGTCTGAAACTCAAGAATTAGCCAACACTCAAAATCCTAACACATAAGAACAAAATAATATTTAACCTTCTCAATTGATCATCATTAACCACCCTCAAACAAAAATCATGGGTTCGCTAACTGCCCCTGAGGGCCCTCTGTTACTATTGCTTTAATGTATATGATTGTTGTTTGGTAAAAGCTTGAAATAAAATAATGTTTGACCTTTTCAATTAATCATTATGTGCACCCTCAAATAAAAATTTTGGGTTCGCTACTAAGAGCCCCGTCTCACTATTGCTTTAATATATATGTATATAATTATGTATAATTGATGTTAGGTAGAAGCTTGACAAGCATCCTTTTTTTTTTCTGGCCTGCTTGTCTACATTAGAACCGGGTCAATGAATGAAAGATTTGGAAGTTTCCAGACCGACCCTACTACAATTGTCTATCCACCAACCAAAATGTCGAGACTTATGGCAGGGAGAAATCAAGTTTTTTTCTTATATGACTCTGTTTTGCTTTATTGCATTTATTGCTGTTAAGTAGAAGCTTGGAAAGCATTCATTTTTCTCTGGCCTGTTTGTTTATATTAGAACCGGGTCAATGAATGAAAGAGTTAGGAAGTTTTCAGATCAACCCTACCAATATCGCCATTTAAGGATAGGAGAACTTTGATCATATTGACCCATGCGTCCTTGACTTTGTGTAATGTATATGCATTTGAGCCCTACTTCAGTATTGCATTTAGATTCAAAACTTAATCTACTTATTTTACTTGATGTACAATCCAATTTTTACACATTCAATTTGGCTCGAATCTGGGTTTAAAAATAGATCTACCATGTAAGTTGACCCAAATTCAGATATTAAATAAATGTAAACTTAGCATATTAGTGATTTTGAACTAATGATCCACACCTAGGAGGGTCGTTCCATAGCTCTTCTTTGTTGAACAACATAAAGAAGGCAAATTCTGCAGAAATTAACATAAACCATGTATAATCAACTTTAAAATCATCCAATAATGGAGGTTACATCCTATAGAAGAGATCAACATGACTCAGGTTCATCAGCAGGTCCGCATGACCAAGGCCCATTTGACACAATTCATCTTGAAGCTTAGGGCCATATCCACACTTGTGGATCCTTGTCAACCTACTAATTATAAGAGATTTGATGATACATATTAATCAGTTGTAATTATTATGTTCAAGTTGGGTCAGGTTGACCTCTTCTACACATCCAACTTTATTGTTAGTGCAATAATAATTCAAATTCTCAAAGCTACTTTTCTACAATCCTTTAGGACTTATTTGGTTGCATGTGTTTTTGCTAGGAATTCATGCTGTTTGGGTTGGGATATTTGAATTTCCTTTTTGATTGAGATTTTAAGGTGAGTATTTGCTAATCTGGCCAAATGAAAAATTAGTTTTGGCAAGCTGAATTCTTTGAATTCTGGAATTTAGAATGCTCATGACCCATTGGCATACTAGAATCCTACTTCCTAGGGCCAGGAATTGGAAAATTTTCCAGTAGAATATTGGTTCAAAAAATCAAAATTGAGAAAAGAAATTGTCGATTCCAGCCCTATTTCTTTTTTCGTATTTGACTTGCTTCCCTATAAAATAAAATAACAAAAAAAAAACAAGAATTCACTAAACTTATTGAGCTAACCCCTCATTGATGTATTGTTTCATCAAGAGCTAAATCACGACAAATTTCTTGATAGTTTTATATGGTGCATTTGTCTCTTAGAGAACTAGTGAACTTATGCACAAGGAATCCATTAACATTGGGGGACGGTCGGCGTGGTTTCCAAATTAAAAGCTTTTAATAAAACTTCAAGTCTTGTATACTAATAGATCAAATAATAGCAAAAGATAATAAAAAAAAAAACTAGAAAGAGTTAGCCATGGTTGGAGTCCCTATAAAAAATTAAAATATTAAAAAAATATAAGAACCACAAAAATCGTTATTAATAAAAACAATTAAACTTTAATTTTGAGTGGTTTATATTTCAGTAAGTATGACCACCTTCGTTTGTCTAGCATTTTCCAAAATTTAATTCATGAATTAAATATTCAAAAAAATGGTTTTCCAGGATTGGGTCCTTGCATGAAACTCTCTTTTGCGTATGATAATAGCCCAATAGAAAAGCCCCAAAAGTCTTCTCTATGAAAGACATGGGCGCATTTGGTAACAGCCATAGAAGGGGAAAATGTGTGTGTCCTCTTCTATGGCACTACAAATCCAACTGATTTGTTACATTTTTTTTATCTCCTTTTAGGGTAATGAGAAATTTTCTTTAAAAAAGAAGAAAGAAAACAACTTAGTCCCCAACCAAAAGGATACATGAAGCCCTTTCCCAACATACATCCTACCTAGAAGACTAGCACCACTTTTCAAGTTTATAAGCCTACCCATTAAATCCCTGGGGATTTAATCAAAGTTTACCGAGTGAGACAAAGAAGCCAGAAATTTAATGTCCAAAATAATTTGGTTTATAGCCCGTTTCTTTTCAATGCTTGTACCACTTTTTGATCATCCAACAAGACATTGAGCCTATCATATCCGCTCTTCCATACCTTCTCCAATGCTGTTAAAACTGCTCTCGCTTTGGCCTCCTTAAAAGAGATGACTTTGAGCCCTTGAATAGCATCTGCATCCACAATAACTCCACTTAATGTCATCACAAATCCAAAAGAGGAAAACCCCTCCTTAGCCTTAAAGGCTGCATCCAAGAAGACTACAATATCTTCTTTGTTGGAGATCTCTGAAGGGATCAAAGTGTGATTCCTATTTTTCATTAAAGGTGTTTTCCCATTTATGACAGGTGGGATCTGCAAGCATCTTATTAACTAAGCCAATGATCTTTGAGGAATCTAATGACTGATCTATATTGATGAAGTCATTCATAACTTTCCATAAGGTCCACCACATGGAAAGGATCTAGAGTTTTTAGTGACAGTCCCCAAGAGGAGGAGTCAGGTTACCTTGCTCATGTGAATTCTTCCACCATTCCATTAAGTCCATATAGCAAGTAATATCAAGAAGAAGTCCCCATTGCAAGCCAAACCAACTCATTCTTGTAAAATCACACTTCATAAGAGCATGTTGAACTGAGTCCTCCTCCTTTCCACATATAGGACAGTGCCCATTGATAAAGTTAATCTTAGTTTTGACAATAGCTCTTACCGGCGGTATAGCATTTCTAAGGCATTGAGGAATGAGGAGTTTCCATAGCTCTTTCCAATTCACCATTCCAATGAGATCAGCTTCATCTTTGCTACAAATTAGTCTATAAGCTATAAGCTGCAAGCTGCCCATTTTTTGAGAAGGGCCAAATTATTTCATCCTTACAGTTGGGTCTAGAAATTTAAATTTTGCTAATGTCTTCGACATCAGCACGGTTGTTAAAAGTAATGTTTTAGAGCATTAGAATCTCATCTGTTAGGTTATCTGGATCTCCTTTAATGTTGGTTTTCAAACTAAAATGTTGGATTTCAAACATAAATAATCACTACACCCAAACATGAGTTGGAAGGCGCTGAAAATCCGGCACCTTGTCACCCCCCTATTTCAACGAAAATGATTGCTGCACAAATGCCCCTAATGAAAAGACCTCCCTCCCCCATTCTTTAGAGCATGTGACTAAAAACATATTAAAGGCGACATGCATGAGTTCTTGTAGGATTTTTAATTTGCTGTCCATCAATGAATCCACCTCTCTTAACCTTTGGCGAGAGAAAGAGATTAGCAAAAAGTATAAGAGGCAAAAAGGAAAAGGAAATATAGACACTCAAAAGATAAAAAGAGGCTTTTTACCTGCGATAGGAACATAGGAACATATCAATCGCATAATGCTAAATATACCCTTAAGTTACTCAATGAGCTGGGGCAATACCAACCGGAAGTAGATAAAATGCAAGGTTTGAAGTTTGAAAACAAAGGGTTTTTGGGATTTTTCAAATAAGGGAGATAAACAATATCATCAAACAATTTACGATATTGTCAACTGTGGTAATTTAATTAAAAAAAATACAAACAACTCTCTCTTTGTTTTATGGTTTTCCTTCGTAAAATTACTTAATTAAGTTTTAAGCTGATTTTTTCATAAAAATCCATTTTACCATTATATTTATTAAATAATATAATGTTTTTTTCAATAGTAACTCTTTGTTCATTTAATGATTGTGAACTTCATTAGGCATAACCCACCGACTTGGACCCAGACTCCATTGAATCCTAAAATTGGAGGCCCAAATTGAATATGGACATGAACCCAAACCCATATTTTGTTTGTTTTTGTTATGAATATATCAGGACCTGTACCCAATGCAGCCGGTTGTCATTCCTAGTATTCACTATTCTCCAGCAAAATTATTATTTTAATTTTTTTACATTAAAAAAAAGAGAGTATTCTTCAGCAAAATTATTATACTTCGTAGTAGCCGACGGCCCTTTTGAAACGCTCCTTCCTGATATCTTCCCAATAATGCCATCCTCACCACCTATCATTGACTTGGAAGTTGGCCGGTGTCATTCTGAAATAGCCTGCTATCATTGACTTGGCACAAAAACCACACACAAAAAAAAAAATGATGACTTGTTGCAAGGAAGCTTCAGATACACATAACACCTTCAAAAGTAATGAGCCTTCCCTTGAAGAAGCACTTCATTAATTTCCAATCTTGAGGCCTAATTGTTTCCTTCAAAAAGTTTAGAGAGTCCTTTTTTTTATGCATGGCAGAAGCATTGCTTGTTAGTCCTCTGCTTAAGGCAGTCATTGAGAACTTGGCATCTCTGGCCAAAGAAGAGATTGTAGCACTCTGGGGAGCCAGTAAGCAGCTGGAAGCGCTTTCCGACACATTGTCTACAATACGAGCTGTGCTTAAAGATGCTGAGAGAAAGCAAGAGAATTGTGAAGCCGTTAGAGAGTGGCTTCACAAGCTTAGAGAGGTTGTCTATGATGCTGATGACATATTCGACGAGTTTGCCTCCAGAGCTCTACATCACAAAATCCAAGAGAGCAATCGAAAGCAGGTATGCAGCTTCTTCATTTGGACTCCAAAAATGGCTTTGTTTAAACGTGACATGGCCCGCAAGATAAAGGAGATGAGGAGAAGGATAGATGACATAGCAAAAAACCGGCGCGACCTCCATCTGGTTGCTGTAGATGTGGACGGAGGGACACAATTTGAAAACAGAAAGGGACGAGAAACTAGCTCCCTAGTAGACAAATCACGTGTTTTTGGAAGAGAGGAAGAAAGGAAGGAACTAGTAGACTTGTTGGTATCCGACAAAGTTCGTGCTGAAAATGTTTCAGTGATCTCCATAGTTGGGATGGGGGGCATTGGAAAAACAACCCTTGCTCAACTTGTCTATGATGATGAAGTTGTAAAGGAAAATTTTGATTTGAGAATGTGGGTTTATGTGTCTCAGGATTTTGATGTGAAGAGGCTAACAAGAGCAATCATAAGTTGTCTTGATAATTCTCAAACTTGTACTTCAGAAGAGCTTCATCCCCTTCACAATAAGCTTGAAAAAGTCCTGACTGGAAAGAAATTCTTGCTTGTGTTAGATGATGTGTGGAATGAGGACTATACAAACTGGAATACCTTTCGCATCCCTTTCACATTTGGGGCAAAAGGAAGTTTCGTCATGGTGACAACCCGGCATGAAAAGGTATCAAGAATGATAGACACCATACCATCCTTCAAGTTAGGGGGTTTATCGGAGAATGATTGTTGGTTGTTGTTCAAACTACGTGCATTTGGAGAGGAAAATCCAGATTCACATCCAAGATTGAAGGAAATTGGAAGGAAACTCGTTAACAAGTGTCAAGGCTTGCCTTTGGCAGCACAAGCTCTTGGAGGAGTCTTGGCATATAAAAGAGATGAGAGTGAGTGGATAAACGTTTTTCAGAGTGACATATGGGATCTACCAGAAAACAGTGATAAAATTCTGCCAGTTCTCAAATTGAGCTATAACTATTTGCCATCACATTTGAGACAGTGCTTCGTGTATTGCTCTCTGTTTCCCAAAAATTATGAATTTGAGAAGACCAAACTAATCCATATATGGATGGGGGAAGGTTTTATTCTGCCTGAAGGAAGGAAACAGCTAGAAGACATAGGTCTCGAGTATTTTAACGATTTGTTATTGATGTCTTTCTTTCATTATTCACATGAAAACAAAGCAAAGTCGATATACAAGATGCATGATCTGATACATGACTTGGCTCAATTTATTTCAAGTGGCATTCATTTCAGGAAGGAAGTTGATCAATTATCTGGTAACTTCGAGAAGAATCGCCATCTTTCGATAATCAGACTTGGTAATGAAACCCCAAACACTTTTCAAGGCATCCACAAAGCGAAGAGGCTGCGCACAATTCTATTACTTCATATTGGTTTTACACCTTGTTCAATGCCCCATGATCTGTTCCTGAGACTGAGATTCTTACGTGTGTTAGATTTAAGCAACAATTACTATATTAATAATTTGCCAGATTCTGTGGGCAAACTAAAACATCTGCGGTACCTCAATCTCTCTTCCACAAGTATCGAAACATTGCCCGAATCAGTGAGCACCCTCTGGAATCTACAGACACTGAATCTCAAAAAATGCCATGGCCTTAGTCATCTGCCAAAAAACATGAAAAATCTAATTAACCTTCGGCATCTCTTTCTGGGAAACCATTACACTCTCTTGCCACCTGGAATAGGGGCTCTAACAAGTCTCCTAACATTAAATTGTTTTCATGTGGGCAAAACAGGTAGCTGCGGAATTGAAGAGTTGAAGGATTTGACAAAGCTCCGTGGGAAAATTCGCATTTCAAATCTTGAGAATGTAGTAAACCTGCAGGCGGCTAGAGAAGCAAACTTGAAGAATAAGCAACACCTTCACAGTATAATACTAGAATGGAGTTCATGTAGAAATGATGAGTGGGTACTAGAACAGCTCCAACCTCACATGAACATCAAAACACTATCAATATGCGGTTATGGGGGCACTAGTTTCCCAAGGTGGCTAGGTGACTCACAATTCTCCAATCTAGTATGTCTTGAGCTACGCTGGTGTCAAAAATGCAAATTCCTCCCACCCATTGGTCAGTTGCCTAGCCTCAAATCTTTATCAATATGTGATTTGGATGGAGTGCAGCGAGTGGGTCGTGAGTTTTACGGCGAAGGCAACATCAATGGCTTTCCATCATTGGAGAAGTTAATGGTTAAGGGCATGAGCAATTTGGAGGAATGGTATGGAGCAATTGAAGAAGGTGACTTCCCTCGCCTCCATGAAATTACCTTAGAGAGATGTCCCACGTTGTGGGCATTGCCCAAGGGACTGCAACACCTCACCTCTCTGCAAGACATAACAATTGAGCATTTTGCACAGCTTCAATCTTTGCAGGAGCTGCCCAGTACACTTAAAAGCCTCAACATCTCCAATTGTGAGAGTCTTACTTCATTGCCAAATTGCCTAGAGAACCTCACTTGTCTTGGACATTTGAAAATTAAGGATTGTGCTCAACTTGCAAGTTTTCCCGATGATATGATACTCCCGGCACTTGAAGATTTTGAGATCATTGATTGTTGGAGTCTAAATTCCTTGCCCATGAAATTGAAATATTTCACTTCTCTTCGTTGCTTGAAGATTATAAATGGTTATCGACTTGCTTCATTGCCAAATGATGGGCTGCCCATGGCACTTGATTATTTTCTTGCTGTTGGGTGTCCCTTGTTGGATGAACGGTGCAAGAATGGAGGACAAGATTGTCCCAAGATAGCACATATCCCCATGGTACGAAGTAAGTATGCAAAGCAATTTAAAGATTTATTCTCTTCTTTACTCTCTTTCGTATTTGTTAGCATTTTGAGGATGAAAATGAGTCCTAAACATTCAAATGCTACAATTATTATGGTAGACCAATCACTTGGAGCAGTGGCAGAGCATTGGGGTTGGAGCCCCAAGGCTTTTCCCTGTGTGACCTGAGTGACCAATCAGGTCCACTTTCTTCCAAAAAGAAGTGCTTGGGTGCTGTCTAACACTCCCCATATATATATATATTTCCAACTAAGCAAACCTTCTCAAACTCCACTCCACATTTTATTAGTTGATCGAAGGGGTGTTTTTCTTTATAAAATGCCAGGGCATTTTCTTGTGCTTTTTCTGTAAAGTAGCTAGATGGGGCCTACTTAGGGCCCCACTAATGATGGGACCCAAAGGATGGAAAGACCCTAATAGGTAGGGTGAAGATATCAAATTTTGGTGCATATCATGCCTCTAACCTCTTGATTTGTAGCCGGTGGCCCACAAGTCTAACTACTTTATATCAAGAAAAATAACTTGTGACCTAAAGTCTAGTTCATTCGGATGGGTGAAAAACCTTAGAATCAATTGTATTATAGAGGATTCCTATTTTATAGTTTAGTCGGATGGATCAATTTAATCGGATGGATTATAAGGTGGTACCCATTATGTGCCTCTCACCATAATATCATGAGAGGATTTCTTACCAGAAGATTAGACCAGTGTGATGGGATGGGAAGATCCACAGATAATGAGTCATATATCAAATTTAGGATCAATCTCTCCCACACTTTGACCCTCGATCCAATGGTTGCAGTCCATTCTTATGGGTGCAAAATCTTAGAATCAAGTGGGCCTCACAAGATACCTTGCACAAATTGTTCCATACAAGGTGAATGTATGAAAGATTATCATGGATGAAGATGAGAAATGGCCCTCCTGTGATCAAGTTACCCACACCCATACACTATCCCCCATGAACTTGAGCAAACCAAAACTGACTCTCATCTAAGTATTACTTGACATTGGATTGAAATCTAAAAATATGCCTTCTGAAGCCATGAAAATGGAGGGTCATATATAGATCAAGAGTTAAGCTTATCTAATGAGTTTAATAGTCTTATTTGACTCATTCCGTCCACCTTCTACCATGATTGTCATTGCTCATAGTGAGATATATAGGATTTATCCAACCTATCATAGTAGATCAAACGCATGCTTTTATGTATGTATTGTATTTGTATATATCCATTTACATATGTATGTATGATATGCATATCTTTATCTTAAATGAAACAAATATATTATTCAAGTAATTGGATAAAGTATGCTTCATTGCTAGCTCAAAAAGTTCTATTTTTCATTGCTGATAAAAGAAATCTTTGCTTACAGTTCTCACATTTCCCAGCCATGCTCTGCGTGCTGACCATCCTTGGGCCATGGATACCTTCTAAGGTAATCTCTCTCTCTCTCTCTCTCTCTCTCTCTCTCTCTCTCTCTCTCTCTCTCTCTTTCTCTCTCTAATAAATTTTGTTTGGTGCTGTTATACACCATTGTGAGCATACCTCCAGTCTCGCACTGCATAATTTTGGAAGTTGGACCAAGGCTGAGACCTTGGTAAACAAGGTTGTCCATGATTAAGTGCCAAGGTCCTTTTTTGGGGCCAAAATCTAAGGCATGGCATTATACTGTACACCCAAATCACAATATAGGCCTAAAAGATATGAAATATTTACCTAACACTGTTGGAGGGTAAACCAAGGCACCATTTGGTTTTCCCTATGTGACCCTTAGCCTTCTTGTCTTAGACAAAGAAAAAAGACTAGCTGAAAAATGAAAATATGTTATGGAAGATAAAAGGTCACTAGAGAGAAGGGACAGCACTAAATAGTTTGAGAGAGGCAATTGCTCCCTTTCAACTTATTCCTTCCCTTAAATGGAAAGACATGAATAGATGTATTTTGATCCTATCCTTTTGCACCTCTCAACTTTTCGTTTTCTTTTGTTTGCTCATCAATAATCTTTTTTATTTCTTATTAAAGAATATAACTTTTAAAACTCATAAGAGGATTTTGGTCTTTTACTCATAATAAAGAGAATGCATCAAATCATTAATAAGGTATGCCTTTTATTATTTCTTTTTTTTTTTGTCCATTATTGAGCCTAGAATCCTAATTTTTTCAAAGTTTGAAATTCACAACCACCACTACTCGTTTAATTTATTATCAGATTTTCGGTTTTTTACATTTTACTTCAAGATCTAGATTAAATTAATTCTAATTTAATTCCTAAGTTAGAAATTTTAGGTTCTTATAAATAGAGGTGCTTAAAAAAATTTATACTAATTACATGTCAAAGGTTTCATCAAGGTTAGTGGTTTTATTAAAGTTTTAGAAAGGATTTGGGCTCTAATTAACGGACAATCGATCACAACATTTTATAGATTGTGAACCACATATTATGATCTAGAAGATTATGTAACTTAATTTTCAATCAAAATCATGTGCTCATGAAATGCTATTTTTAATTAAAATCATGTGCTCATGAGTAAAACTACTAAAATTCTACAATTTGCAATTCTTCTCTGGTTTTTCATACCCATTTTTATCATTATTGGAGATAAAGCGCAAGCTAAATTAATCTTTTTTTAATATTTTTGGGGTATAATGTTATACCTAGTTCATAATTTTTTGTACCCATTATAATTTAATATTAGTTTTGATCTAACGTGTAATAAAATTTCTAATTACTCTTTCTCAATTCCTAGCTAAGAGAAGCTTTTGCCTCCTCTAACCGCTAGAGAGTAGAATTTTATTTCTTTGGGGATTGAAAACCCTTTTCGTAGAAAGAGGAATTTGCTACATCAACAAAGTCCATGAAACAAAGTTCCATGGAAGTACAAAAGTTGGTTTTGGTGCAAAACATTTTTCATTAGTGAATTGAAGATAATGTTGTTTCGTGCAATTGCAGCATACTTGGTGAAAACCATACAAAGAGGAGGCGAAAGAGTGGTAGAAGGTACAAAGAGGGGTAGGGAGTCTGAAAATAAAAAGAGGGGGGGGGGGGGGGGGGGGGGGGGGGAATCATACTAGAGAAAGAACGAGAAGCTGGATATGAGGTCCCGAAATAGGAAGAGGGTGAGCCTTTCTACAGAAATGGCAGCCCAATGGTCCCCCATAGAAACTCTGTTTTGAACCTTATCAAGGAAATCTAACGTGGCGAAAAAATGATTTCGAGGAATTGTGTTGCACCAAATGTAACACTCCGATCCCCTTTGAGCCGGATTAGTGGCTCATTAGTGTGTGTTTTGTTTTGTTTATTTCTTTTGGACTTGTTTTGGGTCATGGATAGGTAGTTGAGCAACCTTTGACCTGAGATAGGTAGTTCTAAGCCCTTTTTCGTAATTTTGCTTTTGTTTTGCTCATATCATCTTTGCATCATATTGGTGTCAGCACGCGTATTTCGTTGAGCTCAACAATTTCCGTAACTGTGTCAGATCCGTTTGGAGTCAATTGGGGAAGATGGACCTTCGCGTGACTTAATCTGTAAATTGCTTAAACCCATTGGACCTTGTTTTAAAACTACAAATCTATAAATATAAGTCAGCTCACAGGTGTCTTTCTCCTTGCCCATTTGTCTCGATCGATTGCATGCAAGATTAGGAGCAGCTCCACGTTCGTTCATCTCTCTCTCTCTCTCTCTCTTCTTTGCTTCTCTTGATCGATTGCCGTTGGATTCTCATTTTGTTTTGGATTGGGTTCCTTCTCTCTCATCTCCATCTGTAGCTTGGTAAGTGGGTTCGTTCCCAATTCTTTCTTCTTCTTCTTCTCCAATTGTTTCTCCCATTCTATGATTGCTTTGTCTTCATCTCATGCATGGTGTATCTCTTTGATTTGCTTTGATTTTAGTTGCTTTGGGAGCTTGAGTCAGTGGATTGGTAGAGATTTGAGGCAAGTATAAGTACAGACTTTGATAACCCACATGGGTACTCTGTTTGAATGCTTTGATTTCCATCTTCTTTAGTGTATTTGATGCTTACAGCCAATGCTTGTGAATTTGGAACCTCTGTATCCTGTTTTGAGACTTTTCTGTATCAAATTTCAGTGTCTGCAACTATCCCGAATTCGTCTCTGTATTGTACGGCTAAGCCGTAAGTTTCTACGGTTTGATTCCCAGAGACTTGAATTTTGAGTTTTGTTCTACGGCTAGGCTACGGCTAAGCCGTAATTTGTTCTACGGCTGAGCCGTAATCTAGCCGTGACCTAACCGTACCCCAGCCGTGAATTAAATCTCTGATCAGTCGAAACTTTTCTGATATCAGTACTCCTACGGTGAGGCTACGGCTAAGCCGTGGAATGCTACGGCCAAGCCGTGGATTGGTCTACGGCTAAGCCGTATACTGACTGTAGCTCAGCCGAAAAAGGCATCAGATCAGAGGAGAAAGATGATCAGTTTAGCTGTGTTTTGAATGGAACCAGGGTTAAGCTGTGGTGCATAATGCGTCGAGCGCGTAAGATGTCTCCGGCTCAACCATAGGTCCCTCATGGCTAAACCGTTAGGCATGGCAATTCTGAAACATAACTTAGGATAATGGTGAGACTTGTAGGGCTCAAATACAGATTGATCACCCTTGTAAACCGGCCCAATGGATTCTTGGAGCGCATGAATAGTCTGTTCGGCTGTGACTCATTCATGTGGGCGTTGATCACTGTTAAGCACCTCCCCATGGGTGTTGGTTTAAGGGACGTCGGTGCACGCACAGATTACATTGCAACACTTTGATGGCAACGGTGCATTGACTAACTTAAAACTACATCAACATGCACGGTTAGTGACAGTGAACAACTAGCTTAGGACTGGCTTGTAATGAACCTTGACTCCGTATGAATCTGAGATGCATTGCATATTGTTTATGGTTTTGCCCTCTGCTCTGTTAATTTATGTTATGCATTCCTCAGTCATTTTGCTTTCGTTCTGTATATCTGTATCATTCTTTGTTCGGCACTAAGTTCTGATCTATGCTGTGCTTTGATTTAATCTATGTTCTAATCTGTAATTCGACTATGCTTTGTATATTCTCTGGCTTTGTATATTTTGGGTATTCCCTGGTGGCTCTGCCCAGAGGTTAATACGTGAGGATAAGATCCGGTCTTTGTCATCGGTGAGTCCAAAGCGGATAATCTCCCTTTCTATGGATTTGATTTGATTGATATTGGTCTGGCTCTACTCAGCCTCAGCCCTAGGATGCCCGACGGGGTTACCTCTGGCTTAGATCTCTGTATCTCTGTATTCACTGCAGTGTCGCTTTGTCTTGGGACCCCGGAACCCAGGAACCTGAGACCCACTTGTACCCTGGCCCGGTCAGTGGTGTTCTCCTCTGCTCTGCTTTGCTCTGCTCTCTATTGGAGAGAACTTGGTTAACGTAGTAGCCACTTAGTCAGTATTTCTATGTTTGATTCACATATCATGTTTTATTTCTATGCACGATTCGCTTAGTTTCCTAATATGGAACTCTGTATTTAATCTTCTGTCATTATTATATTCACTTTGACACTATGCGTGTTTCATCCCTGTTACTTGTATTTGCTGGATCGTTGTATTCATTTGTGTTGTCTGTGGTGTTGCAGGCACAGATACCTTGCCCAGCTCCCCGGCGGTCGAGGAGGCTGCAGGGGCGAGTGTAGAGGCACCCTCAGGGTTGGCAGAGTGGGCCTGATCATCCCTGCCGAGTGCGTTCATGCATGCCGCCAGTGGCTTTTCATTTTGGGATTTTGAGAGATTTGTATTTGGACTTTGGACTTTGGACTTTGGACTTGTATTCTGTGTATTTTGTACATACGTATTTTTGGTGTGTATTCGGTTTTATATCAGTGTATTTGTCTTTGTCGTTTCCGTTTCGTATTTGCTTTGGCTTCCGCTATTTTCTTGTTGCTTGCTATGATATGTACAGCTTCCGCGTACGCTTAGTTCGCACGTGTTAGATCCCTTGTGTGCGTGCATCTGGACTGGGTTTGGATGCACGTGCACGGGAGTACGTGTGTCACCGGCTTAGCTTTTCCCTAACCCCCGATTTCTGGGCTCGGGTCGTGACACCAAACACATAAAAAATGGATTTTCCAAATAAAACCATCCACTTTTCTACAGAAAAGAGGACAGTATTCTTTGAAGAATTCATTTTTAATGCATTTGGTGCAACATATATAATTCCACGGAACTACTTTTCCACCACGTCACTACGATGTTTGACTTTTCCTTAAGAAGGTTGGAAACGGAATTTCTATGGGAGGCCATCAGACTTCCGTTTCCATTGAAATGTTCACCTTTTCCATTTCACTGTGAGTTGCAACCCCATAGCTAAACTTCTTCCTCTTTATCTACTACGATGCCCCACCCCTTTCTTTCTACTTTCACACTCCCTACCCTCTCTTTATATCCTCCACCCAGCGTTTTGCCCCTTTTTTCTACCTCCACCCTCCTTTCTACCCCGTTTTTCTATGGTTTTCACTAAGTATTCTGCAACGACACTGTAGTATCTTATGCACCCATTGAGCTACCATTCCTACCAAAACTAATTGGTGATGGTAGAGGCACAACTCAATTTTTTAAGGCATTCGACATCGCACCCACGGGCCTGTTTTTAGAGCAGTTGTAAGGGAGTGGCATTATTGCACGCCTCTGCCTAACAATCCCCCCCTCACGATGGTGCTTCCCCAACTCAAACCTTTGACCTGAAGCTCTGATACCAACTGAAAATTCCGAAACCCTAGTTTCGTCTTAAGGTGCCAATCACAAATTCTAATATGAATTGTAGTAATCTAAGATTAATTACAATAACTAATCAAGCAATCACACAAGAGAAAAGAGACACGATTTTTTACATGGAAAACCTTACTCGGGAAAAATCATAGGTCACTTTAACCAAGAGTAACAAACACTATGTAACTGAAGATTACAAAAGATAATCACAGATCCCCCTAGTTGTACCTCAACCTAAGGACTGCGACAATATTGCCAACTCCTCGCCATTCACTTTTATCATGCTTGAAACAACCAATTTGACAAGCTCTTCAAGTTAAATCTAATATGTGAAAAAGTTGATGACTAGATTTAGAGCAAAGGCTTCAGCACTTCAGAATCTTCACAAGATGCTTTAGAGAAGGTTGTTTTAATCTTAAATGGGTGTTGGGTTGTTCTTCAAGAAGATTGATGATCTCTAGAGGAAGAGAAAACCCCAATATATTGGCTTAATTCGTAGGTTAAGTCCCCTTTGCGCATAAATCATCTTTCTTAAGAAGTAGGAAGAGAAAAAAGAAAGTGTTAAGATCTGGGAAACAATTCGCCACTATGGGCTCAAGCGCCCTCTCAACCGCTCCTAAGCGCCCTTGTATAATCTTGTTATCTAGGGAACAGCTCACGAATGCGAGACTGCTGGGCTCCTGCGCACTCTCTCGGGATTTGGCGCATGAGCACTGTCCAAAGCGCACATGAGCACAATTTGGAAAACTTCAATGCATTCATCTTGGGTTTTGGCACACAAGCGCGGTGTGGGGCATGCACAAGCGTAGTGTGGGAAATTTCAAAAATTCAATTCAGAACAAACCACGCAGTCCATCTATAAAAAACATGATAATACAATGAAGCCCAGTTTCTTCCATATCCTAATGAATTTGTCAACACTCAAATGTCCTTACACGTACCTAACAACATTATCTCCAATTCACCAAGGAAAAATACCAAGCACCGACTTTTGTACTTTGACAGGACTCTTTTCTCATTAAATTCATTTCCTTGGGCTTGTGTACACAAACATGCCCTTCTTATATAAAGTAATTTTCAGAAGGTGAAAGGACAAGGACAACATTTGTCATCTGAATATGGTCATTTTTGTATTTCACATGGTCATCCAAGTTCATAACTTCATATAGAGGAAGAGTGTGGTAGAGTATGATGAATCAATTAATTGCATTCATTTTACATTCCATAATTGTGCTCTGATATTCATGTTAGTATCAAATGATGGATAACTCCATTTGCTAGTGTATTACAGTTGTGATACGTACACACACTAAAATACACACAAAATGCACAATAGCTTATGTGGTACCACACAATAACAACTGTGTTTCACTTTTTATTCCTCACCTCATGAGATAAATACACTTATCACCACCTCATGCGATAAATACACTTGTGTGCAATTTCGTGTTGCATAAATAATGATTGATTGTATTGTAGTTTGGTTATTTATAGAGCTTCGCGTTCACCTACTTGCATTTGTGTGTTTTCTTTTCTAATTTCAAGGTTGAACCTCTAAATGAAGAGCAAAAAGGGAGAAGAATTCAATTGTCAGCTAAAGTTTAGGAGTTTTATTTTAGATTAGTTAGTTATTTTCTAGCTTTGTTAGACACATTTTAGCCCATGTTATGTAATAGACTTTAATTCTGATTATTGACTTAAATGTCCTGCTTCATAATATTGATAGATTAATTAGACATAATGACTTTGATCTCCATTATGTGGATTGTATTGTGATTCTGCTGCATGATTTAACCATAAATGTGTTAAGTGGGACCATCGCACATAAAGATCCCAGGGTCATCATGATCTTAGATTTCAGGGCATGATAGTGCCCCAGTAGAAAAAGATAAATGGCTCAAGGACCCGCAATCTAAAACTTCTCTCCTGATTCTGGAATGGTACAGGAAGTCATAGCAGACAGATGAATGAATGGGACAAGCTTTATGTCACGACAAGCCCAGAAATCGGGGGTTAGCGAAAAGCTAAACCGGTGACACACGTACTCCCGTGCACGTGCATCCAAACCCAGTCCAGATGCACGCACACAAGGGATCTAACACGTACGAACTAAGCGTACGCGGAAGCGGTATATATATCATAGCAAACAACAAAGGAAAATAGCGGAAGCCAAAACAAATGCGAAACGGAAAAGATAAGATAATTACAACTGGAAAACCAAATACAAGTCTGAGTATATGACAAAATAAAGATGTACAAATATACAGAGTGCAAAGTCCATAGTACCAAAATACAAAATCTCAAAAACCAAAACTCAAAACAAAAGGCCACTGATATGCATGCACGCACTCGGCAGAGGTGATCAGGCCCACTCTGCCAAACCGGAGGGTGCCTCTACACTCGGCCCTGCAGCCTCCTCGACCGCCGGGGAGCTGGGCAAGGGATCTGTGCCTGCAACACCACAGACAACACAAATGAATACAACGATCCAGCAAATATAAGTAACAGGGATGAAACACTCATAGTATCAATAGAATAATGACAGAATAGAATTTACAGAGTTTCATCTTAGTATGCTAAGCAGATCGTGCATAGAATTAAAGCATGATAAGTGGATCAGAACATAGAAAGACTGAACTAAGTGGCTACTACGTTAACCATATTCTCTCCAATAGAGAGCAAAGCAGAGCAGATGAGAACACCACTGACCGGGCCAAGGGTACAAGTGGGTCTCGGTTTCCTGGGTTCCGGGGTCCCAAGACAAAGCGACACTGCAGTTACAGAGATACAGAGATCTAAGCCAAAGGTAATCCCCGTCGGGCATCCTAGGGCTGAGGCTGAGTAGAGCCAGACTAATACCAATCAAATCAAATCCATAGAAAGGGAGATTATCCGCTTTGGACTCACCGATGACAAAGACCGGATCTTATCCTCACGTATTAACCTTTGGGCAGAGCCATCAGGGAATACCCAAAATATACAAAGCCAGAAATATACAAAGCATAGCCAAAATACAGATCAGAACATAGATTAAGTCAAAGCACAGCATAGATCAAAGCGTAGTGCAGATCGAAAAATAAACAGACATACAGGACGAAAGCAAAATGACTGCGGAATGCATACATAGATTGGCAGAACAGAGGGCAAAACTATAAACAATATGCAATGCATCTCAGATTAATACGGAGTCAAGGTTCATTACAAGCCAACCCTAATATGGTTCTTCACTGTCACTAACCGTGCATGTTGATGTAGTTTTAAGTTATTCGATGCACCGTTGCCATCCTAGTGTTGCAATGTAATCCTTATGTGCATCGAAGTCCCTTAAACCAACACCCATGGGGAGGTGCTTAACAGTGATCAACGCTCACATGAATAAGTCACAGCCTAACGGACTCTTCATGCGATCTAAGGAATCCATTGGGCCGGTTTACATAGGTGGTTACCCTGCATTTGAGCCCTACAAGTCTCACCATTATCCTAAGTTATATTCAGAACTGCCATGCCTAACGATTTAGCCATGAGGAACCTATGGTTAAGCCGAAGACATCTTACGCGCTCGTCGTAATATGCACGACGGCTTCACCTTGGTTCCATACAAAACACAGCTAAACTGGTCATCTTCCACCTCTGATTTGATATCTTTTTTGGCTAAGCTACAGTCAGTATACGGCTTAGCCGTAGACCAATCCACGGCTTAGCCGTAGCAATTCACAGCTTAGCCGTAGCCACACCGTAGGAGTACTGTATTGGAAAAGTTTCGACTAATCAGAGATTTAATCCACGGCTGGGTTACGGTTGGGTCTCGGCTAGCGTACGGCTCAGCCGTAGGACAATTTACGGCTCAGCCGTAGCCTAGCCGTAGAACAAAATCAAAATTTCAAGTCTCTGGAATGTGAGCCGTAGAAACTTACTGCTTAGCCGTACAATACAGAACACGAATTCGGGCTGAGTACAGAAACTGAAATTTGGTACAGAAATGTGTCAAAACAAGCTCAACTGATTCTAACATCTTAGAAAATGGCTGTAAAACATTTTTATACAGAGAATAAGGCTGAATCAAAGCAATCAAACAAACACCCATATGTGTTATCAATCTTGTACTTATACTTGCCTCAAAGCTCTAACAATCCACTGAATCAAGCTCCAAATCAACTAAAATCAAAACAAATCAAAGAAAGAAACCATGCATGAGATGAAGACATAGCAAAGAGAAAAGGAGGTGCAATTGGAGATGAAGAAGAAAGACTTCGGAAGAGCCCACTTACTAAGCCACAAACACAGACAGAGATGAGAGGAAAAGAGAAAGAACCCAAGTCACACTCACACAAACCGGAAGTGAGGAAGAGAAGAGAAGAAGAAAAATGGACGTGGAGGGAGCTTCTCCTGGAGATCTTCTTGCATGCAACGATGAAGACAAATGGGCAAGGAGTTGGACATCTGGAAGCTGACCCTTATATATATAGTTTTGGAAGTTTAAGTCAAAGTCCGAAAAGTTCTTACTATTTACAGTTCAAGTCACACGAAGGTCTAACTTCTCCAATTGACTCCGAACGGATCTAACACAGTTATGGAATATAACGAGCTCAACAAAATACACGTGCTGACACCAAGATGATGCAAATATGATGCAAGCGAAACAAAAGCAAAATTACGAAAAAGGGCTTAGAACTACCTATTCCAGGTCAAAGGTTACTCAACTACCTATCCAAGGCCCAAAACCAAGTCCAAAAGAATAACACAACAGAAACACACACTAATGAGCCACTAATCCGGCTCAAAGGGGATCGGAGTGTTACATCCTCCCCCACTAGGAATCATTCCGTCCTCGGAATGACTACCTACTTGCGCAAAGAGCTGTGGGTACTGGCGCGCTAGCTGCTCCTCTAGCTCCCATGTAGCCTCATCTGGACCATGATGTTCCCACAACACTTTGACCCATCTGATAGTCCTGGTACGGAGAATCTGCTCTCGTGTCCCAACGATGCGAAGCGGACGCTCAACGTAAGTGGCATTAGGTTGAATCTGGATGTCATCGTAACGAATCACATGGCTCGGATTTGGGACATACTTACGGAGCATCGACACATGGAATACATCGTGAACACCGGAGAACTCGACTGGAAGCGTCAACCGATAGGCTAAATCTCCAACTCGGCTCTTGACTTCAAACGGTCCTACATATCTTGGAGCTAACTTGCCCTTCTGACCAAACCTCACCGTACCTTTCATTGGAGAAACTTGAAGAAACACCCAATCTCCGACTTGGAATGCCAAAGGTCTCCTCCGAGTATCCGCATAGCTCTTCTGTCTGGATCGAGCAATCTTTAGATTCTCCATCACCTTCTGCACTTTCTCTGTCGTCTCAGCAATGATTGTCGGACCATGGAAACTTCTTGTTCCTACCTCTTCCCAGCACACTGGGGTCCTGCACTTGCGTCCATATAGAGCCTCATATGGTGCCATACCAATACTCTCGTGGAAGCTGTTGTTGTAGGCAAACTCACACAATGCTAGATGCATATCCCATTCCTTCTCAAAGTTCAGCACACTAGCTCTGAGCATATCCTCCAACGTCTGAATGGTACGCTCCGACTGTCCATCAGTCTGAGGGTGGTATGCGTACTAAAACTCAGCTTCGTGCCCATAGCTTCCTGAAATGCTCTCCAGAATGAAGACACAAAACGACTATCACGATCCGACACAATCGATACTGGGGTGCCATGCAATCTGACTATCTCGTCAACAAACTTCCTGGCCATCTCTGTAAATGTCATCCCTTTCTTGAACGGAAGGAAATGCGCTAACTTGGTCAATCTGTCCACTATTACCCAGATTGCATTGTTCTTTGTACTGGTCGGCGGAAAACCGGAGACAAAATCCATGGTAATGTGCTCCCACTTCCACTGCGGAGTGTGTAATGGATGCAATGATCCTGGAGGTCGCTGATGATCAGCTTTCACCCTCTGACAGGTCAAACATCGAGCTACGAACCCTGCGATCTCCCGCTTCATATTATTCCACCAAAATCTATCTTTCAAGTTCCGGTACATCTTCGTACTCCCTGGGTGCATCGCATATCGGGCATCGTGCGTATCTGTCAGCAACTTATCTTTCAGCTCATCCACAGCGGGAACACACAACCGATTCCTGAAGTACAAAACTCCATCTACCAGGCTGAAATCAGGTTGATCTGCAATCCGATCTCTGAACTTCACCAGGAGGGGGTCCTCAAACTGGCGATCCTTGATCTGCTGAATCACCTCAGGCTGAAACACGACGGTAGTAGCTAACGTCACTAATCCACCTACCATCCGAACCTCAACAGGCTGGTCATGCACAAGCATATAGAATCCTGCCAACACCTGAAGACTGTCTGTCCTCCTGCTGAGTGCATCTGCAACTACATTCCCTTTGCCTGGGTGGTACTTGATCGGAAAGTCGTAATCCTTAATGAACTCCAACCACCTTCGCTGCCTCATATTCAAGTCATGCTGATCAAACAGGTACTGCAGACTGTGATGATCGGAATGGACCTCGAACTTCACACCGTACAAGTAATGTCGCCACAACTTCAGTGCAAATACAATGGCTGCTAGCTCCAAGTCATGTGTGGCATAGTTCTTCTCATGCTCTTTCAGCTGTCTGGATCCATAGGCAATCACTTTCTGATTCTGTATCAGTACACAGCCTAGTCCAACTCGAGAAGCATCGGAATAAATCACGAATCCCTCACTACCTTCCGGAAGAGTCAACACTGGCGCCGTAGTGAGCTTTTCTTTCAACATCTGAAAACTACGCTCACACTTCTCTGTCCACTCATACGGGACCTTCTTCCGAGTCAACTGAGTCAGCGGGGCTGAAATCTTCGAGAAATCCTGCACAAACCTGCGGTAATATCCCGCCAATCCCAGAAAGCTCCGAATCTCTGTCACTGATCTAGGATGGGGCCAATGGACTACTGCCTCAATCTTAGCCGGATCCACCATCAATCCCTCTCTAGAAATCTTATGACCCAGAAATGCAACTTGCTCTAACCAGAAATCACACTTGGACAACTTTGTATACAGCTTGTGATCTCTAAGCAGCTGCAATGCTTTCCTCAGATGGTCTGTATGTTCCTCAGCAGTCTTCGAATAGACCAATATGTCATCTATGAAAACCACAACAAACTGGTCCAAAAAGGAAGTAAACACTCTATTCATCAATGCCATAAAAGCTGCGGGCGCGTTCGTCAAACCAAACGGCATAACAAGGAACTCGTAGTGTCCATACCGAGTCCTAAAAGCTGTCTTAGGAACATCCTCATCCTTCACTCGGAGCTGGTGATATCCTGACCTCAAATCGATCTTCGAGAAGTAAGCTGCACCCTGAAGTTGATCGAACAACTCATCGATCCTAGGCAATGGATATTTGTTCTTGATAGTCACTTTGTTCAACTGCCTGTAGTCAATGCACATCCGGAAACTGCCATCCTTCTTCTTAACAAACAATACAGGAGCTCCCCAAGGTGAAACACTGGGGCGTATGAACCCTTTATCCAACAGATCCTGTAACTGTTTCTTCAATTCCAACAACTCTGCAGGTGCCATACGATATGGAGCTCTACTGATGGGTGCTGTACCTGGCATCACGTCGATCGAGAACTCTACATCTCGAACTGGTGGTAACTCTGGCACATCCTCCGGAAAGACATCCGGGAACTCGCTGACTACTGGGATCTCACTGAGCTGTCGCTGATCTTTCTTTTCTGAAATGAATGCAAGAAATCCCTCACATCCCCTACGAAGCATCCTATCTGCCTTGCAAGCAGAGATCACACGTCTTGGGCACTTCGTCTGGCTGCCCTCAAATCGAAAACCGCTACCCAGATCAAAATAGATAGCCTTGCTATAGCAGTTGATACACGCATGATATCTCGCAAGCCAGTCCATACCAAGAATCACATCAAAATCCAGTGTTGAGAGCAACACGAGGTCTACCGGGAGCTGATGACCAGCTATCCGCACATCACACCGAGGGTAGAAGATACTGCACTCCACCCGTTTACCAACCGGAGTGGAGACGAGTAACAAGTATGGAAGTGGTGTGGGTCGCTGTCGAAGCTGCACAGCAAAATGGGGTGCTACGTACGAACGCGTAGACCCGGAGTCAAATAAGGCTAAAGCTTCAGCATCAGAAATTAAAATTTTACCTTCCACGACCGTGGCCTCCTCCGCGCCCTCATGCGTTGCAGCATAAGCTCGGGCTGTCTGGCGGTTCTGCTTCTGGGCTGGGCAAGTTGGCTGAGATTTGCCCTGCGCTGTAGGTCCTGCCGATCTCGTCTGTGGAGAGGACTGAAACTTCGGGCATTGGGCCCGCTTGTGATCCGTAGAGCCACAACCGAAACAGGCTCCACTCTTCCTCCAACATCTGTCTGTTGGGTGATCCTTCCCACAGTGACCACAAATCACCTGAGTACTGCTCGAACTGCCCTGCTTACCCTTGAACTTCTTCTGGAACTGACTTCTGCCACTGGAACCTGCTGCCCTCTTAGCCTCTGTTCGCTCCTCCTCAAATATGGCCTCTGCATCATAGGCCCTGTCAATAGCGTCATCCAATGTAGCCGGCCACATACAAGCAACCACGTGGCGTTTGTGTCTCGGATTCAGGCCGTTGACGAAGCGAGTCACCTTCTTCTGCTCAGTGTTTACCATGTCCTCTGCAAAGTGAGACAAGTCTGTAAACTTGTGTACATAATCTGCAACCGACATCTGTCTCTGCTGAAGGTTGAAAAATTCCACTTCCTTGGCTCACTGAATATGGAGAGGCATGAACTTCTGACGGAATTGCTGCTTGAAGGTCTCCCAAACTATGGCACTGGGCATAGTCTGAAATGAGCTCTTAACACTCCTCCACCATGTTTTGGCTACACTCCGAAGCA
The DNA here is from genome assembly GCA_037013555.1 of Sextonia rubra. Classification (NCBI taxonomy): domain Eukaryota; kingdom Viridiplantae; phylum Streptophyta; class Magnoliopsida; order Laurales; family Lauraceae; genus Sextonia; species Sextonia rubra. The sequence continues at coordinate 14,224,246 of JASUAD010000007.1, read as the reverse complement.
TAGAAGCTGTGAGTACTACCTTCTGTTTGTTGCTACACACAATTGTATCAAAAAGCTCTTCAGTCTGCTCCAACCATTGCTCAGCCTGCAATGCATCCTCTATCCCATGAAACTCAGTCGCCCCTCGCTTACGGAACTTGTCAAACAAAGCATTTGGATCTAATTCCTTGGGCTGAAAGATCATTTGCTGGTCCACACGAGGTGATGCTGACGCAGCAGCCTGACTTTGCCTATCCACCATGGATGCCATCTGCGCCTGTAATGACTGCATAGACTACATCATCATCATCAAACGTTCCTCACTACTGATATGCGGGGGTAACGATCCACTATCACCGTTATGTCCTTGTTGATTCTCATCCCGAGATCCTGATCCTGATGCCATCCTGCAAAAGGAAAAGAAACACAACATACAAATATAAAATGCCTTGAGTTAGTCAAATCCCAAAAGTCAACATATTAGACTTCGAGTCCAATAGTTGATAGCGTTATCTCACCACGATCTTAAATGCCTACATGCTTATAACTAGCATGCTCTGATACCATACAATACGTATATCACGACCCGAGCCCAGAAATCGGGGGTTAGCGAAAAGCTAAACCGGTGACACACGTACTCCCGTGCACGTGCATCCAAACCCAGTCCAGATGCACGCACACAAGGGATCTAACACGTACGAACTAAGCGTACGCGGAAGCGGTATATATATCATAGCAAACAACAAAGGAAAATAGCGGAAGCCAAAACAAATGCGAAACGGAAAAGATAAGATAATTACAACTGGAAAACCAAATACAAGTCTGAGTATATGACAAAATAAAGATGTACAAATATACAGAGTGCAAAGTCCATAGTACCAAAATACAAAATCTCAAAAACCAAAACTCAAAACAGAAGGCCACTGATATGCATGCACGCACTCGGCAGAGGTGATCAGGCCCACTCTGCCAAACCGGAGGGTGCCTCTACACTCGGCCCTGCAGCCTCCTCGACCGCCGGGGAGCTGGGCAAGGGATCTGTGCCTGCAACACCACAGACAACACAAATGAATACAACGATCCAGCAAATATAAGTAACAGGGATGAAACACTCATAGTATCAATAGAATAATGACAGAATAGAATTTACAGAGTTTCATCTTAGTATGCTAAGCAGATCGTGCATAGAATTAAAGCATGATAAGTGGATCAGAACATAGAAAGACTGAACTAAGTGGCTACTACGTTAACCATATTCTCTCCAATAGAGAGCAAAGCAGAGCAGATGAGAACACCACTGACCGGGCCAAGGGTACAAGTGGGTCTCGGTTTCCTGGGTTCCGGGGTCCCAAGACAAAGCGACACTGCAGTTACAGAGATACAGAGATCTAAGCCAAAGGTAATCCCCGTCGGGCATCCTAGGGCTGAGGCTGAGTAGAGCCAGACTAATACCAATCAAATCAAATCCATAGAAAGGGAGATTATCCGCTTTGGACTCACCGATGACAAAGACCGGATCTTATCCTCACGTATTAACCTTTGGGCAGAGCCATCAGGGAATACCCAAAATATACAAAGCCAGAAATATACAAAGCATAGCCAAAATACAGATCAGAACATAGATTAAGTCAAAGCACAGCATAGATCAAAGCGTAGTGCAGATCGAAAAATAAACAGACATACAGGACGAAAGCAAAATGACTGCGGAATGCATACATAGATTGGCAGAACAGAGGGCAAAACTATAAACAATATGCAATGCATCTCAGATTAATACGGAGTCAAGGTTCATTACAAGCCAACCCTAATATGGTTCTTCACTGTCACTAACCGTGCATGTTGATATAGTTTTAAGTTATTCGATGCACCGTTGCCATCCTAGTGTTGCAATGTAATCCTTATGTGCATCGAAGTCCCTTAAACCAACACCCATGGGGAGGTGCTTAACAGTGATCAACGCTCACATGAATAAGTCACAGCCTAACGGACTCTTCATGCGATCCAAGGAATCCATTGGGCCGGTTTACATAGGTGGTTACCCTGCATTTGAGCCCTACAAGTCTCACCATTATCCTAAGTTATATTCAGAACTGCCATGCCTAACGATTTAGCCATGAGGAACCTATGGTTAAGCCGAAGACATCTTACGCGCTCGTCGTAATATGCACGACGGCTTCACCTTGGTTCCATACAAAACACAGCTAAACTGGTCATCTTCCACCTCTGATTTGATACCTTTTTCGGCTAAGCTACAGTCAGTATACGGCTTAGCCATAGACCAATCCACGGCTTAGCCGTAGCCACACCGTAGGAGTACTGTATTGGAAAAGTTTCGACTGATCAGAGATTTAATCCACGGCTGGGTTACGGTTGGGTCTCGGCTAGCGTACGGCTCAGCCGTAGGACAATTTACGGCTCAGCCGTAGCCTAGCCGTAGAACAAAATCAAAATTTCAAGTCTCTGGAATGTGAGCCGTAGAAACTTACTGCTTAGCCGTACAATACAGAACACGAATTCGGGCTGAGTACAGAAACTGAAATTTGGTACAGAAATGTGTCAAAACAAGCTCAACTGATTCTAACATCTTAGAAAATGGCTGTAAAACATTTTTATACAGAGAATAAGGCTGAATCAAAGCAATCAAACAAACACCCATATGTGTTATCAATCCTGTACTTATACTTGCCTCAAAGCTCTAACAATCCACTGAATCAAGCTCCAAATCAACTAAAATCAAAACAAATCAAAGAAAGAAACCATGCATGAGATGAAGACATAGCAAAGAAAAAAGGAGGTGCAATTGGAGATGAAGAAGAAAGACTTGGGAAGAGCCCACTTACCAAGCCACAAACACAGACAGAGATGAGAGGAAAAGAGGAAGAACCCAAGTCACACTCACACAAACTGGAAGTGAGGAAGAGAAGAGAAGAAGAAAAATGGACGTGGAGGGAGCTTCTCCTGGAGATCTTCTTGCATGCAACGATGAAGACAAATGGGCAAGGAGTTGGACATCTGGAAGCTGACCCTTATATATATAGTTTTGGAAGTTTAAGTCAAAGTCCGAAAAGTTCTGACTATTTACAGTTCAAGTCACACGAAGGTCTAACTTCTCCAATTGACTCCGAACGGATCTAACACAGTTATGGAATATAACGAGCTCAACAAAATACACGTGCTGACACCAAGATGATGCAAATATGATGCAAGCGAAGCAAAAGCAAAATTACGAAAAAGGGCTTAGAACTACCTATTCCAGGTCAAAGGTTACTCAACTACCTATCCAAGGCCCAAAACCAAGTCCAAAAGAATAACACAACAGAAACACACACTAATGAGCCACTAATCCGGCTCAAAGGGGATCGGAGTGTTACACTTTACTTAGGAGACAAGGTCAAGGAAAACATCCCAACATCTATATAGAGAGAGAGGTCACATACTAGTTCATTAAAGGAGAAATCATATGCTGTTTTTTTATTTTTTTGTAAGGAGGATAATAAACATAGGATGATTACATTGCTGTGTCCAGTGAATCTCTAGAGCATTCAACTTCAATTGGAAAGCCTGCTTGCTACAATGATGAGAAAGTAGATATAGGAAACTAAAGGTGTGCTTTGGCTCAACACATCATACGACTAAGAGGACACTCATCAATTTTGGACACTCTTAATATTTGATTGTCATTAACACAACTTATATAAAGACACACTAAATATACAATAGAACGCCCTCACATGTAATACATATTACACTGACTTTATGACACCCAAAACATGTCAACACAACTACACTCAAATCTCACTTCACTAAAGTGGATTGCATTTCTCACCACAACTACACATCCAAATCAGCGATCCCTTGATATAGGCACAAGGGAAAGGTAGATGGACGAACGCAAGGAGAAGAAGTGTGCCAAGTGGCGTCATCTTCAACCTTCCATTATCTCATGCGAAAAATGCTTTAGACGATGGCTTTGGTCAGTGGCTTTTAGGCATTAATGAGTACTTGTCGTGCCATGTGAAAAAAGATGAAAATGGAAAGAAAAAACAACGAAAGGCATTGTTTGCTCAACAGTAGAGAAGTATTTTGATGTGAGAATTTGGATTTGTGTATCTGAAGATTTTGATGTGAAATGCTAACAAAATTAATTATAAAATCTGCCGCCAAGAAAACCCGGAAGTTGGAGGCACTCTTCAAGTTAATGGTATATTATGGGGTCCACCGGCCAACGACCTTTGGTGTTTCTAGTTAGTAACATAGCATCAAAACTTAGGGTGTGTGTTTAAATCCCTAGAGATGTGTTTCTATGTATAATCATTTAGCGTGTTTTTGTCCACATATGGAGCCGCACATGTGAAGGGAGCTGTCAGGATCCTTTGATATACGTTATTCTGTCATTTACTAACAGCCCAAGATTTTAGTATTTCTAGTTATTAACATGGTATCAGAGCTGGGGGATCATGTGTTTGCATCATTGGGAGCACAACCATGTTGGTCATTTGGCATGTTTACAAACACATGGAATGAGAGCTACGAAGTCATTCGGTATCTATGATTATGGGGCACAACATTCTCTTAGTGCTTGGAGACTTTACTGAAAGAGAATGATATTTGGTCTTTGTTCAAACAACAAGCACTTGGGGATGAGAATTCAGGTGTTATCCAAAATTAGAGGCGATTGGCGGAGAGATTGTTGCTCACCTTTGATTGCGAAAATACTTTCCAGCGTCCTGTACCTACAAATCTAATAAAGGCGAGTGTAGAAGTATCGTGAACAGTGATATATGGAAATTTTCAGAATATATATATAATGGTATTCTACCAGCTTTGAGGTTGAATTATCATCATCTACCTGCACATCTAAAACAATGCTTCGCATATTACCCCATATTTTCTTAATATTTCAAATTCGGAAAAATTAATTTGAATGAACTTTGGATGGTTAAACGAATAAGCTATATTTTTATAATTTGTTGTTAGTTTCATTCATTCGATTTTCTCATAAAGACATTGAGATCCACAATCCTCAACATAAAATGCATGGACACATTCACGATTGCCACAATTTATAGTGAGTGGTGAGATTTTTTGTAAGATCCCACCCGTCAATCATTCCCTAATTTTCCATTTAATTATGCTTCTCTATTTGGCTTAGGTCCTTAGGGGGGTTAGCTTAGAAATTAGACTTAGTTTGAGGGCTTAATTGCAAATAGGATAGGTTGTAAAGAGGCCCTTGAGTCTGAATTAGACCATGTAGAAGGTCCTAAGGAAAATTTCCTCTAACCAACTCTCAAAAATTCAAATACCCCAAGATGTTTTTTTCCTTAACCTTTAGCCAAAAGGGCACCATAGTCATTTCACCTTCAATTGCCCTATTTAACCTCCTTTCTCTTGCTCATTTCATTCCATAGAGAATTCCATCTCTCTTTCTCTCCTATATTCTCTCCAAATTCTCATCTAGAGCTAGGGTTGAAGCTCCATTAATCGCTTCCATCACATTGTTCTTGAGATCTTGAAGAATCTAACGCTCCTATCTCTCATCCAATTCTCTATCAAGCAAGAGCCCTTTCTCCTTTCTCTAACAAGGTAAATTTCTTTCCAATCCTTTTCATTTCCTTCCTTTCTTTGGTACTTAAAGAATTTCCTATTCCTAAGCCTCCTTTGCCCTTGGATCTTGGGGTTGAATGTTGTAGATCAAGCTATGTTGGAGAGTTTGTGCGTTTGAATGGTTGTAGAGCTTGGATTTGGTGTTCTTGGGTTGTGACAAGAGGATTTTTGTAAATCAAGGTTGGTGCAACATCTCTCTAATGATTGTACATGTGACTGCCTTGGATTGAATGCTAAGTGTTTGATCAAATGCCTCTTAGATCATCTTGTATATATATAATGAGCTCATGTTAAACCTTTATCTTGCTTGGCATCCCATCTCATCACTAATGGCCCTAATTAGCATGTTTTAAGATGTTTTAACAATTCATATGATGGATCTTGCAATGAATGATATATCAATTTAAATGGATATGTTTGATGGTGAATGGAATGATGAAAGTGATGGATTTGATGGAGGATGTGTTTGATGGATGATGGATATTGATGGGGAGGAGGTGGTATGTGTGTTGTTCATTTATCAATTGAAGTGATTGGAATGGAAGAATGGTGGAATATTGCAGGAAATGTAGAAATACACAGGTCCCAAAATCAGAGGCAGAGGCTTGGTTCATTCAAATGAGTCACTGGTTCGTTCAAACGAACTCTGAGAAATTCCAAAACCTATGTAGACACCCCATTAATGCTAAAACTTGGACTCTTATTTCTTACCCTAGCCCATGGACACCCAGTGGATCATTATTACCCCTTTTCAATGGACCTAATACATGTCTAAATTAAGTCGATGTTTAAAATTAGCCTCTACTTAAAAGATTGTTTCAAAGTAAGGTGTGGAAGACTGAGAATCAATTAGTAGATGGATGTCCAGTCTCTCATGATGTGTTGACCATCAGAGCACCCAAGGCAACTCAATTGGCATCATGGTGTTGGAATATCCATATCCATCATGTAGAGCAAGCTAGTGACCACACCGGAAATGTACATTCTTAAACTAGGTTTGGCTGTTGTCGATACATCTCTTTGATGGTATGGATGGATATATTCTTACATTGCTATTATGTCCTTTACACTCTATCCTTCCTTGTCTAATGATGTTTTATTGTATCCAATTGTTAACGTAATGGATAAGGCCCTTACCATAGGGTATACTTAGTGGTGAACCGGAATTGTGAAAGGAGATGTAAATGATGTCTGTGGCTGGACCAGCTATTCAATAGCTGTGTGAATGAGATGAATAGACCATGAAGTAGATGAATAAATTGTGATGGAATAGGTACTCTGTATTGACACACGTGTATGTGGATGGTATTGTGAAATTATGGACATATGGCATGATAAATGGAATGTGTTATAGATGGATGATTGTCTAGCCTTATGGATGGATTGTCTTAGACTGGACTTAGATGGATTGACATTCTTGCCCATGCAAGATGCCCAACTAGACATGGACTTTTATTTCATTGACTTTCATTATTATTGATTTCGCATCCATAGTTAGCTGGTTTTTATGGACATGGATGTAGTGATGATACACTATCTGATACCCCCACATTGCCATGTACACTGCACGGTATCAAAATTATCGGCCGAGCATTCGGAACTTCCTTCGCGGTACCAACTTATGTGGATGTGCAATTTGTTAGCTGTCTTATGGAATAGATTGATATTCATTTATTTCATTCTATTATATCGACTCTTTCATTGTTTATTAATGCTTATGGATTTATTACTGATTGATCATATTGTATGCTCCTATTCTATTTTGAACTATGTGTGGTGTTATTTGGATGTTCCTTTCAACAAGTTTGACCCTTATTAATTGGTTATTATAGATGGTGAGCCTATTTCCCTGTCTGGAGTATGATCAATTCGCATGGGCTAATATTGACAATTCCTAAGGTTGTCCTCAGAGCTGCGATTTCTCATAGGCAAGGTGCTTATCAGTTTTGGAGTTTGAGTTGTAACAAATTGTAGTAATTCATATATACATGAACATTGTAGTTCAAACCTTGCTTCCACTATTATATTTGATATATGTGTTTGGTACTGCAATATGAATCGATGTTATATGCTTCTGCAGATTTTTTCCAAATGTTTCTGCTTAAATGTTATATGTTACTCAAAATTCTTGAAAAGTTGGAAATTGGTCCCACTGCAGACTTAAGATCCTAGATGTCTGCTCTCCGAATTCTGATTTCTTTCTTTTCAACTGACCCGAGTTTGGGGGCATTACATTTTTCTCATAGAAGAAGGAAAGCCATGTACAATTAATCCCTGAAATGCCTCACCATTTATCAGTGATTTGGTATAATAGCACTGCCCCAATTCCTTTCAGGGCCTTTTAAAAATCAAAGAGCCTAAAAACATTTTTTTTCCTTGCAGCAGCCCTCCAATCTCTTCCAAGATGTTAGATTTGAGTGAGACTAGAATCAATGAGTTTTTTCAAACTCAATTAAAAATTGGAAGCATCTGGAATACCTCAACCTCTCTGCGACTAAGACTAAAAAGTTGACCAAACAAGTGACATACTTGTATGGCCTGTAGATATTAAAGCTCAGTTATTGTGATGAGATCCTCAAGTTACCTCAGGGAATTGAAAATCTAATCAGCCTTAGACATCTTAGTCTTTTCACTGCTCTTTGTCTTTTCATTGCTCAAAGTTGACATAAATTCTCATTGGTATCGTTTGATGGGCTTGTCTACAAACATTGCCTAGATTCATTGTCCGCCAAAAGGGTGGATGCGGTATAGGAGAATTGAAGGATATGACATGGTCTTTGAGGATAAATTTTTATAATGACACTTAAGAATGTTGTAAAAATTGATGAGGCTAAGAAGGCAACTTTAAAGAATAAGCACTGCCTTCACAATGTTAAGTTGGAATGGAGAAAAAGACCACTCTCAGGATAAAAATGATGAGGACGTGATTGGAAGCCTACAACAATATACCAACCTCAAAGAAATTTTCATGAAAACTACTATGTATTCAATTGTCCAATTTGTGTGGGGGGTTCTTTGTTTTCCAATCTAATAAGCATCGAGCTATACAGACGCAGAATGCAAATAACTCCCACCAATCCAGTAGCAGCTACCCTTCCTTAAATCTCTACATAAGAGAACTAAATGAAATGAATCATTTAAGTCAGCATTGCTATGGCCAAGAGGAACGGAAGGGATTCCCATCGGTCAATGTTCTTTCATTGTATGACATGTCCAAGATCAAGAAATGGTTTTTTTAAATGGTAAGTTCGAGAAATGGTCTGCAGTAGATGAAGGAGATATCTTTCCCTACATCACCTTGCCATTATAAATTGCCCTGTGGTTAGGAACTGCTTGAACTCCTTCATATCATTACAAATTTAAATATATGAAATTGTTACCAATTGATTTCTCTTCAAAGCCTTCCATCTCTCTCCAAGTTGGTAGCACTTGAAGCATGCATTAACATGATGTTGACATCAGTGCCTTCAGCCTTATCTCACCTCTCTATAATCCTTAACAATTCACAAGATCTCATACCTAATATCACTTCCCAAAGGCCTGTTGCAACCTCAAATTAGCTCAGAATTGAGTGCTTTGATGAACTTGTGTCTTGGGAGAAAGAGGTTGAGCTAAAGGCCTTAACCTCACTCTTAACACTTCATTAATGCTCTCCTAAACTCAGATCCTCGCCATCAACAGACTACCCACCAGACTCAGGCATTTGGTGAATACAAACTGTCCTAGTCTCCAATTCCTGCCAGGGGCTGTAAAACCTCGGCTCTCTACTATGGTCACCAATTAGGTAGAGTCCTCCAATTATTTCTTTGTGAGAGAAGCTTCCCACTACAATTTCAATCTTTCGCAGTTATCAGATGTCCATTGTTGAAGCAGCAATGCCAAGAAGGGAGTGAAGATTGGCCTAAGCCACACATCCCTGACATTGTATCACGAGCTCTGAAGATAAACATGAGACCATGTATATGGACAGGTAACCTCAAAACTCTTTTTTACTAACATCTTTTTTCTTTAGTGTTGGTTCTTCAGAGGGATATTGGCCGCATTTGTTCATTTCACTATCTGGTTTGGATCTTCATATGAGAATGCAGTTACTTTGCGTAAATGAGGATCATGTGTTACCTGTAATTACTTAGACACAGTATTTTAATTCTTCACCATGAAGAATTACGGGTAAACGAAGTTATGGATAATTAGATTTACAATCAAACTCGGTGCAGGTGGATCAATTTTCAAGGATCTAAATGAAGCCTGGGTATTTGGATGTGCCTGACATTACCAGATAGGGCTTGGATCCATGCTGACTGTAAAGGCCATTGACAAGCTGTGTTGTAGTTTTTTGGCTCGTTAGTTAACCAAGTTGCCATCGACAGATGTCCATCGAATTCAAGTTGGCTTTGGCTTTGGCTTTCCATGCCTAATATTTTCAACATAAGTGGGCCCAGTGCTTGACTAATAGGCTGGGTCGTGGGAAAAATTATCACCCATAAACATTGCGAGGGCTGAAATCAGGACTTGTGAAAAAGCATGTGCTAAATTACCAGCCCTTGGCCAATCTTGACCAGCCCAAGTCAAACCAGAGTCAGTGTCAATCCTATATTTTCCAAAGGACCAAGATCCATTCACATTATGCTTCTGAATCTGGGTTAGAGATGGGGGGAAATATGTGATTTTTTCCGCTCTGATTGGAAACAACTAACCATGTAACCTGCCATGAACCGTGATTTAGCAAAAAAATTGGGCAGTCAGTTTTCTAGATTGGATTCTTTCAGGATTCTCTCCATTACTCCTCCCTCTCCTGTGGTACAATATTTTCTGATGATCATTTTGATTTAGCAAAAAAATGGGCAGTTAGTTTTCAAGATTGGATTCTTTCAGGATTCTCCTTATTACTTCTCCCTCTCCTGTGGTATAATATTTTCTGATGATCATTCATTATAGAAATTTAAGTATTGATACAATAAAACCGGTATAACCTCTAGATGCACCTATTTTGCGTCTCCATAGTTGAGTAATCGATAACCATCAATTTGGCAGGACCCAACCATGGATCAGACCCGTCTCTGCAGATTCAAAATTGTAAGCATTGTTGGGTTATGTCTTGTATTCCGGTTTAGCCGGATCGGTCGTCTGGTTTAGCCAGAACCGAGGCTCAGGGTTAGGGGTATTTTAGTCATTGTATATGGGTTTTCTTGGTGGCCAAGAAAGCGGGAACTATATATATTGATGTATTGTAACCCTAGATCCTGAGGGGATTGAGATGGGATCATAGTAGATGAGTTCTCTCCTCCCGTGGACGTAGGCATGGTTGCCGAACCACGTAAAACTGCTGTGTCATGTGTGTGATTGCTTGATGGTGTGATTGCTTGCGTTCATCGTGGTAGATCCGTTGATCACGGGTTGTTTCCGTTGCGCCGCTATACCCAACAAGTGGTATCAAAGCGAGGTGGAGATCGCTCGGGTTTTGCGATTAACGGATCTAGGATTTGCGTGGGAGAAGAGGATGTGTCCGGATCCATCAGTTTGAAGTGGAAATCGGTTCTGTGGTTTGCAGAGAAGAAGATCAATTAGAGGAGAAGAGATCACAGCCGTGATCTCTGTGGGCCATCATCGCTGGAAGCCGACGTTGAAGAGGATTTGGGTTGTTTCTGTGGTTGCTGGAAGTTGCCGGAGTCGAGGAAGAACAAGAAGATTGCCGGCGATCGCCAGCCGCACTCACCGCTGCCGCCGAGCCGAGGAAGAAGACCGGCGAAGAAAAGCTGGATTTGGGTTCTGTTACAGAGAGATCCACAGATCGGGAAAAACAGAGACGCAGTCGATGAGGGACGCCATCGAAGGGGAGCCGGTGCACCTCATCGCCCTCGCCGCCGCCGCTGCTGCTGCTTTGGTTGGTTGCAGAATTGAGAACGAGGACGACCGGAGGAAAGGAAACAAAAAAAAAAAAAAAAAAAGTCACTAGCCTGTCGTCGCCGGCCGCCGGTCCTCGCTGCCCGCCGTTGCCGTCGCAGCTGTCGCCGCCGCCAGTCCCAAGCCGCCGACGCCGGACCAGGACACCAGAGCCGCAACCGCCGCGGCCGCTACAGCGCAGCGTCTGCAACTAGGTTGCAGACGCAGCGCCCGCCTGAGGGTTGAAGACGACACCCCAGTTCGTCTGGGTTCGGGTCGGGTCCACTTGACCTGACCCGCCGTGCAGCACAAGCCCAGCGTCTGGGTTCCAGGTCAGGTTTCTGGTTCCAGGTCAGGTCCGTTCAACCTGACCTGATTGCAGCAAAGCCCAGCAGAGCAGTTCGGTTCCGAGTCAGGTCGGACCCGAACCCGGTACGGCAAGAAGCCCAGCAGAGAAAGCAGTTCAGTTCCGTTTCGGGTCAGGTGAACCTGACTCGGATCCGTTTCAGAAGCCCAGTTTGCCAGCAAGCCGTGACGTCAGCAGTGACGTCAGCACGGTCAACAGGCAGGTTTGACCATATTCAACGGCTGAAATTGTTTCTGCGATATCTTGATCGTCCGATGTCCGATCGGAGATCCGTTTGAGCCTACGGACTCGTTTTGAGCAGATCTACGCATATATGGAAGAAGATGGGCTGGTCAACGGTCAACATGGATGTTTGACCAATTGGAGTGTAGAGAATTAATTCTGCGATATCGAAGCCATCCGGAGTCGGATTTCAGATCGTTTCTTCCAGCGTGCTCACGGTGACGAGATCTACGAGGTTGATAAAAGATATTGGCAGTTTGATAGGCAGAAAATTGGGGGATTGAAGAAACTGACAGATTCACGATGATAGCAATGGATTCAAGCATCACGGGCCAGATTGAAGTGTTTGATGGAGAAACGACTTCAGAGATTGGCAGGATAGAGTATTAGACTCCGTGACACAGCAATGATTGAAAAGTGTTACTTGATGTCGTCAATGGTATATTGCTCCAAGTACTTTGATGGAAAGCTTAGATCCGCGTCGAAGGGATCGAAAAGGAGCGACATGCCAAAGTGGAAGAAAAAGCAAAAGGAATCAGAATCAGAAGGAGGTAGTGTGCAACAAAGCTCGGATTCGGTTGACAGGGAATCAGTTTTGGTCGCTACAGGTATGGATCCGGTTGTTGATTCATGGTATTGGGATTCAGATTCTTTCTATTATATGTTCGCGTAGAGATTGGTTTGATGCAAATAACTATCATGGTTGATGGATTTGTTCTTATGGGGGAGAATGCAACTGATCAGCATTTGAGATAAGAACGGTAGAAATTCAGATGTATAATGATGTTATTCAAACCCTAACGGTTGTGATATATGTTCCGGGATTACGAAGAATTGGATTTCTTTGTGTGCCTTATACTTCAAAGGCTGCAAGTGCACTGTAGCAGGTGAAGTTACGAAGGTAGAAAAGGGAACATTGGTCATTATGGAGGGTGAGATGGTCAGAAATCTCTACAGGTTGATAGGGTATGCTTTTTTCAGGTGGAGCAGTGAAGGAGACATCAAATAACAGGGGAGGAAATCTGTGGTTCAGGTGGAGTTAGATGCGACGGATCATTGGAAGATGGATTGATGGATCTTTGATGATATCATCTAGCGGAAATCCAGGAAGCCCTGAACGGAGATGATTTTCTAGGGAAAAGGTAGTTTTGTTCAGGTCGGAGTAAGCCGGTTTAAGCATCGGGTCATAACCCGCATGTACTGTGCCCAACCCACCAGAACAGACTATAACAGGACAGTTGCAGGTTTGACGGAAAGAACACCGGGATGGAGACAGAAGGAAGGATTCACAAGGTACCAGTGAGATCTGGATTCAGGGAGGTCTTCAGTTTTGTCTTGACGGATGGAAGTTAGGTTCATTGTGTTGCAAGGATGCATGCATGTGGCAACAAATGGAGATCACTTCGGAGGTTCAAGACGATGGTGTTGAGGTCAAAGGAGGCAACTGTGGCCACGCTAGGTTGTAGCGTGTGCGGAGGCGTACCTTTCAGCGAGGTATGTGAAGTGCTGGTTCAACATGTTAGAGTGTTGAAAAGAGAAGACTGCGCCATCGGTGTAGTGACGTACCCTTCAGCAAGGTGCATGAAAGACATTACCGGGTATCTCAAGGTGGCTCTGAGGATTTACGGAATCCAAGCCAAGGTGGAGATTGTTGGGTTATGTCTTGTATTCCGGTTTAGCCGGATCGGTCGTCTGGTTTAGCCAGAACCGAGGCTCAGGGTTAGGGGTATTTTAGTCATTGTGTATGGGTTTTCTTGGTGGCCAAGAAAGCGGGAACTATATATATTGATGTATTGTAACCCTAGATCCTGAGGGGATTGAGATGGGATCATAGTAGATGAGTTCTCTCCTCCCGTGGACGTAGGCATGGTTGCCGAACCACGTAAAACTGCTGTGTCATGTGTGTGATTGCTTGATGGTGTGATTGCTTGCGTTCATCGTGGTAGATCCGTTGATCACGGGTTGTTTCCGTTGCGCCGCTATACCCAACAAGCATTTAATCTTTGAGCTCTTTTCTGGACCTTTGTTGACTTCAACATAACCATCCACTTCAAGAAAACTGATGGAAGGTTAAGGTATTCCAATCTGAATGATATTTTCAGTGTGATTGCCAACAGTATGTCAATCAGATCAACAGCATAGATTACCGAATAATGGCCCCATTGTAAGGGGTGAATACATAAGGAGAAACGAGACACATCAGGATGAGGGCCCTATAATTCTTCCATTCAACTGGTTTTGTTCTATATTCACTACCTGATTCATTGCATGCTTTGATTCTCTGGGTTGCACAGCCCTGAGTTTCAAATGCAGCTATAGTCTTGAAATGTGCATGCTGCAGCGTGAAGGGTCATTTTCTTGCATTTGGAGTTGTATTTTGGCTCTTCATCTAAATCTTAAACCCTCATCAAATTTATCATAAATAGAGTCGTTTAGTTGTAAATAGATGGATTTTCATGTTAACCCTAAAATATTATTATGCAATGTTTAAGATCAAAGGAATACTTGTAAACCTCTCTGACAGGTGCCAAATGACATTGCATTCCCTATTGGTGCTTCCTTCCTCCTATGAAAACTTGAGCTTTGGTGAACCATTTGATTTTTTTTAAACCTCTTAAAACATGTAAAGCCTATTTCTTTTGAAATTTTGAGTGAGTTGAACTGTAGGGTTTCCAGTAAGCATCGTAACAGAACAAGAAAATTAGTCTTTAGTTCAGTGAACTCATCTTTAATGCACGTATTTCATGACATAATAGGTGTATTGAGTTTATTCAAAATTCGAACCAACGTTTGGCTCATAGCACTCTCTCTCTCTCCCGGCTGAAAAGAAATTCTCTCAATCTATCAGGACACATGGGAGTTGGAACTGACACAGAAACATGATCCTCTCTCAAAATTTCTGAATCTATCAGGTCACATGGGAGTTGGAACTGACACAGAAACATGATGTTAATAATACTTCTGAAAATTAACTCCATATTACTATTCTTATTCTTTTTTTTCCTCTGGGACCAGACCTGTTAGGCCTGATATTTGAACCATTACACATCTATGGTTGGGTCCATTCGCTAGATGGGCTTGACCAACCGTCTTATCAGCCTCCAAAACACTTTCTGAGGTTCTCGCCTTCCTGGTGGTAGTGTATTTCCCTACAGGTGATTTTTAGTTCATTTCCCAACAATTCAAACCCCATGTTAATCGAATTTCAACTGTCTCTTCTGGGCTTAAATCCAATCTATATGGTTAACTTTCAAAGACCTACTACAACCTAATAGTTATAGTGCTTCTATGGTCTGGTCTTCCTGATAATCATCCTTGTTTCCGCACCTTAACCGTTTAGGTGGATCATGTCCGTTCAGCTAAGGTCGTATTGATTGATTAGTCTAGGTTAATTATGTCCACCCAAGATCATATTGGGCAACAAATTCTTTAAAATAGAGCTTCAGGATCCTCCCTCTAGATGTTACATCCATATAACAGTAGCTACCTCGGCCAAAGATCTTGGTATAGATCGAACAATGTCATACAAAAGGTGATGACAGCAAAACCAGAGGAAGGCCCAGCAGCTCAGCTCTAAGATTTCCTCTTGTTACAAACCTCAGCAAGCCATGCATCTTCACAAAAGAAAATAAGCACTCCTTGGTGGAATGGGAAAGCATGCAATTAAAAAATAGGTTTGCAAGTCCTTTCCCTAGCTCTCGGTTCGCACTGCAACTGCGTTTCTGGATAAAACTAGAAGTTCCTAAGACCAAAAACAAGTTTGAAACACACCAATCAATAAATTCATGGAGATTCTGACCATTATCCCTTTCCTCTCAATGCAATAGGCTATATGCATGTTTTGTCAGTTGTTTTCGCACCGCTAAGATCAAATGCATGTCTTTTCAGGAGAACATACCGTACTGCACTGTGTTCAATATCTGAGTCTCATATAAATATAAAAAAAAAAAAGATAAATGGTGAAAGATAGCCCTTTTTCACTATAGGAATATTTGCATCAGACCCATGTTAGGAAGCTCATTCCACAACTTGTATATGTTCATACTGCATTTCTAATGAAATACGGGGCACAGGACCTGAGTGTGGCCAACTCCTGACTACTTTCAACTAATAGCCATAAAAACAAGGATAAAATACAGACTAACAGATACAAAACATTACCGTCTACTTTCTCACATTGACAGCAACCAACCTTAACAAAACATTACTGTCTACTTTCTCAAATTGACAGCAACCAACCTTTCTATCAATTTCACTAGGCAGCAACTATCTTTGGTTTGGCACCAATTTTCTTCCAAGATACATTGGGCATGATCTGTGTTGTATCGACTCGATCCTTGAACCTGACGGCAAAGTTGAGCAATGAATCAAGAAGAGAGTCGGACAGGATGTGTGGCTTTAGACCCAGTTCAATTAGTTTAGTGTGCTTAGCATTGTAGTAGTGTTCCTCTGCTTCCACACGAGGGTTTGGCACCGAGATGGCATGCACATCCAGTCCAAGCTTCTGACCAGCCTTTGTGACAAGATGGGCAAGATCATTCACAGAGAACTGCTCAGTGAACTGGTTGAAGACTCGGAACTTGCCTGGACTTGCTGGGTTGGCAATGGCAAGCTCAACACACTGAACAGTGTCTCTTATGTCAAGATAGCCCCTGGTCTGAATCAGGAGAGATTTAGGGAATAAAAATTAGCAGCAAGCAATTTAGAATTCCAAAAAAACAGGGGAAGGTAGAAATGCAAGTAATGTGCACAGACAGTATTACAGGAAGCTCTTTCCTGGCCCTGATGTCAATGCAGGTGCCAGATCCAAGCACATATTAGGTGAGTCCACATCATCTAAGAGCCAGAGTAGACCATTCATCAGGCAGCCCAAGATGAATGTAGGCTGTTGGCCAACTTCATTCCCCATTCTTAACTTCCATTTTTATGTAAACCAAGGGTCATCCTGGTGTAGTTTTCCCATCTTTTGGTGTTAAGGGTTGATAGGATGAGCTGACCATGAGAACGGCCTAGATCTTACAATGTTACCAACTTAGCACATGGAACCATGTAGAATTTAAAGAAATTCCCTTCAGTGCATAACATAAGTAAGAGCCTTCAAAGAAAATTACCTGACCCCCTTTTCCATACACTGTAAGTGGGTGACCAATAGCAGCCTGAACACAAAATCTATTCAAAGCTGTTCCAAACACCCCATCATAATCAAATCTATTGCAAAGCTCTTCATGCATCTCTGTTTCATCTGTTCTCACACCATAAACCACTCCTTGGTTCAAATCAGTGGCTCTGATCCCCCAAGCCTTACATGTAAATGCAATGTTGTTTGAATCATGCACCTTACTCAGGTGGTAGAATGAGCTTGCTTGCTTGGGATAAGGCAGAGTATCTGTTCTTCCATTATGGGTGATTGTTATGTATCCTTCTTCAATATCAATATTTGGAGTCCCATATTCTCCCATTGTTCCAAGCTTCACCAAGTGACACTCTTCTCTGAATTCCTTGATTGCAAAAAGTACATTAAGTGTTCCTATGACATTGTTCTTCTGTGTGAAAACAGCTCTAGAACGGTCAATCATTGAGTAAGGGGCAGATCGTTGCTCCCCAAAGTGGACCACAGAGTCAGGCTCAAAGGATTTGAAGGTTTCAGAGAGGAATTCAAAGTCACAGATGTCACCAATGTAAAGTTCAATATTTTTTCCAGTGAGAGATTTCCAGCGGCGGATGCGAGTATGGATGGAAGAAATGGGAGTGAGGGAGTCAAGACCGAGCTGGTGGTCAAAAAGACGGCGGACAAAGCTGTCAACAATGGCAACTTCATAATTTTTGTTGGAGAGGTGAAGTGCCGTGGCCCATCCACAGTAGCCATCACCACCAATAACCATGACCCGCTTGGGCTTGGATGATTCATTGGAGAATTGGCTGGATCCAGACAATGATTGGGTCTGGGATTCTTGAGTTAAATGGACACTGTTTGCAGAGAAAATATGGCGCCTCAGGGATTTTCCTCTATGTGAAATATGGTATTTTGACAAAGATCTGGAATTACATAATAGGAGAGAGGTAGAACGTGGGTTCGCACATCGACTGTATGGCTGGTCATAAGGTTTAGCAATGCTCGAAGGCTTTAATGTGCAATGAATTGAGAGTAAATGTGTCATGTTGATGGCAGGTTTCTTATGTTGTGAATACCTGAAAAAAGAATTTCAACACATCAGTAGGATTAGACTTTGATGGTGGAGGTGGTGGTGATGATGAATGCTTCCAAATTAAACCTAGGAGTTGTTTGCTTGGAAAAAAAAAAAAACTATGGATTTCTCATAAATCTGAAACCATTTCTTGCTTGAATTGTTTGATTTGGAGAAAAAAGAACTTATATGACTTGAGGATGAGTTAATGGTTGAGTCATTGCAAGAAGACTAATTTCTAGAAAAGTGGCTTTTGATCTTTCTGGCATTTCAGCCAATTTTGTTGAGCTTGCATCCTACTTAAGGACTCAACTGATTATTCTACACCTAAAAAGTGTACAAAAGGTCCTTGCAAGCATGCAAAACCCTTCTATCCAGTATGCACAACAGTTTCCAACCCAGCAGGCTTGACAAACTTGACCCAGTTGACTAAGTCCAATCACATCAAGGTAACTGCGGTTAGGTTAAACACGGTTCAAACAAGTTTGGATCAAAATTCAATTGAATTGCCTGGTTGACTTGCTATGTCACTTGACCATCCTGACCTAGGCAAGTCAGCCTAATCAACTGATATTAAAAATGCACTGATATTTATTGCATCAGTGGAATGGTAGATGTGAAAATAAATTAAGCAAGAGCCACAACTGAAATCAATCAAATACAAAATCTAATAAAAATAATGAAACAAACACAAAATAGCATTAGAGAGTACAATAAGATATTGTCAAATCATAGATGAGAATGAGAATCTTCTTTTCAGATTATACCCGTAAATAATAATAAAAAAGCATGCAAACTCCACAAACTGCGGAGCCTGCTACAGATTCAAAAATCCCTCAAATAGCCCAAGAAGCTGGATGATTCAGAATCCTTTCATATTCTAACCAAAAATCCAAACACAACACATAGTTCCACCAACCATGAAGGCTGCTAAACAGGGAACAGATCCTAATTCCTCAAAATAGCTAAAAACATTAACGGATACATGAATCAAAACCCTCATTCCAGAAGGCAGCAATTTCCTGTCTCACATTGGAAGCAGAAATTGTAAATCGCACTTGAGGCCAAGGCCTATTTGTTTGCATAGAATTGATAGGATTTTTTTTTTTTTTTTTTGGCTAATAGCATAGGAATCGAATACATAGGAATTCTTGATCAACTGAGCTCCACTAAAAGATTATTGAAGGGGAAAGGAGTGAAGAACATGAGAGGTGAAGGATATAAGGTAGAGATGTAGATGCAACCCTCACTTTCCTAGGATTTGAGTTACTAGGGAGGTGGCTGGATAATCATTTCCACCTCCCTTGATTCATTTTCCATCAGAGGGGAGATAATTTGATAGTCATTGTGGAAATTCACATCCATTTCTTCATCTTTAACCATTATTTAAAAATATAAGCATTAAAACGTATTCAATTACACGAAACAAACAAGCCCTAAAAATTTACAAAGGAGACTACCAAATGGTAAAGAGCGTCACTGTTCGCATGGAATTGAATTCCTAAAAAAGTGGCAAAAACCTTTTTGAAGAACCAATATATCCAAAAACAACCATGACCCAATCTCCCCGTTAGTGGAAAATGACTAAAGAAGAGGTGGAAATGAATGCGCTAGTAAATCGAATCCCCACAAACACCTCCTCCTTGTATCCTTCACCCCTCACCTCTTTAATAATATTTTCATGCAACCCATTTCACCATGAATTCCTATGAATTCAATTTCCACACAAACAAACATAATCTATGCAAATAAAACACACCCTGTTAACATCTAATAGGGTGTCAAAGGTACCCAACAAGAGATTCCAACAAACACGCAATCAATGAACTGCACAATCAGTCAATAAAATTATCACAATCAGGAACCATGTTTAGGATTTAGGATTTAACAGAGCCCCCAAAAATCACAAACAGCGTAGGGTTTATCAAAAGCACAAGGGAGCGATTACCGGAGGAAACTAGATTAGGGTTTTAGACGAGGTATTGATCGAAGGTAGGAACGTGCGAAGAAGATGGGAATTAGAACACAGATACCTGAGACAGGTCGGCAATAGAGGAACGCGTGAGGGAACTTCAGTGAAGCCAGTGAAATAGCGTGCTTTCGAGAGCGCAAACCTTCTCTCAGGGGCTCACTCAGGCTTCGAAGAACGCCTAGAGCTCTATAATGGGGCTCACACCTGATTTGGAAGTGTGAGTGACGATTAGAATGGATTTTGGAGCGATGGAATCAAAGAGACAAAGAAAAGGATATTCCTTGTCCTCGCTCTCCGGGATATTCCTTGTCTTAATGGGCCTAATCCGCGCAGCTAAGTTAACTTGGATATGCCCAATAAGCCATATTAGGAGAGATGTTTAGGCCTGATACATTGGGCCTATTGGATCTTTTATAAGCCCATTTTCCCAAAAGCACTAGTGTTCTGTATAAGTAATAAAAATGTTGGGTGTGGACAAATACAAGACACCTCATGGTTAGGGTGGCTGTTCTTGTTAGTGTCATAATAAGTTCTGTACCGTCAATTCCCTGCCCAAGTCCAAGTCAAAGTCCCCAAAAAGCCCATTCAAGGACGGCCACTAAACAGACTGGGAGATCAAGCTTGGAATGGCATGAAGCTCATCAAATGGAAGACTTCCATTAGTGCCAAAGGGAAATTAGATGTAACCTATAAAGGCCTTTAGAGAACCCAAAGTTTTTCTGAAAAATCACGCTGTTTTAAGATTGGTTTTTGGGGCTTCTCGGCGAGCCAAGCACAGAGCTTTAGCTAACCGAAGAAGGGTCTCTGGGCGCCTTTTCCAAAAGGGTGTTTGTTCCCAGGCTGTTCCTCAAAAACCTTTCCAGCGTGCCTTTAGCTAATCGAAAGAGCCTTCTCGGTGAGCCTTCAGCTAGCCTAAGAAGACTCTCTCGGCGACAAATCCATAGTGGTCACTTTTGCCTAAGTTGCTTCTCGATAGCTAGCCTGAGAAGACCCCCTCGGCGACAAATCCATAGTGGTCACTTTTGCCTAGGCTGCTCCTCGACAAGCCCTCGGCCCACCGAAGGTCAAATTCAATTTTGAGTTTCCAATCAATCTAACTGTTGTATAGTTGGCTAGCCGAGGGGACGTCTAGGTGAGCCAAGAAACTATCCGTTGGGGCTTGGTCTATATATATTTGAAGCTCTCAGTTGAACCCAACTTTCTAGGAAAACATATTGAGCTCTTACCCACACTTATGCCTTCACTTGGAAAATCTTTAACAAGCCTCCAACTCCGTTTTCCATTCACTATCCAACTCTTTCATAGTTAAATCTCAACAGCATTCTAAGCTCATTGTAGAGTGATTAGTGGAATTCATCTAGGAAATATCTTAGCCTTCTTCAAGTTAGATTTAAACCATTCCGTAGATCCAAACCTCTTATTTGCTTGGTTGTGCACTCATTGGAAGGTCAACTTCACCGAGGAACATTTGGAAGAGGACAAAGTTTGGAGGTTTTCTTTGAAGCTACAAGAGCACCCTCAAAACTAAGATAACTTATTTAAAGGCTAGTGCTCTCCTTTCTATTCTTTTTTTTAAATTGTATTTGGTGGATATAAAACCTGGTGTTTGAACCACCGTATCAAAAACTTGTTGTTGGTGGATGTAGATTTAGAAATCGAACCACCATATTAAAAAAATAGTTGTAAGGGTTTAGAGGTGCATCTAATTGAAAACCTCCTTATAGTGAAAAGCCATTGGATTATGATTGTTTTAAAAGTGGATGTAGGTTTGGAACGGAATCACTAAAAATCTCTTGTTTTGCAGTGGATGATTTTCTCTTATTGCTTAGATTGTTATATTCTTGTTTATAGTTCATCTCACATGTGCTAGTTTAAATTGTAAAAATTAGGATATTTCTTAATCGGTAGCTCACAGCACTTGTGCATCTTTCACTTGGTCACTTAATTGACTTGTGTCTTTTAGTTAAACTTTGTGCACAATTTAGTGATAATTGAGCTTGGGGTTGATTGGTTAAATTCATCTCATATTGGCAAAATTTTAAATTAATACTATTCACCCCCTCTAGGACTTGCATTGGTCTATACTTGCACTTTCACTTCTCACATTACAACTTGGGGATAGATCCTTGGGTGTGTAGGCTATCACACACTCACTCTAATATTGACCTAGTAGTCTAGGAGATTAAAGAGAAAAATGTGTATAGCTATTCTCATATGTTGCTCAATTGGTCAAGGACAACACGAAGCATATGTGCATTCTTGAAATCAACTTTATTGTAAAAGTAAAAATATATTAAACAGATTATAAAAAAAAGAGAAAAAGTTTTAGCCACCCACTGTCAAATTAAAGGAGCCGAGCTAGAGGGGGCAAGAGAGGCGGCCAGGCCACCCGTAATATTCTTTATTTGAATTTGATAGGGTGGTTCAACACATATAACTGATCTTTTGCAAGATGGCCCCCCACTAATTTTACACTTTCAAAAAATGAAGGAATAGAACATTATCAAAGATTGCATACTGTAGACATGTTGGAGGTTAAATAAATGTTACCTAGAAACATGTAATTTTCAACATATTGGTTCTTCATTCCAAGAAAAAGCTTTGACAGAGAGATTACCTACCCAAGTCGTAAATATAGACGGCCTTCTCACTCTATCTCATGAATGAATGAATGATGAAATAGGCAAATAGCTTAATGGTTGATGGAATGGATAATGAGTTGTTGATGAGAAGTTATCAATCAAATCGGTTGTAAACAATAGGTGGCTGTCCAAGCCACAATGGGACCCTTATGACCTATATGCTGATGGGGGTGTTCATGGACCACGCCAAGCCTGGCCCTTAGGTTTTAGTGCTACGGCCAGGCCTGGATTAAAATTTTGGGCCCATTGATTCTATGGACTGGGCTTGGATTCTGTAGTAGAGAACCCTAAACCTGGCCCAAATAAGAAGTCTGGATTTTGTCCTTTGTGTAATAGTAGCTTTTTTTTTTTTTTTTTGTGTTGGGTAAGGTAAGTATTCACACAAGTCCCTCATCAGCACTACAACCGAGCATTGATCCCTAATTTCTATGGTCGTTGAGCTAAAATGGTTGTCTACCCTTTTCTCCTTCTTTCCATTTTGACGGAGCCTTCATTCTTCTTCCCAAAGATGACAGGAGAAATCAGGGAGTAAATTAGATTTTCTTCCCAAAGATCACAGAAAAAATCAGGAATTTAGTTAAATCTCACTATGATTTCAGTCCTATCTCAATATCATAAAATACTCTCTTTTTATTTGGGTCAAGCCTTGTACATATCTAACCAGGAATATAGCTAAGTCAGTGATGATTTTAATCCTATCTCAATCTCACAAAATACTCATCTATTTGAGCTAGTTGTACAATCCGCACTAGATTTAAATATGATTATTGTACATATCTGACTGGCGCTCATGGATCTGGCTTTAATCAGGCTTGGGCTTAATAGTTTTTAGGTGGGCCGGACTTGTGGCCTGAGAAATATGCACGGTCAAAAGTTGGATAGTCCAAATGTTGATTGCATATGGCTCAAATTTTAACTTTATAATTTGATAATTATAACCATTGAAAGAAGAGATGTTGGAAATATTGCTATAGAAATGTAAACAGATAAATAAATAGCGATACTGATCTGATAAGCAGTGGAGGAATTTCTGTTGGCAAAAACCAGCTGTAGAATAAATAGCTTGTGGCCAAGGCACGCTGGACGACGCTTTCTTTAAGACTACTTTCACTCCTCCAGATTAAACCCAAATGCAAGAGGTTCTCAACTAGAACTACCCCCAAGATACAACGGCGTCCACGAGTGATTTGTCTTGGTCGTACACCAAGCAAATATTTAATTCAGGCGAACAGAAAACTTAGACAGAGAATGGGAGAAGGTAAAAACGCACAATGCAAAAGAATTTGTTCTATACCTAGACATCCCCTATTTATATACAGAAGATTTTTGGGACATTAAGACAGCAATAAAATTGAAAACTTAAATGCCATTAAGGTCAGTGAGAGAAATATTAAAATTTTAGAATAAAATTTAAACATTTGCAATAGTTTAATCAAGCCATCATTTTAAAATGTGTCTTAAAATAATGAGATTATTTAATTGAAAACCGTTTTAAAATAAATGTGTTGCTAATACTATTCCCCTGCACATGATCATGTAGGATGAGCATTGCGAACACGCGCCTAGTTAAACCATTTTTGGATCCAAACTCCGAGCCAGGCCCAACTCATGTGCGCACATAAGGCTTGTGCAAAAGAGTCCAAATGAGCTTGAAGTGCAAAGTACAATGAAGTACTTATATAGTGCTCAATGGTTTTGCACTTCTCTAATGTGGAACTCTTGCAAATATACAAAGTTCTCTTTTGCTTTTGGCAACGAAGAAAAACAAAGAAAATAAAAGAAGAATGTTTTGAAACCACACTTAACACTAGCAATACCGCGCCACTTCCCCCCGGTTTTAAAATATTCACTGAGCATTATACGGGTAAGGCAACAAAGCCTGAACCTCACCAACATGATAAATGTTCAAACCTTTAGGAGTTAAAGTGATTAGAGTCTTGAACTTCAACTCTTTATTTCAGTTCAAAAATATACAAAGTTTTATATGCCTGGATTCCATAGGTCAGCACTTTACAACCATGTGCTTTTATCCCAGATTTCATAAGTACTCTAGAAAATTTGCCCTAATTCTCATAGAAAGCGGCCCTACTTTCATACCTATATAGGTGAGCCTATCAAAAGTGCTCCTGCAACTGTGCACCCCACTATATAGGCTATAAATCTCATCATAGATTAAATCCAACCTTACTTACTACATGTTCTGTACTGACATTTAATCTCTCATAACATAACTTAATAAGGATGAGTTTTTGAGAAACACATATTCTCATTCTGTCAGTACTTCAATTATTGAGATAGCTTATTTTTCCCATTGAACTTATTTCTCAAGATCTCCAATCATTAGGTTGGGTTCCCGCTATTGATAATTTATGGGTTTAGGATCCATCCCTTTAGATGTTTCTTTTATCCTTTCCCTTGCAAGGCTTTTTGTCAAAGGATCTACTACGTTGGCATTTGATTTTACATAATCAATTGCAATCACTCCTCCACTGAGTAATTGTCTCACATAACTATGTTGCAAACGTACTTGTCTAGACTTATCATTGTTTGGCATTGTATGCGTTGATTATTGCTACAGTAATATCACAATGAATAAAGAGAAATTAGTTTAGTCCACAATGGAATATCAAATAATAAATTTCTAATCCATTCGACTTCTGTTGCAATGGCTCTTAAAGTCAAAAATTCTGAATCCTTAGTGCAATGTGCAATGGCAGTTTGTTTCTTTGATTTTCAAGATATTGCAGTACCTTCCAAAATGAAAATATAACCACTTGAAGACTTCGAATCATCCAAGTCTGAATTCCGATCAACATTGCTATAACACTCAACTACAACTGAATAACTTGAATAACACAATGCATAATTTATAGTTTGCCTTAAGTATTTAAGTACTCTAGATACAGTATCCCAATGTTCGATATCGGGATTACTAGTATTTATCTACTTAATTTGCTTATAACATTAACTATATCAAGACGAGTACAGTTTATAGCATATATTAAACTACCAATTACACTAGCATAATCAAGTTGAGCTACACTATCACCATCATTTTTTACTAATTTGATACTTTGATCAAAAGGAGTTGAAACTAGTTTATAATCAAATTGATCAATTTTTTTCAAAACTTTTTCGATGTAATTTGATTGGGACAATTTAATGCCAGAAGCATCTCTTATAATTTTGATTTCTAATATTACACTTGCTTCTCCCAAGTCTTCATATTAAAATTATTAGAGATAAGTTTTTTAGTTTCTTCAACACAATCCAAGTTTGTCTAAAAAATTAGCAAAAAATCAACATATAAATATAGAATTATAGTTGAATCACCATAAGATTTAAAGTAAATACATTTTTCAACCTCATTTATTTTAAACTCATTAGAAAGAATAATATCATCAAACCTCATATGCCACTATTTTGGTGGTTGTTTTAGTCCATATAAGGACTGTAACAACTTACATACTTTATGTTTTTGTCCTTTTATTATTTAAACTTCTAGTTGTTCCAAATAAACTTCATCCTCTAAATCTCCATTTGGAAAAGCAGTTTGAGCATCAATTTGATGAATATCTAAATTATGCACAGCAGCTATAGCAATCATGGTTCTAATAGAACTTATACATGATACAGGTGAAAAATTGTCAAAGAAGTCTAACCAATCTTTTTGCCTAAAGCCTTTAGCTACCAACCTAGCTTTATATTTCTCTATTGGTCCATCACGTCTAAGTTTCTTCTTAAAAACCCATTTGCATTTTAAAGGTTTGGTACCTGCAGGTAAGTCAACTAATTCCCAATATTGTTGGCTAAAATGGATTGAATTTCATCATCCAATGCTTCCTTCCAAAAGGCAGCATCATGGGCAAACATTGCCTCCTTGAAAATAGATGGGTCTTTTTCTACTAGAGAGGTTTCAAAGTCAAGACCAAAACTAGTCTAAGTCTCTTACTCCTTCTAGGTTGCAATTCATCTTTTTCTGGAATTTATAAAACTCTTGTGGATGATGAAGGCCCTGATGTAAGCTTAGATTTAAAAGGGATCACAGTTTCAAAGAAATTTACATCTCTAGATTCAATTAGGTTTTAGTCGTCTAACTTAAGAAATTTATAAGCAGCACTATCTTGTGCATATCCTATGAAAATACATTCCCATGAGTGGGGTCCTAACTTAGGCCTTTTTAATCTACTATTCTAACATGGGCCAAACAACCTCAAACTCTAAAATATCTAAGGTTAGGCCTCCTCCCTTTCCCAAATCTCAAAGGGTGTACAATTATTGTCAGAATACAAAATTTTATTTAAGATATAACATGCAATTAACAAAGCTTTACCCTAAAGATTTTTTAGACTACCAGAAGAAATCAACATGCAATTAATCATTTCAATCAAAGTCCTATTTTTCCTTTCTGCTATTCCAATTTGTTGTGGTGTATAGGAGGCAGTACTGATTCTATTAATTCCTTTATATTCACAAAAATTTAGAAATTCTTTTAAGCTATATTCACCACCTTTGTCACTCCTAAATGTTACCACTTTTTATCCAATTTATTTTCAGCTTGATCAACATAAATTTTAAAATTAGATAGTGCTTCATCTTTAGTTCTTAGTAGGTATATATAAATATATCTAAAACAGTCATCAATAAAAGTAATAAAATAATATTTACCATATTTAGTCATAGTATAACTCTCACAAATATCAAAATGCACTAACTGAAGTAACTCTAATTACTTTTCTATAGTATGGAAAGGCTTACGAGTAACCTTGGCTTAAGAATATATTACACATTTCTTATGTTCATCAGTATATTTATCAATCAAGCCATCATTACTCAAATTTTTCATAGTTCTAAAATTGTTGTGTCCTAATCTACCATGCCATTCATTAATAGAAGTAACAATATAAATAGAGCAAGATGCAACACTAGTATTAATAATATTCAATTTGAACATGCCATCATAAACATAACCTTTACCGACAAATACACCCTTCTTGGTGATTACACACTAGTAGGACTCTATTACCTATTAAAATCCCACTTTATTCAAAAGAAAACCTGAGGCTAGGTTCTTTCTCATCTCTGGAGCATAAAATACATTCAGTAATATCACAGTTTATCCAGAAGTGAACTGTAGTTTGACTTTTCTTTTACCATTTCCTTTTGCAGTAACAATAGTTCCCAAAGCGAGTTTACAATTGTTCTTAACCTCCTCATAGGTATTTAGCACACCTCTATCAAAGGAAATATGAGTGGTTGCACCATGTCAATCCATCACCCTTTGCTTTTTCCTATGCTAACTGTGTTTACTTAAGAAATAACAACCACGAAGTGTTCTTCTTCCATGGCATTGGCTTGTGTCTCGTTGGATCGGAACTGTTGTGGGATATTCTTTCGGTGACGAAATTCTCTTGTAAAGTAACCAGCTTACCACAAACCAAACAGTCACATTTGATTGTGGCTTCTTGTTCCCTTGGTTCTGATTTTTATATGAACCTTTTTTATGATTCTATTTCTTGTGCTTAAACGAAAGATTACTTGACTTGTTTCTTCCCAGACACTAATCAGATTTTTTCTTCCTCTTCACCATCACATTGGGATTTCGGTTCAACAACATTTATTTTTCCACCATTTTTAGTTAGACAAATTTGATCACTTATCCAAGCTTTCTCTTCTATCCTCAAATAGCATCGAAGGTGCTCCAATAAATAATCCCTTCATTTATGTCTAAGGACTTTTGTATATCCTTCCAAGTTGGTGGCATTTTTTCAATTATTGTTGCTACTTGAAACTGCTTATTAACTTGAATGCCTTCCTTAATAATTTCATTCACTAAAGTTTACAATTCATGTACTTGAGGAAGAATGGGTTTATTATCTACCATCTTGAAGTTCAAGTATCAACCCACTGCATATTCCTTAGCCCCGGATTCCCTTGTTTTATATTTCTTATCAAGTGCTTTCCAAAGATCTGTAGCAGTTTGAGCATCAGAACAGAGACCGTAAATGTTGTCTAATACCTAATTAAAGATATGGCCTTTGTACAAAAAAATCATCTTCTTTTTATTTTTTTCCGTGCATATAAGCCACTTGGTTTTTCTTCATGATCAAGGCAAGGTTTAGTTAGGACATATGCTACTTTCAGAGATGTCAACAAAAATAAAACTCTCTGTTACCAACATCAGAAATCGGATCCATCAAAACTATCCAACCGAAATAAATCTTGATGCATGAACTTAACAACAGAGGTCTACATAACAGCTCGTCCTAAAATTGTTGGAAATATTAATACAAAATAGTGTTGATATGTAAACAAAGAAATAAACAGCAATACCAATCTAATAAAGCAATGGAGGAATTTGTGTTGGCAAAAACCAGCTGCGGCAGAAATAGCTTGTGGTCGAGGCACTCCGGACGACGCTTTTTTTTAAGACGAGTTCAACCCTTTCAGATTAAACCCAAATGCAAAAGGTTTTCAGCCAGAATTGCCCCCAGGATACAATGACCTCCACGAGTGATTTGTCTCGGTTGCACACCAAGCAAATCTTTGATCCAGGCACACAAAAAGCTCAGACAGAGAAGGGAAGAAAGTAGAAATGCACAAAGTAAAAGAATTTTTTCTGTACCCAGACATCCCCTATTTATATACAAAAAATTTCCGTTGGGACATTAAGACAGCAATAAAATTGAAAACTTAAATGCCATCAAGATCATTAAGAGAAACGTTAAAATTTTTGCAATGGGTTTAAAGGTTGCCAATACTATATCAAAATATGAGTCTCCCACAAAAGGCCTGGCCTGGCTTGGATTTACAACACACCCCCCCCCCCCCCCCCCCCAACCCCGCGATGATTAGGCAGGATGCACATCGTAGATATGCGCCTGGTTAAATGATTTCCAAATCCACCCTCCGGGCCAAGCCCTACTCGTGCACGCACATAAAGCTTGTTGCAAAAGAGTTCAACAGAGCTTGAAGTGTAAAGTACAAGAAAGTACTTATATAGTGCTTAAAAGTTTTGCACTTTTCGAACGTGAGACTCTTGCAAATATACAAAGTTCTCTTTTGCCAAAAGCAAAAGAAAAAAAACAAAGAGAAAGAAAGAGGAATGTTTTAAAACCACACTTAACACTAACAAGAGAGTAGAAGAGTAATTGTTGAATTTTATAGTTCTCACAATTCATCATGTGGCTCCTAAATAAAATTACAACGAACATTAATGAGGGTGCAATAGTGATGTTTCGATCATGGCGTCTAGATCCTATGAGGGTTTACCCCATAATGACCATGAGTGGGTCTATTAGGGTCTGTCATGTCACTGCAGACAGCCTATCAAGCACGCTGGGCTACTGTCCTATCCAATACAAGGGCTGCCTTAGTGTGACATGGCTGACCTTCATAGGTCCACCCACGGTCACCATGGAAAAAATTCCTTCTTCCATCGTTACCATGATGGAGTACAAGACAGCTCTTCCGGGTGTCTTTCTCCTCCAACCATAAATGACTAAAATGAGAAACCCATCGACTAAACCATAGTTCAATCCCAACGAGTACGATTGTAACTGATGGTTCCCAGTTGTGAATGGAATATCAATTTGATCTCCTACTTCAGAGACTCTAACAAGAATGGTGGAAGGAGTGGCTGAAACGTTAAACCAGAGATTATGTGCTCTAACCAAGTAACCACTACATACAGCCTGTGGGAACCACTTGGATCACCCAAACTGTTGGAGCAAGCTCCCATACGTGAGTACTAGTGTGCAGAAGGCATCATCCACTCACAATCTGAATCGGTCATCTTCATTGCTCCTATCGGACAGTATCAACTTTATCAATGTTAATGTAGAAAACAAGTTGATCCAATCATTTGGATACAGCAGATTCCTACAGTGTACACTTACGTCACATTTGTGGGCTGGTGTGGAAAAAAATATTTCACTTCCATAACTTTTTCTGACCTGCCGCCTCCATGGAATCACAAAAAAGCTGCATTGTTAAGTTTTCCTTGAGGAAAAGAGGCTGCAACCAAACACGAAATTTTCAACTCCAGGATAAGCGTTACCACATTTCTTGCATTTCCTGTGGAAAAGATACCGCACCAAGGTGCCCTTAATTTTGAGGGTTCAGATGGAGCCGGAGCCAATCACTTTCAATGTTCAAAATTGGTTTTTTTTTGGTTCACTAGAAGATTGTGTAGCCCAAGGCCATGGCTTGTGTGATTCAGTTTGATATATAATTTTTTATTGTCCACTGCAAAGCATAATTTCAATGGTAGTTATTCGACCAGCCATCAACCCACTTGAAGGCAATACTGAAGAATAGTAGAACCTCACCAAATAGATGTGAGGCTTCCAATTCGTCCCAACCAGAGCAATGATCAAAATACAAAATGGTTTGAGGGGAAAATTCGTGTCACAAAATAAGGAAATTCTGAAATTGACATGCCACCGTTCAATATAAATTTCTGTAACAAGAAGAAACAAAAGTACAAAATTGATGGCACTACTAAGAGATGCAGAACATAACACAAATAAGTTGTCAATATTATCTAGCTAATCTTGGAGTCAATACTAAACTGCATACTCTCTCACATAGGACCAAACGCTTGGAACAAAATTGCCATTTAAAGACTACCAGCAGCAAAAGAAACTAGCCCTCCCTCCGAATCTCACTGGTCACCTGGAACACTCTTAATGATATCTGAATCACCTGGAGAGTTATTCAGCAATTTTTAGGAGTTGATACTGCAGACTAAGAAATCTAAAAAGTGAAGAAAATCGCAAAATGTGGATACCTGGATCTATGATGCTGAGGCAGCCAACCCGAAAATATTTGCCACAAGCCGTTCCCAAATCCACATTATCTGACACAAATACCAATGTGTGCATAATAAAACACTGAAAGTTTCTAAATCATTGCCAACTAAGAAAAGGAGCAAACAATAGTCCATCATTATACTTTAGCTGCAGCATTAGAACCCCTCGAGGGGGTGCCAAAAAAAAAGATGTTTGAACTAGAGCATCAGTAAGTACCTACCTGAGAAGGGCTCCTTACCTTAGTGGTAAGGAGTGCCTATTCACATTGGGAGGTCCCAAGTTCAAACCAGGCCTCCCCCCTCTTTACATATGTGAGTTTTAATTACCTTATATGTAGAAGTTGTGTCTTTTATCCTCACACGTGTGAGTAGTGTCTTTGTTTCCTCACATTTGAGGGTTCCCACATGTGTTAGTTGTATCTGTATCCTCATATGTACAAGTTTCCATTTCCTAACATGTGTGAGTTGTACCTATGCCTCCTTGTATGTGTGAGTTTCAATCATCTAACTTGTGTAATTATCCGGCTTCCAACCTCTTAGCTGGGTTACAAAAAATAAAAGTGCCTCCCTAACAGGATAAGCAATGGATCACCCTAAACAAACTGGGTACCAATCCAATTTTCTGCATGCATGTAATAATCAGTTGAGAGTCCAATCCACTACCAGCAAATTTTCAGACCCAATAAATTTTTTTAAATGGTAATGGATTCTATTAGAAGTCTGAAAAGGCTCTAAAATATCAGAGATACTTATACTAAAAGTCGGAAGCCAATATAAAGCAAGAGCTCCAGAGCCAAAGTGTACAAAATAACAAAGGAATCAACCAGCATGACCTGAGCCAAGGGGAACTCAGGCGATCAACCCAAAACCAGTGTTACTTGAAATGCCTTCTTTAGCAAACCAATTGGCCTCCTTATGCGGACTGCACTTGATATCAGAAATGAAGCCTGGAGATGTAATAGCAACTACTCCTTAAAGCATATGTTCTAACTCCTAAGAGGCTGGGCATTAGCCACTTGTCCAGCTGATAGCATACCAAGAGTCAACTTTGGTGCTCAGGTCGGAGAAAGTTAAACAAGAAGCTTTTCCACAAATCAGTCCTCACTCAACACTAACATCTCAACTGCCTTGACCATGCACAGGGCATGAGAAGAATATGATAGCCCTAGTGTCCCTATCTCCGATGATCCTACTCACACCTGGATCGCCCATAGTAGCAACATCAAAATTGAGCTTTAGGTGCTATTTTAACTCCCCTGCCTAAAAGAATGAAGGTCACTCTTGGGTCTATGGACTTGGCACTGATCCCTAATTGCCCAGATCCAGATCAGCAAAGTTCATTCCCATCTACCCAAAATCCATAGTGAAAATTGCCAAATAAATCAAATTATGAGTCTGTGAGTCTGCACTCTGAAGTCTGAACTGATTCGATCACTTAGTTTGGACTTTGGAGGTCTCCATTAATCAGAAGGACTATGAGATGACAGGGTTGAGAAAAAGTGGGGGCTCACATGCCTTCAAACATCTATATTACAAAGAAAGCACAAAGGCCTAGTTTGTATACAGGGAATCTTACAAAGGAATTTATGCAAATGAAAACTTCAACGAATTTTAACATTTGGTCGTCCCATGGAATCCATGGAACCCCATGGCAATAGTTTTTGAGGAATCCCAACATAAAATGTCAGCAATAGTCCAGTCAGAGAACACCAGTTTCCAGCAACATGAGTCATAGTATTTCAAAGCCAAATCACCTACTGTCTCATAGAGTTCTTTCTAAAAGCACAGTTTGGAATTGATTCAATTGAGCTCATGAAAGAGAGAAAAACTTATATGATGCAAGAAATACTTACAAGCACATTAAAAACAATTTAAGTTTTTTCAACAACTCAATTTAGTTCGAGACCAATTTAAGTTCAAATATTCAAACAAAACTAATAGGTTATACTGATCATAGATGTTAGATTACAATTGACATTGATGAGCAAATATTGGAAACCACGGCCATCAATCATAATTATCAATTTCATGCCGTTTTGGCCGAAATGGCCAAAATTTTTTATTTCAATCAAGTGGCTGAAACGAAATTTGACAACTTTTTGTTCCAAATTTCAGTCAATTTGAGCAGAAATTCTGGATTTTGGCCAAAATATGATTTTTGACATAATTTTTTTTATTTTTTATTCTTTTTTTTCTTTTCCTACATATATGTGCTTTGTATTTCTGATATTTCTCCAAAATGTATTTCTAAAAAGATTTATTAAAATGATCAAATCCATAATTATTTTTTTATCTTTTTCATATATATACATTATTTATATATATTTTTCGAAAATTTAATTCCGAAAAGTTTCTTTGAAACTCCAAATCGGCCAAAACTTTTCATTTTGGAGGCCAAACCGAAATGGGGTCCGAAATGATATTAACAACTAAGCCATCAATACTAATTTATTTACCATCCTTAACCAATGAAGGAAGCCTAAGTGCATGGAATGCATATAGTCATCATTGTAATTTAATTGTGTTACTCACGCTCATTTCTCTTTAGAAAACAGCTCATTACAGACTTTTTTATTCATCTGATTCCCCATCTTTATAATATTACATTTCCTGGCTGTGAACCATTATACATCTTAAAAATAACAAAAAACTCAAACTCAAACTTCACATCATTAATAGCAAAAGACAAAAGCATAAACAATATGCTAAAAATGTTAAATGATAAGACTCCATGTACAATATTTAATATGCAGGGTGTTCATATAAGAAGAAACACACATAAATACATAATGCTGACACAAAGGCCCCCACTAAAAAAAAAAAAAAAGATAACCAATCCTTAGAATAGGCCACCAATGCAAATTCTACCCATGTTAAACAAGGACAATATGACTGCTTTGCCTCTACAAATTTAAATGGAATACAATCACACATTTACCAATATTGTTAAAAGACACAGCCTGCTTAGACTGTAATAAATCCAGAAGGATAAAAGGATATGATACTTACTCCCACTGAAGTGGTGAACTCCAACCTTTGACAACATTGCATAATACTCGATTTCGGATTTTCTAAGTGGAGGGCAGTTGTTTGCAATGATAATCAACTTCCCTGCAGAATCAAAATGATTAACAGATAAATCAGAATGCCAGTTTTCCATTTCACTGTCAATTGAACCAATCAACAACATTAAATTAGAGTAAACAATGCTCATAAAAGTATCACTTGAATTTAATCGGTCTACCCTAGTCCAACGGGTATAGAAAGCTTGATTTGGAACTTCATTAACATCCATGCAATGAAATCAGAGTAAATAAAGCAGAAAGAATTGCAATGCTCATTGGAAAGAGATAAAAATAAATAAATAAATAATAATAAAAGACAAGGCAAAGGGGATCAATAAATTGATGGTTGGAGACCAGACATACACAATCAACCATGCAGCTGAAAACCTAACAAAAAAACACAGTTATAGAAGTATCGCTTGAATTTAATCAGTTTAACCAGGTCCAAAGTGTTTGGGAAACTTAATACTGGACTTTAATATTTCATCAACATCCATGCAGTGAGATCAGAATAAATAAAGCGGAGAGAAGGGCAATGCTTCTTGAAAACAAAAAACATCAAGACAAAGGTAATCAATAATTTTATGGTTGGAGACCCTTGGAGAGATGGTGTACATAGTGGAAATGCACGACAAACTATGCAGCTGAAAACCCTCAGATGTTGGTGGATGTGGTGGAAATAGATGAGTCACAAAGCCCGAAGATAGTCATTCCATCATGTTCACATAGCTAATAGGGAGGCTGACGATCTAGCAGAACCAGGGTTCTCAGATAAGGGCTAACTAACTGCTAAATCATTGAAAGTCTGGTTGAAGATTGGTACCAAGAGCAGAGTTGTCAATTCCGTTCAAACATTGTTTCATTTTCACTCCTGACTCCAATTTCCAGTCAGTGCAGAAACCATCTCAAAGTTTAGTTTTGAAAGAAAATATTTAAAAAATAAAAAATATGCATATATGAACATTAGTAAAAAGTTAAAAGAACTTTACATATTTATAGAAAGGAGGTCATCACCCTAGTAAACTAAATCACAGTGATACAAAATACATGCATTTGAAATTTTATGGGGAATGAAGACCCTTTACCATTCACAAGAGACCAAGAAAACACCCTCAGCTTTTAGCCAATGAAGGGATTTTTATCAATAAAATTGGGATTTTAAAAAAAAAGGCATTTGCACGAGATTCAAATGAAATTGGGAAGTGTGGCCGATTTGACCCCACAAATACGAAATCGAAACACACTTTTTGACAAACTGGTCCAATTTGGTTCTATTCAGAAAACCAAGTGAACTGAATAGTTTCAACCAATTTGGCCGAAACAAACTAAATTGAACTACTATGTTGAGAACGCAAGTGGCTCAGCCTTTGAGGTTTATTTTTCTGAGAAACTTTGCTGGGAAGTGGGTAAACATCCTTGTTGGAAGTCGGCGAGCTCTTCTTTAATTTACGTTGAACATACGAATGTAAACAGGTCAGAGACAGCGCAGAACCATGGTGGATCCAGATCCGGATCCATTCCTTATAAGACAGTTCCAGGTCTGGATCCAACACAGATCCTATGTGCAGGGCCTGTACTTGCATTAGCTGTAAACTTTATCCACAAATACGTGGGCTGGCCCCAGAACGTGCAGGGATAAAGAAGCTGAAATAAAATAATTTTTATGCAAACTAGCTCCACCCAGGATTCAAACACAAGTATCTTATTCTTCTGAATCAGTGACACCTCTTACTCTTAGCAACAAAGCTAGCTGCCTGAATGTGATTTTCTTTTCTTTTTTATTTAAATATATGTCGTAATCTCTTTTCAAAAAAATATATGTTGTAATCATCTGGATCCTTATCCTTGGGTTACAACATATAAGGATCCAGATCTGGATTCGAGGAAACTACAAATCCATAAGCATGATGCCGAGTCCAGATCCAAATTTTCTAGATCAAAAAATAGATTTCAAACAAGCTCTTTTCAGAACTTCAGGAATTGGAGACTTAGATAATCTGATACCCATTACACTCCTAGTAGTACAGATTTTCTTGAGTACGAATTGCATATTATCAATATAATTTTAAACATAAAAAATGAAATAATTAACCAATTTAGTTGGGAAGTGAAACAGTTGAATCATGGATGAGAAATAGCAAACCCATACCCAAATTTCACTTCTCATATATTTTTCTCCATAACTAATTTAAAATTTTTAAAGAACAGGGAGCTTGCCATGGTGTGTGTCCATATTCTGTGGAAAATGGGTGAAAATGCAGAAATCTATCCACAGTTAAATACAGCGGCCGATAGGCTACATATCAACTGCGATGCAGAGCATAACAGTTATTTTATGCATCTAGTAGAATTGACTGTATCACATGTATCAACAGATACAAAAATTACATTTTTTAATGAGAAAATATTTGTATGTTATCATGGCACAAATTATAGTGTGGCTCTCTTTGTGGTTTCTTCTTTGTGAGGCAACTTGCCACTACCACCAATCATAGTACAGAATGGAATAAGGATGATTCATCATTTATCAGATTTTACTGAAAACCCATTTTCACAGAAGGATGTATGGCCATCGGTCTAAGTTGCCTAATTGGTGTAACATTAGGATGACTAAATCCAACTGTGGAAGTCGCTAATTGTCACGCCCCAACCTTCACACATGCATGATATTGTCCGCTTTGGCCCATGAGCCTCACGGTTTTGTTTCTGATGGGTCTCAACCCACCAAAAGGCCTCATGCATAGTAAGGGTGCAAGCTCTCTATATAAACCCATTCACTTTTCCTCTCTATAGTCGATGTGGGACTCCAGGATGTCACAATCCACCCCCCTTAGGGCTGCACGTCCCTGTGCAGTAGCCTGCCAGTTCCTGTAGCCTGCCAGCCCTCTTGGCCCGCCCACATGTGAACCCGCCCACTTGCACCAGGCCACGGCAGGGACCCACACTCGAACTAGTCGAGAGTCGGCTTTGATACCATTTGTCACGCCCCAACCTTCACACATGCATGATATTGTCCGCTTTGGCCCATGAGCCTCACGGTTTTGTTTCTGATGGGTCTCAACCCACCAAAAGGCCTCATGCATAGTAAGGGTGCAAGCTCTCTATATAAACCCATTCACTTTTCCTCTCTATAGTCGATGTGGGACTCCAGGATGTCACACTAATCAAAAATTTTTTCCCTTGCATAAAAAACAAATCACTGAAAGAGTTTGAACAAGGCCGGCCCAAAAAATTATAGCAGAAATAGTTGGCTTCCAATGCACCATTTCCATTCAAATTATTATGATCATCAAACCTTATGTGTAGTATGAAGATGCAATGAAAGGGTGGTGATCCTGATGGAGAAAACAAATCAAATATTGAAATCATCATCATCAAAGCCCAACTATGTTAGGATTAGCTACACGAATTCTGATTTACTATTCCAATCTATCCTAGGCCAAATCCTTGCAATTATCTTGTAAAGTATCATCTCCCATTGATTACTATGATCATATAGCCTTATCCGAGACTTTGGTCTGCAATAGAAAATGCAATCAAAGGGTGGTTGCAAGTCGCGAGGAAAAAAACGTATCAAATACTAAAATCATCACCAAAGTGATGCAAACCCTAGGGTTAGGGCATGCGGGAAGTGCCGAAGCATATGTCCAAAAACACTTCAAACTTCTCCACATAGACCATAAATGAGGGTAATACCTCAATGGAAGAACCCAAATCAATTAATTAACTCTCAATATTCTATGTGTACAATGCCATATAAATAGGAAAAATAACTTAGGGCCTAAGAAACCTAGTTAAACTAGAAAACTAAATAAACTAGAAACTTAATCCTAATTATAATCTTTAAATAAAATTAGAAACTAAAAAATATAATTAAAATCCTAAATCTAGTTGGGCTCTACACATGTGGCCTGAGGTCTATCTGCAACACAAAGCGATGTCCCAACTATGCGGTTTGGTGTGGCACATTTCACTTCTACTAGTGAAAGCTGGAACTCAAAGATGATGGTTAAGACTGCAACTGTGATGCTATGTGACAACAACTGTAAGTGTACCTTCAAGATCGATGAAGATGATCGGGGAGGTGGTAGAGCTAACAATGGCACCAGAAGACCTATTGGGGGAAACTACAATGAGATGATGGAACCAGGATCAGACGACGGCGAGATCCGATGCAACCCGCTAGCGACAGCAGTGGCATGCAAAGGTGCCAGGTATGCTCTTGTCCTCTCTCCTTCTATTCTCTCTGCTTTTTTGCCGCTTTTTTTCTACTCTGGGTTCTAGGTGTGGGGTGCGGTGAAGACAAGATTAGGGGAAGACGGATTGGAGTCGGGTTGGAAATGGGATTAGGTGGTGGAAGTCTAGGCAGGGCTTTGGTGGGGGATTGGGGTCCCGTTTGGATTTTCCTATTTTTCTTTTTTGGTCAGGTGGGTTCGGTGGTTGAGTTGCGATGGGGAAGAAGGATTGGGGTGGTACATGAGTTTGGCTAGGTTCAAGAGTAGTGGGCAGGGGCTAGGTTTGGGAGTAGTGGGCGCATACAACAGATGGAAAGATGCTGGACAGCGGTATTGGAGTTGATTGTCTGGGTTGGACACAAGATTCCAGCAATAGAGTGATGATGGGGTGATGGAGTTTTGAGATGATTCCAATGGGAAGGGAGGCAGGGGAACGGCGAATGATTGATATGGTTGGATAGGCTTCGATTACTGATCTTTGCTTTAATACCAATTGATGCAGACCCTAGGGTTAGGGCTTATAGGAAGCGCCGAAGAACGTGTTTAAAGACACTTCAAACGTCTCCACATAGACCATAAACAAAGACACACCTCAATGGGAGAACCCAAATCAATTAATCAACTCTAAATATTCTCCGTGTACAATGTCATACAAATACGAAAAATAACTTATGGCCTAAAAAACCTAATTAAACTAGGAAATTAAATAAACAGGAAACCTAATCCTAATTACAATCATTAAATAATATTAAAAAATAATAACTATAATTAAAATCCTAAATCTACTTGGGCCCTACACATGTGGTCAGAGGTCCATCTACAACACAATGTGATGTCCCAACTATGTTGAGGTCAGCCATATGGATTCTACTTCACCATTCCAATCTATCCTAGGCCAAATCCTCGGGTATGAGGACAGGTCACACTTCTTCAGATCTATCCCAAATACTCATCATATGTGAATTCCAATTCACCGCAAAGAAAGAACGCTTTGAATGAAAGCAGATTCCTTGAAAAGTATTTGATTCAATCACTATGATTCAACAATTTATATGAAAAGGCAATGATAACCAAGAAACAACAATTAAACTGGATTTTTAAATCTTTTACATTTTATTATTAGATTGTCTTCCTATAAAATTGAGCATTAGATGGGCCCATGATAATCGTTAATTAGCAGTGTAGTATTGTGTTATATGGTCAGGTTCACAGACCAGGAGTCAGCTTGTCAATATGGGCTCCATTTTTTTGGAACAGATTCAGCGGCCACACCCACAATTTTCACAACCAAGCTACCTGACCCACCAAAAGTCTATTTAAATTGAAACTCGGAGCGCTGAGAGTACTTCACATTTGAGGAGAAGCTTGGTTTTCACTTTTGTCTTCGTATTTGTGCGTGTGTGATTGCACATTTAGGGTTTCATTTCTATTGGTTTCGCGAAAGGATTTAGGGCGACCGTTCTGTGATTGAGGTTTAGAGCTCTGAAGGGATGTTCTTGTGCTAGTCAGCAACCCAGGTGACTGTTCCTTCTTTGATGAAAATGATAGATTTCTTTTTTATATCATTATAGATTATAAGCCATTTTCTCAAATAGTTGGTTTCTTTTGGTGATTTCTCACTCTACTTGATTCTCTCACGACGGGGGACTGATCCCTGGTTTGTGATTCCTCTTCACAAAGTGGTTGAGAAAGTCTTCAGATCTGTGTGGGAGAGATCTGAAGATTATGCATGAATAGTATCATTATGTATCAAATGGCGCAATCCATGGAATTCTGGTAAGCAACAGCCAAATAGCTTTCTTTTTCAATTTTTACTATCTTTTTTTCAAAATTTGGTGTTCCTTTTTAAGAGGTTATCTAGCGATGAAGGGAGACTGGGGGAATGCATTAGATAGAAATTAGGAATAGGAGTGTATTAATGATGATGGTGAATTTAAGTTGTGTGGGCACCCACATTTAAGTTTTATTCAGTCGAATGAATACTACAACTGAGATCCAACTGCTTGGGTCTTCAGCAAAAATAATAATAATAATAATAGTTTTGATCGTTTAGGTGGTTTTCAATTTTCATCCTTTTGATCTTTTTTCATTTTTTGTGAGAGGGGTGTGGGGGGGGAGGAAGTGGGGTTAGTGACAGGTAGTTTCGATCTTTTAGGGACATTTGCTACTAGATCTAAAAGGTAGTTTTAATCTTTTAGAACTAGTGAAAAATGTCCCTAAAAATCCATAGGCCTCAGCCAACTAGGTCATTCGGGAAGAAAAAGAGGGGGAACGAACTCAGACTTGGCTAATTTCTTTTAAAGCACACTGCTAACCCAAACACCCTAACAATTACGTCTAACCAGTTACAGAAAAGGGATAAAGCAACAGCTGACATATGGGTAACCCAGGTTAGCCAAACACATGAACATTCATTTACTTCTAGACTGACTTAACCCACATCAATAAGTTGGCGAATATCCAACAGTCCCATTGATCTCGAAAGATTCTACAGTTTCCCGATCCCTCCAATCCAATACACATGTCCCCACCATTTGTCAGTGATCCAGAATATGAATACAACACGCTGCATTACCGATAAGGAATACCATTTAGTTACCACAAGTAGAAAAACAACAGCTTTCCTTACTTGAACCAATGACCCCAATTCAGAATTCAATCCTATAACCTTCAACCGCCCCCCTCTTTTTTTTGTGAAAATTCTTCCTCAATTATCAATCTTCCAATCTGAAATGCTTAATTAGAACTGAATCTAAGGAAGATGATCAGCCATTGAATGAAACAGACAAACCCCAAGTGTCCAAATTTAGCAAACATTGAATGAAACAGAAAAAACCCAAGTGTCCCAATTTAGCAAACTAGATCATATAATCCAGAGTGAACAGAAGGTGAAAGAAATGCACCCTTGGAGCTCCTTAGGGATTTGAGGACAGTCTTGTAACCCAATGTGTACTTTCCGCTCTTCATCACAAGAGCCAGACGGTTATTTATGTTCTCATGACTCTTCTTCTGCACAACACAAACAATCATATAGATCAACAAGGAGCCCACTGCCAATGCACCAAACAAAACCCCAACCGTCCATTTGGTGGCCAGCAAATCGTGGGCAAAAAATCACACGGCCAGGATTGCTCCGCATATGCAATAGGCATCTAAATGGATGAGTTAGAGAGAAAGGGAGCGTACGGTCTTCTTGGTGGTCACCATGGCTGCTGAAGAGGAGGAAATGCAGAAACTAACCCTCCTGGTTTTTATATATATGAGGATGGTAAGTGGGAACGTAAACCCTAATTTGCAATTTTGTCTAACTTTTTTATTTTTCCCCCGGGCTTTGATTAGCAGTTGCTGAGAAACCCCTCCACCCAACCCCCCAACCCTACTAGGTTATGAGCCATTGGATCTAGGGCTGTCAATTGGCAGGGCTGCTTTTGGGCCACCTCACATTAGAAGGGTTTGGCATTAACTACTATGGTCAAAGGTCAAGCCTAGGACTAACGGACATGGATCCAGTTTGTGTAGCCGGATTAGGATTGCAGAGCTTAAATTTGTATCTGAGTATGGGCCGTTTGGAAACTCTAATCTAATTAATAAGATATAATCAATGGTCTAATTTTAACTTATAATTTATAATTGGTCAATTGGTAAATTCATTTAACAATATGTGCTTAATAAGTAGGTGCAGTCCTTCGAGATGGTTTCAGAAATGTGACTATGGCAGTAAGCAAAATAAAGAGTGAGGTGGAGGGTGCTAATGACGTTGAAACCTTAGCAGCTCCAAGAGGTCTTCAAATAATCATTCATATCGGGATAAACGTTGTTATTCTTACAGCAGATTCTATGTGGACAGTTGAGGCTTTAAAAGCGATGTTATTCTGAAAGTAGATTCTATGTGGACAGATGAGGCTTTGAACTCTTCCGCATCTAATTTATCTAAATAGGGACCTGTGTTTGAAGAGATTAAAGTTCTACCGAGTCACTTTAACAAATTTGAAGTATACCATGTAGGAAAAGAGGGGAATGCTATTACTTACAAATTTGCTAAACATGCTAAATATGTAAATGATATGAGAGTCTTGTGGCATTCTATACCAAACATGATTAAACAACATATATTTGTTGATTCAAAGTTGGCTTCTCTTTAATATATTTAAGGATCTTTTCATCAAAAAATAATAATAATAATAATAATAATAAAGTGTTTGGTAAACTTGAGATCTTGGGGCCCAAGTAATTACAATGTAGAATCCACCATTTTGTGTCATTTTGAAAATTTCATAAGATTATTTTCGTCCAAAATACTTGTAAATTTTGGTTGTGTTTTTGCAAGTCTATTATTTGTCACGATTTGTTTAAAAACTATTCCAAACAACTTAAAGTTTGTTTGGTAACTCAAACAAATGGTCTTTGAATGTTTTGCCTTTATTTCATTAAGTCACATATGTTGTGATTTTGACATCACCCATTGTGCACATACATCAATCCAAGATCAACAAAGAACCAACCACACACAAAAAGAGACACAGAGATTTACGTGGTTCACTCAAATATGGGCTACATCCACGAACACAGAGACGATCATCTTCACTATCACAAGTAAAGCATACAGAGACTCTCGTTCTCTCACATCATCTCACCTCCGTGGTGTGGGAACACCACGGACAAGAGAGCTCTCACATCTCTTCAATGCAAGATCTAGGATTACAGACTAAATACATATATAGTCTCTGCTTTCTTGGCCACCAAGAAAGCCCCAGTATAATTACCAAAATACCCTTGACCTTAAATTAATCCTTGGCTAACCCAGTGGACTCATCCGGCTAAACTGGAATACAAGACATAAACCCAACAATCTCCACCTCGACTTGG
This sequence comes from Sextonia rubra, assembly GCA_037013555.1. Lineage (NCBI taxonomy): Eukaryota > Viridiplantae > Streptophyta > Magnoliopsida > Laurales > Lauraceae > Sextonia > Sextonia rubra. Next base: position 14,180,414 of record JASUAD010000007.1, on the reverse strand, counting down.
ATTCCGTCCAACTCGAGCCACCAGGAGATAAAAACAGGCAATGTCTTCGTGTACCTTGTTGAATAGTACACACTGCACCAACGATGCAGTCTTCTTCCTTCAACACTTTGATATGTTAAACCAGCACATGAACTTTGAGCAAAGTTATCGTCTCGTTAAACTCCACCTAGAACTTAAAGCTCGAATCCATTGACGAATCTGAGTGATATCGATATTTGAATCACTCACCATCTTGCCCCATCTTCAACATCACTATAAATATCCAATCACCACAAGCATGTAAGCAAAACAGATCGGAAATACAAGTCCAAATAACTTCACAATTGCAGAACAACCTCTGCCTCCGAGCGGTCAAAAACTCTATTTGACCTGGCCTCCAATCAATCAAACACATGTTTGACAACTACTAATGTGAGCATGCATTAGCTCCACCTTGCAGCTTCTTCATAGGCTTGGCTCTAGCAAGATGAATAACATCACATGTGATCCGGAAAGCATACGAATCCCAAATGAACAACTTCATTTGAACCAGCAAACCCTTTGCAACTAGGCCAGCGACTCTTATTATTGGGTTTGCAATAACAATCAGGTCAAATCGACCCAATTACTTTTTGTGTGCGTGTGTGCGTAAGCAACTAAGATCAACAATCAACCACACAAGAAGACAAGTGATTTACGTGGTTCGGCAAAGATGCCTACATCCACAGGAAACCAATTTTCACTAGGGTCTCCTCCAATCTGTGAAACTACAGCCTTGGAATCTCAGCCTCAACAAGAACTAGATCCAGCCCTTTCCGGTAACAGCGAAGATTTCGGCAATGAGCTTCTAGAACGATCGGCAGCCCTTCTTGAAACGAGTCAAACAGAGACTACTCTCTGTTTCAGCCAAGGACCCGAACGAATGACTTCGCCGATCCTCTGTTTTCACAATAACAGTGACCCGAACCCAAACAAGCCAATCCGTTGATCCTGAGATCACAACCGCAGCGATCTAACTCCAAGATCTGAACAAAACATGTGAATCCTTTTTCCTCCGATCCCAACCAAACCGGAGAACCCAATCTCGTCTTCTTCTTCTCCGATGGTGGCCCAACTAGAGATCACAAAACTGATCTCTCTTCTTCTCTGTTTCGAAAACAGAGATCCGAATCCGTCAACAAAGATTCAATCAATCGATTTTCATGCTCACAACCTCCAAGCCACCAAGCGATCTCCACCTTGCTCAGAAACCCAAGGAACACCACCTCGGCTCTGATACCACTTATTGTGATTTTGACATCACCCATTATGTACATACATCAATCCAAGATCAACAAACAACCTACCACACACAATAAGAGACACAAATATTTACTTGGTTCACCCAAACAGGGCTACATCCACGGGCACGGAGACGATCATCTTCACTATCACAAGTAAAGCATATAGAGACTCGCGTTCTCTCACATCGTCTCACCTACGTAGTGTGGGAATGCCACGGGCAAGAGAGCTCTAACCTTTCTTTAACGCAAAATCTAGGGTTACAGACTAAACACATATATAGTCTCTGCTTTCTTGGCCACCAAGAAAGCCCCGATACAATTATCAAAACACCCTTGACCTTAAATCAGTCCCTAGCTAATCCAGTGGACTCATCCGGCTAAACCGGAATACAAGACATAAACCCAAAAACATAAATGGATAAAAATTGATTATAAATGTCTAAAGCAACAAGAGGTAGATTGTTAATTGTTACAGTGTTTTTGATGTCCTAGCGGCCCTCTCCGGTTTTTTTTCCTTTTTTTAACATGTGGGACCTTAAACATTGATCCAAACTGTGGATATCTTTATGAAGCTAAAAATGGTTATTAGCTCAGATTTCAACCATTGGATGGTTATGGGTTTTGAAATATTTGCAAAAAAAAAAAAAAAAAAAAATCTTACCCTTATAGCTACCTTTTTGGGACTTATGTGAGCCATTAAATCAAGATTTGAACTGTCGATCCTCTCTGATAAGGTAAAAATGATGGGAACAAATTTTATGTGCCAATTCATGATGGATGTTCAGAAATTTGTGAACAACGGTGTACCGTCGGATGTACACAAGTTTTATGATGCGATTTCCAAATGCTTTTTGGCAAACTGGGTTTTTCAAGGTTTTCTTTATTATTAGAGGCCTCTTACTTACAATCCAAATCGTCCATCCTCTTTGAGATGCCAAAATCAACTGTAGGGTCAAATTTCAGCCATTGGATGATTATGGATTTTGAGATATTTGTAATAAAAAAAACTCTAGACCAGTGACACTAGTTTTATTTTATTTTTTATTTTTATTTATTTTATTTATTTATTTTTTTGGGACTTTTGCAGACCCTAAATCAAGATTCAAGCCATTCATCCTTTTTAGAAGGCTAAAAAGGGCATGGGGTCAAATTTCATGCCTCAATTCTTTATGGATCTTGAAAATTTTGTGATGAACTATTGAGTGTTTTTTTTTAGTATGTTTTTCCTTTTTTCTTTTTTTTATTCTTGGAATCTAAACCCAAATCATCCATCCTCTTCAAAATAACAAAAATATCCATGCCGTTATGTTATCATGAAGTTTAAGATATTTGCAAAAATACTCCAGACCCCTGCTCTGAATCAAGATCTGAAATCTTCTTCCTATCTAAATAATGCTAGGGACAATGGCATCGCATTTGCAGACCAAAAGGCATTATACACATCCAAAAGCCAAAAAGGGCCACAATACCGTCTCAAGACCTTTTGTTTTTTTTTTTTTTGGCTGTAGCGGGGTGTTTGGTTGGGTTGCTGTCGGTGGTAATGGAGAGGGTTGAAGGCTGGGAGAGTACAACCACTGAAAAATGCAGACCAATATGTCGGTGATTTTCTTTTGATAGCCCCGATCGCATAAAACCATGGGCAGTGAGATGCATACTGACATGACCACTATAGCCATCTTCATCCACGTGATGGTCCGCCCTACGCACTCAAGCTTGCACAAACCACCTAACAGAAAGGAAAGCTGCTACCTTGTGATGATGGAAACAACTCATAATAATAAACACACCCCCGATTGCCTGCTTCATATTAGAGCTTCCCGCTTGAATGGGTGCTTGCACGGACCTGGACTGCCCCAAACCGCTTACAGAGGACTTCTCTGCTGCCACCACCCAAAAGCCTCTACTGGCTAGCCTAGCTGCCTAAAGTTGTAGCTGAAAAGGTCCTTTAGAAGCCCAGTTGTGTGGAGCCTTGCCAAGTCACTACTACATTGCCACTAACTCTGTTATGGCTAGCAAACCAAAGCCACATCGCAGAAAGGTTCATAGATATACAGCTAAACTGCACATGATGAACATTTGAATTTGTATGAGTGAACAAAATTGCGAGAGACGTGATTTCCAAGGTTGCCATGATCAAGGCCAAAATCTAGGGAAGAATAAACTGCAGGCATTGCACCACATTTCGTCGTCAATTTCTAGAAAACAAAATACCAGAAGCAGCCCTGGATACAATTTTATTACTTTATTTGGGGCAACTACTAGAAAAACAAAATGAAAGCAATAGATGGTCAAAGCACCAGCAATCATCAAACTAAATCAGTTAGAACAGATGCAATCGAGTTAAAGTTCTATTTTTTTCTTCTTTTTCTCGTCTTCGAGATTACATTTGCCTAAGCTTACGCTTCTTCGCCTCCCTCCGCATTCTCTCTCGCCTCTCTTCCTCTTCAATGAGGCGTTGCTCCCGCTCATCCTCCTCTCTAGCAATTCTGGCACTGCAACGCAACAAATAGCAACAGGTATCAACCATACCAATGACATGACAAATTGAAAAAATTTTACAATAAATTTGTATGAAAGAAATGTTAGTTGTCATTGCATGTGAAAAGGTATTCAGAAGCCACAAGCCCCATAGAAGAGGAGGCAACAAGTGCCAGCCCACTTGAAATTGGATCAACATCTCCCTTGAATTGCAACTCCTGAAGAGTTGGATGATGACCTTTGATATTTTTTGGTGCCCCTTGTCCACCTTTCGATAATTACAAGTGTCTTGATTAATGAGCCCCAGTGTCTGTTACACAGGCCATGGCCACAATGACCCTTACACCATCACATTAAAAAGTTGGAAGTTCGACTCTCTTCAAAAGGGCCCCAAGCAGAAAAACCTAGGTAATCACTGCCCAACTTGGTTGCCTACAGAGACAAATGGACTCAGGAGACAGGCTTAGTAGGAAAGAGTTTTTCAACCATTCCTATGACCTACCACTAACAGATGATCTTTGCCAGCCATGGGCCCATCCAATGGAAACCCAGAAGTTCTTAAGATCACAAGTTTGTGGACTTTATAAATAAAAATGGCATCATTATGTACCTTCTTTGCTCTTCTTTTAGAATGTCATCAAAAGTTACCACGTCCATGTCACTGACATCATCGTCAACAGCAGCATACCTGTTTGGATTATACCTGCAAGAGTATGATTCATGAACCACCATCCAAAGTCCAAAAAAGTTTATCCAACTCAGAAGTCAGGATTGTTGCTCTTATCAACTTGATTAACTCAAAAAGAGGTTATTGATGAGGAGAAAAAGATATGAGAGAGAGAGAGAGAGAGAGAGAGCCCCGCAGGGGGGGGGGGGGGGGGGGGGGGGGGGGGGTTGTGTTCCCACTGCTAAACAGGTATAAAAGGATTAAACCCTTTTTGAGATTCCATAGACAGGACTTGAGCCCTCTCTTAACGGATGGAAAAAGGTGGTGGTCTATCTTTCCACATGAAACAAATTAATTCTTTTGTCACTTTCCAGCTATGATGCACATATACTTCAAAATGGGCAACGTATCGTATCCAATACTTCACTTTTTATGTGTAAAATCCGTGTCCATGGCGTGTCCTTGCCATATCCATGCCGTATCGGGGCATCATAGCTTTTTAGTGCACAGTGCCCCAAAGAGACTACTAAAGAGAACACATAGAAAAAAGTGAAAAATTAAAAACTACGTATGTATATACAACGCTTTAGGCACCAAGAAATACTGATACATTAATTAGTTGATTGATTCTTTCATATTGTGAAAGGAGCTTGATACATAAGTTCCATCTCAAGCAAGATTATGTCCAGAAAACATTGAAGGTGTTTTTAGGTGCATTGTTAACATCGCACCAAGCTTGTTATGAATATTTAGTATCACACAATTCGGTTTGGGAATTGCATAAATCATAGCATATCATTCATAAACGCTTTGCATTGTAGAAATCATTATAAATCACTGTTTGAAAAATACCGCATGAGTACACGAACCATTCTTTCCATTTGAACCACGCTTTGCATTGCAGTATATATATGATCCTAAAGATCAGCAGGAGATATCAGAGACCTTTTTCAGTTTCTTTCCCTTGTTACTATTGTTAATTAAATCGATAGGTATGATTAAAAGGATTAAACTCTATCTGGAATTCCATAGACAGGATTGGAGCCTTCTCTTAGAGGAGGGTAAAAGAAAGCTTTGCTTTTCAACACAAAGAAAGTGATTCCTTTCTCGCTTTTTTACTTTTCCCCTTTGCATTTAGACTTTTTTGGTGGCCTTGTGATCCTTTCTATACCAATTTGTACAAGAGTCTGGTCTGCAAGTTGGTTATATATCCGTATAGGGAAATAATCATATAACTATGAGAACTATTTCTCACCATTGCTTTGTGATAAGTCTAGGTGGGGCCCATCTATCACCCAATCTAAATCTTGCAATACACATGGAACAACGCCCCCCCAGGGGATAGTCACAAGCCCCAAGTTCCGGTCAAATCTGAATTTGCTGGACTGTTGGATCGACCGTGCATGAATATGAATGGACTGGATTTGTAGGCCACACACGAAAGGGTAAAGGACACATGATTAGGGCAAAACTTGATATTTAGGTTGGTCCCACAAATCTTTTCATCCTCCCTGGTCCAATTCCCAAATGAGACCCACAAGTGGGCCCCATAAAAAGTTCTTATGGTAGGTGTGTGAGAACACATCTCATAGGATTAAAGCCCATACATATATATATATATAATATTCTACAATGAACAAACTGTCACTCAACTGTCAAAACAATAAATTCCATTCTGTGTTTTTTAAACTTTTGTGTGGACGTATAAATGCCGCGGAGCAGCATAAACACTTTTGAATGGTTCTTCAAAGGCTTAAGACAAGTAGTCTTTGGATTTTTACTTCTTGTAACACAGCCAGCAGTTTGAAAGGTACAGCACTTGAGTTTTTCTCCTATTTGTTTTTTGTTCTTATTCCTGTGGTATTTTATCAACCTATGTTCATATAATTTGTAAATGGGCCTTTTTTTTTTTCATTTGGTTTCAGATACCTAAATGGGTTTTGTCGATAGGACACTTGCTAAGAAGGGGACTTCTAATGTTTCATTTATTACTTTTAGTTGGCCTCTAGCTTTGCTTTTAATTAATTCTAAAACAGTTTTTTCTTACATTTTGTCCCATTAATTATTCAAAATATTTATGCATATGTTAATTACGTTGTTATTTATCATTCCATTGCTAATATGAGTGGAAGTTGATTTTTTTTTTTTTTTGAAAAAAAAAATGAGTGGAAGTTGGATTGCTCATGATGAATACATAATATTAAAAAAAAATTTTTTTTTGATATTTTAAAAAATCCTAAAGTTCATGAGCCAGTTCAATGTCAAGAACGAATTGTGATACAAATCTGATTTTCAAAACATTAATTAGGTTCATACATTTAAAAACTAAAATCAGCTCCTATTTCAGTTGAACTTGTCTTGTATGACATTGAAATTTCTTGATAAAATGTTAAGTTTTCCCGGCTTCTGTTGCTTTGTAATTCTAGTAAAAGGACAACAAGAGGAGATAAATTGGATACATCAATACAGAGAGCAGTGGATGAAGTCAAAAATAAATAAATAAATGTTCATGATGCCCGCCTCACTTACATTCAGTTAAGAGGTAGTAATTAGTCACTCTTATTTTAGATAAAGTTGGACTTTGGAACTCCCTGAGCATTAAATTTTTAGCATCCAGCCACAAGTTTAAATAGCATTGAATCAAATTGTGAGATTTACAGTTTCAAAAGTGAATTCTTTTATTAGAATCTCACTTTCATTCAAAAATCTTCTCCCCATTTCTAACTCTTGTTTTACTTAATTTCTTTTATGAGTTGTGTGAACCAATTACAATTTTTCTTTCTCCTGAATTGTCCCCATTCAGTGACTCTTTAGCATGTAACGGGGATTGTATAGTTTCAATGGTCATCGGTATAGCTGAAAATCATTTTGATTATGCTTCAAGCATTTTATCTTATGTTTACAAGTATACAGTATGTACAAGTAAATCTCATTGTCTTGCAACATGATGATGTCAAACCTTCTATGTTCCTCTGGTTAAAAAAACTTTGTCGCTATTTTACAGCAGCAAGTTGTGAGTTGAAGTACACATAATCAAGGCATGATGACACTGTCACTGACAGCCATGGCACTATTGAGTTGTCTGAAACAGTTACAATGTTTCTTTGTCATGAGTTGTCTAAACCAGTAACAATGTTTCTTTCTCCTGAATTGTCCCCAGTCAATGACTCTTTGCCATGTAATGGGGGATTGTATAGTTTCAATGGTCATTGGAACAGCTGAAAAGTATTTCTATTACACTTAAAGCATTTTATCCTACGTTTACAAGTATACAGCCTGTACAAGTAAGTATACAGCCTGTACAAGTAATCTCATTTTCTTGGAACATGATGATGTGAAACCTTTGACGTTCCTCTGGTTAAAAAAAAAAAACCTAGTTGCTATTTGACATCAGCAAGTTGTAGATTTCAGTGCACTTCATCATGGAATGATGATACTGACCACCATGGCTTTATGGATTCTATAAAAGCAGAACAATAAGAGGAATACAACAAGCTAAAGAAAGAAATCTTACCCAAACATATTCCTGATCATTTTGATAGCCTCTTCACCATCATCCATGTCTTCTTCATCAGAGTATCGATTCATAGGCCTCTTTTTTGGCCGATCCTCTCGTATAGGACGTGATGGCATTTGCTTGGAAGGTTTCATCTGTAGACAAGGCACATAAGAAACATTTAAAGTGTCAAAAGCTATGATACCCAAGTAAGCATGGATATAGAAGAAACATGACAAGAACATGGCAAGGACAGATTTTGAACATCTAGAACATAGGATAAAATACAACACAGATGTAGCTTATCATAGATCAGAATTTAGCAAACATTGGCATTTGCTCCGTGAGAACGATTGATGGCATTAATATATCAGATACACTGTGTGTGTGTTTCTTTGTGTATGTGTGCGTGTGTGTGTGTGTGTGTGAGAGAGAGAGAGAGAGAGAGAGAGAGAGAGAGAGAGAGAGAGACCTGAGGCTTTGAAGAGGGCACTGGCCTTTTCGGCATAAACTTGGGTTTATCCTCTGGCTGTCTTGGGGTCATCCTAGGTTTATCCACTGGCTGCCTAGGGATCACCTTAGGTTTATCAGCCGGTCGAGTATCCTTTCTCTTTTCCAAATAATCCTTGTGTGTATTAGCCTGCGATTTTGGCAAAGATGCCCTATTGGTAACTGGAATGGAATTCTTTGCACTCACAGGAGCAGCCTTCTTTTTTTCTATGTTATTAGCAGATGACCCTGCGAAAGGAACTTTTGGCCCCACAGGCCAGCCAGGTCCATTTCCAGCATTGCTTCCAAGCGGTTTTCTTGGATCACCTAATGGTCGCCCAGGTCTACTTGTTGGGGCCGCTTTTGGGTGCACCACTTTGGTTGGCATCTGCCGACTTGCAGAGACTAACTTTCTCTCTTCATGGCCACTAGCAGCCGGCTTAACAGTCTTGCTCATTGATGACGCCTTGCCCTTGAATGTCACTTGAGCTGGCCGAGCATCTTCCACATCAGCAGAAACCTGTATAAATCTCTTCCTTAAAAATATTAAGTGTACTTAATGCCATTTAATTTTATCAATATATGGAACCTATTCAACGCACCAGAAGTCTGAACCGGAACATTTCGGGGTGCAGAATCTTTTGAAGGGACAGGGAACTCTGCATCATCAGACATTAGAAAAGAGTAGTCCCGTGTGTCTCTAAGCTTCTGTACCTTCATTTTTAACTGCAATAGCAAGGCAATTAGTTGCATGCATGTATCATAGAAAACTTCAGCGGTTGACATTGGTTACTCATATTCATGTACCTCATTAACAGCTTTCGGTGGAGGGCCACGCGCCCTGTCTCTTTTTTCCTCATTTGTAGACAAGGCCCCCTTTTTACTCTGCCAAATGCAACTAATATAATCATCAGCATCATCATCGAAGCCTAGTCCCATCTATCTAAGGTACACAAATTGCGAGAAAAATATAAATTAGCATGCATACCCCCATGTTTGAATTTGGAGTTCTAGCATGAATGTGCTGAGTTTCGAAGATTGACTTGCTTTCTTCGAGCACTCTTCGAGCAATAACAGGCTGGGAAGGACCAAAAAAAGAGCCATAACTGCATATAGAAACAATGGATGGGCATCCAATGTCCACATCAGCCTCCTTGAATAACTATTATTCTAATAGAAAAAATGTGAACCAATCAAATACATAAAATTTCAACAAAGAAAAAAAAAGTACTAAAGATCCCTTCTCTTCCCTAAAATAAAATAATGTGACAAATCATTATCACATAGTTTAAGGGGTCATGTTCATTAATTTAAATCTAGTTTAAGTGGTCATGTTCATTAATTAAAATCAGACAAGAAGGACCTAAGTGCTCAGTTTGAGATGAAAGACCTAATTTGCTTTCTATACAGGAGAAGTATACCTCTAAATATATTTATAATGTTGAAAACTATGAGATAATTTTTTACATTTCTAAGTAATAATAACATGATCAAATTGGTCCTATTTAAGAAAAAAATAACAAAAGGGGGTGAATCCATTTTTATCAAAATCTTATTATTATTATTATTATTATTATTATTAAATCTTGCAGCTCCTGAAACAAAAATATCATGACTTAATACAAAACAAAATCAAAGGAATTGACATTTTTGTCTCATTTTTTTCTAGAAATGGCATCTATCAAATACTATATTGTCTAAATTAAATCAAGCATTCATAAAATTGCTTAATTTGTCTTGGGTTCCAAGTAAAAGAAAAGACTGAATGTTAACCAGCCACACAAGCAAGATGATGGTTCCGCATTGAGCAGACCTTGTCTGAGATTGCATTGCGAGTTTCTCAAACACACCAACTCCATAACCACATTTAAAAAAAAAATAGTATAAATGTAAGATAATATCTCATTAATAAAAAAGACTTAACATGGCATGTGCATAACTTTGTAATGTTACACCTTTCTCATTAAGGATCCATGCTTTTTCTGCATGAAATTTTACTAAATATATGAATAATGATAACATAATCTAAGTATTTTCAAAATGCAATGTCATTTTCATGGCAAGCATTAAAAAACAGTCTCTCTTAATACAACTCACAAACTAAACAAATGGACATAAGCACTAACTTATCATAGGGCAGTTTCTTCTTCTCCTGAGAATGGCCAGAAGTAGATGCCGATTCCTTCTTCAACCGCCGTCTAGCTTCTTCTTTTAGACGTTGCCTCAACTCAAGATATTCTAATTCCTCCTTGGTGGGCTTTGGATCTTCTTTCTCATGCTCCTCTTCCTCTTCATATTCCTCTTCCTCTTTATCACCCTCCTCAAAATATCCCATTCCTTCGTCTTCCTCCTCTTCATATTCATCTAAATCTCTATGCATTTCCTGCATGATGAGCCGAAAAGAAATATACAGATATTTTCTTCCCTTTGACATTATAAAATGTAAGAAAAACCTCTGCAAGCTTTGACAAAAATAAAACTTACATTTCTTTCATGGAACCGCATTGCCCCTCCTTTAAGAACCTTGCTAGATTACAAGACTGAAGAGATAATGATGAAAATGTGACACCTAAAAATCAAAAGCAAAAATAAATTCCAATTATGTACAACAGAAAGCATCCCAAACAAAAATAAACTTCATTTATCATAACTGTTCATTAGAAAACCTAATGAATTTGCTAATTTGCATAAATTTTTAACTGATGTATTTCACAACATGATGACTTCTAATCATCTCCACATGACTATCTTTTCTCTTTTTTGGCTCTTCTCCTTCTTAAGCCCTCTTTGGTTTCTTTCTCTTTTTGAATTTTGAGTAGTGGCTGTATTCTTGTGGGTCTTCCCCTTCCGCTTCTCAGTATAGACCTTTATACCGTAAAGCTTTTGATTAATACAAGTTACCATTTCAAAAAAAAAAAAAGACACCTAATCATTGGTCGAAAAAAGAAAGTAGTGTAGAAACCATATCCTACACAATGAAGTCGTGGTTTCTGATGTAGCACCAACCACTCATTGGAACTACACCAATTTCAAAGCATCTAATTATCAATCAATCTAACACCAATATAAACACATCCTATAACCGAAATCCAAATGTCAAACATTTTAGATTAAAAAAAACAAATGCAGAGGTAGAAATGAACATCCACAATATCAATTTTATGAATGGTTCAGGGTTGATTCGCATGTTATTGCCCGGTAAAGAAAGAACCCATATTTTCTGAGTTAACAAAGTATTATAATCCTGGTAAAGATCTTAAACATAAGACCCTAAAACTGGTCAGATTTTCACATCAAGCAATCTTGATATCTAAATTTCTAAAACCAACAGAATCCCAGAGAAACATTCTTCTTAAAAATGAAAGAGTACCCAAAACCATATCATATTTGCAACAACAACAAAAAAAGCACAGAATTTCATCAAAATAAAAAAAAAAAAAGAAATCCCTATGTTTTCCCACATTCGCAAAAGATTTTCTAACAGGGCATCATCTTACAGCATATTTTAGCATCCACTGCGCAAGATTAGCCCTTTCCATCTCCTCTTAGAACCGCCAACATCAAGCAATCTTGGGCATGAAGAAAGACTCTAACTTTCTACAATCTACCGAACCCCAGAAAACTATTCTTCTGAAAATCGAAAGATCACCCAAAACCATATCATATTCTCACCAAAAGAAGAAGAAAAAAAAAAACCCAAATTCATACGATCAGATCTGCAAAGTTAAAATGAATGTAATCGCAAACAACAAAGTGGAAAGAGACGAGATTGATTATACCCTCAGAAACACCAAAATCGAAGATCCAACAAAACCGAATCACCCATTATCAAAAGAAACCCTAGAAAGCTCAAAGCGCATGCGATCTAGATCTAAAATCGATTTGAAACACAAGAAAGAATCAAATCTCCGGATCTTACCTCTGCAATCGAGAAAACAGAGAGAGAGAGGGGAATCGATTGAATTCACACCTTGATCGAGGAGCGCCGTATCGCGTCTTCGAAGCCTGTAGATAAAAACCCTAGCAGGTAGAGAGAGAGAGAGAGAGAGACTTTGGTTCGAGAGAGGCCCTTTTAGATGGAAAGCCGGGACGCGAAGAACCCTATCACGCGCATGGTGCGCATTGCGCACCAAGTAGGCCCATAAGCGGGTTAGGCAGGCTAAGCCCCGAGGCCTGGGCCCGGCTAACTTTTGTTTGCAAATTAGTGATCGTGTGATGCCTTTGTGGAGGAGAAATTTGCCTTTGGATTATAAGGGTGGACTTCTGCGTTTTTACAAATGGGATATGTATATTAAATTTAAATATGTAAGTTTTGCATGTATAAGATTTATCTATGTTGAACATTATAGAATGTTGGTTAGCAAGCACCATTTCAATATCATTTTTGCATCGATTTGTTTTATCTTTTTAAGATATGTTAATTAAATAATAATCAAGAAATTAATGTATGAGTGCACGACGAGAAAGAAAGAATCTATCTCAATTTTTATTTTTTGTTTTCTTTTCTAATGATTTTGTTATGGCCAACAATGGGTTGGGTTTAAATGAACACCCACCTAGACCTGCTCCTATTAGAGATTGCTTTATTGATTGGTTTATTAAGTTAAAGGTGGGTTTAGGTTCCCATATTTGATGCATAGATATAGTTAGGCAAACCTACATATGGAAAGTTTTTATAGGATAAGTGGTAGTAGGCAAACTATACAATCTAAATTTTGTAGGTTCAATGTCTCTCGTTTATGTTTAATTTTTATATTATTATTATTATTATTATTATTATTATAAGAATAGACTTTTAGATGGAGAACGACACGTGGTGCAGTCTTTTTGCCAAAATGCGACATGTGGCACACTCTAATTAAAATCCTAAAAATTTCTCCCATTGTCCCTCCTTTAACTAAAATCTCTCCATCTCAATTCTTTTACTATTTAAACTTCTACAATTCAATATAATACTATCATGAAATCACTCATCTACCCACCATTTTAAATTATTCCCTAAAATCTCCCCCTCATCCAACACATACAATCCACGTTTCCAATTATCTTTTATAAAATGTATGTCATAAGGTTTCCAATTGTTTTGAGATCATGATTCAATTCTCTTTGTTTTGCATTGTATGTTGTATGGTTTCCTATTCGTTTTCATGATTATTTCTCTCGATCCGATCTATTACTCTCTATGTTGTTTTCCACAATTATGCGTTTCTTCACCCAGTTTAATTGAATTTTTTTTTATTGATTGCATATGTATGCATTCCAATCTCCTCCCCTCTAATCTAATCGCCTCATCTAAAATCTCAATCTCTCGCTCACTCATTTAAATCTCAACCGAATCCCCTCCCAAAAAATCTAATTACCCTACGGTCTTTCTTTCATCTTAAATGCCTAGAAAATTATACACTTACAAGGCTGTGGAGTTTTTCAATCATGTGGTGCTCAAGTGGGAAAGCGAAAGTGGCTTTGCGAGAGAACGACAAGTGGTGTGCTCATATTTAAAAAAATCTCCAACCTTTTAATCCTCTCTTAATTTAAATAAGTAATACAGCACCATTCTCCCAACTGATCTTTCTGTCCTCACCAACAAATCCTTCTTATCTATTAAAACTTCACAATTAAGTAAGCAAGTAATATAGCATCCTTCTCCCAACTGATCTCTCTCCCTTCTTTAGCAAATGTTCCTACCCATCTATTAAAACTTTCCAATTAAGCAGTTTATTTGGCCCATCTTTAAACTTTCTATCACATGATAGAATCCCGGGCCAAATATTAAATGGGCCAAAATCTTAGATCCTTGACAAGGTCAATTATGTAAGCCCAAAACCCAAATCAGCCCAAAGTGGACATGCCCAGCTCTCACCACATGATTTAATTAGGTCAAATGAGAGGAAGAGTTAAAAGTAAGAACTTTCAAATGATTCATACTAAGTTTAAATCTTCTAAAGTTATCATACTTTGTTATTACTTTTATTTATTTCATAATATGTCTTATATGCTTGGTTGAATCTTTATTCATTTGATTCCATCACATGAAAACCATTTTTAAATTCATTTTGTGTTTTGGTTTCAACAATGCCAGACATAACTTTTAATATCTTTCATAGCATGTTTCCTTTCTTAGTTAAATCTTATATTATTGAATCCATCACATGAAAATCATTTTCAATCTATTATATGTTTTGAATTCAACAATGCTTCTTCATCACATGTCTTGCTTTTAAAACTTTGAAAAACTTATAGTGCTTTATTTTCAATCTTCCATTAAGTTGATACTTATGCATGCCATGTGTTTGACATATTACCTCAATCAAATAATTTCTTGATTTCATATATTTTGAAACCCAAATCAAACTCTAGTTTATTATTAATCTATTTGGCTTATTTTTCATGATTTATTATTTTCACTTTAATTGAAGGTAGTTTTCATACACATTCACATTAAATTATAATCTTTGCATTTTATTTTGTTTGTATGTAATAATTGGACTGTAACTTTTATATTTGCTTAGTTAGAGGTATCTCCTTGTACTTCAATATATCTCTTCTAATGTATCTTAGACACATTTTGGAGGGAAAAAACATATGTTGTTGAGGTTAGTGCTAAGCCTTGAAAGCATTTGTTTAATTGTAAAGGTTATTACTTAGCCTTAAATAGCATTTGTTGTTGCAAAAGTATTGCTTAGCGTTAAAAATCGTTTGATTTGTGGAATACCGGTGGGGTGTAAAGACACTAGTCGAAAGTGGATGCAATAGGCACTTTTGCCGAACTACTATTTATTGTTGTGTTGTGGTGAGTGCCCCTTCTTTTCATGATAAAAGTTTATAATGTATGCTTCTGCCTTTTTATTTATATAGACATCACTTGTACTTAATTTGTAAGAATAAGTTAAAGTTAGTTATAATTGGATTAATTTTATAGCTCACCCTAGTCACCCCACTCTGGTTTCAAATACCGGGCTTTCACCCTCACCTTTCCCAACAAAGAATGTCAAATGGCAATGCCAAGAGGATAACACCTACAACTACATAAACACCTCTACTCACTAACCAAGGTTTAAGAAATTAATGTCAAATTTACAGCAATTCATGTTGCATCATAAAAAATGCTCGGATAGTTACCACAAGTGTCAGTAATTGGTTTTTTTTTTTTTTTTGATGAATGGTGGCACATCTGATTATCAACAGTCAGCTTTTGAACCTTGCCTGTCATTTTAAACGGACACTTCCAGTTCATTTGTCAATGTCATCCATCTTCTTTAAGATTGTGCATGCAGAACGAGACCACAACACATGATAAACATGGCTGGGACAATAGTAGCAAAAGGAAGATGACACAAACAACCATGGTGGCCACCCTACGGTTCAAAATGAGAGATATCTAGGGTCGTACAATATCATAGGATTATTGTACAAATAGCTTCGTCGAAAATATTTAGACTTCACTTGTCCATAGGCAAATGTCAGACATAATGGCAGTTGCGAGGGCAATCTCTTAAAACACTGATTGAAATTTAAAGGTACAGTAAATACATAAGGATGCTTTGTTTCCTAAGTTTTTAGAGATGGGAGAAACTGATGTTAAACATGGATGTCAGGACTAGGATGGCTGGGGGCCAAAATGTTCATAACTTGAGAAAATAGCAATACTTTCTAGTGAGCTGATTCAGAAAATGATCATCAGCCACTACCAAGCCTTACCACATGCTTATAGTTGTCACAAGAGGTGGTTCTCTCTCTATCTCTGTTTCCCCTTAAGGACATGATAGTAATTTTGTAGGGACCCATTGAACTTTAAGACTCCTAAATCAATAGTTGTGTTAATTGATAAAATGAATTTTTCCTAAAATCACATCCACAATGAGACCTTTCTATTGCGCTACTTTTTTCAATGATTTGCATTCATCCAAGAGGATTTGCAAGAGAATCAGAGTTTCACCTCTCCCAATCCTTGAGAGTTACCTCTAAGCATAACTTAGCCTATTTATAGATGATATAGGACAAAACAACACTAATAATAATGTAGCTATAGGGGTTCCATTTATTTAGTCTACTTTTCACGTCCACATGATTTAAAACTTATTCAAATATTTGTTTGAATGCTTTAAACCGTTAGGAAATATTATTTTAAATGTCTACTTAAATCCACCTTTTTGGCTCTATTTTAAAAATTCACATAGAGGTAATTTTTTTCAAATAAACCTGAATGTATAAAGCAATTAAGCATTTTCTTTTCCTTTTTTTTCTTTTTACAAATTTACTAGTATAACTTTTGCTATATGACTAGTTTACATATACCACTGTTACTAGATGTCAAGTTTGCCAGTATTATTTTTATTATATGTGAACTTTGCCCATATAATTTTTTCTATAGGATAAGTGTGCTTTTTTGAATTAATTTAGATATGTCACCAATCTGTTTGCGGAAGAGTTGAAATAGTTCTATTTAAAACAAATATTGCATAAGCTCCCCATTATACAGATTAGACTTGCCAAACAGGTTAACTTCTAGAAAGAAGTTTCAGTTAATTGTTTCGAAAGTAAAAGAGTAATAAATGCAAGTTACAGTGAATCTTAGACAAGAAGGATATTTCTTAATGCTTAAGTTATCAATACATGGTCTGTGGAAGAATATGATAAATTGGTTCAATTTGATGAACAATTAAGCAGCAATAATGAGAAGAAAGGGGTAGCCCAATGGTCAGGAGCCCCGTTCTCACCCAAGTACAGGTGGTCTTCTCCCCATTGTGTACTGGGATTTACTCTTGCATCACTCCGATCTCTCAATGTTACAGCCTTCTTGGCTGGTACCAAAAAAAAAAAAAAAACAACAATAATAATAATGTTAATAAAGCAGTGACAAATGCTACTGTTTGGAATAAGCTACAATTTGAAACAGAAGATTTGGAGAAGAAACCTTTTTTTCAAAAACCCAACCGTGGGGTTGAGGGCCGAATGCAAATCCAACTCAACTTACACATGCGACGTAATAGGGACTCGCACATATAAGAACATAAATACAACCTACATAGAGGTAATGGAGAATTGTGCAAGTGGTTATACATATAAAATTCACACATGCTAAGTAATGAGAATCCACACATGTGAGGGTGACAAGACACACACACATACTAGGCAATGAGAATCCACACCTGTGAGGGGACAAGACATAACTCACACATGCGAGGTAATGGAGACTTACATATGTGAGGGGATAAAACACAACTCGCACATGTGAGGTAATGAAAACTCGGTTTAAACCCATCACCTCTCAATAAAAACATGCACTTCTTACCACTAATATAAGGAGCTGTTCTTGGCCACTGAGGGCTTCTTCGATTAAGGTTGATACACTTTTATAAAAACATGCACCATTATATTAAATGGAATTTAGGGCTAATAGCCCATTTAATAACCATTGAAGAATAAAAAGAAAACAACAATCTACTGAAGAAGCACCATAAAGCGCCTTTGTTTTTTATTTTCTGGTCTTCACTGTTAAAGAAAGGAAACTCCATTTTGGATTTACTACAAATATTTTTTTCATAGTTTAGACAAAACATTTCTATTCTAAATCTGTTTTCCTCTTTAGCAATGAACTCTCGATTTTCTGTGCCGGTTGCCATTTGTATCTTCTCATAAAAATGAAACTGTCCCCAGGAATCAGGATGTCTTTCAAGAATGTCTCGTATAACAAAGCCATTCTACTTCTTCAGTCGCAGCTGAATTGGAGGAAATTCACTTTATTATTTTATTTTATGAAAAGTTGCCAAGGAAATATGTTCAAGGAACAAAACGAAGACAAGAAGGACCAACTAAGAAGATGTTTCAAAGCCAAGGCCTCGCTCTCTCTCACACGCAAAAATGCATATCATAACCCTCCGGTGTCTCCATTTAGGGCCGGCTTGTTTGCACAGTATTGAATTCCTAGAAATTTAAGGTAAATTGGAGTCCAGCAAAGGAATGATAAAGGAGGGAGTGAGAGAATTTAACGGGTACATGAAGATGTGACCCCACCTTCCAAGGATCTGAATTACTAAGTGATGGCTAGGTGATTATTTCCTCCCACATGGAAAAATATTAGTCATTTGTGCATCTTTGCATTTACTTCTTTATGGGATGGCACTGCTACAACGCGCCCCACCCACACACCCCCCCCCCCCCCCCCCCCCCCCCCCCCCCCCCCACAAAACCAAAACCAACCCCAACAAAAAAAAAAAAGAAAAAAAGAGCCGAATTTAAAACACTTCCAATCTCTCAACCTTATTTTCTCCTTGCCACTCTGCTCAGTCCTAGTGTAACTTGGAATCTCATCACAAAACCAATCTTCTCAGTCATATATGGAAACATATCCAACTGAAAGAACTTGGTTGAAGTGCAACAAACAATTGAATAATAATTAAAAAAACATCACTATAACTAACTATAGTAAAGTTTAACTCGGGTGCTATTAGCTCTAGAGACCGTATAATTTAACTTGGATTTTTAGTCCTAGAGACAAGCCAAACCTACCAACATCAAGTCCCTCAAGGTGTGCGGGAACAGTCACATGGTTCATGACAACTGTTAAGTGGCCATAACTCTTGCTTCTTCATCAAAAATGAAATGGGGCTGCAACAGCTCTACGGTCTCACCAAGAACATACCTTCTTTCAGTGATCAACCAATGCTTGCGCAAGACAATCTTCAAATTCATTCAACAAACAAAAAATACATGATTACAAAATAAAATCAGATGACAGCACTATCAACCTCAATAGTGGTCTTACAAGCCAATGAGCTTTCTGTGCAAGTGCTCTCCAATGGAATGCCCACCACCTTCGTGATCATGAAAGACAAGAGTCAAGATCCCAACAAGACATAGCACCGTGCCAACAAGAAGCTTGTCATACCGCTCAATCCAATGAAACTTGAGCTGGCTGGCACCATAAAATGAGAGAGCGACCAGTGAAGTCATCACAAGAACAGTGCTGAAAATCAGTTATAAACAGATGTTATGCAGCTGAGAGATGATAGCCACCCAACCAAGATAGATAAAAGTAAATTGCTTAAATTGATTGCTGCAGTACATTGCATGCATTGACAAAGCATAAACAAAATCACAAAATGTAAGTAGGAACATGCAATATGTGCAATACCATATGGGCAGCATGGAATTGTAAGTGACTCCGGCAGTGATTTTCTGCCCTTTCTACGGAAATACTTTTTTTTTTTCCAATCACTGTACTGATTTGAGGTGGAAAGTTGGAAAGCAAGATCTCAACTGCACATGACATCTAATTTCCAACATCCCAAATGCACCACAAAAACAATGACCATCCATCCCAAACTTTTGAACATACTTGGATTTAAGAAACAACCAGATGTATAAAATCTATGTTTTTGTACTTCATCCTAACTTATTTATATTGATGATAATATAAAAAAGGCATATATGCTGGCCATAACTACGTGATCCTTTCCTTTTTCTTTTTTTCTTTTTGAATGTTATCGGCTACAACTAGGTGAACTTGCTTTGTACTTGTGTGGGAGTGATGTGGATACCTACAGGAGGCACTAAAACAATTCAAGTATCAATTTACCCGTTTTCCCCCTATTGAATGGTCTATTTTGTATGTAGAGCAAATTGCATGAGGTCAAACTCAACACCCACTATATCATTTAGTGTTTGATGGCAGGTATATTTGATATTAGAATTTGCAAGCCCGTTACCGAAGGCACCAAAATCTCTCAACACAAACTCTAGCCTCGTTTCTAACCAATGTAATCTGTATTCTGTAATATCTTTGTACGACAACCAAATGTCAAGAGCTATGATTTCCATAGACAGTATGTATAAGGACACACAAAAAAGGATCAGAGACAAGACTCTATGCTTTTGGAAATATAGGACATGGATATAGATACATGTCATGGACAGAGTGAATCCCCTTGATCAACTCATGCAGGACTCTATATGCCACCTGTACTAGTGAGCCAGTTTTCTAATAGTGATCAAATTTTAGACCAAGAGCTCACAACACAAGGCACACTCACAAACTAAGAGAGAAACTTAGAGAAATAAGAAATTCTTGAATTGCTTCCTCAAACTTGCTTGTTACACATGAAAGAGTGCTACCTAATTTATAGTTCTATATTAAACAACCAAGGCCAAGATTAGACGACATATCAGCCGTCCAACTTATCTAGAATGCTCAACAAATCTCTACACCTTTCTTTTCCTAGGCATTTCTATATAATTCCAAATAACCATAGAGCATTGCAGGATCTTCCGGACCCTGGATCCTTCCGCCCATCTAGTAGCATTCCAAATTACTCTAGTCTTCCATGATCTTCCGGACCCGCAACGCCAAAATTAAGCATGTCAGCCATCCAACTTATCTAGAATGCTCGACAAATCTCTACACCTTTCTATAATTTAAAAGAACGTCCTAGGCATTTCTATATAATTCCAAATAACCCTAGAGTATGTCAGGATCTTTGGACCCTTCAAGATCTATATTGATCCCTTCTTCCCATCTAATAGCATTTCAAATTACTCTAGTCTTCCATGATCTTCCGGACCCTTAGGATTTATGCGGATCCATCTGCCCATCCAATAACATGTGTGTTCTATCACTTAGACAACCATGATGCACATGTGACATTAGAAAGCCACGTGATTGCACATCTCCTCATCTTGCTTGTCTGTGCCATGGCCCATGACCGCACGACATGTGGCTATCTATATTTTGGGCATTTCAAAGTTTTAGCTAAGTGTTTTGGAGTTCTATTTGTATAAGAAAAAAAATAAAACAATACAATTCAAGAAATAAAAAATGTAAAGCTTGAGAATTTCAAAGATAAATGTTGGCACAAGGCACCACGCACAGGCATAGGCCCTAGCCCTTTTATAAAACCCACCCCAAAGCATGTCCAGCTTTATAACCACCTAGCCTAAGGTCTAGCTAATGTGGAAAGGAGGAGATGCGGGGCGGGTAAGGTAGAAGATGAAGATAGAGGGAAAATTAGGCTCTCACCAAACTCCAATGCAGAGGCATTAGAGATTTAGAGGACAACTCCAAAAAGACTTGGGAAAGATCCCAAAACTTTCATTAATCATTAATAACTAACTAAGCGAAAGAGGCTTTACAATGCTTAAATAAATAATAGACTAACCCTAAAACAAATCTCAACCGTTCATCCTCTGGTGCAATTGTGACTGCTAAAGCTAAGTTCCTCACTACTTCGTGGGTCTCTATTTTGCCGGAGTTTTGGGGCATGTCATTGGAAACCATGCTGCTTAATTGGAGGGAAGTGGTTTCACCCTATGAAGCACAGACACTCCAAAATAGCCCCCGTATCAGTGTTGGACACGTGTTGGACACGGACACGGCTCGGACATGCCGGGACACGTGTCCGACACGCCAAAAAACGTGTCCTATTTTTTTTTTTTTAATTTTTTAAATTTCGGACACGGGAGGGACACGGCGGGACACGGCATGGACACGGCGGGACTAAAATGTAATTAAAATATGCTTAAGTTGGGTTAAAATTAGAAAAGAAATAACGTGGAAGGGGGTAAATGTCATTTTTTATAAGTTATAACCCTAATCTCTTCTTTCGCTCGTCATTCTGAAATCCAAATCGAAAGGGGGAAACGCAGGCGCTGGAGATGGAGAAAAAGAGGAGGAAACGAAAGGGGGAAATCGCTGCGACAGTGAAACAAAGAAGAAGAAGATGACGACAGCGTGCGGACGCCTGCGCGTGGAAGATCGGTGTGGAAAATCGAAGCTTGATGAAGATCTGAGCGTGGAAGAAGCGTGAGGAAGATCGGTGTCTGCGCGTGGAAGAAGACGACGACAGGTGCTGCTTTTTTTTTTTTTTATTTTCGGTTGCTACTGTCTTTTTTTTTTCCTCCACTGTGGCTGTGCTATGTTGTGCTGCTATGCTGCTGCTGCTTTCTTTCTTTTTGTTACTGCTGTGCTGCTGCTGCTTTCTTTCTTCTTTTTTTTTTTCGAACTGCTATTTTTTGTTTTACTTTTTTCTTCCATCTGTTTTCTTTTTTACTGTTTTCAAACTGCTTGAGGTACTGCTAGTTTTCTGATCTATTTTTTTTTTTCGAACTGCTATTTTCTGATCTATTTTTTTTTCGAAGTACTGCTGTTGCTGTTTTTCTTCAGTTCTACCGCTTTTTTTTTTTTTATATATACTGCTGTTTCTTTCGTTTTTTTTTTGTTTTTCCATGGGATGCCTGTGCTGTTGCTGTTTTTTTTTCTTTATTTTTTTTCTTTCAGTGCTGCTATTTTTTTTTTCCATGGGACAGATTTGCTGCTATTTTTTTTCCCATGGGACAACTTTGCTGCTGCTGTTGTGCTGCTACTGGTGCCGTTTTCTTTTCTTTTTTTTTTTTTTTCGAATTGCTGCTGCTGTTATGGGACTGCTGTGCTGTTGCTGTTTTTTTTTTTTAAACGGGACTGCTGTGCTGTTTTTCCCACGGGACTTTGTTACTGCTGTTATGTTGCTACTGTTGTTGTTTTCTTTCTTTCTTTTTTTTTTTGTGCTATTATGGGACTGCTGTGCTGCTGCTGTTATGCTGCTACTGTTGCTGTTTTCTTTCTTTTTTTTTTTTTTTGAATTGCTGCTGTTGTTATGGGACTGCTGTTCTGTTGCTGTTTATTTTTTAAATGGGACTGCTGTGTTGCTGCTGTTATGGGACTGTTGTGCTGTTGTTGATATTTTTTCCATGGGACTGCTGTGCTATGATGTGATCGTGCCATGTAATGTTGGTGATGATTGATGTACTAAGGGCCTATGGCCTACTATTACATTATATTATGCATTATGGATTTTATTTTTGATTTTTCTAGTGTTAGTTATGTTGTTTCCTTATTAATTGTGACATTATGCTTTTTAATTTGGCTAAAAATATAACTATTCTTTAATTTTATAATTATATATAAAAATATATATATTTATTATTTGCCGTGTCCTAGCCGTGTCCGTATCCTATTTTTTTAGGATTTGCCGTATCGCCGTGTCCGTGTCGTATCGTATCCGCGTCCCGTATCCGTCTCCGTGCTTCATAGGTTTCACCTTTGCTTTATGTTCCTTAGTCCTTTTTCTTCCTTTTCAAGTCTGCTGCCCTCAGTATTAGATGCAGCAGTGCCTCTTCTTTTCCTTGGATGGTGTTTTTGCTCTCTATCTTTTTCTTTGCATTTTAGTATATGCCTTTTGTACTGGCTTTGCCTTCATTAATACATCACACTATTAAAAAAAAAAAAATCTCCACTATTAAAACAATCCTACAATTAAGATTAAAATATCCACTTAAACATAACATAAATCTTAAATAAGCAAATAAAATCCTAAATAGACTAAGATAGGTGGGTTGGGCCCAAAAGCAGGTCGACTCATGGGGGACCACGGGTTTGTCATGCATTAACTCTCCTCTTTTTAGAGAAAACTCGACCTCGAGTTTTGTAGTTGTCCGCCAAGATCAAATATCAAGTGTACAAATCCTCGATGTGCTTCTTGACATGACTTGGAGGCTGGAATCAACCTTTTCATCTAAGTAGAAGGGAAATAGAAGCATGGCTTCTTCTGATGTTTGAATCCAACACTGGCTAGTGATCTGACCGTCGAATGTATCAATTGCTCGCTTGGTGCAACTAGAGGACAATCTCCTAACAACAATACCTTATCCTCGAAAATGAAATCAATATGGGGAATCTTAATGACTTGGCCATCATTTGCAACCTTCAAAACAATAACCTGTTTTGCTTATGATTTATTTTGCTCATCAAAAAGTAGACTTATGATTAGATCCACGAGATGACTAGACTCCTCATTGTCTTCTTCGCTTTTTGTTTCTTTTTATTCCACCTACACTACTTGATCAACCCTGTCAGAAGGATGAGAGTCAAGTTCATTTTCTTCCAACTCATCTGGAGGAGAAATATTTGATGGAGTGTCATATGCTACTTTTTCTGAATTGATTATAGAATCATTTCTATACTGCTTTTGTTCCTTAATAACAGCCTTTTCATTCTCCATGGGTGGTTTTACAACATTGGCTTTGATCGGTTGTGGAGATTTTTCTTCTTGCAACTGAGCTTTTCAGAGGCAACAACATTTTATCAACGTTCAACACGAATTGCTTCCCAAAATACTTTATATGTATTTTCACACTTCTTTTTCATATTTTTCCACATACTTGGTTTCAAACCTCCAACAAAGATAGTAACATAATGTTCATCACTCTCATGTAATCTATGAAACACGGGTACTAGTACGAGTACCGATATGGGTACGGTAAGGGTAAGTTGATATGAAAAAATCTTGAAAAAAAAGGATAGGGGTACAGCTAGGGTACGCCCATTAAAAAATTATATTTTTAAAAATTTTAATAATACAATATACTAATAATTAAAATAGGTTAAAATCCTTAGATACAACAAGCCAACAATTACTTAAATATCATTACAAATTCAACCTAATGAAAAAAAAAAGACCAGAAACAATTTTATTTTTTATATTTCATAATCCAACATTCCTTCCTTCTTTTTCTTCCTCCTTTCTGTCTTCTTTTTTTTTTTTTTTTTCACTGGAGACGAGGGGGTTAAAAATGGGTTAGGGCTAAAGCCTTTTCCCTTTTTAAGTTCGTTGAGAAGGATTATAGTTAAAGTTAAACATTACATTTTTAGCTCTTTCAAACTCTTACAAAAGTTTTTACCACAAAAAAAAAAAAAAAAAAAAAAAACTCTTACAAAAGTATCAGGAATGTACCCATCATGTACCCATAAAGTCAAAACATATCGAGTACATTTAATCGTACCCGGTACATTTTTTTTCTAGAAATTGACTGATTTGATGTGCAAATCTCGTCACTACAAGCGTGCACAATTAAATGGATCCAAAATTGGATTCCGGATAACTCCACTATTTGCATTTGAATTCTAGCCATCGATCTGGTCAAACCGACTATTTGACCTTGCCGCTGAGGTCACAAGCTGCTGAATTGGGTTTCTCAAACGGTTCAGGTCAAAATTGACTTAAAACTAAACTGCTGGAGAGAGGACAAGGCTGGGTTTTTGAACGGGTCAAGTCAACCCGACCAGGACTAAACTGTGTGGCTTCTTTTGGATTGGGTCAACCTGACCTGGGTCTAACCTGAAATGGAATTGGCCTAGCTTGTGCTGGGTTTTTCATGTGAATCAAACTTTGCCTGACTTGGTTCCAACCTGGCTTGACACAGAACCCATGTTCTTTGGCTGGGTTGAAGTCAATCGGGCCGGGCTTAGCTCAAGTTGCTTTATTTTAATTAGGCCTTATGCCTAGAAGAGGAAAGGGGCTGAGACTGAGGGCTCCCTCAACTCCCATTGCTGCTTCTCTGGATGGTTGAAGGAAGACGAAAAATGAAGATGACGACGACGATTGCAACCGGTAGGCGTGCGGCGACGACTTGGTGCAAGTAGTAGACTGCAGGCAACTTGGCGAGGGAACAACAGTGAGCAACGTTGGCATGAAGTAGTGGATGGCTTGGGTCGATGTTCACGATGATGGCTACAGCGACGGCGACGACGAAGGTTGGTGACAAACGATGGTGATGGCTACGACATACGAAAGACAGTCGTGACGATGGGTGCCAGGTATGTTATCTTCTGTAACTTCTTCTCTCTTCTTCTTCACTTTCGTTTTTTTTTTTTTTTTTACTTGGATTGTTGGTCTTAGAAGGGGTCTCGGCAAGGGCTCCGTTGGGTGATTACGGTAGGGGTTTTGTGTTAGGGTGTTGCAACGATGGGATTGGGGTACTGTCAGGGTTTTAAGAAGTTGGGGAATTTTGGGTGCTGGAATGAGTTTGGATAAAAGGACGATGGGGTTTTAGATCCACTAGAGTTTCGGGGAAAACAAATTGGTGATGGTGCTGGATCTGCAACAACAATTGGATGCCGAGAATCAAATCTGGATTAGGTCGATCTTCGGCTTTGAAACCAAATAATATGGAACGGAGGAGACGCGAGGCGGGCAAGGTAGAAGATGAAGATAGAGGGAAAATTGGACTCTCACCAAACTCCGATTTGGAGGCGTTAGAGATTTGGAGGACAACTCCAAGAAGACTTGGGGAAGATCTCAAAACTTTCATTAATCATCAATAACTAAATAAGCCACAGAGGCTTTACAATGCTTAAATAGATAAAAGACTAACCCTAAAGCAAATCTCAACCATTAAACAATCCTATGGTTAAGATTAAAACATCCACTTAAACATAACTTAAATTATAAATAAGCAAATAAAATCCTAAATAGACTAAGATAGGTGGGCTAGGGCCCAAGGCGGGTCACCTCATGTGGGACCACGGGTTTGTCCTGCATCACTAGCCCTAGCCCGACTCCACTTTGTTGTCTCAATCGGTCTTTTTTTTTTTTCTTTTTTCTTTCTTGTTGATACATCAATCAGTCATTCTAGAGCAAGTCTCATCGTCTCGATGCAAGGAAAATATGAGAGAGAGAGAGAGAGAGAGAGAGAGAGAGAGAGAGAGAGAGAGCTGCAATGGCCAGGCGGGCCATAAGTAGAAGTGGCGACAGTAAGGTAGGGCAATCTCTCACCCTCTTCTTTCTTTGTTCGCCCCCGATCTCTTCTTCTTCTTCTTTCTCTTTTAAGTGATTTGGTCCTTTTCCTTCTTCCTCTTTATAAAAACAAAAAAATTCAACCCTTCTTTTTAATTTTCCCCTTCTTTGTTTTAACCCTTCCTACTAGTGCAAGATTTTTTTGTCAAGGAAAAAAATAAAAATAAAAATAAAAACACCAAATGAAAATTTTGAATTTTATCCATTTCACCCAAAATGTCCAAAATCCGGAACGAAAAGTTAGCATGCATTTCATTTCGGCCATCCCACCAAAATGGAATTTTTTGGCTATTTCAGCTGAAATGAAACAATATTAATCACTATGCCCCATACTGGTTTTAGAACCCACTATATTGGTTTTAAGAGCTTTACATGCATTGTGACATTTTCTATGTCAAGCCCGTATGTTTTCCTATGTTATCATGATACTCATACCATCATGAGATCATGCAGTCTATTTTCTTGTAGAGTCTGCATCTGTGTTTGACACATCACTTACATGACATCCATGTGATTATGATTTGTCTATCGTATGACATCCATGTAAAATGTTGCTAAGTGATCATGTGCCTTGCTTCATGTGAACACCGGTGAGTTGATTCAATTTGTGATGTCCAAGTGTCATGAACATGGTAAGTTGAGTCCGAGCCGACTTGGACTCGGCCATGACCGAGTCGGGTCTATAGTGACTCGAACTCAACTCGACCAATGAATGATCCCTACTTGGTGGTGGCTCCATTTTCATTTTTAGTGCCTTTTTTAAGTTCTGATGGGCCTTTTCCTCTTTGTTTTTGTACATAGGCCCGTTTTAATCTATCAATTCTCTTCGCAAACACCTACCTATACTTAATTAATGCGATTCCAGTGACATTCAAGTTTATCACAATAAATATCACTTGATAAGATCAATGCCCCAACCCCTAAAACTTGTGCTGAAATTTAATATTTCTAAGGCCTAATATGGGACTTGACTTATAACGACCCAGGGCCACATCTACCTGATATTGCCTGCTTTGGCTCATGAGATTTAAATCTAATCTTGCCGCATGATTTTAAAAGGCCTCATATGGGTTTAAGGCTAAGCCACACTTTTATACCTAGGACTAGGACTGGATGATTCCGATGTGGGACTTATGCACCATTGCAAACCCAATCCTTCCGTACTCACTCTTGGCGGATGCTTGCTGAACCAACACCCTTCGACAGGTGGGCCACAGGCGTGACATACTCCCCCACTAGAAAATAAAGCCGCCTTCAACTCTAATACTATCTATAACTACTTTAACTACTATCCACTTGATATTGTCTACTTTGGCTCATGGGATTCAACCCAATGTTGCTGTACAATTTTAAAAGGCCTCACGTTGGGTTAAGGCCAAGCCACACTTATATACGCAGGATCATGACTTAAATTTCTCTAATGTGGGGCTTATGCACACTGCAAACCTAGTCCTTAGGAGTTTTTCCATTACTCACTTTTCGCCGATGCTCGCGGGACCCAATGCCTTCGATAGGGGGGCCACAAGCGTGACATGACCTGACTCAGTTGAGTCACAAGTCGGGTAACTTGACTTGGACTCAACCTTGATCGAGATGGGTCCTAAGTCCACTTTTTAATCCTTGGTCATGACCCATGTGATTTGACGATAATTCATGTTTTGTTGCTTGAATGGTAAGTTTTGATGAACCTGAAATGATCTATGTTGTTGAATGTATTCAGTGTCTTGTTTCCATGTGACATGATTCTCGTGTTATGAGCTTTTCTTATGACTTAGGTTATACATAGATGTGTATAGGCCATCCCTCTTCTCAGCCCGAGCTGACGGGAGAGGGACTATCCTATTGCACATGTGGGGCCCACCTTCAGTCCATCTGAGTTGACCAAAACCCCTACCCCCTATTGGTCAAGAGTTCCACCAACTTTGACCCATCCGAATGGATTGTACACCATTAAACTTGTGGGGCCCAGATGTAAATGATAGAGACTAGGGATGAGGCTGATTTTTAGCAAAAAGGAGGGTTCCAAGGAGATCTTTAAATCCCCTCCATCCCCATCCCCATGTAGGACCCCAGGCATGAGCAGATAGGTTTCCCATTAGCTTGAGTTGAGGTGAGGGGACTTTATATATATATGCTTGTGAGAATAAGGCTGCGTACATCAAATGTAGTTTGATGTGCGAAATGAGGTAACTTATTTTAACTATTGCAAATGTAAACCACTAAGATGAAAGGGCTAGGATGATTGGATAGGGCTGATTTTTTGCACATACCTAGTTCTCATCATGACCTTTCAATCTCTCATACCTTTCATGGTTGGCACAACTTGAAGTGGGCCCTAAAAAGTTAGCTCATATGCCACACCATCTCGCTAGACCGTTTATATAATATATATATATATATATGAAAATAATCCTATGAGAACTAGTTCTCATCACTGTTTTGCGGGAAGTCTAAGTGGCACCCATATATCACCCAATCCAAATTTTGCAATACACAGGGACCCCCTGATAGTTAGAGGCTCCAAGTTTTGGCCAAATCCGAATTTACTGGACCCTTGGATTGACTGTGCACCAATCCGAATGGATTGAATTTGTGGGCCATGGATGACAAGGTTAGGGACATATGATTGGGGCCAAACTTGATATTTAGGGGGGTCCCACATAGATCTTTCAATGTCCCCCGGTCCTGTTCCCAAATGGGACCTACAATTGGGCCTCATAAAAAGTTTTCACGATAGGTGTGTGAGAACACTTCTCATAGGATTAAATTAATCCTTGGGCATGACCCATGTGATTTGATTTGATAAGAGAATTCATGTTTTGTTGCTTGAATGGTAAGTTTACATGAACCTGATATGATCTATGTTGCTGAATGTATTCAGTTTCTTGTTTCCATGTGACATCTTTCTAATGAGTTATTCTTATGACTTTGGCCACTGCGGGGACTAGGGAGGATCAAATGTATGCAGCCTTATCCTCACAAGCATGTACATACAGACATATATATTCTTATGATTTGACTTGTAAAGTTCTATGCTCGAGTTGTCAAGTTGCTAAATAAATGTCATGTATCATGTGTAATGCAATGCATGTTGTGTTCCATGTGAAGGCAAACTCAAGTACTGGCAGGCCACCTATACTTCAGATTTCATTAGGGACCGTCAGTCCAAAACTATGACCTTCAGGTCCAAACTCAAGTACTGGCAGGCCATGAGTTGGTCTATATTTGAGAAAGCCAAGACAGTGAGAAGCAGGACACGGGACATCGTGAGCCTTGAATTAAAGATCGATCACAGGCAATTGTGTCTCTAATATGATAGGCCATAGGAAACTGTGCATCTAATGATAATACAAGCCACAGGAAACTGTGCATTAAGATATTTCACGAATGTCCTTACCGCAAGTAATGTTGCCTTCTACAATTCTGAGTTATTGTTCATTCATGATTTTGCACAAGTATGTTCCATGAAGTTACGCTTATCATATTCAAGATTCTTGTTCAGGATTCCATCTGCAAAATCTAAGTAATTCCTATGAAACACATAGATGTCTTTGTTCCTTATCATCCATAATTATGATAAGTAATATACTGATATATGTGATTCTCAGTACCTTCTTGATCAGAATGTGTAAAAATATGCGTTTTGAATGCCCAGTCCATATGCATCTGATCTGTCTTGCTCAATTATGTTATACGTTTGAAATTTGTTCCATGTATCCGAGACAATGCTCATTATCCAGTGTTGTGATTTCTATATGAATCATGTGAATCTTTGCTTGTTCTTGTTCCATGTCTGAATGTATATCATTATTCTCACTTGAATATGTCAACTATTGTAATGGTTCCCTGTTTTCTAGATTGCATTGTTCAATTTTCACTAATCTCCTAAATGTTTGGCAATCGTTATCTCAATGAATTCAGGATAGTGTTTGATATTCAGTTCCATTAATCCATGCAAATATTGTAAATCCTTTGACTTGCTTGATATAATTCCCATGCATTATAGCAATGTTCATCCTTGTTTCCATTAATTCTAAGTGCTTTGTAGAGATCCCCGTTCATCTTGATTCCTTGATCTCGTGTATTGTGAACAATGTTTATGAACCACCTTTGACAATCCTAAGGGAATTATGCGTACCCTGCTCGTCTTGTTTCCCGATTCCAAATGCCTTCAGTCTATGTTTGATTACTGGTTGAGCTGCAAGGCTGATTGTATTATATTGTCAAATTGTGCAGATCTTCATGGTTTGCAATCCTTTCTAATATATATATTTTTTTTGGAAAAAAAATGATAAAACTATATGAAAAAATGAATTCAATATAGGAGGACATGCTAAACTTGTAAAGTAGAAGTATTGAAGCAATAGCGAGAACCAACATGGGAATAGATTCAGTCCGAGACAGGTATCTGGGTATATCATTAGTGGGGATTCGTAGACGGATCATGCCATAAATTTTCTAAGAATGTACCACTACAAATAATTTTGAACCATCCTTCAAAAGAAACTAGAGGGCATCTGCATTTTTGTCACGCAAATGAGATCCTAAGGCGAGCCCAATTTGAAACAAGTCCTTAAATAACCCAACACAAATTTCCTTTTATATCTAATGTTCATTAACAAGGACAAATAGATATTCAAACATGCCATAATCATAAGTCATGTTTGTATGTGACTAAAATTATGACATCTATTTTTAAATAGGAATTGTGGCATCTGTGAGACTCTTGATTTGAATTGTGTTTGTTATTTAAATAATCTGGTTTAGTAGCTAGTTAATTAGTTTTATGTGTTAGATTAATAGTTGGACATATTTAGTGGGTTTTGGACAGAGGGAGTGAAGGTTAGGGGGTTATTTGTAAATATTGGATTTTTGTGATTTTGGGCTTGTTGGATAGAGAACGTTACTCCTGAGTAACTTTTATTCTTTGAGTTTGTTAATTCAGTGTTTCATTTTACCAGAATTACACATTTCCTAAAATGGAGAACTGTTTTGAAATTTCAGAAAATCACTCGATCATTTAAATTCCAGATTCCTCTCGTTTCTTCCCCATTTCTCTTTTTCTCCCCCATTGGTTCCCTTTTCAGCTCTCTTCTCTTCCTCTCTTGATTTTCTATCAAAGCAAGTCATCACCCCCCTCATTTCCATCATCTCCATCAATCATTTCTTCTTCAAGCTCACTTTCCTTGTTCTTTTGGTTAGAGATTCATATAGTTCAAGTTTTTGGAGATTCGGGGATTAGCAGGAAACCTAGTTAAAGGTAAGCAAATGAGTATAATTTGCATTACAGGTATGCTAAAGTTGTTGAATCTTATAATAATCATGTTAGAACCCATTTCAAGCTCAAAGTGCGTCTCCATTCACTATATCATGAATAATTGGTTTTCAATGATTAAGTAATGTTATAGGAGTGTTGAAATGTAGTTGCAGTTGTTATTCCACTATAATAGTGAGTATACTTTGATATATGTGAATACCAATTCAGAAACAGACCAATTTAAAACTTAGTTGGAAAGTTTCTTAGCCAGCCATAAGTTACCTACGGCTAACCGTTAGCCAACAGTGAAATGAACTATGGTTACAAAGACATAACTGAGATTTTTTGGAGATTTGTACTACAGCAAACAGTAGGCTAACCATAGTGCATTTTCGCGGCAAACCCCATAGAGCATTCAAAGGAGAACTATAAGTATAGTTTTCAGGTCTGTGACCTTCTGGCTAACCGTACCATGTTCATGGGTAACTGTAAATGTCCAGAATTTTTAGAATGACTTTTAACCTAGGAATTTGACTTAGTCTTGGACCTTTTCATTTTACCCTTTTCTTTAAGACATGGGAGACATTAGTAGGTGGTGCTTTGAGCTGACATTCACATACAAATTGCCTTAAAATCTAAGAAGCACGGACACTTCTACGAAAATGACGAATCCGTGTCAGACATGTATCGGACATCAACACTCCTCAGATACTCTTGGACATGTGTCCGATACTATTTTAGCTGTGTCCATAATTAAGAACTAAATATCTTAATTTCGGACACTTGTCCAACACTCTTTTTACGACGTGTCCTACAATTCTTAATCCTTGTCTATGACTAAAAATAAATATGTGGCTGATATTTCTTAGACACTTGTTAACATGTGGTTACTAACACTTATAAACTTGATATATGAATATTTTATACCATTGACAAATGTATGATTGCTAATATTAATCATATCACAAGCACAAGACAAATAAATATTTTACTAAAGAATAGGCATCAAGATTAACTTCTTTTTTGCCTTTTTTTTAAGGGAGGGAAAAGAGATGATCCTCCATTTTCTTTGTATGGATTTTATAAAACTATGGATATTTCACATTTAATTATTATGAATTATATTTTAGTGTTGTATTGATATTTGATAATTTGATATGTTTGTTAGTTGGTACTTGAATTTTTATTTTTTGATTGCTAAATTGATTAAAAAGTTAAAATTATATTATTTTTTTAGTATATGATTATATATATATAAATAAATATATATTATTAATGTGTCCCCCGACGTGTCCGTGTCTTACTTTTTTGAGAAATGCCGTGTCGAGCTGTCTATGTTGTGTCATATTTGTGTCCCGTGTCCCGTGTCCCGTGTCCGTGTCCATGCTTCTTTGCTTAAAATTAATGTAAAGCAATGGTAAAAATGGAAATCTTAAGGCTACACAATGTTTGATTGGTGATGCTTTTGGGCAATCCAGACCTTAGGAAAGATATTTGTGATATTTTCCCTGACAGTCATTTATCATACATTGTCCATACTTGGATATATATTCGCATGGCTAGTACATGCATCCCTATGCCCTGTTTATCCGTCATATGTATCCCATTTTCTTTACCTAGTCTGTTGAGATTGTGAAACTACTCATTAATTACATGATATGTTAAGCCTATTTCAGAGTAGTTATCTGTTACCATTAGAAATATGTATCTGCTATTACCTTGTATGAGATTCCTGAGTCGGCACCACTTAGCTTTGGTTCTTCTGTAGTAAGACACAGTGATGTATGGACCGTATTTATCTGTTTGTCTAGCTGCAGCATAGTCCCTACATGGGATTGATTCTATCCTCCGGTAACACCCTATTATCTGTATAGTGGCCATGCTATGATATTAAACTCCCTTGTGGAATATTGGGCATCAGTGATCTGTTTAAAATTATAAATGCATGCTCTCGTCATAGTCACAACCGTCTTGAGAGAATATAGCTTATGTAGATTATGCCATTTTGTTAGGATTCACTATTAGATATCTTTATCTGATTCTTATATTTTCAAACATCCATGCACGTTTAGTTGTAGACTTATCTAACATCTTATTTCCAAACATTCATGCACGTTTAGTTGTAAACTTATCTAACATCTTATGACCACTAGTCTTTATTTATAATTGATACATCATGTTTATGTTTATTATACCTGTTTACTTGCTGAGTTGTCCAACGAAGTAACCTTTGGCGTTACAGGTGACAGCAGTCACAACACCCTTACCCCTACCTAGGAGACTAAGGTGGTCAACGAGACTCCTCAGGGTTAGTTGAGTGGACTCATGATGATGTTGTGTAGACATCTGGCTACATGACCTTTAGTGGTCAGTGCTTGGGAGAGTTTCTTGTGGATGGTGGTGATAAAGACTTTTTTGACTTTGGGGATTGTATATAAAACACTTTTCTTTCTGTTGTAAACTTTAACACTTTTGTATAGTACATATTTTGGGACTGTCTATGCTCTCCTTACACTGATGGACATGGCTATATGTTTATCAATGTTCATACAGGCTTCCGGAGGATTTTTTTAAACTATGATAAAAAATGCATGTATCCTCACATGTGATATCCCGTGGTGGGAATAGTGTGGAGTAAAATAATACTAAAGTCATACGACTCGAATCCCCACACTAGTTACATCTCAGAATTGGGACCAGGTAATCCAATTTTGGGAGCGTGGCAGCATTCATTCTCAAATCTCAACTCTCATCTCCAGTTATCAATGTTATAGTCTAAAATAGAATAAACTAAACACACTCACATAATCATTAGTTTTACATAAAATAAACACATTCACATAATCATTAATTCTTTTGAATGGTAATGCAATACATTCACATCATCATTACATTAGTCGGTCATATTTGAATCTAAACAAAAAAAGAAAGCCTTTTTTTTTTGAAAAAAGAAAAATCTAAAACAAAATTTCACTATTTTCCTCATTTAGCCAAAATCTGGCCACTTATGCCTTTTTGGCCAAACAAGCTAAATCATTCTAGACCCAATCAGCCAAACAAGACCGAACAGGTCCAGAATCTGGACCAAAAATTTTAGCCAGCTGTTTAGTTTGGTCATCTAACCAAATCGGACCTTCTCAGCCTTTTGAGCTGAAATGAACCAAAACAGACTAGCCCCGACAATATGGTGCCAATGAATGGATGGCTTTACATTCTTTTCACTAAGGACGCTCATGCAGTGGATAATGGGTATGAGAGTAGAACGCTAACTGATAGCGATTCTCAGAGTCTTGGATAGGCATAAGATATAAATCCATTTCTACCAATCAAAAGGAAGTAAAATAGAAATCCATTTATACCAAGCAAAAGTTAGTAAAATAGAAATACAATTCTACCAGTCAAAAGGAAGTAAATATATTTGTTCATGTAGCTTCATACCTAAACAGAAGAACGATTATTGCCAGCACCATCATGGAGGATGAATTTCCCACAGCGAGGAACACAGGAAGTGTTGTTGCACAGGGAGACAATGCCGGCACAAGGACAAGACCAGCGACAGCCATCTTCTCCATGGGATGGTTGTGTGAGTGACTGTGCCCACCTTTACCCAACAAAAACAGCAGAATATAACCACCCCCGAGAACTATGAGCAACAGGGAAGCGAGTTTATGGACTGTTTCCTCGCCAGCAATGGTGTTAGCCATTGTGATTGCAGTTATCCCAAGAAGTGCGGTTGAAAACACGTGAAGAACAGCTCCAAAAGCAGCTGTAAGGCAACAGAAGAAAAATGAGTATGCATGAATGCCAAAATCCTGAAAACATTTAAAAGCAGGAGGCACAGATCCTTCAAACATTTATGGTCAGACACATCTTAGATTTGCTATATTGCTATATGTAGGCAATTAATTTTGAAGCCAAGATATTTGCTGTCTAAAAGTAGTGTGTACATGTATTACCAGCACTACCATTACAAAATGATATCACCTCTTTCCTTTGCAACTTCTTGTTCCTCCGTGAGTAGAAACATGACCAGAACTTGGAGCCTCATGGCTGCAATGATGAGCACCCTCCAATTGTGCCATGAATCCTTGTGAAATGCATTACAGCACTTCTAAAAGCTTGATGCACACTGTTAAATCATTATTAACAAACTTAAAGGGCCCGTTTGTTTTTTTTAAAAAAAGGGCGACCCAGTGCACAAGGCTCCCGCATAGCGGGATTTGGGAAGGGCAAAATGTACGCAGCCTTACCTTCATTTTGAAGAGGCTGCTTCCGTGACTTGAATATGCGTCCTTCAGGACGCCACTGGTAAGCCTTTGCCTGTTTGTTTCAACTTTGACATA
This sequence comes from Sextonia rubra, assembly GCA_037013555.1. Classification (NCBI taxonomy): domain Eukaryota; kingdom Viridiplantae; phylum Streptophyta; class Magnoliopsida; order Laurales; family Lauraceae; genus Sextonia; species Sextonia rubra. Next base: position 14,143,817 of record JASUAD010000007.1, on the reverse strand, counting down.
ATTCAATTTGAAGGAATTCTAAGAATTTGTATTTCTATAAATGGTTAAAAATGAAGAATCAAAGGTGAATATCCCAATATGAACATCAAATAACACCCCAACGCCCCCTAAAAAAAATGAAATTGAACTGAGGAAAAATGGAAAATGAATACATAGCCATCACCATAGTAATTCAAATCATATGAAAGTCAAGGTCCATCTACATCTCTACCTTATAACCTTCACCCACCTCTCACCTCATATCTTTCATCCATTACCTCTTTAATAATCCTTCTATAGCACATTGACCATGAATTATCATGTATTCAATCCCTATGTATTCTATGCAAACACACAGGCCCTCAACAACAATTTCCAAGTTGGAAACTAAGCGAGAACAAGTACAAGCCAAGAAGCCAGCCCCAGATATGCAGCAACAACGACCAACAGACTAAAATGGAGAACATGCTTCGAAAACAAAACGACATTCAAATCAATTGCAAGTTAAGGAACATCCAAACGAGGCAGGAGAACGCTCACTGACGAAAAGGGTCCTCGACAAGGTCCATTTCTGAGCCCGACCCACGATCGAGAAGGGCAGCCAATGCGTGGGGATGAAGGAATGGAGGAGAGAAACGGTCGCGATTCCTCCGATTTTGGGCAGATCTTCGGCGCTGAAACTGTCCATTCTCCACCGTCGGATCAAGAATCTAAAGATCTTGATTTAGGAGTGCCTCTTGCATTGCAAGATCTGATAAAACAAATAGGGTAGAGCTAGGGTTCGAATCTATAATAATGGAACTTCTCGTTTCTTATTAGGAATGATGAAATTATGCAGAAATCTATGAAATGGGGTTCGAAAGTGGAATTTTTGGATCTCTGATATTTTCTGTGGCTTTTTCGGGTGAGTGATGGCTGGAATGAGGATGGGCTTGCTTCGAAGGAGGGGATGCATAGCATACACCGAAGGATCACTGAATTCACTCGTGCAGCAGCTGTTGGACGTGGATGAACCCCTACCTAGTTGGCCCATTTCATTATCCATCTAAGTGGCCTATAAAATGGAAATCCCCTCTCCATCGTCAAAGATCATGGGTTTGGCATCCATCCTCATAGCGGTACTGTATATTTATTTGTACAATTTAAAACTTGTAACCAATTGATTAAGACGGCAATAGTGATTTAAGCCTCCGTCACCTTAGACAGGTACAACGTAGGGGTGGAGGGATCTCCTTACATAGTCATTAATCTCAAGTATAGCACCCATCTAAATGAAATGGATTATATACTCATTTGGACGGTTAAAATTTGCTTGTATTGATCAAGTGATTAGAGTAATAATACAAGCTTTCATATTAGATAAGTATGTTGCCTGGGTGGAGGAGAGAGATGTTTCGATTTCATCAGTCCCATTGCTAAATGGGGCCTATAAGGACTTAGTGGTGGTGGTGGTGGTGAGACCTCTTTACCCACAAATGAGAACAAGATTGTTGGACTCCCTTGCACACCACGTTGATGGCCGGTGGGGCCTCTTACCCACAAATAAGAGTGAGATTGTTGGATTCCTTTGCACACGGCACTTATCGTGAGGGACTTGGGTAAAACGTGTGTGGGAGTATTTTACCGTACAAATGAAACCATAAGTGGGCCACGAGATCCAATAAAATCCTAACTACGAATGATTTGTACATAGAACCAAAGTGGGCCACAAGATCCAATAAAATCTCCCGCCCCTTTTTTTCCACATTCCTCTTGGTTCCCGCGAAAGCCGAAAGCCCCGTTCCTTGTTTCTTTTTGCATACCCATCGGTCTGTCTCCAAATCTCTCAACTGCTCCTCTCTGCATAAGAAGAAGCATAAGAAACTAGGGTTAGGGTTAGGGTTAGGGTTTGTAAAGATGGGGGAACTGAACTGGAAGCACCACACTCTCATACAAGCTCTGATGTCACGAGGGCCACTCGAAGAAAAGGATTTCCATTCCATCTTCACCGGCATCACCGGCAAAAACCCAGGTGTCTCCAATCATCCTATTTCCCTCTTTCTTCATAGATTTCTAGATCTCTCCTTCTTCTTTGATCTTTCAACCCCAAAAGGCCTTTTCTCCTTTCTTGGCGTAGGAAGGGAAAATTGGGGGATTCAGACTCAGGGTGGTCTGTTTGTTTACAAGGAATTGAATTCCTAGGAATCATGAGATATGTACCTCCTAAAAAAGTTGAAGAACAAATTGGGTTTGATTTGATTTGACTGTTTTGCAGGCAGTTCTCAACCATTATTCAATGAATATCTTCGTAAGATAAATAAGGAACTGGCTTATGTGCAATTCGAGTTGCGGGCATGCAGGAACCAATACAATGGGAAGGTTTATTATGGTGTGGTCAATAATGTAGCCGATGAACAATCCAAGCTTGGAACGAAATATTCCGTGCCTCAGATTGCATTCTATAAAGCTGTGGTAAGTGACCATACTTGAATTTTTTTATAGTGGTTGACATGAATGCATGTTTGCTATAATACCGTATCGCTGTTTGACTTGGCCAAATTGCAATATACTTTTGCTGCCACATCTTCAATTCTGGCTACTCATTTGCAGGATGCACGGCCTACGGTCAAGTCACTATTAACTATCCTGTATGTGAATTTTTGGGATGTTCAGTCCTTACTCCTCAGTGAGCAGTTATTTGCCAAATAAAAATAGCAACATTTATGTAAACCCATTGATGAAGATTAATATATGTGCAAGTGCCTATTGTTGCTCGCTTTGAACGGCTATTGGTGGGGTATGAAATAAGTAGAAGGATCAGTAGCCTTTGTGAACTATTGTTCTTGTGTTCCCACTTCCCATTGGCATGGAGCATGATCGCTGCCGAAGAGTAAGATGGCATGGCATTTGATGTCACACTGCTCCATATCCTGGACTCTGATGGTTAATGCAGGTCTGTGGCCTATGATTTGCATGGCTCCAACTGTTAAGAAAAATGTGAAAGTCAAACCTCAATGTCTGTGCTGGTTACATGGGTTCTGGGGTCATATCGGTAGGTTTCAGGTATGGTGTTTACATTCAAAAAATAAAATTGAAATGTTGTAAACATCCAGCAACCCATTTAAAATCTCCAGGCAATATATTGAATTTTGCTGATCACCAACTACAATGGTCCTATTATTATCACTGCTATTTTGACCGGAAACAGGAACTTCATTATTACAGTATAGGCAGATTATAGCATGTTTATGAAAGAAGAATATCCCTCCCCCTCCCAAATGTTACCCATCCAAAATCTTTAAAATGTATTCATTGTGACCAAATCAACTCACTGTTTTGCCATTGTTTGTCCTGTCAAAGTCCTTGAAACTCCCTTTTTTTTCCTGCTCAAGTGAACTGGCCCGCCCCATTCCTCTTTTTTTGATGCAGGACAGGCCGATGACCCAGAAGCCAACAGACCTTTGGGCCCATCTCATTCCCCTTTCGAATATTTTATCTTATTTAGAGTTTTTATGTATGGATTATGTTTTAAAATTGCTTTAGTTTAGAAGTTTTAATCTCAACCCATTAATTGTTAAAGGGTTGAGATTATCCTTAAGGTTATATTTTTCTCTATTTAGAGCATTTTAAAGCTGCTTGGCTTCTTTAGATTTGATGAATGAAAGAAAACCAAGTTTGAGTCTTGCTCTTTGCAATCTCTGCATCTCTCCTGGAAGGGAATGGTGTGAAGCTATGGGCATGAAGCTTGAGAAACTTTGGGTGGAATCCCAACCGATCCCCTGCATCTACCCTCTTCTTCCCAACCCACCCGCACCTGCTACCCCACTCAACATCACTTTCCAAATGGACCACAGTATCGCTAGAATAATAATAATTTTTTTTCAACAGGTTCCATCTTGTGTGGAAAAGGGTAGGAATGGTTGCGTGTATACTTTAGGTTTACTACTACTGGTAAAATAATGATATGATATAATTATATTGGAGAGGGGGTTTGGGGGGGGGGGTTGTTATAACAATAAAATTTATTCAAGAAAGCCAAAAGGACAAAACATTGTGGAAACAAACTAACAAAAAGAAAATAGAAAAAGAACTACATATCAAAAGAAATTGAGGAGCAAGACACTCCTTCCCGGGCAAGACTATCCGCTACAATATTAGCTTCTCTAAGAATATGATTAAGGCTGGCTCCCAACCTCCTCGAGTTATCCTCAACCTCCTCTACCCAATCCGCCAACCTCCAAGGATAAGACAAACTTCTGGAACACCACTGGATTACCGAGAAAGAGTCTCCCTCAATAATTACACTATAAGCACCCATCTTAAGCAACTCTCAACAACCAATAAGAATAGCGAACAACTATGATGCATTAGCATTTGAAGAGTCAATTGGCCCTGAGAAGCTCCTTACAATAGTACCATTCCAATTTCTTATAACTCCTCCTATCCCTCCTTTTCGCAATGAACAAACAAAACTACCATCAAAATTCAGCTTCAAAACACCAGTAGGGGGATTCATCCATACAACTCTAGCTTTGGACCTAACACTCCTACCACTCTTAAAGAAAGGAGACCAAGATCTTTTAAGTTTATGCAATGGGATTATGTGAATATGAAAATTTTGTTTGCTTGCTTGAACACCATATTTTACTTATGGAACTAGGTTTCTTTTCTTCTTTAATAATCTTCAATGAGCTCATGCGTTGCAGATAGAGGCTATTGTGCATGATACAACAGCACATGGAAGCATATCCAGTGTTGAGGCTCTCAATATCAGGTTGGAGAATCAGGTTAGTATGCATGTTCTGTGGTGCTTTCTTTTCTTAATATTAATGTTTCAAACATATTTCTTGCTCATTGCAATGCTGCTTTTATTTTAAAACCAGGTCATCTATGCATAGCTTTATGCCTTGTTAATGAAGCTTGTTTTTCCTGACAAAGGGTAAAACATTATTTGGAACAACCACACAACACAAATACGGCACACACATACACACACACACACACAAAATCTTTTCGGCTTCTGCTGAAGCTTGAAAGAGCTCTTTGAAATAAAATGTGCTTTGCTATTTTTTTCTGTTGTCCTGTAGTTCGGCATTGTTAACATACCAAGTGCAGGGAAGTCTATTCACATAAATTTATTGTCGGTGCGAAGAAGATTGTCAAATTTATGTACTTACCAGTAGTGCATAGGCAAGCAAAACTTTTTCTCTAGAACTCATGAAAAGTAGTCAACAACCCAAAAAATCAAATTATTTTTCCTTTTCTCAAAAGAAAGTGGAATAATTATTGGTGCTATGTATTGGAAGTTTAATCATATTCTGATGTGCCATTTCACTCATGAGGGTGAATGGGAGGTAGATAAGATTTTTGATGTAATGTCCGCATGAAATGTGTTGTCTGGTGATGCCATGCTGTGGAACATTTGGCCTAACAGTAGGGAACGAAGGATAATAGAACATAAAAATGCAACAATCTGGATAAAAAAGGTAACATATTGAGGAGGCTGTATGTAGTTGGAGGGTGCCTATTGCTTCAAGTACTAGGTTGCAGGTTTGACTCAGTTCAACTTAAAGAATCAAATATTGGAACGTTGAAATCTTTTGCAGCATATTCAGTTTAGAAAGGCCAATTGTCAAGACCACAATGTAGCCCTTAACGCATAAGTCCATCTGGATGCTGTTGACTTCATCCTAATGCATGGTGTATCCATATGGCCCACTATGTGCAGGCCACTCATCAAGCAAGGGTGTAAATCTGTAGGTCCATTGATAGTTCAGATGCAAAATTCAAATTACTTCTTTAGCAGATGGCCCAGTGAGGACCATTATATGGGCCCTAATAGTACCTTTTTTTAGTACTTATCCTGTCTTAACCTGTTTTGTTAATCGAAGATTAACACTATTACTGATGTATAAATGCTTGTTTTAGGTGTGACGTAACATCTCCTTTTGCAAATAGCGTAGAATCTCTTAAGTACCTAGAATCTCCCCCTTGCTTTTCTGCGAGTGGGTTCCACCATTTTCAATGAAGTAATTGGTCTGGGCACGTTAATGATTCTTTACCTCATTAGAGTATGTCCAAGGGTCCCTCTCCAATCAATGACGAGGTTATCCTGAAGGATGTCAGCCATCTTCATCTTCCTGACCATATTCCAATGAATTCTTGCTGATGTTACTTGACTCTGGCGAACTTCAGGCTGCATCAGTGCATCAGGAACCCCCATGAATTAGTGTCGTGTCTCTTTTAGCAAAAGTTGTAACCTACCGGTGTTTACTTTTCCATGAATAGTGCTTGTTTCGGTTGCTTCCATAAGAAAATGAGTTACCACCATACTAAACTCAGAAGTTGTACTTCATGCGTTAATGCACACACAGCACCTAAACTCATAAGAAGATGAGTTACCACCATACTAAGCTCACCTAACATGTGTTAATGCACGCAATGCACTCATAAGATGGGTTTAACTTTTCTGTTGGTTTTGTTTTCAGATTCAGACAGAGCAGGCATCTCAGGGAAGTCAATCTCAGATCCCACCTGCGCTCAAGAACTTCTCGATATCTCAGAAGGAAACGACTCTCAATGATCTCGTGCGAGACCGTTGGCTGTGCTCTACTTCGAATGGTAAAATAGGCCTTGGGGTAAGATCGTTCCTTGATCTACGTAGTTGGTTCCGGATTAATGAAGTCCCATCATGTGACATCTGTAATGAAGCTGGAGTGAAGGTCATGCTTTTCTTCCATCAAGATTTTCTCTTACTAATTGGCTATGTTTTCTTTGCTGAATACATGTAAAGCATGTGCATCTTTTATGCATTTTTCTGCTTCACTACACTGAACGCTGACCTTTTATGAGATTGATAGGCTTATATCTGACTTATCATCTATGTACATTGTACTCCGATTTGCTGTCTGCTTGATTGTTCAAAATGGATGTCTGCTTCGCAGAGGGTTTGAGGCAGCAGGGAAATGACCACATTGGGAGGGATACTGTTTCTTCCTACATATTCTCTCCAAATCAATATAAGCCATCAAAGATTATAAGTAATGATGATTTGGGGGCAGAAAGGAAGAAACTGTTTTTCCATGTAATGTACTTCTATAGTTCATGCCATCAACCATAAGACGACATCTTAGTACCTGTTCTGCTGTACCATTAAATTGCTCTCAATTAAGGATATATCACAATCATTTTTTCTTATCACTACCATTTTTTATTGGCTTTTAATCAAGATTCAAGGCCCTGTCATGGTTCATACTCTTAGGTCACAGGAAAAATTATTATTTATTCTGCTCAACTGTTAATGTGCACTTGTTGATAAAAGATTTTTATCACTACAAGGTTGGATCATCAGCTCTTGATATATTCTGTGTCACGAACGTTGTCAATACTTTAGGATCATAGGATGATTTTACAGTATTTCTGTGAATGATATGTTCCCTGTAATACTGCAATATTTTTAAACTAGTGGCAAGATTAAGGTAATGCAACAATTTTGCAAATTTTATCATAAGAACCAGTGAAACTGTTGAAAGAGATTTAAAACTGAAAAACAGATGATTGCTTACCTTTCATTTTTTTAGAAAAATTTCTCATTCACAGATTTTTCCCATTTGCAATTGTGCTTTTCTTATTTTTTATTGTTTAAGGAACCAAAACTCAGATTTTAATGATCCCAGTAAAGATTAAAAATAAAAGCAGTAAATATATATATATATATTGTTCTTTTCCTTCAAATTGCTCACCATTCTGGTTTCAGCATACCAAATAATTTTAGCAGATCCTTTTGCCATTTCTCTCTATAGGTATGCTTTGGTCTTCTGGAAATTTGGTGAAACCTACCATGCACAAGGGGGAATACTTAAAATGAGATGAATCTCCAAAGCACCCATTTAATGACCCCATCCTTTGAGTTGCTACCTGGTGCATCCTTGGATCTACTGAATAGACCAATGCCTCAGATTGTGTTGATTGAATCCAAAGATGGATTCAGGCTCTAGGTCACACTCACGGCCATGGTAAACACTATAATTGATGAAAACCGAGTAGTTTTAATTGATAATAAACATGAATTACAATGAGGCAGATCCGTTAGCAACTAAAGACTTTCCTAATAAGCAGAGAAATCTTAAACAAAGTGGAAACTTAAATATTCTGACATTCCTAAATTATAGATAGCAATTCTAATTAATTAATGATAGAATATAGAAATAGAGTTCCACAGTAGCTCTCGGTCAAATTGGCCCTGTGGGCTGAACCCAACCGGGTTGGCACAAAGGTAGATGGGTTGGCCCAGTTGACCTTAGCCTGATCCATACTGCATCACTATGATAACACAGATTTGAGGAACACATCAATCTAAGCAACCTCTATGAGATTCCAAACACTATAAGAAAAATGACACTGGAGAAATAAATGATCAAAGCCCCTTTTCATACCAGCAATGAAAAACATATGTCAATGATTGAGTAGGACAAATGCTCATTCTTCTCACATGTCCACTGCCAAAATCTTTCTTGCCATCACCAATCAGCAAAAAACGTCAACATGTCGGGTGTGTGTATTTTGGGTTCAAATCCAAGAGAAAGGATGAGGATTGCCGGCAAAAGGATCCAAAGAAGTGCAGAAGCACTTCACAAAGGATTGATCTGGGGGGGTATGACTTCCAAATACGAACATGCTGCAAAGAAACATGTCAGAGAGCATATCCAGTTCAGACATATACTCACTCCTCAGACTAATGCAAATCGCAACTCTCTTTTGGCTGAGATCTCCCATTGCTCATTGGTACCTAACCTGACATAACGCTCTTTGACTGACGGTTCTTTTTTGATTCCAACCTCAAATGGTCTGAGAAATAATCTAAATAAAGGGTTCACCCGCACCCAATCATCAAACCCAAAATCAAACTCTATCCCCCACATCAAATCCAAAACTCACCTCTTTATTGAGAACTCCCCACGGGCAGAAGACTCATTCCTAACGCAAGAAATATAACCTACCAACCCAACCTACTATGCATAGGGACACTATTAGAATCCAGTGCCACTTATCCTATCCAGATTCAGAAGCAATTATCCTTCTTTCAAAGTGGCTCCTTTTCTTCTCCAAATCTCAACAGCTACTTCATTAACAAAGCTTTGTTCGTTAGAATCACACTATACATCCAAGCTTCCTTTGATTTTGCCTTCACCATGTCACATTACTTCATCAAATGCAATTTTTTCTCCTCATTTTGCCTTCTCTACAAAAATTTTTCTCCTGATGTGATCCAACCTTTCTATCAACCCCATTGACATCTTGTATATAGATATAATAAATGGGGAGTTAGCCAAAGCAGCTTCTATGAGCGATGTTTGACTCCCACTGGCCTACTTTTGGACAGATTCACTTGCATATATTAAAGACACTATTTAGCATTGGTGGACTTGTCAGCATAAGTATCCTGCTTATAGGTGGAGTTATCCAACGCCGGTGCCTCTGGCCATCGGGTAGTATAGGTGGAGTTATCCAATCCCAGTTACTCTGGCCCTAGGGTATTGTTGCCTTTCTTATTGCTGGTTTTGTTGAGGTTAACAGATAGAGAGTTCTTTTTTTTTTTTTTTGTTTTTTTTCACACCACACCTAATTTGACATTCATCAAGATTGCTGTCACCATTGCATCTGACACATGAAGGCATACCCCTTCCCATACTCACCCCCCACCTTACGTCCCTACTGGGATTTGCCCATGGTTCAATTGGGCAATCTCATCCAACTGAACTACACTTGCTGGTTATGATTAACTAAGTTGTTAAGTTATTTGTTCTCAATAAAAATAAATTGTAGTTAGGTTATTACTATTAGTGTTGGTTGGGCTAAGTGGGGACAAGTGAGTGGAGTGTTATGCAGATCATTGATAGCCATTTCCATTAAATTGCATTTTGATGAGATGATTGTTAGAGCTTCTATATGAGTAAAGAAGCGAAAATCCATGTTGAGGAGATTTGTATGCTAAGATGGATGTGAATTTAGCAGAAATGATAAGAGTTATGAATCTGCAATGAGTGGAAACTGATAGGTCACTCCAAGAAAAGAGAAGATTAAGGAATACTGTTTGAAATGGTATGAGCACATAGAACTCAGGAGACATGAAGTAGATCCTATGGGACACGGAAGGTTCCTGTGTGCAAGGAACTAGGAAAAGAGGAGACAAGTAAACCTTAAATTCAGTAATGAAGAACTGCATGATGGATTGTGGATTTACCCAAAAAATACATTTGTAAATAGGTTGGAGGAAAAAGTAGAGCTCACAAACTTGACCCGAATATATAGGATAGGGCTTCCATGATGGCAAAGATGATGATTAGTTTGGGTTATTACTTATTACTCATTCTAAAATACTTACATCAACCTAAGTTCTGAATCCTACTTCCTTTCTTTCTCTTAAACCATTTATATATTTATTTTCCGTATTAGTGTGGCAGATTTTAAAATCATTTTAATTTCTGCTACATTTCCAATAATATCTTGGAAAAACCCAAAATTTGAAAATATCCCAATATTTTCTGAGACTATAATATCCGCAGAACAAGATTTGAGATTCTGGATATTGAGGACTAATAATGGTAGAAAAAATTACTTGCATTGAATGTCCTAGTGATGGATTTGTGCTGGAATTATGCACACATGTTCCCATTGATGAGTTCTATGGTCATATAGGATGCCTTTCCAGCCAAGTCAGTATCCATTATATTTCATGTCGGACCTGAACCTTAGTGTTGTTGATTTGGGAAAATGCATATTGTGTGTTTTGTAGAGTCTGCTCTTTCAATTTTGGCGTATTATTTTAACTTGCTATTATAATTTTAGTCTAATATTCCAGAGTTGTTTTATGTTTTATACTTGTCTCCTGAAGTAACACAATTCTGTTACTAAAGCTTGTGCAGCTTAAGGGCAAGTCCCTTGTTTTGACTTTCATGCTTGCTCGCGTGGGCTTTTTTGTTTCACCAGTTTTGTATTTAAACTTCAAGGTCTGATCTTATCATTTGAATTATTTGCAACAGGCTGATCTATGCCCTAATGAAGGCTGTAATGTTAGAATCCATGACTATTGTTTAAAGATGAAGTATTCCCAGAAGCAGGTATGAAGTCATCTTTGCATTTCTTTTCCTATCAAAATATAGTTTGCTATTTTAAGTGCATTTGGATTTATCTGGATTGTCAAAATGTTTTGATGTTGTAACATCCTGGAGTCCCACATCGACTATAAAGAGGAAAGTGAATGGGTTTATATGTAGAGCTTGCACACTTATCTTGCATGAGGCCTTTTGGTGGGTTGAGGCCCACCAAAAGCAAAACTGTGAGGCCCATGAGCCAAAGTGGACAATATCTTGATGCGTATAGGGTGAGGCGTTTCAAATGACATCAGAGCCGACTATCGACTAGTTCGAATATGGGTCTCTGCCCTAGTTTGGTAAGAGGAGTGGATTGTGATATCTTGGAGTTTTACATCGATTATAGAGAGGAAAGTGATTGGGATTATTTATAGAGCTTGCACCCTTACCTTGCATGAGGCCTTTGGTGGGTTGAGGTCCAAAATTGTGAGGTCCATGGGCTAAAGCGGACAATATTATGCACGTGTGTAGGGGTGGGGCGTTACAGATGTTTTGACTTTAATTGCATTTAGTCTTTTGGTTGGTTGGGTTGGCATGGAAATGGGAAGCCTCTTTCGGATGAAACTGTATTTTCTGTTTCAAATGCTGGAAATGCTGTCTTGTATGATACCTGATATCAACACCGCCTCTGATGCACAATTGAATCTTTAGTAATTCAGTCTGCCAAACGTGCAAATAAATTGTGATTTGGGGTTCAGTGCTCTCCTCTTAGCCTCTTTAATTTGTTTTTTTAATGTATGGTACTTAATTATATTATCCAATCCATGAGACAGGCTGCAAGAGTGTGTCCAGTTTGTGGCACTGAATGGCAGTGCCCAGAGTTCACCGTAGGAGAGGAAGAGGAAGTGGGAGTTAACCATCCCACACAAAGTCAAGGGCCTTCTGCGGATCCTCCCATGAGAAAGAGGCTTAGAAGCTGCAAAGCCGAAGAGTTGGATGGTTCTGGCACTGTTCCGTCTCAAGCCTGTATGCCAAATGCAGGTATGGGTGGGAGAATCCGAAGATCTACACGCCTTAGGCAACTGTAGTTATTTGTTATTTGTTTTTCCCCCCTTTTGTTGTAAAGCAGCCTTTAAGTTTCTTTTGTAAGCACTACTTTCCCTTTTAGACAAGCATCTAGATTATGAATCTGTACACATAAATGAGCATGAACGAACTCAATGTAGCCAGCTACAACGTTTTGAGACATTTTGTACTACAGCAGCTTCAGAAAATTTGTAAAAAGCACGAGCTGTTGTATTAGGCCATTTTGTCCTTAACGTGAAACTTGTACTTGGTCCCTAATTCTGTGAAAATGCAGAGAAGTAGACATCTTGCAGGATCAGTTTTGGGGCTTAACATTTCATTTCCAATGAAAATTCTAGTGAAGAATTCCTGAATTAAAGAGAGACTAAACAGTAATCTATTGGCCTTTGGTGATGCTATGAAGTGATCCATTTTGGGACATGCATCATGGAATAAAATTTTCAAACCATTTAGGATTGAGTTTTGATTTTCTTAGGAAATATGTGGATGATTTGGTGTATGCTTGCATGCTTGCAGAAAGGAAAGACCTTGTGGAAGATGCTGATTAGGGCTAGTTCATATGGTCTAGAGTCCACAAAATAGTAAACCTGGTTGATTTTTGATGCAACCGAAGATTAAAAGAGCCTGTGTAGTTGATAGTTGTTGGCAGTAGAAAATAAGCTGGCTACCAGGTATAACCCAAGGCATGAGCATTAAAAGAACCCGTGAAATTGATAGTTGTCAACCAAAAGGCTTGGTTAACTACTTCAAAAATAAAGCCAAAGAACTGGGTTGCCTGGCTGTGCTTGAATTACTTGTGAAAGAATGAAGAACAAAACAGAACTAAGCTCTGAAAAATACGGAAGGATTAAAACCCCTTTTTAAAATAGTAAGTTCAAGTGGCAAGTAGGAGACGTAAGTCGCCCGATGAAGGTTGTGCTCTGGATTTTAAGGACCTCGTCTCCCTTGATCTTCAGTAGAGCATTGTGGGGCTGAAAATGCTATAAATACTCCCTTTTAAGGGATGAAAAGAAAACTGCCTTTGAGGGTATATTTTGATTTAGTGATTCTTTATTTCACTGGTCGGAGAAACCATTGGAGTAGCAGCCAGCAAGGGGCCCTGAGGATGGAATTCTAGTTGGGCCTGCACCAAGTAATCACCAGGAAAGAACCTCCAATTGATTGCATCCTTTCTCTTCATTTCTTGTGTTGAGAGAGTAAACTTTACAAGTGATACTGCTACAATTTCGAGAAACCAACAACTGATATAGATGCTCCCCTACTAGCATTATTAGAAAAGAATCCAGCAGTGTGAGTTGTGGCCATTTCTTGAACGTTAGGAAGGGTGATGGCAGGTGAGGTTGGGCTGAGTCCAATGGGCCTAAAGTTTCGGGAGTTCTATTAGAAGAAACAAGCAGGCACAAATATATTATACAGGCATTTGGGCTTTGATTCAAATCCGGGTCCCGGCTCTTTGTTTGAGTTGAGATCAGCCAAGGGTCTCTAATTTGAACTTGGAAATATGGGTATGAATCCTGTAACCTGGATGCAAGTTAGGTCGGGATCTATATATGGGTCCCATAAATGGACCAGGACACCACAGCAGATTGCCTGCAATAGCTCCTGTGATAAACATCACTTAGCAATCCCTCAGCTAGGTTTTTAATAAGTTCTTTTAAGCTTTCTGCATTCAGTCAATCTCTGCTATTCTCTTTTTTCTTTTTCACAGTGAATCTCAGAATAAGATCCCTTTGCACTGTGGAAGGAAAATAAAATGAGGAGATACCACTTTCATCCTGAAACCTGAGATGTTTGGATCAGAATTTTTCACTATAAATCATCTAATGGTAAATTATGTCATTCGGCATTTTTTTTGCCTGAAGGGGCCGGGCCATGTGCGAAAAGTACCAAGATCTCAAAAAATGTTTTGCTTCAAGCTTGACAGCATGATGCACAACTTGAACTCAGCTTAAGCTTGAGTTGAGCTTAGAGTGATCTTTGGACTATTTCTCTGGAGTTTTTCAGTTGATGCAGATTATTCCTAACTATGTGACACATATTTCTATTGAGGTAGATCCCTCCCTTATTCAAGTTCTTAAGCAATCTACTAAATTTTCATGGAATGAGAGATTTAAATCAAGATGCTTGTAGGTAAGTATGAGGAGATTCGATCATGTGAATTTTTCAAATTTAAATCCTTAAACTTTACATTTCAACAAGAAACTTAGTGAAAATAGAATGAATCCTGCTTGTATAGATACAATCAAAATTGTTATTTTATTTCAATTTTGATCTTTTGCCTATTGCTTGAGCTATGAGCTTTCTGCTTACGTTAATGTTTTAATAGGATAATGCTCCATTAAGAGGCTTCGCTTATGTATTTTTACTTTTGGTTTAATGAAGACTTACTCTTTAAAAAAAAAACAACTAAAATAAACTAAGAAATATTTCAAAGTAGGGCTCGAATTTTGAGTAAATTTTAAATTCAGGCAAGCTAAAACTCATATTTCAAAACAGGGCTTAAACTTTCTATTAACATTATAATCAGGACATCGGGTAAGAAAATAAATTCTCTAGTCTCTAATGACTGTCCATTTTCTTCAAAATTAAAATGCGGTCATCCCTACATTGAGGAAAACACACAAATTTCCAGATTGCAGGATTGACTAGTGTGTTTGTGTCTTCAAGGAGAGAGGGACGAGGGAAATGCCATCTCCATTTTCTTCTGGCCTTCTAAAATCTCAAGAGGGAGAAGAGCCAAGTGTTGTGATCAATGGAATTATCAATGTAAATGAGTATCAAATCACCCCTAATGATCGCTAGTGGTTTTCATCAAGGTGGGGATGAAAGAAGAGAGGGACCTAGTTCATTTTGGATATTTTAATTAAAAAAAAAGGGAGAGTTGTGGGAAACTCGTATTCTGGCTGGATGTCCTGATTTGAAATCTAACTTAAAAAACTTATTTCCTGTTTGGAAAAGTGGATTTTATTAAAAAAAAACCTAACCTTGGACAAGTTAATCATCTGCCATTAATCCAGTAATGGATAATGGTAGGATCAACATCAAATAAGGCCCGGTCCCAATTTCCTTAGAAAGGTGGTTGTTAAAGGTTTCGATTAATAGCTAGTTCCAACTCAAATGGCGGGTTTGGCTCCTTTTCTTAAACAGAAATCCACAGTTCACATGAAACAAATCCAAACCCAACAAACTGTACATGGCTATGAATCAACGCTCTGGATGTTGCCTCCAAACAATTAATATCATCCCCACGTCTTCCTGCAACAACTGCACCTAAAGATGTTGACAGGACTCTTTCAGGTCAGGAACTAGAGTGATCTATACACTCTTTTTTTAGGTTTTTCATGAGAACTAGAGTGATCTATACACATTTTTTTTAAGGTTTTCATGAGGATTCTCAGGCAAATATGGGCACACTTACATCCCTAAATTTGTCCCATGAGAAATTATGCAATAGAGAGGAAAGGCAAAAATTTAAGAAAATATGTACATGCAAGGAAAGGCCAAATGCGTATGTCAGTATCATATATCCACAAGCTAAAAAAACCCAATTTAATTGCAACAAAATCACTCAGCAAAGTTTGGATCGCCTGCACATATTGACTTCTTTTTAGAGCTGTAACTGTGTATTAGAAGAAAGATAACTATCTTGCAGACATCCAAACTGCTATCATGCATAGAACTATGTAAGTATGCATGATGCATGAGATGCTTGACACAAGCATGAAGAATGGCAGGCATAAATAAGTTCCAATTGTAGGGCAGCCTCACAACCTCATGATAGTTCTTAGTTCATCCAAGCGCATCTGCCTGAGTTCCTCGCTATTCTTTTTTCCAAATGCTATCCTAGTCAAATCTTTCTTCCTTTCTTGCAACTCCAATATCCTTTCCTCAATGCTGTTCTTTACGATGAGCCTCACCACCTTCACTGCATTCTTCTGACCAATCCGATGCAGCCGATCCATGGCCTGTTGCTCGACACCTGGATTCCACCATGGCTCCAACAGATAGGCCCTCGAAGCAGCTGTTAAATTTATCCCAGCGCCAGCAGCTTTGAGGCTTGCTAAAAGAACCGTCGGGGACTCTGGCCTCTGCTGACCAAATTCTTTGATTATTTCAGCTCTCTTTTTGGCTGTCATCAACCCGTCCAAACGCAAAAATTGAAAACCAGCTGTCTTCAACGGCTCTTCAAGCAAGATTAACATCTTCCTGAACTGCGAAAATATGACAGATTTAATACTTGGGCTTTCTTCCCGAGATGACACCAAAAATCTCAGCAGCATGGAAACTTTAGAAGATGCTTTAACAGAAGAGGACGTGGGGCTATCTTCATTAGGAGATGGTGGAGAGGCCGAGAAGAGGTCGGATTTGACCAGAGGGTTACGACAAAGTGGGCAGCAGGGTTTGAGCCATTGGAGCGCTTTTAGAATGCAGTGTTTACAAAAGATGTGTGCACAAGAAGTAATGACAGCTTCAGTTGGGAGAGAGAGGCAAATTGCACACTCAACATCATCTCCATCTTTTAAGATGGAGACCATCTTGCTCTGCAACTCAGGGTTGTTGGCTATGTCTGCACAAAACCATTTTCTAACTCAAATAAATGCCTAAAAATAAATTGAAGCACAGATTGAAAATCAAAGCAACAATAAAAGTTGGGGGAAGGGAAAAGAATGAGTGGCAAACTTCATATTTGGTTTACAAGAGCTGATCTCAAACATAAATCACAAAATCAAAGCTAAATGAA
Source organism: Sextonia rubra (assembly GCA_037013555.1). Taxonomy (NCBI): domain Eukaryota; kingdom Viridiplantae; phylum Streptophyta; class Magnoliopsida; order Laurales; family Lauraceae; genus Sextonia; species Sextonia rubra. Next base: position 14,126,939 of record JASUAD010000007.1, on the reverse strand, counting down.
TTCACAATTCTAATCAGTGAGCTTTTGAAAAAAAAAATCAGATTTAATGGCTATACATCAAAATTAGGCCGAAAGTTTCAGTAATCACTGGTGCTCATTTAGGCTATAAAAGAACACCTTTGTCAGTCCCATTCTCACCCTTCCATGCCTTGGGTGCTGCCACTGGTGAATTAGGTACATTGAAACTTCCATCCGGTTCTAATCCACTGGTGAATATGGATTTGACCCATATTAGGTACATATGTTGCCATGAAAATCGATAACTATAGTGACCCAAACTATTTCAAGTTTAGGTGGTGTTTGGATAAATGCAAAATATAATATCATTAGATTTGAATAATGTAAGATTTCATTATCACATAACAAAATTGTATCATATTATAATATTGTGTCACTTATAGTATTTGGCAATTTATATACATCCCAATGTGCCTTCAAGATTGTTTTACACAGCATATACTTGAATATTTTAATATGAAGGTTTTTGCAAGAAAGTGAAATATTGTAGAATATCTTCTAAGATTCCTAAATAGCTACTTTTTAGGTGTCTAGACTATATTCTAAACTAGGATATAATATAGCAAAATCTTTTAAAATATATGTTTCCCAAACACCCCCTTAAAGAGATCCTTATCCACTTGAAACAGTTGTAATCCTAGATCTACCTAGAACCAGGGTTTTATTCATTAGTGTCCAAACTCCAAAGAAAGTAGAAACAATTAACAAAGAAGAAGAATAAGAGAGGGAGATTTAGAGGAAGCCACAGAAGGATCGAATGACCGACTAGGTTAGTCAATCCTTGTTATGTGATTATTTCATTATTTGTAAAAATTATAAAAAAGCCCTTGAAGTCTTTGCTATTTGCATAAAGGCCCCTTTGGCTGATTTATTAATTACATATAAGTCCTCTGGTCTAACTCAACAGAAACTTGTCTGTCCCTCTTTCTCCTTGTGATTTATAGTAACCAAAGATGGCCCCTACAGCACCACATTTGTTAACAGGTTCACTGTTCATTTAATTAAGGCAGCTCAGTGCTTGTCATTGTTTGCTACTACTTCTGGGCAGGTTTGTTCACTTCATTTTAGTTCCTCCCTCTCTTGATTTGAGTTCTTCAATGAAATTTTTTTTTTAATTTTAAAATTCAATGTGGTTTGATTCAATTCTCATGGTTTGTGTCTCATATTCAACTAATTTATAGGCACACAATCATTAATGTGTCCACTCGTATGATATACCAAATCCTAGATGACCACATCAAAGTATGTATGTTTGAAGTAAATGATAGAGAAGATTATTCATTGCCTCTTCTGGCAATTTCTCTCTCTCTCTCTCTCTCTATATATATATATATGTAGATAGATTTAAAAAAATCCTTTTTAAAGAGCACTTCATAGCAGAATTCACAGAAAGATTAATATGCATATTCACTACGAACAGAAGTAGAATTATGAGGTCCATCATGAAAGCAAACTAATTGGACCCAACTCACAAATGATGGAATTGATGAGCACTTTAAGCAAATTGAACTGTAAGTTATTTGATATAACTGGTTCATGGTTCAGATACTGATTCAAAATTGTGACCACGGTTGCAGTCACAGTCGTTACATCACATCACGTTTTGTGGTCACCCAGGTGGGAATTTTTATTTGACCCAAAAAAATCCAAAAAAAAATCCTAGAAATCCACAATATTATAAAATACTAGAAAACAATGTTTTTTGTTTTTTTAATCTTTCTCTATTAGTGAACACTTTAATGCATAATAATGCCCCCCTAAGTTATAGCATCCTATACATAGTTGCCAAGTTCGGTTCGTTTTGAGTGAAATCTTCGATTTATCTTTGTACGGTTAGGATACCTAACTGAATAAAAATACTTAAATGTATTTGGTTGAGTATTTGTTTGAAATTGGGCGAAACCAAACAATTTGGTGCAAAATCCCTAATCTCAACATCCGAAACCTTCAATTTGCCCAAATTGAAGGTCGACCGTTAAAAGAAAAAGAAAAAAAAAGAACAGACCGACAGGGATTTCAAAGAGAATTAATTTTTCATATGACTAAGTTAGGCAATAGTTGATATACCTATCATCATCGAGCCTTGAGTTTTTCCAACAATGCCCGTTTCTTCCTACCTAAAATCTGACCCTCAGATGCATGCAGCCATTAATCATCCAATCCTTCTATAAATCCAAGCCCAAGATGCCATTATCAAGCAAAAGATCTTCAGCTACATCATCTCCCTTCCCCTATTTTGGAATTCATTACTTGGTGAAGCACAGAATTGGGTCTCTGCCTCTGCACTCGTCAAGACTCTTCATGGTAGGCATATCTCTCGCCGAAGCTCCTCTTTGCCACAGAAGGAAGACACAGTCGCCGGATCTCCAAGTATGCTAGATATTGCCCAATTTTAATTATTCATAATGAGGCCCACTAAAAAATTTTGATGCTCAATTTACTGTTACACAATTTCTTGTCCAACCCTAAGAATAATATGGATTTAGTCAAAGATGATGATGATGATTACAATGATGCATAGTTAGTAGACTTTATGATTTATTTTGCGATGTTTGAGGGGGATGTATTTAAAACTTACATTTTGCAAATTATATTTGTGATGCTTGGTAAAATGGAATTTTCTATATTTTCCGAATTGGAAAGCAAAATGTTCGAATCAATTGACATGTTTCATTTTAGAACCAAACCGAAATGGTGCCTGAAATTAACTTAGACAACCATAATCCTTAGTATGCTGCACTGCATATCTAATGACTCTAAAATGAATGCTGCATAGCCTTCTTAGACAAATAAGGATGAACATTCACCCATATCTCAATAAGTACTCAGCTTCATATTCCAAGTAGCAGTGGAGTCTTCATAGAGTCTTTCTACCCCCGACTTGAATAATCTCATAAATTTCACTTTCGTAATAAAAAAGAAAACCTGATATTGCATATCAAAAGTGTTGAATAATCTTTTACTGCACCACTTTAACATAACCCCTTAATTGATTTCTTGCCAATATTTCAGTCATGCTTTGCCAGTGATCACCTTTTGTTTGTAAGTCCATCACTGTTACTTCCACTAGAATAAATCTGTCAAATCAACATATGGATTATACAGCTTTGATGAACAAAACAAAATTGAAAGTACTTGATGATATGGCTACTGACATGGACTATCTATCTTTGGGTTTTAAGCCTGGATTTGGTTCAGGTGTGACAGTGTGAGTGACTACAGAAAACTACAGTCACAATGTCTTCTCTGTGAAGCTCTTCAATTGTAAACTTTTTTTACCAAACCAGTTTAGTGGAATCTTGTAAATATAAAAAATTTTTGGCCTCTCCTCCTTTTTTTTTTTTTAATCTTATTCTTCTTCTTCTTCCTTGATTCAACTATAGATGATGATGGCTCACCAGTCACCTCAAAGACTGAATGACAGATAGATGCCCATACCTCCTCTTTAGTTCTACAGCTGGAAGATCTGAAAAGCCACACAACAGCTTTTTTTCCTCCACCTTTGATTCAAGGTTAATGAGTTATCTCAAGGACAGCAAGATGGATAGATGCCCATACCTCTTCTTCAATTCTACAACCCACAAATTTGAAGATCCGTATAGCAATTTTTTTAAACCTCTCTCTCCTATTGTTTCAACAAATAAATGAAATGAGAAACCTTTTTCTTTGCAACAAAAAAACCTCCATACACACCATTGTTTAATCTTCTATTTTCAATAAGAAACATCAAGAAACCCTTTAATCTTCTATTTTCCCTTTATAATTTTTTCTTTGATCTCTTTATTGCTGCCCTCAATGAGTCCACTAAACCTAAGCTCTAAGAGTAGATCATTGAATTCAACCTCACCATAGTCGAGATCTGTCCCTCTTTGACCTGAGCGAACGAACTTTCTAGGCCTTTGCCTGCATGAAGAGAGACTAAACAACCTCTTTACAGTTTGAAACAACCCTTTCGGGTTTTCTACTTTTTTTCTCCTAAAGAAACACAATCCAGAGAAAGATACAATCGGTTTTGAGCGAGAGAATGAGGGAATAAAAATTAAAAAAAAAACACAAAGAGAAGATTACAGCAAAGAACCCTAAGATGCCTAATCCAATGCCAAGTTCAAATTTTAGGGCTACTACATCTTGACTAAAATCTTTGATCTGATATTATAGTGAATACTCAATAGTTATTCAAATTAGGAAACCTAATCATACCCAAACTAGAAGGCCTAATCCTAATCAAACAATGTATCCCCAACCTAAAATATCTCAAATTTAATGTAACCCTATTTCGGGACAACTCACTCTTACACTTACAAATTAGCCCAATGACCAAGAGTTACAAATGAATCCAACTATTTCTGAACAAAAGAAACAATTGACTATAGATTGACAAGGATACCCCTATTGTCTCATACAAAATAAGAGCTACACAAATTCACCCTGTCATATGGATTTCTCAATATTTGACACAAACTATAACGCATTAAAGATCACAATCATTTGAAACCAAAGCATTTTTGAAATAAAAATAATAATAATAGAACATTGGCAGAAATGTTACCTCCAAGACTAAATGTTGGACATAGTGATCCAATATTTGAAGGACACAACTCCACGCAGTTACAAATCTGGCGAAGTCGCAAAATAATATAAAGAATAGTGGAGTAGTTTCTCATTGCACTATCTGCATGTACAAACCCACCCACTACCATCCTTGCTTCTGATTCCATATGATCATATTGCCTTCTTTCTTCTGTAGAAAGCTCAACAAAACAAGTCTCTACAGTTTTAGGTGGCAATGCAACCAAGCTCTTGGTTCCCATTTGTAAATCTTTCGTTCTTCGTAGAGAAATTATTCTCATCAAGGTCTAAAATAAGATAAGAAGAAGACTATGTCAAACATTGGTGTGATGAACACAATCAACAATCTAATGGACTTAATAACAAAAAAATAATAATAATAAAACCAACAAGGTGTATTTCCCTTAGATATAGGACTTATTGTCAATCCCTAAGGCCCACCATTAGTTTGAGAATTTCTAAATCAATCATGTTGAAATGTGTTGGTATGAACTTTATCTTTATTGCACAAAATGAACTAATGAACAAAAAGTTAGGAAGGGATACGGACTACAGGACCTGTAGCTAGTAGTGTTGAAGCCATCCCTAATTCTAAAAAATATTAAGCTAAACAACATAGAAGTATCACGTCCTAAAAAGGATCCAACACAAGAGTTTTTATTGATAGATGTCAACACATGTTGTACTGCTTGGTTCAATGAATTCATTTGACATATATAACTAAGCACTTCCTTTATAGAAGGCTTCTATTGTATTTGCAACTTAATTTTTCTTATTATAAGAATTTTTTTTCTAACTCATTTATTCTACTCTTTCACAAATCATGACATCAGCATTCTTTGCAATTATAACCATCTACCAAGATTAATGGGATAAGGCACAGATATTGACATGTTAGAAAATGGGGGGTGATTTTTATTTTTTCCCTTTCTATGGGCTATTGTCTATTGCAATTCATATGAACTATGGGATTTTTTTTCTTATTGCTATTATATATCTTCTCTTGTCACTATGAGCATCCATCTTACGGGTGCAACTTGGGCCGTGCTGTAACCAAGCGCAGATGTCCAGGACCAAACTTGGTCAAACTTTGCTTAGGCCCTGCTGTTAAGCTACGTTATCTTAAAACATGTACATGCCTAACATATCCTTATCTAAGCTATCCTCAATACTACATCAGGACTTGTAGGATACAATACACAGATTCAGGGTATGCTATGTCCAATATTTTAAGGAGCTCTGTTAGCACTCTTACATAACAACATAACAAATGTAAAAAGAGACTACAGTAAGACAATTTCAGCAGTTTAGAAATGTACTACTACAGGAGAAAGTAACAGAAAATACAAAAATATATTGATACCAAATATGTAATTTCATGTTATGGATAGGATAGATGGTATCTCTGTGTCCAGGATTTTGGGAAGTAAAACATAGTATCATAATACCCATATATAAGAAATTTAAGGTTCATCTAAGAAATGTATTCATAAAAGTGGCTAAAATTGAAGAGATTAAAGGGCAAATAAAAAAAAAATGGCCATCAAATAATCCAGCTTGAATAGAAAATGAACTTAGGAAAGATGGAAAATGAAACTTTTTGATGGGCTTTGAAATTTATTTTGAGTACAGGTTGCAAGCAATTCATTAAAAGAGAGACAAAAAGCGTCTTCCATTTAAGACAGCAAGGTAAAAGAACATGTTAACTTGCAAAAAGGAAAACACATGCGAGCTTGACGAACATGTAACCTTGTAAAAAAGAAAAATCATGTCGAGTCCATCTACCTTCAAACATGAGAGTCCACTTGCTCTCCCTTTACTGAGGGGGCGTTGTACTAAACTCTCCCAATGGCGCTTGATAGAAAATGGCTCCAACCTTAAAAAGGCCATTAAAGGAAATAAATCAAATGACCCATTTTGTATGGGTGTACCTGTTACTACCCATCGCCTTTTACCCTTCAAATGCATAACAGCCTGACTTTGTTGGGCAGTTACATTCCTAATCACATGTGCCTCGTCCAAGATTATTCTCCACCACTCAATCTTCTTAATCGGTGATTCAGGATAATTCTTTTCTGAAGAAAGAGTACTATATGTAGTCAGCACTATATCAAACCTCTGTAGCTCCTCAACGTCAGATGTGCGCCTCCCATGGTACTCATACACCTTCAACGACCCAGGTATTGTATGTTCTTTTATCTGTGCAATCCATGTAGATAAGACAGTAGGTGGACAAACAATCAAAGTTGTCTTTGGCCCAATGTCTCCACACTGATCATCTTCAGTCTTTCTATTTTTATTACATGAACCTGATGCTCTTTTGCCTGATTTCTCCACACCAGACTTTTTGCTATTATAAATGGTGACTTCCTCCTCCTCTACATGGAAATCATGAATTTTGCGTTTTCTACGTGAACCCGCAGCAACTCTTTTGCCGGATTTGTCCAATGGAGACTTTGTTGTTATTTCAGAATGGGTTACTTTTCCTTGGCCATCTTGTAATTTTTCTAGTCTACTACTAGCTTCTTCTCCAATAATATCATGATCATGATCAATTTCAATGAAAGGAGGAACTAAAACAATGCCAGGCCTATTTGCTGCAATTAAAGAGAGCAAAGTGAGGGTCTTTCCCATACCCATATCATCAGCAAAGATGCCACCCTGCAGTCCCTCCGGCCGCTCCCTGGTCTGAGAACCCGTGAGCACATTCACGTAAAACCCAGTATCCCACCATTCCCAAAAGGGAGGAGGCGACTCACAAGAATTCTCTCTTTGAATCAACCATGCCAGCCCCTGTTTCTGATGCAAGAAGAGCTCCGTAGAGACGACGTCCTTAGGCGGCTCTGCAATCTTCTGCTGCCTATTATTTCCTCCGCCATCTGCATTGGCACTCCCACCATGACCCCCAGCAGGCAAGGAGGCAAAAATCTGGTCATTCAAATTGTGGGTCTCCGTCCCTGTCTCAATCTGAGTATTGTTATTATTCTTCTTCGTCTTCTCCTGCTTCAATTTCAATATGGCGGCCTCTGCGCGGGCAAAGAAGGGGGCGGAGCGGGGATAGAAGCCAATGTCGGCTTCCTCAATCAAAAAGCGGGCAGTGTCGACCGAATCAGGACGAGTTGTGATGTGGACTTGGCAGACTAATTTAGCGGAGTCCCATGGCCATGACCATGGCTGTTTGGGGATGATGGCTTCGACGGTGATGAATCCAGAGTCAATGAGAGGGGAAAGAAGTGCGCTTACAGGGCGCTCGATGTGGCCAAGCAGTTGGCCGGTGGTGACAACAACGTTGATGGCATTGGGGTCGCGGGGATTGAGGACGAGGGTGGCGAGCTCGGTGCCATAGAAGGAGGCGGTATAACAAGATTCGTTGAGGTCCACAATGCTGGCAAAGATGAAGCCGGCATGGAGGACATCACCATCATCTGGAGGGGGAGGGGGACGGGAAAGGAAGGAAGAATGAGGAGGAGAGGGCATCGAGAGGGGAGGTGAGTGTTCAAGTCATTTGTATGTACATTTATAGATATGTTGTCATATATTTATTGCATCAATTTACACGACAGAATGGCTAGTACCGCTATTCAGAGTGAGATCCAAAAGAAGAGGAATGTGAGATCCAAAAGATGGAGTACTTTTATTTGTACGCCACTTTTTACTCTCCATACATAATTTTTATTATACATAATAGAACAAATAACTAAGTTTATATTTTTTCACTTCACAATCATTACATTTACACACTATACCCATATCCTCTTCTCCCATCCTCTTTCTCTACACACTATACCCCATTCTCTCTTTATACATTCTTTTTTCATTCACTTTCTCTACACATTCCTCTTCTACTCCTCTTCTGTCATTTCTCCTCTAGTTTGGCCTGCTCCTCTCCTCCCTCCTCCATTCATCTCCATTCTTAAGGATCTATACTCTTTTCCACCATTCTCAAAGGTAGGTTCTTTCTTCTCAATCATTTATCTTCTCAAGCATTTATCTTCTCCACCATTTTCAATGAAATTGTTTTTGTGGATGCCTTACACCATTTTTACTAAACCCACCTGGAGTGAATGACCCTGATGCTGAGAAATGGGTCGCACCATGTTTGGCCCTGCGTGGCCGAACAGGATCAAAACTGTTCGGTCACATGACAGGGCCGAACATCTCCCACCTGTTCGGCCAATAATGGCTGAACACAAGGTTGAACACTTTAATAATGTTTGGCCAACAGTGGTCGAATAGAGTAAATGTGTTCAGCCACTATTGGCCGAACACTTTAACTGTGTTCGATCAACAGTGGCTGAACAGAATAATCTTGTTCGGCCACACAATGTTGTGTTGGTGCTGGTGACACAAATATGAGAAAACTGATATTTGGTTCTGGTAATCTCTACAGATATGGCAAGTACTTCTAGAGCTCGACCGACGGCTTCTGAAAGATGGTGTCGTCAAATAGCTGAACAAGTAATCGCTGAAGAGCCGGAAGAACTGGAAGATGGAAACGGTGATGGACAAGAACTTGTTAGGCCGAAGGATACTTTAGTATTAAAAAGTTTTCAAACACATATTGAAAAACTCATTTGGGAATGAGAGATATGTTTTTTTATTTTCACAAGATAAATGTTATATGTTACTAGTTAACAAATGTATATTTTTATTTTCAGGACCGTCTCCCATTAAAGTGCTTGAGTCATGGCAAAAAAGTAGCAATGTGGCATTTGAATGAGTCAGATTTATTTAGAAAGAAGATTGATAGATCTAGATTGGTGCCATTTATCAGGACTTCTTACAAATATGTGAATAAGTGCCTTGTGTCAGCTTTTGTGGAAAGGTGGCATTTAGAAACCAATACGTTCCACATGCCTTTTGGGGAGATAACCATCACTCTCGATGATGTTGCCACCATTTTGGGGATCCTAGTGACGGGGATAACTGTTTCATATAACGATCATTTTGGATTTGCAGAAGCTCAAGAACTACTGCACCACGCATTAGGAGTTCGACGCTCGGAGGTACATGATGAGCTTGCATAAGTGCAGAGTTAGTCGGTAAGATTGGAGTGGCTAAAACATAAGTTCGATGTAATAACAGATACAAATGGAGAAACATCCATTGACCGTGCAGTAAGAGCTTACCTGTTATATGTATTTGGATGTACATTGTTTAATGACAAAAGTGGCACACGAGTGCTGGTCATTTATCTTAGTTTACTTATTGATGTTGATAGTGTGAGTTCATACGCATGGGGTGCAACTGCTTTGGCCTATCTCTATCGGCAATTGGAATTAGCTAGCTGGTATGAAGTAAAACAAATAGTTGGGTATTTATCACTGCTAGAAGTATGGATATATGAGCATTTTCCAAGTTTTGCTCTTACTCCCAACCTCATGTACCTCCCACACTACCCCTAAACATTACTTTGGCATCCTAATAGGGAGTCTAATAAAGATGGTCGTCTTTAAATATTGAGAGAAACGATGGATGGAATGAGTAATAATAAGGTATTGCTTATTTTACAAGTAAATCATTTTAAATTTAATCCGATGTTTGTTTTAGATGTGCTACTTAGTATGTATGCTTATTCATGAGGTAACTTGGAATCCTTGTCGTAATAAAATGCAACATCATCCATTATATGAGTTTGCTTTCTACTCTGAATGCATTAAGTGTTTGGATATTGTAGAGTCATATCACCTAGACAGAGTTTTGAGGCAATTTGGTAGAGTTCAGACTATTCCTCCACTACCATTGACTCCTGATCGTTGTCATCGAGGTCTTAATGCTCAGCAATATCAAATTACATATCAATTTATAGATCAGGTATGGCAGAGATGGGAAAATCATGTATTAATGAGTAGAAACAGAAGTCGTCCAGTGAGATTTTCATCCGATTGTGTGCCCGAATATATGAATTGGTACACACAAATTTCATGGAGGACAGTACAAAACCCGAACCATCAATCACAATGGGGGTGACGAAATAAAGCCAATCAAGCTACCTTGTCTATGAATTGTGAACATGTTTGCCACTACAGTTATTACTTATGTTATATATATCTTAATCTCTAAGAATCTAACATAATAATTGACTACAGCATTGTCAGCATGCGTTAAGCATCACTGACCCACTGAAGGAGGATAGCTTTATTCGTGACCCATGGGTGATATACGTCACTGTTGATCGGATGCACTATGTGTTGAGGGGAGTTTCGCTTGAAGATGCACAACGAATTGTTAGAGATCCCAGTGTGACCTCCACTTCCTAGAGACGTCGACCTAGGAGTAATAGAAGTTGATGTGTCCATGACAATGTTGATCAGATGCACCATATATTTATGGTTTTGGCTTTTTTTTTCATGTTTTTTGAGTATGTAAATAGTTCACAAAAGTCATGTATTAAATTTTCAAGATTATTGCTACTAATCAAATGAGTTCCATTTCAAATGAGTTACAAATACACATGAGTTACACCAATGTCGCATGAGTTACAAATGAGTTCAATCAATGTCTATTGTTTCACATGTTGCTACATCCAAATTGACGAGCTCTTTGAAACGGTCTATTCGCATTTTATAAGTAGATGCCCAGTCTTTTGCACAAGGAAGATGAAATTCTTGCCATTTTTTTGCAATGAATGGAATTGGATGACCTAGATCCAAGAAGAGCTGAAATATAACAAAAGTTAGAAACTGTGTATCATGCTTTATGCAATGACTTTAATCAATTTTTAAAGTAACGATCTTTACCTGAATGAAGTGATTATCATTTACAAAACCAATCGCTATTTCCTTCCGAGAAACAAGTCCCACTGGCGTTGACCAAAGGGGTAGAAGGCTTAAGTACATCTAAGGGTGACTATCACAAATGACCCTATCTTTTTTCTTTTTCTTTCTTTTTTTTTTTTTTTGTAAAAACCTTATCTAATGTCGAACATCATTGATGAATCCAACTATGAGAAATCATTATGGGACCCATTTGATGCCAATAGCCATAGTAACACTAGGAGAACTCTAAAACAGTGGGACCCACTTAGTGATGGCAAACTAATAATAACCACAAAATTCAATTTGGTAATCAATATGACTGAGTTAATTTTGATAATATGGGATGTCGGTAATCATGATGAAAGCCCCTAGTCTAAGATTTGTAGAACCCACTTAATATTAATAATTAACAAGGGCTATGTAGTCATGACATGACTACAAGAACCCAGGTTAAATTTATAAGCACTCTAGTCTAATATTTGTAAAACCCACTTAATATTAATAATTAACAAGGGCTATATAATCGTGATATGACTATAGGAACCTACATTAAATTTATAAGCATTGTGAAGCCAATATACTATTAGAAGTCATACTTGCACTCCTATAAATATCATTAATATTAAAAAGTATAGTGGACCATTATAATTATTGGTTACTCATGAACTCTTAAATAATTTTTACTATAACTTGAAATTTTTTAACAAAAGATTATTTTATACAACATATCCTTGAATAATCTAATATGAAGGTTTTTGAAAGAAAGTGAGATATTGTAAGATACTTTCTAAGTTACTCAAATACATCCTTTTTAGGTGAAGTTCAAATCATGCCTTATTTCAAGAGATTATGCTAGATGATTAGTAGTAGCTAAAATATAGATATTTATGGAGGTATTTAGCAAGCTTTCTCTATTTGTAGACTACTTCTTTGCTTTGGAGCTTTATTTAATTTAGAAGTTGATCTTCATTAGAGTTATATGCATAATATATATATATATATAATTAGTGTCTTGACTCTACATAAAAGATTGTAATCCTCATAGGAGTAAGTTATTTGAGTTATATGAGTGTCTGTGATGTGAGACAAAGACAATTTTGATCTTTATGGATCGCTATCTAAATTCTTTGGCCTAGAGAGTAACCTGTGGGTTAATCTTTCCTTACTCACGCTGCATGATCATGAGCTCCAAGTCCAGAGTCATAATGTAGTAATCAAACTGGTGAAACCAGGTCGATCCACATGGAGTAATTTGTTAAAGGATTTATCAACTTGTACCTGCCCTAATTACAATCTAAAACTAACCCATTTAGAAACTAAAAAAATTACGTTCATCCTAATTTGCAATAATTAATTTAAATACAGACCAAAGAAATCAAAAACTTAAAATCCTAAATTAAAAAGATTCTCAAGTTGTTGTAAAAGAAAACATACATTAGAACTTCCAATTAGAGACTGACCACAAAAAAAACATTAAAATTGAAAACTAAAACTTACTATGTTAGAAACATTCAGTCATCAATCTAATCAATCTAAATTAGAAATTAAATCATCTATCTAAAATCAAACCTAGAAACTTCCCTAAATTAAAAATCTTACACTAAATTAGAAAACAAGTTAAACAATTAACTTTCCTAAGTTAAACACATTAACTTTCCTAATTTAAACACTAAATTAGGTTAAGAACCTAAATAATAAACTTCCTAAAAAGAATGAGTGTAAACCTAAAAATTAATTTCCCTGAACTAAATAAAATTCAAGAATGATGGAGATACTACATGCCAAAAAAAAAAAAAAAAAAACTATACTGGAACGTACACTATGAACTAATGCAGAATTCTTAACTGAAGCCTACTAAAGCAAATCCGATGCTAACATGTTTTATCCTAAAGTATACTGCTGAAATAAACCACCCTAGAATGCATCAAATAATCTTGAGATAAACAAACAAAACAAGTTGTGAACATAAGAAACTATGGGGATGCAAACTCATGATAAAAGCAATTTGGAACCAGGGTAAATTCTGCTGGAATAATTTAATCTCAGAATTAAAAATTCCCATTTTAAACTTAGAAAATCTCATATGCAACTAACTGAAATCAGTCCACAATATTCCACTGTGTTCCATACACAATTCGGCCATTCTATGTCCATATTTTAAACATGAATTCAGCCCCAATTCTGATCAGTTAGCAAGTGAGTTTTAATTCTGATTTTCAAATTTCTGAATTGCTGTAAACACCAAGTCTGAATTGAATAATAATAATAATAATAATAAAAATAAATGTGCGGATCACTACATCCAACTTGAACCAATTCAGATTCAGATTATTGCTAGATCAATGACTGTTTTTGCCACAAGAGTGCTTAATAATCAGAGCTGAGAATCTGTTTTCTGAATTCATCATTATCGACACCCCTACAAATGTTCCTGAGGATGCATGAGACTAATGCAATCTTTCAGCAGTAAAACAAATCTAAACTAGGTGAAACATGAAGTGTGCAGAATTTTAAATAAATAAATAAAAGTGCAGAAAATCAAAGGTGGAAGACTTAAAATCAAACGAGGTGAAAATAGAACTTTAAAAGTAGTAATAACTGAAATTTAAAGGTGGTGAATCGCTCCTTTCACTATTATTCTCAATCCGGCTCCAAAAGATTAGTAGTGTTGTCCTAGGGTCCTACTCTTCAACTTGGGTTGTCAATCCAAGTCAAGAATGACAAATCTTCTTTCTTCAATAAATAATTTGAAACTTAAAATCATAATCTTTCCACTCAAAAATCTCTGCAAATACACCTCGTATTGTCTCCAAAAATACCCTAGATTTGCAGAAACTAGGTATTTTTACAAGGTTACTAAGATATATTGATAGTCTTTGTTCCAAGCTTAACTAATTATGTAGCCAAGAAATTAAGATAACCTTATCATATGGATTTACAAGACCAATATTTAAGAAACACTAGTAACTAGAATAAAAATTAAAAGAGACATACTTATTAAGAGTAGTTTATATCAAAGTGATTACATCAAATAGAGAATAAAAAAAATCTACAATACATATTATGTTGACTTGGAACTAGTTTATATCAAAGTGATTACATCAAATAGAGAATAAAAAAAAATCTACAATACATATTATGTTGACTTGGAACTCTGCTTTTTAGTTGAGAAAATAAGGGTGGTAGTGTGGCCTTTGAGAAAAGCCCCTTGATGTCTAGGGATGGAGAGGCAAGAGAGGTAGAGATGGTGTGTAAATCTCTAGGTGGGTAATTCAAATCATGCCTAAGGATGTTAAAGGTGTTGGGAAAAGCGGTGCAGTGGAACTACCTGCGATCGACGGATCAATCACGATGAACACAAGCAATTTCACCATCAAGCAATTACACACATGAACACAGCTATTTTACATGGTTCGGCAACCTTGCTACGTCCATAGAGGAGAGAACTCATATGTCATGATCCTAGCTCAATCTCCTTGGATTGAAGGTTACAATACATCAATATATATAGTTTCTGCTTTCTTGGTCAACAAAAAAACCCATATATAATGACTAAAATACTCATAACCCTGAACCTCGGTTCTGGCTAAAATAGATGACCGATATGGCTAAACCGGAATACAAGACAAAACCCAACAAAAGGGGTGGGCTATATATTTTTTTCTCAAGCTTTCTTTCCTTTCTCTTTTCCCTTGATTGTTAAGACGGAAAATCAATTTAGAAGATATGCCCATGATGAGATCTTCAATTTGTATTGTTTCGGTTAGAAGTGGACCACACCTAAAAAAGGAATGGTTGTGTGATTGCATGGGCTGGGCATGAGTTGCATTCCATCTTTGTTTATTCTCTTTATACTTGGAATCTTTTGAGATATCTTAGATTGCAATTGTCCACAATTCTTTGTAACAAATCTGAACCAAAAAGGCAAGAACCTTGGTGATTTAAATGTCTAGCCATGTGTATAGCTTTCTTGAATTTTTTTTTTCTTTTTTCTTCTTTTGTCTCCTCCTCTCCCACGCTTTCCTTCCTTTGAAAAAAAAAAAGTCCTTCTTTGAGTTAGACTTTTAAGAGAGGTTTTGAGATGACAGAATCTTACGTGAGTTGGCAGAATTTTGATCTTGAATTCAAGATGGATTGGAAGACCAATGTTGGTGCAAGGAACTTTCTAATTTTGCACTTTTTCTTCATATGCTTAGAATAATCCACCACGTGCTTGCCTTTCTTGCAATTTCTTGGATTTTCTTCAAATCTCCTTGAGATATTCTTGAGAATTATCAAGAATGTGTAGAGGAGCTGGAACCCTCCGGCTATCCCACATGTGTGAATCACACATGCGCATGTGTGTAGGCCCATTAATGCCAATTTTCCCAAAAATGCTATCTTTTTTTCTTTTCTTTCTTTTTTTTCTTCAAAATTTCTTTCTTTGCCTCAATCTTTTGTTGTGGGACCCAACTCATCATTTTCTTCAAGCAAAAGTGATTTATCATTTAAAATAATAATTTAAAA
This sequence comes from Sextonia rubra, assembly GCA_037013555.1. Classification (NCBI taxonomy): domain Eukaryota; kingdom Viridiplantae; phylum Streptophyta; class Magnoliopsida; order Laurales; family Lauraceae; genus Sextonia; species Sextonia rubra. The sequence goes on along the minus strand of JASUAD010000007.1, from coordinate 14,111,088 downwards.
GTAAAAGTCACAAGTGCGTGATAGTGGGCCAATCTCTCTTGAAATAACGGTGAAAATGCAAATCATTTTTCATGATTTTATGTGAATGAACTAATGATGATGAACATTTGATTTATTTCATGAGAAAACCTAAATTTTCAAAAGTTTCCAAAAATATGATTCTAAGAATGACAGGTTCCATAATTGTATGCAAAAACTGTGAATTTTAAAAAAAATATGCATGAAAATACAACATTGACTCTAAAATGTATAAAAACATGATTTCAAACTAATTGAGGCTCTTTTGGATAATAAGGTAGTAAATCTTTCCAAAAATAACCATAAAATACGCTTGAAGGACTTATCACTGCGTCAATTGATTTCAGAGCAAACATCCATTCTCAGATTGTTGTTTTGATTGTTGATCAAGGCCTGCAAATCCAATTCCAATGTTTGAGTTTCTCGTTCATCAATTTCATTATCATCATTGTTTTTACATCTATCCCATCACGTTCTAGTCTTGAATGCAAAAACTCAAACTAAAGTTAAAAAATCTAACAAACCTGAACGCCAATCTTAGACCATCCGAAACCCTTGTTGCCCCAAAAGCCTAATTTGAAGTCCTTTAAATCTGAGATTCCCAAAACCCACCTCTCAACCAAATCCCAAATCCCCATAATTTTTTAAACCCCCGAAACCCGAATTCCCCTTTAATTCCTGATCCATCGTTTCAATCCCAACATTAGAATTCTTAACAAATCCAACCCCTGAAACCCCTCAATAACTCCCAAACCGCTATGAATCGAAACTCCCTAAACTCAAAATTGTCCCCCAATTGTAAAAACCGAGCCTCAATCCTTCCAAACCCTAATCCCCAAACCGCTATTGCGACTCTAAACCTTCAAATAGAAATCTCCACAATACTAGAAACCTTAAAACTTTAAAATGCTAAACCCCCCATATTAGCCCAAATTCTTGAGACCCTCACACCCTCAAGAATCTTAATTGAATCCCACCAAATTAAAACATCATTAGAGTCGTATCCTTTATCCATTTGAAATTGACCTTCCAACTCGTATCACACCAATACCTGTTATTCCAAGTCACCAAATTAATACACTTTAATTAAGCCAACTTAGTGTTGGCACATTAAAAATCACATTTTTGCTAATAGTGTCTGAATCAAACCAAAGGCAAATTGGAAAGAAATATGTAGAATTTCACTTCCAAGAGTCTTCATTTAGCTCAATGAAGACACATGAGAAGCACTCAAGTTTTGAAGTGCACGAAGAAGCCAAATAGTGAAAATCAAATTCATATCCCCATCCTCAAGCCATTCAAGCATGGACCCAAATGATTGCACTTAGCATGGTTCCAAGAATCTGATTAAGATCAAACCTCACATGAAACCTTAAAATGTATGATAGGAGGTTTTTCAAAATTTCTAAGCAATGCAAGTCCATCCATTAGGGGCTAGACATGGACTGTGCTGAAACTTATCCTAACTGGACATGGGTACCAATTAGCCCTATTTGAGGTCCAACATTACATCCCAAAGACAAGGAAACCACATTAAAAAGTCCATATTATTCGTGTTAAAGACATTTACAAAGGTTTCAATGCAAATTCAGCTCAAGTCATTTCAAACCCTAGGCTGTCAGGGTGTGGATAGAAACTATTGCTTTTAAATGACAAAAGTTGATGAAATCATTACAAATGGTCAAACATGAGTTCCAAAAGCATCAGCCCAAACTTGTTTCAAGTTAATTAGACATTATTTGGACCTAAATCTAGGGGTATAAGCAATCATTAGACATGGAATGGAAGTTATACTTTCAAAAGACCAAATGAGGTGAAATTTGCATGGAAGCTCCAAGATGTGTTTACTAATATTTTCCAAAGTTTCATGGCCATTAGAGATCATTTGAGCCTAATTCAAGTAAAACAATATTCATGTCCTGTTGCTTCATTAGGCTCCAGCACAAAAGGACAAAAGACTACAATTGGACAACCTATAGGTGCAAATGATGATGAAATTGCTACAACAGTGTTAGAATAAGCATTGAAGATTTTTTCCAAGCTTTAGGAGAATTAAAGATCATTTGGAACCAAAACAAGGGCTAAAAGGTCCTACATCCAGCCTGGTGCAGTTTGTTTGGATGTAGACCCCAAAAGGCAGTTTTTAGTAGTTATTTCCTTGCATTTCGATTTGTAACTCCTTGGAACCACCATAACAGCTTGCCAACTCTATAAATTCACCCATGGTAGACCCTTTGGCATATAGAAAGCCATATAGGGCAACACGTAAGAAAATTTTCCATAATTAAAGCATTCAAATCCTCTTCAAGTCCTTTCTTCTCATCAACTTAAGGTGAGATTCTATCTAAAACCATGCAAAGACCCTCTTAGTACTTTTGATTACATGATTTTCATTCTTTGAAAGTGTTCTTTTAGAGAGAGGATCTAAGTAACTATGGTTCAACCCACACCAAAAACCTAAAATCCATGATGAAACAACATTTTCTTTTTTCTTCTCACTTAAAGCAGCATGTGTGCCATTGTTGTTGTGCAAGGTCAGTGACGGCTTCATTCTGAATTATACAAATACAAAATTCGAATGACGCAACTTTGGTTCACTAGAAAAAAAAGCCAGCAACTCCTTTAGATTGCACAAACACAATCCTTGATAAATAAGTGATGAATCTCAAAGACTATTATTAACAAAAATTTTAGGAATTCCATGTATTTTGCAGTTTTTTTTTGCTCATTTTGACCAAATCTGAGGTTAGATGGAGGGGCTATAAATTGTAATTCATTGTAAACATCCTATATCCGTAAGGCCGGAGTTTGAATCCATATAAAAACTCAAAAAGGAAGGAATGAATACAAAAATTTACTCCTATTTTTTGTTTTTTGAATGTTGTGAGATTGCATCTCTTTTCACAACTTTACCAGGACAGCAAGAGTAATAATAGTTTCCATTGGCAAGAAAGGGGAAAACCAAATAAGCAGCACAACTATGTGGATCCTAGGAAGTGGTATGAGGAGAGAACACCTTGCATTACTCCCTCCATTTGGCAAGCATGCATCTAAGTATGCTACAAAATGGGTTGAGCACTTGGCGTAGCGTGCATTTAAGTGAGCCCCAAAGCAGTGTATATACAATTGTATAATAAAGCATGACAAGGTAGTGTATAAAAATTGGCTAAGCATGAGATGCATGCATGGCATTCTCTTCTCTTTTTGTAGATGGGTGTAGATATGTGATCTACTAAAGCATTGATTTTTTTAACAAAGTTGTGAAAGTCAAGCATGAAAGGTTATCAATATATCCATTTCAATTGAAAATGAAGTCCACCACTCACCTCAAGAAATTCAATGCCTGTTTAGATAGGCAAAAAATAGAGTAAAGTGAAGTTAAATGGGCCCTAATAGTTTAAAATTTCAAATCCAACAGATGAAGTATTATTGTCAACCCATGTATACTCTATTTAACTTCAACCTTAAATACTTCAATTCCCTTAAGTAAAAGTTAATTATAATCCAAATTATTTAAACTTCACTTCACACCAAGCATCTAAATAGAGTGAAGTGAAGTACTCTACTTTAACTTTAACCCACTTCTTCTTCACTTTACTTCTCATGAGAAATTTTCTTCACTTTACTCCACTCATCATTTATCCAAACATGTTTAGACAAGGAAAGGAGGCGAAGAAAGTTGTCCATGGTACAAACTTAGAACTGTACTAATTTTCTCCACTTGACATTCTCCACGAGCCCATGTGCATTATTTTCATTGAATTCCTTTTTGGGGCTTTTTCTTTGCATTAGAATATATAAGAATTGACTACATACATTTGCATTAGTGGCTAAAAATAAAGAGTAAAAGTGAATTTCTAAAAATGAGAATAACATAACATTTCCTTTTAGGGAAACAAAATCAAAAGATGATAAGAAATGAATACTCAGCCATCATCCTAATAATTCAATATATAGGAAAGTGAAGGTCCTCTATACATCTCCTTTAGCCCTTTTGGTGTGTTCAAATTCAATATTGTTGAGTGCTTCTTAACTACAAAGGCGAGGTTCTGCTTATGTTTTCAAAGCATGTTGGTGTATGCAATTTTAATGAAGAGGAGGCATTAGCTGTTTTGAACGTTGTAGGTAGGTTTTTTAGGAACTTTGTTGGTAATTTTATTGTAGTCAGAGTGATTTTTTAATGCTTTTTCTCGAGTGTTAATCGAAAAGCAAACTTGTGGAAATTTCAGTTTCACTTAAATGAATTTGGGTATTATCTTTTAACATCAATGTTGTAGTCCCACTTGGTTCATCTTCATAATTCACCAATGGCTCAAGAAGAAGGACGTAGGAAAAAAGAAGAAAAAGAAACAGGAAGGAAAACACCACCTTGTAGCGGTCATTGGTGGTTGTCAGTGAAGGAGGAGAGGTGGGGATAAAGGATAGAGAGAAGAAGAAGAAAGGGTATGGAGCGTATTTTGAGTATTTTTTTAAGAAATTGAGAAGAAAGTTGTAGAAAATATTTTTCTTGCCGGATGTCCTGATTTAAAATGAATATTAAAAACTTAAGCACTGCTATGAATAGTACATTTTTTGTAATTGTGTTTTAAAAACTGGGCAAAAGTAAATCCTAGTTTTGAAAATTTTCCTTAAATTATGTTAGTTTCTTTTATTTATTGTTCTGGTTTAAAAAGTGGGCAAAGTTGAAGAGCAGTTTTAATATTTACCCTAATTTTTTTTTTACTAATGGAGGGCGTTAATGCCTTTTGGCCAAACCAATTCCTTGGGGTCCGGAGGGAGCCGGATAAATCCCCTGTGATATTTACCCTTAAATTATGCCAACCCCCACATGATTTTTCCACATTTTCTCTTTGTCCAAGCCACTTCATGGATCCTTCACTCCTCACACGATCAAATGCTACCAATAAAATCCTTCCTCTCTTCTATGAAAAAAAAGAAAAAAACAAGAAGGAAAATCCTTCCTCTATATCCTCATCTCTTCCACAGAAGTCATTAAATGCTAGCTTAGGGTACGAAAGGCGTCTCCGTCACCGACTGAGGGGTTTGTGTTGGTGATTACACTGCGAGTCATGTGTGCATCCCATGTTGGTGATGGGGATAGCCCTGCATATCTATGGAGGACATTTATCATTGATCTATGGGTGATGCTAATGTGAGAAGGTCTAAATCAAGGATGGCCCTGCATATAAATGGAGGACGTTTATCCTTGATCTATGGGTGATGTTGATGTGATCAGGTCTAAATCAGTAGGTAAATGAAAAGGATCTCGACTTTATATTACTTTAAGACCTCATTTTAGTATGAGTTCTGATTTTCTTGATTCTCTAACTAGACACACTTCTTTGTGTGTGTGGGTGGGTGGGGTGCTAACGGCTGAGGGCAAGTTGGCAAACATCCACAATGAAGGGGAGAATCTTCCATCGAAGGATTTCTTATTCATCCTATATGTGAAGGTTTTTTACTATGGATTCCTCAGCTAAAAATCCACTACAATTCATGTTTGACAAAAATGATAAAAGTGTGGATTTGTATACATTAAATTCAACGGTCACAAGTTTTTTTTTTCTTAATCCACAATGAATTAAGCCCTAAAATTTAAATCCATAGCACCTGTGGACGTTCTAGAGATGATGGACGGTTTGGATTTTTAATGTAGGTCCAACAAAAATTAAATTTTTTAAAAAAGTTATAGATTTTTTTTTATAAATATCTCAAAATATATAAAATATTAATGGTTTAAATTTGAAACCTTAGTCGTTTTGGACCTTTTAGAGATGATGGATGGTTCAAATTTTAATTTTGGAACTCGTAAGGTGTGTTTTGAAAAGCCCAAAACATAATGCCTAATAAACACCTATCCACTATTCACCCGCACCCGGTTTGTCTTTTTGTTGGAGATGATGAACTGAACAATTCTCTCACATGTGATGAGGAGTTATGGTCCCAAATTTGACCCCTTAGCCATTTATTGGCTTCTACATATCTATGACAACGGATCAAAACATGTACTGAGAGTCGCTTGATTTGTGTACTCTTTTTTTTTTTTTTTTTGTTTTGCAATCTTATCATCCCTTGCTATCATAGGTAAACAAAGCCCCACCCACCTTTTATTTTTGTCTATTTCCTTCTTCTTACAACTTTTCCCCCAGTTGATTATTTTCTTTCTCTCGGTACACATCAATTTTTAGAAAACAAATTTTAGTAGTGGGACCCCACGAATACCGATTTTTTTTCCAAATTCATTAATAAATTTTAGAATAAAACCCTAATAACATTGGATATATCAATAAATTCAACAATATAGTTGTCTTCAATAATGAGAAATGCATAATTTTCTCTCTTAGCATAAATTAAATTTTCAAGAACAAATTCTACAGTTTTGATTACTCCTTTTAAGCTTGCTAAAATATTTATAAGCAAAGTAAATTTTATTTCATTATTTAAGACTGTGAAGCAACCAAGATTATAGAATTTGTCTTCAAAAACATAATTTATGGTAAGAGAAAAAAAAATCAAAATTTCCTCACTTTGTAAGATATATTGTATTGTTGAACTTACGAATATATACCATGATATCATGGCTTTGTTCATAAGTTTGGAAAAGAGTCGCCACTTACTGATTAAGAAATGTAGGATTTGTCTTTCAAAACTCAATAGCGTCGAAAGAAAAAAAATGAAGTGGTATGTGAAGTTGCAAGCTAAGGAGAATAACATGGACAATCAAAAGAGTTGGGGGTGTTTTTGGCGTAAAGTATTAAGTTGTCTAAGGGGAAATGTTGTATACCAGAAATGTCCTCAGTGTTTTTTTTTTTTTTTTTTGATTGAATGTCCTCAGTGTTTTAATAGACCAAAGGGGTGTAAGGGTTGAGTCTGGTATTTTTTTTAGAAAACCCTTTGGGCTGTGATATCGCTACTCCTCTCCTCTTTTAAGAAAAATCCCAAGATCTTTTTCCCCTTTCTTCATCTCTTCGTCTTCTACCGTGGTGATCTCCAACATACATTATAGAGAATTAGTCCTTGCATATTCAATCCACCAATCACCCTCAAGTCCCTTTCTACTGTCATTTTTAAACCCAAAAGCTTCTTCCTTGTTAGGATTTTTAGATCATTCGAAAAACATTAGAAGAAATGAAGAACCAGGCAAGAAATCATTAAGAGGTATCTACTTTCTCCCTGCCCACATCACAGATTTGCTCCTTTTTAATTTTCATTTTTTGGGGTGCAATTTTTTTCAATTAAAAGTTCTTGGGGTAATGGATTTTTTTTTTTGGGTTTTTTTGTTTTTTTGTTTATTGTATTTTTCTTGGAGTTGGGTTAAAATCTATTGTTTTGGTTGTATATGCCTACAGCTTTACTGTCCCAATGTTGTTATGAGGGAGTGGCTAATTAGAGGGTCTCTGGAATCAGATTTTAGAGCCAAGGAAGGAGACAGCGAGAGCGAATTCAAAGATGAAGGTGAGGCATTGAGGACACCTCTTTTCAACAGTAAAAGAAAAAGGGGGAATCAAAATACCACAGCTAGATGATCCATAAACCTCACCTACAAATCCATTGTTGAATTGCTGGAGGGAAGAAGATGAAGAGGATGAAGAAAAAAAAGGAGAAAAGGACTTTTGTTAAAGGAGAAAGGAGATGCGATATGCTGTCCAAAGGATTTTCTAAAAAAAAAAGGCATATGAGGCTGATGGGATCTCTTTGGTCTATTAATAACGTTGAGGGCATTTTTGGTATACAACAACTTTAAGGGATTTTTTTTGGTCAAATCCTCTATTGTCAAAAATAAATAAATAAATAAATAAAGTACTAAAGTCAATTTGGTGACATTTTCTAGTCCTTTATTGTGAGCTGGTAGATTCAAATTTTTGAGGGGAAATAATCCACAACAATCCCTATAATTAATATTGCATAAGGCCAACTCCTGTTGCTAAAAATTGACAGCATCTCCTCGAAGGTGATGATGTTCGTTTTGAGTGGCCGAGATTTTCAATAGATGACCCATTAAATTCACTTCAACTCAGCGATTCGCTGACTCAAAGACTCAGATGTTCCGGACTGGGAGAGTAAAATATTAAAAGAAAAAGATAAAAGCAGCATTGGGTTCCATTGGCCCCTTTCCTTTGAGGGAGCCCATTTCATCTGTAAGGGAAAAGGGAAAACGAGAGAAAAGTGAGAAAGCAGAAGAAAAATAGGAGGTGAGGGAAGAGAAAGAAGAGGAAGAAAGCAGCAGGAGCGCCATGGATAACTGAAAGTCATCTCTGTGTCATAACTGCTTCCACCTCTCTCTCTCTCTCTCTCTCTCTCTCTCTCTCTCTCTCCCTACCCCAACATTTTCTGCCAATAGATACCGACTGTACTTGGTATTTTCGACCACTTTGGTCAAATCAAAACTAACACAAAGGAAAAGGCTTACATGTCCTCTATTTTAGTTGGTTGGTTTTTTTTTTTTTTTGAATCAATTGATAGGTTTAAGAATCCTTACTAGTTCAGAGTCCTCTGTTGTAGTAAAATATATTTGGTCAATTGCCAATACATAATATTGTCTTGTAGTCTTGCTATTTGGATCTTTTACTACAAGCCAAGAAAGACTTTCAGCTTCTGAAGCTAAATAGTTAATAGATGTTCCATTGAATGCAAAGATCTCTCTGCACACAAAGAAAGATAGCATGGAAGATGCACTTGTATCATTTGTTGTGGAAGAGTTGTGTGTCATGGCAAAAGATGAATTGGGCTTGTTGGTTGGTGTCAAGAAAGAGGTCAGAAGGCTTGCCAGCACATTCACGGCCATTCAAGCTGTGCTGGAGGATGCTGAGAGGCAGCAAGTGACAAAAAAGGCGGTATGAGATTGGCTGGGAAAGCTCAAAGAAGTGGCGTATGAGGTTGAGGGCATACTAGATGAGTGAAGAATCGATGCTTTCATATCACAGAGAGATGATGATGATATTGACAATCACAAGAACGTGCGCTCTTGCTTAATCTTTCCTCGTCTATGTTTCAAGAAAGTTGAATTACACCATGGTACTGGACATAGGATAAGGGAAATAACATAGAGGCTGAATGAAATTTCAATAGAAAAGTGTGCTTTTAGTTTTACTGAAGTCAATATCGGGAAGTTCAGTTTAGGCCTAAGATGGAAGAATGACAAACGTGGTCTTTAATTGATGAATCAAAGATTTTTGGCAGAGATCATGATAAAGAGAGTATAATTAATGAGTTGGTTAGTGAGACTAGTCGAGAGCAGAAATCAGTGTCTATTGTCTCAATAGTTGGAATGGGTGAGTTGGGCAAGACGACTCTTGCTCAACTAGTCTATGTTGGGTTTATGTCTTGTATTCTAGGTTCACCGGATTGGTCCATAGTGTTAGTTTTGGATCGGGCTTTAGGTTAGGGGTATTTTAGTCTTTGTACAGGGCTTTCTTAGGAGCTAAAAAAGAGAGAGTTATATATATAATGTAACCTGTAACCCTAGACCTAAGCAAAAGAGTGCAGTAAAAGAATAGAATTCTCTTTTGACTATAAACGTAAGCATCTCGCCAAACCACATGAATCTCTTATGTGTGTGCTCTTGTGTGCTTATCTCTTCTTGTGTGTGGCTTTGATTGTTGAGCGTAAGTTACGCGCTTCTGCACGTTCACAACAAGTGGTTAGTCTTGGATTACCTGACCACATTTCTTCCGATATTTTGCAACCAATCCCTAAGTGTGGAGACCTGTTAACCAAGTAGCCTGCAACATGTACTGCATCAGCCCAAAAGTCTTTGGACAATTTTGCACTAAACAACATACAACGAGCTCTTTCCAAGATCATTTTGTTCATCCTCTCTGCAACTCCATTTTACTGTAGAGTTCCTATGGTGGTATAATGTCAAACTATGCCTTTATCCTTGCAATAATTCTAAAACTCATTGGATCTGTACTCTTTACCATTATTTGTCCTCAACTTCCTCACCTTCCTGCCAGTCTGTTTATTAACCATTTTCTTCCATCGCTTGAATGTTTCAAAGGTTTGATCATTCATCTTCAGTGTATAAACCCAGACTTTCCGTGAATAATCATTGATGAAAGTTAGCATAAATAGGGACCCACCCTTAGAATAAACCTTAGAAGGACCCCACATATTTGAATGAACGTAATCAAGGATACCTTTCGTGCAATGAATACACATTTTGAAACTGATCTTGCGGTGTTTGCCGAATTTGCATTTCTTATAGAAATCCAACTTGCCTGTTTTTGTGCTGATCGCGCTTAAAATGGCGTGGAAACGTGTAATGGATTCAATGTCCAACATTCACGCACTTCAAGCATTAAGAAGAATGAGAATTAACTACAGTTCATCATTAATTTTCCTTTGTTTACATGGGTTCTAATGCCTTGACCGCGGAGATGCAGGTTGTTTACATGAGTTTGCAAAGTTTACAACCCCTCCCTCAAGTCTTAGATGTGATCTCAATTTGGAAAATATAAGAAAATATACATAAAGTAGGAAAAAATGCGGAAAAGAGGAAAAAAAAATGGGGGTGACCGTGACCCACGGTCACTGCCCCAGGTCAGTGACCGTGGGTCACCGTCACTGGCACTTGCCAGTGACCTTGAAGTCACTGTTTTGCCTTTGTTTTTGCGTTGTTCGTGCTGGTTTTTCGTCTAAACTTTTTTCAAGTGTTGAAACTCCCTTTTATGACATCTTGGGGGTGTTGAATAACCATTGAGAAGATCGAATTCGACTATAAAATCAATTGAAAACTTTGTAATTCATCATTCATATTTACAGACTGTTTTTTGTTCAAGTCCGAAGAGGGTATCGTAGGAAGCCAAAGTTGTGTCATTTTAGACCTATGGCTTTCAAGGAACAAAATGAGGGCCAAAGGGGCTCGTTCACAACCTCTGTGATGGCCAAGAAATCCCCCCCCCCCCCCCCCCACCTAATGAGAAAAACAAAGATGACAACATCATCCTTCGAATAGTTGTTACTGCATGAACATAGTTTGTTCTTTAGTCACCCCTCCCTTCTCCTTTTCCTCTGAACCTTCTTGCTCACCTTGGTAACTAAGAAAAAAGAGAAGGGAAGGTCGTGGAATGCTGCTGTCTCTCTTCCTTTAGATGCTTTTGAGTACTTTTGCTCTTGAAGTTTTTTGTGTCCTCTTCTTCTGTTCTCCTCTCTTTTCTTTTCAAATCTTAGCCTTTTATAGACTCCCCCAGCAGTTTCTGGCAGTTCCAGGGAGTTAAGGGAGGTTGCACTTCGAAAGGAACTGGAGAAGAACCGTCCAAAACCGTAGGAAGTGCCCTTTGGGGGTCCGTGATCGCAGCCGCGGTCACTGACAAGGCCCAATTTCAGGCTTTTGCATTTGCGACCCGTTTTCACAAGTTTGGAGACTGAACGAAGTCCAATCACCACGAAACTTGGAGGGATGCTTCTTGACACTATTTTGACCATGTCATAAAAGTTTCAGCTTGTTTTGACCATCGGAAGTTGGTCAACTCCCTTGATGAACAGGACGCAGTCACTCCTAAGGCCCATTTTTGGACTTTTGCATATGTAATCTGTTCTCACCTGTTTGGGGTCCGAACGAAGTCCAATCTTCACGAAACTTGGAGTGATGACCCTTGACACTACTTTGAGTGTGTCATAGAAGTTTCAGCTTATTTTGACCATCTGAAGTTGGTCAACTCCCTTGATGAATAGGCCGCGGTCACTCCCAAGGCCCATTTTTGGACTTTTGCATTTGTGACTCATTTTCACCTGTTTGGGGTTCGAACGAAGTCCAATCTTGATGAAACTTGGAAGGATGCTTCTTGACACTATTTTGAGTGTTTCATAGAAGTTTTGGCTCTTTTGACCACCTGAAGTTGGTCACGGACAATGCCCGTTTTTGGACTTTTGTATATGTGACCCGTTTTCACCAGTTTAGGGCCCGAACGATGTCTGATCGCCACGAAACTTGGAGGGTTGCTTATTGAAACTATTTTGAGCATGTCATAGAAGTTTCAACCTGTTTTGACTTTCAAAAGTTGGTCAACTCTCCAGTTGACTTTTTATGAAAGTGGGCCCTTGTCTCAGCTGTTTGAAGCCCAAATGACTTCGGTTTGGTTCAAAACTTGGAGGGACTGACATCAGGGATATCTTGGAGTATTCATCCAAATTTAATACGGTTTGGATTTGAGGAAGTAGGAATTCGAATAGTGGCATATTCATTGCATTTGTTAAGTCACTATTCACCCCACACTTTAGGTAGTCAGCTTGTTTTCTACCCGAACAACATCCAATTGACTTGAAAATTTGGAAGAGTAACTTTGAGCATTCTTTGAGCATTTGTTCTGAATTTCATCAGCTTTGGCCTCGTGGAAGTAAGATTTTGCTAGTGACCTCCGTAACTCGGTGTCACTGTCCTCTAGGTTGACATGCAATGAAATTCTGACCAAACGGAGTCCTTTTAACTTGAAAATTTGCAAATCACCTTCTAAGCATAATTGAAGCTTCGCGCCCAAATTTCATCAATTTTGGACATCGGGAAGCAGGACTTTGGTCAGTGACCCCATGGCTTGGGGGGGACTGATCCCAAGTTGACATGCTTGTAGCTTTTGGGTCAGATGATGTCTGTTTATCTTGAAACTTTGTAGGACCTCTCTTGGGCATAATTTGAGCTTCCCTTGAAAGTTTCCGCTGGTTTGATCTTCACGAGGTGTCGCTTTGTACTGAGACCTACAGAGCACAGTATATAATCATCTAGACCGAGTTTAGATTCGAATGATGTCCAAATGCTCTGAATCTTTAAAGGATAGTCGTTAAATGTACTTGAAAGCATTTCGTTGAATAAGAGATTGCTTCGACATGTGGAAGTGCCAGGTCTCACACTGATTCCTAAGAAGCTAGCAAACAGCCTTTGAAGCCTGACTTGAACTGAGATGAGGTCCAAATGCTTTGAAAACTTTGGAATTTTATAATCCAAAGCTCATAGTGTCTTTTTGCATTATTTGCAAATTTTTATGGGTCGACATGTGCCACATAGCAAATTCCGCTTGCGCAGCGTTGTCTAACCCTTCGCGCTGATGTGACCCATACGCAAGTGCGATAAACGCGTTGAAATAGATTCATGGTCATCTAATGAAGACACTGCAACTCCACCTAAAACAGTATTTTCAGACAAAACATACAAGTTTCCAACTTTATTGCCACTTATAAGAGCCAGAGCATCCTTCACAACCTTCATGACTCCACCTTTAGCTACCAACTTACAAGCGTCGGAGTCCAAGGCACCCAAAAAAATAAGATTCTTTTTCAGATTAGGGACATGCCGAACCTCTGCCAATGTTCTGATGATTCCATCATACATCTTTATTTTGATTATTCCAATCCCAACCATCTTACATGCAACATCGTTGCCCATCAAGACACTACCAGTATTGATCTCGTGATAAGTGATAAACCAGTCCTTATAGGGACACATATGGTAGGAACATCTTGCAAGGTCCCGAATCCCACTAATCTTAATCTACATTAATTAATCACGTCTATGTTAATTAAACCTTGTTAAGGTTAATCTAGTTTAAAAACGATTGGATTTGGGTCTTGAACAGGTAGTTGAGCGGAGTTTGAACCTTACTTCAGTAGTTGCAGACCTTTTTGTAAATTGTTCTTGCATCTTATGGATACCACATCCATCGTCTCTTGTGTAATTTTTCTTATAGATCATCTTTCGTGTAGGGCTTGATTTGATCCGAACTCGTTTTGGGCCAACTGAGGCCCATTTGGCCTAAACTGAAATTTCATGAAAAGCTTGGACTTCCATGTGAAATGCAGGAAATTTTAAGTTAAAAAAGGGGAACTCAACGTTCGTTCTCTCTTCTTTCCTTCTCATGTTGGTTGCTGGAGTAGTTCTCTCCTCCTCCCTTCTTCATCTTCACTTCCATATTAGGGAGTTACTAGACTTGAGAAGTCTTGCATGTAGTGGTGGGGACTTTTCTTCTTCTTCCTCTTCTCCTTCCTTGTACTTTTCTCTCCTTGAGTATTCTCTCCTCTAAGCTATTAGCTGCATAAGGTGAAGACTTACCTCAATTTCATTTATTTTGGGTTTATTAGAGTCATAAGGATTCAATTTCAGGACATGTATGCAAATCTAAATCCCATTCTTCATTGCATGTTCTACTTGTAGAGAGCCCATTTTCATTTAGAGGTTTCCCTTAGCCACACAACAAGAAAGAGTTAGAGAAGGCTAGCACTGGTAAAAGGCAAGTATTAGAGTTCATATATGATGCATGTGTGTTTAAGGCATTGATTCCTGGGTTGATTCTTTAATTCTCAATTCACAGCTCCTTTATTCCTTTGTTTAACTGTATACATATGTAGTATGTGTTTGGGAATGGGTTAGAAGGTAGAGAGGGAATAGGAGAGTGTATGTGTATACTGAATAGCCATTAGAAACATCTGATGAAGCTATGGAAACCCTCTACAATCCTTTAAATCCCAACATTTGGCCTTTTAACTGAGCTACAGAACTGACTTCAGATTTTTTGAAGCGTACGGTGAAGCCACGGCTGAGCCGTAAGTGGTTACGGCTCAAAGTCCTGAGAGCAACACAATCTGCTTTTATACTACCGCTTGCATATGGCTGCACCATAAAATGAACTACGGCTAAGTCATACCCAGCCCGTGCTCAAGCCATAAGCCTTTTACGGCGAACTTTCCCGAGAGCTTGAAAAACTCGCTCTCTTCTACGGCTTACACACGGCTCCAATGTGTAATGCCTTATGGCTAAGCCTTGACCTAACCGTAACCTAGCCGTAGGCTTAGCACGGCTAAGCCGTAGGCTAATATACGGCTAAGCCGTAAATGCGCATGAACTATTGGAGGAAACCTTAACCACTCGGCTAAGCCGTAACAATATATACGGCTAAGCTGTAAGAACCCAATGAAATTAGAATATTAGGAATTCTTCATGACCGTATAGGGCCTCAGTATTGGCGTATTTCCCACAACCACACTTGCCAACCGTAAGTACACGTTAATGAGAATGAGAAATTCCCGGATGATCTCCCAATGTCAAGTCATGGACGTTGGCATGAGAAGGGGTGTCCTTATATACACAAGGTAATACCAAGATGCGGTAACACAAGGGCACCAGACGTTCTATGAGTACGTTGAGTTGAATGACCTTGGGGATCATGGGTTACCTAATACAGGGTGAATAATGATTTCTTAGATATTTACTCAATCCGAATGTATTCATATTGTTAAATACTTTGCCATCAACATGATTTATCTATGCATTCACTCTCTAGTCAAACCCTGAGGCAATTCAGACTTGAGCTTCTAATGAGTGCGTGTCTGAAAAGCCAGAGCTTCTACTGAGTGCGTACTTACTAGCCAAAAAGGGGTATAGCCGAGGTTCGAGCTTTCGTGGCTTATATAAATATGCTTCGTTTAATTGTTTGTCTGTATTCATGATTGATTACATTTCCAGACTAATATTCCCTATGTATGTTATGGCAAGTATGATTGGAAGTATGAGAGAGGTGAATCCGAGTTGGCACCACTTAGCTTGTGCCCTTCGGGGTATTATTATGTCATTACTGCAGTAGTTTACGGAGGAGCTGTTATAACACGCCGACCCAGCGTGACCTCGTTTAACGCCTAATTAATCCTGTTTTCGTTGTTAATTATGTTTTGTTTGTGTTTTGGGTTCGTTGCGAGTTATGGATAAGTAGTTGGGTTGAGTTTGACCTAGATTAGGTAGACCAAGCCCTTTTTCGTAATTTTAGCTTTTCTTAGACATGGTCATCTTTGCATCATCTTGATGTCAACGCGTGTCTTTCGTTGAGCTCGTTAACTCTCGTAACTACATCATTTGCAACCGATGTCGTATGATTCCATTGGACTCGGATTTAACTCGAAACGTAATTTGTCTTAACCTTGGGCTTGTATGTAATTTGCATCTTTGTCTGATATATATAAAGAGAGATCCAGCCATTCCATCGACTCACGTTCTCTCACTCTTCTCTCACTGTTCACGTGGAATTCTCTCTCTCCTTCCTGACTTCTCTCCTCCATCGATCAAGCTAATTTGAGGGATTTTTGGTTAATTCATTCCCTAGTGTGTTGATTGAGGTGAGCTAAGGTTTCTTCCATTTCCCTCATCTCCTTCTTCTACTTCTTCTCCTTCTTGTTTCCATGAGTGCATGAAGTGTCTTGATATTCTTTCTCTTTCTCATGCATGCATGTTGCAGTGGATGGTGTTTGGTTGTGTATGAGCCCAAAGACAGCAAGTTATGTAATTGAACCCCATTAAGGCAAGTATAACCATAATCTGTGAGAACCCATATTGGTATTCATTTGATTTTGGTTAATTCACATGAGTTTGCATGGAAAACGTGTTTACAACCCAATTTTTTAGTATTCCCTCTTTCTTTGTTGGATATTTGCACTTCTGATGTCATTACAGGTTTTCTGCACTTGATTCAGAATTTGACCCCGTGCATTGTACGGCCAAGCCGTATGTCACCTACGGCTTAAAGTCCAAAGAGGGTGAAAACCCAGTTTTCTTCTACGGCCAGGACACGGCTAAGCTGTATATTGCCTTATGGCTAAGCCGTACTTCAGCTGTAACCCAGCCGTAAATCAGTACAGGGTGCCTTCTTCTGGATTAACTGAAAGCAAGCAATTGATAGTTCCTCCTACGGCTCAACCACGGCTAAGTCGTAGAACACACACGGCTAAGCCGTAGAACAAAATACGGGTGAACAGCACTTGCGGATGAATAGTAAAGGGAACCGCGGGAGAGCCGCAGTCATATTACGGCTACGCCGTAAGATGCCTATGACAAAGCCGTATGTTCACCTACGGTTAAGCCGTATCACCCCAGAAAAAATGAATAATAAGAATAGGCGTAAGAAAAAGACCTATATGGCCTTCATGATAGAATGTAGAACACCTAGATTTGCCCGATGGAATATGATATAATGCGTGAATGATCTCGAGGGCTGCGAATCATTCATGTTCGTTATCCAGCTGTTAAGCACCTCCCTATGGGTGTTGGTTTAAGGGACTTCGGTGCACCAGCCAATACAATGCAACACTAGACAACGGTGCATCGAATAACTTAAAAATACATCATCATGCACGGTTAAAAGCACTGGATGATTAGATTAGAATTGGCTAGTAAATGACTTTGGCTCACTATACTAACAGTTGCTTGCATGACATGTTGTTTGTCAACTATTGATCTCCGCTCTATCGCATGATTACTTGTTTCAGATACTTCACATAGTTGTTTATTTACCTTGAGTATGCATGGATAATTCACGTATAAGACATGTTCTAAGATATGCACGTATGATATGATTGTCACGATCTACTCAGGGTTTTCATGATTGACTCTGTATGGTCAGGCACTACTTAGCCTTAGCCTTAGGATCCTGACGGGGTGAATTTGGTATAGTTTTCATGGTCTTGCTGCAGTAAGGAAACGTCTTGGGGAACCGGACCCCAGGAAACCGAGACCCATTGCACCCTGGCCCGGACAATGGTGTTCTTTGCACAATATAAGATCCCTCTTTTGGGAGCATATGGCAATGTAGTCGCTAACTAGTTATGTACACAGCATGTATACATTGATTCACATGGCATGTTTCTTTCTTGCATGACAGCCTAGTATACGAATGTGCCCTATTTAATTTACATGATGTTCTTTATTCTATTAGACACAGCATGCGTTAACTTGTTATGGTTATACTTCACTGAATCGTTGTATTCACAGTTGTTTTTGGTGTTGCAGGCTCAGATACCCCTGCCGACCCCTCGTCGGTCGGCTAGACTCCAGCTGAGACCCCTGAGGCCCCATCCAGCCTAGAGGAGTGGATGTGATCACTCCCTTGGAGAGCGGCTTGGTCATGCATGGCATAAGAATCTTCCTTTTTGAGGATAGTCATACTTGTATTTGTCATGACTTGTACATATTATTTTGTTCATTTTGTAAAACCTTCAGTTATGTATATATGTCAGTTCAGTTTTCGTATTTTCTTCTTATACTGTTAGTTTGATGTTTCTGATTTTTACAGCTTCCGCGTACATGTTTTGCACGTGTGAATGTTCCCTTGTGCGTGTGCATTTAGACCAGGTCTATGTGTACGGGCACGGGAGTACGTGTGTCATCGGTTTGGCTTTTACTAACCCCCAAACCCTGAGCTCGGGTCGTGACAGTTGTCGGCACTCCTTGGGGAGCTAACTTGATCTCCTCGCGACCCATAAGTATGTATGCTCCCTTTTGGGGAGAATGGAGCCTTGTGGATGCCAATTAGTGTGTACTACATCTTGATTTTGATTCCTCACTTATTATGACTGATGCACACTATGTCTAGTAAACTATTATTGCTCTCCTATCCATTGTATATTAATAAGTTCATTTGATATATTATGCTCAGTACTTGCTTAACTGTCGTGTTAATAGTGTTACCCTTGGTATTGCAGGTACGGAACCCAATCCTAACCCGGTTGTTGACGCACCCCCAGAGAGTGCCCCAACGGTACCTCGAGGTATAGATGAATGGAAGGATGGCGATGTCTTTTATTAGTCATCCTACGGAATGCGCCGATTCTGGAGGTATTATAGTCGAAATTTTGGTCTACCCTTGGGAATGTGCAATTGGACCTTTTGTACCTAACTTCGTTAAGTGGTAGTTGAATTGCAAGAACGTAATTAAAGACTTAACTACTAATATATATATATATCTATGAATGTCTGAGGATTTGCTTCTTTTGTTCTATTTTTTTATCATTATAGAGTATTTCGCAGGAGTTCGTTATGATGAGTTATATTCCTACGTGTGTTGGTATTCCTCACATGTTCCTGTGCAATCTCCCTTGTAAGAATTCGTGCACAATTCTTCAGGGCACGGATTACTACGGGATTACATATCCACGTCCTGGGGGCCCACTCAAATCCCCAATTCCCTAGTTCGGGGCGTGACACATCTTAAATTAGGAATCCATTCATCTGAACAATGAATATCTTTTGAAATCACAAAAAATGTACTATCGACATCAAAACCTGATCTTCGCTTTACAACACTGACTGAATCATCGGAGGATGAATCTTCTATTTCTTTCCCTTTCCTTTGCTTGTCAGGACAGTTCTTTCAAATGTGCTCTTTCTTATGGCAATAATAACATTCAATGTTCTTTCTGTTGGATTCAGACTTGGATTTATGTTTGCTTCTGTTACTGGAGTCATTTGCTCTTCCTCTTGCAACCAAACCCTCACCCGAGTTATCATTGTTTTTAGGCATAACCTTTTATTTAACTCCTTCGAGTTTAAGGCTGCCTTTACGTATTCTTTTGAAAGAGTATCTCTACCATACATCAGGGTATCAACAAAACACTCATATGAGGGTGCTAAAGAGCATAACAGTATAATAGCTTGGTCTTTATTACCAATTGAAACATCAATATTTTTCAGATCCATGATAGTTTTATCAAATGCATTAAGATAGGTATCAAGGGACATACCTTCCTGCATCTAGAGATAGAACAACCATTTCTTCAGATACAAATGGTTCGTCAGAGACTTGATCATATACAAATTTTCTAATCTTAGCCATAACTCAGCAACGGTTTTCTCTAGGGATATACAAAAAATCTGTCGATCCGTTAAACCAATCCGATCTGATTCGATCCGCGGTTTTTTAACTGATTCGATAGTTAATGGATTGGTTACAGATTGGAAAAATCCTAATCCGTTAGTAATGGATTGGTGACGGATTTTATCCTTAATCCGTGGATTTAAACTGATCCAATCCTTTGAAATAAATATATATATTTATTTTGATATAAAAAATATTAAAAGACAATAATTTCTTCCAAAAGGTTTACGTGTTTTGTGTCGTACCCATTGCAAAATATCTTCCAGAAGGTTTAAGTGTTTTGTGTGTTTTATTTCATCCTTCTGTTAAAATTTTCCTTGTGAGTTTCTGTTAGAATCCTTTAAAGACTTTATGAAACTGGTAATACAATTCTCTTTAGATTAGAAGAGTGGAATTCAATTAAAAAACTGATTTGATATATGCTAGCTAGTCATTTATGCTTTTGAAGTACTCAAAATTTAGGGTTTTTACTTAAAGATTTTATTTGGGGTATCTATTCGTATATCTTTCTATTATTACTTATATTCTGCATTATATTTATGGTGATGTAGCAGTTATCTTATACCATAATTACCTTATTTATATTATACCATAATCACTTTGTGGGAGCCCATAGGATAGTTAAATATGTCCTTTTTAAACCTCTTCAAAATTTGGTCTCTTCAAGACATTTTATAAAATGAACATGTCCAACGTATTGATCTTAACAATGACTTCATCTAATAATTTGGGAATGGTCACGTAGGAAGGATAGAGACAAACCACCTATGTTCAAGTCTTACCAATGGGCCACCTACAACTTTTACTTCTATTTTTATTTTATTTTTTTGCAAAAGAATTTCTATCATGGGCTTTACCAACGGATTGAACGGTTTTAACCGATCTGAACCCATTAATCCACAATTCGGTTTGGATCGGTTTTAAAGGGCAATAGATCGGTGATGAATTATAAAACCGTCAATCTGTAGATAACGGTTTGATGACGGATTTAGCTCAATTCAATCCAATCTGAATAGTATACACCCGTAGTTTTTTCTTGAGCAACCTTTCGCAACACTCCATCACCCAAGTATAATAAAATCGCTCCATATGCCTTCTCCAACATATCGTCCTTTTCATCTTCTGACATCATCGCAGGAAAGGCATTCTTTCCTTTTAAGGCTTTCTACAGCCTCTTTTGAACTAACAAAGTATTCATCTTCATGCACTACAAGTTAAAATCATTCTTGCCATTGAATTTTTTAACTTCAAATTTTGCTTTCATTCCTGTAAGATTTTTGCACCATATTGTAGATCTCGTCACCACGAACACGTCGAAAGAAACGGATCTAAAATCCGAGTTCGGATGGCTCAAATATCGCAGAAATAAGTTTCTACGTTTTGATTAGTCAAACCTCCTCTTTGACCGTCAAACAACCAATCACCCTCTTCCACTGTGTAGATTTGCTCAAAACAAGTCTGTGGGTGCAAACGCATCTTCGATCGGACACCGAATGATCAAGATATCGTAGAAAGAAGTTTTTGCTATCGATTCACGGTCAAACTGCTTTGACCGTACCTACTGACGTTAGCCTTGCACCTGCTGACAGGCTGGGCTCTGCACAAGGATTAGGTCAACCCGACACAACTAGACTTGCAACCTGTGCTGCACTACTAACAGGTCAGGTTCAACCCAACCTACCCAAACTTGACTTGGCCTAAGTCTTGTACCGTCTCCTTCCTCTTTTGAAAACTGGGTTCTGTGATAAAACTTGCAGTTCCCCCTTATGCTTCTTCTGCGGCATCGAAGCAAGAGTGAACAACGAGGTTCGGCGGTAGCTGACGGCAGCGGGCGAGGCACTCTCTGGCGACGGCTGGCTACAACAGTAGCAGTGGTGGCGAGGCGAACCTTCCGGTGATTTTTTTTTAAAATCAAAGACTATCCAATGTCTTTCTTAATCTCTCTTCTCCGATGATTTTCAAGAAACACAATTCGAGGGGCCACCGAGATCAGCATCTTTGATCTATCTCTATTTCCTGATGAAACAGAAATCAAACCAGCCTGTTTCTTCATCCCTTCTTTGATTTCTGCAAACTTCAATGGGTCTACGATGTGGCTACGACTCTGATCTCCTTCTCTGTTTCAAAAAGGAGATCAATCTGAGACCAAATCCCAACCTTCCACGAAGATTCAATCTGACTGTTAATCACAACCCACTTGTTGTGAACGTGCGGAAGCATGTAACTTGCGATCAACAATCAAAGCCGCACATAAGAAGAGTGCAATAAAAGAGTAGAGTTCTCTTTTGGCCGTGGACGTAGGCATCTCGCCGAACCACGTAAATCTCTCGTGTGTGTGATTTTGTGTACTTGTCTCTTCTTGTGTGTGGCTTTAATTGTTGATCTACGTTACGCGCTTCCGCATGTTAACAACAGTCTACAATGATGAGAGAGTGAAGAAACATTTTGAAAAGAGAGTTTGAGTCACGTATCTGATGATTTTGATGTAACGAGGATAGCAACAAAAGTTATTCAATCCATGGGTGAATTTACATTCGAGGACCCAAATTTTGACACTTTGCAACACAGTCTCCATCAAGCTGTAGCCAAAAGAAGATTTTTACTCGTGTTGGATGATGTTTGGAACAAAAATGAAACACTATGGGAAAGCTTGAGGGTTCCTCTCAAAGGTGCTGCACGAGGAAGCATGATTGTCGTTACAACCCAGAGTCATAAAGTTGCTGAGGTATTGGAAACATCACACATTCATGATTTGTGTATCTTATCCAATTTAGATTGTTAGAAACTTTTTACATCAAGAGCATTCAGAGGAAGAGATGAGGAGGAGTGCATGGAGCTAACAGGGGTAGGTAAGAAAATTGTAGATAGGTGCACCTCTTGCTCTGGGGGTGGTAGGAAGCCTTTTGCGCTGAAAAAAGATGTGGTCAGATTGAAAATTTGTCTTGGAAAGTGAAATATGGGAAAATGGAAAACATCTGAGAAGGGAGGAATTTCACCAGCTCTCTTGTTGAGCTATTATAGTTTGCCCCTCTATTTGAAACCATGTTTTTTATTTTGCTCAGTGTTTCCAAAAGATCAATATAGGATAGTACAGGATGAATTAGTCCAGTTATGGATGGCTCATGCTATCATTAAATCTGAGAGAGAAGATGCCGAAGAAAGTGGTGCGAGGTATTTTGATGATTTATTGACACGTTCATTGTTTCAAGATGTAGAGAAAAATGGTGATAGGAACGTAGTTCAATGTAAGATGCACGATCCTGTACATGATCTCGCAAAATTTGTTACTACTGGTGATTACTGTATGAAAGAGATTGGAAATTCAATATTACATTTTGTTGGCAGTCATCATCTATCAGTACTTGTGAATTATGATGTGTCATCCATTCCATCTCCACTATGCAATGAAGAATGATTGCGCACATTCCTACTTCTCGGATGGTGAAGAATTGAGGCAATTCCTGACAGTTTATTCAATCATGTGAGATTTCTTAGAGCGCTAGATTTAAGCGGCACTACCATTCAAAATTTGCCTTGTTCAATGGGGAAACTAAAACATCTAAGGTATCTCAATCTATGTCAGTTACGTATCATGGACTTGCCTGAATTTGTAACTGATCTCTGTAACCTACAAACTCTGAAACTTAATGGTTGCAGAAGACTCTGTGTACTACCAATCGGTATGAGCAAAATGGTAAAACTGTGACATCTTGAAACTAATGGGACTACTGATCTCACACTTTTGCCAAATGGACTAGGGATGTTGAGTTCTCTTCGAACATTGTCCAAGTTCCTCGTGGGAGATGAGTACACAGGATGTAAGTTGGAGAACTGAAAAGTCTTAACCTTCTTAGAGGAAAACTAAAAATACAAAATTTAGAGAAGCTAAAGAATGGGAATGAGGCTACGGAAGCAGAACTGGATAAGAAGAGTTACCTTCATGGTTTATCTTTAGAATGTGAAAATAGGAGAGACAAAGAGTGGGGATTGTTTGGAGAAGATGAGATGGAAAGGATGGATAGTGCGTTTGAAGGCCTTAGACCCCCTCATTCCAATCTAAAAAAGTTATAGATTTTAAACTATGTGGGTTTAAGGTTCCCTAATTGGTTGGAGGATACAAAGTTTTCCACTCTGGTTAAAGTCGTACTAAAGGATTGCAGTTTAAGTGTAGACTACTGCCAGGTCTTGGAAAACTGCGTTCACATAAATACCTGAAAATATATGGTGCTGACGAAGTAAAAGTGGTGGTGAGTTTTATGGGAATGATGATGATAAAGGAAGAGTTTTTCCAAAGCTGGAAAGGCTTTATTTTGAGTCAATGCCAAATTGGGAAGAATGGAAGTTGACAGAGAAATATGGAGAGGTGATGCCATCTCTCAAAGAGTTGACAATTATCAATTGCCGTAAGCTGAAGGCATTGCCTGACTTCCTCCCCATTACTTTAATGGACGTATTTATTTGACAATTGTGTTCAAGTTATTTGGGCACCAGACAATCCACTGCCTCTCCTTGAAGATTTGTCTCTCTGTGGCAATCCAAGTGGGATATTCTCTATGCCATTGGCATTCCTGCCTTCTCTCAAGACTACAGAGATTATAGAAACATCTCATGAGTCACTCTCCTATTATGGATGGGAACTACTTGAATCACTCCACACTATTAACATCTGTGATTGTCCAAGATTGGCATTTCTGCCTGATGGGTTAGGGCAACTCAAATCTCTCCAAGCTCTAGACATCTACAAGTGCTCTCAATTGTCATCTTTGCCTGAGGGGTTGGGGCAGCTCGACGCTCTGCACACTAAAAGGATCACCGAGTGCAATAGATTGACATCACTACTTCATGGCTTGGGACAATTCAAGGCACTCCAGAATCTTGAAATCTCCTAGTGTACAGAATTGAGGTCTCTGTCAGATGGGTTGGTGCAACTTGAAGCGCTACAAACTGTTCTTGTCTATTTTTGTTCCGAATAGATATCTATGTTTGATGGGTTTGAACAACTGAAATTGCTTCATAGCCGCATAATCTGTTTCTGCCCCAAGTTGAGGCATTTACCAAAGTTGCAACGCCTCACTGCTCTGGAAGAGTTAAAGATCAAGGAGTGCCCACTTGTTGTGGAGCAGCTGCAGAAAGGAGACGACTGCTACAACATGTCCCACATCCCATGCGTTGAGATTGATGGCCAAAAAGTCTAAATAAGGAATGGATTATGAATATGTACTTTCCCTCTCCATATAAATGTATATATATACATTTTTATTTTCTGTGCAGTTTCATGTTTCTCTTTCTCATGTAGCATTCTGGATTGTTAATGGTCAAGCAGGAGCAGAAGAATGGATATGCCAACAGTAGCTTCAATCCTAATTCAAGTTTCTCTCTTTTTTATTTTCACAGGAGACAGAACTCACACGTGCAAAGTGATGGAAACTAGCACATGTAGAGGAGACACAACTCACATGTTGTTAGGATATTTGTGTGTTGGTTAATTCATGGGTTGGATAAAACTCTATGTCCATTGAGTTGTAATTTTTTATTTTTTTTAAAATGAACAATGATATGAGTCACCGGATGTACTAAAGTGAAGAAATTGAAGAAAAAACGCAAATTGAAATATTTTGAAGTGATTTTCTAATGTCAATATGGATTAAAAAGGTCATATCTAAAAAACCGAGCATCGGATCGAAACAAGCTACCTATTATTGGAAAACTCTTTTCGAGTAGATATCGTAAGTTTTAAGATTGTATAAATTGAAGCTAAAACAATAAATTTAAGGTTTCAGGAAGTTTGTTGATGTGCGAAGAAAAATTAAGCGTGCTCGAGCACCTGTTTAACTAGGCTTGAGCTCCTAAGACAGTGGCAAGTATACTTAAGCGTTCATTTGACTGGGCTCAAGCGCAAGGATGGCAAAAATTCACTAAACTATACGGATTTCTTTCATATTTGTGCCAGAACTTTTTGTTTCACTTGGATTTGGTTTCCAACCTTAAAAAACGAATTATGGGCTCTAAAAAGGGTATTTCTCTTAACTTTAAGACATCTATCTTTTTATTTTAAGTTGAGAATACATATTGGAAATACCCTTCTTCTATAGAGCAACCATTAAAAAGATTGTGTTGAAACTTTGAGTTCTAGAGATTTGTGCTTCTACTTTCTTGTAAAAGATCGATTTCTCTTGTAGAAAGTTCGTTCACTTTGCAAATTCAATGTGGTTATTCCAAATGCAATGAGCGGTGAACGGCGAGTAATCAGCAAGAAGAACTGCAGTTCTTAAATTGAGTTACAACTAGGAAAGGATCTGTGAGTATATCTTGTAATTACTTATTATTAGTGTTTGGTTTTTGTTGGTTCGAGAAGGACTCTTGGTTTTTCCCGATTAGGGTTTTCCACATAAAAACTCGTGTCTCTTGTCTCCTGTGTGATTGCTTGATTAATTAGTTGAATTAATCTGGTTTACTGGAATTCATATTAGAATCTGTGATTGAGACTTTAACACGAAGCTAGGGTTATGTAACTTTCACATGTGAGGTAATAAGAACTCAAATATGCAAGAAGGGGGAAAGCCTGGTTCAAAGCCCGGACCTTCAAATGACAACTATTACTTTTCACCACTAGAGTAAAGAGCCATTCTCAATTCAAAGTTTCTTGAATGCTAATCGCTGGACTCAGTTCTCTTAAAGTTATTTCCTTCTATTTTCTTTGGATTCTGAAATCTCTAATGGGGATGTATAGTTTGGTATCCTCTTCATAACCTGGGTTAGAATTTATTCAATTATTCACCAGGTGATATTAGACAGTTTTGTGTTGCTCAGGCATGTCATGTGATGGTGGACATGCACGTATTCCAGGTGGCGAATAAAGGACATGTATTGAGTTGAAGTTTCGTAATTTAATTTTGTCTTGTGTTAGAATTTATTCAATTGTTCATCAGGTGGCCACTTATCGGACAGTTGTATATTTTACGGTCATGCCATTTGATTGTTGACATATGCACATGTCGCATGTCGTAAATAATGGAAGTTCCATCTCTGTCTCTACTTTAATACACATATGTTGTACTTGTGGCCCCTATTTTACAATTTATTCAGTTAATAAGATGGACCCATTTGTGCCCAGGGATGGCTCAGAAAACTCTCGAGGTGCATTTGCTACAGTTAATATGAGAAACCACAGTAGCAGCAACTAGCAAGGAGGTCTTGAGGATGGAATTCTAGTTGGACCTGTACTAAATAATCAGCAAGAAAGAACCTCCAATTGATTGCATCCTCTCTCTTCATTCTTCTACTATTCATGGTTCAGGGTCTATTTATGGATCCTGTAAATGGATCTGGATACTGCAATAGCTACTGCGACAAACATTACTTAGCAATCCCACAGCTAGGTTTTCAATCAAGTTCTCTTGAGCGTTCTACATCTAGTCAACCTCTCTGCTATTCTTTGTTTTCTTTTACACGGTGAATCTCAGAATAACACCCATTTGCACTGTTGGAGGAAACTAAAATATGGATAAACCATGCTCATCCTGAAACCTGAGATGTTTGGATTCGAATTTGTCGCCATAAATCGTCTTATGGTGATTTTGTTGGTTGGCCATTTGCAAAAAATAACATGGTATCCAAAAAAAAAAAAAATGCATCAAGCTTGACAGCATGATTCACAACTTGAGCTCAGGTTAAGCTCGTTGCAAATCAAGCTCTTAGGCTTCAAGTTGCCTTGTCTTATGAATACATTTTGTGTGCATGGATGATTTGAACTTGCAATTGAACTCTGACTTTGGCAGATGTATAATGTTAACTGAGCTGAGTTCAAGCTAAGCCCTTACTTGAGTAGTGCTCAAGCTGAGTAGAGCCGAACAGACCTAACTCGAGTTGGAGAGATGCTCCAAATTGGCTCAACCAGATGGTGAGTCAACCTCAAGCGCAAGCCTTATTGCGACAAGTTGAGTTGGTTCGACTCATTGAAAGCCCTGAGCAAGGCTTACTTCAATATAAAGTCATTTGTCTTTTGAATTGGTAGGCTAATATGGTTCCCATACTCAAGTTGTATTCCAAAATAGGGAAATTATGGATAAGTACCTGTATGTTTTGACAATTACAAATAGCCACTTGCCTTCTTTATTTTTACAGCAACTATTTCCTTAAATTTTGAATGTCCCAATCAACTACCCCAGTAGGCTGTGAAAGACTGACTTTAACCAGCTGATGAAATTAATTTTTTTCTTTTGAAAAAAAGATCTCATGTAACCTGGTTCAGATGAATTGAGGGCATTAATCTCAGTTTAAGTGACTTGGACTTGTAAAAAGTTCAGATCCTTTACTACTTTAGTTGTAGGGATTCCTCTATGGTAAGTAATTTAACATCCTTGTGAGTTGTAACTCCACACGCAGTTTCCCGAGAAAAGGGGCGTGATTTTTATAAATAGGGACATATTTTTAATGGTTAAAAATTGATGCCCTCTCTCTTTGCTCGTGGACTTGGGAGTCCTTGCACCCTTGATTAAAGGGGTGGCAATGGGTTGGGTAATCAACCCCAATCCAACCCAAAAATAAGGTTCCAGTGACCTTTGATAAAAATGTCATGTCTGAATTAGATTAGTGGACGGCAATGCAATTAGTCTGGTTGGGTTCGATTCCGGGAAAGTTGATATAGTTTAGATAGCATAATGCATACTTAACAGTAACCAGTTTATTAGTAAGATCAGAAATGTCAATATAAACCTAACCGACATATAAAAAGAGTCAACCTGAATCGTAAATAACGGGGTTGGATCAAGAATTGCACGCCTGCATTTGTGACACCTAGCCATCAATTTGTGGGAGTTTCCATTGTCATTGGTTACACCAACAAATCACCATGGTAAATTAAATTGTGATAGTGTCATCTCATGTCCACCTTTCATATCATTCATTCTTGACTGTAATCTTCCTTCATTATCACCCATTTTCTATATAGTTTTTCGGAATTCAAAAGGACAAAGTTGTGTTCAAATACAAATTATTAACCACATTGTTGTTGTCACTGCTTCTAGGCAAGGGACATGCATCATACCCTTGTTGTCCAGATAATGTTCTTAGGGTCCATACATTTTGAGCTCTAAGTCTGTTGTCAGTGTTAATGTTGTATGAGGCTAAACCAATTAAGAATTTATACAAGAGTTACACGAATCAAAGATGCTTTAGTGAGACCGATGAAATATTTTCATCAACAAGTAGACCCACTGTGATACCCCCATTGCTTAACCCCACTTTGCTGTTGGCGGAGAAGGGAAGAGTGAGAATTGAGAACACAACTTTATTGCATTCTTAGTAAACTGAATTACATCCACTAATATAAATAGAAAAACTCTAAGCAAACCTGATAAAAGTCATAATTAAAATAGGAAACACAACCATGAGAGAGATACTCATAAATCTCTCTAACATAATAATAAAATATTCATAATAATATCCAATTCTATATATTCAGTGTAGGTGTTTAGTCCACAATGACTTCAATACTTTGTATCACTCTCAAAATTGGTACCCGCTCAAGCACATTTGAGTACCCGATCAAGAGGATTTGAATACCCAGTGAATTTGAGTACCCACTGATGTGAATTTAATCAATATACTTAAAACTGCAAGTGCACAGTTGTCTTATTGAGACAGTGGCAAATACAGGTCGATCCCACAGAAAGCACTTTTGAACTTTTTAATTAACAATCTGAATTTTTTTCAAAAGGAAAACAATAATAAAAAAGAAGTGTGATATGCAAATCAGAAACTAAACAAATTAATAACAATGATAAGAAATAGATCAGAGCAGCCAGAATCCACTAAATTATTTAAAAATCCAATTTATATAATTAATTTACCCTTTTGTCTTAATTATTACTCAAATTAGAAACAAGTCAATGTTTCTGATCCGGATAATTTGACTATTGCAAAAACCAACTTTAATTAAGAAAAAAAAAATCAATACTCAAGACCTCCTTCACCTCATAAAAAAATAAACATCCTAAGCATCACCTACCAAACTAAGCACAGACTATCAAAGATAACTATAAATCTAAGCATAATCTATCAAAGTAAGTATAAATGATCAAAATTTATTCATTAAGAACACAAATAAGAGATTTGACTTTGGCATGAAGGCAGATCTAGTATTATATTTTAAAAGCATATTAACAAGAGACAATCAGAAAAAAGTAAAATAATAAATATAAATTAGAACATTAAAATGCTTAGCTTCATCTTTCGTTCTAATCAGAAACTCAGCCCACCATTGCAAAGAACATCAAAAATAACTTCATTGATTCCTTCTTCTTATACAATGGTCTCTCAGAGTTCTCTCTTCTGGATCCTAATTTCTGGAACAAGGCTCCATAATACCTTTAAAATAAAAACAGAAATTAATGGAGGGGAAAAGTGGAGAAAAGAGAGAGAGAGAGAGATCTGGGACTTCTAGATCTGGCTGGGAATGAGGAAGAGCCTCCCATGGCCTCCTTTTATAGTTTTCTAGCTCTTCAGGTTCATTGAATCTGGACCTCTTTTTGGTGGATCGAAAGATAAGATCAGTTGCATGTTGATTGGGTTTATCTCCTTAGATGAGAGAGATTTTAGAGATAAGATGAAGTGGAAGCTTGAAACATTCTTATCTGATCTTCTTATGGGCTCCACAGATAAATGTGCAACAGTTATACTTTAATGGTGTAGATGTAATTGCAATCTCGCCTAAAAATATACATGGAAATTTTCAGCCCATAACTTTCTCATTTTAGCTCCGATTTGTGCAATCTTAGGCTCCACGGATATCTACTCTAAAAGAGCTTTCCAACAGAGAGTCATTTGCACTGATCCGACTTCTAGATTGAGAGTTATGGTCATTTTAAGATAGGCCATTTTGAGAAAAACGGGATTGTATTTTGAATTTTAATTTGCAATTGACTCTATCTCGAAGAATATTTCTTAGCACAATAGGATGAGATAAGATCTTCTGGAAGCCTTAGCTGATCTTCAGATGGGATTCACAGGAAGATGAACTATAAGTGTGTGGATCTTCAAGCAGTGGGACCCAAATCATCCCAAGGTTCTGTGGGTCCTACAAATTTCATTTTCTGCACATTCTAATTAAACACATTAAATACTGAAGAGCCCATATTAAAGTGGGACCCGTCCGGACAAAGTTCTACTCCAACTGGGGTTTTTCGGAGAAAAAGTGCAAACATTTTAAATTAATGCATAAGATGTGCAAAAATTGTACAAATTCCAATAATTAGGTGAAAATGCATGAAATGATGAAATTAAATAAATAATAATGCATTTAACCTAATTAAGTCCTTAATCTAATCTAAAATGATGCCTAAATTGTGCAAATTCATGGACGTAACACACCCCCCAACCAGCATTTTGCTAGTCCCTTAGCAAAAGTTACGAATAAAAAGTTTGAAGTCCTTTGACTTAATCTAAGAAAACTAATAAGTATGAAAACAAAACCACTTTCGCTGGTACTCTCAGTTGCATTTAGCATATGCAACAAGCCCTTAAACCCCTAGGTTCCCCCTAGTGGACGAGTTGTGCCTTGTGAAGGTTTGAAGTGAATATACCCACAAAATTCTTTTTCAAGAGTAGCAAAGGTAAAAGAAATTTCTCAAAAGAAAATCCACTCATATCAAATACTTTCGAAATCCGGAATGATCGAGAATTTAGACTTTTCAAAATTCGGTCCACTATTCTATTTTCAAAAACTTGCTCAAATTCATACCAAAACTTGTGTGCACGATAAAAAATGTGTACGTAACTATCAGTTTCGAATATTCCACACCAATGCCACTTAAACAGAATTTTTCTTTAAATTGTCCGATCCCCCAAAAATCTAGCCAAAATAAATTCCTCCTCTCAAGGCTACTATGACGGCTTCACACTGTTGTTAAAGGTCGAAAAACTTCTCCATTCTTCTCTCTCTCTTTCTTTTTTAATTATTATTTTTTTATTTCTTTTTGTTTCTTTTTTTTTTTTTGAGCACACCCATTTTAATCTCATGCGACTGTGCAATGCCCACGTCTCTTAAGTTTTCTAATTAACCCATGTAATAAGCGTTAGGCCAATGACTCCCAAACCAAATGGCTTTAAGGCACTAGGTATGGGTATACCCCTAAGGCTTACTAGCTCGAGTGAAAAAGGTTACGAACCCAAACTAGTCATAAAACATTATTCATCACTTTTTTTTTTTTTTTGCAAAGAAAGGTGGAGAAGCACTTCGATCCCTGAACAAAAGGTAGCCTTTTTCAATTTGCCCAAATTAATTCCCTTTGATGAACCAGGAGAGAAAATATTTGTAAACTAAATCTGAGGTTCTCATCGAATCCTCAGAGAAATTCTGAAAGCAACCATTTTAGCTTTCTATCCAAACTTCAAGAAATGTAAAGTGTATATAGTAGGGATAAGTTTAAGTAATCCTTTAATCGGCTTCTTCATTCAGAAAAAGTGGACTTTCTTTTTACTTCCTTCCAAAAGTATGAAAATTCCAGATTCCTTATATATTTTCAATTTGCTTCAATTCCTTTGAAAAATTCTTTTTCCTTAATTTTTTTTTAAACTAAGACATAAAAGAAAATGCAACAAAAGCTAGTCCACCTTGGACCGACATGAGGGTCTTTTAACGTCAGATTCCCAGACGAATTGGTCACCTCAAAAAAAATCATTCAATTGCCTACTGATGTAACCCGTCTCAAACCAAATTTCTTTGGTCTTACTCAGCAGTTCTCAATCTTAGTAACATCTTATTCTCTTTCCTATTAAGGATTACACTAAATAAAATAAAATAAAACTTGAAAAAAAAATTCAAAAATTTTACCTAAAAAAGTGAGAAGCAGAGAAAAACTGAGAAAAAAAAAGTTTAAAAAAATGGACAAGTGTGCTTGTTCCCACCCCCCAACCTAAACTAAACATCGTCCTCGATGTTATACATGGAATGCAACATCGAAATGAATGAAATAACATGAGGAATAATTAAATGATGGCGGGAAATGTGAAAGTAAGCACCTAATGAAAAGAAAAAAAGCTATTCTACTAACATGAAAAAAAAATGCTAAAAATAAAAAGGTACACTACTGGATCTAAAGCTTGGGGTTCACCTGGATGCCAAATGAAATTTTCCTTCACACTAAGCACAAGAAGCACTAAAAAGGATGTACTCATAAGAATATTGAGCCCAATGAACATGAGAACCATATGTTGCCTATGATTTGGTGAAGAAAATACCACCATAAAGAATGTCTCCTCCTCCCCTAAGAATGGATCTTTGAATTTTATGGAAAGAGGTGGCAATGAGAAATGGGGTGGTGGTTGGTCCTCCCATGCCAATATTTCTATAAAATTAATTTTTCCAGTTTCCTCTGGCATGGGTACATAAATGTTAGTGGCAACCTCTTGATTTGAAACTGTAAACAAAGCCACATGTGTAGTGAAAATGTTAGACATGGGGGTCTGAATTGGGTCAATTTCCTCAAGTTCGAAATGTTTTTCTAAACAATGGGCTTCCTCGTCTTCAGGCAATTTATGGAATTCAAGAGTTGGATGGGTAATTTCCTTAAGACTGATATCATCTAGTTGCACAGTCATTGCCACATCATTTTCCACAAAGACAAGTATTTCTTTTTGAAGAATGCATCTAATTGGATCATCCAATGGGATCTCATAAGGGATCTCATAGTATGGGCAATCCAAAATAATTGAATCCTCAAAATCCTGCTTAATTTGGGTGACCTGTGGGGGTATTATTGTCACAGGCCCATATAGCTCAGATTCCAGCTCACCTATCATACCCGCATCCACAAGCTCATTGTTATCCTCAAATATCCACTTTGTATTTGTGTGATCCACATATGTAGGATTTGCAATAATTGTTCGATCATGTCTCTGAAATTCTACTTCACCTCTAAGGATGTTATTGAATTTTTCTCCAAGTAGACTAATTGAGTTTAGTCTTTCTAGGGCTTGCATTTTTAGGCTTTCTATAGCTTTGATGTTGGTTGCCATGGATTGTGTATTTTGTCTTATCATAGAAAGAAAATCCTTTGAAGATTCCTCGAGTGGTAGTGGTGGTGGTTTATATGACCAGTTGGGTGAAGGAGGATTAAGTGGTGCATATGACCATGAAGATGGGGGTGCATATGGCATATCCTGGGAAGGATACGCATACAACCCACCTAAAGTAAACTTGTGAGGACAATATTCTTGATCCATAATGGGCCCATTGTTCCAATTGTAAGGAAAGTAATTTTGCCAACTTGAATCAAACATGTTACCCATTTCACAAAGCCCATTTCCCCATATGTCCATATTAGGAGGGAATGATTATGTCGGGTATGGGTAATCATGTGGGGCCCTCATTGGTTGATCACTATCAATTTCTTGCCCACTAGATTGCCCATTATATAAAAAAAAATCTAGCCATACTATTCCATGGATGATCATAATTATTGTGTTCCCCCTTGTTCATGTATTCATATTGGTCCATGATGTAATAATCCTAGTATGATGCACAAGCAATCATGCACAATCATTGAGCACAAGAAGGTTCATAGGGTTATCCTAGATCACTAGACAGCTTCTAACTGGTTGAAAAGAACACATGGGCCTCCAATTCGATCTTATGAAACCTCAGTTGACCAGGTGAGCCACCAGGGAGTGGTAGGGATGAACCCGCTTAAGAACCAGTACCCTAAACAGACAAGCTGTCGTACTCTCAGGAGCAAAGGCTTTTCTAGACATCAACTTTGGTCAAAGAACACAACTGGTGCAACCGGTAGTGGTCTTCGTCCTACTGAGCTCGAGTCCCATGGTTTCGTTTCTACTTGATTTTAATTAAAGTTAGGTGCTAGTGTGAAATGATTAGACTTAGGTGAGCAAGGATCTGGTGATGAAATCCAGTCCTTATCTTGGTTGGGTAGCTTGCCCTTAACTAAGTGTGTGGGTCCAATTTAATTTTTGTGCCAAGCAAGCAATCACAATTTGCAAAAATTTAAATCACACAAGCCCACTTGCAAATAAAGATTCGTGGGTTAAGGATAGAAGATCTTACAACCAATTCAAGCAATTTTATCTTCTTGCAAGCTTATCTTTAAAGTAAATTTAATTTTCAAATTTTGAATTTTGAGAGCAACCTTATTTGCTTAAAAGCAAATCAACAGTTTCTTGCTCTCACAAGCAACTTATCCAAATCTTCTCAAACAAGCAACCTATCCAAAGAAAATTAAAAAATTAGTAAATCTTATCACCTAAGATAATCAGAAAAATAAAACTCTATCTAACCTAATCTAAAAGTTGCAATCTTATCCTAATCTATAAAAAGAGATTAAAAAAAATCAAAAGATGACAAAATTAATCTAAACTCTATTACAAGCAAATTCAAATTAGTAACCAAAATCAAAATCCTATCTAATCTAATCTAGAAAATTAGAAATTCAAACCTATCTACTCAAGTTACAAGATATGATTAGAATTCAAAATGAAAAGCTATCCAAATTGATCAAATCTTATATAATCATAATTCTCAGATTTGAAATTCAAACTTATCTCAACAACTTTGGAAATTCAAATGCAAAATTCAAAAGTTAGTAGATTAATACAAGAAACTCTAATCTAATCCTAAAAATTTGAAATTCTATCTAATCTAATCTAGAAATTCTTTTTTTTTTTTTACTTAAATTCGAAATCAAAAGATTTTTTTATTTTTCTCTTAATTAAAATTTTCAAAAATTCAATAAAATGAAAAGAAAATCAGAAAAATCATTAAAAATCAGATAATTTTTTTTCTCTTTTTTTTTTGAGAAAAACTAACTAAAAAAAACTAATGATGTAAAATACAATTGTATGGATGATGCAAACTAATGCAACCTATGTATGCTCATAAACCTAAATATGCCAAAAAAAAATTTTCAGATTTTAATTAAAAAAATTCAGAATTGGCTCCCCAGCAACGGCGCCAAAAACTTGATGTGAATTTAATCAATCTACTTAAAACTGCAAGTGCACAGTTGTCTTGTTGAGACAATGGCAAATACAGGTCGATCCCACAGAGAGCACTTTTGAACTTTCTAATTAACAATCTGAATTTTCTTCAAAAGGAAAACAATAATAAAAAAGAAGTGTGATATGCAAATCAGAAACTAAACAAATTAATAACAATGATAAGAAATAGATCAGAGCAGCCAGAATCCACTAAATTATTTAAAAATCCAATTTATATAATTAATTTACCCTTTTGTCTTAATTATTACTCAGATTAGAAACAAGTCAATGTTTCTGATCCGGATAATTTGACTATTGCAAAAACCAACTTTAATTAAGAAAAACAAAATCAATACTCAAGACCTCCTTCACCTCATAAAAAAATGAACATCCTAAGCATCACCTATCAAGTTAAGCATAGACTATCAAAGATAACTATAGATCTAAGCATAATCTATCAAAGTAAGTATAAATGATCTAAGTTTATTCATTAAGAACACAAATCAGAGGTTTGCCTTTGGCATGAAGACAGATCTATTAGTATATTTTAAAAGCACATTAGCAAGAGACAATCAGAAAAGAGTAAAATAATAAATATAAACTAAAACATTAAAATACTTAACTTCATCTTTCGCTCTAATCAGAAACTCAGCCCACCATTACAAAGAACATCAAAAATAACTTCATTTATTCCTTCTTCTTATATAATGGTCTCTCAGAATTCTCTATTCTAAATCCTAGTTTCTGGAACAAGGCTTCAGAATACCTTTAAAATAAAAATAGAAATTAATGGAGGGGAGAAGTGGAGAAAAGAGAGAGAGAGAGAGATCTGGGACTTCTAGATTTGGCTGGGAATGAGGAAGAGCCTCCCATGGCCTCATTTTATAGTTTTCTAGCTATTCAGATTCATTGAATCTAGACCTCTTTTTGGTGGATCGAAAGATAAGATCAGTTGCATGTTGATTGGGTTTATCTCCTTAGATGAGAAAGATTTTAGAGATAAGATGAAGTGGAAGCTTGAAGCATTCTTATCTGATCTTCTTATGGGCTCCACAGAGAAATGTGCAACAGTTATACTTTAATGGTGTAGATGCAATTGCAATCCCACTTAAAAATATATATGGAACTTTCCAGGCCCATAACTTTCTCATTTTAGCTCCAATTTGTGCAATCTTGGGTTCCACGGACATCTACTCTGAAAGAGCTTTCCAACGGTGGGTCATTTGCACCGATCTAATATCTAGATTGAGAGTAATGGTCATTTTAAAATAGGCTATTTTGAGAAAAACATGATTGTATTTTGAATTTTAATTTGCAATTGACTCTATCTCGAAGAATATCTCTTAGCACAATAGGATGAGGTAAGATCTTCTGGAAGCCTTAGCTGATCTTCAGATGGGATCCATAGGAAGATGAACTATAAGTGTGTGGATCTTCAAGCAGTGGGACCCAAATCATCCCAGGGTTCTGTGGGTCCTACAAATTTTATTTTTTGCACATTCTAATTAAACACATAAATTACTGAAGAGCCCATATTGAAGTGGGACCCGTCCGGACAGAATTCTACTCCAACTAGGGTTCTTCGGAGAAAAATTGCAAACATTCTAAATTAATGCATAAGATGTGCAAAAACTGTACAAATTGCAATAATTAGGTGAAAATGCATTAAATGATGAAATTAAATGAATAATGATGAATTTAACCTAATTAAGTCCCTAATCCAATTCAAAATGATGCCTAAATTGTGCAAATTCATGGACGTAACACCCACTCAAGCACAATCAAATATCCGCCGGAGCGCACGGTGAACAGCAACTCACTTTCCAATTCAAATTTATTTTTTACTTGTGGCAGGATTAGTAAGTTAAGTTCGATAAGGAGTTTTCTTATGAGGTACGAATTGTGGGCTTTTTAAAGGGGTTGTCTCTCAACCCTAAAACATAGATATCATGTATCTGAGTGAAAATTATACATTGGAGATCACCCTTCTTCTCTATGACATCCATTGGAGAGAAAAGTGCTGAAGTTTTATTCTAGCAATTCTAATCTTCTACATCTCTTTGTGGAATATCATCTGAGGAGTCAAGTATAACAACTAGAAGCTATCTAGTTCATTGGATCTTTTGCAGTAAGCAGCAGGAGGTTATGACAGCGAATCTGTAAAAGAGGAATCACAGTTTTTAAGCTTTATAAAAGTCGGATAATGGGTGTAAGTATATCATCTTGTACTATGAGATTCATAGTACTTGATTTTTTGTTCAGTTTAGACTCATGATTTATTCCTAGTTTGGGTTTCCACGTAAAATTCTATCTTCTTGTGGTGATTGTTTGCTTACTTTATTTTGTTTTTCGCTATATATTGTATGTTTGCTTATAATCTAGAAATTTACATATTTGGGAGCACCCCCAAACTTTCAGAAAATATCAAATATCTTAGAAACATCCCACTCCATATTATTATTCCAAAGGTCTTTAACTTCCAAGTTAGTATAGATATCCGAGACATTGGTTTTCTAAGGCCTTGGCCAAGAGAGGATTCAATTGTGATTTCAAACTGAAATGTCATTGTCATTCCCAATTATCCATCATATCCTCTCATTAATAAAGTTTGTAGCATCAAAAAAACCTTTTCAAAACCAAGAGTTACCCTGCCTAAACTCAGCCTCCCACAAAGATTTGTTGTGACAAAACTTAACTTTCAAGATTTTGGAGCTCAAAAGGTTTTTCATTTGTCAAACATCTCCAACAATTTTAGCAAATAAAGTCATGTTTTTTTTTTTCCATGCTCAAAAGGTTTTCATTTGTCAAACATCTCCAACAATTTTAGCAAGTAAAGTCATGTTTTTTTTTCCATATTCTCAACCCTCATTCATCAATTGCTTTACACAATTCATTCCATTTAATAGTTTCAATATTTTCCTTCCCTTCCCCGTCACCCCACTAAAAAGATCTCATCATGCTATCCAAATTATCCATAGTTTTATTATTAGGGATCCAAATGACGGACATATTGTAGACCAGCATTGAGGAGGCCACATATTTAACAGAGGCATTCCTACTAGCCTAGGATAGATCATTTGCCTGCCAAGAGTTTTTTTTTTTTTTTTTTTTTTTGGCAATTAGGGAATCAAGGAATAACTTTTTATTCCTTTTAAAGACAATCATATTTTCATGACACTTTTCACTTTCATTCATAATCCTTACTCCAAAACTGGAAGGGAGTTTGGGTGAGCAACACTTAAAAAGTGAGATTATTTCAATTCTGTCATTTGGGTGAGCCCCATCATGATTTTCCAACATTGGACTGACCAAACTTAATTATATCATCAAGTGTGGCATACCATAATTTCATCATTAGGTGATTTTCTCTACTAAGCCACAAAATTTTAGTAATGTTTCCACCCATCTTTTTTTTCAGCATTAGCCATTAGGTAGTTGCAACGTGAGTCCATCCATTTGGTAGCCGGCCTCACCTTATTTTTCATCATTGGATGGCTTATAATATCATTATTCTCGTCTTAAGATGGCTTCAATTCCATCGTTGCACTGCACAGCAGTCACCCCAGGTCATCCCATCATTTCGAAAGACCCTAATTTAGTGATGATTATCAATATTATTAGTATTAAAAATCTTGAATGTCAATGTTTTACTTGCTCATGTTTGCATCATCCCATGCATGAAGTATTTTCTAGTACTGAATTATGCCGGCCCAAGGATTCGAATGCAAAAGACTTTGAGACTTGCCCAAGTGTAGCCCAGGTGTTTGATTAGACCTAAGAAAATGGATTGATTGAAACCCATTGTCTTGGATGAAATCTTTGTTGGCTGATGTTTTGGGGTTGTCATTTTCACTGCTGGAGGCCCCTATTGGCCATTTGGATGTAGCAAAAAGTGAAGAGCACCGACTCCTTTTAGCACATGAACAAGGTCACTTGGACTAATGCCTAGGCTGTTTGCTTGCAAAGAGCCAATAATCTTTTAGCTTCAGCTCACATTTTGCACTCCAGGTAAGTTTGTTTTTGCCATGGGACAAGAAAAAAGCTCTTCTCTCAAGAAAATGATTTCACTGTGACAATCCACTTGGATTTTTAACCTTTCATGGTAAAATGAGAGAACATTGAGGTGCATGAAAAATCAAAAGGATGTTTCTTTGAAAGGCCACGGAATCCTTAGTATTATACTAATGTTCTTGTAAGGATTGCTTGAAGCCTTTACAGAAAGTGTGATTTTCATTTAAAACCCTTACCATCAAGTCCTAAAGACTCATTTTTCTCAACTCTAGCCGAAAACGATAATGATAATTTATAGTTTTTTTTGGCTCTTTGTTAATTGTTAATAGAAACGGGCTTTAATCAATAGAATCAAGGTAGAGATGAAGATGGTCCTAACCACCCAAAAGATTCGGAATTTAAAACAAAATCAAGCGAGCGGCAACAAATTTTCTCTCCTTGATGTGAATCCATTCTCAAATGGTAAAGAGGGAGACCTCGTTTGGCAAATGGATGATCAAAATGGCCTTTGTCACGGGATCAAGGGTGAGCCATCAAAACAAGTCCATTTTGATGGGAAGTGATCGCCCACATTTGCCCCAATGAGTATTTGAATCCTAGGAATTTAATGGTTTGATTTAGATGTCCACCTTTGGCCCCCTTCTGCAATAGAATCTTATCCCCAAGGAATACGCCAGGAACACAATGGAGCCCAAGGTCAAAATTTTACTACATTTGATTATATGCAAATCCTCTTCTTTGAAATCCCTCTCTGATAGGTATATTTTGATGGCCTCTTGTACATCTTTGCACTCTTGCCACCTTTGAGGCAGTGCTTTTGAACTGACCAGCTAGTATTCTATTCACATTGTAATATCCTATAACCCTGGGCTTAGCTCATTAGGGCTAACATACAATTAGCTAAAAAACTCTTTGAAATTGATTACATTTTAGATGATCTGGCCACAAAGGCTAGCCCTTCTAATCTATCATATAGGTGGCTTGAGATGCCATAATTTCAACCAATCAACGGTTAAAAACAACCTCTTACCCTAGCAGATAGAAGCACATTCTTACCTACTTGCACAGGTTCAAACTTGCAGACACCGTTCCCTCATCCAAGGTTGTGCTTCCTCACCTGATGTCAGCTCTCTTCAACAAAGGTTTCCCCCACCTCACCCAAGGTGTTGTCTGTTGGAAGTAAGTGGGTCTCGTGGATAGATTTTCTAAACTTTTGACCCACTTGACATAGGGATCAATTATCCATAAGACCAAAACCCAATCCAAGATGCATTACCCTTAATCTCGTGACCATGTACAGTAAATATTCTACCAGCACTAAACATCCATAATAATCTACGACATGCAAGAAGGAGATCATACCTTTGGAGATCCGCAGTGATCTAATGGATTTCTTCAACACCTCTTAGCCTTCTACGCTATGACCCGAATTGGACTTCTTTTCTCAAGAAGAGTAGTGGAATCTTCAGGAGAAATCCCAACTCGAAACTCCAAGGAACTAGAAGAGAGAAGGAGAGAGAAACTCGTGCAACTCTTGCACGAAAGGGTTTTGGGCGTACAAGACTCTTCTGGACGTCCAAGAGATTTTATAAACTTACAAATCTCTTCCTTGCCTAATTGAAATAGAAGTCTTACTTCCAAAGCAACTTTCTCATTTCTAATCCATTCTTTCTAGAGTTCGAGTCGGATTAGTATTTTCCAATAACTTGGGCTAGCGTGGGGACCACTAGGGATTCCTTAGAAAGCTGGCTCCAACTGGAACACCACGACCCCACATCTC
This sequence comes from Sextonia rubra, assembly GCA_037013555.1. Taxonomy (NCBI): domain Eukaryota; kingdom Viridiplantae; phylum Streptophyta; class Magnoliopsida; order Laurales; family Lauraceae; genus Sextonia; species Sextonia rubra. The sequence goes on along the minus strand of JASUAD010000007.1, from coordinate 14,069,664 downwards.
ATGTGCAATCCGAGCCCATAGTTAATTGCAAATAACACCACTATATAAATGCAATTGCACTCCAGTCTTAGGAATAAATTACAATGAAGACCCTAAACAAGCAGGCCCCTCTATCAATATCCGTGGATCAGTTGGAATAAATCCGTCTCTTCCAATCTAAGTTCCACATCTTATTATCCTTGAGCCCCAATTAATCACAATAATCATCAGTATCATCCAATTAACTCTTAATTGAGATGGGTGCGCACTTACTAATGACAAATCCATTAATTGGCACAAGGGGATAATAGAGATAGATTCCATCTTCATCATTCAACGTTCCCACAGTTCTACTACCACATACCCAAGACATCGAGGTGTTAACCTACAGTCGGCCTCACTCATTGGTGACTCAAAGCAAATGAATAGATAGAAACTTGAGTTCATCAATGTCTCAGGATTGAGAGCCTATTACTAGGGAATTATAAGAGCATACCTTATTATTGAAACGGAATTCCATAAGGTGTATCTCATGGTCCTTCAATACATCCAATGTATCAGCACCGTGATCCAGAATCTTACATTCTGATGATCGAGACAAATCACACTATCTCATAGTGATCAAAGTGTTACAACCTTATCAAATAAGATGCCCAGTCTCATTACTGATTGTAAAGCTATTTAAGTATAAGATTTGTAACATATATCTCCCGCGTGTGGATCTCATCCATGCATATATATCACATCTAATATACTAATGGGACCCGGTTCAACTCATGAACCATTATGTCATATGTATTGGTCATGTGCATGAATTAGTAAAATAACACTCATCTCATGAAAGCAAAGCATGATTTTATTGATAAATAAAGAAATTAATCAATTTATTACATCAACTGATGGATTGAGTCCGCAAAATCTAACAATCTCCCACTTGGGCTCAATGCCAGTCAGGATTGCATCTCATGCCCATCCTTTCTACATGCTGCTCAAAGACTTTGGTAGTCAAAGGCTTAGTAAAGGGATCTGCCAAATTATCCACAGAGGCTATCTTGGTAATAACAATATCACTTCTCTGCACAATCTCTTTGACTAAGTGATACTTCCTCTGTACATGCTTTTGGCTTTTATGGCTTCTAAGTTTCTTTGACTGAGCGACTGCCCCGCTGCTGTCACAGTAAACTGTGAGTGGCTGTCGTGCCAAAGGTACGACCCCAAGTTCCAAAAGGAATTTTTTAAGCCATACTGCTTCCTTAGTTGCTTCACAAGCTGCTACATATTCAGCCTCCGATGTTGAATCAGCGGTACATTCTTGTTTTATACTCCTCCAGCTGATAGCTCCGCCTCCAAGCATAAATACATAACCAGAGGTGGATTTCCTAGAATCCTTATCTGACATAAAGTCAGAATCTGTGTATCCGACTGGAATCAACTCATCACTGCTATAAATCAACATATAATCTTTAGTCCTTCTCAAGTATTTGAGAATACATTTTACAGCAGTCCAATGTTCAAGTCCTGGATTAGATTGATATCTGCTGACTAGACCCACTACATAACAGATATCTGGTCTAGTACATAACATAGCATACATGAGGCTACCAACAGCCGAAGCGTATGGTATCGACCTCATTTGCTCCTTTTCCTCGGGTGTCTTAGGACATTGATCCTTGGAAAGGTGCACTCCATGCCTGAAAGGTGTGATACCCTTCTTGGAGTCTTGCATTGCAAACCGTACTAGCACCTTATCTATGTATGCAGCTTGGGATAAGCCAATCATCCTATTTTTTCGGTCTCGATAGAGTTTGATCCCTAGGATGTAGCTAGCTTCTCCCAAATCCTTCATATCAAAAGTCCCCTCGCTCTAGGACTCCCTCATCGAGGGCTAGGAGTCCCCGCCCTCGGCTTGGGTACCAAAGAAAAAAAAAACCAACCAAGAACTTGAGGAAAAATTAAATGATTATATTACATAGGAAGATTTTCAAATCAATTTTGATTGCTTCATCTGATCAATTTTAATTTCATCAGCCGCCACAAGAAAAATATATGACAGTAGCCCTGTTATCCATCTTAGTGCGTCCCACGATGGCTGGATCAAAACTATGTGATCTAGGTTAATTTTGACTCAATTTAGGCTCAATTGTTGTTTTATGGAATTGGTTTAATTTCATCAATCCATTTGACTCTCGGTGGCACTTTATAATACTATGATAAAAACCAAACCAACCATATGATATTTAACTGTCTTGATCATTCAAGACCCAACCTTTTTTATCCATTTCCAGAATTAACCTTTAATGATTTATTTAATGCCAATTGATGATATTATGAGCTTGATCTTTAAGTAGGGTTCATTTGACTTTTATGCTTAAATTAATGATCTTAAAGTGATCGATTATACGATCCAACAACTTGATCGTTAGATCTCCCTCGATCTCACTAAATTAAGTCCAATCATGTCTTTTCTGGATTTAATTTGATTCGATCCATTAAGATCACTCTCTTTGGGTTTAACCTAGAGCTGAATCCATGCAAATGATGGTTGTAAGGGTGACAAACTGTGATCACGTTATGCCATATGGACCCCATTCGGCATTGTACTTCTTCAAGCTAAATTAGTGGTCTTTGGACCTACGTGGTCGAATCTAGCCGTTTGACCCAAAACGACCCAGAACATGTCTTTGGACCTAACTGGTCTCTCATGACCCAAAACGACAAAACATGTCTTTTTATGACCCAAGTCATGTCAATTTGGATGCTATTATGGGCTTGGAGCTTTCGGCTGACCAAAGTGACTCAATTGGCGATAGCCTAGAATAATTAAATGGGTCTTTATGACCTAACTCATGTCAATTTGCATGCTTTTCTAGGGTTGGTCGTGCGGGTTGATCCACTTAACTCAATTGACCCAAATGGTTTCTCATGATCCAAATTGACAAAATGGCTTTTTTCATTATCCTTGTGGCATTTGGTTCTTCGGGCTGAGCCACGTGACTCAATTGATCAAAATTGCATTTTAGGCCAAAATGCCTTTAATGGCTTCAGATTCCCTCATGACCAATTGCCCTTTTTGGCATCCAATGATCACTTATGACCTTAATCATGTCAATTTGACTACCAAACTATGCATGTGCTTGCCGTGGGCAATTTATTACTTATAACATTAAAACTAATACTAATATTAAATAATATTTAATTTAAATTCTATCCAAATATGATTCATCTATTAAATGGGCCAAGCTAAATAATGCAATACTGGCCAAAGTACTCAAACTTAAAGTCTAAGCCCGAACCAAAGTGAGCTAGGGCTAACACATACTCATGTTGTAGATGTATGATGTCAGGCTGTATTTTCATAAAATAATTAATAGAAGATAAGACATTTGCATGATTAGAAGTATAGATAAGAATAAACTCTTTCATAAAATGATTAATATTTTAAGATAAGAAATTTTTATAGAAGTTTAAATAAGGATAGGTTCCTAAAATTTCTCTCCAATATAAAATTTCAGCCCTTTTGGTGACACAAACAACAATCTAATCTAAAAAATATATAAAATTACAACTCAATGAATTTAGAGTTTTGCCTAGAATTATTGCATTATAAAATTCTTATAATCCCAGTAGAATTTGAACCGAATCCAATCATTAAACAAATACAAAGACCTGAATTTTAATACAATCCAATAATTTATTGTACCCAAAATCAAAAACTGTTATCAGTGGTTGGGTGGCTCACACAATCAGGAAGACTTGTAAACCACCAACTACCCAGCTTTATATGTCCAATAGAAACACCCTTGTGTCCAGGTTAAGTTCACATGTTCTTTATTTTCGTCTCAAAAGGTTGAGTACGATAAAGGTTGGCCCACTTTTTCCCATTCCAACATGTAACACGAAAAACAACAGCGGACGCTTCCATATTTTATCACAAAGGCAATGTCACCGACACTTCCACATGCATTTCGCTCTCCACACTGAGCCCGGCTCCACTGAGTGGACTCCCCACGGGGCCACCGGTCCACTGGTGAGGTGGGGTTTTCCTCATATAATCTCAGTCAAGAAAAGAGAGAAAACAGCATCCAATACAACTTTGATGTTGGGAACGGCTGGCTCGCATGATAGAGGCTTTCAGGCGACGACCTGAGACTTCACAAAAATCAAACGCATGGCATGTTAGTGGGGCCGCGAATCTACGAGGAAGATGTCTTATTCTTATTAAGTGTTACTTACCTTTATATATTATATATATATATATATTAAAGCTTTAAAAGCCGGGGCTTCTGGAGGGTGCCACATTAGCGCTACTTATTTTTCTTTTTTCTAGAGCGTCCTGTCGTTTTTTAAAATAAATCAAGAAATTCCTAAAATCTCTACTTCTACCCTCCTCTCTTTGATCTTATCTTAATATACAGTTATTTCAAATCAAAATTAAATCAAGAAATCCCTAAAATCTCTCCCTCTACCCTCTTTTTTCTCATCTTATTTCAATAAACAGCTATTTTAAATTAAAACTCTAACATTCTATATCCTTTCGGGGAGAAATCAGATCAAATCACATGAAAACACAACCAAACGAGAAAAAGAACGAATTAGAATACAATCAACTCACGACATTGTCAAGAGCGACGATGTTGAGCAAGGTGGAATTCCTCCTCGACGATGGCTCGTCTGCATCTTCATCTATAAGCAGAGAAGCCGACATGGTCTAGAACCCAAGTCTAGATCGTTATCTCCTTCACCCTGTTTCTGCAATTGGAAATGAAACCATCTGCCTTGGCTTCTCTTCCTTGGCAGCGGTGGATTTCGCTCATGAGGTTGTTTTTGGGTTGGATTCGGCCGTGGAGGTGATGATTCAATTGCTCGCGGTGGAATTGGCAAGAGTGAGCAGGGCTTTCATGAGAAATGTCGAGAAGATGGAGAAGATGTCCAATGAGATGAAGACGTTGAGGCGGCGCACCACCGATCATGATTGTGGGCAGAGTTTATCCCAGGAGAAATCAGCCTAGATCACCATGGTTGGTTCTTCTTTGTACATGATGATGATGATCATCTTGATCCATGGGTCGCCCACTTTAGTTTTTGGCTTGGGCTTATTGATTTTGCCTGTATGCGAGAGGCCCAAAGAAGGAATTTCAACATCTCTATCCTCCTATAATCTCTCTCCCTCCCTCTTATCTTTTAGGCAATTAGTATTTGTCGATCCATTTCCATTTATAATTTTCTACTGTTTTTTATATACACCCTGTTTGTTTTCCTCTTTATAAAATTTCTCCCCAGAGAAATCACAAATGATATATATATTAAAGCTTATAATCATGGTAACAGCCTACATTATATGTATATCAAATGATTAGGGTAATTCATGCCATGTATTTGGATGAAGGTATAGAAAGCTTTATAAAGATCAAATTTATATTGATGAAAAATTTTTGCCTATCTTATTCTTTCACATATTTTCTTCACACACTTAGCTTTTTTCACTACTTTTATTATCTAAGCGTTAACTCTCTTGATCTTTATCTACAAGAGATTGAGCTCTCTTTTTTTTTTCTTTTTGAAAATAAGCAAAGAGACATAGATGCTTTTCCACATTGAGGAGCTAGAGATTTTATTTACCAAGAGGTATGATTTTATTGTATTTTGCACTTTATTACACTGCATTTTCTTTTCTATTTTACTTTTTTCTTTTGTACTATGTTTTTTTTTAGTCAATGCACCAATTATTGTAGATCCAAGAGGGGATGTAGTAGAGGTATGATTTTCTTTTCTAGTGTATTTTGTTATAGTTTTTTCTATTTTATTTTGTTATTTTTATTGTAGTACATTTTTATATTTGAAATTTATTTTTTCTTTGGTCTTTTTTGATGATTCATGGATTTCTTTCATTCTAATTTTTCCTTCAATTTCTATTATTAAATCCTATGGCATTCTTTTAATCATATTTCCTTTCTATATCTCATATATTATTTTATTCTTTTTCATTTTATTTTAATATTTTTTGCTTTTGTCACTCTGGTCTAATGGTGCCACATTAACATCAAGCTTCTCCTCATTATGCCAAGTCATGGCGGCCCTCTTTATTTGAATCTCATGTATGAGTTAATTATGATATTTATCTTAAGTAACTTATGTAAAACTCATTTGATTTTTAAATTTATTTTTATTCTAATTTATAGATTTATAAATTATCTTTTTTTCTTAAATTATAAATTAAAAATAGAGAATTATAAACTAGAATTTTATTTATAGATTGTTTAAGTTTCATTTTTTGTCTTCTTTATATTTTGTTAAATAAAATTTAAGAATGATTAATAACGTAGTCGTTTTTATTTTAATATTATCCTTCTCAATAATATGCATAAAAATTTAATATATTGTAACTTTTGGGCACGGGCTTAGCACGAGCCTTTATTGATAGTAATCTAACAAACTGTGTTTGATTTGCTCACAATCACCGTAGATCAAGTGCATTAGTAGATCCCTATTCATCAACACCTGGTTGTGGATAAGTGGCGCTGAATAAGTTTTACAATTTTTTTTCAAAAGAAGTTCAAGTTCATGGACCCCCACTGGCTTGATGAAAATTCAAAGGAGAAGATATGTGGACCTTTCGAAAATTTAATGAAGTGAAACTTAATGATTAAAATATTCAATGAAGTTAACTGTATTTCATATCTCTTTTGGTAGCAAGTTAATTAAACCATCAAATGGTTTCACGATTATGTTGCATTAACAAAAGTTGTTGCAGACTCCACCTACCATCCATGATCCACAAAGTGATAGTGAGGAACATATTCTTGCACAGGTCGATTTCATACTCATTATGGACAGTTTCCATCTGATTTTTTAATAGATGATTAATCTACAAATTCTCCTTACATATAAGTACAAAGCCCGGCTACTAAAAGAAAGTCATCATACACTTAAAAGAAATCATCAAATCAGTATTTTTCAATGCAACCTTTGGCCAAGAATACAGGGCTATCCTAGCGGATGAGGCGCCTGTCTCTCTTAGCGCCAACCACCGGTTAACCCCTAATTGGCATCCTTTCGATTTTCAACTCCAGGCCATTACCACAGGAAAAAAAAATCGACATCATTTCTCAATACTACCCATTTAATCCAATTTAATAAAATCAACGAGCATCAAAACAAAAACCAACGGATAGATTACAACGATCCATTTTATTTTCAATCCAACGTTCAGGCAGGCAACTAAGCCCACCTCAACGGTCGGCCGATGGATCTAATTTAATACCAATGTTCAGTGCATTGGATCCAATATACACCAACATTTATCATATTTATTTGTACAATACTAGCCCATCAATATACCACGTGTCAGCTTCTCACAGGTTCTTTTTTTCGTCAGGCTCGCTGGCAGGATCCCACATCAACGGTTTTGTATGAGGGCCGAGTACGAAGGCGAAGGAGACGGCGCGACGACATTTGAGAAAGGAGACGACTCTGCCCGGGTTGCATACCTCCCCTGACAAGGAAGATAGTTGTACATATGTCTTGGGACGGGGCAATGCCACTGCATGGCTCTCGAGTAGAACTTGGTGCACTCCTCGGGCTTCTTTTGGTTGGGTAGGCCCAAGACACAGTTCTTCCTGGCGTCCAGCACCCCCTTCTTTATCAGCTTCCTGCACTGGGGCCCCACTGCAGTAAAGTAGTTGTTAGATAAAGAGAGATTAGCCAGATTCCCTAGCTTGCAGACCTCTTCAGGGATTTGCCCATAGAGTAGATTCCCAGCCAAATTGAGCTGTTCCACCTTTGTCAAGCACCCAAATGAGAAGGGTATTGGCCCAGTGATCTGATTGAAGCCAGCATCAAAGACAGTGGCCTTTTGGAGGTAGCCAATCTCATATGGGAGACACCCAGATAACATGTTGTTGAGGAAGAGGACCTCTAGTAGGGTCTTCCTGGCTTGGCCTATGCTCCTTGGAATGCTACCTGTGAACATGTTGTTTGCAAGGGTGAGGTACTTCACTGGGGTACTGCCCAAGTTGGATGGCAGGGGCTGCATAAAGTTGTTGTTATTGATGAAGAGGACTTCGAGCACGTTGAAGGACGTGAAGATCTCCGGTGGGACGACTCCTGTTGATGAAAAAGGCTGTAGCTGTTAGATCTAACATGTTAACATAATTAGATTTGTTTATCTGGTGTGGGACAAACCTGTGAAAAAAGTTTTATGCTAGCTGTCGAGTCCCTAACCTAATCTCTTTTACTTTTCGTGCTTTTGACCAGCAGTGGAAACCGACAGAATTATTATGTAACCTAGCTTGGTAGCGTGGCCTCGAAGTCTGATTCCTGAATCATTGGTTAACTATTTGGATAGATGAAGAAGTTAAGTTAGAGTCCTATTTACGGACATGACCTGATGATATCATCGTTTTGGAAATTAGGAATGGAAAGACTGTAGGGGGTACAATTAGTATACTTATCATAGTTAAGACGGTGGGTTATAATTGGTGTAGGCAACATATTTATCTATCTAGTTGATTAGTGAACTGGTCCTATAAACCCATCCCTGCCGAGCACCTAAAGAAAATTCAAGCCAAGCACCCCGCATTAACACAAGTCTGGTTCAATCCTGGATCCCCTGCGTATCCAAACCCAATTGATTGATAATCCAGACACCACATTCCTCACATGGTGAGACCTGGAGAATTTTTTATAGCAGAAGATGAAGTTTGATTTTAAGATCTACATGATCAATAGGTGGACTCCCTTCCAGTAAAAAACAGAAAATGTTATTTTGATTTTTTTTTTTAATTTTAACCATGCATTTTATATATGACAAAACTAAGGGGAAAACCAGGGTGTAACTCTTTTAAGGTAAATTTCAGCACAAGAGTAACAGTAAAAAAAAGAAAAAAAAACACAATCATTTGAAGTGGTTTGAATTTTAGATGTCAGCTGATGGGTTTAGTGGGTGAACTCAAACTTGGGAAGAGAGGAATTGAAAGTTGAATCAAATGAGAATGAAAGTTATCGTCACCTGCGAAAAAGTTGAAGCGGATGTCGAGGAAGGTCAGATTCTTGAGTTTGAAGACTTCAGAGGGGAAGCTGCCAGTGAACTTGTTGTTGCTGATGTCGAGCTCGAAAAAGTAAGGGAGCTTGAAGAGGGCGGAGGGGACGTTGCCTTTGAACTTGTTGGAGTTGGCATGGAAGAAGGCCAGGTCCGGCAGCTGATCTACGAATCCCTCGATCGATGGGGCTTCCAGCTTGAAGCCATTGAAGTCGAGGGCGGCGAGGCCCTTGTCGGTTTTGGAGTCAGGTGGCACGGCGCAGTAGAAGCCCTTGTATTTGCAAGGGTCTTTCCCCAGCCATGTCTTTGTAATATTATTTGGGTCGTTTGTTATAGTCATCCTGAATTTATTGATTACGGGGATGAGTCTCGTAACCCTATAGTTAGATGGGCGTGGTGGAGGTGGTGGAGGAGGCGGAGGTGGTGGAGGAGGTGGCGGTGGCGGTGGTGGTGGTGGTGGTGGTGGTGGTGGTGGTGGTGGTGGTGGCGGAGGTGGTGGAGGAGGTGGGGGTGGAGGCGGCGGAGGTCGTGGGGGTGGTGGCGGAGGAGGGGGTGGGGGTGATGGAGTAGGGCAGATAGGTTCCGGCGGAGGAGGGGGAGGAGGACAGGGACTTTCTGGGGGAGGAGCAGGAGGAGAAAGAGGAGGGCAAACACTACCTATACAGATGCCAATGCCGCCACCACCTCCACCGATTCCTATACCAATTCCTAGGGTCTCCCTGCAATCAGAAATGAGAGGAGCAGAGAGGAGAAAGAAGAAGGTGAGGAGAAGAGAGACAATGTCCATCCTCTTCTTCTTGTTCTAGTTTTTTGCTTCTTCTTCTTCTGCTGGTTGGTTTTCTTTCTTTTATGGGTGTGGAATGATTAAAGATGCAAGAGAGGGAAATAAAAAGGAAGAGGGAAAGGGATTTGAAGATGATATGTAATGGGAGGAGGGAATATGGTGAGGCATTGAGAGGAGACTATGGGTTTTAATAATAATAATGGTGCCGATCAGAAGGGGAAGGAGGGAACAATAAATAGACGAAGGGGTCACGAGCAAACAGAGAAATACTGTTGAATGATGATGTCATGTTTGGGACCTGCGTCACAAAAACTCGACCTTTGCTTTTTTTTTCTTTTTTTTGCTTTATCTCTTTCAAATCCTCTCTTTGACTATTCTTCCCCATTTAGAGCATTTGTCAGACATAAAACGCTTTAACTTTGGAAGAGAATGGAAAAACCTTACATGGGTGCATTTGTACGGCGACACGGCCCTTTCATATAAAAAGGAATTGTCTTGCGTTTTTATATAGTTGCTCTTTCATGAGAGGGTCATGTGCAAGGATTTTATAATTGTCTAATTTATAAGGCGGATAAAATTTAAGTCTATTAAATTTTATTTTATATTTTATTTAGACGGACAATGCTTCGCACTGTCAGAAGAGCTAAAAACAAAAAAACAAAACAAACATGCAAACTCCAAATTTTGTATCAAGACAGAATAGGTATTCGATCAATTGGAGGCACCCAATCGATCGGATAAGGTACCTAATTGATCATATGACATACAGAGACCTACCAATTTTATGTGGAATTATTCTCTATTTGTTCTATAATTAATAAGTTGGATTCTACAAGAGTTATTCTTATGAGGGACAAATTTTAGGTTATAAAAAAGAGATTTTTCTTAATCCTAAAATACAGATATCTTTATTCTAAGTTGATAATGTTCTTTAGAGATCATCATTCTTTTTTAGAGATTCCATTGGAGAGAGCTTGTTAAAACTTTAAGTTTTAAAGTCTGCTGCTTCTAATTGCTTGTAAGAGACTGCTTATCTTGTGGAATCAAAGTAACTGGATCAAGCGCGGAGAACATGGCATATAAGGTCGAGTGATCTCGTGGATTCTTACAAAAAGAACTACATCCTGGTCGAGGGACTGATTGGAAATGGTTGTGAGTATATTTTGTAACTATTCAAAATTAGTGCTTGGTTTTGCTAATCTAAAAGGGCTCGTGAATTTTTTCATTTGGGTTTTCACGTAAAAATTTTTGTGTCTTTTTCTTGTATGGTTAATTGTGTGTTTGTAAGTTTAAGTTTATTATTTTGCTGCGTATTATTTAACTAACAATCTAGAAATTTGGGGCCCAAAAAATCTTACAAGGTACTCTACTTATTTCTTTTTTAAAAAGTAAAGATGCATTTTTTTCTTTTTAATATAAAAGATTCGATAGCCTAAAGGCACGTTTGTGTACAATCCTTTTTCATAGAATTTGATAAATGATTATCACGGAAAAAAAGGGTTTCAATGGAAGTTAAAAAACTTATGTATGGTGCAGGTATTCTTTTCACCAATGAATTGATCCTAATTATGTTTGGTGCTGCTACAGATTTTGCAAATTGGACCACATCTTTGCCCAACCATGGTCTAACAATCCCACTATAATGCCCTTCCTCAAATCCATCATCTACTAAAGTTTCTAATCAATTTTGGGTCATCTTCATCATCAAAGATGCTCACTACAGTACCCATCCTTAAATCCATCATCTTCTCCTTATTCACATCGATTATTGGCCATCATCATCATCATAGATGCCCACTACACAATCCATCGTGAAATCCATCACCATCTGAGATGGGCCTGATCAATCCTTGATCATTGGAACTGCCATCATCACCATCGACCTAAATCCTCCACCATCAGCATCATGTGCGATGCCTCCAGTACCATCATTGCCCCACACATAGCCTCCACCATTGACCAGTAATAGAACTCGTCCTTAAATCTACTACAGTGATATCCTCCATCATCACTACCTTGTATGATGCTCCACCAACATCACCCCCATCCTCAAATCCACTGTTGTACCCATCATCCACCATCGCCACCCAAATCCTCAACCATCATCGCTCAAATCTGTCTTATCCCACCCATACCAAGCCTCCACCCATCACCTACACCAAGCCTCTACGACTGTCACCCAAATTCATCCATCCAACCCAGAGAAGGAGAGGAAAAAATAGAGCAGAGAGAGAAAAAAGATAGTAGAGATGGAAATCCTCCACCATTAGCATCATCTTATTCACTTTTTTGGAGTTCATTAACCTCTCGATATGCTAGGGTTTCAAAACCATTATCGATTCACACTCCCTTAAGAAAATGTTTCGTATAAAGTGGCCCAACTTTTTTGTGAAAATGGAAGTCGGACAACTCCCATAGGAACTCCATTTCCAAGTTCATTAAGAAAAATGCCGACTTGGAGGAAAAGCAATTTTTCATTGAAAGGAATTACCTTTTTCGGGGGAAATGGGTTACACAAATATGCCCTAAAAGCTAAATAGGATTGAAAGACTTCTCCCTCCCAAGTAGGGGAAGTTTGTAGAAATGAAATCCTCACAAACACACCTTAGAAGAAAAAAAACCTTACAATGATATTTGATTTATTTCATGTGAGTGAACAACTAGCTATTATTATATATGAAGCTAATTAACTGATTTCAATTGAGAAATCAGCTAGATTTCACCCAATTGATTTGACCCTCATTCATTTTCATAACTACATTCATTCCATCCTTGTAACTATCCTCTGATTTGCGTTTCATTCCATTCTTTCAAGTTGAGAATGTGAGGGAAGACATAGTGACATATTTTCCTTAGTGTTTTTTATAGAAAATTTCCTCAAAGGTTAGTGTTCCTTCTAACCTTCTTCCTCTACCTCCATAGGATAATCGCTTTCTCTCATGTGTTTGCCCTCTAGTATCCTTCTCGCATAAGCTTCTCATATTTTTCTTTTGTTCCAACTCAATCTTAATTTAAAACTATAATTAGCATGGTTCACAAGGTCAATCTTCTGCGACATTAGTCAAAATCACCAAATATCTTTTTCAAAATTAGGGTTTATCTCATGTCGCTTTTCTTGCCTTTTTGTTCATCATGAGGCCACCATGAGGAGCGGTGATTATCCTTTCATGCATCTACATGCTCTGGCTAATCTAGCCAATCTCATCTTTAAAAGATGGGCAATGCATCTTTTCCTGTTTTACATTTATACTCCTTTTTTACATTTTATGGTTTTTGGAGTTGGATTTGGGCCTAGGTTTGTAAGTGATAAGAACACTATATAGGAATTGTTGCAGTCAACAAATCCTGTTATTCCTATGGAATAACAACTATAAGAGAACATAATACCCTTATGATGATGTAGATTATATTCAACAAAAAAGTCAATTTCAACTATATAATTTATACCGAATATATTGTATTTTATATTTTTACAAAATTTTAAAAATCTATAGAGATTTATTTGTATGAATTATATTAACCGTATGAAATTCATGCATATTTTACTACTTATTTATTATACATACTAAACCAACAGGGGTGCGGGGCTGCGAGCTCTCTATTATGTAATAGAGCATGCTCATGATGCCACATCAAAATGTGTTAAGCATCAAACATCTTGTTGTTCATCCCTTTCCCTAAAATTTAGAAGAATTCAAATCCCCTCCTCAATTCTCCAAAAATTTGGAAACTCCAATTAATATCCTAATTAATCCTTCCATGTTTCACTATAATAAAAAAAACAAAAAAAAAAAGAAAAACCCTTCAAATATGGCCTTAAGTTTATACCTTATTTCAAAAAAGTACATCGCTTTCAGAATTTTCCAGATTAATTCCTAAGTTTTTTAGAAAGATTTCAATTATGGACATTCATCCATCTAAAGCTATTTTTTTTTTAACTTTTTTCAACATTTTTTTAAACTACCCAAGTTACCCTTCATTAAAACAAAATATTCACTTTCTCTATATTCTTTTTATATAGTGGTGAAGGACAGCTAGTGTTCGCAATACAATCAGTTGTATGTAGTGGCTGTTGGAGTCATGTTATGGTTTTAAATGAAGGGTAATTTGGGTATTTTAATAAAACTGAGGGAAAAAGTTTTAAGAAAATACCTTTAAATGGATGGACGTCCTTAATTGAAATTGGAGATTAATTTGGCATTTGTCCATTTTTGGAATAAGATAATAACTTATGGCCTTATTTGAAATTTTTCCTAAAAAACAAAAATTTCTACGTTCATAAGCCTTGCCAAAATTTAAACTCATACCACTGATACTCTCCGTTTTTAGTGTGAAACTACTAATAGAAATGCTCGATCTGCTCCCTAGAAATGAATGGTTAGAAAGGAAGAAAATTACCATTCGAAGGGCCACATAAAACAAACATGTGTTGCAGGAATCACAGGGCTGCTGCAGTGGAGATCACATCCGCGCCAATAGCTCCACCCTCGGAACGAACCCTGGGTAGGCAGGTTCCTTTCACTGGCCACTAGGCCAATCGGCACAAAACATAAACATGTGCTGCATCACTAGTCGGCATCCCTGCACTATCGTTGGCCCAATTTGACCCAAACAACAAGTTTTGCCATTTTCTCATGTCCTGACGTGACATAAGCACATGGAGGGCGTTTGGGTACCTTTGCTGATGGGCGTTTGGGTACCTTTGCTGATGGATTAGGACCTTCTTTCAGAACAGCCATCGATAATTTCATAAAGCATCAGTCAAGATGGAGCCACGTGGAATGAAGCTTGGTTACTGGGTAACTTTGCTGATGATTAGGACCTTCTGTTAGAATCGCAATCGATTATTTAATAAAGCATCAGTCAAGATGAAGCCTCGTGGAACGGAGTTTAGTCACTTCTAACTTTTAACCATCTAACATGATTAGTACAACTCCCTTGTTGAATGGTAGGTTGAATGGTAGGGAGGCCCATCAGCCGCCTCATTCCCAAGGGTTTGATTTTTTAGTTTGCTAACTGTCTCTCTCTCTCTCTTTCTTTCTTTTTTTTTTTTCCTTTGCGGCCTCTCTTCGGCCTCTCTGTTTTTTACTTTTGCTCCCTTTTTTCCTATGTGATAAATTATCGCTTATACAAGTTTTCTTCCTTATATAAGTTGGCCGTCTTTTACTATTTATGAGCTCTTTCTTGACTCCAAACTCCCTTAGCTAGGAAAAAAAAATCATTTGATGTGATATAAGTGTGACATATTCGCAGCTTAAGCTAAGTGGGCCACAATGTAGATTAGCCACTCGAAAATGAATGACTAGAGAAAGAAAATTCACGTTTTATCTAAAATGCCTAATCTAATAGATAAGCATAGTGAGGTCAAGTGTAAACTTAAACCAATTCAAATCACTTTGAACAACTCCTTAGTTGACTGGTAGGGAGTCCCAACACTCACCTGATTCCAAGGATTTGATTTATCGGTTTGCTACCTTTTTTTTTCACTTGCGGCCTCTCTTTTTACTTTTGGTGGCTTTTCTCCTATGAGATGAATTGTCACTTATACAAGTGCCCTTTCTCATATGAGTAGGCCATTTTTCAGCATTTATGGGCTATCTCTTGATTCTGAACTCCCTTGGCTAGAAAAAAAAACCATTTAATATGATATATATGTGACACATTCGCACCGCAAGCTAAGTGGGACACAATGTAGATTAGCCTCTAGAAAATGAATGCCTAGAGAAAGAAAAATCATATTTTTTCTAAAATGCAGAATCTACTAGATAAGCATGGTGAGGTCAAGTATAAACTTGAACCAATACAAGTCACTTTCTATAAGATTTAGAATGTGATAGTTCATCCCAATTCCAATTGCTGTGAGAGTTTCCACACTACCAATATCAAAATGAATCCGATTTCTTTTGGTTTAAATTTTTAGAAATGAGGTCCACTAATGTATTTGTTACACTAACGTTAGATCTTTTTTTGTAAGAGAATAACCTAAAAATATTGGTCTCCTCAAAGAAAATATATGAAGATACGATGGGCATGATGTGCCCACCGCATGATTGTGATGATTTCAAAAAAAAAAAAAAAAAGCAAAAAAGCAAAATTTGGATTTATTTTAACTATTTTTGCTTCTTTGTTGAACCTACTAAAAAGGCTCACATTTTAAATTGACCACGTATTTGTTTGCATTTTTAGTTAAGGCTCAGCTTAGCACGGGCCTATTGTGCTAAACTTGGATAAACCTGATGGAGCTTATTTTCCGTGCCATATTTTGAAAAGTAATAGAAACCGCTATATTGCAAGCAACAAAGGATCCTTTAAGTAAAAAAAACTAAAATAACAAAAAAAAAAAAAGAAAAAGGAAAAAGAACAAAAAGCAATTATTGAGTAACCATATCCTCTGTCAGTTTGTTTCAAGAAATTGAATTCTAAGAAATTACAAGAAATGTATTTTTAGAAGTGCCAAAAATTGAAGAAATAAAGATGAACATCTATAAATAACCACTAATTAAATAATCTTCCCTTTAATATTGGAATATAAATTAAAGGAGATGAAAAATGAATGTCAAGGCTTCTCCCTAGTAGTTCAAGTCCTACAACAGTAATGTTCCCATCTAAATATGCACCTTATTATCTTTCACTCTTACCTTTTTAGTAATACTTTTTGAAACCAATTTAGAATGCGTCTGTCTCATAAGAGGAATCCATAATATAGAGAATTTTTTTATAATATTTTCTTTTTGTCACGCCGCAACCGGATGGCAATGAGTGGGTATGCTTCTCTGGGTGCTTGTTAATTAGAATTCTTCAACATTTGGATCGTAGTTTGCAAATTGAGGTGAAGTGAAATTCCATCACTTTTCAAAAACTTACAGCAGAATACAAACCGAATAACAATAGTGATAAAGCAAAGCATAGATTCCAATAATTTCATTCATCACATTAAAGCTACAAAAGAAGATAAAAGTTCATTGATAACAATTTTGGCCAACTCAAAAGCTTAGGCCGTAAAAAAAGATACACAAAAGATATCCAGAATAACAGTTGGTGTGAAGGCTCTTTCGGACAGACCAAGATGATACTATACTATATCATCGACACGCCACTGTCGGTGCTCCTGCTGGTGGTCCTCTTCATCCGCGACAGCCTCTGGATCAAAAGTAGGGATCCATCACCTATAGCACAAAGCGTAGAATCATTAGGGTATCAAAAATCGAGCAAGCAAGCAAGCATATAAATCCAATAATACGATGTATCAATGTCGAGTACTGTTAAACCTATGGATTTGCACATTTTTAAGACTTAATTAGGTGAATGGCATTAGGTTTTTATTCATTTTCACCATTTTGTGTAATTTTACTTAGGATTTGGAATTTTTTTACATTTTCTGCATTTTTGACACTTTATGCGCTTTTTCTCTGAAGAGTCCCATTGAAGTAGAGCTGTGTCCGGACGAGCTCCACTTTAAGTGGGCTCTTCAACATTTGATGTCTCTAATTAGACTGTGCAAAAAAAAATATAGGTCCCGCATTGAAGAAATAAAGAAATTGAAGCCAGTAGGACCCGCACACTACATTCCATGCTTTTTCACATATGCCAGAGGATGGGTCCCACTCACACCACATTTGTTGTAGAAGATTTTGAAGAACTATCTCTCAAATCTGAATTTCAAAGTGGAGCCCACATTCATTAGCTCTAAAGTCATAGTCCAAGTAAGAAAATAAACAAAGAAGGAAAGTGGCAACTCATGCTAATTAAGCCATGTACACCTCATGTTTACTAGCATATTGAAGGTTTATCAAGAGCATCAATCTAAGAAGATTTGAATAAATATTTATTTCCAAAGAAAGAAAAAAAAAATTAGCAAGGAAGATTCATAGGTTACAAAGGAGAGCTATAAAAAAACAAAGGGACACCAAGGAGAAAGCACACGTACACACACACACTCTCTCTCTCTCTCTTTCTCTCTCTCTCTCTCTCTCTCTCTCACATGCCCCTCACTACCATTCAAATCCATGATCCCTCTCTCCACTTCTCTCTCCTCTC
Source organism: Sextonia rubra (assembly GCA_037013555.1). NCBI lineage: Eukaryota > Viridiplantae > Streptophyta > Magnoliopsida > Laurales > Lauraceae > Sextonia > Sextonia rubra. The sequence continues at coordinate 14,051,827 of JASUAD010000007.1, read as the reverse complement.
TTCTTCTCTTTCTCTAAAAAAAAAGGAGAGAATATTTGTGGGTATTCTGGAGCCCTGGTCTAGAAGTAGGCTAGAAAAGTGTGAGAGAAAATTATAATTACCATCAAGTTTTCAATGAAAATCATATATTTTGCAATGAAGGAGTAGATCTCTAGATCAGAGTGTCTAATAAAGTTAAGTATTTCTCATCATTATTATATATGATTTGATTCAATTATATATTTTTTCTTATGTGTTTATTATAAAAATAAATCTACCTTTTGTCATTGACAACCTATATTATTCAAATTTTTATGTGAGCAATGCTTTAATCACGTATATTTTCTTAATAGATTATTCTTAGATTGTAATTCTTTGATAATCTATTTTTGATTAATATGTGATCTTTAGTTAAATTCATAATTTCATTAGGTGAAGGAGATTATTATCTTAAATAAATTATGAAAAAATTGTGCGCTTGATAGCCAAATTATCCAAATCAAAAACATTGATTTGTTTTTTATTTGAAGGATTTTTTGGAAAAATTATTTTATCAATTGTATAGAATGATGGTGGGACTACTTAATGGATTCATGACATTCTGATTTGCATTTTCTTATTTTTTTTTCTTTATACTTAGATCTAGAATTTTTCCATCTTATTCTTATTTGATTTTTTTTATCCCTCTTGCCATTATCATAAAAAAAATCAGATTTTAATAAAAAAAAATTTTCGATAGTGCTCCCCATAGGTTCGACCCGTACTTGTTATTGTCTTAAAAGGACAACTGTGCACTTATAGTATTAAAAGATTGAATTTAATTTCACATCAAGTTTTTTGCGTCGTTGCTGAGGAGCCAAATCTAAATTTGATTTTATTTTATTAATTCTGTTTTTTTAGGTGCATTCGTAGTCATCATTACGTTGCATTATCAGTTGTTCAATCATTTAGTTTGTTTCCTTAACTTTGTTTGAAATTAGTAGTAGTTTGTTTTTTTTTATTTTTTTTTGAAAAAGAAAAAGAAAAAATTTTCTGATTTTTCTATTTTTTAAGTATTATATTGAATTTTCTGAATAAAGAAATTTTTAAAATTTTTGAAAAAAAATTTTTTAGACATTTTTTTTTCAGAATTTCAGAAGTTAAAAGGTCAGTAAAAAAAGTTTTTCTTTTTTATTTTTTTAGAATAGTTTTTATTTTCTTTTAGGATTCTTTTTGATAATCACAAAAAAAAATGTTTTTTAAAAGAGTTTTTCTAATTTCAAATTTCAGAAAAAGTGAAAAAAAATCTAATTTATAGGTTTCATTAGATTGTTTTTTTAGTATTAGTTTCATTAGAATTAGGATTATTTGATTTTCTCAATTTGAATAGTTTAGATAATTTTGCAATTTTTTTTTGGTAACTTAGAGTTTTTATTATTATTGTTTTCATCTCTTTATTCTAGATTAGGACAAGATTTCAATTTTTTATAGGAGTTTCATTCAAATTAGGAATTACTAACATTTTTTTTTATTTTTGGTAGTTTGTATTGTATGGGGAGATTTGACAAAAACAAGAAGATGCGAGGATTGCTATAAAAAAGTCCAATAACAATGAAGTGCTTGCAAAAACTGCTAAAAAGAACATAAGTGTCACAACCCGAGCCCAGGGACCGGGGGTCAGAGAAAGTCTAACCAATGACACACGTACTCCCGTGCATGTACACTTAGACCCCGTCCAAGCATACACACACAAGGGATCATTCACACATGCAAACAAATGTACGCGGAAGCTGTACGTATCAAGGCATACCACAACATACCAAAAGACATAATGGATCGGGAGAGGGATCTGAGCCTGCAACACCAAAAAACAACTCATAAGTACAACGACTTAGCAAAATATAAGCCACAAGAAGATAACACAAATTGTATCTAACAATGAGCAATAGTTATAATGCGTTATAATGCAAGATCCATAGTAAGCATGTTCGTATACTAAGCAATTGTGCAAATGAATAAGCATGCTATCAGAATCATAAACAGATAACAGTCAAAGTGGCTACTACATTGGCCATATTCTCCCTTTCGAGAGCAGTCGGAATGAGAACACCAGCGACCGGGCCAGGGTACGCATGAGTCTCTAGTTCCCGGGGTCCGGAGTCCCAGGACAGAACACTCTACAGAGGCAAACACATAAACTAAACCAAAGTCAACCCCGTGGGCATCCTAAGGCTGAGGCTCAGTAGTGCCATATACCAATCACAATCAAATCGGATGATGCACCTCAATCAATCAATCATATCACATACAGATCTCACATATCACACTAAACGAACAATAGGAAGTGCATCACATATACTGATACTGATACTGAATGCGAATAAGTAATAAAAGAAGCACTGACAATTGAGTACCAATAACAATAATCACTGACTCAAGTACTCCACCGGAGCAACGATAAGACACAGTAATAGAATGGTCCCGCCCGGGCTTCGCTCTGAGGTTGCTGCATTTCCCACAGAATCGAGAGGTCCAGCGCAGAACACATAAGAGGGCATGACCGAAGTCAATATGCTATACAAATTAGAGTACTTTTACGAATCAAGGTCAATTACAAGCCAATCCTAACCTATTTATCCAGTGTTTCTAACCGTGCATGTTGATGCAGTTTTAAGTTGTCCGATGCACCATTGTCTAGTGTTGCAGTGTCTGAAATGTGCACCGAAGTCCCTTAAACCAACACCCATGGGGAGGTGCTAAACAACTGGATAACGGGCGTGAATGATTCACAGCCCTCGAGATCATTCATGTCATTCAAATATTCCATTGGGCATGTTCAGATTAGCTACATTCTAACATGAAAGTCATATACGGTCTCTTTCTTAAGCCTAGTCTTTTTATTCCTTTCTCAGGATCACACGGTGTAGCCGTAGGTGACCTTACGGCTTAGCCGTAGGCATCTTACGGCTTAGCCGTAATCTGCACTGCGGCGGAGCCGAGGTTCCCTGGACTGTTCATCCGCATTTACGGTTCAACCGTAATTTACTCTACGGCGCAGCCATATCCTGGTCCACGGCTTAGCCGTAGTACAATGTACGGCTTAGATCAGGCTGGCCCGTAGAAGAGTAGCATTTTGCCAACTCTCAGTTATTTCAATTGTCACCCTGTATTGTTCTACGGGTAGGGTTACGGCTGGATCTTGGCTTAGCCGTAAGCCATTTCACGGCTCAGCCGTAGCACATTTTACGGTTTAGCCGTGAGTGCGCTGAGTCATTTTCTGGAACAGTTACAGACATACAGAAAACGAACCTTTCGACCGAAAACAAGTAGATAACAGCAAAACTGACTCAATAGGGCTGTCCAACACTGATGCATTCAATGAAGAGTAAAAATACAAACAATCAAAGCAATACCAATCGGTGTTCATGCTACTTGTGCTTATACTTGCCTCACATACAGAAATCACGTCGTTGCTTTGGTTCAGTCCACTGGAAACACACACAAATCAGGCTCCTTTCTTCCTCCCTCACGAAACAGAATCGAGAAGGAAAGAAAGAAAGAGAGCTGAACGAGAGAGACAACTGAGAGAGAACGAGAGAGAGAGAGAGGGGTAGGTAGGATCTTTATAAGGTAAAAAGGAATTCAAATTACAAACAAGTCCAAACAGATTACACAAATGTCAGTTTGAGTCAACTGACGATCCAACGAGAGCAAACGAAATCATTCGGATCCAAGACAGTTACGAAGATCGACAAGTTCAACGAAATACACGCGATGACATCAGAATGACGCAAAACTGACAAAGTCAATCAAAAGTCAAAATTACGAAAAAAATGGCTCGAACTACCTAAACCAGGTCAACTCAACCCAAACGATCTCTCCAAGACTCAAAACCAAAGAAAAGCAAAATCAAGACACACTTAACGACAAAATCGCACGCAATTACTCACTAATCCGGATCAAATAGGGTCGGAGTGTTACAATAAGCCTGCATAAAATAAGATTTGCATGGATCCATTGTGAAATATTTTATCTTTAACCCACGAATCTCTTTCTGCAAGTGGACTTGGTTGATTTAAAATTTTGCAAATTGTGACTGCTTGTGTGGCACACAATTTAAATTGGACCCACACACTTAGTTAAGGGCAACTCACCCCAAACAAAATAAGGACTAGATTTCATCACTAGATCCTTGCTCATCTAGGTTTAACCATCTCTTACATTATGATCATAACCTTAATTAAAATCAAGTAGCAACGAGACCCTAAGATTCCAGCTCAATACGACGAAGACCACTGACGGTTGGACCACTTGCGCTCCTTAACTGAAGTTGATGCACAAGAAAGCCTTTGCCCCTGAGGATGCAACAATTTGATTGTTCAGGGAACTAGTACTTAAGCGGGTTCATCCCTACCACTCCTTGGTGGCTACCTGGTTAACTAAGGTTTTATAAGACTGAGTTGGAGGTCCAAGTGCTCTTTTCACCGGCTAGGAGCTGTCTAGTGTCTACGTTATCCTTATAACCTTTCTTGTGCTCAATCATTGTGCGTGACTGCTTGATTTTTGTATCATATTAGCATCATTAAGACCTTGCATATAGATTAGATTAACATTTGTTTTTTTATTTTAGGGTTGAACCTAGTGCATGCAATCTAAACCTGAGAGGAAGAAATTAGGGGAACACAAAAACCATAGGTTGATCAGGATAGAGCCCGAGTTAGCCTTCACCATCATAGATAGTTCATCAATTTTTGAAGAAAAAATGGCTGAAGGAGGGTAAGTGGACCCAACCATGACTTTGAGGGATTGCATGTACCCCATCAGGACAACTCAACCGTCCTATATTAGGTTGCCCCACACTAATGCTACCTTTGAAATCAAATCTGGAATGATCCAGATGCTCCCATTGTTTCATGGGGTAGACCAGGAAAACCCATATCAACATGTTAGGGAATTTGAGGACATTTGTGGGACCATAAGAATAAATCATATGATAGAAGATGCCCTCAAGCTTAGATTATTCCATTTCTCCTTGAAAGAAAAGGCTAAAGCCGGGCTTTATGCTTTACAGGCCGAGTCTATCACTACATGGGCTAAGCTAATCGAAGAATTTTATAAGAAATTATATTCCAAACAGAAAACCGCTTCAATTGGGCAAGCCATTGATGGATTTTATCAAATGGATAGGGGTACACTCTATAATTATTTGGAACGGTTTAAGGACCTTTTGATCCAGTGTCCCCACCATGGATTTGAAAAGATCTGATTAATCCAGATTGTGCATGAGGGCATGGATTACCCAATTAAGCAAATAGTAGGATCTTCCTGTGGTGGGAATTTTACACAGAAAACAGCGGATAAAGCATGGATATTTTTTGAAGAAACTGCTAATAATACAGTGCAGTGGGCCCCGGTCAAAAGGGAACCCTCGAAACCCTCCATTCCGAAGAAAGGAGGGATGTTCAAGATTGAACCCAAGATTAAGGCAAAGGCCAAATTGGCCACACTGATGAGGAGGATAGAGGCCTTAGAGCTGAACCAAGGCCCCACTCCAAATACTTTGGAGTCACTGAAGTATAATCAGGCCTTGTATGGTGGAATTGACTCAACAACTTTGGGTCATGCCGAATCTGTTAAGAAGGTAAACGCACTTTATCAAAACACTTGTTTAGATAATCTACAAAAGTATGACCCATACTCAAACACATACAATCCAGGTTGGAGGGACAATCCAAACTTTTCTTGGACCAAGAGTCCAACTCAAGGTGGCCCATCACAGGCCAATCAATTCCAGCCCATTCAATCTCAGGCCAATGCCCCACCTGGTTTCCAAAAGCCCAATTTCAACCCTAATCGACCGACCTAAAGGGGTGATTCCTTAGAAGAGGCCATGAATCTCATGTCTCAGAGTACTGCTCAATTCCAACAGACCACTACTCAAATTTTAAATGGCCATACTCAGACCCTTGCAAAATTAGAATATCAAATGGGCCAACTAGCCAATTCCATGGGCACCAAAGACAAGGGAACCTTTCCTAGTCAACCTAAACCTAATCCTAAGGGCCAAGTTGTTCGTGATAACAAAGGAAAAGGCCTAAAGCAAGTCAAATCAATAATCACTCTTAGGTCAGGTATACAAGTTGATAATAAGGTAGAACTACCCAAGGAACTTAAAGAAGAATTAAGTGAGGATGTGGAAACTGAGGAATCAAGTGTGAATGCTAAACCATCACCTAGTGAGCCCACTCCTAGGGCTTACATTCCCAAGGCACCATACCCCAGAGGCTAGGACCCAAAAAATCAACTGCCCAATTGGATAAAATGTTACGAGTATTTAAACAAGTGAGAATCAATATTTCACTACTTGATTCTATCCAATAGATTCCAGGCTATGGCAAATTTTTGAAGGACCTTTACACCTTCAAAAGGACAACCAATGTACCTAAAAAGGCTTTTCTAGCTCAACAAGCTAGCTCGATAATTTCCTGTCCAACTCCGATAAAATACAATGACCCAATGTGCCTTACCATTTCTTACCAAATCGGGGACCATCGCATTGAGAAAGCTTTGCTAGACTTAGGTGTGAGTGTGAATCTTCTTCCGCACTCTATCTACGAAGAACTAGGTTTGGGGGAGTTGAAAAAAACCTAGGTGACCTTGCAATTGGCTGATGCATCAATTCAATACCCCAAAGGGGTAGTCGAAGACGTTCTAATCAAAGTTGGAGACTTTGTGTTTCCCGTCGATTTTATTGTCTTGGATACAAAACACATATCTGAGGCTAAACCCAAAATACCAGTGATTTTAGGGGGACCATTTCTAACCACTTCAAATGCCTTAATCAATTGTAAGAATGGAGTGATGCAAATTTCTTTTGGGACCATGATTGTTTAGGTGAACAGTTTTAATTTTAGTAAGCAACCTCTTGATGAGGATGATGGGGTTTTTTAAGTCAGTTATATTCATGAATTAGTGGAAAATCACTCACCCCATTTTAATCTTGAAGATCCACTAAAGGCTTGTCTGGCCCACTTTGCTAGTGATTTTGACATAGATGGACAAATTGAGCAAGTTAATACACTGTTAGACTCAACACTAGTCATGAACTATACCAGGTGGCAACCAAAACATGAAATTTTGACTCCATTTGCTTCACCACCTGTCCCATCTATTGTAGAGCCCCCTAAGTTAGAACTCAAGCAACTGCTAGATACTTTGAAATATGTGTTTTAGGCCCCCTAAAAACCCTTCCAGTGAATATAGCTCTAGATTTGGACCCTGTCCAAGGGGAGAAACTCATAAACATTTTGGATGAACACAAGGAAGCTACAGGGTGGTTCATAGTAGACATCAAAGGAATAAGCCCATCTGTAGTCCAACATAAATTCCATTTAGAGGAAAATGCAAAACCCTCTCGTGAACCACAAAGGAGACTGAACCCAACAATGAAGGAAATGGTCAGGTCAGAGGTTCTGAAATTACTGGATGCAAGGGTGATCTACCCCATCTCTGATAACGCATGGGTAAGCCCAGTGCAAGTGGTACCAAAGAAATCAGGAATTGCAGTGATTCAAAATGAAGGCAATGAATTGGTACCCACTAGAATACAGACTGGATGGAGAATTCAGTGACGCGAAAAGATCATTTTCTGCTCCCATTCATAGATTAAATACTTAAAAGGCTAGCTAGTCATGCTTACTATTGTTTTCTTGATGGTTATTCCGGCTACAATCAAATTCCAATTTCACATGAGGACTACGAAAAGACCACTCTCACTTGTCCTTTTGGCATCTTTGCTTATAGACGCATGTCATTTGGGCTATGCAATGCACCAGCCACCTTTCAAAGGTGCATGATGAGCATATTTTCTGACATGGTGGAGAGATTTATTGAGGTTTTCATGGATAATTTTTCGGTCTTTTGCAATTCTTTTGAGGATTGCTTATATCATTTGTCTCTTCTGCTTGAAAGGTGTAAAGAGAAAAATCTTTTAAGTTGGGAGAAATGTCATTTTATGGTAAAACGAGGGATAGTCATAGGACACATTATTTCTAAGAAAGGGATTGAGGTGGACAAAGTAAAAATTTACTTAATCTCAAAATTACCACCACCAAGATCTGTAAAGCAGATTCAATCATTCTTGGGCCATGCTGGTTTTTATTGTAGATTCATTAAGGACTTTAGCAAAATTGCTAAACCTTTATACCAATTGCTGACAAAAGAGACCCCATTTGAATTTGATTAAAATTGTCTAAAGGCCTTTGAGAGACTGAAAAAGGAGCTGACCTCAACTCTCATAATCCAATCACCTGATTGGACCATTCCATTTGAACTAATGTGTGATGCATTTGATACTGCTATTAGGGCTGTTTTGGGTCAACGGTTTGGGATATTAACTCATGTGATTTACTATGCTAATAGGACCCTCAATGATGCACAATTCAATTACACAACCACTGAAAAAGAATTGCTAGCTGTGATTTTTGCCTTGGAGAAATTTCGTCCTACTTGATAGGGTTTAAAGTCATCATCTACATGAACTATACAGCCTTAAAGTATCTTCTTTCAAAAAAAGATGCAAAAGCCAGATTGATTCAATGGATACTTCTACTACAAGAATTTGATTTAGAAATAAGAGACAAGAAAGGATGTGAGAATGTTGTGGCTGATCATCTTTCGAGGTTATTTTTAGAGCCATCTGATGAGGTCTCACTGAATGAAAATTTTCCTGATGAACAATTGCTGAGTATTTCTCAGATCTCCTAGTTTGCAGATGTAATCAATTACCTTGTTACAGGGGAGATGCCTGGCTATTGGTCAAAATAAGATCGATCAAAATTTCTAGCTGAGGTCAAGTACTCTTTCTGGGATGACCCGTATCTTTTTAAGTACTATCCAAACTAGATCATCAGGAGATGCATCTCTGATCATGACCACTACTCAATCATTTCGTTCTTCCATGATCATGCATGTGGGGGCCATTTTAATTCAAAAAAAAAAAACAGCTACAAAAATTTTGCAGTGTGGATTTTACTGGCCCACAATCTTTAAATATTGCTACACTTTCTATTTGAACTGTGAGAGTTGTCAAAAGCTTGGTGAGCTCAACTGGAGGAATATGATGCCCTTGAGTCCCACACTCATTGTGGAAATTTTTTATGTGTAGGAAATTGACTTCATGGAGCCATTTCCAAATTCTTTTAGAAATCTTTACATTTTACTGGCAGTAGACTATGTTTCCAAGTTGGTAGAGGGCATACTGATAAAGAAGAATGAACACCATGTGGTGATCAAGTTCGTGAGAGATCACATCTTTTCTCGGTTTGATAACCCTAGGGCAATAATTAGTGACGGAAGCACCCATTTTTGCAACCGTCTTTTTGAGCATTTGTTGAAAAAATATTCTGTCACCCATAAAGTTGCTACACCTTATCACCCACAAATAAGTGGCCAAGCGGAAATTTCAAATAGGCAAATTAAACAAATTTTGGAAAAGACAGTCAATCTCACTCGAAAAGACTGGTATTTGTGATTGATCGACGCATTGTGGGCCTATCGAACCGCCTACAAAATACCTATTAGGATATTCCCATATCGGTTGGTCTATGGGAAAGCTTGCCACTTGCCTGTTGAATTGGAACATAGAGCTTATTGGGCTATTAAAAAGTTTAATTTTAACTTACCCACTGCGAGTAATCTGCGCAAATTGCAACTTAATGAGTTAGAAGAACTTAGGAATGATGCCTATGAGACTGCCAAAGTTTGCAAGGAGAGGATGAAGCCAAACCATAATAAGTCTATTTTGAAAAATCATTTGAACCAGGTATAAAATTCCTTTTTGTATAATTCCCAGTTACACCAGTCACCACTGGGCCTAGCATTTATTCTCCGCATGCATGGCAGGTTGCTAACTAGCGATGTATCCTACCACCAGGGGATTCGGACTCTTTTGGTCTAGAGTGTTTGTAAGAGATTTTTTTTTAAAAAAAAACCTCTATCTTTTCTACCAATTTATTTTTTCAGTTATTCTGATTTGACTTTTCTTTTCCATTAGGAAACCCCACAACTTTTTATACTATGACTTTTCTTTTCCATCAGAAAACCCCACAACTTTTTATACTGTTTTGCACTTATATAACGAAAATTTGCGGAAAAGGATAGCAACGATAATGTGGCCAAACTCTTCCGCCATCTCTCTAACTGAGACTGCTACTTTTTCTTCTCATTCGTCCATGGATTCCCTCGAATCCCTGTTTTTTCTCTCTTCGTTCTTTTCCCCAATTGCTTCTGTATTGTCTCTCTCTTTTGCAGCTTTGTGACTCTGTGGCATTAAACAAGTGAATAGGCCATGTTGCATTAACTGCCGGTCTTGTCTGTCGTTTCGGCATGGGATTTTATTTCACGAAGAAACAATGATGGTGGACCCATAGTGTTGTTTTTTTTCATGGTCAGTGGTAGTGGGGTTCACAATTCATTGTATACATACGGTTAGTATGCTTGGTGATTCATGGAAAGAAATCCCGGCCGTCCAACCATGGCGCTTTTGCATTTTTTACCCTGTTGTTAGCGATTCCTCACTAATTTTCTCTGGAGAACTTAAGAAATTAACATTTGAGAATTGTAAATGTGTTCGGCCTTATATGTACCTTATAAGGAATAATTTTTATTCATCAGAATCGGATAAATTATGAGCCAAAGGCCAAAAAGTTCAAAGGCTAAGCTAGTAAAAGAATATCTTAGGTAAAAAAAAACAATTGTAAATTCTCAAAAATTTAGGACAATGAAAAACCTCCTTCTCTCAAATTTGAGGGTACGATTTTCCCACATAGGATTTGAAAATTCTTGATTTAGCAGATTTATGCACCTATATTAATTTTTTTTCCGTTATACAATAGTTGCCTAATTTCTAATGTCAAGGAATTTTTTGGACAAAATCCAATGAACTTGGGTAGGGGCCAGAAGTTAAATATCATAGACGAAATATGATGAATGATGCATAATAAGTGCCTATTTGGCAAGTCTATAATCAAGCTCATATTGTCTTAAAATGGTTTGAAAAAGGCAATAGACCGTTTTGTTACCACATTTGCACTTTTCTTTCCAAAACACATATAGATGTTAAAACCCCTAAATGCAAAGCCCGGAAAAACAGGAGAATTGAAACAAACATGGTCGTCTAAAGTGGGCAGACGAACGTACTATAGTGCACAAAATGAATTACCGTGTTTGTCATTTGTTTTAAAAATCTAGGGCTCTAAATGATGATTCAAACCGTTGGAAGGGTTAAGAACCCTAAAAACGGCTATGGTACTAATTTTGAACCATTGATGATTCACAAATCTCAAGATAATTATAAAACAACGTGAACCATTGAATCAACATTTGGGGCCTTCAATGGGCCGCTTTATCAAGATTGGGATAGTTGATTATCTTCTGAAACCCAAGAACGGCTAGGATATAAAATTCCAACCTCTGATTCACAGTGGATCTCAAGAAAATGAAGAAAAAGTTTAGACCGTTGATCCTATAACTTCGAAGTTGCCGGGTTTTCACGTGATGAAACCCATTCTTGTTTTTTTTATTATTTTTTTAAATTATGTAGCTATGAACTTCAATCAGAAACCGCAGGCCCTTTTGTATACTTAAGAACGACCATGATATGAAATTTAGACCGCTGATGATTCACAAATATCGAGATATTTGTGAAAAACCGTCAACCATTGGATCTAAGATTTTTGGGCTTCTTGGGCCCTTTTTAAGATTGGAACGTTGATCATCTCTAGAAGCTCAAAATTGATTAAGACATTAAATCTCAGCGTCTGGTTCATTGAGGATCTAAATAACGCGAAGAAAAATTATATAGCGTCAATCCTCTAATATTTAAGTGACTGGGTTTCGCCCTAGTGAAATCCATTCTAGGATTTTGCTTTTCTCTGTAATTGTGGGGCTCTAAACTTCTATCAAAACCATTAATCCTCTTTATAAGATAGAACTTGACTATTGTATTTAGTTTGAACCGTTGATGCTTCACCAATCTTGAGCTATTTGTGAAAAAATGTGGACTATAAGATCTGAATTTCTGAACTTTGTAGGTTTGAATTTCAAGATCTAAACATTGATCTTGTTCCTAAGTCTAATAACAGTTATGAGGCCAAATTTGACTCTTTAATTCCTTGTGGATATTGAGGAATTCACAAAAAAAAAAAAAAAAAAGGAAAAATGGATTGCAGGAAAAGTGTGAATTGTGCTTGCCAAACAGTCTAAAAATAAAAATAGATATATTCCATACAGATTTATTACCCATAGATCTATTTCTTTAAGATATGATTTGCCAAACAGGGTCCTAGAGTCTGAATCTTCTAAGGTGAAGATCTATCAAAGTTCCCTCCAATCAAGCAAGAGTAAGGCATTTTACGTGTAGGTAGGGTTCATTGGTAGACCAAATGAAATGATAGGTTTTGAACACCATCAACTTTACTGCCATAGATCATATGATATTAGAAATAACAGGCCTAGCAGCCAAGGGACAGATGCTTTATCCACAACCAATCCTTCCACTTGATGATACCTATGAAGTGGCCCTTGGCCCTTGGCCCTTCTTTGATGTGTAGAGAAGTTTTCCCTGGCCATCATGTTAGAGGATCCAGGTCCCGTAACAAAATAATAATAATAATAATAATAATAATAATAAAATAAACCTCTCATTCGACAGGAAAAGATTTCCCACCATTTGCCTTGTGAAATGAAATGGCAAGGCAGATGATGGTTTTTTATATCTCCGCACTTTGATAGTACAATTCAATGGACCCAAAATTTTGTCCAACCTGTGAATTAGTTAATTACAAAATCCTTACAATCTCAAACCTTATTGAAGAAGAAAGAACAAACGAAGAAGCAAAATAAAAGAATCAAACACCAGCCAAAGGACCATTCATATTCATGCCTTGTTTGGCTAGCAAATTTATAGTAGCATTTGCCGAATGAATAACATACTTCGAGGCCACCCGCATTGAAAAAAACAAAGCTCTAATCAATCTAATGGTAAAATTCTAATTAGAGATATTGAAAGAGGTCAGAAGAAAAGGATATGAGGTAGAGATCATGTAGACTGGACTTGATTTGACTGTAGACTAACCTTCATTCGCTCAATTTCATCTACTTTGCTAAGAATTCATTTCTTAGAGTTCATAACGGTAAAAATAGATTCAAACGAAGGATTATTAAATTATCTACCGAGACATCTAATTTAAAAAACACAAAGGATTAGTGGAGAAGTGAACGGGGAACAATATAAAGTAGAAATATAAATGTTACCCGAGTTCACCCCAGTCCCTACAATTTTAGCCACTTACAGAGATAACTTAAAAGTTCAGCTCCATAGAAAAAAAAGTGTTATAGAGAAAAATAATTTATAAGAATTTGAATACCTGCTTTGTTTCTGCACCTTTGCTTTTCTTAATTCACAACCCAATGATAGGGATTGCAACAGGGCCACTTCAATATGGGATTTAGACCTACCTAAACTCATACTTACTCATCAAAATCTGATTTGGCACTTGATCGGCCCCTTGAAAGCTCATTTATATGTGGAACTGAACCCATTGTGACGAGCAGATGTGTAACATCCTTGAGTCTCACATTGACTATAGAGGGAAAGTGAATGGATTTATATATAAAACTTACACCCTTACCTTGCATGAGGCCTTTTGATGAAAGCAAAACCGTGAGGCCCATGGGCCAAAGCGGACAATATCATACATGCGTATAGGGTGGAGCGTTACAAGATGTAAGGTCCATTTTAATTGCGATTATCTTTTAATGTGAAACATTATATATATATATATATTAAATGAGCCAATCCAAGTTTTTTTATTTAATATTTTAAAAATAAATAACTACACTAATTATAAATGGAACAATACAGGGTGACTGGGTGAGGAAGCCAAAACCTGACACACCCCACACTTGGCCCAGGTCTAAGTCCTCAAATCCTTGTCAGCCCCACAGAGGTAGGGCTGTCAAAGGATAGAGTCGGGCTGAGCGGGGTAAGCCCTTACCCTACCATCCTATATGTGGGCCTGGCCTAGGTTATACCAAAGCCCTCAAATTTCTCAGCGGGCCTACAACACCAAAGCTCTTATTCTAGCCTCAAGGGCCAAAGCCGAGTTAGGGTGGGGCCAATGCCAAAAGAAATGATTTTTTTAATATTATTATTATTATTATTATTTTCTATACGATTATGTTGACTCTCCTTTGTTATAGTAAAATATAAAAGTTAATATTTTTGTGCAACTTCTAAAAGAATATGCGAAATAAGGTACTTTGTCGTCATATAAAGATATTATTTAAGATTAAATGAAATTAACTAATTTGATAGTATTGTGACATGAAATCAAGATATGGAAGACATTATTAAATACCTTAGCACATTAGCAATAATTACATAATTTAAATAATCTATCTGGTTTTATTTATCATAGCAGGCTATTAGAAAGAATGTCTTGTTAAAGTTTTGCTACTTGTAGCATTTTTTAGTTCATATACTATATTTTCTTTATAAAGTAATAATATGGGCCATCAAATAATGTTTGTAAATTCTCATATGACCCAATTAGATTTATCTCAAATGAGCGTTAGACCTTTTCCAAGTAATTTCTTTAGCACGTGTGGTTCAAACAAAATTAAAACACTCTCAAAGTAATTCTTTAGAACATCAACATTTGATTTTTCGAACAAAGTAATTAAATTTGACTCCTGAAAATGAATGAGAAGAAAATTTGATGCATAAGTCACAAGCTTTAACTCCAGATGTGGGGTCTACTTGAATGAAATAACAGTCATGAAAAAAGGGGATAGAAAGAAATTGGCATCAATCAATGGCTAATGGTTAAGACTAAACCCCATTCAATAATGTTGTTAGATGAGTATCCATCTAAACTCTCAAACTTCGATAGGTTATATTGATATAAATCAATCTAATGAATGACAACATAAATCTCCTTTTCATTGAGGAATATGTCCATATTAAGCAAATGTAGAATCAAGCATTCCTTTCAAAAGAAAACATAAAATTAAATATATGAATAATATTGTGATCTATGTGGATAGCCATAAAAAAATCTTACGTAAATTTTGGTTATTATTGTTTGATAAAATATCAAGTTTAAATTTAATTACTAATTAGAGTAGTTGTTTATAGTTTTTTTTGGTAAAACTCCTTAAATATTATATTATATACATATTATTTATTTATATATTAATAAATAAAGGGTTGGGCGATAAATACTCTCTTTCTCTCAACTCTAATCACCTCTCTCCCATTCTAAACCCTAGAAATCCCTTAGAGAGATATTTCAACTTCCCTAGAGCAAATCATTGATTGTTATGCTGAAGCTTCAAGTTTTGAAGATCTTTTCTTCTACTTTCGCAGTAGATTCATCTTGAGTCGCTTTAAGGTGTGGCGAGTCCTCTTAAGTGGCTTCAAGGTACATTGAATCAAGTATGAGAGAAGGTGAACGGCGTATGTGTCAATAAGAAGAACTACAGTCATTTAGCCTCTGTGCAAATAGGCAAGGATAGTAAATAGATTTTGTAACCTTCGGTTTCATAGTGCTCGGTTTCACTTGGATTTGTATATAGGTCTTGTGGTTTTTTCCAGTGTTCCAATTTTCCCCGTAAAAATTATGTGTTGTCTGTTGTGGTTGTTAGCTTAGTTAGTTTGATGGATTGCTTATCGAACTACATTTAGAAATGTGTGTTAGCATGGGCAGACCTATGAGGGCTAGCAGGGGCCATGGCCCCCCGTTCATTTTGGACTTTTCCTATATTATTTATAGGAGAATTTTCAAAAATTCCCGATTTAAAAAGGGGAGTTTTTGCCTCTTTTTGACATGTGCAATGAAAATCTACCACCTTACAAGTTCAAAGCAAAATAATATCGGATACTAATTTTAAGGCGATTAGATGATAAGTGTTAAAATCTAATTGGCTAAAAAAGGGGCCCTTTTTTGGTGAAAAATTCCTGGAGAGTTTTCCAAGTGTGACCCTTATTTATATATGTATATATATATTTAGTGTATATAATATATATATATATATATATAATATCCTCTGGCCCCTCCTTTTAATGGCAATCCCTTAATGCATGGCCCCTCCAACATAATAAAAAAATCAAATACTAAGAATATAATATGATTTTTAAAAAACAAAGGCACTAAATAATAGATGATTTTAGGTGAGAAATCAAATGAAAGAAGAAAGGGAAGGGAAAAAAATTGAAAGAAGAAAAATAAATAAAATAAAGCATTAGGGATAGATTAGAAACTGTTTACCTAAATCGAGAGTTGTCATCACTGCCTACGTATCTTGATTTGAGATCGTAATAATTTGATCAAAGAATTATTGGACCTTGGATGTTATGAAAGGGTTTGTAGTTGTTGCTTCATCACAAGCACGAGAAGAATGGTTGAAAAAAAAAACTCTTCTTTCACTTGATACGTTTACAATTATAGATTCACTAATTTTCTATGCATCATGTTTTCTTTTTAGCCTTGAAGTTCATACTTGAAATCTAACTTATTCAAAATTATTTCTTATAGAAAAAAACTATAAATTGATTGGGAATATATCCACCATAAATATAGATTTTTTTAAATGTTTAATTTTGATTATTAATATTAGATCAAATGGTTTGGATCTCAAATACGAGTTATATACCTTTTGGTCAGAGGCGGTGCTGCATGAGGTTTAGTGGTGTCAAGTGACACCACTGAAATTTGAAAATTTTATTTTCCTATCTATAATTTTTGTACAATTTTATTAATTTTGGGGGATTTCTGAAATTGACCCCAGTGAAAATATTGAAAAATACTAAAGATAGGGGTTAGTTTGAAAATGTTTTTACATGTCATTTGACAATGGTATTGAATGACCCCACTTACCTAATTAAATTCCTAGCCACGCTACTGCTTTTGGTTCTTATATAAAAGTACATATCAAATATAGGAGAAAGCCAAAACCTACTTTAAGAATGTTTTTTTCCCCCTTATGGCATTTACAATTTTTAATGTACTAATCCTCCATGCTTCACTATGTCTTTTTAATCAATGAAACTTATTATTGAAATCTAGCCTGTTGTAAATCACATCCTAATTATAGTGTACTATTATGTGAGATTTTAATCAATTAGAGTTATATCCACTGCAGATAAAGAGACTTTACTGCGTACCCCCCCCCCCCCCCCCCCCCCCCCAAAAAACCCCCAAAACAACTATATGTTGGGACCTTAATCCGCATTATGGTTTAAATCCTTCATAACTTACAAGCCATGGCTAAATTGTCATTCACCATGCAGTCGACCATGTTAGATGAGGAAAAGGACTGGACTGTAATATATATATATATATATATATATGGGGACAAGAGCTCCACACATGTAGAAAGAGTGGCATACCCAAGAATAGATCCATGAGCATTCAAGTGAGATCCAAGGTTGCCAATCAAGCAGCACTTTATTTATCATAGAGTTAAACTTATGGTGGAGCCAATTTTTATTGTAGTAAGATTTGGAGACATCTAATATAGGAGAGAATGTTCATGTTAAGCAGCTTGAATTTTTACAATTGATGTGTCAAATAGGTTAAAGATTAAAAACGTAAAAACGGTAAATAACCATAAATGACCGTCCCTCTCATGGAATGGGAGATGGAAAATGAATACCCTTTATGATCCTAGTAATTTAAATTTTAAAAAAGTTAAGGTCCTATCTATATATTTACTTTATATCTTGTGCCCTTACATATGTAATAATGCTTTCTTGGAGGCCATTTGAACATGAATTCCTACATATTTCAATTTCATCCAAACAAACGACCCTTGGGGATTCTATTTGGAGTGGAGTTTACTGTTTAAGTTTCAAAGGATGAGTTCTCTAATTCTTTGAATTGAGGGAAACTATTCCATGGAGGTTGGAGCCCACACCATTTGGAAACTCTAGTCCAATTAACAAGAACTCATTAAATTAAGGTCTAAAAATAAAGTCCTAATTTACAACTAGTTTGTTTGGCAAGATTAAAAAAGAGCTCATATTTCATGGGGTAATTCAGGGCCGGCTTTAGGAATTATGGTAATTGGGGCCGCCTTTTAATAATTATTATGTACAGCCATCATTTGAGTCATTTCAAAAATTTTACTCTAATTTGTAAGCAATCTCTAAAAATAAAAAATTCAATTAAAGGTTTACCAAATGCTCTATGTAATAAACTCTAAATCATCTTATTTTTCAAATTCCAAATGCCCAATTAGTAAAAGTGTGATTTGTACAAAAAAAAATGTCTCCCTTTTGAAGACTTCTTGTCCACTCTCGATAAATCACATAAAAGATATGTGGGTTTTGATTTATTCTCATTATTTTTTATTTAATTTGTTGATAGTGCAACTTATATTAGAGCAAAATTTGGTGAGAGATCATACAAGAGGAAAATATATATTTATTTGAGAAGGTTAGCTTTTACACATAATTAAGTAGTTCAGATTTTAATAAGATGGCCCTACTAAAGCATATTGCCAAACTTCCTGTGAATATTCTTGGAATAAAAGGCTTTAAGCTATAAATTTAATATATAAGTTGACAACATGAATAAGTTTAGTTATATTTAGTGAGTAGGATCATTTAAGAAGCATACATTAAAATGTAGGGCCGTAAAGAGGATGGATTTAAATAAGGTGACACATATAAAGAGGGGTTTCCAGCACCTGAAAATTTCACCTGCAGAACACGGGAGCCTTTTGAAAGCAAAAGTGCCCAAAACACTCCTTTCCGTCCTCTAATTTAGAACCACGGGGCACAGCACATCTAAATGTCATTTAATGTGAAAAGGATTTGTAACAGATTTAGCAAAAAAAGCCAACGATATTTATTTAAAAACAAAGATCGCCTACCTACTTGGCCCTGGCGGATCGACCACTACACTCCTTTCAAATTGTTTCAATTTTATTTTTGGCTAAGGGTGTCCCTCCCAAGGGCCACATTGGCAGGGGAGAGTCAGGTAAATTCCATATGCTTCGTTTGATATATGTACCAAAGAATCTCATACTAGACAATGTCAGAGACTTTATGTGGCTTATCTATTTAGAACTATACTCGCCCAATGAAAATACATTTCCTCTTGTAAATGTTGTGGGAAGATTTAACCAAAATATGTTTTGATCAGGTCTAATATATTTGACTAAAAACCAATTTGATGCTGGGCCAACGTTTCCCAAGAGTCTAGATAGGAGATGAACATATGTTTCAGGTTGTTTGGACTTTCAATAAGTGAGAGCCTCAAGCGTTGCTTCTATGTAGACCTATAGTAACTACCTAATTTTGTATTAGGTCATGTACAACATGAACAGTGAAGAGGGGCTGAAGCACGCGTTTTCTAATCAGGAATTTTGTAGAACTCCTCTATCTATGAATAAACATTCAAAATTCCACTTCAATTGAATTCGAGCATATGTTTTATTGATCACATCGTAACACACATTATTACACTTGTAAATGGAAGAATACCACTTACCTTTACAAATTGGCCCAACAAAGTCCATATTGATTCAGCCTACTTTGCTCACACTAATTAGGCTGCCTGTCAGATGAATTGATTGAGCTTTAGACCGCTAAAAAAATTTTGACACAAAGGGCTTTAGTTGTTACTCAAATGCTAGCCCATGGACTCGTTTTCTGCAAACATGTTAGGCTAATAGGCTCCGAAAACTTTCACACCTTTACTCATATTAACAATTAAAGTTGTCACTGTAGACTAAGCTGCCGTACAACAATCATTCAAACTTAATGCCAAGAAATGAGATATCAGAACTGAGGCTGAAATAACAACCACCACATGTACGTCACTCATAAAAGCTGCTGCCTTTTAAAATCTGACTGCTAGCTTGTGGCTCGGAGCTCATAGGAGCCTCCGTACTCTTGTCTTTCTCATCCATTAAATGAGTCAAAAGATGTGTCTAAATGAGGAGTTAAACGAACTGCTACTTCTGGTGAGGAGTGTCGGTCTCCGTACGGAAAGGTAATGTTCAATCTACACAGTTTCTCTTTGAATATGTGCGTTTTATTATTGATGTATATAAATTTTATGATATTTTTTTATATATTATTTTTAGAAAAATATTTATGTACATACATTCTTCATTATTTTTATAAAGGATATATTTTTTTTAAACCTAACAAGGTCAAAAAGGTATTATGATGTATGATGATTTTATCATTTCACACGTTAATACCTTTTAAAAAAAGAGTGTCTCTCGCCATTTTTGTGAAGAATGTATATAGTTGAATATTATCCTTTCTTGTAAGTATGAGATGTGTATATTCTTTATATGTATGTGGTCCTTTTCTCCTGTATATATGTGTTTCTCGTATGTGCGAGTCTTTAATTCTTTGCAGTGTAAATTAATGTTGGTGTGTATAGATGGGGCCCATCCCTTCAGTTAAGTTACCCCCACAAAAAAAAAAAAAAAAAAAAAAAAAAAACCAAACCAAACCAAAAACCTTCCATATCAAAAAATTGAAGAGTAAAGCTCTATCAAAAAAGAAAAATTGAGGAGTAAAAGTGTAAAACCACGGAACCGTCGCCAAGCTTTGAGATTTTTAGGCATGGGTCTAGAACTCAACTGTCTCAAATAAATGACTGCCATGTACATACGATCAAGGTTTTCAAATCTAGACTCGGAATACGACTGAGTCATCATTGGGTCGAGTGGCATGGAACTCGACTGAGTCAGACACACTAATTGCTGAAATTATAGTAAAAAACAATCTAGAAATAGAAGGCATAGTTGTGTGAGAGTGGGCATAATATTTTTCTCAGAAGCAGTGAAAATAAGCTTTCCACAGCTATTATCAGTGGAGAATCAGTGAAAACTCTGGGACCCAACTAACAATAGGACCTGCGGAGTTTATTCGGATTCGGCCAGTTTTAAGATCATCCACCCAGTCAATTAACATAGATGAATTTGGCTAAATCCAGCTCCTTAGGTTTGTGTGCGTGTGTGTGTGTTTTGCTTTGAATTCAGCCAATTCCACAATCATGCATCTTTAGCAGGAAGAGTTTCTAGGCGGATAATCTTAAGAGGAGAGGCTTGGTTTGTGTGATCTATATGAAAGAAAGGGAGACACCTATCGTTTTCTTTTAATAGCCCAATTGAGGAGTTGGGTCCCATGATAGACTTGCGCAGGCAAGGAGAAAGAAACTCGCAGATGCAAGAGATCATAACTTACTCATGCAAGGAGACGAGAACTCACACATATGAAGAGAAACATAAACTCACACATGCAAGGAGATGGAACTCACAAGAGCCGGCAAAAACGAGCCTGAACCGCCAACCGGGACCAACTCGTAACCCACCAAACTAGACCTGTTTAAAATACGGATCAAGATTTACCAACCTATATAAAAAAAAGGGTCAAGTTAGGGTTAACTTGCCTAATTGAATGACTTGTTTAGATTTTACTAATTAACTATGACTTTTAGTTTTCAATTACCAAAAGAATTGGTGTCTTCAATCTTCATGTAGGACTTTCCATATACTAATTTCTTCATTCACTTTCTTTTGTTAATCAGGCTCCACTCCGCCTCTTTTATTTTTATGCTAGATGGATATATAGATTTTGACGTTTAGAAAATGAAACCCTTTTTTTTTTACAATATGATGTTTTTTGTATTTGAAATAATGATTTGTATCTTTAATTTTCATGCAGGGTAGTTATGTGTAGCAATTTATCATTAAAATATGGATATAAATGGAATATAATAGCATGGATGAGTCTTACACTCCCGCTCAAATATGACATTACAAAATTAAACTAAAATTGATAAGGGATTGTCTCAAGAAATGAGCTAGAAATTATTAATGAATCTTGGTCTCACTTTTTACACCTTGGAGATTGGTAAATTATACTTTCATGCGCAATACACCACTTGAAATGAATTTGGATATAAGAAAAGCTTCACAAAGAAATTGAACCAAATAAAAATGAATTAAACAGGTTAGGTCAACCTAAATAAAATTTGGGTTAGGCAGGTCGGGTCGGGTTGGTTGACCCACCACAGGATTGAGTTGAAGGTTTTCAACACGTGTTTAAAACTGGTCGATTATGGATTAAACCAACAAATTCAGTTTCGAGTTGACCCGACCCAAATTTGCTCAACCCCACCTCCTTCGCCAATAAAAACTGCACATCTTTTCCAGTGGGGTAAGACACCATTCTTAAGGTGATCAAAAAGAAAGGGAGACACCTGATCATTTGTTTGTGCATTATTAGTTCTCCATGGGTAGACAGTTCCCCATGGAGAACATATGAGAGAATTCTCCAAAGTTGTACAGAAATTCTTAGTACGGGAATTTAGGATAACTGCATGGAAGGTTCTGTGGATAAGCCTAAAAATATCTAGGAATAGGTTTGAATTACACATTAAGTTTATGGTAGCATTTTTTTAATTAAAAAAACCATTAAAAAACGCAACTTTAAAGAAGCTTTCAAGCAAAACAAGCTCTCTCATCTTTAGCACCAATAGAGAAAACTAACATTTTTTTATAAATGTTCCCTACAAGTAGGTATGAGTACACATGATTCGATTTGAGTCCTGCTAGACCACCATTAGTGAAGGCTCACATGCTCTGCAAGTGGCTTATTTGAGCCCCTGGAATCAAAGAGCTCAAAGAGATTTGTTCGGTTCCACTATTGAAGACTAGATTTTTTTATGTTTGGCTGCGCAATAAAACCCTTTGGGAATCAATAATAATCTTGATATTAAATTTGTGTTTTTAGTGATTTTCTACCCTGTATTTAGAAATCAGCTATGGTTTTTATTTTTAATACTTTCTACTGTGAACTAGGCTTTGTTATCTTTTATTCACCCTTATTACTTTTTTCATTTTTGTTTTCTCACTAATAAGCCTCAGATTTTTTATTAATCAGGTTGGATATAACGTCATGTTTTTTTATCAGGCTGGCCAGTCAGTTCAAGAATTTGCCAATCTTTGTCACCCTCAGAACTGAATCTGCTTAGTCAAAATAACTGATGACTTTTAATAGAAAAGCAACATAAAAAATCAGAGGACTCCACATACTTGTAGCAAAAATCGATGCCTCCCATGCTGCAATCACCAATTTGATTGAACAATGAGAACTGATCAAGTCCAACTTTGTAGCGCCCATGGTAACCACTTTTGTGCATGGTGCATGGTACGATAAAGAATGATAACCACATTGATTCCACATGGCCAAAATGTTAATTTGATTTGATGGTCATCGAACTTAAATGGGCACTAATATATATGTCGTCCTAAGTCACACTGCATTCACCAAAGTGAAAAATAGAGAGCAGCTTTTCCTAACACAGTTGTATATCAAGAGAAGATACAACGGATTTCCTTTAGACATGAAGACACAATCCTACTCTTTCTCCTCTTTTAGCCTGCAACTATCAACTAGCAGAGTCAAAGATACTCCTAAAACTACATATGCATTGGTAAAACAATGCAAATATCACTCACTCACATCAATACATCATCAAGTAAATGTTCCAACGTTTTACTAGACATTCATATTCCCTCAAATAATACATCTATTGCAATTCCCTATAGCACCTCAAAATGAGTCAGCTTCTTGAAAGAATCCATATGTAGTCAAAGTCATCCATGGAAAGCAAAGACAAAAGAACCTGCAACAAAGTTGGATAAATATCAGTGAATTACAATTCAAAAGCACTTATATAAGGTGAGCTTTATTGGCCAAGTGGGTCCAGACCAGGTGCATTTAGTCTGAGTCATGGGTATTTTGGTAATTATACTAGGGCTTTATTGGGGGCTAAGAAAGGGGTTTTTTAGGCCAAGAAAGTGAGGATTATCTATTGATTTAATCAGCAACCCTAGACCTATGTAGGAATCACATAGTGAGAACCCTAAGGAACGGCTGAGTTTCTTTCCCGCGGACATAGGCGAGTTTGCCAAACCAAGCAAATCTCAGTATGTGATTCTCTCTTCTTGTGTGGCTTGATTGATTGTCAATCGTGGTGTTGCAGGGTTCCTCACACATGCACACAACTACTTTAAGGAGGTCAAAACTGATAACTAATAAGCATACACTTTATGGTGACCCTGAATTCTCAGCTCATGGTCTTTTTGGCTGTTAATTACAGGACTTAGTCGTTATGTAAACAGATTGACGGTCTTTGGTCTCCCATTGACTGAAACAGTTGGAACCTTTACACTCATAGGAAAGAACTGTATCTCTATATTTATACTTCGTTGTGTCATATATTCTATATAGAACTTCTAATAAATGTAAATTCATGCCCTTACTGTATTCGCACTTTGTACTTTGTAGTGTCATTACTTATATAGAAGTTCTAATAAATATAAATTTATACTTTTGGCAAAATCTGACCTACTCTGCATTGAGAGGAATTTTTATTAGGAAATAATGATGATGCCATCTAAAATTCAGTCAACAGAACGAAAAAAGACACATTTTAGATGCAGTCTAGACTGTGAACTTGAATAATTGTTTTCAGAATTTTTTTACTCAGAGGCACGTCAGGAACCACATGAGCTGGAACCCTGTTTTTCTGCATTCTCTATCCCAAAATATAATCATTTCTCACCCATATGGATCTGGGCAGAGACCGTCAGAGAAGTGAGGAAAGTGATTAATCATGCATCTTTCAAAAATATTCTAAAGGATTGTAATTGGGTACATCCAAATGCGCCCAAGACCTTGTACTTGGACCAAGTGTAGTTCATGCATCTTTCAAAAATATTCTAAAGGATTGCAATTGGATACATCCAAATGCATCCAAGACCTTGTACTTGGACCAAGTATAATTCATGAAACAAGATAAAGATGACATTGCAGTTCCAGTTAACCGATGCTCATGACAAGATCAACAGACAGGAACAATCTCTTCCAGCAGTGGAGATACTAACCATTCCTACAATCCCTATATAAAAAGCACAATGAATTCAACCCTCAACAGCCACAAAATCTGCTGGAGTGCATGAGGGGAACCACTATATAACTCCCCACATAGTTTATAGAAAGATTTGAAGAGTACGCTAGAGACAATGGATTGAATAATTAGTAAAAGGATACATAGAACCTGATGGCAGATACACTCCAAATTTAGGGTTAAGCAATGCAAAACTACCAAGTACTTTCCATCAAATATGAAAGTATACATTTTTGCAATGGTGAATGCAGCTATTTGATTAGTCAATAATCACAATGGACGTCATGTACCAATTATTAGATAGACTTTCTCCTCCAAGAGGCTCACTAAATTGTTTGCACAGGAAGGGAGGCAACAATGGAGGTTATGGCCAACAGGCACATAGTTCTTTGGTTAACTAGTGTCACCACATTGTTAACATTTTGACCATTTCCTTGAGGGCCACAAAGCTTGGACGAGTATATGCAATGCTACATGGCTTCAAAATTCCATGTAGGAAAATATAAAAAAAATATTAAGAAAATGATTGAATGTCATCTAAATATAAAAGTTAACAACAATAGCGGAAAGGTACATTTGGTAGCATTCCAGAAAGGGGATGGAGCAAGCCACCAAAAAGGCGCTAATAAGGAATGATACTCCAATTGACAAGATGGTATCTTCATTTAAGAATGAGGATGCAATGGGGCTGTCAAGGGGGTCTGGAATTTCTTTTAAAGGTTCCATCTATCAAATATTGAATCCGACAGGATTTTTTTTTTAAATGCCAGATAACCTGGAAATCCTGTTGAAGATTCCTCCACCATGGGCCATAAGAATATACAATACTTAACAATATTATTTGAGAAATTTTGCTATTGTTGCTGCAGAAGAAGAAGAGAGAGAGAGAGAGAGAGAGAGAGAGAGAGAGAAAAGAATGCCATACATGATAAATATGCTGGACATGCACCTTTCCTAAATATAAACTTTCTAGACAGAAGATAAAATTTATAAATCATCTACAATTCTAGCACATTATTTGATATGATATTCAGTTAAATAAGTTCCTAACATAGAATAATCATGAGGATACTGAGAAAAGAGACACCATACCTCCCAGCAGTCGGCAGCAAATTAATTTTGCATCTACTCTGCACCGACATTATCATAACTGCATTTGGAATCCTTGTGTGTCCTACAGTGGAAGTACATAAATTGAAGAAGTATCTGTAGAAGTTGTTAAGATTTAAATTCACTTTTAAAGCATAATTACTCATAAATTTTATTGAACCAAGTTTTACAGTTGCTTCTGGCAATTGAATGGAGTTAGTGCATCAGTTAATAAACAATGTTATTGAACTCCCAAAAAAGTATAAAAAGAACAAATGAAGGTGCTACGTGAACAGGGATTTCTTTGCCTTCTTTACTTTTTTTAGTAACCTTTCTAAACCACGATAGTTATGTAGATGATTAGGACAATCTATCATTTTATCATGACAAAAGATTTGATTATGAGAGAGAGACAGAGAGAGATGCAAGAAATAACCTAAAAGCAGCCAGCCTACAAGATGAGGTTGCAGTATAAAAGCATTAAATCAAAGCCTAGAAAGCATATTACAAAGAAAAAACACCACAACATACCATAATTAGGTAGGAAGCAGTTATCACAAAGCATAGGACAAATCACAATGAAGGATGATATGCTGATTCTTCATGAATCCCACAACAAAAACAAAAGTCAGAAATGGCCTCGATGGACAAGCACCCCTTAAGATTGTCCAACATTGACACTTTGCCCAATACAAAAACCTAACAAAAAATCTCCAACCTCTGGGGGTGTTTAACCCCTCCAAACAAGCGAGCTAGCGGGTCTTCCCTGGAAGCACCTTCCACTTCTGAGAGAAAGATTTCAAAAAGAACAGACGGGCAGGATTTCACTTCCAGATACAAGTGTCCGCATCATGCTTGCAAACATACACATAAAAAAGCAGACTCAACAACTACAGTGACTCAGATTCCTCATACGGTTGAAACTCCCTGCTATTGGGCACTTTTTAAGACACAGAACCCCCTCACACTCATATCAATCTTTAATTGATGGCTCTTTGTTAGATGCCATCCTAAAGACTATACTATACCAAAACGATAAAAGACCCACCCCCAACCGATCATCAACTCTAAATTTTACCGTACTCCCCTCCCCATCTGTGAACCCCAACCCTTACTAAGAGCAGCCCCACCACATATTAGATACATCGCCAACCCTTAACCTCACAAACCCAACACCCTATACCTAAGGACACTACAAGGGCCCCACCCCACCCATCCTCTCCATTTTTTGAAGCAATGGTCCTTCTCGACATAGCTCACCTCTTCTCCCTAAATCTCTACCATCAAATTCCAAAAGCACCGAATTCTTTTTCTCTAGAATACCCACACCAATCCCCCCATTAGATTTAGGCTTGATAAAACCACACCATTTCATTAAGTCCATCTTTCTTTTCTCACTCTTTCCTCCCACAGAAAATACCTACTAAGACCATCCAATCTCTCCCTAAAAGTGACCAACACCATCAGATGGGACATGTAAGATATAGGCAAGTTGGACGAAGTGGCCATAATCAAAATTATCCTCCCAACCAATTATATTAATTAAAGCAGCTCATTGTTGGCATGGGAGCTCTTCTGGTTTGAATTGGAGCTTCCTCTCAACTTTATGTCAGCATCCACTTGACAAAGTCCTATCGGATCTTCTAATGGGCGACCATTTTGCATAAAGATCTCTCCCACATTCCTTAAAATCTGTATCTTTCCAAATCTCATCAAACCTTATCCCCGTTCCAACGAATCCCCCTTAAAAAATTGCAATTGCTCTTCTAAATTACTATCCTACTATTTTAATTCTCTAGCCATAGACCTCCCAGATATGTTTTAAATTTAGTCTACAATGCAAATCCAGTCTCAAAGTTCTTAATATAAATAAAGTTTTAGGAACTTTGAATTCAGATTTACATCATATGGACTCTGAAGAGATAGTTTCCTCTTCACACTTATTTCTTCTCATCACCCATGGCCCACTTCTCTTTCCTTCCCCACGAGTCTTGAATCAGATGGACTCTTAAGAGATCTAGTTTTTCTCCACATCTTTATTTTGAATTTTGATCCATGAGGAAAGGATATAAATTTTTTATCATCGCCTCTTATACAACCGGAAAGGATACAATAGCATTGTAGTTTTTGAGGAAATAATTGAATATCAGAAGCCGATGAAAGCAACAAGTAGTTCTCTCTTTTCCTTCTTTTTCTCTCACTTGGGTATATGGAGTTTTTTATGTTTTCACCTGCATGTCATTATTCAAGCATCGATAGATAGGGAGGTATGAGGCCTACCAAAGAAACACGAACATGGACACGGGACACAGATTCGACACAACATGAATACACCGACACGGCATTTCGCAAAAAAGTAGGACATGGACACATCGGGGGACATATTAATAATATATATTAATTTATATATATAATCATATACTAAAAAAATAATATCATTTTAACATCTTAATCAATTTAGCATTCAAAAAATAAAAATTCAAGTAGCAACTAACAAACATATCAAATTATCAAATATCAATACAACACTAAAACATAATTTATAATCATTAAACATTGAATATCCATAGCTCCATAAAATCCATACAAATAAAAAGGAATATTATCTCTTTCCCCTCTAGAAAAAAAAAAGCAAAAAAGAAGTCAATCTCGAGGCATATTCTTTAGTGAAAGATTTATTTGTCTTTTGCTTGTGATGTGATCAATATGAACAATCATATAGTTTTCCATGGTATAAAATTGTCATTTATCAAGTTTACAAGTTTTAGTAACCATGCATTAAGAAATTGTCCAAGAAATATTAGCCACATGTTTATTTTTTAGTCATAAAGACAGGCTAAAAATTATGGCACACATCACAAAAAAAGTGTCAGACAAGTGTTCAAAATTAAGATTTTTAGTTTTTAATTATGGACACATCTAAAATAGTTTCGGACACGTGTCCAAGAGCGTCCAAGGAGTGTTGGAATACGTCACTTTCTTATAAGTGTTCGTGCTTCTTAGAGGCCCACCTTCAAGACAGTAGCAATTCGAGCCCTATTCAAAACAAGAAAGAAAGTCAAGGTAACCTTCTAAAATGACTAATTTCTTTACATCTATTAGTCACTCTTCTTTTTTATTTTTATCCTTTTATACACCTTTGTTTTCCTAATGGTCTCTTTCTCTCAAAATAAATAAATAAACGAATTTTTCCAGGTAGTGCACTCAAAATGCTTATGTGGGTCATTGCTCTAATACCAATTACTGAACATGGTCTACAAGGTGATGAAATTTTAAGTGGGCCACCATGGGCTTCTGTTAGGTTAAAAAACCCTATTTTTATTTTATTTTATTTATGAATGCATGGCATGGAAATGTAGGAGCATATGATGCTTGTAACACCTTGGGCCCCACTATAGGAGTTGGAGTTTTTTATTATGTATTTATGTTTAATTGCTGATTTTATTTATGATATTTTGAGCTTCTATATAATTAGTGTAAATAACATAATTAAATATTAGTGTGGCTCCCTTGATAGGTGATTTATTTTTTATTGAGAGGTTTTAAAATTATGGTTTTAGGGAATAGAAGGACTCGTAAGGTTACTCACAGGACTAGTCCTTGCATAAGATGAACCTTGAAGGATTCAACAAACACTAGAACACATGAAGGGAGGTGCACGTTTTATAGTCACATAGTGGTGCTGCATGCTTCTAACGCTGTGCAAGGGCTGAAATTTGTTCTTGTTCTTGGGTGTATGCTTTCATAAAATTCTTACGCAGTCATGATTTGATGCAATTGGACTGTCTAGGACCCAAATAACCAAAAGCCAGAAATATTATAGCTACTACACCAAGATGCAGTAAAGAATAAACAAAGATTCAGAAGTCACCTAGCGATGAACAATGCAAAAGAACACCAAACACACCTTGTAAGAGCCTTCTCAATCTTCTAGCATCAACATGATATAAGAGAGAGAGAAAAATAAAGTCAAAATAATGCTTTATTGAATAAACCAAAACTGTTACTGTAGCATTAACAGTAATTCCGACAACATTGCTTTTTATAATGCGTAAACTGTCTAAACCCTCATAAACCCTAATGGCAAAGTTTGCTGCCACAAATATAATTCCTACTAATCCTTTTCCAACTAAAACAAAAGCAAAATTTCTATAAAAAAAATAAGCAAAGAAGGCAATTTTCTAAAAAAAAATCATCCCAAACACATTGCAGTAATTAGGCTATGGGGCCTGCATGGCCCATTCTTTGATCACCACATCCCCACAATCTGAAAGACAACTCCCAGGTGACCCCAGTGGTATGTCTCTCATGGGTTGGGCTGGATTTGACCCATAAACCTGCTGCCCAAAATCCAGCAACGTGAATGCATAGATATTGCTATACAGCCCCTAATATTTACTGTTATATTTAAACAGCCCCTACCAATTGTCTTAAGTACTTCAGTATTTTTTAAGGCCAAATTAATTCTTTGGC
Source organism: Sextonia rubra (assembly GCA_037013555.1). NCBI lineage: Eukaryota > Viridiplantae > Streptophyta > Magnoliopsida > Laurales > Lauraceae > Sextonia > Sextonia rubra. Next base: position 14,021,300 of record JASUAD010000007.1, on the reverse strand, counting down.
CCACCTACAAGTGTGTCCACATCCTGTAGGCTCGATCACAAGTGGTAACTCGTCTGTTTTCTTGATCCTTGTCAATTTATGGAAATATACCCACATCATTCTTACCCACTGGAAAAGAATTTGTCCATGAATTCAAATGCTACATTGATCCCGGAGAAGAACTATTTGTAATTCCAGAAATCTTGCAAAAGACCTCTGCCGCTGTGGTTGTCACCAAATGGAGCACTTCGCACTCCATGCATCACGTCCATCCAATCAGCCCAATATTTCTAGATCCAATGTTGCATGATCAAATTTTGGATGAAGTAACCATAACATCGGTATGAAAGGAGTTCACCAAATGGGTCGTTAAAATAGTGAATCTGCTTTTGCTCCATCTTTGCACAGTGAAGAATCAAAATACTTCCTTCAGTTTTTGCTTCAAGAATGTTGCAATGGAATATGGAATTAGCGTGCACATTGGGATACACGTCAAAGGTCAGTGTATCCTCAAAGTCAACCTCTTCAAATATGTCAAAGATTGGACGAGCAATGACATTACCATCGTGATTTACATAAATAATCATCGCATCATCAACATGAACGGTATCTAAATAGTCATCAAATACCGGAGGCTTAGAACAATTGACTTCCATTGATGGCCATCATTTCCATAAGACTCATCATCACTCTTATCATCCGATTCATCATCATAAAACGAATCATCTTCATCACCATCAAAAGATGCTTCTTCGGATTCATCTTCATAACATTCCATACGCCGTTGTCTTTTCACCAGAGTCTAACTATGGAATAGACTGATAAATTCTTCGGCATTTGTCTCATCATTATAATTCTTACGATGATTCGGACACTCTAGACGCTCTAGGTATTTCGTTAGCTCAACTTGCTGCCTTAAATTTTGAATCTTAATATCTCTTGGATTTGTTTCATGACCCACATTGCTCTCAACCTCTGGCCTATGATCACAAACTCTTCAGGGTGGCATTATCAAGGAAATGGATTCAAAACACAAATCTTAGGTTTAGACGAACTGGATTTGGAAACTTCCCGTTTTAGATTGATGTCTTCACCAATTTCTGGTGGATTTGAGTTGAAAGGGGTACTTAATGATCCTATAATCAGTGATACAAAGTTTTGTATGAATTCTAAATATTTAAAAGAGAGTTTCAAACTCAAACAATGGGTTGCCACGTTACACTACAGCAATATACAGAACTTGAAAAAGTCAATTAGATTATCATCTATAACCAGGGTCTCATCATAAAATAAAGCAATCAAATAATACAACGGCAAAAACCAAATACTTAAAACCACTCACAAAATAGATCAAAATTTTCCACTCACCTTGTATAATGCAGTGATGCTCTATTGACTTGGGGAAAAAGATAGGTCATGCACAAAGCCCCTAAAGGCTGATCCGTCCTTCTTCGCTTTCTAGTTCCTTTAAAGCTTAATGCTAGACTAGGGTTTTCTAAGATAGAGAAAGCAGGAAAGAAAGAGGGAAAGTGAGGGGGAGAGAAGGACGATGGAGAGTTGAGAGTTTTGAGGATGACGGTTGGGGAATATCTCTAAAAAGGGTTGTCTGAACCTATAAATAATGTCCTTGTGATGCATGCAACACCACTAATCCTACTATAAAACGTGCACCTCCCTTCATGCTCTAATCTTTGTCAAATCCTCCACATAAACAAATTATTAGGTTCAGCTGATGCAAGACTAGTCCTGTAAGTAACCAAAAGACTCCTATCCCCTAAAACCATAATTTTAAAACCTCTCAATAAAAAAAATAAATCACCTATTATGCAAAAAGGGAGCCACAGTAATATTTAATTGTGTTATTTACACTAATTATATAAAGGCAAAACATATCATAAATAAAATCACCAATTAAGACATAATTACATAATTAAATACTCCAACCCCTATAGTGGGGCCCAAGGTGTTACAATGATGATGAGGCTGCCACTCATCAATTGACCTTGCTGCACTAAATAATGGCACACCCAGATACCGTCTTGAACTTTCTTATAAGTAATTTCTCAAAATCATTTATATAAGTTATCAAAATCCTAAGTAATTTTGAGGCGGTGGACATGGGGAAATCAATTGTTTTAGAATGAGGGGAAATATATTGACATGAAATATTAGGAGAAGAGGACCATTCAATTAGCTTGAGTTTACTAGATTGTTTTTCTATTACATAAATTTATTTTTAGGGGCTTTGTTCTTCATTCATTTAGTTTGTATCTTAATTTTATATAATTTCTTTGTGCTTTGAACACTAACATTTTATAGTTTAAAATAGCATTTATAATTTTAACAAGCAGATTAGGCCCGTGGGCCCAGGCTGGGCTTGGGCATGCTTTGCAAGTTATAAATAATTGTTCTTTCACATTGTCAACTTCTGCTCAAAATTCTCCAAAGCAGTACTCTACACTACAAGATTTCGACTAAGCCCCAATAGGCAAGCCAAGATGCATCATAGGAAATTTCCCTAGCTTACAATGAAGCAATCTAGCCAACAAATGGATCACCTCTTCCAAACACCCCACACCCACCAACAAGCTCTTGGATAACATAATCTTTAAACCTGAGGAAAGCTCTCTTGGATAACATAATCTTTAAACCTGAGGAAAGCTCAAAAATCTCCCTGGATCTAAATGATATATTTGATCTTTGATTAGAGGATCTGAATGGTAGCCCTGGCCCCTAGGTATTAAATGTCGAAAATTAGTTCATGGTTCAGGTCTACAGGTCATTGATATAACACTATAACGACACCCACTTAGGACGAGCATGGCGTGAAAATGTCCCTGATGGAAGGGTCCTTAGTCCTTATCCTTCAATGAATAGCCTGCACACAGAGTGTTGAAATCATAGCTTAAATATTCAACAAGAGTCAGCACAACTCAGCAGAGTGAACCCATCTCAGCCACTCAACTCGACTTGAATGTCTTGGAGTCCAACAACAAGTATAATGTGTGCCTGAGTTCTGTATCCGATCAGTCAAGTTACTCAATTTTTTACTATTTAAATTATGTTGAGAAACATATGTAGCAGCTGTCCGAACCTGACCAAAACTAACATAGATGGCAAGGATCTTACACAACATACAATTTTTCAATGGCAAAGTACCGATGGTCTGGTCCGTCAGATAAATGGTCAAAGTAGGATGCTCATTGACATTTTTAAAGAACTCAGTATTAGGAAATGCACTCAGCCAGTTACAGACATGGTGTGGGTGTGTGTCACCAGTAATGCGATATATATATTATAATAATAATAATAATGGACCAGATCCAGTCTTAGACCATTATCCATCTGTCCTATATGCTCAAGGTCCATTTTATAAGATAACTGGACCCTTAGTGTTGATAAATGTTTACCCTACAAATCATTCTAGCTGAAATACTACATGGGTGTTAAAATCAAGTAGCCTAGTTAAATTGGGGAGATACAGACCATGGATCGAAGAGGGGTAAGCCTAAGAGGACATGAATGGAAGTAGTAAGGATAGATATGAAGAAATGCAACCTATCTGAGGATTTGGCACAAGATGGACTGGAATGGCGACAGAGAATTCATGTAACTGACCCAACATAGTTAGAACAAAGCTTTAATGATGACGATGAATATGGAGAAAGGACCATCTACAACTCACTAAATGTACACGTGAAAATAATATCCAACAGCCTAACACCAGCTTTCTTCTTATCATTTCAATAACTTCATGGCATTAAAACTTCATCAAGTTAAGAATACAGCAGAAGAAATATTAAATGATGAAGAGCCTATTGAATTAAAAAAATTACAATCGTTTATAACTTTATATATCAGTCAAGTTAGTTAGTAACTTTTCTAAAATGGTTATGAAATAGAGTGCACACGAGTCAAGGATACAAAAGAATCCAGAAGAATGCAACCGCCGGCATCCACTAACCAGGGCAGGTTTGGTCTGAGTTTAGACCAATCCAAGCTACTCACAAGTATGCTGCATCAATAGAAACATATATTAATATTATCGAGTCATATCCATCAAATGATATATTTGTTTTAGGTAAGTCTAGAAACAGATGCAATAATGCAACCAAATGGTCACTTTCCCAAAGTGCATGGCTGTAAAAAAAACAAATAAAATTGAAGCAAGCCAACAGAACATTTGAAATTGATAGTTACCTTCCCACATATGTTATGTTTCCAACTAAAGCAAAGATGAACATTAATGGATTCAAACCCTACATAGAACCAATAAAGAACATTGAGATTACAAATTCATTCATTAGTATTCACAAATGAATCACTCACAAGCACTGTAAAAAAATATGGGCCTTCTTGCTCTCCTTCTACTAAATAAAAAGGAAACATATAGTCCGTGGATATAGGTAAACTGGTTAGGGAAATTGGCATGAGTTGGTGAGTGCACGAGTTGAAGTCATGTGTTTAAATTTGGTGTCAGTTTCGATGCTGGTTGGGACCAGGACAATTCCATGCCATATTGTTATTGGGCATTGATCATTGATGGTGTAACATATGATTGCTAGTTATTATGAATAAATGAAAAAATATCCTATATATAAGTTTAGCAAATTCACTAACTCAAGTTAGATGCATTTAGACTAAGGAGCATCGCAATTGAAAGGCTTGATCTGGATTAGAAAATATGTAATATCAAGACATTAAAATGATCTTAGCCTTTGGATTTTTGTCCTCAAAGCTTAAGGGAATCTGTTTCCATTTTAACTGAAAGCAGAATAAGGGTTAAATTGGTCAAAAAAGTGGAGTCTAGCCTTTGATTTTTGGTCCTCAAAGTTTGAGGGCAAAACTGAATTTTTTATCTTTTCACTTACAAAAAAGGTCATTTGATTTTTTCTTAATGGAATATTTTTTTCCAAAAAAAAAAAAGCGAGGGTATAGTTATCTTTTGTCCAGTTTCACTATTAATCAAGGGAGATTTTAGTAAATCCATAAAATATAAAGGCCTTTTTAAGGCTATGTCAAAATATAAGGGCCTATTTGTAAAGAGAAAATATAAAGAACATAATACGATTTTTGGTTAGAAGGCATAATTGAACACACATGCCCTGCATCTATCGATATAATCTCCCAACCATATGATCTACAGCTACAGTCATGTATCGACAGGCAATACCTAATAAATAATGTCTACTTGGTGTCAAGACCGGACCTGACTCGAATGCATCGACCTGGTGCCAGCCGGAATTTTAAACCATGGTTTGAGCCCTCCATGTAGCGTCGGGATCACTGACTAGAACGCTACAGTAGCATTCATCAGAAAAAAAAAATAGAAAGGAAACAAATCCTCTAACATATAACTATATGCAGTGGATCCACAAACCGCCGAAGATCAAATATGCATGTATTTCGTAATTGTATTGGGATAACAGAAACCGTCAAGTTTGCATTATCTAATTGATAGCTTTGAAACGTTGTCAACCTTCATAGTGTGTAGATTAGGCCTAGACATGAAATCCAACGTGGATAGTGTCATTTTTCATTATTTATTTCTAATAGTGAGATTTGGTAATGGTAAGGATCTGCAATGCTTGGTGCCTGCAATAGAGTTATTGATAAGAGTCCAAAATAAATAGTAATTAAAACAAAAGGCCTCACCAGAATGCCCTTGGTGAGACCTGCATAATATTTACATTGACAGAGAGAGAGAGAGAGAATTATCTCAAACACGCGCTATTTGAGGTAGCAATGCTCACAGAACACTTCAAGATCAAGGAGGCAATTTGCACTGCATATTGTCATTCTCATATTTGTGTTCGAGAAAAAAAAAAAGCCTCCTAGTTTGCAGTGGCTTTGAACTGTAGGTGCCTTTTTCATTGTAAAGGAGGCTTTGGTTGAAAATCAATGTCGATAATGTCATCTACAGTTATTCAGTTTAGAATTGTTGTCTCATTCAATCTTTCCTACAACATTTATCCTCTGTTTCTTGAAGTTGGACAATATCTTTTTATCTTAACTGATATTTTAGGCAGCTGGTTAAGTGTTCAATCTGGTAGACAGGACACCATTCGTCTACTCGCATATCTGTTACAGGCTTCTTAAACAACAACATCAAGATTTACTAGGGATCATTTACCTGGCTTTGTGTTGAAGTCCTGGGAATTCATAGTAAAATGGGCGCTAGAAAACAAGTATAAAAGAGGTAAGGAGTAAAGGTTACAAGATGGAGATGTAGATGGAGTGATCATTTTCATAGAAGTTGATTTGCTAAAGTGATGGGAATGTAAGAATTTCCTACTTAAGAGGAGATTATTTGATGGCACTTGTTAAACTTTACATTTATTCCTTCAATTCAGCCCCTTTGATAGGAAGGCATTGCTAAGAATTCCTTTGAATTTAGTACCAACAAAAAAGGCCCTTAGAATCATTTTACCCTTCTACAAAATAAAAACTCTGTCAAGGGAAAAAGGGGATATCACTTGGAAGTTATAATAGACCTCTAGAAGTACAAGGTGAAAAGAGTTACCTCAACCTTTCCCCTTCTAATCTGCAAAACATTAAATCAATATTAATCATTAATCATGCAATATTGATTTATATAGAAAAAATAATATTAAATGCACATATACAATTCACAGAAAAAAAAATACCTATATACTGTTGGAAGTCTATGCAAAACAAAGAAACATGTGATCACCATTTCCAGATATACAATTGGAATGGGTAAATTGAAGGAGAATGCAAGTATATATTTTTTTATAAGAATATCAGAAGAATGCCAGTCCAATTTACTACGTAGTTACATGAACATCGCTGTACTTCCTTGAGGCATCAAAAGTTTCAGATTTAGGGCGCATTTGGTTGGGCTTCTTAAAAGAAAAAGTGCTTTCTTTAAGAGTAGCTCTAAAAAGCTACTTCTTCAAAATAGCTTTTCAATAGAACATACTGTTTGGTTAGTGCAACTTTTCTATGTTACTTTTAAAAGCAAAAGAACCCTATATGTTTGCTTGGGACATGTAGAAAAGCTTTTAACATTTAGTAACTAAATAATATATTCAATGTTTTAATAAAATTATACAATATAGAAGGGCGGCTTGGCCCAATGATAAAGGCTTACCGGTAGCGTCCTAGAGGACGCGGGTTTAAGTCACAAAAACTGCCTCTTTAAAATAAAGGTAAGGCTACGTACATCTTGCCCTTTCCAGACCCTGCTACGCGGGAGCCTCATGCATTGGGCTAGCCTTTTAGTAATTATACAATGCACAAGAGCTTTATATGTGATTTGAAATCAATTCTTACTCAAAAATAAATATGGAGGAAATTATCGGAAAAATCACCTTAGATGTCCGGTGCACTAAAAAGGCCCTCATAGTTCATTTGTAACAATGAAGGCCCTCCTCTAATTTTCACTTTTGTTTGAATAACAATATTATTGCTCGTCTCTTCTGCTTCCTCAACTGAAACAAGCAACAAAATCCTCTCTCAAACAAAATTGAAAAAATAATTAAGGGCCTTTATTGTAATAGAGAAACTATGGGGGCTTTTTTTGGTGCTCCAACCTAAGGTAATTTTTCCGGTAATTTCCTCATAAATAAAAGGCACCATACATTTCACTTATTTTTGGATATTTTTACCAAAAAAATATCATTCAAGCTAATGGGATATGCATCAGCTTTGATTCTTGTTTAAATATTTCATTTATTATTTTTATTTGAATTTTTTCTTCTAAGAGTGAAATTCAATGATGAACTTTTTTTCTCTTACAAAACAACAAATAATTGAGTTCATTGGTTCTCAAAAAGGGATGCATGTTGACCCCATTATTTCAACCGCATAAATCAATAGACATACTTCATTATTTTGCGAAAATTAAAGTTTTTTTTTTCTTATTTGAGAAATAAGTACATTAGATCAATCTCAAAGTATGTTGGTAACAAGAACTCATTAATAGTGACATACATGGGATGGTTGCATTCCCTCCAAGATAGGAGATACACATGTACCAACTGGCTAATGGGTTGAGATTGACTTTTGTTTCAGATAAGATTCTTCAAGTTTGAAGCTAGGTTCTCACATAATTGGGTTCCAAGGAGATAAGGCTTCCCCATATTCCTTCTAAAATGGTATCTAAAGAGGGAGGGTTGTTGAGAGAGAGACAATGGGGAGAGAGAAATGCAAGGACAAGAGACCAAGGAGAAAGAGATGGTTTGAGAGGGGTAGAGGGGTGAGAGGGAGGTAGAAGGCAAAGGAAGAGAATGATAAGAGGAAAGGGAGAAGGAAAATTACAAAAAGAAAAAGAAAGATATCGTTCTTATCTAAGCCTTGCTTTTTGTCCCACAACTTGCAAAATCCAAAAATTAGATCTTAAACATTTAGTCCTCATGCGCTCACTTACTCAAAACATGAAATTTTAACTTCCACTTTTTATATGCTTTTATGTTTTTTAAAAGTAAAAGCCAAAAAGTCACTCATAGCCTGCCCAACCAAACACATCCTTAGTGTCATTTAGGCGAGGTAACCATTTGGCTTAACTTTATTGCCCTCGTCCAAAAATTATTGAGGCTTCTTGCATTCCCAGAGAATCACATTTCTTTTATGTGTCATTTTCCTCTTTACTAGTAGGCTTACGGGAATTCAGGGCATTTTGACAACTGTTACCATTTAAAATTTGCATGTTTCAAAGATCTAGCCCAAAATACAAAGGGGGGTCATAAAGGAATCACACCAGGAAAAATGGGGAAAAAAAACTCTTACATGGGGACAATCGTTTGGCTCACCATTTAGTGTTCCGGTAGAAAGGAGCATGGACAAAGTTGTTTCTATGAAGATGAAAAAGAAAAGGAAATATGAAAAAGAAAAAGAAGAAAGGAAGAAAGAAAGCTGTTGGAGGGAGAAGAGAGTCAACCAAAAAATTGTGGGCGACTTCAATCCTTTTATTTGATTGAGAAGTTTGTGTAATTACAAAGAGATATCTAATTACACATATGCCATTAACCTATATTTTGTTTGAACAATAATGAGGACTTCCATTAAAAGAGCAAAATCCAAAGAGAGAAAAAAGGAGAGAGAATGAAAGAAAATAAGGGTAAAGGAGCATTGTCCTCCTGGGCAATTACCACCTGAATATAGGGTACAAGAGCATTGTGCTCGTAGGCAATTACATAACAACACCCACCCAAGGAAACATCATCTCAACCCCCTAAAACAACTACCATAGAATTGGTTGTTCTAATCTCATGACGAAAAATAACATTAATATGAGAAGATAACTCTCTAATCTCATTAAAAAGAAATAGAAACCTCTAAGGGAACACCTTCCAATTGCACACCCAGGCTATCGCATTAGATGAGTCACTTACCAAACTAAGCGCCTCAATAAACAAGCTTGAAAATGCTTCCAAGATAGCTAGCACCTCAGCTTCATTTGAATCACGAACTCTAGCATGCTTAGAGAACATCATTAAAACATTTCCCTTACAATCACACTAATTTCCTCCAATCCTTGCTAGCCTTGGTTTGCCTCTTGAAGTTTTATCCATGTTTGAACTTCAACACTCCTATCGAAGGAGGAGGCCAAGGAATGTATTTCCTCACCTTAAAAGTCTCACACCCCAAGCATGCTTCCCTATTGTAAAGACTATCATTATTATTGAAATTGGAGAAATCCTTCCTAACCATAGTGCATTTCACGATCCTCCAGTGATCTTAGAGATCAAATCTGCGGACGACAAATAGGAGCCCTAATATCCATTAAACTATTAAAAAACTAAAAATAATGCTATTTCTCTATAGGCAACAATGCAGATGAAGTACCAAGGGCAACATCCAGTAGCCAGTGCAACTTGGCAGCCATGCCTTTTTAATAATAGTTGGCAACCTGCTTCATTTACAAACTCACCTAAATTCCTTTCTATTGCCATTCTACCTCCCTACACCCACACCCTATAAAGAGGGATGAGGAGCACATGCAAGGAACAATTCATCACTAAAAGCATCCCCAAAGAATTCCAAAGCATCCAAGAAGAAGACTGAGAACTTGAAGGGCCTGAAGACAATTTCTAACATCTAAAACTAAGAAGACGTGCTACGTCATTCAATTTGAGATTATAGAAGGGACCTTGGATTCTTAAAAATTTGTGTTTACAATTTACACTCACGTGCAAGATTCAGGCCATGCCAAGGGTACAGTCACCACTGGTGCATGCCTGATTTTCAAACGTTAAAATGCAATTCTATCATAAATAGATGTGCCAAAATTGATCTCTCTCTCTCTCTCTCTCTCTCTCTCTCTCATATGAATGTGTCTTTGTATGCATGTTTTGTGTGGCAATGATGCTGTCCACAGAATTATTGTTTGAGCATATTGCGGGGCCTATGTATCCCTACCCATCTAAATTGAATGGGTAAAAACAATGACGATGGTTGTAAAGGAGGATTAGTTATAAGTATTGAAGGATCTGAAATGTTAGTGATTGAGTGGAAGATAAGGGCAAGTCCCTATGGCATAGTAAAACTCCACATTTTGTGTACATCACGGGAGGGAAGATTTGCATGATGAGGGTTAGTAATGAGAAAATCATTTCTAGTGAGATGGTTAATAAATTAAAAGGAAGTGTGAAGGAACCAACACATCAACAACTTGATCATATTGGGTGGTGGCTTAAGAGATGAGAAACTGGTTCTATATGGATTGCACCATGATTGGAAAGATATTTCAACAGTTGATATGATTCTAATTGATGAACCATCAAAATAAATCTTACATTTAAGCAAATCTGGGGAAGTCGTCCACCCATGTAAATGACTGCCATTGCCCAACCCAAAAAGGTTCCAATGCCACTGCTTCCATCCATTCCTTGCCCAAATGAAGACCCACTATCATTCTGAACATGGCCTCATAAAACGAAATCCAATGAGTCAACAGTTAAAATATCTTTAAATGGTAAATGTAAAAAAATGCTGAAAGAATCTCACTCATTCATAATCTATGCAGAGTTTAATCATCCAAGATCAGTGATGATTTAGATTCACATTAACATTCTCAACCATTAATATTTCCAAAATATGGCATTAAAACTTGTCTCAAGTTGCAAGGAGCTCAATATATTGTCAGCGCTATACAGTTTGATGCAAAAGAGTTTAGAATAAGTGGTGTTAGAGTGTATACATTTAAGAGGTTAAGAAAGAATTTCATTCCACTATCATACAGTATGAGAAATATACTGTAGTAGATTTATAAGTAAGACCTGACCAAGATGAAAAGTAGAGCGGAAAAAAACCATAAATGCACTATGGCAACAAAGCTGGTTGCTCGGAGATGTCTTTTTCCAATGTGCTTTCCAATTACATTGCCTCACCAAATGCACAACAACGTTATGCTAACAATCCATTTTGCCAAAATATTCATATGATTGCAATTTGAAACACATCCAAACACAACTTAAATACAGAAAAAAAAAAAGTCAGCATTTACTAATACATAGTGAGAAATTTTCAAGTTTCTTGCCTGTAAAAGCTTTCGAGCCACACGAATAATGACTCCTTGGCGTGGTTTCCCTAAGTCCAAATTGGGCCTATTATTCAACGAAAGGTGGAGATTAAAGCCACAGAGGAAGAATGTCATAACAAAGACCTGTCAACCAAATGGGGAAAAAAATGAAAAATTTGTAATTTGTCCTCGATATTTTTTTAATAGTAACAAGATGTCATTTTTTAAAATCAATATCATGCCACCTTTTACACACACAGATGATCCATGTTTTACATATATGCATGAGATTGTGTTCTTGCATGTGTGATCGGCTTCCTGGAACAAATGCCTAACCCTGTGACCCATTGGTCACCAGAGGAATCATTTTGGCATGATTTTCACACACCAACCTTCTTTGAGAGAATTAAATCTTTCAAGTGATGGGAGTCATTAGTATCATGATTTGACCCAGATGGCTTATAGGCCATCCTACTTTCAATCTCCTCTTGCCTTTAAACCCCCTTCCCCTTAACATGGGCACATCACAAGTGGAGATGGCTATAGGACATCTTACTTTCAATCTCCCCTTGCCCCTAAACCCCCTTCCCCTTGACATGAGTGGATTACAAGTGGAGAAGGATTATAGGACATCCTACTTTCAATATCCCCTTGCCCTTAAACCCCCTTCCCCTTAACATGGATGCATCACAAGTGGGGAAACAAAACCACCCACAAAGTAAATGCAGTACAATTTGCAAAGCATCACAAGTGGGGAAACAAAACCACCCACAAAGTAAATGCAGTACAATTTGCAAATCTCTCTCTCTCTCTCTCTCTCTCTCTCTCTCTCTCTCTCTCTCTCTCTGTTATTTTATTCTAGTGGGAACACATAGTATCATGGAAACTCATTTGAGGCCCACCTGAGGCCATGCCAATAACAGGGGAGTAGGGGATGAAAAGATCTCAATGAGACCAAAAAGTATGTAAAATATCAAATCCATCAAATCATCCTAAACCCTAGACCTATGGCCTCACATGTAATGATGTTAGAAAGGATGCTTTCTAAAATCATCCAATGGTAGGCAACAATTGGATAAGTAACAAATTTGGACTTGTGGTGATTTAAAGGGTTGGAATTGGGGTTTGAGTGTGTGAGGAGATAGCTTGATCGGTAGCCCAAAAAATATGGTGGGCAGCGCATAAGAACCACGTGGACAGTCCTTATTTCAATATTTCTATACATGCACACAATTCCATTTTGGTGACTGGTTAGAACCATCTACAGATAAGGACCAACATACCTGCCTGTGGGCCTACATATTCTCATTCTAGTCATGGAGAGCGGGGTGGAATCATCTTTATAAGAAGTAGGGAAGGGCAAATATCAACCCCTTTATATAATCCTTAGCCTTGGATCGCCTTGGATCTATGCCCCTCGAGTATAAAGTTTTCAAAGGCATCATTTTTTGGGTTTCAATACAATGGTATCATCAACTTTAGGCTTGTGTCAATTCAATAGGGTGGGAGCTATTTGAACATGAGTGCACCAAGTGGCCCAAAAAACGTGCTAGAGCCTAGATTGCATATAAGAATCACGCGGATACTTCGTATGTGAATATTTCTTTATACTCATACATGCGGTTATGACTTGTGGTGAATGGTGGTTCACACCTAACTTGGGTGTGAACCCTTTATGATTTTTTAACCTAGCTGATGCAAGCCAAACTACTATAACTGATCAACCTCACTCAACCCCAACTCTATACTGGATCGGAACTCACTATTGGAGCGGTTACTGAAAACAATGATTTTCTAAAACCATTGAAATTAAGAGCTTAGGATGATGTGATGGGGTTGACATTTTTGCACAACCCCTAGTGCTGTCAATGAGGTTTGAGATGAAAAAAAAAAAAAAAAAACATTTAGTTGAGACACACAACTAGGTTCATCCCTAAGTGCAAACAAACGGGTGATGAACCACTACCCTATAAAAATTGTGTGTACGGTGTACTAAAAAGATTTACAAGTAAATGTGTGTATCCACTAGTGATCTATTTAGCAATGTAGCTCTAGCCGCACCTCCCCCCCTCCCCACCAAATAAAAATGGATGATCCCCAAGGCGACATTGCCCATAGAGGAATAATCCTTATGAGTGCACCCCCACTTGATTGGGCCCACCCACAAACACACTACCCTATTTTAAATTGAAATTAGACTCAAATTGTCAAATGGTAGATTTTGCTCAATAAAGATTTGAGATCCAACATTTTGAACTATCGAATTTGGGGGCCTATATCTTGACCATTATAGATCCTTTGGATCAAAGTTTGGTGGGCCCCCTATTTAATCCTTTTCCAATTGCCCCCATCTTCCTCAGTGGGCCCACTAGAGTCATGAATGATTTATATGGGCAATGTCATCTTGCAAACCACTGTACCATCCAAGAGAATGCTGCCATATATTTGTCTATGTACATACATATATATGTGTGTGTTGCATATGTCAACCTGGATATCTCTCTCTCTCTCTCTATATATATATACATACGTACATACATATATACATATTTATTATATACAATTGACCTTATCATTTGTATGCTTAGGCTAAGTCATCAATACAATGGTTGCACCAATAAAGGAAGGAAATCTTTGGATCTCAACCTACCCCATCGTAGGTAACTAGAATAAAAAAGTCAACTATACTAGAGTTATGTTCATCATCGATAGAACCATGGCATAGGGAAAATCAACCCCCATTGATTGAGTGTTTTCCTTAATCCAACAATGGATAGAACTCTTCTAAAGGTGATTTTCAAGCTCATTTACCTATCATAGTAGTAGGTTGAGATCCAAGAATTTATCATGAATATAGGTGGGTCTCATAAGGATGGATTTGACTCAACAACATCATGCGGACAAGAGGATCAAATAATTTATCAAGCAAGTATGCATGCATGCATCTGTCTCTAGCAAATTCTCCAATATGCCCCCTTTTTTTGCTCCCTTTTTTGTTTTCATATCGAGGGCTACATATGATCGATCCAATCTCACACAAGCACTCCTATCTTTCATCTGGCACATATCCTAATTGAAGCTGAATTGAGCATTAGCTGCCATTCAATTTTACCACAATAAGTTCACATGAAGTATAGCCATTAAACTTTTGAGAACTCAACACTCATGGCTACGATCATTTGATTGCCCTTATTATCTTTCATATACCCCTAACTACAACCAAACCTTTACATCCCCCCCCCCCCCCCCTTTGGTTGTCATGCATCCAAGTAGGTACCATAGGAAGTGGCCATTTAAGGGAAAATTGCTTAGTGTCATGCAGGTTTGCTAAATCATCATCATCATCATCAAAGCCTTATCCCAACCATGTTGGAGTCGGCTACATGAATTATGTTTCTCCATTCCATTCTATTTTGAGCCAAATCCTTAGATAAGTTAAACTTCTTCAAATATGAATTAATAACTTCTATCAATATTTTCTTCGGCCTATCGCTACCTCTTGATAGGCCATCCACCTATATAACTAAACTTTTTCTCACTAGTGCCATTACTGGCCTCCGCTCAACATGCCCAAACCATCTTAAACGGGTTTCTCTAATCTTATCCCCTATTGGTGCTACCCCTAAATGCTCTCAAAAGCGCTCATTTCTAATTTTATCCTTCCTAGTTTTACCACGCATCCACCTAAGCATTTTCATTTCCGCTACATCCATCTTATGAATATGCGTCTTCTTAATTGGCCAACATTCTGCTCCATATATCATAGCTGGTCTAACCAGTGTCCTGTAAAATTTGCCTTTCAATTTCATTGGCATTCGTCTATCACAAAGCACTCCAGGAGCTAGTCTCCACTTTAGCCATCCAGCTTTTATCCTACGCTCCACATCTTCGTTAATCTCTTTGTCCTTACTAATCATCGAGCCTAAGTACCGAAAAAAATCTCTACGTAGTATCTCATGGGTTTCAATTTTAATAGTGGTTTCAACACTTTGAATATATCCACTGAAGTTGCAATCCATATATTTTGTCTTTGTACAACTTATTTTAAAGCCTCTAGATTCTAATGCCCCCCACCATCTATTAAGCTTTGTATTTACACCATCTCTTGATTCATCCACCAATACTATGTCATCTGCAAACAACATACACCATGGTACTTCTTCTTGAATATGCACAGTTAACTCATCCATAATTAATGCAAAGAGATAAGGGCTTAAGGTTGATCCCTGATGTAAACCTATAGTCACGGGGAATCCAATTGTTTCTCCACATGTGGTTCTCACACTTGTTACCGCTCCTTCATACATATCCTTAAAATTTTCAATCTAACCTCTAATGACATTCCTTTTCTTTAAAACCCAGCAAATTAAATTCTTCGATACCCTATCATAAGCTTTTTCCAAATCGATAAAGACCATATGTAGATTTTTCCTCTTTGCTCGATATTTTTCCATTAATTGCCTAAGTGAAAAGATAGCTTCCATAGTTGATCTCCCTAACATATAACCAAATTGATTTACAAAGATCTTGGTCTTCTTTCTCAATTTTTGCTCCATTATTCTCTCTCATAACTTCATAGTATGACTCATAAGTTTAATCCCTCGATAGTTGGTACAATTTTGTATATCTCTCTTATTCTTATATATAGGTACTACAATGCTTCTTCTCCATTTATCCGGCATTTTCTTTGTCACAATTATCTTATTGAATAGTCTACATAACCAACTCACCCCAATCTCTCATAAGCATTTCCATACCTCTATCGGAATACCATATGGGCCTGTTACCTTTTCTGTCTTTATTCGCTTCAATGCTTCCTTCACTTCCACCCCTCTAATTCCACGGAGAAAAGTATGTTTTACTAATGAAGTATCCTCCTTAACTCTTGTATTTCCCAAATGTTCTTCATTTAAAAGTTTGCTAAAATATTCCTTCCACCTTTCTTTAATATCGTTGTCCTTCACCAGAATATTTTCCTCATTGTCCTTGATACATTTGACATGATCTAATCCCTACTTTTCTTTTCTCTTATTTTTGCGAGCTTAAAAATATCCTTTTCTCCTTCTTTTGTTCCCAACCTATTATAGAGGTCATCGTATGCTTTGAACTTTGCACTACTTATTACTTAGTTTCTTTCTTTGCCTTCTTATACAGCTCAAAATTTTCCATACTCTTAGTCCCCTACCAAACTTTATAGCAATTTCTTTTCTGTCGAATAACTTCCTGAACCTCCACACTCCACCACCATGTTTTTTTTATTAATATGTCTCTTTCTTTTTTATTCTCCAAGTACCTTCTTTGCAACTTTCTTAATGCAATTAGCCATTTGATACCATATTACTGTAGTTTCTCCGTCAATATTCCATTATCCCTTCTCAATCATTTTGTCCTTAAATATACTTGCTCTTTCCCCCTTCATATCTCTCCACCTTGTTTTACGGTCCATTTTGTTTAATGCTGCTCTCTTTATACTTCTAATGTAAATATCTAAAACTCCAAGCTTATGTTGCGTAGTCAAACTCTCTCATGGGATAACCTTGCAATCTTTACACGCCAATCGATCCTGTTTTCTAACTAGAAAAAAGTCTATTTGACTCTTATTACTCCCACATTTATAGGTAATTAAATGCTCATCTCTCTTTTTAAAGTAAGTATTTGCTACTAGGAGATCAAATGCCACTGCAAAGTCCAATTTAGTGTTTCCGAATTCATTCTTTTCTCCAAATCCTTGCCCTCCATGCACTCTCTCATATCCTCTATGCATCAAACATGAACTGTCCACATAAGAACAATTGTGCAGTCTACCCTATTCTTTTGGCCACCTAGCCCACCTATGATTAAGAGAATCCATCGCACACTACCCCATGCAAACTGCCATGTATCAAAATTTGACACATCCAACTATTACTCACTTTAGATCAAATACCAAAAATGAGGCCTTTTAAAACCATTAATTTGAGGGACATGGACGGAGTTAGGACTTAGGATGATCTAATGAGGTTGACATTTTATACGCCATTAGTTCTTGTTGCAATATCTTTCCATCCCCTCTCTCCATGATTGGCATGGCCCAAGTGGGCCCCATAGGCAAGTTTGCATTGTTTTTATATGTGGATAGTTCTCACCTAAATAAACCTCATATATATGCATATATTTATATCAATAAATACAGATATAAGAAAGTGTATGTGCATTTGGGTGGGTGGGTGGGTGGGAGTGGGGGAGTGGGTGGGTGGGTGAGTGTGTGGGTGGGTGAGTGTGTGTGTGTGTGTGTGTGTGTGAGAGAGAGAGAGAGAGAGAGAGAGAGAGAGAGAGAGAGAGAGAGAGAGAGGTGTCAGCTTGAAGATTTGTGAATGGATATTTACATTTGTATTTAATATTTTTTGTCTTTTTACCAAAAACAATGTTTTTTTGTCTCCAAGCTTACCAAACAAAGCGTGTTTTTAATTTTTAAAGGCGGAGTAGATTGCACTGAGACATGCCCACCAAGTAAAGGCTCCTGTATGGAAGTTTGATTGGTAATAGGGAGAGATGAATTTCTACCACCCTCACGTAAGCATGATAGATATGACCCTGCTGTAGGTGTACTACTCCTTGAAAGAGATCTTGCTGACCTGTTTCAGTTCAAACTCAGTGAAAATCGAAGTAAAAGAAAGTCAATTACAAAAAAAAGATCAATACTGAATAAGGCAAAATTAGGAGATTGTCTGAAGGTGGAGCCTGATGACTTAAAACCTAGGCTACTTGGCAATCCTTGAATCTTGCTATCTACAAACTCAGTGAAAATCGAAGTAAAAGAAAGTCAATTACAAAAGAAGATCAATACTGAATAAGGCAAAATTAGGAGATTGTCTGAAGGTGGAGCCTGATGACTTAAAACCTAGGCTAATTGGCAATCCTTGAATCTTGCTATCTAAACTTGAAATTTTCATTATGCCTCTTTGCAAGTTTCAGTCATTTTTTTCTCTGATACATACTCTCACACACCCACACAACCACGCTGCCCAATTCCATAACCAACAAACACATTGATCGATCCCTGGTTGTCTCACCACTTGGGCAACAAGTGGATTGGCAAGTTTCTGTCAATTAAACCACCAGCATCCTAAAATTGAAAAAATAAAAAAGAAAAAAAAAGAAGAAGCAAAATGAACCCAAGGACCATTGGTTTCCTGAATAAAATTCAGGCATTGTACTCTTAAGTCAACCAAAGTGGCTTTGTTCAAGAATCAAAGTTCAGATACGGTATTTCATATCCACCAGTGACCACTTTACATTGATCAGTGAGCTTCGAAGACCAATTTATTGATCTCAAAAACTTATTTAAAAAAAACCAAAAAACATCTTGAAAACAGAAGTTGAGTTTCTTCTGCTGGACATTGTACCTATATATTTACATCTCACATATTCACAGTATTCTCATTTTGTTATGGTGCAGTTGGATGTCTCCTCATGCTGCTGACTTTGAGGCAGCATGTTAAATAGGAACTGCACAATTATAAAGACTGTTTTTTTTACTTCAAAATAATATCTAGAACAATTCAATACGACCAAAACATTTTTAGTGCTAGTCATAAATTTATCTTGCCAACTTGTCTTTACAGGACATCCAAATGCAGCCTTAAATACCTCAGGGATGGGATGTGGTTAAATTTCATAAGGCTAAAGTTCAATAATCTCAAAACCAAGATTCCCAGTTCCTCCTTGAACAACTGAGCATCTCAGCCCTTTTGGAGTTGTAGGAGTTCTAAAGGGACAGGCAATTACGTGTAGTACAAATCTCTCCAACGAGGACCATAACGATTTAGTACTGCAGAAGCAACAGGAATCGGTGAGCTTGTTTTGTGAACCCCTTCAAGGGCAACACTAGACCCATTTGTCTGATTATTGTAGACTTCAAATTTCTTGTCATCAATGATGCAACCTGTTTTCTTATTTCCAGTCATAGTCTTTTCTTGATCTTCAGAGCCCTGCAATCACAACCAAGAACCACCAAACAACAAACAAGTAACCTGTGCTCTTTGCAAAAAGAAAGATAAAACACATAGCTTCAAGACAACTTCTATCCTATCGTTGGATTGTGATATATGTCAAACAGGACTTAAGATTACCAGAAGTTTAAGTTTGGAATAGGGGCCCATAAGTAGTCCCAGATATTCAAAAGGCTCATCATACCCTTCAGTCATTTACATTGCTTTCAAACTGTCCCTGTGATTATTTCCTTTGTCCAATGCAAATTTCCAATCAAAGAGTTGGGATCAGTTTATAGGAGATTTTCAAACCATGAAGAGTAGAACAGAAAGTAGAGCTGGGAACCACATTTACGACCCAAGTAATAGGGAAGCATGCATAATATTAGGTACAGTTACATATTGATATGCTTCCATTTGCGCACACAATGAAATGAGAAGTGTAAAAAGCCTTCAACAAATAGAGGCAAATGACATGTTGAACTCTTTTGGCTACATATGGTGCATAATTTGTTTATGGACACGGTATGGTTGTGCAAAATTTTTAACTAAAATATAAGAATCCATAATATGATGAGAAAGAATATAAGTTCATGAAAAGCAAACCTTATCAAATACAGCTATTATATTTGCCTTTAGACGATGATAGATGTGACCATAGTATATAGTTTGTAACGCCAGTATCACAGTCGTAGCTGTGTACAGCTGCAAATCAGGAACCGTTGAAAAACATTTCAAGATTATGTCAACTAATAAAGGATCAAAAAAAGAAAACGGAGAAAAAAAAAAAAGAAAGAGTTACGACACTCATACCAATGCCATGTAATATTGTGTTGGCAGCTGCAAAAGTCAGGATGAGTCCATTTAGTTATTCTGATTTCTGAAAATAATTGTTTAGATCTATATCAAAAGTGACATTCTTCTTATAAACTACTTGATCCTTAGCCCATAGACATCTAAATTATTCTTGGATTACATGTGATGTGCATGCTTAAGTGATCTAGTAGCTGACCAATAAAAAAAATAGAGAGAGATCTAGTAGGTGCTTATCAAGAAGGGCACCGCCATAAATAGAACACACCCCCAAAATATCATATCAATGGACAATTCTAAACAATTTGATACATAGCCTCCAAAAAGACAGTTAAAAAAAGGAAGAAATAAAGCAATTGTCAATATTCAACATGTAAAAGGCATGATATCGGACAGGTAGGTCTTCTAATCTGAATAATTTTAGGGCAAGATATGCCCCCAGTGTTGGATAGAAGATAGATGGCTTTACAAATTAAAACCTAAGAACATTATGCATTCCATGGGGTTTACAACCAATTGATCATATAATTTCTCATGAGTATAGAGGTTATATAATTATTTATTAGTAACTAATGAGAACAAAATAAAAAAGGTATTGATTCCATGAGAATTACTTTTTCTCTATTAAGAATTAATGAGATTTCAAGTAAATAAGTTGACACTTCTATAGTAAAATAGAATAAGCATGTTTTTCTCTTATACTTTAACAAAAATTATGTGCGAGTAATATCATTTTATTGTTTTTCAGTTCACCGCATAATTTTACATATAAACTGATTAATAAGCCATATTAATTGATCTTTATCCTTTTGTTTGAAATAAATGGATGGAGAATCCAGTTAAGAGTACTGCTTGGCCAAATAGACTACAATGAGACCACAAGCTGGTTGATTTCCCATACAAATTTTGTATGACAGTCTCCTAAGGAACTTGCCTTGAGTTTTTGGTTCCTCTTTTGACCTGCTTAGTCAGGTAACTACGCTATTTTGCATTTAAAGATTACAGATAAGTTTTATAATTAAAATAGGGTAAAGTTGTGCTATTTAATTATCATCATTGTGACCTTGTCCCATTCTATGATGCACAAGACAAAAAAAAGGGCAACATGCCATGTCGTGTCTTATCATGTTTGATACTTCACTTTCTATACATAAAATATGTGTCATTGCCATGTCCATGGCGTCTCCTTGCTATAACCATGTTGCTCTAGGCATATTCATAGGTCCAATACATCTGGGTCACTAATTTCACATTATATTTTATGATGAAGGCTATTAATTTAAAATCTTTACTGGAGTGAATATGACATGTCTTGAGAAAATATACCAAATATGGAGGCATGTAGCCATCATTGTTAAAATAAAGAAAAATTAGACCCCAAAAAATTGAAACGTAAGACTTTCGATCCTTCAATAGGGAACCAATCATGAAATGTTGCTTGGGACCCATCTTGAATAGAACATGGGTCCATGGCCCACAAGGGTAAGTTGTTAATTCATTGTGTGCACCACAATATACATTATTAACAGGTAGTTACTAATTCCAGTCTTGACTATTCAATCAAATCGCTTCTTCAATTGAGATATGAAAAGAATACTAGGGGAGTGGGGACCCATCTCAAATCCACCATAGTTGAAACAAATTAAGATGCTTTACTCATTGCATCTACTAAAACAAACATTGAATCTAACAATTAATTATCTAATCTTGAGAGGGGTACTAGGCTTGATCTGTGATTCTAACCACGAAGTTCTTTATATCCTCACTGCTTATCAAACTCTGATCACTGAAGTCAGTAGTTCCACATTATTAATGCCCATAACAGCCACAAGTCATTGAAGGAGATTCCGTATGTGTAGTGGTTTAGGAAATGGTAATGAATACACCTCCGTCGAGGCTGGGGAGCCTAACTTATGAAACTATACATGACGTGATCTTAAACTTGTTGGTTTCCTTTATTAGTCTTCTTCCATTGGATGAACTATACATGACTAAATCCAAAACTTGTCTTTTTCCTTTGGCCATCTCCTTAGAGAAGCAGAAGCAGATAAGATAGCATAAGAGGCAGTAGTTAAATGGTATAAGGTAAGTTACAGGATTGTAACCCCTGAGTCTGTAGGTTAGACCATCAAGGTTTGCTTCTATAGTGTTGCCTCTTAACCTTGGTTCTCAAACTTTATGAAGGTGAGTTACAGGATTGCAACTCTTGAATCTATAGGTTAGGCCTTCAAGGTTTGCTTCTACAGTGTTGCCTCTTAACCTTGGTTCTCTACCTTTACGAAGCATTTGTTCTGCCATATTTCTTCTCCATTTTTTCAGAGATAAATCTCTATCAACTTTCAAATAAAATAACACACAGTTGTTCAATGAAAAAATAAATGAGGTTGGTAGTCAATTAATCTAGATAACCTCGAGCTGTTAGTAAACAACAAAACAATGCATATCAAAAGGTCCCCCCCCCCCCCCCCCCCCCCCCCCCCTCCAAAAAAAAAAAAAACTACAAAAAAAAAAAAACACAAATGCACATATGGACAAAAACACAAGAAAGGATCATACATGGACATAAACATGTTCCCAAGGAACTCATATATAGTTTATCTTCTTTTTTCTTTTTTTTTTCTTCATACTTACTTGGCCTTGTTCAATCTAGGCTTGTATTAGTTTAATTGAAAATATCGTTGTAACTCTCTAATTGAAATGGAAATGTAGGATCTTTGCCCTTGATCTATGGACTATATTTGACAATGTTGTTGGCTTTATGATTATCTTTTGATACTTTCCATTAACGTCCCGAGTGTAGAAGCATAATAAGATCAGGACCATCAAGCCTAGGCCCATCAAGCCCAGGCCCATCAGGTCATCCCACGTAAGGGATTCTTCATCAAAAATCCTGTCCTCACACCCCTCAACAGAATGGGGTTACAGAAAGGAAAAATCACCGCCTCTTAGAAACTATTAGAACTCTCCATGTGGAATTACTCGTTCCACCTAAGTTCTAGTGTGAGGCAGCCCATACAATAATCCATATTATCAATAGATTACCTAACTCTGTGCTAGGTAAAATCTCTCATTTTGAGTGTTTTTTTGACCACCCTCCTTCCTACTCACATCTACGGGTTTTTGGATGCCTATGTTTTGTGCACCTTCCCTCTCTCAAGCGTAACAAATTATCACCACAAGCTGCTCGCTGCATGTTTCTTGGCTACAGTGATGAACACATAGGTTTCCAGCGTTATGATCCTAAAGAGCGACGATTGCGAATATCTCGAAATGTTGCTTTCTTAAAACACGTCCCGTTTTATTCTCAATCACCAAATCCCTCTAATATCCAAGTCTCTTATCTTCCATCCTTTTTAACTCCACCTCCTACTAAGCCTCCTACTATCACACAGGTTTATTCTCATCGTCTACGACATCTGCCTCCCACTGGTCCTCCTCCTGATACACCTCCCGAGCCAATTCCTTCGGATAATGATAATCCTACTAAAGGTACGGATTCTGGACCTCTCTTATGACGTTCTAGTCGTTCCTCGATGCCCCATGATAGATATAGATTTCTCGCTTTATTTATTGCTACTCATCCAATTTCCATACCAACATCTTATTCTAAGGCTGCTAATATACCATGTTGGAAAGATGTAATGACAAATGAACTCCTTACCCTAGAGGCCAATCAAACCTCGGAATTAGTGCCTCTCCCTAGATATACATGATACATCCATTATTGGAAGCAAGTGATTGTATTCTATTAAATAGCAACCTGATGGTAGTATTGATAAATACAAGGCTCGCCTAGTCACCTAAGGTTACAAACAGAAGTATGGGATTGATTATGAGGAAACCTTTGCTCCGGTAGCCAAAATGACTATAGTTCGGTGTTTACTTCCTGTTGCAGCAGCTCGTCACTAGCCCCTTTAGCAGATGGATGTCAAAAATGCTTTTCTACATAGGGATCTAAAGGAAATTGTTTATATGCGTCCTCCACGTAGGGCCTATACTGCATCGTCCTCATAGGGTTGAAAGAAGAGTTCGTCCTTTAACTTGAGTCTTCTTCAGGTTGCCATTGTAAATGTGACGAACATAAAGGACTTCCTTTGTTGCAACTTTGCTGGAGTTTTTCTTCGGCGGCTCTACCTTCTCAGGGTGAAGTGTAACTTGATTTCCACCATGCATGAATGTGTATGTGTTGTTGCGCATATCATGAGTCTCATTTTTGTCATTCATCCATGGGCATCCCAACAAGATATTATCACTATCCATAGGTAGCACATCATACCGAATGATATCTTTGCAATCATCACCAATAGCAAATGGAACATTGCATGTGTGACGCACATGCGCTTGATCCAACTCCGCAGTACCCAAACCCAACTGCCCCTCATCACTTCCGAATTGAGCACCATCCCAAATCACACACCCCCCCACCTTGGATCCTAACATGGTATCAGAGCGAGGTTAGAGACTTCTCCTCCTTGTAAAGCAATAAGATGTTGCTCTGACTCTGGCGTAGACCTCTCTACCATCAACACCAACACTCCCATCGTGGTGCTCCAAGGACTAGCTACTGTTTTGTCTGCCGGGCACACATCTATATGCTATTCATCAAATCTGTGTGGCTCATTTCTGATCTATGTTAATCAAAGACTCTGCTAAGAGTTATCTTGGAAGTGCATATTCTACACTAAAGTAGTTCCTTTCGATTTATAGTGCACAGCCATCAACGTTCCTTGTTATAGTCAGATCTCCAAGTGGGCCCCACCTCATGTGATCCAAACTATGGAAAGAAGACATCAAATCTGGTCGCCCATTTATTGTAAGCTTTTTCATGATTTTTGCTGGATTTTTGAAGCCATGGCATCTGAGGTAGACCTTTACTCACTTCTCTCTGTTGACAGTTTTGACAAATAGATTTCTTCTTTCCTTTCAAACTTTGGGTTTAATGGTTGGATTTGCTTCAAATTCTGGAAATATCTACATAAATATGTCATTATCATAACCTATGACTTGGATTTCCATTTCCATATCAGTCCAAGCAACTTTTGGCCATTCTGTTTCAAATTTTTTTGGTCTTCCAAACCAATTTAGTCACTGTTTGCACTCTGCAGAACTATTTTAGTTACCGTGTGCACTTTGAAGTCTTATCGCTTGTTATTTCTCTTCATAATATCATCATGGAGAAAGGAGATGTCATCCCAATCAAATTAAACGGGAAAAATTATATGAGTTGGTCCTTTCACCTTAGAAATTTTGTGGAAGGCAAAGGATTGTTTGGGTAGCTTAATGGAACAATTCCACAACTTGTCATATCCCCAACTGGAGAGGGCAGTAGCAGCACTGCTCCTAAGACTGTTGATGAAAAAGCAGTTGCATCTTGGAACCAGAACAGTGCCAAGGTAGTTACTTGGATTCTCTAACTCAGTGGACTTGTCTATTTCCCTATCCCTCCAAGCCTTCACAAAGGCTTCAGATATATGGACTCATCTTAAGAAACTGTATCACCAGACTAATAAAGCAAGGAAATTCCATCTTGACACTGCACTGGCCAAGTATTGTCAAGGTGTCAAACTAGTTCAAGAATACTATAGTGGTTTTTTGATCCTATGGATAGAGAGGAACCAAACGCTCCTATTTTCTGTCTCCCCGGAATTTTTTCCACAAGCCCTTAAGCTTCAAAAAGAATTGCAGATCAGTCAATTTCTCATGAATCTACATCCTAAGTATGAACCAATCCGTGTTGCACTTATGAATCAGGAGAACTCTCCAGACTTGAATACATGTGTTCAAAAGGTTTTTCGTAAAGAAATCTGACTTGGGTCTCAAAAATGTTTCTCTGAAGAATCTAAGGTGTTTCTTACAACAACAGCCCCCATAATTAGTTCAGTTGAAGAAACAGCCCTGCTCACGACTCATAATCAAAGAATCCAGTGTTTCGAATGCAAGAGCTATAGGCATATAGCACACAACTGTCGGAAGAAATTATTTTGCAACTACTACAAAGAGACTGAACATATCATTTCTGAATGTAGGATTCGTCCTCCCAAGAAAAATGACAATTGGCAAAGACAAAATCAGACTGCATTTCAAGCTCAGGCTCCACTAGCTACCAATGACCTGTCCCCATGACCATGACTTAAATTCGGGAAATGATTAATGCTTCTGTTACTTCTGCATTTACCTTCATGGGTTAATATGGTCTACTTCTTCCTCTACATCCTTTCCTGCTTGTCATTCTTCCACATCCCTGTCCACATCTATTACACCATCGACAAGGTTTTTAGACTTAGGAGCCTCATACCATATGACTTCTGTTGCACAAAATCTACATGATCATCACGTTTATGTTAGACAAGAAAAGAAAACCATTGCAAATGGTCATCACCTTCCTATCTTTGGAATAAGTTCTCTATAGCTTCCTACACCTCAAAACCATCACTTTCATCTATCTAATATTTATTTTGTTCCAGAATCATCTACAAATCTAATTTCTGTGGGACAACTGGTTGATAATGGTTGTATAAAAAGACTAGGTCAACTGGATGACCCATTGGGCCGCTGGCCCGTTTGGTGTGTCAATTACAGATTTAAGAGAATATCCTATGATCTGTACACTACTGTATATTACCTTGTCTAGGGAGTTTTTGTCTGCTGTAATTTCTATTATTTATTTTAGCACAGTTGTATAATGATATAAACATAGAAATCTCTGTGTATAAAACAGCTTGCAAGGGGATCTTCTCGGCAAGCAATTTTGTTTTCACAACTCTGTTGTTTTCTTGCATCTTCTGTGTTTTTCGGGTTGCTCAGTTAAATTTTCTTCTTTTGGTTGTGTGACAAACTAGGAAGGTGATCAGGACGAGAAGTAAGGATGTTAGGCTGTTTCTTCTGGACATGGGATCTAATTCTATCAACTCTAGTTCTTTCTTTGTTTCTTCTTTGAGTGCTTTTAATAATTTATGGACCACTTAGCATCGTCGCTTAGGTCATTTGAACAATTCCAATTTATTGTGTATTTATTTCAGAATGGTTGTTTAGAATCATCTTTCAATAATAAGAATAGTTCTGCTTTTGTTAACTCTAATGTGAAACTTCTTGTTTAAGCAAAAGCACTGTGCTTGCCTTTCATATTCAATACTCATGTGCAATAGCACCATTTAGTGTCATACACAGTAATGTTTGGGGAATTGCTCCACATCTTAGTAGACTGGGATATAAATACTATGTTACATTTACTGATGATTATTGTCGATAAACCTGGATATACTTCTTGAAATTCAAATATGAAGTTCTTTCTACCTTTCAAAAATTTTATAAGATGGTTCACACTCAATTCCAAAAATAATAAAAACTCTGCGTTCTGATTTAGGGGGAGAATACACATCACCTGCTTTTTCTATATTTTTATCTAATAAAAGAATCATACACCGAAAATCTTACCCTCATATACCACAACAAAATGGGGTTACAAAAAGAAAGAATTGACACATCCTTGAGGTAGTTAGAACACTACTTATTGAATCATTAGTGCCTCCTAAATCCTAGTGTGAAGCTGCACATTTTACAATCCACATCATCAACAGGATTCTTAGTTTTTTTCTTGGAAAAGTCTCCCCATATGAATGTTTGTTTGGCCATCCGCCTACATGCTCACATTTACGAGTATTTGGATGTCTATGTTTTGTTCACCTCACATCCCTTGAGCGTAACAAGTTATCACCGTCGGCTACAACTGTATGTCTGTCAGATATAGTGATGAACACAAAGAGTTCCTATGTTATGATCCTAACGAACGGTGGATCTGAATCTCTCGGAATGTTGTCTTCCTAGAACATATTCCCTTTAATTCTCTTCATCCTACTCACAAAGATATTCAAGTCTCTTATCTTCCTAACTTTGCAGCTCGAGTTTCAAAACCTCAAATAACACAAGTTTATGATCATAGTCCATTACCAATGTCTCCTGCTCCTCCTACTCCCAATCAACCGCCCACGCCGCTACCTATCATTGAAGGTAATGAACCTCCTGACCCACCTCCCCTACGACGATCTAGTCATATTTCAGTACCACAAGATAAATATGGTTTTCCAGCTTTCTTCACTACTTCAGACCCTATTCCTATTCCAACCTCTTATTCATAAGATGCTAACATTCCATGTTAACAAGATGCAATCACAAAAGAATTACTCGCCCTCGAAGCAAATCAAACTTGGGATCTAGTGCCTCTTCCTTCAAATGCGTCTGTTAATAGGAGTAAATGGGTCTACACCATCAAGTTCAAATCAGATGGTAATCTAGATCACTACAAAGCTAGGCTAGTTGTACTAGGTTTTAAACAGGAGTACGGAATTGACTTTGAAGAAACCTTTGCACCGGTTGCTAAAATGACTACTGTTAGGTGCTTACTTAGTGTTACAGCTGCACGACAGTGGCCCCTTTGGCAAATGGATGTTAAGAATGGCTTTCTCCGTGGCCATCTTAACGAGATAGTTTACATGAGACCACCTCCTGGTTATGCATGTCCTCCTAAGCTTGTCTGCAAGTTAAAGAAATCTTTATATGGCCTCAAGCAAGCTCCACGTGTGTGGTTTGATAAATTCCGATTAACCATCCTTCAAGTTGACTTTTCGTAAAGTTCCAATGACAACTCTCTTTTTATTAGACACACATCACAAGGCTGCACAATCCTGTTAATCTATGTTGGTGATATATTCCTAAGTGGTAATGATACTGCAGGCATCTCTGACCTTAAATCCGATCGGATGCATACCTTTCAAATGAAAGATCTAGGATCGCTGGCTTACTTTCTTGGTCTTGAAGTTTCAAGAAACAAAAAACGACATACAAGTACATCAAACCAAACACACTGAAGATTTAATTTATTCTACTAGACTCGGCGGTGCCAAAACATTTGACACCCTTCTTGAGCTTAATGTTAAAATCAGCAAAGATGATGGATGTTTGCTTGATGATCCTACTATTTTTCAACACTTAGTGGGTAGCCTGCTTTACGTAACGATGACTCAACCTGATATCTCTCATGATGTACATACTGTAAGCTAGTTTATGAGTAATCCACACAAACTGCATCTTCATGCAGTATATTGCATCCTTAGGTATATTAAGTGCACTATAGATCAAGGTCTCTTCTATCCTTCTATATCATCTGTACAATTACAAAGATATGTTGATGCTAATTGGGCAGGATGTCCAAATACTCGTCGATCTATTAGGTTGGTGTATGCTCCTTGGCACCTCACCCATCTCATGGAAATGTAAGAAACAGACCACTATGTCTAAATCATCAACTAAGGCAAAGTCCTCTGCAAGAAGTGAATTGTATGGCTTCGGCGACTGCTACAAGAGTTTGATGTCTTCCTTGCTAATCTACTTCTCTTTACGCTAAGTGCTAACAACATCACTGCAATTCGCATTGCCAAAAATACTTTCATAAGCGCACATAGCAGATTGAGATAGACTGTCATTTCATTCGCCAACAATTCGTCTCTGACATCATCTCTCTTCCTTATGTCTCTTCCCACGACCAATTGGCTGACATGTTCACAAAAGCAATGCCGAAGGATCTCTCTCTCTCTCTCTCTCTCTCTCTCTCTCTCTCTCTCTCTCTCTCTCTGTGACCCTGAGTCATGAAATCCCATTATCTTTTGTGTCTAAACATTCTAAATTTGAAAGTCTAGCCTTTTAATTTAGAAATAGAAAATAATACAATTGATCTATAGTTGAGCAGCATAAATAATTATAATATGAGTTTATGGCCTCATATTTGGCAGTTTGGTTTCAATATATTAATAGAACTTCCAATTTGGCAATGCCATCATTAAGTTTTCCTTTCAATAGTAATATATTTTCTTCTGTTATAAAACAAATAACATAATTTTCATTTACTATATTTAACTAGACCTAATTAAACTTCAATGCAGCTCAAGGGAGTCATTCAGCTGATTCCAAGTGAGATCTACTTTCTAAAAAAAATGGATTTCAGAATTATCATTATGTATCTGTATGGATCTGTCCGCTCCAAGATTTCCCATGTATGAAAGATCACATTGAATGACACATGCAAATACGCAACGACAGTTACTCTATTTCTATATTGGAGAGAAGCTTGAGAGGTAATATAATAATATATGCATATATTTAAACAGGTTTACAGAATAACAGGTTTCCAAAGAAAGAAAAATTAAATGACTTTAGGCAAAAAAAATGTCACTGCAGAGGAAGAGAGAGAGAGGGGTTGGGGGGGTGGGGGTGGGGCCTTCATAATCATGCATTTAAACTATTAAATAAGGGCTCATAGGGCCACAGAGATTCCCTGGCAAAAAACAGTAAATGAATGAGGGGACTTACAGTTGCTGGCTCCAACTCACAGCCAAAAAGGTTGAAAAGATCCCTGCATGCAAGAAGTTACCACAGTATGAGAAACCACGACAGAGAAAAATCCTACAACATTAAACAAAAGTTAAATTGAAAGGGGAAAAAATGAGGTTTCATTGATAAGAGAATCTCACATTGACATTTTCCCTTGCACACATTTAAATAATGACTTTAGTAGACTCCATGTTTAGCATCAAAAAGCAAGTAAATGATTAGCTAGTTCTTTAAAGAAAAGCTTTTTTGAGTAAACAGGTTGAAAATTAGCATATCCAAATAAAAAATTAGTTGAACACTCCTGCAATGACAATGTATAATAGGGGTGGTCCCGCAAAAAATAATTCAATTGTAGGAAAATAAAAGGCCTAGCACCACTTACTCTTACTGATCAAAAGATTTTTAGAAGGAAAAAAAAAAAGAAAAGAAAGAAAGAAAGAAAGAAAAAGTGAAAGCACTTCTTTTTAAGGTAACATTACCCAAACAAAAACCTTTTGGTTGTGAAAACCACCTTACAACTCCGCAGCAAGCCCTTGTCAAAACTCCCTTCTAGCAATTTACCAGTCATTTTGAGACAAAGTTAAGAATGATGTTTTGGTATAAGAATAAATAACTTCTTTAGCCACCCCAAAGGGACAGGATAATAAGGCTAGATGGTAATGAAGATGCATAGGAGTAGAAAAATCATCCAATATAAGTGGAGAATCATCCATCTGTATGATTCCTAAAGAGAATTGTTTATTAATACAAGATTTTCAGGCTACCAGTTAGAAGTTCTCATGAAGTTCTACTAAAGCAGTCCTTGCCTTCAAGTGGACAAAGGTTTTTGTTAAGGGAAGGCAGACACTCACCATAGTCCCAGTTGCCAACGGACCCTTGTAGTCTGAGACTCTTTTAAGTATAAAGAGACCTTCAGTGTGCTTTATAAGTTGGATTTGGAGAAAGCATATGACAAAGTTGACTAATCATTCTTACTCTGTGATGCGAAGTACGGGATTCCTAGTTAAATAGCATTCATAGATTAAATTGTTTTATTAAATTGACAGAATTACTATTAATTTTTATATTAAAGAATTTTTAGTCCATCTCATGATTTGCATCAAGGAGATCCATTGTTAGCTTCCTATTAATTATAATTGGAAAGGCTCTCTACAAAATGTTGTTCACAGCCACAGACGCTAATCTATCTTAAGGTTTTGTCATGGGCCATGATTACCTTTCGATAGCCTCTACACATTGTAGATGGAACTTTGATCTTCTGTAAAGCAGATCATAATCAGTTGATGAATGTGAAAATGGTTAGTAGGTTTGATGAGGCACTTTCTATGGTTAAAATTAACCTTACAAAAGCAAGCCAATAGGAGCTTAAGCCAAATTGGAATGATTGGAGATCTCGTAACAACTTTTGGTTATTAGTTTGCTAGTTTCTCTCTTCTTACCTAGGGCTTTCCTTATGCACTAGAAGAGTGTCCAAAAAGCTACAGAATCCAGTTGTTGAGAGGGAAAAGCAAAGGTTATCTCTATGGAAGATAAAATAGTTGTCAATCGGTGGAAGTACCATTGATCATATCCTTTTATCTACCTGTGTATTTCATTTCAATATTTAACAGTCTGATTCAGTTAGCTAGAGAAGTGAGAAGTTTCAAAGAGATTTTCCCTGGCAGGGTATGGAAAGGGGAAAAAACAACATTTAGTTGATAGGCAAACTGTGTCTAAGTAAACATATCAAGGAATCTTGAAGATAGTCAATGAACTATTCTTGGGTACAAGATATTGGCATGTGGAGATAGTTCCTAAGGGCTACCGAAGAAAGACCTCATTGAAAGATGCAGAATGGATAGGAATGCTTGGATACTAAAATTATGCAAATAAAAGGTCTTTAGGTTTTTCGAAAAGGATTTCAGCTGTGGAGGAGTTTGCATTTCCATTATTTGGTCCAAGGTTGATAATGAAAAAGGGATAAGATCGTGGTCAGATGTTTAGGTTGAAGATGATGCTCTCAGCAGCCTTTTTTCTAGCCTAATTAGGTTAGCTTCTTTTCAGGATGATACAGTTAAACATTGCTAGGTTCATTGGGGACTGTTGCTTCAAAGTTCAAACCAAACATTCAGAGGAAACTTTTGAGACAGATCTGAATTTCTCCTGCAACAGAAGTTTGACTAGTTCATCATCCAGAACCGAAGAACAACTAGCTTAAGTACTGAGAATGCGGTGCTGGTCCTACATGCTGAGTCACCTATTTGTTGATGCAAATTAAGGAGATTCATGACTTCAGTACAACCTGCCTTTTGTTCATATTCATTAAGATTTGAATGGTGACGCCAGCTGCGGTTGGCAAAAGATCATTGATCATCATACTTTGTGCAATTTGATGGAATGTTTATTGCTTAGGTCTGTGTTAACTTTGAGTTGGATCCTCTCTCTTTGTGGATCTGCCTCCTCTGTGTTTGTATTGCCTTAAGTAATTCAATCAACATCATTCCAAAAAAAGAAAAAAAGGGATAATCCTTTTTTGTCATTTCTGGGCTTCGACCCAGTCAAATTTGCCACCATTGATCTAGACAGACAAGAAAAGGTAAGGTTTGTCTGCATATAATTCAATTCCTAGGAATTCATGATAAACAGGGTTTCAACAAAGGAAAATTAAAGAAGTGAGGGGTGAAGTTCATAAGGTGGAGTCGTAGATGAAACCCTGACTTTCCTAGGATTTGATTGGATAAGGTGATGGCTTGGTAAAGGCCGATTATTCAATAGCCACTTGTGGATCTTCACCTTTGTTTCTCCAAATTTTTTCACTTTTGATAAGAAAACATTTCTTAGAAGTCCTAGAATTCAATTCCATGCAAAAAATGGGGCCTAAATCTTTTCGATTTTACCTAACACAGGGGAGATAATTTCCTCTAAAATGAAAATTTTTACTCAAGAAAACACCAAATAACTTTGACCTTGTATTGATGCCTGTAAAAACAGGACAACAACTAAAAATTCAAGTACAGAAAGAACTACTGAAAATACTGACAAAGATATAACCAATACTGACAAAGATATAACCAACTTCTAGAAAAATTACACTCCAAATCCAACTCACCGAGACATTGAATAAAATTTTAATATAAAATGAGAGGCTATAAATTATTGAAGAAGAGGACATTTACCCGATTATCCATGTCATCAAAAAAGCAACAGAAACGCCCTCTGTAGATTTTTTTTTATAGTTTGTAATGATTTGAGGCACCTCAGCAACTCCCCAACTGATGACACTCACCAAACCAAGGGTTAAAGACAGACCATCTCTAACACTGCAAAAACAGTACTTCAAGTAGATCTGAGCCCATCGAGCGCAGTGCTGATTTCTTGGGCAAACAGGCAAAGAACTCTCAAAAAGCCCCATCACATACAAAAGTGCACTTCTGAATTCCAAAGCTTTCTAGTAAATAAACCTCAAAGACACTCTTTATCATCAAAATTGTAACAATGCAAATACAAAATGGCTGTGCTCATGGAAAGTTGCTGGAGATTCCTGACAGACAAACAATTGCACAAACTTTAAAATTGTTTAGAAGCTAATATCATATGAAAAGATAAAATGCTAATAGATAAATATGAGGCGAAAAGGTGTAAAAATTCAAAAAGAAATTTAATTTGAATGTACACCTAACCACAATCAGTTAAATATGCTGGCACCAGGGTGAAAGTGTGACCAGAAAAATCAATATTGGCAATCAGCACTGATAACAAATTGGGGTTGATAGCACCAAACGTGTATATTCTTTGATTTTTTTTATATTGCCCCATATGGAACAAATAACAATTGATTATGCAAAAAATGCTCAAATGCTTGAAATATGGCCATCAAAGGCATGCAAATAAAATTTCTATAGTACCATGAACGCTAACCAAAATCTATGGTCTTAAATCACAATAATAAAAGATTTAGCATTGTAATAAAACAAAGGGAAAAAAAGAAATCAAGTGTCAGATAACAAATTTTTTGAAAGGGAAATTTTTAAATAGACCCTAAAGTTTTTTTTGAGTTTTCCAAAAGGATCGTATAAATTGCTTATTCCAAAAAAGTTGACAAGTTTTTCAGCCACTTTAGACTTTAGAGTAGACACACACTGGAGGTGACTTTGTCCCCAATTTTTGTTATAGTGACACAAATGCCTTTGTTTAAGAAATAAGGTAGGGTTTTCTTTGAGAAAAAAAAAACATGTTGCCTAAAGTGTACCGACCGGATTCCCCCTGTGGGAGTGTTGCAAAGTTGACTACACCTAGTGGGGAGTATTGAAAATGCTGCCCCCATTAATGCCTCAAGGTTTTGGTTGTGTTATTGTAAAATAATTTGGAGAAAAAGTCACCAGAAGTGGGGTTGACCATCGGAAAGGTCCTATTTGAAAAAAAGAAGGTAATTTATGAGATCCTTTTCTAAAAACTGAAAAGTATCAAAACCTTTAGAATCTATTTGAAATTTTCCCTTTTATGAAAGGGTCTTTTTTACTTATGAACTAAAAGTACAGGGACCAAAAACACAGCATATTATGAAGGCAGAAGCTTCAAAAAGAAAAACCCTGTTAAAAACCGTAGAAACAAAACCTTCTAATGTAACAAAAAATACCCCAGAAATAAAATCTCAACCAAAGACCCAAAGCAACCATCTGAACCAAAAAAAAAAAAAAAAAAAAAAGGTGGTGTACGAATAAACAGAAATTATATTCCTTACACACTGCTTTTTCTACTGCATAGTAGACCCAACAATCCCAACAATCTTAACATCATACTTGTAACAGAAAAAGAACAGAACCCAATATACCAAGAAAAGAAAAGAACACAACCCAGAAACCAAACCTTGAACTAATGCCAACAAACCATCCAAAAAACCATGTAATAGGATTTCCACAATCACAAAACAAACCATATAAGCAATGCTCAAGCATAGAAAAAAAAAAAAACAAACCTTTTCACTTATTTTCTTGATGAAATAAACTGAACCCAGAAACTTTCTCTTCAGATAAGCATCCAGGAACAGCTACCAGGACCTTAAATGCTTTTGAGAGCCACTCACAAAATCCAATAACTTCAAATACATAGAATGGCATATCCTTCAGGGTTCTCTTAATACAAGTTTTGTGGATGGACCCAGAGAGAATCTGAGAAGTCCTGATCTTTGGAGGTGTGATTGGTTGAGAGCTGCAGAAGTTTCTTGAAATTTACAAGAGGCCGTTTGCTTCGGTGGCACTGGGTGGGACCCACCAGCTCAAGTGGGCAGGGCGCGTGCCTGTGATGACGAGGGACGCAGTCCAAACGCCGACAAACAAGGAATATATAATGGAAGGATCCCTGACATATTATAGATTGCATTTTAGTGCTTCTCTCTCCATCTATGTAATTGCATTGCCAGTGGGACCCACTTTTGAAATCCAATTGTAGAACCTTTTCTAATGTGTAGTAAACAGGAATTCAATCCTGATCCTCTCAGCCTTTTATCTAACCAAATCGAGTTTAAAAAAGTGCAACTCTACAATAGGGCCCACATCTTTCTAAATAAATATGTAATTTTTTCTGTCATTGAATTGATTATTTGATAAAATTATAATAATGAATACACATAAAATTAACTTAATCACATTTTTTTATCAAACAATCAAGCCATCTGTTGAACAAAATCAATTTAAAATTTAAAGATGCCCAATACAACTAACAGGTATTTATTTTAGACGGTTCAAATTTTTGAGATGCACTGTAGAGTTTACTGCTGTTACTCCGGATTACTCTAGGTTAAAGCATCTAGATTCATTCCATTGTGATTTGGTAATCTTGATTTCGATAGTGGGATCCACTGATTGAATTTACCGCATCAAATATATTTTCTCAGGGGTTTCTCTCGGAAGAGAATGATTCGTATTTCGTAGGTTGGATGACAATATGACATGAAATAGAGGCCTCTGTTTGAGGACTCCTACTGTTGCTGTGGGGCTTCTTCCAATGTCAGAATGTGAAAAATGTAGAGACTTGCTTTCAGGCCATGATTGTTCTTTTGATTCTGCCCAAAGAAGAATGGACAAATTTCAGCAATGTAGATAAGCCCTTTCCGACCATCCGTTGAACCTAGAGGAAACCAGTGAAAGGAGACGTTATTTACCATGTAACGCTTTTTTCTTATGTACGCCATTAAGATAGGATTTTTTCAACCCCTAATGAAAGACCGTATACTTAACCCGTATGTTTTCCACAACTTACGGACATGGAGTACTAAGGTGATTAGATATTTTGCAAAATTATAAAGCCACTTTATGTGAAATTGTAAATTACTTTATTACTCTATGCGATATCACAAGAACTTGCTTAGATATCTTTACGACATTTTTATGTTAGTTTTTTTACCTTAACATTGCCTTGACCCATTTTCTCTCATTTTTTTCTGCTTTCCATCTATAAGTCTTATTCTTCAAGTTGTTTTTTCCCTTTTCCCCTCTTGTGAACTTATTTGCTCATATACAACATTAATCGCCTAGGTGGAGCTTTGAATGAGATTCTTAAATCTCACTTCCATTGGAAATCGTGAGTTTGCAGAATTCTAAATTATACGTAGATATTTTTAGTACATTTAATCTACATCTCATAAATAGTAATTTTTTATATTCAGGAAAAGAAAAACATACTATAAATGTTCATTTAAATTTAAAAAAAAAAGAGTGACAGCATGGGGATTGCTGGATTACTTCGTAACGCAACATATCTAGTCTCATCTTCCCATACATGTAAGTTACCTTATGTTCTAGCCACCTTGGCTAATACTTAAAAGAAAGGGAAAAAAACACATAAGGATTAGTGAGAGAAGCATACCTCGGTGGAGAAAGGAACAGGACAGTGAAAAACTAGAAACTAAAGTGAAAATGGAATGAAAATATGAACTAGAAGACCCTGGTTGGCTTTTTAGAAAATCATTTTCAATATTGTATAAAGTTATAATGCCGATATTGTAAGAAGTTAACCTCTTGTAGCACCCAATCGTATTATGAAAAGTGTTGGAGAACATGTAGGTCTATTACGCAATTTAAATTAATATGCAAAATCACAAGTTTGTGCAAAGCATAAAGTAGCTTTTCAATTTTGGAAAATCTCTGATCACATGGATACTCATTGTATAGAAGTTATGGGAAAACGTGCGGGCAACGAACATTGACCATGTAACAGCAACTTAGAAGGCTAAATTCAATTCTGGAATCACATATGATCTTTGATTATCACCATTTTCGATTTATAAACTGCTTTTGTGCAAATCTAAAAAGGTAGCAAAAATGGCAGAAGTTATGTCATTCTAACCCTATGAATTTCAAAAGGTCAAAATGGTATCCATAACGATTTCACCACAACTTCTAATATAACCATCACCATCAACTGGGAAATTTAAAGAAGAAAACAAGGTTTCATCCCTTAAATTTGCTATGGCTAAGTAAGAAGCCTTCATGTAGTTCCTAAGACTTAAAAAAGACTATTTACTTGCAGCCATGGCCTCACATTGAGAATGTGAGATATTGAAGAGACTTGAGTGTTGCTGAAGATGATCTTGGTAAAGAACTCTTTTAAATCCTTCCCAAGTGTTGTGAAGATGCCTCTACAGGAAGTGGAGAGTATCTAGACCTTATGTAACCTGTGGAACCCCTTCCCAAAGACACAAGTATGCTTTTTGTAACCTTCAGAGGAAGTTAGGGGAGTTACAAAGAGTTATAATTTAAAATAAAGTAGAAAAACTATTTGTAACCGCAAGAAATTGCCCACAGGTGTTAGTGACCATAGGCCTTCAGTCATGGCCAGGGCCATTTATGAGTATTTTTCACATATGACCTGTCACTATCAGTTTAGGGCCTAATTAATGTCCAAATTTCATGAAACTTGGAGGGATGTCTTTAGCATTATTTTGAGCATGCCACAGATATTTCATCATGTTTTGAATTGTAGAAGTTAGTCAACATCCCTTTGACTTTTTTATGAAAGTGGCCCATTACTTCAGTTATTATGGGTCCAAATGATCTCTAATGGTGTTAAAACTTGGAAAAGTTTACTTCAGGCATATTTTGAAGGCTTCATCCAAATTTTATATAATTTGGCTTTGTAAAAGTAGGATTTTGATAAGTGACTCCAAAACTATATGTTTTAAATCAGTGTCTCATTATATTACAGGCAATTAGCTGGTTTTCCACCCAAATGATATCCAACTGCTTTTAGACTTTGAGGAGTTGATCCTAAACACATTTTAGGTATCTTAGCCTAATTTTATCAACTTTAGCCTCCTCAAAGTAAGACTTTGGTTAGTGATCTCAAGGTTTGAGGGTCACTAACCGCTAAACTGTCATATAATTGAATTAGGGTCAAATAAAGTTCCCTTAAATTGAAATTTTAAAGAGTCAATTTTTAATATAACTTGAGCCTTCCATCCGAATTTCATCGTCTTTAGCAACCTGGAAGTAGGACTTTGGTCAATGATCTCAAGGTTTATGGGTCACTAACCTAAAGTAAACATATTTGATATTTTTTGGTCAAATGATATCCAATTGAGCTTACATTTTGCAAAGCCACTCCTGAATCTGACTTTAACTTTTTCCAAAAGTTTCAGCTAATTTGGTCTTCACGAGGTATCACTTTGCACAGTAACCTCAAAATTGAAAGATAGATATCTAAACTTGATTTGGGTCCAAATAATATCCAAATGTTTTGCAACTTTGAAGAGTTATCATTAATTGTATTTAAAGACATCCTTATAAGTTTCAACTAGTTTCGCCATGTAGAAGTATCAGTTGCTATAGTAACCCTAAGAAATCTAAGAGATAATCACTTAAGCTTGAATTTGAGTTGAAACGAGGTCCAAATGCCTTGAAACTTTGAATTATCATTTGATTACATTTTTGGAGTTGTTATGTGATTTTCAGCTACTTTGGTAATTTAGAAGCTTGAATGTGCTCAATGACCCCATGATTTTGAGTCAATAAACCTTGTTAAGTTTAATGACCAAATGAAGTTCAATAGCTTTGAAATATAAACTACTGTACTTTGAACTCATCTGAAGTCTTTCTTGATGAATTGCTTTAGTTTTGAACATTTCGATACAATGCTTGACTTGGTATTCCATAACTTTAGGGAGTTTAAAATTTGTTTGTGATGTCTTCACTGCAACACTTGTAATGCTTGTTATTTTTTTATGAGTTTATAATCACATATGTTTGGATCTTGATCTAAATTAAAAAAAACAAACTTCAAATATACCAAAATTCAAAAAATAAGTTATATACCAACTTTATTCAAAATCAAAACTTCAAGTACTCTGATAATCATATATCCATTTGCAATGATAATTCCAATAAACTATTGATCAAAGGGCATTTGAGCTCACATTTGCTGCAAGCGAATCAACCTTGGCATCAGCGAATAATAGTGGAATGTGTTTTGTGGTGGGGTTCAAAGCACTTTGGTGGAACAGAGCACATCAAAGGAATCAAAGCGCCTAGGGATGACCCTTGGCTCGATAGGGACTTGTTACATGACTTCAAAAAGGGTCTCAGTTCACTCATTTTCTCTCCACACTCATCATATTAATTTAAAACATTTCATTTTTACTCTCTTCATTCACCCATTATACCCATATTATCCATTTCCCCTTTCTCACTGCACTCATCTCCATTTATTCCATTCTCCATTTATTCCATTTTCCTCATCTCTTCCTCCATTTTCAAAGACATCTTTTCTCTCTTACAGGGCTTCTCTCACCTTGAAGGGCTTCTCCCTTCCATTAATCAAGGTAGCATTCATTTTCATTTCTTTACTTCACTATTTGCATGGAATGGCTTCTCTTCTCCATCTTTTTTATTTCTTCACTTCATCATTTGCATTGAAATGGGTCAGTGCATGCATGAATTTGCATCAAACATTGTTAAAGATGATTCAAATTATTCGTAATGTGTGTGTGTGTATTTTTTTTTTTTGGGTGTTTGTTGCCACAACGGTTTTTTTTTTTTCAACATTTTTTTTTGCAGAAACTTGTGTAGTATTCAACCTTGCATGGCCGAACACTGCATGGGGGCTAAATAATGCATAATATATATATTTTTATATATTAATTTACAACTTTCTCTTCCTATTTTAGATATGGACATGGCTAGCACTTCTAGAATCCGACTAATAGCTTTCACTAGGCGGCATCGTCAACAAGTAGAAGTAGTGTATGGATGCATTAAGTGTATAGATGTTGTGGAGCTGTACTATCCAAATAGGGTACTCAGGCAGTTTGGTAGAGTTCAAACTATTCCTTGCACACCATTAGCTCTTGTTTGTGAAATGCGAGGTCCAATTGCTCAACAATATCATATCGTATATCATTATATCGATTAGGTTTGGAAGAGATGAGAGAATCACGTACTGTCTAGGTCAAATTGGAATGAGCCAGTTAGGCATCCATCTGATTATGCACTCGATTGCAAGAATTGGTACACACAAGTATTATGGAGGACAGTACAATACCCAAACACTTAATCCAATTATAGCCACAATACCTAAAACTCACATACTAGCTCATCCATCGATTATGAGCAGGCATGGTATTAAATATTGCAATTATTTACCTTCATTAATCTTACTATTATTTTGTTTAAATTGTGTAAATGCAGTGCAATACAAATACGCTACAAATCGTTGACTCGATCACTGAGAAGGAGTGCATTGAAGACCTGCGATTGCTATTCACTTCTTTTTAGAAAGTAAACCAGTTGTTGCAGGGACTTTTGAAGTCCAATGAATCATCCGACAGCCCCATATGACGGATCTTAGTTATAAATGTAGATGTCTAGGAGGGACAACAGTTGAATTGTAATGTAAACGATGTATTTTTTTTTTAAGTTGTATGAAATCTGATGGCCAATGGTAATATACTTTTTGAACTTTGATGGATTAACCATATGATGATGATTGAATGAGAATTGGCATTGAACGATGAATGATATAAAAGAAGGCATTTGTCGTATAAAATCACACCATAAATGTGACAACAACATATGTTCCACCGAAAATATATTCACCTTACCCCAAGGATATTGGGTCTCAAAGAGATAGATCGTCACTCCAGTGTAGCCACGCGTAATAAAAGAGAGTCCCGTAACCATGCCTAACCCACTCCAAAACCCGGCGTGAAGAACCCAAAAGACAGCCTTAGTATATATCCATGACATATGAAGTTCCAAAACGGGCCACTGACCTGAATCCGGCCCATCCGGCCTAGGGTTTAACATCACTCTCTCCCCTCTCTGCACTTCTCCAATTCGTAGGGTTTAGGGTTTGAGAGATTCTGCAGAGCCTCGATTAGGGTTTCCATTTCAACCATCGGAATGGGTGTGAATCTCTTCGAAGAATCGAGTTCTGCTTCCTCTGAAGAAGAAGACGCCTCGAACATCAAGATCAACCAAGACTTCGCCCGCAGATTCGAGCACAACAAGCGAAGAGAAGATCTCCAGCGATTCGAAGAGCTGAAGAAACGCGGCGCCATCGAAGGTTCCGATTCCAGCTCTTCGGAGGAGTCCGACGAATCCGACGATGATTTGATCGATTCGGATCGAAACGAGTTGCAGTTCTACGATGCGCTCGTCAAGGTTAAGAAGAAAGATCCAATCTTGAATGAGAAGGATGCGAGATTGTTTGATTCTGATGATGATGCCGAGGACGGCGAAGAAACAGAGAAGAAAGGAGGAGGAGAAGGAGAGGAAGAGAAGAAGAAGAAGAAGAAGCCTCTCTATTTGAAGGATGTCATGGGGCAGCAGTTGATCGAAGAGGGACCGGAATTCGAAGATAAGCGGGGAGGGTTGCCGGCGAAGAGCTACAATGATGAGCAGGAGGAGATCCGTCAGGCTTTCTTGAAAGAAGCGCTCAGCGGTGATGTGGATGATGATGGGGAGTTTCTAGTGGAGAAGAAGAGGAATGTGGAAGAAGGCGATGCTGGTGGTGATGGTGATGAAGAGATTCAGAAGCGCCTGGATGAATACTTTGGCGAAGACGGCAATTTGAGCGAAAATGAGATGTTTCTGAAGAGTTTCTTGAGAAACAAGATGTGGGTTGATAAGGGAAAGGATAAGGGGGCCTTGGATGGGGAGGAGGGTATTGATTTTTCAGAGGATGAGGATGAGCTGGAAAGGCAAGACAAGTATGAATCAGAGTTCAATTTCAGGTACCAAGAAGGGGCGAGCGACCGGGTTCTAGGCCATTCGAGGTTCGTTGAGGGTTCAGTGAGGAGGACGACCAATCCTCGAAAGGAGCAGAGGAAGAGCAAGGCGGAGAGGATGAAGAAGGCGGAGTTTGAGAGGCAGGAGGAGTTGAAGCATTTGAAGAATGTGAAGAGGAGGGAGATCTTCGAGAAGCTTGAGAAGATTAAGGAGGTTGCTGGTATTGGTGGGGATGGGGTGTGCATTTTTGATGGGGATGATTTGGAGGAGGAATTTGATCCGGAGGAGTATGATCGAATGATGAAGAAGACATTCAATGATGAATACTATGATGCGGAGGATGTTGATCCGGGTTTTGGAAGCGAGGATGATGATGAAGGTGATCTAGAGAAGCCTGATTTTGATAAAGAAGATGAATTGCTTGGGCTTCCCAAGGATTGGGATGTGCTCCAGACCGGTGGTGGGTTCAGGGAGGTGAGGAACAAAATCTTAAAGCACGGCAGTGAAGAGAAAGATGCAGAGCTCCCTAATGGTCTGGACCAAGAAGAAGAAATAGGTGAAGGCAGTAAGAGGAAAAGGAAGCGTAAGATGTCTCTTAAGGAGAAGGTTGCTCTTGATAAGGAGTTAGAGGAGTATTATAAGCTGGATTATGAAGACACGATTGGAGACTTGAAGACAAGGTTCAAATACACATCAGTTCGTCCCAACAAATATGGATTAACTGCTGCGGAGATTCTTTTGACAGATGATAAGGAGTTGAATCAATATGTTTCTTTGAAAAAGCTTGCCCCATTTAGAGAGGCAGAATGGAAGGTCTCCAAGCAGAAGAGATACCAGCAGAAAATGAAGAAGAGGTTACTTCCTCAAGGCGTGAAATCAAATGATGTGAAGACGGGTAACAAGCAGCACAAATCAAAGCACAATGGTGATGCAGCATCTTTGGTTCCAGGTTCCATTGTAAATGCGCAGACCCAATTGGAAGAATCCAATGGGCAACCGGGTCCTTCTTCTAAATGGAGCAGGAGAAAACGCCGACTTGCTGAATTTAAATTATCTAAGTCAAGGCTGATGGCGTATGGAAAGATCCCTTCTAAGCCTAAAAAACAGAAGAATAACTGAAATTAGTCATGGATTTGGCATGTTGTAGAGGTACTTTTAAGTTTTAACCTGGTTGAAGGATGTTTGAGATTTTCCTTATCTTATTAACATTATTTCTGCACTTATAACCATTAAAAAAATGAAAAATTTCTGCACTTATATGCTTAGGACAGTTTTGGATGCATGGAGTCCTACTTATGGACAGAGGGTTTGATGAAAGGCATTTAGAAACCTATGGAACACTCAAGCCTAGCAATGCCTTGGAATCCTTACTTTTATGTATTCTAAGCATCCAAACGAGGCCTTAGTGCTTGTTTAGCTTATTGAAGGTGGTATAATGTCCGATGAAATGCACCTTGATATGACTGGATGATCTGGTAATGAATGGTGGTGGTGGTTTAAATATGATTCTTCGAATTATCATTCCCTGTTTATCCCTATTTCCCATAGGGAGGCTCTGTGGACTACATTTTTAAAAATAAGCTTGATTTGTTTTCCTTCCTTTGATTAGAAATGGCCGAAGGGAAAAGGAAATAGGGACATTTCTTAGAAAAATAATTGAAATTGGAGGTATCTATTATTTGTTTGGAAGTCCGTTTTATTGGACTATTTATTCTGTATGTCCATCATCATCATCAACGCCCGTCTTCTCTCTCTCACACACACACACACACACATACACACAAAAAAAAAAGGAAAAAAAAGGAAAGAAAAGAAAAAAGAAAGACCATTATCTCCCTTTTTAATGCAATACAAATTATAATGCGGTCTTAAATGGATTGTTAATGTTGAAAATATATTTTTACTGTACATTTTTTTATTGGGGACATTTAGATACCAGCTTTGGTAATCCGACCCTCCAAAGGAGATATTTACACATTTTTTGGGGTGCTTCTTAATTTGTGTTAGCAGTCCTAAGAAAGTTTGATTAGAAGTTTATTTATTCTTTTAAGAGTTTATAGTGGATTAG
This sequence comes from Sextonia rubra, assembly GCA_037013555.1. Classification (NCBI taxonomy): domain Eukaryota; kingdom Viridiplantae; phylum Streptophyta; class Magnoliopsida; order Laurales; family Lauraceae; genus Sextonia; species Sextonia rubra. The sequence continues at coordinate 13,976,402 of JASUAD010000007.1, read as the reverse complement.
GAGTCTTTATTTATTAAATTTATGTATAACAGTATAAGTACTCAGTGAAGTGTTTGACGAAACCATAGTTACCTAATTTGCAATTTACTTGATTCACACTGGAGTTCGTCTTTCTCAGTTCTACAGTTGCTTCGATTTGAAAATTCGATGGGGTAGCTTTACTTAATTCATTTTTTGATTTGCTTAATTCGTAATTCAAGTTCGATAAATTCAATGTACAAAGGTATCACATTTGACCTCCACAAGAATTTTTGAGATTCACACAATTATATAAAGAGGAAGAAGTGAAGGAACTTAAAAAACGAAAGAGAGGACAATTGCAAGATAAGATTCCATCAAAACTCATGAGGCTCCAAATGTGGGGCCATTTATTGAAATCTAAAGGGGTCAATATATTGTGTGCATTCTTGAGGCTTTTCACTTTCATAAGATATGGCTTCATTATCAGATTTACCAGTATAAATTGCATAAACTCATATATATATGTATTATATATTCATATATTTGTAAGTGACTTAGTTTAATGTAGGACCAACTCCGTTTGATATAAAATTTAGCTAAATGCCATAAAAGGAGACCTCTTCTGGTTTAAGTTTTTAATATTGTGGGCCACTGATTGAGTATCCTGAATTTCTGGTGAATCTGTATACAGAATGACATTGACTTTTATTATGGCATGAGTCTTGAAATAAGAGGTATTGAATGAAGGGATGATGTAAAGATGCTGCAATAAATTTCTGATGGTAAGTAACTTGATAGACATGTCATCATCTTTCTTCTGCTACCTTTTCTATGCAACTCTTTCGTTCTTTTCTATCTTCTTCTTCGGACTTCTTCTTCTACTCCTTTTTCTTTTATGCAGAAGACTTCCGAAAATCACAAATCCACCGAACTGAATCCCAAATTGTTTGATTCAACCAGTATGAGATACAGTTTTGGATAGAGTGAATCAGGTAACTATGGTCAAAACCATTTGGGAGTTCTTTTATCTTTAGAGAGAGAAAGAGAGGGCAGGGAATGGCCAATGCTGTAAAAGGAGAAAAGGTCCTTTCATTTCCTTTTTTAATGGAAAAAGGAGAAGAAATCTTACATTTATATAAGATTTTTTATCGTGGAATTAGAATATTTTTCTTTCTTTGTTTTTTTTCCCTATTCAAATGGGATTTTCATCTCCTTTGGAATGATGTCCATACGATTTTGGGAGTTATTGTTGGCATTTTAATATTTTGACTGAATTGATTTGTACTGGACCATGGGCGAGTTTGCTTCTTCTTCTTCATGATCATGATCATCGTCTCATCCCAAGTTCCATCAAAACCCTCAATCCACACCCATCAAACCCTATGTGCTAAATTACCTTTTTCTCGTTTCCCTTCCTCCACCCGCTTCTGGGAAAAAAGAAAGGAGAAAAAGATGATGACTGAGAGCATGGGGATGCTGGAGATCATGTAGGAGAGGACGGCGATGTGGCCAGCTTTGTTCTTGTTCTTGTGATCTATGAGGACAAAGGTGCCAGCATCGGCAGAAAATCCTCTGGCAGATGAGTTTCCTCTTCATTTCAATTCCCCAATGCAAACAGATGTACCCAAGCTCTTGAATGACACTCCTCTGGCAGAAAATATGCAAGTGCACCTCATCCTCTTCAGCTCCTTTGGTCACAGGTTCCATTCTTTCTCTTTCAGTCTTTTCCGCTGCACTTTCTCTCTCATTCTAAGTTAGGTCAATAACCAAGCCAGAAAATTTGGGAGTTAACCGCCTATGCCACGTCTCATCTGATCAGACCCACCAGACCTTTGCTGCGTTGGGGCTGTGTCTGGGTTTTAGATCACTGGTTATCACATCTGTTTGATGACTGAAATGCAATTCTGAGGAATCCGGTCTACACCACTGAGTTATTATTATTATTTTTTGAATATTCTTTCATTAAAGAAAGCATTATAGTACAAGAGGACTATAATCTCACGCTAAGGCTCAACAAGAAAATAAAAATTGCAAAAAACCAATCCACAACCTCCAATATAAATAGGGAGCTTAAACAGCCAAGAAATAAACAACCAAAACAAGCAAACTACAAACCCCACCTAGGAATCAACAAACTACACTAACTAGAAAAGACTTTATGTAAAAGGCCAGCTCTCTCCAATTTTGCATAATCCAATTGATCAAAATGCCTTGAGAATGGGGAGTGACGAACTCCCAAGTAGTTGTAGTGAATTTAACACTTCCTAGGAAGCCATTGGCATGTCAGAGTTTTCCTTCAAAACACGTAGCATTTCTCTCCTTCGAAATATTCCACAGAACAGCTGGAAAGGAAGATCTCCACCTCTCCTTTCCTGTGATGTGATCTGCTGTTTCTTCATCTGCCAAACACATGGCCACATGGGGCATACATTTATGATTATCATTTTACAGTGGCAAAGTTTATTCATTGTGAGAATCCCTCCACGAAGGGCTAGCCACACGAAAGCTACCATGCTAGGTCGAGCCTTAACTTCCAGATGCTATGAAAGGGTTCCTAGTCAAGGGACCTCCTGACACTGCCAAGAAATAAGATTACATTGCGAACAATCCATCTTGAGAAGCCATCCAAATCCTGATGTCCGTGCCCTCCTCTGGAATATACACCTGACTAAGCAGGCTCAGGAGGGAAAGAAACTGATTCATCTCTCTGCCTCTAATGAGTTACTATTGAAAATAGGGCGTCAAACCACCTGGTTGTTTATTCTCTCCTTTCACCTCCATACTTTTTGTAAGCTGGTCTGAAGCACAATTATGTAACTCCGGAAACTGTAATACCAAAGGCCTATTGCCAACCCATGTGTCTTAACCAGAAAAGAGTCTTCTTGCCAGAGCCAACTTTGTATATATATAGATATTTTTATTGCAAATGGCTCCTTCATTGAAATTATGGCCCTCCATAAACCTGAAAATCTGTAATTAGGATCATTGATATTCCATCTTACTGTAGAAACCTTAACTTTGCCACATGGAACTATTTCCATAAACCTTGCAATCCAACTCCAATCTTGCATAGATATTTGCCATAAAGCATGATTCGTCTGCCTATGGGTCTCAAACCCAACATCTCTTCTTTTCTTGGCTTGCAAATTGATGCCCAATTGACTAGATGGAACTTCTTCCAATCTCCGTTTTTTTATTTGTTGTAATTTATGCTTCACAATTAACTGCTGATGTCCTTTAATTGCTGCTTCTTTTTGTTTGTTTCTTACAATCTCTTTCTTCCAGATTTTCAATCAATTCTACCCTTTCTTTTCATGAAATTTAAGTATTTTTCCACTTTCTTTATCTTTATGGCCTCTTCCCCTTTCTTTCTTTTTTTTTTTTAATTTAATCCTCCAGTATACTTCCCATATTCCTCAGTACTGTGAATTCAAATTCTTTCTATATTTAAAGTTTGATATGGCCAGTCTATTTTTGTGTAGCTCTTTCTACTTTTCCTGACTCACCCCAAAGTAAGTGCTTCTAGTTTGTAACTGGTACCTCATTGCCCACAAATATCTAGCTGTCTCTCTTTTGATCTTAGAGTTCTCTTTTCTCCTGTAATCCTCCTCTGACATTGGGTTTGCCACTTGGATCCAACATTGTAATGATGCTAGACTCTTGTTTTCCATGTATTGACTCTTGTCTTTCATCCTTAATTGCGTGATCACTGACTAATCTTCCACTTGTCGATTGTTTTGAATCCCTTCTGTACCATTGGACTAAGAATTAAAAAAAGATTTTGAATAAAAATTTGCTTGTAATGCACACATCCTTTCATTGCCTAATTGGCTTGCCAGTTGTTGAAGGTTCTGTTCTAGACTTGTTGGGAGTCAGGACCTGTTCAAACAGAGTTGAGTTCATTTTGTTGGCTACCTTCTTGCTTACATGGCTGCCTTATGAGTTGTGAGCCACATCCAATGCCTTCATTTTAAACATGAAACTCTTCAGTTTCTTTGAATTAATTAATACCTTTTGGCCATTTGGATGCAATAGGAACCTGTGGAAAGTCTCATGCAATAGAAGGAAATCTTCATAATCTGGGCACATATTCTAATATGTTTGAGACAGCTGTACATCAGATGTTGGATTATGAAATATTGGGGAGAATTCTGTTGCCTCATTTTTTCCTCTTTTTTTCTAGTTTTTTTTCCCCTTTTCTGAAGGGGCCCTATTTTAATTGTTCTCCTCTGAAAACGTCTTTTTCCTTGTCATGAACCGATCCCTCTTCTCATCCAACTCTTCTGTGACTGCATGTAGACTGTAGGATTCAGGTGCAAATCATACAATGCAATACTTGTTATATTGAATTTCACAATTTAAGTGAGTCGTATGTGCAGGAATAGTAAATATGGGATAGCCGTTTTTATTTTGTTTCCTTTTTCCTACTTCCCATTTTCTATTTTGGTTATTCCTACTTTTAAAAAGTTATTTAGGGATCGAGTAAGCCTCTTGAAATAAGAATTGTGGAAATTTGGAAATTTTTAGAGTGCGAAAAGAAATAGGCATGGCACTGGAGCATTTGGCTATAGCAACAAATTTCATTTTCAGTACATTCCTTTTTTGTTTTTTATTTTTTTCCAGTTCCTTTTCATGAATCATGTTTTAATTTTATGCGGCACATCCTAACTTTGAGACTTTGATGAATTGGATTTTATCTTTGAAGAGAACAAAGACAACTGCAATTGGTTCATTTTTCCTGGTAACTTTGATGTCTTAAACATTTGCAAATATATCATATGTGATATATTGATATATGCCGATGATGCTCTTCATATATCATAGTGTAATTATCACTCTATGGATGCTGCCATGGGCCAACATCTTCCTTGTTACATAAAAAACCCTCCTACCCATATACCAATTTGGTTTGACCCCTTGAACAGTTTGCAATATGATTTGGATTTTGGACAGTATTTGTTTATGGGGAGGTGGTTGGAAGTGTTGGTGGTGAATAAAAAGATGGGATGGTTTGGATGGACATGTGATAATAATTGACAATGTGACATTTTTTTTCTAATGTTGAAACACTGGCATTGTTTAGCTATATGATGGTAGAGCTAATTTCAACGTGAGAGGAAATTGGGATTTGGGACCCCACATAGAAGTGTATCGATAAAAAATGCACATTCAAGAAATTAGAACAACGAATTACATGCTTAGTTGCCACTTTTTCAATCTCATCTATTAGTTATCATCAATGATTCTGTCTCTACCTCTGCTTACTGGATTGGCCATTTTGGAGGTGAAATTAAATGGAGGGCTCAAAAATTTTAATGGATGGATGATGTAGTTGAGACCAAAAAATAAAAAAGAAAAGAAAGAACAACATAGCAATTTGGACATGGATTGTACTGCCTGTGAACAGAGAAGATATAGACTGGTTGTAGAATTAAAAAAAAAAAGAATAGAAAACTTTTGGAATATTCTGATTGTGATAACTTGTGGTGGCAGATCATTTGTTGGAGGAGATTTGTCAAAGGTTGTTGAACTGCTGTCAATCACTTCTTTGTGCCTCGAAAGTTGAAAGTACTACTTTGGAGTGGTTTGTTTGGAGGTAGGCTATTTTGTAGTTCAAGGAAGATCTCTTTTAACCATGTGAGGAGAGAAGCCAATGAATTATTGAATTCCTAGTCGAGTCTGTGTACATAGGGGGGATTTGTTTTCAGAGGCCACTAGAGTTGTAGTTTAATTTTTTTTCTCTTTTTTCTTCTTTTCATTGAAGGGTGGTTTTGCTTGTAAATCACGGCTTCTATCGGTATATTCATCTTGTACGATGTACAAATTTTGTACTCCATTTTTGTTCGATAAATTTTGATGCAAAGTGGGGTACCAAGTGCGAGGTGGGCAAAAATGGAGGAACTAGAGATGGAGGGTGGAGGGGGTAGGTCAGGCTTTTGCCTGGATTTTGGCTTTGCACCAAACTCCCCTTCACTGGGGAAAAAAGATCACCCATCACTGGAGAGGAGAGAACTTGGTAAACCCAAATCACTCGACAGTTTTTTTTTTATTGTTCACTGAACGAGGAGCTAAATGACTTTACAATGCTTATATAGGAAAATAAGATAATCTAGAAATAATCTGGACCACCCAACACATCAATGGCCAGGATTAAAACATCTAATATAAAACATAAAATAGCATAACAAATAAACTCTAAATGAGCTAAAAGATGAAAATAGATGGGTTGGGCCCAAAAGCTTGGTCGAAATAGATGTGTTGGGCCCATTGGCTGGTTGGCCAATGTGGACATAGGTCTCTCCGGCATCAAATTCTTTACCGATGAAAAAATGGAAAAAAAGAACTTGTATTATGTAGTTGTACTCATGTTTCAATTGAGTCCACTTTTAAAAAAATGGAAAAAAAGAAGTTTCAGATGAGTAGCTGTGATGCATACTACTGGTCGATGCACTGTGTGTTGGCTGGGTTTGCTTTGATAATTTGATGTGGATCAATCATTAAAATAAAACAGAGAAAAGAAGTAGATCATTTGTGTAAAAGATACATTATGCACTATTTTTTATTCTGTACTATTGATAGTCATTGTCCAATACATATGGTGCTTGATATGGTTGATATATAGTAGTATTAGTTGAGTTTTTATTATTATTGTAAATCCTTTTTTTGGTAAATCTGTAGTATTCCACCAGGAAATATGACTCAGAACCTTTCTTTCAACTTGCTAGCATGGCATTGAGAACCTTTCTTTCAATGCAGGCTGGATTGGGAGGGGCGAGTAGCAATTTTCAAAAGACAGCTAAAAGTAGCATAGGGCATAGGATGTTGTATCCTGTTCCCTGTATTTATTTTCATTCCTAGAATGTCAAATTAATGATCTGTTCCACAAATATAATTGTTTCAGAATGGAGTTGCCATGCTTTGAAATCTCACATGATTACAGTGTGTTGCAGTTCCAGAATAGAATACCGAATACCCCATGGTTTGAAATCTCACATGATTACAGTGTGTTCCAGATCCAGAATAGAATACGCAGGGTTTGAAATCTCAAATAGTTAACATTGTGCCTCTGATAGAAAACCTGGCTTGACATCTCTAATGATACAACTTGGAATCAACTGTGCTAACATTAGGAGTTCTGCATCGAACTGAATTCAATAGAGGCTTTTTCTTTCCAATAGCCGTAGCTTTCCTTGTCATTTTGAATCTTCTTTTTCTTTTTCCTCTTTCTTCTGTTGTCTGTGTTCTTTTACCAAATGTTGTCAAAATTAAGACAAATTTTGTCCTAATGTTTTCTTCTGGTTTTGCAGTTTCGAGTGATGATTTTCTTACTAATATTTGCTCACGTGGCTGAAAGAGCAGTTCCTGGTGTCTGGGATCCATTGATGATTGTCCAGAGCCATATCTATTATATATTGGAGTAATTATCAAAGATGATGAGCAGCAATCTGTGCAGGAAAGATTTAGAGATGGATGACTGCCAAAATATTAGAACATTTGTCACAGATTTGACATTTTGTTTTGACCACTGGGTGGCAAACTGGGATGGTTAAGCTGGTGAAACTAGTTTTTCTTCCTTTGTTTACTTGGTTACTCAATGTTGTAACATTTTTGTAGTGTAATACTAACATTATTATTTAGTGAAATGGCTTCCAAATGACAATGCCTTTTGAGGTTGCTTAGATGGCTTAGTCTGATCATATGACCTTTGGCAAAGAGGAATTATCACACCCCCAGAAGTGTAAATCTCTCTAATCTGCACCCTAGTGTACACGACCTCTCTGCACTGGAGTGTGAATGCTGTCCCCAGTGGTGAGATCTTACTGTGGGATTGCTCCAGGAGTTGTTGAGGATCGTTAAAAATCAGGTTTGCTGCAATTATGGACCTGAACCTGCCATCTCAAACTGCAGAGCCAATTAACATTTGTGCCCATGATCAGGATCTATACAATTGATTTGGATTGGATCCCCTGGGCAATCAGGTTACAGGTCCCTATTGAGTTTACTTAGACCTGATGGCCATTTGTGTTCGTCTAATCAGGCCGGTGTTTTGAATAGGCCATGCTTTACAGCTTTAAACTGATCTCTCTGAAGGACTCTCTGAGGACTGGCCCACTGGGACTCATTACATGTGCTAATCAGGCCCTAAATCAATTAAAGGTGGGCCATCCATTATTCCATTTTGCATCAATCTTGTTAAACACTGAAAGCAAGGGTTGACAGCTCTTCAACATTGAAACAACGATTCAGCCCAAATTTGGGTTTGTTCACATAGGAAGGATATGCATTTGGGCCTGACAAAGGAGGCCGACATCATGTCTGCCGGTCCAAATTTCTTTCGCATACTGATCTGGGCTTGAGGTCGTACGCGCCCATGCACTACTCATTGGCCCATTTATGAATGCCAGATAACACGGTCCTTTTATGGATTTCTCAGATTTTTTTTATAATATTCCTAATGAACTTGGGATTGGTCGTGACGTTGATTGCAGGCCTTAAAGTCCTAATGAGGTTTGATTTGGATCCAAACCCTTGGGTGTTGGACCAGGTGAGTCCGAGCCCAAATCTGGAGAGCCTTTTGGTGGAAGTGGACGGGAGCAGCGCACGTTAGTAAATAGCCGTCCATATAAATCAAAGGTTCTATACGTTGCCACGTTTCGCTTCCGAAACTGCAGAAACGCGCAAAGAACGTTCTCCAAAATGCGAAATCCAAACTCGAATCAATGAAATTCTCATTTGTCGCTTGATGGGTACTTCTCTTGTTAATCTCTGCAAAAAACCCACCTCTTAGTTTCACCATTCATCATTCATAGAGCCGCCTTTTCAATCCCCTACTGTTTTCTGTTTGAAGCCAAGAATCCATGAAAATTGAAGCTATTTTGGATTTCCATTGATGGGTTTATCTCTCAGGCCTCCCCTGCAGAAAACCCATTTCTTGTTTTCATCTGCAGCAATCCAGAACCTCAAGATTCTTTCTCTAGATGGGGTTTTCTGAGTCATGGATCACTACAAGATCCTTGGGTTGAGTAGAAACGCAACGAAAGACGAAATTAAAGAGGCTTTTCGGAGATTGGCACTGAAATTCCACCCGGACAAGCACTCACAGTCGTCAAAAGAGGTTCGTGATGGAGCGACTCTCAGATTCAAGCAAGTTTCCGAGGCTTATGAGGTTCTGATTGATGATCAGAAGCGTGCAGATTACAATCACAGATATGGGTCATCTTATGGAGGGAGTGGGTTCTCTTCAAGTGGGTATGGTTACAGTAGGAATGATTATAAACGGAGAAGTAGGCCTGGGTCTGGGTCTGGTTACGGAAGTAGTCGATGGAATGTATCTGATTTGGATATCGTGTTTAGGTACATCACAACTCGTGGGTTTCTTCTCAATCTCGCGTTGGCCGGGTAATTTTAATGATCTTTGTTAGTTTTATGTTTTACTTGAGTTGCCTTTTGTTCTTTTATCCAGAGATTCAGATTGTAGTCATTCAGTTGTTGGATAAGTTGATAAATCTGTCGATTCTCTGTTGTGTTTTATCTCATGTTGATTTCTGTGTTGTCAGCATTTTGGCTCCTTTTCGAGTTTTATGTTCTAATTAAGAATCTTTTTGTTATAAGTGGAAACTTGTGTGATGTTTTGAAATGATGAATTGATGATTTCTCTGATAAATGGTTTTGTTTTTACAATTCTTTGTTTGTCTTGTTATAGCTGTTTTCTGTTTTTCTCTTGTTTTGGCTTTTCAATTCTCTTCTTTATAAGTTATGCATTGTTGAATTCATATACTTGGTTTATTCATGTTGGTGACCCACTGGTCTTTGTTTTCATGGTGGGAAACACAGCATATTTTTTGGTTGCTGCTGCTGCTACTACATAGTCACACATTATTGGTTGGCAGTTCATTCACTTATTTGTTTATTTTAATAATTTGTTCCAGTTTACGGTTGGTGTTTGTGGTTTTGTTTTCCCATTGCTCTCATGCTAATGAATCTATCTCCGGGAATGATGTTGTTTTCCTATGAACTGGAAAGTGGTGCTTCTTGAAAGGAGTGGGATATCTTGGGAAGAGAAATAGCGCTAACTGGCATGTTGGGCCTTACCGTCTGACAACATTCTAAATATATCAAACATGATGCAATATGATGGGAGAAGTGAAGGCAAATAGTATCAAAGCCACAAAACACAAGGATTTACATGGTTCATCCATGAGGATTGCATCCATAGGAATCAGAAGCAATGGTTCCACTATTATTAACAAGGACATTATAAAGTTACAGAGAACGGTTGGCCAACATGCAAAGACCTCACCCCCTTTGAAATTCGATCAAAACTTATTCAAGAAACATCCATGTATTGGTTCTTTTCCCTTGTTAAAGTGATGCAAAAATCATCAGCGAATCTTAAAGAATGCACCGCCCGATTCAAAGAATGCACCACCCATGTGTTTGCCATCTCCATGTGCTTTTTGGGATTTTCTGTGCACTGGCTCAAAACCCTAGCCCCTGAATAGTTTCTTACCTAGTGTTCACCACCGCAAACATCATACTTCATATACAATTTGCATAAGGAACTATTGCCATAAAATTCTTTTCTCCTGTTTTTGGAAAATCTTTAGAAGGTATTTTGAAATGAGGAGCTAAAGGTGTTTTTACTTAGTTGCCTTGATTATAAGGATTTCTTTTTGGTAGGACAGGTGATGAGAAACATGTTGAGCACTTTCTCCACAGCTTCTTTTCAAAAGTGACAATTCCACTTTCTTCCTGCACCTTTGAATTTGGATGCTTAGGATTTGTTGGCCAGACCAAGATCATTCATTTCAAATGTTTCTCTTGAGTGTATCTTTAGTTCATCTATTATCCCATCTAAGATAAAAAAAAAAGAAGAAAAGATTGGTAGCCAAAGATTATTTTACACACAGTGATCATTCACTTTTTGTTATCCTAGACTTGATATGAATGAATCAACACCCATCATCCATGAATCAGTAAGTTGTCTTTCAACTTTACTACCTTCTTTATTAGATTTAATATAGTTCTTTTTCATCCCCTTACCATTGTCCAAAAGTTGAACCCTTTTCTTTTAGAAACCTATTGTTTCCTATCAAAAATTTATTTTCATGTCTCCACACTTCCAGAATGCCAATGAACATGTCCCCTGGTGCACTGTAGAAGCATCCATTGTGTTGTGGTGGTATTCCTAAAAGTGGCTAAAATTGAAAACATAAAGGTGAAGATATAAAAATGGTCACTAAATAATATTCCATTAAGGGCACATTTGTTAGCACTCATTTACATTCATGCATAATGATTACACTTGATCTTGTTTGTTTGGCCTCCTTACGCTCCTTTTCTAATAATCATGTTTGTTATACTTAAATGAGGTGTGAAAATGAGGCCATTTTCAGCCTCTCATTTGTAGTAAATGGTTACATATGGAAAAGAGAAGCGGTGGTACAATTTGCACTGAGGGGATTGTTTTGATTGGTTATAGGTTCAAATCCCTCTAACCACACACTTATTTTCTTACACTGTTATGCGCCCCAAATTGGTGCTCCGAGCTATTTATCTTCTTTATTGGTCTAATATATCTCTTAAGACGTTTAATTTCATATCTTACATCTTCATAGATTTTGGAGAATATTTGTGAAAAAATCCAAAAAATCCCAAGCTATATATCTAATTTTGTGCACTTTTATGGCCCCCCAATTCATGAATCATGATTCAAATTGTTCAATATTCTCATATTAATGATGAGCAACAAGATGATCATCGTTATCTCTCAAATCTTCATAGATTTTGAGAAATTGGTGAAAAACATCCAAAATATTCAAACACATCTAAAATCATTGGATGTACTCAAAATGGTAGTTGACATACATGGTTATGTGTTTCACATATGTAAATGAACCCATTTTGCTAGCCCATATGGAAAATGCAAATGAGCCCCAAGTGGAAAATGAATTGAGGCAAGATGGAAGATGAAACAATTAATACCCACACATCACCTTAGTAAGTCAATTCCTAGGAAAGTAAGGGACTAAGGGTCGAATCTACTCAAATCTTCCTCCTCCCCCCAGTAGCAACTTGATCTCCTCTTTAATAATGCTCTATTGGAACCCCATTTCCTATGAAGTTGTGAGAATTCAATTCCATTCAACAAAAGCCCTAAGCTGCCAGAAAACATGAATGAATATTGTGGAATTATATTTAATTTGGCCTGGGAATATATATGGCTTGCTTAGGTTTTTAGTTTGCACTTGTGGTAGAACTGTTCTGCTAAAAGAAAGTGCTCATATCAGGGGCCTACTGTGGATAGTGGATAGCCAATACAGAGAAAATCTTCCAAGACCAGATCTAAAGAACCCTTCTATCCAAACTATAGCATTTTTCTAAATACGGACTGTTGCTGTAACTTGGTTACTATTAGTTTAATCGCCACCAACTAAAGGGATAAGATTTGGCTATTCTGGGAATTTATGGTTCTTGAAGCATTCATGATTGGCAACTTGCCAATTGGACGAAGTGTGGTCCAGTAGCATGCCACATTGTGGAAAGCAATGTCTGGAAAATTTTGTGCTTGTGAAGAAAACACCAATAGCTTTTCTCCTTCATTCTCACTAAATGGACTGTACAATGTCTGTGCATAAATATATCATTGTGTGCACCTGATGCATAGGGCTATTGACAATGTCTGAATAAGCATCCACAAGATATCCATATTGCCACATGTGGTAATGGTTTGGAAGGGCTGCTTAGAAAGCCTATTTCCAAGTATAGGCTGGAATCCTTCTCATTGGTTTCCTTGCAGTGTGGTTGAGTTCAAACAAAACCATGTGACCTTTTTTTCATGTACAAGCTGGAAAGCTAAAACTGTAAATAAATAAGTCTTGTACTGAGCATTTTAATCATTGTCATTGTTTTCACCATCATTTCTATTTCTTGACAGTGTGCATTGGCCTGGGCCTCCACCGCCACACATTATATTTGCATGTTCATTAAAGGTCTGCCCTTATGAATGGCTTGGATTGCATGTGGCATGTGTGCCATCAGTAGCTTCTTGAATTTATCATGTGGGGGACTTTGCGTTTTTCTGTCTGGTTATTAATCAACACCTGTTGATGAAATTATGATTTTAGAATCTTTGTGCTTTTATGCCTGCATCAAGCAAGTTGGACTGGAAACTGTTTGGAAGTAATTGTGCTGATAGATGCCTCTTTGCAGCATCTTATTAGGTGGGGCAGTTGCTATTGAAAGAAGTGGTGATGCACTCTGGAAGATGCACAATTCTGGGGTATGGATATCATTCTTTCTTGTCTATCCTGATATTTTATTTGCCCCTTCATCTTTTCTGTTATCAGTCCTGCTGCCATGTTATGGTTATACAACTTTGTTAAGTATTGTCTTTTCTTGGCTGAGAAACCCTTATCACATTAGTTATTGATTCTGTTCTAATCTGGTTGGAACATTTCGGCCAGAATGATATACTGGACCATATGATAGCTCTATATAAGTTCTGTTCAGAAACCTGTCCCATACTGCCCAGATCCAGGCCCAGGGTTACCTTGGTCTGCGTCAGAGTGATCCAGATCTTGGGTCGATTCTTTTGGGATCACAATATCAGATGCTCTACATTATTTTCATTCAGGCTTCAATTCATAAAAGGGTTGAAATCGTCATCCAAGTAAAATTGAACCTAAAATTTAGTAATTTAATACCCAAACTGCAGGTTGCATTAGAATTTGAACTTGCCACTGTCAATCGATGGGCTTGAAATCTTTAGCCTTAAAACATGTCCCACTTGTAAATTAAAAAGAATTGTCGAGTGACCCACAAATATGAACTATCTCATCCTATCCCGACTGGTGAATGAGGATCATTGACTTGGTGTGAACCATGGGCCCTGAACCCCAAACTACCATTTTTGATCTAGTGATCCAGGTAACCTTGTCTGAGCCTATGATGCTAGATACGGATATGGACATGAATAAAGGATCAAGCATATGAGTGCATTTTTTGGAAATCTGGTACACAGATGTGGACACTGCTGTCCTAATTTTCTTCTTTAAAATTTTTCTGAATTAATGAAATTATCTTTTTATGGATTCCTATGTAACATTTTATTTTTTCATGATGAAAAGTAAGAAAATGAAAAAAAACTAAATGAAAGGACATGCTAAACTTGTACCTAGAATTATCAGTCCAAGTACTGATACTAGTGTCATATCAATCCAACATGGTTCTGCCAGGCATGTACAAGTATCTGAGTACTGTAAGTCCCGGCCTGTCTGAACCCTTTGTTTGTTTTATTATTATTATTATTATTTTGAAATTTCTATTTAACCTCCCTTTAAGGCTAAAATTAGGGGCATTAGAGTCTTTAAGCCTCCCAATGAAATGGAAGGGATTGAAGAGGTAATTTAGTTTAAAATATCTTTTATAGATCCTATATTGTAGGGTGGTGACCTAAGCTTGGGCCTAACTATGGTAGATTGGGCGTTTGGAGGGCTGTTGTTGCTGTCAGAGATGTGGCTAATGATAGGGGCGGAGATTTATTCAAAGGAGTGGGCTTCAAGGTGGGGAATGGGAGGGATGTTAGATTCTGGTTGGATGAGTAGGTGGGGGTGGGGCCTTGTGTGGGTTATTTCCTAGACTCATTAGATTAGTGGCCAATAAAGAGTCATTTGGTCGTGATTGTTTTGAGGTGAATAGTGGTTGTAATATGTGGGGTGTTCTGTTTACGGTCTTTTGAGGGGGAATTATATGAGAAGTTGTTTGGTCTTCTTGCTAACATGTGTTTTTGTAGGTATACTAAGGAATCTAGGATTTGGAAGCCTTCTATTTCCGGGGAGTTGATGTAGGCCAGACTATAGGTCGGCCAATCCATTGGGCCCACTCCATAAGCCCAACTGGATACCTAGTTATTTAGAAATATTATTAGTAGTTTCATTGCATTAGGATTATTATTAGTGAGTTTCCTATCTTGTTTATGATTATTCTAATATTAGTAAGTTTTTTTGCTTAGGGATCAAGCCAACTCCTTTATATAAGGATGTTAGGCCTCATTGTTATGCATACTTAGTTTTAATTAATAAAAGTTTTCTTTTGAGATATTATCTCTTATGGTGTTTGTTCCTCTTGTGAGGATGCCCTAGGGGCTAAATCCTTATTGGATTTGATCAATTCTTTGGGAGATTGATCTATTTTATCGATCGTGGATCGTGGTTGCACTAATTGGTATTAGAGCCAAAATCTTGCGGTCACCAGTGAAACGTTGTCTTTCTCGGATCCCAATTCCATGGTCACCACTCCTAATTACCCGTCTGTCGACAAACCTGAAATAGCCCTAAGACCATCCCTAGACCATTACCGAGAACCCCTAACCCATCCACAGTCCCTTCTCGACACCCCAACAGCATCCCAAGACCCTAAAGCCCACTTCCACCACCACCTGTCCCATCTCAGGCCATCCTTGCCCATCTCCGACATCCATCCAAAACCTTAGAATTCATCCCAGATCCCTCTCGCCCCTCACAGAACCCTCCCTTCCCCTTCTGTCAGCCCCCACACAACCCATTTCCCCCATCTCCTTCACCGATACCACTAACATCCAACCCAAACCTCTGGGATGACCCAAAAAAAAAAAAAACCTTTCTTCCCACCCACCAACACTTAGTCCCAAAAAACACCCACCCTTCCTGAACCATCCAACCCCACCCTTGACCACTCTCCGACCACCCAGATCCAACCCCACTGCTCTCTCTGACGACCTCCCAGTACCCCCTCTCCCGACTTTTGTCGACGGTCCCTTCGACCACCAATTCCCAACAAAAGCGAGAGAGAGAGAGAGAGAGAGAGAGAGAGAGAGAGAGAGAGAGAGAGAGTAGCAGTGGAAGGAGATCTGGGGCAGAACAGCGTACTTGAAACTGCAGCAACCCCGCTTCTAGTCGACCTCACGTAGTAGCAGCGGCCACCACAACACTCCAGCAACACCTTGTAACTCAGCAGCAGCCATCTGCGACAACAGCTCCTCTCCACGTGCGGCTCCCCAACATTAGCAACAGAGGCTCCTCACCAATCAACGTATCTGCTCCACCCCATTCCTTCTCTCTCATTGCAGCCGCTAGATAAGTCTCAACCTCCTCCTTCCCTTGTGTTTTTCTCTAGATGAAGGAGAACTACCCGACTTTTTTTCCCACTTTCTTTCACTCCTTTAGTCGAAAGAAAGAACACTAGGACAGCTTGCCCCTTTCTTTTCAACAGCAGGTGGGCACAAATCGGGTTGACCTGACCCAACCTGACTTGAACCAAGCCTAATTTGCTGAAGTTGGTCTGACCCAGGTCTAAGTTGACAAAAGCCCATGTAGACCTGAAGTTTGGGTCTTACTTGACCCATGTCCAGACCTAGAAAAAAAAAAAAACTTGTTTCACATAGCTACCCGCATTGGTCAAATTTTTCGTGGTAAATTCACCGATAATCAGCGTGGTATTTGCATCAAAGATTTATATGTGTGGGTGGATGCTTCAAAAAACAGAGTTAAGGAACTCACAAAAGCTTCCACCAACATTCACGGTGAATCTTCTAGCGTTACTGACCCACAAATTCAAAGACTTCAGTTAGAGGCTGGTCCCTGCCAATCAATCTAGGAGTTTCTTCAACGTCTTTTTGATGCAAGAGACAATAATGAAGCTTCGTGGCAAGATGACCTCTTTAGAAGGGTCAAATTGGAGGTTCCTGATTTTTTCGGGCAATCTGATGCTCGAGGCTTCCTTGAATGGCTGACTTCTATCGAGAATTATCTCACTTGAGATATTGATGATCTTCAACGAGTTACTTTTGTCAAGATGAAGCTCAAAGGTCCTAGTAGAATCTAGTAGAAAAATATTGATGATCATAATGAATAAATAGGACGCCCTCCTATCACTCGATGGGAAATTATGAAAGAAAGGTTGGAAGATAAATTTTTTCCATTTGATTATGTTAATATGTTCCAACGAGAGCTCATCCATCTTCAACAGGCTCGATGACTATTGATGAATATACTTACAAATTTCATTAGCTTTACATTCGTTGTAGAGCAAGTGAAACAGATAGCATGATAGTCACCCATTATCGAGAGCGATTGCACCCAGACATAAAAAGTGCAATACCAATCTTTGATTTCACTAGTATTAATGATATCTCTCGCAAATCTTGGAGAGTTTAACAAGAGTTGCGTCAACTACGCTTTGGAAATCAAGCGGGGAGTCTACTTATAAAAGGGGTCCTAATCTCAATTCCAATTGGACCACACAGCCAGGGTCCCAACGTCCTCCTGCTCAACCACAAAATTAGCTTCAAAGACAGTGACAAGCACCCCCGAGATAGATAAATACTCAACAAATTCAAAAGTGGCAGCAAAATCAAAATAATCTTCGAGCACCTGCTCGAATAGAAAAACGAGATATTATATGCCATTCTTGCAAGCAATGCGGGCATGGCATTATTCTAAGGAATGTCGACATAGAAATTTGCGTTGTGAAGGTGGTACAGATGATGATGAGCAATATGATAAGCACATTGAGATGGAATCGCTTGATTGGGTTCCCCAACCTGAGTCTGAATAGCCAGTTGAAGTTTCAAACCTTGCTGACTATGGTCCCTTGCTTTTCCTTCGTCAACGCCTTTTATTTGCAGATAGTGCAGAGGATGATGATGATGAGAATCTAGCTCCTATCTTTCGGACTCGAGTTATTCGCAAAGGTAACCGATGTAATGTCATTATTGATGGTGGTAGTGCCATGGATGTTATATCCAAAGAAGCAATTAATAAGTTGCACTCGAAGACTACAAAGCATCTGAAGCCTTATCGAGTTGCATGGATTGATGATTATGCTCTTCTAGTCTGCCAACAGTGCATTGTTCTGATCAAGTTTGGTTCTTATGAAGACAATATCAAGTTTTATGTTATTCCCATGAATGTTGCCCACATCTTGCTTGGCTGCCCTTGGCTCCGTTGTCTTAAGGTCATCACTGACCATGGGAATAATACTTATAGTTTTAAATGGAATGGAAGACGAATTCAATGGCGACCTCTAGAAACTCCGTTTTTTGTCACCACAAGTCACTCCTCCTACATTCTCCTTCTTCACCAAAGAATCAAAGAAAGAGCCAAACGAAGCAATTAACGTCATGATTGCACCAAAGGAGATGCCAACCATGACAGCTGACATTCACGATGCAACAACTGCGCAAGGTCAAGGCAATGCTGATCGCATGGAAAATTCAGCATACGTAGAATCTGATCAAGAGATTGATAATCAAGAGCCACAAAAAGTTGAGGAAGAACAAGAACAAGAACGAGCAGTCATTAAAGAATTTGCTTAGGTTAGCAATGACAATGAACATCCTAAAGATTTGATTGTAATTCCACTTCTAGCTACTCAAATCAGGTCATCAAAAGTCATATCAATTGCTCTAGTGGTTTCGCAAGAAGATCAAGTTGTTGAAGTCCCTCATATTGACTTTATCTTCGGGAATCAAACATGGATATATGAAAGACAACAATTGCAGTGTCTAATGGTTCCATGCCACATTCAAGCTCCATGCAAAGATAAGCAGTCGAGAAAATTCTGACCCACTTTTACTTGGAGGAAAAGAATGCAGCAAGTTTTCAACCCATGTCATGCAAATGCGGGTCAAAACCAACAAAAAAAATTTGTGCACTTGATTTTTGACCCAAATGGAAGTTTCCCTTACCTCGTGGTCGATCTTCTCCCGGCATTTCTTACATCGGCAAACTCGTCGGAGTCGAGTTTTTCCAGGCTAGAGAGAGTTGATGTAGGTCGGCAAATCTGTTGGGCCCAGTCCATAAGCCTAATTGGATACCTAGTTATTTAGGAATATTATTAGTAGTTTGATTGCATTAGGGTTAATATTAGTGAGTTTCCTATCTTGTTTAGGATTATTCTAATATTAGTAAGTTTTGTTGCTTAGGGATCAAGCCAACTCTTATATATAAGGATGTTAGGCCTCATTGTTATGCATGCTTAGTTTCAATTAATGAAAGTTATCTTTTGAGATATTATCTCTTACGGTGTTTGTTCCTCTTGTGAGCATGCCCTAGGGGTTGAATCCTTTTTGGATTTGATCAATCATTTGGGAGATTGACCTATTTTATTAATCGTGGATCGTGGTTGTGCCAGGAGTCGTCTGTTACAACTTTCTACTTGACCATGGTAGGTAACCCCAAACCATTTGGCTCCTTTGTCCCATGTATGGTTGGGGTTGGTTCACCCTCAAGTTAAGGTGTTTTGTTGTCTAGTAGTTGGAGCAAAAGTCGCCACTGGTGATAATCTGGGGAGGAGAGGGATGACTTATAATATTTCAGACCTTTCCACAATTTGTGGTAAGGAGAATGAGACGATTAATCATCTACTCCTACATTGTGAGGTGGCACTCTATGTTTGGAATGACTTTATTCGGAGGTGTGGCATTGCTTGGTGTTTTTTGAAGAATATAGTAGAAGCGGCGGTTGCTTGGTGAGGTGGGAGCTTCATAGGTTGTGCGTGTCTCTTATGGAGAATGATTTCATTTGCTATTTTGTGGTCTATTTAGAAGAAAAGAAACGAGAGGATATTTCGAGGCTTATCATCTTCGGTGGTTGATTTGATTTCTAACGTTTCCTTAAGGGTTGTGAATGGGCTTCGGCTTGGAAGGAGTTTGCAAATGTAAACTTAAATGATACATTTGGGAAGCTTGTATGGGGTGTCATCCTTTTAAGAAAAGTGGATTTGCCCCTTCGTCTCCCCCTCCTTTTGGGGTTTTAAAGTTCAATGTGGATGGAGATTCAAGGGGTAAGCGAAGGCTTACATGAATTGGAGGTGTGTTGCGTAACTGTAAGGGTGAGGTGCTTCTTATATTCTCTAAGAATGTGGGAATTTCTGATTCGAATGAAGTTGAGGTGTTAGTCATGGTTCAAAATAGTGGCCACTGAGCTATTATCGGTCGTAGGTTGAGGCTGCTATGTTATTTTGAAAATAGTTGAGCTACAATTTAAAACCTAGTAGAGCTAAGCAATTTTAATTTAAAACAATATTTTTCCCATTTCTTCTCCTCAATAGCCTTTCATAAAGTTGTCTCTACCCTTATATGGTTTCAAAACACTACGAAAAAACACAAGTTTGGCTGCTATGCAAGATTTGAATTCTTATGTCCACTTAAAAAATTCGCACTGTTACGCTACTACATAGTCGCAACCACTATGCATTGCCTGCTATGTAGCATTTTGGCCACTACCACTACACTCGCTACAATTGCTATTTTGATCCTTTGTGTTAGCTATGTTGGAAGGTCTAGGCTATTTGCATGGAGATCTGATGGTGCTCGTATGGCGGTAAGTGATCCTTCTAATGCTATCACTTGGGTGTCAAATTGGAAGGGGTTCCCTTGGAAACTTCAATTCTATTTCAATGAAATTAGAGAGCCATCTGCCACTTTAAATGTCTCTTTTTGTCACGAGGTTGGATCGGCCACTCGATCATCTATGCATTAGCCAAATAAGGGGTTGAGAGGTTGTCTCCTTGGGTGGGTGTGATTATGTAATTGGGCTAGGGGTGATATAATGCTCTTGTACCTTCTCCCTTCTTTTTCTATTGTTTGTTTTCCAGCTTTGTATTTGTTGCTCCTTTTAATGAAGTTTTGTTACCGTTTAAAAAAATAATAATAATAAACTGCTTCAAAATCCACACATTAGCATATAGAAACTTATTGTAATACATACCCTGTTTACGTGTTTGATACATATTTTAATTTTAGTTTTATCTTTCTCCTATTTCCCTTTTCTCCTATTTTTTTTTCATAAATTTGTAATAATTTTCTACTAGTTTGTTGTTTTTCAAAACGAAACACCGAAACTAAAGAATGCTGAAATGTTCCATTCCTGGCGCAAACTGGAATTTCCACTAGATTGGAATGAGGGACATAGTTTATAACTGAGTCTTGGTCCTTACATCAACGATGATTACCCAGCAGCAGGAATCTTCTACCCAAGATCTCTCTTCGTCTCTTACTTTTGCCTCCAACTAACATGTTGATTGTGTTGTCCCTTTCTTGTAAAGACATGGTGGTGTTGTCTTTACAAGGAGACAACAAAGCCAACCCCATTCCGTTCAATGTATTAAGAAATAATGAAGAATGAAACGACTATACAGCATAGACTTTTTTTGGAAAAACAGTAATGAGATGACAAGAAATGATGTACAAACTATACAGGCAGCATTTACTTTTGTTTTAAAGACAGTTATGAGTTAACAAGGGTGGATTTGTTTCAGATATAGTATTCACAAGGAATTTCAAAGAACGTAAAAGTTGTGTCCTTCGAAGAATAAAGAGATAGGTGAGATGTTTGTGTCTAGTTCTTTAGAGAACTTGACAATGGGCAATTTCCTTGGAGCATCTTCCCCTTCTTTCAGCTTTCCTTGGAGAGAGAATGTAGACCTAGATCAAGTGATCTTTCTCCATAGTATGTTAAACAGAACTTTTTTGAACTTATTTTTATTTTTCTTCATTTTTTGCTTTTATTTTCTTATGAAGCAAGTTCATAATAGACGATAGGAAGGATAGAGGAGGTCCTCCTATGTGGGTTTCTTTTTTTTTTTTTTTTTTTTGGGCTACATTGAAGATTTGAGCTCATGCACTCACACACAAAAACCCTAGTGTCCCTAGCCAGCTGAGTTACTGCTGGGGACGACGTTTCTCCTCATTTACAGAGATGGTTTTGATTGGAAAAATGGGTTTAGGCTTGGTAGTAAATAATATATGCTAACTCAAGATTGCAAGGGTTATAAAGATCTGGTTGAGATGTGTTTTAGGCTGGTGTTTTGATCATTGTCCTGTCACCTGTGTGTGTTCTGATAATAGTGGGGCATAATTAAAGTGCGGATGAAGGGATATGAGTTAGCTGTTCTGATAATAGTGGGGCATAATTAAAGTGCGGATGAAGGGATATGAGTTAGCTGTTGACTGGTCCTTCCCGTGGTAGTGAGGTTTTTTTTTTCTCTTTCTTTTTTCACTGCAGCTGGAATGTATGCATTAGATTTTACTCAGAGGAGTACAGGTGGATTGTATTGCCCATAATTTAAAGGCCAAATTTCTGCTTTTTTTTAAATAATATTTCCTAATTTGAAGGGTCAATTTTGTGATCTACAGTTTGATTTAAGCTTTCGGTTCAATGATTGGATATCTGCAATGCATGCTTTAATTTTGTGGTTCTCAGGCATTCAGTGATTGGATGAATTTTTTCCTGTTGGGGGACTCTGGATGTTAAAAATTGAGTTTCACCTGTGATTGATTGTGAATGGTGGATGGTCTTGAGATTAGTTATGTTCTGTCTGCTAGTTTTACTGTCGAGTCATATCATTGATTGAACATGCTTCCCATCCAAGGTCCTCGTGGATGCTTGTCACTGTCTATTGATGTATACTCATTGATCATCTCAAAATCTATAATGTTAAGCCCTCTGCCCCTCTGTAAAATGGGGTACAAACAGTTACTAGTTGCTCTTATTTTCTTCTTCCAACCGTCCATTTGCTGGTTATTAATTGGCAGTGATGATTATGCTGTCCGTTTGACTGAAGATGAAGGTTTCTGCCACAATGGGGCACATGATTTATCATTCTGGGTATATCTGAAATAATACAGGCGCATGCCATGTCAATTTTTGCTTTTTTGGAAAATGCCCTGGGCAACCTTCGTGAAATTTGAGCAAGGTGTAATTTGAGTTGGCATTTTGAATGCAGCAGGGTCACTGTAGTTATCAGTATAATCTCAAATGCTTCATTAATGTGCATGCACGTTCAGAAATTTTTACTTACGGTTGCTTATTGTGGTGATATGCAGGAATCATTTGAAGAAGCAATGGAGTCCCTTGAAAAGAACAAAACAACGAAAAAGAACTGAAAAGAGCCCATCCGAGGGTTGATTAATTAACTTAAAAGAGCCCATCTGGGGGGTTGATTCTTTCTTTCATTTCTGTATATCCATCCTGGTGAATATATTTTACACAGAAGTTTGTTCTCTTAATAGCGAAAGAAATAAGGATATTCATGCAATGTACATGTAATTTAAATATATTTAACGAAATAAGATTTTCACAGGGCCTAGTTGCCTTCTTTGTATTGAATTCCCAAGAATTCCTAGTAAAGTGGATTCCAACAAGTGAGCATTAAAGAGGTTATAAGTGAAGGATCTATGGTTGGAGATGTAGGCCGTTTTTGTTGGATTTGATTTACTATGGCAATTGCTGCAGACTATTTGATGGTCATTTATGAAACTTCGCGTTTTGTTCTTTATTTTGATTGACTGGGTTTTTGCTTAGAAACCCTCCCTCCTTAGAGCTGAGGGAACTTACTTCTGCTTTGAGTTTACCATATTAGAAATCATCCAGAATCTCTAAAGGGGATTTGATTAGTACCCTTGTTGGGGATCAGATACCAATATTCCCAATCTTGAAGTTTCCTTTTTTTATTTTTTTGGTCCTTTAAACCATTTCATAAACACATGGTTGGTAGACGATCCAATTTTTTTCATGAATCCTCTCAAGTTTCATGGTATCATAACCGATGACTCTGGTCCTTCATTAATGTTCAAGACAATCAGGATACGAAGATGGGTTCCAGCCATTCTGTTTGTTTCTCTTTTATTCTTCAACAATGACTCTAGGGTAAAATCAGACAGGGTCTGATGATGCTTTTGCCTGCTGCTACATGTGTGATGTCTAATGGGGCCCACTTTGGAGCATAACCGAGTCACTTCCATCCCTTCTCCATCTGCTTTTACTTATTAAATGCTCCTGATGAATTGGAATAATAATCATTGCGGGTTCGAAAAGCTATTTGGATAATCCATCCCATGTTCTACCATGTATCAAAATCTTCCATTAACAACAATCCTAACCATTCAATCAACACACAAGTATAAACGTGTTTTAACTTCATTTTATTTAAATTATTCCGGTAGAAAGTTGAACACACAGCATGCTGAAAGAAGGATGTAGATTCCACTGAGGATGCAAAAGATCAAGGGTTTTCAATCATCGGGTAAAAAAATTTCTGCTTTCCATGACGTTGTGAAAACTTAAATTTGGGCAATTGAAAATCCTCAAGAACTTGGGCCATCTGAAATCCCCAAGTTTTAGATTTTCAGGTCAGACTGCCCTTCACCCAAGGATGTGGGGATAAACAACTGGAGGGATGGTATAAAATCTTCAACTTTGCAGATTCCTCCACTGCTACCAAACATGATTTAAGAAATCCAAGCTATACAAAATCAGGAAAGGGAGTCCCAAATCTGCGGATTACTTACATGACCTGGTTGTGTTTATGTGAGATCGTAGAAGAGAAAACCTGTGTTTCCACTTCCACGGCACCTGTTAGCACAATATGAGCCTTTTTTGGCATTTGGTGCTTCAGGGGCATTGCAAGGAATGGCATCAGAAATTTCGGCGCCTTATCACCCACCTCTTCCATGGCATCCGGCGCAGCACAAACGTTGAGGGGAATGGTGCCAGAAATTTCTGCGCCTTGTCACTCACCTTTTTCCACGGCATCCAGCAGCGCTGATGCTCAGTCAATAGTTGACAAGCTAAAAAGGTATTTAGTGTGAATGTATCCTGTAAGTTGTTCTAATGTATGATCTGTGTGGATTGTATCTTTCCCTGAGTGGGAAGGAGAGGTTGCTCTCACTTGGCTGTTCAAAGCTTGAACCTGGGCACGCCACCTCTTTCTGCATATGCAGGCTCGCTTTTCACTTGTGTGAGCTTTATTTCCGCATGTGTATGTTTCTTTCTCACGTGAGTGGGCTATCTTCCGTAAATGTGGGCTCTCTTTTAGGTTCCAGCACCCTTGACTGGGGTTAAAAACATATATATATATATATATATATATGATGAGCCCTTTTGGATGGAATGACGTAAGAATTCCAGCCTTCATGTCTTCTATGAGCCTTGTCGTCGTTGCCTTTATGTCTTTATGTGCCTTGTCGTCGTTGGGCGTCCAGAAGGCCAGAATTCAAACAGCTTGGATTGGAGGTGCACTCTGGGAACCAAAAGCCAAGAGAGTGCACTCAAGTCCTCCAAGTGGATGAAAGTCTGAAACCTAAAAAGCAAAAAAAAGAAGAAGAAAAAGCCTCATACCACAACTTTATACTAAAAACCCCCACTAAAGCTAAGCGAACAAATCCACCTACATGCTGCCAAAATCTAGAGCTCCCTTTTTATTTTTTGGGTAGAACAGAGAAATATTTAAAAAAGAAGGAAACTCCAAAACAAAAGAAGCTGCAGACAAGCAAGCTGGGATGATGCCATCCCAAAAAAACATCAGTACAAACATTCTGCCCTGCAATCTAGAGTACCCAGAATGAACAATATTACACAATTTTTCTGATACATGTGTAGAGAGCTGTGTCACAAATATCGCGGACACTTTGAATTGTGATTATATTATGACATTATCTCCAAGAATCTTATTGTGATAAGATCAATTATCACAATAAATAAATTTCAGGATGATATGAAATATGGCTATAAAAGACAAATTGATATTTTCTCGTGTGTTGCTCACCAAGACTTGTTTGTTTGCTGAAATTTAGGAAAGAATGGGGGCTCTTAACCAATCTTACAGAACTTGGATGAAAATTAATCATATGCTTCAATGCTGTGAATGCAGTGTCTTCCATAGCTCTTTCATAATCCATAACGCAAATAAAAAATATGATTTACTTGAACATTCTATATGTAAGATAACAATATCCATGGGCTATCAATGAATTCAATGTGGCACTTTAAATCTAGCAAATAATAATCATCCTCATCATCAAAGCCCCGTCTCAACTATATTAGGATCAAGCGATCAGCTACATGAAGTTTGATTGCCTACAGGAAGTTTGTCTCCATTTGGATCTATTTTCAACCAAATTCTCAGATAATTGTCAAGTAAATTTCACTTCTTCAAATAATATAACATTATAATTTATGCTTTTGATAAAGATAACATTACATTGTTTTTTTTTTTAAAATAAGTTCTTTTTTCATGGCACCTTTTTTATATTTCTTCAATAAAATAGAGAAATTTGACATGATCTCCTTATTGTATGCCGCCAATATTCACCCAATCAGTGATATTTGCAATTATTCTTGATATAGTAAAATGGTCCAGTTGTAGGTCCTATTCGGATCCAATAAAAATTAAGGAATCTGGGTCCAGAAGTAGCCACGCTGTCGTGTTTATCAAAGCAAAAATGAAACACATTGCAAGTGCATAGATTGGATGGATTAGTTTGTATTATAAAGGCTGTGATTAGCCCTCATCAGATGCTGAAGAGATTCATTACCAGATCGATTTTAGATATCATTTAAATAAAAAAAAAAACTTCTGCTCCTCGATGCAGCCCAGTCAGGAGCCTCAGAATATTGCATTTCAAGGTAGAGATTTCTGTTATAAGCAAGTGTGCATTCCCCACCATTGCAGGATAAGTTGACACTCAGTTCCTCCACCTGAAACTAATATGGGTTGTTCTAGTAATGATTAAGACTTAAAAAAAAAAAACCAATAGTAGAATTCCCCAACAAGAAGGCCCGCATTAGCAAAGCAAAGCTACACACCGTTTGATAGATTTGGGTACATAAAGGAGTTCATACATTCATACACTAGTCATATCATATAGTTCATAGCTACAAAATAGTTACCTCAACATTCGCTGCCAAATAGTCTCACAGTAAGTGGCCACGCTTCTGACATTCATATTTGTCCCACTTCTACTTCCTCGATTTTTCCTAAATCTTTACTGATATTTTCTGTTTCTTTCTTGGATTCCTTGCTCCCTTCAATTTTCTCACCATTTTCTTGGATTATGCCTGACTCTGTGATGATCTTTTCTGTTTCTTTGTTGGGTTCCTCAATGCCGCTGGTCTTCTCACTATTTACTGTGTCTTCACTGCTTGTTTTTTCCTTGACAATCTGACCAACCTTGACATACTTCTCCATAAACTTTAATTCCCAGTCTCGCAAGGTCTCAAGCTCATAGGGACTAAGACCTTCGATGTTTCCTGTAAGGTCTTTGGGTTCAAATGACATGAGAGCCAGAGCTCGGCTTGCATCCTTCCCGGCAAACAGTGCATAAGGCCCACCAGGACCATAAAACATCCTGCATAAAAACAAAGATAGAAATGAATTGTTTAATTTGATAGAAACAAGGAAGCAGAACAGTAAACACCAGTGTATTATAGGAGGAGGAGCCAATTATCATTCAAAAATAAATAAATAAATAAATAAAGGAAAGAAAAAGGCTTGGTATCCAGAACCAAATCTCCATTCCCATCCATTAGCATGCATACAAGTCCAAAAGGATCAACAAAACCATCTGCCTTCCAAGATGTCAGTCCATTTTCAGTATAGCTGTCATTTCAATAATTTTTGCAGAAGGCCTAATAAAATTATTTGCATTTTTCCTTTGAAACCATCAATGGATGCTCTCCAATCTACTCTAGAACCTAGAGAATCAACTCCCAAAATTCTTTTGCCTCAACATTAGAGGGCGAGAGAGGGCTTTAGTTGATAGCATAAAGGGGTTTAACAGCATTCATTACCTGGTCCAAGGAACCAAATTTTCTGTCATCCAATGCATCTAATGTGAAGGTCCCATTACTAGATTATAATAAAGATTATAGAGACTACCCTTTGAAGATCTACCATACAAGCAAGTTGAGCCTCTCATAAAGTATTTCATCCAAAGTATTTCATCCAAAACAGCCTATATTCATATTTTGACAAGAGCCCATAGCACATTGGAAGGTACTTGCTATTGTAACTTTAGAACCATGTGAAAAATAAAATAAAATAAAATAAAATAAAAGAAAAAAAGCTGAATCATATTTTGACTAAAGAAAAGGGGGAAGGAGAGGGTGCTAAGTGGGTGGGGGAAGGATAACTTTATACACAGAGCAACATGAGGGATTTACAAAGAATACAAATCTTCAGGAAAATTTAGCAGAGAATTCGTTATTAGGTTCAAGGGACAAAATCTTGTTGGCCAACATGTTAGATGGGAAGGCCATGTCAACAAAAAAACCGAAATAAATATTCCAGGCATAGTTCCAAACATCCAACCCAATGGGTTGACTAAACTCAGCTAATCACGAGGTCAAGTGAACCAGGAAACTTCGTGGATCAAATAAGCAGGTCAATAACTTATTTTAACTATTTTTATTCTAAATATATACATTTATAATTCCTAAAATACAAAAAAAAGCAGAAATCCAAGAAATATGTATCCTTTCTCAAAATATAAACATTGATTGCATATAAACTGTGATTTCAAAATATAGTTTTAATTTAAGTATAATTTAACTTGTACCATTCTATTAAGGCAAAGTTCATATACACTTCCCATTTGTTTTTCTTAATATGGCAAGATGGCTAAACTCTGATGAGCAAAGTAAAGTCATGAGTTGACCCTGTGGATCAACCAGATTTCTACCAAAACTTGTCCAAACCAAATTAGACGCGATCACCCAGTATATTACCAGGCTGAGTTAACCAGCCAGATGCCTAGCTGATCTACAGCATTGAGAAACTCTGATTCTAGGGACTTAACGACAAAATCCCTCGGCTACCATAAAGGATAATTTGATCTTATCCAAAACAGCATATTGCTGTTGACCTATTGGCAATTTGGTTTTAAGTTCTTTGGTCATGTGTAGGTGCATTGAGGATCAACAGGAGCACCAGAAAGCGCTTTGCTCACAAGGCTTGATCATAGGTCTCGTACTATTTTTTTTTTCCTTTTTTTATGGCAACATAACCCAAACTCACCACCTCAAGGTCACACCAGTGAACTAAGAAACATGGACACTTCTAAGAAAGTGACGTATCTGTGTCGAACACATGTCGGACACCGACACTCCTCGGACGCTCTCGGACACGTGTCCGATTTTATTTTAGTTGTATCCATAATTAAGAACTAAAATCTTAATTTTGGACACTTGTCTGACACTCTTTTTGTGACATATCACACAATTCCTAGCCTGTCTCTATGACTAAAAAAATAAACACGTGGTTGATATTTTTTGGATACTTTATTGACATGTGGTTACTAAAACTTGTAAACTTGATATATGACAATTTTAAACTATAGAAAAATGTATGATTGTTATTATTAATCATATCACAAGAAAAAGAAAATAAATCTTTCACTAAAGAATAGGTCTTGAGATTGGCTTCTTTTTTGCTTTCTCTCTTTTTTTCTTTTTCTTTCTCCTTTTTTTTTTTTGAGGGGAGGGATAGAGATGATCCTCCGTATGCTTTGTATATTTTTTATGGAACTATGAATATTTCATATTTAATGATTATGAATTGTATTTTAGTGTTGTATTGATATTTGATAATTTGATATGTTTGTTAGTTGATACTTGAATTTTTATTTTTTGATTGCTAAATTGATTAAAAAGTTAAAATGATTTAATTTTTTTAGTATATGATTATATATATAAATCAATATATATTATTAACATACCCCCCGACGTGTCCGTGTCCTACTTTTTTGAGAAATGCTGTGTCAACGTGTCCGTGTCGTATTTGTGTCCCGTGTCCGTGTCCGTGCTTCTTTGCCAGTGAAAATTGTTGAGTATCAATCACATTGGATTAAGAAATTCTTCCAAGGGATTTATTCTGGTATATTAAACTTTTACATGTATGTTCATAGGTTCAAGAGGTTTACAAGGTGATGTGTCAAATTGTAGTGTGACAAGAGATATAGTCCCAAATAGGTATGAGTGGAAAAGTAGACCTCAAAAAGTAGGAATAGCAATGGGTTGAGTTAAACAGGTGACCTGCCCCTAATTTGGTAGTGGTTTTGTGGGATTTGAGGCAGGTGTGGGTTTGTATAAAGATTTTAAACTAAGTCGTGTTTGGGGTGGGTTCAGGGTTTTGACTGCCCAACCTGCTCTGCCCTGTTTAAGAAACATTTATATATTGGCTGATAACATATAATACACAAAGTCTACTTAGCATAGTTTGAAGAGTTGGAGTCGCAAGTTCGTAGATTTAAATCTGGCCCCAAATCACATCAGAAAAAATAAAAAATCCATAATAGGCCGAGTGTGGTACAAGGCAGGGCAAGTGTGAGTTTGGCTTGTTCTAGGTTCACCCTAACCCATACTAAACTAGCCTCATCGCCATTCCTGTTAAAAAGCCAACCATGAATAAATGGGGAAGTGTTCAATGATGTGATGAGGGACGGAAGGGGCTTGCTTCATTTACTATATTACTAAAGCTCAAAAGATGCCTAAATCAATCGGTAAGGAGGTGATGCAGCTAAGAGGGGGAGGACTATGGAGCAAGACTCGATCTCTAGGTATGGATAGATCATCACCTACGACTTCCATACTATCACCACAGAATAAGATCAAATCAGTATTGCTCAATCCATTGTAGAAATTTAGAGAAGTTACACACTTTCCTTTACAAGCTCCAGTAGATGTCCACCTGCATGTGCTCAAGTTGCTCAACTCTATGATTGAATCTGATTAAGTTTGTAATCAAGTACCAACCAGTTTATAAACGGGCCAGAACTTCTCCAATTCATCAGAATTGCACAATCTTGAGTGCACTGGATAGATAACTGAAGAACCCATCTAATAAACTAATTTCATGCCAATCAGACATCTCCATTTGACCTGGTTTCAAAACATCATCATAGGAATTTCACATCCAAGGTTGGCAACTAAACTAATGTAAGAAACCAACGATTAAGAAATACTATAAAACTCATAAACTAACAACCTATAAATCCAATAACATATATAATACAACTCAAAATTCATGAAAGAAAACAAGACCTTGGGACCAATGCTAGACGAGTTTACGATTTAGTAGATAATATCAATCTTTGAAAACACAATCGATCCAAACCAAGTAGAGGACCAACTCTTGAATGACCCACAAGCCTAAGCATCATGGAAACTGACAGTTTGCAAAATTCCCATCAGTGACCCATTTTTTTAATGTTCATAACGGCATTTCAAGAGGACATCCATCACTCAAATGTTCAGAAACACCCAATTTCCATTCCTTCTACCACTAACCCACAAATTGGAAGGTCCAGATCACTTACACAATCCCAATTTATTGATCTTAGAGTTCACCCTACACAGTCCATATCAATTCACAACCTACAGAATCATCGAAATAAAACCCCAAAACTCCAGAGTCAGTAAAACAATGAGCAAGAGGAGAAGTACCAGACACCCAACAATAAAAACATCGAAACAAAGAAAATTCCACTGGAACCAAACAACCCCAAATCCCAAAATCCCCAAATCAATGACAAAGAGGAGAAGTACCAGACACCCAACAATAAAGATATCGAAACAAAGAAAATTCCACTGGAACCAAACAACCCCAAATCCCAAAATCCCAAAAACAAAGAAAAAGAGGAGAAATACCAAACACCCAACAATAAAAACACCGAAACCAAGACAATTCCACGGGAATTAAACAACCCCAAATCGCAAAATCCTCAAAACGTTGAGAGAAGGAAGAAAAACCAATCACCCAAGAACACAAACATCAAAACTAACTGAAATTCCAGGGAAATCAAGAGAGACCCAATCCACCTGGACATTGAAACATCAAATATTTGGCCCTTGATCGCCATCAGGAGCGGCTTCTTGGGATCGGAGCCGTCGTAAGCCCTGAGCTCGTCTTCCGTGACGTCGCCCATCTGAACGGGCTCTGGAGGGACGAACGGCTGCATTTCCGCGGCCTGGTGCTTCGGATGATCGTCGGGCCCCACAAACATGCCGGTGACGAGATGATAGACGGCTATCATGAGCGCTAGTACTGTGAAGAAGGCCGCTGGGGAAAGGCCTGTGTAGTCAGGAATCGCTTGGAAAAGTGCAGAGTAGAAAGCCATTTCTAAGGAGAGCGGAGGAAAGCAAGAGCAGGTAAAACAAACAGACGGGCCTTTGTTGTTTTTTGGCAAGGACAAGTGTGGAAAAGGGGGTTTTCAGGAGGATACAAGGGATGAGATGGTGCTCATCAACGCTGTACAAAATATTCGTTGATACATCAAGATGTTCCATTTCGTTTCGAGCCGCAGTGTTTTAATTGATCCAATAGTTGGTAGCAGATTAAAAAAATTATAATCCATTAATAATGGTTTGGTGATAAATTTTATCATTAATTCACAAATTTAAACTGATTTGAGCCGTTGAAATAATATATATATTTATTCTTATATAAAAAATATTAGAAGATAATATTTTAGCCATTCATCATTCAACTTTTAACCTCAGCCATATATTCTCCATATAAAAATAGTGAAGACACAATTAGCACTATTGTTAATGGATTGAATGGTTTTAATCGAATTGAGCAGTTCGGTTTGGTTCGATTTGGTTTTTAAGAGGGCAACAGATTGATTACGGATTACGAAACTACCAATCCGTAAGTAATGGATTAAGCTCAATCAAATCCAATTCAAATTATGTACACCCTAGTATTGGGTCGAGAATGATTGTGAGATTTGCTCATGTTGGTAGCTTTGTGTGAGTGGAGTAAGGGGCCCACGTATAGATGAGGGGCACTTTTGGATGGCTAGTCTGAATATAATCATCTTGTGGCTGGTTGATAGATGGTTAGGAGAGAGAGAAAGCGTGTATTGTGGGAGTGAAATCCACATTGTCCATGGGGAGTGATTATGTTTTTTTTCGGCCGTCACGGATACGACTCAACTTTACTCATTGGGTGAAGTTTCACTCGATTTTAGATAAGGCCTATCCTTCAACTGTTGCTAATATGAACTTGTACCAACGACGGAAAGCAAAGAAATCTACCCATTTCTCCTAGGGCCCACCTGCAGTTGTGGATGGGAATGGAGGGATGGGAAAATCTCTTCCCCCAAATCGTTGTACCAACCACTTAATCACCTGCCATATAAGTTTTCACCATTCACAATAACCCACTTGGATAGATAAGCCCACTATATATTCAAGCACACGTTGCTCACCTTATTATAAGGCGTCTATGTTGGGTTTTGTCTTATATTCCGGTTTGGCTGGATTGATCGTCTGGTTTAGCCAAATCCGAGGTTCAGGGTTATGAGTATTTTAATAATTATGTATGCATTTTCTAGTTGGCCAAGAAAGCAAGAACTATATATATTGATGTATTGTAACTCTAGATCTTGTGGGGATTGAGACATGATCATGATAGATGAGTTTTCTCCTTTGTGGACGAATGCAAGATTGCCAAACCATGTAAAATTATTGTGTTCATGTGTGTGAAAGCTTGATGGTGTGATTGTGTGTGTTCATCATGGTTGATCCGTCAACCGACGGTATTTCCATTGTGCCGCTTTTTCTAATAAGTGGTATTAAAGCGAGGTGGAGATTGCTCGGGTTTCGCGATCATTGGATTGAGTCTCACGTCGAAGGAGGGAGAGGTTGACGTTTGGTTTCTTGAAACAGAGAAACAACCAAGATATCTCTCGGTTTTTCAAATTTGTGGAAGTTGATGGAGAAGGGGGTTCTCAGATGTGCAAAGGTATAAGGGCTTCAGTTTCTGCGTTGCAGACTCAAACCGCAAGGTAGCAAAGGAAAGGCCACGTGTGATTGAAGAAAGGAGACTTCTGGGTTATCGGCTTTTCTGCAAATCGGAAAAAGTGGTATAGTCTGGAATTAGAGAAGAAGAGATCGCCATAGATCTCAGAAGAAAGAGGAAGGAGATTGTCGAGGTCACCGCATGGCCTTTGTCCCCACTGTCCGTGTTGTTGCAGTTGCTCCACGCCCACTATCACCGTTCACTTGTGTCAACTTCGGAGTTCCTGCCGCCTTGATCCGGGTTGCCAGTGATCTGCGGTGAGGCATTGGTTTCCGGTCCTCCTTCACCGTGGCTGAACAGAGGAAGCAGAGAAGGGGTTAGACCTACAGTTCCTCCCCTTGTGTTGCATAGAAACAGTGAGGAAGGAGGTTGCCAAGGCCTAGTTGTCAGGCCAGGTCAGGTTCGGGCAGGTCAGCCTGACTCGTGGAGATGCCCAGTCCAGTGTAGGTCAGGTCCAGGTCAGGTTGGGTCGACCTGACCCATTAGCATAGTTCAGCCCAATCCGCCAACAGGTTTGTGTTGATGTTGGTATTGTAGGTCAAAGGCAGTTTGACTGGATCCAATGGCTGAATTTGTTTTTTGTAATATCTTGATCGTCCAATGTCCGATTGGAGACTCGTTGTGAGGAGATCTATGTGTATGTGGAGGTTTGACCAATTGGAGTGCATAAAACTGTTTCTGCGATATCGAAGCCATTTGAAGTTGGATTTCAAATTTGTTTCTTCCAGCGTGCTCGCGGTGATGAGATTTATAAGGCAAGCAGAAGAAATTGGCAGTTTGATGGGCAGGAAATTGGGGGACTAAAGAAACTGAGAGATTTATGACGATAGTAGTGGATTCAAGCATCACGGGCCAGATTGAAGCGTTTGATGGGGAAACGACTTTAGGAATTGACAGGAAAGAGTGTTAGACTCCGTGACACAGTAATGATTGAAAAGTGTTACTTGATGTCATGAATATGAGATTGCTTCGAGTATTTTAATGGAAAGCATAGATCTGCATCGAAAAGATCGAGAAGGAGCGACATACCAAAGTAGAAGGAATACTAAAAGAATCAGGATCAAAAGGAGATAGTGTGCAAAAAAGCTCGAATTCGGATGACGAGGAATCACTTTTGGTCACTACAGGTATGAGTCGGGCTTATGATTCATGGTATTAGGATTCAGATTCTTCCTATCATGTGTTTTAGTAGAGATTGGTTTGATGCAAATAACTCTCATTATTGATGAATATGTTCTTATGGGGGAAGATGCAAATTAAGGAGCATTTGAGATAAAAGTGGTAGAGATCTGGGTGTATGATGATGTTGTTCAAACCCTAACGAATGTGATATATGTTCTGTGTTTACGAAGAAATTCGATTACTTTGGGTGCCTTAGACTTCAAGGGCTGCAAGTGCATTATAGCAGGTAGTTATGAAGGTGAAAAAGGGAGCATTGGTCATCATGGAAGGGTGAGATGATCAGAAATCTCTACAGGTTAATAGGAGATGCATTTTTAGGTGGAGCAGTGAAGGAGATATCAAATAATAGGGGAGGAAATCCATGGTTCGCGTCGAGTTATATGTGACGGATCATCGGAAGATGGATTGATGGGTATTTGATGATATCATTTAGCGGAAATCTAGGAAGATTTGAACAGAGATCATTTTCTCAAAAAAGGTAGTCCAGTTTAGGTTGGAGTAAGCCAGTTTAGCATCGGGACATAGGGTCATACCTAACCCGCGTGTGCAGTGCCCAACCCATCAGAATAGGATAGAATAAGACAGTTGTAGATTTGATGGAAAGAACATCAGGATGAAGATATAATGAGGTCTTCAATTTTGTCTTGACAGATGGAAGTTAGGTTCATTGTATTGCAAGAATGCATGCATGTGGCAACAAATACAGGGCACTTTGGAGGTTCTAGACAGTGGTGTTGAGGTCAAAAGAGGTAATTGTGGGAAGTCTCAAGTCGATTTGGACTTGATCAACACCAGACAATGATGAAATTGTCTGTGCACACGGGATAGGGGTTGCATGAGCCATGCTTAGTCGTAGCGTGTGCTGAGGCATACCTTTCAGTGCGGTATGCGAAGTGCTGGTTCAACATATTAGAGTATTGAAGAAAGAAGACTGCGCCATCGGTGTAGTGATATATCATTCAGCAAGTACGTAAAGACATTATCGAGTATCTTAAGGTGGCTCTAGGGATTTACGGAATCTAAGCAAAGGTAAAGCTTATTGGGTTTTGTCTTGTATTCCGATTTAGCTAGATAGGTTGTTTTGTCTAACCAGAACTAAGGTTCAGGGTTAGAATACTTTAGTCATTATGTATGGGCTTTCTTGTTGGGCAAGAAAGCGGGAGTTATATATATTGTTGTACTGTAATCCTAAATCTCAGAAGATTGAGATGGGATCATGATATATGAGTTTTCTCCTCCGTAGACGTAGGCAAGGTTGCCAAACCACGTAAAACTGTTGTGTTCATAAGTGTAATTGCTTGATGGTGTAATTGTGTGTGTTCATCATAGTTGGTTCGTTAATCGCAGGTAATTTCTGTTGTGCCGTTTTTCCCAACAGTCTGGTGCTTACATGAGATTTTTCCTAAGGGTTTGTTGATAGGTGTTGGGTGTTCTGCAAAAATCATAGGAGTTCGCTTACATTTCTAAATTCATGTCTGGGAGGCTCTCCATTATTTATCTTGGATTGCCTATTGGAACAAAACCAATGTCTAAGTCTTTATGGGATTCAGTGATTGAATATTTTAAGAAAAAACTCTCTTCGTAGAAGAAGACTTAGTTGTCTGTGGTAGGAAAAATCACTATCATTAATGCTTATTTATCCAATCTTTCAATCTAATATATATATCACTGTTCAAAATGTTAAAGGCAATAATTGGGAGGCTAGATCGTATCCAAAGGGATTTTTTGTGGGATGGTTAGGATGACAAGACAAAGCTGCACTTTATAAAGTGGACCGAGGTGATCAAACCTAAATCCAATGGGGGGCTTGGTATTGGTAGCTTAGAAAACAAGAATTGGACTTTGTTGTCTAAATGGTGGTGGAGGTTTGGGAAAGAAAAGGAGGCTTTTTGGCATATCTTGATTTGCTTTCAAATGTGGTGAAGATAAATGGGGATTGTGGCCTAAACAAGGGCCTAATTTTCAGAGGTTGGGTATTTGGAGTGTTCTTGCTACTTTTGGGGATGAGACTAGTGTTAGGGGCAAAGGGACTGATTTTATGGTGGGGAATGGCAAGAATGTTTGGTTAGATGATTAGGTAGGGGTAGGGCCCTTGTGTGGGTTATTCTTAATGCTCTTTAGATTATCAGTTAACAAGGAGTCTTCCATTATTGACTGTTTTGAGATATATAGTGGCTCTATGGTGTGGGGTGTGCCTTTTAAGAGAAGTCTTCGGGCATTGGAGGGAGTATGTATGAGGAATTGTTAACTATTCTTGCTAACCTACTTCTTTGCATGGATTCTAAGGACATTCGGATTTGGAAGCCTTTCACTTCCACGGAGTTCTCAACAAAATCTTTCTATTTACTTTTCGATGGTCACACTCATAGGGCTCCTTCTTCCCATGTTTGGTTAGGATTGGCATCTCCTTGGGTTGAAGTGTTTTGTTGGTTGGTAATTGAGGCAAAAGTTCCCACATCCAATAATCTAAAGAAGAGAGGGATAATATCTTCCAATATTTCAGGCCTTTGTGTGATGTGTGGCAAGGAGGAGGATATGGTTAGCCATATTTTTCTTTATTGTGAGGTGGCAATCACCGTTTGGTGTAATTTTATTGAGAGATGTGCTTTTGATTGTGTTGTTTGAAAAAATTCAAAGAGGCTGCAGATGTTTTGTGTGGTGAGTGTTTTGTTCGATATGGTCATGTCTTATGGAAGATAATTTCGTTTGCAATTTTATAGTTTATTTGGAAGGAAAGGAATGATAAGATCTTTATAAACTCTTCTTCTACTACAACTGAGGTGATTACTGAGATAGCCTTAAGGATTGCTAAATGGGCCTTAAGTAGGAAGGAGTTCTTAATGTTCAGCTTAAATGATATCATTTACAATCGGAAAGCTTGTATAGGTTGTTGTGCTCTTAGGGTGAGGAGAGTAGTTGATTGGTCTCCTCCTTCCTTTTGGATGTTTAAATTTAATATTGATGGCGCCTCAAGGGGCAAGTCGGAGCTAGCAAGAATTGGAGGAGTGTTAAGGAATTATAATGGAGATGTGCTAATTATATTCTCAGAGAACGTGGGAGTTTGCGACTCTAATGAAACGGAAGTTTTAGTTATTTCGGAATGTTTAAGATCATTCTCTAGGAGATATGAAGGTGCTATTGTTGTTGAAAACAATTCTTCCAATGCAATAGCTGGGTATTAAACCAAAAGGCAAGACCTTTGAAATTTTAATTCCATTTCAATGAAATTAGAGAAATATGGCTACCATCAGTGTTTCCTTTCAGCATGTAATTAGATTCGTTAACTCTACCGTAGATGCTTTAGCTAAGGAATGGATAATGAGATTGTCTCGTTATGTGGGTGAGATAATATAATTGAGGTTGAGTGATGTACGGTGCTTTTATACCTTTTCCCTTCTTTTCATTCTCTTTTTTTGTTCCTTGTAATTTAACTTTCTCTTAATGAATTGCCAGCGTTTAAAAAAACATGAGATTTTTCCTCCTTGGTAAAGATTCACAAATGTAATTTAACTGACTAGTCGGGTGCACTCATAAAATGATTTAATTCAAACCAAATAATGAAGCTCAAGCTCAGACATGATGATGCAAGTCAAGTCATAAGACTTGTGTCAGTCCTTTTAGTTCCTGTTACACGTAACATAAGGCTGCTCATTGTGAGATTGAATACAGAAAGTTGGGGCCTTCCAAAGGACAAAACTGAGAGTAGGACCTCCAACAAGCATGTTCCACATGTCCTCCAAACTGAGGTAGGTGGGAGCTGGTTGGTGTTTGGTCTTGCCGTGGAGGTTTGAGTGAAGTTTCGAGGAAAAAGAAAGGCTATACGGAGCCCTTGTGAGAAGATGAATAATAAAGAGGTAGAATTGAAAAAGCAAAGATAAAAGAACTGGAGATTGTTGACATGTGGGGATCGGGGGACGATTTTCCTAAGGTCTACGGCTAGGTAGTTTTGACATCGTTAATTTGTTTGCACATTCCATATGATTGGTGGGTAAAGATGAAGACAAACAGTGAAGTGAATCTAAAAAATGACCGTCAAATAGGCACCTCTTTGATAGAAATTGAATTTAAGGACCCTGCAAAATGAATACCAACCCATCACATTAGTAATTTAAATTTCTTTTAAGGAACATCTTATCACTACAATATATCCTTCACCAATTACCCGCATCACTTTTACCTTGCTTCTGTAATAACCATCTTTTTCTCTTTGATATTAACCAATGCCCCCAGGCCCTTGGAAGGCAACAGTGGAGTGAATTGTAGCACACAATGGGGAGAGGACGGGTGCACATGTAGGTAGTGTACCGCTTATGCCTGTAAGGGAGAGAATTGAGCAGTTGAACTTTGGCAGGTTGGTGGGAACAGGACTTTAATAATCCTTTAGTAGAACTAATTTGCCTAAAAATTAATTCATTCAATTCCTATCTAATCAATGCAAAATAAGACGCCCTTAATACCATTAAATTCTTAGGCTTTCTAAGACACATATATATATAGAGGAGTCTTCATATATATATATATAAATATATAATATGAGACTTAAAATTGAAGAGACAAACATGAATATCTAAAATAACCATTATGGAAAATGAATTAAAAGCAGACATAAAAAGAAAACCCACCATCACCCTAGTAATTTAAATATTACTACCCATCTACATCTCCACCTTATATCCCTTACCCTTTGACTCTTTAATAATTCTTTGTTGGAGCTCATTTAACCATTAATATTAATATCATCTATACTCTGATGTGGAGAATTCAATAGAGTGATAAAATTGAACATTGGTTTTTTGCAATCCAGCTAAGGGGGTGGCACCCGAATATGGACACGACTAAAAGCTCAATTCACACATGTAAGGTAACAAGGACTTGCAAGTATGAGGATATGACACAACTCACACATGCGAGAAATGGGGGACCCACACATATAAAGACACAAAAACAACTCACACATATGAGATAATGGGATCTGCACATGTGAGGACACAAACATGGCGTGGTTCTAAATGGTTCTCCAATTCTACGATTATCTTTGGAGGTTTCGATTTGTTAGTGATCGGGTTTAAGTCCTTATTTAGGCCCTGATAAGTAAATGGGTCTGGGTTCGTTCCACCTTGGTTCTAGTCTGTAGACCTAAGATTTGACATATTACATCAATTTTTGAGAAATATTCGTAAAAGTTAGTTTTTTACAATGCATTTTCTACACGGATTTAGACGCGGACCCGAACCCACCCCATACATGGAACCAGTTATTGTGCACGTGTGTGCATATACCAAGATTAACAATCAACCACACAAGAAGACAAGAGATTTACGTGGTTCGGTAAAGATGCTTACGTCCACGGAAAACTAATTTCCACTAGGTTCTCCTCCAATCTGTGAAACTACAGCATTGGAAGCTCAGCCTCTTTTCAGGGTTACAGATTAGATCATATATATAATTATCACTTCCTTATCCCCCAAGAACTCTATCTTAAAAAAAAGGAAAGTCCTAATCCTGTTAGAAAACTACTGTTTAATAAATAGAAAATTCCTAATATAATTAAGGAAATCACCCAAAACACTGAACCCAATTGGTCTGGACTCACTTGGCCAACACCAGTTCCGGTTCTGGTTCCATATTCTTATTAACCGTTTTGGTTCCAGAACTAGGAAACTGGTTCAAACTAGTTCCAATTATATTTTCAGATCCACTATGGACCCGGATTGGAATCGACACGTTTACAACCCCACAGAAACATAACTCACACATCCAAGGTAATGAGAACCCAGATATGTAAGAAGACATGACACAAATCACACATGTGAGGTAGTGGAGACTCTCACATGTGAGTAAAAAAGATATAACTCATACCTGCAAGATAAAGGGGACCCACAAATATGAGAAGACAAGACACAATTCATACAAGTAAAATAATAGAGACCCACACAGGTGAGAAAATTTGACATGAAGACTCCTTCAACTTCTACAAACAGGAGATACAAATGGCATAAGATCACGGGGATCTTATCCCATAACCTGTTCAATCTAGTTGGATGCATCATAAAGGGCTGCACATATGATATACATATATATGGATCTAAAAAGGGGCCTTTCCTTCTAGATTCTTTCTTTAGGTGTCATGGGCAATGCAATTTGTAAACAACAAAAAACTCCGTCACCTGTGAGCGTACAAAGTAGAAGCAACACCACCAACGACCAATGAAAAGGAACAATTTAATATCCAACTTACTACAAATTTAAGTGGAAAATAGCTGAAGATACAAATAAAGAAATCAATTGAGTGACAATGAAGACAGAAACCTCATTGGCAAGTAGAAAAATTAGTAAAAACAAAACAGAAGTGGCTTAAAAAAAGAAAGAAAAGAAAATATGTGAATTGAGAAATGAGAACTACGAAGAAATTTTGATTAAAAAAAGAGATTTTCTTACTAAAAGGCCCCTGTATATTCAGAAAACATAAAAAAAGCCCCTGTTATTTATGTTTTTACAAAAACACCCTTCGATTGCTTGTGTAACGCG
The DNA here is from genome assembly GCA_037013555.1 of Sextonia rubra. Taxonomy (NCBI): domain Eukaryota; kingdom Viridiplantae; phylum Streptophyta; class Magnoliopsida; order Laurales; family Lauraceae; genus Sextonia; species Sextonia rubra. Next base: position 13,935,107 of record JASUAD010000007.1, on the reverse strand, counting down.
TGACTGTATTTTTTGAATATAAATGAGAGAGAGGGTTGATAGGAATACCCTTTACTTAACCTTAGCAAGTCTCATTTATTTATTCAGCTTTTAATGGAGCCCACCTAAATGCATGATGACCAAGGTTGCATAGCAATGGAAAAGCTTGGATGTAGAATAAAAAAATAGGTGATATCAACCCATTCAAATGATCCCAGTGTGTGGTTTTTAGGTGTTTAAATTTGAAGGGAACAAACTTTAGAGTCATTTTAGTTATTATTAAGCATAAATTGGTCAAAAATAAAATATTAAACTATCAAAGTTACATTCTGTATATTTGGACTGCTGGTCAAGGGTAATAAAACTATAAAATATAGGAGCAGTTTTTTGACATTTTGTGACAATAGAGAAAGTTTTTGTATAAAACTCAAAAAAAGAAAAATACCAGTTTAATATCTTAATTCTTGAAAATTAAGAATTGCATATGAAAAGCAGTAAGAAAATTGCCGTACTAGTGATCGTTAGTGAAACCCAACTAAATAGAGGAATGAGTTGTTATTACCTCATGTATGAATGGTGTCTCCACACAAGCGTAAGTTCCCCTCACCTCTGATGTTAAGTTGTGTCCCTTGTATATCCGAGTTTCCATTACATAGCATGTGTGAGTTATATCTTATTGTATGTGTAAGTTCCTTTCGCCTTACGTATGTGAATCTTTCCGGTCCAGCCCCTTAGCTAGGTTTTAAAAAAAAGAACATAAAGATTGAGACAATGTTTTGCTTTTTATAATCATGTTCAGATTATATTGGCCTATTTTTATGCATGTCAATCACTAGGGTACAGGAATGAGAATGGTATGATGTAGATTGGATATCATCTTAAGGCTTTTAATTATAGAAATTCAAAATTTCCTTTTTTTTTGTTGGGTGGTGGGCTGGGTTGGGGCGGGGGGTGGTGATTATAGATGGGCCCAATGTAGGAAAGAAAAAGTGGTTGACTTTTTTTCCTGTTTTCTACTGAAGTAGCAAATTCAAAATTGTGGAAAAGTAGTTTACCAATTCACTGTAGATTCATTCTTCGACTTCAAACCATGCTACCCTTAGCCTGTCTGAAGTACAAGCTCTTCTCTTTCCTTTCCCAGTGTAGATCCCCGAGGTGTAAACCTAGAGAAATATACTGAGTTCGTTTTTTTGGTAAATATAAGTAGAGGATTTTACCAAAAAATTTCCCTTATACTCTCAAAAGATAAAAAAGGATCTAAAATATATGTATCTACCACAGTGGTCTCAAGCGCCCTTTTTGGTTTATTCATTTATTTGTTGTTTTGCCGAGCAGTAATATCCCTAGTCACTCGCATATGCGAGTAGAGATATCCTTGCTCGTTTTTCCTTCTTCTTCCTCATCTACTTCCCTCCTCCTTCAACTCCTTCTATCTCTACCAACTAACGCCCTACCTACACAATATTTTCTTTTGTGATATGGTGACTTCATAGTCTTGAACTTGGGTGCAAGTGGGAGCTTCTTACCAAAACACCCTAGTATCATGTATATCCATTTAAATTTATCATCTTTCACATCCTTTTTTTCTCCCACAACCTAAACAAATTCGTCTGAACCCATTCATCTTCTTTCATCCAAACGAATGAAACTTCATCCCCATCTCATAGAACTCTGTCTCTCTAAATATATATATATATATTTCTTGAACCCATCTTTTCTCTCTTCTTTCTTCCATTTTCTTTTTTCTCTTTTCATTCTTACTCTTTATAATTTCTTTGTGTAGCCGGCAATCATCTCTCAATCATTTCATCAAACACTTTGCATCACTCAAGTATTGTACCCCATCAACATCTCATCTTATTCCCTTTGCATCCCCTTGCCTTACCAATCCAATTTACAACATCTAAACTAACCTCATATCTGTGACTAAGAATCTCTAACGTTTTCTTTCACTATCATCTTCAAATTCACCCATCATCACCATCTAATCTCCATCATCTGGTGACCACCATCTAAAAACAAAGTTGTTTTTTTTTTCCCTGAATCTAACCTGAGCAACAATATCCTCACTCAACTATGAAGAAAAAGAAGAAATGAGCAGGAATATCCTCACTCGTATACGTAGGTTAGTGGGGATATTGCTGCTAGGTGAAACAACAAAAAAAAAAAAAAAAGAAAAGAAAAGAAAAGAACAAAAAAGGGCTCATGAGACTACTATGGTTGATACATATCTTTTAGGTCATTTTTGATTTATTGTGAATATAAGGGCATTTTTTCGGTAAAATCCTCATTTCGAAATCATGAGGTTTTTTTTTTATTTTGATAGAAATAGAAATCCTAAGTTAAAGGAGTACAACTCCACAATGTGGTATATCTAGCATAACTTATACCGTTTGAAATAAACGCGCTCTACATATATGGGTATCAACAACTTTTGTCAATCTAAGTTACGTCATGATTGAATTCACTGTTTGATGAGAACATAGTAATGAATATGCACGACATTGTGTTGGTCACATTTTTTTAAAATAAAAATTAGTCCATTAGTAGAGAAAATCCAAATTGACTTTAAGTTTGAACAATGGAGTTTATTTTTAGAAAAATTCTCCTAGAGTCAACTCTGTACCAAAAAGGACCCCAAAGACATGAATCCACTATAGTGGTGTCAAGGGTTTTTTATTTAAGTTTCTCAAATCTAAGTTGGGCAAGAATATCCCCGCTCACCTACATACACAAGTGAGGATATCCTTGCTCGTTTTTTTTTCTTCTTCTTCTTCCTCCCTCCTCAATCCTCATCTCCTTTATCAACCAACCAAATAAAAGGAAGATCCTCTCTCTCTTTAGGATCTACTTTAGATTGATTGGCATAATTGTGCCAAAAGTATGTAGGACTTGAATCTTCCCTTTTTTGGATTTGGTGATTTTATTTTTTGAATTGAGAGATTGCAAGTGGATTCTATGCTTGGACTTAGATGATCTAATGTGGATACTAAAAAATTGTTGCCATAAGGTGAAGGTCAATAGATGAAAATAGTAGATCATGAAAACAGTAAAAACAGCTTTCCACCAATCACCACTGGGTTAATTAGTCTTGGCCTGCAGTCTTTTCTTCCTTCTATTCTGCACTTTCTAGGTAACTTATGTAATCCATTTTGACCATAAATTAGAGCCTTAATTCCCATAGATGACGCCCATTTTCTGTTCATAAAAAAATTTTGCGAGATGATGTATGTTAAATCTCACAAAATTGAATAAACACAAAAATGGGAAGAAACTACTAATATTGATTAATTTCCTTTCGAAAATGCAAGGCTAGACCTCACCAAATTGCAAGGCTAGACCTCACCAAGTCGAAGGGAGGAAGAGGGGGTGGTTGAATTGGACCAAAATCAATTTTATCCTTAATTAAAATTTGATTTAAATAAACTGTCAGACAATTAAATCACCTCCAATACAACCACCACAATATGCAAATAAGAGATGAAGATCAACAATGGAACCAAGCTAAAATAGTAAGCATGTGAGAGCTAGCAAATTGAAAATGATCCAATTTTAGCAATTTAGTCTAGAGCATGTGAGAATGAGCACAATGAAATTATATCAATCCAAGTAGGAGATAAGACAATCCACACATCCAATCTCACATAAAGACACAAGATTTATAGTGGTTCGGTCCAAACCTACATCCACTTTGAAGAGCAATCACTTTTGGTTCCACTAAATAAGGCAACTATATACATAAACCTCAAACACTAATTTTTTGATCCGGTGGTTCAATCCAAAGATGTAATCTACCACAGTAGTATTTTTTGATATGGTGATTCAATCACCAATTTCTAAGCCACCCAAAGATAATAGAGAAATGAATATAAGAGGACCACAAACCCAAGACAAGTTACCTTGACCTTGATGTGCTTTTGAAGCTTGAGAGATGACCTCTAAGCTTTGATCCCTTCAACAAGTATCGTGGTGACGATATTCCAATTAATGCTCAGCCAATGAAAAAGGGTTTCAGCTCTAGGGAAAAGCAAGGATTTGCATAATGATGGGCTTATGGTTTCCCTAGATCAAGATCTCCACACCTCACACTATCAAGCTAATATGCCTTAGATGTTCCTAAATGAGAGTGGAGATTAGTGGTTGGAAGCTTAGTAAATTCTTTGCTAGGCACAAGAGCTTGAGAGAACTCTAAAAGATTTGCAAAAGATAGGTTGAAAATGAAACTTCTCATATTTAAACACAAGCTCCAACGGATCGATCTGCAGCTAGCTTTTAAGTCCCCACAGCTAGCCGGGTGGGAAAAAGACAAGCCCAACGGGCGGATTACCTCCAAAATGAAATTTTAAGTTTGGTCTATAGTTTGCTCTACGACTAGCTAGACAGTGGCCCGGAGACCCTTTCAGAAAAATGGTTCTTTTCTGTAAAACCAAGTCGGGCAACATAAGGCTAGCCAGGCAATATTGTGAGACTAGCCAGACTCAAGCCAGGGAGAACCTTGCAAGAAATGCAAGCCTTTGGAAAGCTAGCAGGGGAAATGATTTACGGATAGCCGGGTTTTGAACCCAGTAAGCCAAACATGACCAGAAATCCATATTAAAACAATTGTATTTTCCTGAAAAATTCAAGAGGATTCTAAGGGCAATTTTATGGTGAAATTATAGGGTCACTTACCTTTGGTACTCAAGGAAGTCTCCCAATTTGATGAGTATTGTGCCTCCCCAAGCCTTGAGCTCCCTCTAATGGTGAAGATCTTCCTTTAAACTTCTTAAATAGGCTTTGACTTGGACTTTGACACAAAATTGACAATAAAGAGTAGTACAAATTTTAATTATGGCACTAACACCTTTTGTTTACATGTGTTCAATGGCTTTCATTTCAGGGGTGCAAGCTGTTTACAATTTTACGCAACTCACAGCCCCTCCCTCTACTCTCAAATATGGTAAAAAAAAATTGACAAAATATGAGAAAAGTTACATAAAATAAAAACTGTGCATAAATTGGAAAATACAGGACCGTAACCGAATTGTCTGTGATTGGTTTGATCACGAAAACCTACAATTTGTTTCTTCTTTGTCTTTTGCTTCTGTCTTCCTAAATAGTTGCCAAGGGATGGATACACCTTTGCCTTTGGGTTTTGGAGGATTTGGACCATATTTTAGAGTCAAGAAATTGAGTTTTGAATCACCACGGCCTTCGATGATCACCATTTTGGTTTATGGACAACGTTTATACAAATCCGATGGGACTGCCAATGTTTGCGTTGGCAAGATGAACAAGGTTGTGCCATTCTAATCTAATGCATTTCAAGAATCAGAATAATTCTGAGTGACAGCCTTTACATAACCGTTTAAAACGGCCTGTATCCCAATAAGTGAGAAAACAAAAGGCAAATTATGGTTTCATAACTTTGATTTGCGATGGCGAGGAGCAATGTCTTCATGGAGTTTTAGAGAGTTAAAGAGTGTCCTCCAATGTTTGGAACCATGTCTTACCTTGTATTGGCGAGAGGAAGAACTTGGGAAGAGGATTGGAGAATGCTCCAAGTGTGGAAGCTTTCTAATGCCTTGTAGACAGTGGTTTTTGTAGATGCCAATAAATGGAGTTGTTTGTCCATTGATGCCTTACTAAGAGGTGAAGATGCCCTTTTATAGAATTAAGGAGCAGTTAGAATGGTTTTGGGAGTTAGAATTCAAATTAAAGTTAAAATTACTCCAAAACCACTCAAAACTGCCTTAGTACAGTTGTCCGTGACTGAGTAATTCGGTCACGACAGACTGCACTTGTAGGGTTCGTGACCACTAGGGTTTAATCATTGATGTTTTTGGCTTGAATGACCTTTCATTTTGATGAAACTTAGAGGGTTATCTTTTAACATTATTTTGAGAGTGTTGTAGAAGTTTCATCCCATTTTGATCTGCATAAGTTTTCCAACTTGATCCCTTCGTCTCCACGACCATTGTTCTCAGTCACGGGCAAGGTTCGTGACCACTAGCGATTGGTCACGGGCATTTTTGGCCTGAGTGACCTCTGATTTTGATAAAACTTGGTGGAATGACTCTTGACATTGTTTTGAGAGCACTGTAAGCATTTTATCCTGCTTTGAGCTCCATAGGTTGACCAACTCGATCCCTTTGACCTTATGCATAACATACATTGGGTGTGAACCACTGTCTTGGCTGATTTGAGCCCAAATGACCTCCAATGGATCTAAAACTTTGAGAAACTTACTTTGAATATGTTTTGGAGTTCCCACTCACATGATTTTACCTTATGGAAGTACTTTTCCATCAGTGACCACAGAATGTTGGTTCCATGATAGTATTATTCTGGGTAGCTCATGGATTATAGTCCGGGTGAAGTCCGATTTCTGTGAGACTTTGAGAAATTGACCTTGGGAAAGCTTTGAGCCTCCTAGATGGATTTTAGCTAGTTTGTCCTTTTAGAAGTCCTTCTTTGTCTATTACCACAAGGAACTAATCCCACAACCACAAGGTGTAAGCAATCTATGGGGGCCTAATCACCTTGAGACGTGGAGGGATTGTCTTTGAACATAATTTGAAGTTTTCTCATAAGTTTCATCTGATTTAGACTTCCCTGAGCATGTTTGACCCTGTGACCACTCAAATGCTGAGTCAATGACTACAAGGTTTTGTCTTCTTTGATCAGGGCTCAAATCAACTCCAACTTTCTTGAAACTTTGAGAAGTTATTCCTAACCATGTTTTTAAGTCTTCACTTGAATTTCACATGACTTGGCCATCCAGAAGCAGGACTTTAATTTGCACTGTTAGCACTAAAAATGTGAATTTTTTATGTGTCAACAATAAGAAAAATATAATTGTACATATAGCTACTAAAGATATTCTAATGCCTATTCCCTTTGCTGCAATAATCATTACAAAGCCTTCTAGCAATGTTGTTCCTAAACATTTGCCATTCTTCCCTCTCTATTTGAATATAAAAACTCAATTGTTGCAGGGTGACAAAATTATGACTGTGTTCGCCATCAACTCCTTCATAAACAGATTTTGTAGCATTCATATTTTCTTCATTTTCATTTTCATTAATCACATGAACATCATATATATCACATCCATCATATACTTGAATAAAACTATGCATTGCACAATAGGCAACAACTATCACAATCCGAGCCCAGGAGATCGGGGGTTAGCACAAATCTAACCAGCGACACACGTACTCCCGTACATATGCACTTAGACCCAGTCTAGATGCACACGCACAAGGGAAAATCACATGTGCAAACATGTACGCGGAAGCTATAGGTATCAGACCAACACAAATACAAGGAACCAAAAGAAAGGATATCCAAAAACTTACATAAAAGTGAGAGAGCTACAAATTAAATCAAATATAAATTTATAAATCAGTGATAAACCGATGGCATGGAATGAAGGCAATATGCATGTATGCTATTGTCGCACTCTGATGGAGTAAATTCGCACTCTGCGAACCTGACGAGACAGCTGGAGTCTCCCTGGCAATCTAAAGGACCGACGAGAATTCGGTCGAAGGGTCTAAGCCTGCAACACCAAGGACAACTCATGAATACAACGATTCAGCAAAGTATAAGCAATAACAAGATAACACATGTGGTATTTAATAGAATGAAAGACAAGAATAATCATGGCAGTTCAATTTCGTATTCTAGGCCGTCGTGCATTCAAATTAAAACATGCTCTCAGGATCAATGTATACATACTATGTGGCTTCTACATATGCCATATGCTCCCAAAATAGGGATCTTATATTCGTGTAGAGAACAACATGGGCCAGATGGGTCTCAGTTTCCTGGGGTCCGGATTCCCCAAGACGTATCCTTATTGCAACAAGGCCATGTAACTATACCAAATTTACCCCGTCGGGATCATAAGGCTGAGGCTTAGTAGAGCCGGACCATATAGAATCAAACAAACATAAGAACATGCATATCTGATCATAACGTGCATATCATAACGTGTGTATAGCATAACATGTATATCTTATCAGAACGTGACGTGTATGTCTTGTTAGGCATTTATCAGATAAATCAAGAGGTCATACGAGTTAAACTAAGCATACATACCGAATAGAGCGACCAAATCAAACTTATCAGGTCAATGATATAATGGATGCCAACAGAATATAAAGAAATAAGATACCAAATGGTGAAGGCATCTCAACTCATATGCATCAAACAGTAGTATCGAACATGCAAAACCACTGTTCCACTTAGGATTAACCATGGATAGAACTAGGAAATATCTAATCATTACCCCAGCGTAGAACGCGTAGAAGAAGGCGAAGACCGAAGTCAATATGCAATGCAATCAGATTTCCGTGCAGGGATCACGATCATTTACTAGCTAATCCTATTCTATTTATCCAGTGTTTCTAACCGTGCATGATGATGTAGTTTTAAGTTGTCCGATGTACCGTTGTCTAGTGTTGTAGTGTATCTGGAATGTGCACCGAAGTCCCTTAAACCAACACCCATGGGGAGGTGCTAAACAACCGGATAACGTACATGAATGAGTCGCAGCCCTCGAAATCATTCATACCATTCGTACATTCCATTGAGCAAGTATGGGTTACTTACATTCTATCATGAAGGCCATATCAGGTTTCTTCTTTAATCTTATCATTTTCTTCATTTCTCAGGGGTTGTACGGCTTAGCCGTAGGCAACCATACGGCTTAGCCGTAGGCATTTTACGGCTTAGCCGTAATATGCACTGCAGCTCCGCCGTGGTTCCCCTTACTATTCATCCGCATTTATGGTTCAGCCGTATTTTGTTCTACGGCTTAGCCGTGTTCTGTTCTACGGCTTAGCCGTAACACATTTGACTGCTTAGACATGACTGGGCCGTAGAAGGTCTGTCAAATGCTTACTCCCAGTTGCTCCAGAAAAGCCACCCTGTACTGATCTATGGCTGGGTCACGGCTGAGCTACAGCTCAACCGTAGTTCATTACATGGCTTAGCCGTGTCCTGGCCGTAGAAAAAAGCTGGGTTTTTTTTAACTCTCTGGACTATGAGCTGTAGGCAGTTTACGGTTTAGCCGTAGACTGCTCCGGGTTATATTATGTACCTGTTACAGAAACAACTGCATGTGTACCAAAATAGCAGGATCACGTGCAATAGATGGAAACTCATACAAGATGGGCTGTAACTATACTTCACATGCACGATTACATGAATCAATCACAGTCAAACATCTACCCACATGGTTCATAGAAATTATACTTATACTTGCCTCAAATAAGTTTGAACACGCTCTTTGTTGTCCTTGGGCTCACTCACACTTCTTGGTAATGATCTAACACCCATGCATGCAAAAGAAGAAGGAACGAGAGGAGTGAGTGCATGTAACAGTCGGCATCATGAAGAAAAGAAGAAAAGCAAAACCCACGGCTCACCTTCAACCACACACGAGTGAAGAAGCAGGAGTAGACATGCACAAATGCTCCCTCTCTGGCCTGATCGACACGAAGGCATGAGAAATAAGAAGAGAAGAAGCAAGAGAGAAATCCACGTGAGGAACTGATGAGGGAGAGAGTCGGTGCTTGATTTATAAGATAAGAATGAAGACAAATTGCATGAAAGTCCAGGCATTAAGGCAAATTACAGTTCAAGTCATTTACGGGTCCAACAGAAACAAACGCCATATTTAGCAAACGAAGTAGTTACGAGAATCAACGAGCATAATAAAAGACATGCATTAATGTCAAGATGATGCATGAATGACGACATCTTACAAAATCTAAGATTACAAAAAAGGGCTTATGTCTACCTAAACCAAGTCAAACTCAACCCAACTACCTATCCATAACCCGGAACAAAACAAAACAAGGACAAAACACCATTAGCAACCAATTCAACAGTAATTAGTCGCTAAACCAGATTAAGTTGGGTCAGAGTGTTACAACAACTATAGAGACTTGGTCCTTATATTGGTATTGTGTAACTGTCTTCAAGATTGCAAATTGACTTTTTAGCACCCCAAAAGTCCTTTCTATTACATTCTAAGCTTGAGTGTCATTTGTTATGTAATTCCCTCTCATTCTGTGGATTTATACCTTTGAACTTGCTCAGATGATATCTTACTATATGATATGGTGCCAAGAATCTGGGAGCATTTGCATAGACAACATCAACTAAGTAATACCTACCTATTTATGATATGAAAATGACAAGACATTATTAAAAGTCATACTCTTCTCTTTAAACAATTGAATATATATGAAATCAAAAAACAAATAATTAGCTTCAGGTATTTTTAATGGGTCTTTAGAGGTCAGTGGATGCTCCAAGATAGGTGCATTTACGACTGATCCTTCCCAACCAGGGAGAACATATTAGAAATTCATAACAAAGCCACAAGCACCGAGAACGTTTTGTGATAAAAAACCCTTCATGTTTCTAAACAATCTATGATTTTCGAAAGGGTCATGGACCGGAACATGCATTCCATCAAAAGCTCCAAATCGACTCCTATCTGAAGGTCAGGCAATGAATATTGTAATAAATCAATCTAAGATCATTAAATTAAATTACATTGGATAGAGTATACACCTTAAAGCTATAGGAAGCTTGTGGTATGTCAATACCAGCTTGAACAAATACATTTGGAGCTAATCTATTAATCACATAGAGAACGTTTTGGAAGTGTTGGCTTATTGTCTCACCAGATCTGAGAAATCAAATACTATTTGTTTTGTTTCTCACACTGTGAGCTATAGTGTGCATGAATTCCACGACGAACTCCTCTATCGAAATCTCGTGTGTCCCGCAATAGTCATTTCTCATGAAGGGTGTGACATAAAAAATTGTCACGACCCGAGCCCAGAAATCGGGGGTTAGCGAAAAGCTAAACCGGTGGCACACGTACTCCCGTGCACGTGCATCCAAACTCAGTCCAGATGCACACACACAAGGGATCTAACACGTGCGAACTAAGCGTACGCGGAAGCTGTACATATCATAGCAAGCAATAAGAAAATAGCGGAAGCCAAAACAATGCGGAAAACAAATACGGAACGGAAAGTCAAAGCGAAATACCATACATAAAAAAAAACCAAGTACAAGCCTGAGTACACAACAAAATAAAAGGTGTACAAATATACAAAATACAAAGTCCAAAGTCCAAAGTCCAAATACAATCTCTCAAAATCCCAAAACGAAAAGCCACTGGAAGCATGCATGAACGCACTCGGCAGAGATGATCAGGCCCACTCTGCCAAACCTGAGGGTGCCTCTACACTCGACCCTGCAGCCTCCTCGACCGCCGGGGAGCTGGGCAAGGTATCTGTGCCTACAACACCACAGACAACACAAATGAAAACAACGATCCAGCAAATACAAGTAACAGGGATGAAACACTCATAGTATCAAAGTGAATAAGGACAGAATAGTAATTTCAGAGTTTCATCTTAGTATGCTAAGCAAATCGTGCGTAGAAGTAAAGCATGATATTTGGATCAAAGCATAGAAATACTGAACTAAGTGGCTACTACGTTAACCATATTCTCTCCAGTAGAGAGCAGAGCAAAGCAGAGCAGAGGAGAACACCAAAGACCGGGCCAGGGTACAAGTGGGTCTCGGTTTCCTGGGTTCCGGGGTCCCAAGACAAAGCAACACTGCAGTTATACAGAGATACAGAGATCTAAGCCAAAGGTAACCCCGTCGGGCATCCTAGGGCTGAGGCTGAGTAAAGCCAGACTAATACCAATCAAATCAAATCCATAGAAAGGGAGATTATCCGCTTTGGACTCACCGATGACAAAGACCGGATCTTATCCTCACGTATTAACCTCTGGGCAGAGCCATCAGGGAATACCCAAAATCAGAGATAGACAAAGCCAACAAAGCGTATATATTAAGTCAAAGCACCGCATAGATCAAAGCTTAGTGCAGAACGAAGAATAAAACAGATATACAGAACAAAAGCAAAATGACTGCGGAATGCATATACATAGATTGGCAGAACAGAGGGCAAAACTATAAACAATATGCAATGCATCTCAGATTTATACGGAATCAAGGTTCATTACAAGCCAACCCTAATATGGTTCTTCACTGTCACTAACCGTGCATGTTGATGTAGTTTTAAGTTAGTCAATGCACCGTTGCCATCAAAGTGTTGCACCGTAATCTTTGCGTGCACCGACGTCCCTTAAACCAACACCCATGGGGAGGTGCTTAACAGTGATCAACGCTCACATGAATGAGTCACAGCCTAACAGACTATTCATGCGATCCAAGGAATCCATTGGGCCGGTTTACATGGGTGGTTAATATGTATTTGAGCCCTACAAGTCTCACCATTATCCTAAGTTATATTTCAGAAATTGCCAAGCCTAACGGTTTAGCCATGAGGGACCTATGGTTAAGCCGAAGACATCTTACGCGCTCGTCGTAATATGCACTACGGCTTCACCTTGGTTCCATTCAAAACACAGCTAAACTGGTCATCTTCCACCTCTGATCTGATATCTTTTTCGGCTAAGCTACAGTCAGTATACGGCTTAGCCGTAGACCAATCCACGGCTTAGCCGTAGCAATTCACGGCTTCGCCGTAGCCACACCGTAGGAGTACTGTATTGGAAAAGTTTCGACTGATCAGAGATTTAATTCACGGCTGGGTTACGGTTGGGTCACGGCTAGCTTACGGCTCATCCGTAGAACAAGTTACGGCTTAGCCGTAGCCTAGCCGTAGAACAAAACTCAAAATTTCAAGTCTCTGGAAAGTGAGCCGTAGAAATTTACGGCTTAGCCGTACAATACAGAGACGAATTCGGGCTGAGTACAAAAACTGAAATTATACAGAAACATCCTCAAAACAAGCCCTTTAGGTCCCTAACACCTTAGAATTGGCTGTACACATCATATACACTAAAGAAGATGGAAATCAAAGCATTCAAACAGAGCACCCATGTGTGTTATCAAAGCCTGTACTTATACTTGCCTCAAACTCTGAAAATCCACTGAAGCAAGCTCCAAATCCACTAAAATCAAAGCAAATCAAAGAAAGAAACCATGCATGAGATGAAGACATAGGAAAGAGAAAAGGAGGTGCAATTGGAGATGAAGAAGAAAGACTTGGGGAGAGCCCACTTACCAAGCCACAAACACAGACAGAGATGAGAGAGAGAAAAAGAACGTGAAGCTCCTCTGGAGTTCTTCTTGCATGCAGTCGATCAAGTGAAGGAGCAAGAGAGAGAGACACCTGGGATATGACTCATTATATAGGTTTGGAAGTTTAAGTCAAAGTCCGGAGAGTTTATACTAATTACAGTTCAAGTCACACGAAGGTCCAACTTCTCCAATTGACTCCAAATGGATCTGACACAGTTATAGAATATAACGAGCTCAACAAAATACACGTGCTGACACCAAGATGATGCAAATATGATGTGAGCAAAGCAAAAGCAAAATTACGAAAAAGGGCTTAGAACTACCTATCTCAAGTCGAAGGTTACTCAACTACCTATCCAAGGCCCAAAACCAAGTCCAAAAGAATAAAACAACAGAAACACACACTAATGAGCCACTAATCTGGCTCAAAGGGGGTCGGAGTGTTACACAAATGGAATGTTTGGGTTTCCATTCTTAGTTGACTTATACATTTGACATCCCTTTCATTTGTTAATGTCCAATGTCTTAAGGTCTTGAGAAGTTTCTATTAATTCTTTTTGCTTTCTTCTTAGACATCCCATACATATATGCTAATAATAACATTTGTTGCCTCCATGATATCACCACCACACCCCCCCCCCCCCCCCCCCCCCCAACAAACCAAATAATAATAATAATGTACCTAATATTGCGTGTGGTTCTCATTGGTGTCTCTTTAACACTATCATGTTCATCTAAGTTATTATTTGATGAATCCTCAATCTAAAAGATTAAATTATACAAAATATTGTGTGGGATGTTGTAATTATACGAAATTTTAATTCATAAGATATTTAGGATCAGTGACATATTTAAAAGAACAATGCAGTAGATATCAAATATGGATTTCAATAAACAACTGCTGGACATTGGCTGAAAACAAATAAAATAAAAAGGAAGTTATACATCACAAGAGTATGCATTTATTACAAAGAATTAAATACCCCAACAATTCTCATTATACATATAATACATTAGGGAAATGATAAAATAAGCAAACATGACCAATACAATATGTATTTAATAATATTAAAGGAATCCAAACAATTGAAACATAAAAAAAAAAAAAAAACACATATGTAAGTTTCTAAACCACACACAATGGAACAACCAAATTGTAAAATGTAGAGGAACATGTCATTTAACATACCTTATCCACGTGACAATTTTATGACCTAATGGGCTCCTATTTACTGCTGTTGAATAGAACATTTACATTTACATTTAACCAATAAGAGGCAAAATAATGTAGGCTAGAGTAAGAAGCTACGTGTAAGATGTGAGTAAAAATGACATGGATGGATTAAAACATGAGTGAGTTATCAAATAGAGGGAACTACTAGGTTCTTTGAGAAAAACGCCAAACTCATGAAGGAGACGGTGCAGCCAGATAATTTCACTACTCACATATGACATAGACTAATATTCAGTTTCGGTGGTTGATTTAGAAGCAGTGGTTTTTTTCTTACTCTTCTATGAGATGAGCAATGTTCTTAAGAACATACACCAGCCAGATGTAGATCTACGAGTATCAAGGCAGCTTGCCCAATCAGCATCAGTAAATGCTCAAAGACGTAGGGAAGAAGTGGTCCGATAAAATAGTCCTCGATCATGGGTGCCCTTGACATAGCGCAGAATATGGAAAACAGCCTGAAGATGTGACTTTCAAGGATCACTGATGAACTAACCAACAGTTTGAATGGCATGAGAGATATTTGGCTTTGTCATAGTTAGGTATAGCGGGCTACCAACTAGCCGTCGAAACAAAGTCGGGTCTTCAAGAGGTGGCCCATCATCTTTGCTAAATTTAGTTTTGAGTTTAATAGGTGTGGTAAATGGTTTGGCATCACCGAGTTGTGCTGACTGAAGTAGTACATCAGCGGCATATTTGTGTTGTACCATCCGAATACCATCCTTGTTTCTAGAAACTTAGAGCCCTAAAAAATAAGTAAGAGGACCCAGATCTTTCATCATGAAAGAATTCATGAGATGAGTTTTGAGGGTGGAAATGCCAGCCACATTGTTGCCACTGATTATCATATCATCAACATAAATCATGAAAATGGTACACCAATAGGTGGTTCTTCAAATAAATAGAGAATTATCATTTGGCCTTTGAAGAAAATTTGCTATAAGGATGGCAGAGTGAAACTTATCAAACCAAACCCAGGGAGCCTGTTTGAGTCCATATAAAGACTTTTTCAATTTGCAAACATGATGCGGCGGACATGCATACCCTGGTAGAGGACGCATATAGACAATCTTCTGGAGGTCGCCATGCAAAAAGGTTTCCCACAAAGGCCAATTACAAGTTGTTGCTTATAACCCTAGGCAACTAGTCGTGCTTTGTAGTGATCAATATTGCCATCAGGTTTGAATTTGAGGGAAAAGACCCAATTGCTACCAATGATAGAGGTATTTGATGGAAGAGGCACCGCCTCCCAAGTGTTATTTATCTCGGGAGCTAATAATTCATCTTTCATAGCATCTTGCCAACATGGAATGTTAGTAGCTTGAAAATGAGAAGTTGGAATAGGGGTTGGTTCGGAAGAAGTAAACAACACTAGAAAACCATATCGAGCTGAGAGAATGGACTCACAACTAGAGTGTCGCAAAATAATGTTACCTTTACCATTAGTGTCATGTACTTGAGGAGTCGGCCTCAGTTGTGGATCGGTGGTGAGAGTAGTTGGAGGCAGAATAGCTGGAGGTGGGGGTTTGGTGCGTCGCTTATAAACTTGAGTAATCATTGGAGGGGAAGTAGGTGTTGAAAATTGAGGTGGATAAGAGACTTGTATATTAGGATAAGGATTGGACAAATAGAACGGAATATGTTCCAAAAAGACAGCATTCTGTGAGATATGTAGACAGTGTTCCATGTGATCGTAACAAAAGAAGCCTTTGTGCTCATCATTGTAACCAACAAACATATAGCGAGCAGTTTATGAGAATAACTTGTTCTGCTCAAGGGATGGGAGATGAACAAAGCATAAACAGCCGAAGACCCTCAAATGTGGGTAGGATGGTGGGTGACCAAATAAGCACTCAAAAGGAGAGATTTTATCGAAAACAGTATTGGGAAATCGATTGATCAGATGGGTAGCGGTATGTGCTGCTTCACACCAGAATTTAGGTAGAACCAGGGATTCAACAAGGAGGGTCCTAATAGTTTCTAAGAACTGATGATTCTTTCTTTCTGCAATTTCATTCTATTGTGGTGTGTGAGGGCAACATTTTTTGTGAGGGATAGCTTTATCATATAAAAATGAGGTGAATTCATTTAATGTGTTTTCTCCCCACGAATTTGAGCATAGAATCTTAAGTGGCTGTTGAAATTGATTGCTCACCATATTGTAGAATTTGCAGAACATAGAAAAAACTTCATATTTTGATTTTAAAAGGTATAGCCATGTATCCCTACAATGATCATCAATGAATGTGAGATAATACTTGTACCTTACTCTACTCAATTGTGGAGCAATACCCCAAACATCTGTGTGAATAATATCAAAAGGAGCAGTGGCATGTGAATGATGAATATGAAATGGCAACACATGACTTCTACTCATGAAACAAGTCTCACATTTAGATTGTTCAAAAGAGGTAGACATAGTACTAGCAACAGATTTTTCCAAACTAACATGTTTAAACAACGAAAGCAAATTGGCATTATTTAAATGACCAAGGTGTCTATGCCAAATGATCTACACTTTATTTGAAGTATCTACAAAGGAGGCAAGCAGCAAAAGTTGTCCCATGTCTAACAGAAAAAGCTTCCCATGCTTACTCTCCTTCCCGATCACCCTCCCAGTTTGCCGTTCCTATATGACACAACCAAAAGGAGAGAAATGAACAAGATAACCACAATCAATAAGTTGTCGAATGGAAATGAGATTAGCAGCTAAGTTTGGAACAAAATAAACATCAAATAAATTTAGGGTTCCCATATATATAGTCCCTAAACTAGAGATGGGCGATTGTTAACCGTTGGCCGTGGTGATTGAATCACAGCCCATATATGGTTTAGTGTTGTGCAAGTTTTTTTGTTACCGAGGTCATATGAATAGAAGCACCAGAGTCTAGAAACCATGTTGAGGGTGTAATACAGGTAGACTAGGGAGTAGACAAGTGAAATGCAAAAAGAGCTATAGGGGAAAAAGACAAACCACTAATATCCATGGAGGTGAATGCAGAGGCCACAGATGAATTTATGAGCTCTCGAATTTGAGCAGTGGTCAATGTGACTAAACTTGTATCGAAGGATGACAAGTCAAGTGGGGTGCTCTGTTGGGCCTGAAGAGCAGTTGTGTTGCACTTTTGAGGTGATGTTGTTTCTTTTTTGGCCTGCATGTACAATTGGAAATAACATGCCATGTTGCTTGTAGCAGTTGTAAAATAATTTTATAGCAGTTGATGATGGCCCCTTTGCATTTTACTTCACCGTTAGGCGTACCCAAACACGCTTTTAGGATTTTATAGGGCTCTTGCAGGTTTTTACATGGCTTCAAGGTACTTAGTTGAATCCTCTGAATGTATTTCAGAGGTTAAGTACCTTATAGCTTGGAGTTCGAATATGGTAAGCACAATATTTCTCCTCTTTCTTTCTTGACAAAGACTTGTGTCTGAATTGGATGCCTGATCCTTGGTGTTTCATGCCTTGAGAGTTCACCCAAGGGGGGTATTTATAGGTTGGAAAATCCTTCTAGCCATTTTAACGAAGGGATGGATTTAAGCAACGAAAATGGATTTTGCAAGGGGTAACCGATTATGTCTTTGTGCAATCGGCTACCCTATTTGGTCAATTGTGCTTCATTGCCTACTAAAAATCAGCCTCCATGAATCACGTTAATGAGCTAAAATTAGTCATTAAGTAATTTGACCATATTTGTATCGGCTACTTGATGAGCTGTATGGATCCGCTACTTCCTTTTTTCATTCGGCTACGGTTTCTTCATTTGGCTACTGCCGCTTTGGACTTATTTTATCAATCTTTTGGATTTCATTTTCCTTAAGACTTCAAGAAAACCCTGAACTTGTTCGTAGGCTGTTTTGACCATTGGTTGGTGGACTTAACTTTGGTTTGATGTTTATAGCCTGTTCGGTTACTGTTCCCGTTGTTTTTTCCTTTCACTTTTCTTGTGAACATTTTGCATGCCAACATCCTAGAAGTGGAGCACATGTGCAGTCTAGCTCTACTTGTCTATAAGGTGACCTTTCCGTCTACCCTCATCCTATTAGTAGAAATAAATTCAAGTGGCCCCCATGAGCTAGACCATATTTCAGGAAGATGCATTTTGCTTGTATGAGAACATTATCCTTGTTGACATGCAAAAAAATAAAAAAAAGTTCTTACAAAAAGATCAAGAAAGAGAACAACCTCAAACAAGTGGATTGCTGATCAGGTAGTTAAGGGGCTAAATTTGATGAATTTTGAAGGCCCAACGCCAAACAAAGCGCAAGGCAGGTCAAAGACAAGGTTAAGAAAGCTCTCTAAAGATTTCAAGACAAATGATAGTCAGAATTGCTCGAGATGAGTCAAAATGGGCAGCAAAATGTCATCGTCGAAAGAAGAAAAATTACAGGGAGACCACCTAATGAACAAACTTGGAGCGCAGATGAATACAATTCAGCAGCCTGCCGATTGGGATTTATTCAAACTGCAGAATGGCTGATGTCAAGCTCATCAATGTGATGCAAAGGCGAATTTTCAGAAGGCAATCAAGCTGAGATCTAACTAGAGAACCATCAAATGCACAAATATACATTCAACGGCCCATTACACAATAGATTTTGGAATTCAAAGTTTTCCTTTCCCCAAATGGCGCAAGCTCTCCTTCAACCTATAAATACCCCCTTGGGGTGACCTTTGCAGCAAGAACAAGGGACAACAAGAAGGCTCCACCACTCTACGACTTCAAGAAGATCGTAGCAATCCTTGCCGCAAAATCCTCCCACCACCATCAAATCTCAAATCTCAAGGTACTTGGGCTCTAGAAATATAACCAGAGGGTTCTGCTTAGTATCGTTAAGCATGACAAAACCCATAAAAGCTCCAGAAATCCTAAGTCTTTTGGGACTTTCTTTGTTTTCTTCTCTTAAGAGTGGAGAAAATCCATGATTCCATTGTGTTTATCGTTTCAGCTACCGAACAATGGCACCAGAATGACACAACCTTAGATACTCCGTTTGGTATCAGAAACTGACGACTCTTCCGGAATTTGCACTTAGCACGTCCAAAAAATGAGTGACAAATTAGGAAGACTGCTCGATTGACTTGAAAGGGGGGCACCCCATCTACAACTATACAGACCTTGGCAAAACACACTAGAAAAGACCTCCACAATCAAAGGGGAGTCAGGAGGAGTCTGGCTTGGTGGTTGCCTCTCAGCAGTTGCATACTTTATCTTTATTCATTTTTTACATTCCTTGTGTACTTCCTCTTTTTGTAATTTTTTGCCAATTTGAGATCATTCGAGACCAAATAGGGGAGTTGCATAAAAAATGCATTGTAAGTAACTCTTGCCTAGGAGGTTAGAGGAACATAACCCATGTAAATAAAACTCGAGGAAGGAAATAATGGCCACCATCCTTGTGTGTCATATTCCATTCACCTTCCTTTCCCATGCATTTCTGATTGTTCTATGAATTATGAAGCTTAACCCTTACAATATATTCCGAGCAACAATCCCCAAGGAGGATAGTAATATGGGATATTGTAGTCTCATAAAAAACATAGGTATACCCTTTAAAAACTCCACTTCTCATAGCAGGGCTGAGTGTGTTTGGTTGCGCCACTTCATAGGCTTGTGACTTTTGAAAAGCTTAATTTCTCCAAAAAGTTTGTTTTGTTGATAAACTTTTAAAAAATACTTGATAAAAAGGAAAAGTGATTAGAATATCACACCCACACCTAAAAATGCAGTTTTTTTAGAAGCATTGAAATAAGAAAATCACAGAAATATTTGAGCAGTCTAACTTGCGAGATCCACTTATTGATGATATTCCTATCATTTGATATGATACATGAAAAAGTCTCTTCACAGATTATAGAAAAAGGAAATTAGCCCTAGCAGATTATCCTAGCCTTTGATATAGCATCCTTAGAGGTATACGGTTTTTTTTTACTATAGATTTCTTTTTTTTAAAGATTAATTCAAATGTTAAGAGAGGGTTTTGATGGGCATAAAGTTTTGCATGGTGTCAGATCATGAGTGAATAAGTTTGAAAGAAGCTGCACTAATCAAAGGTAGGCCCAAGTGAGTATCACAGAGTTGACTAAATATGTTGTATCTATGAGTTCGTTTGCTAAATCTTAGAATGTCTTTGAGTTTGATCCGTGGGGAAATTGACAAAGAAGGTTTTCCTGTCTGTTATGATTTCTTAACAAAGTGATACCTACAGTTATATTTTTCGTCCATGCCGAAAAGGTATTGATATGCCGAAAGTGTTGATTCAAAAAGAAGCTTTGACATGCAACAACAATCATAAAAAAAAGAGGATAATAATAATAAACCCAAGTGTCTTTCTTAACCTTTCATTCTGGAATTATGCATCATCTTCATGTATGAGATCTGCACCCATATTTTCTTCCTTTTGGTAGAATTTCCATTATCATGTATAACTTTAAAAGTTACTTATTGCAAATCCCCATGTTTTTTTTTTGTTGGGATCCACATAAAATGGTATTATATAAGGCCATTTGAATTACCTACTAACTACAATCATTTTTATTATAAAATTTTTAATAAATTATTTTTGCTTGAATTTAAAATATTATTTCTTTATTATATACTAAAAACTGTTTTACTTTTATTGCATTAACCAAATACCCTGTGATGCTTTTACTATTTAAAATTATAAACAAACTTCTGCTAACCAAACTATAATTTCTGCGAAAACGTTACTTGAATAAATAGCTTTTGAAAAGAACTTTTAAGTTCTTTAAAAGCCCAATCAAAGACAAGTTGGGTTTATTAGTGAAAAAAGGGAAGAAGAAGAAAAAGAGAAGAGTGTCAGACTTGTAACAAGATAGCTTCTCTTCTCACAAATATGTGTGGATAGTCTGTGGGTAGGAATGGATTGAGTTGAGCAGGATGGTAACATAGCTTAATACCAGTCCAACTTGAAAAGTAAAAATGGTAAACCCAAACTCTTTGTTAACAGCTTGAATTTGATTTGAGTTCATGGGTCATATTACAATTAGTTTAAATGTGTTGTGTTGGTGGATTGAACAATAAAAAGGGAATTATCCCAAATCCAGTCTATTTATTAATCAAATTATAAATATAGCCCATATCTAACATGAATAGAAGTAGGGAGTTTTGTTTGGTGTGGAAATGGTAGTTACACATTGATCATATTTGTTTGCACACATTTGCACATCATATGTGCATATCTTATGTGAAAAGCAAGTGAAAGTGACGTGGTTTTTGAGCCTCAGATTTTCACATCTGAGTAAAAGTGAAAGAAACAGCTTGAGATGAGAAAATTAGCAGAAAAAGGCATTCATGATGAGGTGTGTGTTGGAAATCGTGTGGCATATATGCCACTGGTCCTACATCAAATTAAACATAATAATGGCCAATAGAGAAATTAGTATCCAACTACAAACAAAAGGTTTGATTTGGACACAAATAAGACTCCCAACTAGATTAGTAGAATATAAGTTTCTGGTGAATAAATTTTCAGGAAGTGTGATTCTTTGAGACTAGCCCATAGAAAAGATATAAGCACCCTCAGGTTGATATTCTATTCTATTCCATCCGTTAGGTTGAGGTAGAGGCAAAGAGATTTGCCAAGTTTTTTAAATATCGAAATACATATAAATCTGGAGTCACGGGTCGAAGTCTCCACATCCTAATCGATCAGTAAGCGATACTGTTGAATCCCGTACGCGGAATTGCCACCTCTTTGCATTCCTTCTCTTCAATTGAAGACAGAGCACTGTTTTGCAGTCCATCCTCTGAAACGCAAAAGTGATCATTAACCACCTACACTACCTTCGAGAGGGCTTTGACTCGAGAGTCATTCTAGCCTGTTCTTGCTATTGTTCCTAGAATCTACGTCTTCTAGTTTTGTTGAATTCTTTTTTGTCTTTAGCTTCTCTGAAGTACATAGCTAGTCTTACTGTTGAACTTTTTCACATCATAACATAAACACCAAAGTTCCAAGATTCGAATCATGGTCTTTCCTCACAGCTGTTCTCAATCGGCTCACATTTTATCACTGTTCAGATGCCAGCAGCTGAAGGACTTGTTTGTAACCACAGGTTATCAGAACTGAAGATCTTTTATTCTTATTTTCTGAGTTGAGTCACTGGCATTCATCACGTGGGTTGTGTTACAATGACCTAGTTATTGACTCTTATGAATATATATTTTTAAAAAGAGTCATTTCATTTTGAAGGATCATTTCAGATTTGAAATTTTAGATTGGAATTTAAATAATATATAGTGAAAGAAATAAACGAACTAGCAAAATCAATCAACTACACAAGAGACAAGAGGTACACAATTTTTACGTGAAAATTCAAATAAAAAAAATCATGAGTTCAAACTGGATCAACAATCAAGCACTATGAATCACATGATGATAAGAGATCACATGGCGATAAAAGATATACTCACAATACTTATCTAGCTCTCACGTAACTTAAGGACTATAATTCTCTATGCACAACTTCACATTATAGCGACTCTCTACCATCACTGCACCAAATTCAAGACGCACATGATTCCTCAATCTTCTACAAATGAAGATGTTCATTTATAAGAGATGTAAAAGCAACAGAGTTTTAGAATAAAGCTTCAACTCAATCTCCCCAGTGGAAGCTCCAGAGAAGAAAATAATCTCCAATGTATAATTTCTACTTAGAATAATAAGATCTGTGTCTTAAAGTTGAGAGAAACACCATTTAATTAACTCACAATTCATGCCCTAAGATTAAAGTCCTTGTAGAATAAGAACTGGCAGTTCTTTCACAAAAGGAAAGCAATTCTGTATAGGAAAGTGGGTTTTTTCCATCCGTGCGTTCGAGCCCGGTTTATGGGCACTTTAGCCCAAAAGCTTTTGTCTTGAACACTCATGCCCAATTGTATGGGTGCTCGACGCGCATGTAAACTTTACACTTTTCTGTAAATTTTTCGAGGCAATAATTTTGTTGTTTTAACTCTGCTTGACTCAATGTTGGGCTCTACAGATATTTATTCAAAACGATCTTTCTAATGATAGATTGCATACCTATATCCTACACTTGGTTTGTGAGATATAATATTTTTAATTCAAATACCTTCATTCAGCTCTTCAGGCGACTCATGCTATAGTCCATTCAAAAATTAATCAAAATTTATAATTCAATGGACCTTGAGTTTTGTCCAACCCCTAAATTAGCAAACACTCATAATCCTTACACATTGAAAACCATGAAAAACTATATCAAAAAAAAAAAAAAAAACAAAACATCTTAGAACAATCATAAAGGAGGGCTATCACACCAAAAGTTTCAGCCCACCAAGTGAGTAGCATGGTTGAAACACCTTGGAATATGTCCGAAATGGATACCGATGGAGCCTTCAGCAACGTCCAAAATATCTGTAACCCATCCCCAATGTCCCACTCTCTAGACCCTTTGAAGGTCCAAAGAAATTATTACCTGGGTGATTCCCTTAATATTGGCAAGCATCGCAGCGTGTATTGAAGACTGCATGTGCTTCAAGCTTCCTTTAATAAACTGAACCTCACACTTTCAATGGATCCTACATCAGGGAAGGATCTATTGTAGGTCATAACAGAACCAAAAGCAGCTTCGCCGCTGGATGCTTTAAAAGCCACATCTGAAAAGATTCATGCAACATTATTCTTGACCCTCTTTTTTCCCAAACCATGGATTCATGGGTCTAAAATATTTAACAGAAAATCCTCCCCTATCCACAGGAGCTCTTATCATACTCTTGGCTCAGTTTATAGCTTAACAGAGGTCTACAGCACAACCTATTATCACAAAATTATTTTGGGCATTCCATAAGGTCCACCAAATTGCCAGGATCCATGATTTGGAATTTTGGATAACTGATCTTTTGAGACCTAGAAAATCTGGTTGATCAGACACAAATCATTTAACCCATCATTCCTCAATATCATTAATGTGTTCGGCTATCAATCCAAAATTTGATCCTAATCAAACTGCTTGGGCAAAGCTACAATGGAAAGGAGTGCGTTCAACCAAATCCATACAAGATTCACATATGGGGCAAGCTGCGACAAATTAGATATTGTCTTACATTGATGGCCCTCTTTAAACGTTCCCCTCCCCCAAAAATGTGAAACTCACGGGGTCTTTCTCTTATGAAAAGTTCGCTATATTCTTGAAAGGAGCATAGTTAGAATCCTACCTGACACAATTAGCTGTTAGTCAAGATTTTACTTAACACTAATCCATATTTATGATGCTACCTATTTCAAATTTTAGCCATACCTAATCTGAAGGGGCCGTTGCACATGGTCTCATTAACCCAATAATCATCATCGGCGGCAGTATCAGTTCATCATCAAAATATCTATCTCACCCCAGTGCAGATAAAGCCTTCAGAACCCAATGTTAGCAACGATCCTCATTTAGAATCCAAGTCTCACACGATTAATGAAGTTTCATATTATGAGAACCATGAAACCATCTTCATAATTAACATCATTGGTGAAGTGGTGTACAGTCAAAACAACTCATTTGGATTCCGGTAGGGTCTTTTTTATTTTTACATATGGGATCTGTTCATGTGAAAACGGTTCTCACGCACCAACCGGAAGAACTTTTTACGGAGCTTACTTGTGAATTCCATTTGGGGATGGGACTAGGAGGAATGGAAAGATCTATGTAGAACCACTGCATATATCAAGTTTGACCCTAATCACATGTCTCTGACCTCTTTATCCGTAGCCCACAAATTCAGTCAATTAGGATTGATGCACAGTTGATCCAACAGTCCAGTAAATTCGGATTTGACTAAAACTTGGGGAAAGTGACTATCAGGGAGGTCCCTGTGTATTGCAAGGTTTGGATGGGATAATAGATGGGCCCCACCTAGAGTTCTAAAAAAAATGGTGAGAACTTGTTCTTATAGGATTATTTCCCTTTACATATATATATGTTATAAGAGATATTATCATAAGTCGATACCCACATTGGGGCCCACATTAGATAAGAAAAGCACTTAGGGTCAGAATCATGCCATATTAAGTTGTTTTGGAAGGAAGCAATCTTATTTTATAAATAAAACCCTCATCTCCCCTTTATGATATACACATCTCTCATTCAATAATATCTCTCTCTTCTCTCTCCATTAATACGTTATCAGCACGAGCCACGAGCCAGTAGAAACCTCCCCTCCCATTCCCCTCGATCCTCGTGTAAAAAGAGGACACCAACCCTTCCTCTCCACTACACCAAGTGCAATAAAAGAAAAAAAAAACAGCACATCAGTTAACGTGCATTTTCCAACGGTCACAAAAAAAGGCCTCTTGTCATATCTAATGGAATGTTGGTCCATCAGTTTAATTATATCAAGAATGTTTTGAAATGCTTTGGTATGGACAAAATACATCCATTAAGTACTCACATGGTTATTCGGTCTTTAGATATAAACAAAGATTCATATCATCCAATTTAAGGAAAATGAAAAAGGTAGTCCTAAAGTACCGTACTTAAGTGCTATTGGTGCTTCAATGTATTTTGCACAATGCATTTGACCGGACAGTTTATTCTCAGTTAATCTATGTGCCAGATATAGTTCTACGCTAAAGCAAAAGCACTGGACTAGTATTAAACATATCTTATGCTATTCACGTGGTACAATTAATTTAGGACTCTTTTATTGTAATGATTTTAAGTTCAAAAGATATGTAGATTCATGATATCTTTCTGATTTTCATAAAGCTTGATCATAGATAGGTTATGTATTTCTTAGTGGTAATGTTGCTTTTCTTGGCTCCCTACTAAATAAATTTTGGTAGCTACTTCTTTTAATTATATTGAGAGTCTAGCCCTCTATGAAACCAGTAGGGAATGTGTGTAGTTAAAATTTTTAATTCAGTATATTCGTAGTTCTTGTCAATTGCCTCTTAATATAAATACACTAAGTGCTATCTACGAAGACAATGAGGCATGCATTCAAGATATTAAAGAATGAAACATTAAAGGTGACAAGACAAAGCACATTTCATTAAAGTTCTTCTTTACATGTGAGCTTCAAAAGAAAATGAGATTGAAGTCAAGCAAGATTGTTCAAGCAACAACATTTCAGAAGCTTATACATGAGATTGACATAATATAGTCTATCATTAAATAATGTAAAGGCTATTGTTGTTATGAGGAGTAACTAATCAAAGGTATATATCCTAAAACATGCTACCTAGGACACATGTGCACTTTACTCTTTTTCCTTTTCTAAGTTTTATCCCATTGGATTTTCTTAGTTAAAGTTTTAACGAGGCAGCATTATGCACGTTCAACACTAATTTAATAATCTATAGAACGTTGTACTCTTTTTCTTTTGTTTTGGTTTTTATCTCATTGAGTTTTTTCTTTGCACAGTTTTAATGAAGCAACCGTTATTAAATGGTAGTTATCCAAAGAGAAGTATTATAAGAGATATTATTATAAGTGGATGCCTACACTAGGGCCCACATTAGATAAGAAAGTATTTAAGGTTAGAGTCATACCATATTAGGTTGCTTGGGGAGAAAGTAATCTCATTCTATAAATAAGACCACCCTCCCCTCCCCCCACTTTATGATGTACATATCTCTCATTCAATAAGATCTCTCTTTTCTCTCTCTCCTTTAATAATATATATTTTTTGTTAGCCAAAAAGGAAAAAAGAAAAAAAAATGGATCCACTAACCCTACTATCCAAAGCGTAGAATAAAGTGAGTGTGAAATCTACTTTTGGATTTAAAAGAAATCTGGATCGGAATCAACATCCAAGCATATAGGATCACAAACATCCAAATTCAGGTCCCATATAATTTGACCAAAGGTACATTTAAAATTAGATTAGCTCTTAGAACCTACCTTGAATAATATTAAAACTTGAGAGTCTACTTAGCTTTATTCATATACAATTTAAAAGCCCCACTTTTAAATTAAAAGGAGTTAAGTCCTTTTATCCAATTATAATAAACACTACATCTTATTTATACTTCCCATTCGGGTCCTTTTTTTTTCAGTTGATGTTTGGATCAGATCCTCATACAACACATAGGTTTTCTATTAGATCAGGATCCAGATCTAAATCTGCCATTGTTCTTCATGTCCTACCCATTTACATCTGCTAGATTCTAGACAATTGAAGAGATGTCATGCACAAATGATGTTCTTTAGCTAACTGTGAGCTATTTGAAGTAGCGCTGCAAACAGGTATTTGCTTATCTAATTTCTTACATTTCCCATACAATAAAAAAGGGTATCGGAATTCTAATTTTCATTTCGATCAAAATTTTCAATTTCTAACGAAAACCTATATTCTGATCCGGTAAGAAATTGTTTATGGATCCAGGTCCTTAGACATTCTAGACCCAATGATCCGAACCAAATCCATTTGTAACAACAAGCATAAGCAGAAAAATAAAATAAAATAAAATAAAATCTTAGCATTTCACTGTTAACACAATCTTATACATTGTCAGTCCTATGCATTAATTGGGGAATGTTCTCATACAATGGGGTAGGGTACATGGAAATCTCTCCTTATGAATAAGGGTAAAAAAAAAAGCCCTATCAAATATTGTAATCATTGATTTAATAATAAACTTTAGATGTCTTTAAATCATAAGTTTCTTTTAGATTCAATTCAGCAGTGGAAAACGATTCGATGTGAATGAAATTAGGCCTGATGCCAAATCATGGGTGTCATGCCCCAAACTCGAGACTTAAGGGGTTAGGGAGAGCCCCAAAGAGCGGCATACATACTCCCGTGGCAATCCATGCCGTATTAAAGTACGTATAAATCACTACAAGAGAAAAAGCATAAGATTCACATGTGAGGGTTGATGTATAACACATGTCCATTTAAATCCTTTGCGGAAACCTATATATTTTTATTTGTACAAATTTATATGCCGTATATTTCATATTTTGAAATATGGTATTGAGCATAAACAAGTCCATTAAGTTATAGTTGTAAACAAAAGGTATAATACTTTAATCAGTCTTTAAAATGAACATGAGCCCATACATATACTACTATGCCAAATACATATTAAATGCAGTCTATAAACAAAATATGAATACCTCAGTGGCACTTGACAAAATAACAAAATAAAGATGATGACGTGATGTATACCAACAGTCACCCAAGTGACAATCCTTGCATGACCCAAAATATACTTGTGACACTCTACGAAACAAACAACTGGAAGATATTGTCAGAAGTCTACATTACTATACTATACTCTAGGAAGTCTCTAGAGCCTCCTATAAGGGTGCGTCTAAGGTAAAATCGGTGTCAGAACCTGTAATACAAAAGGGTGACACTATAAACACAACAGTTTAACAAATATAGGTGTATATAAAACTAATATGTTGTATTAATTGAATTAAATACATATTAATTAAAAGAGAGCAATAATGAAAGCTAGGCATGTTGTGCATATGATTAAATATGAATAAAGAAGCATAATGTGAAGATGTGAGCACACTATTTAGCAACTACAGAGCCATATTTTCCCAATTGAGAGCATTTATCTATATGTGGGAGAGCAGTAGGAAATCCTTTTAGCTACTCGAGAAGCACCAACCAACTCCTCCATAACTACTGCAGTAGTGAAAAACGAAAACCCTATTTCGGCCCCCTTAAGCATCATATGGTAAAGCTAAGTGGTGCTAATCCATTCAAATCATTCGTAGTCATAGAAATCTCAATCATTGCTGATAAATCATCTTTGTAGTTCTTGGTTACCCTCTCTTGACTCATAGGCATGCACTATGCATAGACTTTGGCCTGAATGTTGTCCTAAAGTTTGCCTTGTAAAACTGGGAATTGAAACCGGATATTTGGTACAACATGGAACTCAAAACGACATTAATGAAGGTAACTAAATTGCAATGTATAGCTTATAACAACTATATTTACTTGAACCCTCTTGACCTTAGTGACCCTTTCTTGGCTCACAGACATGCACATACATCAGGCTTCGGCCCGATTGCCTCAAGGTTCGACTAAGAAGAATTTGGATATGTGATTAAATCATGTTGAGGTCATGATTTATCTTAACAATGTATATGCAAATAATTATTGTAGGGAAAACAAGGAGTTTTACTAGCCAAACCCTAATTTTGGATAATCCGTGGCTCTTAGTTATTCAACACTATGTAAACATAAGATGTCTGCTATCAATGTACTACCTATGATCTTGGTGCTACATTGTGTTGGCTATGGGACACCACCTCATTATGCCAAAACCCATGGAGTGACATTGGGGTCCATTCTGAAAATCAAAAGGGGATGACTGACAGTTCTATTCTCTCCCTTTTTATCATTAATTACCGTTCGTCAAATTTATATGGAGTAAAAGTGTCATTTCTAAGGGTCCTACAAGGTCTAATATCCACTTATCCTTCTATGGTCTTAGGTAGCTCAAGGCTATCCTCGTTGAAGCCCAAGAGAGGTCTTGGTCAATTCCATAATTGACAGGAATCACTACACCAAAAACTGTTTTCTAGAACGGTTTTAAACTGTTCCTAATAGTATCTGGAACGGTTTTGAACCAATCCAGAATAACCTATCGCTGAAAATCTGAAACAGTTCAAAACCGTTCCTATTTTTTCCTTTTGGAACGGTTTTGAACTATTCCAATTGGGTCAGAAACCGTTTCTGTTTTTTCTTTTATAACGGTTCTGAACCATTCCACTTGGGTCAGAAACCGTTTCCAATTTTATTTCTGTAATTATTTTGAGCCGTTCTAGTTGGATCAAAACTATTCCTGTTTTTTCTTTCAAAATGGTTTCAAACCGTTCTAGTTTGGTCAAAACCATTCCTATTTTTACTTTTGAAATGGTTTTGAATTCTATGATAATTTTAAACCATTCTAATCTTTTTATTTTAAAACAATAAAATATAGTTTATGAACAATTATTTTCAATTCTAAAGGGATTAGAACCTTTCTAAAATGTAAAATAGAAATAATTTTGTAGCATTCCAAAATATAGCATTGACTCATCCATACACTTTCATAGAAATTATACTTCATTACTTACAATTCTTTCTTTATAACAAAGGCATTGAATGCCAGAAGCATTATAGAAGACAAGGTACCACAAAACTCATATTTAATGATATAAATCATTTACATACACCATCAGAAAATCCATTATATGTTAGTGCTCAAACTCAATCTCTAACTTATGTGATGACTATGGCTGAGATCCATAAGCTTTGGTGACTTCCTCATTTAAAAATTTTAAAGCATCATCCACAAGCTTTCTTAGAACCTACCAATATGAAAGGAATATATATATATATAGTTAGTAACATAGATGTATATGCCAGCTGCTAAAAACAAAATTAAAAAGTAAAAGCAACTAAATCAGAAATTCTATCCACTCCTTACTTCGTTAGCGGGTTTGCAAAATGTGGACCAATATAGAGAACTTAATCCCACTGTTGTCGAACAGAGAATGGAGCCTGTTACAATGTCAAGTCTCACACTGTAGATTCTATGACACAAGAACTTCTAATCTATTTGAGTATATCATGTGACTAATCTGTTTGGTTGAAGATAGCTCCAGGAATGGTCCACAAATAATCTGCAGATGGATCTCACCTGCTGCACTACTTGAATGTTAACCTATATTTTCAACATTGGTATATTTGGAAATGGTCATGGAAAAAGCCACCTATGAATTTAGAAAATATCATTAATCAATGGAAACAGATACTTTAAAATACCATAAGAAAACATAGATCATACCTTTCTTTTTTTTCGATTACTGTTAAGTTCTGTTGGATGTGGAAAATTTTTAGAAAATTGTTTAGATCCCATATGCAGATGGGATCTAGTGATAAGTCAGTATCTGTATTAACTGAATCATACCATGTGGGATCATAAAGAAGCCGATCCATCTCTACTCTGGAAAGACGAGGACCGGCATCACTCAATAATTCAATCCCACCATAAGTATATAGCATTTCTCAGCTATTAAGTAGGAACAACTATTCTTCAACTTAGTCCCAGTTTAAAACAAGGAATACTAGCACTGAAAAGGATAAGAGAGAACCCATTGGAGTTTTAACATTGGAGCCCCACCCTCATTCAATGGATCCTTTGACAGGGATGCTTCTCTGAAATAAACACCCACCAGAAAACTGTGGTCCATAATCCTCTCCTGTTCAAGAAACTCGCAGTCTCGATTTACTTGCCTGCAAAAGGATTGTTTCATATTTAATCCCACTTCCTCTATCTCAAAGAAAAACATTGATTGCGACTGTAAATCTAAGAAAAGATATCCAGTTAGATGGGTATCTCATATTCTTTTTTTAGTTGTTGTTTTACGTCTTGTTTATTTTAATTTTAAGCCTAGGTTGCTTTATTAATTGAGAGGGTTGCTTCATGCTATAAATATGGGGACCGCCTGTAAAAAAGTTGAAGCAATCTAATGTGACCTTTTATGTACTATTTCATTTGAGTAGATGAAACATTATTCTTTCCTATTCACCTTTTCTTTTTCATGCCCTACTTAGTTGGGTTATTGTAGTGCCTTTGTATTCCAACCTTAGCAAAGTAGTTCAATTGTATCAGGCACAATGATATGATTTATATAGACAAAAAAAAAAGCAATAATAATCAGAAATTCAACAGGAAAAACCCAGAGTTCTAAACAAAAGTGTTCCACAAAAATCCTATTTGATGGTCCAAATTCCTGAATCCTACTCCAGACTAATGGAATGTAAAGTTGAACAGACAACTGAAAGGAGATTTGAGTCTTGGAGCCTTGAATAAAAAAAAAAAAAGCACATAACTAGCACAAATACATGTTACTGAAGTAAATAGAAACAGTAACATTGTAGGGTACTATTCTGTTATGATTAGGTTGAGGTTAGCTGATTCTGGATCAAGCATAGCTTCTTTCTAGGGCTAATTGATTGTGTTCCATGTATCATATATATTGTGTTAGTCTTCTTTCAGTGTAATACGTGAGTGGACTGATACAATTTACACCCAAACCTCCGGGGAGGCTGTAATCCGGATCACATGAGTGGACTTGCAGACATCACTTCCTCTCCAAGGCTTTGTGCAAGGGTTTTTCTTCTTCTTTTTTTTCCATCAATAAAATATCGAGACTCAAAACAGTTGTTCCATCTTTGCAATTGTTCAATAGGTTTGCAAAGCAATGAAGGAAATGCTAAGAATTATCCTAAATCCATCTATCGTTACATATCTTAATATAATTCCATCCAAGGATAAGAAGGAAACTAAACTACGTATACTATTTAATAGGTCCATAAACTTTTAATACAAATTGTATTAAGTTAAGACCACAAATTGAATTGTAAGTAACCATCAATGAATTCATTTTTATTCTACTTCTACATGTGTGGAATCTAGAAGCAACCTATTCCGTAGATGGTGGGCTGGAATGGATGAACAACCAATATCAATATTAGCATTTATTGGTGTCAAGTAAAAATTTAAATGGGGTGTGGCAAAGTGTTAAGGCAAGAGGGTTTGATCCCGTTGCTCAGAATTTCAAGCCATTCCATCCTTTACCAACTAGCCCATGAGATCTTAGCTGCATAAACAAGGTAATGACAGCAATGGAAAAGAAAGGGGGAAAAAAAAGGAAAATGTTACAACAGGATCATACTAGTGAAGTGTATAGTGATATATATAATTGGGCAGCAAAGCTCCAGGACATTCCATTCAATGTATATTGGGGCTTCATACAAGTATTACCCCTTTCAAAACAATTAGACAAGATTAAGTAATCATCCTATACAAAAATCAAAATCCAAATAAAACTATATATTATCATATAGAACTTGATTCACCTCAGAAACTCTTGGAACCAAGCTTTTTGCAATCGAAATATGAAGTTAAGATCAAGGTCCTTAAGAGTAGTGTTTTCGTTAATTTCTGTCTCGGGCTTATCTGCTGTACGACCATGGGAAGACCCTTTCAAATCGTAGCGTCTGTGGATGACATACTCAGAGCAGAATAGATTCCCCATTATAACAAAGAAAATTTCACTATTTTATATAAATGCATCTGATATCATTAAATCCAATGTCACTATACCTATAAATCCAGAGACAGGTACTTTGGTTTCCTCCATCTTGGCTGCTAAAGACAAACAGGCCACTGATCCAATATGAAAGGAAATATATATATATATAGTTAGTAACATAGATGTATATGCCAGTTGCTAAAAATACTATTTCTCAACAAAATCCACACATAAAATCTTATTCCCATTTGTGAAAAACTGTTTCAAGAAAGAGATTACGAGAAGATAAGAAAGAATGCATGCACAAAGAGGCAAGAAACGGAACAGGATACTAGTGCACTAGGCTTCATCTTATTCTGATCACTTCATGCTATATGGATTATGTTGATTACCATATTGTCTTGAAACATCTCAAGGTGCTCTAGACTTTTTATGGTTAGGTGAGAAAACAAATACAAAGTGAACTCCCTCTCTCTCTCTCTCTCTCTCTCTCTCTCTCTCTCTCTGTGTCTGATATGAGTAATGGGGGACATTCTGCCTGTTTTGAAACGTCCAGTTATAGCAAGAAATCAAAATGGGGAAATGAGTAGAAATTAATTGGGATAGAAAAGCAACTGGTCAAATGAATAATGGCCACACCCCACCCTTCTGCAAATAACCACTACATAAACACACTTAATAGGATCAAATTACACGTCATAACAAAAGAAGCATTGAATGTGCTTGCTCCAGGCACCAGTGGTTACATCATAGACTCTCAACTTGCATCCATCTTTACAGTCCAAAGCACATAGCTGACCATTCAAGGAGGTGCTTGGGTTCTGCCACCCAGTAACCATTCCATCCTTCGCAGAAGTTAAGCAATGGATTGATAGAAATAAACAAAATAACAATTCACAGTTCTAATCAAAACCAGATAAAGTCTAGTCAGGGAGCGTGGTTTCTAAGAAACCACTAAGACAGATTTACCAATGTGGATTCCCATTCAATTAATGAAATTAATGCAAAATGAAGAGAAGGTTCTTAGCATTTTTCACCAGTCCTTCATAATGTCATCTCTTTTTTATTGGTAACAGGATTGATGAGGGTGATGATGTTGCTAAACCTCAGCCTTTTGCAGGCTCATTGAGTGAATCAGTGGTATTGAGAAATGGGTGTTGTTCAACTGTCCATGACTGAATAGTGAGCATGCTTAAAAATATTTATCCACCACAAGCATACAAGAAATATCATGATGAATGAAATAAATTTGACAATTTATTGGGCAGAAATTTTCTTTGATATAATTAAAATTCAGATACCAACATATGGGATAAGGATTTGATAATGACACTGGTTATGATCCCGACGATATGGGATAACGATAGTTAAAAATCAATAACAAGAAGTTGAAATTTGGGCTAAATTGGCTTACCAGACCAGTACCATAGGTCTCAGTCTTAGCATATCTTCTAGGATATATTTTGAAGTCGACAGCCAAGATGCACAAGCATGTTACAATCATTTATATCACAAGAAAATACCCATAAAAGGACAAGATGCAAATGATATGGTCAAATAACAAATGAAAACTAAGAAAAAGTGATTCAGAATGCATACCACGGACACTCGGTATGATGAAATATTTGTTCTAAGAGAATATACAGGCTGAACCCCTTCTTTCCAATATGAATTGGATGACTGATATCTGAATAAGAAGTAAAGAATTTCAGAGCAACAAATTAGAAACACAGCACTATTTATACTAGCTCATATGACATCCTCTCAAGCATTCTAGGTGTCATACATAAGATTTAATGTGAAACTCTAAATAGTCAAAATAGCAGACTTGCCATCGCTAAGTAAGACTGTAAGATGGAATCAGAATACAACATACAGCACCCCACAATAGGGGTCACATTTTGGTGCACCCCAAATTGCCATCAACTTTGAACTGGGCTGGTGTTCATCTATACCATTGTGTATTCAGAAAGAATAGAATCTAAGATCACATTAAGCAGGACTACTGTTTTTCAAGTTCACCCCAAACCAATATTACAAGAGCTAGTAAGGACTTTGCGTAAGAAAGAAAAACAATATCCAATTTTGGTCCTCGACTCCAATTTTGAAAACTTAAGTCTCGCCCACCATATCCAATTTCAGAAACCTGTTTTTATGCTCAAGCCCTTTTTTATCTGCTCCACCATCAACCCCAATAAGGAATGTAACAAAACCACGTACATGGGACCCCCTCATCATGAAGCCAACCACCTCACACTCACCAACTCCCCTTAATATCCACTAGCTGACAGTCTTGAAATAAAATTCTTTCTTGTAAATGACACATACACTCAAATCATATTACTCTTTTTTGCATTGTCTGATATATGCTTGGAAACCCTGGAAGGGTGAGAATATCCTCCCCCATCGTACCATCCCTTGGACCCTTCCCTTCATCCAGTCGCTCTGCTCAGCCCCTACGAACTCGGATGAGATTTGTTTTGCAGCAATGTGATTTAACCTCTGTAGACTCCAAATGTAAATATGATCCAAACTATGTAAGCTTCTTGTACACTAGTACATATCTATTTAATAGAGGCTATAGTTGGTCCAGGATTCAGATCCTCATGTAGGTACACTAGTACATATCTACTTAATAGAGGCTATAGTTGGTCCAGGATTCAGATCCACATGTAGGAAATGAATGCACATTTCACCAAACAAGTAACTTAGAATGTTCAGACAATCAGATACCAATCAACAATTCAACATCCTTCTACGTGCCACCCATTGGCAATGTGCTACAAATCAAACCATATCAGCCTCATGTAAGGGGTAATTCCAGCTCTATCAACTGCATTCCCCCAAAAGGAAATGAGCCCAGAACAATAGAATGGTTCAGTTTTAGATTCTTAAAGTACAGATTTGTTTCCAAAACCAAATCTAGAACATGACAGAAACAGACCTTTCTCCCCATAAGCTCTGCATCTTCTTTTGCAACCCTTGAAGTCGCTCTCTTTGCAAGCAATCTTCTTCTAAAACAATCAAGAGCCCATGAATCATCATCTCCTTCCACTGTTACCAATTTCTCACTGTGGAAAACAACAAAACAAAAGCTGTTAGAAGAAAAATATAAGAGAATGCAAGAAACCCATCAGCTAAGAAGCATGGACACGGACACGGGACACAGATACGATACGACACGGATACGCCGACACGGCATTTCTCAAAAAAATAGGACACGGACACGTCGGGGGACACGTTAATAATATATATTAATATATATAATCATCTACTAAAAAATAATATCATTTTAACTTTTTAAATCAATTTAGCAATCAAAAAATAAAAATTCAAGTACCAACTAACAAACATATCAAATTATTAAATATCAATACAACACTAAAATATAATTCATAATCATTAAACATGAAATATTCACAGTTCCATAAAATCCATATAAAGAAAAGGGTGGATCATCTCTTTCACCTTAAAAAAAAAACAAAACAAAACAAAAAGCAAAAAAAGCCTATCTTGAGGCCTATTCTTTAGTGAAACATTTATTTGTCTTTAGCTTGTGATATGATTAATATTTATAATCATACATTTTTCCATGGTACAAAAGTGTCATATATCAATTTTACAAGTTTTAATAACCACATGTTAACAAAGTGTCCAAGAGATATCAGCCACATGTTTATTTTTTAGTCATAGACATGGGCTAAGAATTGTGGAACACATTGCAAAAAGAGTGTCGAACAAGTGTCCGAAATTAAGATTTTTAATTCTTAATTATGGATACGGCTAAATAGTATCGGACACGTGTCCGAGAGTGTCCGAGGAGTGTCGGTGTCCGATACGTGTCCGACACGGACACGTCACTTTCTTAGAAGTGTCCGTGCTTCTTAGCCCATCAGCACCCACCTCAAATTTTCATCTCCAAAACCACTACAAAGCATTTTGCTCTCTTCTTCATCATTGGTCACTGCTGAAACAGACTTGGAGCTTGTCTGCAACCTGATCCACAACAACCATGTTCATGATCATGAACATGGAAAAGCTGAGCTACTATGACATTATCAAGATGCAATATTTTGTGAAAATAAATATGTGATGTGTTGGGAAGGACTTGCAATTTGCTTGAGGAAATTGACAATCCTACCCATGAAACTATCTCCTGCAATGGCTTTCTCAGCATAGCCTTCATGATCTGAAGATCTTAATGGCCTCTCTGCTCTAGCAAGCTCGCTTGCTATGACTAAGCTCACAAACACAAGCCCAACAGCTACAGTTGTTGTGAAATGGTATCCAGCCATGGATGGAGATAGAAAGAGAAGACGAGAGAAGAATAAGTTTTCTTTCTCTATGTTTTATATTCTTGCTTGGAGTTGGTAGGCAAAGCAAACAACAAAAGAAGATAAAAGGGTTTGAACAAAGATGCAACCTATAACAAATGAATAAAGATAACAACCAACTTCTACCAAAAAACAAAAAAAGATGACAACCAAACTCTGGACTAACCCATGATAATCTCCTACAGCATTCTTAGACAAAAAATTACACGCGGAAGACACATAAAGATTTCAGAAGTAAAAGTATCTTCATATACTGAGGATTGCTTTAGGTATTCACATCTACTTAAAAAAGTCACATATTCCTTTTACAGAATTTCAAGAGTTCTTATCAGTAGAATTGGCAAATTCTCAAAATTTGGTCCCCCACATGAAATTTCAAATTCCTAATAACCAAAGAAGCACTTGTAAACTCTATGGGTCTTTGAATTCAGAGAATTCAAGATGATATTTGACTTTTAGGTGATTGGAATTTGAAATTCTAAAAAAAAGAAAAAAAAATGATAACATTTCTAGATGCCAAAGGAACAACACAAAGGTACATCGGTACTTTCACTTTAAAAGATTTCAAGCATGACAAACCCCCATTAGAAATTTTGCTAGAGGAACAAGCTCTAAAGTTGGATTGAATCTAATATTCATTTACAAAACTTTTATCAAACGGTCTAAAGAATTCAAATATCAATTTGAATCAATTTATATCAAATATAAGTATAAAAGGTTTTATTTGCCAAATGGCAGCTGAGTATGCAAACATGGGATCCTTAACTTGGTGCACCAAAACATTGAGTTGATTGGTCCCACTAAAACTGGCTATCTTTGTCAATTGCATCCAAACACAGAAATTCACAAGGAAAGACAGGTTGAGTCCTTCAACCATTGGACGGTGAGGTAGTCCTTAGACATGATCTAGCAAAGGTGGGAGATATCGAGTCAAAAAACAGATACCTATTTCATAGAGAGCACATTTGAAGTCTCTTAAGGCTTGAGGAAACTATGCTAAGCATCTGGTCGAGTAGGAAAAAAGAAGTTTCTCCTCCCATTCTACTATACATAAAGTTCTCCAGATTTGGAGAGTTTCATTTCATCCCACCTTTCCTTGACCCAGTCAAATCAAATGGCTTCTTGGGTTCGCACAATCAAATCTCCTTTTAGAAAGGCTTGCACCTTCTTCAACCACCCCAAAAAGAAGAAGCCCCCACAAGGTCCTTCATCACCACCCCATCATCGTCGTCATTGGATTTTCAGGTTACTTGGGTTGGTTGGCATTCATGTCATGGAAGCTAAGCTTTTTCTTGTTGTTGTGGTTGCAGGGCAGAGTCCTCCTATCATTGATTTGCATGGGGAAGTGATGGCATGTGGATATGAGGATGTCTAAGTGATGTGCTCCATTCTCCACAAAAGTCCAAGGCAGGAGTTCGCAGTATGAGTTTTGGATTGGTGCACCACCGATACCAACAACCAACATACATGATACAACAATCACCGTACAGAAAGTAGAAAGTAGAAAAGAACATGTAATGGGCATAATTTCCATTTAATGGTTCTAGCCAGTTCAATGTGTGATTGTAGTTCAAGAGTCAAGATTATGGGGAATCCCCATGATTAATGAGTATCATGGAGAGATTAATTTGAAAGTAAATGATTTTGAATTGAGTGCAAGTTTCCCTGTCTAGCCTATGCAATGGATGACCACAACTTTTATTTAATGTCTACCTCTTACTGGTAAATTAATGGGAAAAAATTAGCATAAATTAGGAACAATAGATAGATAATACTTGGATCTTATCCACCTCTTTTTCCTCATCTAGACACACCCTTAGTTTCATATCATGACGCAAGTGTCTACAAGGTCATTTCCAATGGTAAAATTGTACATTGTGTAGACATCATGCGATTTTCAAGTTACAAAGATAACATTGTTGCATGGCGCCATTGATTAAAAACCAAACGGATTATCGACTAGTTACAACTAAATATCTAGAGATAATTTCGGTTGAAATCCTAAAAGCTGTACCTCAAATTACATAAAGTAAACAATCCTCAGTATATGTCAGCACAATTTCATCAAACATTTTATGCTCATGCTAATTAGGATGAGAAATCACTCTCACCCAACCCAGATTTGATCTTGTCAGCATCCAAGATCAAACATCCACCCCCCAACTGAATGATCCTCGCACAAAGAAACCTCATCCTCTGCATCCACACCAACACAACCCATCACCCAACCAACCCAGAACCGAACCCAACCTGAAAGACCTCCCAAAAACAACCATCACCATTTCTGTCACTGCAAACCCACCATCCCATTACTCACCTTCTCCATCCAAATCCAAGCCAACAAAGAGAGAGAGGGAGAGAAGCCAAAGTCAAACCCAAAGTAAATCTGAGATTCCAATGGCAATGGATCACATAAAAAAAAAAAAAAAACCAAGATCATCACTGATAACGGTTAAAATTGAAAACAAGATGAGATGAGAAGGAACATCTATAGCAAAAAATCAAACACTTGGTGTGCGTGCGAATCAATCTCTATCTCTACATTTCTAATATTAGAAACTGTATGTGTTAGAAAATCCAATAGTGAAAAAATCATCAACGCAAATCCAAGTCAAAACATCACAAACATCTTGAGATAGTAATCTCCTAATACATTTGGAAAATCAACACAAATCTCCACAAATCGATCTAAAAACAAGCAAAACATCCAAAAAACACAGATTTGACAAAACAGAGGAAGATCAGATAAAAATCGAAGAAGATCTGCTATAATAATGGGCTAGGGTTTATAACAATGGAGAGACAAGAAGAAGATCTGCAGAAGATGCGACCAATGTGAAAAAGACTTAGAGAAGACAAAACCCTAGCCGATTCATTTCTTCTCCCGCGACCAATGTGAAGAAGACTTGGAGAAAACAAAACCCTAGCCATCTCTTCTCTTCTCCAGCGACCAACAAGAGACAACATATCCATAAAAAACAAGATCAAACCCTAAACAACAAGGATCTAAGAGTTGAGAGATCGATTAAAGCATCAATGGCGAAGAAGAAAAAACCCTAACTTGCCTTTTGAGAAATCAGGAAGAAGAGAGATTAGAAGATCGGGATATGGCCAAAGGAACACTAAGGCTGAGGAAAGAATAGAAGAGTGGTTTTGTAACGGCTGAGGAAAGAGTAGAAGAGCAAGCAGCAGGAAGAAAACAAACCTCATGTAGAACGGGTTTTGCCTATTGAGAAAACAACCCCATTTTTCTCAAATGGGCCTCTTGCAGAACGGATCAAATCCGTTTCATTTCAAGAATGGCCCAAAACTGGGCCCATAACGTTCTTGAATTGCATTTTTGGTGTAAT
This sequence comes from Sextonia rubra, assembly GCA_037013555.1. Lineage (NCBI taxonomy): Eukaryota > Viridiplantae > Streptophyta > Magnoliopsida > Laurales > Lauraceae > Sextonia > Sextonia rubra. The sequence goes on along the minus strand of JASUAD010000007.1, from coordinate 13,894,056 downwards.
GAATAAAATAAAGAGGAGTTGATCAGTAACCGAGGGTACCCACTCGAGCGAACCCCAGGTCCAAAACTATCATAAAAACCTGAGTTTTGGTTGTCACTTAGCGCTCAGCAGTAGATTTAACCTCCAGGGCTAGAAGTTAACTGCTAGGAATTAGAGGTTAATCGCCCCTAACTGCTGTTCAAATGCCAATAAGAAATAATCCAGTTATTTTGACCACTAGGAGTTAGAGGTTAACCGCCCCTAACTACTGTTCAAATGACTATCAGGTAAGAACCAGTTATTCTGACCGCTAGAGATTAGACGTTAACCGCCCTGATACAGAACTTGTTACTCGAAAAGTGTTGTTTGAGGGCACTCGAAATGAGGTTCTTCACCCTTCACTTCCAGCTGTGTATACAAAATAGCACACTTATACATTCAGAGGCTTCCAAATCTTATTTTAAAATGACCATCTACAATCAACATTATAAGGAAAAACCCCTTCATTGACATTCAGTTGAGAAAATGAGCTGTAATTGGACAATATCTTAGAATTCATCAAAGAATCATCAGAATAAACCACTCATGCAATAAATATACACACTTATACTTGCCTTGTATAGTGCCTACTCGATTTGCCTTTCCTTAGCTCAAATGGTGAACAAGACCCCAAATATGCAACCTTAGAGGATGAATTCATGAAATGGGCACGAGGGTGCATGCATGTACTTGCACTGAGTCTCATTGACTCATTTGCAACCCAAGAACAGAAATACAAGTGAGGATCTTACCTTTGAAGTTTTGTAGAGAGGAAGAAATGATGGGGTTGTGAGAACCAAGGCTTAGAGGAAGTAAAATGGTGATGGGCGAGATGATGCCCTTCTCCAATCAAGCATGCAAGTGGACCACACCAAGTTTCCAGCAGGGAGAGAAGAGGAGGAGAAGAAAACTCCAACAAGAACATGAGAAGATGGGGCCTGAAGATCTCACTCTTGTAGTTGCAGACGAAGACGATGAGCATGAAGAATCCTTGCTATAATTCCACATGCACCTTCCAAGAAAGTTGGAAGAAAAGGTGAAGAGAAAAACGAACTCCATCAACCCATTCCAACAAATGTTGATGAGCTGACTAGGGGCTGGGTTTGATTGGTTTTAAATATAAGTGGCTGGGAGTGGCTTAAATCTAAGTGGGTTTGGGCTTCCATTATTAATGGGCTTGGGTCAAATGGCCACAAATGGGCCAAGGTGAGTTCCATTTGATTTGGGCCAAACATAAAAGTTGTAGCCCATGACAACAATTAGTTTAATGAGTCCTCAATGATGCATGATGATGTTCCAGTAAATACATGACTCATGATATGTAAATCTCCAAAATAAGCCGTAAATCCTATCTAGTTTTGGTCAAAGTCAATAACCTATCAACTTAGACCCAATTAAAATAAAAATAAGATAAATTAAAGATAAAATACATTAATCAATACCAAATCAAATTTAATTAGACTGTAAAAGGACTTGCGCAGTAATTAAAGGTTGGCCCAGGCAACCCCCCACGGAGCTGGATTACATATTCCCTCACAGTGGACCAGATCATATCAAAGTATGTGTATTTATTATTGGAGGGTATATGATTCAATTTTAATTGTTTGGAGCAGGAGTAGTGGGCGAATGGTGTGGTCCATAGATCCCACTGATCAGGAAATCATATGTTGCTTATTACTGCCATCTCCGCCAGTAATAGGAAATCCTAAGTTACAGGGTCTTGTGTCCACCGCTTTGGGAATGGCCACCTCCATGCTATCCTTCTGTTCAACTGTAGAGAGAACTTTGATTAGCAGTCCATACTCTGAAATACAGAAGCATCAACAAACACTCATCCTACAGTCATTTCCAGACTTTGATAAGAGAGTGTCTCTGCCGTGTTCTTTTCTAGCCTTTGTTTCATGGTCACATCCAGACTTGTTTAGTTGAATTCATTTTTACCCTCATTCTTTTTTTAATGCCAAGTTGGTTGCTTGTCAACTTTTTCACCTTTTAACATGAAAACACAAAAATGAGGAAAGCTGTAATCTCACCCAGCTACCCAGGGTTTGAGTTACTAGTATACTGCTCTCTTGCCCTATGTGTGGGCTCCTTTGGATCCCAGCCAAGGTTGCTGGGGCTAAAAACTAGATAAAATGAATGCCCGCGTTTGAAGGTTCAAAATCATGGCCTTCAGGGTCGTCAATTACCTATGTCCTCAATGTTCAAAGCATTTTGGTCTATCACTCACTCTATCTGGATGCCAGCAGTTGGAGGACTTCGTCTTCATCTCAAGAATTCAAAACAAAAGCTCATTTAATGTCATTTGCTTTTCAGCCCTAACTAAAGCTGAGGTGAATTAACATCATTCATCAATTAGGTTGAGTTACAATCGCCTGGATATTGATCTCTACGAATGTAAGATGGATTCTTAAAGTAGGAAGGAACACAGTTATTAAGACTTAAGACTATTGCATGACTCAATCAACTGTCAGTCAGAGTTTTTCACCCACAAACAGCACACGTGTGGTGCTAGACTACTTCAGATTTCAGCCACATGTAATACAAAGATGCCCTTAAACATAATTTCATTAACCTACTAATCATCATGATCATATCATCATCATCATCAGTTCTATAATCACAATATTAGCCTCAAGTCACTCCAGATCAAACCTACAAAACCCATATTGATAGTAATAGCCGTTCCTATTAGAATATTTTCCTTCCCAAAGTATAAACACAGGAGGAATATAGAATTTATATGTAAAAATAAAGTATTGAATATGATACTACAGAATACATTTTTCATTTTGAAATATTCATACATTGTACAGGGCAAAACAACCGGTGCCATCCAATTCAAAATTAACCTCAATTGAGAAGTGGTTGATAGTGAAAACCAATCATTTTTAGACGGCATGGATCTACCAGTTGTGGGTGGGCCACCTTAGACAAGGTCAATCACTTGTAAGATCAAAATATATACCATAATATTCATACAAGTCTCTGTAAAATCTGTAGGCACAAAATAAACAAATTTCCAAAAACCAAATCAACAGCACCAACTCTCCAAACGGCCGTCAAGAGCGCCGTCACAGATCCACATCCACCTTGCAAGATTTAGAAACGAGCTTCGAATCCTCCGTCAGCTCGTTCACCTTCAGATCGCAGCGAACCTTAACGGTGATCTTCCACGTCTTAACGGCGCCCACCTTGATCCTAACGGGAACCTTCAGATACAGCTCCAACGGAATCTGCCCCTCCCGCTGCTCCGTTAACAGATTCCCCCTCGCGGCGTCCGACAAACGGATCCCGTCCCCGGTTAACGCCGTCTGGAAAACCGTCACGTTCCTCTTCCCCTGGTAGAAAACCGGCAGGACACCGTTACAGAGATCGATGTCGGAGTAGAAGACCGTTACGGCGCTGCCTTTCTCGTAGTAGATGCCGATCTTCTTGTTGGGGTTTTCGGCCCGGACCGTCACCTGGAATTCCGGGGAGAGGGTCGGAATCGCCGCGGCGGAGGTGAGATTGATGCCCTTGATGGAGAGGCCGTCGACGGAGTATTTGGGGATTTTCGGCCGGAGGACGAGGTAGAGGACGCCGGCGGTGATGGCGGCGGCGACGATGAGGAAGAGGAGGATGCCGAAGACCCAGGAGAGGCAGCGGCAGCAGGGGCTCCGGCGGGGCTTCTGGTGCTTCTTGTAGCGGCGGGCGTTCTCCGGCGGAGGGACGCGGTAGATCTGGTCCTTGGGGACCTGGACGACGTAAGTTCCCGGCGGCGGAGCCGGTTTTGGAGGGTGGCTCTCCGGCGGGGGTTTGGCGGCTTCGGCGTGGGGAGGCGGAGAGTCTTCGCCCGGGTGGACTCGGTCTGCCATTGACGAGATCTGACTTGTTCCGGTCGCGACGGCGTTTTGGTCTTTTTGTCTCTGGACCTGTTACGATCGAGGAGAGAGAAAGAATTAGCATCTCGAACTCATCTACACCGTTCATATGCGACAATCAACCGTCAGGATTTGCACAATAAAATCAGTAGACAATCAATTAACTTCTAAAAATACAAAAAAAAATCTGAAATCAAGTTTTTAATGACCTTTATCGAATGCAAGGCAAACCTTTCGCACTCAAAATGATTCGATTTTTACTAGCAAAGACTATTTTTAATTCGAAATGATTCGATTCTTACGAGTAAAGATTATTTTTTTAAAATCAACGTAATCGATGATGATGATGAAGTAATTGAAATCGATCAAATATCATTTGATTGGAAAAACCATTGTTTCAATGCTTTTACTCTTGATGTGAATCTAAAATCCTCAAACTTCTGAAATCACAAATGTGTGTCTTTCTTGGTGGAGAGTAGATCTAAAATCATCACATAACAAAGAAGCAAACAGTTAGGAAGAAGAAAAAGAGCAGAAGGGATGAAAAAAACAGTAAATGAAAATGTAGAGATATGCAGAGATACAAACCTGATATGTGATTGGAATCCAAATTGTTGTTCTCTCTGCTCTTCTCTTCTCTTCTCTTCTTCCTCTGTATTTGAAGTGGATGTTGTTTGGGATATGTATGTATTGGAGAGGGGAAAGAGACTAGGTCAGATTTATATATTTTTTCTGTCTAGTGAGAGAATCAGAGAGAGAGAGAGAGAGAGTTTGTAAAGATGAGTGAGGAACGGGCACAGACAGAGAGGATAAATAGATGGCAAGGAAGCGAATAAGAGGGGAAACGGTCAAGAAGCTTCGAATTTCTCCGCGTTTGAGAAGCTATTTTGCCTCCGTGTCTGTCTTGGGGAAATGAATATCAATATCACGCTAATACGTAAATGCCTCACAATTCATTTATTTCTGTCTTGGACTCTTGGATGGGGATCCTGTAATGCACTACAGCTTTGCGTATCACGCGTGGCAGAGTAAATTGTGCCTAACGTCTCTTTTAGTAGGACCCACTTCTCCAATTGAATGTCTTTTTTTTTTTCCATCAAGCTTCGCTTTATTTGGAGTTTTTCTACTTGGTAAATTTTTTAATGCGAGTTTAGGGCATTGTCAGATGGGATTGTTATGAAAAGAATCGGTTTTAAGTTTTGATTAAATTAATTGATTGAGAAAGACACTAAAACTCATTTCTGTAAAAGACCACTTTGTCCTGGAATGTATATTTTCAAAAATTCTTATTTTTCCGTCCTAGATGATATTGTTAAGGGCTTTTTTTTCCCATCTCTTGACTAGTTTTCTTCCCAAGAGGATGTCTTTGTCCAATTTTGTTTCCTGCCTAGGAAAAATAAATCGATCGTGTTTTCTCATGTATCCTATTTTGCTCTTTGCAACTCGAAACCTCTCACTTTCTACAATCTCTCCTTTGCAATGATCCTTCTCTAATTTTTTTCTTCTTACCCAGAACTATATCATTATGGCCCGTTAAAAAAAAAAAAAAACCTCTTTGTCACTTTTCCCCTCTTATTTATCAGTTTCAGTTTCGCCTCTTCTTCACAATTCTCTATTAGGTGGCTAATGGATGACAACGATCATCCTCACTGCTCCTTATATTTGGTTACCCATTCTCATTGTCCCACTTGTACTATGATTTTTTTCCCCATTACATATGCTCCATGTTTTGGTCTCTATCGTTCTTCCTCTCCACCACTCTCAAATCAATACATTTGAAAAAACATGAAGGATGTGAGTTTTCTCACTCATTTTACCATTTTGTATTTATTGGAAAGGAAACATTGTAGGAAAAGAGAGATTTTGAGAGGCAAAGAGAAAAAGAGGAGGGGGCAAGAGAAGACGATGAATTTCCTTTTTTAGGTTAGAAATGAAGATCAGCCATCGATATCATTTGGGAAAGAAGAGACAAAAAGTTTGAAAGCCTAACGATATCTTTCACGAAGAAAGATAAGAATTTTTTAAAAGAAACCTAAACCTACCAAAATCATTATAGGTAAAATTGGTCTTTTTGCTACATATGGCACCATAATTCAATGTTTTATTATCTTTCTTAATCAATTCATGTAATTAAGACTAAGACTTTTTTTTTGGCAAAATTCTCTTGTTAAATTGATCATTTAAAACAACTTATTATTTTTTGAAGGCAGAGTTTTCTCCCCACTTCATTTGTTCAAGATTCTTCCGGATTTGCCCAATGTACATTTTTGTAGGTTTAACAACAACACCATGAGGCATTACTCCTATTGGGTCAAAGACCTCGAGGATACCCATGATATAAAAAGTTATTTATTTGCTTTTTAAAGTGGTTAATCTTACAATGCACCAAAATTATATTGGATTAAAATCTGGCGGATGTATTTAGTTTAAGGGGTCTAGGGTTTCATGGCGGAAATATCCTTCTTGATGTATAAAAGATTGTATGTATGAAAATCATGTCCATAGGTGATAGGTGCCAGCTTCTTTAAACTAAATTCAGAAAATTTTATGAATGTTGGGTTCGTGAATAGTTAGGAGGTTCATGGACTTTGCTTCTTCTAAATGGCTACTCTTATAAGTTGATTTGAGTTGGTTGTGCTGATAGGCTTGCAAAATCTACAAGGTTCCATATTTCATAAATGTGCTAAGAATTGACCTGTAGTTGATATAAAATTCCTTTTTTAGAGGTGGAAAACATGCGGAGACAACACCAAATTTCATGCATGTGAAGCTCATTATAGTCTTATCAAAATATATATATATATATGTATATATATATATTAAAGAGAAAGTATCATAAAATAAATATCAAATCAATGTGATAGTTAATTATCATGAAAAAGTATATACTTTTATGATAAATAAAAATTTAAGTTTGTTTCTGTGGGATAAAGTCATTTGAAATGAAATGAGAAAAATTTTAATGGGTCAAATAGTTATTTAGTTGGGTTGTATATATAAATTTCTTTGCTGGTTCGGAAAAGTAAAAGTAAAATGTTTTTAAGGCTCGGATTTTACTTGTTTATTCCTGACCAACCAAACATAATTAAAGAGCAAAAAATCTAATGGCTCGAATTATTTCCTCACGTATTTTAATTTATCTCTTCAGAAACAAATATTGTCAAATAATGGACGGATATTTACTTCAATTACTGTCACGTATGCCATTGAATTGCTTAGATTTGCAATTCATGGTTATATTTTTTGCATGTTTTACATTCTAGCGGTCTATAACACCCCTATTTGGCTTTTGTATCAATTGTTTCATATTAGCAATTTTCATCACCTAAAGATAAGCCCCACACAGATTAAACTGGGTACAATTGTACAAAGCTGAGGTCCTCACCTTACCCCAGCTATATTTTCCAATCTCACAAATGTGGGGCCCATGCTCATGGACATATAGGTGTCCTAATAAAACTATATTTTTTTCATTTGACCTATCAACGGCTATCCATATGGCGCCAATAAAAGCGTCACTAGTTTTTCTCGCCCTTGACAACTCTCAGTCATCCGGTGATTAAGCCGAAATGGGCATCAACTAAGGCGAAGCTAACGGCCAATGCTCTTGCACAAGAGTCACAAAATGTTTGGCACATTTAGACAGAAGGTTATCCTCGTATCTTTCATCTGAAGTAAGTTCCACAAGATGAATGATGTGGTTGGGAAAGGTTTAGCCTTCACATGAACAAAACACCAAAACTGTCGCTCTGGTGGATGGGCCATGTTTCGCCGGAAGCCCTCATTTAGGAATTCCTTTGGTTCGTTTCAGACTCTTTCAGGTGGGGTCCATGCTTTTGATGTCTGGTCCACACAAACCAAGAATGGGTGAATTTTTATTGAGAACTCCGATGTTGGGTTTCAATTCTCCTTAGCAATCCACTGGTGTGTATGGAAATCAAAATTTTACATTATTGGATATTAATGAAAAGCTTTTTTCTGGATTAGAAAATATAAAACTAGAACACATTTAAATATATCAAAAATCCATTCTAAAGCATATGACTAGAAATACAGTTAAAATTACAGAAATATTTTTGAAATCCACTATAATAATGGGGTTACTTTCATTTGTCATTATTTTTCACAGAAAATTTGAAATATTGTTTAATATTTTTTGTCAATAAAGTTGTGGTAACAACTTAAATATGATGAGATCCCTAGATATGCTCACGCTCTAGGTGACACCTCTCATGTATATATGTGTCTCCTCCTTATGTAATTTGGGTGCTCTCTCCCTACTTGGTTGGGTGCTCTCATGGGTCCCAGCGTGCCCCTTGGCTATGGTACCAAGACAATGGTTACATTTTGGCCCATTTTGTTCCAAAGAAAGAGTAAGGATGGTTAAATTGGTACGGTTGAAAGATATAAGTTGATGTTATTATTTATTTGTTTATTTATTTTTTATAACTTTGGGTATCCTTCACCAGCTCAACCTTCGAACCTTTGGCCTCCGGCCCGAGGTTTAATCAATTTTGACGAGTAAGGACTATTTCTTGGGAAGCACATATATGGCCGCATATATAATATCTGGATAACGCAAGGTACAAGAGTCAAACTTGAGATCTTAGGGAGCAAACCCAAGGCTTAAACCAACTGAGCCACTGCCTTGACAGCATATAAGTTGATGTTATTTTGATATTTTTGTGCATGTTTACGTTCTAGCGGTCTATTACACCCCCTATGTTTACATTTTAGCCCTTCTTTTTTTTTTTGGTAGAAACATCTAGTTGATGTTATTGTGGTATTTTTTTTCCTTCACATAATTCATTTTAGATGATATCAATGATTATTTGATTAGCATTTATGGATATTCTCCTTTCTTCTTTATTTCTTAACGATGAGATTTCTTATGAAGCAAAATCCCTTTACGAGAGTTTCACACAAGGAAAATTCTAAAGGGTAGCTCAGCTGGCCAAGGACGACGATTTTGCTCCTAAAGGTTACGAGTTCAAGCTGCGCAACCACACTAGGGCCACAGGAAGTTTCTCTAACTCTTCTAAGCCCGAAGGGATTAGTTCATACCAAAAGGTTGTGACACCCTCCATTAGCCAAAGTAAAAAAAAAAATGATTTACACACGAATAGTCTAGTATTGAGAACCACGTGGTAGCCTAAGAGCTAAAGGGCGTCTCATCTCACCCACAATGCTAAGGGATTGACCGTAGGCACAAGCATAGTGTGGAGTGGAGATCACAAATGGAGATGTGAAGTACCATTAGGATGAGCCCTAGGACTTTGCCTAGTCTAGTTTAGGACTAGGACAGATTACCATTCCTCCCATGGTGTAAAGAGAAAAATAGAAGAAGAAAGAATGGTCCACCTTTTCCAATCTCCACCATACACAGGCCAAGTATGATTGAAACAAAATTAAAACTATTAAGGCCCATTTCTTTACTAGAATTCATAGAATTCATGTCTTATGGCTGTCTAAAATTTTCAAATGCTAAAATTCTGAAATGCTACTGAACTTTGCCATTTCTGAATTCCCTATTACTTTCATGCCTGAATTCCTAATTAAAAATTCCTGAATTCCTGGATTTTCTGAATTGCCTATTTTATAGCTATATAAGGATTCATGAATTTTTTACTATAATTAAACAACCAAACAAATAATAGCAGCAATTAACCATCCACATGAAACACAATCTTTTGTTAGATGATGGCTGCATTCATCTCCTAATTAGATAAAAAAAATTCAAATAAATTGACATCTTAAGAAGGAGCCCACCTGAAGATAGGTTTGGCCTACACAAAGTTTAGATGCTATGTAGTTGTCCTTTTTGCCATTCTTACATACCTTCATGGTATCATTTTTATTCAATTGGTATTGAATTTTGCATGATAGACCATATGACAATGAAGAAGATGAAGAACAACCATTCATGTCTAAACCCCATTGGTTGCACCATTTATGCATATAAACCACCATCTTGTTTACACAAAGGTCATTCAAAAAAGAGATTCTGATTTGGATTAGACCAATGAACACATTTAATATTAATCCGTCATGTGGCCTCCCATCACTATGGGGTATAGTGATCCAAACCAATCAATAAGAACCTGCAAATGAACATAGAGGATCACCAACTGAATGTAATAAGATGCCATCCACACATTCCATCTCCAAGCAGTACACATTCCATCTCTCTTATTCTACTAATGTATATACAACCACATCAAACCACAGAAACATAATCTAAATCTAATACAATCATCCATAGATGAAAAGGTTGTTTATAACCGTCCACATCTAAAGTAGCAATTCAGTTATTCAAAAGTAGAAAGTATTCCTACATTCAACCATGAGAACAAAATAAGCAGTAATAAAGTCATCCATAATTATGTGCTATACTATCATTCATAACTAGTATAATTAAAAAAGAAGAGTTCTGCACGAGATTCAAGGATGTCCACTAGATGATCCTTGAGTAAAATGATTCTCCAACTATTCCAGCTTAAATTTATCATCTAAACTCATGAAAATCCCTATCTTTATGAGCATGAAAGTCAATTATTAGCTTTTTCAAATGTCGTAGTATAGTTGCAAGCAACATAACAATAGCTATAATCTTTAGAATTACATTATCATGTGGATTCATTTGCTCTGCCAGTGCATAAACAGTATTTGCAATATTATCCATTTTTTCAAATGCTTTATCAACTATAATAGATTTTTTCTACTTGCTTGCTCTTCTTGTACCAATTTGTTCCGATGAGGTGGTTGCATGCCTTGGTGAATTTACACTAGGTTAATGAAAGTTAGCCTCATCCATATCGTCCAACTCATGTGCCTAAGTTTCATTATAGGTTTCATCATCAACAGTCATTTCTTGAACATTTATCTAGCTTCAGTTCTAGTAAGAGCTATATCACCCTCAGCAATGTAATCAGAAATAAGATCATGGATTTCCTTATAGAACCTAACAGTCATATGCCGGTACTTAGCAAACTTACTCTTGGCTTGTATCAAGCTTAATTAGTTAAAATGCAATTCTTTAAAGGAAAATATGGTGAGAAAAATATATAGTTAAATGCAAGATATATGATAATTTACCTGTTCCAAGGTATCCCAAATATCATCTTAAGTAGTTACTATCTTTAGTGTTTCATCCCATCTAAATCCAAACATGCTAAGTTGTCTAATTTCTCTGTATCGTGTCTGCCAATCTTTGTATTTGTTCTTCATATTGATTATGGTGGGTTTTAATCCAGTTTTGTCCTTTACCTTTACTATAGGTTCGACCAACAAGCATTATTGAAGGTTTTTTCAATTTTTCTTCCAACAAGCTTCATTTTTAGAAGCGTATCCATTAAAACCCTTTCAACTCTTGCATCCCATTTAAAATTATATTTTCTTGAAACCCTAATCATATATAAATGACAATTATTTCACTATTTGAATAAGAAATTGATCAACAACATGCCATCTTATATGTTATTAAAAATGCTAAGAAAATTCTATACAAAAAAGTATTTTTTTTCTTTGATAACAATTATACATTAAGAGATAACAATTTGAATGCATAAAAAAAATGTAACCGATGTCGAAAAACAACTAAATGCTATGGAAATCACTAATGCAAGAATCAGTAACAAAAAGAATAGAAGACATAGGCCATTTAGTTGATCAAACTTCTCTTCTAAATAATATAAATCACCAATGTTGATCACTTTTTTGCAGTTGTTGCTTATAATCGTTCCACATTTGCTCAGCTATGAAGTCTCGAAATCCATGCCATGAATCTCTATTTGAACTTGGGATTATTCTTGAATTTCTTCTCCTTGTCAAGGCTGAATCAACTTTAATTGTTATCGCTGTAGAGATAGTTTCGAGCATTTCATCTCCTACACTGTGCATAACTATATGATCATGCTACAGAGGGATCAAAATAGCCTAAAATTTCTAACTTCTTCCACATGAATTTTTCCTCCAGCCTCACTATCTTCCTCCTTATCATGTCAACAATACAACTTCTGGCATTTCCTCAAACAGATTTCAGGAATAATCTAGATGAAGCAAATCCATGCGCAACTCCTCAAAACCTCTCATTCAATCCATCCATGCCACACAATCTTCCACTACAGCCGCATCCTCCATTTCCCTCAAATGGCTAAAAGGGGAGATCAGTTCCTTTTTTTTACAGAACCCATCCCATATATCCATCCAGAAATCATATGTAGTAGCAAAATATAGAGAAAAAATTCCAATGTTGAGTAGAGGAGAATAAGGGAAGAAGAACCATGCTTTTAGATACTCTTGTTGTGTCCTGAGAAGCAAAAACAACGGTGACTGTTGGAGAAGCTCAAGATGGTCTTAGTTTACTAGGAATCCCTCCTGAGAAGAGAGAGTTTTCTCAAATGCTTGGTTGTGGAGCGGGATTTCAAAACCATACCCTTTTGGAATTCTGGAATGCAAGAATTTTGAAAATCCACCAAATTCTAGCAAAGAAATACGGAATTTTTGGCAGGTTTTTCAAAATCTCTAGACAGCAGAAAAACCTATCAGAAATTCTAAAAAGGAATGGGGCCTTGGCATTTCCTATACTAGCCAAGTGTTTTTAAAATAGAAATAAAAAGAGTTACTAGACAAGGCCCTAATACATTTCTCCTTAAAATGTGGCATCTCATGTGGGATCCACATTGTGAACAACAATTCAAGATCCATTTTAATATCATGATAACATACAACAATTATTCACATCTCAATGAGTAGAAAGTTTAGGTCACTGCCATCTGAAACAAGTTGGTTATAAGGTTGTAAATGAGTCGGTTTTGATCTAGGTCCACCATGGGCCTGGAACTAGAATCATTAATCAAAAGATGGATCCGAAACCGGTTCGGGACTATTAATGAGAATATGGAACTATAACTGAAACCGATTTCGTGTATGGGGTAAGTTTAGGTCTGGGTTCGGATCTCTGTAGAGAATACTTTTAAAAAAAACTAACTTCTAGAAAAAAAATTTTGAAAATTGAGGTAATATGTCGTGTCTCGGGTCCATGGGCTGTAACTTAGGTGGAACTAAACCCGGACTGTTTAGGTCACCGATGAAAAAATATGAACCAAACTTGAAACCATTTACTTATCGGGACCTAAATAAGGACCCAAACCCAATTATTGAGGAGTTGAAAGCTTCAAATAATTGGAGAATAAGGGACCCATTTACAACCCTCAGTAGTTATATGTATATATAGAGAGAGAGAGAGGAAGAGAGTGTGAAAGAAACAATTTAGCGAGATAGTGCGATATATGAGCTAATTTTTAAGACCCAGTTGGAGTTGTGCCAACTATGAAATGCACGATGGATTGAAAGATTATAATAAAAACTAGATATGTGCTAAAAATTTGCACCATCATATATATATGTGCATCCTTCTCTCACCATGGAGTGGGGGCTGCTTATTTGGCTTTTCTTATTTGCACTTGAGTATTTCTCTTGTCTATATAGCTTTGTCTTTTACACATTAATATATCAAAATATGAAAATGTCTCTCACCATAGGATGAGGGATGGATGTATATTAATATATATATATTCCTATAGCCTACCTTTTAAAGATGGCTTTTCCCTCCTCCTCTCCAGAGTTTAAATATTTCCCTACAACTACAATTACAATATTTTGGACTAAAATGCTCATAGTGTGAGCTATGACATAAGAACAATGCATTTTGTGAATAGATTTTGGCATTTTTGGCAAACTTATATTGTTCCATTTGTGAAGTTGGAAATCGTGTAAATGGATTTAAATGGAAATTTATAGCTTTATTGTGTAATTGAAGAGTAGTGTGATCTAACATGCTTTTTCTTATATTGTTTTAAATCCTAGGGCCTATTTGGATATATATAGAACAAAATATTTCTATATTTAAATACTAGGAGAATAAAATATTTCATAATTTAATATTATAAAATTACAATATTGTGGTTTTGCTTTTGCTTGACAATTTTCAAAAAATTCAATAGATTTTGAACTGAGTTGCTTTTCATGTATTATAATACACAATTAATTCAAAAGTGACCTCAATTTTTAAATCAAATAAATGGTCAATAAATTTATAATTTTCTTATAAAAATTTTTTAAATGGCAAAACAATAACAACAATATTTTCTAGTATGAACAACTTTGTAAACCATCCACACACATGAAACACCTTAAATTATACTGAATGAATTTAGTTTTCACAAATTCAAATAGATTGGACCGTTAAATTCAGAGTCAAAATTTTTCGTCTAATATAAAGTAATTAAATTTGTAAACCACGGATCAAAGGGTTTGAGGCTTAAGATTGATCCGAAACTTATTTTATAGCTTATCTAAGATGACTTTTTTCATTCTCAAATTCCATAATCATATGGGCTGCAAGTGGGTCCTATAAAATTTGTCCCTCACTGTATGTATGAGACTCGATCAAGTATGAATTTCAGTACAAAATTCACGATAGGGAGAAAAAAACAGGGGCTCTCCGGTTGTTTCAACTATGAACAAGTTAGGCGGAAACCTTACTGCTGTAGAAGCCGCAGGTGTGTCTTTACCGTCAACAACACCAGTAGTAATCTATTACTAGTAGCATAGTTTGTTGAAAAGAATAACAAGGGGAGGAAGAAAACATGTGTGGACCCAAGCAAAACTGGCCTCTTTTACTTTTTCCAATCCATGATGGCACGCAACCGTAGGCAGACCGCGTGCCGCGCTATTTTCTTGTTTTCTCACACCATTCACTGTCTGTCGTCTTCTCCCCACACCCCTCTACGCAACCGTAGGCAGACCGCATGCCGCGCTATTTGCTTGTTTTCTCACACTTTTCACAGTCTGTCCTCTTCTCTCTCTCTCTCTCTCTCTATCCCAAGAGTCTAGTCTAGAATAGGCAGTAGGGCCTGATAGAAACTGGCGTTTCAGACTGTTGGTTGTCTTACATCACGTCCCGTTTTCTGCTCTTCTCATTCATTCAAAGCGGAATTTGGTTTCTTATGTTGTCGTTGTCATGGTCCCACTCTCCCAACCGAAGACTTCCATGCTTCAAAGGACCCATTTGCTTTTATATATGGAGATGTGTAAATGACCCACATCAATTAAAAAAAAAAAAGAAATTGTTACACATGCTGACATGCATAATAAATTATCTTTCTTTTCTAATCACCATTTTCATATAAGTAAATAAATAATATCTAATTATTTTAAATTTATTTAAAATTTTAAGTTTTTCACTAATTCCTCAAATTTTATGGAGAAAGGATAAGATATTTTTCATCTTGATGTTTACTATTAATATAAAAATATTTAACGGTTCGGATATATAATTAGGGGCCAATAAAAGTTTAAAAATTATGTTTATAGCTTGGAACTTTTTTTTAAAAAAATTACTCAAAATCTATAACAATTAAAAATAATTAACTTCAAGGTGTTAGAGTTTGTTAATTTAATAAACAAGTTGAACATTTTGGATTAGAATTGCCACTCTCCCAAGACTTCATGCCTCAAAAGATCCATTTGCCTTTTTCGTATCAATCATGTAAGTGTTACACATACTTCTTAAAAAAAAAAGTGTTACACATGCTTAGCAAATTATTCTTTTTTAATCACCATTTTCATATGAGTAAATAAATAAATAATGTCTAATCATTTTTTATATCTAATTCCTCAAATTCCATGCAGAGAAGATATGATATTTTGCATCTTGATGCTTACAATTAATATAAGAATATTAAATGGTTTGGATATATAATTAGGGGCCAACAAAAGTTTAAAAATTATATTTATAGGTTGGGAATTTTTTCAAAAATTACTCAAAATCTATAAAAATTTAAGATAATTAACTTCAAGGTATTGAAGTGTGTTAATTTAATAAACGAGTTGAACTATTTGGATTACAAACGCGGAACCCACAAGAAGAATAAAAGTAAGGTTCTTTTAAAAATCACCATGTAGCATGTGTACTAGTGCCTTTTTTTAATACCAAAGGATAGTTTAGTTGGCTAATACCATGATTTGATTTTGGAGGCTGTAGGTTCAAGCTGCATTATCATCGAGACTTCAAGAGATTTACTTTGCTCACACTGGGCACGAGGAGATTGGTTCAGCTCAAAGGACTAGAACATATTCCGTTAGGAAAAAAAGAAAAAGTGCTAGTGCCCTTTTCAATGTGAGTATTGGAATAGGTTTCTTACCAATTTTGGTGTGAAATGCACATGTTTAAATTAATCTTAGCAAAGAAACATGACACTTGCAGATTGTTGCGCATGTGAAATATTTATGCATGTAAATCAGCATAAACGAACAACCCCCTAAAGATGAGATATTTAGGCATCGCACAGGCGCTTCTACCCTGTACATGGAGTGAAACTCTATCATGGGGACCTATGTATCAAAAGTCTATGCTCAAAATGAATGGGTGCGCCAAAACTTTATCTAGAGTTATTATAACCATTAAAAATATTTATTATTATTTCAAAAAGAAAACAATGTAAGATTGGGTACGTGATTATTGTACAAACAATTTCACGGTATTACTAATTCGTATTAAAATTGAATATTGGGACATTCGATCATATGGTATAGTGTTCAAAATGAACAATTTAGATTTTTTTTATAGTGAGTCTAGAAAAGAGTCCTTGTTGCTTGAATACGAGGATTCGGAATTTTGGTTTCGTTGGTCCACAGATGACAGCCATTCTATCCTCTCTCCTTGCATAAATGCTCTTCCTGAGTACACTCTTTCTGTGTCTTTCATGCACACCTAAGAACACACCTCCACCTAGGGACGCAAATGGATCAGTTCGAGGCCTAAACCATATTGGATCCAATCTTGAATCCATTTCTAAATGACAAGTTTGGATCGACTGAATTCTGTTTTGTTTGTTCCGGACTTGATTTCAACAAGTGGATCTTATCTCGGCTTCAGAATCGAATCTAACTAGAGGGTTGGGATTTAGTTTTAAAACTAGTTATGGGGAATCTAGTTCCAAATCTGTTTATGGCTTCTTAACTTTTTTTTAATTTTTCCTTAAAATAAATATATATATTATTTAACTTATAACAATGGATCATGTCTACAATGTTTAAGATTAAATATAAAAATGTTTGAACCGAAATTGACTTTGAGTTACAATTTACAATATTAAAGGTTCTTGTGTTGAGTCCCGAATCCACCAGTCAGCACTTATATGGGCTTGAAACCATACCCGTTTTACTAGTAGAAACCTAAATTGGGTTTTAGACTATGGCCCATTTATAAATTAAAACCTAAAACTAGGTTTCAAATTTGATTTTTTACCGTTGAAACTTTTGGATAATCAAATAATTGAGTATCCTTTTGCAACCCTACCTCAACCTCATCCTTGGCCTGAGTAGAAGCGAGGGTACTTTAGCAATTTTTGGGGTTGATCCTGATGCAATGCCGCGTGCAATGAGACATCTTATGCTTCTAAAGTCTTCCTTTGACTCGCATATCCATCCAGTGGATATTCATTTTTTTTAATGATATCAATTATTTTTTGAATGACATAATATTTTTTCTCTTTCAACCAAAACCGAAGGGGAATATTCTCAAGCATTTTGGTAATGATCCAAGCAGCTCGTCAACTGAATTTGACAGCTTGGATTTTATAAGGTGGAAACCACTTTGATTTATTTAGAGTGGCTTGCGTTGCAAAAGGATTGGCCCCACTGGTGATTTTATAGGGCTCAGAAGTGAGCCTTCCTCAAAGAATCGAGGCGCCTCACACAGAGCCTTTGTTTAGGCAATGCCCCATATTACGTGATCATGCATGAATTTCACTTATATTTTGAATGCATCTAACAAAATATATAAAAGTTTATATTATTTATTATTATTACTATTTTATAACAAAGGGTGTCTCAACCATTTGGATTCCTTTGGGTTTAGGGGAGCTGAGTAAATCTCTTGAAGGATCATTTCAATCTGGATTTCTAGATTACAATTCCAGTACTATACAGCGGAAGAAATAATCAAACTAGTAAGTAAATCAAACAACTACACAAAAAGAAGACATACAAAATTTTTAATGTGAAAAACCCCAATTGGGTAAAAAACCATGAGTCCACCAAAGACCAACTTTCAAGTAATAGCGAACAGTTACAAGATATGTTCACAACCCTTTTCAGTCACTCATTTGACCTAAGGACCGAGTCCTTTTTGCATAACTCTTTATCATGACTCTCCTTCGTTGTACACTACTCTTCGCTTAATCGTACTACACCTTTAACGCAAGATGCTCTCAATCATGTACAAGAGATGTAGAAACAATATTCTTTAGTCCAAAGTTTCAGCACAATATCTTTGATAGAAGATCTAGAGAAGTATGGTGATATCCAAAATATAATATCTACTTAGAACAATGAGACATTTATCTTGAAATTGAGAGAGGAACCTTTTAAATAATCTACAATTCGTAGCTTAGAGGTATACTCTATGTAGAACTCAAATTATTAAACTTGGAACAAATAGAGAAAAATTTTACATAAGGTCGGTGGGCTTCTGTCTGCTACCCAATCAATTGGGCAACCATCTGTTTTATTGGACAGTATGAATTTTTCAATCAGCCTGTTTTACTGTAAGCCAAGTCAAATCTGATTTATCCGACTTCTTTCCGATCGATCAATAGGTCTTTTTACCATTTCGCCAATCTTGCTTCAATTCTTTACTTTAGCTCATTCGGCGACACGAACCTTAGTCCATTTTAACATAAATATGAATTTACAACTTAATGAATTCAGAGTTTTGTCAGCCCATGAATTAGTCAATTACAAAATCCTTACATCCCCTGTGCCCTAGTATCTCGACCAACAACTTCCAAGAGCAAACTATGGTCCTAAACTAATTGAGGTACTATCCCTTAGGGAGCTACATAAATTATGTTGTAAAAGGCATAAAACTTTGATCAAGCAAAGTTGAGCCTGTATAGGTAAAACGAGTGGGTTTCAACATAAGATCCTCTTTCAAGGTAGAAAAGGTATGGCGTTTTTCATGCACAACCATTTAATCTTAGATGGTCTACATCATCATGTGATGAAAGAGATAACCAGCCATTTTTGGAGTCGATCTTAACCATCTGATTGGAACTTATTTTCAGCCCCACGAGATGGTCTGTTGCGATCACATTATTATTTTAAGGACAGCCGAAAACAGCCCAGCTAGTATGAGCTGTGGTTAGGATGACTGAAAATTTGCTTGTTGCTCCTCTCACTACAAACTAACCGGGAAGCTAATAAGGACAACCTTGTAAAGTCTACAATTGAGGCCACCATTAAAATTCAAACTGCAGAAAATTATAGTTCCCTTTTAGTTCGATTAATTATATATATAGAACTGATAAGTGTTTTCATGCATTCATATCACTCCAATTGAATTAAAATTTAGATTATTAACCACACATGAGGATGCGAATAACATGAGCTGATTCGATCAAACAAAGATAGGTCTCACACATTTGAAACAGGTGTAAGATCAGATGATAGGATTACTTCCCAATAAAGAATTACTTGAAGACAATCAATCTAATCTTCCCTAATTGTTTTAATTAAGAAATGAATATCTGCATCGAATGTTACAGGCAGCAGACATACCAAGTCTTCAAATGCTTTTCTTGTGGCCATATGGTGGTCTAGAAGAAGATTAAGAGTATAAACAAACACATAACACAGTAGATACGATTTCCTAAATATAATATCACACAGTGCCAAACGTGTAGAAAATTAAAATCAGGGCAACGCCGAATAGAAAACGGTAGGATTGGACACACAGAGGGGTAGTTGTGAATATATAAAGCTACTCTGTATAAGATAATAAGAAGATTTCATTTCTAAATGAATGAGATAGGTCATGGAACAAGGTGAAAGATAGTAGGATAAAGTAGAGTTCAAGGGGGGAAAAAAGAATGTCAGTATTCTCCTCTTGCATTAGGTATGTCCACAGAAGGTGATTGATGCTTGCAGTAAAGTATTAGTAGAAATCAAAAGAATAATCAACACCAGCAGAAATCAACATTTCTTGCATCAGGTGTATCCCAAGTCTCTCTTTCTTAATTCAACATTTCTTGCATCAAGTGTATCCCAAGTCCCTCTCTTAATTCAACATTTCTTGCATCAGGTGCATCAGGTGTGGGCATGTTTTTGACAAAGTTGTAAGAAACGGACTAGTTCATTGGACGTAATTGGCTGATCTGGTCCAATTGAACTGACAAGAATTATTACACTTTGTAGTTTGGAACAACAAAAATTGCTTACCACTAATCAAATCATTCGACGGTATAGTTCTAATGTTGAGTTGTTCAAACCATTTAAATTCAATTTATTTTAGAAAACTTCTGTCAGTTAATTTTGAGAAAAAATGAAAAAAAAATTATGTCTAATCATTTAATTGTTTCTTTGATCTATTTTTAAAAACTTAATTCCATAACCTTTTAGGTCATTTTGGTAAGAGATGAGAAATCTACGAGGAATTTGTAGATTTAGGGCACATTTTTACAGCCTTGTTTCCGTGAAAAAGCTGCGGAAAATCTAGCTGCTTGTTCACACAGCAGAAGTTTTCACATTTGGTTTGCCACAGTTCCGCAAAGCAAAGCACAAAAATGATCTAAAATTTTTCTCATTTCTTCGGAAAAGCCTTTCCAAGGGAAGGCTTGTTCCAATAAAACTTTTTCCCCCCTACGTATGCAAAAGTCCCCAAGGATTCCTCCTTGGACAGGAAGTCCTCATTGAGAATTTGTAAAGCTGACGAATATTCCACATTAATATATTAGTCTATATAAATGTGCATAGCTGTGAAAAATTGCATTTACTATGTAAATCTATGGAAAAAAAAAAAAGGATTTTCAAGTCATATAGGCGGTGGGAAGGTCTGAAAATCCTAAAAGAGGAAGATTCTCATTGGTCCAAATCCTCTAGGACTTAAAATTTTCAAACATGCGCTTCATATGACTTTATAGAAAATTGATGAAGAATCCCAAATTAAATAACTGTCAAATGTGGCCTTAAAATATTCTCTGTGTGAGATTGGGGCATTAATTTTGTATCATTTTTAATAATTCTTATTCTCATTATTTTTGAATATTTTTTTCTTTTTTATTTTATCTATTATGTAATTCAAGTATTATGTTCGTATTAAGAACTGCCCTGTTACCCTAATAGTAAGAGGTGTGTATTCTTACCATTGGGCTCAAACCCTCGGCATGTCACCTCTTTCCGTGTGTGTTGGCTTTCTTTTCTACTTGAGTGGGTTTTCTTCCTATTTGGGTCCTAGCCCCCTTGGTAAGGTTATCACAAAAAAAAAAAAAAAAAGGTATTATGTTGATGTTATGACTTGACTAAATGAATCACCAATTAAATATAATTCCATCCAACCATGCCATTGAGCATGTGATCAAGGCTCCCATTTTTACTGAGGGTGATACCTAATATTAAGCATTTGTGTAGTAAGGGGATTCTGCAACGCCAAATCTACAATTTTTACCAAGGTGACTTAACCTTAGAATTAACCATGTGATCAAGGCTCCAATAGAAAGGAATCTTTCGTTCCTATAGCTTACATAGAAAATTAAAACACTCTCTATCGAAGGAAATCAATTCATTTTTTTTTGTCCAAATGAAACTGCATTGCACCAAATAATTTGAAAACAGACTGCGGAAAAAAATCAAAATAATTTTCTCTATTGCATATTTCTCTCCTTGCACCATCACACTATCTTAGCATAAATGAAATCACACCCAAGTATCAACCATTGTATTAATTCATCCTACTGTGGTACTTGAAAGCATGGTGGTTACTGTCGAGGGTAAATCTTTGGAACGGATTCCTTGATAGAAAGAAAATTATTTTGATCTTCGTGTAGCTTTATTTTGTTTTAGCGGCAACACATCTTTATTGAAAAACGAATTAATTTTCCTTCAATTTACCAAGTGTGGAGTGGGAATGTAAAATTTACTTTCCGTAGGACCACAAAAATTCATGGAGCCCTGAAATCTCTCTTTCAACAAACTAGTCTCTTTCTACGAAAAAAAAATAACAAAGTCTTGAGAAGCTGGGCCTTTATTATAAAAAAAAGTCTTGAAAATGAAGGTGGTGTGGACTTTCAATTGTGGCTTGCAGAAAAATTAGATGGGCATAGAGTGGGTTTAGCTGTCAAGAGCATAGATAGCAACTGAAGTGTTAAAGAAGTCAAGCAAGCACACATCAGCTGGTTAGAGATATGGATATTTGAATTCATGAGTTTGAATACTACATGTGGGGAAAAAAAAAGCAACAACGGTCTCTAACAGGACCCAGCCTGTAACTTATCTGAATCCAGCATGTTTCAGCAACCAAACCGAGTATTTTGATTCCAGACCCAACTCAAGGACCCGAGCAGCATCCCTAGTCCTTTATAATTGATAAAGTCCATCAGTATTAGTGCATGTTTGGTAAGTCTAAAATTTAGGCTCTTATTGTCTAAATGTCTAAAATTTATAGAGTTGGAAAAATAGAGGCGTTTGGCATGCGTTTTTAGCTCTATTTAATTTAGACAATAAGAGGTAAAAGCTCTATTTTGGAGAGGAGGCCATGTGATGCATTTCCAAATAAGAGGGAAAAAAAAAGAGGCGCCCAGCTACAGTAACTTGATGGATCACGCCCAGTACGTTTTTTCAATTTTTCTCGAAATCCGAGCCCCTAAATCTACATCCAAACCGTTGAAAATGTTCACATGATCAATTACGGCCACCCATCCAAATTTCAGCCGTTAATTCATCCTGAATCTTGAGATATGTGCAAGAAAGCGTGAGCCATTGGATACAGTTTTTGAATTCTGTGGGGCCCAAACAGGAGATCCAAACCATTGGAAATGTTGGGAAGACTAAAAACGGCTATGGGGTCAATTTTCAAGGATTGATTCCTTGTGGATCTCAAGATATTTGTGAAAAACTTTCAACCATTGAATTTAATATGCTGAATTTGTAACTAGTCCATAGGCAGCCCCTTTTTTTATTTTTTATTATTATTTCTGGGACAATAAAAAACAATCCAAACCATTGAAAATGTGTAGAAGGTCAATGACCATTATGAGACCAAATTTCAGCCGTTGGATCATCACCAAACTTGAGATATTTATATAAAAACGTGAATTATTAAATATTTTTTTAAAAAAATTGAGGGCCTCAAACACAAAATCCAAACCGTTAGATCTCTTTGGGAGGCCAAACGTGGTTATGAAGTAAAATTTCAAGGCTTAATACCTACTAGACCTCAATATATTTGTGAAAAATTTTCAACTATTGATTTAAAATGGTCTATTTAAAATAGATGCTTTCATTGCCAAACACATATTTTAAATTTAGCCTCTTTTTTTATAGCTCTTTTTTTAATAGCTCTATTTTAGATGGTCTATAAAAATAAGACTAGACCTACCAAACAAGCCCTTAGATATATGAAGCAGGGTCTTGCCAAGGTCCAGACCCAGCCTGTTTAGTTATTCGGCTTCAGTCTACTGTAGGGGCCAAAGTTAGCCCTCTTGAGCCAAGTATCATACGACCAGTTTGCTACAAAACTATACCCAGCCAATCAGGTTTGAGCTTAGTCTGTTGCGACTTACTATCTGAATTGGCTCAAAATAGAAATTTGGGTCGATACCTATAAAAAAAAAATCAGCCATTAAGCTGTCACTATATGTCACTAGAAGGTGATAAAAAGTCTAGAGATTTCACTTCATTGCCTTTAATTGGATGGTGAGGAAAGTCTAGAGATAATCCAATCCAAGACTTGAGACTTTTCTTATTGATGTTATAGATTCACTCAACTCCTCGGCATCCAGTTTTTTGATGAGTTCACAGGTTTGGGACGCTTAACGATTCGTTTAACAAAGTCAGTTGCAACTTTCTTCAAAAGCAGCTAAGATTAGGGAAATGGAAGTGGAGAAAACTAAAGAGGAATCCCACATTTCACTTTACTCTTGTTTGGTGTTTAAAATAGAAACTAACAAAATAGAGTATCTAGCAGTTAAAAGTAAGGCAAATTGTAATTGTTTTTGGGAGCTTCTAAATGTACTTCTGTTTGGATTCATTATCCACAGCCTAATAAATAAATAAATAAATAAAAATCTCCAAAACACACTCACCTCTTTCTCTCCCTACATACTTTTTCTCTCCCTCCCTCCCTCCTCCCCTTCCCACCTCCCCTTTAGCCGGTGACGAGCTTTGGTAGCAAAAGGGAACTCTGCTGTCCTCCCTTTTCCTCCCTCTCCCTCTTCCCCTCCGTCTCCCTCTTCCTCTCCTCTCCGCCCTATTCAGCCCTACGAGGCCAAACAATGGGGGGAGGAAGATGGAGGAGAGGAGAGGAGGGGAAGGAGGGAGAGAAGAGGAGAGGGAGACCCCTCCGACGCTGCCAGAGCTCGTAGCCATCCGGAAGGGAGGTGGAGAAGGGGAGAAGGAAAGGAGAGAGAAAGTGTGTAAGGAGAAAAGGGGTAGAGATGTTTTGGGGATTTTCATTTTTTATTTATTTATTTTTTGAACTGTATATGAAAAGTCCAAACTAGTGTACAGTTAGAAGGTTGTTTTTTGATTGGTGGGTTCCTTGCAACAGATTGAGAAGACAAGGGGTTATTCCTTGATGCTCTGTTGGTTGGCAACCTTGCATATCACCCACCTACTTGGGGATCAACTCTTCCCACGTAGTGGGCTTCTCTTCCCATAATGTAGGCTCTCATTCCCATTGTATGGGCTTTCTCTTTCACTTGTGTGGGCTCTCTTCAGTCTAGCCTCCTAGGGTAGGTAGAAAAAAAAGTAAAAAAACAGGTGGATAGAACTCTACTATGTGGTCTCTACATACATGTGTTAATGGTAATTCTCTCCTCATATCCATAAGGCCAAATGTAGCGCTATGAAAATGCCAAACGTCCTATTAAACAGGCTTAGGCTGGGATACTGGGTCCTAACAGCATAGGCCCAAGCCAAGTCCATTTGGTAATCACAATAATAGCGTAACTGGCCAACCCAAAGAGCCTAAGGACTAAGCCCGAACATGGCCCTGATTGGCTGGGCCCAGCCCAGGTAGTCTTCGTCTGAGTTCATAGGTAAGTATATTGTTATAGGATTTCTCCCATTTATTAAGAAAAGTTCATTGCCAATAAGGTTTTGAATAAATTAGTGTAAGAATTGATTGGGTGAATTATGAGCAAGAATTTTAGGCGGGTGGGCATTAAACCAGGCTCAAGCCATTTTCCTTTTGAGTTGGATCCAGCAGCCAGACCGTGGCTTGTTTATTGTTGGGTCAAGCCCACGGCTCCATTTCCACATTCATGATTGCAGCTGCTTAACTAGTAGTATCACGTACTAAACAGAAGTTGATGCTTTGGTTTTAATGCTTTAGCAGACAAATGAGAATCTCACTCTGTTGATTTCAGGCAGCCCCAGTAGACCACTCCTTATATAAGAAGTTCTAGACAACCTACTCTGTGGGGCCCATTTTGGTGCAAGCCAACCTTGGGCAGGCCTGATGTGGGTAAAACATGTGCAAAATCACTTTAATTAGATGATCCTGAAAATTGATTTTAGGGAACTCAAAGATACAGAATTTCATTATTCAATCCCACAATGGGTACTGGTTAATTCAGTATCAACTGAAGGTAACAATTCCAGTGGGCAAGATTGATGAAAGGCGGTCCCCATTGTACAGAGTACAATACACTACATGAAATTTGGGTTTATTTTAATTTCAAGGGGCAGACAACTGTTCAAACAAATTCATCATACACCTCAACATCAAGACATTTCATTGCAATATATAATTTTACAAATATGCAAATAACAGATGTCTTAACACAAAAAAAAAATCTCAATAACTATCAACTCAGAGGATCAGAAAAGAACACTTACATACTCCTTGTAGAGACCCAACAAAATCCTATGCTGGAGCCAAATCCACTCATATTCAAATTACACAAAATCAAAAGCCTAAAAGAACCCACTGCCATTGACAAAAATCATATAAGCAGTAACCCAACTGTCAAACCAACATACCCATCAAAATCTGAGAGAGAGGAAAAACCTTAAAAACCACACACTGCAAAGCTGTCTTCATCTCAGTCAGAATCACTAGAGCTTGAACTAGAGCTTGAGCTTGAGATTGAGCTAGATTTGCCATATCCTTCTTTCTTGCGTCTTTCCCCAGAAGCTGGTGACCCAGAGGTTGAACCATCACATGTTTCAATAACTCCTTTGTTTGATTTTGTAGCAGTCAGTTCCTCTATACTTGTGCCACTCTCTCGAGCTGCAGTTTCCTTAAGAGCTGCCTGAATCTCTTCAACAGATCGCATGAGAATGATAGGCTCCAGGTGCCTTTCAATCGCCTCAAAATCAGCAGGTTTATCTTCAGATTCTATCGGTTTTGGAGGGTCTTCGTCGCTTCCTTCAGAAACATGCTTCAATTCCAATTGGATGGCCTCGATAGAACTTGTTTCGTGAACTTGCACAACTGAACTAGTCCCGATCAGGTCCAAATCATTCTTATCTGATGATGCAGCATGGACTGATTTATGACTGATGGATTTCTCAAGACCATCTTCATCGATTTGCTTGAATGTTGAATCATTATATTCATGAGAAGTTGCTTCAAGAACTAGTAAATCTGAATGAGTATTAGTCAGCTCCAAATGTTCCTTACCTGCCACATTTTCGGCGGACACAGTTTCTGATTCCAGAGGTTTTGGCTCGTCATCAGCCAACTCAAAAGAGAGAGATTTCTCAAAGCCTCCTTCATGGAGTTTATTCAAAGCTGAGTCAATGTCTTCAAGAGATCTTGCCTCAACAACATGCAGGTCTGAATTAATCTCAATTGGGACTGAAACTTTCTTTTCTGGAGCAGACTCGGCAGACACGATTTCAGACTCCACCAGTTCAATAGAAACTGATTTCTCAAGGCCTCCTTGTAGTTTCTTAAAACCTGACTCAGTATCAACAAGAGAGCTCACTCCAAGAACATGCAGATCTGACAAAGTCTCAATCGGCTGTAAAGGTTTCTTCTCCATGACACAGTCTGCAGTTCGAACTTTATATTCCACATATTGTGGCTTCTCTTCAACCAATTCAAGAGAATGATATCTCTTGGCTTCACCACCTTGAATTTGCCTGAAAGCTGAATCAATGTCTTCGAGAGACTCTGCTTCAAGAACTAGCAGCTCAGAATGAGTTTCTGTCTGCTTGGCATGGTTCTTATCTGAAGTAGATTCAACATAGCTAACTTCTGAATCCAACAGTTGCGAATTCTCATTGATCGATTGCTCAGTATTTACTTCTTGGGGTTGCCTGATACCCAAATCAGTATCTTCCAGAATTCCTGCTTCAAGAATATGCATGTCCGAATGAACTTCAATCAGCTCTGGGTGTTCCACAGGTAGTGTAGATTCAGAGGGCTCAACTTCAAAGTCAACTGGCTTTGGCCCATTGTTGACTGATTCAAGAGAGCTAGATTTTTCAAGATCTCCTCCAAGGAGTTGTTTAAAACTTGAGCTGGCATCTCCAATAGACCTTGCTTCAAGAACATGTACGTCCAAATGAATCTTGTTCACCTCCAAATCATTCTCATTCGGCAAAGGTTCAGTAAAACCAACCCTGGACTCCACTTGTACTGGTTCATCATCAAGTGAGTCAACCGGCACAAATTTTTCAACATCTCCTTGATGGAAGTTCCTCAAGGCAGAATCAATATCTTCAAGAGATCTCGCATCAAGAACATGCAGTGCTGAATCAATCTCTCTGAGATCCAAATCTCTCTCTTCTAGCTCGAGTTGGGTAGACCCAACTTCAGCAATTACTGATAATGGCTTATCGTCAATGGATTCAAGACTAGCCAACTTCTCATATTCTACCTGCTTAAAAGCCAAATCAATATCAACAACCGACGCTACTTCATCTACCTGCAGCTGAGAACTGTTCTTCTCTGGCTCATTTTCTCCATCAACCAGCTCAAGTTCTCTGATTGCAACTTCAGATTCCATTGATTTCGAGTGGTCAGTAACCAACTGACACTCAGCAGCTTCAGAAAGTTTATGTTCAGGAAGACTCTCAAACTCTATCTGGATTAATGAATCGGTTGAAATGTCTACATGCATTTGCTTGTTGAATTGCTCATCAGCTTTGATATGCTCACCAGGAGATCTTGGTTCGTTGACACTGAAGTCACCAACAGCATCTAATTCCGATAGCAACCCTTCATCAACCTCTTTCATTTCCACGGCTTCTTCATTTTCTTCTGTGACGAGGCTCACATTTACTTCTTGCTCACTTTGCAGTCTGTCAAGGACATCATGATCATCATCCAGTTGAACCAAATTTGTTGTAGACATTTTCTCTGCTGTCATAATGCTTGGGGATTCCCCTTTTTCTTCTGTTTCCTGTTGACAATAAGAAAAATGCAATATAAGCCTCTTATACTATTCAGCCTTCTGGTAAAAAAAAAAAAAAATTGGCACATGGGAGCAGAATAGCACTTCTATTCTTGTAGCTAAGGTGCCTTGTACTTCTGCAAGAATATTGCATGTTCCATTGCTTTAAAAGGACAGGCATTTTGTGTATGATTAGTTTAGCACAAAACCAAATAGAAGATAACTAATGCAAGGAGTCAGCACAGCATAAACCAATTCCCTCTCTGTGCCAAAGTGGCTCATTATGAATTCCAGAAATTTCACCTTTGGCAAAGAGATAATTTCAGAGGTAATTTTTGTTTTTGCGTTTTCTCAGGTGCATTGGGTAAAGTCAGAAAATCTTACAAAAAGTAAAATGATTGGAAAATTAGAAGGAAACAAGGTAAATATAAATATAATGCACAAATAATTGCCAAAAAATATAAATACAAGAACATTTTTGAAAAAGGAAAATGACAAGTTATTTTCATGACATTTCAATCTGCAGATGATTTTGGAAAATATTATGATACATACAATTTTTCACTGGAATGAAACCTCACAAAATTGCTGACATTTTCAGAAATTGGTAATAAATAATAATTGTGACTAGGGATAAAATCCCCAAGTCCCTGAACGACATGTTCCCAAGAAAAGCTTGAGTTGGTCCAGTTTGGTTCAGACCCAGTTCCATGTAGTCAGGTGGGGTTATATAGAGGTCCATGCAAGGGCCCAAATACTCAAATGCAAACCACTGTGTACATAGATTTTATTTACATTTTTGGCCAGTGTGGTGCTCCATGTCATATATATGTTTCGTTTTTGTTATTAAGGAAGAAGATATTGCTCCAACGATACTAAAAAAAAAGGAAGAAGTTTTCAGTCGAGAACCAGTTGCAGACTCTGAAAAAAGTCTTGCCCCAGGTCTAGGTTTTTAAGTATAGGAGGACAGGCGTGCGTAGACTGTACAGGCGCTGGATTAATGGGGTGGGTCCACCTGATGTAGTTCAAGCCCAGGTTCAAGCCCAACCAATTTTCATTCCCGTTCTTGACACAAATGATTTCTGTGCGGCTCCTTTTCCATGTTATTTATTGAAAAAAAAAAGAGCTCCATAGAGCACAGAATCTTAGTGATCCACAATGAAGCCCCATGTGTAGATGCATAAAAATGTGTACAGTTTGTTACGGCACCAATTATCAGCTCCGTGGTTCAATGATGCAGAGATTTTTTATCTTATGGGCACAGCAGCAGAAGGGCTATGCACAAAAAGTCTGCAAGACGTAAAGGATCCTAACTATTTGATATGGTAGTATATCAGAAGAAGGTTATGATTAGAAGACAGTATAAGTCTATAGAAAAGGCAAGGGGCAGATGACTTGAATATCCCTATCTAAGAAGGCCTTTGAAGTATTCTTCATCCATGGTGGAATTATCAGATCAATCGCAAGGATCACCAAACCATGCAAGTCATGTACAAGAATAAGCATCTTAGCAACTGCACAGCATCCTGTGACTCCCGTCACTCCAATTTATAAACCAGTAACCCAACATTTATAAAGAAGGCTGAGGTTGTGTTTTTTCCCTCATGCTTCTATATTTCCCCTTCGAAGTTACAAGAGAGGTTAGGTAATCCTAATAATGCACATAATCCACATCCATATGTGAGATCCAAAAATGACCATGCATGCCAACTGCCAAGCCATATAGATAGATCCTGCCCCAAAAATCAGGTGTTCCATTAACCAAGTGGACCATCTGCACGTTGAATGACAACGGCTAGCCAAGCTTTCCATCATCCAAAGCATTTCTGCAGTTTGGAGCAACAAATGAGTAGACCAATCTGATTTTTGGGCTAAGAACTAGGTGATGGCAATCTTGCACATGCTAAAAGAGCACCTATGACTGGCAAATAAGCCAACCAAACCAGCTTGAGGGACAGACTATGGCACAAACCATTGATGAAGTGCCATCCTCAGACTCTTGGACTCGCTTTTCTGCAGTGTCGCCATCCTTTATTTCAACTGAGGACTTTGTTTGAAGCAAAGAAAGATCCTGTTCAAAATCAGATAAACATACATAAGTCTCTCCTGCATTCTTTGTAGAGTAATTATGGTATACTGAGTAAATCTCATGGTTCCATGATCGAGAACACAGACCATAATCTGGTGGGCTCAGACACCCCCAACAAATGTAATGACCCCAATATTTTGTAAAACCCAATAAATCTGTCAGTAGGTTAAGGAAACTACAGCTTTCCAAGGTCAAAGAATGTCTAGGACTGTGACACCAAGATCCGGCAAGGACAGGCCATGGACACAACCGGGACAAGAATTTTACATATAAAATTTAAGTATCTAATGCAATATGGTATTTGTGCTTTCCGTATAGAAAAGTATCTTGGAATGAAAGGTCTAGGATCTTCCTTCATGAGTTTTGAGATATCCTCCCATACATGGTCTTTGCCCACTAGACCCACCAGATGCTAGAAGGGTTCATGGATCAACCATCTACTAAAATCAGATCCAACAAACATTACAATCCATCCAATCTAAGGCCATCAAATGATGGTCAAACAGAAACTCCCCATTATAAAAGATGATCCATTTCAAGAAACTGGGCAGATGGCTATCAATGTTCAATGAATCTAAATTTTGGTGAGATGGAAAATCCAAAAACCATCCTTGAATCTGGTTGGCCCACTGTGCACCATAACATACATGTATCCAATTATTCAATCCACCAGAGAGAACATGCAGAGCAGGAGAGGACTTAGATTTTTTTTTTTTTTTTGGTAATGATGAATTATATTAAAGAAACAACAAGATACAAGCAGCCCCATAGAAGAAAGGGGCTGAAGGTAAAAAACCATTATACCAAAGTGAAACATTAATAGGACTTAGATTAAAGGCTGTGATTGGTATATTAGAAATTATGCATGATAGACAAGATCCAAATATAGGGATTAATGGAGAAGTCAGAACTCACAAAACTAGATAAATGGAGTAAGGTTTTGATGAGGAGGATGGTGATGACAATGATAAGGTAAATTAAGCTCAACACTCTTTTTTTTTTTCATGCCAGTGAATTTAGGAATACCTCAATGTAAGTTAAATAACAGGACTCTATCACTCTTAATATTGTCATAATGATGGCTGTCAATGTAAAACTCGAAGGACAGTGGACTCTGTATTACTTTAACCAAATATTGCAGTATTAAAATAGACAGATCAACATGATACTATATGGAAGACAGCAGAAACTTTGCAAATATCCAGCCATTCACCTATACACAGCTTTTATTTTTCTATATGATCAGAGAGTATAGGTAGCATACTGACCTCGGTTTCTTCATGAGAGCGTTTGGAAGGTAGTTGAGCACCTGATTCCTCAACCAATAGCTGTATTTGCTGTGATGCATTAGATAACAACACCTGGTCCAAATAAGTAACAGTTGCAGCATCGGTCTTCCTCTCCACATCCAATTGAATGCCTCCAGCATGTGTTTCTTCATCAAATGTTGATAAAGGGATTTGAGCTGCCAGAAACTGTTGATTCTCTTTCTCGTCCATTAGACCACCCTTGATCAGTTTAGACTCCCATGAGCCTTGCGAAACTTGATCAATTATCGAATTCAGGATCATAGGCTCAACAGAAACATCATGGTTCTGAACTTCTGAATGACCAGCCTGGACAACATCATGCTCACCACTTTCCGCAACTTCCCTAGAATGCAACAATTTGTCTTCTTCAATGGCAGATAAGCTTGATGATGCCACCCATGAAACTTCATCATCAGACTCCACTTCTTTTTTAACAGTTAAATTATCATATGTCATGTCCCCAGTTTCAGGTGTAAAACTTCTCGCAACTGCAACTGGAGGAACAGTCCTATCTAACACCTCAATGTGTGTGTCAGAGGATATGGAAGAAGTGGAGTTGAAAACTCTCTTGTCCATATAGAATAAATCCTCCGCAACATCTGTCGTGTTAGAGAGAGATTTTTCAATATCTGATGGACTCATATCATAAACTGGTACCCCAACTCGGCCACAGTCAATTCCCTCTGCACTATCCCAGTTTATAGATTCACTAGATTCTTTAAACGAATCATATCCCATTTCCCCGACAATGCCCACTTCTTTATCAGCACTCATTTGAATAATTTCAAAGATCATTTTGCTTGCTCCAGTTGATGACGAGCTCAACCCTTTGTCATTTTCTTCAACCACTTCTGATTTCTCATGCACTTCACCAACATTGGCCCTCCAGGGTGAAGGTATGAATTCCTCATCAATGACTGAAACAGGCAAGCCTGTCCCCCTTTCCTTGCTGGTTCCATAAACGGCTTCTTCGATGATTTCAGAGGCATGCAAATTGACTTCATGAGCATCACCGACATCAATATCACTCCCTTGTCTTCCAATTTCAATATGACCTACTTTGGAGTCACTTCCTTGTTCAATAGTTTCAGCAGAACCTTCAATGGTAGAAATCACATCACCTTCTTGATGCAAATCTTGTAACAGTACATGTTCCTGCTCTTGGTCTCCAGCAGAAGAAACCGTATCGGTATCATGAACAGAACTCAGTTTAGAATCGCTCATTTCACTCAATTGCCTTTGAAATGTGGAGTGGCTCACCTGCCCTGATGTTATCCCCTCTGGTACAAAGTAAGGCTTCAACTTAATAGCATGCTTATCTTCCCTGCTTTCCAAGGAAAAAGGCCCTCCTGTAGTAAAACTCTCATGCCTACGGAAGTGCCTTTCCCGCTCTTTAGCTGACATGAATTCTTCTTGGTAGCTGGAATTCTCCCCTGTGAGACTGCCTCCATCATCCAGCCGCTCAGAAGGAAGATCAAATGGATTCCTTCTTGGCAACAGAACTGAAGGAGCTGAACCAGGAATGGGCGGCAACCCACCAATTTCATTTGAATCATAAGGAAAATCGAAAGGGTTGCGTCTCGCAGTAGAAATGGGGGGGACTTGGAATTGAGTGTGATCAAGCCTGCTACTCATCGGTAAAGTAGTCTGCACATCATTATTGTCTAAGTCTATCAAATTCTTCTCAATTGCAATCCTCTGATGCTTCCTTGCCATCCGTTTTGCAATCAAATTCTCCAATCGCCGGTTCCTTTCAAGCTCTGAAGTCCCAAGATCCATGAGATTTTTCTGATCATCCTCTGTCCATTTGACAACAGCTTCAGTCTTGCCCTCGTGATCTTCATGTGCTTCTTCCTGATTGTCACCATCTTCTCCAGACTCAGCGCTTCCCTCCTCTGATTCATGAGAAGACCCTTGCGAACCAGCATCAGAGTCATCAATGAGTATGTGGGTGGGCTGAGGAGCTTCGGAGTCTAAGAGTGGGTGAAGCTCATCAAGCATTGGCATGATGTCAGCCATCGAAGCATCAGGTGATGAACTCTCTGAGCCATCAGAATCGGAATCAGACTCGCCGTGGCCCAAAGGAGAATCTCCACGCTTCTCTGTGTGTAAATTGAGAAATTCATCAGCAGGACGCTGATTGACTCTCTCTTGCTTATCAATATGATGACCTTCAATATTTTCACCTGCTTCTGATACACATTCAACCAGATTTTCATGAGATTCTTTCCTGTCAACAAAACCACGATCACCAGATACTCTTTCTCCAATTTCTTGCTTCTCTCCATGATGCTCTTTCTCATCCTCCACAATCACAATGCTCCGACCGATCAAAGCTTCATCAATTCCCCCTCCTACATCACGTGCCATAGAAGAAATGGCATGTTTCTCAACCTTATTCACCACAACATCCTCCCCACCCAGACTGGCTTCTTCGATCGCCTTCTCTTCGACTTCTCGTCTCTCTACACGGGTTTCTACAGCATCATCTTTCTCAACAACAAGATCACCAGCAACACCTCCAGTTTTCAAAGAAGATATCTCATGAGTCTTCTTTTCATCTTCTTCAACTTCAGGGATATCAGGATTTCCAAAACTCAATAGGGTTCCAAGAAGAACAGCAGTGCAGAACAAGACAGGTGAGGAAGAGACCAAAAACCCAAACAAAGAAGGAAGAAACCTATACAGTAAAAAGGAGAAAATGACCATGCCCAAAACAAAGGGATGATCATGAGCAGATTTATAGCAGACTCGAATGGAGAAGATCAGACCTTTCCTGACATGCATGCCAATCTGCTTTGCATCCAATTCCATCTCTTACTTACCCTTTTTTCCCCCAGATATCTCAAGGATGAGTAGTTTGAAGAAAGATTCACAGACCCACCTCCAAGAACCTATTGAAATCAAATATTTTGTAAGTGGATAGTAAAAAGATGATTAAGAGGTAGAAGAAGAAGAAGTAGTTTGAATCCTGAAAACTTGTCAGCAAAAATGATTAAAAACTCAAGCAGTTACAATCCTAATATGATCAGAGTGAGAAACATATGTGGAGATTTCAGAACCCCACCACAAAAAACTGATAAAAATCAAATCTTTTTGAGTGAAAATTACTCCAGAGTCCAGATGGAGTAGAAAAAAAAAAACAAGTATCACTCCCTGATTGCTCTCCAGAAAGACTAATCTGAAAAGATATTGAAAACCCACCTCCAGAAACCAAAAATCTCAGCAACCCACCAATCAAAAAGAGAGCTTTGGAAGAAATTGGAACAAGATGAACGCAAAGGAAAGCAGTTTCAGCTCAGAAAAAGGAGGGAAATTGCAAGAGAAAGTGTTGGTTGGAGCTGAAATCTTCTAAAAATGGAAACCAGATTAGATTTCAGATGGATTGGAGACTGACTTACAGGTATGAAAGACCAAAGAGGGAGAGAAAATGCCCTTCAGTTGTACGTTTCTTTCAATGCAGACGCCTCTGCTAAGTTGTCTTCTGGACGGCAGAGAAGGAAGGCACAGAAAAGGAAAGCACGTCCTTTTTTCTGCTCTCTATCCTTTCTTTTTCTATTTTCTTATTGTTAAAGCTGATTGATCCTCCTACATGTGTCTCTTTTCTTCCTGTAGTCCCCCACTTTTTCACATGGGCCTGGACTCTGGAGAAATTACTGAGTTTGCATGAGGAATCGCCGAGTCACTCACTTCCTTCCCAAAGGCTTCTGGTTCGTACATTGTCCAGGAGAGTTACAAAAATATCCTAAAATTTTTTTTAGAGCACCTCTTTTCTGTTTTTACTGACTTTACTTTTTCATCGTCTGGCGTACATAGTTTCCAGCAAGTAAAAGAGTCTGTTTATGGCTTGTGTTTTCGCAAATTCGCATAAAAGGAGTTTTTTTTTTTTTTGGAAATTAGCTAGAGGTCATTCGTATGATAGAAATTTAAGGCGCAGTTTATTAACTTTTCCTCTAAAGCCTATAGTCCCTGCCAACTTATTCCAGGTGGAGGTCCTTAATGAGGTTAGCTTATCTTTTTTACGATTGATTTATCCTTTAGCAACTTTTGTCTTTTGTATTTCAAAATTTTGAAATTTCATAACTTTTGTTCACGATATCTGTTTTCGAAAAAAATGATATATTTAGAACGTACTCATCGAAATCTTTCAAACAATACCCATGTTGCTTATAAAATTCCTTAAAAAAATTGACAAAATATTATCTAAGTTTCAAATTCTCAACACAAAAGTTCAGATAACTTTTTAGAAAAATCAGATAACTTCTTAGAAAATTCAAATAACTTCTTATAAAACTCAGATAACTTCTTACAAAACTCAAATAAATTGGTACAAGACTTAGATAACTTCTTACAAAACTCAAATAACATCTTACAAAATTCAAATAAATTAGTTCAAAACTCAGATAACTTCTTAGATAACTTCTTAGAAAACTCATATAAAATATTACAAAAATCAGATAACTTCTTATAAAACTCCGATATATTAGTTCAAACTTCAAAACTCAGATAACTTCTTAGAAAACTCAGATAAATTATTACAAAAATAAGATAACTTCTTATAAAACTGAGATAAATTATTACAAAACTCAGATAAATTATTACAAAAACCAAATAACTTTTTATAAAACTTAGATAACTTCTTACAAAACTCATATAACTTCTTATAAAACATAAATAACTTCTGACAAAATTAAGATAAATTGTTACAAAATTCAGATAACTTCTTAAAAAATTCATATAACTTCTTACAAAACTCAAATAATTTCTTATAAAACTCAAATAAATTGTTATAACTTATTAGTGCTAGTTCCCATCAAATATTAAATTAGCTGTCCAATTGTAAACGTTCTCTTAAACTACTCATAGAAGAAGAAGAAATTTAAAAAGCAATTAAATGATCATAGTTATATGAGAAACAGAAATGTCTTATGAAGGTTTTTGGGGGAGAGAGATTCTCTAGAATGGATTAATTCAATCAATCTCAATAATATGTGTGCAAATAATCAACCACACAGCGGAAATGAAAAATCAAACCACAAGCACACACCACAAGAAGACACAGATTTTACATGGAACTCCAACATGGAAAAAAACCACGATTAAGAATCAAGCACTATGAATCATACTACAGTTACAAGAGAATACTCACAACCGTTATTCAGTTGCTCCTCAATGTAAGGACCTTGTGATTCCCTTGCACAGCTCCCCGCTGCAACGATCTCCTGCCGTTCTCTGTGACAGATCCAAAACACCTAGACGCCTTCTAGATGTTGTACTTGACTCCCCAAAGCAATCTTTTACACTCAAAGAAGTAGAAGACAGAGATATCTAAAGTAGAACTTCAGCCCTTCAGCTCTCTAATGGAAGAACTCTAGAGAAGGTGATCTCCAACAAGCAATCTTCTTCTTAGAATATTGAGATCTGTATCTCTGTGATATATCCAAAACACCTAGACGCCTTCTAGATGTTGTACTTGACTCCCCAAAGCAATCTTCTACACTCAAAGAAGTAGAAGACAGAGAT
Source organism: Sextonia rubra (assembly GCA_037013555.1). Taxonomy (NCBI): domain Eukaryota; kingdom Viridiplantae; phylum Streptophyta; class Magnoliopsida; order Laurales; family Lauraceae; genus Sextonia; species Sextonia rubra. The sequence continues at coordinate 13,856,846 of JASUAD010000007.1, read as the reverse complement.
ATCTAAAGTAGAACTTCGGCACTTCAGCTCTCCAATGGAAGAACTCTAAAGAAGGTGATCTCCAACAAGCAATCTTCTTCTCAGAATATTGAGATCTGTATTCTCAACCTTAGGTTGAGAGAGAACCCTCTTTTATAGCTCCAAATTCGTGCCTCATAAGTATAATACGATAAAAAAAGGAGTTGGCATCAAACAGGTAAGTTTCCTTTCAATTCGGGTTGTAAAATCACAAGTCGGCGCACTATCTGCACTTGCCTGATCGGTCGAATAAATTGTACGATTGGTCAGATTAAGGTTCTGCATAGGTGAAAATTTCAGCATTTTTCTGCAAACTTTCGGAGGCCATAACTTTCTCGTTTCAGCTCCAATTGAGGCGATCTTGTGTTCTACGGAATCCTCTCGAAACGAGCTTTCCAACGGTAGGTTGCATGCCCATATCCGACGCTCAATTTGTGAGATATGACCTTTTTAATTCATGTTGTTCGTAGAAAACCACTTCAATTTGTCGTTTTTTCTTCTATTTTTTCACTTTAATACATCCGGCGACTTAAACCATTGTCCATACTCAAAGATATGTAAAACACAATACTAATAGACTCAAGTTTTGTCCAACTCATGAATTTACCAACACAAAAATACTTACAATCTCCCCCTTTGGCAATTCATGGACAAAACTTTCTATACATTCAATCTACCCAAAAATAAAACCCAAAAATACATTGAACATTGAATAAATTAAAATAAAAAAAATTTACCATCAGCTCTTTATTAGGTACAAAAAAAATCATCTTCAGCTCCATCTGTTTTTAGACTACGCAAAAAATTCTCTATTCTCCCCCTGAATACAATATCTCCCCATTTTGTCTATAATTGACAAAGCTAATGATCATCATGCAGCAAAGTTGTCAACCTGGATCCAACAGTAGCTCCCCCTCGATTACAGCTCCCCATTAATTGTATCTTTGTAGCAGCACTGGTGATGAAAGCTTGAACATCTTATCAGGGTTTTTTGCATTTGGCCACCTACACTTGTGTAGTATAATCTTTCAGCAGAGTGTGGCAACTGCTGGAGCTAAATCAGATTTTCTAATCCAAATAACTCTTCTCTTGACCTTTCGCTCAGACAATTGTTTCCACCATTGCTTATACTTTAGCAAAACATGCAGTTTCGTGCACTGGGGACGAATATGTCCTTTAGCTCCACAGTGGTGATAAGTGGATGTGCGTGCAGGATGTGATCTTTACTTTCAATACATAATCTTTACTTTCTTAGCCCTTAAGAAACCCTTTCTTCACCCCCAAGAAACCTTTGGTACATTTACAAAAGCACTCATGACCTTGAACCTGATCATTGGGCAACTCAATGAACCAACCTCGATTAAATCGGAATACAGGATATAAGCCCAAAATGGCTAAAGACTATGTCAACTTACCTCTAGGCTAATTAAAAAAAAAAAAAAGAAAAAAACTCATTAGCGCCATTGATATCCACACATAAGCATGATATGCCCCCACCCAATGGAGAATGCTTGACCCATATAAACAGGATATACCAAGAATTGCCTGAGGCACAACATATGAGGTAGCATTAAGCACAAAAATAATTGGGAAAGAAGATCGCCATCATCGACTTAATAACAAAGAAGGAAGTTCACCATCATCAACTTAATAACAAAGTCCACAATCCACATAGAACAATCATAGATTGGAACCCTAAAATATTAGCTTTTTATTATTTATAAATAATCTTTGACTCAAAATCTAAACTGAAAGGCCTTTTTTCCTGAACAATTTCACCCTCAAAATTTAAAGATCAAATTATTTTCTTCCCAAATAAAATCAAGATTTTAGCACTTATTCAGCTTAATTCTAAACTTGTCCTACATCAACAGGAGACATTTTCTTTTCTTTGCTCTTTCTTTTTTAATACCTGCGACCTCCTTATAGCTTCATATGAAAATTATTTACTGCTCAATGCACAGCATCACCCACTGACAATGCATCAGGTACAGATTCCAGGCGGGGGACCTCCACTTAATTTAACTTGTCCTACATCAACAGAAGATTTCCAATGTACTGGGAGACTTGACTTTGTCGGTGTAGGTAATTCTCTTGTCAACGGCACCAATGATGTGATTGTTGCCTCATCCTTAAATATACTCTAATGAACAGTCATGCTAGCTTGACAAAAGAACCGGCTAGCTCTAGAGAGAGATTTCAGTTTGGAGACATTTGAGATTTAAAATATTTTGTCCATCTAATCTAAAGTTGATACTTTTTATTTTATCAACTTAAACAATTACGGCTCACCCCCATTTACAAGCTACAAAATGTGAACCAGTAAAACTCCATAGAGATTTCCCTGTGCCACCCAAAAAACAAAGCTCTATGATTTTTAAGTCTCTGGGCCCCACGAATAGTTAATGTAGAAAGATGACCATAAATGGTGGGTCATTTTTAACGAAAAATTGAGTCAATATGTACGGTCCTGATCTTCAAATAAGGAGCTATTGAGTCATGTCCTGTGCACATCACCATTGGGCCATTGGCTCAATATGGGAGAGCAGGGGACCATGGGCTTGTAGTAGTCACAAGGACTACCTGCCTTTTTGTTGGGTGTATTTTAAATTCTTTGTTCTATTCTACCGTAGCGGCCCTTTTCGGATATGAATGCCTGGATAATCGTGAGATTTTGTGCGGTGAGAGAATTCAATACTAGTCTTGCACAACGTAACACTTTGTGGGAACCTCAATGGGGGACCATATAACCTTCTACCTCTTAGGCAATTGTTTGTCTTACTAAAAGTGCAATACTAGTCTTGCACTCCACCATCCTCTCTCACTATGAAAAAATTAATCGAAAATTAGATCATAGCTTATCTATTTTTAAAGTTATCATTATAATCAAATAAGAATTTATTTTGTTAAAAATATTCATTTCATAAAAAAGTTCCAATTATGCCTTGAGAAAAGCCTAAGATTCAAAAATAGCCCACATTTTCCTGAGATGATAATTTTTTGTGATTACAATATTTGTGACAATGGGGATAGGTGGCCTTCATTTCACCTTTAAATTAATTTTTTTCATTCTCAATATGGGAAAGTCAAATTTGATCTTCGTAAAAAAGTAAATCAAAGTTTAAGTCTTGGTATAATCAAATAAAGTTCACAAAGCATCTTCCATCTCTCTTATGTGGACTACTTGCAATCAATCAAATGATAGTTAGCAAAATTGAGAATCTTACATCTTGAAAGTACTAATTTTAGTGTTTTTTCTTGAGACGAGTAAAAATTTTATTACACAAAACTTCAAATTCACGCACTTATAAGAAGGTTTTTTTTTTTATGAAAATATGCATCCATAAATGTATCATAATCAAGAATAAATGCATTTGTTTCTTGATATGTTCCTTTCACCTTAGTTAAGTACCATTTACGATTTTGTCAAGTTATTAGTTAATGAACATATTCAAAGTTAATTTAAGAAGGTAGCAGCATCTATAAATTTTGAAAATCATATCAAATTTAATATAATCCACCCAAATGGGACCTTTTTCTTTAGAGATATTCTCGACAAGATTTTAGAGCATTGAAAATTTATGACATTGATGTAAAGAATGGCTCCTTAGCATTTCAAATGCTATATTTTATTTTTATTTTTATTTTTGGATTTTGAATATCAACCCATATTAAGTAGGCATTTATACGAGAGCAATGAAAGAGAAAATATCATTTACTCTTTAGTAGCATTTGCTTTCCTACAGGGGTAAAGTGAAAAATGTAAATCCCTTCTTCTGAAAAAAATAACTTCCAGACAATATGTCCAAAAATTGAAGCACAAAAATCGTCATTACACCAAATAGAAGCACTTATGATTCTTTCATTTCTCACAGTGGACCCTAAAATTCCCTTTGAGCCTAAATTTCTTATAGTTATAATATTTCAAGTATTAGGGCCTATTTGGTTGGGAGAATTTTGAGAATTCATATATGAGATAATTTTCGAGTTTCAAATGCTTAATCGCCTCTAGCATTTGAAATTCTTAAATTTGGAGATTTCATAAAGTTAAAAGTAGCTTTTCATGTGAAATAAAATTCTCAACTCTCTCATCAAATAGAGCATTTGAAATTATTAAAAATAAGACATCAACACATTAGATTCCAAAAACTTTAATATCTCTAATTCTTGTCATAAATTTTTTAAAACAAAGAGGTACTATGGGCCATGAGCATTTGAAATTCCGCTTAAAAAGCCTTCTCAAATCTATTGGGCATAGGCAAAATGCCTCTCCTCAACCAACTGTTTAGGATGAGCTTTATGTTGCCGGTTGGATGGTAGGAGACTAACCTAGTAGGCTCTTGCTCTCAAGCAACAAAAGAATTTCGAAACTACCAGCAGGGTGTTAATTTTTCCTCGACAAGGAGACAAAATGGGGCCCACGTGTGCTCACAGTATTATGATGGCCAACCCCCAGATGCATCCCTAATCAACATCTTCACAACAATAATAAACAGACCAAAGTCATATTATGATGGCCACCTTAACCATCTATTTTGGGGCAGCAATAAATCCTAGCCAATCGTATGCCCCACTACTGATAATGGTCCCACAAATAGATATGTTTTATATTTCGTGTATCCCATAAACATGGTGATATCAATGAGATCCTAGCTCTTTGCCTAGTGGACCCCATACAAAGGATAAATGCTCATCACTCATAAGCTCTATTTCTAAAAGATGAGTCTTGCCAAATAGGACTTCTATGAAGATTTGAAGAATTTGCAATTGTTGGGTTTGAATTTTACTCATGTATGGATCCATTCGACAGTGAAGTTATTGATCAGCAGGATTTTTAAGCATGGCCCACTAATTCCAAGGTCCTACTTGATGAACTACCAGAATAGAGACCTGCCACGATAAAATAATAGGAAGAGCAAAATGGACTTTTTCTTCACATAAAGGGTATTTCTGTAATATAGTTTTGAGGATGGTAGGTTTAAAGATAATGGATTGGGACCCACCTTATTAATATTGGGGCACTCTTTTTAGCTGGAAAGCTTAGGCACATTCGGGTCTCCTAAAAAAGAAGATTAAGACTTTATTAAATATCTTAAACAATAAGATTCAACAGCTTGGAGGGTGGGTGCCAATGAGCGCGGTGGGCCATGGGCCCCACTCCCTCTTATATTTTAATCATACAAAATTCTTATCACTACCTATGATTTTGACACCTGCCATCCCTTTTTTTTCGCTGGAACACCTGTGCCTCCTTTTAAAAAGCATTCATCAATAGGAAAGAGTCGTGGGAGTAGTCCGTACAACTTGTGCACGATCTAGGGTGTTGATCCGAACCGTCCACTCTTAGTTGGGCCATCTCCGAAAATATCCAAGATTGGGTGGTGATTGTGCCTATCCGATGCTTCATCCATAATGCGAAGAGACAGATCATATCAACGCTCAAGATGAACAAACTGTGAATGAAAAATGTCCCAAAATTCTCCTGGGGTAGTTCTGACCATCATTTACGAACTTGAACTCCATATTTTTTTTAACTTTTTTTTTATAATATAAGGTATCTCCCACCAAGCCTTTTCTAGGAGCCTTTGTTCTTAGGCTCCGAAAACGCTAGGCACCCAATAACTAATTTGTAAAAGCACATACAAACCCTACATGCATCGCTTAAAATTGTGGGAGTTACTAATAAAAATACGTGTTCAACACAAAACTTCTCAGCTTCTTGACGTGCAGAGTTATTTGCCAACTAAATGGCCGTAATTATTTGAAAAGTTACAAAGAATAAGATCAGGGTCGACATCATCTTGGGCCCCACCATGATTTGGATGGTTTGGATTGGAGAGCTTTGTGGCAGGTGTGGAATCTAGCCGTTAAGAGAGGACAAAGGGGCTTTAGTGCTTTTACATTTGGTCGGCCCGGACGGCCCAAAAGGCCTCTCTGTTTTGGACATCCTTTAAGAAAAGAGTATCAAATAGCCAACCATGACGAGGTGGATGCAGTGGAATAGACTATTGACATGTCTGGTAGAGAGAGAGTTGGGTGAGATTTTAAAATATGGAGAGGAAGAAAAGGGGTCACTATCTTCCTATCCAATTCTAGTATTGATTCGATTCTATGTTAAAGGTCGTAATTTGTAATTCAAATAGCCGGCCCACAGTTTATGTGTCATGTTGTTGGTCCTGCTCTGATGGTGTTTGATCATGCTGAGTTTTATATTTTAGATTTTGACCATCGACCATGTCTTTAATTAAGGACTTGCTTGATAATTAAGGACATGCTTGATAACCTCCCTTAGTAGGCAGTGACTAAGGAAAGATGAGAAATGAATATCCAACTATAGCCATCTCCCTAGCTATCCAAATTCTAACAAAGTGAAGGCCCATTCTACATTACTACTTTATATTCTTTACCCTCTGCTCATTAAGACTTTTCCTTTTTAGAGCACCATAAATTCATAAGCATTTAGTTTCAGTGCATTTTATTATGAACAAAAATTTCTTAAATGCTTAAGATTTTGTCCCTGATTTAGTCAGTGAGAGATGTGAGAGTATGAGTTAGGGTGAGTACCAAATTTAGCCTAAAAAAATTGTTTGACACCTCAAATAACCTTTTAGGTAGGGCCTTATCGTGCACAATATATAGAAGCATCTAATTGCCTATAACAATATCTTTTTAATCAAATTCAAAACATGTTTATGCAACTTGGAATTTTGCATTTGCACTGTTGTGGAGAATTTTCAAAGAGATGCGAGTTTTCAATGATCATAAGTTTGCATAAAGGGTCAACTTAAGTTATTATCTCTTTGTACTAATTATGGATAAGTTAATTACTCATATTCAAGATGAGGTATATTGGTGGATGTTATATGCAGATGTTTTTATTTTTATTTTTATTTTTTGCTTCAAGAGAAAGTTATACCATCCTATTTCTGAAAACTCCCCAAGATTGAAATCTTATCATGGAACACATTACGAAAGAATCCAAAATTGGTAAACTATCTAAAAATTTGTGAGAATAAAAATTAAAAATATCCTAAGTGCAAATTACCAAAAACCCTAAAAAAATGCATGTTAGTGTGGATTTCCTATTCTAATTATGCTTTTAACCTAGTTTTGTAATGCAATTAGAATTCCTAAATCCTAATTCAGATATGAACCTAAATTCTAAAATCGAATATGATGCAAACTATGATGAATAATGCATGAATTCGAAATATGAAACAATGTATTCATCAATGGCAAGAATTCCTAATGCGGAAAACTATGATGATATGCAGACTTTGATACTTTGTACTCCTAATATAATGCAACCTAAATTTAAATTTAATGACTGGAATTTAAACTTTGATGATACATGAATCCAACAAAAAGAAAAAAGGAAAAATAAAAACAAACTAAAAAAAAAGGTTATGAATGCATGTACATGGCTAATGGACAATTCTGCTGTGTAGAATTTCGGCATAGGTGGACTAACTAGGCACTTTTGCACGTTTGGAACACCCCTTTCTCTAAAGTTCTGAAACCAGAATTTTATGTTGAAGAGAGTTTCCAGCAAGGTTCGAAGTTCAAAAAATTTCCAAACTAAACTATGCGGTATGCCTAGGTTTCTAAACATGAAAAGTTGCCTTAGAATGATGTTGAAATTCTACAATGTGTGCCAAAAACTGATTTTCAGAACTTGTGTCAAATCTGAATTTTTTCTCTTGAAGTTCAATTTTGAAACTATGCAATTCCAACAACGAAATCATGTTTAAACAAAACTCTAACACTAATGCATACTATGATTAACTTTCCATCCATAAAAGTACGAATAAAAACAAACACAAAAACACCATAAACATGAAGGAAGAAAAAGTATAGAATTTAAAAGGTAGTAAGATTGCATTGAAACTTAAAAGTTGGTATAGTTGCAAGAATTCAAAGGTTGGTGTAGTTTGCATGAAAAGTAAAGTTTGGTGAGATTTCAATTTTCCAATTTTATTCGTTCAACTTGGGCTCAAGATTAATACAAAAATAAACCTAGGGTCCTAGGGTCTTGTTCTTCAACTTGGCCATTAATCTGAGTCTAGAATAGTAAACCACATGCAAAGTGCATGGGATTCAAGGCAGGGCTTAAAACATTATATGGCTCATGAAAAACTCTTCAACTCCAACTTGCATTGCCTCCCATTACATCAAGAACACAAAATTCAGATTGCATGTTGGAGGTTACTACATTGGGTTGTTAGTAATGAGAAAGAAAAGATTTAAAAGACTAAACCAAAAGCAAACAAGAAGAAGAATAAAAACAAGAATTGAAATCTTTACTAATATGAATCTTTGTTTGCACAAGATAAAGATATAAAACAACAAAGACTACATAATAGGATGAATAAGCATCTTCTAGATAGAGATCTTCAAGTTGGACAAGCCTTCTTGATGGAAAACTATGGATAGAAGCGGGAGGGAGATAGTGGAGTTGAATTATGCTAGAGAGGGGTTTATTTCTTCATGGTTTAGACTCCTTCAAAGATTACAATTATCTTTATGAGAGAGAGTTTTCTTCTTTGCTAACAAATTCGTGCAAGGAGAGGATAGGATCATAGAGCTCTAGAATCTTCTAGTCATGTTGGAATTCTTCGCACACCCACATCTTGAATTCAAATTAGAGCCAAAACTCCTTAACTTGGGCCCACCTTTGTAGCAAAATTGTTGCACAGAAAACAAAATTTGTTGGGAGAGCCTTTTCATCCCTATTTCTTCATTCCATTCAAGGGAGATACCTTGCATGTCCTAGTGGAGGTGATATCCATCTTCCCCATTCCTTCTTCTACCATTCTCTTAGTCCTAAGTTATTAAAACAATCTCCTACAACCTTCAACTTGCTACCACAAGTAAGAAAATACATTCTCACCTCAGAGTCTTACATGCAATTGAAGTGAGAGCTCATTTGTGTTACATGCATTCATGCTCATCCTCCATTTACATGATTTTCACTTGTTAGGGTTTGAAATTTTAGGGATTTCCTATATTTGAGCACAAGTGAAGCTATTTGGGAAATCTTAATACCAAATCAAGGCAAGTATAAGCAGATTTTAGTGAATGCATTTTGGTATATCATGATTTGTGGAAATCTATTGGGTTTTAACATTTTTTTCAACCTTTACTTATACCTTTATTCTACTTCCCTAAAATGCATGTCATGATATCTTTAAAGTTATTGAAAAGCCAATTTGGAATAGAATGGTAAAATGATTGAATGAAGTAGGCTGGTACACTATAGTGAAACCAAACCGAACCTGTGTTAAATTCTGCTTTAGAAAAATCTGAAGCTTACAGCTAAGTCGTAAACTTGCTACAACTCAGAATCTAGAGAGCCGAAATTTAAAAATTTTTCAACAGATAAGCCACGGCTAAGACGTAGCCAAGCCATGGCTCAGCCGTAGTTCAAATACGGCTAAGCCATAGAAGAAAATACAGTTCAACCTTGAATGCGGAGGACAAGTCTGTGTAACTATTGCTAAGCCGTAGTGCATTCTATGGCTAAGCTGTAGACTACCCTTGGATAAGCCATAAGTCACATACGGCTAAGCCGTACAACCACTGAAACTTAGGGTTAAGAAAGTACTGTTACAAAATCTTGTAGGGTCTTAGCTCCTGGATCCCTTTTCCCTATTCACTGGCTCAAACAAAATAATTAAATATCATAGAGACTTAAGAAACCACATGAGCATCACCCAATCAGTTTAGCACCTAACCATTGGTGTGAGTTCATGGCACATTAATATACTACTCATATATACAAAGTAATATCAAGAATGGCCATACATTGGGTGACTTAGACCATTTCTAAATGAATGGTTAGAGACGATAGGTGAAAAGAATAGAATTGGATAGTGAACTTCTTTGAGTAACCGACCATGATGTGAAACAATCTTCCTTTTATTTCTGATATGGTGAAAGTATTGATACTCCTTGCTTGTTTATGATGAATTGAGGTGATCGTGAACATAAGGGTCCATGACTTGGGAACTACAAGGGTATGAATTGATCTAGATTAAGTAAGAAATAAGAATTAAAGATTAAGTTTGACCATTGCAGTAGAGCATATGAGTGTCTGGAACTCCAATTGGGAAATCAGTTGTACCTATGTTTAGGACAGTTAATATTTTTCACATGATTGTTTAAACTCTTGTGGGAGAGTACAATTAAGTCACTTAATGAGTTTCCAGTCATAAGCATCAACTGAGGTATGATTTGAATTATGGTGAAATGTATTTGGTTGTTTGAATAGCTTTCTTAAAAGTATGATTTTAATTGTTCAAAGATACAATATGCATTACTCTATTTTTGCTTGTACTTGGCTAAATCGTCGTATTCACAGCTGTTCAATTGATAATATAGGCACAAATGCCATTACCGGTGTAACACCCTGACCCGAGTTGACCCGGATTAGTGGGTAATGGCATGTGAGTTTGTCGTTAAGTATGTTTTGGCCTTATTTGCTTTGGTTTTGAGTCTCAGAGAGGTCGTTTGGGTTGAGTTGACTTGGACTAGGTAGTCCGAGCCCTTTTTCGTAATTTTGGCTTTTGAGTGCCGTTGTCAGTTTTGCGTCATTCTGACGTCAGCGCGTGTATTTCGTTGAGCTTGTCGATTTGTGTAACTGTCTGGGATCCGATTGATTTCGTTTGCTTTCGTTGGACCGTCATTTGACTCAAACTGATATTTGTATAAGCTATTTGGACTTAAATGTAATTTGGACTCAACTTATGTTATAAATATCTCACCTACTCTATTTCTCTCTCTCTCGATCGTTTTCAGCTCCCAGCTCGTCTCTCTCTCTCTCTCTCGGTTCAGCTCTCTCCTTCTCTGTTTCTGTTGCCTGAGGGAGGAAGAAAGGAGCTCGATTTGTGTGTGGTTTCTCGTGCATCTGAGCCAAAGCAACGTGTGGATTTCGTCTGTGAGGCAAGTATAAGCCCAAGTTGTATAAACACCGATTGATATTGATGTGATTGTTGTATTCTTGTTCTTCATTGTGTTCCTCAGTGTTAGACAGCCCTATTGAGCTCAATCTGCTGTTATTTTGCTGTTTTCAGTCATTTCGTCCAAGTTCTGTATGACTGTAACGATTTCAGGAAAAATGCTTCTGTGCACGCACGGCTACGCCGTGAAATGTGCTACGGCTAAGCCGTGAGATGGCTTACGGCTAAGCCGAGACCAAACCGTAACCTGAACCGTAGAACAGTACAGACTGTTACCTGAAAATAACTGAGAGTTGGCAATTTGCCATTCTTCTACGGCCCAGCCTGATCTAAGCCGTACATTGTCTTACGGCTAAGCCGTGGACCAGGATACGGCTGAGCCGTAGAGCAAAAGACGGTTAAGCCGTAAATCCGGATGGACATTTCGGGAGCCTCGGCTCAGCCGTAGTGCATAGTACGGCTACGCCGTAAGATGCCACGGCTAAGCCGTAAGGTTACCTACGGCTACACCGTAAGGTGTCTGAGAAAGGATAAAAAGGACTAGGTTTAAGAAAGAGACCGTATCTGACTTTCATGTTAGAATGTAGATAACCGAACATGACCAATGGATTGTCTGAATGACATGAATGACCTCGTGGGCTGCGAATCATTCATGACCGTTATCCAGTTGTTTAGCACCTCCCCATGGGTGTTGGTTTAAGGGACTTCGGTGCACACTCCAGACACTGCAACCCTAGACAATGGTGCATCGAATAACTTAAAACTACATCAACATGCACGGTTAGAAGCACTGGATAATTAGTGTAGGTTTGGCTTGTAATTGACCTTGATTCGTAAAAGCATCCTGATTTGTACAGCATATTGCTTTCGGTTATGCCCTCTTATGTGTTCTACGCTGGACCTCTCGATTCTGTGGGAAATGCAGCAACCCCAGAGCGAAGCCCGGGTGGAACCATTCTATTATTGTGTATTGTGTTTTCCCGTTGCACCATTGGAGTACTTGCATCAGTGTTCATGTGATATTAGTCTTTGAGTGCTTGAGTTCTGAGTCCGTGCTGGTGATCAGTACTTCTTTGATTTACTTGTGTTTAGTCAGCATCTGTTATCTGTATTGCTTATCTGCATTCAGTCTTGCTTGTCTGCCTTCCGTATTGTTTATGTACATTCCGTATCAGCTTGTGTACATTCAGTATCAGTTATCCGTATGACTTGCATTCAGTATTAGTTTATTTGATGCACTTCCTATTGTTCGTTCAGTATGATATGTGTGATCTGTAAGATCTGTAAGTGATAAGTGACATGCTAAGTGATAAGTGATCGAGGTGCATCATCTGATTGATTGTGATTGGTCTTGGCACTACTGAGCCTCAGCCTTAGGATACCCGACGGGGTTAACTATGGTTTAGTTTAAGTGTTTACCTCTGCAGAGTGTCGTGTCCTGGGACTCCGGACCCCGGGAAATTGGAGACCCATGCGTACCCTGGCCCGGTCGCTGGTGTTCTCATCTTGCGTGCTCTCGTAAGGGAGAAAATGGCCAATGTAGTAGCCACCTTGAGTGTTATCTGTTTGTGATTCTGTTAGCATGCTTATTAATTATGCATTTGCACTTGCACAATTGTTTAGTATACGAACATGCTCTCTATGGATATTGCATTAGGATTATTATTCAGTATTATTCAGTATTAGACACAATTCGTGTTATCTTCTTGTTGGCTTATACTTTGCTAAGTCGTCGTACTTATATATTGTCATTGGTGTTGCAGGCTCAGGTACCTTCTCTCGTGTCCTTGTCAGTTGTCAGTTTGCTTGGGAGACTCCAGCTGTCTCTTCAGGTTCGCGGGGTGTGTGCTATCGCACACTATTAGAGCGCGACAGTTCTCTGCATGCATGCATCTCATGTTCCTTTTCCTATCGTTGATTGTACTCAGGTTCTAGACATTGTGATTGGATTCCGTGTGTATGTTCAGACTGTTATATCAGCTTTTGACTATTATGTCTTTGTTCTTGTGTGCCTTGTGTCTCTTGTTGACATTGTTAGCTTCCGCATACTTGTTTTGCATGTGTGTGATCCCTTGTGTGTGTATACTTGGACGGGGTCCAGGTGTGCATGCACGGGAGTACGTGTGTCACTGGCTTGGCTTTTTGCTGACCCCCGGTCCCTGGGCTCGGGTCGTGACATACGTATTGTATGGTATCAGAGCATTGTTGCTCTAGTGATTCAGCATGTAGGCATGTAGGCACGTGGTGAGTAAACGTGATACTGACAGTTGGTCTTTAGTGCCAATTTGTTGGTAAGGTGGGTCGGTATGTGTTCTTCCTGTTTATTCACAGGTGTTCTTCCGCAGGTGTGCGATCAGTGTTTGTTGAGACCGTCTGGCCGTAACCTCGTGTAGCGCTTTGTGCCCTAGTGGGAAAGCTCATGGCAGCAGATGATTTTCAGGAGCCCTATATCGATGTTCTCCGTTGGGAGTTAGGACATCTCAGAGGCATTCCTTTTGTGGTCCGGATGACGGCATTGGTGGATCTATTGCGAGAAGCGGAACTATCCCGAGACCGGTACACGTTAGAAGAGAGCATCAGGCATCTTCTCCCAGGCGCTTATACGATTGTGTGCAGACGACGGCAACTCCTACTGCATGCATTTAGAGTGCGAGAGTTCCTCAGGACGCACTTCGGTTATCCCTATACCTTTTGGACAGACGGCAACTACGTGATGTACGAGGTGTACTTTCACGCGTGTGTAGAAGCTTTGCTCGCGCAGCGAGAGGAGTACGTCACCATGCTCCAGGGAGTAGTTGTTTGGTATGTGCTGTATCGAGGACCCGATGCCTTCATCGCACCCTATTAGTAGCGGCTCTTTTCTCGTGCTCGAAGGACTGGCTTTTCTGGTGTTTTGGGTCTCCTCTTTTGTGTTAGTTAGTAGGGTAGGAATCGTCGAGATCTTCCATTTTGAGTTTTGTGTTGTATAAACCCTTGACGTTGTAATTCTACTCTTAGTGCTTTCTTGCATTGCCTCTTGCTCTCAGTCTATATAGAAGTTGAGATGTTCGTTTCCTTTGCCTGGTTTGAGGTCACTCGTGAAATCGGGTAGTCCCTTGTCATGTGATCTTGTTTGGAAAGAGTCACAGCCCAATTGGTGTAAGGAGTCTGAGCCATTCTTCAAGTGGGGGAGTTGGTTCCTCTCCACTTTGTTCGAGTTCCATGGATCAGCATTCGGTATCTCTGGTTTTATTGTATATCCACCCTGGTTTCGTTGTATCTCCGAGGAATTGCTACACGGGTGTAGCCATTGTTTGTCATTGTGTTGGTGAGAGGCAGTTGATTCCTCCTAGGCTTGACTGTATCGACTTGTTGTTGTCGAGCTGTTGTGTTGTTGCCACCTTTCGAGTAAGCGAACCCCGATGCTTCTTTCTTTTCCACTCTCACTTGTTTGCTCTTCTTTTTCCTTCCTTGTTCTTCTTTTTTTTTCCTTCCATCGATTGATGTGGAGTCATAACCGTACACTCGCTTGCCATTGAGAAGTCTTCTCGTGTTTACTCCCTTGTTTTGTAGTAGATCCAGTGTACTACTCGGTTTCTTCTGTTCGTAGGTGACCGATGTCAGAGTTTTTCTCTCTGTCCGCTTACCCCTCTATTTCTTTACTCTTTCCTTGATCACGCACTCATTCCTTGCCTTTCCTATCTGGCTGTTTTGTTGGATTGTTTCTTCGTCGCTTAACCCCTGTTCCTTCCTATCTATTCGAGGTGTAGAAGGTGAAAAGACCATGCCAGTGGATTTCTTTCTTCATGGACTTTTGCGAGTGAGCTGGACGTGACGTGAGCACTCAGTTTCGTTCTTCAGAAGACGAATGATGTTGTCGCTTGACAAGAGTTTGCCAACGTTCTAGGTGGTTTGGGCGAACGGATAAGAAATCAATGTGTAGCAGGTGAGCTGGTGGACTAGTGCGTGCGGAGTGCTACTCTGGTCGTGCTTCAGCGTTGCGTTGCGTTGGGTTTCTTGTCGAAGTCGAGTTTAGCGAGATGATGTCAGAAAGAGAAGGGTCTACTGTGGATCGAGGACTTGTTGACTTTGTGTTGGGTCGTGTTCGTGACCTTCTCCTGTTCTTTGGAGTGCTGAGATGTGTGTCGTCGAATGTCTTCGCAGTTGCTCGTTGCTTCTTCAGTCAGTACGAATTGCCAGCCTCGCATACGCAGATCGAAGGATAAGTTAAGTGACGCTTGAGATGGACTTTGTTTCGGGTTTAACACAGTGCCATTTGGGTGATCGTGGACCGATTGACGAAGACAGTCCATTTTCTTCTATCACGAAAGGCGTGACATTTTCCGAGATGGCGAGGCAGTTCGTTGATGAGATCGTTAGCCTACATGGTACGCTTGTGTCGATTGTGTCAGATCGAGGTAACCGCCTTGTTTCTTCTTTTTGGAGCGCATTTCAGGAAGCCATGGAAACGGAGTTGAGCTTCAGTACGGCATATCACGCGCAGACGAATGGACAGTTGGAACGAACTATTCAGACGCTCGAGACGTGTTACGGGCCAGTGTATTGCATTTGGAGAAAGATTGAGATCTGCATCTCCCGTTGTGCGAAATTCGCGTAAAACAATAGTTATGGCACCCTATGAAGCTCGGTATGGAGGGACGGAACTGTAGAAGTCCTGTTGGCTGGGAAGAAAATTGGAACACAGAGTTTCCACGGACCGGTTATCATTGCTGAGACTACAGCGAAAGTTCAGAAAGTCAGTGACAATTTGAAGAGTGCCCGATCGAGATAGAAGAGCTATGCAGATACGCGAGCGAAGAACATGAGCATTTCAGGTTGAAGATTGGGTATTTTTGAAGGTCTCACCGATGAAAGGTGCGATACGGTTCTGTCAGAAAGGCAGGTTAGCGCCGAGATATGTGGATCCATTCGAGATCAAGAACCAGATTGGCGATTTGGCGTGCAGATTGATTCTTTCGTGGAGTCTTCTTCCTTGAGTGTGCTTTGCAAGTATGTTCGAGATTCGACGTTCCGTATTGTTGGGGCTAGAGAACAGCTTTTGCGTACGAGAACGATTCGATGGGTCAAAGGTACTCTGAGAACATTTTGGACCTGATAAAGCCACGTGGGAATTAGAAGATCAGATGGCGCGTCAGTATCCTCTTCTTTTTCGTTCCGGTACGTGTTCATTCCGAGGACGGAATGATGTCCAAGTGGGGGAGGATGTAACACCCTGACCCGAGTTGACCCGGATTAGTGGGTAATGGCATGTGAGTTTGTCGTTAAGTATGTTTTGGCCTTATTTGCTTTGGTTTTGAGTCTCAGAGAGGTCGTTTGGGTTGAGTTGACTTGGACTAGGTAGTCCGAGCCCTTTTTCGTAATTTTGGCTTTTGAGTGCCGTTGTCAGTTTTGCGTCATTCTGACGTCAGCGCGTGTATTTCGTTGAGCTTGTCGATTTGTGTAACTGTCTGGGATCCGATTGATTTCGTTTGCTTTCGTTGGACCGTCATTTGACTCAAACTGATATTTGTATAAGCTATTTGGACTTAAATGTAATTTGGACTCAACTTATGTTATAAATATCTCACCTACTCTATTTCTCTCTCTCTCGATCGTTTTCAGCTCCCAGCTCGTCTCTCTCTCTCTCTCTCGGTTCAGCTCTCTCCTTCTCTGTTTCTGTTGCCTGAGGGAGGAAGAAAGGAGCTCGATTTGTGTGTGGTTTCTCGTGCATCTGAGCCAAAGCAACGTGTGGATTTCGTCTGTGAGGCAAGTATAAGCCCAAGTTGTATAAACACCGATTGATATTGATGTGATTGTTGTATTCTTGTTCTTCATTGTGTTCCTCAGTGTTAGACAGCCCTATTGAGCTCAATCTGCTGTTATTTTGCTGTTTTCAGTCATTTCGTCCAAGTTCTGTATGACTGTAACGATTTCAGGAAAAATGCTTCTGTG
Source organism: Sextonia rubra (assembly GCA_037013555.1). Taxonomy (NCBI): domain Eukaryota; kingdom Viridiplantae; phylum Streptophyta; class Magnoliopsida; order Laurales; family Lauraceae; genus Sextonia; species Sextonia rubra. The sequence goes on along the minus strand of JASUAD010000007.1, from coordinate 13,839,939 downwards.
CACGCACGGCTACGCCGTGAAATGTGCTACGGCTAAGCCGTGAGATGGCTTACGGCTAAGCCGAGACCAAACCGTAACCTGAACCGTAGAACAGTACAGACTGTTACCTGAAAATAACTGAGAGTTGGCAATTTGCCATTCTTCTACGGCCCAGCCTGATCTAAGCCGTACATTGTCTTACGGCTAAGCCGTGGACCAGGATACGGCTGAGCCGTAGAGCAAAAGACGGTTAAGCCGTAAATCCGGATGGACATTTCGGGAGCCTCGGCTCAGCCGTAGTGCATAGTACGGCTACGCCGTAAGATGCCACGGCTAAGCCGTAAGGTTACCTACGGCTACACCGTAAGGTGTCTGAGAAAGGATAAAAAGGACTAGGTTTAAGAAAGAGACCGTATCTGACTTTCATGTTAGAATGTAGATAACCGAACATGACCAATGGATTGTCTGAATGACATGAATGACCTCGTGGGCTGCGAATCATTCATGACCGTTATCCAGTTGTTTAGCACCTCCCCATGGGTGTTGGTTTAAGGGACTTCGGTGCACACTCCAGACACTGCAACCCTAGACAATGGTGCATCGAATAACTTAAAACTACATCAACATGCACGGTTAGAAGCACTGGATAATTAGTGTAGGTTTGGCTTGTAATTGACCTTGATTCGTAAAAGCATCCTGATTTGTACAGCATATTGCTTTCGGTTATGCCCTCTTATGTGTTCTACGCTGGACCTCTCGATTCTGTGGGAAATGCAGCAACCCCAGAGCGAAGCCCGGGTGGAACCATTCTATTATTGTGTATTGTGTTTTCCCGTTGCACCATTGGAGTACTTGCATCAGTGTTCATGTGATATTAGTCTTTGAGTGCTTGAGTTCTGAGTCCGTGCTGGTGATCAGTACTTCTTTGATTTACTTGTGTTTAGTCAGCATCTGTTATCTGTATTGCTTATCTGCATTCAGTCTTGCTTGTCTGCCTTCCGTATTGTTTATGTACATTCCGTATCAGCTTGTGTACATTCAGTATCAGTTATCCGTATGACTTGCATTCAGTATTAGTTTATTTGATGCACTTCCTATTGTTCGTTCAGTATGATATGTGTGATCTGTAAGATCTGTAAGTGATAAGTGACATGCTAAGTGATAAGTGATCGAGGTGCATCATCTGATTGATTGTGATTGGTCTTGGCACTACTGAGCCTCAGCCTTAGGATACCCGACGGGGTTAACTATGGTTTAGTTTAAGTGTTTACCTCTGCAGAGTGTCGTGTCCTGGGACTCCGGACCCCGGGAAATTGGAGACCCATGCGTACCCTGGCCCGGTCGCTGGTGTTCTCATCTTGCGTGCTCTCGTAAGGGAGAAAATGGCCAATGTAGTAGCCACCTTGAGTGTTATCTGTTTGTGATTCTGTTAGCATGCTTATTAATTATGCATTTGCACTTGCACAATTGTTTAGTATACGAACATGCTCTCTATGGATATTGCATTAGGATTATTATTCAGTATTATTCAGTATTAGACACAATTCGTGTTATCTTCTTGTTGGCTTATACTTTGCTAAGTCGTCGTACTTATATATTGTCATTGGTGTTGCAGGCTCAGGTACCTTCTCTCGTGTCCTTGTCAGTTGTCAGTTTGCTTGGGAGACTCCAGCTGTCTCTTCAGGTTCGCGGGGTGTGTGCTATCGCACACTATTAGAGCGCGACAGTTCTCTGCATGCATGCATCTCATGTTCCTTTTCCTATCGTTGATTGTACTCAGGTTCTAGACATTGTGATTGGATTCCGTGTGTATGTTCAGACTGTTATATCAGCTTTTGACTATTATGTCTTTGTTCTTGTGTGCCTTGTGTCTCTTGTTGACATTGTTAGCTTCCGCATACTTGTTTTGCATGTGTGTGATCCCTTGTGTGTGTATACTTGGACGGGGTCCAGGTGTGCATGCACGGGAGTACGTGTGTCACTGGCTTGGCTTTTTGCTGACCCCCGGTCCCTGGGCTCGGGTCGTGACAACCGGTCCAACAGAGATCGAGAAGACTTAGAAGGAGACCCTAGAGGTTCCTTCAAGATGAGAAGAGTGGACCGCTGAAGACATTTTCTGATCATTTGTACGGAGAGCGCCACCATGAGTCTTGTCTTATGAACCATTTTGTAGTAGTGGTTGTATACACCATCTTATCCCTTGCAGTTGATCAAGCAGTATGATGGTAATTTTGTATATCCAATATTGTACTGATAATGTATATGAATTTTATAGCCAAATGGTTCAAAACTCTTCATATGTAAATAAAACTTATGTTAATGTTTTAAAGGTTTAAATTCTATGGACTGTTCAATTATGATACCTTGTGATTAATAAATTGTACAGGTAATAACTACAGTCTTCCGCTAGAATTTTATAGCCAATATTGTACTGATAATGTATATGAATTTTATAGCCAAATGGTTCAAAACTCTTCATATGTAAATAAAACTTATGTTAATGTTTTAAAGGTTTAAATTCTATGGACTGTTCAATTATGATACCTTGTGATTAATAAATTGTACAGCTAATAACTACAGTCTTCCGCTAGAGACACTCAATGACAAGTATCATTGAGGAGTCTTCAACTGCGTAAAGATTGTAAGTATCCCTTGTAGATTCTGTCATAACACGAAGTTTGGGAGGAATTTCATGGGACACGCGTGTCACACCTCACAAATTACCCTAATTAAGGGAAGCTCAGGCTCAGGTTGTGACATTAACCATACTTATTGAGACACACACCAATGATTTTCTCTGTGGATTGGAATTTATATGCTATTGGGTAGTCACTACAGTTGAGTAGAAAAGTAAGTTTTACCCAAGTATTAGATAGAACATTTTACCCAAGTATTAGATAGAACACCACGCTTTATAGAGAAAAAAGAAAAAAGAAGTATAATCATATAGATTAGTTGGCCTTGGTTAAATATAATAATGCCCTTAATATGCATATTTAATAATTGTAACCATTTCATCCACAACTTTTGAGAAACCTAAATTGATTACAAAGAAAACAATCAACAATCTCCTTCTTGATCATCTATTTTATTTCCATAAAGCTTCTACATGAAGGGTCAGAGTTGCCCAATTAGTCTAAATTCTCTTTTTAGCCCATCCATGGTAATCACTTCTATATGATTGGTTTAGATCATTGCTTACTTGTACCATGAGTTTCACAGGCAGAATTTTTCTCACCTTTAATGCCTTCTCCAAACACATACACACAAGCACAAACCATTATTTAGATTACAAGTTACAACCCACTTCAATCAAAGAAACTCAACATGAAATCATAGATTCAAAAATTGTTATCTTGACTAAATTAAGTGTAAAGATTGGAAGAGGAAGAAAACTAATTCACCACCAAAGCTTTTTCTTTACTCTTTTGGCATGAAGTACAAAGAGTCTTCCAACCTCCAAAGATGGCTTTCTTCTTCAGTTGTCGCGTATTGTTTATTTCTTCTTTTATCAACTTCTTATTGTGGGTGTGTATATGGCTACACATGTTTCTCGGTGTTTCTCTTCACTCATTGTATTGAGTTTTGATATTATAAAAACACAAAAACTTACTATTTGTGCAATGGATATTTGAACTTGCAATCAAGCTTGACCTCAAAACTAAGACTTTAAGAACCTCTCAATGTAGAGGAGAGAAGAAGGGGATGAGAAGAGAATGTAATGCAGGAACAATAGAAGGGAAAACAATACAATTATATTTTTTAAGAAATATAAGAAGTTATGGGAGAAGTTATTGAGTGAAATGTGGAGAGCAGTTACAAATTGACAAAATAAATCTCACACGGTCAATGTGGAAGTTGGAAAGGAACTATGTGCATGTTTGGCAAGTCTAAAATTTAGCCTTTTATTGTCTAAATGTCTAAAATTTATAGAGTTGGAAAAATAGAGGCGTTTGGCATGTATTTTTAGCTCTATTTAATTAAGAGAAATAGAGGCAAAAGCTCTATTTTGAAGAGGAGGCTACATGATGCATTTCTAAATAAGAGGGAGAAAAAAAGAGGCGCCCAACTACAGTGAAAAACATGGATCACGCCCAGAATGGTTTTTTTGATTTTTCTCGAAATCCGAGCCCTACATCTACATCCAAACCGTTGAAAATGTTCACATGATCAATTACGGCCACCCATCCAAATTTCAGCCGTTAATTCATCCTGAATCTCGAGATATGTGTAAGAAAGCGTGAGCAATTGGATGTTAGTTTTTGAATTCTGTGGGGCCCAAACACAAGATCCAAACCATTGGAAATGTTGGGAAGACTAAAAACGGCTATGGGGTCAATTTTCAAGGATTGATTCCTTGTGGATCTCAAGATATTTATGAAAAACTTTCAACTATTGAATTTTTATGCTGAATTTGTAACTAGTCCATAGGCAGCCCCTTTTTTATTTTCTATTATTATTTCTGGGACAGTAAATAACAATCCAAACCATTGAAAATGTGTAGAAGGTCAATAACCATTATGAGACCAAATTTCAGCCGTTGGATCATCACCAAACTTGAGATATTTATATAAAAACGTGAATTTTTAAATATTTTTTTAAAAATTAGGGGCCTCAAACACAAGATCCAAACCGTTAGATCTCTTTGGAAGGCCAAACATGGTTATGAAGTAAAATTTCAAGGCTTAATACCTACTAGATCTCAATATATTTGTGAAAAATTTTCAACTATTGATTTAAAATGGTCTATTTAAAATAGATGCTTTCATTGCCAAACACATATTTTAATTCTAGCCTCTTTTTTTTAAAGCTCTTTTTTTAATAGCTCTATTTTAGATAGTCTATAAAAATAAGACTAGACCTACCAAACAAGCCCTATGTAAGGACTTTAATATATTTTTAGAAATTACATTAATATATTGCAAAAAGGTTTTGGGAGGAGTTAAAATAGCCAGTCAAAACTATATTAATATGGTCAAAATCAAATTGAATTCAATTGGTTGATTCTGCAATTAGAATCAATCTCTTTCATATATAAGAATTGGCTCAATTAGTGGGTGGGGCTCCTCAATCCAAGGCAAGTGATTTTACTTCTTGTCAGTAATTGGGATGCACTAAGGTGGGTTGAAGTGATTATAATTTGCAAAATGATCATTTGCTTGCGGTTGCAATTCTTTGTTGTCCTTTTGATAAATGAGAATTTATGTAATAATTTTGAATTTTTCATAGATTATTGCACTGGAAGAAGAGAATTTAAGAAGGTATAAGAATTTGTAGTAAGAGACAATTTTTTCATATCTATATACATATTTTTTCTTAAAAGCAAGTTTGAGTAAAACCTTTAAAATCCAACTCCCCCACCCCAAAAAAAAAAAACAATTATATTGCTTTGCAAAGGTTAGACCAATTACAAAACAAGTCTTTTAGTAAAATAGTTGAAGTTGTCCATCCCCAAATGTTCTTTTAGGACTTGTTCGTGCAATGGGAGGATCCCACGCTTTGCAGAATTTCTATTTTCAATAAAGAAAAGAATCTTACAGTCCTACCCTTCTCATTGAAAGTCTTTTTTTTTTTAACTCAACTAACGGGTTGGGACCCTAAAAGACTTACGCATGTGAGGTGATATAAATATGCACATGTGAGAAGACATGGATACAACTCACACATGCGAGGTGATGGAAACTCGTATTTGCGAAGATAAACAAACACAACTCATACATGCAAAGTGATGGGAACTTACATTGTGAGAAGACACAACTCACACATGAAAGGTAAAAACAACTTAAATATGTAAGAAGGGGGAAGGTGAGGTTTGAAACCTAAACCTCCCAATGATAACTACCACTCCTTGCCATTGATGTAAGGAGTGCTCTACTTTTCTCATAGAATGTCAAGATCCTCTCTATTAAAACATCAATTATTATATATATATATATTCCATTTTTGAATGGGTGGTGGAATGCATGGGATCTAATCTATACGCAAAGTGATCGGTCAATGGGATTCTTAACCAGGCTACTCTACTCTATTTTTCCTCACAAACAAGCAGGACATAGGAAGCATGTTTTTAATTCATTTTTTTTCCTTCTTGGTAAGGAAATCGTATTACACTATTAATGGAATAATGGGGTTATATGGAAATTAAAATTAATTTTCAGCTCTTCACACACCCACTCTTGGAAATTAGCATTAGAGGAGTCTACTAATAAAAAAATGTGGGGTTTTCGAAATTTTTCAAAGAAGATTATCTTAAATTCCCGCCATCAAACATACTCATTCTAATAAAAGCCATATCGGAAGTTCTCAAAATTTTAAAAGTGTAGTGTAGCGAGGGCATAATAAGCAAATCGTTCTGTTTCTTGATTTTGGGTGCCCTTGAAATAATGACCATCATTCTCTGATTTGATTTTTCCTTTCTTTACCACATTTAATCCATGCTGCGCTTCCTCCATCCTACCTACCATTGAACATGCAAGGGATCACATAAGAGTCCGGTGAAAGTGGGCTCCACTAGAGTGTTTCTCGTATAATCATACATGTTCAAGCATCTCATTTAACTACTACTCTATATTTGGTGAGTCCCTGAAGGCCAAAGGCAATTTAAAGGGGGTAAATGAAACATACAGTAGACCACACCACATGAGCTGTGGCTAGCAAGTTAAATCATCCAATCACAATCTGTGTGACCCACTTGTGATCTGGGATGCTGAAAATCTGCCCCTTTTCGGTGAAATTGCAGTGGACCCCATCTCACCTCTCTTAGCTGTCACATCAGGCCAACCCTCAGGCATTACATGTGCATGAATCATTTCTCCCATCAATGCAGTCAGACACAATGTTTCCTGGCTCATGTATCTCAAGTAAGGTTCACATGGGACACAAAACAAAGAAGAAAAAGGACAGGCTTCGAGTGAAGTGGGACACTCTGGCTATTGGCCCATATAGCCTGCACATTGTGACCCACTATCTAGCACCTTGGATCTTCTTGTACATGGGGTATGATTGAGAAAATTCATATCAAAATTAGAAAATACAACCGATATTTTAAAAATAGCATTGGGGTATTAAAAGAATCACGATATCATGATATAGTTTAGAAAAAATGGTAAAATTGTGGATATTACTTTTTTCTATTTTTAATTAGATACTAAAATCTTAATTTCCATAATTTGTCTCCAAAATATCATAAGAAAAATCCTAAGTTTGACAAAAAAAATAAAATAAATAAATAAATCATGGTAGTCTCTAGGGCCTATGTGTTTGCAGGATATGTGAAGACTCCTGCTGGAAAGATATTTGAATACCTCAAAGTGTTGTTCCTAATTCGAATTTTCAAATGGTCAACGACGTCAAAGCATTTTGGAAGCTGGAATTACAATAAATTTTTAAGCCAAAAGTACTAATTCACAAGGCTCGATTTTTAAAAACCCATAGTCAGAATTCGAAGTTGAGGTAACAAACTTTGACATGGTATCAGAAATTTTCAATAGCTAGGATTTTGTAAGAAATTCTTGCAAAACAAATGCTCCATTCATCATCATTATCATCATCATCATCAAAGCCTTATCTCAACCATGTTGGAGTCGGCTACATGAATTCTATTTCTCCATTCCGTTCTATTTTGAGCTAAATCTTTCGATAAGTGCAACTTCTTCAAATCTGAATTAATGACTTCCATCAATGTTTTCTTCGGCCTACCTCTACCTCTTAATGGACCCTCCACCTATATATCCAAACTTTTTCTCACCGGTGCCATTACTGGTACGCTCAACATGCCCAAACCATCTTAAACGAGTTTATCTAATCTTATCTCCTATTGCTGCTATCCCTAAATGTTCTCGAAAGCACTCATTTCTAATTTTATCTTTCATAGTTTTACTACACATCCACCTAAGCATTCTCATTTCCTCTACATCCATCTTATGAATATGTGTCTTCTTAATTGGCCAACATTCTGCTCCATATGTCATAGCTGGTCTAACCACTGTCCTATAAAATTTTCCCTTCAATTTTGTTGGCATTTGTCTATCACAAAGTACTCCTGAAGCTAATCTCCACTTCAGCCATCCAGCTCTTATCCTATGCTTCACATCTTCGTCAATCTTCCCATCCTTACTAATCATCGAGCCTAGGTACCGAAAAGAGTCTTTACGTGGTATCTCATGGGTTTCAATTTTGACAGTGATTTCAACACTTTGTATATGTCCACTGAAATTGTAATCCATATATTCTGTTTTTGTACGACTTATTTTAAAGCCTCTAGATTCTAATGCCATCCGCCATCTCTCAAGCTTTGCATTTACACCCTCTCTTGATTCATCCACCAATACTATATTATCTGCGAACAACATACATCATGGTACTTCTTCTTGAATATGCACAGTTAACTCATCCATAATTAATGCAAAGAGATAAGAGCTTAAGGATGATCCCTGATGTAGGCCTATAGTCACGGGAAATCCGCCCGTTTCTCCACATGTGGTTTTCACATTTGTTATTGTACCTTCGTACATATCATTTAAAATTTCAATGTAACCTCTTGGGACATTCCTTTTCTTTAAGACCCACCAAATTAAATTCCTCGGTACCCTATCATAGGCTTTTTCCAAATCGATAAAGACCATATGTAGATTTTTCCTCTTTGCTCGGTATTTTTCCATTAATTGCCTAAGTGAAAAGATAGCTTCCATAGTTGATCTCCCTGGCATAAAACCAAATTGATTTTCTGAAATCTTAGTCTTTTTTCTCAGTCTTTACTCTATTATTCTCTCCTATAACCTCATAGTGTGACTCATAAGTTTAATCCCTCGATAGTTGATACAATTTTGTATATCTCCTTTATTCTTATATATAGGTACTACAATGCTTCCTCTCCATTCATCTGGCATTTTCTTTGTCACAAGTATCTTATTGAATAGTTTACATAACCAACTTACTCCAACCTCTCCTAAGCATTTCCATACCTCTATCAGAATACCATTTGAGCCTGTTGCCTTTCATGTCTTCATTCGCTTCAATGCTTCATTCACTTCCACCCCTCTAATTCTACGGAGAAAAGTACACTCTTATAATGAAGTATCCTCCTCCACTCTTGTATCGCCCAAATATTCTTCATTTAAAAGTTTACTAAAATATTCTTTCCACCTTTTTATAATATCGTTGTCCTTCACCAAAATATTTTCCTCATTGTCCTTGATACATTTGACATAATCTAAGTCCTTACTTTTCTTTTCTCTTATTTTTGCATGCTCAAAAATATCCTTTTCTCCTTCTCTTGTTCCCAACCTATTATAGAGATCATCGTATGCTTTGAACTTTGCACTACTTACTACTTTCTTAGCTTCTTTCTTTGCTTTCTTATCCAACTTAAAATTTTTTATACTCTTAGTCCCCTGCCAAACTTTGTAGCAATGTTTTTTTTTGTCGAATAACTTCCTGAACCTCCATACTCCACCACCATGTTTCTTTATTAATATGTCTCTTCCCTTTTGATTCTCTAAGTACCTCCTTTGCAACATTCCTAATGCAATTAGCGATTTGATTCCACATTACTGTAGTTTCTCCTTCAATATTCCATTCTCCTTTCTCAATCATTTTGTCCTTAAATATATTTGCTCTTTCCCCCTTCAAATCTCTCCACCTTGTTTTAGGGTCCATTTTGTTTACTACTGCTCTCTTTTTACTTCTAATGCAAATATCTAAAACTCCAAGCCTATGTTGTATAGTCAAACTCTCTCCTGGGATAATCTTACAATCTTTATAAGCCAATCGGTCCTGTTTTCTAACTAGAAAAAAGTCTATCTGACTCCTATTACTTCCACTTTTATATGTAATTAAATGCCCATCTCTCTTTTTAAAGTAAGTATTTGCTACTATAAGATCAAATGCCACTGCAAAGTCCAATATAGTGTTTCCGAATTTATTCTTTTCTCCAAATCCATGCCCTCCGTGCACTCTCTCATATCCTCTATTATCTCTTCCTATATGCCCGTTTAAATCCCCTCCAAGGAAAATTTTATTACTATTTGGGATTTCTCGCATTAAATCATCCACTCCTCCCAAAATTGTCTTTTCACACTTTCTTCTAGTCCTACTTGGGGAGTATATGCACTAATGATATGAATTATGTCTTCCTCTAGTACTAGTTTAATTGCTATAATTCTATCACCAAACCTCTTTACCCCTACAATTTTCTCTTTTAAATCCTTATCTATAATTATACCCACTCCATTTCTTGTATTACTCTTTCCTGCATAGAAAAGCTTATACCCATCCATGAGCTCCTCAGCTTTGTTCCCTTTCCACCTTGTCTCCTGTATACAAGCCATACTAATTCTTCTTCTTTTTATTACTTCAACCAACTCCATGCTCTTGCCTGTCAAGGTTCCTATATTCCAAGTAGCAAGTCTAATTTTCCTATTCCTCCTCTTCTTCTCATGGACTAACTTCTTTAACCGCATTAGCCCAAACTCATGCGGTAGCCCTTGCACACTTTTCACTGCAACCAGGCGATACTGCAATGCGTCGCTTAAAGCGGGGAACGCTCTAGCCTTATCGTGAAATATCATTTGTTCAGAATTCATGTTTGGGTTGTGACAAAGTTTTACGCTAACTGTCACCTACCTAACGCAACCCTCCTCTTTTACTCGGGCTTGGGACCGGCAGCAAAACTGGCGGATTTAAAACAAATGCTTCATTAGAGACTACAAATTCCAACATCTGGCAACTCTTATGCATGCTTAAGCAAGGTCCTCAGAAAGTTGGATGCCTTGTGACATCACGATGTTGCCATGGTTTTACTTCTCAGCTTATATTTACTTCGCATGACTTTCATGACATCCTTAGGATTGTCAAAAATGAATTCTTGAGATCTTATCTGAGTTAGGGCATCAACAAGACAAGCTAACTCAGCTTGATTAGGCTTGAGATCAAGCTTATCTAGTTGCATTACAAGCCAAAGCTCATGCCAGAGTGGGCTCAAAACAATCAGGCTCTAGCACAGCTTGTTAAGATGCTCTACAAGGCTCAACTCGAATGGCTCAAGGGCTTCATGTATATATGTTACTACAGAATATAACATAAATTATTAACTTATTTTAAAAAAATATATATCAGTCTAATTAGAGTCTACTACTAAATATAGTATAGAAAAAAAAGAAAGAGAGACAATCTTGCTTTGAATTTCGTTAAATACCCAAGAACATTCCATGTAGGGGGGCTTGAGTACAATGCTTAAAATCAAAGGATTCCAAGCATCAATATGCAAGGAAGCTTGATTTTAGTATTTAACCTGGTTTTATTCTCAACATGTAAGAAAATAAATAAACAGATGAATGAACAATTTTGCATCAGAGTATTTGTTATCCTAATCTGTTTTAGAGAATTGGTAAGAAATGTACCAAATGCCTTAAACTTCATTGGGCTTAATGTGCCTTAACGGGCCTCAATGATAATATAGCTTTCACAGCCTCAATATTCATTTGGACCTTGATGGTTCTTAAAAACAACCTTTGCATTAAATGGGCTTCATTTAACCCATAAAAAAAAACAGAAGAAGAAGAAGAAGAAGAAGAAAAGAAGAAAATTAAATGGCTTTATGAAAGAGATTCCAAGTTTCAATTGGGCGTTATTAGGCCTGAATCTCCTGCAGTATTTAATTTGGCCGTGATAGGCCTTAATGGGCTTCAAAACGTAGTGGGCTTTAAACAATGTTGGGCATGGCCCCTCCAAAGTCAATCATTCCTTTTTGTTTTGGGATAGATGGGTGACTGGAGACAGCTTGTGTGACAACCTACATGCCCTTGAAGACTAACCCATAAGACACCCTACCTGAACCCACCTTTTATAGACTGTCCCGAACCAACCCAGGCCTAGATGGACTGCTTTGATGGGACCATTCGAAATCTCAGCACATCAATTAGTTTGGTTTTACATGTACTAACTGATTTTATAATCAGCTGGAAATTTCACATCCAGCCCATCTATTTTGCGGTTTACCCAAGCATGACCGGAACCAAGAATGCCCAATGAACCTGGATTTGGATATAAAAGTATTAAACCTCCTAACTAATGCACACAGGAGCGGTGAAGGCTAGAAACCCAGAGAACTTATCAAATGCTAGGATAATCTACCAAGGCTAATGTTTTGGCTAATTCTTGTCCATAAAGTGACCTTTGCCCTCACCCTAGTGAAAGACAGGGATCTAAGTGAGCCCCGTAAGGTGGACTGCATTTTATTTCAGGAGAACATTGTCCGTCACTCGAGTACTACGTTCTATCACAACCAGTGAGTAAATTCCTTGGTAAAAGAAATCGAAGCACTGCACATTGATTCACTCTTTTAGAAAAACTGGAAGTCTGACAGGTGAATTTTATGCACTCCGAATTCCACCTCGCTTCTCAATCCAACGCAATGAGTCATCTCAGTAATGGAAACGTCAAGAAATTCATGTTGGCAGCCATGCCCAAAGGTTGTGATATGATATAAACATCTGGCCTTCAACCATAAGTTCAAATCTTGCTTCATCACAAGAACATAACACACAACTCATACGTGCCAGTGATAAGGGGAAGAAAAAACTAATAAGATCTATTCTTTTCTTTCATTCTTTCCCTTTTTTTTGCCCAGTTAAGAATAGTCAAAATAAGAAGTTGAACTTCATATTTCTTGTTCATTTTCTTTTGTTTTAGAAACTATTAAGAGGTCCTAACCCAATGCCTTTTCACTCGATACACACTGTCAATGCTAGCCTTGCATAGAGATGGGCTGTCAATCTGGGCCTTTGATGAGAGGGCCCGCAGCCTGGCCTTCAAAAGCCAGTTAAGCAAGGGCTTTTCTTTTCGTCCTAAAGCCCAAGAGTAGGGTAGGGCCCAACTTTAAAAAGCCAACAATGTTGAAAGCTGACCTAGGACTTGACTTAGCCAAACCATGGGAGCTTGGCCTAGCTCTTTGTCTATTAATATATAAAATAAATAATATATATAATATTATATAGAGAGGGATTTTTAACAAAAGATTATAAAGTAGCCCTCTAATTAGCAATTTATAACAAGAACATAATTTTCATCAAACCATAATAACCAAATCTAGAGTAAAATTCTTTGATGGATATCCAGGTACCCCATAGATCACAGTATTGTAATTTATTTTAGATTCTATATTTATTCAACACCTACATATTCTTCAATGGAAAGGATTTTAAGTTGTCAGAGATTAGATTGATTTTTATCATTAATTTATACTACTGGCATTTGATTTTAGATGGATGGCTATCAATATCATTATTGAGTCGGGTTGAGCTTCAATGCCTATTTATTTCTATCCCCTTACTTCCTTGATTTTTTTTCCATTCAAATGGACCCCATATATGTAGTTAAAGCCATTTACTCTGACCCATGTTTAGATGCATCAAATAATATTTGCCATTCATCTTAGTCAAAGTTTAATTGCTTTGTTATAAAATTTGATAGTGATGTTTCGAAGAATTACAAGTTAAAGCGCTTTAATGTGCATGTATTTAAACCACACATACTAAATAATTTATTCAGAAAAGGTCTAATGCCCATTTGAAATAAATCTAATTAAATAAAATGAGACTTGTCAATTAAGCTCTTATGGTCTATATTATTGCTTTATAAAAAAATATATCGTATATGAATTGGTAAATAAGAGTACAACTAGTAGAATTTCAATTACATCAATCTTACTAATAGCCTGGCAACAAAATTAACTGAGTGCATTATTTAAAATATATAACTACTTCTAATGTACTAAGGTATTTAATAATATCTTCCATATCATAATTTCATGTCATAATACTATCAAATTAGCTTATTTTTATTTAATCCTAAATAATATTTTTTATGAGGATAAAGCAATATGTTTCATCCATTTTTATAAGAAGTGGCAAAAAAATATTTAACTTTTGCATTGCCCTATCCTTAGCTCGAATAAAAGAGGGTTGGCATCATGGTATAAAAAAATCTTTATATATAATAATATAAAAAGAAATCATTCCCTCTTTTCCTAACTTTTGAGGGTAGGATAAGGATTTCAGTATTGTAAGCCAACTAAGAGGTCCAAGGGCTTTAGCTTGATCTATACCCTTTCTGCATATATAAGAGTAGGGTAACGGCTTACCCCAGGCTGAGCCTTAGCATTACCCTTCAAGAACCTTACATAGAGAGTACTAGGTTTCAAGACAGCTTACCCTATTGATGAACAGTCATTCCAACCAGTGCAATGGGCTGGCAAGAAAAGATTGGTCATTTTAAATATTTCAATAAACCAATTATTAAATTTTATAAATCTAAAGGAAAAATCTTCAAATAAGGCCTTTAGTTTTTGCCTTATTTTCACAAAGGACATAAGTTTCAGGCTTTTTCAAATTTGACCTTAAGTTCTTCAGTAAATTTTCAATTAGGAATCTTTGACAATTTAACAGTACTTCTTGGCGACTTCTTCCCTCAATTTTCTCAAAATAGCAAAATTATTAATATTTAAAGCCATAAAATGGTTTCAGCATCCACTACATGTTGCCAAACACCATGGGTAACGAGTATGCTAGTTTTCTTTAATCATGTGCGGATGTTAGAGAAAAAAATGAGGGGAATATAGAAGAATTGAATAAGAATTTTATTTCAATAAGGGGTAGTTTGAGTTTTTTTTTAATTGAGGGAAAAATTACCAAAAATAGCTTTAAATAGACAGCTGTCTTTAATTGAAAACTTCTAGAAAAACTAAAGGACTAATTTGAAGCATATTGAAACTTATGTCCTATTTTGAAATAAAGCAAAATCTTAGACCTCATTTGAAAATTTCCCAATATAAAATAGGTGAGGAATCCTCTGTCCTAGAACAAAGATTTCTCACTGAGAATTTGTATAATACAATTGAGGATTTCACACTGCAATCAGTGCATATCAATGCGTAGTTGATAAAAAAATATATATTACCAGTGCAAAAATCTGCAAATGATTTTCAAATCCTATGGGTGGATCAGACCTTAAAAAGCTCAAGAGTAAGGACTTTTGCTAACCCAAATCCCCAGGAATTTACAACTGTCAAATGCGAGTTTTCCATGCCCGCATAGAAAGCCTGTGATCATCAAATGTTACCTTGCAACAGAATTTTCTGAACTAAAGAACCAAAATTCACCTCAAAGAAACGAAATAAACAAGCAAAATGGTACTCAACCGAGCAAACCCTACACACCGAACCTTAGAACCCACGAATAGGGAGATCCAGAGGGCACAAATCAGCCAAACAGTTATCGGAAAATATTTTCCTGTTCCCCCAGCACAAACTCCTGCTGGAGCGCGCATCCGCACCACAAGGCAGAGTCCCCTGAATTTCACTCGATCCTGCCGTGATGATGCACCTATGGGAAGGAGAAGCACCAGTGGTATATATACAGCTAATTAAAGAAACTGAAGAACTAAATCAAACTAACCACTAAGCCTAACTCTATTAAGATTATATGCCAAGCTCAGGAGCGCACAAGCACAAACTAAGTATCATCAAAATAACGGTAGCAAAAGCTCAGGAGCACATCTACTAGCGTTGATAGTATTGATGCCCGTGGCCCATGCGAAAACATTGTTGACCTCCTTGTTTTTTTACCTCAAAAATAAAATCATTGTAAGATCGGCCCTAAGAAAAAAAAAACATTGTTAGGCCTTCACAGCCTATGGCTTTATAAACATTGTTAGAGCTTCACAGCCCATGGCTCTATAAAGGAAGCCCCAGAAAGGTTGGGTCAAGTTTGGCGCTGTCTTCCCTTCTTGCGACAATTATAATTAGAGGTCATAATGGGTACAGTCATGTTGACTACTCTGGATCACAAGCATAAACCCTGATCCAAGCCCAACTCATTTATTACCCGGGGTGGTTCCTAAGAAGTTAAAAAAATCAACCCAAACCTTGAATTACCAGGTCCTATTCGAGTTGAGCTGGCCGATTAATTGGAATTGGTACATATAATAGGCTTGGACAAGGCACCACCACCATAACATGGACCAGTCCTGATGAGCCCTTCGAAAGAAGAGACAAGGAAATCATCACGTATATAAGGGGACAATCAAGGGGAGAAACATTAGTAGAAGCACATATAATTAAATATTTAAATTACAAAATGAAAATTTTTGGATAACAAAGAACTCTCCATATTAGTGGAATAACTGAAACGCTGCAAAAAAGAGAAGCTAAAAACATGACAAAGAAAATTACAAAACATGTGCACAAGCAATACAAGCTAAGATCTAGATTGCAAATGTAGCAAGAGAGTCAGATTCATGACCATGCACCCTCAGCCGATAGATGCATGTGTGTTGGGGGTTCCCATGGTTAGATGTAAAGTCAAGCCTAACCGTGTTGATGAGGCCTGCGTCAGAGGCCTCAATGTCGTAGGTTTGCACATTGCTTTTCTCAAGGTCATACACAAATTCTGTCAGCATGAACGTCTTGTCAACTTGAACAACAGTTGGATCTTCGGCATGCCCTTGAAACCATCCAGATATCTGACAATCCTTGGGAGCAGATGATCTGTCATATGCGACGCTCTGTGTATCAGCATGCACGAAGTAAAAATGTGTGAGCAAAGATATAGAGTCTCATTCAGTAAAAGATAAACAAAGACATCCACAAGGATCACACATTAAATTCCTACGCCTTGTTACAATGCTGCAAATTAGCTGAAACCATAAGAAATATGCATGCAACTTGTAGGGGATGGGATTTGGTCTCCAATTTTGACTCATCCATTAGCAGAGTTTATTAAGGCCAGGAACTTTTCATGAGTTATCATGCCAAAATCATGTAGGTCAGATGATGTTTTACCATCCAGCCATTGTGTGTCGAATAAGTAATCATAAATGTTTGTTTCCTACACCCTTACAGGATGGTTAAGAGTATTGCATGAAACCCTTGGGTTCTAAAGCCTCCTGCTATCTCTCAAGTTTTACATGCACCCCGTTTGTCAATTCATCCACCAACACTGTCATTTGCTTTATGGTCAATTCTCCTATACGGGCACATTTGAGATGGCTAAGTGCTTTATGGTCAACAAAGGGAACGTGGACCTCAGTCACTAAGTCTATTCGACCCTCCCTCCCTCCCTCCCTCCCACCTGCCGTGGATCACTGCCTCTGTTGTTCCTCATCCAAATCAAAGTTTGAGTCAGCTCGGGCAAGTTTTAAAACACTATTGTTACTTCACAAACATGCTGCTTCCAAGCATTTAATAGCTACCCATTTTGTACGTATCACTATAGGTCTTCATATAGGGAGTGTCACCCATATTTTAAAAAATGTGCAAACCTTCTCATGACATTTCTTTCTTTTGTCCCCACCTGTAGGTTTCCTCATATATACTCATTCCAAATTCTCTCTTTGTTTCCACTGCATACATTCATCTTGGAATATGCATCTCAGTGCACTTTCTATTGTCAATTTTTTGTTACAAAACATTTAAATCATATAACAATGTAGGTCAAACTACCAGCCTCTAACAACGTCCCTTCCTCCAAAGTGACACTCAACAGTCAGATAAATACTCAACTAGCTTGTCTCCCCTTCCCCCCACCCTACATTAGCTCCATTTTCAATTCCTTGTCAGGCCCTCTGTTCTGTTTCCTAGTTCTATCAAGTACCAGAGCCTAACACACTATAGCACTTGGCAGTTTTCAAGTTTGACTAGTCTCTGTAATACACTGCTAACTTGCACTTCACACGTTCTCAGTTTCTTAAACTGATGTTAAACCAATGACCGAAAAGACTATTGTCCAATTCTCTCTCATTGTCCTCTTGTCTTCTCTCTATTTTTTTTTTCTTTCATTTTATTTCCATCGGTTGTATACTTGTTCTCTTGCCTAACCATGTGACCCAAAAGCATTCTGCCGAAGTTCTCATTATCATTCTTTGCCTTACTGCCTGACTAATGAAACACCATATCATCCGCAGACAGTACACCACCAAGAAACTTCATTTTCTATACTGCTATTGAATTGCCCATAACCAAAGAAACTATTAAGACCTTGTATCATATCCCTAGTGAATCCAACTCCAAAGACAATTGTTGCTCCCCTTACTACCCTTGCACACATTGATGCATAATGGGCCCCACAAGTGATCCCCATTCTTCATAGATTAGGATTTTTTTTAGTTTTATTAATTGAATTGTAATTAGGATTGTTTCCATTATTAGATTAGGTTTTCTAGGCACTATGTTTGCTTTCTTATTTATATTGCATTGTAGAAGGTTATTTTCCCAAACTTGATAATTGAATAGATTTGTGGGTTTATCCCTAGAGAGGTGCGTCCTCGTGTCTTGTAATCTTCTTGAAGACAATTTGAAGTATCCTTGGACATGTCCTTCAGCACCTCTTGCAAGCCCAAGCCCAAGCCCTGGCCCTAGGGCCCACATCACACATTTTTTCTACTAAATTCCTTATTCAGGCCTTTGGGTTGAGGCTTGCGTGGAAGTGCCGAAGCACGTATTCGCAAACACTATAACATGTCTCCGCAAAGACTACACGAGGGCACAACCCAAAGGATAAAAATCCACTCAGTTTTATTATAAAAAATTTAAGATTGAATCTCTACAATACAATATAAATAGAAAAGGCAGACTTAAGGCTAAGAAAACCTAATAAAACTAAGAAAGCAATCAAACATAAAAACTATCCTAATTGCAACTCTTTCAATAAAATTAAAAATCTAATAACAATTAATTATGGAAATAAAATCAAGAAATAAATATCTTGAGTGGTCGCACATGTGAAAAAGAGTTTGACCTCAAACTCAGGTCTTCTTCACATGGTAGACATGGTGTATTTGAAGAGCTTCATTTCTAAAACTGGATCTTAATCCCTGCTTTGGTGGTTCTGATTTCTTAGAATGGAGCATAACTTGCTTTCCACTATGAACAAACATGTATGTATTATCACGCATGCTATGAGTTCCATTTTTATCATGCATCCGCGATTGTCCCAATAATGAATCTCCGTTATCCATTGGTAGCATATTGCACTAAACTGTATCCTTATAATCTTCTCCAATGGAGAAAGTAACTCAACACATACGTCGCACTTACACCTCGTGACATTTGATTAACCATTGGACAAAATAAAGGCGATAACAAAAGCTTGAGATATGATATTTTCACAACTTCCTCCAGCAATCACAGTTGTGAAAGTTTGACCATGTGCCGTACCTGTCGAACGAAAATATTTTTTGGTAACTATTTCTTCTCAACAGCCAATGTAGCACTCATAGGGATTTTCTAAGATACGTTTGTGAGGACCAGGTGCAGTGACAAAGCTCGGAGGAATGGAATTAAGGGAAAGTAATCAAGCCAATCAATCGAAGAAGATCGCTTAGCTGCGACATCAATTGGTGCATGCCGTAGGGTTAGGGTTGCATGGAAGTGCCAAAGCACATGTCCGAAAATACTATTACACATCTTCGCAAAGACAACACATGAGGACACACCTTAAAGGATACAAATTCACTCAATTCTATTATCAAAAATCCAAGATTGAATCTCTACATTTACAATATATAAAAAGGGAAAGCAAACTTAGGGGCTAAGAGAACCTAATCAAACGAAGAACGTAATCAAAAGACAAAAACTATCTTAATTGCAACTCTTTTAATAAAATTAGAAACCTAATAACAATTCATTAGGGAAATAAAATCAAGAAACAAAATATATTGGGTGGTCCCACACATGGGCTCTTCCGTTTTGCATCAATTATGTGGTTGTGACAACATGCACCTTCCATTTATGGTACAAATTCTTGATGGCCCCATTAGTATAATATTTTAACTGTTCTTTTATTATTCATTCACTAACCCTTAATAGAGGTCATTTATGATCACAATACATCTGTTACAGATGCAATTTCTTCAATGTCCAGCCAAATTTTGCTGCCGCGACACCGTAAAACCTTTTCTAAATCCATAAACCAAAATGTAAAATTTCCCACTTCTCCCCTAAACTTTTCGACCAATCTTCTCAATAGGAAAAATGAAAAATCGCTTCCACTATAAAAATCTGCCCAGCGTATCCAACTTAGTTCTCAAAAATTAGAATTCTTATATTAGATGTTGCTCTATTATGTGAAATCCGAATAGCCAATCAATCCCAAGGCTCTTAGGAAATGGAAGACAAATCTTCTTTCACACCACCCCCACAACAAAAGAAAAAAAAAACCCCCCATTTTTCACCGAATTGGACACCATTCAAATTCATGACTCTCACATGCCTACCCACGCAACCTGGGGAATTACACCTACTAGGGGTTTGAACTCAAGACCTAGTGTTGGCTGATAACATGTCATCAAGTCCAACTAGCCGCTACATCCCAAAAGCTTAATCAACTGCCACTTATGCTCATTGATGACAAGTTCAATCTTAATCAACTCATCTGGAACCATTGATTTGTCTTTGGTTCTTGATCCAGTTGTCCCACTGACTACATTGTGTGTAACGTCTCTGAATGTATGATCTTCACCTGTTGGGTACTTCGTGGCCAATATCTATTCATTTGGGCTTTATTTTATAACAAGCATTATCTGTCAGATCTTTAAACTTGGTGCATTTACTTGCAAGATCTTCCCGAACAATATCTTCACTCACAACTTCTGAAGAAATTTGTAGAATATTTTTATGTATTTCCGAAATTAGTGCCAAGTACCAACTTCTTGTCCTGCTAAGTGCCGCCTAAAGATCTTTAAAAAAATGTACCTTGGATAATGCACAAGAAATCCTCAATTGACATATCTCCCAATGGTCAAAGTTCCATCTCCATCTCCATCTAGTAAATTCATTAGGGGTCATTTTTCCTTTATAAGTGGGATATAAAAATGGGACTTGCATATGTGAAATTCGCATGTGAATTTTACATATGTAAAATTTATATGTGAAATATAATAACATATTTGTTTGGAAACATCATTGTCAAGAGCAAACATTGAACAATTGGGATCACATTTCTAAAATCTTCAAATCCATCAATGTTTAAGACATTAAACTAACCATTTTCTGATTAAAACCTCAGCGCTCACAGGAATCAAAAAATAAAATGTTGTGAAAGGATTTGATACTGCAACTTGTCTCAAGTGTCCTTTGAACTAAAGCCTTCTTAATCAAGGAGGTGAGTAATCATTTCACACCTTTTCAAGTGAGAAAACTTTCATATGAAAATACAATAATTACACACCATTTTCATACCTCATTTACACATGCACCATTGTGGGTGTGATGTGTAAATGAATGCAAATAAATGTACGCATCCATTATATATGTAAATGAGTGCAAACAAATAACCCATACCAATTATCATGATTTCATGGTGGGTGCTTTTGTGTTTGATTTCAATCCATATCGTAAGTGTCTTCTTAAGGTATCACTAAACAAGGCATTACAATAATATATTTTAAATTGAACTAAAGCCTAAAGGTGCTAAATGCGATGCGATATAATTTTAGACTACCTTCAAGTAAAACCCACATCAACTCTTAAGAAATAATAGTGAAGAGGCCTCCAAAGGAATAATTGGGAAGAAGTGTAAGAGTGAATGCAAGAACACAGACCTCCAAAGGAATCATTCAAATCAAATAACAAGAGGCTTTGAGGGAAACGGTGGAGACAAGGCCTAAAAGTAAACGCGAGAGCACAAACTTCTTAAGGGTTTTCACAAATCAACTTGAATAAACTTGCAAGAAATGGGATGATGTCTGAACCAAGTGCCAAGTGCATCAATACTGCAGCCCCGAAGAAATAGAAAAAAGGTAGAGATAGAAGTGATCAAGAGTTCTTCGCCGAAACCCCGTGTTGGATTCAAGGAGAAGATAGATCTAGCAAAGTAGCACCCAATTTCACATAAACGCAATAGAATCTTTCACGAAAAAAGACAATTCACAAGAGAAAGGTCTTGTGTTTTCCTTTAAGAACATGAAAATCCCAAAAACTACTATGGCTAATGCCTAATGACGTTATAATCCATATGCAGATTGATGTGTGTTTATCTGGTGTTTGCTTTCTCCAAGTAAAACTAACCTAATTTTGTTGAGATATAATAGCAGCTATTAACATAAAGGAAGGACTACTTAAAGTGAAGAGTCCTGAAACTCTTGATTAACATTTAAAAGGAAAGGGAAAAAAAAACAACTTGTAGGAGAGAACCGTAGAGCCGGATTCATTTGAGTAGGGGTTGCAGGGTGGGACTCACATGGACATCTTACGAACCAGATGCATTATAAATAGATTCAAGGCTTTAACCAGAGCTCTGATGCCAAAAAGGAACAGCTAATAATAGGAGCCTCACACTTTCAAGGACTAGATTTAGCAGGCATATTGGAAACCAGGAATATCATTCATTAAGTACTGTCTTCTTCCTCAAATCAATAGAACTTCCATTTAGTAAGAAATCTAAGACTAAACAAATATAGATGATAAATAATAGATAATGATCCTATATGAAACAGTCGCACGTGCAACTAATGGCCCAACCATACCCATTAGACCTCCTACCTGAATCATCATGCTTGCCAAGTTTGATTGGTAACCATTAATGCATTGAGACTTAAAAGAAGAAAAGAACTCCACATCTTTTGTTCCTACTTGAAAGAAGAAAAGAAGAAAAGCCTTCTCTCCCATTTCAATAGGAAGAATAAATCTTTTCAATCTGTTTTTTGCTGCAAGTTGGACAATGTTGTGACAGTAGAATGCGAAAAGGCAAAGGCCCTAACATATTAAGTTATTGATGATGAAACAAACTATACCAGGCCTTCAAAATTCCTTTTTCACTAAATCAAATCCATTGTACTAGGTAAAACTGAAGGTCATCGCATATTCCTCAATTAACCAAACTGTACAAATGGAGAAGATAAAATCTAGATTAAATCACTGCATGCTGCAAGTTGGACGATGTTGCGATTGTGGAATGAAGAGAGGCAAAGGCTCTAATTTTAAGATATCGACGATGTATTAACTATACTAGGCCTTAAATTTTCCATTTTAATTTTAAGTTCTTGACGCAGTCGTGTTGTTTCATACAATCGAGGGGACAAGCATGCAACATGAATCATGTGTGCAGAGATTCCAATTCTTTTTCAAATGGATATCAAATATCATTCAAAATTAAGCCCAAATTAGGAACAGCAAAAAAAAAATTGCAGAGTATAAATTAGAGAGAAACATTATATTAATAAAAATTCAGAGAGGAACATCACCTTTGCAACATGTTCCAAAGCAACAGCCTCTGGAATGATGGCCGTCCTCAACCTGATTACGACAAATCCCGCGCTTCCTCTCAGGGCAAAACACTGTCCGGGCTCTCCGAAACTAGGTTCCAGCATCTTATCCGGACTGGAATAGACTCGCATTCGGTTTTTACCCACAGATAACCAACTCCTAGTCGTCTCAACAAAAAGCTCTGAGTGCCCGATAACCCGACCCCCGCCTGAAAACAGCGCGTAATCTACCCTTCCAAGTCCATCTGCAGCATGCTTCTCAATCTCCCTCTCAACAATCTCCTTCGCAAGCGCCCTAATTCCATCCAAATTCAATTCGTCTTCGCCGCCCTTGTCGTGCTCTCGGCTCGCCTTCAACTCATCTAAGAAATTCTCAAACTCCTCCTTTGTCAACAAGCTGGCAACCCTCAGATCGGCCAAGGCCCTTTCCAAGCTCTCAGTCCTATGCCCCAATTCCTGCAGCTTGGTGTCCACCTGCGCACTTTTCCCCTCCACTCTCTCTGTGATTTCCCATCTCAATCTGCCAACCTCGCTCTCAATCTTGCTGTCAACAGCATCCACCTTGGCCTGCATCGTCCTCACGGTCGCCTTCAAAACCGCTTCCACTTGCGAAATCCGCCCTTCAAAATCAGAAGGAAGGACCACCTCGTCATGCTTGGCGACCCAGTGGCGTATCTTCTGCCCCAGCCAAAAGAGCACGAGGAGGAGGATCAGGTTCTTGGTGAGAACGCTGATGACCCTCTTCCACCTGGGCCTCCCAGGCCTCGGCGCGCCCTTGCGCCTGCGCGGCGACAGGGGGGGATTGGAATTCGTTATCTCTCTCCGCAGCCGCGAGAGATCCCTCTGCCTCTCGAACACGCTCTCGCCCCTAATCAAATGGCCAACATCATTCCCTATTCGAACCCGATTGATGGGATCCGAAAACCCTTCTTTGGTTAAGGTTTCCACGCTCACTCTCTTCTCCGTGACCACTCTCCTCCGATTGTTGAGATTGGAATTCGAATCAATAACTAGAGAAGAAGGCCCCTTCATAATTGAGGGATTGGTGCCAACT
This sequence comes from Sextonia rubra, assembly GCA_037013555.1. Classification (NCBI taxonomy): domain Eukaryota; kingdom Viridiplantae; phylum Streptophyta; class Magnoliopsida; order Laurales; family Lauraceae; genus Sextonia; species Sextonia rubra. The sequence continues at coordinate 13,815,650 of JASUAD010000007.1, read as the reverse complement.
GCAACTGATGGGGCAGACATATTCCACTCTCTCAGACCCTAATTAACAACTACTAGTGATAAACAAACATATGACTCAACAAAGCAAAATCCAAACTGGAGATTTTCTGTAACCCCAGAAAAAGTGGGTCACACTAATAAATGTGTACGGATACAGTGAAATGGAATCGTAGAAAATTCAATTCAGAACAGAATCTTGTGATTCGAAAGAGGTAGAGGGAGGGAAAGTTGCAGGCGATCGTTGTATCTTCGTAGAGATACGTTTTTTTTTTTTAGCATCGGAGAGCGGGTTGGCGGTTTAGGGTTGGATAGGAGGAGGGGTAAAATGGTAAAATGGAAGTGGTTAGTGATTTAGTGGCGGGAGAGTGAAGGGCGGGAGTTGCAGGACACGTGTTTTAGGCGTGTTCGGAACCGACATTGTTGTGTCGGGCGGGCAACAAGGATGCGGTGCCGACTGCGATTAAGGGCGGACCTTGCACCACCTGGCTTTGAAATGTTCTGGGATTTCCGTTCACCAATTATTGATAATCCCAGCCGCTCAGATTTAATTTTATATATATATTGTCCTATATATTAGGGTTGTTTCGTTTTGCTGAAATATTTTAATAGAATTTGGTGTTTTAGGGATTTTATTTTGATTTTTGAACATGCAGATGCGCTTAGATCCGGAATAATTAGACACCAAAACTTGTAGAGCCTAAATATTTTTAGTAACTCACATTTGCTCATTTTTTTCATGAACAATCCAATATATATATATGTATATATTTGTTTTCTTCTTTGGGGAATTTCTAAATGCTCAAGGTAAAAATGAGAATTTAAAAACTTTATTATGTTGGAACCTTTACAAACTCTAAAGAATGAGATTTACAGGATTTCAGAATTCTTATATATTGTGGGATTCTTCGATCCTTGTTTGTACCTCAGCATTATTTATAAATTCTATTAAAAAGCAATACGGTTGAAATTTCAAATGCCGTTTAAGACCTTTAGGTGGTGTAATTTTGAAGCTTTTTGGATGAAACATGGCATTTTTAAATATTAGGCAAATAAGCCATCACATCATTTTATGAATTTCCCAACACACCAAATTCTTATCAATAAATTCTAGTAAATGTGACCAAAACCTATGAAGTAAGAATTGAAGATATGCCATTAGAGCAGATGGCATTCAATTTTAACTATTCGAATATGGTTGACCCATGTATAACCCGCTTAACCCAACCCACGTGATAAATAAGTAGGTCATGAGTTAGGTATTCCTAACCCGCATTTAATCGTGTCAGGTTAGGGTTGATCTGTGTAGCCTACATTAATCTCTATCTTTATTAAGAACCCAAACTTATTTAAGAATGTGTGTAATGAGTTTTGGGTTCCTTTACAGTTATCTTCAGTTCCATCGTGCTACATTCCTTGCCTTTTTCCTTACTATCCACCTTTTAAAGATGGAGCCTAAGTAACCAGCCCCATATGTTCTTAAAATGAAGTTGAACTTCATTAACACATCAACAAAGTGGCTAGAGTTTACACGAATTGGTACAACGTATGGCAATAAAAAGGTTAATTGACATTGGCCCACTTTTTGCCAATGGAAAACGTGGTAATGCTCTTTAAATGATTGTTGCTATGAAATTGAATCCAATTTAAGCTTACAAGTCAATTTAGATCAAGCAGGGAGTCATGGTTGAGTCAATCGATTCACCAAATGAATGTAGGTTATGCAGGCCAACCTAACTCGTGTGACCACAATGATTGTGTCGTTTAATAACGGGTCGAATGCAGATTTGTCTCATCTAATCGTTTCATAAATGGGTCCAACCCACTTAGCCCAATCCATCTCAATTGCCACCTCTAAGTTCGAGTCATAAGTAGGTAGGGCTCACACCAAGTTACATACATCCCACTCATAGGGGAGAGGAAAGCATAATAGACTGCCGTAGACCCCTCTCTCTCTCTCTCTCTCTCTCTCTCTCTCTCTCTCTCTCTCTCTCTCTCTCTCTCTGCATTAGTAGCTATGAATCTACTAATAGGTCTCGACAATCGCTTAACCCTATCTTGAACTGAATTGCGCACCGGTAAACTCTACCCAAACCTAAACTTAACCTAATGAAATGTAAGTATATTCAACTTGAACCCTACCCAAATTTTAGATTACCTGATGGAGTACAATTAGGGGTTGTTTTGTAATTACGCATGTCATAGGAAAATGATTAATATGTACAAATGATGCACATGTGTTTCATTTCTACGTGCAAGTGAGTTGTATGGAAACAATTTCTATTGTTCATTATTCTCACATGTAAATCTCAATGGATTCAATCACTACAAGAAAAATGACAATTAGCGATACTTTTATAGTGGCAATTTTCAGATTCCGCCACTGAATGTCTTCATCAACAGCACACACTGCTGTTTGCCGCTGCAAGTTAAAAATTTCCATCTCTACAGCAGCATAAAAAAATGTTTGCCGCTAAAGTTTCATTTTACTACCATGGCTCAGTGAGAGGGCCAAATATTAGTGCATATAGCAGCAGACAATATTGTATGCCGCTATAGTAGTGGAAAATTAACACATATAACAACAGACAATATTATTTGCCACTATAGACGCATGTAATATGTAAGTAGGTGTATATAATAGGTAAGTAGGTGTTGTAGAAATAATTAAAAAAGCTTATATATAATAGCATAATATATTATATGTTACTCAAGAGAGATTAGAGAATTATATATAGATGCAAAAATTATATGATTAGAATTTTAACTAGTGGATGCTTATTGAATAGTGCAGCATTAAATTATTTTTTCTGTACTAGAAGGTATTTGAAATTTGTATCATTTCATTTAAAAAAACAAAAAAAGCCAAGGCTCGTGTACAAGATTTTTCGATAGGGCCTAGATTGGTTTTGGATCTCATGTTTTGGCTTGGTTCGTTAGTCAGGTTGCTTGCACAAATGTCCATCATCAGATTAACGGCTCCAATGTCTTTAAACCATTAAACAATGGCCCCGCATTAACAAAACTCTTGCTTTCTCTCATGTATTAAGTTCCTCTTGCTTCCTCTCGGCTCTAATTCAGTATTGACCTCATAGTGGGGCCCACCTGAGGGTCTCCACATGTAGGCATCCATTTGTTAGTGACCACATACCTTCATTTGTACCCATCCAAATCTTTCCATACCAATTTTTATTTTAATCGCGGGTGAACCCCACATGGAGGTACAGTGCGGTGCGGTGCGGTGTGGGGTGAGACTGCCTGGTTTTATGGGTGCACGGTGCACCCACTCAGGTCTTGGGACTCAGTCAGGACTTGGGACCTAGTTAATTGGGTTTCAGGATACTTAGTTACGGTAAGAGCTTTGGACCAAAGAAGAGAAGAGAAGAGAAGAGAAGAGAGGATGATTCGATCGGTGATGGTGATCAACCCCTGGGGCAAGCCTCAACTCGCCAAATTCTACGATTTCCTCTTCATCTTCTTCTGAATATTGCTTCCTGAAACCCTACCCGCATTAATGAAACCCTACCCGCATTAACGAAACTCTCACTTCATGAATCTCTCCCTAAAACCCTAGCCCTCTCTGCGATCGGGCATGAGATGAGCTGTTTCAGGTCGATGGTGGAGAGGGAGAGATCCAATTTCACCAATTCCTTTCAGAAATCTACAAAAAGGTACTCCTTTTCTCTCATTTGTGTTCTTCGTCTTCGTCATCGTCATCACTGTTGTGGATTTGGATTTGGGCTTTGTTGTAGTGATGAATTAGTGTTTGAATTGTCGCTGAAGGAATTGGAGTTGAAATCCTTCAGATCGCTATGTTCTGCTCTGCTCAATCCGTTCGTTCTGTTTTCCTTGATGAATTTTGGTGATCTTCCTCGGATTCTTCGTGGACCCTTTTGCTCTCGGGGGGTTTGCGGATGAATGAACAGAGTCTTTGATTTGAGAGCAGATGATGCATCCGAAAGGCTATTTTGCTTTGGAGGAGTCGTCTCTTGATGTTGATAGCGGAGAAGATGGCAGCAGATCTCACCAGGCCTGGCCCTGTTGAAAGGGATGTCGAGCAGGTAATGGGTCTCTGCTAATCAGGAGATTGCATTGGAATTTTTTTTCCTTGTTTTTGTTTAGTGTAAGGAGGTTTGGAAATGGGTGCACCGTAGATTTGAATCTGATAAATCTAAATGCATATTTCCAATATCACAGGAACCATAACAATTCTTCCTTGACGAACATTTTGCATTGTACGTCATCCAAACCATCTCTCTCTCTCTCTCTCTTTCTCTCTCTCAGCTGTAGGATTCGTGGATTTAGCAAACAACTACCTTTTCATTTGATTTTACCTAGCTTGGTCGTTTAAGATGACTGTACCATTCCTTTTAGTACAAGCAGTCAGTAGGCTCTCTCAAGATAAGAATCCATATATATTTAAAGGACGCTTCCTCTTGCAGGTTCTAGGGGCAGAGCAAAATAGAAGAAAACTATGTAGTATTGATTCTGTAGCATCAGAGTTCAAGTTGTAACTAATTCATGGGCATGACAGTTAAAAGAGTAATATGTTATTTCATATGAAGAGAACTTGGCCAGTGGTTATTAAGAAGTTTATGGATTACTGGAAGGAGCTTATTTTGATGTCCAAAGCTGGGAGTCTAATCCTTAATTCCCATCTTGATGCTCCACGTCTATCTTTGGCTTTGAAGCAGGAGATTATAATTGGGTAGAAATCAAGAGATTATATATTTGTCCGATTATAATCTAATCAATGGAACATCTGGTCAATTAAAAATTCTTTTTTGAGAAGGGCACTTAAGGAATATGATGAGTCACTCCATTCTTTGGACAGGATGGAAAGAAAATATTGGTGGTTCCCATGTGAAACTTTCTATTTGTTTGGTAAAATAGACATCTCCTTTAGCACCTGAGAGGGAGGGAGGGAGTGAGGGAGCACCATATGCTTGGAAGCCAAAACAGTACTAGACAAAATTTGCGAGTTGATAGCATAACCAATTAATGCTAGTCCCCACAGAAGAAGAAATCAAACGAACAATCATATGAACCAATTAACTATTTTGTAATTGGATTAAACATTTCAAAATAGTAGCTGCGGCAGTAGTACTACTACTAGTAGTGAGTAGTGGCATAAAACAGTTTAGGAAATTTTTGTTGAACCAAGTTATATCTCATTCATGCTATTCAGCTTGCGCATGACTTTCCTTTTGAACTCTGATTCCTCCCTAATAATAGTATATAGAATTGGATTGTATGTTTCAAAGTGAAATCATGTCTTGTAAGTTTTAAGTTGTAACCACTTCATTTTGTGGAGCTTATCTAGAACTGTTTGGTGCCACAAGGTAATTTTATTGAATTGGTGCTTTACCTTGATTAATGAAATGACTCCATGGTTTTGGTTAATCCCAGGATAACCGATTCAGGCTTTATGAGTAAAAGAAAATTGGGTGCCTCCTGCTTACAATTTGAAAAACTTGCATTTGATAATTGCTGTTGATGCATGCATGTTGGTTAATTACCGTGGTCATTTTTTCGAATCAGCTGATTCATTTTTTTCCTTTGACAAAAAGTGAAGAACTGGGAATGGCTAATATCCTTCTTGAACAAACAAAAGTAAAAGAAGTATAAACCATGAATTGTGGATCAATTAAATAAAAAATGAGAAAGAGGAATTCCATGTTATATCACAAGTGCTATATCATTGAAGTCTGTTTAAATACGACGTAAATGATGTAAAGAGTGGGATCTCCAAATTAGGAAAAAAAGAGCTCTGTTTTTTTGTTACTAATGAGAAATTATGTAGCTTATGGTGATTAATTTGTAATTTTCCATGGCAGTTGAGCTGGAGAAGCAGAGCTATTGTGATATATTGAATTGACATATGGAGAAAACAAATGGAGATAAATATCCATAGAATTTTCTCCTCATCCAGACAGACACATAATATTATAACACCCAACTCAGTGCAGCCAAATTGGATTTGGTGAGAACAGTAGACTTTGGCTTTGATTCTTTGATTTGGTTCAATAGGCAATTTTGTATCTCAAGGAACAACATAGGAGTTCTTAAAATAGCATGTCCACCTTTTCCAAGCTTGGATTGGGGGTTTAAATAATATGAGTCACCAAGTTGTACTGCACAACTTGCTCGACATGGAATTGGACTGAATCGAGTTTGAACGGCTCCCAATTGACATGACTGGGTTCAAATGAATCCCGCTATGTTTTCTGCATTGGATGTGAGTATCAACTTGTTAGACACTGAAATTGACCAATTCTCAAATGAATCTTGCTCCTGTTATCAGCTATTGCAACTTTGGTGCTATCAAGAAATTATGAAGTCTTTTATTAGCTATTGCAACTTTGGCTCTATACAAGTTACCATTTCAAAAAAAAAAAAAAAAAAAAAAACCTTTGGCTCTATCAAGAAATTATGAAGTCTTAGCATTCTTTCAGTACACATTATCATTCTGTGTAAGAAATAAGCATTCTTTCTAAACAAGTTTAGAAATGAGAGTATAGAGAACCTTTAATGACAAAAACATTTAAAAAATTACAGAATAGATGATTGAAGTCACCTTTCCATCCATTGTCGATATAGCAGCCACTACTTCCTCCTTTGTGGAGAAGGAAACGAATCCATACCCAGCAGATCTTCCTGATGGACCGTCAAAAACCACCCGGTTGACACTGGGTTATAGTTGGCAGAAAAAAAATCTCTGAGATGGCTAGATCTCACTTTCCATGCAAGGTTTGCAACATAAATCTTATTCTGTGTTTCTCCAAGTGCGGCACTCTCTGGAGGAGGAGGAGGAGGCGGTTTCTTCATGTTCTTTGCAAGTTCCACCCTAATAGTCCTACCCTGTAATTCCTGCAGTTATCCATATCCAAAGTCAACCAAAACCTGCTTGCAATAGAAGCAGCACAAGCAAAGACAATGAGAAGGAATATAAGTCAAGTCTCATGATCTTTTCTGTTGAACTACAGGAACAATCAAACACAAAGGGATGAGAACACCTCCCTCTCTCTCTCTCTCTCTCATAGCCCTATTGAATCTTCCTTGATCAGGGTCAGGGTCTTAAACCAAACCACAGATTGACTAGGCAGTCCTATCCAACAAACTTGCCAATTAAAATGTCAAAAGTTAACTAGTTTTGTAATAAGGCCTAAACCCTATTACAGTCCCAGGTCCCCGAATTGGTATCAAAGCGTGTCAAGACAAAATCTTTTACATCCCTGTGGAACTCTGTAAGGCAGAACGTCATAAGCCTAGTCTCCACCCAGGGTTAATGGACTCTAATAGGTACACTATAAGGAGATAAAATGGCTTTTCCTGTTCGAGGTGCAGGACTTACCCAGGAAAGAGATCCTGTTGGTAAAGGGTGTGCAACTCCTTGATGGAAAGGACCCCTTAATGCTAAGCTGTAAGCTGTGTTCCTTATATGGTATCAGAGGACACCTTACCCTGTGGCTTTCTCTTGGATGATACAGCCCATAAACAATGTGTAAGCATTTCTTGATCTCTTTCGCAGGCCTTCAAGCGCAAGAAACTCAGTTAGTTCACCTATCATTGGCCGGAATTCCTCATATGGTCGATCACCGTACTCTCGCTGGCTCTCTGACTTCTCCACCTCTAATTTTAGGCTCTCACTTGATGGCGCACACCCCAATTACCGGCTTGAGAAGCTCGCACTCAAAGACCAGGCCAGCTACTTCTGGCGTCTTGCCAAGATGAACTCCCCTGAGTGGGTCTATGCCCTTGTTGGCTCTGAAGGCTCTGTTGTGTGTGGCTCCATAAGTGTTCTCTTCGCATATGTTCTAAGTGATGTCCTCAGCATCTACTACAACCAAGACCATGCCTACATGCGAAGGGAGATAGGCAAGTACTGTTATCTGTTGATCGGTGTATCATCTGTAGCGCTTTTGTTCAACACTCTCCAGCATTTCTTCTGGGATGTTGTGGGGGAGAACCTGACCAAGAACGTGAGAGAGAAGATGCTGGCTGCCGTGCTGAAGAACGAGGTAGCATAGTTTGATCAAGAGGAGAATGAGAGTGCAAGGATTGCTGCTTGCCTAGCACTCGATGCCAACAATGTCCGTTCGGCAATTGGGGACCGGATATCAGTGATCATGCAGAACTCAATATTGATGCTTGTAGCCTGCACTGCTAGGTTTGTTTTGCAGTGGCGCCTTGCCCTTGTCCTCATTGCAGTTTTCCCCATTGTTGTTGCTGCAACTATGTTACAGGTTTGTAAATGTGGTCACGGTTTACATTGAGCATCCATTTTACACGTTTAGATCTTTGATTTTCTTCTGTGCTGGAGAATTCTGGGACCTTATTGCCAAATTCAGATTTATATTCTAAGAGACCCACAGAATGAGGAACCTTTTATCAATCAAAGGAGTGAAGGGCCGAAGGTTAAGACCAACAAGCAGAGGGAAGGTCACATTATATTTCAGATATCAGTTACTCCTCTTGTTGCTCTTTTGAATGCTGAGACAGACGTGCGCAACTACTACAAAGAATGGATGCTGCGCGTGGTGCCTTTTGCCTCATAAAAAAAGTGAGCCACATTTTGGAATCAAAGATTCATTTTATTTCTGTTCATAGGGTCTGTGAGCTCCATTCCAAGGCAACCAAGGTTCTTCTGGCTGGTGGCCTTAGCCCATGACTGAGGCAAACTAGCTAGAAAGAAGTATATGCTCTGGCACACTTAGCATGTGCTCTGGCATTCCTGATTGTATAAGGGGTTAAAGAGGCTACTTTAAGGGGCTTTTCTGTGTGCACACAGGCACACACCCTTGCATGTTCGTACATGCGACCGCATGTGCGTGCCCACTCCAGCACACTGCACACTTTGTTCCAGCCGAGTTGTCTCTGTGGGTACATGTGTGCAGATTTTTATTTTTTCATTAAAGTTTTTTCTGACTCTAAAATGTAAGATACACAGGCACATGTACATATACATATATTTAATCTTTCACTCTATAAGATACAAATGCCTTAAGACATCCAAAGTTCTGAACCACCTCACCCAAACCAGAACAATTCTAGTTGAGTTGTGAGTATATGAGGCAGTTTCAATCGGAACTCATACAAATTGGTTGCAGCCTAATCGAGTCACCCAGGCTAGGTTAGGTAGACTTGGCTGGCTTAAGTCTTTAGGCAACCCATTGAGTTGGAAGACTATAATATATTACAGGAATGTTTATTTCCTTTTTTTAAATGTTTTATTTTCAAGGTGCCCAAGCACACATATTTTCTACAAAAGCGGTAAATAAGGCATCTGGTGGGTCAATGGTCACATTTGAATCGACCTTACTGGTATTTGGCTAGATCCCTTACATGGTGGGTGACCTACTGCAACCGGCTTGATTTGGCATATTCATGCATGGTGGTGTATGAGATGCCTCACCTGGGCTTATGAAGAGACTCAGAAGTCCATATGGTTTTTGTATCTTAGCTACCTTTTTAGATTGGGTGCAGCAAAATACTGCCATTTACTTTTAAAGTAGTCTCTATTTTATTGTTAGCTTGAACAAGATGGTTGTTGTATCTCTGTAAAAGCAGTATTTTAACTTCGCCTTCTTCTTGCAGTGTGAATCGATGCAAGCGCATTTTAGCGGAAATTGCTGTTAAAGCAGTTCTGGCTGTTGCGGATTTAGAAAGGAAGGATGTTAATTTCGATTTGATTAAAGTTGAAGGAAAGGTAGGAGAAAAGTTAGAAGATACTGAGCTCATTTATGGTACTGTTGTTGACAAGGATATGAGCCATCCACAGATGCCAAAATGAATTGAAAATGTGAAAATTGTTATTCTAACTTGTCCATTTGAGCCACCTAAACCAAAGACAAAGCATAAGGCTGACATTGACATAGTGGAAAAGTTCCAGACTCTGTGCCAGCAAGAGCAGAAATATTTTGATGATATGGTTCAGAAATGCAAGGCAAGTGGATTTAATCTTCTGTGAACCATTTTGGAGTTGCAGTTCTATTTGTAATGTGAACTTCATTTTTGGTGATGGCCATGTTTTTGGCTTATCAGTTTAAATGTTTAATTTCCTTTTGAACTTTTTTTTTGGGAAGAAAATCATATTGATTTATTTTTTCTGCTATCTTCATTGGTTCATGAACTTATTTTTATCTGATTTCTACTTTTTTCTTCTTCTTCTATTTTAGTTGCAGGATGTTGGTGCAACCCTAGTTATTTGTCAATGGGTATTTGATGATGAAGCAAATCACCTGTTAATGCAGCAAAACCTACCTGCTGTTCGATGGGTTGGTGGTGTAGAGTTAGAACTCATTGCAATAACTACAGGTTTGCTTTTGTTTGTTCTGTAACTAAAGCTACAACATTACATCATGTGTTGATCTTTTAGAGCTAACTACTAAGTAGTTTTTCTGTTTCTGTAGGTGGAAGGATTGTGCCCCGGTTCCAAGAGTTGACACTAGAAAAGCTTGGGAAGGTATACTTTAGACATGACATGTTTACTTCTCTCTTATTTTATTGAAAATGTATTTTTGTTGCTTGGTGCCTACTTTTAGCTGGTTACTGTCTGAATGCTACATCAGGTCTATTGTTGGGACTTGGGAGGCACAAATGGAGCTATGCACTTTGAACCCTACTAAAATAATATAAAGTTTTGCTGCTACATAGAGAGTATCAACACCACTGATGACTTTACACTTTTTTTTTAATGTAGAGAGGAAAGCTATTGTTGGTGTGCCCAGGATTTGATAATTGGATTAGTACCATAATTAGTGAGAATGGGCGGGTCACTATTTCCTAATTAATGTATGGACTCCGGGCCTCACTTATAAATGACTTGCCTCCTTCATGGACATGACACAACCTATATTTTAGAAAATGAAGAGGAAGAAAGTGTAAAGAGAAGTGAAAATTGATCATCAAAAGAACTATGATTGTAAGTTTCTCATGGGCATCCCAATTTCCAAAACATGTATGGTTGTAGTGTGTGTCACAAATCATAGAAGCTATAATTGAATAGGTTTTAAATATATTATACAATTTCCTCCTTTAACTCACTTGATAATATGATTTGTTCTCTGGAAACACAGACAATGGAGAAGTTTACACTTGGGGTTGGAAAGAGTGTGTTCCCTCAGGGAAGATCATTGGAGATCAGCCTATAGAGGGAGGCCTTGAAAGAGAAATACTTGAGAGGCAAAGTGGGACAATGAGTGAAGGTAATTTTAGATAATGCCTGCTTGTCAATAACACATATGCAACTACTTGTTTGTTTTTAGACAAGTTATAGAGGAGGTAAATCTATTACAGTAAGTCCCAGCTCTCAACTTTCACGATCAAGTGGGATGGCTTCTGGTCAAGAAATTAAAGGTGGTGAGGAAAGCACAAAGCGCAGAAGACTATCATTAACTAAGCAGGCTCCTGAAAGCTCAACATCTGGTGATGAAACTCTTTCAGGACTAGCATATCTGGTGTCATTGAGTCCTGGAGTAAGGATAGTCATGGTTGCTGCAGGTGGACGTCACACATTAGCATTGTCAGGTAAATTCACTTGTTTACTATGTTGCTAGTAAAAATCAAATTTATAGAGATGCTCCCACTAAGGTCTGTTGCTGTGTTCCTTAATGGCCTACAGATTTGTTCTGTACAAATTTTTGCTTTATCCACTTTATGAAATCAGAAAGAAACTGATGCATTCTGTTCTTCCAAAGTTTCAGATGTGGGTCAGGTGTGGGGTTGGGGCTATGGAGGGGAAGGGCAACTTGGTTTGGGTTCTCGAATTCGTATGATGTACTCTCCTCATCCTGTACCATTCATTGAGATGCCAAGTTTTGGTAAAGATACATCTTTAGCTGTTCCTAGAGGAAGTATGAGCTCAGAGGGTCCAGCATATAAAGTGCTTGGAAATTATGTGAAGGCCATTGCATGTAGAGGTCGCTACAGTGCAGCAATCACAGGTTATATGCCTGTGCTTACTTTTGGTTTCTATGGACAGGTATATTATAAAATCTTCCTATGGTTTTGCACCATCTTTTATGTGGAGATTCAAGCATTTGATTCTATGCTTTCTCTTGGTTTGGAAAGGTTAGTTATCTTTGCTAATTTTTAACATACAGATAAACATGAAAGGAAACATACAGATAAACATGAAAGGACTTGATGGAATCCAAGGGCCCATTTATGTTGGAATTGGCTGTGTCTTCAGAAGGCAAGCACTTTATGGCTAGGATGCTCCTGTCAAGAAGAAGTCCCCAGGAAAGACATGCAACTGTTGGCCAAAGTGGTGCTGCTTGTGTTGTGGGTCTAGAAAAACGAACGGGAAGGGTGAGACGAGGCAAGATGAGAGGAGGAAGAAGAAACAAAGGGAGGCATCAATGTAGATCCATGCTTTTGAAAACATTGAAGTAATAGGAGGTGAGTTGTATCCATCCTTCTAACGTGTCTAGAAGAAATGGGATTATGTTTATATCTTCATTATGTCCTTTGTCACTCTACCATAATGCAAAATTATTAAATAGTCATACTCATAGATGGTGTTTGTTTGTTGGATCATATGTTTATTCCCTTCTCAATAAAGGATTCTGACTCTCTTGTATGTCTGTAATATACGAAGGCTTTATATTGTGTGTATGTGTGTGGCAATGGCTCAAATGATGATAAAGAGGGTCCTTCATTTTAAACTCTCAGTCAAAAAATTCAAAACCCTTTTTACCATTTATAGGGATTATTTTTTTATATAAAAACCATTTTAGCGGCAGAAAAAAATCTGCTAAAACTGCTTAAAAAAGCACTATCCAATAAAAAAAACAAAACTCTTTAGTGACACATTTTTATATTATTAGCGGCGGTTGCCTAACTGTCGCTATTTCCTTATTTTTAGCAGCAGACACTTGTCTACTGCAAAAAGTGGTGAGAAATAGCGACAGAGAGTATTAGTGACAAAAATAGTGGCAAACAAATGTCTGCCGCAATAAAGTTTTAGGGCAGATTTTATTTTTTAGCGGCAGAAAAAAACTACCGCTATATATGTCTTTTTTTGTAGTGAATAGTTCACCATTTTCTCATTTTGCTTCAAGTTCTATGATGAACCAAGACATGACATTTGATTCCCAAGCTATCTTTAGCCTTTTGAAGATGATAAGCAGTTTAGATCCTGAATCTAGTGCCTGTAAGATAAAATAAAAAATTAGATTTATTACCCCATGCTTTTTGCAATTTTTTCATAATTTCTAATGAATTAGCGGCTCAAATTTGACACCCCTAACCATTTTAAGCATTTAAAAATGGATGAACAATTTGATCATAAAATAAGGGACCCGAATAGTAAAATATTGAAAAAAAATGAACTGCCTCAGAACCACAATAAGAGCATTTTCATTGGAAACATACAATGATATTATTATTATTATTATTATTATTATTTTCAAATATCTCAAGATCCATGATGTATAAAAAGTTGAAATTTGGCACCTTAATCAAAACTGGCCTTCCAAGGAGGATCAATGGTTTGGATTGTGAAAACAGGGCTCACATAAGTCTAGTATTGTAGATCTAATGGTCTTTTTTTTTGTAATTTTCTCAAAATATATGCTGAATTAATGGATGAAATTTGACATCCTAGCCATACTTAGCATTTAAAAGACATCCAACGGTTCATATCTTCATCTAAAGCCCACAAAATTTAAATTTATGCTTGTTTGTTTGTGGGACAGAACCAAGTAAAATAGAGTAAACCCAAAATCAAGAGAAAATCATATATGATGGGGTTATGATGGCTTTTTATTTTTAGTTGCTTGATATGTAATATTTTTTACTTTTTATATAAAAAGTTGATAGTTTTTTGTAATTTATTGGTTTTTTTTTACTTTTCTTAAAAAGAAGGGGGAAGATTTGAATTTCAAATAGTTCACTTTGCTTTACTTTACTCTACTCCACGAGCAAATCGGCTAGCCACAGCCCAAATGAGTTTGCATCGCCCATGAACAACAACCTATGCAACCTTTTTTCACATGATTGGAAATGTGAAAATTCTCGGCACATTTTTATACCAAATTTTCACACCATTTTTGCATTATCAGTTACGCTGTTACGCACCACATGCATAATTGACACTATGCAAGGAATGCAGATTGCATAATATTATTCTTGAAGGAGATGCACAATCGCTCTTAGAGGATGTTATCTCCTGGGACAAACTGACGATATGGAAAAAGATTCATTTACACCTTAAGATGCTTAATAGCTAGAGAGCTAGCCTCTGCAAAAGAGAGGCCAACCAACTAGCGGATGCCTATGCACATCTCAAACCCCCAACCAAGCATCTTTGGCAATCATGTGTTCCTCTCTTCTGTCCTCAAGCTTATATACAGGAAATCAATGTCAATGGATTTCTTAGGGCGGGAAAAGAGCTTTCGGACAGGTTGCAAAGGAAGGGTTCTAAGAGCACAAGGGCGACCTTTACTATTTTGATAGTACTTATGTTTACCCCAGTGGATTCAAACCAATTTTGATAATACTTATGTTTACCCCAGTGGATCCACAGGTTGTCTCGCTGGCTGTACTACTATATTTCTGTATTTCTGTATTGCATGGTTTTTTGCGTTCGATGAACTGTCCCTTTAACAAAAAAAAATTTTTTTTTGATGCAACCAAACATGAGATGTCATGCTCATGTGCAATCGTTACACTCGAATCCCCATTTACATATGTAAGCACAGGGAGATTTAAGTATTTGGGCAAGTTTGGGTGCTTCAAGCTCAAAACTGTACCCAACCCAAATTCTATGCAGGTTTTAAATTAAAGGCCAAGCTTGACCCGAACCCTATCCATGCCATCGGTAGGGCATGGCTGGGATGGCCACTGCGTGGGACCATATGCTTACTCTACACCATGGCTTGGCCTTTAAGCCCTACGAGTCAAGCACAAGCTTGGTTCTTAAAAGCATATCAAGTAGCAGTTGCCCGGGCTCAATAGATTTAATTAGTAAAAAGGCAGTTTGTTTCATTTAAATATAGAAATTAAATACTTAACTAAATAGCATAATCTCTTTCAAAATAACCTATGAACAATTTGTGACTGCTAATTGAAGTCATCTTTTGCTTCTCTTTGATTTTATATAAGAGAAGATCAAATGGTTTAGACATTGTAAGTAATGCTTGAGGTAATAAGCTTCGGGATTATTATAACTTTAATTTATTATTTATGGATGCTAAGATGATATTTAAGTATAATTATATTTTTTTAATTTTCATTAAAAGAACATACATAATAAAATATTGTGGGATACAATGGCCAAGTTTTGGGCCAAAGCCGAATTGATGTCAACGTTCAATTCAGTTCACATTCATATAGGCACAGGGCTGGCCCTGAGTAAAGTGTGGCAAAGCCACAGCTTTAGGCCTCTTAATTTGACAAAAAAAAATATAAGCCTCATATTTTTCTAACTCTTTATACAAGGTCCAAGGATAGAAAGCCTATTCCTATAGAAGAGACTCCATATTTGTGTCAATATTAACAAATGATGTAAAATTTTGAGTACTTACTGTTACACCCATAATTTTATATGAATATATACAGGGGCCCCATCGTAAAACTTTGCTTTAGGCCCGAAATGTAAATGTATGATTCAAACTTTCAAACCTAGGCTCTAGATTTGACCTTACATTTAGCTTGCCAAATAAAGATTATGGGAAGCCCAAGTCCACCCAATAAAAGTCCTGAGCATCATAGGGGTTGAATGCAAGCATGATAAAATATTGACCAGCACAATAACCGGTACTAAGCATGGGCATGCCCCATGTGGCTAAAGTCCATGCTCCATATAATTAATTTTGACCATTTTTTGGTAAATTAATATTTATATTTATTTATATGTTGTAGTGGTTAGGTTACTTATTGAAAGAGCAAGAGGTCATAAATTTAAATCCCTTAACGTATATATTTGCAAGCATTTTTACAAATGCCCAATAAAAAGTCAAAATTGAAATGAGTCTAGTCAAAATTACGCATGCTAAGCATGGACATGACCCATGTGAGTAGGGTCCACCCTCCATATAATTAGTCTTGACATTTTTTATAGAAAAACTTAAACATCCATTAGTGCTATAGTGATTAAATTGCTTATTTAAAAGGTAAGAGATCACCAGTTCAAATCCCCTAATTTATATAGTTTTAGCTTTTACAAATGCTGAATAAAAAGGTTACATTTGAAATGAATTTGATCAAAATTGAATAAAAAATCCTTCCCTTTAATATTATAACTAGCACAATAAGCCATGCTAAGCATGGGCATGACTCACGTAGCTAGGGTTCATGCTACACCTAATTAGTTTTGAGATTTTTTGATAAACAATTATAGATAAGTATCGTGTATTGTAATGTTTAGGTTAATTATTCTTGAAGCAAAGGATTAAGATGTCATAAGATCAAATCCCTTGACCTTAAGTATTTTTAACTTTTTACAGGTGCTCAATAAAAAAAAAGGTCAAAATTGAAACAAATCTTGTTGAGATCATTAAAAAACAATTGCCTTTAATATATTATAACGAACACAACCCATGCTAAGCACAAGCATGATCCACATGACTAGGGTCCCCACTCCATCTTACTAATTTTTATAAAGGCAAAGACGTCATGGGGTTATAAATCTAACAACTTTTTTTTTTTTGAACACGTTGAGTGTGGGTCTTCATTTTAGATTTAGATTTTGGACGGTGTTAGGTGAAAATTGTGAAGAAGAATAATGGATTTGCAACATTCAAACTCAGAAACAATGAGAAACTTTTGTATTCATTTCTCTCTTTTAGATTGGTCTCAAACTAAAAAGAGATACAAAAATACTGCACTAATTACAAAGGAAATTGCATAAATTCGCCCATGTCTGACAGTTACTGTCTGGTTGGAAATGGCCTCCTGCTAACTCTTTTCCACCTTTTATTTGCCTTTGCCTTCTCCCAAATGATTGCAAAGGACTCGTATGTCTTTACCTTAGAATTTGGGTTTACCAAGAGTTTTGTGTGAATGTAACTTAATTTTAACTAGTAATGATCTTTGAAATCAGTTACTTGTTTTCAAGGAGTGTGTTTGTACAATGCATGGGAGTTGTTGGTTTTTTTATGCCAACCGATATCCAAGGTTGTATTACTATGGCTTTGTGTTTGTGAAAACCAAAAGGGGAGTGCACAACATTAGGGATTCCATTTTCCTTGGAGCGAGAAAATCAAAGAAAATGATTGTTTAGTCATGAATTTTGGGTTGATGGTTGGTAAAGCCATGAATGCTTAGCTTCTCCTTCCGAAAGGGACAGTTTCAAAGTTTGAAGGACAAGTTTCAAAGGCTATAAAGGCACTTTGACATGGTTTCAGTGCAGAATCTAACATTATTTTGGTGAGAAAAGTGTTTTAGAAAAGAATTCTAAGTGAAAGAATCTCATGATATGGGGGAAAATTCAAACGTGGGGGCAACAAAAAAGTTTTGGCAATGTATTTGAAATCTAAAGGTGCCTAACAAAGCAGAAAACTTTGCTTGGAGAGCTGGTAATGAGATTCTACCGACAAAGGATAATCTAGCGAAAAGAAATGTTTAAGTACTAACAATTGTGATTTTTGCAAGACTACGGTGGAGGACTGTTTTCGCACTTTATGTTTTGGTTCCTATGTGCAACAGGCTTGGAGAGGGTGTTGCCCCACTTTGGACTTCAGCAAGGCTGCCCAACAAAGTTTCGGTTTCGTAGCTAGGATAATGAAGGATCTTGCCCCAAAGATTGATATAGATTTATTCTTCATTATAGCATGAGGTTTGTATTATAGAAGAAATTGGTGCTCTCACAATGGCCAAGACTTGAACCCAAAAATGATAGTGGAAAGAGCTATTATAACGGTACGGTATTTTAATAAAATCAAGTCCCAAATCTTATGTCCCAACAAAACCCTAAGATGGCAACCCCCTTGTATTGGTGTTTTGAAGTTGAATGTTGACAGTGCTATATTCGTAGATGGGCAATTGTTGGAACTATTCTTAGAGATGAAAATAGCGATGTGCTGATGGCTATGAATAAAATTGAGCATCGGATTGATAAAGCCAATAAATAGAAGCCATAGTAGCTTTGAGAGGTATCTAAATGATTTGTCATATGGGAGTTCGAGAAATTATGCTTGAAAGCGATTCTTTATGGACGATAAATGTATTGAACTCTAACTCTCAAATTCTTTCTAAACAAGGGCCTGTTTTAGAAAAAAATAAGAATTTTGTTGAAGTCTTTCTGTCGCTATAAAGTATTCATGTTGGTAGATAAGGAAATGCGGCTCCTCATACGTTGGTAAAATATACTCGCACGGAGGACATGCATGTTTGGTGTTACTTCACTTCAGACTTGATTGAGCTACATGTAATCAGTGACTTTTTATCTTAAGTTTTTTAATCAAATTATTTCCTTTTAATAAAAAAAGTGTTGTAGAGTTTTGGGTGCTTGAGAATGAAGTTATTATCCAACTGTTGTAGCAAATGGTTGACCAATGGGTCTTTTATAGGTTTAGAAAGCAATTGGGATGGTTTTAAGATGTCTGAATTTGAAATGAGGAGGGGAACAATCGCTGGTAATTGATTTTGGGTCCATGCTCGAGCAAATTGCATTGTGTTCGAGTATCGAAGGACAGGTAGGGTATTTTATGTCCAAATGAGCGCCAATATTGTGGAAACTTGAGAGTCCATTCTTCAATTGCACACTGTAGGGGTGATTTACCACCATTTGACTCTTATAAGTTGTCTAAATGTAGTCCTTACGTTCTATTGGGTTTATGTCTTGTATTCCGGTTTAGCCGGATGAGTCCACTGGTTTAGCTAGGGACTAGTTTAAAGTCAAGGGTATTTTGGTAATTGTACCTGCGCTTTCTTAGTGGCCAAGAAAGCGGAGATTATATATTGTAGTCTGTAACCCTAGATCTTGCGCGCTGAAGAGATGTGAGAGCTCTCTTGCCCTTGGTGTTCCCACACTACGTAGGTGAGACGATGGGAGCGAATGCGTGTTTCTGTGTACTTTACTTGTCATAGTGAAGATGATCGTCTCTGTGCCCGTGGATATAGCCCTGTTTGGGTGAACCACGTAAATCTCGTGTCTCTTTTTGTGTGTGGCTTGTTCGTGTTGATCTTGTGATTGATGTATGCGCACATCGGGTAATGTCAGAAAATCACAACACGCTCCATGTCTAAAAACCCTTTACAATGCATGAAATTGAACATCGTTTTGCTTGAATTGAGTCGACATGTTCTCCAAAGGCCCTAAAACTTTGGGCAATCATAATTGGAGTTGTTCTAAAGCTTTCCATGAAATTTAATTCCATTTGGCCTTTTAAAAGTAGACTTTCCATTCCATTTTAGATGAATTAGACACCTCTTAGTTTTTGGGTCAAATGATGTCCTATTGACTTGAAACTTAAAACCATATATTGAGGACATGATTGATCTTCTGGTACAATTTCATCAACTTTAGCCTTCTAGAATTTGATTTAATACAAAATCACAGTTCATGCCTAATAACCTAGGGTTTAGAGTGACTTCAATTGGCTTTAGACCCAAATAACCTCGAACTGAACTCAAACTTTGGGAGTTGCTTTGGGCATGTATTTCTTAACCTTAGACCTAGTTTCACCTTATTTGGACCCATGCAACTAAGCCAATTGCAATCACTAGAGTCTATGTTTGATTGATCGAAACTCCAAATTTAGAGTCTCGATTGTAGCAATAAAAATTTTGTGAGTACGGGGTTAATTCACACGGAGCTTGTGTTCAATCAAATTCCAACTTGTATCTATCCTAAATAGAATCTAACGCTATCCTAAAACAATCTATACACCATGATCTACTTTCCAAAAATTAAATTAACTACAAACCAATAAAAATTTTTCTAAACTAAAAATCCTAAAGCTATAAATTTCTAAACTAAAGTTGCTACAAAACTAACACACAAATCAAAACTTCCAAATAAAAAAATAAAAATAACAAATTTTTGAAACAGAAGAAAACTAAAATAACTATTTATGCAATATGAATGTGATGCAACTTTCTTTCCTAATATGAATATGCAAAAACCCTAACCTAAATGAATATGAAAATTAAATCAAAATTATTTGAAAATATGAAAGTCAAATTCCAAACTTAGAATGATACAAAGCTAATAATAATGCAGAATTTAAATTAGTTAACTATGCATGAAAGGTTAGTGCAGAAAAATTAACTAGTATGCATGGAAAACTTAACATAAATGCATGAATGATTAAAATAGAAAATAAAATTATTTAATATTGAAGAACTAATCTAAATAAGCATGAATCACACAAAAAGACTCAGAACTACTTCTTCTCTTTTATAAGGGTAATAAACTTTCGATTCTACTTACATGCCCAAATCATCACATACAATATTATCCTTAATTCCATCAAAATTCTAACAAAAATATGAAACCCACAATAGTTCATGAAACATAAAAATTAATAATAAAAAATATTGACATGCCCAAATCATCACATACAGTATTATCCTCAATTCCATCAAAATTCTAGCAAAAATATGAAACCCACAATAGTTCATGAAACAAAAACATTAATAATAAAAAATGAAAAGAGAAGCCCCCAAACAAAACATAGGGATTGGATAAAGAGGATGGTATCTGTTCAACTTCTCTTCCTCTGCACCAAAGAGCTCTCCTTGTTCACTAAAGACATTTCATTTTTTTTGTTTTCAAAATTGAGATGAGAACAAAGGACAGAAACAAATGGACACCTGTCCAATGGCCATTTGCCTTACTAGCTGAGCATTGACGCATTTCAAATAGGCCTTGTCCCAAACTATATATGTGACAACTTACATTGGATGAGCTCCATGAGCATTTGCAGGGAATGAAGAACCATTACTTATTCTCTTTTATAAGGGTAATAAAATTTCGATTCTATTGATATACCAAAATCATTATACACAAGATTACCCCCAATTTCATCAAAACTCGAACAAAGAGATGAAACCCACAATAATTCATTCAAATAGAAAGATTAAGAATGAATAGTGAAAACAAAAGCCACCAAACAAACCATAGAAATTAGAGAAAGAACTGGTATTTGTTCAACTTCTCTTCTTCCTCACCAGAGAGCTCTCCTTTGTCACCAGAGATGTTTCTATTTTTTTATTTTTCAAATTGAAATGAGCCTAGAGGAAAGAAATGAAGGGTCACCTACTCAATGGCCATATCCCTTACTAGCTAAGCATTGACGCATTCCAAACGGCTCATGTCCCTAATCAGATATGTGACACCTTACTTCGGACCACGAGGGTGTGTAGAGAATGACGCACCACTAGTTCTTGTTTTTTGTTTATATGAGTGTGCAATATACTTTTGATTATATTGACATACCCAAATCATCACACACATTATTCCCCACAATTCAATCAAAACTCAAACAAAGAGATAAAACCCACAATAGTTCACTCAAATAGAAACATTAAGGATGAAAAATGGGAAGAGAAGCCCCCAAACAATTCGTAGAGATTGAAGAAAGAAGATTGTATCTGTTCAACTTCTCTTTTTTTTCCTTTGAGCTCTCCTTCTTCATTAGAGGCGTTTCGTTTCTTTATTTTTCAAACTGAGATGAGAACAAAGGAAAGAAATGAAGAGACACCTTTTCAATGTCCATATTACCTACCACGTACCAACTAAACATTGACAGATTTCAAATGAGCCATGTCCCTTACCAGATATGCAACTCCTTGGATCGGATGGGCCCCACTCGGGTCTGTAGAGAATGAAGCACTACTATTTCTGCTTTTTTGGGGTAATAGATGCCCGATGCTATTGATATACCCAAATCATCACACACAGTATTATCCCCTATTCCATCAAAACTCAAACATGGAGATGAAACCCAAAATAGTTTATTCACATAGAAACATCAAAAATGAAAAATGAAAAGAGAAGCCACCAAACAAACCATAGAGATTGGAGAAAGAAGATGATATCTGTTCAACTTTTCTTCTTCACCAAAGTGCTCTCCTTCTTCATTAGAGATGTTTTTTTTTCCTTTCGTTTTTTTTTTGTCAAAATTGAGATGAGAACAAAGGAAATAAAAGAAGGCACACCTATTCAATGGCCATCTCTCTCACTAGTTGAGCACTAATACAGTTCAAACGTGCCATGTCCTTAACCAGTTATGTGAACCTTGCATCGGATAAGCCCCACGAGGGTATGTAGAGAATCAAGCACCACTACTTCTCTCTTATAAAGGTAATATACATTTGATTTTAATAACATACCCAAATCATCCTACATAGTATTATCCCCAATTCCATCAAAACTTAAAAAATGAGATGAAACCCAAACTAGCTCATTCAAATGGAAACATTAAAAAAAAAAATGAAAAGAGAAGCCACCAAACAAACCATAGAGATTGGAGAAAGAAGTTGGTATATGTTCAACTGCTCCTCTTCTTCACTAGAGGTTTTTTTTTTTTTTCAAATTGAGATGAAAACAAAGGAAAGAAACGAAGAGACACCTGTTCAATGGCTATATCCCTGACCAGTTCAGCATTGACATTGTTGAGCGGGCTACGTCCCTATGCAACACATTGCATCGGATGGGGCCCATGAGGGTGCATAGAGAATGAAGAACCACTACTTCTTCTCTTTTATAAGGGTAATAGACTTCCGATTCTATTGACATACCCAAGTCATTACACATAGTATTAACTCCTCAAAACTCAAATAAAGAGATGAAGCCCACTGTAGTTCATTCAAATAGAAACATTAAAAAATATAAAGAAGAAAAAAGGTATAAGCTACCAAATAAACCATAGAGATTGGAGAAAGAATATTGTATCTGTTCAACTTCTCTTCTTCTTAGCTAAAGAGCTCTCTTTCTTCACCAGAGACTTTTCATTTTATTGTTTTTCAAACTGGGACGAAGACAAAGGAAAGAAACAAATGGAACCTGTTCAATGGCCATATCTTCTATCAGCTGAGCATCGACACATTTCAAATGGGCAATGTCCTGAACCAGATATGTGACACCTTACATCGGATGGGTCCCACGAGGGTGTGTAGAGAATGAAGCACGGCTACTTCTTCTCTTTTATATGGGTAATATAATATGATATAGTTTGATAGCTAATATATTTTGCTCTAGATGAGTTGTTTGTGTCTGGTAATTTTAAGTTAGTCTATATTGTCCACATGTAAGCTAATATAATAACTAATCATCATAAAAAGGTTAGTTCAATTTGAATCTGTAAAGCCCATCTAAGGTAAGCTTACCTAATACATTTTTTTTCCAAGTCCAATGAATGAGATAATTTGTTTCCTGCGTGCTATAGCTAGCTTAGGATCAAGCTGAGACGATTTGGATTGGTAATTTGCCCAATTAGATACTCATCGGTACTATATGCCCTATTAAACTCACCGACCCATATGAAATGTTTGAATTTTGATCAAAATGAGATGATCAGAATCACTGGCAGAGCCAAATAGAGAACTACAACTAAGAGAGTGGGACCCACCTAATGAAAATCCAAACCACTCAAAACGAAGGACCTCCACTTGAATGGGTTGTCTCATATTTTCACTTGGTCCCACCTAAGATTGAGCAAATAAAGCAGAAAATATTACTCTAATCACCAATTATACAGTCACCTTTGATTTTATGGCCTTGAAGTTTAAAAATCCAGTAAAAACATTTTCTTATTCTTTTTCTTGATCAAAATTGAATTCAATGATGGCGAACGATATCATCCGTATCAAATTTGAACTAGTGCTACTTTAGAGGGGTAGGTTTATGTTACAAGGATATAAACTAATCATAGGTAGAAATCCCATGTGTTAAACTCAGAAAACAGTTACTTATCTTCGAGGGCACATTTGTGTAATACTATTTTTGTATAAACACGACCGAAATCCTCGACCTTTCCATGCTCACCCATTTTCCACCATTTTTTGTGGCGTAGGGTTTTAAAGGACCAGCTGCCAAAAAAGCAATCATTTTTTTTTATAGTACCATGTGTAACATTTTCGCACCAAATCTTCATAGATTTTGAGTAATCCGTGAAAAACAAACAACCTACAAATCCAATTTTTTGCAATTTTTATGAGTTCCTAATTTTTTTATCCAAACTGTTCAATTTTTTGAAAAATTTGTGAAAA
Source organism: Sextonia rubra (assembly GCA_037013555.1). Taxonomy (NCBI): domain Eukaryota; kingdom Viridiplantae; phylum Streptophyta; class Magnoliopsida; order Laurales; family Lauraceae; genus Sextonia; species Sextonia rubra. The sequence continues at coordinate 13,791,492 of JASUAD010000007.1, read as the reverse complement.
ATGTCCCAAACATCCAATTACAGCTAAAGCAGTTAGATGTAGTGATCTACTGAAGGGAAAATGATGGTCTTGTTGCGTTTCACATGCATAATATTTGCCTATGTGGGATATATATATATATATATATATATCTCATACATAATAAGAAAGGGTTGCAATTACTATTCATTTTTTCGGATGGTCATTTTGCCAAATCATGCCCTTTGGTTTGTACATGCCATGGATTGGTTTAGGGCCTGATTTGGAATCTCAATTGGATGCTCTGGGTTGCTCTATGGGTTGATTTGTAATTTCATGCCCATTATTGCTTTGAACTTGGCTCACAACTTTTGGTGCAATAAATAAGATTCTGCATTTATTACTAAATAATTATTAAAGTGCATGTTCTTCCTCTGGAATTCATTCCAGAGCAAAAGATCACCGCCATTCACATTACAAGTGCATTTATTAGGTGGGTGGTCTTATGTGATAGCTTAAAGTAGGTCCCACTACTTAAAAACCTTATTGGGGCTCTATTTTGAGATCTGGGGCTCGGATCAACTCGCTGAAAAAGGCAAAATTACATGAAATTAACTTATCTTTTTAATCAACCACATATGACAAGTTTTGGAGAAGTTGGAATTTTAATCAAAATTTCAAATTTTATTGATTTTGACTTTTGGAGATACAATTTCATCAAAATGAGGGGTTAGACAACTTTGAATAAACTCAGACAAAATATGAAAATTGGTGGGCTTAATGAAAGGAGTTTAATGAACCCGTAATCATGCATAAATAAAAATGGGTACGTAACTCATGCCATAAAAACCACTAAACTAGACCAGTAAATGGATTGTTTGCCTCATGTGATTATCATAGAATTTAATAGACTTTGTTTAGCTTATTCAAACTGGGATATAAGAATAGAGAGTAGATTGTTATAATAATGCTTGCAAAGGTGTATTTAACATGTAGAAATTTGTATATCTATCTTACTATATTGATAAATAAATTCTATATGGCCTTAATAGTGATTCATGTTTTCCTCTACATGAAAAAGAACATGTAATCTTGTTTTGTCATGTACTTCAACCCTGGCAAATATATTCACTAGAGCAATGTAAAAGTAGATATTGGTAGAAAAAAGACAAAAGGTAAAAAAAAGAATAGCTATTGGAATCCTACCCTCTACTACCACCGAGGAGTTCACACATCCTCATCCTTCCTACTCTTCATCTAAGACATCAAGAGCCTCATAATCTTCATCTAAGACATCTAAACTTTGTTTACAACAAATATATCAAATAAAACTCCTCACATTATAAAACATATTCCGCAGTTACTCAAACTCACATTATAACCACTCCCACACAACGAGTTGTGTGCACACATGCAACGCATGTGGCCCTGCCCCTTTATGTATGTGACATTTGAATACGTAAATCCAAACACATACAGTTGTGGACCTAGGCGCATGAGTGCGTGGCAACACCCATATGATAAGGCTTTGATGATGATGATGATGATTTGACTTCTTTACCCTGACATTGCCCACACCATTGAAATGAAAATTTTGGGTCCTCTATTACACAGATATATAATATTTGAATGCATAAATTTCATTTTTCTATCACATGCGTAAAAGTCAAACTACCCAGACACAACAACAGACACAACAAATGTGTGGTTGCGTTTCTTTGTTTTTGCCCCCATCAAATGTAGTGAGAGTGAATACGAATGGTTCAAGCGTGACCAATAAGATCACATGATTAGAATCTATCAAGCAAGATCCTTCTACTCTTCCTCCTCTTTGGCTGGATGGTTGGGTGGGTTGGAGCTCATTCAAAACCCAAACTTGGGGCCAATGATTTCACAAAATGAGTTGACATTTCTCCCTTGCAAGACCAAGACCAAGACCAAGATCAAGACCAAGACCAAGGCCATCAATCCTGTTAGGGTTTAGGGTTTAAGGGACATGATGGGAGACATATATAAGTACCCTTTCCAGGTGCATTCTTGTCATTCCAATTTAAGAACAAGGGCTGTGTCCTCAAAACCCCCTCCATCTGCGCCTCCTCTGCTTCTCCCTCTCTCTCTGTTCGAGGAAACGATGGTTGCTGAAAGGGTCAAGAAACAAAAGCTCGAGGAGAACGAAGACTCTTCGGAGCATTTCGATGGAGAGCTCGTTGCATCAATAGAGAGGCTTCAGGAGGTCCAAGACGAGCTCGAAAAGGTATACCAATCCCTCCCTTCCAACACCCATACGCTCGATTCTCGTTACTGTATCTGGAAAAATCTCTTCTGGGTGCTTGCTCAGATGGTAGCTGTACTTGTGTGGGCGCGTTGGGATTCTGTACTTTGCAGTTGTTTTTATGGGTATTGGTTGTTTCTTACTTGCTGAGTGTTCTGGCCTTTTGTTCATGGGTGATGCAGCCGTTTGAGCTGGATTTTTGGAACTTTAGAGGCATTCTTTTATGTAATTGTGTGAAATCTTTGGTGGGTATTGTGGAATCTGTTCCATTACTTTGTGGGTGCGTCGACAATTGCATATTTTTTCTGGGTTGAGGCTCTTACATGTGCAGCTGAATAGCGTAGATTCTCTTTTGCTCTGTTTTTGTATATATATGTTACTGATAACAAATTTGTACGTCTGTAATAAAAAAATGATGGTCTCGATGTAATTGTCGATTTGTTGTCATCATCATGGAGTTGTATAATGTGGAACAAATGTGCCCTTCCGTATCCAAAACTCTGTTGTCTTAGTGTGGGGTGGGTCTGTTTAGTCTGAAAAAACTTGGTACAAGTTAAACTGCATGAGTCATAGCTGGATCCCAGCAAAAGCCTGTCTGAGTAACATTAAAATTAACTGTGCCTGATAAATTTCATACATGCCAACTTGGCACCAAGGTCAGTATTTTGGATGCTTTGCCATCATAGAAAATCCCTTTAAAGTTGTGTTGCTGTGTTTGTATGAACCTCTTGGGAAAGTCCTTTTTATCTAAAATCTACCAAATCAAATCTCTAGATACACTATCATAGGATCTCCTTAGATCAATGAAGACTATATGCATGTTTTCCTCTTTTGTTGGTATTTTCCCATTAGTTGTCTAAGTGAGAAAATAGTTTCCATATTTGACCTCCCTAGCATGAAATCAAATTAATTTTCAGATATCTTGGTCTTCTGTCTAAGACTTTGTTCCATTACTCTTACCAAAAGTTTTATAATGTAACTTATGTAACCTATAATATTTTCTCATGATAATTGGTACAACTTTGTATATCTCCTTATATATATATATATTAGAACACTTTTTCTCAATTCATCTGACATTTTATTTGTCGTTAATATCATATGGAAGAGTGTAATCAATGAAGCTCTTCCAATTTCTCCTAAGCATTTCCAAGCTCTATTGGAATCTTTCTGTCCTCATTGGTGCCAATGCTTTCTTCACTTTTGCCACCCTAATTCTGCAGTAGAACGTCTTTCATCCTAACAGGGTATATTCCTTCAATATATTATTGTAGTTCTTCTCTAAATTAGTAAAAACAATTATGTAAATATTTCCTCCGCTTAGTACTATTATATGAATTGGCATAACAAAAATGTCTTTTGTAGTAGATCTATTAGCATACATCTAAATTGGTTCCCTGAGCTTTTTGATTCTTTTTATGGGTGTTTCCCTATTCTTCTCTCATAAAGTTTTATCTTCTTCCTCAAAGTTTGCTAGCTCTGTAGTTTGCACAGTTTTGTATATTTCCTTCAGTCCTGTAGAAGGGTCAGGAATTCAAGGTGCTCTATCTCCATTCGTCAGACGTTCTTGTACTTAACCCATCAGAAACAAATTTATATAGTACACTACCTGGTTCTGATTCTCTATTTTCTTCATCATAGCATATGTTTCATTTATTTATGTTTTAGATATTTTGTTCATTGCTCCCTAATATATTTTTGCTTCATGATTTGCTTCACTTGCACATTCTGTATATTTGGGGTTGTATTTTAACTCAATATTTCCTCTATTTTTAAAAATAAAAAACATATGAAACATTAATACTTAGAGAAGGAAATGATGTTTAGAACCAATCCATTTTCCATCCACAAACAACATGATTCACACATGTGGACATGCTTAATAAAATAAGAAGGTAACCAATGGATTGGGACTTTTTATGCCATCCAATGCAAATAATCATAAGCACGTGTGACTGTATAACTTATACAGAGTCTACATTATATATAGATTATTCACAGAAATTTCATCTACTCTAGTTTTGACTGAATCTTGTGGAAAATACCTCTACATCTCTTATTTTGTCAAAGCAGCAGTTGCTTCAATATGATAAACAATGAGAAAGATATGTTGATCTTTTTTTATGCGAAGGGCTCAGATCTGCTTGAAGATCAATTGATTAGACAAGCTCTGGCTTTAATGGAGGGTTATGATGGAGCACATGGGGTCTGTACGCATGTGTAAAGTTATAGAGCCCAATTACAGTCCAATATCATTGAGATTTGATGAAGATAGGGGGTGTTTTGATATCCCAAAACACCACAGGGTGTATTTTGCGAATAATGCATTCAGTATAAATGTTGAGAACAGGTGCCGCCGTGCCGGATGTGTGCTACTTTGGGCTGGGAAATACAAGGCCCAATTGGGCCCAAAACCAAATTCAGCACAGTACTACCTTGGTTGCCCAGAGGAGTATGGCTGCTGGGCAGTACCCACCTTCCATCAGGTGGGCAATGTGGGCCCCACAATTAAATTTACCATAGTACAATGTAAAAAAGAAACATTCCTTTTGCTCTTTTTTTTTTGGGGGGGGGGGGGGGGGGGGGTGGGGGTGGGTTTGTTGGGGTGGGTGGGGGGTGGGTGGGTGCGCAATGTAAAGAAGCCTTGTATGAGAGGACATTTTTCTTTGGAGCTCTACTTCTATTGCACTGTTGCGGTTGATCTGGGATGGGAGAAATAGATGAATATTCCAAAATGTCTTCCCCACCAATCGATTAAGGCTCAATCCTTCGTTGTTGCATGCACAACTTCCAAAAAATTAATTTATACATGTTTTGGGTTTGGATATTTGGAAAAGCCTCTGTAATAGTGATGCTATGACATTCTAAAATTGTCTTATTGTTTCCCGTCTTTTTCTTTTTATTTAAGCCCTCATTGGCTTTGTGCAATTGTTTAGCTTTTATTAGTTAATCAATTACTTTTCAAGAAAAAGGGTAGTGGAATTGGGTCTACAAGGCCTTTGAAGGGCATTAGGAGTTGAAAAGGAAGAAAAATGGGCAGAGTCTCAATTTCAATTGAAACTGATAATGTTTGATTTTGGAGGCATTAAGAGCAATGGAGGAAAATGTTAGGAATGTATAAATTGTACTGTGAATTAAGGGTTTCTTCTATTGAAGGTAAGAACTTTCCAATTGCCATCTAGTTACCCAATATGAATAGTGTTTATGCCGATATGACATGAATATTTTCTTTCATTCTTTTTTCATTCTGTGTAGTGCGAACCATATGATTTTGAAAACTAACAACAAGGTCTCTAGATTTCCTCTGAACTTGGCAAGCTTATGGGACTGTTTTCCCCCTCCTCCTTAGTACCGGACTAGACATACAAATTTAGACCTCGTACTCGATCTTCCAAATTTCATAGTGTTCCTTTTTATCATTTTTTTAAAGTCTTATGTAATTGTTTTCCATTTTTTGAATGAATTTTTTTGTAATAAAATTATCAGCTTTTGGCATTTCACTATGAAGTTTCCATATGTGCCTATAAAGCACATATTTGGCGACCTGTATAATATAACCTGATATTTTTTCCCATGGGAGTGCAGGTTTTTCTTCTTCTTCTTCTTCTTCTTCTTCTTCTTTGTTTTTGCTTCTCTCTCTCTTTTTTAGCTCCTGTGGAAGGGAGGGAGGGTGTTTAATTTCTGTTTACTCCAATTCTATGAATCACATCATAATGGTGATAAAAGTGAACCACCCTACTTTTGGTGGAATTAGCTTTTTTTAGCTATTCTTGAAATGGCTGATGCTCTAGAGTCACCTTCTCATGGAGCAAGGATCAAGATAGTAGTTGTGGCAGGCGTAGTGGCCAAAATGCTACGTAGCGGTGTGACTCAAAAAAGTTCTCAAAAAAGTTTGAAAAAATATCCAAAAAATTCAGAATATTGGAAAATATTAAATTTTTTATTCTCTTTTCCTATAATAACTAAGATAGGAGGATGAAGTGGTCCATTCAGTGCATCGAAGTTCTATGTTGCTGAATGATTATAAAATAGCAGTATTGATCTAATTTTTCCCATGTATTTGTGCCGGTTAGCTGTACTAAGTTATTATGCATTTTTAAATTCATAATTTAAATAATTAATTTAGCACAATTGTACATAACAAAGGATTTATAAATTATAAAGTATTGCTTAAAAAAGCTTGAAGTTCAGACTAAATAACAAATAGAGTTTCATTGAAACAAACACTGAATTTTTGTTGAGAGTAGAGAAAAGGATACCTATACCGAAGGGGATGTCTGCTAGGACATTACTTAGAGAAGAGCCCTTGGGAGGAACCATCTGCATCGTCTTTGATTCAGCAATATCTTATGTGTTTTGGTGTTCTTTGAAGTATAAAAGGGTGGACGAGTTGCGTAAAAATGTTGTTTGAAAAGAAGAATGAAAGAAATAAGCCTTACTATGTATTTTATTTTTATTTTTGAAAAGCATCTATCAATCACATTGCGAAGCGGCCTGTAATGGCCCCGTTACGGCTTGTAGCGGCTGTAGTGGACCATAGCGGCTGCTATGGATGAGAGTGTTGCTAAATTCAATTTAGACCGCTATGCCCGATATAGTGGCCGCTACATAGATCCATGTCATCGAGGATAGGTGAAGGCTTTGGTGTGAGAATTTGGTTATGATAGAGCTCCAGTGTTAGATGGTTTTAACCCAGTCATCTTTCAAAAATGTTGGGATTTTTAAGGAATGTGGTTTTGAAACTACACATGTTTTCTCTTGTGGGATTTGGCAGAGGATATAGAAGCTCCATTTCTTGTCCTAGTTCCAGAAAAAGGAGTTTCAACTTTAAGGTTCTGTTTGTGTAGTGGCAACTGCAGTAGAAACATTAAGGAGCCCTGCGCCTTGCTCTTTACATTTGGTGCAGCTCGTGGAATCAATGCCGGAAAAACCGTCGCCTCTTGATTTGTGGCAGAATCCTCTCATAGCGAGGATCCGGATTTCCTACCATGGTAGGTAGGAAATGGGTTATGTAGAAGAGGCAATGCATGGTTTCCTCTTCCGTGGCATTTACCTAAAGGATTGTAGGCAGAATAACTTGCTTGGGAGTGTCTAAGATTCTGGCCTAGGATCTATCCAGTTGGCTAAATGATGTCTCCCTCTCCCCTTCACAATTCCTGACACTCAAGGCCCCTTTGTGGAAGGTTGTCATATTCTTGCAGCATGCTGGCTGCTTATGAAGGTCTTGACTCAAAGCAAAGTAATTAATTAGGTATTTTATGTAAGTTGAATTTTGGAAAGGCCTGCAATGCCGTGGATTGGTTGTTTCTTGACCATATGTTGCTTCATATGAATCAAGAATGAGGCAACAAATCTGAAAAAAATATCCAAAAAAATGCAAAATATTGACAATATTAGAATTTATTATTTTTTCGTTAGTAACTAAGATAGGTGGGCTGCATGGGTATATCGGTCCCCTCATTGTCATATAGGTCCTGTATTGTTGTATGATTGTAAAATAACAACATATCTGTTTATCCGCATATATTCATGTTGGTCGGCTAGATTAATTTAGAAACTGATAAAAAGCTATTAATCAAGCAGTTTCATCAAGATTTCATCAGTATTATGCATTTGTAAATTCAAATTAGCAATTTAACCACAATGCAGGGGGTATAAATATATAATAATAATCCATGAGTCATTCATAGAAATTAGATTTTACCCCCTCTAGTGCAACTCGCACACCTACACTCACATTCTACCCAAGTCCCTAATCATCAGTGCTACAACGCCTGAGGATTGAACCATGGTCTTTTTTATGTATAGAGCAATGCGTCACCTTAGAGATTAGAGATATTATTCATAATGTTCAACTAAACTCAAGCTCAGAGTTCAAATTCAAATCATTTGGGATTAATTTATAGGGAACATGGATCTACAAGTTAGAAGGCATTTGGATGTAATTTGGTTGGTTATTCTGAAAACTGATTTTTTCTTGAAAAATCCAAAAACTATGAAAAAATACATAAAATAGCTTAAAGAATGCATAAGAGCTGGAAATCTTTCATCATGTAATGCGTAACAATGATTTCAACATGATTCATGAAATAAAAAAGAACAAAAGCAGTTTTTTTTAATGAAAACCGAAACTTTATACCTTTGAGGAGAGCCTATTCTTTCGCTTCAATCTGATGATGCCTTTTGATATTTCTTTTAATTTTTTTAAAAGCTTGGTAAAGTGAAAGAGGGCTGAAAGATATCTTTGGTTTGAAAAGGGCTGTAAAAACCTTTACAAAATGTTTTTAAGAGGGTTTTCGTACGCATATTAGTTGGCTTATACATTTCGGCTGATACATCAGGTTATCAGCAGGTATGAGCTGATAAAGGTGAGAATGGCGTTATTTGAAAAAGCATATCAGCCTTGGCCAATATCAGTTGATATTTTGATCCGTGGTGAGGATGGATTTTCATCAATTCAAATCCTTAGTAGATTTGCTTACTCATTCTGTAATGATAGTTGCCGCTTTCACACCAGTACAGTGTGTTTACTCATTTTGATAATAATTTGCTCATCTCTCTCTCTCTCTCTCTCTCTCTCTCTCTCCCCAACTGTGATTTGGGTAGCTTAATGAGGAGGCCAGTGACAAAGTGCTAGAGGTGGAACAAAAATACAATGAGATCCGCAAGCCCATTTATGACCGGCGAAGTGAAGCCATTGAAAAGATTCCTGACTTTTGGCTTACTGCGGTGTGTATATCTTGATTTTTGTTTTGAGATATCACAATATCTTTTATTTTCCTTATCATATTTATGTCTTTATAAATCTATTAATTGCTTTTATCTATTGCAGAGCTTTTTAATGATTTCAGTTCTTGCTCTTGTACTTTCATGTGCAGTTTCTCAGCCACCCAGTATTATGTGAACTCTTGACTGACGAAGATCAAAAGGTGTTGGTCTCAATAATGTCTTGGTGTCAATAACTGTTTTCGCTGAATCTTTTTTTTTCTTTAATTTTATTACTTTTAATGTTTAAATTTTGAGTTCCATTTTCTTTGTTTGATGCAGATTTTCAAGTATTTAATATCACTGGATGTTTCTGATTCCAAAGATGTGAAGTCAGGGTACTCAATAACCTTTGTAAGTTTATCTACCTTTTTGTTACTGTTTTGTTAAAAGCAGAAGCTGGGAGCCTTGGGACATCAACTCTTTGGATGAGGAGAAAGGTGGAGGAAATGGAAGTGGATAAAACCGTTTGCAGTTCAAGTTGTACTGAGGACAGTTTTCTTCCCCATTTTCCCCCACCATCTCCATTTTAAACAACCTCTTATTGTTTGGATTTCTCATTATGTTGCTGTGCTTACAGAATTTCCAGCCCAATCCGTACTTTGAGAATGCTAAGCTCACAAAATCATTTTCTTTCGATGATGAAGGAAACACTACCTCTACTGGCACAAATATCAAATGGAAGGAGGGAATGGTAAGCATTTTTGTAATATTAATTGGATTTATTCATCTATGAAAGCAGTTAGCATTCAAAAAAGAAGGATTTTATTGCTGTATCTGGAAAATTAGAAAACCAAAGTTCTGTTACTGGGACCATTTTTAACTTATTAGGGGTGTAGGCACCATTTTTAACTTATTAGGGGTGTAGGCAATGGATAAAAATTTCTCTCTGCAGTAGGTCATAATGATTTAATGTGCACAAGTTAAACCCATCTAATGGGCAATGATTTACATCTAAAGGCCATTTTCTCATTCAAATTGATGGCAGGGAATGCTGTCTGTGCTTGTCCATCTAGACAGGCTACATTTTCCAGCTTGGCTTAACTATGTTATACTTCAGTTTTTTCTATCAGCCCTCTTGTAGAGTTCCTTTTTGCCACCTCTGGTTGTTGGGTGATTTAATGGAGTATCTATATCTCATATTTTTAGTTACTTCCATTTAATGTAGGCTATTGCAAATGGCAGTGCTCATGAAAACAAAGGAAATAAGAAGAAACGGGATATTACCAAAGAAAGGTTTGCATGTTTTTACTTTCTTGAGAACTTGGGATTATTCGTAATTGCTAGAGAAAATTCAATTAGGGAAATGAGTTCGTTTGACATGTCACCTGGTCTGCAACAGTTTCATTATGTGGTTCGGTGAAGAAGACACAAAGGATGTTCACTTGATACATGATGAGGTACTTTCTCCATCATAATGTTTGGTTCTGCATCTTTCTATGATCTGATGCAAGAAGCGCCCTTGGAATCACACTCTGATCTTCTGCCAGATAATTTCCATGATTTCACAGTTCACTCCTTGAAGTCATCCAAGATAAAAGAGAAAAACAAAATTTAACAAAATAAATTCATTATCTTTATCATTGGATGATGGTTTCATATATAACTTAATTGACCTGGATACATGACAAAAAGGAATGGAATTCCCTTTACAGTAGATTTCGACCACCAAGACTCTTATCCTAAAACACTCACTAATTTCAATTCCTTACATATTTGGGAAAGTTTAGCTATTGGCTTGCTGCTGTGGCATAGCTGATAGGGAACTCTCAGAAATAAACTTGAATGATTCTTTTACACTATGCACCCAATGTGCCTTGCTCACAATGGGAAACAATTATGATGCAGCCAGATCGATAAGAGTCCTGATGCAATTCAAAAAGTGATAAAATCCAATTTTTAAATTGTGTCAATAGTCCCACTTGTTTAGAAAAGGGGAGGAAAAGACAAGTCCACCAGTAGCCCATGGCACAGTTGAAAGTACTCACTATTGCGACCCTGAGGTTGTGGGTTCGAGTCGCATTACTAAACCAAAATAAAAAAGAAAGGTGAAAAAGAAGAGTCCCTCAATATTTCAATTTGATGATGGAGGTAGGTGCCCATTGAGTTGAGTACACCATTCCCTTGTAGAAAGGTCCCAGTGAAGGGTGGAACTTCACCTTTTTTTCATAAGGATGTCAATGGGTTCCCTGTGAACCAAAGACCTTACTCAGTTTTGGTATGGGTAAACACTAAACAGTTAATATGAACCCGATAGATGTTACAATCAGTTATGGGCCATGGGTCCAACCAAGTCCATATCCAATTGGCCATTGGACCCGGAACTGAACTCGATCAAGATCACAAGGTGTGTAGACTCAATTCTGCGCCAGGATGGTGTCTTATAACTGTGGACCTGGACTTGGGCCTGAATATCAATTGGGTGGATGAAGGCCCACAACCAGTACAGGTTGGGTCCTCCAGATTGTCAGGCAAATGAGTTCCAGTTATTTCAACAAATTGAAACTGTCTCTTAACAATAAAGTCCAAGTTGGCATGTGTTGGCCCACACTCTAATAGGCATGTGCCTGTGTCATGTTTGTCCCTCATGTCTGATTCCACTGTGGTCCCTATTCCTGTCACGTGGCTGTTATACCTATAAAGTTCTCTAGCAAAAACCATAAACCTGGTTTCTGGTGGGTGCACGCTGCATTCATTTCACCTTTATGTTAAACCAGTCAATGAGCAGTGAGTCAATGCATCTGCTTCTGAGCCAGCATGGTCACAAGTTTCAAGGCCTCCAGGACGGACAAGGGAATAATACCCTGGCTGCTAAGTCATCAGCTGCCAAGCCAGCCTATGAAACTTGGATGGCAGGAGGTGTTTGGTTATATGTGGCTGACCAAGACACTGAACAAGCTATCATGCTATGGTTCAGTGATACAGGTGCAGAGATGGATATGAAGAGCCAGAAAACAACTCCTCAATCCTGAAATCTTGGACGTGCATTACTCATGGGTTTCTGTTATCTAATACCATTAAAGCATTGAGTATATAGATATGGAGCTTGGTGCAATAGGGGGAGGATGTCCAAGTGGAGTATGTTCTTGTTATGATTTTATATTAGTTCTTTTTCATGTTAAGGTAGCCCCATGATCCTCAAGGGCTGTAAAATAGAGCCAGGCAACATATATGCACCGGGCCTCCCTTGGTCACTACGAGTTGAGTTTACCAAGAGTCTGCCGCGTGAAAATGTCCCACCAAATCTGTCAACTGTCATATTTAGAAACACAGGCTTTTGATTCATGGTCTTTATCCTATCAGGATAAGGAGGGAGCCGTTGGATCCATGGTTGGATTTCCTAATTCAATGTTCTAGTCTATTTGATATCCTTCATCACCAAGGCCTTACTCAGCTGACATCCTATTACTGTGATACCATACTAAAGTTTCCACACTTAAAAAGGGATGTTTTTAAATTGAATCTTACAATTACTTTTCTCGTCTAGTATCAGGTTTTTATCAACACAAGGTGATACCTTTACCTTTTGCCATTATCTTTTGCTATCCTATCTAATGTAGAATTTTATGATGGCTGACCTGTGGCTACATATTATCTCTAGCTGTTCGAAATTTATGTGTGGCTCCAATGGTTTGGTTTCCTAAACTGTTTAACATATCTCTGAATTTGGTGGCTCTTTTGAATCATGATCCTTTGGTCAATGACCATAAAATACACGGTTTCAGACTACAACAATGGTTTTCATTTGGTGAAAAACCATACAAATAAAGCTTTAGGACCTTCCAATGTGAGTTATTTTTTTGGGACCCTGTCTGTCCATTGTGTCCATATTTCTAGACTGTGGGCCCTGCTTACAAGCTTAAGGCTCTAGGATGCAATGCTTATCCTCAGTTTAATAATGATGTATTCTGTGAAATTGTTCTCTCACTAAGTTTCTCCTATTTTTCATTATTACTCCAAATGCCTTGAATTCCATTCCATTCCTTTCATAATTTTTTATGGAAAATTACCAGGTGGGAGACATAATCAAGGAAGATTTGTGGGTAAATCCACTGCAGTATTTCAATAATGTAAGTTGTAAATTCATCTTTCTGAATCTTGCTTTATGTTGTAGTCTGTTCTGCTGTTTAGCAAAATATTTTGGAATGCAGGATGGAGATGAAGATGACGTTGAAGGGGAAGATGATGACGACGACGATGAAGATGGAGAGGGCAATGTAAGTTTTTCTTGATTTGCACAGATTTTCCAAGCTCATGTGACTTGTGCTGTTGATCTGATTTGTGAACTGAGGGCTCTCCAGGCTACAATGCTCAATGTTTGGAAGGTCCTCTAATTGGTGACTAGAAAACAGAATACAGCAATGGTTACGAAAAGGGCCAAAAGTCAAATAAATGGATGGATCATATGATTTAGAAGCTTTTGGTAGCTATATAATTTTTCAACCCTTTCAATATTATCCTCTGGAAGGGGGGGGGGGGGGGGGGGGGGGGGGGGGGGAGGAGCGGGTGAGAACTTTTTGAGGATAACACCTGCCCCCCCTCTAGATCAAGCTAACCCTTTCAGACACTGAACTTTTTGATGTGGCTTTGTCTAATGACCAAGGATTGGACAACTTTGACCCATAATAAGTACCTTCCTCTAGATCAAGCTAACCCTTTAAGACACTAAACTTTTTGATCTGGCTTTGTCTAATGACCAAGGATTGGACAACTTTGACCCACAACCTCCTGCAATTGGGGAAGGCGGTACCTAATTTTTTCACACTGGTCATGGGAAGACCTTTCAAACACCCACCTCCTGTTTCTTCAGGTTGGCCCCACAAGGTCTGCCATAGCTAGGAAATGTTGTACTGGCCTTCCGGAAATAAATATCTGATGTTTGCCAAGTTGGTGCAATGTGTAAATCACATTGCAGACAGCAGCAAAGTTCTTGTGCAGGTGCATATTATTGAATGCTAATTGGTACCAATTTTGGCAGGCTGACATGAACGACGACGATGATGAAGATGATGACGATGATGAAGATGATAACTAATTTGTTTCTGTTATACTTACATATAAGCTATTATTTACTCTTTTTGCATAGAAAGTTTTGGGTTTTAGTGTAAGAGGATGGGAAAGACATGGAAGTTTTTTAAGGTAAAATTTTCTTGTCCATTTGATATAAAGAAGACAAGGGGCTGTTATATGCAGTTTTGAGTTGTTTGACTTGCTTAATTTAGTAGTTTAGATATTTGGCAATTGACACATGCCTGGCAGTGGCTTTGATTCCATTTCTGCCATTCTCCCCAGCTTATTCCTCTCATCCAGCATTAGGACTGAGGACACTAGTGGGTAAGATAGTGTTGGGCCATGCCTGAATGGGCATGCCTGGGAAAGGGCCTGTGCTCAAGTAATGACTGGAAATGCAATTAATTTGGGGAATTTTTATGAAAAAATTCATCCTAAACACGGATTAGATGATTTGATTAAGAAAAACACAAATATAGCGAATTAGTGGTACAATTTTTTTTTCTTTGACAAATTTACCATAATGAGTCGTCTGCACATAACCCTTTATCCTCCCACCCTAATGATGTCCACACGAGTCCCTTAATTCTTGCCCCTCTTTCACTTTTTCTCCTCTACAACTCGATCTTCTTCCATCTCCCTCATAGATTCATCGCTCCAGGTCAAGATTTAGGTCCTAGATCAGTGTCATTCATGATTCAAAAATCAAATTATTGGCTAAAAACCTTCTCCACTGTGATAATTTAGCGAGAATCTGAATGTGAATGCAATTTCTGCAGCAAACTCAAGTCTCCTATAACAGCAGATCCAAGAACAAAATAGTCCACTACTCCTTGGCTCCTTATTTAGTGTTATAAGCCAAGTCAAGTAGATATTAAACTACATAAGTATATTTACAGGAAAAACCATCAAGGGATTGCCATATATTCTCTCCCTTCAGGCAAGTCCGGTGTAGACTTGCCTCGTAAATGTAGCATGTGTTTTCTAGTGGGTGCTACTTTAAATATGAAGATGGAGCAGTTGTATTTTTTTGATATATTTTCTGTATAACTTGGAGTCCATTCACTCCAGTGTGATTATATGCAGGTGTTCATTGTTTTGTGTATTACTTTTAAGTCTGATTTTTTATGGGTATGATTTATTTTGGTATCATTCTTTATAAGATAGGATAATGGACCTTCCCTATTTTCTAGTTCCTTAATTTCATCTGTTAGAGCATTTTCTTCTTTTCTATTCTATAAATTTCTCCATTCGTTCAGTTGCTTCTTATTTTCAGGGTCCTGAGAAAATGGATATGCTGCCCGATCTTGGTTTTTGATGTCATTCCACCATACATTGATGTGGGGTAGAATTGGGTACTATATGTACGGCTATGGTAGTCCTTGCTTGTCAGAATTGGGTAATCCTTGGGCCAGGGGCTAGAGGTCTGAAGGCTATGCTGGTAAGGGATAATTCCTTGGGTCATAAAAATAAAAAGAAAAATCGTTGAGGGATAGCTCTTTGCATTCCAGCCATCATTTTCAATGCAAATGGGGAGATGACTCCTCTCAGTGTTCCTCATAAATCTTAAGAGGATAAAAGTGTTGGTGGAACAATTATGGTAAGATTTTCGGCAGTAACTAGAGAACCATTGCGTTCATGGGGATGGCCCAATATCCTTGCAGCCATCATTGGCCCCATGTCCTTGCAGCCATCATTGGCCCCATGTAGCCTAGACATTCATAGAGATGTCAGAGTTCGTCTGGGTTGAGTTCAATAGAACCATTGCATTTCATGAACCAAAAACCAGAGAACTTGAACATGCGTAATTCAATTTATGGTATGGTCCAACAAGTGGAAGGCTTTGATCTTCATGCATGCCTCTTAGCCCATTTGGATTACTATTGTAATTCCATTACTACTTTAGAACTAATAGGGAAGTAAATATACATTTACTATTTGCACGCTTTTTTAGAATGGGACATGGCTTCAATCATTGATACACGCATTGTCCATTTACTTGGTCATTGTCCTCAATCCCATTTCATGCACCCTACATTTTTGAAACACAATTGGCTTCTAGCATCGCAAAATTAAATGGCTAATAGAAGGTCATTGTTTCAACATAGAAGAAGATGCATTTCTTTATCAAATTCGTTATGCTTACACAATGTTTTTCACGTCAGAATAAAGATATTACTTAGTGAGTGTTGGACGGTATACAACATTAATAACTTATGCTTAAGCAATGTCAAGTGATGGGAATAAAGGTAAAATTACAAACATTTGACCCGTTGGAATGGTTTAACTTCTGCTTTGCATCTTAAAAGCTCCTGTATCTCCATTCTATCTTTGGTGTATTTTTTTTACCACTATTGCCTCACTGGAAAGGGAGTGATACTTCCAACCCATCTACTATAGATTGTTCCCGGATTCTCTCCACGAAATGGGCTTTGATCCTGTGAGAACTGTTCTCACGCGTCTACCGTGAGAACTTTTTATGGGGCCTACTTGTAGGTCTCATTTGGGGATGAGACTGAGGGATGGAAAGATCTTCGTGGGAGCACGTCACATATCGAGTTAGGCCCTAATCATGTCCCTAACCCCTTCATCCGTGGTTAGGATTGTTGCACAATCGATTCAGCGGTTCAGTAAATTCAAATTTGACCGAAACTTGGGGCAAGTGACTATCATTATAAGGTTTAGATTGGATGATAAATAGGTTCCACCTAGAGTTCTCACAAAAAAAAAGGTGAGAATTAGTTCTTATAAGATTATTTTCCATATATATATTTGCTTTTTTTTTTTTTATGATCTAGGCCTCTGGCTCAAGGGTGACCTGATTGTGACAAGCAAGGACTATTCCTTGGGGGTATATACATAGCCGCACACATATTATCTGAATAATGCAAGGAGTGGGAGTGGAACTCGAGACCATGAGGAACAAACCCAAGGCTCAAACCAACTGAACCACTGTCTTGACAGCTCACAAGAGCATATTTCTGGGACCCCATCTAAAATGTTTTCCTCAAAATCTAAGAAAAGTTAGTTCCTCTCCACCAAACATCGAAAATCTTGTGCGACATTGTAGATTCCTCGACATTACACAAACATGTCCCAAGAAAGTTGATGTAAACTTTCTTGCATTCCTCAAGCTATGGTGCTTAGAAGCTTAAGCACTGCTCAAAAAAGGTAAGAAGAAATAAACATAAATGATCTCAAAAGGGAGATTGCACCTGACACAATCGTTGGTAGATAATTCAAGATGATCATTTTGATTCAAAGGTTATCTCCTAAATACAGGACTTGGATAGACTATCGCATCAGTTACGTAACTCCTAAGAACTAGCTCCGCTTGGAAGTTGTTCCAGCAACTACCCAACGTGTAAAAAACAAACTCTCGCTAATGAAAACACTTTCTTGAGGACTATTACTAATTCTAACTAACAAAAGAAATAACAACTGAAAGTAATTAAAGAAATAGGAACATCCTCGTGGAGAAGTACTGGGCCCCTGATCATGCAGAACTGCCCCATACTGGGCCACGAGCCGTGCCACAATCCAATGGAAGGTTGTAGTCATTTTGATGATGATATGGCATTACGAGGGAAGGAATATCCATCTAGGGGTATAAATCTGGGCGGCGCATGGCCCAGCCAGCAAAAAGGTAGACCATGGGCTGGCACAGGCCATGTTAATGGTGGTTGGTTTTGTTGTGGCGTCAATGTAAACGGTACACGCTAATGTTACATGGTGGTTGATTTTGTTTTATTTTTTTATATCTTCCGAAATCTTTAGGACTCCGTTTGTGCAGGCTAAATCCTTTGAAACAATCCTTGGTTGTTTTTTCTTGGAGTGACCTAACTAATTGCCAGCCTCAACAAATCTATTAATTATAGGTGGAGCAAAAAATCCATCATATAGACGCATGCCTTGTATTATAGATGGAGTCCGGACCCTCTTGATTAAAATCCCCACAGTGACTGCCGGCACCAATCATATCTCACCGTATCATCAGTGGCAACATGCCATGCACGCAGGCAGTGCACACCAAGCTGCCTACTGGTCACATGGCAAGACCTAATGATAAAGTGGGGTGAAAAAACATCAAAGTTTGACCATACCCCTGCTGAAATTGCTGGTTTCAGTATTTTTTTTTTTCTGCAAACATATCTAGATGACAAACATAATCAAGATCCAGGCCATTCGTCTGGTGGCCCACAGAATCCTTTGATCTAAAACAACTAGAAATTGCAAGGAATGCATTCCATAAACCATTACCTAATTTAGCATATTTGGTCATTTGTGGGGTCTCACAGAGAGAGAGAGAGAGAGAGAGAGAGAGAGAGAGAGAGAGAGAGAGAGGTGTAATGGGGAATCAAGCTCAGGCCATACAGCGTTTACTTGCACCTTGCACGTGGGGTTGGGGAGTTCTTGCATTGACCATCTCTTGAGGTGTTCAAATTTGATGGGTTATTTTCAGACCTCTTTTACACAGATGCATAAATGAGTGCACACATGCTGTGTAACCATTACTCATGTTCGCCAATTACATAATGTGTGCAAACAAATGACCCCTTAGGGCAGGTTTGTGAGTCTGTAAGTCTCAGATTTTTGTTTCCACCCAATACAAGAAATGTTTTCCATGAGAAAAGTCAGTTACAAAATTTCCTTTTTATTGCAAAAAAGCACTGCACACAGTAGGAAAAGTAGCCAAAGCCTTTTCTGCAGCTGCACCACACCACCCCCACCATATTTTTGTGGACTTGATAAACACAGGAAAATGCTCCACCAAACAGCAGAAGAGTAGCCCCCCAAGAAAATTGTAGACCTTTTGCAGTACCAAGGAATCCTTGGCATTAGATAAACATGCCAATGTCTAGTAGAAGCCAGACTCAACCAATAAGAGTTGCAGCTGCACTGGGTCCAGCTAAAAAGACTTCAGGTCCAGCCACACTTGGCCACTTCGACAAGCATAACTGCAATTTCCACTGAATGTTGCAGCATGAAATCCAAACTGAACATTCAATAATTTGTAACCTATGGAGAAGGGGAAAACATCCAGGGATTGTTGCTAAGTTATTAGCAGATAAACAATGCAATTAGTGCTACAAAATCCAAGAGTTAAAACATCCAGCGACTGCTCAAAATTCACAACTCTCACTAAATGAACACATTGTTGCTCTAAGTTATTGGCAAGTAAACAACAAAATTAGTGCTACAAAATCCAAATACAGTGAAAAGAAAGGGATCCAATGAGGACCATATCATGTAGCAAATCAGCATTTACCGCCACAATCTGCCAAATATGCTCTTCTTCTCTTTCTTCATCCTGTTCTCAAGAGATGGGAAGTCAATTGAATTGAAGGCGATATCCAACACAATGGGATTGCATGCGACTGCCTGGAAGGCCGGTGGAAACACTTCGATATGAGGAATTCCTTTTGAGTTCGGTTCACCCACCGCAGACTCGTACACATCCAGGTTCTCAAGTAGGAAATTTTCTGGCTGCAACTATAAATCAAAAGTCACAACAATATTCCAAAGAAACAGTAATGACTAGAGAATATATGGTAATACTGAATAGACACCTGTCCACCAATGATAGATGCCATCTACAAAACACACACACGGGCAGTAGAGGTTATTGTGTTCCATACTTCAACATTTTCTACGTATGCATCCTTCCAGTAAAATCTTTTTGTGTCCTTGCAGTATGCATGCCATGCCTGAGTCTTTCTATGCCTTAAAAATGGCATCATATAATGAATGCATTTTTTTACCCTGAATTGTGAGTTGTCACAACGAGCACGTTTCCAACTGTGCTACTACAGGCTCTTGCAAGCCTTCAGAAACGTTGTTGCATTAGTTATGCTATGGTTGAGCCTTTTCCCCTCGTGCTTTGTTCAACTAACTATTTATATTCATGTGAACTACATGAAATAACCTACCATTCATATTTATTGTAATCATAAGCTCTTCATACAGTGGGCAATAGTAGCCCAAAAGAGCTTATTAGTAACAAACCCCTAGTTAAACACCCAAAACTTCAGCTATCTAGGCATCTAAATATTCTTATTGGGTGACTTCTAGTGCCAACAGAACTACAACTTGTGCTGTGTCAAGCAAAAATCCGCAATGGGGCCCACCCTAATAAAGAAAGACAACTGTATCATAGCTATTGCCAGTGGAATATGAAGAAACCCAAATTAACTGGGATCTAGATGGCTATATTGGTAAGAATCTTTTTAACCGCAAACAAAAAAAATCCAAAAATCATAAATGTTGTCAAGTGTTGGATTTTGAAAGGACAGAATACGAGTATGTATCATAGTAAAAAAAAAAAAAAAAGAACCCCAAAGAAAAGAGAAAACACATGAGGTGGCCGATAACAATGGCCCATGCAAGTGAACTAATGATGTGGCTGGCACACTTGTTAATATCGTGCCAGTCCCACCAACCTGATATGCAGTCGTTGATATGCATATATGCTTAAATCTCACAGAGCGATTATGGGATTGAGTTGTTAACCAAGTTGTCCACGAAAATTGTACTTAGAGATAAAATGCCTAATGAATGGAGAAAGAACATAGTGGTTCCTCTTTTTGAGTACAAATGCAATGTTAAGAACTATGCAAAACTATGAAGCTATCAAACTCATAAGCCATGCAATTAAACTTAAAGAGGGATAAATCCAGCAATGCCTATGGCAGAATTAAAATATTTTGGAAAATCAATATGGGTTCATACCAGGAAGATCTACTAGCAAAGTATTTTCCTCTTAAAGCAATTCAAGGAAAAGTTAGCACATGATAAACGATTTGGAGAGTTGATTTGGTGGGCCAAACAATTATCTGAGGAGTCAGTAAAATGTATGAGAACAGTGTTGAAGTGACACAAGGAAATCGTCACAAATGAAAAATGATTTGGAGAGTTGATTTGGTGGGCCAAACAACTATCTCAGGAGTCTACAGGAGAAGTATAGAGGGGCAGTAACATGTATGAGAACAGTGTTAAAGTGACTCAAGGAAAAGTTCACAAATGATAAATGATTTGGAGAGTTGATTTGGTGGGCCAAACAATTATCTCAGAAGTCTACAGGACAAGTATAAAGGGGCAGTAACATGTACGAGAACAGTGTAGAAGTGACATCTGAGTTTCCAGTTGGAGTGGATTTCACCAAGCGTCTTCTCTGAACATCAATTTTATCGCCTCATTTATGGACAATAGAACAACAGACTGAAGATGAATCATCATCACCATCATCATCATTGAATCCAAGCACATGAACAAAAATATGAGTCACTTAGCAATATTCACCCTTAACCATTAACTCTTGAGATCCTAAGAAGCCATTTTCCTTTTTCTAGGAAAATGGATGAGTATTCTTTTGCAAATCTTGATCGCAGAATGGCCCCACACATGATGTCATAGCATAAAAATCACCATAAAAGAAATCTACATTTGTGATGACCTTATTATTTTCCCTGAAAAAGCATAATTCTTGGAAAGCAGTTCTCATTATTTGATTTAATTAACACTATTTCAGTTAATGAGAAACTTCATCTCCGCAAAGGCCATACTTAGACAAAAGGGATTGATATTCCATTCACCGATTTACAAAAACTTGTAGCTCCACTGTTAAAACTGCAACAAAATGTTTTTCTCTCCTACGGTGAAGTTGTTGTTTTTTTGAAGCTAAAACTAGAATTCAACCACTGAGAATCCGAATTACCTTCTTTGGAACACCTTTCAACGACAGTGCAGAAACTCCTTTAGATAACTTTTGTGGAGCCTTCTCGTCTTCCATAATTGCTGCCGCATGCTCTATACAACTGTTTGATCTGCAGTTGTTAGATAAGACTTTCAATTCTCGGATCATCCCCTGTTAACAGAAATGAGTTAGAAAACAAATCAACACAAACACATGCAGAATTATGTTGAACTGCACAGTGCAATTATATAGAATATCTGTTTTGTTGTTAATACTAATTAAGAGATGAAAGGGCTTATGTTGCCATCAGCAACCAGTGCTGTTAATGTCATTACTTATTTCGTTTGAATGTTAAGGGAAGGCCAGGGTGTAGAACTACAACCACACACAAAATAAACGACCCCACTATCAGAAATTTCTCAACTCAACAGCGAGATTAAATCCCCAGTTATCTCCAGGCAGAACACAGATACTAACTTAGATTTGCTGCTATACTTAAAATTTATAAGATCCACCAGCTCTCCATAATTTTGCAGTAATTCTTTTCCTTCTTTAGTTGCCCAACCCACCACGCCCACCCCCCAAAAACACAACCCACGACCACCAATTGAGCGGTTTTAGACTATTTTCATGCAAGGCTACTCCTTTGCACCACTTCGTCAGTGTGTGATCTTACCTGTCGTGTGGATCTTGCACCTAACATATGTGTGACGGGCAAAGAAAAACTTGCTACTTTAATGTGTGTAACATAGATTCTGCAGGAACAATATAGAAAAGGTTCCGCTTTACTACAGTTTGGTGCAGCATGTTTTGTTGAGAAAAATGTTGCAAACAACAATTGATTTTCCCACATGTAATTGGTTGTTAAGAAAGGCATAAATCCACAAAAGAGGAAAGCATAAATCCACTGAAAGGGAGTGGCGGACTGGGGGTTGTTAAGAAAGGCTTTACACAAAAGAGGAAAGTGTAAATCCACAGAACGCCTTCCCTTTAGGTAGCTGCGGCATTAAAAAAATGTG
Organism: Sextonia rubra; assembly: GCA_037013555.1. NCBI lineage: Eukaryota > Viridiplantae > Streptophyta > Magnoliopsida > Laurales > Lauraceae > Sextonia > Sextonia rubra. The sequence continues at coordinate 13,768,775 of JASUAD010000007.1, read as the reverse complement.
CCTTCAATGTCTTTCAGTTGTAATTGGTTGGAAAGTAGTAGCTACTTCATGATCCAATTGTATATCAGAGATTCGTTGGAAAGTGAATTTATATGACTGTTATGTTGCCAGACATATCATATGCTGTTGTTAACACAAACCCATGCATTAGGCGTATGCCCAACTGTATTTTAAATGGGTCTTGACACATAATACCATAAGTACCCACGTGAGTCAAATGGAATGTGTTCTAAGAATATTTTCTTCCCCCTTTTAGATGGATTTTTCAACTTCACAGATTGTAATTAGCTACATTGCAGCCTTGATTAAAGCATTAGTGACTATAAAAAGAAGGAAGGATGGACCGTCGAGGATCCAGTTTTTCACAAAAATTACTTTCATTTTATTTGTCTGGTTATAGAAAGTTATGGCCTCAGAGCAAATAGCTGGTACCCTGTGTCCTTGTTAGCAATGTTGGCTAATATCGTGATCTCTTCATCGCACCTCTCTCAATTTCTTCTGAGTCACATCAAGAAACCTTCTATGGTTCTTGTCTTTCATCATCTTGGATTCGGTGTTCTTCTTGGCTTGCCTGGAGTTCGACTTCAGATACCAAGTTGACAGTGTACTGTCAAGGTCGACTGTTCCTGTGAAGACATCTCGTGATTTGTTGGTGTTAAAGACATACTCTAGAGTTTTTTTTTTCAGGGTCACTCAAACATCTGTGCTAACAGATCTGGGCTTCCGAAGCAATTTTATTGCTGTTCGTAGGAACTTAGAGATATTCCTCTCCTGATGAAATATTGGCTGTCATCTGTGGGGCAATCATATCAATTATCAAGTTCGATCAAGCTGAAATTTCACAGATCTGGTCGCCCATTTATTAGAGGATTTCTGGGTTTTTTTCCCCCGAATTTTTGGACCACTTAAAGGTCAATGTCGAAATATTATTCTGTGTCACCAGTTTTTCAGAGACTGTTGTGATCATTGCTATAGATCTCTCTGTTCAACAGTCTGATTTGAATCATATTCTGTATCAAGGTGCCTTAATATAATAGTTTACTATCCTTAGAGTTTGATCTAGATAGGGGCCCCAAATCAGTGACTAATCAGGATTCTTCTGGCTATCATAGTGTTCACACAGCCTGATTTAGAAATTTATGTGTTCTATTTCAAAAATCTGATTTTTCTGCACGGGATAACCTTTCCCACCTCTCTGTTGATTTTGGCTTGGAATTGGTTCAGTGTTTATGGATTCCATATGTGCATCATGGATTTGAAAAGCTTTTTTTACTCTCCCCCTGCTGACCCATTTTCTTACACAACAAGTGCTGTGTTTTTGGTTGGTTAGTTCTATTCCTCCATTCAGAACTTCGTGAAATTGATAATGGATAAGAGTGAGATTTCTCTTATTAAATTTAATGGGCAGAATTATAGATCGTGGGCTTTCCAATCACAGATTTACCTTAAAGGCGAAGAATTGTGGGGTCATGTTTATAGGCCTAAAACTAAACCCTGTGCAAAGTGGGAGACAAAGATGCTCAGATCATAGTTGGATTCTAGGATCTGTTGACCCTCAACTTATTCTGAATCCTGGCCCTTCTAAGACTCTAAAAGACAAGTGGGATTATTTGAAGAAAATTTACTAGCAGGGAAACTCTGCATGCAGATTCCAATTAGAACATGAACCTTCACAATATACTCAAGAAAACTCTATCCATCTGAGATTATTTATTCCAGCCTATCTGTGAACTCCTTAAATGTGGTACAAGATATCCATGCGACTAGTAAGAGGGATCAATTCTTAAAGAAATTATGACTGAAGTCTGAAAATATCCAATCTAAATTGATGAGCCGAGTGCCTTCACCTTTTATAGAAAAAAGCTTGAGTGAACTTTTACGTGAAGAACAATGCTTTGCAACATAGGCTGCCATTGTGCAGACTGAATAGATGTTGCCTATATTGCTAAAGAAAAACCACAGGGTCGGGATATGCGAGAGGTTCAATGTTATTTCTAAAAAAATAATAACAATAAAAAATAAAATAAAATAAAAATATGGCCATGTTTCAACTCAATGCAACCAAGAATTCTGTATTTATTGCAAATGCAAGGGTCATGCTTTTCCCGAATGTTGGCAGTGTCCTTGATCTCAACCTCAAAAGGGCAACCTTGCAACCATGTATGAGTCTTCTTTTCTATTAAATTGTGTTGTCAACACACCTACACCTGCACCACTTGCTTAACCCTATACTTTTATGGCTCCGGAAATGGTACAACAGATGATAGTAATGGCATTTTTGCTCTTGGTCTTTCAGGTAAAACCAAACACTCAAACTCCACTTGGTATCTTGACTCGAGGACTTCCAATCATATGACATATTCTTCTTCAAGTTTATCTCACCTAAAAAATTATGATGTAAACCTCTAGATCAATACAACTGATGGAGGTAGTATTCCAATAAACGCTATTGGTGATATCTCTCATTCCTTACCTTGGCATCATGTGTCTCTCTCCACAATTATCTACAAATCTATTGTCTGTTGGCCAACTTGTTGATAACAACTGCTTCATTTCATTCTCTCATTCTAGTTGTGTTGTGCAAGATCAAGCATCGGAGAAGGTACTAGTGAAGGAGCCTACGTGTGCCCGTCTCTTTCCACTGCAGCCGGAGATCTTCAGTTTGCAGGTCAACAGAACATGGTTGGACTGATTGGGGTTGTGGACCCACATGGTCCACCCGATGGCAGAAATGGTCCCCACATCTTGTAGAAGGTCGATGGGCAACCCCAGGGATGGTGTTCCCATGTTGATTGGACCATTGGGACCCAGTGTCCCACCATCTGATCACCACAAACACACATGATGAGAACATATTAACCTGCCAAACATATAAACTTGACGAGAGTTCTGTTTTAACTTATTTCAATTTCTGGTAATTCTAGAAAGGCCTGTGGGGTATAAATTTATTTAAAATTAGAACCCTCTGCTACTATTCCTGTAGGATTATGTGAAGAAAGGATAGTAGCTAATGATATAAACATCTGTTGGATTTTGATTGTTCCTTTCTTCATGTGTTAATTCTGATTTTCTAGTTTTAATTATATGTCATATAACCTTGGCATAGGGTGTGGAATTAGTGTAGAATCCTTTGGGGCACGTGATATATGTTGAGAATATGATTCAATCTGAATATTGTTGATTATGACTTGATCCCTTGATCCATGTCATTAATCCTATGATAAATAATTTGCTTCCCCAATAAATATGCGCAATGCCACATACCTGGGTACCAATTCCGATTCCCAGTGGGGCAAGGACTTAACCCAGAGCATGTGGGACTGGCCATGTGAAAGAATGAAATGATATTACATGTTATGCTGAATTATGTTGAACCTATGAAAGTGAATTGAATTTGAATTTATGATTTGAAATGGAGTATTCGATTCCGCTGGCACTTGATTCGACCTTTGAATTAAGAGTCATGGTAGCAGACTTCTCACGACAATAATATGAACTTTCCTTGTGGAAGTATATGACAATAATCATGGTGGTACGATAAGCCATGTTGTTTAATAAGAATATGATCACTTCATGGGAGTACGATCCCTTCCTTTCAAGGAAAGCCTATGAACTTTAGTACTCTTGCGTGGGGTTTTTGATTTGACCAAAGCATTTATGCAGGTAAGTACTCAAGGAAGAATTTGATTACACTCACATACTATACACTTGTCACTTCTCTATTCAATTGTTTAGTATGTATCTTTATGAATGATAATTTGAATATGAACTATACTTACTGATTCCCTTAAATTTTTGAAAATTCTACTCACCAGTAATATTAACTAGTTCGCCCCACTTCAAGTAACACGAATATAGATAAGCATATGATGATCAAGATAAAGTAGGCATTTGGCATGCATATTGTGATGGCGAGGTAGCCTGAGAATAGAAGAACAATATACATAATCTTTTTAATACTTTTGCATTAGTGTTCTTTTTTAATTTCAAGATGTATTAATTTATGCCCACGAAACTAATTGTTTATTTGATTTATGCATGTGGGAAAATGAACACTAATTGTTGTGATACAGAATCTGAAGGGCCCCGGGTTCTGGGTCGTTACATTCTGATTGAAAAGCATCAATTTGAGAGGATGTTAACACAAACCCATGCATTAGGGCCAGGCCAATTGTATTTTAGACCCATAACACCATAAGTAACCACGTGGGGTTGATTTAGTCAAATAGAATGTGTCATAGAATACTTCCTTTCACCTTTTAGATAGATTGTTCAACTGTAAAGATTGTACTTAACTTCATTACAGCCTTGATTAGGGCATTTATTGAATATAAAAAAGAGGAAGAATGGACCATCAAGGATCCAGTTTTTTTACAAAAATTACTTTCTTTTATTTCTCTGGTTATTGAATGTTAGTTGAAAGTGTTGTAAGTCAGTTCATGCATGCACTGGAGACAAGACATCTAGCTGCAATGCATTGGACTCTAGAATACTTAAAAAGAGCACCAGGACAAGATATTCTGTATCCTTGTCAAGGCCATTTAAATGTAGAAGCATACACCAATACTGATCTGCGAGTTCCGAGGCAGATAGAAGTTTAACTATTATATATTGCATACTAGTTGGTGGGAATCTAGTAACATGGAAAAGTGTTGTAAGTCAGTTCAAGCATGCACTGGAGACTAGAAGTCTAGCTGCAATGCATTGGATTCTAGAATATTTAAAAAGAGCACCAGGACAAGATATTCTGTATCCTTGTCAAGGCCATTTAAATGTAGAAGCATACACCAATATTGATCTAGCAAGTTCCAAGGTAGATAGAAGTTTAACTATTATATATTGCATACCAGTTGGCGGGAATCTAGTATCAAGGAAAAGCAATAAATAAATAGTTGTTGCGTAGTCAAGTTCTAAGGCTGAACATAGAGCTATGTCTTGTGAAAGTCGTGAATTATTAAGACTAAAAATATTGTTGTAAGAGTTTATGAAGTAGCGCAGGGAAGAAGAATAGCCAACGGGCTAATCTCCAAGCCAAAAAGCTTAAGGATAAAATGTCTTGGTGCCTCCCCAAAGACAAACAAAACTCTCTCAACTGAGAACCAAACTCAAATTCTTATTCAATATCAATGTCCGTATGTCCCATGAAGAGGGATTACATCTTTATTTATAACTAAGATATTTCTAACTAAGGAAACAATTAATTCAAATCAAATAAGAAGTCATAAACCAAATATGATTAGACTTTCCAAATATTAAAGAATCCTAGATAATTAAGAAAGCAACTAAAGCAACTACTAATAATAGGATCTGCTCTAATCTACTAGACGTTATTGGTCTTAGGTCCAATAGGTTAGCCAATCATGGATCTGGCCTGCATCAGTTTCACTTCAAAAGTGAACCACATGATTTTGCATTGTGATAGGACTTTTGCACTTTAAAGAACAATGCCATAAATGAAGGGTGAAAAGTAGTAGAAAACAATTTGAAAGAAAAGATTGTGGGGGTATGTAGATAGGGCAATAAGATTTATAGCAATTAAAATAGTGTTAAGAGGAAGATATAATTCATATCATTAGTGCTTTCACACCCCAAACAGGATTAGATGAAAGTGCTAAGAGGTTGTTTTTTGTAGTCATTTACATATGTAAATGATTCACATATGTAATGGTTACGTACTATCAATATCACAGTTGTTTACGCTCATTTACGAATGTGATATGAGAATGAGTGAAAATGGTGTAAATATGGCCACCTATGCACCAGAATTTCCACACCAAAATAGGTGTAAAAATTCAATTTCACACCTCTTGCAAAAAGTGCCAGCACAGTCTCTTATACACTAATTGCATTCTTGTGAGCCCCATCGACCATCTTTAGTTTTTATCATTCCTCTGGGCTCCATATTTGTAATCCAAACCATTCAATTTGTTCATTTGACTACTAAACTCCACGATCTTAAAGCAGATTATAACTTAAATCTTCATGGATTTTCAGTAATTTGTTGAAAAGTCCCAACCTATAGATCTAAATTTCTGCACCCTCTTTAGGCCGCCAATTCACGATCCGAACCATTCAATATGCTTGTATTAATGGAAAAGATGGTGGCATTCAATTAAATATCTTAATTCTTCATGGATTTTGAGATTTGTGAAAATATCCAAAAAAATTCAAATAAATGTAAAACCATTGGATGCACTTATTTACTCATGTGAAAATGATGATTTTGACAAACATGGTAACATGTTTCACATGTGTAATATTTCATGTTTGACATTTGCATATGTAAAACCCACTTTCTTATCACGAGCAAAAGGCAAACAACCTCGAATTGACAATTTTGAGAGGAGATGGATGGTTTAATACAAGAAATTCCAGTTAGTGAAAAGACTTTCCCTACTAGGCTTAAATGGGCATGTAGGATAGGATAGTAAAAGATATTGGAATGTTTTTGGAACGCTTTGTGATTGACGCACATCCAACAAGATTGAAGTGACTATAACCTATTGAGCAAAATGTTGGCCAATCACAAAACAATACATGCAAAAAAAGAGTGAAAATGAGAATGTTGAGATGGACGTGTAATGAAACTAAGAAAGAACGAGAAATGAGTGCATTCAAGAGCATTTAGGGGTAGATTCAATAGGTGATAGATTAATAGACTTGTTTGATATGATTTGGATATGTTCAATGCAAGCCATCAACAATCCTGATGAGGAACAATTTTTCTATGCACGTTCATGACCCCTCAACAATAATGGGTAGGCCGAAGAGGGCATGGAGATGAGTACTAAGGAGAGGTCTGAAGAAGTACAACCCATCTTAGGATTTTACCCAAGATAGATAAGAATGGAAAAACAAAATTCATATAGCTGATCCCAACATAGTTGGGACAAGGTTTTGATGATGATAGCACTTATACACTTCATATTCCTACCAATCTAGCATATCATGAGCATACCAAGCACTTTGAGGTTGATTTCTACATCATCAAAGAGGAAGTCATAAAGAAGAAAATAATTAGGATTGGAGAATATTCATATGCATATGTCCCTCACCAAGGGATCGTGCATACTCCTCTGTGGGGCCCATGGTGGAACCCACCAAGGGATAAGACTGGGGAGATGGAAAGATCTATGCGGGACCACCCAACATACTAAGTTTGGCCCCAATCACATGTCCCTAACTTCTTCATCCGTGACCCACAAATTCATTCCATTCGAATGGATGCATAGTCGATCCAACGGTCCAATAAATTCATATTTGACCAAAAATTAGTAAACGTGTTCAATTCAAGGGAGTCATGTGTGTGATCCATTTGGATGGACCATATAGTGGGTCCCACCTAGAGTTCTCATGAAAAAAATGGTGAGAGACATATACATATGAATATTCTCCATTAGGATTATACTTGAACAACGGCAGATTTTCCCACAAACTAGTAATTATGAAGCAATTGTGTGATCTTTTGTCCAAGCAGGCATAGTAGACATACATGCAACAACTTGAGAGAGGGGAAGGGGGTCGTGAGCTGAGTGGACTTTTTTGCAATTACATTAATGAGGGACTTTTCTGTAAAATTGTTAATAGCAGTTTTTTTGTTTTAAAGAAAACTTTACAAATACAAATGCATCAAAATGGCCACTCAAGTAACCATCTAATGCTAAATCAAGCCCTAGGTGTTTCAATCTTGCCCATATAATCTGAATAGACAGAAAATCACAAAACTGAGAAAACTTACTAGGAGTTAGATAAAGAATAAATAGGAACTATGAAAGAAATACAGCCATGGTTACTCATGTGGAGCCAATAGGCCCCAAAGAGCCTATGATCAACTGGACAAAGTTACAGTGGACAAAGATAAAAAGCACTCTTCTGATTCACTCCTTGAATGTGAATGTACCAGAATACTTACTGTAATAAAATTTCAAACATTGAGTCATTGTCATACCTCATCAGAAGCATTCCCAGATTGGAGTTTCTGTAGAGCAGCATCAGTGAGAGAGCGAGCATGGCAGTATAACACATATGCCTCTGTCCTCTTTCCAGCTATACTGTAGGACTTGGCCAAATAGAAACACCTGACACCAATTTAGAAACCTTCAATTAATTACACTGTATGTGGCAAAAACAAATCAATCTTCAAACATAACACTGTTTCACGACCAATTTAGAAAACTTCAATTAATTACACTTTATGTGGCAAAAACAAATCACTCTTCAAACATAACAATGTTTCACTATCACTTTTTTTTTCCTTTGCCTAAATATAGCTGACAAGCCCAATTTGTTGGTGATAGCATGGTTCTGATAATCAAAATCATAAAGCAAATAGTTTAAGGGGATGAATCAAATCAAATTGTGAATCAGTAGAATTTTTTAATTTTTTTTAACAAAATATAAAAATAAGATATATTTTTTAAAAGGTAGTTGTCCATTTTCTATACATAGTAGCATAAGTACGATGACAAACATGGTTTAAAAAATCGGTTGAGTCAGGTTGCATGGACTCGAACATGAATCATAGGCCACACAATTGAAACTTCCGAAGTGAGTACAAATGCATCCCAAAAGACAGGAATATAATATTTTAGGGAACAATTCTGGGTTTATATCAAGAGGATGCACAATAGAAGCCATATTCCTATTATGAAAACCATGAAATGATCTAGAGAGAAGAAATCACATAATGTTTATATTGATTTAGAGAAGGCATGGGACTGGCTCATGAATTAGCATGGTATTAAGCACAGAACGAATGGTGTCCAACTCAACCAAATCATACAGTAACGATATTCACCACTGGTGATTGAGTTGGACACCAACACCAGGGTTTAACACAGAGGTACCAAGGAATTAATTTGGGCAAATACTAAGAGAAAGGGTATTTGATATGGAAAAATAGAGATATACAATTTTACTGTATATCTATATATATAAGGAGATACACAAGACATAGGTAAAGGAGTTGTCAGCCGTAACAAATGTACGAACTCTGTAGGGAGAGACAATTGAGTTCCTAGTTGTACCAGACCACCTAATTTTGCCTTTGTTATCAACAAATTAAGCACAGAAATCTTGGATAAAGTTGAGGCTGCAAGTTTTTAGCAAATAATGAGGAGCTAATTAGCTACAGTCAATCTTGGTTCATAAAGGCCAAAAAGGATGCAACTGTTTGGTTTGGTCATCAAAAACTTCTGTCCACTTTTGGATTCGTTTGGCCCCATTCAGCTGTTTCAGTCCAGATTTCGGCTCACTTGGCCGAATAGGCCGAAATGCCCAGATTTCAACCAAATAGGGAAAATGGTGATTTTTGTTCTCAAGTTCTTTTAACAAAAGTGCCCTCATTTTCATGCAAGAACTAATTTGCAGCACTGTAGTGTAGTAATTATGTGACTGTTTATTTTAAGTTATTTTAGACCATAACAATAATAATTAGAGATTAGAACTGACAATGGATGTCATAATTTCACACTTGCACAAACATTGATACTGCTTATTTATCATGTGGAAATAACATATTTTTAGTTCGAAACATTTTGGATGCATACACAAAAGATGAGAAATAGCACCTGTACGAAAAAATTGCAATGTTACAAGGAACTAGAAGGAAAAGCCAATAAATATGAAGAATGTAGTAGTAAATAATTGTTAACAGATAGAGAGCATGTCTTAAAATTAAGTTCTGTTGAAAAGCAAAGCTAACAAAACTAACACTAAATAGATGAGATGACATGAGATTGAGATAGGCCAAGGCTTAGATGTCCTCAAACACATGGGAGTGGAACAGACGATGTATATCACTGAGAGAACATCATTATTCCATAATGAAATGAATAAAAGAAATTCCTAAATCATGCATACAATTATTCCCATACAGGTGTGTGTGAAAGTAACAGTGGAACAGAAGTTCACAAAAAGGGCACCCAATGGCTCAGAATTTCCAAATCTGCATACCGTTATTCCCATCATCTGAGTTTTTTGCAACTTGTTGATTCCGTCGAGTAGAAAGAAGCAGACAAGTTTTAGTTTTAATTATTTTATTTTTCTTTAATCATTGTAGGAAAAGCTGTTGAATTCAAACTGAATCAGCCGAGGAAAGTTTTCAGTGGCTATACATAAAGATTTCCCTTTATTCATATATATATATAGAGAGAGAGAGAGTAATAAAAATTTCAGAGAGAAACAGGTATGTGTCGATCATCATCATCTTCTTTTTCATTCTTAGATTGCATAAACTCATATGTGAAAATATAGGAACTTGTTTTGTGGCAATATATACATACAGATATAGGACTTTGTTTTTAGTCTTTGTAATGTTGAAAATGTTGAGGTTGACGACATTGATATTAAGGATGATGTTGATGATGATAATGAAATACCAGAGACACAAATTATTGGAGTTAACAATGGGAGAAAAGACGAAAAAAAGATTGGACATGAATTTGATGATTTCATCACATTGAATTTTCAAACAAGAAGAAAATTTGGATAAGTTGTTTTCATTTGCAATCATTGGATAGGTAAATTTGATTTTAATCAATTGATGTTTTATTTTTAAATAATTAATGCTTGAGTTTTGGAGTAAGCGATTTAAAAACGATGGTTGGGATGTAATTTGAGATTTATATTTGATCATTCAGATGTGATGTTTGGTCTTAAAATTATGTAATATGCAAGATTATATTTTCTTTTATTTTCCTTCATTATATTTTCTTTTATTTTCCTTCTTTTAGTATTTTTCTTGGATACATAAACTTATACCTTTTTCTTCGGAGAGTCTTTATTGCAAAATATATCTCTTCCTTTCAACTAGTGAATATCAACTATATGGTTAAAAGGGAAAAACTCTCGAAGAGGATCATTGAGGTCAAATTTGTGACAAGATACATGACGGTGTCATTGAGTTTGATGCTGACCATCATGCAGTGGATATTGTCATCGAATAGGATGACATTGAGTTCTCATCGAGGTTGAGTGATGGGAACATCTTCAATATGGTTTTAATTTTATTTTTTTCACAAAAAAAAAATAGAGAAAATTTACACCAGGTCAACTACCAGCCATCGATGCCACTGGTAGCATTTTTGGATTCGACAGTTTTGTTCCTTTCACCATTTGGGTTTTCTTCCACCTGTTCTCGATGGATGGAGATTTATTTTCTTCTTTCCTTTCTTCAGGGACAAAGTAGGTATATGAAAGATTTTTTTTTTTTTTTTTACTGTGAGTACAACTATTGATGGGCAACTGGTCAAAACCACACTGATCAATTTATAGTTTATCCTATCTCTCGGTATTTCCCTCCTTTTTTTCTATTGTTTTCTCCTAACCATGGATGGATGTGTTATCGATGTCTAGTTCAACGATGATAAAGAACTTAGATTATTCCTATAATTTGTAATGTTCTTTGAATTTAGGCCATTCTTTTATTTTATAATATTCTTTAAATTTCTGATACCAAATTTATGAAGCACATTATAATTAAAATCCATGAGTAGTTTTAATGACATAAATATGCTTAACATATCAGTGAAAAAACTATTCTACTTGTTTAGAAATAACACGACTACCTTTCTTTGAAAAAAAAAAACACTACTAAACACTTCAATTTATAATCTTTTAAAATTTGTAAGATTTGCCAAACAATGCAAAGAATACAATATTATAATATAAAAACATTTTGATCTGTGATACTGAAATCTAAAAATATTGAAATCCTTTTTTTTTTTTGAGAAAGTTACAATATTCAAATCTGTCATTATTATCTTTGGCATGTATCCAAACACCCCCTTAATTAATATTTTGACCCATTTTTAAATATTTCAAACATCATTTTTTAAAGAAAACAACAATCTCCTGAGTCACCAGGTTGACTCCCCTAGTCAATTTTCTTGATTTGGACGACTGAGTCAGGACTTACGAGTTTTCAAACCTTGAAAATTACAGCAGACATAATGTAACAGAAACGAACCTCTCTGCACGAAACACCAAACCCTTCAGCACATACTCCTCAGCAAATGCCACCTCTTCCGGTTTTCTATCCCTTCCAGAGCTAACCAAATCAGAAAGATCAGTTGTATTCTGCCAACACAAGTAACTGTTAACTTATGTATCAAACATGATAAACTTAGAAGGTGCCTTGGAAAACAAGGAAGAACTAAACCAAAGGTCACCCAAAAGTTAACAGATGTGACAAAATGTATGTACCTGTATTAACAGATCATACAAGCGAACAAGCTCTTCAGGTTTCGTAACTTTCTCACCCTTGTCATCACGCTGCCTCGTTAACTTGCTTTTTGCAATGCTAACAAGTAGCTGATTGCGCTCTATAGTACGCTGTCCCAATACAGCACTAACAGCCTTATCAAGGCCATTTAAATCATCCTTTACATTCTCAGCATTTCCAGCAGTGACCTAAATAAAGTAGGTTGACAAATAAGAAGAAAACAAAATAATTGGCAGGAAGGAATTCACTTGAACAATGCAAAATATTAAACTAATTAAACATAAGCATCAAAATATTATGCAGTCGCTATATAGCTATATAAAAGCCTCCTTCGCAATAAATTTTATTACTAGAGCTCCTCACTGACAGACAATATCTAGTCTCATACCAAGTCATTGCGGATGCAGCTCCTGGCCTCGTGATATGCAGCAAAAATCTTGTCGAAAATGCTAAGTTTCTTCTCAGCAGGCAGTGAATCTGAAACAGAATCATGTAGACCTTTCTCCAGCTCCTGAGCTGATCAAATTCCTTGAGTAAGACAATGGTTTATTTATTTTTATCTTTTTTAAAGAGTATTCATTTTTTCTGGGTGTCTTAAAATAAAATGAAGAAGATTAATTAAACATGCACATACACCAAGAAATAATTACAACCTAGAGGCCCAATGGCTGAAATCGCATACCCATTTCTAATACAACTGCAAGGCACATTCAAGGAGCAGGGCATAGAGTAATGCATGCATTCACAGGGGGCGCCCACCACACCAGTTGTTTGGCATGTTCTAAATTTCCCAACTCGATCTTGGGTCCAATTGCACAATCACAATCAGAAAGGCCTAACGATGTCCCACAAGATGGCTTCTGCATGCGGTACCCCAGCCTTTTAATATATATTTTGGGCATGGAAAAGCAAAAGATTCCTGGCTTGCTAAGTAAAATGGTGATGTGGCAGCCAAAAACCGCATTTGGTAGAACTGTATTTAAAGCATGGTAAGAAGTTCTTGGATAATCTTTCTCTAGCAGATGAAGTTGCATCACGCAACAAAGCACATAATAAATCAGTGTTTATTATATATATATTGCAAGCTCTGGATTGGGTAATAGATGGGCTCCACCTAGAGTTCTCACGAAAAAAATGGTGAAGAACAGATGCGCATGAAGATTCTCCTATATATATGTTTTTATCTTTCCCATTTTCTGCTAAGATCTACCAATCTACAACACCAACCTAACCCATATATGCATATCCATTGAAGATTTTTTTTTCCAGACTCAAAAGTTCAAATAATAATAATAATAATAATAATAATAATAATAAATAGATTAAAAAATTTTAAGGTATACATTCAACACACATGCATCTAGAAGCAATAAGATTAAACTTTTTTTATCAGTACCAGTGCGGCTTCACTAAAACAGGAGCATACAATAAAAAAAACTTGGCCTCACAGTCTGGAATTCATGTAAATGTACATGTATAAATGGAACTCTCTTTTTTTCAATTCATAAAATTAATTTTACTGCACCAAAACAGGAAATCAACTGCAAAGAAAACCACCACAACCAACAACAACCACCGTCAACCCTCCCATACTTGACCTAACAAACCATTCCCTACAATCATACAGAATACCCACCAAAATCACAAACAAACAGCTACAGATGTCTATTGGGCAAATCAGAGAGGTATTGGCTCAACAGAAGCCCAACCAGGATTGCATGTGGGTAACCCCAACCCAAACCCAGCCCAAACGGAACCCAAATATACCACAACCGACCTGAGCCCAACCAAATTATAAGTTCCCTGCCTGAAAGCAATCTAGGTTGAGTGGATTGACTTGGGTTGCATCGAGTACACAAACTTCTGACAATGGCTTGCTTCCAAAGAGTATAAAATTTAGAAATGCATAAAATCTGGAGATAATTGCATGTATGTATAAGGACACACAGCCATCCCATCACATGACATGACATGACATGACATCTCTCGATAGTTGTATGTATGTGGACACACCCCCATGACATCTCTCTCTCTCTCTCTAAGGAAACCATTCCTCCAGTCAACTTGGAGTCCAGAGAAGAAGATGAAGAGACCCATGATAGCATGAGGGTTGGTTTGGTCCAAAATCAAGATATCCCAAAGCACTCGTCTGTTTTTTTTTTTAATTATTTTTTATAAAGATTAACTATGTTAAACGAAGGCTCAAAACTGTACAATATAAGCAAGGTTTAAAAAATCGAACTCGGGACCTAACTTAGTCATAGCCGAGTCCCATAGCCTAGTGTCATACGACTCAGCCGAGTCACATGATTCGAGTCCAAGTCCCATCCGACCCGACTCGGACTCAGCCAGTTTTTTAAACCATGAGTATAAGAGTATATACTGAACAAAGGCACAAACCCAAAAAACACTGCAGGGCCAAAGAGAAATGGGAAACAAAAACAGCTATGACAAACAAACTAGCTGGAACTACTACAGATGCGTCGGTTATTGGGAGTAAACGGGTCTACTCCGTTAAGGTTCGATCTGAAGGTAGTCTTGAATCTTGATAAATACAAAGCTTGTTTGGTCACACAAGGCTACAAATAGGAGTATGGAATTGATTATAAGGAAACATTTGCTACTGTTGCAAAGATGACAACTGTTTGGTGTCTCCTCAATGTTGCTACTATACGGAATTGGTCACTTTGGCAAAAAGATGTAAAGAATGCCTTTTTACATAGGGATCTTCACGAGACTGTATATATGCACCCCCCACCCCCCCCCCTCCCTCCCGCGCCTCGCCCCGCACGGCGTTACACATGTCCACCAAAGCATGTTTGCAAGCTGAAAAAGTCCATATATGGCTTGAAGCAGGCACCTCGTGCATGGTTTGACAAATTCCACTCTGACATTCTTTAAGCAGGATTTTCACAAAATGTTAATGACAGCTCCCTCTTCATTAGATGTACATCCCATGGATGTACAATTCTGCTAATCTATGTTGATGACATGATCATCAATGGAAATGATACTAAAGGCATCTCTGACCTAAAAACTCATCTGATGGGGACTTTTAAGATGAAAGATTTGGCTCATTAACTTATTTTCTTGGCTTCGAAGTTTCTAGAAGCAAAGATGGCATTCGAGTAAATCAAACCAAGTATGCTGATAACCTGATCAAATATGCTCATCTCAGTGATGCAAAAACATGTGATATTCCTCTTGAGTTTAATGCTAAAATCAGCAAAGATGATGGTTGTCTACTAGAAGATCCTACTCTCTTTCGATGCCTAGTAGGGAGCCTCCTCTATTTGACTATGACTCGGCCTAATATCTCGTATGTTGTACATACCATCAGCCAGTTTGTGAGTAATCCTCACAAACCACATCTTCTAGCAATCTATCACATCCTTCGATATATCAAAGGCACCCGTGATCATGGCCTCTTCTACCCTTTGGTATCATTCAAACACCCAGCAATCAACTACAGGATGGTGTATGTTCCTCAAACCCTCTCTCATTTCATGAAAGTGCAAGAAGCAAACCACTGTAATCAAATCCTTAGCAGAGGCGGAATACCATTCCATGTCCTCCACAAGGAACGAAATTGTATGGCTTTGATGACTTCTGCGCAAGTTCGGTGCCTTTCTCGTCAACCCAACCCCTCTTTATATAGATAACACCAGTGCAATCATTATTGCGAAGAATACGGTATATCATGAGCGCAATAAGCATATTGAGATAGACTGTCATTTCATTCGCCAACATGTTGTTTCCAACACCATCTCGCTGCCCTATGTCTCCTCTCATAACTAGTTAGCTAATGCCCTCACCAAAGCAATGCCTCGGGATCGTTATGACTATCTACTCTCCTAATTGATGCATGGCTTCTCCCCGCATCAATTTAAGGGGGAGTGCAGAGATCCAACTCATTAGAATAAGGCCCAACCCAGGTCCATATAAATAAATATCCCATCTATGGCGATTTGGTCAACATACAGCATAAAGATATTCCTCGTATAACTGATTGCACAATTGTACTTACCTTTCTTGCATTCCAATTACTACCAGTCATTGTAAATTACATTGCAATCATAGCCATAGATTATGCAAATATTGATTATAAATATATCAGTCGATCCACCTAAGGGGGATATGACCAATTACACAAATCCCTCTCTTCTTCCTCTCGTTCTCTCTTCTCTCTAAAGGTCTATGTGTGTTGACATGTAAGAGATGGCATTCTCAAACTTGGTTATTGAATAGAAATTATTGTGGTTTCTACTAAGAGAATGTCACCTATCAACTAAAATAGGATTATGAGGGAGGGAAAGCCTCTATTGATCAAACAAAAACCCTAAACTCTGACTACGACAGATTTCTAAAGAACCATTTTGGGTATGTAAACAATACGTTTGAATGTCCGACCTCAGTCTCATACAATCCTACACTTTCTATTGATTTGGTTTGTACTATTATGCCACCGGAAAAAGCTAACCAGTACCTTTTAGAATGGAAACCCGAGTCTTAGCATTGGTGATTGGAAATCTGTGACCAAGCCAATGGAACTCTGTCATGGATGCTGCCTGTTGGGATCTTGCCTCAGCCATAACTGCCTGCAAACATCAAATGACGGAAAACATTACAAGGACATGAAGAAGAAGATCTTCGTAACATCTTTAAAGTTCTCAATTAACAAGTTAAAAACCTATAAACAACCTGCAGCAAATACAGGAAGATTTGATTTGTAAAGAGTAACAGAGTATTGCTTAATGCATGCGTCAAATGACCACATATAGCCTAGTTTCCGAACTGAAAGCTTGATTACAATAAGCCTCATGGATTAAAATAGCTATGCTCCAGTTAATAGCATTTATCACTGCACTCAGCTGATTTGGCCTGTAGCAGCAATCTACAATGCTACATTGCTACCCATCCTGTCTTTCATGAGCCAATTAATCATATTGAGGTAGATAGTCACTTCATCCATGGTGTTGTTTATAAAGATGTTGCCATTCCCTATTTTCGATCTAAAGATCAATTGGATGATGTCTTCATAGCTAGTTGGGAAGATTGATAGCTATGCTACAACTTAAAGGGGAGTGTTGGAAGACAAAAAATGCAAATATTTATGGATATTTTATCAGCCACCCTATATCACATTTTGAATGCCAAAGCCTCGGTGAAATTGTGTTGTAAGCATGTAATTAATCCTTAATAAAATCGTGTGACCCTCAAGGACATTATCCCCAGGTTTCTTTGCTTCCTTCCCTTCTTCATAGTTTGAAGTAATCAATTTGTTATTTATAGCCAGCTGAATAAATATCATGAATGATGTAAGATCCTATGACTACAACTCAACCATTTGTGCTAAGAGTGCACGAGTGCTAAATACAAAAAAAAATATATTGGTTTTATTTGAATGGTGTTTAGGGTGCTTCAATCAGCTGTCTGAATGAGAATTCAGCCAAAAACTTCTGATGTCCGCTGTTCTTATTTGGCTCCTCCCAAATTTCAACGAGGCACTTGTGCTGGAAAACATGTTGCAACAAAACCAGTATTACCGCTGAACTTTAGGCTTTCTTCCACATTCTCATGGTAGCATCCAACCCTATACAGCTGATTTTTCAAACACGGAAGCATATTACTCTAGTCCAGATTAAACCTTCAGCAAGAAAACCAACACAGCAAGTGGAAACTGTTTGAACAGAGTCATAGATATCTACTACTAACAGTGTCCTCTCAATATAAACAATTTGAATCCGTGAAATCACCATCATAGCATTTTTTGAGAATCATGACTCATAAGTCATTCATTCTGACTACGATGATACTGTGCATCAATTTAATAGATACTAAAAACTATTATCATTAAAAGTATCTATTATCATTAAAATAAATAAATAGTAAGTAATTAACTTACCAGAATAACTTATTTCAGGTAGGTATGAAACTCACCTCTAATTTAGCTTTAAAAAGGTCCAACGCAGGACCTTCCATTTCCCCAACATCTAAAAGCTCGGAAGTTTGTAAGCTTGATTTGCCAACTTTGTGTAAGCAGTATCTGATGCTTGGTTCCAGCTCTTCCACACGTTCACGGCACAGAACTTGATTCTCTACATCACCGTACTTACCAAGTTCCTCGTATACAGCCCTACCAGTCTAACATAAGTTAGCTCACTGGCACAACATTTGATTGAAGAGGTGGAGAACTCAACTTAAAGACAGCAATCTTTGATGATGAGAAATGGTTGCATGTATAAAGGGAGGGAGGGGAGCGTAAATCATAAAGGAGATAAGAGAAGAATTTTTTTTTTTAATTTCTTCTAGTATCCAGTTAATTACAGCCATTACAAGTTCTGCATTCTGATATTACAATAACAAAATAGCACGGCTACAAGAAAAGCAGACGTACCTTGCACTCTTGAAATTCATTAGTGCAGTGTCCCAATTCCGGTCTTGTTCAAACAGCAAATTCCCTTTCATATAAGAGGCATAAGCCTGCAAAACAATAGTTATATCTTATGACAAATGATGGTTTAAATTGGCAGGGGAGGCATTAACCTCCATATTGCTCACCAATTAATTTTAACAGACAGGACCAAGGAGAAGGGGTACTAAACATGGAAAAAAAAAAAAGGAACAAAAAAGACTAGCCAAAATGATTACTGAAAAAAAAAAAACCAACAAACCTCTGCTTCTAGTGAGGTTCTAGAGTCTCCTTTGAGGGCACACAATTGTGCAAAGAGTGTGGCCCACTTTACTGCTTTCCTCAATCTACCAATCAAGTAGATACGTTGCCGTGCATTAGGGCCATCTGGCAATTGTCTTTTCTCCATGGCATGGCTCCAAGCCCTTTCCGCCATATAAAGGACCACATGAAGAAACCTATTTAGAAGAAAGAAATAATAGAGCGTATCAACAACTTGGAAATGATTCATTTTAGAAGCACTGAAACAACATGTAAAAAAATGTAAGTCCTCATGTACTAAAATCTGAAATTTTTTGATGCATGAACAAGGTTTTAAAACATTAAAACAAGGAGTTTTAGGTCCTGTTATGAATTACAAATGGGGTTCATAACCGTGTTTACTTGTGAATCGTAATGTCATCCATAAGAGCATCATTGACAGTAAAGGGCAGAAAATCTACCACAATACCTTAGCTCCATTTTGATTGCGCTTCATTCCCTTTTCTAGGGTAGTGGAGGTTCCATGATTTTACCGATCAGCCAAGTCAACTTGAAATCAACCCCAACAGACCCAATGGATTGCCAGTCCAGTTATATGTTACAAATGGGGGTTCCCAACTTCCCTTTTTTGGAGATTCAAACACATTTTTTCTTGTGAGATTCAAGGCTCATGCCAACTGCATCAGTAATATGTATGTGGGACTTGGGCACTAGCTGACTATAACTAGTTAAATCCATTAAATAAGACAAAACAAAAGAGCACATGGCAAATCTTTCAATTCTACACATGTAGGATATTTTTCCCATTTTTTCAATTTTTTTTATTTTTAACAGACTTTAATTAGGCTTTAGGTGCTACTTGGCCATGCGGCCGATACAAATAGGCAGAATTGGACTAAGTAAAACCCCTAGTCTAGAGATTTAAAACACTGGAAGGTACAAACTCACCCTGCACCTTACAATGCATGCCCTAGGGTTAGAGCTTAAGGAGAGTGCCAAAGCACATGTCCAGGGACACTTAAACTTCTCCGCAGAGGCCATAAATGAGGACCCACCTCAATAGGGAAAACCCAAATTTGATTAATTATCAAAACTCTGCAAATCCATCTTCTACAATGCCATATAAATAAGAAAGATAACTTAGGGCCTAAGAAACCTAATTAAACTAGGAATCTAAATAATATTTGAAAGCTAATCTTATTTGCAATCTTTAAATAAAAAGAAACTAATGACAAAATTAAAATTCTAAATCTACTTGGACCCCACACATGTGGCCATGAGTAATGCAGTCACTAAGGTTAGGGCTTGTGGGGAGTGCCAAGGCACGTGCCTAGGAAAACTTCAAACATTTCTACAAAGACCATAAATAAGGAATTGACGATGCACCTCAATGGGGAAAACCTAAATTCAATTAATTATAGAAACTTTGAATATCCATCCTCTACAATGCCATATAAATAAGATAACTTAGGGCCTAAGAAACCTAATTAAGCTAGGAAACTAAATAATATTGAAAATCTAATCCAAATTACAATATTTAAATAAAAAGAAAATAACGACAAAATTAAAGTCCTAAATCTACTTGAGCCCTACACATGTGGCCATAAGGTCTATATGCATCACTATAGTGGACTTCAGCAAATCCAAATTTAAATTATACTAATCTGTAAGTCCATCTAAACAACAAAAATTTAAAGAAATGCATAAATCTGAAAGAATCTTTGCCCAGTCATCAAGTCACAACACAACACCCTTCCTTTGAGGAGTCAATAAAACACCTTTTTCTTATTGGAGCAAGACCATAACCATGACCTCTTTCCAAGTTAAAAAAAAAAAAAAAATGGGCGGAAAAATGAAGCACTCCCAATTCACAAATTGAACTATTGTGTACAGAAAGCCCACATATACCACAAAATTATCCAGAAATTGTAGAATTAATCAGAGGCAAGGAACACTAATAAATTAATCTGAACTAACCTGTAGCCAGACTTGATGCAGAATAATCTCAATCCAAGGAAGAAACCATTCAATTTCAATCCAATGGAAAGAACATATAACAAGGACTTATTATGAAGTGACTAAAATTCTGTACTGTCTTGTTCAGTCAACACTAACATGGTTACATAGGTGTTGAGAAAACCCCCTGGAAATCTCTTGAATCGATCAAATCTTCCTCCTAACTCATAATACACTTACTTTCCTAAGATATTGAGTTAATATTCTACTCTAATTTGAATCCGAGGAAATATACAAACTATAGAAACTGCTGTGCCTAGAGATGTTCAGAACTGTCTGGAGGGTTGTGCATATGGGGCCCATATAGCCTATCTGGTGAAGCAGACCCCAACATGACCTCCTACACTCATGGATGACCAAGTGGATATAGATATTTCATGGGTATGGGCTGGTTTTCGCACATTTAAACGAGGCCCAAAAATACCCAGTTTCTGGTTTGTTCCACAGGATATTCTGCAGTTTTCAAATAACCCACTGCTTTATTCTGTTTTATTACAACAGCCACTGAAATTAGATTTTACTTAATTTTTGGGACTGTGTTGAGGCCTAAAGTTGATTAATTCTAGCTCCAACCCTTTCGAGCCTTCCTATGATTCTCAAATTGCTCCTTGAATTCTTCAGCCATCACAAAAATTCAATCAGCAATCAATTCTTCGTTTCATCATCATCATCATCATCAAAACCTTATCCCAACTATGTTGGGGTCTACTACAAGAATTCTGTTTCTCCATTCCATTCTATTTTGAGCCAAATCCTTCGATAAATTAAACTTCTTAAAATCTGAATTAATGACTTCCATTAATGTTTTCTTCGGCCTACCCCTACCTCTTGATGGGCCATCCACCTGTATAGCCAAACTTTTTCTCACCGGTGCCATTACTGGCCTACGCTTAACATGCCCAAACCATTGTAAACGGGTTTCTCTAATCTTATCCACTGTTGGTGCTACCCCTAAATGCTCTCGAAAACGCTCATTTCTAATTATATCTTTTCTAGTTTTACCACACATCCACTACAATCAATTCTTCGTTAAAAAAAAAAAATTTGTAGTCGTGATTACAAAGTAAGATTCATACGAATTGAATATCAAGGATCAGCCCCAACAATAACATCAATAAATGCCAAGGCCAGCCTTACAATAAGAATAAAGCAGCAAAAGGAAGAAGAATAGCTAACGGGCTAATCTCCAAGTTAAAAGGCGTAAGGATTAGATGTCTAGGTGCTTCACCAAAGACAAACAATAACTCTCTCAATTAAGAACCGAACTCAAATTCTTATTCAATATCAATGTCTGTATCCTATGAAGGGATTACATCTTTATTTATAACTAAAATATATTCTAACTTTATTTTAATTTATCGAAAAAATTAGCTCAAAATAGAACGGAATGGAGAAACAGAATTCATGTATCCGACCCCAACATAGTTGGGATAAGGCTTTGATGATGATGATGATGATATATTCTAATTAAGGAAATAAACCAATTCAAATCAAATAAGAAGTCCTAAACCAAGTATAATATAAACTTCTAAAAATAAAAGAAACCTAATAAATTTAAAATCCTAAAGAACTAAAAATCCTATAATAATTGTAGTTGAAAATTCTTCATTGGGCTTAGACCCAATGGGGTGGCCAATTATGGATCTAGCCTGCATCAAAGAACATCTATTTCTCTTATAATAGAAAAGATTTTAAATGGTAATTGATAACTCAAAATAAACAGAATAAAATTTAAAGAATCCTGATGTTTGATTTCCAATAACACCACCATGTAAGTAATAGAAAAACATGGAGCATCATATAACCAATCAGGAGAGAAAAACAGTAATCATGACCCTGAAAAGTTAGAACAATTTGTTCCAAGTACTAAAATGACCCCCAAAAAAAATCCAGGAGCAGCAATGCAGACCTCACTTCTGTCACGGTAGACTCAGTTATGTTTCTCCGACTGTATTTACCACGGCCATGTGTAAATTTCAAGGACTTGTATAGCCTTCTCAATCGTGCGGTGCAGTATCTCCTATCAACCAGAAGAAATTATCAGTGTACTGGATTTATATAGATCGCCCAAAATCAAAATATATTCAAAGGTCCAGTTAAAATGCATCACATGAATTGAACATTACCAAGATGAAAATAAGATCTAAATGAATAGAATGGCAAGAAAATGAGGCAAGTGGAGAAGTTGTTTCAACTGGAACAATTTGGTTACTAATATGGAGTTCCAATACTTGTTATGGGTAAGGTACTAAGGTATCATCTTCAGGTTAAAGAGTAGCTGTTGGGGTTTTCTAGTTAGATGGCCATTAAAATATCTTTGTGGATTATTTTTACCCAACGAAGGTGGTGCTATGAGAGATACAGTGGGGGGAAAAACATTTTGTTTATAGATATTTGTGGTATTCATCTTCTTAAAAAGAAGAAACACTATGAAAAACGCAGTATTAATGAACAAAAATTTCAGGCACTTCGTTAGTGACTCAATCTAAGCATATACAAGACCTGAACTAATTACCTTCAACGTAACAACCCAAAATTTATACCAATTAGAAAACCCTAACCATTCATTTGGAGGATTTTCTTAGGACACTAAAAGATGGGAAGACTATTACCTTTCCATTCTTCCCAAAAAATCCCTCCAAATGAATAAAAAAAAAAAAAAAACACACACACACACACACACAATCCTCCAAATGAAGGGTTAGGATTGTCAAATCAACATGGTTAGGTTGTAGTCCATCCAATGTAAAAGTAGACAGACTGAACAGGCTTTTTTTTAGATCATTAAAAGTAAATCATTTATATGGGAAAAACAATATAAAGAAGCGAAAAAGAACTAAATGGTACACAAGGAATGCACTTAGTACATAAACAAAATGTAACTCTTGCATCAACAAGCGTAAAATCCCAAAGGAAAAACTCTCACCCAATACTATATAACTGTCCAAAAAAATAATAAAAAATAAGAATACGATTAACCTATAACCATAACAGACTAATGTCACCATCAAGTCACTGTTTAGCCATACACACTGCCACCTGGTTAGTTCAACAAATAAGGCTGTCAAAGGCCTATGCCCTTACCCTCCGTCACATATGTGAGCTGGGCCCAGACCAGGCCAAAGCTCTTAATTAGCCTGCACTCACTAGGGCCTTGCTGTATCTTCAAGGGCCAGGTCCGAAAGAAGAGAAATTCTTTCTTTGATTTTCATCAATTGTCAACCCAATGCTAAACAATGCAATTTGTTGGTGGTGAAATTCATTTCAAGAGTGGGCATTCTACAAATTAATGGAATGAAACATGGTTGATAATCTGCAGCCTAATGCGAATTTTACTATAACAATGACTGATTATTGATGGAATAAGCAAATAGGAAAGAAGTGTCTTATTAATAAATTTCATTCGTCATAGTGTAGGTTCCAATTGTAGGTTGGTCACTAAAATCCAATGATTAAATCATGCTAGCAACAGAGCTAACATCAAACACCCAAAACATTTTTTTCCTCCCCGAGGAGAATCTGAATTTCTATCACCATCCAATCTTTTAGGTCATGTTTGGTAATGAAATCATCAAGGAAAAGATTCCCGCTTTCCACATTATCAACAAATATCTACATTTGGTTAGTGAAAATCTCCAATGATTATGGCCACTTCAAATCATTGCTACTAAGGATTTCGGCATCCGACCACCCCCCACCGCATCTCCAAATCCTCATGTCAAAATGTTAGCCATGTGATTTACGATCTCGTAATGTTGTCGCACATTCCTCTTACATGAATGAGTCTATCAAGAAGAAGTGTCTTACAAAGCCCCTCTTTGTGATTCTCTCTCTCTCGGTCGAGTCTCTCTCATCTGTTCTCTCTTCCGCTCTATCTCCATCTGCATCTCTTCCCTCTCTCTGTTCCCACTTCCAACTGATCCCCCTCCCCCTATGAGCCCTCTCCTGCTCCCCCCCTGTCGGCTCTCCCCCTATCAAACCTCAAATCTCTCTCTCTCTCTCTCTCTCTCTCTCTCTCTCTCTCTCTCTCTCTCTCTCTCTCTCTCTCTCTCTCTCTCTCTCTCTCTGACGAGGGGATAAAATTCTCACTTGGTAATTGGCACACCTAATTCGCCTACAGAAGTGCATTAATCCCTTGAAACTCTCTGATCGTTTCATAGTTTAGACAGAAACAAAACAGCCTTCTTTTTTCCTCCAAGGTGATCCCTCTCCCCCGCCAAGCCCTCTCTCCTCTTTCTTTCTTTCCCTATGCTCAGCCTTACCCTCTCTCTCCTACTATTTGATTATTAATTTTGAAATTTCTAGTTGCTCTTATTTCTTCGTCAATTATATTTATATGTTTCTTCGATTGATGAATTTTCTAATGTAATTTATTTTGATAATTAATTTGCTCATATACAATGATATTTTGGTTGTTGTGGTGTGCAAATAATATTCCTATGCTTAATGATACCTTATCCTATTTACTCTTATGCTTAGTTCCACCTTTCAGAGAGGCCTTAGGATACAATTAGACATGCGTATAGGGCTGCACACTTGTAATAAGGGATTTTAGTTTGTTCGATATCATGAATGGCCCCCACTTTGTTACCATTGCACATCTCGGTCATGGCTAATAGTTAAAGGACTCATACTAGGTGGACTCCCTATATTTCCACAGATTTTCGTGTTCAGCACCAAACGTGGATTCAAGAAATCCTCAATCAGTCCATAGCAATAACGAAATGTTGAACACGAGGAATCCTCGGCAATACAAATCCCTAGTGAGGGTTTTCCAGTTCTTAGGGCAATGCGTGCCTTTAAAGTTGGAATTAGCCCGAGGAAATGGTCCATTTATTTTTTTCATATCTATAGAATAAAGTGGGGCCCAACTACATAACACCATCCTATTTATTAGTTGCTAGTTCCCATGCTAGGCATTCACATTGGGTTCTTCTATTCTTTTCCCTACCCAGCCTAAACTTGTAATGTTGAGCATAATCTAAAATTTAATCAATGCATAAAAATGTCCAATCAAATCATAAAAAGTGCCTAATCCATATTACTATACTCTGCCAATTTACCTACCAATAATCATATGGCTATAGACTCATCCTGGCAAACAGATAGTCTGAAGAGACAGGAGCCCCACAGCCCAAAAAAAGAAAAAAAAAAAAACACACACACACACACACACACAGAGGCAATTCAAGCCAAGTGTTGAATAAAGTGGTAAGTTCCCAAATCTCAACTTATTATGCAGTTTCACTGTCGCTCAAAGGGTGCATCTAAAATCTCCATGTAAAGGCATGTGAACAGAATTTCCCCCCTTCCAAACCCCTATCGACCTGATGGGACATTTGGGTCAATGAAGAGACAGAGAAATAGCACATATTCACAGAGCCCCGTCTGCGCCAACATTGTATCGAATTCCTAAAACGTCATAGAAAATGGGGTTTTATCGAAGGAGTATTAAACAGGCAAGGAGTGAAGGCTCTAATGTGAAGATATCAAATTGAACCATCACTTTCCAATAATCTAATTCACTAGAGTAATGTGTGGAGATATATTTGATAGTCAATTCATGGAAATCATACAAATTCAATAGTGATTAAGCAAACAAACAGATTCCTGAATGCAGTTCCCAATACCCATGCCAACCCAAACAAGAAACTCAACTAAATCAATGACCAGCAATTTCAAATTCATGAAACAACGAAAAGACTTACCGATATCGAGTGTAATCTCGGTGCCGCAGTCCATGCTGCATCTGGGCCGACTTCAACAGCTGCAACACTGAGGGGACAACAACCCAAAAAAGCTTACAATCAAGGCAATGCGATTAAAAACGAAGGTAAGGAGTTGAGATTGCTACCATTGATTGAGAACTTTGGGTTGATTTTCTCAGAGATTTCGGTCGAAATCTTCCCACCATCGACTTCCATCGCTATGGCTTCGGTTCCTTTCGCCATCGATCCTTCACGCAAGAAGACAGAATCAAAACCCAGAAACCTGTAAAGATCTCAACCTATGATCCAATCGTTCATTCAATTGTATGAAAAAGGACGGATCTGAGGATCCGATTCGTGCCAATTGAGCGAGTGCAGCTTCTGGAATCGAGGGTTCCTGTGATCTAGCGTCACAGGAGAGACAGAGAGAGAGAGAGAGAGAGAGAGAGAGGCCCAGTCGACCTTTAAAGTTGCAACATGGGCCGGGCTAAACCCTAAGCCTCATATCAAATGGGCCATACTGGGCTTATTATTTGGGCTGGACTCTATAGCAGAGAAACTATATTTGGTATTGCATGAATCTATTTTAACTAAACCGTTTGGCACACCCTTTATTGGCCTTTTATTGGAGTGGTATACTGGTTTTAAAAACTGATATCGGTTTTTGTGCCGGTCTAGATTAGTGGGTTTTAATTTTGATGCTGGTTTTCATGCCTGTCTGGATGAGGACAAGCTTGTGCTGATTGCGCAGGTCCAAAATGTCATCACAAAAATCTAAAAATAGAAAATAAGATAAAACTAGTAAAAGTGTGAGTATTGAGTTATATTTAACAAGTGTCCAGTCCAAATATAGTGGCATTTCGTGTGGTTGACAATGAGTCGCTGATGATATGACATATAGCATTAGTTTTTAGAAGGCAAAATTATCTTTTTATCTTTTAATTCAAAGGGGAAGTAATTATATCATTAGTTTTTAGAAGGCAAAATTATCTTTTTATCTTTTAATTCAAAGGGGAAGTAATTATATAAAAGGTAAATTGGTAGGAAAGAAAAAAAGAGGGGTCTAGTTATCTTTTATCTAGTTTCACGTTAGTTAAGGGAGATTTTATGAAATATAAAAAATATAGGAGCCATTTTAAAGTTTTGCATATATATATATATACCTAGTTGTTAAAAATAGAAAATGAGAAGAAATGTCTTTTAACTTATAGGGGTCTTTTTTAGATATTGCATATTTTAGTTTAGGAATGTAGCATGGGGCATCTTTAAATTAAATAAAAATGTAAGGGCCATTTCAAAGTACTGCCAAAATACATAGGCCTATTTATTATATATATATATAAACTGAAGATATATTTTTCACTCATAGGGGTATTTTTTAGATTTTTCGTATTTTAGTTCATGCATACAACTAGGGGCATCTTTAATAAAAATGTAAGGACCTAGTTGTAAAAAATTAAAACTTTTTTGGTTGTAACCAACAGGGCTACCTGCGTATTTGTGATTATTCTCACAAAATTTAGTATATTATCTATAACAAAAAATGGAAAATAGAAAATGGAAAACTGTGTTATATTCTGTTTCAATTAGGGGCGGCACTGGGTTAACTCGAGTCCAAAATTTAAAACCATGGATATGCCTCTTATTAGAAGGGTAGTTTTTATCATAATGTAAAAAAGGAACTCAAGCTCATTTGCTATCAAAGGTGTAATTTCTTTGAGTATTTATGAGAGAAGATTACTTCTAGTATGACCTACGCTTGTTTGATAATAGAATTTTTTGAAATCTCAAACTTAAAAAAAAACACAAAAATAGAGTTTCCTTTTTCTTTTTGCCAAACTTTTCCATGATTGGTTTTGAAATAAAAAATATCGACAGTGGAGATATCTTAGCTCATGTACGTGGGTAAGTGGGGGTATCCCTGCCCAACTCAAATTCCAAAAATTTAAACCCAAAAGGACCCTGGAGACTATTGTGGTGGAATCATGTATTCGAGGTCCTTTTTGTATCTAAGAAAATTTTTTCGGTAAAATTCTCAAAAAAATAATAATGAATTGATGAAGAATTGTTAACTAAAATAACACAAACTCCACCATCCTAAGGGCACGTCAGTGTCCAAGTGCTTTTCATATTTGGTATGGAAAATTTCCATGAGTAAAAACAGCCATAGTCATCAATTGCACTGTTTTTAGATCTACTGCAAAATTGTGATTCTATTGGGACTTGAAACTCTCTTTCCATTTTCCACTATTAGGTCGCAACTGTCAAACATTGTTCATGGCAAATATATCTCGCATTTGGATTTGTAACCTTTGAAATGCTGCAGTGTGAATGGTTTGATTGCAATCTTTTGAGGCAAATTGCTTTTGTGTTGTGTTTTGGGTTGGGCTATTCAATGTTTTTTCTTCGTTGGGCCTTGTTGTTTCTGTTTCCTTGATTTTCCTTAGACATCCCATGTTTCCATCATTCCAAAATTCACACTTATGTTGTGAGGTGTTTGACAAGCTCGAACATATTCAAAACCTTAGATACAATGTACATATTTCTAATAGTATAAAGCAGGAAGCAAAACTACAACCACCTCCAGTTAAAAGAAGGGTATGTGCATATTTACAATCACCCAATAACATAAATATTGATTTGGTGTAGTTGCATGGCTTATCTTTCCTTGCACCTACTACTATTATTTTATCTCTTGTCCTTCTTCTGGTGTTGGAGAACTAAGCATTGAATCAAAATAGTAGAAGTGCATGAACTTTTCTAGTTTCAATGTGACACACCACATTTCGGGCCCTCTTAGATCTTGTCAGTGACCTGAATTCTTAGAACCAACATATCTTCTCTTTCACATATATGAGCTAAATCAGCCAAATGCAAGACATCATCAATAAAAGTATCGAATTTGTACATACAATGGACATTACTAATTAGCAAGTAGGTTAACAAAATTTGGAGTCTCTCATGAGATGAAGATGGAAATTCATGTAGATTTTCCATCTAGATGTGGGCCTACAAAGATCACATTTTATTAAAACCAAATCTTGACCCCTGGATTTGTGATGAGTGGACCGGTATGCCCATTGATGGCTATGATCAATGAAGGACTATGAGGGCTATGGCATACCTTGGACTATCATATAACATGTTGTGTTGGAAAGCCAAAAGGTTCTTGAAACCGAAAATTCACTTGTTCTACCTCTTGGTAAGGTGCAGTGGATGGGTGAAAGGGTGTACCATGCGGATGTACCTCTTGGTAAGTTGCATGAATGGAGGTGAAAGGGTGTGTCGTTAATACCCCCTCTTGGGAGTGGAAAGGGCAATGATGAGGAACTTTGACATCACCTGAAGGCTTATAAAGGGTCTTTGTCCATACTCTCACCATGGTAGTTTTGTCGTCTCATCGGTGGAGCTCCTTGGAAAGGGTTGTAAATGGGTTTTCAAAACCAAAAGAGACTCAAGAGGCAATATTAAGAGATGCCAAGGTAGATTAGTCGCAAAAGGATTCACGCATAGGAAAGGCATAGATTATCCTGAAACATTTTATCCAGTTTCAATAGAGGAACCGTAGCTTGAGATTTATTTTGGCAATGGTAGCACAATTTGATATGGAACTTCATCAATTGGATATTAAAACCGCTTTTCTTAATGGAGATTTGGGAAGAGACTGTGTATATGGCACAACCGGAGAGTTTTGAAGATATCCATGAGGATCGCCTCGTATGTAAATTAAAAAGGTCCTTGTATGTGCTGGAACAGGCATCCAACAATGGTACCTCATGAAATTTCATAACATTATTTCATCTTTTGAGTTTGTTGAAAATATTGTTAACCAATGTATATATCTCAAAATCAATGGGAGCATGTCCATTGTTCTCATTTTATATGTTGATGAGATATCACTTGTTACTAGTGATTTGGGGCTTTTGCATGAGACTAGACATTTCTTATCAAAAAGTTTTGAAATGAAAGATCTCAAAATCAATGGGAGCATGTCCATTGTTCTCATTTTATATGTTGATGAGATATCACTTGTTACTGGTGATTTGGGGCTTTTGCATGAGACTAGACATTTCTTATCAAAAAGTTTTGAAATGAAAGATCTCAATGAAGCGTCTTTTGTCATTGGAATAGAAATCTAGAGAGATAGAACTCAAGGTCTGCTCGGCTTATCTCAAAAGGCTTATATTAAAGAAGGTTCTCAAGTGGTTTTGCATATAGAACTGTGCTCGTAGAGAAGCACTGGTGGTCAAAGGAGACAAGTTCAACAAATTTCAATGTCCCCAAAATGAGCTTCAACACAAAGAAGTGAACAATGTCCCATATGCTTCACCCGTAGGGAGTTTGATGTATGCTCAAGCTTGCACTCAGCCAAAACATTGCCTATGTCGTGAGAATACTTGGCAGATATCGAAGTGATCTAGAATTGGATCATTGGAAGGCAGCCAAGAAGGGCACGTGTTACTTGCAAAGGACTAAGGATTACATACTTACATATAAAAGGTCTAATCATTTTAATGTGGTCAGGTACACAAATTCTGATTTCGCAAGGTGCCTTAACAGTAGAAAGTCCACTTCGGGCTATATTTTTATGGTTGTTGGAGTGCCTTAATAGTAGAAAGTCCACTTCGGGCTATATTTTTATGGTTGTTGGAGGCACTGTATCGTGGAAAAGCATAAAACAGTCCTTGACAGCATCATCGACCATGCATGTAGAACTTATGGCTTGCTATGAGGCCACATGTGAGGCACTATGATTGCCAAACTTTGTTTAAGGGCTCCGAGTTTTGAACTTATTTTTGGAGCCACTAAAAATATTTTGTGACAACTCCTCAGTTGTAATTTTTTCAAAAGATAACAGGCCACTCGACAATCCAAGTTCTTGGAGAGTACCTTGTTGTTCAATAATGAAATGTCTATGGTAGATATAAGTACATATCTGATGATTGTAGATCCCTTGACAAAGGTTTTACCCCCTAAGTTGTTTAAAGAACATGTTACTTCAATGGGGCTTATAGAGTCATTTGATGCACTTGGCTAGTAAAAAACAATGCAATGTATTTTCTAGACAATTGTTTTGTTCTTTGAGATTGGTTAATGGATGATTATGCTCTTCACAAGTACGATCTCAGTTTTACCATCTTGTTTAAGATGCTTTTGAAGACCACTTGGAAATTGACATGAATGATCATAGTGTGCATGTCATTTCTTGTACTATATAAGAAACAAATGAAGGTTTATGTTGTCTAAGATATTGGTATTAGTAATCTTGGATTGGTCCTGTATTGCTAAATGATTTATTGACTGCCATGGCTCTATATCAGTCTCTCTAATAGACCAGATCTGTTAAGGTGTGCTTAGAATCTAGTGGCTGTTCTGTTTTCAAAATAAATGATCACTTGTCCAAAAGAAGAGGGGAGGAGGGGAGGAGGAGGGGAGGTAGAAGTTTTTTCAAGGTGATTTTTAAATATATATATATAATAAAATTAAGTTTTTCAAATAAAAAAAACTGCTGATTGTGATAAATGTAGCCCAAGTGGGAGAATGTTAGATTTTCCATCTAGATGTGGGCCTACATAGATCACATTTTATCAAAACCAAATCTTGACCCTGGATTTGTGATGAGTGGACCGGTATGCCTGTTGATGGTTGTGATCAATGAAAGAGGGCTATTGTACACCTTGGACTATCATATAACATTTGGAAAGCCAAAAGGTTCTTGAGAAACCGAAAATTCACTTCTTGTACCCCTTGGTAAGGTGCGGTGACTGGGTGAAAGGGTGTGCTGCTTGGATGTACCTCTGGGTAAGTTGAATGAATAGAGGTGAAAGGGTGTGTCGTTAATACCCCTCTTGGGAGTGGAAAGGGCAATGATGAGGAGACCTTTCGTATCATCTCAAGGCTATATAAAGGGTCTTGCTCCCTATTCTCACCATGGTATAGTCTTGTCATCTCATCGGTGGAGCTCCTTGAGTGGTAGAAAGTAGAAGGCCAGACATGGTGTTTTACTTCTGTCAAGAGCTTCCTGGCAGGTAGGTGTGCTTATGTCTCCATCCATTTTATCATAGAGAAATACATGTGTATAGGTTACTTTATATGCCTACAATTCATTGTCACCGCATAATTGTCAAAATCCCAATGAACAAATTTCAAGAATGATATCAGTCTAGGTGCTCAAAATTCAAATATACAATAACGCAGAACTAGATAGAGTGTGACAACCCGAGCTCTTCAATCCATCTGGGGGCAGCTGACTATCTAGCAGCTGAGTATCTAACTACCTCAGATAGAAACACTCAAGGCCACTCTGCACTACAGAGGTAAAACAAACATAAGTAGAGGGTATCCAGGGACCCTTAAATCTCAAGCCTAAAGCAAAAGAGAAGCCACACCATATGAAAATGCAGCATAGTACAGGACTGTTCGATCATAGGCATATCCATTTGCTCCATGGTCGAACTGTTGAGAGGTTAAAGGCATATTGGCGCTTCTTTGCCTATGGGACCATTCTTTTCCATTGTCTTCCACCATGCTTTATAATCAATTGCAAGGCCATCCATAAATAGCTTCATCGATGTTGCATTTATTTGAGAAATTAAAGATAGCCCCGGAGACTCGGCAAGAAACTTACAATTAAATTAGATTTCCCACTAGATTTGTTTGTATTCCATTTAAGGATTTTTAATTATGTTTTCATCCACGTTGTATTTGGTTCATCTGTTTCCATGATGGTAGTTGATTTCAGCTATTGATCTGATCTACTGTATTATTTTCTTTTCCGGATCATTATTGTTTTCCCTCTCATTAATGCTAGGGTGATGTGGTTTGTCATGCTTATGTGTCAACACCATGATTGGCAACCATTCCACTTTGTGGGGCTCAGCCATTTACTTCAATCAATCGTAATGTTGACACATTAGCATATAAATGCTTCGTAATGTTGACATTTTAGCATATAAATGCTTTGTATCAATAAACGTCACCCTAGCATTATTGGTTATATTACTATCCATATTATTCAAAAGCCATTATCTACTATTAATCTTGCTTCCATGTATATAGACAGATTCTTGGACAACTCATTTCTACATACTACGACTATTAATATTAATAGCGACAACAGCCACTATCTACTTGTAACGTTCCAACCCACGTCACTGAAACATAGTTTTCAAAATTCATTTATTTCTTGTGTTTCCCAACTCATTTCTACATACTACGACTATTAATATTAATAGCGACAACAGCCACTATCTACTTGTAACGTTCCAATCCACGTCACTGAAACATAGTTTTCAAAATTCATTTATTTCTTGTGTGTCCCTTGCTCCATTCAATGAGAAGTTCAAAATTCCCCCAAAATGACCTTGCTACACATCTTTCCAAAAAATCCCCCAAAATCCATTCAAAACCCAAAACAATATGGAAAAAACTCTCTGAGCACCCAATGAATTACTTGAAAATCTACAATAAAAATGACATGAGATCAAGAGTTGGAGCGAGTTGTTCCTTGAAGGGAAGATAATAATGAAAGAGAAGAGGAAAGGAAGAGTTTTTTTTGAAGAGTCTGTTTTTGTCAAAAAGAGATAATGAAAGAAAAGGGATAAGTGTGGTTCGGCTCCTGCAAATGCTTTTGATTCTAATGCGTCCATCTGTTTCCCGGGAGGCTCTCCACTTGGCTACCCACAAAAAGGTTAAAAAGTCATTCTCCATCGCGAAGTGGGTAGAAATGCCACCTAAAAAGGGTTAATTTTTCAACTTTTGCTTTAAAATAGACATATTGAGAATGCAATAAATGGGTACATCAAGCTTTTGGGCTTTTTCAAAGCAAAAAGCCCAAGAAGCATATTATTGGGCGATCCACACATAACCTTAGACATTTAGACAAATAGAGGTTAGAAATATAGACTATCACAAAACATAAAACATCTTTTGGAGAGTCAAAATAAAGAAGGCAACTCGCAACTAAAAAAATAATATTTTTACAGAGACATGGCACCAAACGTCCATCACACCATACTCAAATACCCTGAGATCACCTAGATGTCTAAAGCATTGGAGGAGGAAGGCTTTGCATACTGATTGTCAAAATTGAACATCGGGACAGATCAAGTCTTACTCTAAGTCGGATCGTATTCTCTGCTAGCCTACGTCATGCTTGATGTGACATGCGACCCACAGCATGTGGTCCACACACAAATTCATACAATATAATGTGATAATAACTTTATATTAATATTGATGAGAGTATTTGTCTAAAAGTAACAAATAATTCCATACAGTGTTCAAAAAAATAAAATAAAAAAAGAATTACAAAATGTCATAGCATAAACGTAATAAATATCTATGACCATGATATTTTCTTAATAAGATGTTTGAATTTGTTATGTGATGGGTTTGTGAAGCCTGATTTAGGGTTATTATGTAATATGTCGGTTTGATCTGGACCCTTTGTTATAAGGTTAGATCCGACAGTTATTAATGCTCAGGGTTATTATAAATTAAGGCTTCTATTTTATTCTGAGCGGTGTAAGAAAGAGAGAGTTGGTTTTCTGCAGAGAAGAACCCTAGGAGAGTTGTGTACTCTTGTAATCACAAGAAGAGAATTGTTTTTCTTGTCGGTGATCTCTAACAATAGTGAATAGGTTTGCATATCCGTGGACGTAGCTCACATCGGGTGAACCACGTAAATCCGATGTCTATTGTGTGGATTGTGTGTTCTTCTTATTTTTTCTTCTTTCCTAACAACTGGTATCAGAGCAAGGTTTGTTAAGATTGTGGGATCGTGGAGATTTGTGGGATCAAATATTGATTGAATAGTTTCTGTTTACAGAAACTTGGATCCGGGCTCGATCGTCGCTGTCGCATGCCGTCACCCGAGAAGAAGGGTTTTAGGTTCTCTTGATCTCGCCGGAATCAAATAGGAAGAAGGAAGCCGGCTACTGGATCTCTCTTCGTCATCGCCGGAGAAGAGGAACTGCGCAGTCGCTGTTCATAGTCTGCAGTCCCCATTGCACACCGATTGCTAGCCGCCACCGCCTCCAGTCGCCGATCGTCGCTGTTTCTGCATGCATCGCCGATCCTCCATCGCTGTCGCCGGTTCCCTAAACATCCCGCCACCACCATTGCGCTCTCAGGTGTGCTGTCGAGGGAGAAAGGGTCGAAATCCGGATCCTCTGACTGCCTAACGTCGCTGCCGCTCGCCGCTTTCGCCCCCCACGGTCACCGTTCGCTGCCGCCGAAAAGGAACGCCTCGCCCGCCGCCGTCAACCTTCGTCGTGAGCCCGCTGCCGTCGCCAAGAAGAAAGGGGTTGCGTTCGGCCCCCTGTTGCAGAACAAAGGAAAGAGGAGGTTGAAGGAGGGGGTTTCAGGTTTAGGTCAGTTTCGGGTTAGGTCAAGCCCTAACCCGTGAAGCCCGTTCTACGAGCAACAGCAGGTTCAGCCGGGTCAAGTCAAGTTCGACCGACCCGATTGTAGCAGAAGCCCAGCGAGCAACAGTAGGTTCAGTTCCGGGTCAGGTTAGGTTTGACCCGACCCAGTTGCAGCAAAGCCCAGCGCACAGTGCAATTCAATTTCGGGTCAGGTGAACCCGACCCGGGTCCACTTCAGAAGCCCAGCAAATTGACAGCAGCGACGTAAACAGCAACGTCAGCACCGGTCAACAGGCAAGTTTGACTAGATTCGACGGCCAGAATTGTTTTGCAAGTTTTGAGGTTATCCGAACTCCAAATTGTGCTCCTTTTTTTTTCTATACACTCGTTGCGACGAGATCTATGAGATAGACGGAATAGATTGACTGTTTGACTGACAGAAAGATTATCAAGTAAATAGAGCTTGGTTTAAGTGGGAGCAATGACGAAAGACATAAAGCAAACAATTGAAAAGTTCAATGGACAGAATTTCGCATTCTGGAAGATGCAAATAGATGATCTTCTTTACCAGAAAAATGTCTACTTGCCACTTGGAGGAAAAGCAAATAAGCCTGCAACTATGTCAGATCTAGAGTGGGAGGTGCTTGACAGAAAAGCTTTAAATACGATCAGACTCTCTTTAACAAAATATGTTACATTCAATATTTCAAAAGAGCAAACCACTGAAGATGTTATGGCTGCCCTTTCACGAATGTATGAAAAACCATCTGCTTCAAATAAAGTGCATTTGATGAAAAGATTGTTTAACATGCAGATGACAAAGGGTGGGATTGTCACTGAACACATAAATGAGTTCAACATAGTCATGAGCCAGTTATCATCGGTAAAAATACATTTTGATGATGAGATTTGGGCACTATTATTGTTATCTTCTTTACCAGATAGTTGGAGTGGTATGGTTACTTCATTGTGTAATTCATCGGGATCAAATAAACTGAAGTTTGATGATGTTGTGAGTACTATCATCGATGAAGAACTTTGCAAGAAATCCTCAGGTAAATCATCAAGAAGTGCATTGAATGTAGAAAACAGAGGAAGGAAAACTGAGAGAGGTCAGAGTCGTGGAAGATCTAAATCAAGAAGCAAGTCAAGATCGTCAAAAGGCAAGATCACATGCTGGAATTGTGGCAAAAAGGGACACATAAAAAAGGATTGCAGAGCTCCACCAAAGAAAAACAAGCAAAGGAACGGTAACAATGACAATGACAGTGATGCTTCCGCAAATGTTGCAAGTGATACTGTTCATGATGCTTTAATTTTATCCTTTGATTATAAATCTGAATCTTGGGTTATAGATTCTAGTGTGTCCTTTTTCACAAAAAATATCTCCAAAATTATATGAAAGGTGACTTCAGAAAAGCCTATCTCGGTGATGATAACTTTGTGACATAATTGGCAAAGGAGATGTTAAGATCAAATTGCCAAACGGAGGTACATTGCAATTGAATAATGTTAGGCATGTACCGAGCCTTAGAAGAAACCTCATATCTGTTGGTCAGCTTGCAAGCTCTAGTTATATTACAACCTTCGGAGGTGACTTATGGAAGGTGACAAAAGGGAATATGGTTGTTGCTCGCGGTAAGAAATAAGGTACTCTTTACTTGTCTAATAGCAGTACTAATTCTATTGCAGTTGCAGATAAAGGCACAGACACAAACACATGGCACTGTAGACTCGGACACATGAGTGAGAAAGGGATGAAAATCCTTCACTCGAAAGGTAAGCTCCAAGATCTCAAGTCTTTGGACTTAGAGTTCTGTGAAGACTATGTTTTTAGAAAGCAGAAGAAAGTTACTCTCTCTAAAGTAGGGAGGCAACCAAAATCAGAAAGGTTGGAACTAGTTCACACGGATCTGTAGGGACCAATACAGGTACATTCTCTTGGTGGATCTTCTTACTTTGTTACATTCATTGATGATGCTACCAGAAAACTATGGGTTTATCCTATGAAATACAAGTCTGATGTGTTTGGTATTTTCAAAAAGTGGAAAGCTTTGGTTGAAAATGAAATAGGTCTGAAATTGAAATGCTTGAGGTCTGATAATGGGGGAGAGTACTGCAGCAAAGAATTTGAGGAGTTTTGCTCCACAAATAATAAAGCGAGAAAAGACCATTTCTAATACACCACAGCAAAATGATGTAGCGTACGAACAGGACCATTGTAGAGTGTGTTAGAAGCATGAGGCTGCATGCTGGATTGCCAAAGCAGTTTTGGGCAGAAGCAGTGAACACTGCTGCATACTTGATCAATCGTAGGCCCTCAGTACCTTTGGATGGTGGATTGTCAGAGGAAGCTTGGAGTGGAAAAGAAGTAAATCTTTCACACTTAAAAGTATTTGGTTGTATCTCTTATATTCATGTTGATGCTGAGAAAAGGGATAAATTAGATCCTAAATCCAGGAAATGCACTTTCATTGGATATGGTTCTGATGAATTTGGTTATCACTTCTAGGATGAAGAACATAGAAAAATCATCAGAAGTAGAAATGTTGTATTCAATGAGAAAGTCTTGCATAAGGATAAGGATAATGTGCAAAAGGATAATACAGAGTACTTAGATGTAAAGGACATTCTTGAAAATGATGCACTCGAAGCACATGATAATGTAAACCCACAGGTGGATCCTTATACACCTACATCAGTAAGAAGGTCATCTAGGATTCCTAAGCTCACACAGCGTTATTCACTTTCAATGTATTATTTGTTGTTAACTGATGGTGGTGAGCCAGAATGTTATAAAGAAACAATGCAGGTTGATACTCAAGCTAAGTAGGAGCAAGCCATGGAAGATGAGATGCAATCCTTATTATCAAATCAGACATGGGACTTAGTTCAGTTGCCTGAGGGAAAGAATGCATTGCATAACAAGTGGGTGTACAGGTTGAAGGATGAACATGACGGTAGCAAGAGATACAAGGTCAGATTAGTTGCAAAGGGCTTCCAGCAAAAGAAAGGTTTTGATTATTTCAAACTATTTTCTCTTGTGGTTAAGTTAAACATAATCAAAAGTGTTTTGAGAATTGTGGCAGTAGAAGATTTACATCTTAAACAATTAGATGTTAAGACTGCATTTCTCCATGGTGACTTGGAAGAAGATATCTACATGTATCAGCCACAAGGATATCCTGTCTCAGGAAAAAAGGACATGGTGTGTAAACTCAAAAAGAGTTTTTATGGCTTGAAGCAGGCCCCAAGACAATGGTATATCAAATTTGATAGGTTTATGTGCAACACAGGTTATAAACGATGTCATGTAGACCATTATTGTTATTATAAAAACTTTGATAACTGTTATATCATTCTCCTTTTGTATGTAGATGACATGTTTGTTGCAGGATCGAACATGCAAGAAATAAATAATCTGAAGAAACATTGTCAAAGGGGTTTGAAATGAAGGATTTGGGTGCTGCGAATCAAATTCTCGGCATGAGAATCACTAGAGAAGGAATAAATCGTACACTGAAGTTGTCTCAAGCAGAATATGTTGAAAAAGTCCTACACAGGTTCAACATGCAAGGTGCTAAGCCAGTTAGCACTCCACTAGCAAGCCATTTCAAACTCTCAAAAGAGTTGTCTCCTAAGACAGAATGGGAGAAAGATGACATGTCTAAGATCTGATATGCTTTAACTGTTGGTAGTTTGATGTATGCTATGATTAGCACAAGACCTGATATTGCTCATGCAGTGGGAGTTATAAGCAGATTCATGGGTAACCCTGGGAAAACACATTGGGAAGTAGTTGGAAATCACAATTACAGGATGTTGTTGCACTTTCGACTATAAAAATAAAGTATGTTGTTGTTACAGAAACTAGCAAGAAAATAATTTGGTTACAGGAGTTAATGGAAGAGTTGGGTAAGAAGTAGAAGGACAGCAAGCTGTACAGTGATAGTCAAAGTGTCATTCATCTTGCGAAGAATTCAGCCTTTCATTCAAAAACCAAACACATTCAGATAAGATATCACTTCATACGGTGACTTCTAAAAGAAAAGGTGTTGAAATTGGACAAGATTCTCACAAGTCAGAATCCTACAGATATGCTTACAAAGGTGGTGAATATAGAGAAACTGAAGATGTGCTCAGCTTCAGTTGGACTTCCTGTTTGAAGACAAGGTGTTGAGATTCGACGCCGTATTCCGCTGTTGTCATTGTCATTCAATGTGATTAGTCTTCAAGTAGGAGATTGATGGGTTGGTGAAGCTTGATCTAGGGTTATTATGTAATATGTCGGTATAATATGGACCCTTTGTTATAAGTTCAGATTCGACAGTTGTTAATGCTCAGGGTTATTATAAATTAGAGCTTCTGTTTTATTCTGAGTGGTGTGAGAAAGAGAGAATTGGTTTTCCGTAGAAAAGAATCTTATGAGAATTGTGTACTCTTGTAATCACAAGAAGAGAATTATTCTTCTCGTGGGTAATCTCTAACAATAGTAAATATATTTGAATTTCCGTGGACGTAGCCCACATCGGGTGAACCACGTAAATCCGGTGTCTATTGTGTGGATTGTGTGTTCTTCTTGTTTTTCTTCTTTCTCAACATTAAGTCCATTTGAATTTATAAATCCAACTATAGTAAAAATGCAAATATTTCAAAACCTGATCAAATTATTGGTTCAAAAGGAAAATCAAATTCTCGTAATGAAAAGAATATCAAAATAGGAAGTAAAATATTTATTAAAGGAAAATCAAATTCTCGTAATGAAAAGAATATCAAAATAGGAAGTAAAATATTTATTAAAGGAAAAATCAAATTCTCGTATTGAAAAGAATATCAAAATAGGAAGTAGTTTATCTTAGATACATGAGAATTACAAGTATTGATGGACAACTCTACTACACACAAATTTAAAGAAAAAAAAAAGCCATAAACAAAAATAGAACTAAACCAATCCCATGAACAAAGAGCAAATAAGCAAAGGGAGATGATATTATTAGACATTGAGATCTAGGTACTTTAGGCAATAAAAGGGCTCGTGCCTAGTAGCTCTGCCTGTGGTAAGATTGGATCTTAAGCTTTCATTTCACAACTGAAGATCACAACATTTGTAGGAAATTATAGAAGGGAGACATAGTGATTAATTCATCACATATTGATTTGAATTAACGAAGGTAATTAGAGAAGGAGACATGCCCTTCCTCTACGAAGTTAAGAGTTTTGAAAGTTCAAACTCATGCTTTCATGTTTCTTCTACAGCTGCCTTTTTTCATTCATGTCACTAGA
The DNA here is from genome assembly GCA_037013555.1 of Sextonia rubra. Lineage (NCBI taxonomy): Eukaryota > Viridiplantae > Streptophyta > Magnoliopsida > Laurales > Lauraceae > Sextonia > Sextonia rubra. The sequence continues at coordinate 13,727,504 of JASUAD010000007.1, read as the reverse complement.
TTTTCATTAACTACAGGCTACAGCCATGGCAGGCACTCACAACTTGCACAAGAATGTTGGATAGTATCTTCACAGAATGAAAATCCTCTTAAAAATCTAAAAATCCTTTAATGACATGATTTCTAACATTGTACGTTCTTTCCAGAGTATAAATTGAGTTAGAGCGAGCTCGAGCTTAGAAAGCAGAGCTAAGCTGGGCTTTTCAAGCTTGCTTGAGCTAGAATGGGGCACAAATTCTGGCTACTTGATGCGAACAATGTTGAGCTAATCTGCATTAATGGTAGTAGTTTCCCTCTGATTTCTTTGCATAATAGTTTGGACATTAGATGGCCCATAACTACTGGTATCCTACGATTGGTTCGGGCCAAGTGAGCCTTGTCCAAGCCCAGCAGATTTAGTTCTCAGATTGGGCCCAACCCACTTACAAAGTGCATGTCCCCATGATGCCTACATATTTGCATAGGTAGGGCTGATATTAGGGCCTTCAAGCATTCAAAAGGCCATTCCCAGTTCATTTCACATAGGGCTACAAAATGGGCCGAGGACAACATAACATTCCTAAAAAAATAGCCCGTTTCCAAACCAACGTGGAGCATGATCGGATAGGGTCACGCCTTGCTCAGAGAATGAGGCTCTTATTAAAAAACCTTTATGTTTAATTTTTGCCCCGTTTATTAACAGGGCCTGGGCTCAGGATGGGCCTTTGATGCTTCTTGTATTTTGAACGAATTTGATTCACATTGTCATAAAGATACACTTGGTTTTAACAATTTTGTTTTAAAAAATACTATATATATATATACAGTAAGACAAGACAACATAGAACATAAAAAATAATCATTCACATCCAGTATGTACAATCTTACAGTACATAGCACCTAATGGGCCCCTCTTTATGACCCATCCGAATTCTAGCAAAGAGAAGGAATTGACCTCTTTGTAATTCCTTTCTTCAAAATAACTTGGGTTAATAGCTCCTTTGAAACCCTAATCAAAATTTTGTTTTCTTGATAAAAACCTATACTTTTCGTGTGTTTTGGGGACCACCCATAGTTTTTACGGAACCATGTGAGAATTAATTTTCACTTGAATATATATATATATGTTATATTATATATATACGAGGAATTCTCAAAAACCCCACATTTAAAGCGAGTAAACAATCATTTTACTTGTCTATTTAAACGATGTCAAGTTCTATGAGAGTGGATAGATATTGATACCTTCAAATTTGCTAAAAATATGGACCAAACACGTTAACCATTATAAGAGTTCCTGACCCAATTTTTCTCCTTCCCTTAAAATGAGAAACAACGGTTAGTAGATGGGCCCAACTGATATTTAATTTAAATATGTTCACAATAGATAGTAGATGGGGCCCATTATTTTGATCAGTTGCCATAAATCCGATTGAGGTCCCACCTTACCAGCTACTTACTCTTGGAGACTTTCTTCATTTTTTCCACAAATCATAGAGAGATGTTGGATCCTTCTCCTCGTTCATCTAACTCACGTGGCCCTCTTGAATCAATGTTAATTTTATTGATTAATGGCATTTGGCGGGCCAGTTCAACAAGACTTCAACCATTTGTTAATTAGCAATCTCTCGGGTGGGCCCAGGATTTGTTATCTGATTGCCATCAAAGAAAATATATGGCTTCATAAATCTTATTAGGCTATGGGGATGCTAGAAATTAATAACAAGCTCACATGTGGGAAGGCATGGGCCGACTTTATGAATAACATTGGATTATGATAGAAATACTCCTAATTTTAAGGTAAAGATAACTATATAAGATGGATTAGATCGATTTTAGGAGATGAAATTGGGTTAAAAAATGAATAGGTTTTCCGCTTTTTGTGGAGGATCACATGCACTTCCTTTTGTTTTTTTAATGGAAAGATGAGTGTATGATATGGAGGATATGTGTTATACTTTGATAACCTTAAAAAAAGGACTTTTTTTTTTTAGTGAAAAACGCTTGGAATGTTTTATAGCATGACCCTATAAATATATATATATACAGATATATAAATGAGGAGAATATTACTATACATCCTTCCCTCACTATGTAGTAAGGAATAATGTTGTGGCTTTTCCTCTTTATATATGAAGATTGTTCTTTTCATAATACCATAAATGGCTTTTCTTCTTTTATGTATGAATATTTCCAAATATGCATTTGTCTCTCAACACACTGTGAGAGAAGGATGTATAGTCATATTCTCCTAAATATAATGGTTATTGGTGAGCACCATGCGTATAGTGCGCAATTGGGCGGGGCCCATTTGATGGTCCATCCAAATGGACCACCAACAACACGCCTTGAATTGCACCTGTCTCCTAAGTTTTAATTTCATCCGAATAGACTAGATCGTTGGATCAACTGTATACCCATGCAAATAAACTATACACTATTAAACTTGTGGTTTTTAGATGGAGATGATATAGGTGAGGGATTGGGCTAATTTTTGTAGAGAGGAGGGGCCTAATGTGGGCCCACGTTGAGGTGCACACAGTATTTCAGTGCGCACTATGCGCATCTGACGATTCTTAAAAGTTCCCCTAAGCTCGAGCTTATATAAGAAACTCTATAAGCCCGAGCCCTTGGGGCAAACCCTTGGTCCATCCAAATGGACCAAATACACGACCCTCTAAACTTCAAATGTCCACCAAATTTTTATTAAATTTGAATTTACTAGACCGTTGAATTGACTTATACCGTTCCGAATTGATTGTAAACCATTAAACTTTTGGGGCTCAGATAGAGATAATAAAAACTATAGTTGAGGTTGATTTTTTTATAGAGAGGAAGGTCCTAGGAATCCTTAAATCATCCCCACCTCTCCACACCCCCCCCTCCCCCCCCCCCCCCCAAACCAATCCTCATCCTCATGTGGGCCTCACCATACACTTGAGCTTACCTTACCCTAAGCTTGAGCTGTGAGGAGCCGGCCCATATATATATTTATAAAAAATCAGCCTCAACTGTGGTTTCTATCATCTCCATCTGGGCTTCAAAAGTTTAATTGTCAATAATCTATTTAGATCGTTGCATAGTCGATCCAATGGTCCGGTAAATTTGAATTTGACGAAAAATTGGTGGATATGTGGAATTTAGGGGAAGAGGGGGTTATGTGTTTGGTCCAATTTGATGGACAATGGGTGGGCTGCTGCTCGGGCTTACAGAATTTCTTATTTAAGCTTGGGCCCATTAATCCTGGCTTCAGTCCACCGAGGCCAAGAGAATCATCCTCATTTTTCATCACATAGAACTAGAGGCAACACCCAGCCTAATTTCCTTCTCCTCCTTACTCTCCCTCTATCCAGAATTAAACCCAACCCAACCATTCTCTTCTTTTCTTCTCCTTCTGCAGATTTTCTCTTACTTCACTCCTATCACTGCTTCTTCCTAGCTTTCTTTCTTCTTCTCTGTTTTCTCTTTCTCTACTTTCTTTTCTTTCTTCCTTCCTCTTTTGTCAACCGGTCCACTCCTTTGTAACCAACATCACTGAAGCTCCCAACTAGAGCAACACTCCATCTTGGTTCCAATTTCCACCCTCTGCTGCTTTCACTCCAACTTCCACCCTCCCAGCCACCTCCCTCCACCCAAAGTTGCAGGCTTTTTTTTTTACCCCTAACAAAAGCCCCCTAATTAGATGAATATATATATATATATATAGCAGTGGTCATACAGGACCATTGCTGTGCACACAAACCTTGGAGAGTTCATGGTTTGAGAGTCTCCTTATACAATTTTTTTGATAAATTCCTTAAGATATTATGATTCCTAGCCTTAAAAACATATAGTTTTTCGGTATTTTTCATAATTTCTAGCCTTAATACATATTACTTTTAGTATTCTAATTTTTTCACAGTTTTTGCTTTTTTCTTTTTTGATAAGAAAAAGTACTATATTGAAAAAGAGGAGGAGCCCAAAACAACAAAACACAAGAAAGATAAAAAGTAGGGATGGAAATGGAGTAGGTACAAATGGGACCCATCTACCTTGCTCCTATTAAAGGCAGATTTGGCGGTGGTTATTTATTTTTTTTTTTAATTTTTATGTAATGCGTGTTTGGGCTTTATTGCCCCGCCTTGCTGCGCCTAAATATATAAAATTTATATACTTATTACTAAAGTAATAGATAAAATTCATGTGGTGTAGGTGGTTTTGGGTCTTAACATAAGGCATATAGGAAGAAAACGTGACATGTTCAAACTCTGCTATATATTCTTATCCATTTTTATATATTTTAAAAGTTTCAAGCTTTGAATATGACTAAACCTACTTAAATAGGGTGGGTTTGGTATTACAATTAGTGACCCGTCATCGGGCAGAGTGGGATTGGATTAGATAATTTGAGACGGGGTAGGTTTTGGTTTAACACAACTTGTACCAAATCCGCCCTATTGCCATCCCTAACAAACAGACCCACCAAGGTTGATGATCATGCAGGATCCATCTAACAAAATCACCTTGCAAAAAGAAGTCCCTATTAAGGTTGAAGCTGAGTTTGGCTACAAAATGAACCGATCTTACAAAATGTCTAGGGATAAAAGAGAACTCAAACAGATGATTAGGCATTCGGCACATCTTGATTGTCAGAGATGATGCCCTTAATCGACCAGCTCCTTTAATTCCTTCCATCACCTGAGCATTATCACAAAAAATGTGGATCCTAGTGAGGCCAAGGTCATTAACTTTCCTTAGCACAAAAAAGGATTGACTTCTTCCGCATCTTTTACGGAAGCGACCCTTAGTCCAAAGCCGCTCCTGCGTATTACGCGGAAGCATTAGACCATACAAAGCCCATCTTCCTTCTACGGCCAGGAAGGCTGCATCTGTAAAAATCAGAATAGAGTCGGATAGGGACTTTACAATAGGCTTTGGGTCTGGAATTGAGGATGCGCCTACAATATAGTCTCCCTCTTATCATCGTGGGATTCCCACATCATTTTATTGGCCAAATTTTGAATTCTAGCTGGACTAAGAGCCACACCTCTAAATATAAAATTGTTTTTCACTTTCCACCAGGCTCACCAAATTGTTGACACCCAGGCCTTAGAGTCTTGGTTTGTGAGGGGAGAGGCTGGGCTTTCAGAGTCCATGATTTCCTTCCACCATTCTTATATTCCCATATTGGGACCCTTATCAATTCGCAAACCATGTTTAGAACCAAACCATATTCGTTGGTTTGTGACTTGGACCCATGATTTAAATGAATCAAATGATGCAATGGGCTACCCATGGAAGGCCTTACTCATGAGTCTCATGAATGGGCCCAAGAAAGAAAATACTTGTTGGACCCGAAATTCGGGCGGCAGAATCTGACCCAACTAGCATCTAAATCAAAATCTGACCCAAACAGGACCTGCATCACGTGTTGGTCTGTGATTGGCTAGGGAATTTTGATCCTCAAACAAATTGGACATGCTTGACCCGCCCGATTTGATTCAAGCCACCAACGTATTACTTATGGGTTGAGTTCACCTGTTAAATTTCTGAATTGGTTTTAGGTTGACATCTTCACCTCAAATAATAAATGGTTCTGATTTAAATTGAGGCTATACCTGTTATCTACAGTGCTCAATCTTTATTGCCAATAATGCCTTCTCACAACTTGACTAAATATGTAACACATTTGCCACCTCAGCGGTGGGACCACCCAATTAAATATATTTTTAGAAACTCCTTCCTATGTTAAAGTGGGCCACTACAATTCTTTTCCCTACTCATTTATATAGCAACGTGCCCTTGAAGAAAAAGAGGACGAGGAGAAGAAGAACCAGAAGAACAAGAAGAAGAAGAAAAAAAAAAAAAAAAAAAATCTTACCTCTTACACTGGTCAACCCTTCTCATCTCATATAATTAAAAAAGGGGTCAAATATGTAGAGGTAACTTTCTCGTGATTCATACGTATTCTATTATATGATAAAGGCCAAAATTATCCTGCGCAAACCGCGCAAGATACAAATTGCTGCTCCAGATATTTTATTCATACAAATCGGACACCAATGATATGGTGTGTAATGCCCTTTGCGCCCATAATTCTCGGACTCACAATCCATCTGAGTTCACTTACCTCATTTAAAACAAAAAAAGGTTAAATGATCCAAATGCCCTTATCTTCTCTACCTACTAACTTTCTCCTCGTCTTTTCCCCCTTCCCCAGCAACGATCGTCGGACGATCTCCCTCCCTTTCCCTCTTCCTCCCATCCCTCTCCTTCTCCCTCTTCCCTTATCTTCCTCTCTCTCCCTCTCCCTTTTTCTTTCTCTCACTCTGCTCCTCCTTGCACTCCCTCTCTGCTCGATCGGGCAGAGGTGGTCCCCTCTCTCTCCCTCCATCGAGGGGGGGTTGGTGTTGCAGAGAAAATGGGAGGGCATTTGGTTCATTTCATCCTTTAAAAAAAAAAAAAAAAGAAACTATGGTGAGTGAACTGAGATGGATTATGAGTTCAAATAGCCAGTTCCTAATTCAAGTCCATAATAGATTTGGGCCTTCCAACCATTCATAGTTTTCAGGCCTATCAAGAGGGCCCAAATCTATTCTAATTTTTTTCATTTTTCAACAAAAAAAAGGAAAAAAAACTGAATCAACCAAAATGCCTACACCCAAATCAAAAGCGCTAACCATGGCTTAAACAGCTGGTTTTGAAGCATGTAATTGCTAGGGTTGAGTTATTTGGAACATACTTTCTTTCTCTCTTTTTCCTAACGAGAATTTTGATGTCCCTTGCCAACTCAAGGCAATGAGGAATATAGATTTTTTTTATCAATAATATATTTTAGAATATTAAACTAACCATTACGTATGAACCATTCTCATCAAAACAGATAAGAGTGGTCCATCACTCACCTAAAACTCAATTAATGTACTTAAGTCTCATCTCATCAATTTACTCAGGCTAAACTCTATTATAATTCAATTAATACTCTATCAAACTGAAGAATTGTGCTTCTGAATTTCAACTCCGGTAAATTTAAAATAAGACCAAACATGCTTGTAATTGATCTTTGATCATTCTATGTGCCATTAGTCCTCACATATGACGTTATTCATATTACCAGTCAAATTAGAGTCAAATCACAGATTTAAGTCTAGTGAAATATCTGTCCAGAATGCCCGAAGGTTCAATCTATAAAATAGAGAAAAAAAAGCATCAAATAGCAGTTTAGGCTTTTGGTGGTCACATGAGTTGGGTCAACATGGGCCCTTACATAAGCATATTATGTTTTAAAATGTCCCAACTCCGATTTTTAACTATCTGACTCGGTTGAGTCTTCGTGTCAATTTCGATGAATCTCAAAGTCATCTACACTGTCAACATTCAAAATTTGTTATCATCGACTCATTGAAAGGTTATAAAACTCTCTATAATTGCTGTGTTATCAGCAATGACGACTGCCTAATGTCCAAACAAAACAAACACATCCAAAGACGCGACAAGATTAGTCTCCTGGAGGCCAGCACATGCAGAAGTCATACACTCTGTTAAGCAACCCAAAAGTAATATTTCCTGGAGAGCCAGTTGGACGGTCCGGATCGGCCGATCTGACCGTCACTTTCATGGCTTCAGATTTTAATTTCTTGTACAACTGGAGGTGGGACTGAAGAACACATGCGTGTACAGTTTACCATAGAAATTGAGTCATTTGACTCTTAACACAATCCCAAACAGAACAAACACAGTTGACCGATGTACTGTGTGCCATGGCCCCCACGTTTTCTGTGTCATGTTGATGTGCCAAAAGGTAGCATGTGGGGCCCACTTAAATCACATGATCGAGAGGTGGCGATGTATGATTTAGAGAGGTAGTTGGGTGAATTACGGTACATCAATTTTCATAATCAAATACGTGGCAGTGATTATGAAATGCTATACTGGATGTTTTTGGCCGCCTTAGAAAAAGAGACATGCTAGCATATTGAATGCTTTATTTGATGGCTACAAGCACATGTGGGTTCTTACCCAGAGAAGAAGCACATGTTGGTTGGGCAGAGAAGTTTAGGAAAAAACAAAAAACAGGACTTTCTGATTTAGGGCAACTTTACAATCAGAGTCAAAATATTTTACTTCTCAATATTGAATGGCTAAGAATGTCCAGTAGAGTTGATGATTCGTGCACTCTTAGGTAATAATTTACAAGCAATCACCAAATGTAATGGCTTTTTACTACCCTTGGACCAAAGAATTCTCACTACGAATATGTGCAACGGAGGATTTTACATTGATATCAGTGTATATATCATGTATGGCCAAGAAAAAATTAGTTTTCATGCATAAATCCACAAAAATAAAGATTTTTAAATCTTATCAGGAAAAGTATGACCTAAATATCTTTAATGAGGATATTCACTAATTCAAATTCTCATGGATTTTAATGCTAGGCATAGATTTTCCACAAATGAGTGGAAAACCAAAAAAAAAAAAATTTATGAGGATTTGGTTGTAAGGATTTCAAAATCCTATTGGGGAGGTAGGACTCGAAAATCTTTAAATTGAGAATTTTCTTTTGGTTCAAATTCTTGAGCATTAATAATTGTTAAACATAGGTTTTCCATAACTTTGTGATAAGCGGAAATCTTCTCCTTGAGAATTTGATTGCCAAATATTGCATTATATTATAATCCATTCATGCATCTATTAGGTCAAGAACTCCAGTAAGACAATATGTTTCTCACTTGCCCATATGCTATGAGACAAAAGAAAAACAGTAGCCTTCATCTATTTTTTTTTGCCATTAATAGGTACAATGAAGCTTGATATCTTTGAAGTGCTTATATATATTGGCCCCTCCTCTCCTCTGCTTGTGCAGATAGAAAATTAAATCTGCTCACGTGTGTGGAGCCCACAAAGGGATGGGGCTAGGGAGGGATTTAAACATTTGCCTAGGCGTCCTATGTACAAAAACACAATCCACCATTTTAGCCCCATCCAATCATCCTAAACCCTAACATTTGGGGACAATGACTAGAGAGGGCTTTGGTGGTCCACTTGGATGGGCCAAAGGTGGGCCCACATAGGCAAGTGGACAGGTTTGCCCCCGTCTCCACCATTTGACCATGATAAAATAAGGTCAAGACAACGTGTAAAGTCCAACTTTTTAGGGCCTATTTCTTTGCATTTAAATAGATAACAATTTTTACCAATATATATACATAACAATTGAAGAATACATAGGATTCATAACATAAATAATTAAAAATGAAGACTGTACTTTAATTTTAAAAAATAACCTTTCCTTCTATGGAAATGAAATTAAATGGAGATGAGAAATAAATAAGCAGTCATCACCTTAGTTATTCATTTTACATCTTCTTTTGAAGTTTTTTTTTCAATTTATACAAGGAAAGGTTATATAATTCTTTTTATATGACGAGAAACCCATGAACCCCATATGGTTGAAAAACTGTTTCAAAGCGAGGACCTCCAGCTCATTGCTGGATTTTCTAACCACTCAAGCATTATTTTAAGGGACGTGCTAAACGAATAGTGAAAGGGACTCAATATATTTAGCCCTTTTTAAAAAGAAATAAAAATAAAAGTGAAATGACCCAAATGCCTGCAAGGACTCGTCCCCAGATATTAATTTTAAATAATTTTAATTAGTTTTGAAAATTAAACATTAAATTAGAAAAATACACTACTCTGAATTAGGGAACAATCAAGGTTGAATTGGGGAAATCAATCAACATTGAATAAGTGGGGCAGAATTAGAGCTTGCATGCGATTAGGGCTTGATTTGGTAATTATAAGACATGTTTGTAAGTTTTAGAAAATATGAGGAGTATTTTTATAATTTGAAAATAGAGTCAATATGGGCCTTGTTAGATAGAGAATAATTAGTTATGAAACTTTCCCTTAAGGCCACCCGAACCCATCCGCGTTAATCTAGTACCTAGGTGAAAGGGATTTAGGTTGAGCCCATTGTGTGGGAATCACATATTTGTCTCATCTTAAAAGAGGAGTAGCATCATTTGTCAATCACGGTAAGAGTTTGGTTTGGATACAACAAGACTAGAGAGCTATCCTACGACTCTACATGGGAAAAAGAAGAATTCTATAATACCTTTGCTTCCTAGTTTTAAAGTGCCCATATTAAGTTCTATATATATATACAACTAGAACCCCACTCTCCTACATGCAATTCTCCCCAATTCCCCTCTCTCTCTCTCTCTCTCTCTCTCTCAACTAGAAGATTTACAATCTTAAGCTTAAGGATTTAGGAAAAAGCCATAGAAGAATTACTTAAAGGCGCTACGATTTAGGAATTTCGATAATTCCGATGATCAAGGCAAGTGCACAAACCTTAATTCTCTTCCTACCTGATTTTATACTTAGAAATATATTTATACAAAATTTCATTTGAAACCTAAACTCTAGGCGATGCATACATCCCCACGTGCATGAATTTTCGTTAAGGTTGCTATTATAATGAATGTTTTACTGGCAATGAAATCGTATAAAATTTTATACCTTAATTTCCAATCCTGGAGTCTATGTTATATAATCCGACAATCTGATTAAGAGGTATTAGACGGTGGAATAATTAATCTCCAATAATTGAATTGGGTCTAAAGCAGTTGTTACTTACCGACGACGCTGTAGATGCGTGACCCATGTGGATTGGGGCCTCTAAGGCCCACCATCCCGACAAGAAGTCTACATGGAAGTGGATTTCTGTAACCCATATAGGCTGGAAATTCTTTCACCTCCATCTATGAATCATAATTTGATTACCCCTTTTGGCTGGTTAGACTATGACAGCATGCTTTTATATAAATTAACCCTGAAAGTTAGAAGAATTCCATATCATGGCTGAATTTTTCTCAAAGCCTATAACCATTGTATAGTTTGACCAGCTGAGTTGTGGGACCTCGTGGCCCACTTGTTCTGAAAATCCAAACCCCACATCTAAAGGCCCACTCATAGGCAACCTTGGGGACACATTCCGTTTGTAGGATGGACCCACTAAGACCCCCATCCATGAGGCTTAACTTGATGGTGCGTAAGACCATTATTATAACCATGACCCACTTAACAAAAGATCTGATCCGATCATAGGATAGAGGAACCCACATGGACTGGACTCTCTATGGCCACCATCCTAATGACCAGTGCATAGGCCATAAAACACATACACACATATAGTACCCAAATAGTGCGGGGAAGACATTGTACTGTTTCAGTTGGAGCTTTAGGTGATTTTTCAGAAATTCCAAAGAAGCTTCTATCGTACATTAATTATTAGTGAACCCTCTATGCTATATTTATTATAAGGTTTTCCAAAAATCTGAGAATCTAATACTACGTTTAGAGTTCTATAGTAAGGACCGATTAGAACCATGACCCATGTTTAATCAATTTCGATATCCTTTCTTTTAGTGTGAACCTATAGGACCATGAAACAATACTTGTGCCCTTAAATGTGATTAAGCTGAGGGCCTTCGAATTATTTTGAAACATGCCCAGGGTTAACGAAACTTAAGGGTATGACGTTATGGGTTCTCCAAACACAAACTAACTATAGAAGCACCAATTAAGAATTAACCCAAATCTAAGGAGGAGATCATCATGGTCATCTAAATTAGATTTAGGGCAAGTATACAGTGTTTGGAATCCCATGATATCATAGGATTAAGTTGGCCTAGACTTGACATGCTAAAAGTGACCCTACTATACTCAACATGACCTATAAAAGCTAGATTTTTGTATAATCAAATCTGATTATTTGGTTTTATGATTTCAATCATACTTAGTATGTATCCTAATATGATAAAATATATTTTCTCAATTATATGATTGATGGCATTTTGACATTGCATCTGTTGACTCTGAAATTTGTCATGTATTAAATAAGTTCTGTTTTATGATTATTTGTCTGTTTATCTGTATTTTGAATTAAGACGATACTACTAGGCTATTTAAGTCTAACATAGTAGAGTACCACTGTGTAGGGGCTATACTTCTAAAATTATCTATAGATTAGTTAACTCTCTGTCTGTAACAATCAGTCACTTCAGTACCAAAACTTTGTTACTCTACTCTAATGGCCAATGGTCATAACTCTGAATCTCTGGGTGCCACGCTTTGTTATCTGTTTCCGTTACATTAAATGGGGCCCACTATAATACACGTGACAACCTAGCCAATAAGGGACACTAATATGTTTTAAACACGCTATAGTATTTGTAAAATCTTCACTTGATTTTATGCATGAACCTGTATCTTGAATTATTATATCCTGTCAGTCTATTTTGAAAATTCAGTGATTTATTTGTCTTTGATTTTTATCAAAATATGGTATGAAATATAAAGGTATACTTGCTGAGGTTATTTCATAACCTGACCCACTTTGATTGGAGCTTGTAGGTGAAGAAATAGATACCAAAGTTCAGGATATTACTATGGTTAATTGGGAATAACGGAAGTATGAAGAAAGAGTGCAAATGCTGAAGTCTAGAGACATGCAAGAACGATTTACAAGCATTAATTAGTTTGAGATTGTTAGACAAATTACGTTGATTTATGAATTAGCATTATTAAACTTGTTCTTTGTTATAAATCTCTGTTATTTGATGATTGATAAAGATTTCTGTCGCTATTTTATGTAATCTAATCTTGTAAATGCACGGAAAAAAAAAATAACGGCTCAAGATGTGAAGTTTTTCGGAAATCCAAATTTTGTTTTGTTACAATTCCCCTCCTTCTCTCCCTACTCATCTTCCCCTTCTCTCTCCTCCCTTTCCTTACCTCCCCTCTCAGCGACGATAACCGGCATCTGCAAAGAGAGCCTGCCAATTTCCCTCCCCTCTTTCCCCCTCTTCCTCTCCTTCATTTCTCTGTCCTTCATCATTTCTCTCCCTCTCCCTCCCCTCCCTTCTCTACCCGACGATGGTAGCGATTGGGAAGCTAGGTAGCAGTAGGTCAGCCAATCGGTCAATTGGGAATCAATCGGGCAACCTACTACGGCCGGGCCTCCTAATCAACGATGACTGAGAGATCGGGATCCCCTAGTTGCCGTTGCTGTCAAGTCGAGACAGGGAGGGGAGGGAGAGGGAGAGAAAGGAAGAGGGGGAGGGAGAAAAAGGGAGAGGGAGGGAAAGGAGATCAGCTGGCTTTCTTCACCGGAGCCGACGATTGTCGCTAGGACGCAGACGTGGGGAAGGTAGAGGAGAGAGGAGGAGAATGTGAGTGGGGAGAGAAGGAGGGGCATTTGAGTCATTTTAACTTTTTTTTTTTTTTTTGAAAAATAGGTTGCGTATACTGAGTCCCATTCAATGTTCATTTGGGTCATTCAAGTTTTATCTTTACGACCGAAAAGATAAACTCGAATATATAGACTCAAATATTTGAATCATCTTATAAAGCAAAGTCAAGCATCTGGATCCTTTGATGTCTCACTCCAAGTTTCCATGAGATATGGAATGCTACAATGGGGGCCACTATTAAATATCTGACTCATTCAAAGTAAATGCCCTCCTCTTAACTAGGATTTTATTTTAATAGAGGTTGGTTCCATTTTAAGATTGAGAAGGGGTTTGTGGGAATTTACCATTATATATCTCATCACAATGATGGCTCACACTGGATTTCATCGTTCAAAAACAGGAATGAGAGTGTTAAAATCTTACTGGATTTTGCACTTGGACTAGTTGCCCATGTGACATTTGCATCTCGAATGGATGCCCTAAACGCAAAAGGAAAGGAGAGAAAAATGTTTATGCATTAGCCATTGAGAAAAATATCTACTTACAACTGCTAGCCATCCATTTTAAGGTGGATTTTAGATATGTCAATATATATTTTTTTGGTAAAAAGATATGTAAATATTTTAAATGAGAACTAGTGAATGGCTCACATCCATCACCTAGATTGGATGGCTAGTAGTGTCCACATGACTAATATTCTTAAGCTTTTCAATCCACAAATCTTTTCTTTACCTGATTGAGCCAATGATTTCCATTAACATTAACATGCCACAAATAATTGGACCATCGAAAGATGCAAGAAAACCAAAACTGAGCTTTTTGCCTAAAAGCATCATCAATGAAGACCAGAACAGATCCCATCACCTCGCATTTGTGAGTTGTGACATCCTTGCATGTGTGAGTTCCTATCACCTCGCATGTATGAGTGCCTGAAGTTCCAGCCTCTAGCTAAGTTTTAAAAAATAAATAAATAAAGGCCAAACTAGTAGTGTCAAATTGCCAAGTATCTCTTCCTTTAAGCAAAAGGAGGAAAGTCCTTGCTTTATGAAAGCTAATTAAGTGGTTGTGGTTACTTCAAAATCAACAAATATCATGCATTTATAATGTTTTATATTTATAATGAGGTTTGATCATAATGTGATATATATATGTCTTTAGTGGCTTGAAAGGATTTTTTTTTTTTACTTTTATGTAAAAAGTAGATGATTTTTTATCATTTAGGAAGTTGAGAATGTTGCTTTTTTTTTTTACTTTTTTTTTAAGAATGAGAGAATTTTGAGCTTTTATACTTTTGATATGACTCGCACATCCTGTTATGTGTGTAAATGGAGGCTCCACTTCACTCTACTCTATTGTGGTAAAGTGCAAAACATGCCATTAGAGATGATTGATGGTATCATAAGATATCATGCATTTATGAAGTTTTCAATGCATTTTTTGAAAATTCAATGGAGATTGGTCTATGATTCCTATTATTTTCAATATTTAATCTTACACTAAATATCATGCATTTATAAAGTTTTCATACGTTTTTAGAAACTTCAATGCGACTGCCCATTTTCTGGCCAAAGCATAGTTTCTTTTTAAATGAACACTGGGAAGGGGATATTCACGGCTGCTGGTTTAGGTTTTGAACAATTTAGGTTAAATAATTAAATAAAACATGCCATGCATCTCACCTTAAATTGATACTATGTTACTATGTTTATCTACTTAAATGTTTCCCTTGTTTTACCTATTACACAAAAGGGTTTTTTTTTTCCTTATTGTCATAACTTAATTTTCAAATGAGTCAATTGGCTAATTTTCAATTGAGTCAATTGGCCTATTGGTGGGTGCAATGGCCCCAGTATACATATCAATGAGTCGTGTATTTGAAATTTAGTAAAATAACCTCATTTGACAATCTGAGCTATGTCAAAGGTGATAAGTCTTCTAACTTAAATTGGATGACTAGGAAGGAAAACAAAAAGACATCAATTGATCATTCCAGATGAAAATCTCAACCTGAGCTCCACCCAGAAGTAAAACATCAACCGAAATGTATGTTGGGTGGAGTTTATACTATCATTGGTTGGTCGGAGTCACTAATCGGGTCAGACCCAAGCCAAAATAAAAAGATGGATCAACCTAGTCCCGGAATTCCCAGGTCGGTTTGATGGGTTGGGCCAAGATTGGCACTTTCTAGTAGGTCTGTGGATCCCACCAATGATTAGGAGTGTTCATGGGCCAGGCTGGGCTAAGGCATATCCAAGATGTATCCGCATTTAGAAACATTGGTCTAGACCAAGCCCAAGCCCATGCAGCAATAAAAATCAGACCTGATCCCACCCATTTAATCAATCAAGCAGGGCCAATCGGGCTTTTAATCAATTTTATAGCCTTTTGAGTAATTATTTGTACTAATTAAATTAAATTACATACATTTGTTACATGATTAGGCTAGGCTTTGGCCTTTCTTTCACCTAATCCAAACCCGGCGTAAAGCGGGATAGGCCTACGATTAATGATGCCTCATGTATCACCTGAATCCTTTTTATATTTACTATGAAAAAGATATCTTTCAAAAGTTTGAATTTTGGCTTTCTAGGTATTGGCGATTATGGTGCCAGTGTATATATTTAATGTCTACCTGTATTACTATATACTGATAAGCCAAAAAAGAAAGAAAGAAAGTTGGGGAAGGCTGTGTCTACACTCTACATGTTCTTTTGGGGGGTGTTGTGTTTGGCCCACAAAGATGTGGGTAAGATAAAGAAGGTTGTTTGTTTTAAAAAGCTTCATATCCATGTTACTTTATTATTATTTTTTTTTATAGCTTGATTAAGACATGGGAAGCTATATTTCCGGATTCAAAACCAGGGAACTTGGCTTGGCTTGCAGCTGACTGCTACACCTAGGCATACATCAGCCATGAGGAACTGAGCATATACATACAAAGTATGTGTACACAGTGTGTGTCAAGTGCTTGGTAGAGGATGTGATAGCATACCAACTTAGGTAAGTGGATTAGGATCATTCATCTAGTCGACCGTATCTTGAATGGACTAGTATGGATTTTTCTTTTACAATGTTTCATGGGTAAAAGTAGGAATCTTTATCTATGGACCCTCATCTTGAAATTTTGTTGCTCTGAGGACATGATTTTTTTTAGAGACTGGGCACGTGAATGGCACTTATGAGATAAGTTATCTGCCTAAGGATCAATTCTTAGATAGTTGCGTTAGATGAGATATGAGTCTGCATTTTTTCCACTCAATTAATGACTCGGTCTTTGCACTCATATATTAAAATAGGAAAAAAATAAAAAAGAAAGAAAATTATAAAACCAAAATATATAAATTTTCATTCAATAATTACATTTAAATGTTCAAACCTAAATAGGCACTCTTTCCTTAACAGTGGGCTTCATATACCTTGCTCAAAGCTTATCAGTATCTTTTGTCCGAGGGTTTTATCTACTTTTTTTCGGTCTATTTCTCACTAACTTTTCTTTACTGAGGGTGAGCCTGCCTGAAAAGAAAATTGCATTTAAAGTGTTTGTACATAAAGTAATGAAGTAGGATATAAAAGCCGCGAAAATAAAGTTCCGATTCATTTTCCGTCTGGAGCTATAGTTAATTTAGGTGCTCCCAGATGACCACATATGACTGCATACGATAATGATTCAAGGCCATGTGTATTCATTGAAGCAAAGCACTTTTAAGAGGCTCATACATACATTCATAAATATTTGCCACATCTCCTGTCATAAATTACAAAAGCAGGAGCAAGTCATATATGCACACGCTCCAAATAATTCATGGTACGTCCATCTGCCTTGAGATTGTTGGAGGTGTTCATGGCAGGATTGGGGCAGGCTATGGCATATCTAGCCCTCATCCTACTTTAGAAATCTATGATATTTGAATGTGGTATGGATATAATATGGACACACTATAAATATGGATGAAATATAAATTATATATATATATATGAAGTAAAGTATTGAATAAATTATTTATTTTGAAGTGTTCATGCATCATAGCTAAAAATACATATTTATATCTAGCTGGAGTCCAACAAGACACCATAAGTGCTTGTCCTAAACCCATTTGCAAGAAAAATGTCAAGCACGAGCTCAGCTCGCCTATTTAGCCAATGCAGTTAGTTTGGGCCGAACTTTGTACGATTTTTAGGCTCTTCAATAGCTTTTTCAAGCAAATCATCTGCAAAACCACAAGCACGGCTAGTGCACTACTACTAGTTTGGGGTGAAGCCAAGTCAAGCTTTAGGCTTTGTATATGTTAATCTAAGCCCCAGCTAAAATTAGATGGGCGTAAATGTAGATTGAGGATCGACCCAAATGCAAAAACTTAAGTTCTAAACTCGGCTAAAAACCGGCTGACAGGCAAGCCATGGCTGACCTAGCCCATGAGCACCCCTCTATAAAAGTCATTGGAGTCCGAGGCCCCACCATGTGAGTCTTCCTCCGCAAACAAGACAGAAAGGAGGTGAGGAAGCCGAGTGAGGCAAAGTTAGCTAGGCATGGTGTGACTTGGAGCCGAGTCCTGAAGTATTTCTTGAGGGGAAAGGTTGTCTGGGAATAAACTAAAGAGAGCTTTCGGTGTATGCATCAAGCCATCAACACACCTTATCTGTAATCCTCCATTTCGACGTCATGCTCTCATCATGACACGTCATCTACTTGCGTCACTGCTGGCGCCGTGACATCCCTTCCTTCTTCCTTCCCGCTCTCTCCAATGTTCGGCGGCATTTATGCCCTCCCATGTCATTTTATTTACGAAACTGCCAGGGTCTCACGAAGATGGCACCGGGTCGAGCAACGAAAGCCCAAGTTGACCCAGTTTTGTTCTTAACCTGAGTGTTACTCAATTGACTCGCTCCTTTTTCAGATGAGTTGACTTCATTTTGAGTCATGGCAAGTGACTGCGCACTGCACCTGATCCACATAAATTTTGGGGCTTATATTAGGGCCAGTGTACACACCTTTGCATGATAAAAAAGCAGAGTTACGACTTCTTTTTTTTTTTGGGTTTTCTTAATCCAACTGAGGAAATATAAATCAAACAGAGAGTCCGAAAACATTAAAAAAAGCTTTCTCAAGTAAAAAAGAGAAGTCCGCACGTAATGAAAGGAGTGACATATTTAGAATTTGAATCTCAACGGACAGATAAGAACACACATCTCTTAACATTAAAATAAAATAGCAGAATTATATGTAAAAATACTTGAATTAGACGAACCAAGTTCAAGATTATTTGCAGGCTACCATGGTGCCCAATGGATACTATTCGAAATTGGAATCTCTGCACCACATGGTGTGCACAGATGTCAAAGGGGTAATAATTATGGCGCTCACTCCAGACAAGAATTGCCTTTTAGGGAGGGTGAAAAATAGAGAAAATTTTCAAACTTGCTGGTTGACAAATTTTCCTATCTGTTTCCTCAGATCCAAAAGAACATTTAGAAACTCAAATTTAAAGATCTAAATTCTAAAAATACCTAGACACCCATCAATTTAAAGTTGACTCAAAAGAGAGGATAGAAGATTACCATCTCAAATGATATTACTTGATTTTCTTTTATAACCTTATATTATTACAAAATCTTAAAAATGGGCCATTTCATGCATCCATCATTTGCCCCTCTAAAACTCTTCTATATCAATTGAAAGATTGGAAAAGGTAGACATGTAAACCTGTCTTTAATCTTGTAAAGATAAAGATCCACGGACTGTTTGTACAGCCCCACATGCCGCCGAAAGCAGTGGGCGACAGGGTACAAGAGTTTTTGACACCATTCCTCACAACATTTGTGCAGCACCGATTGCCCAAAAAGAGAATTTTTGTATTGAATCTTTTGCACAGGATGGGAGCTGCGTTTTCTACCTAGCAGGGTAGAAAATAGGTAAGAACCGTTTCTTATCATAGTGGTAAGGTGGTAAGGAGTGGCTGTTTATATTAGGTTATTTAGAATTCATACCTTGAATAACCCCACTTTATGCCTGCTTGTGCGCCTGTATGGGCTTTCTTCCTACGTATTACTTTTTAAGTGTGTCGGGCTTTTTATTGGTCCCAGCCACCTTAAATGGATAAAAAAAGAAGAAGTAAAACATAGGTGTGGTAGAAGAGAAATTAAATGTGCTGCTTTTGGGGGCATTACACAAATGGATCCCTAATGCATCAGTCTCAGTTGTGAATCACACTTTGCTGAATCAAAACTATGATATGCCTTCATTAACTCTGTGAAAATTTTTACCAAAAGGTAAACTATGTGAAAACTTAAAAGAGAGAGAGAGAGAAAGAGAGAGAACACTACGGTAAAGAGTAACAAAAATCACTTCGACCAAAGTGATTCCAAGATATTGAAACCATTTAAATAAGAATGATTTGATGAGTGAGCTAATCATTCCACCCGCTTTTTTTTTTAATCCGATAAGTCCCCATGATCTAATACTTGAGGACGCTCATTCGTGGAGGGAAAGTTTGCTGCAATAATGATGTGACGATGATTGATAGATTTATACTTAATAGCTGATTTAAGAATTAAGATCCATATGGGTGCATGTAATTGAATTTTAGAATTTCTAAGCAAAGCATTATTGGAGTAGTCAAAATTAAAATGAGAAAGGCAAAGTTCCATAAATCACCATCAGATAACCTCACATTTGATATAAAATGAATTTAGGTTCTAGAGAAATTACAGCTAACTTAATTGATTTGAATTGTTAGTTTGAATTTTCATTATCCTCTTATCCTTTAATTTTTTTTTTATTTTACTCTTCGTATATTGAAAAGTTTCACTTAAAAAGAGCTACAATGAATTTCAATATAGCCTTTCGAGTTTCCGCATGGTATCTAACGATGGCCGGTTGCTTTCTTGTGATCAATGGCTCTGGTCTTCCCTGGTGAACCCAGGCTTGGGCATGGCTTATGAGGCAGTTGCCCCGTGACTCTTGAAAAAGTCCAAACGGACCTACGAGCTAGACACCACATGCCCTGTCTTACATTAGCCTTCACCCTAATAACAAAATTACGGTGAAAGTAACATTATATCCATCCCGTGCGCCCTCTCAAACAAAATCCTATGTTGAAAGTAGGACCTATGATCCTTCAGCCCCTGCTTTCTCTTTTATATCAGAGTTAATTTCTTTAATTACCATTAAGATTGCAAAGGGCGCTTTAGTTAAAAAGAAATTTTCTAATATCACTCTTAATGAAATCATTATCAATTGGCAAGCTTACATGATGTGTGGTCAAATAAAAGAGAAAAAGTTAGTTATTTGGATTTTTCCCCCTCATGGTATGCTCAAGTTCCAAGTTGACGGTGCCAGCAAAAGGTAAGCTAGGCCCAGCTGGAGTATAAGGTGTTCTTCGCAAGAGTGATGGGGTTGGTCTTTCTATGTTTTCTAAACATATCGGAGTATGTGATTCCAATGAAGCAGATGCTCAATATATTATAAAAGCTTTCCAGTGCTTTACGAGGTACTTCAAAAATGCTCTTCTAATGAAAAGCGATTCTTTTAATGTAATTGTGTGGCTGTCTAATCTGAGAATCAATCCATTAAAATTTCATTTCCTCTTTAATGAAATTCAAGTGTTGTCGACCTCAATTTCAATTATTTTCCGTCACGAGCTAAGATTGGCCAACTCTATAGTCAATGCTTTGGTTAAACAGGGATTGAAAGGGTGTATCCTTGAAAGGGTTTTATTGTGTAAGGTAAGTGGAGTGGGGTGGGACATTACTCTTGTACCTCACTTTTTACTCTTCTTTTTGTAATCTCCTTTTTTTTTAATGAAAGTCTTTGTTACCGTCTTAAAAAAAAAAGACCATAAAATCCTAGCTTTGCCACTAATGGTCCTACTTTCTAAAGATAACAAACAATAGCAGTATCATTTTCTTAAAAGCGCCATGCCATTGTGGAAGTGTGAGCAAGCTCTTGTATAAATTGAAGCCTTCTCCCAATAAAAAATGTGCTTTAATTATGAAGAGGATTTTCCTAGGAAAATTTTTTTAGGTGAATAGTTAACCCAAAAAGCCCATTTGCTGCACTCCAGAGTGATCCCGTGAGACCACTTTGGTTTTTTCCTTTTAACGTTGTGAGAACCGGCATCGAATTCGATGCTAGTTTTAACTAGGGAGGGTCAATTTGATGATGGTTTTAACTCTAGGGAGGGTCGAGTTCGACCATCATCGGTTACTTGTATTTGGTGCATGTCATGCCCCTTCTAAGTACCCATTCAACTAGGGAACTATTCAGAGCATTGATTCATAATCTCCTCTGGACGTCGTCCCCGACAATGAAAATTGGTGACTTTCTTTGTCCGGTCCGGCGACAATGTAGGACCCGTGACGAACGACGGACTCTTCGGTAATGGGAACACCAGCAGTGGTGGTGGCACACTCTTCTCTGGAACTACGATCAAACCACTAGTGCCTTTTTCTGAAATTTCCACGATCCTTGTTTTTGCCAACAATGTTAACCCAGGCGAGATCCCTTCTTTAGCTAATGAGCAACTTCTCAAATTCTCTCCGTTCCCTAATTTGCTAGTGACAAAGCTGGATCCTCTGGCCTATCCTCTTCTATGTTTCATCTTACAGATATCACTATCCAAGCATAGCCCACCTAAGATGTCGATCTCAACCACACTAAAAGCCCTCAACTGGAACCATGGGTACCGAGGATGACTTGCACTAGATATTTGTAAGAAACAAGGATCGAATTCGACCCTTCCCTAGTTAAAACTAATGTCAAATTCAATGTTGGTTCTCACAACCTTTATTTTAAAAAAAAAAAACCCAAAGTTGTCTCGAGAGACAATTCTGGAGGGTATATAGCTAAGGGGCCTTTTTTGGGTTAACTTTTCACCTAAGGGGAGTTTTCCAAGAAAATCCTCTAATTATGAAACTTTTTAGGCTTTTAAGTTTCCTCAAACAATAAGATGGAAAAGAAATAAGTAGCTATCGTTTTAGTAAATCAAACACTAGAGAAGTCGGATCGCATCTACATTTAAGCTGAAGGTTTTTTGGGGTGCTTCCAAGTATATAATTTTCTAGTTTATAAGCAAACACACAAAACATGCAACAAAAAGAAAATAAAGCACATAAACAACAACCACAAAAGATACGATTTTTACGTGGAATCCCAACTTGGGAAGAAACCATGAGTCCTAAAACAATAAGATGGAAAAGAACTAAGTAGCCATCATTTTAGTAAATCAAACTCTAGAGAAGTCAAATCACATCTACATTTAAGCGGAAGATTTTTTGGGGTGCTTCAATGTATGTAATTTTCTAGAATATAAGCAAACATACACAACATGCAACGACAAGAAAATAAAACAAATAAACAACAACCACAAAAGATACGATTTATACATAGAATCCCGACCTGGGAAAAAACCATGAGTCCTAATTGGATAATTAATCAAGCACTATAAATCTCACAGCACAAGAATATATACTAACAATTTTATCTAGTTAACGCGTAACCCAAAGGCTATGATTCTTCTTACACAGATACACACTATCATAACTACCTACTGCTTACTCTAATGGATTCAATCAGTTAGACGTCTTATAGTTATTATGCTTGACTCCTTAAATGATCTTCCATAAAGAGATGTGAATTTCTAGAATTCTCTCTAATGAATGCTCTAAGGAAGAAAAAAATCTTCAGTGAGTAATCTCTGCTCAGAAGAAATCTCTAGTGAGTAATTTCTGCTCAGAATGATGAGATTTATACTTTTGGGTTGAGAGATAAACCTTTTTAATAACCCTAATTTTGTGTCTCATAATAATGCTCCTTGTATAACTCAAATTTTTTATTCTGGCACAAAATGGGAAGATTTCAGGCAATTGCAGTTTTGCATTTTTCATGAGATGACAGTGTTGTAATTACGGATAACACAATTTGTACAAACTTTTGGAGACCATAACTTTGTTGTTTTAATTTCAATTGACGTAATCTTGGAATCTAAAGATATTTACTCGAAACGAACTTTCTAACGGTAGATAGCTTACCCATATTCGACTCTCGGTTTGTGAGATATAATATTTTTAATTCATATTATTATTAGAAAAACACCTCAATTTGTCACTCTTTATTCGAATTCTTCACTTCAGTACTTCAGGCGATTCATACAAAAGTCCATATTAAAAGAAATGTAAAACACAATTTAATAGACTCAAAGTTTTGCCCAACTCATGAATTAACCAATGCTCAAATTTCTTATATAAGCCTTACGTCTTTCACCCTTTACCTCCTTAAAAATCTCTCATTGAAACCTATATTATCATGATTTCCTAAAAGTTGAATTAAATGAAAACAACGGGGCCGTCAATAATATCTTTTAACAGTATTTAACTAATAACTACACAGTCTGATCTCAAACAAGGTGTGAAATGATGAGATGTTGGATAAGCCCATCAAAATTGAAAATCTGGTGTAAAGCTACTCTGTAACGGCATCTTGCAAACTTTCTTCAGAATCAGTACTCTCAACCAGCAAAGTTGTGAATTGTGATCCCCCCGTGTGTGAAATATGGACACCCCAAAAAGAATGATGCACCGCAATCCTGATCTGCACACGTGCGGGGCTGTCTAAATTGTGAAAGTGTAACCCACGGAATGACGTTCGCACGAGTCTTCCAAAGCGCTGGCAGTGGCATATGGCCCCAGTAAAGAATACAAGCCCCAAACCAGTTTCTGTGCCGACACAAGCAGTGAACCCATGCCCCACCTATGGACAGATCAAAGACTCAGCTAGACTCGGTAAGATCGGCCTGGTCACACTAACCGTAAAAAAACGAGGATTTTGTAGAACAATTTTCTCAGGACTTGTTTGTCCAACCAGAAAACTCTTGATATCCTTGGGAGATAGAAATCATGTGTTCCAACCGGGGCGGTGGGGGCCCTTGAAATCTTTCCAAAATTTCACAAAGCCCCTTTAAGTTTTTAATATTTTTTAAACTTTTTTTACATATAGCCCCCAAGATTTTACCAAACTCTTGTAAGTTGTTAATAATTTTTAATTTTTTTAAATATAGCCCCCCAAAATTATTAAAAAACTCTACAAATTTTGCAAACCCCCCCCCCCTCCTCATCTTGAACTGTGGGCCGCAGATAGGCCGGCCGCAAGTTGGGTCGAGTTGAGAAGGGGTCTACCTTCCTGTCTTAAACATAAGTCAAGTAAGCAGAGGCTTGTACTCAGACCAAGTTGATACAATCCCAACTCAGCCTAACTCTAGAAACACTTGCCCCAATCTAGCCCAAGCAAGTGCTGGCCAGAGCCCAGGACCTCTTACAATGGTCAAGTCTTCCTATCCTCATTTGGGTAAATCAATTACTAAACTCCATGAATTACTTATTTATGTCATTCTAGGTACCCAATAGGCATTTGTTTTTCCTTAATTCAAAATCGAAACCATATATTAAAATCGCCAAATATTCAAATCCGAGTCTAACCCAAAACTAGTTTGGGCTGAAACTGCGACAAGACATTACTTTCATCAAAGGCCCCAACTTTGCAAGATGCGTGACATGGCATTTTCGCAAATATCCTCAAAGCAAAAGGGGCAGTGCCTGCATGGAGATGCTCTCAATTCGAAATTTCCGGGGCCCTGTCAGAACAAATACAATAAACAGAGATAAAGAGAGAAAGAGAAAGAGAAAGGGAAAGAGATTGAGTTAGAGAGAGAGGGAGCGCGCATGACGCGGCTTGACCGTCAACGTCTCCGCCTCTCAAAAACCCTATCTGATTGAATCCTCCCCCTCCCCCACAAACCTCCTCTCGAAATCGTACGGAAAGTCGACACGTGTATCGAGAGACGCGTTTTTCTCTTGCACCGCCTTATTTAACCTCCCCCTCCTCCTCCTTTTCTTCCTCCTACCCTCCCCCCTCTTCTTCACTTTTTTTACTCTCTCTCTCTCTCTCTCTCTCTCTATAGATATCTTTGCATGTATCTCTATTCTTCCAATTTGTTGTGATCTTGATAGAAGATTTCTGAAGTTCTCCTCTTAGTCTTACCATCTAATTCTCTATCTACTTTCTGCATGCTTTTGTGCCCTTTGAACCACTTCTGAGCTCTACTCCCACTCTCTCTCTCTCTCTGCCACTCTTTATTTTTCCTGATTTTATGACAGCCCCCCTGTTTGAAGACTAAAATGCATTAAAGCCTCTGTTTTTCTTCAGTTTTTTCATAAGACCCCATTTCTTCCTCCGACCAGTTGTAGTAAAAGAAGAGAAGAGAAAAAGGATGTTCACATCTTCGGAGAACGCTACGGGCTTCGAGCAAGTGCCATTCCGCCACTCGTTCCCCGACAAGTGGTTCTCGGAGGCGATCGCACGTGACACCGAGGTGCTGACCAAGGCCCTCCAAAGGTCCCTCACCCACGACCCGCTCCTGCCCGCCTCCTTCCCCGACGCCAAACCCGACACGACCCCGTCCTCCGTGTCGGACCCCGAATCCGCCCCGAAGCGCTCCCGAAACCCGATCCCAACGGGTGGGAAGATCACGAAGCGGAAGTCCCGCGCGTCGAAGCGGTCGCCGACCACCTTCATCACGGCGGACCCGTCGAATTTCCGGCAGATGGTGCAGCAGGTGACGGGGATCCGACTCGGGGGGGCGCACGTGCCGCTGCCGCCCGTTCTGAAGCCCGAGCCGCAGCGGATCGGGAGCCGGATGCAGGTTTGCCTGCCGACACTCGACACGTCAGAGTTCCTGCTGGGCCACCATCATCAGCAGGTTGTGGGGCCCACGGCTGATCCGACGGCTGCCGCGGGGCAGGTCTCGTTCGCGCCCGAGTGCTCGGCTTTGGACTTCGATTCGGGCTTCCCCACCTTTCCGACCCTCGAGTCGTGGCGGGTCATGTAAGCCAAAAAAAAATAATAATAATAATAATAATAATAATAAATATATATATAGAAATAGAAATCCATGTTTTTTTTTTCTATGTTTTTGGGGTTGGTGGTGTTTTTTTTTTTTTTTTTTTCCTCCTTTTGGGAGATGCTTTGTGTAGTGAATTTGGGTGGTGTACCCAAGGAGTAGTAAATATATAATCCTTTTTATTTTACCTCAAGTAGAATGCTTTTCTTGTATGTGTATTTTGGTTAGTTTGAAATCAACGGCTGCGATGGCTTGTGAATGTACACATGGGCACTTGGAAAAGGTGGGGGCCTATGTCGATTGTTGTCTGTGGGGCATTTGGAAATTTTAATTTGCTAGTATGTTTTCGGTAGAATTGGAAGGGTTTAGGTTCATGAAAATGCCACTTTGGGGGGATTTGGGTAATGGGATTTTACTTCTCCGAATGTGGAGTTGAGGCATTTTCCTGGAAATGGGAATGGGATGAAAATGAAATGCTCTGAATTTCAACAAAACAAATGAACGGTCAAGCAAGTCGTTAAATGATGTTAAGCTTGTTTCGTTTGTGAGGACTAGTGGACTATTCCATGGTTTCTGTTTTTTTTTTTTTTTTTCAGTAACGCCAAGAAAGGCACGACTATTCCATGTTTTTTTGCTTTTTTTTAAGTAACACCAAGAAAGGCATGACTATTTTGATGTTTAATTCAACTCTTAGAATGTAAAATTAAGGATTCCACTCAAAATAAAGCCAAATGGAGTAGCGAAATGGAAGAGCAGAATTCATTCATATAGCCAACTTGTTGGTGATAATGAAGATGATTGTAAAATGCCTTGAAAATAAAAAGCTTATGCGTGTATATATATATATTGGAGAATATTCATCCACATCTATCTCTAGTGGGGCGCATTGGCCACTAGGATTTGGGAAGGGCAGCGAGACTCTTTGATGGGGAGAAATTGGAAATTTTGCACGTTTACTCCATCATTTCAGGAAAGAAAAGGACAGCATATGACATTGGTTTTAAAGATTCAGAATTTTTGCTTGAGGGGTGCATATTTAAACTGACATTTGTATTTTGAAAACAAATATCATAATTTTTACATGGGTGTGGGGCAGATGTGGAATCTTTGTCTAAATTTTTAAAGAAAAGTTAAAACTCATATTATGGTTTTAGAAGCTGGTCGAGATTCAACCATTCACCCCTTAGGTCTGCCCCAGGTCTATGAGACTTATTTCGTTTAGGGTATATGGAGCAATAGGAAATTCATGGGTATGAATTTAGGGTATATGGGGATCTAGTGAGTGGTCAAGGGTCCTGATACAAACCTCATTTTCTTAGATTAATAAGAACTCACTTTATTTTAATATTGTCATTGTATGATCATGATTCGAATCCGAATCTGGTGTTTTATCTTTTATTAAGTAGATGAACATATAGATAAAAGAGAAAAGTAAGGCAATTATAGCTTCATTGTCTAGGTTTATTTATTAAGGATATGGTAGGGTATGGTCTCCTCACTAAGTCGAGTGTATGGAAAGCTGCTCAGATGATTCAGCTTAATTATTAGCACAGATCTGGTGGCCCCTTCATTGTATTATGGTGATGGAAACTATCCTTCTTAAATCAGAACAGCCTGCTCTTGGAGTGCCACATTATCAAGTTTTACTATATTGTTTAATTCTTAATCACGATCAGATATCACTTCAATTTTAGTGTTAATACATAACTGACAGATTCAAATTTGACTTTAATTGGAGGAAGTCACCATTGACTTGATGATGAGGTTCTAAATAATGACAGTTGCAAGCGGATCTTCGGACTCCTGAAATTTCATTAAGGGGAAAAAACATGGCTGTTAAGCCACATACACGAATTGTTGTTGTATTTATGTAGCTATAGGTTTGGAAAATTGTTGAATATTTCTGGTAGTGGGGATTTACTCAAACAAGAGGCTCCACATCTTTCATTGTAGGTCATGCTTTGTGAATGGTGTAGATTGAAAACTTTTCACTTTTAGAGGACTCATCCAAGCAGAAAAAGAATTGCTAATGCTATAGCCTTAGGAGCACATTATAATATAATGAAGTTGAAAGTTGTAATAAACTCCCAATGGAGTTGGGATTTTACTATGTGCTTTAATAAAACAGTGTCTATCCTAGGTACTAAGGTTTAGAAGTATTCTACCAAAAAAAAAAAAGATTTAGAACTATATCAAGTCCACACGTAGGGGTTTGACAATGGACTAAGTTCTAAGCTCTGGAGTAAGGGTGCCTATTCCATGAGAGAGGTGATATGGAAATTGTGTAAAAGAATACTGCGAGGAGGAATTTTATTTAAGTAAAGATACATGAAAATAAGTTTTTTGGGTATAGAATATGTCTTTTTTCGTTTTTGTACTTATGTTTTGAAAAAAAAAAAATTCACCACTTTTCTCAATAGTGAGTCTTTGCCACATATGGATTTGAATTAAGAAAAAAGCTATTTAGAGAAACCATTATGGTAAATTTCTTTTGCCAAAATAATCATTTAAAGAGTAAATGTCACTATAGAACATGTCTTTTTCTTTTTTGTTATTTTGTTTTGAAAAATAAAATTCAACACTTTTCTCAATAGTGAATCTTTGCCGCATATGGATTTGAATGAAGAAAAAAGCTATTTAGGGAACCATTATGTAAATTTCTTCTTTTTTTTTTTGTTTATAAAAAACCATTCAAAGAGTAAATGTCACTATAGAAAATGTCTTTTTTCTTTTTCGTTCTTTTGTTTTGAAAAAAAAATTCAACACTTCTCTCAATAGTGAATCTTTGACACATATGGATTTGAATGAAGAAAATGGCTATTTAGGGAAACCATTATGTAAATTTCCTTTTTCCAAAAATATCATTCAAAGAGTAAATGTCACTATAGAATATGTCGTTTTCTTCTTTGTTCTTTTGTTTTAAAAAATAAAATTCAACACTTTTCTCAATAGTAAATCTTTGCTGCATATGGATTTGAGTTAAGAAAAAGGCTATTACGGGAAATCATTATTTAAATTTCTTTTTCCAAAAAAAAAAATCATTCAAAGAGTAAATGTCACTTTTTAATGATAAAAGATCAAATTTCATTAAAGTAAAAGGTGTTTTCTCTATCCATTTGCAGGAAAAGTCCCATCCTAAGAAATCAAAACATGGAAGAAATTCCCCAGAGAAATCTTTGCTTACATCTGCACCAAACAGGTACATAAGGATAAGGATTCTTTTGGAGGTCCTCATTTTATAAGGGTGTATATTTCGGCTAGACTCATGTCATATGCACATCATGTCTGTGGTCATCTCAAATAGAATTAAGCACCTTTGGCTATGTCAATGCTCTGCTACATCACATTTAAACAATGCGAGTGCCATCTATCTCATTAAATGTCTTAAGGTAATTGTCAGTAAACAAAGGTCAATTGACAAAGTTCTTACTTAAATATTCAAAATCTTCGTTAGTAGCCTACAGAGAATACATTGCTTCACTAGAAAGGAAATTGTCAAACCAATGTCACTATTTTTGGGTCTGTATTTTATGGTACAGTTCATTAATTAAAGACACATTAATACTTTTTTATGCGTTACTGCTTGGAAAATACCAAAGCATGTCTTTGAAGCAACCCCAAGTGACCTTACATTGACCCAAATGACGAAAATGCTCTTTTAAACAACCAAATAGACTATTCACATTCTTTGGTGTTTTGGTCAATTTTATGAGCTTCGTTAATAAGAAAATGCAATTGGCAAGGTCTCAGCTAACAATGAGAAGAAATGGTCATTAAGTGGTCTCACTCAAATCCAGATGGAGTTGGTGGCCTTTCTTTAATTATTTATAATAAGCTAATAACCTTTCACTATAGAATAGATGGGGTTCTTGTCATGACAGTGCATGAGGTCAATTGGCTGGCCCATCTATCATGGGTCCATGTGGTTGTAGGGTCAAATTATATAGATATTGAATGCAATTGGTCTTGCCAGTAGTGGACAGAATTCTCACATCACATAATCAGACAAAGAAAGAAAATTCATTAACAATGAGAAAAATCACAAATGAAGAGAACTAGCAATTTTCTTTGGTTGAGAATTGAGATTGATGGCTGATGATGACTAATCCGGATCCTCATAGCGGTTCTTACACGCTTCTCATGACTGCGAAGTGGAATGTGCGGAACTTCACCGTAGGCCTACCCACTGGTAATATGAACCATTAAAATTGACTTTCATCATTTGTGAGGCCATATCTTCAAATTAATAGGAGCTGGTCTCGCTATAACATGTAACGCACCATTGAAATGTGATCAATGATAATTAATAACGCATAAGTTTCTGGCTTATGCTAATCCGTTATCAATAATGTGCTTAATCATGGTGGGGCCAATGTCTTTCGAAGTAAAATTTCAAAATGTGCCTGTAGAGGGGATGCCATTCAATTTTAACTGCTTCCATTATCACTAAGTGGCCAACCCATCCCAGTGGGTACCACCAAAACACAGTTTCCAAACGGGGAAACAGTCAGACATGTTGTTTAAAGAAACAAAAGAGGGAAAAGACTGGAGACATGGTGACGGTATCCCACATGGGAGCAATCTACTGTCAAATTTGGTGGGCTGAATCTTTTTTTTTTTTTATCTTGTACAGTACTTTTGACTCCTGCTCAGTCCATTTTATGCTCTGTTCCCAAAACATACAACCTTGACCCATAACTACTCCCTGCATTTACCGTTTTTAAATTTCTTATATCGTCGCACTCATGCTGCCCACTGCCAGAAAATGAAATTTGAAAGCTCTTGTCAATGGCTCATTAGACCTCTGTCATCTCTGGTAATGTTCAAGAGACTTGAAGAAATTTTTAAAAGACAATTTCATTCATGGGGTAGGTATCCCTTTTATTCCTTTGGTCATTTTGGGTCCGTTATTCCTGACTTGTAGAGGATGGCTGAGTGCTCATTCTTGTATGACAATCCTGGCATTCGAATTGGTGGCATTAATGGAATGACAAAATGAATGGGTGAGATCAATATGGATGGACAGATGAATGGCGGTCGGTCGATCGGTCCATTTTAGTCTTGAACCTTGGGTTTATTGTTTGGAGCCGACATTTTAATTATTTTGTTCGTTGTATGCACCCCATCACATTGGATGTAGGTGAGATAGAGATGCAGCCAAACTTTTAAATTGTGGAACTCTCACACCAAGTACAGAAATGGGACCCTGCATCAAAGACTCCTTCCGAAATTCCTACACCAGAGTCGTCCCATAGGTTAACATCGCCACAGAGATATAAGTGGGTGGTTGGGATTGAATCTGCATGGTTCACACTTTATTGGACCTGTTAAGATTACACCTTTGATCCTCACGAGCACTTGGCTGGGAAGCCCCATTTTTAGTTTTTTCATCTTGACTGGCAATGTAACACGTGGAAGGACGTAGAGCAGTCTGTTGTGTGGTTGGCGATCGAGTTTGATCAAGCTTTTCACAGGAATACTTCGTTAGACTTTCTAGATTTAATTTGACTACACTTGTGAGATTTAGAAAAGAAAGTTATCATTCCATTATCATGACAGTTGCAATTATAATTACAGAGCATATTTGGTTATGAACATTGATGATTGAGATGTACTATATTTGCTTGTAATAATAATAATAATAATAATAATAAGAAGAATAATTCAAACTAATAAAATTATTACAATTTAATCAATCATATTTAAATTGCTAACTTCAAACCTCAAGCAATAATTACTTAAATTTGGCTCAGCCGATTTTATCCGATATCTTATTTGGTCTTTTATAAAAAAAAATAAGGTGACTCGGTAGAGATTTAAAGAACGTTGTTTTTCATGTTAACATTTTCAACTTATTTGACAAAAAAATGACAATCTTAAAGCCACAAAAAATAAGTTATATTTTATCTAATAACTTTTTTGAGCTTTGGCTAAAAAAAAATTGAAAAAGTTATATGTTACTGAAGCTAATCCAAACAAGTGATTGCATGTGAGCCCCACATTTGGCAAGAGGAGTCATAATCCATGCTCCACATCATTGATTATCACCATCATCATTATCATTATTAAAATCTTGTTCTAACTATATTAAATCGGCTAAATGATACTTTATCATTCTTTTTATTTTTTAAAAAGGTAAACAGTTCTTTTATTCAATAGTATACAAGATTATAGGAAGTAGTTTACGAATAACTACTTATGGGGCATAGCCCATAACCAAGCAAACATATGTAACCATATAAATGATGGCCCACAACTCGGGCTCAAGTATCCCACATCTTCATATAATCAATAGGATCTATATTCTTGGTTATCTTATTCCTAATTACATCTTCAAAAGATTGCACTTATTTAAATCCGTCCTCACTTTTTCCATTCATTTCATTTTTGACGTGATAACGTTAATATTAACACCTTGAGAAATTACGGAGCTCCATTTGAGAAACTAAAACTCTTCCCATCACAACTTTTGTAAATTTCTATAAATTCTTCCAGGCATTATTGCTTCAAAGATGGCCCAACAACCAAAAATCATCACATATCAAAAAGAAAAGAAAAGAAAAAAACAGAAAGATTACAATAGATAGACGATTAGACATGTTTTCTAACAAAAAGCAAGGTTGTTAAAACGTCTACCAAGATCCTAACGACCTCTATTCAATGGCTTAGACGTCCAATCAAATGCATTCCAAGTGGACCATGATCCACCAATCTCGCATCTCACAGATGGACAGCCTAGATTTGTCCGGAGCCACCTGGGCCCTTTGCATTTATAGCGCCACAACAAAACGAGTGGCAAACACACACCGCCCAATGCTCTTTTTTCTCAGCCACCGTTTTATATTAATTCCCTCCTCAGCAGTCTGATCATGACACACATTACCACTAAATTAAATGCCAAATGGTTGTTGACCGAATCCCTAACTTTTACAAGTCAAACTTGTCTGGCCGTGTCTCGACTGACGTGTGCTCTGACTTTTGTCAGTGGGACCTACCTTTCAGCCTACGTAGTGATAACATGTGCATTACGTAAGGGGGCTCATGTGAACCTCGGGCCTAGGATGAGGGAGAATCCTCTGCCTCAGTAGTGTAAGGCTCTAGATCAAAAGCATACTGATGGCATGGATCTCGCCGGATAAATAAGGGCTCGTTTGGTTGTAAGTATTCGGTCGATATTAAAAGCAAAATCATGCTATGAATATGGCAAAATGAAAAAGGGGTGTTTGGTTATAGGCATTTGAAAATATTTTATTTGGATAAAATAGAAGTTATCCAAACGCTTTCCCTCATGTGAAATTTTAAATGCTTATATTCCCACCAGCATTTGAAATACTCTAGAATTTTGAGTATTCGAAATGCTCAAAAGTGACTTTTTGATGGGCTTTTATCTAGAATTATAAAAAAAATGAACACTGCATTTGAAATTATCCAGCGACGACCTAAAACTAGTCTAAGAAATCCCAAACCAACCTTATTCTCATAAAAAAATGCCTTAAACCAAATAGGCCCAAGGGCAGATATTTACATAGAGAAATGGATAGTCGCCTTCGTCATAGCCTCCTGCATTTAATTTTGGGCAAGCCAACCTTATAGATGGCTAGGATTGGGCTTTCAATATCCCTTTGCTCGCATGAGAAGATTCTCAAAAATAAAAAAGTGAGGTTTGATTTTTGTGTCTCAAGATATAAGTAACAAGCACATAATTAAGTGGAGCTCTGAAATTATAAATCTGATTCAAGCTTGCTGCGATTTCATTTTTCCAATATGATTCAAGCTTTGCGGGCTCTTGAAACACATCGGGGATAGATCCTTGATCGTTTTTTAGTTAGATACCTTGCAACTAAATTGTAAGTGGCTTGGCTAAACATACTTATTTGTTGAAGGTTGAACTAATTATAATGCAATGAATATACAAGGAAAATAAGAAAAATACAACAGTATTTACAAGGTTCAACACTATATTTACATCCACAATGTGCAAAGAAGAGTAATTTGACGCAGTTACTATCTCTTTCACTCATTTTCATGTCCTACAATATTTTTCCAAGACTCTAAAAAGGTCCAACGTAGAGACACATTAGAATTGATGTATGGTATGATAAAAAAAAGTTATCATACTTTTTGTTTTGTAAAGATAAGCTATCATACTTACGTCTACTCTTTTTCTTAATAGACCATCTAAAATAGGGCCATTAAAAAAAGAACAATAAGAAAAAGAGGTTAGAAACAAAAACATGTGTTTGGTAATGCAAAGATTTATTTTAAATAGACTTTTTAAATCAATTGTTGAAAGTTTGTTACAAATATATCGAGATTTACGAGCTATCAAGCATTGAAATTTGGCTCTGTATACATGTTCAACCTTCCAAAGACATCTAACGATTTATATCTTGTGTTTGGAGCCCAAAGATTAAAAAAATAATAAAAAGTATTTTACATTTTTTTAGTAAATATCTTAAAATTAGTGATGATCCAATTGCTGAAATTTGATTTCATAATTGTCATTAACCTTATAAACATTTTCAACAGTTTGAATCATGATTTATTATCCCAGAAATAAAAATAAAAAAGATAAAAACAGACTGTCGAAAGATTTCAGAAAATAATATTCAATGGTTCACGTTGTTTTGCACATATCTCGATATTGGTAATGATCCAATAGCTGAAATTCTGCGTGACAGCCGTATTTGATCTTTTGAACATTTTCAACGGTTTAGATCTTGGTTTAGACTCTCATATTAAAAAAATAAAAATAAAAACTGGGACTGAGTGTGATTAAATGTATGGTTATTGTTGCTCCGCCTCTTAAAATTCTCCTCTTATTTTTAATTGCAAGAAAAAAAAAGGGGCTATGGGAAAATGAGGCAATCTCTCTACTTCTCTAATTAGGGAGAGGTTAGAAAGAGGTGTTAAATACTTTATTTTTTTAGACCTCTACCCGGTTTAGAGAAATAGAGAAGTAGAGGCAAAATTTAAAGTTGCCAAACAAGAGCTTAGAATATAAGATAATTGGTTTTGGATCCTAGATCCTATTTGTTTGCATATGGGCCATAGGCCTACACATGATGACCACAAAAGAGCCTTCAAAGGTTGTTGATTCAATTACAAATAAAAATACCCCAAATCTTCCATAAATCTCTTAAAACATTGCACAAAGAATGAGGATTTATTTCCCCAGAAACTCCTATCTAGCCATTGAAAGATAAAATATTTAAGACCCTTTCTTCCTTGGGTTAGATGCGAGGAGAATTCAAAGCAACGATAAATATCCAATTGCCAGTGCAATGTTGGGGATTTTCGGTGACCACCGGACACTCATGGCATTGCTCCCATTTTCCATGCTTGCAAATCTTCACTATTCACATGAATGGCATATGGATATGAGCTTCCCGTCTCCATGAAAACAGCTTCTTTATTCATTTTTTTTCAAATAGGAAGACTTTGTATATTAAATAAATATGATACATATTTCATATGAGTCATGTTAGCCACACTCCTCATCTCACAACCGTCTTATGTGTCACTTTTCCTCTCCCTCATCTCTACAGTGTTAAAATAAAACAAATGAAGTTAGGACTGTCACATAAGATACTTGTGAGATAAGTTGTGAGATGAAGAGTGTGGCTAGTATTATTGATTTCATATTTATTTGACCAAAATATGATGTACTTGATAATGCTATAAATAGGGCGGATTAGACTGAAGAACAACAAGGTCAGCACAAAAATATAGGTTTTGATCCAAGTTTAAACACGAGGAATGATGTACCCAAGCTATTTCAATCGAAAATTGAATTTTTTGTAAATACCCCTCTAAGATTAGTAGGATTTGTAAATAGGCTCCTGTGATTTTAAGACCTTGTCTTTTCATTTTAATAGGTACAGGGTCTCCGAAATAAATATTCTTAACAAAAATGCACGACCACTGTGAGGTTCGTGTTGAATTTTTATAGAAATGAAAACTTCACCTTACACTTGTTAACCAAAGGAGTATATTATTATTTACAAAAATATCATTATTTATCTCAAGTCTTAAAGGCCTTTCTCCCAATAACTCTCTCATGCACATGAAGCCTAATCATACATGTTGAAACTTTTATCAATCAAACGTTGGTTCGTGTATAGTGAGGATCAGTTATAACAATTATTAGTATATGTGTTCATTGTTATTATAATGGATTTTGACTTAATTAAATGAGCCCTGGATTGAGAAAATTGTATTTATCTATGATATACTCTCCCACTAAAGGTAATTATTAGTGTCTCAAGAGAAAAAGAAAGTCCAAGCTTTTTAAATTATGCATAGAATAAAAAAGATAGGAAAAAGTTTCATTTTATTCTAAAAAATTTGACCGTTGGAAGTTACTTATTCTGCGGACACGGACACACGAACACGGAAGATATTAAAATGAAAAGGCAATAGTTTATTTGCAAATACAAAAACCACTGAAACTTGTTTACAAGTCCTATAAATTTTAAGGGATACTTACAAAGGCTTTTGAAAAAATCATGATGGATTCTATAAATAAGACTATACCCAATAATTGTCATCAGGTCCAGGTCAATGCCCAACTGGACCAGTGCAAAAAATGTGACCAAATTTACCCCCCATTTCACCTCTTGCCACCAATAATTTCATCTCCACTTGTTTCTCATGGGGCCCATCATTTCAACATTTTGATCATAAAATATCGGCCCATATGTTGGAGCATGGATAGATTAGGGAATGTTCAAGGGACGCGCCTCGAGGAGCTGAAGTTTGTCGAACTCATTCTGGTCAGTTATCGTGCATAATTTTCAGGCCCATACCCATCCAAGGGCCAAAAGGTTGGACAAAGGTCCAGCCCAATTTTAGAACTAATTTGCAAACATTAAGCATGCATAGGCCTATGACTAGCTCACATTAACAGGTGGCCAGAAATTAACATGTTCTCATCTCCCGGATAAAAAAAAACAGCCTAAATCAAGGCAACACAGGTTGGTTTACGTAAGGCCCAAACTAGCCCGACCCATCATACGTTTTCTAGCTTCAGACCATACTAGCATTGAAACCTATGGGATGCACAGGTTAAATCTCATGTGAATTAAATAATTATTTAAAATTAATATTTAAACCAGTTATCAATTCATAAAAAAACGAATCAATCAATTTTTGTAAATAAAAATATAATACAATATTATAAAAATAAAAGATAAATGTTGGTGTTAAAAACTCTGCACTCATGGAAGGTTGTGGAAAGAGTGGAGGGGGGGCGGCATGTACATTCCATCAACTATATAGATCAATCTATTGATGAAAATAGAGACCATCATCTGACATTGTCTTCATAGCCTTCACCCAATAATTCCTCCCTTCAAAATCATACTGCAAATTAACTGATCAAATCGCCAGACTTTAAAAAATAATATTTATGCATTTTCAATGATTTTTTATATTTAATTTTACATGGAAATAAATGTTGAAAGAGAGAATATTACCTGCTTCCAAATAGTTTCATGATTACTTAAGGCTTCAGAAGACATAGATTTCAATGACATTAAGACCTGCGTCTTGATATGAAATTTTGGGACTTGTTAGGAGGCGCAGCGATATTTTTGCAGTGTGAAAAGAAAGAGGAAGCAAATGACAATTTAAGATTTGGCTTGCAAGTCATGGACTTCTAGTGCCATTAAATGTGTGAGAAAGGGAATTTCTTTGAGAGAAGCATTCAAGAGATGCATCACAGGAGATGTGTTCAAGAGATGCAGTTGTTGGAAACCAATCCTTAGTAATGTAGCATGAAGGTGCTGATGTGGATTAGTAGAAGTTCACATCCAACACTTTTTTTCCCAACCGTTTTTAAGCTTTAAGGTATAGAATGACTAGAGATACAAATGGGCTGGACTAGGCGCAAACAATGGTCAATGTTGACCGATATCTATTTTTGTAGATCCCTTCCAGATCCTGGTCTTACATAGAACCTATATGTTGTATTTGGGTCAACATCAACTTAAGAAATCGACCTCCAATCTGAATCCAAAATAAGATTTAGAGTGCATAAAAGAGTTTCCATTTTTTTTAATATGCAATCGAGCAATCGATACAATTTAGGAATTTTTTTGAAAAAATTAGTCCTAAACCTTGATTACATTAATTGATTAAGAAGCACCATAAAACATCGAATTAGGGTGTCATATGTAGCTAAAAGACCAATTTTCCCTAAAAAAAATATTGCTAGGGCTCATTTCAAAAGAAACCTCTCATTCCCCAAACGATATCAATAAGGTTTATTCCTCAGAGTTTTTTTTTTCCGCTTCCTCTTTAGACGATATAGTTAGCCAGATTTTTATTTCCTCTCTGCTCTTTTGCTCTCTTAAGTCAAATCCCATCTCTTCTCTATTTATTTCCAAAATCTACAATCTCTGAGTAGAGTAAATACATTATCGCTCTCAATGTCCTATTAAAGCACTAGATGGAATGTACAGTTTGCACCACTAATTATAAAAAGAGATCTAGATCTAAAATGCTTTCACAAGGGTAAAAAACTTATTGTTGGAGTAATACATACACGCACAACCTACAAGGACTATTGAATAGATTATTAGTTTGCGTTATGATATTTGTGACATAGTAGGTTCATCTGTTCCTCTTTCTCTTTCTCTTTTCTACAGTTAGGAATGAGCCCAACTCTCTCTGTCTCTCTATCTCGTTGAACTACAAAAAAAAAAAAAAAAAAAGAGAGAGAGAGAGAGAAAACAAATGCTGAAAAAAAAGAGAAGAGAAGAATTGATATCGTTCTAGAGAAGAAGGAAAAATTGGAATGAGTTTTTTTTTTTAAATGTACCATATACTCAAACGATATCGTTTTAGGGCAAATTGGTGTTTTGGCAACTTACAACACTCTAATTTGTTGTTTTAGTGTCTTTTTTAATAAATCCTTATAATCAGAGTTTAGTACTAATTTTTTCGTAAAAAACCCTATTATTTAATTTTATATAATAAAAAGTTAAGTAAACACTCAGATATAAATGTAGGGGCTCACTTGGTAGCTAATTTTGGGTAATTTTGTATCAAAGAGGCTGTGTGGCATGATAATTTTTCTGATTGAATGCATTTTCCACGCTTTGTGTGTTGTTTGTTGTTTGACTTTCTTTTTAATGAACTCTTCTCCTTCTTAATAAAAAAAACTCTCAGATTTGAAAATAACTCAAGCTATTTTTGACGCTTAAAACCTATACATCTTTAACATATGAATGTAATCCAATAACAAGTTTCACATATGCTTTATTGGATATTAGTGACTTTGGATAATCCAACACACATTTGCACCTACATCTGACTTCGAGGTTGCCCTACTCAAATATGGATGATCAATAGGTTCCAATCTATCCGAATCAGAGGCAATGGAAAGTGCGAAAAGTGTATGAAATGACATTAATGGGTCATTCTAGCAGTCCATTGTTTCTTATCAAATGTGGACCGTCAGTCATTTTTCTGTTGTTGATGATCCGATCGTGACAACTAAGCACCCAAGTGTGCATGTGGCCCACCTCTGACAGCTTCCAGATTCGGATTGTGTGACCTCAATTTGGGAAGGGACAGGAAAGTCAACCAATCTACACTGCACCTATTTTAGGATATGAGCTTTTAGGCTTCATATATCGCACTCATTTTTCGCAGCTGTTGATGTACACCAGTTTAAACTTATTTCACACAATTCTAAAGGAAAAGAAAAAATTAAAACATTTTAAAATACCTCAACTTCCTGCTCTTTCTACACACTTCATCCTTCCCTCCTCCCTATCCCCACCTCCCCTCCAGCTTGCGAAGAGCTCCGGACGGAGGGGGACTTTTCTCTCCCTCTCTCTTTTCCTCTTCCTCTTACTTTTACTCTTACTCTCCTCTCCCTCTTTCTTCCACTCCTCTCCCTCCTTCCTCTCCTCTCACCCCTATTCAGCCCTAAAAGGCCGAATAGTTCAGCAGAGAGGAGAGGAGAGGAAGAGGGAAAGAGAAGAAAGGAGAGGGAGAGGGAGGTCCCCCTCCGCCGCTGAATCTTGTCGCCAGCCAGAGCAGAAGGGGGGGGGGAGAGGTTCTTGATTTTTTTTTATTTTTTATTATCTTTTAGAGCTGTGTCAAGTGAGTCCAAATTCTTATACATCTAGAAGCTCCATTTTCAAATCAGATGGATAAAGCTAGCCGGTGGGCTCCACTGGGAATAGTAAAGTAATAACTTAGAAATAATTGTCTGGGAGCGTTTGATTTCTGTTCTAATAGAAGAGAAACCCATGACGTGAGGTCAGATTTTAGATGAGACTTGAAGACGGAATTTATTAAAAAGGGAAAGGGTTACAAATCAGAGAAGCAAAAGAAGAGGTTTGAACGAGATGAGATGCTGTTAACGAGCACATGCAAACATAGAGACATAAAGTGTATTAAACTTTAGTTAGTTTTTCTTTTAGGACTTCTATGACTATTATTTTTTCCTACCTGCCGTCTAATTCATAGCTTTAGATCCAACTGTTAACATCATCTAATAAATTAGATCTTAATTAATAAAATGGATAATCTTGAAACCAACCCTCTAGTGCGTGGTGTGGCTGATGGGCCCTAACAAATGAATTCTTTCCAGCTGAGCCAACTTTCAAGTTTCTGGGTCCCACAAACTGGCTTTGACCAAAAGCCTAAAAGGTCACAGTGGG
The DNA here is from genome assembly GCA_037013555.1 of Sextonia rubra. Classification (NCBI taxonomy): domain Eukaryota; kingdom Viridiplantae; phylum Streptophyta; class Magnoliopsida; order Laurales; family Lauraceae; genus Sextonia; species Sextonia rubra. The sequence goes on along the minus strand of JASUAD010000007.1, from coordinate 13,686,717 downwards.
ACCAAAAATCAGCTAACACTGGACTTCAATTGCTAAGCCCTGCCCTCTACACGAGAACAATACAACACTAGATTTTCATTGGACCTGGATATCGAAGCAGACAAATTCAGCGAAAAAAAAAAATTGACTCTTCTGGGCCTCGTTGGGCCCATCTACACATTCACTTGGCATATAGTTCACTGGCTTCCTAGTTCTACACATGAAAACAGAAATGACTGACTCGGGTAAGAGAGAGAGAGAGAGAGAGAGAGAGAGAGAGAGAGAGCAAAGTCTCAGAAGAGAATTTTGAATTTTGAATTTGGCAATAGAGAGACAAATAGTCTTCGGCTGCTGAAAGCAGTCTTGTTGGTGGGGTGGAGCAACCCATGTGGCATGTAACCTTGTTTGTGACGCAGAAGAATTTATATGGCACCTTTCTAAGGCATGATGGGTGGCCTACCGTACTGACCGTCATCTACCCACTATAATGTATCGGATGACCAAAGACGACGCCATGGCTTCTTGACCCGTTCAACTGATTTAAAAGAGGATCAATACTTGAAGTGGGGATGGCAAATAGTTCCTTCCCAATCCTATATCTGATGTTAGGACTTCTAAAAGACTTTGCATTACTAATGATTGATCCAAACCTTCCCACACGTAGATGATAGACCTCCCCCAAATGAAAGATGCAGACAGAATCATGAATGCACTTCAGAAATTATGGTGAGACAGTCATAGGTGAAAAATCTACGCCACTATGGGACCTTGAATTCATGACAATTATGGGAGATAGTGTGAGGAAATAAAAGTCTCACTGCAAATATGATTTTGGACCAAAACCATCTAAATCAGAACATTACCACTATCGATTTAGGGGCCCTAAATTTTGACAATTCCTAAGGTACACATTTGTTTTAAGAAATTCAATCCAACAGTGATATATGTCTCATTAGAGTAAGCGTCATTTCATGTGGGATTAATGAGTCTGAGTGAGTTGGATTGCTATAGGTGGGTCCTACACATTTTTTACCACTCATGTCGTAAGAGATGGTTCTCAATGGAAGGAAATCCTGTGATTTGATGTGTTTAGGTGGGCTCCATGCTAACACGGCACGGTTTTGAAAATGACAAAAGATGTTGCACATGAATGGTGTTGGATTTTCAATCCACGCTATTCCCAAAAGTAGGAACCCCGTGAATTATTTGTAACTGGTATGTTTCAACAAAATTCTATGGGAGTACAATTGGTGAAAATTGACCTGTTGATTTGTTTATTCATCCACTGGGTGCAAGTTCGGTGGGTCACGTGAGAGAACTTTTTCGTCCTTCAGATGGGACTATTGTGACAAATTCACTCCCCCCCCCCCCCCCCCCAACACCCATGAGTTAGCACTCAAGATTAATTTTAAACCTGAATTATACTCATCATTTGATTAATTCTCTTTTTAAGAAACGTGTAATTTTAGGACCCGTTATACTTCTAAGGACCATAAATCAAAGGTTTTGGTGCTTTCATGGATAAAATTTTGGACCATTACAATGGTTTTTGTCTAAAGTCATATTCATCAAGGAGACCTTTTTACGATACTCTCGTTCAAAACCACCCCCACTCTATCTACAACTCCAAAATGTAAAAAAGAAGAGAGCTTAGAGTTTTATCTCCAAATCCCAAGAGGGGAGTTCTCCATGAAAAGACTCCATGCAAACTCCATGGGACCACTGCGATGATTCCAACAACATTACCCTCACCCATTTCCATATGAATTGGCGGAATTCCAAATTTAACATTCGTTCAACTATTACTCATACTTAGATTAAAATCGTCAAAAAAAAATTTTGATATCTTCTAAAATTCTTAAATTTAAGGGACATAGATCAAAGGATTAGAACGATTTAGAAGAGTTGAAATACACGTGTAGATCCCATCCACGTCTTTTGATCCCCCCCCACCTTCCTATGATTGGTGCAGGTCCCAGTGGGCTTCACAGGGCAGTCCACGTGCTGGGTCAATGACTGACATCCGCACTAGAGCACCCAGTCTCACACTGGTTGCTGATTTCTGCACCATACAACTGGCCCGTCACTCCGTTGATGTAAACCATTAGCTTCTTGACTCCACAGGCAATGAGCTGTAATTTAGAAGTCATTGTGGGATAGTTCATGACTTGCGGTCTAATGGAAGAGAAAGTCAAGTAATATTGTCACTTGAGCTGAGATGATTTGATTCATTTGAAGTGCACTCGCAAGAACATCAGGTCCATAGAATTCAGTTTTGAAAAGTATTGCCAAATTTTAGAACATCAATTGCATGGGATGAATTTTCAGATTTAAGATTAGAGCCATTGGTACGGTGGAAGGTGTTCACACTTGCAAACTCTTCTAGGCAAGGCTGGGCCTATCTACATCTTCAATATTTGGCAAATACTTTGAGGCTGACCTTCACTAGCTCCCTAGTTCCTACCCATATAAGGGGAAATGAGACAAGGACCCAACGAGGCTGAGAGAGAGAGAGAGAGAGAGATATCAAAGTCTCCAACAGTGTAGATTTTTTAGTTTTGACAAATAGAAAGGGGAACTCCGGCTGCTGCATGCAGTCTCGTTGCTGCGTGGGCCTCACCTGTCTTGTTTGTGACGCAGAAGAATTTATGTGGCACCTTTCTGAGGCATGATGGGTGGACCACTCTACTGACTGTTACCTACCCACTACCATGCACAGATGATGGCGCCAAGGCTTCATGAGCTGTGCAACTGGTTTCAAAAGGGCACAATAATTGAAGGAAGAATGATAATATGTCCCATTTCAGCCTTCGGACCCACGTCATGAAAATGGGTAAAGAAAAAAAAACCCAAGGCCAGGGGGGATGTGTCCCAAGAAAAAGCCCACACAGGCCTGCACACGCTAAATTGAAAGCTCACACACGTGAAAAAGAAAGCCTGACATGTGAACAGGATTGCATAAATTCAAAGTCCGAACCAAGTAAAAACTGCCGCTCCGTTTTCAATTTCATATAAAAAGTTGCTAACAGAGCCAATACCCTACTGAATTCATATATATTCTTTCATTACATCATCTTTTTTTTTTATTTGATCTAGCTGACCCTAATCAGGCCCTTAACTGAATACATATCCACCCAAATGCGAAATGTTGAATTTAAATTTTAATTATAATATGCAGATATATATTAGTTGGCATTAGAATAATTTATATAATAATATACTAGGGCATTTAGTTGGGTGACCATGTCCTAAAAACTTGGCACAAGACATCAGGTCCAGGTCCCTGTCAAGGCCTGGGCCCATGCCCCCTGGTTTAGTCCCTAACAGGAACATGATGAGAGGGTGACCATTAAAAATTCAGAGCCTTTCTTCTTTTGTGGTGGGTCTACTATGCCGCATGACCGTGAAAATTTTTAAGACCTTTCTTAGGTATTGTTCGGCCGAACTTGGTGACATTTATCTGCCTGTTCTTGATGATGGATGATGAAAGATGATGTCATGCCTATACAATTGTTTGTAAAAGATTAAAAGTGTTTTTAAAGAGTGACACTAGTGTAAATTCAAATAATCATGCCTCGCCCTTTTTTTCCCTTCTCATAAATATTTTTGTCCATGCACATGCTATCCAAGTAAGCATCAGAGCTGCAGCTAGGGATAAATCTTTGGTAAGTTATATGAAGATAGAGAGGCCATATCACCAAGCTACTTATCAGTGGATCCATTTGCATTACTTTTTTGAGTTTTATTCTTTTACTAAACCGTCTTTGAAGTCTCGTAGGTAATTCTAGGGTGATGATGTATTTTCTTACCGACTTGTTCAATGTCCTCACTATAATTTTTCTTTTTCCCTTTTTCTTTGTTTCTTCCGGCTAGCTCCATAATTACGTGATTCTTCTTATTTTTCTAGTTGTCCATCCTCACCAACATCATTATTTTTAGAAAACTTTAGATTGGTGAAGAATAGCAGCGTACATCACAAAGGGACCACTGCAAAAAGGACCTCTAGAGAAGGTAATTCACACTAACATGCATGGGTTTTAATACTTTTCTAGTTTCACACTAAAAGCTCCTTAGGCTAGAGGTAAGGAGTGGCAATTCTCGTTGGGAAGTCTAGGTTTCGAACCTGGCCTCCCCTCTTGCATATGTAAGTTGCTTTATTACCTCTCATGTGTAATATGTAAAAAAGAAAAACATGCAGCTCACAAACATTTTACTTAAGGGATAGTCTTATAAAATTTTCAAATCCAAGGCTATAGTGAAAATTTTCGTTTTCAGGGATTTCTCATAAATATCTTTCTTTTTTTTGTTGGATCCAAAAGGATTAAGGCCACCCTCAATATACAAGGAAAAAACTTCTGCTTTCTATAAACTCATGGAAAATCCACATTTGACAATTATAAATTTCAAATATTTGGGCCACATCAGATCCTCACTTTTTTTTTTCTCCTGAGGTTGAGTCCCATACAATAGGGATGCAAATGGGTATCCCATTCTCTAATTTCATGAGATTTTGATGTACAAAAAATGAGGTTTGAAACCTATTTTCTCTTCCAATTCATAAATGGGTTCAGATCTAGAATTAAATTTAGGTTCATATTGATAAACGGGTCCAGTTACAAATCCAATAGGCTCCAACCAGTGGACCCATCCTGTGTACCCAAACTGTTCTCATATCTTAGATGCTCTGTTTATAGTTTTATTACTCAAAACATAGAAACTGTACGTGCTATATTATTCATTTGGAGTGCAAGTGTCGTTGCAGCTGTGAAAATGGAGTCACAAGCCCTGGTGCTTGAGTTCGTATCTTTTGGTTGTAAACTGCAGCTCAAATCAATTACAGTTGGACAATTTTATACTTATTTCAAGAGGTAGTAGACTTGATGCATTGTTATAGGTGGAACGCCTTCCCGATTTCAAACAATAAATAAAAATAAAGAATAAAAAGAAGTCACAATTTTTCGTAGAACTGAAACCAAACTTGGACCCAGTCCTCTTATCAGAACTGGGTCCGAAAACGAGAACCATATTTTGACTTGGAACCGGAAATTTCCTTTGGAAAAGGATTCTAGGTCCAGCATGGTTCTGGCTCGAAACTGCCCGGTTTGCATCACTATCCTACTAGATGTAAAAATCCTCAATTGAACAGGGGAGGATTTCCTTAATATTAACAAACGTCATCTACGGAATCCTTTATATATACAAGTCCTCAATAAGGAAAGCCTATACCACCGGCAATGAATACTCAAATCTGAAGATTCCTCACTTATTACCAAATATGACATATACTTTTTCTGAGAATTCCTATCCCAAGGATATCTAAGAAACTCAAATGCTATTTCCTAACTAAAATCACAAATGCTAAAAACACCTTGCGCATTCAAAGTTGGATAACTTGAATTTTAAAGAAGTTTGTGAGCAAAAAAAAAAAAAAGGAAAAAAAATCCCCGAATATATGGACAATTTACAAACAAGCAGGGAATTCCAAATATGAGAGGACAACTTCTAAATGCGGTTAGAAATTTCCCACAACAAAAATTCACAAACAGGAAATATTATAGCTAAGAAAGCATAGGGATGGGCCAGACTGATGCCTATCAAAACCCAGCTTGTTTCTGGATCTGATTTGTAGACACAGACTTAGCAAAAGCGTTGCGTCAAGCCCAAACGGGGCTTCTTTTACATCATGGGTCACACACACCATATAATTAGCCATTGAAGATATTGGATACCATCACTTAGTTACTGGGCCAGGAAAATAAGCCCAATTCCAACTCATGCTGTAGAAAACCTGCTCAGATTCAGTTCAAAGTAGGGCCGCATCCAGCAGCTGAACTGGAGCCTGGAGCCTGGAACCATCCCAGCCAAGTTGCCAGCCCCTTTATATTTAAAATCTTACGGTGATCAAACGCTCTTGTAAAGCTGTTGTTTAAAATCTGAATTTTGTAGGCATCAACAACATTTGAAGGGTCGTTTGTTTACACTCAAATATGTAAATGGTGCGCATGCATACCTTTATGCACGATCACATTTGTTTTCACTTTTTATGCATGTTGTTACTCATGTGATGTGTAAATAAGGGGTGAAAGGGGTATTAATGTGGCCATTTCTAAATAAAAATCTGTACACGTGATAAGATGTGAATCCATTATACACCCAGTATAGCCACATAAGTAACAACCGGGACAGTCGGGGTTTTGAGCCCTCAGTATTTTTTCTTTAACTGGCCCCAAATTTTTAATTAAAACCATTCAAATTGTTTATTAACCCGTTGGACCCCAAAATGTTCAAATTCATGGCTTAAATATAAATAAATTTAAAGACATATCAAGATGTTACATACGTAATCCAAATCATTGAACACACTTGTGAAAATGGTGCTTCCAAAGTGTAATTTTACATATGCAGCATTCACATGCATAAATTTTGCATATGCAACTGGATTTTAACATGACTGGTGTAAGAAACAGACGACCCACTAGAGGTAATTCAGAAATGAAAAAATAATTTAAAAAAATCCCTCCTAGGTGGAAAAATGAGGAACTTAAGGTGAAGATCCCTACAGAGGTTCATCCATGCTTTTAAATTTTAGTGCTGGTCTTTGTTCTAGTTAGGACCGGGAGCTGCCTATTGCAGAATGGTACAGCCGCGCCAGTACTACAAAAAATCATAAAAATTTAGAAAGACAAAAAATAATAAAAAAACTAGTAAAAATGTAAAATTTGACCTATTTAACAAAAATACAAGAGGATTTTACCAAAAAAAAAAAATCATCATAAGTGACCTGTTAACAAAAAAACTTATATTAGCAGTAGGTGCATTAGAGTAGTCACCGGTGTATTTTTTTAATATTTTGGGGGAGCATACCCGAACATCAGATCCGACACATATGTTCTTACCCAAACATCAGATCCGACGCTCCCATGTTACATGTTTCACAAAGAAACCTTAGTCTGTCTTCACTCCCTTCGGTTTGATTTCATCCTAAAATATATTTCTATTGCAAATTTGAAAATTTGAAGAATCACTGAAGATTCTCTTCTATTATAGCTTCTCTTCATTTATTTTGTTCATTTTTCTTTGGTTTCTTTAGCTTCATCTAAAGCTTGTCATCTTTATTCTAATATCATATAAACTCTTTGGTTTTATTTTGTGTAATGAATACATAAATCTTGTTTATAATTTTTGGTTTCGTATTCGCATTGGTCCTTGATCCTTTATTGGAGTGGGTTATTTTCAAACGGTAATAGATATTTTTATTGTAGAGTGGTGATTTTGTCATTTGTTTTATAAATTAATTTAGATTTTAGAATGGCTATTTGTATGCTAATTTGCCTGTTTATTGTAGAATGTTTAATTGCATGTCAAACTTATTGGCATTGTTGTAGAATGTTTATGTAGTGCAGGCATCTTAGCCACCGAGCTATTAGCTATATTCCAGTACGTTTTTCTAACAAGAGAAGAGAATGAGACACATTCACATAAAAAACATCATACTCGGTGCATTTATACTGTGAGTTATTCAACTTTAATTTGATAAAATATATATTTTATGATTTTCTCATATATGTTTTATGTGCTTTTATTGCAGCTTTCGGAAGAGAGACATACCTCATTGTGTTTAACAAAAAAAAGAGCAGCTTGAAGACTAATTGGAAAGGAAAACGACTATTAGAAACATCTCATTTGAAGGAATTTTTAACAGTGAATCTAGATGAAGACAAAGATGGGCACTTTTCTATAAAAAAGAGTGTAAGGAATCTCGACTCTTGGTTGTGCGAGCTGGTGGTTTCACAGAATTCCAGATCCAGGTTTGAGTGTTTTCTGAGTGCAAAGGAGTCAGAGATCTACAGTGAAAACTACAGATATTTTCATTTTGTTAAGTTATCATGGAGATGTGATGCACGAAATGTAATGTTAAATACCATGTCTTACTTTTGAAAGAATTAAATCAATTCAATAGTTTTTGTTTCAAATGAATTGATTTGGAATGAAATGGAATAGGTAATGTTTGCATTGGTTTGTAATGAAATGGAATGTAATGTTTGCACTGGTTTGTAGTGAGATGGAAATCTAAGCAATTGTAATGAAATGGAATGAAAGTAATAGAAAAAAAATCAAATTGAGTAAACAATGAATAGGAAAAAAAAATCAACATCCTAGACAGCATCGAATCCAATGCTGGAATTGAGACAAAAATTAATTCCTACATCGAATCCAATGCTAAAACTGAGACAGAAGCTAAAACTTACATCAAATCAAATGCCCAACTAAAACAAAAACTAAAAGCAGCACCAGATCCCCCAAAACGTTAAAAAAAAAAAAAAAGACTCATAGGGGTCACATGTGACCACTCCACTCCAGTACACCCACCCACTGCTAATATAATCTTTTGGGTTAAGTGGTCACCTATAATGATTTTTCGGGTAAACTCCTCAAAATACAATCTAAATATAGTGATATAATATATTCTTGTTGGGCGTTGAGTAACTGCTAGTGTAACGTATAACTATCGGCCTTTTCTGGATAAAATGATATAAATAGCTCTCATTCAAACTTAGCAAATCTCATTAAAGTTGCTTTTAGCCGTGGACCTACTTAGACACATAAAAGATTAAGAGGGTATGTCAATTGAAAGGCATGAATGTGGTAGAAAATATGTATTATCAAGTCATTTTAATTTGAAGGGCAAATTATCTTTTTACCGCAAAGGAGAGCCATTTGAGCGTTTAAGGATGAATTGGCTAAAAATTTTTTTTTTTAGGGTTTCATTTGAACGTGGGTTAGAAAACATAAAATATTAAGCCATTCAAATATGAATTGTCAAAAAGGGCTCATTAATTCTTATCTAATTTAACTATCAGTCAATCGAACTTTTAGTAGAAAACACAACATATAAGGGCCTTTTTGAAAGAATGTGCAAGACATAGTCCTATGTTGTGAGGGAACTCGAATCCGCACAGGCTGAGTAATTAGTCACGTCCAAAACAGTTAAGCTACAACGGTTTTCAACTATTGCAATTTTAGATAAAGAGAAATTTCAAAATAGGGCTTAAATTTTTTTATACATTTCAAATTAGGACAAAATAAAAAGCACATTTAAAATGGGCCTCAAGTTTTTCATTTTCCTTTCAAATCAGGACACCTCAATTCATGGAGGGTGTGCAAAAGGTGTCAAACGCGCAAAATATTGCGGACATCAATCGCTAATGCACGTAGACTTAGAAGTTGCTCTGCCCAACACACGTCATTATGGCTATCATCGTTGATGCAATCTACAGTTACAATTGATGGTGGGATCAACAACATCAGTATATCATTAATGCATCTTCCATCAAGAGAAACGGGCCCACTGCCCCCCACAACCCTCCCTCCACCTTTAAAACCAGAATTTTCCAAGAAGTGGAAACCACCCAATAATCCTCCACGTGCAAACAAGTCTTCAGGAAGACGAACAACAATCTAGCTTCAAGCTAAAATTCACCACCGGCCCAAATGGTGGCCATGTGTGTTAAGAGTGCTAGTGCTGAGCATGTTGTGTGTGTATGAGAGTTTCCTTTTGGTTTGCAATCTGATATAACGAGGAAAGAGAAGATGGTTGGTGGGAGTTTTACTTCCTATTGCCTGGAACATGCCCATGTTCGTCAAGATTGCCAAGTACCACACCACGTCCATGTCCCTCAAGATGGTTGAGTACCGCATGGGCACTGTCTACGCCGCCTACCACAGGTCACATTTTTCCAGCCAGTTGGGTCAGTTTTCCTACCCCAGGAGGCAGGCCAGCACCCATGGATGCACTCTCTTCTATTCTCCTGGAGTATCTTTCTTAGCGATACCAACCACTAAGTTGCCGCTCACAGCCTCCGAGCACTGACCAACCACCGATTTGCCGCTTAAGCTCGCCGCAGCTACAGAGGGTTGTCTAAGCCACTAATGCGAGTAGATCAGAGTGCCAAAAAATGATGCCCATTCAAAGATAAGGGCATTTTTTGGATTTTTTTGTAAAAGAATGGAAAGGTCGCCGACGTGTCCTCTATCCAGCATGTTGTCCTGATTTGAAAGAAAAAAATTAAAAGCTGAAGTCCCATTTTAAAATGTGATTTTTAATTTGTTCTGATTTGAAATGTACCAAAATCTTAAGCCCTATTTTGAAATTTTCCCTTCCATAAATAAATACAATATCATCTTCGAAACTGCCCCCAACTCGTGCCGGTGCCTTAACCAACTCGGTCTATCTCATAGTCAACCTGGTGCTGACCGGAATTTAATAACATGGGTTCATCACTTCTAAGTTCTCACTAGCGGTTCTCATATGCTTAGGATCTACTATAAAAAGCTGCATAGATTCCCCCTAGACCTTAGGAGAGGGATGTGAATAGTCCTTGGGCAAGACGACAATGCCCTCTGATGAGAAAAAGGTAACTGCCATTTACCAGTAAGGTAAGAGGCCATTCTCAAAACCTCAACAATCTAAAATGATAAAATGACATTTTAGAAAGTTGAAAAACGAAAAGGGTGTTTTGCAGCCCCCCTGAAGGGAACCCCCTTCTCCTGTTGTTAGCAAAAACTACGTCATTGAAGTAAAAACCACTATACTCCTCTGAAACAGATTTCAAACCCATTTCTACAATATATCACTTCAGCTTTAGTCGGCTTTTCTCTGGAATCGAAACAAAAATCATCAAAATTCTCTTTTCATATTAAGAAAAAATGTCACACTAAACCACAGAAAAGATGTTCCTATGAAAAGTTAGAAACAAGCAGCACTGAGGAATCCTCAGCACTTCACAGAAGTGAGCTAGAGAAATTCAGTTATCATCCCTACTTTTCTCATTCGATCGACAGCTGAAGAAAATATAGATTGCATTTAGGGGAATTTCATATTTTGCAGTTTTCCTAAAAAATATATTCAGAAATGTTTTTCTTTTTCTTTTTCTTTTTTTAAATTAATATACCTCATTGTAGAACTACTAATTTCAGCAATTCTAACATCATTAATATATTAGTTCACTAAACAGGAATTGTAACAAAAAAATAACCTCCTCAGTGACATCTCTCATGCAAATCAATGAACTACACTCAAATGGACCCACCAAGGCCCCCACATTAATTGCTGTACAGACAACATATAGGTAGTCATGGGTGGGCCAACTCTGGCCAGGCCCAGACGGAATTTGGCTCTGTTTTTGTGCCTGTGCGCTGGGGTTCAAGCCTATTTCCTTGCTCTGACAGCTAAAAGGGCAGCCTGGAAATCTATTTTTCTTAAAGGCCCAGCAAAGCCAGACAAGATCAAAGAAGGGATATCCAGTGTAAAAATGGCCGAGCCCAAGCATAACTTAAAAGCACATCTAGTTCTAGGCCCCAGCGAGAGCCATTTGAGCACCTTCCGTCGGTGTCACGGGCTCCTGTGCAGTGATCCACCATCACATTATGGCACCACACCAATCACGAGCAGGCTCATTTTAAAAACATCTCATAGACCTATGCCAATAATATACAACAGGATAGATCAATGGAACAGATCTCCACTGTCACATGGATATATTAGTTCAAGGCACTTTTGTCTCATTGAATCATAAGTTAAAAGGGCACATAAAATTTCCACTCTAACATTACAACCACCAAAAATCTTATTCTCTAATTCCTAAATGTAAAGTACCTGTTGCCTTTCATTGGAAGCTCTTCAGATGTATATTGCATATATATCCTCACTATCTTCTTCTAGCTCCTGTTTTCAGAAAATGAAAAGAAACAAAAAAGTGAGAACGCCAATGGAGGTCATCATGGATAAGCAGGGCCCTTTTTTTTTTTTTTTTGTTTCTTTTCATTTCTGGCATGCACAATACTCACATCCATATATGATGCACATAAATGTATGTCATTCCCAACAATAAAAAAAAAATACAAATTATGAGCCCTGTAATGCATGCATAACAACCCAAAATCACCATCTACTATTGTTAGCCAAAAGACCATAGTGAGGACAGTGTTGAATTCCTAGGATTACCAAGCAATGCCTCTCTAGAGGGCTTAAACAGATGAAATGTTGGATCATAAAGTAATCTCTTTTGATTGCAAAAGATTACCAATCCATCACCCCAGTAAATTAAATTTCTAGGACAGTGACAGTCTCATCTAGACCTCCATCTTAGATCCTTCACTCATGTCTTTAAAACTATTTCCATAAAGCTCCTTACTACTGGATCATAATAAATAAATAGATAAACACTTTGAATTCTAGGCATTCAGTATGATGTAAGCAAACAAGCCTTAAATAACAATGGCAAACTCAACACTCTCAGTCACTTCTGTCTATGTTCCATGTGCATGTCCCGCACTTGCAACAATCTGAACTAATATGCATGTTGGTAATCTTCGCAATGGATACCTAAATATATTTGAATGAAACAGATGTGATTCAAAGGAAGACAAAAACCAGAGATATGAAAAAAGAAGAAAAGGAAAATGGAATGGAGAGAATTACAGAAAAAGGAATAGCCAAACAAGTGAATATTCAACGAATGCTTGTCTTATATAAAATCAGCATAGAATTAGAAGAACACTAAAGAGTGCCACCCTAAAAATAAAACGCAATAATCACAAAATCTAAACATTATGTTCTACAATTATCACCCAAAAAACTCTGCATATATCACCTAAAATCCATCTCTGCTAGTATTTCCAAACAAAAAGACAAAACATTTTCTACAACCCAAGAAACAAGAACCGGTTCATACTCTGTGTGCTCGCTCAGCACGTTTAAATCTTTTTCCAATGGCAACTCAATTTTATTAAGGGCTAAAAAATCATAGAAGGCATATAGTGAAAAGCAAACAGAAAAACGATCCAAAAAGAAGAATAAGACACAAATATCATCCAAAAACACAAAAATCTCAGATATGGAGCCCACATCAAATGGCCATTGAAAGTTAAACATAAATCAGTGCAAATTAGTGCCATTTTAATACATTTAGATATTGAAACTGTACACCTACTTGAAATTAGTGAAATTAGTGCCATATCAGAGGAGAAAATCCTTATCGAATACGGTGGTTAAATCGGCATTCTGCTAAAGAAAAGGGCAATAGCACACCTACTTGGCAAGAATGTCTTTGTGCGCTTTAAAAGAAAGAATCACATTCCATGCTACAGCAATGACGTTTGCTGCAAGGACCTACCATCAAATATCACATGTTAGAAAAAATTAAAAATTCGATGATTACAGCAGGAACCATGGAACTCCTGATTCAGAACTCAGCAGGATAGTGCAAATAGGAATTTCTAATGCTTGTAAAAATCATGAGGAAACCATTAGAATAAAAAATTTCACTAAGACAGTGCTTGCATTTGTGTGAATGAGCGTCCAGAGACATGCTCTTTCTAATCATAGATTTAACCTAACTTGGATGGGTGGTGTAAAGTTTCTTTGATAATCTTAAAAATAAATGATGGTTTAGATAGTTATTAAGTAATGATCAGAAAGACTGCCAATCTAAACTTAACATGAATGGGTTACACACACACACACACACATGCATAAATATATATCTAGAGAGAGAGAGAGAGAATCAATAATGGTAACAGTGCTGCAAGGTGACAGATTTACTATCAGAGAAATTTGAACAAAGGGGCTAACTTCTCATCAGTGGACCACTGCATCAAATCTCCATCACAAGCACGTATATCACTATGATTGGAATCACACCAATAAATTGATTGTCTTATTTCATGAGTCATCCACTCTCATCTTGTGGGACATCATGGCATCTGCTAAGTCGCACACAACTCAAACATGAATATCCGTGAGGCGTCCTGGTCCATTTAATGTATGATCATCCATATGGACAGATGCACCACCAGATTAAACCCTCATGTGAACAGTTAGAATCATATTCACCACTGGATTGGCTTAGGTTTCATGACATGAGTCACTCGGGCATTGAGTCTAGTCAAAATGTAACAAGGAATAGTTTTGGGAGCAAACTCTTTCACACATTTGAGGAGAAAACACCCAGCAACCCAGAGTTACCATTTGAAGTAAGATACCAATTGGCCGAAACCAAAATCACTGGAGCAAAAGCTTACCATAGGCTTTGACCATATCCAAATGTTACAAGGGTCAACCATTAACAGCTAGGACCAATCTGGAGTAATAAGAATTCCTCAACTACGATAGGGCCAAACTGAAATCTTGATAAATCTTCAAAACCAGAACTTATGTGCAAGATAGAAATCCAGCAATTCACACCTGAAACTGCTGAGGAACAAATCTAAAATTGAGAAATTGGAATGGGATCCAAAGTTGCCAATTTGCCAACACCGCAGAGAACCACTCCTACATGTCACAAAACATCAAGAAGAACAAAATAAGAAAATTAATATCCATGTTTACACAATCACTTAGAATGTGTTTTGATGTAACCCTAAATCTCAAGCAGTTTGAACATGTTGGGAAAAGAGATGATTTATCCTATTCAATATGCATTAAGGTGACACAGAACCCAGAAACTGTTTTGCTACTGTTTCCACTCAAAATAGTTCGTCATCATCAAAAGCCTTGACCCATCTATCTTGATCAACTTTGTCAGTCATTAGTTAACCCAAAATATACGTATAATTATCAGTGGCAGCAGATAATGATCCTATTAAAGATTGACAGTAATTTTAAATAGGGGAAACTTTACCTGTTGAAGCTTTGGGATTATTTCTGTTGGCCTTCCCTCTAGAGTCACAAGGCAAGATAGGAAAACTCCAATGAAGAGAGGAGAGAATATGAACTGTAAAACAAACCAAGTTTACCTTCAACACGATCCAACAATTATTTAGAAGAGAGAAATAATTAGCCGAGTTTTGGCACAAAAATATCAGTACACAAAATCAAAAGAAAGAAGCATGCTTACCTGATCAAGCATAAGTCTCAAAAATGCACCAGATGCTCCAGGCAGGGTAACCAATTTACTCAAGTAAAAATACCTACCATGTCCATCATTATATTTCATAAGTGCAGATTCAAAAGCTTAATCTTTTTGGAAATTGTGAGGCAATTTATGGAAATGGAAAATTCATAGAGAGAACAAAAGAACCCATCTAATACCATCTTTGGCTAGGGCATCACTCTACATTGGCCTCACAAAAAGCATGTAAGGAGGACATCAAGTAGTCAGAGAAAACCATTACTTATTCCCGTCCCTTTACCATGCAATCCCAATTGGCCAACTTCAGTGGGTAGACATCTTTTGAGCACCCACTTTAGAGCATTTCCATCGTCTTCCTTAATTAGAACATCTCATAATGCATGTTTTAGATGTGACAAAAACACGAATAGATCTAGAGAAAGGCTAAGAAAGGGAACCTGATGAAGATTTGATATGGTGGGTTTTAGATGAAAACATTGTTGTCAAAATCCTAGGATTTGTAGCCCAAATCAAACAATTCATGTCTATGCCATAAGTCCCATCTCTCAGCGAATCTTAAGATTCAAGTGTGAATCTTACAATTTGATACTTGTATCATCAAATCTTACGATTCAAGCAATAATATTTAGTGAGAATAACCACACCAAGAGATTGATATCAGTGTATCTTTTGCTTTTTTTTTTCATTCTTCCTCTCTTTCTTTTCTTTCTTTCTTTTTTTTTTTTTTTTTCTGAGTTTGCATTTCTATTTTTTAAACGTTTTTTAGTGGTAAGTCCAACCTCTTACTAAGAATTTTGCAATTTTGAGTAAGTTTTAAATATGAATAAAGACCAACTATCCTCTTGAAGGATTTGCTAATCAATTTCGATTTTCAAAACAATGGATAAAAGCAGTGCCCAAAGAAGTTAATATAACATTATCAAAGACATGTATGTGGGACTAGGGAGTGATAATGAGTGTGATAGCTACCTGGGAAAAGACATGAGAGATTTTAGTGACCGAAGGTTCGCATAAGGGGTCAAGTTTAATCCCTTATCTTTGCACAGATTATGTACGAGTTAACTACTCGTATTCAAAAAGGGACACTTTGATGCATGTTGTTTTCAAATGATACACTGTTAAGCGGACAAGTTGAGAGATGGTGTAGCAAAACTTGCGAGAAGGTGGGAGGCTTTAGAATCCAAGGATTGAAAATAAGTTCTACCAAAACAGATCTATGAATAACAGCTTCAGTGCTGTGAGAATTGAAGCTCAGGAAATACAACGAAGAGATTCCTTATGATATCTTGGCTCATTTAGGATGGGGAGATTGAGGAGGATGTCGAACATAGGAAACAATAGGTGCCAAAAATGAGTGTAACAGAGATGAGAATATTGAGATGGATGTGTGTTAAAGCTAGGGAAGATAAGAATTAGTAATGAATCCAAGTAGAAGCATTTAGGGGCAGCAAAGACGGATGATAAATTAAGAGAGACTCATTTAAGATGATTTGAACATGTCCAACAATGGCATCGAAGAGTAAATGTCTCTTTATGCAGGCTAATGGCCCCTCAACAAAAAGGGATAGGTCGAAGAGCAAATGGATGGAAGTAGTAAGTATCAAAATAAACAAGATCTGAATTTTTCTATTAATTTTTCCGTCCTTCCTCTAGGGATCGACCTTTCATTAAATAATAGCAAAAGGCCTTAATCAAGGCTACATATTAGAATTTCTGTCTCCTCACAATTATTTACTATCTAAGTATATCAAAAAATATCTTTATACTAGGAAATTATATACATATATGTTGACTAAATCATATCTGCATATTGAGTTTAGGTTTTGGGCCCAAATCTGAGTTAATTCCACTTTGGGCTTGGTCGACCTGTATTTAACATCCTCCCTCAAACTGATGCTGCTGAGTCAATGAGCATCAATTTGCTAACTAAGAACTGATGACAAGGTCGTGGAAGTCCTTTAATGAGAATATCAGCAATTTGAAGATCAGTAGAAATATGAGAAAGGCTAATAACATCACGCTTATATTCATCATGGATAAAATGATAGTCAACTTCGATGTGCTTAATGCGCTCATAGAAAACAAGATTGGCAGTAATGAGCATGGCACTTGTATTATCCGCGTGCAGGGGTGTTGGACTTGTTGAAGGAAATCCAATGTCTGAAAGTTAACAGCGAAGCCAAAGTATTTCAAAACATGCGGCAGACATCACACGATACTCAGCTTTGGCAGATGATTCGGAAACCTTATCGTACTTCTTACATTTCCAAGAGATCAAGCTATCACCAAGATACATACACCACCCATGGAAGAGCAGTGGTGGAGCACCGGGTATCCAAACAACTGGACCAATTGGTATATGCATATGCGGTAAGAGCAAGGGAGTTGTTGGCTGGAAAGAATAATCCTTGAGACGATGTATGAAGAGGATAGCAAATGATACATTGGACATCTGCCAAATGAAGACGTCGAGGATCAGTCATGTACTGGCTCACTAAGTTGACAGCATAGGAGATATCAGGATGAAAGATCGTCAAATAAATCAAAATGCCAACCAAATGACGATATAGAGTAGGGTCAAGAAGAGGATCACTGGCATCCTCATATAATTTGACATTCACCTCGACTAGTGTGTCAAAGGGAGTAGAGTCTTGAAGACTGACCATGTCAATGAAATCAAGGCCATACTCGTGGTGACTGAGGACTATGCCCTTAGCAGATTGATGAACTTCAAGATCCAAAAAATATGTTAAAGGACCAAGATCTTTCATGTGAAAAGAAGCATGAAGAGAAGGTTGAAGTTGATGAATCATAGTTGCATTTGTCCCTGTGATAATGATATCATCAACATAGACCAGAAGTATAGTGATCCTGATGGAAGTAGAATGAAGAAACATTGAGGGATCAGAAGGGCTGGGATGAAAATCCAAAAGCGCATTTTGAAAATTTTCAAACCACGCCCTAGGTGCCTGTTTGAGTCCATAAAGAGACCGACGCAATTTAGCAACACTACCTTTTGCAATGGCGGAAATTTCCTGTGGTAGCCACATGTAGATATCTTCATTGAGATCACCATGAAGAAAAACATTTTTTACATCCATCTGGTAAAGAGGCCAAGACTGAAAAGCAGCAACAACAAGAATAGTTCTAACAGTTGTCATTTTGGCGACGGGAGCAAAAGTCTCATCATAGTCAATGCTATATTCTTGTCTGTTGCCAAGAGCCACGAGACAGGCCTTATACCGGTCCAAACTACCATCTAATTTAAGTTTGATTGAGTAGATCCACTTGCATCCAATAAGCTTTACTGATAAAGGACATGGAACCACATTCCAAGTATGATTTTGTGCAAGAGCATCTAATTCTTCCTGCATAGCCTTGTTTCAACATTCATACAACACATCTTGAGAGTAAGAGTTGGGGATAGAGATAGAGGACATGGTAGCCATCAAGGAAGTGTGGGTGAAGCCATAGCAATCTGGAGGTATGGAAATACGCTATGAACGCCGCAAGGGAATCTTTAGCAGGACCAGATGCCGTATGTGGAGCAAAAGGGGGACCACCTGTAGACTGGTTATCACGTTGTCTATGGTACACAAAATTAAGATTAAATTTAACAAATGGTGTGGTGTCGAAGAAACCAGGTAAGAACACAGAAGATGATGAATTCGAAAAACCAAGGGACACAGAAGATGGTGAATATGATGGATGAATAAATTGTTGGAAAAAATATTATTTAAAAAAAAACAACATTTCGAGAAATACGAATGCGGCGAATGTGAGGATCGTAGCAAAGAAAACCTTTTTGGTGATTAGCATATCCAAGAAATGCACATTTTGACTATTGCGCAGTGAGTTTTGTATGCTCAGTAAGTGGTAGGTGGACAAAACATACGAAGCCAAAAACATAAAGATTGTCATAAGATGGTGTGTGTTTGAATACCAGAAAAAAAAAAGGGGTCTCATCTTGAATAAAGGAGGAAGGCAATCAATTTATGAGATAGACAGCCATTGAGAGAGCTTATGTCCAAAATCGAGCAGGGACGGAGGACTCAATCAGAAGAGATCTAATTATATCAAGGAGATGTCTATTTTTCCTTTCAGCTACTCCATTCTATTGGGGGGTATACGGACAAGTTTTTTGAGCAATGATTTCTTTTTGTTGTAAGAAAGTTTGAAACTCTGATGAAGTATATTCCCCCCCCCCCCCCACCCCCCCCCCCCCCAAAACAAAAGTCAGAACGCAATGTTTTTATAATGTGAAAAATTGATTCTCAACATAGGCTAGGAAGATCATAAAAACATTGAAAACATTAGCTTTAGAATGCAAGAAATAGATCCATGTAAGTCGACTGTAAATCTGTAATCATCAATAAAGGTTACAAATTTATAATGCTTATGAGACAAATTGGAAGCAATTCCCCATACATCACTATGAACCAAATCAAAACACCGAGTACTAAATGAAGTAGAGGCAGAAAAAGCTAGAGTCTTGCTCTTTCCCATCTTACAAGTAGCACAATCAAAAGAAACATTCCTAAAAGAACCAATTGGGTTTTTTAATAACCCGGTTTTACAAGTAGCACAATCAAAAGAAACATCCCTAAAAGAATCAATTGGGTTTTTTAATAACCCGATCTTAAACATGAGAGAGGGTGTGGGAATTTGGATGTCCAAGCTTACTATGCCACACTTGACAATTATTTTGAGCAGAAAAACAAAACAAATCGTTTGCATTTTTATTCCAAAGTAATGTAGATAAATCGAAAGAAAATAAGCGTCCACATTTAGGCCCCCTCACAACCTCCCTCCCCGACATCTTGTCCTACACAACATACCCAGAAGAAGAAAACGAGATTTTATAATTGTTTTCAACAAGTTACCAAATTGAGAGCAGATTTAAAAGTTAAACTTGGGCAGAGATAAACATTTTGTAGAAAGCCAGAATTAAGAATATCTCCAATGGCAGTAATAGGTATGTTTCCTCCATTAGCTATTTGGATTGGATGGTTTCACGTATATTGTTTCAAATTTGAGAGATGGGCATTGGATGATGTCATATGATTGGATGCCCCAGAATCAAGAAACCAAATAGAGGAAGGTTTATTGTTAACTGAGATGCTAAAAGCAGATAAAGCATTGACAATCATTTGTTGCACTAATTCAGAGATGCGAGTAGAGGAACTAGGCTGTGCTATCATAGATGTGGAAGCAGCATCAGTAGCAAAAGCAGCAGCAATAGTAGAAGATTCTGTTGTGGTGACATATGCATGAGAAGGTTCAGATTGGGGTCGCCAACGACATTCAGTAATAATATGCCCCTTAAATTTGCAATAATTGTGGAATTTCTGATTGCATTGAGTTGCAATGTGGCCGAACCTTTTGCAACTGTAGCACTGCACCTTACACATATCCAGAGTCTGAGTAGACTGTGAAGACTGAGAGGACTTTTAAGACCAATGTGGATGTGGCTGTAAGGTTCCTCTAGCAGAGTATGCCGCAATGTAGTTTTCAAGCTTCCATTCAACTAAGTGAGTCTTCGTCAAAAGATGTTGTTCTTCACGAAGAAGCTCATTAAGATAGACATATAAGGATGGTAATGGCAATCAACCCATTAAAGCAAATGTGAGTCTCATATTCAGGGCGCAATTTCATCAAGAATTGATCTCTCTAACTAGATGCCTGAAGTTCTTGAATTGTCTCAAGAACAGTAGCAGGGACGGTTGCATATTAGATGCGATCATATTCAGTCCACAAGTTTCGAAACCCAAAATTGTAATCTTGAATGGACAAGTTTCCTTGAATATATTCTGCAATTTCACATTCCAACTGAAACTGGCGAGCAAAATTATTGCGATGATAAACCATTTGTAAGTACTCCCACATTTCCTTTAAAGTGTTATAGGGTTTGAGGTTTAGAATGAGATGTAGTTCAACAGATCCAAGAATCCATGTTTTAATTTTAGCATCGTTAGTGTTCCATGCAGAAATTAATTTTTCATCTATTGATGGTTTTGGAACAATACCAGATATATGCCCCATAATTCCTTGGCCTCAAGATATAGTTGAAACTGAAATGCCCAAGTGGAGTAATTTTTTTCATTGAATTGAACCAATTTTACCTCAGATTTCTCCATCTCCAAATTGGAAAAAACGAAGGCAGGAATCCAAATGATGGAAAGATATGCCAAACAGTGAAGACAACCACAATAGGTGGAATGTAAAGATGCCAAATAGTGCAAAAAACACAAAGAACAGAGTACAGTGCCCTGATGGACTGCACAAATTGAAAAAACAGGTCTATGCGACCTAGATTTTGACCACAAAAATCCTGCGTGGGGCCCACTGCTTGGTATTTATAATCAAATCAAAAATGTTGAAGCTGATTCAAATTCTCTTCCAGCAATACAAGTTTCATCAAGATCTATTCACAATCCAAGAATTTGGACGGTTGTGATCAAAACTATTTCAAAAAACTGGAGAATCACAAATTAGAGCAAATGGCCTACCTCTGATATTGAAAAAATGTTGAAAAAATCTTCAAAATTACTAGGTGAAGTAGTCAACCACTGCTGTAGAGATCTCTAAAAATTTTGTGATGATCACAGGTGGGCCACTCTTTAGCACAACGTGATAGAAGCAGTTTCTACCGTCTGATTTTTGCCAAAATAACATATCCTGATCTGGTTGCTTCCAATGTGACAAATCCTTGATTCGTTTGCTGACAATAACCCAGATCGAGATTCTACCAAGAGCTGTTTCAAAATAGCATGCCTTCAAGAAATTTACCTCGACTTGTATCAGCAAGAGCCCCTCTCTGACACACAAAAAGACTAGGCACAGGGACTTCCCACGATGATAAACTAGACTTGCTCTAATACCATATCAAAATAAACAGGATCTGAATTTCTCTGTTAATTTATGTGTCCTTCCTCTAGGGATCGACCTTTCATTAAATAATAGCAAAAGGCAAAAGGCCTTAATCAAGGCTACATATTAGAATCTCTGTCTCCTCACAATTATTTACTATTTAAGTATAACCAAAGAATATCTTTATACTAGGAAACTATATAAATGTATGTTGACTAAATCATATCTACAAACTGAGTTTAGTTTTGGGCCCAGATCTGAGTTAATTCCACTTTGGGCTTGGTCGACCTGTATTTGACAGTAAGGATTGATCTTAAGAAGTGCAATTTATCCAAAGATTTCACCAAATATAGAATGGAATGGCGAAACATGTTGGGACTTGGGAGTTGGGACAAGGCTTTGATGATGATGGTTCATTATAAAAACATGTTATATTAATTTCTTACCATCCTCAATATTGTAAGTTTTTGGCATACAAAAATTTAATTATACATATGATAGCCTCATTATCAAACTAGATAATCCTCAAACAGAGATATGAAGGTGTCGTGCCTTGAGGATATGTGCGAGTAACATTCACATTGTAATGATCACTTGTAGGTAAACCATGCTATGAACATCTCCCTGATGAGACAACTAGATGGTTAAGAGAAAATGCACCAAACATCCATACTCGTCATAGACAAGGTGATGCAGCCCTAGGGTTAGGGCTTGCGTGGAGGTGCCTAAGCACGTGTCCAATGACACTTCGAACCGTCAAGATGACTTCAATACACACGAGGACACACCTCTCTGGGAAAACCCAATTCTATTAATCAACCAAATCTGTGAATTTCTTCTCTACAATGCCATATATATAGTAAAAGCAAACTTAATGTGTAAGAAAACCCTAAGCTAAAAATGGAAACTTTCATAATAACAATTTAATTAGAACTCTACTAATAATAATCCTAATCTAACTTGAAGAGGGGCTGCTGGGGCCTAGACTGCATCATCCTCCCCAGGTTGAAAGAAGAATTCGTCCTCGAACTCGATTGCCAGTGTAAATGTGTTGAACATAAAGGACTTCCTTTGTGGCAGCTTTCCAAGAATTCTTCTTTGGCGATTGTGGTTTCTCAGGATGAAGAGTAACTTGCTGTCCACTATGCATGAATGTATAGGTGTTGTCGCGCATACCATGAATTCCATTCTTGTCATACATCCATGGACGGCCCAATAAGATATCACCACTATCCATAGGTAGCACATCACACCAGGTTGTATCCTTGTAAGTCTCACCAATGGCAAAAGTAACTTTGCAAGTATGTCGAACATGCGCTTGATCACCATTCATTAGCCACTTGACAAAATAAGGACGGTTATGCTTATAAACTTTCAATTGGAGGCGATCAACAAGGGCTTGAGAGATGAGATTTTCACAGCTTCCGCTATCAATAACAACTGTGCAATTTTGTCCCTGAATTAATCCTGCGGAACGGCAAAATATTTTTGCACAACCACTTATGCTCAACAGTTGGTGGAGCGTCCTTGAGGACAATAAGAGCTTCATCTGTGGTCTCTGCATCGGTGAATTCAATTTCCTCAGTGTCAATATTCTTGGGATTGTCAATATCTTTAAGGTCAGTGTCAATACCCTTAATATCATCTCGGATATTATTATCAGCACATTCAATCTCAATCAAATGTATTCGCTTCAGACATTCTACTGCTCGATGCCCATGCTGGTAACAATGAAAACAAACCATCTTATTTTGACCTTCAGTCCTAGCAAAAATTTGTCCATTGGATTTCGCTTCATGTAGAGATGAATTCTTCGGAGAAACCCATTTGGATTTTTGAACTTGATGATTGGCAATTCCCTCAGCTTTGAAAGCATGTTGGATGAGTTCATCAACATTATCAAAATGTTGGAAGGCAAGGATATGCTGAATGTCTAGTCTCAACCCATTGAAAAATCTATCAACTACCACATCATCATCTTCATTCAGGCCACAACGAGCTTGCAGAATTAAAAATTCGTCTGAATATTCAATTACTGTTTTGGATCTTTGTTTCAAGTTTTGAAAGTTGGACCGTAGATCTCTTGCATAGTTGACAGGAAGGAATTTTTGTTTCAAAATATTCTTCATCTCAGTCCATGTATCAACTGGGTCCATGTTTTGATTCCTCCATTTTCTTTGCAATTCAGCCCACCAAGTTGCAGCATAATTACGAAATCTAGTGGCAATTAGTGTGACTTTATGGTGCTCAGTCATTGGCTTATGTGCGAAAATATTCTCCACGCACACTAACCAATCCATAAATTCCGCAGGTTGCAATTTTCCATCATATTCAGAAATCACAATTTTAATCCCTAAGTCTCGATCAGGATTATGGACTGGTGGATCCCGTGGATTCCGATTATGGGCACCATCTTCACGGTGGTGATGCACACGTTGATTATTTTCCAAATTTGTCATGCTAATATCCAATTGCTGCAGGGTAGTGTGCATGCCATCAACTTTTGCAGATAATTCTCTAATGGCACTAGCCAAATCTTCAAGTGAAGAAGATGAAGATTCAACATCCACTTGCTTCTTAGGAGGCATATTTTTTTTTTTTAAAATACAAAATTGAAATCTGACTGACCTGAGGACGCTGAGAAGGATAGATTGGAAATC
Source organism: Sextonia rubra (assembly GCA_037013555.1). Lineage (NCBI taxonomy): Eukaryota > Viridiplantae > Streptophyta > Magnoliopsida > Laurales > Lauraceae > Sextonia > Sextonia rubra. The sequence continues at coordinate 13,662,296 of JASUAD010000007.1, read as the reverse complement.
AGAAAAATTGTTGAAAAGCTTACCAAAACTCTTTTAAGAAGAATTTCATTTGTGGGCCAGTTTGTATATGGGCTCACCCACCTGAACGCAGCTCAAGCATATCCGGATTGAACACGGGCCCAATACACTGTCTCGTTCAGCGTGACGGGAAGAGGGAGATAAGAGCAGGAAAGACCTTCGTGTTTCGGTCGATACAAGAGCAGGAGAGAGCGATGGCGTCAGGCGACGACTGCGATGGCCTTTGACGACAATAGCGAGCGAAGAGTAGCGAACGGCACAACACCCAACGGCGACGACAGGCAGCGTACGGCGGAGGCTGGCGACAGCAGACACCCAGCGGCGACGACGGACGATGACCTACTGCGACGACTGGAAGCGCAACCGTCGACGGCGCACAATGCAACAGCAACTACGTGCTGCTGACAGAGAAGCCGACGAGGATGGAAGCCCCGGAGCCTAGTACGTTCTCTGCGCTTGTTCTAGATCTGTTTCTCTCTGCTGTTTTTTTTTTTTATGCTCTGGTTGGTTGGGGGGGGGGGGGGGGGGGGGGTGGTGGGGGAATATGGACTGCCGCTTTCGAAGATGGAAACTGTAGTCGAGGGGTGAAGGATAGAGAGGGGGTCAGGGCCTATTTTAGGAAAGTTGGAATTTGTGGATTTGGGTATCGGGACTGTAGATTCGGCAGAGGATGGGGTTTTCTGTGAAGAGGATGGCTTGGGATGGTACGGCCGGCGAGAGTCAAGGAAGTTGGGTGGTGGGTTGGTGACCCTGGATTCGGTGGAGTGGAGAGAGTGGGGAGCGGGTGGCTGGGATGCGGGTTGGCTGGGATTCAGGTCGTCTGGGATAGCAGCAGAGAGGATGGGATGAACAATGGATGGAGAGACGAAGTCCGGGAACGACAGAGGGGCCCGGTGACCGGATCTGGTCTCTGATACTAATCTGATGCAGCCATAGGGTTAGGGCTTGCGTGGAGGTGCCTAAGCACGTGTCCAATGACACTTCGAACCGTCAAGATGACTTCAACACACACGAGGACACACCTCTCTGGGAAAACCCAATTCTATTAATCAACCAAATCTGTGAATTTCTTCTCTACAATGCCATATATATAGTAAAAGCAAACTTAATGTGTAAGAAAACCCTAGGCTAAAAATGGAAACTTTCATAATAACAATTTAATTAGAACTCTACTAATAATAATCCTAATCTAATTTGAAGAGGAGCTGCTGGGGCCTAGACCGCATCATCAGGCCAAATATTGATGTGTCAAGTATAGATATTTTAAAGATGTTCCAATTATGATGGGTTTAGCAGATCATAGTTTTCCCTCCCTAGCAGGCCCTCTTGGGCAATCAAGTGGATTAGGGTGAATTTAAAGAGATCAATGTAGATTATGGGAAAAATAGCTTTGATCATGACATTCACAACCATAGATTCAAGCCCTCAAAATCCAAAAGTTCTAAATTTGTAAAATGTTCTTCTAATTCATTCCATCAATGGATATCAATCAGATCAGTGTTGCTTAGGATGGCAACCAAATTCCAATTCAATGAACGCCTGAGTTTAAGGAATTATAGATTTATCAAAGGTGCACCCAGATGGAAGGTGATCACAGATAATTACCACAAGGTGTCACCTCTTCCACAATGCCCAACTGGATGCATGCCAATGAGTGTGAGAGATGGGAAGATCCTAATATGGATTAGATTGGCAAAGAGCATCCCCATAAGATCTTCCTAACCCTTAAAGGGTCTCAAAGTTCAAAAACTTGGTAGTCAAGGCACAAATGGCAGTTAGAGACACAGGTGCAATGAACAACGTGAGGCACACCCCTGATTTTGTTAAACATACATTTAAAAATATTCAAAATACCTACATACATACATACATGCATGCATATATAGTTCTCTTTATAAGACACCATTATTAGTCAAATACTCATATCCAACTTTATTTCCCAAGATAGTTCGCTGATGACTATGAATGAAGGGTTATAAAAATTATTTAAAAAAATCAAAATCGATTACAATTTCAAAAAATATGTATAAGATAATTGAAATTTGAACTGGTCTATGGTTAACTACAGTAGTAAACTACTTGTTTACATAAGATAAAGAAACAAACATTGAACACAGTTGTGTGTGCCCACACAGAAAGGAAAAAAAAAGGAGCCTTCCACACATCTTTATTTTAGTTACATTTGCTATTTGTTTCTTGTTCAATTCATGTATGGGGGAGGGAGTTAGGGAAGGATTAAGGGAGAGAGCCACTAACTCAAGGACATAAAAAGGAGTGGTTAAACTAAACTGTTCTAATTGTCAATTTACAAAGCCCGGTTGTGATCATCAAATCAAGGTGACCATAGTCAATGAGGGCCTTCTTTATCATGGTTCAAATTCGGCTGACACCAGTTTGTATCGGCTAATACGTACCGGTATTGGCCTATACTGGTTCGATATCAGCCTACAAATCGGTCCCAATCTTCTCTTGGCAAAAAATCCCCAAATTATCAGAATTAATTGGCCGACATTTCAAAATATTGGTCTTGACCGATATATCAACCAACAATGTTCAAAACCCTTTCTTTTCACTTCCCCTTTTGTACTCATTTTTTTGCTACTTCCAAATATATTAGATGCTGCCATTCTTCTTTCCCAACACGTATTTCACTTTCAAGCCATTAAAAGGTTTTATTTTTGCAGATTTCATTTGGCAAAATCATATGCAACTTTACCAAGGTGTATTATGAGGTTTTTTTTTTTTCTGCAATTTTTTCTAAAGATATATTTAGAAATAACTTAGAAATGAGGGTTACGTGCTCTTTTTCATTGTAAATACATTTCATTCTCTTTTATCTACACATTTTGGGGGTAGATCTATTGATTAGAGTTGTGAAAATTGCGATTTTGTTGAAATTTTATAAATATTTACAAAATAGTTACTAAAATTTGTTTGGATGGTTGGCTTCTTAGTTTGGCATATATCTATTAAATAATGAATAAAAGATTTAGTTTCTTAAATTTAAAGCTAATAGATATGATGCAAAAATTGATGATGATGATATTATTGCATTAGTTGAATTGTATATGGCACGTCAGGAGCATCCCAGGATTGCCCGCAAGGGTCCTAACAAGTTTTAATAGAAAACTTGAAACTAAACAATCCAGCTTTAAACCAAACAGTCCAGGTTTCGGTGAGAAGACAATAGCATATGGAACATCATGAAGACAATGATCAGGGTAAAAAAATGGGCAGCCCAATGGGAACATCATGAAGACAATGATCAGGGTAAAAAAAGGGGCAGCCCAATGCACAAGGCTGCCACATAGCGTGGTCTAAGGAGGACAAGATATACGCAGCCTTACCTTCATATTGAAGAGGCTGTTTCCGTGACTTGAACCCGCATCCTCCAAGATACTACCGGTAAGCCTTTACCGTTGAGCCAAGCCGCCCTTCAGGGTATGAATATTAAATTGGAAAGTCCCGAATATAATGGCACCGTGAAAGGTGATGAATTTTATGATTGGCTGAACGCAATTGAGAAAATATTTGCATACAAGGATTTGGCTAATCACAAGAAAGTCTAACTTGGTGGCTATTAAACTTCGTGGAAAAGCCGATGCATGGTGGGAACAACTTCAGAAGTCCCGTCAACGCATGGGAAGGGCACCGATCACCGCGTGGGAGAAGATGAAGTATATGAAGGGGTATTTTCTTCCTCCTATGTACAAGCAAACACTTCTTATGTGGCTACAAAATCTCCAACAAGGAAATCGCTTTGTAGATGACTACACAGAGGAATTCCAATACTTAGTGGCACGCAATGATGTTGTGGAAGATGAAGATCAGTTGGTGAGGATATATAAGGGTGAGATATGGCGATCCCTACGGAAGGCTATGTCTTACCATCCTTGCTACACATTGACAGAAGCCTTTCAGCGCGCTGCAATCGTCGAAGAAGCCAATGCAAGGTAGAATCCAGATTTTAGATTAGCGGATCGATCTTCACGTCCTATGGCAAAGGATGCTAGTGGATCTAAGCAATATGGGCAGCATAATAGAAATGATCAGGCTGGTAACCGGTCCACCCGACCTACTCAAACAGGCAAACGCACTAATAATGCAAATGATAAGGGCAAAGGCAAAGCGACCATCCATTGCTTCAAGTGCAATGAGTATGGTCATATATCCTCTGACTGCAGAAAGCGAGAAATTCATGTTGTCAAAAAAGAAGAAGATTCTGACACACCATCCTATGTAGCAGATGAGGATAGGCCTGAATTTGATAATTCCAAAGCTGATGAAGACACTATCTATGGCGATGGGGGTCAATCTTTGATGATTCATAAAACATTATTTTCTCTAAATACACCCACCGAAGATAATTGGCTTCGCACTAGCATCTTCCACGCTACATGCACGATCAAGGACTGCATATGTCACTTAATTGTGGATGGTGGAAGCCGTGAAAATGTAGTGTCACAGGAGGCTGTCAACAAGCTCAAAATCCCAATAGAAAAGCATCCAAGTCCCTATAAGCTTTTCGCAGTTCAAGCGCGGCAATGAGGCATCAGTAACCCAAAAGGCTTTAATTTCTTTTTCTATTGGTGGCTAATATTGTGATGAAGTGTGGTGTGATGTAGCTCCCATGGATGTTACAAACATATTATTGGGAAGGCCCTAGTAGTATGACCGTAAGACGCTTCATGATGGATATAAAAATACTTTTACCATTTATAAGGACAATCAGAAAATTGTTTTGGGTCCTACCCGTGAGAAGCTACTTACCAAACCCAGCCTTAAGGGAGAGGTGAGTTGCCTCTAACGGCACAATTTTTAGAAGAGAGTACAGAAACTGGGACCATATATGCTTTGGTTGGAAAAGAAATGACTGATGATGTGAACATTCCAAAAGAGGTGCACCACATATTGCAAAAGTTCAATGATATCTTTCCCACTGACTTAACCCCGGGGTTACCACCAATGAGAGACATTTAGCACGACATTGACCTTGTACCTGGAGCTAGTTTACCAAATCTGCCAGCTTATCAAATGGCTCTAAAAGAACATGAGGAGCTCAATCGACAATTAACCGAACTACTTGAATGTGGATGCATAAAGGAAAGCATGAGCTCAAGTGTTGTTCCAGCCCTTCTAGCTCCCAAGAAGGATGGCTCATGGAGGATGTGTATTGACAGTAAAGCCATTAACAAAATTACTATCAAATACCACTTTCCCATTCCACGATTAGATGACATGTTAGATATGCTAGCTGGTGCAAAGTGTTCTCTAAAGTGGACTTAAAGAGCAGCTATCATCAAATCCACATCAGGCCAGGAGATGAGTGGAAGACGGCCTTTAATACTAGAGAAGGGTTATTTGAATGGCTGGTTATGCCATTTGGACTCTCAAACGCGCCAAGTACATTCATGAGAGCGATGAATCAGGTTCTTAGACAGTTTATTGGCAAGTTTATTGTTGTGTGTTTTGATGATATTCTAGTCTATAGCCCGGATGTGACCACTCATAAGGAACATCTCCAAAAATTATTTTAAGTATTGCAAAGAGAGAAGTTATATGGCAATCTCAAGAAGTGCGGTTTTATTACCTGTAGACTGGTTTTTCTAGGGTATGTGGTAACATCAGATGGTATTATGGTGGATAAGGAGAAGGTCGAGGCCATCAAGGGTTGGCCTACACCTTCTAATGTGCATGATGTAAGGAGTTTCCATGAATTGGCTTCTTTCTATTGCCGATTTGTAAGAAACTTCAGTTCTATTGTTGCACCAATCACCAACTGCATGAAGAGGGGAATTTTGTATGGACCAAAGAAGCTGATGAGAGTTTCCAATTGATTAAAAAGAAGTTGACTGAAGCTCCAATCTTAGGCTTACCTTACTTTGATAAGGTATTCCAGGTAGATTGTGATGCTTCCCATCATGGAATAGGTGGAGTTTTGAGTCAAGACGGCTAACCTATTGCATTCTATAGTGAGAAATTGAATGGGTCAAGAATCAAATATTCTACCTATGAGAGAGAGTTTTATGCTATTGTTCAGACTCTTAGACATTGATGCCACTATTTGATTCAGGGGGAGTTTGTCTTCTTCTTAGACCATAAGGCACTCAAGTTCCTCCACGGTCAACATAAATTGATTCCCAGACATGCTAAATGGGTCACCTTTTTACAAGGGTACAATTCATGATTAAGCATAAAGCAAGAACACAAAACAAGGTGGCTAATGCACTAAGACACAAAACCTGTCTTCTAGCTACCTTGCTGGTGAAAGTGGTTGGATTTGATCTCTTTCCAGAAATGTATGTTGATGATTCAGTTTTTGGACAACTATGGGCAAATGTGATTATATGTTGCATCATAGATTTCTTTTTAGAGGTTCACAGCTGTGTATTCCTAATTGCTCCCTACGAGACCACATTACTATGGAATTACATGCTGGTGGACCAGCAGGTCATTTTGGGCACGACAAAAATATTGCTATGGTGGAAGAAAGTTATTATTCGCCTAAGTTGCATCATGATGTAGAAAAATTAGTGGAGCGATGCAGAACTTGTCAGATGGCAAAAGGGCAAGCCTAGATTACCAGTTTCTACACACCTTTTCCTATTCCTAAGGCACCATGGGAAGATGTCAGCATGGACTTCATGTTGGGTCTTCCGCGGACTAAACAAGGTATGGATGCCATTTTTATGGTTGTTGATAGGTTTTCAAAGATGAGTCATTTTATTCTTTGTTGTAAGACTTCCGATGCAACATATATTGCAAATTTATACTTTCAATAAGTCCTTCGATTGCACGGCATTTCGAAGACAATCAACTCTCACAGAGACACCAAATTCATGAGTCATTTTTGGCGCACCTTATGGAGAAAGTTGGTGACTGATCTACGTTTCATCAATGCTTATCATCCCCAAACAGATAGACAAACGGAAGCTATTAATTGAAGCCTCTGTAATCTCTTGCAGAGTTTGGTGAAAGGCAAGCTGAAGCAATGGGAAATGATTCTGCCACATGCCGAGTTCGCCTACAACAATTCACACAAAAGATCTACTCAAAGGAGTCCATTTGAGATCGTCTGTGGGTCCAATCCTACCAATGTGTTGGATCTTGTCCCGATTCAACGAGTCGACAAGGTTAGTGAAGATGCCAAGGAATTAACACGGCGCATCAAAGATATTCATATGGAAGTGCAAAAGAATATTGACGCTAGCAACACTAAATATAAGCAAGTGGCAAATCATAGTCGTCGAAAACAATTGTTTAAGGTTGGCGATCTAGTATCGGTTCATATGTGCAAGGAGCGATTTCCTACTAGAACCTATAACTATAATCGGGAAGAAGATGGGACCATACAAAGTGCTTCGGAAAATCAATGACAACGCCTATAAAATCAAGCTACCACATCACATCAAGACAGCGGATGTATTCAATGTCCAAGATCTCACACCATACAAAGGAGATAATGCAGTACTAGACATTATTGATGTTGAAGAGGACATCAACTCGAGGGCGAGTTCTTCTCAACCAGAGGAGAATGATGCAAAAATTGATGATGATGGTATTATTGCATTAGCTGAATTGTATATGGCACGTTAGGAGCATCCCAAGAAGGCCCACAAGGGTCCCAACAAGTTTTGATGGAAAACTTGAAACCAAACAGTCCAGCTTTTGGTTAAATCTGAATATCAGGGGAATACAGAAAAACAGGGGCCTTTTTTTAATTTTTTCAGAAGTTCCAGCCATGAAGAAAATTAACTCACACACTGGGTTTTTTTGGGCCTTCAGTTTCTGGGCCTAAAGTGACCCAATTCAAGGAAGCAAACCATCTCTAGGATCGACCGTGAGTATACTTTCAAATCAGCGGTGGCTAGTTTCCAAAGCATGGCCCATGTGGGCCCCACATCAAATCTCCTGCAGACTATCCATGACGTCCCAGTTCTGGAAATTTTATTTTTCTTTTATTTTCTTGGGATTTTCTTGTTAAAAGATGTTTAGAAACTTGCCTTAAGCTTTCTATTAGTAGTAGGACCAAATATAGAAGAGATATTAGAGATCTGGGGTGATTTTTATGCATATATATGCCTTATAACTGTCGACAGCAGCATAAGTGATACAGTGATGTGAACAGTAAATTTCAGAAAAGCAATATTTGCTGCCATTTTCTTCCCTCTCTCTTGTTCGTATGATGTATAGAGCTTGAGAAGGCTCTTAAGGTCAGATTTTTGGGTTTTTCCTGCATTGTTCCTTTGCCATTAAGTTTCTGGATTTTTGTTTCTCTACTGCATCTTAATGTGGTTGCTGGGATATTTTTCTGGTTTTGATTATTTGGGCCCTAGACAATCTGGTTTTGTCAAACCGGGATTGCATCAAGATAGTTCATAAGTCATAATTATGATTGCATTTCAAATAATTTGTGATATTTCAACTTATTTTAGGATATACGTGTTACTCTATTTAATTGAAAATAAAATTTATACAATTTCAGATAAGACAACAACATCGGATATTATGACTTAGAGAGACTGATATTTTCATTTATAGTTGTTACTAATGGAAAAAAATATTGTTTTCCAGCATTTTACAATATTTTGATTTTTTGGAAAAATTTTCAAAATTTGGTGGGGTAAAACAAAAATTCATGCCGCAACAACTCCGACAAACAGCAAACCGTGACCGATACCGATGCCATATCAGTTTTTAGGGTCAGCTGATATTGTAATTTTAACCCATGTTTCTTATCAAAGTACCCATCATATGTATAGGAGTTTCCTAGTGGTTTTTATAATCAAATCAAAGGTGATCTATTAGCAATTTCCAGTGCATGAATAGACCTTGTCAACTATCCATCACACATACAGGTGCTCACAAGTGTGCCTGAAGAAGCCGCATTCACTCTATTGTAATCGTGAGATAGAATGCCATTCATACACTAAATTTCATCTTCTAAAAGCCAACTCTTATCAGCAGAAACAGTCCAGTACCAACAGATACAAGCTGTTCCTGACGGAGTCGTCTAACTTAAAGTTACAAACTTCACTTTTCTTTTCACTTGATTTCCCTTGTTTTATAAAGAAGATTTGGAGTACAGCTTTTTCAGGGTGTTTAATGTCAAGTTCGAGACAGGATTACAAGTTCAATTGTTAAACCTCTGAATTTTGATTGTACTCTAACATGTTCAATAGCCAGATATCTGCATATTAACAAGTTGTATTTGCCAAACTTTGCATTTTGACAAGTTCAATTGTCAACTCTCTGCACTTTCCTTGTCACTTGATTTTCCCTTTTTTTTTAAGCAGAGTTGCTCTATAGCTTCTTTAGGGAGTTCAGCGTGAGAATCAAAAGCACAATTACAGTGTGAGACTCAAAAGCACAATTACACTTCAATTGTGCAGCTTCTACATTTTGATTACATTCTAACATGTTCAAATGGTCAGATTTCTGCATTTGAAGAGTTCAATTGTTAGAGTCTCGGCATTTTGATCATCCTATAGCAAGTCCAAACAATCAAGTCTCTGCATTTTGAGCTAAGCAGAGCTATTCTTGGCTACTTTCAACTTTTTTTATAGTACAATAGTCACTAATTCTCGAACTCAAATAACTAACTTTCCATTTAAACTTTCTTAATCAATAACAACTTGATTCACCTACTCACTTCCATCCCTAGTTATCTTCCAGTTTCATGTGGCTCAACTCTATTGATTCTTGCTTGAAATGGTTGTCTGGTGACTGATCTTCACTTGGTATGAACTTTTTTTTTATTAAGGTAAAAAATAAAACAAAACTTGCACACTAATTACATCTTGTGTAACTTCTATTTGTAAAATTTTTACCAAATAAAGTGGTAAGAATCACTAAGCCCCAAAGAATTCAACAGTTTATTTAAGATCAAATGGTTATGAGGATCTAAATGACTTTGTTTAAGATCAAATAGTTATGAGGATCTAAATGACTTTTGAGGTCAGCTAAATACCCATACACTATGGATCTACTTCAATAAAAAATATATATATAATAAATTATAACATTTTACAATATTATGAAGTTTTTAAATATTTTTTTCAGTTTTTTGGACCAAATAAAATACCCCATCATGACAACCGATACCAAAGCACATCACTAATTCATATCAGCTTTTCAGACTGACTAATGCAACAATAGATACCACTATTTTGAACCACTACTATAATGCAACAAAGTTGCATTTGAAATTTTCTATTTATATATGAATTCAGGAAAGAACTACTATTTGAGAACCCCTTTGGACCCCCCCCCCCCCCCTGGATAAACGGTAATAGATATGAGTAAAGGAGATGTGAAAGGAGGCGGCATCACGGATTAGAAGTTGGTCAAATTTCACCATGATTGGCCATCACTGCAATTCGTCACAAACAATCATTCTACGAAGGTATAATTTCACCCACACTGTCACAAATCTATGAGTCTCCAAACCTTATCCCCACGATTTGGCATCCATCCTAGTGAGTCCCAAAAAAGGGTTCTGAATATGAAATTTGAGAGCGTCTCTATCTTCTTATCCACCCGATAACATGTGTTCCTTTTGTTGGTCCCACATATGATCAATTTAACCCTAACACCACCTATGCCACAAACTGGTATACATCCAAATCTTACCTGATCACTAAATCAAATCATGTAGCACATAAGAATATGGCATTTAAATAGGGTTTGTGAAAAAGTAGAACTCACAAAGCCTACAACAAATAATGGGATAAGGCATTAAGGTGCTGATGATGAAAAAGAAACATACTATTGTATACTAAGATGAGTGAAAAAGACTATACACTGATTCATCAAATTCCAAACTGTGGGTCCCAACTTTTTGGTGCAAGATGAGCTAGGCCCAAGTCCACTAGGCCAGAACCATGATCTATTCGGTCAACCTAACCCAACCCATTGGATCAGCCCACAAATCCTAATGGGATTGGCCAACTATTTTTTTGTTGTGGGAAGTTGACATTATTTAGAATTCTAGTTTCCTATTTGACATTATTTAGAATTCTAGTTTCCTATTTGATGCAGGCCAGACTCCCAATGGGTTGGCCGACCTATAGTCTGGCCTGCATCACTATTTGCATTAGTATTTTGATTAGTAAGCTTCCTTGTGGATTGGGAATTTAATCTTTAGCAAGTAGAGTCCTAGTGAGAAGGAATGACTCCTCCCTCTTTCTATAATTATGTAAATCCCCTTTTGGGATCGACACCTCTAATTATTGAATAAAATATTTTGAGTTTAGCATTTAATTTATGTTTGTTCTCTCCAATCGTGCATTTTTTATTCCTTAGAATCCTTCGGGATTCAACCAAATCCCATCTGTGGGTTTGGTCCATTTGACCTTGGATGCTGAGCTGCATAAGATTGCTAACAAAGCAAAGGAACTCCATTCATTTAAGTTATTTTTACAATCGACCTTGTGTTCGATTTGGTTCTCTTTTTCTAATTTCATTGTTTGTCAAAGCCCTAATTCCACACTTCCCCAGTTGAAATTCCCAAACCTTCCAAACCCTAACCCTTCATCATCCCAGCCATCAAAACTCCAAATCACAAATCCGATACCAATTTGATGCAGTCCAAAATCCAAGGTCGAAAGGACCAACCCCACATATGGGATTTGGCTGAATACAAAAAGACTCTAAGCACTTAAGAATGCATGATCAAAGAGAACAAACATAAATTAAATGCTGCTAAACTAGAAATCTTTGATTCAATAATTAAAGGTGTCGCCCAAGAGGGTATTTACATATTTATAGAAACAAATAGGAGTCATTCCTTCTATCTAGGATTCTACTTGCTAAAGATTAAATTCAGAATCAACCAAAAAACTTACTAATCAAAATACTAGAGCAAATAAGAAACTAGAATTCTAAATAATGTCAACTTCCCACAACAAAAATAGTGGGCTGATCCCATCAAGATTTGTGGGCTGATCCAATGGGTTGGGTCGGGTTGACCCAATAAATCGTGGGTCCAGCCCAATGGACTTGAGCCTAGCTCGTCCTGCACCACTTTTGCATATTAACATCCCCCATGGCAATTGCCTGCTTTGAATTGCGTTCTGATTAGGTTGATACAACTCGGGTACCACTTAATACCAAGGCAAAGCATTGGATATCAACCTCTTTGATAGGTTGCTTCACTAAAGTTCACTCTAATCAAAGTGACACTCATTATTAATTGAATCATGTTGCAGACAAGTGCCTGCCTTGAATTGTCCTCTGATTAGGTTGATACAACTAGGGAGGCACATAATACATAGGCAAACCACTGGCTATTTTGTTATCAACCTCTTCCCATAATAGGTGGCTTCACTTAGTTTCACTCTAATCAAACTGAATTATTGTATTGAATCATGTCAGACCAATTCATATCCAGTGGCCACAATCATTAAAGAATGGAAGATTGACACCCAACAGTGTGACTTCACAGAAATGCATGCACACAAATATATAAATATAGAGATTTCAAATCATTACCAAAAATGCAATGTGGGACCAACCAACGCAAATCCTAGGAAAGTGAAAATAAATGACCGCTTCAAGTCCAAAAATGGCATGCGGTTGATTAAGAGCTGAGAAGACGCAACATAGGAGGAATGAGTTGATTAGAAATCAGAAGAAACAACATGAAATTTTTAGTCATCAACAGAAGTAGGCCTTTTAAACAAGCATTGGACATTAATCAAGATAAATAAATAACGATAAGTAAATAAAACAAACCAGCAAACAACTAATAATACTGGATTTTGAATATATGATGTCTATTAAAGTTAAAAAGAGAAGGAGACATGTAGAAAAGATAATTAAGCAACTCTAACATATTTTTGTTCAATAAGTACCATCTGTTTCTACGCTTCTGGTCTATTCTGTATTTTGGGCCTACAAGGTTATCTGCCCCAGCTGGAGATCCCAACATAGCTCAAGATGTATTATCAAAGCCCAAGCCCAAAGATATCATACACGAATAATAAGAAGAAGCCTAGACAGATTTTCTCAGAATCCCCACCTATGCATCTAATGAACTTATTAAAAAATGAAAAAAAGGGGAAAGTGATTATTTTAAGGGTTTGGTGGGAGCAAAATGCCTAAAAAGTGGGAGGACATCATTCATAATCATGATAAGCCCAAAATGACATATTTGGAGTCAAGACAAAGAACTCATGATTTAAAAGGATGAGTAAAGTAATACCATGAGAATGAACTCATTAAAAGACAAGGAACCAAAAACACAGAAAAAAGGATGCAGCATAACCAAAAAACAGAAACAGTAAATTAGAAGGAAAAGTGACATTAATGGAAAGTAATGAGCTCAGTATTGGAGAAGTATATTGACACAACTTCTCAAGCAAGTAGAAAGGCTAGTAGTTTGCTGAGTGCATGACTAGCAAGTAGGGGAAAGAGGAACAATAATGGGAAAACATAAAATATTTAAGTTCTTATTTCACTATTATACTTAAATCTAACAACCTATAATGCCCAGATATGGGAACGGACATGGGAAACAGATATTTGACATGCCAGCTTCAAGAATTTAGGACACGGATATGGGTATAGTATCACTTAAGACAAATTTTGGAATTTCTTTTATCAAAATAAGATTTGCTTAAGGCCCATTAATTAGCATGACATTAATTTTCTACAAGTTAAATTTTTAATAGGTGGGCTCATTGTGGATCCACAAATCTCTAGTTAGATAAGCCCATTTAAAACTTATAAGTTGAGTTCGAGGTCTTGAAACAAAAAAAGAGGCAGAACATAAAAGGTGGAAATTCCCTTTTAAGGGCCATTTGCCCCACAACACCAAATGTATATTGGGTTTCAATTTTTGCATTCTTAAAATAAAATAAAAGGGGGCTGAATGTAAAGATGAAAATGCTCTTTTAAGTGACATTTGCCCCTTTCATTGTCAATACCAATGTAAAGCGGGTTTTGAGTAATGCAGTCTAAAAACAAAACAAAAGGGGACCGAATATAGAAAAGCAAAATGCCCTTTTAAGGGACGTTTGCCCCGTCATTGTCAACAATGAAACCTTAAGAAAGGACCGAGGCAATGGAGAGAAAAGAAGAAAGCAAGCAGCAATAGTTTATCAACTGGAAAAAAAAGTTTAAAATAGTGATATCTTAAAGAATTCGACACTGTGTCATGTCTGAGACATGTTGAACACAGATAGAATGCTCATTTCGAAGAATGCATGCAATAATAGGTTGCAACCACATTGTTGGCGCTCCTTTTTCTCCAATCAGTAAAAAGGACGTTTTAAGGGAAACTCCAACAATTTGCTAAGTTTATCGAGTTGAGTGAAGATCAGTTTTTGGTAGCAGAACACTTTTTAAGAGTGTGCAATATTGAAACTTTAACATGTAAACATCACCTCAGAGCAATAGTAATTAAACAGTAATAAATAAAGAGATGCAAACAGACCCAAAATAAAATAAAGCAATCAGATCTGCTCCATCTCATGCAGTTGGTGCACAGGAGATATATGCACCACGTGGCATTTCTAAACTAGATATGTTTCTAGCTCAAATGTTGTATTACATAGAATTATCACTTTAATATTAGTTAGATTTTAACTTAAGGATTGGAATGGATAGCACATTGATTGTTTTAACTGGAAATTGAGAATGTATAGTCCTTGATTGAGAAACTTAGCATTCGTTGACTCAATTAAAGTGAAAATTCTGAATGCACAGTCCTTACAATAAAAAAATATTTTCTTTAGAAAGATTTGTTTTCCCTTTTCAAGAGTCAAGGTGTCTTTATGTTTCCTAATTGATACAGCGAGGGGATCTTTCTCTTTTTTTTGTTTTTTTTTTTTTTTTTGAAATGATAACTTTGATTGAAGGAAGAGGCTAACATATGAGGGTAACAAAGATAACACTATATGAGTAGAGTCTTATGTTCAAAGAAATATTCATCAGTGAGAAAATAAATTACCTGGCAAATAGAATCCCCGATAAAATTTAGAAATGCAGATGTCAATGCCTTTGTGAATATTGGATACCTCTCAAGAGCAATTAAATACCTGAAGGGAGAAAAAAAAAAGTTTCCATATGTGGACCTCTTCAGCTTGAAAAAGAATATGTAAAACTGTAAAAATTCTAAACAACTTATTAGTTTTCACAATTAAAATTTTGACATCTTATTTTTCAGTATTATTTAATTGTTTGGTCGGTCAACAAAGATCACAATTTAATTTAGCATTCGATGTTGTCAATGTTTAGCTAATTTGGCACAAATAGTAAATGTCTTATGTCTTAGATATGTTACAACTTCAGTAGCATCACATGAAAATTAAATGAATGGAACACATTTTGGAAATCTAGAAGATCCTGACCACTCATCAGCTATGTTCAACGATATATATATCATGACACAATTGAATGCAGAGGGAACAAGGGTTGCACACTAATCAGTTGGTCTCCATGATGGCCAGACACTGCATGGATATGGCAGGGCAACAAATTTCACAGACAACATCGAAGTATCAGATGTGAAATGACACAGATGAGCTGCCTATGTTGACACATCCAAGTAGTTTTAGTTTGATCCCGAACTATCTAAAGGTGAAAAAGGGATAAGTCCAAATATATGTACATCAGTACATGGATAACCAAGGCAAGAGTATATAGTATCTACTGCACAAATAGGAGTATAGGATAAGGCTGCAGTCCTCTCTGTATATGTGTGTGCGTTGTAGAAATTTTAACAAACTAACGGAAGCAGCCATGTGCCCTGTCCTTATTGATAAACTAGCTCTGACATCACTCTATTTTTGTGCGGCTTTGCTTGTTGTACTCCAGAGACATTAGCGAAGCAATTGAGGCTTGGAGACAAGGCCCATGTTTTGGGCATGCATGCAAATCATATGGAGCCTACTGTTTTTTACCATTATCTAGTACATTTAGCAAGAAAGGATGACAAAATATTAAATGGGAAGGAAATGAACCTGAAGGACATGAGGACATTGTGAAGCTGAGGCTAGGAAAGTGAATTATGATGAAAAGGAATTTTCACACATCTCTCTCCACAATTTGAAGGTGACAAGCATGGATGAAAATCGCGGTATCGGTCGCGGTATCGGTCGGTCCAAAAAACCGATACGGTATCAGTATCGGTCACGGTTCGCGGTCCGTCGCGGTCGTCGCGGTGTGAATTTTTTTTTTAATCCAAAAAATTTTGAAAAAATATCCAAAAAATCCAAAATATTAGAAATACTAGAAAACAATGTTTTTTTTTCATTAGTAATATATATATAAATCAAAATAACGGTCCCCTTAAGTTATGATATCCTGTATCGCTGTCTTGTCTAAAAATGTAATTTTTTTTATAAGAGCCATAAGTATGACTTATGAAATATGAACTATCAATTAGTATGAAATTTTAGAGAATAAACTTATTGATAATTTACATATAGTGGTTGTACGTTTGTACTTGTATCTTGTATAATATATAACTATACCTCTATTATTATTTATCAGTCATCATTCATTATTCAACAACCATCAATTCATCATTCAATTATCAAGCAAGTTGTAAAATTCAAGAATATGAACATTAACATAACATATGACATAATGACAGTAAAATAAATTATAAATCAAATTATTGGACCCCTTAAGTTATGTTCATGTATATAAATTTTATTTATAATTAAATTAATTTAGGTACATATACTAAACAAGTTAAAATATCATAAATTTTATAAAATGCAATGTAATTATGACTTATGGGCTATCTATTAGTATGAAATTTAAGAAAATAAAGCTTGTACTCGTCACTCAATCATTAAGTAAGTTCTGCCTTGCGCTTGTAAGATAACATGTTTTATTATGATAGTATAATAAAATACAAAGCAACTAGATATTTATAATTTACTTAAAATAATGATAAATTTGAGTAATTATTTTACAAAGATCAACAAGATTTTAATAAAAATTCTGAGTTTTAAAACCTTAAATAGTTGATTTAACCTCAATATGTATTGATTTAAAATAATAAAAGGTACTCACAATAAAAAAAAGCATAAAATCATCATTTTTAAGCTATATCTAAATAATTTTTTAAAAAAATACAAAATGCTTACCTCAGTATAGTTGTATATGATTTTCAAGACTATATTGATAAAAAAAATATTTTTGATACCTTACAAGTGAAATAGGTGTTGAGGAAGAAAAAAATGTGGCATATGATATATTTAAAAGAAGGAAGAAAGAAGGAAAATAAGACAAAAGAAAAAAAATTTTTTAAAATAGTGGGCCGATATTTTGACCGATATCGACCGATATATCGGTTCACACCGATATTTTGAAATATCGGCCGATATTATCCGATATTTTGGGGATATTTTACCTGGACGATACAAAAAACCGATAATTTCAAAATATCGTACCGGTATGGACCGATACCGGTTCGTATCGGCCGATACGAACCGGTATCGGCCGAGATTTTGAACCGTGGTGACAAGAGTCCATGGCACCATGGAAAGTGCCCACTGTTGCAGCCTTAAGGTTGTGGGTTCCAAGTCATGTTACCAATAAAAAATGAAAAAAGAATATTAATAAATAAAATAAAACTCTCAGAACTTCTTGTTGAAGTGGGAAGCTTGTACAAATGGTTGGAAGAAATCATAGTTAAAGAAGGCAAAGTGGATTAGTCCAGTGGAAACCCCGGAGGTCAATGTTGGAGCGGCTAGATGACGCAGCATGGAGAAGAAGAATAGCCAATGGGCTATTCTCTAGGCCAAAAGGCTTAGGGATAAACTGTCTAAGTTTCACACCAAAGACAAAATCAACTCACTCTCAAGAAGAAGACTAAAATCTTATTCAATATTGTCATATGTCCCATACGATCGAATTACAATCCTTTATATAGATCCATACCTTAAGCTATTCTTAGAAACAATTCTAAATAAAATAAAAGTCTAAATAAAATAAGATTAACTTTCTAATTATTTTCAAATTTATCCTAAAATTAAGATACTATTAAAATATAAACTACTACTGGATCTGAAGATCTTCTCCATATGGGCTTGGGCCAAATGGGTTGGCCAATCATGGATTTGTCCTGCATCACTAGAGGTAGCTCGTGGGCAGTGGGTATCATGGTATGCTTCATAACGACAAAGGAGAGCTTTAACGAATTTCTTTGACCTAATAGCGTGACCTTGAATGAGGCTGGAGCATGAAGAGATAGTTCTAAACTTCATTCTGAATGAGTTCAAGGAGATTGTTCTTCTATTCATATAAAGTTTCAAAATGTGTCAAGAAAAGCACACGAAGGGCATGTTTGGTAAAGGGGTAGGGTGAAGTAGAGTAAAGTTAAATTTTGAAAATTCAAATTTCCCCCCTTCTTTTTTTAAACAATTCAAACTTCCCTCGTCTTTTTTTAAAAAAAAGTCAAAAAGTTATCATTAAACAACAAAAAATCTCTACAAAAAGATTCCAAATCAAACAACTGAAAACAAAAAGTCATCATAACCCAATCATATATCATTTTTTCTCGATTTTGGATTTACTCTACCTTACTTTACTCTACCCATCTCCCAAACATGCCCGAAATCACCATCTTGCCAAACATGGCATGGATAGATGTGACATGTATTGCAGCCCAATGTTGAATGTTCCCCTTGGCTTTGTGTTTTTAGGTTCCTCTTATTTGTCAGTAATCAGCCTAGAGCTCTTATACGAACTTGTTGGCCTAAGTCGCCGGGAAAAAATTTTTTTTTTTACATGTTACTAGTAACAAAAAAAAAAAAAAAAGGAAAGACAAACATTTCACAAAGTATCCAATGTGTGCATGGATAGAGTGCTAAAATTCTGGCAACACAATTGTTGTAGAGTCAGTGTTGGCACCATAATATCACACACATGCCCAAGAAACGATCCCTGGGTCTTCAATTTCAAAGTATCACTCCTAACCAACTTAGCAAAAAAAAGAAAAAGGTGCTAAATTCCTTTTATGAAAACAATAATAAGTGAGTGATATTATGGTTTTAAAACATAGCTCTTACATGCTGGTTTCATCCATCACATACCAGTTTTGGCAGTCACGAATACTTGATTGTAAAACAGATAAAAATACATATTATAGCAACATACTATAAGTTTAAGTTTTTTATTTGATCTAAAACCCAAAAACTCATTCAAAAAGAGTTTAAAACTTCTTGTTCTCTTAGAACTCTTAAACAGAAAATAGGAGAATTAAGCAAACCCTGGGTAAATGGGTTTTTCTATGGGGAAGATGAGTAGGTTATCCTTTTTATAGTTAGAGGGTGCCATCATTTAGCAAATATCATATTCATGATACTTATAATGGTACTCGATAATGCAAAAGTACTACTATACAAATTACTATTATACTATTATACTTCTAAGGTACAAGTTCAGTAGACTATTATACAAATTACTAAACCCACAATTTCATACAGTTCTATTAATTTTTGTTCTCTTTTAATATAAAAATAGCAGAAAGGAATGTAATCATGATGAATTTTATCAATTTAAAAGTGTTCTAAAGCAGAAAAATAATACTATTTATTAAAAACCTTAATATAAAATATGAATTTTCATGTTATGGATCAGATAGTCATGCCCATATCTGAGTCCTCTATTTCCCGAAGTGTGGTCATATCCCCAATCCCCGCATCCATTTCCGCTCCCATACCCATATCCGAGATCATAGTGCACACACACACACCCACACACAGAGAGAGAGAGAGAGAGAGAGAGAGAGAGAGAGAGATTAATTTCTGGTTTGTAGTGTGGCTTTTGTGAGAGACATTACTGTCTAGTTTGTAGTGCGGGTTTTGTGGTCTTAGCTTGGTTGGAGGAGGTAAGGATTTAGGATCGAATTAGACTTGAATTTATTAGAACCCAGATTAATCTGGAATACGGCACTGTTGTTGATGATGATGAAGCAAACCAGTACAGCACCAAGACCGTAACAATAGACATTATGTGATGTTCACATTATAGAAAGAGACTAATATCTCACATCTTCTCCCTTAATTTTTTTTTTTTTTTTGTTAACCAAACCTTCTTTTTATCTGTATAGTGTGTCCCTTACTCAGTACACAGTGCATCGTTTAGTAAAGACTACAAGCAGAAGTAGATATTAAAACCAGGGCTTGTAAAGTAAACTATAAACACTACATTAAAATAATTTTAAAAAAATGCATTTCACCATGAAATCCAAGACTTCTTACTCCCTCCACTCTCCTCTTTCCGTCCTCCATCAGAATTTCCACCGCCAGAAGACCCTCCAAAACCGCCATTCCCAGCAGAACCGCCGCCTGAAACAGCTCTAATCCCCCAAAAATCAAGACCCATTTCTCCAAATCTCATTTTAGGAGGACCCATGTAGCCAAAACCAAATCTTTCGAACGAATTTGATTTGGGCGGGTTGAAATGGCAGGAAAAACGAGGAAAAGACAGGTTTTTGGAGCTGGAAGTTGCAGGGATTCGAATCGGGTGGGTAGAATGAGAGAGGATTGAAGAGAAAGGGATCAAACGGAGAGAAGAGCAAGGAGATTTGCGCAAGATTGCTGCGGAGTATGGCGCCATTTTTGGGGTCTGTCGAAGTTGTGGGTACTGGCGTAGGTTTTCAAAAAGACAGGCTTCGAAATAGACGTCTCATTATTTAACGCGACGGATAGGGATCTGTCTCCATTTGCGAAGTGGCTAGTGAGTACAGCAATGGATGATCATGAAACCTCTTTGTTTTTTTTTTAGGATTTTACCGTAAAAAATCCTCACATTTGCATTAAATGTTAGTAAATATAGTTTTTTAATATATAGGTTGGATTAATTAGGTTCGAATTCATGTAATTTTTTTTTATAATGGGTTAGTGTCACTTAACTATATATAGAAATATATATATACATAAAAAAAATTTACACGAGTTCAAGCCCAATTAACTTAATATATGCACATCAAAAAATTAAATTTAATCATATTTAATATAAATCAAATGAGCTTTTTTCCATAAAATTCTCTTTCTTCACCGTGTAAACCATTTACATTACATATGTCAATATATAATAATGATGTGCATGTCTAACATACTTTACCTCCTGGCGATTCTAATAATATTAAAAAAAAAGATGAATGGCTCAAATTATGTATTGATACCCCCACGAAGCGGAAAAGATCAGATCTAAATATTTAAATGTTTTTACAAATTTCTCAAATCCATATTAATGTGGTGGCTTTTTTTAGCCATTTAAAGAGGATAAATGGCTCAGATTGTAGGTCATGGGTCCACAGGAATAAAAATAAATGAAGTTTTTTATTGGCCTCATGGGATAAAATAGTTATGAGATTTTCACTGTTCAAAAGCTGTGTACACATTGGGTAAATAACTGAAAATTGGGGTGGACACCTTAAGCTTTTAAATAACATATTATATATATTATAGATCTAAGAATGAAGGCCTGTGAGGAGTGCCACATCAGCACTCCCATCTTTCTTTTTTCTTAAAGGGCCACGTATGCATCTCAATCAAATCAACTTCCCTTCCTTTTTCCAACCAAATTCCCTTCTTTTCAACATTTCTCTATGAATTTCCTACGGATCTTTCTATCAAAGAATTAAGGGTTCTGCTCAAATCTACAACATGCCCGCTGCTCACCTACACACCGACTACTCTTTTCACCGATTGCTCTTCTCAGATCTGAAGAAGATCTACGGTAGGATATTTGTAGCCAAAGGGATTGAAACGCGATATGGCGTTCGACGCAGATCCAGCAGATCCCTTCGATTGGCTTCCTTTCACTTATTTGCCTACATTTCGAGATCGAACAAAAGAAAAAAAAAATCAAGATCGTGAAAAAGAAGAAAAAGAAGAAGAGAGGATGGATTGGAAAAAGACCTGATGATGGATTGAAATTGATATTAAGTTTGAGATTGAGATTTCTAGGGCTTTCAAGATTCGGAGAAGAAAAGGGTTCGTTTTGCCAATCGGTTAAAAGGCCAGCACCAATGAAGAAAATGAAGCTTTGTATGGCCACAAATGCAGGAGCCCAATCTATTGGGAAGAAGTTGGTATGCGGAGTTTTCACGGGCCGACAATCATCACCGAGACGACAGAGAAGGTGCAGAAAGCTATTGAGAATCTGAAGGTTGCTCGGTCGAGACAAAAGAGTTATGCAGACACTCACCGAAGACCATTGGAGTTTCAGATTGGTGAGTGGGTTTTTCTGAAGGTCTCGCCGATGAAGGGGACAATCCGTTTCGGTCAAAAAGGCAAGCTAGCTCTCCGATATGTTGGACTGTTCGAGATTAAGAGCAGGATTGGTGATTTAGCATATCGACTAGCTCTTCCAGTGGAGTTTTCAGGAGTGCATGATGTCTTTTATGTTTCGATGCTTCGGAAGTATGTTCATGACCCGTCCCACGTCATTCGCTATGATGAGGTGCAGATCCAGCCGAGTGCCACATACGTTGAGCGACCGCTCCGTATCGTGGGTACCCGAGAGCAGATACTTCGCACCAGGACCATTCGGTGGGTCAAAGTACTGTGGGAACATCACAGTCCAGATGAAGCTACATGGTAGTTGGAAGAGCAGATGGCGCGGCAGTACCCAGATCTATTCACTCAGGTATTTGTAGTGTGTATGTGCGCTCATTCCAAGGACGGAATGATTCCTAAGCAGGGGAGGATGTAACACCCCGACCCAACTTGATCTAGTTTAGCGACTAATTAATGTTGTTTTTGTTGCTAATGGTGTTATATTCCTGTTTTAGTTTTGTTGTGGGTCATGAATAGGTAGTTGGGTTAAGTTTGACCTGGTTTAGGTAGACCAAGCCCTTTTTCGTAATTTGCCTTTTTCCAAGATCTCGTCATTTATGCATCATCTTGGTGTCAACACGTGTCTTTTGTTGAGCTCGTTAAATTCTGTAACTGTGTCAATGGCAAAAGATGTCGCATGATTCCGTTTGACCCGGATTTGACTCAAACTGGAAATAGGCTTAAACCTTTGACTTGGTTGTAATTCTCCTTCAACCTTATCTTATATAACCCCTTCACCGACTCTATTCTCTTCTCTCCTCTTCTCAGTTCCTCTCTCTCTCCTGTGGACTCTCTCTCTTGATTTTCCTCTTTTCCTTTTGATTCAAACAACAAGAGAGAGCTTGGAATCGTGAGATTCAAGGTAAGCATGGCTGGGTATTCTCTTCTCCCTTCCTTTTTTGTTCTCCATGAGTATGGTCATGAGGTTTCTTTCTCTCTCTTTTCATGCACGATAGCTGTGGGTTGTGGTTGGAACTGATTTGAGCCCTAAGGACAATAAGTGGAGTGTTAGAATTGAATTGAGGCAAGTATAAGCATAACTTGTATGAATCCATGGTGATATGTGTGTGAGTGAAATGAATTTCATGATCTTATATGTCAAGTATGTCTACAGCCCAGTTGAACTCAGTCCTTCTCTTTTCATTTCCTTGTTTTTCTTCATTTCCAGTTATTCTGTAATCACTTCAGAAAATTGGCCCTGCGCATTCACGGCTGAACCATAAATTGCGCTACGGCTAAGCCGTAACATGCATTACGGCTAAGCCGTAAGCCCCACCGTGACCCAGCTATAGATCAATACAGGGTGTTGCTGAAAATAACTGAGAGTATCCAAATCTGCATCTCTCCTACGGCGTGGCCACGGCTAAGCCGTGCCCTCTATCACGGCTAAGCAGTAAGATCTCCTACGGCGGAGCTAAGAGAAATGTACAGGTGAAAAGGTAGGAAAGAAAGGCAACTTGGGAGAGCCTTGGACCTAGAAGGTAGGTAACCATGACTTACCTAATGGACTGTGGGACTACTACGTGAATGATCTCGAGGGCTGCAAATCATTCACGTTCGTTATCCAACGGTTAAGCACCTTCCCATGGATGTTGGTTTAAGGGATTTCGGTGTACTCTCAGGTAGAATGCAACACTAGACAATAATACATCGGAGACCTTAAAACTACATCAACATACACGGTTAGAAACACTAGATAACTAGAATAGAGTTAGATTGTAAGTACCTTTGACTCGGTACGGATTCATTGCACTGCATCTTGCATGTCAAGCATTGACCTCCATTCTTTAACATGATTATGTGATTTCGTCTACACGTCACTTTGATGGATTAATTGATGTGTTTCTTACACCTTGAGTATACACGTATGTTGATCACGATTATGCACGTATGATGTACTTGTTGGCATGTTCGACTCGAGGTGTAGTACATGATTGACTCACTATGTCAGGCACTACTCTGCCTTAGCCTTAGGAACCCGACGAGGTGACTTTGGTATAGTTATATGACCTTGCTGCAGTAAGGACACGTCTTGGGGAATCCGGACCCCAGGAAACCAGAGACTCATTTTTACCTTGGCCCGGACAATGGTGTTCTCATTATGTTTACAAGATCCCTCATTTGGGAGCATATGGCATGTGTAGTAGCCGACTAGTTATGTACAGTGTAAGTATTTTTGATTCACTAGAGCATGCTGTATTTCTCGGCACGATTGCTTAGTTTGCAAGCATTGAAATGTTGTGATTTACTTCTGTTCTTTAATTTGATTAGAGACAACATGTGTTATCTTATTACTGCTTATACCTTGCTGGATCGTTGTATTTATGCTTTGTCCTTGATGTTGCAGGCTCAGATATCCAGACCGACCCCTCGTCGGTCAATCAGATTACAGGAGAGACCCCCGAGGCCCCGTCCGGGCTAGAGGAGTGGGCGTGATCCCTCCTTTCGGAGAGCGTCAAGACCTCATCTTGTATACAAGCCTTTATTCTTTTGATATTTATCATGACTACATCCATTCATGAGTTGTATACAGTATTTTGTCTCATTTTGTAACACTGTCAGATATTATATATGTAAATTATGGTTTTCTACTCTGTTCCTACACATTTTGTTGTGATGTTTTGATATTTGCAGTTTCCGCGTACATGTTTGCGCATGTGAATCTTCCCTTGTACGTGTACATTTGGACCGAGTCTAAGTGTGCGGGTACGGAAGTACGTGTGTCATTGGTTAGGCCTTTGCTAACCCCCGAACTCCTGGGCTCGGGTTGTGACACTGGGTCTCATTTGTAGCCTTTTTGGCTCTTTTTGTTTCAGTATGGATCTCTTATACTGTAAAAGTCTCTTTTTGTCTATAATAATTACAATTTTGAGAAAAGAAGTTCTTTTTTTTCACCTCTGTAAGTTATTACTATAACCGCATTCATGCATAAGTCATGATTCCAAGATCCAGGTTGACCGTCTGGGAGATTCTACTTTGGTTTGGTTACTTTGCTTAAAATCAGGAAGATTTTCATGTAGCTACTATTATCGGTACCATTGATAAATTGTTTTTTATTAAAGTAGACCACTGTACATTATATTCTCATTACATTTAAAGTATTCAAAAATAAATTTAAAAAAAACATTAGATTTCAATATTTTTTATTAAGTATTTTAATGTGTTACTGTAGTCAGTCCATTGGGATTAGAATGTTAATTAATTAATTTATTTGATTATTATCAGGTGTTAATGATTATTGCATGATACTATTAAATTAAAAGAAAAGGAATCAGCTATTACTATTCAAGTGTTTTTCAAATCAAGCATGATTTACAATTTTGTATTTTTAGGCATACGATTTTTCTATTTTGCAATAAACATATTTTCTCCAAAGAATTGCTATCTAATGCTTTAGATGTGATTTTCACGATTCTTTCATATGTAGAACTATTTCGGTAAACTCTTTATCGATTTTTCAAATTTAATAATAAATTAAAATAGGCTATAGGTAAGAAATGCTATTTGCACTTCTATAGAGTTTTTTAATGTATTTTTTATAGTAAATTTTAAATTTTACCATAATTTATTTTTTGGCTTGGGCTTAGTACGGGCCTTGGTTGCTAGTAATAAATAAAAAGCTAAGGCCAACACCATCTATATTACATGAGTTTTGTTTATAACTTTAGTAATAAATATACATATATTGCATAGTCTTTCAGTGCATACGTCCCCGTGGACATTTTGTGCACACTCCTTTGTGAGGCCAACTGTGACCCCACCAAGGGATGAGATCAGGGAGATGGAGAGATTCACGTGGGACCACTCTACATATTTAGTTTGACCCTAATTACATGTCCCAAGCCCTAGCCCTAGCCCTTTCATCCCTAGCCCACAAACTCAACCCATTCGGGATTTTGTGCACAGTTGATCCAATGGTCCAGTAAGTTCATATTAAAACAGATTTGGGGCATGTGACTATCAGGGAGATCCCTATATATTATAAAATTTGGATTGAGTGATAGATATATCCCACATAAAGTTCTCATAAAAAGGTTCGTGAGGAATAGAGCCGCGTGAATATTCTCCTATATTGCATAGTGAGACCAAGCAGACCAACAAATACCAAACCCGCTTGCCTTTTGTCTCGCTAATAAGTTGAGATAAGTGAAATTCTATGGTGGGCCCTACTAATTGAGAATCTGAACGGCTCAATGTGTGTCTCCCTCTTTTATGGGACGTGGCCCAAATTTTCTTAAATATGAGTTGGCCCCTGAGTGATATTCAATAAAAATATATATATGAATAATGCAGAAAAAATTCATATGTTTCACATACATTAGGGCCGGCTTCGCAAACATTAATCTAGTTTTAATCCAAAGCATTGAAACCGCTATGGAGCTCAAATTTTACAAGACTGAAAGATACTGCCGAGAATGTGATTTTTAAAAGGTAAAAAATTGTTTTGACACTTTTCAATTGAATAAATGGTACAAAAAAATTTTCCTTACAAGAAGACACAATTTAGCTCGTGGGACTAACTTAACCTCATATGAAAACTTGATATTTACTTAAATCAAGCCTAATTATATTCAACTCAATATTTAACTTTTATTTTTGACATTATTCAATTGAAAATGGATCAAAATATGACAAATATTTAATCTCTCACTTTTTGAAGGATGAAACTTTTTTAATTCAAATCTCATTTCGTCCAAATGATGGTTCAGGAATTAAAATGGGACAAAATATTGAACAAAAATATAGTTTTCTCAAATTTTTAATACCACTTATTCATGATTAATGAATGATTATCCTTCTTTTTAAGCTGGGTCATGTATAAAATACATTTAGATTCTCATATGAAAATTGCACCATTCAATCATTCTTAGCCAGATTAAGAAATTGTGCAGATACACAAATAATCACCCATTATGTTTTAATAAGAGAGGTTAGAAAAATTGCTAAAATCATACCTCTATCCATATCTTGACAATATTAATTTGGTTTATGTGATTTGTACAAAAGCTAGATTTGGGTTCAATAAAAATCAGATTTTCTCATAAGCAAGAATCAAGGTTGATTATTAGATTAGGTGTGGGGACGTTGCATTGACCTAAATAAAAAGCACAAAAAAAAGGAATAAAAAAAAGTCAGATCTGTATTTAAATATAATTAGGCTTGAATTTTAATTAAAAATCAGGTTTGAATGTGAGGTTAAGTTGACCCCACCAGTTGATCTACATCTCGTCAAAAATTTATTTTTAAAAATTTTCAAATATAAAATGTAACTTTAGCAAAAAAAAAGTATTTATATTTTATTTTGAAGTTCCTTTTAACTATTAAAAATCTATGCTCATGACTTCATCATTTTAGATTGAAATAGTCTATATCTAATTACATTCCAAGAAAATGGGCCTCGATAAAAATACTTGCATTTATTTTTTATTTATATTATTTACAAGCTCAGTCTCATAGTAGGGCCACCTCATATTGACATTTAAGTTTGCCATGTTCCACAAAGAGGGGACTAGAGGGTTGTCCTGGTGGATAGGACACCCGTTCCCATAGCGCTCACTTGAATATGGGTGCCATGCCCTTTTCCACTCATGTCAATTTGGCCAAATCAGCAGAAAATATATATACATATATATATTTATTTATTTATCGCACAGAGAGGTAGAAATGCATTTGAATTAATGGTTTAGATTTTGAATGGCAATGACCCACTGAGGAGTAACACTTTTCTCATTATGATTGGTTGGGAAAAGAATGAGAAGAAAATGTTAGTATTTTTTTTTGGTATCCAGGTGTGGAAATGGTATCAGTTCGGATATAGACACAAGATATAAATAATTTATGCATGCAAAGTAATAGAAATGAGTACATGTGAAGATACAAACACAATTTACACATATGAAGTAACAGAAATGAGGGCATTTGAAGACACAAAAAAACCTAACACATTCAAAGTAAGTTATGGCTCTCGCCCTCGCATGTGTGAGCAAAGGGCAGTATTGAAAATAAAAAATGAAAGAAGAAAAGGACGACTGTCGTCGATCAAATCCCTAGGTAGGAACAACAGCCAATGGTCTTTGTCCTTTTGAAAAAGCGCATTTCCCTTTTTAAAGGTAAATGAAGGCCAGTAGTGCTAGCACACGAAGCCATTGTTAAAACCGAGGAAACAAATGCCTCCCATTTGATAGTACGTTTAAAATGCTTTCATCCAAGTAAGAAGTGTCTCACACACCGTTGGTGAGAACGTTTTATGGGTTCACTTGCAAGTTTCATTTGGAGATGAAATCGGGGATGAAAAGATTTATGTTGGACCACCATAAATAACAAGTTTAACCTCAATCACATATCCCTAACCCATTCATCCGTGGCCCATAAATCAATCCATTAGGATACGTGCGCAGTCGATCCAACGATCCAATGGATTCGAATTTGACTAAAGCTTGGGCCATGCGACTATGGGTTCCTCTGTATTGCTAGATTTGGATTGGGTGATAAATAGGCCACCTAGACTTCTTACAAAAAAGTTGTGAGAACTAGTTTCCTTAAGATTTTTTCCCTCCTAAAATTACCCTTTTGTCGATTTTCCTCTTTGTAAACTTAGTAAGAGACTTAAACTATAATATAGGCCCCTGTTGGATGATGTTGTAGTAAAGGTTCCCATTGATCAAGATACTAAATGGTGGGATGTGCAGAAAGTTTGGAATATTTTCCTTCCTCATGAAGCTAGGGCCACTTGGAGAAAATTTGAAGCCTAAAGCAATTCTAAATGAGGTTTTTCTTTTATTTATGAATATTATTATAAATGTTTTATTTAAAATCTATTTTTCTCAGTTTTTGTGAAAAAAAATTACTAATTAAGTTTTTATACTCAAGTTTTGCTACCATATTTTTTCAATTGATATTTTGACTAATCCACTTAATTTTTCTTGTTTACTAACAAATAAAAGCTCGTGCTAAGCTCGGGCCTAAAAATAAACTAAAATGAAGAAAGGATTATATATAAAAGGAGAACGATTTAGTAAAGTCAAATAAATTATAATTTACACTTAAAATTAAAATTTTTCATGCATTTTAATTTGTTACACAATACTTAGATAAAAAGATAAGACTAAGTCTGATTAGGTATTTATGCTATTTTTTGTTCTTATGTAATAGTAGAAAACAATATTAAGTTTTTTTTTTCTTGTATTGCATGCCCACTTCTATACATGTTTTCAACATAGGCACATTTATGAAAAATGCTTTTTAGGGGTGTAATAAAAAACCGAAAAATAGTCTAACCGACCAAACCGAACTGAATCGACAGTTACTAATCGTGTTTTACGGTTTGGTTACGGTTACGGTTATTAAAATCAGAAAACCATGCTTTACGTTCGGTTTTGATTTTTAATCTCGAATAATGGTCATTAACCGAACCGAACCAAACCGTAACATACGGTTCGGTAAACCGAACTGTAACATACAGTAATAGTTAACAATGTGCGGTTAATCAAACCATTACACCTCTAAGTCATATTTTTAGATCAAATTTCAACCGTTAATCTCTTATCACAAAACCTTTACAATCGTCCGATATTCAAATCATTTCTTACTATGATTAACCGTAACCGAACCGTTTAATACTACTAACTGCAATTTAGTTATTTTTATCGGGCTTTTAGGGTACAGTTACGGTTACGCTTTTGTCAAAGCTAAAAACCGATGGTTCGGTTTGGTTAACAGTTTTTCCAAAGCCCATGATTAACGGAACTGTTACACCCCTAATACTTCTAAACAAGATTTAAAAAATATTGGTGATATTTGCTACATAGAAATATAGCTAAGTTTGTGCAATGGCAACTTTTGGCATTGGGTAAGCTGAACTTTTAAAAAGCCAAATCCAAAAGTCCAGCCAAAAAGAAAAGAGAAATTATGTAAATTGATCAAAGAAAAGTGTTGACATGGAGACAAAAATAAAACCTAGCAAAAGTTCTAAAGATGGTATCTACATAAAAAAGAAAAAGGAAAAAAAAAGCAAATAAAGCATAAAAAATATAAAGATATAGAGATTTACTAAAACATTAACGTATAAAAGCATATAGAATTATAGAGATTTATTACATCAGCTTTGTCCAATCCTCGTCACTATTGCACTCAAATTTGTTACCCATGCTCAAAAATATCTTTTGCCATGCCCTTCAGCTGCTTTGTAGCACGCACATTAACAAGCGATTATAATATAAGAAATAATCTTCATATAAAGAGTATTAGAAGCAATATCGATCAAGTGAATCAAACTGAATAAAACAATTCTCATAAAAAAAAAGGAAAAAAAACATAACTTAGCACCCGAAAATAAAAATAACTCCTATGTCGTGATATAGCATTATAATAAACTTATCTTCGAGAAAATATAGACAGGATTTTTCATTAAAAAAAAACAATATTCTCTAGTTGTAGTGGAAAAAATGAGTGGTACCCTACTTCAATCTCATGTCTACCCCACCAACACAACTATTCTCAAGAAGCCACTTGGAAATTTCCCTTTCATTCTCATAATCTACGGACTATCATTAAAAATAGAATAAAAATACACAGGGACCGTTAGTAAATTAAAAAAAAAATCTTTTGCCATTTTTCTTCATGTGAACAACATGCAGTGTTTTAGTGGAACCTACTGTATTTTATATATGGCAAGAGCATTTTGGACTTATTCAATATATGTTGATGATGGCATTCAAATTTAAGGTAGAGGCATTATAGCTATAGGGGATAGGATTTGGTCATTTAAATTTAAATGGAATTGGATGAGTTTTGGTCATTCAAATTTAAATGGAATTAGGTGTAGATAATGCAAAAGTAATATGTGAGATAAAAGTTGGAAAGTGTGGATATGAAAATTATGCATGACATTATGTTGAGAATTTTATATATGAGATTATATTGAGAATTGAGATAGTGTTGGAAGCCATGTGAATGAGTTAGATAGGTAATTAATTATATGAGAGATTTTATAGATGAACATGTGATTCTTTATTTCAAAATAAATAGGGCCTTATTTTTTGGGGCCTAAAGCGAATGCTTTTGTTGCCTTATGCTAGAGCCAATCCTGCATGAAGTTGATGTGATCCTGAAAATTCCTTTGAGGCATGCCGAGTATTGTATTGGTATGAGCTAAAAATAAATCTGGTAAAATTTCTCTTAAAAGTCCTTGTAAGGTTGCGCTAAAGTGACGGCAAAACCAAAGAATGGGTGAAAATTCAAACATAGGTGCTAGGAGGAAATTTTGCATGCGGTTATGAAATATGAAGGCCGCGAACAAAATTAAGACCTTTGCATGAAGAACATGTAGAGAGATACTACCAACTAAGATTAATATTTTCAAACGAAATGTTCTATCCATTACTACTTGTGAGTTTTGCATGGGGGACTTTGAAGATTGCATATGCCTTATGCTTGTGTCCTCAATTGCATCAGGTGTGGAGGCATTGTTCTCCAGGTGTGGACTTTGCAAATGAATAGCATAACTTCGGCCTGTTTGTTTCGGATTTGGGAGAGAAGGAGCAAAAAATTGATTGGAAATGTTCTTGTCAATTGTGTGAGGAATATGGCATAGAAGGAATCTCTTTATCTACAATTAGGAGTTAGTGGACCTGTGGCTAATTGTTAAAGGTGCAACATCTTTAATTTAAGAGTTTAAACATTCTTTAACTAATAGGAAGACTATTTAAAGGAGACAACTTTATGGTGGCAACCTCCACTAATGAGTATTCTTAAGCTTAATGTGGATGTAGCTTTGTTTGACAAGGCCGGTGTGGGTGCCGTTTTTAGAGATGAGATGACCGATGTGGTCATGGCTATGAGCAAAATAGAAAATAGAGTGGAAGAAGTTGATAATATTAAAGCTTTAACAGCATTGAGGGGAGTTAAGATGGTTTGCCATAGTGGGGTAAGATATATTATTCTTAAAAGTGATTCCTCGTATATAGTCGACGCACTGAATACATCATCTCCAAATCTTTCTAAATAGGGTTATTTGATTGAAGAGATTAAAACTTTGTTGAATCTTTTTAGTAGCTTCGTAGTGCAGCATGTCGGTAGAGATGTGAATGTATTATCTTATAAGTTAGCTAGGCATGCTCAGTATGTAACAAAGATGTCAGTCTGGTGGTACTCTTCCCTAGAATTGATTAAACAATATATAATTGTTGATTCCATGTTGGTTTCTCAATAATATTATCTGAAAGTAAAAGAAAATATAAAATATAATATGGGCTCACCTATTGAGAATCTTAATAGTTCGATTGCATACCCTTTTTTATGAGACAAATCCAAATTTTATCCCAACATAAGTTGACCTCGCTATAAGATTAAGCTTATATATTTACATGATTAAAATATAAAAAGAAGATTTCTGTGCTTTACACATCGAGGTCCACTTTCGAAGTCATGTAAGTGGAGTACACTCCATTCAATCCAAAACATTCAGATCAAGGAGCCCAAAATATTTTAAACACAAAATGTTCTACCAAATTCAATATTTTAAACACAAAATGTTCTACCAAATTCAATATAAAATATATATTTTTAAAACTATATTTCAACACTTTTTAATTAAAACAATAAAAACCACTTAGCTAGGATGTGTTTTAAGTTGTGGGAATCAATCCAACATCATTTTCAAACCTGATTTTAACTCAAATACAAGCCTATTTATATTCAAATGCAAACTTTTTTTTATTGAAATCGTACAACTTAAATTAAAACAGGTTTAAATAGTGGACACGAATCTAATTTTCTCTATTTAAGTCCTTTAGAATTGAGAACTATAGTTCATCTCTACCAGCTAACACCTTTCTCTTTGCCCTTTTCCTAGATTTTATTTAGGTTAATGCAACAGCGGTGAACACAACCAAATACAAATTTGATTTTTACACAGTTAAGTTTTTTTGTATTATATATAACTCAAATTGAAATGGGTCATAATATTAGACATAAATATAATTGTTTTGAATTTTCTAACCCTGCTTTGTTATAATTAATAAAAGATTATTCTTCTATGTACATATGTTCCACTGAATTGTTAGATGTTAACCAGCGGTCTTATTGTTATATGAAAATACAAGCATATACTTATCAATATATATATATATTATACTTACAGGAGCTTAGACTTATTACTATATATGTATGAGATAAAAATAAGATTATTGTCTACTATTTTGACATAATTTAATATGGATTAAGCAACTTGAACAAAAATAGTTTGGATTTGAATGAAAGTTAGCTTGGTGAAAATTAGGAAAATTAAAAATTTTCGATCAACTCATTTTAATTAAAGTTATTTAAGTTGAATAAAATTAAATATTCATTTTAATTATAATTAGGTTAGGACTAAGTAGAATATAGATTTTGAATATGAGATTACGTTGACCACGCAATATGAATTATATCCTATCAGCACATCAACTTCGTTTATTCTTTTTCAATTTTCAATAAGAATAGTGCAAAAGTTAAGCCACAAATTGTGTATTATACTTTATTTGTTGTGCATTTTAGTCCTTAAAAAATAAGGCTTCATGATTTCAACGGTTTGAATTGAGATGGACTGCAGTCTTTTATATGTCCCAAAGTAAGCCCACATGCATAAAGTGCATAAATGTTCGCTGCTAGTGAATCTTACGAAGTGACCAACTTGTATTGAAGTTAGTGCGGGCAGGTACAGGCATGAACCTGGTTTAGCCTCAACTGGTTCACCCTACTTCAATCAAAATAGGGGCAGCAATTGTCGGGTCATTTTTAGCTCTGAGTAGCAGGCAGGTAGAGGCATGAACCTGGCCTGTTCATTGATCAGGTTGAAAATTCCTGTCTGAGCTGAACATCCGATCCCTCCCATCATCCAGGGTTGAACCTACTTATAGCACCTTTTTTAGGAATTGTTATTAGCTAGGGGCGGCAATTGTCGGGTCAGTTTTAGCTTTGAGTAGCAGGCAGGTAGAGGCATGAACCTGACCTTTTAATTGATCAGGTTGAAAATTCCTGTCTTGAACATCTGATCCCTCCCATCATCCAGGGTTGAACCTACTTATGGCATCTTTTTTAGGAATTGTTATTAGCTGATTGCGATAGACTAGGGATCTATTTTGCTTGTTGCATTGCTGGTTAGGGACTAATATAGTATATGGGCGCGAGTTTGAACAATTCATAAGAGGAGAAAACGCTGATGCCTCCCTAGTTCCTGCCTTCACCTAGAGGAATATTTTACTTTCTTTACCAATTACTATGGGTAGGCACACAACCAAACGGAGGACTTATGTTTCATCTGCTCCATCTTTTCCATAAGTGAAACAATTTCTTTTTCATTTTTGCCTGCTTGGCCACTAAATCCCAAGGTGGTATGGTGAGTGGGAGTCCTGTCCACGGAGATATCCCTGTATTCTCAACAAGTGAAACATTACTGTATGATTGCTCGCCCTGGATTATTTGTCTACCAAATCATTTTTATGAAAGTAGGAATCCACAAAAAGACCTCGTTGACATAGGATTGCTGTCTGTTCAATATATGACCATTAAACGAAGGACTGAAATGAAAAATGGTCCTTTAGTCTTATCATCAATCGTTTGTTCTATGGCTTTTTTTTTTATAGTGGCCCCAGTATAGTAGCACAGCTAACCTTAGTGCTAGGCCAACTGAGCTACCCTCTAAGATTTGCTTTATAACCTTAAAACACAGCGAGTCAACATCCCATAAATCTAATTTTCTCCAAACCCTCCACTGCATCTAGTGGGACCAGATGGGCTACAAATTGTCCATTTTTTCTCACTCGTCTCACATACAGCATGCTAAAGCAGCAGTAAAACTTCTTCAATTGCTAATACTGTACAAAGATTGCTGCTTGGTGCCACTAT
Organism: Sextonia rubra; assembly: GCA_037013555.1. Lineage (NCBI taxonomy): Eukaryota > Viridiplantae > Streptophyta > Magnoliopsida > Laurales > Lauraceae > Sextonia > Sextonia rubra. Next base: position 13,627,086 of record JASUAD010000007.1, on the reverse strand, counting down.
TTGAAGCCATTAAAGATTTGGGAAAGTTTTGGGTCTAGTGCCTTGAATGAAACAAAATTCCACACTAAGACCAGGTCCAGAAGGTCCATACCCAAAATGGCATATATGCAAATTATATATTTCATTATATGTACATACCAAGATTTACAATTACATAATTTATCTATGTACTCAACAAGGCAGAGCATAAGGTCAGTGTTTAAGTTTACAAAGTTACTAGTGTTGAAAGGCTCAAGTTTGGGTATACGAACTCATATATAAAGGCACACGTCTCATGTTGCATGCCCATTTGAGTCCAGGATTGCGTAGTACACACATCCCATTTTTTCTCCTAGCGTGCCATGAACCTCACCTGAACCCAACTCATTTTGCCCCTTGGACCAGACTGTCCCCACAGAAAAACAAAAATGAGGAACTATATGATCCTTCACCCAGGATACGCATATAATCCCAGGCCTCAAGTTTCTACTTGAGTGGGCCGAATCTTGTGAGCCAAATTGTTGATACGAAGGGCCCAGAGTGAATAAATCACACTTATCGATTCAATATCTGGCTTTCATCACAATGAATGTCAATCACTACTGTAAGAATTTCTCAGCGACTTGCAACAACCACTGGCAAGCCGATTTCATGAATAGCATTATCCACACTAGGCTTCTTTTGGAGGTGTGGCCTACATACTACACACACTGGACCACCGGTCCACTGGTGTGCTCTCTAAGCCATATGATAGGCCACACGTCAGATCAGTGACTTCGCATAATCTGCATATATCATCATTGCAACATCAAGTAAAATTCCTCCAAGCAAAAACCCACAAAAGTTTCAAATGAAAGAGAAATGATGTGACTGAATCCATCAATTGAGACCCACTAAACAGAATTTTAGGTCTACAGTCACAAGAGAAGCCAACTTGTAGAAACAGAACCTAAAATAGTTATGCATTTGGCATATCCCATGAACCATTCAAGTTGATGAGAGGAAACACCACCGTGAGTAGAAGACTAATCCAACGACGAAATAAGCATGGACTATACACAGTACCATCGAGCAAATCATCATTGCATTATCAAGGAACACGCATGTGCCCCATCGAATCAACATGATACCAGAGACATGGTATCAAAGTTTCTTAGACATTCTACAAACAGCAGTCACGTTCCATAGGCTCATCAAGTCCCCATCCCTCAGTTGAAGAATAAGTCTCAGCAGCCATTTGCTGGTAGTCACCTAAGTAATCATCACTGATTAAGGCAGCTAGGTCTTTTGCATACTCATAGCTTTGGGCGAAAAAATCAGCACCAAGCAAAGCATCAGGCCTCGAAAAATCCAACCGCGTGATCTTGTCTCCACCATCTGGAGTTGAAACATGTTCAACTGTCTCTGTTTTAACATCTGAACCTGCAGATATCATCTCATCAGCAATTCAGGAGAGGGACTACATTCTCAGAAAAAAAAAAACTGTTCTGACAACCATGTCAGACAATTAAAACAAAACAGGCCGAAAAGACTCCAAATTCATGCTTGTATTTTTTATGCATAGCTAGTTGTGTACATGCATTTTCTGTATCTGATATATTTGTAAACGGCTTTGTTAAATCTCTCTCTCTCTCTCTCTCTCTCTCTCTCTCTCTCTCTCTCTCACACACACACACAAAGAAGGTTCCTTCTGGACCAGTTTAACAATGCAACAATTGACTTTCAAAACGATGCAAGATTTTCTCTCACACAATGACACAGATATTTCAAGATTCAGCACTGTTACAACTAAAGAAGTCAGTCACTATTTTAAACTTGAAATTTAATAAAAGGCAGAGGTCCTATAGCAAATTCAACTTCTTCTCCAAAATGCAGGCAAATACAATCAGTATTGTTATATTATCTCTGCATGACCACCAATTTTGGTAATGAGGATTTCCAGGGCAATCCAGCCTGCAATAAAGTATCAATGTCTTTCTCTTTTCAAGTTAAAATTTGAATACTTTTTTAAGAAACATGAAAAAAAAAGCACTGACCAGGCAATGCTTTAGAAGGTGGAAATTCATCCAATGAGCTGCTGCTGATGGGAGGAGTGCTTTCGCTTAAGGTAGATGCAGCTGAATGACCCAAGGGAGAAATCTGATCACTGTATTCCCATTCCGCCTCACATAGGTTCAATGGTGAACTGTCTACAACTTGGGTGGGTGAAAGCACATGCAGATTTGAGTCATTCCCAGATGACTGATTCCTTGAACCGCCCAATGTTTGTGCCTCATGGAGTAGTGCTTCTAAAAGACCACTATTCCGAGGTGAAAAGCTCTCAGATTGCATCTGGACAGTGGGTGAGACAGGAGACTGGATATATGCATCAACAGCCTCAAGAGAAGGTGTAGGTGGAGGACACGTGCCCCAGTTACTAATATCAGTCACTGGATATTGGAGTGAAGGGAGCTCCGTCTTCAAAGGCCCAGCAAGAGGCTTGGAAGCAGAGAAATTGCCATTTAGAAGCACAAGGCTGCTGGTCATAACAGCATCATAAGGTGCTGCTGGCTTCTTGATATCAGGATCAGGATCATAGGGAACACCGAGCCCAAATGGCCGATGAATCTTGGCAGAACTGTCATTTCTAAATGAACCAAATAGGGGAAGACTGTTGGAACCACTGACTGAAAAACCTGGAGCCAAGGTTTCAGGTTCTCGAAGTCGCTTAACATGATTGAATGTTGGAGGCATGAAGCTAAAACTTTGAGATGACCCCAAGCTTTGATTAAGCATGCTGTTCACAGAAACATTGGGCATCACAGGAGAATAACATAAAGCCCCAGGACTGCCTTTCAAATTGTCAAAGATGACATCAGGAATATCAAAATCATTTGCCTGCAGGAGATCATGATGACTGGTCTCCCCACTATTGAGTTCACCAATGTTCTGATTTTGTTGACTTTCATTAAATCCCTGCAAATGCACATCTGGAGGGTAGAGTGGCAGCCCTGCACGTTGGCGTCTTTTGATGCGAGTGTTCCAGTAATTCTTTATTTCATTATCTGTACGTCCTGGCAACTGAAACAAGCAACACAAGTATGAGAACATGTTGCTAAAAAAACAACAGAATCCAAAAGAGAGAAAAATTGGAGTCCAAAGCAAGGATCAAAATAGTGTTTGCAGCGGGCGTAGCGGCCAGTGGCCAAAACGCTACGTAGTGGTGTGAATTGAAAAAGTTGTCAAAAAGTTTAAAAAAATCCACAAAAATCCAGAATATTGGAAAATGTTAAAAAGTGATGCTTTTTTCCAATAATAACTAAGGGGGATGTAGGGGTCAATTCAGTGTATAGAAGTTCAGTAACGTTGAATGATTTTAAAATAAGAGTATTGATCTAACTTTTTCCATACATTTATGTTGGTTAGCTATGTACTAAGTTATTATTCATTTCTAAATTCTTAATTCAAATAATTAATTTAGCACAATTGTACATAACAAAGGATTTATAAATTATAAAGTAATGCTTAAAAAAAGTTTTGAGGTTCAAACCAAATAACAAATTAAGTTTTATTAAAAAAAACCATGAATTTTAGTTGAGAATAGAGAAAAGAATGCGGCTGCCAAAAGGAGTGTAGTACATTATCTAGAGAAGAGCCCTTGAGAAAAATTGTTTCCATTGTCTTTAATTCAATAACATCTTATGTGTTTTCGTGTTCTTTTAAGTATAAAAGGGTAGAAGAGTTGCGTAGAAATGTTGTTTGGAGAGAAAAATGAAAGAAGTAAGCCTTACTATGCATTTTAAAATTTTTTGAAAAGTAGCTGTCAATAACACTTTGTAGCGGCCCCGTAGCGAACCGTAACGGCCCCATAGTGGTATGTAACGGCCATAGCGGGCGCTATGGTTGTGAGCGGCGCTAAATTGAATTTAGCATAGCGGCCAAGACCGTTACGCCCGATATAGCAGCGTAGTAGCCGCTATTTTGATCCACGGTCCAGAGTTCAAAAATAGATAAATTAAATAAATAAATCACGAGAATAGTATTTAAGTATTAGTTTTTCGTTGAAAGAGAAATTATCATGATCATGCATAGCTGCATACCTATAAGTCGCCCATATATACCCTAGAAATACATTGTGGAACCCACTTCTCATAAGGGCAAGCAGGTCTTTAGGAGCCTTCAATCCATTTTCAATTTTCTCAATGGGCATGTCATCCGCATTGGTCTGTCCATGAAGAAGAAAGTTGGGCACATGTAAATTCATGAGTATCATAGGGGGTTGAGATCCAACACCCTCCATGAGGTAAATTGGACCCCATATATAATGTGGCAATTTTCAGGAAGGACCTGACCTATGACCCGAACTAGATGCATGCTAATCATAGGGATTAAAAAGGTTAAATCATGTTTCCTTCAAAAAAAAAAAAGGTTAAATCCTGACCTCAATATGCAAAAAAATAGGAACCATCTAACATGGGAATAACTGCTTTAACAGGCCAAAATTGGACAATTCCTAGACACTAGGTGAAGTCACCAATCCTGCATTTTTGGCTGATTATTCCAATGCCAAAAAAATACTGGCCATGTGCCGAATGGGGGTGCTATTTCACCCATGGGGATTGGAGAAAAGCAACAGGTTGGAGGGGTGTGTGTTGTCAGGGAGGCTGGGGAAGAGGTTGCAAGGACATAAACATTTAGTTGTCTGTCAGACTACCAAGATAAGGGATCATTCTACCAAGACAAGGGAACATTCTTTCAAATGGACCACCATAACCTTACAATTATTTTTGTGATCTTTGGCGAATAGACTCATCTATCAACCATTCTATCATTCAATCTTTGGTGATTAGACTTACCAATTAACTAATCTATCATTCAATGCAATCCTGATAGAATAACTACAAAATATGCAAGGAAAAAATATATATATAAACTGCAATGTGTTATTACATTGGTCCATACCATTTTTTATTCTTATTCAATCTCCGCAAGTTGCTGCAACTATCAATCTAGACCAATAAAACATGTAAATTTTCTTGCTTCGATGAACTTCTCTAGTAGTTGTCTTAGGAGGAAAGTGACTACTAACCTATCTAGCATAAAACAAAATTGGTTTTCTAAAAAATAATATATTCCTAGAACCCTACCTAATATCTAAACCTAATCCCTCATCAAACATCCAGAATCTCTCGGCGTAGCACTAGTTACCTAACCAAGTCCTACCGTACAGAAACTGCACTGTGCAAATCCTGTAGCAAGCCTAAACTAGCCTCTTTTTTGCTGTATCTGCATCCAGTGAGTGCAACATTCGCCATACATTAACAGTCCCTAGGATACCTGACTGGAATGAATGATGCCGGGTCAAAGGAGAAGGGCAGAGATCCGGTGATTGCGAAAATCCACAATATATGTCTTTAATCCAAAGGGAGAGATAACAACACTGAAAGATGCAAATATCAACTACTATTAAACAAAAATGAAACTCACAATCCATTTAAATTGCTTTTATATTACCCTTAAACTACTTAAAACCCAAAAACACAACCTTATGGCCCACCATCTGATGTGGTAGTCCCTACCAACATTTCCTACACACTTGGGCAACCAAATTTGTGCAGAATTTCCTACTACTAAAAGAAAACCCCATGCAGTCAACAGCACTAGATATTGTTAATAACTAGTAACACCAAAAGCTTGAGCTGATGACAACAATGTCTATCAACACCCCCTTCAAACAGGAAGCTGTACGAATTCGGAACCCAATAGACGGAACAGACCAGACAGATGCGGGTAACATGCCTCCCAGGGGTTTCAAACTTGTGACCTCTTTCTCTGATACCATGTCATTAAGTGGAATCACCAAAAGCTCAAGTTGTTAGTGAATGGCACAACAATGCATTTCAACATTGTATTTTGGTGACTATTTAGGACCATTTGGGGTATACAGGCCTACATCATGGAATCCTGAAAACTAGGAAAGCCCCTTAGCCCTTAAAATCCAATATTAGTCCAATCCAAGTTGTTATATTGATTGTGGTAATTGAAATACAAAACCTAAACCCTAAACTCAGCAATAATACAATCCATACACTACCTGTGCCAAACTCCAAATCCCACTCCAATTCAGAATTTATATCCATCAGAACCTAGCTTCCAATATGGCAATATCTGATCCAGACTGCCAAATGTCAGCTGCCAACCCTCACCAGAACACTTCCAATCAATCTACATCCCTGCAATTGCAGTTCCCAACAATGGCCCTATATGAACCAAATCTTCAAGTGGCCTAACTAGCTCTCAACTTTAGCCTTTCACAGCACATTAGTAATGTATTAGTCGTTCCTCTGCATATTTATTTGATCTTTCTTAGACAGGTCCAGCATCTTCAACAGTTGCAGGCAGTCCCCTAATCCAGACATCCATTTTACCTATGCTCCCTCTTTAACACTACCAATGTGTTGTACTTCAAGTTTCTTTAACTTGAGCGGCTGTTACCTTTCTCAACAGTCTGTTTAGGTTTCTTTACTCAGCTTACAGTTCTGTCTGGGGAGATTTTTTGGACCAGGAGGGATGACTACTCGCAGTGGTGGTACCATAGTTACCTAGTTTGTTGATTTGGACATCGAACTCTGAATAGTACAAATTGAATAATTTGGAGTTCGGTTCGCTAGACTTCGGCAGTCAAAGAATGCACAGTTTGAAGCAGTTCACTGTGAAAGTGGAAGGAAAAATAAGCCTGACTGTTGAGCTGGGAAGCGAATAAACATAGGAGGAAGGGAAAAAAGAGATAATGCTGCTCTCTCATCCTCTCTATTGTGTGTACATTGATAAGATGGATGACAGCAAAAAGAAAACATGTCTTGGATGCTCAGGTCTGAGCATAAAAAAACTCTGCTCTAAGCTTATTAAATGCATGACTTGAGCATTATGTTAAAAACCTATACTGTTCAAAATTTACATCTAAAGATATAATTAGCATGGGGAAGATTTTACTCCATCATGAAATAGATCCACCATCAGATTGCTTTATTTTTTAGAAGATGTAACAAATTTGATGGTATATACTATTCTATTAGAGTAAGAACTTTTCTGAGAGCCAATAGAATGCGTGATATTAACTTTTAATGGCTTTGATTTTGAAGATGGGACCTCTTAACAGAGTTATTGGTTTGTAGTACAGAGATCTGTTAGAATGAAACACAAGAGGATAGTCCAACTTTTACTTGGCAACCACTCTTTTCAGGAATGAAGAACTTCCGGCTTCAGAGTGCCTCTAAAAAATGAAACTGCCCTCTATAATTGCCTTTAAAAAAAACACAAACTCTATAAATCATCTTACCCTGGACCTTTTCTTAGTAGAAGGCCCACCACTGATCAGTCCTACCCTTCACGCACCTACCCTAATTGACTTGGCAATAGTCATAAGTTGATACTGCTCTTAAATTTGTTGATCATGTTGGATTATATCTATCATAAAATTTGAGGATATAAAGTTAGAAGCTGAATTTATTCAATTATATTGACATTAAACACACTAATAACCAAAGTCAAAATGTATCTTTATTTGCACCTCCCTAGATGGTCATGCATCAAAGTATGCCCCTACGACCAGCTTTTAGAGAATATGCCACAAAAAAAGGATGTTAATTCAACCTATTGATGGAATAATGGAGCAAAAACTGAGAAAGAAGACCAAGACTTCTGAAAATCAATTTGGTTTTATACCAGAGAGATCAACTATGGAAGCTATCTTTTCACTTAAGCAATTAATGGAAAAATACCAAGCAAAGAGGAAAAATCTACATATGGTTTTTATCGATTTGAAAAAAGCCTATGATAGGATACCGAGGAATTTAATTTGGTAAGTTTTAAAGAAAAAGAATGTCCCCAGAGGTTACATTGAAAATTTTAAGGATATGTACGAAGGAGCAGTAACCAATATAAAAACCACATGTGGAGAAACAGGTGGATTCCCAGTGACTATAGGCTTATATTAGGGATCAACCTTAAGCCCTTATCTTTTGCATTAATTATGAATGAGTTAACTGTGCATATTCAAGAAGTACCATGGTGTATGTTGTTTGCAGATGATATAGTATTGATGGATGAATCAAGAGAGGGTGTAAATGCAAAACTTGAGAGATGGCGGGGGGCATTAGAATCTAGAGGTTTTAAAATAAGTCGTACAAAGACAGAATATATGGATTGCAACTTCAGTGGACATATACAAAGTGTTGAAACTACCGTCAAAATTAAAACTCATGAGATACCACATAGAGATTCTTTTCGGTACCTAGGCTCGATAATTAGTAAGGATGGGGAGATTGATGAAGATGTGGAGTATAGGATAAAAGCCGGATGACTAAAGTGGAGACTAACTTCAGGAGTGCTTTGTGACGGATGAATGCCAATGAATTTAAAGGGCAAATTTTACAGGACAGTAGTTAGACCAGTTATGACATATGGAGCAAAATGTTGGCTAATTAAAAAGACACATATTCATAAGATGGATGTAGCGGAAATGAGAATGTTTAGGTGGATGTGTGGTAAAACTAGGAAAAAAAATTAGAAATAAGCGCTTTTGAGAACATTTAGGAGTAGCACCAATAGGGGATAAGATTAGAGAAACCCGATTAAGATGGTTTGGGCATGTTGAGCGTAGGCCAGTAATGGCACCGGTGAGAAAAAGTTTGGCTGTACAGGTGGAAGGCCCATCAAGAGGTAAGGGCAGGCCGAAGAAAACATGGATGAAAGTCATTAATTCAGATTTGAAGAAGTTTCACTTATTGAAAGATTTAGCTCAAAATAGAACGGAATGGAAAAACAGAATTCATGTAGCCGACCTCAATATGGTTGGGATAAGGCTTTGATGATGATGATGATGAATTCAACCTATTGATATGCAAGTTGTCTCAAACTTCATGAATTAAATATTTAAATCATAATTTCAGACTCAAGGAACCCAAACTATGAATCAATTGATTCAGAAAACGAAATATGTAAGCCTATCCCATCGAGTTTTCGAATCAAGTTAAGCGCCGAATTACAAACTGCGAACTCAAATGCAAAGTGGTCGAATTGCGAATCAAGTAACTATAGGGGGTATCTTTTGAAGGAGGATTACAGATCTACAATTAGATACCATGCTGCATCCAATGATTGAACTTGTGGATCAGATGGAGAGAGATCTTTACTACCGAAGCATCACAACAACTAGATGGAGACCAGTCTTAGGACATTGTGAAGCCACATAGAGAGTCTGGCTTGGAAGTTGGAACAACAACAGGGGCACAGGAGTGACCCAAACTCTAGAGCCACGAATTGACTAGTCCATGAACAAAGGTGACAAAAAGATTGCGGCCAGGTTATAGTCATTTTCCAACGAAATTTCCATCGACTCCCAAGGGAAACTCAGTTGTTATTTGGATCTGACCATTTCCATCATCAAAAGCTGTTCCAGCCTTAGTCCCCATGTGGCAGATTTTGTTAACATTGCATTCAAAGATAACATCATCCCTCTAACAAATACAGAGTGGGCATGATTAGTTCATCTCAGCAGCTGAATGGCCCTCAATTTGCACCAATTACCTACTTATTGTTGCCATCATGCCATCCCTTGGATGACTCAAACTATCTGATTGGATCACTTTACAGACAACTGCTTCTCTTTTAACTGAATATTAGCAAGACCAACAATTAGACACTTAAATTCAAGATTGTCACAAAAATTCAAGATCATCACAGCCTTGGATCTCATAAAGGATGGCAAGGTTTGCAGAAGTGAACAATCACATTAAAAGCCAGATTGCTGCAATGCACATACATCACTAGACACTTCTTTTGCTTTGATTGAACTTCCATATTGCAGTTACCAAGTTCAATAAGTCTTATTTATGTGCTAAATAGAGAAACCAATAGCATTAATACATTTCTTTCCACTAAATGTATAACTGATTTTACTGTGGTACATGTTGCACATGAGTACAAATGTCCAAACTAATCAATACCATGGCTTTATATATGCAAAAGATATCCTTCACAAAAGCACACAGAACATGTCGGGGGGAAGGCATGTTACTTTGAATGGATATAAGTATAACTACACATACACATGAGAAAAAAAAAAAAAACAAAAAACCAAAAGAAAAACGGATAAGAAAAGGAGGAACTTTTATGTATCAACCACAGCACAAAACTCAAGTTAATACACCAATTCTAGTGCTTTTATCAGTAAGATTTTCAGGAAAAGAAATGAAAAGTCAGAAACTTTGGTAGATTTTTTTTTACCCTTTGGGTCTTTAATTTTAGTGAAACCTCCCCAATCAACTATTTACATTTTTCAAAGACCCCTTTAAACAAATGGTTACAATTCCATCTAAAAGGGAGAAAAGGTTAGGATTGTCCAAAAAGTGTCATCTTTTGGCCCTAGCAGTCTAAATTACGATCTTCTAAGCAACCAGCTTGGGATAAGATACATACTTAACACTTGTCAAAAAACAGATTATTGATAAAGCAACTATTATGTGTTTACTTTCAGAGTCTTTCCTTAGCAATAGTTCTTATTGCTTGGGCAAGAGTTAATACACCATCTGTCCATATCTAATTGCAAGGGGTAAAAACTATTGTGAGATGCTTCAAGACTAGTAGAAATATAGTCTACAATTACAAAAAGGATTATAGTTAGTTTTCTCTTGCCCAAGATAGAAAGGAAAAAAAACTAAATGATAAATGAAATAAAAGAAATATCAATATAAATTTAAGTAATAAAAACTGGAAGTATAAACTTACATTTGTGGCCATACGAGCCCATTTATTCCCCATCTTGGCATGGAGCTCAATGATCAACCGTTCTTCCTCAGCAGTGAAAGCACCCTTCTTCAAATTCGGTCTCAAATGATTCGCCCAACGTAATCGACAACTTTTTCCACACCGAAACAGGCCTGAGTGTTTCTGTACAGCATTCCAATTTCCTTCTCCATGCTTTTTAACATAATCTATCAAAATTGCATCTTCTGTTGCAGTCCATGGACCTTTCTTCAGAGCAGTCCCTCCTCCCGCCACTTTAGAGCTTCCTTCATCGAATGAAGATGAATCACTTTGATCGAGCATCCCATCACTTTGATCAAGCATCCCATCATCGCTCTCATTTGTTTTCGCGTGACTCATCTGCTCAGACCTGAATTGATGACAACGTCAACTGGTTACTCAAAGCACTCTAGACATATATGGGGCACTCTGAAACAAAGAAAGAAGAAGAAACAAATGGTAGGTAGATCAGACAATACATGTGCAAAAATTCTACTTATGATCCCACATCAACAAAAAGTTACTAGACTAAATACATGGCAGCGTAAGCCAATAGATCCACAAATAATACAACCCACAGCATAAAAATAAATAAAATTAAAAGAAAAAAAAGAAAAAAAAAGTTCATCGACAGTCACAGAAATACAGTGAAAATCCTAAATCAAGTTGAATTAAACTACTTAACGACGCTGGATAGGACAAGCAGTGTCTAATCAAAATAAACCAGATCAAAACCCCAAAATTTACCAATTTGCCAATAGAGCGAAAGTTCCTTCCAATGAATGAATAAGAGGGATTGCATTCATAGTTCACAATTTCTTGCCATCCCAAATCAATATCCAGAAGACCCTTTATGATAATGATTTGAATCAGCAAGGAATAAATAACATGGTAATTAATACAATATTGTTGTAACACCAAACCAAAAACTGGGCTTTTAGGGTGGGTTGCATCCAAATTCCAATAGCACCCATAACAACCTGAAAAGTAGAATTCATTTGATAACTATTAAAGAGATAGAGATCAAACAGTAACGATAAATCAACATAGGACCCAAAAGTAAATACAATTACATACCAAATACACACAAATGAAACCAATTTTCTGACACAAATCAAAATTTTAGAACAAATCTGTCTCAAGGAAGCGAGCAAAAAATGAATAAAAGGTAACCCACAACATAATCACACCTCAATTTCTCAATTGTAGATAATCAGACAAAACAATCGTACAGCAACAACAGCAATACAAATTACCTGAATGAAAACAACAGCAGTCTCGTTGCAGGATCCAATAGGGACAATGCTCGTCCACACTAAAATCCAAGTCCCCCCCAACCCCAAACCAATCAAACTAGTTCCGACAACAGCAATTGGCTCAGACAACCCAAAAACGCCCAAACAAAAACAACCCCAGATCGAAACCCGATTCACCGATGAATGGGTACAAATCAAAATACGAAGTTGGTCCAATCCCTCAATCAAACCCAGACCCAAAAATTAAAAAAAAAAACAACGAAACCCAGATTCCAAAACCAGCTCGACTACGAAACCCAGATCCCAAAACCAGCTCGAATCACCCAAACACAAACAGAAATCCCCGAAACAGCTCCGGAGACGCCATAAGATCCAAGAGCTTATAAAACCCTGAAATCAATTTCTCCTGAGAATGGAAGAAATGATGATGAGAGGAGTCTGGAAGAAAGATATTGCGGGTTCAAATACGAGTCGAGACGGAAACCCTAGCTCTCTCTAAGATCGAGAGAGAGAAAGAGAGAGAGAGAGAGAGAGAGAGAATCGTGGAGAGTGAAGAGTGAAAAAAGGAAGCGAGAGAGAAGGCGAGGGAGAGGTGGAGAGAGATTAGCAATACGAATTCCAGCTAATGCACTTTCTCTCTCTCTCTCTCTCTCTCTATGTATCAATATATGATGAATATATGAAGAAGAGTCAGAGTCTCTATCTATCTTTCAAATGTGGAAGAAATATGGAGAGATCTTTATCTCCACTCACAGCTCAGGTGTGGGACATACTTTTATACTGTGGGGCCCTTTTATACCTTCCTCTTCTTAACTCATAGAGTAATGTTGTCATGCATCATACATGTGACTTCATACATGACCCATTCATGTATAATCACATACATGCATTCTTACATTGCCTATCTGGGGATTTTTTTTTCTATTATTATTGTTTTTGCAAATAACAAGCTTAAATGACAGTTGATGATTGAATATGGTCTGCTCCTTTTATTTAAAGGTGAAAGTGCTTCTTTAGGATTAACATGGATTAAATTCAACTTATGGAATTTCCTTGGATTAATTTCTTGTTTTTAGTATTAATACTCTCGATTTAATTCATTGTAGGTTACAGAGCTTGGAGTGGAACCAAAGGCGGAGAGGGTTGGCCATGGCCTCACATTTTTTCAAATATGTTATTTCTTTTATATATTCTCTCTCTTTTAGGCTAGCTCCACAAGGTTACTTTCACATAAGGATTTAGGCATTGATTTCGGTGCTTATGAGGAATCGTGGTTCCTCAAAAAAGATTTTCACAATCCACTATTGATTAGAGCATGATATTATTGTGTGTTTTACTTTTAGATAGTGTGTGGTTTTTAGATAGATAAATTATAGAGCATTTCGATTTAACCTATATCAGATTAGTGTGTGGTTTTTAGATAGATAAATTATAGCGCATTTCGATTTAACCTAGATTGGATTAATTAGAGTTTGAACATTAGGGTTGATGAAAAGAAGCTCAAGTTAGATTTAGTGGCAGAAGGGCGGACAATGACATGGTAGCTCTGGAAAACTCAATTCTTTATACAAATGGCCTCCTTATCTTTTTTTTCTTTTTACCATAGTGGCTCCTTCAAGGAAGATTTTTTGGATTCACTACTGATTAGAGCATAATTTTCTCATGTTAAAAATTCCCTTTTCTTGGAAGTTAAAACTATTGTTATTGAGATTTCTTATTTAATAAGAGGGTTTGTTTGTAATTTTGTGTTCTACTACTCACCTAGTCAGGCAATAGATCTACACTTTGGAAATAAAAGTCACAAATGCATACATGCATGCCAATTGCTTCCAATATGGGTCGAATGTGTATGAAACATTGGACAAATATTGAAATTCATGAGACAATCTTGACCGTTTAAATGATGACCAATTAAATCAATGGCTCAAATTCAACATGTCAAAACCACACAAGATTTAAAATGAAAGTTCCCACATCCCTCTTCCCGTTGGCCATGTTTCCACGTGAAGCCTTGAGGCCACTTGTGATTTGTATGCCGAATGGTCGGCCAAGAGTCAATCGCTCGAGCCCACTTGCATGCATGGCCGGAGATAACGTGCGCCTTACGCTACTTGCGTCCGTTACCGTTGATGGGCTAACGTACGCGAGTCCGTTTCGGTTAAAGGCATGCATTTGTTATATTTAATCAACAGATCCTTGCAGATTCTCTTGGGCCCACTGTGCTGACTACTTGAACGCCAGGCCGATACATTCATGACCTGGGACCCACATTTTGAACATGGAGATAGTCATCTTGACTCGGGCAAAAAATGTAGAAAAACCTACTTTCCTTGGGTCAAACCATTTTTAATGGTTGGGACCCACATGTGCCTTGAGATCATAATTGTGGCTGTGAATGCAAAAAATGCTCTAATTTTGTGTGCATAAATTTTTTTCTGCAAAAAAAAAAAGGCTTTGTGCTATTCTTTATCCGATTACTTGTAAAACTCGTTCCCATTAGGGTTGGAATTGCCTTTTTACGCCTATACGCAATGTTATACAAACAAATTATTTATGCATTTCTTTGGCATTGAGTAACACTTTTAAGTAATAGTCTCTTGGGATGAGTATAGTCGCCATCATCTTAGCTTTTATCTCATCAAACAAGGGCCAAAGCAATTATTGAGATAATAATAGATCTAGGAAGAAGCTACATTGTATACTGTAGCATTATAATGAAAGTATAGCGTCCCATTTAAATTCACAATGTAGGCTTACCTTTTTAAAATCCAAACTCTTTATATACTCTCAACTACTATGTTAAATTGACTTCAGCATTGCTAATAAATTATTTTAATCAGAGCTAACCGTTCAATGGATCATTGATCATTCCTTTTCAATTTGATAAATTGCAATCAAATGTGAAATAGTAATAATTATACATGTTTTATGAAATGACAATTTCATTTTATTTACCACTATCCTAAAGTAACGATGCGCGCTCATTTTCATACAACAAAAATATCTCTTAATTTACCCTTATCCTACGGTAAGTAATAATGTGTAGGAATTTTTATAGGTTGAAATCTTATAGGAATGATGTACATCCGTTTTTGTGAAATGATAAATTCTCTTTATTATTTATTTATTTATTTATTTAATAAGAATAAGTTTTCTTTATTTGCCTCTATGCGAAAGTGACAATATGTACTCATTTTCATGAAATGACTACTTGTCTTTTTTTACTCTTATCCTACAGTAACAAGTTTACACGTTTTCCATGAAATTACAAATTCGCTTTATGTACCTCTAATCCTAAAGAAATAATGAGTACTCATATTCTTAAAGCAACAATATATCTCTTCATTTACTCCAATCCTACAATAATGATACAAACTCATCCTCATAAAACAATAATTTCTTTTTGTTGCCTGTATTCTACGGTAAAGATGTGTACACAATGTGTACACATTTTTCTAAAATAACAGTTTCACTAATTGCCCTTATTCTACTGTTATGATACACAGACATATATAAGTTTTTATTAAATGACAATTTCTCTTCATTTACTATTATCTTACAGTAATGATGCACACACATTTTCATGAAACAAAAATTTAATGGTTAGAAGGCCTCGTTTTATTATGGTTTCAATCAAATGGTGACAAAAAGTTGAAAGTGTCAAATTTGGACTTGTAACTATTCATGATCCGAGGGGTAGTGTCTGCAAACAGACTAGATCGACTTAAAGTGGGCCCCATGACAGAAAAAAAGAGAGGCAAAAGAAAAAGGAGCATTTTTAAAGTGGGCCATTCTTTTAGAATTTCCCATTTATATGTAATCTTGATCTAGCATGCGACTCACGCACTCAATAAGCGTTCGCACCTCGATCTAGAGCCGACATGGGGCCCCACCTAGGATTGGATACATGGGATCGAAAGATCTCCCTGAGCCCCTCCTATCAACAAAAAATTAGCTTCATGCCTTACCTTTATCATCTCCATCTAAGCTAAAACAAGTTCGATGATTTACAATTCATTTGGATGTGTGTGTAGTTGATCTAACAATTTAGTCCATTTGGGTGAGTGCAAAACTCTAGAAGTGGGTGTAATTCAGTTGATGCATGTGTGTGGTTCACTTAGATGGACCATCAAGTGGGCCCCACGCCCGGTGCACAAGATGCTCATCGGGCACACCTGATAACTATATATATCCCTAATTTTTCTCTTTTAATAATAGTTAGCATATAAGAGTGAGGTAGCATGATCTTATTTGACAAATCAAGAGAAGCAAAAACTCTTCTTTTGAAATGGAGAGTTTTTGCTTCTTTTGACATGTCCAAAGAAAATATGTCACCTCACAAATGTAGAGCAAAAAAACAGGGATAGCTAATTTTATTGAGATTAGATGACATTAACTAATTTTAAATAGTTTATATTACATATGTTAAAATATCATAGGCTAAAAAAAGAAGGCGTTTTTGGTGAAAAACACCTAGAAAGTTTTTTTGCATTACCAATATATATATATATATAGACCAATATATATACATATATGAGAGCCTCTTTAATGAGCATTGGTGTTCACCACAAGGTGAGCACCACTTTATTGTGAGGCCCACCAGGGGCCCCATTTGGAATCTACCTGTCTATGGTGACGAAAGCTCAAATCATTATCCTAATTTCTTAATCAATGGCTAATAAGTTTTTACTGTTCAAAATTAGTGCAAGTTAATCTAATAATCCAATTATTTGGACGAATGCCAAACTTGGGATTAGTGACTATTACGGGGGTTGCTTGTTTATTTGTCCACTTTGATGGATTATAAGTTGGGCCCCATTAGGTATTTTGGCATGTGGTGCTCACAATCATGGTGCTCACCTTATTGTCAACACGGATTCTTGGCGATGAGAATAGTTTTCATGGAGTTACCGTGAGAACTTTTTATGGGGCCCACTGTATGTCCTATTTGAGGGTTGGGAATAAGGGGATGGAAAGATACGTGTGATCTCTTTTTCCGTAGTTCACAAATCCAATTTATTCGATTTGGTATATAGTTGATCCAATAGTCAAGTAAACTTAGATCTAATCGAAACTTGCGATGCGTGACTATCAGGAGTCCCCTGCGTATTACAAGATTTGAATTGGATGATAGATGGTCCCCACTTAGAGTTCTCACGAAAAGCTCCGTGAGAATTGTTCTCACTTGAATATTATTGATATACACACACATATTACATATGAAGGAAATGTTCATGTGCATTCATTCCTCACCATAGGGTGAGAGGCTCACTGGTGAGGGCATTTGCAATAGAGGAAAAACCATGTATGCTCATATGCAAAAGATGAATGTTTATGTGCAAAGAAGAAAAGCCACTAAGTGTTCCGCATCATATGGTAAGGGATGGAGCACACCCATCTCTCACTATAGAGTGAGAGACAAACTTAATGGAGCCCACCTAGGGCCCCACTGATTATAGGACTTGAGGAGGATGGAAAGAGACATCTTAGATGGGCTTATATATTAAATTTGTGGTTAATTCTATGCTTCTGACCTCTTTATCTGCAGCCCACAAATTTAACGACTTTATATTAAAAAAAATGAGCTTGATGCAAAGTTTCAATTTATATGGATCAGTGAAAATTCGATGGATCCAGTGCAATTTAACCGATCCATGTATGTGGATGGTTTAAATGGATCATAAAGTCAGCCCCTCTATATTGCCCTCGCCGTAGTATATTGAATAAATGCACATGAATATTCCCACAAATACGTTTGCAATTTTCGTAATTTATTTCTCAATTGATTTTCATATATTTTTAGTATGTTCAAACTTTTAATCATGTGTAAGTTATAACTAGCATCGTAGCCCGTGCTGAGTGTAATCACATTTTTCTACACTGTTATTTAAAAAGTTATGTAATAAAATAATGACAACCATAATTTAAAACTCATTCAATTAAGAAAAAGAGAAAAACTTTAATTACTTATACTTGCAAGCTAGACAATTATAAAATAAAATGTAAACCAAATACTTAATATGTACCTAAACAATAAATAATAAATTGATATCATCTATAATCTATAATGTTCTAGATTTTTATATTAAGAATTTGTTGTGCTACTTGAGTAGAAAGAATTAATGATAATAGACGTTTTGATTCATCAGCATGGCGTTTGGCTTGGCCCCCTTGAAAAAGGTTAAGCCCGAGCCCGGTGGATGATATTTATATAAAATAAAAATGCTAACACGGATTAACTCTAAGTAGTATCTTAAGTGGCTGGGACATGTATGCATGTGTTAGAAAGTGCATGTTTTTTAGTCTCCATCCAATTAAAAAGATGTTTTTTTTAAATTAAATTTTGTGTCTCATTTGGGCTGGCCCAGTCTCCAAGCTATCTTCTACTAGATCCAAGTCAAGCTCAAATCTTAAACCTATATAGAGTTTAGGTCCAAGTTTGGCCAGTATACCAAAATCACTAGTCCCTAATTGAGCTGGGGTTGACTTGGTCCATGAGCAGCCCTATATCGGTCAATTAATATGCTAGTGCTTAGCATGACCAATAATAATATCTCTATTATATTATTTAGTTTTTATAATAAAAATGAAAAAAATATGACTTCACTTCAAATTTGTATGCTATCCGAGATCTAATATAATAATTATTTCTTAAAAAACTATATATAGGCTTAAATATAATCACTGACAGGGAGGATGCTGTCACTATATGTAACAGCCACAAAATAGAGTTTCTACTAATTTTTAGATAGAAATTAACATTAATAATGTGTTAAATATTATTATTGTTAAATACAATTTTAAATACTCATCTAAGGATTTGCCTCAAAAGAGAACGGAATGGAGAAACAGAATTCATGTAGCTGAATCCAACATAGTTGGGATAAGGCTTTGATGATGATGAAATAAAAATTTAAATCAAAATTAACGATAGAAAATAATTTTTTTATATATTTTCTACTTTCCATTAATTTTTTGATAGAAAAGAGATAAAATGTGCTAATTACAATATCATTAAAGTAAATCCAATATGATCAATTGAAAAACCATATTCTCAATCTTAGGGGATACTTATCCCAGATTTGCAATCCCTAATCCAAATTTCAAAAGTCTCTAACCAAATTAAAATGTTCCTAATTCCAAAAATCCGTAGCTCCAAATTAAAATTCCTAATCAGAATTGAAAATAAATCATATTTCTAATTTAGAAATCACTACCAATTTTCAAATCTCAAATAAAAAATCCAAAGATACCTAATCTCAAAATCAGAATTTTCATTTTTAAGAATCATTAACTCAAAATTGAAATCCCTAATAAGAAATCCTGAAGTTCTTAACCACAACTTTGAGATTTCTATCCGGAAATCTGTACAATCTTAGAAATATTAAACCAAAAAGAAAAAAAATAAAAAGACCTAGAAATTTAAACCATATAACAATAAAATAAATTGTACAACAGAGGCTTATTAAACTGTATTAAACAACGATACACTGACTTAAGTGCTTGGTCGAAGTCTAGCCCCCACCTAAAATAGGTTAAGCCTAAGCTCGAATTGATCGTATTTTCATTTAAACCATGTCATCTATGGACACCTCATATTGTACGGACTAGTGAAAGTCCTTGAGCATCAGAGACATAAACACATCCAATGATATTTAAGGAGAAAGAGGGCAGATAGTTTTATTGTATTTATTTCACTTTTTAAGGGATCATTTTGATGTTAAAATTGGTTTATAAAAATTAGGAAGATTTTCAAAATAGTATCTATCTTTTAGCTTATTTTCAAAAAACTACATGAAGATCTAAAAATCTCAAAAGAGTTTAAAAGTTCTTCACATTTCTTTCAATTAGGTCCTCACCATAGAAATTAAAATGACAAAAAAAACCTTTTAATAAACCCATCAAGAGGATTAAGTCTGACCCAAATAGCCTAGTGGGTGACACTTCAGCTACTTTTTATGCCTAAATGGTTAGAAAAGAAGGGTTCGGGGATCATCAAAATCAAGTTGAAACTTCGTTTACATGAGAATCCAAAGACAGGATCAACTCTGGCATTCAATCCAAAGACAAGATCAGCTCGGCATTCTCCTAGGTAACTCAATCATCAAACAATGGTAGCCCCCATCAATATTTGTTCAATTGTTTTTGTGTTGGTTTTGGAGACAAAAGAAGGTTAAGGAAAGACAAAAATTTGTCATGAAGGTATTTCAATCGTTTCTTAAAATTATTTTGTAGAGATGACTGCAATGAAAGAAAGATGAAAATTTTCTATACTGTTTTTGAAATGCTCAAATTCTCATCCTCATGTAGAGCTTTTTTGAAAATGAGTATTAAGTGCATGTTTGGCAAGTCTAAAATTTCCCCTCTTATTGTCTAAATGTCTAAAATTTATAGAGTTAACAAAATAGAGGCGTTTGGCATGCATTTTTAGCTCTATTTAATTTAGACAATAAGAGGTAAAAGCTCTATTTTGGAGAGGAGGGGCTGTGATGCATTTCCAAATCAGAGGGAAAAAAAAAGAGGCGTCCAGCTACAGTATTTTGAGAGATCACGCCCAGTACGGTTTTTTCGATTTTTCTCGAAATCCGAGCCCCTAAATCTACATCCAAACCGTTGAAAATGTTCACATGATCAATTACGGCCACCCATCCAAATTTCAGCCGTTAATTCATCCGGAATCTCGAGATATGTGCAAGAAAGCCTGAGCCATTGGATACTAGTTTTTGAATTTTGTGGGGCCCAAACACAAGATCCAAACCATTGGAAATGTTGGGAAGACTAAAAACGGCTATGGGGTCAATTTTCAAGGATTGATTCCTTGTGGATCTCAAGATATTTGTAAAAAACTTTCAACCATTGAATTTAATATACTGAATTTGTACTAGTCCATAGGCAGCCCCTTTTTTTATTTTTTATTATTATTTCTGGGACAGTAAATAACAATCCAAACCATTGAAAATGTGTAGAAGGTCAATGACCATTATGAGACCAAATTTCAGCCGTTGGATCATCACCAAACTTGAGATATTTATGTAAAAACGTGAATTATTAAATATTTTTTTTTAAAAATTGGGGGCCTCAAACACAAAATCCAAACCGTTAGATCTCTTTGGGAGGCCAAACGTGGTTATGAAGTAAAATTTCAATGCTTAATACCTACTAGATCTCAATATATTTGTGAAAAATTTTCAACTATTGATTTAAAATGGTCTATTTAAAATAGATGCTTTCATTGCCAAACACATATTTTAAATCTAGCCTCTTTTTTTATAGCTCTTTTTTTAATAGCTCTATTTTAGATGGTTTATAAAAATAAGACTATACCTACCAAACAAGCCCTAAGTCTCATACTTTTTTTAAGAAACTTCCAAGAACAGGACAATTTATGATGAATCTGCCAAATATCATCCGGTTATGTATTCTTTTTAGAGAGAGAGAGAGAGAGAGAGAGTGAGAATGTTTTTCTGTAAAATTTGATTTAAAACTCCAAGCTTCTTTCTAGAGGTGTCAAACCGAGAGCATGGTCTATGACGATAGTCAACCGGTCAAAGGCATGGCCCTATGGGGCCGGCCTCCCAGGCCTATGGCACGACACGACATAGCATGCCTGGGCAACACGATTCAGGCATGGCATGGCCTGTTTCATATTTCTATGGAAGCACAGGGCATTAGAAGTATCGCATGGAAACACGACACATTTGGTACAGCCCAGGCACGGCTCTGTGCCTTGTGAGCAGCCCCGGTACGGCACAACATGAGATGAGGTTGAGATTGAGATTGAGGGAAAACCTGCAGTGGGCAACCTCTGCCTGCGTGCATAGTAAGTTGCCCATTGATGTAGTGGTTAGTCCCCCAATACTGTGGGGGTTTTCATAAGAGGATTCAGACTCTACAGTATGGCATGTTTGATACCTCTAATTCTTTCCTACCACAATGTGATTGCATTTGCCTCCTCACATTTTCTTAGGAATGTATACTATTTGAAAATTTAACTAAGGTGCATTTTATTGATCAAAATTTAGAACAATATACCTGTATCTTAATATTCACAATAATCAAAGAATAAAATAAAAACTAGTTCCCTCACACACTTACACCCATGAATGAAACATGACGCTAGACATAAATTGGGAGTAAAACGGTGCAATCATCACTGATTGGACCAAATGGGTTGGATCAGATCAAAATGTTGGTGTTGATGTGGGTTGTTTACAGGTTGAAGGTCAATCCTTTTCCAACCCATTTATAAAATGGGTCAGAAAAACCCAACCAGCCAATGATGTGCGTCAACCCAACCGGTAAACCGACATTCAACATGTGTTAACCCATTTAACATAAACCTACCTAACCCAACTTATTTCAAATATTTCAATTATATTTTAATTTGATCGTAGGGGGGGGGGGGGGGGGGGGGGGGGGGGGGGGGGAAGGCCAAATTAAACACTGAACTATTTAAGTAAGCAGATCAACTCTAACCCAACTCATTTAAATGTATTACATGGGTTATACAGATCAGCTCTTGCATGCCCGTTTACATTGGGGTAAGTTTATGTGAACATAGCCGACCCATATCGGATGCAAATCGGGTTATATGGGTTAAACGTGAGTGAGATATGGATGGGGTCAGCGTGGGCCAATTTTGCCGCCTCTATCTACACCAATCAAAAGTAGAGAATTTTAATTTTGTTATAAAATATTGTTATTAGTGGATGCCCACCATGGGACCCACATTAGATATGGAAAGCTAGAGTCTTGCTATATTGGTTTGCTTGGGGAGGAAGCAATCTTCTTCTATAAATAAGATCCTCCTCCCCCCCTTTATGAACACATCTCATTCAATAAGAAAATCTCTCCTTTTCTCCCTCTAATCTCTCTCTCTCCCCTATTCTTAATACGTTATCAGCACGTTGCCTCCTCGATCTTCCTGTGAGAAGAGCCAGCCGCCACGTTTTTTCACGCCTCGACCGCTGTTTCTCTCTCCTCTCTATTCCTATTCTCCTTTATTTATTTCTTCTTTACTGTTCGTTCCATGTGCATAAAGATGCTACTGTAAGAATTTTTCTCCTGGTTTCACGTACAAGAGAAAAAGTGTGCTCTTGCATCGTACTACGTGAGAAAGAAAACAACAGAGAGGAGTAGTTCATCCGGTCAAAACTTATTTGACCAAAATCAAAGGTATCAATCTTTTTACGATATCTTGTGCATCCAACGTCCGATCGCCGATCCGTTTGAACTTTCAAAAAGCTCAGAAGCAGATCTACACGTTACAAGTGACAAGAGGCAGATCTAACGGTAACAAAATTTTCATTATTTATATTTTCTTTATTAGTTTAATAATTATTTATGCTATGATTATTTATTTATTTATTATTATTATTTTTAACAAGGGGAGATCAAGAATGGATCATAAGTAAGAACCAGAAGTTCTTTTCTAAATCCGGACCAGAAGTTCCGTAGATTATTCAAATCTGAAACCAGAAGTTCTCAGATCCTGAAGTTCTATATTAATACGGGCCTGTAGTTCCGTAAGAACCAGAAGTTCTTTTCTAAATCCGGACCAGAAGTTCCGTAGATTATTCAAATCTGAAACCAGAAGTTCTCAGATCCTGAAGTTCTATATTAATACGGGCCTGTAGTTCCGTAAGAACCAGAAGTTCTTTTCTAAATCCGGACCAGAAGTTCCGTGGATTATTCAAATCTGAAACCAGAAGTTCTCAGATCCACAATATGAACTTGAAGATTCATTCCTAATCAAACTTGAAGTTTGATATTTCGATCCAGAAAAAAAAATAATATGCCATAACATCAAGCCCGAAGCCTTGATAGAACCTGAAGTTCAACAAAAAAAAAAAAATTAAAGAACCTAAAGTTCTAATTAGGAACCTGCAGTTCCAAATCAAGCCAGAAGCCTTGTTTAAACTGTTTGTTTTTGGATTATTAAAATTGATAACATGATGTTATTTAATTTTAAATTGGCAAACTTGATCTGACATAGCTCACCCCTTAATTTATTCTGAATGCCTTATAATTTTTTATTTGCATTTTTTTTTTGCATATGAATGATCATATATATATTTTTTTTCCAACTCTTGCATAATGTCGAACTTAACCAAACTTGATTTCAAAGCCCTTAACATTACCGGGGACAACTACTTATCCTGGCACTTGGATGCAAAATTACATTTACAATCCAAGAAGCTTGGAGAGACAATAAAAGAAGGCAATAAAGAGTCCCCGAAGAATAGGGCATTGGCACTTATCTTCTTACGTCATCATATACATGATGACCTTAAGAATGAATACCTCACAGAGGAGGACCCAGCAGGTCTTTGGAAATCCCTGAAGGATAGATATGATCACCAGAAGATGGTCTTATTACCAACAGCTCAGAATGAATGGCTAAACCTGCGATTTCAGGACTACAAATCGGTACCTGAGTATAACTCTGCTCTTTTCAACATTGTTTCCCGGTTAAGATTGTGTGGGGAAACGATTACAGAAGAGCAGATGTTAGAGAAAACGCTGTCCACTTTCCATGCAACAAATGTAATCCTGCAACAGCAGTACCGTGAACGGCGTTTCTCCAAATACTCAGAACTGATCTCTTGTCTCCTTGTTGCTGAGCAGAATAGTAAAGTCTTGTTGAAGAATCATAACTCCAGACCAACTGGATCTATGGCACTGCCTGAAGTAAATGCCAATTTCAATTCCAACAGAGGCAGAGGAAGGGGGCGTGGGAGAAATAATCCCTCCAGAAGAGGTGGAAAAAGAAACTCCTCCCGACGAGGAGGATTTCGAGGTCCTCCCAATAAAAAATTCAAAAACCACCATAAGTGGTCTGATCCTCAGAAGCAACAAAATCCAGATCAACCTCAAAATCCACCAAATACTTCTACCCACCGTTCTGATAACCCTTGCTACAGATGTGGAAGGATTGGGCATTGGTCACGCTCTTGTCGTGCACCAAAAGACGTGGTGGAACGATACAAAGCATACAAAGCCTCTATTCATTCTACAGAATCAAATGATCTGGAAGATTGGGATACTGACCTACAAAATGACAATTACCAGTTGGACATTACAAATTTGGAAACTAAAGATTTTTTTGAAGACGAAAATGGCCAACCTCTGAGCAATGAGGCATTTAGTGCTAAAATCGGAACTCCTCCCGGAATGTTCTAGAAGACCAAACAAACATTTTTCAGAGTTTCCATTTAGAATATTTTTTCAGCTATTTACCTTTTTATGGATATTTTATGATTGGATGATTTAGTTTTCAGTTTCTAAATTTTGATAAACATTTTATGGATGTTTTGTGATGAGTGATTTTTTTTATCACTTTGATGAAATTTCTTTTATGACGTTTTCTTAATCATGTGATTGTTTAGTTACATTTTTTTTATCTTTTGTTTAAAGGTATGGATCACAACAATGGGGATACTCACTGTCTTGTAGATAGTGCTACAACACATACCATTCTGAAAAACCAGAAGTTTTTCTCAGAATTGGTATTGAATTCACGAAAGGTATCCACCATAGCTGGACCTGTGCAAATAATTGAAGGCTCCGGAAGAGCCCACATAACGTTACCTAATGGTACTCATTTATTCATTAAAGATGCATTGTTCTCCAGCAGTTCCCGAAGAAACTTGCTCAGTTTTAAAGACATCAGAATAAATGGATACCATGTTGAGACTGCTAATGAAGGTAACAAGGAAATGTTACTTATCGTTACTAGTATTGGAGGCCGAAAGCAAATACTAGAAACATTAAGTGCACTTTCGTCTGGGTTATATTATACGACGATATCCATCGTCGAATCACATTCGGTTCTGAGTAAAACGAGATAGTTAAGCCCGAAGCTTAAACCAACCCCAAAGTTTAGCAACCCTCAAGCCTTATTGCTTTGGCATGATAGATTAGGGCACCCCGGAGTTACCATGTTGAAGAAAATCATTGATAACTCTGTTGGACACCCTTTAGACAACCATAGTTTGACCATACCAAATGGGTATCTATGTGTCCCATGCTCACAGGGAAAGTTAATCACTCGACCTTCCTTCGTTAAGATTGCATTAGAATCCCCATCCTTTCTGCAAAGGATACAAGGTGACATCTGTGGACCGATCAATCCACCTAGTAGACCATTTAGGTATTATATGGTTTTAATTGACGCTTCCACCCGTTGGTCTGATGTTTGCCTACTTTCAACTAGGAATATAGCCTTTGCCCGTCTATTAGCACAAATCATTAAACTTAGAGCCCATTTCCCTGATAATCCTATTAAGTCTATACGACTTGATAATGCGGGTGAGTTTACATCACAAGCCTTTGATGACTACTGTTCATCTCTAGGCATTGTTGTCGAACATCCTGTCCCTCATGTCCATACCTAGAATGGCTTAGCTGAATCCCTGATTAAGCGCATTCAACTTATTTCTAGGACCCTGTTGATGCAGTCTAAATTACCAGTTAGTGCTTGGGGACATGCTGTATTACATGCATCAATGCTCATTCGACTTCGACCCACAGCCTACCATCAATACTCTCCCGCACAGCTTATAACGGGACATCAACCTAATATCTCCCATTTGCGCAAGTTTGGTTGTGCTGTTTTAGTCCCTATACCACCCCCTCAACGTACTAAAATGGGACCACAACGTAGGTTGGGCATCTATATCGGCTATGACTCTCCTTCTATTATTCACTTTTTAGAACCAATGACAGGAGATGTTTTTTACTGCTCGTTTTGCTGATTGTCAATTCGATGAGACAAAATTCCCACCGTTAGGGGGAGATAAAGAACGTATTGTTCCTGCAGAACAACCCGTTCTTGAAGAACGGCGTGAACTAACGTGGAATGCTTCCACTTTGTCTCATTTAGACCCACGTACTTCACAATGTGAATATGAAGTCCGTAGAATTGTGCACTTACAAGAAATTGCAAATAAATTACCTGATGCATTTAACGATGCAGCAAAGGTAACTAAGTCACATATTCCAGCTATGAATGCACCTGCTAGACTTAATGTCCCTGTAGGACAAAGTCAAAAAGTGGCAACAAAAGAGTCTGTAATACGCCAGAAGCGTGGCAGACCTGTAGGTTCAAAAGATATAGCTCCGCGGAAAAAGAGAAATATACAATCATCATATCCTCCCAACGATACTCTTAACACTCCTAAAGAGTTTCCTCCTGAAGAGGGTCATAACGCTCCCGAAGAAGCTATGGAAAAATCCACTCTCTCTAGAATGACGAAAGTCCTTGATGAGACTATAAAAGCCCCTGAAGTGGCACCGGTACCGGATAATGAAGAGATCTCTATATTTTATAATTATAGAGAGAGATGGGATCGAAAAAGAATTGTCATCGATGACGCATTTGCATATGCGGTAGCTACACAAATATCAAGAGAACATGAAGATGATGATTGGGATACAGAACCACGTACTATAAATGAATGTCGACAAAGAAAAGATTGGCCAAAATGGGAAACTGCTATGACAGCAGAATTAGAGTCTCTCAATAGACGCAGTGTATTTGGACCTATAGTACAAACCCCAAGAGGTATTAACCCTGTAGGTTATAAGTGGGTGTTTGTAAAGAAAAGGAATGAAATGAATGAAATCATTAGATACAAGGCAAGACTTGTGGCACAAGGTTTCCTGCAGAAACCTGGGATTGATTATGAGGAAACATACTCCCCTGTTATGGATATAACGACATTCAGATATCTGATAAGTTTAGCGGTTTCTGAAAATTTGGATATGAGACTCATAGATGTTGTGGCCGCTTATCTGTACGGGGACTTAGACACAGAAATTCATATGAAAATCCGAGAAGGATTTACTTT
Source organism: Sextonia rubra (assembly GCA_037013555.1). Classification (NCBI taxonomy): domain Eukaryota; kingdom Viridiplantae; phylum Streptophyta; class Magnoliopsida; order Laurales; family Lauraceae; genus Sextonia; species Sextonia rubra. The sequence continues at coordinate 13,599,215 of JASUAD010000007.1, read as the reverse complement.
GCCTGAAGCAAAGCCCAAGAGTACGTACTCAATACAATTGAGACGATCATTATATGGATTGAAGCAATCCGGAAGAATGTGGTACAATCGTCTCCGTGAATATTTGTCTAAGGAAGGATATGAAAACAATTCCATTTGCCCATGTATCTTCATAAAGAAATCCTCAAAAGGTTTTGCAATAGTGGCAGTTTATGTCGATGACATAAATTTAATTGGGACTCCAGAAGAGCTCGAAATAACTGCTGATTATTTGAAAAGGGAATTTAAGATGAAAGACCTTGGTAAAACAAAATTTTGTCTCGGCCTGCAGATCGAGAGAAGTTCTAGTGGAATATTAGTCCATCAATCTAATTATACCAAGAATATACTGAAACGCTTTGGTATAGATAAAGCACATCCACTAAGCACTCCCATGGTTGTTCGGTCTTTAGATATAAACAAGGATCCATATCGTCCAATTGAAGAAAACGAAAAGGTATTGGGTCCAGAAGTACCATACCTGAGTGCTATTGGTGCTTTAATGTATTTAGCACAATGTACTAGACCAGATATTTCCTTTTCAGTGAATTTACTTGCTAGATACAGTTCTGCGCCAACGCAAAGGCATTGGACTGGTATCAAACATATCCTACGCTATTTACGTGGTACAATTGATTTAGGACTCTTTTATTGTAAAGATTCCAAGTTTGTAGGATATGCAGATTCAGGATATCTATCTGATCCTCATAAGGGTCGATCACAGACAGGTTATGTATTTCTCAATGGTAATGCTGCTATTTCTTGGCGCTCTACTAAACAAACTTTGGTAGCTACTTCTTCTAACCATGCTGAAATTTTAGCCCTCTATGAAGCTAGTAGGGAATGTGTATGGCTAAAATCTTTAATTCAGCATATTCGTAGTTCTTGTCAATTGCCTCTCAGTACAGGTACCCCGAGCATTATCTACGAAGACAATGAGGCATGTATTCAACAAATTAAAGAAGGGTACATTAAAGGTGACAAGACAAAGCACATTGCACCAAAGTTCTTCTTCACACATGAGCTTCAGAAGAACAATGAGATCGAAGTCAAGCAAGTTCGTTCAAACAACAACTTGGCTGATTTGTTCACCAAGTCATTACTAAAGTCAACATTTCAAAGGCTTGTATATGAGATCGGCATGCGGAAAGTGTATCATCAAACAATGTAAAGGGTATTATCGTCAGGGGGAGTAACAGATTCTGGATAGATACTTTGAAGCCTATCAATTAAGACATATGTGCGCTGTACTCTTTTTCCTTCTCTAGGTTTTATCCCATTGGGTTTTCCTAGTTAAGGTTTTAACGAGGCAGCATTATGCACGTCCAACACCATTTCAATAACTTTGTAAAAATGTTGTACTCTTTTTCCTTCGCTTAGGTTTTTATCCCATTGGGTTTTTCCTTTGCAAGGTTTTAATGAGGCAACTGTTATTGAATGGTGGTCATCCAAGGGGGAGTGTTATAAAATATTGTTATTAGTGGATGCCCACCATGGGACCCACATTAGATATGGAAAGCTAGAGTCTTGCTATATTGGTTTGCTTGAGGAGGAAGCAATCTTCTTCTATAAATAAGATCCTCCTCCCCCCCTTTATGAACACATCTCATTCAATAAGAAAATCTCTCCTTTTCTCCCTCTAATCTCTCTCTCTCCCCTATTCTTAATAAATTTCTTTTTTTCTGCTAGTTTGCCTTTTCACTTTTTAAAGTAAAAACAGGGTTTACCGGACAGGGTAGTAACCTAGCACTTCTCTTTCAGCGTGTTGGCAAATTTTGGAAATTTTGACTGTGATGGTTGCCGCCCATGATAGTAAAGTCACTAGATCTCACCCATCCATCCTTTCATCAAACTAGTGCAAGGAATTGCTTAGATTGCCTTGAAAGGATATTTCCGTGTCAGGCTTCGACTAGAATATGAAGAGGACCATAAGCGATAGCTCAACTAAAACAATAATCATTGGATACAGTCAGGCAGATCGAGAATTTTTTGTTTGATGAGGGTGGACTCAAACTAGTAGTTGTGTTTTGAGAGTGAAATTAAAATTTTTATTTAAATTTTGAAAAGAGACTCAAAATTTTCAGTTAAAATTTGAAAGCGGACTTAAAATTGCTATATGGGTTTTGAAAGCGGACACAAGCCCAACAAGGGCGACATCTTCCCAAAAGTTGGTATGTAGGCCTGCTCATGTATAACATAGAAGGCCAAAACTACTCTTAGGAGCTGTTTGTTTCATGTAATTGAATCCTACAAATTTTATGATTCATGTTTTGAGAAGTTGTAAAATTTGAAGAAATAAAGAGGGCAAAAAAAAAAAAAAAGAAAAAAAAAGAGACCATAAGATAAATGGAAAACGAATTAATGAAAAAGAATTGAAAAATAAATTCTCAGCCATCACCCATGAAATTCAAATCTTAAGAATGTCAATGTTTCATTTGCATCTCTACATTATATTTTTCACTTTTTTAATAATTTTTTGATGGAGTCTATTTGATCATGAATTCTTATGATTCAATTCCATAGGAAAACAAATAGGCCCTAAATGATTCAGGCCGAGGTGGACTAAATTATAAGGCATTTGCAAGCTTTCACCCTCTAGCCCTCTCAATCTTAATTGAATTGGGCATAAGTACACCCAATCTATTACTTTTCAAATCAAAAGGTACAAGCAATCATTCTCTCCATGCCAACATTAGCATAAACTAAGATAGAATGGTGTCAAGTGCCCAACAATAAATGCAAATATGGCATGTACATACCAGAAAATAGAAACCAGTCTTCGTCAAGACTCCGAGTCATTCCTTCTTGCTTCATAGAACGGGATTGTGTTTGGCAACCAAAGTTTTTATTTGTCAAGTAACCTCAGGTACAAGATGTATCAATAAACAAGGCTAGCGACCCAAGTCCCAGTCCCAACAACAGGTTCAAATATAGTCATGGGCACCCAAATTGGCTGGGGGGAATTTGATATTAATCTAGTTGACTAGGGGCCTGAATTACAAGTGTCGGCTAACCTCATAATGTTCAGGATCTGGACTTTTTAAGATCATGATATTTACTTGAAACAACAGTAACAATATTATGCTTTTTTTCAAAGCATCACCATATTGAAAGACATTGTGAGTAAATCACAATAATGTTGGAATAACATAGAGAATTAGTAAACCTATAGAAATGAGTTTTGGTAGTATTGAGAATTTATTTTTATCCAAAGTAATCAAATAATTATTTTATTTTCTTTTAAAATTTGCACACTTTTTGGAGAAAGCTCTTAAATTTGAAGATATCCCCACGTCTTCCCTAGACAATAGTTTTGGACGAGCTCGCGGTGCAATTGAAGGTGCTCGCTTTGCAATTTAGGGGCCGTGGTTTCAAGTCATGTTACCAATCTAAAAAACAAATAGAACAGTTATGGGGAACAAAGCTTTCCTTACAAAATAATAATAATAATAATAAATAGTGAGAGCCTTAAAGAGGGTAGAGGGTATCGAATATCACCTGCTATCAGATCTAAGATCATGTAGTAGCAGGTGGATAAATAATGATCACTTTCACATTTATTGTGGCCTCATATCATATTGTCATCAATGTTCATTTTCCTTGTATTTGAGTGTCTAGCTATTCTATTAATTCACTTATATGTGGTGAGGCCAATAGGTCCCATTTCCCACTAAGGGTGCTAAACAAAACACCAGGATATTTCACATGTCTCAGTGACAATAAAGAAAGTACCATCTTTTCAAGAGGTTGAAAAAAAAAGAGAGGCTTGATAACGATAGAGAGAGCATCAGGAAACTGCAGAGGCTTTAAAAAGCGCCATGATAGTGCCTGAGACCAGAGGTCTCCATTTCGGATAGTGCCCCAACGAGAAAATAACGCATTTAGGCCTGGACTCTGTCAATTCAGGGCCCACCTCTTTGGGATAAGAAATAGATTCCCATTGGCCTACTGTCACCCACCATTAGATGGGGCCCACCTCATCTCAAAATCACATCCTCCGGAGTTCACTGGCTTGGGCCCACCACAAATCCTTCCTTCCCCATCTTATGGGCCCCGGGCCCCATCCAATCCCACAGGTAGTGAGTGTCATCCCCCTTTCTCTATCAGCACACTACAAAAGCCAGTCTTTTGTTCCCTCTTTGTCTGCCTACCTTGGATTCATGTGCAGAAGAAGCCTTTCATTTCTGTCTGCCTGCCTGATTCGCTCATCTCAGCCAATCTCTCTCTCTCTCTCTCTCTCTCTCTCTCTCTCTCTCTCTCTCTCATATCCAACCAGCTGGGCCAGGGGTACTCATTGATCTCCACTTGGGCTAGGTTTAATAGAAATATTTTTATGTTAAAACTTAAAACATAAAATATTATAATAAAAAAAATTAAGGCCTGTCCATTTACAAATGTACTTGTTCAAATCTCATGAGCACATGATGTTAAAACTCATTAGAAATATCTGAAGAGATTTTTGTATATGCCTCACTAGGGTTTATAAAATTTGTGAATACGCCCTTCTAATTTCAATATTTGCATATACCCCCTACCTCTTCATTTTAATGCCCTCTATATCCCCAATATTACCAATTATAATGAGAAAAGGCCATCACTAAAAGATTTGTATTCTTTTTTTATGAAAAATGTCAACTTTCCCTTAAATTCATTAAACAAAGATAAGTATGTCATTATTTATAAAAAAAAATGATTATTTTATCACAAGTGCCAGTAGTCTTTCTCTAACCCTCCCATGTACATGAAGCCTAACTATGTACATGAATCTAGTAGAGGGTTGTGCATGGATTGTGGCAATTCTAGCCAAATATATTTCTAATCACTCTTCTCATAAAAACTGCTCAAAAAAAAAAAAACAAAATTTAAAAACTGATGTCTAAGAGGCCATAAGACTTCAGAAAAACTAACGAGGTGAAGAACAAAAAATACTATTTTTTTATCTTAATGTTAAAAGAGATCGTGTTACTAGCCACTTACTGTGAAAAACTTCGTGGGCTTAGTTGAAAAAAAAAGTTAAAGTTAAAAAGGTAAAAATAAAACACATAAAAGAGAAGAATTCTCTTAGTGATAAATAAAAACATGGGCAAAATTGCCAAAATCAGCAAAAACCTAATGAATAATTTTCTTTATTGTCATGAAAGGTATGAAAATGTTAAAGCATGGGCCTATTTTCAAATGTTGAAATCACAGGGGCCTATTTACATATATTAAAACCCTTAGGAGAGTATATAAAAAAACCTCTTTATAGATGCGGGTCCCACAAAAAAGCGAATATATAACAAACTAATAAATTTGGCACATTGGTTACAGTTCTACTTTTGGAGATGCTAGATTTCAAACCTTCAAATTGCCACATTGGCCTTCAAATGGGATTTGACATCTTAAAAAAAAAAAAAGAAAAAAAGAAAAAAAAAAAGCCATCTTGGTTGGAGATGCTTTTAGTTGGTTGGCAACCTCACATGTCATCTAGTGCCAAGGATCTGGTCCGCTCTTCCTAATTTGTGAGCTATCCTTCTCACTTATGTGGGCTCTCTTGGGTCCCGGCCTCTAAGTTTGGCCATTGGAGGAAAAAAAAAGTATAGTTTAGTTAAAATCTTTTGTATAGGTTAGTAAACAATGAAAGTAATTTACTTAAATTATTTGGGATGAACTGTACTTTGAAATATGTTATTTAATAAACAACAACTTATTTGCTCAGTTTCACAATCAATCACTATACATTTAGGCAATCAATTAGCTATCTAAATCATGGTTCAGTTAATGGAACTCTCTCTCTCTCTCTCTCTCTCTCTCTCTCTCTCTCTCATGCACTATTTGCTAGTAATGTATTGGAAAAATATTTTAAGATGCTACTACCACAATAGAGCACTTACTAAACATGCATGACCCACATAGCTAGGGTCCCTGCTCTATATTATTGTTTTCTTTATATTTTTTGATAGAATATTGATGTTGTGCGGTGTAGTGGTAAGGTAAGTGATCTAAACATGTAAAAAGTTATGAGTTCTAAATCTCACAATCTATACATTTTTTGTCTTTTTTTTTTCTACCAAGGCTTAATTAAAAAAAAGTCAAAATTGAATTCAAAACTCTTCTCTTTGATATGTTATAATTTGAAAACATATCTATTTTATGGCTGACTCATTTTTCTAAGCATAAGTATAACATATGGGCCTCGCCTCGTTTCTTGTATCTGGTCCAAATTCAGAATCATGTCATTGATTTTTTTCCCCTTATTTACCAAAAAATAAAAAAAAAATCATGCTGTATCCAAAATTTGAGGATGCATGGACCTAGAATGTAAAATAAGGATCATGACCCATTTACATCCCCATGTAGAGTCCCTGATCACATACATAGAGACTCATGCCAATTATGCATTGTATGAAATAATTTGTGGAAATGATTCTCTTATCCTGTGGTGATGCCTTCTTCATTGGGCTTCCTGGCCTTTTCCCATGAAAGAAGGTGACAGGAATGTTTGGATGGATGGACCTGGGAGCATTACTAGCAACTCACGGCATTGCATGACAGCTTTTCCTTTGCAGGGCAGATTCTCGTGATGAAAACCCCATACGTTATATTTTCCTTTTTCCATGATTCGGAGTATGGCCCTTTGTCTCTACTTTCTAAATTTGCAAGTCAATGATGCAAGTATTGTCACAACCTTGACCCTCCTCTTCTTGCATGCACCCTCATATAATCATAGACACAAGTGGCATTGTATAATTGATTCTTCCAATGTGTATAGATGGGCCCCATGGAATATTTGAAGATTGTGTAATCATCTTCTCCCTCTTTTGGATGGGTGTGGGGATGGAAGTTGGCACATTGCAGCACTGGAACCTTGTTTTTATTGAATGTGGGCAGCGGGTGTGTTTTCTTCAAAAATTTTATTTGGGTGGCAATGAGTCGGCCCGGGTCGGGTCTGAGTCAAATCTTATGAGTGTGGGTAACATGTTTATGTAGATAAACTTCAGTTTAGCACCATTGTTTATCTGCTTAAAAATTTTAACTCAAACCTCAACCTAGAAGATAAATGGGTTTTGGGTTAAATAGCAAGAATTATTTTAAAATTGATTTCCCCATTTCTTAATTAGGTCAAAGATTTCAAATTTAACCAACGTAAAAAAAAAAAAAGTCAACTTGAACCCAGAATTATTAAAGGGTTCAGCTCGAGAATTGCCAACCTTGTGTGGTTACTAAGTCATAATTTAATGAAACTATAGGCGTCATAGTCAATTCTAGACCAGTTTTAACTTTCATTGTAGATTACACAAGCAATTGTGTAAGCCAACTTAAGCTTGGCTCAATTAAAGCATCAAACAAGTCAATAAGCTCCTCGAGTTTCTGTAGTCTTTAAAACAGGGTCTTATATATTGGTTTTATCAAAATGGTTAACAAGTTTATCACCATTCTTCCAAACAAGTCCTCTCCAACGCGGGTCTCACTCGTCATTAAACTTTAAATGATTCTCCAAAGATGCATTTATAGTTCGTATAAAAAGATAAAGATGCCCTTGACTATGTGATAATCGTATAAATTAATTGAAAATTTGATATCACGTAGATTTGTTTCCTTTTTAGAGCCTGTTTGGATGCAAAGGAAAACACAAAAAAATAATATTTTGTATAATATATTCTTGCTTTAAAAAAAAAATCTAACACGTTTGGTAGCAAATATATATATATACTTAGAAAAGATCATTTTTTTAATAAAAACCTTAATATTCTTTCCTACAACTTTCTGATATACAAAATTTTCTACAAGATAAAAATCTTTTAAAATGGTAATTATAGAGTGATAGAGTAAAGTAAAGACTTTAGTTCACTAAATCTATCATGACATATTTGTTTACATATATGGTAAAGATGAGGTAATGGATAATGTATATGGTGAAGTAAAGTGGGTAGGAATGGTAAAGTAATATCTTTTTGTTTCACTTTACTTCATAATATTTTTCTATAATTTTATATGGTGAATAAAAAGTGACTTATTTACATGTGTGGTAAAGTAAAATAAATATTGATATCACATCATGGTAAATGATGAGGTAAAATAAGTCAGATAAAGTGATAGCGCAAAGTAAAGATTTTGCTTTATTAAATCTATCAAGATGTATTTGTTTACATACAAGGTAAAGTAAAGTTGAGTTAAATGTCACATCATGGCAAAGATGGGATAAAGTAAAAGTTGAATGAGGCTTATGTGAAGTAAAGTAGGGGGAATGGTAAAGTAGCTTATTTTTATTTGTCTTTACTTTATCACATTTTACTATAGTTTTATATGGTAAATAAAAAGTGACTTGTGATAAAGTGACTTGTTTACATATGTGGTTTAGTAAAATAATTAGTAATATTACATTATGCTAAAAGATAAGGTAAAATAAGGTGAGATGAAGTATGTGGTAAAGTAAAGTGAAAAGAGAGTTGTCAAGGTGTTATTTTTTTTTATTTACTTTAATAATAGCACCTTCCAAACAACTAAATTTTAAATTTGTAATATTATTCAAAAATTACCAAACAACAAAAATATTATAATATTTTAATATTATACTATTTTATTCTGTACTATTTTATTCCTACAATATTTAAATCTATAAATATTTTATTATGTAAACATCCAAGCAGGCCCTTAACCAAAAAACTTCCTCTCTGCGCTCTTTCTTAGGAACTTTATCCTCATTTTCCTGCCGCTTCATATGTGATTCTGATCCCACTATTTCTAATGGTACAATTTTGTGTTCCTATTTTACATCAAGATATTTAGGCCTTACAATCATTTTTTAAGATGAAATTGTGTTTTGTGGGACTTTTTGTACTTCTTTTGATATGGATGAAATATTCTAAACATGAAGGGTAGATGAATGATGCTCATACAAATTGGAGTAGGATATGTCAAATGGTATAATAATATTTATGTGTGGAACTATTTATGGGATAATACATTGCTATTATGAAATTGTTATTGTAGGATGTTTGGTTTGCTTCTGTTAGGGTTTTAGGGTTTTGGAGTTCATGATTTAGCGGTCATTTTTTGAAAATTCGTTGGACCTCTGAAATCCATGATCCCCACCATTCATGGTATCTTCAAGGTTTGCTTTCACATGTTAAAGCTTTACAGATTTTGTAATATTTGAGCAAAATATCAGAAAAGTTTCAACTTAGATTTGTATTTTTAGAATGTTGTAGGTCCCAAATCGTGATCTGAACATTCCTTGATTCTCACTTCAATGATAAGCAATAAGACATTTAATTTAACATATTGAATCTTCATAGATTGGAAGAAAATGTGAAAAATGCAAGGCATTTTTAAAGCCTTGTCTAACCTTTGTATGTAGTTCTGTTTGTTTCAACATAGCATCCTGGTTGAATGGAAGAAAATAGACCATTTATTATTACGGAATTCTTTGTTGTATTAACACTAATAATATACATTTTCTATTCTTGTTAGCAGGATGAAAGATAGTGAGGCACTTTTTTTCTTTTTTGGTAAAATAGCGAGGCACTTATAATCCACTGCAACTGTTCAACGGTGGTGCTGGTGAGTAGAAGGTTCACCATGAGTCAAGTTCAAGCCATTCTGTTGGCCCTTCATGCTTTATTATGTTCGGGGAGAAGATTACGCATACTCTCTTGTGATGAAATATTCTCTTCTTCATATCTATTCAAGTTAATGAAGAACAGCTTCTTACCCCAATGGTAAGAGGTGTCAATTCTTATCTAGCTGCCTACGGTTCAAACTATTAGGTGTGCACAAGCTCCTTGTCCACTTTTATGGGCTTTCTTTACTGTATTCACGTGAGTCGACTTTTTTCCTGTGTGTACGAGATCTCTGTTGGGTACCAACTCCCTTGGCAGGCTTAAGGAGAAAATTTTATTGAAAAATTTTATTTTTATTTTTGTTAAACCTATTGAAAAATGTTGAGAAGCATTAAGGCTCATCCAATGTCCAGTATTGCAGATGTGACCCGGGGCAACGGATGCACCTGACTTTCTTTATGCTTTCTGTAATCTTACAGTTTAATCAGTCATGATCAACAATCATAGGTTGGACTTAACAAATTGATGTGGTTTCATATCTACTCTCACCCACGTTGTCCATGCCTTTGTTTGAGAAAAGAAACGGTGTTAATAAATAAAAAAAAGTTCAAATCCATGCTCTGAATCATGTCTTAATTCATATTGGGATATGCAGCTGCTATCATTTGAGAGGGGTGGAATGCATCAATCACATGGTCTCACATTACAGTGTCACATGCCAAGAGTTCATAATGCCTTCATGATACGGCACACTCTAGCATCAGAGGCCACGTCCAAGGTTTTTACTGTATATATGGCAGACGTAGGATTTTTGTATGAGTAAGGCGAAAAATTGAAAAATGTTTTCATCATCCTATTCTCTAATACATTATATTAATTGAAAGGAAAAAATAATTTATCAAATTTGACTAGAGTTACCTTGAGTTTGATGACCTACCGGGCAATTGGTTGTGACAAAAATCTTAATCACAAGATATTAATAACAAAACAAAACAAAACAAAATATTCTACGATTTCTTAATAACAAGAAAAGTAAAACAAAATATGTTTTTGCTGCATATTATCCTTTAAAATTCTTACCATTAAGACTTATTGTTCTTGAAAATTTTAAATATGCCATAGGTGATTGCTTGGTTTGCTGTTCACCAGGTAAGCTAAATTTATCTTATACAATTAGCACAATCAAGCTCCAGTCATATAATTGCCAAGCCAGGCCAGCCGAGAACTAATCCCTTTTTGGTATCTTGAGAGATTGCAATTTATAATTACGATCCCACAAAAGAAAGAAAGAAACTTAACATAAATCCTAACCAGACCTGGGGGACCAGCTGGGGCCTGGCCCATCTCGTCCACTCTGTCAGGACTGTTGGAGCTATTCATGGCTTGTTGGGCTTGATTAAATGGCCTAAATGTGCACTTTTATAGGATGATTTAGATCCCCAACTAATCCATCACATTTATCAATTAATCTCAAATTTACATTAGGGCAATGTAGAATGACTAATTTATGTTTTCATCATGTTTTCTTGATTGAACCTTTTGCTAAGGCACATCAAGATCCCATTTAATGGATCCAACTTTGCTTAAATGTTAGAACCCCATCCGTCATGTGATCTTCATTGATTGGTCTATCGACACGTCCATTATTAAGGCTAAGGATATTGGCTGACCCATCTTTCTCAACTAAAAGAAAATTACAATAAAGTTATATTCCCTCAAGAGTAAAAAGCATCCTAAATATGAGATTTGGCATATAATGTGACAATAATACCCTTATTTAATATGCGATTAATTAAAAACTCAAGTCATGGGCCTTCTAAGTGACTGGGCCCAGCCACGTCTTCCTGCACCTTGTTTGATGAGTTTTGAAGGATGCCATTGGCCCATGGCCTGCAAGGGAACATTACATGTCCAGTATCTTTCAGTCTGCAAGCTTGCAAGGGCTTAGTCTAGTAACACTTGCAATGAAGCTGAGAGCCTCAACTGTACATACTAAGGACCAAGGATACTGTATGCTCTACCAATACAAAGGAGGAATACTGCATCCTCTTGTCGCAACAAGGAGAATTAAAGCTAGTTTGAATGTTTCCGATTGTTAAGAAGGATACTGCATGCTAGTGTGAAAACATCAAATGATACCTCTTTGAGCTTTCAAGAGCAGAACATTTTAGAAAACAGATACCCATGACAGCCCTGCACAATATCAAGCAAAGGCGCGGTCTGGCATGCTTCCTCAACAGGCCTATCCATCCACTTCTTTACCATTTCCTCGGCCACAAAAGCAATCTCATGTTGAAGTACTGCTGCACCCAAAGGCCCCACCAAATTCAACCTTGTTGCTGCAGAGATAATATCTCTCAATGTTATAAACATGTATGCACGCTGGCAAGTCTCACTGTCAATTCCAACGAGGCCACATACAAGACCAAAAACAGGTGCATGGTGAAAAGAAAGCGTCCTTGAAACCAAAACGGCGTCTCTCATCTTCTTGAGAGAAGGAACCTCTGAGAACACAGTTGCAGCTACTCTCAGAAGCGCAGATCCTTGGGAAACAGAAGCCCTTCTACTAACTTCATTTGTTAGTATTGCCTCCAACATTTTATCAAGTTTAGACCAGGTTTCCATGTCAGGAGACCTGTTTGCGGTACATACAAATGGGAGGAGAAGACTCCCGGTGTTCTGTAACACATGAATCACATGGGTTTTAAGATCTTCTGGCCCTGATATAATGTGTGCCTGTATTGCAGCCTCAAGTCCATAAGAATGAGCAAACCCACCTGTAGGAAGGAGGGAATCCAGAAGTTGCCATTGAGTCCAAGATAGAAGATTGTTGGCAGGTGCAGTGTTCCTACTCCTTCCACATGGTTCTATGTCATACTCCATGGGTGAACTTGAGTTCTCTGATAAGATATGATTGAAGCATCAGAAGGGCACAGAACATACAGGACCTTTTCCGGAAGGTCCAGAATCAACAAGACTTGTTAACAATTCAAACTCGCAAGGCAGAAAAAAGGGGAAAACATATGGTACTAGAGTCACCACTAAGAGAAAAGTACATAGCCATTACCATCCAACACTTCAAAACTGTAAATATGATAACATTCAACGACCCAAAGTGTTTGATGCAGCCAAGGACGTACAAGTTTATGAAATACGACACTACTAGGGGTCCACATTTAAAACATAGTGGCCAAGTTGAATACATAGTGCATTCTATCTCCTTTTTATCCTTTTTTTTTTTTTGCGTTACTAGAAATGGGCATATCCCATACGTCAATGATGTCTACATGACATGAAATTAGTTATGCTAGATTGGCCATTTAATTACATATCCAACAAGCCCAAAATTGTGCAATTATGACAAGGATTGAAAAAAGTTATGGCCCCTTTCCTGATAGGATATAGTAGTCTAGCCTCAAGTTTTCAGAACAAAAGTTAGTTTTGGGTCTTCTCTCGATTGATTTGATTTCTATTCCAGTAACAGACTTTGTTACAATTACAAAGGATTTCACATTTTGTAGAGCCTGAGTTAGTTTGTCTCTTCTATTTGATTTGCTTTCCTTTCCAGTGAAGACTTGTAAAAAGTTGAGTCATTTGGTTGTAAAACAATTGCAAAGAGTGAGTTTTTATTCTCTCTTTCTTTCCATCTTTCTCAGGAGCAACAAAGTTAATGTTATTGAGAGATCAAAGAGTCAAACATAAAGATGTCCAAATCTGAATTCAAATTATAAATAGCAATCAACCAACCAACTCCAGAACACAATCCCAACCCATCCCACCATAATGTCAAAAACCTCCTTCAACAGCCACGACCCAACCGCTCCAAACCCATCTCAATCACACTCCACCCAACTCCAAACTACAATAAGAATAAAAACAATCCCTGACCATCCTGACCCCTATTGCCCCAAAAGCCTAATACCAACTCTAACTAATTCTTCAACAAAACCCACCTTCGAAATCAAATCCCCAACCAATGAAAACCCCCATCCAACCGAAACCATCTAAGCCGTTTAGAAAAAAAAAAAAAAAAGAGGAGGAGCAGATAGAACAGAGAAGAAGAGGATCCAGCGTACCTTCCCTGCTGCCCATACTCGACGTCGGCGTCGTCCTACCGAACCAAGCTCTATGAGCTAGACCTTTTTTTGGTTTTTTGTTTCCTTCGTTGCATTAAGCCCGAGTCGAAACTGAAGAGGGCTCTTCGCTGTTACAGGGACCCCCACTTCAAGTTATGCGGACATGGGGGTCCCTACTTCTGGGCCTAAGTTCTCCTCAATCCAATAAAAAAAAAAAATCAGCCGAGCCAGCGATCCGGTGAACACAAAAGCAGTGAGCCCAACTTCGCCCATCCGGATTCTGGGAGTTGTACATGCTCTGCCACTTCAGCCATGTCAAGCGTTAAAAGGTTCTCATCACTTTGTCATTGATCATCAAGATACAATCTCCTCCTCCCCTTGTTTCTTTCTCTCCCTGCTCCCGGAAAGTTACAAAACCTTAGTTTCATGTTAAGGTCCCAATTTCAGATTCTAATATGAATTCCAGTAAATTAGATTAATTGAACTAAAGTAATCAAGCAATCACACATTGAGATAAGATATATGATTTTTTACGTAGAAAACCCTACTCGAAAAAAAATTACGGATCACCTTGATCAGGAGTAACAGGCACTATGTAAATTAAATATTACAAGAGATACTCATAGATTCCTAGTTGTACCTCAACTTAAGGATCGTGACAGTCTTATTTACTCCTCGCTGTTCACCTTTATCGTGCTTAAAACAACCAACTTAAAAGGCTCTCCAAGTTAATCTACTTCGAGAGAGAGTAGATATGAAGATCTGGAGCAGCAACTTCAGTACTTTAAAATCTCTTCAAATTGCTCTAAAAATGATGCTCCAATCTCCAGGGGATATTAGGTTATTCTCTAAGAAGACAGATGGGCTAAAGTGGGAGAGAACAATGAAATGTAAGGCTCAGATTCGTAGGTGAAGACCTCTTTGCGCAGGAATCAACTTTGTTAACAAATAGGAAGTGAAAAAGGAAAGATTTAAATACTACGAACACAATCCGCCACTGGGCACTCAAGAGTTGAGCCTTACGCTGAGACCCAATTACCTTGGTATTACCCCACTTAGCCCATTGCCTTAATGTGCATTGCAACATGCTAATGCCTGGGATGTGTTAACTTAGATAAGACTAGCATAAGGTGAGACCCACCTTGAGGCAAGTTGGAAGCTATCTTAAGACCTGTGAAACCTGTTTAAGGAGCTCAAAGTCGACACCTTTTGGACTCGAAATTCCACCCAAAAACAGACCATGAAATGAAGTTTGCTTTATGTTAAATTGTAATGGAAGCTTGGGATGCTCATGGGCTAGGCTGGCCCTAGCTTGGCCCAGGCCTAGCCCACTTTTTCCCAGGCTTGGTCCTTGGGTACAAGTAGTTGGGCTGGGCTTGAATTGAAATTTTAGGCCCGTTCCATTTCATCCTTTTAGATACTTCTTCATATCCATTACTGATATGAATACTAAGTAGTAGTAATAAATCAAATAAGTATCCTTTTTTTTTTTTTTGCATGAGATTTTGCTTTTGCATGGATCAGATCATGGTCAATTCCTAAGAAATTTCGGGCAATTCTTCCATAAAATCATTATTGTGAGATTTCAAGTCAGTGTTTACAGAATCTTTTCTGTCCGAAGAAATGATTCATCGAAAGAATGACCGTTCTATTGATATGGATCTGAGATCATCAAATGCTTGAGGGAACCAATTTGCTAGTCGTTATATGGGCCAGGGTTGGGTTAATTGGTTGTAAGCCTGAAGCCCGGGCCGGCCCGAATGGGTAGATTAAGTTGTAACTTTCATAACTTCCTCTTCTTACGCTTCTTATGTTGCATGCAAATTTTCATAGTAGAAAATTTTAAAATTATTTATCGAAAAATACTATTTAAAAAGCAAACAACGTTCATTCTAATTGGTTTGTACTAGATAGATATCTACTGGTTGCACCAACTTAGTTATGTTTTGTTAATAAGTCATATGCTTTTATTAAAAATAGAGGCAATATAACTTCAAAAAGCAGAAAAAATAACTTTATATGGAAGTTGCAATCACTTTTAATAAAGATTTTTTTTCATTATAGATAGATTTATTTGGACGGAAGACCAAGATCTCTGAAAATCAATTTGGTTTTATACCAGGGAAATCAACTATGGAAGCTATCTTTTCACTTAGGCAATTAATGGAAAAATATCCAGTAAAGAGGAAAAATCAACATATGGTCTTTATCGATTTAGAAAAAACCTATGATAGGGTACTGAGGAATTTAATTTGGTGGGTTTTGAAGAAAAGGAATGTCTCTAGAGGTTATATTGAAAATTTTAAGGATATGTATGAAGGAGCAGTAACAAATGTGAGAACCACATGTGGAGAAACAGCTAGATTCCCCTTGACTATAGGTTTACATCAGGGATCAACCTTAAACCCTTATCTCTTTGCATTAATTATGCATGAGTTATAGTATGTGTTATTTGCAGATGATATATGTAACACTCCGATCCCCTTTGAGCCGGATTAGTGGCTCATTAGTGTGTGTTTTTATTGTTTTATTCTTTCGGACTTGGTTTTGGGTCTTGGATAGGTAGTTGAGTAACCTTTGACCTGAGATAGGTAGTTCTAAGCCCTTTTTCGTAATTTTGCTTTTGCTTTGCTTGCATCATATTTGCATCATCTTGGTGTCAGTACGTGTATTTTGTTGAGCTCGTTATATTCCATAACTGTGTCAGACCCATTTGGAGTCAATTGGAGAAGTTAGACCTTCGTGTGACTTAAACTGTAAATAGTTTATACTCTTCGGACTTTGACTTAACTTCCAAAACCTATATAATGAGTCAGCTCCCAGATGTCCAACTCCCTGCTCATTTGGCTTCAACGTTGCATGCACAGCTTTGGGAGAGTGAGAGAGAGAGCCACGTTCCTTCCATTCCATTTCTCTCCTCTTCTCGTTCTTGGTTGGTGTTGGAAGCTTGCACCCATCTTGATTTGGGTTTTCTTTTCTCTTCTCCATCTCTGTCTGTGGCTTGGTAAGTGGGTTCTCTGCAACTCTTCTTTCTTCTTCTCCAATTGTATCTCTCCTTCTCTGTTGCTGTGTCTTCATCTCATGCATGGTTTATTTCTTTGATTTGCTTTGAGTTTAGTTGATTTGGAGCTTGATTCAGTGGATTGACAGAGTTTTGAGACAAGTATAAGTACAGGATTGTTTAACACATATGGGTGTTTTGTTTGATTGCTTTGATTCCATCTTAATCCTTGTACAAAAGGTTTTACGGCCAATTTCTAAGACGTAGAGATCAATTGAGCTTGTTTTGAAATATTTCTGTGCAATTTTCCAGTTTCTGTACTCAACCCGAATTCGCTTCTGTATTGTACGGCTAAGCCGTAACATTGTACGGCTCACAATCTAGAGACTTGAAATTTCGATTTTGTTCTACGGCTAGGCTACGGCTAAGCCGTAAATTGTCCTACGGCTGAGCCGTAAGCTAGCCGTGACCCAACCGTGACTAGGCCGTGAATTAAATCTCTGATCAGTCGAAACTTTTCAAATACAGTACTCCTACGGTATGGTTACGGCTAAGCCGTGGATTGGTCTACGGCTAAGCCGTATACTGAACCGTAGTTCAGCCGTAAGAGGCATCAGATCAGAGGTGGAAGATGACCCGTTTAGCTGTGTTTTGAAGGAAACCACGGTTAAGCCGTAGTGCATGTTACGGCTAGCGCGTAAGATGTCTTCGGCTAAACTGTCGGTCACCCATGGCTAAACTATAAGGCATGGCAAATCCGAAATAAACTTTAGGATGATGGTGTGACTTTGTAGGGCTTATATACAAGGAACCACACACGTAAACCGGCCCAATGGATTCTTTGGATCGCATGAATAGTCTGTTAGGCTGTGGCTTATTCATGTGAGCGTTGATCACTGTGAAGCACCTCCCCATGGGTGTTGGTTTAAGAGACTTCGGTGCACGTGAGGATTACATTGCAACACTTTGATGGCAACGGTGCATTGAATAACTTAAAACTACATCAACATGCACGGTTAGTGACAGTGAACAACTAGATTAGGGTTGGCTTGTAATGAACCTTGACTCTGTACTAATCTGAGATACATTGCATATTGCTTACCGTTTTGCCCTCTGTTCTGTTAATCTATGTTCATGCATTTCGAGACTCTTTTGTGTTCGTCTTGTATATCTGTTTAGCCTTCATTCTGTATTATACTATGATCTGCTCGGTGTTTGACTCAGTCTATACTATGCTCTGTATATTGCTGGCTTTGTATATCTTTGATTTATTGGGTATTCCCTGGTGGCTCTGCCCAGAGATTAATATGTGAGGATAAGATTCGGTCTTTGTCATCGGTGAGTCCAAAGTGGATAATCTCCCTTTCTATGGATTTGATTTGATTGGTATTAGTCTGGCTCTACTCAGCCTCAGCCCTAGGATGCCCGACGGGGTTACCTCTGGCTTAGATCTCTGTATCTCTGTATCACTGCAGTGTCGCTTTGTCTTGGGACCCCGGAACCCAGGAAACTGAGACCCACTTGTACCCTGGCCCGGTCAGTGGTGTTCTCCTCTGCTCTGCTTTGCTCTGCTCTCTATTGGAGAGAATATGGTTAACGTAGTAGCCACTTAGTTTAGTATTTCTATGCTTTGATTCACATATCATGCTTTACTTCTATGCACGATTTGCTTAGCATACTAAGATGAAACTCTGTAACTTCTATTCTGTCATTATTCAGCTTGATACTATGAGTGTTTCATCCTTGTCACTTGTATTTGCTGGATCATTGTATTCATCTGTGTTGTCTGTGGTGTTGCAGGCACAGATCCCTTGCCCAGCTCCCCGGCGGTCGAGGAGGCTGCAGGGCCGAGCTTAGAGGCACCCTCCGGTCTGGCAGAGTGGGCCTGATCATCTCTGCCGAGTGCGCACATGCATATCTTCCGTGGCCTTCTGTTTTGAGTTTTGGTTTTTGGAGATTTTGTTATTGGGCACTTTGGACTTTGGACTTCGTACTCTGTATATTTGTATATCATGATTTTGGGTGTGTATTCGGATTTATATCAGCGTATTTATCTTTGTCTTTTGCTTTATCTTTTCCGTTCCGCGTTTGTTTTTGGCTTCCGCTATTTCTTTGTTGCTTGCTATGATATCTACAGCTTCCGCGTACGCTTAGTTCGCACGTGTTAGATCCCTTGTGTGTGTGCATCTGGACTGGGTTTGGATGTACGTGCACGGGAGTACGTGAGTCACTGGTTTAGCTTTTCGCTAACCCCCGACTTCTGGGCTCGGGTCGTGACAATATAGTATTGGAGGATGAATCAAGAGATGGTGTAAATGCAAAACTTGAGAGATAACGAGGGGCATTAGAATCTAAAGGCTTTAAAATAAGTTGTACAAAGATAGAATATATGGATTGCAACTTCAGCGGACATATATAAAATGTTGAAACCACTGTCAAAATTGAAACCCATGAGATACCACGTAGAGATTCATTTCGGTACTTAGGCTCGATGATTAGCAAGGATGGAGAGATTAATGAAGATGTGGAGTATAGGATAAAAGCTGGATGGCTGAAGTGAAGAGTAGCTTGTGGAGTGCTTTGTGACAGACGAATGCCATCGAAATTGAATGGCAAATTTTATAGGACAGTGGTTAGACCAGTTATGACATATGGAGCAGAATGTTGGCCAATTAAGAAGACGTATATTCATAAGATGGATATAGCAGAAATGAGAATGCTTAGGTGGTTGTGTTGTAAAGCTATGAAAGATAAAATTAGAAATGAACGCTTTTGATAGAATTTAGGAGTAGCACCAATAGGGGATAAGATTAGGGAAACTTGTTTAAGATGGTTTGGGCACATTGAGCGTAGGTCGGTAATGGCACCGGTGAGAAAAAGTTTGGCTGTACAAGTGAATGGCTCATCAAGAGGTAGGAGTAGGCCGAAGAAAATATTGATTCAGGTCATTGATTCAGATTTGAAGAAGTTTAACTTATTGAAGGATTTAGCTCAAAATAGAACGGAATAGAAAAATAAAATTCATGTAGCCGACCCTAACATGGTTGGGATAAGGCTTTGATGATGATGATGATAATATCGATTCATTTGAATGTGATTGTGTGTATAAATAGAAATTAGTGTATGATAGCCATATTGGCCACCACTAGAGACTAATTTAAGCGTACTTAATAATCAGGCTCGAATAAGGCTAGGCCCGATTAATCTATGAGGCAGGCTCGGGCTTAATAGATTTTATATGGACATGGGCCTAGGCCAACCACTTACGGCCTGAGTTAGGCTTGGGCTGGGCTTGGGCTTGGGCTTAAGGATTTTAATCCAACCTGGGCCTTAGCTTTGCTTAGCCCGGCCCATGAGCACTCCTTTTTTTTGTTGTAATTTACTCAATGTAATTTTGGTTTTAATTTTTGGATAGATTGTATGTCTAGGAAGTTTATCCATAAATTGTCCAAGGAAGAGATTAGAAGAATTTTGTAATTGGCTAACTTATGGGTTGGACAAAACTTTGGGTCCATTGAATTGTATTTTACAATTATTTAGAATGGACTTTGATTCGCATTGCCAGAATAGCTGAAATGAAGAATTCAAAAAATAGGATACGCACTCGAGGGCCTGTGATACCGGGCTCGAGCGCCAAAGGCAGAACCTCACTAGCTTAAGCCCCTGAAGACCGTGCTCAAGCTTGGGATGATTAACTGAAAGCGCGTAGCATGCATTTAAGCAGGCTTACTCGCTTAAGCGAGCTGGCAGTGAAATCCCACGTTCCTATTATGGAAATTATTTCCTGATTGTGCTAGAATTGGTTGTTCTTATTCTACAAGTAGTATTCTTTTAGGGCACGGATTGTGAGTTATTAAAAAAAGTTCATCTCTCAGTCATAAATTATAGATCTCATTATTTTAAGTGGAGATTATACATTGGAGGTCACTGTTACGTCCATGAATTTGCACAATTTAGGCATCATTTTAGATTGGATTAAGGACTTAATTAGGTTAAATGCATCATTATTCATTCAATTTCATCATTTCATGCATTTTCACATAAAAATTGGAATTTGTACAATTTTTGCACATCTTATGCATTAATCAAGAATGTTTGTAATTTTTCTCGGAAGAACCCCAGTTGGAGTAGAACTCTATTCGGAAGGGTCCCACTTCAATGTCGGTTCTTCAGTATTTGATGTGTTTAATTTGAATGTGCAGAAAATAAAATTTATAGGACCCACAAAACCCTGGGATGATTTTGGTCCCACTGCTTGAAGATCCACACACATAGAGTTCATCTGCCCGTGGATCCCCATCTAAAGATCAGCTACTCTTATTTCATCCTATTGTACCAAGAAATATTTTTAGAGATAGAGTCCATTGCAAATTAAAACTCAATCCCATTTTTCTCAAAATAACCTATCTTAAAATGACCATAACTCTCAATTCAGACGTCAGATCAGTGCAAATAACCCACCGTTGGAGAGCTCTTTCAGAGTAGATGTCTGTGGAGCCCATGATTGCACAAATCAGAGCTAAAATGAGAAAGTTATGGGCCTGGAAAGTTTCATGTACATTTTTAAGTGGGATTGCAATTGCATCTACACCATTAAAGTATAACTATTGCACATTTCTCTGTAGACCCATAAGAAGATCAGATAAGAATGCTTAAAGCTTCCACTTCATTGTATCTCTAAAATCTCTCTTCTAAAGAGATAAACCCAATCAACGTGTAGTTGATCTTATCTCTCAATCCACCAAAAAGAGGTCCAGATTCAATGAACCTGAGGAGTTAGAAAACTATAAAAGGAGGCCATGGGAGGCTCTTCCTCACCCCCAGCCAGATTTGGAAATCCCAGATCTCTCTCTCCCTCTCTTCTTCACTTCTCCCTTTCATTAATTTCTATTTTTATTTTAAAGGTATTCTGGAACCTTGTTCCAAAAACTAGGATCTAGAAGAGAGAACTCTGAGAGATTATTGTATAAAAAGAAGGAATTAATGAAGTTATTTTTAATGTTCTTTGCAATGGAGGGCTGAGTTTCTTATTATGGCGAAAGATGAAGCTAAGTGTTTTAATGTTCTAGTTTATATTTATTATTTTACTTTTTTCTAATTGTCTCTTGTTAATGTGCTTTTAAAATGTAATAATAGATCTGTCTTCGTGCCAAAGGCAAACCTCTGATTTGTGTTCTTAATGAATAAATTTTGATCATTTATGTTTAATTTGATAGATTATGCTTAGATCTTTGGTTATCTTTGATAATCTATGCTTAGTTTGATAGGTGATGCTTAGGATATTCATTCTTTTATGAGGTGAAGGAGGTCTTGGGTATTGATTTTGTTTTTCTTAATTAAAGTTGGTTTTTGCAATAGTCAAATCATCCAGATCAGAAACATTGATTCATTTATGATCTGAGTAATAATTGAGACAAAAGGGTAAATTAATTACATAAATTGGAATTTTAAATAATTTAGTGGATTCTGGCTGCTCTAATCTATTTCTTATCATTATTATTAATTTGTTTAGTTTCTGATTTGCATATCGCACTTCTTTTTTATTATTGTTTTCCTTTTGCAAAAAAAACTCAGATTTTTAATTAAAAAGTTCAAAAGTGCTATCTGTGGAATTGACCTATATTTGCCATTATCTCAACAAAACAACTGTGCATTTGCAGTTTTAAGTAGATTGATTAAATTCACATTAGTCATTTTTCCTTTAGAACTTCCACTGGAGATATTAGGCTGAAGATTTCTTTTAGGTAGTTGTTTCTACTACATCTCTTGTAGAAGATTGTTTAAGGAGTGAAGTGCATATTGAATCTGGTATAAAGGACGGTAGGACGTCGTTGCGATACGAAGCCATGCAATGAGAATTACAGTCCTTAGGTTGTGCAAGAATCGGAAAAGGGTTGTGAGCATATCTTTTGTAACTGTATTATTCATAGTGCTTGATTGTTGGTCCAATATGGACTCATGGATTTTTTTATTTGGGTTTTCCATGTAAAAATCGTATGCTTCTTGTCTTTGTGTGGTTGATTAATTTGCTAGCTTGTTTATTTCTTCCGCTGCATATAAAATTGGAATTGCAAACTAGAAATCCAGATCTGAAATGATCTTTCACCACTTTATCAACATTTTTCTATGCCTTTATACTAAAGGGAAGACAACGGAATTTGGTCATTGGTGAGTCCCAACAGTTATAATAAATGCAAGCAGTGGGCTTTATTATTATTATTATTATTATTAATGACATAAGTAAATATAATCAAACAATAGGCGTGAAATTGCATTTGAATGAAATTTCAAAAAGAAAAAAAAGGTGTACATTTTTTTTCTTTGTCCGTTGATATTTCCAAGGCCGACTGATGTTGTTTGCATGTGTGTATATGTGTAAGAGTGAGATCACCTAGAGTTAGGGGTGACAATGGGTTAGGTTTAAATGGTACCCACCCCAACCCGCTCTCATTAGGAGCGGGTTTGGTATATGCCTTCTTTAGATTTGGGTGGGTTTGGACGTGCATGTTAAAACCTAACTTGGGTTCGGGTCGGGTTTGGATTCTAATCGTTCGACTCGATGGATCATTATATACATTCTAATTCCACAGCCCATTAAAAATTCAAATGGGCTTGTATTAAAATCTCCTAAATGTAGCCACCCTAATGATATCTTCGACCCTTAAAAGAAGGAAATAAATTATTGAGGAGTCCTCTTTCCAATTAAAGTTTACTTCTCCATGCAAAGAGGCAAAAATCTCTCCATCTTCTTTATTGAATTGTTGATTGGTAACGTCTCTAGTCTCCTCATTTTCCCTATTGTACAACAATCTATTTCATCTCCTCTCTGTTAAGTCAAATTCTCTCCCATAACTTTTCTCATCTTCTTTCTTCCCTTTATTCCAATTTCTTGTTTTGGATTTGTGTAACACTCTAACTAAACTTAATCCGGTTTAGCGACTAATTAATGACAAATTAGTAATCAATTGTGTTTTGGTTTTGTTTTTGTTTTGTTCCGGGCCATGAATAGGTAGTTGGGTTGAGTTTAACCTGGTTTAGGTAGACATGAGCCCTTTTTTCGTAATTTTAAATTTTGTAAGTTGTTGTCATGCATGCATCATCTTGGCATCAACATGTGTATTTCGTCGTGCTTGTTAACTTTCATAACTACTTCGTATGCTAAAGACGTCATTTGTTTCCGTTGGACCATTATTTGACTCGAACTGTAATTCGTATAAACGTTTGGACTTTCTTGCAATTTCTCTTATTCTTATCCTTATATAAGCTAAGACCTCACCGACTTACTCATTCTTCATCTTCATGTTGGTTTCTTTTTCTTCTCTGTCTTTGTTTCTTCTTTCATTTCTTCTCCTTCCTGATCAAGTAAATAAAAGGAGGATTATGCACTCGCGCTTTAGATTCATCTTTGGTGTGGGTTAAGATGAGCTTTGGGTTCTTGGTTTTTTTCTTCTCTTTCTTCTTCACGTCAGTACTGCTACATGCACTCATGTCTCTCTCTTTCTTCTTTCTTTTGCATGAATGATGTTAGAACAGTGAGTAGCTGTGTGATTTGGGCCTAAGGACAACGGATAAAGTGTTAGAACTCATTTGAAGCAAGTATAAGCATGATTTGGATGGACCATGTTTGTATATGTTTGATTTCAAATAATTTTCTTAGTTTCGCATGTGGAATGTGTTTTACAGCCCATTTGTGTTGAATTCCATCTTGTAGATATTGTTGTTCCAGTTTTGCGCACGTCCAGTTATTTCTGTAACAGGTTCAGGAAACGACCCTGTGCAGTTTACAGCTAAACTGTAACTGCCTACGGCTCGAATCCAGAGAGCTGTAAAAACCCAGTTTTCTTCTACGGTCAGGCTACGGCTAAGCCGTAGAATGTACTATGGCTAAGCCATGGGCTAGCCGTAACCCAACTATAGGTCAAGCCACGACTTGATTTCCAGAGATCTGAAAAATTGAGCGAATCTTCTACAGTCCAGCCACGGCTAAGCCGTGTAATGTGTTACGGCTAAGTCGTAATCCAAGCAAGGCTAAGCCGTAAAGCAAAACACAGCTGAGCTGTAGAACAAAACAGGGCTAAACCAAAAATACAGATGAACAGTAAGGGGAATCACGGCTGAGCCATAATAAATATTGCGGCTACGCCGTAATATGTCTACGGCTAAGCCTTAGGTCACCCATGGCTGAGCCATAAGACCAATGAAAATTAAGAAAGTTAGGAACTAAAGAGACCTTGTAGGGCTTTTGAGTAGAAGGTAAGTAACCTGGACCTTGCCCAATGGAATGTGACAGAAATGACATGAATGATCTCGAGGGTTGTGACTCATTCATGTATGTTATCCAGTTATTAAGCACCTCCTCGTGGGTATTGGTTTAAGGGACTCCGAGACACCTTCACGATATAATGCAACACTAGACAACTGTGTATCGGATAATTTAAAACTACATCATCATGCACGGTTAGAAACACTGGATAATTAGATTAGGGTTGGCTAGTAAATGATCTTGATTCGAGTGAATTGAATTACATTGCATTTTGTATGACGATTATTGACCTCCACTCTTCTGTATGATTTGGTTAGTCCTCTTTGTGCCCATGTGATCTAGTAAGTTTGATTTGTTTGATTTATTTGATATGTTTCCAGAAACTTGAGTATTATATGTATGTATGAGTTGACCGTATGTCCGTATGCCCGTATGATAAATGCTTGATATGATATGTATGATCTACTCAAGTTTAAGTGTATGATTGACTCTATATAGTTTGATACTACTCAGCCTTAGCCTTAGGATACCCGATGGGTTTGAATTTGACTTAGTATATATGGCACCACTACAGTGAGTTTATGTCTTGGGACTTCTGGACCCCAGGAACCTGAGACCCATTTGTATCCTGGCCCGGTCGATGGTATTCTCAGTATGTGTCTCCCCAAAAGGGAGTATAGGACAAATGTAGTAGCCATCTAGTTGTATATGCATCATGTAAGCATTGATTTTAATAGCATACTTCATTTGAATGCACAACTATTTAGTATACAGAATTGAAACTCTATGAATTATCAGCTGTTCTTTATTTTATTAGATAGAACATTCATTAACTTATTGTTGCTTATACTTTGCTGAATCGTTGTATTTATGAATTGTTCTTAGTGTTGCAGGCTCAGATCCCTCGACTGACCCCTCGTCGGTCAATCAAACTCCAAGGGAGACCCCCGATGCCCCATCAGGGTTAGAGGAGTGGCTGTGATCACTCCATCGGAGCGCGACAGTGTCATACATGCATATAGGTCTTCCTCATTTTGGGATCTCAGTGGATTTTGGGTTTATTCATGATCTTTATATTTTGTATTATGACCCATATTGTATGACTTTGAACTTTATGTAATCTTTTGTATATATATTATTTTGTTTTTGTATGTCTTCTTTTGTTATGATTTAATACCTACAGCTTTCTCGTACATGTATTGGCATGTGTGAAATTTCTTTTGTGCGTGTGCATTTAGACAGGGTCTAAGTGGATATGCATAGGAGTACGTGTGTCACCGGTTAGGTTCAAACTTAACCCTCGATCTCCTTGGGCTCGGGTTGTGACAATTTGCACATTTACAATCAACTAAGAAAGGCTTAAAGAATCATCAAGAGAGGTATGCCATTCTTGTGTGTGTGTGTGTATATATATATATATGAGAAATTTCTAAAAAATGCCTCATTCAAGAAGGGGCATTTTTGCCCCCTTAAACCATCCACTCAAATTAATCCATGTAGACAAACCTCTTAAATATTATTAAGACCCTTGTTAATGATATAATAGTGATTGCCTTGCAAACCTCACTCTTTCCTTTTCTATTATTGTTTCAAGACCGTTATCTTTCTTCCATTCAAATTGAAGAGCTAGAATTAACAGTTTTCATTGAAGAAATTCTATAAAAATATTATTGCGCCCGCCAATATAAAATCAATGGACCCAAGTGAATGAGAAAAGGTAGGGATAGATTCGCAATCCTTTGAATTAAATGAAGAGAAAAACTAGGAACAAAATATGAAATTGCTCATTAGCCACTTACGTAGGGATAAATTTGTGATCTCATGAAATAAATGAAGAGAAAAGCAGGAAAAGATTCCCTTCATTCATTAGCCACTATTCTCACATGAGTTTTGAGATGATAAGCATTAAACCTCTTTTCCATAAAAGTAGGAAACTTATAATGACCATCAAGAATTCGATAAGTCATCCCTCTTCCCTTATTTGTTGCAAAAGCGGTGTATGTTTTCAAAAGTGAAAATACTCCTTATTGTAACAATACTGCACATGGGGTTAATATAATGAATTGGCTACCTAAATTTTTTCCATCTTAAATGGCTTTTATATAAACAAATAACTTGTATTCCCTATTTTTTTCTCTCTAGAAAGTCATGCAAGCTCTTTGATGGGTACATTCAAATCTAAATCAATAAAAAAAGTGGGTATCTTTTCAAATTCTTATCCCTAAAAAGGGTAACTGATGTTTTATTTAGAATAATATTTAGTTAAGTGATTGCTTCTAATTTTTTCTCCTCTTTTTTCTTCTTTTATCATCTTCCTTTAGAGTAAGAGTTGTTATTAACTTTATGGTTCCTTTGCTATTTCTTCTCCTCTTTTTTTCTCATCTTATAATGTTGCGTTGGAATGAGAGACATTATTAATTTTATGGGTCATTTGCTTTGTATCCATATAACATGGCATTTTATCGTTGGATAAATGAAAAGGGACAAAAGGCATTTGCTAAAATTCCCCATATACACATACACACGATTTCTACTATTGTAAATCTTGTGCATCTTGAATTTTTATTCGGAGACATGGCGATCTTGTCATGCCTTACTTCCGTAATGGTGATGTCACCATTTTTTTTTCCAATAAAATTAAGCATCCTTACTCATTCATCTATTAATTCAAGTCCTTACAATCTCATCGTTTCAATCAAGTTGCACAATTGAAATCTTTTAGAAGAGCTTATGCCAAGTCTAACTTAGTAAGCCAATATCTGCAAATTTGAAGAGAGTGGCCTGTAGATTATTTATATTTTCAATTCTATCAGCCAAAGCCGGCCCTCATTAAGAGGTCTGCTTCAAGGGTGATCAAAAGACATTAAGCACCTAAACAATATAACGTCCACTCTCCAATATGATTGAAAGCCTCAGATGATACTCAAATCAAGTGGGTTCTACTCAAGTAGATCTTCCTATTGGAATGTGTGCGGCAGAGATGGCAAATTAGAGAGGTTGATGCCAAGTTCTAGAGAAATCCAACTGCACAAATCAAGATCTGAACCATCCATTTTCTAGAAATAATGGCCATATATGCCCATTAATTAACCAAGAGGAAAAGACGAGGCACATGTTTTAGCAAAAGTTCGATTTCAAAATTGCTGCAATTAAGGAATGGAAACGGTGAGCAAAACAGCTTGACTTGGTAATTAAACTAAAGTTCTGTTTGGTTTATGAGATAAGATTTCTTTGTAAAATGTTTGAAGTTCATTGTGTCATGAATGGCTGCTACTTTTTCTAAGATCATTTACATGATGATGTATTCTTCTTTTTTGTTGTTGTTGTTGTTGTGGATTTAAGTCCCAAAATGTGTGTTTGGTTGGGCTCACTAATAAAGTTTTTTAGACTTTTTACTTTTACAAAGCCCAAAAGCTATTTTAAGTCCATTTGGTTATTGCATTATGAAAATGGTTTTCAGAAAAGTAGAAGCTAAAACCCCATTTTGAATGAGCGCTTCTTAACTTTTGCACGCAGCTAAGTACCGGTAGCGGAAAGCGTTCGTTTCATTTTCATTTTAGCTAGTCCCTTTCCTTAGACTCTCTCTTTTACCATAAGAGCCAAGACCGAAAGTCCCATTTTTCATTGCAATTGCTGCCTAAGCTACTGCTATAAATAAATTCCAGTAAGCCTGCAACAGCGAAAGTCCTCTTTTCCCCTCATCCCAATAGACCACCACTTCCCAAAACTGCCCCCTCTATCCAAGGGTAGTCCTTTTATTTTCTACTGGATTTGTATATCTATTTAGAGAAAATGAAGTTATCTTAAAGAATAGGTTTTCTCCGGCCCTTTTTTCTTTCCTTTTTCAATTGGCTCCTAGGATTTTACAGGGAGAGAGGCGTACCCTCTATGATCAAGTAATGTTGGACTTTTACTAATTTATTTGGTTATATAAAAGGACGTGAAGACTTTTTAAGGACTATTTGATGAACCATCTTAGCTCTTTTGCAAATGCACTTTTTATCCCAAAACAACCTCTGAGGCTTTCTACTGGGATTGTAAAACAATGTAGAGAGAGAGAGAAAAAAATACAAAAAGTTGCTTAGAATATAACAAGCCAAACAAACTTTGGTACTTTCATTGTTAACAAGTACTTGCAAAAATTGAGCTAACCAAATAATCCTTTCCATTAAAAAGAAGAATTGAAAACGTATGTTTTTTAAAGCTACTTTTAGAAAAGCATTGTTGGCTTTTGATGAGCTCAACCAAACACACCCTAAATCAATTGAGGAAGTTAATGCTACTCAAGTCGAAGAAGTGGAGCATGAGATTGGGATCACAACTCTGAATGATATTGAGAATTAGATGGACACGCTGAAGAAATGACCATTGACATCTTCGGTTTGGAAAGGTTTTAAGAAGATTAAAAGTAATGGAGTTGAATTGGCAACTTGTAAGCATTGTGCTGCTGAACTTAATTAAGGCAAGTAGTAGGAATGAAACTTCACACCTCTGGGTTAATTTGAATTGGTGCACAAAGTGCAAAAATGAAGACATACGATAGAAGTTTCTAACAACTACTCAATCTAAAAATGATGGGACTATAAGCTTTGGTAACTTCACTTTTGAGTTTTGACTAAGAAATCTCACGATTAAAAGCATGCAAACATGATCATTGTACATGAATACCCACTTTTAGAGATTTTGTTATTAGTCTTCAACCAATCTTTAAAATGGTTACATGCAACACGATCATGAGTGATATTGCAGACTTGTGAGAAATTAAAAAAGGAAAATCTACAATGAGATAGAAATAGTTGAAGGGAGAGTTGTTGTAATTACTAATATGTGGTCTTCGTCTCAAAAGAAGGGTATATGGCTATCACGACTTATTACATTGATGATGGCTGGATCCTACAAAAATGAATTCTTAGGTATATTACAATCTATTTGTCATGCTGAATATTTGATTTTTATGCTTAATTTAATTGTTGAATTATTAAAATTGCTTTATTCTTTATATATATATATTTATACTTTATATGTTTACAATCTTCTAGGTTGCTCATGTACTAAGCCCGCATACTAAGGAAAATCGTAGTGAAGTTTTAATGGACACATTGGTGGATTGGAACATTGATCGTAAGCTGTCCACAATAAACGAAGATAATTCTACAACCAATGATGCCATTGTTAGAATCCTTAAAGAGCAACTTCCACTATTAGAGCACCACTTCTCTTGTTATGGCAATATCAGTTGTTATAAATCCTAGATATAAGATGAAAATTGTTGAATATTATTATCCACTTATCTATGGAAGTGATGGTCCACAAGAAATTGAATTTGTTCATGAAGGGATGAGAGAGATTTTTTGTAAATAATAGAGGACTCAGATCCACTTTCTGGTTATGATCTATTTGTTCATGAGAGTTTGAGCAATTACAATATAAAATCCGAGTTGGATCATTATCTATATGAGTCGTTTTTGCCCCCATCTCTAATGTTGATACCCTGTCTTGGTGGAAGAGTGTTGGAATGAAGTACCCAATTCTTTACTTAATTGCTGTAGATATTTTGGCTATCCTAGTGTCTATTGTGCATAAGAATCGGCATTTAGTACCAGTGGCACTGGCAAGGTAGTTGTTCCCCATAGTTCAAAGCTGAATCCAGATATTATAGTGGCCTTGATGTGTGCACAAGACTTGGTTAACAAATATGCAAGGTAATGAAGTTTTGTGAATTTTTTCATATTTGATTTGTTTATTTCCATACTTCTATTTAAGTCTGACTATTTTTGTGTATGTAGTTGGTTCGACTATATTAATGACACCTCCATTTGTAGCTCTAATATGCATTGATAATGAGTTTGATTAGACCGTTTAAGATAATGATCAAGTTGCATTTTGTGAAAACATGTAGCTATGAAAAGTTAACAATGTCTTATATATGATTATATTTTATATTTTCTCTTGTTTTATATGTTACTATTTATTCATTTTATATCTTGTAGGTACTCTGATTATGGGATTTCAAAGACAATGATGATGCCAAAGGTTGTGGTCAATTGAGTTGGAATTTGAGATAACTTGGAAATTTTGTATAGTCGATTGAGTTAGATAGAGTTCATGGACAATGTGTTGTCCAAATATTTTTGTTCAACTTGTATGTGGATTTGATTTAAATTGAAAAATCTATGTGGTTGTTAGAATTGGAATATAAGTTGAATTGGAAAATCTTCATGGTGGTTGGAGCTAGGATTTGAGTTGCATTGAAATTTTGTGACAATTGAGTTGGTATATTATGATTTACAATATTTTAATTTATTACATTTATACGTGGCATACTATTACAAAATTGAAAAAAAATGAATATTCATAAAATCAATATTGTGACATTGTTTTAGTGTGGCATTCATCGTATGAATAAACCTCTGAACACAATCCCAATTTGACCCGCTCTGACCCCACCCATCAAGCGGCTGGGGTGGGGGTGGGGGTGGGGGTGGGGGTGGGTGGGGTAGGTATGGGGTTATCCAAACCCGAACCTGCCCTGCCCGGTTGCCATCTCCACCTAGAGTTGGGTTTCTCTTCTCAGAATGCAAGTGGGGGGCTGGGGATTGGGATCAGTTTCATGTCAAGTGGGGCAGGTATGGGGTTATTCAAACCTAAACCTGCCCAGCCTCGTTGCCATCCTTACCTAGAGTCGGGTCTTTCTTCTCAGAATGCAAGTCCTCTCAGGATCCTTGTGGACAACTAAAAGTTCGCATCAAGGCCCACAACTTACTGCATCCAAACATCTAATAGTAACTCAAATCCTTGTTTTAGTATCTATAAAAACTCACTTCAATCTTGAGTAAAATTCACTCTCAGACTGATCTTGCTGAGCACCTAAAAATAATAAAAGATCTCGTTCAAATATAAAAATGCCAAAATAAGAATTCAAACACCTAGGGTTGGATTTCTACAGGGGAGTCGTATCTAGATCCTTGCGGACAGCTAAAACTGCAGCATCAGAGCAATTGCCTTTCTACATTTAAACAACTAATAGTAGCTTATCTCCTAGTTTTAGTATCAATAAAATCTCAATTCAATTAAAGTTAAATTCACTCTCTTACATATAGTGTGGCAGCTAAGAATAACAAAAGATCTGGCTTAAATATACAATGCCAAAATAAGAGTACAAAACGTCTAAAGTTGGATTTGTCATTCTCTTATAGCGCATAATTCTTTTTTTTTTTTTTTTTTCACTAGGCCTACATGCGCAAGAAAAGGAGGCTACTCAGGGTTTGAACCAATGATGAGGCTAGGGAGTGGGGGCGCTAGGGTAGCCATGGCCCCCACTGCCATGAATGAATAATCAATATATATATGCCATTGCCCAAGGAAATAAAATTTTGGTAGAAATTTATAATAAAAAAAACATTTTATTAGATGTTACTGATTTTCTTATTTTAGAATATGAGGTGGACTATTAGCAAATAAATGAAGAAGTTTCTTTCTTTAGTTTTTATTTTATAGCATTAAATAAAAAAGCTTGCAAGATTTAATGTGTGAATTTTCTTTTAACTAACTTTAAATATATAAAGTTACGGTATTAAACGGGCAAAATAATCAATACATTTTATTTTGAAAAACTTTTCCTTGTTTTTATAGATTTTTATTTTGACCTTTTTTAATTTAGAAAAACTTTTCACTTGTCTAACCTGATAGTAAGGAAGCATTCAAAATTATTTTTAAATTTAAGCAACTTTTGATAATTGTATTGGGTTTATGTCTTCTATTCTGGTTTAACCGGATGGGTCTATTGGGTGTGATTTCAAAATCACAACAAATAGCTCTTTTTAGGACTTTCTCAAAACTAAGAGAGGAATTATGGGCATTTTTGAAAATTTACTTTTGATTTGGGCTTAAATTAAAGGCGTTTTAATATTTTCTTTTGTCCAACGGCAATAAAAGATGATGAAATTTGAAAACCAATATTTGAAGGTGTTTTAAAAAAAATATTACATAAATCAAGGAGGTTTAAAAACTTAGAAGGTTGGGCGTATTCTAAAAATGACTTAAATCAAAAGTTGGAATTATAAAAATCTTTTATATGTATATCTCGCAAGAAAAAACACAATGTGGGGCTGAGTAAGAAGCCATCTACCCTTCAAAAGTCTACTTGGGCTTTATGGATGATATCTTAAAATAATAGATGGCATTGTACTATAACACTACCATCATTTGATATGGTCACTCTAATTTAAATAAGGAATTAAGTTCCATTAAATAATATTATAATACATGAGTGTATATATTGAAAGAGAGATTGCTGAAAATTTTACAACGGAGTCAATAATAGATTACTTGCATGACCTGAATACTTGTCGAGCACTGTTTTAATTAATTGATGGCTACTTGTGTATTAAGAAAACTATATTTATTATTTTGAGGATTTAAAATAAAAAAGCTGCTCGTTACAATTTCTGTATACTATATTTTTTTATACACATATTAGTTCCCCCCCCCCCCCCCCCCCCAAAACAACTATAAAATTCCAGTTTCACCACTTATTTGAACCCTAGAGTGCCAGGTGGGAGCCCCTCTCCAAAAGGCAGTTCCTTTGAGAGTTGAGATCCTCGTGGGCAACCAAAAATGGATCAGTGGCGCCCACACCTTACTATACGTTTTAGATGACTGCAATGCATCTCCATTTTTCAGTGTCAATAACATGGAGCAATAACACGTCAAATATGAGTATAATCACTTGAGTCATGTGGACATCACTCTTAGATTGATCATGTTGGGCAAGTGAAAATAATAATAAAAAATTATTGCTCAAATATATATTGCCAAAATAAGAATACAGATCAAGTAGAGTTAGATTTCTCATTTTCAGAGGGCAGCCTCTTAATACCATCGTGTACAGTTAAAAATGCATCATTAGGGCCCACACCTTACTACATGTAAACAACTAATAGTAACTTATCACCTTCTTTTAGTATGAACAAAATCTTGCTTCAATTAGATTCCAATCCACTCTTGGCTGGGTCATGTGGACAACTTAAAAAAATATATCTCATTCAAATCTATAATGCCAAAATAAGAATACAAAACATATAAAGTTAGATTTCTCATACGAAGTATTAGATTTCTCATACTAAGGGGCAGTTCTCTGAAGATCCTTGTGGGTAGTTAAAAATGCAGCATCAGAGTCCACAACTTTACTGCATCCAAACAGCTGATAGTAACTTATCTCTACCTTTTAGCATGAAAATAAAATCTCAGTTTTATTAGAGTAGAATCCACTGTCATTCAGACCATGTGTTAGATGTAATCAATCTAGAACATTTTTCTATCCTTTACGTTGAATCGGTGGGATAGACCGCGAAGTGATTCCACAAAGGATACTAGAGATGACCCCCGGTTGTCCGTGGGAAAGGTGCCTATAGTAATAAACCATTTCTTTTGGAAAAGGATAAATTATTATTCCAATACAAAACCAATGCAACTCTGGAAATAGTATCATGTTCCACACTGACGATTCCCTCAATACAGGGAGGCACCTCCCTTAACCAAAACTTATCTACCCCATGCAAAGCACCATTTTTAGTTAAAATATGGGCCGCATGTTAGCTTCCCTCCTTACAAATCTAACACTCCACTGTCTAAAGGTCTTGAGTTTTTTTTTTCCTCCTGAATAAGCTGATCATACTTTGACCTTACCATCTTGTTTGATTTCATGGCTTTTACTATAACCAAGGCATCTCCCTCCAACATGACATCCAAAAAGCCCAAATCAGCACCAAGTTTAATGGCCTCTATAAGAGCAATCGCTTCAACCACCATAGGATCGGTACGCATACGAGCTTTGCTTGAGTGACTCGTGGCAAGGACAAGACCCAATGAGTCTCGGACTACTACACCTACTGCAAGTCTATTTAGATGCTTTGCAAGAGCCCCATCCTAGTTTGCTTTATAGGTAATAGAAATAGGTTTATCCTTTAGATAGTGATAGTTAGGGCTATGAGTTTGATTGTTTTCCTTCATTTGCAATGGTTGAAAATCCCAAAGTTGAGACTTGATAGCCTTAGCTCTCTCTTTAGGATTTTGCATTTCTCTGTAATGCACTCAATGATTCCTTCAAAACCAAATGCCCCTTACTAACATACTTATTTTTCCATTTCCTCTTTGCTCAATAATGTCATTAAGTGGGTTAATATCTCTCTAAAATCTAGATTTGAGAAGAAACATTTTTGTATCTTCCTATAAACTTCTATCTAAAGGTCAGATGCAACAGGGCATTCATATAGAGCATGGAAGACATTTTCATCGGCTAAGTTGCACATGGGACAACTGCAATTATCCAGAACGTTCTTCTTCTTCAAGTTTTCTTTAGTGGGAAGCACATTGTTACATGCTCTCTACAAAAACATTTTTATGGCATTTGGCACTTGGAGTTTCCAAATAAATTCCCACATTTTATCTTTATCCCTATTATTAGAGCATTCCCCATTAGTAAGCTGTAATTTTTCCATCTCCATGTGATAGGCACTTTGGACAGAAAAATCTTCATTCGCAGTTCCTCTCCAAACAAGTACATTTTAAATCTTATAACCACATATTGAGATTTGAGAACACCTTAACTTCCTCATCAGAGAAAAGCTCCTTAAGAAAGCTTGTATTCCACCAATTGGTTTGAGGATCAACTAGTTTTGATACTGTTGCATCCTCCGGTAAAATATGTTGAGGAGTTTGCACCATATAGGTAGATGCCCTTGGCAGCCATTTATCCTTCCATATTTTAGTTATAGTTCCATCACCAACTCTTTAAATCAAACCATCCCTTAACAGATCCTCGCTGAACATATGCTTCTCTAAGCAAAGCGGGGTCGATTCCTAATTCTTGCATCCAAGAAATTACCCAAAGGAAAATACTTCTCTTTTATAATCTATGCCACCAAAGTATTTGGGTACTGCAGAAGGCGCCACCCTTGTTTTGCTAATAGTGCTGTATTAAAATTTTTCAAATCCCTTAACCCTAGTTAGCTTTAGGTTTAGAGGCTCCCAATTTCTTCCGGGTCATCCATTGAATCTTTTTTATCTTTTCCCTGGTGACTCACCAAAATTTTTGCATGATTTTATTGATGTCATTGCATATTTTTTTTTGAGAGTTTGAAAACACTCATGTTACAAATGGGGATTGCTTGGATAAATCATTCGCTTCTATTTGAGAATCTTGTCAGATTGCATGGATTCTATATTTAGATAGTGCTTTTTTTGTTCTTTCTATTATCCTGTCTTTAGCTCAACCAATCTCTTGCTAGATTGTCCGAATCTTATTACCCTATGAAGGCGAAACAAAATGGACGGCTTAACTTCCCTTAGAGGTGAGTTTTCAATGGCCTCTAATAGAGGTGGACCCACATTTTCTACCGCCCCTCAAAAGCCTTTTATGTAGTCCACTGGTGGGACCCATTACCAAAGTCCAAATCACTCAACATTTGCATCAATGACGGTGATTCTAAGCATTTGAGAATGGATTTGCATCAATGACAGTGATTTTAAGCATTTTCTATCTCAAATGTGTCTCTTCTGATTGATTTATATCCCTAGCACTAGCTATGTGTCCCACTCAAAACACTCCCCCAACGTAAAAAACATAAGATGATGTTACAATAAAGAAGAAAATTATCTTGATTTTCTGCATAGTCCAATTATTACAGCATGAGATTTTCTCTCTGATTTTGACTACTACGAAACCACCAAACTGTATCAAGAAAAAAATATAAAAATCTAAAAATGCAGTGGCCTCTTTAATGATTCTCAGGATCTCAAAGAAAAAAATATTTTGCAGGTGAAATTTTCAATTGATTTTAAACGAATCTTATTTCTTTTCCGAGCCACTTACATTTTTTGTGCTGGGGGCGGGGGTTGAGCTTAGCAGGGCCTTTTGGCAGTATATTGCGTGATAAAATAGAAACAATATTCTTTGATAGAGACAACTTCAATGTCCTACTCAAAATTGGGATGAATTCCCCAATATCATGGAAAAGAAATCTATGCTGTATAAACCACGGCATTAAAATAGGCTTCCACAATTTTCATCTATCAACATTAGGCTCCACCGAAAACATCTAGAACCAGCACTAAGGGGCGTCAGTTTTCATCTAATTATCTAGGGCTTGTTTGTTAATTCCTCCTTATTGTAAAGTTAAAGTTATTTTTTATTTTAAGACATAATAACCCAAACCTAACAGAAGCAAATTAAAATATCACATTTAAAAAAAATTCTTCTACCTTTTTATACAAAAAAAAAGTCAAAAAGTTACTTTCTTATCTTACTAACTGACAAAATAGATCTACTTTTAATGCAAAAAGTAAAAAGTTACATTCTCTCTTTACTAAAAATAAAATCTCACCATTGGATTGATTTCACTTCTTTCTTTTTTTATTTTAAAAAATGATCATTCACATCACTTCACTATATCAGTTAAATTAACAAACGGAACCTTAAATGTTCAAACTGTTGACATGCCACCTTCTCTCACCCATTTAACTGCTCCATCACCTCACCTGAAATCTACTACCCAGACCGCGAGGGCGGGTCCCAGGCCCCAACAGCTGGTACCCAAAGATTAAATAAAAATCAATGAAAACGTAAGGCTCCACCACCACCGAATGGGATTCTCATGAGTGGGGTTTGAAAAGAGGGGCATACGGCATCCAACCATATATATGCATACATATTCCTTTGTTTGGAGAGGTGGGAAAATTTTGCCAGCGTACCACGACCGAGGGCCCACGTTTCACACTCCCCCCAAACTCCTAGCCATTTCAACGGTCCTAATTGATTCCATCCACATATGGGTCCCACCGATATCTTTTCCGGGCCGAACACTCCCACCTCCCGCAAAATTGACCAACCTGCCCCTCCCTAGGTCGGCGAAGCCAACGAGCGTTCGTTCCCCTTTCCCGCAACAAAATCAGCCGTCTGCCCCCCCCCCATTTCCCTTCTCTCTCAGACAGAGAAAGAGAAAGAGAGAAAGACACGCATCGAGCCCAAGTAAGAACACAGAAAGAGAGAGAGAGAGAGAGAGAGAGAGAGAGAGAAAGCACTCAAACAAACGCACAAGATCTTCGACGATTTCTGCTTTCGAACACTGCAAAGGTCCGTAGATTGACAGCCGATGATTCCATTTCCATTTCCATTTCAGTTTCAGTTTCAATTTCATTTCATCTGATGTATGCATTCCTTTTAGAACTTCATCTCAAATCAAATCAAATCACGCACCTTCGATCTCAGCTTTCAATAGATCTTAGGGTTGAGAATTTGTGTGCTGATTCCTTTTCATAGCTTCGATCGAGTTTGAATCTCTGAAATCTGAGGTTTGTGTTTGAATATCTTACTGATTCTGTGAGACGCGAGGCTTTCGCGTGATTTTGATTCTTTCTTTGGTTCTTGGGTGTGGGGCTTGAAATCCGTTGCATGAGCGGATTCCAAGGGTTTTGGTTGATTTGTGGGAGACGGACACTGGGCACATTGGATTTGTGTTTTGTGAACGGTTTCTGTATGTTTGTTTGGATTTTTGATCATGCGCGTAGCTGCGTTGTTGTTGTTCTTGTGTTGGAAAGTTGAATGCAGCTAGCTAAAAGTTTCACATTGATTGGATGTCTGTTAGGACGGTTAAATTTGTGGCCATTAGATGGATGGAGGCCTGAGTAGAGAATGGCCCGAGCTTCAGATTCAACTGCCAGAGGCTCAGAGCGTTGGGTTTCAGTCATTATGCGTATTTTCGGGGCTATGTGGAATTTGTAGGATTTGTATTGGTGTGGATCTATTTGTCATTTTAATTTTTTTTTTGTAGTTTTTATTTGGGGAGTGTGTAGGACTCAAGACCTGGAACAAGATATGATCCCTTCGCATGGTGGTACCATGCGGGCTGGACCAACTTTAAAGGCAACGTTGGGGGATGCGATGTTTTGAAACATTGAGCTGTGGAGCAGGGCGTTTCAATTGCCAGAAGCATGAGGATTGTACCTCGTGAGCGATATTTTTTTTAATCCATTACAACAATTATAGAAGTAATTAAGTAGAGGAATGCTCGCGTGCGTCCATCCCTCACCATAGGGTGAGGGAAACCTCTGTAATTGGAAATATTCATGTACAAAGGAGGAAATGCTGGATGTGGTCATTTGCAGAAGAGGAAAGTTCATGTGCAAAGAGGGAAAGCGATGTAAGTGTCCCTCACCGATGCACGTGAACATTCCTCAATGAAGTGTATTGAATAAATTAAAAAGATTCACACATTGTCTATTCTAAGCGTCCAAATGATATCTCTAGGGTTGATTTAAGTTAACTATGGTTACAACAGTCTTAAAAATAAAATTAAAAAAAAAAGAAAACTTTTGAGTTCTTACAGTCAAAGTCCATCCACAGTTTTTTCTTAAGAATACAAATAAAAAAAAAAAAGAGAAAACTTTCCATGCCTCCAAATACCTTCTTGACTGAACCACTTTCTTCATCTTGCACATAGTACTCGAATTCACCCCACACCACATGACTTCCCAATTTCAAGCTATATAGTTGTTAGGAGTTTTCGAAATGCTTCTCTAAACCAGCCTTGGTTCAAGCGCGAAATGCTTGTTAGAGACTCAGATGTGAGCCCCGGGCGCTTTTGGAACACTTCATCTTGAGGTGAGCCTTGAGGTGTAAGGCTTAAATGCTCCTAAAAACATTGGGTAGATCTAAGTGGTGATCGGGGATCTTATTAGAATTACAAATGGCTCCTTAAAGCACATTATGTATTCTACACAGGGTCAGTGCAACATCTTATCCGGATCCAGCGTTGGAGCACAGCCGTGAAATCAAATGGGTTAGGAAACTTTGGAGTGCGACATATAGGCAGCATATGAAAGAGCCAACTAATACAGCATTCATAAGGTTTATTCAGTACAAATGGTTGGATGCATGCTTCCAGTTGTTCCAAGTTGGCAAAAACAAGAGTTGACAGGGAGGCTAAATCTTTGTGCTAAGTTATTTTGTCAAATTTTCTCAACTCATTTATTAGTGAGCCTTTCAGCCTGATGGGATGCCTGCATTTTTATGTTTCCCCCGTAAATTAATTTTTAGTTAATTTTAGACAATAAATGGATTTTAATGCACATCCCATTAGATATAAGCTGCCAGATAAATGTTCCTTATCTCATACCTAATGCACCATTTATTTTCTTAAAATTCTGGATATTTAATTAACAAAGGTTGAAATAGAGTTGGCATGACAGAGGTCTGACGGCTATGCATACTGGTGACCATTGATGATTCAGATTCTTCATTTCTACCTAGATTCTTATATTCATTTAGATATTGTACATATAATTGACGATCTTGTAGTATTGATTTAGGTTGTGTTTTTAAATATGTAATGTGTCGCCGTATGCTAGGTGTGTTTGTTTCGATCGTTGAGGTAATATTTGTTGATTGGTTTTGTTGCACAATATTTATATGAAAACTTTGTTTTAATTTGAATTTGTTTAAAGATTTGCTCTCTCTCTCTCTCTCTCTGGTTGCCTGAACTGACACCCCATTTCTAGCGTCAGAGTCTGATTCACATAGCTATGCTCATGCAATATGGAAGCAAATAAATTATGTACAAATCAAAAGCTGTAGAGTATGGCTCAATGTATTAGTTAACAAGTGCACAATTCTATTCTTGAAAATCGCTATGGGCTGATGACTGCCGAGTGCCGAAGGCATCGTTGCTTGGACTAGGCATTGCTGCTTCACTCTTGTTTGAAGCATAGTTTTCATACCAACACAAGCAATTACCAAGGGTGCATAAATATAAGTGCTGCTGAGTATCCAATTAAGCATTGCT
This sequence comes from Sextonia rubra, assembly GCA_037013555.1. NCBI lineage: Eukaryota > Viridiplantae > Streptophyta > Magnoliopsida > Laurales > Lauraceae > Sextonia > Sextonia rubra. Next base: position 13,558,476 of record JASUAD010000007.1, on the reverse strand, counting down.
ATATGGAATTTAGCTGAAGCTAAAATTAATGGGCTGCATCCTGTGCTTCTCTGCATCTGTTCTGTTTATTTTTTTTCCACATTAACCTTTCTTTGGATTCATTCATTTGTTGTTCTTTTTGATAGAACTGGGAAATCAGGTGAAGCCATTTTTTTGAAATTTATTTTACTTTAGAATTGTTGGCCACTCTAAACATTATTTGATGTCTATTGGGTATGCACTCTTGTCAAAGGCCGATTAGGTTAGTTGCTTGATTATTTCCTCTCCTGTCTTTGTAGGATCAGTGTTTTTGCTCTCCTGTTGGTTAACACTTGCCAGTGCATGGATGTTTGTTGTAGATTCTGCCACCATTGTGAGCCTTTAATTTCTTGTCAGATTGGACATGGAATGCGACTGCTATGAAGTTTGAATATAACGTCTTCTGTTAAAAATATCCTCTGGATGTTGGATACACTTGGTTAAACTTTATTGCTGATAGATTTGGCAGTCACTTCTGCTAGGGAATCCTTAGTATCTATCCATTTCTAGATGCCATTCACTATAGGTGTTTGGTGCATTGTAATGTTGGGATCACCACCACCACCACCACCAACTATGACAATGACGATGGTGACAACAACAATAAAAATGAAAATTATGCTGGCATATCTTTATTCTTTATATATGTAGACTTTGCATCTGATGGTAGCATCAATAAGAAAATTTATATTGTTATATAGCTTTTAGTGTATAGACTAAGCATCTAGTACCCCCTGTTGATGCATTTTATCTGTCTAGTTTTTCTTCACCTGAGTACCTTATTTTTTTGAATAGCATTGATTATGCAATTGACATATAGTATCCTTTCTAAACTTGTCATCTTCATGAAGTTGAATGTGTTATATTACTGTTGAATATCATATTTTTCTTTCTAATTTTCTTGAGACATAAGTACTGACAATTTTCTTTGCCTTCCTTTTTTTAAAGAACTGTCACCAGCCATGATGAATTGACATTTTCAAATCCGTTTTTTTAGATGATGAGGGTTTGTATTTTGGTATAATGATTGATTTTCATTTTGTCTCTTTCCCTTTTCTTTTGCAGGCTTGTGATGTTGAAATGTTTCTCACAGATGGACGAGCATCCATATAGTACAGAGATCTATGGATGACTGGCTTCATGGGATTTCCATTTTGAGTTCCCATTTATAGATTGAGTGTCTCTTGATCATTCTGTAACATGGAACAATTTCAGTTTGAAATATACGATCTGTACATTTGTATATAATGCAACATTCCAGTGGCATTGCTATTCATTTCAGCTCTTCAACTTGGTTGGCGTTGCTTTGTTTTGCATTTGAACTGAGACAGTGTTGAACAATTATTCTTTTTTGATAAATAGATTAAGAGCATTTGATGGGAAGCTTGTTTGTATATACAGTGCAAATGGGAGGAGTGTGTTGAGTTCTTTTATGGTGGATACCTGATCATCTGAAATATTTGGAAACTCTTCTTGTTCTTCCATCAATGGAGAGCTTGGCACAACTGGAAGCCTTGTGTGAAAGGCTTTACAATTCACAGGATTCTGCTGAACGAGCTCATGCAGAGAGCACTTTGAAGTGCTTCTCTTTGAATACTGATTACATTTCACAATGCCAATACATTCTGGACAATGCTTTGACTCCTTATGCATTGATGTTGGCCAGTTCAAGCTTGCTGAAGCAAGTGACAGAGCACAGTCTTTCTCTGCAGCTCCGTCTTGATATCCGTAATACTCTAATTCTGCTTATGAGTATTATGCTTAATAATGTCTTTGTGGGAAGATTTGTACAAAGTGGATTGCATTTGTTTCTTGATATTTATTTATGTAATTTCCTCTTTCCTTTCTTGTAAAACACTTCATCTAGCGTGTTATGCATATAACACTAAGCAGTGCTATTCTGTGGTGTGTGCTTGGAAGTACAGAATCGGTTATTTCCTTATGTATTCTGTCACCTTTTGCAAGTTTTCCTTGCCTTGCAAATTTTCTTTCTCTTGTTTTTTTATTGATTAATTTTTGCATGTAAATTCTTGGGACTGTGGAGTCTTTAAAACTTTGGGCTTATTTGCTGTCTGGATAGGTTGTATGTGACCTTCGCATTCTCTTGTCTGCGAGTCCACTGTTCTATGCTTCTAGCTTTTTTATATGATTATATTTTGTTTTGTTTAGTTTGGTTTGTGGAACTAACCTCCTTTGATTTGTCTGAAGGAAACTACCTGATAAATTATCTGGCCACCAGAGGACCTGAATTGCAGCCTTTTGTAACTGGATCTTTGATTCAACTCTTTTGCCGAGTGACAAAATTTGGATGGTTTGACGATGACAGATTCAGAGAGGTGGTTAAAGAGTCGATGAACTTTTTGAGTCAGGTGAAGCGACTTTTTAGCTTTGTGACTATTCATGCCTTTGGAAAGTAGTCCCTTGAATGTTATTCTTTACATTGTTTTCATCATTTCTATCTGTTAATGTATGAGTTCAGACAGATCCTTGAAGGATGTCTATTTTGGTGGAAAGAATCACATGTATGGTTATTACATACAATTTGATTTTGAGATGGTGTTTCTTTGTTAGGCAATCTTTTTGGCAAAAGGACCTTGATACTTATTAGTAATCTGTTGGTACTCACCATGAAGGTGTCTTACTTTAAATTTCAGGAGATGACTGTAATCTTTGCTTCTTGAAACAAACACACACAACGATGCTTGCTAAATTTCAGAAACATGATTTTTGTCTATGCTAATGCCCTATGTGGCTTTCTTTTTACTGTGGCTTCATGTTCAGAAGCACCTTATCTCTGTGAATTCTACTGCCATGTGACTTGTTTTTTGGCATGGTTTGTGTTGTTTGAATTGCATTCGCCAAATCGCATCCACCAAATCTTTAGAACTAGCGTGCTTCATAGAAATTTAAATTTTCCTTGTGGAGGATTCAAGTGTTGAACGTAGTGAGTTACCAACAAGATCTTTCTGTCACCATTCAGGTTTGTGCCTTTTGACAATGATGCACATTAGGTTCTGATATCACCATTTTTTAAGTTTACTTTGATACCACGGTACACGCCACAACTTTTAGTGCAATAGAAGTATGGTACCCCATGTTGGGGAGCTTCCTCATTTGTTTGTTTGATTCTTTGTTTTTTTTCTTCACTTGGAATATATTTTATTTAGCTTCCAAAAAAAAGTATAGTACCCCATGTTGGGGAGCTTTCCCATTTGCTTGATTGATTCTTTGTATTTTTTTCTTCATTCAATATATTTTATTTTTCTTGAAAAATAAAAAAGAGTGGTGCCCGTAATACCCCGGCCCACTCCATGTTGAATGCTTGAAGCAGTACGGTTGTATTATTTTGGGTGCTGGATCTTAAATTAGTGGCAAGACTGTTATGAAAATTGTGTTTATTGTCATCAATTGTTGCTTTTAAGAATGTTAAGGAATAGAAATGTAAGTGATTTGTATCTGTATGCATTTTAGTTGGTACTTCTTAAATTTTATTTTATGTTATTTTATTATATTATTAACATCATTATTATTTTTTGTCATGGTTCAAAATTGCATTAACGGTCAACCTTGGAAAACAATACTACACGGTGTTGCATTGCAGCTCGTCATGGTGTGAATTTTGATGACCCGAAAAATTTGAAAAAATAGCAAAAAGTCCAGGATATTGGAAAATGCTAAATTCTTTTTTTTTTTAATAGTACACACCATGAACCAAAATATCAGTCCCTTAAAGTCATGATATCCAGTATTGCCGTCCAATCTTTGACAGTAAAGCATGTTAGGTTTTGGTGTTTAATATTATTCTCTATCTTAATTTATGAATCCATCCATCAATGTAGCCCATATCGAAAATCCAAATCACTGTAAACAACTATCGGCCTTTTTGTTAGCTTTGTGAAATTTCACTTAAATCAGAGCTGGGCCCATCATGACATCGTCAAATTAACCATTCCATATCATTTGTATCATTGGTTATATTACGACTTGACAGTCATATCTATATATTAGTGCTGTTGCTCAACCTCAACCGTTGTGCATATGGCCTGTCCCTTTCCAAATTGATCTGGGTGATTTCTGATTGAGAGAAAAAAATAAAAAAATGATCATTGGTGTATCAGATACACTGTGCTTGTTATCCATTAAATGACATTAGATTGACAATTTGCAAGACCCAATGTCAGTTCCATTGTTATATTTACCACTCTAAACCACTTTTTTTCTAATATTTCATTGATCAACTACTTGGATTTTCCTAATCTCTGTGTGTGTGTGTGTGTGTGTGTGTGTGTGTGTGTGTGTGTGTGTGATGCCCTGTTTTAATCTTTAGACATCTGGGAAAAGTGAGACGGGTGAATAAAGAGGGAAAGAAGGTTGGTTTGCATTTCTTTGCTTTCAGGGTGATATTTTAAAAATATCAGCCAATATGAGTGAGAAGGGTGAATAAAGAGGGAAAGAAGGTTGGTTTGCATTTCTTTGCTTTCAGGGTGATATTTTAAAAATATCAGCCAATATGACTAATTTTTTTTGGTTCTTTTGCTTATAAGAGACCAAGACTGATATCTAGCTGAGATGACCGACGTTTTGGGGAATTTTGGTAGTACTAGACCAAGACTAATAAGTCTTAAAGTATTGGTTTGGTTTAAAACCAATACTGGTACATTTTGGTTGATGCATGTTGGCATCTGTCTGATATTTCAAATTGTGGGCATGGGTGGCAGGAATCTTACTTGATGAGAGTTGAACTTTTATATTAATTGTTGTTATTTTACACCCATCCTGCGGATCTCCATGAACTGTGGTCTATTTAGCATAGATATGTGTATGTACAATTCTAAATGCTTGAACCAACTACAGTTAAAAGCAATGATATCAGAGCTACATTTGGAATGAACATTCTCACTTTCTGTTTTTAACAGGCATCGCCAGATCACTATTCTATCGGTTTGAAGATATTGAACCAGCTAGTATCAGAGATGAATCAGGTAAGTCATTGTCAAGACTTATAATCTTGAAAAATGATGTTTTCTTTCTGAGAGAGACTGATTGGTACATCATCACAAAAGTGTAATCCTTTACAGTTATACCAATTATCTACCCTGGAATGTCTAAATATTACCATCATCAAAGCATGTCTTAACTCCAGTGGACTTCCAAACAAATGAGTTCCAGATCAGATGTTTTGAGGAACTATTTTGAAGTTCTGTGGGAATAGTGTGTTTTTTTTTTAATCCTTTCAAATTTACTTATGTTCTTGCTTTCGCTAATGGAATCACATCTCATTGATTCTGCATATGGCTCTGTGCCAGTTTTTTGAAAAACTTTATTGCTAATTTAAAATGGAAAAGAGATGAAACCTCATCAAGAATCCCCAAGCATTTAATCTTGACATAAGGTCTCTTCTTATTGTTAAGTGCCAGATCACTTTTCATCCCTTATGGGAGACATCTTTATCATAACCGTCTTTTGTGTATCCTTTACCAATTGGGTTGAGAAGTAATAACCATGACATTGTTGTATTGAGATCGTCCCCACAGAGAGAGAGAGAAAGCCTTCTTAAAAGCTGATTGTGTTGCCATTCCATATTTTAAACCAAGAGCACTGAAGATTAGTTGTCTGTGAGAACCTTATCACGAGTCCATTTGTATGGACTCATGATTGATGGATGATCATCTCAGTAGGCAGTGAAATCACCAAAAGCCTGATCTACAGAAGTGGAGGTGGTAGAATCCCATAGCACAAGTGTACGTTGCTCATTGTCCAAACCATGGTGTTTCAGTTCATGTCATTATTAATTTTAAAGAAGAGGGGGGGGCACGGCGAAGAAAGTCCAAATCATGGTGTTTCAGTTCATGCCATTATCCATGAAAGTTGCTCGGCTCTTTACATGTCTATGACTGCTCCATATTGAAAACTTCTATTTTCTATTTTTGGATGGATCACTGAATGGTTGTTTGGCTATCATCTCCATATTGAAGACTGCTAGTTTTCTTTTTCTTGGATTGACCACTGAATGGTTGTTCGGCCACCCTTCGCTTATTCTTGTCCATTTCAATTGTACCTGAACCACAATTTCTCACCTACTCTTCAAGCTCAACTCCGAGTCACTTGGCCAGTTACAGAGCCTGCAGAAGACAACCAAAAAGCTCATCAAGGGAATGAACATAACAGTATGATCTGTAGACTCATGATGTTGCTTGCACTGAATGGGTGGGTGTTAGAAAGATTGACGTCCTACTTGATGAGTTGCCGCAGAATATTTCTAAAATTGTTGACCAACATCAAACCTCCTCTAGGAGAGAGGCTGTTCCGAGCCAAAGCACATTCTCATACTTCAGTTGATGATGCACAAGAAGATTTGAAGAACTTAGAAGGGTACTCCCCAGAGGAATTCCAACTCTTCTTGTTAGTGGTAAGTGGCAACCCATAATACAGCTAAAAGAACATCCTTAAAAAGAGTCAAGCGGACTGTGATAACAGACGGTTGAAAACCATCCTCTGAAACAACTTCTCCATAAATAACTAAAAACTTGGGTGCCCGCACTATGGTTGTTGTTATTATTATTATTATTTTTGAATGGTGGCTGCAAAGTTGGTACAAAGTTGAATAAAAAAACTTCTAATGATCACATACACTAACATCTTATCAGAAGCTTACTCTATCCTTCGACCCGACCCCACTTTGAACTAAATGGCATTCTGGAAGTGACGCAGCACGGGGAAGAAGAATAGCCAATGGGCTATTCTCTAAGCCAAAAGGCTTAGGGATAAACTATTTGGGTCTCACACCAAAGGCAACCAACTCACTTTGGAGAAGAAAATTGAAATCTTATTCAATGTTGTAGTCTATTTGATGCAGTCTAGGGCCCAGCCGCCTCTCAGCCCCTCTTCAAATTAGATTAGGATTATTGTTATTATTATTAGGAAAGTTTCTATTTTTAGCCTAGGGTTTTCTTGCTTATTAAGATTGTTTTACTATATATATGGCTTTGTAGAGAAGAACTTCTCAGATTTGGTTGATTAATAGAATTGGGTTTTTTCCCAGAGGTGTCCCTCGTGTGTGTTGAAGTCCTTTGTGATCGTTCGAAGTATCGTTGGACACGTGCTCAGGCACCTCCACGCAGCCCTAGCCCTTGGGCTGCATCACTATTCCATGAAAAGGGATTACATCATATTTATAGCTAAACTACGCTTTAAATAATCAAACAATTCAGTTCATTCCAAATAAGGAGTTCTAAACCAAATATAAAATCAATTTCTAAGAAACTTAAGAAAGCAACTACTAATAATAAATTGATCTTCATTGCTGGGCCTGATTGGATTTGGGCCCAATGGGTTGGCCAAGCATGGATCTGGCTTGCATCAGTTCCCCCCTCTTGGGGAAGAAGTTGTTCTTGAGTTCGGTAAATGTCCATCTGGGTCGAAAATCATTCGAACAAACTTCCGAGTCACTTGTTGAGCTTCATGTTGGGGACATGACTTGAATGCGTGATTTGATCTTTTCTTCCAATTAGAAGTAAGTTGGAGCTGTTGTTTATTTTGAGGACTGCATGTATCTTGAATTTGTGATTGGACCATTAGTTGCTTCAATTGTTTGATGTCTATCATCCATGTTTGATCTCTGAAGATGAAGTCAATGTGGTGGACTTCAATTGCTTGATCTTCTTGCAAAACCATTGTAACAATTGTTTTGACGTCTGACAATTCAATTGGCTTTTTTGAAATTGGTGGTGCAATCATATCCATTGGATGGCTAATGTCTGCTTGTACTTTTTTCTGACCTCTCTCTCTTTCTCTCTCTCTCTCTCTCTCTCTCTCTCTCTCGCGGGTGGGTTGGGGCCGACGAATAGGATGTGAAGGGGATGGAGCGTTTTGAAAGTTCGAAAGGATTCTAGGGTGGTTTTGGCGTGATATGCAAGGTTTAGGTAGGGATTTGGGCTTCCAGTGGTTCAGTTGGACCGTCAAAGATGGGGTTTGGCTATTTTAAGGATTCGAAGGGGCTAGCGGGAGGGGTGTGGGGATGAAAGGTGTTGGGTATGGATATAGGGCCTTGGGCGATTTGCAGAAGCATATGTGGTTTCGCAAGGTGATTTGGGGTCGGTGATGGTGTGGGGATTGTAAGGTGGTGTGGTCCCTGTGCTGTCTCTTCTTCCTCTTTCTCCCTTTTTTTTTTGGCTGGGTTTGATGTTTGGTCAAAGGATTCAAAAGGGTAGAGGGCTAGGTTATTGTGGAAGTGAGGTAAGGGTTCTGGGATGGTTGGGAGTGGGGTTTGATTGGGGTGATGGGGTTTGGAAGAGAGGATCGTGTGGGTGTCGGTTGGGGATTGGAGATGGGTTAGGTTGGGGAATATTGGGTGATGGCTTCGATGGGCTGGGATGGATAGGAGAGGGCTCGGGAGTGGGTTGAAGATGGATTGGAGATGGCTTCAATTGATTTAAATGATGGGGATGATGCTGTGATGATGGATGATGATGATGATAGATGATATGGTGATGAGGTGAAGATGATCAATGGATGATGAACGATGGATGGCAATAATGGAAATAAAGAGATGGGGATACCCGGCTTACCTCAGATCGGATATTGGAGCAGCGATCTAAGAATGGATCTTCTCTTTGATACTAATTGGCGCAGCACAAGGAAGAAGAATAGCCAATAGACTATTCTCCAAGCCAAAAGGCTTAGGGATAAACTATTTAGGTCTTACACCAAAGACAACCAACTTACTTGGGAGAAGAAAACTAAAATCTTATTTAATATTATAGTCTGTCCCATGAGAAGGGATTACATCTATATTTATAACTAAACTATTATCTAAATAAGGGAACAATCTAGTTCAATCCAAATAAAGAGTCCTAATTCAAATATAAAATCAATTTCTAAAAAACTTAAGAAAGCAACTACTAATAATAAATTAATATTCATTGCTGGGTTTGATTGGATTTGGTTCTAATGAGCTAGCCAATCATGGATCTGGCCTGTATCAGGAAGATAAACCTAATCCTACTTAAAGGGTCACCCAAAGAAGAAATTGGATCCCATGCCTTGGACACCTTTTCTTACGTCCGGTGTGGATTTTCCAAGCCAACCACTCACTATGGAGCAATACTCTCATCCACGGTGGCCTCCTGCTCTTGTGTAAGTTGCTACAACCATTTACCTTACAAAAACTTAATTCCTCTCTCATAGTTATCCAATCTTTGTATGCACATTGTTGGGTTTGGGTTGAGTCCATGGTGGTCCTGTACCTGGACCTGATTATAGTTATATATGCGGACCAAGTTGGACTTGGGTTTGAACAAAATTCATAAATTAAGAATATGGCTGGCATGTTTTGAACCTCTGAGTTCATGATTGCACCATCAAGTGTCTACTATTGTTTTGGGTTCTTAGGAATTGATGTATAAAATAATATTATTCTAATAGTTACTTATTAATTGATATATAATTTTGGAATAACAGCTGTTTATAGATATATTTTATATAATATATTGTATTGTTTTACATATGATGGGTAATAAGATATTTGGGTAGGATCCAATTATCAATTTGGTCCAAAAAGAAAGTCTATACTAGGATTTTTCGGGTTGGAATCCCTGGTTAGTTGGGTAGAAAGGTCCACAGACATCCCTGATTCACCAGGTAGTTAAGAGGTCCACTACCATCCTTACTATAATTGCCAAAGTACCCTCCTCTTTTTGGCTTATTACCTCCCATTTGATAAAGTGGAACCCTTTTTTTTTCCTTGCTTCCTTTATGGAATAAAAAAACTATTTTTGAATTTTAGAAAATTAACTTTCCATTACTTTGCTTGGGCGTTCTCCGTTTTAAGTGATGCACTGCAGTGGCACCCTGTTTCAGTAAAAAGTAGGCAAGACTTATGGGCTAGTGCATCCTCTACTTTAAACGACTCATTGTAGCAAGCTCGCTTCACAGTGGAAAGTAGGCAATGGTACTTACACCAATCTGGATGCGTGCGGATAAGGAAGTTATTGCAAAAGAAGAGGAGGATTTGACTTCCTACTTAGAATATTGGGACTTTGATAGGCAAGAGTGTGAGTTGGTTGATACAATGAAAAGAAAAGTTAGTGCAGCTTGTTTAAAGAAACAGAGTGGAAAGGGATAAAGCTAAGGTGCTAAACTGATGGTTACAAACTCTTCCATAGAGGAAAGAACAATGTTAGAAATGGAGTAGTTATAGTATTAAATAAGGATTTGAAAGAAACGATTGTGGGGTTAAAGAGGTTGGGTGATTGACTTATAGCAATTAAAATAGTGGAGGAGGAAGATAAACTACATATCATTACTGCTTATGCACCCTAGGTGGATCAAATGATGGTATTGAGAGACAATTTTGGGAGGAGATAGATGGTGTATTACGAGAAATTCCAAGTAGCGAAAATATTTTCCTTGGAGGGAACTTAAATGGCATGTTGGAAAGGATAATAGAGGGTATGAGAAAGTGCTTCCTTGGAGGACAAGGATTTGGAGCAGGAAATGATTGAGGAGACCCTATATTGGAATTGTGTTCGCATTTGGCCTTGTAATAGCAAACACCTCATTGGGGATTGAACTGCAAACCATCCAGGTTGGGTTTTGTGAAGGAGTTTCTAGAGAGCACAGCAGCAGGACACCTCTTTCTAGGAATTGCATAGAAGCTAGATATAGCTTGATTTTTAAATATTTTATTTATATATTTTTATTTGCATTTTAAATTTGTTAAGTGAAGTTTGATTATTGTGAAATTTGCACATGTTAAGTGTTGTGGAGTTCTTTTGGATAATAAACTCTGTGCAAATGATGTTTTGACTTCTATCTGCAATCCAGTCAGAGCATGTCTGCAGTTAGTCCCATATTTATTTTGAAAATGCATTTGGCCTTCTTTGTTCTTTTCTAACATATTTTACTAACATGCATCTTCTGCTGTGTTTCTTAACTCTTGAATTTTTCAGCCTAATCCGGGATTGCCTTTGACACACCATCGAAAGGTCGCATGTCATTTCAGGGACCAGTCACTGTTCCAAATATTCCAAATATCGCTTACTTCATTGCACCAACTTAAAAATGATGGTAATATTGCTAGGAAAATGCTCTAAATAAAATGATTCTTCCTTATTGATTGTTTCATGTTAAAATCTGGTTTCATAGCTAATTTTTTAATGTTTTCTTCCCTATTTGCTTGCCTTCTGTTCTATGTTTCATGCAATATGCAGTGGCGAGCAAATTGCAGGAATTGGCATTGTCACTTTCACTAAAGTGTTTGTCTTTCGATTTTGTTGGTACATCCTTAGATGAAAGTTCAGAAGAGTTTGGCACTGTGCAGGTACTCTTCTTAATTTTATTTTTATTTTTGTTGAGATATTATTGATCGGAGTTCACAGATTCTGCCTTAAGAAGTCCCCATTTTTCCAGGCAGACCCCATTTTTGCAGGCAGAATATTGATGCATTCTTGTCATTTCTTAGATACCATCAGCTTGGAGACCGGTCTTGGAGGATCCTTCAACGCTGCAGATCTATTTTGATTACTATGCAATTACTAAGCCTCCTCTCTCAAAAGAGGTGAGCTGGAAACTTAATTGTCGTATTTCATCTTATGCTCTCTGTGTATTTTTTGAGAAGCTTTCTTTCCAATGTCCCATTATATGTATAGGAAAATAAGCCTACGAGAACTAGTTCTCACCCTTTTTTGTGAGAACTCTAGGTGAAGCTCAGCCATCATCTAATCCAAACCTTGCAATACACAGGGACCTACGATAGTAACTCACACCAAGTCTCAGTCAGATCCAAATTTACTACACTGTTGGATTGATTGTGCACCAATCCAAATGGACTGAATTTGTGGGCCACGGATGAAGGGGTTAGGGACATGTAACTGGGGCTAAACTTAATATGAGAGGTGGTTCCACATATATCTTTCCATCTCCCCTAGTCCCATCCCCAAATGGGACCCACAAGTAGGTCCCATAAAAGTTCTTATGGTAGGTGCGTGAGAACAGTTCTCATATGGTCAAAGTCCATTTATGTATGTATATAGAAATATATATATATATATTCATTGTAATTGAACCTGCATTCACATTGACAGTTGTTTTGGAAATAGACACAAAATTTAGATTCAGAAATTTGTCAATTTATCACTCTCTAACTTGATACAAAGTGATAAAAAAATGTGCGATTTGGGCCTTGTAGTTCTGGAGCTTTTGTATTTGTCTTTTTGAGTTTTGACTTTCATAGCATCCTCAGTATTTGAGTTTCCTACTTATCCTTTCATTTTCAATCAAGTTCTTGGATGATCCAAATTTCGTGCCATAAGGTAGAAGTTTGGAGAAAGGTTTGTGATTCAATTGGGTGGGAAATTAGGAGATCAAGGACTAGGAGTATATGGAATGCAAGTTCAGTGGAATTGGAGTAGGGAAGCTGAGTTGGTATTTATTGAAATTAATGCCATTGATGATAGATTTCAAATTTATGAGCAAAGTATAGGAAAAAGCTTATAGGTTCGGTTGGATGTGACAAACAGTGCAAACATAGGTGGGCAAAGTGGAGACACACTGGTGTTGGCAGTCGTCGAGTGCCTTCATTTGGATTAAATGGGCATTTTTGTAAGAAGGTAGTCAGATAGTACTTGTCCTTTCAATTTTAATGTTAGGCAATGAAACCATTCAAAAAAAAAAAGGGTTAGGCAATGAAGAAATTGAAAGATGTTAAAGTTGATGGCTGAGGTGCGTACTTTAAGATTGGATTTGCAGAACTCGGAGAAAGGATAGAATTAGAAATGAGTATGTTAGAAGAAACACATGGGCGTCTCCTATAAAAGATAAAATCAAGGAATTCAGTTTTAGATGGTTTTGGAACATAAACATATTAGAAGCAGCCTCTGTGCTGATATTGGTTTGTTTCCAAATTCAAGGAATTAAGAGATGAGAGAGACAAATAAAGATCCTGAATTGAGTAGGGTGGAAAGACATGATTATTAATGGAGTTAACATAAAGCATGGCTTTAAATAGGTTGAGTGGAAATATAGAACTTACAAAATTGACCCACCAGATATATGAGATACGACGTGATAATATCGGTCATCAAAACCACATTATTCTGCCCAAAAACTAGCCATCATTGGATTTGGGGGTATTTATATTTCTTTTCATTTATGTCTTTGTACTTATGTTCATGATGTGAAATCTTGGTTCTTCAGCTTGAATCAATTCATCAATCTAGTTTGCTATAATGTAAACAGGTTTTTTAGGTTATGCCACTATCACAACCCACCGACCCGGAACCCTGGGCACTTGGGATTCTGCATCGGGACTTAGTATTATCACAATTCATAAATTAAATTGAAAACAGTCCAATAAGAATCCAGGCAGTCTTACAAAAATATTTGCATATAAGTTAAAGATCTGAATTCAAATAATCAACTAAACAATGTTAACCATAAAATGGAACAACTATACTGTCTTAAAAATGAGTGGAGTGAAATAAACAATCTATTAAATCTAATTCTCTTCCTCAGCTAGGTGACTTCGTCGCTCAAGTGCACATCCCGAAGCCTATTTCCTGGTCATCACAATGTTCTTCAGTCTCAAAATCCTGGTTACCTAGAAGGGGCAATCCCGGAGTCAGTGGATACGGAGTGAATAAACATACAATTCCATTTGAATAATAACCAACACAACACGAGAAAACTTCAATAAATTATGCAGGATGATCAAAGTGGTATTTCACATTACTAACAGTAAAACGGTTCCACTGTCATTTTCTTTCACCACCACCACCTAACCCTTGGTAGCACTGGCCAACATGGGGTCAAGTACCACAAGTACAGGGCCACATGCAAGAACCTTAAGATTCACAAGTGCACACATCACGGTGACCCGTCGGTTAACATCATCACGGAAGTACCAGAGGATCAAGTCCTCTCATGGCTGACCACAGTCAGACGATCCATAAACATGGCTGGCATAAAGCCAGACTAGCATCCATGGTTGACACTAAGTCAGACACCAAACCACGGCTGATCTGAAGTTAGACAGCATAATCCATGGGCCATTTGTAAGGAGGACGTCATCTCCATACAGTCCTTATGTCTTGGGGTGTCCATCGGTAATTCCAGACTATTTCTAAGTCTGTGGGTATTACACAACTTCACAGTCTACTACTTTACAAATTCAGATCTGATTACCTATTCAAGTTCAGCCTTACAACTGAGGTGACTGTGCAATCTGCCTTTTCACATAATTCCAGATTTATTCAGTCCTCTTCCGATTCGGTATTGTTGTCCAATGGGTATGGGGCTAATTGTATAGCAACCTCTTACAAATATAAGAAAACACAGTGGCATAATCAGTCACAAGGATATCATATACTCATTATTGAACTACAGATGTTCCACTTATTATCCATGTTGAATGAAGAATCAAGAATTTCATCATATATGCATAAATGCAACCAGAACTCACGGTGAGCATCACATACTCGATCACCTTATTAACAATATGGAAAGCCATCATAAAATATCAATGCTTCATGTAGACAATTTACAGCCAGAAGTCATAGGTCCCACATATTCAGTCACATGAATATACTTAACTATATGGCATCAACTATATGTACTGACATAGACTATTTGCCATATAAGAACCAGCTATAATTTGTCCATCACTAAAGAGAGCACACAATAGGACCCTTGTCATGGAAGGGGTGAAATACCACACATATGGAAACCAATCCTTGTGAATCCATTGACAATAATTCAACAACATAGATACAGGTAACATAGGCAGTAGTTAACAATAAATCATCACATTCAAACAATTGTAAAATCATTAACTATGGAGCAATGGTAGGATTGAAAAGGATTCATCACATCTGGAGATCACCCTTAATCCAAAACCCAAGGTACAAATTTGGCCAGGTACTATAGGATTTCAATTTGGGTTTGGTCAGCCCTATCACGACCCATTCTAATTTGTTGTCACCAACAGTAACCATTTCAAGTAGAATGTATGTACAATTCATAATCCTTCCATCTTCAATATTGTGGGTTCAAACCTATCCAGTGATGGACAACAGACAGAGACAATTAATCATGACTGTTTCTGTCATCTTTGATTCAATGGAAGCATTAGAATTCAGATTCAGCCATTAAAAGGTCTCATCTACTTGGGTTATACTGTCTACTACTAAGATTCAAGTCCTATCATCCCAGTGTTACTCATTCACATCTGAATTCAGTAATAAAAGATCTATGATCTACCAACTGAAATTTAGGTCATCTGAACAAGTCCATAATATAAGTGATATAAAACTATCCACTAGTTTCAGTTCATACATCATAATCAGCATAGAATACACCTAGATAGTCACACATCACAAAACAGTCAAGGCAAAAAAGAGGATTAGGTACATGCAGTGAAGGTCCAACGCTTTGATAAGGTTTGACCTATGTCCTGCATTCTAATCACTAGATTTGGTTGAACCCTAGGCTTCCAATTGGGTTGGCTGTCCCCAAACCCCTAACTACAAACTAAGGGTGCTGTTAAGGCTGAAACTCCATCAGTGGAGTCCCGGCCAAGGGTTTCACAATCCTAGGGTATCCAATGATCTTCATTTATTAATGAAAATTCCTTGTTCCCCCATGTACTATATCATTCAGACATTCATCATCATGTTTATAATCCTTAAGGGTCTGTTTGCTAACTTCACTTTTAGTGTGAAGCGAGTTGAAGGGTTAAATTAAAAGATGAAAAAAAATAAAAGGGTTCAAATCAAAAAATGATTGCATTCTGTCTTTTATGAGAAGAGAATATAACTTTTTGACTTTTTGTGTTAAAAGTCGATATTTTTGTCAGTTATTGGTATGAAACGGTAGCTTTTTGACCTTTTAGCGTGAAGAGGTTGAAGAATTTTTTGAAATGTGGTACTTTTGATTTGACTCTTTTGGTTTATAATGTCTTGAAACGAGATTTCACTTCAACTTATCAGTGAAGTGAATTTACCAAACACACCCGAAAGCATAAAAATATAAGAAAACAATCTTTAGAATTGTGATTATGCAAGTAGATTTGAATGTCTACTACTCTTCTCACATACTCACATACGACCATCTAGCACCCAACAACTGGATCCATGTCTCTGTACAAGCAGAATGACATGTTTACTCATCTAGTTCAGATTACTGTTGCACGATTGACTTGTGGGAAGATGTAATTCATTCACAAAACCTAGACTGCTGGTTGCCTCCTCTTATCCCAAGCTTTCCTTCTAGTTCCTCTTCTTCTCTGCGAGCTTTAACGTAATCTCGCCAAGGTTTCTAGGATTAGGATTTATGAGAAACAAGGATTAAGAAAAAGGAGGAGTGAAAGAGAGACGATGGAGGGGGACTAGGGCTTTTAAAGTGGAATGGGATAATGGAAGCTTGGATTCAGTGAGTATAAAAGAAGTTCAAGGTTGGCAATTGCAATTTGAGAGTGGAAAGGATTCTTGCACTATAGAAACATGTGCAAGTTCTCAACCCCTATCAGGATTTTGTGCATTGCATAAAATCCCCAAGTCGATCTCTCCCTTTTTAAAACGAGTGTCGTACTTTAGTCTCTTATAGCCTCATTGTTCATAAATCTGGGTCCCACAATTTAATCCTACTAATAGAAAACAATTTCTAAATAGTAAATATACAAAGGGTCCCCACCAGGTGTAATTAGCTAATCCTATTAGCTCAAGTTCTGGGCCTACCAACTTCTTAAACTCTTTTTAACAAGTCAGGGCCCACTTGGTAAAATAAAGCAACACTTACAAGCAGTAATGGCCCCCCACCTATTATTTTACACACCAAATTTTATATTATAAATGCTCGTCTTTCACAAAATAATGAATATACATATAATATTGAGGCCAAATCATAATTCCAAGAAATATAGATAGCTAAAATTCCAGCCCCTAACATGGGGTCAGGGATATTACAGCCACCATGGCCTTCTGTTTATATCCATGCCTAGGTTTTAGTTGACCTTTGAGCAAGAGCAAGTTGAATGGAGATCTTTTTTAGATGATGTTCTTTGATTCTTTCATTGATATGAGCCTAGGATACATCAGTAGCTAAGGAGAAAAGGGCTAACAAATTCCTAATGCTTTAAGAAAAAAAGTAGTTTTTAGTAATACCTGAGCGAGTTCCTTGTTGGGTTCTTGTTTTTTGGGGTCTTGGCCCTTGCTTATCGGTATAATTCTGTTGTACTGTTAAGCTTTTCTTAAATTCAAGTTACCATTAAAAAAAGAAGTGCTCGGGTTATAATGGACTGTTTTGTATTTTGTTTCTGGCTCACTTGTTATGTGGTTGTGCTCTTAATAAAATATTTCTATTGCTACGAATTAAAAAATGAGTCTCTCTAAGCAGCACATGTTCTTCCTTTAATGAAATACAAGTGTGAGATTGATGCAAGGCCCTAGGGTTAGTCTTTATGTGACAAGTGCTAAAGCATGATAAGAGGTCTCAGCAAAGACTTTCACATGAGGATACACCTCAAAGGGAAGAAAACTCACCCCAAAATTATTAAAATTCTGAAGTCTGAGATCTAAATCTTTACAATGCATATAAATAAGCAAAGAAACCTTAGGGGCTAAGATTCC
The DNA here is from genome assembly GCA_037013555.1 of Sextonia rubra. NCBI lineage: Eukaryota > Viridiplantae > Streptophyta > Magnoliopsida > Laurales > Lauraceae > Sextonia > Sextonia rubra. The sequence goes on along the minus strand of JASUAD010000007.1, from coordinate 13,540,837 downwards.
TACTCAAACTAGGAAACTAAAGAAATTGGAAACTACCCTAATTACAACTCAATATAGAATTCAAAAGTGCTGAAAATTAATTTAAATAAAAAACTAGAAATCTTTAAACTTTCTTGGGTCCCACATGTGGACCACGAGTCTCCTTAAATGGCCCATTGGCACTGCACCAAAGATACATCATTAGCCAAGGAGAAAAGTCTAACAAATTCCAAGAACTTTTAGGAAAATGGAAGGCATTTTTTTCCCTTTGTGCTTCTCTTGCCTTGGCATTTTCTACAGTTTTTTTTTCTTCTAAACATGGTGATTAAATTATTTAGATTAGAAAGTGAGAAAAAAAACACTGTATTGGGTTTTTTCTACTTGGTTAAACGCTTTTGAAAAAGATGAAATAACTTAAAGGGAGCAACACGAGGTGGTACATGTCAATATCTATCTATTTTGTGTGCTTGTTTTATTTGCCTTTATGGCTTCAACTCTGTCACATCCATAGTTTAAAATATCGGCAGAGACTAGTACATTTTGGCCGATGCGTACAAGCATCATTCTTGTATAGGTCACAGTGAGACTCAATAAAATATTGGGGTTGTATCGGTGGATATAGGTCGATATTTGTAAATGTTAAGAGTAATATTGGTATCGGCTGATACAAACCATGTAATGGTTCTTAGGGTTTAAAAAAAAACAGAGAGGAAGATAAAGAGGGGAGAGAGATCGACATGTTAGAGAGAGAGAGAGAGGTGCTCTCCCGGTCTTCTTCTTTCTTCCTCTCCCTCTTCTTCTCATCCCCTTCTCTCTCTCTCTCTCTCTCTTTCTCTCTCTCTCTCTCTCTCTCTCTCTCCTCCATTCGGCCTTTCCTCCTTTGATACTTGGAACGGAAAAAGGGGCCTCTTAAAGAAACCTTCGATTGCTACGTTGTTGTCAAATGTCCCTGCTCACATTCTAAATTCGCGGGCTCAAGGCTCCATATTGTGGCGCACATTCCAAAGATCCATGAAGCCCATATTATAATAGATGGGGCCAAAATGTAGTACTGTCCAGGCCCAATTAGTCATCTGGGCCGCACCATTGACTCATAAGTCAATCTAATTCATTGGGTTTAGTCCACATTCCCAATTTCACTGAGAGCTACTGTGGCATGTAGAGATTCGAAGGTCCAAAGGACAGGCCCAAATCCAGCCCATGTCAAGAGATATTTTCACATAGATCCTTAGGGGATTTAGTCAACATTTTGTATAGAATCAACAGTTTGTAATTGTAGGACTTTCCTTATTCTTTTGTAATTAGATTATGATGAGTTGTACATTAGTGTAAACACAGCTTTTGATTAAGGCAATACATATTATAACTATAGTAGTCGATGCCCATGCTAGGGACACGATAGACCTCTCATATCTTCTTCCTCTTGCTTACGGTTAGTCCTCTACAAGAATCTGCTGATCCTTACATTGCATTCCCTTTTTATCTTAGTTCTATTCTCATTCCTTGTTTAATTAGGGAACTATTAGATTGTTTGATTAGGATTAGCTAGTTTCCTATTTTATTTAGAAAGTCTTAATTGCTAAAGGATCAATCCTACTCCTATTTAAGGATTATCAAGCCTCATTGTAGTTCATGCTCATTTCAATTAATAAAAGATTTCGCTGAGTTTTCTTCAATAATGGTGTTTCCCCTTGTCTTGAGTGTGCCCTACTGCTAGAATTCATCTTTGGATTTGATTAATCCCTTGGGAGATTGGTCCTCTTTTTTATATATCAAATATCCGGGGCTGTGCCAAGTCAACATTTTAATTAAAAATAGATTAGCCCACTATGGAGCATGCACCACGTTCTAAATATTGCTTCTTTTTAATTAAATTACTTAGCTAATTGGCCCCTATAGGAAAATTATGTACCACTCAAAACAGATGCCTCCTCTTGAATGGTCATTAACAAATTTTAGTCAAATAAGAATTGGGCTTATTGTCAGACTAATCACTTGTAAAACATGGAAATAAAATAAATTCAAGTGCATTGTAGTGGTCAATTTGGTGGTGGGTCCAAGTCCTTGGAGAATCTAGATTTTGACTTGTACCATTCTAATAAGGCCCATTATTTAAAAATATAAATTTCTCAATAAAAATGCCACCTATGGGTCCTCAATGAAGTTTACTCAAATATGAATTGTGTCACTATCATATTAATCTTTAAAATACATGCGAATAGAATATTAAAATACATGGAAATAAAATGTTAAAAGTTTAGGTGTTAAATAGGTATCAATCCAACAGGTAAAGAATTAGAAAAAATAATGATAATGGGAGGCCCAAGTTTAAATACTAAAACATACCACAGGAAATGAATAAACAACGATATAGGATATTATCACTCAGGGAGATTGATATTTCTATTATGGTTGCTACTAATTGAAAAAAAAAAATATTGTTCAGCATTTTACTATATTCTGGATTTTTTTGGATATTTTTCAAATTTTTTTGGGGCTGAAAAAGTATCCACGCTGCAACAATAGCAGCGAATTGTGAATTGCAGCCGATACCGATACTGTTATCGGTTTTTGCAGTTGACCGATACTACGGTTTTAATCCATGGTGACATCACTGTTCTATTGGGTCATTTCTGGTCTGATTTCATAGTGATGTCCCGATGGGACCTTTTTGCCGTTCCCTTGAAGCTATGACATATGGGGTAGCTGTTGGGTCTTGGTTCTTAGTCAGAAAATACCCTGCTTTCTTCTTGTTTCTTTCTTGTACCCTTAGCATTTCTTGGATTTCAACAGACAAAATTGGGATGAAGTCCTGTTTGAAGTGATGTCTGTTCATACAAACTATTTACGCTGTTTAATTTAAAATATTGAGAGATCTGACAGAAGTTGGACACCCCAAGGTTTAGGCTCTGTATGTTCTCTTCTTTTTGGGTCTGATGAAAATATTCTTCTGAAATTTTTTTTTTGGTATTTTTCCTGAATCTAGAGGGAAAAAAATTCTTCTCTGTCAAATTGGCAAGGATTCAACTAATATTAAAAATTTATCCTTGTAATTATTTAGCGTGTTATTGCCCTGGAACTTCCTATTCTAACTTTTATTGTTTTGATGGTCATCCATTGTTCTTATTCCAGGCTTTGGAGTGTTTGGTTCGACTTGCCTCTGTAAGGCGGTCTTTGTTCGGAAGTGATACTGAACGATCAAAGTTTCTGGCCCATCTAATGACAGGAACCAAAGACATTCTACAAACTGGGCAAGGTGCTAGTCATGCACTGAACTTCTAGCTTTTGTTTTGTTTTTCTTTTTTTTTTCCTTTTTTATTTTTGTCTCTTAGGCTTTCTAAATGTTTATCTTTTTTTTTTTTTTACTGAGTTACAGTTTCTATATTTTAGATATGGTCTTATTCTTGCTTTTTGAATTTCAAAACTATGCTATCATTTGAATTTATTAATCACTGTGTCTCACGTTTTAATTTCCTGCAGGTCTTTTAGTTGCTCCTAATGCTTTTAGAAGTATTCATTATTGTTCGTACTTGTTTCCTGTGTGTCTTGAGTTCTTAACTCATTCCAATGACTGAGAAGGCCTATAGGCATTTTATGGAATCTGTTTTCAGTGTGTGTTTACAATTAGGAAAACATTCTTTACTGATAGGAGGAAAAGCACTAGAGAGTGTGTAAACTAATGCTTGCAAAGTTCTAAGAGCACTAAAAATGAAAGATGCCATTCCTATGTATCCAGTCTTTTACTAATGTAGATGCTACTCAAGATGGTTCTGGTGTGTTTGTATGGCTTTACTGATTTATAGTTGGAATTTGGAAATATGCACCTGCTGCATGATCATCAGAAGCCAATGAATTGATTGTCTCGGACTTCACAGTGAAGACCTTTTTATTGCCCTGAATGAGATCCAAATGACACTGAATAGGCCATCTAGTTAGCTTTACAAGGAGTACAAGACTACATGATTTAGGCAAACATTAAGTGGTTGCTAATTTAGATATAGACTTTGTATATAGTGGCATGTTTGGTATTGCTTTTGTGGTTTGTTCGCGTCACTACGTTAATGCATGCTAATGAGATGTGATGCCCAAAATGCCACACTATATATAAAATGCATGGATAGCAATGAAAATTGGTTGGGTTTTTATTTATTTGTGACATTGTAGAATAGTTGCTTTAACTTTTCTGAGGTTTTGGCTCAGAATAGGTCAGATTGAAGAAACAAAATTTATGTAGCCAACCCCAACATAGTTGGGACAAGGCTTTGATGATGGTGATGATGATTGTGGAATAGCTGCTAGTTAGAAATTCTTCAGTATATGATTTTGTTCTTAAGCAAACCTTTATTTAAGGTTTCTCGTTATCTTGGCTTCTTCAAAAACCCATTATCCTCTAGAAAGTGATAAAACATTTATAGATGCTAAATACCTCAAGCAGAAGGGCAATAGATGATGAATAACATAAATACCTCAAGTAGAAGGGCAATGGATGAGGAATAACATACTTTTCCATTGAGTGTTTGATTTATACTCTTGGAATCAATATGAGACTTGTTAAGGATGATCTCCTGCAAAGCTTTTCTTCTTGGTTTTTGCCTGGGTATAATAATAATCTATGGCACAATAGTAGCTAACTAGCAACATCTTACCCCTGACTCCTATGGAAAAGTATTTTCATGAATGGAATGAATCTTATTTAATGGAAAATCTTAGGATTCAAGTGTGAATGTTACAATTCATTACTTGTTTTGTCAAATCTTAAAGATTTAGGCAATTCATTTAAGTGAATTGCCATATCGAATGGCTAATAGTAGTACATTTTTTATTTCCCATTTTTTAATCAATGCTTTCCTCTTTAAGAGGTTATCTGGTTATTAATGAAACTTCCTAAGAAATTGTTGGATTTTGGGGGAGGTTTTAGAGATAAGAAGGAATAGGTATGTGTTAGACATTTGGTTGTATATTAACCCGAATGTTGATAATGGCAAAATCATGTTTAAATTGGTTTGGGTGACAATTCAAAAGAGAGTTGGTGTTACACCCTAAAATAATAGGGACATGGTAGTGCAAAAACAGTTCAACAGAATGGCGAACACCTTATCTTGGTGTGCGTAGACCAAGATTGTTGTGCAAACAAGGTTTGTTGCTGCATGCAGATTTAGAAGGTTTCAAACAGAGGGCAAGTCAATGATTGTTTCGGTTGCTAAGTTCCTTCAGGGAATTGGTGCATGTGGATGCAGATCATAGGCACTGTTGGTGCAGTTCTTAAGTTGATCAATGCTTCTGGTGGTTCCTTAGTGCTGTGGCCTTGAACCTAATTGGTGCACTTTGCAAGGGCTTATCTCGCAATTTTGATTAATAAGAGATTGGTTGGTGCCAAATTAATCAATTGATCTTTATACTGTATCTACATCTTATTTCTTGATTTATTTGTTATTGTGGCCTGTTTGGTTTGTTGAGTGGTTAGCTAAGCGATACGAGCCCTTACTGTTGTAAGGGTAATTTTAGTGTGAAAGATTAGCCTGTGACTGTAGGTTTGTACAAGGGCTTGGATCAAATATAGGTGGCTCTAATGAGTCCTTGAGACTGAAGGGATCGTCAAGCTATGAGGTGCTTAAATCTCAATTTAAGAATTTACATAATTCACTGGATTTGAACTTTTGACTAGTTCTAATGTATCATGAGACGTCTTCATCCTCTTATCCTATATCGACGTAAGTTAAACCATGGATTATCAAGCTCGCACAAGTAGGGCCAATGGATCATGGTTCAATGGCTCAGATTGTAGAAATGATGGTCTTCTTTTCAATAATGTAAACTGTAGAATGCTGGTTAGCTTTAATAAAATTCAGTTGCTATTACAAAAAATAATTCCTAAATGGATTTAACGGTTTCTAACGTAATATTGATACAGGACGTTACGTCTTAGATAGATTGATATTTTGATTTTTAGAGTGTACTAATGTAAAAAAACATTGTTTCTAGCTTTTACCAATTTTTTTGAATTTTTTTGGTTACTTGTGTTGTGGTTAAAAAAAAATCGATGCGATGGGCTATGATAGCTATGAACCTTGACGTATCGCCACAATTTATTACTTTTGGGATTGACCACGTATGTGATTTTGAACCATGCCTTTTCTTCATCTAGGTTCTTATATTGTATGTTTGATGTGCTATAAGTGACCAGTATATTTTCTCTTTTCCACCATTGGCATAGTGATCAGGACTCAGAAGCTCTGGACTTGTACATGCTAGTTTTGTGTCCTATCGATTCGTTATGTTCTCTGCAAGTCATGTTCTCTGCAGGAAGGAAATTCTGCAGATGCCTTTTCTGTGATCACATTACTATCGATGAAACTATACATGTTAAGATCTTTCTTTAAACTGCTTTCAAACAAAAATTTCTACTGTGAGAGTTGCTTTTTTGAGGTGGATAATTCTTTGGGCTTGACTTCCATAATTGCTTTATATTTTCAATCTTGCATGCATAAGCATTATTGAGGCACATGCAACCTATATTATCGAATTGTACCGTTTCACCCCCAAAGATTTCAGCACTCGAAGGCTTGACTTTTGACTCACTTTTACATCCTATATGAATGAACTTTATTCTTGGACTTGACCTGATCCTGATCTCCTTTTGAACAAATGAACATTAAGTTTGTAAGCATTGAACTGGTGGGCTCCTCTATGGGTAGAAAATTCTTTGAAAATAGCTTGTGTGTAGACAGATTTATTGATCCAAACGATTGATGTAGTGGGCTCTCATCTATAAATGGAAAATGAGATATAATCCATTCATGAAAATTTTAATGGCCAAATGTTACAGCTGACATTCAATGCTAGTAACTATTATTATTATTATTATTATTATTATTATTATTGGTGGGGTTTGTCAATGACTGGATTAGTATTTTCAGATATAAGAGATTTGTAGAGTATGGACCATCCTTGATGGTTCTCAACAGATAAATGACCTTATTAACTAAACCATGAGGCCTACATGTACAAACTATCTATTTATAAACCTTCAGGATTATATAGATTGCTTTTAAGTGGCATACTCTATAGATTGCACCTTTGGGTACTAAAATTTTTAATTTCCTGGATAATGAAAACCTGAGGTGCTGTCTTCAAAAACCGTGGGACACAGAATCTTACTTTAACATGACATGGTTGAGAGGAAAACAGAAATAAAGATGGATCTCTGTGTATTTATAGTCACTTTTATGTATACAAGATGGAAGCGTATTTGGAAAATGGAAGTTGAATCACTCCATGTTCTCTACAGTTAACAGGAGTTCTAAGAAACCATTATATCTTTTAATTTAATGCTCCTAAGTAGTAGCACACTATTATTCAGATATTTTACTTTGTACCCTAGTTATACGTTTTATATTCTCTTTTGGTTCTGAATTTCTTAGTTACTCAATTCTGATGTAGGCCTTGCTGACCATGATAATTACCATGAGTATTGTCGTCTTCTTGGACGCTTTAAAGTGAACTATCAGGTATTTGTATTTGTTTAAACATACTTATTCTTTCTGCTTGTTTTCAATATTCAACTAGGTTGCCTCCTTTTTTTTTTTTTTTTTTTTTGGGTACATACACAAGCCACCCACACACTACCCGAGTCCCTATCTAACAAACCTAAGGATGACTGTATCTGTGGGTAGGGGGATGCCTCACCATGGAACTACCAGTGGCTTGTTATTCATGCAGTTATCTTTGTGTTTATCTTTACACATGTTTAACTTCATAGCTGTTTTTAGCCTTTCAAAGAGGATCAACAGTTTGTATCATGATTGAGGGGCCTGGGGAAGTCCAGAAATGCAGATCTAAGGGTTTGCCTTTTTCACATATCTCGAGTTCCTTGACAAATCAACAGCTCGAGTTTGACTCACTGGCCTTATTTGGGCTTCTCAAGACTGTCACTTGGGTCATCATTTAGGGTCCCACAATTAAAAAAACTGAAAAGCGGTCAGGCTGTGCAACTTGTGTTTTTCACTGTAGCAGTGCATGCCTTTGTGCTTGAGACATTTGTGTCTATTTCAAATTTGGCATTTTTGTGGCTGATTCAAATAAAGGTATTACCTGTTAATGAGTTGGAAATACCGGTAGGAAAATGTTCTGCAAACAGTCTAAATCCGTTCTTAACTAGTTTTAAGAGAAATAGAGGCAAATGCCAACTGCCACCCAAGTAAAATTTCAGTTGTTTATGGCAGTGAAAAATGAAAGTGTCAACAGGAGTGGCAAACTCCATTCTGGGCTAAAGGATCTGCCTATGAAAAGTCCTAGTGTTGTTGATGCTTGTAATATTGTATCAGGCTGGCTTGTTCTAGATTGCTTGGTCTGTCTGTTTTTACTCTCTATGCCTCTCCCAACTGCATTTCCCAGCATATTTGTATGGGTGTTTTTAGGACTTCTTTCAAAGTTGCCTTCTTATTCTGGAAATTATTCTTCTGTTTAAAATGTTAAGCTCGTTTTTGTTATGTGTTACAGCTGTCTGAACTTGTGAATGTGGAAGGCTATAGTGATTGGATTCGCTTGGTAGCAGAGTTTACTTCTAAGTCTCTTCAGTCATGGCAGGTTAGACTGGCATTTTCTGCTCCATGTGCTCTCTTGGAGGCATAAAGTTGTAACATATAAAGCTATCCGCTTACAAAGAATGATAATGACATGCAAAGTTGATTCTGTTATTATGTTTGTTTTTCAGTGGGCCAGCAGCAGCGTGTACTACCTTTTAGGACTCTGGTCCAGATTGGTGACATCTGTGCCTTATTTGAAAGCTGATACACCAAGTTTGTTAGATGAATATGTGCCTAAAATAACTGAAGGATTTATTGGGTCAAGGTTGGATTCCGTTCAGGTAATATTATTATTCTTTTGAACAACTGGTGTAAAGTTAACTTTCTAGGCGTGCTTGAGACTTCATACGTATTATGAGTAAACATTCACAATTTCCTGTTTCTGGAATATTATTTCAGGCTGGATTTCCGGACGACCTTTCAGAAAATCCTTTGGACAATGTTGAGCTTCTACAGGATCAGTTAGAGTGCTTTCCATACCTCTGCAGATTCCAGGTCCATAGCATCATATGTGGGCTTCAGATTTCTATGGCATCATTGAGAATAAAACACTTCTTTTTTTTATTGAGAATAAAACATGTCTTATTTAATTATATTTAAATAATTCTCGTATTTGTGAATCTATTCTATCATTTTGGATTAGTTGTTATATGATGTTTGATCATGAGAACTTTTTCCCCATACCAGTCTGTGTTACTGGTATTTTGGTAATCTAGGCTTGTTCATAATGTGATGGCGATGCTTTGATTCCTTTCTGTTGTTGTTGCATATTAGTGACATTTTGGCATTAAAATAATGACATGATTGAATAGATTGTGTCATGCAAATGGCGGATATATATGAGGTACCTCCCATAGGTGATAGGCCCCATCATGTGAATTGTTGGTCTTGCAAAAAGCTTGGTCACCAAAGGCTTGGTTTCACATGCACATAGCACTGATCATGTGTATGGCCGCAATGGCATATTGCTTGCTAGTCTCTGCCTTAGAATTACTCTTCACTGTCTCAAATAGTTGGTTGACTATGGGTTTCTAACTTCCATTTAGCTTCTCAGACTTAGGCTATGATTTATTTATTTTTCTCAGCCAATTATTTATTTATTTCTCTGAAATTGCAGTATGAGAGCAGTAGTTTATACATCGTAAAGGTCATGGAGCCAATTTTGCAAAGTTACACGGTATTTCTACATCAAATTTTTGGTTGGTTCTTGCTGATTTTACTCGGGTGAAAGATGGGTTGGTGGGGATTTTTCTGCTGGGATTGTCTTTTGCATCAATTATTTTGTACTATATGTAGGAAAGGGGAAGGCTATCAATTGGTGGAGATGCCAATGAAGTTTCTATGATAGAGGGACAACTTGCATGGATAGTTCATATTATTGCTGCAGTTCTAAAGATCAAACAAAGCTCTGGTTGTAGGTAGGATAGGTTTTTCACTCTTCTGTTGCGCTAGGGATTTTTGCTCAATTGCCAAATTTTTATTTTATTTTTTTAATCTTTTTCTCTTGCAGTGCTGAATCACAAGAGATAATTGATGCAGAGCTCTCTGCACGTGTTTTTCAGTTGATTAATGTGACAGACAGTGGATTACATGCACAGGTATATTAGCAGAAAATAGGTGGCATTTTTTTTTTCCTGATTTCAGCATAAGGTGGTATGCATGATAGTGGTCACATGTACTTGAAGCCACATCCTAGGGTGAGGTACCAGAGAGGGGCCCCAAGTATCTATTATTTTGGTTCAAAGGTCTGAGGTGCATGCTCCTCTTAGCCATTGCTATTATTCCTTTCTAATCTAGTTGGTTATTCTTTTTGGTATGCACTTTATACAGAGTTGTTCCCAGTTTTCAGTTCATATTTTCTTTTCCACTTGATTTTGGGAAATTTTAATAGTCCTTGCCTTTTAGCCTAAATTATTCAGAAGCTCCTGTAGTATTCAGAAATTACCATTGAGTCCCTAGCTTGTAGAATTTTTTAATTGTGGTCCATCTGATCAAATTTCATTCAACAAATGACACAATGGCCTCTGTATGGTAAAATTTGTTAGAGCTGAGTCCCTTCCATTTTTATTTTTAATTTTTTAAACTCAAAATCATAGTTTCTAAGTCTGCATGTCATCCATTGGCTTGGTGGGCCAATTCGGGGGTGACAGGTCCTTACTTCACCTGTGCCAAACTAACCTAGTAATTCAGGGTTCAGACTGACCCTTTTTATTGTCGTGTTTGGTCCAGATTTGACTTTTTGACCCCCGATTAATTGATGGGTTCAGTTCGGGTTGAATGGATATACTATTGCACCCACCAACTCTGCCTTGCCTTATTAATTGTATTACCTCGTTACCTGTGAATCCAACCTGAACAAAACTCATCTCCTCCTCCCCACCAAACAACATCTTCTTCACTTTATCCTTCCCAACTTCAGTCCAACCCACCACCACAACCAAAACCCTCATGACCCCATCTTCTCAAAAAACCACCTCCCCATCTCCTTCTCTAGTCATGCGTGCAAGGTTGAAATGATGGAGTCATCTGAAGTAAAAGTTGGTAAGAGAGTGGATTCTGAATTTCTGATACAAAATCAAGGAAGGTCTGAAACTGAAACATGGGGTTGAGCATGGTTCAAAGCACTTTGGTATTGCCTGGGACTCTATTAGCGTATAAGAGGAGGAAAAGTGGCATCAATTTGTCCTAGAATTGGAAGAGAGAAAACTTCAGGTGGAAGGGACGAGAACAAGGAGAATCAGCAACAAATTGATGGCCTCATTTGGTTGCGAATAACCTCAAAAACCAGCCTCAAGTCGTAGTCATTCCACCAACTTGCAGCAGAAGAGGTCTTAGATAGGGGTTACCGAGTCTATAGAAAAAAGGCAAAATGAGGAGGGAGAATAGATGGGGAAAAAAAGAAAAAAGGGATAAATGAGTTATTAGAGGGTTGCTTCTGTTAAAAACAAAGGGATTTGGCCTTTTGGTTTACAAAAGCACTTTTAAAATAGTAATAGCCGTATTGAGTTTTATGGGCTTTTAGACTTTTCAAAAGCTAAATGCCTGAAACGTTCTTTTAAAAAGCCCCTAAACCCCAAACCTTTACCGCAACCATCCAAATACCATTTTTCCACTGATGTGACTTTTCATTTCACCTCACTGTATTTGGTAAATTTACCAAACATGCCCTTAGTTTTAAGAAATCCTCTCTCTCTCTCTCTCTCTCTCTCTCTCTCTCGGGGTGGATGGGTTTTGGGTGGTGTGGTTAGGCGTAGGTGCTCTAACACACACAACACAAGTCTCTCACCATAAGCACTATAGCCAGGGATTGATCCTTGGTCATTTATGTGGAAGGGAGGTGCCTCAACAACTAAGCTACTAGTGGATTGGCTAATTTTAAGAAATCTCATCATTTTAAAATAATAATTATCCTATCTTTTCCAAACCAAAACAATTAAAGCCTTTATAGCAATTTGCTATAACTTCTAACTGAATTTGTATTGCTTGCGATGTACTATTGTATCTCACTACTGTTATTTTATTGGCAGCGCTATCATACTATAAGCAAGCAAAGACTTGATCGTGCTATACTTGCCTTTTTCCAGCATTTTCGGAAATCCTATGTTGGTGATCAGGCAATAAACTCTTCTAAGGTAAACATTGGTTCTCCCCTTCACTGCGCTGTCTGTTTCAATTTGTTATCTAATACTCTTTCTTTGCTGCAGCAGTTATATGCTCGATTATCTGAGCTTCTTGGCCTTCATGACCATATTGTGTTACTTAATGTCATTGTCGGAAAAATTGCTACAAACCTTAAGTGCTACACGGAGGTAACTGTTTCTTTCTTTCTTTTTTTTTTTTTTTTTTGCTTGTCTTTTTTTGGTTGGCACCAAACTGTCCTTATTCGTGTATGCAGAGCGAAGAGGTCATTGAACACACATTAAGTCTGTTTTTGGAGCTGGCATCTGGGTTAGTTATTTTTTGTTTTCATTTCCATTTTTGTTGATATTAATTTATTACTAGCATTGCCAGTTCCACCTGGTGAAACTGCTTTGAGCTGGGAGTGTTTGAAAGATTGAAACAATGAGACTTAATTTATTTTTCTCAACCGTATACTTTATTTTTGACTACTAGTACTTTGTGCAGATATATGACTGGAAAGATGCTGCTAAAGTTGGACACCGTGAAATTCATTATAGCTCATCATACCGTAACTCCAGTTCTTAAATAATGTCCTTATTATGTTTTATAATTGTGCTTGATAGGCTTTGATTAACATTGTATAGTGTCCTAAAATTCATTATAAGATATTTATTTATTTATTTTGTTTAGAGGGAACACTTTCCATTTCTGGAAGAGTACAGATGCTCTCGCAGTAGAACAACATTTTATTATACTCTTGGCTGGTTGATCTTTATGGAAGACAGTCCTGTGAAATTTAGATCTTCTATGGACCCACTATTGCAGGTTTGATGGCTCCTAAGCATTTTTAATTTGATTTACATCTTACTTTATGTCTTATCCTTGTCTATGTTGCTCCTTAAAAGTATTTCTTATTGTTTTGCTTCAATTGCACAAGTTGACAATAGTTTCTCTTTCTCTGCTGACATCTTTTTTTAAAAGATGTTTTTACTGGTTTCCATTGATTGCTTGCTGTCTTTTTCTACTGAATTATGCTATTTCTTGTACTTAAATTCAATAAGGCAAGTTTTACACTTGTTTCTGATGCCATTAATGACATTTTGATTTGAAACTCATTCTCTCACTATATACTCTTTTCCTTTGACTTGTTTATCTAACTGCAGGTTTTCCTCAGTTTGGAATCAACACCTGATACTGTATTTCGCACTGATGCTATAAAATATGCATTGATTGGATTGATGCGGGATCTTAGAGGGATTACAATGGCAACAAATAGGTAGCTTTTTGGGTTTTTTTATTATTCAGTATTTATTAGAAATTGTCTGATTGCCTTCCATTGGATTTTTCAGTCGCAGAACATTTGGCCTCCTTTTTGACTGGCTATATCCTGCACACATGCCACTTCTGTTAAAAGCTGTTTCACATTGGACAGATGTGCCAGAGGTGAGGTGCAATATGTATGAGTTTCTTTTGTTGTGCAGTGGGCATCCATTGCTCTTTCCTTCTACTTTCCATTGAATGGATATTCCAAGTTATATGCACTCAGGAACCATGAGAGCTTGTAGATTACTACTTATATATTATGGCCTGGCCTGTTGGGTCCATCTGAATCCATGTTTGATCAATCTTACTCCTCATTCCAACTAGCCATTTAGTTGGCATCATAGTTGCCTGTTTTGTTCTTGTACTTGTCCCGATTTGGCCCTGATGTAGGACCATTTTGGTGTTCCATTTCTTATGAAACCAGCAACCCAAAAGTCTTTTGTCATTTATATGTTTTTTTAAATTCATTGGAATTATAACAAGCACACGATGAGTGATTTCCTACCAAAAAATGTAATGGATTTTCATTTTGGAAAGAAGGAAAACAGTGGCTTCTTCATTTGAGATAGTAGAGGCCTCGATGGATACTATATGAAACATGACTTTGAGGAGATGTAGAAACATTGGATTATTCTTATTATGATGATTACTATTCTGGGGAAAGGGTCTCTGTAGAGGCTATCACAATAGGATGCACCTCAAATGGAACCCAAAGTTGACCACAAAATATTATTAAACTTCTGAACTAAGATCCAAACTCTAAAATGCTCTAATAAATAAGAAAAGAAAACTTAGGGGCTAAGATTCTAATCAAAATAGGAAGCGAATTAATAACCAACTTAGAGAAAAAAAAAGAAGAAGAAGAAATCCTAATGAAATTGGAAAGCTAATTCTAATTACAACTCATTGATATTAATGACATTTTGCGCACAGATCGCAAGCCTGGCTGCAATGGTTAGTTGGATTTGCAGCACCAGAACACACCATTTTAGCCTGCTAGACCAGAGCTTAAAGTGGAAATTTTTGTTTTGGGTGGTTTTTTTTTTTTTTTTGGAGGCGTGGGGTGGGTGGGTGGGTGGGTTTGGTGTTGTTTAAATTTCATGCCTAGAGCACATAGTAGTCAATTCCATTCTAGTTTGGCCCAGCAGTTAAACATTCCGGTGTTCCGGACGGGAAAAGACGTAATTGAAAAATAAATAAATATATAAAAGAATATCTGGAATTGAAAAAATAGTACAATGCTAAAATAATACTAAAAAAATGCATGCTTAACATCATTTTTTGCTGGAGTGAAATTATTTTCTGTTAAACTAAAATTTGGTTAGGGCCTATTTTCTATTAGAGTGAAATCTGGCTAGGGCCCTCTTTCCTATTACAGTGAAATTTTCCTAGGGCCTCTTTGTTATTAGAGTGAAATATGCCTAGGGCCTATTTCCGAGGCCCCATATTTTATTTGATTGAAATTTGGCTGGGGCAATACTGCCTATTAGAATGAAATTTGGTTGGGCTCATTTTGTGTGGGAGTGAAATTTGTCTGGGGACCATATTTCCTGTTTGAGTGAAATTTGGCTGAGGTCTATCTGAGTGAAAGTTGGCTGGGGCCCTATTTATATTAGATTGAAAATTTGATTTCCATTAGATTGAAATTTGGCTAAGCCTAGGAACATTTAAAGATTGTAAATGGCTTAAATTTTTAATAGGTGGGGCTCCATTTTACTGCCTGCATTTAAATTTCTGATCTAAGGGCTAGAGTGGAAATAATAAGAGCCCTCCTAAAGGCATTTGTTTAAGTCAGAGTCTTCAAAAAATCCGAAAAAATTTCAAAAAATTCAAAATATTGGAAAATGATGGAATATATATTTGTTTTGCAAATGTAATTAGTATATAAGTATGTAGCGGTCCCCCTCATTGCATGAGGTCCTGTATCGCTGTATCAATAGAAAAGAATGGGAACAATCAATGTTTTTCATATGGATTCATATTGTTTAGTTATGTCAACTTAAATACTAACTTAAAGCTTATAAAAAAATGTTATAAACAAATTTCATCAAGATTCATTCAAGAATGAAAGATAAACTATGTTCAAACTTCATAGAAAAACAATATACTAATCTACTTAAAGAGCAAAGACTTTGTAATGGAGGAATACCTTGCTGATAGCTCTAATACCAAAGGGATTGATCTATGGGAAACATAGATTTAACATTTAGGGACCATTTTCAACCCATTTGATTGAGTTTACTTTAAAAAATATTTTTTAAAAAAATACAAACATCCGAAAATAAAAAATATGGAAAAATTAGAAAAACACAAAAATATGTGGGATTGATCTATGGGAAACATAGATCTAACATTTTGGAACCATTTTCAATCCATTTGATTGAGTTTACTTTTATAAAAAAATATTTTTTTAAAAAATATAAAAATTCAAAAATAAAAAATATGAAAAAATTAGAAGAACACAAAACTATGTGGGACTGATCTATGGGAAACATAGATCTAACATTTAGGAATCATTTTCAACTCATTTTATTGGTTTTCCATGAATAAAATCGATTTTTTTTTTCAAATAATAAAATAATCCGAAAATAAAATTCAAAATAAAAAAATTAAGAAAGTGATAAAAAAAGAAGGGGTTGATCATAGCGGAACATGGATTTAACAATGACAACTCATTTTCAAGTGATTCATGGAAGAAAAGAGAGCAAAGTAGAAAAAAATAAGCCTCAAAACTCACCTTTTTTTGAGTTTGATGCTTGAATCTTGAATACCACCTTGATGTTTTGATGTTCTTGATGTTTTTAGTTATGATTTTAGTGTTTTTTTTAGAGGATTTGAAAAATGGAGGCAAGGAAAGGGATTTGGAGTAGTGAAAAGTAGAGAAGAGGAGTAAAGATGAAAAAAATGAGTGAAAAAGGTCAACGGGTGGAGTTTTTAACCCCACCCGCTACGTAGCGGCTGCTACGGTTTGTAGTGGTCCGTAGCGGCCGCTACATTTGTGAACCCCGCTATTTTCAAAATAGTGTAGTGCCCATGGGTGCTACGGCCGATATAAGTGTAGCGGCCGATATTTACATCCATGCTCCTCGTCCTTATTTATTTGTTATATTTCACCAGTGATAAAAGAAAAGAAGGGTTAGCATCCAGATTTTGTTGATTGGGTTGGACCTGTCTGGAATTGGCTCTTTTTTTTTTTTGTCATTCCGGGATGGGAGGAGAAGGTAAGGAAAGGAAAGAGGGTGTGTGTGTGTGTGTTGGGCGGGCGGGCGGGGGGATGTTGCTTCATTGTAGTGTGTTTCCTTTGTTTAGGTTGTTGATCATCAGCTGCCTAACAAGTCGCCATTTGAGTGCCTCTTTTGACCTCCTCCTAGTGATTCTCATCTTTGTGTCTTTAGATGTACAGGTTTCATTTATCTTTCGACAGTTCGACCCATTATCTTAACATGTTCTCTCGACCAGCTGCTAAGTGTGCATTTCTAGGGGACATTTTGGATAAATTCACTAGCAGCCATTCCATTTTTTTTATTTTTTGAAGGTGTTTCATGGAAAGAAGAGATAAACCAAAAAAAAAAAAAAAGAAAAGAAAAAAAAGTAAGGAAAGATACACAGAGAGATACTTTTTGAAGTTTAGGTTCGGTATGGCAACTATGTGATGTATGTCGAGCCTGATATGTGTTGTGTGTGTATGGAGAAAGAAGAGTGCAGTGTCTTTGTGATGAGCATCCAGCCTGATGTGTAATCATGTGCTCATCCGTGTGTGTGTGTGTGCACGCATTTGAATGTGCATATGTGATCCTAAAATCACAAAACTGGATTTCAGTTTTTTTTTTTAAATAAATGCCTGCTGATCTTTTACTGAGCAGGCCCTGTGCTTAAAAAAATACAGAGTCCTTTTCTGAATCGAAACAGTTGAATTATGAGCATAAATTTATGTAGCAACTTTTTAAGCTTATTATTAGAGGTCCAGTATATAATTTTTTCATGTGGTTCATACCTTTTGAACTGATCGTAGAATTTTCGTGTGATTTTTTTTCTTGAAAAGAAATGGTATAAGGATTGTCATGATGTCTTTCCCATATTTCTCAAACTGATGCCTCCTGAGTCTAATAAAATCTTTCTAAGCTTTTGTGAATTTCATGTGGTCGTGACTGAATTAAAAGGTTTCTTCTATGATGTAAGTCTGGATCATTTCCATTTTGTTAGCTTTTGTTCTTTATGTGCATATCCTGTGTTTACATTTGTGGAATTTATTCGTGTAAGTGTCATATTTATGAGTCTTTCAATTGGTGCAGGTTACTACTCCATTATTAAAATTCATGGCAGAGTTTGTGTTAAACAAAGCTCAGCGATTGACTTTTGACCCATCATCTCCTAATGGAATTCTTCTTTTCCGAGAAGTCAGCAAACTAATTGTGGCTTATGGATCAAGGATTTTATCGCTTCCTATTAGTACAGATGTTTATGCCTTAAAATACAAGGGAATATGGATTTCCTTAACCATTCTTTCCCGTGGTAAGTGTATCAAGAAACACTTTTATATGGATAGTGTTGTGTTTTTTATGTTTCTTTAATGTATAAGAACTGTAATAGGTAGTGCCTTTGTTTCTCAAATTATGTTTGTCATTTTTGTGACGTGTATCTTGAGCCGAATGTAAACTTTTTCAAAGCAATGGAAATGGTAAATCACTGTGAGAGGTTATTTGCAATGTAGACTTGGAAGTAACAGCAGTAAACTTGTGTTGACAGTCCATAGCAGTCAAGCATGGTGTACTAATGACAGGGCCGTCTTATAAATAAAAATCCTGCATCTATATGATTTTTTTGTCAGTGTTTTAGTGAATCTAGATAAATCAGAGAAAAGTTTTGAACCCCAGTTGCACCTGCACTACCAACCACCTACCTACCCACCCACCCACACACAAACATCCCCTTCTCCTTTTTCCTTTTCTCTCCCCGCCCCTCTTCTCTTCCCCTTCTTTTCTTATATTAGTAGGCATTGGCGGTTCTTTTTCTTGTCCAGTTAATGTAATTTTCATTTCTTTTCACAGCATTGGCTGGCAACTATGTCAACTTCGGTGTCTTTGAACTCTATGGTGATAGAGCTCTTGCCGATGCCCTTGATATTGCTTTGAAGATGTGTCTATCAATTCCTCTTTCTGACATTTTGGCATTTCGGAAGGTATGACAGTTTGTGGGTTTGGTAGTCTTTGTTTGATCCAATTCTATCATTACTAGTGAACTAAGTGAGCTAAGTTGCTCGGCTTGTAGATTAAGCAAGCCAGCATGAGCTCAAGTTGATCCGAACTTAGCCCAGCTTGATCTTTCCTTGAATTAGATCAAGCTAGGGCTCTTTATCTGGCATAGGCTTGATTTAGAATCAAGACCAACTAAGCAAGGCTTGAGGTCAACACTAAAATGCTTGTATGCTGAGCTCAGTTGTGCGCAACTGAAACTTTATCAAATATCCTTGGCACCACTTATACTAGGATATTTGAATTTTGAAGCACTATTGTTCGTTGATTCAAAATAGCCTATAGAAAACTTAGCTGGATATCAATGGTTGTAGCTTTTAGGGTTTTAAATATTAACACTGAAAAAAGTGTCGAAAATATGTTCATGTAATCATTACCATTAGAAGTCTACGATTCGTATTGCGAATCCCAGGGTAAACTTATTTTACCTATGCAACAAATCCCAGTTACAGTTGAATCTTTGGATTTAGGTGTGAAATTTATGATTTGATACTTATTTCATTGAATCTTACAATTCCATGATTTGGTTGCGAGAATAGCTATGACCAGTAAGTAATATTAATAATCTCTTACCTTTTTTCTTTCTTTGTTCTAATATAATAATCTTTTACCCTTTTTCTTTCTTTGTTTTCTTTTATCTTATAGTGTTTTTACTTTTAAAAGGTTATTTAGTAGTTGATGAAACCTCTTAAGAAGTTTTGCGGATTTGAGGAGGTTTTAGAGATTAATAAAGAACATGCATTTGATTAAAGCGTTTGGCCATACATATGGAGCTTGTTTATTTCTTCTTCTATTTTTTTATAAATCTTTTTGTGTTTTTTTTTAATGAACATGGATCAAAATAACTATGATGACGGGGAGACTTGGGGCCCTTCGAATTCCATGTCACAACTATAAGTATTCATTTTTCCACATGCATAAATTAAATAAAAAGCTCAAAATAGAATAGAATAGAGAAACGGAATTTATGTAGCCGACCCCAACCATGTTAGGGTCGGCTTTGATGATGATGATCATGATGATGATGATAAATTAAATAAAAAATTAAGTTTCATGGGCATAAATTAATAAATCTTGAATTATAAAGAAAACTAATGCAAAAGGAGACAACCTTTATTTTTCACAACAATTAAAACATTATGTATCTAATTCTTCTATCCTCATGCTATCTTTTGCCCTCACAATGCGCATGCCAAATGCCTATTTTATCTTGATCATCATATGCTCACCCACATTCATGTTCCCGGAGTGGGGTGAACCACTAGTCAATATTACTGCTGCGCAGAATTACCAAAAATTAATGGAATCAATTAGTATAATCCATATTTCAATTATCATTCAAACATGTACATACTAAACAAGTGAATAGAGAAGTGACAATGTTGAATGATGTGAGTGTCCATTCAGATTCTTCCTCGACAATCTATCCACATCAATGCACTGGCCCCACATAGGAGTTAAAGAATTCTTTGGGCTCCCAGAAAGATACCTCCACGAGGAAAGTTTTGATTCTTCATCAACAACGTGGTTTGTCTAACCACCATGATTGTTGTCTATACTTCCATGAAGGAAGTTCTTGTTCTTCTTCAACAACGTGCCTTGGCTTAAGACAGCAATTGTTGTCTATACTTTCACAAGGGAAGTTCTTGTACTTTGTTAAGAACGTGGCTTGTATGCCACCATGCTTATCATAACTTGTTCTTGTCAGCAACGTGGCTTGTCCTACCATCACAGTTGTTGTCTATACTTCCACGAGGGCAATTCTTGTTCTTTGTCAACAATGTGGCTTATCTGCTACCACGCTTACGGACTCTTATCATGGCTTGTTCTTCATTAACAACATGGCTTGTCTGCCATAACTCTTGATGACTCTCTTACCAACAATGTGGCTTGACTTGCCACCACGCTTGTTGATTCTTATAATGACTTGTTTGCCATCATCATTCTTAATTCAAGAGTATCAATCCGTTACTAGCAGAATTAGATACTTAATTTCAAAACATAAGTTTTAAATTCAATTTTTCCCGTAAGGTTCATTAGGAATTTGTCTGTCATAATCAGTGAAAATCATATATCAACATTCCGATCTTCCTACATGGCCCATCCCACATACTCTAGGTTAAGTTTGGAATTGGTAAGGTGGTATGTGACATTGTCCATATCAATTAAACCATGGTTTCATCATGGTTCAACATTAGAGATCAGTCAGAACCGATAAATTCAGAATTATTCATTATTAATCATAATGAGCCCAATCTAGGGTTTCTAAATTCACAGAAAATTCCAAAATCCTATCTTGATTCATTCATTCATCATTACTCATATAATCATAGTATCATACACGTCAAAGACAGTAATTTTGGCCTAGGAATAATAAAGCAGATTCGTTCAATGCATTAAGTCCAACTTCATTCATCTACAGCTGTCTATTCACCATCTTTATTCAAAACCCTCTTTTAGATTAATCATTAAAACCCTACTTCATAATTTGGAACAATATTAGAGTCTCTAGAATGTTGAACATACACAATCTAGGTTAGTAACACACAAGGGTCCCCAAATTCCTCCCCTCTAGGTTTTGGTCACATATGGGGTTCGGCCATGGTGTGTCTCCTACATGGGAGTTGATCTCCATGGTTCACATCAATGGTCATTCCCTTCTTGTTCCTTAGATTTTGATAATCATACTTCTGGTTCAAAATAGCTATGTAGTGGCCGCATTATTGGTCGTTGCAGTTGAGGCACCATTTTGAACATAGTGGCATTACGATCTAAAACCTATTAGAGCCTATTAGTTTTAGTTTAAAACATTGTTTTTCCTATTTCTTATTTTCAATAGCCTTTCCTAGAGTTGTCTCTATCCTAATATGGTTCCAAATCACTTCAAAAAAAAAAAAAAAAAAAAAACACACACACACACACACACACAACATTGGTTGCTACACAAGATTTGAATTCTTTTAACCACTTAAAAAACTCACATTGCCACGCTGCTACATAGCATTTTAGCCACTTGCCACTGCACCCATCGCAACTGCTATTTTGGTCTTTGATCATACCCACAATTATCAAACACCCATCCTAGGGTTCCGTAGATCTTGATAATCATACCCACTATCATCGAACACCCATCCTTGGATTCCTTTGATCTTGATAATCATACCCACAATCATCAAACACCCATCCTAGGGTTCCTTAGATCTTGATAATCATACCCACTATCATCGAACACCCATCCTTGGATTCCTTTGATCTTGATAATCATACCCACAATCATCAAACACCCATCCTAGGGTTCCTTAGATCTTGATAATCATACCCACTATCATTGAACACTCATCCTTGGATTCCTTAGATCTTGATAATCATATCCACAATCATCAACACCCTTCCTAGGGTTCCTTAGATCTTGATAATCATACCCACAATCATCAAACACCCATCCTAAGGTTCCTTAGATCTTGATAATCATGCCCACAATGATCAAATACCCATCCTAGGGTTCCTTAGATCTTGATAATCATACCCCACAATCATCAAATACTTGTCCTAGGGTTCCATGGATCTTGATAATTATATCGACAATGATCAAATACCCATCCTAGGGTTCCTTAGATCTTGATAATCATACCCACAATCATCAAATACCCATCCTGAGTTCCTTAGATCTTGATAATCATACCCACAATCATCAAATACCCAGCCTAGGCTTTATAGCATTACTATTGTTTGATTTTCCAAATTCTATGGTCATCAACTTAGAAAAACTACTCACCTCATGTAGCCAATCGTTGCCTGTGCGATGTGTGGTCTTGAATAGGACATCTGCTATGCATCCCAAGGCTGATCTCCCTCGTCTTCTTCGCGAACCTCTTCTTCTACTATCAATTTCCTACAAAACTTAGTATAGGCTCTCTTCTTTATATCTCTTTCTCCATTGGTATGGAATAATGTGAAGAAAATATAGGGAGTGGCCCTTTTTATGCTAGTGCTTGGACGTCCCAGCCATGGGAGTCCTTTTTGGAGTCTACACCTTAGTGAGTCCTTATTGGAACTTTTATGATCTCCTCATGAACATTCTATGGACCCTACATATACTAATTCAAGCTAATCTATCCATTAAGAAATGTGGGCCCTGCAACACTAATAAAACTAATACAGCCCAAACAGAAACAGGTCATAATCAAGGCCAAGCAAGCCCAACCCAACCCTTGGACTGGCTGAGAATGGGCCCACCTGGTCCAGTTTGGCCTGCCTGGGTCTAGGTCATTGAGATTACAATAACTACATAGTGGCCATTATATCGGCCATAGTGGCTATGGTCGCTATGCTATTTGAGTGTTAGCGTTGCTTCCCAGTGGCTGGGTTTTGATTTCAATGGGTCTCCTTTCTCTCTTTTTTACTTCTCTTCTTTGAACTTTTACAACAGCTCTTCTCCACATAGGGTCCCAAACATCACTTTCTTCCAATTTAAAGCTAGAAGACAAATAATAATAATAATAATAAAAGAACAAAAATCACAATGAGGGAATCTCTATACTCCCTTATCTTAGTTTAAAAAAAAACCACATATTTTAGCCTTTTACAATATTCTGGATTTTTTGAAAAATTTTCGAAGTTTTTTGATAATTTTTTTTGAATCACTCTGCTACCCACTAAGTAGTGCCACTACTGCTTTTGGCAGCTGAACACTACACTAACCACTACCACTATTTTGATCCTCGTTCATAAATACTTTCTTAACTTAAAGAGATATGCTACTATGTAAGATTCATGGTTTGGATTTTATTTTACTTTATATTTTGATTTAAAGATAAAATGTAAATATATTTTGATATCTTAAACTTATTTAAGCATTTAGTATTTCCACATATCATTTATTATATATTAGTATGGGTTCCTTTCTGTTGAGCATGGGTCCTTATGGCCTTCCCCACAACCCTATGTATGGTGATGGAGGCTCGGATCATTATCTTAACCACTTGATCATCGGCCAACAAGTTTTCACTATCCAAACAAGTGCATAGTTGATCCAACCTTCTAGTCCATTTGGATAAGTGGTTTGGTGTTCCTTGTTTTGTGGTTCATTCGGATAGATCATAAGATGGGCCCACTATGTGTGGTGCTCACAATAACGTGAGCAACAGTGATTGTAAGAGGCTTTCCCTATTAATATATGATGTCCTTGTGTTCTTGATATGATTGTATGATAGATTTATTTGTCATTCTATTTATATTGCTATGAATGGAAAAATGGATGGTTATGACTAATTACTCTTTTTCTTTTTTAATTTTAAATTATTTTTTATTTTTTTTACAAATATAAACAAAACCTATGATTCACGATATGATTCATGATTCGATTTGATTTATGGGTATGAACAAGTTGCGATATGATCATGATTTTTAGAACAATTCATGTAAATATATTGTAGGTGGTTCTATTGGAGGATATGACCATTTCTAATGTTATTATACCTCATCGATCTAATTGTCAAAAATGTTATCAAATATCCTTGGAACCATTTATACTACAGTATTTGGAGCACCACTGTGTTAATGGGAAATAGCCTATATTAACCACTTGGATATCAAGAGCTGTATATTTTAGAGCTTTAAATATCATTACTGAAAGAAGTGTGGAAAAAGATGGCCATTTAAATATATTGTGTGGTACCATTTGTGAGGCTAGAATCATTTCTAATGTTATTAATAATTAATTGATTTACTTTTCAGAAATGTTGTAAATAATTTTTTGTTGTATGTTTAAATATATGCTGCAGTTTAACCTGATGAAATTACTTCCCCTTTTTTTTCCTTTCAAAACCTGAATAAATTACTTCCTACTTTTTTTTCCTTTCAAAGACATTTTTTTTCCTCTCTTAGCTTGTTTGTTTCTTGTTCAGCTTACAAGGGCTTATTTCGCATTCTTGGAGGTTCTCTTTAATGGCCATATTGTTTTCGTACTGAATCTGGATACCAGTACCTTTTTGCATATTGTCGGATCCCTCGAATCTGGTCTTAAATGTTTGGACACCGGTATCTCATCACAGGTATGCCTCATTCTGATTGTCTGGTATTCACATTTGCACCTAGTCACTTTTATGTATTTACCAAGTCTCTAGTATGTGTATTTTTTTAATTTATTTTTTGATTGTTAAAATATAATATCTTCATGTAAATAGAAAATTAACAACCTGTTTTATCTGACATGCTCTTATATATGGCTCTTTTTGTTTTGTTTTGTTTTGTTTTTTTGTTTTTGTTTTTTTTTTTTTTTGGGGTGCTACACTGGTTCAACAATTTAATGTCTGTAGGTAGAGGGGTTTTATACACACACATGCATATACAGAGATACATACATACATATATATATATACACTCTTGTGCTTCATTTGATGAACTTTGAGTATTTCTGCCAGTGTGCATCTGCTGTTGATAACCTGGCTGCATTTTACTTCAACAATATTACGTCAGGGGAGGCACCGACGTCACCGGCAGCTGTCAACCTCGCCAGACACATTGCAGAGCATCCTACTTTGTTTCCAGAAGTAAGTTGCAGCATTGTTCTTTAGTAGACATCTTGAGAAATGAGTTAACTTTGTATCTGCTTGCTGCTCAATACCTATTTTTTTATTAAAATTTATTTTGGATGGAAAAGTAGAGCTTCCTAGATTGATAGGATACGGCTCTGTCGACCAGCCTTTTCTTTTTTTTTTTGGTATCCCCTTTTATGATAATGGTTAAAGTTGAATTTCACAAAATGGTGTAAATAATCCTCACTTTTCTTTCATTTGGTTTCCGTTTGATTTGTACCATCTAATCTGTCACATTCCACAGATTCCTAACATTTATGTTCGTAATTTGCCTTTTTGCCAATAAGAACTAGCTTTTTTTTTCAACGGTGACTAAAGTTACATTAATGAGTCAGGGATATTATTGTTAACACAAATATAAACACAACATAAAAGAACGTGTAGGTATAAGAGCATTGTACAACACTTTGACAACATTACATAATGAAGGCATTAAAAGTAACGAGATTGTCCATCCTCACTTATCTAAAGCATCTGCTGTGCCATTGATGGACTTACTAATTTGCTGAACGACACCTGAGAGGAAGAAAACAAATACTTGATCTTGTTGGAAAGGAAATGCAACTTTCAGGCTCTTTTCAGTTTTCAACTGGGAGATGGAATTAGATGAATCACTCTCCACAGTTAAATTGTCTTCCTAGATTTCATCTAGGAAGGTACACAGATATATTCAAGAGCTTCCAATATGGACAACACCTCCATCTTATTAGAATGCTTGACTCCACATACTTAGAAAGCATAAACAAAACATCTCTATGACATCTATGAACCCCACCTATGCCAACCGGCTTAGTTTACCATGTGTTGCACCATCCACATTAAATTTCAGAAGAACATAAGGAGAATACTGAGTAACCTTCTTCCTTAATTTCCTAGAACCTGATACTAAACAAGCTTCCCAATTGCAAAGAATCTGCCCAATTGTTGGATCTGAATGACGAGAATGTGTATTGCGGTGTAAACTTTTCCTTGTTTAGGATTTAGATCAATTTCTTGAAAAGGTGGTTAGTATCTTTTTGATGTATAAAATTATTTATCGGGGGTTAGTAAATTTATATTTCTGTTTATGTCTAATCTGAAATGTGTTGTATTCTAACTGAATTGGAATGGGAAGTGCTTGTTCCATCTGATGCAGTTCTAGTTTTCTCCACTTTTTATGGCTGAATGGCTATTGTTCAACCTGCCTGCAATTTTGACACACCCAAAGGAGCTTATAAGGTTGTTAATCTGTAAGAGCGGATTGGTCATTATGATTGAGATTTGACATCCTCTTTGCCTGGACAGATTCTGAAGACCTTGTTTGAGATTGTTTTGTTTGAGGACTGTGGAAATCAGTGGTCTCTTAGCAGGCCAATGCTAAGTCTAATACTCATCAATGAGCAGGTAACATTAGATACTCCAAATTAGTTACTGAATGTCTAAGTTTTCTGTATTTATGTGATTACTTAAAAAAAAAAAATGGTGTCCGCATGCAGTTTAATTTGTTCTCCTTTGTCATAGCCGAAATACCAAAGTAATATGTTTTTTTTTTTTCTGTCCAAATTTGGTTTCGATGGTTAAAACTTCTGTTGGTAGGATATTTTTTGCTCAAATGACAACAGAAGAATGAAGATGGGCATTACCACATTTGAAACAAACATATGGGTGTTAGTAAGGAAAGCTGTTTTTTTTTTTTTTTTTGTTTTGAAAAAGAAGGGGAAAAAGAGAGAAAGGATAGAAGCCGACCATTGACTTAATACACTACTACAAAGTTATAATGTTGAGCAGAGAAATATCCTGCAATGAAAGATCTGCAACAATTCTAAAACACGTTAAAGGGCACTATGAAATTCCCTTTTTGTACATCTAAAAGAGACCGAAGATGAAACTCTTTAATACAAATGAATTTAATTGAGTCTGATATTGTAGAAATACTTGATTAGTAATTAATTATTATCTTCTAGATTAAATTTTTTTCTCGAATAATCTTCTAGGCTACGCAAGGTGTGGATATCCAGACTTTCTCCTTTGTTCTTCTTCTCTTTATAATTGTTTTTGTTATGATGTATAACACCTTTGTTGCCAAATCCTTTGATGTATTGTTAATGATATCCTTCTATATAGAAATTAAAAAAAAAAGGTTATATCTGAATATTTGGATGCAACCTTGAAACATCTTCTTTGAACTAGGACATGTGGGAAACATAGTGTATTTAACAGAGAATCAATTTGAAAGAAAAAGGGTTATATCTGAATATTTGGATGCAACCTTGAAACATCTTCTTTGAACTAGGAAATGTGGGAAACATAGTGTATTTAACAGAAAATCAATTTGCTTGTTAAGAAAAGAAAGAAGAAGAAAGAACTTGTTACAAGAATGTTGGACTGACCAGCTGATTATCTTTTAGAGGAGTGGCCAAAATATTGGCCCTATTTCCTATCCAGATGTGGCCCCATCAGTTTGATTGTCGAAAGGAGTAAAAAAAAGTGTTTTGGGTAATTCTTTCTTGGACCTTGGGCCATGACCTCATTGATCCCATAGTTCTTTTTGAATGTTATGACTTATATGTATGGAATATGCACTTCTTTCTTAAATTTCCTGACATTCAATAATTTTGCTGCAGATATTCAGTGACCTGAAGGTGCAGATTTTGGCTTCACAGGTTATCTCCGTATTCTATTAATTTATTTCATTGTTAGCCCCTGAATGTTTCATTTTGAATGGGTAGTGTATATTTGATCTGATAGACTTGATGTTGAACAGTTCAGGAGGTTTGTTGCATACTTTTTCCATGTCATTCTTGTTTACCTTTTAAGGCTTGAGGAATCTTAAAGTGATCTGCATGAAGAAGCTTACATTCGGATGGGTATTTTATATAACAGGGACTTACAGTTCTCAGTTGTTCATCTGGTGGATTGTCATGGTGGATTAGAAACACTGAATTGTAATACTCTCAGCAATACTTGCCTTCTGAATTTGGCTTGTGTTAATCTGGTCAGAAATAGAAGTCTTTGCAAGTCCACCGCAATGAGAAGAAAATTTCCTTGACTTGGGTTCTCAGTCTCTTATTTTAAATAATAATTTTTCTTGAACAAGTAGCTGAGGGGTGATTAACTCTCTTTCCCCCAGATGATAAGGATGTATGCAGTGCTGCATCCAATAGCTTTCTAGTTTTTAGCTAGTGCCATGATCCATATCTTTTTGAGAGTATTTTTTTTAGGCTTTGATTTTCATTAGTTAGAAGCTCTGAGATGCAAAAGTTGAGTAATTGGAACTTTTCTAGTTAGTTTTTGTTCTGGTCTTGTATGACATTTAGCTGTTTGCTTGCAGCCTTCGGACCAACAGCCCCGCATATCCCTTTGCTTTGATAAGCTAATGGCTGATGTTACCCGGGGTCTGGATTCCAAGAACAGAGACAAATTCACCCAAAACCTGACTATGTTCAGACATGAATTCCGTGTCAAATAGCTTGTCTGCATCTTCTTAGCAGCATCTACTTCTTGTGGGGAAAAATGGCCTGTAGCTACACATATCCTGAAGGCGATCCTCTATAACTCATGATTCTTTCTGCAGTGACCGGGCAGGCTTCCCCAACTTCAATTTACCTCTTTTCTGGATGGATATAATTTTTCTTGTTGTGAGATGGAGATGTGCCGAAGGTTGGTGTTGTACTAGGCAGCCATCTCCATGTGAATTCAATTGGATTGGTGGTATTATGTCATCTTATGGTCGGGTTTGAAGTGAGCAGATATTAGGAGTTATTCCAACAAGTGGGCTTTACAGTATGCTGAAAAAGGCTCATTGTTAAGCCGTGAAACCATTCTTTTTAGCAAATAGAAGAAAGGTGTAAATGGCTTGTTAGATATCCAGATAAGCTGAATGATTATAAATTCTGTATAGTACCTTTCATTGATGCAAGTTGGAATTAATATTGTTTTTTTTTTCTTTATTTTTTGTGTGGTGTAATCATGTACAGTATTTTTTTTTAATGGTAGCATGACTTGAACCTGTAATGTCAGTTGTGACACTGATCAGACTGTATTAGGACCTTACAGTCTGCTATATGCTCGTCTACATGTACAGTGTGTTATAAATGCGTTTGTTTCAGTACTGCTCAAGCATTCGGTTGTACATGTTTTTCATGGAGCATGCAATGTGTTGGCCTGAACTAATGCTGTTCTTTGGTCATGTGAGAATGACCATTGAGTGTTCCAGTGGAACCGTAGGAAAAGGAAGGGTAATGGTCTAGGGAGGAGTGACTTCATTTTGAACTGAACATTGTCATCTGTTTCAAGAGTTTGTTGCCGAGTCACATTAACATTGAAGGAAGCAAAAAAAAAAAAAAAAAAAAAAGAGAGGTCTGACCATGGGTCAAGTGGTTCACCGAAAGTTTGATTGTACATGTGATTATTGTATGTGAAATTTGAAACTACATGTAAAAATATCAGCAAGGGCCTGTATTTTGTTCTTTATGTACATTTCGACTTTTCTTATTGTATTTTATTTTTTTTAGTTTGTAAAAATATCTATTTTCCACTCAATATTATGATAGTGGCGCTTGGATTCTGGATTTGCAAATAGATATGAAAGCAAAGGGAAAGTTGATAGACTCGGCATCTTTGGTACATCTTCACATTGGTCTCTTCAATATACATTTTTTTTTTTAAAGAGAACAAACAACATCATCATCACTTTATCACATCAATTTGGGGTTAATATAAGCCTAGGAACTAATCATTCATAGTAACATTATTGGTTAGGTTTTTATATTTTGATTAATGAAAAACTTGGGCTTAGACTTGTTATTTGACATCTTCATTTAAATCCCTTCTGCAGGCTTTATAATGCTTTGCCTCTCTTATCTTTAGTATTGGCCATTTGACTATGAATTTCTGTAGTCAATTCCACGTCGACACCCTTGGGGCCTGTTTGTTTACTGTCGGATACATAGAAATTCATGATTAGACTAGGCATAACTGAAGGACTATTAAAGAGGTGGTATTAATGATTGGGGGTTACTGATATAGGATGTAATGTAGCAAGAGGAATTTTTATAGGTGACCTCAACTGCAAATGACTTGATGCTCGCGGCATTCGTCAGGCGACATCCTATTGTCAATTTGAACACGCACAATCACCGATTGGATTTGTAGTCATCTGAATGTTCGAAAGTACAGGTGTTCCTATCTCGTTTCTTTAGTTGAATCAAATCCGTGGACTTACAGTTTGATTATAAAAGGTTGTATGAGTTGTAAGACGTGCCATACATGGAGGATGTAGGACATGATGTAACCAAATTGATGACCCTTCTAGACCCTAGGGCCCTCGTTTCTTGGAGGCGTCTCTTGAGTAACACTTGATCCTTGGCAAAAAGGATTTAAAAAGTAAAGGTTACCAAGGTTACCAATGGCATCATCAATACATTATTGAAGGTTTGTTTCTAAAAATAAAATAATAATAATAATAAATAAGGAGGATAGTAGATCTAAACAAAATTTTTTTCAAGAGATCACTTTGGAGATGTTCAAGTTTATACTTAAATCCTTCTTGTGCGATGTGATATCTTGTGCAGATTAATTTCTCCTTTTAAATCTTTCATATGATTTTCTATATGAGGTATTTGATTATTTAACTTATTGATTTTATAGATTTTTCGTAAAATCAAAAAGAATTTTTTGTCATTCAAGAGTTATGTGAATGCCTGCCCATCTACAGAAACTGGTTGATTTTTTTAAAGGAAAGGAGTTGTTAGAATAACATCTTCTTGTAGCAATTTTCCTATAACAAGTTCAGTACACATTTTCTTTTTTTAGAAAATACAGGCATTTGGAAGGTTATAATTAAGAGGATTTTACAGAAAAAAACCCCTTGAATGGTCACTAAATATAATTAAGCTCAAATTATATATGTAAACTAATTGGATCCCCGGGCATGAATTTGTGTAATTTTTTTATTTTTTATTTTTTGTAAGTAGGGCTAAGATCCAAGGGCGCCAAGCCGGGCCATCGCTATCATGCTTAAACCTCAAATTCTATGGCCTGTAAACAATTGTCCAAGTCCGTCCCTAGAGCTTTTCTTTAGAAATAAAAGCTCTCATTTTAAGGACATTTTAAGGGCTAGGCCCCTTTGTCTCAGGGCCAAATTCCTATGTATTTTATACAAACAAATGAGCCCTAAATTGCAACCAAACTACCCATATGACAACAAATAACAACATAGAATTGTTACTTGTAATGCATGCAAAACAAAAATAAAAAACTTGCTCCCAATATCTTTATTAGATTCTAAGGTGTTGTTGAGGTGCTTGAAAGAATTTCTAAGCATACACATAGATTTCCTTAAATCTACATAAGATGGTTTTCTCCAATGTCTTTCTTAATTATAGAGGTAATGGTGTTGTTATGGTTCTTTGAAGCTTTTTTAAGGATGCACACAGATTTCCTTAAATCTAAATAATATGTTTTTTTTTTGGAGATGCTTTGATTGTTTTATAGCTATCTTTTAATTAAATGTGTTGATATCCTCACAAAATAAAAACTACAACATATATTTCGCCTACTAGTCCATGCATCATATGAAATTCCCCTTCCTAAGTAAAAACAATGTATGATCACTATTAACAATGGTACCATAGAAGTTGATGCATATACATTTGCATTTGATTATCAGAGAATGTGAAATTTGTTAGCGATAAGAGGTTCATCTTCTGAAAGTATCTCGAACAACATCTTCAAATATAGAGATGTCATTTTGGAATTGTAGGCTTAAGTGGCAAATTTGGTATTTGTAATTTGACACCTTCAACTTGGACAACTCCAAGAGAGATGTCAAATATAATATTTTATTATTTTTTCTTTTACCCTCATGTTAAAAGACCTCTACAAGTACTTCAAAATTTGAATTACCTAATAATAAAATATTGAAAGAAATATTTGGCAGTTGCCTTTTTGAGCTACCAAATTTAACATAGCATGGGCCGTGCCAAATGCCATGTCAACTTTGGCATAACCCTTGGAGTTTTACATAGTTGTTAAATGTGACTGTTGATTACTTATATGACCATTTGACCATTCCATTGGAGATGCACTTATAGCTTGCTCTTTGGAAAGGGATTGCTATTTTCAATCAGTTTGTTGTTCAAACGCATGGATGCAACTCTAAACTAATATAAAGAAAAAGAGCCGCTAGTTTCACTATAGAAAGAAGACAACAAATATGTATATATATTCATATATATACCCTTTATCGATTTTCTATCCTTCTCTCAAATGGCTACTCACTTCTAGTCTAATAATCAAAAGTAAATTACAGAATAATGACATAGAGGAAAGATTGAGATACAAGAAAGAAAAGATCGAGAAGGGCCAATGGCACCGAACATATCTTCGGCAAAAATGGCTAAAACTTTTGGAGAACTCACACATAAAGAGAGACAAAGATTTGGTATTAACCAAGATAAAAAGGAGAAGGGACAGAGAGCTATGATGGGGAGGAAGAAAAGAGTGGAGAAAAATAAGATAAAAATAGTAAGAAAATTATAGAAAGAGGGGAAAATATTGTTCGGTTCCTGCCATGGCTCTATCGCAATTGTTCTCTGCTTCCCACAAAATTAAATAAGCTGCTATCCTAATGTGATGGCCTCTCTCCCCTACTTCATGGCAAATGATTGTTTTAACTTTTACTTTTCATAATCCCATTTAAATTTATAATAACCAAACATGCTTTTTTCACTCTCCTAAGTTTTGAAGAATAAAAGGCCTCCGATGTGCTCTTACCAAGACGAACAAAATACTCTCTTAATAATTTACGTTACTTTATTTCACCAACCTTAAATTAGAATCGAAAAACATCCCTATATGTCTTCTCAAAATACCAAAATACCTCCATCTACTTTCAAAATAGATCAATATAGGCTGAAGCTTAACTTGTAGACATCAATGTGCAACTTAATCTATTTACCCCACCTTCTTTCATTCTCACAAAGGTGGGCCCACAAGTTCCATGAACTTGTATGGATCCAAATGCTCCAAACTTTGGATCAAAGCTCAATTTTTACTTTTTTATATAAAGCCATTAAACTTATGAATTACATACTACTGCATATCAAAGTAGAAAAGATACTAGATTCACTTAAAAGGATGGTCCCATTTCAATTCCATGATCTTCCCACTTTCTGTTTTTTGTTTTTTCCTGTAAGGAGAAGAATTTATTAAAAATAAAGGCAAACATCGAACAACACATCAAAAGCGTGGATAATATATTCAATTCTAAAAATTATCACGCCACACAACTTCTTTGAAAATCATAATCTCGTTTTGAATGTCCAAGGTTCGAAGATAAGAGCAAAACGACCCACTTGGACCACTCGGAGGAGCAATACCAAAAGGGCATCGGATCAATCTTCGCCCTTGATGTAGGTTTCATCACTTCATTACCATCTCCCTTACTCAAAGATCCCAACCAACCAAAAAAAAAAAAAAATCCCAATGTTACATCTCGAAGTACCAAAATACCCCGCACCTAGGTCGGCTGTGAAAGTACCAACAAAAGGACTTTATCATCCTTCGTTTCGTTTCGTTTTCGACCCATTCTGACACGCAGGTGGAAACGAACACCCAGCGCTGAGAAAGGTCAGTGTGATTTTCTCTCCATCAAAAAACCCTAACTTCTCCTCTCTCTCTCTCTCAAAACCCTAACTTTCCCCTCTTCCTAGGGTTAGGGTTTTTAGTTCTCCCTGCTTTGCCTGTTCGCTTTTCAAAATCTAGGGTTTGGTTCTCACCTTTCCTATTGGATTTCGTTTTCCTCCCTGCTTCCGAGCTTCTGATTCATTTCCCGATCCGCCTTGTGCTGTTTGAACAGATTAGGGTTTTACTTCGTTCGGCTGGAAGAATTCGGGTTAGGGTTTCGAATTTGGATTAGCGAAAGATGGAGACAATCGATGGAGAGATCGCCAAGATCCAGGAGGAGAGGAGGAAGAAGGAGGAGATCGCCTCCCTCACGGCGGTCACCTACGACGCCGATCTCTAC
Source organism: Sextonia rubra (assembly GCA_037013555.1). Lineage (NCBI taxonomy): Eukaryota > Viridiplantae > Streptophyta > Magnoliopsida > Laurales > Lauraceae > Sextonia > Sextonia rubra. The sequence continues at coordinate 13,506,474 of JASUAD010000007.1, read as the reverse complement.
GGCGTCGGCAACAGATTCGAGGGATACGAGCGCTCCATCGCCGTCAATGAGGACGAGGAGGACCAGGACGCCGGCGTGCGCGAGGTCTCCCGGAAGCTGGCTTCCTACACCGCGCCCAAGTCGCTGTTGAAGGACCTGCCCGGCGGGATGGCCGGCGACGACGACGATCTGGGGTTCAAGAAGCCGCAGAAGATCATCGACAGGGAGGACGATTACCGGAAGAGGCGCCTGAACCGGATCATCTCGCCGGAGAGGCACGACGCGTTCACGGACAAGACGCCTGACCCGTCCGCGAGGACGTATGCTGATGTCATGAAGGAGGAGGCGTTGAAGCGGCAGAAGGAGGAGCTGCTGAGGGAGATTTCCAAGAAGAAGAAGGAAGAGGAGGAGAAGAAGGCGTCGGAGAAGGATTCCTCCGGCTCTGCGCCGCCTGTTCAGCCCGCCGCCGCCGCCGCGTCTCAGAAGAGGAGAAACAGGTGGGATCAGTCTCAGGAACAGGATGCCAGCAGCAAGAAGGCGAAAACCGCCTCTGGGTCGGACTGGGATTTGCCGGACTCCACCCCGGGGATTGGGAGATGGGACGCCACCCCAACTCCGGGGAGGGTGGCTGATGCCACCCCATCGATTTCCCGGCGGAATCGATGGGACGAGACGCCCACGCCAGGCCGTCTGGCCGATTCTGATGCCACCCCGGCCGCCGGTGGTGCCACCCCTGGCGCCACCCCGGCTGGCATGACGTGGGATGCAACTCCGAAGCTGGCTGGGCTTGCTACCCCGACGCCCAAGCGGCAGAGGTCGAGATGGGATGAGACTCCTGCCACTATGGGCAGCGCAACGCCATTGCCCGGTGCTACCCCGGCCGCTGCATTCACTCCTGGCGTGACCCCAGTTGGTGGAATAGACCTCGCGACTCCTACCCCTGGGGCTATCAATCTCCGGGGCGCTATCACGCCTGAACAGTACAATCTTCTGAGATGGGAGAGGGACATTGAAGAAAGGAACAGGCCACTGACTGACGAAGAACTCGACGCGATGTTCCCACAAGAGGGATATAAGATTCTGGATCCCCCGGCATCTTATGTTCCCATCAGGACTCCTGCAAGAAAGCTTCTTGCGACTCCCACTCCTTTAGGCACTCCTCTGTATTCAATTCCTGAAGAAAATCGTGGCCAACAGTTTGATGTCCCGAAAGAGGCACCTGGTGGGTTGCCTTTTATGAAGCCAGAGGATTATCAGTATTTCGGCGCGCTGCTGAATGAAGAAGACGAAGAAGAACTGTCGCCCGAAGAACAGAAGGAGCGAAAGATCATGAAGCTGTTGCTTAAGGTTAAGAATGGAACTCCTCCACAGAGGAAAACGGCCCTGCGGCAACTTACAGATAAAGCCCGAGAATTTGGAGCTGGTCCACTGTTCAATCGGATCCTTCCATTGCTAATGCAGCCCACTTTGGAAGATCAGGAGAGGCATCTTCTTGTGAAGGTAATTGACAGAGTCTTGTACAAATTGGATGAGCTGGTTCGTCCTTTTGTGCACAAGATCCTGGTGGTGATTGAGCCGCTGTTGATTGATGAGGACTACTACGCCCGGGTAGAGGGCAGGGAGATCATTTCAAATCTCAGCAAAGCAGCTGGATTGGCAACGATGATTGCTGCCATGAGACCGGATATTGACAATATTGATGAATACGTTAGGAATACTACTGCAAGAGCATTCAGTGTCGTTGCCTCTGCATTGGGTATCCCTGCACTGTTACCATTTTTGAAGGCTGTTTGTCAGAGTAAGAAGTCTTGGCAAGCTCGTCACACTGGAATTAAGATTGTGCAGCAGATTGCTATTCTGATGGGCTGTGCAGTCCTTCCGCATCTGAGGTCTCTTGTGGAAATCATAGAACATGGTCTCAGCGATGAAAATCAGAAAGTGAGAACGATCACAGCACTGTCACTGGCTGCGCTTGCAGAGGCTGCTGCACCATATGGCATTGAAAGCTTTGACTCGGTCTTGAAACCGTTGTGGAAGGGTATTAGGTCACATAGAGGGAAGGTTTTGGCAGCGTTCTTGAAATCAATTGGTTTCATCATTCCTCTGATGGATGCTATGTATGCAAGTTACTACACCAAGGAAGTGATGTTTATATTGATCCGCGAGTTCCAGTCACCAGATGAAGAGATGAAGAAGATTGTACTAAAAGTTGTAAAGCAATGTGTCAGTACTGAAGGAGTGGAGGCGGACTATATCCGGAGTGACATTCTGCCCGAGTTCTTCCGAAACTTCTGGGTTAGAAGGATGGCACTGGATCGAAGAAACTACAGGCAGCTTGTGGACACAACTGTAGAAATAGCCAACAAGGTTGGTGTTGCAGATATAGTGGGAAGAATTGTTGAAGATCTTAAAGATGAGAGTGAACCATACAGGCGAATGGTGATGGAGACAATTGAAAAGGTGGTTGCAAATTTGGGGGCTTCGGATATTGATGCCCGGTTGGAAGAGCTTCTGATTGATGGGATCTTGTATGCTTTCCAAGAGCAGACCAGTGATGATGCTAATGTGATGCTCAATGGGTTTGGTGCAGTGGTAAATGCACTTGGACAGAGGGTCAAACCGTACCTTCCCCAGATTTGTGGTACTATTAAGTGGCGGCTGAACAACAAGAGTGCTAAGGTGAGGCAACAAGCAGCAGATCTTATTTCAAGGATTGCGGTTGTCATGAAACAGTGCCAAGAAGAACAGCTGATGGGTCATTTGGGTGTTGTTTTGTATGAGTACTTGGGAGAAGAGTACCCTGAGGTACTGGGATCTATACTTGGAGCGCTAAAAGCAATTGTCAATGTGATTGGCATGACAAAAATGACTCCTCCCATAAAGGATCTTCTTCCACGCTTGACACCAATTTTGAAGAACAGGCATGAGAAAGTTCAGGAGAACTGTATTGATCTTGTTGGCAGGATTGCTGATCGTGGGGCTGAGTTTGTTCCTGCGAGGGAGTGGATGCGGATCTGCTTTGAACTCCTTGAGATGTTGAAGGCCCACAAAAAGGGAATCAGGCGTGCCACTGTTAACACTTTTGGGTATATTGCAAAAGCAATTGGGCCGCAAGATGTCTTGGCGACGCTGCTGAACAACCTGAAGGTGCAAGAGCGTCAGAATCGTGTCTGTACAACTGTAGCTATTGCAATTGTTGCGGAAACCTGCTCGCCATTTACTGTGCTACCAGCTCTGATGAATGAGTATCGTGTTCCTGAGCTAAATGTGCAAAATGGGGTTTTGAAATCTCTCTCTTTCCTCTTTGAGTACATAGGAGAGATGGGGAAGGATTACATTTATGCTGTGACGCCACTGCTGGAGGATGCTCTTATGGATAGAGATCTGGTCCACAGGCAAACTGCTGCCTCTGCTGTTAAGCACATGGCTTTGGGTGTTGCCGGGTTGGGCTGTGAGGATGCTTTGGTCCATCTGCTGAATTACGTGTGGCCAAACATTTTCGAGACATCACCTCATGTTATCAATGCAGTCATGGAAGCAATAGAAGGGATGCGAGTGGCCTTGGGTGCAGCTGCCATTCTGAACTACTGTCTTCAGGGGTTGTTCCATCCTGCAAGGAAAGTCAGGGAGGTGTACTGGAAGATTTACAACTCGCTTTACATAGGATCACAAGATGCACTTGTGGCTGCTTATCCAACCTTAGATGACGAGGGGAACAATATATACAGCAGGCCAGAGTTGGCGATGTTCGTCTGAGGCAAGTAGGGAAAACTAGAAGGAGCTGTTAAAAACTAATTTTTGGTGAGATGCTATTGAGCATTCTGAAGCTAAAGACCTTATGGATTAGGTGTCTCCATTGAACTGGCTCATGATCGCATATTTTGTGTTTCATAGTTAGGGTATTCTCTTTCACTAATAGTTCTCCATGGCTTTGCTGTTTTAGAAACCTCAGTGGTGGATGGTTGTGTAAAGACAATGATCAACTATTGTTTTTCTATAGTATCTAATATGGTGGTTATATTTTCAGTTTATCAAGTATATTATATGTTTTTCAGTTTGGCTAGGTGGTCTTACTTTCTGCTGCTCTTATTTCTAACTTTGAGGGTGCTAGTTTGTTGCTTTGCCTGGTTCTGTTGTGCAACTGCTTTTGACTCTTCCTATCAAATGCAGAAAGAGGAGAAATATCATGTTACTCAGCTCCTATTTATGGCATTTCTATATATTCAGGTTAGTACTGGCATATTGGTTATCCAACCAATTATGTACGTAGTTTCTATCTATGCAATGTAATGTAGCATGCAAAGAAATCCCATTTTTAGTGGAAATTGTGTTGGAAAATCTGATCAAACTTACTCTATAATGTATTCCAAATGTGCTTAAACTCCAATCCACCCACAATCGTAGTTGAACCACATCAAAATTGATAATGAATCTGGCTTTTACTGTAGACCTAATCCTCTTAGGCATTTCTAGTGTGTGTGTGAAACGAAAACTGACTTCAAACAAGAAGAAGCAAGAGCTGAACGGATGGGAAAATTGCATGTCTGATACTATCTCAGCATGCCTTTGAACAATGAATCAGTATCTAAATAAGGTACAAAAATAAGGGTCTATCTAAAGGTAGAAATAGAAAACTACAGGTAGAGAGAGCTGTACAAAGATAGGATAATATACAGAGGATCTTGTCCAGATCTGATTTAATTGAAAGATCCAGAGCCAGACCAGAGCCAGATCTGCCCTGGGTCCATTGGACCGACCCAATGGGCTGAGTCCGACCCAATGGGCTAGGCCCATCAATCGGGCGGGGCCAATGACTTGTTTTGACACCCCCCCTCAAGCTCGGCAGGCGGAAGCAGTAAGAGATTGTGCAACAATGAAGAAAAGTGCGGAAATGTATGAGCTTTAATAAAAAGATCAGCTGCATTATCTGCAGATGGCACGGAATGGAAGGAAAGAGTGCCTTGTTTATAATGTTGACGAACAAGATGACAATCAATTTCGATATGCTTGGTTCGTTCATGAAAGACTTCATTCTGAGTGCTTTGACGAGCGCTCTGATTGTCACAATACAAAGGTGTAGGACTCTGAAGAGGAATCCCCAAATCGTGCAAAAGCCATCGAATCCATATGATCTCAGAAGTAGTGTCAACGAGTGCACGATATTCAGCTTCTGCCGAAGACTTGGATACTTGTGTTTGTTTCTTACTTCTCCACGAGATTAAAGAATGGCCAAGAAAGATACAAAATCCAGTAGTGGAGCGCCGATCATTAACATCACCTGCCCAATCAGAATCGGAGAAGGCACGAAGAGACAGTGAACTGCTGGAAGAGTGTTGAGTGTTGAGTGTTAAGGCATAGTGTTGAGTGCCCTGAAGATATCTAATGATGCGCAAAACAGCACCCCAATGTACGGAGGTTGGTTGAGCCATGAATTGGCTAACAATATGAACAGCGAAGGCAATATCAGGACGAGTGATAGTAAGGTACACAAGACTGCCGACTACTTCACGGTATCTTGTAGGATTGTCTAGAAGCACACCGTCAGATCTGCGTAACCGAGCATTTATGTCCAACGGAGTAGAAATTGAAGTGAGATCTGAGAGTCCGGGACGCTGGATGACGTCAGAGCAGTACTTGAGTTGAGACAAAATATACAAAATATATGTGAAGATGCACCTGAATCAAATATCCATGGCTGTGGTTTACCTGAGAAGGATGTCATGGCAGAGGCTGTTGGTTCGCCAGAAGTTGTACTGGAAGAGACAGAAGTGGAAAGCAGCAATTGTTGCAGACGTTCGTCAATCATGCTTTGAAGTTGAGTGGAGAGATCTACAGGGGTAGCTGCAGCCATCTGAGGGTTTCGATAGTGTCCTGGTTTCTGATTGCGCCGACGATTAGCTTCTTTAGTATTATTCTTCTTTTTCAATATAGGACAATCTCTCTTCAAGTGTCCTGGTTCCTTACAATAGTTGCAAGTAGAAACTGTAGCTTTTGCTGCAACTGTAGGATTGGAGGCAACAAGGACTTGATCGGTGTCTACAGTCTTTCTTTTGGCTAAGGTCTTTTGAGTTTGTTCTTCTGCCAGAAGTTCTGCTAAAGCAGCATCAACATGTGGCAAGGGGGACCGATGTAGCAACAGTCCTCTTACATGTTCATACTCTGGCCTTAGAGCCATAAGAAACTGTACTAATCTTGTTTCCTGTCTGTATTTTTCAAAAGTGGCAGAATCATCGGGAGTCTTGAACTGTGGTTCCATCAAGGCCAGTTGATCCCAAAGAGATGTCATCTTGACATAAAAATCATGTACAGAATCTGAACCTTGTTCAGCATTTTTAATTTCAGATTCTAACTGATAGCGACGAGCAGAATTAGACTGCGTATAGAGTCGTGCTAGATAATCCCAGGCATCTTTGGGATGAGTGAACTTGGATAGTTGACTCCCAATGGATGGAACTACAGAATTTGCAATCCATGAATTTATTTTTCCCACAGAAGCATCCCAATCTTCAAAATTGGCATCTTTTTCATTAGGACTGGTTTTCTTGTCAGATACATATTTCCACGGTGTCTGTCCCTTTAGAAAATTCATCATCAAGTGAGACCAATAGGGATAATTGGTCCCATCCAGCACCACAGTAATTCCAGTGATCTTTTCTGCCATCTGAAGTAAAACAGTGACGGAAAACGGGAGGAGCAAAGAGAAAAGCTAGCTGGGCGTCCAACAATCAGGGAGTAGAATCCCTTTTTGACTATGAAAACTTAACCGATCCTCAAATCAAGTTTCAAGAAGTAGGAGATACCAAAAATTCGCACCCAACAAAGTTGGTTTCAACCAAATCCAACAACAGGCCACAAAGATCAACGATCTTGATGAAAATTAACAGGTGAAAAATTCAAAACAAAAACAACCACAAAACAGTACCTGACAGCAGTCCAAAAATTCTGAAAAAATCACCAATAAACTTCTCTTAGGTGGTCGACCAAGGTGGGATGTAGCGCCCTTGTTCAGATCAAGTGTGGGTCCCACCGACTGATAACACCAGTTTTGGCAGAACTCACAATCAGGCTCTGTTTCAAGCTACAGCAGATGCCGAAGGTTCTGATGGACTGCCTAGAAGCAGTAGATGATCTGTTGTGGGCTCCACTTCAGATACAGACTATTGTCGATGCTCTCTTTTGAGATTGCAAGCTATGCTTCTACACAGAGGATCTTCAACCAGAGATCGCAGGCTAATAGCGATGGCTCTGATACCATGAAACGAAAACTGACTTCAAACAAGAAGAAGCAAGAGCTGAACGGATGGGAAAATTGCATGTCTGATACTATCTCAGCATGCCTTTAAATAATGAATCAGTATCTAAATAAGGTACAAAAAATAAGGGGATGTCTAAAGGTAGAAATAGAAAACTACAGGTAGAGAGAGCTGTACAAAGATAGGATAATATACAGAGGATCTTGTCCAGATCTGATTTAATTGAAAGATCCAGAGCCAGACCAGAGCCAGATCTGCCTTGGGTCCATTGGACCGACCCAATGGGCTGAGTCCGACCCAATGGGCTAGGCCCATCAATCGGGCGGGCCCAGTGACTTGTTTTGACAGTGTGTGTGTGTGTGTGTGTGTGTGTGCGCGCGCGCGCGCGCACGCATGTGTGTAGATTGTGGTGATTTTTGGATGACCTCCTGCTTTCATATGTAATAATTATAATTCTTTAAATACAGGATTCACATTTGAAGCATTTAGATGTGCTCTTGTCACCAAAGTTGTCGAACCATCTTGGCTATTGATAATTGGCTTGCAAATGGATGGAACGGAAGAAACTATGTATACTCAAGAATCTAGTAGTTATGCTGATGGATAAAGTGAATCAGTTGGGTGGATGACGGGGATTGTTTGATGAGTTGAAATTTTAATCATTTGCATATTTGTGGCGTATGAAACATGTCCTTGATCAATTGGAGATGGGCTGTCCGTCATTTCTGATGGGCCACAAGCTGAATGCAATATGGGACATGTAATACTTTCTCTGAGTAGTAAACTATTTATCACTGCACCTATTGAGATGAACATGATCTCTGTAAGAATAGTGGAAAGGGGAAAATATTATTTATCAAGTTCTTCTGTTGACTTCTAGGGCTGGGAGGAGTTGGGATCGTCCAAGTCTGTAACATAGAGAATCAACTGGTGGGAGCTTGGTTGGCCAAGGACTTGTGTTTGACATTCACCCTCATTGGCCACATCCCATAGTTTTACCTGGTGCATGTGCATAGCAGCGTTTGCATGTGCCTGGAGGGATTATTTCTCGGCTGTTCCAAATTTAGTGTCCAGAGCCAAAGGCCCATGGGTGGGGTGGGCAGGAGATACCCTGGGTTTTCTTTGAAAAAAAAAAAGTCAGTAACATAGAGAATCACTTTGGTGGAATCTGGATGAGTTGTTTTACTTAAGGTTCCTGATATGACTCATTTTTTGGTTCTTTTATGTTTCTCTATTACAATGTTATTACAATGAGTACCTTGATTCAACAACTGATATGGTGTTCCATTTGTCTTGTCATCATGATAGGATACAGATGCTTTGTCCTGAAACTGAAAGAAAAGTTTTTTTTTTTTTTCATCAGAAATGCAAAAAGTTCAACTCCTGTCTGTATTCATAGATTGTTGAATGAGCTTCCACCAAAGTATTATTAGAGAGGTGGAAGTGGAGGATATAAGGGAGTCATGTAAATGAGACCTTGCCTTTTTTAGGATTTGATTTACTAGGGTGATGGCTGGGTTTCATTTTGCATTTTCCCTTCCAATTTCCATTAGAGTGGAGGTTTTTAAATATTCACATTTGATTTTTGATTTCTGATTTCTTTGGATTCCTAGGAATTGAATTACACACCAAACAGACAGGCTCTTGGATGGCTTTGTTTGCACAATGCATGTTCTCTCGTTTCCTTGTATTTGATCGAGGGAAGATGAACACTGGAAAGATGTTATCTCATTTCACTCATGTACTTGTTTATTTTACTGCCTTACAGAAAAGGATATTTATTTATTTACCTCAAAACATTACTTTATGATGAATTACTATGATGTACTGCAGACATTCGTACTGGAGATTGAACTTAATACAAAAGTGACGTATCCCTTTGCATGGCTAAGGTTTCCATGTCTTTGATGATCTTGAAGCGAGGTATCCCTCTGGCAAAGGTTTCCATGTCTTTGATGATCTTGCTGCAACTCTGTTGCATCTGGGGAAACTTGATTTCCTGTGATTTGAGGAGACAATAATGTATGTGAGAATCAACTGTCTTATGGAAAACTGGGCACTCCATCCTGTTCATCTCCCTAGACTAACAGCATCAGTGTTCATGAGACGTTGCCTGTATGTATTCACTGATGATATTATCTGCACTGTTATTACATCTACTTCGTGGTCATTATTCTTGAATAGTTCGTTATATTCCGCAAGTTGTACACGGGTTGAATGAGCCAGCAATGTTTAGTTTCATGTGTCCCAAGCTCCAACTTTATGGAGGAAGACCAAGTTAGAGGATTAAACCAGAGAGGTCTTGATGGTATCAAGTGGGGAATAGGTTCCTGGATTTTCAGATGAACCATGATACCACAAATCTCCGAGGAGCAAGAAACCTTGAGTTCCAGCATTCTTGGTTCCCAACCATTGGCTGAACTGTGTAACTGGAAAAGCTTTCAATGTGTTGCAGTTGTTCTAGATTCCAAACTTGTATGGGGAATGTGCAAGTGGTGAATGGGTGACCATGGGTCTCATGATCTATGTTTTGAGAGTCTTTTTTCTTTCGGGTAATGAAGATCATTGGATAAAACACAGCTAATCATATTTACTATTCTCTCTACGAATTCAATTCTTCTTCTCACTTGTTACTGGAGAATGGAATTTTTCTTCCCACTGTTGGTTTTTTTTCCCCTTTTTGGGGTGTGGGGGACCATTTTAAACAGTCCTGAGACACTGGGCTTTAAGCCATCGCTTTAGAATTCTGACAGCATGGGTCGTATATCCCGAGCTAAATGGGTTCCCTGGTATACCCGAACCACAATCCTAGACCTGACATTAAATCCATCCATATTTTGATATTCAGCCCAGAGCTCAACCTGTTCTTTTTTATTTTTTTTGCCTGGTGAGGTAGCATAGCCGCAGATTAGTGAGGGAAGGTGTCTGTCCTAGCCAGGCAGGTAAGAAGAGGTGCCTTTTACAACTAGGGTAAGAGGTCATTCTAACCTGGCCGTATTTTAAGTGAGTCAAGTTTCAACGCGGTCTCAGATTCTTAGGCCTTGTTTGCCGTCATTCTTGGGTTGTTTCCAATTTTTTGCTCAAATCAGATTTTGTTGAGATTGGGTTCTGCTAAGACTATACTTCGCAGAACTTGTTTTGTAACATTATATTAAATTACTGTGCTGAAAATATTTTGTACAAAACCTATTTAGTAACATTGTAAGGGCATGTTTGTCAACACACCTTTTCCACGGAAAGAAGAAATTACTTGGCAAATTTCATGACAACCAAATTCTTGGGAAAAGAGTTTTGCGAAAGTACAAAAGTTCATGTTTGGTGTAAATTTCTTTTTCATAGTGAATTGGTGAAAATGTTGTTTGGTGTGGTTGTGGATTACTGGGTGAAAGTCAATTTTCTTTGTTTGATGCAACAATTTTCTTTGGTAAAAATAAGTTTTTTTAACTTTCAAATTAAAAAGATGGAGTTTATTATAATCTTAATTCAAATTAAATAATATTACTAAACTATTGATTCAATGACTCTATTGTTGTATTTGGACATGCACTCAATGCCTATATATTTTTTTTACATCAAGGATAATGTCATTTATTTATTTATTTTTAACTTACAAAGAGGCATGGGTAGGGTTGTCAAACGGCTGGTCACGGGCAAAGCTAGGGTAAGCCCTTACCCTATCCTTAACAGCTAGGGTTGGGCCAAAGCCGAATGAGATGATTTTTATTATATATAATAGTTTCTTCATACAATGATGCTAACCATCTTTTATTCGAGGAGTAATGTAAAAGAATCCACAAAATAAGCTCTTCTATCCTTTTATAAAATATTATTTACGATTAAATGAAATAAGTTAATTCATTATTATTGTGACATGAAATTAGGATATGTAAGACACTATTAAAATACCTTAGCACACTAGTAATAGTTATATAGTTCAAATAATATGGGGCTCCCTCATCAAAGGGCTGGATTGACAATTCTAAGGGTGGGGGTGAAGGTGGAGGTGGGTGTCATTTGAATAAAAAGGGGTAGAAGGGTTGGTGGAGCAACAAAGAAGTAAGTGGATATTGAAATAGAAAGAGAGGAGAGGGGTATGCTAGTAGACAAAGAGAGAAGTCCTCGTGGCTGGGGGATTTAAATGGTGAAATGGAAGAGGAAATTAAATTTTAAAGAAGGGTGAACTTTTCTACAGCAAAAGAAGTCCGATAGCCACCCATGGGAATTTCATTTCCAACATTCTCAAGAAAAAGTCTGACATGACATATTCTAAGTTATCATTTACATGGTTTCTTGTCTAACAAATGAGTACAAAGACTGTCTATAGCAAATTCCAATCATTTAGTATGTTTGCATTCACAAATGGAATTACACATTATATCTCATTTATGTTGTTATTCTTGTTGTAGGTTTATTTGGATGACAAAAAAAGAAAAAAGTTATGCAACAGTTATGGTTGGCATGACTCTTACCTAAACTCTTCATGTCTTAAGAAACATCCTACAAGAAGGGAATAGCAATGATTGCGGCATATTTACGGGGACATAACCATATTATCAGAGTAAGATCATCATTGAAATATTCAAGAGGAGCTAACTTAACAGTCACATAATGCTAAAGAATGTGGAGTTAACTTGTATGTATTGAATTTGATTGTAGATTTGATGAATATGAATATGGAATGTTATTTTATGTTATGAAATTGATTGTGGAAATTCGGGTTCAATTTGATGTGGAGTTTTGGATGTTGTATATGACATGAAGTCTATTAATTCTGTTTGATGTGGAATTGTGCTAAAGAATGCAATATACTTGTATTGAATATGTGTTGAATTCATGTTAATATCGATTTATGGATTTTATAGAATCTCAAAAGCAATGGTACAAACATATTGCAAGTGCTAAATACATGCGCAACGAGATTGTTGCTTCACAAAAGCATTGTTGGTGTATTTGTTAAAGAAATGAGCAATGACGTCATTGCTTTACAGAACCATTGTTAGTGCATTTGTAAAGAAATGAACGATGATGTCATTGCTTCATAGAAGCATTGTTAGTGTAGTTGTGAAGAAATGGGCAACGACGTTGTCTCTTCCCAGAAACTTCGTACTAGCATTTGTGAAGAAATGAGTGATGACGTTGTCGCTTCCCATAAACTTCCTAATAGCATGAGTATAAAATTGAGCAACGCCGTACTCTATTGTCAATAACTTGGTAGAAAGAAACTTTGACGAAATGAAAGATGCAACATTCAAAATTAAATTATAAAGATATTGGACAAAGGAAATTGACAAAATAAACATCTTTCATATAAAAGAAAAGTTTTCTATTATAATGGAAATGGTAAAAAGAAACGCATTTATAGTCATTCTCTATTACAAACGCAAGCTTTACTAAAGTTCTTATAAAACTTTCACGATCTTAACGCGTACGTCTTATTTGCATCGCTCGATCTAAGTTTGTGCAAACTTCATTTGTAAACTCAGAATGTATTAATGTGTTCAATCAGATTCATTATTACCAAGGAATGCCAAAAAATGGCAAAGGACTGGAAGAGTTGGTTCTTTGCTCAAGACCTTTGTGAAGAGTTTCGTTAAACAATTGGCAAACGTTTCGTAAATAAAGAGGAAGGAGTGAAGGGGGATGCATGAAGGGGCAAAGAGCCCGAAAATGGTTTAGGAGGGATCATGGAGGAGGGTGTGGGCGAGAAGGCAGTGGAGATGAGGAAGGTTTTCCATCTCCAAACCTACCAACATCTCCTCCCCGTCCTGCCTCTCTCTCCCCAAACTAATCCCTCTCATCCCAATCTTCTACTCCTGCAACACCAACCTATCCTCTGCCAACATCACCCACCAAACCCAATCCGGTGACACCTACTACGACCTATCCACTGCCCGATTCTAGAACCTCACCAACTACGATGCTATTGAAATCGCCAACCCTATATTTTGCAGCTTCCACAATAAGATTCAAGTAGGGAATCAATCAAAACCTAGCCTATAAATGCCATTTCTTTTTGTAGCTAAGATGTTTGGGATCGATAATTATTCTATTATCGCTTTGAATGGGGAAAAGATTTGTACTTTTTCTACAAATTTAATCTTTGTTTCTTGAATTCCTCAGCTACAACAGCCCTCTGCACTTCCATTTTTTCCTCATGTAAGCAACGTAAGTTGGTTGGGAAACAAAAGGAGGAGGAAGCAAGGAGAAACAAAAAGAAAGAAGAGAAACGAAACAAAGTAAAAATAGATTGGATTGGATAAGATTGGGAGACGAAGAAATATGAGAGGGAGAGGTGGAGAGAAGATGAATAAGGAAGAAGAAAGAATAAAATGAGGGGTACATCGTCGCTCCATAAAAATCTTTAAAAGAAAAAGTAAAAATAGCCCCAGGACCATTTCTATATATAAAATGCTAGTGGTGCCTTTTTTGTTTGGTGGCTTGTTAAGGTGATTTTTTTTTCTCGGCTTTTTTTTTTCTCATAAAATTATTTAATGAGAGTTTAAGCTTAATTATTTCATAAAATCCCCGCTTAAAATTTATCGGTCCGGATCAAGTTTTGCGACCTCTTAGAGGCAACAGACGGTCGATCGGAAGTTCCCTTGACTCGAGGACCAGGAAGAACCCGCATTCGATGTCTTTCCTTCCGTGTCACTTGATTTCGAGCTTCTAAAACCCTTCTTCTCAATCGTAGTCATGGTACCTGCCTTGCATCCGTCCGATCGCGTCTAAATATATCATTCGCAGTTGTTTGGGTTTTGGAAGATCGTGATTTTGAAGTGTGTTCTTGTATTGCTATCAGAGTTGAGGAGAAGCCTTCAAAGTTCTGGTGAGGATTTCTGCTACTTGCTCAAAATCCCAATACATGAAATGGGATTTCGGGATTTCCTTGGAAATGTCTTCTGACACCTATCCCTGCTATATATTGTTTTTGTGGGTTTGGAAGTTGGAACTCTGGGTCTTCTTTGTAAAACCTTGGATGAGCACTGAGTAATTGTGGGATCTCTTGGGTTTGGTTTTTGAAGCCTTTTTTTTTTTTTTTTTTGTGAATGCAATTCCATCTACATTACACTGTTTTATGAGTTGGGGTGCAATCAGATGAATAATGCTTGAGTTCAGATGGTTGGCTTTGGAGAAATTGTAGGATCTGTTGAATTTGAGTTTTGAACCAGTTTAATACCATTCCATCAGAATTCATTTAAATTGATGAGTTGGGGTGATGTGGGTTCAAATAATCATGAGTGAGAGTGCTTGAGTTTTTTAGCTGAAACTGACAGAGGGGAAACATTGGGTTGTTCATTTTTTGACTGGAAATTACTGGAACAAGTCTTTTTTTTTTTTAAATGAATTGAGGATTTGGGTTGCAGCTATTTCATATGAGATCCTTTTGTTGGGTTGAAGTCTGAGGGAGCCTGGAATAGGAAATCAAGACAGGATTGCATTTAAAACTGTTTCTTGGGCTGCATTCATGTGGCAGCTTATAATCCATTCTTTGAGCCATTGAAATTATTTATAATTTCCTTCTTCTTTTGCATTGTGAGCTCATGCTGCCAACCAGATGTTGGGATTATTGCGCGACTTCTATAAATCAAAGGCGGTTGGAACATTCAACTCTGCGATTTTACAAAGGGTTTCTTCTCCTGTCTCTAAAGAGATTATTGGTTTTGGGCCTTTTAATTTGAATACACAAAAGAGATGGAAGAAACCAGCAGTTACTGCACAAACCCGCATGGAGGATAGAACTAGAGATCTAAGACTTGAAAAATTAATGAGTTATTTAAAGAGAATGAAGATAGTGCTGAGAATACAAGAACTGATGTCACAGCGTCGTGGTCCTTATGTATCGGTTCAGTTGCTTTCAAAATGGAGGAATATTGTTGGATTGAACACAGCAATTGGTATCTTCCTTCAAAAATATCCTCATATTTTCAAAATATATACACATCCTGTCAAAAGAAATCTTTGTTGCAAATTAACCCAAAAGATGGATGATTTGATCAAGGAGGAAGCAAGGGTCATTAAAGAAACTGAGTTAGTAGCTGTCCAGTATCTGAAGAAGCTTCTTATGATTTCTACCAGTGGAACTTTGCACATTCATGCATTGTGGCTGATAAGGAAAGAGCTGGGATTGCCAGATGATTTTAGGAATTCAGTCCTTCCAAAGTATACAGATGATTTCCACATAGTAAATCCTGAGATTGTGGCACTAGTTTCTAGGGATGAAGGTCTAGCTGTTGCTGAGGTAGAAAAATGGAGAGAGAAAGAATACACAGAGAAATGGTTGAGTGAGTTTGAGACGAAGTATGCTTTTCCAATTCAATTCCCAACAGGATTTAAGATTGAAAAAGGATTTCGGGAAAAACTGAAGAATTGGCAAAGGCTTCCTTACTTAAATCCTTACGAGAAGACAGGGGTCATCCGGGTGCGCACCTGTGGTGGGGTTGAGCGCTTCGAGAAACGTGCTGTTGGTATTCTTCATGAGTTTCTAAACCTAACTGTGGAAAAGATGATCGAGATTGAAAGGTTGTCTCACTTCCGAAAGGATTTCAGCATGGAAGTCAATGTGCGGGAACTTCTTCTAAAACATCCTGGAATTTTCTACATATCGACCAAAGGCAACACCCAGACAGTATTTCTTAGAGAAGCATATAGCAGAGGTTGCTTGATTGAGCCTAATCCTATTTATACCGTTCGTCGGAAAATGTTGGAGCTTCTCTTGCTAGGGTGTCGTAACACCAGAGAATTAGAACTCCAGAAGGAGTTTAAAGAAGCAAAGCATGATGCTGTCCGCAGCGAGGTGAGAAGTGGGCCCCGTGATGGAGATTGGGTTGTACCTATATTAGAAAATTTTGAAGATCAATTTATTGATGGGAATCTAAGCGACATTAATAGCACATCTGATGAGGGCATCCATAAGAAATGTTGTAATGGAAAATTTTCTGATGAATATATGTAGGTAAGCTGTAAGCCAACTACTTTTACAGTGTTTATATAATATTTACTTGAGTATGTGGCTTCGGGTTTGTTTTGTTTGACTTTTCAGTTTACAACCTGCAATTTGTTTGTTACAATCAAGATGGTCATCTGATGTTGTGAAATTCTACAAGCTTTCTGATGGGTCTATTTGAATTTATTCATATTTCATTAGCCTTAGTTCAAATCTGTCAACATGATAATTGATTATTATTCTCTGGGTATGCCAAAATGATATGGCTAAACTTTATTTGCAGGAAGCTTATACCCAAGCTATCAATTCTCCTTTAGAATCGTTCTCATCATTTCTTGGAATTTCAAGAACCATCACTTATCCCCACTGGAGTCCTTTCTTATTTGTGCTTATGATCTGTGCAATTGAGGTTACATAGATCAACACATGGTTGATTGATGCAGCCCAATTGCATTATAGGTCAATGAGCAACAAAAAGGAGGCCCAAAAGTAGGCCCACAACTATCAACCCTATAGCTGTCACTGAAAGTGCTACTGGTGCGAGAAGGGGGGTGGGATGGGATGGGACGGTGACTAGGACTAATTAAGAAGTTTTAACTTAATCAAACAGTTTAATCCAAATAAACACAAACCAAAACTCACTTAAATTGCACAACAATATATAACTATGAAAGACGGCAATCAAGTGATCAAATGTGAAGTGTCATACAAATGATATGTGTCAAACACTCAATGATATGCCAATTTGTTCAATGTTTTCTTGCTCATGTGAATTGTATGCCAAATCAACAAAAATATGACTAACTAGTATCTGTATCCCATAGCATGTATAGAAAGCAAGGCATAGAGAGATAAAGGCACACATCGATTTATAGTGGTTTGTTCCTTGACCTACGTCCACTCCCAAGAGAACCACACACCAATGCTCTCTTGGCTTTTACTATTAGAAGTTTTCAATATGTGCACCTCACAAACCTTTATACCTAATTTTTTGATTTGGTGGTTTGAATGCTAAGGTTTACTCCACCACTATTTTTTATAGTGGTTCAATCACACAGATCTAATCCATTTTTCAATCATGTAAGAAATAATAAAACAAGAAGACTTGCCTCTTTGTTGATGAATCTAACATTATGCGCATTCTTTGAAGCTTGAACTTGAGCTCCAAGCTTTGACTCCTTGCATAGCTCCTTGGTGATGAAGGTGTTCCAATTGTGCACAATCAAGTGGGGAAGGAGGTCTAGGTCTAGGGTGACTAAGATATACCTATGAGGTTAGTCCAATCCCTAGAAATGGATATTTCAACAAGAAACTCTTAAATGAGCTTTGAATGCTCAAAGATATACCTGTGAGGATCTTAGAGTGTGTGGAATAAGGTCTTTAAGGTCTAAGAGAAGTTTGCCTATGGGGAGGAATCACATTTTAAAACAGTAGTTCGTAATTCCACTAAACGCTCTCTTTTGAGCTTTGAATGCTCTTATATCTAACTATCAAGTCTTAGGAGACTGAGTGAAAGATGATTTTGAGGTCTCTAAAATATGTTTGACTGAAGGTTAGATTATGCTTAAGGAGGGCTCTCAAACATCACATTCATTCAAGCCATTGAAATGAGCTCAAGTATATATAGAATGGCTCATAATGGCTAGTCTACGGTTAACTGTGAACAACCTACACTTAAGCTTAAATTCCAATGGTTAGTTTGAATTCACAGTCAAAATTGGCTGTTGTTCTATGGCTAGCATTACGGCTCGCCGTGGGATGGCCTATGGATAGCCATAAAGCAAAAATGGGTTGGAAAAGCAACCGCAACCTATTTACAGTGAGTTTTATTGGCACTTATGGCTAGTTATAGCCCTGTTACGGCTCTTTGTAAGGCCGCAGAACTGAGCAACTGATGTACTCAGTTAAGTCAATTTAATCCTATTTATTTAACTGTTTGATTTGAGCGTCTAATAGCTGAATAGATTGGCACAAATTGAGATACGCTTTAATGTAGCTCTAGCCTTCCAAGACTTGAATTTCTGGACTTGAACTTAATCACCCTTGTTGAAACTTCCACAGGCAAGGTCTTGGAGTGAAATGTGGAATTGACAACCCAAGGAAGTGCAGATTTAATTATGTCACTAATAGTCAATTCCATTTTATTCCAGTCAATTATGGCCAGAACGTTCTAGAGGCCTTGGCTGGAATGTTCCAGAATTCGCCTTGGGCGGAATGGAATGCCCCCATAAAAGTTTTCAGGCTAAATTCCAATCTATTCTGGTTGTTTCAGTCATTCTGGTGCTAATTGAGGCCGAATTCCGGTCCATGTTTCAACTTCCATTTATATATAATGAAAACTAGAAAATGGTCAAATGTAAAGCATACTTTAATTTATGTCATAGATGTATTCATTTTTAGTATAATTTTAGCGTTCACCAAATTTTCAATTGTAGGTATTTTTACATGTTTTTCTCATTTTTTTCAATCATGTCTTTTCCTCAACAGAACACCGTAATTAACCGAAATACCAAAATTCTCCACTACATGGTCAAATCGGAATGGGGACTGGAATGGATTGATAGCTATGATCAACCCATAGGGCCTAACCTAGCGGGTTAAGTCCCATAGATGACTTACCGAATGGGCCTAGCACAGTGGTCACCCAGCCATTGGCGCAGTTATACATACTTTCAAGAAGATTTTCTGGATAGATATTCTTAGCTTGGAAAATCCTAGTATGATTTTGTAAATCTAGCAAGATAGTTGACTGGCATGTAATCAATAAGAGAGGAAAGAAAATCCAATCTAGGATTCCTAATAGGCGTGAATCTCATTCCGTCCTCTATAGATTCCCTTGTATTTTTTCATTTATGCATTCAATGAAAGTTTACTCTTCTTCTCTCATTATTATGAGTAAGTTGAGCAAGTGTTTTCTTTGGTGTCAAGACTCCTTGAGTTGCCAGTGGTAATGACTGTAAAGATTGGGCATCCATGGCAAATGTGTACAGACTCTATCCATCATTAAATCCCACCATATTTGGTAAGATCCTCCAATTTTGTCCTGCTTTAATTCCTTATCTTAGATTAGATTTTTCCTTTGATTTCATTCAGTTCCTAAGGGAGGGAAAAAAAATCAACCCAACATTCCCAAAAAAAAAGTTGGTTAGTTTCTGTTTCCTACAATCTAGATAGTTAGTTGCTTTCCTTCATTTTTTTTTAATTTACGTTCAACCCTATTCAACCTGTTACCATATGTCATTATTTTTCAAGACTGTTTTTACTGTCACTGTTATTCTCAACAGCCTCAGATATTCCATTCTAAAAGCCAAAAGTCCATCTCACCATTAGTTACACTTCGTTTTTATAGCATGTATTTTTTCGGACCACCAAATTTTATTTGAAAAATTGTTGTAACTGTCAAGATAATGTACTGCTTGGAGTCAGACCCATGTTTTGCTCCTATTTTCTTGATCCATTGGTTGACTTGACCTATTGGGCTTGGGCTGACCCATATCTTGTCACAAACATCTTGGATTGGATTGGTGCATTTGAAGATCACTTTGAGCTATATAATATGACAGTTCATAATTGAGCAATTTATATAAACAGAAAGCTTAAAGGAGTTGCTCAAAATATGGCAGTACAATGTAGAAGGTTGCTTGCAACAACTCTTGCTTCCTCCTATATTAACATGTGAGGATTTAAAGCTGATATTGGTTGATAAGTATTTGCATGATGATGGTCCATTTTGTATGAGCCTATAATGAGGGACCTCAATTTTCAGGTAGGGGAATCCAATAAAGAAAGTGCAACTGATGTCCTCAACAAGAAGCATTTATTAGTACTTCACAATGTTCTCAATAGAATTCTCAACCAAGCTAAATGTTGATACATGACAAAGGATTCAACACCATGACACAAAGGAAGCTAAATTATCTTGATAGTGATGGAAGAGGACATTATGCGGTTATTGTCCTGATGAATTTGATTGCCGCACATTACATAGCCGACTGTCTCTTACTGAATCAGTAAAAGCCATGTGTTAATCTCTTCTTTCTCTCTAAACTTTTCCACTAGTTGTATTACTCGAAAAATGAATTTTTTAGTAGATCTACTTGGGCATAAACACTAGCTAGCTCTTTAAAATATTTGATTCTTGTTGTAGGCCTTGATTCATTACTTTCTTCCCAAGTTTCATTATATGTTCATAAGTTTGATAGCTCTTATAGTTTTAGTCTCCTTTTTCTAGCATAAATGGGCCACAATGCTACTTCTTTACTCATGGGGCATTCTTCTTGTACTTAAATGCAATTCAAAAACTAATATTTATTGATGTGTCGGGGGTTACAGTTTCAATATAATAACCACGTGATCTGAAACAGGAGTTAATTATGGTAAATTGGTATAAAAAATATGTCCATACGTTTTTTTTCTCATTATACTCATTTGTCTTCTGTTATGGTTTATGATGAATTTGGTTTGGTTATTTTTGGCTGGGGATTAGGCGGCTGGTTGTGGGTTGTATTCATTTTTTAAGTCTATTGTCTAATAAATCTTTGTTTGTAGTGTTTGTAATCATTCTTTAATCAAGATTGTATGTGATCCTGATAAAAGTGTGACTATTGGTTGGTGGTCTTTATACTGTAGAACATGTAGGTGGGATGGTGGTGGTTATGATATTTGGGAGTAATGGTAATATGCAAGAAGGTTCCCTCTGCCCTGATGTAAATATTTCTATTTAACCAGCCAGGCAGTGGGCATTTGACAAAGGTAATTACTGATTTTACTTGTTGAGTTTTCAATTGTAGAACTTAATATGTTGGCTTTCTTTATGAATGACAAAAAGTGACTTTTCATCTTTGGATCTTGCAAAAGATGTTGGGAAGGCTCCTGGAGGTTGGATTTTAAATGCTCTTTCAGACTATTGTGGTGGCATGATGGTCTGTTTCCTGATCAGCCATTAATACAAAGTATTTCTAGGGCTGAATATATTCAGAAGGCAAAAGATAATGAGTTTTTCCTGATACGAAAACAAAAACAAAAAAAAAAAAAAAGAAAGAGGAGCACAGTCCTGTGGCTCCCTTGTGGATTGGGGGATATTATTGATTATTGGAATATGGAAAATACGCAACTCTTTATTCGGTATTCTGTTGTTTTTTAGTTCAACAATGGAGGAGATGCTGTTTCTTCTGTCTATTTTAGCACCTGGTTGTTTTCTTACCATACTTTTTTTAATAGTTGGGGACATGAATTTGCAACAAAATCTTACATGGAAAATGCATCCATGAAAACTGACTTGTGAATTGCATTCCTTTTCCTTATCTACCAATCATCTTAGCTGTCATCACATCCTGCTCTTGACAACCTAGGATAATAAAATGGATGTTGCATGACTCATTGTTGTTAAAAAGCATGCTATTCATATCCTGAATCCTATGATTTGTATTGAATCCTTAGGAAAAAGATTTGTATCTATACTACAAATCTCATTTTATGAAGGAATCTCGTGATTCAGTTGTGAATCTTATGATTCAATACTTGTTTTATCGAATCTTATGACTTACGATAATATTTACTTCCTTTTTGGCTTTTCAATGTCTAAGAGATTGTTTAGTGATTGGCGAAATCTTTTAAGAATTTTTGCAATATTGGAGATGTTTATGAGATAAAAACGAATAGGCATGTACTTAAAGCATTCAACTGTCTGTATGAATTTCGTCCTACATTCTTTTATTTTTGTCGTCGTCATCATCATGGAAGCCTTTCACCAACTATGTTGGGGTCAATTACACGAATTCTGTTTCTCCATTCCGATCTATCTTAAGCCAAATTCTCAAATATGTTGCTCATCTTCATATCTACCATTGCTACCTCTATCGATGTCCTCTTTGGACTACCTCTTCTTCTTGGCGGACCGGCAACCTTCATAGCCAGACTTTTTTTTATCGGCACCATTGCCAGCTTGTTTTGGACATATCCAAACTATCTCAAACAGGTTTCTCTAAGTTTATCTCATGCTGATAATATCTCTTCATATTCTCGAAAGCGTTCATTTCTAATTTTATCCTTCATAGTTTTACTACACATACACCTCAACCTTCTCATCTCTATTACACCATTTTGTGCATATGTTGATTTTTAATTGGCCAACATTCTATTCCATATTCTAAAAAAAATAATAATAATAAATAAATAAATAAATAAATAACTATTCCATAGGATGTTAAATTTTCTCTTCAATCTTGTTGGCATCCACCGGTCACAAAGCACTCTAGAAGAATGTCTCTGCTTCAACCATCTTGCAATTATTTATATATATATTTTCTATTTATTTCTTTTTGAGCTCTTTGTTAACTTCATGATGTCCTTTAATATATAATGTTGAGATTTTGAAATTTTTTTTATTTAAAAGAGAATAAAAAATTGTCAGCCTGTTTATTTTCCCTAGTGATTTCGATATGTTAAACATATTTCACTATTCATACATATATTATTTATGTTATATTAGTAGAAGTTGATGGTGTGCTTCTTATGGTTATATGATATTGTATTGATGTTGTTATGGATGGGAAATGGATGGATTATAAATAATTGCTTTTTTCTTTTAAAATTTTTTTATTACTTTTCATTGTTTACAAGAAAATAAAGAATCCTACTATTGGCAATTCCATTCACGGTATGATTTGACTCAACCCTTGAATGATTGCGATACGAACTTAATTTTCAGAACAATGACACCGCTGAGCATATTATTGACCAATAGGAATGCAGTTCCTGTGCCTTTTTTTTTGTTTTTGCTAGAGGTAGGATATATATTAAAAGAAAACTGCGCCAAAGGCCCCAAGCTGAAAAGCAGCAACTATACGAACTCAAGTGAGACAAAAAGGACACTCATATCAGCCAAAAAGAAAACTCGAAGAAGACAACAGGAAAACAGAGATGGACAATCTGATAGATGAGTTTAAACTCCAAAAAATTGGAGGAGAATACCTTGAGACGGTCTCTGTACATTGCTCGGCAAAGACTTGATGGAGAGGGAGAGTTTTTCGGATAGGCGTCTCGTGGCTCCTTCTAATGAAGTTGTTTTGTTGTCAAAGATAGCCTCATTCCTGCAATTCCATATGACATCAATGACATGGAAAAAGACCAAGGCTGCCCATTGAGATTCAATTGCATTCCTGCACTTTGAAATCGCAATCCAGATAGAAGAACCTGATGGTGGCATGGGATGATTCCCACCAACAGAAGAGACCAACCATCTCCAGAGGTTCGAAGCATAATTGCAAGTGAAGAAGAGATGTTCTCCAGATTCTTCTTCCACACAACAAAGAGCACATCTAGATGCAAGATTCACACCTATAGACCGAGCCCACTGATTAATCTCCCAATGGGGCACCATATTCACAAATTGACCTTGTTGTTACAGACAAGAGAAGCCCAAGGCACAAGGGCAGCCCTGTATCTTACTATGTTCCAGGCATCATGGTGGGTAAGAATACCTCTGGAGTTGCTAGCCCAGGTGACAGAATCTTGTACAGAAATTTCTGGGATGTGAATTTGATTACGGAGCATCCACACAGTATTCCCATTAACAGGGTGCAGAAATAAGCTTTGTTGCTGGTACTTGGGCTACACCTAGCATCTACCATTTTCCAACAGTTTAATTTTGGTGAGCCCTACACGAAAAATCAGCCTGACCCTTTTCATTTCACAAGTTTGTACCACATAGTATGATTGGTAAACTTCTGACAATCTCTATCTATGAGAAGTCATGTTTCTAGAGAAAGGATGATCTCATTTGCTTTAGTATCTAAAGTTTCCAGAATTATTGAAACATCTTGGCTTGATAAATTTCTGAATGAGTTCCAGAATGTTAACATGGTTGCAAGTTGAGCTGGTATATGATTATTCATGAACATGAAATGAGCACAGTTGTAATGAGAGAGTAGTTCAAAAGCATTTCACTTGTTCCATTGACTGCTTCAATCATTTTTGTCATGATTGATAATGGGTGTCTTTCTATTTTTTCCTTTTTTTTTTTTGGGTGATTCAATTAGTTTTTTATAATGGGTGTCTTTCATTGTCTCTTTTTCCATTGATGTCCATCTCTTTCATAGTTATTCAAACATATGGCACTCTCAAGTTGTGGTTCATTACATCCTCCTGCCTTCCCAGATCACAAATTTTTTACTGCTTGTGATAAAATCAAGAACTTATTTTCTTGATTGAACTGGACAATTGCCTTTAATATTTCAAGTAAGATTTGCCTCCACAGTCAGTAAGGAAATGGTAATCAAATTATTCAGGAAACTTACTGTTCAAAAAAAAAAAAAAACTAGGAAACTTAACTTTAACATGGTTCATTATACTGCTTGTTTTATCTATCTCCCTTCATTTAAGTGCATCAAATTTTTTTATTACATTTTTTCATATGTCTGTTGTCACATTATACCTTTCAATTCATGCATACTTGTCTTCTCTATTAATCTCCAGGGTAAATGCCAAAGAACGATTGCAATGAAGAAAAAGGAAGTAGTTATTATCAATGATCTCCAAAACTTGATCTCTTAAAAGTGCTCCTCCCAAACATATATGTTGCATTTTTCTTTACGGAAGCTTTTTGAGATACAAGGTATTCAGTGAGAGTATGTCTGGGTGTGCGAGGCATTCTCTTTCTAGCCAATGATGTGAACGTAAGTTCTCTCCATAGTTCTGAGTCTATTCTTTCTATGACAAGGATTTAAGCATCATATACTGAATTACTGACATATTTTAAAGTGCCACTGAGCATTCCAGTTTGCAGATTTCTGTTAAAAAAGAGCGTCGTTTTATGGCTAGCAGAAAATTGGATTGTAGGTGATATTGATGGACATTGGAAGGATGATGCCACCAATAAATGATTGGAGCAGGTAGAAAAGAAATCTGTGGTTTGGCTTTCAGAAAAAGTGGGGCCATCAGTGGAAAGATTGGGAAATGGGTCAGAGATGAGGTATCATTATCACAATTGTAACAATGGCTAATTTTTTTACCAGGGACCTGTTCCTTGGGTGTGCCTGGATGAATATCCATGCTCAAGAATTCATTGGAAAATGGAGTTCGCCTTTTTCACTTTTGTACTGTTCAATTGGGTTGTTTTAAATCCAGTTAGATTCTTGATCAAAAGGTTTCGTATATGGGTTTAATAAGATCTGTTTCCTTTAGATAAACATGCTTTGAGTTCTGAGGGTTATTTGTCTCTCTATTCTACGTATGTATCGTTCGAATGAATGGATGATTTTGTATTTTCGGTGCCATATTTCAGACTCATGACTTGATGATTTCAATCACAGCAGTATACTCTGCTGACCGTTCTGCAGACCGTGCTAAGAACGGGCATATTTTGCTAGTCAATACCTTTTTACTTCACCCTTTGGGGGATGTCAATAGGTATCAAATTATCCAAATATTATAAGTCTCCAGACTGCACTGGAAGAAGGTAGGACTTTTTCGTGGACCTGGTTCTGTATCAATGTGTATAGGATTTAAAAGTTTTTTTTAATCTGGATTTGGGCCTACGTATTATAAACTCAAGAATCTGGATTCAAATCCAGAATCAATTACATCCATGTATTGAAAAAACAGATTTGTATTTACGGCCTCTTCATTTAGCAAACTGGTTGACATTTATTTGTTTACATGTATGGTGGAGTAAAGACAAAGTGAATGTTGATCATGAAAAAAGTAAGAATGAAGTATGAAGTAAACTGCACTACAATTTATCATACTTTTTAGGGAAGATTTCAAAATTGTACAAAACGTCTAGCTCATTTTTAAAAATGTAAATGAAGAATTTTTTTTTTTTTGATAGAATGAAGATTTGAATATATAAAGAGAGTGTAAAAGTGTTCTAAGTTTCTTTTAATCCAGTCTTACCATAAGTTTTTTTTTCTTCTTTTTTTTTTTTGAAAACTGACAATACCCTAATATCATTTTTCAGAAATTTTCTTAATAAAACATTTACTAGGAATGATCATGTCCAAAACGACCTAGTGGGGCTCACTTTTGTTATTTTTATGCATAGATTGCTAGAAAAGAATGGTATATATCGATGTCAAATGACTGAAAAACTAGCTAATGGTTATGATTATCAAAATCACGTTGAAACTTTGGCCACATAATAATCCAAAGAAATGAATCATTAGACTAATTCTGACATTCTCTTAAGTGATTAAATCATAAAGAATGGTATCCCACCATGCCTATAAAGTAATCTTTTGGTCTTTACCAAAAAAAAAAAAAATGAAGAGTGATTTTTGGTTGGTTTTGGGCCGAAAGAAGCTTAAGAAAAGGGTAAAAAAATTGTTGTAAGGGCATTTTTATTATTTTGAAAAAATTTTAGGGAATGAAGAGGACTTAATTGATAGAAATATGGAAAAAATTTTGTACTCTTTTAAAATATTCAAATCTTTACTTACTTTTTTTTAATGACCTAAAAGCTTTATACTCTTTGTAAAATCCTACTTACTTTTACCAGTAAAAAAACCAAGGCATGTGAATTTAGAAGAGTAATAGGGCAAGTGATATCACATCACCCTCTCCACCCACTTCTTTGATCCAATCCAGCTATTGTTAAAAAGAAAATAAAAATCATATCAAGACAGTACTGCACTTTATACCCTTTTTTTCTCCTCATCCAAAGAGACTGAATGTAAAAATGTGATCCATCTATTAAATCAGTAGATTTAAATCTAAACCATTTGTGTTTCTTTATACATCAATTTGATTCTCTAATTCAGGGTTTGAGAAGCCCCACTTTTCTCGAGCTGATTTTGGGTCGATTAGCATTTCTGACATAATTATTAACTGGGTCAAATTCTGTCGAGTGCTGGTTTCAATTTACATACTGGATGAGGTCGGGCTAAATGCTGGTTTGAATTTAGCTGTAAAATGTTGAGAAAATATTTACATAATGGATGAGCCAAGGTTTTACATTCCTACTTTGGTCGGTACTCATTACCAGCTGAGATTAAGTGTTTTGTGAGTTTAATTTTAGTAATAAACATCTAAATCCATTAATGATCGGTCCAAGGATTTGATTCAATGTAAATCGGAACAGAGAAATAGAAGTTAAAGAACCGACTCCAACATATTTTAGACAAAGCTTTGACGACAAAGATGATGATAAGCCATTTAAATTAATTAGACACGAAAGAAGGTAAGAGTGAGGCAGTTAACCTTACCTATCCCGAACCCTGAATTGGTTGGGTTTGAGTCCACAAAATGCATATCTGCCCTAACATGAAAAAATCATTACCAAATCTGCTCCTAAAAAGAGCATGTAGTGGTAGATCACCAATTTAACCCAACGCATATGCTTAGAGTTCAACCTGACCTACACTTGGACTGATCTGACCTATTGTAATCCGAAACCAACCCGAATTAATGAAGAATCTTATTTGAAAAGATTAGATTGATAATATATGGACTCCTCTCCTCTTCGCTAAATAAACTTTGAAAGAGTAAAAATAAAACTAACAAACCTGCTTCTGATAAGAGCAAGTTGTGGCGGATTAACCAATCCATCAGCTGATACTGCTCAACCCAACTTGAAGTTGACCTGATCTGACCCATTGCCAAACCAATCCGACCCATATTAATCAAGAACCTTGCTTGAGGAGATTAGATTGTTCTAGGTGGGTCCCTCTCCCTGAATAAATTATTTGATTTTATAAAAACCACCAATCAGATCACCGGATCGCTGCTTGGGCCAGAAGAAGATGAACGGTCTAGATCATCCATTATCCTTAACAACCCCATGTTTACTTATCCTGAGGAGAGAAACAGCAGAGCCCCCAGGTGCCTCCGAGAGATGGCTCTCTTTCTCCTCTCTCCCCTCTCTTCTTTGTCTCCTCTTTCTCAATCTCATTCCTTTCAATCAATGGCAATTTCAGCTAACCCAAGTAAGGTTCTCTACAAATCTACACTTCAAATCTTTTCATTTCCTTTCTGTAGCTCTTGCGAGGTTTATGGGGTTTTGGGCTACTTTTCTTTCTGGGTGTTGTATGTGAAATTCCCTTCTTGCATTAACTTCTTCCTTGTTTTTTGTATTGAATCTTGAGTTTTTTCAGCTGGGTTTCTTTCAAATCTCTGAAATCCTTTGTGGGTTGTCAGTTCTTACTTTATATGTATTTGTCGGAGCTGGGTTTTGCTCATAATCTGTGGAATGCCTTCTTCTTATTGGCATTTTCATGTTCTCTCTTACTTGAGAATCTTTCTTGAATGTGGGTTTTCTTTTTAACTTGTAGCCTTTTCGTTTTTCGGGGTCTTAGCTCTGCAATTCGTGAGTGTTTTCAACTGGTTTTCTTCAGATTTCAGTAGATGTCGCTTTTTGTTCTCTATCTGTTGCGTGTTTTTTTTCCTCATGGCGTCTCTCATCGAAAAAAAAAAAAAAAAACCATCCTTTCGGGTTTTGTATGAAACTTCTTAAATATTTTCCATACTAGCATTTCCCATAGTAGCTTTTTTTTTTCTTTTGTTTAAATTGATGTACTCAAAATGCAGATTTCCTCCTTAAAACTTGCACTTTCTGTTTTAGGTAAAAGTTTGAAGTTTTATTAAAGAAAACTAAAATGTGTGAAAATGGGGGCATCTACCAAGGCAATAGACTCCTCTTAATTAAAGAGATAACAAGTCTCATTCATCATCATAATCAACCAAGCCTTGCCCTAACTATGTTGGGGTCGGCTACGTGAATTCCATTTCTCCATTCCAATCTATCATAACCCAAATTCTTGGATAGGTTGCACTTCTTTAGATATATTGTTACGACCTTCATCCACGTCCTCTTTGGCCTACCCCTACCCCTTGTAGGCCATCAACTCATATAGAAATGCTTTTTTTTTTTTTTTCACTGGCTCCAGTGTTGGCGTGTATTGGACATGTCCAAACCATCTCCTATGAGTTTCTCTTATTTTATCACATATTGATACTCTCTTATTTTTATCACCTAGTGATGTTACCCCTAAATGCTCATGAAAGTGCTCATTTCTTATTCAAGTTTTATTAGCTTATCGTACATCTACCTCAATATTTTCATCTTTGTTACACTCATTTTAATCGATCGCTATTTTAGTCCATAAGTCATAGTTTGTCTTGTCAACGTCTTGTAAAACTTTTTTCAATTGTGTCAGTATGTCTGATCACAAAAGCACTCTATAATCAAGTATCCACTTTAACCACCCTGCCTTTTTTCATATGTTCAGCATTTTTTTCAATCTCTCTATCCTTACTAATTATTGAACCAAGGTATCAAAATGAATCTCTTGTGGTATCTCTTGAGCCTTGAGCTTCAATCCTCATGCTTATCTCTGCTTATAATATATTCCCACTAAAGTTGCAATCCATATATTCTGTTTATGTGACTTATTTTAAAGTTGTTTGTTTCTAAAGCTTCTTGCTCACACGTTTCACATTCATGCTATCTCTCAATTTATCTACCAATACTATATTATCCACAAACAACATACACCAAGGTGATACTTTTCCCACCACAAAGGAATTCCTCACATTCCCTTCCTTATGCAAGGAGTCTGCCTCCTGTTTCAGTTTCTGGAAATATGGTGAAAAGGCACATCTAAAGAGTCATCAACCATCTTTTTTAGTTCCTTGATGATCAAAACCAATCTCCAGGAAAGATTAGATTTTAGTCGTGCCTACTTTATAGCATTAAGGGAATCCACCTTTACTACCAATGGACAATGGTTGGTATTATTTCTCCTCCATTGGGGTGGCCAGTGCTTAAAGTTGCCTAAAAAGCCAAAAATAGATCTCCTTTGTCATTCCAAATTGGTCCCCGAGTTTCTGATGGCCCAAGCTTTCCAAATAAACTTCCATCTATATTCATTCTTACTTTGGAGATCTAGGTCAAGATCTGCAAAAGTGATGCTATTGAATTTTTTTGCTTGTAGTCCCAATGTAAAATATGTATGTAATTTTTTCCTCATACCACTCTAAATGAACTGCATTTTCCTCATCCTACTCATTTCTTTCCTTATCCCTTTTTCAATTGTGTATTTCCACAAAATCTGTTTTTTTTTCCAGAAATGGCTCCACAGACCAATGATCAATATTATTCTGGAGACTAAAAGGGAAAGGGTGACTCAAAACATGGTTGCTTGTCTTTCTACATGTTTCCTTCCAAGCTCTAAGTTCATTATAGTCTTGTTTGTTGTATCTTTCTATGTGTTCACTCTTATTGTTTTTATCCTCACCCACTTTTTGTATTTCATGTGGTCTTCCAGTCTCCAGGTTGAAAACGACAACCCTCAGTGTTCAACAGAGGCCTTCTGGTAGAGTTTGGGTTCATAATCCTTTGCCTGTTTCAGAACGACGGTTTGTAATTGCTCGAGCTGTAGATGATGTGGATGGAAAGGATCCAGAGAGTGCAGACACTCAAAAGGATAAGTCTGAAAAGCCTGTGTCAGTTGAGAATCTTCCATTGGAATCCAAGGTTCAAATGATGCTTGAGCAGAAACAGAAGATGAAAATAGCAAAGAAGATAAGGCTAAAAAGGAAACGGCTCCTGCGGAAGCGGTGGATGAGGAAGAAAGGAAGATGGCCACCTGCTAAGATGAGGAAACTGAAGAATGTATGAACTAGACTTTGAGTCATCCCGAAGGGGTTTAGAGCTCGCATATCTCTTGTTCTTAATATTTACTTCAGCATTTTCCTTTTTCGAATTCACTGACTTTGAATGGCCTCATGAATATCTCATTTGTTTCAGAAACTGAATTATGGGCATCAGAGACAGTAGATTTTGAATGGCTTCAATTTCTGAATCAATTTTCATTAATTCATGCAGTCAATTGTTTTTCTTTTCTTTTTCTCCCTTGGAATCACTGGAAGTAAGATTGATATCTTTCACAACAAGGGGTTGCCTGATTGGCAACCACCATCCAGGGATCAATCCCTATGTATGCCACTCTTCCCACTTGTGTGGGCTGCCATTCCCACAGAAGCTGTCCTTTCAACTGTGTGGGCTCTCTTGGGTCCTAGCCCTCAGCCTGGGGTAAAAAAAAAAAAAAAAAAAATGCTCTCGTCTAACTGTGAGCCATGGTTGCCTTACCTTAAAAAGGGTGTTGGTGTTCATTTCTCTCATGTTTTACATATTGTTTTCTGTTTCGTTCGATTTTCCTGCAATTAGACCAAATGATGGACTGTACTTGAGTTCCAACCTTCGATGTATTTTAAGTCTTCCCAGAAGAAACCTCTCACAGTTTTTCATGTAACCTGTACGTGGATGTGTCAATGTTGGACATTGAGGATATGGTGTACTGTCAAGCACTCTAAGTATTGGACCTCGCCTAATGCGTACCCACCAACCCACCCACAGGTACACTCACACAGACATCGGACCCCAACGCACTCTCATCCTATTTACATCTACTCTTTGATTGAATCTCCAAAAAAAAAAAACATTATGAGACTTTTGTATTTTGGGGCCCTTAAACCATGGGTTAGATTAGTTGATTGTGCTGATTTTTCCAGTCCTATACCATGATAAGACCATTGCATTCTTCTCCTTCCACCAATTTCCATTCTCTTCCTTCCACCAATTCGCATTTTCTCAGGTGAGCCTCACAGGAAAGATCATTGACCTATATATCAAGCCAGGTTGATGCTAGTCTATCCCCCATGAGATATGGGATAAAGTGAAAATACTCAGGACTATATTGCAACCAGGAAGAACCATGAGGAGATAATGTTCCTGTCACACTGCAACGAATTATCTCTGGAAATCATTTTGCCAATGCGGAGATCTATTTTGGGTTGGATTTGACTGTAATTGGGTTCTTCCCTCATCCTTGCATGATCTCTTTAAAGAATGGAAGTTATATGCTGGCTCCTCCAAAGGGGGGCATGTGGAGGATTTCTTTCTTGGTGACTATTTGGATAATCTGGAAAGAAAGAAATCTATGGCGCTTTGAAGGGGATGATGAGATTTACAGTGACCTCTTGAGTCTCTATCCTTCCACTATATCTTGATTTTATTTTGTTTGTCTTTTATCCTTTATTTTCGTTGGGATTTATGTATTTAGGGCCTTTTCTCTTGGCAATTAAGCATGCCAGTATATTTCTCTTATACTGGTTAGCTTAAATTAACAAACCTTATCATTTAAAAAAATTGCTTGAGTTGGCTGATATCCATGTCTTGGTATTTGGTCATTGCAAGAAGAGATGTGGCTGCAGATTGTTGTTGAGAGCTTGGATTTGGCGAGGTCTACAGATCTTTTACAGACCCAGTTTCTTCCACAAGAATCCTGCCATACTTCTTTTCCTGGTTCTTACCACTCTCCATTCACAGTTTTGTATGAGACTAGAATTTTTTTTATCAGTATTTTGTATGAAACTAGTCGGTTGGTGGTCTCAGTGCAATAAATTCTCTTGAGGTTACGACATTGGAGTACTGAGATTCTTAGTGCTTTGGATCCGAATATAGCAAATCTTTACATTCTTGTTGCTGAGAATTGTGATTATAAATTATTGAGAAGTCGTATCACACCTTGTTTTCCTCTTTGTTGCCTCCACCCTGACATCTGAATGTGCTTTCTACCATTCTAGTCAGTAATATCCATCTTTGAAGGATTTATTTCAGCAGCTGTCTTACCTTTATGTTTCTTTTCATTTCATCTTCATAGTCCTGGCTTCTAGGACTCGACTAAATATTGGGTTTCGTTGCCTTCACCCTGACATCTAAAGGTGCTTTCTACCTTTCTAGTCAGTAACATCCATCTTTGAAGGAAAGTGGAATAGTATTTGCTAATCAGAATCGGGTAACCGCCTGGCCGGAGGTCAACGGTCCAAAAGGCTGGACTGGCGAAGGATATCCTAGGTAAAAAAAAAAAAAGCACAATGTCCAAATGTAACATTATTTCAAGAAGAGCTATGACGGCCGCATGAAGAATTTAATAGGAGGTGCTATGGTACGGCCGCTTACTGCCAACTTCACCACCACTTGTTTTTATAACCCTGATGATCTGATCTGAGTTTGGGCTTAAGCAGTTTGGATGGAGTGTGTAAGGAGAGGCACTTGTGCATGGTTTTAACAAGACGAAAGGCCTGACACCCAGCTGACACACACAAAGTAGAAAGACAAAGGACCTGTGTTGCTTGTATACTTGATATTGAAATCCTATGAATTGTGGTAAATTTAGGTCCAAGGAAGCAATGATAGAGTTGAGAGGGAAAGGATATAAGATGGAAACAGAGATGCAATTTTTACTTTCTCAGGATTTGATTTACTAGAGTAATAGCTGGGTACTCATTTCTTACCAAAAGGTTATTTGACAGGCATTTGTTGATCTTTTAGCCCTTTGAGGGCCCATTTGTTTGCAGGGGAATTGAATATATAGAAATTCATAGTCAAATGTGCTTCAACAATGATAGGTTACAGAGGTGAGGGGTAATGAGGTAAGGTAGAGATGTAGACATGATGTCGGCTTTCTTTGGGAATTGAATTATTACTGTTGGCTGCATATTCATTTCTCATCTCTCCTTATTCATTTTCCATGAAAGGGGAGATTTTATATCCACTTTTGAATATTCACCTTTATTTCTTTGTATCTGTAGAACAAGAGAAGTAGATGCCTGTGGAAGTGGATGTCCGCGGAATCAATTTTCCATAAACATTGCATAAAAAGCCCCTTCTATATAATTCTTAGAATTGGAGTAGATAATTGGCAACCAGGACTGTGCACTCCATTTCCATGATGGTAGATTTTAACCAGGTTAGGCTCTTCTACTGATGTGAACGAATTGGATTCGGTTTAGATCTATGGCAGTGTATTTGAATTTGGATAGCTTTCTGAGGGCAGGATCTGACTCCAGCTGTAACACCTGAAACAAAAGGAAGTGGAAATTAGAATCAATACCTTAATCCAAATTCCAAACTACATGTGGTTCCCCTCTGTTTCCTTTATATTTATTAGGTTCTTTGGTTATTTGGACATTCTTAGGCTTTTCCACTAGAGTATACCCCATCCCTTAGTTTATTCTCCCTCTAGCACTGGCCATGTGAGGAAAGATATGGAGATCATTCCCATCTTTCTTAAGCAAGCATTCCCAACCCCAATCATAATTGTGTTCTCAACACACTACAATAGAAAACCATAGCTTACTGCACACAAATCAATGATTAAGCAATAAAAAAAGTACTTAAAAATATTAAGGTAAAAGACCATTGCTACGGTTTAGTTCTCTCTCTCACATATATTCGAAGATGCGTACCACTGCCATGCCACCACCAACTAATAAAAACAAGTGCCTGATTAATAAATCAATCTTCACCACCTAATCAAAACAATTGCCAGGCTACTAAATCGATCTTGTAAGAAACAATACACGTTACAATCCAAAAAAAGTCTTTAAAAAAATCATTTTTAATGCATTAATTGGGACCACCCAACAGTCAACATATTGTGAATTCAGCTAACCCAAGCATTACATGTGAGGGTCATAGATCAGGTAATCTAATTTTAGGTTGATATTTTGTCACGCTTAAATCTTGTTTAGGTCTTTCCATTCCCATCCCCCATGTGATTTGGATCACTCTCGGGGGCGCCAACAGACAAGTTTCCCTGGTACTATGTGCAGACAATTCTCAACAATATATACATATAAATATATATATATATATATATCAAAGATATATATTTTTTGATAACTCAAGATATCCTTCACTCGCTCAGCCTTCATACCTTTGGCTTTCAGCCCAAGGGTAACCTGATTCTGCCGAGCAAGAACTATTCCTTAAGAGGCACGCATATGGTCGCACACATATCATAGATATGCACCAAGTTATTAACAAAGCTATTAATCTAATAAGGCCAGGCTAATAAATCAATCTTCTAAAAATTCATTTCTTTTTTCTCTCAACTTGGAACTATCCCACAATCATTTTTCAAACCTACAAAATTGGACCACCAAATTAATCTATGGTCTCTTTTGGTTTTTAGTGTTGATGGTAAGGTACTTGAGCATTGTGTGTGTATGGGGATGTGTGAATATTTATTAGAGACCGAACCAAAAAAAAAAAAGAAAGGACTGAACCACAAAAAAAAAAAAAAAACAGGGGTGGGGACCAAATTGATCCCCAAATTGGGAATGGGATGAACTAAAGCCCACGTGCAATGGACCGGATTTGAGTTGTGTTACTGTGCCCTATTTTCCGGTCCAATGGTTGAGTAGCTCAATTGCGTGCAAAATTGCGTATAGGCCCAACTGCAAGACTAGCTCGGCCAATCATGTTTTTTTCCCCAGAAACCCAACGTTTTTTCTCTTTCTTTTTTTCGTCCTCCTCAAAAGAAAGAGATGTATGATATATTACAAGATTGCCCTTCCGTAAGGGAAGGCGAAAACCCGGGAACTGTTCCGGCGGCGGCGGCGAAGCGGATAAGTGAACAAGCTCGCAATCATCCGGTGCAGAAGCAGTTGTACCTCAGGAGCACTCGAAATTACACTTCCCCCATTTTATTCCACCTTTTTTTTTTTTTTTGGCAGAAGAGAGATTCAATTAGAAGACCATAACAACAAAATTAAAGGCATCATAGAAAATAAAAATAAAAACTTTAAAAAACGCAAAACTCAACATCTCAAAATTAAAGGCATCATAGAATACCATCTCACAAAAATACTCTTTCCATAAAATTCCTCTGGAAGATCATGAGCAAAACTATTAAATCGTTAAAGGATACGAGAGAAATATAATATTATTAAAGCCAAACTCACATCTTTCATGTCTAGCTAAATATGATGGATTGACCATTCTAAAGCCCAATTTTATCATTAGAAGTCAATGGGGTGTTCATGTTGTGGATGGGCCTGGAAAACCACAGGACTTCTTTGAAGCCTTGGGCATATTTGTGGAGTTGCGAAAAAAATTGGTTTTGCAAATAATTTTTTCCATGTTCCTCTAAAAATCAAGTACGACCTTATTGGAAATGATTTTTCGTAAAATTATGAGAAAGTTTGCTTAATTTTTTGCTTCAAAAAGTGGCAATACTAAAGGTGGCTAAAAAACCAACAATACGAATTTTCCCAAACAAAGTTCACTATCGGGGTGACAATCACAGTATCTTGTTAGTAAATCCATTTAATGTGAATCTTAATGTGCATCCTTTCTAATTATTTGTAATTGATAAGGGCATTTTGAGATTAAGTTAGTTTCAAGGAATCCATTGTAATTCTTAAGGATCGTTTGTTTGCGTTGAAAATGATTAGCATTTGTAAACGATCTACATGTGAGTCATTTGTAAGTCAGTTTCCATTGTTTGTTTGTTTTTTCCACATGATTTCACACGTGAATTTGTGACCAATCCAATGGTTTGATTTTTTCTTTTTTTAACCAAAATCTTCAAAATCTATGATGAGTTATGAGAAATTTTATCTTATAGTCATTTTTGAACTTCTAAGGAGGATGAATAGCCATAATTGTCCTTTTAAACTGATTCAACTGTCTAGATCATGAAAATGGAGCCCACAACAGTCCAAATTGGGACATCTTTGCTTTTGGATATTTGTATAAATATCACAAAATCGATGATAAATTAATAGTTAAAAATTGGTATCCTGACCGTCTTTGACCTTATGAAGATAATGAACGATTATAATTATAAAAATGAGACCCATTAAAATAAAAAAAAAGGGTGGACTGCTCTTTCATGCATTATAGCAACACCCTATAATAGTAACCCGTGTAACTCTTCATGTGTGAAAATTTTGGGCTGAAAAAAAGGTCTTTTCTACACTATTTTCACATTCGTTTTGTGTTTCTAACGCATCAATCAAGCCCAACAAACGTGGTTGTGCATAATTATTATGCATCTTAACCATTTTAATATATAAACAACTATAAACAAACGACCATTTAAGAATTCAATTACATTCAAAGAAAAGGATTCTAAGGGCCTATTTTGTTTGCATTAAATTATAGAAATGAATATGCAAAATTTATACCAAGTAGTCAAAAATGAAAATGCAAGGTGAATATATAAAGACACCATTAATTAACCTCTCCTTAATAGAAAATGAATACTCATCTATCACCCCGCTAATTCATTACCTACATCTTTGTACTTATTTAATTAGAAGCATTTTTGCTACAGTTTCTTTTTTTCTTGAATTTCTGGCAGATTTGCAAATATTGTCACATTAGAATTCCAAATGTAGTTTTGCCATATACA
The DNA here is from genome assembly GCA_037013555.1 of Sextonia rubra. Lineage (NCBI taxonomy): Eukaryota > Viridiplantae > Streptophyta > Magnoliopsida > Laurales > Lauraceae > Sextonia > Sextonia rubra. Next base: position 13,469,098 of record JASUAD010000007.1, on the reverse strand, counting down.
ATCCTTACATAACTAATGTAAATTGGCCTATGGGCACTCCAAAATTTCACTTGAGGGACATCTACAAATAGTCAATGACAACAAATCCCAATCGGGCTTTGAGAAAGTCAACGTGCCATCTTCTACGTCTCCACGTTATCTCACCTTATATCATTTATATACCTTTTTAATAGCCTAGTTGAGTTCATTATATCATAAATTCCCCATGTAACCCATTACATCTTTAAATGGGGCAATTTAAGACTCAACCCGATGGCTAATTTAACCAACATTACCTACCCAACATTTCAGGTGCTTCCAAAGTGCATGCCTACTTTTACTCCCCCATCTAAAAACCTATAAATTTCCCAACCTCCGTAGGCTCATCATCTGCTTTCTTTGGTCTTTCTAGGGTTTCTAATTCTACCCAGCGACCTTCCTCTCGTTGAAAATGGCGGAAAAGCTCTTGCCTTTGACTTGAATCCCTCTTTCCAACATTAGGGCTTCTTCTTCGCACATCTCAATCTGTTCGAAATTCGATTCTTTCCTCAATCTCCCTCTCAAGAATGGCAGAAATCCCCTCCAACACCACCCCAATTCCATCCCATCGCACCGATTCGGTCTTCGCCTTCGTTTCCCTTTCTGGGTATCGTTTTCTACGGCTCAGATCCTCTAATCAGTGGGGATTTTTGGTTTCTTTGGTCTGAATTCGACACATCTTGATTGACCCAGAAGCAGAATAGTTTAAATTTAACTCTTCTTGTATCATCTGTTCCAAATCCTCCTGTTTTTCTCTGGGTTATGTGTTTATATGGGATTTTTGTTTGGTGTTTTGTAAGAGTGAATTTGAGAGGAGTGGGTGATGAGCTCAAGAGGTGAATCCTGGTGGGAGGACATATGGATCTTAAAGGGGGTTTTATCCCTCGATTCCGGGTTTCTTCGTCGCGGACTGCGCTAGCAGTAGTGGGAAGAAGCAGCAGCAGACCCACATTATGTGTTGCAAAGGTTTATTCTTCATTTGGGTATTGCTCTGATTCCTTTGTTGTTGTGCATTAGAGACACTTGGTAATTTGGTTGAAGTCCCACTTTTATATATTCAGTTTTGCATTCTTGATTAGTTAGTTATTGCAGTTTGTGCTGTGTGACAAGTTTAGTGAATCTTCTATGCTTAGAATGGTTAGTATTCAGCTATTTGTTTATTTATTTGTCTTTTATTTTGGAATTGTGGTTGGGTTATAGTGAACAAGATTAGGATTGCCAGTTGATGTTATCATGGTTTAGACATGATGTTGATCATCAGAGTTTCATGTTTGACTTGACAAGGAGATAAACTAAGTTTACCCCTTTATATGACATCAAAATTTGATATGTGATGGGCCAGAGTAAAAAATATCACGAAAATATTGCAATATTAATCAGGAGAATATTTCCATATGACATTATGATATTCTTAGAATGCAAAACTGGAAAGATTGGATCATTGGGAATAGAAATGATAAAAATGGAATTATTTCTGTAAATTTTATTCATAACATTAATTTTATCTTTAGTTGTTTAGATTAATTTATTTTTTGAATTTTTTATAATATCTCGAGGAACTCCAAGCACAACAATATCTTAACATATTCCTGATATAATAATTTTCTTGATGATCATTTTTTTGATGGTGGCATGATTTGTGTTGATGAACCTTTCCAGTATTATCCATGTGTAAAATGATGAAGAAAAGAAAAAGAAGATAAATGGACAAGATTCATAGACGAGTAGGTTAGACACACTCTTTCTTTCTTTCTTTCTTTTTTTCTTTTTTCTAAATATTTTGGTCTACCCTTCAAAATTTGTGTTTCTGTGTGTTTTATCTTGCTGTTTTAGTCTTCCTGTATTTTCCTTTTATACCAGTAGCTCTACTTTTTCCTTCTATTATAACTAAAAAAAGAAGAATTGGTAGAGATTGGGCTAGTTATATGTAATCGTTATAGTCTGTTAGCCCAATCCTTCTAAGTAGTTGAGGTGCAAGGCACATGTATGCCATAAAGAGGAAAGAGCAGCAGAGACACCTTTATAGAGTCCAAATGTTTGCATATTTAAGAAAAAGGGGGAAAGGGGGGAGGTGGGGACCAACAAACTGACTACTCCATAGTCTGTACAGTCTATAATCCATAATTTAAATATTTTAAACAACCTTTTCTACAATATATATTTAAAAACTCTAATTTCTTGGAGTTCTCAATGAATTCCAACTTGAGAAGACAGAATTGAATCAATCTCTTTGAAATTCCTTCTCTTTGTAAGAAGAATGCTTTGTTCGCATTCATATATTCCCTTTTTAAAATTTTTTTTTATTGAGACTATGGTTTGTCTCTAGGAAGCATGGACATTCGCCTAGGGTCCCAATGACATGGCTTGAACACGTGGTCGACACCGCACGAAACATCTCTGTTTTTTTTTTTTAATTTTTTAAATTCGGACATGGTAGGGACACGGATGGACACGGCGGGGTTATTTTAATTTTTTAAATCCCTCTTTTTTATTTTTATTTTTATCGTTGAGTGTGATCAAAGCCTATTATAAAGCAAAAGAGTGTTAAAATGAAGTTTCAAAGTTCATAAATAATAATTCAGGAACAATTTCAGACCAAATATGAAATTTTCTAAATAATCTCTGTTTTTTTTTTGCTACCCTCTATTGTATCTCTTTTTTTTTTCCTTTTTTGTTAGTCTCATTTTTTTTACTTTTCCAGCATTATTTATTTATTTATTTATTTATAATTGTGACTTAATGCTTCTTAATTTGGCTAAAAATATAACTATTGTTTAATTTTATGATTATATAGAAAAAAATCTATATTTATTATTTGCCGTATCATAGCCGTGTCCGTATCCCACTTTTTTACGATTTGCCGTATCTCCGTGTCTGTGTCGTGTTGTATTTGTGACCCATGTCCGCTTCTGTGCTTCTTAGGTTTGTCTCTAGAAGCATATTAGGTTATAGTTAAGATAAGCAAAGAAAGTTATTTAAACCTTATCTAATGCAATGCGATGCAATTAGGAAATTAATTAATTAAAAGAGAAAATTCAGATCTTGCCAATTACTCATAGTTAATTAATCCCAAAGAATGATTCAGCCATAGATCTAGACTTTTTTATAGATTCCGCAGTAGTAGTCCTCAGATTTGAGGGGAGGATCTTAATGGAAGATACGACTTCCAGCACTTAGGGTCTTGATTGGTGAAGAAAAGGTTTCATAAAACAAATCAAGGTCGAAAGGCTCAATTTCAGATCTGGGGTTATTGGCTTCACAATCTATTTTGCAGATCTGAAATCCTATGGTTATATGGAAGTGCCCAACAGGAAGGAAATAGTAGAGAAGATATTGGTTACCTTTATTGGGCTCTCACCAAACTCTAATTGCAGGAGGCTTTAATGGTGGCTAGCAAGAAAGGTGGCTTGCAAACCCAAGTTGAGAAGAAGAAGAAAAAGAAGAACTCCCTTTCTTATTCAAAATCAATTTTCATACATAGCATAATGAAGGAAAAAAACTAGATCTAAACTTAATATGCTTCTCCTCCCAAAAAAAGGAAAAAAATCCAAACAAAATAAGAAAAAGAAGAAAGAGAAAGTAGGGGGGATGTGCGCAAGTTGTAATTTGCGCACCTTGGGGTTCGTGCGCAGGTTACAACTTGTGCACATCTGTTTTTTTATTTTTATTTTTATTTTTATTTTTATTTTTAAATGTGGTCCCCCTTTTCCTCTTACTTATTACATAAGACCAAATACAGGTCCCCTCCTCACTAATAAACACTAATAAGGACTTACATGGGATCAAACAACTAAACAAATAAACTATGGAACCAAACAAAAGCCAATATGGGACCAAATAACTTAAACAAATTAAACTGTGGGACTAAACAAATTAAAACATGGGACCCTTCCACTTTTATTTCAACCCATGTGACACTTCCCTATGTGGGGTCTTCAATAAGATTGTGCACATGGGGCCTTCAATGTTCCACCAATGTGATCATCCAAAATCCAACCGTCGGATCTCCTTTGGGTGACAATCCAACAGTAGATTTATGCATTCTTTGCGATCAAAGTTAGCGTATTTGTCATCCATCTAGATCAAAGCTCGATTCGCTGCCCTGCGCCTTCTTCTTTGATATACTTTGAATGAACTTGGGGAATTTGGCATGATGTCCCCATCAAGAGAAAGCATATGTGTTTGGGTGGGGCGTCTTCCCAAATAGTTCTGAGAATGGCCCCATCTGAATGTATGCTATCTTTGCTTAAATTAAAATGCAACCCAACATTCTTCTATATATTCTCTTGCTCTAGTAATTCACAGTTGGCCAACCCCTTGGGCCAATCCCATAGTTGACTGCTTGCCTGTGGTCAGCCAGCCTATGGGCATAACTGTGTCCACCTTCGTAGTATATAAAAATTCCATGAAGGTATCTTTGATTTTCATATTTTGTTTAGCAGATTCCCTCAAAGATTTCCTAGATCTACATTCTTAGGAGTCACTAAGAATATTTCCTAGATCAGCAACATAGTTGTTTATCCATGCAATCAATAAGAGAGAAGAAAAAAAATTTCTATTTAGAGAAATAAGAGATTGGCATGTTATAATAATATAAGGGCAAATGGAATTAATCCTTGTCTAATATACTTAATAAGCAGTATTGACATCCCGTTGTGTAATTCCCTTGTATTCTCTTACTTATTCTTTTATTGAAAATATATGCTTTCCCTATCATTCTAGTGATTGCATTGTGTTTCTTCTTGTGAAGACTCCTTCGGTTGCTAATGTTGACAACTCCAAAGCATAGTTGTCAATTTTGTTTCAGACCCCGTTTCAATGTCTCTAGGGTGAAATGTTTTGGCTGATTTGGATTTTCAACCACACATATTGGAGTTATGTTTTGGAAAATATAAAAAAAAAGTACGTATATCAATGTAGAAAGAATAGAAAAAAAATCTAAATTTAACATTTAATTTATTTTATTGAACCAATAATGCAGTATTTTATTTTTACTTGCCAAATGAATAATTAAGTGGTTTAGAGGTTTTTTTTTATTTTTTTTATTTTTTTAAGTGAGCCCATAAGTGGATACAAGTGAAAAGAAAAAGTTTGGATGCTTTAAGGCTTGGACTGACAAGAATTTTGTTGGCTTCCATTGGGGACCCCCTAATTAAAAAAACTAAATCACTTAAAATAAATGCCTCCCTTATGTATGAGCCCTCACCAAGTTTCACTCTAATAGGATAGAAGCCCACTGTCAGATTTATCAAATACACTTGTGATAAGTACTTGATCAATCTGATGGTGGTCCCATTCCTTTGCTCAGGTGTGCCACACAGTGGAGAGTCTGGAGACCACAAAAGCTCATGAGAAGTCAAAGTTATGACAGTATGTAAGAAAAAGAAAAATGGCACCTTATTAGAAGGGCATTTGCCTGTTTGCCCCTTTTGCTTTCTCCTTTCCCTTTTCGTCGAGACTGAAGGAGAAGGAAGAGGGAGATAAAATGAAAAAGGAAAGTAAAGGAAAGGTAAAAGGAAGAGAAAGAGGAGTAAGAAGAAGTAGGCTGAAAAAGGAGAATAAGAAGCAGCTCTGGTATGCTTCCTCCACCTCTCCTTTCTTTCTTTCTTTCTCTCTCTCTTTATATATATATTTTATTTTTCTGCAATGAGCCTCTGTATTGAGCTCTCATTGTCTCTTTAGATCTCCTTTTTTGTTTCCCATACAACTGTAAAGTGCCCTCCCCTCTCCCCCTCTTTCGCTTGTATTATTTTTGTTTTTCCCTACTTTAAAAAAATTTTTTTTTTACGGTAATCCTTTATTTAGCCAAAATGTGTCCGAAATCCTAACCAAAATTTTTAGAGGGGGTGTTTGGTTCGGTTTACCATCCAAACCTTCCGGCTGAAACTAACCAATTTTAACAGCTGCATTCCAAACTCTATGCATCCATTGTGAAAGCTCCTATCTTTGGGTCCCACCATTTTTTGTATTAGGTTAATTAAAATCTTCCAATTTTATTTTATTTTGATTCCCCTATCTTAGGTTTCCTCTTCAGTTCATTCAATTTCTAAAGGGAAAAAAATAATTAAATAAAACTATTCCAAAAATTAAAAAAGGAGAATCTTCATACGCATCTGTCCCTCACCATTTTTTTTGTGAGAACTCTAGGTGGGGCCCATCTATCACTCAATCCAAACCTTGCAACACACATGGGATCCCATGATAGCAACTCGCCCCAAGTTTTGGTTGGATCCAAATTTATTGGACCGTTGGATTGATTGTACACCAATCCGAATGGAATGGATTTGTGAGCCATGGATGAAGGGGTTAGGAATATGTGATTGGGGCCAAATTTGATATGTAGGGTGCTTTCACATAGATCTTTTCAACCCCCTAGTCTCATCCCTTGGTGGGGTCTATAGTGGGCCCACCAAAGAGTGTGCACAAAAAGTCCATGAGGGACGTATGCATAGGAAAAGGCCCCATTAAAAAATTGTGTTGGAACTTTTTTTCCTGCAATTTGTTGTTCTTCTCAACAATTCAATTTTGATAAATTTATTGCGATTCAGTCACTCATCTAACAATTTTTTTTTTCTATATTTCTATTGTCGTGATCCTACAATTATACATTTCTAATACCAACATCCAACTATTACGTTCAAAACTGCATTTGTTTGTGTATGGATTCTACACATCTTAGTGATACAAGTACCTCACTGTGTAGGGACCCCATCAGTTTCCCAATTAGCCCTTGCAAAAATTCTCTAATCCAATCTAGAAAGTACATGAATCAAATCCTAATGAAACTAGTTCCCTTGATATAGACCTAATTTTACCATACGTATTGAAATCCCATCTATCCAAGTCCCATTTTCTTTGGTTTCCTATACTGTAAAAGTCCTTTAACCTCTGCATCTCAGCCCAGACCTCATACCACTCAGCCCATTGAACCCATTTAAATCCGAACCCAATTTACTTTAGCTTGCTTAGCTGTTACAGACCCAAACAACGGCAAGAACCTGGTTGCTATTCATTGATTACGTAGTCTCATCACTGTTCCCTTCAGTCTCTCATTACTGTTCGCTTCAGTCCTAACTCCTAACCAATCAGCACCCCTTCAACATCTTATTGAACTCTAAACAACACCATTATCCACCAAGCAACAAACATTGAGTCGTTGTTCCTATCCTCTATTGAAACAATCATACAACAACAATATTCCCCTCCACAACCCTTGTCACAAATTTGTTTCTTACACCAATCGTGGTTTCTTTTTTTTTAAACGGAATGGAGAAACAGAATTCATGTAGCCGACGCCAACATGGTTGGGATAAGGCTCTGATGATGATGATGATGATGATATTCGTTGTACATCTTACAACAGTGAGCTGAAACTGAGTATTGTTTTATTTATTTAATTATTTTTTTGGTCCACCTTTCATTGTCAAAATTTTTTGTTTGCTTTTGGTCTTGCCAACATTTATGTATGTCTCTGTTTGCATTTCAACTTCATTCAATCTAGTGAACAATGGTAACAAAATGCAAGGTGTTCTTGAGCATCTCATTGTTGAGAGGAAGTAAAAGGGAAGAACTTGCGACTGTTGCTGTTTCCAAGGAAGAACAAAGAGAGTTTTGCTTGTAATTTACTCATCCTTGAAGATTGGCTTAACAACAAGGCTTTTTGCACGTGTTTAATGTAAGGATCGAGTTTGTAATGAGTTTGTTGATGAAAAATTTAGCAAGAATGTAGTCTTACAATAAGTCATTGATAAGTTGCAATTTCAAGGTCAGCACCCAAGTCCTTATCATGTTATGTGAATGGATAACAAAGAAGTCTTTATCTGTCAAAGTTTCTTGGTGACCATTACAATCAGAAGGCATGAGCGACTGTATCTGGTTTAATGTGTTTCCGATTAGTGTAACTCACATCTTATTGGGAAACACATGGCTTAAGGAGTGAGATTCATGCCACGACATGAAGAGCCCAACAGTTGCTCCTTCACCTTTATAGGACATAAGTAACAATTGGAGCCTTGAATGTATTTCAAGCTTATTAAGGAATGAATAATAAAGGAAAGAAGATGAGGGAAGATGTCTTGACTGAATCAGAAAAGCAAATGCCTATGATACGAGTAGAAAAGGAAGCATCTAAAAGCAAAATCCTTTAGCCATTAAAGAGATGATAGATGAAGCCATGAAATGTCGTCCCCAAAAGCAAAAAACTGCACACTATGACCGAAGGAAAAAGATAGACACTATGATTAATTTTGTCATCTCAGAAGCACTTTCAGAGACGTGAAATGGTAGATTATTGGTAATGATGCGCTTGTTGACATATCTCACCACCAAGTTGCCTAGATTGATTTTATGTTTGGAGATCTATGGATGACGACACTTTAACTAAATTACACTCTTTCTTGGATCCTATGGGTAGATTTAATCCCCTTGTTGATTCAAATGGTGCCATGATTCTTATCTACACAGTAAAAAGATGCCGCTCCCCTGTTCTACTTTTAAATGGAGAAGGCCAACTATAGCAGCGAAGTGATGACAAACGTTAACAAACTAATAGAGGGATGATAACGACTAATTGAGAGATGATATGACTATTCTTTAAGAGGATGACTATTCTTTAAGAGGACTCCATTTTAACTTGTCAGAGTTGAGTTCCTTGGGGAGAACGAGTGCAATCCATGTGCATGATGGGCCTCAAAGTCTAGAAAAGGAGGCTGAGAATGTACCCATGGTGGGCTAGCCCATCGGGCCAAGCTCATAGTTGACTAGCCTATTCAGCCTAGCCCATGATTAGCATCCTATTAAGAATAACTCTATCCACCTTCCTAGCATAGAAAATCTTTAGAAAGATTTCTTCCATTTTTCTTGAATGGTTAGAAAGATTTCTTGTATTTACATTTTCAGTTTAGCAAATTTCCAAGAAGATTTCTCTAGATTTATATTCTTAGTCTAGAAAATCCTCAGTAGATTTCTTAGGTTTGCAAAATAGTTGATTGGCATGCAATCAATGAGGGAGAGGAAAGAAAGTTGCGTTTGTAGAAATAAAAGATTGGCATGTAGTTATACAAGGAGAGGAAAGGAAATCTTATCTAAAATTTCTATTCAGTAGGATTGTCATCCAATCCTATCATCTACAAATTCCCTTGGATTTTTTCATCTACAAAATTCCATATATATATATTGTCTTTTTTGTTTGTGCATTCAATGAAAGCCTTACTTTTCCCCCTCTCATTCTTTTGATTGTATAGAGCAAGTGTTTTCCCCATGTCAAAACTTCTTGAAAATTTTACTTTTCTCCCTCTTATTCTTGTGCTTGTATGGAGCAAGGGTTTCCCTTGTTGTTGACTTCAAGGCGTTGCATCCATGTTGAATGTGTAAGATGTTATTGCTCATTGGGCCTATGATGAAGATGGCCTAATACAGATTGAGAATTATCTAATTTAGCAGGCCTTATTGTTCATGGAGGCATATGATTGAGCACATGGGGTCCAGACCTATGTAAGATCAGTTGATTTGAGAGAAGAACTAAACAGGCTAAGGACTTGTCAATCATGGGCTGTTTTAAGATTTCAGCACAGAGTTAAGGTAATTTATGATATTACAGAAAATATTCAAAACAATGGGCATAATGTGCTTCTTTTTGGGCCCTTGATTAGTGGGCCTATTCAAGCTCAAATCCAGATGGGTTCAGTGCCCATTGACCGCCCATGGATGTAGCTTACATGAAGGGGAACCACCTTCCATTTTGGAGGTCCATGTGGGGCCCTTGATCAGTTTCATAGAAGTGGTCTGGATAGACCATGATTTAGAAAGTTTCTTATTTCTTTTTTATTTCTTTTTAGTCATTGTTATTTTCTTGCAATTAAAGATGCTCTAAGTTGTAATTAGGTGATATTTATAGAAACTAGGAATTGGATTGCTTATTTTGTTAGGGATCTTAGTGGGTAAATGGTCTCCACAGTTGACTGTGCCTTCCAAGACACAGTCAACAACAAACAATCACTTATATTTCCTTTTCTTTTTGTTTAGTTTTAGCAAGGATGTGTGTCTTGTTAGCTATAGTAGGAAAGTAGAGTGGTATTGGATTGCTTGTGTTAAGGATTTATTAATTTATATATCATCTAACGGTTAGTTTGGTAGGCTGATGTAGAGATGAGAATATTGAGTGGATGTGTGGAAAAAGTAGGAAGGATAAAATTAGAGATGAGCGATTTCAAGAGCATTTAGGGGTAGCATTAATAGAGAAAAATTTAGAGAAACCCGTTTGAGATGGTTTGATCATGTCCAATGCAACCTAGCAATGATGCCAATAAGAACAAGTTTGTTTATGCAAGTTGATGGCCCATCAAAGAGATGGGGTAGGCTAAAGAGGACATGGATAGCGGTAGTAAAAATAGATTTGAATATGTGCGACTTATCTGAAGATTTGACTCAGGATAGATCGGAAAGGAGAAACATAATTCATGTTGTCGACCCCAACATAGTTGTGACAAGGCTTTGATGATGATGATGATGAATTGGCTAGGTGGATTATTGGGGCAATCCAATTCTTAGTTTCTATCAATGTCACCTAATTACAACTCATAGCATTTTAATTGCAGGAAACTAACAATAACTAGAAAGAAATCAAAAGATTTTAAGAAACATCCAAAATCATGGTAGTTCCAGACTACTTGTACGAAATTGATCAAGGGCCCCACATGGACCACCGAAATGGATGGCAGTTCTTGCTCATGTGAGCTACATCCATGGGTGACCATATTGGTGATGAACCCATCTGGATTTGAGCCTGAATAGGCCCAGTAATCAAGGGCCAAAAAAGCAGCACGTTCTGCCCATTCTTCTAAATGGTTTTCTGGAAGAATATCACATTACCCCCTGCTATGTGCTAAAATATTAAAACAGCCTCTGATTGACAAGTCCTTGGCTTTGTTTGGATTTTTTTTTTAAAATCAAAGTAACTGATCTCACATGGGTCTGGAACCCTTGTGCTCGATCTTATGCCTCCATGAACAACAAGGCCTGCTCAATTAGATAATTTTCAATCTGAATTGGGCCATCTTCTCATCCCACCACCATGTGCTCAAGACTCAAGAGTATTTAGATAATATTTTAAGGTTTTGGAAACTTTGGTGGTATTAATTACAATGTAATGTAGGTTAGAGGGATTGAAAGATCCGAGCTCTAACCCTTTTTCTGACCTGCTAGTTGTTAAAAAGAGTCTATGGGTAGGAAGTTATTGCTTTCTTTCTTTTGGAAAGAGATTTTGTTAGTATTGGTTGAATACGTCAATATAAGGAATTCATGTGACTTGCTGTGGGAGCACAAAAATGCTTTCTATTTGTTAATTGCGTCACTTCAAAAAATCAATGAATTCAACTCTGTTTATTATCTTTGTTATGAGCAAACTCCAAGCAAACCTGCAATGGTGAGGCTCAACTGGAATATGTGGTTGATAATTCTTAGTCTTACACTTCTATCAAATGCAATTAAAGTCCCTTTCATATACCTTGGTTTTGTGATATCTTCGCTATAGGTGCCACAGTGACTACTGCATGCATGTTCCTTAACTTGTTTTCCTGGTGCTTCTTTTATGTTGATCCTTACAGTGAGTCATTTCCAGTTCTCTATCGCCGATTGACAGCTACTGAAGTCCAGTGCAATGATAGTTCTTCTAGCACTCACCAATCATCAGTTTCCCACAGTAGCAGTTCAAGGCTTCGTGAGCTCTCTTTTGATAGGTTGCAGCCTAGTGAACAGGAATTATGCGGACAGCAAAGACGGGTTTTTGGTCGATTTGTTGCTCGTGGAGCTGTAGTAGATGAAGAATATTGGGTCGGTGTTTGGCTTTTTCTTGGCTCCCTATCTATTGTGGATTATGTATTTTGTTTTTCATATAAGTGTTAATAAATAATTTGTTTGGTTCTTAATGATTTGCGCGTCTTACCTTGCAAGGCAGACAGCAGCCTGGCTGCGGGCTGAAGCCAATTGGGAATCCTTATCTTATATGCGGTTAGTTTCTGTTTTAATTAAATTCAACAGCATTTACATTATTGATCTGTGTTCCCTCACATATAAGATTTTAATGTTGTTTTGAATGTTTGGTTGCCAAGTATTGGTGCTAATGGTGTATTGGTGGCAGGCATGTTGACAGTTTCAAAAGGAAGTACGCAGAGCAGGTGAGACTTCATAATGTCATTCATGTGATCATCTTGGTGATGTTTATAGTTATCCTGCCTGAGTGATTGAGAGCATGACAGAATTTGTCATATTCTTCAAGTAAATTGAAAAAAGAAAAAAAAAAGTTATCATGGCAAGCTGTTTGAACATTGATCTGTCTATTTTAGATAGACATTGGCACACGAAAGCAATACTGCTGGACTTGTGTCATTTCTAAATTTTATTATTCTGTTAACTTTCCAGTTGAATATGATAAGATACAAATTATTGATTTAACATGCCAGCATGAGAAACAGCTTGAAACTAGAGACATGCATAAAGATATGATGGACATGGTAATTTAGTTAGAAGTTTCTTTATTTCATTTGACTGAATGAAGAAAGGAATGTGTTAATGATTTTCGTATATTTGGGGTATCAAAAGTTCCTTGAGTTATTGCATTTACTTGGTGACAACATTGGACAAGATCTTACGCATTAACATTATTTGGAGTTGTAAGAAGATGATAGCTATTCTGTGCATCCTCTGTTTGAGAAGTATTGTACTTTATTAACCATTTGTTGTTTAATACGATATCTTATACATTGTACTTTATCAACCATTTTGTTGTCTAATGGATTTGGTCTAAAACAATGAAGTAGTTGACAAACTTGGGTATGTTAAGAAGAAAGGACATGTATGAAGGAATGGTAATGAGTGTGATGACTACTTATGGAGAGACAAGTGAATTCCCATTGATTATAGGTTTGCATCAGGGTCAATCCTTAGCCCTTATCTATTTGCACTAATTATGAGTGAGTTAATTGCTCATATTAAAGAGGAGGTACCTTGGTATGTGTTGTTTGCAGATGATATATAGTGTTGGTTGATGAATTAAGAGATGGTGTGAATACATAACTCGAGAGATGGTGGGAGGCTCTAGAATGCAAAGACTTTAAAATAAGTTGTACAATGGTAGAATATATGGATTGCAACTTTAGTATGGAAAGAGGTGAAAATACAATGAGAATTGATGCCTAGGAGATAACCACAAAGGGATTCATAACATTACCTTGGTTTAATAATTAGAACGGACGGACAGATTGATGAAGATGTCGAACATTGGATAAAAGTCCGCATGATTGAAGTGGAGACTTGCTACTGAAGTGTTTTGTAACCAATGCATGCCAATAAGATTGAAGGGAAAGTTTTATAGGACAATGATTAGACTAGCTATGACCTAAGGAGCAGAATCTCGGCCTATCAAGAAGCAACATATGCACAAAATAAAGGTAGCATAGATGAGAATGTTGATGTAGATTTGTTAAAGCTAGGAAGGATAAAATTAGAAATAAGCACTTGTAAGATCATTTAAGTGTAGCATCAACAAGGGGGTAAACTTGGGGAAATCCATTGAGATGTTTTGGAAGTGTCCAATGTAGGCTGACAATGGCGTCGATAATGAAAAGTTTGGCATTGATGGCCCACAAAGAGAGAAGGGGTAGGCCGAAGAGGAAGCTGATGGAGGTAGTAAAAATAGAGCTGAAAAAGTGTAACTAATTTAAGGATTTAGCTTAGGATGGTTTGAAATGGAGAGAGAGAATTCATGCAGCTGATCCCAACATAGTTGGGACAAGGCTTTGCTGATGATGGTGACGATTTTGGTATTGTTTTTTGTTAGCTTTTCTTTTGGCCATACGTTTGGAAAGGAATTATCAGTTTTTTAGTGAACAAATACAGGGGAAATTTTCTCTTGCGCATGCACTACTGCTGGAGTGCACATCCACACTGTCCCTAAGGGTAGGACCTGTACTGAAGTTCACAAGGTCCTGCATGATGAATGGCACTGATGCACAGTGCATAGTGTGCATTGCACAGGTGAAAACTGTCCCTAAATACAATACTTATATTGGTGGTGCATGCAACGCTCTGGCCAAAGTGATCTTTTGGGTGACACTGTGCAAGTGCTTAACTTATTCTTCACTGTTACCAATTCCCATCACTAATGTGTAGGGAGTTTGGTGGGGTTGCTATGGTGTCAAATTAGAGAGGAGCCTTCTCTTTTATGATGATGTTGTAATTTTATTTATTTATTTTTAGTGTTATACATTAAACTTAAGGACCTAGGATCAATTCCTGGGGCATGTGTGTGATATTAAAGGTGCCAACACCACTCAACCATGAGTGTGTTGGCAATGATGTTGTAATTTAGCCATGTGGGAGTGTATCAGGATTTTATCTTTTTTATTTTTTTAATAATAAATCAGAACCACTGTGATGGAAGGAGGGAAGGTCTCCCTGCATTAGTATGGTAGGTGATTCATTCATTACGTGCTCACACAAGGGTGTCTTATGGGAAATTTTGCGAACGGCTCATAGATGCAGATTGAAGTGTACAACTCGTGTTTGGTATGTGATGGAAATTGAAGAGGCCTATAGAATAAAATAAAAAGAGAAATATATCTGGGTGAACCACTTGTTCTTGAAGGATCTCATGTGGAGGTTTCCTATATTTTTAGGTAGCAAGTTATAGGGATTAATTTTAAAAAGGATTTTTATTTCTAACTTGTATTCAAATTTTTTCTTTACCATTAAGTGTCCTCTTTGAGTAAAAGTTCGGAGAGTCCAATTAGGAATAGTAAAAGGCTTAACCATGGGAACTTTACAGAAATGATGTTATCATGTTCTGGAATATTGAATCAAACCAGCACTTGCTTCTCAAGATGTGAAGCTATTACATTGGGAGCATGAAGCCTATTCATTTTTGTTGGTGTGGGGCCACATTTCATTGGGTGTGTGAACCGATTTTAGAGATTGGCGCTGCATGACTTGGCATCAGAGCAGAGTTGATTCATTGGGAGGCACTTTGTTTTGGCTAATGTCTTGTAGGATCAGACTTTGATGGTGGTTTGATATTTGGATGGTTTTATTGGTTAATGCTGACGATTGCCTAGTGGTTGCATCATGATTCGACTGTTGACTAGAAGTTCCTATTAGATCTTGCCATTTGAGTTAAATATATATATATTTATATATTTATATATATCTCAATGTTGATCATCATGTTTCCCCTGGTGTTCAATTTTGGAAGATATTATCATGATCCAACTCAAGGTTCAGTTTCTGCTAACTAGGGAAGAATTGATCCAAGCAAAGAAGAGGGACTGTGAAATAATTTTAAAAAAAATGGAATGTATGTAGTTCTCAACTACTTGTGTGAATATTGTTCTTGAGGATCTCTTACGGAGGTTTTCTATTAATTTAGGAAGCATATCCTAAAGATAATTTTTAAATTGTTTTCTTTTCTTTATTTATTATCCAAATTTTTGCATTGACTTCGATGTTGATGATGATAACCTTACCATTAAAAACAAGATTATGATAATTGTAAGTTTTGCTTTACCATTATGAGCCCTTTTCTTATAATTTTCGTTGAGAAGTCCAGTCAGGCATGATAAAAGGATCACTCATGGGATCTCAATTCATGTCGAAGGTATGGAGCATGGATGCTATAACTTTTTCAATGTGTAATGAAAGTAAATAGTGCTTTTCATGTTGTGAGGCCCTTTCACTAGTGGGAAGCCATCTTATTTGCAGGTGTGATTGTGTGGACCTTATTCTTTGTGTTGGTTGATGCCAAAACAGTGCCATCCTGTGGTATAAGGCCACATTTCATTGGGTGTATGAATTACTTCAGATGATTAGGTTATCCCACACTCTGTTAATATGTTTGTATAAACCATGAGTGATAACTTCATGTTGGCACAGTTTTGACAAACTTACCATTGGTCATGTCTGATAACCCGTGTTTTTCTAATATATATCTTGTGATTGAACCTTGTTCTTCTACTTAACTTGGCTTCTAATAATCCAATTCATCTGAAGTTTGTCTGTTGGTATTCCTGTTTTCATATTGCTTCAGTCTCTGATGTTTCTTGTGATTTTTGTGGGCAGGAGTTCTGTGCATTGAAACGTCGTTGTGCTGGGCGTGATGGCAACTCATTAAAGTGTTTTTGCATAGTAGCAGTATGTGCTGATTGCAATTTTTTATCACAACTTCTTTTCCTTATTTTTTGTTTCTAGTTGAAGATACAACTGAGTTGCAAAGTTGGGAAAAATTGATGACATTCAAGTTTGTCATGAATCTAGCAGAGGAGTACAAGTCAAAAAGATTGAAATCAAAATATGCTAGAAAGAGGGTTTGTAGGTGTAGTTTGAAAGGACAACATATTTACACACACACCCATGCATGTGCCGCACACACATATATGATTGGTGTGTAATGTGTATATAGAGAAATGATCTCATGTGATGAGCGCCGTCATAAAATGAAGAATTTCTTTGGCTCACGAGACTTGTGCACTCTCTCATGTTTATCTCCCTTTCTCTTTCCACCTTTGCTCCTTTCCATTTACCCATACGTTTAGGGAGAATATAGAAACCTGGGTGAAATGGGTTTTATGTTTGCTTGATTTCGGAGGACTTTATTTTATTTTATTTTATTTTTACATCCCTAACAAATCCCCCCCTGCCTTAACTTTTTCCCTCCTCTCTTCAACTTGATTTTGGGGCCCCCTCCTCTTTTTTTCTCATTCTGAACGACTCTCTCGTCCTTCCTCTTCCCATTATATCTCCCTGTCCTTGCTCTCTTTTTAAGGTGGGCCCTATTGATAAACTCTATTTTTTAACACCAAGAAAACCGTAAAGTTGAAAATCCAAACCGTTCTCACTTTGCCACCTTCTTATAATATCATGAGAACTCTTAACTCCAATAGTTGTAATGCCCACCATCCAATTAATCACGCCTGCTATACGTAGAACTTTTTTCCACTTAATCACATGTTTGACATGTACTATCTCTACCAGTCAGACAAAATTTAGGGTGTCCTCCATCATCATGGATGCTTGGATGCCTAAAAATTCTACAGGTCATCAGTTGGGATGCCTCTTAATAAGTTTCTTTATGCCTTGATGAGGGGCCATGATCAACATCCTACACTAATTAGTTTTACCCCAGCTGATTTAATATGATAGAATTTGTATCCTTTAAAGCTTCCAAGGCATGATTCACTGTAGTGCTTTCAAAAATTGGACACGTGAGAGCTGTCGGACCCAATGACCCTCTAAAATAATAGCTTGCTTTTAGGTCAGTTATAAAAACCACATCCACTTAATATCACCATTTTACTTCATGGCCTCACATTTGAACCTAGAGTCCTTTTGGGTATTTCATCAAGAAAGAAGAAAAAGGGGCATAACTAGAAGATACAAGCTAAAGAGGTACCTCACAGCCAACAGAGGCATGAAACCCAAAACTACAAGAAATATGGTTTAGAAACCAGAGCCATGAGAATCAACAGCAAAGAAGCAAAGGATTTGTCTACGGTCATATTCTGACACACGTAAAAGACCAAGTTCCAAGAGTCCAAAGCATATATCTAAAAGGTTCAGGGAACGAGGTTTAGATGTGTCCTCATCCTTAATTGTTGGGTATATTACAATCATGAAACTAGGAAGTAAAAGCTGAAAAGGCATACCACAACCAAATTATCAAGAAGTAAAAGCTGAAGGGCATACCACAACCAAATTTTCTCACTGACAAGTATGTGATTAAGCATGATGATAAGGCCAAGAAGGGAATCAAAGATCCTTGTGGAGGTGCTTGGTTACCTTACCTTGATATGTTAGATGCAAGGGATGACGATGACGAAGAAAGATAGCCTAGTGTACTTAAAAAGCACTAGCCGTCCATTCCCTCCTCTTTTCTCCTCCTTTTCTACTTCTCTACTTTCCATCAGTATTTTTATGCAAAAAATACTGGGCGGCACTCTCTTAAGTCCCACAATCCTAATTGTATCAAGACACCTTATTTTATATTAACCCCCTTCCAGCATGAGTCGTCTCTTTTAATCTTGGCAAACCAAAGAGTCTACCCACACAATAGGTCTCTCTCATGGGCTGATCAATCTACCTAGGTAAGGCCCTAGTGGTCCCCTAACCACAATTAACCAATGGGCCCACTATTAACCAGTAAGCACTATTTATTTTCTTAAATTATTGTCGTTCCATTTATTAATCTAATTCACAAGATATAAGATGTTACATAAGGTTAATTTATTTGCACAAGTGAGGCATACCTAACTCTAGCATCATTCTTGAAGAAGTCTCCTTATGGACAATTGAGGCACTCAACTCCCTATTCCTAGCCTTTCGAGACGAGGCCCCTTGTTCAATGAGATCAAAACTCTTCTACAACATTTCGTTAGTTATGAAGTAGTTCGTGTAGGAAGAGATGGCAATACGCTCATAAGTTAACTAGGCATGCCCAGTTTGTTGATGACATGGAGGTTTGGTGGTAATCTACGCTTGAATTCATTGTGCAGAATGTAACTGTGGACTCTTTGTGTTTTTCTCAATAATATTCTACTAAAGTCTTTCCATTAAAAAAAAAAGAACTCTAATTAACAAACAAAAATTGCAATTAAGCCCATAACTTAAACATAATTAGCTAAACATCTTAATTTCATAAAAATATGCAATGCATGGCATGTTATGCATGGAACCAATTTAATTACATTAATTCCTAATTAATTAACCTTAGGGTTAACTACATACATCTTCCATTAAAATTAGATAGTTTTAGTTGGAAATTTGGATTTGGATCCAAGAGACGAAACTTTAGCTCACTTCCTTTGTTGCTACCATTTGGGCTATCTAGAAGGAGAGGAATCGGCATTGGGCTATTTAGAAGGAAAGAAATCAGCAGTGCTTCGATGGCTGCTTATCCCGTATTTCAATTGTTGCTGCAAACTCTAGGTTCCACGCTGCCTCATGGGCGTCTGTTGTTCTTGAATTTTGGGGTGTACCTACAGAGGTCATTTTGTTTGTGGACGGAAGTGGTTTTCCCCTAGTTTTTGTTTGATCTTTTGGGCTCTTGGCCTACTTAGGTGCTTTGTTGGCTCCCTTGTTTCCTTCTTTTTGGACGGTGGTATTGCTTTCTTTGTATTTCTCTTTGCTTTCCACTATATTCCTCTGTACTGTTAAGCTTTGATTAATGCATTCTACTAGTAAAAAAGGAAATCGCAGTTCTACCCTTATATTAAATGATGATGATGATCATCATCAAAGCCTTATCCCAACCATGTTGGGGTCGGCTACATGAATTTTGTTTCTCCATTCCGTTCTATTTTGAGTTAAATCCTTCGATAAGTTAAACTTCTTCAAATATGAATCAATGACCTTCATCAATGTTTTCTTCGGCCTACTCCTACATCTTGATGGGCCATTCACCTGTATAGCCAAAATTTTCTCACCGGTGCCATTATAGGCGTACACTCAACATGCTCAAATCATTTTAAACGGGTTTTTCTAATCTTATCCCCTATTGGTGCTACCCCTAAATGCTCTCGAAAGCACTCATTTCCTATTTTATCTTTCCTAGTTTTACTACACATCTGCCTAAGCATTCTCATTTCCGCTACATCCATCTTATGAATATGCGCCTTCTTAATTGGCCAACATTCTGCTCCATATGTTATCGTTGGTCTAACCACTGTCTTGTAAAATTTGCCATTTAATTTCGTTGGCATTCGTCTGTCACAAAGCACTCTAGAAGCTAGTCTCCGTTTCAGCCATCCAGCTTTAATTTCCTAATTTTACCTAAATGCTCTCTCTCTCTCTCTCTTTCTACCCTTATATTAAATGAAATCAAAATTAAGCCCACATAACAGACAATGAGCATAATATATTGCATTAATTAATCTTCTAATTATTAAATTGGGGCTGAAATTCAAGGTAACCCTAGCAATTCAATATCACTTTTATATTTGCATTTGAGTTGCCTTACATTCTTCCCTACTTCAAAGAAATTTGGTTCTCCAAATTTACCTTGGGTACGTACTGGGATATTACAGGAGGTGCTTGTAAATGGAGGCTTTCATTGGGTTGGAAGAGAGAGGTATGAGGACGAGATTTATGGCAGGAGGGACATGTCCCTATCTCCTTTCCATCATCCTTTCTCTCCCCATCTCCTGAGAGAGAGAGAGAGAGAGAGAGAGAGAGATAGATGTCCCTATCTCCTTTCCATCACCCTTCCTGAGATGTCCCTATCTCCTTTCCATCACCTTTTCTCTCTCCATCTCCTGTCAATCTCTCAGTATCAATCCAACCCTCCCCCCCCCCCCCCCCCCCCCCCCCTCTCTTTCTCTGTCCAGTCTCAACTCAATATTTTTTCATTGTGGCTCTCTCCTCTTCAAAATGCACTCACTAAAGATTTTCTCTGCAGCTCTCTCTCTTTCTCTCTCTGTGAGTATCAGTCCGTACATTGACATGGTCTTGACCTGCTGCTTCTTCTTTCCTTATTCTTGGTCTGCTCGGAATCCAGCAGCAGTTATTGCAATAACAGCTGTCAAAAACTGTGGTTCAATTTAATCAATGCTTCTTTTTAATTGAGTTGAAAAGGCACACATCTAGGTTTTTCAAGTACTGGTGTATAAAGTTGTATGCAGGGTCTGCTCCCAGTATGCCACTGACTATTTCAAACCTTTGTTTCGCTGTACTTTTCCTATCTTTGGTTTCATGCAGAGCTTAAACTTTACATAGTCAAACAAGTCAGAGCTTTAAGTGTGTGGATTCAGTATTTGTGGCTTGTTTAATATTTCATCTAAGTTAGACATGCTGTTTTTGGGTCAATCTATTAGTAATAGAACTACGTAGTTTATGGTCCATTCATTTTAACATCCTACTGAAGAGAGGGCCTAAAGAATACATAGGGACATTGTAACAATGCAAGTTGTTTTTTTTATTTTTATTATTTTTATTAGTCATTTGAATCTTACTTATTGAACTCATTCTCAAAATATCCAGATGTCTCTGTTTACAATTTTTTCTTTATTTTTTTCCCTTGTGTTGTACAGAGAAATATATATTTTTGAATGGTAATTTGTATCGAGAGAAAACTTGAACAGTACAAAAGGATTATACTAAAAGCAATAAGGGAAGACCCCAAAAAACTACCAACACCTCACAAAAATGCGAAGGTATAAGTAACATTGCCTTTTAGACGGCAGAAAAGAGGGCTTGGAAGAATACAGCATAGGCTATAAGGTGGCCACCTCCCTCAAGTTTTATACAATGGAGTCCTGCAGATATACCCCAAAACTTGGTAAAGAGAGAGACCCAGTGAGCAACGCTTAGTTTCATCTTTTTAAAGATCTCTTCAATAGGGACAGCTTTTCCTACAAAGCATCTTTAGTTCCTTTCTTTCTAGATGACCCAAATTGTTGCAAGAAAGGAGAGTGTCACAACTCAAATTCCGGGGCCCTATCGGAATCTAAGTTATAACACATTGGCATACAATTCATATACATAAATCAAATAAACACATAAGTCATAAGCATCATTTATTAAAATAAATCCTTTCATAGAAGTCAACCAATAGAGTTTTCAATGTCTAAAAATTCCCAAATTAAATCCATCAAATAATAATTAAATATCCAATACTAAGATCTCCCTAAACTACTGAATATGAATGTAACGCTCTCCTCAGCTACTCATGCCAAACACTATGGGTTGCTCTTCGCCAGTCTCCGATCCACTCGTAACTTTGTTACCTGAAGGGCAACCCAACATCAGTACAAATTGGTGAATGGATTTTCATATTCTAACATACAACTGCTATGACACAATAGTATCATTTAAAACAAATCAGTAATACATAATAAATTAATTTGAATTAATGAATAAAATTCATGTCATAACACTTTTTGAACTACATCCTTGCACCCAATCAATTTCATTGTACCATGTCCATACATCACACATTTTCGAGATGTCACTACTGCACCTCCTTATCCAACGCCCCGTAGGACCAATATTTCAGGATCTCAACATCCTATCATTCGCATTCTCATATAGTATAAACAATTTCAAATTGACCCCAATGGTCCAGAATTTCAAAACCACTATAGATCATACTGTGCTAGTAGTTCAGAGCTGATTTCGACAATAATTTCACAAAATAAAATCATACAGGCACCACGCTAATTATGAATCAAATAAATTATTATTTTTATATCTTATAGTTGGCATGGACCCAGCCCCATCTACTAACCCGCTTATTCTTTGCCCTTCACCTAATCATAATTGGTATGGGTTTGTGTAGAAGTGGGCCACACCCGTTTCTTCCAAATCACATTCCATAATTCTCTTTATTATCAGATTATTGCTTTAATCAACAGGAAAACAGTCTATATTACATATTATCATCATTGATTCATCACATTCAAGGATCAAAATAGCGGTAGCGGATAGCGTCGCGGCCAGTCGCCAAAACGCTACGTAGCGGGCGCTACGTAGCGGTAGCGGGGCTACATAGCGGCGTAGCGGTGTGATTCAAGAAAATTATCAAAAAAATTTGAAAAAATTTCAGAAAATCCAGAAAATTATAATGAGCTAGAATATGTATTTGTTTTGCAAAAAAGCCTAAAATAAGGGGGGCGTAGTGGTCCCCTAAATGCATGATGTCCTGTATCGCTGTATAATTAAAAAATAATAGTATCATTCCTAATTTTTACATGGTATCATGAATCAAGATTCAAGACTCAAAGTCAAGACTCAAGAGTCAAGAATTTAAGATTTAGAGAGATTAGTCACTAGAGTCAGTGATGCAACAATCAATATTCAACACAATAAATGACATAGTAAATAATAACTTTATAAATAACATTGTACTTAAAGAACTGAGACATGAGAGTTAATATAAAGTTGAGATTTGAGAAATGATTAGAGGAATACCTTTACCACCAAAAGTCATATTAATATGAACATAAAAAATTAAATAAGTTCAAATAAATAAGAAAGAAAGTGTAATTCATGCATGGGATTCATAGATCTAACACTTGGGAGTAATTTTCAAGTGATTTGGTTGGTGTTTTTTCAAGAAATTTTTTTTTTCAAAAAATAAAAAATTCCGAGAATAAAAAATAAATAATAAATAAATCAATCATAGAAAATGTGGGGTTTGATCTATAAGAAACAAAGATTTATCACTTACAAGCCATTTCCAAGAGATTCATGAAGGAGAAAAGAGGAATAGAGCCATAGATCTAAGAAAATCACATAAAAAATACCTTTTGAGAGATGCCTTT
Organism: Sextonia rubra; assembly: GCA_037013555.1. Classification (NCBI taxonomy): domain Eukaryota; kingdom Viridiplantae; phylum Streptophyta; class Magnoliopsida; order Laurales; family Lauraceae; genus Sextonia; species Sextonia rubra. The sequence continues at coordinate 13,445,780 of JASUAD010000007.1, read as the reverse complement.
TGACTCCAAAGAAGCTGAATGATCTAGATTTATAAATCTTAATGTGTTTTTGGACTCTTGTTGCCTTTAATTTGAAGAAAGAGGGAGGTAGGACCAAAAAACAGTGGACAGGGAAAAGGAAAGATGGAGAAAGGAGTGAAAAATGTAGAAGAATGGGTGTCAGGGCATTTAAATAGGCCCAGCAGGAAAATAGCAGCAAAATAGTGGTCGTAGCGGCAAAATAGCGGTCGTAGCGGCAAAATAGCGGCCGTAGCGGCGCTAACACCTCCGTAGCGTAGCGGTGCCGGCCGCTACGCTTTGTAGCGGCCGCTATTTTATTCTATGATCACATTCCACAAACGTTTATTAGTCATTAAGGGCTCTATTGTAATATGCTAACAGCAGGGGTGCTATTTGTAAGACTTTGCAACGACTACATGCTCGACAGAACCAAGACCTTGCCCTATCTATACCTCATGCCTCCTCTGGTTTAAGCCATCAGATGGAGGGTCATCCATGGTCCCATCCCCTGGAATCCATCATGGCTGGGGTCGCCCATGGGTCTTCTCCAAGATCCATGGTGCTGATCTCCCATCATGTGACCCACCGGGGCCCACCACTTCTCACGACAAAATCTCTCCTAGACGGCCTATTATGACGAAATCTGGGTTTTCAGCCTTGGTTCTCTTCTCAAATCTAGGAAGATCAAGTCATAGGAAATACTTATACAGGTATCTATTAATGATGCAGCAATCCATTAGGAATCAAATCATATAATACAAAATTTAACCTAATTTAACATGGGTTTAATGTCGTCGGTACTGTAGCACTACCCTTTAAGGCAGAATTTTCAACAATCAAGCTTTAATCTTTTCAACAGTATTGAATAATCAACCCAACAATTCATCTATACCATATGCACTCCAACGTAACTATCTGACACATCCTCCTTATTGATATTTGAACACTTGTAGATTAACCATAGAAAATCCACTCACCTCTTGTAAATCCTTGTGATCTGTGGTCGAGAGTGGGACATTAATTGTTGCCTGGTTGCTTGCCTCCTCCTTCTCCTTCCTCTTGGTATCTCTTTTCCACAGTGTGCTCTTTCTCCTTCTCTTAAGTCTCTCTCTCTTTCTCTAATTCTTTTGAACGAAGAAAAGGTGAGTCTATAAACAACTCCATACATATATATATATCCAATCCCTACTTTCCTAATAAAGGCTGGGTACAGGATTCTTTATCCTATTCAAGATTTATTTCCTTAAAGGATGAAGGTGCCGTGCACCAGACTCCCCCTTTCTTGTTTAGTCGCTATAATTAGAAGTAAGGCATGGGTCCCATCACACTTATGTACAACGTTAAAGTCATAAAATTTATGATATCTACATCAGGCTCAGAACTTCCGTTCTTGGGTATTACAGAGAGACACCACAAAGTCCTTCCTTTTGGAGATCCTACTACAAACATCCAAGCACTAAACAATTCAATAATGGTTGGAAGGACCCAGCTGCTAGTCAAAACTATGCAAGACTCATTAAAAAAAAAAAAACCTTAGCAGGACTGAATTCCAAAGATCACAGGCCACCTTGCAGTTCAGACGAAGATGATTGACTGCAGAAAGGCACAAAAGGCAAGCGTTAACCATAATCATTTTCCTTCGACAAAAGTTTTCCATTGTGAGGATTCTCCCACGTAAAACAAGCCGGCCAAAGACAAGGATTCTCGGAGGGGCCTTTGTCTTCTACAGAAAATCCTAGTGAGTGTCACAAGGGAAGGAAGTGATGCTGAAGGAAGAGAAGTGAAGAATAAAGTCGCCGAGAAGATGCCATCCTGATAGGTGTACCAAATTCTGCTATCAATACCATCTTCTGGAATGAAAATAAGGTACAGAGCATTTAGGAGAGAGAATGGGTATCTCTCTTCTGATTCCCGAAGATTTCTCCTGAAGATTGGGTCCATGAAACTTGATGAGAGGACTTGTCCAAATAGTCGCCTTCTTGGTTTCTTGCACAGTTGTTTATGTTTGGTAAATGAACATCCAGAGGTTTGTCGCCGATCAAACATCATGCCCAAAAGAAATGCTATTTCTAGATCTGATGCGGTATTTGATTGAATCTTCGAAAAGGTCCTACACAGAAGTGATGCCATTCTAGAAGCTTGAGCAACGATGGAGCTTATCGGGGATGTCCCATCCATCTCGTGTTGCATTATACTTAGACTTGATGACATTCTTCCACAAGCTGTTAGATTGATCCCTCCATAACCACTTTCCAAGAGTAGCTGTGTTCATATCCTTGAGCAGACGGAGTCCAAGACCACCATTCTTCTTTAAAGTACAAACTGATTTCTAATCAACTAGGTGGAGTTTCTTCTTGTTCTCCCGGCCATGCCAAAGGAAATCACATTGCAGCCTTTCAATGCAATTGATAATTAACCTGGGCATTTGAGCATAGACATAAAGTAGATTGGAAGACTTGAGAGCGATGATTGGAAGAGAGTGTTTTTTCTGTCCCCAAGGAAAGGTATTGAGACTTCCAAGTAGCCAATTTCTTTTCTAAGTTCTCGACCACTGGGTTCCAGAGGGATTTATGCACCCTGCCTACTCTCAAGGGTAGGCTTAGGTTAAGAGGTCGGAAGAGAACCCAAATTGCAACCCATGGGGTTAGCTAATTTTTCAAGGAGCAAATAATCTACCGAGATCCTGAAGAGAGTTCCGTTGAATAGTTTTACTTTTGAGACCTGAGAGAGCTTCGTAACACCTGAGGATGGCTATGACATTCTTGATTTGGGCTTCCTGGGTTTCACAAAACAGAAGGATGTCATCTGCAAATTGCAAATGAGTGATCGTGGGAGCGCTGAGTGCCAGCTTAAAGCCACTGATCAAGTTAGCTTCACTGCAGCTGTGATCACATGGCTAAAGGCCTCTCCAACAAAGAAATATTTTCTTACCACCTGATTTGTTGAGTTTATGTAATGGTGATGAAAACTAAATAATTGGATCATAGCTTCTACTTGATCAGATGATAGAGAGAAAGCAAAATTGAGATTCTGTTTCCAGGGGAAAGACTTCCCCTATTTTCATGAGTAAGGTGACACCTGTATCTACCCTTTACAACAAACCTGCAGTGACGTGTTTGTAATTGCTTTCCTAAAATAAAAATGTAAGAAGAAAGGATAACATTGGCTTATTATATACAGAATTTTAGCACCAACTTTATGATTTCCTGCCTTCTTTGGCATCCTTTGGCAGGACGTCATATCATTATGGTAGTAACAGTTCTTTACATTTCAGGTTAAGAAGGAGGAAAAAAATGTAAGGCGAACTGTCATAAACAGCGTTGTGGGAACCCTTGACATAAGCATCCGGCAGTTCCTGCATGGGGAAACCTTCCCAGGGGTAAGCAGTAAGACTGCTATTTTTCTTTCATCTTTTTTGTTCAAGTCACTAATCAGACTATTAAGAATGATGCAATCAACAGTACAATTGCTACTCATGGAGCACAAAATGAAGGTTCAATGCAATGAATAAAGAATGCCGTTGTGTTTTCATATTCTAAGGAGCATTCTACGATGGATTCACTGGGGAAATTGCGACAAAGCTCTGAAATATTGTAGCTTTCTTGTAATACCTATCTAGTGAAATATCACTTTCATTTTGGAACCAGCAGCTTCTAATTGCAAAGGAATGGTGTTTTATTCCATTATACATATATTATAAACTTTACTGTGTAAAAACAGTAATGTCGTGTTATATAGTAGTAATATTGATATTAATCCCACTTCAGTTCTCCATATTATGGCCTTTATTGACACGTTATTTTTTAAAGGCAAATTCTCAAAGTTACCCAATTTTGTTTCATACCGCCTTTTGGTTTTCATAGAGGGTCATCCTTTGATAAATCAGATCTCTCCCAACACTGACCTCCCTTGAATCGGTACATGATCTTAATCTAGTTTAGCTGTCATTCACAGATTCTACAATGATAAACCTGCATGATGTAGTCGTCAAACTTTGAAGACCCTAAACTAAGGTTTATAATCATTTGATCAGCTCCATGCCAAACCTTTCTGTTCTTGTGCCTCCTTTGGTTGCCATGCATCCAGTTGGGCCCCACTCAAACGGCCTTTTTTCCCAGAAGATGCTGTTTTCCAGTGTACCTCCTTGTTCTTTGATACTGTTACTTTTACCATTGTCACATTATCTTGGGGAAAATTTCGACATTTGCTTTACGTGGTCCCTCTTGTCCTATGACTTGCTTTCCACACACACTCGATAAAACTTCATGTATTCTAAACTGTCAAAACTTTCTTATTCAATTCATCAAATTTGTGTAATGGTGGTCCATACCTCGTCTGCAGGAACTGAAAAAAAGCAATGCAGTCCTTGTCAGCCAGGAGGCCGATGATGCACATAAATATGCATACATTTCAAATGTTTGTGTGTCAAAATATGCTCGTCGTCAGGGAATTGCTTCTAACATGCTGTATTTGGCCGTTGACATTGCCATCGCAGTAGGTATGTAATAATTTCCTGAGGGCTTCTCTACCTTATTTCTTAATTTATAATTTATTTATTTTATTGGAACTTCCCTAGTTTATCTGTGTTGTTTCTTAGTTATATGGTTCATGCACTGTTTATCTGTCTTTTGGTATAACTACAGGTATGAAACAATTATTTTGTCATGTCAATTTGGACAACAAGCCAGCTCAAGAACTGTACAGGAAAACCGGTTTCAAGGTTTGGCCTTCAAAGACGACCCTTAATTTTTTTTTAGGTTTGTTCGTATGGACCCCAAATTGCAAGCAACAGCCAGATTGCGAGTGATATTAATGTTCTGGCAGGATAATCAATTTTCCATTCTGTTTCTCTACCTTATCGAAAGATTTATTTCAAAATAGAATGGAATGGAGAAATAGAATTCATGTAGCCGACCCCAACATGGTTGGGATAAGGCTTTGATGATGATGATTATTTCTGTTTGGGGATTGTGAAAGGGGAATCTACATTTCAATGGACAATATTTTCTATTTCCTTGCTCCAAATTACGCATTGTCATTTCCATATTGATATGTGGTGTAAAAGCTGGATGAACAGTATTCCCATTAATCTTTACCAAAATACAGAATGTAAAGTTTTTCTTCCCGTTTTGCCTCAGCGTTTCAACCAATTTCTATTTCGAGTAAATCCAGGCAAAAAGAACATTATTTATTCCTGCATCCTGTGGATTCAAAACTTGACAATCTTGCCGAGCATTCCCTTACACTGTTGCTGAGGACATATGGGTGTTGCCACTACATCTTTTTTCCTCGATTGTCTTCCTCATGTCCCATACAATTATGAAAAAAAAGAAGAAAATCCATGATGCAGTTGGGGTCCAAGCCACACATGCTTGCATGTGTGTGCGCATGTGCATGCACACATTAGTTGGCCTTATTTCTCGTTCGTTCTGCTTTTCTTCCAAATCCTACAATTATGACAAAAAGAAAAAAATTCCATGACACTGTTCGGGTCCAAGCTACACATGCGTGCATGTGTGTGTGTGTGTGTGTGCATACACATGTTAGTTGGCCTTATTTCTCGTTCGTTTTGCTTATCTTCCTCATCTTACAATTATGAAAAAAAAAAAATTTCCATGATGCAGTTTGGGTCCAAGCCATGCTTGCATGTATGTGCGCATGGGCATGCACATGTTAGTTGGCCTTATTTCTCATGGCGTTATTTATTTTATTGTCTACAGATGGTTGAGGTAGCATCATCTCCCTTATCAAAAGACCAGAGGCTTCTAATGTGCATGGCGCTATGATCTGGTCTGTTGAGCAAATTTGAATGTCATGTGTGTTCTCATAAAGTATATGTCTAAATTGTTTAGGCAGTCAGTCCCAAAGGCAAGTTTTTGTTATCATTGGGATATAGTTTTTACTTTTCTTTCCCTTCCATTTTTTTTTTTTTGGGTTTTCTAAGTTGTCTTTTGAATAATTGGTTGCAAGGATCCTGTTGTCGGAGTCTTGAACGGTGGACGTGTACTAGTGCATATGTTGTATATTTGGAATCTTTTGCTGTGGTTCATGAAATTGGTTTGTTGCTTTCTTTATTCCAAAGATTCTTTTATGCAGTGCAGGGAGAGTCGCACAACTGAAGGTCAGTTGCTGTTAGGGTTACAACTTACATGTCCCTTTGTATGACAACCGATGGCCGGGGTTAGTTTATTAGTTATGAGTGTGGTGGAATCGTTTGGGGCACAGAAAAGCATGCGATTATTGGTTTTTGTTTTTAGTAGCAGAAGTTCTCACTTGCACTACCGCTCGAGGACAGTTTGGGATTTTCAATTTCCACCATCCATGAGTGTGGACCCCTGTATTAAAAGGATCTGATTAGATCTATATCACAGCAGTTGTGGGGGAATCCCATAGGTGACATATAGCACAATAGCAGAAATTTTTCGCCCACGTGACTGCTGCACAAGGACAGTGGCATTTTCAATCCCCACCATCCATGAAAGTGGGACCCTTGCATTGAAGGCTCACTACATATTTTAGCAAAATCGCACATTACATAGGTTTTAATCATATGAGAAGTGTTCTCGTATACCTACCATGAGAACTTTTTATGGGGCTCACTTGTGGGTATAATTTGGGGATGGGACTAGAGAGATGGAGAAACCTACGTGGGACCACCTCAAATATCGAGTTTGGCTCCAATCATATTTCTAACATCTTCATCAATAGCTCACAAATTCACTGCATTTGGATTAGTGCATAGTTGATCTAACGGTCTAGTAAATTTAAATTTGATCGAAACTTGGGGAGAGTTACTACAAGGAGTTCTTTGGTATTGCAAGATTTGGATTGGGTAATAGATGGGCTCTACTTAGACTTTTCACAAAAAAGTGGTGGGAACTAATTCTCATAGCATTATTTACTATATATATAATCTCATGTGGATATGTCTCCCAGCATTTTTTCAAAAGAACTTTACGTGGAGCTTATTTATCACTCAATCCAAACTTTGCAATATACAGGGGATTCCTTGATAGATACACGCCCCAAGTTTTGGTTATATCTAAATTTATTGGGCCGTTAAATCAGCTGTGCACCAATCTGAATGAAATGGATTTGTAGGCCGCAGATGAAGAGGTTAGGGATATGCGACTGGGGCAAAATTTGATATTTAGAGTGGTCACGCACGAATCTATATATATATATTTAAGAGAATATTACTATGCATCATTCCCTCACCACATGGTGAGGGACAATAATGCGGCTTTCCTTCTTTATATATGAAGATTCTTTTCTTTCATATTATTATAAATGACTTTTTCTCTTTTGTATATGAATATTTTTAAATATGCATTATACCCCATCACAACAATCTAAGTTTTGTCCAGCCAATGAATTAGCCAATTTCATAAATCCTTACACCTGCAGATCTAGAACTAAGGTCATCTAGTTTCACCTTTCACTCTTTCAGCCCTTGGGGCTCCCCCAACCCAAGTTCCTTTTCCTTTATCCATGGTTGCCTAAGAGTAAAAAAAAAGAAATGCTTCAATGGACAAAGATTCAACTGCACCAACTGTAGTAAGGGAACCAACAGGTATATTTGGAAAAGAGACCAACAATAGTGGACTTGAATAGTAGGAGTCTAGATCCTCTAAGGAAAACTCTCATGCTAACCGCAGAATGGGGTAGCCTGCCATGCATGCCCGCAGTGTGGACAGGTTGCCCCAACTATCAGCGTGAGGGTTTTCCTCATATATTTTCAAAACTTTTAAAAGGAAAAGAAGACTCTAAAAGGCGAGGAAGAGAAGAAGGGAGTAGCAATTAGTTCCTTGTTTCATTTTTACTTGGATATAGTGTCATACACACTTGATCTTTTTTTAGTTTATTTTTATATTTTTCATTAATTTTTCTTCTCTCTCTTTTGCTAAATAAGTAAAAAAGAGGTCACTAATTTTTCAATTTCAATTTTGCGTAGGACTCGTTTTATCAAAAGCTAAGGCTCGATCATTCTACAGGACCACGCTGATTTGAAGGGTTCCAATTTACGGATGAAAGGGACTGTTTGTAGAAGGGCACCCATTTCACGGTTTTTCTTTTTGACCATCAAATATTTAAAATAAAACGATAACCTGTGAATTTGCACATGTAATGAATGTATTAGTCAATCACTTTAACTTTCCCAGATTTTTCTGAAAAAAAACTTTCCCAAAGTCTAACAGTTTTACAAGTTTACTGCACGTATGAAAACTACTGCTTTTTGCTAGATTACTATGTTTTCCTTTACAAAACAAATTTTTTATCCTTTTTTTGTCTTTCCCAAAGTTTTTAATTTAATTTTTTTTATTTTTAAAAAAGGCCTTAAGCATATGGTCATGAATCCTACCCGTATGGGGCCATAACTTCTTTTTTAAGAGAAACTCTTCTTCAAGGATAGTTGTCAAGCTGACGTTTTCGTTCCAAGACTAATAAGAAACACTATCAATCCTAATCCGGATAAACCAACATTTCATGTGTTCCTTTGTGCCAAACTAATCCCTTAAGGCCTATGGGAAGTTCAATAAATTCCCAGTGGCCCTTACGTGGTAATGCATAAAATTGTAAAAAGTATATACAATGGATATTTAAAATGGATATATACAACATTTCAACAAGTAAAAGATTAGTTACAAGGAGATTAGTATAGAAAATTGGATAAATTTTTTTGAAGGTTAGTTTTGAATCGGATTCAGTTGCCAATTCATTGGTAGCTCTGTGGTAGGCATCTATTAGAAACAATTAGCTTCGGCGTTTAGTAATGTTGGCACTGCATCGCAACACACACATGCCTATGGATCCTAGATCTCAAAGTTTAAATCATCACTCTTAGTCAATAGTCTAACTTAGCCAAAAAAAAAGCAAAAAAGGAAAAATAAACAGCACAATTAGGATTGATTAATGTGTGTTGATACATGAATATTTACCAAAGCAATAAAAGAGAGAAAGTTATGTTACCATTTAAATTTATTTAAGAACTAATTTAGTTGGATCGTGATGGTAAAAGTCTTGTGTGTCGTGCGTAATAAGGCAAGTCTGAAACTTGCGAGCAGCCATTTTATCCGAAATTGCAAAAGGTTTGGTTCACTTCAAGTTTGGACCCCCATGACCTTGCTTTAGTATACTCCTGTTGTGATTTTGACATCACCCGTTGTGCATATACATCAATCACAAGATCAACAAAGAAACAATCACACACAAGAAGAGACAGATTTATGTGGTTCATCCAAATAGGGCTACATTCACGGGTACAGTGACGATCATCTTCACTATGACAAGTAAAGCATACAGAGACTCTCACTCTCTATCATCGTCTCTCTTACGTGGTGTGGGAACACCATGGGCAAGAGAGTTATCACATCTCTTTAGCATAAGATCTAGGGTTACAGACTATACACATATATAATCTCCACTTCTTGGCCACCAAGAAAGTCCTTGTATAATTACCAAAATGCCCTTAACCTTAAACCAGTCACTGGCTAACCTAGTGGACCCATCCGGCTAAACCGGAATACAAGACATAAACACAACAATCTCCTTCTTGGTTTGGATTCTATATAACTCAAGCTACTAAGAGATAAAACAGGCAATGTCTTTACGTACCTTGCTGAATGATACGTCACTGCACCAGTGGTGCAGTCCACCTTCTTCAACACTTTGACATGTTGAACCAATACATGAACTTTGAACAAAGTTCATCTTCTCATTAAACTCCACCTCGAACTTAAAGCTCGAGTCCATTGACAAATCTGAGTGATATCGATATCTGAATCACTCACTGTCCTACCCCATCTTCAACATCACTATGAATATCCAATCACCACAGCATGCAAGCAAAACAGGTCAGGAATACAACTCCAGATGACTTCACAGTTGCAGAAAAACCTCTGCCTCCGAGCGGTCAAAAACTTTATTTGACCTGGCTTTTGATCAATCAAACACATATTTGACAACTGCTGATGCATCAGCTCCTCCTTACTGCTTCTTTATTGGCTTGGCTTTGGCAAGATAAATGGCATCACATGTGATGTGGAAAACATATGAATCCCAAATGAACAACTTCTTTTGAATCAGCAAACCCTTTGCAACTAGGCCGGCGACTCCTACTATTGGGCATGCAATAACAACCAGGTCGAGTTGACCTGATTTTGACTTGAACCCACATCTATTCAGATCTTCTCCACAAGAGAAGTTGGTGCTGCCTAAAACTCCTTCTTTCTTTTGTAATCAAGACAAGACGTCTCCTAGCAAGGTATGCAGATCTAGATTTCTCCTGTTTAAGCAAGTGGGGAGCAATGATATTCTCTTTTTAAAATTTCTGCACCAAGCTATAGATCTCATCAACATGAGCACGCTGGAAGAAACAAATCTGAAATCCGAGTTCGAATGGCTCCGATATCCCATAAATAACTTTCTACGCTCCGATCGTTCAAACCTCCTCGTTGACCGTCAAACAGCCAATCACCCTCTTTCACGGACTAGATATACTTAGAATGAGTTGTAGGCTTAAACAGATCTCCGATCGGTCATCGGACGATTAAGATATCGCAGAACCAAAATTCTACCATTGACTCAGTCAAATCTGGCCTTTGATCGTACCTCCGTTGATGTCGGCTAACATCAGTGCTCTGCTGGATGGCTGGACTGAACATGGGTCTGACCTACCCAACTTGGAACCGACCCAACCTGCTCTTGAACTAGCTTGCTATTCCACAGGTTAGGTCGAATTGACCCCACCCAAAAAACTCGGCCTGAACTGCTGTCTTCTTCGTCTCTCTCGTCCCTGTTTCTGCAAACAGGAACAGAGACGCCTCCATCTTCTTCCTCAGCTCTAGCAGTGAGGGATAAGCGGGTTCGGTGTGAAGGACGACGACTGGCGGCGGAAGCAGCGGCAATCCCGACAACTGCGGCGTGGAGCGACGACCCAATTGTCTCCTTCCTTGTTTCTAGTTCTCTGCAACTAGAAGATCGCAACCAAGTGGGTCACTTCTATCTGTTCTTCTCATTAGCAGTGGATTGAAGATTGGCGATGCTTCTTCTCTAGCGACGACAACTCTAGCAACGGCAGCAGTGGCCGGCGAACTTTCCGGTGAGTGTTTTTGTTTGTTTGTTTGTTTGTTTCTTTTTTTTTTTTCAAATCAAAGACTTCTCCAAAGTCTTTCTCAATCTCTCTTTTCTGATGAGTTCCCTCTTCTTTGATGAAGTCCAGAACCAACTCTTCTCTTATGTTTCAACAAACAGAGATCGAATCTTTCTGAGATCCTCTTTCTTCTGATATCATCTTCTATGTAAACAGAAAAACTCACAAACCAGTTACTATGATGTGTGGCCCAACCAGAGATCACTCGTGATCTCTAATTTTCTGCAACGAGGATTGTAGAAAAATTTGAATGCTCCAAGAAGATCCAATTCGTTGATCTTCTATGCACAACCTCCGAGCCACCAAGCGATCTTCACCTCGCTCAGAAACCCAAGGAACACCACCTCAGCTTTGATACCAGATCTTGTGATTGATGTCTGTGCACAACGGGTAATGTTAAAATCACAACAAGAAGAGATAGAGATTTACGTGGTTTACCCAAACAGGGCTACATCCATAGGCACAAAGACGATCATCTTCATTATGACAAGTAAAGCATACAGAGACTCTTACTCTCTCTAATCGTCTCTCCTACGTGGTGTGGGAACACTACGGGCAAGAGAGCTCTCACCTCTCTTTACCGCAAGATCTAGGGTTACAGATTATACACATGTATAATCTCTACTTTCTTCGCCATCAAAAAAGTCCGGGTATAATTACCAAAACACCCTTGACCTTAAAACTGGTCACTGGCTAACCTAGTGGACCCACCCGACTAAACCGATTTACAAGACATAAACCCAACAGCTCCACACCCGGGTAAAGACCTTTTAGTGTGAGTGAAAGGGATTCAGTTAATTAGGATGGTTCTATAATAAGATTTGGTTTTGAAAATTAAGTTTGATTGAGAAGGCAACAAAGTTTAAAAAGGATTTAGCTGGTGGTAATGGGTGATACTGATTAATGGGGCTAATGCTTGCCGGGGATAGAGTATGATATGGGATTCAATGAAAAACAAAATTGAAAGGAAGTGCCTAATTCAAAACCTTCAGTTATCATAGAAAACGAATACTTAGTCATAACCCTTTTTTACTTTTTTTTTTTGGGTACTTAGCCAATGAGAGTTGGACAAGGGAAAAACCCCAACCATGGAAAAGCAGATGAAGAATGCCCGGTCATCATTTAGGTGAGAGGTAGGCACCTAATCAACTAGATGACATTTTCCATTATCCTTGTAATTAAAATTCTTCAAAAGTGATCACGTCGCATCTACATCTTCTCCTTGCACCTTTATTGGACCCCATTTGACCATAAATTCCTATGAACAAGTGAGCTACAACCTTTTCTCCCCTTTGAATGATCTCTACTTCTTTTCTGCATCTAAATAGGCTCACTTGGTTGTTTGAATAGAAATGCATAGGTATTGAATACATAGAATTTATATTATTTGTAGTTAAAAAATGAAGATAAAAGGTGAATTCTTAAAAAATAGTATCAATTAAGGCATGTTTGTTTGTATTAGGGAATGAATAAAAAAGTAGTGTATCGCATTAAGATAAAGTTAAAAAGAAGTGAGTTAAAATAAATAAGTAGATACTTACTTTTTATTATATGTTTCAATGGCTGGTGTAAAGTAAAAAGGATATAAATTTGCATTTGGTTGGATAAAGAGAATGGGGAATGAGTTACACCATGCCAGTGTATTATGGTATCTCTGAGCTGGAGAGAAAAAGTTGGGTTAGAGTAAATGCAAGCACGGTAGTAAATAACTTTTCTTGCTTGGGCCAACAAATGCAAACAAACACCTTGTGGGGGTAAGAAACCCTATAGTTGGGATTTATTTCAACCCTTCTTCACTTTACCCTTTTGCAAAGAAATAGGCCCATCAAAATAACATGAGCAATGAACTACCTATTATCACCCTAGTAGTTCATTTCCTACTATTCTTTTTCTGTAGAGGGAAAATGCATTTGATGATCACTTTTAAAAAAACCACTCTTAATCTTCACATTTAACTACTTATGGCATGAATTCTTCATTTTCAATTTCCATGTAGTATAATGCAAACAGGCCCGGCGGAGTGTTTTTACTTGACTAACTCAAATCAGTATGTGAAGTTGTAAGAAGGAACCCCTGTCCATACAATGAGAACGTTTGAAAGACATAACCACCATGGGCTCCGTTTTCTTACTGGGCTCATCCTCCAGATCATGAACCAATATGGAGCCAATCAAATGGGTTAACCACAGTGGCCCACTCTAATGATGAAAAATCTGAAGACCGGTCCAGTTACTGAGACTATAGGATCATGTGGCCCACCTACATCTAACTAACAGTATCAACTCAATACAGTACATACATTGGTCTAACCATTATGGGTACCCAAGTCATGCAATCATTGGGGGCCCAACCTTTACACGTTTGGGTTCAACTTGGGTCGGCCTGATGCCTGACCCGACCCGCTAGGAAACGAGCGGCTAGCTTTCCAACTTCATCTCATTACTCATCAAGAGATCTCTACTCCCTGAAGTCTTTCCGAAACTCTCTCTCTCTCTCTCTCTCTCTCTCTCTCTCTCTACAATGGCTGTGGAGTTGGGTCTCTCAGTCTCTCCATCATCTTTGATTCTATTGAGCTCCTCTGCTCATGGGTTGTCTTCTTCAAGTGTTAGAGTAAGAAACAAAAGCAACCCATTCAGACCATCGTCTCTTCTTGACAAATTTCCTAGTAAGTTATTAATTCTCTCTCTTCTGAACATTTTGTCATCTGGGTCTGATGTATTTGGGTCTTTAAATGGAGATAAGAGCTATTTTAAAGGAGTTCAGTGGGAGGATTCCCCAATTCTGGCTTTTGGTTTTTTGATTGCTGTCATAGAACTGCTTTGAGAGTGCTTCTTATGCTGGGAACTGACACTCTATTTTCTATTCATAGACTTTTTGTTTTTACTTTAGTTTTGTTAGTGGAGCACTTCCTCTGTTTCGTTGGGCTTCCTTTTTATGGATATTACATGTATTTCCTTAGTAAGTTGAAAAGAAAGGGTAGTGAAACTGTGAGTGGAGACTCCTTTTTTAAGGAAAGAATTGGAAAATGAAATAAGTGGGTTTCCTTTCTTGTGTAGAATAGTCAAAGATTCTTCTATCGTTGATAAATTTTCAGTTGGATTTGATGTTTTTCAGGTTTTCAGAAATATAGAGATGGTGTAGTTGATGATGACGATGACCCCCACAGACCCCCTTATGGGTGATCATTGCTAAAACCCCAGATACAGAACACCACCCCACTAGCACTGTGTATCAGATAAGCCCCAAAGGGTTTTGAAGTGGAGACCTCCAGCTCATTGCTGGATTTCCTAACCACTCAAACAATTTTAGTGTGGGTGTATAAATTTATATTTCTCACCGAGTTACCGTGAGAACTTTTTCTAGTGGGCCCCATCTAGGAATAGAACTAGCGGGGATGGAAAGATCGATGTGGGACCACCAAAACTATCAAATTTGGTTCCAATCCCATGCCCCTGACCCCTCCATTCATTGTCCACAAGTTTAATGGCTTCATATTCTAAAAAAAATTTCAACCCTCCTTCCAATGGTCAAATACATTTGGATGCATGCCAACCACTGGGATTAATGACTATAGAGGGGCTTCCTGTTTGTGCACAATTTGGATGGGTTGCGAGGTGGGCTACACCACTAGTTCTCACAGAAGCACAATGGGAACTAGTTCTCACTTGAATATTTCCACTCACACACACACACACACACACACAGAGACACACCTATCTGGTAATTAATTTTTTTTTATGTAAATCTGTAACAAAAATACTATGTGCATTCTATTGAATGTTGATCATAAATAGTTACTTAGTAGTGACTTGAGAGTCTCCCTTGCACCCTATAAATACCTACACTACGGAGCAAATTCTTGTCAAGGTAGCTGGTTGTTGTTGGAAAGTATCCACCTCCCATGAAATGTGGTTGATTTAATCATGCAAATGTGAAATGTCATTCTATTCAGACCAGTGTTCACCAATCACCATGGATTGAATTGATTTTCTCACCAAAAATGTAGATGGTATGTAAAAAGGATCACTGATATGACTGATATACAGTCCAACTGCGATTCACAGGGTTATTTTAATCCAATGGTCTTATCTTGAAAAGGAATGTAGCAAAAATGCTTACTTTTCTTGGATGCACAAGAGACTGCTGTGTAGCCATCTAGATATAGACCACTTTCCCACTTTGCTTCAACCCCCCTTTTCCGGAAAATCTCTCAAGCTTACAGACCTTTTTCATTCAGTGGAAATCATCCCAATAGTTTAAAGAAAAAAAGCCATTGATTTTATTTTGCTTATAGCTCTGCTAGAACATTGTCATATTGAACTCATATTTATATTCAACTCAAAGCCATTTTTGTTGACATGAGTTGGTTGAGTTTCAAGTTTGTGCCACCAAGCTATGAATTATGATTGGGTATTATGGTTGGGATAGACTTACATTTCCTTTTTTGTTGCATATCCTTAACATAACTATGCTTCTGTATTGCACAGGTGGAGTTACATGCCAATGGACATATTTTATCACATCTTTCTCAAGAAAAGACACAACATGCATAACTTCCAGAAAAGGATTCTCCAAAATCCCCAGAAGCACTGGTTCATCATCAACAGAGAGTAGTCAAGATGATTCTAAAACTTCTAAAGAGACCAAGGTATTTATATGCAACTATATATGACTAACATTTCTAGGGAAACGATGGTCTTTTTTATAATTCTTTATGTGCAAAAAGAAATGTATACATTAATCTACAAAGGCCGAAAGAGGATATGAGCACTACAGTAATTCCTTAACAGGATATGGAAGGCACTGCAATCATTCCTTAACAGGATATGGAAAGAATTTGCTACATTCTCTCCCTGTGTGCTCTTTGTCTAGAGAATCTACTTTTTGATTGGTCATGGGCATAGAACCCCTCCATCAAGGATACCAACCACCTAATCTCTTTGCCTAGTCTTTCCTTTCCTTTTTGTTTTGTTTCATTCAACCTATGCATGCGTTTACTTAGGTAAAATATACGACATCATATTGAGCATATGCTTTTGCTTAGGCTGATGTATGGGGGCCATAAGTTGCTGAACCAGTTCATTAATATCTCGGGCCACATGGTGGCTGGGAGGTACGATCCTGCTGTGAACCATCCGTAACTCTTCCAAATCTTGCATGTGGGTCTCTCCTTGATGCATGCATGTCACTTGGTTAGGGGGATTGGCGGGTCTTGTCAGGGATTAATGGATTTGCCTGCGTGGTCATGGTCTGATGATCATAAACAGTTGATTAAGGGCCCTAATGTTTAGTGCTTTTACAGTGCATAAATAGCTGTTAACAGTTGGGCCCTTAATTATGGTTATAATCATCAATTTGTGCCTGCATTGGGCCCATTTGGTAATCTGTGATGAGATCTTCCAGTCCCCCCTGTCCCAGGCATTTGCATACATGCAGGTGGGCCTCACATTTAAGGTTTGCAACTCCTAAAGGAGTTGCTGATGGTTCTTAGCTAAAAAGTTGTTCTTGCAATATAGGCCTAACTGGAATGGAGAACAGAATGGAAAAACAGAATTTATGTAGCCAACCCTAACATGGTTAGGATAAGGCTTTGCTGATGATGATGATGATAGGCCCAACTGGATAATCCTGATTGCCTGAGTAGAACAGCATGTATCATATGTATGAATCATACTGTTTTTAGTTGAAGCAGTGGGTCATCTTGTAGCAGCCATCCACTCATTCCATTATGTAACCCGCCAAATGAATAGTCCTATCATAGATTGGTGGCCTGTAACGAGGAAATAGCATTGATTTTGGTCTTTATAATGGAACCCCTGTATTTTTTTTTACAATTTTCACTGCAACCTCTGTATTTTTTTATCTGTTGATCTCTGCTCCTTAAGTAGATATCAGTATTATTCGTGGATTTGTTTTTGGGTCCCAACTTTTTGAAAGTGATATTATCTTTGATCTGAACATGTACAATTGCCTGTAAAACAAGAAAGAGAGAAAACACCTCTATTTGATTAGGCCTCATATAGATATGTCTAGTACCCCTTGTTTAAATTGAAAATTAAGCTTTTTGTATCTTCTCTCTTTTCTATTTGGACTATTTCACACATACATCAATTGCATATACACCCATGGAGGGAGAGAGATGATGCTTGATCCAATAAGCACCACCACCACCATCATCAAAGTCTCATTCCAACTATGTTGGGTTTGGCTAGATGAATTCTGTTTCTCCATTCTGATCTGACCCAAGCCAAATCTTTAGATAAAAGTTACACCTTTTCAAGTCTATTTTTACTACCGCCGTCTACATCCTTTTCAGCTTACTCATTCCCCTTGGTGGGTCATCAACTTACATTCACACTATCTCTTGATTCATCCACCTACAATATATCATTTGCAAATAACATACACCAAAGTACTTCCTCTTGAATACGAACAGTTAACTCATCCATAATAAATGCAAAGAGATAACGACTTAGGGCTGACCCTTGATGCAAACCTATGGTCATTGTGAATTCACCTGTCTCTCCACAGGTAGTTCTCATACTTGTTACCTCACCTTCATACATTTCTTTAATAATTTCAATATAGCCCCTAACATTCTTTTTAATCTAAACCCATCAAATTAAATCTCTAGGTACCCTATCATAAGTTTTTTTCTTGATCGATGAAGACTATATGTAAATTTTTCCTCTTCGCTCAATATTTTTCCATTAATTTCCTAAGTGAGAAAATAGCATCCATAGTTGACCTCCATAACATAAAACCAAATTGATTTTCAGATTTTTTTGGTCTTCTATCTAAGTCTTTGGTCAATTTCTCTTTCCTAGAGCTTTATAGTATGGCTCATAAGTTTAATCCCATGGTAGTTGATATATTTTTGTATGTCTCTCTTGTTCTTCACTATAAGTGCTACAACACTTCTTCTCCATTAATTTAACGTCTTCTTTGTCATTAACATATTATTGAAGAGCTTAGTTAACCAAATCACACCAACTTCTCCTAATCATTTCCAAGCTTCTATTGGAATGTCATCTGGACCTATAGTCTTTCTTGTCTTCATTTGTTTCAACACTTTCCTCACTTCCACCATTCTAATTTTGCGGAAAAAGTATGTTTTGCTAACAAAGTATCATCTCTTGTTCTTGTGTCTCCTGCATAGTCTTCATTTAAAAGTTTGCTAAAATATTCCCTCTACCTTTTTTTGATATTGTTGCCCTTCAAAATAACCTTTTGGTCATTGCATTTAATACATTGAACTTGGTCTAAATCTCTACTTTTCCTTTCCCTTATTTTTGCAAGCTTAAAAATATCCTTCTCTCATTCTCTTATTCCCAACCTATTGTATAGCTCATCATATACTTTTAACTTTACATCACTTACAACTTTCTTAGTTTCTTTCTTTGCCTTCTTATACATGTCATAGTTTTCCATATTCCTAGTCCTTTGACAAACTTTGTAGCAACGCCTTTTCTCTTGAACAACTTCTTGAACCTCTATACTCCACCACTAGATTTCTTTATCCATATCTTTTCCCTTTCGACTTTCCAAGCACCTCTTTAGCAACCTTCCTAATATAGTTAGTCATTTGATTCCATATTGTTATAATTTCTCCCTCTAAATCTCATTCTCCCTCCTCGATCTTATTATCCTTCATATTGTTGCCTTTTCTCCCTTCAAATCCCTCCACCTTGTTTTAGGGTATGTTTGATTTACTATCCCTCTCTTTCTACTTTTAATGTAAATATCTAAAACTATTAGCCTATGTTGTGTGATCAATCTCTCTCCTGAAATAATCTTACTGTCTTTACCCTTGTCTTATGCTTGAGCCAATAAGCATAAGAGAAAACTAATGACAATTCTGTGTGGAGAAACATACATTATAAGATACTATTGTCAACAGAAATTGACATTTTAATGTTTGTCTGAGCAGAACTCAATATGTGCATGTGTGGGACATGTTAACTTTTCCAAATTTTTGTAATAACTGTAGACCTTGATTGCTTTGTGTAAGTTTCACTTTGCTTGACTAACAAAAGCAACAGTGGTTGGATTTGTGGTTGTATCTAAATGCCTTTTATTTATCCATTTGCAAGGTGCCTTTTGGATACACAAGGAAAGATGTGTTGCTAATTGGCCTAGGATTAACTGCGATAGGTGTTGGTTTGAAAAGTGGATTGGAGGTATCATGGTTCATTACTCTTTATTGTTTTTTTATTGTTTGGTTTATTATAGATTCAATTAATGAGATTGTTAGGGTGAGTTTCTTTTCTTTGTTAATGCTGCATCATGTGCCCTAAACTGTAGGAAATTATCCATATTTTCTTAGAACATCTAATCCATACCATACTGCTACACATGAGGCAGCTTAAAAATGGACGCCACATTATGCAATTTACTGTTCTTCATCATTTTTTTCCTAAATTATTTTAAATCTACTCTCTGATACTGATTATAGATAAAGAAGCTGGAAAAACAATAGTGCATCTCATGTGATGTCCAATTTTAGGGGCACTTTCCCTCAAGTGGATAGCCATAAAGCCATTCATTCTACAGAAATAATGAACTAATTTAGGTTTTGTTGCATCCAATTGTACCTTAATAGTATATTTACACTCCCCTCCTTTTTTGTGTTTCCGCATCTGCCTTGCAGTTTGTGGGAGTCGATCCTTTACAGGCAGGCAACGTTGTTCAGTTGGTGTTGGTTTTGGGATTGACTATTGGATGGATTTCTACATATATATTTAGAGTCTCAAACAAAGACATGACATATGTTCAGCAGCTACGTGACTATGAAAACAAAGTCATGCAGGTATGCATGTATTATATCAATGATTTATGGAAATAAGGGTCTGCTTCTCTTCATTGGAGAAATGATTCCATCTGGCTTTAACTGGACATGATTTGTACATATTATTGCTATTAATAGCATGTTGGATGTTCTCCAAATTGCATATGGTTTGAATATTCTGATGTGGTGCGTTCTTTTGTTTTCCTTTTCCAATGTGCATTTGTGGTGGCATGAAAATGCACTCCAGGATCTGGTGGAATACAACTTTCTCACCTTCCCTGCCCCAAATCTATATTGGAAAGAAAACTACTGCCTAGAGCAGTTTCTGATTTCTTTGTTGCTTCAAATGTACTGCCAGCCAAACTATAACCATCAGTTGCTGTTGTAATATTCATGGTACATGCAATTTTGGGTACATGAACTGCAACTTAAAATACCTTGCATCCTGAAATATTCAGGGTGTATGCATTTGAGTATGTTGTGTATTTTGAAGGATTTGGTATGCAACTTGGGCAACGTCCGACCCAAACCTCACTGACCCAACCGAACCAAAACCAGAACTTCCATTCAGTATTTTTGGGTAGGTGATGGGATTGGGTCTAAATTCATGAACCCAATAGATGTTCAATTGGGTTGAATTCAGGTAAAACTCTTATGAAAATTTTAAAAATAATATACTTGTGGACTATGATGCCTAGATACGGCATGGATTCAGCAAGGACAGGCCATAGACGCGGTAGGGACATGGATTTTACATGTAAAAAGTGAAGTATCAAATACGAGATGACATGATACGTTGCCCATTTTGAAGTATCCGTGCATCATAACTTATGGAAGTTACTTCAAGTTGGGTTCAGGTTGGCTCAAGCCAGGTTGAAGATGGGGCTGGCTTGGCCTTCTAGAATTTACATAGTTGTGAATTTCCTTTTAGATATTGTTTTGGCTGGATTGAAACATTTGGGCTAGTTAGGCATTTTGTTATTTTATGTCAGTGTTTTTTTTTTGAAAAAAATTTCATTATCATGAAAGCCTCGTCCCAACTCCCAACTATGTTGGAGTTAGGGACCTAAATTCCATTCTGTCTTGGGCCAAATTGTCGTTGCATTTCTTTAGATCTATCATTACTTTTTTCTTCCATGTTCTCTTTGGAGTATTCCTTTTCATTTTGGAAAATACTGAAAATTAAGAATACACATATTTTAAAACTAGAAAAAGGTTAAACAAGCTATATTTTTAAAGAAAAGTAACACAACCCTTGTAAACTAAATCCTAGTGATATTACACTACATAAATCTGGGATTTTGGGAGGACTAAAATCCTTTCCCATTCACGAAGACCAAAGAAACACCTTGACCTCTTGCCCTAACAGTTTGGATTTTTATCAATCAAATCTGGTTCAAAAAAAAAAAAAAAAAAAAAAAGAATATCAGCATGGGAACTTTACCAGAAATTGGGAGTTTTGGCATGTTCTGGATCACTGAATTTGAAGCTGAAGCACAAATTTCAATTGAATAAGCCCAAATTCAGATCTAATAGTTTCTTGGGGGTTGTTTGGTTCAGTACACTAACCAACTGAATAATTTTTGCCAATTCAGCCTAAACGAACTAAATTTGACTACTCTGTTTGGTTGGCCCAAAACAGCCATCCCACCCGAGTTGCACCTCTAATTTCTAGAAGTGAGTGAAATAGGTTGAATTGTACTTTCCAATTAAGATACCTTCCAATTCAATTCTTGACATGGATTATATACATGTGCAGAAAGCTGTTAGGATTTTTGGAACTAAAGCCAAAATGAGTGAAATCCCTAGTTTCTAAACTCCCAATAGAGAAGCCTATTTCATTTGCTTTACTGGAAATGCTAGAGGACATAAATCCTGACCATTTCTGGAAGAAACACTCTTATGCTGGACTTTCGCCTATCTGAGCTACTTGAGACTATGTACCTGGATACTTGTATATGCCTGGACATTTGTATCATTCTCAATATTGCACTGATATTCTTTTATAGAAGTACTTCTTATACGAAAATACTTGCCATTCTCAACAACAAAACCGTGTTGTCTGGTTCCGAGGAAGACGGCAATTTACTCAATTTCCTGGATGAAGGCCTTCAAAAAAAAAAAAAAAAAAGATGGACAGGCTCCTTCCTCCTCTACTGCTGCTTCCCATGTGCATACTGATCCATATGTGTCTTGGTTTACTAAGTTATGGGAGTCGTGTCTTCAATCCTTGTCTGTGTGTATCTGTAACCATATTTGGGCATCATAGACTTGAGTGCAATCCAAAAAATGATCGAAACTACCCAATCCGTTGGCTGATGAAGGCCATAAATAACGAGTTTCTGATATTATAGTGATAATTAGTTAATTACCTTAAGTTGGATTTTTTTAACATTTTTTGTTTTGGATAGACATGAAAATACATATTATACAAAGGACGACTAAATAAAAAAGCAAGAGTAGGTATAAAAGCATCATGCCTTAAACAAACACAGAAAACTACATGACACGAGAACTTAGATCTAGCACATGACACGAGAACTTAGATCTATCTTCCTTTCTGCCCCATGCTTGGACAAACCATCTGAAATGCCCTGACCTGCTCACATGAGAAAATATCACTTGAACCGATGAAGACAAAGAGAAAATCTCATTAAAAACATTGAAAATTCTAAATTCCCCTATCAGAGTCATTCATCCATGAAATAGCATTGAAAGAATCGCATTCCATAATTAATCTGTCATAGAAATCTTGAGAACAAATCCACAATTGATATCACCTCTGCCTTGTTTGAGTCTTTTCGTCCTCACGGTTAGACTCCACATGGTTAGAAGACTTAAACAACACTTTCCCTTTTTCATTTTGAAGAACACCACCAATACCTATCGGACTTGGCTTGCCTTTGGTTGCTCCATCTACTTAAAAGATCAAGAAGCCCATTGGAGGAAGGGACCAGCATTTTGATTCCTTTGTTTTGGAAGACCAGACATATAAGCTTCCTAATTCTGAATAATGTTTTCTAACTTCAAACTGTTAAAATATTTCCTTACAGCAGCAGCCTGCTTTGCTGGTTTAGAACCACCGCCGATAATATTGCAACAACTTTCATTGACTAACAAATAAAATTCCTATCATTCCTATCCTTTTGTACCAAAACACAACAAAAGGAATAATCTTCCAAAGAACAAATCCACAAATATGAAAAGGGGCGAATTGCCAAGCATCCACCTAAAGAACTTGAGATGCACCATACCAAACCACAGTGTTTTTGTAGTTGACCATGCACCATACCAAACCACACTGTTTTTGTAGTTAACCAGTCACCATACCAAACCACATTGGTTTTGTAGTTGACCAAGATACTCTAGTGTTTTTTTTTAACCCCCCCGAATGGTAATTTCATTAAAAGAGGAGAGGTATACTGAAAAGCAAAACAACCACAAACAAGGGAAAAACAAATAATACAGCTACGACTACATCCAAGCCCTAGAAGATCTACTTACCAAAACAGTGGCCCAAAAAATAAATGGGGGAGCTTAAAGGCCCAAGAGGCAAATAGCAAGGGGGAGAGGAGACCACACTAAGAAAAAGCCACCTCCTTCCAATTAAGAAGAATAAAGTCCATTGGAACACCATGAAAGGAAGGGAGGATCGACACCCAAAAGGCCATGAAGATTTTGATTTTATCACATAAAGAATCTATTGGCAAAGAGACTCCTTCAAAACACCTTGCTTTCCTTTCTTTCCAAAAGACCCATAATACCGCCAGGAAAGAGGATCTCCACATAATCTTCCCTCTAGCCAACCCCACACCCGTCTTCCAGGCTTCAAAAAGATGTTGCAACGAGCAGGGAAGCGTCCAACTACACTCAAACCACCTAAGGATGGAAGTCCAAACAGCTTTGGCTACCTTACAATTGAGAAAAGATGCTCCACAGTCTCTTCTGAAGCTGAGCACATGAGGCAAACATTGACAATAATAATTTTCCTTTTGCGGAGATTCTCCAAAGTGATAATTCTTCCTTGGAGTGCTAACCAGCCGAAAGCCGCAACTCGTGGAGGAACCTTAAATTTCCAAAGAGTGTAGAATGGTAACTACATGAGTACCTTTTGATAATACTTGATAGAGGGAAGCTGTGGAGAAAGTAACATCCTTGGATGGAGCCCAAACCCTATGATCCTGACCCTCCTTGATGGGGACATCATACCAAATTCCCCAAAATCATTAAAAGTATATCAAAGAAGAAGGCGCAGAGCAGCGGATCAAGCTCTGATCTGGTTGGATGACCAATACTCTAACTTTGATCGCGAAGAGAATATAAATTCACCGCTGGATTGTCTTTCGGAGGAGATCCGACGGTTGGATTTCGATTGATCACTATGGCAGAGCATCGACGGCCCATGGGCACAATTACATTGCAGTTCTCACCTAGAGAAGTGCCACATGGATGGAAGAAATGGAAGGGTCTCTTGGTTTAATTTGATTGGGCCCACAGTTTATTTGTTTATAGTATTTGGTCCCATGTTTTAATTTATTTGGACCCATAACTTATTTGTTTGGTCCCATAGTTTAGTTATTTAGTTGGTTTGGTCCCATGTAAGTCTTTTTTTTAGTGTTTACTAGTAGGAAGGGACCCATATCTAGTCTATGTAATAATAAGTGAAAGGAAAAAGGTGGACCACATTACTAATTAGAAAAATAATAATAATAATAATAATAATAATAGTAATAATATGTGTGCAAGATAGACTTGTGCACGAATCCCAATGTGCGCAAGTCCATCTTGCACACAATTCCCACCCCCCCTCTTCCTTTTTCTTCTCTTTTTTCCTTTCTTGTCTTGTTTTGTTTCTTTTCGTTCTTTAGATGGAGAGACAATTAAAAGTTCTAGATTTGGGTTATCTTCTCCATCATGGATGTATGAAACTTGATTTTGGAATAAGAAAAGGAGCTCTTCTTCTTCTTCTTCTTCTCCACTTGGGTTTGTAAGCCACCTTTCTTGCTAACCACCTTTAACGCCTCCTGTGATTAGAGTTTAGTGAGAGCCCAACAAAGGTAACCTCTATCTTTTCTACTTTTCCCTTACTGAGCACTTTCAAATAACCAAAAGATTTCAGATCTGCTGAATAGAAACTGGAGCCAGTAACCCCAGATCTGAAATTGAACACTTTGGCTATGTTTTGTTTGATGAAACGCTTTTCTTTGCAAATCAAACCCTAAGTGTTGGAAGTCTTGCCTTCCATCAAGATCCTCTTCTCAAATCTGAGAACTAATACTGCAGGATCTGTGGAAAGGGCTTAGATCTATGGCTGATCCATTCCTTGGAATTAAGTGACCATTGGTAATAAGCCAAATCTGAATTTTCTGCATTAATTAATTAATTTTCTGATTTCATCACATCAATTACATTGCATTAGGCTAGGTTTTACATCGTCCTGCATCACTCCTCATGGATAGGAAGATGGTTCAAAATGTACAAAAGACGAAAAAGACTCCTTTCCTCTCATTCCATAAAATAGAATGTTTATTTTTCACAAAGTAATCAAAAAATGTTTATTTTATCCTTCTCCTTCTGGCATAAAGAATAGATATCAGAAATATTCTTTGAAAGCACCCCATTCCTGCTGAGATTGTCCATTGTAGAAACATTTAGCTATTGCCAACCATCAGAATTCCTCTACTAAATGAGGACCCAATCCCTACTAACCCACTGCTCATGGAGTTCATGCACCTGAGGATGAGTTTGAATCCTTGTAAAAGACTTCCGAGTAGGGATCTGGCTTCCAAATATAGATGTTCGCATCTTCCTTGGAAAGTACAAATAAAACCGTTAGGAAGAGGACTCAACAATGACTAATATTCATGGCAGATGCAGGACTCTCTTGAATGAATCTTCCTAAGATACACTTCCATCTACAAGACAGACACTTGCGATATTGAATGTTTCAACATTGAATCTTTGCGTCATTTGGTCGCCTACATGAAGAGAGATATTGAATATCAAAATGCTGCAATATTGGGCTTGTTGAAAGTAGTTACAACGGTGAAAATGAACTGAGGCAAAGTGGATGGCATTGTCAATTTTTGGAGATACGAAATGGACAAATTAAAAATAACATGAGATACAAACATACTGTGAATGTGTTGGCAATACTGAAGCACATTTCTTTTAAATGAAATGTGGATGTGAAGCAATTGAGCTCGAAGTAGGGTGAGCAAAAAAATTTGCAGACGTTTGATAGTATTCAAAACAGACTGGTGGACGTCTGTTGGGTAGTTAAGTCCGCTGAATCTGAGTTTTGCTCAAGTCTCAAATGAATTGATTCTGCTGTTGTGGCATATGCCTGATAGTCATGCTCTTTGAAAAAGCAGCTATGGTATTCAGAGGAGATTGTTCATCTCTGATGTACTGAGGGTCTCTGAGCCATTCTATTCATTCTTGTGAGAAAGTGTTGGTTGATCCAATCCCTGGAACAAGACCTTGTGTATCGATCACATGTTCACACAAATGCCTAAGTTATACATGTTTGAAGAAGTATGGTTTTTAGTGAATGGAAAAATGCTTATGGCTAGTGGTACATCAAGATAGATTCAATTTCATAACTGGAGACAATACAACTGTAGTTTTATATCCACCACTTTTCCCCACCTTACAATCCTGCATGATTATTGCAGAAACGGTTGGAAGGATTAACAGAAGCAGAACTGGAAGCATTGTTGCAGCAAGTTGAGGAGGAAAAGCAACGTCTGTCCAGTGGTGAGCAAGTTCCCTGAGTGGTTTTCTGTTGTAATACAGTCATGTATCTCTTGTATTTTTGTTCTTTTTTCACTGAAATATAGTTCTAAATGATTCTGTAATTTGTATAGCAGTGATACCATTTTAGATATATTTGGTGAACCATCATCCTTGAGATGCGCCTGCCTGTTAGAAACTAGTGTCCCTGTCTTCATTTGAATTTGCTTGTTCAGTTTTTCCAAGCAAACGTTTTAGGTTCTGTTCTCAGAATTGACCGTGACAGCGACTTACCTTTTGTAGAGAGCAGCTTATTTTCTGGTTGGCTGGTGTTAAATTTTGGATACCCAATTTCTTCTAATGGATATAGTTGAAACTCAGTGCCATTAACAGGGAGGTGCAACCACCTAATTATGCATTGCATGTCTCTGAGTTAAAGAACTACTCAATTGATTGTATACACAATCAATTCTGGCCCCAAGCAGGACTATAGTTTATATCATATTGTTGAAGTAGTTATCATAGCGAGTTACATTACAGCATTTTTGCTTGAACATTCCTACTTTCTCATTGGTATACTTCCTAATGCTTGGAGCTTACAGTATATGACTAAGCTGTGTTCGAAAAATAAAAGAAAATAACCAAGCTGTGTTTGGATTGGATGGTGGATACTTTACCAGCTCTTCTGTTTTTAAATTTTATGGGACCAAAACTGTCTTATCAACAATCAGTTTTATGATGCTGGAGCTGTGTGCCCCTGCCCCCACAAAATCAGGAACTCAAAATATGTAAAAGATTTATTACCCAATCCAAACACTATTAGATGGAACCAAAGCAGAGGAACAAGAGGATGAGAATGGGAGAAGAAATATGCCAATGACCACGCGAAGCGTGTTTCCATCGTCTTGATTCTCAAAGAGCTCAAGTCAACTGATGCTGCAAACCATAATGGGTGGTTATTATCCTTTTCATTAAAATAGAACTCTGATAAGATTATCATACACTGATCGGTGTACTTTTGATAGGCCAATGTGAACACCTGTTTCTTATCTTTCTTTATTAGAAAAGTAATCCGAATATATTTACTGTCTATCCAACTACCAACAAACAAACAAACAGACAAATAAATAAATCTTCACTGAATTCTAAACTGAATGACTAGCTACAGTGATTCATGAGACACATAATGGGACCAAATCTCGCTATTTCTTAGATTAAAATAGCACTTAGTGGATGCTTAAAGCTTCTATATGAGCATGGACCATTGATTATTTTGTTTACCAGACCAAATCTCGCTATTTCTTAGATTAAAATAGCACTTAGTGGATGCTTAAAGCTTCGATATGGGCATCGACCATTGATTATTTTGTTTACCAACTGTTTACTGCAGAAAGCTATGATTATGTGATCATTATTTTGTGGCTTTCGTATTTCCATGATGAAATTTATTTGATGGAAGGTTGGAATGAGGTTGAATCTTGTTGTGGATCCAATTCCCCTGATGAGTGTTACACACTACCATTTCCCAAATGAGAGTATTGGTATTCCTATTTTCTTTGGTAAACTTGGTCATGTAGTTGTCCCAGGCCTGGATAAAGAAGGGAAGGGGTGGTGTTTAATGAGTAATCTACTCTAAAAACATTTACACCATGAGTTGTGCATTTGTAAATGTGAAGTTTCTAAGAATATAGCTTTAAATAGGGCTGAGTGGAATGTAGTACTTACCATGGCCTTAGGATATGCCACGTACAAAAAGGAATGTAGTACTTAAAAACAGAATGTTGGTCAAATAAGAAAGTTAAACAATTTCTCACAATGTGAATCTAAATGTAATCTAAGCAGTTAAAATTTTTGCAAGATACAGTACACAACAATCTTCTCTTGTAAGGTCACATTTGCTAATAGGTGAG
Organism: Sextonia rubra; assembly: GCA_037013555.1. NCBI lineage: Eukaryota > Viridiplantae > Streptophyta > Magnoliopsida > Laurales > Lauraceae > Sextonia > Sextonia rubra. The sequence goes on along the minus strand of JASUAD010000007.1, from coordinate 13,417,195 downwards.
GAATCCACAGATTTGATGTTTTCTCATTGCCCTTGGAACAAGACTTTCCTCACTAGGTGGTGTGTGGTTGAGGATTCCTTGAGTCGCATTTGGTAGCTGGTGAGAAATCTGTGATTTTACACCCTCCACCTTTCAGCTGATTTTCAGTGGGATGTTAGGAACTGAGAATCCTCAAAAATGAGGTTATCAGATGGCCTAATTGCCAAATGTGGATTTTCATGACTTGTGCAAAGCAAAAATCTTTTTTTTTTTTTTGGTTTTCGGATATGACCTATGTAATGACCATGTTTGAAAGAAAATGATATTCCATTAAAGAAAATGATATTTATTTTATCATAATTGCATTGATTTCAATAGATTCTTTGGGGCATGTTATAGAAGTAATTAATTATTAAAAAGTAATGGGTTTTTTTTTTGGATTTTATTGATGTTACATCAAATATTTAAAAAAAATGATATACATTTTTTATTATTGAGCCCCCAATCAAAGTTGGTCCTCACTATCCATAGTTAATACATGTGTGTGAAGGTCCAACATTTGTAGGAGCCTTCTTCATGCTTCTTCAATTAAAGTTAGAGAAGAAAATCCATTATCTAAGAGAAATAATCACAAGTGATCTGGTAACAGTGAAACTTAAGCATTATTGGAGTAATACTTGGGGCAAATACCAATCAAATGGGTGGGACGGAATGAACGAGTTGGATCTACTAAGGAGGGCCCCATGGTTATCATTTCGATTCACAGCTGTACGTGATTTGCCTGAAGTTTTATTTGTAAGGATTTTTTTTCAGTTATCCATGTATTATAATCTTAGAAAGAGAATTAGATTAACATAACCATATGTACAAAAGTATTGATTTATTTAGCACGGTTGGACCACTCATGACTCATACTATAGCTTAAAAAAGGTATTTCATACTTTTTTTTTTCTATATCTAGAATTGTATTGAACAAAACAACCACTAAAAGTAACAAACAAATTAACTCGATACATTATTGAAAAGAGAAAACTTTGAACGGCATAAAAAACTCTTATCAGAGTTGATTTGAGCCATAAGTTTGTTTTTCAAGGTCTCAAGTTTAACTCATGCCCTTAGCGTTATCTAAGTACTATGTGTGCATTCAAGAAATAGTCCTTACCCCTCAGAATCAGGTGACCCTTGGGCTGAAGGTCAAAGGTCAAAAGGTCGAGCTTGCAAGAGATACTTGGGTCATAAGAAATAAATAAATAAATAAAAATAAAAAGTCCTATCAGACATAGGGTTTTACAAAAATTTAAAGTATATCTACAATTTCTAAGGGGGGCTATGGCCTCCCTTTGCCGGTACCTAGTTCCTCCCCCGCGCCCCTTTTAGAAATTGCATCAGCCATCTTATTGGCTGAACGCTTTAGAAATAAGCCTTCCAATTTGTGATATTTTGAATACATTTAGTCATCTTCTTCCAATAGGTCATCAATACCCATTTCAGGTTCCTTCACTATGTAAGGAATTTATGATAAATTTATGATAATAAAAGGATCTCCCTCCAAGATGATGTTACTCAGCTGCATAGAAATACATAGCTGAAGCCTATGCAGCAATGCCCCAAGTTCAGTTGCTAAAGAACTGAAAAAGTGAATTTTGCCCGCATATCCAAAAAAACAAAAGGGATCCGTCATCTTTTGCATACTGTTTCTTTTATTTTTTTGGGAAAAGTAGGAATTTTTCATTAAAGCCACACACACACAAAAACCAAGGAGAAGAACAAGTCTGTCTGATATCCTACCCGAAAAAAAAAAAAAAAAAGTCTGTCTGATAAGTGTTGGGTGGGCCTTGGCAGAGTTCACTAGCGGTCTTTATAAATTGGAAACTCTCACTTGGCTCAAGACGGGGCTGGCTTGGAGATTTTCGGGGCCTCAAGCAAACTTTCAAAATGAGGCCTTCCAAACGTTAGAGTAAAATTTTTATTAAAACATAGTTTTACATTTTTTGGTAAACCTCGATAGTACAAGGAAGTTTTATTAATCATATGAAAAAAGTATGAGAAGAAGGACAATAATGAACCTTCCATCTATATGCATGTCATAACTGAGTCTAATATCAATTACCTCTTTTATTATATGATTTGACATTAGTCATACGTTACAATGTAATGTCAAACCATAAAAATTGTTGTAGATAAATTTACATCATAAGACCTTATAAAATTAAGTCTAATGTCATATGTGAGTATACATATAAAATTTTTAAAGATAAAATTTAAGCCATCAATTTTTTAAAGTTGTGTAATGTCATCAATTTCCTAAAATTGTATAATCTCTTTTATGTAACAAAAAAATGGAGGCTTCCTTTGGCGTCCGTCCCACTTATATGGGCCTTCTTCCTGGGTGTACTAGGCTCTCAAAAATTGGATCTTAGCCCCCTTGGCTGGGATAAAAAAAAACAAAACAAATAAAAAATAAATAAATGAGGGGCCCCAAGCCACTGCTTGGGCTGCATCCCCCCAGGGCCGGGCCTAGCTCAAGGTCTGAGTTAAGTAAGTCAATCAAATTTGGGTTCTTAGCAAGACTGGCTCAACTTTCCCAACTCAGTGACTTGCTGAGTCAACTCAACGGAGGGTGAGTGAAAACAATTTTTTAAACAATTGCTGGTACTTCTTTTCATGAATTGAGTCGAGTTAGTTTGGCCAAGTTCTTTAACCCAGTTTATATGGATTTTTGGCCCATATCTAGCCTATTGGCCTAAGCTTTTCTATTGACTTTGTTGGGAGAACAAGCTTTGGATCACACTCTGGGCTTCACTACAATGCACAAACTGTACAGTGCTATTGGAGAGGAAAGCAAGAACAAGAGATCTAGGTGATGACTACTAGAAACCACCACTCTCTGTTTCACTAATCTTGATCGAAGGGCAAAGATGGAACCTACAGATCAAAGGATCAGCTAGGCAATAGGTTGTATCTCAAGTGAACTGTCCACTTTTGAGGCATGACAAATAAGAGTTAAGAATGGTTATGGGCCAAGACGTCTCCCTCTTTTGTGGACCTTTTACTTCCACTGGGTTTCCCCGTAATGGGGACATACCATAGGATATTCCTACCCTAACTTTTCTGTTTATTTGGGATGGCAATGGATCAGGTTAAACAGGTGACCCACCACCACCTACTTCCATTAGGAGCCGGGTGGTAGTTGTTTTCTGGGTTTCAGAACACATGGGTGAGTGACTTTGACAAGGATCAGGCTTGGGTTTTGGCTGTTTCCACCTTGTTGTACTATATGCCTGGATACTCACAACTAAAGCATTGTACACATCTGTTCACTTAAATGAGTGTTCTGTGGACCATAGCAAGGTTGAGGTTTCAATACAAATAAATCCTCCTTTGGTCACTTGAAACTTGGAAGGCTAGTGATAGCTAGGACGTGCCTTCTTAGTTCCAGCATCTCCAAACAAGTCAAGGCACGTTGGCCCTGCATGATTGGGTCATTACCATTCATTAAACGGACTCCACTGCATGTGGGACCTTTGGCCCAAAAAATGAATTAAGGGGGAATTAATAGGGAAAATGTTCTAGTCTATCAAGATATTATGCTTCATTGCTGTTCATTTCTTGGTCACCTATCAGAAAAGTTAAATATAGATTTTTAAGATTTCTCCATAAATGAAATGAAAAATTAACATAGATGAACAGATGAACTTCTAAGAAATAAAACAAGAAAACTTGAAGCAAATTTAGATGCAATATTCAATCCACACATTTTGTGCTTGATACTTGAACTTTGAATGCAAAATTATACTTGATAATACAATATGATTGATAAATTACAAATTCTTTTGATGATCTTAATGTCATCAGTAAACAATAAAATATGTATAGTGGAGTAACAGAGAGCATGACTTTAAATAGAAACGAGAAGAAAGGTAGAATTCACAAAGATGATATGAAAGGGACAAAGATAGGCTTATAAGATTTTAATAACAGAACCAACAAGAGAATTTAATGTAACAAAAGAAGAAAAAGAAAGAAAAAATCCAGAGCAGAATCTAAGAGCAATGGCTCTGACCAAAACAAGCAGGCAGGATGCAAAGGAAGGTGAACTAATAAGGTTTGGGAATGAACAAAATCTTTCTAATTTCTTACAGTCAGAATTCTCATCCCGTGAGCAAGGCTTGATTTGTACATGCCTTAACAAATCTTGTGACATCTCTTTCCTGTTTTGACTGCCTAAATTGAATCCATAACTCTATACATAGTTCACACATGACAATATCTCGGCACCATTGCAAATGGGTCAAATTCAGGCCTTGGTTGCAATGGCACGGGAATTATGAGGCGAACTCCTGACATCATGGCGATCAAGGTTATGAAGTGGGGTTCTTCGGGTGCCTCTTGATGCTTGGAGTGACTCCAATGTGGGTAGAACATCTTTCATCAGAGGCCTATTCTTGGGGTCAGTATGGAGACACTGCAGAGCTAGTTCAGCTACTGCCTGAGCTCCTTTCCTCGAGTACTGACCTTCCAGTCTAGTGTCCATGATTCTTAAGACTCTCCTGCTCTCGCTTAGGAATGGTTTTGCCCAATCAACAATAGTCTCCTCATCTCCACCTCGATCTTCCATTGCTTGTCGTCCGGTCAATATTTCCAACAACACAACTCCGAAGCTGTATATATCACTCTTCACAGTCAAGTGACCTGGTTCAATCCAATTCAGAGCACAGAAAACAGTCAGCAGTTCTATAACCTGAGAGACTCAACATGTTGACACATTTGTACAGATTTAATGAAATATCTTTTCAAGTATAAAATTTTGTTTGTTAGTGGATGAGATGAATTAACCATTGCAAGAAACTACATTATTGAGAACTCAGTAAGAGTTATGAAGGTTCGTCACTTGCAAGCTGCATTGTTGTGCTAGAGAAGCAGATCTTATGAAGTTGAACCCAGATGGGATGAGGCTTTGATCATGATGGTGGCTGTTTTCTTAGTGTGTTCAATTTTTGACATTTTCAGAAAATGAATGGCCTTCCTACATGAAATAACATGCTATGAAAAATATAACTAATTAAGGCTCTATTCAAAGCCTAGAAATATTGGAACCAAGCAAATGTAGAAGATTTTAACCACACACTGATGTGGATTAATGAACAGAACAGTCACTATGCAAAAATGGAAACTTTAATGAATGCTGATAAAGGGAAAGATTGATTGCATCTTAGAAACGCATGAACATTGTTAGCAATTTAGGGTATGTTTTCATTCAATCTCAAATCACACATCCAGCTTATATTTTGCTAATGAAATGGTTTTTTTTTTTTCCTCCATTTGTTTGGGATACTTAGTTCAAATAAACTGTAAGCATTGGCATAGAAAACTCAATCTGATTTGAGGTTGCATATAGTCAGGTCCATGCTCTTTCACCATGTTTGGCTGAATCTAGGAAAACTTGGTTAGTCAACTAGGACCTTGGCTGGGTCAAGTTAAACTTTCAATTTAGTATTTAGCCAACCCTTAACTCCGCGAGTTTTTGCTGCCGGTCCTAAGCCCAGGTAAAGGAGGAGGGTCGCGTTAGGTAGATGACAGCCAGCATAAAACTTTGTCACAACCCAAACATGAATTCTGTTGGGATAAGGCTTTGATGATGATGATGAGCCAACCCTTGTTTGACAGGACAACAGTAAGATGATGATGATGGCTAGAGCCCGTTGCAATGTTGGAAGGTTCTCATTGCCACAACCACAAGGCTGCACGTTCAAGTTTTCACAATTGAAAATGAGTTTTCGATTGTTAAATGTATATCAAACAATGGGCTCTCTATAACATTTTTTTATACTTCAATGAGAGTCTTCGCCAGGTCTTGCCATTGATTTGGTTTGATAGAATTTGAAAGAGTTGATGTTTTGTTTTCCACTAGTCGGTATTTCATTAACTAATTCATTCACTTTGTGACTTGGGATTCATATTTGTACTTCCAAATTTACCTCAGATGTAATGCATGCCAAAAAACTACCGATAGGAATATGAATTTGATACTAAAAAAGACAAGAAGTGGAAAGAACCTGTCGCGACATATTCAGGAGCGGCATAGCCTCGTGTTCCAATGACTCGAGTCGAAACATGTGTCTTATCTCCAGTAGGACCATCTCTTGCCAAACCAAAGTCTGATAGCTTTGCATTGAATTCCTGAAGTATCATACATAAGTTATCAGTTATCTGACATTAGCATACCGAGCACAAAACTACTATGTTGTCTAAATAGTTTTGGTATATACCGAGTCCAAGAGAATATTTGATGCCTTCAAATCACGGTAAATTACATGTTTTTCTTGATTATGTAAGAATGATAATCCCCGAGCAACACCAATGGCAATGTTTATCCTTGTTGCCCAAGAAATCGGCTGAATATTTCCTGCAAATATGAAAAAAGAAAACAGTTCAACTAGAGTGACTTATGCTTTACTAGATATCAATACTATGTGAAGCAAAATTCAAGGGAAGCAAAAAAAAAAATGAAATATGGCAGGTTCTGGAACAGTAGGATTTTGGTTCACAAGCAAGCAAAAATTTAGCTGCACAATGCTGGGGGGGAAATTGGATTTACCCAAACTGCTACTGGTTTGACCTTTTTGCAACAAATGATGATTATCTGACATCTGTTGCTTAAGCTTTGGGGTACCCCATAAAACAAAAGGTTGCATTAGGTTGGACACTTCCTCTTTTCCAGGTGAAACTAATATCAAATGATGGCAAAATACTGTCACAACTAGGAGTCCATTTGACCCAAGAATTTTTTATTTATTTTTTTTTTTTTGGAATAGAGTTGTCCTCATGCGAAGATAAATGGGAGCTGTATGCAAATGTGGATTTTTCCCATCAAATAATTTGGTATTTTGTTGACAAAATGGAATTTTCAGAACTTCGTAGATTAAAAAAACAGGGCCTATTTGCTTGCTCCTTGCCTCATTAATGGAGTCAGCTTCATAATCATATGATATTGTCATGGAATGGATTCCATGGGAAATTTCCAATTTTTTGCCAAGTGGGATAAATTCCATTTGGACCAACTCCCCAGTGAATGGACTCGGGTGGTCTGCAACATTTACACTGGTCCAAATGCATAGAAGAATGGAGAACCAACTTTTTTGAAAACAACCTGTTTGGATGTCCAAAGATCTTATAAATTGGGATATTTGTAAAATCATCTTCTTCTGGATCGGTGTGACAGGTTCAGTTACAACCACTGTTCTGAAATGTCTAGCTAGTTGGACCTGCAATGAATTTGAGAAAACAAGGACAAAATATCTCAAAAAACTGAATGGAGGCAATTGCTTACTTCTAAACAGATGGTTTTCCAAGCTGCCTTTTGGCATGAATTCATAGACTAGAAGTCTGTTATCTGCCTCTGCACAGTATCCAATTAGTTTCACCAGATTTTCATGGTGAAGCAGGCCCAAATAGTTAACTTCTGCCTGCCAGCATGAGAAATTGAAACAAGATTTCAAGTTAAGGATACAATGCTAAGAATGAAAAAAAAAATCCTGCTATGAAACTTTGCATGAAAATAATTAAAAAGTAAAATGGAGTGTTATGAAACATACAAGCCATTCTTTATGGCCTTGGAAGCTTTCCTGTTTGAGCATCTTGATAGCCACCACAATGCCACTTCCAGGTTTGGTAGGAGCAAGCGTATTCTCATCAATCCATCCTTTAAAAACACACCCGAAGCCACCTTCACCAAGGAGACTGTTGGGGCGGAAGTTTTTTGTGGCAATCTTGAGATCATTGAAGCTAAAGGACTTCAAATTGGCAACGAATGTCACATCACCCTTGGATGTTGAAGTCAAACTGTTGGATGGTGAACTTTTAACCCCGCTGACTGAAGATGTTTGATTTCTGGAGGAGTCTGAGCTCAGAGGATTTTTACATGGCTTTGGAATCTCTATAGAGAATAAGTGAAAGGAAATGAATGCTTTTAAGTGATATCCTCTACTGCTTTGGAATCTCTATAGAGAATAAGTGAAATGAAATAAATGCTTTTAAGTGATATCCTCTACTGAGATGAGCTTCAAATGTTGTATAGCTGTAAGTAAATCTCATGTTCCATTATGCAATTTGTGGTAGCATAGGTATAATGCTCTCATACCTTTGCCTTATTTTCTGTTTTGTCGTTCATGTATTTCCTTAGTTTCTACTTCTTATTCTGATAAAAGTTATTTGTAACCCATTAACCAAAAAAAAAAAAAAAAGAGCAAACTGATGATGAATCTTTCAATGTTGAGGATATATGTTGTCAGGTTTAATGCAAGAGCCCTAAGAATCAGAAAATGAACATATATGGCTGCTGTCTTACGAAAGCCTATATTAGACTGTGATTTCATAGGAAATGATCATAATTATTAGGGCAGCAAGCAAGATGAAAATATATGACTGCTATCTTGGAAAAGCCTAAAAATGATCATAATTCATGAGTCCACTTGTGCTTCTGACCAATATTTTTATGATAACAGATAAAAAGATTCTTGAGGTTTTGAAACTATAGCACAAGAGAAGCAACTAGAAGAATACAGAAGAAATGAGTATATTAAAAGTCTTATGTAGTTTGTGGTAGCAAAGACAGATAGCTAAAAATTCTAAATAACCCAAGTTTACAAATAGCCTGCATTTCTACGGTAGTGTTTGGATGAACCCCAAATGCAGTTTTTTTTATCAGTCTCATATAAGGATGGATCACCTGTTCTCTTTGCTCTTTAGTTGGGGAGATAATAAAAGAAATCATGTCAGCTATAAATTTTTTTTCCTGATTTTTCCACCCTAAATCAAACCTGACAATCCACGGCGACAAATATTTGGGGTGGAAAAGGCAGAAAAAAAGTAAATACCTAAAATAATCTCTATTCTTTGCACAGTCCCAATTCACTGAGTAGATGTATGTTCAAGAAAAAAAATTTCTTACTTATTGAGATTTGGGGTGCATCTGAAAACATTCTAGAAATTTGATTATCAGCAAGACATGAAGGAATACAGTTGCATATTTTTTAAAATATTGAAATTTTCAGAAGAGGTTCTACAGGAACTGTAATTCACAGAGATCTTACTAAAATGAATCTCAAAAATAAAATTTGTCAACGGAAATGCAAACGAAGAAATCTTGTTTGTAGAATCAGAACCTAAACAGAGAAATTTAGCTCAACTACAGAGCATGAGACCGATGTGTCATTTCCAAGGATCAATTTAAGGAAATGTCCATGATATTTTAGACATTTCTCTGATTACACCAAGGAAGAAAGGGGAAAAAAATCACAGAATATACATTGGAACTCCCTGTATCATTAGAAAACTGCTCTTGATTCTCAAACAGAGACCATCATCAATGAAGTCATAGAACATACCATCCAACAGCTGTGATAATCTATAGCTGGATAAAAATGACAAAAAAAAAAAAAAAGAACTTCAAATTTCGTCCTCAACAGCTAAAATGACCACAATTTGACACCAAACAAGCAAATACATAACAATAGAAAGAAAAAAGAAAAACCCAATTGGGAATAAAGAAATGGCACAACATCTGGAGAAATTGAATTCTCTTTTCTCTCTATACACAGGATTTCATATCTGAGAGAGAACAAATAAAAGCTTTCAAGAAAAGCAAGTACAAAAGTCAGCATAAGGGTTACAGACTTCAATGCTTCTAGGCTCTGACTATTAAATTTGAAACTTTTCATTAACACCAAAAGGAACTCCCAAATTAAAGATAACAGCAAAAAGAAAAAGAAGAAACAATCGATGTTCTGAGACTTCTACACCCAAAATAATCATAATCAAATACCAAAATCTAAGATAAGACACCCAAGAAGGGAATAGCTTCTTACAATCAAAATCCTCAACCATTATCTGAAAAAACTGTATCAAAATCCTAGCACTTAATACCAAAGTTTGATTTAATTAAATTTTCAAATTGCATGAGATTTTTCAAGCCTTCATCTTCTTCACTAAACAACCATAACCCAAAATACCACTAAGGAGAGAGAGAGAGAGAGTACCAGAAGAAGCATGTGCACATCTAGCAGTCCTGTTCAAACAATTCCCCATAGAAACTAGCTTTACAAAACTAAAAAACTCAAAGAGAAGCGCATGTGAGGAACTCCTCATAAATCATCTTCCCATTCTAGTAAAGGTCAAATCTCTTTTGCAGAAAGGCAACTGAAAGTCAATGGAAATTGTAGCCTAGGCCCCACAGACGTGATTTCCTTTTGTTGACTAGACAAAGGTGGCTCAGCTTTGATTAAAGAAATTCAAAGATGACTCAGAAAAAAGAAAGAAAGAAAGTAAAAAAAAACTACAACTACCAGAGATCATCTGAGATTTGTCACACGGTTATGGAAAATTGGATGCTTCTTAATCATGATGCCAATGTTCACCTACTTTTCAAATTCCCACAGAAACCAGACAATTGAGTAGGATGAGTTTTAAATATGTATTTTTTAAAGATTTGAAAAATTATTGAAATGTCCTCATTTGCAGTGACCATGTTAACCATGGTCAGGCTGGAAAGTTGGGCCTCTGGGACTGTCCCACCTTGACCCTCATTGGACATTAAATCAGACCCACAGGCCCTGGCAAAAACCTACAGGCCCAGACTTTGCCAAAAATTCAAGTTCGTTTAATGTGATAGGCATGCTCAGGCTCCAATTTTCATGGCCGGACTGGGCTTTAGGTGGTTTTTTCACAACATGCTGCCAGGTTCAAAATATATTTTCAAGGCCCCATTAGAAATTGGACATGGTTCTCTTTAAGGCAGCCCAATCCAATGCAATCCAACAACATATTAGGAGAAATGACTGAATTTCATATAATGAGTCATGTGTAAGATCAGCTCAATACAAGCCATTGGACCAAAAGCTCTCCCATAATAAATGGGATAAAATGCTAGCACGAACTTGCCCAAGGCATAGCCTGTATACATCAGCCTCGGTCACCATACACAGGTAGTAGGTAGGAGAAAGATCTTTTAATTTCCTCTAGTGGGCCTCACACTAGTAAGTGCACGGAAAACTGTGAAGGAGAGGCGACAGCTCAAGTTTTTGGGTATGTCCAATAATTAAAGTAGGCACCTTTCATTGATAAAGCATTGGCAAGGGAATTCTTACAATTTGAAGATGGTACAATGGGCATTTCTCTTAAGTTAGGAATCAAATTGTGTTGACCAGGTATGAATTGGTTGACGCGAACGGAAGGATTATCTAGGTCGTGTCATTGATTCTTGGGTTACAGCTAGAAGGTGAATTTCATCTTCTGAGCCTCGGTTAATTGAATCTCTTGCCTTGGATAGTTTTGGGTAGCTTCAGACTGGAGTTGTTGTTGATATGATGATCCCTATTGGAGGTGACCAATAGGCCAAGGTGGGTCACATGGTTCAATGGCCGAAACAAAAGATTGTGATCCTGACAAGCTAAGCTAACTCCAGAAATCTATCCTCAGTTCTGACTGTAGGTTGTAACTCGCCTCCATGAAGTTTGAATCGCTGGCAATTGTGGGTCAATTACATGGGAGATGAATTGATTGTTGAGTCATGGGCAGCCAATGGATTCATGTACTGGGCTGAAACGCATCGAAGCCAAGATTGTTCGTTGATTGGTCCTAGTATTCAGGTCACATCCAACTCTTGGGCGTGAAAGTTATGCTCAGCCGGACCTCATTTGGTAAAATATTATGCCCATTTTGTTGAAAATGTCGGGTCGGGTAGGACCAATAGTTGGGTCTTTAAGCTTATATGGATCTTGGCCCAACATTTGATGTTGAGCCAGCAATAGGAATGAGTCTTTGCCAGGCTGCATGGCCTTAGATGCATGTGTTGAAAGTAGGTGGGTCTCGTGGATAAATTTTCAAAACTTTTTACCCACTTGACATAGGAATCAACTATTCATAAGACCAAAAACCCAATTCAAGATGCATTACCCTCAATCTCGTGACCATGTACAGTAAATATTCTATTTAAAAGATAGAATCAAATAGCACTAAATATCCACAATAATCTACGACATGAAAGAAGTAGATCATACCTTTGGAGATCCGCGGTGCTCTAATCAATTTATTACATCAACTGATGGATTGAGTCCACAAAATCTAACAGCATGGCCCACGGGAAGCCCTACTTGAGATGTGGAGCTAGCTCCAGGTAACAGCGAGTTGGGTCAGGTTAGATACGGTTGAGTACTGTGGGTAAAACATCTGGGGGGCAAGCTGAACCTGATTCATTCACTGATTGAGTTTAATTGCCATTCCAAAACCTAACCCAAAAGTTAAAAGGGTCTATGAGATGGGCTTCAGATTGGGTTGGGTTGGGTTGGGTTCAATCTATTTTGAAACTCATTGCAAGTACAGTCTCAACACTAACCTAATCCATTCATTGCTCATGCAAGAAGTTTCAATCCAAACCTAACCTCAAAATGGTTGAAACCCTCTGTATGCCACTCCCCCCACTGAATGGATTATCCTTCCTGCATTCTGGATTATAATTGGATTTACATGAGGATATAGCCTTGCCATTAACTTCTTCGTTCTTTGACCAAGGAAACTGAAATGTAAACGATGAATTAAATGTGAAACATATTGGTGATAGTCTATGAGAATGAATCTATCTTTGTCATGTCAAAGTAGGGTCTCAAATTGTTTTGAATTCAAAGAGGTGGCTAACTGCTTCATACTAAATAATTTTGCTCGCCTTCCATTTTGTTTCGGGAATTTGACCATAGAGGGTATAAAAGACCATCTATTCTTCAAAATAGTGTTGACAAAAACAAATATCCCATATATGGGTATGGTATAGTGTAACCCCATTTTGTATTTCATCTTTGCTCCTAAAAGTTAAAACCCTATTTTTAACTTTCACCATTTAACTTTATAGAAAAAAAAAAAAGGCCTTTCAACAGTGTAAGAGAGAGGCACAGGCGTGAGGGGCTGCTGTAACTGGATTTCTTGAAGAAGGCAGAGGTCTTCTTGTTACAGTTAGAAGAGAAGAAGAAGCTTTGACAGGGCATCCGGAATCCGGATTCCAACTATTTCTCGCCTGCTGCCAGTGCTTGTCACCGTTGCCAAGAGTGCCCTCACTACTGCCCTTCATCACTGCAACTGAGGAAGAAGAGGCTATTCTCATACAAGGACTTAACTTGATGCCACTTCTATCATTTCTAAAAAACTGAAAGGAATTGGGCATGTCCCAAGGAAAGGGCCTACGAGAAGCTAGGATGCCATCATTGACCCATACAAGCCAAAGGTTGTAGTTGGAACCAAGGGTTTGGGGTTAAAAATCAAGTTTCCTCTAGTTTTGAAAACTTATTCCATTTTCAAAACTTATCCCTGTAGTTGGAATAATTTATTTTGAAAACATATTCAATTACTTGTTAAAAATCTATTTTTTGGCAAATTGACAAAGTCTTTGTGCGATATTGCACAAAAAGTCCAAAGGTTGAACCCCGAAATTGATCTATTTATGGGTAATTTGTTCTAAAAACTTGTTCCGTTTTTTTCACCACAAGAAGTGAAAGCCTTGGCTATGAAACAGTTTGATATATCCCCCAGACGTAGTGCCTAATCCATAACATTACTCGCCGGGAATTTACTTTCTGAAAATTGTCCAAGTCTATGTGCGATATTGTACAGAAACTCTAGAGTTTGGCCGCCAAACTTGGTCTATTTCTGAGTCGTTTATTCTAAAAACTTTCTCCATATTTTTCACTGCAATAAGTTAAAGGCTTGGTAATGAAACATTTTGAAATATCCCCCAGATATGGTGCCCAATCCATGATATTACTTCTGAGAATTTACTTTCTAGAAATTTTCAAAGTCTATGTGTGATATTGCACAAAAACTCTAGAGTTTGGCGGCCAAACTTGGTTTATTTATGGGTAATTTATTCTGAAAACTTATTCCATTTTTTTCATTGTAATAAGTGAAAGCCTTGGCTATAAAACAGTTTGATATATCCTCTAGATGTGGTGCCCAATACATGACATTACTCGCCGGGAATTTACTTTATGAAAATTATCTAAGTCTGTGTGCGATATTGCTTAGAAACTCTAGAGTTTGACCACCAAACTTGGTCTATTTATAGGTAATTTATTCTAAAAACTTATTCCAATTTTTTCACCATAATAAGTGAAAGTCTTGGCTGTGAAACAGTTTGATATATCCCCCAAATGTGGTGCCCAATCCATAAGATTACTCGCCCAGAATTTATTTTTTGTTGAATTGCTAAAGCCTTTGTGCGATATTACACGAGTAGCCCAGAATTAGATTCCCATATTTGGTATATTTTTAAGTTATTTACTTTGAGATCTTATTGCACGTTTTTCATTGCATCAAAAGAAAGCATTAGCTCGAAAAAAATTTGTATATATTCCATTAAAAACATTATCAACCCATGAAAAGCAGAACTTAAACAATTAACTAATATTTAACAGAGTAAAAACAAAATTAGCATGCTCCAAGAAGTTACAATACAAACTTTTAAAGCAAATCAATAGAAATTATTAAGCCAAAATAACTATGTCTATAAAATACCTCACACATCAAAAAGTCCCACAATCTATATGACGAGACATTGCAAAATATATTTCACAATATTGTAAAGTCAATGTGATATTATCTCCACTAGAATTGTGAATTCAAAATGTTGACTAGCCAAAAGTTTTAAAGTCACTCCTATGTGGGTGAATTATGACATGTTTGCCAATTATGACCCTTCTTCTTATATCTAAAGCAAGTAACTTTGTTCCTTCCTCGATCCTCTATACGTATTTTATTCTTCTTCGGCCTGCCATCTTAGGGCATGTTTGGTTCGGCTATGTAGAATGGCTTTTTATGCTTTTAGATTTCCGAAAGCCCTCAAAAGTATGTTTGGTTATTCCCCTTTTAATAGGACTTTTGAAATAGCATAAGTGAAAAGGTACTTCCCACATAAGTAGGATCAGGCTTCACGTTGGAGACAAGCTTTTTGGTTTTTGCGGAGCAGAGTCATTTATGGACGTATTGAAACCGAGCATCAGATATTTTCATGGGTGATTTCCTCTCTTCCTCCGACCCTACCCTCCTTCCCAGTTCCCACTCTCAGTTTTCTCCTTTTCTCCCTCCCTTTTCAATCCTCTCTTGAGCGTGTATATATTTTTTTGTTTGACAGTCTACGATGATGCTAGCACCATCTTCTCCAATTATGAAGAAGGTGCATTCGGTTCCTTCTTGCTGCTTACTCTTTTTTTTTAATCTTTTTTCTCTGTACTTATCTTTCCAATACATTGTTGTGCGCGTGTGTGCAAACACAACCAAGATCAAACAATCACCACACAAGAAGACAAGAAGATTTACGTGGTTCGGCAAAGATGCCTACGTCCACGGGAAACCAATTTCCACTGGGTTCTCCTCCAATCTGTGAAACCACAGCCTTGGAATCTCAGCCTCTCTGACTGACTGCTCTATCTAGGGTTACAGATTACATCTCATATATATAACCAATACATCCTTATCCCCCAAGAACTCTATCTCAAGAAAAAGGAAAGTCCTAACCCATTAGAAAACTACTATTTAGCAAAATAGGAAATTCCTAATACATTAGGAAACCATCCCAGATTTGAACCCAAACATGGTCTGGACCCACATGGCCAACAATCTCCCCCTCCAGACCATGGGGAAGATGCCCTGAACCCCTTACTGAGAGTTCAGTCCGGCCAACTCTGAACACAGCTCCAGCTTTCCCTTAGACACAACCTTAATCATCATGTCCGAGGGATTCTTGTCCGAATGAATCTTTTCCAGCTTCATGAAGTTCTTCTCGATCACCTCACGAATCCAATGGTACTTGATATCAACGTGCTTCATGCGACCATGATATGTAGCATTCTCACTGAAATCCATAGCACTCTGACTATCACAGTAAACTACATATTCTTCTTGCTTCAAACCTAGTTCTTGAAGGAATCTCTTCAACCAAAGCATCTCTCTCCCTGCTTCATTAGCAGCTATGTATTCCGCTTCAGTTGTAGACTGTGCTGTACACTTCTGTAACTTTGATTGCCAGGAAATAGCTCCCCCTACAAAAGTAAACAAATAACCAGAAGTCGACAACCGACGATCAAGATCGCCTGCAAAATCAGCATCAGTATAACCTTCCATGACTGGTTTTGAGCCTCCGAAACATAAGCACACCTTGGAAGTACCTCTCAAATACCTAAAGATCCACTTCACTGCTTCCCAATGCTCTTTTCCAGGGTTTGCGAGAAATCGACTCACTAAACTCACAGCATGAGCAATGTCCGGCCGTGTACAAACCATGGCATACATAAGACTCCCCACAGCAGAGGAGTAAGGAACACATGCCATCCGTTCCTTTTCATCATCTGTAGAAGGACACAAGCGCTTGCTTAGTTTGAAGTGACTGGCTAGAGGTATGCTAACTGGCTTAGCATTCTTCATGTTGAACCGTTCAAGAACTCGTTCAACATATTTCTCCTGTGACAACCACAGCTGCTTGGAACTCCTATCACGACGTATTTGCATGCCTAATATCGTTCGTGCGGGACCCAAGTCTTTCATGTCAAACGACTTTGACATCTCCTCTTTTAACTTGCCAATCAACTTGCTATCCTGTCCAACTATCAGCATATCATCTACATATAAAAGAAGGATGATGAACCGACCATCGATAAATCGACGAACATAGACACAATGATCTGCAGCTGTCCTCCGGTACCCATGACTCAACATGAATGAATCAAACTTCTTGTACCACTGTCTCGGTGCTTGCTTCAGCCCGTAGAGACTCTTCTTCAACTTGCAAACCATCTGTTCTTTTCCTTCTACCTCAAACCCCTCTGGCTGAGTCATGTAGATCTCTTCTTTCAAGTCACCGTGAAGAAACGCGGTCTTCACGTCCATCTGTTCAAGCTCAAGGTCCATGCTGGCGACTAGACCCAAAACGATTCTGATAGAAGTCATTTTCACAACAGGAGAGAAAACATCACTGAAGTCGATACCCTTCGTCTGTGCGAAGCCTTTTACAACTAACCGTGCTTTATGCTTCACCAGTTTCCCATTCTCATCTTTTTTCAGCTTGAACACCCATTTGTTTTTCAGAACATTCCTATCTTTAGGAAGTTGCACCAGCTCATAAGTCTTGTTCTTCTTCAAAGAACTCATCTCATCCTGCATAGCCTTCATCCACTCATCTTTATCAGCATGAGTCATTGCTTCTCGGAAGCTAGCTGGCTCTCCCTCATCAGTAAGCAACACATATTCGGATGCAGGATACCTAGTTGATGGTTGACGCTCTCGGGTATACCTCCTAGCTGGAGGTTCCGTGGTTTCAATCCGAGGAGATTGCTGCTCCCCCTGCTCAACACCCTCATCATCTGGCAACCCCTGTGCCTCATCACGATCCGGATCATTTTGTCCACCTTCTCCACCTGTAGTCTGCACCGGAGAAGGAGTCGGTGTGAGATCAACCACTCCATCAACTTTCTCAGAAGACTTATCAATCTTTTCAACATCTCCAAAGAACTGATCTTCATGGAAAACCACATCCCTACTTCTGATAAGTTTCCTCTTCTCTGGATCCCATAATCTGTAGCCAAACTCATCTCCACCATAACCAAGAAAGATGCAACTCACTGCCTTATCGTCCAACTTGGAACGCTGCTCCTTTGGTACATGCACAAATGCTTTACACCCAAACACCTTCAAATGTGAATAGGAAACATTTTTACCTGTCCATCTTCTCTCTGGAAGATCATAATTCAAAGGAACTGAGAAGGATCTGTTAATCAGATAAACGGCAGTCAGAACGGCTTCACCCCAGAATGACTTAGGCAACCGTGCTAATTTTATCATGCATCTCATCTTCTCAAGAATAGTGCGGTTCATTCTCTCTGCCACACCATTGTGCTGTGGAGTACCAGGAACTGTCTTTTCATGTCGAATGCCATGCTTCAAGCAGTAGCTTTTGAACTGGTTGGATGTGTATTCACTCCCATTACCTGAACGGAGGCACTTCAAGAGTTTACCTGTTTCTCTTTCAACCTGGACATGAAACTGTTGAAACATCTGGAATACTTGATTCTTTGATTTCAACGGATAAACCCAGACTTTCCTGGACGCATCATCGATGAATGTGACAAAATACTTATTGCCACCCAATGATTCTACCTCTATGGGACCACAAACATCAGAATATACCAAATCCAACACATGTGATTTCAATTTTGATGTCGAAGAGAAAGCAACCCTATGCTGTTTACCATATAAACAATAATCACAAGGGTCAAGGGACATACCTTTGGAGCAAGGAATTAAATCCTTCTTTGCCAACATCTGCAAGCCTTTCTCACTCATATGACCAAGCCTCTTATGCCACAGATTCAGAGAGGAATTGTCTTAAACTGCATTCAACACATCTTTGCACAGCTTGACTTGTGTTTTGTAAAGAGTATTACCTGCTGTTCCTCTCGCAATAACAAGAGACCCTTTAGTGAGCTTCCATCTGCCATTTCCGAAGTAATTCTCATAACCAGCACGGTCCAATGCAGTCCCGGAAATCAGATTCAACCGCAGATCAGGAACATGTCGCACATCTTTCAGCGTCATTGTGCAACCAATATCGGTTTTAATGCAGACATCACCGATACCAACAATATCTGAATGACTCGTGTTGTCCATCCTCACAGTACCAAAGTCACCTGCTTTGTACGTCGTGAACATCTCCCTGCAGGGAGTAGCATGGTAGGATGCTGCTGTGTCAACAACCCACTCAATCTGACCATCTGCAACACTCAAACACTTATCATCATCGCCGGCGAGCACCACTACTTCCTGTTCCAAAGTAGCTGTAGTGTTATCATTGTCATTCTTCTTCTCATTGTTGGATCCTTTCTGTTCCTTCATGGCAAAACAATTTTTCCTGATGTGGCCCATCTTGCCACAGAAAAAGCACTTTACAGACTTTTTCTTGTTCTGTGATTCACTGCTAGACTTAGACTGTGATTCACCTTTAAACTTGCCACGACCCCCCTTTGGTCCTCTACTCTTACTCCTCCCCCTGTTCTCAGTAACAAAGGCCTGTGCATTATCTGTCCCTGCAGATTTCCGTCTTGTTTCTTCATTCTGTAGACTACTGGTAACCTGACTCATAGATAACACACCATCTGGAGTAGAATTGCTCAAGGAAACAACCAATGTCTCCCATGAATCTGGCAAAGAACTCAGAAGCAACAAAGCTTGCATCTCATCATCAAGGATCATCTTCATAGTGGCTAACTGATTTACCACACTTTGGAACTCATTAATGTGATCTTCGATCTGACCACCATCCTTGAATTTCATGTTCACAAGCTTCCTGATCAAGAAGGTTTTGTTCACCGAGGTCTTTTTATCATACATTGCTTCTAGCTTTTTCCAAAGGGTATTCGCATTGGTTTCATTAGACACGTGGTGAAATATACTGTTATCAACCCACTGTCTGATGTGACCAATCGCTTTTCTATGCAATTTGATCCAATCAGCATCTTGCATATCTTTCGGTCGGGCACTATCCCCCTCAACGGGATCATGGAGGTCTTTACAATAGAGAATATCCTCCATCTTCGGTTTCCAGATCAACCAATTGGAATGGTTGAGCTTAACCATGGTAGTGTTGATAGTATTGTTCTCCATCTTAATCAAATTAAGTAACAGGAAAAACAAATAATTAACACTGACCTCAACTCCTGCACCAAGCTGTAGATCTCGTCAATACGAGCACGCTGGAAGAAACAGATCTGAAATCCGACCCCGGATGGCTCCGATATCGCAAAAACGGTTTTCTGCGCTTCTGATTTGGTCAAACTCCTTGTTGACCGTCAAACAGCCAATCTTCTTCCACTAACACGTAGATCTGCTCGAAACGAGTCCGTAGGCGCAAACGGATCTCCGATCGGACTTCGGATGATCAAGATATCGCAGAAACAAGTTTCTGCCGTCAATCTGGTCAACTCTGGCCGTTGACCGCGTGCCCGATGACGTAGGCTGACGTCAGCCTGATGACGTCACTCTGCTGACGTCTGCGCTGTGCTGACGGGCTGGACCGTCTGCTTACGGGTTCAGGTCGACCCGACCCGACCCGAACTGCACTGCTGTCTGGACTGGGCTGAACTGCGGGTTGGTTCGGACCCAACCCGAAACTGAACCCAACCCGAGAAAGGGCGCTGGGCTTAGACGTTAACGCGGGTCAGTTGGAACTGACCCGACCCGACCCAACACCCAGACCCAGACCCAGTTAATTGGGTCGTCTTCTACAAGTGGGCGTGTCTGCAACCGGGTGTCTGCAACCCGGTTTGCAGCGGCCGGTCGCTCTTCTTCTCCGGAGGCCTGGTCCGGCGACCAGAGGCGACGAAGGCGGCGGCGACTGCGGCTCCGACGGCGACGGTAAGTCCGACTGTTTTTTTTTTTTTTTTTTCTTCCGCAGCGTTGATTCTTCTGCGCCGGTCTTCTTCTCCGGCACGGAAGAGGAAATCCGTCACGGCTTCTTCTCCGGTTCTTTTCCTCAGATCCGAGAAATCCTTCTTCTCCGATGAAGAACTGGAGCAACCAAAACCACCCAACAGGAGAGTTTCTCTGTTTCCGGGAAAAACAGAGCAACGAGAACCCAATCTTCTTCTTCCGCGATCGCGTGTGGCCCAGTAGAGATCAACCTTGATCTCTTCTCTTCCCGTTGATCTTCCACGCACAATCAATCGCTCTGATACCACTTGTTGTGCGCGTGTGTGCAAACACAACCAAGATCAAACAATCACCACACAAGAAGACAAGAAGATTTACGTGGTTCGGCAAAGATGCCTACGTCCACGGGAAACCAATTTCCACTGGGTTCTCCTCCAATCTGTGAAACCACAGCCTTGGAATCTCAGCCTCTCTGACTGACTGCTCTATCTAGGGTTACAGATTACATTTCATATATATAACCAATACATCCTTATCCCCCAAGAACTCTATCTCAAGAAAAAGGAAAGTCCTAACCCATTAGAAAACTACTATTTAGCAAAATAGGAAATTCCTAATACATTAGGAAACCACCCCAGATTTGAACCCAAACATGGTCTGGACCCACATGGCCAACATACATTTCACTTTGTATTTCTGTAAACATGTAACTTCCTTCATATGATCTTGTCTCTATTCATCATTGGCTTGGAAAACCGTGGATTCCCTATTTTTCTTCTTCTTCTCTCTCTCTCTCTCTCTCTCTCTCTCTCTCTCTCTTTCTAGCAGCAGTGGATTGCCCATACTGAAATTTGTTTTATCTTACTTGGGCTAAAATTTCTAGCCAGAACAATCCAATACACAAAAAAGGGAAAAAAACTACTTGGATTTAAAAAAATGGTTCCTGTTTTCTTTACATGCTACATTCATTATTTTGATTACATATTACATATATATCAAATACATTGAGCATAAAAGTAGAGAAATGTGTCTTCATGAAACATAAATGCTCATTTTTAAAATTCTTTTTTGCAACATCTACAAACTGACCATTCCATATAATTTGTGAATTTGAGGCATAGTATTACATTTTAGATGCAAAGGTAGTAACCGAAAGTATTTGCCTCTGCCCTCCGAAAGTGTCTGCCTCTGCCCTCATATTGTAGAAACGGTGATTTGGTCTCAGGCTATGTGTGATTAGAGATCAGACTTGGGCTTGTTTGATGATTAATCAGATGGGTTATGTACAAATTAAACACCTAAATTGAGCCTAAAAGGAAAAGAATACCGGCCACAAAAGGTTTTTTTTTTTTTTTTTTACGTACAAGGCTCTTGTATAGATCATTATTTTATAATGATCTATATTAAATTTTTAATTATTTTATGTTTAAAGATGCGACCTGTATGTCTAATCAATTTTGAATGCTTCTATTGTTAAAAAGTAAATGCAAAAGTTGAGTTCACCAGACGACATTCTCTCTTAATAAACTGCTTTGATGAAGTATATTTTTAGAAGTTACTTTAAAATAAACACATTTGATTTTTAAGAAGCTGAACCAAATGCGCTTTTAACTCTTTCCATGAGGAGGAAGCACATGTGATCATCTCCTAAAATAACAGGATCAAGTACCAATGTGTCAATTACATTCAAATTTGGAGCTGCAGTAAATGACTCTCTAATAATCTCTTGTCACAAAGAAACTGTCTCTAGCTAATTAGGAAGATGCAAATTTATATCCAAATCACTTTGATAATCCTATGGAGAAAAAGATTCATGGCCATCACCATTAGAAAATATTTGTGCTCCATCTCCTATAAATGTAATTTCAAATAGATGTTCATCAAATGGTGATGATCTATTCAAATCTATCTGAATTGATAGCGTCACTGGAAATTGGACCTGCACAATTAATAAAGCAATAAGTGCATTTCCTTTATAAAACAATTTTAAAAAAAGACCTCAATGATGCTAACCATAACTCACATGTTACAAAAAATTTGTTCATGAACAACTTCCTTATCTTCAATTTCATTGAATATTTTACATCTCTTGCGTGCCCTCAAAGTTCTACAACTTGAGTAACTTCAAAATTAATAATAAGAATATACTTAGACTAATAGAAAAACGATTCTTAAATAAGTTGAAATTTAACATTCATTAAGAAAGATATATAAAACAAAATTATTACAAATCATGAAACAAGCTGCTTACTTCTTCCTTATATGCTCAAACTTCCATAGAGATATAATAATATGGGGTCAGTTTGATTATGATTTAACTTGAGCATGCTCAACATATCTTGATCCCATTTTAGATCAACCAATGTGAATATCTAACTAGCATGACACATGTATCGTATCATTGGATACTCATCTTTTTCATCCCAATTCGTCTCTGTAATAATTTTTTCAACTAATGCATTATAACTTATGTTGGTATCCACAAATATAACTCTCTGCTCGCCACCAATGTAAATTGGATTTTGATGATCCAGGTCAAGATCCCCATTGAACCACAATATTACACATATTTCATTCTTAGATATTCTGTCTTAACAATGTTGAATCATTTAATGTAGTTCATCTTAATTTTTTTAGATTCTAACATAAGTGCACAACTCAAAATTCTTTAAATGAATACATTGAAAATGCAATGAATGAAATTCTAAAATTAAATTAAATTACATAAAATGCAAACACGAATCATCCATTGCAACAATTGATAACACTTTACAAATGCCTTTAAAAAGTTTTAAAATACAAGCATTACAAAATACAATACTATGAACATAGTCTACAAGTCTAAGAGGTTTATTGAAATAAGCACAAAATTTGTTTTATAGTTTAGATGTAAGAACTGAAACAAAATCCATGTATACCACAAGAAAAGAAAAAAGAGGATAAGCAATAACCAATGTTTTTTTTTTCTATCTTATTATTTGTACAAAGGTGGACAATGGATATGCAATTCATGATTTCATTATCTCATCACTTAATGATGGGTAATAACCAAAAGGAAAAGAAAAAAAAGGAAAAAGAGTAGTGGAGAAACCTTTAGATTCATTTCAAGAAAATAGAAGATTAATACTGGAAATCTTTTTTGAAAACCTATCTATGTGATAAAGAAATTTGAAGGAACAACAATGGAGAGCACCTCTTAAAAAGCTTGAAGGATAAAAAAGTTGCTGAAAAAACCTAAGTGGAAATGAGAAAATCTAGCAAGGAATACAAAGGATTTGTGCTTCAGCCTGTACGATATGGCACAAAATGTATAAAGTTCAGGTCAACAACTTCTTTAGGAAATCTTAGGTCAACACCTTCTTTAGACAATTTAAGTCTTTTATATCCTGAATGAGCAAACTCTCTTTTATTTCTCTTACTGCCATTGTCCTTGGCACAGTAGTAGTAGTATTACTTCTATCGCTACAGCTTGTCTGACTATCTTAATTGGCTGATGAATAGGGATGGTAGTTGATTGGATTTTTTACGGGAGAGGATAAATTGGTACTCAATCTGACACACTCTTTTGGTCCAATAGTGTTTTGCCTTTTTTATATTTTTAACCCAACCAACAGTGGGAAATAACTATGCTCCCTTGGAAAATGCTGGACCATAGAGGAAGGAGATCCAATGATCGATCTCTGAATAGCAGGCTGAAAACAGTGAACCAATGGCCAAACCATAGTTCTCTAGTGTTCTTTTTAATGTTAAAATTTATAATTTTAAAGTGACAAGAGAGAATTGAACCTAGCGATGGCAATGGATGGTGTCGGAATTCAAGTCTAGGCCAACCCAAATCCTACCCAATTGACATGAGCCTTACTCCATATCCAACCCATCCTTGTGATGTTTGATAGCAAACCCATCCTATCATAGTGGCAGATCTGATCCAGTTTGTTAATAGCCTATTTTTTTTATATCATAGAATATAAAAAAAATTATTATTTATATAAGAATTTTATTTCTGGATAGCCTAGTAGCCAGGGAGGGTAAGTAAACCTACTAACTCAAGAATTGATCCCCCAGTGTGATTGTTGGATTTAATTTGACTTCATATACATGTTTAAGCTTTCCACATTTCAATTTAAGCTTTTAGATTGGCATACAGTATCTTACAACACAGCCCTCTAATAAGGAAAAGGTGATTAGGCAGGTAAAAATTAACACCGGTAGAAGCTGTTCTTAACCTTACAAAGGTTGAACCTCTAGGTATGTCACTCTTTCCACTTTATAGGCTTCTCTTCTCATTTAAATGGGTTATCCTTTTTGTATTGTGGATTTTCTCTTTACACTTGTATAGGCTATGGTAAATAATAATAATAATAATAATAATAATAATAATAATAATAATAATAATAATAATAGGAGGTTCAACCACTAGCGTGAGTTGCTGGATTGGGCAACTGTCAGCCCTAAAGGTATGGGGTTCGGTGGTTAGGTAAAGACATTGAATTCATGCAAAAGAAAATTGTTGGATTTACATGAGGCTATAACCTAGTGGCAGACGCCATTGACTGTTTCAATGTTTGACCTATTAAATTGGAATGTCACCGATGAATTAAATGTGAAACATAACGGTGATAGTCCATCCGATTGTGTCGGTATTTGTCATGTCAAAGTTGGGCATTAAAGAGATGGCTAATTGCTGCATACTTCCTAATTTTGCTTGCTTTCCATTTTGTCTCCGTTACATCTATCTCTAGAGCTTGTCTGACAATCTTAATTGGCTGCTGGGTAGGGATGGCAGTTGTCTGGGTTTCGTACAGGAGAGGGCAAAATGGAACTACATTCCGACAAACTCTTCGGGTCCAAATAGTGTTTTGACTTTTTTCATTTTTCTTTTTTACAACCAACCACGGTGTTTTGTTGGGGGGGTGGGGGGCCCACTTCCTTAGCAAACTGAGGAAGGAGATCCAATAATAGATTCCTAGACAGCTGGCTGAGAATGGCGACCCAACTGGCCAAGCCATCGTTCTTTTGTATTTTTTTGAATGTTAAACTTTATAATATTATATTTTTAAGGCCACAAGGGAGAATTGAACCTAGGGATAGCAATGGATAGTGTCCCGGAGTTCGTGTGTAGGTCAACCTAATTCCTACCCAATTGGCATGAACCTTGCTCCACAACCAACCTATCCCATGATGGTATGTTTTATATCAAACCGGTCCTTTGACTCTAATGGATTTGATCTAGTTTGTTGCTAGATAGTTCTATTTTTATCATAAAATAGGAAGAAAAATTATTATTTATAAAAGACTTTTTATCTAGTTAGCCTAGTAGCGAGGGGAGGGTAAGTAAACCTTCCCTACAAAGGGGTTTGTTAGGTTCTCTTGTATTGCAGTTTAATTGGATCGGTCGTTTGGGTTAATAATAACCAAAATTCAAGGTTAAAGGTATTTTAGTCATTATGTATAAATTTTTTTGTTGGCAAAAAAAGCGAGAACTATATATATTGATATATTGTAACCTTAGATCCTAAGAGAATGAGATGGAATTATAATATATGTGTTCTCTCTTTTGTAGACGTAGGCAAGTTTGTTAAACCACGTAAAACTGTTGTGTTCATATGTGTGATTGCTTGATGGTATAATTGCGTGTGTTCATCGTAGTTGATTCGTTGATTGTAGGTAATTTCACTGTACCACTTTTTCAAACAGGGTTGATCCCCGACTGTGATCGTTGTGCGTGGGTGTGATATCCATAGCATCCACATTGTGATTCCCTCTATATGTGCTAATAAAGTTTTATATACAAATTACTTTTACTATGTAATATGTAAATAGTAGAGAGAGTCGAATCAGAGTGGATCAATCACAACCAAAATCCAAACCTACCCAACCCCAACCTGCACCAACCAAACCAGCCCCTAATAAAAACATGTTGGGTTGAATCTCATTTAAACTCAACTAATTGCCATCCCTACTATAAACTAATCATCAGGGAGCTGGCAATCAAAACCTGAACCAGACTCGAGTTGGAGTCCGTAGATCCCTGCTCATTTCGAGCTCAAAAAAACTAATTCCAAACCCACTCTTTTGGATCGGTGTGGTCACCTCATTAACCTTATCTGTTGCAAGGACCAGATGGGTATTGAATCCCTACTTCCTAGCAATGACTTTCAATCAATGGGAATTGAAAATTGGCAAAGTTCCATAAACTAGTCGGGTCTACGGTGGCGCTCACATATATTGAAAGCATTTTTGTCATTGCACGTCCTCAAGGACCTGTTGGCTTTTTTGTAATTTTAAAAAGTTCAGTGACTTTTTTCATAAGTAGAATGAAGAAGCCATGATGCCACGATGCCCCGAACGTTGACAAATGCCCATGTGGGACCCACACTTTGAAGATTTTCTTTTCTCATGCAAGCGACGGTTGTATGTATGCCCTGGACTTGTCATCCTCCAGTCAAAATTGAACTCAAACATATCGTTAAAATATAAAACAAAAAGTCCTTTACACGCGTCTTCCGCAAAGTAGAATTTTGTGACCACGTGTATTGTTGCCGACCAATTAGTAGCAGTGGCAATGGTGAGGGTCCGATTTGGATTTAAGTAGATCCGAAGCCACCCAATTGGTCTTTCTGTTTTTTTTTTTTACATTTCTTTTCTTTTTTGCTGAAAATGGTGATTATATTGAGGGCCAAACAACTTCGACCTAAGCAAAACCAATAAAACCCTAAAGATCATCTTAATTCCCAGGCCTGCGCTTGTTCATGCTTCATCCACCCTTTTATCATTCCCCTGTGCTATTTGTTGTTTCTTCCTTCTCCTGGTTTGTTTGCTATTTCTTCTTTTTTCTTTTTTTTTTCTTGTTTTACCTCTCTTCTTTCTTTTTGTGTAATATGAAAGGAAGAATTGTCTTGTTCATTTGTTTTTCTTCTTCCCCATGCATAGAATCGATTAGTTCTTTAGTTCTTTTTTATCTTACTATGATTGCCTTACTCTATGCTTTTTTTTCCTGCTTATGTAAATGTGTTAATTCAAATCCTCACCATTTTTGGAGTTGACAATCCCTTGTCTACCTAGGGCTATCTAAATTAATAAATGTAAAATCGAGATTAGGCAATGTCTAAAAACAAGAGAGAGGAATAGTTGCTACTTCCTCTTCCACACTTGTGTCTCCAGCAGCCATGACAAAAATTACCTTTGGCCCTTTTGAGGAACAAGAACAACAACCCAAGTCCCAACTATTCATGTTTCTCATGGCGGGTCTGCAAAAAATCACAATCTTTGGAAAGAAGATAGCTACTAACAAATGTTTTATTTTGGAAGTAAGAAACTTATTCCACTATCTTGTATTTATTTTATCAAGGATGAAGCTGTAGACCCATTTGTGTCTCATTTGTATTTATAGACCTTTTCATCTTACAAAATAATGGAATGAGATAAATATTTTTTATTTTGAATGAAACAAAACCAAGGCCCTCTTTTAAGATCATTCAAGCCAAATCACATGTGTCATCCTTTCTATGAGACTCTTCATCAAATGAGTTGGTTGGATAGAATATTGCATTCTGTGTTTGCTCCAAATGATGGATGCCTTTCTATGTTTACTCCAATACATTTTTTATTTTAGCCTCTTATGGTTTGTTGGAATACGAGTAGAGAGAGATACCAAACAAGGCCTTTGTCTTATCTCTCTCTCTCTTGTGGTTTTGGTGCATGTATGTACACTGATTGCTGAGGTTCTCTATATTTTTTCTTTTCTTTTCTTTATTTTACTTCTTGAACGGCAACTAAATCAAATGGGGAAAACATCTAGGACACCATATACCAGGCCACCATGATATTATTGAATTTCATGATCTTCCGGTAGGGAATATAAGTACTTGTTAGAGAGTCAAGGTGTACATGACATTACAAAGAGACAAAAAAAAGAATTTCCTATATAGTTTAAAAACTGAGTAAGATATATAAATGTGTTTCAAAGAACTATACGTTATTCATCTATTCTTGAATTAATATTAACATGTGGTACTGATCTAACAATATTTTCGTAGATGAATCAATTACGAGATCAAGGTTTACCAGAAGCAAACAATGGATTATGGTCATTAGCCAATGATCTTCGTGCGATAGTGGATATGTACTCCGGTTGCTATTATAATGGCGTAAGATACCATACCAAAAACAAAGAATACCGTCGTATGGCTCAAAATAATGGATTGGTTGTGGAAAGGGTCCATGAGGGATGTCCAATTGACTTTTATGGTTACTTATGTAATGTATGGAAACTTCATTATATGTATGGGCATCGGGTTGTTTTGTTCCAATGTCATTGGTATAACATCGGTAGTAACAGGACAATGCGAACTGATGTACATTGTACAAACATTTATATAAGAAGCCATTAGTACGATGAAGACCCCTTTGCCCTACCAAGTCAAGTGCAACAAGTCTTCTATGTGAATGATAGAAAATACATTAAACATTGGAAAGTTGTCCAATGAGCCAAACATCGAGGAATGTAGGATGTGCTAAAGTTGGATGACGCAGGACCCAATGATGTTGAATTGTTCGATGCTGATGATGTGTTCTAGCAGGAAGAGTCTACCGGGTAATACCAATTGTTAAGGACGATCCTGTCATATTCCCTTTATTTAGGAATGATATTGCTCATAAAATTATTTCAAGTGATTGAATTCTGGAACAACTCAGTGATTAAGATGAGGGTGATGGGATCTTTGATGATAAAGATGAATGTGATGGGGAGTCTAACAATGATGAAGAAGAAGAGCTGCCTAATCTTTCTGATTCTGATATAGAACCTTGATTCAATGACTTATTATTAATGAATGCACTTCTTCTTCCCTTAATCTCAATTTGAGGGACTTGTATGAATGTATGTCTGATAGATTGATGATTGTAGTCCATGCACTTCATCTCATCATAATCATCCACATGCATATAATGTAGGGTTTCCAAATTTTGGGATTTCATTGCTAGTGAGCTTAAGTTACAGAAATTGGGACTTTTGCGTCAAACCAATGCAAGTGTAAGCCAGATATTGTTAATTGATACTGAAATATTGATGATGATAGAATCAGATTTCATATAAATTATGTTATTTGCCTGTTTGTTTTTTATTGTCATCTCATGGAAATAAGTTTTGTTTTATAAATGAATGCATAATGACTTAATGAATGGGAGAAGTGTTAAAGGCTGTTGGTGGATACAGAAGTGTGGATTTGTGGTGTTGGAATAAGAAGTTCCAACTACAGATATCAGAAATTGAAGGAGAGTGTACTATAGAATTTTTCAAGTGCAACCCGGGTTTTATTTTTAAAAATATACTCTTGTATATCTAATGATTTACTAATCACTATTTTGCTAGATTCCATCTATGCCTCCCAAACGTATCAGTAAATCATCTACGGCCTCCAGTCGACCTACATCGGATGTGCCTACCATCCCAACCCAGTCTAACATGTCTACACCGGTGGCATCTACCACCCACACCGACACCAGCAGTGTAGGTAAGTGACATTTAAGTCCAATACATTTACACAAACATGGTGTAGGTAAGTTACATATTTTTCTTGGTCTTGACAAGTCAAATCTGAAACAATTACAAGCAAAGTCACGCAAGAAGGAAACTGCACGGCTTTTGAGAGAGAATGTAAGCCAAAAACTCCCTGTAGTAGTTCCTAATGGAGTCAATGCACCAGTTAGGTACTATGCCAACAAGCTGGCTAGTCAAATTGGTATAAAGATTCGGTTGTCGGCACCTGTCGAAGGAGTGATGGTGTGGGATCAGATTGATGGTGGGACTAAGGCTTCCATCATACAGGTAGTCCTGAAAATTACATATTAGATGCAAATAAGTTAGTCTTTTATAGAAGTGGTTTTCCTATATTTAAGTACTTAATACTATTCCCAAAATGGCATTAACCATGTATGCAGGATAAATTTGATATCGCAAGGTATGACAAGAATCCAAATGTATGAGCATCAATTAATAGGAAGTACCAGAAGAGGTATATGGACTGGCGCTATGATATGAGGAAGCACTACTTACAACTGCTAGAGGATGGTGTTGACCCATAAAACAAGCCTTTATAGAGTGAGCTTGGAGGTGGTTGATTGATGTCACTTGAAAGGATCATAAATTCTTGGTAATATCTAGTTTTAATAAATAACATTTTCTATTTATATTATTTGATATCAAGTAGATTAATACTGAAATGATATTCTAGAAACTGTGTGAGAAAAATCGTGAAAGTCGGAAGCGCTTACCTTACAATCATACCATAGGGTCAAGATCCATTTCAGCTACGACGTCAATTAAGGTAACATAAATTACAGTTCTTACATCTTACTTTTGAACATGATGCATACATATATACACTAATATTTTAAAATTAATGGAATCAGGTGGCTGAGAATAATGGTGAGAGACCCCATATTGCAGACTTCTTTAAGAAGTCTCATTGGAGAAAGAGGATAAATGATTGGATAACCTCAGTGTGTGCTAACAAACATGTACATCCAACAACGGTCATTAGTCATTATATTTATCTTTATTCTTACATATATTACTATTTGAGAAAAGAACCTAATTGCTTAAATCTTGAGTTGGATAATAGGAGCAGTTCAAAAAACTTCGCGACAAAAGTTCTCAGATAGAGTCGTCCCAGGAGATGATGTTGGACAAGATGGCTATTACGGTGCTTAGGAGCAAGCGAGGGTACTTGCATGAGTTCGGAGTCGGCCCGAAGCCTCCTAACTACTCATGTTTAGCCACTGCATCACGGGTACTGATCAAGCCATGCAAACCCTCAGGCAGGAGTTCGATTCACTCAAAGGACTGACCCAGTCCCAGCAAGCATAAATTAAAGCACAGAATAAGAAGTATGCCATTCTCGAGTCCCGGATGCAAGCGCAAATGAAACAGATGATCAGAAATATGCTTGCCACTGGTGGAGCAGTGCAATCATCTGGTGGTGACCAGCCATCCATCTCTTGTGGTGAGTACATTTATGAGGATTCCAGTTGATGTCATTTATGTTCATCAATAAACCTTATATTTGGATTCATTCGTTTTCCACACAATGATGTCGTGTAGGTTTATTTCTTGTTGTCACGAAATCAAATGTGTTGTGCCAAAAGATAACACGATCTCACAACTGAATTAAATCGTAGGTTCCATGAAAGAGAATTAGTACGATAGCTCCTCAATGTTAAAAATAAATATGATGATGAATTCCCTCTACAGCGGAAAATAAGAGCTTAGATTTGAAACCCATCAAGTATTTGCCTTTGAATTAATCAAAGCGCCATGTAAAGTGATAATTGGCTTGAGTTGTTTTATTGAAGCTATTACAACTATAAAGATATCAATTGCGTGTTTTATTTTATTTTTTTAACATGGAGATTGATTTCTTTATTAACTAAAAAGCAACAATTACAAAGAAATGAAGGCCCGAATAGGTATCATCCCAAAGAAAAAAAACAAAGACCTTACTAGTTATCATAAAATATACTTATGAACTGTGCAACAAGACCTCAAGTTTAGCCTGCATTCTACCGGTTGTCCCGTGCCATGAGGAAACCCAAAATACTCAAAAAATCTGTTTGATGAGCCGATTCACATCTTTTCCAGCTTGCACGGTCTTGTGTTCTTCAAGTATGGGCACTTTGCTAACCTTTACATCCATCCCAAGGTTTCATGTCCATGAAAACCAATTATGAAAAATTCTGAACGCTTGTGATAAAGCCTGCAGGATTTAAACCGATTTTTAGTTGAGCCAAAGGATCGACTGGACACAAGAACAGTTTGTGATAAAGCCTGCAAGATTCAAACACACTTTTAGTTGAGCCAAAGGATCGATTGGACAAAAGAACAGCCCCAAATATTTGTTTATCTCAGCATCTCTTTGTCACCCCACCTACTCCACCCGATAACAGCCCCAACAATCACCTTGGACTTCCCTTTTCCTCTCTAATCAAAAGCTGCTAACCACTTCCTCTTAACAGTTTCACAAGCTGTAAATGAATAATACCACCGTCAGCATTATAATCTCCCACTGCTCCAGCTTCCATATTAGTCCCATTTTCTATTAATACCCTTTAAAGGTGAAAACCAAACCATCGGTTGCTTCCTTCGAATTACACAAGTCTCCATCACCACTCTTTAATGGCAAGAAGTTGGTAATCTCAGCTTTCTTTTACAGTAATGAGTTATGTTTTAGATGAATATTTGTGTCTGTTTTAAGTAGTCATTAAAATTTCATCATAGTTTGGACGATAGTCTTCTTCATTAATTTGGATGCTTTTATTTAATTTATTGTACTACTGAACCAAGAACTATGCTACTTCTCATAATTCTTGGTTAACTGTATCGAAACTTCCATTGCACTGACCAAAATCCATGTTAAAAAAATGCAGCACTGACTTCAAAAATAAGCTACACATCCTTCTCAAACAAATAGGAGCCAAATAGCTCCTCCTTCAATTTGCAACATGAGATACTGATAGAGTAGGAGAAGAGCAGCATTTTAGCAGTTAGAAGAACCAGAATCGCGCGACATGGCAGCGACATGTCGTCCTCAAGAAGATGATTTGTTCTGAAAGAATCTTCAGAAAAGGTATGATGGGCTAGTAATGGTTAGATCAAGGGCCATCAAAGGTAAAGGAACTTGGTACTGGTCTCATCTAGAGCCCATTCTCTTCCTGAACCGGGACACGGGCTCAGCTAAAGCAGTCAAGCTGAGGTGTGGCCTTTGCAGTGCTCTCTTCTCTGCTTCCAATCCTTCCAGAACTGCGACGGAACATCTCAAACGTGGAACATGTCCCAAGCTCAACACTGCAGTACGGAACAATACTGTTGCCAATGGCAATGTTGTCATGTCCAAATTCCCAAACTTAAGCCAACTAGCCTTACTAGCACCACTCGCAGAACTCGCCATGATTGCTGCCCCTTGCTCCAGTGGGCCAACACTCCCAAGCCCAAAGACTCCCCATCTGACACAAGATCAAATAAAAGCAGCATTTGATCTTCTCTCAGACTGGTTCTACGAGTCATGCGGTGGTCCATTTCAAATACTAACAGAAATGACATAGTATGACATAGTATAACTACACTACTAACGGAAATTAATCTCCTTGATAGAGTACCATTCCAACTAATGAGAATACCACGTCATGCTTCATCAGGGAGGTCTGGGTGCTCACCAAATATAGAAGGTGCAGAAAGTTCAAAGTTCATGGTCGTCAACCTGTGCTAATACAATTTTTTGAAGAAAAGTCTCAGCATGAAATTTAGTGAAGGATCTCACATTTCCAACCCACATCAAAGCACAGTGCCCACTACTCATTACTGACTCCTACTCCTAAGGGCCTGTTTGGTTACAAAAGAAAGTCCTAAGATTTTTTTATTTTGGAGATACGATTCTTACATTCCCATTTGCAATACAAAATCAAATAATATTCTTTTCTATCAAAATAAGTAAAGATTTCTTTATACACCTAAATCGTGTAGGAGAAAATCTCTGAGAAGATTTTCTTCCATTTCACGGGCTTCACTCACGGAACTGATATGAGCAGATTCTCATGTTTGAACCCATCTTCCTTCTCTTTTTCCTTCCTGCCCAATCTCTCCTTTTCTCTGCCTTTTCTTCGTCTCTTTTCCCTCCATTTTGTCTCCACCTCCCTCTCTCTGTGTCTCTCTCTCTCTCTCTCTCACCCTTCATCCTTTATTATCTTTTACTTTCCCAGTTCCTAATCCAAATATACACAGTTATCGTTATATAAGATGTTGAAGTTTCTGTAAGGTGGCATCATTCACCCAACATCATTCTAACCAGCTGGGTCTTCACTATGTGTTGTCTCTTCTATAGTAACTCCTTGTTAGGCCATGGGGAAGAAGGGAACATATCAATATTTTCAAAATTAACATCATCCATATTCTTCCTCTGTCATAATTAGTAGGCTCTCTTTTTACTCTCTTTTTTATTTTTATATTTTGTGTTTATATAGCATATTTGTGGAATTTTGCATTCTTTCTCTTCTACTTGTGTCATATCCAATACAAATTCTCACCGCTTCACGGCCTACCCAAGCATTTCATTGACAGTCTCTGCTTTCAACCAAATTGCAATGTATCTCAACAATTATTGATATGGATTCATTGTAGAATAAAGTCTGATGGCAGGACCCAACCTCTTTCAAGAAAATGTTCGTTTGCAACAACAATGTCTCCTAGCAAATTCTGTCCAATTCATATACCCCTTAAGTATCTGATCAAATGAAAGAAATTGAGTGGTAAAGAAAGATGAAGGTTGAATGGTAAAAGAAAGAAGCACAACAATTGGTAGTTCTTACTCTTTACAACGCCATTGAATTACTCACTTTCCAAACAGAATATGCAACATGGATATTAAGCATAAGACAATATGTCGGGCTCATTTACGTCATTACAGACCAATCCAACTAACATACTCCCTCCCGCTTTATGGGTTAAGCATTACCAATTGCATTAACTGTCAAAAGGGAACAAACTGAATTTTAAAAGAAATGAAGGATATACGTACTGATCTCAATAGGTTTTAATCACCAAGAAAAAAATTCTAAACTAGCTCCAAAAGAAGCTTTGGGTGGAAGCTTGATGGCATTTTCTAGGTAAGGAGGCCAGGAAAATCATTCAGAATTTTCCTATGTAAGGTGGCCAACTTTGTTTTAACTAGCAGAATTTTCTATGTAGCTAGCTGCATTTTCTAGGTAAGGAGGCCAGCTTTGTTTTAACTTGGTAGTGAGTGAAACACCATTTACATCAAGGTAATCAATTAATCTACCAAATTTAGATTAATCAAGATTTTTCTTGCTGTCGCGCTCCACCCTACACGCATGCATGATATTGTCCGCTTTGGCCCACGAGCCTCACGGTTTTGTTTCTAGTGGGCCTTAACCCATCAAAAGGCCTCATGCAAGGTTAGGGTGTAAGCTCTATATATAAATCCATTCACTTTGCTCTCTATAGTTGATGTGGGACTCAAGGATGTCACAATTCACCCCCCTTAGGGCTGCACATCCCTGTGCAGTAGCCTGCCAGTTCTCTGTAGCCTGCCAGCCCTCTTGGCCCACCCATATATGAACCTGCCCACTTACACCAGGCCACGGCAGGGACCCACATTCGAACTAATTGAGAGTCGGCTCTGATACCATTTGTCACGCCCCACCCTACACGCATGTATGATATTGTCTGCTTTGGCCCATGGGCCTCACGGTTTTGTTTCTGGTGGGCCTTAACCCACCAAAAGGCCTCATGCAAGGTAAGGGTATAAGCTCTATATATAAACCCATTCACTTTCCTCTCTATAGTCGATATGGGACTCAAGGATGTCACACTTGCACTGGACAACTTTCGGTCAGAAAATTTTAACAAGTCGTCATTATCATCATCATCATCATCAAAACCTTATCCCAACCATGTTGGAGTCGGCTAACTGAATTCTGTTTCTCCATTCCGTTAGAAATTTTTAACAAGTAATATACTGAAATTGTTCATCAAGCCTCTCAGAATAAAAAAAAATCCCTTCATCATCTGCAATAAACATACTCCCAACAGAAATCATCCGTAGAAGTTTCCCCATTCACATTAGAGTCTATCTTCACATTGCAACTTGTAGTAAATGGATTAAGATGAAAAGAAATACATCAAAAAGTAATGATCTAACAAGGAACAAAGGAAGCAACAAGGCCTACCGTTCAACATGAGAGAAAACATACAAAAGGAGAAGAAAGGAAAAGACAATGAATCTGAAAAAAGGAAAATCCTTCCACATGGTTTATGCATTGTGACTTGAAATGTAACTTGCTCATATGTCCAGCAACTCCCAAGGGAAAAACAAATCCTTCATGATCATCTCTAATGAAGGAGGTAAACTTAAACGATAATATCAAAGAGCATGGTAGAATTTTCAAGATGACTAATATATCACTTAATTTGGCAAGTGGAAAGCCTTCATATGTTAAATAGATTCTTTTATTTGGATGCCTTTGGAGCACCACCACAGTTCAACTTCTTCCCCCATAACAAACTTGACACCATCCACTATGCCACATCAGAGACAGTAACAACTCTACCCACATCAAAGCACACTGCCTACTACTCAGTTTATTTACGATCAAACAACAACATAACTCACATCTAACACCTAACCCACTACCTAACATTGGGCAAAACATCGAGGATCATCCACATGACACTCCTTTCCTTTCTTCTTAAAAATGATCAATTGTCAAATTAATTCTCTATTACTTGTATTTCCTTTTTTATTTTTTATTTATAACCATTGAAACCCCCCCCCCCCCTGTTGGCCATGTGGGTCCAGACCATTAGTGGGTTCAGTATCTGGGGTGATTTCTCTAATGATATTAGGAATTTCCTGTTTTGTCAAACAGCAGTTTTCTAATAGGTTAAGACTTTCCTTTTTCTTGAGATAGAGTTCTTGGGGGATAAGGATGTAATGGTTATATATATGATGTAATCTGTAACCCTAGAGAGGGAGGCTGAGAGTGGCTGAGATTCCAAGGCTGTGGTTTCACAGATTGGAGGAGAACCTAGTGGAAATTGGTTTCCCGTGGACGTAGGCATCTTTGCCGAACCACGTAAATCTCTTGTCTTCTTGTGTGGTGATTGTTGATCTTGGTTGCCTTTGCACACACGCGCACAACAAGTGATATCAGAGTGGAAGTTTGTGCGCGGAAGATCAACGGAAGAGGAGAGATCAATGAGATCTCTGCTGGGCCACGTACTTCGGTTTCTCTGTTTCAGGAAACAGAGAAATTGGTTTTATTTGTAGAACTTGAAGAAGACAGCGAGAGGTGGGTTCAGCTGCTGTTGGACATCTTCGTCGAAGAAGATCGTCGTTGGCTGCCGGATCTGAGGAGGAAGACCGGAAAAAAAAACTGCACTCACCGGTCGTTGGCAGTTGCCGGCCGTACGCTGCCCGCCACCGCCGCTGTCGCCGTAACCGCCCGTTGCTGCAGGTCGCCGAATCGCCACCTCGGCGCCGCAGCAAACCGCGGCCTGTCTGTTCGGTCTACAACCGGGTTGCAGCAAAGCACAGACGCCTCTTAAAGCAGAAGAACCCAGGCATTCCGGGTTCGGCTCGGGTCCGTTAGACCTGACCCGTCGTGAAGTATAGGCAGCGAGATCCCAGGTCAGTTCGGGTTTTGGGTCGGGTTAGTTTGACCCAACCCGTAGTACAGGCCCAGAAGAACGGCAGGTACGGGTTCGGGTATTCGGGTCAGGTCCATTCAACCCAACCCGTGAAGCAAAGCCCAGCAGCGCAGGTTAACGGTTTCAGTTCAGGTCGGGTCAACCTGAACCCGTTAGCAAACGGTACAGCCCGTCAGCCGCCGCGCAGACGTCAGCAGCGTGACGTCATCAGGCTAACGTCAGCCTACGTCATCGGACTATAGGTCAACGGCTAGAGTTGACCAGATTGACGGCAGAAGTTTGTTTCTGTGATATCTTGATCATCCGACGTCCGATCGGAGATCCGTTTGCGCCACGGACTCGTTTCGAGCAAATCTACATGTTAGTGGAAGAAGATTGGCTGTTTGACAGTTAACGAAGAGTTTGACCAAATCAAAAACGCAGAAAACCGTTTTTGCGATATCGGAGCCATCCGGAGTCGGATTTCAGATCCGTTTCTTCCAGCGTGTTCGTGTTGACGAGATCTACAGCTTGGTGCAGGAGTTGAGGTCAGTGTTAGTTATTTGTTTTTTCCTGTTACATAATTTGATTAAGATGGAGAACAATACTATCAACACTACCATGGTTAAGCTCAACCACTCCAATTGGTTGATCTGGAAACCAAAGGTGGAGGATATTCTCTATTATAAAGACCTCCATGATCCCGTTGAGGGGGATAGTGCCCGATTGAAAGATATGCAAGATGTTGACTGAAACAAATTGCATAGAAAAGCGATTGGTCACATCAAACAGTGGGTTGATAATAGCATATTTCACCATGTGTCAAATGAAACCAATGCGAATATCCTTTGGAAAAAGCTAGAAGCAATGTATGATAAAAAGACCTCAGTGAACAAAACCTTCTTGATCAGATTGTGAACATGAAATTCAGGGATGGTGCTCAGATCGAAGATCACATCAATGAGTTCCAAAGTGTGGTAAATCAGTTAGCCACTATGAAGATGATCCTTGATGATGAGATGCAAGCTTTGTTGCTTATGAGTTCTTTACCGGATACATGGGAGACATTGGTTGTTTCCTTGAGCAACTCTACTCCAGATGGTGTGTTATCTATGAGTCAGGTTACCAGTAGTCTACAGAATGAAGAAACTAGAAGGAAATCTGCAGGGACAGATAATGCACAGGCCTTTGTTACTGAGAACAGGGGGAGGAGTAAGAGTAGAAGACCAAAGGGGGGTCGTGGCAAGTCTAGAGGTGAATCACAGGCCAAGTTTAGCAGTGAATCACAGAGCAAGAAAAAGTCTGTAAAATGCTTTTTCTGTGGCAAGATGGGCCACATAAGGAAAAATTGTTTTGCCATGAAGGAACAGAAAGGCTCCAACAATGATAAGAAAAATGACAGTGATAACACTACAACTCTTTGGAACAGGAAGTAGTGGTGCTGGCCGGCGATGATGATAAGTGTTTGAGTGTTGCAGATGATCAGGTTGAGTGGGTTGTTGACACAGCAGCATCCTACCATGCTACTCCCTGCAGGGAGATGTTCACGTCATACAAAGCAGGTGACTTTGGTACTGTGAAGATGGGCAACACGAGTCATTCAGAGATTATTGGTATCGGTGATGTCTGCATTAAAACCGATATTGGTTGCACAATGACGCTGAAAGATGTGCGACATGTTTCTGATCTGCGGTTGAATCTGATTTCCGGGACTGCATTGGACCATGCAGGTTATGAGAATTACTTCAAAAATAGCAGATGGAAGCTCACTAAAGGGTCTTTTGTTATTGCGAGAGGTACAACAGGTAATACTCTTTATAAAACACAAGTAAAGCTGTGCAAAGATACATTGAATGCAGTTCAAGACAATTCCTCTCTAAATATGTGGCATAAGAGGCTTAGTCATATGAGTGAGAAAGGCTTGCAGATGTTGGCAAAGAAGGATTTAATTCCTTGTTCCAAAGGTATGTCCCTTAACCCTTGTGATTATTGTTTATATGGTAAACAGCATAGGGTTGCTTTCTCTTCAACATCAAAATTGAAATCAAATATGTTGGATTTGGTATATTCTGATGTTTGTGGTCCCATAGAGGTAGAATCATTGGGTGGCAATAAGTTCTTTGTCACGTTCATCGATGATGCATCCAGGAAAGTCTGGGTTTATCCGTTGAAATCAAAGGATCAAGTGTTTCAGATGTTTCAACAGTTTCATGTCAACGTTGAAAAAGAAACAAGTAAACTCTTGAAATGTCTCCGATCAGATAATGGGGGAGAATATATATCCAACCAGTTCAGAAGCTATTGCTTGAAGCATGGCATTCGACATGAAAAGACAGTTCCTGGTACTCCACAGCACAATGGTGTGGCAGAGAGAATGAATCGCACTATTCTTGAGAAGATGAGATGCATGATAAGATTAGCACGGTTGCCTAAGTCATTCTGGGGTGAAGCCGTTTTGACTGCCGTTTATCTGATTAACAGATCTTTCTCAGTTCCTTTGAATTATGATCTTCCAGAGAGAAGATGGACAGGTAAAAATGTTTCCTATTCGCACTTGAAGGTGTTTGGGTGTAAAGCATTTGTGCATGTCCCAAAGGAGCAGCGTTCCAAGTTGAACGATAAGGCAGTGAGTTGCATCTTTCTTGGCTATGGTGGAGATGAATTTGGCTACAGATTATGGGATCCAGAGAAGAGGAAACTTATCAGAAGTAGGGATGTGGTTTTTCATAAAGACCAATTCTTTAGAGATGTTGAGAAGACTGATAAGTCTTTTGAGAAAGTTGATGGAGTGGTTGATCTCACATCGACTACTTCTCCGGTGCAGACTACAGGTGGAGAAGGTGGACAAAACGATCTGGATCGTGATGAAGCATAGGGGTTGCAGATGATGAGAGTGTTGAGCAGGGAGAGCTGCAGTCTCCTCGGTTGGAAACCACAGAACCTCAAGTTAGGAGGTCTACACGAGAGCGTCAACCATCAACTAGGTATCCTGCATCCGAATATGTTTTGCTTACTGATGAGGGAGAGCCAGATAGCTTCCGAGAAGCAATGACTCATGCTGATAACGATGAGTGGATAAAGGCTATGCAGGATGAGATGAGTTCTTTGAAGAAGAACAAGACATATGAGCCAGTGCAACTTCCTAAAGATAGGAATGTTCTGAAAAACAAATGGGTGTTCAAGCTGAAAAAGGATGAGAATGGGAAACTGGTGAAGCACAAGGCACGGTAAATGGTAAAAGGTTTCGCACAGACGAAGGGTATCGACTTCAGTGATGTTTTCTCTCTTGTTGTGAAAATAACTTCTGTCAGAGTCGTTTTGGGTATAGCCGCCAGCATGGACCTTGAGCTTGAACAGATGGACG
Organism: Sextonia rubra; assembly: GCA_037013555.1. Taxonomy (NCBI): domain Eukaryota; kingdom Viridiplantae; phylum Streptophyta; class Magnoliopsida; order Laurales; family Lauraceae; genus Sextonia; species Sextonia rubra. Next base: position 13,376,195 of record JASUAD010000007.1, on the reverse strand, counting down.
TGAAGACCGCGTTTCTTCACGGTGACTTGAAAGAAGAGATCTACATGACTCAGCCAGAGGGGTTTGAGGTAGAAGGAAAATAACAGATGGTTTGTAAGTTGAAGAAGAGTCTCTACGGGCTAAAGTAAGCACCGAGACAGTGGTACAAGAAATTTGATTCATTCATGTTGAGTCATGGGTACCGGAGGACAGCTGCAGATCATTGTGTCTATGTTCATCGATTTATCGATCGCAGGTTCATCATCCTTCTTTTATATGTAGATGATATACTGATAGTTGGACAGGATAGCAAGTTGATTGGCAAGTTAAAAGAGAAGACGTCAAAGTCGTTTGACATGAAAGACTTGGGTCCCGCACGAACGATATTGGCATGCAAATACGTCGTGATAGGAGTTCCAAGAAACTGTGGTTGTCACAGGAGAAATATGTTAAACGAGTACTCGAGCGGTTCAACATGAAGAATGCTAAGCCAGTTAGCATATCTCTAGCCAGTCACTTCAAACTAAGCAAGCGCTTGTATCCTACTACAGATGATGAAAAGGAACGGATGGCATGTGTTCCTTACTCCTCTGCTGTGGGGAGTCTCATGTATGCCATGGTTTGTACACGGCCAGACATTGCTCATGCTGTGAGTTTAGTGAGTAGATTTCTCGCAAACCCTGGAAAAGAGCATTGGGAAGCAGTGAAGTGGATCTTTAGATATTTGAGAGGTACTTCCAAGGTGTGCTTATGTTTCGGAGGCTCAAAACCAGTCATGGAAGGTTATACTGATGCTGATTTTGCAGGCGATCTTGATCGTCGGTTGTCGACTTCTGGTTATTTGTTTACTTTTGTAGGGGGAGCTATCTCCTGGCAATCGAAGTTGCAGAAATGTACAGCACAGTCTACAACTGAAGCGGAATACATAGCTGCTAATGGAGCAGGGAGAGAGATGCTTTGGTTGAAAAGATTCCTTCAAGAACTTGGTTTGAAGCAAGAAGAATATGCAGTTTACTGTGATAGTCAAAGTGCTATAGATTTCAGTGAGAATGCTACATATCATGGTCGCATGAAGCACGTTGATATCACGTACCATTGGATTCGTGAGTTAATTGAGAAGAATTTCATGAAGCTGGAAAAGATTCATTCGGACATGATGACCAAGGTTGTGTCTAAAGGAAAGCTGGAACTGTGTTCAGAGTTGGCAGGACTGAACTCCTAGTAAGGGGTTCAGGGCATCTTCCCTATGGTCTAGAGGGAGAGATTGTTGGCCATGTGGGTCCTGAGCATTAGTGGGTTCAGTATCTGGGGTGATTTCTCTAATGATATTAGAAATTTCCTGTTTTGTCAAACAGCAGTTTTCTAATAAGTTAGGACTTTCCTTTTTCTTGATATAGAGTTCTTGGGGGATAAGGATGTAATGGTTATATATATGATGTAATCTGTAACCCTAGAGAGGGAGGCTGAGAGTGGCTGAGATTCCAAGGCTGTAGTTTCACAGATTGGAGGAAAACCTAGTGGAAATTGGTTTCCGTGGACGTAGGCATCTTTGCCGAACCACGTAAATCTCTTGTCTTCTTATGTGGTGATTTTTTATTTTGGTTGCCTTTGCACACACCGGCACAACCCCCCCCCCCCAAACCACCAATTTGAAAGGCATGTGTTACAGCCCTTGCTGTAGAAATATTATCAAAAACAAAAAAAGTTCAAGCATTAAATGATCTTGAACGCTTCTTTCAGTTATGTTTACTTTATAATATATCAGTTCTGTTATGCCGATATCAGTTATGTTCCTTCAATGGTATATTAATTTTATTTGTTTGGTAGATTAGCAATAGATATGGATCATTGAGATGCAGTTGCAAGGCTATTTCCATTTTATCAAATCATTTGACCGCAATAGACTTTTGGCGGATGTTAAGTTAGACATTTGTAGTACTTTATGTATATGTATTGACATTTGTAGTGCAGTAGACCTGATCATGTACATATCTATTTAAATGGTTGTTAGTTTGATTTAGATTAGAAAGTTTAATTTGAAATTTTGGATGGAGAAGTTTACTTGAGTTGAAATCATACAGTTTCATCTTTTTTAAATTGAAAACAAGTTATGCAGTAAAATGGGTTTACCATTTGAAAAAAAAAATTATACATTTGGCGACGGACATACCGTTGTTGCCAAAATCTGTGAAACACTTTAGGCGACGTACATGTCCTCGCCAAGGTTACTTTGCAGTCAACTTTGTTTACTTTCTGGCGACGAGCATATGTATCGTGATAGTATTTAGGGACGAATGTGTTTGTCGCCAAAGGTCTTATTTTTTAGCGATGGTGGTCACAGTCGTCCCGAAAAGACTTTCTAGACTAGGATTTTCTGAACACACAGTGACGATGTTATAGTCGTCGCTAAAAAGTTTCAGCAACAACAAAATATGTTTGAGCGACGAATTGGATCATTGCCAAAAGGTGTTTTTCTCATTGTGATTTTTATGTTCTTTTTAGTAATTTAATAAGTTTAAATTAATTTTCCTGATGTTATTAAAAATATATTATACTACAAGGTATCATGTGAGACTTGGTTTTGATAAAAAATATTTGAAAGTGATGGTAATTTGTTGAATGACCCCACTAACTAAAATTCCTGACTACGCTACTATCCCTTAACATCATTTAGCATTAAATCTGAAACCCAAAAAATGTTGCTAATTTTAGTTGGGCCACGTTGATGGGTCAAAATGAGGAATCCTTGGAAAATTTTCACTTGGGTTCCATCCCCAATAACCCATTTTTGGTTGCTGAAGATGATGTTCCTTTGTTTGAGCAGAGCTTTCCAATGTCTGAGCAAAGCTTTCCAAAAAGGGGAGTCTGAGATTTTAACCACATAGTCTTGCAAGGAAGGATTTTGGAGGTATTTATGGCTTAAAAAAGGGACCCACAGGGAGTTCGATTGGGTTAGAAATCTCCAGAGTGTGGGCCAAAGTAGCTATATTTAACTTGTCCATTCCCTTAAAGCACAGGCCACCATGGATAGTTGGCGTAGAGACCTTGTCCCAAGCCATTGGAATCCATTGTCAGGAAGTAGTTTTGCCCGACCAAAGAAACCGAGATTGGTATTGATGCATTCATTTGACATGCTTAGATTTAATTTTGTGAAAGCACATCCAGTATGATGGAAGGGAGGAGGAGACTGATTGGATGAGGATTCTTCGACCTGCATGTGATAGAGACACTCCTTTCCAAGTTTGGAGTTTGGCATTCAACCTAGACAGGATTATATTTGTATCTGAGGTGTATGGGCAACTAGTTGGGAGGTGAGCTCCTACATTTTTTCTTGTGCTCGATGACTTTTGAATTCCCAATTCCATTCTGATTGGCCTTTTAACATCCAGAGGGGTAGAGGTAGGAAAAAATAAGCCTGACTTTTTTTGGTTTGATAACTGACTAGATTCAGTTCAAAATAAGGAAAGTTCGGCTTCAAGTTTCCTAGCCCATTTTTGCTTGGAAGAAAAAAAATATGATTACATCATCACCGTATTGAAAGGGCCCAATTGTTTCACCCCAGGTCATAGTTAAGGGAAGATACTCTAAAACCTCAGATTGAGGTGATGGAGGCCTCTAAAAAGGGCTTCTCTGATTAAGAGGTATAAGTAAGGTGATATTGGATCCCCTTCTCTCAAACCTCTTGATGGAGAGAATGGTTCACAGAACTTTCCATTAATTTTGATTACATACGAGACCATTGTAACACACACCAAAATTCTCCTCACAACATCCTCATCAAACCCCAACTGGAGAAGACATTCCTTTAATAATTAGCATAGCCAAGAATTTAGGTGGGGTGATTCAATACCATTGTCAAATGATATGTAAAAATATTTTCAGAATAACTCCTATCTTTAGTATTTTTCAAAGTTTTTATTAGCATCAATTTTAGAAAACCCCTCAAAATTAATAAAATTATAAATAGAAAAAAATTTTCAAATTTTAGTGGTGTCACTGAACACCATGTAGCACCGCCCTTGATTCCAATTGGGTGAGACCGCAATGGAGAAGATGGAGTTGGGTTCATGTGACATTCAAGTTGCAAAAGGTAGTTTGCAAAAACAAGGGATCATCGGATCCGATGCTGAAAGAAGAAAATGAGCATCGGATCCCTCGCTCCCCCACAACTTAAAAAAATTAAACTGGAGTGGTCAAATATGTTTACTCCAGTGTACCCACTGCTAATATTTTTTTTTTTTTCAGGGGTATGACTTATAATGATTTTTCCAGTAAAATCCTTAAAAATATATATATGATTGAATTTACCACTTGTGGCATCAATGACGATGCAAAATGTTTTGTTGCAATAAATTCAAACAAGAACTGATAAATTTTCATGAAACAATCAGTCATTTACGCACAATTCCTCTCTTTTCTCTGACAGGATCTCTCCCTGTCTCGGCCTTATTGGTTAGAATTCTTCTCCCTTCTCTTTATTGTCATTTTTTTTTCTAATAATTCAAAATTTCAAGCCTCTGCACCTTTTGTCATCAAGAAAAAAAATGTTGATGCTGAATTAAGTTTCACAAATTTCTATTTTCATGGACATGAAGTGGAGATTAGGAATTCCAATGTGCAATTATGTTTGTCAAATTTATATGGAGATCTAAAAAAAAAATTTTTTTCTGTGAGTTTTTGAGCTCTGTCTTCTATGTTAACATCAGTTAATTCCATTTCCTTAGGTTATTGGCTGGTTTCATCATCATCGTCATCATCATTTGATTCTACAGTTTTAGGAAAAGAAATTCAACGAAAAGAATTTTCTCTGATTCTGAAGTGATGATAAGCAGAGAAGAGACAATGCCAATTACTTCATTAACATATATAACTGAAAGGAAGAGACATAACTATTGTTGTCCAAAGTTTTGGCCAAAGACAATATTTTGTATTTTATTTCTTGCTCAAGTGAACCTACAGTTGCTATATTAATTTGTGATACATGTATGATAAAGCTATAGAAAATGATACAAAAAAATCAAATGCAAATAATATAAAGCCATACAAATGCATACATTATTCGGCCCTTTCAAATATCAAAAATTGGAGCACTATGCAACATTCACTGCAAACACTGTGCGAACGAAGTGTGTGCTATCAGACCATGTAATCGACCCGAAATGGTACCCCTTCTTCGCACCATTGCTCCTAAATGTAGCGTTGAAAGATGCCCTCGCCGATTGCTTTGAGAACATGAGCCTGACTGGTGACACCTCGACCACCAAATCGACTGGGGTGTCGATCATGGCAACATAGATGGAGTCGATGGGCCCCACATTGGTCACTGTCCTCGTGATTGTCACCACAGATCGACGACTGGCTAGACTGGAGATGGAGATGGAAGGATAGTTGAGGTTGGAAATAAGCTCCTCAGAGGAGATTTTAGGACAGTTGAAGCTATTGCCGGAGATGTTAGCTATGGTATGCTCCTTGTAGCCACAGTAACAAAGGAAATGGAGATAGTCATTTGTAGTGGTGTCATATACTAGGCCTGGATAAAGGGCTCTAAGTGGATTTATTTCTCCTGCTCCCATTTCATGTGGACTTGCATAATTGTTAGAGCTATTTGTTATGGGGTTCCCAATGTTGCTGAGTGGGGTGGCTGCAAAAAATGTAGAAAGTACTATTAGTAAAACGCACACAAAATGCATGTGCATGGAATGTGAAAACATATTGAGAGATGCAAAATTCTTCCCCTCCAAATCTCGTGGATCAAAGGGTTTTCTCATATGAATGGCTAATACCCAAAAAAAAATAAAAAAAGGAAGGTTGTGAATGTCAATGTGACACTAAAAATATTTACTATAGTTTTGCTGTTTAGACAGATTTTTTTTTTTTTTTTTTTTTGTTCTTCAGGTGCATTTCATAAGTGAGAACTTTCTTCGCTTACCTTCATATTAATCGGTTAACATGCCACAAATGATGAGGATAATACTGAAAACAATAAACTAGATAGTCATGATGAGTGAGCATGGACCATTTAAGAAATTTCTTTTCCTGGTAGCCCTGGATGAATTGAGACTATCTTTTATATATATATATATAATACAAGGATTAATCGCGGGTAGCCACATGTAAGGGTTGCCAACCAACAGAGCAACCCTTCTTGTTGGATAGAATTCAGACTTGAATTGAATATGTAGTATTCATTTCTAAAAGCTTTAACATGTATTTAATTTGTAAGCGTAGTGTTAGTGGGTGGTATTGTATATCCATGGCTTTACCAATGATCAACGGTAACAGAGTCCGCGGTTTTCTCATTATAAAAAAAAGATTTGCAAGCACATTAAAATAAAAGAAAATTGCAATATAAAATGAGAAATATGCAAAAAGTCAGCTAAAATAATTTTTAGATTCTGAATTCTACCTGTGGTCATGAGGGCTGACTTGATCATAGAAGGAGTCCAAGTTGGATGAGCTGATTTTAAGAAGGCCGCTGCCCCTGTCACATGAGGGCAGGCCATGGATGTTCCGGATTTGATGGCGAAGGTTGATGGCTTCTTCCCAAATGGAACATCTCCTGTTTCAATTGCCGGAATTGTTGATGCCAATATGCCTACTCCTGGAGCTGTGGCATCAGGCTGTCACAAAAGAAAGATATAAGATTTTATTGGATGTGTAAGATATGGTCTATTTTGGGTGGTTCCACACGACCACGCTGGTCAGGTATGAGTTGGACTTCAACCTCTAGACATGCCTTGTACACCGACCTGGTTGCCACCATTGTTCGAGGCAAGGGTCTATGCGGGATTCCGAATTCCAATATATCAAGATCAGTGGCTTTATGAAAAGACGATTGCTTGTATACATGTAGATATATTTATGTAGACGGCCAATCATGTGCTCAAGTGTATGGAGCTACTACCCACACCTTGCTGTGAAGCCTACCTGGGATCCCTCTTTGGGATGGGACTAGGTGGATTTCAAGGACAGGCTTGGACCTACATGTGTAGATTTTGGAGTAAGCATCATCATTCTAACTCCTTGGCCAAAGACCCTCTTCGTCAAAGACCCACGAATTTAATCCTTTAAAATCCATGCACGCTCGATCCAACCTTGCAGCCCATTTGAATGGGTGCCGAAATGCCACAAAATTGAAATCCATGATTATGTGGGTGCGGCGGTTCGTTTTGGATGGGTGATTAAGTGGGCCCCATATGATGTGTGCTAAAAAAATGAGGTGTCCACACTTGAATATTTACGTGTACATGTACATTGTAAAGATATATGTAGAGGTAAAGCTTGTACCTTCAGAATATTTTCTGTCAGCCCTCCAGGGCCGCGGGATGAAAAATACGCAACCACAGGTGCTGGTTTCGTATTGATCACAGCAGCAGTAGGAAGTATCGTGGCTGTCGGATTCCTGTTCAACCCAGAAACACATTTACCATCGTCACCCATAACTCCATCTTATCAAAATCAGCTCAGTAATCTTTATTTATTGGATCGAACACTCTGGATTGGACCCAGACCATGGGCCTCAGAGATAATCTATTGAAAACCCATTAGAAATTGTTTATATCACGCCCACATAGGCCTAGGACCAACATGCTTGTGATTGAGCCAAAAAACAAAAAGACCCATGAGAGTACACGGAGCCCAAATACAGCCCACGGTGAGCTGGATCTGTCACCGCGAGCCATGAAAAGCCCTTGAAGCATCCACTAGAAGCAGGCTAAAATTATGGTAAATAATTAATTAGTTTGGGTTAGTGAATAAAGCTTACTTTGTAGAATTTATGTATCTAAGTATATGAGCTCCAACCATGCTGCCAACGTTGGAGAAGGGATAATCACCGGAGTCGAAAGGCACCCCTTTCTCGACCTCGTCGATGAGAATCAACCCTTTGGCTCTAGCATTTTCTGCAACCAACTTTTTAATACGCCTCGACATCGTTGGCTCATTACTGATGCATACGATTATCTTCCCAGCGGCCTTTCGGGAATCTAATGATCCAGGATAGCAGTTGCTGTGGTTTAATCACAAGTCATAGAAAATTAAAAAATACAAAATACACCAAAAAAAAATTTTTTTTTGCTTCATTAGTGAATGTCAAATTCTCCAAAACCAGCCCATTTAGCTGTTGAAATTGGACCAGTAGCAAAACAGTAGACTCAGAGGGCCGGGCTTAATTAATATGCTGGCCCAGGAGTCCGGCCCATTATAGTAATACTAATGTCACTGTTGCAACACAATGCTGTGATTAACACTGATTAATTCTAAGTACCTCGCCTCTGAAAATGGAACAGACTGACCAGCAACATCTCCTCCGAATGCGAGTGGATACCGTTTGCTGCGAGTAAGATTGGAGAAGTTTATACCAGATCCCTGAGAACAAGAAACGATAGGCATGATCAAAGACGCTAAGGAAATGCCTAAACATGAAATGTATAGTGAGTGTATTATGAATTACATTGAAGTACAGCCAAAAAGAAAAAAAAAAGTTAACAAGTTGGTCTAAGTTGTTTTTATAGAGATGAATGTTACACTTCAGATTTCAAAACAGAATGTAGTGGTAGGAAAAAAAAACAATAGAACTATTTTATGACCCGTGACCGGGTCTGGTCTTACCTTAAAAGACACTCCATTGCCAAGAACTATAGTGGACTGGAACTCTCTATCAATGTTGGAAGCTGCGACGGTGAAGACCCATGGGGCTGAATTGACCACGGTAGATGGGTCAGGCCCATCATTCCCACCTGAACAAACCACCATGACCCCCTTCTGGTTAGCATGGAATGCGCCAATGGCAATGGGGTCATTTACAAAATCAGACTGGAACAACGCGTTTACGATCCCAACTGATATAGAGATTATGTCGACCCCATCCTTGATGGCATCATCAACGGCTTTAAGAATGGCGGACCCAGAGCAACCAGCCAGTGTGCAGACCTTGTACATGGCTACCCTACCAGAAGGCAGGCCCCCTCTTGCTGTCCCCTGTGCAAGCCCATAGTAGTTAGCATTGCGGACCATGGACCCTACTGCGATCGATGAGGTGTGGGTCCCATGGCCCACAGTGTCCCTTGCTGAACCGATGGCTCTGATCGCTTGGACACTGGCATTGGTGGACAGTGGCCGGACCGAGTCGATCATGGAGCGGTAGTATCTGGCACCAATCAACTTCCTGTGGTGCGGTGTGTGAGAGGTAGTTGTAAAATTATGATAACTTGATAGAAAATCACTACCATTCAAAACAAAAAACTTGATAGAAAATCATATAAGTAGGGATTTTATAACATTATTAGAGAATGATGTGGGGTTATTTCAAGATATCTCCTTTGTAGGGCCCACTTTTTTAAAGTCCAGATCTCTTGAGGATGCACCGGCCCACTTAATTTTGAAGTCTAGATCTCTTGAGGATGCACCACACTTTGTGGTGCACCCCAATGCACCATGTCATTTCCACTGACACTAGAGAAAAAGGATTTGTAAAGAAGAAAACAAAAATGTTTCAACTTTTCTATCATCATGAGTACCCTCTTGCTTTAGAATAATTAAATGCTAATGACCTGGTTAATTATTAATATAAAACTACTATCTTTGGTGATTTCATCACAACCCATTTCCAATGTTGTAGCATTTGACGTTTGATAGAAGGATGATAATTTAGCGCTCTAGAAAAAGTCCCACTTAGGGCTGCATTTTAACTATTGGGGCTGGATTTTGGACCCCATCACTCAAACATCAGATTTTTCCCATGCTCAGGCTTGGCCCATTCAAGGCATTGAATCATTTTATGCCATAATATTCAAGAAACAAATGTTTAATTAATATTTGATATTGAAGAATGATCCTATGTATCGTTAAAAATAGTCATTCAAAAACAAAAAATGATCCTATACATTTTGGTAAACTAGAAGTCTACAAAAATGAAGGAGTAGAGGAGCTTAAAGAACCTGTTACAATTAGATCTCTTGAAATCAGATCCTTCCATGCAAATTCCTTTCCATTTTGAAGGAATTGGTCCCATTCCAGCATCATTGAAACTCGGCGATTCTGGCCAGATCCCTACAAAATAAAGACAATTTTCACTATATATAGTTTAACATTTTAAAATTATAAAATTCGAATATGATGGATCAAGAGATTAGAATGATCCGGGAGGGTTAATTTTTTGGACGCTTCTTAGTCTCACTTACATCTTTCCACACTCCTCTCATGATTGGGATGGCTGCGTCAACAACTGGGCCCAATTTATTGGTGCAGGTCGTGTTACACCATGGACCAAGTAGAACGTGACTTAGGATGGGTCTCAAACAGCGGGTCCGATCATTGTGAAGAATATAGCCCATGCGGATTAATTTTGCCCCTCAACTTTAAGCTGGTAGCCATTTTCCTTCTTAATAATCATCAATCTGACGCCCCACCAATTTGACGACTAGGATTCTTTCATCTGCCTGATTCTAGCCCCAAACCTTCGGCCATGAGGCCCACAATCGCCTTGATTTGCTTCGTCTAACATTAAATTTATGACAGTTTTTTTTTTTTTTTTTGTCATGACTCAGGTTTTTCCTCTTGTGAGCTCAATTTTTTGGACTTTTAGTCATCGGCTTGGTGGTTGCCCACAAGCAAGGATTATTTTGGGGATACATATATGGCCCGCACATATGGAGAACCTAGAATGCATGGTTCCTACCTTCTTGGATAATTTCATGCGTTAATTAAAGTCTCATTACAGGCCAACACAAGCCCGATGACATTGGACCACATCCCCCACAGCACATGTTAGATGCCTAGTTCCTGTTGGCCTCATGCTTGGTACTTGCAGCATGTGCCTTTCAACAGGTCAAGCACCGATTTCTAGGTCAAAGTGAACAGCCCCGGATCAGCACATGTCCAATCGAACCAACTCCATGGGTAAGTAGCTCAGGTGAGTCGAATGAGTTTAGCCGATAACTACCGAGTACTTGGTAAGACTAGCCGAAAAAGCAACAGCTCATTTCAGCTTGTGTCACAAAATTTTATTCATGGTAATATTGAAATTGCCTATTTTTTATGGTATGGCAGGCCAGGCTGGTCTTTAAGCATGAAAATTCTGCACAAGCCCATACCATTTAGCCATTGGATCTGGCCAATGGTTCTAAAAACACTGCCTGATCGAGCTCAATATGGACAGGTTTTTCGGTTGGACTCCATCTGGCTTGGTCCATAGATATAAGTGTGAATTAGGTATCATATCCACATTTTGTACTGGTATTTTTTTTTTAAACAAACCAATATGTAAATTGGCTCTCATCTAAAACAAGATAAAAAAAATAAAAATTCACCTGTGTCTATCATTCCAACAATGACGTCGCCCGTAAAGTGTGGATATCCTCGATCGTGCCGTGCTCTGATCCGCCCTCCGGTGGCCTCCTCCTCCAAGAAGTCCCATGAATGGGTGGTATGAAGTTGAAGAATTGGGTCAGGAAAGACCGACACAACTTTAGCATGACCTGCTCAGATAAAATTTTTAAAAAAATAGAAAAAGAAAAAAAGTAACAAAAGAAATTAAACAATTGAAATAAAAAGAAATGATGGGCTTCAACTAACTTGCAACTCGGAGGGCCCAAGGGGCTCAAATTGACAAAATGACAGGGTTTGCCCCTGTATTGTTTTACTGTAGCCCATTAACATGGGCAAAATGGTCATTTCTTAGAAAAGTTAATAGAGACTTTTACCAGACAGCACAGATGCTTCCTTCTCAGTAAGCATGGCAGAGAAACCCATGAAAGCATGATTGTAGCTGTGGATTAAGGATAACCTCTCACTCTCTGCACTGCAAAATTAATGGGAAGATTCAATAAGAGCAACCCAGAATCTCAATATCTCTGGAACTTCTATAGTTTAATCCTTTCGAAAATTGTCAATATCAACTATAATCATAATCCCATACATGGCCAACTGATCATGAAGATTTTTCAGTGGGTCCCACCATTGATGACCCACTTAAAGACCAGAGAGAACTCTAGGTTCAATCTTTTTGGTCAATTGCCGTTGGACCCACCTGATCAACCGTCCTGATTATGGAATGTTGTGCCACAGGCCACGGCTCCAGCTTGAGATAGGGAAATTGGTACTAACAAAAAATTAGAAGAACAATAAGGAGAGTAAGAGAACCTTGGAATGACAGTGGATAGCATTTGCAATTGAGATGCCTCAAATTCACTTTCTGCATTAGTCCTGTCATTGGAACTGCCCATGTAGACAACATAGGGCTGCAAGGCAACCAACGTTGACAAAAATTAAGATATCAAAAACTTTACTGGATTTATGAAATAAGCCTGAAAGAAAAGATCTAAATTCTCATTGAAGAAATCTTCAACAGATAAAAATCCCACAAAAAGATGGAACCTTTCCTCTAAAATTCAAGTCCCCAGACAGATTAAAGAAAACCAACTCATACAGAATTGACCAATACATTTCTAGATAAGTTGGGGAAATTTTCAAAATTGTTCATCGCTGAGCACTGCAAAAAAGAGCAACATTTCATATATGAAAAAAGAACTCATGGGTCACAGCACTCCATTAGATCTAAGACCTGAATTTGGAAAATGTGTCTGAGACTCTAAAAGATAGAGAAAGAATTAAATTGGGTTTGTACCTTTGGGGTTTGATTTGCAGTGCCATGAACAAAAAGACAGGAGAGAGTGAAGAAGAGGAGTTGTGGAGTACTGGCCATTGAAGAAGACAGGTAAAATAACAAGTTTGGATATTTCTACAACACAGAGGGGTAGAGTGAAAGATGACCAGAGGTGCTAGGGGTTGCTCTTGCATGCCCCATTTGTAAGCAATTACATGACAAGCTTTTTGCAATGGAATTGGATTCATGGAGAGGGAAAGAATCAATGACACCTGAAGGTTATTTCCTGTGAGATATAATTGGATGGAAGGTTGTCTTTATTATAATATTCAGGCACTAAAAGGATTGTGATTTGGCTTGTGACCTTTTCATTCGTGCATTTGTTTGTTATTGGGGAATTGACATTTACCAAAACTTCAAAAGGAAAAAATTTGGTAGGTTACATCGATTATCTGCTTACGTGGCATCATATCATAATAATTGCAAGAGAGGACGGCTGACGAGGAGCACCATTGCAATTGTCTGCAGTAGTTCCTCAAATTATAGTCTACATTCAACATTATCATACCATGGGGCCGCCTGAGTAATCGTGGATGCAAGTTTTGAGCCCACTCCAGAGAGATTTGCCCAATTATGTTCTCCAATTATAAAAGCACACAACTTGGTTAATTCACTTATTAAGTGAATTGATGTGAATGGGTGCCTTTAAGAAACCAAAAAAAAAAGAAAAAAGAAAAAAGGCTCTATATAAAAAAAAATGCAAGATCTCAAAACTCAACTTCTTAACCTTTTGTCAAAGAAAAAATAAAAAACTTTTTAACTTTTTGTCATTTTGTGGATTGAGAATGAACTTTTTAAATATTTTTTAATTAAAAAAAGGCAGCTTTCATTTATTGAAATGAGAGAATTACTTTTTGGCCTTTTTTAAAATCAAAATTAAAAAAAGAGGTAATTTTTGAAGATTTTATACATTTTTCATATGACGCATCTTCTTTATTGTCTCCCTGTCTCTTTGAAGTGATTATTCACTTCAATCCACTGTACAAGTGAATCGCCAAAGGAGGAGCAGACTAGATTCTTTGAGCATGTTTATAATTTCAGTGACACCAAAAAATTGGTTCTACTCAATTGAAAATAATATTTTGTAGAAATAAGGGAAGCTAGTTTGTATTCTCATTTATTTTCAATCTTATGTACAAGAAAGTGTCACATTACACTATGGCATAGTTGTCTCACAAAAAGCATGGCAAGTTTAACGGTTGTGTAAATATGAAGTGTACGTTCTAGCAACTTGAAAATGCATTTGTTTCAAGAAGTGAATTAATTTCAAGTAAGATGAGAAATAAACAAGTGGCAAGTTAACCCATTTATGATTGTTTTGTAAGTAATTAATTATAGTAAAACTATAAAAAAAAATAGTAGCTGAGACTTTACTTTCTTACTTGTTGCGACCATCCAAATATCGATAAAGTGAATTTTTTTATTTTTTAAAATTATTTTTCCATAAGTTTCTCATTACTGCTTGAGAAAAGGAATATTGGCTTGGAGTCTTCAGAAGAAGTAAAAATGAGCTCAATGAAACTTCCCACGCTGTTCAAATCAAGTTTAGTTCGTTGAATGGTTGATGATCATATAAATTATACTTACGAATTTGTTTGATATTACTTGAGGTCCAACATGTTTGCATTAAAATACATAGTAATTAAATACATAGAATTTATGCCAAAATGATCTCTACCAAACGATTACTAAATAGATAATGGGTAAAGGAAATAAAGTGGAAACATAAAGAAGACCTTCACTCTCCTATGTATTGAATTACTAACGTGGTATTGTATATTCATTTCTCATCTTCTCTTAATTCTATTTCCATAAAAGAAAAGTTTTTTTAATGCTCATTTTTTAAAATTCACCTTTAATTTTTACCTTTTAATTACTTATGGCATGAAACTATATATATTCAGTTCTTTTGTATTCTAATCCAAAAACACATGTCTTAAGAGTAGGAATACTTTCACTTGCCAATCTAACATTCAAAAGGCAGCCCCCACGGATGCAAAACACCACTATGGGTTAGGATGTGCAGTGTCCTGTGCACTGTGCATAGGAGAATATTTTCCCCTAAGAGCAATCTACAATTATTTATATATATATATTTATATTTATATATGAATCCATGTAAGCACCCCTTATCCTATGGTGAGAAAGAATGATAACAAGTCATGTAAGCAGAATATTAGTACACATCCATCCTTCACCATAGATATCGAAAATAATAAATAGACATACTATAGGCCATGGTAGATTCAGGAATTTTGTTTGAGTGGTGTGCACCCTAACAAGTAGTTTAGTTTTCGGGAGAAATTAAGAATTTTTATATAAATTTTGAAGATAGACCCACAAATTTTATTGGGTTCCTGAAACTGGATCCCGAATTTGGATATAAATCATGTGGAACATCTAAACTGCTACAACCCAAATGCTGATTTAGGTTAACTTGATAGGATAAGTGAACTTCAGACAAGAAGTCAATCTTAAAAATCTATATTGATTGACCTTCGTACGTCGACAACTATGAAAATCCAGTATTTATATCATCACGGTTAAATCTTCCCCCACCATCACAAAAGCCCAACCACACTATCAATTTCTCATCCTACTTTGTGTACCCCCGGTGGCCCACTATATAATTTGCCGTAGAGAAAAGTCTAGTAAGATGTAAAAAAGATAATGGGTCGTGTATCTTGCTTGCATATGTGTAAAGATATTTTTGCTTTTTCTTTCCGAAAAATGTTTTTCATTATGAATTACTCTTAAGTCAAAAGTTGTCTATTATGATAATACTATCACAAGAGATCTCTTTACATGTGAAAAAGAATTATAAAAGGATTATTCAGATGAGAACCATTCACACATTTTAAGCACACCATTAAATGATAACACTACTCTACTCTTAAACACTCTATTCTACTCTGCTCCAACCTACAAATAGACAGGCCCGTTATCCCTCTCAAATACACTAATTTTACATTCATGTGACCGTTAGTTACTCATTAAGTTGGATTAAAATTGACAAAAATGATGGCTTTTAAAATCATCAAACTTGAGGGTCATAGAACAAGGGTTAAGATGGTATAATGGAGTTTTTTTTTTTTTGTAAAGATATAATGGAGTTGATTTTTTGCATAGCCTTGTTTTTTTACGAACAATAAATTATATTAAAAACTTAAGAAACGTGCAACAAAAAAAATACAAATATAGAAAGCATGCGAAGGTATTAAAGATAAATATCCACACATAAACAACAAATTACAATGGAGCAAGCAAAGCTACATCTCATTCCACCCCAACTTAGCCGAGGCATCTACCATGCCATTCGTTGATTGATACACATGATGAAATCGAACATTCAAAGATGGGTATCTTTTCTTCAATTTCCTCTCATGATTGGCATGACTCATGTGTGTTCGAATTATTGGGCTTAAGTAGAATTATTGTGCTTAAGTGTGGCCCAATGATTAAATGCGCATGTGGGTTTCCACTTCAGTGGACTACTGTGCATTAGGACTCCTATGTTGGTAAGTCTCCTTCTGGAGATATTTTGGTATTTGGCTAAAGTTGCTAATTTAATAGTGTTTATATGCTAAGAGGAATCTAAATACTAACTAAACTAAGACTCCATGATAGAAAGGGAGTTGTTTAAGAAAAACCTATGTTTAGGGTGTAGGGTTTCAAGCTTACAACTTCTCTCTACATTGTTACATTAATTGGCCCATCGAGATCACGTAGTTAAGCCGTAGTTGAGGAATATAATACATCCCAATCAAAGATTATATGTTAGTTTCACATCAACATGTGTGGTTCCCACAGTGAGTTCAAATAAAATTAAGATGAAACTCCTGCATCATAATGAACCGAAGAATATAATTAGTTTATGGCATTTAGTATTGTTTTCTTTTTAACAGATCACATAGACACTTGAAATGCAAGTAACACCATCTTTTCCTTCATATGCTTCTTCACTGCCCATGTGCATTTTACCTTCCTTTGTTTCCATTTATTCTCTTTCCCTCCTTTTTTTTTATTTTTTTCGTTTCTTCTTTATTCTTTCCGTTCTGCTCTCTGAGGGAGTTAGCAGTATCTCTTTAGAAAAGATAATGAAGGGTCCAGACTCGATTTCAAGATCTTAGACTTAGGAAAGATGAAAGCGTCAACAACACTAATCAATGGAACACATGGTACGGTGTTTGTGTAAACCACACTCCTGATGATGGCACACATGACAAGAGTGACTTTGTAGATCCTCCATGGCCCTTGCCATTTCTCTGTTGACCCAAGCGGCAATACTCAATAAATTTGCAACGCTGAAGGTAGGCCCATCGGATTGATGCATCCACTGGACCTATTTTAATCGAGTTAAAAGTGCCACCTGAATCCAACCTAAACGTGAAAAGAGTGAACACGAACTCCTAATTAAGAGATAGGTAATGTGATATTCTGAAGTCCCACAGCGATTATAGAAGGGAAAGTAACTAAGCTTATATGTAGAACTTAACACCCTTACCCTGTGTGAAGCTTCACCCACCAAAAGCAAAACCGTAAAATCTATAGGCAAAAGCGGACAATAATATACATATATGTGAGGAGGACTGGGGAATGACAGGTAGGATTCGAGTTGGCTTTATAAAGCAGTCATCCAAATTTAATCATGTTGAGTTGGCCCTTCTAGAGTATCAGTTAAGTTTAGCTTGACCAAAGTCCAACTAAAATTGGGTTAAGGTTGGCCTAGAAATCCAGCTCTACTCATCCGTGTTGCACCCAATCAGAAACATAATTTGTCAACTCGCGATATGGGCTGAACCAAGTGTGAGAAAGAGTCAAACTCATGTAAACTCTGCCGAGTTGAGCCAGTTAACTCACTAGTTGCTCCTTAACCGCACCAATCATGTGGGAACACCAATAAATCTATATAGGTGCTTTTGAATAGAATAATTCCTCTTGGTGTGTAACCATCTGTACAAAGAAACAAAAAGCCGTGAAATGCCAAGTGTGGAAGAAAAGTGAAAGATCCAAAGTACATCCACAGCTCAAAGCATCTTCCTTCCACTCTCAAAATCCAGAGCATAAAAACGATAGCATAAACCAGTTTAGGTAAAGGGATACCAGCATGAAGGCCTTCTAACATACTAGTGATAACTTTTGTGTGATCCAAGTTCCATTAGCTTGTTTTCAAGATCATGTTTTTATTACCTGTAAGTGGACATTATACATGTCATCACTGAACTAAAAAATCATGTAAAGAAGTTGTCTTTGCAAGAGACAAGTGGGACGGCATCTTTATTTGGGTTCTTCATTTGTCCCAAAGGATGGCACGTGTCTGCTTACATGTTTAACCGATATGAGTGAGTTTGGTAGGGGGTTTTTTTTTTTTTTTTCCCCATAAGGTTAGATTTACATGCACAGAAAGAAAGAGATAAAGGACCTTGGGCCCCATACATCCATCCCAAAAATGATTACAATTCCAAAAAGGAGCAACAAAGAAAAGAAAAAGAGTAGAAAATCATGTAAAGGAGATCATGTTAGCTTCTAAAATAAGAGGCCGAATAAAACTCATCAAGTTTGTTAAACTGAAAGCTATAGAAAACTTCTAGGCGAAGTGAAAACTTCTTTTTAAAGAAGGATTGGGGCATGAGGCTACCAATGAAGGTTGCTTTAGTGCGAGCAAACCATGAAGAGGAAATGAGGTGGAAGAAGATCAACACTAGAAGCTGTCTTCCAAGTTTATCTCTACCTAAGGAAAAGGCACACCAAAAAGTAAATGAAGAGGGTGAAGAGGGCATTGATTGGCCAAGGGCTTTGAGACTCCTATAGGATCTCAAACCCCATTGAGCTACCACTTATATCAAAACTAATTAGTGATGGAAAATGGCAGAACAATGGTTTTATTGTTTTCTCGGTTGTGTTAGAAATACATTCGAGCATCACCCCAATACGGGTGTACACAATAATTATACTAGGGACTTAACAATCCCTCCCTCGCTAGCACCACACTTAAGTGGAACTCAAGTCAAGGCAACTATCAAGGTGAAAATAACCTTCCTTTCAATTACACGTTTCCCTAGGCCCATGACATTATGGATCTTCCGTACTTTGCCTTTAACCTGGTGTTCCTTTCGTCATTCTTATAATTTTGGTTCATTATTAGATGCCACCTTAAAAATGTCTATTACACCATCTTCTGATTTTACATCTAACTCCACCTTAACTGATTTTTCTTTCTGTTTCACCTGCAATTTCGGTCCTCTATTAATGGCTTTCTTGGAAATGCCTGTTGCACCATCTTCCAACTTTCCATCTAACTCCATTTCAACTGACTTTTCCTTCTTCCTTAAAGTTGCTTCACCCCCACCTGTAACTATACTTCCTGCTAACCTACAGAGACCTTTTACCAACTCGCCCTTTATGACAACGATTACTCCTCTGCTACCTTTGTAACTTTATCTGCTATAGTGCACTTGTAGCCTTTAAAGTCTAAGGCCCCCTAAAAATAAAATTTCTTTGTAAATCCGGAATATGCATCACATTCATCAAAGTCCGTACAATCCCATTAAACATCTTGATTTTCACTATTCCAACCCCAATGTACTTGGAGTCTGCATTGTTTGCCATAAAAACATATTTTCCCTCACAAAATGTATAGGTATTAAACATATCTCTACAATAGCACTTCTAATAGTCATAACCAGAATCTAAAATCAAGTAATCTTCAGTGACTTTTAATGACCAAATGTAATGCTACCTCACCATTGAGGCTTTCTGTAAGCTTTCTGTCATACTAGCACTATTCAAATGAGATTCTTCTTCCTTCGCCAAGTCCTCTTTTTGCTTCAGACAATCCCTCTTGATATGTCCTTCCTTATCATAGTAATAACAAATGATGACCTTGCCTCTCCTGTTTGACTTAGAGCGATTCAAGTCTCCCAATCCTTTATTCTTGAATCTCCCCCTTCTCCAACTTGAACTTGTTGCAACATTGATACTTTCTCTCCAAGATTTTTCACTTTCGATCTTCATTATTTCACTCGATACAAGAGCTACAGTAACATCATTCATGCTCAAAACATCTTTTCCATACATCAATATTGCCACAAAGTGCTCGTATGACGAGGGCAATGAAAACAAAAATAGTAGTGCTTTGTCTTCTTCCTTGATCTTAATCTTAATGCTCAATAGCTCTATGACGAGCTTATTGAACTCATTAAGATACTTCGACAACCATGATCCATCTGCCATCTTCAAGGAATATAACTGTTTCTTCAAAAAGAATTTGTTTGTCAAGGACTTGAACATGTAGAGGCTCTTTAACTTGGCTCATAATTCTAGAGAAGTTTAATTCTCATGATATTATAGAAAACGTCATAGTGGAGAGTAAAACGAATTGCACTTACAACTTTTATGTCCAAACCCTCTTATCGGACATCTTCACCGGCTTTTTCAACTTACCATCCAAAGCCTTCTTCAATCCTTTCTTAATCAAGACATCTTCCATCCTTCATTGCCAAACATTGAAATTGTTCATCCTGATGAACATCTCAATTTTATACTCGTCGCTTGATGCCATTTTGTTTCCCGATTTGTACCTTTAGAATTACCGCCTTTTTTTTTCCTATTAGTTAAACAAAAAATCTCCTCCATCTACCTTGTTAATATTGTCTGTACGAGTCCATAGAAAAAAAAACGCGAATCTAAGTCAAGATGACCCTGAGATTTGCAAAACAATTATAACCGTTGAAAATAGTCAAACCTAGTTGTTTGAATTTGCTGCTGGCTTCAGCTGATAGATTTCGCAGAGAATACCAAAACAGAAAGAGGGTTTCGTTGCACGAGTACACCATCCCCCCCCCCTCCCCCACCACCTCCGGCTCGTTGTTGCTACATTGCCTTGCCGTTCATGTGCACGATCGCCAGATGGTGTCCTCCCCACTGCCATTCATCCACCGTTTGACTTGTCGCTTTTTTGAACAAGTGGTATCATAGCCATGCTAAGGTTTCCTAGTGCTTGAGTTGTGCATTGGGGCTATCGACAAGTTGAATCCTTACCTGAGGGGTTCGGATCTCTGTTCTATGAAATAGAGGAGATCGGCAATTTGATGATCAAAAATCTCTACAAGTTTATAAGAGATGCAATTCTATGTGGAGCGGTGAAGGTGTCACAACCCGAGCCCAGGGACCGGGGGTCAGAGGAAGTCTAACCAATGACACACGTACTCCCGTGCATGCACACCTAGACCCCGTCCAAGTATACACACACAAGGGATCATTCACATGTGCAAACAATGTACGCGGAAGCTGTACGTATCAAGGCATACCACAAAATACCAAAAGAAATAATGGATTACAAAACATTTGACTGATGACAAGAATAATTACAAGAACATATGACAATAAAGAGGGCTCACAAAAATCAAAATATAGATACAATCAAAGCCCACGGTACAAGTACAGAAAAATCCCCCAATAGACCCAGACTCAAATGAATGGGGAAAACAAAATGATGCAAACCGTACTCTGGAGGATGGATCAAGTCCACTCCTCTAGGCCGGAGGGGGCCTCGCGAGCCTCTCCTGGAGTCGGGTCGACCGACACAGGATCGGGAGAGGGATCTGAGCCTGCAACACACAAAGACAACTCATAAGTACAACGACTTAGCAAAATATAAGCCACAAGAAGATAACACGAATTGTGTCTAATAATGAGTAATAGTCACAGTGCAAGATCCATAGAAATCATGTTCGTATACTAAGCAATTGTGCAATTGAATAAGCATGCTATCAGGATTATAAACGGATAACAATCAAAGTGGCTACTACATTGGCCATCTTCTCCCTTTCGAGAGCAGTCGGAATGAGAACACCAGCGACCGGGCCAGGGTACGCATGGGTCTCTAGTTCCCGGGGTCCGGAGTCCCAGGACAGAACACTCTACAGAGGCAAACACATAAACTAAACCAAAGGCTACCCCGTCGGGCATCCTAAGGCTGAGGCTCAATAGTGCCATATACCAATCACAATCAAATCAGATGATGCACCTCAATCAATCAATCATATCACATACATATCTCACATACCACACTAAACAAACAATAAGAAGTGCATCACAGATACTGATACTGATACCGATACTGATACTGAATGCACATAAGCAAATAAAAGAAGCACTGACAATGAGTATCAATAACAATCACTGACTCAGAACTCAAGTACTCCAGTGGAGCAACGGTAAAACACAATACACAATAATAGAATGGTCCCGCCCGGGCTTCGCTCTGGGGTTGCTGCATTTCCCACAGAATCGAGAGGTCCAGCGCAGAACACATAAGAGGGCATAACCGAAGTCAATATGCTGTACAATTCAGAATACTTTTACGAATCAAGGTCAATTACAAGCCAATCCTAACCTATTTATCCAGTGTTTCTAACCGTGCATGTTGATGTAGTTTTAAGTTGTCCGATGCACCATTGTCTAGTGTTGCAGTGTCTGGAGTGTGCACCGAAGTCCCTTAAACCAACACCCATGGGGAGGTGCTAAACAACTGGATAATGGGCATGAATGATTCACAGCCCTCGAGATCATTCATGTCATTCAAACATTTCCATTGGGCATGTTCAGGTTAGCTACATTCTAACATGAAAGTCATATACGGTCTTTTGCTTAAGCCTAGTCCTTTTCTTGATTCCTTTCTCGGGCATCTTACGGTGTAGCCGTAGGTGACCTTACGGCTTAGCCGAAGCATCTTACGGCTTAGCCGTAAGCTGCACTGCGGCTGAGCCGAGGTTCCCCAAAATGTCCATTCGTATTTATGGCTCAACCGTATTTTACTCTACGGCGCAGCCGTATCCTGGTCCACGGCATAGCCGTAGCACAATGTACGGCTTAGATCAGGCTGGGCCGTAGAAGAGTAGCATTTTGCCAACTCTCAGTTATTTTCGGATGTCAGTCTGTACTGTTCTACGGTTAGGGTTACGGCTGGGTCTCGGCTTAGCCATAAGCCATTTCACGGCTTAGCCGTAGCACATTTCACGGTGTAGCCGTGAGTGCACGGAGTCATTTTTCCTGCAACAGTTACAGTCATACAGAAAGCGAACAAATCGACTGAAAAACAGAAAAATAACAGCGAAACAGACTCAATGGGGCTGTCTAATACTGATGCATACAACAAAGAGTAGAAACACAACCAATCAAAGCAATACCAATCGGTGTTCATACTACTTGGGCTTATACTTGCCTCACGGACGAAATCACGTCGTTGCTTGGCTCAATCCACTGGAAACACACACAAGTTGGCTCCTCTCTTCCTCACGTGCAACAAACAGGAAGGAAAAGAAGTGAAAGAGAAGAGCTGAACGAGAGAGAGAGACAAGCTGAGAGAGACAGAGACGATCGAGAGAAAAAAAGAGAGTAGGTGGGATATTTATAACTAAAATGAGTCCAAATTTACATATAAGTCCAAACAGCTTACACAAATGTCAGTTTGAGTCAACTGACGATCCAACGAAAACAAACGAAATCATTCGGATCCAAGACAGTTACGAAGATCGACAAGCTCAACGAAATACACGCGATGACGTCAGAATGACGCAAAACTGACAAAGTCAATCAAAAGTCAAAATGACGAAAAAGGGCTCGAACTACCTAGACCAAGTCAACTCAACCCAAACGATCTCTCCAAGACTCAAAACCAAAGACAACAAAAGCCAAAACACACTTAACGACAAAATCGCACGCAATTACCCACTAATCCGGATCAACTCGGGTCGGAGTGTTACAGAAGGAGACGTCAAATAACACAGAGACGAAATTCATTGTTCGGGTGGAATTAGATGCGACTAAGGAGTCTTAAAAAGTTCAATATTTTTTCCACTATTCCATGCATATTAGGACTCACTTAGGGTTACTTCACTGATTTTAGAATGAAAATAGGTTTTGTTCCTTGAAAATTCACTTTTGTGTTTTCTTACTTAATTTTATCAAAAATATCACTTTTTAGCATAAAATCATTGTTTCCCATTTTTATCAAAACTAGTTTTGGAAAGGCTTCATAAAACTTTGTTTTTAATGAAAATAATATAGATTATTAGCATCATTAGTGTCATTGGTTCAAACCATAACCAATGATGTCATTTTATGCTATCTTCTCATGTGAAACTGGGTTGCAATCATGCATTCAGGACTTCAAAGGTAAAATGGTCATCTCACATAAAATGTCAGTAAATCATGCATGAAACCATTGAAATCATTTTCCATTACATTTTTCCTCATGAAAACTTTCATCTCTAAAAATTTCATTAGAATTCTAATTGGATCAGAACTCTTCATGAAGAGTCCCAGTTGAGCTAGGACTCTACTAAATTTCTCCATTGAGCTGTTTTGCAATAATTATGCACATTGGGAAGTGGGATCTAGAAATTGAACAATGAAACTATCACATATTGAAAAATCGGTCTAGCATTAAGAAGCTAGCTTGAGACCTACATGCAAATCAGAAAATTGTCTTGGGCCCTACATTGAACAAAGGAAGCTATTTGGAAAAGAAAATGAAAGAGAAGATAGAAAGAAAGAAACAAGATGGACCTCGCACACACTTACACGTGTAGACACACATGTGACACACCAAAAAGAGGGTCCACTTTGGTCTCTTTCCACACAAAAATGCTGCTCGTAAGGAAACTCTAAAGAAAATCTGAAGAAACTGCAGGGAAATTATTAATTGAAGAATTTGTGTTATGTTGTAGAGGGAATCTAGCAGCCACAATGGAACCCATGCAAGTTAAGGAATGTCCCAGACACTCTTAAAACACCTCTTGAAGCTTCTAGAACATTCATGAAGCATCTTACCAGCTTACCCACCAAGTGTCGGCAACTCCTCTGAACATAGACGCAGCAAGCACCATCATTTGCTTACTTAGACAAATCATCAAATCATATACGTTCTCAGTGTGCTCAAGCCGCTTGTCAACCTGAATTGGATCTTCATTGCTGGTAAATTCAATTGCACCTCTTTTTTTGAACTTTTCATAGAGTATATTAGGATCATGTTTTTAAGTATGGAAAACCACTCATTTCTCTATGTTTGGTAGAGCTTGATGTTGAGCTTGAACCTACCCTTGTCTGTCTATCATTATGGCAATCTGTACTTGCATTATCTACATGCCTTGCATATTATTAAGAACCTCTCATCCATAGTCGGCGGAGGTGAAGGGTTGTCAAGCGCCCAAGTCTTCTATCGTAACATCATTTAAATTCTCTTTATTCATGTTGTTCCTAATTCCCAATCCAAAAACCATTTACATGTAAAAGAAATCCAAATTAATTCATAAACAAAACGTTAATACACATAAACAACTATATCAATCTACCAAATCTGATGAATCCCATCAATCCTATCGTATCCTCACATCGTTTTTAGGATTCAAAGTCTTTCATTATAACTCATTTATTCCTTTACACAACCCTATAAAATGATATGCATAGTCCGTACAACCCTATACAATAATCAGTATTAAACCAAAATACATATTCATCAACACAAGGATACATACAATGACTATATGATGACATGGTGCAAAAGCCACTCCAATGGCATCCATATCCAAAACCCCAAAACATAACCCATTTTACACACTACGGAACCCGCGGACTAATAGTTATCCTTAGCAGTCCATTCTTCTAATCCTAGAGGTACCATTTAAGTCTCCTCCGGTGCCTCCTAAGTCTCATCATTGGTGGGGGCGGTATCTGGCCGAGCCTATAACACCAATAGTAGTATTGTAAATAAGACGATTTAACAAATATCGAGCATGTATAAATAATAGCACGCCGTATTAATTGAAGTAAAAGACAAAATAGGTTAAAGAAGTCAATTTCAGTATTCTAGACAATTGTGCAATTCATAAAAAATATGATTGAAAGAATTGTAAATGTGAAATAAATAACAATATAGTTGGCATCTACATTAGTTATATTCTCTCAATCCTCAAAAAGAGAGCAACCCCAATCATGTTGGGACATCACTAGATGCCCTGACCAAAGGTACATCCGGCTACCCAATGAGAGTCCCAGTAACTGCACCAATACTTCTGCAATAAGGTGAAACACCAATATTTGCCCCTTCAAGCTACCTAGTGTCGAAGCTAAGCAGTGCCACCCTTTTTTTAATCAATCTCTCAATTTATAAATACAATTCGCCATTTATATTCAATCCAATCCAATACAATCTTAATTCACTAATCAATGGAAAGTCAAGATATAACCAATAGCAAATGAAATGTATACAACAAAGGGTTGAAAATGCACAAATTACAGAATTTACCAATGCATTCTTTAGTGAGAATCATATCAATAAAATTGAGAGCAATAGTAGAATATAACAATATGTATGCAAAAACAATTAACAAGAGTGAAAGTTAACTACTAGCCACTCCTAGACTAGAGCATCCTTCATCTCTAACCATCCATTCCGATTTAGTCTTAGAGCATTCGATGTGCAAGTGCTACAGTGATCTTGGCATTACTTTGTATCTGCAAAGGACGTTGAACGCCCTAAACCAACACCCACTGGTTGGTTCTAGCCTGATCAGATAGTTCACATTAAGAAGGTCAACTCAATTACCTTTCATGGATGATGGAAACCATTAGACAACATTTATTTGGGTAAAAGATTTATTTCAAAGATCCTACAAGGTCCACCATAGCCTAAAGTACTCATGGTCTTGGGTTACACCACAATCAACCCTTAGGTAATTTATGGGAAGCCCAAGTGGCATAGATTGATTTCATAGACCGTTAAGTTCACTAAATGCACCCAGGCAATGGGGTCACCTGCTCAAGCGGGACCCCGATCCAATCAAGCAAACCTGGAATTCTCCTCGGGTTTGTTAGACAGAACCTTTTCCGCTTGAGCAAATCTTTTACTCGCTCAGGTAGACCTAGGAAAAATTGCCAAAAGGGCACCTACTTGGGTGGAGATTAGCCAAACCTGATGGATTCTACTACAGAATTCTTGTTCAAGTCTCATGTTTCCCACCTTCATTCCTTAACACTTCACCTGCATTAAAACATCCATTCACACTTCCAATGCTTCATAATACTATAGAAATCATCTCCAAATCTTCTCACTCCAACCCTTCTCCATCCATTCAACTCATTTCACCATTAAAAGTATGAGAAAATGTAAAATAGCCATAGAAATTAGCTAAAATTAAGATTCAAGATTCATTCATGAATATTTATAAGAATCACCAAATAAACATCATGCATCATCTATACAATATATACTTGTATTTCAGTGCTTTGTTCCCAAATTAAATCCTTATAGCTCAATTAAGGAAGAAACCCAATTCTTAAACCCTAACATTAAGAATTCTATGAAAAGCCATGAGAATGGAATGCACGCCGTACTATACGGCTCTTCTAACTCAATTAATATCAAGGAACCTGAAATCAATGGTAGTTCTTACCCTACAAAGTTTGTGAAGAGAAGAGGAGTGGAATTTCTATGCTCCATAGCACAGGGAAGATGAAGAAGAGGTGGAAGATGAAAATACTACCCTCCAATTGCACTGCACTCTCAAATGGCTTGGATCCCAGCAGATAGTTAGATGGAGAAAGGAAGAGCTCCAGAGATTTTGTGAGAAGAAAAGAAAGGTCATTTGAAGAGGACGATGATTTTAATTATAGCTAAATCAACAAAATTAATACAAAGACACATCAATTATCATAAAGATTGATTAATGAGCCACTAAGCTCGATTAAATTGGGTTGGGAACTTACACTTGTCATATTCAAAACTTAAACTAGTGAATCATGTGCTTGATTGTTATTTTTTTAAGATGAAGAATAAGAAGAAACGAGTGAAAGGAGGAGTACAACTTTCTTAGTTTTCATTTTTCAAAACTAAGATTGCTAAGTTTCTAGTTGGTGGAAGTTAGTTACCCAATTCCTTAAAAAAATCAAGATTTTCCTTCCTGCACTTTCAGAAATAGAAAATCTCTTCATGCACTTCAAAAAGATATTTTCCTTCATTCAATTTAAGAATAATAAATCACACCTTACTTTCTCAGTAGAAAGTTAGTTTCGGAATTTTTTAAGTATATTTCACTTCGACAAAAAATCTAAAAACGTTTCCCACAAAATGAAAAAACATAATTCAAAAATTATAAAAGTTGTGTGGATGCGTGTTGCACTCTTCTATATGCTTCTGTGAACAATCATGTCACAATATATAACATGTTGAGTTATCATTCATACATGATGTTACCCTTCCACAAGGATAAAATAGAGTAACTCATAGATCAATTAGACAAAATCATATTTTTTATCCTTTTTTTACCCATAACATTTGTCAACTTGAAATAACTAGGAATTATCGGGGGTAAAATCATTTGTAAGATAAATTGGAATATTTATTGATGAGAGAGAGAGAGAGAGAGAACAGAATAAAATAGAGGAAGGCTCCATAGAACCACGTATTAGATCATTTTATACTACATTTCCCTAAATCAAGTATTGTAACAAAAAAAAACTTCTAAAACTTAAAAGAATCACTCATGTTCCAATTGGAAGAAGAAAAAGAAGAAAGATGGATACTCGAAATAAATCAGCTACTTAATTATCAACCTTTTGTTGCCTTTTCTAACCAATCAAAAAACACAACTTCTTCTCCTCTTGAGGTTTTTGGTCGAGGCTACTGTAGTGAGTTAGCCACATTAGAACTGTATCCGCTCCTGCTGTCAAATGATTTTCACTCACCAGATCAATCTATTCTTTTTTAAGGACGTTACATTGATACAAAGCCAGTATTTCCGCTGCAAATTCCAACTTCTATCATTTTGATCAAGACCCAAGACCGGAATTTCCTACAACAACCTTCCCTTCTCTTGTTCAATCAAAGCTTATTTGAGCCATTTCTCTAAACCCACAATTGGGATGAAGATATGAATCAAACCTTTGTTAGTATGATTTCCTCAGAGTAGCTTCTCGCAAACGCACATTGATGGCTGTTCACTGTAAAGGTTAGTGCAAGCGAATTCGTTAAACCATGAGGGTATGGACGTAGGCATAGGTTCTTCTTCCATCTTGACCTGCCGAATCAAGAGTTGCACATTCTTCTTCTTTGTTTGGTCTTAGTCTCTTTGTTCTTCTCTTTCTTTTTGTAGGAGAAAATTATCAAGGCTTATATTCATCATCATCATTATCATGATTGGCCTAGATCTTCCTTTTTTTTTTTATGATTCTGGTTGAGATTGTGAAGTGAGCATACCATTAAGATAGTTGGAGAATGATTGCTAAGGCATATTTTCATTATCATCATCTTGAGGAAATTGTAAATTGAGTGGATCAGTGAGACAGTTGTGTAGTGAAAGTTCATCCCAACTGAGATTTCTAAGTTGCAATTCAATTAACAATAGCGAAATAATAAAAGAACTAGCAAATAAATCAATCACACACTATAAGAAGAAGGCATGCAGATTTATTACATGGAGGGAAAAAACCACAAGTTCTAAGCAATTCAAAAATCAAGCACTATGAATCACATAGTTACAAGATATAATCATAACCTTTACTCAATCTTCGTACCCTACAGATTGCAGTTCTTCTTGCACAACTTCACAATGTAATGAGTCCATGCCATTCATTGCTCTACGCAATTGATTAGAACTCCTCGACGGCAACGCATCTTCGTACTTGATCGAATCACCCAGAAACCGCAAGGCGTACAATCTTCTACTAGAGATGTAGAAGTAACAATCTCTTGACCAAGAAACTTCAACACTATCTCTCCAATGGAAGGTCTAAAGAAAAAAATGATCTCCAATAAATTTTCTCAACTCAGAATAGTGAGATTTGTATCTTAGGGTTAAGAGAAACACCCTTTAAATAACCCACAATTCGTGTCTTAGAGTTACGGTTTGTATAGAACACAAAATAACACCTATGAGCATCCTCTCGAACATGTAAATTAAACATCTAGTTATTTGCACTTCAATGCAATTCCTATCAGGCTCACTTAAGCTTGAAAATCTAGAGCCATCTGCTCGACTCGAGCTCATGTGAGCGTCTGCTCGAGCACCTTTAGAAAACTTTATTTTTTACTTCAGCTCCTCTAGCGATGAACCACAATCTATTTTTTAAAAAAAATAGAAAATTACAACTCAATGGACCCAAAATTTTGTTTAACCCATGAATTAGCCAACACTCATAATTCTAACATGTAGGGAATCAACCTTCTAGCTTGAGGGTTGATATCTTGTAATTTTCCTTTTTGGAACTGATTCAAATATCATCTCCCTCCTTTCTGATTCAATGAACACATCAACCAGAAGCATGAGTCCACTAACGTCTTCTTCTGTTGTTTCTTAGTGTTGATGGTGATTCATGATTGCAGTTTGACATCCAAATTTCAAATGTTGATGTTGATGTAATGGGGCTTGTTAGAATTGAACTGAAAGTGACCCAAGGGAAAAATAGAGAGACCAATAGATAAATAGAAAATGTAAATGAAGAACAAGAAAGAAAGAGAAATGAATTGAAAATGCAAGACTTACATTGATGAAATTTGTGACTCAAAAAGAGAGATGATGATTACTGATAGATGAAGAAATTGAAAATGCAAAACAAGAGCAAGAATCAAAACAGACGGCAAAAAGAAAGTGAAACAAATTGAAAAAAAAAACAAGACTTACATTGATTCAAACTTGCAACTCTGTGTGTGTGTGTGTGTGTGTGTGTGTGTGTGTGTGTGTGTGTGTGTGAGAGAGAGAGAGAGAGATGATGGATGGTTATTGATTGAGAGACGATTGAATTGAGTTGAGAATGCTAGACTTCAATTAGAGAGTTTCTTTGTATTTCCAAAGAATAGTGATCGTTTATTATTGGTGCCGATTAAAACTATATTTATATGTTTCGGTATTTTTTTTTTTAACTTGACTTGGTGGCCAAGAGGGGAAAAGTTGAAGGCATCCACTGGAGATCGACCTTGGTGGGTGATATGGGAGTGGGAGCCTTTACCACCAAAACATCCCTAGGTTCCCATATGTTTTTGTAGTTGACTTTCCTTGTCTTTATAGAAATAAAATAGTCTTCTTCTAACAACTTTCTATTTTTGATACTTACTTCTTGACCTACAAAGTTATCTATTATTTTATTTCGATTGCTATTTTTATTTCTATGATTATTTCTATTTTCATATACCGGGGAATTAAGAAATGTTTTTATACTCTCTTTTTCTTGATAAAAATGGTTTACACTATAAAGTTTAAATAATTTCTGACCTATTTTTTAAAAATATATATATCTCTCTCTATCCATGGCTCTTGTTTGGTGGGGCCCATAGTACAGATAGATTAAAGGCGGTTGATTCAGTTTTCTATTTGCACTCATTATCTTCCCAAGCCCATGCTTCCTGCATCAGGGCTCCAATATAGGTCAACTTCTAGTCTGGGCCAATTTGTTTGCTTGGAATTCATAGGGAAAAGGATCCCAATAAATGGAGAAAAAAGAAATAAGGTAGAGGTGTAAAGGATAGGTATTCAGCCTTTTAGGTTTACAATTGGATTTGTTCTAGATTTCTCCTAAAAATGACTTTGGTGCAATAATTTATTTTCAGATCATCATCATCATTTGGCTGTTTGGACTGCTGGTCTTGAAGTGATACTTCAACTTGAGTACGCAGGGATCACTCCATACGCTAACACTTCTCAACTATAATTATGTTGGCAATGATCATATTGCTTCTTCATGTTGCTAATTGTTTGTGCCTATTTATGTATGTAAACGAAGGTTAATGCATAACCAATTAACCATTAAACATTACATGTTTGTCAACACCATTTTATGCACTACGCGTGTTTACATTGGTGTCAACATGCTACGAAGATTGTCCAACTTTGCGCCCAAAATTGTCACACCTCCAACCTTGGCAAACAGTTATGCATATTTGTCTATCCACTGTGGCACCCATATATTCCTAAAAATCCTCTTTTTATGAACCGAATCCCAAAAAGAAGTAATAATAAAAACAAAAATTAAATGTGTTTTATCCATGCTGAGACATACCTATGTGAAGTCCAAAGGAATATGTTATCCTACTAACGCTTTCAAGTGCAGTCCAGCACTATTGAGCCCACATGGGCCTACCTTTTATCGGTACAACCCATTCTATAGTCTTTTCATCACATAATCTAGCATTATGCCCAATTTTAAACTCACCAAACCTATAGGTACCATTGGATTGACTCTCAAGAAAATCTACAATTAAAATCCAGCTAAACATCAAGGCCATTGAATCAAAGGCTAGGATAATCTGGTGGGGCTTATCCATGATGGGATCTTTCAATTTACCCTCCTCCTAATTAGTTAACTTACGTTTAAGTGGGCCCCATGAGCTGGACTACATATAAGCTATATGTAGTCAGGTCATAGGTGAAAAATCAATGGATGTATCCATTCTAGAACCTACTCAAAGTATGAACCAATTGCACCTACTTTATAAAAGAATTCATGTGTTTTACCAATTGTATAACATAAAAAAAAAAAATAATGTGTTATATCCATTGTGAGGCCTACCTACTTTACGAACAAAAAAAGTATTGTGTTTTATTCATTGCAAGGGGCTAGAAAATTAATTGTTTCATTCAAACTTTAAGGCCTACTTATATGAAATATGCACTTGAATAAATTCATATACTTCATCAATGTTGGGACCCATACCTATTACAAATAAGGTATGCCACGTCATAAAAGCCCCAATTTAAACCTCATATAAAAATAAAGAGAAACCACAATACAGGAAGAGAGAAATTGTGTCTACCATATATCGGGCCCAAATCACAATTCAAATTATGCCCTAGTTACCATATCTACTACAAAAGAGCAATTATCTTTTATTAGCGCTTATACAAGTATTTATTTTAATAAAAAAATATTAAAAGAAGACTATACATAGCTAGGCCTAAGGTCGGGCCTTTATTGCTAGTAAAAATTAGTTTTGTAACTCTATGATTTCTAAAATTGAAATTAAAAATAAAATATTAAAAAAATTAAAACTGCTCTCTGTACAACAAAAAATCTCAGCACCTGTGAACTGATTTCATTTACGATCTTCAAGGATTTCTAATGAGAAATTAATTTTGATAAAGTTTAGAGACGCTATCTTATATATCCAGAGTATGTTGTTCAAATATCTTGCTTATGAGAACTACTTATATCTTGCAGCATCCGTACTCAAATTAATGGTCTAGTCGACGACTCATCCATTGTGTCCACATATGCCTGAAAACATGAAAGAACTTAACAAGTCAAGTTATGATGAGTTTATTCGGTCAATGGTGATCAATGAAAACTAAGGGATTGTATCTTTATAAGGTGTAATAGTGAATTGGGAACTCTTTTTGCTCGATGAGTTAGCACTTGAAAGTATGTAGTTAAAAAGGGCTTACACAATGAGGGTGAATTGGGACCTCTTTTTGCTCGATGAGTCAGCACTTGAAACTATGTAGTTAAAAAAGGCTTACACAATGAGGGATACCTTTTTTTTTTTATATGACGGAGGATGTCACAACCCTTTGTGCCAAACTAATCTCTTAGGATCTAAGGGGGCTAGGTAAATCTCCTATGGCCAAGTGTGGTAATATAATTCAAACCCATAACCTCCGAGAGCAAATCATGGCCAGCTAGTGGGGGACCTTATGTGTTATTATGAAACGTAAAATCCATGCAAAGGTTGTCACTAAGCTAGCAAGATGAAAACTCAACCAACGGAATGCGGTTAACCAACGCTCCACAGGGGTAAAATGCATGCACTTTTTCTTAGTTGGAGGAAGCATTAGGGCTTAGTGTGTCAATTGATACTGGTTGTTTTACATTTTTTATACAAGTAAATTTATAATTATATTTATATGTAGTCATGTTTTCTCTTTACATTAATTATGGATGAGTTAATTGTGCATATTCAAGAAGAAGTACCATGGTGTATGTTGTTTGCAGATAATATAGTATTGGTGGATGAATCAAGGGATGGTGTAAATGCAAAACTTGAAAGATAGAGGGACATTAAAATCTAGAGACTTTAAAATAAGTCATACAAAGCTAGAATATATGGATTGCAACTTCAGTGGACATATACAAAGTATTGAAATCACTGTTAAAATTAAAACCCATGAGATACCACGTAGAGATTCTTTTCGGTACCTAAGCTTGATAATTAGTAAGGATGTGAAGATTGACGAAGATGTGGAGCATATGATAAGGGCCGGATGACTGAAGTGGAAACTAGCTTTTGGAGTGCTTTGTGACAGACGAATGCCAACTAAATTGAAAGGCAAATTTTCTAGGACAGTGGTTAAACCAGTTATGACATATGGAGCAGAATGTTAGCCAATTAAGAAGACGCATATTCATAAGATGGATGTAGCCGAAATGAAAATGCTTAGATGGATGTGTGATAAAACTAAGAAAGATAAAATTAGAAATAAGCGCTTTCGAGAGTATCTAGGAATAGCACCAATAGGGGATAAGATTAGAAAAACTCATTTAAGATGGTTTGGGCATATTGAGCATAGGCCGGGAATGACACCAGTGAGAAAAAGTTTGGTTATACAAGCGAATGGCCCATCAAGATGTAGGAGTAGGCCGAAGAAAATATTGATAGAGGTCATTGATTCAGATTTGAAGAAGTTTAACTTATCGAAGAATTTGGCTCAAAATAGAACGGAATGGAGAAATATAATTCATATAGCCAACCCCAACATAGTTGAAATAAAGCTTTGATGATGATAATGATGATTTATATATATTCATGTTTCAAATTATTCATTTTTGCAAGGGATGCTCCCTAGAATGATATCTTGTCATACTCAAGTTAAATTCGTGTCATCTATTCTATGTTTACTTATAATCTTTTGATGTTATGATGCATGAAATTAAATTGATCTTATATGTGCATTTTAAATTAAATATCCTATCTGTTGAGTTCATCCTGTTCTTACCCCAATCATGAACCATTTTTAGGTAACGACGAATATATTGGTGTTGACAATACTAACAATGCCAATAAGGGAAACGTGATGCAAGTTGGATTTGTGGAGACCACTAGAGTCACTAGTTAAACATTTAAATTCCGACTTATTTAGTTTTATTTAGTTTATTTTAATTTCAGGGACAAATGTTGAATATAGTTGTATGTGAGTTTAATATTTAAATTAATGACTTTAAGTGTAGTTTTGATAAATTAGTTAAGCAAACGGATTTAGTTTAAATGACTTGTGCTCTTTTTTTATTATGTTTAGTTGAATGTCTGGAAAAAAAATTCCACTGCAGTATGATTTGACTAAATTCACATATGCGAAAATTATTGGATTTTATGGTCCAAATAGCATATTTGTATTAGCTCGATTTAGGTGGTGACAACATGAGTTTGGTTTCATTATGGTGCACCTTGGACAACTAAATACTTATTTTTTTTTTAATCTTCCTTTTTCAGATGGTACGTAGCTAATCGATGATTTTACATTTTTATTTTTACTAATATTGCAAGGGGGACGGCTCTGGTACAGCATCGCTGCACTGCATTAGAGTGCAGCGACCTGCTTTATCAAGTAAAGATAGCCCATGTCAAGCTTTTTAAAGAGGCATTTGAGTTTGAAAACTCGCTATACGTACATGGGAGCTTCTAAATGAACACATTGTTTTTCTTTCTGCATACCATTTAAAAAAAATTATCTTAATAGCGAAATTACGGATTTGGGGTTGTTCGAGGCGATGGGGCTCTAAGCGGTTGAGGTGGTGGTGGAGAAGAAAGGGGTAGGTAGGGCAGCTGGCGGGGTAAAGGGAGAGGGAAAGAACGGGGCTGTGGGGAAGAAGGGATGGTGGTGGAGAGCTGGGGAAGAAGAAGGGATGGGATGTGCGGGTGGAAGGGGTGCACTGGGTGTAGTTTTTAGTTTTGAATTGCCAAAAAAAAAAGGATTAGAAATAAAATATTTATAATATTATTAAAAAATAGGAAAAACCTCATTTAGAATTATCAATTTATGCCTTAAATTGTCTCAAGCTGCCCTGATATCAGCTATAGGGGCTAAAACTCCACCCTAAGTAGAAAGAAGCTAACCTCTAAGAGGTAACACGGGCCCTCTGACGGGAAAAAAATCCCCCCTCTAAAGGACAACTCCTTGTAAAGTGAAATTTGACGATTTGAAATTGGAGCGGGGATGGAATTCAAACTGAACGGCCAGATTGGCAGGTAGGACCCATAGTGGAATTGATTGTGGACCACGGACACAACATTGGGGACGACATCGAAGAGTTCCTACCTTGGACGCAGAGGGAGAAACCACTTGTTTTATTGTTAAAATATAATTCAATGCATATCCTCACAAAGAGAGGCCTCCTTTAGCTAATACACTGGAAACATGTGGCGAGGCATCGCCACCCTGTCCATAGATACAATCAATCAAAGCCGATCCCTGGGTCTGTTGGACAGGGGCTTGAGTCGCGTGAGACTGCCTGAAAATGTGCCAAAGCCAATTTAAAAAAAAATAGAAAAAGAAAATGGATGCCACCTTTTATAGGGACAAACTCAAGCCTAACAAAACTAACGAAAAAATTACTATTAGCGGGAGAACAATAATCAGAATATCATAAAAAAGGAATTAATGAAAAGAGAAATTTGAAATATTTCAAACCTACAATTTATGTAGATAAAACTGAGAACTACTATAATATCATACAAAAAATATTTTGATTTAATGAGGATTTTCAGAAATACTGGCATTTAAGGTTGATTCAAGTCATCTTGAAGGTTTTAGTTTCCACAATAGCCTGAGTTGACCTGTACAGGCTTAAAGATGTAAAATTTTTAAATGTTCCTTTTGAAAATTGAATCCTTCTTCTTAAACATCTTAAATTTGTTTTAAAACGTCTTCATTTTTAAATTTGTTTTATCTTGATCATTACCTTATATTTGTTTTGTTTCATCTTAATTCTATTTATCATATCATTGAGATGGGCAGTGTCTGAAGTCAGAGTTCAAATGAAATAAACCACCACAGAAACTAGCTCGGCTCGACCATACCTTCAACCTTTTAAGGTGATGATCCCATGGCCGCTTCAGTTTTCAAAGCATTGGTCAATTTAGGATGACTGAAAATTTAAAGTGCGCCCCGGACGACTCCAAGCTGTGTATTTATTTTTACCAAACATTCCTTGCCAAAAAGGCCAAATTTTCACCTATGTACGTCCACATGATGAGCCATGTGGGAGAATGTGGAATCATCAATCTAGAGCAATAATGCACCGGAGACAACGTCACTGTCGTAGAGGTAGAAATGCATTTTCGGCCTTCGGGACCCTTACTTTCAAGGATCTCAGAATTTAGTAACCTCTCCTTTGAAGGTAGAATGTAAAAGGTTAGAGATCTGACCAAACTGTATGCCACACCGCAGAGAACCAAAGCAGCCAAATTTCCCCCAAGGGTCAAAACACCAAAACGTCATACAAAAAAATAGCAAAAGCCGCAATTGATTCTTGACAGAGATGTAAACTTCAAAATTCCTCATCACATATACAATGGATGGGTCAGCCAAAAGGCATCCACATATAACAAACAGTGACAGCAAAGGAGTCACTTGCGAATCTGATGCATGGAGGAAATAAATGTGATTAGTCACGTACCAGTATAAAGATAAGCATTATCCAGAATGCAAGATGGAAATGTCCACTGAAATTAATCACTAAAGAAGAGCTCAGTAAGAAATTTGTGAATGCTTACATTTGTACATAGGGAAAGAAGCCATATCAAAGGGGTTTCGTGATGTTGGTGGCACGCCTACAGTCACATGTACACAAGATCCTTGATTCTCTCACCACACGCTGCAACCGTCGAATATGTAGCTTGATGTTTACCAGTTTACCAGCAATCTGTTGCACAGACAAAATCAATTATCAGCATTAACTGCGTGAATGTCTGAAATCCAAATTTTTTGTCCATTCGAAGGTCCTACCTGATGGGCTAACCCAAAAACCATAGAAATCAAATAATCCTGGCCATTCTATTCGATAACTTTTGAGGTAACGAAGAAAACTGATGATAAATGGAAAAATAAACCACTAATACAATGATAATCCATTATTCCATCGGAAAATCCTCCACATGAAAATAACAAGAATGTTGCATGGCATTTAGTAGAGACAGAGAACTTGATTTTAAAAATGAAAAAAAAAGTAAAGTTGTTATGATATAAATTTCCTCAATATTTTTCAGCATTTTACTCCTCATAAAGCATACTTTTGAATCAATCATAAGATAATAATGGATTCAGTAGTGTGTGAAGTGGCACTTTGGCTATAGGCCCAACTCAGCAGTTGATAGATTAGGTTAGTACTCAGATCTAAGCAGTCGGTAGATTAGGTTAGTATTCAGATCTATTTCAATCGGCTCTAATTGAATCAATAGGACTTGCCAAACAGACCGTTAGAAACAAATTTCACTGCTTTATTGTCAATTTTGAAACATCAACTTAACAAAGAAGAAAGATTTACAGACCATTCTCCAAGTAAAATCCTCTGGGCCAAGAGGTTGAGCTGGACTTGAATATAGAAAATGCTTCGAGTGCTGTAAATTTGAATTGCAGAAATAGTTAGCCTTTTGTATTTATAGATTTATATGCATGAATATTTCTAGATTATGAGACTGCCAGAAAGAGTTGCAAACAAGCCAGGTTAGGCTGAGTTTGGCCGTGCCCTCTCATGGTGTAAATAGCTAAGCCTAAGCCTGCACTGTTCAACTTTAAGATTTCAGACCCAAGCAAAAACACAAGCATTAGGAGATTACCAGGGCCAGTTGTGTATACAAACTAAAGCAGGCCAGTCCATCTTGCATCTTTAGACTAAGATAGGCTTAGCCAATTAATAATCACTGAAATAGCTATAACGCAAAACCATGCCAGAAAAGGGATAAATCCATCCCAAAAGCAGGCTGCCTTGGCCAGGTTGCTACAGTATTTTCAATGCAGGAGCGTAAGATTAATGTAATTCAGCCAAACCTTAGCAAGGTTGGCACGCATTTCTTTGATATGCCTGGAATCAATGCTCTTAAGAAAAGTAATAAGCCAACCAGGTTGCAAAGCATCGCTCGAAGAAACAAACAAAGCTATCTGCATAGACAAGCTAAAACATCTCAAAGAAAATTTTAATAGGAAAGAGCAAATATAAAAATGTTACCAAATTACAAGCAATCTAAAACTATCTATAGAAAGCAGTATAGGCACAGTCATCATGTCTCACTAAAGAACTCCTAGATTGAAAGAGCTTAATTCTTCAACCAGCACACTGCAATTAGATAGTAGAAAACAAAATACAGAAACTACCTCCAAAAAGAGAAGGCCAAAAAATGACAGCCAAGATCTTTAAGTATTTATGTTCTCTGCATATTATACATCCCTGATGAGCTCCATCAAATGATGGTCTTTACCCCAACCATGGAACTCAAGTATGTTATATAAGCACTTAGAAACAGAATATTCAACACACCGTGACGGGCCTATAATTCCTCCCCCAAAAGATGAGAGGTAGCTAAGGGAAATCTTATGGCAGCACCAACTTTGAATGGATGCTTAGAATGAACGTCTGTCGACAAGCCTCATGCTTCTAGCAACCAGATCACTGTCCCAACACCAAGGGAAAGGAGGAAACAAAAAAACAGAATATGGTTGCTTGTGAAAATAGTGGAACAAATGTTTAAGATGCTCGGTTCCCATTCTATCTGTGCAAAAAGAGAGGCTTTAAGAAGTCGTTTGTGCAGAGCCATGGAAGAAAAAATGCAGAAGAAACCCTGCATTTCCTTTTCTGCGGCAGCATTTTCCGACCCAGCTTGGTAGGAAAACCGGATCCTCTCCATCACGAAAAACACAACTAAAAAGGTGGTTTCACCCCTTTGATTCCTCACTGCCAAAATTTCCAGCGCCTTGTCTCCCAACCTTTTCACGGAAGGAGGCATTGCACAAATGCCTCCTAAGAGATACTAAGATTTTTTATTTTATGACATGTATTAACAATTTAAAAGAGGATGTTTATTAATTTGGGTATGCTTCAGATTGCACATAGTTTCATTATTGTGGCAGAATGCACAGTGATCAATTCCCCTATGCAATTGAAGTTTTAAGTGGAACAGCTGTCAAGCCACAACATGCAGTTCTGCTTTACTGCATTTTCCAACCCAGGAGTCAACAACCGTTGTTGACTAATATGGAAAAGAAGCTTTGAATGGCATTGAGATGAGAAATTGAGAACACATTAAATGGAATCATCATCAAAGCCTCATTCCAACTATGTTGCGTCAGCTAATGAATCCTGTTTCTCTATTCCAGTCTTTCCTAAGGAGAAATCCTCAGATAGGCTATATACAACTATTTTTTTCCCTCTTTTGAAGAGGAAAATGTAAGTGGCATAATGCTTCCAGTTCCAAATAATTCATGGCACCAATCACTATAAATAATTGGCAACAGAAAAGTAGGAGAAACAGTTCCAATCTTAAAAGAGATGTGCAAACCAACTACCATCTGAGACTTAGACGCATTAGTACAATTTAGAGAAATATACCTTCCGATAATCAAGGATTCCTTCAAAGGGAAGCTCCAATTCATCACTGACGATAACAGGAATACAACCACTAACAATTGCATCAAAGAGCCTAGCAGATGAGGGAGTGTCTCCTGCTGGGCTTAGGCAAAAAACGGATCTGAAGTCCAAAGAAGCAACTAATTAACGTCCCTGTCACTCCACCAAACTAATCCCAACAATATTTGCTAAGAGAATTAACAAAATTCTTAATTACACTTAACCTGCGCATGCCATTCTGTGCTGCTTGCTTCCCATTTGCTCCAGCAGTCCCCTCTTCTATAACAACACCCTCCTTACCGTGTAATTCTTCTACAAGCTTTCCACGAATCTTTCCTCCCTGGCAGTGTAGCACCTTCAAGTTAATTGAGACACCGCAAAACTCAAGGGGCAAAGTAAAAGCTCAAAAGTATCAAAGCTAGTATCAATTAAAACTTTTTCCCTTTTCTACTATCAAGAATACCAGCCGTAAATTAGCATCACTCCAAATATTCAACAATAAGACATCATATACAGTATATAATTCATTATCAGAGTTAATTGTTCATCACAAAGAGTGACGAAACAATTCAATGAGCCACCCATGCCTAACAAGCACATCAGCCTTCCGAGTACCACTTTAAACATAATATGAGTATCCAAAATGTCCGGATTAGTGTTAAATTCAATGAGATAATGCACCAATACTTCAGAATGGAAATGTATAGTGTTCTATCGCATCCTATACTTCACTTTTTATATGTAAAATCCATGTCGTGTCCATGGCATGTCCCTACAGTATCCATGCCGTATTTGGGCATCATAGCTTAAATCAAGTCTTCGTGGTGCTCAAAATGAAAGTTACTTTTCATGATATAATAATATCACCTGTTTTTACTACTTTTTTAAGGGCAGCAGAGGAAATTCATTCCCAAAAAAATAAAAACAAATAAAAAACAGAGAGAGGGACACAAAGCTAACACAAACTAAGAGGATCAACATGAGAGTACTGGGCCAACACTAACCAAAAGAAATTTAAAAAAGAAAAAAGAAACCTCCAACAGTCCAGCCGACATATAATCTGATTACAAAGAGGGCGTAAATAAAGATAATATTGCCACCTTTTTACAACTCGCAGAATCAGATAAGAATAAAATCTAGTAATCTAATGGTAAACCTTTAATTAAAAAGAGGAGAGAATATACTGGCAGGCACCAAACCCATAACAGCTGACTCAAGCTAACCAGGTTTTTTTCTGAGTTCTACCTACTTGAGTACAACCCTGCTGTTTTACAGACTCGGCTTTGTCCAAGTTGCTAGGTTCCAAATACAGTAAAAACTTGATAGGCATATAACATTAATCTGATTCTACACATAAATCAAGTAACAGACATGACACATAAGAATGGATATGCCAGCAATAAAAACTCTGGGTGTCGAAGTCTACAATGATGAATGTGGGTACCTTTTTTATTTATTTTTAATAATGCTAGAAAGAAATAAAGTATGTTATCATTTCGTCATTGTTTATCACTGTTGATTATGATGGCTTTGAGGCTGCTATTATCTTTGCACATAGGCCATTTTCTAGGGCATGTAGCTGGGATTATGCTAAAAGTTCATTAAGGACTAGATTTCATATGCCTAAGCCTGTCTCTCTTTTGTCTAACCATTTGTTGAAGTTTCTCTAGACTGTAGAAACAATAATCTCTAGACGTATCTAACAGAGATCTGTTTGTTGCTATCTTGGACAGGTCATGTCCGTGCCGGGTTGCATCAGTTTGGCATCAGCGCATGGACCTTTCTGGGTAGTCCCAAGTTCAAGTGTTCTATCATCACATTGAAGGCAGGAAAAGAGCAGAAACGTAGAAAAGTAAGACAGACAAAGAAACCTCCATAAAGACCAGGAGATGATGACCCACAAGACGCACAAACTAAAAGTTAAGGGGGGGGGGGGGGGGGGGGGGGGTAATGTACGATTATCACCCAGAAAGGTGTCATTTTTCTATTTTCGTTACAAATCTTTCAGGCAGTAAGATATCATGAAAAGATAAATTAATAAGAAAGATACCATCATGGGAAGGTTGTCCAGAGTTCAAAGATCACTAATATGTATTGCAGCAAAGAAAGTAAATTGTGATTAAAGTTGCTTAAAATGGTATTGGCGATGAAGAGTAAAGCAGCAATGGTAACAATATGACCACATCTTCCAATCCCACTCACTACAAACTTCCAAGAGAAGAATTTTTTATCAAGATCCTTTTACAACGAGGATTTTGAGAAATTGATCCAACAACGTTTTAACCATTGCTGGTCTTGTTTTGTGGGTGACTGGGATCAGTCCCTATCCTTCATTTTCTTTGGATGATGACGCTTCATCTGTCATTTTTCACATATAGCACATTATGTGTATCAAATATGCCCTGGTCTTGTTTTGTGGGTGACTGGGATCAGTCCCTATCCTTCATTTTCTTTGGATGATGACGCTTCATCTGTCATTTTTCACATATAGCACATTATGTGTATCAAATATGCATTAAACACATATATGGAAAATGAAAAGATTACCTTTCAAAAAAAAAAAAAAAACAAAGAAAAGATTCTTACGGCATTTCTTTTAAGCCTCCCCCGAAAGAAAAGCAATATGTTTCTTTGAGTTTCACTTTCTGACATACATTTGGCATCACACACTTCAACATTTGGAACATAAGGAAGAATAAGGTCTTTTTCCAGCCAAACTTGTCCAGGCTTGTACCTGCATATCC
Organism: Sextonia rubra; assembly: GCA_037013555.1. Classification (NCBI taxonomy): domain Eukaryota; kingdom Viridiplantae; phylum Streptophyta; class Magnoliopsida; order Laurales; family Lauraceae; genus Sextonia; species Sextonia rubra. Next base: position 13,333,202 of record JASUAD010000007.1, on the reverse strand, counting down.
GTAACATGATTAATTTTAACAGCTAACATTGCCTTCGCGCACCATCATAGATGGATCATAATTCATAAATAAATACTGAATAAGTACTACAAGCTCAGATAATAACCAGTTCCCAGTTGAGTCCATATCTGGAAGAAGCCAAATGGCATTTTTCATGAATCGGCGGACAGACTTAAAAGACCATGGGTGATGAACTGGGAGTATATGGTCCCTTCCTTCAGATCTTTTCCATGCAGGTTGATCTGTCACCCACTTCAAAGCATCCTATGTTCACAAAGAAATCTATTTCAGTAAGAACTTAAAAAATGCATGACATTTCTTGGCAATAACTGTAACAAGATTAAGAAACATTATTAACATCAATATGATAGAACAGAACATGTCAGCAGTGTCCTGTAAGCAAGTGCCAAAAGTACACCAAAAAGACTAATGTGCATATATGGCAGCCAATGCCCGATCAACCTATTCATCATCATCATCAAAGCCATGTCCCAACTATGTTGAGGTCGGCCCTATCAAATTATGCATATATAACAATTTTCAGATACATATAGAAAGGCACCATATGCAATAATAGTGACGTTGCAGCAACACAAATCTGCATATTCAGCAGCCAGTATCCTATCAACCTATTCATATATAACAACGTTCAGATATAAAAAGAAAAGCACCATATGTGAAAATAGTGGAGTTGCAACATGCATGTATCTATGGGCCCATTTGGTAACTCTAAAAATATGCACTTATTCAAACATCGAGAGCTTATTGGTAATTTAGAGTGTTTGATAACACACTAATTATATTTCAACTTTACAACTTATTTTTAGTAATTAGCAGTTTTAACCTCCTAAATATCAGCTAGCAAGAGCAGCTTTTTTTTTTTTTTTGGCGACTTTTGTCCTAAAAGCAGAGAATGCAGAGATTGACAGACATGTTGGAACAAAATGTCCTGTAAAAACTTCAATATTTCCAGAAATACCCTTACAGCTTAATTTCCTGCAGATTTCATACTCGACTCTCCTTCTCTACCTCGATATCACTTTAGTAGATTCCATCAGCATCAATCGACTCTTCTTCTCTTCTTATCTCAAGAGGACAAAGCAGATTCTCCCCCCCTTCCCCCACCCCCACAACATCACCACCAGGTTAGTTCCTCCTCTCCAAATAACCATTTCTCCGTTCCCATGGACAAACATCAAATCTGCATTTCCTTGCAAGACCAAGTACCAGGCTGAGGTCCAAGCTCAAGGCCACCAGAAATACAGATTAGCCCCACTACCTCTCTTTCTCCTGATCATTTCCCATTTGGAAGTTTTCTTCTAAATGCAGTCTCGGTTGACTCTGAGTTCTATTTGCTTTGGTGGGTGTCTGTGCTCTGTCCCAGTACTATGGGGGATTGTGTTGTTTGAGTTTTATTTGCTTGATTGGAATAACCTGTTTTTGTTGGATCTTTTCGCTTATAGATTGGGATTTTTTATGATAAAAATCCCACCCATGTTGAATTTTTCTTCTAGGTGCATTCTCTTTTTTATTTTTTAAGTAGTTTGTTCATGGGTGTCTTCTCTTTCTTTATTCGCTTTGATGGGTATGTGAACTTTATATAATTTGCAATTGTGTTTTTTATTACATGGAAGAGTCTTGCATGATCAGAATTCATAACCCTATGCTTTTAGTTTGACTATTTTATTTACAGATTGGGTTTTTTGCATGATCAGAGTCACATGTTCGGTATTTCTTGTAAACACATTTTCTTTGATTTTTACACTGTTCTTGCACCAGGATTATATAGCTTATGAAACTAATTTGAATGTTGGCGAAAGTCAAAGTTGCAGATGAGGCATAGCTTAAGAACTATTTATTTCTTTATTGAAACAACACAAGCATGCACTGAAGCTATGGTGACTGGATCAGATCTGATTATCATTTGATTGAGTTTGGGGGGGGGTGGTGGTGTGTGTTGTGATGGATGGTGATAAATGAGACACATAAGTGACTGGGGAGATTGTGCTTTTTTTACTTGCTATGGGGGCCAAGGAGGGTTTGCTTGGCTTCTCCTTGCTGTTAATTGGAGTGACCAAACAGTGCCCTCATCTGATAATCCTACACCAATGACTTCATGCCCTCAAATTGACTTTATGATATAATGATTGGATAGATGAAGTAGCAGTTAATTGCCAATTAATGGAGATAAATAGAATGGGAAAGTGAGAAAGTGTAATTAGGGTAAAATGATCGCAAGTAATCCAAAGGACCACTGCCGGAAGAAAAATAAGAAATATGTATATAAATACATGTGTGTGTGTGTATAGAGATATAGATAGACACATAGATACACATGGGAGGCCTAATAGTACTTTGGATCGGCCCATCATATATGTTAGAAACCAAAATCTACACTAATTGAAAGATCCAGTATGGTGATGTAGACCATCAACCTAGTACATCATGATGATTATTTAACACCACCTCCTCAATAAAAAGAAAAGGGCCCCTGACCAATTAGATGAGACTCTCTCGCCAATTAATGCATAGAACCATCAATTGTTTACTCAGTTAAAAAAGCGCTCATTGGAGCATAGAATGTGTCATCTATCATAAAATGCCATCAAATAATCCGCATGTCTCAGAACTGTGGCCCATTTGAAGGATCATTGGGCCATTTGAATCCACACATCTTCATTATATCAACTGGACTCCTTTAGACCCTCTTTCTTTCTTTCTTTTAAAAAATGAGAAGGAATTGCCCTGTAATAAGCTATTATTTGGAGGTTTGCCAAACACTCTATTATAAAATAAGAGCTTTTTTTAAAACTTTACCAAACAGTCTAAATTGTAAATTAGAACTTAAAAGGTAGAGCTTTTATTTTAAAGCTTAATCTAATTAGTGCTTATTAGTTATTTAGAATTACCAAACAGGTCCTAAGCACACTTAAAAGATAAGCTATTGGACTTTCCCAACACTTAAAATAGCTGCAATATTCTATGACAATAAGAAACTCTAATCAACCTTTTTTTTTATAACAAAAACTCCCATGAACTTATTTATTCTTCCCCACAATTGTCCTTCAAAAATTGTCAAAATCCTAGGATCATAACCCAAATCCTATGATTGTATTGAATCCTAAGGAAAAAGATTTGACAGATTCCATTTTTATGTAGAGCTCAGGATTCATGTGTGAATCTTACAGTTTGATAGTTGTTCTATTGAAACTTATGAGCAATTTGTCTGGATAGGAATAGGCACAAATGATGCACAAATACTTCAAAATGGCCAGCGTATCGTATCCGATACTTTACTTTTTGTATATAAAATCCATGTCCTAACCATGCCCACAGTATGCCCTTGCCATATCCATGCCGTATCTAGGCATCATAGACAATTGCAAGGTTAGTATTAGTAATCTTTTTTACTTACCTTTTTTTTGTTAGTGTTTCTATTTGTAACAGGTATCTGCTAGTTAATGAAACTGCTAAAGCAATAAATTTGGATCAGGCATGGTCCACAGATTTGACCTCCTTTGGACACATATTAAGGATGCATTAACAACCACAATATCCCACCACCACAAAATATCTACATTGAATCGGACGGCTGATCGATGCAGAATGAAAAGAGATGAAGATTGAGATAAGGGGGGAGGTAGGTTAGACTATCGCCGGAGATTTTTTGCCTCACACCAAACTCCCTATCACTGGTGAGGAAAACAAGAACTTGGGGACCCCAAAAGCACTCTGAAATTTTTCATTCATTTTAGTCTTGCATGATGAGCCAAAAAGGTTTTACATCATTTTTTAGGAAAATAAGAGAACCTTAAAAGGCTAGAACTAATCTAGACCATCCAAACATGTTGATGGCCAGGATTAAAACATCTAATTAAAAGACGTAGACAGCCTAAAATATACTTAAAAATCCTTAATAAAGTAAAATTAGATGGGCTAGGCCCATTGGCAGGTCAACCAATTGGGGCCATGGCTCTATCCTACACCATGCAGTCTCCAGAGAAAGCACACAAATCTATAGCTAAAGAGTCAACATCCAGAGCTCCAACCTTCATTAGCCACCTCAATAATACATTAACAACCACAATATTATGCCACCACAAAAAATCTATAGCCAAGATAACCTTGGCAACATTGCCCGATCCAAAGGCAGGGGCTCTAGGAGGAGCTAAGAATTTCTACAAAGTAGCAGTAGGAGACAACTTGTAATGACCCCAACCCACTACCCATATGATATTGTCCATTTAACCCAATCTTGCTGTGAGGTTTTAAAAGGCCTCATGTGAGGTTAAAGGTGAGGTCATACACATATACATCCAAGTCAGGACTTGGACATTTCTGATAAGAGACTTATGCACCACTATACCCAATCCTTTAGAGTTTCCGCCGCCCTTGCTCTTGGCAAATACTCGCGGGACCCAACGCCCTTCTATAGGGAGCCACAAGCATGACACACTCCCCCATCAAAAAACAGAGCCGTCCTCGGCTATGATACCATCTGTAACGACCTAAGCCTACTACCCACGTGATATTATCTGCTTTGGCTCAAGGGATTTCAACTCAATATCGCCACACAGTTTTAAAAGGCCTCATGTGGGGTTAATGATCAGGTCACACACAAATGTACCAAGGACCAAAACTTGGATGTTTCTCATGTAGGACTTCTGCACCACTGCATGTTCATTCCTTTAGAATTAACACCCACCCCCTGCACCCCCCCCCCCCCCCCCCCCCCCCCCCCCGCCCGCCCCCCCTCTTCCTTCCTTCCTTTTCTTTCTCTTTCTCTTGGCAGATGCTCACCAAACCCAATGCCGTTCTGCAAGGGGGCCACAGGCATGACACAACCCACTAACTTTGATGGCCAAGGGGAAAGAGGCAACCCAAAAGGTGCCATCTTTCATGCAAGTTCAGAGTCTACTATAACAACCATCAAGTGGAATGTAAACCATGCTAATCAAACCCAACAAAGGCTGAATAGAGCCTCTTCTAACTTGGAAACGTTCCTTCTAAGAGATAGGACCCCAAGCCACATTATCTTCTACTTTCTCCTATAATTCCTCACCCCACTCTGCAACTATAAGCACTGTCAAACAGATCTGGGAATGAATAGCTAATGCTCAATTCACAACAAAGTTATCTAGCCAAAATTAGATTTATTCCCCTATCCAAACAGGAATATATTAAATATTCTTTATATCATCTTTATCAACACCATATTTCACCAAAATATCCACAGCCACAAAAGCACTCAAATATACAATTCCTAAAGGAACATTACATTGTGGCACTTAATTCCCATCTCTCTCTTAGACTGAATCCAATCACCAAAGCACTGGGGCTTTCTTTATGTCCCAAGCATCTAACTGCATTTTCTGAACCACCACAAGGACTACCTTCCTCTAGAACCTTTCATAGGTAATCTTCAAAGCTTTTCTCACCTAACTCTCTGCCTAAATAGACTCCCTTTAATCTCCCAAAGAGTAAGAAGTATGAAATATCATGTTATGGATAGGTCATGATTTAATATATCAACCGATACGATGCAAGTTGATATGTATCAAGTATCAATTGATATCAATACAATACTTTCATGGAAAGTTAGTACTAGGCCGTCTCACATGCATTGGCAGATATAGACGCAACACAAAGTTCATGGCCAACACTGCTATTTTATCCTCCTTTTTCATTTTTAGGAGTTCAAACTAAGAGAGAACCCCTTTTCAGCCTCAAGATTATGGAAATTATTTTTTTCTCCTCAAGATGCCTCTTATAAATGAACACATTTCATTCATGTATTAGAGAGACTTAGATTTGGCTATAAAGTCCCAGCAAAATAGATCTACCAATTTTTACAGTATTTTTTTATTATTTTGCAATCACTAAGAAAAATTAGGGGCTTTTTTTATATCTTTTGATTTTTATCAAATTACATAGAGCAGAAGTGATTGAACAAACTTAATTCCAAAAATCATCTAGTAAGTCATACAATGTTGTCAATGAACTTTAACTTTATATTGTGAAAATCCTAAAAATTTTAACAAATGTGTTTTATATTACCATTAAAGTTAAGAACATTAAACTAATCCTGATAAAACAGTGATACAAAATGTATGACATTGGGAGATCGCTGAATGCCTTCATGACATGCCCTATGAAGGAAAAAAATGACCCTAATATATTCCAAAATTATGCAGCGGAAGCGTGGTGAGGTATTATGCAAAATGCCTATGTATGGGTAGCAAACCCAAGGGCAAACCCTACTGGGGCCTTAGCCTCCTGTTGTATCCAACCAACCCTCTGAGTAAGCCATAAAAAAAATTGTTGCAGCCCTTCCTGACACCTTAAGGTTTTGGGATAAAGTGGTCAAGACGTTCGAGTAATGGTATCAGAGCCCTGTGAGGTCTAGGGTTCGAGTCCACGCATCGCGAAAGCGTCATGGGTATTATGCAAAATGCATATGTATGGGTAGCAAACCCAAGGGCAAACCCTACTGGGGCCCGCTCGGCCTTAGCCTCCTATGGTATCCAACCAACCCTCTGAGTAAGCCATAAAAAAAATTGTTGCAACCCTTCTTGACACCTTAAGGTTTTGGGATAAAGTGGTCAAGACATTCGAGTAATACTTCACACAATAAACAAAAGACACAAAACAACACAGAACAAAACATAAGTGTAGTAAGATGCAAAAGCTTGAAAAAAAAAATAACCATCAAGGTCAGCCATCAATATATGTAAATAATTATGCATGATTAGTAATGTGGGTCATGGTCCACCTATGCTTTCGATAATGGTTTTACTATGGTTTTCTTTGCCACAAGTAGGTCTGCGAGATCAACAGCAATTGATCAGATACAAAATGGACTCATCTTCAAGCAACCAAAGTAATCGAACAAATGGACAACAAGCCTAACGCCTCCATTGGCTAATGCCAACAAGTCCTCGAGGTCCATACCATCAGGTTACAAGCTCTCACTATGGCCATACTGCCTTCGATAATGGTTTTACTATGGTTTTCTTTGCCTCAAGTAGGTCTGCAAGATCAACAGTAGTTGATCATATACAATATGGACTCATCTTCAAGCCACCAAGGTAATCGGACAAACGGACAGCAAGCCTAACGCCTCGATTGGCTAATGGCAACAAGTCCTCGAGATCCATACCATCAGGTCACAAGCTCTCACTATAGCCATACTGCCTAAAGGCTTAAGTGCAAGGACATAAAAAAAAATATATTACTCAAAAGATAGATAAGATCTAACTCATATAACTAACAACATAATAGATACATATAGAGGCTTTCCCATCCGGCTATTCCGAAGGGAGTTCAGCCAGCCATACCTTTACTGGTAGCTCTATGCATCTTTCTTTTCTATTGTTCTCGTTTTGCACAAAGGAAGGGTCCTTATATAGGCATGCAGGCCGACCCAGAAGCATAAAAAATAATAATAAAAAGACTGAGAGTTCCCATGCGAAGGGAATCTTTCAACAGGATCTGGGCATCTTTTTAAGAACACAATATTCCCTCGTGTTGCTACAGCTAAGCATCTTTTAAGGGAACAGTACGCACCCGTGCTGCTACAGAAAGATGCTGGGCATCTTTGGAGGGAATAGTATGCACCCGTGCTGCTACAGGGAGATTCTTATGAGGTGATGGTTGCTGGGCCGGATTCTTCTACATCTGTGTCAGCTGGGTTTTCTTCAGGAACTGGCTCGAGAGACATGTTGAGTTTAAGAAACATTTTGAGGACTCTGACCTTAGCTTCAATGTCTCTGAGGCCTTGGCTAGTAAAAGCCTCTATACAACATGGAAGTTCTATGCGTATAGACTTTTGTCCTAATTTCATCTTTTCGACAGTACCATCGTTGAAAACTTCATTGGCTTGGATTATAATGGATTCAATGAGGTTGACTGTGTACTGTTTCTGTAAGTTGTCTAAGAGTTCAAAGACGACATGATCTATGAGCTCAGTTCTCTGTCTTGCTATAGCTAGTAAAGAATTAGTGACTTCACTAAAGACCTAGCCAAATATAGAATTGTGCTAGTGACTTCATTAAAGACCTAACCAAATACAAAAGCAGTCTCTCTGCTAAACTCAAAAAAACCGAACAAACTAATCCTTTCTCCTGGACAGAAAAAGATATAGAAATTGTTAAGCAATTAAGAGAAATAGTAAAAACTATTCCTCCTCTCAGTCTACCCAGCGCAGAAGATTCTTTTATCCTCCGAAGTGATGCCTCGGACAAACAATGGGGAGTAGTCTATATGACTGTAAATCCTCAAGATAAAGAAAAAAAAAAAAAGAACAATCTGCTATTATAAATCAAGAACATTCACCCCAACTCAATGTAACTTTCATTCTCATGAAAAAGAGCTATCAGCCGTTATTCTTCGCATAGAAAAATATGCCCTATTTCTCAGACCAAAGAAATTTACTATAGAAACATATTCTAAATTTGTTCAACACTTTCGGAATGCTCCTCTAAAAAAATTAACCCAGAAAAGGCTCATTAATTGGCATCATTTTTTAAATGAATTTGACTATGAAGTAATACATATTTCAGGACAAAAAAATGAGCTAGCAGATATTTTATCTAGAGAAAGCATGTTTTCTAACCCCAGTTCTTACTCAAAAATCTGTTTTGTTCAAAGATACAGATGATAAGAGGGAAAGGAAGAATACCTTCTCGTGGCAAAGGAAGAATAACCCCAGAAAAGCTGCTTGAAAATCAAGCTCTATTCCAGCAATTCTTGGAATTCCAAGAACTTAATAAATTAAGAATCGGAGAAGGAAGTGACTCCGAACTCAGTGACCATGCTCCTCCCCAGAAAACCCTCAAAATCAAGGAACTCCCAGAAGATGAAGCATGAACTCAAATTCAAAGGAAAAACACAGTTCCTCCTCAGCAAAAAAGAGTGCAAAATATTATAGATGATATAGACCAAACTCTATATCCCCCAGGCTTCCAAAAGGAAGAATTTCATCAACAAAATGTTGTTGGAAAGGTCTTCTTGAGGGACTGCACTCATAAAGACCAATTTCAGATTGGACATCTCAAAAAAGAATTTAGTAGAGATGAACAACTAATCTCAGACATATTATGGAAGTCTTTTGACCATTATCTCAGAGTAAAATGCAAGCAGGCTATTATAGCCACACTCAAACATATGAGACTTCAAAGAAGCCTCATCTCCCAGGCAAAGCAAGAAACACTCAACTACGCCAAAAATTTGGTAGAATCCACAGGACTTATATCATATGCAGAAGTCACCGGAGAACTCAAAACTCCGATCTACAAGAGATTAAAACTCAAGAGTATTTCTCACTATAGAAGCGGAGCTTAAACCAATATATCAGGATCTCCAAGAACTCAGTGATTCTACTAGAGCAACTGCTCTTATGACACAGTTAACACGTGGCACAGAAAAAGAAGGAATTAACCTCATCCAAGGAACTTGTAGCTACATTCCTGGCCTCGTTCTCAAAGGATGCCCCCCAGAACCATTACTTCTTGAAGAAAGGAAAATTTTATACAGATATGGATTTGTATCTTATTTACCGATACAAAAAGAAAAACATCTTGCAATCCTCCCAGATGAAGAAAGAAGGATAATTCGTAAATTAATAAAAGATTATCCTTATGTCTTAAGAACAATGATTCTCAGCCCTTTCGAGGATCTAGCAAAAACCTTCTCTTTAATAAGAATCACAAAAGAAATGCCTGATCAAGTATGGATAACCTCAGCAGATCTCTATCAGCTAGAATTCTTTACTAGCTATGAAATAGCAAGGCAGAGGACTGAAATCACAAATCAGATCGTCTTTGAACTCTCAGACAACTCACAGAAACAGTACATAGTTTTCCTTACCTAATCCATTATAATCCAGGCCAATGAAATTTTCGGTAAAGGTACTGCCAAAAAGATGAAACTAGGACAAAAGCCTATACGCATAGAACTTCCATATTGTATAGAGGCTTTCAGCAGCCAAGGCCTCAAAGACATTAAAGCTAAGGCCAAAGTCCTCAAAATGTTTCCCGAACTCAACATATCTCTCGAGTCAGTTCCTGAAGAAAACCCAGCCGACACAGACATAAAAGAATCCGGCCCAGCAACCATCACCTCATAAGAATCTCCTTGTAGCAACACAAGTGCATACTATTCCCTCAAAAGACGGCCAGCATCTTTCTATAGTAGCACGGGTGCGTACTGTTCCCTCAAAAGGTGCTTAGCTGTATCAGCACGAGGGAATATTGTGTTCTTAAAAAGACGCCCAGATCCTGTTGAAAAATTCCCTTCGCATGGGAACTCTCGGTATTTTAATTATTATTTTTAATGCTACTAGGTCGGCCTGCGTGCCTATATAAGGGCCCTTCCTTTATACAAAAGGAGAACAAGAGAAAAGACAGAGGCATAGAGCTACCAGTAAAGGTATGGCTAGCTGATCTCCCTCCGAAGTAGTCAGATGAGAAAGCCTCTGTATATGTATCTATTATGTTGTTGTTAGAAATATGAGTTAGATCTTATCTATCTTTCAATAATATTTTTTTTTATGTCTTTGCACTTAAGCCTTTAGGCAGTATGGCCATAGTGAGAGCCTGTAACCTGATGGTATGAACCTCGAGGACTTGTTGCCATTAGCCAATGGAGGCATTAGGCTTGCTATTCGTTTGTCTGAGTACCTTGATGGCTTGAAGATGAGTCCATATTGCACCTACTTAAGGCAAAGAAAACCATAGTAAAACCATTACCGGAAGCATAGGTGGACCATAACCCACATTACTAATCCTGCATAATCATTTACATATATTGATGGCTGAGTTTGAAGATTATTCTTTTCTGAAGCTTTTGCATCTTACTACACTTCTGTTTTGTTCTGTGTTGTTGTGTGTCTTTTGTTTATTGTGTAAAGTGTTTCGTAAAAAAAAAAAAGAAGAAGAAGAAAGAAAGGAAGAAAGGAAATTGGTATCCAAACAAGGTCGTTTTGGACATTGCTTCCTTCTTTTTTTTCTTTTTTTTTTTTTTTTTGAGAGACAAAGATATATTAAAATTCTTGATGTGATGGGTTGCGATGGTCACAAATGATACATTTCGCTATTGTTCCCATGCTCCCCATATCCATGCCCATCATGCTTGCATATCAAGGCATCTTAGAGGTGTACTAAATTGTCTTTCCTTCTTTTCTATTAATGGATGAATAATATCACTCTAACCCACAACCTTAAAACAATTACTTTTTTTTTACCAAATCGCCATTACTTTTCATACAATTTGAAAGGAATAACTAAAAATCAATAGGATCCCACCTTGCATTCTAAAGAGCATTTAGGAGTAGCATCAATAGAGGATAAGATTAAATAAACCCGTTTAAGATGATTTAGGCATGTTAAATGAAAGTCGGCAATGGCGGTGGTAAGAAAAAGCTTGGCTTCACTGGTTGAAGGCTCACCAAGGGGAAGAGGCAAGCTAAAGAAAACGTGGATGGAGGTAGTACAATCAGATCTGAAGAAGCTTAATTTATCTCAAGATTTAGCTCAAGATAGGTCACAATGGAGAAACAAAATTCATATAACCAACCCCAGCATAATTGAGACAAGGCTTTAATGACGATGACGACGAGGATGATGAGTATCCCACCCCGTTTTTGGTTCAATCAACCTCATCTTATAGAATGAAAACAACTAATCCAATGCATGTTTATTGGAACTGCAAAGACAAAATTAAAGTAGAGATGTCATCTTTATAGCAATAAATAAATCAAATGTTATCCCCAAGAGTGATTGACACACAAATCATAGAGGATATGCAAGTTTAAAAAACAAAATGCATTGTAAAAAGGAATTCCATTCAATTTATGTTATATTGTATTTTTTTAATAAAAAAAATGGCATTACTAAGCAGATCAGCTGATCAAATAAAAACACTTCACAAAATAAACCTTGGAGATGCGCCCACACCCTGTAAAGTGCTTTGCATTGCTGTTTCTCCATCAAGAAGAAGCTGATGGTCGTGAAGAATGGAATGTAGAAAAGATCTGCATCCTCTTGCTTATGAACCCGTATCACATTTTTCAATAGCCTCTCCGATTCCGGAGCTATCAGGTCTGCCCATAGCCAGTAATCAATAGAATGCTGCAATTACAGAAGAAACCATCTTTTCATTATTTTGGTCAAACCAAGACCCAGAAAGCATAAGGAAAAGCAAAATGCTTCAAATGAATATATAACAATCATATTTTACAAATTACAATAAAAAATTCATGCAGTTGGAGAGATGCACCGCAGGTCAAAAGACTTCGTCAAAGATTCTTACCCATCTTTCAACAAACACTAAACTAATCGCTAATGTCGATTAGAATGTGAGAATCTCACAGGCATTAGGGGTCATTTGTTCGAAGTCATTCATATATGTAAATGATTCACATGCGCAATGGTTATGCATATTCACGTTTGTTTATACTCATTTAAACATGTGATGCCAAGATCCACTACAGATGCATACAAACAAACAAGGAAAACGCATAAAGACACCAGCTTCTACGGATCTCTACTTAAAGAACAAACCGACCTGTTCGATCAACCGATGGACGGGGCTTCCATTAGAAGTGAGATTCGACGTCTCCTTATACGTATTCCTAAACAACCAGAGCAGATCGTACGTGAATCTCCTCGGCATCTCGTAGACGTAAACCCTAACGACCGTGGGATTACCGAACGAAGGAGGATTCTCGTAGAGCCGCTCCGCCTCTCTCCTCCAGATCGCGTCGTCGAGCTCCTTTGCGGTGGCCGCTTCGTCCCCGCCGCCGAGCGCGCCGGGCGGAGGCGGAGGCTCCGGCCGGCCGGTCGCGCCGGATCCGGAAGCGAGGAGGAAATTCTCGAGCGATGCGACGAAGGATCGCTCGGAATTAGGGTTTAGGAAGGGAGGGAGCGAGGGGTTAGGGTTTTGGGGAGGGAGGAGGGAGGAGGAGAAGAAGTAGAGGGAGGAGACCGCGAGGAGGGAGAGGAGGATGATGGATGCTGACATGGCGGAAGATGGGAAGGAGAGAGACGAAGTTCGAGGGTGGATGCGTCTTCCAGACATGGCCTGGCCTGTTCTAGAGAGAGTGAGAGACAGAGCAGCTGCTTCTCTCACTAGATGTGTTAAAAGGCTGAAGACAAATGTGTGCCTTATGTCCCCACTGAAATTTCGCTTACAAATCAAAGACCTTTTTTAATTGATCTAGTACCATTCAAACTAGCAGCCCGTGCAATGAAAATAATTTCATGAAATTTTTTTTTTTTTGAGGTTTTTTTTTCGAAAAATTCTCCTTAGAGTTTCTGCGGAGCAAAAAAACGATACATGAGTTCTTTTTATGGCCCGGATGATCCTTTGAGCCTTTTTCGGGTTTTCTTTTTTCAATATTATTCATGAGCAGCAATATATATGCTCATGCCTAACCCTTTGTCCATTCCTCCTTCCTCTTCTTCATCTTTTCTTCCTCATGTTCCGTTTAAGTTCTCCATGAGAAGGGGAAAACCAAAAAGAATAAAAAGAAAAAGATAAAAAAAATGAAAACAATAAAACAAGAAAAAGGACAAAAGAAAAAGAAAAGAGAAGAAAAAAACTAAGGAAGAAGAAGAGATGTTGACAGGAGAAATAGGATATGAGAGGTTAAGAAAGGTTATAAAAAAAAAAGAACGAAGTATAACAGATTGTGAAACAGAAAATAAAGGGAATCAGAAGAACAAACTAAAATAAGAATAAAATGGAGATAAATAACCCACCTTTGTTTGTGATGAGCATAAATATCGCTACTTATGAACGACATAAAAAAAAAGCATGATTCTGCTTTCGGTATATTATGCTTAAGTATGATATATGCTCAAATGTAATTTATAGATTCTGCCTTGGATATATTATGCTTGAACATACATAATATACCTAAAGTAGACTCCAAAGTTCATCTTCTCCATTTTCAGTTGCTTTTTTGTTTTCTTATCTATTTTGCTTCTTTCTCTTATTCATTTTCTCTTCTTCCATCATTCATTAAACTACTTTCATCCTTGCTCCTCCTAGCATTTTTTCTTCTCCCTTATTCTTCTTATTTTCTTTTGTTCTTCTTTCCTCCTCTTCCTTGTCTTCTCCTTTCTTCTATTTTTATTTTCTTTTTCTCTTATTCTTGGTTTTATCCTTCTTACCTCAGATAGAACCTAAACAGAATATGGGGAAGAAGAAGGGGAAGAAGAGATGAGGATGAGGAAAAAGATATGTGAAAAGCGTTACGATTGAGCATAGATATCGCTATTTATGAATAATATTAGGAAAAAAAACCGAAAAGGGCCTAAGGACAATTTCGGGTCATAAAAAACTCATGGGTCCTTTTTACTCCACAGAGACTATAAGGGGATTTTTTTGAGAAAAAACTCCTATTTCTTTACAAAATTAATGAAAAGAAAATAAATCTAAAATAAATAAAAGGATTTGCTAGCAAAAACCCCTTATGTTGCGCTTGAGCCAAAGAAAAAAAAACCTTAATATTTTAGCTTCTAAAGTGGTATCACGAGACCACTTTGGTTCTTTTTATGCATCTAAAAAGTAGTGTCTAGTTTATCATTGAGTTTTTATATAAGTGTCGAATTCGACGTATGTATGTTTATCTTTAATGTGGATGAAACCCTATGGGTATCTAAGTTTCCAACTTGAAACATTTTAGTGCAATTGAGATCTAACTGTCTAATTCTTAAGGAAACCCACAAATAGGGTTGACTATCAATGCCTTACATGAAGTGGAGACTTGATCCCTAATGGGGTGGGTCAAATAGACCCATCACTGATTTGGAAAAATCCAAATATTTTTTTCTAGGTATTGAATTCGACACTCTAACAAGGACGAGGAAGAAGCTCTTTGCACTAGGGACGGGGAAAAAGCTGTAAATGATGAGCTCAATATGATAGTGAGCCCATATATCCCCACTATTACAAGAATCAAACCTGTAAAATTGGGTATCGCCACTATTTTAGGCTTGATTGGCAATCATGTTCTAGTTCGGGTCAATACGGGATCAGGGCTGCATCCAAGATAGGAATCATGGTTGACAGTGTGGAGTTGGGTATGAACTGGTCATGGACCGACCCAAGCAGGTTTGATATGAGCCAGATTTTAGATGATGTTGAAGGCCCAAAGTTAGACTGGAGACTCTGATTTGACTTGATAGCTAGATGGTTTGGGAATCCCTTCCTTACCTAAAAATAGCCCTTGGCATGAGAACAGGGTGAACCCAGTAGATAGAGTACATAGTTTAAAACACACATAAATAGCAGCCATATTTCTTAGGATTCTATCTTCTCCCTTGTGTCCTTCCTCTTGACGTCTTCTACCTCTTGAACCTAATCTTTTGGCTCAATATAGACTTAATCATGATCAATTGGAATTTTATGGGCTCAGTGCTTTCACATCTAACACCTTAATCAGGGGGACAAAAATACCCGGGGTCTCCCATTCAATTGCTCAACAGTTATATTGTCGAAACTGGGTTTTCTAGTCCTTTCACCCGCCTCAGTAATCAAAAATTTATTGCATGGTTTTTATAAATTCATGGTTAAAATTTGTTCTCACAAAGGACTATTAAAAAGGTTAGATATGAAGGAAATATGGGGCATCTCTCTCTAATCATTTTTTATTAAAAAATGAGAGTACTTGATGGTCTATTTTTGGATGTCCAAGTTTGCTTCTTCAATTTTAGGTGCTTTTCCAAATACACCTTTTAGAATGTCATTGGAATTGAATTCCATGAAACAAAAGGACCTAAGTAAGTTGTAGAGTTAATTTAAGAGCTAAAGAAAAATAAGTGTTTGATGGATCATGGATCAATTCATATGACTTTTTATATATTTTTTAGATTTTCACATTATTTATAAATATTAGAAATTGGGCAAAAATCAAATAACAATCAGCTTACCATATCAAAAAGCATGAAGTAAATACAGTTAGAAAAAAAAAAAACCGTGCGGTGAGCGTGGATCGAACACGCGACCTTCAGATCTTCAGTCCTTCAGATCTTCAGTCTGACGCTCTCCCAACTGAGCTATCCCCGCAACATATTGTTAATTTTTATTGAATATTTATATTTAGTGTAAGTATTCCATAGTTTGTCCTCACTACAATCTGTCCTCGCCGAACCTACGAGGACCAAACGCAAAGGTGAATTCGAAAAGAGCCTTACATAGACCACAAATTAAAAATGCCACCAATCCCTACTCTGGCTCTGGGTAATCCCCCCTGTGAAGTCCTTGGTATGATCCCCAAGAAACAAGAGCATATTACATACCAAAAGAGCTTATTTGTGTATGTAGACAATAGACCATACGCGATCTAAATATGACTGCCAATAGTATATATTGTTTTCTTCAACAAAGAAGCATATGATTGCTTGGATGAAGGTAACAACTTCAGCATTGCCTTTACCTAGGCTTCTCTCAACAGAGGGCTAGTGATCCCAGCCCTCCTTAGGTTTGGGTATCAAAAACAAAATCAAATCCAAAAATTGATAAATAAATAAATAATCTCTTGCAGTGGCATGATGTCACTCTAGACTATACTCAACCATTATACTAGAAATGCACCTTAATAAATCGTTTGTCTTTAAGGGGACGTTTGATAATGGGTGAGGAAGCCACATAATTAAGTATTCCTCATTATTGAAGATTTGAAATTGAGGATTCCTTACTAATAATTTTTATAGCTGAGAATTTTACACTGATATTAATATATGTTGGGGTGTATGTGTATCTAAGAAAAATTGGTACCACTTCTCAGCGGACAGTTGGACCTCGAGGTCCTACAAAATGAATATTTTCACTAGCTCAAAATTTTGAGTATTTCCAATCTGAACTTGGATTTTCCAAATCCGCATGAAAAGTCAGTAAGTGGTCCCTAAGGATTTGGTTAGAAGATGTGACCTAATTATAAAGCCCCTACATCAGCGATCAACTTTTCCAATGAAGATATCTAGTTTGATGCGAAAAGAAACATTGATCGGTCAAAAGAGGAAACATATAAATTTTGATTTTGACTGAGCAATGACACAAAAATATTACTAGAGTGGGAGCCATCTGTCTTGCTTATGAAAAATTTAACCTTTCGAAAACCATATCTACAATGAGACCTTTCCTCCATATGTCCCTCCATGATAGCATCCATCCAAGTGGGTGAACCCCACGAGCCTCATGTTTTACATGTCACCGATGGCAATTGATTACGTGTATTATATAAATACATGCAACTCCAAATTTCCTTTTATGATGTGGGTATCCTTGTGAGCTTTAGACCAACACGGCTCTATTTTTGAAGTGGGGCCCGCTAAAGCCATACAACCACACACTGGGCAATATATGGGCCAGTTTGAAGTATAATATGTGAAGAAGAAACTTATGCCTTGTGCCAATCCACCAACTTCTGGGTGAGTCCAAATGCTCTCTTTAGCATGCTGTTTCTTACCTTTTCTTTCCTGATTAGAGGTGAGAAGACTCTTGCTTGGCCTTAACTAAGATGAAACGCCTCTTTGTCACTTGGCTGTGAGCCATACATGTATAATGTATTACATAAAAACATGACTTGAAGGTCTGTACTTGACTCATATGTATCTAGATCCAATTTCCAATGGTGTCGACAGCCGAATGTCGACCCAATTTTGTTGTTGGGTCTAGGTAAAGAATTTATTATGGAACAGTTTTGGCATCACATTATACTATATTGAGCTCAAAGGGTTTTCAACCAATTTTGACTGTGAGTTATGATTTTGATGGTAATATATGTTTTGGTTTTTCAAAAGTTCCACTCACTCTCTCCATTACTCATCTCTTGCAACTACTTTCTTTACTCTTTTATCTCATCAAACTATTCACCTTCACCCTTCATTTGTCTTTCTTTCTTTAAAAATCATCTCTACCTCACATCTTTTGTTCCCATTCTACCTTGGTTTCTCTATTCTCATTCTAAGCTAGTTGCTCTTAGATCACAAAAACAGATATTTATATAACCCTTTCAATATATGAATTTTATTTATTTGTAATGAATGAATACATGTGTTTAGCACGGGTTATTGTGCTAGTACCAATGATTAAGCCTGTCAATTTGGCCCTAAAAGAAGGGGGTTTGCCTTGACCCTCAAAAAGCCCTTAAGATGAGGGCTTTGAGTTATGAGAAAAAGCCTTAGGGCCAAACTTAGACAATTTTTGCTAGCTTTAAAATTTGAGGGCATGGCTTAGACAGTATTGACCCAGTTGGACCTGACTTGGCCCTCCTACTTCTATTTATTTTATATAATATATATTCATATATATAAATATATACTTAAATGCACTTATCACAGTCGCTTAGTAGTAATAAAATAGGGGATATAATAGCAATTTCATACTCTCCTATCTATTACTACACATATACTTTGTTCATTTCATTTATATTTAATTATTTAAGTTATGTATTGTACTGATACATAAACAATAAATGTTGCACGGTAGTTTTATTGCTTCTTATTTAGGCTTTTTTATATTATTTTATATGTTTTTGTTAGTGCAAAAGAGGGTGTATCCTTTCTTGTTAATAAGGATACAGTTATTCAACTATAAAGTTACTTGATATGCCAATTAATTCATAGAGGTAGTTTGTTTGTGCATAAAATTTTAAGAATATGGAGGTAATCCAAATGTCCTTTTAATTAGATAATTTTGACTCTTAAATTTTAGAAGTCTAAACTAATAATTGTGACTAAAATCCAACAACACTTAAGAGCCAAGTCAATGTTAAATTGAAAGTAATGTCATTGGGTAAAAGGTATGTGAATGTAATTAAGTAGTTTAAAATTTTCAAACATAAAAAAACTATTGGAATGATTTCATACTTGGAAATTCTTGTGAAATGTGTGAATATATCACACCCCTTAACTATTTTTCTTTTTTGACAAAAAAAGATCTTGATGTTTAGATCCTAAGTCATCAAAGCATGTATAACCTTATTTGATAAAAAAAAAACCTTTTAGGACACGTTTGACAATAGTCCATGAAGATGAGGGGATTCTTTAGTTTCAAAGAATCTCTCTTGAAGCCTGTGATCAGCCCATCTTCCCTAAAAAAAAACCAGGTTTGCCAAGAGAGAGGATTTCCAGAGACGAGGCCTACAAGAAATCAACAGCTTCAAACGTTTTAGCCACTATTTCATGATTCACAAGGCCCCACGTTATAAAATTTAGTCCCATAGTGGTTCTTGGTCCTTAGATCAAGTCTAACGGTCTAGATTTTACAGAAGGAGGCCTACAAATGTCCAAATCTATGTATGGGATGTTGATAACCTTTTTTTAAATATCATCACATCTAAGAAAAATCAACGCTGAAACTTGGTTTTATAGCCGTTCGGGGGGTCCTCTTCACATCTAATGGTCTAGATCATCAATCCCAGGCCCACCCACTGATTTGATGAAGAAAAAGCGAGTTGGCCGAAATCACACCTCGGTTACTATTCATCCCCTTTTCCGCGCACGCAGGAAAAGTTGAGATTCGGGGTGGGGGGGGCTTGATCATAGCTTTCCACGAAAACAGAAGCAGAAGGCTACTTTTTACTTTCCATACATTGCCAAACGTGGATTTTTCACCATTTTGCGGATTTCCAGTTGAAAATCCAGGCGAGGGCGTTTGTCAAATGTGCCCTCATAAACAACTTATATTCTCTGGATATTGTTTTAATGATTCCATCGCAATTGAGGTTAGACAAAATAACACTTAGTCATACTTGATTCTCACTAACAATGTAAAAATAATACTTATTGATTTTCTTGTTTTGAGGGCCCGAGTCCTGTCCTGACCCTCAAGCGTAGGGTAACGGCCGGGATAGTGTAAGCCCTCTAAGTTTTTATTTATTTTCATTCTTTTTTACGCTAACCCTTGCATGCTCTATTGCCACCCAGGACCAAACCAACCCCATCTAGTGTTGCAATCGGCTGTAGCTCAAGGTTTGATTCGAGATCCATATCTGTAATTTTGAGGGCCCAAATAAAAAAGGCCTGTCCCATTACAACCCTAGTTACTTTCATCGTCTTTATTCTCTTTTCTTTATGTGTGATGTGCCCCTTCTTGAGAAGCAAGAAAAGAAAAGCTTCATATTAGAGGACTGTATAGTTGTTGTCTCACGAAATTTCACAGGCAGTAACCATGAGCAGCATAGGAACTGGATACGATCTTTCGGTAACCACATTCTCTCCCGATGGGCGCGTCTTTCAGATCGAATACGCTGCGAAAGCGGTTGACAACAGCGGGTTTGATTTTCTTCTTCATCTTATCTCGATTCGACTTGGCTTCCTTTTTTTTTTTCTGCTCTTTTCATCTTTTGATTTCTGCTGGGTCTTTCTTCCATGTGTTTTGGATGAAACTTTGCATGATTTTTGCTGTTGTATCAGGACTGTGATTGGGATCAAATGCAAAGATGGGATTGTTATGGTATTGGTTCTCTCTCAGCTTCTATTGTAATCTCTGGGTTGTGTTTTGGGGATGATTTTTGATGTTGGGTTTGGTGGGTTTCAGGGTGTGGAGAAGCTCATCGCGTCCAAGATGATGTTGCCGGGATCGAATCGGAGAATCCACTCTGTTCACCGTCATTCTGGCATGGTAATTTTTTCTTGGGTGCTTTTGGATCTGCCTGTGGTGACAATTGGTGTGAGTTATTTTGAAGAATAGATGGTTGTTTGATATGTTTGTGGTGACGGGGAGATGGGAAATACATAGCAGACCAGTATTAACTAGTGTTGTAACTTGAGGTGGGGAGGGCAGAAAAAAAGGGTATTCCACTCAATGTGGTCTACGGGTTTAGCACTGTCTGCACTCTTTGGTGAAAGGATAACTATAAATCGTCATCATTATCATCAAAACCTTATCTCAACCATATTTGGGTTGGCTACATGAATTCTATTTCTTCATTCCATTCTATTTTGAGTCAATGCCTTAGAGAAGTTAAATTTCTTCAAATCTGATTTAATGACCTCCATCAATTTTTTTTTTGGGCCTATTCCTACCTCTTGATACTTCTTGATAGGCCATCTACCTGAATAGCTAAATTTTTCCTCACCGGTGCCATAACCGATCTATGCTTAAGATGCCCAAACCATCTTAAACGGGTTTCTCTAATCTTATTCCTTATTGGTGCTACCCCTAAATGCTTTCGAAAGCGCTCATTTCTAATTTTATCGTTCCTAGTTTTTCTACACATCCACCTAAGCATTCTCATCTCTGCCACATCCATCTTATGTATATGCGCCTTCTTAATTGGCCAACATTCTGCTCCATATGTTATAGCTGGTCTAACTGCTGTCATGAAAGGATAACTATAAATCTGGTGTAGATATTTGAACAAGTTTTGATTTGGAATGTGTTTCTTGATTAATTTATTTGGGGTGCTTTGATCTGATCAGGGTTCTCAATTTGGACAGGAATTTTGGAAGGGACCACCACCCTCCAATTTTCTTCTTTTGGAACTAACCTACTCTCTTCTGGTGTGAGCAGCAACTTTCACCATTTTCCTTTTAAAAGTTTTCCATTAAAAAAACCTTAAAATAAAGGGAAAATGGCTATTTTCACCTCCCTGATCGAAGAAGATGGGTTTTCTCTCCTTAAAATCGTGTTTCATATGGGGTCATGCAAACCCGTGTTGGTCTACAGGGAAAAATAAAATTTCCCCATTCTTTTCAATACAAGAATTCATAGCATTCTATGATAGGGATTAGGGACTACTTCTCTTGTTTTTATTGTAATTCTAATGCATTTCAGAACAAAAAAAATGCATGACAAAATATATAAATTATTATTTTTGTGTTTTTTTCTGAAACAATCCAGTGGAATGGCCAGAACGCTGGAACCTTCCATTTCAGGGCCAGGTCTGAATGAGGACAAGATAGGAATTGACAACTATTGCATTGATGTTGGTATAGGCTGCATTTTGGATGGCTACAAAGTATAGTACTTGAAAAGTTTTAGGGTATCTGTTTGATGTTGAAAAGTATGATTTCAAATGAGACCCATCTTTTCTGTCCAATATTATGAATTTGTAAATTGGCTTTTGGCTAAAGGCTGCAAAGAATTTTGGTTTCTTTTTTTTTTTTTTTTGTTCCATCCAAATGTGCCATCCACGTCAATGGCTTTTTGTTATCTGTTACTGGATCTTATTTGGTAAGCATAATTTTGCAAGCAGTGAATTGAGTTGCATATATCTACATTGGATTCTTCTTCAGACCATGCATCTAAGGTGGGTGAAATCCTGAAAAGGATATATATATATATATATCTAACTTGGGTGATTCATTCAACAAGGTGGTGAGATGCTAAAAAGTTTTTGAGATTTTTTTTTCTGTTGGATGGGGAAATTGTTGAATTTTTTGATGAAATTTAATTAAGGGGATATTTCTGAGCTTCTAGTCAGTGTAGTTAGGTGCCAACCCCTATTGGAGCTTGAGGTATAAGGTGCATGATCAAGCACAAGCCTAATTTTCTAGGTGGACCTTTAGAAAAAAATAGAAAATAAGGATCAGGTTATTCAAAATAATAGTCATTTGGTTCAATTTGTATTCATACATTGTCCATGCAAAAGCTTATTCAAAATAGAAATTTATAGTACAACATAATGCGTAGTGGAAAATGAACCATAGTACCAACTATTATACTGATGATTCATGAATTAAAAGATGAGAGTCAGAAGTCCAGCTGGGAGGTGCTCATTGTTGCTTGCAACCTCAAGGCTGCTGGTTCAGTTCATGGTGCCAATTTTAAAAAATAAACTGCAACAATGTGATAAACTAACTAGTATGGTCATGACACACAGGTAAAAAATCTTAATACTTTATAAGAATAAATCTTTAAGAGTTTCATTAAAAGAATTCAATATTTCATGACTAGATCCATAGATCTAATCAATAAAATTCTATATCGTCTCCTCTTACCATGTCATAATCATCTTTTGGTCTGTCACCTTCTTCAACATATTCTTTCTTTTATAAGTTTCTTTTGTATCCACTCGCTCAAAATGTTGTTGTTCAGCCTTTTAAAAATATCATACAATTGATTATGAGGAAAAAAATCAGTAGGGAAAGAATAAGGAGGAGAAGAAAGAAGAAAATGGTAATAATAAAAAGGGAAAGCAGAATAAAAAGAAGAAAGAAGAAGAAAACTGAAAAAAAAAAAAGGATTGTAAAATCAGTGACTCAACAAGAGTAGAATTAAATTAAAAAAAGGATGTCTACTGTAAATAATAAATTGACTTTTTCAATTGTGAGAAAGAAATATATGTACTTGCGTAGTTGTATCAGCCTCCATCTTTTCTTTATCTCCCTTCTCTTCCCTTTCCTTTTCTTTTCCTTACAAATACTTATGTTAACCTTTTGGGTGTAAATATAAGATATCCATTTAAAATTGAAAAAGGCCCACGAAACTTTTCTGAATCCTTTCTAGTGCTGTTGGCAGTCTGGGTGTTGCAGAAATGGGAGGGAGTAATTCGTGGTAGTGCCAGTGGGTGTCTCTTTTTTAGCTCCAGCTGGTTTTTGTTCCATTAATACGGAGGAAATGTGAGCTTTCGTTGTCTAGCATTTGTAAGCCTCCTTGGAACCCAGCAGACATGGTGGAAGAAGCGGTTTGACGTAACTAAAAATCTTGGTGCTTCTTTTTTCTCATATCAAAAGAAGTGCTACTTTGGCATTGGGACAGTTAGTGAAGAAAGGTGTTGGGCATTAGGAGTTAGGTGATAAACCAGGAGTTAGTTACTTCCTTCTGATTTTCTTTCTTTGTTTTGGCCATTGCATTGGGTGTTCGGTTTGGCACAACCGTGTCCAGTATATGTCCCTTATACTGTTTGGCTATACTAAGAAAAATCAATTACCATTCAGAGAGAAAATCGCCAAATCCTAATGAACCCTAAGCCAGCACCTGGGCACAAGAGCCTAGGCTCACCAGCTGTGTCCCTAATTATGTGGCCTCGTCTGACCTTGATGCAAGGCGCAAAGGGCCTTGTTGGATGATGACTGATGAGTTCTCATGGACTTTTTATTTTCATCTCTATCTTTTTTTTTTTTTTTTTTTTGAATGGGTAACATGACTCCAATCTGCAACATCATGTTTGCAACAATGAGAACCTTTTGAATGTGCTACCGGCTTTAGTCATAGTGTTGGAAAATTAGGTGTTGGCTTCTGTTCAATGTTTCAAGACTAGCTTATTCAGTGTGTAAAGAGAAAGATGGAACCTCACAAGATACAGGCATCTGGCTAAAAGTAGCCTTAAAACGTAAAATGTAAGGATATTAGAAATTAGAAATATATTTATATTTTCTTCCGTGCTTATTGTTTTAAACTATTTTATCTGAAGTAAGTCATCATGCATAAGCTTAATGTGTTTACCAATCAATTATAAAGGAACACGTCTTTCTAGTTTATACAACATCCTCGATGAAAACACAGAGGACTGCTGAATATTCTAGGAAAAGCATGTGCATAATCAAAGACCTGATGACTGCAAAGATGCCTACCTGAGTCATGTGAAGAAATTAGTTTTTATTAAACTCATTCAAGTGCACAAAAATTTGAAGAAATTGGATCACACAACCTTTTGACCCATATGCTCGATTGTGCGTTTGCACTTCTAGTAGACTCAAGATGTTGGTTTTAACTAAGTATGGACAATTCTAGTGCTGACTCATAGAGTTTATCTTACATCATCTTTGACCTTATGATGGCCAAGAGACTTTCAACAGACCTGTAAAAAAAAATGGAATAAGTTTTCGAAAAAATTGAAAACACACATAAAGACAACACTACCCTCACCCCTTGATCCTTTTCTCAAATGGGACAATCATGTTGCTAAAATGTTTGTAGTACTTCAATTCTATAATTTCAATTTCTAAAAGATTTCACCCAAAAGTGAGATTCCAAATGAACTCCCCCTTACTTTTCAATATGCCAACCGGCAACTTCTTGTTTTCTCATTGTAAATGAACCTTTCTCTCAAAACTATGAGCATAGTCAAAGGTGCACCTAGGGCCTTGGAAATGCCTCAAATCGGATGAAAATAGCAGTAGTGGTACTACGTAACAGCGTAGCAGTGCAATTTGAAAAAAATCATCACAAAACTTTGAAAATTTTTCAGAAAATTCAGAATAGTGGAAAATGATGGAATGTGTTTTCTTACAAAAGTAACTAAGATAAGGGGGCATAGTGGTCCCCTCATTGCATGAGGTTTTGTATCGTTGTAGTTATAGAAAATAATTGTAATGATCAATTTTTTTTCTTATGTATTCTTGTTGCTTTGTTATGCTAACTTAGAAACTAATGAAAGGCTTAGAAAAAAAAAACTGTGATGAAGAAATATCATCAAAATAAACAATGTATTTAACTTGAAGTAAGACTTAAGACATAAGAGTTGGAACTTTGGACTGCAATAGTAAACACTAAATAGTGAATAGTCAATACTCAGAACTCAATAGGCGGCAGTCAATACAACAAATGTGGAATGACATAACAATTAATAACTTAATAAAAAAATAATGCACTTAAAGAGTACAAAGTTGGTGAAGGACCTTGGTTGGTCGGATTTAATACGAACAAGAATGTCGATTAGGGTATATGATGTCTCCGTCCTCATCCTCATCTTTGTTATCATTTATAGTGCCACTATAATATTGCATATGCCTACCATATTGAATTTGATATTGGTATGCGAAGGGATCCTGAAATATAAAGTAGGCATCATTGGAACTTAGAGGAGGTGGATATCTATATTGAGTTTGACCATATTCACCATATGAGTAAGATTTTGATGGAGGCTCTATTTTGGGGTGTCGACCTAGACATTACCTAGAGAAGATCCCTTGAGAGGAGAGGAATTCTTTGCAACAACTTAAATTTAATGAAATCTGACGTATTTTGGTGTTCTTTCAAGCATGGGTAGAAGAGTTGCTTAAAAATGTTGTTTGGAGAGAAGAAGTAAGATAATAAGCCTTACAATGTATTTCAAAAAATATTAGAAAATAGCTATCAATCACATACTGTAGTGGCCCCTTAGCAGTCATAGCGGTTTTGTAGTGGCCGCTATGGAAAATAGCGGCGCTAAATTCAATTCAGCGTAGCGGCTGCTATTTTGATCCACGGACTGTCCACTCAAGTTACAGGGCCCTCTTTTACTGTCTGCATGATGCTTATGAGTATATTTGTTACTTATTGTCAGTAATTTGGTGTGGCCTCAAATGCAGGCTGTAGCTGGATTAGCAGCAGATGGGAGGCAGATCGTTGCACGGGCTAAATCTGAAGCAACAAATTATGAAAGGTTTGTAGTTGGAAGCTATGTCACTTCACATCTTTTAACTGATCCTGCTTTGTGACAGGAATGTTTAGTTTATCTTCAAATGCACCCTGCTTAATAAGTAGTGTGAACATATAGGCAGAATGGCCATCTAATTGTTTGCTGTGTTTGGCAAGGCATTAATCTCAAAACCATGTCAATATGAACATTTAGTCTGCACCCTTTCTTTTCCAATATTGAAAACTTTTTAGGTCTTTGAGTGCTTGGTGCAAGTAAGACATGGGGGTGCTTGTACTGCTATAAGTATACCTAATTTTCACTCGTGGAAGCAGGGTTTAAAAACCCAGACTCGGGACCCGACTCGCCTAGGGCTGAGTCCGAGTTGATTCAGCCGACTCAGGCGGGTCGGGGCTGACTCGGGCGAGTCAATTTTCATCCTTCAAAACACAAAAAATTTTAAAAAAGAAAATAGAAAAAATAAAAAATAAACCCCTTTCCTGGGCCCCAGAGGAAGAGGGGGGAAAAAAAGAGGAGAGAAGTCCCAACACCAGTAGCAGAGCAACATCAACAAGAGAAAAGTGGGGAAAAACAAAACAAAAGAAGAAGAGGGACAGAGAAGAAGACCAGCTACCAGCAGCAATATAGAACCAGTTGGAGACCAGCAACACTGCAGCACTGCACCAGTGGTTCAGCAGCAAAGCAGCAGCATTGCACAGTACCAGCATTGAACCTTTAACAACAGCTGTGCTGCATCAGCAGCAGCACTGCAACAGCAACATTCCAGAAGCAGCAGCATCTCTCTCTCTCTCTCTCTCTCTCTCTCTCCAAAACCAGAAACCTTTCGCACTGCCATCAGATGCTCAAAAGTCAAAATCCTCCCCCTTCTCACCTTTATATTGCTCTTTCTCCCCCTCCCTCTATTTAAAGTGATTTTACAAAAGAAACCCCTGGGTTTTGTTTTATTTTATACTTTTACTTGAGTCCAATCCGAGTCACTTAAACTTGATTCGGTACGTGCCCAGTTGACTTGGACTTGGCCGAGTTTTTAAACTATGCGCGGAAGAGGAGTGGAAAGTTTACCATTTTCTACGCTCGTCATTCATCCGCCATTTGGTGCATTGGGATTTTATTGTGGATAAGATCAAAATGCATTGTTTTTCTACACTAAGCAAGGATATGAGATTCTAATGGGCAAGGTCGGAATTGGATTACTGTAGAATGGGAAACATGTTTTCCTCTTTTGCGGCCACTGCACAAACGGGTCCTTAATGTGCATCTGTATGTATCCTAGCTTGGGCAGAATGACCTTTCCTCTCCTAATACTGAAATAAATAGACGTTTTGCACAAAAATCAGAAAACAGATAAAATTGGATGCTGCTTTTTTTTTTTGGAATTAAAAAATTGCTTCATTGAATCATGATGCCATACTAGTGCTGGTTAGATGGAAGCAGCAGAACAATATCTCTTTTAATGTCTTTCCAATCCCACACTAGTAGGACATAGAGGTGGATTATTCTGCCAAGTATGCAAGCAGCTTGCTATTATGGGATGTCCATTTTAGAATTTGGATACCTCATGAACTGATGTTAATCTCTCCATGCAAGAGTGTATTTATTTATTTTTCTTGTCCAGTGCAAAGAAGTACTTTTTTTAGTGTAACAATTTTAAATTGGGACTAAAATGGTTAAAGGTTATCCAAGTTGGGGTGCATAAGCATTCGAATTGGAGCTCCACCCCAAACACAATGGAGCAGAGAATCATCCATTGTTATGCAAACCACTTGCTGAACAAGGGTATATCATGTTACGAGGTGTTTCATCAACCGAAGAATGACTCTACCCAATGTAATATTCGACCCTAGCCAGTGTAATATTCATTTTCTGTGTAAGTGATTTAAGTTTAGGGCTGCATAGACAGTACATGTGAATCTGTAAATTTATGTGCTGTCCCTGGTGGAAGGCAGAACAGATCTTTATTATTGGAAGATTTATACAGCTCTATGCCTCGGGGAATGTACAGTTTTCTTTATATTTTTTATCCATACATGTGGGCCCATGTAGGCCCATGTAGCAGTGATGCAAAGGATTAAAATGTTGCGTCTCTGGTCCCAATATGCTGGGGATGCTCCATAAATTGGATGTTGGACTATCAAAGACAGCTCCTCCTCTCCTAACAGTCTGTAGACTGCAATTGAAAAAGTTAGTCTTCCAATCCAGTAGGATTTTTAGAAACTTACATGCCATCTTGGAAAATGCAGTCAATGGTTCATCATCATCATCATCAAAGCCTTATCCCAACCATGCTGGGGTCGGTTACATGAATTCTATTTTTTCATTCTGCTCTATTTTGAGCTAAATTTTTCGATAAGTGCAACTTCTTCAAATTTGAATTAATGACTTCCATCCATGTTTTCTTCGGCCTACCCTTACCTCTTGATGGACCCTCCACCTGTATATCCAAACTTTTTCTCACCAGTGCCATTACTGGTCTACGCTCAACATGCCCAAACCATCTTAAACGAGTTTCTCTAATCTTATCTCCTATTGGTGCTACCCCTAAATGTTCTCAAAAGTGCTCATTTCTAATTTTATCTTTCCTAGTTTTACCACACATCCACCTAAGCATTCTCATTTCCGCTACATCCATCTTATGAATATGTGTCTTCTTAATTGGCCAACATTCTGCTCCATATGTCATAGCTGGTCTAACCACTGTCCTGTAAAATTTTCCCTTTAATTTTGTTCGCATTTGTCTATCACAAAGTACTCCCGAAGCTAGTCTCCACTTCAGCCATCCAGCTCTTATCCTATGCTCCACATCTTCGTCAATCTCCCCATCCTTACTAATCATCGAGCCTAGATACCGAAAAAAATCTTTACGTGGTATCTCATGGGTTTCAATTTTGACAGTGGTTTCAACACTTTGTATATGTCCACTGAAATTGCAATCCATATATTCTGTCTTTGTACGACTTATTTTAAAGCCTCTAGATTCTAATGCCCTCCGCCATCTCTCAAGCTTTGCATTTACACCCTCTCTTGATACATCAGTCAATGGTTAAGACACTGATAATGATCCTGCATGTATAGAAACTGGGGATCAGGAAGTGTAAAGTTTTCCCCAAAACCCTACCCAGTAATTACTCATGTTTGCATCCTTGACAGGACCTAATTTACTACAGAAGCAAAAATTCAGGCTAGATGTTACCATGTATCAACTATCCCCTTCTTTTTTTTTTGTTTTTTTTCCTTTTAAATGTATTTTTTTTTCAATTCTCATCTAGAGTTTTATGATGCTTCAATTATGCAGAGTGTATGGTGAGCCGATTCCTGTAAAAGAACTTGCTGACAGAGTTGCTAGTTATGTCCATCTGTGCACGCTTTATTGGTGGCTAAGGTTTGAAAATCAATTATTACATTGTTTGTTACTGAAACTTAAAGTATTTTTAAAGACATATTGCGTAACTATATCAATGCTTTTAAAAAATGTGGTTTAGTTGTACTCACAAATCATAGTCCTTGGGTGCTTCTTTTGAGATGCCATCAGATCCTAGGGTTGGGTCTTTGTTGTCATCACAGAGAGCCTATACTCCCGAGGGCTTCAGTTGTGGGGACTACTGATTCTTCCATGTACATTAAGCTGCTGCTCAATTACAAGATCTAATTGTGGTGCAGACCTTTTGGATGTGGAGTTATTCTTGGAGGTTATGACAGAGATGGACCACAACTATACATGGTCGAACCCTCTGGAGTTTCCTATGTAAGTGGATGTGCTTGTGTTTACATTTAGAGAAAGCTGATTTTGAGACATTGATGTGATATTATCTACACTTAACGCTTTTTTTTTTGTGGGGACGGGGAAAGAATGATGCTGTGGCTATTATTCTCTTTCCATGTTTGAACTTATTTTCATTTATTTGTTCCATTTTAAACTATCACTTAAATTTTCAAAATTTGCCAGATTCTACTGCAATGTTTTGCAGGTGGAAATGTATCTATGAATACTTGTGTTTTTATGTATTTATCTTCTGAAATATGTGGGATACATGCAGAGGTATTTTGGTGCTGCAATTGGGAAGGGAAGGCAGGGTGCGAAAACGTAAGTTGCATATAATGATATTCTTCACTGGCATTTCTTTCTTTTTCTTCTTTTTTCTTTTGATTTTTTTTCCTGGCATTTCTTGAGAAGTTTTAAGTGCATAGGGCTTGAAACCACTAGAATTGGTCAACCAGGTTATAACCTGATTATGAATCAGATATAACGAACTGAACCTGCACATGAACATGACCCACCCAAATTTGCATCCAAACCAGGTTCTAAGTCATACCAGGTCCATTGGGTCATTTAGTGTACTCAACTCCATTCTCCCCATACCATACTTAACATGGCTAAATTGAGTGGGTTTATGTTTGGTAAGTTTCATATGACCTAGACCAGATCTGATTCAATGGGCCTTAAATATCGATCAGAACCTGGATGTGAGACCCATTTTACTGGGGTTATCTAACTGGTAGACAGCCCTATAAATGCATGATGAATGATAATTGTATTTCCTTCTTTTTTTTTAGCAAGCAGTTTCGAGTCCTGCTCCATCCATTTAATTTCCATTTTGACTGTCAAGTCCTTTTTTTATTATTAACATGACTTGAATTGACAAACAAATCTTAATCATTCTGGTCTTGTGACTCTTATTTTTATCAACATAATATATCATTATCATCAAAGCCTTGTCCCAACTATATCAGGGTCTTCTACGAGAAGTCCATTTCTCCATTCCGATCTATCCTGAGCCAAATCCTCAGATAAGTTGCATTTATTAAGATCTATTTTTACTACCTCCATGCATGTCGTCCTACTCCTTCACCTTTGTGGGCTATTAACCTTCATTACCTTCTTTTCCTTACCAGCCCGATTGATGGTCCGCATTGGATGTAAAACCGTTTAAAATGGGTTTGTCTAATCTTAACAAAAACACGTCTTCCTATGTAATTGTGTTTTCCTTTTCTGTTTTACATTGATTTTGCATGTAAAAATGAACTTAAGAGCTCTTGGTGACCTATGCATGTTTATTGTGACCATTTAAAAGAAATGCATGCTTATCATTGTTTAGCATTTCAATAAACTGATGATTGCATTGATGATGAGCACAGAGATATTGAGAAGTTGAAGCTTTCAGAAATGACCTGCAGGGAAGGAGTTATCGAGGTAGCCAAGATGTGAGTGGTTATACTCCTTGTTACCATACTAGAAACATTATCATTTGGAATTGCTTGAATTGCATGCTAAATTGCTAATTATTCTTCCATACGTTCGAATTCATTCTATCCACATTCATTTATAGGGCTTTAATCCTATGAGAAGTGTTCTCACACATCTACCGGGAGAACTTTTTATGGGGCCCATTTGTGCGTCCCATTTGGGGATGGGATGATAGGGATGGAAAGATTTATGTGGGACCATCCTAAATATCAAGTTTGGCCCCAATCACATGTTTCTAACCCCTTCACCCGTGGCTACAAATCCAGTCTATTCGAATTGGTGCACGGTCGTTCCAATGGTCTAGTAAATTTTGATTTGACCGAAACTTAGGCATGTGACTATTCGGGGGTCCCTATGTATTGCGAGATTTGGATTGAGTAATAGATGGGTCATACTTAGACTTATCAAAAAATAGTGGTAAGAACTAGTTCTCATAGAATTATTTCCTTTCATATATAGTGCAAAACTACATACCTAACTACGTATGCACCTAGAGATCTAACAAAGTGATGCAGGCCCTAGGGTTAGGGCTTGCGTAGTAGTGCCTAAACATGTGTCCAAGGACACTTCGAATCGTCAAGAAGACTTCAACACACATGAGGACACACCTCTCGGGGATAAAATCCAATTCTATTAATCAATGAAGTCTGAGAATCTCTTCTCTACAATACTATATATATAGTAAAAGCAAACTTAATGTCTAAGAAAAGCCTAAGCTATTAATAGAATCTTCCCTAATAACAGTGTAATTAGAAATCTACTAATAAAAATAAGATAATCCTAATCTAATTTGAAGAAGGACTGCTTTTAGAGCCCAGACTGCATCATCCTCCTCAAGTTGAAAGAAGAGTTCGTCCTCGAACTCGAGTCTGCTTCGGATTGCCTTTGTAAATGTGGTGAACATGAAGGACTTCCTTTGTGGTAGTGTTTTAGGAATTCTTTTTTGGCGGTTGTGGTTTCTCGGGATGAAGAGTAACTTGCTGTCTATCATGTATGAATGTATGTGTTGTCGAGCATACCATGAGTTCCATTTTTGTCATACATCCATGGACGGCCCAATAAGATATCATCACTATCCATAGGTAGCACTTCATACCAGATTGTATCTTTGTAAGTCTCATCAATTGCAAAAGTAACTTTGTAAGTATGTCGAACATGTACGTGATCACCACGCATCAGCCACTTGACAAAATAAGGGCGGTTGTGCTTATAAACTTTCAACTAGAGGCGATCAACAAGAGTTTGGGAGATGAGATTTTCACAACTTCTGCCGTCAATAACAACTGTGCAATTTTGTCCCTAAACTAGGCCCGCGGAACAGAAGATATTTTTTTTCAATTATTTATTCTCAACAGTTGGTGGAGCTTCCTTGATGACAATAAAAGCTTCACCTGTGGTATTGACATATATTTCAGTAAGTTTCTCATTGTCAATATCATTGGGATCAGTGTCAGTACCCTTAATATCATTTGGGATATTTTTGTCAGTACCTTCAATCTCAATCAGATGTATTCGCTTTGGACATTCTGTTGCGCGATGCCGGTGCTGTTGACAATGAAAATAAACCATCTTATTTTTACCTTCAGTCTTGCAAAAATCTATCCATTGGATTTAGCTTCTTGTAGAGATGAATTCTTTGATGGAACCCATTTGGATTTTTGTACGTGATGATTTGCAGTTCCCTCAGCTTTGACAGTATGTTGGATGAGTTCATCAACATTATCAAAATGTTGAAGGCAAGGAAATGCTAAATGTTTATTCGCATCCCATTAAAAAATCTATCAACTACCACATCATCATTTTCATTCAAGCCACAACGAGCTTGCAGAGTCAGAAATTCCTTAGAATAATCAACAACTGTCTTGGACCTTTGTTTCAAGTTTTGAAAGCTGGAATGTAGATGTTTTGCATAGTTGATAGGGAGGAATTTTTGCTTCAAAATATTCTTCATCTCAGTTCATGTGTCAACAGGGTCCATATCTGATTCTTCCGTTTTCTTTGCAATTCAGCTCACCAAGTTGCAGCATAATTACGGAATCTGGAAGCAATTAATGTGACTTTATGGTGCTCAGTCATTGGCCTGTGTGCGAAAATATTCTCCACACACACAAACCAATCCATGAATTCAGCGGGCTGCAATTTTTCATCATATTCGGAAATCACGATTTTAATCCCTAAATTTCGATTAGGATTATTGATTGGTGGATCACGTGGATTCCGAATATTCGCACCATCATCACGGTTGTGATTCACATGTTGATTATTTTCCAAATTTGTCACTCTAGTGTCAAATTGTTGAAGGGTGGTATGTATGCCATCAATTTTTGTAGATAAATCTTGAATGGCACTAGCCAAATCTTCAGGTGAAGAAGATGAAGATTCAGCGTCCACTTGCCTCTTAGGTGGCATCTTTTTTTTTTTTAATTGCAAATTGAAAATCCGATTGACCTGATGTGTAGATCGGTTCTCCATGAACACATTAATGAAGACGGATTTGAAATCATATGTTAGATGGCTTCAAAATCGAGACAATAATTTCTGGCCATTGATTGAATTGTACTGATATCGGGATGATGTCAACGGACTAGAATGGCACACGAGTGGACTTCCTACTGCAGGTGGGTCGAGATGAAACTATCTGGACCCAACAAGGACCTAAATTGAAGTCAAGCCCAAAGGACTTGTCACGCACATGTCCAAAGTCACGTGTGACCTTTTCGTTAAAAGCACAGAGAAAAGATGTAGGGGCTTTACTGCTGCCTGTTGATGAGAAGCGGGACTAGCAGGGAAGATGGTGACGAAGGAGCACAGCCAATGACAGGCAACGACGGCGCATGGCGGGATTAGGTGGCAAGAGATCAAGAATGGTTGTGCAATATTGGTGGGTGTGGACAAGTCGACGCGATGGCGTGATGCGCGCTGTCTTATGATGACGATGGCGACCAGCAAAGGCAGGCGGTCAGGTACGCAATTGTCCTTGCTCCTTTTTCTTTTGCTCGCTTCTTCCCTCCTTTTTTTTTTGTTTTTTTCCTTTGCAATGGGTTACAAGACGGTGGAGTCAGGGGAAGAGGGATGTGGACAAAAGAATTACGGTTTTGGTGGTTTTTGGATTTTTGGGCGATAGCGGAGCAGTGGGGCTAATCACGCCGGAAGATGATGGAATATGGGGTTTTGTTAATGGATGGGGTACGGTTTTGACGATGGCGGTGGAAGGGGCTCTAGTAGTCGGTGGTGATATGGGGTATGGCTTGACGGTGGTTGTTTGTGGCGTCAGAGGGGCTTTAGTTGACGTAGAGATGGTGTTTGGTGGTGTCGAAGGGGTTGGGGATGGAAGAGAAAAGGGTTTTGGGTTTTCAATTAGGGTTTGGTTGGTGTCGAAGATGCCTGGGCTAGAGGGGATTTTGAGAAGGGATAGTAATAGTTGCTCGAAGGTAGGTTCGGATGGGTTATGATGGAGTGCTAGCTGTGAAGGGTTTAGGCAGCAGGGGAAGAAGATGGGGTTGAGCGGAATGCGAGGGACAGAGGTAACACGCCGATCTATCGGAAGATCGTCTCTGATACCAAACTGATGTAGGCCCTAGGGTTAGGGCTTGCGTAGTTATGCCTAAACACGTGTCCAAGGACACTTTGAATCGTCAAGAAGACTTAAATGCACATGAGGACACACCTCTCGGGGATAAAACCTAATTCCATTAATCAATCAAGTCTGAGAATCTCTTTTCTACAATACCATATATATAGTAAAAGGAAACTTAACGTTTAATAAAACCCTAAGCTATTAATAGAAACTTCCCTAATAACATTGTAATTAGAAATCTACCAATAAAAATAAGATAATCCTAATCTAATTTGAAGAAGGACTGCTTTTAGGGCCTCGACTGCATCGCAAAGTTTTTAGCAGAAAATTTAGTTTTAATATTTGCGTCTTCTTGTTCTTTTGGAGGTCATTGTTGGGCCAACTTACTTACAAGTCTCCATTGAAGTTTGTGGGAGTCCCTAGATCGATGCCTCCAGATGATTGGACTATGAGTGTATAGGATACATTGTACATTTTCAATTATTGAAATTTATTAGCTATGACACATTGACACTACCTAAAAGATTTGGGATGCAGAGACCCTCCTTTTTTGCCCCTAATTCTGAAACCTAGACTCCAGTAAACATGAGCGTCCCATCCAATGATTTCAGTTAGAATATGAAATTGCTTAGTATAATCAATGAGATAAATTGGATGAAGGAAGTGTCCCATTTGCCTTGTGGGGCTTCCTTTTTATACAGACTGTCAATCAATTGTGAAATCCACTAATTGGGGGAATTACAATCCCTCAATTGGGGAATCATAATCTTCTATACTAGGAAAATTCAACCGGCCCCTAGCTAATGCAATCAGCTATGATCTTGTGCAAATTACAAGATAATGTACACTTTGGTATTCTGAGGAATATGGTATATTATGTGAAAATTGTTTTTCTGAAAGAATTGATGGTAAAGTGGCCCGGCAAATGCAAAGTTGAGAATGGTGGGTTTTTTCATCTTTGGTGCCCCAGCCAAGGGCGCTTTGACCCATGATTGCAACCCCCACAGGTGGGGAGAGAGTCCACACCTATGATGCCCGGATACATGCCATATGACAAGGGCACGGCATGAACATGGATTTTATATATAAAAAGTGAAGTATCGGATACGATACGATACGATATATTGCCCATTTTAAAGTATCTATGCATCATAGGTCCACACAAGCGGGAAGAGACCCCATACCCATGGGAAGGGAGCCCACACAAGCATACCCAGGGGTTGAACCATGGGCAATTGGGTGAAATACGGGGTTGCTAACTGTCTGAGCAACCCTGGTTCTCAGGTGGTAATGGAAGATAGAGATTGGGGAATGATAAATTAGGATGTTGGAAGAGATTGACAAAATGATGTGTATATTTGGGCAAGTGTGAGTAGGACTGTGAATATTCAAATAGAATAACAGATGTATTAACCAACATTCAATGAGTCAATGATCTGGTGGGTTCAATGGGTCAACTGTATGAGAACCAAATTTTAAACAGGTCAGGGTTCTCAAACTAACAGTGACCCATTTAAAATGTTGGCTGGTTTTGGGGTGGGTCAGTTATTGCGATCTCTAAATTAAAAAAGCTGCAAAAGTCTTCTGGCTATTCAAGAATAGCAAAAGAAACCTGTAACTATTACGGATGTATTGGATTTATGAAAACTGGGGATTTTCATACTTTGTTGTTCAAATAGACTTAAAAAGAAAGGAGGCATTTTGTTTTGTTTGATATTTATACAATCCCCAGAACCTAGCAAAATCTTGTTAATAAGAAAGCTTGATATTTTATTCATTAATTGTTTGCTGACAATGCAGCATTTACAAACTGCATGATGAGGCGAAGGACAAGGCTTTTGAATTGGAAATGAGTTGGGTCTGCGATGAGTCAAAACGCCAGCATGAGAAGGTATTGCCATTGTAAAATACTACTAGGAAAATATGCTTGTGAGCAGAATTGTTTGATTCATCGTTTTAATGTTCGTATCAGTTTTTTGTCTTCTGTCAATGCTTGCTTCACTAAACAGAGGTTTTTTTGAGGATGTTAGATATGTGTTCTTTATTGTTCTCCATTAGATTACATAGTTTGCAACTGCAATTTTTGTCAATTTTTGAGCAACTGTATTGATGTTGTTTTTCCAAACTCGGAGATTTTCTGTGCACAGTGCATACCGGATGGTGCATATGTACAGAAGTTTGGATTTCTCCAATCACATTACTTGTATATACTGGTATTTCAGTTCATACTGGTTATGATCTGGAAATTGTATGAAGTAAAACATCTGCTTTACTGATGGTATTTCTTTATTTTTGTTTTTGTTCAATGTAATCTTATGTTCTGTTATATTTCATTGGAACCACTGTATCTGGTTTTTATAATTTAATATAAATGGTGTATATAAAAAGCCAAGTAGTGTGGTAACCTAGTAGTATTTTTGTCTGGTTATGTTCAACAGCACAAACTGTGAGTACAGTTGTTGACCGTTATATTAATATTAATATATTAGTTAGTCTGTTGATGTGTGCATCGAAAATCTGTCATAAATGTTATGCTGAAAGACTCTCCTGAGATTATTTAAAAACCCCTTGTAAATTGACCATTCTTAATATCGTAATGAGTAGAAATCTATTTGTTTCCTTTTCTTTGAGTCATATCTCGCTCCTAGAACCCACTCTTAATATGTTGCAAGTGTTCTTTTTTATCTGAATTGACATGTTGGCCATTGTAAGATCATGTAAGTTTGTTCTCATTCCTTCCTGTATCGTGTCGTCTGCAGTTTTTTTTTTTTAGAACCACGGGACCTCTGCACAATGGCCCTGTCATCCGAGGACACAGACCCCAACCCCCCTGGTAACTGGAAATCCTGCACAAGCGCTGTGCGGGAGTCCCTTAGGGGGGAAAAAGGCCATCCTCCGTGTACCATATCTTTCCCCACGTTGTAATTATTGAGTTGCACTCTTGCCACTCAGAGTGGTACCTCAATCTCTTTCTACCACTTCCGGTGTATCCCTTCTGAGGTTGCTGTACCCAGCATTTTAAGATTTTCGTATTTAATTCTGCACTTTCTTTCATGGTGCCCTTTTTCAGGTTGCTCAACACAGTATTTTAAGATTTCCGTATTTAATTGAATCTGGACTGGTTTCTAGTAAATCCGTTGTCTGATTTTTGGAGGGTTTATTTTAGAATGACATTAGTCTTTATTTGAAGAATTGGGTTTGAACTTTCAAGTGGTCTGATTCCAAGCCCTTTATTTTTTTCATATTTGTTTCTGTGAAATACAGGTCCCAGATGATCTCCTTGAGGAAGCCAAGGCAGCAGCTAAAGCAGCATTGGAGGAAATGGATGCAGACTAGCAATGGATTTTCTTTCTTTAACATGATGTGTGGTCTCATGCGATAGCATGCATGCTCCATACATTATACAATCGTTAAACAATTTGGGTAGATGAAAATTCTGGAGGAAATTTCTCATGCTCAATGCTCTAGTTGAACTCACAGAAGGCATGGACACTTGATTGTTTCCCTTTTTTCTGTTATAATTTCATGCTTTTCACTGAGCTCTTAGTGTGTATTATTGATTATTCCATGTTCCTCTTATTGCACAGACAAGCAAGGAAGAACAAGCTATTTATATGATGAATGATTAGAGGATTTTGTTTTATGTACTTAATAGTAGTGATGATCCTTGTGGCATTCCTGGTAGCATTCAGAGCTATCATGTCTCATTGTAATCTTCCGTTGATCATTCTAGTAGCTAGCAATTTGCAAGCCTTTATACCTAGCTGGATTGTTTGGGTTGTCAGAAGAATTGGAAAAGTAAAAAGGGGAAAAAGGGTAAATGGATGGTTTGGGTCATCTGATGGTACAATATTTTGGCCGTCTCATATTAATGATTGGGCCCGCTGTTAACAGAATAGTTTTCCCTGATCCAGTTTGTTGAGCTGGGCGAGTGGTTGTAGGTTCCCTCAGCTGAAGCATTCTATGTATAAGATATTTTGTTCATTCGGCTAAAGATCAAATGCAGTAATATGATACATCAGTTTACTAGTACTGCATGTATTTCTGTGCGAAGAGCTGAGAGCAATTGATCTTTAGCCGAATGAAACATCAAATGCAGTAATATGATACATCAGTTTACTATTACTGCATGTATTTCTGTGCGAAGAGCTGAGAGCAATTGATCTTTAGCCGAATGAAACTAGAGGCGTAATGTTTAGATCATGTTTCCAGCTTCAATTGATACTAACAGTTGATATAGGCTCTCCGAGTGCCTACCCAATATAGAGTAATCAAAATGAGTGCTAAAGATTAAACTTCCAATGTACAATTCAGAGACTGTTGTTTTCGCTAACCAAAGATGCCCATTTAACCTACTATGCTCAGGTTTTTGGCCTTAAATGATGATCGTCAAAATCCTTAATTCCCTTGTCTTAAAATGGTGTTCCATATGCTAAAATGATGTTCAATATGATAAATTTATATAAAGACAACTAACGTTAATCATCACCTATTTTTTTGTTGTTGTAAAGAGACCATAATCTTATAATCAAGGTGGATTTTTCTGCTGCCTTGGGCAATCAACCCCAGCTCCTATGAGTTGACGCCACGCATCATTTCTATCAAAGCTGATTAACATGGAAGGTTCCTGAATATGTTTGAGAGACCCCTTTTGGATGATTGTCTCTGACATTAGTGGAAATGTTAATGATTACATTTTGTAAAACCTTAATGTAATATTTCTATTGATTACTTACAATCTTCAGAGATTATCTTCTTATTGATATGTGAGTATATTCCAACTTATCCTATCAAGCCCGGCGACCACAACCTTTCTGATATGTAATGATCGTTTATTATATTCAATTAATGTGTTTGCTATGCGAGTTCTCAACCAAATTGGCTTCACAGAATCAGTCCCCTACAGCCCAAACCCTTGCACCAATTTTTTTTATTATTTATTTTTTTTATTTTTTTATGACTGGGTATCCCTGAGGTTTTTGACCCAACAACACTATTCCACACACAAATGCACACCACGTAAATTTGGGCAGTTTCGATCACAAGGTGGAGGTAAATTTGGGGCAGTTTCAAACACAAGACGGACAGAGCAAGCCGACACCTTATGCTTGTTACACTAGTTAGTTGAGAAGCAAAATGAAAGGACAGAAAACAAGAAACTGAGAGACCTAATTCAAAAGAGGAACACACTAATGTGCGTACTGCACTGGTACATGTCTTGTATTACATTCGAAGTAAATCTACATATAGATGATGATCAACCATGTAGATGCTTGGTGATGACTGGGCCATGTGGTCCCATATTAACCCTACTGTCCATCTGATTGTAAAAGATACATATATGAACTTACATGCACTAGCATCATTAGGTTAAATGATGGCAAGAATTACAGGTCAGTGAAGATGGATTCAGATATCGTGGTGGAAGTAAAATCTCAATTTTTTCACTATTGGATTTATATTTTCTTCTCAAATCTAGAGGTCAGAATCTAAAACCTGATTGTAGTAAGAACTTTTCACAACCAAGATAGGCCCATCCAATCAGCAGTTCAATTAACCAAACTCAGGGATTATTAGTAGTCATTGCAATAAAAATGAGATAGATAGACTAGAGAATTTCAAGTCATCCTTATATTATCATACATTCCTCATATTCAAACAAGTCAACCTACTGTTTATCTCATCACTTGATCCAGGTTTCCTACAGAATAAAAAAAATGTAATCCTTTTCTTGAACATTGAATTGATATTACACATTTAATTCATCTATGTTACAGGGGGTGCAAGCGCTGACTATGCTTCACATGGCACGCACACATGTTGTTCACTATTTATAACAATGATAATTAAGAATAAAGAGAACTAAACAAGGAGAAAATTTCCTCTATTCAATTTTTCTTTTTTTCCAGTGTAAATAAACAAAAAAAAAGAGCTTGTTTCCCAATCCAAAATGGCTCTGGGAGCAAAGAGGAGCCTCTCAGTAACATGAAATGGTTATCCCATGGACTCAAAGATCCGGTATATGAGCAACACATTGCATCCCACTAGTCAAATGCTTGTAGCCAGACCTGTACTAAGAAAGTTAATACAATGCATCATTCTAACATGAAAAGGACTGTACTTAATTACTGTTTTTAGGTAGAGATGAATGTACCTCAAAATGCAACTGGCTTGAATGTGCCTACAGAGATGATTCATTGTCCTGTGCATTTGAAGATTTAAATAGTTAAGAATCACTGTAGGTTCATTTCATGTTTACTTCTGACTGATTTGTCTCAAATCAATAGCAGCAACTGGTCATGGACTCTTGGTAACAGTTTTCGGTGAAAGTCCTACCTAATGTGGTTTTGTTGATATTCTGCAATCACCACAAGTGCACAGCTCAACAAATAAAAATGTATTCTACGAAAATAATGATGCCTATTTTGGTAAAACCGGACACAACCTAAATCTAGCTACATGGAAATCAGTAGTTCTAGAAATTGCTACATTACATGCTTGTTGCAGCAAATAGATTCTTGTGCTGCAACAGCGTAAGAAATATTAAAGACTAATACTGATAATAAATATTTTTTGATCTCATTATCACGACCAATTTATGAGTAACTTTGAGGTAAAAAACCGATATACTAAATCAGTCATAAGAATGAGAAATGTCAACAGCCTTGATGCAGAAGCACTGCATCTTGTTTGGATCTATCATAGATCAAAATGAGTTTAGATCTTTTGGTTAAATAGATGGTCTTTTTTAGGATATGCCCAGAAATTGGAAGTCACTTAGGACTCGATACTACCTTTTCGGGTTTCCTGCAACATATCAATACTAGCAGCAGCAGCATCAATGGGTTGGGACACAGAAGAAAACAACAGTATCTCACATGATGCAATTTCTTATTTCAGTGCCATTCCAAATGCAAGGTTTAGTACTATGACCATCTGAGCTACTATCATGACAACCACTCACGAATTTTGGGTTCATCCAAACGAATCTGTAGACACATTAATTGAGAAAATGAACGGTCCTACTAATCCTTGTCCAGGTAGTGCTTTAAGGCCTGGTCAGTATTTTCAATTTAAGTCAGTCTAGTTCTATTGTACAAAAGTTCCAATCCCACAAACCCAAGATTGATGCACTTTAGCAATTGATCAATAGTTTATAACACCACTTGGATTACGCTAAACCAGAACTTATACCAACTGAAAGTTCATAATCATCTGAGCTCTCATCTATTCTCAGGCAGTTAAAGACGTTAAAAGCTACAATCTAAATAAGCGAGGAAATTTGAAGTAAATAATATGATATGAGTTACCTTTTATATTTCAAGGAGATTATCACGATTGACAGGCATTGTTTTACCAGTTCTCTCACCCACAGCAGTTCCACCTGAGATGTTCTTATTGGAGTTTTGAGACTCTTGATTAACAGATCGGAGGAGCGAGTCTGAAGTGTGATAGTCATTCCTGTTCCTCCGTTTATCATCTATCCCTCTGTATTCCAGTTTCTGCAATGTACTGGGAACTGACATGTGTTCGCCAACCCCAGCTGCTCTGTCCATTCCTTCATCAAACTTCCCCTTTCGACTGGAGTTGGTACCTCGAGTGATACTTGAAGCAACAGATCTAACTCCTACAGAATCTTCTGATACCAATGATTGGAAATCATTCACCGAAGGTGGGATTTTTGAGAAAAACAAGTCCTTGAAGTTTCCAAATATCCCTTTATTATATGGATTCTCCTTTTTATCATATCGATAACGGAAGTTCTCATATGTTGTCTGTAATAGGACCAATCG
This sequence comes from Sextonia rubra, assembly GCA_037013555.1. NCBI lineage: Eukaryota > Viridiplantae > Streptophyta > Magnoliopsida > Laurales > Lauraceae > Sextonia > Sextonia rubra. Next base: position 13,290,276 of record JASUAD010000007.1, on the reverse strand, counting down.
GCCAGACATAAATGGAAAAAAAAAAAGAGGGAACAGTGTGAAGGATCAAATCAATAAGATTATGCCATAATAAATCTTGCTTGAACATCTGATTAACCAATATTAGAGAGACATGAAAATATTTGGAATGTATGAAGAATCACATCAATAAGATTATGCATTAATGATGTAGCAAAAATTAATTCCATTAATACATCTTGCTCTAAATACATAAGATATTAAGATAGTTAACTGTGGAAAACCACATAACAGATGAAAAAAAAGAGAAACTACAAGATGCTCAGCTAAGCTGAATGGTTCTTTTACTTCAGTCCTGCCACCATACACACTGGCCCAACTTAACATGGGTCTTTCATTGGATGGGTAGCATCATGCACCATGACCTGAAAGTTTTATTTATTATTAAGTGACAGATGTTTCTTATTGCTAGGGGACTGGTGCTTAAACATCCAGGATATTGACAGGAAAGTTAATATCATCCCATGAACGATGGTTCTAGAGCATGGCATATGGATAATTGGGCCCACCAGACAGGGATACAGAAAGTTGCAACCCACCTTCGACCTACCTGTACAATTCTAGGCCAAATAAAAATTTTGACATTTTGAATTGCTAGTAGTAGATCATTCAAGGTTTCCACTTATCCCAGTGAGTTCTAGAATCTCACCTGATTTGTGCTGATGAGATAGCAATGGAAAACAGTGAGGCCCCCAACAAACCAAACTGCTATGAAACAGTAAACAATAAGTATGACTGACACGATCTCCTTTGTCATAGTTTCCCAGATTGACTTCCCATATTTATATTCTCCAAGAATGTTCACCAGTGAAAAGGTGAAGACATAGATGCAGAGAAAAGTTGCCAATGATATAAATAAGAAGAAGAACCGATAATTACGCTGCAACCATTTTAGAACATTAGGCAGTTAGATTCTAGCAAAAATTAATAATGAAAAGATTGGGTGAGTTTGGGTGCAACCCAAGTGAATTTAGTTAAAAAAAGAATTAACAAAATTGATGATATCTGTTACGTTCTTTTTTATTTTTCTTTTTCCTTTCTTTCCTTCTTTTTTGTTTTTTTGGTAGAATCTATATTTTTTTTATGGGTGCAGTGATGGAGAGAGAAGGGACAAAGTGCTCATTTTCCAGGCTTTAAAAACCTTTAGATTATGGATTTCTGCACCCAAACCTAATGTAGACATAAACTGTTCTGGGGAAATGTTGCAACACAAACATGCCCTAAATCAATATACTGATTTTTGTACAGAAGTCAGAAAAATAGTATCCCATTTAAACATAATCCAGTCCTCGCCTCACGCCAGTAGTGGACCCAAGTACATCCATGCAAGGGCAGACACAACTCTTGGACTTCTGGCCTTATTTTGAAAATTTACATAAAAATCCCAAATCCGCCCCCAAAGCACACATGAAAATCCTGATTTTGTTCCTAAAACCCAATTGCTTATTTGGGTCTGCTCCCCTCAAACAGAAATTCTGGTTTGCCAATGCCTCACCCATGTTCTAAGAAGCATGGACACGGACACGGGACACGGATACGACACGACACGGACACGCCGATACGGCATTTCTCAAAAAAGTAGGACACGGACACGTAAGGGACACGTTAATAATATATATTAATTTATATATATAATCACCTACTAAAAAACTAATATCATTTTAACTTTTTTAATCAATTTAGCAATCAACAAATAAAAATTCAACTACCAACTAACAAACATATCAAATTATTAAATATCAATACAACACTAAAACATAATTCATAATCATAAACATAAAATATCCATAGTTCCATAAAATCCATATAAAGAAAAAGGCGGATCATCTTTTTCCCCTCCCTAAAAAAAAAAAAAAAACAAAAACAAAAAGCAAAAGAGAAGCCAATCTTGAGGCTTATTCTTTAGTGAAATATTTATTTGTCTTTTGCTTGTGATATGATTGATATTTACAATCATATATTTTTCCATGGTATAAAATTGTTATATATCAAGTTTACAAGTTTTAATAACCACATATTAACAAAGTATCCAAGAGATATTAGCCCCATGTTTATTTTTTAGTCATAGACACGAGCTAGAAATTGTGTGACACGTTGCAAAAAGAGTGTCAAACAAGTGTCCGAAATTAAGATTTTTAGTTCTTAATTATGGACACGCCTAAATAGTATCGGACACGTGTCCGAGAGTGTCCGAGGAGTGTCGGTGTCCGACACGTGTCCGACACGGACACGTTACTTTCTTAGAAGCGTCCGTGCTTCTTAGCCCATGTTCATTGACAATCTCTTAATCAGAATGCGATTATGTAGACATGCAATGCAAATGCACTAAGATTTAACTTGAATAGTTTCCATAATAATAATATAAAGAACTATCGAAGTGAAATTATCATTTAAATGGAAAAAGAAAATAGTGATGTTAAAAGGATGAGACCATGGCAGATAAAATGCAATATGGCATGATGGGAAGCTTCTAGAAAGTAAACAAAGATAACACGGAAGATGACATTTTGTTTTTTATCCTATATTTGTATTTGATTTAACCAACAGTCTAAATATTTTGATTAGTGTAATCTATTCTACTGGGTGTTTGGACTGGAACGAGAATTGAAAATCACATTTACTGATTTAAAGTTCTCCAAAATCTTCATCCAGAAATCATCATTATCATGAAAGCATTTTACCATCAATCTGCCATAAGCTTTAGGTCCTACTTTTCACTCCTCCTGATTTGGAGCTATGGTCTCTGTCACTACAGAATCTTGCATATAAATTCAGGCTACTGCATTTAAGTATTTATTAGTCTGATGCTTCTCATACTTCAATGTACTTGTAACATTTAAATTTGTTTCTTTCATTTCTATTCTTTTTTTTTCTTTTTCTTTTTCCACAAGGGCCATCGAAGTGTTCTATAAATGTCAGAACATCTCAAACAATATTTCTTAATCTTTCTTTTTATTGGAGCCGCCTCTAGATTCCTCTCATGAACACAATCCAAATTCTAACAAATCCGTCTCTGTTGTTATAAAAAAAAAAAATTCTCTCTGCGTACACACTTGACACTTCAACTATAGGTACTATGTCATCTTGTTGTTTCTTTGCTCTCCAATATTTAGCACCATATTACAATGCAGCTCTAATTTCCATTATAGAAAATGTTGCCTTCTTTTAAGATGGCACTAGAAGATCACAACATACCACCTGCTTATCTCGTCTTTTAACCTCTGACAAGGAGCTGAAAATAGTTTGGGAAGGAAAAAGAAGTTACAATCATTTCCTATTCCTACTGACCCTTTACACCAAATGGGATTAGGAAACATTTGAACATATCCATTACAGTCATATGAACTAGGAAGGACCAACTCTCCATGGATAACTTACCAGTCCAATGCACTGACCGACCCATGGGCAATGGTGATCGAACCTCTGAACACAATTGTTACAGATTGAGCAATGTGAAGCACGGGTTGGCCGATAAAGAAAACACGTCTCACAATACTTCACTTTTACTATAATACCATTTACGACAACATCTTTCATTCGGGGTAATCTTAGATGTGGCGTTCTCCCATTGACCCAATCCATAGACAAAGTAGATAAGTCCATTTCGTCGTCAGATTCCATTGGCCGCACATTTCTAGGGATTATACCTGGATCTCTAGCTGATGTTAAAAAGAGGAAAAGCAAGTCCTGCATTGATTAGAAGTGATAAAGTTAATAATTGAAACAAAATAAACGTCCCAACATTACTGATGAAATGAACATAACAAAACCCTGTTGGAACTGAAATCCTCATCAAAATTCATCACAATAAGATGTTGTAATGATCATATTACTGCCAACTGCTTAAAATAAGGGTGCAAGTTCACCAAATACATCATGGAAACATAACAAAAATGAAACGTCCCAACATTACTGATGAAATGAACATAACAAAACCCTGTTGGAACTGAAATCCTCATCAGAATTCATCACAATAAGATGTTATAATGATCATATTACTACCAACTGCTTAAAATAAGGGTGCAAGTTCACCAAATACATCATGAAAACAAAACAAAAATGAAACATCCCAACATTACTGATGAAATGAACATAACAAAACCCTGTTGGAACTGAAATCCTGATCAGAATTCATCACAATAAGATGTTATAATGATCATATTACTACCAACTACTTAAAATAAGGGTGCAAGTTCACCAAATACATCATGGAAACATAACAAAAATGATCATATACAACAAGCCGTAACGTAACAAAATACTGCTAATAATATACTTGAGGTGATATAACTACAAGTAAAATCAATTGATTGGCTCAGTCAAGCCTTGGGCCATTGTACTATATCAACAAGATAAGATTTGATTTTGCAATTGAGCTCCAATTTCGCAATTAATTGAAAATTTGGAGGTCAACTTCAATTTTAATTTTGAATCAATTTTAACTTGAAGGAGAGATTTTAGGGAAATTCTCGATTTTAGTCATCTAAATAAAGAGGTCAATCTAAAAGGAGCTTCATTTTAAAGAGTCCAATCTTCCATAGTCTCTAATCAACCAATCCATATTTAAATTTTCTTAGCTAAGAATGTTCATGGATCAAGCCCACCTAAGTCCATATTCAGCCCAGCCTGCTTTAGCCCTTATCTTGGACTTTAAATTTGAATACTTAGGCCAGGCTTGGATTATTTAGTTGAGTCCATTTAATAGACCAGCAGGGCTTGGTCTTAATCAAGAGGTCAATCTAAAAGGAGTTTCCTTTCAAAAGAGTCCAATCTTCCATGGTTTGTAATCAATCAATCCATATTTAGATTTTCTTATCTAAGAGTGTTCATGGATCAGGCCAGCCTGGGCCTGTATCCGGCCTAGCCCGCTTTAGCCCGAGCTTGCACTTTAAATTTGAGTACTCGGGCCAATCTTAGTTTATTTAGCAAATTCCAAACTATTATCTCATTTCCAGGATTTTCAAAATGACAGTTTAATTTGTTTTCATTTATTTTAAAAATCAAAATATTACAAAATCTAACCAAACAATGATCCTCTTGTCCTCATAAAATTTTTAAAAACGGTATAAAAAACAAAAAAAATACTTAAATTATTCTAATTTCGATTCATAAATGACTTTCAAATAAAACAATTACCTTTTTGTTTAGTTTTCTTCCAACATCTTAATAATTCTCTTATGAATTTCATAAATTAATTATTATCTCATTGTTTCAAAAATATCCGAACATGTATTTATGAATATAAAAGAGAATATGGAAGATGTATCTTATATAGTCATGCTATCATTCATAAGTTATGCATAGATATGATTTTGTCTTACCACAATAAATTTATGAAACTTTTAATATATTTTGAACTTGGTCATACATACTCATTTTTTGAATCTTTAATAATTAGCTAATATAAAATAATATAGGTAGCATCATTGTTATTTTGTTATAACCTGTCAAACTATAATACACAACCATAGTTAGTGTTTAATATTTTTAATTAGCTACATCTAAGTTATTTTAATTTATGAGTTCAAAATTCTAATAAACCCCGGGGGATAATTCGGCTAACCTAGGACAACAATTTTGCTCCCAAAGGTTGCGAGTTTGAGCTGCACTACCACACTGGAGCCACAGGGGATTTACCTGGCTCCCCGTAGGCCCAAAGGGATTACTCCTGGCCCTTTCATTGGAAAAAAAAAAAAAAAGAATTCTAGTATTGAATGGGTTACACCCTCAAGTTGAAACTTGTCGTAGTACATCATGACCCAAGTTGTCCAACAAGCATCCTAGCGATTCTTAAAAGTTTTTTTAAACTGTAATTAAATGCGATCCCTCATTTCAAAGTTAGTTATTATTGGATCATGAGAAAATTAGACTAATACATGTATATTACTATGAAAAACCTGAAATACAAAAAAAGTATCCTTAAGGATTATATTGTGAGTAGTTACTTGGGAGTGGGGATCAATCCACATTTGATTTATTTAATAATGACTCAGGATTGCGTGATCTATGACTAACCTAATAATAGTGCAGCTTAAGTTTAGTTGAAGTTACTGACTTAAGTCATATTTTTTTAAAAGTGTTTTTTAAAGTTTTTTTTAAGGTTTAAGTCATATTTTTCTACCTAAGAGATTGTATATAGACAGTTATGTAGGATTATACTATGGATGATGTATTTACTAGAGGCATTAGGGAGATCACTCTGTATTATTGATGTATTTACTAGAGGGATTAGGGAGATCACTCTGTATTGTTAACGAACCTAGATTCATGGGTCAAACCCACCTGCATATTAAAAGCCAACCCAATTGCAGTGTAGTCAAACTATAAATATCATGAACAAGGACTATTGTATGGCCCCAGAACTTAATTTTGTGGGTCAGGTTGGCTAGTCAGGATCGAGTTGGGTTTAGAGGTGTATTTAGTAGGGCATTTTAGGAATTAGGTTCATCACTGTGGAAGCCATTGGGGATGGATGACCCAAACCTATCATGGACTTTAGACCCAAACCCATTGGGTCCTGTTGTGTTTAAGCCCAAAAGCCCTTTCTTGGAATTACCTAAAACTCACTAAAAGAGCAGAAAGCCCTTACTTGTAAATACAATAAACCTTCTTTACAATCTAAACCCATTTCACTCTTCCAATCATTCATTCCCTACTCTTCCCCTCTTCCTCATTTTCTCTCTTCTCTTCCACAAGCCCTAGCACTTTTCCAAGAGGATACAAGGCTCTCAAGATTCAAGAAGCTTCACCATCATCATCTTCCCTTTCTTCTACTTCCATCATAGGTATGCTCTTCTTCCCCAAACCCTTAAATAGCTCTTTTACTTTGTTTGTAGGTCATGCAATCATGTAGAGATTAGATTGTGTTCTTTTGGTTTGTAGGAGGTTATCTTGGCTGGTGGCATCCATTGGTGTGTGGATTTATGGATTTGGGATGACACACTAGATCTTTACATATGAGATTATTTGTCTAAAACCCTGAGGCAAGTGGATAGTTGTAGATTTTGGAACATCAGTGTGTTTGAATTAACTCTTATTAATCTTATAAATAAAAGAACAGTGAATCATGTGTATATGGAATATTAAATGAATCAATGATTTGTTGTTAAGGAATTGAGAACCTACGTTTAGGGTGTTTAATTGGTAATGGAATGGTTGGGTTAAGTTTTTGGGAATGCCCTTAGGCTAGGGTTGTAAACCCTATTAGATTTGGGGAAGAATACCCATTACCAACACCAAACGAATCCCCTACAAATTCCTGACAGGTTCGCTCGAGTGGAGTCAGGTCTCGCTCGAGCGGGCACCCATCTGTTCTCAGTTAAACTCCGCAGAATCAAGTTCTGTCAGGTTCGTTCGAGTGGGGATTGCCTTCGCTTGAGCAGAGACCCAATTTGTCTTCGTGAAAATCCTTGCAAAATTTTGTCTGTCAAGTCCGCTTAAGCGGAGACCCCTTCTGTTTGCAACTCGAACCATATAGGTTCGCTTCCTATCAAACCCCCTCGAGCAAGGCCTGTCCTCGCTCTTGTGGACACCCCTGTTGTGTATTGTTACAGGGGGTAACTAAACACACATATGATCAAACCCCACGGATGGCTGTAACCTACATAGGGTCGACTGTGGCTTTTATTCCTGAAGTGTGACTTTTGGAAAATGAAATCCATAACCTTAGAATCATGACCTTAGACTTATATCAACTTATTAGGAGAAAGGACCGGATGTGAAGAGGTATGTGTGACCTTAATCTTCCATGGTTGACCAGGCATATACAATGGGCTTTCTCCGAACTATGAGTGGTGATTCAGAACACCCGGGATGCTCTACATGAGAGGCACCAAATGAGCATAATCTTGCATGGCTGCATCGCAGGCTTGGATTTTTATTATGTTAGACGGAGTAGCCTAGTGGGTATGTGTACCGGCTAGCCTAGACCGTAGGATGATTTAGGGCTACCCTATACCTTAAAAATCTTAATCCATATTAGATTAGTATTGGATTAAGAATAGGGTGATTTACTCATTGTTACTGAACACATTTTCATGACACAACCTCAGTCTGATTTATTACCCTTTTTAATTAATCAATTCCTGTAATAATATAATTTTGGTTTACTATTACTCCTACCATAGTTAAGATGTCTGCCCATGGGTAAGGACTCTGCATGCATTTGTTACTGACTGCAGTTACGTATGCCATCAGGTCAGTGTATATTGTTGAGGCAATATACAGCTGAGCTGAGCGGGCTTGCCCGTTTGCATTCATTTAGCAGATCTGCCCATGTGCATTTGTTTAACAATGATCGCTCTATTGTTACACTTATGTTCCATTACCTATATTTATCTATTTGCCGTATTATGTCAATCTGGCAGTGCTACTTTGGTGTCTAGGTACTGACATCATAACCGAACCAGAGGGTCAGGAGTCGCAGCAGATTCAGCAAGATGACATAATTTTTAAGTGGAGCGCCGATGACATAGTCTGAAATGTCATAGGCTTAGTTCTTTGGATTGGATACTTTAGTATTTAAATAAATGTGGCCATGGTTGTTGGGCCTGAGATTAGTTGTATTTAATTCTTTTAATTTCGCACTTGAAAAATTATGTAGAAATTGTTGGACTTTTGACCATGTTCTCATTTAATGTTAATTAATATTATTATGCTAGATTTACTTATACCATCTGTGCAGCAATTGTGTCGTTAATTCCATTTGTGATTATGATGACTGATCATGATACATGACCTCACATAGGACTTCGATCCACCCGGAGGTGAGGCCACAATATTATTATTGAGGAAAATTTTAATTGGCCCCAATTCTCATACCTTTAAAATCGGACTTGGATCCCGCCCAATTCTTGGGGCGTGACAACTATTGCCATAATAGGCTTATACTGACTGTAGGGTGAGTGTGTAATTGCTAAATTACGGCCCAAACTAAAGGCATGTACTGTATTATAAATAGATAATCGATCGTGGCAATGATCCATCTCATTCCATTCATTTTCAATGCATTCTTATAGTACCGTGACATGGTATTAGAGTGAGTGTCATTCTTGTGTAGCCCACGTGGCATGCCTATCCAAGGAATTTGTTGGGCATGCACATGGGGGGAAATCCCACATCCCATATCACCCATATAATGGATTTGACATGGCTTCATATACTTGTTTGGGCCTTCCACCTATAAGTTTAAGCTTTTGGGTTGGTACATGGTATCAATGGTATCAAAGCATTGAGAAGAAGATTTGCCTTAGGAAGAAGGCTTGTGGAAGGCTAATCCCACATTTTCTCTGTCTCTCTTTCTCCTTCTCAGTCTGAGATTCCCTTTTTCAAAAAGATCGCAGGGCTGATTCTCTTCATTACCATCAGATCTATGCTAGATGAACAGTGGCCCACTTGACATCATTACGATCTGTCAAGAAGTTTCTACCACCTTGGTCCACCATATGCTCTGAACATTTAGAGCATTTTTTCAGATTTTTTCTTCCAATCTGTGGAAGGTTGTATTTCGATCTTGGTTTTTCCATTTCTGTCAGACATTTTTCATCACTACCATCCAGATTCATGGATCTGCGACCATTCTTCCTCATATTTGAAAGGTTGTTAGTGGATTTGAGTACCAGCATGAGGCCTAATTTGAGATTGGTTCATCTGGTGGGGACCAACTTCAGTTCTTGCTAGAAAATTTTTGGATGTGAAGGGTTTATTTTTTTTACCAACAAGTCTGTTTTCTCGGCTTCCATATATCTAGTAGGTTTGCCTTCTATTTTGATGGATATTTGTCTTCTGTGACTTTCTACAAAGTGTTGGAGTTTGATCTATGTTTGGATCAATTGGAATGGTCCTAATATAGATTTCTTGGGTTTGGAGGTTCAACAATCTACGAAAAGGATTGATTTATCATCAACATAAGTATTCTATGGATTTAATTGAATCAGCAGGCCTGTCAAACTCCACACCCGTGGATACTCCTCTTGAAATCAATCTTAAACTCCATAGTGAAAGTAGTGATCCTTTACCTGATCCAACTTATTATCAACAACTTGTAGGTAGTCTCATTTATCTGACTAGTACTCGGCCAAACATTAGTTATGCAGTCAATTTGATGAGTTAGTTCATGAGAAAGCCTCACATCTTCATTTAGTAGTTGTTAGACAAATTATACGTTATCTTACTGGCACTTCTCACAAAGGCTTATTTTTTCCAATTGCCAATGACATTGACCGCCTATTCTAAATTAGATTGGGCTGGTTGCCCTGACACCCACCATTCCGCAACTAGTTGGTGCATGTACCTAGGAGGTGCTCCAATTTCCTAGAAAGTGAAAAAACAAGATAGTTTCGAAATTGTCAACTAAAGCAGAATATCGTGCCATTGCGGCAATATGTTCAGAAATTTTATGGCTTTAGGGTCTACTCACAGGACTTGGCCTCGCACAAAAGAGTCCGGCACCTCTAGATGCAGATAACACTAGTGCCATCTGGATTACAAAAAATTAGGTGTTTCATGAAAGGACAAAACATATTAAGGTCGGTTGTCATTTTATCAAAGATGAATTACTATGTAATGTTATCTGTCTTCCATTTATCTCCTCCGGCCTCCAAATTGCTAATGTCTTCACCAAAGCACTCCCAACACCTCGTCATCAATTCTTATCATACAAATTGATGCTCGTTAACTCACCAACATCAATTTGAGGGGGTGTTAAAAAACCTGGATTCCTTGGGTCAAACCCACCTATATATTAAAAACCCAACCTAGTTGTAGCATACTCAAACTAACTATCATGTACAGATAGTATTCCCATAATAGGCTTATGCTGATTGTAGTATGAGTGTGTAATTGCCGAATTGTAGCCCAAACCAAGGTATGTATAATATTATAAATAGATAATCAATCCTGGGAATGATCCATCCCATTCCATTCATTTTCAGTGTATTCTTATAATACCATGACACGTATCAATTTATTTAACTGTGAGTCTGAATTTTTTAACTAGAGAAATATCCATAAAAGTTTTACTCAAACCAAGTGGAGTCAACGCTTTAATTCTTATTATTTTATATTAAAGTGGAGGGTTTTCAATTCAATTTTTCCTTTTTCTTACTCATTACATATCTAGCTTAAGATAGATCAATATGAAGAAAAAAATTCATGCAGTCAACCCCAACATAGTTAAAATAAGGCTTTGATGATGATGATGATGATGATGACAACTCTTTACGTGTCTATTGTTATTGGTAGTATATTTGGTGCATTCTAGATGAATATTTTATAAGTAGGACAAGGTTTTGATGATGATGATGATGGTTCTTTGAGTGCCTATTGTTTTTGGTGATATATTTAGTGCATTTTAGATGGATATTTAATAGTCATTGTGTTGATTCATATATATAGTCAATTTTTTAATTTTTTTTACATATTTTACATTTTATTTATATTTGTTTCTACAAATATAGTAGGTAGATATGCCCGCCTAAGGAGCACGGACACGCCATTAAGGTCCCTGTGTTTGTGTCTGTGTCTGATACGTGTCAGGCTCAAACACGGCCAGATACGTGTCCGACACGTCCAAAAACGTGTCCTTTTTTTTTAATAATTTCGGACACGGCCGGACACGGTTGGGATATGGCTAAGACACAGCTAGCAAAGTTAGTTTCAGACGAGACCTTGTAACTGTATTTTTTTTTTAATTTCCCCTATTTTGGGAACCAGCCCACTCTCCCAGTTGAGAAGTAACAGGGTTAAAAAAAAAAACCAGAGAAATAGGGAAGGAGGAGGAGAAAAGCAACATTAAAAAAACGAGAGAAAGGAGGAGGGTGGTAAACTGCTGCAGCATAAAATAAAATAAAATAACTAACATCTGCATACCTGAACGAAGCGCAGGACTACCACGAGAGACCACCAGGTGAGGAGATCCAACTTCCATGCCCAGGATCCCAACAGCGAGACCTCCGGTAAGGCGACCAGGTTTTTTTTTTTTTTTTTTTCAACTTCAGCGAGATCTCTTCCTACCCTCTCTCTCATTTTTCTCTCCCCCTCCTTCCTGCCATTCCTCTTCTTTTCCTTCTCTGGCATTTTTTTTTATTTCAATAGTCATCGGTCCTCTCTCTCTTGATAGACAAGAGAGACGTTGTTGCCATTTTTAAAAGGGGCATGTGTCCATTTTTTTATGTCATGTCTCCCATCTCTCAATTCTTTATAATATATGTTTTGTCTTTTCCTATTCTCTTTTCAACTTTTCAATGTTGTACGGCAACTGTACAGGAGACTTTTCAGCAACTGTGCAGTAGATTTTTCAAACAGCATGTCTTGTACATAGCTGTTTTACACCTTTTCAAAGGTGCTGCTATACAACAAGAGACGTTTAAAAGTGACATGTGTCCATTTTTTTATTATTATGTCTTTTTTTATTATTTTAATTTTCAAAATTTTCAAATATGTTAGTCCCTTTTATATTATTATGTCTTTTTTAATATACGATTATATATATTTAAAAATAAATATGTATTATTAACATGTCCCCGACGTGCCCGTGTCCTATTTTTTTTGAAAATGCCGTGTCGGTGTGTCCGTATCATGTCGTATTTGTGTCCGTGCTTCTCAATTATTGCCTGCGCTTAGAATGGGTTATTAGGCTAGCTACAAATGATGGTCATTGGTTCATCCGGCTGCATAAGGTAAACTAGTGATCCCAGCAATAGTAATAAGGTGAAGCAACCATGATAGTAATTGTCAAAGCCCCACCCAACTCGGGATGATATTGTCCGCTTTGTCCCACGTGCGCACGTGAGGACTTCCCAAGTGATCACCCATCCCACCCCTGCTCCCACCCGAGCACACTTAACTCCAAATTTCTTATGAAATCTAAGGCCGCATAGCGTCAAATGCGTCATGTTGAAATAAGATGGAGTTTGACTTATAAGCCTAGGGTCAAGACTTGAGCATTTCTAATGTGGGACTTGTAGATTCCCTTGTATCCCAGGTGTTCTTTGGCAAGTGATGGGCACATCGGATTTCAACTGGATCTGCAACCTTGGCTCGGGCCCACCAGATTTTCATTCTCTCCCTCACTGAAAATAGAGTCATCTTCGGCTCTAATACCAATTGTCACTGCTCCTACCCCAGTATGCTTAACTCCAGAGTTCTTGTGGGATTCGGGGTCACACGGCTTTAAAACACATCATGTTGAGTTCAAACGGTGTTTGACTTATGAGCTGAAAGTTAGGACTTGGGTATTTTCAATGTGGGGCTTGTAGAGTCTCTTGTATCTTGGGTGTTCTTTAGCAGATGATGGGTACATGAGACTTCAACCGAATCTGCCACATTGGCCGCCTGCTGATTCTCACAATAATATTGACATATAATCACTCCACCCAAATGCATCCATCATGACAATAATAGTGGCATTGCATATGACGCGTACATTTTCTTGTCAAATTAAATTGCATTTATATTAGTTTTAGAAATGAAATTTTATGTTTCATTCAAAATAATGATAAAGACCTATGGAACAAAATGTTAGCCAATTAGAAAGTAACACATGAACAAAATAAGTATAGCGGAGATGAGATTATTGAAATGGATGTATGGTAAAGCTGAAAAAGATAGAATCAGAAATGAGAAATTTTTGGGGCAATTAAGAGTAGCATCATTAGGCGATAAATTAAGAGATACCGTTGAAATGGTTTAGATATGTCCAACATAGGCCGGTAAGAGTGCCGTTGAGGAAAACTTTTGCTATATTAATAGATGGACCACCTATGTTACATAGACTCGGAATTAGTATTGGATGCGGATGCGTATCGGGTGTAGGTGCTCCTCAAGAAAGTATGTTAAATACTTTAGAAATGAAGTATCGGCACAAGTATCAGGTGCAAGTGCTTATGTGTCGGGTGTAGGTGCCTCAGGGTTTTAGGCAAGTAAGTGTATCATAATGGACCACCAAAGAAAAGCGGTAGCCGAAAAGGAAATGGATGGAAGGAGTAAGGATAGATCTGAAGAAGTGTAACTTGCTTCTTTTCTTCTTCTTCTTCTTTTTTTGTTTTTTTTTTTTTTTTTTGTTTTTTTTAAGTAACAACACTTCATATTAAAGAAGGAGAAATTACAAAACCAAACAACAAGAGAAACCAAAAAGGGTATAAAAGGCTTTAAAAATAAAACACCATTGCAAGGATAGGCCAGAATGGACTTCAATGAAGTGTAACTATCTAAGGACCTAGCTCGGGATAGGCTGGGATGGAGACACAAAACTCATGTAGCCAACCCCAACATGGTTAGAATAAGGCTTTGATGATGATGATGATGATGATGATGATGATGCTATAAAAAAATAGTTGTACCCATTCTTACATGCTAATTAATGATGGTATTAGATTTGAAGGAAGGCAAGCGGACAGACATGAGCAAAATTTCAATCAAACCAAGCCTTATGATGAAGGGACTTAATTTTTCAATAGTCTTGAATTAAATGGCTAGGTTGATCGGATTTGGCATTTATCGTACCAAATATCTATTTGTGTATGGACATTTACTGATGGATTTAGTGGGATATAATGTGACCAACTTCCATTTGAATTTATGGAAAGATATTATATAGTGGAATTCGCAATACATTATAGAGCCTAGATAATATATTGTGGAATTCGCAATACATTATAGAGCCTAGATCATCATCATTCATCGTTATCAAAGCCTTATCCCAACCATGTTGGCGTGGGCTACATGAATTCTATTTCTCCATTCCGTTCTATTTTGAACCAAATCTTTAGATAAGTTAAACTTCTTCAAATCGGATTCAAGCCCAGGTAAAAGAGGAGGGTTGCGTTAGGTAGGTTGATAGCCAGCGTAAAATTTTGTCACAACCCAAACATAAATTCTAAGATAACAATATTATAGAGCCTAGATTACGTCACAAAAAAAAAGTGATTCTTTGGGTCAATACTATCCCTGCTAAATTTTAGCTAGGCATACTACCACGAGGTCAGATAGACAGACTTCCACTGTTGGATTGAAGTCATTAACTTCACCTAGTGATCTCACATTTAAATTGGAGTAAAGAAGATAACTTCAATCTAGCATTAGTACAGTCTGACCACAATATTGTTGGGTAGTCTCAATCACTGGGTAAATTTGATCACACAATCTAACCTGTTGAGAGGTGGCCCACAAGGTGTATTTTCCTCATCGATAATAGATCGCCAGGTTCTGTAGCCTATATTTTCCTCTATATACATAGAAAAGAAATTATCCTGTGGAATGGAATTGGCCCTGACTCCTGATGAATTCTCGGCCTTCAGGACTCGTCCGAGCCTAGTTTACAGATTATAGGGTTGGGATTGGGTTGATTACTTCCCAGGGCGAACCTGGCTCATAGACAACCTTGCCCATAGGCATAGATATATCTGGAGAAATAAGTGCATTCCATAGATATTTAGTCTATCGAAAATTTTAAGATCTGGAGAAATGAATACAGTGAATTCCATAAATATTTTGTCCATCGAAAAATTTAAGATTCATGGTGCCAACCTGATCCAGCAGCAAAATGTAATTTTCAGTATGTAGGAGCAACCTGTGCTAGATATATCCAAGGACTAAAATCCCAGGTTGGGTACTACTACTAATTCAATACGAATTATAAAATCCTCAATATAAGGACATGCCGAGTATCCATTGGGCTCTAGAAACTCTGGTCTCCTGTAACAAAGAATACATGTAATTTGTTATGGCAAAGAACAAACCAGTAGAACTTATGACTAAATCAGGCTCTCCAAATGTAGTTATACATTCACACATAAAAGAGCTACCTGCTCTAAGTCAATTTTAGGCTGTGAGTTCTCAGAGAATACATAAGGGGCCTATATTTTGGTTCTCCTAATGGTTATTCTGATGGCGCTAACAGTGGATAAAGCAAGCCAAGAAAAAAACCTTATTGGAATATCCTTTTGGTCCTTCAACTTGATTCATTTTCTGGTTGGATACAGACCATTCCTGGGTTTCATTCCTAACCATCTGCTCACAGAAGATTCATTAAATCAGAATAATCATAAGTTTTTTTTTCTTTTTGATTTCAGATATGATTGGTCTTTGATGGGGTCCATCAGATAAGAGTTTGGACCACCTAAAAATGATTCCAAAATTACTCACCAAAGCCTTAGGTTTGTGTAATTTGTGTAAACTTAAAGTCAAGAATCATATATTCAGTCACTAGACTAAGGAGGTATTGTCTGCAGCTGCATACATTTCACTGGTGAATTTCCATGTCCTTGATATGCAGGGGGCTAATTTGCCCAGTTAGTGGTCTTCTATAATAGGCACTAAGAGTGAGGCATGAAAGGTTAAGACCTATGATGCATACGCATGACAGCAGTTGGGATGTTCCGTAGGCATGTATAGCAATTACTGTTCGGTGCAGCAGTTACTGTTCTTCCTGTTTTGTTCTAGTCAAGTAGTTAGTTATAGTTAAATGTAATCATTAGTTGGTTTGGAAGTTATTAATTTGTATTAATGTGGTTAATCAGTGATGTCCACCTGCATGATGTTATTGTTTTTCATAAGGAGGGTAGTTATCATGCATTCTTTAAAGAGTAATGATCCTGTACAAGCTTCTTTTACGGTTTTACAGTACAAGCTACCATGTGGGGCCCCCTATTATCCATCCGAGCGGACCATTCAAACCCACCCCTACTATTTACATAGGTCCCACCAAGTTTTGATAAATTTGAATGGAATGGACCGCTAGACCGAGGGCCAATTTTTTAATTTTATATAAAAGGCTAAACTTGTGGACCGTGGATGAATAGGTTAAAGGTATTATAGTGACTTCAAATTTGATATCTAAGTTGGTCCCACTTGGATCTTTTGATCCCCCACTATTCCATGATTTATGGGTCCCAAGTCGGCCCCACATGGTAGCTTATACCACAAGACCGTAAGGGAAGCTTGTACAGGATCATTACTCATCTTTAAATATGAATTAATCCAAAAAGATGAGACATGCATTCTCATTTCAAACTTCTTCTCATTGTGAAGACACGGAGGTTGATTCCCCTCGAAGAGAACTAATTCTTTAAATAAACCAAAAGTTCTGTATTATTTGGTATTAGAGAAGTACGATCATGGCGGATGGACCCCGACTTTCCAAATATGAAAATGACATCAAACAACTCCGAGGAATCCACAAAAAAAGGACAAACCCTGCAAGAAATCTTACAGAAGCTTTCAGCTTTAGATAGAAAATATGATCAAGTCAGCAACCCACTCCAACGTGACACCAACGGATCTCACACTCACCATCATCTAGTTGAGGGGGATGCTGAATCCGCACATCGCAGAACAGGAGGTCACATTCATATTTAGACCATTTGACTTGATGTTCCATGGTTTAGTGGCAATGACCCAAACAGCTGGATATATTGATCTGAACAATTCTTCTCATATCATAATACTGACCTAGATCAGCGCATGGTTATTGCTTCCTTTCATTTATAAGGCAAAGCATTACAATGGTTTTGGTAGACAGTGAAGACTCACGGGCCTTTGACTTGGTAGGATCTTTCCAATGGGCTCATTCAAAGGTTTGGTCCAACTGAGTTTGAAGACCATGCCAGTGGGCTTGCAAAATTGCATCAGACTTCCATTATCAAAGAGTATCAATCTCAACTTCGAAAGTTGGCCAATGGCATTGATGGGGTACCTGAATCCTTCTTGGTTAGTTGCCTTATCAGTGTACTTAGATGAGATTTGTCTTGACATCCAAATGTTTAAACCATCAACAGTCCTCACTGCAATTGGTATCCCCTGATTGCAACAAGGAAACTGGTAGCACGAAGGTGTAGAATGTGTGATACTTCCAATGGGATGGTCACTTCCTCTAGTGTTGTTAATCCCGAGCCTTCTACATTGCCTATCCAACACCAGCCACCAATGGAGGCTAAAGAATGGCCCCTGTTATAACTGTGATGAAAATTTTCATCCTAGTAATCCCCACAAGACCCAGAAACTCTTCCTTATGAAAGGGGTGTTGCCTGACACGGACGTACCAGTTGACCTGATGAGGCCCAACCAGAAGAGATTCCTTCAGCTGCATTGCCACCTGAGGTATCACTTCATGCGATTGTCCTCATCCTCAGACAATGTGGGTAGTGGGTCAGCTTCAACACCGCCCCATTACCATCTTAATTGATTCGGGAAGCAGCCACAATTTTGTAGACCCCGTTAAAATTAGAAGGAAAGGCATCAAAATTCAACGGTTCTACAGTGGATCGCTTTGCAATTACGATGGCCAAAGATTGTATGCCTAGTCAAGGGAAATGTACAGCCCCAACAATCATGTTCCAGGGACCCATGGCAGCACCGACTTCTTTGTCTTACCTTTGGGAGGGTGTGATGACGTCCTCAGGGCCTATTGGCTACAAACATTAGGACCCATCTTATGGGATTTCTCCAAAATGCAAATGACCTTTAGTTACAATTACAAAGGGCAAGTACACAAGCTCCAAGGACTTAAAAAATCAGATTTGGATATTTTAGACAGCACCCAGTTTGAGAAGAACACCAAAGGGTGGCAAAGGCATCATGCTTCACTTGATTTCTCCGCGCCGTACAAGAGGATACCACTGGGAATGATCCATTACAAGCTCTCTTGTTGGAATTTTCTGAGGTCTTCAATGAACCAACGACCTTAACACACCGACGCACACATGACCTCCAAATTCCAGTGCTCGGCAGAATTAAACCCGTCAACGTGCGTCCCTGTAGATATCCCATTTCCAGAAAAGTGAAATTGAATAACTCATCAAAGAAATGCTTGCATATGGCATTATTCAGCCTAGAACCAGCCCAACTCATTGCAAGTCCCTTTGCTGTGCAAATCAGATGGGAGTTGGCATATGTGTGTCGACTATCAGGCACTCAACAGTGTCACCATCAAAGATAATTTCCAATCATTGTTGTCAATGAGTTGTTGGATGAGTTAAACATCTCAAGCATTTTTCCCAAATTGGATCTTCGCTCCAGTTACCATCAGATCTGAGTTCAAGATGGAGACATTCCCAAAACGGCCTTTCACATCGATGAATGCCATTATGAATTTCTGGTCATTCCATTAGTCCTAAACTAAGCCCCATCCACCTTCCAAAGCCTTATGAGTGACATCTTTGAGCCATTCCTTCAACGCTTCATTCTTATCTTTTTTTGATGATATTCTGATCTATAGCAAAACTTGGGAGAACAGCTCAAGCATCTAAGGCTCACACTAAATGATCTCAAGATCAACAATTTGAATGCAAATATGCCAAGTGCAGATTCAGGAAGGATCAAATTGACCACCAAGGCTACATTATTTCCGACCAAGGGGTGGCAGTTGATCAAGAGAAAATCTCTTATATATTGGATTGGCCTCACCCTTCTACACCAAAGGCACTACATGGCATCCTTGGCTTGGGTGGCTACTTCTGCAAATTTGTCCAAGGTTATGGTCAGATTGCAGGTCCACTCGCCGCCTCCTCAAAAGAATTCCTTCCAGTGGAACAAGGAGGCTGAAAATGTTTACACCAAAATTGAAAGCTACTATGACAACGCTGTGACAACCCAGACCTTGATTTAAGGGCTAAGATAATTAGGAATAATGCATATATTTTGTTTCATGATGTTCTTGAGTTTTAATTTGTAATATTAGGATTTCTTGAATATTTTATAGCTATTTGTAGTCGGTGAGAATATTATATTACCTCTTTTGTTTGGTGATTTTGGAATTGGGCCCATTTTCCTTATTAATTGAGTGATTGCTAGTTTGGATTAGGTTATTTTAGGGCACAAAAACCCTTTGGGAATTTGGCCCAAGTCCGCCTATAGTGAGCTTTGAATACCAAAATGTGTGACTGTTGGAATCCATCTAGAGTGACCCTTGAATGCCAAGTGATGTGACTATTAGAGTTGGAGTACCCAAGTGATGTGACTCTTGGAGTTGGAGTACCCAAGGGATGTGACTGTTGGGCTACCCTGGTGGGACTTTCCACATAGGAAATTTCAAAAGTTGTGTCTCCTCACCTGTTTCCAAAAGTTATGTCTCCTCACCTGTTATATAAGGGGCCATCTCCCTTATTTTCTTCTACACATCTGTCCCATGGGAATTAAGAAAGAGAGAGATGGATGCTTGAAGCCTCCTCACATAAGGTGAGCAGAAATTATTAACTTCTTGGTGTAAGGTCCTAACATGTTGAAGTACTGCTCTACAACTTATGATTTTTTTTAAATTCTGATTTATACTTATAAACTATATGATATGTGGGATTGGAATATGATGTGGAATTAATACGCAACTCGAATATGTAAGAATACGATCCAATCCAAATACTGTTGATTATGATTTGATACATATGATTAATCTTATGATTAAAATAAACCCTTTTGAACTTATTCTGTGAGAATATGCAAGGAAGGATCCTGGTCATAGAAATAAATATCTAGGTTGATCAATTATTATTACTATAATTATTCTTTTAACCAGGCATGAAGTTTTGATTAAAATCTCTAACTACATCTATCTGTTAAACGGTAATTAAACCAAATAAGAAAACCTCAGATTTTGATTACTATAATTACTATTGAATAATTCCTGGATTAGTTATGATGCTTGAACTTTATTGTTGATTTTAAGATTCTGTTATTTACTTACGATTATATGTTATGCATCTCTACGATATAATGTGGAATCTGTTATTTGAATATATCCAAATTATGATCAATTCTGAATTATTTGGTTATAACTGAATTTTATTATTGATGGTGATAACAAGTAGAATCCATAATAAGATATGGGCAATGCCACATACCTGGGCACCAATTTTGATTCGGAGTGGGGCGAGAACTAACCCAATGTATGTGGGACTGACCAGACAAAAGAATGAGTAATGCTACAAGTTATGATGAATTATATTGAATTTATGAATGGATACGAATTTGAAACTATGATTTGAAATGAAGTAGCTGATTCCAATGGCACTGGATTCGACCTTGAATTATGAATCTTGGTAGCAAACTTGTCACGACAAGAATATGAATTTCCCTTGTGGAAACCTAAGAACTACTATGAACTAAGATTGGTGGCAACCTTGTCACGACAAGAATATGAATTTTCCTTGTAGAAACCTAAGAACTACTATGAACTAAGATTGGTGACAGCCTTGTCACGACAAGAATATGAATTTCCCTTGTGGAACCTAAGAAATATTATGAATTAAAATAGGTGACAGCCTTGTCACGACAAGAATATGAATTTCCCTTGTGGATACCTAAGAACTACTATGAACTAAGATTGGTGGTAGCCTTGTCACGATAAGAATATAAATTTCCCTTGTAGAAACCTAAGAACTACTATGAACTAAGATTGGTGGCAGCCTTGTCACGACAAAAATATGAATTTCCCTTGTGAAAACCTAAAAACTATTATGAAGTAAGATGGGTGACAGCCTTGTCACGACAAGAATATGAATTTTCTTGTGGAAACATAAAAACTTCTATAAACTAAGATGGGTGGCAATCTTGTTACGACAAGAATATGAATCTCCCTTAATGAATGGTGACAATTTTGTCACGACAAGAATATGAACTCCCTTATGAAAGAACAAAACAATAATCATGGTGATTCATCAAAACCATGTTGTTAAATATGATTATGAACCTATGAACTTTCCTTTTAAGGAGAGCCTATGAATCCTTTGAACCCCGGTGTGATACAATTTAATTCCTTTTATGCTTGATAATTTTTTTTGAATTAGAAATTCTACTCACCAGCTGTACTAACTAGTGGTTCGCCCCACTTTAGGTAACATGATTGAGGATGAGCATATGATGTTCAAGATGAAGTAGGCATTTGGCATGTGCATTGTGAGGGCAAAAGACAACATGAAATGAAAGAATGATATTCATAATGTTTTTTTTTATAATTCCAAGATTTAGTAATTATGCCCACGAAACTAAATTGTTTATTTGACTTATGTGAATGGAAAAATGAACACTTATAGTAGCAACACGGAATCCGAAGTGCCCCGGGTTCTCCGTCGTTACAAACGCCCTGTGTTAGCCTTACCTAATGTTTCAAAGCCATGTGTTCTGGAATGTGATGCATCAGGAAATGGGCTTGGGGCTGTTTTGATGCAAGACAGGCATCCAATAGAATTTTTAACCATATCTTAAAGGGGGCCACCCACTTCTACTTTATGAAAAAGAAATGCTAGTCCTCATTCTCACTGTTAAAAAATGGAGGACCTATTTGAGACACTTTATCATGCGCACCAATCAATGGAGTCTCAAATTACTTCTTGAGCAATATATCACAACCCCAGCACAACAAAAACGGTTAGTCAAATTGCTTGGCTATGACTATCAGATTGAGTATAAGAGTGGACGTGACAATTGTGCTGCTGACGCACTCTCTTGCAAACCTTTGGATGGTGCATTCGCTGCCATCTCATCACCAGAACCAAATTTGGTGAAATGAAGTTTGTCGCCCATATCAACAAGATCCTCAGATGTACTACCATAAAAATGGCATTTTATTGTATGAGGGTCGAGCTGTTCTCATCTCTATATCCTGTCTTCCATAGAAACTGTTGCAAGAATTAATGAGACCTCCTCTGCAGGACATTCAGATAATCATAAGACCCTTTATTGGTTAAGGATGGATTCTACTGGGCAGGCATGAGAGAGGACATCAAAAATTTCATTAAAGAATGTGATACCTGTCAATAAAACAAGGCTAAACATGTCACACTGCAGGACTCCCACAGCGTTTACCACTACCAGACTGCATTTGGGATGTTCTGTAGGCATGAATAGCAGTTACTGTTCTTTACTGTTCTGTTCTGGTGATGTAGTTAGTCATAGTTATAAGTAATCATTGGTTGGCTAGGAACTAGGAAGTAATTAATTTGTATTAATGTAGTTAATCAGTTATTTCCCCCTGTCATGATTTTATTGGTTGTCATAAGGAGGGTAGTTATCTTGTAATCCTTAAATATGAATTAATGCAAGAAGATGAGACAGGTATTCTAGTTTCAGATTTCTTCCCATTATGAAGACGAGGAAGCTGGTTCCCCTTGAAAAGAATTAATTCTTTAAGTAAGCCAAAAGTTTTGTGTCACCTTCATCCAGCGAAATTAAATCCTAGGTAATGACTGTCCACTCTTCACCACTTATAAGATCCTCTTTCCAGTGAATATGTAGAGATTTGATAGAACTAAGAAAACTGGAGTATCTATCTGTTAATGCCTATACAATTATAAGCCTATGTTGAAAAAAGAGATAATGTTTTGGGCCCATTTGTTTAGCATGAATTGGATAGTATTTCTAAGAAATACCTGTCTATCAAATGGGCTAAAAGTGAGAAATTGAAGGTGAAAAACCATGAAGATCCATCAAATGATCTCCCCTTTAATATGAAATCCATCACCCCTGTAGATTAAATCTTATGCAAGTGATGGTTCATCTAAATCTCCACCACACACCCTTCACCAGGGGATGGATGGGCCAAAATTTTTTGAAAATTCTATGTATAAATGACATATGGCCACCTCAGAAAATCTATTTTACATTTAAGCCCCCCAAGGAAATTTTTCTTTCTCTGCCCATGTCCCCACTGCCATAAATTCATAAGAATTCTATATTAAATAGGCAAACAACCCCTGAAGTGAAGAACACAGGTTAGTTACTGCTACTTGCATATTTAAGTAGCTCATATGAACATCCCCTTGACAGCCTTCTATTAAAGAAGATTAGATAAATGAAAAATATGTGACTATTTCAATAAAACAACGGAGGCTATTACTAACCAATATTGTGGCGATCAAAGCCACAGTCAGAATAGGACGCCCAAGAACTGAATTGGGATTGTTGATCTTTGAAATCGCTAACGTACAAAATGTTACTGCTGGGCCGCTTATTAGGACTGCAGTTAGTATTACAGATGATGCATCTGGCCCAAATATCAATCTCCCTCCACAAAGAAACCTCTGAGAATGAATACCAGCAGATAAATGGAATGAGATGTCAAATTGTTTCAACAGCAATTATAGCCTACAATACCTGGATACATAAAAGTAGACACATGTTTGGATATTCAAATTCAATACATTACAAGTTGTGATAATACATTATCCTTTATTTATCCAGTGTGTCCATTGTGGACATGGTAATCGATAATAGATGACTCTACTTGACGACACTGAAAATTATCAACACTCTCCTTTCTGACCATTTCTAAGTCCTAATGAGATCAACTCACAAAACCACAGAGACCCGGTCAATGACTGGTCAGGACTCAGGATAATGGTCTGCCGTGCCCAGTGTCCAATCTAAGAGAAGCAAATTAAGGTAGCTTAACTGGAGCACAATTCTCAGGTCAGATTTCCAACATGTGATATCAAGGTCCTGTCATGCAAATAATCAAATGAAAGGGAACTACAAAGTGAAAAATTCAGTTGCATTTCTCACTCAAAAAACTGGAAGTATTCCTTGTAATTAAATTCAAAACATCTATAACATCATGAGGCAAAAGAAAAAAAAAGGATTGATTAATTGTATTCAAATTGAAAAGGCTACATAAAAAATGAAAATCATGGAGGCAAATACACTTTAAGGAACCATTCGGATACTCAGTCACACTCTACAGGCTGAATGTTTATTCAAAGCAGAAAGGATACCAATCTGTTACACTGTAAGTTTCTTCTTTTCTGTGAGGAAATGAGAAAAGCATACATTTTATGACCAAACAACCAAAAGAATGTTAACCAATCAAACAGGGAGAGTGTCATGTATTAACAAGTTGAAAAGGTCATCCTATAATTGAGTTATTGTTAGCCCTTTCAAAGTCTATTTGCATGAACAATTACATCCAACCAAGTCTGCCCCAATCAATAAACCAACTTTAAGAAACCATTCTTGTTTGCAATTGAAAGCCCAATTTATTTTACGATCAAACATAACTATCTGAGTAAAAGTACTTAGCTTGATAAGCTTAAACCCAAGAACAAAAGATGAACTAAAAGGTGCCAAATTCTTCTTCTTTTACTAAGTCATTTTTGTTACCAATGAAATGCCCAATTCATTTTGATCACACAAGAGAGTCAGTCAAATCACGAGAAAGAAAACAGAGGAGAACTTATTGTTTTCTTTCAAAATCCCAATAAAAAGCACACAAAAATGAAAAAAAAAATTCATATCACAATCAAACAGAGACATCAAAACACATTTTTTTTTTAAATCCCAAAAGAGATTAATTTTTTAGCAGAACTAAAATCGATAAAGATCCAAGCATGCTCCCAATCTGACTTGAGAATACATTCGGGAACACTATCCAAACAACCAAATTGATGAATGAATAAGAAATCAAATAGTATTGAATCCATTTTGTTTCAGGAAGGCCAACATAAATGCAATTCGGCATAAGATTGAACAAGCAAACGGAAATAGCAATTCTCAAGATTAAGGAAGAGCAATATTATTTTTTTTTCCATATTCAATTCATTCTGAGAAAATAACAAAAAAAAAAAAAAAAACCCAATTTACTTTGCCATCTAAGAGACACAAAACAAATTAAAAAACTTGTAATGCCTACCGAATTCGTGAACAAAATTAAAATCTAAGAAGGCCGGCATTGCTTCCTAACTGAATTGATTTCAATTTGGTAAAGCAACAAAAAACCCAGTTTTCTTTTTTGTTTTCAGAATAAAAAAATGCATCCAAATAAAATTAATGGCATGCCATCTTTCCAAATAAGAAATTTCTTTGCGGAGGAGAAGTAAGGAGACCCATTTCATTCATGAAAAAACAGGCACATTCCAATGAGCTAAAATTCAACAACAAAGCAGGGGAAAACAACCAAACAAACAATAAATAAACACCCACATTGCATCTTCCCCAAGCCCAATCCCATTCAATAAAAAGAAAAGAAGGACCCACCCCAATGCATTTCACATCCAAACAGATAAAAATATACAAGATGCATAAAAACCAAAGCGTTGTCAACGCAAAACGCACATTGTTTCCCTTCCAAACATGATAGAGCCTCCTGGGTCTGTGTGTGCTCATCTTTGAGGATGAATTCAAGACACGAATTCTGCCAAAAGTCACAATAGAAATCTAATCATAAGACCTCCTCCGCGCATTGTAAATATTGAATGAGGGGTCATCCTGTAATTGAAAATTAGAGAGGGGGGAGTCAGATGATTGATATTGATGATGATGATGATGATGATGTTGTTGTTGGGATGAAGCAGGGGTTGAGGCGCTGCTCTCGATCAAGACCCGCTGCCCATGCCCATCCTTTTCTTCTCTGCTCGGGGATCAAACAAAAGACATCGTACGTTGTTCGCTCCCGCTCTTTCTCTCTCTAGGACGTTGGCGCGTGTATGCGTTTCATGCGCGCAATTTTATAGGTGCTGGCAGTGGCCGGCCATTTTATTTTATTTTTTTTTTCTTTTTGGTGGCATGGGTTTTGACATTCTTTTGAAATTTATGAATTGGCTTCACCTTAAAAAAAAGTAATTTTTATGAAAATAAAATTTAAATATATCTCTAAAAGCATTCTCAAATACTGTAATGTCTAAAGGAATTTTATACGGTCAGACTAAATTTATTCTCGAACAAAATTACCCTTCAATTTATCTTTCGCAACATTGAGACTCCATTGCATTCGTGCATTCAAATATTTTGTGACTCATTATTTCTATTTCGACTCTCTCTCTCTCTTCCTCTCTTTTCCCTCTTTATTATTCTCTCCCCCATCCCCGCCCTCTTCTTCTTCCTCCTTTGCCTTCCTAGTCATGCAACTGGGAGCATCACCGTGGACTAGGAAGAGAGAGAGAGGGAGAGGGATTGGGTGGGAGGGAGACAGAAGAAGAGAGAGGGGATGGGAGAGAAAAAAAAAACAGAGGGGAAAGAGAGGAAGAGAAAGGAAGAGGGAGAGGGAAGGGATTGTCCCCCTTAGCCAAAGCCGGCAATTGTTGCTCGGAGGGGAAGGTAGGAAAGGGGAGAGAGTGACAAGGAGGGAAAGGAGAGGAAGAGAAAAGAAGAGGGAGAGAGAGGGGATCATCCCCCTCAGCCAGAGCCGGTAATTATTGCTCGGAGGGAAAGGTGTGGAAGGGGAGAGAGTGACAACGAGGGAAATGAGAGGTAAAGGGAGAGGGCATTTGGATAATTTCATATTTTTTTAAAAATAAGTGAATATAGTGAGCTTTTTTTTAGTTTAAATAGCAGCTTGCAATATCAATTGTGTCACCTCACCACTCCGATTGTGCCAATGTAGGGGCCATTTTTTTTACTTAGTCT
Organism: Sextonia rubra; assembly: GCA_037013555.1. Taxonomy (NCBI): domain Eukaryota; kingdom Viridiplantae; phylum Streptophyta; class Magnoliopsida; order Laurales; family Lauraceae; genus Sextonia; species Sextonia rubra. Next base: position 13,262,934 of record JASUAD010000007.1, on the reverse strand, counting down.
AAAGGTTCCTAGTATATCCTCTAATGTTTAGGCATGAGGTGGTGTGGACTATGAGAGGATTAGATTTTAGAACCATGGACCCGCACTCATAAGGAAAATTATCCCCAATATGCTTATTATGGTTGAGTGGTGTTGCCACCAAAGCATCACACATATGTTGGGTGGACCTACATATATGGTTTTAGGGCAGTTTCCCCCATTAGACTTGGTTTGAACCATATAAAAATTTTAACTCTACCCTCAAAACTGCTACATGAAAATATTGAGTTTACCCCCATAACTCAAGTACTTGTTTGCGTTCGCCCAATTCAAACAAGAATTACGGATCTACTATTATTATGTACTCAAGTTAAAGTATCACTTGTAGCTAATAGCCCATCTTGGTGAAAAAAAGGTTTAAAAAGGAAGTTTTGTGAGTTGCATAAGTGGAATTCTAAACTAAGGCCCACTATTGAAATTTCAAGCCAATCAATTTAAAGTATCAAATTAAATGTCTTTAAATTTTACTCTTATAGAAATTGCCCATCGTTATCTTAATATGAATACTAAAACTGTAACCCATGTTGAGTACGAGTATATTTATACGATGCAAATCAAATATTCATACAATTAAAAAATAAGTACTAATGTGGATGACAACTTAAATACAATCCATATTAATAAATTTTTAGATAGAAAACGTAAAAAGGAATACATGTCCATGCCCATTTTTCAAATTTAGAGTAGGTAGAATAGAAAGAAAAAATGAGATGTGACATAAAAAAAATGGGAGACAATGAAGAAATGAACTAAGGGATATTAATATAAAGGAGTTTTATAGAAAATGAAGTAGGAAAGGTGGGGAATAAAGGTAGGAAGTTATATAAGATAAAATAGGTATTGTATGAGATGGGAAGTGGGTACTTAGAAGAGATAATAGAGGAGAGAAGAATAACTTACTGGCTAAATTGTAACCGACAATCCAAATTAGATTGAAAAACCTTTAGTTTAATATAGTATAATTGCTATCTCCATATTTTTTACCAAATAGTCAATCTTACAATGGGGCTAAATTACAATTGAATGCATTTAATAGAAGCTAAGAGCATTCATTTTCACCAAGGCATGTTTGGGAGAGGAGTAGAGTAAAGTAAAGTGGTGTAAACTCAAAATCAAGAAAGAATAATATAGATTGGGCTATGATGATTTTTTGTTTTTAGTTATTTAATATGAAATCTTTTTTACTTTTCGTATAGAAAGTAGAGATTTTTTTGTAGTTTAGTGATGATTTTTTGACTTTTTTTGAAAAAAGATGAGAGAAATTTAATTTTTTAAAGAAAAAAGGGGAAAATTTTGAATTGTTAAAATTTAACTTTACTCTATTTTACTCTACCTCTTTGCAAAACATGCATAGACAATAGAATACCAACAGTGGAGTTCTCATGTAATTTCTTTTTAAAGAAAACAAGTTACTTCCCCATTGTAATATATGTGTATGTCTACCAAATATGATTTTTCATATAGATTTATGTGATTCAGATGTACAAAATGTCCTACCAAACATTGTATTATTTGAAATTCATCTATTTCAAACAAATCTATTCCAAATAAATAAAATTACCAAACAAGCCTTCAGTGCATTTTAATATTAGCATTTTATCATGTAGTCCTTGTTACTACCAATCTCCTCTTCTTTATTTAATTTTGATTTGATCCTTTATGTCACCAAACTCTTCCCCTCATCATCATAATAGATGGATAGATTGATAGATACAAATACAATAGGGATATGGGAAACTGGCAGTCTACTGAACAATGTACTCCCGCGGACACCAATCTTTCTACAAAAGACCGTAGAAAGGCCTTTCACGTTCTGGAACATTCGAGCGCTTTCTCCGTAGCCGTTTTCCTTACCCAACTATGTACATATACATACATAATCAATCTTGGTCTCCCTGTCATTTGCATTGCAGCTATCAAAACATTTAGCTTAGCTTTTCATCTTCCATTTGTTGTTCCTATCTGCTTATTTCTTCTCTTCAAACATGAGGTAAGATTCCATGGAACTCCAATAGCCTATCAAATTCCTCTCATTTTCTGATTTCTGACTTGGTTTGTTTATTATTATTTTTTATTATTGTTCTTAAAGAATTAGATTATTGGTAAGATTCCATAGAACTCCAATAACCTTTCAAATTCCTTTCCTTTCCATTCTCTATGTAGGAAAAGAAAAGGGTATATAACTGTTTTATTATTCATGGAAATGAGAAAAGATGAAATTATTATTTGCAATAGTAATATTGATGAAGCAAATAATTATCATCAAATTCTCGTGCCAAAACTATGTTGGGGTCGGCTATATGAATTCTATTTCTCGATTTTTATTATTGATGAAGCAAATAATTAGAATGTAAAAGTAGTTTTCTTTAGTTTTGAATTAAATTCTTAGCCTTTGGAATACTAGAAAATAAGATATTTACTATCTATTTGGCCCTCAAAAAAACAAAAAAATTTTTTTGTGCCCTTTTTTCACTTTATTGTTAATCTTAGGTTGAGAATCTCACAGTTAAAAATTAAAACCTACCAATATTCCTTATAATTCTATGGTTGCATGACAAGAAGCATTCTTAAAAGGACAAGGCTTCATGAATAGGTACACCCTCTTATAAATTTATATATTACAATGTATATAAATTTATCAAAACCTTGTCATGTCTTATAGGGACTGTATCATGTGGACCGTGGTTTCATATCTTATACTTTTTTTTTTCCCTCCTTTTCTGGGCATCATAAGTCATGTATTCTTGTTGGCTAACTGAGCCTTCCGTCCTAAGTGACTCAAATTGGAAACTTAGTTAGTTACGGTGGTTTTTTAAATTTTGGAAAATGGTGAAACAACATTTGTGTTTTACAAGGAATCTATAATTGGCTACAGACTACAGCGGGTGAAATTTGTGAATTTATGTGTAGAAGGGTCAGCATACAATTGCTTAGTTATTATATTTTGATATCTCAGACATTTGAGTATTGTTGGCTATTGCCATAGGCATCAATTGCCCTATTATGTTTTGATATCATATGCTGTTTAGTTCAGGAACACCTACAAGTTGATTACTTTCAAATGACTCTGTAGTGCAGAGTGCCTTTAACCAGAGGAAATCCTCTCAACTTAGACAAGCTAATATGTAACTTATTCAAAATACAAGGTTATTCAAATTATCTTTTAAAATCTATAACTGATCCAATCTCTTACAAGAAAAAAAAAAATCCAATTTTGTGTCTCTAACACCCTCCTCATATCATATAGTAATCCCTATTGATGCCATGCATTATCATCTTCTTTTGTTGGTGATCACTGTTTGCCTTTAAGGGTCCATAGCCGTCACAGCTTGTGCTATTTGAGTCTGTCGCTGCCGGTTAAATCATATATATTTTTAATTATCTTTGAAGTGTTCATTGTGCTAGTTGACAAAGGTGATCATAAGGCTTAGATAAATGTGTGGATAAGAGAGGATGATTGAAAAAAAAATGACAATGAGATCATTGTAGAAATGCAAGAGACTGTCCAGATCTCAAGATCACTACTGGGCCATGGATTTGATTCCATGGTAACAATCAAATAAATAATAGTTCACCATACCTCTCACTGTTTTGGATACTATTTTGAGTTGACATAGATATGGAAATCCTGTTTCTAGAAGTAGATCTTAGACTGGGGTTAGTTTGTGCAATGTAAGACAAATCCCAATTGCCAAAAATTGTGTTTGAATTTAGCTTTTCTCAAATCTGAATGGCTTGGGTTTCAACAAAACTTGGTGCTGCAATTAAGATAACAATTTTCAGTTTTAACGATCCAATGTGAAGATTCAATTATTCAAACCCAACCTTGCACGGGCCTATTAGGGATTGAGATAGGGGTTCCTTATGGGGATTGTGGATTAGCATGAATTAAGTTTACCTATTGGATCACACGTTTTCCAAATAAATGAAGTGCAATAGGAAAAAAAGCGGACATGAAAATTATTAACTATTCTCTTAATTGTCGTGCAATAGATATGCCTTTAGTTCAGAGGATAGTTAAGGTCTTCTAAATGCAGAAGAGGAAGAAACTAAAAAAGATCATGTCATTGATGCTTTGGCATAATATTTATTATAGATGTGGCACGTCTCTGGTTTCTGAATAACTTTTTTAATTAAATTTTGAAATAAAGAAACAGAAAAAAAAAAGGGATCATAGCAATCTTCAAGTGGAACAGCCCTTATACAATTAAAATCTTCAATATCCACAATTTTATTGGAGAAGAGCTCAACTTCAAAAATAAAGGACCTACATTTTCATAAAATTTGTGTTGCTAATTGTACTAACAAACATCCATATTTATTGTAGACAAATGAGATAAAGTAGACCCCATTTTCTAATATTATCTAACTAATATAACAATCTTATCATATTTCTTATCTTTTCTTAAGATAAAATTCCTTATCATTATCCTAACATGGTTAATCCACTCCCACAATTGCATGATCCTATACCACGGAAAGGACTGAGCCATTAACAACGTTAAGAAATACAAACCCATCTCTAAAAACAAATTGATGGTATCTTCTGATGGCATGGTGATTAGCGTCTATCCATGGAATCCATCATTGTTGTGTTAGGACAACCCCCCCACAAAAAAAAAAAAAAAAACCTCAAATTGATGCTGGTGTGTCAACAAGCATCAATTTATTTGCTAAGAATTAATGGCGCGGTTGTGGAAGAGCTTTGGTAAAAATATCAGCACTTTGAAGCGCAGAAGAGATGAACGGCAGTGATATAACATCATGTAAACATTCATCATGGATAAAATGACAATTAACCTCAATGTGTTTCGTCCTTTCATGAAACACTAGATTTTCCGTGATCCTAATTACACTGGTGTTATCAGCATGCAGGGGAATTGATGACTTTTGTGCGAAACCAAGTTTGACAAAAAGACCATGAAGCCATAGAATTTTTGAACATGCTGCAGACATAGTATGATATGTTGCCTCTAGTGATGATTTTGAAACTTTGTCTTTTTATTTATTTATTTTTTAGGATATAAGAGCATCACCCAAGTACATACACCAACCAGTAGTAGAATGACAAGTGTCAGGGCAACCTACCCAATCCGCATCTGAAAAAACAATTAATTGAAGTGGAGAGCCAACTGGAAAAAACAAACCCCTGTGCAGAGTGCCAAGAAGATAACGTATAATTCTTCGAACTGTCGCTAAATGAAGATGGTGAGGCATGGTCATGAACTGACTTATCGGGTTTACTGCATAACTGATGTTTGGCCGAGTAGTGGTTAAATAGATGAGACTGTTGACAAGTTGTCTATAATTTGTAGGGTCAGGTAGAGGATTACCACTCTCACTGTTTAGTTTTAAGACTAATTTCAAGAGGAGTATCCACAGGTGTGAAGTTGGAGAGACCTGCTAATTCGATTAAATCCATTGTGTACTTATGTTGATGAAGAATTAACCATTTCTCAGATTGATGAACTTTCAGTCCTAGAAAATAGGTTAGAGGCCCCAAGTCTTTCATGTGAAACGATTGATGAAGGGAACACTGGAGATCTGTAATTGTGGCAGTGTCTGTGCCTATGATTATAATATCATCGACATATACGAGGATGGTAATGCCTTTGGAGCTATGATGAAGAAACATCAATGGATCACAGGGGCTTTGTTGAAAATTCAGCTTTAGTAGTGTATCCTTGAATTTTTCAAACCATGCCCTAGGTGCCTGCTTGAGTCCATACAAGGAACATCTTAGTCTGGCAACTTGTCCTTTAGATGAGTTGAGGAACCTTTGTGGAAGGCATATATAGATTTCTTCTTTAAGATCGCCATGAGGGAAATCATTTTTCACATCAAATTGAAAAAGTGGTCGGCATTGAGAGGCAGCTATTGCAAGGATGCTGCGAACGGTAGTCATTTTGGCAATCGGAGCAAAAGTTTCCCCATAATCAATACCATACTCTTGTCGGTTCCCAAGAGCCACAAGTCGTGCCTTGTATCTATCCAAAGAACCATCAGTTTTTAGCTTGATAGAAAGAACCCGTTACACCCTATGGGCTTTACTATGGCTGGACATGGAACAACGGCCCATGTTTGGTTCTGCTGGAGTGCATCGAGTTCCTCTTCCATAGCCTTTTTCCAACAATTTTGCTTCACTGCTTGAGAATAAGATGCAGGAATTGGGATAGAAGCTACGGTAGCTAAAAAAGAAGAATGAGAAAAACCATATGGATTTGGAGGATGAGTAGACGAAGGGTAGGTGAAGTGGGATCCGGTGTTGGATCAGGGACTGGGGCTGGATCTTGTAGAAGGAGCAAGTTAGGAGCATTTGTTCCTTGTCGTCGCACATATACCTTCTTTGGATTAAATCGCACAGGTGATGGAAGACCATCATCGAAAGATGGTACTTTAGAAAATATTATTTCTGGAGGTAAATTAGGGAGCGAATTGAAAAAATACTGACGTTCAGAAAACACAACATTCCTAGAAATATGAGTACGTTTTACTGAAGGATGATAACAAATAAAACCTTTTTGCTAAGAGGCATAACCAAGAATAGTACATTTTGCAGACCGGATAACTTTGTCACGTTCATGGGACAGAAGATGAACAAAACAAACACATCCCAAAGTACGTAACTATGTGTATTTTGGGTTCTTTTGGAAAAGACGGAAATACGGGGATGTATTTTGGAGTTTGGGAGATGGAAGGCGATTGATGATATGAGTAGCAGTGGTTAATGCTTCTGGCCAATATCTAGATAGAACGGAGGATTCTAATAACAAGCATCTAACCATATCAAGAAGATGGTGATATTTTCGTTTTGCAATTCCATTCTGTTGGGACAAGTTCTTTGAAAAATGATTCCTTTTTCTTGCAAAAAGGCTTGAAGCGTTTCAGCAACAACACACCACCCCCCTCCCCCCCAAAGTCTATATATATAAGGTTTTAATGCAAATGGAAAACTGATTTTGAATATAATTCAAAAATTTTTGAAATGCATTAAAAACTTCAGATTTAGCATGTAGAAAGTAGATCCATGTAAAACGGCTATAATCATCAATAAAGGTAACAAAATACTTATACTGTGAATGAGAAATGGTCGGTGTAACCTGGACATCACTATGCACTAAATCAAAACATTCTGTAGCAGATGAGACATGTAGTGGAAAAAGCAAAATTTTACTTTTTCTAAGTCTACAAGTAGAACAATCAATAGCAACATCTGAAGGTAAAACTTCATTTTATTAATATGACCAGAGTTTAACAGCAATAACAAAACTTTAGACTTGGGATGGCCTAATCTGTTGTGCCATGATTGCACATTATTCTTAGAGACAATAGTAGAAGCAACTAAGGACATATCTGAACTTGGTGAATGGATATGGAGAGGAAACGAACGCCTACACTTAGGCCCCTTCACTATCACCTTGTCTCCTAATCATGCACCACACAACCAGATAAAGAGAAAGAAACATTGTAGTTATCATCAACTAATTGTCCTACAGAAATCAGATTGGTAGAAAGACTTGGAGAACAGAAGACATCATGTAATGTTAAAGAGTGAGAAATATTTCCAACATATGTAATAGGTATTATTGTACCATTAGGCGCATGGACTTGGAGCTTGCCATCATACGGTTTAATTTGAGAATTTTTTTTTGAAGTAGATGTCATGTGATTGGAAGCACTAGAATCAAAATACCAATGTGAGGGAGAATGTATTTTTACTAGATATGCCAAGGGTGTAAAATCCCTGGAGAATCATCTATTGGATCATGTTAGGGGTGACAGAGGCAGCAGAAGCAGGAGCGGAAGAAGACATGGAAGGGGTATCTGGTGTGCTAGTGATCAGAGAAAATGGAATTTAGTTTGCAGAGATCAACATGGTGATCTAAAAATAAGAAGTGGCAATCCAGATGTGGAGAACAATACTGTGAGCAACAAGGAGGAGCAGTCCAAAAAGGCCCAGCAATGAATTCAGAGCCAGCAGGAAACAAAATCTGTGTGGCAAAAAACAGATTTGCCACAGAAAAAAAACTGGGAAGAAAACAGTGCAGCGACCAGGTTTTTGTTGGCAGAATCTGTGTGTGGGCCCCAATATTTGATAAAATCATTGATCAGATATTAGCATTTGAAATGGTTTCAAACCTAGTACCAATAGTCCAAAAATGGATTGTATCCAGTGGCAGAGATCCACAAATCTTTGTGGTCTTGATGAAATCCTTTTGGGGGAAACCACCAAAGTTGACAGATGTATAAGAGGGCATAAACTATCTCAAAGGAGATTGGAAAAATCCAAAAAAATGCTCTAAAAAACCCAGAAATCCTGTCAAACAAGAATATGAGAGTTGCTTGTGGAGACAATGTGCGATCAGGGGTGGGCCACTTTGATTAGGAACAAACCTTTGATAACAGTGATGAATCAGTGAAGAGAAGATGATGATAATGACCCATTCATAACCGGAGACCACCTGATCACTAAAAAAGAGGACTTCTTCTCCAAACAACAGACTTCTTCTCCAAACAAAGAGAGAAATAGCTCTGATTCCATGTCACGGTATTTAATACTAACAATATATGGATTGGAATTGGATGATGTGATCCCAGCATTCATTTAGATTTTACAAATGCCCTATCATGGGCTACAAATCAACAATCATATGGTCAAAATACAGTCAGCATAGCCCTCATATGTTAAGTAATATCTATACATAATATTGGTATTTGACTACACTAGTGGGCTAGGCTTTAGTATACAGGTTGGTTTGACCTAACGGATCCAATATCATCAACAGGGGGATAGGTTGGATTTGGCTCAAAATAGAATGGAATGGTGAAACAAAATTTATGTAGTTGACCCCAACATGGTTAGGATAAGGCTTTGATGATGATGATAATGATATATGTATAATCATATACTGAAAAAATAATGTCATTTTAACTTTTTAATCAATTTAGCAATCAAAAAATAAAAATTCAAGTAACAACTAACAAACATATCAGATTATCAAATATGAACATAACACTAAAACATAATTCATAATCATTAAACATGAAATATTAATAGTTTCATAAAATCCATACAAAGAATCATCTCTTTCCCCTCACTCTAAAAAAAAAAGCAAAAAAAAAAAAAAAAGCGCCAATCTCAAGGCCTATTCTTTAGTAAAAGATGTACTTGTTTTTTGCTTATGATATGATTAATATTAACAATCATACATTTTTTCATAGTATAAAATTGTCATATATCAAGTTTACAAGCATTAGTAACCACATGTTAACAAGTGTGGAAGAAATATCAGCCACATATTTACTTTTTAGTTATAGACATGGGGTAGTCGCAAAAAAATTGTTGAACAAGTGTCCAAAATTAAGATTTTTAGTTCTTAATTATGGACACGGCTAAAATAGTATTGGACACACGTCCGTGAGTGTCTGAGGAGTGTCGGAGTCTGATATGTGTTCGACATGGATACGTCACTTTTTTAGAAGTATTTGTGCTTCTTAGGTTGTGACCTACTCTTTTTTAGCCTATTGGAGCCGATGGTGCATTAGATCAGAGTGTCTAATCCCCTCCCACAATTGCATGATCCTACCATGGAAAGAATTGAGTGATTAACAATGTTAAAAAATACAAACCCTTCCCTAAAAATAAATTGTTGGCATCTTGTGATGGGCTTGGCTATTAGTGTCTATCCATGGAATCTATCATTGTTGCATCCCACTCTTTTTGAGCCTATTGTAGCCTATGGTGCATTGGAATCCATAATTGTTGCATCCTGCTCTTTTTGAGTCTATTGGAGCCGACGGTGCATAAGATTAGATTTGTCATGATTTCTCCTAGAAGCTTATCGAAGGACATGTTCAACTTGATGAAAATGACCAGATCAGGTTGAGATTTGTGGATGAGAGAGGATATATGATTGTTATTTTAGGAGGGGAAAATTATTGTGGAAGTGAACAGAGTAGGATTACAGCAAGCCCTCCATGGGATCACTATTAACCATTGTGCTGATACGGTGAAGAATTTGCATAAAATTTACTATGTTAAATTCAAGAGCAAACATCCATATTTATAACAGTAAGAATAAGAAAGTAGCACACCTAATATAATCTAATGTCATAACAACAAGAGGCATCCTTATAATATCAGTCTTAATCCTATGATAAGATCCTTTGTTATTATCCTTACATATATAATATAACTTTCTCATCGAAACCAAGCCTGAAAATTCTTGGCAAAGATAAATTCAAGGTTGCAAGACCAAGGTAGAAGTTGAACTCTCTAAATTGAATAGCTACTAGAAAACAAGATGTTCTACAATGGAAAAACAATGCCTTTTATACAAAATCACAAGTAAATGTAACTCATCCAATCCAAACCTGAAAAATCTTAGCCATGATAAGTTCAAGGTTACATGACTATGGTAGAAGTAGAACTCTAAATTGAATAGCTACTAGAAAATAACATGTTCTACAATGAAAAAACAATACCTTCTATACAAATTTATTAGTAATAGTATTCTAACACAAACTCTCTTCTTAATTTAACCTGAAGTGGTTTTTATCTCAACTCAAAAATCTTGTCCAAATCACTAAAAGAGTCCTAGCATCAGGCCACTAGATTAGTTTTTTTTTTAAATTTTTGTTACCTTATCAGAAATAGGCCAAAACTTATTCAGTATTTGTTACAACTGGACAAAAAAGGGCTTTTGGAAAGGGAATCAAATAAGAACACCCAAAGCCTTGTCATTCAATATTATTTAGTATGCCAATAAAAAAAATATTTAGTATGTGAAATATTGGCCTCTATTGAAAATCATATAAGTTGCTTGGATGCTGCCATGCTAATTCATGTGAACCATGGCTTCCTGAACTCTGTGCTTGCGTCACTTTGTAGTCTACTTAATTAGGTTCAAGTGGAAAATTAGAACTTACAAAGCTGAACCATGTGGATGCATGAGTCTTCGTTTTTTATGATGATGATGGTGATGGGAGTAAGTACTTGATTGCGGATGAACTTGGTCAGTACTTTGTCGATGCTTTTGTAAGTTTTCTTTGTATAGTATAAATCTGCCGCATCTGTCACTGTAGCATGAATGCTGAATCTCTGTGAAATGAGAAATTGAATTTTGGTGTATAAAGTGCATTTGCCTTGTAATATTACATTTGATATCCAATCAGAGATGTAAATATTGGACAAGGGCTTGTCTCTACTGAGTTGCACCGACATGCTAATTTTCATGGGACTAATTGAGCTGACTCATTCCCATCGGTGACTTAGTCACCAACACCAAGATACAAACTCATGCAACTTATTGATGGGCTGCCACAGAATTATTGACGTCACAGTTTTATGCTGTAAGCGTAATCCAAACTAGTTAGTTCCTTCCTCAGACCCAGACAATCCTCCGGACGAAGGTAATGTTTCTGGTTTTGGATATCCAGATTGGATGGCATATAACATTGTCAGTTTGCACACGATCACTCATTTCATATTGGGCAATGCGTCTGCTCCACATTTTAATTTTTAACCAGCCTAAGGTGGTTTTACTGTGAAAATATTTGGCTAATGGTGCTAGATTGTCTTCCCCTCTGACTTCAGGTGTTAACCAATTAAATATTATGTATATCACATTTGATCTTACAAAGTTAGGGCTTGGTTTATTCTTAGTTACCAATGCCACACTAAATGTTATCTTCTGTACTTCCTTACCAGGCATTGGAAGGAGTATTTTTCAATTTTCTAGGGGAAGAATTTTTCAATTTTGTAGGGAAAGAACAGAACAGTAGATGCCTGTGGAGGAACAAGTTTTGCCCATGTTCCTTGCAGGTGTCTGTCTGTACCTGGCCTTGCTCTTAAGTCACATGTTGTGTCTGACCTGAGTCGACTTCCCTGGTTTTGGCATGAACACAAAACTTGCATCACACCAAATTTGTATACCTTCTTTCTTTCCATGTACTCATGGTTGTAACAGCTGAGATAACACTCTGTGATGTGATTAGGGATCCGTAAATGTAGTCATAAGCTACCGTCTTTTTGTTGTGAAGATTACAGTCCAATATAGGATGGTGCTAACCATGAGCTGGAAGTAATTTTAATACGATTATTTCTACTGTTATTACAGCCGACATCCGTCTCTGAAATGGGCGCAGAGGTCTGACAAGATATACCTAACAGTTGAGTTACCTGATGCCAAAGATGTGAAGCTAAAACTCGAACCTGAAGGGAAGTTCATATTTTCTGCAACAAAGGATGGTGTTCCTTATGAGGTTGACATCGAGCTGTTTGATAAAATCAACAGTGAGGTATGATGATTTAGTTGATTATCATTGTACTTTTGGCATATGTGGGGATTTTGCATTGAATAGTCTAATGTAAGTTTCAGGAAAGCAAGGTCAATATTGGAGTAAGGCACATTGTCTATGTTATAAAGAAGGATGAGAAAAAATGGTGGAGCAGGCTGCTTAAGCAGGAAGGGAAGCCGCCAGTGTTCCTCAAAGTGGATTGGGATAAATGGGTAGATGAAGATGAGGAGGAGGGTAAGTAGTAACTGCCCTGGTGGAATATAGACTTAGATGCTTTGGTTTTGCAACTAAGCACCACTCATTTGTTATTGTAGAATGAATTGTCATCCATTCTGCTGTGCATTTGTACTGATGTGGAAATGAGGCCATCTTAATTTTCTTTTCTTTTGATCAACTTCCTTTTCTGGTTTGCCAGCTGAATACAACACCCCACGCACATGATGTCTGAACTCTTAAAAGGTAGAAAAGCATTAAGCTGCATAGAATGATTTTAGATTCCACACTCTGTCAAATGCATTGCTGAATGGAGAAATACCTGCTCTGTGAAAAGTTCCCAATTCATAACTGTATTTTCATTGTAGGCCAATAGAAAGACGCATTTACTTTTTGTCATACTGAACCCAAGATTCACTAAACTATCTTATATGTTGTTTAACAGAAAAGCCGGGCATGGATTTTGATGACATGGATTTCTCAGTAAGTAAAGAACCTTAAGTTTTTACCTATCAGTCATTAATCACCGATGTTTGCTGCATATTATGGAGAAGCAAATTTTCTCATATTACATGTGATTTTTACCTTGTGGCTTCAATTGTCAATGTAGCATAAGTGCCACAACATGGAAATCAGACTAGACTAGCTCAGATTAGCCACAACTAGTATGTTTGAAAATTGACATAGTCTGTCTATGTGATGTTGGTTTATTTTGGGTCACTTTGTAGTTTTACACAAGTTTGGCTAGATAGCATACTATTGTGGGGACCCACCTTGAGATAGCTTGGATCTTGTGCACATTTTCGAACTTAGTAGGTTCAGCAGCTTTGAAATCAAACAGTTGTGTGTGTCCATAAATATGCAAAGCTCTATATAGGATTCGAGGGTGCGATATGTTGTCAGATAGGAACCTTATAGTTTTTAGACTTCTGTGTTTATGATTAATCAACTGCGAGTTGAAAATGTCTAACGTAAGTGGGCCTTACATTTGCATCTAGCAAACTGACAACCTCCGTGCTGAGTTTATAGTTAAGGTGGTATTTTTTTTTCTGTATTTAAGATTGAATTAGACAAGGCTCTGGATGTACTTCAAGTTGATTAGACTTTCGTCATCGGTTAGATATAGAATTGTAACCTGCTTTGGTTTCACATTACCAACGAACTTTTAAATGTTAGTACTGAATTGATCCACATAACTTGTTTTGGAACAAAGTCAGAACTGGCTCCATGATTGTAGTGACCTTGAAATATAAATGGTTGCGTTAAACCATATTCCAGTTAATATGCATATGACCAGATGCTGGCAGAAGGAAACCAGCTTTCCAAAGTATTCAAGCTTGCAATTTTACGCCAGTAACACCTCATAAAAGGATAATTTAGACATTAGACAATATGGTATCATTAAGTCTTGTGTTGTTATTATTATTCTATTTTTAATTTTTTCTAACGGAAAAAAAGGGTAGTGCATTTTTCAGTACTGACAGAGATGGATATTGTGCAGAAGTTAGACATGGGTGGGGATGATTATGATATGGATGATGATACTAAAGAAGAGGAAGGTTAGCACCTACAAGAAACCCTCATTAAAAATTGTTTTTATATTTTGTAGTTCACTATCCTTCTCTTTTGACAAATGAAAAGAAAAATTAAGAAACATGGGCATAAAACTACAGGATCTTGTCTGTTCATTTGATTGATATAATTCACGTCGTTATAATTCACTAACATGATCTGAGTCTTGTAATTAGTATTCCATCTTTGCTAGTTGGAAAGATGACTAACAAAGGAATGTCGGGTACTGGAAACAGTTTTTTTTTTCTTTCAAAATCCCACTTGTATTTCTGTTTTCTGAATTTCATATGATTGCTTAAATGTTTATAATGATGTTTTAGTTTCTTGCTCGAGTTAGATTGTTATTGGCTTGATACATCATTTTTTTATTAGCAGAAGAGTTCCAAGCAAAAGAAGAGGGAGAAATCAAAAAAGAAGAGTTGGGTGCAGCAACTAATGAGGAGGCTAAGGCTTGACTGTATTAGCTTGAGATGACAAACAGGTCAATGTTTTTGTGTTATGTTGCTATGAGGATGATATATGTCTGTGTGTCCCTTTCTAACATGTCTAGATGAGGTGTTCATCTTTGACCAGTTGTACTGAGTTAAAAATGTGTAATGCTAGAGAGTCCTTCCAGGATTAATCTTGAAATCAGAACTGTGAATTTGCTACATGGGTCAAATACTGCAACTGACTGACTCTAGAATGTTATCAGGGAGTGGAAATACTTCTTCAAAAGTCCCTTACAAATACCTGTTTTTGCATTTTTCCACATCATGCCTAAGTGTTGGATCCATTTTGGTGTGAGCATGGGATTTGTCTATTAGGCTTGTGTGTTTTTCTTGATCCAACTAGCAAAATACCTGTTTTTGCTTTTTTCCAGATTATAGTTAAATCATTCTGGTGAAATCGAGGAAAACGCCTACCAGAACCTTGTTTTTGCTTTTTACTCTCTTCTTGATACTTTCTTAAGTAAAGTGAGCTGGGCAATTTTAAGAACGACTTATACCATGTTTGTCTCTGTTTGGAAGCCAATAATGGTGCGGTATGGATGTGAGTGGGTATAGTATTGGTCAAGTCCATAGTGCTTTTGGAGAGGGAGAGGGAGAGGGAGAGGAAGAGGAAAAGGGGAGTCCCCTTCTACCACCGATGCCGATTGGAGGGGAGAAAGGAAGGAGAGAGAGAGAGTGTGTGTGTAGGGAGAGAACGGGTGGGGTTTGCTTCGGGGATTTTTAATTTTTTTTTGGGGCTTTGTATATTGAGTCCAAAGTAGTGTACATTTAGAAGCTCCTCCCAAAATTTGAGAGTGCTGTTGGCCCACAAAATTTTTCTCTCCCCACATATCATTAAAAGAAAAACCTCCATGAAATTACACAAATGCTTACACCTTCTTTCCACGTCCCCCTTCTCTCTCCTCTCCTCCCCATCCCCGGGTCTGCCTCCTCCCCCGCCGTTGATAGGGTGAGGGAAAGAAGAGAATGGGGTGAAGGAGGGAGGGGCGGGAGAGAGAGAATAGAGAGGGGGTGGGGAAAGAACAGAGCAGGATAGAGAGAGAGGGGGGGTGTAGGAGGGAGAGAGCGACAGGAGAGAGGGCACCGGCAGTGAGATGGGGAGGGTGTAGAGGAGGGAGGTTTTTTTTTTTTTTTTTTTTGTGGGGGGTGGGGGGAAGGGGAGAGAGGGAATGAGGGGGTAGTACCTCTCAGCCGCTGCCACCTATGGTCGCTGTCACCAAAGCTGGAGGGGGAAGGGGAAGCGGGAGGGGGCAGAGGTGGAGGTGGGAAAGGAGAGGAGGGAGGAGGAGGTATTTTGGTTATTTTAACAAAAAATTAAGAGGGTGTTAAGTGAAGGGAAAAAAAATGGTGTCCACTAGCAGCTCTCAAATTTAAACCTAGTTTTGAAAAGTGAAAAATTTTCCCGTTCGAAACTGGGAAAACATGAGCCTTATTTTTTAAATTTTCCTTAAAACCAAATATTGTTTTAAGTTTTTACTACCCACGCGTCCCACTGTGCCACCCACTTACGGATTCCACATTGATTTGTACTCACATATCTATTTTGATAGTCTGGTCGAATTTCTGGTTTTAGGTCTGGACAACGGATGGCAACGGATTATGTTAAGTGGTATTGTCAACTTGTAACGTTTGGTCTGATATGGGTTCACCAGTGTTTAGACTTTAGGGCCTCTGGCCACTTCCTTCTTCTGGTATTGTACCAATTTACATATTTCTCAAAGAAGTATTAAATGAGAGTTATTTTTTTTACAATATTTTTATTTCTATAAAATAGAAACTGACTCAATCTATACCCTTGCAAGCCACCACCTAGCGGGTAAGGTTGGGAATCGGGACACATGCATAGTAGAGCGGCCCCTAAACTGATCTGTACCACACCGCAGGCTAGTCCAGAAAATCATTTCCTCCGTTTTTATGTGGTCAGATCTACTTTATACCTTCCCACATAAATTTAAAAAAAAATAATAAAGAAACGAGCACGATGCCTTAAAAAATGATTAAGCTTAAGGCCAATAGATCATTTTAGATAAGGGGGTCTAATGGATTACATGTTGCACAACCCCAAGTTCCACTGGAGTGCTTCTATTTACACCTACGTTCTATCTCATCAGGCCTACTATTTTTATTTTTTTTAAAAAAAGATAAAATTACTTCCCTCTCTCCACACCCCCCCCCCCCCCCCCCCCCCACCAAAACTCCCCACTAGCCTCTAGCTCTCCCCCTCTTCTCTTTCTCCGCTCCCTCCCTCTCTATTTTTCTCTCTCCCTCCTCCCTTCTTTCTCTCTCTCTCTCTCTCTCTCTCTCTCTCTCTCTCTGCTACCTCCCCATTGTCCTCCGCCTCTCCCTCTCAAGGGACTACGGGGAGGAGCGAAGAGAAAGAAAAAAGGGGAAGGAAGAGGTAGAGAGCGGAGGAGAGTGTGGAGGAGGTGGGGTGTGGAGAGAGAGGAGGGGTCATTTGTCTTTTTTTTATTATTATTATTAACTTTCAAAATGTTTGGATTTGATTAGGATTTTGGTTTGAATAGTGCCTATATGAGGAATTAGCATCGGATAGGTCATGATGAAGAAGCAAAATTCGTACAGTTGACTCTAAAATAGTTAAAACAAGACTATGATGATGATGGTGATGATTAGGTTTTCGATTTGAGTGATGGAGGGTTTTGATTAAGGACTATTCATAAAATTTTAATTGGAGACTTTGAGTGTTTCCACTAAGAATTTGGTGTTGGGTTTCTTGTTTAGATCTTGATTTTAATCTTTTGTAGTTTATTCTAATTAGAGATTTGGTTATTTGTGTCGGGTAGACCCATTTATTAGCGGGTTATATATGGGTTGGACTCAACCTAAATTTTAGATTAGTATAGTTTAGGTTGGACAAGAGTTCCCGTTGCTCTAAACCCGACCTGACCTGTTTCATCTCTATCCCATTTGTCAAATGGAAGTTGGCCTGATGGGTTGGGGTTGTTGGAGTGGGTTCTTGGACCTTCTCTCGTAAAACTTCGACCCAGACGGGGCCATGGGCCCTGGTTAGTCCAAAAACGAATGATATATGGACTGGCCCAATGAAATATGGACTTTTAGCCCTTGTTGGAACGCAACACATAGATTCTATGTTCGATGCAGTCCTAGATTTATCTTTAAAGATCCGGTTCTATGTCAAACTCGTGTCAAATCCAGATGCCAAAATTGTATCCATAAATATGGACCCGAGTCCAAAGCCACCATGGTTTTGCCCTAGATCCGACCGTTTGCGTCTCCATTTATATCCACCATCATCGATCATATTGATGATGTCAAAGCTTGAATTCTTCTGTTTTCCTTATCTTCGGCCATAAGTCTTTTGGAGTAAAATCTTTCCTGCTAATACAATGAGGAAATGTGATTGAATTCCAATACCTAGAAATGGGTCCTATAATATAATGAGTAATCTAACCACTCCTACCCTGAAAAAAACTCTCGTCTCCAATTTAGTGGAAACTTCATTATTTTAAAGTGGTAAAGAATTCCATCAACCCCACAGGAGGAGAAGTTTTAATGTATGTCGTTCATAAATCATGTTCATGGTCATAAAACGTGTGGATGTGTTTCAAAAAAAATTTTCTAAAAGAGGGGATAAAACAGAAAGATGAGAGAGTCTACTGTTATACCGCAACGTACGAGTCAGTTATAACTGAAACTTAGCTTCAATAAACAGGTCCCTCTTTGTATTTCTTCCATTTCACCATTTCAAACACCATAAAAGTCCTCCATGGAGAAGGAAATGGAGAGGGAGAAAGAGAAGAACAAGAACAATCAGAAGAAAAGGAGAGAAAGGTGCAGTGACAATGATGTTATCATCACTGTTTATGTAGAATCAGCGTTGAGCAGACGCCAAAAGCTGCATCGCCGATGCCAACCATGGAGACCACCAACATCAAAATCTGGCTACAATCGCAAGGCGCAGCTGCTGGCCTACACCCAACAGCTAAGACAGTCCAACCCCCACGAAAAGCCAAAGGTTCTAAGAAGATGGAGAGTGAAGTGCAAGGTGAGTAATTCACTGTACAAGAACAAGGATTTGTTTTATTTTGATGGGGCCCCTTTGGATCTTCCTAGGTTCCTTTAGGAATTCTGAAAATTCCTGCTGAGAAATATATAAATTCTCCAACTACTGTCCCGAACAAGGATTTCTAAATGCTCTAGTATAATTTAGCATTTAGGAAGTCAAAATTTAGAGAATTCCAAATGCAAAAGTGACAACTTAGAAGGTTGAATTTTTGAAATTGCAACTTTTAAATCGGAACAGACAATGCCAATAAGAAAGTTTCAACACAATATAACTTCAGTTGGAAGTTCCTCCAAACAAACAAGCCCGAAAGCAAGTGCATGCGTGCAGTTTATACGTAAATGAGTGTTACATGCATTTTGAATGGCATTGGTTATTTATAAAACAGAGTTGGTTTATTTATTTTTCATACCCTTTTTTTTTCTACATTTGCTCATGCACTCTTAACAAATTTACTCACATGGTAACCAGCTGAGCAACAAGCAAGGACATTTGTTATAGCTAAGAACATTTGAACATGGTTAGAGATATATTGAGTAATGGCAACCAATTTCTAGAGATCCAAATGGGGAAATTGCTTTGATGATGCTTGAAAATTGGAACATGACGATATGGGAAGTGTTGTGTCTGAAGTTTCAGGTGTGGATCCGGCGACTCTTACTTCATAAAAGAAGATGGTCCAGACACAATCATATTGTTTCAGAAGAGAAGACACAGGAAAAGTTGTCACAACAACATCAACAAACAAATGAGCCCAACAGAGCAGAGTGCAAAAGAGATTATTCCGCCAATTTTGTGGGTGCACTTTGATTTCACATCTGTGGCTGTGATTTGACTTTGTTATCTTTAGTATCATGTTCCATGGCATGTAAACTTTTGCAGAGGCAATTCAAGAGTATTCTGAAAGAGCTACGTTGCACGTGGAAGTGCTGCAAGGGATGAATTAGGGTTGCATCAAATTTGGTTACCTTCAACAAGCTGCCAATTTTAGTAGACGGGAGATCGAAAGCATTACGACAGTAGTTGCATACAAGCAGTTAAAACAAGAGATCGTTTTCGTAAAACCAAGTTGTTCAAGAAACTGTCCAACAACTAGTCTCACATGCATAAAGAATTTCTTGCTTAGAATCCAAAGACGAAGGACAGCCAAGAATAGTGGTAGTGGTTTTAGAATATAGGGTCCGGTTGGTTCTTCAAAAGCAATTCAATTTACATGTAAAATTTCTTGTTTTGGGATGACCCAAGTTAACACTTAAAACACAGATGTTTTGTTCTTTCCCAAGACCAGCTATAGGGGATTTGAATTGCAAAGAATTAGAATTTCAATTAACTTTATCACAGTGTAATCAGATGTCTATTTTGTTGTTCTCAAGAAATTCTCATTGACAAAGCACCTTTTTCTTTCATGGGCAGCGGAAACGAAGCTGACAGCCCCTAAGTTCAGTAGTACTAGTGACTCTTATCCTAGTTGAATTGAGTCAAGACAACCAAACAGCCCTGACTTCAACTAAGCCAGCTAACACTCCACAATTATGGAGGATCAGAAGGAAGTATCAATGATAGCCTCAAAAGACCAGAACTTCCGTCTTTTCCACTCCTGGGGCTACTCAATAGCACCACTTATGTTACCCTAATCTCTAACTATCAATGAGGAACCTACACGAAAAATGAGTGCCCAGAGCTGACTCTGCTTGTGTAGGAGAGAGGGAATGATTATTTTCTATGGGAAAATTTCAAAACAAGACTTAAGTTTTCATATGTTTTCAAATCGGGACAAAATAAAAGACGATTTTAAATCAGGACTCATGTTTTCCAAGATGCTTTGAAATCAGGACATTGAGTGTAACAACTAACAACCATTGTGCCGATTGGTTTCCCCACAATTTTTTTTTCAAAACTCCCAGAGTACCCTTGTGTCTTCTATAATGAAGTAAACAAACAGAAAAGGTAAGTGACGCTTCTTGCTTCCCTATCTTCTTCTCCCCTCCCATTCTTTTGTCCCCACCACTCGTCCTTCACGATGACCACCAGCGACCACTAGGCGACCATTGGCGATCCTAAGATACTCCTTTCCTACTCCCCTCCCCCTTTCCTGTTCTTTCTTCCCTCCCTCCTTCCACTTTTTCTTCTCCACCTCGTTAGGTTAAAGAGAATATGCACTTGGAACTCTCTTTAACTCTTTCTCATCAATATTTTAACATAAAAGTGAGCATAAGGGCATGAATTAGTATTACCGATTGAAGGAAAAAGGCACAGGAGGTCCTTGCTTAGTCCAGCACATGCATCTTCGGAGCAGGACCAGTGTTCAACCTTGGCCTTGAAGCCCAATCCCCACTTTACACATTCCACTAACCTAGCATTCCTAGGAACCACGTGAAGGTTCTTTAAACCCTAATTCGGGTTATGGTCACAAATCAAATATAAATATGGATTTCAATTAAACCAGATTATCAACCGAATATAAAATCAAGCAGTCACACAAAAGAAAGGAGACATTATTTTTTATATGGAAAACCCTATTAAAAAAAAACTATGGGACCTATTATTTGGACCGAGGACAACCAAGCACTATGTAAATGCTAATTTGGATAAGGCGCCAAATCAGATTCTAATATCAATTTCAATTAAACCTAATTATCAACTAAACTAGAATCAAGAAATCACACAAAAGAGAGGACGCATGATTTTTTATGTGGAGAACTTGGGAAAAACCACTGATCCTATCACCTGGACCAAGGACAACCAAGCACAATATAAACGAAAGTTACAAAAAGTACTCACAGACCTTTCCCCAGTTGCAACTCAATCTAAGGACTGCGATGATCTTGTCGACACCTCACTGTCCACCTTTACCGCGCTTGAACCAACCGCCTTGAAGCCACTTTCAAGGTGAATCTACTTCAGGAGGGTAGAAGGAATTATCACTAGAAGTTCTTCTTTTTCAACTCTACAAAAAATTTGCTCTAAAGAAGATTATGGATTTCCAATGGATGCTAGGGTTGTCTCAAGGGAGATTGATGGCCTAAGAGAAAGAGTACAAGTGTTTTTATAGTCCCAAATTTGTGGTTGCACTTAGGATTCAAAAGTATAAGAGTTTAGAAAGAATTGGCAACCAACAATGGACTCTTTCTAAGTTGGGATTCTGAAACCGTGTCAAGTGCTTGAGCGCGTCAAAAAGAGATCCAGTAAAATTTTCAATTTTGCATGTTCTGTCAAGCCTAATTGAGTGCATAAAGTCTCAGCTTGAGCAGGGAAGCTTTTGTTTGGAGTCTTGAAAATTTGTATCCATGCACTGAGCCCATGTGTGCAACGGCTTAAGCGCCTTAAGTAAAGTTCTTTATCTTGAGATTTTTCTTCTGATTCTTCAATCGGTGCAATCCAAGTATGAAATATAAGTATAACAGAGTCCCAGTTTTGTCCATATCCCAATGAATTTGTCAATACTCAAATACTTTATAATCTATCCCTTTGGCAATTTATGGATAAAACTCTTAATTACATGAAAATCTACCTAGACAATAAAACCCAACATAAATGACAACCAATCCTTTTTCTTCAATTCAGCATCATCTCCAGTTTAGCATATTGCAACCCTTACAAATCCTGTCAAAAAACTTGATCAAAGATCAAGTGAAATATATCATCAAATGTAATTATAAATCTAGTGAAATATAACATGAAATGTAATCATACTCCTCCTTTTTGTACAAAATTGACAAACAGATCAACAAAGACAAAGAAGGAATAATACTAACTGATTTTCATATTATTAATCAACAAGGACCAGGATACGGCTGAGCCGTAGAGCAAAATACGGTTAAGCCGTAAATCCGAAGGGATATTTGGGGAACCTCAGCTCAGCCGCAGTGCATAGTACGGCTAAGCTGTAAGATGCCACGGCTAAGCCGTAAGGTTACCTACGGCTGCACCGTGAGACCCTGAGAATTGAATGAAAAGGGACTAGGTTTAAGTAAAAGACCGTATATGACTTTCATGTTAGAATGTAGTTAACCTGGACATGCCCAATGGAATGTTGAGTGACATGAATGATCTCATGGGCTGTGAATCATTCATGCTTGATATCCAGTTGTTTAGCACCTCCCCATGGGTGTTGGTTTAAGGGACTTCGGTGCACACTTCAGACACTGCAACACTAGACAATGGTGCATCGGACAACTTAAAACTACATCAACATGCACGGTTAGAAGCACTGGATAATTAGTGTAGGATTGGCTTGTAATTGACCTTGATTCGTATAAGCATTCTGACTTGTACAGCATATTGATTTCGGTTATGCCCTCTTATGTGTTCTGCGCTGGACCTCTCGATTCTGTGGGAAATGCAGCAACCCCAGAGCGAAGCCCGGGCGGAACCATTCTATTATTGTGTATTGTGTTTACCGTTGCTCCACTGGAGTATCAGTATCAGTTTATGTACATTCAGTATCTGTATTGCATTTCGTATCCGTATCAGTATCCGTATTATGCATTCAGTATTTACATTCAGTATCAGTTTATGTGATGCACTTCCTATTGTTCGTTCAGCATGATAAGTGATAAGTGATAAGTGATAAGTGATAAGTGATAAGTGATAAGTGATAAGTGATCGAGGTGCATCATCCGCTTGATTGTGATTGGTATTGGCACTACTGAGCCTCAGCCTTAGGATACCCGACGGGGTTAACTTTGGTTTAGTTATGTGTTTACCTCTGCAGAGTGTTTCCGTCCTGGGACTCCGGACCCCGGGAACTAGAGACCCATGCGTACCCTGGCCCGGTCGCTGGTGTTCTCATTCCGTCCGCTCTCGTAAGGGAGAAAATGGCCAATGTAGTAGCCACTTTGATTGTTACCTGTTTATGATTCGTACAGCATGCTTATTCATTTGCATAATTTGTCTAGTATACGAACATGCTTTCTATGGATATTGCATTATGATTATTGTTCAGTATTATTCAGTATTAGACACGATTCGTGTTACCTTCTTGTTGGCTTATACTTTGCTAAGTCGTTGTACTTATTAGTTGTCTTTGTGTGTTGCAGGCTCAGATCCCTCTTCCGATCCTGCGTCGGTCGACCCGACTGCAGGAGAGACTCGCGAGGCCCCCTCCGGCCTAGAGGAGTGGACCTGATCCATCCTCCAGAGTACGGTTTGCATCATTTTGGTTTCCTCATTCCTTGAGTTGGAATCTTTTGTATTGAGGGGATTTTTCTGTACCTGTAAAGTGGGCCTTGAGTGATACCTGTATTTTGATTTTTGGATCGTTGTAAGCCCGCTTTATTTGTCATACGTTCCTGTATTTGTTATTGTTATCAGTTCATGATAGTTTGTGATCTCCTATGTCTTGATTTTGTGGTATGCCTTGATACGTACAGCTTCCGCGTACAGTTGTTTGATCCCTTGTGTGTGTATGCCTGGATAGGGTCTAGGTGTGCATGCACGGGAGTACGTGTGTCATTGGTTAGAGTTTCTCTGACCCCCGTTCCCTGGGCTCAGGTTGTGACAGAAAAGAATAACATCACCATGCTCTTTCTTCTTAGTATTTTGATTACTATTGGGTAAATTTGTCTAAGGTAAAGGCGTCACTTCTAAGGCCCTATATGGTCTTTGGTTATGCTTAAGTCCTAAGGGTGGGATTGGCTTAAAACACCTCTCTAGGATCTTAATAGAATGCTAAGACAGCTCCCAATTGATCCCCATTTGAAATAAATAAAACAAGGTTTTATAGTAAAAAAAGAGGTATCCGATCTATCCGGCCCCCATCCAATCGATCGGATTCCTATCCTAAGGGCGAATCCAATCGATCAACCCTATAGCCTTTTACCCCGAGCAGAAAGAGTTCCAAGCTGATTCTATCTAGCTTTTTTGGCCTTTCGTATACCTAGTAACAATAATAGACATTACCAAATGTATAAAAAGACCATTTCCTCCATTTATAAATTCCAATTTCATTCTCATTCTCATAAATAATCTCAAGTTCATTTTATTAACATGTAATTTCGGACATTAAGCTGTATAAGAAGTCATTCATAAGATTTATTGAAGAATCAAAGAATCAGACATGCATGCAGTAGTAACATACACTTATATTTGCTTAATTCAGTGCTTTACCCAATTCAAGCTTCCTTTGGCTCAATGGAGAAGAAAACCTTAATGCTAACAATCCTAAGATATGCAAGAGATGAAATGGGTTTGAGATGGATGGATGTTATAGGATTAAGTTTCCTTGACTTTACTAAATTTAAAGAGATAAGAAGGAAGTTGCATCTTACATTATAGAGTTGTAAAGACAAGAATAGGTATAGACAAAAGGATTACACTTCACAAGATGATGGCTAGAGAATGAGAGAATGTGATGAAGTCAATCTCCTACACATGCAAGACCTATTGCTCTTGAATTTGCAAGAGGTGAGGAGGAGTAGAGGAGAGGAGGAGAAGAGAAGAGTCTCCAGTAGAAAACGGAAGCAATGAAGAGGATGAAATCAGTTTAGGTTGTTTTAATTTAAATTTTTGATAATTTACAGACAAGTCCACATTTGTTTATATGATTTACAATTTTTCAAATGGACTCTAGTTGGGCTAAGATGGATCCAAATTAAGCTGGGCCAAACATGAAAGATAACCAACATGTGAAATACACGTGATGAGACTAAAATGATGTCAATATGATGTAAAACCATGAAAATCTAAATTATAAGAAGGTCTTTAACTACTTAAGTAAAGTTTGAACCCGACCCGATTACATATCCATGATATAATCCCAAGGAATTTGGATTAAACTAGCCTAATTCCATATTAATTAGAGTAAAACAAGAGTAATTGAGGTAAATCATGATTAGCTCGAGTTTGGACCTTACACCAAGGCAAGCAAAATGAGGTCCAAATAGGGGACTATGGACCATGTCATGAACAGCAATCAGTGCTAACCCAGATGGTCAAGTAATGTGTTCAATGAGCCACTAATTGACTGATGCTACTCATGCAGTTCTTAAAGGCCACTAGTGACATGAAGTTCCAAGTAAGACAGACACTTAGACATTGAAGGCTCCCCCTCGATTAGCTACCCAATCTCCTGTTTTGCTTCTGCTTCAACTTTCTCTACATTTTCAATCCTGTAAATGTGTGTTTGAGACTGCTCCAATGTTCTCTTGTTGATAGGATTTTTTATCTTCATGGTCTCTTCATGAGCATGTCGACGAACACTTCGAGCAAACAAAAACTTAACAAGAAGCACACCAAATGGAAAAAGGCATTCTTTCCCACATGGTCAATCTTCTTCATTCCTTTGAATAATACAAGAGGCAAGTTAATGAGAGTCCCGATTCTAATTGCATAAAGAAAATAGCCAGAGTAATAATTCACATCAAATATATGTCCTCTAGGCTCCACATTTGAACTCACAAACAGATTCATAACTTTGTAACTTTCAATCCATGAATGATGTCGGATATTGCCTATGGGCCGCATACGGTCATTGTCACAAAGAATGATAGCCACACGATTATAATCAATGTCCAGCACCATATCGTCCTTATCATCTAAAAAAGGATATTCAAAGTTTTCAATTGTTGCAATCTCCAAAAAATCACTGATGATGTTAGGAGACATGTCAATACACTTGCCACGAACATACGTCTTGAAAGAGTTAGGAGAAATGCTGTGTACATTGTAGTAAAGTCTTTAACCCAATCCATCATGATACCAACCTTTTTATAGGAGTAAAGAGCATTTTATGCTCATCTTCTCAACATGCTGAACAATGGTTTTTGCATCATCTCCGGGCAAATGAAACATTGAGACATGATTTTTCGGGTGACATATGAGCTTTCAAACAGTTGAGACTTTTCCAATGAAAGGAAGCGATTATAATCATAGTGGGAGGAAGAGGAAGATTCCAGGTGTGCACGCTTGTTGGATGACATTTTCACAATTCAAATTCCACTCAAGCAAATCCGCAAACACCTTGTGGGTACACACACAAAGTGACAAAGATGTCACACACACCACCTCTAATGAGCACTACCACAATGTGTTACAATTAGCTTCTTTTTAAAACAACACAATTGCAAACAAACCAGCTGCATTCACATTAAATTGCCTCCAACACAACCACAAAAGCACCAATCTCCAATTCAGCATAACTAAAACATCATCAATTAAAAGCCAACCAAACAATAATGGAATCTTACTTCAATGGAATTTAAGTACGAAGAAATCCAAGCATCTTAAGTCATTCAATCCACGAAAATTAAGTACCAACCAAGAAATCCTCAAATGCAAAGCACAAAATTAACACTACACAGAAACAACCAACCCAATAAAAATAATGTAAGAAGCTCCCCATTAACGTCACATTTCTTTTTTCAAAAGTTTGCAAATCAAAACAGCGTCTGTCACAACAATGAACAGGACAACTCTTTCCTAGTGTTTGAAGAATTTTTACTGCAGAGTTTATCTTTTTAGCTCATTTTTTAAATATATTTTATATCACTAAGAAGAGAGCATAGGGAAGGGAAAAAATCATGATCAATGCTCCGAAATAGTGTAAACACACAATGACCACGAATATGATCAATCCTAGTATCACACCAACCCTAAGTGAGTGTCCAAGTGAGTCATCGTGTACATGGAAACATAATAAAAAAAAACCTTAAACAGGGTACCAAGAAAATCAACTCACAAATATGCAAATTAAAGTGCATCATATGCCATATAATCATAGAATCAACCCGAAAAAGCATGCATGTGCAAATCAAAACATCAATTGAGGCAAAATTTAGGGGTATCGGCAAATGCCTTAGAGAATCAAGTGGCTTGGTAAAGACGTCAGCAAGTTGATGATAAATGAAAATGTCCTCCAAGGTAAGGACTTGCTCTTCAACTAAATCACAAATAAAATGGTGTCGGATATCGATTTGCTTAGTCCATAAGTGTTGTACACAACCGTGGTGGGATCGGCCCTTTTGGCTTCACAATCTATGAGAGTGCATCAAGCACATGGCCAAGGTAACATGTTGGAACACAATTGTGCATATGAAATAGATGACGGCCTCATATGTTGGAATGGACGTTACCTTAAGAAGACCGACAGCCCGACCATGTGTAAGACCTGATCCAATTAGGAACCTAGCCAACATTTATGACATAGATAGTTATCTGAGCTTGTCTTTAGGTTAATATAATATTGGATCCAACCACATAAAATACAATTTAATTAAATTATATCATCACAATCATTGCCAATGTCAGCAATAACATCCATAGACTACTATAAATCATTGAAATAATGTTTTGACTGATAAGACGTTAAAAATGCATATATTTATATACATTTAAGACCATTTTAAAGACTAATTAAATCAAAAGAGCTTAATATAGATTGAAATAATGCTTTATGCAATTTAAATTCATTATGGTGTTTTCTTGAACAATTTGCTCAAAAATCATCTTTTTTGTGTAAATTCATGAAACCTGCCAAAATTAGAATTTTATTTTTGGAAAGTTAAGTAAAAATTATTTTTCTCATGAGATAAATCTATTTTTATCATCATTAATTTATTTTAGAGCAATCATATTTGATGATGTACGTTCATGTTGTCATTTCATGTAAATTGAACACACATTCATGTATTGTTAATTCGTAGTTAAAATTACATTTTTAAATGAAATGCTACCGCTTGTTTATAGGTTATTGAAGAAGGTTATCTCACTTTCCAATTGTTGTAAAAATTCAAATTTGATTCAAGAAAATAAAGCTAAGGTGGAGAGAATTCAAGAAAAGAAAAATAAAAAAAAGAGGAATTCAAAAATAGAAAGTCAATCCTTTTTTTTTTTGTATAATATATATTAAAACACTCATAACTCTCAATCTGAGCATCGAATTTGAGCAATCTAATAGCGTTGGAAAGCTCTTTTCGAGAAGATGTCCGTAGGATCCAAAATTCACCAATTGGAGTTGAAACGATAAAGATATGACCTCAGAAAATTTGTTATACATTTTTAGGTGAGATTGCAAAGAGCTTGAAAACTTTCATCATGTTACACACACTTAGGTGGGGCCCATTCAATGCAAAGTGAAGTACATTGAAGACCAAAGATGGAGCCTACCATGTACATAAAAAATTCATCTTTGGTGGGGCCAATTATGAAGATTTGGGAGAGTTACTTTTAAAAAGATTGTGTAGAGAATTTTAAGCAGGAAAACAATCAAGAATCTCTTATATATCTTTCCAAACATCGAAGGACTTGTTGGCTAAGAAGAGAACTTACCAATTAAATAAGATTCTTTTGCTATAAAGTATGATCTATGGAGAAAAACAAGGGGCTCTCCACTCTTATATAAGCAAAGTTTGAGTGTCCTATATCTTCATAGGAAGATAGACCATCTCTCTCTAAAATTACTACTACACTTCATTTTCTTCAACTCTTTCTCCCTCTATTGAAGTCCTCAAGGAGATTTGGTTCGGACATCACACTACACCATTGAGTTTATCATCTAGAAGAGGCCTCGCATCCTAGTATATAATTATTTTGATTCTCAATTCATTATCTTTATGTAAAGACATTGCATTCTAGTAAAAGTGTTATTTTTCTTTTTAATTTTTTTTTCTTGTACTTAGGTGATTAGTGCTTGTTTTATGTTCTTTTCTTATTGTTGTTTGAATTGACGACCCAAAGGCCCTAAGAGCATGATTCAAATTATGAACCCACTTAAAAAATATTTTTGAAAGAAAAGAAAACACTTACTACACTTTTATTTTTATTGTTCACCACATATTTAAATTCTTGTCTTTTCATACATTTAAATTCATGTTAATTCCAGACATTTACTTTTATGTAATCTACAGATTTAATTTCCTTGCACACTACATTTGAATTCCTGCACTTTTGTTATTTTTCTTATCATATTCTTATTGTTTTTATATTATATTTTTGTATAATTTGATGGCTGGATTAGTAATCATTGCATGCATTATCATTTGGTGAATTGCTTTACATGATTAAGTTGCTGAAAAATCTAATTTACAGAATTAAAAGAGAAGAAAAAAAATCAGATGTGAAAAGAGAATTTACCTAAAATTGAACAAGCGTGCTTGTTCTCACAAAATTGATTATTAGTTCCAAGTGCGAAACCGCAATGTAGTAATAAAAATTGGTGAGATTAGGTCAATCCTCAGGGAGCAATGTGTTTTAAGGTTCTTTTTCAACTTGTACATGTCCTATTTAAAAATATAAAAATAGCCTAATTTAAAAACTAACAAATACAACCATTCCTACATTTCAAAAATAAAAATTAAACAACTACAATCCAAATAAATAAGACTTTTTAAATTAGAAAACCTAAATTTAAAAATTCCTAAAAAAACCTAAAGTTGCTGTAAAACTAAAACACAAGTTAGAATTTCCAAAAGTAAAAAGTTACTAAAAATAAAATTAACAACTAAATTAAAAACTAAAATAAAACTAAACATGCAATTAATCAATTAAAAGTCAGTCAAAAAATGTGAGAAATATCCAAAACAATTAAAGAAAAGAAAATAAAATGCTTTCTAAAATTAAAATTCTTTAAGGTTAGAAACTTTCTTAAGTCAAATTTCCAAAAGTAGAAAACTTTCCAATTTTTAAAATTCTCAAATAAAACAAGTTTAGAAATTATCTAAAACAATAAAAGACGTAAAACTAGAAATAAATTTAAAATTTAAAAATTAGTCAAGTTAGTAATGCAATGTATGCCATGAAATGCTGAAAAATTCTAAGTCTCGAAAACCATTACGTTGTTGCAAACTTTATGCATGATTTTTCCTAATCTAATACATCCTAAATCTAAGTTTAATGGTTAGAATTCAAACTAGACTAATGTAGGAAACTAATAATAAAAATATAGAAATGAAAAGGGATCTAAAATGAAAAAGTTATGAATGCATAAACATAACAAGTTTACAAAATTTTGTATAGAAATGCTGATCCGAGTTGATTGATTGGTAAAGTTTAAATCGCTGGTTAATGCATTTCATGAAATCACTTTGATCTGAAATTCTAGGGAATGAAAAACTATATCCTAAATATTAAATTCCCCAATTTTCAAAGAAGAATATTATGATTTGACTGGTCTATCTATTTCGAACTTTTTGTCAAAAACTATTTTTGCAATTTGTTGAAACTACGTGAAAATTGGGCTATTTCTATCTTGAGTCCAAATTTCAGCAATATTTTTTTTCAAATTTATTTTTTTTTCTTTCTTTCAATTTTGTAAATTATATTTTTCAACAACTTAATCATTTAAAACTATCCACCATATGATAATGTATGCAATGATTACTAATCCAATCATCAAACTATACAAAAAGATAACATAAAAACAATAAGAATATAACAAGAAAAATAAAAAAAAGTGTAGGAATTTAAATGTAGTATGCAAGGGAATTAAATTTGTAGATTACATAAAAGTAAATGTGTGGAATTAACAGGAAATTAAATGCATCGAAAGACAAGAATTTAAATGCATGGTGAACAATAAAAATAAAAGTGTAATAAGTGTTTTCTTCTTTTTAAAAAATCTTTTTTAAGTGGGTTCATAATTTGAATCATGCTCTTACGGCCTTTAGGTTGTCAATTAAATCACCAATCACCCAAGTACTAGAAAGAAAAATTGAAAAGAAAAACAAAACTTTTACTAGAATGCAATGTCTTTACATAAAAGATAATGAACTGAAAATCAAAAAATTACATACTAGGATGCGAGGCCTCTTCTAGATGGAAAGCCCAATGGTGCAGTATGATTTCCGAGCCAAATCTCCTTGAGGACTTCAACGAGGAAGAGAGAATTGAAGAAAATAAAGTATAGTAGTAATTTTAGAGAGAGGTTGTCTATCTTCCCACGAAGAGTATGTGACACCCAAACCTTGATTATATAGGAATAGAGAGCCCATTGTTTCTCTCTATAGATCCTACTTTACAGCAAAACAATTTCCTTCAATTGAAGTCCTTTTTTTAGCCGACAAGTCCTTCAATGTTTGGCAAGATATGTGAGAGATTCTTAATTGTTTCCTTACTTAAAATTCTCTACATAATCTTTCTAAATGTAATTCTCTCAAATCTTCATAATTTGGCCCCACCAAAGATAAATTTTTTATATACATGGTAGGCTCCATCTTTGGTCTTTAGTGTACTTCACTTTGCGATGAGTTTTTTACGTACATGGCAAGCTCCATCTTTGGTCTTCAATGTACTTCACTTTGCATTGAATGGGCCCCACCTAAGGTGTGTAACATGGAGAAAATTTTTAAGCTCTTTGCAATCCCACCTAAAAATGTATAGCAAATCTTTTGAAGTCATATCTTTGTCGTTTCAACTCTACTTGGTGCAATCTTAGATCCTTGTCGTTTCAACTCCACTTGGTGCAATCTTAGATCCTATGGACATTTACTCGAAAAGAACTTTGCAACGGTAGGTAGATTGCACAAATCTGATGCTCGGTTTGAGAGTTATGAGCATTTTAATATATTTTATCCAACGAGAAAAGGGATTGACTTTCCATTTTTTAATTCTTCTTCTTTGACTTTCCTTCTCTTGAATTCTCTCTACCTTAGCTTTCTTTTCTTAAATCAAATTTGAATTTTTACAACAATTGGAAAATGAGATCCATTTTTCAATAACCCATAAACAAATAGCGGCATTTCATTTAAAAATGTAATTTTGACAACGAATTAATAATGCATGAATGTGTGTCCAATTTACATGAAATTGTAACATGAATGCACATCATCAGATATGATTGTTCTAAAATAAACTAATGATGATGAAAAGCGAATTTATTTCTTAAGAAAAATAATTTTCACAAAACTTTCCAAAAATAAATTCTAAATATGGCAGGTTTTATTAATTTATGCAAAAATGATGATTTTTTAGCAAATTGTGCAAGAAAACAGTGTAATGAATTTAAATTGTATAAAACATGATTTCAACCTACATTAAGCTCTATTGATTCAATAAGTTTTTAAAATGGTCCAAAATATATGTAAATATATGCATTTTAAGGACTTATCATTGACCAATACGGATTTTTGACACATCTTCCTTTACGTACTTTTGTAAGTCAGATCTCTCAAGTTAATGTCTAAATTGACCATGTAGAGTTTTAAAATTTATGACATATTAATTAATGTATGTTTAGCTCATCAAAGTATAATTTCTACTTTCAAATTAACAAATTCTTTCTATTAGAATTAAAAAAGTTTATGGGTGAATTTATTTTCACATCTAAAATCAATGGATGTATTAAAGGATATTTTAATTAAAAATTAATAATTAAGGAAATTTAGGCTTTTGATTAATTAAAATAAAATTTATTTGGATGATTAATCACATATAAGCACACCTATAATAATGGATTAATGATCTTAATGTTTTTATGAGTTAATAAACATCTATTTGGATTTATTCTCAATGAAGCATAACTTGAAAGTTAAAGTAGTAATTAACTGCTAATCTTTGTGATGACAGTACTGAATCCAAGTAGTAATATGTTTTAGAATGGACTCATTAGATCATTATTGGTGCAATTATAATTTTTCACTAGTAAAATTCACAATTTTGATTAAATAAAATTTTGTCAAAGTAACCCAAAATCATTATATATTGTGCATTTTGTGGATTAGATTTCAAGGGTCACTATATTTAATTATGTCATGTCTAATTGCATCAAAATGATGTTTCAAATGTAGATTGAAAATTGACTTAGAGGCTTAATCGTCTCTTGACCACTTGAATGAGATATGCTTAATGCATGTTACATGAGCAAGCTTGATCTATGCCTAAGTAGTCAACTTATTCACAAAATATACCCATGTTTTGATTAGTAAAGTTAGTAATAAAAATTAACAATGTAATATTTACCCTAAAGGCGATTTATGATGATGTACTTATTTCTTGCTAATTTGAATGTAGTATATGTTTGAATTTAGATTGGATTATCATGTTGTGTGTTAAATTCAAAGCTTATATTTTTTATAATTTATTTATTTTTCAATTCCAAATTCCATTAGTTTGTATTCATGTCTAGGATCCATTCCAATTTTAGATGGATCAAACTCTGTTGATTGGAAAGACATGTTGTCCTTACATTAATTTATTTAGAATTAGAAATGGTCATAGAAGAATTTAAATCTCCTGTGCCCATTGAATCGAGTTCTACCACTAAAAACATAAAATATGAAAAGTAGATGAGATCTAATAAAGTAAGCTTAAAAATCATTACTAATTCAATATAAAAGAGCATTCAAGGATCCATCAACATTAAAGATTATGCGAATGACTACCTAGAAGCTGTGAATAAATAATTTGAGGTAACTAATAATGTACTTAGATCATTGCAAATATCCCACCTAATAAATGCCAAGTACAATGGAGTTGATGGCATAAGAGAACACATCTTAAACATGACTAACATTGTGGCTAAGCTTAAAAAAGTTAATATAAGTGTTTTAGATGAGTATTTAATTCAATTCATCTTAGATTCCTTATTGCCAACCTTTGGACCATTTAAAATAGTATACAGTACAAACTCGTAGTCTTGGACAATTAATGAATTGATCACAAGATGTGATCAAAAGGAAATGCCGGAATGTAAAATAATAATTAAGTATGTCTTACATGAAAAGGCTAAGAAAAACCAAAAGCCCCAAAATAAAAGACAATGTGCAAAAGGTTGAAAGTCGAAAAAAAAAGATGAAGAAGACCCCACAAAAATATTTCTTCAATGGTAAGAAGAGTCACTTCAAAAAAAGAATACTTGAAAGAAAGAATTTATTCGAAAAGAAAGCTAATAATAGTCAATTATTCTTTGTATGTTCTAAATTCAATTTAGTAGATGTTCTATTAAATACCTAGTGGATTGCCTATGGTGGAACTATTAATGTTTCTATTATCTTTCAAGCCGGAGTTCAAGTATTAGCCAAAGAACTATCATGATAGGAAACTGATAGGAATCGAGAGTCGAAGATATAGGCACTTTAAGAATTGTGCTTGACACCAGATTCCAATTGGTTCTACATGATACCTTTTATGTTCCATCTATTTCTAGAAATTTAGTTTCTATTTCAAAATTACATCTGTATAATAATTCTTTTGATTATTGAAAAGAATTTATTAATGTCTATAGAAATGGTTTTTAATTGGTAGTGGAATTTTTTATAAACATCATTTCTATAAACTTTTTTTTTCTAAACACCATTTCTATAAACATTCATGAGTTCATTGCCAAAATTAAAAGCATAACCATGATAATCTAATTTTGAAATAGAAACTAAATTTCTAAAAATAGATGGAACATAAAAGATATATGGAGATCCAACTAGAATATGGTGTCCAGCATAACTCATAGAGTCCCTATATCTTCAATTCTTGATTCCTATCAGTTTCACATCATAATAGTTCTTTGGCTATCACTTGGACTCCAGCTTTAAAGGAATCACTTTATGTAACTAAAAATATGAATAGTTGCACCAGAGTCAGCCCATCAGGTATTTAATGAAACATCTATTAAATTGGATTTATAACATAAAAAGGATAATTGACTATTATTACATTTCTTTTTAAGTCAATTATTTCTTTTCAAGCATTTTTTTAAGTGACCTTTCTTACCACCAAGTAAACATTTTTGTAGGTCTTGTTTTTTTTCTTTCTCAATTTTTCTTTCGCCTTTTTCACATTGTATTTTATTTGGGCTTATTATGGCTTTTCTTTGGTTTTTCATGTGAGACATAATTAACTGACATTTGACATTCTGCCATTTTCTCTTGATCACATCTTATGATCACATCGTTAATTATCCAAGGCTACAAGTTATGATTGTACACTACCTTAAATGATCTAAAGGCTGGCAGCAAGAAATCTAATATAAATTGAATTAGATACCCATCTAAAACAATCATATTAACTTTATTAAGTTTAGCCACAATGTTAGTTATGTTTAAGATGCTCTTTCTCCTTTAACTCCATCATAATCAGTATTTGCTAGTTGGGATGTCGGTGACGAACCGAGTGTCTTATCAGTTATCTCAAATTATTTTTTAACAGCTTTGAGGTAGTTCTTTTCATAGTCTTTAACATCAATGGACCCACGAATGCTCTTTGATAATGAATTGATAATGATTTTTTAGCTTACTTAATCTGATTTCATCCACTTTTCATTTTCTGCTTTTTCAACAGTAGAACTTGATTCAGTGGGCACAGGAGGTTTAGCTTGTAACAACATGAATTTTTATTTTTAATTAAAATTAATCTTGACCCTTGATTTAACCTTGATGGACCCCACATGTTATTATGATTTAATGCTATTTAAATTTAGATAATTACTTAGTTACTCTGCGGGTTCCATTAGTTACTAGAGTTTGAAAATTTTACAGATGTGCTAAAAAATTTGAAATTTTATTCGAATTAAACTTCTAGATTGTCTTGACTTATCCTAACTTTACTTGAAGATGAAATTTCCTTTAATTCGAACTCCTTTGGCTAAGTTTGGCTAAGACTGAACTTCTTTTAGACCCTTGGTTTTACTTTCCTATAAATAGAAAACCTTCCTTCTCCCTTGAATCCCATATACGAATTTCATCTAAATCCTCTCCTCTCTCCCCTAGAGTGCCCTCTTTTAAGGTATGGTTTCTCTTCCCTTTCTCTCTTCCTTGTTGTAGATACTATTATGATAGGTCATTCACATAGTTTTCCATGGTAGCATATTCAAGTAGGTTTTTTTTATCATATTGGTTGTTCACACCATGTCATGACCTCCATCATCATCTAACCATTGTCAAAAGCATCACCATTAGTCACTCACACCCAGGCCACATGTGCACCATGCAAACCAGACCTAGCTCAATCGGACTTCACCACAGCTGAATTGGACTCAACCTAAACCCAACAACCTGTGGACCAGCTCTGACGAGCCCAGAACCGCCATAGCAGAGCCAGGCTTGACTCGAGCCCACACTGTTCATCGTCTTCCACTTCCTTTCTTTTTATTTCTTTTCTTTCTTCCTCTGCAATCATATTCTTCTTTTCTCTCTTCTGTTTTTCTGTTCTACTTCTTTGTTTCCATCTTCCTGTACTTTGTCTTCCCTCTCACCGATCTCTACCGAACCGTGCACACTTCAGCCAATCAGACTGAAGCAAAATCTTCTTCTTCATCTTTTTTTCTACTTCCTTCCTTGCCGATGCATTACCCAACCAAGCAGCCGTCCTTTCCCTTTTCTTCTTCTTCTGCTCCGCCACTTAAATCCAACCTCTTGCTGCAACAGTTCTTGCTTCTCTTGAACTGTTTTCCTACTTCTTCTCGTTCAGTTTTCTCTCCTTCTCTGCAACTAAACTTGGTTGTGCTCTTTTTATTTTCACTGTTCTCTTCTCTCTGTCTCGTTCCTTCTCCATCTGCTTTCTGTTTCTCTCTTTCTCTTTCTCACTCATGTTTTCCCCCACAGGTCTTGAGGTTGAGCCAGAACTTGAGGAAATCTAGCCTGCTTTGTGGGAATCGGGATTGTGGGAAGAGCTGTAAAATTCTATATTAGATTCAAAAGATTTGATTAGGAATTTATATCTGAGATTTCTCTCACTTCAAATTTATTCAGTGGATTAATGTAGGATATTGATCATATGATCACTGATTTCCCCAGGTTTTGGCTCAACCTCAAGACCTGTGGGGGAAAACATGAGTGAGAAAGAGAAAGAGAGAAACAGAAAGCAAATGGAGAAGGAACAAGATAGAGAGAAGAGAACAGTGAAAATAAGAAGAGCACAACCAAGTTCAGTTGCAGAGAAGGAGAGAAAACTGAACGAGAAGAAGTAGGAAAACAGTTCAAGAGAAGCAAGAACTGTTGCAGCAAGAGGTTGGATTTAAGTGGCGGAGCAGAAGAAGAAGAAAAGGGAAAGGACGGCTGCTTGGTTGGGTAATGCATCGGCAAGGAAGGAAGTAGAAAAAAAGATGAAGAAGAAGATTTTCCTTCAGTCTGATTGGCTGAAGTGTGCACAGTTCGGTAGAGATCGGTGAGAGGGAAGACAAAGTACAGGAAGATGGAAACAAAGAAGTAGAACAGAAAAACAGAAGAGAGAAAAGAAGAATATGATTGCAGAGGAAGAAAGAAAAGAAATAAAAAGAAAGGAAGTGGAAGACAATGAACAGTGTGGGCTCGAGTCAAGCCTGGCTCTGCTATGGCGGTTCTGGGCTCGTCAGAGCTGGTCCACGGGTTGTTGGGTTTAGGTTGAGTCCAATTCAGCTGTGGTGAAGTCCGATTGAGCTAGGTCTGGTTTGCATGGTGCACATGTGGCCTGGGTGTGAGTGACTAATGGTGATGCTTTTGACAATGGTTAGATGATGATGGAGGTCATGACATGGTGTGAACAAACAATATGATAAAAAAAACCAATATGATAAAAAAAAAACCTACTTGAATATGCTACCATGGAAAACTATGTGAATGACCTATCATAATAGTATCTACAAAAAGGAAGAGAGAAAGGGAAGAGAAACCATACCTTAAAGGAGGGCACTCTAGGAGAGAGAGAAGAGGATTTAGATGAGATTCGTATATGGAATTCAAGGGAGAAGGAAGGCTTTCTATTTATAGGAAAGTAAAAGCAAGGGTTTAAAAGAAGTTTAGTCTTAGCCAAACTTAGCCAAAGGAGTTCAAATCAAGGGAAATTTCATCTTCAAGTAGAGCTAAGATAAGTTAAGACAATCTAGAAGTTTAATTCAAATAAAGTTTCAAATTTTTGAGCACAGCTATAAAATTTTCAAACTCTAGTAACTAATGGGACCCGCAAAGTAACTAAGTAATTATCTAAATTTAAATAGCATCAAATCATAATAACATGTGGGGTCCATTAAGGTTAAATCAAGGGTCAAGATTAATTCTAATTAAAAATAAAAATTCGGGTTGTTACATAGGTTCTTCTATGACCCTTTTCAATTCTAAATAACTTAATGTAGGGGACAGTGGGTCTTTCCAATCAACATAGCTTGATCCATCTAGAATCGGAATCGATCCCAAACATGATCGCAAAGTAATGGAATTCAGAGTTGAAAGATAAATAAATAAATAAATAAAAACATAAGATTTGAATTTAACACACAAAATGATAATCCAATCTAAATTCAAACATATAGTAAATTTAAATTGGAAAGTAAAAAGTACATCACCATAAATCGCCTTTGGGTTAATATGGCTTTTTTAATTTTATTACTAACTTTACTAATGATAACATGGCTAATAATATATGTCATGAATAAGTTGACTACATCTTTAGACATAGATCAGGATGACTCTTGTAATATGTATTAAGCATGTCTCATCCCGTTTTTAAATGGTCATGAGACGATTGGTCCTTTAGGTCAATCCTCAATCTACATTTGAAGTGTTATTTAGGTGCAATTAGAGGTCACATAATTAAATATAGTGACCATTTAATTCTAATCCACAACATGCATAATATATCATAATTTCACGTCATTTTGGCAATATCGTAGTTAATCAAAATTGTAAATTTTACTAATGAAAAATTATAAATGCACCAATAATGATCTAATGAGTCATTCAGAAACATATCACTAATTGGATTCGGTATTTTTATCTCAATGATTAGCAATTAATTACTCACTTTAACTTTTAGGTCAGGCTCCATTGAAAATAAATCCAAATAAATTTTTATTAACTCATCTAAAGCATTAAGTTCATTAATCTAGTAATGTAGGTGTCCCTCACTAATCATCTAAATACCCTTTATTTTAATTAAAAATAAGCCTAATTTTCCTTAATAAATATTTTCCATTTAATATATCCTTTAATCTATCCATTGATTCCACTTAAATTGGGCATAGATGTGAATATAGATTTGGCATGAACTTTCCTTAACTCTATAGAAAATTTTGTTAATCAATTGAATGCAGAAGTTAGACTCTGGAGAGTTAAATATACACTAATTAATATAACATAACATTCAAAATTTTTGAATCGTCGATGGAGACTGTTAACCTGATAGATCCGACTTCAAAGAAGAAGTGAAGAGAAAAAGAGGGATTGAAAATCCAAACTCGGATATGTTTGTGATGGTCAAAACATTATCTCAATGGTTGATACCTGTCAATATGGATGTTGTTGCTAACATCAACAATGATGGCAGTTATATAATATGATCAAATCATATTTGATGTGGTTGGACCTAATATTATATTGATCTAAAGACAACCATCTATATGTCCCAAAGTGGGTCCTAATTGGATTATGTCATACCAGGGGTCTGCCATCCTATATAGGCGTCATTGATTTCATATGCGTCGTGCAGTGATACATCGCGTTGGCCTATGTGCTCGATGCACTCTCACGGATTGTGAGGCCAACCTATAATGCTTGAAAAACATAGAAAAAAAAAAGAGGTTTGGGGGGGGTGGGGCACCACTAATAGTCGATCAAAACTGAAAGAAAACACACCACAATTCTCATTATGTCAAAACTCAAAACAGCACATGTTCCTTACAGAAAGATCAGTAATATAGAAGCTTATCAGGTTGTGCGCATCAAGTTATAAAGCAATCATGCACATGGAATTATGTATAAAAAAATTGTGTGCCATTATGTGACCTGTTGATTGCTCCATCTAAAACGTGACACACGCCCAATGATTCATTATGTGAGAACCAATTTCACGCACGGCGCATATATATTAAAACAGATATGCTAATATTAATTAAATAAAGCATGCACGAAATAAACTTGGATTATGCCATTAACAATGCTTGATTGTTCAAATTATGAAATCCTAAAACCTGTGGCTCTAATACAAACCGTTAGATTTGACATCAAAGTAACATCTTTAACAAATCAGATTTGAATAACAAAATATGTAAATCACACGCATACCTAATTTCATCGTATATTGAACATGAGAAGAAAAGCAAACTTTCGCAACTGATGAGAGAACAAAGCAATAATCTCTTAAAGTCGATTAAATTAGCATATGTCCTTATATTTATAGATCTTTGTAATAGTTTCATTTTCATTATGTAACTCCTAATTTAGTAGGAATATCCTCTCATTAGTAGTTTGAGTAGGAAATAAACTACTAATTTTCAAGTCCAATAAAATTTCTAAAATACCAAAATACGAGGAGTCTTTCATGCATTGGACTTACAGAGGACCGCATGTCCCATGTCTAATAGGATTGTACACCTAGTTGTGCTTTTTCTTTGTAATTGTAAACTCATCTCACTTGTATTTAATTTGCTCTTTTTCACTCCCGAGAGAATGACCTTCCCCTATTTAAACTGAAACTTTGATCTATCTCTAATTCCAGTGTAGGATCAAAATCTCACATAGCAAAACACATGTTATTAACTTATGCCTCCTATAAAAATATGATAGTTGGATCAATTTCTAGCAAAGCAGATCATGAGTCCTACTAAAAAAACAGTTTGTATTCATAAAGTGGAAAAGACATTTTTTTTTTCTATTGGTATAAAAAAATGTTAAGATTATGTAAGGCAGTAAGATTTGACAGCTATCAATGAGAAAGAAAAAAAATTTTGCAAGGATTTAAGATATTCGTAAAGTGGAAAAGGGGGCAGAATATGAGTAAAAACTTTTCATTTTAAATTGATCTAAATCTAAAAGAAAATCACATGTGATGCATTAGAATTTTCATAAAGACAAATTTCACTTCTTTGTGGCCCACTTTTGATTAATACAATTGTATACCTCCCATTAAGTAGTTCGCATTCCAAATCTCAACTAAATAATGTACACCAATAAATCAATTCCAAATTTCAACTAAATAATTTACACCAATTAATCAATGAATGCATGAAAAAAAAATAATTGTATTTATTATATAGCTGCAAAATGATAACCCCCTTTTATCTGGTTCTGGAAAGAAACATAAATTATTATAAAAAGTCTCCAAATTTTGCTTTCAAGTTCTTTGAAATCATGAAATTCATCCACTACATGCTCATTACATTCTTTTGATAATTTCTAGTTTTTCTCTTGATCCGATTTGGTTGATTCCATATTTGATGTAGTTGTTTGAATTGAACATGTCAAAATTGAATAGGCCAGTGAACTTAGCACTTGGGCCTAGCCCATCGCAATTCCAAGAACCAGGATAAACAGTATATAGGGACAAGAGCCCTTGGCACAGTGGATGGTGCTCATTATTGCAATCTTGAAATTGTAAGTTTAGATCATGTTTGCCAATAATAATTAAAATATAATTAAAAAGTGTCTGGGGTAAAGAGTTTTAGGAGATAATACTAAGTCAAGGGAAATCAACCTGCAACATCCTGGAACAGAACAGGTATGGTTTTCGGGTCTCCTGGTGGGGCTAGACGTGCAGGTGCCACACATAAAAAAGGGTTTCCTGACCTATACCCAACGATCCATGTTTTCAGATCTCAGCCCCAAGCCTAAAACACCATGAGCTCCATAATTCAGGGTCATGCCTTCCGTGTTGGATCTCAACAGTAAACCTGCCCAAATGGACGTTTGGGACACTAGACATTTTGATTATTATGAGATGACTTTGTTAGGATTGATATGCAACTCAATCTTGACCATATGATAGGGATCCCCACTCATTCCTGTTTCTAAGATGGCATCAACT
Organism: Sextonia rubra; assembly: GCA_037013555.1. Taxonomy (NCBI): domain Eukaryota; kingdom Viridiplantae; phylum Streptophyta; class Magnoliopsida; order Laurales; family Lauraceae; genus Sextonia; species Sextonia rubra. The sequence goes on along the minus strand of JASUAD010000007.1, from coordinate 13,220,637 downwards.
TAAGAAATGGATGTTGCATTGAGCCTTTCCAAATAAAAATATAAATATATAAATAAAGGAGCTTCGTACCCATAAGCCATTACTGCTTTTTTTTTTAAATCCTGATGATGGTATCCCCGGGTGGCACCCCCAAACCAACAGAGACACAAGCTGGGTAAATATGGTGCAAGTTTCAAAAACAAGACATGGGGAGCAAACCCACACCCACCAACTCCCAGGTGGGTAACCATAGCAACAGTTTGCTTCATTTCTTTATTTTGAACTCGATTTACATCTTTGAAAATGCAAGGTTTATGATGAGTCATTCTTTGGCTTTGAAGGTGTTTTAGAGGTAAATAGAATTCAACATAAAATACCACAACAAAATAGTTTCTTATTTTTTTCCAACATATAATATGGTTCCTATACATTTTAAGTTTCAGACCAACAACGTTAACTGCTGTTACTTTAAATTAAACCATTACAGAAACCGGGAACGTAATTGCTGTTTATTTTAACCCAACGACAAAGTCATCTACTACATGATCGAACTAGAATTCAGGCTAACAGGTTTGCAAAATTATGGAAGTCCAGCGATATCAAGATTCACAATAATCCATGCTGAAGTAATCAAAACCATAGACTCAATCTAAATAGTCTCCCATATTTAAATCAGCCAAGAAAACAAGGTTTCTATTAAACCCCACACAAGAAAAAGGATATAACCCCCTAGAAAAAGGAAGTACAAAAAAAAAAGGACACAAAAACATGATACAAATAGGTCTAAGAAAACCATGCATATGCCAAAAGTATACATGATAGAGGTAACGACCTGAATTGCAAAGACAAGCCCTACTGTTATCAAACTCCCTATTGTAGATCATCATCAGGGTTAGGACTGGTATTGCCTGTCTCAGGCTTGGATGCTATATCCACCATCCTGTTATCATCAACCTCAAGCACATCATCCAGCATATCATCTTCACCGGTGATATCCTCCACATCCTCTTCATCATCATTGCTTTTGGGGATTTTCCACGTCTTGGGGCCATGCTCTAGCCTGTGTGTTTCCAGTTCTTTGTCCATCGTCTCCTGTAGATTTGTCAGACTGCTTGCTTTCCTTGCATTCCTCGCATTTTGCCATCTCTCCAGCTCTGCTTCAACATTGGCAACATACTGCTCCCCAATCTGCTTCTGGTACTGGGACAGCTCTTCTCTTCGAGCAGCCTTCCATTCTTCAAATACCTGTGGATTCAAATGTCAACATACTATGGATGAAAGCAAAAGCTGATTCATAGCATGAAGCCAGAAACAATGTTCTCACACATAATTATTCAAGTGAATAATGGAGTACCAATAGCAGGACTTTCATGCTTGATCGTGACCAAGCAAAAATGTGATAAAGCAACAATGACCAATGCAAAGGTAACTTGCAAATCAGATTAGACCATTACAACTTAACTTGTGGGCAAGTGCAAGGGTACACGCCAAGGTACTGGTGCCAGTTGGGAACTCATTTCCCTGCTGACCCCATTTTGTGTCCTCTACGTCTAGGTTAAAAAAAAAAAAAGAAAAAACCCTTTGTAAAGTGATTATTTCCTAGCTGCTATCATGTTCCAACATCTCTATGGCAAAGGAGCCCCTCTTATCTCCTCCCACCAACAAGAATGGGTATATGATTTATTTTATTTTATTTATTTATTTTTTGAATGGTAATAATGGGTACATGATTATGAAGAAGAATAATCAATATAAGATTTTCGCTCTGTTTTTGTGTAGATTAGGGTTAGATATAGGTCAGGTTTTTATAATGTATCTGATTAGTGTTTGTTTAGTGTTCCATATAGGATTTTGAATGGAAATTTGGTTAGGGCTTGGGAGGTTGATTTAAGAGCCTTGTCAGGGTTTGATGGGGGGCTTTCTAAGGGTTTGATTAGGATAGATCTTAATAAAAAGTTTGATTTTTAGTTAATCTGCTTTTTGTATGTGAGTCAGGTTGGGTTGACCCTTGTATCTAATCTCAAAACATAAGATGGAGAGTTTAAAACATTCAATAGACAAGTTGGGCTCAAGCTGGGTCACAACTGTTCGGACCTGAATCCATTGCTACTATTACATGCAAATATGCAATAGTACACCTCAAAAAGGTAGATACAATTTGGTTCAGCAAAGCTTTCATGACCAGCAGCTACACTGACACCAACTAATAGGTGAAGGGAACCTCATCACGGGACAACACAGAATGGGCCAACGAAAAATGGTAACAAGGAACTGCTAAATGTTCACAGTGTTTACTAATCAAGTGCCAGAAGCGTAAACCTGATGTGTTACATGATTTTTTTTTCATCCATTAAATTGACATATATACGATTGCTTTTGTGGAGAGGGAGATGCATATGCTTATCCATTGGTGGATTGCAAGATATATCATAGTGTTAAAAAAGAAAGTTCAAAATCATCATCATCAAAGCCTTGTCCTTGCTATGTAGGGGTCGACTACATGAATTTTATTTCTCCATTCTGATCAATCCTAGACCAAATCCTTCAATAAGTTAAACTTCCTCAAATCTAATTTACTACCTCCATTCACATCTTCTTCTGCCTATCCCTTCTTCCCCTTGGTGGGCCATCGACTCGCATAGCCAAACTTCTTCTTATTAGCATCGTTGCCAGTCTGCGTTCGACATGCCCAAATCATCTCAAACAGTTTCTCTAATCTTCTCCCCTATTGGTGCTACCCCTTAAATGCTTTCGTATGCGCTCATTTCTAATTTTATCTTTCCTACTTTTACCTCACATCCACCTTAGTATTTTCATCTCTGCTACATCCATGTTATGCACATGTTGCTTCTTAATTGGCTAACATTCTACCCCATAAGTCATAGCTTTTCTAATCACTATCCTACAGTATTTTCCCTTCAATCTTGTCAACATTTGTTAGCCACAAAGCTTGCAGAAGCAAGCCTCCACATCAACCATTTACCATCCCACTTTCATCCTCTATTCAACATCTTCATCAATCTTAACTACTAATTACTAATTAACAAGCCCCCGACACACCAAAAAAAACACCCACAACATCAAACAGCCCTGACACAAAACTGACGAGCGCAAGTGTGGGACCACCCAAAAGAACATAGGAATTATTTTTATTTCTTAATCATTTGTTAGTAGGTTTCTACTTTTATTTAAGAGTCGTAAATAGGATAAGTTTCTAAAATTGCTTAGTTTCCTATTTGATTAGATTTCTTAGCCATCAAGTTTGTTTTCCCTAATTATATTGCATTGTAGAGATGGGAATCTTAATTTCTTAGGCATCAAGTTTGTTTTCCCTATTTATAATGTGCATTATAGAAATGGGATTTCTAAACTTTGCTGATTAATAGAATTTGAGTGGGTGATTTATCCCATGAGGTATGTCCTAATGTTAATATCCCTACAAAGATATCGTATAAGTGTCTACAGGCACGTGCTTCAGCAATTCCACGCAAGCCCTAACCCTAGGGCATGCATAAATTGATATCAAAGCTGAAGATCCATAGCCAGCAAGGTGATCGTCATTTCTCGAGTTCTACCCCATTCCATCCCACGTCAGATCCACATCCATCCATCCATTCCCTTACATCTACTGCACACTAAACCCACCGCAACTCAATCGACCCAAGATTTAACCCAAACTGAACGCCAATGTTCAATCAACCAAACCCCAACTCTAGATAAAATCAACCCCTATCCCCAAATTTTCCTACATCCAAACCCATCTTCACCAATCCCTCACGCCTCAAAATCACCGTTGTCAAACCCGAGCCATTCAACCAATCAATCCCAACCCGACCAGAGCTAACTCTATTCAGCAACCCTTCAAAACCCCCATCTGCTAGTTGAAAGAGAGGAGGAAGAGCAAAGAAGGCATATCTACACCGACCAACCAAGCAATAGCCACACTGTGGAGTTGTTGTCACTACAGAAGTAGGATAGCGGATCCGAACTTGTTTACGTCGCCCTCTGATCAATTAGGAATAGCATTCCTGGTCCTTGATCTCGATCGCAGACCATCAATTTCCAGGCAAGCCCCTCACCTTCACTGCCAAGAGACAATTTCTCATCCTTGGTTTGCAATAGAAGAATAGAAATGAAAGGGTTCCTAAAACCCATCTTCCCCAGGCATGAAGATCGAAAATAGGAAAGGAGAGGCATGTGCTAGAAGAGAAACAAGAGGCCCATTCTCCTTTATTTGAAAGCATGATTTGGATCAGGTCGAACCTGGTCTGGTTCAGGTAGGTGGACCCAACCAATTTGGAGAAACAATTAAGGACAAAGACATTGACATCGTTGTTGATGACTGCACCACAACATCAATAGCCATGCAAAACAGATTTGAGCAAATCAAAGGTCCAAAATTGTTTATACAAAATATTGAAGGCATCTAAAGTCAGATTCTGCATCCATTTTCACAAATGTTTCGTGGAGAGCAGATCTACACATCAGGCCAATCTAAAATTTTAAATTGCAAAAAAACAAAAAAAGGCTTAACTAAAAAAGACAGAAGTGTAGTCTTCATCCACGTCTATGGAGGAATTGACTGAAACTGTTATAGAATTATTTGAAATGGTTGCTCAATTATCCGGAACAGTCTCTCAACTCTAAGAAACTCTTGTTGGGATGGATATGACAATAAGAAATTTAGAAAATAATCAGCATGCAAGTAATCACCAAGATGATAGAGGAAATATTCGAGATCAACAAGATCAACCGGCAAACAATCTTCATCAAGATTTAGGAATTAAACTCATAATTCCCAAATATGATGGGAAACTTAAACCAGATGAATTTATGGATCAGTTCGTGTGCGTTGAAAATATTTTTGCACACTAGCCAATGACGGAAGGTCATAAAGTCATTCTGGTTGCAGCTCAATTTTTCAATTATGCTGAAATGTAGTGGGCCGAGTTGCAAAAGAAACGGAGGAACCAAAACATAAATCTTGTTGAGGTGTGGATTGAAGCGAATAACCTTTTGAAACAAAAGTACCTTCCCATCAATTACTCAAGAGATCTACGTTCAAGGTTTCAAGATTTAAACAATGATCCAGGTCAATTGTTGAGTATTATAAAGAGTTTATGACAATGCAAGCTCATCGTTGTTTAAATGAGGCCAATGATGTCTTACTTGACCAATATTTTTATGGGTTGAGAATAGACATCCAACATATACTTGCATTCAAGAATTTTGATAATGTTAATGAGGTCCTCCAACATACCACGAATGCCGAAGAAACTGCAAATTATCAAGCTAAAAAATTTAGTGCATCTAAAAGGACTGCACAAAAGACCCCATCAATGCATGATTCTAAACCAAGTAGTAGTTATTTGGAAAAAGTTCTCACCAAACCTTAAGGCCAGTATAGGATCACATGTTTTCATTGTAAACAACAAAGGCATTGATCATTTGAATGTCTCAAACACATAAACCTCATTGATAATGAAAGTGATGAGAAGGATACACCAGATGATCCTAAAGGGAAAGAGACTAAGATAGAGGAATTAGAGATTGTCACTCTCTCTGATGGTGAAACTTTCATGACTGTCAAAGATACTACATCAACTATTGAGAAAAAATGGTTACAGAAAAATATTTTTCGCTCAATGGATACGATACAAGGACAAAAGTACACACTTGTGATTGATGGAGGAAGTTGTAAAAATATTATCCCTCAATTTCTTGTGGATCACTTGAAGCTGAACGTTCAAAAGCATTATCGTCCTTATTTTGTCAAGTGGGTTATAATAGGTGATGAAGAGCAAGTCCAACATACATGTCGAGTTACTTTTGCAATGGGTGCAGATTATAAGGATACAGTCTAGTGTAATGTGCTACCAATAGAAAATGATGATATTTTGTTGGTCCCCCATGAATGTATGAGGATACATACTCCTTGGGAAAATATTAGTATGGACTTTGTCAAGAGTCCACTGAAGATAGCACGGAAAGTGGATTCTATCTTCGCTGTTGTGGGTTGGTTCTCCAAAATGGATCACTTCATACCTTCCTCAAATTCTTTTGATGCATCCAAGATAGCCCAATTATTCTTCCATGACGTAGTACATCTTCATGGCCTTCCAAAGACAATTGTGTCAGATCGAGATACTAAATTTATAAGTTACATCTAGAATACACTTTGGCTAGCAAACAGGATGAAGTTACAGTTCTCTAGTGCCTATAATCCACAAACTAACAAGCAAACATAAGTAGTAAACCAAAGTTTGGGAAAGTTGCTACGATGTTTGGTTAGAGATCTAGCGCGGCCCCGGATCTCCGATCAAGTATAGATCAATCTCCAATGGGAATGATCGAATCCTGAGGTGGATTCTAGCCCTAGGGCAGGGCAGACAAAACTCATGACACAAACAAAATTGAGAGAAAACTCTGAAAGTTTAATTGAATAGGCATGTCCATTACAATGAAAGACTCCTTATATAGGAGTGACTATTTCTAAACTAGAAATGACTATCTCTAAACAATCATGGCTTACTAACATAAATTAAGCAATTACTAATCTCACTTCAACATAAAATAAGAAATAAACAATTAATTAGAACTATCTAATTAAGGATAGGGATCCCTGATCTTGAGATCATGGATCAAGTGGAGCGCATTAATGTGGCCCATCAATGCCTACGGGCCTATGATCTGGACTGGATCTTGGATCGACCTACATCAAGATCATATTACATCTTGGGATTTGGTTTTACCAATGGTTGACTTTGCTTATAGTAATTCATTAAATAGATCTATCGGAATTTCACCATTTCAAGCTGTGACTAGAGTAAGACTGCATATCCTTGCTGATTTTATTCCACTACCTGTAGAAGCACAATCAGCGGAGAAGCAAAAGATTTTATCCATCACATGCAACAGGTACATGATGAGGTAAGATGCAACATCGCCGCTAGTAGTGAAAGCTACAACCGGCGTGATGACCCTCGTCGTCATTTCGTCAAGTTTGAAGAAGGCAATATGATAATGGCACAGATTCATCTTGGCCGACTTCCTCCAAAAGCAAACAAGAAACTGCATCCTGGCAATGTGGGTCCATTTAAGATCTTAAAGAAGATAAGTTACAATGCTTACGTTCTTGAGCTACTTGCAGAGCTAGGCATAAGCTCTACTTTTAATGTAGAGGATTTAACACTTTATTGGGGACAGCACACAGCTTTTAATGTAGAGGATTTAACACTTTATTGGGGACAGCACACAGATGAAGGCATAGAAGAACAAATCATATCTCTACCACCTAATCCACCTCCAGCTTATCAACTTGTTGATGTGCTTGATGAGCAAATAGCATCTACACGGTGCAGAGGATTTCAGAAATTTTTCAGCCGATGAAAAGATTATCCTATCATTGACGCTTCATGGATTACTGCAACTAATTTCCAATGCCTCAATCCAAACCCATATCAAGCTATTAACTCTTCGGAATCGAGTTTTTCCAAGGCGGGAAAACTTGGTACAGAACGAGCTACGCCCAAGTCCATAGGACCAAGCCCATAAACTATTGGGTTAACCTGGCCCAAACCCACTGGATCATCCCACAAATCCTAATAGGATTGGACAGTTGTTTTACTGTGGGAAGTTGATATTAGTTAGGACTTTAATTAATTAGTTTCCTATTTGCTTTAGAATTTTGATTTGCTTTGGCATTTGATCAAGTTAGGTTTCCTTATTGATTTGGGTATTTGAGTCCTAATGTAGGCGAGTGCTCATTCTTTTCTATAAATATGTAAATCCCTCTATGGGATAGACACCTTTGATTAATCATTTGAGAATTTAGTTGCTTTTGGTTATTTGTTCTTGTTGGTGCGTTTTGATTGTTGTGAATCCATTCGGATTCAACCAAACCCCATCTGTGTGTTTGGCCCCTTCTGATCGGGATCGCGGACTACATCACACCTAAATAAATATCCACAAACTCTATGTGTGTGTGTGTGTGTTTTAGGGGCTCCATGTCTTACATATGGAATCTGTAAATGGGATTTACTCAAGTAAAATATACACATATGTCAATATTACACTTGAAAAAAAAATACTATGCCAGTTTCGATGACCTAATTTCAGGAGTAATCATTGAACCATTTGGATTACATATTTACATATGCAAAATCTTCATATATCTCAAAATCCATGAATTCTTAAGACATAAAACCATAGATCAAAATAGCGGCTGCTACATCAGAAAGGGCTGCTATGCTGTTTGAGTGTTAGCGTTGCCTCTATGCAGCGGCTAAGTTTTGATGACTTCTTTTCGAATCTAAAGCCAGCAGACACACCACCCATAAGAAAAAAAGTTACAATAAGGGAACCACTATGCCCCCTTTATCTTGGTTACTAATGAGAAAAAAAAAAAAAAAACAGACACACACTCATATTCTAGCTTTTTATAATATTCTAGATTTTGTATAATTTTTTCAGATTTTTTGTCAATTTTTTCAAATTACACCACTACCCACTTCCTAGCACCCACTACGTAATGTTTCGGCGGCTAACGTTATGCTAACCGCTACCGCTATTTTGATCCTTGCATTGTAAGGTTTAATAGTCAATTAGTTTTTTTTAATAACACATCAACTAAAAAAATTTAGCGGGTTTGGATTAAAAATCTGGGCCACAGTAGTTGCAAAATATAATAAGCGGTGAAGGATCTGATAACCTGTCCCAGACGTCTTCTGCATTGGCACCACCTTCCAAATCGAGGTGTATAATAGTAATACATCTTTTCAAGTACAAGAATTTTCATACAAAAATGGCCTCATCTACAAACCATATTCACACCTCATTAATGTAAATGACTACAAACGACCATACCTGACAGACACACAAACCCCAGCTCTCAAAATAATAATAATAATAAGGTCCTCATCACATTTTCATTTGTTATCTGATGGCCATGGACAGACTTGATTGTGTAGGCTCTAAATGAGCCAGACCATAAACCTGCTTCAGGTCCCAATAGAGGAAACCAAGCCAACAATGAAAGAAATGGGTGGCCAAAATCATACCTGCATTTTGCGCCGCTCGACCAAGGTTGCATCATCTTCTAATGGTTTGGCAAGTAAATAAAATATTGGAGGCTCTGCCTTTGTCCTGACACAAATAGCAAGCAAAGAATAAAAATTTCCATAAATATAGTTCGTAGAAAAGTCCATGATTGCTTCTAGCCCAATACTATGCACATGAACAGAAACTTATCTTGTCTCAATAAAATTGTCAATATGGAGACTTTTGGGCCAAAATTAAAAATAACCTGCAGTAGACCACATAAACAAGGAAGTAAAACGGTCCTGTCAGTCATGCTTAGAGGTGAACACGGCCAATAGCTACTAATTTGCTAAGGGCATGTTTGTGCATGACAGTCTTCTGTGACATTTTAATTCCACAGTGATTACACTTTCAGCAGAAAATGGAAACTCAAGACTTCATTTTCCACAGTTTCAGTTTCTATTGTCATGTGTAATACCACAGAATGGTTCTCTACCTCAAGTCTGACTCCATTTTCCCAAAAAAGAGATGCTCTGCTGTCTCATCAGAGAATGAAATCATAAAATAGAGCAAAGAAAAATCATTTTCCCTAAGAACCACTTTCATTTCCATGGAAAATGTTCTGCACGAGCATACCCTAAAGAAATAGTGCCTAGGGCGAAGAATAAAGATAATAGCAGCTCATGCACCACATACCTTAGAAAATTGGAAAGCTTTTTATGGTGCTCACTCCACTGAAGAAATAGCAGCTCCAGCTTCTTTTCTTCTGCCTTTGCAGCAACACGTGCTCTAAGTGTCTGCCACAGAAAAAAGAAATTATAAACACGGTTTTGAGGAAAAGAAAAGAAGAAAAAAAAAACAATTTAGCTGGGAAATAGCGAAGAAAAAAAAAACAGTTTAACCAGGAAACAAGTATGCATATTTAAGAATGAAAGGAAAAGTTGATGGTCCAAGAAATAAATCTACCAGATCATGCCTCCATTATGCATATTTAAGAATGAAAGGAAAAGTTTATGGTCCAAGAAATAAATCTACCAGATCACGCCTCCGTTTTTCTGCAATTTGTTCACGCTCTTGCTGGCGCAGCCTTTCACTTTCCTCACGTGCCCTTTGCTCAGCCTACACAGTTTTTGAGTGATTCAACTAGCAAGCAGAAACACCAGAAATCTCCAAAGAGTGACACATAAGGCAAATCGCTACAAGCATGATTATCACTTAACATGTACTCAATAGTCTCAATTACAATTAGTAGCAAAGATCTGTTAAAATGTAGAAAAGTTTGTCACTTATGCAATAGTTACTATAGTCCTATGGACCACCATATCTTTGTGATAGTAACTATTGTAATTAGGAGATGAGCATATCATAATTAGGAGATATTCACAACAGATTCCAAATCCAAGAAATGAATGCCAAAATTCTAAATCTAAGAAAATGCGCCAAACCATTAAATTCTATAAGGAATTCAAACTACAAGTCTACAATGGAATGCCTCACCTTATGTCATCATTTATAACCAATGTGAGATGTTTTGGTTCTCACTTTTCTCCTTCTTAAATCATCATCATCATCAAAGTCTTATCCCAACCATGTTGGGGTCGGCTACATAAATTCTATTTCTCCATTCCGTTCTATTTTGAGCTAAATCTTTCGATAAGTGCAACTTCTTCAAATCTGAATTAATGACTTCCATCCATGTTTTCTTCGGCCTACCCCTACCTCTTGATGGACCCTCCACCTGTATATCCAAACTTTTTCTCACCGGTGCCATTACTGGCCTACGCTCAATATGCCCAAACCATCTTAAACGAGTTTTTCTAATCTTATCTCCTATTGGTGCTACCCCTAAATGTTCCCGAAAGCGCTCATTTCTAATTTTATCTTTTCTAGTTTTACCACACATTTACCTAAGCATTCTCATTTCCGCTACATCCATTTTATGAATATGTGTCTTCTTAATTGGCCAACATTCTGCTCCATATGTCATAGCTGGTCTAACCACTGTCCTGTAAAATTTTTCCTTCAATTTTGTTGGCATTTGTTGGCGCAGCCTTGGATCTTGGATGGGTAGTAGAACAATCTCCCGAGGGATTGTTCGAATCCGAGGATTCAAGGCAGTCACGATGATAATATGGAACGAGAAAATCTTGCACAACTGAAAATTTTTTATTGATAAAAAGCATGCCTAATACAATGAAGTATTCCTCCTTATATAGGAGTGATCGTGTCTAAATATAGAGGGACTAATTCTAAACAAATAAGACTTACTAAATAGGAAATAGAAAGTATATCATACTAAATAGGAAATAACAAAATAGAAAGTGTATCAATCGGATGTCTTCCGAGCCTGTGATCTGGGCTGGAATTGGGTTCGGCCTGCATCAGCTCTCCCCGGCTTGGAAAAACTCGACTCCGGCGAGTTGAGCGCTTGATATCTCTCATAAAGATCAGGATTGATGCGCTGGAAGTCAGTAGCTGTAATCCACGTAGCATCAGAGATAGGACGATTCCGCCAGCGTACATAAAACTTCTGATAACCTCCTTGACGTGTAGAAACAATTTGATCATCAAGGACATCAATAATTTCATCAGGAGGTGGAGAATTAACTGGTAAAGAAATAATCTGCTCTTCATTTTCTCCTTCAGTATCATGGCCGCGATAGAGAGTAAGATCCTCGACATTGAATGAAGAACTGACGCCTAAATCAGTAGGGATATCAAGAATATAGGCGTTGGAATTAATCTTCTGGAGAATCTTGAAAGAACCTGAATTACGAGGATGTAATTTCTTGTTAGCTCCAGGTGGCAATCTCTCAGGTCGAATACGCACCATAACCATATCGCCTTCATTAAATTCAACAAACCAACGATGTTTGTCAACTTGCTGCTTATAAATATCATTGCTGGCAGAGATATGGCGACGTACTTCATTATGGACTTGCTGCATGTGTTGGAAGAAAGTTTCAGCATCTGCACTCACTCTGGCATCAACTGGTAACGGAACAAGATCAACAGGGAGTCGAGGACGAACTCCTGTAACAGCTTCAAATGGTGAAAGTCCAGTTGATCGGTTGACAGAATTATTGTAAGCGAATTCTACCATAGGGAGCACTTGATCCCAATTTGTAATTCGGTCACGTACAAGACAACGTAACAATTGGCCAAGACTTCTGTTTACCACCTCTGTTTGTCCATCAAATTGAGGGTGATAAGCAGTAGAGAAATTAAGTTTGGTGTTGGACAGCATCCATAGTGTCTTCCAGAAGTAGCTCATAAACTTCGTATCTCGGTCAGAAACAATAGTTTTTGGAAGCCCATGTAGTCAAACAACTTCTTTGAAGAATAATTTGGCCACCTTGTAAGCATCAGCAGTCGCAGTGCAAGGAATGAAGTGTGCCATCTTTGAAAAGCGATCAACAACAACGAAAATGGAATCAACCTTTCTAGCCGTCGTGGGTAAACCGAGCACAAAATCCATGCTAATGTCTTCCCAAGGAGTATGTGGAACAGGCAAAGGCTGATATAACCCAGTATTCTTCTTGTTTCCTTTTGCAATTTGGCATGTTCGGCATCTTTCACAAATATGAATCACATTGGTCTTCATACGAGGCCAATAATATCTGTCACTGACAAGAGCAAGTGTTTTGTCGCGACCCAAATGTCCGCTACATCCACCTGCATGCAACTCTCGCACAACATATTCACGAATAGAAGTAGCGGGAAGACAGAGTTGCGTACCTTTGAATAGAAAACAATCATGAAGACTATAATGAGGATGTTGAATATGACTGCCATTAAGGAGATCCGCATAAATAGAACCAAAATCTTTGTCGGCTGCATAATCTTGTTTGATTTGCTCAAAACCAGGCACATTAATAGACATGGCAGTCAAAAGATGTTTTCTCCGGCTTAATGCATCCGCAATCAGGTTATCTTTTCCAACTTTATGACGAATGCTAAATTTGAATTCTTGTATATATGCACTCCATTTAGCTCGGTTAGCACTGATCTTCTGCTGAGAGTGTAAATGTTGCAGAGCATCATTATCAGAGTAAAGCACAAACTCATTTGCAATCAAATAATGTCTCCAGTGATGAAGTGTTTGGACAAGTGCATAGAATTCCAGATCATATGCAGTATACTTTCGCTTGGCATCAGAAGTTTCTCACTGAAGAATGCAATAGGATGTCCTTCCTGGCTAAGGACTCCGCCAATGCCAACATTTGAGGCATCGCAAGCAATTTCAAATCGCTTGCTAAAATCAGGAACTTGCAGAACGGGCGCTGCAGTAATCTTTTGCTTGATCTTCTCAAAAGCCCTGGTGGCTGCATTGGTCCACTTGAAGTCACCTTTCCGCATGCAATCAGTAATAGGAGCCATAACAGTACTGAAGTTTCTGATAAACCTTTTGTAAAAATTGGCAAGACCATGAAAACTGCGAACTTCAGTAAGGGTAGTAGGAATTGGCCAATCAAGAATAGCGCTTACTTTTGCAGGATCCATCTTAATTCCTTCTGCAGATACTACATATCCCAAGAAAATAACAGAGTCACTCATGAAAGTGCATTTTTTGAGATTGATATAGAAACGCTCCCGGCGGAGAAGTTGGCAGACCTTATCTAAATGCTGAAGGTGATCTTCTTTTGACTTGCTGTAAATAAGAATATCGTCGAAGTAAACGACAACAAATTTTCCAATATAAGGCTGCAATAATTGTGTCATAACCCGCATAAAAGTACTAGGAGCATTGGTTAGACCGAAAGGCATGACCATCCATTCAAAGAGACCATCCTTTGTTTTAAAGGCAGTTTTCCATTCGTCTCCTGGTCTTATGCGAATTTGATGATATCCGCTCCGCAGGTCAATTTTGGAAAATATACATGCACCAGTGATCATATCTAACATATCGTCCAAACGAGGGATAGGAAAGCGATATTTTACCGTGATTTTGTTGATTGCACGGCTATCTACACACATTCGCTAACTTCCGTCCTTCTTTGGAGTGAGAAGTGCTGGAACACCACATGGACTGAGACTTTCCTTTATATAGCCCTTCTGAAGCAAATCATCAACTTGCCTTTTTAACTCTGCATGTTCTGCTAGACTCATCCGATAAGCAGGTAACTTAGGCAAAGAAGCTCCTGGAACCAAATCAATAGCATGCTGAATGTCCCTTAGTGGGGGTAGTTCCTTAGGTAACTCATCAGGAACCAAGTCGGCAAATTTGTCCAATAATGGCTTCACTTTCTGAGGAATAGCATGAGAATCATCAACAACTTGTTTAGTAACTAAGGCATACATGATACCTTGCTCTTTGCTTTCCACTGAAAATTTCCGCATGATTAAAATATGCGATGTAGGAGAAGCTGCGGCGGCGGCGGGAGAAAAGGTAGGAGAGGATGGTGGAGTTTGCAATGGACGCAGCACTATACGTCTACCTTTCCAATTGAAAGCATAGGTATTGTGTTCATGATCTGTGATCACTTTAAGCTTCTGTAACCATGGCCGCCCGAAAAGGATATGTGTGACGTTCATTGGTATGACATCACAGAGAAGAGTATCCTCATAAATGCCAATCTTAAAAGGCACACAGCATTGCTGACGAACAGGAATAGAATAGTTATCAACCCATGCAACTTTATACGGCCTTGGATGCTTTACTGTGGGAAGTTTAAGTTTATCAACTGCTTCTTGGGAGATAACATTCATAGCACTTCCACCATCAATAATCATATTACATGCTCTGTCCATACATCTGACACGAGATCGAAAAATAGAAGCATGATTCCAATCTTCATCCTCTTTAGCATCCGCTACTAGCAAACGACGATCTAGAAAGAGAAGCGGAATACCATCATCAGCGTCTGCATAATCTACCTGATCAGCTTGATCTTCATAAGGAGGATCTATATCAGGGTGCCCTGATTCGACATGCTCATCATGCTGAGTATCAGTATCAGGCTCATTTGAAGTATATAAATTACGATGAGGGCATTCATTGGCATAATGTCCTCGTTGCTTGCAAGCATGACAAACAATATCCCTCCTGTCTGTTCTGGCATAAGCACGATTATCAGGCTGGTTCTGTGGACCCCTCTGATTCTGTTGGGGATTCGTCTGTCTTTGTTGCATCCCTGGCCGAGGATTCAGAGGAGGTTGCTGAACTTGCAGCTGAGGAGGAGGCCTATAAACTGTTGCTTGATTGCGATTATAAGTAGGATCAGGGCCTCGTTTTATGGAAGACTCCCCGGCTTGGAAAAGATTACGCTTCCGCAATTGAAGTTCATGTTGGGCTTTGCGGGCTTTATTGAATATTTCATCTACTATGGCATAATCAAACATTGCCACCTCTCGTCTGATATCAGCACGCAGATTATCTCTGTACTTAGTGATAGTCAGACGGTCATCAGTCCTCAAGTTACAGCGAACAATGTATTCGCGAAACTTGTTGGTATATTCTTCTACAGTCATAGTGCATTGCTGGAGACTCAAATATTCTTGGTGAAGTGTATCCATATAATCAGAGGGAAGAAAATTGCCCTTGAGTTTTTCTTTCATAATATTCCATCGGAGAATCGGCTGGCCTACTGCAAGCTCATTGTTTTCAACACCATACCACCAAATACGAGCAGGACCCTTCAGTTTAACTTTGGTAAAGGCTATCCGCTGTGCATCATTCATACCATACCAAGCAAAATAGTCTTCCAAAGAATTAAGCCAATCAACAAAAACTTTCGGACTCGCATCACCACTAAAGTCAGCAATGTCAATTTTGACTTTCCTAGTGATGTCATCAGGTGGGGGTGCAACATGGTGAACGTGATGATCTCGTTCAGCCAGAAGGCGCTCCATAAAATCACGAATGGATTCATGATTTTCGGGTCTTTCTGGTTGGACGGGCGTGTAAACCATAGATATATTGGAGGATCCTTCTTGACTAAAAATTGCTTTGTTTGTAGCTCAGCAATGGCAGTTTCTGCAATTTTGAGACGTCCCGTGACATCTTCTAATTCTTGACTCAGTTTAAGGATGGTTTCATCCCTCTGGCGGTCAGTCATCCAATGCTGAAGATCATCACCTCTTCTAGGCATGATTGCTGGTTTTTTTTTTTTTTGGATGTAGGCGGGTCGCGGGTCGATGGGCGGGCCGGACCAACTTAGGTCCAACTGGGAGCCCGGCACCTCATGTAAAGACCAACGAGGTTCGGGAGGGTTCTGTCTCGGTCGGTGTGCAGAGAAGGGAATAAAAGAAAGGAGGGAGCGGACTTAGCTGAAGAGCGGAAGAGGAGGAAAAACGGAGAGGGAGCGGTGCCTCTGTTGCTTCGTCTGCCTCTGTTTCGTCGG
Source organism: Sextonia rubra (assembly GCA_037013555.1). Taxonomy (NCBI): domain Eukaryota; kingdom Viridiplantae; phylum Streptophyta; class Magnoliopsida; order Laurales; family Lauraceae; genus Sextonia; species Sextonia rubra. The sequence continues at coordinate 13,204,276 of JASUAD010000007.1, read as the reverse complement.
TTGGGTTCCGAAGGCAGTGCGAAGTAATGGCGTCAGAGAAGAAGCTCTCAAAGCCGCTGCGATGACGGTGCGATGGAGGCTGAAGCGACTTCTGTGCTTGCTGCCGCGGCGGAGGACGGCGACGACGCACCGGCTGGAGGCCGTCGCTGCGGACAGTGACGACGAAGCCGACGACGTTGGAAGCCGCCGGCGACAAGTACGTTGTCTTTCCCTTTTCTTCTCTTCTTGCTGCTACTGTTTGTTCGCTCTCTGTTTCCTTTTCTCTTTCTTTCCCCTTTTCTTCTCTTATTGCTGCTACTGTCTGCTCTCTCTCTTATTCCTTTTTGCTCTAGAGGGGGGGTGGTGCGGAAAAGACCGAGAGGAATCGTGGTTTTAGGGTTCGGTAGGGGTCGGCTCTCCGATCGGGTGGTTGGGTTTCTAGTGCGTCCGGGAAGTGAAAGTGGAAGTAGGGTTTTTGGGTGTTCGGCTGATAGGGCTAGAGATTTGGGAAGTGGGACGTCACAGAGAGATGGGTTCCGGTGGTTCGACTGGACAGAAAAGGGTCGTCTGGGATTTTGCAGGGTCTGGGGTGCAGGGAGATAGGGAGTTGGTACGGAAGGGATGAGCGGCAGTATGGGAGTGGGTTGTCCGGTGAGGAGTTGGGCTGCTGTAGGGGTCTGGGTTGATCGGGAATGGCTTAAGGGTGTGGACAGAGGCCACGGTTGGTCTGGGAGGTGAGGATTTGTGGGCGCCTGGTGGTGATGGAGAGGATGACCGGTGAGCAGAGTGGATTGAGCGATGAGACAGAGGTTGCGGGCGACCGGATCTGGGCTTTGATACCAATCTGGCACAGCCCTGGATCTTGGATGGGTAGTAGAACAATCTCCCGAGGGATTGTTCGAATCCGAGGATTCAAGGCAGTCACGATGATAATATGGAACAAGAAAATCTTGCACAACTGAAAATTTTTTATTGATAAAAAGCATGCCTAATACAGTGAAGTATTCCTCCTTATATAGGAGTGATCGTGTCTAAATATAGAATGACTAATTCTAAACAAATAAGACTTACTAAATAGGAAATAGAAAGTATATCATACTAAATAGGAAATAACAAAATAGAAAGTGTATCAATCGGATGTCTTCCGAGCCTGTGATCTGGGCCGGAATTGGGTTCGGCCTGCATCATTTGTCTATCACAAAGTACTCCCGAAGCTAGTCTCCACTTCAGCCATCCAGCTCTTATCCTATGCTCCACATCTTCGTCAATCTCCCCATCCTTACTAATCATCAAGCCTAGGTACCGAAAAGAATCTTTACGTGGTATCTCATAGGTTTCAATTTTGACAGTGGTTTCAACACTTTCTATATGTCCACTGAAATTGCAATCAATATATTCTGTCTTTGTATGACTTATTTTAAAACCTCTAGATTCTAAATGTCCTCCGCCATCTCTCAACCTTTGCATTTACACCCTCTCTTGATTCATCCACCAATACTATATCATCTGTGAACAGCATACACCAATCAAGATGATGATTTAAGAGAGGGTGATTCTTAAGCACCAAAAAACATTTATATTATAAATTTTTATCAACAAACTTGAGCATTACAATTTTCAATGCAATGAGTATCTATGACAAAACAAACACTTCTGGCATGCAACCAATGTAAATTATAGAAATCTCCAGTTAAAAATTTGTTTTCACTTGTTTCAGGTTAAAAAACAACTAATAAATACTCACTCTTCGCAGTGAGTCTGACCTACGCAAGTACGCCTCTGATGTTGACAAATTCTTATCTTCCTCTCGAAATTTCTGAAATAATGAAAACAACAGAAGAGTGTAATTAGAATACAGCAAGAACCAATTACACTCCAAAGTTCATTGACAATGAGTTTAACAGACGAAAGAAATTTAATGAAAGCTTCAAGTGAAAGCATCAACAAAATAAAATTAAGAAAAGGGGTATCCGCAAATGTACAGCCGACAAAAGACTTCAAGTTACAATGAACAAAATAAAAACATGCTCATATAGGACACATTAAAGCTGATCTAATTTTGCTAGGAGAGTGACAGTTCCGAAACTTCCACAGCAAACACTTACAAAGGTAGAACTATTAGAGCTTAGAATTAAACTGTGAGAAAGTTTATCCATACGCTACAACTATTTGTTATACACTTCTAAAGTCCAAGTCACTCATATATTTGTCCGTATCTGCCTCCGTCATCTCTCAACTTGATATGCAGGCATTGAGGTACAGACACTTAATAAAGTACCTTGAGTTAGGGCTTACGTGGAAGTGCTGAAGCACGTGTCGGCAGAGAACATAAACAAGGACACACCTCAATGGAAAAACCCCAATCTATTAATCAATAACTTTGTGAATTTCTTCTCTACAATGCCATATAAATAGGAAGGATAACTTAGGGCCTAAGCAACCTAATTATACTATAAACCTGAAACCTAATTAAACTATAAAACTAAATCATATTGGAAACTGAATCCTAATTACAATTCTTTTAAATAAAATTAGAAAAACTAATAACGAAATAAAAAATTCCTAAATCTACTTGGGCCCTACACGTGGCCTAAGTTCAATCTGCATCATTCTCCCCAGCTTGGAAAGAACTTGACCTCAAGTTCGGTAAATGTCCGCTTGGGTGGAAGATCAATTAAATAAACTTCTAAGTCATTGATTGAGCTTCTGCTGGTGCATACTTCTTGAAATTTTGATGCAATCTTTCCTCCAACTTGAAATAGGCATGACACGTTTTTTGGTTTGGCAGTCAAAGTGTGTGTAGATGTACGATCGAACCATTGGATACATCATATGTAGAATTTGCACCATTAGGTAACAATATCTGACTATCCGCCATTCATCTCCAAAGATAAAGTAAATATGAGGAACTTCCATGGATAGATATTCTTGGGAAAATACTAGAGCAAGTGATTTGTTCTCCAATTCAATGGTTGAATCTCAATTTGGCTTTTCTTCCAAATTGATTTTTGTAGTAAAGTTTTGAGCAGAGCAATCTTATTCTATATCTTCATGTGCAATTGGATCAATGTTGGAATGCAATGTATACTTCTCCAGAATTTGAAATTCTAGCAAGTAGAAACTAGTGTCAATCTCTGATCTAGCACATCAACCATGGCTATCATTTTCTAAATTTAATAAGCCTGGTTTCCATATTTATAAAAGTGGTTTGGAGTTGATTGACCGCGGTAAATAACTGAGCAACGGCTCCAATAAATTTTTCCATGGATGTAGACACCACAATTTAAAATTTGACCTGATATGTAGATCCGTGATCCACAAACATGCTGACAAAAACCAATTTGAAATCAGACTTCTCATGGTTCCGAGAATGCGAAAAATAATTTTCTGCCAGTGATCTAGTCAACCTTACTTTGATTGTGCCTACTGACGTCAACACATATGAGGCTCTGCAGCAATCTTGATGTTGGTTCTTTGGTACTTGAACTGGATGTAGGAGAGCACCTATTCACTCCTGTATATCTCCAAAGACAAAGAAATCGTTGACGAAGAGTGTGATGGCGACGATGGTGATTTGATGAAGGGATTGTCACGGGGCTAGATGATACTTTGCAACGAAGATGATGGAAACTGATTCAGTGGTTGATCGATGATGATGGTAGCAGATGAAGGCAACAATCTCATGGTGCCAGGTACATTCGTCCCCTTTCCTTTTTTTTTCTTGTTCTTGTTTTTTTTTTATTCTTTCTGTGTGTCTCTATGTGTGTGTGTGTGTGTTGGGGGGGGGTGGCGAAGGTGATATGGACAGAGAGATGGATGACGGATGGATAAAGGGTAACCACGCCGACGACCAAAAGGAATGTTCGACTCTAATACCAAACTAATGCAAGCTCTAGGGCTAGGGCTTACGTGGAATTGCCGAAGCACATGTCTACAAACACTTCAAATGTCTCTGCAGAGAACATAAACTAGGACACAGCTCAATAGGAAAAGCCCAATCTATTAATCAATAACTCTTAACAATTTCTTCTCTACAATGTCATATAAATAGGAAAGATAACTTAGGGCCTAAAAAATCTAATTAAACAAGGAAACTAAATAATATTAGAAACCTAACCCTACTTACAATTCTTTTAAATGAAATTAAAAAAACTAATTAACTAAATAAAAAAATTCCTAAATCTACTTGGGCTCTACACATGTGTACACATGTGTCTAAGGTTGATCTGAATCAAAATTGTACTTTAGCATGAATAAATAACCAACTTGTTGCAAGAAAAAAGAATGTGGATCATAAATAAACCACAAACCATAGTTGTCATTTGATTCAGCCATAATTTCAGTTTGGCTGTCAAATCTAACATTCTGGTGTGTTCCCAAGTTATGCTCCAAAGTGTCCCTTGCTATTGGTCAGCCGGTTAGGGACGTGTGTGTGAGCCAGTATGAATGGGGTTGAGTCCTTGAAGCAAAAAAACAAGAGCATAATTTATCATTTAACATACACTACACTACAAATAACTAATCCTGCATCTCAAATATGCCAATGCCATTCATCCATGGTTTCAAAAATCAATCAACTCAGCCACTACTAAATCGAGTTGCCATAACCAATATGCACATATGCCATGTCTTCTATGTCTTGAGGTGTCCATTCCTATCCCTTGCGATTGTTTCTCTAACAAGGTTTTAGTATGAGTTTCAAAGATTAAAAAAAAAACTCCTTTTGACAAGATCTAACTACACAAAGATCAAGAGTATTATTCATTTGAAACCAAATGAAGCCAAACTGTTTAAATTCATTAAAAATAAAAAAAAAACTAAAACACACTTTTCAAACTTCAAGATCAAGAGTATTATTCATTTGAAACCAAATGCAGCCTAACTATTTAAACTCATTAAAAAATAAAAACAATTAAAACACAAAATTCTCGACTTATATACTTACTTAGAGGAAATTCTTTTTTTCTTTCTTTCTTTTTTTTGTTTTTTTACTTTTTGAGGTTTTCACAATCCAAGCATTTTATGGACTTTGGGAGTCTTAGTCAATTCAACTTGAATTAAGGGTGATCAAGTCACACCCTGACTCTAGTTTTCAAAAACATACAAACAACTAAGTCCCAAATTAATACAAGATCAATTAAGAAGAAGTGACTAAGCACATCCAACAATGGTTATATATCTTTCAAGGCCTTCCAATTGATTGAGAGATTTGCCAGCTGAATGACTATAGCTCAATGTCAAGGCGCTTTAGTCTCACGCTCACAAACCCAACCAGAGATCGACCCCTGGTTCTCACATTGTTAAGCCCCACTCATACACCAGTATGGTCTCTTTCTCAAAGAACCAATCAGATATCGATCCCTGGACCTCACATTGTTAAGTACCATTCATACACCAGTTTGGTCACTCTCAAAGACCCAACCAGATCCGATCCCTGGTCCTCACATTGTCAAGTACCACTCATAGACTAGTGCAAAAAACTGCTATTCGGTGGAACAAAGGCAAAACCGGCCTTCTTTTCCTTTTGGAGGGAAGGGGCCTTCTGTACTCTACAGCAAGCAAGAATTAATGCTTACACCACAAACACAACAAATTGTAACATGAAGTAGAAGGCTAGAAGTGTAGAAGAGATTGTCATAATTGTTGTAAAGCTTCAAAAACATTCCCATTTTAGTAACTAAGACAGTTATGCTTGGCAATACATAGGGGTCATCTCAAACAAATGGCTTAAAAGATCTTTTATTAATTGAATATGATTAGTAGTAATAAGATAGCCAGCCCTTGGAAGTTGGAAGTAACTATGAAAAACAATGTAAATGTCAGGGCACAGGTACAACATAAAATTATTTCTAAATACAATCAGCCATAGAAATTAACAAAAAAATAAAAAAGTGATAGTCACTAAGTTGCACTGCAAATATTCAGTTTCATGCATGTAAATTGAAATTTTAAATTAAAATCATTCCTACCGTTATACGAAGACAAAAGGGGTGTTGCATTAATGATGCTTTGAAGGGGGGCTGATTGTCAACATGGAGTCCAGGATGATGTAGATCCGGATTACATTGACTATTTGAAGAGCTATGATGGCACACATGGGACCGAAACCCATTTTAACAGGTCCAAAGTTGATATCCATATCAGGGCCCCAACTTCAAGTCAACAGCCCCTATCAAGTACTGAACAGCCCAAACGTTCCAATGTTTCGACAGCACATTTCACTTGGTTCAACTTTAGGGCCCAATGAGCCCAGCAGATTCACCAATGGGGCACAAGTCCATTCGTGAAGTCCCAAGGGACCTCATGGTCATGCCAACAAAATAGGGTTTGATTGAATTGATTCTTTGTTGGTTCTAACTTTTTTTTTTTTTTTTGATGGAAAGATTGTGTTGCTTCTAACTATCACTTGTGTTACAGGGTAATTCTATTATATTTGAATTAAGTTGAGAGTTTAATGGCCATAATTTAAACATCTTAGTTTAGCATTACAATTTATATCAAAGAATGAGATCAGTTTTAAGGCCGTAATTAACTTGAAAAAATATAAGGCATAAAAATCAACCAGCTGGGGGTTCTCTAAACTTTGCATGTGGTGCAAACCCTATTTATTTGAACCTTTTGCAGCAGCTACAAGGTTGGGGGGTGTGATCTTGATCAGATCCTAATCTATTTTGATTGAGATTAGCATGTGTCAAGCGTATGGTTCTCCTTTATTTTCTTGTTTGATGATTGTAATTAAATTTGGGGATTACTCCCAAGGGCCAGATCTCAAGTTTCTGTCCATTTTCATTCAAAGAATAGCTTCTAGATGGTTTGATGATACGACCAGTCTAGAATTGTTTCCATTTAACAACTATCACATTCTCAGCATTGATTAAACACTCCAACTGAACTGAGGAGCACTGCAAGGTTGAGGCAATTAATTGTATCCAAAACCTTTCTCAGGCCTTCCATTGAGGCCAGCTATTTTTTAAATGAGTAATGACATGCTGGATAGACAGCTGTGGTGGTACCTACTTGGATAGACTGCATGGTGTCTTCGTTCAAGATCAAATAAGCAAATTTCTGCATATTAACAAATGAAATCAAACATTGTGGTGCCAATGAATTAAAACAAAGTACCGCTAAAGTTCCCAACATCCGTCCCAGCATTCTTTTGTTCCTATCAACCACACTCGGGTCCTCATTCTTGGGCAAGATCCTTGGCACATGCACCGTTGCTTGGGTTTCATCATCCTGGAAAACAACAAAAATAGAAACCACATTTAGTTCAGAAAAGCCCTTTTATCAGTGCAAAAGGACCCAAGTAAATGACCCTTTGTACCATAGTCCTCGATGCCCTCTGTTTACCATCTGTCCTAAATACACCATGTTGCTGCAGGTCCAACAACTTTTTATCATTCTCATCGCTGGCAATGGTTTCCACATCCACAGTTGAATCTTGCTCTTTGACATCCTTTGCTCCATTGGCATCCTCCACAAGTTCTCCATCCTCAATCTTCATCTAAAAAAAAAAACCAACAAGAACAATCATAATGCAATTAGGTCCTTGATGATGACCGGAACCTTTCCCTTCACAATTTCACATTTTTACCCCATAGTTTTAGATTTCAGCCAATATGATTTGTATCGACCAATATGTATCAGATTTTAGAATGGCTGACACATGGAATCGGTGCAATATAAGAATCACAGTGTATTAGGCGAAACATTGATACATATCACCAATACCGACACTTACCAGTCATATCACCAATATGGCACACTCGTCAGGCATATCGGCCAATACGGTCGGTTTGGGACCTTTTATAATGCTAAAAAGCACGTGCAGGGGTTGAAAACCACAAATTATTCATGTGCAGTGAACACTTTAGTCTTTAAGCACCATGGCACAATTAAGATTTTGTTTGTAGCTTTTTTTATTATTCATATGGCTAGCAGAGTCATCATCAGGAACGGCCAACCATTTCTAAGCTATTTTTTATAACACAGCCATTTCTAAGCCTGGAATGGCCCAGGCTGCTAGGCCCACCTAAAAGCATGAAAATCTTGGAGAGCCCAGAGATCTGAAAGATATCCCTAAGGCTTAACTGCAGGCAAAAAATGGGAACCCAAAAAATATAAAAAAACGAAATCAAATGTGTCAAATTTGGCTTGGTGGTGATTTGGAGGAAGGGAAGTAGGTGTGGCGAGGTAAGGTTGTTTCTTGCATAAAGATAATTTCTTATAACTAATAACTATGAATATTTGCCAGATTTTATAAACTTATTTTTTATTGGCACCCCTTTGTTGTTTACCCATATAGCCCACCTTTGATCAATTCATCCCTTCAGAAACACCTACCCCATTTGAACTGGCACAAGTCCTTCTGACATTAATCTGAACATAATTCATCGCAAATTTTTAACACCAACAATTTGCATAATATATAGAGCTATTAAACACTATGGAGCAAAATCAAGGGCTAGGATCATTTGACAAGACTAATATTGAGTCCACCCCAGATCCACACGGCAAACCTTGTCCCTTAATTGTAATGAACTAAGATGGACCCCGAAGAAGTGACTGGGTTCCAGGTTTGTATGTTGGAGATTTGTAGTCATCGTTTTTTCTATTTTTTTCTTGTTTCCATTTTTTTTCTTTTTGGGAGCCTGCCGCATTACTTAGCACTAAAGTCTCTCACCAGATTGAGCAGGACGTTGTGCTGCCTATGGAGAAAATATCCACATGACCATGCTTTGTATGTGGAACAACTCATCTTAATTGAGTCACCACAGTAAAGACCTAATTTCTTCAGTGACCTACTTGACAAATATTTTTTGAAATAAGTTACATTTATATGCAAGTTACAATATTCTAACTTAAGACATAAAATGAATACCTAGAAAAAATGGTGCGAGGTTACGAGATCACCACTAAAGGTATTCAATCCACAAACTAATGCACCTACTTCCATAAAATAAAATTAAAATAAAAAAAAGTGACAGAGCTAACTACAACACAAAAATTTAGAACTGAGTATGCTTAAAAACAAGTAAAAATCGTTTCTTTGTAGTGTTGAAAGTCCTACACATCTTCAAGTAGCCTAAGGACTGGTACCCACACAAAATTCGCAGATGATGTCTAAAAGCTAAAAGAAAAAAAAAACACTCAACTTTTCTCGTTTGCCCGAAATTTTTTCGGGTTTTCTTTTTTTCCCTTAATCAAAATCACACCGATACGAGACGAGACGAATACATCTGCGCGTTACTAGACCCAATCTGCACTAGTTTTCGAATAACAGATACAGGGTCCCAAGAACAAGCTTGACCCACTTTTTTTTATTGAATTTCAGACTAGACCAGACTTTGATTTCGCTTCCTTTCGGTTCCTTCCATTTGGGGCATTGATTTTTTCCTTTTTTTTTTTGGTTTCTTGTTTCTGTGCGTGTAAAATCAGTAATTACCTTGACCACGGCCGAAGAAAGTCGCCTTTTCGGCGCAGGCTGATCCTCTAAATCCACCCTCTCTGCCTCCTGAACGCAAGAAACAGAATCCAAACAAAAGCTCACTGTGATTTGGGATACAGTTGCAAGGACTGGATTGAATCGACAAAAAGATTGAGGGGGAAAAAAGGAGGATTACGTGCGGTCTGACGAAACCCCGTTGGCGGGGAACAGCTGATGTTGCTCCGTTTGAGGCAATGGGTGCTCCGCGACGGAGCCCTCTTGGGTCTCGAAGGCGCTGCGTGATCTGCTTGTTGGAGAGATGAGAATTAACGGGGGGGAATGGAATGAATAAGGGTTTTAGAAGAGAGGAATCGAGATGACAAACCTCCCATTGCTGTCTGTGAAGCGCCTCGATTTCCTTACGGAGCTCTTCTTCTGTCTTCTCCACAGCAGCACTTGCCATCCGCTCTCTCTATCTCGCTCTCTCTCTATCTCTCTCGCTCTCCAACGTGTGTGATGCAGCTGATATGATAGTGGAGTGCGCAAGCTAGCCCTAGTCGTACATATTATCTTACATACGTAAACTTTACATATGCATATGCTCGAAAAGGAATTGAGGGGCTGTCAGGTATCACGGGGGTGGAGCTTTTAAATAATATAATAAGAAGTAACCGCATTCTATACTCCTATTCACTGTGTTTTGCTTTGAGGTTTTTTTTTTTTTTTTTTTTTTTTGGTGCTGCGGACACTTGTAGAAGTGGATTTTGTCATGCTATCACCAAATTTGAATTATTTACGTGTATGTTCCCCAATGGTTTTGGTATTGATAGTACGCATGAGGTTACCTTTTTTTTTTTTTTTTTTTTTTGCAATTCGCGTATGCTTCATGTGATATTAAAAATTGGTTTTTTAAAAAGTCAGAGATGACCTTTTTTTTATATTTTTATTCTGTCAATTGGGTTGAGAAAATTTAAAGTAAACAAACACTATCCAAAATTGCAACAACGTAAAGTAACCTTGGATCTCATAAAATCTCTTACTACTTTTTCCGCAACAAGTACCTTTCCATAAGACAGTTGTGCGAAAACATATGAATAAATGGCAATTTTTTAGTCAAAAATGTTACCATACGGAAAAACCTCCTTTTGCTTTTTGCGCAACTTTTTATATAGAGGATTTTACCTACAAATCACTTTAGGGGGGCACTTAACCAAAAACACCCTCTTAGACTTATAGGCCCGTGAAGTGGTTCAGGAAGGCACTTTGGTTTCTTTTTTTAACTTAATGGGAATGATCATCGAATTCAACGCTTCTTTTAAAAGAGGAGGGTCCCCCTCTCCACCATTGTGCCCTACATTGTTAAATAATAAGAGCATAACCTTTTCGTTCAGTGAGTCTCGTGCCTGGCCTGATTTACATCATCAGGGTAGTAGTCCTTAATCAACCAAGTCTACACATAAACCCTATTTGTTAGGGTCACCGAGAGATCCCCATCTAACAATCGGAATGGATCATTGACCAAGCGGACCCCATGGGCCCACAACTCCAAACAATTCAGACTATTTTTTATAACTCAAAACTGTGAATAGCCCCAACCAAGAGTGATTTTCTTCATTGAACCCTAGCGGATTAGCACTAGAACAGCCTCTTAGTTGTGTTTGGTAAATTCAGTTTGCTATAAAGTTGAAGTGAAGTGTCATTTCAAGACACAATAAATTAAAATGAATCAAATCAAAATATCACATTTCAAAATTTTATTCTAACTTTTTACACTAAAAGTAAAAAAGCTATTTTTTCATCCTACTAAGTGACAAAAAATATCTTCTTTTAATACAAAAAGTCAAAAATGTTATAAATCAAACCCCATGGTCAAGAATAAGAAAGCACTAAAAAAAGATAGAGAAGCAGGGAGAGAAATATGAAGAGAAAGATTTCTATCAAGAAAGAGGCGTGTTCATAATGGTAGGAAGAAGACTTATTTATATAATGAGATGAGATAACTTTCTCTCAAAGTAATATATTGTAGTAGGACTCTTATTCTATATAGGCTCTTTATCTCATATGGGCTCCATGCGGGCATCCACCCTTATAGTATGGTTTATAATACTCCCCCTTAGATGACCACTATTCAATGACAGTTGTCTCATTAAAACCTTGCTAAAGAAAATCCCAATGGGGAAAAATCAAAGTAAAGGACAAATAGTACAACATTTTTCAGGATTATTGAATTTGGCATTAGACGTGTATAATGCTATTTCGTTAAAATTTTTATTAGTAAATCCCAGTAGGATAAAAATATAGCAAATGAAAAAAAGTACAACATAGATATATCCTATGTAGCATCCTTCAAGATGCCCAGGGGGAGTTACTCCCTCTTATAGTAAAACCATTTTACATAGTTTGGTGATAAACTCTTCACATGCAAATATTGTATACAAGCTTTTGCAATATTGACTTCGTCAATGATTCAGTGAATAGATCAGCTATGTTGTTACTGGGACAAACTTAATTGACTTGAATTTTTGTGCTTCTGAAGATCATGATTTTGGTACAATGTACTTCGTTTTGTCTCTTTGGATGTAACCTTCTTGTATCTTGTGTCAAACATGCTTTGTTATCTTTTTAGATAATGCTTGAGGTATCTATATTATAAGGCAATTGATCATAATTACGAATGTATTGAATTAAAGATTTCAACCATACACATTTATGACTAGCTTCATAAAAAGATAAAATTTTAGCATGGTCAAATGAAGTTGCCATCAAAGTTTGTTTTGTAGAACGCAAAAAAATGACAGATTACCATTAAGAAATGCATAACCTATCTAAGATTGACCCTTATAAGGGTCAAAGAGGTATCTTGAATCTCCATGACCTACAAACTTGAAATCCTTATGATTATAAGAATAAAATAGACCTAAATCAGTAGTTCCATTTAAATATCGTAAGATATATTTGATACAAGTGCAGTGCCTTTAAGTTGGTGTAGAGCTATATTCGGCAAGCATACTCACTAATGATGAAATATCCAGTCTAGTGCATTGTGAAAAGTACATTGAGCCACACTAGCACTTAAATATGGTACTTTAAGATCAAATACTTATTTATTTTCCTCTTTAGGACGGTATGAATCTTTTTTTGTATTTAAAGGTTGAACAATTATGGGGGTACTTAGTGGATGTGCCTTTTTCATACCAAAATGGCTTAAAACCTTCTCGGCAAAATTAGACTGATGGACTAATATTATACTAGAAATTTTCTCGATTTGCAGGTCAAAACAAAATCTTGTTTTCTTAAGGTCTTTTATCTCAAATTCTCTTTTCAAATAGTCTGCAGTTTTCTCGAGCTCTTCCAGAGTCCCAATTAAATTTACGTTATCTACATAAACTACTAATATTGAAAATCCTTTTAAAGATTTCTTTTATAAAGATATATGGGTAAATTGGATTGTTTTACCTGTCATTAGACAAATATTTACTAAAACGATTGTATCATATTCTTCCGGATTGTTTTAGGCCATACAATAAACATCTTTATTGAATCAAGTACGTACTATTTAACTTTACTTTAGTAAAAGCAAATCCTTATAGGATTTTCATATAGATGTTTGTGTTTTAAGTCCTCGTATAAGTAAGTAGTTACAATATCCATGAGTCTCATATCTAAATTTGCAGAAATTGCTGAAATTAAGAGATATCTTAATCTAGTTGTGTCCACAATGGGAGAGTATGTTTCATCATAATCAATCCCAAGTTTCTAATGAAAACCTTGTGCCACAAATCGCGCCTTGTATTTAGTAATTTCATTTATTCTATTTCTTTTTCTTACAAACACCCATTTGTAACCTACATGGTTAACACTTTGTGGGATTTGTACTATAGGTCAAAATAGACCACGTTTATTGAGAGACTTTAATTTTGCTTTGATGACATGCCCCCATTTTGGCTAATCTATCTTTTGTCTACATTCATTTTTAGTACATGGTTTTCAATCCCAATTATTATTTTCCTTTCATATTTGTGTAGTTACTGCGTATGCAAATATGTCATCAATTACTATTTCATTCCTATCCCATCCCTCTCATGAACAAGTGTAAAGTATAGAAATCTTTTTATTATTAGGTATTTTTGCCTCTTTAGGAGCTTCTAAAGTTTTATCAGTGACTCGTGTCTCTTTCAAGATAATAGTTTTTTCAGGAAATTTAAGGAGAGCAGATTTTTCCATAACTTTTTCTTGAATGAAATGGCATACCTTTTCAGAAGTATTGGATTTTTCATAACCTCTTATTGAGTGAAATGGAGAATCTATTCGGGAGTGTGATTGGGATATGCTTGTTCATTTCTCCTCTTCCGAGAAACTAAGTCCTTTAAACCTATAGGTTTGACATGCTTTCGGCATGTGACAAATTCATTTGCTACAATATTTGAAATTTATCGATATTAATTCATATAGGTGTATTCATAGCTGTCATCATTAAATACATCGGAAAACTTGTTTGCAATTTCTTGTAAATGCACTATTCTCTGTACTTCGTTCTTACATTGTGAAGTACGTGGATTTATATGAGATAGAGTGGGGTCATTCCATGTTAATTTTTGTCGTTCTTTAGGAATATATTATTCCACAGGAACAAGATATTCTTTAGGAACTTTATTTTCTCCCCCTAATGATGAAAAAAATGTCTCATCAAAATAACAATCCACAAAATGAGTAGTAAATACATCTCTCGTCATTGATTTTAGATATCGAATAATTGAGGGTGAGTCATAACCAATATAGATTCTCAACCTATGTTGGGGGCCCATCTTAGTGCGTTGAGGTGGTGGAATGGAGACTTGAACTGCACATCCAACTTTTATGTAAATGTGATATATTTGATTGATTACTTATTACAAGTCGTGTAGGAGAGTATTCATGATAGGCTGGTGGTTAAAGTTTTATTAGCATTGATGTTTGCAATACAACATGGCTCCATGCCCTAACAGATAATTTGACTTTTATCGGTAAAGGCCTTGAAATGAGTTGAATTCGTTTGGTGAGGGATTTAACTAATCTATTATGTAAAAAATCAACCCCTTGTATTTTTCTACCCAAAAAATCCCCTTGATTTTATGAAAAATTTCTTGAATTGTTTAATCTTAATTTGGTCCATATATCTAACCCTTGGCATGTTGCAAACCACACCATTCGAAATTCCGAATATGATTTAGGGGCTCAATATTTTCCAAATATGATTTGGAAATTTAGATTGAATTTGGGTTCTGTGACTTGGATCTATATATATATATTCAATTTTGAATGTGGGCCCCAGGGTTGATCCTACGTTTTCTTAATAAGTGGGGCCCACAGTCAATTAGTTTGCATACATACATTGATTGGTAAGCACTTTATGCTTAAACTGGTCTTTAAGGAATTTAATTCCAATCATAAATTCATTTAGCTATGAAGCAAGGAATTTAAAAAACTTAGGAATCCAAAAATATTCTGACAGAAATTTAGGCATGAAAATGATAGAATGTAATAACATTTTAGAGTCCCAGCATTTGAAAATCCGAAAGAGACCCCCAAACATGAATTTCTTCTAAAAATTCAAGTAAACAATGAGAAAAAACCCCTCGAAGGCATAAAATAACCAGCCTCGGTGTTGTATCAGCTCCAGCACCTTCTCTTGCCTCCATTTCCACGAGGGGAGCTAGAGGAAGATATCGTGTCGAGCACCAAAAGAGCATCACTAAAACAGTGAAACACTAACCCAAAGAAAATCCATCCGGCGGTTCTTCACGATAACCAAAGATTTGCATCCGCTTCATCATCAAATCTTCCTTTCTCAAATCACCAGAGATGTCAGATGTGCAGAATTCCAAGTCTACTGAAAACGTGCCTTCTTCTTCTTCTTCTTCTTCATCGAAGAGCAACACTTGTTTAAAGGTGGAGAAACCCCCCAAACTCCATTACCCCAACCCTCCGGAGGCCTCCACCCCCAAAATCCCATACCCCAACCCTCCAGAAACATCGATTCCAGAACCTTCGACGCTGCGGGAGCAGTGGCGCTTCGCCGTCCGCCAGTACAGCAAATGGTACTCCCACGCCTGGGGCACTGCCATCCTCGCAGGTGGCGCCTTCTTCGCGCTCGGTTGGATCATCAAGGGCTCTAACCCTCTCCCTTCCCTGCAGCAGCGGCCTGATGATGAATCCACTGGATCTGCGCCAAAACCTTCATCTCATCACACTCAATGAGGTGATGATTCGAACTCCAAAGGTAACATCTTCAATCTATACGGCATTTTTCTTTTTTGGGTCCCTTAGATCCTGTGATGATCTCCTAGCAAATTGGTAATCTGTTGCATAATTTCCTGTAGCTAGAATCAATTTTGTGATTATAATATGTTGACTTGACTCTTATGGTCCTATGAATTTCTGTGTGATTAGAGATGGATGAAGACTATGACGAGATCAATGGCACTGTTTAATTGGTAGGTCCCACATCTTGAAATGGACTCGTTTAGTGGATGAGACGATCACTATCATAAAAACATTCATCGATCAAAGATCACGCAATTTATGTAATAAAATACTCAGAATTTTGATGAGGATGATATAAGTAGATGATGATGAGGATGAGTTGGATTAATGGAGATGATCACTGGTGGGTCGTGATGTAGGTCTTACTCTCTCTAATCGTCCCTTGGATTTGACAAAAGGGGAAAACATGCAACATCACGTGAGAACAATTGTTGCATCCATTCGGGACATGTGTCATTTGTAGTAGGGTAGGGTTAAGGTTGCTTCCACTAACCTGTCAGACTAGTGCTCAAGTCCAGTATCTCCCACTTGACGCATGATGGATCGACACTTCTTGAGAGATGCGCTGTGTGAAACCTATTTGCTACAGCATCATAGAATATATGAGAAATCTCTTTTTGCAAAGCCGTTAAAAAATATATTTATGCAGATAGCATCATTTCTTTCATGAATGGAAGTGTTTTGCAAATTATATCTTCTCAAATCTAGATAGGTGGATGGGTGTGCATATGGGTGAGTTACCTTAGGTTGCAGTTGGCTCATTCTAGTGTGGTCATGTGAAGTGGCGGATCTAAGATTTTCATTTTGAGGGGGTGAACCCAAACAAGTAGTTTTTGAAGGCGAACCCAAGATTTTCATTTGAGTTTTCGAGGTGAGAGCTGGGATTTTCATGTGGGTTTTGGAGATGGACCCATGTGAGTTTTAAAGGCAAACCCAAGTTCGATGGTGGCGAGTGCCCCCATATCCATATATGTTGGTATACCTTGGTCATGTGGATCTATAATTCACCCTGAGAAATCAGGAACTTGTGTGCTGCTTGTGGTGCACGCCATCCATAGAAAGCATGTGATCTTGACTGGTCCCACTCTGATATTCTTATTAAAAATTTTTTCGATCAAGTGTCCTTGGTTGGGCTGTTGTAGATGAACATAGAAACCTTTCCTCCACAATGAGTTGAGTGGGAGATATTGGCCTTGGGCTTTGTTGGGCTCATTTGGTTTGGCCCAATAATGGTGCAATCCTTTCCTTAACCTTTTAAGAAGAATGATATGAGGTGGAGGCCTTTGCATCATGGCCCATTACAAATGATGTGTCCCTCATGCGTGACATGTTTTCCTCACCTTAAGCCAAGCCAAGTGTGCTTACTTGTCTATGAACAGGGCGTACTCACATATATGATTAGTGGGCCGGTTGCCTCGTCGGACTTGGATCCACCTCCAAAACCTATATACGAATCTTGGGTCTGCCTCCAAAACCCACATGCAAATTTTAGGTCTGCCTCCAAAACCTACAGGGAAATCCTAGGTTTGCCAGAAGTCCTAGGTTTGCCAATAAAGTCCAACCAGCTATTTGGATTTGCTCAATTCAATAAAAAAAAAAAATTCCTGAGTCCGCCACTTTCAGGGAATGCCTTTTTGCATGTTTTTCCCTTTTGTTATACGTAATAGACATAAGAGAAAATTGAGTCCTAGGAAGGAAAGAAAAATTTGCTCTTGATCATGCTCCACTTGTGATCGTCGTTATCATCTTCATCAATCAAGTTTACCTTTTTCAACATCATCTATTGGCATCATCATATCTTTATTATATCATAAAGACTGTAGATATTTTATTAAATTGTGTGATAGTGGCCCATATTTGACCACTTATGTTTTTGTTATAGTGGTCATTCAAACTGTTTAATCACGAGGCATGATTTTGTGCAATTTGTCCACATTGTGATTATATTGCCTCATTGTTTGGATCACGTGTTCTGGTTATCAATTAGTCCATTAAAAGAGCTAGCACCGATCTTAAAAGCATAATGATTAATTGGATTCTATTTAGGTGAAGTTTCTTAGCACCATTCACCCAAAAAAGAAAAAAAAAAAGAAAGAACTTTCAAAATAGTGTCCATGTGTCACATTGCATTTCCCATGATATTGCCTTGAAGAACTCTCTCAGGCCAAAAGGACAACATTGAAGGATGTGGTTTGAAAGCTGCTTTAAGTCCTTTAATGTCAATATTTCTCTATCATAAGAATCAAACCAAATCCTTCTTGTGGATCTGTTTTGTGGGGTCATTTGGTTGCATTGATGGTAGTATTATTATCTCTTGTCCAATGAATGCAGTAAAACGTATCCACCTATAGGAAGATTTCCTTTTGGTTTCCATTTTGAAATCCATATTCAGCAGATCTCAACTCTCTCTCAACGGGGTGTTTGTGCTGCGCTGCCCTGGTTTCAGTGGAAAAAGGTGGGTGACAAGGCACTGCTCGATGTGTTTGGTGCATCGATGAAACAATTGGAGAATCCTTTCTTTTCGGCTTGATTTCCGCGAGAGAGAGGATCCAGATGTCCTTGCTAGGGTGGTAGGAAAGCTGGATCTATGGAAGAGGAAACCCCAGCTGTTTCAAAACACACCCTATAGATAAGATTGTGATTCCTTATCACTATCGTATCAAGCATTGATGTGAGGTTTTTTATTTTTATTTTTAATTCCTATTCAAACTGATTAAAATTGTCCCTCAAAAGAGTGATGAAAACTCTCGGCCAAAGAGGATTAGAGAAGTAAAGAGGAGAGTGAAAGAAGAAAGAAAAAGAAAAAAGAGAGTTCTTTTTGTGCTTGGCTTTGATTGTTTCGATCCAAACTGTCTATCATCAAGCTTCATGATCAGATGTGTGGGGTGAAATAGAAAAGATCAATCTTTAGTAAATGATTTTTGATCTTCTCATCGGGTACTTGATCCAAATCAACACGAGGTCCTTGTTTTGCATTCATAGCAGGTGATTCTTCAGATCTATTTTTTTTCTAAAAATAATGAAATTCATTAAAAAAGCAAAGTAGTACAAGAGAGCTATACTGGCAAGCGTTGTCAAAGAACAAAAAACAGTAGAAGACTATACATCAGCAAAGGAAAAAGCCCATTCTTTCCAATTTTGCACAATCAAATCAGCTGGAATGCCCCTAACTTGTGGATTGACCAAAACCGAGGTAGCAGTTTCAAATTTGAAGTGATCTAAAAGACTCCAAATTAGAGGACCTTCCTTCAAAACATCTAGAATTCCCCTCTCCATATAACCCATATGGTGGTAAGGAAGGAGGTCCTCCATAAATGTTTGCCTTCAGTTGCGCCTGACATCATTCTCTAGACCTCTAATTGCCTCTTAAGGGATTGTTGGGAGCTCTAGGCATTGTTCCTATGGGCAGGGTGTGCAGCAGGAAAGTAAACTATCTTATCCTTTTCTTTTGGAGAAATGGTTGTCATCTCTATGTAACAACCATCGCTCAAACTCGCTACTCTTGCCTCCTTAGAGGGAGGACTTTGATGTCAATTACCAAATGTGCTATGCAGGTGGAGAGAGACCAAAAAAAAAAAAGTATCATGTTTGACCAAAAAGGAGTGTTGAAGGGCTTTCTTGAAAAAATTCATTGGAACTGTGTAGTTCCTTTGATTGCATTTTTCTTGGCCAAACATACTATATACTTATTCAAAAACTCTATTGAAATCTTCAACCAAGAAGGTGTTTAAGCTCGATCGTTTCTTGAAAGTCCTTGAGAATAGCCATGTGGAATCCATTTCTTGACAGCCACTTGGGTTTAATCCAGAGCAAGAAAGCCAGATAGGTGTTTTGGTGATGATAAGGGACATTGGATTTTAAGGAGTGGTGGTCTTATTGGAGAAAAGAGATTGCAAACCATATTAGAATCGTAAACAGTTTGCTTGACATATAGGATCTCAACTGCTCAGCACCCTTCAAATGGCAATTTATTTGTTTTAGTAGTATCTTTTTGCATTGGTGATGAGTGGAGTGTCACAATCACATTTTCTAATCTACATAAACATGATGGTATATAATTGACTTAGGATCTTTCTGAACAGGGTTTCAGAATGAGAAAAAGAGAGAGAAAAGGGACAAACTTGATGATAATATAGAAAGATGAAACAAAGCACTGTGATCCATTTTGTTGGTAAATTCCACGGAAATGATTTTAGGATCATATAGGTGGATTTGTAGTTGATATAAGATCTTGATGAACAAGATGCAACTGCTTTTATGAATGAAGAACTTCGAACAAAAGGATGAAGAGGAAAGGATACGTGATTTGGTTGTGAGATGAATTTGGTAGAATTCCTGAGAGTAAAAAAATGGAAAAAAACATGTGTCACATGGACATCTTCTGTCAGAATAAACTTTTAGTTGTCGATAGAGAGAGATCAATTTGGAAATAGGAAACAGGGAAATTGGAGCAATGCAAAAGCTCTTACCCTGCCCTTTGGACAATCGTATAGCATTTCCTAATTATCTCACAATTTTACCAATTCCATACTCCTTATTCCAAATAATTTTCACCATCTCTGGGCCTTTTAGAAATTTCCTAAATATCTCACAATTTTAGCAATTCCATTCTCCTTATTCCACGTCATTATTGCATCTTTGGGCCCTTTAGAATAGAAGTATGAGTGGAATTGGTAATCGGAAATCTCACGTCAATCTAGCTTGCATAAATGTGAGGTGGATTTATAGTTAGTATAGGATCCTTTTCAATAGGAAGTATTTCTGCAAGCCTTTAGCATGAAGGAAGAACATATGCGCAAGAGGAAGAGGGGTTTTTTTTCTTTTTTTTGTTTTGTTTTGTTTTGGGGGGGGGGGGGGGGGGGGTGGTCAGAGATGGAAGGTGGAGGGATCGATCAGGCAAAACTTGAAGATCTTGGCCTCAAGTCAAACCCCCATTGCGGGCGAGGAAGGGGACAACTTCGGGAACCCCATCCAAAAGCACTTTTGAGAATTTTCTTTTTTTCATTAATCAATAGCTGTGTAGCCAAGGAGGCTTTACAATGCTAAAATAAAGAAAACAAAATACCCTAGACTAATATCAAAAGTTAACATAATCCCATGGTTGAGATTAAAACATCCACTTAAGCACAACTTAAAACATAAATAAACAAATGAAACCCTAAATAAACTTAGGTAGGTGGGTTGGCCCAAAGTTGGGTTGCCCCATGGGAAACCACAGATCTGTCCCGCATCAACTCTACCTTTGTTGGAGAGAACTCAACCTCGAGTTTTATAGAAGTCTTTCAGGATCAAATATCAAGCGTACAAATCCTCGATGCTCTTCATGGTCTTCATCTTCTTGACATTACTTAAAGGCTGGAATCATTCTTTTCATCCAAGTAGAAGAAGAAAGTTGGCATGACTTCTTCTGATGTTTGAGGCTAGCATGGGTTTGTGGTCGAACAATCAGATTCATCATTTGTTAATGATATCTCAATGGGTCACAACCTTCAAACATCAATAACTTATCCCTTAAGATAAAATCAATATGGGGAATCTCAATGACTTGACCATCATTGTCAACCTTCAAAACAATAGTCTATTCTTTTGATGATTTATTCTAATCTTCAGGAAGTGGACATACGATGAGATCCACCAAATGCGGGCGGGTAAAGATGGAGAGATCAGAGATAGAGGGTGGAGGGATAGATAAGGAAAATCCTGAAGATCTTGGCTTCATGCTAACTCCTTATCGTGGGCGAGTAAGAAGACAACTTTTAGGAAACCCACACAAAAACATTTTTGAGAATTTTTTCTTTTTTTTTTTTTTTAAATTAATCACTAGCTATGTAGCTAAGGAGGCTTTACAATGCTTAAATAGAGAAATCAAAATACCCTAGCATGAAAACCGATAAAACAATTCTATGGTTGAGATTAAAACATCCCCTTAAGCACAATTTAAAATATAAATAAAAAAATAAAACCCGAAATAGACTAAAATAGGTGGGCTGGGCCTAAAGGCGGGGCCACCCATGGGGAACCACGGGTCTGTTCTACATCAATATATATATATATATATGGGGGCTGGTTGAGCTTAGCTTGGGCAAGCCCTAGTTCAGCCTTCACGAATGTGGGCATTCCAAAATTGGCCCTAACCTACTTTTGCGCTTTAGGAAAAAAGTAAAAGCCCCCATTTCGTGGCTGAGTCAGGCGAGCCCCCTTGTCAAAGGGTGTATTGACAGCCCTAGCTGCTGATCAATGAAGACATCAGAAAAGAAACATCATTTTAAAAAAGGGTCAAGGGAAATCCTTATTTTTGAGAATTTTCAGTTCTGAGCTTTGCCCATTGGATTTGGAATTCCTTACTTTTGTGGATTTGTGCACCGAAACCAACTTTTCGATGCTATATGCATCAATATGCATTGATATCAATATGAAAAATTCTTTGTTACGCAAATCCTCAGTGAGGAATACCTGTTCCAGGGACTGAGGAATCCTAAGATCTGTGGATTCCTCACCTACTACCAAACGTGCTCTTAAGTGATTTGGAACCATATAAGGTTAGAGACAACTTGACGGAAGGCTCTTGGGAAGAAGAAACAGGGAAAATAGTGTTTTGAATGAAAACTGCTTGAGTCAGATGGGTTTTATACCTGTGTGAATTGTAATGTGTTATTTTGATTTTGAACTGCCACGGCCAATATGGCGTAGTGGCCAATATTTTGTTCCAGGTTTACATATCTATACACTCCCAAGTTTGAGATTAGCCCTTTGAGGCAGAAAATTAGGAGTGGCATAATGTTGATTTGGTCCAGGGTAGGTATGCTCCCTCGGTAGGCTTGTGATTCTGTGATTCCAGTAGCAATTGTAGCTCTGTGAATGGGCATGAAGGATATTCAAATGGGTGGTGTTTTCCAAGCATGTGCCCAGGGGACCATTTCATGGGCGTTATTTTAGGCCTAGCCATGGCATCTTGAGTGGATTATTGCTTTAAGGTCCAGGGAAGGGCTAAGCCTAATTTTGAACCCAAACAGCGGGCCCATTTGATAGCACAACTGAAATGAAAAAGGGTTTGGCATTACTAAAACTTCCATGGATTGAAGAACTTCATGTGCATTGTGCATTGCGCATTTGGATTGTGCGTCATGTGTAACATGTGAAATTCTGAAGTGGGTCCCACCTCTAGGATGGTTTGAATGCATGGTGCGCTGGTGTCCAGGTGAATCGTTGATGTTTCGTGTGGCGAGGAACAGACGGAGAAAAGTGCGTGATTTCTGCAATGGAGAGTATCCAGGGTTCCTACCTTTGGGTGTGTGTGTGTGTGTGGTTGGGGGGGGTGGGGGGGGGGGGGGGGGGGGTGGGTGGGTTGTTTTGTGACATGCAGATCCGCGCTTCTGTACATTTGCCAAATGCACCCTTATGGATTCTAGGAATTAAATAAGTCTGTAGCAAGATAATGGAGATGCTGATATGGGCAACTCCATTCGATTACAAAATTGTGGGTTGGGCTGCTCTCAATTCTTAGAATTTTTCTCATTTCCTGCGATGCCCTTACTATTCCTTGATGGGAGCTACACAGCTGTAGGAAAAAGAACAAATTCCATCACGTTACATCCAATGATGAAATCCCCTTTCTACCTGGAATTTGTATAATATCATCAGCTACATGGTTCCATTTCATTCCATTCCATACTATGCTTTGGCCAAACTAGCCCCTAGTGCATGTTCCACAGCTGTGAAGTTCAGTCTCTACACAAGTTTGGTTGTGGATTTCACATGGGTAGTCACCAACTTTTTTGGTGATGCAGTGAAAGTCACAAGTCTTGTCCTGTCTCCTCTCCCTTGATTCTGAAAAATTTTCAAAATTGTGAACTCTCGGGAAAAAAACACATCACATGTCCATTTAAACTGCCCATTCTCCCTGGATATAACAGCTGTGAAAATATGCTGTTGCTGATGAGACATATCCTCACTAATAAAAATCTGAATCATTATGGGTATGTGTCATGAAAGAGGTATTAAGATGAGGAATCGTTAAGTTCTTTATTATTATTTTTATTGAGATCTTTCCTTGTTTCCTTTTAAACCTCTCCACATAAAAAACTGTGAACCAAGCATATATGTAGAGGAATTTAAAATAGAACATGGGGTGGTGGTTATTATTATTATGCTATTGGTCTCCCTAATTAGCTGAGCTACAGCTAGAGACAATTTTAAAGTTCAAATTTTAGACTTCGTCTAAATGCCAGGATCTGAACAATTTTGAGTGGGGAGGGAGTGGAACCAGAGAGTATCACCCAATTTTTTTTTTTTTTTTTTTTGAATGGTACTTAATGTGAGTGGACATTTTTTTTTCATTCAAGGAAAAATGGTAAACCTTTCAGAAAAAAAAAGGGTTAGACCCTCTGTTATAAGGAGGTAACAACGGAGGTCACAGGTAGATGCTAATGGTGGGCCCTATAGGTTCCACCATTCCTTTCTTTGGACACCGGTGCAATTGTGGAAGGGGCTATATGCTGTCAAATTTTTTAAAAGGTTCACTTGTATCATAAAAGTCCATCATTTCTCTCTCTTCCTCCTCTCTATATGCCAAATTTGTCCAATATCCACTTCATTTTGGGGCTGGGACTGGGACAAATTTGCTTTTAGATGTCTGAATTTCTGATTGTCTTTCTTCAAGTTGGGCATACGGGCTAGATGTTTCTTTGTTTAGGAATGGCTGGTTGTCTCTTATGTGTGTATTGCAATTCCCTGTTACTTGGGGCTTACCCTTAATTAATCGAATCTTTTCACAGACCATTGGTGTCATTGTTGAATTTTATCACAACAAAATTAGAAGGTTTACTGCTGTGAAACTATCTGATTGCCCTGATATATCATATTGCTTATCTAGGTTCTATCCTTTCCATCCATGCCTCCCTTATGTGACATCACCGTACTAAAAGTGGTGGGGATAGCTTCATGTGGTCAAGCGTATATATAATATATATCATGGGTTATATTCTGTTGATAGCTTCCTCTCATGGCTTGGATGTGGGGTAAAAACCTAAGCTCATTGTGGATTATCTTTGGATGCATGCCAATTATGAGAGGATGATGTGATGGAAAGGTCTTTGTTGTGCAATTGATTTTGGACAAAATTCATCTCAAGCAGAATTATCACGACATTTTATTAGGCATGCAGCCTGTAAGAATACCTATTTGCAAAAATAAATCTTTATTTTTATACTCTCTCTTTCCCTCCCTCGCTATATTTGGCTCAAATTTGATGAGGGTTAGGCCGAATCTTCACCCCACGCCCCCCCCCCCCCCCCCCCCCCCCCCCCCCCGTGTCCTGTATCCTGCTCAAATTTGATGAGGGCTATATACTCCGGCCTACTCAAAACTCTCTCTCTCTCTCTCTCTCTGTTTGTGTGTGCATCCGGCTCAAATTTGACGAGGGTCAGGTCAAACTTGGGAAGCCAGAGTGTTTGGGCGAATTGGTCACTGAACTACTTGCACTACTTATTTGGGTTGGGCAAGCTGGACTTAGTTTATCACTTAATCCAAGCCCTGTGGAGGACAAAAACTCTAGGCTGAACCTGGCCCTTGAGAACCTTTTCTTTCTGTCATGTTATTGACTACACATTTAATGTTAAATGTCAGGAGGTCCAATTCATGATTTCTCATATATTTGAATTTAGCCTAAACATATTAAACAGGCAGTGCTAACCCTGTGTTTTTTTTTTTTTGTTTGAATTGCACGTTCTTTTGTACTTACTACCGAAGGAAGAGCAAAAGGGGGACCTTTGTAAATTCAAGTGCGGCTAGTTCAGATTTTGGGTCAATGAGGCTCATGCGGTTGGATAATGGCAGTTGTAAATCATGTTTTCTTTCCTCATGTTATATTACAGGGTAAACAAAGTGTATGATGTAAATTTATACGTGACCTGAGTTGTGAGAATCCAAACTTGGTATTGTGCCATTAATATTAGCTGATATTTCTACCAAAAAATGAAAAATATGTGAGCTGATATGGGTGGAGTACCAAACATGTTTAAATGAAGATCAAAGCTGAATCTCCAAACGTTTGCGTCAAATCTCCTTTTCTTTTTGTTGAAATAGAATCAATAGTAGATGGAAAATGAATACCCACCCAAATAATTTGATATATTGAAAGTGAGGGTCTTGTGTAAATCTACACCTTCTAACCTTCATCTGTCATCTCTTTGAGAGTAAATTGGTAGAGTTCATTTCAATGTGAATTTCGATGTATTCAATTCTTATGTATTTAAATGCTAACAAACAGGCGTTGGCAAGCCCCCCATGCTTCATTAGCACATACTGCTCTTGAAAGGATGTTGACGAATGACAGAACTGCAATGATCTAATTGTTGAGTTAATGGATTATTGTGATAATTTATGAATGAAAGAAAATAAGTGTTTTGTAGGTAGGAAAATGACCCAATTAATGAATGATTGGTTTTCCCAGGAATACCTGTGTGTTTTTCGGAAGAGCTGTGGATAATAACGATACGCATAAGAGCTGCACAGTTTAATAACATCAAACTTACCTGCATCATTAATCACTGGGATTGTAAAGTAGGTATTAATATTGCAAGTCTGATGCATTTCAGTTGAGAGACTTGAAGTGGCAAAGCCTTGGGTAAAAATAGTTCTTGGTTTGGTCATTGTGCTTAAATAATTTTTTAGGTTCCCTCTTTTTGGAAGCATATGAATAGTAGAGAAGTTGTTATTTAATGTTCATTTTAAAATTTTATTTCTGTTATTTATTTTTAACCACTTTATGTATTCAATTTCTATGTATTTTAATGCAAATAAACATGGTAAAGGAAATTGAATCTAGTGAGGATGAGATACCCAATTGTCACTCTAGTAATTCAAATGTGGGTAAGTCAAGTTCTCTACATCTCCATTTTATTTGATTTCCATTTTGCCACATTGTTCACACACCTTTTTTATAATTAATTCTTTTTTTTTTTACAAAACATTGTATTTTAAAAAAACCTCAAGAAGGCCTCAATATTCTATGTTTTTACTAAAATCTCATTGACTAACAGCCCAATCATGCAGAAAATAATTTGACAGTTTACTTTGTTGTTTTTGACCCATTTTAAATGACTTATATCTTGAGTTATTTTTTTAGTAGCCCAGCTAAGGGGTTAGGTCTTTTTGAAAGACCTGCACATGTGTGGATATGAGAAATTCATGCATAGGAAGACAGGGTGGACCCAAGTATGGCCATGTGGGTGCAGTTATACCCATCCTATGTGCTTCTAAAAATTCAACAAAAATTGTGGGTTCACCTTCAAAATTCACATAAAAACTCTTAGTTTGCCTCCAATACTGAACAACCTATTAGGATATGCACCCCTCAAACAAAAACCCTGGGGTCTGTCATTGTACAGGGATGGTTAAACGTGCACATCTGAGGAGAAGGAAACTCACATGTGGAGAAGGAAACTCGCATGTGTAAGGAGACCCTAGCCTCCAGGTAAGGCTGGGACTTATCTCTTGAGTTAAAATGATAAAAGGACAATCTGCCAAAGGTTAGGATCATTTGTATTTGCCTATTTTCTAGATAAAGCCTTTCCATCATTATGCATTTAGGTGGCCCCACTAAATTGAGTTAGTGAGATTTGGTTAGCATAAATAAATGGTATTTCTTTCATTTATCTAACGGAAAACTAAAAATAAAAATAACAGTCACATGTTACACAGTCAAACCGTGGGCCTATTTGTAAAAATATAAAAGATAGGTTATAAAAATATGGAAGATAGGTATTGTTTAGGTTTTCTAAATATATGGGGACCTTTTCTTGTAAAAACCTATTAGTAACCTCTTTTTTTGAAAGATTTTATTATAAATAATCTTGAGCTTATTTGAATCTGAATTTTTATGCAGTCAATTCCTCTGGAATCTAATTCAAACAAATAGCCCTAAAAGCCTAGGATTAGAAATAATCTGCTGACATTGTACATGGTCCGTCTTCAACGTATTTAAACATGCTATGAGAGTTTGAAGTGATGTAAATGAGAAGAAACTCAAAACATTCAGCTGTAATATGAAAATCCTTTGATTTTAAAGTTATAGTGGTATGCCATTTATGATAGGGAGTTTTTGTTATTGAATTAATGAATTCATTAAGTTCATCTTGAAATTCTACTTCGTCATTATTATTAATCTCTGATTTCTTATTCCATTTCAATAATTTCTATTCTTTGTGTTTAATCTTTATTTTCTTCCAGTTTTTGTTTTAGTTCTTTAATTTCTTTCTTTTGTTCATTGATTTCCTTTCCTTTTTTTTTTTTTTTTGAAACGGCACTGATCTCCTTTTGAAGATCTTGAAAAGTTAGATTGGGAGAGGAAAATCATTGATTTTTTACTCTCTTTAAAACTTCTTCCTCAGTGAAAGGTTCAAAATCTTGTTTCATAGTTTGCTTCTTTTACGTTTCCTGTATTTTGTTATCTTTTTAAAAATATTTATTTTTTAATTCTTCATCTTTTAAATCTTCAAACATTTATAGGAGTAATTCTTCTGATGCTGTGAGAACATTTATAGAGTGATTAGTAGAGGTTGATTCATATTCTATATTACTCTTTGGAATGGAACCAGGGTAGAGAGCTCAATTTTCTGATTCAGAATCAGAGGACCAAGCTGAACATCCTCCCTTGAGGAGAGCTTTAATTTCTTTTCCTTGCTTAATTTCTTTCTTAGGACATCTATTTACATAATGTTTTTTAGCTTTGCATTTCTAACATTGAATCAATTTTTAAAATTTTTTATTAGTGGTGAAGGTTTGTTTTCTTTATACTTACAAAATGGTTCCAGAAAGCCAGCTGTAACATTGGGTTGGCTGATTAGGAAAAAGAATGAACATTAAATACAACTTGTCTGTTGCTCATGTTCGTAAAGATGGAAAATGCGTAAAGACAAGTTTTAGTGTGGGAAGGATTAACAAATGACATTATCTTCGCTGAGGAAGTCTTTTTTTTTTTTAAATTTTTTATGAAAACTCAGCCCTTCACAGTCTAATGCAACTCCTGCAAAAATTGATGATGAAGACATTATTTTTTATTTTGTAGAACTCCTGCGATTAAAAAAATAAGCCTAATTTAAAATCAGATCTCTTATAAAAAAAAAATCTCACATTCAATGTCTCAAAGAAGAAATAAATTATTTTAGAATAGAAGACCAAATATAAAAGCTGGACTTCTAGAGAAATTAGGAGTAATCTAGAAAAAGATTGTTCTCCGGAACTCCCTTCAACCTTCTAGCATAGAAAACAACATATTGTGTCCTTTTCTTGTATTGACAACTTTGCTAAACCATCACAAATGGTTCGAAACTCTTTGAATTATATGATGAAGATAGAACTGATCTTCTTCAAAAAAAAATTTAATTAGAAAATCTCATTCTCCTTGGAATTGTTCAGCTTTTTATGTGGGAAATGTTGTACAAAGGAAAGAGGAGCTCCCAGATTTGGTATAAATTACAAGATATAAAGTCCTAAAGGCAATTAGATATCCTGCCCCAAATAAATAGGACATGATAAATAGCCTTTATAGTGCTATTATCTTCTCCAAAATTGATCTTAAATTAGTTCTTGGAAAATTTAAATTGCAAGATAGGTACAAGACAACCTTCATTGTTCATTTTGGACACTATGAGTGGAATGGTATGCCTTTTGGTTTACACCCAATTTTCCGAGATTGTAGTTTAATCGGTTAGAGCACCGCCCTATCAAGGTGGAAGCTGCAGGTTCAAGCCCCGTTAGTCTCGCCCTAGAATTGGACGAATCCATCAATTCATCTCCCCCCCTTGTTTTTTGGGTTGGCGTGGGGGGGGGGGGGGGGGGGGGTGTGGGTGTGGATCTTTATTCCTTTTGTGTTATTTTGTGTTTCACATTGCTTTTGTGTTGAAAAAATAAAAAATTTTCTCTCCAATAATTTTGATATAAAAGACTTGGGAAAAGCAAGTGTACTATTGGGAATAAAAATTATTAGAGATCATTCTGGAATTAAATTGTTCCAATTACATTACATTGAAAAGTGTTGAAAAAAATTTAGTCACTTTGATTGTAAACCAATGTCTACTCCTCTTGATTCGAGTATTAAATTAGTAAAATATGATGGTGATAGTGTAGCTCAACTTGATTATGCCAGTGCAATTGGTAGTTTAATATATGCTATAAATTGTACTCGCCTGATGTAGATTATGCTATGAGCAAATTGGATAGATATACTAGTAATTCTGATGTTGAACATTGGAATGCTATATCTAGAGTACTTAAATATTTAAAGTATGCTATAGACTATGCATTATGTTGTTCAAGTTTTCCAACTATAGTTAAGTGTTATGACATTGCTGATTTGAACAAGAACTTGGATGATTTTAAGTCTACAAGTGATTATATTTTCACCTAAGGAGGTACTGCAATATCTTAAAAATCCAAGAAACAAACTATGATTACTCATTCCACAAAGGATTCAAAGTTTTTGGCTCCAAGAGTTGCTGCAAAGGAAATCGAATGGATTTAAAAATTTATTATTTGATATTCCTTTGTGGACTAAACCAATTCCTCTCATTATTATTCATTGTCATAACACTGCAGTAATTACTAAAGCGTACAATGCCATATATAATGGAAAATCTAGATAAGTATAGTTGCAACATAGCTATGTGAGGCAATTATTCGGTAGAGCAGTAATTGCAATTAATTAAGTGAAATCAAATGACAATTTAGTAGATCCTTTGACAAAAGCCCTTGCAAGGGAAAAAATAATGGAAACAAAATGAATGGGTCTTAAGCCCATAACTGATCAACAGCAGGAACCCAACTTAATGATCGGAGATCTTGAGAAATAGGTTTAATCGGAAAAATAAGTTATTTCGATGATTGAAGTACCGGTAAAAGATAATATGTGTTTCTCAATACTCATCCATGTTATATTATGTTAAGTTATATGAGATTAAATGTAAGTACATAACCTGTAGTGAATGAAGTTTGATTTAATCCTTAATGAGATTTATAGCCTAAATGGTTGAGTGCACAGCTGCAGGGGCACTCTTGATAGAGTTACCTATATGAGTGTGGAAGTAGGGCCGCTTTTTATGAGAATTTGGGAAAATTCTTTAGAGAACTTATGAAATCGGGGATAAAAGCATATGGTTGTAAAGTGCTAACCTACATACTCCAAGTATAAACTTGATGTATTTTTTGAACTGATATAAAGAGTTCAAGTTTAAAACTTTGGTTACTTTAACTCTAAAAGGTTTGAGAAATATGTCATGATGGTGAGGTTGTTTGTCACCTTACCAATATAATGCTTAGTGAATATTCTAAAACAGGGGGAGATTGTTGGTTTTTTATGGGTTTCAAAAATTCAAAAGTTTTTTTTTTTTTTTGGGAGATAGAGGGCTAACCTTGTAGATAAGAAAGCCGCTCCCATACCTTTGAACCTTGGTGGGAGCCCTTTACTTCTATATCTTCGCCACTGGGCCAATCAAGCAAAAAGAAAAAAAAAATGTTTCTTTTGCTCACTCCTCTTCTACAAAAAAAAAAAAAAAAAAAAAAAAGACACATAAGTTGGCTTTATATATGGAAAGGATCTCACATTGGAAAAGTTCAAAACTTTTGAGGGGTAAAAATATATTTCCTTCTTTCTTTACCTTTAAGTTATTTTGATCCTTTTACCACGCGCCCCATACCAATTCACAAGGCTTGGGGGAATACATTTAACTGAATGCGTGGCACATCCTGTGTAATTATTGCGCGCAAGGTGGTGGTGTCGGGGTGGGGGGGGGGGGGGGGGGTGCAAATCCGAGCTTGGCCTATTGGGGGACCCATATTCGAAAATAGTATTGGTCAGCTTTTAATGGTGTGGTTTTTATTCCTACTATAATGGCCCAACGACAATGTTTTCAATTATAAATTGGGGCGTTAGGAAGAAAAACACTTCTTCTCTGCTCTTTTTCTTCTCTCTACATCTTTTGTGCCTGAGTAATCTGTTACTTTTGGAGTTCAATCTTCTTTTGGTGTGTGGCTAAGGCAGATCATGTGTGGAGGCTATTGTATCCTAGATGCCGGGTCCTGCTGAGACCCTTTTTGCATTTGGGTTTGATACCAAAGGGTAGAACTCATCCTAAAGAAAGCATCATTTGACGTGCCTCCTCCACGAGCTACTACTGCTGCTCTTCACCGATTTCCGCCAACACAACATTTCTCACAGTTGTACAAATCAGTATTTTTGTTTCAATTTATCAGTTTATACTTCTGCCCTTGTTCTGTAGCCTTTGCATTTCCAACAAAAGATTCTCAAAATAATTAGTACTTTAGAACATTAAGTACGGTGCAGACTCTGTTACATTTAATTACCATGATTATATTAAAGCATGGGGAGACACTCTTTCAAAATAAAGCCTTTAATCATTCCTAGTTTACCAGGTTTGATCCCCAATAGCGTGACAATATTCTGAGTTGGTTTCTCGATAATTGGTGGAATGCTTATGACTCTGGTCACATGATCTTAGATGATCCATCTAGAGAAAATTCAAGAATGTAAGTTTTGATCCCAATGTTTGTACCTTCGCTGGCGTTGCTCTTGGCCATTTATGACTTAACAATGAAGTTTTTCTGCACCTTTGGGATCCCTTGGATGTTGGATCTATTATGGTTTGTAACAAAAATCAAACTTATTGATTTAAACTTATGCATTAAATAATAAATAATCTAATTAATTAGAAGGATACTTTGTGCCATGATATTGTGATGAGCATATCACCTTTTCTCAAATAGGATTTTTTCCTATTTTCTTTATCACCCACTTCAATATGCGTGAAAGTTAATGGATACTTTACACGGAAAAACTACTTTTATATAAGCATAGAGAGTTTCTTTCCATAAAAAAAATCTATTAAAGTTAAGTCTACTTAATTTTCTCAAAGATTAGCCAAACATGTGCCCTAATAGATTGGGCTTTCTAAATTGAGTCTAAGATATATTAAAATCAAAACTAAAGACGAAAGCATATTAAATTAGTGGACTTAATTAGTAGGGCCCAAACACTGTTAGACATATGGCCATGAGGACCACTCATGTCCAACATTGAATCGTCAGGCCAAAATATAGAAAGAATACTGAAGATTTTCCTCCTGTCATGATATATGTTTATGTCAAATGGTGGGATCCATACTACATCAGCACTATCATCCAAGCAAGAAAGAAATTTGAAGCCTCGAATTCCATCTAAGTATATAATCTCTTCCCATACAGTTCAGCCAATCAGTACACTCTTTGATGATTTAAAAAGGAAAATGAAGAAAAAGCTTGTGTGTGAAGGTTTTTCTATTTTTTCGGTAGAATCTTTTGAAGAAAAGCTTCAAGCCCTAGTTTACGGGTCGAAATCAAATCCTGCTGCTAATTTCTCTCTTTCATCTCCTCTTCTCCCAAATCCATTTTTTTTTTATTTCAAGATTCACAAAATCCAGATGATGCTTTTGAGGACAACATATCCATTAAGCTGAGATGTAATAATGTGTTGCTGTTGGAGTGCCCTGATCGGTTTCAATATAATCTATATTATAGTTTAGGTTTAGGTTTCAATATATAATAGTTTAGGTTTCAATATATTATAGCTGTTTTCCAGACTAAATCGTTGTTCAAGTCCGCTCGATCGTGTTGCTGTCCTGTAGTGGACTAAAAAGGTCCTTGAAGCCTGTCTCAATGTGTCTATAAATATATCAACTGTAAGTGAGCGTAGGCCAAGTGTTGTAAGAGTGTGCAAGTAACTTTGTGTAAGTGTGTGCAAGTAACGAATAGTGTACAAGTTACTTTGGTAGCGGAGCTAAGTGTGTGCAAGTAACGAATAGTGTACAAGTTACTTTGGTAGCAAAGCTAAGTTGTTGCTGTGATATATCACAAAAAGCTGTCTTGCTTAGTAAATATAGTTTTAGGTTTCAATATATTATAGTTGTTTTCTTTTGGTATATTACTGATATTTTCGTCTAGTCTTTGAGATTCATAGTTCCTTTTACCTTGTTAAATCCTTGATTTAGAACTTTTATAGCCAAGTAGTTTGGTTCTGTCATTAGCCGAACGGCATTCAGAGAGTTGAATACCGAGGAATACTACGGATAGGCTGTGTTAAGGCCCTAGGCCTTACTAATGTGGGTCGAGTTGGAGGGTTAGCATTGGGTTGGTCCGATTAGATTTGGAGGTGTATTTAGAAGTGCATTCTAGCAACTAGGTCCATCTTATGAATTGCATATCCTTTGTGGGACCCATTGGTGATGGGTGACCCAAACCCATCATGAACTCTTGGCCTTAGTTAGCCAATCAAATTTTTATGTTTAGGCGCAAAAGCCTATTCTTGAAATTACATAAAACTCACTTAATTAGCAAAAGAGCCTTTTTTGTAATTCAGGCAAACCTTTACGAAAATCCTTCAACTCATGTACATTCCGATCATTTTATTCCTTTTCTCTTCTGCTACTCAACAAACCTCCCTGTTTCATTCTTCATCTCTGTAATCATAACCCTAGTTGACAGCATCTAAGGCTTCCAAGATCAAGAGGCTTCACCACCACCACCTCCTTCATCTCTCCAATCTTTTACTTCCATTATAGGTAAGTCTTTCTTTCCCAAATCTTCATATAGATTCTTTATTTCATTCTTTTGGTCATTCTAAGGGGTTGTAGGTGTTATTTAGAGACCTTATCATTGGGAAGCCCCTTTTGGCCTTGACCAGACCAAAAGTAATATATAAATGTCCGATCTTTAAGGGGAGATCACCTTAACCATAAATCATGCCCATTGGTTAATTAATGAATGCAATTCGCTTTGGAAATCGAATTTGAGTGGAAAGTTTAGGAACCGCCACTTTATATGAGTTAGTTAGATATGCACATGGACATTATTTCAGACTAAGAATAGTAATGCGAGATCCAGGGTGCCCCATATGATAAGCACCAAATGCAGACAACTAGCAGCGTGGGCCCCATTGCCATTGTGTTGGACGGTTGGTCTTATGTGCATATTTTATTAACTATATCCATATGTGGTATAGTGCCTACCTTAGAACCATTCAGTCAAATCCCTCAGTAGGATTGGTAAAATGACATAACATAAGACAACTTCAATCATTCTTTCTTAATAGCTTAATTGAGTACGTTTTATGGGTGGTGTGCATTTGGAATAATGTATCATGGCATATCTGAGCACTATATATATATACACACACCTATTACAGTTGGAGGTGGATGTATGCCATCAGGCCAGCGTATATTATGGGATACAATATGCAGTTGTACTGTACATGTTTGCTCGTTTTTGTGTATTGAATTTGGTATAGTAGGATTACTCATTTTTTGTATATCATATTGGTATGACGGGCTTACTTGTTTTTGTATATAATATTAGTATAGCAGGATTACTCATTTTTTCATATCCTATTGTATAGTGGGGTTACTCGTTTTTGTGCATCATCTTTATTTAACCGGAAATAATTGTTTAGTATATCCACTTCTACCATATCCATGGTATTAACTCATTTCTCTTTAAGGATTATGATTCCGCACAATATGAGATGGTACCGCTCAATATGAGATGGTATGTTTATTACTTGTGGCTTAACCATTTGCCAGATTAGATCAATTTGACTCTGCTACATTTAGTGTCTAAATAACACTGCCTTAGCCGAACGGGAAGGATAAGGGCTGTTGGAGTTTCTGCTAGATGGCAGGTTCGTTGAGTGGTGATGACATATTCGTGTCTTATTGTTGGCACAAGAGAAATATCACACTTGCCCTATTTATTAGGTTGGCTAAGAGCATGAATTGTGTGGCCTAAGATTTGTAAACTTGTCTTTAATTTTGTAATTGAATCTTAAATGAGCTAGCTTCTTATTTCTTGACCAATTTGTAATTTTTGTTATTGTTTTCTGTTATGATGTGAATGTGTATATCAGCTGCGCAGTTGTAAGGTATCGTTTGCTTCCGTGTGCGATTATGTTGTCGGATCAACACACATAACCTTATGTACAACTTTGATCCACTCAGAGTTGGGGACTTTAACACCTTTTTCAAGAAAAATTTTTATTGGCCTCAATTCTCACACCCTTGAAATTGGATTTGGATCCGGCCCAATTTTGGGGTCGTGACGGTTGCAAAGGTTTTAAAATTGGATTAAACAGGTATGATGTCTAGGTTTCTTAAGAACTTAGTTGGTCCTTATTCTTTTCATCTACTTCATCTGAAAAAATATCCATGAAAAATTGTGAAGAAGTTCCTTATGACAATAAAGAAAAATCTATCCATGATTGGACTATTCCTAAAATTACCCTTAAACAAATATATAAGCATGGTTCTTTTGAACTTCAAACTGATTATTCTATAAAGAAAGTAGAAAGAACTGAGTCTATGATGGGAAATGTTGAAAATCTTTCCTTATTATCCAAGAATAATATTAGACATCTAAGCCAAAAATATAACTATATGCAGATAAGACATGTACAAGTTGCTATCAAACCTTTAACACAACTTGGACTTGAAACAGAAACTCTTGTTTATGTCCAAGATAATAGGAATGAAAAATTTAGAGATTCCTTGACAGGTATGATAGAATCGAGCCTTCTAAAGGGTCTTGCCTTCTTCAATTGTTTCCAAATTTTTGCATATTCCTCATGTTCATGAAGCCCTTCGATAGGTAATCCAAACTCAATGATTTAATATGAAACCAAAATTCACAAATATTGTTATGGTATACAGGATATGCCACAAAGCCATGAACTCAGTAGTCCCACATATAGCCTACCCCAACCAAATTAAAGGAGTAACCACCTTGTTTTTAACTAGTTTTAGAAATAGCGTTACAATCCCCAAACGTATAGAATGGAGTAAAATAGATCTTTCAGGTCATTGGCATCTAGAGAATGCTTAGCCAAAGCAACCTCAAGAGAATGAAGAAATTCTATCATTGAACATGCTGATGAAAGTGTAGAAATGGTTAGAGTAAACATGAAATCACATCCCCTCTCAAAAATATTCTTTGAAAACTGATTCTTTGGGATTCCAAGGTGAATCTAACAAGAATCTAAAATTAGAGAAAAAAAACTATAAACTTTTCCAATGAATTCATAGACCAATTATTTAATAAAATTGCCAATCATCAACTAAAAGAAAAAGAAAAATCTATAAATGTTGTCTCGAAAATGGTAAAGGAATTAGGTTCAAAATATTCAGGCTAGATCAAAAACTGAATTCGAAAATGAAATAAACCTTTAGATAAATAAACTTTATAGAAGTTTTAAGCCAGACACATATAGTTAAAAAACAAAAAAACAAAACACAATTGTCCAAGACCGAACTCTTTGTTGATATGCAATTTGGAGAAACTCCATGATGGATAAACAATCTACCAATGGAATATTGATGGACAAACAGAATACCAAATTTTAAAAACCTACCAAATTGTACAAACCTGTGCTTATATTTCAATGTCAACACCCAATCAAAAGCATAATAGTATAAGTGATTTGATGCATTCATGATGAAATAAAGCTACACACGAAGTAGGTATTGTAGTTGTGTCTACTTCACAAAACTTTATGATGGTTCATCTATTTACCTATTGCTTTATGTTGATGACATGCATATTGCTATTAAAAGCATATCAGAGATTGTGATGCTGAAATCTAAACCCAATCCCTGTAGTGAAACTTCTAGGTACGGAAATATTCAGGGAAAGATTTTAACATTGTTTCAGAAAAAATACATTGAAAACGTTTTAGAGCAACTTAACATGCAAGGCTCTAAACCTGTGAGTACTCATCCAACCGCCCACTTTAAGCTTTCTGCATCTCTATCGCCGAGTACAGATGATGAGAGAGATTATATTTCTTGAGTATTGTTAAGTCTATGAAATTGCATCAGTAACTCATTATTTATATAGAATTATAGACTTAATTAGGTTAAATGCACTATTTTTCACTGAATTACATCAATTTATGCATTTTAACTTCAAAGTTGAGATTTGAAGAAATTCATACAAATTCTCTACAACAATTCATGATTTTATGCAATTTTTCAAATTTTCGAAGAATTTTAGTTGGATCAAGGCTCTTTTCTCGAGGAATCCTAGTCCAACCTGGACTTTTCACAATCTCTCAGTTTGAGCTAATTTGCACAAGGAATGAAAATTTTGGGACCCACAAAATCTTAAGGAGAATTTTTGTGAAGAGTCCCAATTGCATTAGGACTCTTATATGTGACCCACTCTTGAGCATGGGCAGTCATTTTGGGGCCAACTTTGCTAAATGGAAGCTGCAAAAGAAGAAAATTGAGAATCTAAGAAGAATTCATCAGATGGACCCCATAACACATATA
This sequence comes from Sextonia rubra, assembly GCA_037013555.1. Classification (NCBI taxonomy): domain Eukaryota; kingdom Viridiplantae; phylum Streptophyta; class Magnoliopsida; order Laurales; family Lauraceae; genus Sextonia; species Sextonia rubra. The sequence continues at coordinate 13,166,203 of JASUAD010000007.1, read as the reverse complement.
CATGTGAACTCACACATGTGATGGTATATCTAGAGGGGGTCCACCATCTCTACACAACAATTCAAAATTATCTCTAAAAATAATTTTATGAATTTTCAAGAAATTGCACGAAAATCTAAAATTGGAAGAATTTGTGAAGAAAGAAGATTTTCACTAGTTGAGGGGGGGGGGGGTGGGTGTGGGGTGGGTCCCTCATCACCCTTGGATGTCCCACTCCCCTCTCTTTCTATTCAAATTTGAGCTAAGTGAAAGAGATGATCCTCTTCTAATTATAGAGAAAAATCCATATTATCTCTCCATACTATCAAGAAAAATCCAAGTGAAGATAGGAGATATACTTCAAGAAGGAAGTTATCATTAATTTAAGAGACAAAAGACAAGTTGAAAGAGGGAATCCATCACCTTTTGGATGTCCCACGTGGCCCCCTCCCTCGTTTATGCAAGCTTTTAGGGTTTCACTTCATTAGTTGCACACATTCCGGGTCCAACTGTTGAAGTCTCTGAAGATCCACACCATTGAAGGTTATTTTTGGCATATCTTGTGTGGGACCACATTTGACAAATAAGCCAAGCCATCTAGAGAATTCCAAAAGTTTCTCATCTTATTTTCATCCAGTGCTATTCAAACAAGAGGATTAGAAGCAAATTCTATCTCTCTCAAAGAAGATCATCACAATCTGCAAAGGAAGTTTAGATTTAATGAACCAGAGGAAAAAATATAAGAGGAGTCCTTTGGGGTGGGGGGTGGGGACACTTCCTCCCTCTCTCTCACTTCTCCACCTCTTTATCTCCTACCTTTTTATTTTTCTTATTTTTGCAAAGGTATTCTGGAGCTTTGTTCTAGAAACTTAGGATATTAGAAGAGAGATTTTTGAGAGGTCATTGTAAAAGACTGTGCTATTAATGAAAGATTTTATGAAGTTCTTTTCAATGCCGAAGTAACTTTCTGATTGGAGCATAGAAAGAAGCTAAGTAATTTGCCTTTCAATTCCATGTTATTTTTCTTTTCTGTTTTTGTTTCCGATTCTGATTGTCTCTTTTTGAATGGGCATTTAAAAGAAAAAAAGAAAAGAAAAATAGATCTATCATCAATTCTACATGCCAATGGGAGCAACTTCCTTTTCTGATTTTTAATAAAATAAAAGGAAATTTGATCATATATGATTAGATTTGATAGGTTATGCTTAGGACTTTGTTTTCTTTGATAATCTATTCTTTTTTTTTTTTATAGATGATGCTTAGACCTTTTAGTAAATCTAGATGCGAAGGAGGTCTTAGGCTTCTGAGTTTCTTTTTAATTAAAAAAGGGATTTTGCAAAATACAAAAATTTTAGATAAGAAACATTAACTTGTTTCTATTTTGAGTTATATTTTAGACAAAAGTGTAGAATAATTGCATAAATTAAAATTTTAATTATTTAGTGGATTATGGATGCTTTGATCTGTTCACATATCTGGTTTAGTTTATTTTTAATTGCATTAATTCTGATTTTTTTCTAGTTCTACTTCAATTCCAATTGTTCATTTTTCTTAATTTTTCACTTTAAAGTTTAGTTTTAAATCTACTTGGTTCGATTCTTTGTGTGTATGACCCATTCTTGCCGTTGTTTACTTAGTAACAATTGTGCACTTACAGTAATACTGATTTAAAATCACATCAGGTGTCATATGTGAGTGCAGTTGGTGGCTTCCTGTATGTTATGGTGTGCACACGACCTGATATTTAACATGCAATCAGTGTGGCGAGCAGGTACATGTCTAGTCCAATCAAGGTCCATTGGCAGGCAATGGAATGGATAATTCGATGTCTGAAGGGCACGTCAGGTATTGGTTTAATGTTTGGTAGGGACAATGACTTCAACACTACTATTCTAGTCTATGCGGACTCTGATTATGCACGAGATTTGCATAAAAGACAGTCAACCACTGGGTATATCTTCACCCTTGCAAGAAGTATGGTAAGTTAGAGGTGTATGCTACAAACACCCGCTGCTTTGTCTATGACAGAAGTATAGTATATGGCACTGACAGAGACAGTGAAGGAGGCAGTATGGTCAAAAAGTCTAGCTGGCAGTCTTGGCATAAAACAAGATTCAGCGGCTGTTCAATGTGACAGTCAGAGCACCATATTCTTGGCAAATAATCATGAGCATCATTGCAGGACCAAGCACATTGCGGTAAAACCCCATTTCATCAGAGAGAACGTTGGTGAAGGTATAGTGTCTTTGAATAGGATTTACACATTTGAAAATCCAGCAGATGCGATGACAAAGCACGTTCCTATAGACAAGTTCAAGTTGTGCTTGGACTTGATCCAAGTCACTCACCATTAGAAGAGTGAAGATTGCGCCCTATGATAGTAGGTGCAGGGATATACCTTTCAGTGAGGTGCGGGTGATTGAAGACATTGACGATTATTCTTCTGGTGGCTCAAAAAGTTTTATGGAATTTAAGCCAATGTGAAGATTGTTATTTATATTTTGTGTTCCGAATTTGCCGGGTTAGTCTATTGGGTTAGCTAAAGATCAAGCTTTGGGTCATGGTCATTGTACTAGTCTTTTTTAGGGGCTAAGAAAAAGCTAATTATATATATCATATAACTTCTAACCCCAGATCTAAGAGTGCATAGTAAATAGATAATTAGTTCTTTTTAGCTGTGGATGGAGGCACGTTGCCAAACCACATAATTCTCTTACGTGAGATTTTCTCTCTTTTTTTTTTGTGGCTTAATTGTTAATTATAGGTTTTGCGTTTTTGCATATATGCACACAACATTTAACAGCTTTACATTAAAGAAAAAGATTTGACCCACGATCCAATGGTCTAGTTCATTCGAATTAGTGAAAACTCAATGGATTTAGTGTAATGCAGGTGGGTAGATGGTTCAAATAGATCATATATATGTGCTCTTGTGCACTCTCACCATGTTATAGTGAGAGACACCATGATCGCCCCCACCTGTCACCAATCTGAATCATCCACACACATGGGACCCTCCCCTATATTACACTAGATCCCATGGGCTTGCACGCATCTGATTGGAGTAGACCTTTTAGATTAAGGGTCAAAATTTCTTCTTCTTTAATATAAGTTGTTAAACTTGTGGGCCTTAAATCAAAGGGTTAGAGGCATGAGATTGAGCTCAAACTTACTAGTTGGGCCCATCAAAGATGGCTTTTTCCATCCCTGTAGTTCTGTGATCGGTGGAGAGCAAGGTGGGGCCACCATGGTATCTCTCACTATTAGTGGTTAGAGTCAACATAAGAATTCTAAAAAATGTCCCTCTGAGAACAATTGGCTCTAAAAAGTGACCCCCTCTAAACAATTGGCACTTTTGCCCCCTCTTTGGCTGCCAACGAACATGCGACACAAATTCTGTGCCCTCAAAATGTTGAAAAAGATCTCTTTGACTGGCCACTCATGTGAAATTCAATTTTTTTCTAAAATATTAAAAACACCTAACAAACAGGGATTCAGTTCCTTTGCTAAATAGTAGGGAATATGTAACTCCCAAAATAGGAAACGTTTTGCATTGTTTGAATAACTCGGCACATCAAGGAGTGTGAAACGATTTTGTCTTCCCTTCTTGAGGAGTAATTAATTAGGAGAGTAAAAGTAGGAGAGATATTAGGAGTGTAATATATATATGATCTTACTAAAGATCTCAGTAGTTGTTCAATGAATAGGAGTAAAATGGATAACTGTATAAAATACAAGAAGCATATTTTGAAATTAAAAATATATCAATCCCTTGTATTCTGAAAGGGTATTATTTATAATGAAACAGATATGAGAACAGTGAATAAAATCATACTGCTCTCCTCCTCTGTTTGTATTCTTTAAGAGAATGTCGGCCTTTCCTTGTCTATAAAAAATGCAAGCTAGCCATAAACTACCATATCATGAATAACTGAAAACTACCATATCATGAATAGCTGAAGTTGAAACCTCATCAAAAACCTAAGAATTCATGTATAACAGTGCCCGCAGTTAGCCACTACGCATGTACTGGTAGTCACAGCAATTTCTCAGGGATGTCAGGCTCAAGTATGTCAGTGCTACCGAGAACAGTGACATTCCCATCAGAATCAACATCCATGATAACTGAATCTCCCCCCTTGATTTCACCCGCAAGCATCTTCTCTGCCAAACTGTCCTCTAAGATCCTCATGATGGCCCGCCTCAGCGGTCGGGCGCCATAGCTCGGGTCGTATCCTTCTTCCACGACCCTGTCTCGGAACCTCTCTGTCACCTGAAGCTCTATCTCCTTTGCCTTCAACCTCTCAAACACCTCCTTCAGCATGATATCTGCAATCTCTTTCACCTCCGTCTTTGTCAGCTGTCTGAAGACGATCATCTCGTCCAACCTGTTTAAGAACTCAGGACGGAAGTAGTGCTTCAGCTCCTCAGTTACCAGGCTCTTGATCCTGTTATAGCTACTGTCCTTTTCATTGGAATAGAAATCAAACCCTGTAAAACGACCACCCTTCTCAATAACACTGCTCCCAATGTTGGATGTCATGATCAGGAGTGTGTTATTGAAATCAACTGTCCGGCCTTTGCTATCAGTCAGCCTCCCGTCTTCAAGAATCTGAAGCATCATGTTGAAGATGTCTGGATGGGCCTTTTCGATCTCATCAAAGAGGACAAGAGTGTAGGGACGACGACGGACAGCCTCTGTCAGCTGCCCACCTTCAGTGTACCCAATGTAGCCAGGTGGTGAGCCGATTAGCTTGGAAACTGTGTGCCTCTCCATGAACTCACTCATGTCAAGACGGATCATTGCTTCCTCAGAACCAAAGTAGTAGGTGGCCAGTGTCTTAGCCAGCTCAGATTTCCCAACACCAGTGGGGCCTGAGAATATGAAGCTAGCAATTGGGCGGTTGGGATTCTTGAGGCCAACACGAGCACGGCGGATAGCACGGCTGATGGCTTTGACAGCCTCATCCTGGCCAATCACACGTTTGTGGAGGGTCTCTTCCATTTTGAGGAGGCGCTCAGACTCGTCACTAGAGACTTTCTCAACCATGATTCCAGTCCATGAAGCGATAATGTGGTGTATATCAACTTCTGTAACAGTTGGCCGTGAATCACCAACCTCACTCTCAGCTTTGCTTTTCTCTTTGCCTTGGCCTATTACAGCCGATATCTGGGCCTTCAGTTCCATTTCCCGGTCACGCAGCTCACCAGCCTGTCAAAAGTTACAGCATAAACATACTGGTGAAAGGTTAACCATACCCACCGATATTAGCAAATAGAATGACATGCAAACCCCATGGAAGATTCAAAATCTTTAATGACGCCCTTATGGACGACAAACATAATAATAACACAAATTTTTGTGGGGTAAAACAATAGACTGTTATTATCTTCACTTGCTCAGAAGTGTTTTTTTTTTCCTTTTTACTTTTATTTATGTTATCAAAGAAAGGCTCGAAATTTCTCCATTTATGCATGAAATGGACTATTACAGCATCTTACTTCCATTGAATTGCAAAGATGATTATTAATATGCTCTTGAAAACTTTAAGGGCTTTAAGTTATACGGTACCTTTTCCTTTAGGGCCCATTTGTTTGCATGGGAATTGAATGCACAAGAATTCATGGTCAAATGGATTCCAACAAAGGAATATTAAAAAGGTGAGGAATGAGGCGATAGTGTAAAGGTGTAGATAGGCTATTTTCATAGGATTTGAATTACTGGCAATAGCTGGGTATCCATTTCTCATCTCTCCTTGATTCATTTTCTATTAAAGGGAGATCATTGGTGGTAATTTTTGGATATTTACCTTTGCTTCTTCATTTTTAACCACTTAAAGAAATTAAGTCTTAGGACTTCAAGGAATTCAATTACATGAAAGAAAGGGCTGTTAGTCTTTTACATGACCTTTATTAATTTTTTATAGTTTGTCTCTAAATTAGATTATATTTGGCTCATTACAAAATTTGTAAATGCTACAACTATGGTCCCTCATAAACTTGGGGTGGAAATCCAAATGAATAGATGACTATTTGACTAGTGTTTCCTATGAATAACAAGCACACAAATGTACGGTTGCAATGGTCGGATTGACTGCTGAGCTTCACCTGTGTGGACCCAACTGAAATTCAAACCACTTAACAATCAGGTTGAAAATGTCGGTCAAACCCTAAAACATCGCGCTGGTCAGGTTGGAAGGTCAGTAGACAGAAAGTTGGGTTAGGCCAGGTTCAGCTCAAGAAGGAAAATTGAGTAGAAAGTAGACCCCTACCCTTATTAATTGGGTTACAAATGTAGACAGAACCCAGAATTGAAAACCTGAGTTCAAGTCAAGTTGGAATAATTGCCACCTTAAGAATATCTAAAGTTGGAAAATTTGTCTTCCCTTTCATTTTGATGGATAACATGACTCGAATTCATAATGAGCACTTTTGACAAATAATAAATTTACAGGTCCACCAAACAGGACCAGCAACTGCCCAACTGTTACCTTTTCAAACTCTTGATTATGCGAAGCTTCATTTTTCTCCTTGATGATCTGTCTAAGCTTTTTCTCAAGTTCTCTAGCATCTTCTGGGAGCTGTGATGAATCAAGTGTATCAAATGAATTTACAGTTTCCATAAAAATAAGATAAAAAGTGGTTAAAATTAGGACCATTACCTGTGCATGATGCAGCTGAACACAGGATCCGGCCTCATCAATTAAGTCAATTGCTTTATCGGGCAGGAATCGGTCACTAGAACACAGAAACATCTATTACAAAGCAAGAAAGAAAGAAGAAAGAGAGGTAAAAAAAAAAAAAGATCTAATAGTTATAGTAAAAGATGAATAGATGAGAGAGAGGAACTGAAACAAAAGAAAGCAAATATGGAAAGTACTTAAGGTAGCATTTAGATCCAAGTTCAGTAGATACTTGTTTGCAAAGACAGCCAGAAAACTGAATTTTCACCTGAGTAAGGAGAAAATTGCCTTCTGTACAAGATGATTGATATAATCCCAACCCAAGATCCAAACAAGAGTTTTACCAAAAATAAGACCCAAACAACAGAACTTTTCTACGCTCTCAGAATGGCGAGAAAACAAGAGAGATTTTCTATGCTCTTAGAATGGCAAGGAGCCCAAAGGAATAAGAGTGCCTTGTTATGTTACCCATGCAGGATAGAGGAGAAAAGGTTCATAAAGAAAGCAGAACCAGTAACAAACACATGCTTCCGCATCTTCACAGACCAATGCTATATGGATGGTGAAGTGTTTTAAGGTCATAGAAATTTAATAAGCAATTTAAGTGAAATATTATGAATGTTCAGTGCAAAGATGCATATGGATATTACATAAAAAGGTTTCCGAACAACGGATGTTATCATCGTTGCATTCTGCAAGATGCATGACCGAGGAGGCTATCCCAGATTTCCCCTGACACCCATGCACACTCAACAATGCATAAAGTAAAGTATTGAACAGCTTCTTTGGATGGTAATATTTTTTATGTCACTTTCTTTAAAAAAAACACAAGAATTACCATTTAAATATGGACTGTGCTCAGGTGTGAGCCCTCTCCATGTGCAACTTGTGCAGACCCCCTTAAGGTGGCCACTTAAAGCCACATCAACCATGGGGGATAATTTTATCTTAATGGATCCACATGTACGTAAAGCTCAACTCTATCAGATCAGTTAAGTTTAATGATTTTAAATGGCATTGTTTTTTTTAATTCTGATTAACATTTGAATAAGTATCTATTCAGCCTGTGCCAATTCTTCAAGTGTTGTGAGTGTGAGGGGTTGGATTGATCATGTGCTAAAGAAAAGGGTGTCCTCATGGCGAACCCCTCTTTTGCAAGCTCCATGTGGCCCATTCTAAGGCTCACAGCAATTATGGGTCGAAAGGCCTTGATCAAACCTACACTTGTGCAAAAATTCAAGTATCTTGATCCCTTGATCCATGGCCCTCAATAATGCTTTTAGAAGGCCCCCCCTTCTTTACAATTTTTAATTCAACAGTCAATTTCATTTAGACGGGTATTAGAACCGAGGAACCTATGACATTCAGGGGAGTAGTGGTTTACAAGGGGCCCACCTGGAGCCACATGGGAGGCTGCAAGCCCTCTCCATAACCCCACTCTGAATGTCACAGGATCCAGGATTTTGACACCCATCTAAGACTGCTGGAACAAAATCATAAAAAAGGGGCCTCTAAAACAGTTAAACTTGAGGGCTATGGATCAAGGGATTAGGAAAATCTGATGGACTCAACTTGTGAACAATTGGATCGGACTTTCAACCACTCCCTTTTCTCCATGATTGTTGTGGCCCCCCGCAGGCCCCACAAGGAAGGCCATGCTGTGTTCATGCATGATAAGGGTGTGCAAGAGAGGAGCCTCCTATATATAAATATATATAACGAACCACAATGGCACTTATATTAAATTTGGCATACTATATAAATATATATAACCAACCACAATGGCATTTATATTAAATTTGGCATACTCAGCTTGATGGTTCAGATTCATTACTCTTGTGAAAATGAGAATTGAAATTGAATTAGGGGCATATATATTCCATGGTCCTGATAATTTGATAATAATCTGAGGTTCCTTGAGTTGTGGTTCACCTTTCATTACTCTAACAAACATATCAAAGTAGGGCCCCTCTAATATTTGAGATTGGAAAGAGCATCTACGACTTTTTCTAGTCTTTCTATGGAGATGATTGCTGAAAATAAGAAACTGTGTTCTGTTTGAGCATTTCTCACAGGGTCTTCCCCTTGACAAGACTTATTTGTATTTTGTGGTAAATTTTGATCAGTCTTGTTCACTTTTTTTTTTTCATAATGAATTAAGGCTCTTGCATCCCAACTAGAATTTTAACCTAATGATGGTTTTTCTTTCATTTTTTGCAACTAAATAGCTAGTGCTTTCCTTGCAAAAATTCTTCTTTAAATTCTAATATGCAAACTTATATACTGGAACAAAGTCATTTACCGGAGACATTTAAGGATGTAGATCCTGTGAGTTGGTGCCCACATAAAAGGAAGAAGATATGATTTCATGAGAGAAGAATCTTGAAAGACATGATTCTTAATTGGTGAACTTTCTTGAAATGAGGGGATCTTTTCCATTTACTTAGCTTCTGAGACTTCAGTCTTATCAAATACCTCAAACAAGCCTATTTGCGATGCTTAAAATCATTTACTGTACAAGCTGTGTTTCAGAGTAAAATCTATCAACATATTGTTGTTGGGTTTTGTAGGATTATAAAGATTGCAAAACAATAGCATGGATCTCACTAAATGGAAAATTATTTGTAGTTTGGATTACTTCTAATAGTTCAACAGGATTTCCCTTCAGTCATGTCGCACGAGAGGTTGCATGCATGGGTGTTTAAATTTGATATGATAAGTTTATTATTTGAGGAAACTGTAGAGACAGTTATACTGACTCAAACTGTAGAGACAGGTTGCATGCATGGGTGTGTAAATTCGATATGATAAGTTCATTAAATGAGGAAACTGTAGAGACAGTTATACTGACTCAAACTGTAGAGACAGGTATAATAGTGGCCCTCATTTATGTACTAAGGAGTAAGGATCCTACTTGTGTGAGGCATACTAGTAAAATATCTTTGACTAGGGATTAGTCGGGGATAACTTAATACAGATGGAAGGATATTATTCTTTGTAATATTGATTGGCTCCACTTAGAAATCAATTATGTAATTGACTGGATTTTCTGGTCCTATATGACAACAGTCGACCTTGGACAAGGCATGACACTCTATCCAAATCTCTTCTTTCTTTCTACTCTGATATGGTATCTGAGAGTTCTTTAATAAGAAAACACTTGGATATATTTTCTTTATGATATAAATCCGACTTTTTGACAACTTTTGAAAGTTTAATGCGTAATTCAAACTCAATTTAGGAAAAATATTAAAACTCTTTGTTCTGATTCGGGGTGAGTGCATCTAAGGAGTTTTCCTCTTTCTTATTTAAGAAAGGAATTCTCCATTAAAAATTATGTCGTCATACTGCTCAATAGAACAGAATTGCCGAGAGGAATAAGCATATTTTGGAAACTGTCAAGGCGCTACCTGTTGAGTCCCTTGTTTCTCCTACCTTCTAGTGTGAAGATGCTCATATTGCCATCCACTTAATTTGTTCGCATGTTTCGAAAAAAGAGCTCTCCCTATGAGGCTCTTTGATCATCCACCCTCTTGTTCTCATTTGCAGGTTTTTGGTTGTCTCTATTTTTTGCATCTTTTCCCTACTCTTGAAAGAACCAAGCTATCACGTCAAGCTACCAAAAGTGTCTTTTTGCGTATAGTGATGATCATAAAGGCCTCTTGTGTTATGATCCTCTAGTTCATCGTACTCTCATTTCTTGCGATGCCATATTCGTAGAAAACATTCCTCTGTATGAACTTTGTTCTTTGATTTCCACCCTACACATGCATCCTGTCTTCCATATTTCCCGCCTTCATCTATTACCATCACTAAAGTACATGTCCAATGACATAAACCTCTCACAAGTGCTGCTCCTGATCCTAATCCCTCACCAGCGACGGATCCTCTCCTTGCATCACAAGGTATTGATTCTTCTACACCACAACCCCTCGTTCCACTTATCATTCTAAACCTCCTGTCACTATGGGTTTTTTTTTTTTTTTTGGTGCTTTTTACCACTCTAGATTTTGTTTCTATTTCCACCTCTTATTCTCAAGCAATTAAAGCTCCATTTTGGCAGAATGCCATTTAATATGAATGAAGAGTTACTAGCCCTTGAAGAAAACCATACCTGGGATCTGGTTGCAAAGTTTGCATCCTTAACTATTATTGTTAGAAAATGGCTTAAAGTGGGTTTACTCTATTAAAGTTAAATCTGATGGTAGCTTGGACAGATATAGAGCCTGATTTGTCACTCAGGGTTATAGGCGTCCTGAATTGACCACAAAGAAAATGACTACCATGAGATCTTTAATTGCAATTGTTGCTGTTCAGAATTGGCTACATGGCAAACGGATGCCAAGAATGCATTTCTTCAGAGGGACTTGCATGCAACTATCTATATGAAACCTCCGGGTTATGTCTATCCCCAAAATCATGTTTGTCGACTACAGAATTGGTCACTATGGCAAATAGATGTAAAAAATGCATCTCTTCATGGGGACTTGCATGAAACAGTCTAAATGACACCTTCTCCAGGTTATGCCTATCCCTAAGATCATGTCTTTCAACAACAAATTCACTTTATGGTCTCAAACAAGCTCCGCATGAATGGTTTGATAAATTCTGAGGTGCCATTCTTCAAGCCAAATTCTAACAAACTCCGAACGAGATATCTTAGTTTATGTGTCGGGCATTAATGGATTACACAATCTTACTTTCATATGTTGACAACATGATCATTAGTGGCAACAATGTAGCTAGCATAAAGGACCTAGTGTGACATTGATGTAGTCTAAGCCCCAAAAGCAGTCCTCCTTCAAAATTAGATTAGGATTTATTATTTTTATTAGTAGATTTCTAATTAAATTATTATTAGAGAAGTTTCTATTAATAGCTTATGGTTTGCTTAGGCATTAAGTTTGTTTTTACTATATATATGGCATTGTAGAGAAGAGATTCTTAGACTTGATTGATTAATAGAATTGGGTTTTATCCCTGAGAGATGCATCCTCGTGTGTGTTGAAGTCTTCTTGACGATTCGAAGTCTTCTTGGATATGTGCTTCGGCACCCTATGCAAACCCCAACCCTAGGGCCTACATTGGTTTGAACTTGGCTTTGATTCTAAACTGATGCAGGCCCTAGGGTTAGGACTTGCGTAGGGTGCCAAAGCACGTGTTCAAGGACACTTCAAATTGTTAAGAAAACTTCAACAAACACGAGGACGCACCTCTCAGGGATAAAACTCAATTCTATTAATCAATTAAGTCTGAGAATCTCTTCTCTACAATGCTATATATATCGTAAAAACAAACTTAATGTCTAAGCAAACCCTAAGCTATTAATAGAAACTTCCCTAATAACAATATAGTTAGAAATTTACTAATAAAAATAATATAATCTTAATCTAATTTGAAGAAGGACTGCTTTTGGGGCCTAGACTGCATCAGACAACTCATGAGCACACTTAAGATGAAAGATCTGTGCACATTGGCCTACTTTCTGTGTCCTAAAATTTCTTGTATCAAAGCTGGTATCTGTATTCACCAAAGGAAATATGCGGAGGACCTCCTCTCACTGGCCTGACTCACTGATTCCAAGATCACTAACAGTCCTTTGAAACTCAATGCTAAGATTCGAGGAAAATAATGCGGGCATACCCTTTACACTACATCAGCAACTTGTTGGAAGCTTTCTATATCTTAGCATGATGTGTCTAGATATCTCTCATGAGGTACAAATAGCCAGTTAGTTTGCAAGCAATCCTCATAAACCTCATTCAACAGCAGTTCATTGGATTCTCTGCCATACGAAGGGCCCTCTTGATTGAGGATTCTTTTACTCCTCTACACCCTCATTGTCTTGTAGTGCTAATGTGAATGCAGACTGGCTGGCTGTCCAGATACTAGAAAATCCAATACTGAGTGGTGAAAATTTCTTGGTTCTTCATAAATTTCCTAAAGTGTAAAAGGTAAATGACTGTTTCAAAATACTTTGTTCAGCTTGAATACCGTTCAATGTCCTCTGTGAGTAGTGAAGTCATTTGGCTATGCTGGCTTCTTCATGAACGGGGTGTCTTCCTTATTCGTCACTCCACTCTATACCAATAACGCAAGTGCTAAACAAATTACAACCAATTCAGTTTTCAGGATTCGACCAAGCATTTTAAGGTTGACTGCCACTTCATTTGTCACCATCTTATCTCTGGAACTATACACGTTCCACATGTATCCTCCTTGCTTCAACTAGCTGATCTCTCCACCAAACCAAGGGTCATTGCGATTTTCTAAGGATCACGTGTATGTAAGGATACTAACTCAAAGACATAATACTATAATAGTTGGCCCCATTTGTACACTAAGTATCACATGTGTATGTAAGGCAGACTTGTAAAAAATCTGACCAGAGATTAGTGAGTGATAACTTACATGGATAGGAGGACATTATTCTTTATAATATTGATTGGCCTTCAGTAGAGGTTGATTATGTCATTGACTAGATTTTCCAATCCCATATAATACAATGATTGCCCTTGGACAAGGCACAGCATTCTATCCAAATCTCTTCTCTCTTTCTACCTTGAATGAAAATAAGAGATGTAATTGGATATGGACAGATGGAAAGCACATGCTAACACTATCATCAGATTTGAATTCCATTCCACAATGGGCTCCTTTTCTTTCTGCATTCAAAAGTCATAGCATCTGACACTGCTTTGATGCCATTTTACAACCTCAGTTACCAAAAATGAGGTATAATATCAATGCTGCCTAAACAACTTCAATTAGTACACATGGTGCTGAATGGGGACCTGAATCGCCAGACATGAGACCTTAAAAAAAAGCATGCCCATACAAGAATGAAATGGCACTGAAACTCATAAATGCTACTTTTTTTTACACGAAACAGTGGGTTTAACAGAATCATGTCTGCACAAAACAAAGGAAAATATGAAATGTTTGACCTATTCAGTCTCTAATTATTTATGATTGTATTATTCAATAACTTGTTTGATGATGAAAAAAATATTCACTTACAAGTTAAATGCACCCTTTTATGCTAGTAAGTGAGTGGGAACAATGTTGTGAAAAGTTTAGGACATAAAGGGCCCGACATGAATAGCAGTTGGCCCACAACTCATTCTGTTCGATCCAGCAGCAAGCACCAATGGGATCATTTTTTTTTTTCTTTTTTTGAGGGGAGGTAGGGAAACATAAATGAATTTTCTGAAAAGCCAAATTGAAAGATGAAACCTTGAAAGTTTCAATCCGATTGTCTACCATTAGGAGAGATGAACCCTACAATGACACTCCATAAAAAGGTGCAATTGACTCTGGATCATTCATTTTAACATAACATGGAATACAGTAAGACTGGAGTTTAAAAATAAAATGCTTTCAACATTCATTATAAATATGGATTAGTCACACAGGTGGACTCATTTGAGCGCAAGAAGTGGAGAGTCTGAGTCCTGATTATGCCCTCAGTTTCAAATTTCAAAATGTCAAAGCATGATTGGATACCCATGTTCTCTTCTGAAAGATTTATGAAGGGACACATGCAGACCATAATTTAAAAGATAAAAGATAGAATTAAATGCTCTAAACCTGATGTACTGATGTGACAGCTCTGCAGCAGCAATGAAAGCACCATCAGTATAACGAACCTTGTGGTGCAGTTCATATAGTTCACGTAAACCCTTAAGAATCTGTATCGTATCATCTACTGACGGTTCAGGAACTTTTACAGGCTGGAAACGCCTTTCCAACGCCGGGTCTTGTTCAATGTGTTTTCTGTATTCATCAAGTGTTGTCGCACCAATGCACTACACCAAATAGAAAAACACAATTCATAGCCGCATCTGAGATATATAGAACAATTTATTTCCTAGTTCATTTTGAAGGCTACAAAGTACGTTGACTACATGAAACACATTAAACCTTGCAACCAAGCAATGATGATGAAATCAGATGAGCTTGAATCCACATGGTTGAGTTTTATTGGACTTCCCTACCACCAAGTTTGCATGGATCTACATCCTGGTGCAACTTGGCCATGTCCTAGGGCTCAGTGGTTATGCAATCAGTCACCAATACAGGGTTTTAAAAGCATAGACCAAACTTCCTACCTGATGGAATAGGTAGAAAAGCAATATATGACTCAGAAATAATGACCACTGCTTCTGAAGGACTGTAAGGCAACATACTGTGAAACCAAATTACCTGCAGTTCACCTCTTGCAAGAGCTGGTTTCAAGATGTTTGCAGCATCAATTGCACCTTGTGCAGCTCCTGCTCCAATTAGAGTATGTACCTCATCAATAAAAAGTATAATATCATCACTTAGCTTTATTTCTTCCATCAGCTTCTTTAACCTTTCCTCAAACTCTCCACGATATTTTGTACCCGCAACAAGCATAGCCATATCCAGCGCAAGCACCTGCATTACACCAGAAAAAAAGTTGTAATAAAAAGAAAAAGGAAAAAATTAAAGAAAAATCCGATCAGTTTTTATTATCTTTATGTCAATTTTTATTTATTACAAGCTTCCATGACCCTATGTACTTTATCACATGAGGAAATTTCTCCTACGAGTGAACTGCCTTCAAAAGGAAAAAAAAAAGATTACAATGAAAAAAGATTACAATGAACTAAAGCAAGCTTTCTGGAGATAAACAAACAATTATCATTGAAAAAAATTACAATGAGCATAATATGGACAAAAACCCCATACATGCTGACATCATTCAACTGAGAACCTCACAGTTCCTATCATAAAAAAGTCTAAAACCCTTGATGGACCCACTTGGATGCATGCCATTCAGAAAGTTTTTCGTTGTGGATTAAATTTTGGGCAAACAACCACTCCACGTTGGTCTAATTAGATCATCACAAGAATTGATTCAATAAACTCAAAGCTTAACAAGTGTCCTAAGTAATTTTAATAAAGCTGAAACAAACTATGAGTTCCAATTTGGGCAGGCAAATAGAGGAATCTCATGGAAAACCGTCAACTCTCATGGGAACCATGAGAAGAACCTCTCATAAAAGAAGAGGTTGGATGAATCATAGAGGTTCCCATAATATCTGCAATCATTACCTCTCATATGAACCACGGCACTTATATGAGGGGTTGGATAGGTGAGGGGCTGGATAGGTTACAGGTTGGTCCGATTAGGAATTGAAATGATTCCCTATCATCAAAGTATTGAAACATAGACTCAGTGGATGACTTGGTCACACCCTTGAGTTGAGTCGACTCGCCCGAGTTGCAAGAGCCAAAAATAAGTGATAAAAATGATTAAATGACGACCTATAAAACTAGAATTTCAAGGTAAATGGATTTTAATTGTCTAAATTAATTTAACTACTAGGAGGTGTGTGTGTGAGTGTGATTGTGTGTGTATAGAGAGAGAGAGAGAGAGAGAGAGAGAGAGAGGGAGAGAGGTCTATATGACACTCAGGCATTTTTGCAAAGAAAACGCCCCTTCCTTTTAACGAATGATAATGTGGTTGCAATAAATGAGTTTCTTACTTTTTCTCCCTCTTTTAATGACTTGAATGCCTTCTTATCTTTTCTTTTTGTCTTCTTTTCATTACTTATCCTTCTATGTTTTCTCCTTTTCACATGGGAACTTCCTATTTTTTCTCTTCAAAACGTCACTTTCTATTTATTCTCTCTCAATGCCCCTCCTATTTTCTCTCTCTTTTCATTACCTTCCAACTTTTATAGAAAAGAATAAAAAATTCTTGAAAAGATGAAGATTGGCTAGAATTGTGGGCCCTCTTGTAAGTTAAAAAGGAAAAAAAAGACGTGTCAGAGAACATGCGTGTATTAGATAAAGAGAAAAAACAATAAATGGCTTAGACATGGATCTTGGCTTTTTTCCTTTTGTCCCCTCCCATAATAAATGCTAAGTATTTCTCATTGGTTGTTACGGAGGGGCAGAAATGCCCCTTTCTGAGAGGGGCATTTGTTAGAATTCCTCATATATATATAGAGAGAGAGAGAGAGAGAAGCACCCCACTAATCACAAGACTAGGGGGGATGAAAGAGCAATCTTGGATGACCCCATATATCAAGTTTGGGGTTGATCCCATGCCTCTAACCCCCTTCATCTGTGGCCAACAAGTTTAATAACATCATGTCAAAGAAAAAAATTGACCCTTGATAGAACTGTCCAGTCCATTCAGTTCGATGTAAACCCAATGGATCCGAAGTAATTCAAGGATTCCCATGTGTGTGGATGGTTTGGATTGGTGATAGGTGGGCCCCAACATGCTACCTCTCACAGGAACACTTTCTACATATATATATATATGGCAAATGCTAGAATGCATTCCTTCTCTTCCCATAGAGTCATAGGGATGCTTACATCGCTTTCCTTATTTGTACATGAGCATTCCTCTTTTTCATATACATTTTTGTCTTTTGCATATGAATATTTCCTACCGTACAAATGTCCCCCACCTTATGGTGAGGGAAGGATGCATATTAGCATTCCCTATATATATATGTGGGGGATATTCATGCGCATACATGCCTCACTATTTTGGTGAGGGACACTTCCCTTTTAAGACCTAACAAGGTTAAAAAGGTGTCATAATGTGTGATGGTTTTATCCTTTTGCACATTAATACCTTCCGAAGAAGGAGTGTCCCTCACTATTTTTGTGAGGAATATATGCACTTGAATATTGTCATAGATATATAAGAGGAACTCTACAGAATGCACAACTTCAAAAGGAGCATTTCCGCCCTTGTTCCTCCAGCCAATACTTTCATGCCATGTAAGCAGCCTTCTTTCTTTTGCTAAAACATAGCCCCAAAAGCTTCTCTTCTTTTGCATCTCTCAGTTTCCAATTCATCTTTCCTCTAATCTTTGCTAAAACTTTGGAAAACATTGTTTTAGGAAAGATAAGGGCTTAGATTTACTAGCAATCAATGTATAATATCTGATCTTTTTTAAATAGATAAGAGTTTAAAAGTGACAACCTGCCACTAATAGGAACTCCTAAATATCGTTGGAGGAAATAGTTGGGCCCGCTATCACATATGAAACGTCCAAAAAAAAAAGTAAGCAGACACGACAAAGAAGCAAAAGTGGGGAGGGGTGGAAATGAGTTTCATTTTCCATAATTGCCCCTTGCTTTGTATAGAATCTGCTTGGTATCCTTTTTGGATTAAATGATATTGCATGTGTTGGCTCTCTAATGGCTGGGGAAGGGAGCATTTTTGGTGCTGTGTAGTGGGACTTTGTGCACGCATGTGTGTGTGTGTGTGTGTGTGTGTGTGTCTATATATATATATATAAATGAATGAGTGAATGGAATTCTACAAAATGCCCTATTTGTAATGGGCAAAATCACCACTTTTGACTGTTCCACTTATGTAATGCCACATCGCATGGAAATGAGCCAAGAAAGCCATAAGCCATGTAATAAGCCATAAAAGCAAACAAAGGAAATGAATGTGACACTTCACATTCCAAGGCAGGCCAACTGTCAGTCTTCTTCCTATCTTTTTTCTTTTTTCTTCTTACCTTCTTTCTTTTGCCTGCACCAAACACCTCATCTTATTCCTTCTCCCTCCCATCTTTTTTACTTTTGCATACACCAACACTATGCCCCCACTTGCATTTTTTAATATGGCGCAAGTGCAATCAATTGATTGGTGGTCCAATTTTAATGATGAATTTGTGCTTTGGTGGGCCAATCCACCTGAGATGGAAAGAACGGCCATTGGAATGTGAAAAATAGATGGTTGAAGGACTTAAAAATGGAAAACCAAAGAATAGCCATTAAGAAGGAGCCCATGAAGTTGTTGAATCCGTAAGGTATCTAAAAATATACAAATCCTCATTAGCCTATAAAATAGAATAAATAGAAAACCTAACTACTTAAACAAAGAAAGAATTTTAAGGAAATAATATTTATCTGGCATTGCTAAAAACTTGAGTTTGGGCCGTAATTTATACCCGTCTGGATCCACAAACAAAAGTGGAATGAATACAAACTCCATAAGGGGGTTGGACAAATCCTATTGGGTTCAAGCAAGGACTCCACAATGGAGGTTTAAATGTTCAATGGGTCAGTGGCATTGACGGATTGAGATTGTAGAAGTAACAAGTTCAGCGGAGATGGGACTAGGGAGTTAGGACTGTGGGGTTGGGGATTTGAAACCATAGAAAAGGATATTGAGAAGAAGAAATAGGAAAAATAGTATTATAAATTAAAACCTCTTGTCTCCATTAGGTTTTAACTCATAGTGCTGCTACTTTCAAAATACCGTAGCGGCCTTTAATAGTTATAACCGATAATGTAGCTGCTATGCTACATTGCAGCCGCTAAGCTATATTGCAGCTGCTATTTTGAACTATGCTTCTCCCTATTATGTTAATACTAGGACTTGTGCATCTGCAAAATAATAAGAGGTCATAAAAATAAGGACTGCCCAATTTAATCTTTAGCTATGACAAGTTTCTTATATGGAAAAAAAATTGACTACTACATCATCAATTCATAAATAGATGATTAATCTATTTACCTTCTTCCCCTCAATTGTCTCTGGAACATCTCCATTTGCAATGCGTTGAGCTAGCCCTTCAGCAATTGCAGTCTTCCCGACACCAGGCTCTCCGATAAGGCAGGGGTTGTTCTTTGTCCGCCTGCCCAAAATTTGTATCACACGCTCAATTTGTTGTTGCCTTCCAACAACAGGATCCAATTTACCCTAGAAAGACAAGAAATGCTTATAACTACATTTTATCACAAAGTTACTAGAGACTGGAATCATATGGAAAGAAAAAATGGCAAAATACCTCCTCTGCAAGCCTTGTCAGATTGGTTCCGTACTCCTCTAGAATTGGCATTTTATTGCCACTGCTTCCACCCCCAACCCCAGCACCAACAGGTTCCGTGCTTTCACCCATCATACGAATAACCTGTTGCATCAAGAAAGTTCAGCTTAGAAAATGGACAGCATGGAATGTGTTAGATAAACTATATTTCTATGCAAAAGTAATGAGAAGGTATATCATGAACTTGCCCGTGTACGAATGTTATTGGGGTCAGCTCCAAGGTTCTCAAGTACCTGAGCTGCTACGCCTTCACCCTCACTTAGTAAGCCAAGAAGTAAGTGCTCAGATCCTATATAATTATGACCTGAAATATTTGACAAGTTTCAATTACTTTGCATATTTTCAACAATATTAACACATTTGATCTAATATAAAGCTCATATTAACTACTCAAATCAATAAGCTTCTTTCTTTAGAGTAATGCAGTCATTTCTGTATATAAAGGGCATGTTTGTTTGTGGGGTAGAGTAAAATAGAGTAGTGTAAAACCAAAATAAAAAAAGAATAATATATGATGTGGTTATGATGACTTTTTGTTTTTAGTTGCTTGATATGAAATCTTTTTTACATTTTATATAAAAAGTAGAGATTTTTTTGTAATTTAGTAATGACTTTTTGACTTTTTTTTTGAAAAAGAATGAGGGCAATTTGAATTTTTTTGAAAAAGAGAGGAGGAAATTTGAATTTCAAAAATTTTATTTTACTCTGCTCCACCTCACAAACAAACATGCCCAAAGAATAAATTTAACATCACAAAGATATAAACAAAAAAAAAAAAACAGAAATTTTTGAAGTTAAAAAATGGAAAAGAGGTCCAAGAAAGAAGATGTGCCCATTGGAGAAGAATCCATCTCAAACTCATATTATTCGTCAATTATGAATCGCATTGTAAAAGAAAAACCTCAATGAACAAAAATGCATTAAATTAAGGGGATGTTTTGCAAATAATTTCAAAAGAAAATGAAAATGGCGTTGACCGTCAACGACTTTCTATTGTTCAGTGTAAGCATTTTCAGGGACTTTGTTTACTAAGGTGAAAACATTTTCTGCATTTTTTTTTTTTTTGCAGAAAACTGGTTAGAGGTACATATATATTTGATAATTTCATTTTGGACCAGACCAAGATTTTTCAACCTATCCGGAATTTCGGTGAAACATTTCAAAATATATAAATGAATAAATATGGGAGCCCCCTCAGCTATGCGCTGCTGCTTACATTGGGTGCCGGCACTCCTAAACACATGGTGGGGCCCACCTTATGATTGATCTAACGGCCCATCAAACAACAAAACTTCACCCCACCCCCCAGATAGTCATGGATCTTGAGCAACCATCCAAATGAACTGACTGTTGGATCAAGTGTGCACACATTTTAGACGGAGAAAACTTGTTGGCTGTCGATCAAGTAGAGCCGATGATGATCCGAGCCTTGATCACCATACACCGGTTCCTTTCGGCCTTTTTTTTTTTTTTTTGGGGTTGGGGTGGTGGTGGGGGGGGGGGGGGGGGGGGTGTGGGGGCACAAGCGCTGGCAATCACCTTAACATAAGCACCAATGCTTAGGTAGGGCTCCCACAATATATATCTTTTCTATGTGTGTCTAGAAAATTATAAAGCAAATGTTAAAATTTAAAAATAACATAAAAGTTGATAACAAACATTAAAAATCACAAACAGATCAATCCAATTAATTTTTTCTGGTAAATCAATAATGTATTATGGTTTTTCGACGTGGCCTTTCACCCTTTTTACTGCAGACTCTAGTGCTAAGGAAAGAATGAAAAAGAAGATGGTGGGAGAGAGAGAGGGAGGAGGAGGAGGGAAGCAGAGGAAAGTAGGACGTGGAGTAGGAGGAAGAAGAAGAGGGGGTGACAGCAGCATCAGGTACAACCCCCCCCCCCCCCCCCCCCCTCTCTCTCTCCAACCAGCTCCCCTGTCATTCTTTTTAAAATATAAATATGTTGAAATTCCAAATTTAAGCCAAATTGGCCCCAAATCTATACCAAATTTCTGCAATAGGGTAGTTCATTTGATTCACTGGCCAAACCAAAAATGGTCAGTGAATTCAGCCGAACTGAACTGAATTTTGCACTTCCTGCAGTTTCAAGTCTAATACGAGGGAGAGACTCATCTCACTGCAGAACATTTCACCACCAAACATTAGAAACTAAAAGCATAAAAAATGAAGTCATCCGTTATCATTTTACACTGAAAATGATATCATTATGGAGATGAAATGCCTAGGAAAGTTGTCCATCACAAACATGACCTAAGGAATTAAATGCAAGTGGACCAGCAGATTTCCACTAGTCAGAATGAATAAAACAAGTTACCAAGCTTGCGAGCTTCCTCTAGCGAAAGTTCCAAAACACGCCTTGCACGAGTAGTAAATGGCATCTCTATAACAACATGCACATTGCCCCTTCCAACAATTCTTTCAACTTCAACTCGAGCATCCTTAAGACGGATGCCCATGGAATTTAAAACTTTAGCAGCAATACCAGTCCCTTCACCAATAAGACCCAATAAAAGCTGTTCTGTCCCTACGGCATTGTGTCCTAGTCGTTTGGTTTCTTCTTGAGCAAGTACAATAACTTTCATGGCCTTGTCACTAAAGCGCTCAAACACCGCGACGACAACTCCACGCCTAGCTTTTCGCCCCGAGATTAAGATGGAATCTGCGACCGTAGAGTGAAAGCTACGGTCAGTTCTTCCAATCATATCCAGAGGATTTGAACAACTAAGTCCTGTAAAACTTTGCAAACTCGGGGTATGTCGTCTTCTCCCAATGCTGAAAATTTTAATAGGCATTCTGGTTTTCCCTGGTACATGGAATCGGCCACTATTTTCACGGGCAACAGCAGCAGGAAAGACTGCTGACTGAACCAAAGCCCCAGACATGATTCCTTCAGAGTAACAGCAGCTTTATGATTTAGACAAAGTGAACACCCTGCATAGATAGAGCGCACGCTCACATTATTGATTGCAATCATACATGCATCAAACTGACAGAAATTCTCTGCAGAGTCAGAATATTCTTCTATTCCATTGATAGAAGTTGGATAATTCAAAACTTCATAAAGGAATGAAGTTTGTTGCTAAAAGACACAAGATTACTCCTATAGATAGACCATGTTAAAGGGCATTGCCAATCAGAAACAAACCCACAACAGTACAGTTTTCCTTTAAAAAAAAAACAGGGCTTTTCTAGCTTGCACTTGGCCGAAAACCATAGTTGTAAACCTCGTTTCCTTTTGGCCGAAACGACCGAAACTATTTCGGCCGAAATCGATGGTTTCGGCGAAGGCCTATTCCGAAAAAGAGGAGAAAAAGAAGAACGGCAGAGAGGACAGAGACGAGGACGAGCATACCTGGCTGGGATTCTCTCTCTCTCTCTCTCTCTCTCAATGAGAGTACTCGGGAAGGCTCGTTGTTAAAAGATGTGTCTCGAGAGTTTGAATCCGAATACGTCACGAAAAAGGCAAGTACAAAGTTGCCTATTACGAAGGAGTTTTTTTTAGAAAAAAAGGCTACTGTACTTTTATGAAACCTCAAAAAGGCCCCTGCATTTTATATTTTTACCTAAATTCCCCTTGACTAATGGTCAAAATTGTACAATAAGCAACGCTTCCTTCTACCTTCTGGCCAGTTTTTTTTTTTTTTTTTACTGACCTGCCCCTACATAACAACGCAAATGAATCATTCGTTTAGTTCAACATAAAAAGACAATTTTCCCCATTAAATTCAACCTAAAAACAAAGAAACTTAAGTAGATGCGCAATGGTCTTCCCACGTTGAGCAGATTATCTGCCAGGAATTAATATGATTTTTTTCATTTATGGAGCCCACTTTTCCTATGAGGATTTAGAATGTTGATGGGCCCTAAACATTAAAGAAGACAGTTGATTGACATTAAAGAAGATGGTTGATTGACAATTCTTTCATTCTAGATAATTCGAGTGCATGCAGTTTTGCCTACCTTTTCCAATGGGACCCACTACAATTTAAACTATTCCAACAAAGTGGGCCAGTAATCAAAAGGTATCAGGTTTGCTAGTCCTCATAAATATAAGAAGGGAAGCTCAATCTACCCATCCAATATCTTCAATTGATCTAATTATGATTTGCCAAGAAAAAAAAAGAGAATTAAAAAAAATAGTCTTTATTTTTGGGTTGGATCTATATGAGCAAAATTGTCTTTTTTATTTTTAACTAAGGGTAGCTCATTTTCCTCAAGAGTAAATCAGTCAAAAACAGAAAAAAGGGAGAGGGACAAAGGACTTAGTTATTCTGGTGTTTGACTGTTAGTCAAGGGTAGTTTTAACCAAAAAATATAGGGGCCTTTTGAGGTTTTATAAGAATCTAGGGGCCTTCTTGTAAAAAAACCTCTTTTCAAAATGAAAAAGGCTAATGCCCATTTTGCCCCGAGTCCTTTCTTTGTATTTTTTCAAAGACCTCAGTATTTCTAAAAAATAAATAAATATAAATATAAGTGAATTTTATGATATCGATTGTGGTATTGACCGGCCCCAAAAACCAATACGTTATTGGTATCGGTCGTGGTTTGTGGTCCATTACAGTTTTCGTGTTTTTAAAATTTTTTAATCCAAAAAAATGTGAAAAGATATCAAAAAAATATTAAATATTAGAAAATACTGAAAAACAATATTTTTTTCATTAGTAACAAGTATAAATCAAATTATCGGTCTCTTTAAGTTATGACATCCTATGTTGTTGCCTTATTTAAAATTATGACTACAATTAAATAAATATAAATGTATATATCAAAATAAGTTACAATATCAAAAATGTTATAAAATGGCATAATTATGACTTACGAATTATCTATTGTTGTGAGACTTAAGAAAATAAAGCTTGTTTGTACTTTGAATATATATATATATTTATATAGTGTTGGTATCTTGTAATGTTTAGTGTATACCCCTATCATTAGTCATCAGTTATCATTCATCACTCATCACTTAATTATTAAGCAAGTTATAAAATTCAAGAACATGGGCAACAAGATAAAATGCTATATTATGATAGCAAAATAATTCACAAAGCAGTTGGACATTCAAATTTTAAGGGTTACCTAAAATGAGAGGAGAGACTGAATGGATCAATGCATAGCTTATTTCCAAGTGGAGTATGGCCTAGGCTGGATATCATCATCATCATCATTTGTTTGGTATGGTTTATTATAATATGATTGAAACTCACGCACTACACTCCCATACTCATGACACTATTAATGTTGTTGTTGAGGAATGAAGATCCCTTGATAGTACGACCTTGACCGTAGGAACAAAATAAGCAACTTTGGCGCAAATCGGTGGGGTTTTTCCCATTAGGTTCTCAAGCAAATGGCATTTTTGTAAATATTTTAAAAACTTCTGTATCTCTTGAAGAGAAAACCAGGTAACAAAAGTGTTGGTGGCTAGACAAAAACTCTTGATAATTGCACGGCATACTTCCTTATGATCTTGTGGAAACTAATTCTGAGTGACCAAAACGGCTTTATAGATGCCGATTCTCTTCAGCAAATCTCTGCATCTGCATCTGCTAAGGACTGCATCTGTCCATGACTATCAATCGTCTGAAGGGACAAAGCACCCTCATGGAACGTGATGCTCTATCCAACCATTGCCATCATTAGCAAGGACTCCTAGGCCATCAGTACGAAGCTAAGATATCTAGCTTTGAATGGGAAGGGTTGCATGGTTGGGGGCCAACATCTTGAAGCCCTATACTTGCCCTTCAGTATAGAAAGGGGAGTTGTTCAAAAATTCACTACTCTTACACTGAGAAGAGGCTTCCCACATTGTAGACTATCACACCTTAAAAAAATGCTCGCACTTAATTCCACAGCAAAAGACCTCTTTTATATTGGTGCTCGGTGGAAAGGGCAACCCTTATACTATCTTCGTTGAAATAACGATGGATCAACAAGTCAGTACTCCGATCATATTGATTCTCATCACAATCGCCAAAGATATAGTCCAATTTCCTTAGAGTATTCTGCCGGTCATCCTTCCATGGGAAGTTAGTAAGAATATCTTCATAAACCTGACTATGGGCTCAAATTTGAATTGTCCAGTTTTATATTTTTTCTTGAATTATGGGGTAGTAATCTACCATCCAAACAGGTAGAAATATTTAATAGTCTAAACATGACTGTGGGCTAAAATTTGAGCTGTTGATCTATCATGAATCTTGAGATACTTACTAAAACTATAAACCATTTGATCTAATTTTTTGAACTTTCTAGGCCTCTCTTTCAAGATTCAAATCATTGATCCTCTCAGGAATATTTAAAGCAGTTATGGGGTTGAAAATCAACCTTTGATTCATTTTGAATATAGAGAAATTTATGAAAACTTCATGTACCATTAGATTTAAAAAAATTATTTCAATTAGTTCTTATGCATTACCAAATAGAATATTTCAAAAACAATTTATTTCAAATAGCGGCCATTTGAAACTAACTCATTTCAAGCAGATCTATTTCATTTAAATAATATTTATCAAAACACAGCCTTAATCATCTTTTAGTGTTGGCTGGAGATCCCTGCACCAGCTTTGGATTGTTGTCACGAGTTTGCGACAACGTAAAAGACCAATCCATGCAAAGGATACGATCACATATTTGCTAATAGGTCAGAGTATATCTAATATAAATCTCTCCCATTTAAATCACTCCATATTGTCCACAGGGTTAGATATGGATACCTGATGAATAAACTAATGAGTGGATAAAATAGATCTCAAGAATAGTTCCTCCCTCCTTTTTCTTTTCTCAAGAGTCTTTTTCAACCCTGTGTAAGGCACCAGTTCTTGAAGAAGAAGATGATAGGAATTGTTTTTTTTTTTTTCTTTTCTCATCATGATCTGTAACACTCCGACCCGAGTTGATCCGGATTAGCGAGTAAATTCGTGTGATTTGCGCGTTAAGTGTGTTTTGATTTTGTTTGTTTTTTGTTTGAGTTGTAGAGAGATCGTTTGGGTTGAGTTTGACTTGGTCTAAGGAGTTTGAGCCCTTTTTCGTAATTTTGGCTTTTGATTGACTTTGTCAGTTTTACATCATTCTGACGTCATCGCGTGTATTTCGTTGAGCTTGTCGTTCTTCGTAACTGTCTTGGATCCGAATGAGTTCGTTTGCTCTCGTTGGACCGTCATTTGACTCAAACTGATATTTGGATAAGCTAATTGGACTTGTTTGTAAATTTGGCTCAAATTAAGTTATAAATATCCCACCTACCCTTTGTTTCTCCCGATCGTCTCTCAGCTCACTCTCTCGTTCTCTCCAGTTCGTCTCTCTCTCGACAGCTCTCTTTCTCTCCTTCTCCAATTCTGTTTCTACTGCTTGAGGGAGGAAGAAAGGAGCTCGTTAGTGTGTGTGATTCCAGTGGACTGAGCCAATCAGCGTGTGGATTTCGTCCGTGAGGCAAGTATAAGCCCAAGATGTGTGAACACCGATTGATAGTGATTTGATTGTTGTGTTTTTATGCTTCATTGTGTTTCTCAGTGTTAGACAGCCCTATTGAACTCATTTCACTGTTATCTTGCTGTTTCCAGCCGTTTTGCACAGTTTCTGTATGTCTGTAGTGATTTCAGGAAAATGACTCCGTGCACTCACGGCTACGCCGTGAAATGTGCTACGGCTAAGCCGTAAAATGGCTTACGGCTAAGCCGAGACCCAGCCGTAACCCAAACCGTAGAACAGTACAGACTGTTAGCTGAAAATAACTGGATGTTGGCAATTTGCCATTCTTCTACGGCCCAGCCTGATCTAAACCGTACATTGTCTTACGGCTAAGCCGTGGACCAGGATACGGCTGAGCCGTAGAGTAAAATACTGTTGAGCCGTAAATCCGGATGGATATTTGGGGCACCTCAGCTCAGCCGCAGTGTATATTACGGCTAAGCCGTAATATGCCTCGGCTAAGCCGTAAGGTTACCTACGGCTACACCGTGAAACCCTGAGAATTGAATGAAAAGGATTAGGTTTAAGCAAAAGACCGTGTATGACTCTCACGTTAGAATGTAGCGAACTTGAAGATGCCCAATGGAAATGTCCGAATGACATGAATGATCTCATGGGCTGTGAATCATTCATGCTTGTTATCCAGCTGTTTAGCACCTCCCCATGGGTGTTGGTTTAAGGGACTTCGGTGCACACTCCTGACACTGCAACACTAGACAATGGTGCATCGAACAACTTAAAACTACATCAACATGCACGGTTAGAGACACTGGATAATTAGTGTAGGATTGGCTTGTAATTGACCTTGATTCGTATAAGCATTCTGATTTGTGTAGCATATTGATTTCGGTTATGCCCTCTTATGTGTTCTGCGCTGGACCTCTCGATTCTGTGGGAAATGCAGCAACCCCAGAGCGAAGCCCGGGCGGAACCATTCTATTGTTGTATTGGTATCATTGTTATCATTGCTCCACTGGAATACTTGCATAATTGTTATTAGTACTTGAGATTGTTAACTGCTTATCGGCATTCGGTCTTGTTATTGCATTCAGTATCCGTATCAGTTTATGGGATGCACTTCCTATTGTTCGTTCAGTATGCTATGTATGATATGCGAGATCTGTAAGTGATATGACATGATTGATTGATTGATTGAGGTGCATCATCCGATTGATTGTGATTGGTATTGGCACTACTGAGCCTCAGCCTTAGGATACCCGACGGGGTTAACTTTGGTTTAGTTTAAGTGTTTACCTCTGCAGAGTGTCTTGTCCTGGGATTCCGGACCCCGGGAACTAGAGACCCATGCGTGCCCTGGCCCGGTCGCTGGTGTTCTCATCCTGATTGCTCTCGTAAGGGAGAAAATGGCCAATGTAGTAGCCACTTGATTGTTACCTGTTTATGATTCTGATAGCATGCTTATTCATTTGCATTATGATCATTGTTCAGTATTATTCAGTATTCGACACAATTCGTGTTATCTTCTTGTTGGCTTATACTTTGCTAAGTCGTTGTACTTATGTGTTTGTCTTGTGTGTTGCAGGCTCAGATCCCTCTCCCGATCCTGCGTCGGTCGACCCGACTCCAGGAGAGGCTTGCGAGGCCCCCTCCGGCCTAGAGGAGTGGACTTGATCCATCCTCCAGAGTACGGTTTGCATCATTTTGGGTTTCCCCATTCCTTGTGTTGGAGTCTATTGAGGGGACTTTTTCTGTAATTGTAATGTGGGCTTGAGTGATATCTGTATATTGATTTTTGATCGTTGTAAGCCCACTATTTGGTCATACGTTCTTGTATTTGTTCTTGTTATCAGTTCATGTTATTTTGTAATCTCCCATTGTCTTTTGGATTATTGTGGTATGCCTTGATACGTACAGCTTCCGCGTACAGTTGTTTGCACGTGTGAATGATCCCTTGTGTGTGTATGCTTGGACGGGGTCTAGGTGTGCATGCACGGGAGTACGTGTGTCATTGGTTAGACTTTCTCTGACCCCCGGTCCCTAGGCTCGGGTCGTGACATGATCTTCTTATACAGCTCAAGAAAAGATGATTGTTAAGGAGAGGCATAAAGAGGCCTCTAATGGCAATATCATTACAAGCAAGGGCCAATTTAAGTTAGGGCCAATGTTGGGTTGATATGGAAGTGGGCCCCTAACTCAGTAATACTAACATTTAGAAGTAAGAATAAGACAAAATTAACCATAAGACTTTTGAAATTTTCTCCTTTCATGAAAGGAGAAAAAAAATGCAAATGGGGAGAGGCACAATCACAACAAATCAATTATTATTATTAATAAATATATTAAAGCAGCAACCCTCTTCTCAAGAACACTCCTTGTCATGACATTCCTTCACATGCACTGTTCTCCGCTAGATTAAACTACACTTTGAACACGTAAGTTGGTCTAAATCTTCTACAAGAGATGTAGAAGTAATATTTTCTAACTCAAAGTTTCAACACTATCTCTCAATGAAAGCTTTAAAGAAGAAAGAAATTTTCAATGTGAAAATTTAACTTTAAATTTCTTCTTATTTCTTCTTTATCTTCAATTTAGTTGTCACACCCCAAGAATCAGAGATCTTTGAGACCCTCAAATTCAAGGCATGATGGTACCACAAGTTTAGGCTAACACAACAAATTTTTTTATTAAATACTAAAAACAAATGTCCTCAAAAGTAACCTAAGCAATAAAAAAATCAAATCCAACTAAAGCACGATAACAAGTCTAAATATGTCCACCATACTATAATAGCAATACTTTCTATTCAAGTCTACTAAAGTCCCCATAATCCAATCTCGCGGCTCAATCGTTGTCCTGCCCCTGTAAGCAACTAAGTTTTTTCAGATCCAGGTGGTACCTCAAAATCTGTGGAAAAAAGTGAACACGAGTGAGTAAAACTCAGCAAGTAATACGACCATAAATCCTAGCAAGAGGTAATAATCTAGAAAATCAAATCTAGAGCCATGGTTCGTATGCACAAAGTATAACAAGGATGGTATCTGCAAAATTTTGAAAACAACAAGAAGGTAATGTAACCTCAAGTTAAACCATTTTAAGTAGTGAGCAAATAACCAAAACAACAGATTAAAAGGCATCTCCTCAGTAAAACATAATAACAAAGTGTGCTCGCCAGAGTGAGGCCTGAACCAAGTACAGTGTACTTACTAGGTATAAACCAAATAATATCCAAAACTGGCAAGAGGCCTGAGAATACCAGTAATCTCTACAAAACATAGTGAGCTCTAGCTGCAGACTAGTAATATCGCACAAAGGGGGGGTCCCAATCCCAATGTCATACCCAAAAAAGGGGCTAAAATCCGTTTATGGGTGTACCACAATGTGTTGCTTATACTTTAAATAATGCCTTACAAAAGGGAATAATAGCAATTACGAAAATTTCTAAGTTTTTTTCGATCATAAAAGGAACAAGGGTTGAGATCACAAATCAAACTCTATGTTACGACAATTTAAATCAAAAGGCAAATAGATTAATATTTCACAAATAGTCATTTTTATAACCTGACAGTGTTAAGAGAAACGAGATTGGGTCTATCACAATCATAGTATTTCAAATTAAGTCAAAGGTATCAAAATATCCTAATATCCTAGGATCATCAAATTGAGACAAGGACATGAAAACTCTAGTACTAAGAAATCATCGTAGGACTACTTGCCTGGACCAATGATGATTGAAGAATTTGGTCTGTCCTTTTCTGGATGTCCGGTGTTTGTCCCTGCTAAGATGGTTAACCAATAAGCAGGGTTTAAGACAATGAACCAATGGGCTAGACTTAAGCAAAAGTCAAGTATAAAGGGTTGAGAAGTCTTGGCCTAAATTATTAAAGAATGCATGTTGGGCCCTAGGTAGTGATTATGCATGTTTGCAGAATTAATGGGCTGGACCAAGGTCAGTGATTCACACTAGCTCAACTAAGTGGAACCTGAATTAGTGGGTTGGGCTGCAAAGGCTAGAAATTAAGAAACCTTAAATAATATCAATTAAACAGGTGGTCAGAAAAGTTAAGTGATACAAATGGACTGGGCTCAATTTAGCTTAGGCTTGAATGGAGAGTGGGCTAGGCATGTAACTGAATATAATGGTTTGGATAAAATCACCAAGGCTACTGGGTTATAATTTGACTCAGATGAGGTAATGCAAGTGGGCTAGAATACTTGGGTCATGATCATGAGAGACAAATTTGGGCTAAGGTACTATGACAAGTGATGGATAAGCACTGCCTTAATTGGGCCCAGTTATTTAATCATGCAAGTTGGTCTAAGAAACAAACTGGGCTAGGGACAACTGTTTAAATGGGTTGCCTAAATGGGCTAGAGTATGGGTAGACACATCATGGTTTGGGCCCAAATCAAAGTAAAAATGATAAGAACAAGTGGCTTGGGCTATTTGCAGGGAAAATGATAAAGAACAGGTGGCTTGGGCTATTTGCAGGGAGAGGAAGAAAAGAATGTGAAGGAAGAGAAAATGAGGATGGAGAGCCATCACCCTTGTGACCCTCCAGTTTCGCAAGGGTTCTATTCAGTTAGTGTAGGAGAAAGATGAAGAATGGAAGCAAAATGAAGGAAGAAACAGAGGAAAGGAAGGTTTAGCTTCAGAACACTGCCACAAAGAAGGATGGATGAAGCAGTTCGGCCATGGTTAGAGAAAAGAACTGGGGCCTGATTTGTCTTGAGTTCTATGTGGGCACAGAAGTAGAAAAAGGAAGATACACAGAGAGAATGATTGAGTTACAGAGATGAAAGTCATGGGATGGTCATGGTGGCAGAGGAGAAGAAGAGAAAGGAGGAAGGAAACAATAAGAAAATAAAAGAAGAAGAAAATAGCACGAAGGAAATGATAGAAACGAAGGTGGGTTGAGAGTGTCATGAGAGAGTCATTGAGGTTGGCAGAAGAGGGAGAAAGAAGACAAGGAAACAGAAGATTTATAGAGGAGAAAAAAGAGAGCAAAAACAGGAAAGAAAAAAGATAGAGGAAGAAGAAAAAAGAGGATGGCTGGGTTGACTTGGCAGTACACCCAGAGGGAGGAGATGAGTTGCAGGTGATTCGGTTGATTTTGGTGGCTAGGTTTTGAGTTGAAATGGTTGATGGTAGTTTGAAGAAAACAGAAATAGTAAGAACAGATTATTGAGGAGATGACACTAAGAGATTTTGTGTTTGGTTAGAGGTGAAAATATTAACTCAGATCGTGAGTTTCAATCCGCTTGGATGAGAGGATAAGATGAAGATGGTCTTCCCATTGGGTGTCGTGGAGATGGGCTATATGCAAAGGGTGAAGATGGGTACTTACTGAGATGAGTTGTTTGGTTAGGGAAATAAGTTTTTACAGATGGGTAAAGAGGTGTTGCAATGAGTAGAATGAGGAAGATGAAGTTTGGGTTGTCATGTAATTTGTTTTAGATAGAAGATGGGCCATGATGGTGATGGTGGCCTATGGCTGATCGGTTGATGGTGACGATTGCCAATGGGTTGCACATGATGGTCTGGGGGTGATGACATGATGCATAATGAAAGATGATGAAGATAACATGATGTACAGTCCACCAAGAGCAGTATGATCAAAACTTGTCTAAAGAGATTAGCCCTTATGTTAACATATGAGCACCCACCAACTAAAGTAGTAAGCATGTAAAAGAAAGAGAGAGAATGAGACTATTACCTATGGGAGCAAAAAAAAAAAAAAATGAAATGGTTACTTGCCTAGTACTGGTTTGATAAAGGAGAAAGAACAAAGAGTTGGTATGAGAGAGACGTTTGAGGTGAATAGTCATCGTACGACCATTTATAAAAGGGAGAGGGGAAAAGCAAAGGTCCACTATGCACATTAAATGGAGACTTAAAAAGCCACAGTGATGACATTCTAATGGCTAACATTACCAGTAAGTGTATATTCGTTTAAAGAAACAAACTAACCCCCTCCACTGAAATTCATACTTCAAGACCTTTAAATTTCCATTAGTCTAACATAAATTCGGTTTTAATAACCCATGGGTGCCACTAGTTAAAAACAATAATAATAGAAACAGTGAATTGCCAAATAAATACATAAATAAATAATTGGGCCCACAAATATCATATCTAAGGTTAGATTAAGAAGATAATAATAATAATAATAATATAAAATAAAATTGGGTTCTTACATTAGTTCTTCTGACGGTACAAACCTTAGTTCATTCTAAAAGAAATACAAAATTACAATTCAATGAACCCAAGTTTTATCCAACCCATGGATTTGTCAACACTCAAAATCGTTACAATCTCCCCTTTTGGCAATTCATGGACAAAACTTCCTACACATTATATTCTACAAAAAAGAAAAAAAAATCAAAAATCAAAACTTACATTGAGTAGATTGCAAAAAAAAAAAAAAAAACCTTCCTAGGCATTATATTCAACAAAAAAAATTAAAAAAATCAAAACTTACATTAAGTAGATTGCAAAAAAAAAAAAAAAAAAGACATTAGCACCGGCACTCAGTAGATAAATTGTATGTGTTGCTTAAAGTAAAACTCCCCCTGCATTCAACCTTTTTCTCCAAACTTTCACCCCCTCTTTGTCCATAATTGACAAAGTAAAATGATATTAGCATGCAATTTATCTATCAACTAGGATTCAGCAGTAGCTCTTCCCCTCAATTTTGACTCCCCCTTAATGTTATCTTTGTATCAGCCGAGAGTGGGAGCTTGATTGTCTTGATTAGGGTGATTCGACGTTAGCATCTCCACTTGTGAATTTAAACATTTTAACACAGTGTGTACCAACATAGTAGGCAAATCAGCTTTCTGAACCTAGACAACTCTGGTGATGATCTATGGCTCAGATAACTACTCCTTCTATTGCTTATTTTTTGGTAAACTTCTCAATTTATTCTAATGGAGTTGAATGCGTCCTTTAATTTCACAATGATGACATGTGTGTGTAGTTTTAGGACTTGACACATTCTTCTTCTTTGAACTACCCACGGTATGATTTGAGCTTGTGGCATGTGGAGTAGAAGGTGCCACAAAATTTCAAGCAAAACTTCTAACAAAAACAATTTTACCATGGTCTTTGAATAGATGCACCTTGATCAAAATTGAGACCGCGTGTGTTAGTTTTTTTTGACTACACCAAATGTCAGTGAGTGTCTTTGATCTAGTATTCATCTTGTTCAGCAAATCTTTTATAATATCTAACTCAGACAAAGCCATCTTTAGTTTGTCATTCAAGTTATCTTTTTTAGTTTGGCAAGTCTGCAACTCTTTGTATAAGGTTTCAACTTCTTGTTCATAATTTTGACTCTCAGTAGTCAATTTTTTAGCCATAAGATTTTTCTAACCTTCCAAGCCATGAACATTTGAAAATGCTTTGTTTAATTTAGCCTTTAGAGAAACAACCTGATCTTTTAAAACTTTCCACTCAAGTGAATTTTGTTCCCATACTTTGTCAACTTAGCACAATCTTTGAACTGAGTGTTATGCTTCTCTTCCCTGTCAAGTTCTTCATATGACACTTCATTATTCATCTGACATTTTATTATCTTCACTATCAAAACCATTGTTAGAAGTAACTTGTGAAAATCTAAGCATAAAAGCCATAAAATTTTCTTTGCCAGAAGCAAAATTCTCAGTTTTAGGTTTTTCTTCCTCTCCATTAAAAGAATCATCATTCCATGTTAAATTGAATACCTTTTTCTTCGTTTTTGTTTTCATATTTTCACAATCACTTAAAACACGACAATAGCCTTGGCACTCAGAGCACTTAACCCCGTTTGAAGACTTTTTCTCAAATTTTGAAACCTTCAAATTGGTTTTCTTTTTGATGAACTTCTTAAAGGTCTTCATAAACAGAACAGTTTCTTTTGTATCTACTTCCTCAGAATCAAAATCTAAATTACTTTCAATTTTTTTTGTTGATTTCTTGGAAACTTTTAAGATAATTCCTTTTGGTTTTACTTTCAAATCAGCAATGAAGTTTGTTTCAAAAGTTTGTAAATTCCTTACCGACTCATCAACCTTAAGAGTCTTCAATTTATTATTTTCCATAAGAACTATGACCTTGGAATATATCTATCTAGAAGAGATTGAAAAGTTTTCTTAACAATCTTATCATCATAAATTGGTTTTCCTAGATTGAGACTTAAGCTAACTTTGTCACTCAACTTGGCAGAAAAGTCATCAATATTTCCATCATCAACCAATCTTAGTCTTTCAAAGATAGTAGTAAAATTATGGAACTTAGTTTCTTTCACCAAATTAGTTTGGTCATGCACTGTTTACAAGATGACACATGCATCTTTCGCATTTGTACAAGTGGAGATCTTACTAAATTCAGAAGATAATACTTTATTGTAGATTACGTTCATAGCCTTATTATTACAGTTGCATGCATATTTTTCATATTTAGACCACTCACTCATAGATTTTTCACTAGTTCTTCTATCAATAGTAACTATGAGTGGAGAGTAGCCTTTTAACAATAATCTGCTCAACATCTCCATCAATGGATCTCAGAAAAGCTATCATCCTTACTTTTTAATATGCATAGTTACTTTATTCATCAAGTTGAGCGGATTTGCATATAGATGTGCCTTCTCGATTGAATTTCATTATATAAATCACAATTGACCAACATAATAAATTTGCGTAGTTTGCTCTCATACCAATTAAAATTTTGGGGTGTCTCAGATTTCTAGATTGTAAGCCCAATACTATACAGTGGAACAAATAAAATAAACCTGCAAATAAACAACTAACCACACAAAGAAAAGGCATACATCTTTTTTCATGTGGAAAACCTCAATTGAGTAAAAAATGATGAATCTAACAAGGATCAATTACGTAATAGCGAATAGTTGCACGCTTGCTCACAACCTTTATTCGGCCACTTCTTCCACCTAATAACCGAGTTTTTCTTGCACAACTCTTTACCATGACACTCCTTCACGTGCAGTGTTCTTTTCTTGATCAAATCATACCTTGAACATATAAGATGCTTTCAATCTTCTATAAGAGATGTAGAAGCAAAATTCTCTAGCCCAAAGGTTCAGCACAATCTCTCAATGAAAGATTGAGAGAAGAAAATAATCTTCAATGTGAAATCCTCAAATTATGAAGATGGATACCCCATGGTTGAGAGAGGAGCCATTTAAGTAACCCACAATTCATATCTTAGTATAATACTCGTTGTAGAATTCAACTTACTAATTCTGGCACAATTTAAAAATAATTTTTACATGAGGTTGGATGGATTTTTTCTGCTATCCGATCGATTGGGCAATCATCCAATTGATCGGATGAAGCCTCTGTCTGATGAATCTTTCTTTTAGCTTGTTTAAACATAAGGCATCTCAGCTCCGATCTTTTAAGCCTCATATAATCGATTGGACAGTGTGTCTTCCGAATCTCATCCTATTTCTTCTTTGTCTTCGATTCAGCTCTTCAGGCGACACAAACCATAGTCCATTGTAAAAGAAATTTAAAATTACAACTCAATAACTTGTCCAATCCATTAATTAGCCAACATGCAAAATCCTTACATATATATAAATATATATTGGCTTTTGATCCTGTAAGAACTACTCTCACGCACTTACCATGAGATCTCTTAAAGGGGCCCACTTGTGGGTCCCATTTGGGTATGGGAGGAGGGGGATGGAAAGATCTATGTGGAACCACCTCACATATAGAGTTTGGCCCCAATCACATGTCTTTAATCCCTTCATATGTGACATACAAATTCAATTAATTCGAATTGGTGAACAGTCGATCCAACGATCCAGTAAATTTGGATTTAACCGAAATTTGGTGTGAGTGCTATCAGGGGGGTCCTTGTGTATTGCAATGTTTGAATTGGATGATATATGAGTCTCACCTAGAGTTCTTACAAACAAATGGTGAAAACCAGTTCTCATAGGATTACATATATATATATATATATAGGTACAATATGTAAGGTCTTGTTGAACTGAATTTGATATCCAAGCGTTCAGCGCACACACACAAATTCTGATCAAAAGGATCAATGCTTCATAAAAGCGAAGGAGACAAACGAACCAACCTATTCAATGCAATTGCTTGCTGGTGCATTTAGTGGAATCTCTGACTTCAAAAAAGCATGCGTCACTTGGGTTTTTTAGTTCGGTAATAGAATGGAATCATTGGAATTCAACGGATTCTATTGGACTTCTTGGAAATGCTCTCCGGTTAATCATCTGATTTGGAAGACGATTATGGTTTGCCAATTTAGCATAAGTTGATTATCGACATCAAAGTCCGTCCATAAGTAGGTGGAAATCACAGGTTTAAGTCCTATGTGGTATGGGGAGATATTAGCTATTTGTTTTCCTTTTAGAGGCAATGGTAGTTTATTTTCCTGTTACCCACACTAGCTATGCATGACCGATAATATGTGAAATAAAAGGATCAACAGGGGGAAAGGGAATGATGATATGATTTCCATAATTTATCCTCACCTCAACCGTTTCGTTCTCATTTCAACTAATTTTCTCGTGAGAATGGTACTGGTTGTAAGAAAATTGCACTTTGAGAATGCACAAGCAGGGCCCTTAATTATGATTTGGTAAATCTTCAATCCGATTGACTAAGTTGCTTCTGTTCATTAGCAATTATCATCCATCCAAAGTATGAAATCTTTTTGAGGATGAAAGCATGTTAGTGGCCTGACTATAAGATCAACCTGGCAAGGATAAAAATGACCTCCTTACCATCTCTGTTTCTCTCATGGTCCATGATCATGGAGGATCCCTTCTAATTCTATTGTACAATATGGTAATTAGGCGCATTCAGTTCTATTTCAAAACGCGAGTTTTCAGAGGGTTTCCCTTCCTCTATGGTGAAATTGTGAGGTGCCTACTCTCTCCTAAAAAGCAAGCCTGGACTTCTTTTCTTGCCCCTTCCCAGTCAAGAGTAGTGGGACCTTTTTGATTGATCTACCCGGTTTTAGATTAGTTCTCTGCCGCAAAAAAAATTAGGAGTGGCATAATGTTGATGGTTGTCCCACGGTGGATATGCTTCCCTTCCCTTCCTGCAGCAAATGAAACTCTGTGAACAGGCAGAAAGGATTTTCAAATGACTGGTGCTTTCTAAACATGTGTGCAGGGCCCAAAAACAGTGACTTTAAAGGCGGAAGTTATATATGTTGTGTATCCAGAAGATGTTTTTTTCCCGCGAAAACCCACCGCTAAAGACCATTTTGACACAGCTAAAAATTACTTTTTTTCGTAATCACTGCACATGGAAATTATTTTAGGCCCAAGTCATAGTTTCTCGAGTGGCTAATTACAAGGTCTAGAGAAGGGGTAAGCCTAACACCTGATTTATGTACCACATGTAATTCCGCCCAAACAAACATCACTTATGCATAATCATGTGAATTATTCATATCTGTAAATATGTAAATGACCGCAAACAAATAATCCCTAAAATTCAATACTTACATTTTACCTGACGATGTTGCCATGCTTAAGTTTTTTTTTTTTTTCTTCTCATCCTCAATCCCCTCCTCTTGGAATGAATACTTTTACCTTCGAGAGTTTTTTGAACAACTTTTTATAGGCAAGGCTCGGCAATTATTTTCTATCAAATTAGTATATTTGATGGGCTCTTTCTTGTATGTCTCCACCATTAATCATCCTCTCTACTGTTTCTGATAGGAATTTTCGAGAAAACCATAGAAATCCAGAGGTATACAAAAATGGGCTTCTAAGATAATATATTAGGGTGCATTTGGCATCGTGACAATGAGATGTTTTAATGTTTCCACGAGATAAGCCCATAGAAAATATGTTTGGTATTTACAAATCACTGTTCCAACTTTTAGTCTCATGGGAAGGAATATCAAAATCTTAACCCGCTTGTATAAAAAATTCGGAAGAAAAAGATTTTATTGTTTTTAAAGAACAACTTGCTGGTACTTTAATTCCTATTTATCTCAAAATGATTCTACTACTCAATTCCTAAAGTAGGTCATATGTTAATAATCACAAAAAATAGGCCCATATTATAATTTCTAATTTCTTATAATGGTGAGACTACATTACAAATCCTTTGAGTATGAGCGCTATGTTCGAATTTCTAAATGTGATTTATATGGTTAAAAAAATTAATCTTTAATATTTCAAAAAATATTTAATATTTGAAAAAATATTTAATCTTTAAAAAATTATTAAATCTTTTAAAAAAATATTTAATCCTTGAAAAAAAATACTTAATCTTTCAAAAACTATTTAATATTTAGAAAAGATATTTAATATTTCAAAAAAATAATATTTAAAAAAATATTTAATCTTTCAAAAAATATTTAATCTTTTAAAAAATTATTTCATCTTTGAAAAATATTTAAGCATTTAAAAAATAATTAATATTTCAAAAAATGTTTAATTTTTCAAAAAACATATTTAATATTTCAAAAAATATCTAATCTTTTAGAAAAATATTTAATCTTTTAAAAAGTATTTAATCCTTGAAAAATATTTAATCCTTCAAAAAATAAATAATATTTAAAAAATATTTAATTTTTCAAAAAGCATATTTAATATTTCAAGAAAATATTTAATATTTCAAAAAAAACATTGAATCTATTAAAAAATATTTAATCCTTTGAAAAATATTTAATCTTTCAAAAAATAATTTATTTTTCAAAAAATATTTATTTTTTCTAATAACATATTTAATATTTCAAAAAAATAATCTTTTAAAAAATATTTAATCTTTCAAAAAAATTAATCCTTAAAAAAAAAAGAAAAGGTAGAGCCATTTTATAATTTCTTTGAATGTGGGCCTACATTGTAAATCCTATGAATATAGTCTTATGTTCTAATTTCTAAAGGTAGTTATCACGTAAATTTTATAGTGAGACTCCTGTTTACAATTAACAAACATGATGGTTACACATTATAATCTCTTATAATTTTTAAAGGTGGGCACCACATTGTAATTTCTAAATATTGGTCTTATGTACAAAATTATAAAAAATGTGACTGCACTTTGTAATTTCTAAATATGTGTCACGTAGTCACGATCACAAATGGTAGTCTTACATTGTAAGTGTACTATATTGTAATTTATAAAGATAAGTCCCACGTTTACATTAAAACAAGGTCGGCCTACATTATAATCTCTTATAATTTTCAATGGTGGGCTCACATTATAATTCTTATAAAGGTAGGCCTACTTTATAAGTCTTATGAATATGGGGCCATATGTTCTAATTTTTAAAGGTGGATACTATGTTGTAACTTTTATAGGTGGATTCCACATACGGCAATAATAAAGTGCCCAAATATTAAAAGGTGGGTCCATATTTTAGATCTTATGATTCTCTTGCTTTTATTCGTTGGAAAATTTTTTTTTACATCATTAACAAAAATGTTTTTTATGACATATTTTCAGCAGAGTATTTTAATACAATATTCCCAAATAAGTTGTAGAGAGTTTCGTCTTGGCACAACCCAATCTTAGAACAACTAGATCTAAGAACAAAATTAGGAACAACAAAAGAGCAATGCCAAATAAGCCCTTAGTTTCTATAAAAAAAAAATGATATATTAGTTTGTAAGATACACTAAGATAAAAATAAGTGGAAAAGTATACTTGGATGATCAAGATGGATGATGGAACCAAAGAGTTCATTGATCATGACGATAAGCTAGGAAGCCAAGCTAGGACATATGTTTATATTGCTGATACAAGTGGTTGAAAATGGACGCTTACCATGAACCTTAATTGACATCTACTAAGCTGTTGGACTAGGCCCGAATCCAAACCCATATTTAAAATGGATGTAAATCCTCCATCTGCACCTATTTTCCAGGTCGGCTCTATCAGTTATTCTTGAAAGGGACTGGATCTCATAATTGAAGTATCTAGTCCGTATATGTAGCAATCATTTATTCATTCCCTGTGCTATAATGAAACTCGGATAAGGATTCCTTTGACCTTGAACCATCTGAAGAGCACAGCACTGGGTTATAAGTTTTTCACATAAACCCAGTCCGTTTGCTCCTTGGGCCTATTATTGAGAATGATCGGTTGCAGACCAAGAGCTAAGAGGCCTGTTCCATCCGTCGTCAAGCAGACTGGGTCAGCCCATTGGACACTTTGATTGAGACAGGCCACAACCAGG
Source organism: Sextonia rubra (assembly GCA_037013555.1). Lineage (NCBI taxonomy): Eukaryota > Viridiplantae > Streptophyta > Magnoliopsida > Laurales > Lauraceae > Sextonia > Sextonia rubra. Next base: position 13,125,075 of record JASUAD010000007.1, on the reverse strand, counting down.
TCATTGACAATCATGGCTGAAAATAGGAACTCAACCTCAAATCCGATCGAATCTGATCTGAACTGGGCCGCATACATCCACAAGTCATAGTTCCACATACATGGTTTTGTGTTCCGCTTGGGTTTTGTGTTCCGCTTGGGTCGGGCTCAACACGGGTTGAAGTCGAACTTGTATCCAACCTGAAAAAAGGGTAAATTCTACGTGAACACATTGAAGCTCAATCCGACCGGATCTGCATAACCTGCATTTTATGCAGGCCAACTCATTCAACCTGACCCAATGTATATAAGCGTGGCCCACACTCAACCTATATTAAATAGTAATTCGATATTTGAGTTAAACTGCAAGCCCAAAAAGCAACGCCCAACATGAATTCTGCTGGTAAACTATTCTAAGTATTAAAAAAGTTAAACCGGTAAATTATTTAAATGGGGGGCCCTGAACTAAAATCTGTTGTGGGTTGGGTTATCCTCTCCAATGCGGGTCGGATGAATTTTGCGACCCCTACGCATCAGAGGGAAAATCTCCAGCATTCATCAGGAGTTCCCCACACACTTTGAGAGAGGGCCCCAACTAGGTGTTTCAGCTTCTATCAGCATATCTGGGTCATCCCTCTGTGGGCCATTCTTGAATGGCGTTGCCGCTTCTGCGACCTACATGAGTTTGAGAGAGGACTTACCTTGCGTTTGGTTCGCTGGAATGGAGGTCGGAATGGAATGGTCATTCCGTTGGAGTGACCATTCCCATGTTTGGTTCATGAAAAATTAATGGAATGACCATTACTTCAGGAATGGTGATTCCTTTATACAGAGGAATGGCCATTCCATTGGGGGGGTCAAAGGAATGGCCATTCCATTCCTTTGACATTATTGGTTAAAGTCAAAAATGCCCCTGCCTTGTCCGATACAAATCAAAGAAATAACCTAACCTGCGTCTCTGCTTCCAATTTCTTCACTCATCTCTGTCGTCTCTCTCGTCTGATCTACTGCCAAGCGACCGGCACCAACAAGATCAGGTACGCCTCTCTCCCTTTCTCAGTCTGTATCGTTCTCTTCTCCTTCTCCTTTCTTCACTGCTGCAGACGCACACACAAACTTGTTGGATTCCTCCCTTCGAACCCTATTTTTTGGGGTCTGGACAGAGGAAGGTGACAGGGGGCTGGGCGAGAGGAACAAAGGGACAGAGGGAGGGAGGGGGACTGGGACAGTGAGGAGAGAGCGAGAGGGAGAGCACATTGGTGAGCGACACGAGCTGGGTGGCTGGGAAGAAGCCTTTGCGACGGTTGGGAGGCATAGCCGACGCCTTATCCGTCGCTTCCGATCTCAATTTCTCCATCTCACCTCCTCCTCAGGTCTCTCTCTGCACCCGTCTGGATTTGGTGTCTGATTTCTTCCAATTTGAATTCAACCCACATTCTTTCTTTGAAATACTGTTTGTCACAAATGGGGTTGATCTGTTTTGGCGATTCAGTTTTGCAGAGAGGAGGCTTCTCCTTTTCCCTGCAATATTTGGGGTTTCCTTTTTTTGTGTAATCCCTGCAATATTTGGGGCTTCTCCTTTACAATTCGATCCCTTTTTTTAGTGTAATCTTCAATATTTGGGGTACATGAATCTTTTTGTTTAAGACTCAATGCCAATCATCAGATCCCATATCAATATACGTGTTGAGAAATGTTAGTCTGCATTGAACTGTTGATATACCCGTAACAGTCGTTGGGTTGACTGTATCAGTGCTTTAATCAACATTTTCTCAATATCAGCATCAAATAATTAGAGATTAGTGCAATTAAGAAAAATCATGGTGAGCCCATCCATTTCCTACTTTGGTCTAGGCTAACATATAAATAATTGGATATTAATCAGACAGCCAACCACATTCATGTCTGATCACAACTTGCTCTTTAAGGAGTCCCTCTTTAAGCAGCCAAACAACCTCATGTGCATTGTATTTTATTGCAAGGCATCAAATTTTAGACGACTCTCTGCACATGATTCCTATTGCTTAAGCAAACCAGTGAATGCATTTTGATATATTGAGGGGATCAAATTTTTTAAGATCTAAAAGTGGCATAAAGCATGATTGTTACTTGTTAGGTTAAATCAGTTGTGGCAAAATGCAAGCCAATTTGATTCGCATGATATAAGCCACGAGCAAAGAAATTTCAGTCTCTAGATTAGATTGGACCCTTTATTTATTTATTTGTTTTTTTAGAAATTGGTTGCACCTCTGAACAGGCAAAGAGCTATTATTCAACAGAGAGATCGAGGAGGAGATTTGGGGACACAGAGAGAGGGGGTTGGGATGCTTTTTTATAGTTGTCTTTTATTCTAATATATCTTCAGCATGATAAGTTGCATGTGTTCATATTATTGAATGATGCTTTATAATTTTCGAATGATGCTTTAATCAGGTCCTCAATGGTACCTATTTTAATTTAAATTGATGTATCTTTCTTTTATGACAGTTATGGCACATGTTAGTCTAGCCAAAAGAAAATTGAAAGTGAAGAAATTGGCAATGGTTATGCAGTGGTGGTTGGACATTCTACATCTACTGGGGCTATTCATACAATTATCATATAAATTATTCGAAAAACAATGCATGCGTGGGGTTAGATCTAGGTACCAATTAGATTACTATGGTAATAGAAAAATAATTGAGAATTGGGTATATAAGAGTGATCACATATGTTTGAACAATTTTAGAATGACTAGGCGACCATTTGTGAAGTTGTGTCACTTGCTTAGTACAATTGGAAAGCTGAAACCAACCAGACACATGTTGGTTGATGAGCAAGTAGCAATTTCCTTGCATATCCTTGCTCATCATGTCAAAAATAGGGTAATTCAGAGTGAGTTTAATCGTTCAGCGGAATCAATAAGTAGGCACTTCAAAAGGTTTTTGGTTGCAGTCATTAGACTACAAGGAGAGTTATATAAGAAACCTGAGCCAATATCAGAAAACTCGGTAGATGAAAAATGGAAGTGTTTCAAGGTAAATGTTTCATGTTTTTTTAAATTATAGCTGTGTAATTTATCATCTATGTGTAAATATATTTTGATGCATTGTAATGTCTTGTAGGGATGTTTAGGAGCTTTAGATGGGGACACACATACCGGTCCATGTGCCGGCTGTTGACAGACCTAGGTATCGAACTAGAAAAAATCACATTGCAACTAATGTCCTTGCAGCGTGTAACCCAGATCTCCAATTTACTTATGTATTGCCTGGATGGGAGGGGTCAGCCGCTGATGGTTGAGTGTTACGGGATGCAATTGCTAGAAGACATGGTTTAGTTGTTCCACGTGGTAAGATACAATACTGTTACAAAATCAATAATAAACTAATTTCTTGAAAAGAGTATATATCACTAACATAAAAAAAATGTTCAATTTGTTTAAGGTACCTACTATTTGGTTGATGCTGGGTATACAAATGGTGAAGGATTTCTTGCACCGTATAGAGGTCAACGTTATCATCTGAATGAGTGGAGTAATGGACGTCAACCGACGAACGCGGAGGAATATTTTAACATGAAGCATTCAATTGCTAGAAATGTAATAGAAAGAGCCTTTGGGATATTGAAAAAACGATGGGCAATTCTTAGGAGTCCTGCCTTTTATCCCATTAATATTCAAGTTCATATTATCTTGGCGTGTTGTTTGCTTCATAACTATATAAGGAATGAGTTACTTGTTGACCCATATGAAGATATAGAACTAAACGAGGATGACAACGAAGGAGACATGGATGTAATTGGCACTGTAGAGACTTCAAATGAATGGACTTCATTTAGACAACAAATGACTATTTCTATGTTTAATGCGTGGAGATGAACTATTTGAATTTGTTTGTATTTTAAAGGCAAAGCTTGTAATGGTTGCAACTTTTATTTGCTTGTATTGGAGTGATTATTTGTAATGGTTAATTTAAGTTGCTATATCATGTTATTTTATACATTTTATTCATTGTGCCATTTTTCTTTATTATGTTGTTGGTTCATGGTTAATTAAATATCATGTTATTGGTGGATTGGTTGTTCTAATACTAATAGGCATGGACATGAGTGAAGATATAAACATCAATGAGAAGGGGCTAGGGAAGAATAAAAGGAAATGGACAGAAGCTGAGGACAGAGAGTTAGTTTTTGCATTGTTTGATAAGGTTAATGCTGGAACTCATAAGGCGGACAATGGGTTCAAGCCAGGCTTTCTTGGAGTGCTTGAATCTGTATTAAAGCAAAAGTTACCTCAAAGTGGAATTAAAGCCAAGCCACACATTGATTCCAGAATTAAGACAATGAAAAAGGACTTCCGTATTGTGTATGATATGCTTAACGGATTAAATTGCAGTGGATTTGGATGGGATTCAGAAAAGAATTTGGTGGTTGCAGAAGATGAAGTTTGGAATGGTTATGTGAAGGTATTATTATTTGAGGAATCATTTAATGTATTCTTATCTGGCCTTTGAATATATTACTTTATTTATTTTTTTTATATGTTGTTTGTAGACGCATAAGGGTGCAGCTCAGTGGAGGACTAGGAGTTTTCCACATTATGAAATGCTTTGCACTATGTTCGGTAGAGATCGTGCCACAGGAAGGACAGCTGCTACCACTGAAGATATCTTGGATGAGCTGACTAGAAATGAGGAGGATGAAGATACAGAAAATTGTCCTGTGAATTTAGAGGAAATGTCCACAGCTTCATTCAATAATGAAGGAACTAGTCAGAAAGGAAAGAGGAGAAGGAGCATGGATAATATGGATGGATTTCGAGAAGCAGCCATGATCATAGGCAACAAGATTGATGAAGCTACTGAGAAGTTCAGTAGAGCTATTGGTGTTGATTTGGATATAGCGACAAAGAGAGATAAAATCAATGAAGAACTGCGCAAGCTTCCAAATCTATCAAGGATGGAACGCCATAGAGCCTTGATTACTATAGGCCGTGATCATGAGATGACTGCAGTTTTTTTTACTTTGGAAGATGATGAGAAAGAAGACTTTGTGAGGGTTTTGTTAAGTGGAGCTCTTTGATGCATGCACTCTTTGTTTTATATGTTGCTACTCTTTGTTTTAAGCAGTATATGGATGTTATTTTGGACAAGTTGGATGTATTCAAACTTTTAAATGACTTGGTTTAGATAATATATGTGATGTTTAAGTTTAATAACATGTTATATGGAGATTTTATTGATGTTTATTGCTATTGTAAATCATGTTTAAGGTTTATTATCATGGAGAACTCTTTTAACGAAGGAGATGTGAAATTTCTGCTAAACTTTCTGTTTTTATTGTGTTGTGATTGTTGGGTTTTTGTTTTGCAAGACATTAAAGTTAGAGAGTTTTCTACTACTCTTTGGATATTTGTTCTATTCTTGCTATTTTTTATTGTTTTGTTGTAAGACTTGTTGCTCTTTTCATGGGGTTTTCTCCTTTTGTCTTGGTTTTTCTGTATTGGGTTTGTGATATGATTGGGTGAAAGGAGGGATATTGCAATGTTATAGCAGTTAGCTCTGAGCTGGATTGAATGCTTTCATATTTAGATGATTAGTGGAAATTAGCATGGAATCTGAAATCCTTACTTTTGTGGGTCATTTCTGTTTCAATGGAAATGCGGTTTGTACCATATCAGGAACATGTTTCTTTGAATAATAGGAATAGCTTGTCTCATATAATGTCTCATATAAGTTTGTAGATCCTGTAATGAAGCACGGGATTAAGATTGGCAACTCAAGTGGTTTGGCAGCTTGTGCGAGTGAATTTGAGCCCGACAAGAAAGCAACAATGCGGTTAGAAATATCAAACTTGCTTTTCTCATTTTTTGATGCATTAATTATCTCCTTTCCCATTTGTGAACTTCACCGTTCAAAATTGAAATCCTCTTGCAGAATTGATTTCACCTGAAGATTTACTACAGGCCTGTGCTTTATGAGAGAAATTTGATGTGTATGCACAACTGAACCTTCAACTCGTTTCAGGTTCTAACGCCACTGTTTGATTGAATTTGGTATAGTTAAGAAACACTGATAATGCTAAATTCACCCTTGTTTGAACAGAACAAGATTTAGCTAAGCAGTTTTAGTATTTTCCTTTCTTCCCAGTGTTCTGGGTGAATCTGAAAGTACATTTGACGATGTTGCTTCTTTTCTTCCTTTCTGCATCAAGATTGCCAGCCATGATGCTGTTTAGGCTTTACATCAGAAAGAAAATTGTTATTTTAATTGATCTGATTTTCTAATTGTTATTTTAATTGATCTGATTTTCTATTTGAATGCTGCCCCAGACACATACAAATGGATTGTGTCCATTTTGCCAAAGTATTTAGATTTCTTGTTGCATTTGGTATGCTCGAATGCAACCCAAAAGTCCATTTCATTGTTTTCTTTTCTTGATTTAGTTCAGTTTTTCTTTTCCTGATTGAACAGCCCAGTGATGCTTAGGAAGTTTGATAGTGGAGTCATAGTCATCCAGAATAAAGCCCATAGCGATGAGGAGGTATGGTTTCATGTCTCAGTTGTCATCTTTGCTAATCCAGTCATATTTTTAATCCTTAGTGAACTGCAAGCATGATTTCTGTCGTCTGCTGAGGTGGGACTAGGGATAGCCTACAGGCTGCTTGGTGGCAAGGGAAATGGTGGATTTTTCCAGGATTTTTATTATTTGGATAGAAAACAAGTGAGTCTCCAAGAAGTAGGATGAAAACCTGAAAAACCAGCCATCTTTCAGGTGGATGAAAGCCCCCTGAACCAGCCCATCTCTCACTTGGATGAAAGCCGTCTTTCAGCAGGAGTCATTATTTGTAAAATAGAAGAGGCAGGGACCAACTCATTCGATCAAACCATAGGGGCACTAGTTTCCCAGACCAAAGGATTCAAGCTATCAAGTTTTTAAACAATTGGATTTTTTTTTTCACTTTACAAGCAGACAAAACCTTCTTTATGTTTGTCATACCACCCCACTTTATCCTTATAATTCATCATTGCTGTATTAACATATCAGTTACTTTAAATCGATCTGCAGTCCCCATGTTCAGATCTGGCAATGCTAAACTACCATGATTTTCTTTTTCCAATTGCTAACCTTTCTTTAATCTACAGGTGGCAGAGTGGGGGGAGATGAGCATGTGCGATGCTGAGAGATGACTTCTTGCAAATGCCCTACTGGACATATCAAATGAATGGTTTGTCCTTCTTTCTGAATCATGTATTCCTCTCTTCAATTTCATGTTCCTTTACAACTACTTGATGAGGTCAAGGCACAGTTATATTGGCTCATTTGATGAGCCAAGGCGTACTGGAAGAGGGCGTTACAATGCAAGCATGGCACCAGAGGTTAACATCTCACAGTGGCGTAAAGGGTCGCAGTGGGTTGCTGCCAATCGAGAGGTCGCCATGCGTATAATTGAAGATACCAGATACTATCCAAAGTTCAAAGAATTCTGCAAGCCTGATTGCTATGTGGATGAACACTATTTCCCCACCATGTTTCGAATCGAGGCACCACATCTCTTGGCAAATAGAACCATTACATGGGCAGACTGGTCAAGGGGTGGTGCTCATCCAGCAACATTTGGAGAGACCGATATTACAGAGGCATTTTTACAAAAAATTATCCAGAACCGTACATGTACGTACAATAACCGGAGCAGTTCGGTCTGCTACCTTTTTGCTAGGAAGTTTGCTCCAAGCGCTTTGGAGCCTCTGTTAAAACTGGTACCTGAGTTTCTTCATTCAGACCATAGCAACTCTTCTATGAAGAGAAGAAAGAGAGAATCAGAATAGTTGCTAGGAAGAGTCATTCCATTATCACTATACCTCAAATGTTGAAGGGTATCATCTCATGGAATGTTTGAGAATATATCATTTGGGTTTGATTCTGCGACCCAATCTTATTTCAATATTATCTTACTCCTATTTATGAGTTCGCTGTTTGCAGGCTTGGATTATCATTGGCTTTTAGCCAATAGCCACAGCACTTTTAGTTGTACCATGAAATGTGTCACCTTCCTTTACAAGGTCATCATTCTTTTGTACGAGGTTATTTTAACATCCCATATCAGTGTGACTGAAGTTATAGATAGCCAGTGCAAAATAATCCATTCTTCTCTTGTTTTGGCTGCCCATTTATTCTTGTTACTGGCATGAATTTCTTTCACAAATCATTTTCATGAACAAACCATTCCTAACTTTGAAGTGGTCTAACCTGAGAATAGGTTTGAATTTCTTTCACAAATCATTTTCATGAACAAACCATTCCTATCTTTGAAGTAGTCTAACCCGAGGGGCCTACTTGAAAGTATGACAACCATAAAGAATTTTGGAGTTGAAAAAGAAGTTGGTCTTCTTTCAATTCATGTAGGTTTTTGGTTGTGCTGGAATATGATGTACGGACACTTTAAAATGGGCAATGTATCGTATTGTATCATATTTGATACTTTATTTTTTATGTTGTAAAATTTGTGTTCTTGTTCTTGTTGTGTCTATAGCGTGTCCCTGCCGTATAGGTGCTGGATATTAACCACTCCATTTGCATTGGATTTCATCAGTGGGGCTGTTTGAATCTGCGAGTGATTGCTTCGTAAAATAGCCTTCAAATTGGAAACTTGGGTTTTGTTGGTGTGTATCATCTGACAGGTTTTGGATCAAGGAGAGAAATGATGTTGGTTTAGGGTTCGTTTGTGTAAGACAATAAACTAGGAAATCTGGTTTTTTTTTTATTTTTTACTGAAAAAGGTTATAGTTTATGGTGTTAAAAAAATAATAAAAATAGAAGTTAATTGCCGATATTGTGCTTCAATTTCTCTCAAAGAGGAGTGAATATGAGGCACACGCCACACTATTTTTAAGATTTATTTGTCTAAATATAATATAGTTTGTAAAAATAAGAGTGTTTGACATGTGCTTTCGTGGTCTATTTAATTTGAACATGTAGAAGCTTTACCTTTATTTCCCACCGCCCATCTTATGATGCATGTGAAAAGTAGAGGTTAAAAAGAAGAGGCGGAGCTCTAGTGATTATAATGGATCACAACTATATCGTTTTTTTTTCTCAAAATCTGTGAGAGTAAATGAAGATGCAAACCATTAAAAATGTTTAGAAGATCAAATACGGCTTTGACACCAAATTTCAAGCATTGGATCATCACCAATCTCGAGATATTCATCAAAAAACATAAATTATTGTATATTATTTTTTGAAATTTGAAGGCCCCAAAAACAAAATTAATGGTTAAGGTTTATTATCACAGGGGTATATTGGTCAGTTTATATAAATTTTATTCCATTCCTAGCATCATTCCAACGTACCAAACATAGGAATCGAAATGGAAATCTCATTACTGGATTGATTCCTTTGTCTAACCAAACGTTGGAATGGGAATTACTATTCCAGCCTCCATTCCATTCCAAGCTCATTCCAGCCTTCATTTCATTCCTCTCAGCAATTATTCCAGCGAACCAAACGCTACCTTAACAAATAAAGAAAACGGACCCTCTACGGTAATGCACAGTACTTATCACGTGCAAATCGTGATGTAAAAGAACGTACGAAGTCGGTGGACTACAGAAAGAACGACAATTCCCCACCCCCACGCCCCCACCACAATACAAGAGGAGGATGTGACTTCATTGACATTTTTTATGGCTTCATTCCATCAAAGTCTTTCTGGGGCGCTTGTTTTGTTCCAGAGTTGAGAGAGAGAGAGAGAGTATATAATTATAAATTCTCCAATAAATGCTTTTCCTAATCCTCCCAACTGCTGAGAAATGAACCTAATTTTGTATTTATGGAAAATCTCAAGGGCTTTTTTAGAAGAAAAACATGAATTTAAAATAGGTAAAAGTTGGTTTTTGAAAGAGAAGTTTCTAGAATTGGATTAATTACCGTAGTTGGCTAGTGAGACATTTTGTATTTTTGAATTTGAAATGAATAATTGGGGGCATGAGTTTTTTTTTTTTATAGTGGCCATGCTGTGGTAGCGCAGATTAAATCCGCAATTGTTTAGAGCAATCCGTAATTCTCGACCAGCTAAGCTTCTTATAAATAGATGTATTCACCCTTGTTTAGAGAATTAATTCAAGAGAAAGCAAAATAAGTGTCTTGTGAGAATTTTCCTAGCATCTTCCAACTCTTTTTTTCTTTTTTTTTGGGTATCTCCTTAGCAAGCCTCTCTTACATTAAGTGGTTAAGTAGAGCTTTCAAGACAAGCTGGCCGTGCTTTCAATAGCAACATTGCCACGACCAAGATGTTCTAGAGTTTCAAAAGCCAAAAGCGATTTTTTCACAATATTGAAAATTTGAAATTTTACTAATCAAGGAAGAAATTTAAAGAAAAGATCTATAAGCATCAATTGGTTTTGCTATTAGAAATTTTCAACTCACATCGCAAACAAATAGCCTTCCCTATATTTGAGGGGCCTTTTAGGTGGGAAGAATTGTTTAAATCAGAAACGAAATGGAACGATTCTTAGATTGAAGAATTTCGGCAAACATTTGGAATCCATAACAAGAAGTGATGTTTTTGCATTTGAGCGTACTTGACCATATAGTTTGGTCACCTTCATATAAAGCCCACCCAGTTATAGTCATCCCAACATCCCCCGCATGCACAAATCAGCACCCATGGCCATGACTGACCCAAATGTATTACATTCAAACAGTACGCACCACGCAGAGTAATATCTAGAGTGAAAATTACTAATTAATATGCATATTCTAGATCAATAATATACCATGCATAATAAATTGTAGGGATTATTATGAGAAAAACCCCCTAAACGATTAGTATATGAAGGAGGGACCAAACACTTAATATTTATGGTAGAGGGCCTCTCTCTCTCTCTCTCCTTCTCTCTCTCTAGAGAGGGAAGTCATATAGTGCGTGCCCCCCGGTTGATTTTATGTACCTCAACATGGAGCTTATATGGGGTTTCACCCGGGACTAGGATGAAGGGGATCAAAAGACCTCTCTAAACCTCTCCCCTCTTAATTAAAGTAAAAAAAAGCCTCATACCCACCCTATCATCTTCATTTGAGACTCAGAAGTTTTATAGTCTATAGTTTATTTAGATGGGTATAAAGTCAATCTAACCATTTAATCTATTTAAGTGGGACTCAAACTCGAGGGGATAGGTGCAATTTAGGAGAGTACTTTGTGTGGTCCATTTGGATGGGACCCATTGAAATGGACCATTCAATGGGTCCCACCCCTGGTGCCTACCCTGTGCACGGTGTGGACTTGATAACTGTGTGTGTATATATCGAGGGAGTCATGTTCTCCTTCGCTCGTGCGGTGAAGAAGTTAACGCACTCTCTGCAATCTTATTGGACACCAGCAACGAGATCTACTTACAAGGTCCGGCCCACAAAAAACGCACTCTTCGTATTCAAATTCTCCATCTGCTCCCCAGTTTTCTCTCTCCTCGCCCTCATTCCACCCTTATTCATTGGCCTAAGTCCCTCTCTTCTCTCTATCTCAATGCTAATATCCATCCATCTGCTCTATATGTCAACCCGGTCTCTTCGCCACCTCCCTTTCTATTCTCTGTCTCTCTCCACTCCATATTAAAGAAAATGGTATAAACATGTAGGCTTTTGGGAGATGATAGATGATCGAATGCAAAAGCAGTTCGAGATTGCGTGGATGCATTGAGGCCCTAAACAAGTAGGCTTCCATTTGTCGTGAAGGTCATCACATGTATAGGATAAGTTGTTGCTTTCATCACACCACTGTAGATTAGTTATTCTTTTAAACTAGTCTTCGTAATGAATTTTTGGTGAGTAGTAAAGATTCTTAGTAACATCAATATACAGAGACACAGAGTAAAAGATGAGGTAGAGAGGAAAATATTCATAGGCAGAGCGTCTTTTTTATCCCCCGAATTTTGTTTATTTCTCTTTAAATTTATTTACCTGCATTTACTATTTTCTTTAATATGGAGTGGAGAGATAAATATTCAAAGTTAGAGCGTCTTTCATCCATTGAATTTTGTTAATATTCTTTGAATTTTCTTTACTATATTTAGCCCTTATATCTTTATCTGAACAACATTTGTTGGTCTTGATATCCATACGAATGCCTTTAGGCTCTGTTCATATGAATGTACCCCAAAGAAATAAGACATTTATCTCTTTCTAGGGAGTTTTCTTACTTTATCACTTGGTTTTTCATCTAAATGAGCCATTTGAATTTGAGCATTACCTGTGGCAAGTATTTCTGTTTCTACTGATTGTTAGAAATGGGATGTCATCAAAGGTTTTCTAAGTTCAGTGGAAGAGACATCAGAAATAAAGTGGTGTTTAGAATTGGAATGGTTCCTACTCCAAAACTACCCAAATCAATGTCAACTATAATGAATCTTTACAACAGACGGAGACCTACATCTTTGGAAATGGAAGGTCATTGCATCAAAATGAAGGATCGAGAACCAGTGATGATGAGTGTCATGCCCCGGGCCCGAGTAAATTCGGTTAGGCCTATGATATGGTATGCGTAATTCTGTAATAACCTGTACCGCACTTGAGCGAAAATGAATCTTCACAAGGAAATTTTCTTGAATTAAACGTCTTAATGTGGAAGAAAGATTCATGTGCACATAAGAATTTATCAATCTGCAAAAATATTAGTGTATTATGCACCCAATCACACCATTTATGATAGTAGAGAGCATACAAAAATACGTATTTAAACATTTTCATCATAACCTATTTAAATGAGTTATCAAAATAACATAAATCCCAAGATAAACATACTACATGCTTGCATGCATGCTAAATAAACATGATAACAATTAAAGAACGGTGATAAGGTACATGTCCATTAAATATACAGTAATCACGAGTATCTCAAATGAAATATGATGGCATGATGAAAAGAAAGAGTTGATCCAAGCTCAATATCCTAGAGAGCCAAATCCCATAAATCACTCTAAAGGATATGCCTAATAGAAGACGTTATCTGATTCTCACTTAACTAGTCTAGAAGGAACCTATGTAAAATCCTTTGGGAGCATGTCGATAACCGTATCAGGACTGGGGTCAACTCATGCAACACCAAGGAAAGCGCCCTAAGCATGACAGCTTAATAAAAATAGGCAAGTAGTACTTTAAATACATCGTTTCCAATAAGTAAATAAATACATAATCAATATAAAAAAGGTCAATGACAGTTCACTAAGCATGTTAGCATTGAATATGAACATATGTATAAGAGAATCAATGTAGTAGAAATATATTTACAAATCTGGCAACCACATTTACTAGTATCCTCCCTAGAGGATAGCATTTATCAGGGAACGGGATCTTACATCTTCCCCCTCTTAGGATCATTCAGTCTTTCGAATGAAACATACCTACGAGATCTCGAGAAGTAACCTTAAGTACTTCTTTCAAACCTGCTCCTCGATCTCGATGATGTGAGACGAGCGGGTCTCGAATGTACTTCAATCTAGAGCATTGACACATGGAAGATGTAACACTCCGACTCAACTTGATATGGTTTAGTGACTAATTAATGACGAATTAGTTGTTATTTGTGTTTTGGCTTTGTTTTTGTTTTGTTTTGAGTCATGGATAGGTAGTTGGGCTGGGTTTAACTTGGTTTGGGTAGACATGAGCCCTTTTTCGTAATTTTAGATTTTATAAGATATTGTCATTCATGCATCATCTTGGCGTTGATACATGTCTTTCATCGAGCTCGTTAATTTCCGTAACTACTTCGTATGCTAAAGACGTCATTTGTTTCCGTTGGACCGTCATTTGACTTGAACTGTAATTAGTATAACTTTTTGGACTTTCTTATAATTTTTTTAATACTTATTTTATATAAGCCAATGCCTCCACCGACTCTCTCATTTCTTCTCTTCTCTTCAACATTGGTTTCTCCTTTTTCTCTTCATTTCTTCTTTTCTTGGTTCTCTTCTTCTCGATCAAGCCAATCAAGGGGGATTTTGTGCACTCCGTCTTCACTTCTTTCTCGTGTAGTTTAAAGTAAGCTTGGGTTCTTGGTTTTCTTCTTCTTCTCCTTCTTCTTCTCATTAGCTGCGGCATGTGCTCACTGTCTCTCTCTTATTCTCTCATGCATGGTAATTAGAATCGTGTTTGGACGTCGAATTTGAGCCCAAAGACAACCGTTTACATGTTAGAACTTAATTGAAGCAAGTATAAGTATGATTTGGATGAACCCTGTCAGAACCTGAGCCCAGGAGATCGAGGGTTAGTTAAGACCTAATCAAGGACACACGTACTCTCGTGCATATACACTTAGACCTGGTCTAGGTGCACACGCACAAGGGAATTTCACACATGCCAATACATGTACGCGGAAGCTGTAGGTATCAAACATAACAAGGAAATATACACTGACAAAATGATATATTGACAAAAGATTACATAAGTTCAAAGTTATACAAAATGAATCAAAATGCAGATTTATCAATATCATGAATACACCAAAATCCCAAAATCCAATGAGATCCTAAAATGAAAAAGACCTATATGCATGTATGTTATCGTCACGCTCCGACGGAGGGGTCACATCCACTCCTCTAACCCTGATGGGGCATCTGGGGTCTGTCCTGGAGTTTGGTTGACCGACGAGGGGTCGGTCGAGGGATCTGAGCCTGTAACACCAAAGATAACTTATGAATACAACGATTCAGTAAAGTATAAGTAATAACAAGTTAACACATGTTGTATTTAATAGAATAAGTAATAATGGATAAATCATAGAATTTCAATTTCGTATACTAAGCAGTTGTGCCTTACCATAAAGCATGCAATCAGAATCAATGTGTACGTGATGTGTACATAATTAGGTGGCTACTACATTTGCCATATACTCCCAAAAAAGGATCTTATATACATACTGAGAACACCACTGACTGGGCCAGGGTACGATGGGTCTCTGTCTCCTAGGGTCTGGAAGTCCTAAGATATAAACTCACTGCAGTGGTGCCATATATACTACGCCAAATCCAACCATGTCGGGTATCCTAAGGCTGAGGCTGAGTAATGCCTGACCATATGGAGTCAAACAAATATTAAACTTAAGTAGATTATGCATATCATATCAAGCATATATCATACGTACAATACTTATACGTACAATACTCACGTTACTGGAAACCTGGAACATACTGAACAAATCAAACGAATTGAACTGACCGTACCAAAAGGGCATAACGAAAACTATGCAAACATACAGAAAAGTGAAGGTCACAAATCGTTCATAAAAGATGTCATGCAATTCACTTACTCGAATCAAGATAATTTACTAGCCAACCTTACTCGAGTCATCCAGTGTTTCTAACCTGCATGATGATGTAGTTTTAAGTTATTCGATACACAGTTGTTAGGTGTTACAGCATATCAGGAGAGTGTATCAAAGTCCCTTAAACCAACATCCATAGGGAGGTGCTTAACAGCTGGATAACTTATATGAATGAATCGCAGCCCTTGAGATCATTCATGCGATTCTGTCTTACTCCATTGGGCAAGTTACGGTTGCCTACATTCTAATTCAAAGGTCCTACAAGGTCTTTTCAATACCTATCTTACTTACCTTTCAAAGATCTTACGGCTTAGCTATGGGTGACCTTACGGCTTTGCCGTAAGCATCTTACGGCTTAGTCGTAACATGCATTGTGGCTCAGCCGTGGTTCCCCTTACTGTTTATTTGCATTTTCGGCTTAGCCTTGTTTTTGCTCTACGGCTCAGCCACGGTGAAGGTATGGCTTAGCCATAGCACACCTTATGGCTTAGTCATGGCTGGCCCATAGAAAGTTCTTTCAAATTTCAGCTCTCTGGAAATCAAGCCGTAGCTTAATCTACGGTTGGGTCACGGCTAGCCTACAGTTTAGCAGTAGCACATTTTACGGCTTAGCCGTAGCCTTACCATAGAAAAAACCCGGGTTTTACAGCTCTCTGGACTTTGAGCCGTAGTACAGTTACAGCTTAGCCGTACATTGCACGAGGTTAATTTCTTGAACCTGTTACAGAACAAGCTGGAAGTGTACCAAATGGGACTACAACATCTAGAAGATGGAAATTGACACAAGTTGGGCTGTAAAACACACGTCACATGCAAGATTAAGATAATTATTCATAATCAAACATATACCAATATGGTTCATCCAAATCATGCTTATACTTGCCTCAAATGGGTTCTAACAAGCAAACGGTTGTCCTTGGGCTCAAATTCGACATCCAAACACACTTCTAATTATCATGCATGCAAAAGAAGAAAGAAAGAGAAAGGGACGTGAGTGATTGCACCATGACTGCCGTGGAGAAGATGGAGAAGAAAAAGAAAACTGAAAATCCAAGCTTATTTTAAACCTTACAAGAGATGAGTCAAGCTTATAAGTGCACAAAATCCCCCTTCCCTGACTTGATCGTTGAAGAAGAAAGAAAAAGAGAAGGAGAAGAAAAAAACCAACGTGAGAAGAAAGATGAGTGAGAGAGTCGGTGGAGACTTCTATAAGATAAGGATGAGAGAAAATTGGAGAACAGTCCGATCGTTTATACTAATTACAGTTCAAGTCAACTGACGGTCCAACGGAAACAAACGACATCTATAGCATATGAGGTAGTTACGGAAATTAACGAGTTCAACAAAAGACACGTGACAACGCCAAAATGATGCATGAATGACGACGTCTTACAAAATCTAAAATTACGAAAAATGGCTTATGTCTACCTAAACTAGGTTAAATTCAACTCAACTACCTATCTATGATCCGAAATAAAACAAAAACAAAGTCAAAACACAATTAACAACTAATTCGTCATTAACTAGTAGCTAAACCGGATTAAGTTGGGTCAGAGTGTTACAAACCCATGTTGGTATATGTTTGATTATGAATACTTTCTTAATCTTGCATGTGACGTGTGTTTTATAGCTCAAATTGTGTCAAATTTCATCTTTTTGATGTGTTGTTTCATCTTGTACACGTGCAGTTTGATCTGTAACAGTTTCAGAAAAATGACCTTGTGCAGTTTATGGCTAAGTCGTAACTGCCTACGACCCGGAATCCAGAGAGTTGTAAAACCCAAATTTCTTCTACGGTAAGGCTATGGCTAAGCCGTAGAATGTTCTACGGCTAAGCCGTAGGCCAGCAGTGACCAAACCGTAGGTTAATCTACGGCTTGATTTCCAGAGCGCTGAAATTTGAGAGAACCTTCTACAGTCTAGCCACGGCTAAGCTGTGCAATGTGTTACGGCTAAGCCATAACCCAAGCAAGGCTAAGCCATAGAGTAAAACAGGGCTGAGCCATAGAACAAAACAGGGTTAAACCGAAAATGTGGATGAACAGTAAGGGGAACCATGGCTGAGCTGCAGTGAATATTATGGCTAAGCCGTAAGATGTCTATGGCTAAGCCGTAGGTCACCCATGGTTGAGTCGTAAGACCAGTGAACCTTAAAAAAGGTAGGTGTTGATGAGACTTTGTAGAGCCTTTGAGTTAGAATGTAGATGACCCTGATTTGCCCAATGGAATATGAAAAAATTGCATGAATGATCTCTAAGGCTACGGCTCATTCGTGAATGGTATCCAGTTGTTAAGTACCTCCCCATGGGTGTTGGTTTAAAGGACTCCAATACACCCTCACGATATAAAGCAACACAAAATAGAGGACAACTGTGTATTGGATAACTTAAAACTATATCATCATGCATGATTAAAAACATTGAATAATTATATTATAGTTAGTTAGTAAATGATCTTGATTTGAGTAAATTGAGTTGCATGGCATTTTGTATGACAATCCTCGACCTTCACTCTTCTATATGATTTGTTCGTATTGTCCTTAATATGCCCTTTTTATATGGTACGTTCGATTTGTTTGATTTGTTCGATATGTTTCCTTTAACTTAAGTGTTGTATGTATGAATTAAACTATGATATATGCTCACTACAATACACATGGTTTACTCAAGTTATTGTATATGATTGACTCTATATGGTCAGGCACTACTCAACCTCAGCCTTAGGATACCCGACGGGGTTAAATTTGGCATAGTATGTATGGCACTGCTACAGTGAGTTTATGTCTTGGGGCTTCCGGACCCCAGGAACCCGAGACCCATTCATGCCCTGGCCCGGTCGATGGTGTTTTCAGTATGTATGTAAGATCTCTTTTTAAAAGCATATGGCACATGTAGTAGCCACGTAGTTTGTATCTATTATATAGACATTGATTCTGATAGCATGTTTTATTTGACTGCATAACTGCCTAGTATACGAAAGTGAAACTCTATGATTTATCAGTTGATACCTATTCTGTTAGATACAACATGTGTTAACTTATTGTTATTTATACTTTGCTGAATCGTTGTATTCATGAGTTAATTTTGGTGTTGCAGGCTCAGATCCCTCAACCAAACCCTCGTCGATCAATTAGACTCCAAGGGAGACCCTAGATGCCCCGTTAGGGCTAGAAGAGTGGATGTAATCACTCCGCCGGAGCGCGTCAATGGCATTCATGCATATAGGTCTTTTTTGGTTTGGGATCTAATTGTTTTGTTTTGTTATTGATCTCTATGTTTTGCAATTTGGATCACTTTTGCATGACTCTGAGCTTCCTGTAATCTTTTGTATATATATATATATATTATTTTGTTTCTGTATATATTAGTTTAGTTTATTATGGTTTGATACCTACGGCTTCCGCGTACATGTATTGGCATGTGTGAAATTCCCTTGTGCGTGTGCATTTACATAGGGTCTAAGTGTATATGCACGAGAGTATGTGTGTCATTGGTTAGGTTTAATCTTAAACCCCGATCTCCTGGGCTAGGGTCATGACAGAAGACATCGTGCACTCCTACAAACTCTGATGGTAGACTTAGTTGATAAGCAAGGTCACCAACTCTACTCTGGATCTCCAACGGTCTCACATATCTAGGAGTAAGCTTGCCTTTTTTACCCAAATCTGATGGTGCCTTTTATCGAAGAAACCTTGAAGAACAACACCATGTCTCCAACTTGAAATTAAAGGTTTCCACCGCGCTTGTCAACATTGCTCTTTTGATGAGAACAGGTAACTCTCAATCTTTCTTGAAACTTCTGCACTTTTGCTGCCATATTTGCGATGGTCCATGTATGCTTCTGACTTTTACTTCTTCCCATGAAACTATTGAATGACAATGGCGACTATAAAGAGCATTGAATGGAGCCATCCCAATACTCGCATAATAATTATTGTTGTAGGCAAATTCACACAAAGCTAAATGTTTGTCCCATTCTCCTTTGAAGTCCAAGATACAGTTTTGCAGCATATCCTCAAGAGTTTGAATAATGCACTCTGAATGTCCGTTGGTTGTGGATGATAAGCTATGTTGAAACTGAGCATCGTCCCCATAGTCTTCTGAAATGCCTGCTAAAATGAAGAAATGAATCAGGTGTCCCTGTAAAAAATAATTGAGGCTAGCGTGCCATGTAAGCGGGTAACCTCATGGATGAAGATGTTCGCCATATCGTTGAATCTCATGCACTTCCTAAATGGAATGAAATGGGTTGGCTTAGTCAAATGGTCCACGATTATCCAAATAGTGTTGAATTATTTGCTGCTTGTCGGAAATCCTAACACAAAATCCATCAAGATGTGTTCCCATTTTCACTTGGGAATCTACAAGGGATGTAACATTCCTTGGGGCTTCTTATGCTATGGCTTTAGTCTTTGACATGTGAAGCATCTAGATATGAATCCCGCAATGTCTTGCGTAAGGTTGTTTTTCCAGAATCAGTCCTTTTAAGTTCCTGTACATCTTCGTAGCATCTGGATGTATGGAGTATTTGGCATGATGTGCTTCTGTCATGGTCGATTCCTTGATTCCATCAATCACTAAAACACATAGTCTGTCTCTGAAGTACAACACATTCTTAACCAATTTGAAATCTGGTCTATGAAGTATCTGATCTCTGGCCTTAACCAATTCCGAATCTCAAACTGTCTGTCCTTGATCTGCTGGATAAGCTCTGGTTGAAAGACTGACATCGATGTTATCATAACTCTGTCATCGACAAACTCAATCTCTTCGTCCAAGTCTCTGAACTCCTTAAGAATAGATCTCTCACCACAAAATACTACAAGCTCATTTGAAGACTTCTTATTCAAAGCATCTGCTACCACATTAGCTTTCCCGGGAAGTATCTGATAGGAAAGTCATAATCTTTGATAAACTCTATGCATCTGCACTACCTCATGTTGAGGTCTTATTAAGAAAAAAGGTATTACAAACTCCAATGGTCTGAATGAACTTCGAATCTTTCTCCATACAAATAATGCCTCCACACATTCAATGCAAGTACAACTGCTGCTAACTCCAAGTCATGTGTGGTGTAGTTCTTCTAATGTTCCTTTAATTGTCGAGACCCATAAGTTATTACTTTGTCGTTTTAAATCAACACACAACCTAGACCAACTCCTGAGGCATCAAAATAGATCACAAATTCACCGCTGCCCTCGGGCAAAGATAGAATTGGAGCTGTGATCAACTATTCTTTGAGCAGTTGAAAGCTAGACTCACACTCATTTGTCCATCGGAATGGCACATTTTTTTCGAATCAACTTGCTAAGTGGAGCTAAAATCTTCGAGAAGTCCTAAACAAATCCGCGATAGTATCCTGCAAAGCTAAGAAACTTTCGAATTTCTGCAACCGATCTTGGACTCTGCCAACTGGTAATCACCTTAATCTTAAATGGATCCATTAAAAGCCCATCTCTCGATATGATGTTGCCCAAGAATGCTACTTGTTCCAGTGCGAATTCACATTTCTCTAACTTTGCGTAAAGTTGATTGTTCCTCAGAAGCTGAAGGGATGTCCTCAAATGCTCTGCACGATCATCCATTGTCTTGGAGTACACCAAGATGTTGTCAATGAATACTGCTCATCAGCACCATAAATATAAATGGGGCATTTGTTAGTCTGAAATGCATAACCAAGAACTCATGGTGGCCATGTCGAGTATTAAAAGTTGTCGTGGAAACATTTGATTCTTTGATCCTCAATTGTTGGTAGCCTAACCTCAGATCGATCTTGGAAAAGTAAGTTGCACCCTGAAGTTGGTTAAACAGTTCATTAATTTTGGGCAAGGGATATTTGTTCTTGATGGTCTCTTGGTTCAACTACCTATAGTCAATGCATATACTCAAACTGCCATCCTTTTTTTTAACAAACAGCACTAGAGTTCTCCATGGAAAAATGCTTGATGAATAAAACCCTTATCCAATAAGTCTTGCAACTGAATCTTCAACTCATGAAGCTTTGCTGGTGCTATTTTGTACGGGATTTTGGAAATTAGTGCCGTACAAGGCACAAGCTCAATCGTGAAGTCCACTTCTCTGATTGTCATCCAACCCGAAACTTCATTTGGGAACTTGAAAGCCACTGAGATCTCTTCAAGCTTTAGAGATTGCTTTTGCTCTGAGATGAAGGCAATATAACCCTCACAACCATTGTGGATCAATCCCTTTGATTTAAAGGCTGAAATTATTCAAGTCTCCATGTGCTTCTTCCTGCTTTAAAATATGATGCTAGTATTGGCTTCATCCACCTTAAATAGGTAACTGTCTTGTGGAAACAGTCCATGCAAGCCCTGCAATGTAACAACCAATCCATGCCTAAAATCACGTTGAAGTCATGCATAGCCAACATGATCAATCTGTTGGTAGCTGCAACTCGCCCACAAGGATTCTACAATTAGGGTAAAAGTCCTTGCAAATTACCCTCTTACCAACAAAGGGTAATGGCAAACAACACAAAAGGTAGCTACATTGCTGCTCCTGAAAACCATCTGCAAAAATGTAATGCAACAAAGGAGTGTGTCGATCTGGAATCGAACAACACTCTGGCAACAACATCATAAATAGAAATTGTACCTTTTATGACATTGCCTACTGTCTTTGCCTACTCCTAAGTCAATGCATAAGTTATCCTAGTCTATTGGTGTCACAACCCGAGCCCAAGAAATCGGGGATTAGTTAAGCCTAATCAGTGACACACGTACTCTCATGCATACACACTTAGCCCTTGGCTAAATGCACATGCACAAGGAAAATTCACACGCACAAACTTAGTGTACGCCGAAGCTGAAAGTATCATTGCATGAAAAGAGGACACATACAGAGAAAACAAACATCTACAAAAGATTACATTGCTTACAAGATGTACAAAACAAAAGTGAGGAATCGGTTTCTATGTGATGAGATACAAAATGTAGAATGTTAAACTAATTTCATGGCACAGAAACTAAATGCAACCCACACAACACAAGTAGACTTATTCAAATGCCAGTCCGCTCTCCGATAGAGTGATCACATCCACTCCTCTAGCCCTGACAGGGCTTCTATTATCTCTTCTGGAGTCTTGCCGATCGACGAGGGGTTGGCAGTGGGATTTGAGCCTGTAACACTAAGCATAACTAATGAATACAACGATTCAGCAAGGCATAAGCAAAACATAAAGTAACACACGTTGTGTCTACAAAAATAATGAACAGGAAATAGTGCATAGAGTGTCAATTTAGTATACTAGGCAAGTCGTGCATATGAATAAAACATGCTATAAGGATCATAGAATAGATATACTGTGTTAGGTGGATACTATATTTGCCATATTCTCCCTATCGAGAACAGGCGTTGAGAACACTATCGACCGGGCTAGGGTACGAATGGATCTCTGGTTCCTGGGGTTCGGAAGTCCCAAGACAGGAGCACATTGCAGCGGCAACAATCAAGTTATGCCAAAGTCAATCTCGTCACGTATCCTGAGGCTGAGGTTAAGTAGAGCTAGACCGTGTCAATTATGTCATACAATGCATGCCAATTCAAGTCACATTCAAGCCGTATAGTACGTGAATCAGGTCATATCACAATAAAGTCAATCACAAGTATCAACTCTTTCAAGACAAATACAAGTCAAACAAATACAAGTCGAAACAATAATAATGAATGGAGGGCAAGAACCGAAATCAATATGTGATGCAAGTCTAGTTATTTTAGGGAATCATGATTGTTTATTAGCTAACCCTAAACTAGTTGTCCATTGTTTCTATCCGTGCATGATGATATAGTTTTAAGTTGTTCGATACACAGTTGTCCGTCTATTGGGTGTTGCAATGTATCGGGGAACGTGTATCGAAGTCCCTTAAACCAACACCCTTGAGGAGGTGCTTAACAATTGGACAACACACATGAATGTGTCACAGCCTTTAAGACCATTCATGCTAATTATATACTCCATTAGATAAGTCAAAGGTTACTTACATCTTAATTCAAAGGCCCTAGAAGGTCTTTTCTTTAAACTTATCTTTTTCTCCATTTTGAGTGGTCTTATGGCTTAGCCGTGGGTGACCTACAGCTTAGCTGTAGACATCTTATGGCTTAGCTGTATTATGCACTACGGCTCAGCCGTAGTCCCTCAGACTATTCATCCGCATTTACGGCTTAACTGTGTTTGTTCTACGGCTCAGTCACGGTTGGGGTACAGTTTAGCCGTAACACACCACATGGCTTAGCCGTGGTTGGACCGTAAGAGATTTCCTCAAAGTTCTGCTCTCTGGGTATCAAGCCGTAACTTGACTTATGGTTGGTCACGGCTAGCTTACGGCTTAACCGTAGTACATTCTACGGCTTAGCTGTAGCCTGACCGTAGAGTAAACTCAGGTTTTGCAGTGCTTTGGAAACTAAGCTGCGAAACTCTACGGCTTAGCTGTAAGCTTCAGTAGGTCACGTTTTATACTTGTTATAGTCTACGGCTTAGCCGTAGCCTGATCGCAGAGTAAACTCAGGTTTTGCAGCTCTCTGGAAACTGAGCTGTGAAACTCTACGGCTTAGCTGTAAGCTTCAGGAGGTCATGTTTTATACCTGTTACAGAACAAACTGAACTGGAACAATTGGGACAATAGACAACAAGCAGATATAGATATGATACAAAAAGGGCTGTAATTCACACAACACATGAAAGATTAAGAAGAATAGTAGCACTCATCATATACCAACATGTGTTCATCCAAATCGTGCTTATACTTGCCTCAAATGAGCTTTTTCACGTGAATTAATTGTCCTCTGGCTCCAATTTGACGTTTACACATAGTTCTAACATCTATGCATGGAAGAAGAAAGAAGAGTTGGGTGCATGTAGTGAAGGATGAGGTCTAGACTCAAAGATGTTAAACGTACAACGAGTCTTACCTTAAACCACACCAAGAGAGGGAGATCACTAGAGTGGATGTAAAGGATTCTTCTAGTTCTTGCTTGATCGTGGAAGAAGAAAGGAAAAGAAGAAAAAAAAAACAGAGACAACGTTGAGAGGGAGATAAGCAATGAAAGAGTCGGTGCATGTATCTTCTTAATATAAGATAAGGATGAGGAGAATTATAGAAAAGTCTAAAAGTTTAAGATAATTACGGTTCGAGTCAAATAACCATCTAAAGGAAGCAAACGAAGTTGTTTACATGCGAGTCAGTTACCGAAGTCAACGAGCTTGACGAGATACATGTAATGACACCAAGATGATGCATGAAAGACGAACTTACATAGAATCTACAATTATAAAAAAGGGCTCATGTCTACCTAAACCAAGTTAAACTCAATCCAACTACATGTCTATGACCCAAAACGAAACTCAAACTGACAAAACACCATGAACTAAACTAATGCACTGGAAAATTACCCAAAACACATTAATTATTAGCTAAACCGGCTTAAGTTGAGTTGGAGTGTTACAATTGGGGCCTGTGTTGACCTTGGTGGGGTTGTCCTTGACGCTGCCTGCTTGGTTGCTGTGGTTACTGTCTTGGAGGGGTTGGCAATGTTGGTTATGCAGGCAATGCTAGCATTGCTGTTCTTATAGACTGCTAATACTATGGCTGTTGATATGTTTACTACTGTGGTGATCTAGAATCAGGCTTTCTCTTAGGGCATTCTGACAATCTGTGGTCCATAAAACCATACCTAAAACATGCTCCTATTGCCTTCTAGCAAGTTTGCGTCGGGTAGCCCTTGCCACAATATCCACACATTAACTTCCTTGAGCTACCATTGTGACCACTATTCTTCTACTTCTTAGCCTAATGTTGAAATTTAGGCTCAATGGTGAATACTCTCTGCTCTAGCACCTCTCCTGCGTAAATGACTATCCAATGTGGTTTGATGTGTAAAATGAGGTGACTTATTTTAACTGTTGCAAATGTGGGCCATTAAGATGAAGGGGCTAGATGATTGGATGAGGTTGATTTTTTGCATATGGCTAGTTCTTATCATGATCTTTCAATTCCCATGCTCTTCATGATTGGCACAATTCTAGGTGGGCCCTAAAAAGTTAGTTCATATATCACACCATCTCGCGGGATCGTTTCTCTCTCTGTATATGGATTTAATCTTATAAGAAGTATTGTCACACACCTATTGTGAGAACTTTTATGGGGCCCACTTGTGGGTCCCATTTGAGGATGAGACTAAGGGATGGAAAGATCTATATGATATCACGTCAAATATCAAGTTTGCCCCCAATCACATGTCCCTAACACCTTCATCCATGGCCCACAAATCCAGTCTATTCGGATTAGTGCATAGTCAATCCAACGGTCCAATAAATTTAGATTTGATCAAAACTTGGGGCGTATGACTATCAGGGCGGTTTCCGTGCATTACAAGTTCTGGATTGAATGATAGATGAGCCCTACTTAGACTTCTCATAAAAAAGTGGTGAGAACTACTTCTCATATTATTATTTCCCCATATATATATATAAATGCATCTTTTCCAATAAACACTTTCCTTTTAGGTGATTTTACAAAAAAATTCATTTAAGGGAACCTCCTAATTATAAAACTCACCCTAAGTGTGGGTATACTTGAGTGGTTATACAGTGTTTTTTTGCATCTAGTTGGGGAGAATCGAACTTGTCTGTTACCCTTAAAACCAGAAAGTTCTATGTTCTTATTCCCAAGGATTTAGATGACCCTTTCCATGAGGGTTTTTTTTTTTTGGCTCTTTAATTTCAGCGACAAAAGGGTCTTCAATCATCCTAGAAACTCTCCACCACGAGTTCCACCTCATCTTCTTCAAAGCCTGGACACCACCCTGTTTGCAACCTATGATGCGCAGATACGAACAAGGATATAGATATTGGTATGGGGATTGGGGATTCGAGATAACAACTTTAGAAATTTAGGACATGGATACAGGTACGGTATCACTGAAAATACAATATGGACACGAGATACGACATAGATACTGGTACGAATATCACATTTTGGTAGTGTGTAATACATCATATGTGACTAACCACTAGAAATCAATCATTGGAAATCTCAGTCTAAAGTGGGGTTATACGGTCAAACTTATAATTCTAAAAAATCACAGCTATCAAAATCAAAATGGAGGGAGGGAGAGAAGTTTCAACTTTTCAAAGAGAAGGAAATGTAATTTAAATTGAGAAAAAAAGAACATTGAATGATATGAAAAGAAAAGCCACTTCCTTATCCAGGAAAAAAATATAAATAAAATGGCCAAACTCTAAGAGTGAAAGGGGAGAAACAACAATCAAATATGTAGTGGATTTTGAGTTTTACAATATTAAAATAAAACAAAGGGGGCTGAATATAAAAATGAAAGTATTCTTTTGAAGTTATAACCAGAGATTTCACACGATATTTGTTAACCCATAAAAAATTACAAATGCTATAGCAAAGACATTACAAGCAAAGTCAAAATCAAGGGTACATAAACTCCAGGATTGTGGAACGGTAAGTTAAGTACTGCATCCAAATGTTCAGAGATGGTGCAATCTACTCAGAAGACTTTAGATGAGCTCAGAATGTAGTAGTTCAAATTCCAGAGTAGGTGAACTTTATTTGGTCACTTGACTCATCTGATTTCAAATTTAAAGTTCATTGGCTCTGAGTCTAAAGGTCATTAAACACACTCAAGCTTAGGGGTTACCAAAGTGGCTGAAAATCTCATGAAAACTCCAAACATGGTTGGAAATGATGTTTTAAAGTTTCAAAGTATTTGGACGTCATCTCGGCTCAAACTAAGTTTCAGTGACTGTCTGCTAGCTTCTTGGGGGTCATTGTGGAAATTGACACTTCCACATGTTGAAACAAGTTGAAACTTAGAGGAATGCCTTCAAATAGATTCAAAGACTATCCTTCAAAGTTTCAGAACATTTGGACATTATTTGGACACAAACTCAGTTTGAATGGTTGTTTACTGAGCTCTGTAGGGTCATTGTGCAAAGCGACACCTTATGAAGATCAAATCTGCTGAAACTCCTAGAAAAAGCTCAAATTATGCTCAAGGGAGGCTATGCAAAATGTTAGTTCAAACGGACATCATTCGTCCCAAGGTCGACAAACATGTCAACTTTAGGTCAGTGACCCTTAAGGCATGGGGGTCGCTGACCAAAGTCTTGCTTCCCAACACCTAAAATTGATGAAAGTTGGACACAAAGCTCCAATCATTCTCAAAATATATTCTGTCAATTCTCAAGTCAAAAGGAATTCATTTGAGCTTACTTCAACGATATGTCAGTTAGGAGTTTGTGATTTTTGAGTTATGGGGGTCACTAACTAAAGTCCTACTTCTAGGAGGCCAAAGCTAATGAAATTTAGATCAGGGACTCAAAATATGTTTAGAGTTAATTTTGAAATGTTTCAAGTTAATTGAACATCATTTGGGTAGAAAACAAGCTAATTACTTACAGTGTAAGGTGAATAGTGACTTAGAACATGCAATAAGTGGGTCGCTGTTCGAAATCCTACTTTCACAAATTCAAACTGCATGAAATTTGGATAGACTTTCCAAGATACCCTTGATATCAGTCCCTACAAGTTTCAAACTAAATCAAGATCGTTTGGGCCTCAAACAGCTCAAATAAAGGCCCATTTTTATGAAAAGTTAGAAGGTAAAAAAGGGTTGAAATTTCTATTACACACTCATAATAGTGTCAAAAAATATCCCTCTAAGTTTCATGAAGATCGGATATTGTTCGGGCCCCAAACAGGAGAAAACAGGTCATATGTGCAAAAATCCAAAATGAGCCTTGTGAGAAACTGCGGCCCATGGTCACAGATACTTGTGACTTGGTCTTAAGTGGTTTTTGGGAGTTGTTTCACTGTATTTCGAAGTGTAACTCCTTTGCAACTACTACGAACTGTTTCAACTTCCTTTAAAGCCTATAAAACTTACATTTGGATTCTAAAGAAAGGGTTGAAACAAGGTTGAAGCAAGATGCGAAGCAAGTTCCAAGCGATCAATCAATTTTAACAAGTTATAAGCTTAGTTCCAATCATCTACAAGACTTCCAAAGCATTTCTAGCACTTCAAGCCTACTTCTTTTTCTCCTTTTTCACTAATTTTAGGTGATAAGAAGTCAGAGAACAAGAAGGAGCATCCTTCTTACTTAAAGAAGGCAAATGCAAGGGCCACTTGGATGAGGTTTCTTCCTTTGATTTTCTCACTTGGGAAGAGTTTTGGACCATCTTGGTAGTTGTGAACAAGTCTTTTTAGGCTTCATTTTGTTCCTTAAAAATTATATGTTCAGAATGACACAATTTTTGCTCCATTGTTACTTGTTTAAGCACCATTTTTGGATTTATACAAAAACAGTCTATAACTAAAAAGTGATAATTATAAAAAATTTAAGTTGATTCCACGGCTAAATTAAGCACTTTTGGTGGTCATTCAACAGTCCAAAACTCGAAGAAAACAAGCTTTACTGCTCTGAAGGAGTTACAGAAGGGAAACAGAGAGAAAAGAAAGGCAAATAGTGACTTTTCAGCCACTGTCTGCCAGTGGTCGTGGGCCACGGTCA
Organism: Sextonia rubra; assembly: GCA_037013555.1. Taxonomy (NCBI): domain Eukaryota; kingdom Viridiplantae; phylum Streptophyta; class Magnoliopsida; order Laurales; family Lauraceae; genus Sextonia; species Sextonia rubra. The sequence continues at coordinate 13,096,248 of JASUAD010000007.1, read as the reverse complement.
TTGGCTGGGAGCCAGTGACCGTGGCCCACGATCATTCCTCACTGCCTCCTTCTTTTTTGTATTTTTTTAATGTATTTTCTTACACTTTATGAATTTGGATCACATCTAAGACTAGAAAGAGGGTTGTAAATGTTTCAAAACTTGAAAACAACCTATATTCCCGCGGTTAGAGAATTTAAACCCATGTAAATAAAGAGAAAATAATGATGAACTATAGTTATTTCCCTTTCTCCTTATCGCTTAAAATGTGTGAATGTTGGATTTGAATTCGTTACACTTCACATCACGTTTTGAGCGTAACCAATATTCATTGTTTAGCTTAATTTTGGATAAATTCCTTCAATTTTGTCTTTTTCTTTTCGTAAAATATAAGAGAGTCGTATCCTAAAATTGTGCGCTGTATCCTAGTCATATCTTGTCGTATCCCATTCCCGTATTCGTATTGGATCATATCAGTACAGATACCATAAGTCAAATGAGGTATCTGGGTATCATAGTCTACAACACCTTTTCAACTAGACCATGTACCGAATCAGATCATGTACCCTTTGTGCTCATTAGCCATCACCCATCTTATTCGGCCCTAAACAATTAGAATCCAGACTGCAACATTCATCTTCAAAACCTAGTGCCTATCATCATTATGCATGTAACTCAAGATCGTGCGCCATTCTCATGACGCCATCAATTGGTTTTGCTATTTTTGCATGCACCTAGGTTCATGTTTGCACACACGTCTCACATGCAATCACCTTCATCCATGCAATTTCATCATGCCCTCATCACCACACCACACGTAGCCCATCACAGAGCCATATAATGAGATCACTCCGATCCATCATCATCCTTAGGTCCAAATTGAAACAGACCCCATCATCAGACTCCACGATTCTCACCCATTACTAGAGACCGTCGTTTGTTAATCCAAAACCATCTCTTGATCATTGTCATCTTCCCTAGTGCACTGTAACTCCATGAAAGGATTTGTTTGTCGTCGAAATTGAAAAAAAAAAAAAAACCGCCCCTCACTGAAAGAGTTGCCAGAATCATTACCGTTGCTACCTTGCAGGGCATCATTGTTGGGGAATCTCTCGTAGGTTGCCACCTCTTTTGCTGCTGCTTTCTTACAGGTCCCCATTGCCGGAAAATATCTCATAGGTCATCGCCTCTTTTGTTGGCACCCGATAGTCGCTCCAAACCGGAACAGGTGAAGAAGAAGAAGGAGAACCAATACGAGGTTTCAAGCCAAAACCCAATCTATTATTGACTCCCTAGTGTTGAATTGGACCCTTATTTATTTTAATGAGGGTCGACTTCAATGCTTACCTTTAGATGTAAAAAAACATTGGAGTCGTCGTTACTAACACTTAGGTTGAGCTTTTTTATTTTGTGATTCCCTCGTATGATTTTTCGGATAAAATCCTCTTCCTTTTATCATCATTACTCAAAACATATCCCAATTAGACATGCCTAATGGTACCTCTAAAATCCATTCATATACCGGAATAAGGGAAGACTCAAATGTCACACCAACAGAGAGTTTAAATAATCACATGACTACTCATAGCATCCTTGTCCCTGTTAGAGTTCTTATGACGGTGTGAAGAAACAATGCTAAGAAACTTATACAGAAGAGACAGAAAATTGAGTTGGTTAGATGACATATTGACATTTATCCGCTAACAAGATTTGATCTGGATTTCCACCGTCCAGCTTGGTTGTATGAATGTGTCATTGACAACGTCTGCTGTGGATAACCACTATCCTTGGTTTGACCCATCAACCCTCGGGAGTATAATTTAGAGTACTCTCTATGATTACTTCTCCTCCGTGCCAAATTCATGGACCAGATTCTTTCGTACAGAAAGACCATGGCCCACCAAAAAACAGAGTACCGCGGATATACTAATGGTACGTCTGTACATTCGTCACGTAACCTCCACTGTTGGCAAGAGCCGAGAGAGAGTCAGTCATTCTCACTCCAAGGACGCTTTGATTGCTTCTTGTATGTGATCCCAATCAACCAAAGCGCCATAACCCAAGAGAACAAGAAGAGCAGGAGAGTGTCTCTCGGGCATAATTTATGCAGAAGGTGTGGTTTTAAGCGGTTCTTTTATTGGTTTCTGCATTCAGGGACACGAAAGATTGGATTTTTCCATCTGGGTCTTGTGGCGGGAGGGATTTTGGAGGTGGGGCTTTTTTTTAATGATTTTTTGGGGGTTTTTCTAAGGTGATTTTGATTAATTTTTATGTAGAGGTTGTTTATTGGGATAGTTTTGTGTTAGTTCTGAACTAAAGTGTTGTTGTCTTGATCAATTTGAACAATGGATGAGTGGCAGTACTCTCTTCCTCTCAAAGATTTTGATTTGTTTTACATGTTTGAGCTTCAATTGTTGTTGGATGGTTATTGTGCGAATCACAAGCAGTTTGGGTAACTGGCAGAATGGTTGGTTATCCATTCTGATGTGCACTTGGGATGCTCATGGAAATCGGAAGCCGCATTTAGTTGAATTCCGTTGTCGGCCTTTCCCACCTAATTCATTGTAAGCACATTCGTAGATATGCTGTGAAAATAGATATTTGGTTTGCCTTTCCCCTCAAAGTCATTATCAGCATGTTTAAGGAAATGCCACTAAAACATTACCTTACCCAAAGTGATTTTGTGCTGCCACAAATGATAACAGCAAAATATTGATAACACCCAATTTGCCAAAATATCGAATAGTGTGCAATTTATGACAAATCGATTTTTCCTGCTAATATGCTAGATTTTCCCACTTTCTTTCTTATTAGCTGTGGGTTTAATGTATTGGTGTCTCTTGTTTTCATAAAATCTTCAGCTGATCCTATTTTGGTAATTTTATCAGAAATCTTGAGCAGTTTTTGAGGAAAACATTTCTAGAGCTGAGCTGGTTAATTACAAGGAGAAGGTACTGAGTGCAAAAAGGTGATGATGAATGCCACTAAGGTTAAGCGTCGCGTGGGCAAGTATGAGGTGGGAAGGACAATTGGGGAGGGAACTTTTGCAAAGGTGAAGTTTGCGAGGAATTCAGAGACAGGGGAACATGTGGCTCTCAAGATCCTTGACAAAGAAAAGATTCTCAAACACAAGATGGTTGAACAGGTATCCTTTTAATTGTGCTTTCCCTTTGCAATTCTGTTCATATTAGTATTCATAACATCTTAGAAATCCCGAGTCGGGTTTCAGATTTGGTGAATGTTAACATGTTGGTGCATTTCCATCTGGTAATATATATATGCATATGTGATGTGTTGAAACATTTTAGGAGGTGTGTACTGTGGATGAAACCCAAGTCACAAGCTGTTCAACTATATTAACATAATGGATGGTTATTTATTCCACCATGCAACTTCTGATTGTGCTGAAATTGGATATGCATTAGGTGGGGTAGTCTTTTCCCCCTTTCTTTGCCCTAGATCAATTTTGATTGTCGGTGTTATTGATTTGGATTTGTAAAGGTAGAGAACAGTTTCCAACTTTTGCTAACTCTAAAGTGGCATAGCTGACAAAGAGATAACCAAAACAAGAAAATAACATTGTTGGAATTTTTCTGTCCTTGGGTTGTCGTTCACCATCCCCTTTCATTACCAAGACTTGGCTTACTTGCTACTTAACTGATGCTGGACCTATGGGATGATGAATGATGTGCAAAAAAGAGATCAAGTACCAAATTAATACGCACAATAATTTATATAAAATTGGCACCAGCATGATGACAAAATTAAATTCAGCAAGGGTTATTTGTTTGATCAGTCATGTAAATTGGTCCCACGAGTGATTTTCCCTAAAGTAGGGAGATGGATCTGAAAATTGAGATTCAGATCTGAATGGGTTGATTTAATGGGGTGTTTTTCCACTATGAAGAGATCTAGGGTCCAAATCTAGGGTTCAGATTTGTCCAATATGGGTGATACGCAGATCTAAGGCTATTTGGGCTGTATTTTATCAGATTTCAGATCTGAATGCAGGGCTTGGCTTGTAAGAGCCAAATATCAGATCTAGGGCTGTTTTGAAGGCTGTCCTTTGTTAGGCCCTAAGGAGCACGGACACGGACACGGGACACAGATACGACACGACACGGACACGTCGACACGGCATTTCTCAAAAAAGTAGGACACGGACACGTCGGGGGACACGTTAATAATATATATTAATTTATATATATAATCATCTACTAAAAAATAATATCAATTTAACTTTTTTAATCAATTTAGCAATCATCATTATCATCATCATCAAAGCTTTATCCCAATTAATTTAGCAATCAAAAAATAAAAATTCAAGTACCAACTAACAAACATATCAAATTATCAAATATCAATGCAACACTAAAACATAATTTATAATCATTAAATATGAAATATCCATAGTTCCATAAAATCCATATAAAGAAAAGGACAGATCATCTCTTTCCCCTCCCTAAAAAAAGAAAAAAACAAAAAGCAAAAAAGAAGCCAATCTTGAGGCCTATTCTTTACTGAAATATTTATTTATCTTTTGCTTGTGATATGATTAATATTTACAATCATATATTTTTTCATGGTACAAAACTGTCATATATCAAGTTTACAAATTTTAATAACCACATGTTAACAAAGTGTCTAAGAGATATCAACCACATATTTATTTTTTAGTCATAGACACGGGTTAGGAATTGTGGGACACGTTGCAAAAAGAGTATCGACCAAGTGTCCGAAATTAAAATTTTTAGTTTTTAATTATGGACACGGCTAAATATTATCGGACACGTGTCCGAGAGTGTCCGAAGAGTGTCGGTGTCCGACACGTGTCCGACACGGATACGTTACTTTCTTAGAAGTGTCCGTGCTTCTTAGGTTAGGCCTATATCGGGTTAGATCCAAGAAGAAAAATCAGGGTTTTCTTGGGGCTGAATGTAGAGATCTAAATAGAGGGGTTGGGGATCTTAACCAAAAGAAAGGGGATGAAGGAGAATACCTTTTGAGAGTATTGGTTTCTTGGTCTCACACCAAACTCCCCAACTAGGGGTGAGGAAATCTGAAAATCTTGCATGGAGAATTCCAAGAAGCTTTCAAGAAGAAGGGTTTTCTTTATTCATCAATAATCATCTCCAATGGTGGAGTTACAACTTAAAAAGAAGAGAAACTCAACCATAAAACAATGAATGGTCAAGATTAAAAGATCTAATAGAGTCTCAACTAAGATATAAAGAAGATAAAGAAAGAAAATAAAAAAAAAAACAGCAACAAAATAGAGTGGCTGATGCAATCTAGGGCCTAGCAGCCCCTCTTCAAATTAGATTAGGATTATTATTGTTATTAGGAAAGTTTCCATTTTTAGCCTAGGGTTTTCTTACACATTAAGTTTGTTTTTACTATATATATGGCATTGTAAAGAAGAAATTCTCAGATTTGGTTGATTAATAGAATTGGGTTTTCCCCAAAGAGGCGCGTCCTCGTGTGTGTTGAAGTCTTTGTGACCGTTCGAAGTGTCGTTGGACACGTGCTTAGGCACCTCCACGCAGTTCTAACCCTAGGGTTGCATCAGATTGGAATCAGAGACGAAGGATCTGCACGATCTTCCGGCGTGATTACCCCTATCTAACCTTCACCGATTCACCCCTGCCATCCATCCTATCGATACAGTCCCATCGTCATCCCCCACCATCTTCGCCACAGAAGACCACCAGCCACTGTCGAAACCCCTGTCCTAACCTAATCCCCTTTGAAACCCTAAAACCACGCCTCTGTTCAAACCCATCCAACCCCATCGGTCCATCCCGCATCAAATCCCTTCAAATCCATAGCCCCGGGACCCAAATCCCTAAATCCTGACCAACTGAAACTTCTGTCGAATCCCTTTGCCCTTTGTTGACACCAATTTCCACCCCTATCAACCCTCGATTTCCAGATCTAAAATCCTTAAACCCATTCCCAATCCCGCTGTGCTTCATACCACTGAACATCCAACACAGTTCCACACCCTAGATCTACACCCCTTACGAAACGCATCACACCACTACCATCTCAGCAACCTTTCCCCTCATCAAATCTCCATCGCCACTGCCTTCCAACCCCACCTTCCAAATTCCTGAACCCAGTGTGCATTAAAAAAAAAGGGGAAAGGGGGGGGGGGGGGGAGCAGAAAGAAGAGACGACAGAAGATATACCTAGCACCATCGCCACGCCGTCTGTTACTGCTGTTCGCTGTCGTTGTTCGAAGACCGTGCTTCCCACCGTTGTGTCAACTTGCCCTGCACAGCCAGCTGTCGTCGCTGATCACCGCATCTTCCACAATCGGCCTCCTCCAGACGTCCGCCTCGCACGCCTGCGGTTATCCGCTCGCCGTCGTCATCAGTCACCTGCCACCAGTCATCGGCCGCTCACCCATCTTCTCCCTCCTCTCCTCTTGTATCCACTGAAGCACCCGGCCGCTCACCCATCCTCTCCCCTCCTCTCCTCTTGAATCCACCGAAGCACAAAGCGGCAAGAGCCCGTTTTTATCTCCAGCTTCTCATCACGAAGAACGAGACAGCGAATTGGGCCGGATCAACATCAACTGTGCTCCGATTTCCGATCTGTGTTTTACCAGTGTACTTCTGAAGAGTAGATCTACACATCAGGTCAGTCAGATTTCAATTTTGCATTAAAAAAATGCCTCCTAAGAAGCAAGTGGATGCTGAATCTTCATCTTCTTCACTTGAAGATTTGGCTAGTATCATTAGAGAATTATCTGTCAAAGTTGATGGCATGCACACCACCCTGCAACACTTGGACATTAGAGTGACAAATCTGGAAAATAATCAACGTGTGCATCACCACCGTGATGATGGTGCAAATATTCGGAATCAACGGGATCCACCGGTCCATAATCCTGATCGAGATTTAGGAATTAAAATTGTGATTCCTGAATATGATGGAAAATTGCAGCCTGCTGAATTCATGGATTGGTTAGTGTGCGTGGAAAATATTTTCGCACATAAGCCAATGACTGAGCACCATAAAGTCACACTAATTGCCACCAGATTCCGAAATTATGCTGCAACTTGGTGGGCTGAATTGCAAAGAAAACGGAGGAATCAGAACATGGACCCTGTTGATACATGGACTGAGATGAAAAATATTTTGAAACAAAAATTCCTCCCTGTCAACTATGCAAGAGATCTCCGTTCCAGTTTTCAAAATTTGAAGCAACGGTCCAAGACAGTTGTTGAATGTTCTGAGGAATTTTTGACTCTGCAAGCTCGTTGTGGCTTGAATGAAGATGATGATGTGGTAGTTGATAGATTTTTCAATGGATTGAGACTAGACATTCAGCATATCCTTGCCTTCCAACATTTTGATAATGTCGATGAACTCATCCAACATGTTATCAAGGCTGAGGGAATTGCAAATCATCAAGTACAAAAATCCAAATGGGTTTCTCCGAAGAATTCATCTATACAAGAAGCTAAATCCAATGGACAGATTTTTGCTAGGACTAAAGGTCAAAATAAGATGGTTTATTTTCATTGTCACCAGCACGGGCATCGCGCCGCAGATTGTCCAAAGCGAATACATCTGATTGAGATTGAAGGTGCTGATAACAATATCCGAGATGATATTAAGGGTACTGATACTGATCCTAAAGATATTGACAATTCTAAGGATATTGACACTGCGGAAATTGAATTCATCGATCCAGAGCCCCCAGATGAAGCTCTTATTGTCCTCAAGGATGCTTCACCAACTGTTGAGCATAAGTGGTTGCTCAAAAATATTTTCCGTTCCACAGGAATAATTCAGGGACAAAACTGCACAGTTGTTATTGACAGTGGAAGTTGTGAAAACCTCATCTCCCAGGCTCTTGTTGATCGCCTTCAATTGAAAGTTTATAAGCATAACCGTCCTTATTTTGTCAAGTGGCTAATGAATGGTGATCAAGCGCATGTTCGACATACTTGCAAAGTTACTTTTGCTATTGGTGAGACTTACACAGATACAATCCAGTGTGATGTACTACCTATGGATAGTGGTGATATCTTATTGGGCCGTCCTTGGATGTATGACAAAAATGGAACTCATGGTATGCGCGACAACACCTATCCATTCATGCATGGTGGACAGCAAGTTACTCTTTATCCTGAGAAACCATATCCGCCAAAGAAGAATTCCTGGAAAGCTGCCACAAAGGATGTCCTTCATGTTCAACACATTTACACTGGCAATCCGAAGCAGCATCGAGTTCGAGGACGAACCCTTCTTTCAACCCGGGGAGGATGATGCAGTCTAGGGCCTAGCAGCCCCTCTTCAAATTAGATTAGGATTATTATTGTTATTAGGAAAGTTTTCATTTTTAGCCTAGGGTTTTCTTACACATTAAGTTTGTTTTTGCTATATATATGGCATTGTAAAGAAGAAATTCTCAGATTTGGTTGATTAATAGAATTGGGTTTTCCCCAGAGAGGCGCGTCCTCGTGTGTGTTGAAGTCTTTGTGACCGTTTGAAGTGTCGTTGGACACGTGCTTAGGCACCTCCACGCAGTCCTAACCCTAGGGTTGCATCAGTGGCCGAACATCTTTGTGTACACTTAAATTGCGGGCCCCTCTTTATTCACACTTTAATGAAACTTCATATCATGGGACCCTTATATTATTAATAAATCTACTGAAGTAGCTTGGGGCCCATATTTAAATTAAAACATCTTTAAATCAGCAACAACTCTTCCCCCTTGGCACATCCTAGTGTGGGGCCTTTTGCTTGCATGCCTAGAGAGCTCTTCAACGGTGTTTCTTCCTCTGTACCACGATCCAACGGTGGATCTTGTAAACCATGATGGATGAGCCCCATAAAAGGGTAATCCATCCATAACGAGACCATGTGATTTAATCTTTTCTTGTTCCTTGACTTGATGCCCCCATCATTAACTTATACTAATCACAATCATGTACAGCAATTATAATCTAATATGAAAGGAATCTAACTTATTTACAATTTATCCTTTTGATTAAGTCTATCCACATGTGTGTAAGGTATATTGGGTCAAGCCCATTAGAATACAGATGGGCCTAAAAAGGCCTATATGTGCAGTGTTAACATTCCCCCTCAAATTGATGTTGGTTCATTAGCAGCAATTTGCGAATTAGGAACTCATGGTGTGGCCGAGGAAGACCTTTAGTGAAGATATCAACCAGCTGAAATTCGCTAGAAACATGAGGAAGACTGATAACTTTGCGATCAAATTCGTTTTGTATAAAATGACAGTCCACCTCAATATGTTTTGTTCTTTCCTGGAACACTGGATTTTTCGTGATTCGAATGGCACTAGTATTGTTGGCATGAAGAGGGGTAGCTTGTTTTTGAGGAAAACCTAGCTCAGAAATTAATCCACGTAACCAAAGAATCTCAGAATTGGTTGAAGACATTGCATGGTACTCCGATTCTTTGGAAGATTTTCACACCTTATTTTGTTTCTTGCATTTTTTAGAAATTAATGACTCACCCAAGTAAACACACTATCCTGTAGTAGGCAGTCGGCTGTCTGGACAGCTTGCCCAGTCTGCATTAGAATATGCATATAGAGTAAGAGGAGTGCCAATAGGAAAAAATAAACCCCTTGTGGGAGATCCAAGAATATAATGAATGATCCGCTTGATAGCGGCCAAATGGAGTTGTCTTGGTGTTGTCATGAACCGACTAACCACATTCATAGCATATATATCAGGTCTGGTGATTGTCAAGTACACTAAACTTCCAACTAATCATTGGTAAGTTGTGGGATTAGGAAGTAGATCTCCTTCATGTTGACTAAATTTAGCATTGACTTCCAAGGGTGTATCTACTGGAGTGGAGCCTTGAAGACCAGCAAGTTCAATGAGATCTATGACATATTTATGTTAATGAAGAAAGAGACCTTTGTTTGATTGACAAACTTCTAGTCCCAAGAAATAAGTTAGGGGCCCAAGGTCTTTCATATGAAAGGCCTCTTGAAGTGAAGATTGGAGCTGTCGAATCATGGCTGGGTTGGTCCAGTGATAATGATGTCATCCACATACACAAGAAGAATGGTGGTCCCTTGAGTAAGTTGGTGAGTAAACATGGAGGGATCATATGGACTTTGAAGAAAATCCATGCCAAGTATGCTACGAAATTTCTCAAACCATGCTTTGGGTGCTTGTTTGAGGCCATATAACAAACGTTGTAGCCGAGCGACCTCCGATTTGGGTTTAGAGTTGTATCCTTGGGGAAAACACATATAGACTTCCTCCTTGAGATCCCCATGTAGGAAAGCATTCTTTATATCCATCTGATAGAAAGGCCATGAATGAGAAGCTGCAACTACTAGAATTGTGCGAACAGTTGTCATCTTGGCCACTGGGGCAAAAGTTTCGTCATAATCAATGCCTTACTCTTATCGGTTCATGACAACACCAAGGCATCTCCATTTGGCCGCTGTCAAGCGGATCATTCGTTATATTCTTGGATCTCCCACAGGGGGTTTATTGTTTCCTGTTGGCACTCCTCTTACTCTAAATGCATATTTTAATGCAGAGTGGGCAGGCTATCCGGATAGCTGACTGTCTAGTACAGGCTGGTGTGTTTACTTAACAATAGCTACCTATTTGACTATTCATTCTGCCAAAAAGTTTGTATCACATGCAGCTTGGTTGCACCCAAAGGTGCCCTCTATCAAATGTGTGCTATGGAATACAGTTCTTGGTTAGTTTATCTCTTAGATGTGAAGGGCCACAAGACACTTACAGAACGGAGGATTGAAGTTGCAGGAGAGGACATAATCTTTAACCTGTTTTGGGCAATTGATTTAAGTTGACTATTGTAAGAACCCTGAATTATAAATGGGCCAAACCTAAATTATTAAATGGGCTAAATGGGCTTAGAGAGGCCCAGTTTCGATCAGTCCAATTCATGACTGGATTGGGCTATTGGGTCAAATTTCTCAGGTCCATAAATGATCCAAACTCACTTAATTGTGACTCTATAGCTTCCCAAAATTATGACTGTGAAACTCCCACACTTAAATTCCCCAAACTTAAATTCCCAAAAATTATAACTGTGTAACTCCCAAAATAATGACCTTAAATTGTGACTTTTAGTCTTCTTAGGTGACCTTTCAAGGGAAATCCTTTAGGATTCCAGCACTATATAAGAAGAGATCTCCTCTCATCTTTGTTCACTTTCTCATGGTTCTCATGGAAGAAGAGTAGGATTCCAATATAGTGATATTTGAATATAGAAGCAAGGAGATTCCAAGGAACATTTAGCCTAGTGAATGTCCAATTTGAGGTCCTTCGTTACATATACCAGGTGAGTAGATTTTTCCCTTGACTTGTATGAATTGGGAATCTCTTTGAATATAATTGACCGACAGTCACTAAAGCTCTACATACATAGTATAAAATCTGTATTCTTTTATTTCAGTAGTTATATATATATAAGACAAGCATGCACTGTCAACATGATAAATCTGCATTCTTTTGTAATATTTCAGTAGTTATATATATGAGACAAGTATGCACTGTCAACATGATAATATGTGTTCTTTATATTGCTGTTTACATACTGCCAATGGGATAAATCTGTATTCTTTTGTAATATTTCAGTAGTAATAAATATAAGATAAGTATGCACTGTCAACATGATAAATCTGTTTTCTTTATATTGCTGTTTACATAAGACAGCAACTGAACAAAATTGCTGTCAACATGATAAGCCAAGAATTTTTACTGAATTTGGACTAATGTTAGTCAATCGTCCAATAATGGAACTGAATAGTCACCATATTAGAATTGTCCACATTTCCTGTATGAATATTTAGTGATTAATTCCAGTTTCAGCTACAAAAAAAATTGGGGAATTGAATATTCTGTTTGTTATTGGTTCTGTAAAATGTTTTTATTGTTATTTACACACCACAAATACCAGAGATTTATGAAGAAGCATCTGAGTTCTAAAACCCATATGCCTTTCACTTGAGAAAGATTTTTTATTTTGCAAAAACTACCAAGAACCTGAGTACAATATGGGAACAATGCTGTTGTTAGTTTCAGACCTAATCATGGACTATCATTATCTGTTTTTGTTGTGTAATATTCTCTACTATTTCTAAACTTTTTAAATGGATATCATCCTTTGAACATGAGTATAGAATGAACAGTTAATAAAGTACTTTTGGGATGCCTACTATAATATTTGATCTAAGATTAATGACAAATTATGATTAGAATGTTAATACTATGGCTGATGAATGTGAGTAAAATGTTGATTCTATGACTAATGAATCACGAATAAAATATTTATTCGACTGAATAAAAGATACAATCAATGCCACATACTTGTGACCAATAATGATTCCGAGTGGGGCGAAACTTCAATATGAAGTATGTGGGATTGGTTAATGGTGATGGTATTATTATATAACCTAAAATTGGAAATCAGAATTTGAGTATTTGATTTTATGCTGGTATTGGATTAAATCTCCAAACAATCAAATGGGTGACAGCCTTGTCACGACATGAATAAGAATCCCTTTTAGGAATCAAATGGGTGACAATCTTGTCACGACATGAATCCCCTTTAAGAATCAAATGGGTGACATTCTTGTCACGACATGAATATGAATCCCTTTAAGAATCAAATGGGTGACAGCCTTGTCACGACATGAATATGAATCCCTTTAAGAATCAAATGGGTGACAGCCTTGTCACGACATGAATATGAATCCCTTTAAGAATCAAATGGGTGACAACCTTGTCACGACATGAATACGAATTCCTTTTAAGAATCAAATGGGTGACAGTCTTGTCACGACATGAATCCATATGATTGTGTAAACCAGTAAATATGGTGATTCATTACTTTATGTTATTAAATATGATTGTGAATTTTTCTTCCAAAGAAGCTTATGAACTTTCTTAAGAGAGTCTATGAATACTTGAATTATGGGATGATGTAGTTTATTTTGAATATGAAATATGAAATTTCTACTCAACAGTGTTACTGACTAGTGATTCGCCCCACTACAGGTAATGTATTTGTAGCGGGATCTGAGAGCGGCGGAAATCAGCATATAGATTTTGGCATGCAACGCTGATAGAGAGTTCAAAAACTACCTAGACCATTAGATGGAGTCAACCCTATTTTGGAATATTTTAAATTTATTGTCTGTTCCTAGCAATAATTGTAAAGACTTTGTTAAGATATTAATGTTATGATTTTGCCTACATCTTCGCTTGGACTCGCTCTTGAATTTACTTTATGAATGTTGAATACGTTAACGACTTAAGAATCTGAAGAGCTCCAGAGTCTTGGGTCGTTACAACTATTGCTGAAGCATTTAGTTGATAGAGAAACGACTGATGTGGATGAGGCCATTATCTCGAGCCTGGTCCCACTTTCATATTTATGCACACTCTTTGTTGGATGAATTAGCCAGCAGGGGCAGAAACTTGAGGTGTCTTCGAACTTTTTAAAAATCCATTAGGAGAATGTCAGCCATCTACAAGGTGGGGGACACCATGAATATTCTTTCTTTACATAGTGCGGCCTTGTGGGGTGCTTAGGGAGGAGTGGGGAAGGAGTTCATATATGTTGATTGAGTGTTTTGTTGTAGTTTTATGCCTCTACTTCTATCCTTTTGGTGCGTGCCCAGTTTAGCCATTTTTTAAAAATTTTATACTGGCTTTTTCTTTTTCTCTGAGCAATGTATTTGCATTTTATTTTTATTCATAAAATTTGTACTTTTCCATAGAAATGTCAAAGCACTTAGTTTGGTTATATGATGTAAGGTAGATACTCTATTTTTGTGTTTTGATTCAGTATGTGCCAAGTCCTACTCGACTCGGACTTGACTGATTTTTTTAACCTTGGTTTACCGCATAAGACTTCAGGAATCCATGGTGGCTTCTGTCAAGATTAACCCTTATAAAATTGGTTGTCGGAAAGGCATGTTTCAAAAGAATATCCTTTGCATTATCACCAGAAAGGATTCCATTCTACAATTTATGAATTTGGGTTGCAATGGCCAAAGAGTTGGACAACCTAAAGTCACATTCTTAAACAACGAATAATTCACACATCTGCCGTTGCTTGTACAGCTGTATCAGATCTTTTTCCAGAACTCTGTTACACCTTCCTCTATAAACCAGTGATGACTTGCTTTCAATAGAGCTTTTGACCATGTATGTGTAGATTCAGCCTGCTGAGAAGCAAGGATTTTTTGATTATATAAGAGAAAGTTTGTCATAAATTAGGCTTAGATTAAATTATATATATTCGGCTAGTATTATGATGTACTTGTGTTTCTTATGTGATTAGTTCTTCTATTATAATTATTATAATTGGTTCTCAGGCATGGATGTGGTATGCATCACATCCACGTGTGTTATCCGCAAACCTGCTTTGCTATTGTGGAACTTTTCTTGATGTGCTGTATCCTTGATATTGTGGGACTAACATGTGCCTAGTCTCTGCAGATAAAGAGGGAAATTGCCACTATGAAGTTAGTAAAGCATCCAAATGTTGTTCGCCTATACGAGGTAGTCTTTAACTTCTTTTTTTCTATTTATATTTTAAATCAGATTATGAGTTCAAGGTCCCTTTGCTTTTGGTATCAATTATGATAAGAAACAGAATGATCTTCCTCAAATGAGTAAAGATCTCATGTGAGCTGTCTAAAGATCTGTTTAATTAATTTTTGCATTACGGTGACGGTGACTTCGATGAGTTCATACTTATATTTGAGATGGTTATAATTTCTTGGAGTTTATGTAACTTATAAAATCTTGCACATATCTTCAGCCCTCATCAGGTAGAGCTATTCTAATAAATTAATGTGTCAATTAAAACCACCAGCATAATTGCGAGGTTGTATCCAAGGAAAGCTTGTCCTTTGAAACCGCATTGTGCTGCATTTGGGACCTAGTCATATTGGGATGGAACTTGGTGAATTGATCCTATAGTTAGGAATCCTGAAGTTTTTGATTAACTGGTCCTTTTGTCCAAAAAAAAAACCCTAAAAATTATTAAAAAGAATTTAGACATGGCCTTGTGCTCACTCGAGATTGGAAACTTTAAAAATCCTATTATTTTAAGAAACAGGATTTTATGGATTGCAGATGGCTACCAAGCTGCCAGTATGTTGGTTTTCATTTTTCATATTTTTCCATGCAAAGTCAAACTTATGGGAAAGAAAGACACACAGAGTGTCTGTTCTGCAGCTTTAAGGTGCCCATGGTAGAACCACAAGGTTCACTTCGAGTCAGCCCACCTTTGAAAATGAATACTTGCAAAATGGCAACTGACATTCTGATCCTTTGGTCTGATACTTATAGATCCTGTCAATGGTGAGAGGGAATTTTGAAAATTTTCAATCTGAATAGAAGCTATGATGCATGGATACTTCAAAATGGGCAACACATTGCATCATATCGTATCTGATTCTTCACTTTTTATGTGTAAAATCTGTGTCCTTGAGATGTCCATGGTGTGTCTTAACGGTATCCATGTCGTATCTGGGCATCATAGAATAAAAGCTCTAACATTTGAAGTTGTCTTCGTATCCATTTTTATTTATTGCCCTTTTTTTTGGCAAAAGCACCTCAAAGGGTTTTTTATGAGCTGATCCTTGTTCATTAGGAGATTATGCTTCTGATTGATTGATCCTTAATGTAGTAAATGATGGAACAGAGTTAGAGGTTTAACTCTATTCTCTGTTTTTGTGCCTCCCTGAATACATCTTCAGGTCATGGGGAGCAGGACAAAGATTTTTATCGTTCTCGAGTTTGTTACTGGGGGAGAGCTCTTTGACAAAATCGTAAGTTGTGTAAAATCTCTACTTAACCTACATTCAGCCTTTACGTTGAGAAATGCTTTTCCTTTTGGGTTGAGACCCTAGTGTTGCATATGTAATATATTATTTTTTTGTTGAGATTGAGCCCACATTGCCCACTAAAAAAATGAAAATGCATGTTGTTTAGTTCCTTGTTTCTGTTCTGTTTTGCTGAATTTGAATAGTTAGTTTGCCAAATGTCACAACAATGTTGTCCAAATACTGAAATGGGCTGTTCTGAACTTGAAAAATCTAACTACTTAGTTAGAGATGGTAGAATTGGATATGCTTAGAGCAGATATTCCTTCCTCGCAGCCCTAATCTAGATGTAAATCTGATCTTCTCCCTTTAATGAAACTCAATTGATACCCTATAAAAAATTAACAGATATTTATTTATTTTTATTATTACTATTTTTTGTCATTGTTAATAGGAAAAGAAATGTGGCAAAGTAGCTATTGATATTATCGGTTGACCATCCCAGGGTTGGACCTATCTTATAGGTAGTGGGTGCGGCTGCCCCAGGTAAACATTTGGAGTCCCTTAGAGGGCCATGGGTCACAAGGCCACACACTAGTTAGGGCCCAATCCCGCACCGCCCCATGACCTGATGGCCCCATGTCAATATTGAAAAATCTTTCAATTTCATTTGAATGCCATCCACAAATCAGTGAAATGTCTCCAGATCATCCTACCTCATCGTTTTCTACAGCATGGATTCCGGTTGCGAGTTAGGTTTCCTCTCTAGTTGTAGTTGCAGTAGTATCTGACCCTCTTTCTCTGCCCTTCTAGTCATCTCTCTTTGACTCTCCCATTTAGACAGGAGGTAGCTTTGCTCATTTGTTCTTTTTTTTTTTTTTTAAATCTTCTTTTATAGCAGTTAAAGGTCATATTTGTTTTATGAGATGAATAGGCTGGTTGTTTTTTCTTTAATTGGATTATCTTTTGATGGAGATTTGAATACTTTTTTATTTCGTTCTACCCAATTGGGTTGATTCCTCATGACAATAGTCAATTTTTTTTCTTACCATTTGTTTCTCTTTCAATTAAGAATAACTTGTTTCTCTTGTGAACTACTACAAAAAAAAAAAAAAAAGAAGAGGAAAGTTCAATAAGCTTTCATATTTGTGGGTAGAGTTTTTTTTATTTGTACAGAGCACTAAAAAAAAAATGTAAAGAAATCAAGGATCAAGACTGATAGACTATAAAACATCCACAAATGAGCACTTGATAGAATAGTAGCTTCATTCAAAACATATATTGGTCACTATCATTCAAAACGTATATTGGTCACTATAGACATTCTAATTTAATGGTTCTAAGAAAGGGTATGCAGCTGAGCTAACCTAAGCGTGGATGATTGAACACAAACCAAGAAGGGGAACTTCAGTTGGGCTAGTGAGGCTTTGGAAATTGGAAGGCTTGTTACTGGAT
Source organism: Sextonia rubra (assembly GCA_037013555.1). Classification (NCBI taxonomy): domain Eukaryota; kingdom Viridiplantae; phylum Streptophyta; class Magnoliopsida; order Laurales; family Lauraceae; genus Sextonia; species Sextonia rubra. The sequence goes on along the minus strand of JASUAD010000007.1, from coordinate 13,078,988 downwards.
TTTGGTTTGGCTAGTCAGAAATATTGCCTTCATTTTGTGGCCTTTTCAAAATGTAAATTGGAAATTTCCATACTTGAAATGAGTATAGTATAACCCAAATTGTACTCAGGTTAGGAGTGTTGGTTAGGGCTTAAAGTGACTGTGCTTGGTTGTTGTAACAACCTGGAACCTGGGGCCCTTCAAATTCCATGTCGCTACTATAAGTATTCATGTTTCCATACACATAAGTCAAATAAACAATTCAGTTTCAGGGGCATCAATTAATAGAATTTGAAATTATAAACAAAACTAATGCAAAAGATGACAAAACTATTATGATTCATAACAATTAAAACATTATGTATTTAGTTCTTCTATTCTTGTGCTATCTTTCACCCTCACAATGCACACGCTAGAAGCCTACACCATCTTGATCATCATATGCTCATTTTCATTCATGTTACCTGAAGTGGGTTGAGCCACTTGTTAGTACCACTGGTGACTAGAATTTCCACTTCAAGGGCTAATACATCAATTTCAGAATCATTAATCAAATAGATGCAGTACAACAAATTGAATACAAAAATTGATGGTATTCCTTGGTGTTAGTGTCTTATCAAATTCTTCCTCAAGTACCTATTTGCATCATCGCACTAGCTAGTTCAAATACCCCCACATGGGAGTTCTAAAGTTCTTAGGGTGTTCCTTCAAAGGAAAGTTCAATTCATTGGACCCTCCTAAAAAGACAGTAATGTTCGTCTAGTTCTCATACTTCCATGAGGAAAGTCCTTGTTATTCATCAACAACGTGGCTTTTCTTATCACCGCGATTGTTCCCCATATATCTAGAAGGAAAGTCCTTGTTCTTTATAACAACGTGGCTTGCCTTACCACCACGATTGCTCGATCCTCAAGGAGGGCAACCAATTCTAGTCAATATCTTTGATATTTCTGTCCATATCATGAAATTGTCACTTATTAATCATGCAATATGGGGCCTACATAGATGTACATCATGTTGTCCTTGACATAGTTGCACAATTACATTTTATTCCCTAAATTAGGCCAAAGCTACTAATTAGTCCGATTCTACGTGTATGCAGTGCATTTTATGGTAGAATGCATGGTTGCACAATTATAAATTTATGAGCCTCGTATGCCACTAGTCATGCATAGATCATAATACAAATAATACCAATATCACCAATAATACTTTATCATAAACATAACAATAATTCCAGATAAGTATCAAGGCAATTGTTGTTGATCTAATTATGATAGTTCCACAAAATGGCTCTTTATGAATAATTAATTATGCACTATCACATGTTAATCAAGTTATTCATGCATTGGGTCCTGTTTTATTAAGTTTCGCAATAATTCTCATAACTTATAATTAATGTTCACTTATTCATAATTTACTAGTTAATTCCCAATTATACATTTGCACAAATGCATGACATGTTAAGATGCATGAGTTATTTGATTATTTACTAAATACACAAGGTGGGGTCCACATGAACACAAAAAAACTGCATTTATCAAATTATCATTAATTTAAACCACATAAATACACAAATTGCATATAATCAAGTTATTATTATTAACTAATAATTTCAAGGGTAAATCCAGCTTTGGGCACTCTCTCTCTCTCTCTCTCTCTCTCTCTCTTGTTATTAAATTTAAATCTTAGTTTGATAGTGCACTTGTTTACTAAGGTCAAGCATGGCCGGATGAGGGATGATGAAGCGCGGAGATACTTTCAGCAACTTATTAATGCGGTTGACTATTGTCATAGTCGTGGTGTGTATCACAGAGACTTAAAGGTAAACTGCTTTTGCTCGATACATCCGGTTGACTATCCGTGTGAATTTCTATTGATAGACTAACAAAACTTAATTTGTTGCATTTGCAGCCAGAGAATTTATTACTTGATGCATATGGGAACCTCAAAGTTTCTGATTTTGGATTGAGTGCATTATCCCAACAAGTCAGGGTAAATATAACTTAATAGTTTATCAGTTCCTTTATGTTTCATCTTAGTAGTTTTTTGGTTGGTTTATGTTTTGCAGTTTCAAATTGCAATGCATACAGTTGTTGATGTATTTATACCAAAATGGATAAGTTATTTTGACGATTTTTTGAGAAAATATCTTGTCATTTGGGGGTTGTTTGATTGGTGTGAAAATGCTGTGAAAATGGTATGGAACCACATCAATTTATGTTTGGTTGCACTCTTTTATGCACCACATGTGTAAATGAGGTGTTAAAAGGGTGTGAAAATGGTGTGTTTTTTCAGCTCAAAACTTCCATACCTCAAATGATGAGAAACGGAACCACACTTGTGTGAAAATGGGAGACAAGAATTTGGTGCCACAGCAAATTTGCATCAACGAGGGCCTAGCCCATTTATTTATTTCCCCATGAGCACGATCTGAATTGTTTAGACTCTTTCAAAGGCCAAACATGCCTATGGCGTCAAATTTCAATAGCTGATTCATCATGGATTTTGAGATATTTGCAAAAAGGTTGTCTTCATCATTATCATCAAAGCCTTGCCCAGTTATGTTGGGGTTAGTTTCGAAAAGTTTTTTTCTTCATTCCAATCTATCCTTAAGGCAAATTCTTAGATAGGTTACATACTTTCAGACCTAACCCTTGTTGGGAAATGACCTACGTCCCACATCGCCGGAAAAAGACCCATGTCCCACATCGCCTAAGTACTAGGTTTGACATAACTTCATATATCTGTTTGGGCCTTTCACTTATTAGCTTAAGCTTTTGGGCTGGTACATGGTATCTTACACCTCTTTCTCGTGGTGGGCCATCAACCATAGCCAAAATTTTCCTTATTGGCGCCGTTGTCGACCTGTGTTAGACATGCGCAAACCATCTCAAATGGATTTCTCTAATTTTATCCTTGATTGATGTTACCCCTTTATGCTCTTAAAAGTTAAAAGCTTTCATCTCTTAGTTTATCCTTCCTAGTTTCACCTCACATCCATCTGAACATTTTCATTTCTGCCACATCCATTTTGTATATATGTTGCTTCTTGATTAGGCAACATTCTGCTCCATGGGTCATAGTTGGTTTGGTCGCTATTCTGTAAAAATTTCCTTCCAATCTTGTTGGCATTCATCATTTACAAAGAACTACAAAAGTAAGTTTCTACTTCAACCATCCCGCTTTTTATCATATATTCGATATTTTCATCAATCTCATCTTTACTAATGACCAAGCTAAAGTAGTGGAAAGAATCTCTTTGTGGTATCTCATGGGTTTCAATTCTCACATTAGTTTCAGCTCTTTGGATATGCCCATTGAAGTTGCAATCTATTATTCTATCTTTTTATGACTTATTTTAAAGTTTTTGGATTCTATCTCTCAAGTTTTTCATTCATATCGTCTCTTGATTCATCTACCAATACTGTTATCATCTACAAGCAAAATGCACTAACCTAGTCATAATTTGTACAAAGAGATAAGAGCTTGAAGTTGACCCCTGATGCAAACCTATGCTCACTAGGAACTCACCTGTCTCTTTACAAGTAGTTTTAATAGTCGTTACTGCTCCTTCATACATGTTTTTAATAATTTGAATATAAACTCTTAGAAAATTTCTTTTATTTAAAATCCACAAAATTTAATATTTAGGGACCCTTTCCTAAACTTTTTCTATATCTATGACGACTATCTGCAAATTTTTCCTCTTCACTTGATATTTTTTTATCGATTGCCTAAGTGGGAAGATAACTTTCATAGTTGATCTCCCCAACATTAAATCAAATTGACTTTTAGATATTTTGGTCTTCTATCTAAGTCTTTGCTCCATTGTCCTCTTTCATAGTTTTATAGTATGACTCATAAGTTTAATTCCGCGATAGTTTGTATGGTTTGTACATCCCTCTTGTTCATATATATGGGCACTACTCCACGTCTTCTCCATGTATCTGGCATTTTCTTTGTTATTAATATTTTAGTGAAGAGTTTGGTTAACTAAATCCCTTTAACTTCTCCTAAGCATTTCTCAGCTTCAATCGGAATGTCATTTGAACCCATATCATTTGTTTTAATGCTTGCTTCACTTTCACTACCCTAATTTTGTAGCAAAAAAGTATGTTCTATTAATGAAGTATCTTCTCTAGTTCTTATATCTTCTATATTACCTCATTTACAGTTTTGCTAAAATATTCCCTCCGCCATTTCTTGATATCGTTGTCTTTCACTTGAATCTTTTGGTCATTGCTCTTAATACATTTGACATGATCTAAGTTCCTATTTTTTCTTTCTCTTATTTTGTCAAGCTTAAAAATATCCATATCTCATTCTCTTCTTCTGAACTTGTTATACAGGTCATCATATGTCTTGAACTTTGCATCAATTACTACTTTCTTAGTTTCTTTTTTTGTGTTCTTATCATCTCATAGTTCTCATATTCCTAGTCCCATGCCAAACTTTGTTACATCTCTTCTCTCAAATAGCTTTCTGAACCTCTACACTCCATCACTAAGTTTTTTTTATTTTAATGTATTTTCCCTTTTAACTCTCCAAACCTCTCTTTTGCAACATTTCTAATGCAGTAGCCATTTGATTCCACATCCATGTAGTTTCTCCCTTAAAATTCCAATCTTTCTCCTCAATCACTTTATTCTTAAATATTGTTGCTCATTTTCCTTTAAATCTCTCCACCTTGTTTTATGGAACATTTTGTTTATTACGCCTCCTTTTTTTTTTTACTACTAATGCAAGTAACTAAAGCTACTAACCTATGCTATGTGGTCAAATTCTCTCCTGGATACCTTACAGTCTCTACATGCCAATCACTCATGCTTTCAAATTAAAAAAAAGTTTATTTGACCCCTACTATTTTCACTTTTATTGGTAATTAACTGCTCCTCTCTCTTTTTAAAGGAAGTGTTTGCTATTAAAAGGTCAAATGCTAATGCAAAATCCATGATATTATCTCCTAATTCATTCTTTTCTCCAAATCATTATCCTCTATGCACTCTTATGCCCTCTATTATCGTTTCCTACATGCCCATTTAAGTCTCCTCCTTGGAAAATCTTTTCACTAGTTGAAATTTCTCGTAGTAAATCATCCATCTCCTCCCAAAGTTGTCTCTCGACTCTTTCATATAATCCTACTTGGTGGGCATATGTACTAATGATATGAATTAAGCCTTCCTCTAACTCTAGTCTAATTATTATAATTTTATCACCCAATTTCTTTGACACCACAATTTTCTTTTTGAAATCCTTTATCTACAATACAACTATATTCATTTCATTTCCTGTATTGTTCTTTCTTGCATAAAAAAATTTAGAACCATTAGCGGGCTCCTTAGCTTTATCCTTTTCTACTTTGTCTCTTGTAGATAGGCTATGCTAATTGTTCTTCTTTTCTTTACCATGACTAACTCTATGCTTTGCCTGTCAAGGTTCCTATATTCTAAGTCTCAAATCAAATCTTCCTTTTCTTCATGTGGACTAACTATTTTAGATTCATTTGTTCAAAATTGTGTGGTAGCCTTTGCCGACTTTCTACTGCAACTGGATGGTGTTGCAATGCATCGCTTAAAGTAGGGAGCACCCTAACATGATTTTGAAACATTGTTATCTCTGAATCTTTATGATGGCTTTGAACCTATCTAATGCAACCCTCTTTCTTTACCTAGCTGTGGGATCAACAATAAAAATTGGCGGAGTTATATTTGTGAAAAAGTTGGACACTAAAATCTGTAGTTCTGAGCTTTTGTGGGCGCATTTTGACAATCTGAATCATACGATCTCTTTAGAATGCTAAAAAAAACTTGGGTGAATTTTCTTTTAGATTTTACCTAATCATTGAATCTCTATAATTAATTAGATCTAAATAATTCAATGTATAAATCACGTGCGTACCTAACTCCATCGTGAATTGGGCGTGTGAATGAGAGAGAGCCTTGCGTGTGGGGTTTACATCTCACTTTCACTTCATCATAATGCTTGCAAGTTATGAGAGAGCCAAGTAGTAATCTCTTGAAGTGGAGCAAGTTACCCTAGACCTATATATTTATGAATCTCTATGCTAGTTCCCTTCTCGTCGTGGAACTCCTAATTTAGTAGGACTATCCTGCTTATTAGTAACTTAAGAAGGAAGCAACCTATTAGTTTCCAAGTCCAATAGGGTTTGTAGAATACTGAACAAAGGAGGATTCGTTATTTGCTTTAGGTGCCAAGGTGGGACCCAAGTGTGTGATGGGAACAAGTAGACCAAACCATCCACACGTTTTAACATTTTCATGTCCTAACTCTTCACAGATTTAAGAAATCCTTTAAAAATTTACAGCCGTTGGATTCATCCAATGCAATTGACATGTTAAAAAATCCATCCACTGCCACTCCTCTTTTTTTAAATATTTTTATTTATGTGGGCCCCTAAAGGAAGATTTAAACCGTCAATATTCTTAAGGCAAAAATGGCCATGGGATTAAATTTCATCCATTGATTCATCATGGATTTTGAGATGCTTGCAAAGCAGTCTAGATAAGAAAATCTACAATTTGGACTTCTGTGGCCCCATATTTTGATCCAAGCCATTCACCCTCTTTGGAAGGCCATCAAATGCTAGGGAGTCAATTTTCAAGCGTATAGATCGACTGCACACCATTCAAATGGACCGTTCACTATTAAACTTGTGGGGCCTGGATGGAGATGATATGGGGCGGTATGGGGCTGACTTTTTACAAAGAGGAGGGGCACAAGAAGATCTTTTTATCCCCCTGGTCCTAGTCCTTGGTGGGGCCTCATGTGGGCCCCACAATGAGGTGTGCACACTGATCTGGTGCACATGTCTCGCACTCGATCAATGCGCTCTCTCTATATAAATATATATAGCCTACGTTTATAGGACACCTAGAGATTTAATGTTGTTCATTTTAGATAAAAGGAGTGTCCTAACAAGTTATATTGAAATCATTAAAACCATCTGTGAGGTACTGTGAGAACTACCTTTAGACAGACATGTGAGTCGTAACTTTTTAAGGACTATAGGTTTGCATCAAGGGTCGGTTTTAAGCCCTTGTCTCTTTATTTTGATTGTGGATGAGCTAGGTGCTCATATTCAAGTGGAGTTGCCTTGGTGTATGTTATTTTAAAATATTATAGTGTTAGTGGATGAATCGAGAGATAGCGTAAATGCGAAACTTAAGAGATGGAGCTTTAGAATTCGAGGGTTTAAATTGAGTTCTACTATGATAGAATATATAAATTGCAACTTTAGTGGGATGTGCAAAAAGTTGAAACTACTATGAGGATTGAAGCTCAAGAGATACCACAACGAGATTTATTATGACGCCTTGGCTTGATAATTTGTAATTATGGAGAGATAGAAGAATATGTTAAATATAGGATAAGAGCAGCATGGTTGAATTAGAGACTTGCTTCTGTAGTGTTTTGCTATTGGCACATGCCAACAAGATTGTAGGAAATATTTTACATGATAGTAATTAGACCAGCAATGACCTATGGAATAAAACGTCGGCCAATCAAGAAACAACATTTACACAAATTGAGTGTAGTGGAGATGCAAATGTTGAGATGGGTGAGTAGTAAAACTAGGAAAGATAGGATCAGAAATGAACGCTTTCAGGAGCATTTAGAGATAGCATTAATATCTGACAATAGGTGATAAACTAAGAGAAACTTGTAACAACAGTGCTGTTGAGGAAAAGTTTTTCTATGGAGGTTTGATTGCCCACCTAGGTGGAAAGATAAGGAGATAGACAGATAGGGTGATGACTGGGTAACCATTGTGCATATTTACCCCTAGGTAAGAACCTTTGTGGGGTTACCTAAATGCATGATAATGATTTTTTTTTTTGGTATCAAATTATTATTTATTCAATTGGCCTCAAAGTTTAATGGCTTTAGAAGTTGCTTTTTTAAATTTAAATTCAGTGCAACAATGCATATAGGTTATTAGAAATAATGACTCGGCAAACACGATGAAGTTGGTCTCCATTATTCTCACTCTAGGTCTTGGAGGTTCCAGTTTTACATAAAAAAGGTGTCCTCCCTTTTAGATGCATTTTCCTCATATGATTAGGTTGGCAAACTCTTTTGTAGATGGTCTAACTAAACAAGGGGTTGATAAAGTCTCTTCTTGGAATGTGTGAGATCGAGTGGGCCCTATTCAGGGTAGTATGTTGAAATCTGGCGAGTCTGTCACCCGCTAAAGAAAAATGGGGATATAAGGGACTTACACACATCTCACATCATAAATATCGAAGTTTGGATTGAGCTTATAAGTTAAACCCTGTGTTAACTCGACACGTTTTGAATTTGTGTGGCCCCATAAGAACTTTGGAGTTAAGCGTGCCCAGGTGGGAGTAGTACTAGGATGGGTTATCGCCTAGGAAGTCCTTGTGCCTGCACATGGGTAAAAGAGGACAATATCATGCTGAGTTAGGAGGGGTTGTGACAATTGGTTTTAGATTCGAGGACGACTCTGTCTCCAATGGGGGAGAATGTGAGATCCAGTGGGCCCTCGTCCATGTGGTATATCCAGTTGAATTCCTGTGAGTCCGTCACCTACTAAAGAAAAGTGGGGATATAAGGACTTACACACATCCCACATCGGAAATATCCATGTCTTAACTTTGGGCTTATAAGTCAAACTCCATGTTAACTCAACACGATGCATTTTAAAGCTGTGCGGCCCTCGGATCCCATAAGAACTCTGGGGTTAAGCACACCCGAGCTGGAGCAGTACTAGGATGGGTGACTGCCTGGGAAGTCCTCATGCATGCACGTGAGCAAAAGCGGACACTATCATGTTGAGTTGAACGGGGCTATGATAGAAGGCTTCTGTTATTTAACTCTCGTTTGTGGGGTATAATACTCTTTTATCCATCTCCTTATTGTAGTCCAGTTCTGTAATGGTGTTTTGGTATTAATAAATGTTAAACAGGCCCAAGGCCCAAAGCCCATCAATGTTATATCTCACGTGGAATTGATTTGGTCAATATTGAGACAGCTGGAATTGATTTAGTCAAGTGGAATTGATTTGGTTAATATTGAGACAGCTGGAATTGATTTGGTCAATATTGAGACAGCTTTAGCTTTCCTTTCTTAGAATAACAATTTGCTTTCCTTTCTTAGAATAACAATTGTTGTAATTAGTTGCTTTCTTAACTTATATTAGTGATTGATACAATTAGATGGTTTTCCTTTCTTAGAGCCTAGATTATAGGCATGTAAATACCTATATAATGATGTACAATCTCCATAGAAAAACACACAAAAATTATTGCATTCTCAAGAGTATATTCAAACTCTTTTTGTGATCGTGAATTTGTCATGGTATCAGAGCAAGGATCAAGGCAGTCTTGATCTTAGACATCTTCCAAAGCCTTGAGGGAATAGGGATAGAGAGAATAAGTCTCTCTCGTGCAACAAATAGATACAGGATCTATTTTCAAGAAGTTTCTAGCAACACAGTGCCAGCGATACCTTCTTCCTGCGTCAAAGATATTCTGTTAGTGGCCCACTGTTGATCGATCAGATCAATTTCAGAAATCACCCACTCATGGTCGCCTTATATTTCTAAGGATATTAGTGATTTTTCAAGAATTTTTCAGAGACTCAAGGTTGGTATTTTACTCATTCTCAAGATTTACCAGAAATTTATATTGTTTTCATCAGGACCGTTGCAATGGAAAAATCTGAGGTCACGTTGATTAAATTTACGGGAAAGAATTACCCTGCCTGGTCTTTCCAATTTCAAACATACCTCGAAGCCAGGGAATTGTGGGGATTTGTTTCTGGCACGGAACCTAAACCCACTGAGGATGAGAAAAAGATCTCTTCTTGGCATACTAAAGATGCCAAAATCAAATCAAGGATTCTGGGATCCGTTGAGCCCCATCTGATAATGAATCTCAAGCCTTACTCTACTTCTAAAGCCATGTGGGGCTATTTGAAGAAAGTATATCATCAAGATAACTCTGCACGTCAATTCCATCTTGAATGTGCAATTGCTGAATATACACAAGGGACTTTGTCAGTACAAGATTATTATTCTGGATTCCGTACACTGTGGTCGGAATACGATAGTATTAAGTATGCGGATGTGGATGACAATGTGTTGACAGTAATCCAAGACCTTCAGGCTTCTAGTCAGCGAGATCAATTTTTGATGAAACTGTGTAATGAATATGAAAGTGTCCGCTCTGCCCTAATGAATCTGACGCCCTTACCTTCATTAGATGCCTGCTTGAATGAACTCTTACGAGAGGAATAACGCCTTACGACCTCGGCTCATATTGCTCAACAAAAAACTGAAACCTATTCAGCCGCGTTCTTGGCCAATAAAACTTCTCAGCCTCCGCCTCGAGACTTGAGCAAAACCCAATGCTACAGTTGTTAGAAATTTGGGCATCTTGCATCTCAATGCAAACAGAAAGTCTGTAGTTATCGTAAAAAGTCAGGACATATCATTTCTGAATGTCGCCGCCGTCCACCACGTCCATCAACACAGTATCAGACTCCACAATATCCGGCTCCGCAGTATCAGAATTCACAGTCTTAGATTCCACACGCATATGTGGCTTCCTCGGATATGCCTATTCCTACATCTGCACCCACACAGCCTGGGCCCTCATCATCTCTCACTCCTGAATTGGTTCAACAAATGATTATCAATGCCCTCTTTGCCTTTGGTCTCTCCGGTAAGTCACCTTCATCTTCTACTTGGTTCCTTGATTCGGGGGCGTCTAATCATATGACGTATTCCCACACCCCTTTCTCCAATCTGACAAGTTACAATGGCCATCTTCAAATACAAACTGCTGACGGCGGCTATGTTCCCATTACTGCTATCGGAGATATCCCTGGTCCCATCCCATTGAGAAATGTTTACCTCTGTCCTAATTTAACTTCCAATCTATTGTCAGTTGGACAACTTGTTGAAAATAATTGTAACATTTTTTTTTCTTCTTCTGGTTGTGTTGTGTAGGACCAGATGTCCGGGAAGGAGATCGCGAGGGGCCCTAAGTGTGGACGCTTGTTTCTGCTGGATCTTTCTCAAATTTCTAGGAATCAATTTGACAATAATGTGTTTTGTTTTTCTCTTAGAGATAACTGCCGGTTGTGGCATAATAGACTCGAACATCCTAATTCCAAGGCCTTGTCCCTTATGTTAAATTCTGGTTTATTAAATAAATCTCTTGGTTTATCTTCTTCTTGTGTGCCTTTTGATTGTGCTACTTGTAAATGGGAAAAAGCAAAACTCTTCCGTTTCCTCATTCCACTTCACATACTTCTCAGTGTTTTGAGTTAGTTCATAGTGATATATAGGGAATTGCCCCAGCTCTTTCCTACGCTCACTATAAATATTTTGTGACCTTTATTGATGATTTCAGTCGGTTCACATGGGTCTACTTTTTGCATTCAAAATCTGATGTTTTTAATGTTTTTAAAATATTTCTGGCTTATGTTGAAAATCAATTTTCCACCTGCATTAAAATCTTGAGATCTGATTCAGGCGGGGAATATATGTCCTCTGAGTTTCAGCAGTTTTTGCAAAACAAAGGCATTATTTCTCAAAGATTTTGTCCTTATACTCTCCAGCAGAATGGAATCGCTGAAAGAAAAAATAGACATCTCCTTGATGTCACTCGTTCCCTTCTTCTGGAATCATCGGTTCCTACTCGTTTTTGGGTTGAGGCACTGGCTACGGCTGCTCATCTTATCAATCGTATGCCATCCACCTCCATTGAAAATCAAAGCCCATATTACCGTTTGTACAAAACCGCTCCATCTTATGATGATCTTCATGTTTTTGGCTCCATTTGTTTTGTGCACCTGCCTCCTTCTGAGAGGACAAAACTTACGGCACAATCAGCTCAGTTTGTGTTTTTAGGTTATGCACCCTTCCAAAAAGGGTTCCTTTGCTATGATCCTCACATTCGTCGTTTCCGTACCTCTAGGAATGTCGTATTCTTTGAACATCAGTATTTTTTTTCAAACACACATTTATCCTCCTGACGCCTCTTTTGTGTCATTACCTGGTTTTTCTGAAAACTCGTCAGTTGTTCGTTTTAATCCTTACCTTTGTGTATCACAGACGGCACAGCACAACGCCTACTAGTGATCCCCCTCCTGATCTTCCTCCGGCATCTGGTTCCGGCCATACTTCACTGCGTCGCTCCACTCGGATTTCGGTACCGCCAAACCATTATGGGTTCTCACATACTTTCTTAATGGCCACTTTGTCTTCTTCTTCCATTCCACATTCATATTCTCAGGCTGTGTAGGATCCGTATTGGAACAAGGCTATGCAAGATGAATTGGATGCGTTAGCGCACAATCATACATGGGATATTGTACCATCTCCTGTGGGTGTCAAACCTATTGGCTGTAAGTGGGTTTTTTCTCTCAAGTTGAAATCTGATGGCTCTTTAGATCGATATAAGGCGCGTTTTGTTGCTCTTGGAAATTGGCAGGCTATGATGCCCAGATACGGACACGGATACGGATATGGATACGGGAAACGGGGACTCGACACGTCAACTTCAAAATTGTAGGATACGGATACGGGTACAGGTACGGTATCACCTAAGATACGATATGGATACCAGGATACGACACGGATATGGACACGGACATAATTTGATTATAATTACTTAGAATTAGTATATTGAAACATGATTAAAATTTATAATCCTAGAAATTCATTAACATAAGCACACATATATTAAATAAAAGAAATGAAGATAAAATAAGAGCTGATGTTTTACATACCTTGATTTTCAGCAAATCTTGATTCATGAAGAAACCTTGAAGTTTACTTGCTTGATCAGTGGTGACTTATATTAGTATATCTGTATTCTGTATCACAGTTCTAAAGTCTACTATTTTAAAGAACAATAGTTAAACAAAAAATATTCTATCTATAACCACAATATATATTGAGTATTTGCATCATAATTTATAATACATGAATTGAAAATACAACACAAAATCATATAATATCAACAAAGTCTATTGTTCAATATGTTAACAAAATGTGTCAACAAGGACTACCAAGTGACATCTTAAAGAAAATCATGTCAAAAAAGTCTAGCAAGCAACAATTATAACAACTTAAATAGCTATCATTCAAATTCAAGTTCACTATTAATAATCATCATCAGAATCAAATACTTGCTCAAATTGAGCTCCTTCCTTATCCTTTCCATGCATATGAGAGAATGATGTGTTAATATTTGTTTCTTCCGTGTCTTGTTCTTCAATCCCCAAAAGTATTTCTTCATCATCATCCAATGTTAAACAACCATTGCCTGGTTCTTGATGGAATTCATCTCCAACTCCAACATCCCAATATTGTGATGGCCCTTTTCTGATATGAAAAATAGTAAACTAAGTTATTGTGCAATCATAAGAACTAAATATTATAAAATTAAAAAAAATATCTAATAGGTGTGACTTACTTGTATTCTTCCTTCCTTTTTGAAAGTAAACGGAGATTACTGTGCACATATACCAAATCTTCCGCCCTTCCAGTTGTAAGCTTATTTCTTTTGATGGTATAAATTTGAGAATATGTACTCTAATTTCTTTCACAACAAGATGATGAAGCGGGTTGGGAAAGAAGCTTTAATGCTAACTCCGACAATATTGGTGCACTAAATCCATGCATCCCCCACCATACAATAGGATCAGAAGTGCTCATATCTTCCATCACATGTAAGTTACTAAAATAACCAGAAGGTGTGCAAAACTTTCCAAACTCCACATTCGCCTCTCTAACTTTCTCCGATGGAAATAGACGACCAAAACATGCAATTCGGTTACATGATACTTCTGCATCTTTGTTTGGAGCAACACGTTTTACTCCTGTACCCCCTCCATTAAGCCATGCATAGCTATAGTATTTGGGATTAAGTGAGTGTGCAGCACAGTGAAGAGGGGTAAGACTTTTGTTCCACCTTGAAACAAGTATTTCATGCAATACATCAAAAAATTCTGAATGACCAACTAACATGTCTTTTTTTTCATGTTGAAATACTCTGACTTTTACATGTTCAATCATTGTGTCCTACATTTCATATACTAAGTGTAAAATTGGTGTATCTGTGTTTGCAATTCTTAGCATATCAATTATGGGCTCTATAAAATCCAAAAGGTAGTCAACTTTATCCCACCAGTCATCATTTAGAACACATTCTCTTATGAATTGAGCTTTCTCCTCATCTTCTTTTTTCAAGTATTTCCAATCTCGGTCAATGACCATTTTTTGCAAAGCATCTTTTATTTTCTTGATTCTCCTTATCATTACAATTGTAGATGCAAAATGTGTTTCAGCCACACGTAACAACTTCAACTTTGAAAAAGAATTGAAAATTGAAAGAGCCATATTGTGGTTGACAATAAAATTTCTAATCTCTTTTACGACTCTTTCAATTTCAACTATCCACTCTAATTGTGCAAACCTTCTTTCATTTTGTGGCGTATTTTTCGGTTGACAAATGTTTTTCAACGCCAAATTTAACGTATGAACTATGCATGGAGTCCAGAATATGTGAGGATATTTACCCTCAACAATTTTTCCAGCTGCCCTGCAAACTGCAGCATTGTCTGTTAATATTTGCACCACCTTGGATGGACCCACCTTTTCAACAATTTGCACAAATAATTCTGACATATATATTGCATCTTTGTAAATTCCCGATGCATCAACTGTTTTGAAAAACATTGCTCCATGCGATGAAACAGCCATAAAGTTAATCAATGGCCTCCTTTGAACATCTGTCCAACCATCAGATACAATAGAAACCCCTGTAGCATCCCATGATTTCTTAAATGTATTCATCAAGTTTTCTATGTTGCTTTTCTCTTGAACCAATAATGAATTGCGCAATTGGTTATATGATGGTGGAATATAACCCGATAAACGTGAGTTAGCAACAGAAGTAATGTAATCAATGAAGTATGGATCCTTGGAAAATTTAAATGGAATGGCACCCGAATAAAACATTCTTGCACACTTTTTATCTAGTTCATCAATGGTGGTCAACTTGAATGATTGCTCAATTGAACTTTCTGAAAATTTTCTTTTCTTTCCATCATCTAATGGAGGTAATGGGATATTTAAGGGTGCTCTTTTTTGTTGCTCTTTCATTATTTGAGCATCAAGTTGTTCTTTTTCCAATTCTTCTTTAAGCTTGAGATCTACTTTTGAGCAACTTTGGATTCCCACTCCACTTATCTTAAGTAAATGGGCCTTTACTCCAGAGTATGATCCATTGAATGATTTCTTATAAAAATTACATGTCCAACTTCTATTACCACCACCTATGGTTTTACCACCACTCACATGTGTCACATATCTCCATAATGGGGCTTCTAGTTCTACTTTGTCTTTTTTCAAAGTGCTACTAGCTTGAGATTGGATCTCATCACTTGTTGAAGATGTAGTTGTTTGAGCCATCAAAAGGAAAATATGTTGAGAGCAACTTTACTCAAAAAAAATCTTGTGGAAAGCTTTAAACTTGATGAAGGTTCAAAACATTACAACTGTTGTGAGAAAAAATATATAGATATGAGAATAGAAAATCCTTGCAATTGTTATGAGAAAAGATATATAGGTATGGGAAAAAATAATGATAAACTAGAGAAGAAGAAAAGAATAACCATAAAAAATTAAATAAAATGTTTGTTTTTTCACCTTTGATGAATCTCACTAATGGGAAAAGAGCTTGAAGTCTGTAACCAAACTTGGAAGTTAAAATGAGGAATGAAATGAGAAGAGAACTGCAAGTTGCAACCGATGTAAACTGTGAAGACTCTTGCAACCGATGTAAACTGTGAAGACCAAAGAGAAAAGCATTGAAACCGAATGTGAACTGTGAAGATGCAATATTATGTAGTGCACTTGTTATCATGCGAGTCTTCCACAATCTAATATGGGTATTTTTATTGGCTTGTCTTCTACTATTCATATAATTTAAAATGGGAATAAAGTGTGCCAAACTCATAACAAAAAGGACAACTTTCAAATGGGAGAGCCGATTGGGAAGATCTCCCTTGCATGCTTGTATTTAATGTTTGACAAGTTGAAGAGACACTCTAGCAAAATAAAATAAAAAAAAATGAAGAGACATAAGTACATATAACATGATCGATGGAAAGATTTGAATAATTTTTTTTATATGGGTAAATACTTATATAATACTTAAAGTATATGGTATGGACTATTAATATATATACATATATATATGATTAAACTAATTATTGTAAATATGCATAGCATGAATGAAGGATTTTATTATTTATTCTTTTAGGGTAAAATGCTAGTGTTTATATTGACATCTATATTATATATATATTAAAGTTATAAAAATGGAGGCCTTTGTAGGGTGTCACATCAGCAATTTTTTTTTTCTAGAGCGCCATATCAGCATCCCAATAGCATTGAGTTCCTAAAATCTTTTGATTAATAGCATTGGATAAAATCCAGTTGGAGAGACCTTCTATCTATTCCTTCTCCATAACCCCATAAAATCTTGCCACTTAAATATAGAAATTCCAAAATTGAACCCTCTAGCGATAATCTTTCATTAGTACATATAAGCACCATCATCCATTAATAACTAATGCTGCCCTGGGTCCATGATGGGCCACATGTTGATGCTTGCACCCATCTATCTTTTGTAGGCTCTACAATTTGTCTTATGATGTTGTGCGCATTATTAATGATGACCATGTTGAGGCTGACTATGTTACAACCCACACGTTTATACCTAACTTTTTGTTAATAATACAGCTCCTCGAACACAAGGGCAACAAGTTGTGGGCCATCAATAGATGATGATGCTTCTATATTTGTGAGATTTTCCTTTAATACAATATAAGATATTTTCTATCTATTGTCAAAGTCTATATAAATAGTGGGTCCCATAGGTAGATTTATTTTAGACAGATTTTTTTGTCAGTCTTTATTATCATAGGGTGAACAGTAATTGCTTTTTCTAAGTGAGATGAAGGATAACATTTTAAATCTTGTTTTAAGATTAATTCTTAGGAGTCTAAAATGATCATCTTACCAAATTTTATAAGTATTATCTTAAGAAACCCTATTACCTAAGAACAGTATTTGAAGAGATTAAGCCAAAATTAATAGCAAAATCATGTGCAAAATTGAACTTCAATTTCCAAATCAAATGGCCCAAAAATTATTTGCAAAAATAATTTGGCAAGATCTGCTATTGGTTTTCTAATTGAGTGCATTCTCTAATACCATAAATCTTTTAAGCATAGTAAAAATTTATTATTATCCAAATCAATCATGAACCAAATGGCAAAGATTTATCTGGAGAATAAAGATAATTATTTTATATTTAAAGTAATTTATGTTTATAGTTGTTCTCCTTTTATATTTTCCTTATTTCAAATATATCTAAAAAAATTCCAATATATTATTGCTGTTGGGCCCGGGCTTAACACGGGCCGTTGTTGCTAGTATATGTATAAAATGATACAAATAAGCATATTGAGCTTATTTACATATTAGATTTTGTTAAACTTCTAATTAATTTTCTACTTTTAGAGTTAACTTAAAACTTTTGCCTCTAAAAAAGCTAGGGAGGATGCTTATTTAGTTTTAGAGACTTTTAGATCAATTGGATAGTGGTGTGGTCTGTGTGGATAGACTTCATAAATCCAATGGCACACAATTTTTCATAAATTTCTCCATATCCAAAATAAATCAAAGGCTCATTTTTTACTCATGGCTATTTTTAGTATTCCTAAGAAGATCAAAGGTTTGGATTTTTATATAGGAGCCCACAAATTTAAGAAAATTACATCAAATGGGTTATATTCTTTTACAAATTTCTCGATCCGTGAAAGATCAACGGTTGAAATTTTTGCGCATACTAGTGTTAGAGCCATTACAAATTTCCAATGGTTCAGATGGTAGTTTACTAGCACGGAATTCTAGAGAAAATTGAAAAAACAAACTGCCAAGATATAGAAATGAGCTATCCAACGGCTCTCAGATTTTACTCATTTTCTCAAAATCTAGACCAAACGAGGGGTTGAAATTTTGATTTGTAGCTTCTTCCAATATTACAAAGATGATTAGCGGTTTGGATCGTGATTATGGGGCCTATATTTAATTTGCATGCAAGCGATCAATTTAATAACAACCAAAAAATCCTATTGTAATGGAATTTATTAAAATTCCATCCAAATATGAGGCATTCATTTTAGCGGTTACAAGTTTTCTTATGTTAACTCCATCAGAGGGTTGTAATTAGAAAAATAGACAGTCTACATCAAATTTGTGAAATGAGGTATATCAAATTACTAATTAAATGTTTGATCACTCAAATAAGTGCCCTTGTCTTGTATGGTCCCAGCTAAATTTTTTTCTAATTAGAGATGACAAATTCACGATCATAAAAAGAGTTTGAATATTACTCTTGATGACAAATTCACGATCACAAAAAGAGTTTGAATATACTATTGAGAATGCAATAATTTTTGTGTATTTTTCTATGGAGATTGTACATCATTATATAGGTATTTACATGCCTATAATCTAGGCTCTAAGAAAGGAAAACTATCTAATTGTATCAATCACTAATCTAAGTTAAGAAAGCAACTAATTACAACAATTGTTATTCTAAGAAAGGAAAGCTAAAGTTGTCTCAATATTGACCAAATCAATTCCAGCTGTCTCAATATTGACCAAATCAATTCCACTTGACCAAATCAATTCCAGCTGTCTCAATATTGACCAAATCAATTCTACATGAGATATAACATTGATGGGCTTCGGGCCTTGGGCCTTGGGCCTGTTTAACACCCCCCTCAAATTGATGCGGGAGAATCAACAAGCATCAATTTGTCAACCAAGAACTGATGGCGTAGTCGCGGAAGGCCTTTGGTGATAATATCAGCAAGTTGAAGGTCAGTGGAGACATATGGCAGGCTGATGACATCACGTTTAAGCTCATCACGGATGAAGTGACAATCAACCTCGATGTGTTTAGTACGTTAATGAAAAATCGGATTTTCAGTAATCCGAATAGCACTGGTATTATCCGCATAGAGGGGGGTAGCTCCTGCTGCTGGAAAACCAATGTAAAAAAGCAAACCACGGAGCCAAAGAATTTCGGAGCATGCAGCAGACATGGCGCGGTACTCGGCCTCGGTAGAGGATTTGGAAACTTTGTCATGTTTCTTGCATTTCCAAGAAATGAGACTATCACCCAAAAACATGCACTATCCAGTCGTCGATCTGCGAGTACCTGAACAACCAGCCCAATCAGCATCGGAATAAGTTTTGAGAGTCAGAGGATTGTTGGATGGAAAAAAAAACCCACGAGTCGGTGTGCGAATAAGGTACCAAATTATGCGGTGAACAGCAGCCAGATGAAGGTGACGAGGAGCAGTCATGAACTGACTCAGGTTGACCGCATAAGAGATATCGGGGCGAGTGATCGTGAGGTAGATCAAGCTACCAACCAACTGGCGATAGGCAGTAGGATCGGAAAGAAGATCACCTTCTTCGCGACTGAGTTTGACATTCAGTTCGACTGGGGTATCAACAGGAGCAGAAGCAGTAAGACCAGCCAAGGCGATGAGATCAATAGTGTATTTGTACTGATTGAGAACCATACCTGTAGGCGATTGATGAACTTCAAGACCGAGGAAATGGTGGAGAGGGCCAAGATCCTTCATTTGAAATGACTCACGAAGAGACGCTTGGAGGTAAACATTTCTCAATGGGATGGGACCAGGGATATCTCCGATAGCAGTAATGGGAACATGGCCGCCGTCAGCAGTTTGTATTTGAAGATGGCCATTGTAACTTGTCAGATTGGAGAAAGGGGTGTGGGAATACGTCATATGATTAGATGCCCCGGAATCAAGGAACCAAGTAGGAGATGAAGGTGACTTACCGGAGAAACCAAAGGCAGAGAGGGCATTGATAATCATTTGTTGAACCAATTCAAGAGTGAGAGATGATGAGGGCCCAGGCTGTGTGGGTGCAGATGTAGGAATAGGCATAACCGAGGAAGCCACATATGCGTGTGGAATCTGAGACTGTAAATTCTGATACTGCGAAGCCGGATATTGTGGACTCTGATATTGTGTTGATGGATGTGGTGGACGGCGGCGACATTCAGAGATGATATGTCCTGACTTTTTACAGTAACTACAGACTTTCTGTTTGCATTGAGATGCAAGATGCCCAAATTTCTGACAACTGTAGCATTGGGTTTTGCTCAAGTCTCGAGGCGGAGGCTGAGAAGTTTTATTGGCCGAGAACGCGACTGAATAGGTTTCAGTCTTTTGTTGAGCAATATGAGCTGAGGTCGTAAGGCGTTGTTCCTCTCGTAAGAGTTCATTCAAGCAGGCATCCAACGAAGGTAAGGGCGTCCGATTCATTAGGGCAGAGCGGACACTTTCATATTCATTACGCAGTTTCATCAAAAATTGATCTCGCTGACTAGAAGCCTGAAGGTCTTGGATTACTGTCAACACATTGTCATCCACATCCGCATACTTAATACTATCGTATTCCGACCACAGTGTACGGAATCCAGAATAATAATCTTGTACTGACAAAGTCCCTTGTGTATATTCAGCAATTGCACATTCAAGATGGAATTGACGTGCAGAGTTATCTTGATGATATACTTTCTTCAAATAGCCCCACATGGCTTTAGAAGTAGAGTAAGGCTTGAGATTCATTATCAGATGGGGCTCAACGGATTCTAGAATCCTTGATTTGATTTTGGCATCTTTAGTATGCCAAGAAGAGATCTTTTTCTCATCCTCAGTGGGTTTAGGTTCCGTGCCAGAAACAAATCCCCACAATATTGAGACAGCTGGAATTGATTTGGTCAATATTGAGACAGTTTTAGCTTTCCTTTTTTAGAATAACAATTGTTGTAGTTAGTTGCTTTCTTAACTTAGATTAGTGATTGATACAATTAGATGATTTTCCTTTCTTAGAGCCTAGATTATAGGCATGTAAATACCTATATAATGATATACAATCTCCATAGAAAAACACACAAAAATTATTGCATTCTCAAGAGTATATTCAAACTCTTTAAACTCTTTTTGTGATCGTGAATTTGTCAATAAATTCATTCACTTTTTTTTTACCTATCAATTAAAAAGAAGTTCATATAGGCTTGTTGTTTGCCAAATTAAGTTGAGTGCTATTTCATGGTGAGCTAGTGAGTAAGGGGGTGGATTGGTCACTAGTAGGCCATGTTGCCCATAATGGGTGTCGCGTGCCTTTCTTGAGGTAAGAACTTTTCTTACTTGATCAAACTCAATGAAGAACTTTAAAATGAAGATCAAGAAGACAAAGCAATTATGCAAACTGCATGAAGGGACAACAGATTTTTTTCTGTTCGGGATTTGGGTTTCAAGACATTTGTAAACTAGAATGATTTTCTCATACTACTTTTTTAAGTACCCTTGTAATATTAAATTATAGATTGTAGTCATCTAAAAATTTTAATATCCTTCTAAGTTTGGTGATATTAGACTGCCCATTTGCATGATAAATTAGAACTCAATATATGCAATTAAAGTTAGTATAACAATGTTTATGGAAATAAAGGATTACCACAGTACGGGATTTCATTCATATAGGGCACATGTTTTGATGATCTAGACTATTGATCTGATTGGCCTCACTTTGGTAGGGCATCCCCAAAAAGTACCCATTCCAAGAATAACATTAAGGGGGTGTGGGAAACTCATCAAAATTAAATGCACAAATTTTAAACAAACCAAAGATCAACTTTTGTTGGGGATTTTATCTGTTAAAATTAGGAGACGAAATGTAGCCCCGTGGATTCTTTGAGAAACATCCTTTTCTTCATTTGCATTAATCAAATTATTTTCTTGAATAATTTTTTTTTCATTGCTTTACATATGTTTTTAATAGCCCTAGCTTTGCCCTTAGTCTTCTGACATTTTGTGTGGTATTGTTAGTCTTCTGACATTTTATGTGGTATTCTGCTTCTCCTTGCAGGATGATGGCCTACTTCATACTACATGTGGAACTCCAAACTACGTTGCTCCAGAGGTGCTAATACCTCCCAAATGAAATGCACTAGATTCGTTGAAAGGAATAATATACTAAACCATTTCAACAATCAATCAAATAAATGAATAAATAGAAGTCTCCAACAACCAAGGTTATGCATATAACCCTTTGGCATTGAGTTAGACATTCAGTCATAGATTGGTGATTATAAATAAGTGGCTTTCCAATATGGATAGAAATAGTGGTTGAAAATCCATTTCATTGGGATCATGATTGTAGTAATTTAGTAGTTGGCCCATTTATGCTTGTTCTGATTGTAAAAAATTGATTTATTGATGCTTTATGTTTGCTTCTTTACAATGTTGCAAAGAGAAGAAAGGGGTGAAAAGTTCAAGCTCTATTAAAGGGCAGAACCTCTTTTCATTAAAAACATATTTTTGAGATAATTACAAAATAGTCCAACAGAAAAATTACATGAAACTTCCCGTATATATAATTTCCAACACTTCCCCTCAAGCTGGAGCATAGATGTCAATCATGCCCAGCTTGTCTAAGATAGAGGCCGTTCGACCCTTCAACAATGTTTTAGTGAACAATCTGCTAATTGATTTTCCGACTTCACATAAGGCATACTTATCAACCGTTGGGTGACCTTTTCTTGGACAAAATGGCAATCTACCTCGATTGGTTTAGTCCTTTCATAGAACACTGGATTTGATGCCATATAGTTAATTGTTTGATTATCACAGTGAATTTCATGGTCCTTCACTTGAAATCCCAATTCACATAGGAGACTTCTCAACCATGCACGTGACAAGCCGTCTTTGTCATTGCTAGATATTCGGCTTCAACAATCGATTTTGCAACGTTGGACTGTTCTTGCTTTTCTAAATAACTGCGTTTCCTCCACCGAAAGTACAATACCCTTTTGTAGACCTCCTGTCGTCCGATAAGCTAGTCCAATCCACATCTGAATAGTCAACTATATTCAAGTGTCCACGAGCATTATAAAAGATCCCTTTTCCTGGTGAACTCTTGATATCCTAAATTATACATCTCACTACTTCTAAACGAGAAGTCCGAGGAGCATGCATGTATTGACTTAACATAATAACAGCCTCTGATATATATGGCCAAGTAATTGTAAGGTAAATGAGTTGACCTACAAGTTGATAGTAAATACGAGCATCCTCAAGTAAATCTCTATCCACTAAGAATATATTATGACGCATCTCAATAGATGTATTAGCTAGCTTAGCCCCCAAACTAAGAAGCACGAATACTTCTAAGAAAGTGACGTATCTGTGTTGGACACGTGTTGAACACTGACACCCTCAAACACTCTCGGACACGTGTTCGATACTATTTTAGACTTGTACATAATTAAGAACTAAAAATCTTAATTTTGGACACTTGTCCAACACTCTCTTTGTGGCGTGTCCCACAATTTTTAGCCCGTGTCTATGACTAAAAAATAAACATATAGCTGATATTTCTTGGATACTTTGTTAACATGTGGTCACTAAAACTTGAAAAACTTGATATATGACAATTTTATACCATAGACAAATGTATGATTGTTAATATTAATCATATCACAAGTAAAAGACAAATAAATCTTTCACTAAAGAATAGGCCTCAAGATTGGCTTCTTTACTTTTTTTTTTGTTAAGTGAGGGGAAAGAGATGATTCTTGACACTTTGTTAATAAATGATCACTAAAACTTGAAAAACTTAATATATGACAATTTTATACTATAGAAAAATGTATGATTATTAATATTAATCATATCACAAGTAAAAGACAAATAAATCTTTCACTAAAGAATAGGCCTTGAGATTGGGTTTTTTTTTGCTTTTGTTTTGTTTTGTTTTGTTTTTTTTTTTTTTTTTTTGGAGAGAGGGGAAAGAGATGATCCTTCCTTTTTTTTTTGTATGGATTGTATGGAACTGTGGATATTTCATGTTTAATGATTATGAATTATGTTTTGCTGTTGTATTGGTATTTTGATAATTTAATATGTTTGTTAGTTAGTACTTGAATTTTTATTTTTTGATTGCTAAATTGATTAAAAAGTTAAAATGATATTATTTTTTAGTATATGATTATATATAAATTAATATATATTATTAACGTGTCCCCCGACGTGTTCGTGTCCTACTTTTTTAAGAAATGCTATATCGGCGTGTCCGTATCGTATTGTATCTATGTCTCGTGTCCGTGTCTATGTTTCTGTGCTCCCAAATAACCAGTTGAATTCAGGAGATCTAAAGCATACTTTCTTTGGAACAAGAAAATTCCTTCACTTGATCTTGAAACTTAAATTCCTAGAAAATACTTCAAACCACCCAAATCCTTGATTTCAAATATTTTGCCCAAATACCTTTTTAACTAGTGAATCCCAATTTGGTCATCTCTCATCAGAATAACATTGTTAACAATACATGCACATTCAAAATGGTGGTTCTGTGTCCTCATTTTTGAACAAACATAGAGTATTGACCACAACTAATATTCAAAAGAGCACCACTAAATTTCTGATACCATGTTCGCTAGCTTACAATGCTGCAGAGAGAAGAAAGGGGCGGAAAGTTCTAGCGCTAATCGAGAGCTGAACCATTAAAAACATAAAATGCCCAGACATATTTTGTGATAATTACGACAAGGTCTAACACACAAGTTACATTAAATGCCCAGATATATTACTTCTAACACTTTATTTTTCCTTTTGAAGGTTTTTGATTAAAGATCATGATTAGCTTTGAGGGAGATTTATGGGGCACGGTGTATCAATTGATCCTGATTACCTACCCTGTCCCCAATTTGGATGAACTCAAAACTTGTTCAAACCATGCATATACTTGTGTCATATAATTCTGCATCTCATGAATCTTGTTTGTTGCAGTTTCTAAGAACATGCAATTCAATACTTTGCTCTTGACCAGGTCCTTAATGATAGGGGCTACGATGGAGCAACTGCTGATTTGTGGTCATGTGGAGTCATCCTATTTGTATTGATTGCAGGTTACTTGCCTTTTGATGATTCTAATCTTGTGACCCTTTATAAAAAAGTGAGCATTTTAACTATCTTGGTCATCCGTGTCTGGGTTTCAAAGTTGCTTTTGTTTATCAAGACATTTGTACTTGCAGATATCATCTGCTGAGTTCTCTTGTCCATCTTGGTTCTCTCTAGGGGCCATGAAATTGATCACTAGAATCTTGGATCCGAACCCTATGACTGTAAGTATTTCTTAATCAATTCCTTATAGGTATGTGGTGTTGCTTTGCTTAAAAGGATGCTGTTCGACTTGTTTTGGAGAAGCATAATATGTGTAGTGTCATGATCCAGCTATACTGTGCAGTTGAGGCCCGATACTCATTATCATGACCAGTGATTTGATGGACCTCATGTTAATGTAGATCCATCTAGACGTACATGGACAAATCACATAAGCCCATACCCACTTGCTAAATTCTCATTATCACATGTGGCCAAACATGCAATCATCCTCAAAAAAATTTTGGTGGCTCTGATACCATGTAAGTGTTATTCCTATGACAAGAGAAGAGCCCACACAGTGATTTCGAATAATTTCTAATCATCTCAGTGAGAGATTTCATCTTCTTATATAGAGTAGTCTGTCTCTAAATTCAGAAAGTTTGACAATTACAATCCCTTTGATAGGGTAATTGCAATTAATGACTATGTAATAAATCTCCTAATGAGGAATTTATACAACCGTACATGATTGCATGTTTGACCACATCTGATAATGAGAATT
Source organism: Sextonia rubra (assembly GCA_037013555.1). Lineage (NCBI taxonomy): Eukaryota > Viridiplantae > Streptophyta > Magnoliopsida > Laurales > Lauraceae > Sextonia > Sextonia rubra. The sequence goes on along the minus strand of JASUAD010000007.1, from coordinate 13,053,160 downwards.
TAGCAAGTGGGTCTGGGCTTATGTGATTTGCCCATGTAGGTCTAGATGGATCTACATTAACACCTCACTATGGATTGGAGATGTCCCAAAGATCTATCAAATTTGAAGACCAAGGGCACCAAATGCCTCAAACTAATAGCTGATGAAAGACAAATATGGCAAAAGTTTGAGAGGAAGATCAAACAATTTGATGCCTAGGATTCCCAATCAGAAGACTTCTGGAGCGTCCTCCATCCACAATATCTCCACTTGTATGGGGTTCATCCGTTATCTGGATACAGTTCTTGGCCTAATGCATTTTCATTTGGAATTTAGGAGGACATAACTTGGACATGAACATATTTTTCCCATGATGGACAGGTACACGTTAGAGTGGTATGTCCATAATGATATTATGAAGGGAATAAAAATGCACTACTAAAGTGTATGCAAAATGCACGTAAAAGTATAGATATATGTTGAAACTGCAATAGGTATCTTATGATGCTAGCAGAATATACAACAAAGATAAGCTTTTTCTTGTTATTTATATTATGCCCAGTGAGTGGTGGTTTACTATCACTACCAATTTATTTTTCATTGGGAAATACCAAAAACTATGTTTTGCCCATCTATTAAATACAGATATTGCTAGCGTCACAGATTTTTCCTAATCTGTAGCGGAATTTGATTTACTGTTGTTGATTGCAGCGCATTACTATTCCAGAAATTCTCGAGGATGAGTGGTTCAAGAAAGGGTACAAGCCGCCCGTATTCGAGGAGAAAGATGATACAAATTTGGATGATGTAGATGCTGTCTTTAAGGACTCAGAAGTGAGTATGTTGAGATCAGCCAGAAGTTCACTAAAATTTATAGTTTTGATGTTGTAGGCGGCAGTGATTGTGGAGCTATGCTATAGCTTTGAAGAGATTTAATCTCATTATCAAGTGCTCTATTTCTGTGCATATGGCACCCATGGATGATAACCAGACCATTCCATCTGCTGTGTCCCATGGTGGATGACAAGTGTACCCCGAAAGTGGTCCTGTCTGTTAATTCATTGATTCTAGTTGTCAAGAGACAGAGAACTTTTTTCTTTTTGAAGGATTTTTCTAAACCATTAATAATTGTTATTGTTAAAATCCAATCAGTGGCTAGGATTATCTGATTGATGTGATCATTTCTTTATTCATCACCTGCATTAAACAGCAGAGTAAGCATGGATTAAAGAATTCTTGATAACTGAGATAGAAGGGAGCATACTGGTTTCTTCCGTGTTAAATAATTTGACAATCGGTTTCAATGAAGTGTATGTTGGTACTGTGTCAGGAACATCACGTAACAGAGAAGAAGGAAGAAGAACAGCCAGCAGCGATGAATGCATTTGAATTGATTTCTATGTCGAAGGGTCTTAATCTTGAGAATTTGTTCGAGATAGAGCAGGTTCATTACCTACTTTGGATCCTTTAATATGTAGCAATTATAGGGTGGTGATGCAATGGGACATGTAGTCTCCTTATGCACAGTATATATGTCTGTACTGTTGGTTATTCAAACTGTCTATATGATTGGTCCCTTGCTGGGGAATGGCTGGAAGGCTGAAACTTTCTGAGATTGGAAGATCCTAGCCATTCATGGTAGGGTCTTTTTCTTAAGAAAAAAAAAATGCTGTCTTCATATTTCAATGATTCTCCATCTGCAGCCTATTTATCAAAGAATTAGGACTTCTCAATCCACAAGATTCTTTTGGCTACTCAATCAACAACAGGACCTGTCAAGTTGATGATATGGGTCAGAAAATATTTTATACAGTTCGTAAACATCCTTAAATTACTGGAGTTTTATAGGTCAACTATGTTCTAATGCTTCCAGTTCCACCTATCAAGGAAATATGAGTCTGTTTGCTACTGAGATATTTGGCATGTGTTATGTGTATTCTAAATTCTTTTTTGACATTTTTAATGTTGCTCCTAATAACCTTTATGGGCTTCATCTGGTACAGGCATTCAAAAGGGAAACAAGGTTTACCTCAAAATGTCCTGCAGGTGAAATTATTAATAAGATTGAAGAAGCTGCAAAACCTCTTGGCTTTGATGTTCATAAGAAAAATTACAAGGTAGGATGTGTTTGGAGTTGCAGATTCATTGTATTTGACATTTTCAATATGAAATGAGAAATAGTTTTCTTAAGCACCTTTGAATTATTGGATACTCTTCATCGTCAACATTTTTAAGGGCATGTTTCTGTACATGCTGAGCCCATGGGTTACTGATCAAGTCCTTTTATCTGGAGCCATTTCACAGATGAGAAATGACCCAAAGATCTCCTTGATTAGATGATTAATCCATTTGATTTTGATCAATACCCAAGAAAAGGAAGTTCAGGAAAAAAAAAGCAGTGACTGTTGGAAGTCATAGTGGACTTATATGTATTCTCGGAAAATATGGACTGCTTTGTAAATATAGGAATAGTGAGGATTTTTTTTGTCATTTTTAGAATATATATAGGTGTGTTGCCCAGAACAAGGCTTGACAACCATATGATTGATTTTTCTCAATTTTTTTATTTTCTTTCTTCTCATAGTTTTTTTAGGCCTTAAGGGTGAAAAGAAGACTCAACAGTTACAAACCTAGGTCTTCCTAGATCTAGGGATTTGAAGGATATCGGAAAGATTCAAAAATAAATGAAAGGTGAAAAAGAAGAGAAAGAAGAATTTTTATAAGCATTAGAAGAAGTAACTAACCAATTAGGTTAGTTGATCCACTTTATGTGTTTCTTTCATTATTTCTAGAAATTATAAAGGTCTCTCAAGTGCTTAAGATTTACACGAAAGCCCCTGACCTTTCCTTATATTTACATGGAAGTCCCTAACTCATTCTTTGATTCATAACACCCCCTCCCCCTAATGCTAGTGGATAGATATTTACTATGCCCAGCTTGGAAAGAACAGAATGCAACTTAGCTTTATTTATTGCCTTAATGAGAAAGTCTTGTAGCTGATCTTTACATCCTCCTCAATTTTTTCACAAATAAAATGGCAAGCCACTTCTACATGTTTTGTTTTCTCATGGTAGACAAGATTCTTAGCTAGTTTAATTGTTGATGTACTATCAGATTGGACCACCTTGCTTGAATCCTAACTCTTTCAGCAATATCCTTAGCCACAATAGATCACAACATCCATGAGCTACTACCCTCTATTCGGCTTCTGCACTAGACTTGATAGTAACGACTTGTTTTTTGCTTTGCCATGACACTAGATTTGTCACGCCCTACCCTACACGCATGCATGATATTGTCCGCTTTGGCCCATAGGCCTCACGGTTGTGCTTTTAGTGGGCCTCAACCCACCAAAAGGCCTTATGCGAAGTGAGAGTGCAAGCTCTACATATAATTCCAATAACTTTCCTCTTTATAGTTGATATGAGACTCCAGGATGTTACAATCCAGCCCCTTTAGGGCTGCATGCCCTTGTGCAGTAGCCTGCCAGTCCATGTAGTCTGCTAAACCTCTTGACCCGCCCACATAAGAACCCGCCCACTTGCACCAGCCACAGCAGGGACCCACACTCGAACTAGTTGAGAGTCAGCTTTGATACCATTTGTCCGCTTCGGCCCATAGGCCTCATGGTTTTGCTTCTAGTAGGCCTCAACCCACCGAAAGACCTTATGCAAAGTGAGGGTGCAAACTCAACATATAATCCCAATACTTTCCTCTCTATAGTCGATGTGGGACTCTAGGATGTCACAAGATTTCCCCTAGCCATCGTATAATAGTCCATTGTTGACGTAGAACAGTCCATTGTTGACTTTCCATCTGATAATGATCCAGCCCAATCAGAATCTATGAAGGATAGTCATTGCATGATCTTGGGACATGTAAAAAATTCCTTGACCTAGTGATCCTTGGAAATATTTGAGAATCTTATGCACTGTTGTTAAATTTTTCCAGTGAAACAGACGCCAATGGTTGGTCATACTTCTTATCCATTGTTGCTATCGAAGCAAGGATATTAATTAATGCCTTAGCGAGCATCTTCCACTGTTCTCCGAGCAGTCTCAGATCATTTTCAATTCTTTTTGCCTCCTGTAGTTGAGTCCTTTCAACCATTTTAGTGTGGTAACCACGCCCTGAAAGAGCTCTGATACTAGTTGATACAAACCTGCTAAAAGAACAACAACAAAAAGACAAAGATCTACTTCTGGGTGGACAACTTAGGAGCTAATTGAGAACTTTCTGCAAAATATTTACTTCCTCTTTCATGCTAATCATATTCACATATAACACACATAATACCCCATTTTGGCATATTACAAATTAAAGAAACTTCCTATTATGAAATAAAATAGAAAGCAATCAAATCCCTAAATTGATGAAATCAAATGACAAAATTGAAACATAAAGCAATCAAATCCATAAATTGGCAAAATCAAATCAAAAGAAACTACTAATGGTGACATGGCTATTGATGTGGCCACTGGGATTGTATCAAAAAGATGTAAACAAAAAATGAAGAGATCAAGCTGGGGTATGTGCATATTGATGACCAATTGGTAGAATTTCTCGCCTAGGCAGTTCCAAGAAGAAAGCTATCATACACATTGTCCAAGTTGGGCAGATCAGAAATGTATGCATCAACTTGACGGGAGGTGTGAAGAGTCATATTGGACTTATCTGTATTTGGTGAAATAAGAGCTACTTTATAAATGTCGGAAAAGTGATGGTTGATTTTTGTAATTCTACGAAATATAATATGTGCATGTGGTCACCTGGCCCTATGCACTGCAACATTATCTTTGATTTTTTTTCCTCTCTATTTTATTATCTTTCTTCTCTTACGATATTTGGGACCTGACGTAGGAGCACCAATATCCTATGGGAAACATCATCGTGGGCTATGGTGGGACCCAAGAAAGTCTAGAGATTTTCTTATTTTATTAGTTTCTAATTTTTATTTAAGAATTATAATAGGAAGGTTTCCTAATTTTTGTAGGATTCCTATCTGGTTTCCTAGTTTGATTTGGAATAAGAGTCTTAATCCCTAAGTTTCTTCTACTATTTATATGGCATTGTAGAGATCATAAGTCTCAGAGTTTTGAGTAAATATAATTTTTCCAGTGGGATTTTATCGTTGGAGAGTTGTCTTCTTCGTGTCATTGTTTCTGCGGAAACCCTTCATTATGCTACAACACCTACGATCGCATTAGGACCTTAAAGTGAAAAACCTAGAAATCATCATATTGGAAGTGTTAATAGAGACTATCCTGAAAGTGAAAAACCTAGAAATCAGCATATTAGAAGTATTAATAGTGACCATTGGGAACCTTGCTTTTCACCTTAGTATCCAAAGATCAAACCATGGATACTATGTGGGAGGGGGTTTTATATCTCCAGGAATGGAGTTTCTTATCATGGGAGCAAATATTTTCTCCCAGGGGGCCCATGCATAGATAGATGAATAGATAATATATTAGAGAGAGAGAGAGAGAGAGAGAGAGAGAGAGAGAGAGAGAGAGAGAGAGAGAGAGAATATCCTCAATTAAACAGAACAACCCAAAATTGAACATAAAGTTTTTTCCTTTGTGGATGTATTGGGTATATCCGAACATATTTGGACCTATCTGATCAATTGTTTGGAGCACCCATGCACTGAAAAACTGTGCTTTTCGAAGGGGCTTGACATAGTTTCCATAGTTGCCAATTACATTTCAGGCCACATTATGGTCTCACTCTTGACTTAACCATCTCAGCTTGTTCAGGATTCCTGTGTTTCATTTTGGAGTTATATTTTAGTAATACTTTTAAAAATTAAGAATATATAATTTAAACTTTGAAAATAGATTAAAGATTTTAGTGAAAAATAGTTAAAAGAATTGAAATCTTTAATTCATTCTACTAAATCAATTTACAATATGCTACTTCTACAGCTCATACATAATTTGTCATTTTTGTGTGCGGCGACGTGAAATTATGACATCCATCCTATACTCATCTCCAATAATTGAAGTTACATCCTAAAATTATGTAAAAATAAAATCGTTCATATTTTCACTCTCTATAGATGGGCAAAATATTGCATATGTTAAAATGAAGTGCCTTTTATTTGCTATTTTCGCTGTGGACAGACAAAAATCTGGAGCAAAATGTCTGATAGGTCCAAAATATGCAGCAAAATTTTAGATTGGGGTGGTTTGGTTTGGTTACATGACTGAACTGAACAGTTTTGGCCTGTTCAACTGAAATGAACTGAATTTGACTACTAAGTTGACAAGTATGCAGTTTTATGGGCATGTGTGGTCTACAAATCAACAGTTAAGATGTGAATAAGAGTGTGATCAAGAAGAAAAGGGCCAACGAATGAAGGTAATAAGGGAGGTTTTTCTTGAATCTCCATCGATGTCAGGGGCCATGAGATTGAACTTCTGGATTAAAAGGCCATGGTGATGGGTCCCATATACAAGGGAAATGGGCCTAGTATGGTGTCAAATTTTCTTCAACACAAATGTGCACACAAGTCATTATCTTGCACATGTTTGTTAAATAACAATCTCATATTTTCCTTTCAGATGAGGCTGGAAAACATGAAAGCAGGGAGAAAAGGAAACCTTAATGTTGCCACAGAGGTAGTCACTTGATAACTATTTTTTGTGAATAAGGGACTCAATGAAATTTCACACACGGTTCTTATGGTCCTACAAGTAAACAGGTATTCCAGGTAGCACCTTCTCTTCATTTGGTTGAGGTACGGAAAGCAAAAGGGGATACTTTGGAGTTTCACAAGGTACATCTTTTTCTGTTCTTTTAGACAGCATGATTTATACGCAGATAAGCACGGCCGCTGATATCTGGCTGTGGATGATTTGTGGAGGATATTTACTGCACTGCACACACATAAACATGGCGCATTTTGTGAAATATGTAAAGTACTCATTGGATGAGCCACCATGAACACGTCCTTATAGTAAAGATCAAGTTGGTGCACTCATCATGTGAACCGAACTTATATCACCAAAATGGACAGCTAGAAAATGACCAAAGGTCCTTACACTTGTTCATGATGAATTGTTCCAAATGAACAGTAGTTGGTTGTTGCATGTGTGCGTTGTTGGTGCTAGTGCTGTGAGGATCCTTTTCAGTTAACATTATAAGAATATTAAGCATCTTATATTGGGCTTACACAACCTACTCTCTTTTTGTATGAGGAATGCTTCTTGAACATTGTTTATATGATTGATACCTATAGCTTTGTTGGCCCTGATTCTTAGTGGTTTTTGTTGTGGCAAATTGAGGTGTTCCAGAGTGTTTGAAAAGGAGGTGGGTCACTAAAATCATGACCAAAGGGCTGTAAGATCAACGATGTCTTTATTGGGAGCAATATATTGATGTTTCTGGTAATATGAATCACAGTCATGCACTGCAACTAGAGTGTAGGCTGCAGTTCTCTGTACTTGTGGGATCCATGGTTTGGATCTCCAGACCATTGATTTTTATGCATCCGACATGAATGAATGATGATATCGCAAAAATCTTGTGGGCACGTCTATACTTTGGATAACAGAACTGTTTGTCCTGAATGAATTGAATACGGAGGAATAGAGAAGCACCATCAACTGTATACTTGCTGCAGTACTGTAATGACCCAAGAATCTGGAGCTTTTCAGATTCTTAAGCCATTCTCAAATTTTTACAATAACACCATATAAATCAAATTCCCATGAGCATCAAGGTCTAAAACATTCAAATGCCATTGTATCTAAATCATAACGTATATATTAGAATTCATGATAAAGACTACTGAGTAAAAGACAAAGCTCTATTTGTCATAGAATAATCAACTAAGTGTTGGGCTAATCCTATCTACGAATCTATTCTTTTGCTTCTCACGCTCTGGATCAACTACGTATGCCAAAATCCACCGGCAGATCTCCGTCACTCCCCGCAACCTCTACAAATGCATTACCTGGAGTGGGGCGAACCACTGGTCAGTAACACTGGTGAGTAGAATAAGAACACATTAAAGTATAGCATATTCCAGTCATTCAAATGAATATTCATAGATTCAATAAAGGTGTTAAATAACGTCTTAATCAATTTTCTTTCTTGAGTAATTTGCCACCGCAGCATCAAATGGTTCCGATACCCCATACGGGTGTATCTACGTTTCTGTCAATAACATGGCTCATCACTCACCATGATGATTGAGCCTGTTCCGATACTCCCTCACTGGAGTATATACATTTCTATCAATAATATAGCTTGTCTTGCCACCATGATTGTTGAACCTTCTTTCCTCGATTAACATCCACGAGGGAAGTTCTATGCTTAGTGCTAGCGGTTGGTATTACTCTATTTCAAACATCAAATTTCAAATTCATATTCAAAACACCTTATTAGATATTCATCTCCATCATAATCGGTTATATCATCTTAATCTTTTCTTTGGCCATTATCACATAACACTGGTTAGTCCTCGCCCCACTCCGAGTCAGAATTGGTACCAGGTTGTGGCATTGTCCATATTTTATTGAGAGAGTTAATTATTCATTATAAAATTAACCACAGGAATCATAACATAACTATTGAATTCATATAGTATCATATTCCCCTATATTTGAATATCCAGAGACTCCATATAATTTTCACCTTAAGATATATATATGATTATTTCCTTCTAAGAGATTAGGTCCTCACTTTTAGTCTAAGGAAACATCCAGACACTGGGGCCCACGAGTTAGATATCAAAATAATGTTGGGTGGTTCATAGTACATCAACTGTATATACATCATAAGACTTTAATGGTTTCTTAAAATATCATTAATACAAAAGGACCAATTTTTAATTTTTAATAAGTCTCTCCCTCTTATATGCATATCGACAGAGGTCATCTCCTTTGAATAGAACCCACGCTCGGTTTGAGGGGTTCTCGCTTAGCTGCAATGAAGCCTAGAGATGGAAGGATTCAATGGTCTAAATCACAAGGGACCAACACCTTTGGTTTCGCCCTAGGGTCCACTAGCAGATGTGGGGATCTGATATTTGATCAGGTGGCCCACATGAGCTTCGTACCCTCCAACATAAATTAGTCCCGGAACGACCTGAGCTGCAAAAAATTCCTCTCCGGCTCTAATTTTTTCTAGATTTGGTACTTGATGTGCACAAAACATTAGTTAGGGGTCTTATCTACCTTAGGTCTCCATTAGCAAATCATTAGGGTCTGATCGACGGGTTTTCCTACTAATCAATTGACCAGAGCATGTTGACAGTGACGACATCTTTCTGCAGTTGTAACCTGGTTGGCAAAATCATCTTTCTGGGTGATCAATTTCATCCCAGTTTCATTACATCACAAAAATGCCGAGGCCACGTATCTTTAAATTCCAATTTTTATTGATCAGTGAAGAATTCTACTCACCTGGTATAGACGTGTGTTGCTCGATCAGAGATTGGCCTCGAACTAGACATCCGATACGCGTCCTGCGGTCGATCTTCCTCATCCTCTTCGTGATCTTCTTCTTCTACAAATTCAACTAAGGTCAGTTCCTCTCTCTCTCTCTCTCTCTCTCTCTCTCTCTCTCTCTTTCTCTCTTTCTCTGTCGTTGATGGGTAGACAAAATAGGCTTCCCACGTACATATACATATATACTACTGTTTCATACAATCTTGTACTGGGAGTCTCGTTTGGGTCTACAAAGGAGTCCTTCTCAGAGAGTATTAGTGTGAGAGAGTCCTGCGAACGTTCTTAGTCTTCTATTGACCCCTTTTCTTTTCTTTTCTTTTTTTATAATTCTAATAAGAGTCCTAGTAGGGATATTACAAGTACTATATTCCATCCTGTGTTTGTGTTCCTAGAGAATGACAATAATATTTTTTGCTGTCATTTACTTGAACACACAAGTTGTAATCTGGACATGGGGTTGCTGTATATTGTTTGGCATGGGAAATCTGAGAAACCCTTCCTATCCATATGAAAATGGTTTACTTTACAAAAGTAGTTGATATAGGGTGGATGAAGATGTTTTACATACATTAGATTTATTTGAAAAGTAATCTACGAAGAGACATTCGAGCAAGGTATGTTTGGGGTTGTAGAGAAGAATGGCCTTCTTGGCACAAAATCTTGGAGTTGGTATGCTCAACACCACTGGCATCATGCAGTCTTTAGTTGTCCCTATTGGATCCCACTCTTTACACACTTGGAAATAGTAATGGCTGAGAGAGAGAGTTTACCCAATATGATAGGCTGATTCACAAAGCAAAAACAATGATCACAACACAGCTTTCAAACTTTATAGTTCCGAAATTATGCTTCTTATATAAATGAGGAATTTGCACAAAAGAGATGAAAAATAAAATAAAAATGAAAACGAATTCAATAATTAAAATTGCATGTTTCAAATAGTTTAAAACTGATTGACAAAAAGAAAAATGAAGAGGAAATTAAATTGGGAGATAGGGTTTTGTATGGCTTTTACCTAAAAGGATTAGGTAGGAAATGGTTTAAAATAGAAAACTAAAATTAAAAATTTCAATAATTAAAATTTCAATTTCATAAAGAGCATTCTCAACATGTGGTATCAAAATCTTTGGTTCTTCTAAGATTAGATTTTGAATAGTTGAGATGAATATTTTTTTTCCTTTGTGATTGTCTGATTTATGCATAACGGGGCTCACCATCCGTATGATTTTGATCTCTCATATATAGTTGATTTAGGGCATCATCACTTTAGATTGTTAAGAAGTTAGTTTGCTGCACCTTTAATGCCTAGGCATTTTTGGTGTAATGGTTAGCAACTTGAGATAGTATTAGAGCCAACACATCCCAGGTTCGAATTTGTGCAAAGAAAAAATAGGCCCCATGCTGCGTTTTGTGTGCAAGCATGTGCAAGCAAGAAAAAGGGCCCCATGTCACGTCTTGTGCAGGCATGTGCTTCGAGTTTGGGGAGTGTCCCGCTTGAGTGGGGTGTTAGGTAGTTAGTTTGCTGCCAAATCATTGATTGCCCATGTTGCATGCGCATAATAAATCATATATGTGTCAAACTTAGTTTAATTTGTGCATGAAACATGGGTGATCAATGATCTGGACCATCTATGACTTGTTGATTTGTCTCAGCAAAGTACAATATGACGGGATCTAAACTAATGATGCTATAAATAGATTATATATGAGAAATTAAAATCATGCTGATGCTAAGATCCATTATGCATAAAATTAGGTGACTGCAAAGGAAAACAAATATTCATTGGCAACCTATGATGCCCAGATTCAAACATGGATACGGATATTAGGATGGGGAACGGAGATTTGATATGGCAATTTTAGAAATTTAGGACACGGATACAGGTATGGTATCACTTAAACTATGATACGGACACGGGATACTACACGGATAGAGATACAGATATTACGTTTTAATAGTATGTGATACATCATATGTGACTAACTACTAGAAGTGGGTCCCTAGAAATCTCAGTTTAAAGTGGGATGATATGGTTAAACTTCTAATCCAAAAAAATTACAGCTATGAAAATTAAAATGAAAATACTCTTTTTAAGTTATAACCAAAAATTTTAGACAAGATTCGTTGTTTAGCTCAATTTTGAATGAATTCTTCAAAATTTGCCTTTTTCTTTTGGTAAAATACAAAACAACTGTATCCTAAAATTGTGCGCCGTATCCCAATCGTATCTTACCGTATCTCGTACCCGTATCCATATTGGACCATATCAGTATGGGTACTTTAGGTTAAATGAGTTATCCAGGTATCATAGCTGGCAACTATTCAAAATCTAATCCTAGAAGAGCCAAAGATTCTGATACCACATGTTGCGAATGCTCTTTATGAAATTGCAATTTTATTTGTTGAAGTCTTTTTTAATTTGATTTTTCTATTTTAAGTCATTTCCCATCTAATCATTTTAGGTAAAAGCCAGATAAAACCCTATCTCCCAATTTCCTCTTCAAATTAATTTTCAACATATATTGATCAGGAAAACATGTTTTGAATGCTCTTTTTGAAATAAGCTGTTTTAATCCTCAAATTCTTTTTTATTTTTATTTTTCATCCCTTTGGTGACAAGTTACTCATCTGCAGGAACCATAATTTAGGAACTATGAAGCTTTGGAAACTATGTTGTGATCATTGTTTTTGCTTTGTGAATGACCCTGCCAAAGATAAACTCTCTCTCTCTCACAGGCAATACTATTTACAAGTGTAGAGAGTGGGTCCAAGAAGAAAAGCTAAAGAATGCATAATGCCAATGGTGTGGGCTGTACCAGCTCGAACAGTAATTTCTTTTAGTCAGTTGAGCCCTGCCACCGCCATTAGGCAGGATAACGTTGGTGGTTGGGCCAATAGGATTGGTGTGAAGGAGTAAAATCTTGTAATCAGGCCATGGCAATAAGGTCTTGAATGTACTTGTGCTGGTTAGTTAATAGTCTTTTCTCGGATTTGTGGACCTCAAGACCTAAGGAAAAATATGAATTGTGCAAGAGCTTTCATATGAAATGAGGGATAAAGAGATTTTTGCAACCCAAGTATACTATTGAGATCAATCCTAGTGATGATGTCATCATTCATCAACATAGACCATTAGAATAGTGATGCCATGGAAAGTGTGATGAGAGAACATAAAGGGATCATACATTCATACTTTCTTTGTTGAAATTTGTCTTGAAAGAGAGTTTTATGAAATTTGTCAAACCATGCCCTTGGCACTTGCTGAAGTCCATAAAAAGGGACATCGCAATTGAGAAACACTATTTTCAGAGGTGATAATAAGCCTTTAAGGTACGCACATATAGAATTCTTCCTTAAGTTCCCTAAGAAGAAATGGATTTTTTTACATCCATTGGAAATGGAGGCCATGATTGTGACATGGGAATGGCGAAAAGAGTTTGAACAATGGTCATTTTATCGGGGAAAGGATGTCTCATAATTGATCCCATATTCTTGCCTATTGCTTAAAAGCCACTAGCCTCACTTTGCAATGATCTAACGATCAACCAAATCAGATCTGAGCTTAATAGAATCGATTCATTTGCACCTAATAGCCATAGAAGAAGATTGTAATCGAACAATATCCCAAGTGTGATTCCTCTAAAGAGCATCTAGTTCCTCCATTGCTTGTTGTCGACGGTCATGAGTCACAGCTTGTGATTGGTGTTAGAGATAAAAATAGAGGACAGGGTAGAATGAGGAGTGAGAAAAACCATAATGATATTGGGGATGAGAGAATAGGTGGACCTATGAAGTGGGGGAAGAGAGGAATCTGAATTCAGAGGAAGCTCATGATGAGAGTACCTGTAGTATTTTAGGCATTTTAGGGGACTCAGAATTTTAGCATGAAAAATTCTGCAATTTTATGAGTACTGAGTAATTTTTGGATTGGTCTTAGTTGGTGGGGCTAGATTAAATATACTGTCGATTTGTGAGTGGGACCTTGGTAATATCAATGCAAGAAGTGGTTGTTGGACTCTTGGATTAAGTTATACACTTAAGTGATGGGCTTCTTCATGTAGAAACAATTTGAGTTAATAATAAATTTTAAAAGGGGTGGGACCCAACCTCGTTTGCTTGACAACCCCAAATCCCAAAAGGGGCTTGCACAAGTTCAAAGTGGACTTGCTCACCATCCGTTAGAAAAGAGGTATGTAGTATGACACTCTTAATGAGAGTATGCAACCCTAGTGGTTTACATGAAGGCCTTCCCCCCTATTTTTCTGTCATTGCACTCTAATCTTTTTCAAAGACTTGTGAGAGAAAGAAACCCTTAGTGTCAGTGGCTTGGAAGCCCTAGGGGAAAGTGAGGATTTCCACAAAGCAGGAGAACACAAGTAGCTCCAAGGATCTAGTGTATGACCTACTCTCGATGTTACATTAAGAACACGATGATTTTCTGTACAAGGTGAGTGTATTTCTTAATCTAAATGAGTATAAGATAGCTGTCTTGTAGTTTGGTCACAAGAAGACTAATCTGTATGAGTTTCTTTTTGTTTACATGATTGTTAATATGGTATGATGAAGGCAAGGTCTAGAGGTCAGTAGTATTGATGGCTGAAATCATTCCTAAGACAAGGTCTAGAGGTCAGTAGTATTGATGGCTGAAATCATTCCTATGGGTTGAATGATGGCCGACTGTGGGGAATGGGTTAAAAGGGCATGTCCAAACCTCAGATAGGGTATCATAGCCCTAGCCGAGCACACTAGAGGATTTCCGACTTAGGTGTTATTGGGAAACACTAGGTTTGAGGGTTGAGGTTTCCCATGCACCACGGCTTGCAGATTGCGCTTGATTCAATGTTATTGTTAATAAATTGTGTGGGCTTGGGATTTTATGTATTTGATTGGTTTCAAATTTCTTGAATTAATATAATCCTATTGTTTCATGTTTTCTGCCAAGGTGTACAAAGTAAATGGAAGGAAAATTTTGGAAGTAAGGACCCTAGGATGGGATTGATAAGGCCTCATGCAAATCTAATTGTATTACTAAAGTGTGAAGAAAGTGTTGACTGAAGAAAGTGTTGACTGAACCTTTTCTAGAACTATTGGCATGGCCAGCCGTAGACTGCCACTTGACCTCGTGCACTATTCATAGCAGGAAATCTAAAAGAACTGTCAAATCTCCCAAATAATGAACGCATGGTAACAAAGGTGTATCCATTATTTGAAAGATTTGACCGTTATTTTAGATTTCCTGCTATGAATGGTGCGCAAGGTCTCCACCCAATATAGTAGTGTGTGGGTCACAATTTCATAATTACAATGTGATCATCTTGTGATTCCTTCGTTGGTGCACAAGGCCAAGTGGCAGTCTATGGCCGCCATGCCTAGAGTTCTAGAGAAGGTTAACTCAACACTTTCTTTGCACTTAAGTAATACAATTAGGTTTGCATGAGGCCTTATCCGATCCCATCCTAGGGTCCATCCTTCCAAAATTTTCTTCAATTTACTTTGTACACCTTGGCAAAAAACATGAAGCAATAGGATTATATTTATTCAAGAAATCTGAAACCAATCAAATCCATGAAACCCTAATCCCACACAATATATTAACAACAACATTGAATTAGGCCCAATCTAAGGACCGTAGTGCATGGGAACCCTCAAACTTAGGGTTTCTCAATAACACCTAAGTTGGAAATCTCCTAGTGTGCTCAGCTAGGGCTAGGATACTCTTTATGAGGTATAATCATACTTCTTTAACCCATTTGCCACAACCAGCCATCATACAATGTCACGTCCAAAAATAGGATGTCAATTAGATTCTGATTTCCAAGACATAACTAGTGTAGAGATTTTAAGTCATTTCAACTTTATATGATAATTTTTCTCCACGCCAACGCCACAGGATATCACAGGTGAGTTTATCATATATGCATGTCATACTTTTCCTGTGGAAGCCAATAGTTACATTTAACACATTGGATATATTTATATCATGGTTTACAGAGCATGTGATGTCTTAGAAATATTTACAGCTGCAGAAGTCTTTAAGTTTACAAAATAGTGTTTTACTTACATATCTACAACATTTGTCATCTCATCTAACCACCACTGGATCTTTCTAGGTGGCACCACCTTCCAGATGACACTATCCACTATCCACGATAAGCCCTCACTACCATCACTAAACAACATCGTGTGATTTCCACTCACTCACTTTTGAACTAATCTCTGGGTAGGCCTCTGATTCCTGGATAGGGTAAATTCTGGGTTTCCTGTAACGTCAATTCAGACATCAATACAGAGCTGGTAGACCAATAATAAAATAAAAAATTCTCATGATAAATTTTTAGTACACTTTTACAACAACTGATAAGTCTGTAGATTTGGAAAATTGGAACTGGACAGAAAACTGAATAAGTCTGAATGAAATCTGAATATGTTTGAATATAAATAGATGCTCTAATCCACATGATGTACTGAATACTGAATTAAAAACTGATGCACTGAACTGAAAACAAATGTACTGATCTGAAAACAGATGATGCACTAGGGCTACCCACCAGCATAATTGATAGATATATATTATCTATATACTGATCTGAACGGAAACTAAAGTACCATCACCAAACTGAATGTGGCCACCATAACCTACTGACTAAAATGAACTGGAGTGAGGTACTCAGTGATCTGGACTGAACTGGACTAGACTGCTGATATGAACTGTATTGAAGTGAAGTGGTTCCATACCATATACTAAGATCATGAATACGAATATTGTAGAAAAGCACATGCTTTCGTGTACAATGCAGATATTCTGAGCGTGTAAAACAAATCTTGAACATGTTTAAAATAAATCAATATCATCACTAAACAAGACTGTATATTTTTTTTGTATAGGAACAAGACTGTATTTCAAAGGTTAATAAATTGACGTTACACATAAAATATACACTGAATAACCCTTTGACTTTGCGCAATGTTGTTCATTGATGTTAATTTGGAATTAAATCAAACTGATGGTCAATATTAATCCTAAACAGGTCATATGATGCTTTCCCAAAGTGTCATGGTAATTGGAAAACTATCTGGTACTTTCCCAAGCTAAATAATTCAAGTCTAGAAAGATACTAAAACTATTCAGTGTCTGCGGCTGACCTTGCGGTTGACCCGTGGTCAACCTTGGAAATGGGTTTGAGAAGAAGTTGAAACTTTTCTCGTCAATCAGTGTCTGCGGTCGACCCTCGGTCGATAGAAGATGGCATCGTGGTTGACCGCGAGAACTTTCACAGTTGATTGGGGTTCCACAGAAATGAGTTGTGAGAACTCTGTTTTACTTGGAATTTGAATTTCTTCCTTACCTTTCGCTTCTAACAAGTTTTAAACATTGTAGAACCATGAAAGAAACATGTTTGCACCATTTTGAATCATCAAAAACCATTAATGATGCATGAAGTTGTGAAATTTCAAGTTACAGAATAATTCATGGAAAATTCAGGAAAATTAAAAAATGATGGTTTCTTGCCTCAATTCTAGCTCTTAAGGAGTTGGCTCTCCACCTCTCTCACTTCCAACACCAACAAATCAACTCCTTGCAATAAGATTAGTGTTATGGCCAAAAGGAGCAAAGCGAGAAGTGTAACGACCTAAGAATCTGAAGCTCTTCAGATTCTCAAGACGTACTTAAATTTATAACAACACAACCTAAATAAAAATTCAATGAGCCTAAAGGTCCAACAACATTCATATTCAATTATACTTAAATCATTAAATGTATTAGAAGTCCTAATGCAACCGATTGAGTAAAAGGCAAGTTTCTAAAACAAGTAGAGAAAATATCTAAATGCTAGGCTAATCCTATCTACGAATCTAATCATTGTTCCTTGCACTTTGGATTAGCCACGTATGCTAAAATCTATCGGCTGATCTCCGTCATTCCCCACAACTTCTACGAATGCATCACTTGAAATAGGGTGAACTATTGGTCAGTAATACTGGTGAGTAGAATAAGTAAACATTAAAGTATAATATATTTTCAATCATTCATATGAATAGTTATATATTCAATAATGGTGTTAAAACAACATCTTAATCAATTCTTTTTTGAGTAATTTCCCACCGCAAGCAACAAATGGTTCTGATACCCCACACGGGTGTATTTATGTTTCTGTCAACAACATGGCTTGGCATCCACTGTGATTGTTGAGCCTGTTCTGACACTCCTACATTAGAGTATCTACATTTCTGTCAACAACATGGTTAATCTTTCCACCATGAGTGTTGAACCTACTTCCCTCGACTAACATCCACGAGAGAAGTTCTTTTCTTAATGCCATCGGTTTATGTTACTCTGTTTCAAACATCAAATTCAATAAAGCTTATTGGAGTTTCATCTTTATCATAATAGGTAACATTATCTTATTATTTTCTTGGCTAATACCATACCACACTGGATTAGTCCTTGCCTTACTCTGAGTCGGAATTGGTACTCAGGTATGTGGCATTGCTCGTAGCTACGTAAATCATATTACTAATTATAATCAATAATTCAGAAACTATCCCAATTTAGATATAATAGATTTGGCATCACACACTTTATTACACACAATAACTAAATATAATCCATGTATAATTAATAGTGAATATCAGAGTAAAAAGAAACCATAAAATATTATGTCAGGTCAAGTGGACATGTTCACCATCATTAGGCCTTTAATGAGTTTTGATCATTATGATTGTCATCCTACGTACATTTATAAATTAAGGCCTTAACAAAGGTTTATTCAAATTAATCCAACACCTAAGGACTGGTTTTGAATTTCAGAGAATTCTTTTAATCAAAGGAATATAAAGTGTCTTCCTTTATATATATTGGTCAGAAAGGTCTTAAAAGAGGGTTTATTCTCATTAGTTGAAACCTTGGGTGTCTATTTGTTATTTCCATAAACCATATCAAACATATGAGCCAAAAGAAGACTCAAAATTTTTCATCAAGATTTTCATTAGGAAGGGGCTCACGCCTACTCTTCTTTGGGCAGTTGGATGGTGGGACCCAAGGGTCCTTTCCACAAAGGGGTCCCACCTCTAGGGTCACCCATGGGTCCCCTACAAGATGGGTGGACCCGATCTTTGATCAAGTGGCCCCACATGACCCACAACTCAATTCCACTGTAAGCATTTTTGACGACATGGATTTCTCCTTATTCAAATTTTGATTCCAATCATTGTGGTATTTGTTGATCTTTTTTCCCAAATCCCATGTTCAGCAGTCCTACTAATCACAGAAACCCAATTCGTCAAGTTCTTTTAAGATTTTTGGATTTTCGGATGATATCTTCTGTTTGTTAATGTGGAGAGTGATTATAGCAGTAGAATAGAGTAGAGAACGGCCATTAATCGATCAGATATCTTCAAGTTTCATCAATTTCAGACCATACATCCCTAAGTTCAGAAGTTCTACTCACCTTGTGTAGAAGTTTGTTGCTCGGGCAGTGAGTAGTCTCAAACCGGACATCTGTTATGCGTTCCGCTGTTGATCTTCCTTGTCCCTCTTGCAATCCTCTTCTTCCTCTAATAATTTTCACAACTCAGGTTAGTCTCTCTGCCTCTCTCTCTCTCTCTCTCTTGCAATATCTATCGTTGATGTGTTGAAAAAAAGAGCAAGCTGTCTTATATAACAGTGTGTGGATGCCATGTACTCGGAGTACTGTTTTGGAGCTTACAAAGGAGTCCCATTCGAAGTGTGATCCTGAGAGTCCTGTCCTGTTTGGAATTCTCATACACCTAATGGCCTGGCCCATACAAACCTTTGAGCCTTAATTACTAATCCAAGTCACATTATAATTAAGGAGTCTCAAGGAATTATATGCCATTCAAGTCTTTAAATTAAATAAGGACCACAATTGCCCAAAGTCCCAGTCTAACTCCTAATGTGGGTTGGACAAGAATGGCGCACCTTGCACAGGTTGGCCTCTCAAGTCTAAGTCAGGTTATTACAAGAAGAAGTGCAAACAGTTAGACTAGCATAAAATAGGAAAGGAAGAGATAAAGGAGAAAAAGAAGTTGCATGAATTCTCCACTCTCAAGCTCTTTCTCAATCTCTCTAAGTCTCTCCCTTTCGGTGATGGATAAGAACAAAAAAAGAAAACGAAAGAAGAAGCAGGAGGAAGGAAACCGAAAGTTACTGCATAGTAACTTTGACAGAAAGTTTTTTGAAATCCCAAAATAGTTCATCATCATATAAATGTATCATTTTGATCAAATGACATTGAATCAATGGGCTCCAAGAACTAAAGAAGCTTGAAATAACGTCCTTGAACAAACGATGTAAAGAACTAGAAAATCATATATTTACATACAGCCCCCTCGCCTTCTCTCAATTCCGGATAGGTCCAATCTATGGTTAAAATCCCACCAAATGATAATACTAACATCACAATCTAATTTATTATCTAATAAACAACATTATTAAATACATAATCACATAGGAAAAATCTAGGATCTCACATTCAACCCATAGGAATGATTTCAGCCATCAATACTATTGACCTCTAGACCCTCCCTTCATCCCATAGGAATGATTTCAGCCATCAATACTGTTGACCTCTGGATACTGCCTTCATCATACCATATTAACAATCATGGAAAAAAGAAGAAACTCAGTTAGTCTTCTTGTAAACACAATACAAGAAGGCTATCTTATACTCATTTAGATTAAGAAATACACTCACCTTGTATAGAAAATCATTCCGTTTGTAATGTAACGTCGAGAATAGGTTATTCACTAGATCCCTGGCACTGCTTGTGTTCTCCTCCTTCATGGAAATCCTTGCTTTCTCCTAGGGTTTCCAACCCACTGACACTAGGGGTTCTTTCTCTCACAAGGCCTTGAAAAAGGATAGAGCGCAATGAAAGAAAAATGGGAAGGCCGTCCTTCATATAACCACTAGGTTTGCATAAAGAAAAATGGGAAGGCCGTCCTTCATATAACCACTAGGTTTGCATACTCCCATTAAGAGTATCAAACTACATCCCTCTTTTCTAAAGGAGGTGTGCACAACTCCTCTTTGGACTTTCACAAGTCCTTTTTGGGATTTGGGGTTGTCAAGCAAAAGAGATTGGGACCCACTCCTTTTAAAACTTATTTTCAACTCAACTTGTTTCTACAAGAAGGAGCCCATCACATAAGTTTATAACTTAATCCAAGAGTCCCACAACCACTTCTTGTATTAATATTACCAAGGCCCCACTCATAAATTGACAATATATTTAACCTAAGACCAGCTAAGACCAATCAATAAATTATTCAGTACTCATAAAATAGCAGAATTTTTCATGCCAAAGGTCTGAGTCCCCTAAAATACCTAGAATATTTCAGTACCTGTTTGCATTATCCTCTTGATATCCTCTCTGCCTATAAATTAAAGCTGGTTTAAACCTTGTTGAGGAAGAATCAGAGAAATCAGGCTGTAATGGAAGAGGGGCATGTTGATGTTGAAAGAAACATTGATGTTCAACAAACACAACATTGTGAGAAGTATTGGATGAGACAAATCGAGGAATCATGGTAGAGAGACTTTTTATTTTGGGGGCATATCCTAAGAAATAACAAGCAAGTTGGGTGGAAATTTTTGTATGATCAAGAAGTCAAAAGGTGCACAAAAGAAAGGCAACCAAATATATGAAGATGGTCTTATCTGAGACTGTCATCATGGACAAAAAAATATGGAGATTGATGTTGTAGTTTGAGAGATGAAAGGTGAGATGTACTGCAAAGGAGAGAGCTTCAGTCCAGAAAGTAGATGGACTAAAAGAATGGAGCAAACTTGGACCACATCAAATAATGTTGCCTTTTTCCATGAGCTACCCCTTTTGGTACAGGGACAAGTCCTTTGAGATAAAATTCCTTTATCTGGGAGAAACCCTTGAAAGGCATATGAGAATTCCTTCTTGAGTTGGAGCAAAGAATCTTGATTCTTTTGAAGAAATGATTTTCAACAAGGGCTAAGAATTTTTTAGAAGCATCAAATGCTTCGGATTTTTCATTCAAGAAATATATCCTTGTCTATCGCCTTCATAAATTAAAGTGATTAAATGTTAATATTGGGCATGTGGAATGGTATGTGCAATACCCCAAACATCAATATGACTGATATCAAAACAAGTAGTGGAAATGTCATCATAGGTGAGAAAAAGGAAGAGTTTTTCTTTTTCCCATTTTTATAACTAGAGCAATCAAAAGAAACATATTTTAGTGTGGAATGAGATTTTTATTTGATAGATATATAGAGTTAATAAAAAAACTGGCATTTTTTCCTTCTGTTTTCATTTTTTCAAGTGGGGTGGCCTAATCGTATGCCACAGTAGGCAGTCATTATTAGATGAAGTGAAAAGAATGAAAACAAAAGTCTATTTCTGGGTGACAACTTGAATGTTGAGAGGAAAAATGTTTCCTCATTTAGGCCCTTTTCTGATCACTTTCGATAATACTTGATGTTGCACAATAGAATCAATAGAAAAACAAAATGAGGCCTTGCAGTTGTTGTCAAAAAGTTGGACTCCAAAATGAAGATTGGTGGACCATCGAGGAGCAAAAAACAGATGATGAATGGGTAAAGGGTGTGGAATATCTCCAATAGTTATTGTAGGAAGACTTTCCCCATCAGCATTGTGGACTTGTAATTGTCTATTTTGTGTCTTTTATATTAGTGAATTTTGCTGAGGTGAGAGGCATATAGTTTTAGGCTTTAGTGTGAAGATAACACCCTGGTACAGATGGTTGGGTTGTACCTGTTAGTCCCAAGTATTGAAAAGCTGATTGTATCATTTGTTATACTATTTCTGGGTAGATGTGAGAGTCAGAGACTATAGACGCGGGTGTAGTGACAGAGGATGAGCATCATTTGCCACGTGACAAGCATGATTGAGTTCTGATTCTGAGGATGCTTTTGACACTCAGATCCTATCTTCTTATGGTACTTACAAAACTTAACTTACAGAGATTTGCTATATGCCTATATTCCTTGTGGCTATAACACTAAACTTTACTCAATGTTATGAGAGCTTGGCTTGACTCACAAAAGCAACATCGAGAACATTCGATGACTGCTTCTGGTGTTCCTAAATAGCTTGAGTCAGACAGCGTATTTCTCACGAAGGAACTCACTGAGGTATCTATCTAAAGTCGGCGATGGAATTGAGTCGCGAGATTATTCCAAACAAACTCAAACCCATGGTGGAGTTTCATAAGAAATTGATTCTGTTGACCGAAATCATGAACTTTTTGAAGTGTTTAAGAGAGCTTCGCCATGAACCATTGCATAAATGAAATCCATAAATTCAGTCCAGAGATTCATGAACCCAAATAGTAATCTTGAATACATTTTTTTTCTTTGAGAGCGTTCACTGATTTCATTTTCTAGTTAAAATCATTGGGCAGAATTGTCATGATTGTGGACCTGCTGCTTCAAATATTCCTACATGCATTTTGCGGTCTGGTTGGGGATTAAGAATAATCTAAGGGTCAACTGAGTTAAGAATCCAACTAATGATGCAGGCATCGTGGGTTTCCCATTGGGCCAGTTTGGTGACCTCCTTAGGGTTTGATGTTGTCCTTTGATGTCCCCACTGTTTTCTTTTTTCCCTCACAAACATTTGAAATTGATTCTCAACATTAACCATAACAATGAAGATAGAAGAGATCACAGGTTCCAAGATCAACAGTGTGAAGTTTGTTGCCTGAAAAATAATGCTTAATGGTATCTAAGCTCAATAGTATGCAGATAACTGAAAAGAATGGCACGAGAGGTCGGAGGTTCAAAGATTGGTACCACCCTTCTCCATTCTCAAGATAACCGAAAAGAACGTGCAGTATTATTGAAGAAAAATTGACTAATAACCATCCAGCAGAGGACCTGTCTGCCAAAAGTAGATGCCCCACAGATTGATTAAAAAATAGCTTCAAGCCAGATTGGATGCAAACAAAAGATGAATGAGTCTCAGACGAACTGTGATATGAAGTTTTAGGCCCCACTTTAAAAAGCCCAAGGATTTGGACAGTCATGATGAAATCAGAACCCAAAACCTGCTGAAACCAAAAATCTCCCAGAAACCCTTCGAGAAAGTGTAGAAAATATCCCCAAAAATTTACCCAACAATTTCTTAGAGAAAGGTGACTGGGGATGCCATGCCCCAAACTCGAGAATTAGAAATCAGAGTGGGCCCTGGAGTGTGCCTACGTAATCCCATAGCAACCTGTCCCAAGCAAAGACACGTATGAATCGCTACAAGGGAGTTTCCACAGGAACGTGTGAGGAAGCTTCACAAACACGTATATCAAGATTTAATCAATAAAGCGGAAGCTTGTAAACTACATCAGCAATGATCATAAGTAATAATGAAACATCATTCATTCGTAATTATACATAAAGTCTATTAATTAACCATCTACCATCATAAGACAACAAAATACTAATACATAGTTATAAAAACCTAAACAAATGTTCATCCAATCCTGATTTCAAAATAACCATTAGTCCAAACAGGTCTAATCCTAGCAACCCAGCAGAAAACCCGATGACGCTCTATTTAAGACGATTAGTAGAATACGTCATCTTTAGTTCACTGATCTACTCCCCTAGGTACCATTGGGGTTCCCTCCGAGGGCGCATCGTCCGCCGTACCGGCTTTAGGTTCTGTATCTGTAACACCAAGGGTAGCACTGTTAACATGATGGTTAAGTAAATATAGAGATATATAAGATCATCAGGAAGTATCAAATGAATTAGAGAGCATATTGATTAAAAGATATCAAAATCGTAAGCCAGGCATATTGTACATGAAATAAGTATGAGTAACGAATCATAAACAAAATATCATAACATTCTAGTTGGCATCCATGAAGCTATATTTTCTCTAAGGAGAGCGTATAACATACAGAAGGAAATATTGTTAAGGGATCAGTCTAGCTTCCTAAGGAGCGCTGACCTTCTTCTTCATAAACTACTGCAGCAATGACGTAAGGGATACCCAAATTGGTCCCGTCGAACCTAATAAGGGTACAAGCTAAGTGGTGCCATATCTAAAGCCCTATAAGGATTTGGAAATCCCTAATTTTCTAAGTTCATAGTGTTCTTATGGCTTAGTTGTGCACAGGTTATGGCTTAGCTAAGTGGCATGGTTTCCTTTTTAATTTCATATGCATTTACGGCTTAGTTGTATTTTGGTTTACGGCTTAGCCGTATGATGCCTACGGCTAGGCTATGGCTTAGCCGTAGTACAATTCACGGCTTAGCCGAGGGTCAACCGTAGAAAAAAACTGGGTTTGGTTGTTCTCGGGAAAGTTAGCTAAAAAATATCTTGCGGCTTGGTCATGGGGTAGTTACGGTTTAGCCGTAATTCATTTCACGGCTTGGTCGAGGGTTAGCCGTAGTTCAATTACCAGAGTTTAGCTTTCTGGATTCCGAACTGTAGGGCACTTACGGCTTAGCCTTGGCTTCACCGTAAGCTTCAGAATTTCTAAAGACTATTCCTGAAGCTCGAGTTCAGTACAGTAACTCTTCCAATTTGGTTCCAATGAGCTTCCTTTTGCTCCAAATTATCACAATAAGTCTCACCACACTCACATATCGTTAATATTGCATACTTATTATCACCTAATCCAACATATGTGTGTACTTAATCAAGGGTGAATGAGCTATAAACTTGCATTTAGAATAATTACTTTAAGAATCAACAAATTTTGTCATGCATGATAGTAATATATAATCTTATACTTGTTTTATACTAGTGCTTGACTTAAACTAACTTGTCCCTTGGTATGGGGTGGAGAAAACCTCAATAGAACGAATTCCTAAAACATGCAAAGACATGCAAATGATGAATCAAGTGTAAGATGCATGCATGTTGCCCATTTGAATCTTCTTAACTCTATTGGACTCAAGGAAATGAAATGGTATTGGAGTTCCTACCTTGAGGAGCTGTAGAGAAGATGAGGAGTTGAACTATGAGTTTCAAAGGAAGAAGATGAACAAGAGTATGAAGAAAAAGGTGGATAAAACCTATTCCTGTTGCATGTAAAGCTTCAAAAGCTGAATTTGGTGGAAAAGAGAGCTAGAGGGGAAGGAAGAAGATGAAGCTCCAACACTAAGAGTAGAGGGAAATGAAGAGGAGACGTTGGTTCCCTCTTTTAACTTAAATTTTTTGGACTTTGCATGCCAGTCCACTGGTTTTGGGGAAATTCCAGTTTGAGTCAAAGGACTTCAATTGGGCCAAGATGAGTCCGAATTAAGTTAAGCTAAATATGAAATATTGTCCATAAGATGAAAGACACATGATACAACTAATGTGGTGTCAAAATGATGCAAATCAAGTGACCCTAAATTATAAGAAGGCCCTTAACTACTTAGTTAAAGTTCGAACCCGACCCAACTACCTATTCATGACCCAAATCCAAAGGAATTTGTGTTAAATTAGTCTAAAAGAGTATTAATTAGCACAAAACAAGGTTAATTAATCGAAATTAGTTTGGGTTAGGACCTAACAGGGGACATTCTGACCCATTGTAGATCACAAGGTGCGCCCCACTATCTGATCGTAATATTCAAATGACCGGCACAGTTTGAGAAGGTGATGAAAATGCTTCTTCTTGATTCCTAGCTTTGATCAAGGGCAAGACAATACCACAACGATCTCCATGGATTGATTTTCAAATAGCCATAGATTGAAATCAATTGCTCGAGACACAAACAGATCTTTAATTTAAAGAAATCTCCTAGAATTGATCCATCGATCAATGTTCATAATAAAAAATTCCTAAAATTATCGTGGCTATAATACCATATATATATATAGAGAGAGAGAGATAGATAGATAGATAGCGCCTAGGCATTTTTAAAAGTAAAAATGCCCCTTTTTGTAATGAATAGGAGATCAGGAATGTGGAGAATCAATTAATGTTACTTTTAAAAAGGAGAAAAAGTCACCACATGACTTGTCCCTCATTAGAGGATAGAAAGAGGGCAAAAACGCCCAGTTTAAATGGCGGCATTCTTGAGAATTTAGAGATATATATATATATATGAGAAATTCTAATGAGCGCCTCACTTTAAAAGCGTCCATTTGTCTACCCCTCTTCTTTTTAGTCATGGGGCCCATGTTGATTTAATCTAGTGTTTTCATACACACTATCCCCCCAAGAATGGTCATCAGTCCAACATCCAACTTTATTTCACCGTTGGATTGAAATAATGATAAAATGATGCTTCTAAACCATTAAATTTTAGGGCAATAGATCAAAAGGTTAAAATTATCTTATGAACTCAAGATTTTGAATATAGGTAGGCCTCATATGGATCATCACATCCAATGGACTTCCATGATCATCATGCATATCAGGGGGCCCCAACCAAGAAGCCCGAGCACTATGTAGCACTCCCATATATATATATATATAGAGAGAGAGGAATTCTCAAAAGCTCCCCATTTAAAAAATTGGATTTTTGCCCCTTTTGATATGTCCAATGAAAATCTATCACCTCATAACTGCAAAGCAAAAGAATACAAATAGCTAATTTTAAGGAGATGTTGATGACATGTGTTAAAATCTCATAGGCCAAAAAAGGGGCATTTGTTTTGTGAAAAACACCCAGGGAGTTTTGTAGTGTGCCTCATATATATATAGATATAAGAGGAATGTTTATATGCATTCATCAAGACACTTACACAATTGAAAATATTCATTTGGAACAGAGGGAAAGCCTATATGTTTATATGCAGAAGAGGAATTCTTGTGCAAATCGGGAAAGCCATGTAAGTGTTCATCACCCATGGTGAGGGATTGATACACATGAACATGTAAGTGTTCATCACACTGGTTATCAAGTGTATCTAGTGTGCAACACCCACTGGGGTCCATCCGAGTGGACCAATTGATCCCCTCCCCCACCATTTACATTGGTCCCACCAGGGTTGCACCCATGCAAATGGACTATACAACATTGGTTCGATTGTACATCCTAGGAAAATGGACTATACACCGTTAAACTTGTGGGGCTGAAGATGATAGGATAATCGGTTGGGGCTATTTTTTGTAGAGTGGAGGCGACAAGGAGATCTTCAAATTCCCCCAAGTCCTACCCATAGACAGGTGCGCACATACACAATGCACGAGTCACACACCTGATAAGGCCTATATGTGTGTGCGCGCTTGCGCATGTGCGAGCGCCCTTAATTGGGGTAATTCAAGATTTCTAGCCATGATTGTCCCATCTGTGGGGTCAACGTTTTGAGATCTAATGTTCTTGTATCTTTGGGTGTGCTCATTCTCTTGTTTTGTTCTTGTACTTCTCTGTCTCACTAATAAATTATCATGGTAATCATTTAGTAGTGAAAATGATTGTACACTCATATAGTCCGTTGAAGTAAAGTAATAAAATTTGAAGTTCATTAAACTGTGCCCTTAATGCCTGCAAATATCATGACTTAGAGACATGTTTCCTTGATGGAATTGCTTATAACCTTCTCTGCCCCATTGACCACACTTGTTTTACTATGCAGTTCTATAAAAAACTTTCAGCTCAGCTCAAGGACGTTGTTTGGAAAACAGAAGATGACATGCATGAGAGTAACAAAGGATGATTCAGTAAGAAGTACTGGAACACCTATTTCCACAAGGTGGTTTGTCATGTATTTTGTATGAAGTGTCTTTTTCTTATCATGGAGAGAATTGTTGGTGGCAAATGTTTGATGACCTCGCTGCATCTTGTCTCTCTAGTTTCAAACCCAACACCTTTCCCCTCCTTTTTCTTTTTCTTGTCTTCTTCTCAGTTGCTGTACCTATGTTTTTGACTGTAAGAATGGTACCACAGATGGCTTCTGTGTTGTCCATATTATTTTTAGACAGCATAGTAAGTTGTCATGAGATTATTGAATTTCTTCATTTCCTTTCATTCCAATATGAAAGCATTTTGTTTCAGTGTTTGCATGCACCTCCACTTCAGAAATGGATTTTTGAGACAATAAAACCTTCCTTTGAATTGGCTGCCAACAGCTTGAGAAAAGGTTTCCACTGAGTAACTGTTTAATCTCTTGAAATCAATTACCAAACTTGGCAAAACCCGTGTCTACTGCTACAAGAAGAAAAAGAGATTCGAAGTTTAACAAGTTAGCCTGTGTAAAGGTATCTAGCTTACATAAAAATAACAAATTTACTGCACTAGATGGTTTGATGTAAAACAGCCAAAATATAAATTGAGCAAAATATAAATGAAAACACTGACTTGCCCAAAATAGATAGTGATTGGAATGATGAGGTGCTATTGCCATCTACAAGAGGTTTTAATTAATTCTTGAAAATCAAACGCGACAATTAAATAAATGAACAGAATGCCCAGGGCCTAAAAGTACAATTAAACTTTACAACTTATCTGGATTAGCACTCACAAAAAAGCAAACATGCAGAATTTTCAATTTCAGCAGAACATCAAAGCTACTCACTCATGATGGTAAACTTTCCAAAAGTACACGGCACAACTGTCTAAATATCTTCCAACACAAGTTGTTAAAACTATTTGTGCATAATCAAACTATCCATAGGGACCCAGAAAGGGCTTTGACGGTGACAAATTCCAACACTTGATATATAAAATGTAAGTAACAACTAGAAACACTAAAATAATCCCAATATCACAGGAAGGAGGCAGAATCAAGTTTCAAGTTCTGTAATGGAGGCATAATCAAGCCTCTACTTCAATTAACGCACAAATTCACACAAATCTGCCTTGTAAAACAAGGGAACGGGTTGGCCAAACTATTCCTTGAATGTGAACCATTTTTTTTATTTTTATGACCTAGGATATTTTTTGCTAGCTCAGCTTCTGAACCTTTGGCGTCTGATACCGGGGTTACTTGATTCTAACGAGCAAGGATTATTTCCTCGGGAGTACATACATGACTGCACACATAGTACCTGAATAACGCAAGGGGAAGGAGTTGAACTTGAGACCTTGAAGAGCAAATCCAAATCTTAAACCAACTGAGCTACCGCTTTGACGTCTTGAATGCGAACCATATGAAGATACTTTTGCCATTTATTTTACCTCATTGACATGGTGAGTAGGCCTACTTAGTTTTTGGGCCGCGGACATTTAAGAAGGCTCTCTCATAATGAATTGTTGATTTTTTGTTCAATCCCTCATGCACTTTATAGTTGGCAAACTCCAGTTGGACCCTAAAAAGTTAGCTCAAATACCACATTATCTCACTAAACTGTTTATATATATATATATATGAATTTCTCCACTCAGCTATAGCTAAGAGGAATTTTCGCTGTACAAGATGAGATAAAAAGGGCAAATAAAAAACAAACGGAGCTTTGCCCCTATCCCTCATCTCTCTCGCTCCCTCGCTATGTTGCCCTCATTCGTCTCTTTTGCAAAAAGACATCCCAGCAACCCCAACTCATCCCCTCTCCTCTCTCCATCTCAACTCTGCTGCTTTGTTCTTGACCTTACCTCATCCCCGGTCTCCTCCCTTGCTACAAGGTGAACTCCACCATCATGTCCTCTGCCAAGCACACCCTAATCTAGACTCGTCTCTGTTGAAGATCGAGGACCTTCTCGTTGTGATCCCTCTCCCTCTCGCTGTGAACGCCCAGGCCCCCACTCCCCACCTCCGCTAGCTAAAGTTGCTCTCTCCATCAATGCAAACAGCCCATCTCTGCTTTTTCGCATCAATCATCATTTTTTATTTTTTATATCTAAATCTTGCCATCCACCCACAATCATAAGTTACTGATAGTTCCATTGTACATTAAACCGGACTTTTCCAATCTTGTCTGATGTTTTTTTTTAAATTATAACTTTTCTGGGATGGTAAATTGGATAAAAGACAAACGCAAACTATGCTGGTGTTTATCCATTTGAAGAAGATTGAGCATATAATTTATTTCTATGTATTGGGCATTGGATCATAAGTCAAACAGATTATGGTTTAAGCAATGCAATTCTTGCTTTTATTGCTCTAAAATGGACTATGTTTTTTTGTTGTTAGGAATGGAAGCTATACTTTTAGGGTAAGATTATACAGTGTGAGTTGTGGCTACACTAAAACAGTCTCTTCAAAACCCATGATGGTGATTCCAAAAGATTTTGTGATATTCCATCATCTCTAACCTAAAATTGGATTGGAAGTTTTAAGGGTAGTTTATGCAGTGATGGTTTCATAAGTTTGAGGGTCAGATGTCACTACGTTTATTAGGATGAGAATTTCATGCCTGTAATCACATTTCTCCAAGATGCAGAAAACCCGTAGTTTCATTGTGTTATCAGAAGTGATTAGCTAATTTTCTTTTATTAATCGAAATCATGAACCCAGAGGAGACAGAGGAGACTCTAGGATTCGAAAAAGGAGAAGCAACTGATAATGATGGAGGGTGAGGATACTGTTCGTTTCCAGAGATTTGTCTTTAAACAATTTCAACTATCAAACTATTAGTACCTTTTTAATTGTTTTAAGGTTTTGTGTTTGTATGGATGTAGTTGCTGCTGCTGTTGTTGAAGTCGAGTATGGACTATTGACATTGTTTTCTTGTTACAGACTAGCCGAAACCCATTTTTCAATTACACATTTTGACCACAAGAGTCTATACTGTAAAGTCTATACATTTATTTTCCGTTCTTTCTATTTGCCAAAACACCTACATCCTAGTTCTTTCATTTTTATGTTCTATGTTCACAATAATATTTATTTTTTATTCTCTTCTTGATTCTTAACCCATTTTCTCCAATTTTCAACTTATAAATCAGCAAACGAAGCAAAATGTAGTCATCTAATTCTATATGATTGTGATGCATTTCCGTCATTCTTAGTTTCTACATTTTTTGTAATATTGCAAAAGATTGCTTTGAATCCTTTGTTTGTTTGTTTGTTTTTTCTTTTGTTTACTAAACCTATCAAATTTTCAGTTCTCTGTTTCCTTCAGTTAGGCTATCTTATGAAGTTTATTCCGATAAAAGATTTACAGATTTCAAATCTAGTGAGAAATTGATTTTGATGCACATATTTAGTTAGATAATGGCACAACTCAAGCATTTGACAAAGGATTTGAAAACTGTGATGTGCTTTTTACAAATGATTTGAGGTCAAGAATAGCATGAACCCAATCCATTTTCACCCCAATAAAAAGTATACAAGGCCATTAAGGAAACATTTGCTGCCTACTGTGTTCTTTTGCTCCTCGAAGTTTTCCTCTATGTTATAAGATTCCGCCATTTTGAGGACTTTAGCATTTAGAAGAATTCAGAAGTCCCACCTCTCACTCTTTAACCTCAGCATCATCCATAGATGATCACCTTTTGCATATATGTCCATTTTTTTAATTTTTTATTGAAAAAAGCATATATATCCATTAAAGCATCTATAATGCATGCATCTGATTCAAACCCAACTTTAAGAGTGCCAATGAATCTTCATTCTAAAAAGGAAGCACTCTAAAGTGACCGAAAGAGTGAGAATGGAGGACAGTAAGCTGCTATCTGTTGCCATTGCTTCATCGCAAAACCAATAAAACACATCCATGGCATCTGGAACGCATCCCTTACTGGCATAACCAGCAATCAAAGTGGTCCATGACATCACATTTATACTGCCCTAATGAACTAATAAATCAAAAGCATCATCCATGGCATTGCAAGTAGCATACATACATCCCAACAAGAGAATTCTCTACAGTGTCATCATCATGGTGTTAAGCAGAAGTATGTAACTTGTTAAAAGTACATAACCTTGTCTTCACAGAAATGGCAATAATACAATTACTTATGCTACAAGGCTCTGGTAATATTCCATATTCACATGACAAAGTCATACAAATAAACTAAGCTCATTGACCTATTCAATTGAAAATAAAAACAGCCCATGTTCATTGACTGTTCATAACAAAGTCTACGGCAGTCAGCCTCAAACCCTTTCAGAACATTGACAAACAGGTCCCATTCCACACTTTTCCGAACAAAGACAAATAGGCCCCATTCCACACCTTGGACTTCATCTGCAGGTTTATGATCATCCACAAAGACAAAAAATAGTCTTAAGACACTATCAAAGCCTGTTTTTACAAGTTAAAGCGTTACATATGATTGGTACAACCTAAGCCCATTTCTAGTACATCCAAAAAACGACTTGAATCCTATAATCTAACATCCAAGA
Source organism: Sextonia rubra (assembly GCA_037013555.1). Lineage (NCBI taxonomy): Eukaryota > Viridiplantae > Streptophyta > Magnoliopsida > Laurales > Lauraceae > Sextonia > Sextonia rubra. Next base: position 13,020,531 of record JASUAD010000007.1, on the reverse strand, counting down.
AGTGATGGTATATTATTTGAACAAAAACCGCTACAGTTGAAGCATCTCCCAACCCAGCAAAAAAGAAAAACATTAGAGAAAAAAAGATGTGAACATGTGCATGATGAAGGTTAAATCAATATATAAAAAACATCTATTGCTGTAAATCACCAAATGTTTTCCCACTCCCTATTTGTCACGACCCACATTCCGGGCCCTATCGGAATCTGAGTTATAACACATTGGCATACGATTTATAAACATAAATCAAACAAACACATAAGGCATAAGCATCATTTATTAAAAAGGTCTTTTCATATAAATCAACCATTAAATCAACAACCAATAAGGTTTCCAGTGTCTAAAAATTTTCAAAAATTAAATTCCATCAAATAATAATTAAATATCCAATACTAAATATCTCCCTAAACTACTGAATTTGGATGTTATCGCTCTCCTCAGCACGCATGCCAAACACTACGGGCTGATCTTCGCCATTCTCCGATCCAACCGCAACTAGATTGCCTGAAGGGGGTAACCGACATCAATATAAACTGGTGAATGAATTCCTACTCTATCATACATCCACAATTAATACAATAGCATCATTAGAACAATTAAATAATAAACAATAAATAATTCAATGAATGAATAAAACCCTTGCCATGGCACTTCGTTGAACTACATCCTCACACCCAATCTATATTATTGTGCATCTTACTATATCACAACTGTCGGGATGCCATACATGCATTTCCTCATCCGGCGTCCCGTAGGACCTACTACTTCAGAACCTCAGTGTCCTATTATCCATTACATACACAGCATAGCCAAACTTTAAATCGACCACATTGGTCCAAAATACACAATCATAATAAGTCGAACCGTGCTAGTAGTTCATATCATGCCCCCTTCCAATAAAATCATGCATGAAAGAATTTATAATGCAGAATATATTCTTGTTTATTTATTAGCACTTGCCATAATTTCATTCCCAACCTCCAAAGTCTTTATATAATATAACATATTCAACACAGACTATATTATAAGTATTATCACAGTCCAGCCTTTTCTTAAATAATTTATTATTAAACATAAAAGGCTCTTATGTAATTATAATATCAACAGGGGCTTTTTCATAAACTGTTAACAATATACCCTCAACCAAAGGCTGAATTCGTTACCGCCAGATAACCATCCCCTGTTCACACATCCCTCACGCCAACCTTCACTTAGGTCATTAGATGGTGGGCCATCTGGGACCCCCCTCCCCTCGGGTCCATAGTGGCTGGGATCGCCCATGGGTCTTCTCCAAGATCCATGGAGCTGATCTCCTATCATGTGGCCCACCTGGGCCCACCACTCCACATGACAAAAACTCTCCCTGATGGCCTACTATGAGAAAATTCTGAGCTCCAATCTTGATTCTCTTCTCAAATCCGAAAAGATCAACTCACATAGATTACTTATACAGGTATCTATTAATGATGCAACGATCTAGTAGAAATCAAATCATAAAGTACAGGATTTACCCTAATCTATCATGGGTTTGGTGTCGCCAGTACTGTAGCACCCACCCTTTTAAGGCAAAATTCTCAACAATCAAGCTTGATCTTTTCAACAGTAATGCAAGAAGCAATAGGACAATTCATCTATACAAGGTACACCCCGTCGTACTTATCTGATACATCTTCCTTATTGAAATTTAAACACATATTGAATAACCATAGAGAATCCACTCACCTTTTGTAGACTCCTGTGATATGTGATCGAGAGTAAGACATCAACCACCGCCGGGTTGATTGCCTTCTTTTTCCTCTTGGTATGTCTCTCCAAAACCTAGAAATCCACTTAGTGCTTTTTCTCCTTCTCTTAGGTCTCTCTCTCCTTTTCTGACTCTCTAGAACGATGTAAAAGTGAGACAATAAGCAACTCCATAGGCATATATATATATATATATCCAATCCCCACTTCCTAATAAGGGTTGTGTACAAGATTCCTTATCCCATTCAAAGATTTACTTCCTTAAGGGTGAAGGTGTCGTGCACAAGAGTCCTTCTCTCTCCTTTAGTTACCATATTATAAGTAAGGCATGTGTCCTAAGTAAAGCATGGGTTCCATCACTCTTATATACAAAGTTAAAATCATATAATTTATTATATTTAAACCAGGCTTAGAACTTACTCCCTTGGGTATTACACTATTGTACATTGAGTGGCTTTGATTATAGTTCTTATCTTTGACTCTTAAACTGAATGAAATAAACAAAGATAATAAAGAATGCAAACATAATAAACACTAATTGTTAATATAAAGAATGCAAAGACATGGAATTTTCAATAGGACTCATGAGCAATAAGCACAAACTTGAGAAATACTTTACAGTGGGGGATTCATATTGAGGCCACACTCAGAGATCACTACGCATTAGTTATGATGTTGAAACATAGAATTTAAAAAAATAAAATATAGACCTCTTTAATTTAGGTCAAAACCATGCTAATCAAGGTAAACTAAGAAATAAAAAAAATAATGAAAACCACATTATGGAGATCAAAACTCACAACAGACAAACTAGTCTTGATTACTGCATAAATTAGCCAAAGAAAACAGGAAGACGATATTCTAGTAAATGAACCCATCTCAGCTACAAAAAGCCCACCACCCAAGAGCCCTCCTTCCCCAACCCAACCAACAGGGGGTTGATGTGAAACAAGGCAAGAAGCAGAACCAACCTTCGATACCATCCATACCTTGGTTGCCATGTGAGTCAATGACTGGTCACAAGTGGGTTATCGTACAGCTACACCAAAACATATGAAGGTGAGCATCATCTCTCTCTGTCATGGAAGCAAACATCAACATCCACATAACAAGCCATTGGACATCACATGTGGGAAGGAAACAAACAAAAGCCGAACAACAAAAGAGAGAGGGAGGGAGGGAGTACCTGTCGTGGGTACCAGTAGGAGTGGACGGAGTGCGGTTTGGAGAGGAGAGAGGATGGGTTGGTGTTGCTGGGATGTTTTCGTGCAGGAGAGATGGACGAGGCAGCAGGCAAGCGAGAGAGAGAGAGAGAGAGAGATGAGGAGTCGGAGTCCGTTTGTCTTTTCTTTGCCCTTTCCAGCTCCCGCGCATTTTTTAAGAAAAAAAGACCCTTTGGTGCCCACTTAAATGTATGATGATTATGAGAGTTCATTTGATGTGAAGGTTCATAGGAGGCCTATCTATAAAATAAATTTTGAGTCCATATGATCATTCTAACATTTTAATCCGTGGCCCAAAAACTTAATAGTTTAAAAGTATCATTTTTTTATGATTTTAATCTAACGGTTAAATAAAATTTGATAAATGTCAAATTTAGACATGTGACCATATATGAGAGGATCATGTGTATGAAAAAACTAGATTGACTCAACATGAGCCCCATGACCTAAAAAATATAGGGGTTGGAAAAGAGGCATTTTTAAAGGGGGGCATTTTTTAAGAGTTTCCATATATATATATCTCTAATATCTACAGTTGAGTAGGGGCAACTCGATCCTTCCCCACTCTGCCCCTGTTCTTGTGGGCAATTTTCTTCATTCAACGTTGGGAAACTCCTCACATGGACTCTTGACTATCTTAAGTCATCTTTTTTTTTATTTATGAATGACCAAGTCAAATACATGGGAGACACAGCCAAGACACATATTAATAAGTCATTTGCATTTTGAAATATTTGATAGGTTGATTTGTTTTTAAAAAATTAAATATATAACTAAGTAATTATGCACAAGGTTTTGAGTTAGGAATTTAAAATTGAAACTTATATTTGATCTTTTTATGGTTGATACTTGGACTAACGAATTATCCAACGTGTGATACATATTTTCTTCTTTTATTTTTCTTATTATAGTATCTTTCTTGCATATGTAAATTAATTAAGTTGAATTGATTATCATGAATGAATGTAAATAAATTCATATTTATATTTTATAAGTATTTGATTGGTTCTGACATTATTCGAGAAAAAAAAAAGGACTCTATCAAGCTAATCTTGGACGAGTAAGTCTTCTTTTTTTTCACATTGGACGATTAAGTCAGAGTCACGAGTTTTCTGGCCATGCCTTCGATGTCCATTTGGGCCCAAGAAAAAAAAAAAAAAAAAAACTGGTGGAGAAAACCATCCTCAGTTTAGTTTTACGTGTTCATAGTCCTAGTTCTTCTTCTTCTAATACTTTTAATTCTTCACCTATGTTTTACGGGCCATCTGGTCTTGGGTAGATCAAGCTGGGACTATAAGCTCGATCGTGTATGCCTAAAAGGGCAATGCAAATGGGCCTTGGCCTTGGCCTTGGCCTCTTTTTTTATTTTTTGTTAGAAAAACATCATATATTTAACCAACACAGAGGCAAACAATAAGCTAATTCAAAAACTATCCTCTCGGACTCTTGTTCATATGGTAGGATGATGACCATCTTGTGTCAAACGGGAGAGCTGGAGGAAAGACCATGAGCGCTCTATATAGAGTGTGTATTCAGATTTGGGAATCTACTGAGGTTAACGGTGACTCCTTATTTGCCTTCTATATGAGCGTTATTAGGAAATTTTATGTAACAATGCAACCAAATCCTTGGAGTTTTCTCACTGGTTTTTCTCAAGAACTTGGAAAATTTACATTTGTCAATTGTAATTCTGAAGGGATTCAGCCTATAAAATCCCTTATTTTGGAAGATTTTCAAATCCGACCTCTACCTATAGGATTTGAAATCAATAGGTTGGCGGACTTACATATTGATCTATGATGCCCTCGATACCGCATGGACATGGTAGGGATATGCCGTTGATACAACAAGGACACGAATTTTAGAAATAAAAAGTAAAGTACTAGATATAATACAACACAATACGTTACTCATTTTAAAGTATCATGTGCATCCCAATTTTTATCATCTATGCATACCAATATTGATGTGAGATCCTCAACTATATAAATCATCAATAAGGAATCTTCTTTTTTTTTTTTTTTGGATTTACCAAAACAGAAATCTGCGGGAAAGAAATCTGTTGATGCTTTGCAATTCCTCACCTGTTAAACATGCCATAAAGATTTGTTTATATGACTACATGATTTGTGCTATGCAGATTTCTTTTTCCACATTGCGTATGGGAAATTGAAATCCTTTCTGATGGGGAAAGTTGGTTTAGTTTTATTTCCTTTCTTACAAGGAAAATATGTCACACTCACAATTATGTTTATTGGTAGTCTCCCTCTCTTCAAATGATGAAGTTTAACGTTGATAGTGTTGTGAAGGTAAGTTAGAGCTAGCAGATATTGGCGGTGTTCTCCATAATAGTAAAGGTTATGTGATATTTATATTTTTCAAGAATGTAGATATTCGTGATTTCAATGAAGCGGATGTACTAACTATTTTGGAAGCACTTCACTGCTTTGTGAGGAATTTCCAGAGGGACCTTATTGTGAAGAGTGACCCTTCTAATGCAATCACTTGGGTTTCTAATCAGAAGACTTTCCCTTGAAAATTCTAATTTATCTTCAATGAAATTTTGAGTTTTTTTTTGCATCTATTAATATTTTTTTCCATCACGTGCTTAGATCAACTAATTCTAGTTAAGCAAAAGGTTGATAAAGTTTCTCCTTGGAAGGTTGTTATTTAGTAGATGGTTGAGTTGTTTGAGGTACAATGCTTTTGTATCTTTTCATACTTTGTTTCTTACTTTTCTTCATTTTCTTGTACTTGTTTTCTTTTCTTTCTTTAATGAATTATCTGTTACCGACAACGAAAAAAAAGAAGAAGATTGAACTGCAAATATATATATATATATATATATTCCACTGTCATAGAATCCTCTCTTGCATGAGTCCACCTTAAATCTTATATTCTTTTGCTTGGTATGAAAAGACATCACTCTCGAGTTTTTTTTTTCAAGAGTTTTTTTTAATGAAAAAATAATTATTATTGTAGCCAAGAAGACAGTTGGATTTCATATACCCCTTTTACAAAAATCTTGATGAGTGCGCACTACTGTTTTGAAAAATTGTAAATCGACATAGTATGATTTTCTTACTAGTTATAGGAGTCTAATATGCATGGACTATAGGTGGTTAAATGTTCCAATCATCAACGTAAGAACTATCCACAGTCACAACATAATATTTTCATTGCACCCAGTCACCTACTCCCTCATCCCCTTTCAAGTCGACTAACACGACCAAGTCTGAACAAGTTTCTGGTCAAACTTGTTTGGACACCTCACTTGATCACCTCCCGACCCAACTCAGCGGAGGCCATGCTAAGCCTGGACAAATTCTCCTGCAATGTGACCCTCTAACACCATCACACGTGGAGCCCGCCTTGATGCATTACGATAAAGAGATAATGGGGGTTGGTGGCTGATCAATTGATTATTGCCTTTGATTTCAGGAACTCAAACCTAGTCCCCATTTATTTTCCAAATCTATTTTGATTGGATCAGGGGTGAGTGTGTTTGAAGTGATTGAATTGACTTAATGTGCGTAGGGCAGACGTACATACCGGGTTTTGGATTGCCCCCATTTGACAGCTGAAAAATATCAAGCCTCTTTTTAAATTCAATCAATATCAGGGTGGATCCCAGATGGCCCATGTGCCATTACAAGTAAGCCCCTAGGTAATATTATGGCTATGTTTGCTCTCCTCAAATGAAAATTCTAAGTCCACCACTGTATGCCCATGTGTATATGAAAACACAAGACAAAAGTAGTATGGGAAAGAAAGTGAACACTTTGGAGAATTTGCCTGTATTTTTTTTATTGGCTTTGGTGTTTGTGTAATCAATCACATCAGCTTAGCCGGCGAGCAGAGCTGTTCTCAAGGTGCAGCATAAGCGAATTCAGAAACTATGAATTCCCAGTTAAAATGTGAGCTTCATCTGGAAGGAGGAAACACAGTACTGGGATTTGTAGTAAACTTCCTCAGACGATCGCACATCGTCCCGCGCATTTAGAAAGTAGTGATTCGTGGTGCTCATCTCTTTCGTTTCTTTTAGCTTCTATCCTCTTCTTACGTTTTCTGCACAAAGAAGAGACACGAGGAATAACATTATTAGATTCCACATCACATCCGTCACAAGAAATGCACGTCTCATTCACAAGGAGGATTGATGCTGAAATGACACTAAAACGAATCTCACAACATGAAAGTATCACACAACAATGCACCCATTCCATCCATTTCTCGTTGTAAAGCAAAAGGCAACTTTGTGCATATGGGTGTCCACCACCATGCAGAACATGTTAGTTACTCGCGCGTTCAAAATATGACGTTTTGCAAACTTACAGTCACCACTCATTCCTAACCTGATCGTGCATGCTTATGAGGTCCCATCGGCTCCACAAAATACAAGTGGGATCTCGATTGGCTGGTTACCAGAAAAATTCAACCCCATAAAAAAAATTTTGTTTAAATCAAAATCGAATCTTTGAAATGGATGGTCAAAATGGAATTAAAGCATCATCTTAGAGAACATGCGGCCCACCCAAAAGCTGATTTTTTGAATGGTTTATACTTTGGCATCTTGAGCAAACTTCCTTTTATTATTATGATCCTGAGTGGGGATCTACTACAAAAAACCTGACCGATGGCAGAGAAGAAACCACAAAAAGAAAATTCCAAGCATTTTGATGGTGGCCAACAAAATCGCATTCAGCTATAGATAATTCCAAACCCACCCGCATCAACAGTAAAACAACACCAAAGACGGCCAAGTACAGAACTCTTTCGAGTCCTGTCACTTTCTCCAAACCCCACCATCTAAAACACTAAATACACAGGCGGGTGCTGCCATCGATGGATGGGACGGGGAAAAGGATAGACGGGCCTGGTTTCCTATCGGTCTAGATGCACCCTTGTCTAGAGTATGACTCCAGCCTTGCCAACTCTACGCCCCCACAGAATACAGACCCTCTACTGCACTTTGTTCACGCTCACCGCGTGCCACATGTCAACCTTCAAAATCACACGAGTTAGTAGCCCACTCGCATTGAGCGTGCACCAAGGTGGAAGAGGATTCAGACTCTCCCACGACCCTCCCAGTCCTACAAATAGCACCATAAATTCAAGTGGCTGCTGCTCGTCCCTGTTGACAGGCGTCAAAAAGGGAAATTCACATTTATATTTATTACAGAAGCAAAACATTTCCCTGCAAATCGTATAGAAAAACCCGCATGAAATTGAATTCAGCATGTGATTGTGGGAAACATTCCCTACTATCAAAGCCATGGACGGAGATTGCATTGATGCACCAGCCGCATCCACGGGAGAAAATTGCCCCATGATATCATAGAATATAACCTTAGCTTCAACCACACAAAAGACATGCGCAGTTTCCTTGACCTCACGTGTAAAACTCTTTTGTCTTCAGATTTACATCTACAAAACTTTCCGCCCATCAAAAGAACATTCATAGATGTAATACCCAGGTGCGCAAAGTACTGAATTGCCAATTTATCAACTTACACCCAAATTCCTCCACCACCATCCACTCCCAAAGCCCAAAAACAGGGCATCGGTTAAAGGAACTAGGAGATGATAGCGCTCTTCAACCAATGGATAATAAATCATTAATAACTACATTACACCTTAGGCCATGTTTGGATCTCCCATCAGAACTTGATTGCCTTTGCAAACCGATTTGCCTGCATTAACTTTTTGGAGATCCAAACAGGCCCACTTTGTTAGTCAATGAAATATATATAGTAAAAAACAACCGGATTCTAGCCGTTTTTCTAACAAAGATATTGAACTGTGACTGCAACCAACCACAAACAAGAGATACAACCCTATCTATAACACGGAGATGTAAAAAAGATAAGGTTTTTGATTGGAGAAGGCTTCCCTATTCAACGTTCAGAGACGGAGAAAAGAGAACCAAAAATCCAGATAAATGTGACGAAAGCAAAGAAGGGATAACAATGGCACCAATAAACAGAACACACACGAACAGAGAGGACTGGCAGAAACCACGGCAAGAATGACGATAATACGACCCTCTTTTTAAGCTTCCTTTTCAGATCTACTAAAGAAATCCCTAGAGGAAATAAAAGAAAAACCTCAATATACTTATCTGCCGTGGATTCATTTTTTTTTTCCCCCATTTTTCTTCATTAGAAATTTTATTTTTCTATTGGATCCTCACTTGGCCATCATGACTTTGACAAACTCCTCGTAGTTGATCTGGCCATCGCCATCAACATCAGCCTCACGGATCATCTCATCCACCTCCTCATCAGTGAGCTTCTCCCCTAGGTTGGTCATGACATGGCGTAGCTCAGCTGCAGAAATAAATCCATTCTGGTCCTTGTCAAACACTCGGAATGCCTCCTTAAGCTCTTCCTCCGAGTCAGCATCCTTCATCTTCCGGGCCATCAGGTTGAGAAATTCAGGGAAGTCAATGGTGCCATTGCCATCTGCATCCACTTCATTGATCATATCCTGGAGTTCGGCCTCAGTCGGATTCTGACCCAGTGAGCGCATCACTGTGCCCAGCTCCTTTGTTGTTATGCAGCCTGCAGTATTAACAAGGTTGTTTTATTTCATAGTGAAACTGAAAATAATTTTGTTCAAGTAATGTTTTTATTGTATGCAGATAGATATTTGAGTCAGCATTTTTACATACAAGCACACTACAGTACTTTCAATACATAAAAATAGCAATGGCCAGTACAACCAGGCCCCCCAGCAATCTGGACCATTTACGTGCAGTCACCACAAACATGAGCGCTTGTAATCAAATAGGAAGAACTTCACTATTTAACAATTAGCCAACAGAAATACAGTTGCAAAAACATACAGCAATGTCAAGAAGGAAATGTTCAAACACCTATGATCTCTTACAATCCAAATGATTTTCAAGTAGTTATTTTTTTTTGTGGGGGGGGCGGGAAGGAAACAAAGAACATAATGAGGATATTTCCTACCAACACATGATTAATGAAATTAATCACTGAACCCTGGACCCTACGTGTGCTAAGGCCTCACTACTCTAATGCATAAAAATATATATCGTACAATGCAAAAAAATTGAGATATGAAATAAGGTTAGGTAACCTGTATAAAAAATTAGTCCTCGCCCTCAGCATCAAATATAGTAAAACTTTTTCCAACTGCAATCATACCAAGCATAAAAATAGAATTAGATGACTACACTATAAAAAATTGTTAATGAACTTCTGGACCTTATCATCCTTGAAACACCTTACCCCACCACCTTCCAAAGCTGTTCCTCTACTCAAATAGTCCAGAAAACAAGACAGAGACAGAACAATATCTTCCTGTCTCCATTAATAACAGAATTTCACCCTCCAGCATACACCATGACAAGAAACTAGATACAAGAGTCTCCCTCCCAGCCGCGTAGAGGATGGGAGAAGAAGGGGAGAAAAGGGTGGGGGGCCAGCGAACATGTAGTTGAGTTTTGGATGCAAACCCAAGATTTTCATATGGGTTTAGGGGTTGACCCAGAAATTTTAAGTGGATTTTGGAACCAAACCCAGAGTTTTCATTGGGCTTTGGAAGCAGGCCTAGGTCTGATCGGGAAACTACCCACAAAAGCATGTACCTGGCCCCGGGTTCCCCACTGCTCCTTCCCAACCACTACTACTCCAAAAGCTTCACTCTAACCCATACACCTGCCTTACACATAAGATGACTCCAACCCACTTTTGATTCAAAACATTTATAATCTAGAATTTATCTTCCTCAGCCAACTCTATAGCCTATCTTCAACTAATAATCATGTTAAATAACTCTTCCAGCGGAAAATCTGATTCACCACCAAACCTCCACCCACATTTACTTGGGAAACCCCAATACTATGCTCTTATGTACACTCAAAACTCAAGCCAGACTTGGCTTTCAAAATGATTCTCAAAAAACAGAACCCACCTCTCCTCCTAGTTTACTGGGACTTCATTAAGCCATTCCTTCTTGAGTAACTGCACTTGACAAGGAAACAGTATTCAAAAATGAAAAAAGAAAAAACTGCGCTTGACAAGGGGGTCAATCTTACTGTACCACTCATCAATGTAGCAAAATAAATAAATAAATAAAATTGCGCAATGAGAATTTTGCTACTCCAGAGGTGAGTAACTATCACCTTTTGAGTAATACTAATGATCCTGTTCTAAAACAGTTAAAACTACTTCGATTAGTAAATTAGATAGATTAATCATGGATGATCTAATGTGCCTCTTGAGGGGGACTTTCGCTGATCAGTGTTAAATAACTACGGAGGCACCTCCAGCTGGGGTTTTTGAAGCTCAATTTTGACGATTTGTATTTCGAATCCAAGTTTGGTACAAAAATAAAATAACGATTCACAGACTTGTCATCAAGATCCAATTTGCAGCGACCCTTCAACCACAGAGGTCCTAAATTTCAGTGAAAATTGGTCTGCATGTTCAATAAAAATGATGATGCTTTAAATCCGATTCCTTTTCAGTTATTCAGTGGAGTTCAGGTAAGTCCTATCCTTGGCAGCTGGCTGATTTCATTGAGAAAGGTCATTCTATTTCTCACAATTTGGATATAAAGTTCCATCATGTGTTGCGGGAGGCATATGAATTTGCTGATAAATTAGCTAAAGATGGGTTGTTTCATTCTTCGCTAGTTTTTTATGTACATTTCTCTTTGTTTAATAAATTTTACCGTTATATAAAAAAAAAAGTGATGATGCTTTGTGATAAACTTGAAATTAGTTTTTGGTAGTAAGTTAATTGGTATGAAAGATTAACATTCTAATCAGTTTGTTTGTTAAATATTAGTAACTGTATTCACTAGACCCCTGTGCAAACCAATCTCGCTGTTAGATCTAAATTGATTTTGAAGGCTCATACATCCAAATATATGGAGATGTGTTCGGGCCTGAATATTACCCTCCAACCATTTAAACTTTCACCAGTCTGACTAGCCCCATCCCCCTATACCCACAGAACTCTAGCCTATGTATCTCCATAGCACATAGGTTACAATGCCATGGAGATCACAGCTGACATACGACATAACCTCCTTTATGGAGGGCACATGCATATGGATTTCTAATCAGCATTGATTTTTGGAGGCATTCAAACCCCACCCCCTGCCGAAGAAAAAAAAATCCCTAAACTTCAACCAGTCCCTTGAGACTAATCCCAGCCCCCTAGATGTGGACTCATGGGCTCTTGCCCATGCTCTCCATAGCCATCGCTGACAATGTGCAGGAGACCACAGCTGACACATACACAGTCTTCCGACATTCAATGAAGTGGTAGGACATAACCTACATTAATATAGGTTTGAGCGTGTGGTAGGTTGTGCTTGAAAATAGCTGCATTACGGTTTAAAACCTAGTAGAGCTAAACAATTTTAGTTTAAAACACTTTTCCGAACTTTTTTCTCCTCAAAAGCCTTTTCCAAAGCTGTTCATGCACGTATATGATTCTAAATCACCAAAAAACATAAGACTGACTATGATACAAGATTTTAATTCTTTTGACCACTAAAAAGTTCACAAAGCTAGACTACTACATATCACCGCAACTGCTATGTAGTGCCACCACGTAGCATTTTGGCCATTGGCCGTTTACACACGCTGCAACTGCTATTTTGATCATTAGTCCATGCCCTTTCCATCTAATCTCTATTCTTCCCTAATTTAAAATGGGTTTCACTGTAGAATGTAAATCACCATCACCCTTCCAAGTTCCAACAACAAGAAGTATCCACAAGCTAACCCCTCTAGCCCTTGCAAACCCTATGCAACACATCTAATTGCCCATTTGCTCCTGGCCTCAACCACCACGCAATGGACAGTGTACAACCACAAGACCTTAGCAATGTTGTTCTTGCCTACAAGAACACGCCCCATCCACCATCAACCACAAACTTTTAGCATCTCTGTTCTAGCTACTTTTGCAGTACTGTGGCTCAAACCTCACTTTGCAGCCCCAATCAATTGGCAGCTTGCCAATCAAATGTACCCTTCATCCACCTGCCAATTCAGATGGCAACCAGATTTGCTCTTTCTACAACAGGCCCCACTTTCATCCACTAATAGCACAATGACAAGAGATGGAATATTTCCTGTTGATGTTGTTGCTGAATATACTGAAAATGGAAATGATGGAGCACAACTAAAAAAACACCTGAAACTGAGTTCTGTATAATACGTGGACAGAGGTAGAGAAGATAAAAGGCATAGGATACTTGGCTTGTTAATAGAAACAAGCGACACCATGGAAGGGAAAGAATTACCCATTTGTCAAGCCTAGCTCCATTGGTCATTTATAGCCATGTGATCTAAAGCTTTAAAATTGATAGTCATAACTCGTAAGTCACTTTTTTGTTTCAAAACCTTGGATCAGATGGCTAACAATGTCCACTGCAGCTGATTCTTGACAGATGAATAATCAATTCATAGATCCCTTGACCTAGTTGACCCGACAAACATGCAGCTTAACCTATACTTTAGTTGTCAATTCCTCATTCAGGCATTGGATGGACAACTCCAAATTCACCATCCTCAAAAGAATAATGCCTCATATAAAAGCTACCCTCCTAATCATGTCAAATGGATAGGGTTAATAACTTAAAATCATACCCAACATATGCATAGCCCATACACAAGCATACATTCAGAGGATTAATGAAATGAAAAGGTGTCTGGATCTGTTATGATTGGGAATAACTCTCTTTCCTCAAATGATTTCCTAATATAATCAAGCATTGGGCTGGAGTAGTTAAGGATTTTTAGCTCATCAATCACTATATCTTCACATCAATGGCGATCGACCCAATCCTGATGGGTTGACTTTATATTAGAGTGACAAATAAAGACGATCTTCTTGCACAGAAGACAATTTTTATTCTGCTTTGGTGATCATTCATGTTGATCATCTTCACCCTTTCATGATCATGCAATAGTGGGATCATCCAAACTACAAAACTTAGGAGTGATATATCAATTTGATCTTCTACTCCTCTTCTTCATTAGATCTGCAATTTTCATATGATTCAAACCCTTGAAACCATCATCCCAAATTCTAATCCAACCCTGTATAAAATCACCATTGGCCATCTCCAAATTCTATATTGAACCAACCTTTATTGCCAACACCCAAACCTAAGATTTGCCATAATTCTCCTTTATTTTTGCCTTGCTTTCTCTCTAGATCTTAAATCTTTTAGAGCAGAGAACAAATCTTGGAAATGGGCTATGCTAGCTCAGCAAGCCTTCCTCTACACATAGATACAAGCAGGCACATGCCACAGATATTATAAAACTATAGAATTTAAACATGAAAAGTGAAGCATCAGAAACAATAAAACAAAACATGTTTTACTTTGAAGTATCCAAGTATCATAGACCTCCATGCCCAACCCACATGAGGTGATGTGCTCGGACATTTTCTAGAAGACCTATGGGTCGAAATTGGTCCGAAAAAGGTGAGTCTACTTAATGTAAGGGACAAATGCAAGCTTCAATGCCATCTGACTTGGCATAGCTGATTCATAGCTTGCTATATTTTACACATGTTTTTGTGTGATTAATGTGTTGCCCTAATGGCAATGGGATAATCTATAAAGTGCAAGCACAACCTACACAACCCCATCCTTCACAATGGAGGGTAAGTTTTACTGTTGCACCAAGCACTGGGTAACATGGCTTCAACCTAAGCACCTTCCAGCCATAGCAGAGGCTAATTATTTGTGGCAACAAAGAAGAGCACCCCTGAACTGTACTTAGCTGGCATCAAAGATTCATATTATAATCCAAAATTAAATTAAGAATAGTCCCTTACTATGTGACTAGGAAACTCCTAATCGATTGTTTGGCATATTACCTCTAACATTGTAATGTATCACATAAACTACCTTCATTGCTCTCTACTTCTGAGTGCGGATGACTTAGAATCAATTTAATTAGGGGTTGAAAGAAGTCGATCGTTACATATTAAAGCAGAGCCTTTTGCATTCAATTTTGACCAATTTCTAACTTAACTATCATAACAGTTAACAACGCCCTTTAGATAAAAATATAAAAAATAAAATAAAAAATAGGACTCTACAAAGAAAACTACAAATAAATTAGTTGTTATATCCTCCTTTTAAGATAAAGGATAAAAATAGGACTCTAAAGAAAACTAAATAAATTAGCTGTTATATCCTCCTTTAAGGTAAAAGATAAGAATTAAGACTCAAAGAAGCTAATTCAAAGAGCTTCCAAGTCCTTCTTCGAGATAAAAGAAAAGAATAAGACTGCATAGACGAAATTAAATCAAATAATTGCCAAATAAAAGATAAGAATATAACTCCATTGTGCATCTATATTCAATTTTGACCAGTTCCCATCAATTTTGATGGTCTGCCAAGGAATGGGCTGGTCAGGGTTGATAAGATTTGAGCTAAACCTAAAAGTGTCCTGACCCATGGGTTAGATTTTTTTACCTTAACACATAATTAATAAAAATAAATTAAATGCATTCTTAAAAATATATAGGAAGATTTGAACTCACAATGAGTTTTAAGTTAATTAGAAATTCTCATTTAGATTTTTCAGTTCTGGAAGATACAAAAATTTTATTTGGTGTTGTAAGTGTAGAGTATACAATTAAAAAACCTAGAAGTTATGGGTTGTGATTTTCAAATATGTCAATTGTATATAATTTTTTAATATAATCTTGAGTTAAGCTCAACCCACTCAATCGATGATTAAGAGTCAAAATCAATAGGAATCAATCAAAAATAATTGCACTAGTTATTTATACTCCTATCTTTTATCAAGCAAATATTTGATTTAAATTGTTTTTTAGAGTCCAATTCATAACTTTTATCTCAAAGGAGGATTCAGCAACTACTTGATTTAATTAATGCAGCAACTATTTGATTTAATTCATGCATACTATAGATAATGCAGTTCTGATGCTGCAAGTCATTGGTTGCCTTCCGGTGCTTAGCTGATACTTTTCTACTGCATAGTTTAAATTGAACAAGAAGTGCTACTAACCAAAAATAAAAAAAAATTTATAACTCTAACAAAATCTTTTCAACATTAAACACAAATAATTAAACAGTTACTGGTTAAAATGGTCAGGCCATGGCCAAAGACTGGGGTTGTTAGTATTGTCATTTACAGCTTGGCCACGGCTTGACCGTTTTCACAAGGAGATTCATAGAGCCGTGCCTGATCTAGATTTTAAGGCCTAGTAAAGAACAAGCAGCTTTTTGGACATATCCCATTAACATCCCTACAAAGACCCTACCTTCAACATCATCTAGCAGTCATCTAGCAAATTCTTCATCATACAGATAGCTTTCAACTTTGAGAACAAACTTATCCCATTGAATATGGTATTGTGAGATACATCAACCAATTTTGTCGTTCAGGTTTCTATGTTAGATCAATGACAGTATCATGTGAAATCCATGATGATATTGGCTCTGACTAGTCCAGTGACATCATACCACATTCCTCGAAATGAATTGATTCTGTCATTTCTTCATTCATCATGACTCTGTCATTTCTTCATTCATCATGACCATCTGGTATTTTGAATTCAAAGAAAATTTTTCTTAGAAGGGTGCTAAAGGTATGACCCAATGATTGAGAGACTTATGACCATGCCAATGTGCAAAACAGAGTGCCATATCAATAGAAGATGCCAATTGTTGTTCAATGTCATCAGGTTAGTCAAACTCATCACTAGCTAAGCCAAAGTCAAAGTTTATCATATCTATATTGGCCAATTAATAAGCTAGGAATCCTCAATAGATTAACTAAAGCTTGATTTCTTTAACTTAGACACTGAACACCGTAGAAAGAGAGAGAATCTCAATAAATCACTGCTAAAGAGCCTTTCTCATTTAATTAATCCTTCAATTTTTATACATACATTTTAACTGACGGCTAACAAACTAAGTAGTTGGAAAACTAACCTCTAACTAATTAATTGATTAGCAGAACTCATATGTAACTACAAGGAACGTGAACCTCCTGAGACAAGATGTTTGACATGTGGGCCACTTTACAACAACCCACAAATATCGGTTATTCAGCAGGGTTGGGCTACAATATTTGATTATTGTCGAGTACATTGATTGTAAAATACATTTTGTGAAGATGCCAAAAACTATTCTGACGTGCGTTGATGCCAAAAAGTATTCTGATGTGTGTTGATTCCCAAATGCCTACATGGATTCACACAATAGAAGATGGTAAAAAAGTATTCTGACGTGTGTTGATTCCCAAATGCCTACATAGATTCACACAACAGATGGGGTAGATAAGGAGTGGGATTTTTTTTTCTAATAAACTGCAATATAGGCAACATATTGTGTCATATCATATCTAATACACTTTTTATGTGTAAAAACCATGTTGTTGCATTATTCATGTGTGTCATTGGCATATTCATGCCGTATTTGGTCATCATGGAACAATATAAGCTTTTTAGCTCCAAAAATCAAGGCAACCTTTAAACAATTTTCATCGATAGTCAAAAACTGATATTTTTCCTTTCTAGAAAAATTAAGGAAACACTTCAAATGCTTTAACTAAATAAGAATGAACTAATAGAAATCAAATAATCACAGTATATTTTCCTTCCATACAACTAATATATAGATCAATGAGGAAAAATTATACAAAATCAATATTTTTTGTACACCAAACTTCATCTATAAATGCCGAGATTTGAATTAATATGGTTTTTTTTATCTATTAGCTATTAAAAAAAGAACAATATAAGCTTTTTAGCTCCAAAAATCAAGGCAACCTTTAAACAATTTTCATCAACAGTCAAAAACTGATATTTTTCCTTTCTAGAGAAATTAAGGAAACACTTCAAATGCTTTAGCTAAATAAGAATGAACTTATAGAAATCAAATAATCACAGTATATTTTCCTTCCATACAACCAATATATAGATCAATGAGGAATAATTATACAAAATCAACATTTTTTGTACACCAAACTTCATCTATAGATGCCAAGATTTGAATTAATATGGTTTTTCATCTATTAGCTATTAAAAAAAAGAAAAAAATTCCAAGGATTTGAGAAAAAATAAAAAAAAATCCAAGGATTTGAAGAACAAAGGCATCCTTCCCCAACCCCCGTCCCATCCCCATCCCCATGACTACAAAACTCCTTATCAAAGCTTCATATGGTAAACTGAATCCCTCAATGCTATTTATTAGGTTGAAGGAAGATGAAGGGACATCAGGCATAAAATCAGAGAAAATTTATGGATACAATTAGATGTCATTAATCGCAAATAATCAAGACATCATAGCCTCGAAAAGGCCCATGATGTGAGCCTTGTTTGGAAGTATGAAAACCAAAGGAAGGGAAGGGATCCTTTATATTCATGATTTTAACACTTAGCAATAGATATATATATAGTAAGAAATGCTTTAAAAATTGGGCACCCTTTTTCATGATTAGTTTTTTTTTTTTTACCTTCTAGGTAATCTCTATGCCAAATATTTGAAATTTGATTTTGCGTGTTGTGTTCTTGTTTTCTATTAACTAATGGAAGTTGTCAATGGGGCTTTTTCCTGTGTATATGTCCCTTTTCGTGCACACTTTTAGTGGGGCCCACTATGGACCCCACCAAGGGAAGGGGGGGGGGGGGGGGGGGTGTTGAAAAGATCTATGTGAAAGCAACCCACATATCAAATTTAGCCCCAATTACATATCCCTAACCCTTTCATCCATGGCTCACAAATTTATTCCGTTCAGATTGGTGTACAATCGATCCAACAATCCAATAAATTTGGATCCGACCGAAACTTGGGGCGAGTTGCTATCATGGGGTCCCATGTGTGTTGTAAGGTTTGGATTGAGTGATAGATAGGCCCTACCTAGAGTTCTCATGAAAAAAATGGTGAGGGACGGATGCGTACGAAGATTCTCCTATAAATATATATATAGAGAGAGAGAGAGAGATGAAATTACGATAGCCAATCAATTATCAAAATTCAATTTGTTTTATCAAATTTAATCTACCTGATCTGCATGTGTTTTCCATTAGATAAATATAAAAGAAAAAAAAATAGATGGACAATTAATGCACCAAAAACCTGATAATCATAATAAAACTCTCTTACGTTTTTATGAATGGATCATAATCTTTTACTTCAAACAAATAAAATAACAAGTAGGCTCTCACCAAAATCAAATGATCAAGAAGCTCAGTAACCTACCAAATCAAAAGCCAGAAACCTCACTAAACTATTAGAGTATAACACTGATCAACAAATTATGAACTCAGGTTGATCAACACAGACATGAATCCAAGGCAATTTCTCTCTTTCCCTATCTTAAAACTTCACCTAGCTCACGCGCGCACAGACTTCCCACTTATTACTTTTCTTCACAACACCCAAAATTTGATGAAGTTGCTATACCTCTCCAGACCGTTCACAAATTTTGGTGGCTGTTTGATCACAGAGTTTCTTAAACAAAACACAACATAGGTAATGGCTCATCGGCAACATCTATCGCTTACTCTAGTCATATTTTGTGGATCAAATTCAAATCAAATCTATCAATAGTAAAAACTCACAAGCTGCACAACAAAATAGAGATCTAGATCACACGCTCCAATCAAATCAAAAACTCAAAATCATCAACACAACAAAACTTTAATCAGATCTATAACGATCAAAGCCTCTTCTACCAAAATCACAACAAGAATCAGATCAAAAAAAATCAGATCAGCATATAAAAAAAAACCCCGTGATTGTCCACGATCAGAACAAAATTGAGAAAATGAAGCAAATCAGAGAGACACAAGATCAGATCCGAACCAAAACACGCCAAATTCAAAAAGAAAGAAGAAGCTGATGCATGAACAGATTCTAGGGTTAGAGAGAAGGGGATCGAAGGGATCTGACCATCTCCGTCCTTGTCGAACAAGCTGAAAGCCTCCTTGAACTCGGAGATCTGATCGTCTGTGAGCTGATCTACCATTTCTGCTGCAGAAATCGAAATCGAAATCCAAGTCGAAATCGAAGGAAAGGGAAAAGAAAACGAAGAGAGAGAGGTGATGCTCTTCTTCTTCTTCTTCTTCTTCTTCTTCTTCGGTCTCTTTCAATCTCTCTTTGTGTGCTTAATGCTTATATGTTACGGATAATTAGGGTTTTATACGGAACTAAGCGGCATCAATTGCTTCAAACGCGGGCTATGGTGGCTTTTAATGAAGTTACGGAAATGCCCTTTGATTCGGTTAAAAGAGATTCTTCGTGATTAATGTTGGAGGTAAATTACGATTCTACCCTCTCCTTTTTTTAATTGCCATCTACCTGTCAATTTAGGTTGGACCAGACTGCAACCCAGAACAAGGTTGGGTTTTGGTTTAACATGAAAACCATGTTTGGGTTCGGCAGTCCTGGGCCGAGATCATAGCTGACGAAACCTCAGGTCAGACTCGGCCTTGAACACCTGCTTGCTTCAAGTTAGGCTTGTTTGTATGGTTGTCGTAGCAGAGGAAACTGCGTTTCAATAGATTGTTTTGTACCTTTGCTAGTGTGAAAAATTAGTTGCATTTTACATGGCTTTCAAATTTTTTTTTTTAAATTTTTGGTGATAGAGGGTTTCAACAAATAAGTAGAGGAGAGCAGAACAACATAGATTTCAAATAGATTTTTTCATGATATTTCTACGAAGGTCCTACTACACAAATATATTTTAGAGGTAATTTGTTTATACTTATTTACATATGTATATAATTTTTATGCATAAGAATTACATATCATTATGTTTTTTTGTGATCATTTACTATATATTGCATAAATGAAGTGTTAAAATGAGTGTAAAGGATGCTATTTTAAGGTTTTTTTCACATCAAAACAATTGTGAAAGTGATTCACAAATCACAACCCTCTTGCAAAAGAACATCAATACACTTTTACATGTTGTGTTCTTGTGAGGCTATCAACCATTTTTATTCTTTTTTTTCTCATTCTTGTGGGTCAATATTTGTAATCTAAACCATTTACTGTGTTTATTAAAGTTATAAAACCTCAAGAGTTGAGTATCTTAAATTTTAATAGATTTTGATTAATTTGTGAAAAAGGCATGACCTATAACCTAGTTTTCCATACTTCTATGTGCCGGAATTCATGATCTGTTATTGCATTAGCGGTAATAAATATCATGATGCTTTGATTTATAATTATTTATTCATAAATTTTGAAAAATTTGTAAAAAAAAAATTGTTGGATGTACTCATTTATTGATGTGAAAATGGTGATCTTGCAAGTGTAACATTTACGTACGTAGCATCTATATATATATAAATCTACTTTTTTATCACACACTATATATGTCCATGACCAATAAAGCATCAGTTGTAGACCAAATTCAGCCATTTTGAAACTAAAGAAATTCCTTGAATTTCCAATTCAATTCTAGGCAAGCGCACGGCCTTCAAGCTGTGAAGTGGTAGAATGATGTGGTCACAACCATTTCTCAATTTTCACTCGATTTACATAGTAATACCCATTTTCCCTTCCCCTAAATTGAAGGGATTTTTAATCTATATATACTCGTTCCACTTGTAACGCTGCCCTCTCCAGTGTCTACTGTCTACCCAAGTTAATTGGCATGCATGATGCATCTATGTTAGCCCATAAAAAAGGTTTTTTCATTTTTAGAAGATGAACAGGTTCTTAGAGAATATATATATATATATATATATATATCATATGCGCGCACGTCGACTTTCCATCGCTGCTCTCTATCTCTCCGAACGTGGTTTTGCATGGTTCTTAAGTAGTTATGCATGAAATCTAATTGTCTCCACGTTCGACTTTAGCCCATACTTCTGTTGCAACTTGCTCACGTCTTTCTCTTTCTCCCTCTCCGCCTACTACTTGTTTTCATGGATCCTTTCTGCAACATGTGCCTATCTCTCTTTTCATCCATCTAAGCAACATTTATGCAATCTGCAACCTATAGCTATTTCTTTCAGCCACTAACTTCCTTTAATCCACATTGTTACCCATGATTTCCTTCACTATAGAAAAATCGCCCAAATTACATTTTTAGATTAGAGTTCACTTAAAAATGGCAAAAAAAAAAAAAAAAAAGAAGCAAATTAATCAGCTACAAAAAGACGAGACACACGATTTTTTACATAGAAACCCTACATAGGAAAAACCACAAGTCATATCTCCTGGGCCAAAGGAAAACCAAGCACAGTGAAATTTAGTAATTACAAATAATTCTTACAAACCCTTCCCAAGTTACAACTTAACCTAAGGATTGTAGCATCTTGCCAACTCCACACCAGAACCAACCACCTTGAAACCACAAAGTGAATGAATCCTCTACAAATGTAGAGGCTCCTGCTCGCTAGATGCTTTAATCAATACAACAGATGTAGAGGCACCTGCTCTCTAGATGCTTAGATTAGTACAATTTCTCAATGGATGTTTTAGAGAAGAAAGATATCTCCAAAGGGTATTTTGTGCTCAGAACAAGGAGATGGATATCTTAGGGTTGGGAGACGACCCCCTTTATATAACCCAATATTCATGGGGTGGGACTTAAGGTTCCAATATAACAAAATCAGGAAAGTCCCACTTCAAAAAGGAAATAAAATCACGCAACCTGAAATTTGGGTTTTTGAAATTGTTTGTCAGTCACTCAAGCAGCCAAAGTTTGCTTGAGCAGACAACCTTTACTTGAGCAGACAAGCCACTCAATCGAGCGGATGAGCATTCTATCTCAATTCTGAATTCTTTCAAATTTCTACAGTTTGTCTTCAAATCTTTACTTCAGTGTATCTGACAACATACACAACAGTCCATTTTAAAATAAATCCAAAAGCACAACTCAATGGACCCTAATTTTTGTCTAACACATGAAATAGCTAATTACGAAATTCTAACAATCTTCCCTTTGGTAATTCATGAATAAAACTCCCTAAACAATACAAATATTCTAACAAAAAAATATCCCAAAATTACATTGAATATTTACAAAAAAAAAGAAAAAAAAACCTTGCCCATGGAATGTCCTTCATTCTCTTCCTCTTGTCCATAATTAACAAAAAAATTGATCATCAAATAGTATATCTGTCAATCAAGCTTCAATAGCTCCCCCTAAACTATGACTCTACATTAATTTTATCTTCTTTTTAGCTGAGGTGAGGGCTTGATCTTCTTGATTAGGAGTTGATTTTTGTTATTCATACTTGTGAATTTAAAGCTTTCAATAGTGTATACCAGATAGTTAGACTTTCTAACCCAGATGTCTCTTATCTTGATCTTTGGTAGAGACATTTGCTTTTCCCATTGGTTATATTTTGGTAAACTTCTTAATTTATTGCAATGGGGTCGAATGTATCATTTAGGTCCACAATTGTGACTTGTGGGTGTAGATCTAGGATGTGACA
The DNA here is from genome assembly GCA_037013555.1 of Sextonia rubra. Lineage (NCBI taxonomy): Eukaryota > Viridiplantae > Streptophyta > Magnoliopsida > Laurales > Lauraceae > Sextonia > Sextonia rubra. The sequence goes on along the minus strand of JASUAD010000007.1, from coordinate 12,997,127 downwards.
CATTTTTCTTCTTCAAAGTACTTTTAACATAGCACAAACAAATTTTAAAATAGTAAAACTTTTAATAAAAATTGTTTTACCTTTGCACTTTGAGGTAGATGCACTATGATCATAACCAAAACCTCCTTTGTCACTTTGCAACTTCTAACTACACAAGATGTCATCAAATATCTTCGATTCAGTATTCATCTTGTTCAGTAAAGCTTTTGTCGCTGTTAACTTCGACATTAATATCTTTAGCTTTCCATTCAAATCAGCCTTTTGTTCGGCATATTTCTAGCTCTTTTTTTAAGGTTTCCATCTCTTTTTCATATTTCTCAAAGTCATCAACCATCAATTCATACTTTTGATCGGAATTAGTGAACTTGTCAACTATATCATTATTTTGATCTTCAAAAGACATACCTTAGCAAGTGCTTCTATCAACTCTTACTTCAAAGAGGAGATTTGATCTTATAAGCTTGTAACTTAAGTGTGACCTTCTTGTTAAACTTAGTCAGCCTCACACAATCTTTATACATAGAGCAATATGCTTCCTCCCAATCTCATTTAGTATCTAACACTTCATCATTATCATCATTAAAAAAAACATAGTCAAATGTGCCCTATGTAGAAACAGAGTTAGATCGGGCCATGAAAGCAATGAATTTAGCATTGGCAATGTCAGGAGCAGGATTAGCAATCTCAACATCTTCTTCAGAAGAAGAAGAAGAATCATCCAATGTTGTTACTTTTAAAACCTTACACTTGTTCTTAGGTTTTCTATTAGCATGCTTACTAGCAACATGACCTTACATTGGCATTCATAGCATTAAATAGGTTTAGAAGCCTTTTTCTTGTATTTAAAAGTTTTAGAGTTAGATTTTTATCCTTTCATATATTTCTCAAATTTCTTCATAAATCTCATCGTAGCTTGAAAATCAGGTTCCTCATAATCAGAATAAGAATCCTTTTTAACATCTTTTGTTGATTCCTTAGGAAATTTTAAAGCAATCCCTTTGGATTTTCTTTCAGCTCTATGATTTGTCCCAAAAGTTTGCAAATTACCAACCAACTGACATACCCAGAGGGTGTCTAGGTCTCTATTTTTTTCTATGGTCACAACCTTTGTATGAAACCTTTCTGAGAGAGATCTCAAAATCTTCTTGAAAATTTTATTCTCGGGAATGGGTTCTCCCAAATTAAAAACTAAAAATGCAATGTCATTCATCTAGGCATAAGAGTCATCAAAAGATTCATCATCAATCATTCTAATGGTTTCAAAGGTCATAGTCAATTTTTGCAGTGTAGACTGCTTGACAGTAATTAGTATCCTCATACACAGTCTGTAAGATATCTCATGTTCATTTACAGTTTTACAAGTAGAAATTCAATGAAACTTAGAGGACAAGACTCCATTGTAAATAGCATGTATAACATGTTTGTACGAACTTTTATATGTACATGTCATATAGTTACGTTTCTTTCTTCACTTCATTATGATTGTAAGTACTATTTTAGAAATTAATACATTGAAATGTTTATTGTTGGAGAAACAAAATTTATAGATGATATTAACAGCCTTCCGCGTGATTAATGGATAGATATCTGCTAAAAGCACCTCACACATGTAAATAATATGAATATTCCTTGTGTAATTCCGCTTAGACTTCGGTCCAGTTATGGATTACACAAGAGTATGTGTATCACGCTTAGGAATTAACCCTAATCAGTGATTTCTTGGGTTCAGGTTATGACATAAGGTCAAAGCATGAAGAGTCTCCTTGAGGTTTGGAAAGAAAAATGAATTAGAAAATTCCAAAAAAATGCACTGGCCGACCACATAGCATAGTAGCCAATGGCACTATGAAGTAGCCGATTGAAGACCATAGTGGCCAACTGAAGAAAAGCAGTAACCAACCATTGTTGATCTCTAATAGCTCATCAAATAGCCAAGCATGATTTGGTCACGTCATTCTTAGGCTAATTTCAACTTGATTGGCATGATTTAAGGGACAAAAATCTAGCTGCCACCCCAAGCAGTTGACTAAACAGAGAGTAGCTAACCATACAACAATACAGTTGGCTACTTTCTTGAAAATTTGATTTTTTGCTTCAACTCCTCCCTTCCAAATATGGCTGGAGAGGATTTACCAGCCTATAAATACCCCCCTTGGACACCCCTGGTAACACAACAACAAGGCATAACACAAAACCCACAACTTAGACATCGCCTCCAATCTTTAGAAAAAGCTTTGAGTCTTCGGTTTCCTTCTCAACAGAAGACAAGGTACTTGATCTTTTAAAAATAATCAGAAGGATTATGCCTTGACTTGGAAATGAGGCTATGAGTTCCTTAAAAATACAAGTCTTTCAAGACTTTCTTCCTCTGCTTCACTCAAGAATTGGAAAATATGTGATATAACTATGGCCAACCCAACAGCATAATTGTAACAACCCGCCCCGCACCATCGAGGTATTATCCACTTTAGACTTCCAGGAGGTCACCCATCCTGAAATTGCTCTGACTCGAGCACGCTTAACTTTATAGTTTTTATGGAAGTCCTCACGGTTTTGTCCCCAAAAGGCGCCTCGACAGTTTATGACGGATTGTTACTTATATTCTTTACATTCAAGCACTCTTGGGACTGGGTCGTTATAGGCCCACCAACTTCCGCCGGATATGTCTCCATATCCACACAGATCGGACCGAAGATGAACTCATAAGTGATGTGGGACTTTGCTCCCGCCCCTAGCCAGGACGCGGACTCAAGAGGTCACCCAAGGGGCATCAAACCCCGCCACTACTCAGAAGAGAGCCATCCCCTTCTCTGATACCATCTGTAACAACCCGCCTCGCACCATCGAGGTATTGTCCGCTTTGGACTTCCCAGGAGGTCACCCATCCTGAAATTGCTCTGACTCGAGCACGCTTAACTTTATAGTTTTTATGGAAGTCCTCACGGTTTTGTCCCCAAAAAGCGCCTCGACAGTTTAGGACGGATTGTTACTTATATTCTTTACATTCAAGCACTCTTGGGACTGGGTCGTTACAATAATACGATAAATGATACATGGGGTTAACTATGACCGTAGATCTTCCGCTCTAAGTCCCCTTGGAAATTGTGCTTTGCATGTACAAGGAAAACAATTGATAGATTACGAAGATTGCTCGATTGACTTGAAAATAACATGACAGTTGATTGTTTCTTTGAACAGTTGGTTGTCCCCTTCATTTTTTATTTCTATAATCTTGTCTAAACTCTTATGTATTTTAACATTTTTTCCAAGAGTTGATTACCCAAGATTGAGTGGCGAGTTGTAAGAAACAAAATATATGTAAAACAACTTACACCTAAAAGGTCAGAGTGTAAAGAACCCACCAAATTAAACTCGAAAATGAAAAGTTGAAAAATAGCATTCTTGTTTTCTTTTCTATGTCTTCTCTCGTTTGACGAAAGAGATGTGATGTGCTTCGCGTACAATGTAACACTCCGACCCAACTTGATCCGATTTAGCGACTAATTAATACTCTTTTTAGTTATTTTCCAGCGAATTAGTTGATGTATGCCGCTTTGGTTTTGTTTGCATTCTGTTTCGTGCCATGGATAGGTAGTTGGGTTGAGTTTAACCTGGATTAGGTAAATATAAGCCCTTTTTCGTAATTTTACATTTTGTAAGATTTCGTCATTCATGCATAGCAATCTCTTCATGCACGTACATGCACTGAGCTTCTTTTTCTTTTTGCATGCATGGATATTAGGTTTCATCTAGACATCGAATTTGAGCCCAAGGACAACAAGTAACTTGAAAACAAAGCTTATTTGAAGCAAGTATAAGCACTTTATGGATGAACACAAATTGGTACATGATGATTGCTATTATTTTTCTTAATCTTTTATGTGTTGTGTGTTTTACAGCCCTTCTGTGTCTGATTTTACACTGTTGTTCTCTCTATTTGCAAATTTGTTCAAACTCAGTCTGTCTATAATAGATTTAGAATGTGAACTTCTGAAGCTTACAGCTAAGCCGTAGAGCTCCATGGCTCACTTTCCAGAGAGCTGAAAATTTCGACTATACACTACGATCAGGCTACGACTAAGCTGTAGAATCTACGGCTTAGCCGTAAGCTGGCCGTGACCCAACTGTAGGTCAAGCTATGGCTTGATGTCCAAAGAGCTGAAAGTTAAAAAAATTTTCTACGGTCTAGCCACGGCTCATCTGTGTAATGTGCTACAGCTAAGTCGTACCCAACCATGGCTGAGCCGTAGAACAAACATGGTCAAGCCGTAGGAGCATGCACAATCCAACCGTGGCTAGCAGCAAATGTGGAATAGATTCTGGGGAACCACGGCTGAGTCATAGTGCATGATACGTCTAAGCCGTAAAATGCCTACAGCTAAGCCATAGGTCACCCACGGCTAAGCTGTGAGACCTTTGAAACTGAAGAGAAGGTAGGTATTAAAAAGACCTTATAGGGTCGTCGTGTTGGAACATCAATAACCCTTGACCTATCTAATGGAAAGAATGGGAATAGCATGAATGGTCTTGAGGGCTTTGACTCATTCATGTGTATTGTCCAGTTGTTAAGCACCTCCCTATGGGTGTTGGATTAAGGGACTTCGATATATCTTTATGATATAATGCAACACAAAAAAAAGACAACTGTGTATCGAATAACTTAAAATTACACCATCATGGACGGTTAGAAACACTGGATAACTAGTTTAGGGTTGGCTAGTAAACTATCATGATTCCATGAAATGACTTAACCTGCATAACATGTTAGCTTTGGTTCTTGCCTTCCATTTTTGTACTATTGTTTAATTTGTAATTCAATTGTAATTCAATTGACTTGACCGATAATTGGAACGGTCCTATTGTATAATTTGTTTGAGACATGTACTATTTCAACATGAATTGACCTGACTTGCATAGACTTGCATGATATGACATGATTGATACGGTTTGGCTCTACTTAGCCTCAGCCTCAGGATACCCGACAGAGTTGACTTTGGTGTAACTTGCTTGTGCCGTTCCAGTGTGCTCTTGTCTTAGGGCTTCTGAACCTCAGGAACCAGAGACTCATTCACACCCTGGCCTAGTTGATGGTGTTCTCAACGCATGCTGCCTGAAGGGAGAATATGGTCGATGTAATAGCCACCTAGTAAAGTATATCTGTTTACTGATTCTGATAGCATGCTTTATTCTAATGCATAATTTGCTAATTTGCCTAGTAGACTAAATTCAAACTCTACACAAGATCACTTGTTCCTTCATTCATGTAGATACAACGCATGTTAACTTATTGTTGCTTATACTTTGCTGAATCGTTGTATTCATAAGTTGTCTTTGATGTTGCAGACTCAGATTCCGCTGTCGACCCCTCGTTGGTAGGCAAGACTCTAGAAGAGACCATAGAAGCCCCGTCAGGGCTAGAGGAGTGGATGTAATCACTCCACCAAAGAGCGTCATGGCATGATAGTCCTCTTCTGGAATTTTGTAGGATGCACCATGTGTTTGTCTTAGAGTTGTTCAACTCTTTGCGTTTTGGTGTCTTGACTTATTTGAAATAGTTCCTCACTCTTGTAACAAAAGGGTTTCCTCTGTTGTATCTTGTGTAATTATTGTAATCTTTTGTTAATCTTGTTTATGTTAGTGTTCTCTTTTATGCCTCATTTTATGCAATGATACTTACAATTTCCGCGTACATAATATTGGCACATGTGAAATTTCCTTATGCATGTGTATTTAGACGGGATCTAAGTGTATATGCACGGGAGTACGTATGTCACTGATTAGGTTTAAACTTAATCACCGATTTATTGGGCTCGGGTTGTGACACACCACAATCCCCTTTTCAGGCAAAAAATATCTAGAAAAAATAATCGATTTGACAATACTCTAATATTTTAAAAATATAATTATTCACAATTTTGAGGACAATTAAGATATAAAAATAATGAGACTACCCTAATGAATACAAATTTCTCAAAATAATCCTTTACTCCTAGTTTATAGAGTGTGTGTTGTATCTCACTCTAATCAAAGTAGGGCTTATATTTGGATCATGAGTAAACCAAACCACACATAATTAATTAATAAAAATCTATTAATTGGTTACTTGTGATCATTTAATGGGCCATAATAAGTACGGTATTTATGGATAATTTATAATTCATTGATTAATTATGTTTGATCATTTGATCGGCTGCAATACCTATGGAAAGTGTAGATAATTGTGAGCAAACCATTGAACCAATGACATAAAAAGTTATACGATCAGCTATTCATATTGGTTAGAATAAATATCCTTTTCTTAAGTAAATTTTTTTTAAAATTTTACTCTAATAGAAGTTAGTTGTACTATAAGACTGAGCATGTCATACTTTTAAATGTAAATATGATGGGACCAACTTCTATTTCAATGTAAAGGATAGCTAAAATTCAACTAATTTTAAAGAAAGATTAACAAAGTGTTGTGAGAGAGAAATCACTCTTTTGGAGAAAAAAACTCTCTCTCGGAGATAATTTCCTTATTTTTTTGGAATCAAGCAAAGGACAAATGTAGCCTAGAAGATATTTTTAAACTCTTTCCTTATGTGATAGAACAAGGTGATTAGAGGGGCGAAATTGTATGAAACCAAAAGGCTTCCAAACTTTTGCTCATGTATACAACACTCACTCTAAAAATCAAGAGTAAAAGATTCTTTTGAGCAATTTGTATTCATTATGGTAGTCTTATTATTTTTATGCTTTTAACTGTCCTTAAAGTTGTGAATAATTATGTTTTTAAAATATTGGGGTATTGTTTAATCTATTTTTTTTCTAGATATAAGTATAAAGTTCTACAAAAAATTAATAACTTTATTTAAAATGATAATTAAAAAACAACAAATCTAAAACATATTATCAATCTCCTCGATAAAAAAAAGAAATCATTGTTCCACCTGTTGCTAGTCAACTATTGCTTGCCCCTCTGAATAAAATCTTGGCTTCACCACCACATTAGAGCATGCACTCCTAAGCTATAAAATTCACTAGGAGTTATTTTCCTTTTACACATGTGATAGGAAAAAGGGATTTATGGGTGTGAATATTGCATATACAATTTTTTAACATGATATTGCATATACAAATATTATACATGTATGGCTTTGTTCTAGTGGGAACTATTCTCATGGAGTTACTACAAGAACTTCTTATGGGGCCCACTTGTGGGCCTTATATGGTGATAGGACCAGGGGATGAAAAGATCTATGTGGAATCACTATAATTATTCAAATTTGACCCCAATCTCTTACCCTAACACCTTCTTCTGTGGCCTACAAATTTAATGGCTTCATCCAACGGTCAAATTCATTCGAATGGGTTCCAAACCTTGGGATAAGTGACTATCGAGGAGGTCTTTGTTTGTGCATGGTTTGTATGGGTTGTTTAGGGGGGTTCCACCAATAATTCTCACGGAAGCATGATGAGAACTAGGTTTCACTGGAATATTTTCCATACACGTAAAACACATTATCATGTTTATAAACTCACCATTTTCACTTGAATAAATCAATATATCCAGTGGTTTTAGATTTGTTGGGGTTTTATTAATGTTTTTAACAAATCTCTGAAAAGTCTATTATCAAGAATTAAGATAAAAACTAAACATCTCGATATTTACCATCAATACAAGAATATTAATTAGTTTGGATTAAAAAATTAGAGGCCCATAGATATGTAGAAAATTAGATCCATAAGTTGGGGCTTTTTTACAAATTACTCAAAATCTATGAAAATCAAAGACAATAAGCTTCATTTTATTGGGTTTACTAGTTCAATAAATAATGAGGAAAAATGAAGGTGTTTGATGGGCCCCGCAAATGCATAGTCACTATGTAATAAGTGTATTAAAGCCTCTTCGTAAGAGTTTGTGAATCACTTCCACACATATTCTAATGTAAAGATTTTGGTGTGCAACTGACCTTATATTCACACCTTATTTTCACATCAAATGCATAAATAATAACAAATAAATAAATTTAATGATGGGTAATTCTTATGCTTGTGAATCATCTACATATATAAATAGCTACAAATAAATCACCGCTTCATATGAACGTAAGTAGAATGAGTCAAAATAAAATACCCTGGTATATTTGCTGTGTGTCTCGCTGCCATTAGAGTCAAAACTTATGCCGTAGCCGATGCACAATAACAATAATTAGAAAACTTTTAAGTGGGCCTTTTATCATCATCTGGATGTTTCAAAAAAAAAAAAAAACCTGAAAAGTAGGCCTTTTATTAATGCATAACAGTGGAAACGCCCCCACAAAGTTGCAATAATAATCACTGCGCTCCGAAAACATTATTTTGGCCTTTGTTGCTCCTCAGCTGGCCATGGGCAAGTATTGAGTGGATGAATTCGAACCTCTAAAAAAGTCAAAAACAGGAGAACACTTCAAGGGGCCGCATATTTCTTTTAATTTTATTGATAGTACAGGATCCAAGAGACCCTGGTTTAGCCCAACACCATTGCTAGAGCTCTTTACCAACACACTAATGGGTTTTTTTTTTTTTAAGCCAAGCCAAGAGGGAAGGAACCCAATAGAGAGCACATACACACGGAAAAAAAGTCCATTCATGTGGAAGAGAAGGCCACACATATAGAAAGAAAGCCCACAAAATTGATAAGGGAGCCAATATATATGAGAAGAAGTGGTGTTCCCAAAATTCAAATTCGGGGCAGCCAAGTAAGAACATACAGCTCTTACCTACCTCTTACTACTAGGGTAAGAGGTTATTTTTCAGCCATGGTTGGTTGGTGTTGGTCGTTGGTACAATGATTTCCCTGCTTCTCAAGTTAATGTACCACTTTTGGACCTATAGACCAACCTAGTGATAAAATAAATAAATAAATAAATACTAGAGCTCTTTGAAAATATGGGAGTCAGTTGGCTTTATGTGAAAGGGCATTTTAATAAATATTAGAAAATATATAAAAAGTTCATCTCCATTGGTCAGATCGATTAAAAGTGTCATGAGCTTTAGATTTTCTAAAGGGAAAGAGAAAAAGAAAACCAGTAAAATAGAAGAGAGAGAATATCTAACACTTAAGTTACTGTTTTTTGTCTATTTCATTTGAGATTGCTTTCAAATATTCTTTCCCTCCACATGTGATGATAACACTTCTGTAATCTGGAATATGGTGTTGAGGAGGAAAGTAAAATTGCTCTATTGATTAATTTAATTTTCCTTAATTCGGTGCGATACCTTTTTGAGTGAACAATACAAAGCTTTGAATCGATTATTTGCAATATGGTGAAGAAAAGAATTCTGAACAGAGAGGAAAAGTAGACAATAAGATTTTGTACCAATTTGGAACAGGACGTTTAGGGTCTGTTGTCAACACTGAAGATAAATAACGATCTTAACCTTTTTTCTTTCTTTTCTTTTCTTTTCCTCTTTTTTTTTTTTTTTTGACTTGAAAAACTATGGATTCAATGGATCCAACTACATAGTTATCCTGTAGATCCAATCCAAAAAACCAAAGGTTATTTGCTTTTAGGGGCCATTTTTTTTATCAAATTAAACTTTTAGGAATTTACGGTCAAATGAGTTTTTATAAAGAATTAACAAGGGTGAGTGATGAAAGATATAAGGTGGGCATATAGTTGTTCAAGGGAAATAAAAATAAATAATGATCTGAACCTTTTTTTCTCACTTGAAAAACTACGGATTCAATGGATCCAACTACATAGTTATCCCTATTTGCTGAAAAAAAAAACTACATAGTTATCCCAAAGTTCCAATCTAAAACAACAAAGTATATTTGCTTTTGGGGGCCATTTGTTTTCATCAAATTGAACTTTTAGGAATTCATGGTAAAATAAGATTTTATAAAGGATTATAAAAGGGAGGATGATGAAAGATATAAGGTGTACATATATTTGTTCAATGATTTCCCTTGATTTTAATATACAATGTGATGACTACATATCAATTTCCTCCAAAAGAGATTATTAATTTGATGATCATTTTTTGAGCTTCACCTTTGTTTCTCCAATTTCAGCACTCTCTAGGAATATATTTTTCCTATAAATAATTGGATTTCAAATTTCATGCAAACAAACATGCCCTTAAATACTTTGACTTTTGATGATTTGGCTCAATCCACCATTCAAATGGCCAGGGTCAAGTTTAGGTCAAGTTGGTTGGGTCTTGACTTGATTATCGATACTCTTAAGCCTTTGACATTTATGAGAACGACTACTTAATTATTTGAGCAGTAAGGAGCAACAGTTCTCATTTGGCTGCCCAAGATTTGAACTCTAGGTACACTACCTCTTTCTGCGTGTGTGGGCTCCCTTCCTACTTATATGGGTTTTCTTCCTATGTGTGTGGGCTCCTTTTCTATGTAAGTAGGCTATCTTTTCGCATGTAAATGCCTTCCCTTGGGTCATAGCTAATAACTGATGTCACAACCCGAGCCCAGGAGATTGGGGGTTAGCAAAAACCTAACCAGCGACACACGCACTACCGTGCATATGCACTTAGACCCGGTGTAGATGCACACGCACAAGAGAAAACACACATGCAACACAAGTATGTGGAAGCTACAAATATCAACATGTGACACGAGACACACAAGAAACAAAAGGAATGATATCCAAAGATTGACATAAAGGTCTGAACATACAACTTGGGATCCAATCACGATGTATGGAACATGAGTACAATCAATGATATGAAAAGAAAGCAATATGCATGCATGCAGAAAACAGTCGCGCTCTGGTGAAGTGATAACGCACACTCCGCGAACCCTGAAAAGACCGCTGAAGTCTCCCAAGCAAACTGAAGGACCGACAAGAACACGGTCGAGGGTACCCGAGCTTGCAACACCAAGGACAACTCATGAATACGACGATTCAGCAAAGTATAAACAGTAACAATTTAACACGTGTGGTCTCTAACAGAATAAAAGACATACATAATCATAACATGTCAATGTAGTAGTCTAGGCAGTTGTGCATTCAAATTAATATATGCTCCGTGAATCAACGTGTACGTAACATAACATGTACATGTACATACTAGGTGGCAACTACGTACACCATATGCTCCCCAAGCAGGGATCTTGTAAACGTGCTGAGAACACCATGGGCCATATGGGTCTCGGGTTCCTGGGGTCCGGATTCCCCAAGACATTTCCTTACTGCAACAAGGCCATGAAAACTAGACCAAAACCAGCCCATAGGGATCCTAAGGCTGAGGCTCAGTAGTGCCGGACATATGGAGTCAAACAAACATAAGAACATGCATAACTTATCATAATGTGCATATCATACTATGTACATAGCATAACATGTGTCTCGTATCAGAACGTAACGTGCATATCTTGTTAAGCATATATCAAATAGATGCAAGAGGTCATACGAGTGAAACAATCAAATATATAAAGTCGAACAACCACATCGAACTAAACAGATCAAACCACAATATAATGGATGAAGGCATCTCAACTCATGTGATCGAACATGCAAGACCGTTGTTCTACTCAGGATTAACCATGGATAGAGCTAGGAATATCCAATCGTGTGCCCAAGCACAGAACGCGTATAAGAGGGCAAGAACCGAAGTCAATATGCCATGCAATCAAGTTATCTTTTAGGAATCACGATCCTTTACTAGCCAATCATATTCTAGTTATCCAGTGTTTCTAACCGTGCATGATGATGTAGTTTTAAGTTATCCGATGCACCATTGTCTAGTGTTGCATGGATCCGAAGGTGCACCGAAGTCCCTTAAACCAACACTCATGGGGAGGTGCTAAACAACTGGATAACGTGCATGAATGATTCGCAGCTCTCGAGATCATTCATGTCATACATTCAGACCATTGGGCAAGTCTAGGTGATCTACATTCTATCATGAAGGCCATATCAATCTCTTTCTTAAGCCTATCCTTGTTCTTCATGTTCCAGGGGTGATACGGCTTAGCTGTAGGTGAACCTACGACTTAACCGTAGGCATCTTACGGCCTAGCCATAATCTGCACTGCAGCTCCACCGCGGTTCCCCTTACTGTTTATCCGCAATTACGGTTCACCCATATTTTGTTCTACGACTTAGCCGTGTGCTGTTCTACGGTTTAGCCGTGGCTGGGCCGTAAAAGGTCTGCCAATTACTTGCTTTCAATTAATTCAGAAAAAGGCACCTTTTATTGATCTACGGCTGGGTCACGGTTGAGCTACAGCTTACCTGTAGGACAATATACGGCTTAGCCGTGTCCTGGCCATAGAGGAAAACTGGGTTTTTCCCTCTCTGGACTTTAAGCCGAAGGTGACTTACGGCTTAGCCGTGTTACACACAGAAGTCTTTTCTGAACTGATTACAGAAACACTGAAACGTAGACAAACGGACTCAAACACATGTAATATAGGGAAACAAACACAGGATCGGCTGTAAACATCATTCATAAGCAAGAATACTCAACTTAATCATAATCAAACACATACCCACATGGTTTAGCCAAGTTATACTTATACTTGCCTCAAATGGGATCTAACACACTCTTTGTTGTCCTTAGGCTCAATTCACACTACCAATGAGCTTCTAATCGCCATGCATGCAAGGAAAGAAGAAAAGAAAACCATGAGTACATGTACCAACCGATAATGAGAACAGAAGGAAGAATGAAGAAAAGGAGCACTTCAAGAACTCAAGCTCACCTCAAATCACACGAGGGATGCTCAAACGTAGACATGCACAACTTCCTTCCCCAGCTAGATCAACGAAAAGGAAGGAGGAATGAGCAGCAGAAGAAGACTCCTAAGAGAGAGAAACAGAACAGTGAGAGAGAAGGAGAAGAAAAAAGTCGGTGGCTTATGAAGATAAATATCAAGGCCAATTTGCAATAAAGTCCAATTTTCCGATTTAATTCCAATTCGAGTCAATTGCGGGTCTAACGGAAACAAGTAACATATTTGGCAAACGACATAGTTACGGGAATCGACAAACATAATAAAAGACACGTGTTAATACCAAGATGATGCATGAATGACGACATCGAACAAAATCGAATATTACGAAAAAGGGCTTATGTCTACCTAAACCAGGTCAAACTTAACCTAACTACCTATCAATAACCTGAAACCAACCAAAAACATCGGCAAAGCACAATTAGCAACCAAATCATCGGGAATTAGCCGCTAATCCAGATCACATCGGGTCGGAGTGTTACAACTGATCCATATCTCAGCCATCCCATTCTCAAATTTGTGGAGAGCCTCATCTAACTCATTTGAGATCCTTAGTCAACTCATTCCCACAAGATCAACATATCAAGAGATAAAATCTATTGAAGCTCATCTATCAAAATCTTGATTTATTTCTCTGTAAATTTGTATTTCTTAAGAAGGGAAACCTGGTATTTTATCACTCCTTGACTAAAAGAGTATACTTGTAAGCTTTATACTATAAACACAATACATACTACACGGCTGGGTTAAAGCCTATGAATTATTTTATGGTATCAGAGCCAATTTTTGTCGTTGTTGGTCGTTCATTGTGTCTCTGTACCACCATCTCTAATTTCACATCTCTTTGAGCAAAACTCAACCATATGCTCTTGTTAAGTCCCTAGTACAACTCTCGAGCACCCGTGTGGAATGATGCTCGAATGCCTCCTAATACAATAAAGAAGACCTTAAAGTTATTGATTATACCCTTTCTATCACCTTAAGGTTTTAGAATAAGTGGTTACTCAATGAGATCTAATCCTAAAGCTCCTCAAAGAGAATCAAGGTAGAAGAAAAAGAAAGCCAAGCACAAGTGAAGTAATACAAAGCAATAGACAGGACATCTTTTTCTTCTCTGAATCTCTGCACAACTTTTCAAATCACCAATCACTTCATCCTATTGGTGAATTGTAGCACTATAGGCTTCAATGGTCCTTGAAAAACAAAGACTAACACCACTCATTCAACCGATCCTATCTTCAGCTCATTCATGGTGTCTTTAGCACCTACATCATCAGTAATGTCTTCTACTTCATTTAATTCACCAAATAGTGCTCATTTAGCACCTATCAAACTATACAGATCCAATTATTTGCTATGGGTTTCCCAATTTCTTCTAGTCCTTCGAAGCCATGATCTCATGGGTATTGTCTATGGAACTGAGCCTTGTCCTCCCAAAGATCTAGTTGATTCCAATGGGAAGGAGACTTTAGAAATTAGTCCAGCTTTAACTCTCTAGAATAAGACAGATCAATATCTCTTAAGTTGGCTTAATGCCACCTTGTCAGAGAGTGTTCTCTCCACTGTTTATGGTCTAAACAAGGCACGACAAGTTTGGACCTCAATTGCGAGTCGGTTTGCAGGTCAATCGAGTTCTCGCATCTACCAACTCAAACAACAATTACAAAATCTCAAACAAGGGTCTCAAACATCCTCAAAATATATTCAACAAGCTAAGCTTTTAGCTGATAATTTGGCAGCAGTTGGGAAGCCAGTTGATGATGATGATCCCATCTCCTTTATTGCAAATGGTCTCAATCTAGTATATAACCCATTTAATACCCTAGTTTCATTGGCTTCTAAAGATAATCCCATCTTTTTTTATGACTTTCAAGTTGAACTCATAAGTTATGAGTTAATGCTTAACAATCAAAATCACCTTTTCATCTCTGTGCATGGGAGCACTGCATTTTTCTCATCCAAATCAGAAGGTCCTCATAAAGGACGCTCGAGTCTTTAAGTTCGAGCAAGCCAAAAACAAATCCGCCCCTTCACAACCAGCATGGACGACCTGGCATTCCTCAGCCAAAGAACAGAGCTGGTCGTGGGCACACTTTACAAGCCAATACCAATTGACCATCTTGCCAGATCTATGGCAAATCTTGTCACAATGCTCTTGATTGTTATCATCGGATGGATTTTGCTTCTTAGGGTCGTCATCCACCTTGAAAACTTGCTACGATGGTAACACAGATCAATGCTTCCTCACTTCCACAATATGGTACACTGATAGTGCTGCAATAAATCATGTTGCTGCTGACCTTAGAAATCTCTCTTTGCAGTAAAAATACCATGGCCATGAGAATGTTGTTGTAGGCAATGAAACATGTTTGCAAATAGTGAATACGGTTCGAATACTCTCACCACCCCCATCTTCGAATTTCAAACTAAGCAACATACTTCAATATCCTACTACTACTATGAACTTATTATCTATTCATAGATTTGCTACAGATAATAATTGTCACTTTATATTTGCATCCAATTGTTTTATTGTGCAGAACAACATCACGGGGAGGACACTGTTACAAGGGCTAAGTGAAAATGGATTGTATCCCATCCCCTTTCAACAACATTCCATCAATGAATCACGTCGTCTTACTGCATTTCTTAGTGTACGCAGATCAACCTCAATTTGGCATCTCCATTTGGATCACCCTGCACTTCTTGTCGTTTGACAAATAAAAAGATCTTATGACATCCCAATAAAGGACTCAACTAAACTTGATGGTGTTTGCAAATCATGTTAAATGGGTAAAAGCAAGAAGTTACCATTTTCCTCTTTTTCTCATGTTTCAACTTTTTCCTCTTGAAATAATTCATTATGATGTATGGGCTTCTCCTATTTTGTTTGTAAGTGGATGCAAATATTATGTCCTTTTCATTGATGATTTCTCACGCTATTTATGGCTTTTTCCAATACATGCCAAATCTGATGTTTTTGAATACATTGTTAAACTCAAACTTCTTGTTGAGAATTTGTTGCTAAGAAAAATCAGGTACTTTCAATCCAATGGAGGTGGAGAGTTTTGCAGCATTTGCTTTGAAAACTGTCATCTCCAATCGAATTATGCTTAATCTTTTATGCCCTCACACCCCTGAACAAAATGGAGTCGCTGAACGCAAACATTGGCATATAGTTGAAATTGGTTTAACCCTCCTTACTCACTCTCATATACCTCATAAATATTGGGTTGATGCCTTTAACACTTCCATTTACTTAATTAATCGGCTTCCTACCCTGATCTTGCAAAATGAGACTCCTTATATTAAACTTTTTTAATGTTCCTCTAAATTACTCATTTTTAAAAGTATTTGGTTGTCCTTGTTACCCTCTTTTACGTCCTTGTAATAATACTAAATTAGAATGTCGAAGCAAAAAATGTGGTTTCTTAGGATATAGCCATAATCATCGTGGATATAGATGTCTCGATGTCAAATCTATTGTGTGTTTTTTTCACAACATGTGGTGTTTGATGAAAATTCATTTTCTTTTTGGGATACAATCTCTATAGCTGCATCGCCTTGTGAAAGGTCCGCTCCAAACCCTCTTTTCATCCCCTCATTTACGCCATCATCAAGTTCACCACCCACTATAGCCTCACACAACCTCACTTTACTTGAACCCATCACCTCTTCACCCAACTCAACCATTTCTTTGATACTTGAAACCACACCTATAAGAATTAAGTCTTCATCAAATTTTATGCATCAAGACATGGCCCCAGTCACTACTAAAGCATCCAATCACAACGCACAACCATCTCATACGTTGGTTACTCATTCCAAAGATGGTGGTAGTAGACCTAAAGATTTTAAGGATTATCAACTACATTATTGCACAAAGCATCCTTTAGAGGCCTTCCATGCTCAACAAGTACCATCAAAACCAACAAACTACTCTCAGGCCTCAAAGTTAGCTAAATAGAGGATAGCAATGGGTGAGGAATTTAATGCTCTTCAATAATGGGACTTGGACTCTTACTCCTTAACTCACTCAAAAACATGTTATCCTTGATAAATGGGTTTACAAGCTTAAATAAAAATTGGATGGAACCATTGATTGATACAAGGCTAAACTTATTGCTAAAAGGTTTGATCAAGAAGAGGGTGTGGACTATACAGAAACTTTTAGTCCAGTTGTCAAACCAACTACAGTTTGCCTATTGGCAATCTCTATTCATTTTGATTAGCCGATTCAACAATTGGATGTATCAAATGCCTTCCTTCATGGCATTCTTGAATATGAAGTTTATATGGAACAACAATAAGGTTCATTGATATCACTCATCTGGACTTTACAAGGTTTCATTGATATCACTCATCCAGACTATGTATGTCGGCTACATAAAGCTATTTATGGTTTGAAACAAGCTCCGCATGCCTGGTTTAATCACCTGTCATCATTATCGGTCGAATTGGGGTTTATTGAATCTTAAGTTGATTATTCTCTATTTACATTTCATGATACAAATGTCTTCTTCATGATACTCATCTATGCTGATGACATCATTGTCACTAGAAATATACCTGAAGCAATAACGGTTTTGATAACTCGATTAAAAGGGAATTTTCAATGAAAGACTTGAGTCCTTTTAGCTACTTCCTTAGTTATTTTCAATGAAGCCTACCATGACTCTTCCAGTCTATATCTCCTTCAATTTAAGTATATTGTAGATTTACTGCACAAAGCAAAACTACTGGGTGGTGAACCGTATTCAGCTCCAACTACCTCCAGTAGTCAATTATCTCTTTTCGATGGAGATCCGCTTGAAGATGGCATGGAGTATGGGTGAATTATGGGTACTCTTCAATATCTTAAGAGTCACTTGACCTGAAATAGACTTTCCAGTTAATCAAATTTGTCAATTTATCAATTCTCCGCCCACGGTACACTAGACGGCTGTCAAGAGAGTTCTTTGATATCTTAAGGGGAGCATCAACTATGGTCTATTCTTAGGCAAAGGATCTCTTAATTTGAATACCTATACCGACACTAATTGGGCAGGAGATCTTGATGATCGTCATTCCCCAGGTGGGTTTGGAGTTTTTCTTGGCCCATGAGTCATATCATAAAGTGCAAAGAAACAACCCACTATGTCATGATCGAGTACAAAGGCGGAATATCAATCAATGGCCACTACAACTACTGAGTTATATTGCTTGCGGATGTTGCTCAAAGACTTTCACCTTTACATTAAGTCTCTCCCAATCCTTTGGTGTGACAATGTGGGTGCTCTGTCTTTAGCATCAAATCCGGTGTTCCATGCTTGTACCAAAGACATAGAAGTTGACTATCACTTGTATGCGAAAAGGTTGCGTATAAAGATATTGTTGTCAAGTATATTTCCAAGATCAGTCGGTTGATATTTTCACTAAAGGACTAATTGCTTCTCAGTTTCTCAAACTAAAAGACAAGCTCATGCTTCGTCAGCTCCCCATTCACTTGCAGGGGCGTAATAACCGATCCGTATCTCAGCTAGCCCATTCTTATATTTGTGGAGATCCTCAGACAACCCATTTGAGATCCTTAGTCAACTCATTCCCACAAAATCAGCACATCAAGAGATAAAATCTATTGAAGCTCATCTGTCAAAATCTTGATTTATTTCTCTAGATATTTGCATTCCTTAAAAAGGGCTAGAAATCTTGTATTCTATCACTCCTTGACTGAAGGAGCATACTTGTAAACTTTATACTATAAATACAATACATACTAATGGCTAGGCTAAGGCCTGTGAATTATTTTATCAGCCCACTTGGCTAGGGTGCCAAAAACAAAAACCTCTAACATTTATGCTTTATTGTAATTTATGTAAGGTCACTTGTCTTGTGAAGATGGTCCTTATCGTCAGCCTGTGCGAACAGCTGAGTGGGGCCCACCCTAGGACCCACTAATCATGGGATAGAGGAGGATTCAAAGATTCAAGTGGTGTCAATCTAAGTATCAAATTTGAAGTCAATCTATTACCTCTAACCCCTCATCTGTAGTCCACAAGTTCAACCATTTTATATCAAACAGCAAAAATTGATCTCAATCTAACGATCCAGTTCATTCAAATTGATGCAAATCCATGAGATTCAGTGACTATAGAGGATTTATATTTATGATACCTTATATTAACATTATTAGATAAAATAAAGAAATAAATTATGAAGTATGGTGCAAAGTCCTTATCAAATACATGGTGGGCTGCATCTTTTTCAAAATCTAAATCAGTTGCTGGGCCTAAAACCCATTACATTCATTGTATCCAAAAATCAAAGTCAATTTCAATCAACTGTCAGAATGATTACACATGAGGGACTCCCTCTATATCTATCTGGAAATGAAAAAGGTTTTAAGTTCTTCACTTGCTCTAAATATAGACGGTGGATATCTCACTGATTAGAGTAAGGATTTACATGTTGATCACTACATAGGTTATTGGTCTATGCATTGGTTTGGATTTTTAAAAAAGGTGGGCCCCACCATGCAATTTGGGAGTGCGCTACACCATTCTACAGTATTCAAAGACGATGCGTTGTTTTATCCCTACTTTGAAGCCATGGAGTTTGAAGCTAATTTCTAGGCACTCCAAGGTCATTCAGTCGGAAGGATCTTTTATTATTTTTATTTTTTTATCAGTGGAAACAGGAGAAAGTTGATTCACATTGATAAATGTCTTTTTTTATTTTTTTTATAAAATTGATTTGAACCACCCATGTTCAAACATATTGATTGGGTGATTGGGTAGTAAAAAAAATCTAGTTATTTTGTCTCTCAAAATAGTGCAAATCAAATGAGTGGATATGATTAATCCAAGTCTGCTGTGAGAGGTGACTGGAAGTTTAGTCTATCCTATGACTGAGTAGTTTTGATATCTAGATATTTCACTACCCATCAATAGTGTTGATTGGCTATCGGAAGTCCCTCCTATTAGACTCTTGTGTGGCTGACATGACAACACAATAAGGGATCGGTCATCCCATCTTTACTACTACTGTTATTTGAGTCAATCAAGGTATTATGGAAGGTTCACGCCATAAAACTTCTCGGACATTTTTCAAAAAAAAAAAAAAAAAAGCTCCTTTTTTTAGCCTATGAAATTGTAACACGTGTCATAACATCTCGTTAAAATTAATTATTCCTTATTTTTTGTTTTACACTTGTAAAGTGACAGATTTTTATTAGACATGTTGAAAAAGACAAAAACTCTCTTTTTTTAAATGGAGAGTTTTTGAGAATTTCTCATTTTTGAAATTATCTGATTAAATGCATAGTGAGATGATTGATGATAAAAAAATAAAAAAAGAAAGAAATCAAATTCGTGGCCAATTTTAAACATTAAAAATCCGACTATGAAATCTTTTCATCTTGTATCTGACATGAGGGTCCCATACATGTAACAAAAAGGTGTAAAGATGTGTAGATAAATTCATTTACATGTAGCCTCGTTTAGAAAAAAAAGGTTTTTTGGAAGAGAGATTTAATGAGAATGAAAGTAGAGAAAGAGATTAGATAGTAAATGGTTTGCATAGAAGGATTTTTGGAAACATTTAAACTTAAGAGAGGATTGGAAGAGGTTTGTTGGAGGCTTACTGAAATATGAGCACACCACATATCACTCTGTTGCTTTTTATACATATAATTTTTAACTGATTAAAAAATTGACTATTAAATTTTTGTAGCTTAGATGTGACATTAGGGTCCCATACCTATAACAGAAAGGTGTAAAAGACACGTAGATAAATTTTTTTAGATGAAGCCTCCTTTAGAAAGAAAAAAAAAAACAGATGTGTTTTTGGGAAAAGCGACTTAAAGCTTGTTTGGCATCTTTACTCTTTTTCTTACTGACCCCAAAATAGGGCCTTTTAAAAAGATCCATAAAAAAAGAGGCTAGAATCAAAGTATGTATTTGGTAATGCAATGATCTATTTTAAATAAAAAAATTTTAAATTAATGGTTGAAAGCTTTTCACTCTAGATCTATAAGGTATCAAGCCTTAAAATTTGACCCCATAGCTATGTCTATCCTTGCAAAGGAATCTAACGGTTTGGATATTTTGTTCAGCACAAAAGATCTTAAAAAATATCAAATAGTCTACTTTTTTTTTAAAATAAATCAAGATTGGTGATAATCCAACGGTTGAGATTGGGCTTTTAGCGATCATTGATATTACAAACATTTTCAACGGTTTAGATCGTGATTTATTGTCCTATAAATAAATAAGTAAAAGAAAAAAAGGGGATTGCCTAGGGGCCAATCTAAAATTGAGCATGTTACGTTAATGGTTGATATTTGTTTGCAAATCTCATGAGATTTATAAAGTATCATGCCTTGAAGATTAAGTCTTTTAGCCTTGTTCAGCCTTCCAAAGAGATCTAGCAGTTTAGATCTTGTATTTGGGGCCCACAGAATTTTGAAAATAATATCTAATGGTTCTTTTTTTTTCTGCACATATCTTGAGATTGGTGTTAATCCAACGGCTAAAATTTGGTGTCATAGTCATGTTTAGTCTTATGAACATTTCCAACAGTTTAGATCTTAACTTATCCTCTCATATTGAAAATAAAAAATAAAAACAGATTGGGCATTCACAACACCCATTTACTGTAGTTTCACCGCTTTTTCACCCCTCTATTTCTCAACTGCATCATAAAGGAGGCTTCAGAAAAAACAGGCATTACCTCTACTTTTCTAAACAAGGAAGAGGTTAGAAACAGTTGCCAAATGCTCTGTGTTTCCAAACCTCTACCCGCTTTAAAGATTCAAAGAAGTAGAGGCAATAAATAGAGATGCCCAATAAGGGCTTGATGAGGAAGAAATGAGGGAGAGAAATTAGATAGGGAAAGGAAAGAAATGAGGGAGAGAAATTAGATAGGGAAAGGATTTGCATAGAGAGATTTTACAAAAAATTTCAAATTGAAGAGAGGATTTGAAATATATATACATAATTGAAGAAATAATTATAATTATATATATTTATAAATATTAAAAAGAAATGTAAATGTATACTAACACATAATTCATTACACGGTCATAATTAAAATAGAACTTTCAAAACCAAATGTTTTAAGGATTTATTAAGTCCAATGAGCACATCAAATTATATTATTGTGAGGGAACCAGCTTTTCAATTTTCATCATAATCATCAAAGCCCTAACATGGTTACAAACATATTATTTTACAATTCATGCTTGAATCACAGTTCTCACTGACAATTAGAGAAGAAATATACCATGATGTAGTCTTTTTCGTGGTTTATTCTAACCAATAAAAAAAAAGTTAACCAAAAGGGGTTATTAAATGCTAGGTTTGAATTGATTCCAAAGAGAAAAATTATAAAAAAAAATTATTATGACCAAAGACAAATAAATTGTAAAGTAACAAAAATCTTAAGAGATACGAACTAAGTACAAAATAGAAAAACTACCTTTTAGATAAAAGAACAAATGAAGTTATAAATGAGAATGTGAATTAGAAATACATAATAAATCAAATAAAATGTAACAAAATATAGGAGCAAAAATAATAATTCATAAAATAGACACTTGAATTTACTATATAGAATAGTTAAATGGCATTGTTTCAAATATATTATCCTATAAATTGATATAATTTCAATTTAATTTGTGTTAAGGACATTCTATTCATTTGATTTTCGAAAGCAAACCATTTCATTATAATCAAAAGTTAAAAAAATCATACTTGAATCATGGTTTTCTTGATTTATCTATACATTTCTGAATTAAAGTATGAAGTTTAAATTTTAAAGCTTCTAAAAGATTGTGTATGATAAGGATATTAGTTGCAAATTATGTTGAGATTACATGGAAGGGATTGCATTAAAAATTTTTAGGAAAATTGAAACTTATGATCAGGATTAAAGGAGAAAACAACTAAATAGATAGAGCACTACATGTCGCTTTCTTGCAAAGGGGGTTAGTGTCAATATATGATTAAAATAATAACAATAATAATGATAAGTTTAAATGATTATCCAAGATTTCCAAGTACATCTTTTTTTAAAGAGGATGCCAGGTACAGTTTGCTATAGCATGGGAGTAAGATGAATATCCTAGGAAATTTGGTCAACTCTATGGACTAAGTAGGGCTGAGAAAGTTATTATTTACTATAAATTATAATATTAAAAACATTCACCAGTCGCTGACTCTGTGGCCCCATGGATAAGGTGCTGGTCTACAGAACTAGAGATTTTGGGTTCGATCCCAGCAGGGTCGTTGCTGTCATTTCTGGTTCCGATCCCCATCCTAACATTGTTTACAATTCGCACATGTTTTCCCTTTTTTTCAGGGGCCACACGTGCTCATTTCTATGAAAACTAGTTTCCATCAGAATTACCATCAATACCTGGGAACTCAATTCATAGCAAGCTGAACTAGTTTCCATTAGCATTACCATCAATACCTGGGAATTCAATTCATAGCAAGCTGGCGCTTAAGGTGGCCCCATTAACCAAAACACGCCTTTTCTGGTGAGATATAATCATATGACATCGAATTGAAACAGGTTCCGAACCTTGTTTTTCACAGGTCAGAACTCAAAACATCCGGATAATCGAAATCAAATACCCATTTGCAACCCCATAAACATTCAGGTACAAGTTAAAGATCACCCATGTCGAGGTTTTTTGTTTTTGCTGAACACCCATGTTGAGGCTAACAAAGCATTAATGTAGGGACCCTCCAAATCCTTGAAAATTACTACTCTCCTGCACTCACGTTACCATTAACTCTAATTCCCTGTGCCTCTGATTACATCTAATTAGTCACGGGCAAAAAGCCAAATCTCTAACATTGAGGCTTGTGGTTAGCTCACGTTATTCAAGCACATGAACCTTCACTAAACGTGTAATTTGAGTTGACCTGCAAGTGATTCGTCAAGATCAAAGATTTGGCGACCAAGGGACAACAGAAGAGGACTAAACTAGCCAATTCTTTTCAGGCACTGCAGTCTTAGTATTCCAGGCTTCCCGAATGTATGAAAACTTAAAAATGCGATCAAACAGTTCAATTTTTTTTAAAATTTTTTGTTGGTTTTGCATGTGTAATTAATAAGAAATCTTGAATGCACATAGACGGTACCCAGCATATTACTCAGGTACTATTTAAATGTGAAATGGGGCTGGTCGGCAACATAAATAAGAGAATGACCAAGTTATTTAGGTTAAGTAATTGGTAAATTAGTTTGAACAGCCGACACACACAGTTCCAGAGAGATAAAGAGAAGATAAAGTATCACTTTAGAGAAACCTACCATGAAGTTTCAGTAATGTGCTGGGTTATATGCATTTTGGCGCAGAGTGTACACACGAGGAGAAGATGGAGAGACCTCGAAGACACCTCAGATGTGCAAAAACTATCAACATTAGATCATAACCCAATGATCTTATAGCCTTTGATGGTTTTAGAAGGGAGAATTAATTTTGATTTCAATCCAATGGTATAAGTTGATGAATTTTTTAATTTGAGCCAGTGAATGCACATTGAGGGTAGCTAAGCTGGCCTAGTACCACAGTTTGCTCCCAAATGGTCGGAACACCCTCTGTTATTAGCGGGGAAAAAAAAATTCACTATGATGGGGTAGCTTGATTAAGGTGGGGCATGTGGCCTAAAAACAGGGTAATCTGCACGGAAAATCCCTCACCCCATAGCAGCTTATGGACTACTTTCGTAACTTTTCACCAGCTATAGAATATATAAAACCCACCCACCGATGACACAACTATACTCCTCACAAGGTGGGGAAAAACCAACATTACTGTTCCAGCTCATTGATGTAGTTAAATCCAGTAAAAGAAGGTAATCCTGGGCATGAATTTAAATAATAATATAAAAACAAAAAAAAAAACAAGAAGTTCACAGATCAAAAATTTCCTTTCAGCAGCATTTGAAAATTGCACACGTAATTATTTCTTCTTTTTACCACCCTTCCCTGATGATTTAGAAGGTCCTGTGTTTGAAGTTGCTGCTGGAGGCTCCTGTTTCTTGGTCCTCCCCGGATGTCTAGGAACCAGCTCTGCAACCTGAAGCATCAATTGTTTCCCTAAAATATAATAGGAGCAGTCAAATATAGCACATGATTGAAACTATGGCATTTAAAAAGAATGAAAACATTAATCATACAGTTCAAACAGGTATGACATCAAAGTCAATAAGCAGCCAACACATGCCTAGTGGAAGTCAACTTCAAGGCTCGGGCATTTTAAGGCATCTTCAAGCCAAGGGCAAGAAATGAAAACAGTCATCAAATGGAAGCACACAACTTTCTTTCTTTAATTTTCAGTTATTTAGTTAAATCATTCCATAGCTCAAGTTAGTATAACAACAAGAATGAAAGTAGAGGATTTTACCAGAAAAGTCCTTTTAGAGTCACTCTACCAAAAAAAATCCTCAGAGACATGATTCCATCATAGTGGTCCCAAGGGTCCATTTTTGTTTAAGATTTTAGAATCTGAGTTAGACAGAAATATCCCCGCTCACCTACATACACAAGCGAGGATATCCCACCTCTTTTTTTTTTCCTTAAGCGGTGCTTGCTAGTATTCAGTTATCTAACACGAGCGAGGATATCCCCACTCAATTCTTTCTTCTTCTTCTTCCTCCTCTTCCTTACTTCTTCTTCCTCTTCCTTCTCCTTCTTCCTTCAACTCCAAAGATAAACCCCAAAGATAAAAACTAGAAGGTCTCTTCGAAGACATCCGATAAAAAGAGAAAAACTAGAGAATTACTTACTAGAAGCACTCCTAAAAACCATAGGTGAATATGAGAGGAGGTGAAAGCCATCTCTTCGAACAGGACGTAGAGGTCTAGAACTTTGAAGGTTGGAGAAATGAGGGGAAAGAGGAGAGCGTAGAGATCAATTATGATGAAGGGTTCTGGCGGGTTTAAGGGGAATACGAAGAGGAAAATGGGACAAAGAAAGAATGACGTTGGTTGGTTGGTCAGGGTGGGGAGGGCTTGGGTTTGGGTTAGGGTTTGGGTTTAATGGGTTTAGGTAATCAATAGGTTTAGGTTTAATGAGTGAGTGCAGCAAATTGGACTTGGGTCACTGGGTTTGGATTTGATATTGAGTTGGCATTGTAGGACGGAGGAAGAAAAAAAAACCAATAAAAAGAGCAAAGGAAGAAAAAACGCGAGGGGATATCCCCATCCAACTCACATTCCAAGAACTTAAACAAAAAAAGGCCCCTATTATCAATATAGTGGAATCATGTTTTTAAAGTACTTTTTGGTAGAGTCACTGTAAGAAGATTTTTCCAATGAAATCCCCATGAAAATATTAGGGGTTTTTTTTCTTTTAATGTGCAGTACATTGTTAACTAGGGTGTGCACATGCACAATTTAAGAAAAAAAGATTTATAATTAACAAACCAATAGCTCAGTTTTTCTAAGAATCGTAGAAGGCTTAATTTTAATAAAGTTTCGATAGAAGTATTTTGAAGCTTTTAATAACCTTTTGATGGAAGTATTTAGGGGTTTTTCCTGGAAAGATCCCCATAGACTCTTTGTTGAACAAAAAGGACCCCAAAGAAATTTATGGCCCGAACTGATCCCTTGGGCCCTTTTTCGGTTTTTTTTTTGGATATTGTTCATAAGTAGCAATCTCTATGCTCACTGTCTTATAATCCCTCCCACCGAAACCCATTCTCCAATCCATCTTCCTCTTCATCCCCTCTGCTATCTTTCCAACATCAATGGCATCTTCTTCAACAAGAAGATCTAGCGGCCCAGTCCTACCCACCACCAGCACTTTCAACTATCCAATCTTATCTCCTAGAAGATTCTACTCTTCACCACATCATTCACCTCCCCCTCCTCCTCCTCCTACACCTTCTCCCACTCCCCCTCCCTCCACCACCCCTCCTCCCTGACACGTCACCATCTTCTCCATCAACCATCAAATCTCCCCTAGCTGCTCCCTCATCCACCTCCCCCCGCCGAAGTCAATCTCCATTGCAATAGAAAGCATCGCTCACTAGTTGCCAATAAAAAAAACTAAAAAACTATTCTTCTTGAAGTTTGAAGATCAGCATTGTAGCAACAGTGGGAAACATACAAGGAATTGCTAAAGAAAAGAAAAAGGTTGGTTTCCCTCAAATTAAACAAAATCTGATTTGGAGTACCATGATTATCTCGTTTACAAACAAAACTTAACATTTCAAGAGCTAATACTTGGAAGGAGCTTATTCAACTACATAAGCTGCAAACCCATTTTCCTTTTTCTCATTAGCTACATTTTTAACCACCTAAGGAGGGAAAAACACACAAAATCACAATGAGTAAATATGCATAGGTTCATGAGACAAGTCCCTAAAGCACAAGAAACATGACCAAAAAACCTACACAACATCATTCAAAACCAATTTGAAGAGGAAGAGGAAGAAGGAATGGGGAATGGGCTTCAGGCGTGCGGTTAAAAGACGATGAGCATAGATACTGTTGCTCATGAACAATATCGAAAAAAAAAAAAAACAAAAAGGGCCTAAGGGGGCACTCAGGGCTATAAATTTCTTTGAGGTCTTTGTTGTTGCGCAAAGAGTCATAAGGGGATTTTTCCCCAAAAAAAAAACCCAAATATTTAAAATTTAGTGGCACCAATGTGTTCAAAAGGTTATATAGACCTGTAATGGGAAATTGGGATCACTGAGTCCTAACCCATGTATGAGGCCTCAACTTCATGAGTAGAGCTTTTCTAGGTAAGCTTTCTGATAAGAGTTGCTGAAGGCATCGTGATTGGATCACACAGAGGTAAAGACCTTGCAGACTCATGCAATGGTTTTGATGGCAGATTCAATGAAGGTATAAACTCTCTAACACCACAATCACCAAGAGAGGTAAACTCAACAAGTCAGTTTTCTCAAGGATGTGGTAGTTATCATTAACTTTTCTAAAAATTGCACACATACATCTTCACTAGATAACTCTGGACATGTTTGTTTAGCAAAAGCAGTAGTACAATGAAAGTCAAAACAGGTATGAGACGCGACATTTTATATTCCAACATGTTCGGTGACAAAAGTAGAGTAGAGAAGTAAACTTATGATGTGACACCCATCCATTTGCCTTTACTCTTCCACAAGCCTCTTTCTTTATGCCACAAAAAAGTGTGATAAGTTTATTGAAGCAGACATTATTACAGAAAGTGCTCTTTGTAATCTACACTCTCCATCACCTATACCTCATATCATCCGAACAAACATTTTAACACACCTCTACTATTACTTCAACAGACCTTAGCTTTACCTTTTCCAAGATGTGACATTTACATGATCTTTAATCCCCCCCGCATGTCAAGAAACATGCCCCGGTTGCTAAAGAAAGCACTAAAGGGTCGAGAAGTTGGGCTTGTGCCTCTTTTCATTCAATTAGGTCCCTATGTGGGGTTGGCCTTGCTCAGGCTCCTGTCTGGATTAAAGTTGAGGCCCGGGGCCATTGGCTGCATCACTTTCATACAGAAGACCACATATTCAGGTATGCCATTTTTTTCCCTTCATTTTTTCAGCTAACTTCCTATCTGATAAAACCTCTACCCAGGCTTAGGGCCAAAATGTGACAAAGTATCGAGTTTAATGACCGACTCAAGGAAAATTTTGAGAAACACTAGGGTTTATTTTGTAAATTTGGGTGAATGTGTTTATTTGTAAGTTTGAGTGATCATCAACATAAACATAAGTTTGAGAGTAAGTTCCCTAGATTAGTTTACGGTTTAGTTAGTTTAGGCTTAGAGTGTAATGCAATTAGGATTTCCTATTATGATGTAATTAGGTTCCCTAATATGGCCATGATTAGTTTTCCAAGTTTAAGTTGACATCTCTGGTTGTGTTTTACAAATAGCTATTGGCTATTTTCAATGATATAGATCAAAGAGCTGCACCAAGATATAAGCCTAAAATTTCAACATGTAATTAGAGCATATGTTTAGAGTAAGCTTAGATTTGGAACTCCTTTTGTTTACATTTCCAATTTCCTTTTCCTAGTTTCGTCCAGTCAATAGAGGGTTTTCTTCAATTTGTCCCCAAAAGGCAAGCAAAGTCCCATTCTAGAGTTAGCAACTCCAGGGTTTGATTTGGAATCAATGTTGAGAAATTTGTTTCGGATAGTGTTTCGATTAGGCCTCCAAAGTACAATATTTTGGTTGAATTGGAATTTCAGCAAAATGTTTCGGAATTACATTTAGGAAGAATATAAATGTATATGGATACATATGTAAATAAATATAAAACATGCGTTAGTGATCAAATATGGCTAGGGCCCATGTAATTATTAGTGGGACATTTAATTTATCTTAATATAGGGATCACATATGACAGTGTATCCACTCAAGAGCTAGAGACAAGGTTCTCAGTCTTTTTTGCAAGTTAGATTTAGACAAAGCCTTTGACATAGTAGATTGGAGTTTTCTCCTATACATGAAGCGAAGAATCGGGTATGGTGTTAAACGGCGAAAATGGATTTGAGAATGTATTTCTTCAGCAACCTTTTCCATTCTAGTTAATGGGTCTCCAAAAGATTTCTTCCAAGCTCAAACAGGCTTGCCCCAAGGAGATCCTCTTTCTCCATTCCACTTCACTATTGTTGGAGAGGCCTTTTAGCTGTATGATTTTAGCTGCTGGTGAAACTAACTTGATCAGCGGTTCTAAGCCTGCAGCCAGTGCTCCCACTATCACTCATTTTCAATTTGCTGGACATCCTTCTTTTTTTGCGAAGACCAGGAAGACCAAATCAAGAATGTTATCTCCATCATCAGGTGTTACGAAGCTGTCTCAGGTCTCAAAGTGAACCTTTTCAAAAGCACTCTGTTCGGGATCTCTATAGATGATTTGCTCCTTGAAAGATTAGCTAACCTCATGGGTTGCAATCTGGGTTCTCTTCCATCCTCTTATCCAGGCCTACCATTGAGCATAGGCAGGGTGCCTAAATCCCTAGGGAACAAGGTGGTCGAGAAATTATAAAAGAAATTGGCTACTTGGAAGTCTAGATACCTCTCCTGGGGGAAAGAATTGCTCTCATCCAATCATCGCTTGCAAATCTTCCAATCTACTTTATGTCTATGCTCAAATGACCGGGTCAGTTAGCAATCACATTGAAAGGCTGCAATGTGGTTTTCTTAGGCACAAGCGAGAGAACAAGAAGAAATTCCATCTAGTTGATTGGAAATTAGCTTGTACTTGAAAGAAGAATGGTGGCCTCGTAGTCTGTCTGCTCAAGGATATGAACACAACTTTGCTTGGAAAATGGTTTAAGGAGGCTTGTGGGAAAACGTCATCACTCATCAAGTCTAAATAAAATGTAATGCGAAATGGATGGGACATTCCTGGTAAGTCCCTTGGTTGCCCAGGCTTCTGAAAAGGCATCACTTCTGTGAGGACCCTTTTGAAGCTTCAATCAAATACTGCATCAGATTTGGAGATAGCATTTCTTTCTGGCATGATGTTTGGGTTGGCAATAGAACTAGCTGTTTAGTTCCCAGACTAATACAATTGTGCAAGAAACCAAGAAGCTAAAAGCAATGACTATTTGGACAAGTCCTCTCATCAAATTTCATGAAGCCCAATCTTCAGGAGAAATTTTAGGGAATCAGAAGAGAGACCTCTTCTCTCTCCTGAATGCTTTATATCTTATTTTCATTCCAGAAGATGGTATTGATAGCAGAATCTGGCCCACCTCTCAGGATGGCATCTTCTCAGTGACTTCATTCTTCACTTCTCTTCCCTTAGCCTTGCTTCCTTCCTCTGTGGATACTAATTGGGATGTTATGTGGAAGACAAAGGCCCCTCCAATGAATCCTTGTTTTCAGCTGGCTTGTTCTTCGTAAGAGAATCCTTGCGATGGATAACCTTCATCAGAGGAAAATGATCATAGTTAACACTTGCCTTTTGTGCCTTTTTGCAGAGGAATCGGTTAAGCATCTTCTTCTAAACTG
Source organism: Sextonia rubra (assembly GCA_037013555.1). Taxonomy (NCBI): domain Eukaryota; kingdom Viridiplantae; phylum Streptophyta; class Magnoliopsida; order Laurales; family Lauraceae; genus Sextonia; species Sextonia rubra. The sequence goes on along the minus strand of JASUAD010000007.1, from coordinate 12,966,430 downwards.
CAAGGTGGCCTATAATCTTTGGAATTCGGTCATGCGTACTTTTGACTGCAGTTGGGTCCTTCCTCCGACCATTATTTCAATGCCTGTAGGATCTCTAAAAGAAAGGATTTTATGGCATCTCTCTTTTCTTGAAACAATTTGTGCCATCTGGAAAGAAGGAATCAAAGATGCTTTGAAGGAAAGGTTGTCCTTGTCAAAGAAATCTTTACATATATGAAACTAGGCGTTGCTCTCTGGGTCTCTCCCTTTCCTGAGTTTTGGGGTATATCTAGAGACTCCATTGTCTATAACTGGAGGGAGGTGGCCACCTTATAGGCTGGGCTGTATTTTTCAAAGCCCTCTTTTCGGCTGTCTTAAAGGCAGTGTTACTTTTACGTTCTCCTTTTTGTGTGGTTTTTGTAGTTTTTTGAGCTCTTCCCCTCTTGCTTTCAGTATAATCCTTTTTGTGCTGTATAAGCTTTCTTTTAATACAAATTACCATTCAGAAAAATATATATGCATATATGATAGTGCCCACGTAATTATTAGTGGGATAGATAATTTTTCTCAAATCAAGGCAAATATGGCTAAGGCCTATTTATTTTATGTTGATTTTAGAATGGCTTGATTTTTCAAATGAGATGGCCCCCCACCGTGTGATTCCACTTTCAATGTAGCCTAAAAATATTAGTATTAAAGGGTGAAAGGGGCATTCGAAGTTTGAAACCTTCTAGCCCTTTCGCACTAATTTCTTCTCAATGAAGGCTCCGGAGAAACAAGAGAGAGAGAGAGAGACGAAGGTCTTCTTCCATGGAATTCGAGGAGCAGCAATGGCGGTCTTCTTCCGTAGAATGTGACAAGTGGCAACAAAGGTGAAGAAGGTCTTCTTCCATGAAGTCCAAGGAGCAGTAACAAAGGTTAAGTTTTATTTTGAACCAGGCATGCCCGATTCCCCAATCCCTTCCCCACCCTGTTCTTCTTCCTTGTCCTTTCATTCCTTTCCTGCTTTTTCCTTTTAGTCAAACAGATTTGATCAACCCTTTCTTTTTAACAAAAAACTCCAGCCGAACTGGACTCGATTAGACGAAATCTTCGTTTTGGACTAAAATCAAAGATTTCATCCGAACAGGTCCGAGTTTCTGAATGTAATCTCATTGGGGGGTTATTCAGTTTGGTTCAGAGACCAAACCGAAATATCTCGGAAATTTTGGGTGAACCTAAACAAAATTTATAACACTGTTTGGAATCAGTTTGTTGACTTGAGCCCAACAGTTATACCTTTACCTCGGTTGCAGGGCCTGTGCGAGTATTTAGCTACTTCATAGAACCTGTTCGGTACCAACTCACAGGAAAGATGTAGTTGAACTTCCACAGGGCTTCCAAAGGGCTTCTACCAAAAGCAAAAGGTTTGAAGGACCCTTCTCCAAATGCTCGATCAAGAGAAAACAAAGAATTACGAAAAGAGGAACGAAGGAGTCAATTGGGGGAGAAGAAGTGTTCCTTCTCAGCGATAGGGGTTCCCTTCCCTTCACCATCTTAACAGGCCAAGGATCACAACAAATGAATCTTCTAAATTCGTTCAATGTAAATGAAGAAGATCGACGGGCTTTCTTTCAGCACGCCATCTTGTTTCCAAAGCTCTTCAAGCCCTTTGTCTACGGTAATAGAAGTCACAAGGGTCCCATCATCTAGGGTTTGCAAACCTTTGCGTCGCTGCTATAAATAAAAAGCCCATTGAAAAAAAGAGTAGAGAAAGACGGAGAAGGAGAAAGAGAAGAAGAAAAGCAGTAGTGAAGCAAGGAGATATCAAGGGCTCTTTGCAGCAGAATACTCCTCTTAGATGAGAGAGAGGCAGGAGAAGTTTCGTCCAATGAGTCCAGGACCTGAACTCAATTGTCTGATACCAAAAACTCAAAAGTACTAAAACCAGAGCTCAAGGTCATTTCTAAGAGAACAAGCAAGGTTTCTGTCATTTCTGAAGTCAGCTAAGAGTCCGCCTATCATTCAAGAAGACAGAAATATCTGGAAAATGTTATGGTGTCTTTTGAAAGGATCCTCTGCTTGTGTGTCATGAGATTGCTTCAACTAGGGTTTTTCTTATGTGATGTTGATTTTCCTATTAGGCTCAGGCCCAGTTACACCTGACCCGACGAAACTCAAAAGAGCATTCGGGTTAAGGTTGACTTTGACCAGACCTGACTGTCCACATTGTTTTGAAAATTCCAGACTCACTTAGACTCTAATCTTTTATCTGTTTTCACCTTCGCACTCAGGAATATGAAATCTAAGCACGTTCATCATCAAGTCTCATCCTCATCACATTTTCCAAGATGCATGATCCATTTACTCTTGGAAAAAGATAATGACAGATCTGATCTAGTGGGACAGCAACTCTGACAAACTCAAAAAGAGCAAGTCATTTAATTGGAAGTGTTACCGAGTGTTGTGAAGTGTGTGTTGTGGAGCAAATGAAATGTTAATCTCTTTCATCAGTCAAGTTACAAGAGTAGATTGAAAATTCATCAAAAGTTGTGTGTGCCGAAGATAGGCTGAAAAAGTTCATCATCAAAGCAGTGGCAACAGGAAGCAGCCATAAGTTGTTTAGTCCAAGCTGATCATAGTATCTATGTACCAGCTTGAGGGGGAGCATTGATAAACAGTTGCGTTTATTTGAATAGGATTGTAATTTTGGAAGCAAGTTTCCTAAATTATGATTAGTTATATATTTTCAGTTATTTTAGGTGAGACCTGTAATGTGATTAGAATTTCCTATTATGATAGAACCTAGTATGGCTATGATTAAATTTCCTAGTTTGAGTTGACATCTTTGGTCATACTTTAAAAATAGACATTGAATATTCTCAATGATATAGATCAAAGAGCTGTGTCAAGATGTAGCCCTAAAAATTTTAGTAGAAAAATTGGGGAGAAGATTAACCGAATAAGAGCCTCTGGCATAGTGGAAGGAAATCGATATTGCAACCTTGAGGTTGTGGGTTCAAATCATGTTACTAATGATTAGAAAAAAGGACATAAAACAAACTACACATTGAGCTGATTAATAAGAAATTAGTGAATGACAAAAAATTGACCTCTACATGCAAATGCAACTGGTTTGTACATGTGTAATCCATTAAAAATGAGTGACGGATCAACAAAGTTGCATGAGTTTGCAAGTTCCCCTTTCATCTTCTTCCTTATCCTCCATACAGTGGTAAAGCAGTTTACAGAAGATCACCCTGATGAATCCTAATTCATAGCCAGCCAATACATGCAGATGCAAATGGATGGTATCATTAGTATGAGATCAACAACAGGGAGAAATCCTCAATGGAGAAAGAATCATCTAAAACACAGATTAAGAAGTCATTCCCAGACATCTTAATGCTATCCACACTTCTTGCCCGATGGATAGGTTGGCTTCAGGTATCAGATTTAGGCATGAGTATGGTCCCACAGATATTAACCGTCTATCGCCATAGTATCCATTAACCAAGATATCCTCAAACACACAAAAGATCAAAGGAGGTTATCTCTGTTACGCAAAATTCTTCCCAATAAAGTACCAGCGAAAGTTCTGCACTCCAAGTTAGCCTTGATACGGACGCTGAAAGGTTCTTTGGGAGTTATTGAACCAAGTTGGTCCAGATTTGCCCACCATGAAAGATTGCAGAACGGATACTTCCAGTAACAAATTGGGTGCCCAAGTTTGATCCTCATAATTCATAAAGCTTATATTGGATCCACGGATCCACACCTCTATGGATTCACTTACCAGGATTGCCAATTGAATTGTAGACAAAAACAACAATTCAGTCAATCACAGCCCCCATTGGTTCGTTCATTAAGATAGACTCAGTCACAGAGTCACAAGGTAGGATGGGCCATTCGGCCATGAATACTAGAGCTTTGACACAGATTGACTTAGGAAAAAAAACCCAAATCTGAATTTTGCATCCAAACAGGGATGGGCTTCCGCTTCCAAAAAATCAGTATGAAAACCTCAGAATGCCCAGATTTTGCATCCAAACAAGTTGGACTAAGGCATTAAAAATCCAATAAATCATAAAAAGTCCATAAATGGAAAAACTCTGGAGTTGTAGAATTTTTGGGCTCCTTCATAATTTATGCTTTTGCTTTATGAGTAGTAATAGGCACCGATGTTAGATTTTGAGGTTTATGGATTGACAAGATAAAGAGTAGCAGTAGTTTCAAAAATCATGACAATAAATCATCAATTCAACACAATTTGACTAACAAAGTTCTAGTTCTAAGTATCTGCTTTATTTATCAAAACATATTTCAATATTAAAAAAAAAACATGAATCTTTACTTATGTTTACATCTTATATTTGATTCATTCAAGAAATCTATGGATTGAACCCTATGCATTACTAGAATAAAAACTCCAAATAGTAAGGATTGGATGACTAGTACTGTTGGCTTTCCAACACATAGATCTTCAAATTAATTTTGAAGTTTTATTCAAGAAAATGAAGCCAAAAGAGACCCTAGGCATATGCTCATGCTCCTCGACGCAAAGAAAGAGAACAAAAAGGTGTTCAGGTCAGTGGGTGTGGGGTGTGGAGAAAAACTGAAAGAAGACTTAGAAACTTCCAAAATAGTTGTAAAAAAAGACATCAGAGTTGGCGGTTGGCACTCTTCCAACTCAGATGACTTGGCTGAGTTGCATAGGGCTTACTCAGAGTCCCATGCGTTATTACATATTGAGTATTGAACAAAACTTGTTAAAGGTTGAATCCAATATAGCTCAGACAAGTTGATGGCACAACCACGTTTTAAAACCTAAGGAATATTAAAATTTTATGGAGTAAATGATATGGAAATGATCAATGTCAAAATCTCACCAACATTCTGAATTTATCATAATAATATCAATATATATTTTAAATAGTAATTGAATTTTATTAGTTTGGGCATGTTGAAGGTAGGCTAGCACTGGAGCCGGTGAGAAAAGGCTTGGTATAGAGGTGGATGACCCACCAGGGGGGTAGGCCGAAGAAGACTTGGATAGAGGTTTATACGGCGTGCATATGGCAAGGAGACACCATGGACACGGCAAGGACACAGATTTTATACATAAAAAGTAAAATATCAAATGCGATACGACATGATACATTGCCCATTTTGAAGTATCTGTGCATCATAGGTAATAAAATCGAATATGAACCGGAGAAACAAAATTCATATAGCCAACCCCAACATAGTTGGGACAAGGCTTTGATGATGATGAGTAATTAAATTTTATTAAATTTTAATAGCAATTTTATTATAAAAAAAAAATGAAGCCATACAACATTGCAAAAAAGGGCTATATTGAATAGTTACAAAGCAACAAGGAAACCAAATACACCCAATGATAGCAGAACTAGGAAATCAAAGGACCAAAAAGATCTAAAATCAAACTGTCATGACTCACGACTAACACCCTCCCTTGCCAGGCTATCAACTGCCAAGTTACCACTGCACTTTACATGATTCAAAGATGCATCAAGCCTCCTTACCAAAGCAAGAACCTGATCCATCATATCTCCTAATTCTCAAGGAGGATTAAAACTCAGGCCAACCAAACTGCACAAAGAGAGTCCTCCTCAGCAAAAGTGTTGACAAGGCATAGATGAAGCAACTCTTTGAGCTCAATTCTCATAGCTAACAATTCTGCCTTGTTAACAACAAAGCACGTACACTCAGGGCTAGAGAAGGATAAAATAGAAACAACTCCACTATCCCGAATGATAACACCCACTCCAGCTAGGCACGGATCCCAATTGCACTACCATTTAAATTTAATCTAAGATAACCTTCAGGTGGAGGAGACCATCTGAGATGCATCTGAGGCCAGTCAAAGAAAGAAAAGGCCACATCTTCCCAATTAATGATAGAGGTTACTGGTGACTATTGAGATCCCTTCAAATAGGGGGAATAAGGAGACCCAAGATGCAACATAGAACTGCTACATAATTTTGTTTAAATACATTTCCGCTATAATATCATGAAAAAACTGCTGTAACACTAAATTTATTGCAATTATCAAATAAATAAAGTTCTTTACAAGAATTATATATTTTTAATAACCTTTACAAGAATTATATTAGCAGGGACAAGGAGACTTTGACAAAGTGGATCCTTTGGCAAGGTGGAAGGTGCTCACTATTGCAAAATCAAGGTTGTGGGATTGAGTCATGTCAGTTGAAAAAAACAATTTTATTAGCATGAAAATCAGACTATGGTCAATACTCAAAACAAAAAAACAAAAAGAAAATGAAAAATGTAAACCCCTCATCCTCTTGGCACATGCTAAAAAATGACCTCATCCATTTGGTTAAACAAGTTTCAAGTTCATATAATTATGCAGATTAATATAAAGTGGGGCTGGAGAAAATCATTGCTTAAAAGCATATATAAGTACTTATAAGTACATTGGTCATAAAAATTAAAAAAAAAACGCTTACAAGTACATCTTGCATGGGACTGTCATCTGGATTTTCGTTAGCATTATTTGATCAGATTTTCCCCCTTTTTTCCCCATATCTTTCCATTTTTTGTTTTCAATCTTGTATGAGGTTATGGCATCCTAGTTGAACTTTTTCTCCTAATAGACAGCTCAAGGTTAGTTTAATTGTGAGGAAATCTTTTACAATACTGGAAGCAAAAAAGAACCAGAATGACACTTACTGGAACTGATTGCCGGATTATACAGAGTTCCATCTTCCTTTTTAAGCAACACCCTCACTCTCCCTCTTTGCATGAAGTCACGTGGATATGCTTTGTCAATCTGTAGCATTATGAACAGAAAATTCCTATGTGTTAAGTGTTAGTGGATTTTCTATGAACCCATTTTGAATTCAAAATACTCTGTTAAATATGGATAAGGACCACTTTAGCACATAAGAATGCAAGTGAAGCTCAACAACTAACAAGTGCCTAGGAGAGAAAAAGCCCAAACATGCAGCATTAGTAAATTAAATGATATAAGACTAGGTTACCGAATGGAGGTGGGAACTGATTTGGCTATAGACAAGCAAAGACAGCAGGACAAAAAGGTTAATATTGACACTAAATTAAAAAAAAAAAAAACATTTGTGATCATACAATTCTAAAGTTCTTCCCACATCAAGTCATCTGCGCTGGATCCTAAATATTCCAAATTGGATGAGAAAGTATGCTAAGTTGGAGTTAGATAACAGACCTCAATCGCACATGGAAGCTTGAGATGCTTACAGCAGTCTCCAATTTCAACACAAGTTGGATTTTCACATGCTTTACTGGCACTAATCCGTCTACCCTCAGCTATTGTCTTCTTCGAGTTTATATAAATAGGATAAAAAACAATCCACCTCTTTATATTAAGTTGATCGCCATCTATGACTGCCATGTGAAAATCCTACAAATTAATAATAGACTGACAAAATTAGAAAAGCAATCGAGAAACAAAATAGAGAAGCAAAGACGTAATGGAACAAATCAATCATCAAAATTCACCTCAAAGGAAAGAAAAACAAAATACAAATATCTCCCTCAAAAGTACTCATTCCTATATCAGCATTAGATAACAGAGGTCATCTCCATATATCCTGCTACAGTAGGATAGTTTTAACTATATTCAATTTATACAATTCGCTTCCAGTTTGTGTTTGGTTCCAACTGAATTGCAACTGTAACAACCCAATACCGGATTACCAGGAAAGTATTAATTTTAACAGTTGGATCTATCATAAGTGGAACCCATCCTTTTTGGTCAATTCTTTTGAGGGGCCAACCCTGAATTTCAAGTATTCATTATATTACCACCATCTTTATTGCATGAGAATTCAAATATTGTTTGGAAAAACAATTACAGCAATAATTAAATTATTACTTGATTGTTATTTTCGAGTTATTATTGTTAATAATTACTATTGCCTTTGTTTAAATGAAGTGGATCATGCATTCAATAAATAGCTAGGCACATGGAACCCTGTATCATGCAAAAATTAGTTAACGTGTGTAGTTTTATGCAAAATTTGATTTGTGCTTTCATGTCTATGATGGAAATTAAGTTTATGCAATAATGAAAATAACTGAATTTATCTTACAAACTAAGAGTTGGAGCCCAGTGCATTGAGATTAGAATAATTAAGAGTCATCCTCTTCAAACCCAATACTCACAACTGTGGAAAGAGACTAGATCCATCTTTATCCAATCCCCATAATCAATCTCACCATCTGATCATCCCTTCCATATCCCTCTTCATGATCTAGGCAACTTTAACTCATCCTACAATCACCTCTTGCCCAAACAAAACCTATTAAATCACCCATTTCCACTGTCCCTCATCCCCCCTAACCAAACACATCTCTAGTCTTGCCCATTTGCTTGGCCTTTTGATTGAAACAGTCTGTTATAATTTAAATTTTTTGATCCTTTGTGTGGCCCATCTTGTTCATGCACACCATGCACATATCATTCGGTGGTCAAATGTGCATGTGCAATGGAACAAAACCTATATATCCAAGTATTATTTGGATGGGCATGCTATATTAGAATATAAATATACCAATGCATAGAGCATGCATGGCATACCTTTGCATCCTTGGGTGGGGCCCATGGGGAGAGTTTATAGTCTTGCATAGTCAATGGTAGTCTGAGCTGGCTTTATCTCTTATAAGAGTCCTTGGTGTATCTAGATAGGTCTACAGTGGGAGTATTAGATTAGCAAGTAATTAGTGCCCCTTTTGTATGGGGAACCCAATGCATTATTTAAACACCCCCTCACCCACATACCAGCCATATCCTCTACCACTCTAGTATTGAATCAATTTAGGGAGAGAAGAGATAGAGCACGAGGATTGGGATCGGCCGGGCCAAGCATCATCTCCACCATCTCATCTTCATCGATTTTGCATCTAGGAAGTCATGTGGGTGGATAAACTACACTCATTGAATGCATTATCTCCAAATTTATTTGTTTTACAAGAACTTGATTCAGGCATAGGTTTACTTTAGTTGATCAAAACAATACTCCCAATTATTATTATTATTATTATTATTATTATCATCATCATCATCATCATCATCATCATCATCTTAGTTTATCATGTGTGGATTGGACTTCTTGTTAACCACCAGTTTTATACTTTTCATGTGATTTGATGATCCTAAGATGTTAAAAAGATGGTGTTTAGATTGCATGTAGGTGTATTGGGTGTATTCTGTATATGGGTGTGTCATCCCATCAGGTTCATGCAATGGAACTATCAGCAAATGATCAACAATGGCCAAGACTCTACTCATATGCGTGTAACAATGGTAGGCCAAGGCAGTCACGGGGTAGATATTTCTTGACATCTGTACAAAGGATTTTAAGTGCTCATGTTTGTGAATATGGCTACATCGCGTGGGTTGGACTTATAGTGCTGCTGCTTGGGTGATGGCTGTTTGTAACATAACTCTATAATGCGTAATCCTCAACCTCATGCAACATTCAATATTAAAAATCATTCTAATGGTATTACCTACAGGATCTAGTCCACCAAAACATGAAAGCATCTTGGCCGTCTACCAATGATGGATTTTAAAAGATCGTGCCTCAAGGGATGGGGGCCCATGACCGTAGGGTTGGGTTCCATCGTTGGATTGATTTTTAGATTGAAGATGCATTACTTGGTTAAGAAATTTAGGAATCTTAACTTCTCTCTCATAAATCTATGATTACTTTCTCCTGATTTGAGACTATCATCATGTCCTTGGATCCTAAGATGCATGCATAACGTGTCACAAATTCATATTCAACATACTGAGGAGACTCATTATGTTAGTTGCATGACGCACATTCTTTTATTACTGTTATCTTCATGATTTGTTGACAATATTGAATGTGATGATGATTACTTAAAGATATGCTTTTCAATTGAACAAAACTTGAAGACTCTGTAATTACGCCTATATAAATTGTATATTATGATTTGACGCCTAAATTTGTTCCCCTTGGTACTTTTAATTATAACTGGGAACTGTGAAGTTGGTACTAGGAGTGCGCCAAAATTGGAATGGGCTCTGTGAATTTGGTACTAGCAGTTGCGCCGAAATTTAAATGATCTTCGGGAAGTTGGTACTACAAATTGATGAGTTAGTCTAGTGTGCAGCTAGCATGGATCATGCATTTGCTTGTAGTCCAACGACTCGTGCTGAGGCCACTCAGGGAGTAAAAGAACTAGAACTTACGACTTGGGTATAATTGTATCTAATGAATTTGAAAAGAAAAGAAACATGAATATGAAACTTGCCCAACTACTTAAATGCATGGGTTGTAATTCCAACTTGTTGGACATGATTCCTAAATTGGTGAATAGAATTTTTTAATCCTGATTGAACATGATTTTATTACTATTGATATTGTTTAATCTTGCATCCACTTGCTGTATTAGAACAAACAGACTTACTTGCCCTATTACGGTGATGTTTGAATTAAAGTATTGCTTTTGTTTTTGGATCCAGTACTTGCAGGTAGATTTTGTTTTGATCATACTATATCATTTGAGAAAGAAATACATGCACATAATGTACCTTATCCACTTACTATATTGGGACTTGCCCAATTATGTTCTGGTGGACAATCGAGGAGTTACCAATAAATGATGATGATGTGGAAAACAAGGTTTGAGTGGTTGCTAATGGGAATTAGAAGATACAGAGCAACAAATAGCCATGCTGAATTAGTCTATTATCAATTAGATACTAGAAACTATTAGTTGAAAACTTATATTAGAAATCTTAGGGCCAGTTTCACTTTTTCACATTATTGTTTGTTTATCTAATTTGCAAAGCTAAGTAAATTAGTTCATGGTCTGCTTACCATGGGATGAGATTTATTAAAAAATCTGCAGTGTGATTTGACCCTACATGAGCTAAGTGGGACTGTCGCTCTGCAAGATCTGGGGGTCCCAAGGATTTCAGACCTCGGGCCGTGATAGTAACAGCTATTAACCTTATTTTTCTACTCCTACAAGCAATTTACCTTAGTTTCATTTGCTTTCGGTTCCTGACACAACGAGTTTTGATCTGTTAGTTTCACCAACCAGCAATGTTGCTGTTGCCCCTTCTCAGTGCATGATGATGAGGCACACCTCTGTGAAGTCAAACCAGTTAAAGCTCTAACAACACCAAATCAATTGGTAGATTTCACTCTGATTGGAGTGTCGGATATTTCTACAAACCTTATAAGGCTTTAAACATGAAATTGTAAAGAATCCCCGCACATGTGCCGGGTAGCACCAAGGGAGGTGAAATAAACAACGATTAAGGCAGCTGCATCAGCGGGTTTGGTGATTCGACGCTAGCAACAGTGGGAGGATCGAGCGACCGAAGGTGTAAACGGGGGGATTGAGCAGCAGAAGGCAGCTCATTCTTCTGTCATTTAGTGTAACACGCTGTGCAAACAAAAAAAATTGAGTTGAATTACTTCAATAAAAAGGATTTCGATCTCCTATGGAAGAAGGTAGGAATGAAGGATTCCTCTATCCCATAGAACTGAAGACCCACCACGGAGCACGGAATCTTCTTGTTGCACAAACAAACCCTAAGTCTCTACCCATATTACACCATCTCACATTCTCTCTACCTCTTCCCCCTCTCCGATTTCGCCGACGAGTTCCGGGTAGAGGCACCCTCATTGATCAGATGTTTCCATGTGGGCTTTGGATTTGGCTTTTAACAAGTGCCTCCATCTGCAAGGATCATCCTCAACTTCTTCTTTGCCACAATCCTAGCTCCTAACCTTTGATTGATGGCCATTAGAGGTAACCAGTGGGACAATCCTAGTTCCTAACCTTTGATTAAGGGACAATCCTAGAAGCCAAAAAGTTCAATACAATAATCAAGAATTCTTCCAAACTGAACAAATTGATTACCACAAGATCATCCATTGGAACCCTATTAGCAGAAGCAGATCCAGGCAAAGAGAAGGAAAAGAAAGGAGAGAATAGAAATCAGTGTAAAGAAGAAGAGTGTTGTTTTCAATCAGACAGAATTCTAAACTGAGATCCGAGACGAGACAAACCTGAGAAAAAAGGGCTCCAACTTCCAAAAAGCCAATTCGTCCTTCGCTACGGCTCGAGGCGCCCCCTACTATGTCCACCACAAACACAGGCCTCTTCTCTTTATTTACACCAAGCGTCACAAACCGTTCACCAATTGATGTGTATTGTGTGTACAACAGCTAAGCTAGCAAGGGGGATGGCACCGGACGTTAGTTGTTGGAGGGGTCGTACTTTAGTTGATAGAAAAGAGTTAAGGGAGCCGGAGATAGAGCGAAGCTAGACATGGAGCGAGGACAGATCTCAAAGAAAGATCAGAAGAGATATATCAACTATTAAAAAAAAATCATTTGATAGATGACAGAGAGAGATCTCTCGAAGAAAAATGGTTGGTAGGGTTGCGCTGGTTTGGCTATGATATGAATGTGTAAAAAAGAAGAGAAGCCCGAATCTTTTAGGGCGTGTTTGATAGTTTTACGTCAAAGTTAAAATTATTTTTTATTTTAAAATATAATAAATTAAAATGCTACATTTAAAAAAAATTATTTTACCTTTTTACATCAAAAAATTAAAAAACTACATTCTCATTTCACTTACTGATAAAAAAATATCTATTTTTAATACAAAAAGTCGAACAATTACATTTTCTCTTTAGTAAAAGATAAATCTCATTATTGGATTAATTTAACTCCTTTCACTTTTTTATTATTTGAAATAGCTATTTACTTCACTTCACTCACCATGATAAATTAACAAATAGCCCGCTAAGGGAATACCCTATGATCACTATGAGTGGACTTATTAAGTCTATTACATTACCGTAAGCAGCCCGCCATCCACAAGAGTTGCTGCCCCATCTAAGACGAGAGGCTATCCAAGGTGATGTGGCAAACTCTAATGGGTTCATCCTGATCCAAAGAGGAGGGGGGAGTGGGGCCTGGGTATTTTGTGCGGAACGGCTAGTCTAAGAGTCCAGATCCTCTTTTAGATTTTCTCTCCGACAAAGGGCTAATATCCTCATTGTGGGTTCGTGTAATCAAAATTCAGACTGTTGATTTGTATTCCCATCCCTCCAGTGTTAAATTCTACAATTCATTGCAAAAGGGTAGGTCTCACAGTCTGATTGAGCTATCCATAGAAATCGTGGTGTGGAATTGTTGCTGACAATGCATTAATCACCTTTTTAAATCTGGATCTCAATCAGACGTTCAAACCGACTCCATTGGAGATAAATTTTAAGGATCCACTCATGCTCAAAAATGCATTTTTATTTTTGCACGATTAGGGCCGAGCCGGGCTTCGTCAACATCTATGTAGTTCTAGTTAGAGCATAGTCAGAATTAGCCACGCCAGGCCTAGCCTGCTTTCAGGTTGGCAAGGTTGGCCAGACCCATCTCGGGTCCGTTGCAAATCAAAAGAGGCGCGGGATTTGCCCAATAACATACACCGCTACCAAGTATCAAACATCGACCAATGGTCAAAAGCATTATTTTTTGGAAGAAGTCTTAATGCGCTGAGTGGGTTCTAGCCACACAAGTTCGTTTCTTTTATCAAAGAAAGAAAATGGTTAATAGTCTGTTATCTCTCAACACTTTTTTGCAAAAAATTTCACATACCAGATCATTTTAGTCTTATCTTGGAGAAACTTAAACTGCTTATATTCACCTACCTTTTAGAAATTGACACATTTTCAATTTAATATTAATCTAACTATTAAGCAAAGCATCGTTGGATTTTAGTCACAAAATTAAATGCAAATAAAAATTACCATTAGTTTAGACTTTAAAAAATTAATGAATTTAAAGGGAATTTGATCATCCCTTATCCTCAAAGTTCCATGTATGCGCAAACTACCTCTGTAGATTAGTTGGCATCCCAAGTTACACCACAAAAGAAAATGTATATCCATATTAATAGGAGTACACCTCCTTTTGCACTAGCAAAATATATAAAAATGATATGAGTATGGATTTTTAAGATATTTGTTGATGGATATGGCATATGAAATTTCCCTCATATTCCCATTTTATTACTGCTAAGTGATTATTACAAGAGCATCTAGTATATATTTACATAAATAAATATATATTAAATCAAATAAAGAAAAGTAGGAGGTCAAGGATGTGGCTAGGGCAAGCCTAGTACTATCCACGTGCGGCCCTTAAAATTCAAGGCCTAAAAAAGAAAAAAAAAACTGTTTAAATTTACCTTTAGAGCTTTTTCTAAAAACAAAAGTCCTCATTTTTTTAGGGTCAAGCCTTTGTCTCAAGTTGAATTTACAGGCCTATCTACTGGTACTATCACTTACACTAATGAAGTTTTATCACTAGGAAGCAGGAATTAGAATCCCTTTTTCCATTTCATTTATAAATACACTAATGAAGTTCTATATATAAAAAAATGTTATTAATATATACAATGAAGCTAAGCTATGTTACCTCTCTAGAGATTCTATCTGCTTCCCTCTCCCAAGGGCTTCACTATTTTTCCAAGGTCTGCTATCCCCTATTGAGGGTGGAGGGGTCCCAACCCCCTATAGCTGGGTTAACCAAAAAAAAAAAAAAAAAAAAAAAAAAACCTTAAGCCATAGTGTGAAAAACTGTATCCAACCAACATTGTATCAAACAGGAACAAAGCCACACTAACAGACAATAAATTAATGAGCGAGAGGCCTATCTGGCTACATATTTACCAAGGACTGGGCTCATGTCTCACTATGAGACTCACAAGTTAGAACAAAGCCCAAATAGAAAGGGTTGAACAATTTGGGCAAGAGTAATGAAGCCTAGAGAACAAAAATCGTCTAATATGGTAAATTGATTCATATCTTTTTTTTATAAAAATTCATTTAACCCATTGTTTAAAGGTGAATGTATATGTAGGATTAATTTCAATGGTTTTAATATTTGGGTTGATGATTGTATTCCTACTTTTGTATCACTATTTAAAGGTTAAAAAAATTCTCAATACCTAATTGGTGCCTGTTAAGTCCATGAATTTATACATTGTTATCATCATTTTTTGTAAAATTATCGACTTAATTAGGCTAAATGCATCGTATTCATTTAAATTCATGATTTTATGTAATTAAGCATCAAAGTTTGGAATTTCGGTTAAAATTAGTAAAATTACACATTCTTACATAATCTCATGGAAATTACTCTTTTCTATATGAAATGACTATTAATTAACTTGATTCTATTTTGGTGTAGGAATTTTCAATTCTTGGGAACCAGTGCAAGGAGAGAATCTGGAGAGAAATTAGGAGAAGATAAGTCAAGAGTGGGACCCACACCACCTTAGGCATGGATCCCGACGTGGATGTTTATGGGGCCCACTCCTTCCTTGCAAATTTAGAAGATCCCCTTATTATCTTCTTTGAATTGAAATATTGACTGTGAATTTGGATTTTGAGACAAACCAGGAGTGGGAATAGAAAGAGTGTTAAGCAAGCAAATCAAACGAGTTAAAAGGAGAGAAAGAAGGAGAAAATGTGTTCTTTATGTGGTCAAAAACTAAAGTAACTGGAAAGTAACTGGAAGTGAATGACTTGTTTAATCTAATTGTGTACTCTAACTATAACTGGAGTAAAGTATGGCTATCTAATTTATAAAGGTGACACCCTTCTGTGACTAATGCCTGAGGTTGAAAGTACACAAAGTTAATCAGGCTCAAGCCTAGCAACATCAATACCCAGACGCCTAGCGTGCTCAAGTTGCACTCTTAGTCTTAGCTAGAACCCTCACACATCAACATGGACAGGCAATGGCCAGAATTTTACTTTCTTCTTGCATAGTCAACAATCTATTAGCTAATGTCACTCCCACGGAATAAATGACTAGAACAAACATGTTGCAAACCGAACCATTTCAAGTATTTCTAAGCATTGTTTTCTGCAACTATTTCTTTGCTTATATGAGAGAGAGAGAGAGAGAGTAAATACATTTAAAGGTCTAAAAACAAAACCTAGAAGCGAAGCCTTTTCCTACATGCCTCCATGGGAAGAGTCCTCTTACAATGACACCCTAACTCCCTTACAATTTCTTCAACTAGTTCTCCGAAAATATCAGCTTCCAACACCCACCCCATTCTCCCTAATTCCCCTATCTCTTCCCGAATCCCATCCTTCCACACCTCATTTACTGTCTCTACCATGGCTTTGCTACATCTAGATTTTGGCCATTGCCTAGGCGTCTTCGGTGAACTCAAATGCTCGATGGGACCATCTCCTTTGTGCAGGGTGAACCTTGGCAATGACTCGACCTTTATTCTATGGAAGAAGGAACCATTGATTTCATCTTTCAATCGATATCCTCCTGCAACATAGGTCCGAGATGTTAATTATCACCCAAAAAAGAAAAACATGGCCATGTTTTAAAAAATTACAACTACATTGAATATATACATTCTAAAAAAGGTGTGTACTCTGATGACCATGTAAATTAACGAAGTATACATGGATAAATAGTGTGTAAGTTGAAAAACTCAACTCATTAACTAACCCAAGATGATGGAATAAGGCTTTTCATGATGATAATAATGGCATAAACAAATACGTAGCAATTTGCCATGAGACTGTTCAGGTTCACAAGCTTGCTATAAAAACTAAGATGTCTTTGGAGATTGTCTAAAATAGAGGGGTTTCGATTCTTCTTATTTCTTATTTCTTGGATTATGAAATCCTATTGAGGCTAGATATAGTTTGAGCATGAGTGTGAAGTGCTATAAGATACCCCTCGCAGTGAATTTCATTGCGTTGCATTTCTTACTTGGCTAATTAATGGTTGAGTTTAATGTGGATTCATACTTACTATTTGACTTGTCAACTTCGTTAAATCTAACTTAATTGATTCATTCAACTATGACCCACTAGCCTAACTCAATCCCAACTTCTCAATTACAGTTTGATTTGACCCTTTCGGTTTCAGATTGGGGTTGTTCGTTTCTCCCAATTTACGTATGTAAACAAAGATGATGTTTAAACGTTGCACATTAATCATGTTTATTTGCATAATTTACTCATTAGGTGTGAAAATCATGTGAGAAACAGCTATAAAATTAGTGTGAAAAAGATGAGAGAATTTTTACCACCTAAATAGTTGTTAAAAAAAAACCACACTTAGGCTGTTTGTATAGCCCGCTTTTTAGTTGAAAACAACCTCGACAATCTGGTGCCTTGCAGAGGCATTCGGTGTAGGCATTGACATCAGCAGAAACTCTTTTTTTTTTTTTTTTTTTTATGCTGATAGAAACATGCAATTTGAAGTTCCGACCTCCCCCGATAAGAAGGTGATGCTGCGGAAAAGGAAAACTAGCGATATCCAAACAAACCCTTACGCTCAACTACTATAGTTCCCTTCACGTAAAAGTATAAGTCACTATTTTTGCTTTCATTTTCTAATTTGTGTTGGTCCCTAAATTATGATCTAAACTGTTAATCATGATGAGAAGGTAAAAAAACAGCTATGGTATCAAATTACAGTCGTTGAATTATCAAGGATTGTGAAAGATTTATAAAAAAAACTTTGGACCATTGGATTTATATTTTTGGATTTTTGTGGGCCCATTCTCACGATCCAAATTGTTAATCCTCCTCATAAGGCCAAACACAACTTTGGTGCTAAATGTCAAGTCTTGATTAATCATGGATATTTAGAAATCTATGAAAATGAAAAATATAGAACTGTTGGATGCATAACTACGTTACAATGTATTTCACCAATAGTAAGGTTCTTCGACTTTTTCAAAATTTTGAATCCTATGGGGCTCGAAAGCAAGATCCAAACAATTAATCCTTTTCATAAGGCCCAAAATGGCTAGGAGCTCATATTTCATCTGTTGATCGATCATGAATTGTGAGAAAATATTCAAGAAGACCATACCATTAAATCTACTTTTCTAAGTTTTTTGGGCCTCTTTTTCCCATTCCGCCCCATTGATCCTCTTCAAAAGGGCAAAAATGGCTAATGGGTTGAATTTCATCACTTGATCCATCATGGATGTTTTAAAAAGTTGTGAAAATAGTAAAAGATGATAAAATGTTGGATGTACTCATATTCACATGTGAAATACTGTGAAAATGACAATCAATGAACTGTACATGTGACTCATTTGCATATGAAAATGATTTACATATGAATCATTTTTACCATTTTTCTATCACATATGAAATTGCTACATGACCCCTCAATAAATGAGTCAAGTTTTACATTGAGCCTACATATGTTACTCATGTTGCTCAACCCGATGCCACCTTCAGAATGGAAAGCACTAGGTTGAGGATAATTTCATATTTCTCTAAGTCAAGCCCACTTTTTTTATTTATGTCAATAGCCTATCCCAAAGCTTATACTTCAATCCAGATCCAAGACATTAAACTCGAGAAAAAGGTAAAGGAGTGGAATTATCCGGTGGAGCTCGCTTTTTGAAATCTGAATTTCTCAAAACAAATCTATTATATATGAGGTATCTTTGATCAAATGGTCAATCCAATTATAGAACAAACTCCAAGTGCATGTTTCTTTATCAGAATTCTGAGAATTTATGTTTAGAAGAATTTTTAATTCTCGGAAAGTTGTCTCCATTATGTGGAATTTTATATCCTTGCTCTTGATAGAGCATTTGAAATTCTAAGACCTTTTAGATCACTAGAATTGGAAAGTTTGAAAGAATAAATATGACATTTCCAATAATGCTAGGGGAAATGCCATCACAGCGTGTAAAAAAAAAAAAAAAAAACCTAACATCTCAAATTCTTGTCATAAATTATGGTAAAGAAACCGGCCTTAAGGGCCTTTCCATTATAATATACAACAATTGAATACAAATAATTCAAGCCATTATTGATTAAAAATGATGATCAAATTTGAATTTTAAAAATGAACATCAAATAACCCTTTTTCTTATAAATAAAATAAAAAAAGAAAGAAATCAATTATAATGGGATGGCTGGTAGCCCATTTTCCATCTTCTTTTGATACTAAAAGAAGAAGTTATTGGGTGTTATCTTTTAAAGGGATTTAATCGTATGAAAATTGTTCTTATACAACAACGTGATAACTTTTTTGTGGGGCTCACATGTGGGTCTCATTTGAGGATAAGACCAAGGGCATAAAGAAATCTATGTTGGACCACCTCAAATATCAAATTTAACCCTCATCACATGTCTCTAATCCTTTCATCCGTGGCTCATAAATCCAGTCTATTTACATTGGTACACAATCAATCAAACAATTCAGTAAATTCGAAATTGACCGAAACTTGAGGCTTGAGTTTATCAAGAGGGTTTTTCTGGCTTCATTTTTAACAAAGAATAGTATGAATTCAAATTTTAACGTATTCAATTAAGCATGCATTATTCTAAAATACAGTAGATAAGATGTTTTATACCTTTTTCGGCAGAATTGCAGGAGTTCCTTTGCGAAGGAGGAGACGAAGAGATCTCATCAAGAACAGAAACCGGGCTCGGCTGCTCCTGCTCCTGGTCCGCGCTAACATCTGAACCCCTCTTCTCCTTCATCGTTGAATCTCCACCGTCCAAATCCTTGGATGCCCTTTCCATCACCACTGAACCTGCTCGACCTTTATTCCTGCTCCCCAACACGAACCCTTTCAGCGATTCCCTCCGATCCTTCTCGAACCTTCTACGATCCTCCGCCGCCTGTACGGCCTCGATGATCTTCTTCAGCGCCTTCAGATCCTCGTCGCACTTCTGCAGGGCTCCCAGGAGCTTCCGCCGCTTCTCCGCCAAAGATTCCGGCGGGGCTTCTTCCAGCCCCATCAGGCGCGACACCAGGGCCGGCTGCCGGAGCGATCTCTCCGGCGAGTTGACGGATCTCGACCGACGTATCTCCGCCGGGATGGTAGGGCTGCGACGGACGTCGCAGGAGAGTCGCCGGAGATCTGGAGCGGAGAGAGGGTTTTCCGACGGACCGTTCGTCGGCTTCGTCTCGGCGGGTTTGTTGGGTTTTGTTTGGGAAATGACGGTCTTATCCTTCTGACCAGCTGAAAATGAAATGAGGCACAGAGAAATCCACGTCAGAAAAGGAGGCATGAAATGTTTGGTGCTCTGGCGGAGCATGGAAATGGTATTCTCGCATGTAGATAATGACCAGAGTCAAAGCAGACCACTAAAGTGATGGTCCCACCATGATGTGCTCATCATGAGATCATCCTACTGTTGCGTTTAGAGCAATAAATTCATGAATGTGGCCCCCACCTTCGAGCACCCCAACAATCAACCCAGATGTTGGAAAAGAAATTTTAGTCTCACCAAGCACATGGCTTGTAAAGCGGATTTGGTTTGGATTAAATAAGTGGGCCTCACATGTTTTATTGAGAGAAATCTCTCAAACATGATCTCCTCGAAACCAGTATCTTGTGGGTTATGCGTGTGCACAAACACAATTTCATTCTCCCGAAGTATCCATGAACCAACAGGAGGAATCTGGCATTCCTATTTCATTGGGAGAAAATTACAAGCATTCCACATATAATAGGGATGCAAAGGGGCTTCATCCAATGGAACCATTGGTGAATCCGGAGTTGAATTAGTCCTCAAAGATTCAGTTTTGGATACACATCCAGATGCCACATGAAACTTATCTCTATACATGCATGGATTCAAGATCATTTTAGAAACATAAATTTGATTTCGAAATTTCGAATTTAAACCTAAAATAAGATGTGGAGCGCATTAATATATTTTAATAAAAGAGCTTTAAAATAATTTTTTTAATTAAAGCTAAAATTTGACTTCGAAATTTCTTCATGATTGAATACCATTTGCAACCTTAAAATATCAATTCCTTTTTATTTTTTTCTCTTTCTTCACGGAAAAATGTATTATACTAAAAACAGCCGAAAAAGTAAGTTGCATAAAAAAAAAAAGGGTAAAATTCCTCCTCCATGAAATTCTCTTGCTCTACAAACATACACCAAAGGCAGAGTATTGACAATCAAATTAGCCTAAATCGGTAATTCCATACCATCTCTTCAGCTTGAGCCCAAATATAAGCTCCAAATAGAATTGCCCATCACTGTATTGGTTCCGCACAGAATACGTAACTAAAATTAAAAAACAGTCAAAGTCAAACCACAAGTCGCAATCTGAGGATGACACAACTTGGGTTGAAGGCAATTTAGGTCAGGTGGTGACTAACGACAAATGGAAGATAGTTAACTGGGTGGGTCATGACTCATCACTCATGGGTGCCCTGCATGAACGGATTCCTATCGTGTATCGACTGCTGATTTAACCATGAACAAATAAGACGCTGTGCTCAAGGGTATGTTGCCATCTGTAAGGCAGCCAATGCAATCCATCGAGTAAAATCCATCAGCAGGCCCCACTTGTAAAATCTTAACCGTTGAAAATTACACTTTAAGAATCTAAAGGTGGGCCTAACTTGTTGGGAGTAAAATTACTCCTAGAACCTAGAGATCGAGTGTGAGGCGGAGCTAGAAATTTCGTTTGAGGGGTGCAAAACCCAAGTTAGGTAATTGAATTTAAGGAATAAATATAAAATTTTTATGTTGGTTGTGGGTGTGGATGTGGTCTTGTAATATAAATTTTAAAATAAAGATAAGTTTTTCATTATAATTTTAAAAGTGGACCGACGGCAACGGTTGCGACGGCCCCTAAGATCGCGAGGTCCACCCTTAGCAGTTGGTTTGGAATTTGCAGGTTATGACCACCTGATGGATTTTCAGGCCAGGCCACTTGATTTCTCTGGATCATGTTAAAAGGAGAAAATGGAACTAAACAAATGAGAAAATGTCAAATATACAGAGGGAGAGGAAGTGTACTGACAGGAGGAGGTGAGGCGCTTGCGGTGGAGGAGGGGATGGTGGTTGTGGAGGAGGTGGAAGATCCCCGACATGCAGCCGATCTTCTTTGCCACATGCTGCCGGTTTTCCGACGTCGTTTCCCGGCGAAATGATGACGTCCTCAGCAGCATTTCCGCCATTACAAATTACTACCTTCTCTCTTCTCTGTTTTTCTCTTTTCTCTTTTCTCTTTGGTGAAGAAACGCATCGCCAGTGCGGGGCGTCTGGTTTTTATCAGGACCACTTTTTTTTTTTTCAGTTCACAAAAGTTTTTGCAAAAGCACTTGATTTGAGAAAATATTACGAAACAGACACAATGTCTTCGTACTAAAATAAGGGTGTGGGTCACACCTGGGGGGCAGTTTTGGGATTAATCCTGTGTTTAAAAAAAAAGAACTTTAACCTGCTTTACATAAATCATTCATTTCATGACTTTAGATCAAATATGAGACATGTGATTGGAGTTAAATGTGGTATTTGGGGTTATTTACTATCCCCAAATGGAATTTACAAGTGAATCCTGTAAAAAATTTTTATATGAAAACACTTTTTATCGGATTAAAACTCTCCAAATACCAATTTTGGCTTAATCACATGTTTTTAACCCCTTTATCCGTAGTCCACGAATCTAGTTTATTCAGATTGGTGTATAGTTGATTCAACAGTTTAATAAATTTAAATTTAACCAAAACTTGGCTATATGAGGTCCATGTGTATTATAATATTTAATTGGGTGATAGATGGGCGCTGCCTAGACTTCTCATAAAACATTGATGAGAACTAATTTTTGTATGATTATTTCCCTTACATAATCATTCATTTTATGCCTTTAGATCAAATATAACTTTATAAATGTATTTACAATATTGAACGTGCAGGCAGTAAATCGTTATAAACCTATGCTGACAACTCGAAATAACATACATGGGAAAAAATCTATATAGGTGAGCTTGATTCAATTTTCATAAATTGCCATAGACGTGGCAAGTAAAGAGGAGCCAAACAAGCTGAAGAATCATATTTACAGCTCGAGGCGAGAACGACTAGGATAGTGTTGGATTTAATTCATGGTTAGCCATTGTAAGTATAATAATTAAAAGTGTTTGTCTGCATGAACTGAATTTCCTGGAGTTTTAATAAATGTATATCTATCCGGGTGACTGAAATTAAAGAACTAAAAGGAAAGCATCTATAAATGACCATCATTTAATTTATATTTAAGAACGGCCTCCTATAGTGGTAAAAGGTATCAGTTTTTACCAAGCATCTGTAAATGACCATCATTTAATTTATTTTTAAGAACGGCCTCCTATCCTAGTGGAAAGAGGCTTCAATTTTTACCTGCTTGATCATCGTTCAAACTTAGACATACACTTTCCCTTATTTGAGAGATATATTACCTCACCTGAGGTTTACTTCCTACACCTTAGCGTTGGGGTCCTGGTCCTCTAAGCTGGGTTGAAAAAAAAAAAATCTATCCAATCTGTTAGGATTAGGAACATAATATTGGATTTTGTCTTGTATTCCGATTTAGCTGGATCAGTCGTCTGATTTAGTTAGAATCGAGGTCTGGAGTTAAAAAGTATTTTAGTCATTATGTAAGGGTTTTATTGTTGGCCAAGAAAGCGAGAGTTATATATATTGATATACTGTAACCCTTTATCCCAAGGAATTAAAATGGGATTATGATAAATGAGTTCTCTTCTCTGTAAACGTAGGCAATATTGCCAAATCACGTCAAACTGCTGTATTCATTTGTGTGATTGCTTAATGGTATGATTGTATGTATTCATCGTAGTTGATCAGTTGATCGTAGGTTATTTTTGCTGCACCACTTTTCCCAACACATAGTGGAGCAAGCCTCACTGTGTGAACCTTAGGCCTTTTTTTTAAAAGTAAAAAACTTATTTAGATAGTAAGGGGTGCATCAACCTTTTCTCCCTATAATTTCACTACTCGCTTTAATAAACTGGTGTTGATCCCTTTTATCATCCTAAGAATTAAATTCCATGCCAAACAATTGCGCTCTTCCTAGCTTTACCGTGCGTGTATTCCTTAAAAAGGGATGGCAAAGAAAAAAGCTAATTAAATGCTTTACCTAAGATATCAGGTTCCTAAGTAGATCCTTGGCAGCAGCATATCAACACAAAAAGATTAAAAGAATGGCCAGCTTCAGCAAGAGGATACTTTGGTATGACTATATCCCAGTCGAAATTGAATGCTTTATTGCAATTGACACACGCTTATCTTGAATTGACCAATCAGGTGCACCATGTCAACACAAAATCCACTTAATTTTGAATTTGAATCAGATGGGGACCAATTGCACATAGGCTTGTAATGTCGTGGTGCACCGTGAATGATCCATTCATCGTGAACTTATCAAGTGTTATAGAAGGACCTAGACTCATCGTTATCATCTTGCATCCTTCGGATCTCAAATTTGATTGTCCTCTACACAAGTATAACTCTTTTCCATTTCCACCCTCTCCTCTAAGGTGGGGCCCACTGAACCCTTGGCCTATAAGACTAATATGCAACCTCACTATGAAGATCTGGGCCCCACAGCACAGATTCGGTTCCATCTTGAGTTCTACAGCAATCTCCGATCCCAATGGCAACAAGGCAATTTTTCCAAGCATGTGTGTTGTATTACTTTTGTTAACGGTCGAGGAAGAGGATGTGGGAATGTTCGGAGAATTCTTTGTTTTGCTTGCCCTTTCTTGTTTGTATATTTTTATATTTTTACCTTTCTTGGGTTTTGGGTCATGGAGACGTATGCGTTAGTGAGGTGAGGGAGGGAGGTGTGAAGGGCAATGCCTGCAAAGCTGCAAATGAAACATCTTACTCAGGCACTAGCATCTGCCACCCAAAGCGTGAGGCAAATTGCCTTTGCTTTTAAGGGTACCCTCTCACTTTAGGGCTCATGTGCCCCCAAAAAAGCACCCAACATGCCCCCATCAAGAATTATCACCAACCACATGCCAACATTGGATCTTCTAAATCCCATCATTCTAGTTCCATCATTTGGCTAGGGTTTAGTGCAAACAGTTTCAAAGCACTCATTGATGTTGGAGTGTGATGCTGGCTTGGAATGGATTGCAATGAATTGAAGCAAATGGAGGAATTATGTTAAGCTTAAAATGAAGGAGGAATTATGTGGACCTCAGGCATTGAGAATTGTAAAAGTGGGGTCCATAATTTATTGACACATAATCAATGGACCCCAGGAACAATCATAGCCCTTCAGTTGGATCTCCAGGATATTTAAGATAGTGTTTTTCTTTTGTGCCAGAGCTGAAATCCAGCCCACGTTAGACTGAAGTTTAGAATTGAGTATGAGGGTCTCATATCTCACCTAATTAATAACTTAATCTTCTAGGCCTGGGCTGATGGTTTTTCCGAAGGATCATACACCAATGGGGCTAATGTTGCAGCCCATCTGACATATGTAACACCAATGAGCCTCCTCGATCACTAAACGACTAGGTCTGGGGAGACTCCGAGGGCTGCGGTTGGATCCAGCTTCAATATTTGTTCAATGACTAAGGGGATCAAACTTTGACATGCTTAGCCCTGGCCCAGGGGCTGATCCAGCAGATTTTTTTTTATTGAGGGGGCTAAAGTAAAAATAAAATCTAAAATTTTGTAAAATTTAATAACAATATACACAATAAAAATTATTAAAGCACGTCTAATTTCATTATCTTGAATAAGAAGATATTTCCAAATTTGATGGTACAATCCTAGGTCGTTCTCTAAAGTAGCAATATCAATTTGTGTGTATTCAAATTCTTAGAGATTTTGGAAAATGTGAACTTTGTGGTTCATGAGATAAATTATTTGGACAAGAGAGTGATATCATTTTATCCTCTAAAATATAAATATTTTCTCTCTTGAAGAATGCATCAATGGTTGATGATTTAAACATGGTCAAACCCTATAAAAGTTAGGAAAATAAATAAAATTCTATAAAATTACTAATGCAAGATAAAAACTGGAATAATGAAAAATAAGTAGCATTCAAACTTAATAGCACTCAAAAGTCATATTATGGATTATAATTCTTGGACAACTAAGCTTGCTTTTTTATGTGTGTGTATGTGCATGTGAGGAGTGTTTGTTCTCACCTGTGTAAGTCTTGAGTTTTTATCACCTCACACAATTGAAGACATAGTAAAGCATAGAAGATTAGTACAATAACTATTGTAAATGTATAGAGCAAAAGTAAATCATTGTTGAAGTGGGTTCTTAGTTTTCTCATTTCTTTTTTTTTTAATGACCTAGGGCATCCCTCACCAACTCAATCTTCAGACATTTAGCCTCTGGCTTGAGGGTAACTTGATTCTGAAGAGTAACGACTATTTCTTGGGGTATATACATGACTGTACATAAAATATCCTAATAACGTAAGTGATGAGAGTCGAACTAAAAACCTTAGGAAGCAAACCTAAGCCTCAAACCAATTGAGGTTGGTTGCTTTCTCAAGTCCTTGAAAAAGCTTAGTTAGAATTCCTGCATAACTAGTTGATTGCTAGTAGAATCTGAATTTCAAAAAAAAAAAAAAAAAAAAAACACACACACACACACACAGACATGAAATGATGAATTTGGAAATTGTAATTGGACATTGAATCGCCCATTAATTTTCTTATCTCTTTTATATCTACTTTTATATAAGAACTAAGAACAAATCAACAGTAACAACCCATATTTGAAATCTAAACCATTAAACCATTCATAAGCATGGTTCCACTAACCTTTGTCTCCAAAAAGAATTTTATTTAATCAGATTTAATTTGATATTAACAATTAAAATTAAACTTTGAAAGCAAAAAAGAAATTCTCTATCTATGGGGGATATAATTTTGATTGGTTTAAAAAGTTTTAAACTAGCGGAACATAAACAAATAGTAATTTTTGAATGGGTTAAATTTCAAGCATGAGATTCAAGATTGAAAAGAAATAATGATGGATTGAGAATTAGTGAATTCATAATTAAAATACATAAAGTAAAGTTCTTCAACCCTTTTTCTCAATGATGAAGTAACCACAACTTTAAACCCTTTTACAACATATCCAAGCCCCAACAATTTGATCTCTCCAACTCTCTCTAATCAAACCATCACGATTTTAATTTAAGGTATATAAGCATTGATGGCAACTCTAGATTTGGATTAAATAGTTTTAATCTATTCATAATGCCTTTCTTTAGTTTTATTTTCCTTATTTTTTTCTTCTTTTCCTTCCCTTTTTTTCATTTGATTTTCCCATAAGATTAGCTATTATTCAGTTTTTTTTTTGGGAAATCCAGTTTATATTATTGGTAATTAATTTGATAATATTAGGAGTACATACATGGCTGGACACATAGTATCCAGATAAAGCAAGGGGTAGGAGTCGAACTTGAGACTTTGAGAGCAAATTCAATTATCAAACCAGCTGAGCCACTGCCTTGATGGCCTCACCTTGTCCTTCTCTGTAACACTCCGACCCAACTTAAGCCGAATTAGTGGGTAATTAAGTATCATTTGTGTTGCTAAGAGTGTTTTGGTTTTGCTTTTCTTTAGTCTTGAGCTATGGATAGGTAGTTTGGTTGTGTTTGACCTAGTTTCGATAGTTTGAGTCCTTTTTCGTAATTTCTGCTTTTGTTGGACCTTGTCAGTTTTGCGTCATTTTGCTGTCAATGTGTGTATTTCGTCGAGCTTGTTAATCTTCGTAATTGTTTTGGATCCAAATGACTTCGTTTGCACGCGTTGGATCATCAATTGACTCGAACTGTAAATAGAGGTAAATGGTGGACTTGGTTGCAAATTTGATTTCTTTTATATTATAAATATCCTACCTACCACCGTTCTCTCTCTCATTTGCAACGATCTCTCCTTCTCTCGTTCAGCTCTCTTTCCCCCTCTCTCTCATTTCTGTCTTGTTTACGTGAGGAAGGGAGCAGCGTAAGTTTCATGTGTCTCTAGCGGATTGAGCCTCTAGCAACGACCGTAGTGTGTTTGATTTCGGTTTGAGGCAAGTATAAGCACAAGTAGCGTTAACACTGATTGGTAATGCTTTGATTGTGTGTCTATTTTACTCTTCTTGTATGAATTATTGTTAGACAGCCCTATTGAGTGAGATTCGTTAGTATCTGTTTGTATTCAGTTGAGAGTTAGCCATTTTGTATTTCTATAACTGTTTCAGGAAATTGACTCAGCGCACTCACGGCTGAACCGTGAATTGTGCTACGGCTGAGCCGTGTAATGGCTTACGGCTATACCGTGACCTAGCCGTGACCTTGACCGTAGATATTTTGATTTTGTGGACTAGTCTCTCTATTTTGTTGTACATCTTTGTGATCAGTCGAATCTTTTGTAATCATTGTATCTTTTATTCTTTTGTGGTATGCCTTGATATTTACAACTTCTGTGTACACTTGTTTGCACGTGTGATTGATCCCTTGTGTGTGTACATTTGGGCGAGGTCTAGGTGTACATGCACGGGAGTACGTGTGTCACTGGTTAGGTTTTCTTTAACGCCCAATTTCTGGGCTCGGGTTATGACATTCTCCAACCCTAAATTTGAGTCATTTTGTAGGATTGAACATATTATCCCTTTTTTTTTTTTAAGGATTGAAC
The DNA here is from genome assembly GCA_037013555.1 of Sextonia rubra. Classification (NCBI taxonomy): domain Eukaryota; kingdom Viridiplantae; phylum Streptophyta; class Magnoliopsida; order Laurales; family Lauraceae; genus Sextonia; species Sextonia rubra. Next base: position 12,937,961 of record JASUAD010000007.1, on the reverse strand, counting down.
ATAACAGATTATATTGATGAAGCCTTCCTTTAATGAATCAAATCCATAGAATCAAACTTCGTCAATGGATTGGTAGCCAATTTTTATATCCCACTGATCATATTTTCATTACTGGAATTTACACATTAAAAAACGATACCAGCAACTCGTAGACTCATTTGATTTGCCTGAACCAGTGATAGAATAAGACCCTTCCTGACTCGAGCAAGTTTCAACGAGTTTCGAAATAATGATTTGGTTTCAAAGGGCTATCACATTTACCATGTGTAATCAGTATAACAATGTGACAACTTTACCATATGTAATCAGTACAACAATGTGAAGACTTTGACTGTAATCATGTGCCAGTCAATGCCATTGTGTCTATAATGAAAGTTGAGCACCAATAACATCATTGCTGAGGAAGAGGGAAACAGCCCACACTACTAATTTGGAAAGCAAAAGCCTTCAAATCCAGAGAGCCTGGACTTCGCAGTTTGAAGGAAAAAAAACCCCTACATTATTTTTTCAACTCCATGAGTAAAACTATCAAATCTGAAGGGCCCATTTGTCTAATTCATACCTAATTCCTTCAAAGCTCATTTGTAAGGAATTCACTCATGCGGGGGTGTCGAGAATAAGCACATATTAGGGCCACTAAATTCCTAGGCTTTGATTTCATATGGTGAAGAGTGCATATAATCATTTTCCACGGAAGAGGAAGATTTTGATGATTTATCATGACACTTTTGATCCTTTACTGATCTCAACCATTTTCATAGGATGCTCATGTCATAGATAGTCCTAAGAAGGTAGTAATACTAGGCTAACTTGCCCTAATTCTCAACTTGAGTTCTAGGGACATAGACAGTTATGTATTGTGCTTGCCTTTTTTTTCGTAACCAGCTAAGGCGGTTGGGACCCTTGAGGGAGCCCATCATGCACAGGAAGAAAGCTCACTGCATGTGAGAGGAAAGTCCACTAAAGTAGGAAGATAGCCCCTATAAGCAAAAAGAAAGGTGGGCTCTCCAAGTATGAACTGTCACTCCTTACAACTAGGGTAAGGAGCTGTTCTTATGCATTGTGCTTGTCAACTTCTGCAGCTTGAGTTTTTTTTCCTTTTTAAATGGACTTTCTCAAGGGCTCGTGTGGCTATTTATTGAATGAGAAGAGCTTATAGGGATATTTATGAGGTGAAGAGTGAATGGTGTAAGTTTGGAGATATAAATGGGACCAATACTTTTCTAGGACATAAATTTGAAAAAGTATGATACTATGCTCTCATCAGAATGCGTTAATATAGGCTATGATCTGATTTAACATTTGTAGAGCCCTCTGTGTGATCCAAATTAGGCAAATTGCATGCCCCTCAGTGTAGACACATGCCCAAATTCCACTCCATTTATAGATTGCATTAATTTGAACCTCTTCCAATTTATGATGCCGTGTGTGATTTGAGAGATCTCAATCAGGCAAAGGTTGACGACATTAGATTTTTAAATAATTTACATCAACATCAAACTGACAGTAGCACATGATTCTCTCTTAATCTACTAGAGTGGAGGGTGAGTATTCATTTGCAGGATAGGTTATTTGATAAACCCTTGAGGTTCTTCTCATAATTCCTTTACCGTTCGGTATTGTAATAAAGAGTTACTGCTACAAATAGTAAGACTCCATGTTTAACCTTAGAAGAGTAAAAAAGACTTTCATTTCATTTAAATTAGATTTCTTTCATGACTCAAGAGCTAGGTTAGGGTATTAGGATATTTCACAACTAAGGAAAAGTGACTTGTTTCTTTATCTTTAGCATCTCGTGAAATCCAAGACTCCCCTTTTCATTGTAAAGGTAACTTCTTTTTGTTCACCATGCATTGCATGATAATACAAAGATCTTTTCAGCGGACGACCATAAGTATGATTTAAAATGTACGATTAACCCCACCGACATGGGTCCGGATTTTCTATGAAAGGGTCCTGCATCACCGCGAGGTTTTCCCTCACTGAATTTCAATTCCGCCAACGGATAAAATAAATCATAGCGGGCCCTCCACCTCTACATTCAGACTGTTGGTCAACATTGATCATAATTATGATAAAATAACAAAAGATCAAAGATAAACAAACACATTTACAAGCAAGAACGTTTGCAATTAAGTGTCAATTCTTATGTGCTCCACCGCACTAGCTACCACAAGAATGGTGCATCTGCATTCTCATCACTACAGTAGAGAAGCATGTGCGGTAGATCTTTTTGTGGCCATAGGCCCTTGGATGTAGTGTTTCTATGTAATGGGGGCGGACCTGAATAAGTAGCTGAATTTTGTGGGCAAATTCATAATTTTTATGTGAGTTTTGGGGCATATATATAAAATTGTATGTGAGTTTTGAAAGTGGATTCAAAATTTTCATACATGTTTTAGAGGCAAACCCAAACTCTTATGTGGCGACCGCCCCTAACCTTATATGTGGGTACGGCCTTGCTTGGACGGGTCAACACTTCTTGATTATTGGCATCTTGTGTTTTCATTAAAATCTGAATGGCATTGCTGAATGCCCCCACCTGATTGGTCCCTTGGTTGGGTCCATGTTCGACAATTTATCATTTGCTTGGCACCCACTGCACAATATCCCATTGTTGGGCCTTTTTGGTTGAGACATGTCTACGTTGATGTCAAACAAAATAGGTGGACATCGATGCCGGTTTAGGCATTACTGGAGACGATGGTTTGGCGATCCAGAATCAAATCCATAATTATTAATTCTGTTTAGTTTCTACCGAAAAGTCTGAAAATCTTCATTTCGGCGATGAAGCAAAAAACGATTTCTAAAATGATCGAAATAATTTCAATAATGTTTTCAAACTTCAATTTTAAAGGTTTTTAACTTTAATGGCTATTAAAATCGTGTTTAAACTTCTTTATGGTAAGAATGTGCTTAAATTTTATGCTTAAATGCTATAGTGTTGTTTTATCATAAAGAATTAAATACCGTTGTTTTATCATAAAGAAATTAAATGCATAAATTATATTTGATATTTTCTTCTATATATTTTAGCATATATATTAATTTTATTTATTTTTGAAAAGTGATTTCAAAATATTTCATAAAAATTCAAAATCCGTTGCAACGTTTCATTTTAAAAACTAAACCGGACCCAACGTCAAATTGAAGGGGATTGTTCTTGGGTGAATAGGAGATCGATAGTGTGGGTCCAATTTGCTCCTTTACCTTGCCAATGAGGCTGCGCCATGGCATGAGTCAGAGAGGATGGTGAAATCCGCTGCCTCTGGCAGGCAGTTGACCAGCTGCTGGAAGTCACCATCTGGAAGGGGATCCTATGTTATGTAGTTGGGGCAGGGATCTGGCTGAGCCGAGCCTGTCAAATATCTCTTGAGATCCACTTCTGATTTATTTTCATCAAATTTAAATTCAGATCCAATCAATCTTAGCCCAAGGACTCCTACACATGTTCATGCCCCTATCACCCTTTTATGTAAACAAAATACGAATCTAGAATTGTAAAATTAATAAATAAATTTATAATAATAATTAAGAATTTAAATGGGCTCATTAGAGTGCTGAAGGGCCTTTCATTCAGGATCTAGATTTCAAGGAGGGTCATTTATGTTGCTATAGGTCCATGTGGGCAAATACTTAGAATTAAATCGAACTCAATGCAAAATCCAACACAAAGCCCAAGCATTTAAATACAGCCCAGAGCCACACGAATCTATTCCGATAATCCAAAATTTGGACGGTCCAAAGGGCTCAACAAGGTCTCGAGGTTTTAAAAATAAAGAACCCTTTCGATCATAGACTTAGGTCCATGTGAGCTTCAAGTTATCAAACACGACATTTTAAAACTGGGCCAGTCCTGGTTAGACAGACCCAACCCATTCTTGACATAGCCTGATAGTTTTTGGGGTCTCAAATTTCTAAATTACAAACAAAACAATACGTAGTGCGGTGGTGGAATAATTACAAGCCCTTTCGACTCGACCTTGCGTACCTTGCTCTCCGCTCTTGATTCAATCACATTGATTCCACAAGATGAGCAATCTCTTGCAAAGAAGTAGAAGTAGCAAACTCTAGGACTCAAAGTTTCAACAAACTATCTCCAATGAAAACTCTAGAAAATAAAAATGATCTCTAAAGATGTTACGTCCTAAAATCTGAAATCCTTGGGATCCTCAAATTACGATATATGACGGGTCCACAGTAATTAAACAAAAAGATAAATTTTAATAAACTAATATAAAGTCAAACTGTAGTAAAAAAACCTCAATTAAAATGCAAACTTAATAGAATAAACTCGAATTAAATAATGATTTACATATTAGTCTCAAAATTATAAATAGCCGGCTAAATCAATCTACTAATTCCTGATGCAAAGTTTCCGTGGTTTATCACAATCCCGTTCCCCACAAGTAAGCTAAGTCTCCTTGGTTTCTGGCTTAACCTTGAAATGTGGGAAAAAACAAAGGGGTGAGTAAACTCAAAAGTAAATCCACTATGAAACCATAGTAATTAGGGGATAATCAAAGATATCAAATTTGTAGAGCCATGGTTTCGAACAAATTAATGAGGAACATAAAATAACAATCTCAAAGGTGAATGCGATAATTTCGAATAATATGATTATATCAAATACAGTTTAGCAATTTTAGATCGTAGCGACATTTCCAATTGTAATTTTAAAATGACTATTTTCATATAATTCCAGTTCACTTAATTATGAGAAATCAAGATTATATAGTTTTGCGAATTCACGCATTGGCTTATAGCCGATCAGGATTTGGATACTTCCGATGTAGGACTTGAATAAAGTCTCACGGTGTAATTTGAAACATTACACCTTTACCCTTGCAGAGTCCCCTATCTTAGCTTATAGGAGCATGCAACCTGGTCTTGCCTCAAGAGAATACCAAGGTGGAGTTGGGTCTCACACTTTTCCTCACTGGAAATAAAGTCGTAAATCCAAGAAATGCATTTCCGCAGCATAATCAAAACAAAAATTTAATGTTACTTTCTCAAATCGGATAGCAAATATGTGACAATAATACACAAAATAGATTCATTTTGTTGCAAGATGATGTCAAGGTAAGCAATATCAAGTCTAGCATTATTATAATCAAAACAAACTAAAGTAATCAAACAAATCAAAGGTAGCAATATCCAGGAAATTCTATGATTATATTAGTAATTTCACAGAGTTTATAATTTAAATCATAATTGAGGCAAGGAATAAGAAAACTCAAGTAAGACTTTTTGCGTGGATCAATAGGGATAAAATTTTTGAGTACTTGTACTGACCTGGGTGTTTGGGTGTGGATCCCTGATAATGATGGTCCACAATTGAATTAGCAATGGGATCTAATGATTGGGTCCATGCACCTATTGTTGGATTTGGGTTAGGCTTGGGTACGGATCATGCATCATGGGCTCACACAAATAGGTTCGGGCCTAGGTTAATAGATCATGTCTAGGTCCAATAAGGTAAGGAAATAAGGCCAGGTTAAAACCCTAAGTAGGTTATCTCCATTGGCTATATTAATCCGGGTCAGGTCAAAGGCACATCTTGAAACCATGACTCCCTTAACCACATTATTGAGTCGGCATGACGTGCTCAATAGATTAAAAATGAGCCCAAACCAGTTTTATGCTTAAGGAATCTCACAGCCACATGCAAACTTGCATATACCTTGTAGTCACAAGCATGCAAGTAAATGGTCCTGCTATCAATAGGTCATACTCGTGTCAGGTTTTAACCAATCAAAGACGCATTATAACAATCACCCAGATCAGGCCTGTCCATCATGGTCATAGGCCTGGTTATTAACCTAAGTCAAGTAGGATGGGGGCTTAGATCAAAATAGCTAGGAACTATTAGGAAATTGGTTCAAGTCAAGACTGATTTAAACCCGGTCTAGTTTCATGTGCCACAACAGCACATGGCTCAAATTTCAAATGGTACAGATCATTAAAAACAAGGTGGGCCTCACCATCACTAAAAGATCATATAGCCGTAATCTCCACTTCAGTAATTGGTTTTGCCTAGATCAAGAAAACATGGAATAATCCCTGGGTATGTGTATCATTACATGACGGCTCAGTAAAAGAAGTCGATGGACCAGATATATAATCGAGTGAGCATCATTGATTAGAGTGTGCCTCAACAAATTTGTGTATACTCGATAATGAATGCACACTGCTGTGAGTTCTTTTTGTAGAGGACTGTTCACAGGGTTGCCAGTGCTTACCAAGTGGGTTATCCATCCCCTGATCCTAAATCGCTGAGATCAAGGCCCATCTGATCAGTTGTTTAGAGCAAGGCTCAACGGCTCATATCGACTATTGTTTCATGCCACAGGTACGAGAGGAAACTTTAGTGCCCGAATCTAATGCATCAAATTCTGCTCATAGTATTACGTATTGATTTGCAGGTGGTTTGCAGAGATGATCGAAGTGCATGAGAGTCTAAGAAGGCAGCGTTGGGTCACTACCCATGTTAGTTTGGTCCATTGGTCTTGACAGTGGGTTGGGCTTCCTGAGAGGGAACAAAGTGTTTGTGGACACAAAAGCAGACATGATGCTGGTAAATGCATAACATGAAGAAAAAGAACAAAGATTGGGGCAAGAAGAGAACCTGAGAGTAAGGAATATGTGAGGATTTGCCGTCAATTTGTACCGTGAGATGGAGACGAGAGAGAAAGTTATCATGAGGGAGAGAGAATTTCGTACGGGAGAAAGTAGTTGAAGGGAAAAACATATATTTATACCAGCTATACTCCCCATCTCACAACTCATTTTACAACCGTATTATGTGGCAGTTTCTTTCTCCCTCATTTTTATAATATTAAAATCAAAACAAATTAATTATGTCGGGCACAGAGGATGGTTGTGAGATGAGTTGTAAGATAGAGAGTGTGGCTTGCATTATTGATATATATATTTATAAATAAGGGGGATATTAATGTGCATACATCCCTTGCCATTTTGGTGAAGTGTCCCTCACCATTTTGGTGAGGGATGTATGCACTTGAATATTGTTTATATATATATATATATATTTATAGTAGGGAGAGGGAGACAAAAAGGCATAGTGATCCTGTAGTGTAATGAGTGAACGTTGCAACAATAAAAGAGGATTTGAAGCAGCCATTTCTTTAATAATAATAATAATAAGCTAAAAAAAAAATTTAGAGTAACACAACCCTACAAATTCCATTAGTCTCAACATTAATTCAAGTTTAATAATCCAAAGATGAGCCCCACTGGTTAGAATAAATAATAATAATAAAATTTCAAACTAATATGATAAAACAAATAATAATAGTAACCCGGTCCTAGGAAATCAGCCTAGCCAAATTAGCCACCAGGGAGTGGTAGGGTGCACTTAATGGACCCATTTGAAAGACCAATACCTTAAACAGACAAGCTATTGCGCACTATAGGGGCAAAAGTTTTTCTTTGGTACTAAGATGATCAAGGACAATGGTTAGGTCACTTTCGGTTCATTTTCTTCTAAAAGGAGTGAAAAACAAGTTGAAAAACAATAACTTTTTTCAAGTTTAGAAAGTGTTTCTAAAAATTAGAGTGATGTGAACTTTTTAACAATCCATACACTTTCTTATTCTAATTTAGGGCAGTTTAACATTCCATGCATGCCTCCTATTTCTAAAAAAATGTCACAATTAAATCATACCCACAAAGCAATATAAATCAGGAAAGTTTGAAAAGTTACCTTAAATGACACTTTTTCGCAACTATACCAAAAACTTGATCGTGAGCTAAGTGCAGAGTCACGATATAGTAACAACACTGGTGAAACCAAGTCGATCCATAAGGAGCAATGTGTTTAAAGACTTTTCAACTTGTACCTGCCCTAAAAAAATAAATAAAAAACTATCATAATTTGAAACACTAAAAGTTACAAGCATTCTGCTTGCCAAAATTAATTACAACCAAATAAAATCAAACTTCCTATAACTGAAAACCCTAAATCTAACAAAATATCTAACTAAGATGCTACAAAATAACACATAGGTTAGAACTTCCAATAATAAAACTTACTAAAAACAAAAATAAATAATAATTAGAAACTAAACATTCAAAATTAAAAACCTTCTAAGTTAGGAAACTAAATTAGGTTAGAAATCTAAAACGAAATTGGAACCTTCCCAAGGCAAAGCCAAAACTTAACATGCATTGAGCTAATGTTTACTGCTGAGAGATTAAATTAACCTAAGATGCTTGGATTTAATTAGGAAAACTACACAAAGCAATGAACAAACAGAAACTAAAATCTGAATGCATGAATGACGTGCATGCTCATGACGCATGAGACTGGTAGGGAGCTAAGTTAGTTTTAGAAATCAGTTTTAATGGTACTGATTCGATTCAGTTTCAGATATGAATCTTCTTTTATTCAGGTGTAGAAAATCAGTTGTAAAACAGCCCCACAATTACATACATGGTTTAGCCATAATGGAAGTTGTTCCATTTGTATTTATAGCCTTGACTAAGCTTTAAATTTAGATTGATTTGTATGAGTCTTCAATTCTAAATTCCAATTTGCTGACTTGGTTTACACATCAGGCATGTAAAGAAATCAATAAACGTGCACCCCACTGAATGGAAGTTTCAGCTCAAACAGTTTTGATATTGGATTGTTTTTTCAATCTATTTTCCTCATAAATCTTGAACTGAATTAAAGTGGTCCGCAAATCATGTTTTCAGATTTTTGAACTGGCCCAAGCATTAGGTAGATAAAAGTTGAAAATTATCCACAAATCTGATTGAGAAAATTCGGCCAAACAGCTTCAAATTTATCTCGATTTCTAAAGCTCCACGATCAACACCCTTAAATAAGATTTTGAAAATTAAAATAAGCATGAAACCTAATGCAACTTCAGAAGTGAAACAGATCTAATAAAGACTATGTAAACTCAAGATTATAAAGTGTGCAAGAAGTGAAATGAAAGTGCAGAAAATAAAAGTAAATTGCAATAAATTAGAGTTGGTAAACAGAAATTCAAAGGTGGTAAAAACTGAATTTCAAAGGTGCTGAACAAAATTAAAGTGGTAAGTTGTTCTTTTAAATTCTTATCTCAACTTGGGCTCAAAAAAATTAGAAGTGCTGTCTTATGGCTTTATTTTTCATCTTAGGTTGTCAATCTAAGTGAGAATAACAAATCTCCATTTAATGTAAAATAAATTTTAGAATTGGCCTCTAATCTTTCTTTACTCAAACCTTTTTAACTCTACCTTGCATTGCCTCAAAAAAAAAAAAAAAAAAAAAACAGTGTATCCGAAGAGACAAAGTATATTGAAAAGGTTACTAAGATGGGTTAATAGTTGTGACTCCAACTCTATCCCAATATTTAAACAGGAATGAAAATTAACCTAATTGCAATGACTCACAAGACTAACATTAAGAACACCACAAAATCAAAAACAAGAAAAATTGAAAAGAAATAAACTTTTATTACTAGCATGAAATTGTTTACATAAAATTGAAACTTAAAATCAAACACACTATATACTAGGATGGATGAGAACTCCTCCTAGCACTCAAGGTTGGTGGTGTTGCTTTAGGGCTAAGCCTTCTTAATGACTTAAGATGTAGGGACAAAAAGGGGAGAGATGAGTGTAGGAGATCTAGAGGTCGGAAGTAGGTAATTCCTCCTTTGCCTTGGATGTCCCTTAAACCTTGCTTATATAGATTTTTTGATCCCTAAGTTGCCTTCTTTACTCCATTGATCTTTGCTTGCAATCTTCATTAGTTGGTAAAAATCCTTCCTTGGCCAGCAAGTTTGGAAGAATTAGGAATTGTGAGAGAAAATCTTGCTTTTCAATTTAAAAAATTCCTAGCCACATACAGTTTCTTTTCTTTAAAAATTTTCTTTCCTCCTTGAGAATTTTAAGAGATATTTGGAGATAAAGATAATAAATTTCTTAGTCACAACCCGAATCAACTTTTAGCTGATGTGGATTTCCATCATGTGTATGGAGTCCTTCTAACTTTTGTCTTTTTTCCAAGTCACTTTCTATTTTACAAAAATCTTCTTTCTTAGTTTGGCCCTTAATGGATTTTCTTTGATTTTCTTAAATTATCTTCAGAATAATCTTGGGATTTTGTGCAAAGAAAGTGGATCCCATTATTTTTGAATGTCTAACACATGTATGAGTGCGCACATGTGCATGTGTGGAACACACTTCACCCGGTTCTAATAAAAAAATGAATTATCATCTATAATAACAATTTTAATCAAAATCCATAATCTCACCAACATGGGCCCATTCCTCATGAATGACATCATTGTGCATGATTTTTCCTGAATTAAAAATGATAATGAAAATTTTAGTCATTTAAAAAAAAACCAATTTTGCCGAAACTTTTAAAAAATAAAATTCTTAATATGGCAGGTTTCATGAATGTAAGCAAAAAAGATAATTTTTTTAGCAAATTATGCATGAATGCACTACAATAATACATAAATGCACAAAACCATGATTTCACAATAATTGTGGCTCTTTTGATTCTATAAGTCCTTAAAATGGTCCAAAATGTATATGAAAATATATGTTTTTTAAGACTTATTATCAGACTTGAGTGCGGCTTCATGGGCTTAAACGCAGTCACTTCTGTCTAGGCCTACTCAAGCGCATCCTCTATATTCTAATTTCTTCAGTTCAATACTCCTTACGATGCAAACCACACTACAAAAAAAGATGCATATAGCGGCAGTTTTTTTCTGCTGCTAAAAGATAAAATATGCCACTAAAACCTTATTGTGGCAGACATTTGTTTGCCGCTATTTTTGTCATTAAAACCCTCTGTCACTATTTCTCCCCACCTTTTTGCAGTAGAGAAGTGCCTGCCACTAAAAATAAAGAAATAGCAGCAGTTAAATAACTGCCGCTGTTAATATTAAAATGTGCCACTAAAAATATTTTTTTTTAAATATGGTGGGTGCTTTTTTAAGTAGTTTTAGCAGCAGGTTTTTCCTGCCGTTAAAATGGTTTTAAATCTTGAGAGCCAATGCCTCATTCACTGAACAGTAACTGGCAGGGCTAGAAAGTGATAACATGGGAAAACCTACTGCATTCATAATGATAAAGCATGAAATGGGAGGTGTTCCAGCAACAATGAACTTAAACGTGTATTGGCCATATGCCTGATAAGACCGACACCAGTAGTTCTAACTAAAAAGAACAATTTGAACCCATACACTGCCTTTTAAAACCCACTAAGACATGCATTCCTGGTAACTATACAAAATATTACTACATTATGACTGTAAAAAAGTTTTATTGCAATTCCGTAAAGCTAAAAAGAAATGTTTAATTAAAACTTTCAAAAATGAATCACAATTGTAAGAACGCCAAATTACATGCACAACATACATCAGCACAATCTTTTCCATGATTATAACTGCATCTCACTGAGTTTCCCATCTTCGAACAAACCCGATGCACTTTCTTTCCAAGAAACATCAGTAAAACCAAAGGTTCTAGCAAAACAACATACCAGCTGTTCATGTATCACCTCATCAACTGGGAGCACTAATCTGGTTTCTCTTCTCAAAGATGTAACTTCTTTATCAGTAATACCACAAGGCACAATATGCTTAAAATAGTCTAGATCGGGATCGATATTAAAAGCCAATCCATGAGATGTGATCCCTGATGAAATCCGAACACCAATTGCACTGATCTTTTTGTTTGTGACCCAAACTCCTGTCTATCCTATTTTTCCTGTGTTAGCTTGCACTCCATATTGAGATACCAGCTCAATCATTGTATGCTCAAGATTTTCAACATATTTACGTGCACCTATTCCAATGTCTCGAAGGGAAATAACGGGATATAAGATAGCTTGATGTGGGCCATGAAATGTTATGTCTCCTCCTCTTTCTGTGTAGTGAAGCTCGGCTCCCATGGCTTGAAGATCTTCCTCAGGCACTAGTAAATTGTGATAGGTTCGCCTTTTCTCCAGTGTATATGTGGGTGGATGTTGTAGAGAAAAAAAGGTGTCTGGAATTCTATTCAGCTTTCTGCTAGAGACAAACCTCTCCTGAAGCTTGAGTGCATCTAAGTAGTTCACAATACCCATTTTGTAGACCTGAAGGCAACGTTGAAGTTTCATTCTCTGTAAAAGATTGCATAGTTAGCCTTTTACCCTCCACTTCAATTATTAGATAACTATTGAATAATATAAAATAAGCTGTTTGTAAACTCTACTATAAAATCATGAATATATTTATAATTAGTACCAAGTGATATGAACACTTTCCTTACAGTGGTTTAAGTTATCTACTTTGTGGTGCATTTCAGGTGGGGCAGAAACTAGAAACTAAAGAATGTAGTTCCATATCATTTTTGGGTTTGTCTATTGCCATTTCTCAATCCAAATACAAAGTAATATTTAATACCAGATTCAAACAACAATTATCAAGATCTCAACCCCAGACTGCAAAGAGAAATCCAAATTTGGAAAACAGAATTAGTTAATGAATTCAGCAGAGTGGCTACTGATGATTCAGCAGATTTCATCTGTGCAATACATTCTTTTAGTATATTATGCTCCCCTTGCAATTCCACTATGACTTTCAACTCCATTGAAATGCCCTGTTCATCAGAAATAGCAGAGCCATCAAAAAGTTCCCACAAAGATATAAACAATAGAAGCGGAAACTACAAGATCATGACAAGGCAAATAATTGTAATTCACGGGCCTTACTGGAAACCATAGAGATTTAGATGCACCTTTAATAAGAACTGTGACCCCAGTAGTCTAGCCTGAGATTAAACACTTCCAGTTTCAGGAACTCATTTTACGATAGGAAGGAATTTATTTTGAGCAATTTAGGGCCCATTTGGCACCATTTCGTGAAAACATTTTTTAAATTCTCACAAATGTTGGATAATGCATTTGGCAGCATTATTTGGATCATTCCTAAAAAAATATCATGGTAAACAGTCCCTTGAGAATGAAAAATTAGAAACATTTGATAATCATTTTTCAATATAGAATGAAGTGGGCATTTGCCCAACCCCCAACCCCATTCATAGAAATTATACTTCATTACTTAGAATTCTTTATTTATAACAAAGGCATTGAATGCCATAAGTATTATAGAAGACAAGGTACTACAAAACTCATATTTAATGATATAAATCCTTTACATGCACCATCATAAAATCCATTACATGTTAGTGCTCAAGCTCAATCTCTAACTTATGTGATGACTATGGCAAAAGATCCACCAGCTTTGGTGACTTCTTCATTTAAAAATTTTGAAGTATCATCCACAAGCTTTCTTAGAACCTGCCAATATAAAAGGAATATATATATATAGTTGGTAACATAGATGTATATGCTAGCTGCTAAAAATAAAATTAAAAAGCGAAAGCAACCAAATCAGAAACTCTATCCACTCCTTGCTACTAGCGTGTCTGCAAAATGTGGACCAATACAGAGAACTTAATCCCATTATTGTTGAATAGAGAATGGAGCCTGTTACAATGTTGAGTCTCACACTGTAGATTCTATGACACAAGAACTTCTAATCTGTTTTGACTATAGCATGTTACTAATCTGTTTGGTTGAAAATAGCTCCAGGAATGGTCCACAAACAATCTACAAATGGATCTCACCTGCTGCACTACTTGAATGTTAACCCATATTTTCAACATTGGTATATTTGGAAATGGACATGGGAAAAGCCACCTATGAATTTAGAAAATATCAATCAATGGAAACAAATACTTTAAAATACAGTAAGAAAACATAGATCACACCTTTCTTTTTTTCCATTACTGTTAAGTTCTGTTGGATGTGGAAAATTTTTAGAAAACATAATATTGTTTAGATCCTGTATGCAGATGGGATCTAGTGATAAGTCAGTATCTGTATTAACTGAATCATACCATGTGGGATCATAGAGAAGCGATCCATCTCTACTCTAGAAAGACGAGAACCGGCATCACTCAATAATTCAGTCCCACCATTACCTGCAACAAAGGATATAGCATTTCTCAGCTGTTAAGTAGGAACAGCTATTCTTCAACTTATTCCTAGTTTAAAAAAAGGAATACTAGTATTGAAAAGGATAAGAGAGAACCCAATGGAGTTTTAACATTAGAGCCCCACCCTCATTCAATGGATTCTTTGACAGGGATGCTTCTCTGAAATGAACACCCACCAAAAGACCGTATGGTTGTACTTGCATTTTGGTGGTAGCCAAGATCAAAATGTAAGGTAATCTTTTTATCTCTCTTTTGTAATACTCTATTGGCATAGTGGAAGTATTTATCCAGATTGTCCATGGATCTACCTTCCGGTGAACCATGTAAATCTTTGTGTATCATGTGGTTAATGTGCTCTTTCTATTTATCATCCACCACGCAACATTGTACCGAATTTCTATAGTGTTGCTGGAATTGCATGATTATGCAAATTGGAAACCAGCTGATTCAAGGAAGAAGCCATATTCCAAACATCCAGAGGCAGGAAATTGATAACAGACATGCCTACACTACATGTAACTCATTGGGTCCTATTTGTACTTAACAGTGCACTGAAAAATTCCAGTTCCTGCTAGCAATTAAAATGATCCCAGATTTGCATCATTACCACCAAGCATAAAATCACTTATAAGTTTCCGAATCTAATTGGGAAGCTAAAGTGCATCACAAGCCTCATCTAGCAGTTTACCATGACAGCTCACTCCACTCAACACCTGAACATACAATTCAAAGTAACAAGTAGAATCTGATATCTTGATTTCAGTAAAAGAATACTCATCAGTTCTAACCTTCTCAAGTATGGAAATCGCTTCTTTTGTCACACTTTTCTCTCGTTCTGCTATAAAAAAAAACCCAAAATAAATAATCACACAAGGAAAAACAATGAGAGATTTCCGCTGCAATGGAATCATCCTACCCATCATTCATCTCCATGTTAATGCTCAACTTCAAATTTCAACCACTGTTGACTATATCTTTGATAAATTTTCTATTTTAAGAGGCATTTTCATTGGCACTGCTTCCAATTAGATTGAAAATGGAAAAGGAAAGCACCCCAATAAGTGAAATGAGATTTGAAACAGAACCCATGTCTCAGATTGATCAAAAGAAGGAAAGAGAAACTCATTGATAGTGCATGTGATTAGAAACCCAGAATGGGAGTGGTGGAGAAGCAAAGAACAGGCCTTATAATCAAAGTGAGCGAGGCTGATAATTGCCGAGTGCTGCTCCCATGGGGCCATTCCCGCCCTTTTTTCTGCTGCTGTTTCTTCCACCATCTTCCCCCCCCCCCCCCCCCCCCCTCTCTCTCTCTCTCGATTGATTGATTGATAGTTGCTTAAACCTTTCTAAAACCCTAGTAGACCTTGCACCAGAATGAAAGCTGAATGCAAATGACAAAGGCTCCACCCAAACCCTAAACCAAGCCTGGCCTGGCTAGGCTCCATATCACTTGTTTTGGTTGGCTCAATCAGCACAAAACTATACATATATTACTTATTCAATCTGGGCCATGCCCACCTCCAGGCTTACAATCACTTAAACAAAGCACAACCATATATTAAACGAGCTAAGATTTGGAGGGAGTTTTAACATTTGGAGGCTTGAGGAACATGTGAATGAATTGATAGAACCTTCACTTGCAGGTGAACTAGATTGGGCTAATGGAGCTAAAATGTTTAAGGATTCCACCTTTTTCGTTGCAAATTTCAACATCTTCTCAGCTCTGTTCCTCGCTTTAATCTCTAGTTTTAGCTGGCTTTCCAGCTCTATCAACTACATTCCCCAAAAAGGAAATGAGCCCAGAACAATAGAATGGTTCAGTTTTAGATTCTTAAAATACAGATTTATTTCCAAAAACAAATCTAGAACATGACAGAAATAGGCCTTTCTCCCCATAAGCTCTGCATCTTCTTTTGCAACCCTTGAAGTCACTCGCTCTGCAAGCAATCTTCTTCTTAAACAATCAAGAGCCCATGAATCATCATCTCCTTCCACTATTACCATTTTCTCACTGTGGAAAACAACAAAACAAAAGCTGTTAGAAGAAAAATCTAAGAGAATGCAAGAAACCCATAATCACCCACCTCAAATTTTCATCTCCAAAACCACTACTACTATCTATCATTATATACAAACTAAAAATATACCATATCACATGAAATAAGGTAAATAAAAAAAAGAACATAGAAGTGTCACTAAAATATATCATCCAATCATTTACTATATAAATTTATAATCTTGGTCTAATATGATTTAGTCTATCCACAAATAAAACCAATTACATGAAACTTCACTTAAGAAAAACTACTAACAAAAGAAGGAATAGTTAGCATATAAATGGTAGTCTAAGAAATCCTGATCTTTTGCCTTAAAAGATGAGACTAAGAAATCCTGATCTTTTGCCTGGTCTGAGCTATTTGCTGCAATTTAAATTTTGAATCAACTTACAAAAATAAACATAAAAATCCAGAAAAGCCAATAAAACCCTAGTTGAAAAGGCTGAGAACAAAA
The DNA here is from genome assembly GCA_037013555.1 of Sextonia rubra. Taxonomy (NCBI): domain Eukaryota; kingdom Viridiplantae; phylum Streptophyta; class Magnoliopsida; order Laurales; family Lauraceae; genus Sextonia; species Sextonia rubra. The sequence goes on along the minus strand of JASUAD010000007.1, from coordinate 12,921,434 downwards.
TGAAGAAAGCATTATTGAAAAGGTTAAGTGTGAATCATAAGTGGTTAGCAACTTGTGATTGGGCTCGCAGCTACCTCATCTCTGGTCGGACACATGGATAGGAGACAGTCCATTGGCCTCACAGCCACCTCATCTCTTTACTGTTGCCAAAAGCAAGGAAGCTACAATTCAAAATTACTTAGAATGAGTGGGGAATAGAATTGTTTGGAGTCCCACCTTTAGCAGGAACCTTCTAGAAGATGAAGAGAGGTAATTCACTATCCTTCTTGACCTCCTTAGACCTCCTTAATGATGTGAATATTCAGGACAGAGGAGAGGACTGCAAAATTTGGGTGGGTATGATGAATGGTTCCTTCCCAGTCTCCTTTTTTTATGTCTCCATTACAAAGAACAGGACTCCTAGCAGTCCAGTAGTTGCTGTTTGGATGAGTTTGTTTGTTTTTTGTATCATTTTGTATCTCCTCTCCTTCTGTATTTCTGGGAGAGTTTTTTGGTTGGCTTCTTTCAGGTCATTGCGTTTGCTTGTCCTTGTAATGTCACCATAGCACACATTTAAATGTGAAAAAAGGATATAAGAGAGACTGATGAAAAAAAAAGGACGAGTAAAAATATTTCAACAACCTCAGACACTTCAAACATATGTAACAATTATGTTTCATCTGACACTTCAACTCATACGCAAAATCCATGTCTCTCTTTTTTTAAATGGCAAAATCCATGTCTCTACTGTAACAATGGAGATCAGTGTAAGAGAACAAAAGAATGCATGAAAACAATAACCAAAGAAGCACTTGTAAAGTCTATGGGTCTTGGAATTCAGAGAATTCAAGATGATATTTGACTTTTAGGTGATTGGAATTTGAAATTCTAAAAAAAAAGGAAAAAAACTGATAACATTTCACACAAAGGTACATCAGTGCTATCACTTTAAAAGATTTCAAACATGACAAACCCTCGTTAGAAATTTTGCTAGAGGAACAAGCTCTAAAGTTGGATTGAATCTAATATTCATTCACAAAACTTTTATCAAACGGTCTAAAGAATTCAAATATCCATTTGAATCAATTTATATCAAATATAAGTATAAAAGGTTTTACTTGCCAAATGGTAGCTGCGTATGCAAACATGGGATCTGTTACTTGGTGCACCAAAACATTGAGTTGATTGGTCCTACTAAAAATGGCTCATATCTAAAAATCTCATCCATCTAAAACACAATATCTTTGTCAATTGCATCCAAATACAGAAATTCACAAGGAAGACAGGTTGAGTCCTTCAACCATTAGACGGTGAGGTAGTCCTTAGACATGATACAGCAAAGGTGGGAGATATCAGGTCAAAAAACAGATACCTATTTCATAGAGAGCACATCTGAAGTCTTTGAAGGCTTGAGGAAACTGTGCTAAGCATCTAGTCGAGTAGGAAGAAAGAAGTTTCTCCTCCCATTCTACTATATATAAAGTTCTCCAGATTTGGAGAGTTTCATTTCATCCCACCTTTCTTTGACCTAGTCAAATCAAATGGCTTCTTGGGTTCGCACAATCAAATCTCCTCTTAGAAAGGCTTGCACCTTCTTCAACCACCCCAAATAGAAGAAGCCCCCACAAGGTCCTTCATCACCACCCCATCATCGCCGTCATTGGATTTTTAGGTTACTTAGGTTGGTTGGCATTCATGTCATAGGAGCTAAGCTATAGAGATTGCTTATGATCTCCATATCTGGTCAGTTCAAGTCAGGCAAGGAGTATACTGGTAAATCTGTGTTGGTGGTTGGAAGTGGGAATTCTGGCATGGAGATTGCCTATGATCTCTCTAACTATGGGGCCATGGCCTCGATAATGATAAGGAGCCCTGTAAGACTTCGAGATGATTCTTTTTCTCTCTATATATACAAGAATATTCAGACGCAATCATGTAGGCTCTAGGTTTTAGTTTCATGCTTAATTTATCATGAGTGGTTTTCTTTCTACCACTTCTTTAGTTTAAAGTACTTGACTTGCATAGGATCATTGTGTTTGTGCATGGGCTTGCATATGTATGTGTTATCATCGATGTATTTTTGTGTCGTGTTCGTAAATTGTAAATAGTTTTGCGTATGAATTGCCAAGTCACTGATTCAACTTGGCCAACTCGGAAAGTATTACTCAAGAAATTGGACATGATATTTCTCACTTTGCTAACTCAATTGACTTAGCCAACTAATAACTAAGTTTAATCATTTGGCCAAGTCAAGTGTTTCTGTAGTCAATAAAAAAATGGAAATGATTTAGGTCTAACCGTAGCACCTTTTGCTCGAAATAACCAAGGCGCACTCAATTGTTCGATTTTTTTTTGGAGGTTTTCTATTTGTTTGTATTCATCTTTTCAATGTTTCATATAAATAAATCATTGTTCCCAAATGCAAACTAATATCTTGAGATTCATTACTCTAGATAAATCACTAGGCCCTCAACTAAAGAAAAATAATAGAAAATCATACTAATCTATATTTCAAACTCTATTATCAACTCTCTTTGCATATCTCATCTATTGTGCTTTACTTTTAAAACTCAAACTATTACACAATACTCTAGGAAAGATTCAGTGCCAGAGATGGAGCAAGATGGAGCAAGGGTGCAAGAAAAGGTTGGAAAAGCAGAAAAAGCCAGGACCATGGCTTCCATGATCCAACAATAACTACCAGCTATGACTAAGATATATCATGTAAAAAGCCAAGGACTATATTTTGTTAGATTCCCTAGTGTTTGAATTAAGAATAGTCATTGGTGTATTTATAAGAATACAACTGCTCAAAATAGAAAACACAATCCAACTAAAATTCAATCTGACTCAAATTAGAAAATGGAATAGCATTATAATAGAAAAACCTAGTTATAGAATAACACTAGCCAAATATAACCCAAATCTAATAAAATCTAATCTAAAATCCGTTTCATTTCAATAACGGCCCAAAACCGAGCCCACAATCTGTTCCTAAGCTGCATTGTTGGTGTAGTGGGAGCTCTGTCTTCTACTTGCAGTGCTGCAGTAGAGATTTTCAAGATCACCGCGATCATCAATGGCCTGGTTCTCATTGGGGTCGCTGTTGGATTTGTTCTACTGCAAATAGAAGTTACTATGGAAGAATCAGAGTGAGAGTAAAAATGAAAGCAAGATTGTTAGTTTTCAGACACCATCCACATTGTGGCTCATCACATTGACATGCTTGATCTCCAGATTATAAATCCTGCATGTTTAAGACACCGGGGCACATATTCGAACCTCTGTTTGTTGAGAAATTATTGAATGGCAAGTAATCAGTTTAGATTGTGTTGGTATTAAGTTGATCTCTCTAAGATGTGATACATCTCTGATCATATTTCTTGTTTTTCATGATTATCAATTCACCGTATTTTATGTGATATGGTAATAAGACAAAAAAAAATAATAGAGAGAGAGAGCATTGATTAGACACTCCGGAAAAGAGTCAAACCACTCAACTACATTTGCGCGGTAAACAACAAATTTAAAGAGGCAGGGCCATTGGAGTCCAGAAGATGAACATGAATGAGGCTAAAGATTGGACCCAAAAAATTGAAGAAAAGTGAGCCCATGCTATTAAGAACCCGTATAAGAATCATGTTCAAATGTACTCACTTGTGTAAATCCAAAAATATAGAAGCCTTTTCCATACTAAAAAAGGATTACTAGGATCAACTGATCCATGCATAATTTTAGGAATAGTCCATTGAGGGCTGGGTTTGCCAAATGGTACAGATCTCCAAAAGTGGTGGATGGGGTGGAGACTTCATAGATCAATTTCTCACATACCATTTTTACTAAAATTCACTTTAGTGGGTATTTAGGACTCGATGAACTGCTACCATTCTTCCTTTGATGAATACTTCTAGGACCATTCATGCATTCAACAAATGCCCAAATGGTGCATTCATAGAAACCAATGTATTGGTGTCTTTATTCACTGAAAAAAAAATGCATGATTAATCAGATAAACGCCATTTCTATAGGTCTATTGAACTGAAAAAGATTTTGAAAAACTGCAACAGGTGCACGGGCCATCCACAAATGCAGCATCTTCTCTACTAGTCACTGCCCTCGATGAAGGGCGTGATGTGATCATGGATGGTATGCTCTCCTGGGAGGCCTTTGTCAAGCAAACGATTGCCATGGCCAGAACTGTTCATCGCCATCACTATCGCATGGGGGGTATGGATACAAGGTCTCTGATGACGAATTGATCATTGGAAATTACTGGGAACAAGTAGAAGAAGAGCAAGAGGAAGGACTAGATAAAAAAAACACAAATTTGAAGAGCTTAAAAGAAACCCTAGATCTAACATTAAGAAAGAAAAAATGCAACAAACTTACACAGATCTGACGACATCAAATGAAAATGCAACAAAAACATATGCATATGAACAGATCTGAAAGGAAGAGCAAAAACAAGGAAACCAGAAACACAACATAATCAGAGCGATCAGGAAACACGCACCTGCTTCTCGATCTGAGATCTAGTTGAGAAGCAGATGCATATGAATAGATCTGGAATGAATAAAGAAGAAAAGGAAACACGCACCTGCTTCTCGATCTGAGATCTAGTTGAGAGATGAGAAGAGCCGATGATCATAAAAAACACGCACCGTTTCTTCACTGTTTCTTCAAGTCACTAAGAGCGATCAGGATAAAGAGAGAGCGATGAGAGAAGAATTTTCTTCAAGGATCGATTAGGGTTTCGTTTGGTGAGAAGAAGGAGAGGAGAGAGAGAGAGAGCGCGATGAGAGAAGAGAATTTTAATCAAAGGAAGGTGAGAGGATTCTGTAGATCTCGGGCCTCAGGGACACAACCAATTGAACGTCGGCCCATCCTGGCCCAGCAGCCCAGCCTGCTTTGGTTTGGAATGTGGCGGTTTGTTTTAACTTATTAGTGGCAGACATGTAAATCTGCTGTTGATAATAAGATTTGGCAGTGGACAATAAAACCGCCACTAAAAAAGTGTCGCTAATGGTCACTTTTCTTGTAGTGCCATAGTCTATTCTAAATAATATAAAATATAAATCAATGAACCAAGACTTTTGTCCAACACATGTATTAATAAACATATAAAAATCCTTACAATCTCTTCTTTTGGCAATTTATGGATAAAACTTTCTACACATTTAATCTACCTGAAAATAAAATCAAAATTACATTAACTACATTGAAATGTAAAAAAAAAATGTACTATTGGCTCTATACTAACTGAATCTATCTTCTGCTCCATCTATCGAACTCTGAATCCCCTTGAATTCTACATATGTATCTCCCTCTTTGGGTATCTAATTGACAAACTTTATGATGTCAGCATTCAACATAACTTTTAATTAGGATCTAGTAGTAGCTCCCCCTTAATTGTAACTCCCCCTTAAAGATATTCCCGTAGTAGTTGGGGGTGGGAACTTGATCTTCTCGATCAGGGGCTTTTGGCTTTTGGAACTTATATTTGCGAATTTAAAAGTTTCAACATAGTGTATACTACTACATTAGGCAGATCATTTTTCCTAACCCAAATGGCTTTTGTCTTGACTTGTGACTTAGACATTTGTTTCTTCTATTGCGTATTGTTTGGTAAAGTTTCAGCTTGTTTCAACAAAGCCCATTTCTGATTACATCAGATGTTATTAAGCATTACAGAATCAACATTCATCTTATCAAGCAATCCCTTTGAAGCATTCAGCTCTTACAATGTCATCTTCAACTTGCCATTTAAGTTAATATTTTTAATTTGACAAGTTTACAGCTTTTTCTTCAACTCTTCTATCTCTTTAGAAGAATTCTCATGAAGTAACTCATAATTTTGATTTATAGCAGTTAACTTGTTAACTAAATCATTCTTATGATAATCGAAGAGTTTCATCTTATCATTAGCTTATGCTAATTCAGCCTTCGGTGAAATAATTTATTTTTCTATAGCTTGCCAATTAATTGCAATCTTTTAATTCATCTTGGCCATCGTCATAGATTTTTTATACAAAATCTGATAGTTTATTTTCCAATTGGATCTTCCTCTAACTCACTTGTTTCATCATCAGAATCAGCTTTAGAAGAAATAAGAGAAGACATAAAATTAGTCATGACCATGAAAGCTACAAATTTGCCGTTCACAATATGAGATAGTTCAATCTCAAGCTCTTTTTCCTCTTCATTCCTTTCTTCAAAAGAATCATTATCCCAAGTTGTATTGAGAGCCTTTCTGTGCACCTTTTTTTCCATATTACCATAGTCATTGGCAACTTGTCCATACCCTTAACACCCATAATACTGAACACCTTTAGAAGCCTTCTTCATTACCGCTTTTGGCATCTTAAGATTTGTGTTCTTCCCTTTCATAAATCACATGAATTGTGTCATAAACTGTGTAGCCACTTGGAGATCAATATTCTCAAAATTTTAATCTGAATCACTTTTAATTGCCTTGACTGACTCTTTAGTAGCTTTCAAGACAATCCTTTTGACTTAGCTTTCCGATTAACAACGAAATTTGCCTCAAAAGTCTAAAGTTTCCTACCAAATTATCAACCTTGATAGCCTTTACCTTATTATTTTCAGCAATTGCTACTATCATGGCATAAAAGCTATCTAGGAGAGATTGTAGAATTTTTCCAACGATCTTATCTTTAGGAAATGATTCCCTGGGATTAAAACATAAATTTACAATGTCACTTAGCTTGGTATAAAAGTCATCAAACTTTTCATCGTCTGTCATTCTAAGAGATTCAAAGGCAATAGTTAGGCTTTTTAATTTAGTCTCTTTAACTAATTCAATTTCCTTATAAACTCTCTACAAGATGTCTCATGCTTCTTTTGCTGTCGAACAAGTGGAGATCCTATGAAATGAGCTTAGAATACTCCATTATAGATTAAATTGATAGCTTTATTATTACAATTATAGGCATACTTTTTCCTCTTTAGTCCACTCCTCAATCGGGTTTTCACTAGATATTCCAGCAGCAACAATTGCGGTAAAGAGTAGCTTTTAAGAACAATTCGCCAAATATTTTCATCTATAGATTTAAGAAAACCAATCATTCTGACCTTCTAGTATGCATAATTACTGAATCCATCCAAAACTCACACAAGCAAGGTAATGAAATCCTGCGCATTGCAAGGAGACATAAATGACACATGAGTTAATAAAACTCACATGAAAGCAGCTCCTTAGAGCAGTTGTTCTGACTAGGAGGCCAAGGTTTTAAGAAATGCAGCACATAGAGAAGATTGGGAACCTAGGTTGGGTACTATCATGTCGCGAATTTTTTTTATATTGGGTCACACCGTTTGTCGGGTTTGAGTTGGGTTAAGAGGGTCAGATAGATTGATTTAACACAAGTGGGGCCTGAGTTAATGGACCCTTTTTGGGTTAAAGGACTCTTTTTGAAATTTCTTAAAACCCACTAGAAAGCAGGGGGCCCTTCCTTGTAATTTAGAAAAACCCCATCTTTTATATAAACTCTACTCTTAGGGTTTTTTCCCCATTCTCCAACCCTCTTCTTTTCTTCTTCAACCAAAACCCTAGAGGCTCTTTAAAGGGGAAACCAAGGTGGCTCTTCCAAGCTTTGATCTTCAGATCTACTTTGGCTTCAAGATCCAGGCAAGTAGATGAATGCAAATAATGTTTCTTGGTTGTTTTCCTAAATCACATGTTGTCTATATGATTTATCTGATTTGGGTAAAATCTTTGAGGTTATAGATTAATAATGGAGATTTGTTTCTACTCTTTTTGTTGCAACAAGCATAACTCATGAATTTGATTTCAGGTTTCATAAAAAGAATATATATAGTTTTGATTAAAAAAAAAGAAAGCAGACGCTGCATTGTGCCTGCTAGGCCGGGCCTAGCCCGATTGGGCCTGGCATCACGCGGCCCGGGTGCTGCTGGGCCCAGCTGCGGCTGGGCCGGGTTGATGCAGGTCGGGCCTAGCCCGGCTGGGCCTGGCAGGGCCTGGCCCGGGAGCTGTTAGGCCCAGCTGCGGCTAGGCCAGGTTGATGTAATTAGGCCCACTTGTTTTTTTTAATATATATATATTTATATAATTGTAATTAGAATTTTATGTTAGTAAATATAAACATTGCAGTATTATATTTTGATTAATGGTTTAGTATACTAGTGGAGGTTAGATCATATTAAATTAAATTTTAATTCAATGTTATTAGAAATTTAGTTAGGATTGGTTAGAAATTTAATTGGAAATTATGTAATTATGATTTATACTTTATTTAGTTTGCTTAGAAATTAACTAAGATGCAATTGGGGATGAATAAATCTTATGTAGATTGTGTTTATGCATCTAATTTGGGTTTTTAATCTGAGTTTGATTTCAAACTGAGGCCTGGGAGTTATACCTTTAGTTTTGTATAAATTAATAAGGTGTATTTGTACACAACAATGATAACTAAGGAATTAATTATTCCCTTTCCCCCTTTGATCATAACTTGATTTAAATTTGGATTTGTAATTTAAACATCTTTTACCCAATTAGTAAAACATACTAATTATATATAATTGGATTAGATAAATTATGACTTTTAGGAATGTTAGTTGAATGTTCACATGAGAATTAGACTAAATGCAGAATGCGAATATGAGGTTCGGGATGCACCACATGATAGGCACCAAAAGTAGTATATCGGCATCGTGGACTCATATTTCCATTGTGATAGAGAGTTAGTTCTCATGAGCATATTTATCTAACTTGACCGTTGGTGGATTAGTGCTTACCCTCAAGAATTTGAATTGATACACGTTCATAATACACTTTCAAATTTAAGTACTCTAAATACTCAAAATGATATTGGATTGAATGTTGGGATTGAGGGTTTCATATCATGGTTCATTCTACATCGATATACGTATGTATTTGTAAATAAGTATATTTGTATATATGTATCTGACCGACTGTAGTTCGGAGGTGGACGTATGCCATCGGGTCAGCGTATACTATGGATAATAGTATATAGTTGTGCCTTCTGTTATTATCTGCGGGATTACCCGTTTCTGTTATTATCTGCAGGATTACCCGTTTCTGTTATCTGTATGCGGGATTACCCGTTTTTACATATTTATCTGCAGGGATACCCGTTTCTGCGCATTCATGCCATTGGGGTTTGCATCTGATTTATTTTGGTTCATAATGAATATATCATTTAATTTAGTTGACTAATTCATTATTTGCAGCTTACCCTCTTGCCAAATTATGTCAATCTGACCCACTATTTTTGGGTGTCTAGGTTCCGTTGTCGGTGCCGAACCGGAGGGTCAGGCGACGCAGGAAATTCCGCCAGATGGCGGAGTTGTTGAGTGGAGCACCGATGACATCATCTGAGGTGTCCTAGTGCGGTGCTGAGTTCGAAAATTTTAGATTATGTAATAACGCCATGTCTGGGCCATTAGTTTATTAATTTAAGTTTGGTTGTTTTGAAATTTTAACTCTAATTGTGATGCTTCGAAGCACTTGACTCTGGTCTTATTATTAATGAGATTGATTATCTTATTGTGATGTAATATCCGTCTGCGATGAGCATGGATTTTAGTTCCACGTGTGATTATGGTTGCTTGATTACCAAGCATAGCCTCACGAAGGACTTCGATCCACCCGGAATTGGGGCCCGTGCTGTTATGTTTAGAAAAATTTTAATTGGCCCCAATTCTCACACCCCTGGAACCGGGTTTGGATCCGGCCCAATTTTGGGGGCGTGACAGGTACAACTCCCCCAACAGCCTATATCATATGCTTAGGTGCAAAAATGATGATAAGGCCATGAGAAATGAGCTTGTCATCACATTTGGGTTCGATCTAACCTACAATGGGGTTGAGAGGGTAGATTAGTCAAGCAAGGGGTTGAAAAAGTCTCTCCTCAGGTAAGTGTGGTTATATATTGATTGGGGTGTGGTGCAATGCTCCTATACAATATCTCCTATTTTGCTTTGCCTCTCTTTCTTTAGGTTTGAATTTGGTGTTTCTCTCAATAAAGTTTTGTTACTGTTCTAAAAAAACAAAAAAAGTCTGAGCCGCACATTGAGGTCTTGGCTGGTGGCCCTGGCTTGCCTCACCAGTGAAGCCCACTGGTGCCAACCTTAGGGCCATGCAGATCCGGATAGTGGACCAAGCTGATCCTAGGGATGCTTTACTCTTTTACTATAATGGGGATGGAACTAGGATACCGACCTAGAGGGATGGGCTCAAGCAAGATAAAGCCATTGTTCCTCGTGATTTCTACCTCATCAGAGGAACAGTAGTATGAATGAAAATAAGTGGAAACTTTCTGAATTATGGTGAATGGTATATATATGCATCTTCTAATATTTATATTAAATTTTTTCTATTTTCATGTTAATTTTTCCTCTGTGGGGCCCATTTGAATTCCTTTTTTTTTCTGTGGTAAATTTTCATATCCATGCACACGTTGGCCAAGTCCATACTCTCTAACTACAAGGCACAATCGGGATGCATCACCACTGAGCTGTCAATGGGTTGGCATTTGCCTACTTAGGATTGAATTCTCAAAATTCCTTTTATAATGAATTTTGATGAAGGATAAAAGGTAGAGAGGTAGATGAGACCCTCTCTCCTAAGGTTTTGATTTACTAGAGTGGAGGAATGATAATCATTTTATGGTCAAAGGGAAGGTTATTTGATTGTCATTTGTGATTTTCTTTAATTTTAGCTTGTGTCTTTGATATGAAGCCATTACTAATTATTTCTAGGAATTCATATATTCAATATTGAGAAAAACAAATGAGCTCTTGGGGTGGTTTGAGCTATGTAAAGATTTGTGTATGTTGGCTAATTCATTTGTTGAACAAAACTCTTGGTCCATTGATATATATTATATATTTTTGAAATGGACTATGGCTCGTGTCGCAAGAAAAATTGAATTAAAGAAATTAAAATACAGAGGATGTGCTAGAGTGAGTCTAGACAGAAGTGACTGAGCTCAAACTCATGAAAACTGTACTTAAGTCTGATAGATGGATCACAAATAATTGAATGCGCGAAGTATATGCTCCAGCGTGCACTCACTTGCACCGTCAACCTCAATCTTATTCATATGCTCAAATGGGCACTCACTTGCACCATCAGCCTCGATCCTGTTCCTGGAAATCCAAAAAGCAGAAATGCGTTGAGAACCGAACCCATCAGGTCACCACCCTCTTCCTGGTTTCTGCGGATTAATCTACTCTCTATCTATTGTTAGAACGAGCACCTTTATAGATAAAACATCATGAACCAACCTACCTAATCGAAAGTTAACCTCGAAACTAAGGGTGCTGATGCTGTTGGCCTTTTGGTTGGATTCAGCTGGTTGAGATTTCCGACTTTGATTGGTAATTAAATAGGTCAGGCTCCTGTTAGAGAGGTTGACATGACCCGACAGGACCCAATCCAGGGTAGGATAGGATGTGAAGGGTTTCAAATATTGTGTGGCCAAATAACTTGAGTCAAGGGGCTCACGATCAGCATTATATATACAACTTTTTTTTTTTTTTTTGATGGAAGCATTATATATGCAACTTAAAATGCATACTTTCAGTGCATAAATGAAAATGTTTATGAATAGAAATTTTTGGAGTATTCTAAACATGAAAAAATAACCCTTAAAATATTTTTAAAATGCATATAACATGCTGCAACCAAATATGAGCGAGCCTTCTTCTTTTATGCAGGCCCAAGTTTAGACACTTCCCGGACAGCTATTGAAATTTCCAATGACTCAGAAAGTTTCACAGAGAGGGAGATGGGCTTATCAGCAGTTTGGGGTCCCAGAGGAAATGGACCATAAAGATCCAAGGCTCCGCAGGTTCATGGGTCTGATGGGTCCTTTACCAATAGGGGTTTTGTTTGGATAGAGGTCTTTAAAATACTGTTCGTTGGGATTTCTCGCATCCAACACATAGGCTACTACCCTTTTCCTTTTTCTTTTGTTTGGTTAAACTGCAGACATCTAGTTATGTATCATTAATTGTACTCTGTTGAATTTTAATGCAATCAAAATCCTTCTTTCAGGAAAAAAAAAACGAAGAAGAAGAAAAAAAAAACTTTGATGAAAGTAGAAGGTTTTACATAAAAAAAGGAAAAAAGAAAAAAAAAGGACAGATTTATATATACGAAAATGTTAGAATAGGGAGGGAGAGAGAGAGCTCTTATTCATTAGATCTGTGTGTACATAATAAGGGGGGAGGAGGATCTTATTTATAGAATAAGATTGCTTCCTCCTCAAGCAACCCAATAGGGAAAAACCCTAACCCTTGTAATTTCTTTATCTCATGTGGGTCCCAATGTGGGCATCCACCTATGATAATAACATCTTATAACACTCCCCCTTGGATGACCACCATTCAATGACAGTTGCCTCATTAAAACCTTGCAAAGGAAAAACCCAGTGGGATAAAAACCAAAGCGAAGGAAAAAGAGTACAACGTTCTACAGGATCATTGACTTGGTGTTGGACGTGCATAATGCTGCCTCGTTAAAACCTTAACTAGGAAAACCCAGTGGGACAAAACCTAGAGAAGGAAAAAGAGTACAGCGCACATATGTCCTGGGTAGCATACTTCAGGATACTACTCCCCCTGATGATAACATCTTTGTACATAATTCAGCATATCAATCTCGTATACAATTTCTAAAATACTGAGTTTTGGTAAAACTTCGTAAACTGATCAGCCAGGTTGTTGCTTGAACAAACTTGCTTGACTTCAATCTTGTTATTCTTCTGAAGCTCATGAGTGAGGAAGAACTTTGGAGTAATGTGCTTCGGCTTGTCATCTTTAATGTGTCATTCTTTAATCTGTTGAATACATGCCACATTCTCTTTGCAAATAATGCTCAGAGTACCTGTACTAAGAGGTAATTGACAAGAACTACATATATGCTGAGTTAAATATTTTTGCCATACACATTCCCCACTGGCTTAAAAATCTCAGCATGGTTAGAATAAGTAGCTACCAAAGTCAATTTAGTAGAATACCAAAAACAATGATGGCATCCATTAAGAAACATACAACATGTCATAACATTTGTATAATACCAATCCAAAGCTTTGGTGCAAAACTATATATGGGAAGCATATTTATAAAGAGTGAAAATCTCATTAGAACTTCTCTCGATCTGCGAGTCGAGATAAAATAGTCAATAATTTTCTCGAGCTCTTCTGGAGTCTCGATTAGATTTATGTTATTTATGTAAATAACATAAACTTCTACTATTATAAATCCATTTAAGGATTTTATAAAGATAAACAGGCAAATGGGATTGTTTTCATACTCTTCCTTATATAGACATTTACTAAGACGATTGTACCATATTCTTCTGGAATGTTTCAGGCTGTACAATGAACGTCTTACTTATATTGAGTACGTACTCTCTGACTTTGCTTCAGGCAAAGCAAATCCTTCTGGGATTTTCATATATATATGTCTGTGTATGTTTTCAATCCCAAGTTTCTACAGGAAACCTTGTATCACAAGTTTGCCTTTCGTTCATTTTCCTTACAAACACTCTTTGTAACCTACAGGGTTAACACCTTTTGAGGTTTGTACTATAGGTCCAGATACACCACGTCTATTGAGAGACTACAATTCCTTAATGACATCTCTCGATTTTGGCCAATATATTCTTTGTCGACATTCATTTATAGAACGTGGTTTTGTATCCCAATCATCATTCGCATTTTCCCTTGATATTTGAGTAGCTACCGCATATGCCAATGCGTCATCGATGATAATTTCATTTCTATCACATCTCTCTCTTGAATAATTATAAAGTATAGAGATCTCTTTATTTATTGGGTACCCATTGCCTCTTCAGGGGCTTCTAGAGTCTCTTCTGGGACTCGTGTCACTTCCAGGACATCAATTTCTTCAGGAATTTTAGAGAGAGTGGATTTTGTCATAAACTCTTCGGGAGTATACCTCTTCTGGAGTATGATTGGGATATGATTGCTCATTTCTCCTCTTCCAGGGAGCTGAGTCCTTGAAACCTATAGTTCTAGCACGCTTCTAGCGTGTATAAATTCATTTGTTGCCATATTTGGACTTTGTTCTTCAGGAACACTAATTCGTACTTGTCCTACAAGGACATTAATTCGTGCTTGTGTATTCATAGCCGATAAATGTGACCTAGTCACTTTTGCTGCATCATTAAAAGCATCAAGGAATTCGTTTGTAATTAAGTGCACAATTCTCCGTACTTCATTCTCACATTCTGAAGTACATAAATCTAGATGAGATTGAGTGAAGTATTCCATATAGAACTTCTGGTTCTAAATATCATATGGAACTTCGGGTTCCAATTTCTTGCATAGAACTTCTGGTTCTATTTATGATCCATGATTTTCAATTTTTTATCATGATCTCCTTTTGATAAGAAATAATAAATTATTTATCACTCGAATTAAAATTATAAATACTTGCATATCGAAAAGGAATAAAAATAAATGCAAGTTTATGATTATCAAACAAATAAAAGATTATAAAATAAGGAGAAATTACTTAACCTTTAAATCATCCTCTTTTTAGTACCAATGTGTAGATCTGCTCGCGAGCTTTCCGTAGGAGCAAACGGATCTCAAATCGGACTCCGGATCGTCAAGATATCGCAGAAACAAGCTTCTGCCATTGATTCGGTCAAAACTGCGTTTGACCGTACGACTTGCTGACGTCAGCAGGCTGATGTCAGCACTGCTTCTCAAGCTGGACTACTGCAAACGGGTTCAGGTCGAACTGACCCGACTTGAACTACAACTGCTTCAAGTGCTGGGCTCTACGAAGCGGGTCAGGTCAGAACTGACCCGAACTGGACCTGGAATCATTCCCAGGCCCTAAATGCCACCCTTTTCTTCCTTCCTGGTTCTGCCGGAACCAGAGACCTGCAAACCATCAAAGGAAGCGAGCGGCGATGGTTTGCTCCGGCCGCGGCTGATGAGGATGGCATGTGGTGAAGACCGGCAGTCATTTCGGGAGATGGCGGGACGGCGGGTGACGGCTGATCTGCACGCCGGAAATGGGAGGAGCTCGATGGCCGGCTAACGGAGGCGATGGCAGTACTGCAAGCTCTCATCTTGGTACACCATCTGCGAGTTCAATCCATTCTCCATCCTCTGCTGCGGTGGAACCAAATCCATGCCCTCGGAGACCATTTCAAAGCCCTAAGCTGCCGAAATCTCCGCAGAATCGAAGACAGGAGGCTCCATGTGAAGCCCCAATCACATAAAGAACAGATTTTTCATACGCAATCAGAGAAAGCAGCAGCAATTCAAAGAAGATTAGAGATTTTTCAGCCAGAACCCTATATTACATACATTTTCATCCAAATCGTCGAAATAGAGGTTGATTTATAGCTCAAACTAACACAAACAGAGATTTACAGCGAGGAAAGAAGACGAAACAACACGAAAGGTAGTAGATATCTTCGATATAAGAAGATTTCTCCACCAGAAACCCTAAAGGCCGTGTCTTTTCAAGCGAAAAATCTACAAAAGAGAGCTCGATGGCCCTGATTGAAATGACCCGATCTTCGAAGGATCTGAGGCGGAAAGAAGAGATGAGAAAGAGGAGAGAAAAAAAAAAATAGGTAGCTTAAAAGAGAGCTTCGTGCTGATAACGTGTTAGAATAGGGAGGGAGAGAGAGAGCTCTTATTCATTAGATCTGTGTGTACATAATAAGGGGGAGGAGGATCTTATTTATAGAATAAGATTGCTTCCTCCTCAAGCAACCCAATAGGGAAAAACCCTAACCCTTGTAATTTCTTTATCTCATGTGGGTCCCAATGTGGGCATCCACCTATGATAATAACATCTTATAACAGAAAAAAAGATTTAGCACTCGGCTTTTTATTCTCGTAGAGAGAGGAATCATGCATTCCTATCCTTCCATTAAGAAAGAAAAAAAAAACATTTTAATCATTTGCTTTCCTTGATGAGTAGGTGCTGAACTATATCAAGGACCAGGGTGGGTTCAGATACCCTGAAATAATTTGAAGGCAGCTGATTAGCCACCAGGCCCACTAGAAGTAGAAGATCCAACCCATCCATCCTTCAATGGATGGACCTACAGTTCACATGTTTCACTAATGGGTCTAATAGACGGATAGAGTAGCTGCCAGCTTGGGCATTTTCATCCAAAAAACAATGTATGAATACCTCTATCATCGTTTTTTAGTATTTTTAGTAAAATTGGACAGTTTAATCATAGTTCAAGCATAATTATCTCATTAAAATCCTTTTTTTATTTTATAAACTGTAAAATTTATAAAAGGGACTGAACCCAACACAATTCAAAGTTTCTTAGTTTTCATCTTTTTCTGGTTTGTAGATTACACCCATAACCTTTATTGCATCTAATCATTTTTATTCATTTCTCTAATTTACAAATAATTAATTTCACCACATAATTTAAGTTTGTAACTTATGGAAATATGCAAACTTCCTCATAGTATTTTTTTACTTCTTCACAATATTTTTCTATATTTAATATCATGTTGATATTTATGAAATTACTTTTATTGGTAAAATGACTTGAACCAAAATGTCCATAAATATATAAAACCCTAAAAGGAGAAAAATATGTACAGGGGAGTTGGACCACCATGAATCAATTTTTCTCCTTTCTCATTTTTCCAATTGATAACCAATAGTCAACTTGAATTTTTATTGTATTGTTCCAATTTATTAACTATATGAAGACCCCAAAAATAGAAAAAGTCATACGCAGAAGGGAGTTGAATATTGAACCCTTATTTTTCTCTCTCTGATACGTTGTTCGTGTAATATATGCACTACAAAAAAGAATTCTTTTAGCAGTAGTAGTCTTTTCCACTGCTAAAAGTCAATTTTAGCAGCAGAAATATTTTCATGATAAGATGAGCTTTACCGAAAGATTATTAAAGTAATAAGCGGTGAAGGATATAAGGTCAAGGGTGAGATGAGACTTTGACTTTCCTAATTATTCAATTACTAGTGTGAGGTCTTGGTATTATTTTCTCATTTCCTTGATTCAATTTCTCTTAAAGGAAGGCATTTGATGGTTCTCTTGGGAGATTCATCTTTAGCTATTTATTTTTCAAACTTACACATTCCTAAATATTCAATTACATTTAATAAGGCTCTTAGTCTTTAAAAATGAAAGAAGAATTCTTTGAGGACATGGCTATCCCACTGGTATTCCCCAAGGTGCGTGGACAAACCCATAACACTAATGCACCAGGTAATTTTTGAGTGAGACTCAACAAAAGAAGTGAAGAGCAAATCATCACCTAGGTGGATATTAGTCTTCAGATTAATACATACCAATCACCTTTCATTTTTTATAAAGGACATACCGATTTTTAAAGGACATTTTGTTTCGTGTAACAAGGTGCATTAAGATTTCTCTATTTAAAAATGATTAAGATTCATAAACAAAAGTCAACTTTTAAAAATAACCATCAAATTACTTTAAAAAATGACAATCAAATAATCTCCATGAAATGAATACCTAATCATCACTCTAGAAATTAAGGTCTTAGAAAAGTTGTGGATGCATATACATGTCCTATGCGTGCAAAAAGGAGTTAGGTCGGATCAAAACTGGTCGAGTTAACAATGCATGTTAATGGGCCCCTCTCCAAACCAGGGCGGAAAACTGGTTAAGTAATTTAACCCCTCCGCCGGTTTAAACCAACTCAACCATAATTGTGTGTCTCAAATCTAATCCATTGCAAATATTAAAGCTATATTCAAATTATTTCAAGGGCTTAAGAAAGCCCAACACAAGCTCGATTCACTCCATTTAGAACAAAATATTTCAAGTATTAAAATATTAAACTACTAAATTGCCAAAATGGGGCTGTATATGTGGGTCAGCTTAAACCAACCCATTTGAATAGGTTAAGTGGGATGATCCTAACCCCACCCAGTGTTTGTTGTGGGTCAGGTGCTCCTAACCTATGACCAACCAACATACAATGCGAGTAGAATTAGATTGGGTTGGATATATTTTTCTACCCATGATGTCCAATTTATACATTTCACCTCTCACCTCAAAATTTTCACCTTTGACCTTTTTAATGATCATTCTACGGAGCTAATTTAACTGCAATTCCTAAGCATTCCAATCCAAATAAAGATGCCCTTAGGTTTTTTATACATGGTATGTTTTTTTTTTTAATAATAAGTTCTTTTGTATGAATTCTTAAACAAGATAACAGCCCTCCTTTTACCAGTCCTCAAAATATGCTTGGTAGAAGTTTATTATTTTATTGTTGAACATACTTAGCAATTTAGTAAAAGTCATTTGTACAAAATTGAAAATTTTAGCCCTCATATTATGTTTTTTTTTCTAAAATATGATTACCATGTTATTTTATCTTTTCATTATATAAACTTCAAAGATAAAAATAAAAGATCAATAAGAATTGTAAGTGCAGACTTAATTTTTCCAATGCCAAAACTTTCTTTGTTAATCATTCCAAGAATTCAGAATGTTATTTGTATGAGGGAATTGAATAATTGAACCCTTGCATATTTTTTTCTCTAAAAAGCCTGCTTATCAGTTTCTTGATTTAATTTTTCATTATAGAACTCTAAAAATCAGAATCAAAATTTACTCTTTAGTCTATGAATTATTAATTTATTATTGCCAAGAATTGGATTTTTTTCATTATTTACCTTTCCTAATCAATTTTCTCTAAAAAGCATGCTCAAGAGCTTTTTCAATTTTCTATTATAAAAAATTCTCTCATTTTATTTAACAATTCATACTAGTTCATATATAATGTCAAGTTAATTAGAATTAAAAAAATTAATAATAAGGGGATTGAACCCGACGTGAATCGAACACGCAACCTTCTGATCTGGAGTCAGACGCGCTACCATTGCGCCACGGATCCACTTATATGGCAGGCTCAAACATACTTATATAACAAGAAAGCTCCTCCAAAATCCATGCCAACTCATCTCCACCGTTCAGCTCATGGACAACCTTATTCTTATTTTAGAAAAGCGTGTGATAGGTTGCCTACCATTCTGACACTGATATGAAGTTTCATTTATTTATAGCTGTTGAGGGTTTCAAAATGGCATTTGACCAATAAGACTTGTCGCTCAGGATCACGTACACGGTACAACCATGCAAGTGCAGCACATGCACTGGATAAATTTGAGGGATGTCAAACGCACAGTGAGCGGAGCAAACCCAAGTGCTAGCTATGCCAATAGACCAACACCCAGGTGGGTTAAGATTTGAAAAAATCGGTCAAATAAAAAAAATTAAAGAAAAAAATGTTAAACTCCGAGACCCTAAAATCCAAGTGTTAAAATGGTCTTGTCAGAGTGATATTTGGAAGGTCCATGAACTTGAAGGCCTTAAAAACTAAGTGCTAAAATTACCTCATTAGTAGGACGTTTGGACTGCCTCTAATTGGGATCATTTTCCTCCCCCTTTAATTGGCATGCATCTAAACAAACCCCACACAAGTGAGGGCTACCTATAAAGGAGCAAAATTAAATGTAGGGTCGGTAATCGGACTCAACTCAAGCATCAAGCTCCAGTCCTGTGGAATACATGGGCAATGCAAATACATCCCATCCCCTCCCCCCCCCCCCCCCCCCCCGGGGGTGTTATATTCTCAAGTTTATGTTCAAAAGGTAGGATTGATTACATAATGGAAACTTTGATTAACACCAATGTCATATTTGTGCCTAGTTACATTTCCATCATATGGCCAATTGGATAGTGAGACAAGTTTCATTTTAGTTAAAACTTGAGAATATACCATTAGAGGAGATGAAATGCACTTTGAATGATTTATATTATCTCTATGTGGACCCCACAAAGTAGTTTTAGGAAGTCAGTATACTTGTGATAGAGGATCCAAACTCCATAAATTTAAATGTATGCATGTACTTTTGTGTTTTTAGGTATAATATATGCTTAAAGAAAATGTAGATGTATAGTTATATATGTTGTCTCACATATTTAGTACTTTTCAAGTAGGTTTTGGTAGAGATTTTCAATGTTAATTTCAATTGCAAAAAGAGAGCTCTTTCATTAAAAATGAGCCTTAAACAATTTTTTTGAGAAGTAATGAACCTTTAACAGTCTCCCGCCTCGATCAACGGGATCCTCTTGGGCACATTTGTGTAGCCAGTAGTCTGCGAAAATTAAAGTCCAAGCAATTGTGAAATCTATATTTGTTGTGGCCATTTTTCCTTACAAAAAAGCATAAGCATGGGCCAAATTTTCACGATTCTATGAAAAATAAATTATTAGTGGGTGGCCGTAAAAAAACTTTTCCATGTAAGAGTAAATTTTCTGTGGAACTGATTTTCCGTGGCATGTACACAAAGACGCCCTGAAGGTGGGATTCAGCCATTCAGGGCCCCATACTTCTTACAGAGTGGTCTTAGATTTGAGAGTTGGGCCACACTTGATTTAGTTTTAGATCTGACATTAGAGGATCGAGATTCAGGACTCACACTTGCTGCAGATAAAATATCTACCGAAATCATTATATATATTGGGCAATAGTTACCCATTTTATCCATGAGCAGCGAATAATGTGACAGCAGTAATCCAAGCGTCCCAACATTGAGAGGGTGAGGCCTGCCTTGCATATTCACGAAGTGTGAATGAGTGGAGCCCCACGTACAATTTTAATAATATTCAATATCTATTGATGCTTACATGAAGTGTGAAAATGGTGTTAATATGGCACTCCACATTTTTTAACTTGGAAAATTGCATTGGTAGAAGTCATCCCACGGTGATTACATTTGGTTCAATAATTGATCATAGGATCAAATCAAATCAACTAGCTTTCTTTTTTTCTCATTCCTATGGGCCGTGCTTTTATCCCAAGCATTTTAATTTGTTAAATGAACAAATAAATTCCAAAATTTTTAGAGGGATGTTTATGCTGAACCGTGGAAGAGGAGGTAGGAAATCCAAATCCCTTCTTGAGCAAAAAATAAGACCCTCAAAAAGTACCAGAAAACTTGGAGGAGTGGAATCGTCGCTGCACCCAAATGCATGGCGGAAGGTGCTGAAAATTCTGATGCCACAGCATAAACACCTCGTCATCTTAAATCTTTGAAAGATATTTTCTGCATCTGGATTCCTAGATTGTAGTTGAAATAGTATGCAGCATAAAAAAACAAATGAACTAGCAAATCAATTAATCAACCACACAAGTAAGAAAATACAAGGTTTTTTATGAGGAAAATTTTACTCAGAAAAAACCACAGGTCTTATTATCTAGACCAAAGACAACTAGGCACTATGTAATCACAAGCTACAATATATACTTACAAACCCTTTCCCAGTTGTAACTCAACATAAGATTGCAGATCTTCTTGCCGGCTCCTTGCCGTTTTCTATCACCTATGCTTAAACCAACCACTTTAAACGCATTTTTAAGATGAATCTACTGTGAAAGAGTAGATAGGATGATCTTTGGAAGTTACTCCTTTTTAGCTCTGCAAAAAGGATGCTTTAGAAAAAATGATGGATCTCCAAAAAGTTTTCTTTGCTCATGTTGTGATTTTCTGATAATCACCCGTTGTGCGCATCCACGGAATCACCAGATCAACAATCAACCAACCACAAGAAGAGACACCGAGATTTACGTGGTTCACCCAAACAGGGCTACATCCACGGGCACAGGAGGACGAACATCTTCACTATGGCAAGTAAAGCATACAAGAGATTCCCACACTCTCACCTCATCTCTCCTACATGGTGTGGGATCACCACGGGCAACTACTGCCGCCACCGCTGCAAGGTCTAGGGTTACAGACTATACATATATATAATCTCCGCTTTCTTGGCCACCAAGAAAGCCCCGGTACAATTACCAAAATACCCTTGACCTTAAACCAGTCCCTGGCTAATCCAGTGACTCATCCGGCTAAACCGGAATATAAGACATAAACCTAACAATCTCCACCTTGGCTTGAATTCCGTACAACTCCGTACAACTCTAGCTACTAGGAGATAAAATCGGCAATGTCTTCACGTACCCTGCTGAATGGCACGTCACTGCACCAGGGATGCAGTCTTCTTCAACACTTTGACATGTTGAACCAGCACATGAACTTTGAGCAAAGTTCATCTCGTCAAACTCCACCTCGAACTAAAAGCTCGAAACCATTGACGAATCTGAGTGATATCTGAATCACTCACCATCTTGCCCCCATCTTTAACATCCTTGTGAAGATCCAATCGCCACAAGCATGCAAGCAAACAGATCGGGAATACAAGTCCAGATGACTCCATTGCAGAACAACCTCTGCCTCCGAGCGGTCAAAAAACTCCATTTGACCTGGCCTCCGATCAACTGCTGATACATCAGCTCCTCCTTGCTGCTTTTCCGGCTTGGCTCTGGCAAGATGAATAACATCACATGCGATCATGTGATCAGCAAACCCTTTGCAACTAGGCCGGCGACTCCTATTATTGGGTTTGCAACAACAACCAGGTCGAGTAGACCTGATTCTAGCCTGAATCCACATCTGTTCAGATCTCCTCCAAATTTCTGCATCAAGTTATAGATCTCGTCACCACGAGCACGCTGGAAGAAACGGATCTGAAATTCGACTCAGGATGGCCCCGATAACGTAGAAACAAGTTTCTACGCTCCAATCGATCAAACCTCCTCCTTGACTGTCAAACAGCCAATCAACCTCTTCCACTGTGTAGATCTGCTCGAAACGAGTCCGTAGGCTCAAACGGATCTCCGATCGGACATCGGACGATCAAGATATCGCAGAAACAATTTCAGCCGTTGAAACTGGTCAAATCTGGCCTTTGACCGATGCTGACATCACTGCTGACGTCACTCTGCGCTGTCTGCTGGGCTTCTGGAGCGGACCCGGGTCGGGTTCACCTGACCCGGAACTGAACTGCCCGTTTGCGCTGGGCTGGACCGACTGCAGACAGGTCGGGTCGAAACTGACCTGACCCGGCCTGAACCTGTTCTGCCGGGCTTGTCTCCGCGGGTTGGGTCGGACCCAACCCGAAACCCGAAACCCGAACGATAACCCGGAATCGACCTGTGTTGTTCTGTTGGGCTTTTGCTGCACTGCGGGTCAGGACTGGCCCGACCCGAGACCTGTAACGGACCTGGGATCTGGCTGCCTGGGCTTGCTCCACGGCGGGTCAGGTCAAACTGACCTGACCCGGACCCAAAAAAACCCAGAAGATCGTCTTCAACAAACTCTGTTTCAGCTGTCTGCAACAGAGGACTGCAACCCGGTTTGCAGCGGCCTCATGCCGAGGTCTTCTGCGGCATAGTGGACCGGCGACAACGGCGACGCGGGGCAACGGCGACGGAGACAGCACAGCGGCGGCTGCTGGCAGGGATGACCGGCGATGACAGAGAAACGACCGACAGTGCACAATTTTTTTTTCTTTTGTTTCTCTTTCCGGTCTTCCTCCTCTCGAAAATTCCGGCAGGCGTTCTTCTTCCAGAAAATCCGGCAACCTATTCGCTTCTCCAATGACGATCTGTAGCTAGAATCCAACCGAAGAAGAGAACCCACTTCTCTTCTTCTTCTTCTTCCGGTTTTGATTTCTTCTCGAATCAAGCTCTGATCTCTGCGGTCAATCTCTGATCTCTGGCGAGAACTTCGAATCTGAATCTCGAGAATTTCGGATCTAAGTCTCGAGAACTTCGGATCTGATATTATCTTCTCCGATTTACCCGGAGAACCTCTCGTCTGTTTCTTCCAGTTTCGATTTCTCTGTATGTAACAAAGAAAACGAGTTTTTTTTGATGGCCTATCAGAGATCAGCGTGATCCGGCTTCTCCCTCACAGATCTGGAAAACCAAGAAATCAAAGCAGTAGCGATGGACTCCGAGATCGAAAAACATGTGAATTCTTATTCCTCCGATCCAGCGAGACCGGAGAACCCAATCTCGTCTTCTTCTTCTCCGATGGTGGCCCAAGCAGAAATCACGAACCTGATCTCAGTTAATCTTCATGCGCAACCTCCAAGTCACTGAGCGATCTCCACCTCGCTCAGAAAACTCGAGGAACACCAACCTCGGCTTTGATACCAATTGTTGTGATTTTCTGATAATCACCCGTTGTGCGCATCCACGGAATCACAAGATCAACAATTAACCAACCACAAGAAGAGACACCGAGATTTACGTGGTTCACCCAAACAGGGCTACATCCACAGGCACAGGAGGACGAACATCTTCACTATGGCAAGTAAAGCATACAAGAGATTCCCACACTCTCACCTCATCTCTCCTACGTGGTGTGGGAGCACCACGGGCAACTACTGCCGCCACCGCTGCAAGGTCTAGGGTTACAAACTATACATATATATAATCTCCGCTTTCTTGGCCACCAAGAAAGCCCCGGTACAATTACCAAAATACCCTTGACCTTAAACCAGTCCCTGGCTAATCCAGTGACTCATCCGGCTAAACCGGAATATAAGACATAAACCTAACAGCTCAAAATAAGGAGACTCATTGCTTAGAGCTCTCACAAGATGTCTTTAAATAAGCTCAAGTTCGAAGAAAACACTTAAGGTTGTAATTGAACACAAACAAAAATGAGAAATGAAACAAATAGTGCAGAGTTGATAGGGTTTCTTTATCAGAGCGCTCGAGTTTGGGTTATAATTTTATGTAAACTTTCCAAGGCCATAACTTTGTGGTTTTATCTTTGATGAGACAATCTTGGAACTTACAGATATCTACTCGAAAAACAACTTTCCAATGGTAAGTAGCTTTTTCCAATTCAATGCTCCATTTGTGAGATTAACCTTTTTTATCCATGTTATCATTAGAAAATCACTTCAAAACACTTCAATTTGTATTCTTTCTGATGGGTTGGCGAAGCCAGATGTAGGCATATTATTTACTTAGATGGGCAAATATATAATTCGGCGGTTTAAACTGGGCCCTTTGTTATAATGTCAGATCCGACGGTTGTAAATGTTTGGACATTGTTAATTAGGGCTTTTGTATTTTCTGAGTAGTTAACGAGAGTTGGCCTCTGCAAAGGAGAATCCTAGGGAGAGAGTTCTGTACTCTTATAATCACAAGGAGAGTTTCGTACTCTTGTAATCACAAGGAGAGAACTGTTCTTCTTATGTGGTCATCTCCAAAATAGTAGATAGGCTTGAATCTCCATGAACGTAACCCATATCGGGTGAACCATGCATATCTTGTGTTTATTGTGTGTGAATTGTGTTCTTCTTGTTCTTTTTCATACCTATACTTTCCTCGATTTCTTCACTTCAGTGCATCTGACGACTCGTACCACAGTCCATTCTAAAAGAAATAAAAAATTACAACTCCATGAACCTAAAGTTTTGTCTAACCAATGAAATAGACAACGCACAAATATATTACCAATCTTCATTGATTTTTAGTACTTTGTTAAAAAGTCCATACAAATCCTAACCCATGATCCAATTTTCTATACTTCTACGGATTCCAATTCATGATCAAAGCCCTTCAATATTCTCATATTAATAAGAAGCATCAAAATATTTTGTTTCATTTCTTGAATCTTTAAAAATCTTGACAAGCATGATAAGGCCCATTTTTCTATCCCATACATAAAAGGAAAACGAGCGCTACAGTAAATGCATTGGTACAAATAATACATTAACTTTATAAACAAAATGGGTGTCTACATTTGCATTTCTTTTTTTTTTCCCCTTCTTTTTTGTTTTGTTTTGTCTTTTTTTTTCTTTTTTTTTTGTTCTTGTTTTTCTTTTTTTGTTCCTCGTACTTTTAGTAGCGCTTAGAGTTCAAATCGAGCTGACTGTTGTCTTTATTACTGTGGTGGCCCAAGGTTGGCCAAAGCCCTTATTGGGCCTGTACTACGTAGGCCCTTACCCTATTCTTATAAGCATAGCTTGGACCCTAGGCCTAAAAGAAGAAATTTTTTTATTTTTCTACATTGCCTCCGCGCATTAATGTGTTCACGTATCAACTCACAATTGAATGTTAATCCTCTTTCTTTATTTGGGCTTGGGGCAACAATGCTTGCAACAAACAACTTGCTATGTGCAATCTCCTACTAAAATGACTATTTAGGACTAAGTAATGACTATTTAGGACTATAAAGCTCTTAAGAAATTTAAATTTATTATTTGACTTCTTCACTTTACTATTTGCCTGCAGGGTCTGCCATTGAATATGAATACTCTAATGAGGGACATGCCGTTTACCCTTACACTTAAACTATGACACAATATATATATTTTCATAAAATGATCGTGATTTACATGACATTTTGGTAAGACCTAACTGATACTCGAATAAATATATAATCTGGCTAGACTTTGGCCAGACTTATTTATAGCCATACAGGCTACGGTGAACAACAAATTACAATATAGTTGATGCAAGATAGCTAAATAGGTAATAAACCTAAGAGTCACAGAGAAACTTCCTGCGTTGGGGTTTTATAAAGATAAATATTTTTCTCTTGAATACACTCATATTGGTCCATACCACGACGATATCTCACTAAGGTATCCGTCGCGGTCTCATTCCCATTGGTATCGTATAAATATTCGCCGATGCCTCACTAAGATATTCATCGAAGTCTAGTTCACATTGGTATTGCATAAATATGTGTGTACTAATGAGAAACATTATTTTCTAACATTTTGAATTTTTTAATATTTTTAAAAATTTTTGAGGTAAAAAAAAAATTCACATCACGACGACCACAGTAGACCCCAAACCACAACAGACACTAACATCGTATCGTTTTTTGGGGGTAAACCAATGCCGCAATTTTAATCCATCAGTGGAGTACCCATTCAAACTTCACCAAAGGCGGGTTCCTCCTTAATTTCACTAGGTCCTACATGCAAACGGAATTGCTGTACAGTGCACAATGAGTAGGAGATAGGTTGTCCATATAAAGACACTTATATTATTTAATATTGAAGGTTTTTTTTTTTTTGGTGTTTCGGTTTTTTTTGGGGGGTGGGGTGGTTGTAAGTATATATGTGATTTCTAGATTGCAAATAATCAGACAACATGTACACATAGCAAAAATTAAATCAATCAATCACAAGCACAAACCACAAGAAATAGACGCAAATTTTTTTATGTGAAAACGCCATAACTGGATTAAAAACCACGAATCCAACGAGGATCAACTATCAAACAATGTCGAATAGTTATAAATACCTTTTTTGCACTCTAAAGACTAAGTTCTTCTTGTTGCAACTCTTTCTACTCACGAACATTCTTTCGCCGTGCACTACTCTTCACTTGATCAACTCACATGTTGATCACTCAAGATGGCCTCAATCTTCTACAAAAAATATAAAACTAACAGCTTTAGAACACAAGACATCTCAACTCTCTCCGATGGATGTTTTAGAAAAAGATGATCTCCAATATAAAATCTCTATTCAAAATAATGAAATCCTTGCATTAGGATAGAGAGAGAACCATTTTAAATAGTCATAATAGTAATTCACCAACATAGGAATTGGCCATAAATGAAATTTTGCAGATTGATGGATTTTTGTATGTCGACCAATCGATTGGGTACCTATTCTCTTTAGATACCAAATTCAAATCTTATCCCGATTTCTAAATCCGATTAATCCGATGTCTTCCTCACTTCTTTGACATTTTTTCCTTTGATTCTTCTTTTCAGCTCATTTGGTGACTTGAATCACAATCCTTTTAAAAGAAAGATAAAATACAAGTAAATGGATCCGGAGTTTATCCAACCCCTGCATTAGCAAACATAAAAAAATTCTTTCAAATATGACCTAGTTGGAATATTACATTTCTACTTGGTGGATTGCAACAAGAATTTTCAGAGATTAAAACAACAGCCTGTATAAAGTTTTATGAAGCTACTACTGGACCCAATACTTTCTGGTCCAAGAATTATTTGTAAAGGCTTCCAAAGTTTTGTAGTAAACAGAGTTTTTTTTTTTTTAAGAGTAGCAAACAGAGTTATCTGTACTTACATTTATTGGTAAACCGCTTTCATGAGGACAAAGTTCTGAGGATTTGAAGAGGGCCAAAGGATCATATTTTATCACAACAACCTAAATGGCTCACAACATCGACATGTTGATTCGGATGCAGGGCGGAACCAGTATGGGGCAAGTCGGGGTACCTCGGCTTAAAAAGAAAAAAGAATTTATATAAAAAATTAGGCACCCACCCCCACCCTACTGTCTTTCTTTTTCTTCATTCTCTTTTCCCTTCCCCTTCCACCTCAAGGCCAGCCACCAACCACCGGTGTTACATAAATGTTCTAGTATGGCTTTTGTGCTACTAATTGCCAGTCCATCAATCAATCCATCAGAAAAAAAAAAAAAAAACCATCAGAGAGTCAGATAATTGGAGCTTCAAGTTGGCATTCCTAATCTAATAAATAGAGTATGGGTCTAGTGGCTAAGCCCGGGATCTCCGATTACATGTAAATAAATCTCCCGAATGATTAATCGAATCCAAATATAGATTCCAGCCCTTAAAGCACCTGACAAAAGAAAAACGCCATAATAGAAATAAATCTCAAAACAAAACTTTAATAGATTAAAAATAAGCATGTATTACAATGGAAGACTCATCTATATATAAGTGTGACTGGGTCTAAATAACTAAAGCTTACTAAAATAAAATAAACACTTACTAAATTCTATTAATCAATTACTAAATACCAATCCAACATAAAATAAAAATTACCCTATTAATTAGGAACTATCTAATTATGGATGGGGATCACTAATCTTGATCAGATCATAAATCAGGTAGAGCCCAACAATGCCAATATCCGGCCTGCATCATTTAAGTTATTTAGTTGCTATTCAACTAGCCAACATGACTAGAACCCAAACCCAACTGATCAAGTGCACCATCAGTCTATCACCACCAATCTAATTAATTTGTTAATTTTAGAATTCAAGCTAAGTTGATATAAAAAGTGAGACAGGCGTACTTGGGTTGAGTTGAGCCTACATACAACTCGATCAAGCACAACCCAACCTGGCCAGTGTTCAGCACAAGAAAGAAAGTAAGCACTTTACCTCCTCCTCCTAACACGCACAGGCAATCCTCCTTTCATCTTCATCGTCAGCGACACCATATACTCCGGCCTCTCTCTTCTCATCACCTCCATCTCAAACTCCCTGATCACTGCCGCTGCCACCGCCTTCATCTGCAAATAGGCCATCTCCCTCCCCAAACAGACCCTCGGCCCGCCATGAAACACCGGAAACCGGAACTGGTCCACCCCCACAAACACCCCTCCTTCATCCAGCCACCTCTCCGGCTTAAACTCCCTACAGTCCTTCCCCCAAAGCTTCTCCATCCTCCCCATTGCATACGCACAGTAGTCCGCATGCCAGCCGGCCCCAACAACCGTCCCGTCCGGCAGAACATCCTCCCTCACCGCCACCCTTGAGTCTAGCGCCACCGGTGGGTACAGCCGCAGTGCCTCCGATATCGCCGCCTGCAGGTAATTCATCTCCTTGAGCTCCTCAAATGTTGGGATTCCGGTCTCCGGCGCTGCCACCGCTGAAAGCTCCACGTATATCCGCTGCTCGCATTTGGGGTTCTCGGATAGCAGCCAGAAGAACCAGGTCAGTGCGGTGGACGTCGAATCCTTGCCTGCAAGGACGAAGCTTACTACGATGTCTCTGAGAAATTTCAGATCCGGTTTCGAATCAAGTTTTGGGTCGCCCGCATCCGACCCGAATATGAACCTCGACAGCAGATCGAGATCCCTGCCGTCCCGATTTCTGAGCTTGCGATCAATCACTCTCATTGCGTATTCATCAATGATCTTGAGCATCCGTCTCAATCTCTTTTCCGACCCGACGTTGAAAAACCGTTGGATCTTCCAGATCCACGGCGCAAGGGCAAAAATTCTGCCGGTGCAGATCTTCACGGCTTCATCAAAGGCAGTGATGAAAGGAGGGAGAGATCGGGTATTCGGATCTTGATCCGGATCCAAACATCTCGGATCCTCTCCGAATGCTAAATTGCAGATGTTGTCAAAAGCAAACCGCTCGAGAATCTCTTGTAGATCGACGGTGGAGGAGGCATCAGCGGCCGCAGCGAGGACGGGGAGGAGGCGGGCGGTGATCTCCGACCGGACGGTGTCGGCGACAAAAGATTTGAGGGACTTGGTGTTGAATTCGTGGCTGGCGATCTTTCGCTGGGATGACCAGAGGCTGCCGTCGGCGACGAAGATGCCCGCGCCGAGGAGGTCGGAGAGGGGGTCGTGGAAGCGGGGTCCTTTTATGTAGTTGGGGAAGTTGAATTTGAGGAGGTGGGCCACGTTGGTGGGATCTGCGGTTGCGATGCCGCGCCGGGTGAAGAGTGGGCCACGGACGAGGATGGTGTTGGAGGGTGAGGTGGAGAGGAGGTCGGTGGCCCAGTCATAGAAACGGTGGCGGTTTTGGAGGAAGGCTATGGTGTTGCCTATGATGGGGTATGTGAAAGGAGATGGAGTGTTGGACCTTGGAGAGGAAGGACGATGGAGGTAGAAGAAGAACAACAGGAGGAAGAGGAGAGAAGAAAAGAGGAGAGGAAGGCACAAGTTAAGATGACCTTCTTCCATACCTTCTCCTTTCTCTCTGTGCTGCTTCTCTGCTTCTCCTTCTCCTTCTTCAATGATTCCTAGTAATTGATTTGGTTGGTATTTGGAAGAGGAGCCCAAGTGGATAATGTTGACTCATGTGGGTATTCCCATCATCCCATTATAATATATGCACGAGGATTCAATTCTGATATGATTCATTTTGCAGTTGAGGTATGATTTTGTAATTAATTGAAAAATAGAAGACCATTTTTTATGTTAATTTTTAATTAATTATATATTAAATCTAGATGGAGGCATGTGGAGAGTGCCACGTTAGCACCCTCTTTTTTCTTATCTTTTTTTTTTCTAGAGGGTCAAATAAGCATCTTAGAAAATGATATGTGGCACTAAAATATTAATTTCTTGAAATATCTTCCTCTATCACTATCCTTAAAATCTCTTCCCATTGTTTATTTTAGCACCCTAAATTATTTCCTAAAATCTTTTACTCATCATATTTTTCACAACCCCTAAACTTACTTTGATTTTAAATTATTATCTAAAATCTTTCCTCATCCACCATCACCCCTAAACTCACTCCCATTATATATATTAAAACTATAAAAATGGAGGCCTCTGGAGGGTGCCACATCAACACTTTTTATTTTTTTTCTAGAGCGCCACATTAACATCCTCGAAAATTACATGTGATACCAAAAAATCACTAATTCCCCTAAAATCTCTCCATCTACTACTATCACTAAAATCTCTCACTCATTTTCCTTTTTTGCAGCTTTTTTTTGTTGCTTGATCCTATTGTTACTTAAATGGTAGCATGATAATTTTTCTTGTGGAACCTCTTTATAAAGATTTGGCACCAATCAAAATAGATGTCTCTATTTCTTATAGTAGTTAAGCTTATAATCAAATTATAATACTAATTTTTCTTGTGGGGCCTATTTATAAAGATATAATACCAATCAAAATAGATAGCTCCATTTTTTTTATAGTACCATCAAATTATAAAAACTTTGTAATACTTTCAAAATATGGAAGTGGGCTTCACCAAAATCATTCCCAAAGGATATGTCTCTGGGCCACCATGAAATTATAAAAATATTAAGTTTTTTTATAGTTATAATGGGTTCAGCTTATGCTCATTTAAAATTTGGTGTGGATAAATCCAAGCCCGTAACACTTACTTCTCCAATTAGATATGAAATGTTATTTTATCTAATTTTTTTTCTGAATGGTTTCCAAGTTAAATCAACTTTATTCAAGCAACTCCAAGGAAGAAGGTTGATGTTGCATTTTTTCAAATTATAAAAATAAAGCTTCTCAAGTAATTTTGATATTCTGTTACTTGCTTATTTCTAATTGATTCTAGAGATAAGGATTTTATGATTTTTTTCTTGGACATTTAACTTGGTGGAATAATATTTATATAATATCCTTTATTTTTCCTCCTTTTTTTTTCTAAGTAGGAAGTGAGCTTTTTTAATAAAAACTTTTGAGATTTAAGTAGACTCAAACTATAAAAATTTTTTCCTTTGAAGATGTTATTTTTTTAATTTTATTAAGATAAATTCTCAATCATCTTCATCATCATTTCCTTTTTTCAATTCTTTTTTTTATCAATTTTAAAGCAAGTGACATTAGTATTTTAATCTAATTCTAATAAATAAATTAGCTTGGTAGATAATATATTCATCTATTATTTATTTATTTATTTTTATTAATAATATTTTGAAGAATACAATAATATTTGATGTATTATTTTTATACAGTAAAAACCTTTAAATATCTATCTTAAGTAAGGACTAGCAATACAGGCTCGTGCTTAGCCCGTACCTGTATAAAAATTTTAAATAGTTTATTACAAAGTTTATAAAAATAATAAAAGTTCAATTATTTATAAAATTTAATAGACTTTTGAATTTTTTTTATTTTATTTAAACTATGGGAATCATTCAGTGGGCTATTTACATTTTCAAACATTTTCTAATTTTTATTTTCTTGATTTAGTAGGTAGACTTTTATAAATATCTGAAAATTTATATTTTTATAAATTTTTTAATAAACTATTTAATTTTTTTATGGAGGCCAGGGCTAAGTATGGGCCTATATTGCTAGTTATATCTATTAAAACTTTAAAAATGGAGGCCTATGAGGGGTGCCACATTAGCACCTTTTTTTTTCTCTAGAACGCCACGTTAATATTTCACCAAATCACACTTGCTTGATTTCTCTAAAATCTCTCCTTCATCAACTGAAGTCAATCTAAAGGGAATTTCCTTTTCAAAAGTCTAATCTTTCATGGTCTCTAATAAATCATTCTTTATTTAGACTTTCTTAGCAAAGGTGTTCATGAATCAGGCCAGTTTCAGCCCGTATCCAGCCCATCCTGCTTTCATCTGGGTTTGGACCTTAATTTTGAGTACTTAGGTTGAGCTTGAATTATTTGACTAGGCCTATTTAATAGATGAGCCGGTCTTAGATTAAATGGTAGAGAGACCAAGCCCGGCTCAACTTGGCTTTAAAAATAATTGTTGGAAAAAAGATTAAGCATGTATTGAATGCATGACATCTCATTGAGACACAAACATCCAAACAGTTGAGATAATGAAAAATATATTTAAAGGGAGACCTTTTTTTGGTTATAATATTAAATTGGGATGAACTTGGGCTTAATATGCTTCAAATGGGCCGGGCTTGGGCTAGCAAATTTTGGCCCAATTTGGGTTGGAGATAGGCTTGGCCCATGAGGTTAGAACTCGAGCTGAGCATGGACATTCATGAGTCCAACCTAGCTCAGCCCACGACTACCTCTATTATCTAATGTCATGGGTAAGCAACTCTATCTTATGCTATAGTAAATAGTTTATCATTTGAACCTTTCATCCCTTATTTCGTTCAATCCCATCATGGTTCTTGATTTTAGATGGGGTTTAATTGGATCCACACTCTTTAATCTCCCTCAATCATGTAATTCAAATTAGCGAGAGTGAGTGGAACACAAGGATTCTCATAAATTGTATTTTTGATATTTCTGCTATATGATCATGTCATCTCTTTGCTTATCAATTTATTTCTTTTTCTATATTATATTGTATTTTACTGTTTTTTTAATCATAGTTCTGTTTTATTATTTTTTCAGTTTTGATGGAATCTTTTAGTTTCTTTGGTGATAAGTTTTTATGGATTTATGTTTTTTCTTTCATTTTTAGCTCAATTTTTTGTTTTAAGGCATTGGTTTTTCATGAGTTTATTTATTTTTTCTTCTAAGTTATTTTTTTTTATTATTGGATTGTCTATGGACTTTTATTTTCGTGTTGTATTTTTGTAGTCTTTTTTATCAATTTTTTTTATTATGGGTTTATTCTTATGATTTCAAAAGATTGTTTATAGTAAAATATTCAACTCATTTTAAACAGATCAAAGTAATTTTATTTTGAAAGTAACTAATTATTTTTTGTTATTATTATAGGTTCTAATTTTGCTGTAATTTTTGCCATCTTAATATGATTTAGACTAAATATTATTTAAATCCTGTATTATTTTTAATTCTATAGATTATATATTGCCCGTTCTAAGAATGGACATATTTTGCTAGTTGTAGTTCAACTTGATAGGAATAATCCTGGGTGCACACACAATTCATTATTTTTTAACATACAAACGTGCACCAAGTAAATCTAGGGGTGTTGGAACATAAAGAGCAAACCCGGGCAATATACCAACTAAGCAACACTGAGGTGGGCAGTGTTACCGTGTATAAATCCATTTTAAATTTAAATAGAAGGTTTATTGGAATGGTGAGATAGATTAGAAACGGCTTATTAATTGGGAGCAGAGGTGGGAAAGTGATGGCCAGTTGGCCTAGTCCAAAAGTTTAGAAGTGTCAGCCAAAAACCATTAAATTAGGTCATCATAATACAAAAGTCAAGTTTAGTGGGGTTTAGGTTGTACGTCATTTATGGAGCCAATCCAGGCTAAGAAAATTTAGTTATATGATCATGTCGATTTGGACCCACTTGGAAATAAAAGGTGCCAACAATCCAAACCTAAGTCAATGTGTTCGGTTCAGGTTTTAATTGTTGTGCTGGACAGCTTATTAGATCAGACAAACAATACTGACTGCCTGACTTGCTTGGATCTTCTTGTAATAATATAATTGGAGGAGGACTTATTTTAAAGGAATTTTTATAAAAACGTTAGGTTTACAGTTGGACAATTATTATTATTATTATTATTTTTTAATTAATTTTTATAAAAACGTTATGAACTGAAGCCAAAGTGGTAGATAGTGTCTGGAGAGGCTGGAGAGATACTGGAGTTGAGATCAAGTCCTGTAAACCATCACCATCATTGTGGGGTCCGTACTGCCCCTACATCACCTTCGGCAACCTGCTCATACACCCCGGGTGCATGGGTGGCTGCCCGAATGTGATGTCATCCCCTCGTGGTTTTAATTAGAAGATCCGGACTTGAGATTTTGAGGCAGGAATTGATTGAAATGGCTCTTTTCTGTCCTCGGTCTACCAGGAGTTTCTTTGTAAAGAAAGATTTGAGGATATAGTGTTCACACGTTAAAAGGGGTGAGAGATGTTTGTCAGACTATTGTCTAAGAGGACACACATGTGACTACTGGCCGGTCAACAGTTTTTAAAATTACCCCACCGGACGGAAGAAAGAGTCCTCAGATGTAGTAAAACTGCTCACATCGTCCTACACTTGCAGGAAGAATATCCGAAAGAGCATACCGAAAGAGGTGACCTACGTAGGTTTTGAACCCTATAAAGCCAAGTAAAAATTGCGGTTCCTTATCACATGGGTAAAAAGCTATTCTCCGGTTAGTGTGCAAAAAATCTCTGTCCTTTCTTCCCAGAACACAAATTAATGAAGAGTCTGGGAGTACGGCCAAAGATTGGTGGGGCATTTTTAAAGCTGCTGTTCTTTTAATGGAAGATGCTTCAATGACATGGGCTTTATGTTTGCTTTCAGCTGCCGGATGTTAAGGGCCCGT
Organism: Sextonia rubra; assembly: GCA_037013555.1. Lineage (NCBI taxonomy): Eukaryota > Viridiplantae > Streptophyta > Magnoliopsida > Laurales > Lauraceae > Sextonia > Sextonia rubra. The sequence continues at coordinate 12,885,853 of JASUAD010000007.1, read as the reverse complement.
TTGTGTACATGCTGCACAAATCTTTCTCTTTGGCGGGAAATCTTTTTCTGAGCCCCCATAAAAATTTATTTTCCAAGGGAAATTTTTCTCATTTTTTCACTTCTCCGATATGAATTGTGGCAGCACCAAATATGAATTTTACTATAGAGCCAAAAAATATTTCTGCAATCCTCACTTTTTCAATGGAAAACCACATAATTGTGCCCTAAAAAAGGGAAAAGGGCTCACAAGGATATTAAAAACAGAGTTATGATACAGTGACTAAGGGTATTTTTATCAAAAAAATTGGCATTATGTAGAAAGCATTCAGCCGATGATTTTTAAAATTTCTGAACTGCCCCTTTTTTAAAAGCCCAAACATAATTTTGAGTAAAAATTCTTATTTTAAATTTAAATATAAATTCATGTCTGGAAGAATTTCAAATTCTCTAAAAACTGTTCCCTTAGGTGGAATTTCAATTTTCTCCTCTTAGTAGAGCATTTGGAATTTCAACAAAATGCGTAGAGAATGGATTTCAGATATATTCCAAAGTGTACAGTCCACCAACAGCTAGAATATTTTTTAAGTATTCTTCTAACAACAAGAAAGTCATTGAGGATAATATTTCGTGGAGAACAATTTGATATCTCATTCGTGCCCATTAGATAATGATCTATATGTTATTTAGAGTACATAATTCAACTCGTGCGAGAAAAGTCATTGAATGGAATATTTCATGGGGAATCTTTACCCAGTTGAATTAAAACTAGAACTTATCAGTAACTTAGGGTGCGCTTGGCATCTTGCGATTGAGATGTTCTCATGTAGAAAATTTATTTGATATGTGTAAATTATTATTTTGAATTTTGGTTTGACAGTAAGAAATTTTAAAATTTTAACTCATTAGCATAAGAAACTCATAACAAAAAAACTTTTTTTTAAAAAAACAACTTGCTGGCATATTGATTTCTACTTTTCTCAAAGTGATTATACTACTTAATTCTTAAAGTGGATTATATGTTAGTAATCACAAAAAGTAGGCCTATATTATGACTTCTAATTTCTTATAATAGTGAGACCACATCATAAATTCTTTGAGTGTGTGCCCTATATTCTAATTTTTAAATATGAGTTATATGGTCAAAAAAATATCTTTAAAACAAAGTTTAATCTTTCAAAAAAAATAATATTTCAAGAAAAAATACTAAAAATCTCAAAAATGAATTAATCTTTCAAAAAAAATTTAATCTCTCAAAAAAATATTTTATTTTACAAAAAAATTAATCCTTGAAAAAAATTTAATCTTTTAAAAAATATTTAATATTTCAAAAAATATTTGATATTTTAAAAAATATTTGAATATTTCAAAAAATATTTGATATTTTAAAAAATATTTGAATATTTCAAAAAATATTTGATATTTTAAAAAATATTTGAATATTTCAAAAAAATTAATATTTAAAAAAATATTTTATATTTCAAAAAAATTAATTATTCAAAAGACTTAGCATTTTAAAAAATATTTAGTCTTTCAAAAAAATATTTAATCTTTTAAAAAAATATTTAATCATTGAAAAAAATTTATTTTCAAAAATTATTTAATATCTCAAAAATATTTAATTTTTTAGAAAAAATATTTAATATTTCAAAAAAATATTTAAATTTTCAAAAAAAATCTTTTAAGAAAATATTTAATCTTTCAAAAAAAATCATCTTTCAAAAAAAATTCAATCTTTAAAAAAAATCGAAAAAAGGTAGAGTCACATTGTAATTCATTTGAATGTGGGCCCACATTGTGAATCCTATGAGTCCCATGTTCTAATTTTAAAATATGGGTACCATGTACTTTTTAGAGTAGAATTCCTATTTACAATTAACAAATAAAATGGCCCTATATTATAATCTCTTATAATTTTTAAAGGTGGGCACAACATTGTAATTTCTAAATGTTGATCCTATTTACAAAATCACAAAAAATGTGACTCTACTAGTAATTTCTAAATGTGGGTCACATAGTCACAATCATAAATAGTGGTCATACATTATAAGTATATTATGTTGTAATTTATAATAATGGGTCCCACATTTACATTAAAACAGGTCGCCGCGCATTATACTTCTTATAAAGGTAAGCCTACCTTAGAAATCCTATGAACATGGGCTTCATGTTCTAATTTTTAAAGGTAAATATTACATTGTAACTTCTATAAGTGGGTCCCACGTGCACCAATAATAAAGTGTTGCAAACATTAAAAGGTGGGTCCATATTTTAAATCTTATGATTCTCTTCCTTCGTTTATTGGAGAAAATTTTTTATATCGTTAATAAACAGGTTCCGTGTAATATATTTTCAGCAAAGTATTTTAATACAATATTGCCCAACAAGTTCTACAGAGTTTCGTTGTTGGGACAACCCGATCTCAGCACAAAATTGAGAACAATATGAGAACAATGCCAAATTGGCCTTTAAGTTCTACGAACTGATTGTTTAGTTAACTTAAGTGCGGTGGCCACACAAAGGGCATCATAAATTTTCATCAGCCGACCTCCCCCACTCCCCCACCCCTGGCCCCATCTAGAGGAGATGATTCACGCAAAGGTGCTTCACACAAAGGCCCATCACTTAGGAATCTAGACACGAAATCCAATACCCATAGAGAACAACTCCTTACCTTAGTGGTAATGGGTGCCTTTTCTCATTGGGAGGTCTCACATTGAAACCTCCTTTCTTTCCATGTGAATTTTTACGATCTCACATGTGCGAGTAGTATTTGTTTCCTCACGTGCGAGTCCCCAATAGGCCATTACCTTGCATATGTGAGTTGTATTTATGTCTTCACATGTGCGAGTCCCCATTATTTTGTATGTGTGAGTTGTATTTCTATCCTCACATGTGTGAGTTTCTATTTCAATGCATGTGAGTTCTGTTTGTACGGTCCTAGCCCCTTAGCTGGGTTAAAAAAAAAATGCAATACCCATGAATGATGAAACCATGACCTGCCAAATGACTTAGGAACTAAATATTTAACCGTTCCAGCATACCATAAGACTGTAAAAAACAAGCATTCACTTGATTCTTTGAAATTCAATCTCTCTGTCATATTTAACAAGTATCATTGCTTAACGGGTATGTAGTTCATTATCATATTACTAACATTAATGAATTTGCAGACTTATGGTGAAACACGGGAACACATGTTGTTATTGCAAATCATACATATTTTATCGATCCACACTGCATGAACATGATGTACTGCATATAACTTAATTACTACAATTTTTTAAATGTTGAGAGAGATTATCAGTTAGCACCTTCTCAAATCCAATTATTTCAATCCTTCCGTTCAAAAAAATAAACCAAATTCAAAAACCCAAAAACCGAGCTCCAACCATATCTGGTAACCTAAATTAAAGTTCTTATTTTCATTCAAAAATAGATTAAAAAAAGAAATTAAGACATTTTATTATGAGACCGTCCAGGTTGTTAGCATATTTGTTGAAAATCATATGGTCATATGCCACAGGTCCCACGTCAGATTAAGCATGGTAGTAGCCATCAAAGAATTAGTACTCCACTATAAATAAAAGACTTACTCAAGAACCACAAATAAGACTCCCAGATGGACTAGAAGGATGTGGGCCTTTGGTAAATAAGTCTTCAGGAAGCGTGACTCTTTGAAGCTAACCTATATAAAGGACATCCCACACACACTCCTTTTTTCCAAAAGACTCTAGAAGGCTCCATTATAGAAGGGTGGTTTGGCTTAACGGCAAAAGCTTACCAATAACGTCTTGGAGGACGCGAGTTTAAGTTACAAAAATAGCCTCTTCAAAATTAAGGTAAGGCTGTGTACATCTTGCCCTCCCCAAACCCCGCTATGAGGGAGTCTCGTGCACTAGGCCGCCTTTTTTTTTTTTTTTACTCTAGAAGGCTATAATAGATTGCTCAACAATCCTATCTAGATTTCAAGATAAACAAGCAGAAGAGATAAAAGAGATAAAGAGATGAAGTCAGAAAGCTTACAATTGGCCCCACCCTATCTTGGACGTCCCACACTCTATCTCCATTCAAGTTTGTTTCAAGCAAACTCTATCTCCACTTATCTCCTCTCTCTAAAAGTTTAATTGTGATTTAACTTGGAAGAAAAGAAAAAGAGGGATGAGATCAAATTGGGATAGGATATGGATTCCCACATGCATGGGATGTCCACCCTTGCTCTCCACACACCTTGGACGTCCAGCCACATTTATGGGTCCCTCCTCTCATGCACTTTCAATTAAATTAAAGAATTGTAGGCCCCACTTTATGCTTTCTCACAATGTGGGCCCAGTCTGGAAGAAATTCTCAAAACACACAAGAGGTGTGCAAAGAAGTTTGGATTGCTCTCTCTCCCCTCTTCTTATCCTATGTCATCTCAACTTGGAAGTCAAGCAAAACTCTCTCTCTCTCTCTCTCTCTCTCAATGGACAAAATTCTATCTCTTCTTAAGAGTTTAAGAGAGAAAATCAAGTAATGCAAAATCTATAAAAGGAGCCAGGGGGGCACATCCAACCCATGGAGAAATTCACCCCCCCCCTACCCTCTCTCTAGCCCTTCCTCCCACGCCCATTCCTTCTCTCTCTCTCTCTCTCTCGATCCATTCCCTCCATCACTTCATCTTCCTTTCAAGAAGCTATGCTGGCTATGCTGTATTGGAGATCCCAAGCTAGAGGAGGAGTTCTTCATCCTAGTATGCTTTGTTGATATTTTTAAGTTCTTTTATCTTATGTAATCAGTAAATACATATTAGTAAAGATTGATTTTCCTTTGTTATTTTCTCTTTCTCTTTGTGTTTATGCTTGTGGGTTGTCCTTTCTTTTAGATAATCATGTGTGGATTGTAAGGTTAGTAGAGTGTTAGAATTATTAGTGTTGGCTAATTCATGAGTCGGATAAAACTCTAGGCCTATTGAGTTATAGTTTTCCATTTATTTTAGAATGGATTGTGGTATGACTTACTAAAAAAGCTGAAAAGAAGAAACTTAGAAGAAAATCAAAATCTGGGACAAAAACCTTGTTCATTCGAATGAGTGCAATGCATAGTGGATACCCGCGACTTTGTTCGTTCAAACGAGAGGCAGCGATTTCTGAACCGACCTTGCACAAAGTTGTTTTCTTATTTTATCTAGAATTGCTTGTTTTATTCCTAGATGGATTATAACTTTAGGGCACAAAAATTAGGTTACTTAAAGGGTATCTCTCTCAACCCTAGAGTACCAATTATCACAAAATCTCTTAATTTTGAGTCTGGAAAACCTTTTCGAGATTTATCTTTTTCTCTAGAGAAGCCATTGGAGAGATTGTGCTGAAGCTTTAAATTCCAAAGATTGTGGCTTTTACAACTATGGAAGATTCGTTCACCTTATGGATTTAAGGTGGTTGGTTCAAGCACGGCGAGCGGTGAGCTGTAAGGAGTTTGCAAGAAATTGTAATCCTTAGGTTGAGTTGCATCCAGGAGGGTTTATAAGTATTACTTTTAATAGTTCAAGTTCTAGTGCTTGGTTTCCTTTGGTCGGGAGATAGGACTTGTAGTTTTTGCTGCGTAGGGTTTCCACATAAAAAACCATGTGCCTCATCTTTTTTGTGTGGTTGATTGATTTACTTGTTCATTTATATTTAAGCCATTGTTAATTGAATTACGATATCAAAATCTAATTTGGGGTTATTTTTTCAATTGATATTAGAGCCAATCACACAAATCCACTGTATGTTGATCTATTGAGATTTCTAAAATGGAAGTCAGTCGAGAGGCACATCTACAACCAGGGCATTGTTGCTGAAAGGTAAAAACCCTTGCATGAGGATGCCCAAAAGTAAGGAAACCTACAAAGATTAGTTTTCAATCATTGCAATGTTGAGTCCAAAGGTTTTGGGCATGTTGCATCCTAATGTGTAAATAGAAAACGGAAATCAAATTGCAAGGTTTTGAAAGTTTCTTAAGATGAAGGCAATGATTTTGAATCTTCTTCCCTTGATACTGCTAGTTCAAAGTTGATTGCATTTATAGGAAAGACTTACTTTTCATCCACGCATGTTTCTTTTGACAATAGTGTGCATTTTGATGATGATATTGATGAAGTGTTAGATATTGAAGAAAAGGATTGGGAGGAAGCATTTCACTCCATGTGCAAAGATTGTGTGAAGCTGACTAAGTTTAACAAAAAGGTCACACTCAAGTTGAAAACTTATGAAGATCAAATCTCCTCTTTGAAGCAACAGTTGGCATAAGTACTTGCTAAGGTACGTCTCTTGGAAGATTAGAAGAGTTCTGTGGTTGACAAGCTAATTGATAAAGGTCAAAAGTATGAATCACTAAATGATGATTTTGAAAACTGTGAACAAGAAATTAAGTTCTTGAAAGAATAGCTGAGTAATTGCAAAAAAGAAAAAGATGATTTAAATGGAGAGTTGAAGATGACTATGTTAGAGTTGAATGCAGCTAAAGCTTTGATGAAGAAGATGAACTTTGGATCTAAGAAACTTGAGGACATCTTGTACAGTCAAAAGTTGCCTTGTGACAAATGAGGTCCTGGTTATGATCATGGTGCATCAACTCGAAGGCTAAAGGCAAAACAATTTTTGTTAGAAAGTTCTATTGTTTCAAAAATTGCATGTGCTAATTTTGTTGTTGGTACTTTGAAGAAGAATGTGTCGTGTTCTAAATCTACACCCACATGTCATCATTGTGGAATTAATGGACATTCGTCCCTATTACAATAAGCTGAGAAGTTTACAAAAAAATAAGCAATATCTCATGCAGTTGTCTGAGCCAAAGATCAAGACAAGAGTCATCTGGGTCAAGAAATCTAACTTGCCTATTGAATTCATACACACTGTGCTAAAAACTTCTAATTTGTAAGTGTCGGTACTAAAGTTCAATCCCTTATTAAGAAGATCAAGCCCCCACTCCCTGAGCTAAAAAAAAGATGATATTTAGAGGGAGTTATAATTAAAGGGGAGTTGCAAAAGTTGACAGATATGTAGAATGCTAATAATTATTTTTGTCAATTATGACAAAAAAGGGGGAGTATGAAGGATTTGCTATACATATAGATATTCAATTATATTTTTTTTTACTGACAATATTCAATGTAATTTTGGGGTTCTACTCTGGGTAGAACATTTTGTATTATCTAGAGAGTTTTGTTCATAAATTGCCAAGGGGGAGAATGTTAAAAATTGCAACTGTTGGCTAATTCATAATTTGACAAAACTCTGAGTCTATTGAGTTGTAATTTTTTATTTATTTTATAATGGACTATAGTAAGATTCGTCGGAAGAGCTAAAGAATAGAAATTCAGAAAGAAATAAAAAACTGAGACAAAAAGCTTGTTTGTTTGAATGAGGGTTTAGCCGTTCGAACGAAGGCCAACGCATAGTGGCTACCTAAGACTTCTTTTGTTCGAATGAGAGACTGGTTCGTTCGAACAAGAAGCTTTGATTTCTGAACCGACCTCGTAAAAAGTTGTGTTCTTTTTGTGCTAGGACTGCTTGTTTTATTCTTAGATAGATTCTAACCTTAAGGCATGAAAATTGGGTTATTTAAAGGGTTTCTCTCTCAACTCTAGAGTACTAATTATGACAAATTTCTTAGTTTTGAGTCCATAAAACTTTTGGAGATTTATCTTCTTCTCTAGAGCAACCATTAGAGAGATTGTATTGAAGCTTTAAGTTCTAGAGATTGTGGCTTCTATATTTGTGAAAGATTTATTCACGTTGTGGATTCAAGGTAGTTGGTTCGACCACGGCGAGGAGTTGGCAAAAAACTATAATCCTTAGGTTGAGTTACAATTAGGGAAAGGTCTCTGATTATTGCTTTTAACTGTTCAATTTATAGTACTTAGTTTCCCTTGGTATGGGAGATAGACTCGTGGTTTTTCCCGCGTAGGGTTTCTATGTAAAAAATCGTGTGCCTCGTCTCCTTTGTGTGGTTGATTGATTTGTTTGTTCTTTTATATTTCCCCCACTGTTAATTGAATTGGAATCTAGAACACAATTTGGGGGATCTTTTTCATAAAGGGATGCCATCTCACTATTAAAATCCTCATTTAGTATCATTTGCTACTCCAGATTTGAGATCTAGATCTCTCTTCTGCAATACCATTTTGAGTCAAAAACCAACCTAAAAGCTTGAACTTAAGTTGAGTCAAAAATCATTCCTAGGCAATGTGGGATGTGAGTTTCTTAACACTCCCCCTCACGTACGGCCCAACAAATTTCGTGAATGGGCTTGCCGTGTGAGTTATACAAGAAATTGGCTTTGATATCATGTTTTGAGTCAAAAACCAACCCAAAAGCTCGAACTTGAAAGTGGAAGAAAGCCCAAACATGCAGATTAAGCCAAGTCTGTGGGATATGGGTTTCCTAATAATACAAAGGCAATGCAAGTCAGATATTAAGAGTTTTTTTGCCATCAATGCTTATGAGCCCTATCATGAAGCCGTGAGTCGTTTACACATGGTTTGCGGTGTAGATTTGGATTGACGACCCATGGTTGAAAATCAAGACTCTTAGATTAAATTGCTGGTTGTTTTCAATCCTAAGTTGAAAAGGAAAATTGGAATTTCAAATCTTACCACCTATATTTTTTTGCAAAATCACCACCTTTACATTTTTGCAAAATTACCACTTTAACTTCAACAAAATACCGCCTTTCTTTTCAGCACATTACCGCCCTTACTTCTAGTACTACTACCTTTCAATTTCTGCAATTTTTATGTTCTTTTGTTTTATGTGTTTATTGCAAACTTAATGGTTGGATAGTGTTCATAGCATACATTGGTTGCTGAAGTTCCATTGATTACTCATTAATATTTTCAAAGTTGGTTTTACATTCTTGATCTCAGATTTGATGAATATTTGCAGGGTACCCATGAATGGAGTTGTTTGATGATTTTTTAAGTTAGAAACATGTGCACATAAAAAAATGCTTTTAATGTTGTATCTTTTTGGAGAAATTGTTGGAAGTTGAAAATTTGATAATCATTGACAATCATCATGTTTAACAGTAAAGAAGTCAAATCCCAACTTTCGATTCGGATTCATAGCAATTTGATTGAACGGGCAGCAACCCATTTAGGAATTCTGCACCAGGTCTGGACCGATTTCCGCATGTTTTTGGCCAAAAGTTCGCGAGTTGGAACCCGGGCAAATAAACTTGAAATCTATTGAACCTTGGAGGTTTTAAACTCCGATGTATGGTCTTTCAAATCCCCAAAATTTTAGCTTTAAAAGATATTGGGAAGGTCGGTTTCCAGAGGCCTAAATATGGTGTCTCAGGCGAGTCGCATGCAAAAATCTGACAGCGTGTCAAACAATCATTATTTAGCATGCATATCTCTCTCAGTTTAACTCAGTTTTACCTTCTTTTTTTTCTTTTGTTCATGCATCATAGGAGTGATTCCTGTTGACAACCATTTATTCTAAAACCTTAAGTTGATAGAGAACAGTGTAATACAATATATCAAAGTTACAACACTCCCCCACATGTGCGGACTCTTTTATGGAAATTACACCCTCCATGATATTATACAGGGGCTTCACACAGGAATCACACCCTTCGTGGGAGAATAAAAGGCACAATGGCCCTAGTATTCGAACACTCAAACTCCCGCTTTGATACTAGGTTGTCTTTTTAAACTTTACATCAATGAAGACCAATATAATATTTTAAGGTTCTATGGAGAAGAGGAAGAGAACAGAAGAGAAGAAGCGAAGGGCAGAAGAGGAAACAGTCATATGGTTGTGTAGGTGAGACACCATTGACCCACCTTTTTTCATCTTAAGATAAATACAAGTTTACATATGGTCCTCGTGGTATTTTGTAAATACATGGAAGCCCTATATATTAAAACTGTAACTTATTTCTTTATTTCTCTACAATTCCCAGCCATTAGATGTAATTTTAGGATGCATTAGAATAGGAATGTTCATCCATCAAAGTAGGCCCGTGCACTAGTTATTTTCAGGCTCAGAAAAATTTCAGCATTCAGCATAGAGTATGTGTCTTCTAGAATTGCATTGTTCATGCATGATTTGCATTCTTTCATCAGAATTGAGTTTAGGATTAGTCTAGCATTAGGAATTACTAATTGCATTATTAGTTTATTTTAATTGCATTTTCTAATTAGAATAGGATTCTAACTTGCATTGTTTTAGAAATTTAGGTTAGTTGCATATAGGAAGTTTATCTATTTTATTTTTTTTTTGTCACTAATTTTTAGGAGTTTTCAGATTCTGGGTTCTCTGAAATTACATTTAAAGATGAAATTTTAGGTTGGATAAGTTTCCAAAACTTGGATTAACTTAGTATGAGGTTGTTTAAGTTAGAATAGAAGTAGAAGTTAGATTGGTTTAAAGTGTAGGTGTTCAATCTAAATCTGAATTCAACAGCAAGATTTAGGAGTTAAGAGGTCTATTAGGAATTTAGGATTCTAATTTAGGGTTTTAATTATGCAATTTGTTAATTTTAGTTGTTTAATTTGTGTTCTTGAGTTTTGTTGCTTTTAATTGTTTTCTTAAGTTGTGAAGGACCTAAGTAAGTTTGCTTCCTGTGGATTCGACTCCGCACTCAATGGGATATTACTACATCGGAGGCTCTGCACTTGGCGTTTTCTGAACAAACACGGATAAAACTAGTAAGAAAAGATCTAAATAATTACAACTATCTAAGGATTTAACCTATGATAAACTAAAATGGAGAAACAAAATTCATATAGTTGACCCTAACATAAATGGGATAAGACTTCAATGACAATGATGGTGATGCCCTTAAGTTTTATTGGTCACCATATTTTTTGGGAACTTGTTCCCAAACAATGGACGAAAGCATCTTGTGGTTACTTAAGACGATGTTGATCCTTTATATGTTGGTCATTGCATCAAATGTGGGTAAAATTATGTAGAAACCTAAAAGGAAAAAAAAAGGAAAAGAGACAATTGATTTTATTGATATATCACCAAAAACAATAAAAATAAAATAGTCATCACAGCTACTCACTGACCAAACCAAACAAAAAATAGTCATCAAAGCTACTCACTGACCAAACCAATTCCATGAAGGTAGAGTTTCAGCATGTTCTCCATTTAGCGAAGGGAGGGATTCATTACACGAAGTGGACTGTAATGAATCTTCATTTTGTGGTTCTTCTGTTTTATTGTAATATTTTCGGGCTTTGTCTGGTTGTTGCGTGTTTAGGGTATAATTCTCTTCTATGATTAATAGATAAAAATAAACTACAGAATGCATTTGACTAGTGAGTTGACATCCAACTGTTTTAGCTAATTGCTTTTGGAGAAAACTTTTAGATGCATATTTTCATGAATCTAATAGAAATATCATCACTTTTTTATTGCAAGCGTAGTGTTGAGAATGGGTTGGTTTCGGACCGGATTCATATTGGAGTCGGACCCACTTCTAAATGATGGTTCCAATTCCAGAATTGGCTCTGACTCTGAGTCTGTTTTGTTGGTTCTATACCTGATTCTAATAAGAGGACCCTGATTCGGTTTCTAAACCGAGTCCAACTAGAAACTTGAGATCTAGTTCTAAAATTGGTTCTGACTTCTTTTTACCTTCTTTTTTTTTAATTTTTTCTTTAAATTAAAGATATTGTTCAACTTATAACAATGCATCAAGTTTACCATCTTTAAGATTATATATAACAATGTCAAACCAAAGTTGATTTCGAGTAACAATTTACAATGTTAAAGGCTCCTGTGCACGGTCTTAGGTCCATAGATCGGAACCTATATGGACGCAGACTTGTTTACTAACCAGAACTTAAATTGGGTTCTGGACTTAGACCAGTTTATGATTTGAAACCTAAAATAGGTTGCAAACCCAAATTTTTACGAGTCGGAACCTTCGGATAATCGGAGAATCAGGTACCCATTTGCAACCGTTTCGGTGCACAATTGATTCCAAGTGAACATCAAATGAAGTCTTGGTGTTTCATCAAATCATCTCATTTGATAGTAAATAATCATTTCATCTATAATAACATGATTGTATCAAGAAAATACCACGTCCTTACATGCATAGGTACCTTGTCACACATTTGATTACAATAAAACAGAGCATATGGCAAAAATCAACTTTTGATGTGAAGCCTAGTTTACAACAATTTTGCAATAGAATGGAAACTGTACTTTGAATCAGACAAAGAATAGCAGCCAAGGCATTTGCTCTGACCTTAGTTTACTAACACCTTTATCATAGATTCCTTCTAACTAACCACAGATTAGAATGGCTTTTACTGTAATCTATCCGTAGGCAATGCTAGAAAGGGTTTAAAGGTCAAAAGCACAGCAATCACTTCTACCACGTTTAATATGAAAAAAACCATGTGATCACCTGCATTTGAACAACAGGGATTACAAGCAAGACACTGATGGGAAGAGAAAGAAAAGCACAAGCAAAAACACTAAACCAATAAGACATTGCTACGTAAGTTCATATAGAATTTGGATGAACACAGAGAAAACAGATTTCATTCTGCCTTGAACAATTTTGTATAGAATTATTTATCAACAAGTAGCAAAGACCATCAATTCTACTGTAGCATTACAGTAGTCCAGTGTCTGCTTAACTAAATCTGTGATTGGATAAGTCTGTACTAGTGTATTCGCAAGGTCATCCCAATAACAAGGTATATGTACAAATATATAACATACTGTTGTTAAAACTGTGGAATAATACATGCTTGGAGATTAACAGGGATATGCTTGTCTATATTCCACTTTGAAATGAGCCATGTTTCTATGTTGGGAATGTTCTGACACGGCACCATGTCAGTCTTTACAAATTCTTATGGGGCGAATTTCAAGTGATAAAATATCATTACTCCTTTTCTCCTACTGAAATCTGAGTATCAGTATGATAATGATATGCTTATTACTTGAATGGTCAGAGTGAAATCTGTGCTATTTTCATTATTGCTTTTTTTCATATTATCGTTCTTTTAAGATAGGTAATTTTAAATGGTATTTATTATGATGAATCCATGAATCCTATGTTTTGGAAATTGTTGAATTAGAAACATCGTGCACTAATACAAATCACGACAACATATTCATGCAACTTAGGTGCTTATGTGTACAATTTTAAGTCTCAAGTCTGAAAGCACAAATGCAGAATTCAATTATAAAAAATTAGGTTATAAGCATAATGAAGAGCAACTCTAAATGTTCAAAGATATCTATGTTATCTGGTATTATAATATAACCTGTTATTTTTATAGGCTAATATTCATTGAAAATCTCTACTTATGTTGACTTCGCTGTTTTTCTACATTGATCTCATATAAGATATTTTAAGCAAAAAACTTCATTTTTCAAAAGATATCTGTGTGGGATGTATATCCACACACAAATTTAGCTCACATTCCAATACTGGTTTATGTTTTCTAATTTCTGGGATTTCAACAGGGGAGATGTTCTCTTAAGAGCAGACTGCATATAGCTCATATGACGTCAAGCTCATGAGCCCACTTAAATGCAAGTTTGTCAATGGGAGGAGGGAAGATGGAAAGGTCAGCTGCACCAGATTATCCTAGCCACTGATTAACAGCCCTAAAGTTTAATGGCATCTTAACCATAGATTCAATCTAGCAGTGAGCAAAGGTTCAGAGTGGGTAAAATTGTGCCAAATGCCAGGTCATGGGATAAAATAAAATGATCATCGACTGGGCTGCATTGATGAACGGTGGTCCCAAGTGGGCCCCATAGTGCTGGACAGAACTAGCAGTTGCTGATAGGAGAACATATTTCTTTCAACTGCACCTTTATGAATTATAATTTGACCAACATCTAACGTTTAATACAGCTATATGGATGGGTTTGTCTCTTCCTAGCTAGTGTCTAATGCCATGACTGTTGTCTCATTAAATGAATTCAAATTATAAGACATTCTGAGTTGACTAATTCCTGAAAAGGAAAGGAATTATCTGATTATCGAACAAAAATTTTGCACAGTAAATGCAGTTCCTCCATTTTTTAAATTTGCGGCAAACAATTTTTAACCTCATATCTGGTCAAGGCACATGCTAGATTGGCAGCAGCTCAAACATCTCACTTCTATGAAAATCCTAAATCTTTAATCAACAGCCTCCAAGTTTTGGATAAGATATTAAAACTTGGGTAATGTGTTAGAACTACTTTGAGGCTCTCTACAATTTGAGAATTTTGGTAAAAATCAGCGATTAAAGCAAGTGCACAAACCCAAATTTATGTTTCCTACCTGACCTTATTCTTGAAAATCAGATTTATATAAATTTCCCCAGTCTCTTTTTGAAAACCCGCTTCCGTTGAAGTCTCCTATAACTGTCTAAATATTATTCATTATTATTATTATTAAGAGATTAGAAACTTCATTATGGAAGAGGCACAGCAGTTGTACTAGAATTAATATAATTAATAAAAGGATGGAGTGCAATGGAAGTTCAGCCTTGGAAAACTCAGTCCCAGCTACTAATAGATGGACTTAGGATCATGGACATTAGCGATGCTAATGAGTTCGGGAATGGCAGAGCCACATAGCATGGGTCTAATTAGTACATGAGTAATAAGGAATTCTGATGAGGACATTTGGCAGGAATATGACTAGATTAGATTACCACCCAGTTAAATTATCTATGGGTTCTCAGAAACTCTGAATTTCTTAATGAGCAGATCCATATCTTAATGACTAGAAGCTAATGACCGGCAACTCTGGAAATATAACAGTTGGGGCTTAATTTCTATTTTAACGATTAGAGTGCTGGAAAGTCCATGTAACAATGATAGTGAAGTGGTATAAAGCCAGCCCAACTCAGATTTCCTTTGTAAGATGGAAAACTGGGATTGAAATCTAGATTCTTTTTCCATTCACAGGTCGTCTGGGACAGAAGTTTGTGCATGGAGTGTTCAGTTGTGGGCCCAGGTGGGCCATACGCCAGATCTGAACCATGGATCTGAGAGAGGCCACTCATGTGTGACCTTTGAAATCTAGTCCCTTTGTGGAATGGCCACTAGGACGCACCATCCAATTGACTTAATAAGATGGAGACCATTACTATAACCATGTCACCGAAATAATGCAAGCACTGTGTAATAATTCTGTTTCTTAGTCTTAATTGGTTTCTTGGAGTTCAAATAAGCCTTCCTCATTAGAGTAAATAATAGGAGGATCTTTATGTATTCAAAAGTTGGTCCAAACTAGTGCTAGCAATCTGATCCAGACCCATTCTGGGACCAATCATACCAAGGGAGAAAAGTACTACATTGTTGTTTTAGTACTTTATATATGACATCTGTAAATTTAAAAAAAAAACCCTACTCCTTTTAGACTAAATACTATCGAGCCTACATAAATTATTTACTTCAGGAATTTTACAGAAATAAAGAATCTAATGTTTTACATTTTCTAATAATGTTAGATTTGGATCTATTATTCTTGTTTAGTAAATTTTGAATATCTTTGTGGGCCACAAAACCTTAGTATAAGGAACAAGGTAATACCTGATTTTGGGGATTTTACTCGAAAGATAAGTTAGGTATCCAAACTAAACCTGAGCCTATAATGTCATGTCCTCATAATTTGACACCCACTTCAAATTATCTTTAAGTATGACTAGCGTTAAGGAAACTTAAGGGTGTGACGTCATGGGCTCTCCAAACACAAACCACCTTTGGAAACGTCAGTTAAGAATTAACCCAAATCTAAGGACGAGGTCCTCGCGGGCATCCAAATTAGGCTTAGTGCAAGTATACTGTGTTTGGAATCTCATGATATCATAGGGTTAAGTTAGTTTAGACCCGGCGTACAGTATGATCAGTAAAATCTGGATTTTGTATAATGAAATTTAATTATTTGGTTTTATGTTTTCAATCATACTTGTACCTTGACATGGTTAGACATATTTTCTCAATTATATGATTTATAGCATTTTAACATCGCATCTGTCAACTTTGGAATCTGTCATGTATAAAATAAGTTGTGTATTATGATTATTTGTCTATTTATATATATTTTGAACTCAGGTGACACCACTAGGCTATTTAAGTCTAGCATAGTGGGGTACCACTATGTAGGGACTATACTTCTGAAACTATTTGCAGATTAGTTAACTCTCTGTCAGTGATAATCAGTCACTTCAGTATCAAACTCTGTTACTCTGCTCTGATGGCCAATGGCCATAATTTTGAATCTCTAGATACCAAACTCTGTTATCTGTTCTCGTCACATTAAATAGGGGCCGCTATAATACCTGTAATAACCCAGCCAATATGGAACGCCAATTTGTTTTAAATGCTATAATATTTGTAAGATCTTCACTTGGTGTTATACATGAACCTATATCTTGAATTATTATATCTTGTCAATCTATTTTGAAAATTTTGTGATTTATTTGTCTTGATTTTTATCAAAATACAGTGTGGGATATAAAAATTGGGTAGTTATACTTGCTGAGGTTATTTCATAATTGTACCCCCTATTATTGGCGCTTGTAGGTAATGACATCCCTTCGGGAATAGCAGTCGAATAGGAACCGTGGGGAAACTATGCGTGAAGCGCAGATGTATAGTTTAAAGATATCGTGCCTGTGCTAGAAAGTCGATAATTTAGATAATTAGTTTGTTTATAATGATTTTTAATTTCAAACTGATTGTAAGCCCTTGGCTAGCTATGTTAGGATCTAGTTAGTTGGATTATCTCTTTACTATGGCTTTTATTTATGACATTGATACATTTAAGTTATTAAATTTAAGTATGATTATTTACTTTGTCTTGTGATGGTACCTATGATGGCTTTACAATTATGTTTTTGCTACAATATGGTTCAGTTGGTTAATCTCATATTGTGGATCCATTTAATTTCATCATTAACACCTTAAAATATGGAGTTCCTTGGAAATCCAAATTTTGGCGTCATTACACCACCGCATGCATTCACCAAAATGCGCTCAACCATGCAATGAGCAGACCTCTCTCTAATAAACAAAATGGCAGTATTGAAATTTATGGAGTATTATGCCACTGAGATTGAATCCTTCTATCACATTCAATAGTACGCATTGCTCAAGCAGTCAAGAATATGCGACTGCTTACTCGAACAATCATTTTTATAATAGAAAATAGGAAAGTTCAACTAGGAGATTTTTATCTAAAAAAACTTTGGATAAAGCCTACAAATTAATGATAAGGATAGATCCTACCAAGCAATGCTAGGGGGGTTAGACCAGCAGACAGAGTCTATCAATAAATGAGAATTTCACTCTATTGCCTTCAGCATTTAAAGAACAAGTGTTAAAAGCAACCTATGGTTTTTCAGTTACATCCAAAAAATCAAGGCTTTCTACATCAACTGATAAAACCAATTCTCACTCATAATTTATAGTATAACTAGCCAGAGCCACCAATTCTCACTTGCATGAGAAAAACAAAGCCAATCCACCACTGGATTAGTAAAATGGATGGTTAGTAAAGCCACACATATGTAGGCCCCATTAAGAAGCAATTGACAGGGCTATCTAGTGTCAGGTCCTTTTTACTTTTTCATGGTAATCCTAATGCATCATCCTAAGCTACCATAACCTAAACCTATTTTGTTTTTTAGGCAGTGGTGGCCAATACATCGCTGCTCAAACCAGAATAAAAACCCATCTACCCATGCCTTCCTAGAGGGATTTGATTTCCCTTACCAGCCGAGCTAACAGCCTGAGACAAGTACTTACTACTAGAGGAATAATTGTATGCCTCGTATTTGTTGTTAAAATTCATACCTGGAAGGAAGGCAGCCCTCTGACGTTTCTGTGCCAGAGCAAACCTGCACATATGAAAATGCTATGAATAATGTAATTCAACACTAAAATAACCTAAGTTTAGAACTCATTGGTTAGAAAGCACAACTTAGTATTCTTAAATCTCTTATAAAAATGCAAGATTGGTATACTGTATATTCCTTCTCAAGTTTACCATTGCATGAATAAATTTGAGGAAATAAGAAGCTTTTACTGTATACTCACAGAGCACCTCCTCCTGCTGGACCAAATGCTTTGAAAAGTGATTGTCCGGTCATGGCAATGCCATTTGCTGCTCCTCGTTGGTGCTGGGGCTGTATATGCAAATTCAGGTCAAATAAAGTTTTGCTTTCACTTTTTTGGGTACTAGATATATCCTATGTTTAAATTCAAGTACAAGAAATGAAAATGAAGAAAAGATTAAAAAAGTCAGAAATTACCACAGCATTGTTTTGCAAAATGAATGTTCCTGTGATAACAGTTACCTGTATGAACGTAAAAAAGAATCACTCAGCGAAATGTTGGGAGCGATTTAGAATCTTATATGATAATCATTGCCATTATCATCATTTGAGCCTTATCCCATCAATATGGGGTTAGCTGAATGAAAAGCGTGTGAAAAAAATCTCCAATCAGTCTTAAAAGCGGGACTATTGCTCATGGCACATTTATGTGTAACCTGGCCATTCAAGTGGTTTGCACACCATGAAAGTAGAATGGTTGTAACACCAGGGTGGTCCACTCATCTTGAAGCCACATATGCATGAGTAAAAATGACAAGTAGTCCTATTCGTTGTTTAGTTGCAACCCTAAGGGATGCTTATGTAGCTTCCATGGAAACAAAAGTTTGTGGACTTAAACTCTTTTCCTTAGAATTTTTTTCCCTATCCTCCTTCCCCATCGGAAATACTTTTCTGTGGATTTGCAAAAAATGCCCTGCTTTAATGAACTTCTTTGTGAGAATTTGCACAAAAAAATTTAAAAGGTTTTTGCAGAAAAATGTTCTGCATTTCTTTTTCATTTTTGCAGAAAGCGGTTACACAAACATGCCCTTATGGTTTTGGGTTCAAGTAAACAGTCTGAAAGAAAAGGAGAAAAAAGTGAACAATTTTTGGGCTGGGAATATTCATGTGTGTCACCAGATAAATGTTTTTCGACATCACATGTACATCGGCATATCCCGTGCAAAGACCAAAATTCTTTGCAAGAATATCCAAATAGATATCCTAATAGGTTTTGGGCATATTATCCTATCTTGATGCCTAAAACACTTGGAGCGCAGGTACAAGAAATCAGAAGTCAACAAACAAGGGCTATCACATTGGCTAAAGTACTCTCCCCTTAGGGGGCCAACCACGTCTGGTCATGGGATCAGAACTCAGAATAAATGGGGACCATACCAGAACAAAAATGTAGCACCAGTTCTTTCATTTTGTGATGGTTGGCAAGTCCTAACCAAACTGGTAATTACAGGTACTGAACCAGATTAATAAATAGGTTGAATCCATCAAGCCACTCAATCAGCCAACCCGAACTGACTTAAGTCAATCCTCCAACCCAACTAGAGAATTCTGAGTTTGCATTTCCATCCCTATTTGATAGAAACGGTAGTGTTCAGATGACCCATTACCCTCGGAGGTAAATCTGAACTGACTTTGACCACAGATAGGCATAGACCCATTACCCTTGCAGCTCAATCGTAACCCACTTTCACCCTTTTGGTCAACTTGCACCGACTTGACCCATTGCCACCCTCCCAAGATTGTAATCAAACACTCATATTAGCAGAGTTTAGAGTTATGCCATGCAGCAGTCAGCTATTTTATTGAAGAAGTCTCTTTGATATGAGAATCGTCTTACAACTATTTTATCAGTTAGGGCTGCAGTTGTCTTATTGTCATTTTGGGAGCAGAGAACATTTCCTTCTATCTTTTTCAAATTCTAGCAATAGAAAAATCACTTATTTGAAGTGGGGGAAGAGCATGAAAAAATAAATTGCCTTCCACCCCTGAGAAAGGAAGAACCAAAGACTACTTTACATATAAAGTCTATGGTAAATGTTCATGAAAATTAAAACAGGATATGTATTAATAACCAGAAACAGCAAAAGCTCAGGTTGTTAGTGAACAACAGAATAATGTATGTTGAAAGGGTCCTGATAGCCCCCCTTACATGTGGGGCTTTGCATGTAGACAAAAACACACCAAACGACCACATGTGAATAGAAACACGTCCCCAAGGATTCGAGTTTCAAACACACAACCCCTGGCTCTGATACCATAGTAATAACCAAAAACACCAAAAGCTTGAGCTGTTAGTGAACAATGTATATCAAAGGATCCTGGCAATACAAGCAAAAACCACCATTTCACTCAGTGCCAAAAGAGATATTCATATCAAATTTCAACTTACAGAAAGAACATTCTTCACCAAGGAAGCACAGTTTATCAACAATGTCAGCGTGACTCCCGATAGCATAGCAATAAAAGGGTAACTTGATAGCACTGGTATGGACAATATCTGAAAATTGGAAATATAACTGCAACGAATGATTCCAATTTCATCTACAAAGTGAAAATACATAATTCGAGGACTCCCATAACATATCAATGGAAAGTAAGGGGACAAAATTAAAAATTTTCCAGTAGTCCGATCTCATGCATGGATCTCTAACTGTACAACCATAGGAGTCTCAGAGGACCACCAGTCAATAAGCCCCTTGGGCATTCCTCAAAATTAAATGAAAACAAACCAACCAAATAGTATGAGTTTAGTGCAGAAACATACTGCTGCAAGGCGGGATAACATGATGGGCCCAATCATTCTCTCAACCACTGGATACAGGAAGAGTTGAAATACTAGAAGACCACAGCCTGATAGTATCAAAATGAGTCAGTGACTTGAGAACCAAAAAGGCCTATTCGTAACTACGACTCTTTTCATAATTGCACATGTTCGCTAATTTAGATACTTCTTTTTCCAGAAGTTTTTTGTTAGAGACCATTTTTCCACTCAATATATTCATTGTAAAAACACTTTTTTAATATTTCATACTTCCTAAGGGGGATTGTGCATATACAGAAGTATCTTTTAGTAACACTTATATATAGGTTCCTTTCTACTAAGAGGTACCTCCCATGACCTTCATGTGATGTAACCTCTGTACCACCACAAGGGACCCCCATGATCAGTCCAACCCGCATAGTCTCTAACAACCCCAAACACAAACCACACACACACAAATAAAACAAAAAAACGACTCACACAGAAACAAAAACAAAAAAACAACCCAAACCCACACGCACGCACGCGCACACACACACACACACACACACACACTCATGCCAATTTGACAATAATCTGATTTATACTCGCCTTGGAATGAATTTCATACAAAACTTAACTTTGAGACCATTAAATTATAATGCCTCGACGTCAAAGGTTGTGAATTGTGATGATCAGATTGAGATGATTGTCGCCACTAATCATATCCGCAATGAGCCTTTACAACATTATATACTCCCATGATTGGCATGTCCAAGTGGGTCCCACAAAGGGCTTAGTTCTCACAAAAACTGTAAGAGTTAGCTCTATATATGGATGGACATATATTAAATTAATTAGCTATGAAAGGGACACAATTTTCACTTCCTCCTCTCCATCTCTTCGTGTCTTGTCATTTGATTTTTGCATGGGAACTATCACTAATAAAAGCTTAGCAGTACAAGAGGGTACACCACCAAGACACCAAACAGGAAATTAAATAAAAGCCTTGTATTGTCCTTTGATAGTTTTTTTTTTCTCTCTCTCTTTTGCACATCACTTCTCAATCTAGTGACTTGCTCCAAGAACTTGCTAATCCATGGAAATTTTGTATCTTATCATGCTATTTTTCCATTTCTATTTGGATTTTCTACGGTAAGGGTTCCTTCAAGTTTTGAAGAGGCTTTCTCAATCTCTTACTGAAAATATGCAATGCAAGATGAAAGGAATTTTGTATGTTGGCTAAGTTCATGGGTTGGACAAAACTCAAGTCCTAGTCGAAGTTCATTAGGAGTTTAAAGAGGCAACAGAGTCCTAGAAGAGCTGAAACGAAGAAAACCTAAAAAATTTGAAAGGGTTGCCCCATCGATCAAGTAGAGATCTGATCGATCAGATGAAAGTTAGTAGCCCAATTCGATCGATCGGACCACTACCCGATCGATTGGACCTACGCAGAAAGTCTACCGACTTAATGAATTTCTTTTATGATTTTAAGTTGAACTTTCCTGTTTCATGCAAACTACTTTCCTGGTTGAAATACACTTATAAGGTACGGAATTGGGGCTATATAAACTTATAAAGGGGTTCTCTCTCAATCTTAAATACAGATCTCATTGTTATAAGTAGAGATTACTTATTTGGAGATCATTTTCTCTAGAAGCTTTCATTGGAGAGTTGAAGGACTGATGCTCTATTCTAGAGATACTTGTCTTCTACATCTCTTTGTAAAAGACCGTCTTTTAAGCGTAGAAAATTATTCTAGGGTGTCAAGTACAACATCTAAAAGGAGTCTAAGTGCTTGGATCTATAACAGAGGACAGCAAAGAGTCGTTGCAGTAGTGTGCTGTGTAATGAGAATCACAGGTCCTTAGGTTGCGCAAGAACTAGATAAGGGTTGTAAGTATATCTCTTATAACTCTGGTATGATTCATTGTGCTTGATTTTTTTACGGGGGGTTTTTCTTTTCCGGTTTGGGTTTCTACGTATAAATCATGCCTTCTTGTGGTATGTACTTTTGTTTAGTTTATTTCCACTACGTAGTTAATTGTTTGCACTCATAGTATTAAGATTGATTGTGTTGATTCATTCTAAAGACCCCCCAAAACCTTCAATTGGTATTAGAGAGGGTTACACTAATTTCCTATGTTTGATCCTAAGAGACGTCTAAAATGGTGCTCAATCTAAAAGGCATATCCACTTCCAAGCCTCCATTGTTTGATAGTTAAAATTATGCTTATTGGAAGCAAATGATGATTGGTTCCTTTAAGTCCATTGATGATGATATGTGGGATATTGTTGTCGATGGTTATTCAAAACCCACAATTACTATTAATGGGCAAACAATTGTTAAATCTAAAGCCCAATGGACTAAGGATGAAAAGTATGCCTCCAACTGCAATAATAAAGCCATGAATGGTATTTATAATAGGGTGTTTGTTGAAAAGTTTCGTTGGATTTCCACATGCAAAAATGCAAAAGAAGTATGGGATGTTTTGCAAACTAAGTATGTGGGTACTGATACTGTCAAAGAAGCCAAACTGCAAAAGTTAAATAAATCCTTTGAAACTGTTGTAATGGAAGAATATAGGACCTTCAATCAGTTCTATACCAGGTTGAATGACATTGTCAACTCTTTTCTCAACTTGAGTGAAGAAACCCATGAAGGTAAACTAGTCAAGAAGATTTTGAGGTATCTTCTTTCAAAGTTTGATTCAAAGGTGGATGTTATTAAGGAGAATTAGGATTTGAAAACCTCATTGTGAATCAGTAGATCTTCGGACTTTTGAAGAAAACCATTTAAATAAGGAAAAATCAGTGAAGAATAACGGTTTGGCTTTGAGAGCTTTTAGAGAATCAGTGAAAAAACTTGAAAAGAAAATTAAAACCGATTTAAATTCTTACGATAATATGATTAAGTTAATGAACCAGTTTCGAAAATCTCATAAAGGCTAAGGGAGCTAAGTGGAAGGGATTGAAGTCTGAGAAAAAGACGAGTTTGACAAAGATAAAGTATTTTGATTGTCAAGGTTACGGTCATTTTGCTAATGACTATCCTAATAGGAAAAAGAAGCCCAAGCATAAAGCTTTGAAAACTTGGGATGATGATTCTTTAAAAAAAGAGAAAGATCCTGAGCCTGATCTATCTAATATTGAGAATGGCAAGTTTATGGCTTTTATGGCTAGATCTACTCTGTCTGATGACTGTTCTGATGAAGAGAATGATGCTAATGGAGTCTCAAATGAAAAAGATGATTGGAAAGCAGCATACGGAATTTTGCTAGAAAAGTTTATAAAAATGAGCAAGTTATTCAAAAAAGATACTCTAATGTGAAAAGAAGAGATTTTGTATCTTAAGAGAGAATTAGATGATACAAAATCACAGGTTTATCTCTTGGAAGGACCACAGAACTGCATGGCTGATCAGTTGACTACTGAGGGTCACAAATACGCTTCACTAAAAGATTATCTAAAGTAGTTTGAGCTAAAGTTTAAATTCTTTAAGACTATTAAAGCAGAAAAAGAAAACTTGGCTGGCAAACTAAAAATTGCATGATATGAGCTAAATTCCACAAAAGTTTCTCTGAACAAGATGAATACCGATTCAAAAGATCTTGAAAACATCTTGAGTGTTCAAAAGAAGCCCAATGACAAGCGCGGTCTTAGTTTCCATGATGGGGCATCTACTTCAAAGATTAAAGGAAAAATTATTATTGTTAAAAGTAATGCACACACCATTCCACATGTTGCACATTTTCATAATGTGGCGAGCAGTTCAAAAAGGAAGAATTTGTCACATCCTACACACAAATCCACTTGTCATCACTGTGAAGTTAAAGGGCATATTCGTCCCTATTGCAAGAAGCTGCATGTTTTGCAAAAGTATAAACAATGGTGTAAACAATTTTTTGAGCCAAAGGTCCAAAGAAGAGCTATTTGGGTTAGGAAGTTTGATCTGCCCACTACAGTTTCTCACACTACTTTGAAAGAACCAACTATGTAGGCGTAGGTGGCTACATGCAAAAAACCACAATCATGACGACCAAGCTCCCGCCCCTAGTGCTGCTACGAAGATACAATTTAAGGGGATTTGTAATTGAGAGGGAGCAACTACTGGATCTACATTGACAAATTTGCTGCATGATGATCATTAGCATTGTCAATTTTGGATTAAAAAAGGAAAGGTGGGGTACTGCATTCAAGGGGAGACATTTCGAGTCAAGATGCATCAAAGTGGTACAAGTTTAGATTTTTAGACAAATAGAGACAATACAGATCTACAAGTGTGTTGATGGCAAATTTTATTTTTGCTGAATATTCAATGTATTTTGGGTTTTGTTTTGGATAGATCATATTGTATTGTTTTAGGGAGTTTTATCCATGAATTGCCAAAGGGGGAGATTAAAAGGAATTTTTCATCTTGGCTAAATTTATTAGTTGGATAAAACTCAAGTCTTAGGCGAAGCTGTATTTCTATTTATTTTTAGACTAGGAGTTTGAAAAGATAACAGAGTCCCAAAAGAGCTGAAACGAAGAAAATCTAGAACATTTGAAAAGGGTTACTCGATCGATCGAGTAAAGATCCAATCGAATTAAAGGCAATAGCACAATTTGATCGATTAGACCACTGCCCAATAGATCGGACTTACGCGAAAAGTCCACCGACTTGCGAATTTCTTTTCCGAATTTAAGTGAAACTTTCCTATTTCATGCTAACTCCTTTCCTGGTTGGAATACACTTATGAGCCACGAATTTGGGGTAATATCAAAGGGTTCTCTCTTAACCCTAAACATAGATCTTATTGTTCTAAGTAGAGATTACTTATTTAGAGATTTTCTCTAAAAGCCTTCAGTGGAGAGTTAAAGGGTTGAAGCTCTGCTCAAAAGATCATTTTCTAAGTGTAAAAGATTATTCTATGGAGTCAAGTACAACATCTAGAAGGCATCTAAGTGTTTAGATCTGTAACAAGGCGGCAAGGAATCGTTGCAGTGGGTTGCTGTGCAATGAGAATCAACAGTCCTTAGGTTGCGCGATATTTAGATAAAGGTTGTGAGTATATCTCTTGTAACTATGATATGATTCATTGTGCTTGATTTTTTGTCGTGGTTTTTTCCCCGGTTTGGGTTTCCACGTAAAAATCATGTACTCCTATGGTGTGTGCTTTTGTTTGATTTATTTTCACTACGCAATTAATTGTTTGTATACATAGTATTGAGATTGATTGCGTTGATCCATTTTAGAGAAACACACCCCCCCCCCCCCCCCCCCCCCCCCCCCAACAAAACCTTCACTAGATCAAATGAACACTCTTGAAAGAAGAAAGACTTGGGAATTAATGGATTTCAGGAGTGAAAAAGTTGGTTGTAGATGGGTGTTCATGGTAAAGCATATGCATGATGCTATGGTTGAAAGGTATGAAGCATGCTTGGAAGTTAAAGTATCCACTCAAACAAATGGGTTTGGTTTCCAGGAAATGCTCCTATTGCCGATTTAAACACTTTCCAGCCTTAGGTCACTGTGTGATCGTTGAATGGTTATTGTCTGATGATTGAATAAGATTTTATGCAGCTTTCAGTTACTTTGGATATAACTCCTTTAAACTAATTACAAGAGCATGATGTTGTATATAGCACTAATTCATATAAGCATTAGGCATAACTATACCTGAGATTGCAAGTGCCTCACCGACATCCTGTGTTGAAAAGCTTAATCCCCCATACTTCCTATCACTGACAGCCCATAGAGAGAAGATCTGTAAAAGATAATTTGATTGGTAAAATTAGACAAATGATAACATTAGCAACATAAATGAACAAGTAGGAGAAATTGTAAAATGACAAAAAAGAAAGAATCAAATACAAAGGTCACAAAAGAAACTCACAAAATGAGAAAAGAATATATATATATGGGCAATGATCTTGTGAGGACCGTCCTCACAGAACTTTTTGACTATTTACCATAGTAGGACCCACTGTGTGATCCATCCAAATGGACCACATATGTTACCCCCTTAAATCCCACAAGTCCACCAATTTTGGATCCCATCCAATTTGAATGGAACGTTAGATTGACTACAAATACAAACACATGTATATATAAAGTTCATTTGGATGGATGTGCAAACGATCTAACGGTCCAGTCAAATCGGATGGGGCCCAGAATTGGTGGACGTGTGAGATTCAAGAGGGTTGTGTGTGTGGTCCATTTGGATGGATCACATAATGGGCCCCACTATGGGAAATAAACAAAATTTCCATGAGGACTATCCATATATATATGAGGAGCGCTACATTTTTAAAACTGAAAACACCTCTTTTTGCACTGAATAGGAGATTAGGAATGTAAAAAACAATTAATGTTACTTTAAAAAAAAAAAGTCATTACATGACTTGTCCCTCATTAGAGGATAGAAAGAAGGCACAAATACCCTTTTTAAATGGGACATTTCTAAGAATTTATTTATATAGTCATCCAATGCACGCACTGGATGACTGTGTAAACCTCCATGTGGGCCCCACATGAGACTGGGACTAGGGGGATCAAAAGATCTCCCTGGACCCTTCCTCTTTGCAAATGTTGAGCCCCATACCCCTTCTGCATTATCTCCATCTAGGCCCAACAAGTTTAACGGTGCACAATCCATTTAAAATGGTGTACAGTTGATCCAACGGTCTAGTCTATTCGGATTTGACCCAAAATTGGGTGGGGAACAATTCGCGCCGGGGGGGAGGCCTATGTGTGGTCCATTTAGATGGACCATACAGTGGGCCCACCTAGGTGCACACCATGCGCAATATGCTCACCTGATAACTAGCAAATATATCATCATCATCATCATCATTAAAGCCTTATCCCAATCATGTTGGGGTTAGCTACATAAATTATGTTTCTTTATTCTGTTCTATTTTGAGCCAAATTCTTAGATAAATTAAACTTATTCAAATATGATTTAATAACCTCCATCAATATTTTCTTCGGTCTACACCTATCTTTTGATGGGCCATCTACCTGGATAGCTAAACTTTTTCTCACTGGTGCCATAACTGGCCCACGCTCAACATGTCCGAACCATCTTAAATGGGTTTCTCTAATCTTTTCCTCTATTGGTGCTACCCCTAAATGCTCTCAAAAGAGCTCATTTTTAATTTTATCTTTTTTAGTTTTACTACACATCTGCCTAAGCATTCTCATTTCCACCACATCCATCTTATGTATATGCGTCTTCTTATTGGCCAGCATTATGCTCCATATGTTATAGCTGGTCTAACCATTGTCTTGTAAAATTTGCGTTTTAATTTTGTTGGCATTCGTTTGTCATAAAACATTAAAGAAGCCAGTATCCACTTCGGCTATCCAGTTTTTATCCTATGCCCAACATCTTTGTCAATCTCTCCATCCTTACTAAGCATCGAGCCCAGATACCAAAAAGAACCTCTACATGGTATCTCATGAGTTTCAATTTTGACAGTGGTTTCAACACTTCGTATATGTCCACTAAAGTTGCAATCCATATATTCTGTCTTTATACGACTTATTTTAAAGCTTCTAGATTCTAATGCCCTCCGCCATCTCTTGAGTTTTGCATTTACACCATCTCTTAATTCATGTACCAATACTATATCATCTCCAAACAATATACATCATAGTACTTCTTCTTGAATATGTGCAGTTAACTCATCCATAATCAATGCAAAGAGGTAAGGGCCTAAGGCTTATCCCTGATGCAAACATATAGTCATGGGAATCCACATGTTTCTCCACATGTTGTTTTCACATTTATTACTACTCCTTCATACATATCCTTAAAAATTTTAATATAACCGCTGGGAACATTTCTTTTCTTCAAAACCCACTAAATTAAATCCCTCGGTATCCTATCATAAGCTTTTTCTAAATCGATAAAGATCATGTGTAGATTTTTCCTCTTTGCTCGATATTTTCCATTAATTGCCTAAGTGAAAGATAGCTTCCATAATTAACCTCCCTGGCATAAAACCATATTAATTTTAAGCAATTTGGTCTTTTGTCTAAGTCTTTGCTCCATTATTCTCTCCCATAACTTCATAGTATGACTCATACGTTTAATCCCTCAATAGTTGGTACAATTTTGTATATCTCTCTTATTCTTATATATGGGTATTACGATGCTTCTTCTCCATTCATTCGGCAGTTTCTTTGTCACAAGTATCTTTTTGAAGAGTCTACATGAACAACTCGCCCCATCTTTTCCTAAGCATTTCCATACCTCTATCGAAATATTATCTGGGCCTGTTGCCTTTCTTGTCTTCATTTGTTTCAATGCTTCCTTCACTTTTACCCCTTTAATTCTACAGAGAAAAGTATGCACTGCTAATGAAGTATCCTCCCTAGTTCTTGTATCCCCCATATGTTTTTCATTTAAAAATTTGTTAAAATATTCTTTCCATTTAAAAGTTTGTTAAAATATTCATTCCACCTTTCATTAATATCATTGTTCTTGACACATTTAACATGATCTAAGTCCCTACTTTTCTTTTCTCTTATTTTTGTGAGCTTCAAAATATCCTTCTCTCCTTCTCTTATTCCCAACCTATAATAGAGGTCATCGTATGCTTTGGACTTTGCACTACTTATCACTTTCTTAGCTTTTTTCTTTGCCTTTCTATATAACTCAAAATTTTTCATACCTTTTAGTCCCCTGCTAAACTTTGTAACAATGTCTTTTCTCTCTAATAACTTCATGAACCTCCATACTCCACCACCATGTTTATTTATTAACATGTCTCTTTCCTTTTGATTCTCCAAGTACCTCCTTTGCAACCTTTCTAATGCAAGCAGCCATTTGATTCCACATTACTATAGTTTCTCCTTCAAGATTCCATTCTCCCTTCTCAATCATTTGGTCCTTAAATGTAGTTGCTCTTTTTCCCATCAAATCTCTCCACCTTGTTTTAAGGCCTATTTACTACCGCTCTCTTTCTACTTCTAAAGCAAATATCTAAAACTACAAACCTATATTGTGTGGTCAGGAGCAAGGATGAAAATAGCGGTTGCGGCGGGCGTAGCGGCCTGTCGCCAAAATGATACGTAGCGGGCGATACGTAGCGGTAGCGGCGATACGTAGCAGCATAGCAGTGTGATTTAAAAAGTTCTTCAAAAAAATCCGAAAAAATTCCAAAAAATTCAGAATATTGGAAAATGATGGAATATGTGTTTGTTTTGCAAAAGCAACTAGTATATAAGTATGTAGCGGTCCCCTCATTGCATGAGATCCTGTATCGCTGTATCAATAGAAAAGAATATGAATAATCAATGTTTTTCATATGGATTCATGTTGTTTAGTTATGTCAACTTAAATAGTAACTTAAGGCTTATAAAAAAAATGTTATAAACAAATTTCATCAAGATTCATTCAAGAATGAAAGATAAACTATGTTTAAACTTTATAGAAAAACAATACACTAATCTACTTAAAGAGCAAAGACTTTGTAATGGAGGAATACCTAGCTGATTAGCTCTAATCTAATACCAAAGGGAATGTATTCCAGGAATCACATTGCTTTGGATGTTTTTGTTGATGATTTTACTGTTTTTTTTTATAGAGAATTTGAAAATTGGAGGCAAGGAAAGGGGCTTGGAGCAGTGAAGAGGGAAGAGGATAAAAGTTAAAAGGGAAAAAGTGGGTCAAAAAATCGGCTGGGGGGTTTTAACCCCCCCAGCTAATACGTATCGGCCGATACATTTGTGAGCGGCGATATTTTCCAAATAGCATAGCGCCCATTGGCACTACGCCCGATACGCTTCGTATCGGCCGATATTTATATCCTTGGTCAGGAGATACTAGAGACTATGTAGCTGATGGTGTAAAAAGCCGGCTTTCCCAGTTTGAGCTTGGATTTAACACTAATCGAGCAAAGCTCTTGAGCTTTGTATGACAAGGCATGACAACCTTAATTTCAAATCAAGCTTAGATATATTGTAGCATATAAAAGGAATGTTCCCCGACAAGTGGATCACATACCAATATTATGATATATGTAACAATGCAAAAAAGATAAATTTCTCCTTCAACTACGAGTTGGAAGTTGGAACTCTCTCTCTCTCTCTCTAAAAAAAAGAACTATGTATTTTCATCACAATCTTTTATATACATGTGAGGCGCTATCTTACATGTGAGGCGTTATCTTATACAAAGTGAATAGATGCTTTGGTAGAACAGATGTGTGCTCTTTGAGAAAAGACATTCTTGAGAACTAGTAAAGTTATTAGTTTAAGCATGCTATCGGATGGTTTCCATTGTGGATGGGAGATTACCCAAAATCTCCCAGATTTGAAGATCTTTACACCCTAGATGGATGAGATGATTAAAATTTTGCAAACCAGGAGGCTTTTGGGGGCATACTACATCCATAAAATATAATGCATAAACAAACGATGACCATATAAATAATTTATAAATATGGAAAGATTGAGAAAGATGTCGGGCATAGAATGGATAACAGGGGGATGGTTGAAGTGGGGACTTTCTTCTAACATGCTTTGTGATCAGCACATACCAATAAGGTTGGAGAGAAATTCTTACATGACAACAAACAACCCATCTATGACTTATGGACCAAAATGTTAGGTAATCAAGAAGACACATGCACAAAATGAGTGTAGGAGAGACAAAAGTGTTGAGGTGGATGTGTTGAAAAAATAGGAATGATAGAATTAGAAATGAGCACTTTTGAGGAGCATTAGGGGTAGCAACAACAGGTAATAAAATTAGAGACACTCGTTTGAGATGGCTTGGACATGTCCAACATAAGCCAGTAAAGCGTCTGTGAGGAAAAGTTTTTCTCTGCATGGTGATGGTCCACCAAGGGGAATAGGTAGACTGAAGAGGATGTAGATGGAAGTAGTAACTATTGAATTCATCACTGACTCAGTAGTCAACACATGCACCAAAAGGGTTACGCCGGCGGTGCTATTTAGGGTAGGGTAGGATAATATTAGACATATTCTATTCTTAGGTTAGTGAGATTTTTGGTAATCTCTTGTGGTTATGTTTCCTATTTAGGGTAAGATTCTAATTTAGCAAGTAGGGCATACGATTTTCTATTTATGATAAAACTTAGTTTACACAAAATGCAATAAACTAGTTTTACAAAATGCAATAAACTAGTTTTACTTGTGTTCTCAATTTTCTCTCTCCCTTCTCCCTCAACAAGTGGGATCAGAGCAGGTCATGATTTCTAAAAGATCAGGCGAGCGGAGAGTGGCAAATGTGATTGGTTTCTCAGTTTTGGTAGATCTTGGAGATCATGCACAAATCCAAGGACAGCTTGTGTGCAAATCATCAAAGGTGTTAAGGAATGATTATCTTAATCAAATCAACGGAGATCATCTTGTGAGTGGGTTTGGAGATAGAAGAGAGAATAAAAGGTTCAGAATGTGGGCATTCTAGATCACTGAGGGGCTGCAGTTTCATGGGTGTACTCAATGACAATGGAGGAGATGTTTGGGTTCGACTTAATCAGATCACAAAGGAAAAGACTTCTAAAAGAAAAACAAAGAGATATCAGGGTGTTCATTTCGTCCTATGGCAGGTCACTGAAGACGAAAAGGATTCAAGCTCGTCTCTATTTCCAAAATTGAAGGAGGAGAAGAAGATGATGTTCCTCGACTCGTGATTGTGAACAGTCAAAAGTCCAACCTAAGTAGATCTACGAATTCCATTCTGTTGCAGCATAGCATCTGGCGAGTTAAAAGGATTTTATCCTTTTTCCTTTCTCTTTGGTGAAAAGAAAAGAGGGTTTTATGCAAAAAATCCCAGTAGATGGGACCTACACTAAAAAGGACCCTATAGTTCCTACTGCAAAAGAAAGGTCCTTTGGGTCCTTTTTGGTGCAAAATCCTTTTTTAGCATCGGTCCCCATTTTACTGTTGGGAGCGACACTAACATCGAGGGCCATGAGAACTCCAGTATGCAAATTAAAAAAAAATTGAGAACCCAAATCCCCAGCCTTTCTTCTCTTGCAAGAACTACGGTGGTAGCAAGAAGTCCGGTGAGCCTTTTCCTCTTCGGCGATGAGCGACTGTCTTCAAACATAACCCAACCAGAGCCAACAAACAAAATTGGTCTGGAAGCCTCTGTTCCAGTCTTCTTCCTTCAATTTCAGCTGCGCTAGCGTCGCTACCCATTTTATTATTGGGGAGCGATGCTAGTGTCGCTAGCGTTTTTTTTATTGGGGAACGACGCTATCTTCGTTGGCCCTTTTATACCCAGTACCCTTTAGGGTACTTAGATAACCAAATACCATGAGAATTTCACTCTACAAATGAGAGAAAAACCGAGAACCCAAGTCCAAAGACTTCTTCTTCGATAAAAGCTACAACGTTAGCAAGAAATCCAGTAAGCCCTTTCTTCTTCAGCATTGGATGACTACCTTTAACCAGAACTGAATCAGAGCCAGAAGCCTCTGATTTCTCTGGCAACATCCAATGAAACCAAGTCGGAAGCCTCTATTCCGGTTTTCTTCCTCCTTTTCTGGCAACGCTGGGGAGTGATGCTAGCATCGTTGGTCCTTTTATTAGTGGGGAGTGATGCTTTAGGGTATTTGAATGACCGAATACCACTTGAACCACGAGAACTCCACTCTGCAAATTGATCAATGGCTTTGAGAAATCATGGATGGCTTCAGGTGTCGCTTATGCAGTAGGAGAGAAGATATCTGGGGTTAACTTCATGGAGAATAAACTATTCTCTCAAAATCTTTTATTAGACAAGCAACGCTAGTGTTAAACTATTCTCTCAAAATCTTTTATTAGACAAGCGACGCTAGTGTTGAGCTTTTTTGACTATTCTAACAAGGAGGAGGTGGTCTTTGGACTCACGCCAAGCCTGACGTTAACATTAGGAGGCGACGTCAACAACCTAAGGGGCAATGATGGACCAACATTGTGGTGAGGGGGCAATTCAACCACTATTTTCCTTTAAACATAGGAAAAATCACATAGATTTTAAATGGACATTTTTCATTATTATGCACTTTGCCCCTCCCCATCTCTCTTATTTTTCCTTTTTACCCCTAAACAAACTTTTTTTTTCGCTTTTGATAATAATAGAATTATTAAAATATAAGGGTAGTTATGTATTTTACTTTTATCAAGAAGACAACTCATCAAATTTACTTATTTTTATCACTCTCCTTTATTTCTTATTCCTCCAATAAAATATGTGTGCATTGCTTCTTTTTCTTTCTTTTTAAATTTTTAATTTTTTATTGAGTGTGTTATCCAGATGGACTCAAGTTTAGCACTCATAATCAGCACATTTTAAATACCTATCAATTTAAGTTGTTGTCAAACCTGAATTTTTAAAAATCCGATTTAAAATCTAAATCAAATTAGATCTACTCTAATTTTTAAATAAGGCATTTCATGTGGCTATAACTAGAGGTGTATCAGGGTTCTCTACACTAATTACATGCCCTAGGTTCCATCAACCTTAGCATTTTTGTCTACGTAGTGAAGGATTTAAATTATAAACAATGGGCCAAATATCAAGACTTCTTTGTATACATCATCCCCATAATACGATGTTCAAGTAAATAAATTAATTTTTTTATATCAATAATCATTTGCTCATAAGTCAATATGCTAAAATAAAGCAATTTTTAATTCTTTTCTAATCTTTTAAACCCATTATTAAATGTTGTTATATGTGGAGAGAAACACAAATTTATCAATTTTATCATCTTTAAGGAATAATCTAATAACTAGTTTATTGGTAAAATTAGAATGAACACACGATCTCAAATTTTTAATATTATGTTTAGATATTTTTTAATTCTTTATGAATTTCTCATTAAGAAAAATTTCTTTTTGACCCCCCCAAAGAGAAAATCGTTGGTCCGCCAAGGGGCCAAAGTGGTTTGACCATATTAAGGGGTTGAAATTTTTTTTGCAATATTGGGGCCATCCGGACTTCAATTTCAGATCCGTTTGAACCAGCTAACTTGTGGAGACGAGATCTACGTAGTAGTGTATATATTGAGGTAAATTAGACTAGATCAGTACTAATGGATTTTGCACCGGGTTTATTTCTCTCTTTTCCAATGGTACTTCGTGGAAGTCAAATTACAGTTAGTGGAGAAAACAAATGAAGTCTTACTTGGTGAGCAACGCGTTATGGGAAAAAACAAATGGGGGAGAAATGACACCCCCAGATAAGCCATTCCAAAGAAACAGTGGACTATGAATGGAGCAAGGGCTCTATTTGCCATCAAGGTCTCAGTGGATGATGTCATGCTTGAGTATCTCATGTATGTAAAGAATCCAAAGGAAGCATGGGACTTATATGCCAAACTGTTTGCAAAGAAGCCAAAACCAAAAGTGGACAAGGTGTGTTATCAATGTGTAAAACTAGGACACATTGGAAGGGATTGTAAAGTGAAGATGGTAGTTGTTGCGGGAAATTTAGCTGTGGAAGAATCAAGTCAGGGGAGAGCCAACGAGCTTGGGAGAGCCATTAAGGAGAGTGGTCGGGACCCAAAGGCGAATTTCACGACCATTGTCGACACTGTCGAAATCTGAGTATGTGCTAACGTCAGAAATTTATGACAGTGATGATGTAGTATCTTCAGATTCTTTAGAGTTCGAAGATGAATCACACGATGTGTTCAAGAAATAGGAATTGAGAGTGGAAGATATAGATCAATCGGGTATTGAATCAAATCTTCAGTGATAGTCAGATTCCCACAGGCTTGATGATCATGTGTTAGATTGCTTCAAGGAAAAGGAATCAGAAGAAGTGGATGATGATCAGTTTGGGACTGGATCAGATCCACTAGAGATGGTTGATGAAACAGTCGCGGAAGTCATTCCTTGTGACGTTTCAAAAACTCACACAAATGCAGAACTTATCACACAAGAGATCAAGGAGTGGCAAGACGCAAGAGGCGATCAAATTGCAACTTTGATTAGGGATGAGATATGGGAGATGGTTCGATGTCCAGATGGTGTGAAGACACTTGGATGCATGTGGGTCGACAACAAGGAAAGTCGGTCCAGTGGGACCATAAATACTTAAAAAGCATGGTTAGAAGCAAAGGGATTCAACCATCAGTACAAGTTAGATCTTGATGAGTCCTTTAGTCCGGTTGCGAAGATCTACATTATACATACGCATATTGGCATCACAACTAGTGGAGAGTGGAAATTGAAGCAAATGAAAGTCAATGATACTTTTCAACATAGGGAAGTTAAAATGGGAATCTACTTGAAGCAACCACATGGTTTTGAAGACTAGGAGAAGCTAACATTGCGAACATGGAAGATTTTTCACAGATTCAGAAGAAAACTCGACATAATAGCAATGGGAGTCAGCACTAAGAGGTGAGTGTTAAAGTCACTAAGGGGGGAGTGTTAAAGTCATCATTGAGTCAACACATGCACCAGAGGGTTTAGGACCGTGGTGCTCTCTAGGGTAGGATATTATTAGGCATATTCTATTCTTAGGTTAGTGAGATTTATGGTCATCTCTTGTAGTTATATTTCCTATTTAGGAAAGGTATCTAATTTAGCAAGTGCACTTATGGTGGATGTGACTTATTTTACACGGAATGCAATAAACTAGTTTTACTTGTGTTCTCAATTTTCTCTTTCCCTTCTCCCTCAACAATAATAATAGATCATAAGAAGTAAACCTATCCAAGGATTTGGATCAAGATAGATTGGAATGGAGAAATATAATTTATGTATCCAACCCTATTATGGTTGAGGTAAGGCTTTGATGATGATGATGATGATGATAACTTATAACACTAAAAATCTAAAAATTGGCACAATGGATAAGCTACTCATTTATTTGTAGTTCACATGATGGATCATCATCATCATCATCAAAGCCTTGTCCTAACTATGTTAGGTTTGGCTACATGAATTATGTTCCTCCATTGCAACCTATTTTGAGCCAAATCCTTAAATAAGTTGCACTTCTTTAAAGATCCGATTCTATTACCTCCATCCACGTCTTCCTCGGCCTATCCTTTCTCCTTGGTGGGCCATCCACCTATATAGCCAAACTTTTTCTCACCAGTGCCATTACTAACCTACGTTCAACATGCTTAAACCATCTCAAACAGGTTTCTCTAATCTTATCCCCTATTGATGCTATCCTTAAATACTATCGAAAGCACTTATTTTTAATTTTACCTTTCCCAGTTTTACTACATATCCAGCCCAACATTCTCATCTTTGCAACATCCATTTTATGCATATGCTGCTCCTTGGTTGGCCAAGATTCTGCCCCATAGGTCATAGTTAGTCAAATCACTATCCTATAGAATTTTCGGTTCAGTTTTGTTCACATGATGGATAAACTACTCATTTATGGGTATGACTTATTGCCATATTGCAAACAAAGTTCAACAACCTCAACAAAATGGATTGCATTAGATGGGAAAATCAAAGATGTATAGTCTAATTTCTTTGGTCAGAGATGGATGTAGGATTTACCTTTTGGAAGATGTTTGGATGGACTATGTTTCTCTTGTGCCAAGATTTCCTAGACTTGATATGATATCTGATTACCAGGAACCCTTAATTAAGATTTTTGTCCTTCGCAATGGTGGATCTTGGAGCTAGAATCTTTCTTTTATAAGTCTTCGAGATTTTGAAGAGATAATACCATCAAGGATATCAGAAACCTTAAAAGGAAGTTCCACTCTCTTTAGAAAGAGAAAATAGGATGATTTGGAATCTGAAATCATTGGGAATTTTTTTGAGCAAAAGCTTGCTACAACTCCTTACCTACAATTCTTTTATGCCCTCCCTTTCTTAAATCATTTGGAGTTCCTTAACTCCTCCTAGAGTCAAGACCTTTTTTTACTATGAATTCTAACATAATTTTAACTTCAAAACAACCCTACGATATTTTATGCAGTTTGGCAATAGAAGAGTTTGTCAATCATTTATGTATCCAAAGTGTGGTGGCCACAGAATTATTTGGAATCTTTGCAAGTTTTGGAAAGCTAGGAATTAAGATAATAATTAAATCATCTTATCTTAGGGTAAGATGAAATTCTGTTACTGTTTGAATTCCTAAGATGGAGTGCTGTTACTTTTCTCCATCTTTCCTGTAAACTCATTGAAGGTTGGTTTGGGGGCCATTTCCACTTGGAGTCCGAATCCTATGGAAATAATTACATGGTTGATCTAGAAGAACTTTTTGAAGCCACATGTTCATCAATCAGATTGCCTAATGGAAAAGCTAAAGCTTGGATATTAAGATGGGCATTATAAGCAAATGAGTTCAAAGGAACTTCCTTTTGGACTTAGAGAGAGAGAGAGAGAGTTCTTCATAGTCATCAAGAGCAACAATTCCATGGTCAATAATGATTCTTCCAAAATCTCTTCGAAATTGAGGTTAATAGACTGAATAAATGGAAGCACCCTTAGCAAGCCGGGACCAATGTGAACCAGTGGAAGTGCGGAACATTAAAAATGAAATTTTTATATTTGGTGATAGGAGGTAGATGCCTGAAAAGGAGAGAGAGCAGTGTAGATTGTACTTTCTATTAGATCTGACGGTGAGATCCATATCATTAGATGATCCAATGATTTGAATGCCTCACAGAGCACATCAAGACCATGAACAAAAGTGCATCTCCCTCCAACATATGTGGAGAACACAATTGCACAACTATGTGGCACCTGATGAAAAGATATCCAACTATTAGATGATGGCATTGTATGGCTGATCTGTGATCCAGATGGACTACTATGGTACTAGGGGGAGACTACTTTGTAACCTAGCTAGGAAAACTACGAAAGTCAACCGCATCAAGATGAGCCCAAGGTCGATGGGAGGGGACCAGGCCTAGGTGCATCCATTTATTTTTTTAAGTGTTCTTTTACAAGCCTCGTTATGTTAAGAAGTTGATTTGTCAGGAGTTTCCATGCTAAGAATCTAAAATTGGAATCTTGGTTGCCATCAGCCATAAAATAAGAGCTGGACCTGCTGGAGTCCCATCTTTTTCAAAGATAGGTCCAATTCAAGTTTTAAAGAACTATTATTGACATTAAATTAGGTCTAATTAATCAGTTGTTTAGTTACCTATCCAATAAGCCTGAAACTGTGCAGTTTTGGCATGATTCAGGTAAGTTATGACCTGCTTTTCTGAGAAGATATAGGTTAAATATGAACTTCATTAAATTTTATGTTAAATATGAACTTCATTAAATTTTATAATATAGTTGTAGTGCAACTTGTGACAAGGTGTAGCTTAGTTACAGATTTATCTTTAATATAAATACTTGGATCTTCTCTCTTTTAGACATTCATCTCATTAAAAAAAAAAAAACTGCTTTCTCTCTCTTACCCTTTGAATTTTCTTAGATTCAAAGAGAAACCATTCTAGTAGCAATGATATGCACAGTTTAATCCCTCTGATTGGGTTGGTACCCACTTCAAAATGAGGGATGGTTCCCACTTCTTGATTCAACCATCAGATCAAATCCATAGCACATATCCATAGCAGAATGGTGCAGTTCATAGCTACAGGGTTTGGATCATAAAGAGAGGTTGGTCTGGCCTTTCTCGGAACCACGTGGCATTGCCGATTCTAATAAATCTGAAATTATCACTTCAATAGTTGGTTTGATATTCAAAAAAATAAAAAACAAATCAGATGATACCTTATAGAGGAGACTCAGTAGCCTGAGCAAAAGGCAGTTCTCAAGCACCGAGAAGAATGGATCCAACAGTAAAGGAGAAATAGCAATTGGTTACTTCAATGAATGTTCAATTTTTCATAAACCAAGAGAATGAACTCTTCGGCGAAATCATTAGCATCCAGAACAAAAAGGCATTATTGTAAACTTTTTTTCTTTGAAAATTTTTTAAAAAATTTTTTTCCATGGTCTACCTTCTTGAAAGAACATTTCTGTGTTACAGCTTTAACTAAGTTCATCACTATCTCTCTCTCAAAATAAATAAATAATAATAATAATAGAAAAATGGATGGTTGCTTCTCCAGTCTCCACTGTTTTGCATAGGGCAGCGTAGAAATGAAATGCCTAATGAGTATCTTCAATTCATTACAATAACCGATCTCATTGTTAATTTTAGTAGAAAAGACTAAATAACAGTATCCTGGCCAATTTGAGTTCTGATATTTTCAAAACCTGGAAAAGAGCAGACTGGATATCATCCATTATGGTAAATGCACAAACTGAACAATTTCAGGTACATCTAAATTCACCCTAAACGAGAGGGAACATTTTCATATAGAACAAGCTTAATAAAGGGAAAAAAATACCTCTGAGTAGGCCATATCATGAAGAGAGAAAGCACAATATACAATAATAGCAGACATCAACGGCCAGTTTTTGAAGAGGCTTGTCCCAGACTCCATCTTGTCAGTTCCTTCCTTGTTATATTTTAAATCAGAGCCACAACGAGATGCTTCCAGAGCTTCATATGAGTTGCTAATATCTTTTTGATCCTCACGATGTATGTGCAGTGTTTCCTACAACAAATAAACACCAAAGTAATAACACAAAAGACTATACTTGGATACAACCAAGAAAAGTATGGGATGAACATGGGCCTTACCGGAAGCCAAATACAAGCAACCGATACAACCATTGCAAAGGCCGATATACAAAGACAGGGTAAGAAGTAAGGAAACCTACAAGAGAATAATTAAGCGTGACGCTAAAAGGACTCAAATAATAATGGAAAAAAAGAAGTTAACTTAAGAAGATATAGAATGTGTATGCCATTGCGTACCTCCCAAACAAAGAGTCCACAGAAAATAAATTTGGGAACTTCTCTGCAGGCTAACACATAACATACATTCGCAGAAACTAAATGAGACAAAAATGGGAACAAAAGATATAAAAAATGAAAATGCTTTATCATGGTAACAACATAAAATATAATTGTATAAATTCAGTACCTGCGCCAAGAAGCCTCCAAGAGCTGGACCAATAATCAACCCTATACCCCATGATGTACTAATCTAAAATAAAATAAAGAGTAGAGTAATCATTATTTTGAATGATGTAGAACAAATAAAAAATCTAAAATAAAAATATCTAGGGAAGGCTTCTTACAAGAGACAATGACAGAGACTGGTATTCTCGTCGGCAAACTTCTGATGCATATGCCTAGAGAACATTTTTCGCAGAAAATTTAGAAAATGTACAATCTAAAGAAAAGAAGAAAACCGAATCAGTTAGAAATCATTTATTTAGTCATCAAATGATGACCAATTTAGATGCTACTTGCAAAGACATGCGAGCAGCATTCTTGTCCATACAAAACAATATCAGCAAAAGATGCTGATGTGGGGTGGGAAAACCAGACTCTGCACTGGAATTTTTGCATTCTACACTTGCTTAATGTTACAAATGCTATCCAGTCTGATCAACTATCAAGAGTCTGAGATCATCTGAGACCATTCGCAATTTCTGCAGCATCTGCTTCAGTCCTTAACTGTTGTTGAATACTGAAATGCATCAATATAAAAGGCAGACCTTTATTGGGCCAAGTAACCCATTGAAACACCCAAGAAGAAATCTCATAGAAATTGCCATCCAAAAGTTTGTGCTGAGGCCAAATAGAGTGTTGAATAAAACCCTGAGACCAAACAAAAAAAAAATTTTTTTTTAAGGTAAGGAAGCAGCACAAAATGATTGTTGGGAATCAACTATACAAATATTCAAAGAAGCA
The DNA here is from genome assembly GCA_037013555.1 of Sextonia rubra. Lineage (NCBI taxonomy): Eukaryota > Viridiplantae > Streptophyta > Magnoliopsida > Laurales > Lauraceae > Sextonia > Sextonia rubra. The sequence continues at coordinate 12,844,588 of JASUAD010000007.1, read as the reverse complement.
TGGACATGGACACGGGACACAGATATAACACGACATGGGCACGCCGACTTTGCATTTCTTAGAAAAGTAGGACACTGACACGTCAAGGGACACGTTAATAATATATATTAACTTATATATAATCATATACTAAAAAAATAATATCATTTTAAGTTTTTAATCAATTTAACAATAAAAAAAATTCAAGTACTAACTAACAAACCTATCACATTAAACAATATCAATACAACACTAAAACATAATTCATAATCATTAAACATGAAATATCCATAGTTCCATAAAATCTATACAAAGAAAATGGAGGATCATCTCTTTCTCCTCCCTAAAAAAAAAACAAAAAGCAAAAAAGAAGCCAATCTCGAGTCCTATTCTTTAGTGAAAGATTTAGTTGTCTTTTGCTTGTGATATGATTAATATTAATAATCATATATTTTTCCAAGGTATAAAATTGTCATATATCAAGTTTACAAGTTTTAGTAATCACATGTTAACAAAGTGTCCAAGAAATATCAACCACATGTTTATTTTTTAGTCATAGAAATGGGCTAGGAATTGTGGGACACGTAACAAAAAGAGTGTCGGACAAGTGTCCGAAATTAAAATTTTAGTTTTTAATTATGGACACATTTAAAATAGTATCAGACACGTGTCCGAGAGTGTCCGAAAAGTGTCGGTGTTCGACACGTGTCTGACACGGATACGTCACTTTCTTATAAGTGTCCGTGCTTCTTAGCAGATATTGATTGGCATTGCACAATTCTGGCCACATTTTGGAACATATCTAGATTTACAATATTAAAGGCCAAGCCTGGATCTTAAAATGTCAATTATTGAAACTATCACCATCATAGACATCATATCCCATTTATCTGAGGAACATGTTAATGTTTCAATATTAGGTTAAATTGATATCAAATTTTGCAATACTTGTGCCTTGATATCTGGATAGACAACATGCCTAGGCAAACAAAAATACTCAATAGTACTAACACTGAAGTAGTTCCCAGAATTATAATGGGTTTTCGACCATATCGATCTGCTACCACACCCCAAAAAACAGAAGTCAAAGCTCTTCCAAACATAAAAGAAGATCCTGCAACAGAACAGAAAACGAAAGGGTATTTTTGTAGCATATTCTAAAGATTAAATAGCAAGAAACTAACAATTTATATATACCACATCGAAGTTGCTAACCTACATAACCCGCATAGAAGCCGATATCTTGCTCTCTTTTTGCAATATGAAAGTCTCTTATCTGTAGAATGGATTTTTGTTATTCAGATTTAACATGAACATTTCCAATTTAATATAATTAAGAACGGACTCAGATGGTATCATTAGAATGTATTGATAATAAAGCATGAATAGTTCACAATTGATTCGGCAGTTTCTATTATTAAATATGTAGTGCTTGTTTCCATTTGTTTTGTTAGCAAACCATCATAGATTCAGGCTTAAGACATGGCCTCAGGATCATTTAGAGTGTTGTAGGAAGTGTTGTCTCCATAGTTTTGGATTGGTACCAAAATCACTATTCTAGTGAAGAGAAGCATAAGATGCATGGGCTCTCTCCTTATAGGGAATTTGGGAAAATGTCTTCAATAAAGATGACTTTTGCAAATTATGATTGCGTTTTCTTCTTAGATGCATAATTACCTATGATGCACAAATATGGAATGGATACAGTAAGAACATGCCATGCATATGGCAATGATATGGATTTTATATATAAACATTGTATAAAGTATGAGGTAGCCTGTTTCGAAGTATGCAGGTATGAGGCTATTTTAAACAAGTAAGAACTTTAATAAAACAGAAATTAGTAAATGGGAGTTCTGTATTGGTGAAAATCTCTTGGTCCCTTTTTAGGAGTGGTTCTAATCCATATTTCTTTCCCTTGCATCTCTTGTAGCATTAGTGATTGCGGTCAGAGAAAGAGAGGAAATAAGTCAGAGAGAGAGAGAGAGAGAGAGAGAGAGAGAGAGAGAACTAGCTTCTAAGGCAAGTCTGTGCATCAGACTTGTTGGAAATTTTTTGGTCCCCTTTTAGGAGTGGCTTTGTTTGAATCTTCTCCTTTCATTTCTAAAAAAAATTATGATTAGGTTATCTAGAACTTACTCGATGGCTCTCTTGTGGCATTGGTGATTGCAGCACTGCTAGAGAAGACTAAGCTAGAGAGAGAGAGAGAGAGAGAGAGAGAGTTTATAAGGGCAGGGGCATCTTTGTGTGAATCAGACTTGTTGGAAATCCACTGGTTCCCTTTTAGAATTGGTTTTGTTCAATCGTCTCGATAGATTGAACAAAAATTAGGCTTTTCGATAGATTACATGATGGCTCTGTTGTGACATTAGTGATTGCAATCACGGAAAGAGAGGAACAAAGCTAGAGAGAGAGATGAGTTTATTAAGGGGCATGTTAGCACACTTCAAACTTGTTAGAAATCTCTTGGGCCCCTTTTAAGAGTGGTTTTGTTCAATCTTTTTCCTCCCATTTTGTCGTTTAAAAAATAAAAAATTAATCACTAATAAAGCCTCCATGTGCAGAATACATACCATGAAGTATAGGAATGGAAAAAGAGATGATATAGGCAAAGCTGCAGATTAAACCGACAAACAAAGAAATATTAGAAACATAATTATGTGCAAGCAAAATGCATGATAAAGAAACTTGCTGACCATTTTTCTTAGACGTAGTAATAAAAATAGAGAAAGCATTTACAAATGAACACCTAATTGATAACTACAGATAATAAAGGTCCATCTGCAGGTAACCTTAGAGTACCATATTAAAGGATCACAATCTTAACTATGTATATGAAGGGCGGCATAGCCCAATGGTAAAGGCTTATTGGCAGTGTCCTGAAAGACGTAAGTTCAAGTCATGGAAAAAGCATTTTCAAAATAAAGGTAAGGCTGTGGACATCTTGCCCTCTCCAAACCCCGCTATGTGGGAGCCTCGTGCACCGAGCCGCCCTTTTTTTTTTAAATCTTAACTATGTACACGCAATTCATTATTGCTGTCATTTATTTAGCTTGATTACAAGTTTAATTGGGGAGTGAGTGGAATCGAAAGAGATTGCAGTAAGGGCTGATTGTATACTAAATTAGCAATGAGTACACAATAAACAAAGATGATCTAACATCCTGGTAATCATATCAAACACGTCTTCCCAATGTGAATCTCTCTTTCTTGTTTCTTGTCCACTTATTTTTTCTTATTTTTACATGATATTGGAATTTGGGTGGGGGTCGGGTGGAGGATGACTCTTTATTAGTCTTCTTTTCTTCCTTCCTACTTTGTTTACAAATGTACCTCATTTTCATTCCCTTCTCTTTCTATTCCTCTCTGAAACAATCAAAGATGGTGTATGGATGACTTCACAAGCTATACAGTCAAGGCCACATAAATCCACAAGAAGTATACCTGCTATATCTACACTCTCAAACATGCACTTACATGCATACAAGCATGATCAATATGGTCGAACGCCAAAGTATTCAATCAAACAAATCATGATCAGTGTCATCAAAGCCTTGTACCAAATATGTTGTAGTTGGCTACATGTTTGGGTTGTGATAAAAGTTTTACACCGGCTGCCAACCAACCAACGGAACCCCCTTTGATCCAGTCTTGAGAGTTGAGACCAGCAGTAAAAACTAGAAAAGTTTATATAAAATAAATTAATGATTAAAAATAATAATAAGAGAGATTTGGTAATCCTAAAAAGAAGTTTGTAGTTGGAAGAGAAAACAGTGCCTCTGAAACAACAACAAATTGGAATATGAAGTAAGGTTTCTACCATACAAACATTAAAACAAGTGGATTAGGTGTACCCCAAATTACTAATGAACCCGAAATGTTCACAGAAAAACTAGACCAGTTCCTTCTCATTTGGGTTGTTTGGGAAGGGAAGCTACCTAATGTAGGTAATGAAGGCAGTGATTCGATTTCCTGGGCTGCTCCCCTAAACTAATCATTGTAAGCAAGTATCTCATGAAATCTATGAACAAAGAATTGGGTCTCAACAGGAAAATCGATATTTTACCACCAATCACAAGTTTCATCTTGGACACACTACTCATACTGGAAATTACGATCAAGGATTACTCAACCAATCTCCATCTTAGTTCTTTCAATTAATTCTTTCAGACAAAACAAAATTAGACGCACACCGAATATTGCCAATTGTGAATTCTGCAGAAAAGCCGTGCGTTCAAAAAAGATAACACAACCATCTCAAAAAATAAGGAAGGTCCTTACTAGTGCATAGTGTGACAATCCAAATAAATAAAAACTCTTTTATCGGGATTCCTCGATTCACTTCGTTGATCTGATCCTGCTTACAACCTGGGCAATTATCATAGTATACCTTCTTCAACAATGGCACCTTAGTCTCCGCCATCAAGAACAACACCTAAAACAAGACTTCAACCGACACAAACTGCAATCGAAAGAGAACCCTGTCTCCAAAATCACATCAAAACAATCCACTCTCCGCACCCAGTTGCAAAATTAGGACTAAGTGGAACATCTGCCACAAAGCTTTGAACAACTTACAAGAAGCCCCACAGCTCTGATAAACACCAATTGGTTCAAGTTCAAGTTCCCAATAAAATAGGACATTTATGAGCTGGGGCTGCTCCATCCAGTTGCTGAACGTAAATGGTTTTCTATGCAATCGCCATTAGATGCGTCACCGCATACGTCATCCGATTCATTCACACGATCTGAACAACAGCAAGTGCTCCACCAAATGGCACCCAAGCAAGAAAGCAAAGGCCGAATCGAACACGTAAGATACAGCGCCCATTCCTATTAAAATCCCATACTTAACCATCAACGGGAAAAGCGTTCTTTACCTCATGAGCAAAACAAAACAAAACAAAACAAAACAAAACAAAAAGCAAACTGCATCAATTCAACATTAACTCTCAGAAAACCGATATTAAAAATCACAGCAACAAACCCAAAAAAAGATGAAAGTAGTTCATCATCATCATCATTGTCTTCTGGGCCTACTTTCATCAGTTTGGGTGTGAGTGGAAGTGCTTTTTACAACATCGAAAAGCTACGTGGGTCCTTTTCATGAGGTGATTATTTACCGTTACAGAGGATTACAATCCAAATGAAGAAGAATTCCTTGATGGGTATTCCTCTACGCGTCTCATTGATCTGATCCAGCTTGCAGCCAGGGCAGTCCTCATAGTAGCGCTTCTTCAACAGAGGTTCTGCAGGACCCGCCATTCAACAACGCAAAACGCAGACTGCACCCAAACAAACTTCTGAGAATTCTTTTTGGTGGAGCGACAGTCCCTACCTTCCTTTCTGCTTATCAAGAAACCAAACCTTTTATAAAGCATTCTCGTCCAGTCGTTTTAGTGGAAACCTCTGGCCATTCAGTGATTCGAACCAAAGCACTTGGCTACAGAAAAGTAAATTACGAAATCACTGTGGCCATCATTATGGTACGGTTTGAATGTTAATCGATATTAGTGTCTGTGTTAAGCCAATCATGATGTTAATCTATCAATATATAATTATTTTAAGCAACGTGCCTGCATAATAAGTATAAGTTGGATACTTGTAAATAAATTCAATTCCCTCCCATGATAATTTTAGTAAAAACATTCGATGTCACATCAACACCTGCCACAATTGTAATTTTAATAAAAATATTGTTAAGACCACATCGATATAGATGTCACATCAATACTCTGTCACGTATTCATCTTAAGTGGTTTCAAATCATAGAACTTTCACTGCCAATTTAAAACTCATAGGACAGCTGGCCTTTATTAGGGAAAATATCAAGTATGGTAGGAATCAAAACATACCCACAGGTCTAAAGTGGCAAGATGGGCGGCGACAGTGCACGGAGCGTTAGTTTTTACATAACTTTTTTTTATTTCCTTTTTTTTTTTTAATTTGGGATCCGATTCGATGATCTAAACCATTAAAAGTATTGAGAAAGCCAAATACAGCCATGTGTCCAAATTTGAACTGCTGATCAGTTTTTAATCTTGAGATTTATAAAAAAAAAAAAAAAAGAAAACTATAGAACGATGGATGTATGTTTATGGATGTTTGTGGGCCTCACAATCATGATCATGATCTGAATGGTCAATCCTCTTTGAAATAATGAAAACGGCTATTTGACTAAATTTCAGCCAATGAATTGGTGTACATTTTGAGAAAATTGAGAAAAATTAAGAGCTGTTGGATATGTTCAAGAAAAAAAAAAAACCCACACCACATGTGACTTTTGCCAATTCAATTTTCATAATTTATTTTTAAAGTTATGGGATCCGAAATGATGATCTCAACCATTAAGATTCTTCACATAATCAAACGCGACTATGTATTCAAATTTAAGCCGTTGATCATTTTCAAATCTTGAGATATTTGCAAAAACAAAAATGTAGCACCATAAATTTACATTTATGAAATTATGAGGGTCTTACAATTATGGTCCAAACCGTTGATCTTCTTGGGAATCATGACAACATCTTTAGGTCAAAATCCCAAGCGTTGATTCATTGCATATCTCGAGGAATTAATGAAAATCCTGAACTATTGGATTGTTAATTATCTAACTTACATAGTTTTTGTCCTATCAAACCAGCCATTTGAAAATATCTATTTAAAACCACCCCTATTGAAATATATCTATATAATACAGATAAGATTTGTTAAACAAGAGCTTACTAATATTTAATAAAAAATTCAAGAAGGTTAAAATGATATTGTAGAGTCAACATTTTGCATACAGATAGATCTAATATATAACAAACCCACCCCAATTGAAATATATCTATATGATACACATAAGATTCGTTAAACAAGAGCTTACTAATATTTAATCAAAAATTCTAAAAAGTTAGAATGATAGTGTAGAGCCAACATTTTATATATAGGTAGATCTAAAATGTGTCTTTCTATCTAATACACTTATATGGTCGTCATGTATCTCGATAGACTCTATTAAGAGAGCATTTTTTCCTAGAAAATCCTTGAGGCTGTCCGGTGCTTCCCCTATTTAATAGTACAAGTTATATGCACATGCAACCTATAATGGATTTTCAAGCTTTTGTTACACATTCGGACAATCCCATCTAATAGTCATGATGGTGGGCGCAGCTTAGAAGGAGCTCTTTCCGAGTGCAACATCGCGTGTTTGTCTTTTTAGGATATTTCATTGAACCTCAACTATTTAATTTAGACCATAGCCTACCAACTTTGACGACAACTTTTATAACTTATGATAAAGGTCTATGAGAAAAGGGCTTTGTTTTTTGCAAAGTGAAATGTGCTTACTTATTTTTAGAGGAAAATACGTTTGATTTTTAACGTTTAACGTAGCATGTTGATGGTGGATGAGCAGCACTTGCAGTTTCTTTTTGCTGAATAGGGAAGAACTACTTTAGCCACGTTGAAAGAAGACGCTTACGGGGCATTTTAGGATTCACAGAAGATGGCTTACGGGCCGGGTTCCCGTAGGATTCACATTTTATCGAATGCCCTCGATGTGCTTAAGATGATTAATGGGACACCAGATTGGTCTATCCATTCCATTTTGTTAGACATTAAATATTTGATATCAGCCTTTGATGATGTTCTGTTCTCCTATATTTGTAGAAAGTATAATAGTTTTTCTCATGAACTGGGGTGGGGGATTTCTGATTTATTTTATGGATTGGGCAACTTAAAAGAACCTACAACATAAAAGCTCTGTGATTATGCAGTTGTAAGAGAGTTTTATTTTAACCAAAGTTTTGCTATCGGGTAAGTCAAATCGAGCCTGCTTTAAGGCAACCAGCCTATCATTTCAATAAATTGCGTACACAGAATCAGTGGGGCTGTACATCTGATTACCCTAGATTGGAATTTTTTTTTTTTTTTGTGTGTGTTAAAGATAGATTTTGACAACCCTAAAAAAAATTAGTAACCACCTTTAAAAGGCTAAGTATAATTTTTTTAATATGAATATGTTAGATTTCTTTTTGTATGCTTTTAAGAGAGCTTATGGAATTTGCATTTTCTTTTTACTACTTTAATAAAAGTTCCTGGATCGATTAATACAATGTATTGGGGTTCTTTCAAGAATAGTGCAGAGCGAGAAGCAAATTTGAATTGCCACACTGAGTAGGTAGCTTCCTAGTCTTTCCTCCCAAGGAAACAACATGATGATTCTAGTTTTCAACGCTAGTTGACCAATTTGCATTTTGGTCCAACTTTAATCCAAGTTCTAATATTACATGGGCAATGATTTTAGATTTTTTATTTATTATTATTTTGGGTGAGTCTGCAGGTGGACCCAATTGCATTTTTGGTCCAACCTTATACCAAGTTTTTAATATTTCATCCGCAAGGGCATTTTAGAGTTTTCTATTTGTATTTTGTATTTTGGAGTACTGGTGATAGTGGGATTTTAACCTCCATGACCAAGGATCGGTCCTGATGAAGATGAGATGCCTCTTCCATTAAGGTATATGTGAGGATTTTGGACTTAGGAACAATGAATGTAAGAGAAATCCTTATCAAAACAAAACATCTATGAATAAGAGCGAGAGACAGAGACGAGCAGCCCTGTCTGTTTTAACATGAGAATATATTTTTGCTCGGAAATTTCAATTATCATACAGTGATATTTCATAGAAAGTTCTTTGAAAATCATCCAGAAAATGTAACCAAGCACATTTTTTTTATTTTTTACTCTTTGGTTACTACTTAAAATAAGACACATCAGCTATTGCAACTGTTGCTCCCTACTAGATAAAAGATGGCTGGCTTTAAAATTTAGTCCCACACAAAATCAGGTTCATCTGATACTGTTAGCTATCTGATTGAAAATTGTTAAATTGATATTTTCATTGTCATACATTTTATAGTCTTAAAAATGTAAAATCGGTGAGAAGTTAGTGTAGGCCAGTAAGTTGGATATCTCATTTTTCACTCAAAGGTTCAAGTATTTATCCCTGGATTCCTTTTTCGCATGAGCAAATCTTTCCCTTTGTCTTTTGATTGGATTAAAAGAAAATTACACAATTGGCTAATATGTAGATATTTTTTTTCTTGTACATGGTTAGATATCAAAGCTATTTTTTTGCTAATACATATTTGCAGATCCTAGTTTGATTGATATTTTTTTTTATTATGAAAATAATGCATCAGTTTTTAGGTATTTTTGTGAAAACTAAATGAACAAGTACAATAAGAAAAAGAAAGTTACCTAACAAAATGAAAGGGAGTTAATTACAATAGGACAAGAAAAGTTACCCATCAAAATTAAATGAAGTCATTTACAATAAGACAAAAGTACCCATGCATTGCCATCTCAGCCACAAGAAACATGTGCGTACCAAAGCAGTAAGCTGAGTCCTACTAAAATAATTACAATTGAGGTCATGAGTGTTTGACGGAGGGCCACGTGGCCGAGGGTAACATGGCCGACCACTCGTGGCCCACATTATGACCCTTGGGGGAAAATCGCTGACAGCTGAAATATTTTAAGGAACTGACAGCTGAACTGCAGTCCTGACCAACCTGTGGCAAGCATTAAAGCTTATACATGGATGTGGCAGCCAGGCGGCTAGCAGTAGAGGCTATTAGTGGCCGCACAGGAAGATTGGAACACAGTGCCATAAAACTCGCTTAAGGCTCTGATCATTAACTCCAAGTAGAAGGTTTCGACTATAGTTTTATCCGATGAATTTCAAATCGTATCCACGGGTAGTTAGCTAGTGCAGGAAACATATCTTTATTAAAAAAAATTAATGCTAATCTAATAAAATATTTAAAAATACACACTATTAATTCTAAGAATTAAATTTAAAATACCTTTTCAAATCTAAAAATTCACAAATTAAACCTAATAAAAAATACTAAATTAAAAAGTAACCTAAGCTAATTACTGCAAAACCATAAAACTCATCAAACTACCAATTGATTGATATTAAAAGTGAATAAAATAAATTTGAGAATTAAAATAGAATGCAACAAAGTAAAAGAGAAAGAGATGGATTTTAATTATTTAAATCTGAATTTAAATCATTATTTGATAGAATCAAAGTAAACTTAGATCCACCTTATCAAATACGTACTGTCACTATGCATAAACATATGATATTGATTCTATGGTGAAAACCATGATATCGCTAACTTTGTTTATCAATAAAAAAACTTAATCCAAATAAGCAATAAATTCAGATTTATTAAATTAAAATAAATACATTATGACCTACCCGATGGTCATAAATTTCAAGCAAAAATGATTGATCGCCTAGCTCTTCAACTAGTTTTTCTCTTCAAATCATGCTCCACGGGTAAGGAAGATGTGGAATAAGATAGATGGTGATGAATCCAAAGGAGTTGGCCAAGACTCTTATGGGGTGGCAGAGAGATAGAGAGCTTTTAATGTGGTATTGTGGAGTTTGGAAAGGAGAGAAAGAGAATTTTAGAGTTCGGCGTGGAATTGGTTATGAAGGAGTCGGCTTCATTAATATATATAGCTGAAAGTGGACTCCTTTTAATATTACATCACTTGGTTTGCCTTTCCAAAGAAAACTTTCCCTTTTGACCAACCAATAGCAATAGAATATAGGAAAGAAAATTGTTCTTGTATGCTTCCTATGTGCACAAGCTAACTGGTTTGCATGAGCACAATTAGAAACTTGTTTTTTAGTTCCTTCCTTTCTCAAATTTCAATCTTGGCCCTCCATCTTGACATGTAAGCAGCATGTCTTTTGTTGCAAATATGTTTGAGATCTTCTTTGGCTTAATTGGCTTGAATTAAATTTGCAAGAATCAAGAGAATGTGGACCCCATTTTAATGCTCAAGCATGTGTGTGGGGTCCTCTTTTGCTTCAATTTCTTCTTTTCTTCATTTTTCTTTTTCTTCTTCTTGGATGTCTTCACAATTAATTCTTTGCATCAAATCTTGATTATGAGTCCATTTTCTTCAATTATCTACAAAGAAAAGTGACATTTTATTAAAAATAATAATTTTGACCAAAAGTCACAAATACATTAATGTGGGCCTTGATAAAAACCTTTGTCATTTGCATGTGAAAATTATGAATTTGAACAACCTTCTAAAAATGGATATCCAAAAATGGAAAGTTTTATGATTTTATGGAAAATTAATGATTTTCAATTACTTTTTTCAAGAAAGCTCTAAAATAAATTCTAAAATCATAAAAGCTTGATTTTCAATTAAATAAAGAAATTTCTAATAAATAAGTCTTTAAAATCCCCTAAAATATACATAAAATAATGCATTTTTAAATACTTATCACACCCCCAAACTAGCATTTTGTTAGTCCCGAGCAAAATATGCGATCTAGAGTAGAAAATTGAACTAAACTAACCTAAGGAAATATATAAAATAGAAAGAAAATTGCCACTTTTGCTGGCACTTTTGACTGCATTTAGCGTATACAGCAAGTTTTCAAACCCCTAAATTCCCCCCAGTGGACGAGTTGTGCCTTATGAGGGTGTGCAGTGAATATACCCGCAAAATTCTCCTTTTTTATTTTTTTAAAAACTAAAAACAAAGGTAAAAGAAATCCTCCAAAAGAAAATCTACTCATATTAGATATTTTCAAAATTTGGAATAATCAAAATTTTATACTTTTCAAAATCTTGTTTACAGTTCTATTTTCGAAAACTTTTTCAAATTTAAATCAAACTTTTATGAACGGTGAATAATGTATACATAAAAAACTTGTTTCAAATATTCCATGATCATGCTGCAAAAACGGAAATTTTCCTTCAAATAGTCCTATTCTCCAAAATTTAGCGAAAACAAATTTCCTCTCAAAGCTACTAAGATGGTTGCCACACTGTTGCTTACTTCGTTAAGCCTCTTTTCTCTCACTATCTTTTTTTGATGCAAAGGTTCCCAAGTTCATATAATATAAGAAAAGTTAGAGTCCAGGGAGCAATCCCGGTCCTTGCTCATCCCTACACATACTGCCCCGTAAATTCTTACAGACACTCTCACTCACTCACTTTTTCTAATGTAGAAATTTCCAATCTCATATGATATAAGAAGAGTTGGGATCTAGGGAGCAAACTTAGTCCTTATGGATTTCTGCACAAATTCCTTGAAAATTTTTACAAACACTCATTGGGCCAAAATTCATCATTATTTTTTTTTACAAATCATTTTGTGATTGTGCAATGTCTAGGTCTCTTAAGCTTTCTAATTAACTCATGTAACGAGCGTTAGGCCAATGACTCCAAAACCAGATGGCTTTAGAGCACTAGATATGAAAATACCCCTACGGACTTACTAAGTCTAGTTAAAAAGGCAACGAACCCAAACTAGTCAAAAACTAAAAAAAATTTTTCTCTCTTTTTTTTTATCGAAAGTAAACACTAGGTGGCCTTTCTCATTTCGCTTGAATTAATTCATTTTGGTTTTAGTATATACAATCCACAAAAAATAAATCAGGAAACAAAGGTATTTTACAAAATTGAATCTCAAGTTCACGTCATATTCTCTCAAAAGAATTCCAAAAATAGCATTAAAGTTTCATATCCAAAATGTCAAAAAAATGTATATGTGTGTATATGTGAGAAATAAGTTTTGGTAACTCTTTCATAGGTTTCCTTCTTTTAAAACGGTGAACTTTCATTTTACTTCCTTCCAAAAGTTTTTGAAAATTCCAAATTCATTCCTATATATCTTCAAATCGCTTCAATTCTTTTGAAAACTTTCTTTTTTGAAAACAAAAAGATAAAAAAATTATGATTGTAAGAATTCCTAAACCAAAACAAAAATCCTACAAATTCAAAGAAATTCCTAAAAATCTAGAAATAAAACAAAATAAATGCAAAAATTTTGTTTTGTCTAAAAATGGACAAGTAAGCTTCCCACCCCCTACCTAAGATGAACATTATCCTCGATGTCATGCATGAAATGCAGCATATAAGTGAAAATGATAACATAAGAAAATAAATGAACGGAGGGTAAGGTGGAAGAAGTACTTGTGTGTAGCTTTTCCGCGCCTTGTCCATGGTTAGACAAAACAAAACCAAAAGGCAATAGTATACATATAGTACAAAGAAAAATGGGTTATTGTCAAATCCAGTGCCCATCAATCCTGGTATACTCAGAGGAAGCTCATTGTCCTCTACAGGAACAGTCTTCAAGAATGGTTTTAAGCGTTGCTCATTCACGTTGAAAGTTGAACTATTCTTTGGATCCAAAAGATTCACCACACCATAAGGGAAAACTTCTTAAACAATATATGGCCCCTTCCAATGAGATTTTAACTTTCCAGGGAACAGGCGAAGTCTAGAATTATACAAGAGAACCTTTTAAGAAGAATGAAAGGATTTTCTCATAATCCTCTTATCATGAAAAATCTTAGTCCTTTCCTTGTAAATTTTAGAGTTTATATAGGCCTCATTTCTCAACTATTCTAGTTCATTAAAATCTAATTTCCTTTTCCCCTCCACTTTTTCTATGTCAAAGTTCAATTGCTTTATGGCCCACTATGCTTTGTGTTCCAATTCTACCAGAAGGTCGCAAGCTTTCCTATATACAAGCTAGTATGGAGACATGCCTATTGTTGTTTTAAATGCCATTTTGTAAGCCCACAATGGGTCGATAAGTTGTAAAAACCAATCTTTACGATTATGGTTCATTGTTGTCTCCAATATCCTTTTAATTTCTTGATTCAAAACTTCTACCTGCCCACTCATTATCGGGTGATAAGGAGTAGCTACCTTGTGCGTAACGCCGTATTTCTTAAATAGATTCTCAATGGTACAATTACAAAAATGTTTACCCCCATCACTAATTATGGCATAAGGAGTTCCGAAACTGGCAAATATGTTCTTTAAAATAAATTTTCTAACAGTGTTTGCATTGTTATTCGGCATGGGATTGCTTCTATTCATTAAACACATTATCCACATCAACTAAAATATAATGAAATCCAAAACTAGAGGGAAAACGTCCTATGAAGTCTATCCCCTACACGTCAAAAGGGTTTACAATTAAAATTAAGTTCAATGGTATCATGTTCCTTTTTAAAATGGAACCCAATTTCTAACATCGCGCACAAGATTTGCAATAATTCAATCCATCTTTGAACAAGTTAGGCCAATAAAATCCATATTGTAATATTTTGTGTAACAACTCGCCCCGCACCATCGAGGTATTGTCCGCTTTGGACTTCCAAGGAGGTCACCCATCCTGAAATTGCTCTGACTCGAGCATGCTTAACTTTATAGTTTTTTATGGAAGTCCTCACGGTTTTATCCCCAAAAGGCGCCTCCACAGGTAGACCCTGTGCGAGGTATTGTTCCACCTAACTGGACTATCAGAGTACGCAGCGGGGATTTTGTCCCTAGGGGGACTCGAACCTGGACAAGGCCGTACGGCTTCACCACTCCTGCTCCTTGCCAGTGAGCCATGCCAAGGCGCCTCGATAGTTTACAACAGATTATTACTTATATTCTTTCATTCAGATGTACTTTGAGACTGGGTCGTTACAGGCCCACCAGCTTCCGCCGGATATGTCCCCATATCCACATATCTAGACTGTCAGACCGAAGACGGCCTCATAAGCGATGTGGGACTTCGTTCCCCCCCCCCCCCCCCCCCCCCAACCATTTGTGGAGGGCAGGATTCGAGCGGTTCCCAAGGGGTCCAGCCCAATGGCTTCACCCTCCACCACTCAGAGGAGAGCCATCCCCTTCTCTGATACCATCTGTAACAACCCGCCCCGCACCATCGAGGTATTGTCCGCTTTGGACTTCCCAGGAGGTCACCCATCCTGAAATTGCTCTGACTCGAGCACACTTAACTTTATAGTTTTTTATGAAAGTCCTCACGTTTTTGTCCCCAAAAGGCACCTCCACAAGTAGACCCTGTGCGAGGTATTGTTCCACCTAACTGGACTATCAAAGTACGCAGCGAGGATTTTGTCCCTAGGGGGACTCGAACTTGGACAAGGCCGTACGGCTTCGCCGCTCCTGCTCCTTGCCAGTGAGCCACGCCAAGGCACCTCGATAGTTTAGAACGGATTATTACTTATATTCTTTCATTCAGATGTACTTTGGGACTGGGTCGTTACATTTTGTAAGCGGTCTTTTTACCCGAAAAATGGCCTCCACATTCCTTACAGTGATAAAAAGAGATGACATTATTTATTTCATGATCCAGCACATATCTCCTAATGATTTGGTTTGGGTAATATTTGAATAAGTATGGGTCATCCTAGAAGAAATTGTTTACCAGGGAGAAAATTTTCTTCCTATATTGATTTTTCTACTGTTCTGGAAGTTCTTTCGATGCAAGATAGTTGGCAACATCAGCATATCATGGGGATTAGGAAGAAACAATAAACAATTGTTCGTTAGGAAAATTGTCTTATATCGACAAAGGGTCTAAATTCTAAGATAAGATAAGCCTTGGTAGATGATCAGCCACTATGTTTTCTACTCCTTTCTTATCCTTTATCTTTATATCAAATTCCTAAAGTAGAAGGATCCATCTAATCAGCCTAGGCTTAGCATCCTTCTTCGAAAAAAGGTACTTCAGCACAGAATGATTCGTAAAAACTACAATTTGGATCCAAGCAGGTAGGGACTGAATTTATCCAGTGCAAAGACAACTGCCAATAATTCCTTTTCGTTTGTAGAACAGTTCATCTGTGCACTGTTTAAAGTCCCGCTAGCATAACATATGACAAATGATTTCTTGTCCCTACATTGCCCAAGAACTGCTCCAATTGCATAATCGCTAGCATCACACATGATCTCAAAGGACGGACTCCAATCCTAAGGTTACATTATTGGAGTAGATGTCAACATGTCTTTCAGCTTAGTAAAAGCTTCCTGACATGCCTTGGTCTATTCAAATTCTACTTCCTTTAACAGAATGTCACATAATGGTCTAATATATGGAACTAAAGTCCTTTATAAACGTTCTATAAAATCTAGCATGCCTTAAGAAAGATCTCACATCCCTTACGGTTTTTGGGGTGGGCAAATTGGCAATCAAATCTATTTTGGCCTTGTCCACTTCCAGTCACTTAGATGATACAATGTGTCCAAGGATAGTGCCTTGTCAAACCATGAAGTGACACTTCTCCCAATTGAAAACCAGGTTCTTTTCTTTACACTGAGAGAGGACTTTATCTAAATTACTGTAACATCCCAACCTAGCTTGATCCAGCTTAGCGACTAATTAATGTTGTTTTTGTTGCTAATGATGTTCTATGCCTGTTTTAATTTTGTTGTGAGTCATGGATAGGTAGTTGGGTTGAGTTTGACCTGGTTTAGGTAGACCAAGCCCTTTTTCGTAATTTGCATTTTTCTAAGATCTCATCAGTTATGCATCATCTTGGTGTCAGCACGTGGCTCTCGTTGCACTCGTTAAATGCTGTAACTGTGCTAAGGGCAAAAGATGTCGCATGGTTTCGTTGGACTTCGATTTGACTCGAACTGTAAATGACCTTATTCCCAACTGGGGTAGACACTACCAACACATAGGGTAATGGCTTCAGCGGTTGCTGAAACCGCTCAGCAAAAAGAGGTGCTACGTATGATCGCGTAGACCTTGAATCAAATAGAACTAAAGCCTCAACTCGTGAAACCAAAATAGTACCTTCAACCACCTGCGAATCCTCCGCACTCTCATGGGAAGCAGCATAAACGCGAACCGTTTGCCGTGGCGGTCTCGAACTGGAACGAGCTGGCTGGGACTTGCTCGGAACTGTCGGTCCTCTGGGCTTGCCCGATGATGCCGCACCCGAAGCACTAGACAATGGGGGCTGAGAAGGCTTGAACTGGGGACAATTGATCAGCCTATGCTCCTTAGAACCACAAATGAAGCAAGCTCCTAACTTCCACCTGCATGCTTCTGTCCTATGGCCCTTGCCACAATGCCCACATATCACACTCGTGTCGCTGGAAGTGTCCTACTGACTTCTCATCTTCTTCTGTGCTTGTCCCCGAGCATTGAATGGCGGTTGCCTCTTAGGTTCCACTGCTCTCTCGGCTTGGTGGATAGCTTCAGCAGAATAGGCCCTATCCACAGCATCATCGAAGGTCACTGGTCGCTGAAAAGCAGTCACATGGTGCATGTACCGAGGATGCAGACCTTCCACAAACCGGTTCACCTTCTTCTCTTCGGTGCTGATCGTCTCTGGAGCAAAATGTGATAACTGGGTGAACTGATTCACGTACTCTACCACTGACCTCTGCTGCTGGCGTAGAGCTAAAAACTCCACTTCCTTGGCTCTTTGTACATGAGCTGGAATGAACTTCCTTCGGAACTGCCTCTTGAATGTTTCCCAGACCGTATCACTCGGAAAATCTCTGTAGGAGTCCTTCACACTCTTCCACCAGGTCTTTGCAACATCTCTGAACATAGAGGTTGTCAACCTAACTCTCTGTCTGCTCGTGCACACAACAGTCTCGAACAGATCCTCTGTCTACTCTAGCCACTGCTCCGCCTTCAATGGCTCTTCTGTCCCGTAGAATTCCGTAGTTCCTCGTTTGCGGAATTTGTCATAGAGGGCATTCGGACCATTCTCTTTTGGCTGGAAGACCACCTGTTGCTCAACATGAGACTGGGCTGGTGCTTGGCTCTGTCAGTCTAAAATAGTCGCTACTTGTGCCTATAGATTCTGCATCGACTGTGCTTGAGCCTGGAGAGACTGTGATTGAGCCTAGATGGACTGAAATAGCATGACGATGCGTTCGTCGGTACTCATTGCCTGCGGTGACGGTGCTGATCCACTGTCATTGTTCCCGGGATTTTGTGGAGTACCTGAGCCAGACGCCATCTCCTGCAAGATGAGGAAGGTTACTACACAACACAAACAATTCACATACATACTGGTCCTTGAAACGAGAAAGGTAACAAACTAGAAGCGTAACCTCACCACGTTCCTACATGCCTACATGCTTATTCTCTAGAGCAAGGACGCTTTGATACCATACTATACGTATGTCACAACCCGAGCCCAGGAGGTCGGGGGTTAGTAAAAGCCAAATCAATGACACACGTACTCCCGTACCTGCACACTTAGACCCGGTCCAAATGTACACGTACAAGGGAAGGTTTACATAAGCAAACATGTACGCGGAAGCTGTAGATATCAAAATACCACACAATATGTAGGAACATAGTAGAAATCAGAATTGATACATCATATCTAAAAGTGTTACAAAATGAGACAAAATACTGTATACAGCTCATGAATGAATGTAAGCCTGATAGATCTCAAAAGAATGAAGACCCGTAGACAAGATGAGGTCTAGACGCTCTCCGAAAGGAGGGATCACGCCCACTCCTCTAGCCCGGATGGGGCCTCGGGAGTCTTTCCTGCAACTTGATTGACCAACGAGGGCTCGGTCTAAGTATCTGAGCCTGCAACACTAAGGACAAAGCATGAATACAACGATCCAGCAAAGTATAAACAATAATAAGATAACACATGCTGTCTCTAATCAAATTAAGGAACAGAAGTAAATCATAACATGTCAATGCTTGTAAACTAGGCAATCGTGCAATAAATACAATATGTTCTCGTGAATCAAAAATACATGCACTGTACATAACTAGGCGGCTACCACACATGCCATATGCTCCCAAATGAGGGATCTTATAAACATGAGGAGAACACCATTGTCTGGGCTAGGGTACAAATGGGTCTCGGGTTCCTGGGATCCGGATTCCCCAAGACATATCTTTACTGCAGCAAGGCCATATAACTATACCAAAGTCAACCCGTCGGGATCCTAAGGCTGAGGCAGAGTAGTGCCTGACCAAAGTGAATCAATCATGTGCTACACCTCGAGTTCAACATACCAACAAATATATCATACGTGCATAATCATGATTAACAGACATGTATACTCAAGGTGTAAGAAACATAGCAATTAATCTATCTATCAAATGACGTGTAGACAAATCACATAATCATGTTCAAGAATGGAGGTCAACGCTAGGCATGCAAGATGCAATGAAATGCAATGAATCCATATCAAGTCAAGGTTACTTACAATCCAACCCTATTCTAGTTATCCAGGGTTTCTAACCGTGCATGTTGATGTAGTTTTAA
Organism: Sextonia rubra; assembly: GCA_037013555.1. Classification (NCBI taxonomy): domain Eukaryota; kingdom Viridiplantae; phylum Streptophyta; class Magnoliopsida; order Laurales; family Lauraceae; genus Sextonia; species Sextonia rubra. Next base: position 12,825,500 of record JASUAD010000007.1, on the reverse strand, counting down.
GGTCTCCGACGTAGTATTGTCTAGTGTTGCAGTCTACCTGAGAGTACACCGAAATACCTTAAACCAACACCCATGGGAAGGTGCTTAATCGCTGGATAACGAACATGAATGATTCGCAGCCCTCGAGATCATTCACGTAGTAATCTTACAGTCCGTTGGGCAAGTCACAGTCACCTACTTTTTAAGTCCAAGGCCCTATCAAGTCTTCTTTCTTTTCTACCTTTTTCACCAGAACAGTTCTCTCAGCTCCTCCGTAGGAGACCTTACGGCTCAGCCGCAGGTTCCTTACGGCTTAGCCGTAAGAGAGGACACGGCTTAGTCGTGGCCACACCGTAGAAGAGATGCAGATTTGCTTACTCTCAGTTATTTTTAGGGACACCCGGTATTGATCTACGGTTGGGTCATGGTGGGGCTTACGGCTTAACCGTATTACATGTTACGGCTTAGCCGTAGCACAATTCACGGTTCAGCCGTGAATGCGCAGGGCCAATTTCTTCACCATGAATGCGCAGGGCCAATTTCTACAAGAATTACTGAATAACGGGAAACGAAGGAAACACTGCAATCAAAAGAGAGGAACTGAACTCAAATGGGCTGTAAACATGCTGTACATACAAGATCATGAAATTAATAACAATCATACACACATACCATCATGGGTTCATACAAGTCATGCTTATACTTGCCTCAATTCGATTCCAACGCTCCACTTGCTGTCCTTGGGCTCAAATCACTACCAATCACCACTCCCAGCTCTTATGCATGAAAAGAGAAGGAAACCCTCAAAGCCTAAGCATGGAGAATCATGGAGAACGAGAAGAGAAGGGAAAAGAGGATCCAACCTCCAAACATACCTCGAATCACACGCATTCCACGCTCCCTCTTGCTGTTGGTGTGAATCAAAGGAAAAGAGAGCAATCGAGAGAGAGAGAGAGAGAGAGAGAGAGAGAAAGCTCACGAGAGAGAGAGAGCTGAAGAACAGAGAAGAGGCTGAGACGAAGCTGAAGTCGGTGAAGGCTTAAATAGGATAAGATTTGTCTACACGTCATTTGATAGATAGATTAATTGCTATGTTTCTTACACCTTGAGTATACATGTCTGTTAATCATGATTATGCACATATGATATATTTGTTGGTATGTTGGACTCGAGGTGTAGCACATGATTGATTCACTTTGGTCAGGCACTACTCTGCCTCAGCCTTAGGATCCCGACGGGTTGACTTTGTTATAGTTATATGGCCTTGCTGCAGTAAAGATATGTCTTGGGGAATCCGGATCCCAGGAACCCGAAACCCATTTGGACCCTGGCCCAGACAATGGTGTTCTCCTCATGTTTATAAGATCCCTTATTTGGGAGCATATGGCATGTGTGGTAGCCGCCTAGTTATGTACAGTGCATGTATTTTTGATTCACGAGAACATATTGTATTTATTGCACGATTGCCTAGTTTACAAGCATTGACATGTTATGATTTACTTCTGTTCCTTAATTTGATTAGAGACAGCATGTGTTATCTTGTTATTGTTTATACTTTACTGGATCGTTGTATTCATGCTTTGTCCTTAGTGTTGCAGGCTCAGATACTTAGACCGAGCCCTCGTTGGTCAATCAAGTTGCAGGAGAGACTCCCGAGGCCCCATCCGGGCTAGAGGAGTGGGCGTGATCCCTCCTTTCGGAGAGCGTCTAGACCTCATCTTGTCTACGGGTCTTCATTCTTTTGAGATCTATCAGGCTTACATTCATTCATGAGCTGTATACAGTATTTTGTCTCATTTTGTAACACTTTTAGATATGATGTATCAATTCTAATTTCTACTATGTTCCTACATATTGTGTGGTATTTTGATATCTACAGCTTCCGCGTACATGTTTGCACGTGTAAACCTTCCCTTGTACGTGTACATTTGGACTGGATCTAAGTGTGCAGGTACGGAAGTACGTGTGTCATTGGTTTGGCTTTTGCTAACCCCCGACCTCCTGGGCTCGGGTTGTGACAATTACTCAAACAATTCTCAAATGAATCTCCAAAAATTAAGAAATTGTCCCTGAATTCCTGGAGAAAACACTCCACCATATCACTAAAAATACTTAACATACATCTCTGAAAGGTAGTAGGAGCATTGCAGAGCCCAAAGGGCATCGTTCGATAAGCAAAGGTACCAAAGGAGCATGAGAAAGTTGTTTTCTCTTGATCTTCCGGAGCTATTTCTATTTAATTGTACCCATACTATCCATCTAAGAAAAGATAATATTCGTGACTAGCGACCTTTTCTAAAATTTGGTCCAAGAAGGGCAAAGGAAAGTGATCATTTTGTGTGAAAACATTCAGTTTCCTGTAGTCAATACAGACTCGCCAACTTGTGGGTACTTCGGTTGGAATGAGTTCATTGTTTAAGTTGCGGACTATAGTAACACCGGCTTTCTTAGGTACAATTTGGGTAGGGCTGACCCATGGGCTATCCGAAATTGGATAAATGATACCCATATCTAGCATTTTTAGCAATTCAACCCTAACAATTTCCTACATGGTAGGGTTAAGTCGGCGTTGCATCTGTCTAGATAAATATGAAGAGTGCACATGAGGGGATTAAATCCTTTTATGTCAGCCATGTTCCAAGCAATTGCACCTTTATTTTGTTTGAGCATATGAAGTAGTTGGACCTCTTTGTCCTTTCCAAGGTGCACAAAAATAATGACTGGAAATGTGTTATCATTCCCAAAGTAAGCATACTTAAGGTTTGGGGACAAAAGTTTCAACTTAGGTTTGGGCGGCTTCACTTGAGAGGGAAGAGTTGGGGTATCAGTTGGTACAAGCTCTTCAAAAGAAGGTTTATATGCTGCACTGACCATTTCAACGGTGTCATCTTTCATATTCTCATGGTCAGCCATATCCTCACTTAATTCAATCAAATTGTATGAGTCGGAATGGACTGGCCCTATGAAAGTCTCCACTACCAAGGTGTTTATGAAATCGACCTCTTCATAGTCATCATTTTCATCCTGTGGTTGTTTGCACAAATTAAAAATATTAAGTTTTAATGCCATGTTTTCAAAAAATAGCATCATCTTTCCATTTCGACAATTAATTAACACATTTGATGTAGAAGAATTACTAGAATCTAAGCTTTGAAGTTTGCCATAGGTTGAGTGTCTAACACAATGAAATCCATTAGAAAGTAGAATTTGTCAACTTGCACAAGCACATCCTCTATTACCCCTCTTAGTCTTTTTACTAATCGATCGGCTAGCTTAAAGGTAACTTGAGCAGGTTTTAACTTACCCAGCCCGAGTTTTTCATAAACCAAGTAGGGTAGTAAGTTTACACTCGCCCTAAGGTCAAGTAATGCTTGTTTGATTTGGCAGTTTCCAATGATGCACAAGATTGTAGGGCATCCTGGATCATTATATTTGGCAAGAGTGTTGTGCTTCAAGATAGCACTTACCTGCTTTGTGAGAAACGCTTTTCTTTTACATGCATCTTACGCTTCATAGTGCACAACTCCTTGAGAAATTTTGCATAAGATGAGACTTGCTTAATTATGTCCAACAATGGGATGTTAATTTTGACTTCTTTAAGCACATCTAGGATCTTCTGATTCTGTGTGGATGACTTAGGCAGAGTTAAACGGTTTGGACAGGGAGGCAAGGGTTTGACCCCTGGGGAATTAGGGTTTTCCCTTTTATAGAAATTGCAAGATTTCCTTTTTCTTTTTCCGACTCTAGATTTTGATCCGAGGAAGCAGGTTGCTTATCTTTTTCCAGATCAAGTTTTTGAATCTCTTTACCACTTCATAGAGTGGTAACAGCTCAAACCTGCTCCTGGTTCGAAGGTCCAACATGATTGACTTCATACAGTCTTTTTGGATTTGACTGTGGCTGGGCCAGAAAAACCCCTTTATTTTGAGATTGGACGAAATTTCTAATTTCGTCTTTGAAGTCTTGCATCTCTTATTTTTTAGCCAAAAGAAATTTAGCCAGCACTTCTTCTAAAGGCTAAGTTTGATTCTGAATAACAGGTGGTGACATCTATTGTGTGTTTTGATTAAATTATCCCAAAGTACCACCATATTGGTTTATCCTTTGGGAGAAATTTGGCTGATTAGCAGTAGGTCCATTTGTCATGCCCCAATCCCATGAATTGGGGATTAGAGTGAGCCCCCAGGGTGTGAATATATAATTCCGTAGTAATCCATGCTATGAGAAGATATGCACGAATTCTTACAAGGGAGATTCCACAGGAACATGTGAGGTGAAAACCAATGACACGTAAATTAAAACTTATCATAAAGTGGAATTTGTGAAATACATCTGTAATGACCATAAGCAAGACATAAAAGAGAATATCATATCATCATATATAACTGGAGTCTTTTAATTAAACATTCCTATCACAAACGTGTCCACAAAACATAAAACATGTCTTATACATAATGTCTAGTTAAACATCGTCATACATACGACCGACAAAACTAGCCCAACAAAGCAAATTTGACGCAGTTCGGAAGACGACTAGTAGAAGATATCGTCAACTTTCCACTCTCTTATACCCCCAGGTACCATTGGGGCTCCCTTCGAGGACTTGTCAACCTTCGAGGACGTGTCAACCTTCGTGTTGAGAATTAATTCTGAACCTGTAACACCAAGGGTAGCACTGTTAATACAACGGTTAAGCAAATACAGAGATATATGAAACTATCATAATGTATCAAGTGAGTTAAAAAGTAAACATTTGTTAAATTTTACAATAATTGTATACTAGACACGTTGTGCATGAATAACATGCGTAATGAATCATAAATAGGATGTTATGCAGACTAGTTGGCAACCATGAGGCTATATTCTCCAAAGAGAGCATATCATTTAGAAGGAGCGTGCATATATATGGGTTGCTAGGGGATCAAACTAGTTTTCCGAGAAGCGCCGACAACTCCTCCGTGGACTACTACGATAGTGACATAAGGATACCGAAAGGGCACAAGCTAAGTGGTGCCGACTCAATGTATCAAGACCGACTCAGATTCACATCTTTCATGCATTTCAGTCATACTTATCATATCATACATAAGGGAGTATGGGTCTTGAAATCATATTCAATCATAAAAAGTCAAAGTTAACAAGATAATTGAACAATGCATATTTATATGAGCTAGAAGAGCTCGAACCCTTTCAATCTTAACTACACCCATTTGACTAATAGGCACATACTCAGTAGAAGCTCAGACCTAACAGACATGCACTCAGTAGAAGCTCAGGTTTGACTTGTCTCAAGGTTTGCCAGGAGAGTGTGTACATGACTAAGTTATGTTGAGGGCAAGGTTTCTTAACAATATGAATGCATTCAAAATTAAATAGGTGTCAATGATGTTTATTAGCCAATCCTAAGCTAGATAATCCGTGCTCCCATGGTTATTCAACACGATGTATTCATAAAACGCCCGGTGTCATTGTGTTTCCAATTCTTGGCATTACATTGTGTACGTAAAAGACACCTCTTTTTATACCAATACCCATGACGTGACATTGGGAATTCATTTGGAAAATCGAAGGGGATGAGTGATAGCTCTACACTCATCCTTCTTGTCATTTGATCACCATTGGGCTCATTTAGTTGGAAAGAATTTACCATCAATAAGGCCCTACAAGGTCATTGGAAATTCTTAATATCCTAAGTTCACAGTGTTTTTACCACTTAGTTGTATAAATGTTACGGTTTAACTGAGTGGCTCAGGTTTTCTCCTTAATTTTAGGCGCATTTACGACTTACCCGTATGTTGGCCTACGGCTTAGCCATGCTAAGCCTACGGTTAGGGTTACGGCTAGGTTATGGCTTAGCCATAAGGCATTCCACGGTGTAGCCGTGGGTGAGCCGTAGAAGAATATTGGATTTTCAAGCTCTCGGGAGAGTTCGCTGTAAAAATGGCTTATGGCTTGGTCACGGGATAGGTACGGCTTAGCCGTAGTTTATTCCACGGTGCAGCCGTGGGTAAGCCGTAGTACAAAATTGATTTTTGTACTCTCGGGCATTGAGCCGTACAAACTTACGGCTTAGCCGTAGTTTCACCGTAAGCTTCAAAAATTCTGGAGTTGGTTTTGAAATTAAACTCCATACTGAATGTTAAGTGAAATGGGTTACAATGAGCTTCTGATGGCTTCAAGATGTGTCACAACCCGAGCCCAGGGTTCGGGGGCTAGCAGAAGCCAAACCTAATGACACACGTACTCCCGTGCATGCACACGTAGACCGAGTCTAAATGCACACGCACAAGGGAACATTCACACGTGCCAAGCAAGTACGCGGAAGCTGTAAATATCAGAAACATAAAACTAATAATGCAAGAAGAGGATACAAGAAAGGACTGACATAATTACATATAAAGTTTTACAAAACGAACAAAAGAATATATACAATAATGACATGTCATGACATATACAAGTCTGAGAATCCCCAAAACATGATTCCAACATGATGCATGCCGTGTACGCTCTCCCGTGGAGTGATCACATCCACTCCTCTAGGCCTGATGGGGCCCCGGGGGTCTCATCTGGAGCCTGGCCGACCGGCGAGGGTTCGGCAGGGGGATCTGGGCCTGCAACACCAAAAACAACTGTGAATACGAAGATTCAGCAAAGTATAAACCATAGCAAGTTAACACACGCTGTGTCTACTAGAATAAAGAACATCATGTTATTAAAGAAGGCATTTTCGTATACTAGGCTATCATGCAAGAAAGAAATATGCTGCGTGAATCAAGGATAACATGTTGTGTACATGACTAGTGGCTACTACATTACCATATGCTCCCAAAAGAGGGATCTTGTAACATGCAAAGAACACCATTGTCCGGGCCAGGGTACAATGGGTCTCGGTTTCCTGGGGTCCGGTTCCCCAAGACAAAATCCATACTGCAGCAGGCCATATAAACTATACCGAATTCACCCCGTCGGGATCCTAAGGCTGAGGCTAAGTAGTGCCTGACCATACGGAGTCAATCATGAAAATCCTGAGTAGATAGATCGTGACAACTTATCATACGTGCAGATCCGTGAATGAACACATCATACATGCATACTCAGGGTAATAAACCAAAAATGTGAAAATAACGAAACATACGTAATCATGTTAGAGAGTTGAGATCAATGATCGAATGCAATATGTTATGCAACAAATCATGTGAATCGAATCATCTTAAGTTTACAAACCAATTCTAATCTAATTATCCGGTGTTTCTAACCGTGCATGATGATGTAGTTTTAAGTTATTCGATACACCGTTGTCTAGTGTTGCCTTGAATCGGGCGGTGCACGAAGTCCCTTAAACCAACACCCATGGGGAGGTGCTTAACATCCGGATAACGAACATGAATGATTCGCAGCCCTCGAGATCATTCACGCGTAGTGTCATATTCCGTTGGGCAAGTCTAGGTGCTCTACATTCTATCATGAAGGTCATATAGGTCTTATCTTTACACCTAGCCTTATTCTTCATGTGTGGTTACGGCTTAGCCGTGTGTGTGCTACGGCTTAGCCGTGTGTGGTCTACGGCTTAGCCGTGGCTGAACCGTAGAAGGTCTGTCATTTGCTGACTCTCAGTTATTCCAGAAATTGCACCCTGTATTGTTTTACGGCTGGGCCACGGCTGAGCTACGGCTTAGCCGTAGGGCAATCCACGGCTTAGCCGTGCCCTAGCCGTAGAGGAAAACTGGGTTTTTCTCCTCTCTGGATTGTGAGCCGTAGGTATTATACGGCTTAGCCGTACCTGCACGAATTCAGAAATCTGAAACATGTACAGAATGTCTGGGAATGCCTCAAAATTGCAATTTATCAATGGGAATATACAAGTACTGAACCAATGAGTATCAAATGGGCTATAAACACTTGTTTCCAACTCAATTCATGTCAAACTAAGCAAATCAAAAGCATATCAACATGGGTTCTCATACTATGGTCACACTTGCCTCAAATGGAGATCAATTGCACACTTGTAGCCCTCAAGTCCAAATCAAAACCTAACACAAAACCAAACACAATGCATGCATGAGAATTGGGATCACAACCACACCATGCAACCATGGAAACAAGAGGGAGAAGAGATAGAGAATGGAGACGAGAAGAATGGAAGACTTCCACTCACCTCAATTGTACATGCAAGAACCACAAGCTAGATCGATGGAGAGAAATCAAGTGAAGGAGAAGAGAATTCCACGTGCACAGTGAAGTTGAGAGAAAACGAGAGAGAACAAGAGAGAGAACGTGAGTGTTGGTGAATTGGGTGAGAGCTTATATAAGTAATGGGTTGATCAAATTCCAAGAAGGGCCAAGTCATAAGTCTATTTTCAGTTTGAGTCAAATCAAGGTCCAATCGAATCACACGACCTCGGTTGCAATTGACGTAGTTACGAAAGTTAACGAGCTCAACGAAAGACACGTGTTGACATCAAGATGATGCAAAAATGACCATGTCTAAGAAAAGCTAAAATTACGAAAAAGGGCTTGGTCTACTTAATCCAGGTCAAACTCAACCCAACTACCTATCCATGACCCGTAACGAAAACAAAACACAAACAAAACACAATTAGCAACGAAAACAAGATTAACTAACCGCTAAACGGGGTCAAGCCGGGTCGGAGTGTTACAAGATGTCCCTAAGAGTTATTCATTTTTCACCTAATACTCCCATTCCATATTCATAATCTAATTCATTCAATTGGACATGTATACTTATACTTCAACAAGATAGAAGGAGTTGTAATTTAAGAATTAGAATAATCAATCAAAGAATCAAACATCACACATACATGCAGTTCCGTAAACTCTATTACTTGCCTTACATAGTGTTTGACCCTACTCAATTCCTCATTGGTGTGTGATTAGGGAAAATCTCCAATGAAAAGTGAATTCTGTACATGAAAACATGCAAATGGTAAATATGATGCAAAATGCATGCATGTCATAAATTTGAATCTTCTTAACTCTAACAAGCCTTAAGATGTGAAATGGGAGTAGAGTTTCACCTCAAGGAAGTTATAGTTTGAAAGAGAAGATGCTTCTAAGAAAAATATGCACAAGAGAAGAAGAAGATGAAGAATGAAAGCTCCCACTAATGCATGTAAGGCTTCATTCCTTGTTTACACCTTCACTAGTAGAGGGAATCAAGAAGGAGAGTAGAGAAAGAAGTGTCTCCAACGTACAGGAGGAAAATGAGATGGAACGTTGGGTTTCATTCTTTTAAATGAATTTTTTCCTGCAGTTACATACAAGTCCAAATTTTTTTGGGGTATTTACAGTTTAGGTCACATGGTTTGAATTGGATCAAGAAGAGTCCGAATCAAGTCGGGCCTAACATGAAAGATGATCTACACAAAGAACTATACAAGATGCAACTAATGAGGTGTCAATATGATGCATGAACAAATTATAAAAAGGTTTTTAACTACCTAGGTAAAGTCCAAACCTGACCCAACTACCTATCCATGACCTAAGCCCAAAGGATTTGAGTTAAATTAACCTAAACATATTTTAATTAATGTAAAACAAGATTGATTAATATAAATCGAGGTTAATTGGGATCAGGACCTTACACCATTCCTCCAACTGAAATTGGGGTGATTTCACCGTTAGGGTTATACGTGTTACCCAAAGAGTTGTTGAACGGCTGGTTATATGTGTTTGTGACATTTGCTTGCTCTTGAAACACCTTTTGAAATGCAGGGAGTGTGGGGCACCTCACAAATGTGTGGGTATCACAAGCGTAAATGCCACAAACAATTGCAGGTTCCTTACTCTTTACAAATTTCAAGGACTCAACTTCTCTTATTCAATAGGCAATTTTTGCTTGAAGATCATCATTCTCTTTAAGTAAATATAACCCCCCTCCTTTGGCCTGATTCGATTGCTTTACAGGTTCAATACCTTCAGATGTTTCCCAATTTTGATCACTATCTACCAATAATTGAAGGTATGTCCATCCTTCATTTGGATTTTTAGCCATGAACTACCCATTACACATCATCTCAACAAACTAGCGTGTCTTTGGACTTAGTTCATCATATAAGTGGCTAATTGTGTGATGTTGTTTAAATCCATAATGTGGACATGCAAGGAGAAGTTTAGAAAAATGTTCCCAACACCTATTGTAGGATTCTTTTTCTTTTTGTTTGAACTTCATTATGAGCCTTCTCAATGTGTTGGTTTTATGAGGTGGGAAGAATTTTTTTCAAAATTCACTAACCAAGTTGGCCTATAAAGCAATTGAATTGGCCTGCAAGGAGTGAAGCCATGCTTTTGCCTTATCTTTGAGGGAGAATGGAAACAATCAAAATTTTATAATGTCCTCCCTCACATTGTTAAAGTGAAGTATTGTACATGCCTCTTCAAATTCCTTTATGTGCAAGTGTGCACTTTCCGTTTCGAGCCCATAGAATTTAGGAAGAAGTTGGATGACCCCCGGCTTAATATCAAATTGACCCGCACCTGCAGGTATGGCTATACATGAGGCATTGCCTGACGTGTTGGTTAGGTAATTACATAAACTCCTAAGTGGTTGGTTCAACTCATTATTATTGGGATTAGTCCCATTTCCATTTCTATTCCTAGGTCCACCTCCATTGCCATTGGGATTTATCAATTGGTCATTATTGTCATGACTATTGTATGTATCCGCCATTGTTTTTGAACCATTGGATAGACTAAGAGATCTAGATTAATCGTAGATTTCACTTAACCTCTTGAATTTGGTTTTTTATGCATACAAGGATTGAATCAAGATGACAGGTAAGCGTGTCCAAAATTTTTTTTATTTTTTTGAAAAAATTTTTCTTATTTTTTTAAAGCTAAAGTCCTAAGAAAATAGATTCCTAAATCTAAAACTAATGGAAAAAACAAGGTTCCAATGAAAGTTCTACAGCTTTTAGACCAAGGAACTTTTCTTGGCCACAAAGCCAAATCAAAATGGGTTTTTTAAATCACCTTTTTTAAGGAAAGTTTCAAAAATTTTTTTTGGAAACTTATCTAACCTAAAAAGTGATTTAAAACATAATTTAAACTAATTAATAAGAGTCCTAAGCAACAACAAAAATAAACTATCTAAACTGGTTATCAAAGATGACTAGTTTTTGTAGGCAACTTTCCAAAAGTTATGGGTTTTGAAACATTCACCAAATAAGAAATTTCAAATCTGAAACCAAGTAATTTTAATTAAGAAAGCAGCACTAAAAAATCGTTAATTAAATGTCCATGGGCTGTTCATTCATTCCATGCATGCTACCACTAGGCTAGCATGATGGTTGAAAATTAAATCACACCCACAAAGCGGTAAATAAGGAAAGTTTGGAATCTTACCTATGTGATGGCACTCCCCGACAACGGTGCAAAAAACGTGATCGATGACCCTAAGTGGAAGGTCTCAATTATAGTTTTACCCAGTGAGTCCTGGATCGTATCCACAGAGAGCTAGTTGTCATAGCAAACCTGTTATAATTGAAAAACTAATGCTAGCCTAATAAAATTTATAAAAATACACACTACTAATTTTGAAAATTAAATTTAAAATACATTCTCAAAACTAAAAATTCACAAATTAAACCTAATCTAAAAATCCTAAACTAAAAGGTAACCTAAGCTAAATACTGCAAAACCATAAAACTCATCAAACCACCAATTGATTAATATTAAAAGTGAATAAAATAAATCTGAAAATTAAAATAGAATGCAACAAAATAAAAGAGTAAGAGATGGATTTTAATTATCTAAATCTGAATTTAAAACCTTATTTAATGGAATCAAAGTAAACTTAGATCCACTGTACCGAACATGCATTGTCACTACGCATAAATATACGATGTTGATTCTATGGTGAAAACTATCACTAACTTTGTTTATTAATGAAAAACTCAATCCAAATAAGCAACAAATTCAGATTTATTAAATTAAGATAAATACATCAAGACCTATCCAATGATATAAATTTCAAAGAAGAATGGTTGTTTGCCTGGCTCTTCAACTAGTTTTCTCTTCAAATCATGCTCCGCGGGTAAGGAAGATGTGGAATAAGAGAGATGGTGATGAATCCAAAGGGGTTGGCCAAGACTCTTATGGGGTGGTAGAGAGATAGAGAGCTTTTGATGTGGTATTGTGGAGTATGAAAATGAGAGAGAGAGAACTTTAGAGTTCGGCGTGGAATTGGTTATGAAGGAGTTGGCTTCATTAATATATATAGCTAAAGTGGACTCCTTTTAATATTACATCACTTGCGTTGCCTTTCCAAAGAAAACTTTCCCTTTTGATCAACCAATAGCAATAGAATGTAGGAAAGAAAATCGTTCTTGTATGCTTCCTATGTGCACAAGCTAAGTGGTTTGCATGAGCACAATTAGAAAGTGTTTTTTAGTTCCTTCCTTTCTCAAATTTCAATCTTGGCCCTCCATCTTGACATGTAAGCATCATGTCTTTTGTTGCAAATATGTTTGAGATCTTCTTTGGCTTAATTGGCTTGAATTAAATTTACAAGAATCAAGAGAGTGTGGACCCCCCTTTTAATGCTCAAGCATGTGTGTGGGGTCCTCTTATGCTTCAATTTCTTCTTTTCTTCATTTTTCTTTTTCTTCTTCTTGGATATCTTCACAATTAATTCTTTGGCATCAAATCTTGATTGTGGGTCCATTTTATTCAATTCTCTACAAAGAAAAGTGACATTTTATTAAAAATAATAATTTTGACCAAAAGTCACAAATGCATTAATGTGGGCCCTGATAGAAACCTTTGTCATTTTTATGTGAAAATTATGAATTTGAACAACCTTTTAAAAATAGATATCCAAAAATGGAAAGTTTTATGATTTTATGGAAAATTAATGATTTTCAATGATTTTTTTGCAAAAAAGCTTTAAAATGAATTCAAAAATCATAAAAGCTTAATTTCCAACTAAATGAAGAAATTTCTAATAAATAGGTCCTTAAAATCCCCTAAAGTACAAATAAAATAATGCATTTTTAAAGACTTATCAAGCTCTTGTTACATCTAATGAGAACGGTTAGATTCGCAAATATTGTGTTTGGGGATAATCGTAAATAAGCTGTATAAACAAAATAATTGTGAAAAAAGTTAGAATAAATTGAATAATTGGTAGTTAATCATGTCTTAGAAGACGCTTTCTTTATACAGATTTTGCTTCCAAAAAAGTGCAAAATGGACTCAAGGACGACTCCCCCAAATACTAGAAAATCACAAATCCCAAAAGGAACACTTCGTGGCACCTCTTTTTATATGACTCCCGAGTAAGGAGCAGCTCGTAATTGAATGAGAGACTTTACTGCTTGCCTTAAGGTGGAGATGTACATTGGATTCACCGGTGGTCAAAAAATACATGTGCAAGGTGAGGCCCAGCCCGTGAGGAGGACCTAGCCCAATCCACCTCCACAAGTGAACTAACCTAAAAGACATGACCCACACAAATTGCTCAACAAGGACGAATAGGCCTAGGCTAAACCCTACCTGCCCCCCACGCACGGCCAAGCCGACCCACTCGCATGGCTAGTCGGGGTGTACGTGCGTATGGTTATCTCCACTTAACCCACTATCTAACCCACTGTAAAGACAAACTATATAAGCACATGAGAGATTCATAATAAACACTTCATTAAGAGTTCTCCATAACCGATATGGGACTCTTTAGAAATAAAAAGAAGTAAAAAGAGGGAGTACAAGGGAATTAACATGCTTAAATGCACACTTCTACCAACAATCCCCTACACATTAAGGCACAAGAAGAAATTTAGCTACTGCAAGTCATGCTTATGAGATCATGCATAAATGAAAGTGAACGAGTTTTGAACCTTCACTTAGTGTAGTTATTTGAAATACCAAAACTCTTTGGTAAACTTAGATCTTGAACAAAAAGTTCATTTTGTAAATCATACATATACACACACATGCCCTCAGGGTTTTAAGGATTCCTATTGAACCGTGCACATTAGTGGCCTTGTTCTATTCATATATTCATGAACACACTAGAGAAGTGTTGGAAATTTATACTAAATGCATACTTTAATGTATTTTTCTTTGACTGATTTACTTATTAGTAAAGTTTGCTTTTTCCATCTTAATGAGAATTTGTATGGATAAATGGTTGCATTATTATTTACTGTGTATAAGTGCGCCTTTTATTCTATAAAGTAGACAAGTTAGTGTGTAGAGTTCAGCTTACGCACGGAAGACTTATTTATCGATTCTTATAGAATATAAGTTATTGTTGTTCACAATCTAGATGGAGTTGGACACACTATCGGTACGATTGTAGCATGATGTTTTAGTAGGCTTGTCTTAGCTGCAGGAAACAGTATAGTTTCGACTCGTTATGTTAGTACACTTTGTGTGTATTGAACATGATCATTTTTGGGTTATTGTCTTTATACTGACTATATAAGATTATTAACATCCAAATGGTTATTATGAGAGCCTATACTTTTAATCCCGATATAAATAATAGACACGTGCATTTAGTATTTGGCATTTTGATTTATAAAGGAGTGAGACATTTTGTGGGTCAATAATCTCAGTAAATTGGATAACTACACTGTGTGTATGGTACATATTAGTTTATTGACGGAATCCATGTCCCGTAATAGGGATTGATGATATCCCCTTGATGAAACTTATAAGTTTTAATTATGTCAAACCTTGCAGGTGGACTTAATGGCCAACATATCAAATAAGTTAAGTGTAAGGTCTCAAGGAATTATAAAGATATCGATTAAATATAGGCGTCAGTGATTATTTAATCGATGGATATTTGAAATCTTAACGTGGGGAGATTAATAAGCATTTAATAACAAGAAGCTCGAAATATTATTTTGAGAATAAGGACAAGAGTACAATTATAATTCTTTAGTGGACTGAATTGTAATTTATGGATCTAAGATTCTAATTTTGGTCGAATTAGGGTTTCCTATTTCTATAAGAAGCCTATTCCTTATTTCCTTCTTAAGGTTCATATTGTAGCCTATATATATGCGTTATTGCTCTCTATAAAGAATACACAAGAGAAATCTCATTTTTGAGAGCAAGGAGAATTCATAGAAGAGGCCCACACCCTGGTGCGAATTCGAGCATAGAGGAATACAGTAGAAGATCTTGAGATTTTCAGGCTGTTATAAGACCGAGATTAAATCAGAGAGATCTCGTAGGTATGCTTCTTGAATCATTATTGTTTAAACTTATTTCCGTAGTGATCTGTGTGCGATATCTAAGGATCCTGGCGGCTGCCTCCTAACAGAGATCTTAACCTCTCATAGAAAATGACCTGATTACTTCCACACTCATATAGGTATACTTTATCAAGGATGCTCCCGTACAACATTCTACTGATCAAAGATAGAGTTTTTACCAACTATTATATCGGATATGAACACTTCACATCATGGGAATGGGTATATACACATGTGAGGGTTTTGAAGTGTTCCCACAGTGCCACGCAATGATAACTTCATTTTTCTCATTGAACGTGTCCTATGGGATCTTCAATCAAATGGATTGGGTATTCATTATTGGTGATTTATCCTTTTTAGGCTTAACTCTTATTCATCTCGATGTTGAAAGTACTCGAACTCTAGCGAATCTTTTTGTTAGTAGATCAACTAAATTATCCATTGATCTCACAAAATCTAAAGTAATTACTTCTTACTTGAGTAATTGTCTCAATAGATTATGCTTCAGATGTATATGCCTTGATTTTCTATCATAGGTTTTGATGTTTACCTTATCAATGACTGATTTAGAATCACCATATAGAATTATGGATGAAATTGATTTACACCACAAAGGAATATCTATCAATAGGTTTTTCAACCATTCTGCTTCTTCACTGGCCAATGCCATTCCAATAATTTTCGAATCCATTGTGGATTTGGAAAGACATGATTGCTTCTTAGATTTCCATGAGACTGCTGCATTTCCAAGAGTAAATACATAACCGCCTGTAGACTTAAATTCTTCAGAATTGATATCGAGTTAGTATCTCTATACCCTTGAGTACAGTTGGTACCTTTCACAATACAAAAACATAATCAATGGTTCTCATCAGGTATTTGAACACTCGAATAATAGCTGTCCAATGTTAATTAATGAAGTTACTTATGAGCCTATTCAATTTGCTTACTACATATGCAATATTAGGTCTAGTATAGTTCATAATATACATTAGACATTCAATAGCTTTGAAAAAGTCTAGTTGTGATACAATGTCTCTTTTGTTCATAGATAGTTTGACACTTAGGTCATAAGGAGTGGAAACACCATACCTTTCAAATATATTGAACTCCTGAAGGACTTTCTTAATAATATGAGAATGAGATAAAATAATCCCTTCAGAGTGTTTATGGATTTTAACTCCTAGTATTATATCAGCCTCATCTATATCTTTCATGTCAAACTTAGAATAAAGGAATTTCTTAGTGTTTTCGACTGAAGAAAGATTAGTCCCAAAAATAAGCATATCATCCACGTACAAATAGATAATGATGCAAGAACTACCAATACTTTTATAATAAACATATTTATCTAATTCATTAATTTTGAAATCTTCAAAAATTATCACTTTATCAAACTTCTCATGCCATTGCTTAGGTGTTTGCTTAAGGCCATACAAAGATTTGATTAGTTTACAAACTTTTTCATCTTTTCCTGGTACTACAAATCTTTTGGGTTGCTCCATATAAATCTCTTCTTCCAAATCACCATTTAAAAATGTTGTTTTTACATCCATTTGATGGATGGCCATATTTTGAATGGAAGCTATTACTATTAAGATTCTGATGGTCATAATCTTAGTTACAGGTTCGTAAGTATCAAAATAATCTACTCTTTTGTTTTGTTTAAATTATTTTGCAACCAGTCTAGCTTTGAACTTTCTATCACCTAATCCATTTAATTTCTTTTGAATATTCATTTGCAACCCAATGATTTTGTTTCCAAAGGAAGATCCACTAATTCCTAGATATGATTAGCCAAAATAGACTCAATTTCACTGTTAATAGTTTTTTTTTCCAAAAAGCAGCGTCTTGAGAAAGTATGGCCTCCTGATAAAATGTAAGGTCATTTATAAGAATACAAGTTTTAAAATCAAGGCCAAAGGTAGATCCTTTTCTAAGTGTCTTACTCCTACAGAGTTCTAGATCTTCAGGTTTATAATCACTAGATGAAGCTGGTCTAACAACATTATTGTTGTTATTAGAATTAAGAAAATCTTGTTTAAAAAGAAAATCATTTTCAAAGAAAATGTCTCTAGACTCAATAATTGAATCTTTATCTGAACCTGAAATTATTAGGAATCTATAGGCCTTACTATGCAAGGCATACCTTATAAACACATTCTCTTGTGTTTATGTCCAAGTTTCGTCCACTTAGGACTTGGCATAGCAATATAGGTAAGCGTCCCCACACATTGAGGTATTTCAAGTTAGGAGTTCTTCTTTTCTATAATTCATATGGAGTTTTATTAGTCTTTTTGAAGGGAATTCTATTAAGTAAGTGACAGGCTGTAAGTAAAGCTTCCCCTCACAAATTTTTGGGTAAAGTAGAACTATTCAACATAGAATTTATCATTTTAACTCGAGTTATATTTTTCAGTTTAGTTACATCATTTGTTCGTAGGGAGTACGGGCTGTCACTTCATGAATTATCCCTAAGGTGTTACAAGCCTCAATGAAATCATTGGACAAGTATTCACCTCCTCTATCATACCTCAAAGTCTTAATCTTTTTGCTTAGTTGATTTTCAACTTCAAGTCTAAGAATGTTAAACTTATCGAGGGCCTCAAATTTATTCTTAAGCAAATACGCATATGAAAAATTGGAAAGATCATCTATGAAAGTAATAACATACTTCTTACCACCTCTAGTGGTGATATTGTTTAATTCATAAATGTCACTGTGAATCAAACCCAATAATCTTGAATATCTTTTAACACTTTTGAAAAGTTTCTAAAAATTTTGGATTGAACACAAATCTCACAAGAGTTGGGTTGAAAATCAGTTTGGAAATCAATCATAAATCCATCATAATATTCATAGAGGAACATTCACATGTCCTAATCTAGCATGCTATAAATCAAAAGACACAACAATATAAGCAGAAGTAGAAGCATTGTTATTACTGATGGAATTTATATTCAACTTGAAAAGGCCTTCAGCAACATGGCTTTTTCCTAAAACAACTCCATTTTTGGTAATTATAAGTTTATTTGCTTCAAACACTAATTTAAAACCATTTTTTCACTTAAAACCATTTTTTCTCAAAATTAGACCAAACACCAAGTTTTTTCCCACATTGGGCACATGCAGCACTTTGATCAAAGTCAAAGACTTGTCGGATGAGAGGTACGAAACTACTTTCCCCTTACTTTGGCTGTAAAGGAGTTTCCCATGTAAAGATCTTGTCAATCTCTAACTTGCTCAAGGAGACAAATTTACTTGTATCACTGTAGATGTTTCAGGTTACATGAGTGTAAGCCCACCAATCTTTACAATTGCTGACAAGGTTCACCTCAGTAAGAAGTACCACTGCAGAATTTTCTTCTTCTTTTTTTCTTCCCTTTGGTTCTTTTTCTGGGGCGGTATTCCTTTGTATAGTAGCCATTTTTCCCGTATATAAAGCATTTTTCTTCATTTCTTTTGTTTATGTCCTTGTAGGGCTTAAAAGCTCTGTTTTGGTTCTTCTTTTGATTTTTCTTGCCTTTGAACATGTTGGATTTTGGCTTTTTCTGATCAGTCTTAGTTTTGGTGAGATTCGCCTTACCCACATGTTCAGAATTCTTATTCTTCCAGTCAAGTTTAGGTGACGCTATTGGATTTAGCATCAAGTTATAAGATCTTCTAATTTCATTTCTTTTTTCTTATGTTTCAACGTGGTCCCAAATCCTTCCATGATGGTGGGAGTTTGTAAATGGTACTGCTTACTACAAATTATTCAGATAATTCCATCCCTCAGTTTGAACTTCATGGATTATCTTTTAAAAATCTCTCATTTGTGCTACCTCTAATTTTCCTTCTTTCATTTAAAAATCCATAAATTGTTCAAAGGCATACTTTTTGGTACCCGCATTTTCAGTGGCATATGCTTTTATTAGTGCATTCCATAATTTCTTAGAGGTTTTATATTTAGAAAAGATGCCATAAAAGGAATTGTTTAGATGATTTAAAATCTCATTTTTTATAATCAAAATCATCTGATTTCCACTGCTAATTTTCATAGGTATTAGTGGGCCCATATCCATATGGTTTGGGGCACCCAATAGTTAGACATAGAGTATTTTCATCATTTTGAGAAGATATTTCATTTTTATTAGCAACATTTTAAAGTGTTGGCCGTCAAAGTTAAACACCTTAGGATAATAATCCCTATCAGTCATTTTTACAATTATCAGCAAATACAAATATCACTAAAATTTAGACAGCAATTTCCCTTAGAAAAGGTGAAGGCTATTGCCAAAAAAGGAGATATACTCACCTCTGAATCCGGATAGTACAACTAAATGCATGTCAAATAGATTTAGAGATGAGGCTTCCAATCAAGGTAGAGGAATTGAATGTTTGCTAAAAGACCTTCGTGAAGGCAATGGCTAGGCGTCGGTTAATGCAAACACCGTAATCTACTTAAACTGTTGGATTTCTCTGTTCATAGATAGCTATAAATAAGCTATATAAACAAAATAACTGAGGAAATGGTTAGAATAAATTGAACAATTGGTAGCTAGATCACGTGTTAGGAGACTCTTTCTTTAGGCAGATTTCTCTTGCATATAGGCGTAAAATGGACTCACAGACGTCCACCCTACGATAAGATGGCTTACTAATAAGACAATCTCTATTAATCGTGTTCTCGAAAGACTGGAGAATCTTGAATCCCAAAAAGACCACTTTTGTAGACTGATAGCGGCAAAAACTAGAATTGCAAAAGAAATTTGAAAGAAAGAAAGACAAGCAGAGAGGATACTACTTGTAGAGAGCTCATTGACAGTTACAGGCTTACGACTAGAAGGGCGGCCTAGTGCATGAGGCTTCCGCATAGTGGGGTCTGAGGAGGGCTTATGACTATGCGAACAAAATGAAGTGGGTTGCGACAAATGGGTCCGAATCCACCAGTGGTCCAAAAATACACATGCAAGGCAAGGCCCAACTTGCGAGGAGGACCTATCCCATCCATGGGTGAGCTGACCCGAACGGCATAAGCCACATGGAAGGCCCGACAAGGACGTGTAGGCTCGGCCCGGCTGCTACTCACCCACCAACCTCGCCAGTACACATTGCACGCTTGTGCTTACCACCACTTAATCCATTGTAAAGACAAACAATGTAAGCACACAAGGAATTCATAATAAACACCACATTAAGAGTTCTCCGTAACTAATATCGGACACTTAAGAAATAAAGAGAAGTAAAAAAAAAGGAAATAAAAGGGAATCAATGTGCTTTAATGCACACTTCTACCAACAATAACAACTACTCCTTACCTTACCACTAGGGTAAGGAAAGAGATATGGGCCATTGATTAGCCATTGTTTGAAATAAAGATATATTCTCTTTCATATAATCAATCCATCAATGAATCACATTTGAAGTAAGACTTAGGATAATGAGTGAAATCAAGGATAGTTTGGCCCATTTGATAATTTTACTGATAGAGTGAAGTGAAGCGAATGGCCATTTTAAAAGATAAAAAAAGATGGCTAAAAAATTATTGCATTTTATCATTTCATAAAAAGAGAGTATAACTTTTTGACTTTTTTTATATTATAAGTAGATATTTTTTGTCATTTAGTGGTATAAAAATATAGCTTTTTCACTTTTTAGTGTAAAAAGGTAGGATTTTTTTTCTGAAATGTGGTACTTTTTATTTGACTTCTTTTAGGTTATTGTATCTTGAAATGGCATTTCACTTCAATTTACTAGTGAAGTGTAACACTCCGACCCAAGTTGATCCGGATTAGCGAGTAATTGCGTGTGATTTGAGCGTTAAGAGTGTTTTGATTTTGTTTTTCTTTGGTTTGAGCCTTAGAGAGAGTGTTTGGGGTGAGTTTGACTTGGTCTAGGTAGTTCGAGTCCTTTTTCGTAATTTTGGTTTTTTGTTGACCTTGTCAGTTTTGCGTCATTCTGACGTCATCGCGTGTATTTCGTAAGCTTGTTGATTTTCGTAACTGTCTTGGATCCGAATGATTCCGTTTGCTCTTGTTGGATCATCATTTGACTCAAACTGATATTTGTGTAAGCTGTTGGACCTATATGTAATTTGGACTCATTGTTACCTTTAAATATCCCACCTACCCTCTTGTTTCTCTCGATCGTCTCTCGTTCTCTCAGCTCACTCTCTCTCAGTTGTCTCTCTCATGTTCAGCTCTTCTCTCTCACTCCTTCTCCTTCTCTGTTTCTGTTGCGTGAGGAGAGAGGAGCCAATTCGTGTGTGTTTCCCGGTGGACTGAGCCAAGCAACGAAGTGATTTCCATCTGTGAGGCAAGTATAAGCCCAAGTAGTATGAACACTGATTGATATGGATTTGATTGTTGTGTCTTTATGCTTCATTGTATTTCTCAGTGTTAGACAGCCCTATTGAGCTCATTTTGCTGTTATCTCCTTGTTTTCAGTTGTTTTGTTCACTTTCTGTATGACTGTCACGATTCCAGAAAAATGAGTCCGTGCACTCACGGCTACACCGTGAAATGTGCTACGGCTAAGCCATGAAATGGCTTACGGCTAAGTCGAGACCCAGCCGTAACCTTAACCGTAGAACAATACAGACTGACATCTGAAAATAACTGAGAGTTGGCAAATTGCCATTCTTCTATGGCCGAGCCTGATCTAAGTCGTACATTGTCTTACGGCTAAGCCGTGGACCAGGATACGGCTGCGCCGTAGAGTAAAATACGGTCGAGCCGTAAATCCGGATGGACATTTTGGGGAGCCTCGGCTCAGCCGCAGTGTATATTACGGCTAAGCCGTAAGATGCCTCGGCTAAGCCGTAAGGTCACCTACGGCTACACCGTGAGACCCTGAGAATTGAATGAAAAGGACTAGGTTTAAGTAACAGACCGTATATGACTTTCATGTTAGAATGTAGCTACCCTGAACATGCCCAATGGAATGTTTGAATGACATGAATGACCTCGAGGGTTGCGAATCATTCATGACTGTTATCCAGTTGTTTAGCACCTCCCCATGGGTGTTGGTTTAAGGGACTTCGGTGCACATTTCCGACACTGCAACACTAGACAATGGTGCATCGGACAACTTAAAACTACATCAACATGCACGGTTAGAAACGCTGGATAATTAGTGTAGGATTGGCTTGTAATTGACCTTGATTCGTATAAGTACTTGATTTGTTGGATTGTACAGCATATTGATTTCGGTTATGCCCTCTTATGTGTTCTGCGCTGAACCTCTCGATTCTGTGGGAAATGCAGCAACCCCAGAGCGAAGCCCGGGCGGGACCATTCTATTATTGTGTATTGTGCTTTACTGTTGCTCCACTGGAGTACTTGCATCAGTGCTTATTGTGATTAGCACTTGAGTCAGAGATTAAGTATTGCTTAATTGCATTCAGTACCCTCCGTTATTGCTTAACTGCATTCAGTATCAGTATCCGTATCAGTTTATGTGATGCACTTTCTATTGTTCGTTCAGTGTGATATGTGAGATCTGTATGTGATATGATATGATTGATTGAGGTGCATCATCCCATTTGATTGTGATTGGTATTGGCACTACTGAGCCTCAGCCTTAGGATACTCGACGGGGTTAACTTTGGTTTAGTTTATGTGTTTGCCTCTGCAGAGTGTTCTGTCCTGGGACTCCGGACCCCGGGAACTAGAGACCCATGCGTACCCTGGCCCGGTCGCTGGTGTTCTCATTCTGACTGCTCTCGTAAGGGAGAAAATGGCCAATGTAGTAGCCACTTTGACTGTTATCTGTTTATGATTCTGTTAGCATGCTTATTCATTTGCATAATTGCTTAGTATACGAACATGCTCTCTATAGATCTTGTATTATGACTATTGCTCATTTTAGATACAATTCGTGTTATCGTCTTGTGGCTTATATTTTGCTAAGTCGTCGTACTTATTAGTTGTCTTTGTGTGTTGCAGGCTCAGATCCCTCTCCCGATCCTGCGTCGGTCGACCCGACTCCAGGAGAGGCTCGCGAGGCCCCCTCCGGCCTAGAGGAGTGGACTTGATCCATCCTCCAGAATACGGTTTGCATCATTTTGTTCTCCCCATTCATTTGAGTCCGAGTCTATTGAGGGGATTTTTCTGTACTTGTAACGTGGGCTTGAGTGATATCTGTATTTTGATTTTGATTGTTGTAAGCCCGCTATATTGTCATACGTTCTTGTAATTATTTTTGTCATCAGTTTAATGTTGTTTTGCGATCTCCTATGTCTCTTGGTGTGTTGCTATATGCCTTGATACGTACAGCTTCCGCGTACAGTTGTTTGCACGTGTGAATGATCCCTTGTGTGTGTATGCTTGGATGGGGTCTAGGTGTGCATGCACGGGAGTACGTGTGTCATTGGTTAGACTTCCTCTGACCCCCGGTCCCTGGGCTCGGGTTGTGACATAAAGTGAATTTACCAAGTCAATATGATATGAGCATATTTGATCACGCAAATATGAACCTTGCATAATAATATTTAATTACGATGGAATGCAAAATGAGATTATTTTTCAAAAGAAAGTTGTCGTTAATTAGTTATCATAAATACAAGGATATAACTAAAAGGACATGCATGCAAGTCGATTGCAGAAAAAAAGAACTTATTCAAAAGGCCTTTACATTTAGGCTCGATGATTTCCTTAAAATTGTTTGTATGTCGCATTTTTAATGGTTAAATGGATTTGATTTTGACCAATCAACATATCAATTGATGCTATTTTATCCCAAAGTGTACGTTCGAATCATCTACTTTAAAGATTACTGCATGGACTTTAGGCTCTTATAATATCTTTTGTTGTAACATGTTTAAGCAAAGCGACATATACTGATTTATTTAGTACTACGCTACTATTATTGTGACATTGATATTATGATTGTGTGTGCATGAGGCTTCCTGTTCTAATCTCGTGAGCTCGAACTTTGATACACATGTGGCACCCACTTACTGTTGAAGTCATGTTGACTCAGCACATGCATCGGAATGGTTGGGCCAATGGTGCTACGTAGGTTCTCTTATTAGAATAGATTTCCCTATTTAGTTAGTATTAGAATTTTGTACATTGGCTAGTTCATAGGTTGGACAATGTTCACCCCTTTTTGACAAATGAGGAAAAGACACGGAATAGAAAGAAAAAATGAATGTTGAACTTTTTAGTTTTGAGTTTATTTTTCGTGGGCTCTTTTACGTTCCAACCTCCAAGGTGCAGGTTGTTTGATAAGCTTTTAAAAATGCATAATTTTCTGTTCATTTTTAGGGGATTTTAATGACTTATTCATTATAACTTTCTTCATTTAGGTAAAAAAAACATATTTTTTATAGTTTTAATCATCATTATTGTGTTTTCATGAAAAAAAGAATTGAAAATCATCAATTTTCCATAAAATCATGAAACTTTTTATTTTTAGAAGGTTTTTCAAATCCAAATATTCACATAAAAATGATAAAAGTTTTTATCATCATTAGTTATTTAAAGATAAATCATGATCAATGATGAGAATTTATTGTGTCATTTTATATGAATTAGGGCTCATATTAGCACAATTGTGACTTTAGGTCATAATAATTATTTTTATTAAAAAGTAATTTTTTGTGGAGGTGAATTGAATTAATTGGACCCACATTGAAGATTTGAAGCCAGGAATTATTGTGAAGAAATTCGAAGAAGAATTGACGTGAAAATGAAGAGATGGAACTTGATCATCAAGTAGACCCCATTATTATTCATGATTGCACATGAGGCCAAGTCACGTCCATGCTCAGCCATAATTGGAGACTCATGGCCAATTTCTTTTTTTGTGTTTTCCACTTCTCCTTAATTCAAGGACAAAACATGATGCTTACATGTTAAGATGGAGGGCTAAGATTGAATTCACTACAAGAAGAAGCACTTTCTTTTGGCTACATTTCTTAGAGATGGGTTTAAAGTTTGTCAGTAATAGTAACATTTTACCGACGTAACGAATATAATGTTAGCCATAAATATTAAAGGAAACTTTTTACCAGCGTTTATTATAAACCTTCGGTGAAACTAAGGTCATTACCGACGTTTTTCATAAAACGTTGGTGAAACCTAGGTTTTTACCGACGTAAGAAATAAAATTCATTGGCAAATGTTGGGACATTTTAACATATTTTTTAGAATAAATTAAAATAAAGTAAATTATTTTCAACAAATATTTAATTTTTTGAGTTGAGAATTTTCATCGGTAAATTAATTTACTAATGTTTTTAATGAATCGTCAGTAAGTATAATTTTAAAGTTTTATTTTTACCGACGTAAATAAATAAAGAGTCAGTAAATGTTAGTACTTTATAACCAAATTTTTTAGAAAAAATTAAAAGAAAAGGTCTTATTGTCGACGAATTGTTTACTTTTAGCGACGAAATTTGCAGCGGGTAAAAATTATTGCTGACATTTTCCTTTAAATGTCGGTATATGTTTGTACTTTATAACTAATTTGTTAGAAACAATTAAAATAAAATAAATTATTACCAACGACGAATTATTTACTTGTAGCGACGAAATTGGTTGTTGATAAAAATTATTACCGACGTTTTTCCTTAAATGTTGGCCAATGTTTCATTTTTGCCGATGTAAAAGGAGGGTGCGTTGGTAAAGGTTCGTATTTTTTTTAATTATTTTAAGAAACGAATAAAATAAAAAAATATTTACCGACGAATGTTTTACTTTTTGCGAGTAAAATAAGTCGTCGCTGAATGTCTTCTAACTACGCCCCCCACACGGACTACCCTATTTCACTCCCCCGCACCCCAATTTCTAAATACCTCATCTCTCTCTCTCTCTCTCTCTCTCTGCTCATCTTTCTCCGATCCTTGCTCATCTCTCTCCTACTCCTTGCTTTGCTCATCTCTCTCTAGCTCTGCGATTAGTCATCTCTCTCTTATTCTGAGATCAATGAAATTTCGAAAACTGCAGTCTGCTGCCTCTACCTCTGCCTCTGCCTCTGCCTCTGCCGGCCAAGAGGAGGAAGGAAGGAAGATAAATTAACAGCAAAAATCCGGCCTTCGATCCCACTACCGGCCTCCCCTCTCTGCTCTCTCCCTCTTTCTTCTCTGCCCCATCAGTCGTCTCTACGAGTGGACCCCCTCTCTGGGCGCCGCTCTCTCCCTCCCCACTCTCTGCCGTTGCTGCCTCTGCAAGTTCGAATCCGCCACCAAGGTTAGAGTTTTCAGTCCCCACATCAGATCAACATCTATTCCTTGAATTAGAATTTAGATTTTGATAGCTTTTGTTTTGGCATCTGAATGAATTTTTTACTTTGTGGCTTGAGGGTGTGTTGATTTTGGTAAGTTTTCTTAATTGAAATGGCTAGATGGAAGTGCATTGGCCCTACCTGGTGACTGCTTAGTGCTGGCACAAGTGCACCAGTCTGGGTTTTGCTTGGTGCTTGCACAAGTTCACGTAAGTAACAGAAATTTGAGGAGCACTTTGTATATTTTATTGATGCTTAGATAAGGCAGGTTACAAATTTGGGGTGTGGATGTGGGTGGCGTGAGTTGGTGAAGTCTCCAGGGCACCTGGGCAAGGGTGAAGCCAAGGGGCAAGGGTGGGCCATGCTTCCCCCACCCCACCCCCTCTGTTCCCATTTGAAAGACTTGGAACTTCCAGTTCTCTAGGCTTTGATTTGGGCTGTAGAGTTCTGCGACTTCTTAACCATTTACGGGTAACAATTTTCAACTATCACTATCTGAGGATGACTTTAGGATTTAATGTCTCCGTTTGATCCAAACAATCTGAAACTCTATCAAAATCATCTGGGCTCCATCACCAAATTTCACCCCTAATCACTTTTGTTATGTTCTAGGCTTTGACAAAATGCTCTTTTGAGCACTTCTGAGCTAATCTCATATGTTTTAAAAATGCTGGATGGTTATATTATATGTAAATTATACGTAAACAATGATGGTTAGGGAACTTTGTGCTTGGATTGTCTCTCATTAAATGAAGCAAAGCGACCCAAAAAATTGATCGTGAGTCCTTGGAAAGTGGGCCTGGGATCATCCAACATTGGAAAGCAAACACTTTCTCCATTAATCATCTGTGTGTGTGTGTTTTTACAAATTAGGGTTCTTTTGCTCTGATTTGATTTTGTTGCAATGATAGGAGTTTCTCTTTCTTTCTCTTGCCATTTTCATTGATATAAGGCTGTTTTTTGTTTGTGTTCTTGAATTGGGTCTCTAGCATCCACATCTTTTTTTTCATTTGTGTTTTTTCCTTTCACAAAAAAATCGATATACAACATATTTTATGAAATTGAGCTTGGTCCTATCTCTTTAGACTAAATTGATGACTAAGGATATCAATAATAGAGAATTGTTGTATGAGGCCCTAACCCTTTTTTTTTTTTTTTTTTGAAATGGTAACATAATTTTATATCACCAAAACCAAAAGTAAATCAAGATTAGATTGGGTTTGAACCTCACAGTTTGCAAGTTTCCAACCAACTCATCAAATCTCAAAGTTTTTAGTTTGTTAGACTCAGCAATTGGAATATCTTGGGATTGAAACTAGCCTGAGAGACTTAAGAATCTTTTTCTTAATCTTCTTTTTAGGAATTGATTCCCCTAGGTTGTGACTTAAATTGATAATATTACTCAATTTAGAGTAAAAGTCATTAGACCTATCCTCATCACTCATCCTCAAAGTTCAAAAGCAGAAGACAAACTCTACATCTTTGCTTTTTTTTTTTCTTTTTTTTTCTTTTTTTTTTTTTTTACTGTTTTAGTTCCCTCATGAACTATTTGAAGGATGTCCCATGCCTTTTCTGCATTCTTACACGTGGAGATTCTATGAGATTCAGTCATTGACACTCCATTGTAGTTGCATTCATTGCCTTATTATTATAGGTGCAGCATTGGTTTTGTCTTTGGGCCATTGGCTTTTCAGTAGTTTATCCATCAACAGTGACAGTTGGCAAGGAATAACCATACAACACTATACAACACTATATGCCAAAGCCCTTAATCTACTTATCTCAAAATAGCTATCATTTATACTTTCCAATAAGCATAATCAACAGCGCCTTTCAGTAAAGGAGGTTTTACAGTAGAAGAGCATTCTTCATTGTTGAATTCCATTATAGAAAATCCTTTAAATTAACACATAGTAATTTGGTATGACTCGCTCTGATACCAATTGAAAGGTCTATTATGCCCGGGATTTATTTTAGATTGTGGTTCAAGTACTATTTTTATGCAGCGAAAAAAATAAAAGTAATCAACCACACAAAGAAGATAATACACAATTTAACGTGGAAACCTAAATGGGAAAAAACCACAAGTCCAAAGTGGGCGAAATCAATCACTAACTTCTGCAGTATAAGATAACACTCATAACCCTATAGTTAGTCCCTCGACACAAGGCATTATAGTTGTTTTTATTAGAATCCTCGACACGCAGTCCCTCGGTGCTCTGCTATTAATGCTTTGAGCTCCACAATGAATAAATCTCTACTGCGAGAGAATAATCTTCTACGTAGATGTAGAAGCCACAAATCTCCTACAAATAAGTAGAAGCACCAACTTTAGAACTTGAAGCTTTCAGCCCAATCTTTCATAAAAGCTCTAGAAGAAATCTCCAATGAATTCTCTACTCAGATTATGAAGAAACATGTGTTGTATTCATTAAGGATGAGAGAAACCTTCTTTTTATAGCCCATAATTCATGCCTTAGAGTTAGAAACCAAATCTAAGTAAAATAGGCAGTTTTGGTACAAACAGGAAACAAATCCATGCAACTCGGTGGGCTTCCGCCATGTGCGTGCTTGAGTGTGAGTAAGAGCCAGCTCGAGTGCATGCGTCGCGTATCTAGTTATTTGTGATTTGTCCTGTTAGACTTGAGTGCGGACTTCATGAGCTTTAGCATGGTCACCTCTGTCTTGCCCACTCGAGCACGTTAGCATACCTGCTTGAGGGCATGCACTATTTACTGATTTTTTCAATTTCAGCACTTTTGCAACTCGATCAACAATCCATATTTAAAGAATATAAAATGCATGAATTTAGCCAATACAAAAATCCTTACAACTTGCTTAGTGACTTTGTTAATGGGGCTTGAGAAAATAAAATGTTAAATCAGTCAAAACAGTGGCAAGGGAAACAGAAAGGGAAGCGTAAAATTAGTGTATGTTTGGTATCTCTATTTCTAAGATTTGTTTGTCTAAATGTCTAAGCAAGTAGATATTTGAAAAATAGGAACATTTGGCACAAGATTCTATTCTTAACCCACTTTAGAGAAGTCATAATAGGAGTAGAGATACCAAACAAGGCATTATTTACAACCTAGGAATTTCAACAGAAAAAAATTACATATTACAGAACCAAAAGCAGTGCTATTGAAAAGTAACAATCAAGCAATCACAGAAACTTGAGCGGTGCAGCATCAAGGGTGTCTCATCTCTTACAGCTACCTTGGATTAATCCTTGGGCAGCGAAGTTGTCTCAAAGGTCACATACTACTCATCCATTTAGCAATTAAAAACAAAAACCAAAAAAAAAAAAAAAAAAAACCAAAACAAAAGAGAAAGAGAAAGGGAAGGGATGTATTGTAGGCTTGTAACTCCAAACCACTATCTCTGTATTCATTTTCTCATTTCCATTGAAATCTAACACACCCAAAGAAACAGGAAAAAGGAACAAAAAACTTGAATTTCCTCATTTAATTATTTTTTAAAGAATTTTCTTCTCTTTTTGTTTCAATAAAGAGCCGAAATTATATATATCAACTGATACGTAATGTTATCGGCTTTGGCCGATACCATGTCTGGGACCGTGCTATAAAAATGTGGTTGTCCCAAGTCTCAAGAGTCAAGTCCCAGCTCAATGAATGACACTCTTTCTATTCTCTTTTTGTATGCATGAGCTTGTATGACTGAGTGAATGACACACTTTCTGTAAATATAATAACTTCAATCTGGATGTGTGCTAGGTTCCGCCCTCCGTCTGTTTGATCAATGTGAGCTTTCAGTTCCTATACTTCGGCGATTTTTTTTTTGTTGGCTTTATTGGGAAGTAACAGTAAATGTAAATTATTCCCCTCCAAACGCAGTTCTTTCACTTTGTGAGAATAGAAATCGTTTGAACAATTTTAAGGATTGGGTTTGCGCGGATTTAGCTAGCACAATTAGGAACAAGAAGTTTTCAGAGTGATTTTGTTGCTTACAAGCATGAAGAAGGCTTTTGACAAGATGGAATCTTGCTCATTACAGTGTTGGGTATCTTTGTTTTGTCAGTTGACAGTTTCATCTTAAACTTTAGAAGGGCAGTCCTTGTTTTGTAATTCAAATACGAATTTCTTGTTAGAGTTTAATGGGGGCATGAGTACATAACTTGCTTGACTAGTTTAAGAATAGGATATATGACTTTAGCGAAAGAGACCGATAATGCTGCTTACCACATGTGTTTGATGCTGTAATGATAACCTCAGCATATCGTGTGACCAAAGACTTCTTCTTTCATTCCTGTAAGAATTATGTCTTACTACTACTACTACTACTACTGCTACTACTACTAATGTGGCCGGTTTGAATGTGGTTTTGCATTATTAAGTTTAGAACACTTTTTTACCCCTTTGCACCAAATGATATTCTTCCTTTCCTTGCTCTGTATTCTTGTGCTCTGTATTCTTGTGTTTGTGCAGCCAAGGAAATGTTCACAGAAGGCACACTGTGCTTCTATTACTGCACGGTCTGAGTTGAAGCCGCCTCCATACCCATTAGTGAGTTATTAAAACCCTCTGAAATCTGAATTTTGTACCTATGGAAGTCGATGGACCATTTTTATTGTCTCAATCTTGGTTGTTCTGAGTTGGTTTTGCTAATGTGTAGCATAAACCTCTAAATTTTTACACTTTATATGTGTAGAATGCTTTGGAGCCTCATATGAGCTGTCAAACACCTGAGTATCATTGGGGAAGGTGCCACAAAAGTTATGTGGAGAACCTAAACCGGCAGGTAACAGGAACTGAGCTTGATGGGATGCCTTTAGAAGATGTTATAATTGCTTCATACAACAAGGGAGATCTTCCTCCACCTTGTAACAATGCTTCACAGGTATTATAACTGTAACAGCTCTATGCTATAATTTCTATTTAGTTTTTGAAGAAATCATTTTACCCTTCTTTAACGGGCAATTTGGAACGACAAAAATCATGAATAAGAAGGAATATGAAATAATTAGAGCTATAGTGTATGGCTGTTTACGATCTCTATTAATTGTGAATGTTAAAAATCATTACAAGCAGAGAAAACAAGAATTTAAAAGAATTTTCTCCATTCCTTTGAGTAAGTGTTAGAAATTATTGGCACAGCCCGAGATCTCCAATCGAAGTGCAGATCCATCTTCCAAGGGATTGATTAAATACAAAGATGGATTCCAGCCCTAGGGCACAAATAAAGCTTACGGTAGACACCATATTGAAGAAAACTCTGTCTATTAATTGAATAAGCATACCCAATTACAGTGGGGACTCATCTATATATAGAGCTTAGTGTTTCTTAATAATCAAATATGCTAAAAATAAAAGAAGCAACTATTGATGGGGGCATCAAACCAAGAAGGAACGTGCGTAGCATGACCTCAATTTGGATGGATTATCCTTTTATGGGGTTAATTCATATTGGGTTACAAGATCCACCATTGGATCATAGTATCGATGAAGATCCATCGTTGGAGGGCTCCCACAGCATGCAAGTAGAAGGCCCCACCTTGGGATGTGCCAAGGGAGAAGAGTTATTGTTGTTTTAATAATGTTTTAATTTTAATAAGGGTCCCAAGTTGTTTTGGTTAAGTTATGTAATAAAAGGAGTCCCAATATATGTAGTTTTATTTCAATGCATTTAAAGGAGGGCCCACAACTTAAAAGACCACAAACATATGCGTGCAAGGGGGGACTTGCGCACGTTTTCCCATGCGCAAGTCTTCCCCCATTCGGCCACCTTTTCTTTTTATATATATTTTTATTTTGTGTCTTTTGTCTTAAGTGAGATTTTTAGATCTTTAAATCTCAGCCGTTAGTTGATTAGGGCTGAGTTTTTTCTTCTTTAAAGCTGTAACTCCATCTTGGAGAAGATTATTATTGATGAATGAAAAGAACTCTCTTCTTCTTGAAAGCTTCTCAAGTCTTCTTGAAAGATTTTTGGATTTTCCTCGCCCTAGTTGGGGAGTTTGGCGTGAGGCCAAGTAAATTATCTTTTCTAAGGTATTCTTCCTCCTTTTCTTTTGGTAACGAACAGTCAGCCTTTCAGTCCAAGAAACTCTTCCTCTCTTCTTCTAAAACCAGCCCAATCTTGGGTTAAGAAGAGAAACCATCTAAACAGTCCCCGATCTGAGATTTGGGATGTCATAAACCTCACAACCAGATCTGAAACCTTAAGAATACAGCCAAATAGCCTGTAGATCTGAACACAAACCATCTTGGACAGATCTGAATAATACTTTTGAACCCAAAATCTGTATTATTGGCATCCTACTGCTGTGTCCACTCATTCAGATCTGAAACTGAATTTTTTAGATCTGAAAATTGGCTGATTTAAAAATCCCTAGAATGGTTGGGAGTTCCACTTCTGCAAGATCCATCTCCTGATTTGGGGGAAATCATTCACGGGACCGATTTGCATGACGAATCAAAATAAATACCTATTGCTGAAATTAATTTTTGCTTTGTGCTGGTGCCAATCTATGTGATTTAGTGTGCATATTATTTTGATTTGATCTCTCTCTTTGCATATCATTCGTTAGTTGTTTAGGGTCCTGCATCAACTATCTAATCCTAATCCAACATAAAATAGATATTAGAAAACAAATCCATTAATTTAGAAACTATCTAACTAAGGGATAGGTATCTTTGATCTTGTGCAGTTCATGGATCAGGTGGAAACCATCAAGGTCTCCAGGCCAATGATCTAGGCTGGATCTTGGATTGGCCTGCATCAATTAGAGAGAAAAGAAATAATGAATAGATATAGATGAGCTTGAATGGCAGACCTTACTGTCCTCAGATAGTATTTGCCTTTCACCTAGTTGAACTACTAAACTACGGACTGCAATGCGCTTCCAGAAAACTTCTCTCTTCGATAAAACTGGTCCACCTGATTACACCGTCCAAACCCCGCTTGCAGCATCAAGATGGAGCCAAAATACTTGGGGAATTGGTCTCCTCACCCAAAGAACAGTTAGTTATTGTAAACTATCATGGCAGTATCAGAACTCAGTAATTTAGATTTAGAATAAACGTAGAGTTGGGAGTGAGAAGTGGACAGCTAAGCATATAAAGTGCATTCACTTTTCCTTAACCATGTCAAAATACTGAACCAGAGTCTGCAACTAGTTCGCCGCAAATTTTTCTCCAGGATAAAGCTGGTTCAACTGTGGTTAATAGCCCCTAGATCAACTCCAAATCAAGAAACAATTGATCACCCAGTAAACATTTAGTCTTTGTATTTTCTACAGCACAAATCAGATTGCCGATAAAAAAAAAATCTTGCAGGATCAGAAACTAATTTGGAATAAAACATATAGTAGACTCGCGACCAATAAGAGAGTTTGTAAATGCAAATGGCATTCTAGTTGTGTATTAAGGGTTCAAATTGGGTGCCGTGTTGACCCTTTTAAGTGACTAAAATTGTTGCCTGAAGAGTTGAGTGCTATAATAATGAATTGAAGTTCGTATTCTATGAATGCTGAGGCTCGCAACGGCAAGTATTTAGGTTTTAATTTTGGAAACTAAGGTTGACAGAACAAAAATACTGAGGTTACAGTGAAACAGGGACATCTTCACTAAAATCAAAAAACGAAGATGAAGATTCAAGAGAAGAAACTTGTTCTCTTGATCTTAAACAACAAAGAACTTATGGGGAAGCCTAAAAGACACTATAAGTTACAATAGAGCAATGAACCATATTAAATACTAGCAGCCTAAAAGACCCATCATGAAATCTGGCTTAATTCTAAGAGCCTCCCTTGAGCTAGATTTCTCTTACTTTAAGTAAGGTCTTCATCTTGATGAACAAATCCCTCTTCAAAGGCATGGTAAACATGTCCGCTACTTAGTCTTGAGATCTGCAAAACTTGACTTCAACTTCTTTATCTTTTACTAATTCTCAATGAAGTGGTCCTTAATCTTTATGTGCTTGCTTTTACCATGAAACATAGGATTCTTGGACAGAGATGTGGCTGATTTGTTGTCACAAAATCGTTTTATAGATCCTACTTGTTCATGATTTAGTTCCTCCAAAATCCACCTTAACAACCTAGCTTGACCACCAGTGGCAGGAAGAGCAATATATTCCGTTTCAGCTGTGGAGAGGGCTATAATAGATTGCTTCTTTAAAGACCATGAAACTGCACTAGAACCAATTTTCAGAATGTACCCTGGAGTACTCTTGCAATCATCGAAACTTCCAGCTCAATCACTATCACAAAAGCCAACCAAACTTGGATTTGTAGCTTTGTAATAGTGAAGACTATGATTTTGGGTTCTTTTCACATATCCTAAAATTCTTTTTCTAGCTTCCCAATGAGCATCTCTTGGAGATTCTATGAACTGACTAAGCATGCTCATCGAATATGTGAAATCTGGTCTTGTTGTTGGAGGTCATAGAATTACCTTGAACAGCGCTTTGATACCACTTTGATGAATTGAAGTTCGTATTCTACAAATACTGAGGTTCGTCGCGGCAAATGCTCAGGTTTTAGTTCTGGAAACTAAGGTTGACAGAACAAAAATACTGAGGTTACAATGAAACAGGGACGTCTTCACTCAAATAAAAAAACGAAGATGAAGATTTAAGATAAGAAACTTGTTCTTTTGATCTTAAACAACAAAGAAAGAACAGCTAATGGATAAACTAGGTATGGGACCTCAATTGTTCTCTCATTGAAGCACAAATGCAAAGAGATACAAGACTCTATTTATAGACTCAAATTCTAATCCGGGATTAGACTGCTCATAATCTCTTACACTTCTCTAGGCAATAATTATAATGATAAAGATATATGAGAAATATGAAAAGACATATAGAAACTGTAAAGAACTTATGGGGAAGTCCAAAAGACACTATAAGTTACAATAGAGCAATAAACCATATTAAATACTGGCAGCCCAAAAGACCCATCATAAAATCTGGCTTAATTCTAACATATAAGTGAAAAAACACAACATGTAACCTTACATTTGAACATTGGTAATTTTGTCATTACAAAATATGGATGTCCATGGGCCCTAAGGGTTATGAATGTAGACATATTTAACTCCAAGAAAATAGAGTCAAAGTCTCTAACTTAAGAAAGGGCTCCTTAATTTATTCACCCCTCCCAAATAAAAAATCCCTCAAGAAAAAGCCAGAAGAAGAAGGGGCTCCTTTGCTTCTAGTGACAGGCACGGATATGAAATAGTGGCACATGCATCCACACAATTGGCACCAAGGGCTAGGACTAAGATCCCCCAACCTATGGTTTGCGAGCTTCAAATGGAAAGTGCAGCCCAGGGCCTTAAGGTCTGCAAGAGGAGACCAAAACAACAATCCTACATCGAATAGGATGATTATAACTATCCATGGTGCCACTCATTGGAGGACCTCTTGTGTTAGTTTAGCGTGCTTTCTATTTTTCAATTCAAGCATTGGTAGGATTTTCTTATAATTTGTCATGGTGTTGTGTAGTCCTTTTTATTGAAAAGTATTTTTGCTACCTCTACTAATGCCTTGAGGTTTTGGTAGTAATGGCCAGCTAAAGAAATTTAGGGCCTGTTTGTTTGTGAGGTACAATAAAGTAGAGTAAAATAAAAATATTTGAAGTTAAAATTTCCCCTTTTGTTTAAACAAAATTCAAATTTCCCCCCTTTTTCAAAGAAAGTCAAAAAGTCATCACTAAATTACAAAAAAATCACTACTGTTTATACAAACAATAAGTCTACAGACACTGGGTCTTTTACACTAATTGGGTCACCGGCCAACATGGATGCTTAGTTGGACTTTCATTTTGTTTTATACCTCAGCTTGTGGGTCCCACATTTTGATTGCTTGCTGTCTCTTGCCCCGAGAAAGTCCATTGTTTTGTTTCTTGACAAGTACAAGTGGGTCCCATGGGGTTTGGGTCGTCAATTTCAAATTTCAAAAGCAGATTGTACATACCCATTTCTCTTGGCTCATCAGTGATCTTTACCCATTTCTTGCAGCTCATCAGTGATCTCTACCCGGCGAACTTATCTCCTGGGATGAAGCACCGGCAAACACGATCACCACGCTGCCACCATCATTTACCACTCTAAACCATGTCGAGGCCATCATTGACAACCACCAACCTTTAAGGTGAACACCATCGACAACGACCGACATCTTTACCTTATCCCTCATTTCCCCAAAATCGCCATGATAAACAGTCACCGGACGTAGCAGAGGCGAACACCACCGACAACCACCAACCTTTGAGTTACTAGACAGTTTAGGTAATTTTTTTCATTTTAGACATCTTATTTTTTTTCCCTTCTAGCCACTGATCATTTTTTTTTTCTGATTTCTTGGATTTATGTACTGAGAAACCAAGACAAAAACATGGAGCAATCCTTTTGCTCTTCTGTGGTGTTTTTCACTTTCAGGCACGGCCAATAGGCTATTCAACTAGGTAATCATAGAGCCTAGAACTCCTTTCTCTATTCACTGTTCTGCAAAAAACGAACCCAAAAAAAACAAAACAAATGCAAAGTTTTTCTTTCTCCTCTCCTCTCCATCTTTTTATCTTTGTTTTCTCCATTTCTTCTTGGTTGTCTCTCTCTATCTCTTGGCTCAGATGGAATGAAAACACGAAAATGAAGGAATTGCAGAGAGAGTACCCATTTCTTTTTGGGGTTTCAGATGGCCTGTTTCTTTGCTAAATGGAGAGATAAAAGGTTAGGATTTCAATTTGGAAAAAAAATTGGGGTTTATAGAGAGATAATGGTCTTGATGAAAATAGGTGTTTAGAGAGAGAGAGAGAGAGAGAGAGAGAGAGAGAGAGAGAGGAGGGGAGTAATTTGCTCTATAACATGTGCTGATAAAAATGGGAGTGCCTTGTGGTGAATGACAGGAATATGTGTCTTTCATCGGGAATTTTCAGTGTAGAGATGTGTAATTGCAGCTGATGAACATATGGGTTAACCTCGAGATTTTGTTATTTTGGAGCATTATCCTTTTGATTGAATAAAAGGCCCACCAATGGTTAATCAAGTCCCACCAATTCTATTCAGAAAGTGTGTTTGTGACATTGTGTGTGATGATGTGGGATTTAAAAGAAAAGGGCAGGCAAACTATATTGGGTATGTCAATTCTCAACAGTGCATGCTAGTTAGAAGGTACTCTAAATATCTTATCTTGTGTAATAAAGCTACATTATATGTATAAAACAAGAATTTTGACTTAGGTTGCTAAGTAATAAGCAAATAAGAAGTAGTAGTTAAATGAGCACTCAAACTTGTAAAAGGCCTGATTTTAGCTTCTAGGTGTAAGCTTATGCTTAGAAAAGTGTTCCTTTATCTTTTAATCAATCATTTCCTTTTTCTTTGTGTTTTTTTTCTAATTGTAAGAGTTACTGATTTCAAAATTAGGTGGTTTCCATGATCAATTGTTAGTTGACTATTACTCAATTCTGTTTATTTACGTATAAAGAAATTGCATCATATCATCTATGGGGACTTCCATTGGCCTCAACGTTTGTATTGTTGCCGTATGGGCTACCGTGTGGTCAAGGTTTCGCGATCAACAAATAATTATGGTAGACACTATTATTCTTGTCCACGACCAGTTGTATGTAATATATTTGCTTGCTTTTAATATTTTTTTTGCATATAACCCCCATATGTACTAACCAATGCCATATACTTTCTATTATTTGGAGAGAAAAAATAGGAATGCAACAACTTTATCGGTTGGCGTGATGAATATGCGCATTCAATGCTTAATGATGTCCACCCTTACCAGAGTGCTTAGCCCTATGATAAGAGTGTTGTTGAAGTTGCAAGTCTTCCAGTGGATACTGCTAGTAGATTGGAGAGGCTTGAACAAATGTATTGGGTGTTTACAATTGTTTTAGTTGTATACGGCTTGTGGTTGTATTGTGTTGAATGTAATATTTTTATGTAATTGAAACCTGGAGTATCTAAATTTGTAGTTGGAAAATGTAAATTTTTAATCGTATTTGTGAAATTTGATATTTTATCTATACTTTGGTTTGAAGAGAATGCACTCATCAACTAGGATGAGAAGGTTGAAACTCTGTGAAATGGCATTTTTCTCTTTATTTAGTATTGCTATTCTTGACACCCTATACATGTCCCCAGAATCCAGGTTTGGTAACATTGGATTTAAGCTTTCTAAAGAAATGCACAAATATATGGCCCTAAATTGGAGGTATGATTTGGCACATTCCATGGGAAAGAAACATGTCAAATTCACATTTCTGCAAAACTCTGGTGGAAATCAATACGCTTCATATCCATGTATCAACAATTAACCACATTCACGAATTGACTAATGCTACTCACTGTGAGGGCCAGAGTTAAATTGACAAACAATATCTGTACAGCACTTCCACATTTACTCCAGAGACGGCAACTTCTCATGTACAAATAAAACTACCACGAATACCCCATGACTTCAATTCACACACTGTCTACAGATTATGTTCAACTCATTGACATTCCAAACAAAACATCATACATTCATTCGCTTTACAACTCAATTTACACAACAAAAAAACAACATTCATATGAAATAAGTACACTTTAAAACAGTCACTTCAAAAATTACAGACACAGTTACATCGAACACATTACTCAAAAGGTGAAATAAACACCAAATGGTCTTAGGTTCAATTTGTCCAGGAGCCGAGTCAGTTGAAGAAGATTTTGATCTATGTTCTCCCCAATCTCGAGTTTGGAATTTATAGCTGGATGGACCACAAAAAGGGAAAGATTATGAGCAATCCAAACACAAG
Source organism: Sextonia rubra (assembly GCA_037013555.1). Taxonomy (NCBI): domain Eukaryota; kingdom Viridiplantae; phylum Streptophyta; class Magnoliopsida; order Laurales; family Lauraceae; genus Sextonia; species Sextonia rubra. The sequence goes on along the minus strand of JASUAD010000007.1, from coordinate 12,786,314 downwards.
ATAAAAATGGGCAAGGGGATGCATTTGAAGGTCCTCACTGACCTTCACTCAAACAAATTGTGGCCTCTGTGGTCTCCTGGAAACCTACAAAGATGACCTTGAGGACTGCACCTTTGTCTAACCAACCTGAAATAAAAGTGATGTTACACAGGAAATGTGGAGCATTGCATGATCAGAAAATCAAGAAACATGGAGGAAGTAAACTTCAATAAAAAATAGATATCCTTTAGGGCTGTGCTTCAGAGCCGACATTCTGCTTCACATTGTCGAGCAGTACTCTCCATGGCATGCTAGTGGTTCCACTAAGCTAACTAGATAGATAGTTAAAATTAAAATTTTCAATGGCTAAAAGTAAATTATTCAATGGCTGATCCAAACATTTCTCCTCATATCTCTTTTCTTTTGATCTAAACATCACTTTTAGATTCCCATTCCATCGTAATAAATATAATCAAACCAAACATCTCACATTAATCTGAAAAACACAAACACGTAAGAAGATAAATAAACATTGATATAAGGAAAACTCCTCTGCCTCTATTATATTTGGGTTGCATTATGGCAAAAAAATTGCATACTACCAAACAAATGCTTTCAAGTGCTAACTAATAGAACCTACTCTCCAAGAGCATTTCCAGACTGTCATACCTAGAGGTTCAAATTAAGTTTAAGGTTACAACTCCACAAATCCACTTGTGATCGAATTCATTTGGGACACCTACAATTTAAAACCAGCTATCAGGTAAGTAATATGCAATAAAGTATATATTGACCATATTTAAAATATAAGCAAACTTACACTCAAATTCACACTCTCTTGCATGATAATCTCGGCAAATCCCATAGCATGAATTCTAACATCGACATTCATAATCTTCGTCGATCCCTACACATTCATAGTTTGATAAAAATTAATATTTTAGCATGAAAAAGTTAATATGTTATCTATAAAAAAAATAAGATGTAAGTTGATCTACCATTCTACTCCTCGCATTGCCTTGACTAGATTCGTTCGTGGCCTTTTGCTTTTTTGTCGTAATTCCCTAACGATAGTCTCAATCTTAGGTTGTCTCTGATTTTCTGGTGGTCTCCCTTTCTGACGACGTTTATTTGGATCACCCATGTGGGTTTCTATTGCTTACAGAAACATCATTATAAATTTTTACCTCTAATTCCACTTCTAGCAACTTGACAATCACCTTCGCACTCTTTTCCTCAGAATCATGGCCATATTAGCAACCCGATTGAAAGTACTCAACATGTTGTCATATTGATGCCCCTCAGGCTTGCGCTCCCAATTATCATACATGATCTTAACGTTTGTGTAACTTCTTTTCACATTTTTGCTCCACCTTTCTAGAATATATTTCTCTGGCATACAATAAACCTTCTTTTTTTTAAAAAACAATCATGATTTGATGCTTGCACACAATCCCCCTAAACTCAAACAATCGACAAGTACAATTAGCTTCTCTTGACTCATTAAAATAAACATAGAAAGTAATAGGTTTAAAATTATTTTCTCCGAGTATCACATCTTCATCTACTTTAAATTTTGAGAAACCATTCCCGACCTTTTCAAACAACAAATTACAACGAATCTTACTAGCTATTTCATTATGGAATTCCTGAAAGTTAGCAAGTGTGTATGTCACCTGAAACTACCTCTCAAACTCATAAGGGGTCACACATTGAAACAATGGGCTTTTTCCCTGGCTTTAATTTACACCTTCTTAGATAAAGCATTCTCATATTGTTCCACAAATTGCTTTAAGGTGGTCGTAGAATTGATGTAGCCATTAACAAAAAAAAAAAAAAAAAGCATGCATGCTCTCACTCTGTTGGGTTGTTGACATCCCCGCCCAAGAAGTATCTTTCACAAATGCTGGCACCCATTGGTGCCTTTCATTATACAAGCAAGCTAACCATTCTTTGTCTGCTAACTGATGCAACTTAATAAACTTGCTATAGTTTTTTTTCCAAATTCCTCCTTATTCATTGAATCATAAACAACATTAAAGAGTTGAAATTTAATTGACTCATAATCATTATAACTCCTAAATTTTTTAGGCGCTTTTTTCAAGATAAGCCACAAACACCACTGATGTCGTGCCTTAGGAAAAACTAATCCTACTGCTTTCTACATACCCTTATCTTGATATGTGATAATGGCATTAGGAGAACACCTAGACATGCACTTAACCCAAGCTTGGAACAACCATACAAATGTAGCTGTGTCTTCTTTTGATATCAATCCATACCCCAACAACACTGACCGTCCATGATGGTTCACACTCACAAAAGGAGCGAAAGGCATGTCGTACTTGTTAACCAAGTATGTAATGTCAAATGTGACCACATCACTAAATTCTTTAAATGCTGCTCTACCCCTTGCATCGGCCCAAAAGACATTCCTTAGGCTATGCTCTTCATCCACATCAATGGCATAAAAAATCTTTCTGTTGTTTGCTTGTATTTTCATGAAATAGATCAAAGTTGTGTTGGCATCTCCCTCCTTGAGTTCTAGGGGTCTAAGTTTATCTAGGTAGTTTTTTGCGTTCTTCGTTAATCATGTCAAATTCCCATGCCCCCCTGCTTTAACCGCACATGAGCTAACAGTCTTATTCAGTCTATTTCCTGCTTTGTCATTAAATTCAAGCATCCTTCTCATGTGTGGTGGGATTACCCGATTACTCTTGTAATACCAAGCTTTAGTCGGACTCATGTCATGGTTATATTTGAGTACACATGAGTTCAAAAGCCACACCTTGTCGTTTTGCAAAGAGAGATTCAACGTTGCTTTATAATTTGTTTTTGTTTGTGGACGAGGTTTAACTGGGTTGTGTGCCTTTGGCCATGGCTTTCCACCCTTACCAAATCTCATTTGTCCATCCTCTTTAGAGGTTTTTATAGCAACACCAAACCATTTAGCCTTTTATAACTTGCATAATAGGCATACACTTCATCAACTGAACTAAACAACATTCCTCTCTTAGGTTCTCTTACTTCCTTCTCTAAATTCTGAGATTCATCTGAGGGCTTCTTTTCATTAACATTGTTTAGATCCTCACAAATCATCCTCATTTCAGTTTCGTTGTCGTCTCCATGAAATTCACTTGAACATTCTTCTACTTCCATACTTCTACAAACAAGCATATTAAAGAGAGTTATGAACTAATTTCAACTTAACAAGCAAACGCATATTGCAATTTCAGATCGCATAACCTGAAAGTAAACACTATAATACTCAATTTCATCACTTGATAAACTGTAATAAAGCAAAAAAGTCATGTAAAAAAATTCATAGCCACAACAAATCTAGCATTGCAATCCCTAGCAGACGAACAACCAATTCCCCATCACAGCCCCAACAACATTTTCTTAGCTAATCCCACCTTTTTGTGACTCTATGTACCTAAAGCAGTAACGAAGCCAAACGAGTGACAAAAAAGATGTGCATATTATGGGTCAAATTATGCAAGCCAACAAATTTGGGCCGTTCAAATCAATAGAAATGGTGATATCACTGATCAGATCATCCTAGTTATTTTGAGAGTCTCGGCTTTTTTTGAAAAAGAGCTCTTGTTTCTCTCTTTTCCCAAATACCCTTTTGATTTGATTTGGGGAAAACAAAAACGACAATGGCTTCTGCTATCCGTGTAAGAGGAGGAAGAAGAAAAAAACTAGCAACTGACTACATAAACAAACTTCCAAATCCCATCCTCACTACAATCAACTCTTTGCTGCCTTTGGCAGAAGTAGCAAGAACATTAGTTCTATCAAAGAGATGGAGATATCTCTGGACCTCCATCCCTCATCTTAACTTCTATGACTTTTTTTGTCACTTTCTTTGATGGCCATTTCCATCGTATAATGGATGAAAATTTTATATCTGTCTTCAACCAGGTCTTCTTCCTACTCCGAGCACATATCCATCTAAAATAAGATTAAAAGAGATCGAGACCAACCAAGAAACAAAGGAACATATTTAAAATGTCATTAATTGTTGTTGCCTTTGAATTGTCTTTTCTTCAAGATAGCCGATCGTTGGGTGTGTGAATCAGATGGCGAGAATGAAAAAAGTGTTGATTTCAGATCAACAAAGTTGAAGTTGCTTAGTCAGGGATGCAGAAAGGGAATGAAAATGTGTGAGGAAAAAGTGGAGCGAAAATTTTGTATCCGGGCAGGAGACCAAAAGCAGAAATGGGTATGTACAATCTACTTTTGAAATTTGAAATTGACAACCCAAACCGCTTGGGACCCACTTGCACTTGCAAAAAACGAAACAGTGGGCCTTCTTGGGCAGGAGACAGCAAGTAGTCAACCATGTGGGACCCACAAGCTGAGGTATAAAACAAAATAAAAGTCCATCTAAGCATCCATGTTGGCCGGTGACTCAATCAGTGTAACAAACCTGGTGTCTGTAAACTTATTGTTTTACAAAAAGTTAAAAAGATTCCATATCAAACAGCTAAAAATAAAAATTCATCATAACCCTATTATATATTATTCTTTCTTAATTGTGAGTTTACTCAACTCTAGTTTACTCTACACAACAAACAGAAAGGCTCTTAATATGCTATCAAAGCTAATCGGTTGCGAGTTTGAAAATCCCAAGTGGAACAACTTGACACTAAAAAAATGTATCACCAAAAGTATGCCGATGGGCTTCCACCTAAGGGGGAGTATTGAGAAGTGGACTCCACCCAATGGGGAATTTTGAAAAGTATTTCTGCTGAGTCCACTAATGCATTAAGGTTTTGTTAGAATGGTTAGCCAAGGAGACTTAATACTACTCTTTACTAAGTAGGAGTTTTCTAGGAGTCTCAGTTGAAGTTTGCTCCAGTCTTTTAAGTTGTGAGGAGAGGCAGTGCTTGAAATTGTAAAAATAGGAGATTATATGTGGGATGTACTCGTTATTTTTCAGTATGCAACTAGTGAAAATGAGTTTCGTTCTTTCATAAGTTTGGTGATGAACCCTTCCTCCCTGCTTCTTTGGTGCCGGCTCCTTTGGAATTCCTTCGTTGGGAGCTCGTTGCTAACCCAATCCCAACTCAAAGGCTTACGGCCTTGTTGAAGACTGTGTGCTGATTCAAGGCATCCTCGATTCTCCATCAACCGGGATGAGTGGAAGCTAGTGTTCACAAAGTTAGCACTAGATAGATGGGATAATTATTCAATGATGATGCAAGAACTTCTTGTTAAGGCCTTGTTGATAATGATATGGGGATAATAAACCTAAATTTTGATGCTGTAAAATAATACCAACAGAAATGAGTTAAAATGTTTGGGCTACTCTTTACATGGTTTGTCAAGGTAGATAGAAAAGTGATGCAGGCCTTGGGATTAGGGCTTGCGGGAAGTACCGATCAGTATGATATTGCCAAAGATGAAAATAGTGGTTGTAGCAGGTATAGTGGCCTGTCACCCAAATGTTATGTAACGGTAGTAGTGTAACCTTAAACCATGCCGAGTAGTGTTGAACACTGTAGGGAGAGAAAGGAGTGAGCTTAATTTCTTTGTGGATGTAGGCGGTTTTGCTTTCCCACATAATTGCTTGTATTATCTTCTTTGCTGTGGTTGTTGGCTTGATTGTGTGATTTGTGGGTGTGGCCTCCATCGTGAATCCCGGGCATATTTCCCAGCATTTTTTGCCCTCAAAATGAAAAACATAACTGTATCTATTCCAAATTCAAACTAGGTGTGATTCCCAATGCCTTAATATTTACCCCTCCTCAAAACAACGTCCCCGTGGTCAGCTCACTGTTGGATTAATTGCAGGGCACCTACCTTGCCTTTGGTCGGCCCGGCGATTCATCCTGGCAACGGAAAGAAAAGCTTGCAACAAGGGTAAGCAGCACGCCAATCTCCATGTCTTCAAGAAGGACAATATAGCTGAGCTTCAATGTTGGGCAAATGGTGTTAGCCAACGAATTACGATGGTTAGATAGAATTTGCGCGCAGGTTAGGGCCCACTCAATGATGTGCCAGCCAGTGTGCCTAACCAGCCGAACTACAAACAGAAGGCAAATGCCATTAGCATATTCTAGATCTTTCTTAGTGCATTTGCCCCAATTATTCAACGAGTTCCGCCTGCAAAACTCTTTTATAGCCTTCTTTGTATTTTCATTGTACTCTGCAGAGGAATGGAAGGGCTTGATGTGAATTAGGACCAAATAGTTCTCCAATCAAATGATCCGAACCCCTGTAATGTTTTTTTGGAGCTTGTTTGCACTTTCTAGGTAATGATTTTATCCTCTGAAGCACCGAATAATTGATTGCCATGAGGCAATGATCAATATAAACAAGTCTGATCAACTCAGTCTCTGATAAACAAAATTACAGTGCAACTTGGTTTGTGGCATCAAAAACCCCGAACAATTTCTCAATTGTAGTTTGGTAGGAACTTACGCACTGGGCCTTTCTAGGCCCAATTTTTGCCTGGCCTGCATTGAGTTGGGCACGTAAATATAATATGGGCCTGTTTAATTATGGGCAGCCTGGAATTAAGTGAGGAAATGCAAAGCACAGTCCAGCCTTGACCGACTAAAGAATGCTTATTAATCTTGTTGTAATTTTTCCAAAAAAGGGCCTGAAAAAGTCATAAAAAGCCCAGTTTGGGATCTCCTGATTAATTAAATGGGCAGTCTTGGGCCTGACATCTATGGGCTGTCTTGGGCTGGACGCAGGCCTCTGTTTTTAAGGTTGAATAGCCAAACCCATGAACATCCCTAAAAGTAGGGCCTTCTCTGATCTTCAAAATTAGTGCATGCTAGTCGGATAGTTAGACATTAAGCAATGGTTTAAATCAACTGTTTCCAAGTCCTCACTTGTGTATAAAAATTAACCGTTCCAAGTACCCTTACTTGCATATAGTCGACTCCCGCCTCTTGCGTTATTCAGATAGTATGTATGCGGCTATATTTGTACCCCTAGAGAATAGTCCTAGCTTGATAAAATCAAGTAACCTTCAGGCCGGAGGCCAAAGGTCCGAAAGTTAGGCTGACGAGGGATATCCTGGGTCAAAAAAAAAAAAAACTTTTTCATATAAACCAAGTTTAAGTTTTGCAATCCCTACGGCGTCAAACACAATCTACGCATCTAACAAGACATTATCCTGATCCATGACACATCCAAATGACGAGCACTAACAATGCTAGCCATATCAACATAAAATCCTTTGTAAAACGCTTGAAAAGGCAACCTGGTAGATTAATTCGGGCAAGCCAGCCAAGGAACCATGCAATACTCATTTAATAATCGGATCAAATAGGCCTGATCAAGATTAGGTTGACATGAATTTTTGAACAATGGACCAGTTCGCTTTGTATATTTCTTCCATGTCTTTCCCTATTTTATCTTCAGACACAGGGACGGACCCACATGCAATCCACAGAGGGCAATGGACCCGTTGGAATCCAAAAATTCACCATAGTTGTAAATGGGCTACTGGCCCATGCCCCCCTCAACTCAAAAGGAGCGACCCCCATCCCCTTTTCGTTAAACCCAAAAATGTCAAAAAAAAACCCCATGCCCTTTCGGTTTCCATCCTCTTCTTTTGGTTCATAGAAAAATCTAGTTGTTTCTCTTTGTATAATCCAATGCTCTGTTTGCGGCTGCTTTAGTATGATTTTCACAGTTCCCATTTGATCTTTGGTTTCTTACTGTTGCTCTTGAACTTTTATTTCCGTGGGAGTATGGCTATCAGCTTTTGTTTCCTTCTCCAATTTGCCATCTGTAATGTGTTGTAATATGAGCATTAGGTTGGTGATCTCCAAAAGCTTAGGATTCCTCTCAAATGAAAAGGATTGATCTTTTCAGTTGCCTTTTTTTTTTGTTTTAATTGGGAGGAGTGTTAATTTGAGGAAACCCCATGATACTTTGTAGCTAGATTGCGACACCACTCTTTGTAAAGAAACAATTTTTTATGGTTTGCTGAGACAGGATTCATGGTAAAGGTCTCCTCTCCCACTGGTGTGAATGAAAGGGATTCACAATCTTGCTTTTTAGAAATAGAACACACAGTTTCAGCGAAATGTCTTTTTATATGTATACGGATATTTCTAGTTAATGTAATATAAATAGAGAAATCCACATGCTTGAGGGCTATGTTTGAGAAGTCAGACTGAAGAAGATTTCTGTTTTTCTTATGTTGCAAGTTCTTAACATTTTTAAATCATTGGTTACCAAATTTCATTTATTGGTTCTGGTGTCAATGGGCACTCATTCTTTACCGTTAATAGAGATAACAAATCCTTTGAGAACATTTAATTATGAGAGAATGACTCTCTCTCTCTCTCTCTCTCTTTCTCTCTCTCTCTTTTAATTATTATTTTTGATTGATTTCACATAGAAATATTTCTTAACTATTTAGTAGATTTTTTGAATTGATTTTTCTTGTTTCACGGGCTAACAATTTTTATTTATAAATACATAAGAGCTTATTTAGATTCATATAATAGAGGAATTCTTACAAGCTTAAAAAAATGATAAAAGAGGTATTGATTTTCACATGGTAATTACTTTTACTTCTTCAGAGTTCTCTATAATTTATTTATTATTGTTGTGGTGTGATTGATAATTGGTGTGATGATTTTAGGAGTCTAATTTTATTTTCATCTCACTTATTAGAATAAAAAAGGATCGTTGAGAATTCGTTTGAGAATAAATGGAAGACATTTTCTCTTTTACCATTGGTAATGTGAATAAATAATAATAAAATAATGTGAGTACATAACAACAAAATAATATTTGACATTTTTAATTGATCAATATCATCTGCCTCCTCAAACAACTATCTTAGGTCAGCCAGTGCTTGCAACATTACCATCAAAAAATGAAAAAAAAAATTTCAAATAAAATGAATAGTTTCCATACACCAATTACAATAGTGGAGGGTAAGTAAAAGAATTACATGATCATCTTCCCCTTTCCCGAGAGAAGGCCGGAGATCCAATGGCTTGCGCTCTATGATTTTTGCTTGGAGAGTCCATAGTTCCTCAGAAAGAAGAGTAAGTGTGTCAGTATCCGGAGCTAAATCTAATGATTCCATAAAGCACGCTATGTTTATATGAGTTCGCTCTAACTAAGATTGAAGTAATTCAGAACCATATTGTTAGGCAACTGCCTGCACAAACACAGAAGGATTCCCACACCATGTAAGAAAAGTGAAATGGTTTGAAACAAAAAATGGGGCCGTTTTAGCTATGTGAAATCAAAATACCTCTCTTTCAAAGCATAGCATTTCGATGCACGCAACATGGATGCGAAAGAACACATTACATTGGACTCCACACATGCTGTAATTGGTAAAGGCATGCCTTGTCACAACCCAAGCCCAAGAGTTCGGGGGTTAGCAAAAGCCAAACCGATGACACACGTACTCTCGTGCCTGTACACGTAGACCTAGTCTAAATGCACATGCATAAGGGAAGGTTTACACGTGCCAAACATGTATGCGGAAGCTGTAGATATTAAAACATCACACTAAACAATGCAAGAAGAGAATATGAAAACAGAACTGACATATATAGATGAAGGTTTTACAAAATGAACAAACTAAACATGTACAAATCATGTACAAATCATGATCGAACCAAGCGTGACAAATCTAAAAAAAAAGGAGACTCCTATGCCATGAAAGTCTAGGGCGCTCTCTGGTGGAGTGATCACATCCACTCCTCTAGGCTTGATAGGATCTCGGGGGCCTCACTAGGAGTCTGGCAGACCGACGAGGGGTCGGCAGGGGTATCTGAGCCTGCAACACCAAAGACAACTTGTGAATACAACGATTCAACAAAGTATAAGCCATAACAAGTAACACATGCTGTGTCTAATAGAATAAAGAACATCATGTAAATCATAACAGGTCACATTTTTATACTAAGCTGTCGTGTAAGAAAGAAACATGCCATGTGAATCAATGTATACATGCTGTGTACATACTTAGTTGGCGACTACATTGCCATATGCTCCCAAAAAAGGGATCTTGTATCCGTGCAGAGAACACCATTGTCCGGGCCAGGGTATGAATGGGTCTTGGGTTCCTGGGGTCTGGATTCCCCAAGACGTTTCCTTACTACAGCAAGCCCATGAAAACTACACCAAATTCACCCCGTCGGGATCCTAAGGCTGAGGCTAAGTAGTACCTGACCATACCGAGTCAATCATGAAAACCCTGAGTAGATCGTGACAAGCATATCCTGCGTGCATATCCGAGATCATGTCTTATACGTGCAAGCATTATAATATAAATACATACATACTCAAGGTGAACACATAGTACGACTTTCAATGTTATATACAATGATCCTGATAAAAAGTGGAGATCAATGATCGAAATACAACATGTTATGCAAGCAAATCGTACCATATCGAATCACCTTCATTTACTAACTAACTTTAATATAATTATCCAGTGTTTTCTAACCGTGCATGATGATGTAGTTTTAAGTTATCCGCTACACCGTTATCTAGTATTGCATTGTATCAGCTGGTGCACCGAAGTCCCTTAAACCAACACCCATGGGGAGGTGCTTAACAACTGGATAACGAACATGAATGATTCGCAGCCCTCAAAATCATTCACGCACTGTATCATGTTCCGTTTGGCAAGTCGAAGTTGCCTACCTTCTACTTTAAAGGTCCTATATGTCTCCTTCTTTTTTTATTTTTCTTACTGTTCATGCCAGCCAGCTCAGCCGTAGGTAACCCTACGGCTTAGCCGAAGGAACCTTATGGCTTAGCCGTAGAAGGCTTCACGGCTTGGCCATGGCTGAGCCGTAGAAGAGTCGCAGAATTGCATACTCTCAGTTATTTTCAGGTGTCACCCTGTATTGATCTACGGCTGGGTTCACGGTTGGGTCACGGCTTAGCTGTAGTGCATTTCACGGCTCAGCTGTAGCACATTTCACAGCTTAGCTGTGCATGCGCAGGGTTGAATTCTGAATCAAATACAGAAAACTTGTAACGACATCAGATGTGTAAAATTCCAACAGAGAAATGGAGAAGGATATCAAATTGGGCTGTAAACATAGTTTCCCTGCAAACTCATGTGAATTAACCAAGATCAAGTACATACCAACATGAGCTCGTACTTATTATGCTTATACTTGCCTCAATTGAATTTTAACACTCCAATTGCTGTCCATGGGCTCAATTCACGTCCACAACCAGTCCAAACACAAACCTACTTCCCCATGCATGAAGAGAAAGGAAAAAAGAAAGAAACATGAGACACATGCACCCAATAAGGAAGGAGAAGAAGAAGAGAACCCATTCAAGACTTACCTTAGCTCACTAGAAATCAAGCCTCAAGACTATGAAACCTCTTCCATGGCTTGATCGAAAAGGAGGAAAATCGAGAGGAAGAGGGAAGAAGACTCCAACGTGAGCAACGTGAAAGAAGAGAAGAAAGTGAGGGAGTTGAGTCGGTGCTAAGCTCTTATATTGGATAAGATTAAAGTTCAAATTACAAACAAGTCCAAGGTTAAGGCAAATTACAATTCGAGTCAAATCCAAGTCCAACGGAATCATACGACATCGGTTATAAACGACGTAGTTACGGAAGGTAATGAGCTCAACGAAAGACACGTGTTGACACCAAGATGAGACAAACATAACAATGTCTTAGAAAAGTTAAAATTATGAAAAAGGGCTTGGTCTACCTAATCCAGGTCAAACTCAACCCAACTACCTATCCATGACCCGCAACGAATTCAAACAAAAGCAAAACACAATTACAACTAAAACATCCTTAATTAGTCGCTAAACAAGATCAAGCTGGGTCGGAGTGTTACATGCCTCCCTGTGGGAGGACCTGGATTCAAGTAGGGATCACACAAATGATATCATATCACCTCAACCATAGAGCCATCTGCCCCAAAAAACTAAACATTACATTGTACTACCATCGTATTATTGTGATTTGGGAAACATCCTCTCTTGGAAATTTTTGCAAGCATGCAATTTAAAATCAGAATAACAAATTGCCGGCAAAATGCCGTATATAGCTGGATGTTGTTTTTTTGTAAAAAAAACACAGATTTTGTGTGAGATACTTGTATTCAGTTTGTGTATTGTATCATCATTTATAGATTACAATATGAACATATTTGGAGATCTTTCTCAAGGATAAAGAATAAAATCAAAGCTAGCTGTTACAATAATATAGAATCAAAGCTAACTGTTACAATGATACAAGATCCCTATATTGTTGTGAATTAGAGAATTCGGTGAATTTGCTATGCAATAAATCTACTCAGTTTGGTAACTCAGATATCTTAACAGCCCCGTTCAAGTTGATGATTGAACAAGGATAGACCCTAAATTTGTCATGTAATAGCTTGAAGCGAACTGTGCCTAAACCTTTGGTAAAAAATATCAGCAGTTTGATCCGTGCTTAAGACAAAAACAATGCGAAGACCACCATGTAACACTCTTTCTCGTCAAAAATGGTAGTATGAGCATGAAGAATTGGATTGGAGGCATCAAATGTCTTCAATTTGTTGACTAAGGGAAAAAGCCAAGTATATTTGGAGAAATCATTAATGAAAATAAGATAATAACGATAACCTCCTTATGACAATTCAAGTGCAGGGCCCCACAAATTAGAATGTATGAGATATAAAGGTGCAGGAGAATGAGAAATAGAATGAGAAAAACTCAATGGACATCTTTTATTTAAAGAACAATTGCTCATAATAGACAAAGCATTATTTTAAAATAATGGATGCGAGCTCTAGGATGCCCAATACGCTTACGCCTAGAGGTCGACAAAGCCCAAAGCCCACTCGTGGAAATAAGTCAGATTTTGGCCAAAATCTGACTTATTTCCACGAGTGGGCTTTGGGCTTTGTCGACCTCTATTTGACAGTGCCAAGTTGCTACGGTGGACGTTTGTTGTGCCATGCTGGAGAAAGGAGCAGAGGAGCCTCTATTGATATGAGTTGGAAGAGGAAAAAGAGACCCTTTAAATGGTACATGACGAAGAAGGTTTCCTAGCGGTCCTTTATGCAAAAACCATCCCGATAGAAGAGAAAAATGTAGTCATTGTCATTGACAAAGCGAGAGACAGAGAAAAGATTAGCTTTAATATTTGGCACATGCAAAATATCCTTTAATAAGAAAGTAGAAGAAGATGTAGATAAGTGCAAATCACTAGTACTATGGATAAGAATTGTATTACCACTTGCCACAGTAATGTGTTCACCACCACTGTAGTCTTGTCTATTTGTCAAGGAAGAAGCATCCGCAGTCATGTGGTTTGTCGCTGATGAGAGAAGTTACGACATTGGCGACCCTTTAGTGCACCATGGACAGCCTTGTTGCAAATTTAACAAACAAATTGGAGGCAGATAGGTGCGTGCATCATTGTTACTGCGTGGCCCAGACTTTTTATTGTAAGAGCCTCGATACATTCAATGGATGGCACCTCTATTGGTGGTGTTATTGTTTCCACGTCCTCGTCCTCAGTTGTCGGTGTTGCGACCGCGTTCGCGATTGTGAAAGCTAAAGAGGGATTGATTGGAGCCCGATAGGTTCGGCAGGTGGTACAACTCTAATCGCTTTTCATGATTGAGTAACAGGCTGTATAAATCTTCAAAAACAGGGGGTTACGCCATTGATTGAACGTTATTAACAACAACGTCGTAGTCGAGGTTCAGCCCATCAATAACACAGCCAATGATATCTTTGTTAGTCATGCGCTGTTGAATAAGAGACCCATCCACGAGTAATTTAATCTTATCCATGAACTTAGTAGTCGTCAAGGAACCTTTGCGAATACTAGAAATTTCTTGCTTGATCTGGAAATATCGAGCATTCGTCTGTGATGTAGAGGCCCGATCAAGAGCTTCCCATGTTGCACGAGTAGTTTTTTAGTTAGCTACTTGAGCATAGACAGGAGGAGTTAAATGTGGCATGAAGACAACTTTAAAGTATTTGATCCTTTTTCCTCCCCTCTAGGTAGGTTGGATTGGGCCCAACTTTTGAGTCTACTGTGATCATCTCCTCTGGCTCATCATCGTGCCATCACCCATAGATATGTAGTGCATATGCGAAAGCACTCAATATCATCACACACATAAAAGAATAAAAAAACTATATAATCATGACACAGATTTTACGTGGTTCACCATGAAAGGTACCTCAATGAGCTATGAGCATCTTGCTCGATTTTACTATAAAAGATACTGGGTAATTCGTTACAAGGACTCCGCTCCTCTAACACTTACCTCTTTAATCTTCATAGTTTTTAATCTTACTCTCACAGCACCCTGCCATACGTGCTGTGTCAACACCACTGTGAGAAGAGAGCTCACATCTCTCTACACACTTTATGGCCCTATGTGGTTTACACTATAGGAAAGAGATTTGCCACATCTCTTCTACAGAGTCTAAAGTCACATTACATGAATATATAATGTACGCTTTCTTAGCCACTAAGAAAGCTCTGGTACAAAGACCAAATTACCTTTAACTTTAACCTAGTCATTGGCTAGACCAAAAAACCAATCCAACTAAATCGGAATACAAGACATAAACCTAACAATCTCCATCTTAACTTGGATTCTGCAAATCTTTGAGCTACATTGGAAATACCTGTCTATGTCTTCCCATATCTTGCTAAAGGTACATCTTTACATTGATGTTGCAAACTTCTTCTTGTCATACTCCACCTCGAACCAAAGGTTTGAATCCATTGACGAGTCCGTGTGATGTTGATATTTGAATCGCCTACAAACTGCACAAATTTCAACACAACTGTGAAGATCCAATTAGGATGATCACTCTGAAAGAAGCAAATCTAAAATCTGACTCCAATTGACGCCGATATCCTAGAAACAATGTTTTACTTTCTGATCAATCAAACCTCCTTGTTAACCATCTAACAGCTAATGTCCCTCTTCCACTACGTAGATCTGCTCAAAATGATTTTGTAGGCGCAAACAGATCTTCGATTGGACATTAGATGATCAAGATATCGCAGAAATAATTTTAGTCGTTGAATCTGGTCAAACTGCCTTGACCTCCTCTGCTGATGTGTGCTGATGTTAGCACTACTATTGGCAGACTGGGCTGAACTTCTGCACAAGGGTGAGGTCTGACCAGACCCGAAACCGACCTCCTCTGCTGGGTTTGCTGCAACCGGGTTAGGTCCAACCCAACCCGGACGAACTTGGCCTGATAGACCAGGTTTGGAAAACGGTCGTCTTCTCCTTCCTCTTTATTCTCTTTGGTGTTATTCCTATAACAGAACCCTGCAACGTCAGTGTTCTCCCATGGCAACAACAACGATGGACCGGCGGGCAATGCGCAAGGCGATGGCAACATCGGCAACTCTAGCAGTTGGCAGTGATGGAACTATGCAGAGTAGTAGGTGGCCCCCTTTTCCGGCGAAGGCAATCTGCAACAAAGAACCCTTGTTCTCCGATCGCACTTTCTACACTCGCCTGGCAACAAAGAACCAAAACTGATTTTGGTCTCCTTTGTCTCCTTCAACTCTGGCACTGCTTTCTTCTCTGCAGCCCAATCATCGCAGAGACCCAAGGAACCTTCTGATTTCTAATTTCAACCAGCGTGGGGCCCATGTCATGGTCAACAAACCAGCGAAGACCAGATCCACTTGATCTCGGTCTTCTTCTCTATTGCAAACACAGAGATTGGATCAACTGATCTCTTTCTCTGGTCTTCTATTGAAAAACTAACCAGAGGCAGGACAAGCCTTCTGTGTAGTGACAGCGGATTGCAGTCATTGCCTTTCGTCTTTTCTAATCAAATCAAGAACAGAAGCCTTTTAAGATTTGTTTCGTTAAATCTCTACCAATCTTAGCGCACCTTTTGTGGATCCTTACCTATGCTTTTACTCTATTCCAGCAAACAGAAACCAAGAACCACCAATCTGTTGTTCCTGATTTCGACTAAGGGAAGATGGATTCGGGCACGATCCACCAATCCTCTTTTTCCCTCACAGATTCGATCTGATCCATCAATCGTAGAACCCTGAGCGATCTCCACCTTTTTTTGATACCAATTGTAGTGCACATGCGGAAGCACTCAACATCATCACACACATAAAAAATAAGAAAACCGTGCAATCATGACATACAGATTTTACGTGGTTCACTATAAAGGCTACATTCATGAACTATGAGCATCTTGCTTGACTTCACTGTCACGACCCGAGCCCAGAAATCGGGGGTTAGCGAAAAGCTAAACCAGTGACACACGTACTCCCGTGCACGTGCATCCAAACCCAGTCCAGATACACATACACAAGGGATCTAACACGTGCGAACTAAGCGTACGCGGAAGCTGTACATATCATAGCAAGCAACAAAGGAAAATAGCGGAAGCTAAAAACAAATGCGGAACGGAAACGACAACGATAATTACACTGATATAAAATCCGAATACACACCCAAAATCATGATATACAATTATACAGAGTACGAAGTCCAAAGTCCAAAATGCACAAATACAAAAGCTCCAAAAACCAAAACTCAAAACAGAAGGCCATGGAATATATGCATGTGCGCACTCGGCAGAGATGATCAGGCCCACTCTGCCAAACCGGAGGGTGCCTCTACACTCGGCCCTGCAGCCTCCTCGACCGCCGGGGAGTCGGGCAAGGGATCTGTGCCTACAACACCACAGACAACACAAATGAATACAACGATCCAGCAAATACAAGTAACAAGGATGAAACACTCATAGTATCAAAGTGAATAAAATAATGACAGAAGATTAAATACAGAGTTTCATCTTGGTATGCTAAGCGAATCGTGCATAGAATTAAAGCATGATAAGGGAATCAAAGTATAGAAATACTGAACTAAGTGGCTACTACGTTAACCATATTCTCTCCAATAGAGAGCAGAGCAAAGCAGAGCAGAGGAGAACACCACTGACCGGGCCAGGGTACAAGTGGGTCTCAGTTTCCTGGGTTCCGGGGTCCCAAGACAAAGCGACACTGCAGTGATACAGAGATACAGAGATCTAAGCCAGAGGTAACCCCATCGGGCATCCTAGGGCTGAGGCTGAGTAGAGCCAGACTAATACCAATCAAATCAAATCCATAGAAAGGGAGATTATCCGCTTTGGACTCACCGATGACAAAGACCGGATCTTATCCTCACGTATTAACCTCTGGGCAGAGCCACCAGGGAATACCCAAAATCAGAGATAGACAAAGCCAACAAAGCATATATATATTAAGCCAAAGCACAGCATAGATCAAAGCTTAGCGCAGAACGAAGAATAAAACAGATATACAGAACGAAAACAAAATGACTGCGGAATGCATAAACATAGATTGGCAGAACAGAGGGCAAAACTATAAACAATATGCAATGCATCTCAGATTAGTACGGAGTCAAGGTTTATTACAAACCAGCCCTAATCTAGTTATTCACTGTCACTAACCGTGCATGTTGATGTAGGTTTAAGTTATTCAATGCACTGTTGCCATCAGAGTGTTGCAATGTAGTCTTTGCGTGCACCGACGTCCCTTAAACCAACACCCATGGGGAGGTGCTTAACAGTGATCAACGCTCACATGAATAAGTCACAGCCTAACAGACTATTCATGCGATCCAAAGAATCCATTGGGTCGGTTTACATGGGTGGTTAACCTGTATTGAGCCCTACAAGTCTCACCATTATCCTAAGTTTTATTTCGGAGTTGCCATGCCTAACGGTTTAGCCATGAGGGACCTATGGTTGAGCCGAAGACATCTTACGCGCTCGTCGTAATATGCACTACGGCTTCACCTTGGTTCCATTCAAAACACAGCTAAACTGGTCATCTTTCACCTCTGATCTGATAGCTCTTTCGGCTGAGCTACGGTCAGTATACGGCTTAGCCGTAGACCAATCCACGGCCTAGCCGTAGCATTCCACGGCTTAGCCGTAGCCACACCGTAGGAGTGCTGTATCGGGAAAGTTTCGACTGATCAGAGATTTAATTCACGGCTTAGTCACGGTTGGATCACGGCTAGCTTACGGCTCAGCCGTAGGACAAGTTACGGCTCAGCCGTAGCCTAGCCGTAGAACAAAAGTGAAATTTCAAGTCTCTGGATTGTGAGCCGTAGAAACTTACGGCTTAGCCGTACAATACAGAACACGAATTCGGGCTGAGTACAGAAACTGAAATTTGGTACAGAAACGTCTCAAAACAAGTTACAGAGGTTCCAAATTCACAAAAATTGGCTGTAAAACATTCTATACAAAGAATAAGAGGGAATCAAAGCAATCAACCAAAACACCCATATGTGTTATCAAAGCCTGTACTTATACTTGCCTCATACTCTGTCAATCCAATGAATCAAGCTCCAAATCAACTAAAATCAAAACAAATCAAAGAAATAAACCATGCATGAGATGAATGAAGACATACAGAGCTTGGAGAGGGAATCCAATTGGAAAAAGGAAATCAAACCCACTTACCCAAAGCAAAGACAGAGAACCCAATCGAATCCACTCCCACAACCACCGGAGACCGAGAAGAGAAGTGAAGAGAAGAGAGAGAGAGAGAGAACGTGGCTCTCCTGGAGTTCTTCTTGCATGCAACATTGGAGACAAATGGGCAGGGAGAGAAACATCTGGAGCTGACTCATATATATAGGTTTTTGGAAGTTTAAGTCAAAGTCCGGTAAGTTTAAACTAATTACAGTTCAAGTCACACGAAGGTCCAACTTTTCCAATTGACTCCAAATGGGTCTGACACAGTTATGAAATATAACGAGCTCAACAAAATACACGTGCTGACACCAAGATGATGCAATTATGATGCAAGCAAAGCAAAAGCAAAATTACAAAAAAGGGCTTAGAACTACCTATCTCAGGTCAAAGGTTACTCAACTACCTATCCAAGGCCCAAAACCAAGTCCGAAAGAATAAAACAACAGAAAAACACGCTAATGAGCCACTAATCCGGCTCAAAGGGGATCGGAGTGTTACATTCACTATGAAAGATACTAGGTAATTCGTTACAAGGACTCTCACTCCTCTAACACTTAGCTCATCAATCTTCACAGGTTTGAATTTTGCTTTCACAGCACCCTGCCATACGTGGTGTGTCAACACCACGAGGAAGCGAGCTCACACATCTTTACACCCTACATGGCCCTACATGATTTACACCACAGGGAAGAGATTTGCTACATCTCCTACACAGAGTCTAGGGTCACATTACATGAATATATAATGTATGCTTTCTTCGCCACCAAAAAAGCTCCGGTACAAAGACCAAATTACCCTTGACCCTAACCTAGTCATTGGATAGACCAATGAACCAATCCGGCTAAACCGGAATACAAGACATAAACCTAACAAGATGGCAAGTCTATTCCATAAAGAATAGGATGAAGTTGGCTCTTCCACAAAATATAATTTGTTCTGTCAAGTTTAATGGCCACTTACGAAAGGTTTGGAATTGTAGGAAAAAAAGGTGAAGAAGAAGTGTTAGGGAAAGGAGATGAGGAAGAAGTGTAAAATGAGGCCATTGATGGAATAGAATATGTGAATAGTGAGCAAACACAAGATTGTAGATGAGTCTTGCTTTGATACCATGTAAAAAATACAAATTTTGTGTGAGAAACTTATATTCAGTTTGTGAATTGTATCATCATTTATAGATTACAATATGAACATATTTCAAGTCCCAATAGGTTTCTAGTAGGCAGTTCAAATTAATTAACCCATAAAAAAGTAAACTAAATCTAAACATTCACTCCACAAAAAAGATATTGGATTTTACGTGGAAAACCCCAAAAGAGAAAAAACCACGAGACCTACACCCTAGTCTATAGAAAACCAAGCACTAGTAAATTTGAACAGTTTCAAGATATATTTGCAGACCTTTTCTTAATTGAACTTAACCTAAAGACTATAGTTCTTTTTGTCGATGACTCACCGTTCACTGTACGCCTATGCTTGACGCAATTCATCTTGATGCCTTTCAAGATGCAAGATCTCCTACAAGGGAATGAAAGAAGAAAAACCTCTAGGTACAGAAGCTTTGGAACTTCAGATCCACACTTCAATGGCTGCCCTAGAGAGAAGAGAATTCTTAAATGGATTTCTAGGTTTTAGGAGAAGACATGTTTAGGGTTTTTATACGATGGCTTTAAATAGACCAAGGTTCGTGGCTTAAGTGTAGAGTTCAATTAGGGTTGAAACAAGTAACCTCGATGGAATAGAATATGAAACGGGGCAAGTTGGCTAAGAAATTTGCGAGGCTCAGTCAACCAAGGAAGTGTTGGGTCGAGCGAGCTTAAGTTCTGTTTGGAAATCTTTAGGACTACACAGGCTCAGTCGACCAAGCAATGGTTCTGTCCACTGAGTCCTTAAACCTCTTTTTGTCTTCAATTTCTTCGCTTTAACCCATTTGATGAGCTTCAGTCCAAAATTAAAGAATTAAAATTACAACTTATATTGGACCCAAGTTTTGTCCAAAACTCAAGAATTTACCAACAATCAAAACCCTAAAAACCATTATTAGGATTGGATTGAAGATCTGATAGATGGAAAAATACATATATATTTAGGAGAATCATTAAGGATGAGGATTAGGACCTCATTATTTCTTTTTTACCCAAATGGGACTGAGAGAGTAAAGATATTGGTCATAGCACTTGTGGGACTCACCTTGATAAGCAAATATTCATATTTCATAGGCATTAAAATTTTAAATTTTACAGCCACAAGATGTTTGATGGCCCAGTTTAGGGGTGAAATTTCTTCAAGCCCTATCTGCACATTGATCTAGAAATCTCACACATCGCCTTCCTTTGTGGTAACCTAAAGTTTGTACCAACAATTGAAACAATAGAACTTAAAGCTTTCTCTCTTTTTTTAATTTTTCTTTCATTTGAAGGGTATCTAAATTTTAGAAGTACATTTTTTTTTCTCAAATTCAACTTGTAGGAGCTCAAATGCATAGACAAGGGCATCTGTTGGATCCTGGTGTATGCAGATTACTGAAAATAACTGTAAAATAACAAAACTAAGGAAAAGTTTAGAAATCACCAAAACAATTGGTAACTGAAACATGTCTTTCAAGATAAATTCTTTTGATAGATCTCACCTTTACACAGGTGCAAATGGACTCACGGACGTCTGCCTTTACAATCTTGCACTCGATTGACAAAAGAGTACTTAAATCCCTTAGGGACCACTTTCACAAACTCGCAGCAGCAGCACATCAAAAGAAAAAAAAAAGAGAAAGAAATCAGAGAAGTAGCAAAATACTATTGTTGTTAAAGACTATTCAACAGAACTTCTAAGCATAAACGTAAGAAGATGTTTTATAGATTTGATAGTCATACAGATCTTACAAAACTTAAACTCTTCTCTCAAAAGTTGCAGACTTAGGAGCTCTCTTACAAATGGGTTCACAGATGTGCTTTGAAGCTCACCCTAGAAACCTTGATATAGGGGTTCTCGAGTAAGCAGCCGAGAGGGAGTTACACAAACGTAATGAATGCACAAAATGACTTCCTACGCAATGGTTAGGTAACACTAATGCACATTAATGCAGAAAGATTATGTAACAGCTATGCGCAATGGCTAGAAGATAATGGATTGTTGATAAGTGAATTTAGATCTAGATCCACCTTCAATAAAAAATACACGCGTGAGGTCCACACCCAGCCTGCAAGGAGGACCAAGCCTAGTCTACCCCTGGGTGAGCCCACAAGGCATGACCCAATAAGGACGGGCATGCCAAACTCGACCCTACCTACCTTGCATGCACAGCAAGGCCCTAGCCCACTAGCCTGCCTTGCCATGCCTACTCGCTGCAGGCAAGCACAGAAGGCACAACATGGCTGGCCAACGTGCATGCAAATTTGGTTGCCACCACTTAACTCACTTTAAAGATAAATAATATAAGCATATGAAGAATCATTAATAAACACCTCATAAAAAGTTCTGCATAATCAATGTGGGACTCTAAGAAATAAAGAGGAGTTAAGGAGGAGGAAATGGCGTGCATTAAGAGTGGGAGTTTTGTGCTTTAATGCACACCTAATCCAACAATTCCCCAGACATTAAAGCACAAGAAATAAGAAGAAATAAAAGGAGTTGTTGCAAGTCATGATTATGAGACCATGCATAAATGAAGGCGAACGAGTCTTGAACCTTCAGTTAGTGTTGTTATGTATGAAATGCCAAAACTCTATAGTGAACTAGGATCTTGAGCCAAGAATTTATCTTGTAAATCGTACATAGTACATACATGGCTTTAGAGTGTTAGGAATAACTGAACTGTGCACATAAATGGCCTTTATGCTATCCCCGTGTATGCAGATTATTGAAAATAATTGCAAAATAATAAAATTTGGGAAAAAGTTAGAATCACCAAAATAATTAGTAGTCTAATCATATCTTTTGAGACGCTTTCTTCAAGCAGATTTCACCCCCACATAGGTGTAGAAGGACTCACGGATGTTTGTCCCAAGATAAAATGGCTTCTTTGATTGGGATTTTCTTAATCGTGTACTTGATTGACAGAAGAGTCCTTAAATCCCTTAGAGACCACTTTCATAGACTCCAGTAGCAGCAAACCAAAAGAAGAAAAAGAGAAAGAAATCAGAAAAATAGCATAGCATTGTTCCTGTTATAGACTGATCAACAGAGCTTTCAAACATAAACACAGGAAGATGTTTTACAGATCTGACCCATAAAGAAGACTAAGCCCAGTCCACCCCCACAAGTGAGCTAGCCTCCAAAGCAAGACCCAATAAGGATGGGCAGGCCAGACCATGACAGGCTAGCTCGCGCATGTGGTTGCTACAACTTAATACACATTAAAGATAAACACATATGATGAATCATTAAAAAATACTTTATGAAGAGTACCATATAACCGAGGGGGAACTTTAAGAAATAAAAAGAAATTGAAGAGGAGGAAACTAAATGCATTAAAAGTAAAAATTCTGTGCTTTGATGCATACCAACTCCAACAACACCAAAACGCGGGTTCTATTAGAATAGCAAAATTTTAAATCGAAGCTGCACCAATTCAGAGAAGTTCCGACCAACCATTTTGTACTTATGTGCCTACTGCCCCTCCTCTTTTACCATGTATCGTACCCGACACTGATAAGGCGCTTTTGGGCGGCAAAACTTTGTCCACTCCAATGCCGCTGCACCCAAATAATCCGATTGGCAATTGGAAAGAAGTCCCTCTTTAATTGATCTCATGTAAAATTCCAAGGAGCCGTTTGTGTTGCAGGATTTGCTGTAGAAAGAAGATCTCGCCCTTTACTCGTTGCAGTTGGTGCAGCAAAGATTGATGAGAAAATATCAAGTTCAAGCTGCATTTTATGGGCTAGATGGGATTGGAAATCCTACCATTTCACTTTCCAGATTTCTGATGTCATGATAGATTTCCTCTTATATGGCTCTACACAAATGCACTTTAAAAAAAAATATAGAACATAAAAAGATGATAGATAACAACATGCATCAATCACATGCAAAGGCGGGCTTATATACATGCAAGTGGGGCAGGTGGATTCATTGAACATCAATCCGCTTAAAAAATTATAGTAAAAATTCAAATTGTATTTCAAAAATTAACATCAAAATTTTACGTTGCCTTCAAAACTCACATTAAAATTTTTTATTTCTTTCAAAAATACAATTGGTAGCTCAATACCTATGAAAACTCTCAATCCGCCAGAATGAAAACTCTCCATCCATGGTTGACGGTGGAAAAGACTCACCACCATCTCTGAAAGCTGCCCACTGCCCAGAACCACAACTACTAACGACAGCAACTCCATATCCTCCGCAAGCAATGAGAATTTTGGTGACATATGATCCAAACTTGAAATTCTCTACCCATGTGCCCTAAATTGAAAAAAAAGGGGAACCCTTGCCAAATCAACCTTTGGAATAAAAATATCATGAAAATGATTCTCATTCTCCGGATTGATTTATTTTAAGGTGGTTGCATTGTGGAGGTTCACGAGAGTAGAGAGTACAATTTCGGGAGAATGGTTAATTAATAGATTAGAGACATGGGGTGGGCGGCGGGCCCATATATTCTTCATTTTGAGCTGTCCAAGACCAAACTATCTCTATAAACGGGACCCAACCCCCAACATGGAGTTCCGCGTCACATAGCCCCGACAGGGATCTGGATAGTGAATGCATTTCGGTGGTTATTATTGAGATTACATATAATAACAAAGATTCATGTGCTCATTCCCACCCCCCAAAAATGAAAAGAATTACAAATAAGGCAAACTACTTCAGTCTTTTTTACATTTTTACACCTAACTTTTTCCCAAATAGCATTTCCATCCAGGTCCAGCAGACAGCGGCGGCCACCACCATCGTCTCCGACAAAAGAGAGATCGGCTTCTGTATCAGCAACAGTTTTGAGTCGGGTTCTCTTCTCCTCGTTCCAAATCAACTGATTCCGTTACCACCTTCCTGTCTCTGCTCAAGATCCTCTTCAACGCCAGAATCCTACTCCCCGGCGATTTCAACCCCTGTCGACTGGGCGACACCACCGCAATCTCCACATCCTCCAAACCCCTCGGTGGCACCTCAATCCCCATCCCCACATATCCCAAAGCCTTCTTTCCAAACGAAGAAGAAGAACAAACCTCCAAACTCGAACAAGAAGAAGAAGAATAAGAAGAAGAAGAACTAGAGCCAGAAGAAGAAGAAGAAGAAGAAGACCCTGTCTCTTTCGAATTCGAACAACCCACTTCAGAATCCGGATTACTCACAACCCCAATTGAGGTTTCTCCCAGATTTTCCAACCCAGGAGTCGGATCTGGATTCGGAGAGACGGGTTTCACGTCGGACCTGCACAGCGGGCAGGCGGAGTGCGAATGAAACCACATATCAATGCAATCAATATGGAATCTGTGATTGCATTTTGGAAGAAGACGACCCCTCTCGCCATCTTCGAACTCTGACAAGCAGACGGCGCATTCGAGCGGGTCGTTGTGGGTCTTGGAGGAGAAGACGAAGATGGGGAGGGAGCGGAGGACGGGGGCGTCGAGGCCGCGGGGGGCGGAGCGGGTGGTGGAGTTGCTGTGGAGAGCGAGGCGGGATCGGCGGCGGCTTGGGCGGCGGTTGCGGAGGAGGCAGCAGCGGGCGTAGATGTGTAGGAAGAGGATGAGGAGGACGGAGCTGAAGAGGATGATGATCGCGCTGAGCATGATTTTGCCGCTTAAAGCGTAGCTTTTGGAAGCCGGCGTGTAGTACATCTCTCCACCTCGGGTTCGGCGCATGACGTTAGGATCTTCTTCCATATCTTCTTCTTCTTCTTCTTCCTTGATCTTCTTTCTTTCTCTCTTGCTCTTTTTGTTCTTCCGGCTGGTCTTAGGTTGGCAGCAGCAGGAGTTTGAATGGAGAAGAGATGAAGAATGGTTGGAGTGTAGGATGTTGATTGGACTTTGGGGTGTGTAAATGGGGTCTTTATGCTAATGTTTATTATTAAATGGGAGGTTGTTGGGAAGGTTCTTGGATTTTGCTGTGCAGGTGCTGCT
Source organism: Sextonia rubra (assembly GCA_037013555.1). NCBI lineage: Eukaryota > Viridiplantae > Streptophyta > Magnoliopsida > Laurales > Lauraceae > Sextonia > Sextonia rubra. Next base: position 12,760,797 of record JASUAD010000007.1, on the reverse strand, counting down.
TCGTTCCTGTGTGTGGGTCTTTTGCTTGGTAAAGCTGACTACCCACAGTCTTTCCAGTCGTCCGAGGTCTGGATGGCCTTTGTTTACCGTAACATTCACTTTCCACTGTCCCGCGTATTGGATAAGGGAAGCCTCACCGCAATTGCGAAGTGGAATTTAACTTCCGTGGTGTCCAAGTCAGTTGAATCTAACTTTGGAGGGTCGCCACATAGGAAAATTTTGAACATTCATATGCGGGGTGATTTCATATAATAAGTGTTCTCGTATATCTACTATAAAATTTTTTTTAAAGATATTTATAGCAATCACATGTCTCTAATCCCTTTATTCGTAGCCTACAAATTCAATCTATTCAAATTGGTGTTCAGTCATTTCAGTAGTCCAATAAATTCGAATTTAACCAAAACATAAGACGTATAACTATCAAGGGGTCCATGTGTATTGCAAAGTTTGTATTGGATAATAGAAAGGTCTCACTTAGACTTCTCACAAAAAAGTGGTGAAAACTAGTTCTGATAATATTATTTTATTATAATTGTATATCAATATAAAGGGTCTCGATAGCTTGAATTATATTGACATTTCATCATCTACTTTGCTTTAAGCATATATCATTTTTTTTATTTTAACTTCATATTCAGAAATTTATAATTTTTTTTATCTAATTGTCTGAATTCCTTTTATATATATATATATATACATATATATATATATATATATTGCTACTTAGGTTCTTTGTCCGATTAAGATTTGAATCTATAGATGGATCCAAGTCCACATCTTTTATGGTTCTGGAATTGGGTCCAACCGGTTTGCATCCGAATGGACTTTACCCTAATTTAGATGCAGTCAAATTGATCACTTATGGTTTACAAATCACTTTGATACTTCACATTCTCACATGTAAAAATTTACTAGAAATCCTGGAAGTTCGTCAATTGGGCCCAATTAGTGAAATCTAAGCCATTATATAAATAGATGTTGCCTTGTCAAACTTCATTCCGTGAAAAAAAATGCACAATGTTGACGTCTGCCTAACTTCTATTGAATTAAAGTTAGCCTCAATGAGTAAAAGTTTTATTTTCTATGACTTATACTTTAATGATTGCCCCTACTTGGAGTCTTATGGGATTTAATGTGATTCAAGGACACAAATAATCTTGATTCATGTCCTTAAAAAAAGAATTCTAAGATGCCTATTTTCAAGGTACCATTCAGTTTCAAGGGTAATATACATGCTAAAGAATAAATTTTACTCTAATCAAAGATGTCATGTAATTACATTAAATCACATACAAAAATGCTAAAAAAAATAAATAAGAAATAAAGTAATCTATTTATAATGTGATAACTAAGGGTTTCTTGGTTGGCAACACTATTTGTCATATGGCTACACATGCTACCTAAGAATTAATCCCCAAGTATGACAGTCTTCCCACTTGTGTGGGCTTATATTTTCCTACTTTGTGGGCTCTCATTCTCAACTGTGTGGGCTTCTCTTCTGATTTGTTTGGTACTTTCCTTTCCACTTGTTTGGGCCTTGGCCTGAGCCCCCTTGGTTTAAATAATAACAATAATAATAATAATAATAATAATAATAATAATGCGAGTGACTTGAGGATGGTTTGAACTCCAACTAGGAAGTGAAACTCAACCTACAGTCATATGTGGGAGATGATTGACTTACGCGACTAGGCAATATGAAGGGTGCAACCCATGTGATTAATGGGTGACATGTCTCTAGGCAAAGACGGTGAGTCCACAAGGGAGATGTCAAATGCCACATGGCACTCCAAATAGGATAAAAGGACATTTGATGCCTCTTCAACCCAATTGCATAATCTTATGCGGCATTTGTCTTCCAAAGGTGGGACTCCAAATTTGGCAAATGGAAAAAGCAACATGCCAAATTATTATTTTGAATATTTTATAAGGTTGGGTCCAAACAATGCAAAAGCCTTTGAAAAAATATAATAAAATAAAATAAGTCAAAAAGTTAAAAGGTAGAAATATTAAGTTTGGTGGCTGGGGTTGGGGTTCATGTTAGTAGGAATGCCAAATTTTAAACTTCAAATTATCACATAAGCTTTCCAAGTGAATTTGACATTTCCAAAATAATTACCATCTCCAAGGGAGATGCTCTCACGTGGAAGAAGTAGCACACGGCAGTGTCCTCATACATTTCTGCGCGAGCAGACGGTAAAGAAAGCTGTGCATGTCATATTAGATTAAATTCACCCCGGAAATAGTTCTTCTCACCTTAAACTTTGCTTAGGATTACAATCCTACTTGAATTACTAGTGCCCCAAACTACACTTAAAAATAGTTACTTGGGCATTAGTTACTAGGGTCCAGCTTCCGTGCAACAACTCGGCATATCATTACTTTGCAGCATCTTTAGCTGCCCAATTAATGTGTGCCAACTCAGCAAATTCCTAAGCACAGGGTGACTTACTAAATACAATATCATTTCAAAACTGTCCATGTTAAGTTCTGAACAAAATTTTCTCCAGTCCTACCTTTTAAAAACTCTCTTCTTATAATATAAAGGTAGTTCCCATGTACTACAATTCCTAAAAAATGGGGCCAAATTATAAATGCAAAGGTGATCCGTGTGTAGAATTTATAATGGTGGGACTAATAATTTTTAAAGTAGGGTTCATATTTTAATTCCTAAGGTAGGTCCCATATAATTTTTAAAGGCTAGTAATGGGCTCACATCATAACATCTAAGCTGATCAAAATCATCAATTCATTGTAAATTTGTTGCACTTTTTTTTCTTCATTTTAATATTGTTTTACGAAAACTTAATAAATCTATTGGTTGAGGATACTCTTGCCGGAGTTTTATCGAGATAAATTATTTTGATCAACATGTTATAATCCACTCATTTTAACCCTTGATTAGCTGGTTGGGGATACATGCCCAAACCCACATGGTTGGGGATACTCCAAGCGTCATTTTCATTCATGTAAGTTTGTTTGATTCAAGTCAAAGTATTGGTTTGACATGATATTTGCACATTGAATTTTAACTCTCTTGGATAAAAATATAGGAGGTCTAGGCTTGCGCCTATTAAATGCCTAAACTCAAATAAAGTTTGCTCCAACGCCATGTTTTTATTTTTTATTTGCTTGATCATTCTTTTAAAATATATAACTTTTTTTAATCACTTAATAATTGTTTAAAATGTGTAACATATTTTTTTGTTATTAATAGCACAGTTATTTTTTTCTTATTTTATAATGGGATGATTATTTTGAGTGGTTTAGATGTTAAGATGGGGGCCCATTGTTAGTCATTAAAAATTACATGAGATCTAACTTTAGGAATTATGATATCTATAGAAATTATGTCATAGGTGAAGCTACAACGAGAGTCTCAAAGTTGGGAATTACAATATGGGACCCACATTTATGTAAATTACAACGTGTAACACCTTCTGTCATTGTAAGGGCAGACCTAGGGGGACAGGGCTGGCCACCCCTTTCTCTGAAATTTCAAAAAGTTCCATATTTTTAATGAAAATTTATTTCAACTTTCACATTGGTCCCCTAAGAAGTTTTTTATTTTCATAGTGAGCGCTCCAAGGTGTATTTTCTAGTTTTGCCAGTGTTCGAATGTGAATACGTAGATTCTATCATGTTTTTTTTTCTAAAATAATACAAAATGATGAAAAAAAAAGTGCAACAAATTTATGATGAAATGATGATTTTGAGTAGTTTAGATGTTATGATGTGAGCCCATTATTAGTTTTTAAAAATTACATGGGACATACATTTAGGAATGAGAAATAATCGTATGAGAACTAGTTCTCACTATTTTTTTGTAAGAAGTCTAGATGAAGCCTATCTATCATCCAATCCATATCTTGCAATTTGCAGGGACCCTCTGATAGTCACACACCCCAAGTCTCAATCAGATCCGAATTTATTGGACCGTTGGATTGATTGTGCACCAATTTAACTAAATTTGTGACAAGGGGTTAGGGACATGTAATTGAGGCCAAACTTGATATTTGGGGTAGTCCCACATAAATCTTTCCATCTCTGGTTCCATCTCCAAATGGAACCCACAAGTGGGCCCTTTAAAAAGTTTTCATAGTAGGTGCATGTGAACACTTCTCAAAAAATTAAAGCCCTTTAGGAATTAGAATATGGGCCCCACTTTAGAAATTATGAGTCGCACAATTATCAATTCCAAGCTTGGATCACCTTTGGGATTTATAATTTGGCTCCACTTTTTAGGAATTATAGTACATGGGACGTACCTTTGTATTATAAGTGGAAAGTTTCTAAGGGTAGGGCTGGAAAAGAATTTGTTAAGAAATTAACATGGGCAGTTCTAAAATAATAAAGTATTTAGTTAAGTCACCGTGTGCTTTGGAAAGAGCAGTAATCATTCTATGGTCAAATTTTGTCGGGTTGGTTGGATGTTGAGAGATCTAGGTGAACTTAGATGTAGGATTTTGTCAATGGGCTGGTGGGCTATTTGCTATGACTGCCCAAGCAACTTGGATCACAGAAGGGTGGAAACTGTCAAAGAAAACAGTCGGGTGGGTCTGACTGTAGGCCCTCCGATGGTTAAGTTAATGGAAATTCCTTCAGATAGGAGATAGAACCTGACAAGATTTGGATTGATTGCTTATTACCTTCACATTTCTTCCTTGTTCCCCTTTTATTCTTAAGGATTTGTTATGGAATTCCTTAATGTCGAATTCACTTTTGCATGTTCCTCTCCACTTTGGAAGGCTTGATGTTACGTACCATTCCACGTTAAGAGACCTAATTGCTTCCCCTGAATTTTAGGGGTGATGCCCTTTCTGTTACCCCCTCTATCCAAAATGGATAATGCGCTGTCCCATGTTGTTTGAATAAGTCGCAGACAATAGGATGTGAACTTTGTTCAGTTATTTCACCGCTTGCTTGCTTAGCCCAGCCACTGGAGCTTTTCTGAGCTCACTGGCGCTTAGCTCAGTCCAAGGTGCAGTTCGTTTTATCCCCTCACAATCATCATTTTGTGTTTGCTAAGTGGCACGCATTAGTTGGGTAGCGAAGGATGCTACATAGTAATAATGAATTGACATTGTATAAGGAAAAATCCTACGGGGACCATTAGGACCAGCTACATCATCAGTGGACAGTTTACCATGTACACGAAATTTTTAATCAAAGTCTGAATTCATTAATAACATGCAACTTCGTTGCCCCGGAGCCAGACCCTAGTTACGAAAGGTAAAAGTCAGGTTATCTTAACTTTTGCACGGCTACACAGCAGCGGGAATCATGAAATTAATCATAGTTGCTCTGTTGCTTAATAATTCCACATATCCCTCATCTCTCATACGATACCACTCTTCCTATGTGTGGATTATCATTCCAATTTTGTAAGCTTCTCTTCACACTACAGTGGACTTTGCCTTTTGTTGTGTGGGCATCCTCTTTCCACTTATGTGGACTTTTTTGGGTTTCAGTCCCTAAGCTAGATTTAAATAACAAAGAAATAAAAAAAAGTTTAGTGACGTGAGTTTTTAAGTATCCCTAATATCGTGTTATCCCTTTCCGAAAAAGAGTTTACTTGAACGTTTCTAATCTTTCCAGGTCAAAGATGAAGTCTGGATCTGCTAGTAAGGTGCATTTCATTTTACACAAATTGTCTGAGAAATGTGCTCATGCTCTTTGCCATGGGATATTTTATTTTGCCACCTTCATTGACCCGTCAGTGGTAGACCGAATTCATTGCATTGACTCGAATCAATAGTCATGACATATTACTAGTCCAAACTTCATTATAGAAATACTATTGCATTTATATTTATTATTAGAGTAACGCAATAAAGTAATAGGAGGTCCTCCTCACAGATTACCACGTCTTTAATCTCAAATTTAACAGTGCCACATCAGAGTTCTCACAGGCACCATGATATTTATGGTATCTACTCCAATCCACCCTACAATCTCTTTACTATACTTAATGTCTACTCCAATACACCTACAATCTCTCTCGTACTTAATATCAATCAATTCAATTTTCCAATAACAAATTTTTTCTCACAAGATACAAGTTAATAAATCCGTAGTTTTAAGAATTATCCTTTTTAAATTGTTTTACTAATTTAAGAGCAAATCATCTCCATATATTATCTATATATCCTTCCATATGTTAGCACAAAGACTATTCTCATTTTTAAATGGCAATCTCTCTCTCTCTCTCTCTCTCTCTCTCTCTCTCTCTCTCTCTCATTATATTTATTTGTAACGCCCCACCTTTCACACATACATGATATTGTCCGCTTTGGCCCATGGGCCTCACGGTTTTGTTTCTGGTGGGCCTCAACCTATCAAAAGGCCTCTTGCAAGGTAAGGGTGCAAGCTCTCTATATAAACCCATTCACTTTCCTCTCTATAGTCGATGTGGGACTCCAGGATGTCACAATCCACCCCCCTTAGGGCTGCACGTCCCTGTGCAGTAGCCTGCCAGTTCTTGTAGCCTGCCAGCCCTCTTGGCCCGCCCACATATGAACCCGCCCACTTGCACCAGGCCACGGCAGGGACCCACACTCGAACTAGTCGAGAGTCGGCTCTGATACCATTTGTCACGCCCCACCCTTCACACATGCATGATATTGTTCGCTTTGGCCCATGGGCCTCACGGTTTTGCTTCTGGTGGGCTTCAACCCATCAAAAGGCCTCATGCATAGTAAAGGGTGGGGCGTTACATTATTAAAGCTCTAAAAATCGAGCTCTCTGAAGGGTGCCACATCAGCACCCCTTATTTATCTTTTTTCTTAGAGTGCCACGTAGGCATGTTAATTCTCCCGGTATCTTCTGCGTAATCAAATCAAATCAAACTCTGCGTCATATACCCAAATCAAACTCTTATACAATTTGCGATTTAGGAACTCAACCTTTTTAATTATCTTTGAATGATGTGCCTTGATTGGCATGGACCCAACACTTCAGTCGTTGATAGATCACGCCATGATTGGTAGGTATGATTTTTAATTAATTTTTCGTCCAAGATGGGGCCTGTCGATAAACACTGTTGACTTGAATTTTCAACAAAAAAAGCTGGACGGTGGTTCCACCCAGCATCCATCATTCCAGGCAAAAACTTTATGATTCTTAATTATGCTGCCATTGCTATTGTCCCTTTATGTTGCTCCTTTCTTTTGGATATTGAGGATATGTGGTTTTTGTTTTGAATGAATGCGGTTTTAATAGAAAAGACTCACTTACCTTTCATAAAAATAAACAAAAATTATAGTATTGTATGACATGGTTAAATTGATCATTTGTGTATTTTATTTTTTAAAGAGATTTTGATCACATTTTATAGAGTTTATTAGGTTTTTTTTATGCATTGTTTTTTTCCTAGGAGAAGAAGATCAAGTATATATAGATTTGTTGGGATCTTTCCTTCTAGATTTTCATTTAAAAAATAGGGACACTATATTTAATGGGTTTGATAATCCAGCATGATTCAATTCCTTTCATTTCTCTTTATATTATAATTATATTTAGATTTACTTTTATTAATTATACTTGTAAGTTTAAATTTTTAATAAATTTTCAATTTATTCATTGATGCTTTTCCACATAGAGGAGTTAGAGGTTTCATTCACCAACTGATATAATCTTATTTTATTTTACACTTTATCATACTATTTTTTCTTTTTTCTTTTGTAATATGTTTTTTTTAGTCAATGAACCAATTGTTGTAGATCCAAGAGGGGATGTAATAGAGGTATGATTTTCTTTTCTATTGTATTTTGTTATAAATTTTTTTATAGTTATTTTATTTTATTTTGTTATTTTTATTGTAGTACATGTTTACACTTGAAATTTCATTTTTCTTTGGTCTTTTTTGATGATTCATGGATTTCTTTTATTTTATTTGTTCCTTCAATTTCTATTATTAAATCATGTGGCATTCTTTTAATCATATTTTCTTGTTTTATCTCATATATTATTTTGTTATTTTTCATTTTATTTTAATATTCTTTCTTTCGTTACCCGGGCCTCACGGTGTCACATTAATATCAAGCTTTCTCCTTATCATACCAAGTCATAGTGGCCTCTTTGTAGGGATCTCATGCATGAGTTAATTATGATATTAATCATAAGTAACTTATGTAAAACTCATTTGATTTTTACATTTATTTTTATTCTAATTTATAGATTTATAAAGTATCTTTTTTCTTAAATTATAAATTAAAAAAGTGGGAATTATAAACTAGAATTTTATTTATAGATTGTTTTAAGTTACATTTTTCATCTTCTTTATATTTTGTTAAATAAATTTAAGAATGATTAATTATATAGTTGTTTTCATTTTAATATTATGAGCTCATCTCTCTCTCATTAAAATATAAATTATTGGAAGTTACATCTCTACTAACAAGTATAGATTTCCTCTCTTCGCCATTCGAAGTGCTAACTTTGCCTTCCTTTTCTATATAACATATCCAGGCGCTCTCCTTTTCAATCACTTAGAAAAAATCTGTACGAACTCTCTCAAATTGGATTGGAATAAGAAGAACCAAGCAAATCTGAAGGGAAAGACCATCTGCACACTAGAAGACCTTCACTCGAACTCTGTGAAATTGGATCAGTCATCGCAACCTAGACTCAAACTCTGCAAATAGGCTGTTACCAAAATCGGCTAAAGGTATGGTTTGGTAATTGAAATATATCCCTTGTATAAATGTTTAAATATCAATTAATTTATTATATCGTTTAGCTACTTTTTAATTTTTCTTAAATCTTAATCTAATTTCATAATAGTTGTTCAAACTCCTCTATGAAATAATGGTTATTTTTTTTAAGTTTATCTTGAAATATGTTTGACATAGACTATAAATTATATTATTAATTATATATGTTATTTTTTCTAAACATTCTTGTAAAAATAATAATGTATTATTACTATTTGCAGGAATTAATGCCTTTGTCTTTTCTATTTGTTTGCTTATGGGTTTAACCATTTCATTTGCTTCAAGCGAACATGGTACAAAAATGCAAACCAACTTATGCAAAATTACAAGGCTACACCGAATGATAAAGAAGCCCGTGCAATATATTGTCTTATTATTCAATATTTAATTATGTAGTCTTAGTATAATTAATATAGCATGAGAATCATTCACATTGAAATGAAACTATTGCTATAATATGATTATAGGCTTAAATAAAACTATTATAATTTAAGACTATATTTTAATGAGAACTATATTATATTTATTGCTAATTATATGATGTCATTAAATTATAAGGGAGATCACAAATAATAGAATAAAATCAATCAAGAGATTGATTCCAGCCGTGGACCAGTCAAGCCTCATCATGCTTGTGTCATCCTCTTTCTAATTCTCCTTCCATGTGTCATCCTCTTTCTATTTCTTCCTTAGTATCTAATGGAGATGAGTTGGATACAATTTTTGTTGTGATGGCTTCCTATGCTTACTTCATCAATAAGATGTGTGAATCGTTAACTTTCTTCAAATCATTAAGTTGGAAATCTTTTTGATTGTGCAATGATGGGTTGGGATGGATAAGTATTATATTATTAATTAGAATTGCTATAATATACTAAGACTATATTATTTTTAATGGAGGCAAGGCTAATATAGACTGAGAATCATTCAGTGGGCTACTTATATTTTTAAATATTTTCTAATTTTTATTTTATTCATTTAGTAGGTAGACTTTTATAAATATCTAAAATTTTGTATTTTTATAAATTTTTAGTAAACTATTTAATTTTTTTTTATGGAGGCCAGGGTTAAGCACGAGCCTTTGTTACTTTTGAACAGCGGGCTTCCAGTAAATAGGAGAGAAGAAATAAATATCAATCATGAGGTAAATTTCTTATTATCACATTTAGAACAATATAAGTTATTTATACTTCAAGTAAAATAATAATATTATAATTTAATCATTTTCTTTTGCTAAATTGCTTTGTTTCTTTATTTATAGTTCTGCAACAAAGTACTGCATCTGGACAATCAGAGGCTCAACATGCTACATCAATTGCTACTGTTACACAAATTTGATAAAATTATTTCATGCATTTCCTTTTAGATCAATTGAATTTTTTTTAAATAATATCAATTATTCTACCATGGATGTTATGAATAACGGCAAACAATGTTACAATCTCCCTTCCTACTTATCTCTTGATTGCTTATCTCAAACATCTATTATGAGATGTATTTTAACTTACATTGTGAGATTTATTTATTTATGAAAAATATTTTCAATTAGTGTATGTCAAAATTTGTTTCTTTTTTAGGGCCCGGGCTAAGCACGGGCCTTTGTTGCTAGTTATATATATATATATATATATTAAGGGGCCTCTAGAGGGTTTCATATCAGCGCTCCTTTTTTTTTTTTAAAGTGCCACATCATCTTCTAAGAAAATCAAAAAATTCCTAAAATGTCTCCCTCTATCCTCGTCTCTCACATTTTATCTCAATAAACAGCTGTTTCAAATACATTACTAAGTTATTGAAAAATATACAATGATATATGTATGGGTCAAATTAGCTGCTTTAAGAATGTTGTACATTTCGTGATAAACAATTTCAATATGTTCGGTGCATAAAATTTAATGAGTTCCTACATAGATGTTGATTTGGTAAACCTATGATGCAGTGTCATCTTGGTGGGGCCTTACCAACTGTCAATCTTTTTGACCATTAAAACAAGGACCTAAATAGACAATTAATGTTTTAACTTTTTTTTATAACTATTAATTTTAATTTAATTTTTTTTGTAATTTTTTAATATTTTTATTATGTAAGCTCATTTTATTTACTAAAATGAGATCTTAAGACTTTCTCCCAAAATTCTTTTCACTCATAAAATGGGCCATGCACCCAATTTTTTTTATTTTTTTCATTAAATCTTGAAAAAAAATCAAATGTATTATTTTTAAAGTTGTTTATTTTGACACTTATTTCATGTTTTTCAGTTATTTGAAAATCTTTTTTTTACTAATATTTTATTTACTTTCTTTACCATTCCCATTCACCAAAAAATCTTCACATTGTTATTTTTAAAATAACATTTTCTTTCAATAGTTTCTCAGCCCATTCTTAATTAATATCTTGAAAATATAGAATTTGAACTTTTTTAATTAGGGTTCACTTTCATCTTTTTGCTCTTATTTTTTTATGATGCAATACTTTATACTATTTTTTCATTTAATTTTTTATTAAAAATATTATCGTTCATTATTAATTTCCTTAATAATATCTTTCTTTTACCATGAAATTATAACATCGGTTTTTATTTCATTTTCTTCTAAAATTCTCTAATATGATAATAGATTTTTTTTCAAGTTTTGACTATTAAAGTAATTTAATTTAACTTATTCCTTTCCCCCACGGGTTTACTTTTATTTGAAATTAATAAGTTCAATAATAATTCTTATGAAGAGATTCTTTTTTAATGCATTAACATAATAAATTAAATGAAAAAATAATATTTTAAAATGTTGATTTTAGGGCCTGAGTTAAGCATGAGCCTTTATTTCTAGTCCCTTAACATTTAAACTATATTCTCTAATAGGGCTTTTGACCCTCACTGGCTAACGAACGTATATCCCATCTAGACCTCAAGATGACTGAGCATTGTCACATTATGACGGTTCATGCCATGACCATTCTCAGTCTAATTATATGAAAGATATTACCATGAACTTGGTTTGCAGGGAGTAGAAAATCCCGTAAAAAGAAAAGAAATATGTTTGTTTCTTTATTGAAGCTACGACATTGACTGAAGAAGAGTTTATGATCGAAGAGAACGAAGAAAGCCAAGGACTAGAGAGTTGTAAGATCAATCCTTGACTTTGGGTTTTTTTCAGTTACAAAAAATATCATCTGCGTGCTAATGTTGATTGCTCTGATTGAATGATTTGGAACCATCTTTTGTCAATTTTCTATTTTTTCTTTTCTCTACAATACAATCTAAGAGATTCTTTTCGATATCCAAATGCAATGTTTAAGGTATAGCTGTGAAGGATTTCATCATCATAATCAAGGCTGCTGGTGCAATCCAACGAGGCTGGACTCTCACTTTTTTCTCATCTTATGTAATCTTTTTATTTATATTTAGCTTCTTCTTCTTCTTTTTTTTTTTTTTTGCTATTTTTTATCACTACGGTTCAATAGTGGTACTCTAAACTTGAAGCCTCATGATCGATCCGTGGACGTATATGTGATGCCTAAGTTGCCAATATCACACGATTGTTAATTGTTAGTGTGTTGAATATTTATATTTGAGGTTGGTAAAATCATTTAGTTCTAATCTTTTTTTTTTAATCCTCCGTTCTAAAGTTGAGAGATGGATCCCAGGAAACAAGTCACCATCATGGTATGTTGGGCCTGAAACCGAGAAAATATGTTTAGCGGCATGTATACTTTCAGTTGTTTGTCAATTGAGTACCCTTTCACTGGAAAATAATCAAGTGCACATTTGTATGATGCTTGATGCTTGATGCTTTTGTCGTTATATCATTCATTGACTAATAATTCAATTATATTATTTATTTGTTCAAGGGGTTTGATGTTTGGATTTGTTCGTGGACTCTTTGGAACCAATATTCATTCTTTCAAGGTTAGTGTTTGGATCTGCATTTGACTTTGAATTTCATATTTGCACAAATCCAAATTTAATTGTGCATTTAATAATTATTGATCTTTCTCCATTCCACACGGAATGAAGTTGGTAAAAATCCTAACTCTCTCTCCGTTGTTCCCAGAATTTAGGGTTGGATAACACACACGAATTATTTTTCCCCCGCTTCGTGTACCTTTCACCTCATTCTCATTTAAAACTGAGGAATTTGAGATTTTTTTTCATATTAAATAATGGATTAAAATGATGTGTGGGTTTATTTGCAATATACGGATGTATTTAAAAATGAGTAATTCATTTTTTAATGCAAATTCTTGTATTTTCTTTAATTTACATTCTTATGTGAGTTTATTGCATCTGTATCGATGTATTTGCACGAGCATATGCCAAATTTTAATTCATCATAAATAAAGGAGTTTCTGGTCATCTTTTTTAATTTATCGAAAGTGACGGAGACAATAATAATTTATCCAAAGTAATAAGACCGCTAACCCTTTAGCCTCTAGGGTTTTAGAGATGATAGATTTCTTCCTATATATAAATTTTTATATCAAGTAGTAAATTATAAATTAATTTAACCTTTCATGAATGATTTTTCTTTTCCATTATGATTTTCTCTAACTTTAAGACATGTAATAACTTTTTTTTATTATTATGTAGTCGATAAGAAATTTTATTTATGGGCCCGTGCTTTGTTTTTAGTTAATTTTTATAAATAATATTTTTCAAATTTTAAATTAAATGACCTTTTGCCCCTAGATTAGCATCGGACGTTAGCACCAACTCTGTAAAAGTGCTTGGTTTATGAGGAGTTGCCTTTTTATTTCACTTTGATTCATTTGTATTCATTTATGATCTTTTATGTGTAACACATTTGATCTCATTTTTTAAATTTTTGTTGGATTCTTTTTTTTTATCCAATGGAATGTGATTTTTAATTCTATTTTTGTTTATTTCTTTCTTAACATCACATCTTTATTGGGCCTTTTGGGTTTTTTTTAATCTATTATAATTTTATTTTTTTTCAATCTTTCTTTTTTTTTCTTGTTGATTTGTTAGGTTTTTTCTTTGGTTTTTGAACTAAATAATCACTAACATCTTTTATCTTTTATTTTATATTTTTTTAAATATTGGATTTTTCCTCTAGAGAATAATCATGTTGCGTAAAAATATCATGGGGATACCTCAACCATAAAAAAAAATTAAGACCTTCTTTCAAAACTTTATTTTGTTTTTGTTCGATCAATGATTCATTTTTTAGTAGGGAATTAGATCTCATTTATATTGATTTTGTTGGGCTTTTTACTCTTTAATCAACTAAAGTAATTTTTTTTGCTTTTTTAAATTTTTTCTAGGAGATAAAGATTTGTATATTTCTGAAAAGAAATGATGTGTTTTTCTTTAATTATATCAATTCAATAAGATATAATTTGTCACTTTAATTTTTCTAGGGCCCAAGTTTAGCACGGGTTTTTGTTACTAATTTATTCATGTGTTGATGAATACGATAGAATGTATCATTTTCATTGAAGCAAATTTGGTGGAATATACAATAGCCACTGTAGAAACAACTCTTTTGTTTTGACCTATTAGAATCTTTCTAGTACATACATAAGATTTCTATAATATCTTCTAGGGGATCCTAACAATTTGCCTCGTTTATTCCTACACTCATTCAGAGATCCGGGCTACACCAATATTATTATTGGTATATTTTAAACAAGTTTAAATTATCTCAAATGAGTTTTTCTTAATTTTGCACATATTAATGTTACTCCTAAATGTTAAAAAAAGTTAAATGAAGAAAATCACAAAGATAAATCGAAACTAGATTAAAAAAAACAAAGAAAGAAAAGTTTATACAATGAGGAGGACAAACTTTAATTAAAACTTATATAAGGCCAAGCCTCATAAAGCATCATGCACTGGTGTTTTTAGCTTGCTTCCTCTTTTATAGCTTGATGAGATGAAAATGTTACACAGCCAGTTTGTCCGTTACACAAAACAGAAGTGGGGTTTGGTTTTCATTGCTATATATGTACTACAATTATTAAGTGTAGATTCCTATTCTTCAAAATCAATTGATATCGATCTCTTTTGACATTTTGACTAGCAGGTGAGGCCTAAAGGTTTGGTGGCAGTTGCCAGCTTGGTGCATGAGGAGCTTCCGTCACAAGAACTTTACCCCTGGTTTTGTCCTTTACTTGATTTTCCCTTTTACTTGGTTGACTTATGCTGACGTGTTTGTTTTCAATGCATCCATTGTTTCTATCGTTTTTACTCATTTAATGCAGAATTTGTCTACAATATAGTACAGTAGTTTAACCCCACATCACACACTTTCATCCTCCCATTTTTGGGTTTATATGCTTGGGCCGTATTATGATCATTTCAATGTCTTTAGACACTGCTAGCTCCTTAACTTCGCACTTAATTTTAGATATTGACCATTTACCAAATTAAAAAAAAAGGCTTAGATAATGGTTAGTCTTATATTTCATTGTAGATTTAAATAGCATTTTTTTAGGTAAAAAACTTTGACTAGCTTGGAATCTTCGAGTTTCCCCCCTTACGGTCAAAATTTTTTTATTACAATGTTTTTCTGGATTGTCATAGATCCAGGGAGATTTCATTAGAACTATACATTCTATAAGAAAAATGTCCATGCACTAGCTATGCAGCATAATTAAATTAAATCATCATTATTATCATCGAAGCATTGCCTTAACTATATTATAAATGTAAAAGAAAAAATAAATATTGTGCTTTGGGCAATTTGAGTAAACTGATCAAATTACCTAATTTTTAATGATACTAAACTTGATAACTAAGGTTATTACTGACAACGGGCTTGAGTACACCCTAGTGTTAAGCCCATTTTGATGGATTTAGACATGCGTTTGGATCCTACATGTCAAACCCAAAAACACATTTTATTTTTTGTGGATGATCCAATGGGTGAAACACCATTATGGATCCATGTTTAAATGTCAGCTGATATATTAGTAGTACATTGTCAATTTATAGATTTGTTTTAGCCCATTTTTCATTGAAACAAATATTTAAAAAATAAGAAAGTGTGAATCTTCATTTTAAATTATTAATGTTTTTATGTAATAAAGTACCAAAATGAATTAGAAGTTAGTAAGTGCTTTAGTTTAAATAAATAGCAAGATCCAACTAAGCGCTTACAAAATCAATGTACGCACACTATGCATAAGGTGATACAACTCGATTCATTTAAAACCATTATTCGTGATTTTTCATTGCTAGATGGTTAAGTGGTACAAAGTTGTGAGGCAACCAACGGATCCCAAGGTATTTGCATGAGATGAGACACCTTTATCAATGGGGCATTTCCTGTATAATTAGGCCATAATATTCTACCACATTTTAGACAATAGAGGTAGGATGTTAAGGCCACTAATGTGCAATCCTCAGCTCATATGTGAGTGTTTTCACATCACATGTGCGAGTGTTGTTGTGTTTCTCACACATATAAATCTCCATTTCCTCGCATCACGTGTCAGTTGTGTGTATCCCTCACATGTGTGTAGTTCATTTATCCCATATGTGTGAGTTGTGTGTATTTCCTTCAATGTGTGTGGTCTCATTATCCTATATGTATGAGTTGTATATATCCTTTACATATGCGAGTCCCTGTAACCTTACATGTGTGAGTTAATATTAGTGTGTGCACCGCTCAACCTGGCTAACAAAAGAGAAAAAAAAAAAAAGAAAAAAGAACCTTGCATCGTGGCCGGGCTCGGGGAATAATAACATAAGTCGTTTTTTCCCTTAACCTTGTTGCTGTTACCACTTGCCTCGATAATAGTGTTTTTCACTTTTTAATAATAAGCACCTTCGTTCTTGTGATAGGGTAGTGCCTTACCATACCTCAAACATGAGCTTCGTTGGCCCTTCATCTTCGTAAGATTTGAAAATTCTTATTTTCACAGATTTACACATTGTTTTTAATTTTTTGTTATATACATAGACACATACAGATATCAATCTAAAATCTTCAAACAATAAAAATTCTCAACGAGTAATTCTTGTTCCAGAGCGGCAAGGAGGATTTGCATCCCTGCACTTGTTGCTAATGATGTGCTCATAATTTGTACATTTCGCATTTGTTGGGGGCCATGTTTTCTGACAATTTGATTAAGTTTGTCACAGGTGCCGTGAATGAAAGGGGAAATGATTTAGGGAATGCCGGAATGATAGTTTGCTTTGGAAGGCACTTTAAGTTGTTAAAGGTGGCTTCTTTTCCTTTCCTGTGAAGTGATGAATGAATTAAGCAAGAGTTTCCTATATATGTATATATATGTATGATATATTTTTTTGACTTGGCTGATTGGCCAAGAGAGAAAAAGTTAAAAGGCACTCACATCAGTTCCTCTCCTCAGTAATATAGGAGTAGGTGCCTTCACCATCGGCATATCCCTGAATTCCCCCATGTGACCATTGATTGCAAAGTCCTCTCAATTAAAAGTAACTTACCTATTTCTTTAAGACACTCTACATTCATTGGGAGTTATTTCTTAACATCACTCTCCATCTCCTCGACTCCCTTAACTGGTTTTTTTATATCAATTTGATACGCAATTTATTTCATTCTATTTCTTCCTAAAAACAAATAGGCCCTTTAGCAGTAAGTCCATTTTAAGCCCTACCATTAACCATATAAAATATAGGTCATGGTTACAACGCAAATTCCTAGATCATCTATTCTACTGTCCCATATGTTGAATGTTTAAGGATTTTACTGGGCAGCAGTGTTGCATAAATTTATAGTAATGTAATGAGTTTTGTTGGACTTTAACCACGGAATGTTGATGGAGACCACTGGCTTTTTCCTTTTTTTTGGCACCACAAGGAGCTTGGTATCTAAGAGTGAGACACGCGTGGAAAGACAACCCAAATAAGTTGAGAGGAAGCTCACCCGTGCAAAAAGATGATCTAAAGGGAGCTCCCACATGAAAAGAAGTGCAGGACCCGAAGTTCGTACCATGGGCATATGGCAGAGTATTGTCATTCCTTACGTCCGTGGAGGGAGCAGCCGCTTAGTGGGATGGAGACCACTGTCTTTAAAGAATACTAGTGGCGGGTACGTGCAACGCACGTAGTTGTTGGGACTCTTTCAACTTGACATATTACTGTGTTTTTTCTACATCAGGAACAAAGGTGTAGCTTTCAGAGTGAATAAGTAGTAACTAATAACACATTAATCTAACAGTAATTTGTCAATGAATAAGGAATAAACAACCAATCAATAGACATATACACAAAAAAAAATATGAAAATAGAAAGTGAAAATGGAATACCTGTGTCATTTGCTAGGAACCAGAAAAACCATAAAAAAGATGACAATACAAATTAGGAAGAGCAACAATAATGATAGAATCAGTACATCTTGAAAAGAAGAATTTGAAAGCATACAATAAATCTTTTTTTATTTTCTTTTCACATGGATAATTACGTATAAACAAAAAGCGAATAAATTCCAAACTGGAGTTTAATTTAACATACTTCACAAAATTCTTCATTTCAAAAATTTATAGTTGTTTGCCGCATCCGTACTAGTGAAACATGCGTGTATAGATTGAGATCAAACATTCTTGTAATGTGTTAATGAAGTTGCATTCACTGACAATTGGAAAGTGTACCCCACGATATTATTTTGATTGTTCTAAGGTAGAAAGAATCATATTGCCATTTTGAAGAGCATCTTCAAATGAGAAGAAACCATGGCGCAATAGAAGGTGTTCATTATTGCAACATTGAGGTTGTGTAAAAGTCCTGAAAAAAAAAAAAAGGAAGAACAACATCTTTAAATCTCAGCACAACTTGTTCCTAATTTGTTTTTCTCACATCCCTATACCTTATAAGACCAATTTGAAAACTCAAAAATGGAGAAACAATCTCAAGCTCTTGTAACTTCATTTCTGAACTTCTTTCCTTGCTTTTTATGCCTGAAGAAATAACTCAATCAAGAAAGTGCAAGCATGTGCAAGCATAACTCACGTCTTGAGTTGAATAATATGTGGCTCGACTTTTGAGCCATAGCAGATGAATGCACGTATCTTGGAGCTTAGTGGTCATATTTGTTGCCTTTTTTTATTGACACGGTACTTCAAGACTTAGAAGAGGATATGAACTCTCAAGTTAAACTAACATCTTTCAAATTGATAGAATCATAGATTCTGAAATGCACATATAGAATAATTCAATTGGTTTAGAACACTGGGTCATTATCGACATCATACTCAACCTTAGTAATCATGCTACAGAAAGCCTGGTGATGCAGCTGCTGGGATTCTGTAATTAAACAATAGCACTTGGTAGCCATGCTAACAATTAGCAAATAGGATTAGAAGAGACTTGAGACATGTTGAAAATGAGAAAAAATAAATAAATGAATTCATAAAATTGTGTTAAGATGCATGCTAAAAGGTCAAGAAAAGACAACTATTTCGCATGCTTGATGTCCTAGAGCATGTGTATGCCATTTTACATTTGAATGTTGTTTCAAAGGTAAATGGATGCTCATGATAACATTTCCTTGCAAAAAAGGAAAAAGGAGAAAAAAAGAACAAAGCAGAATAACAAAAATAACAGTCATGGTTCTTCAAGATAAAAAAACTATTAACTCAGATCAACGCCAAGAAACTCAAGCAAAAACTTTGACTTGGCTGCAGTAGTGGTTTTGAATGCTTCACATAGTTGATATGTAGTTGCATGATTGCCTTATAACCTTAGTTGTCATTTTGGCCGCATGTCTCAACCAAATATACTTATTAACATGGCTTAGGATGTAGGTAAGTAACTTAGAAAATTATTTGATCAACTGAGATTGAACCAAATGAAGAAAAACAAGTCCAAATCCAAACAAATTTAAGCTAACAGACTACAATTTACAAAATACAACAAAGATGTGCAGATCATCCAACATGGGCAATCTATGGATTCTCCTTCGTAAGCTTTGGTTGAACTCTTAACGGAAGCTCCTTGATCTAGTTGTGATTGTTTAAGAAATGCATCCCATTTCCAATGGTTGAATTTAGTTCTAAAGCATCTTAAGAGGAATGAATGCTGCAACTGATAGAAACATATTTTAGTATTGAATTAGTAAAAGGTATGGTGCAGAGCATCAATCAACTTCACTAAGGTGATAATCTCATCACAAGTACGTCAAGTTTCTAGGATAGATGGAAAGTGGGTTCCGTTTTCTTTGATAACTTAGGATGTAGTTTACCATCATGAGGGCCTTTCACAATCACTTCCAACCTTAATTGAAGTATTGTATGTTTCATGAATAACTAACTTTTCATTCAATGCCTACATTCTAATCTCAACCATGTTGATAACTATAAGAGTCACCACACACACGGAAGGTTGGGTCTTTGGGACAATGTAGTCCTGCCTGTGAACAATAGAAAATGCTGCTAACAGTCTCTTTAACTAACCAAATTGTGATTCCTTGGATGAAATTTAAGAGACAACCAAGAAAGATGTTAAATGCGAAAAACTTAACATTGGAATCATGCTCATGATATAAGTAGGACACATGAATCTCAAATAAATATTTTTTTCAAAGTTCAATGAGCAACTTTTCCTTGAACTTGACATAGCTTAAGGATAGTATTAGTTTCATGATCCTATATCCATCAAATGGATAGATGGGGGAAAATGAAAAAAATAAAGAAAAAATCAGCCATGAGGAAACATCAGGTTGCTGTTTTGATTATTTGATTGCTGAAATATTTAGCCATGATCTGGTCATGACCCATGCGCAAGGTAGTCCATGATTTTGTCAGTATGGATTGATTCCCTTGTAAGATTATTGTAAGTAGCATCTTGAGATATGAAAATAAAGAAAATAATGAAAACAAAGGAGCTGACTTTAGCAACTGAACAAATTATGAAATGACAATAAACATTTAAAGTAAGTACATAAAATCAAGCAAGAAACCAATAATAAAAGGAATTTGAATGAATGAAAGAATGAGTCTAGCTTCAACATTAAATTTTTTTTTTTTCATAGGAGTTCCATCATGAATAACATAGTTAGTCATAAATACCATCCAAGCTAACAAGAAGCAATTCTACCAAAACGATTAGAGGTGAAGATGAATAAACACAAATAGCTGAACAATATTCCAATTGTTTTGAAAATTCAAAGTAAGGATATACCAAAGTGGTCACATTTTGCACATATTATACATTAAATATGATCAAAATAGTGCATTCCAAAATAGCTGGGCTGTGAATTAAAACATAGACATATGGATTCATAGGTTAAAAGATAAGATAAAATAGTAATAAAAGAAACTCAATAAAAAGGAGGGTAGAGCACCCAAAGAAAAGCAATACAGTAAAAAACCATAGATGAACAGTCTTAGAAACCAAACCCATAAGACCAGCACTGCCTCCTCCATAAATTAGATCTACGTTCCTTCTCATCTATAGAAGAAAACAGGTAATACAAGAGAGGAAAAAAAATACCATAAAAGATTCAGAACCTTGACACAAATTTGCATCAAGAAGAACACCCATCAGTTCTCTTCTAAAATCAAGCGAAACATAACTAAAACCTTTCTATTTCCTGAATTTCTACCATAGAAGACACAGGCTCAATTGAAGTTGGCCATGGTGGGTCTACTCTCTTCATTTGCAATGGAGCAAATCCCAATGTCATAAGAACATGCAATCCCATTTAACTTCCAAAAGAGGAGTGATGAGTGTTGAATATGAGTTCTTTTTTGTCCTATTCTGTATTGTGTAAGACCTAATGTCTGGTGCATCATGTGATAAATGAGGTCCATGATGGATGTAGTAATGGGGCAATGTCAATGCGGGGATTCTCTTCGTCGGTTATAGGAAACAACCAAAGTTGCCATATCCCTGGCCAAACTTTACAGTCTCAGCTACCTCTTATATCAATCAGCATTGCATTTATCCATATTGCTTGGAGCAGGACACCTCATATATAGAAAACCAGCACATGGGTATTGAAATAAACACAGATTTTTTAGGGCACTTCCATAAAAAAATAAAGTTCCCTCTTTCATACATACTGCAATGAGGTGGTCTAAACAAATCACATCATTTGAAATCAGACTGAATTAAAACCACTAATACCTATTTTACATAAACTGCTCCATAAGATTCATGTCAAAATCGCAAAAATGTAACCTGAAAAAGGTGAACCTGAATTGGATTTTTTTAGGTGATCAAATATCATGCACTCAAGGTGAGATGCCATAAAAATTTGAAAAGAATATAAATTTTCAAGAAGGACAAAATGCTAACAAATTTCAAGAAAATCAACATTAACCGATAACTAAATTGCTCCATGACAACCATTGCATGGGTCCTCTCAAACACAAGAATCTAGAACATCAAATTTAATTAAACATGAAACAAGTAGAGACCAGAGCCATGAAAAACTTAACAAAAATATCCATGTTGAAAGTCATTGTTAGTTTGAGACTTTGTTTGTTTCTAAAAGACCAGTCTATGGACATCACATTAAATCAAATTAGTTCATTTGCATTCATATGAAAAGGCAAAAAAAAAAAAGAAAGGCATACTTCTTTGTATGATGATGGTAGCAATGAGAATGACAATTATGCTGGTAGAGATCCACTTAACAAGTTATGAGTTAAAAAACTAATTAAAACCTACAACATCCATTCTCTATGATTGAGCAGCTGTTCTAAATGGGATAACAAACATCATGTGTTCTATAAGCAGGAACACTAAGCTTGAAGAAATTAGACTGTTTACATGTAGGTGGGGTTTGTGGAATTTGGAAAGACACTGTCAATTTCTCGACTCTTGTTGTTAAAGGTGAGGTCCTTGCAACAAAAAGTATAAGAACCAAGACATAGATATGGTGTTCTTTGGTAAAAGAGTTTCAACTATGTCGGTTTTGAGTAAAAAAAATATGCAGTTTACATTATGTTGATTGTGAATAACCTGTCACGCCCCCAAAACTGGGCTGGATCCAAACCCGGTTCCAGGGGTGTGAGAATTGGGACCAATTAAAATTTTTTTCTAACATAACAGTACGGGCCCCAATTCCGGGTGGATCAAAGTCCTTCGTGAGGCTATGCTTGGTGATCAAGCAACTATAATCACACGCGGAACTAAAATCCATACTCATCACAGACGGATATCACATTGCAATAAGGTAATAAATCTCATTAATAATAAAACCAGAGTCAAGTGCTTCGAAGCATCACAATTAGAGTTAAAATTTCAAAACAACTAAACTTAAATTAATAAACTAATGGCCCAGACATGGCCTTGTTACATAATCTAAAGTTTTCGAACTCTGCACCGCACTAGGACACCTCAGATGATGTCATCGGTGCTCCACTCAACAACTTCGCCATTTGGCAGAATTTCCTGCGTAGCCTGACCCTCTAGTTCAGCACCGGTAACGGAACCTAAACACCAAAAGTAGTGGGTCAGATTGACGTAATCTGGCAAGAGAGTAAACTGCAAGCAATGGATTAATCAACTGAATTAAACAGAAGTATTCATTATGACCAAAAATATATCAAATGCAAATCCCAATGGCATGAATGCACAGAAACGGGTATTCCCGCAGATAATATACAGAAACGGGTAATTTCGCATACAGATAACAAAAACGGGTAATCCCGCAAATAATAACAGAATCGGGTAGTCCCGCAGATAATAACAGAAACGGGTATTCCCGCAGATAATAACAGAAACGGGTATCCCCGCAGATAACAACAGAAGGCACAGCTATATACTATAATCCATAGTACACGTTGACCCGATGGCGTACGTCCACCTCCGAACTGCAGTCGGTCAGATATATATGTATATAAATGTGCATATTTACAAATACATATGTATACAGATGCAGAATGAATCATGATATGATACCGTTAATCCCAATAATCGAACCGCTAACAATTTGAGTACTTAGACTTTTATAATTGAAAATGTATTATGAATGAGTGTTAATTCAAGTTTCCTGAGGGTAAGCACTAACCACCTAACGGTCATAGCTGGTTAAATATACACATAAGAACCAACTCTCTATCACAAGGGAATGTGAGTCCATGATGCCGTTATACTACTTTTGGTGCCTATCATGTAGTGCATCCCGGACCTCACATTCCCATTCTACACTTAATCCAATTCTCATGTGAGCATCCAGCTAAGTTTTCTAAAAAAGACATGATTTTTCTCATCCAATTAGGTATGTTTAGTATGTTTTACTAATTGGGTAAAAGATATTTAAATTACAAATCCAAATTTAAATCAAGTTATGATCAAAGGGGAAAGGGAATAATTAATTTCTTAATATCATTGTTGTATATAAATACACCTTATTAATTTATACAAAACTAAAGGTACCAAACTCGGGCCCCAGTTTGAAATCAAACTCAAATTAAAAATCCAAATTAGAATCATAAATGCAATCTTCGTAAGGTTTATTAATTACCAAATACATCTTAGTTAATTTCAAATAAATCTAAATAAACATTAATCAAAATTACATAATTCTCAATTAAATTTATAAATAATCCAAGCTAAATTTCAAATAACATCGAAATAAAAAATTAATTTAATGAAATCAAATCTCTATTAGCATAATAGAACCATTAACCAAACTATAACCCCCTAACATTATAATTAATATTCAAAAATTCTAATCATCTCTATTTAAATAAATATACATGTATTTATATATATATTTTTAAAAAAACTAGGCTGACGGACCCAGACCCGCACTCGAGCCCACCAGGCAGCCGGCCCAGGCAGCAGGCCCGCTGCCTGGGCATGCGCCGCCTGGCAGATTTTTTTTCTTTTTTTTTTTTATAAAAACCGATTTATATATGTATATAAAGAAAAATTAATCTTGATTCAAAAACACTAAACCTTAAATTATATGTGCTTACTTGGTTTTAATAAAAAACAGTATTCACTATTACTCTCTTAACCCAAAATATTAACCAAACAAAGAGATCATGATTAGAATATATGATTAAACAAAACAACCAAGAAGATATTGTTTGCAGTTATCCACTTGCCTGGATCTTAAAGCCAAAAGCAAATCTGAAGAGTAGAAGATCCAATCTTGGTTCCCCCCTGGAGAACTTCTAGGGCTTGGTTACAGAAGAGAGGAAGAAGATGGAAGAATGGGGAAAACCCTAAGAGTAGAGTTTATATAGAAAGAGGGTTTTTCCAAATTACAAGGGAGAGCTCCCTACTTTTTAGTGGGTTTTAAGAAATTTCAAAAAGAGTCCTTTGGCTTAAAAGGTCCAATAACTCAAGCCCAATTGTGTTAATTCAATCCATTTGATTCTCTTAACCCAACTCAAACCCGACAAACCGGTATGACCCAATATAAAAATTTGGGACTTGACATAAACAAATAAATAAATTGGAAATTGGGAGCCATAATTAGATTAACATGAGAAGTGAGCCTCATTTCAATAACAACAAAGACAAAGCAGCATAAAAATTTCACTATTTGCACGTTTGAGTCTGAAAAATGTCAAAAGACAGAAATGGTTTAACCATAGTACATAATTAGTAGCTACAAAGTCACATGGGAAAATAAGGATCAAGTGATCGATCCATTCATCCATTTAGCATACATTTTCATATAGAGCCATGGACAAGGAAACAAATTCTTGGTTTTGGAAAATTAGCAATAAGTATGGCATATCAGCCATTCTTTACATTCTAGCAAGCTCTTGAGTAGGCATTTAGAGTCTTAACTCAAGGGAAAAACCCATTTGTAAACATATAGAGTTTGTAAACTCAGGAATTCGCCACCCTATTTGAGTGATGATGATGCATTACTTGATGTATGCGTGGTTTTGCATTTGCTTAGAATGTTCAAGTCTCGCAACCAACATAAGGCATACGAATCAAATCCTTTTTTATTATTTTTTATTTTTTTGTTTTGCATATATCATGAAATGTCAGATTCCACTGTTCTTTTTTAATACATCATATTCTGACATATTGTATATCATGAAATGTCAGATTCCACTGTTCTGTTTTGACACATCATATTCCAACATATTGTAAAGTAAATAGCTGATGGGTTAGAATTTATTGGTTTTTGAGCCAAATAGTTCAAAAATCAACAAAATTCAACAATAAATATGTAGAGTGAATTCATTGTATTTTATAATAAGAACGATATCTGCCTAAAAGGGAAACAATTGAGCATTACAGTATGATAAATTTTGATGTTTTGGGGCTATTATAAAAATATAACAGAAAGCTTAGAATAGTATATTAAGTATGGTACAGATATGAGGGCAATATGTAGAAGAGCTAATAAAGTGTTATTTGTGCATTATTCCTAGAATGATAGTTGGGTTGAAGGATATAATAAGATGGCAGTAATATCAGTAATACATAAGGCAATGAAGAAATGACATGATGATAGATTGATGAACTGTTTGGAATCATTCTTGGAATGCTTCATTATGAGAATGAAAAAAAAAAGACCTTATTTGGAAGCATTTTGCGAGAGAGAAAGTCTAGATAGATAGAGTGAGAGACTTTATAGACACACAAAAGGGAGAGAAAAAGTCCACAAAAAAATTTTTTTTTTCATTTATCATCTGACTAAAATATTCACAAAATGAAGCCAAACAAGCCTACACTTAAAATGTATATTTAATAAGGGTGGGTTGAGATTGACTTAAGATGGTGCTAAAAAAAATTAATTCTTCATCTTATTTATATCTTTTTGTTCAATTACTTGCCCTAGATTTGTTTGTTAACTCTATAAATGGAGCTTGTGAACAATTTCTCTGTTTTAGTAATTCCTTTTCTTTCTATCCTCTTGATTCCCTCAGTTGATTGCTTCATCCGATTTCCTGGTTCTAAATTCTCTTTGAAACTTTGCTTAATAGAATAGCTGAAGTTCCAGTCATTCATTCTATTTCTCTCTGGTAATTTCTTACTATTACTATTGACTATAATGGGTCTTTTTTATTTATTTTTGTTTATCAAGCAACTGTAGTGATGGGATTAAGTTCTATTAAGTTTTTATTAGTTACATTTATATTACCAGGTCGGTGTTTCCAGTTAGGGATCTTTTTTGTTCAAATGGAATTTGAAATAGAAGCCCGCAATTAAAAATCTGCATTAGATGTTATGATTTCTGAGAAATACAGATCAATGGGAGTTGATCTCCAAATAAACTATTAAGAGCAACCCAACCCCAAAAGAGAAAGTAGAAAGCTTCTTGAGCCTTAGAAATGGGGAACTCTTCCACAACCAGAGCAGATTTGAAGTCTTGTATGGAGGCAAGGAAGCAAATCAACCCTCTCGTTTCTCATGGTTTTTTTTCATGTTTTATAGGGAAGTTGTTTAGAAGACTGTTGTAACAGTGAATATTTGAGGACAATGTTGGAAAGCAGAAGGGGAATTCTGATTTTTGGTCTTGGAGGAAGTATGGACAGAGACCCATAAAAGGATCTCTTTATCCAAGGTAGTGGCTTGCCCTTCATAGACAGCCATTTGAAGATCTTTTTTTTTTCTCAATTGGGTATCCATTTTAAAATTTTAATATTGACTTCATATTGTTTCCTTAGAATGAAGCCAATTCCTTAACAAAATTAAAGGATTTCTAGTGAAGATATCATAAACAATTAGCTTTTTTTTTTTCCTCTTTAAATTTTTTTTTTCATCATAAGATGATTCAATGAAAAGGTTCAAAGGCCCTTGGTCCTCTTACTCTCTGGTAGAATATATTATGATAGATTAGATTTTAAAGTAATTAAAATTATGTGCATACGATCAGATAATCTTGATTATGATATGAATATCCTAACTTATCCTAATATAAATAGATCATTTCATCAGAGTCTTAGACCAGTAGTAGTCTTTTGCCTACTCCAGAATTCAGATATTGTCAATGAGGAATCACAAAATAAAAACTTCATTGTTCAGTTTTTGTAAGAGCATTTTATATTTTCTTTTGAAGTTTGATTGCATGAGAGGACTCAGTAAACCACATGATCTATCCAATTTCCTTCTAAGTGATTTAGTCTCCCTCTCAAATAATTATAGCAGATGAAATAGTTCCATTCTCTTAATTTTCCATTTATTCAAAGTGCTGTTCAGCCAAGAAACAACTTGGGAGATGCAGGAAAGATGCATCAATGCTCATCATCACCTACACTTCTACCGATGACCATCTAGGGAACAATCAAATAATAGGGATTAAAATATAAACCATTTATAATTATATCACAAATACTATTTTGAATCTAAGTATCTTCATATACACGATTTCATTTGAATCTCTGCTAAAAAAAGGAAACCAGATTTGGCAGAAAGAGAGAGCGAATCTCCCTCACAAGTCACACCCTCATCGCCGTCCACACCACAGAATAAAAAAAACTCAGGTGAGTTAGAATTTATCCCAAATTAATTGATATAGACAGCTGAAATTTTAAAAACCCATCTCCTAGATTTCTCCATTTTTCAGGTAGGATGGGTACCTTGTGGAGTTGTAACAAATTTCGACCTTCTTTTTCTAGGTATTTTAAACAAAGTAGAAGTCCATGTAACATTTGCGTAGTTACAACTGTAGGAAAAAAAAACATATTAAGAAGTAGAGCCAACACAGGGAAGAAAGAAAAACAAACAAAAAAAGAAAATTCCCTATGAAGGATTAGTCAATTTATCAAACATATTGATTGCACAGTTACAATATGCAAAAAACAATTTATCAAACATATTGAATGTAAAGTTACATATGTAGAAAAAAAAAATGAAATAAAAACACAAACCTTAAGAAGTAAGGGCAAGGGACAAAATGAAAAAAAAAAATTTACCTACATCGTGAAGGGGTGATTGAGTTGAAAGATTGGTGTAGAGCAAAAGAACACAAAACTTGTATCCACCAAAAGAAGAGAGGTATAGGAATTGGTATGTAGACAAATCAAGCAAATCAAGACAAAAGGACACCATGGCAAACATGCAAGCGTCATCCAAAGATGTCATACCCTCGAGTGGGAGAGAGAGAGAGAGAGAGAGCGCGAAAGAGTGAGAACTAGAGAGGGAGATGGAGAAAAGGAGAGGGAGCCTGACTTGAGAAGAGGCGCTGCGCTGCTCAATCTTTCCTTGTTGCACAGCTGTTGGATATGCACGGAGAGTAGTCATGGCTCCTGGAGGCATAGAGAGAATTAATGGAGAAAGAGGAAGTCAGGTGCCGAGATTTGTTGCAAATGCTTGTACAAGGAACAATCGAGATAGGGTTGGTGTTTATTCTACGGTACAGGTGTCAAACTCATGACAAGCTGTGAGAAGAAAAAACAGAGGGTGAAGACAAAAATGAGGGAGCCGAAACAAGAGGAGAAAGTGTCCCTTTTTAATATATGGTATAAAAAAGGAAAACGTTATATCGGGTGCACCTGGATGGTCTAGCAATGTTGGGGTACACAAGATGGCTGCAAATCATTGTGTTGTGGTAGGGGGAATTGAAAGGTCTCATCATGAAATTAACAAATCAGCACCACATAGGGAGAACTTAATCATCATGACGGTTTGGTTATGGGCCACAAAGTTAGCAAGTCTCTACTCCTCTCTCCCTTAGAATTGAGCATGCGTATTAGAAGGCCTTTGTGGAGTGGTTACCATGGAATAGGAAAATTGGGAGCATTGGGAGCCTTTGTCGTTGATTTTAGTATCCCGAGGAATCTAAGAGGAATGATGTCACGTCCCCAAAAATAAATTTGAGGTTAACATTGAGATTAGGTGCTAATTAGAATTTTTCGTGTTTAACACAATATGTGGCTGCTAATCAAAGTCTCACACAGGATCTTTGGTCCGCTGTGAATCCAAACATTTACCAATCACCAATACTTACAGAAGCATTATCTAACAATTGATATCATTACACTAATCAGAGTATACACATCAAAAGATATTGATTTAATCATCCAAGTTGCAAAGTAAATAACGTTAAGGTTTACAAAGTCTATCCAAAAACTTGGTCCATCAAAATAATGTTTAATCAAAATGAAACTCCAAAATATATGAGTCACTAAGGTGTTGGTCTCAATGAATCAAAAACCGTCATCAGCACAGCACTCGAGCTCACCATCTGGTTTAAATACTTGAAGCGCCTCACCTTGTGTCTCCTTTTTGGGGTAGAACAACTCAGTACCTATGCATAGAGCTGACAAAATCCAGCTTGACCAGCCAACCTGATGACCCGACTCGACCCGTTTTTAATCCGCTTAACCCGACCCACTTAAAATATAGGCCAGGTGAAGGTTGCGGTTTACCAACCTATATAAAAATGGGCTAGATTAGGATTGACTTGCCTAGTCCGTTTGAACCGTTTAGATTTTACAAATTTACTAAGACTTTTTTTTAAATTTTCACGTGACTTTTCTTATTTTTGTGGACCATAAGCTATGTATTCTTAATCTTATGTGGAGAAGTTATGCAAAATTTTGACACTTATAATATAAAATTTTTTTATTTGATAATATGATGTTTTTGTAGTTGAAATTGCTTTGTATTTTATTTTTATGTTGGAAAAGAAGTTTATGTCTAAATTATGGATATGAAAATTGGAATACAATAACGTTGATGAGTCTTATACTCATGGTCAAATATGAAATTATAAAATTGAACAAAAATTAAAAAGGGATTATCCCAACAAATGAGCTAGAAAATATTTATGGATTTTGGCCCCATTTTTTATACCTTAAAAATTGATAAATTATAAATTCATACTCAATGCGATGCAAGCCAAATCCATGGTTGGCCAGGCCATTGGGTCCAAAACCAACAAGTCCCAGTAATGAAGATAAGTTTTTATTATAAGTAGAAGTCTTATATTTTTATAATAGTAGTTACTTTCTTAATTGTTTAGGATTTATTTATTTTTAGAAGTTCATCTTATGTTTAGTTTAGAATTTTTTATTTGGATTGAATTACGTTATTTATTTAATTAGAAAGTACTCTAACTATAAATAAAGATGTAATTCCTCTTCATGGGACACACAATATTGATATGAATAAACTTATGAGTTTGGGTTTCAGTTGAGAGAGTTATTATTTATTTTTAATGAGGCATTTAGAAATTCTATTCTTAAGCCTTTGGCTTGGAGATTATCTCGTGGCTATTCTTCTTCTCTGTGTTGCTTCAATTGATATCAGAACAAAGATCCCATCTCAGATTGCCACTCCGATCGCTAATTCGAGGTAACATGAGTATCCCATCTTCGTATATTCATCATCTTTCATCCATCCATCATCACTCTCATCAATTCCATCACTGCTGCATACCCCCCCCCCCCCCCCCCCCCCCCCACCCGGCGCCCTGCAACCACCATACCCCAGTATAGCAACCGAACCCTTCCAAAATTCTAAAATCCGAAACCCCAAACCAACCCTTCGTCGCCATCGCAAACCCCTCTACACAGAAAACCTAACCCAACCCACCCTAGTCAACCATTAAACTCCTCTGTCGAGCCCTATTCCCTCCATCCGACCATCGCCCCTCTCCGAACCCTCGGTACCGGATAACATTGACCCAACCTCTCCACTAAAAATACTCCCCCTCCCAAAAAAAAAAAAAAACAAAAACAAAAACAAAAAAAAACCTTCTGTCGAAACCCTTTTCCCCTCTACCGACACCAAAGCCCTCATCCCCCAAAACCCCAATCCCGAACCCAAATCCCAGTCGTCAGCCAACCCCACCAACCGTCTTTCCTTTTTTATAAACCCTAATCAATCTAACCTCAACACCGACACCCCATTTCGATCCCTTAACCCCTCATCATACGCATCATCCTTCATCATTATTATTTGTTCCCATCGCTCCTAACTTCACAACCACCCCTTCCACACCCCCAAATCACATCTCAAAATCCTAAACATCCCGCCACCACCCTACTATCTATACCCAGCCCTATCCTGCCCCCACTCCCCACTCCCTGTCCCTTCCAAATCACCTCAACCGAACATTACAATCATTGAAATCCAAACCTAAGCCCCAAGTCGTAAACCCTACATCCACCCCGAGCCTTCTTCGACCCCATCTCCTCATTGAGAACCCCAAACCCCCTCTATCGCAAAGGCCAAACAAAGAAAAAAAAAACCAAAATAAAGAGCACTAGAAAAATAGAGAATAGAGAAGAAAAAAACAAGGTAGAAGACGTACCATGCACCAATAAGCAGCTAGCATTATCACCAACTGCAGCACAGTATCCACCCGCCGTCGCCATCTCCAGTGTACACTAGTCACTTGCAATCTCCCATTTCCATTTTGGTTTGTCAACAGCAACAATAAAAAAAGGGTGAAGACTCTTTTCTTTTCTTCAAAGCCTCAAGCACGAGTCTCTCCCATCCTTTGTTTTCTATTAACACATTAAGCTCGAGAAGCACACACGTGCGTTGGTGTTCCTCTGGGTTCTAGTCTAGTCAAGCCCAAATCTTTGGTTGTATTTTGGGTTAAAGTTCGGCCCAAGTAGTGCTTTTATAATACCTCAGGTCGGGCCTGGCTCAATTAGCTACAAACAAAAAGTACAAGTGTGCCTAACCAACAGGGAGTCTAGCTCAACCAAGCATGATCAAGTACTTTTTCCCTGACCTATCTCAACCATTGATTCTCCAAAGAGCGATATCTTGGTCATCTAACATCTTATCAACAATCTATCTTTACGTGCATGTTTTTGTCAATTAGATCAATCCATCAGGTCAATCAATTATGAGAATTCAAAAGATTTTAAATTTTCTGCATCAAAGTCTATGCAAATCTTTGGACCATCTGATGAATTTCAAAGCATGTTGTATGAGTATAAATATGGAAATTAGTATTTTGCAAATCAAGCCTACTTTGAGTAGTTCTTCAATCTCAGACAAGCAGATTCAATAATTAATGAATATTTAAATCAATTTTCGAGACTGCACTAAATTTATAACTTGGAACAAAATGAGTTGCATGATTTGACTCTCTTTATCAGAGGTTTGAAGCAAAAAATTCTCAAAAAGACGAAACTTTGCACTGATATTCATGAAGCATATAAGAAAGCAATTCATGTTGTTCACATGCTTCAATGGTCCCACCTATAACAAGTTAAGCCTAAGAAATAACATTCTCTGCAACAAACTGGAGATCATCTTATGGAATCAAATTTGAAAGAGAAAATACTCATACCCTTGTCATTTGCAAACTTCTCACCACCAATGAAAGGGAAGACAAAAAGTGGAAGCAGACTATGATATTCTGGACACGAGTAAGGTGTGAAAATATGTTAGCCAATCTAGTTATTGATCATGATAGTGCTATCAGTTTTGTTATACAAGATGTTATTGACAAACTCAATTGGCCTACAGAAATTCTCCCAAAGCCTTATAAAGTTGCATGGTCTAATGCTTCTGTCATTACTATAACATATATCTAGTATTTTTTAAGATTTGTGTATATGAAGATAAAATTTGGTGTGATGTAATTCCTACGGATATCACTCATATTCTTTTGGGACAACCATGGCTTTTTGATCGGAAAGTGCAACATGACAAAAAGAAGAATATCTATTCTTTTTCTTGGAAAGGACAATATATTGACTTTGTTCCACTACAACCGATAACCTCTTCATCTACCTTATCATCGTCAATTGAAGAGTCAAAAGATGAACACAAAAAAAAACAAAAAAAAAAAAAAACAAATTCTAATGGTGATGTTGAGAAGCCTGTTCATGGATAGAAAGATCTCATTAAAACTTTAAGTGAAAAGTAAGAGGTACATCAAGATGACATACAAGCAGACATTGATTATCCAATGGATTTGATTGCAACATCAAACGACAAATCAATTGCTTCAGTATTTTCTTAAGAAGATATGTCCATATTAATTGAAGTGCACCACATTAATTTCCTCTTCAAAGATTAACTAATGCCAATCAACAATTACGTTATCCTGTTACAGAGTCTATAATTAAAGCATAATGGTCAGCTCACACCGTCAATATACAAGCAGCCATCAAAGACGCAACACCTCCAACTTACTTCTGAGTGGAATAGAAGATTCGATCATACTTTCAAGGTATATCCTCAACATGATGCTTAATTAGCGACACGGAAGTTTGTTCGAATGATTTCTGACTTTGGTGGACATTTACATAGCTCAAGGACGAGTTCTTCTCTAAGAGGGGTAGAACTGATGCAGGCCAGATCCATGATTGGCCAATCCATTGGGTCCAAAACCAACAGGTCCTAGTAGTAAAGATTAGTTATTATTATTAGTAGTAGTCTTATATTTTTATAATAGTAGTCACTTTCTTAATTGTTTAGGATTCATTTATTTTTAGAAATTCATCTTATATTTCGTTTAGAATTTCTTATTTAGATTGAATTAGATTACTTATTTAATTAGAAAGTATCTTAGTTATAAATAAAGATGTAATCCTTTTTCATGGAACACATAATATTGATATCAATAAACTTATGAGTTTGGTTCTCAGTTGAGATAGTTATTGTTTGTCTTTGCTAAGACACCTAGACATCCTATTCTTAAGCATTTTGACTTGGAGATTATCTTGTTGGCTATTCCTCTTTCCTGCGCTGCTTCACAATACAACATCTTAAATAGATCTGGATGTAAAGAGAGCTTTATAAATCAAATTGAGTTACATAAAAGAGTTAAATCATACACAAAATAAGACTTAAATAGGTTAGGTTGGGTTAACCTGCTCCGACCTACATCAAATTTGGGTTAGGAGGGTTGGGTTGGGTTAACCCGCCATTAGTGTGGGTTGAATGGCTCCAACCTATTTTAAAAACAGGTCGGGTTAGGATTTGAACTACAAAATTTAGGTTCAGGTTGATCCGACCCGAATTTAGTCAACATAACCCTTTTGTCAGGTCTACCTATGCATCAAGTACAATATCATCATACTACAATTGTAGTTAGCAGATAGATAAATATAAACCATAATAGATGTACAATATCAAAAACGAATAAAGACAATATGATCATATAAAGAAATAACAATAAAAAAATATATGAAGAGACAGAAATCCTAATCCAAAGCTCTACAAAAGAGAACAACAACTTAGGCTAAGCATCAAGTGGGAACCCGGTCCGCAATACAAAGGAATCTAGCTTCGGATGTATAACATCATGTCCACATTCAAAAGGAAGAAGCTACATCCATAACATCGGATGGTCAGTCTGATCCAAAACCTCGGGAAATCTCGACTTCAAGTGATAAACAACCTTGTCCAAATCATGATGTACACCCGTGCCACAAACCGATCTATAGTAGTCCACAAGACCAAGATCCCAAAGACACTGGTCCATATACAAAGGTGTGCCTTCTATGCTAAACTAAAACAACTTAGTAGTGCGCAACCAATGAATCCTAAGTCACAAGTGAAAGGTTGGCTTCCTATACACACAGACCTAAATGATAGAGGAACTACTCCACATTCATATTTCAATACACAATCAAAGTCAGCATTCCAAACGAGTAGTACTTTTTGAACTAAACAATAATTTCCAAGCCACATCTTGGTCCATAACAAGTTATACTTACAATTTCTAAAGAATATGTACGAGACATGTACCATATAAGAACAACACAAAACGACGTAAATCCGAAGGCTAAGGAGTGTTTACAAACCAAACTCCTTGGTAAATGATCGTAATTCCTATACCCGACAACTCTACTCGAACTACGGGTGAATTGAGACCCAGGCATCCACTCCATTTATCGGTGCATAGTCCATTAGTGGATGTCTTGAGTCCTCACACCATCCAAGTACGAATAGATTGTGCACTGTACGAGAATTGTACAATCTGTAAGAGGTCTATTTGCTCACAACACCTCTTACTCAAACGGTGCTTAATGAGTCCTCAAAAGACTAGTCAAAGGGTCTCATAAACCAAGCCAAAGACCCTAAGTCAACAAAAAAAAATTCCAATGAATTCCATACATGCTCGCTTGAACCGGGAGACCCTTACTCAAGCAGGCCCTGGTTCAATTTAGAAACGGGGTTTCCCATATTTCTATAAAAATAAAGGGAACTCATTCTCTCTCCTTATTCTACCTTCAACCCTATATAAAATGAGCCAAACGCTCTGTAGTACATATATAAACGTCCTCTAATCATCCTCTATCCAATCCATTTACTCAAATCAAACCAAATCCTAGCAATTTCATCCATTTACATTAAAATGAGCAAAACCAATTCCATATGGACAATAGCATGCCAGAACCAACCTAAACAAAGAAAATCATCAATGAGAGTTGTATCCACTTGCCTTGATGAAGAAATGCAATAATGCGGTGCATGCCTTAGCTCACACACGCAACCAAAGCTCAAAATGAAGAAAAAGAGCAACTTAACACAAACCAATCCTACAAATGGGTAAAAAAAAGAGCTAATAAGCATCCTAGACTCTTCCTATGCTCAAGGACCACAAAGACTTAACTATGGGAGAGTTAGGAGCTTATCTAGGGCTTGAGAAATAGAGGGAGAGCCTAAAAATGATATCCTTTGAAAGAGGGAAGCTCAAGGAAGATGATAATGATGATGTGCCCCGTGACTTGGGGGCTTGGCTTGGTTGTTGGTAGTAAGGGGAGTGAGGGAGAGAAAGAAAAACGGCTCAGAGAGAAGGAGAAAGAAAGAAAGAAAGAGATGAGGGTCGTTTGGTTTATATTAGGGCTGGGTTTTGGCTATTTACAAGAAAATCCTAAGTTTAGCTAGGTATGATTTTAGGTGGTCTAAATGGATTCGGATTGAGTCAAGGTAGAATAATTATGTTCTTGGAATTAGGTCACCTACCCAATGAGCCCAAACTCTCATAATTTGAAAACTTATGAAAAAGGGCTACTATATTTTATAAGATTACGAACTACCCCCTACGTGCTTAAACGAACTCAAAACCTAATAAAACTTCGTACACATGATCGTAATACTAATTTAGACTTGCTTAGACTCTAACTAAGCTTAATTAACTAGAATACAATTTAATTTGGCTACCACTCATATTTAAGCTACGGGACATTACACAAGTGCCCAAAAGTTCATGATATCCACTATAGAGAGAATCTAGAGTTCCTATTTGAAGTGGTAGCAAAGGCAGATCCATAAAAGAGAACTCCCAGTTTCCTCTTCTATGGAGTTTACCAAAAGCACTTAAAGTTCACATTTTTGAATTTTGAGTCTTCTATTCTTCTTCCTTTTTTATTCTAATGATACACAACCAAGGGCCTTGAGACCTATGAGAGGACCGTCAGAAAAAGAATCTGCACATGTAGGAAGACAAACTCACACCCAAGGAGAGTACCTACCCCACAACTAAAAGACCGCGGTGAGGTGGGGAATGGGGGTTCCCAACCATCTCTAAAATCCTCATCCCAATTCACACTTTTTAAATTGTGAACAGTTCTAAGCTAAATATTACTCCCTCAATGAATGCGAATGATGGGTTTAGAGGTATACTAAATATCACTCTAATAATTAAGATGATCCTCCCTCTTTAATTACTTTATGGTAATCAAGTTTCATAAGTTTGAAAATGCATTATGTTTTGAGCTTTTATATACTGCCCTAAGATTTTTAGGATTCGCAAACAGAACCTTGTGGTTTCAATATTTATAAATAAAGCTCTGCCTTTTCATTTTAATACATTTCATGCCCCTAAATCAATAGCCTTCAAACCACCATAAATTTTTAGCGTGGAATAACACTTTTGCCCATATCTTTTATCCATATATGCATAATTTTAAAAGCTTAGACTTTTTTTTCTAAAGATTGTAATATTGACAATAACATTTAGTGTAAGTGAATAACTTTACATAAATCCATTTTTCTCAATGTAGGGCCCATTTCATTAAACCCAAATAAATCAAGCTAATAATCAACACATGTACTTATAATAAATTATAATTGATCCAATTCATATATGACCTACCATTGGATTGATGAAAGGTTCTAAATACATGATCATGCTTCATATTCATGAGAGAGTTATTAAGAGAGAGGCCGTTGGGACTTGTGATTAAATAATGATACTTTTATAACTAATAATGTACTCATTTTTGTTTAATAAATATAAGGGTAAAGTCATTATTTTATAAAAGTTCAAGGCGTACTAACCCATTCTTGTTAGGAATACTAATTTTGGGGGCATGATAAGTATTAAATTGAGAAAATAGGGGCTTCCTTACAAATACTGAAAGCACATGGACCAATTTACAAATCTTAAAACTTTAGGGAGTATATCAAAAAATCATATTTTTTTATGATACTTGTTTGCAAGAGTCAATATTTACTTTTCTATCATAGCTGCCCGGCTACAAATAGGATTGGTCTTTCTTTCCATGAAGTTGTTGAAGCTTATTTGTATGTGCTCTCGTCATACTCTATCGTGCATTGTAATATATTTAAAAGGTAGACAACAACAGTCAAAGAAGATGACGAGCAACATTTAAATAAAGTATACACAAGAAATGGTACAATGGTTAGAACCTCGCAACTGCTTCAATTGATAAATGTTTTAGAAAAACGGAAAGGTTGGAAGTAACCATCACTTGCGTGGCCAGCAGACAAGTGAGAAATAAAGAAGGAAATGGCTGGCTAGCTTTTTTGAAACTTTAAAAAGGCCAATTTCTATTGACTACTTTTGGCCAAATGATGAATATAATCCTTTTTTTTATTTTTATTTCTTGCAAACAGAATATAGTCTATTCATGTCTAAACAAAGCATATGAACTTGGCTGTGGGTATGGTTGTGGGTGTGGGTGTGTGGACTTCAACTGTACAACGCCATCCTGCTAAATAAATTTATGTAGATATACCTACTGCATTTCAAGAGTACAATGGCATCCTACTAACTAAATTTATGAAGATATATACTTGCGGCTATAATTTATTGTATAGGTCGGATCCAAGCATTTGCACCCTAGCACAGTTAGAATCTCTCTCTCTCTCTCTCTCCGGGATGGATAAGCACCGGATAACTTTCTCAATTCATCATTATAGATCCATTAGTGGGATTCACCTACAAAAGCCAAACCCCTCAGAATCACTTTCTTCCAGGTTTATCACAAATATCACTCGTAGCAGTTATGTTCACTTCCAAGACATTATTTGGATTTTTTTTTTTATAATTTTCTTTGCATGCTCCACAACACGGTGAATCTAACATGACACATTATTCCGGTTGTAGTGAGATTTTGTGAAATTTGACATAAACCTACTAATAGGTTGGACAGTGACTTTTGAAATGTCACCAATTCTGTAGTTATAGGCTGATGAGCTCATTTCCTTCCAAAATGAAAAGAAAGAGATCATGAAATTTTAGAGTCCGGAGAATCCCAACTCCCTGATTTTGACCTGTGTGGATACTGTAGTTGGAGCATTGATGATTGCTAGTAATACCTCATTGTGGTGCGTGCCCTCAAAGAATCCCAATTTTCATGAACTGGAAATAAGGGGTTGTCCCGTTCATTGGAAGCCTCATTTGTCGCCTTTTTACCGAGAAGTTGTGATACCTGCAAACACTAAAATACATGTAAAATACATGATAGCTTATGTGGCACCACACAGTAACAATTGTGTTCCACATTTTATTCCTTATCTTATGAGATAAATACACTTATCAACACCTCGTTAGATAAATACACTTGCATGTATTTTAGTGTGTATACAAATAATTATTGTATTACCAAGTGATTGAACCTAGTTATCCCATGAGAGTCAAATGCGGGTTAAAAATCAAAAGGGATGGATTTTTTTTTTAACCATCCCAGCTGATATTATTTCCTTGGATGGCATTGCTAATGGGTCTGAGCCCTAATTGGCTA
Source organism: Sextonia rubra (assembly GCA_037013555.1). Classification (NCBI taxonomy): domain Eukaryota; kingdom Viridiplantae; phylum Streptophyta; class Magnoliopsida; order Laurales; family Lauraceae; genus Sextonia; species Sextonia rubra. The sequence goes on along the minus strand of JASUAD010000007.1, from coordinate 12,721,297 downwards.
AATAAACAAAAATGAAAGAAACGTTATTTTGGTGAATTATACTTAGGCAACTAGAGGGAGGTCCATATTATTAGCTCTATATAAGATTAAAGGAATGCTTGTTTCTTTACTAGGAATTTAGAGAATTCTCATCTAGAGAATTTTTTATTCCTTAGATATAGTGGAATTCCCAAATGCTCCATTTCATTTGAGCATCTAGAATTTCTATTAAAAATCAAAGGGGTTGGATTTCCAAGAATCCTCATTTTAGACTTTTCACCTGGCTGAAATTTTGGAATCCTAGTGAGCAAACTAATATTTGCAAATGAGAAACACGATCCCATTATGTGATTAATTTTCCAACATACCAAATTAGTTTAAGAAATTCTACTTAAAGAGACGGAAAGAGGTACCTCCATTGGATTTCATAAAGCCTATGCAATTCACTCGTTCAACACTCGGAAGATGGGGTTTGGGAACACAAGACGGAAAGATTACGTTGATTGGTTTGAATTTCAGAGGTGAGTCCCACATATGAATTTATAGTGCTAGCTAGACAACTCTGCGGCCTGGCCTATGGGGTTCGGATACTGACATATCAATTGCATTGTCCCATGCGTGAGGACCTCGCAATAGGCGTTCTAGCGAAGACGACCATTGATCCTTTTCAGGTAAGACGATCTTCCGCACTCTGCAGCTGAGCAGTGGAGGCTGTCCATGGGCAGGATTCGGGTCAGACTCACCTCTGCCCAAGGCCAAATCCATTTACATTGAGGAGTCTAGGCCCATTAGCGTGTAAGACCTGTACCCTACTGCTTCAATCCGAGTCCATATGGTCCGAAAATGGGCAGGACCGAGTCTACTGGATGAAAAACTATTAATTAATTCAGGCCTCGATATGGGCTTTAAGGCTGACTCCATATTAATAAAATAAGCTTTAAAAAGTTAGAATCGTTTGTGCTATGGCAAAAGAAAGTAATAGAAAGCACAAACGAATAAGAGAAAGCTTACATTGACGGCCCAGGCTACAGTCTGACATGGTTCAGGTGAGCTACGGATGTGCGTGGCAAGTATGGTCCATTGGGCCTTGGTCTGAACATGGAAATGCTTTTCTCAAGTTAGAATGGCCCTAGATATGCCTTAGCCTGTTCTGACCCGGCCCATGATCCCAAAAGTTTTGAAGGGAGCTAGAGCCCATTCCCATCAGCAAAATTGAAAACAGATTAGATGGCTAGAAACATTAAGCTAGAGTTCGTTCATCGTTGACCATTTCTGTTTTCAGAATTAGAATCACATAACACGAGTACTTACTTAGTGGCTGATAGTTCAACTAGCCCCTAGGGTTGTTTTTTCTAACTGCCATTGACCCCGTTAATCACTCCCAACCCTCAAAAAAGAAGACCTGGGACCAACCGATGTAAACCTTTGCCGTTCTCTCTATCATTCCTTCACTTACTAAAGCCATTTCTAACATCCACTCCGAACACAGGACTAGGAATTCCACTTCCTACCCCTCCTCCCCTTTCTCCAGAAAACCATCCTACCTCATTACATATTTTCGTATTGAGAGAGAGAGAGAGAGAGAGAGAGAGAGAGCATAAATATATATAAAATATAACAGCATTTTAACTATCTAGCTAATACTAATACCATGATGAAGAAGATGCCAGCTTTCTTCCTTTGTTTGCTTGTTTTCATCATTTCCATCCCAACCAATGTGGGTGGCGAAGCCATCAACATTGCCGAGACCTGCAAGAAGGCTCCAAACTACGACCAATGCGTCTGGGCTCTGGAAACGACCCCAGAGGACCTTCAGAAGGGCGATAGAGGCCTGGCCGTATCGTCTTTGATGGCAGCGATGGATAACGCATCAAAGACTTCCGAGAAGCTCCGAGACTCAATTGACGACGAGAGCGACGTCTTCCTACAACAGTGCCTGAACGACTGCTACGACCATTACGTGGACGTCGTCCAGCAGCTGGAGGGTGCGCTCGCCATCATCTCTTTCGATGGCACCTCCGAGCAGATAAAGAACCTCGTGTTGGCAGCCATTGCCGACATCGAGGCCTGCGAGTCGAGCTTCAAGGAACAGCCGGGTCACAAATCGGTCTTGACTCGTGAGAATGAGGACATGTACAAGCTCTGCAGCAATTCTCTCGCCTTTGTTAAGCTCCTCCCTGCATACGTAGAGAAGCACAACCCCGCCGTTCCCCCAGAGCAGACCCCGCAACCTGCTGGACAGGCCTCCGACGACGATAAGAGCCAAACACCGGCCCAGAAGACGAACCAGGCCGAAACGGTGGTCCAGACCACCCCCCAGAATGCAGCCCCTAATCCTCAGACCCCAAGCCCAGTCCAGAAGCCTGCCCATTAATGCGTCTTTATCTATGTCTTCTGCTTCAATTTCTTCTTCTTTCTCTTGTATAGAGAATTGTAATACAATGCAGTGCTGCTAATGTCTTATGCTTACGGGAATATTAACTGTTATTTGGCGTGTATGCCTTCGTCCTCGCATGAGAGTGAGATGGAAGTGGGTTCTTTTTATTGGATTACATAGGCTCTCTTTCGCTAGCCCAGCCTGACCTTTGGCTTCCAACACAGAGGTTATCCGATTTTGACATTTAAGGACTAATCCCTATAAGGTACATACATGGAAGTGGGTCTATGATGCTGGACTTACACAATGCGGCCTCATGCACCCGGTCAATTATACTATTCATCTTTTTAATTGTTTAACCCAGAACCGTCAATATATGTACTGTATTTCGAAGATAACTAGCCCACTTTTGATCAACTTACCTGACATTTAAGAAATTATATTCCTCATGAATTGAGACACCCATATTTTAGCTCTTCAAACATGGGCAATGTTCCAGCTCATGGAGTCCACTTAAGAAGTCCTCTTATTAGTAGGGTGGGATATATAGAAAGGTTTCCTTACAGATAAGCCCAAAAAAAAAAAACACCCTTTTAAGATAATCCTAGCCCTTGATTTAAAAGCCATAAGCTTTAGTGGTCTATTAACCAAAGAGTTCTTTGAGATTCAATTCAATAGTGGATAAAGGTAATAGTGAACCTGGGTCTTGTACTAGATTACAATGGAATATGAGTGTGAATTGGCATGCATTGATCCAAGGTGGACCCAGTGAGCCCCACAGAGTGGGACTGCATATGCAATAGCTCATAGGAGAACATTTCTCCTTCACACATTACTAGCTGCCAGTTTGAATCCAAAGTAATTGTGTGCTTCTTCTTTTTGTAAAACATTAATTGGAAGGCAAGGATCAAAGGGTTAGGATTATGTAAATGAGTTATCTTGCAAACTAGGTATAGCATTGGGACAGGTTAAAACAGGACCTGCCCCGACCCACTCTTATCAGGGTCCGATTTGGTCACTTGTTGGTAGGGTTGCATCAGATGGTACTAAGCTAAGACAAATGGCCAACTCTTGCGCGCCCGCCCAGGTCCACTTTCATAGTGTAGCCCCTCGTAAAATTTGAGGCATATATCTACAGCAGGGCTGCATGGGATTTTTAACCGCCTTGATGTTACGATGGCCACAACATATCACTATCTTCAAGAATCATTAATCTCAGCCCCTGATTTTGAAACCTCAAAATATAAAAGGCTGTTAGTGCAGATTCTTTGTTATGGTATCCAATGGCAGCCAATGGTCAAATTACGGTTAAAAATACAGTAACATCCAACTAGAAGTGAAAGCCACCATCATTTATTCCTTTAAGAAAATAGGAATAGGATTTCTTATTTTGAACAATTAGTCAACTTTTTGACAGTAGAGAGATACATCACAGCTAAAGGCGCACAAACATATAAATGAAAATGCTTCATTAGAAATGAGATGCTTAAGAGTACAACATTGTCACATGATTAAACAAGACAAAAGTAGTTAGAGATGATGTAATAGATAAATTACAAGGCCTAAAAAATGAAGTATAATACACCCACCTAATCCTGCCGTAAGTTAAGTAGACATACACAAGCTACGATTCTACATTTTGTTAGCAGCAGTGAGATAGGTTCAAGACCACATAAAATGATGTGCTATCTCTCACCCAGAGACATACCTGCTACATAGAGTTACAACAAGAGGGTGTTTGCTTGGAGGAATTTCTAATGGTAATGTCAGTTGCTGTCACCCCAGTTTTGGAATACCTTTATTCGTGAGACTCCAAAATTCCAGAATTGTGGATTGTCATGTTTGGCATATAGAGTTCTCTAAATTCCAGATTTTCAGCATTTGCAAATCTAGCTTGAAGTGATTTTGGGAATTAAGATAGAGCCCAAACACAAATTCTCAAATATCCTGCAAACAAATAGGCCCTTAACCAATCATATCAACCAGCAGATTGCAAATCAACCGGTCCAATGACCAACCGAGATCTTCTCCTTCTTTTGCCTTCTGGGGTACACCTAAGCACGTTGCTCTTGCCAATCTTAACTGAGAACTTCCCATTTGAATGTGACGATTTTCGAGGTGATGTTAATACCATTGAGGATGACATGAGTTGCGGTTTTCCTCCAGGTGGGGGTCTATTCTCCTGATCTGTAAGGTGTCCTTTTCTCAAAGGTGATTTCATTCTCTTCTTCGATGTGCGTAACTGCACTTCTTGTCTTTTGCCTTGCCTAAGGAGCCGGATAAAGAAAGGATTTTCAGCAGTATAACATACAGATTCACCCCTTGAATCTTCTCTTTCAAGATCAACATCTCCATTGTTCACCTGGAAAAAAAATAAAAAGAAAGAAGGATGCAGAATCTTCATATGTTAGGTTGCATCTGACAATACTAGTGTCAAATTTTAGAACTGTCTACACTTTCGCATTTGAAATTTAAAGTGTATAGTGCACAATATCGGAATATTGCAATCCTAGGCTTGTAAAATGCATATTTAAGGGAATCACCAGCTGCAGAAGCGCAGAGAAAGTCCTAGCAACATCATGTTTCATTTGGCCACTGACAACATCTGCAAAGGACATGCAGCCTCCACTATCAGCATCTGAGGATAGTTTGTCAAGTACTTTCTCACCATAAACATGAATATCAAAGGGTGGGTGCATTTCCTGTCAGCAGCAACAGGTCATCAAACATAGAAAATTAAACGAGATAGAAGGCTTTATTTTTTCTGCTTGCTATGTTGTCTAAAGCAGACACTAAACTAAAGAGAGAACCATTTATGAAATTACTTGCTCTTCCAAGGTGTGTTCGATTCTCTGCTTCCATGTTGAAACTCGGGCTGTCAATTCCTCTTGCTTCTCTGTTTTTGCAATGTTAGCAAGGAGAGCATCCTGTATGAATAAGGAAAATAGGTTACTAAGCAGTGCTTAAAACAGAGGCAAAACCAGAATTATCACAATAGAGGTCGGCCCCACAGTGATGCAAACAAAATATACAGCTTAGCAGGAAAAAGCACGGCAACCTCCCCCATAAACAATAAGTTATCTTGCTGTCATGCTAAGGACTCGATATCCCTCAAGGTGTACATGTTTGATAGGGCCCAATATACAAATATGGGTACAACATCCTTGTTGACGGGCCTGCAGCACAGTCAGAAGTTACACACTTTTGAAACTAAAAGGTTGCAAGTTCAAGCTGTGCTACCATTTAAAAAAGGGAGAAAAAAAAGGATGTTGGGAGCACAGATTGAGGTGGAGTATATTAAATGGCTTCTGCTTGCATCTTTCATTATTAAAATCCATGAAATTGCAGGCCCTCGCAACATAGTAAACAGTGAACTTTATTTAGCACCAAGAATGAATGTTATAAAACTGTAGCTGGTTACCATCCAATTTAATGATTGTCAGTTGAGGCGCTAAGGTAGTTGGTAAAGACCAATAAGTTCAAAGGTTGCCCAGGTGGTGCATTCCTAACTTTTTGGAATGGAAAGCCAAGATATCATAAAATTAAAGTTTCTTTCCCCCCAAATATCATGTCTTTCAGAAAAGAATGGTTTGCATCATGTACCACAATACATAGATAACAGTGCATCCATAAGCTTTCATTTACCAGATGTGATCTGCAAAGATCTTCAAGGCTTGTTTGAGAATTGGGACCATCCTGTCCAAAATCTTCATTGCCATCAACATTAACATTATTATCACTTTGCTGCATAAAGATTAAAGAAAGTCCCAATCAACTTCAGATGTACATTGGTTCCCATACATACACAAATAATTAAAACCAAGTACTAACGTGCTTAACCTTTTCACTGGGTAAAGGTACTTCTGTATCCAAATAACTATCATGTGGAAGGCCACCTTGCTCAAAGTTCTCAAAGTCATTCTCACATTCATTATCCAGATCTTCATCCACAGGGACATCAAAATCATTAGAAACTCCACATTCTCCAGAAACGAGAGATCTTCTCAGCTGCAATGAGAAAATTAGAGGTATCAGGCAACAGAAATTTTAAACAGATTGTAGGCACTTTTAATTACTTGCCAAGTACTTGCAGGCAAGTAGACCTTTTCATAAAGCGGAGGAGATTGAGATGCTCGTAGTTTCTCCTGGGCATGAAGCTGTGCCTCCAATGCTTCTTCAAATTCAGGACTTATACTTCTATCCAATTTTGCAATAGGAAACTGTACAGCTGCAGAGTTCACCATAGTAGAACTTCTTCGCTGTCTTCCAGTGATTTTTCCTGTTTACAAGGAAAAGAAGAATAAATACCAAATAAGCATAGGGGACTATCACATCACTTTTGGATGTATATATATAGAGAGAGAGAGAGAAAGAGAGAGAGAGAGAGAGAGACCTTTTTTAAATGGTTTTATTTTCAAATCCCCGGGCTCATGAGGATTCAAAGGCTTCCACGGATCATCATCATCATCTGAATCATCCCCAAGGTTGGAGAACCCACCATCCAATTCAACCTCATTAGGGTACACATCATTCTCTGGATTATTATGAGCAAAATCAGGTCCATGAATATTATCACTAACACCAAAACCACAATTAATTCCTGGAGTTCGATTGTCTTCCTGATTCTTTCTGAGATTTGATTTTTGGGAAGTTCCTCCGGATCTTCTTGTTGGAGATTGGAGGAAACTCTTCCGGCTCTTCAACCGTACTGAACTGGTTCTCTGAGCCACATTGTCCTTCACACCAGAATCATTTCCTTCTAAAAATTTGTCAATAGACCCAGCATCACATGGATCTAATAGAAGAAAATCCCGGTAGAGATCAGTGGTGGCTAACTGCATATTACAATTTGAACACTTAATGAGGTTAAAAGGGAAAGGTGAAAATGCATGATTCAATTGACATAGATTAGTGATCATATTAGACATACCAGATAAGACTCCAGTTCCCCAGCATCACCGGAAGTATCTAAACAATCCCCTTCTAATACAAGCAAGTTTGCAGGAGGTTTCATAAAATTATTCAAGCCATCATCTCTAGTGGATCTTCCATCAAGGCAATTCTTGGTCTCCACTGCCAATACATAGTAAAAAGAGTTGGTGAACTTTGTGTCGTAAAATATAGTACAAGTAGAAAACTCCATCCCAAGCTGTCGTTCAGTTGGTTAGGGATGAGAGAGAGAGAGAGAGAGAGAGAGAGAGAGAGAGAGAGAGAGAGTTTCCCATATAGCAAATGAAAGAAGAGAACAAAAGAAAGAAAATTCCAAGTTTTTCCCCAAATCGGTAGCTCACATTGATTTTACCTGGCACATCATCTAACCCCAAAAAGTTTTCATTATCTTCATCAACAACTGCACAAGCATCAGTTGCATCAGGCTCGACTGAAGTTTTCTCCTGTTGATCCTGCCTGTTCACCAGTAAACAAATAATTCGCATAAATCTCCATGGATATGACAAGAAACCTACCATTTGCTAAATCGAAACATGCATGAGGCTAAAAGACCATGTTACCAGTGAACACAAAGAACCAACCTAATTGGTTTTTGACACATACAAGTGGCCAAGATAACCAAAAGAATCAATAACTACAAGCACACCAGACAGAAAGTTTTAAGGCAAGACAAGAAACAAAATGCCTCTTGTAATTGTGTTAGCAGAGAAAGCGAACACCTCTAATGACAAAAATGCTAGAACTTGTGAATGAACTTTCAAATAATTATGTAATATGACCCATAAGCATTAACTTGTTAATAACTAATTAAAAAATATTAAGAGAAAACATGATACCACAATCAGAATTGCTAACTAGAAAACATGGACTAGATCCTCTGTCCCTGGAACCTTATAACAGCCTGACTGGCGTATTATCCATGCAAACTTAGGCTTTATCATGATTTGGTCTCAAAAGTGTATATATATATATATGAGTGCTAGAAAACTCCTGGGGAGTTTTTTTCAAAAAATGCCCCTCCTAGTTGGGCCCACTATGGTGTATGACAATCATGGAATGTCATTGGATGGAATAATCTAAATGAGATCTACCTATTTAAAAAGTTTCAACTCCATTCGATTATCCTTGTAAGATACCATCTACCAATCCAAAAGCTTAAACTAATAGATGGAAGGCCCAAACAGGTATATGAAGCCATTTCAAACCCATTACTAGGGCGATGTGGGACTTTGCCCAACACTCCCCCTCACTTACAGACCCAACAGATTCCATGGGTAGGTCTACCACATAGGCTACAATAGAATGTCACCCGCTCTAATACCATGTATCAACCCAAAAGCTTAAACTAATAGGTGGAAAGCCGAAAGAGGTATATGAAACCATGTTAAACACATTACTTGGACGAAGTCAGATATAGGACTTTGCCCAACAATCCTAAACCCTTGATCCACGGCCCCAAAGTTTAATGGTTTTAAAGGCATCACTTATTTGTAATTTCAATCCAACAAGGAGTACAAGTTAGATGAGTATCAACTTTGGGCTTTATACACCACTTCATGGGCGGTAGTACGTGTAAAATGATTATATTGGTAGGAATGGGGAGTTTTTGAAAATTCCTATATATATATATACTATACATCCAACCCTCACCTTGTCGTGGGGGACAATTCTCTTTTTAAACCTAACAAGGTCAAAAAGATGTCATGAGGGTGATGGTTTTGTCTTCTTGCACATTAATACTTCCATATATGGAAGTATCCCTCACCACAAAGTGAGGGATAGATGCATAGTAGTTTTGTCCATATATATATATATTTATAGGGTAATATTCAAGTGAAAACAGTTCTCACGGAATCACTATGAGAACTTTCAAGTGGGCCCCATTTGGAGATGGGACCAGGGGGGATGGAAAGATCTATACAAGACACCCCAGATATCAAATTTAGCCCCAATCACATGTCTCTAACCCTTTTATCCGTGGCCCACAAATCCAGTCCATTCATATTGGTATATAATTGATCCAACGGTCCAGTAAATTCGAATCTGACCGAAACTTGGGGCATATAACTATCAAGAGGTCCCTTGTGTATTGCAAAGTTTGGATTGGGTGATAGATGGGGCCCACCTAGAGTTCTCACAGAAAACTCTGTGAGAATATTTCCCACTTGAATATCACCGATATATATATCGGAGAGTACTAACAAACTTCAAAAAGGGGCATTTCTGCCCCCTATCCAACTTTCAATTAAAGAAGAGTTACGTAAGACATTTTCTCCTTTTTTCAAGACAACGTGAATTAATGTTTCCTACTTTTTCTCTTCTTTCAAAATCATTGGGGAGAGAAAATAAGAGAAGAAATAATAGCCGATCCACTTTCATTTGCAATCTTCTGAGAGATGTGGATGGGAGAGAAAATAGGAGAAGAAATAAAAACATAAATAAAATCATGGAACTCCCATGCTCAAAAGTTGAATGAATTGAAAATCTCCCATATTTTAGGAGAAAACAATGGAAGTGGAATAGACAAAGTTTAAAAAGGGAAAGCTACATTAGGAGTTATCTTTATTTTCAGATTTTGAAAATGCCCTTTGCTTTGTTTCCAAGTTTCATAAATGTCTCCACTACATTAAATGATGCATTTCACGTATATGTTTTTTACCAAACGAGAAAAGGGGTGTTTCACTTTTGAAAACGCCCAAATGCCTTATAGACATCCTATCTATGAGACCCAGATACCTCATTTGACCTAAGCTATCCATACCGATACTGTCCGATACGGATAAGGGTACGGGATACGGGAAGATAAGACTAGGATAGCTCATTTCACGTAGATGTTTTTTACCAAACAAGAAAAGGGGTGTTTCACTTTTGAAAATGCCCAAGCACCATATAGACCTCCTATCTATGATACCCAGATACCTCATTTGACCTGAGGTATCCATATCGATCCGATCCCATACGGGTATGGGATACGGCAAGATACAATTGGAATACAGTGCACAATTTTAGGATATGACTTTCTTGTACTTTAGGAAAAGAAAAAAGGAAAATTTGGAGAAATTCATCCAAAATTGAGCTAAACAACGAATCTCATCTAAAACCTTTGGTTATAACTTAAAAAAGGGAATAAAAAAAAAACCCTAACCCTTTCCCCTTTCGTGCTATCAAGAGAGAAAATGGGGCAGGGGAGGACCTTGCAACAGTGGAGTTAAAGAATTAGATGGCAGCCTCGAATCTAGTTTGGCGGGAGGAATCAAGTAGCAACATATCTAGTCAGCAATAGTAGAAAGTACGGTACCGTTAAGCCTCCTCCTCTGTTTTTTCTTTTTTTTCTTTTTTCTTCCCTCCTCTCCATCATTCATTCCTTCTCAAGGTTTCCTCGTCGAGAATGAAAAGGGGCAAAAATCCCTTTAAAAAACCCATCTCTTTTACATTCAGCCCCTAGAAGTTTTGTTTTAAGACCATATATCCAAAATACCAATCCACTTGCCACTAGTGTGGAAAGTAAAAGGGTCAAACAAATGTCACTTAAAAGAGTACTTTCATTTATACTTTCAGCCCCCTTTGTTTTATTTTAATACTGTAAAACTCAAAATCCACTTTATATTCAATGTTGGTTTTCCCCCCTTTCACTCTTATATTTAAAGTTCTACCATTTAATTTATATTTTTCTTACTGAATGGCGACATGGCCTTTCTTATCAGGTCATTCAATGTCCATATCATGTCATTCAATGTCCTTCTTTTCTCTATTTAAATTATATTTTCCTCTCATTGAAAAGTTGAAACTTCGCTCCTTCCCTCCATATTAATTTTGACAGCTAGAATTTTTACGATTATAAGTTTGACCATATCACCCCACTTTAGAGTGTGTTTGGATGTAGGGTAGAATACAATAGAGTGATATAAACCCAAAATCAAGAAAGAATAATATATGATGGGGTTCTGATGACCTTTTGTTTTTAGTTGCTTGATATGGACTCTTTTTTACTTTTTGTATAAAAAAGTAGAGATTTTTTGTAACTAAGTGATGACTTTTTTATTTTTTTTTTAAAGAATGAGGGAAATTTGAATTTTTTTTCAAAAAAAGGGGGGAAATTTGAAATTTAAAATTTTCATTTTACTCTACTTTAATCTACCTCACGTCCAAACACAACCTTAGATTGAGATTTACAGGGACCTACTTCTAGTAGTTAGTCAGTTATAATGTATTATATACTACTAAAATATAATATTCATACCAGTATCAGTTGCTGTATCTCGTGTTCATATTGTATTTTAAGCGATAGTGCGATACCATACTTATATTCGTGTCTTAAATTTTTTAAGTTGCTGTGTCGAATTCTCATTCCCCGTGCCGGTGTCTGTATTTGAGCATCATAGCCTCCTATATATATATTAATGTAAATATATGTACGTATTGCCGTAGGCTAAGCCAAGATCCAGCCCAAATGGCAGGCCCGCAAACCTTGATGAGCCCCACCTGATCTATGATCTACCCAAGATCAGAGATCCACGTCCCTTAGTTATATAGCTTCTAAATTAGTAGATTTATTTCCTAATTCCTATGTTATGTTTGGTTAGGATTAGATGATAGCTTCCTCGTTTATTTTTAGCATGTTTTGATTGTTAAGAAACAATCCACCCTATATATAGATGCGTCCCCATTGTAACTGAACATGCTTATTCAATTAATAAAGAACTTTCTTTGAGTTTCCTTTTAATATGGTGTAATCTGTGAGTTTTACTATGCCCTAAGGCTGGAATCCATCTTCAAATTCGATCAATCCTATGGGAGATTGGCTTACACCTTCGATCAAGGATCCAAGGCTACACCAAATTGGTATCAGATCCAAAATCCGATTGCTGAGGATGCGTTTGTCCTGTCTGGATATCATCCATCCATCTCATCACCCTTCTCATCATGAACTCTCAACTCTACCTTCCTTTCCAGCCCACAGACAGCTGCCCCAAATCCAACCTCAATTGAAACCCTATGTCCCAGCCACACATGACCACCACCCTAACCAAACATCCAAAACCCACAACACAACCAACCAAAACTGTCATTCCCAACCAATCCCCTTTTGAAACCCTAATCGCCTCCCCAAGTTCCCGAAACTCTACAATCCATCCACCACAATCCATATTCAGACAACCAACCCAGCTCTCTACGGCCTTCACCCGAGCCGAAACCATGCGACTTCTAGCACACAGCTCTGACTTTGATCTCTGACGACATCCTCAAACCCAACAGGAAAAAAAAATAGAAGAGAGAGAGAGAGAGAGCATACCTTGCACCAGATGAGCAGCAACATCCCTCAACTCAAAGTACGTTGCTGCTCATTTGAGCCATCTTAGCAGCAGCAAGCCAAGTCCTCTCAGCCTTTTGTTGCTGCGAATAAGGATCCCAAAAGTCTCCCTCAAACCATCTTTCATCTTCATCAAGTTCCATTCTACAAAGGGGCAACAATCTCCTCTTTTTGTCCCCATTGCATCTGTCACAACCTGAGATCCAAGGCCCTTACGACCCTCAGATTTCACGATGCAACAACCCCACTATAGGGCATGTAGGGCCAAATCATATAGTAAAGTTTTTCCATAAACATAATGTCGAAATCAGAATCAATGAACAGATGTGGATAACAATAATATCAGTACATTTTCTCCAATGAAACCTAAGCTAATTCAATCAAATACTACTAAAAACTAAGACGTGAAGCGCTACTCAAGCTCATGCCCGTCCCCGCAAGCAATCTCTATTTTCCACAAGTTCCGGGTTAACCTCCAAATTTGAAAAAAAAAAGAGTAAAACTCCACAAATAATCAAACTATGAAACTTAAGCAAATAGCTAAACACTCAATTAGTAGCAAATTTAGCTACGATTCATGAGCACAAACAGTTTAAGCAAAATTACAAAATTTGATCAGACTAAAACAAAAATTAAAATAATCCAAATAATAAATAATAGATTAACTAAAGTGTGACAAAGTTGATGGAGCAATCATTCTGAATTAAAACTGAGATAAGGCATCTTTTCAGTAAACCAAGTTTAAGAAGTGTGCTCGCCAAAATTATGCATTGACCAAGCATGAGTACCCACCATGTACAAACCTTTTATATCCACAAATAACTGGCACAAAGCCAATGTTGCCAGTAACTCAAATCAAAACTAAAGGGAACTAGCTACAGTTTAGTAATTTTTGCACAAAGGGGTTCCCAGTTCCCCAATGTCATACCTAGAAGGCTCTAAAGTTTGCGTATGAGCATCCCCATGGTGTGTTGCCCATACTTCAGAAGATGCCTTAGAGATCAAAGGTGCACATTTCCAAAATTCAATAATAATCAGTTTTGATTTACAAATAGGAAAAGGTTCGAAACACAAATCAAAATCATATTCTCACCAAATTTCCAAATTTCCAACCTTTTGATCAAATTTTAGACAACTCAAGGAACATATTTCTCAACCATGGTTCATCTCACAAAGTTATAATCTTAGGTGGGAATATTGAGTCTAAAAAGACATATTTCACAACAATGGTTCATTTCACAAATTTATAATCTAAGGTGGGAATATCGAATCTAACAAGAACACACAACAATGGTTCATTTCACAAATTTATAATCATAAGGGGAATAACGAGTCCATCAAGTTTGATTTTAGTGCTACCAATGAGCTTGATAGTGATGAACAGTACAATGAGCATAGAGACACAAAGCAGTTAAACTCAAATCCTCCTTACAAAAATACAAAAGATCGGTGTCAACTGGAGTGCTTATATACAGGAGTTCACTTTTAGCATTCAACATAAATCAGAACAAGATAACTTGATAGCTGATGCACTAAGTCAGCGAAAACATCTTTTGCAACCATGTTTGTTATTGTGCCAGATTTTGAACAGATTAAGATTGTGCAGGTGACAAAGACTTCGGCTCCATATATGCGGAACTACTCAATGGTGATTGTGGTAGGCATCCTCATTGTAGCATTCATGATGGTTTCTCATTTAAAGGTGCACAACTCTATCTTCCTGATACTTCCATTCGTGAATATTTTGTTCGAGAGTCACCTACAGGAGGTTGTAGTGGACATCTGAGACGCGACAAAACACTTGCTTTTGTCAGTGACAGATATTATTGGCCCTAAATGAAGACCAATGTTGTTCACATTTGCAAGAGATGTCGGACATGCCAATAGGCCAAAGGTAACAAGAAGAATACTAGACTTTATCACTCTTTACCTATCCCTTATACTCCTTAGGAGGACATTAACATGGATTTTGTGCTCAATTTGCCCACAATTTCTCGAAAGGTTGATTCTATCTTCGTTGTAGTTGATCGCTTCTCGAAAATGGTGCACTTTATTCCTCGTACTATGACTATTGATGCTTATAAATAGCCTAAATTATTTTTCAAAGAAGTTGTTCGACTACATGGCTTTCCAAAGACTATTGTTTCGGGTCAAGATACAAAATTCATGAGTTACTATTGGAAGACTTTATGGATGATGCCCAGTGCGTAGATTAACTTCTACGTAGCTTACTACCCTCAAAATGATGGTCAAAAAAAGTGGTAAACATAATTCTTGGGCAGTTGTCACAATGCATTGTTTGTGATCACATCACAACTAGACATCAAGTGCTACCTATGGCTAAATTTGCGTACAACAATTCGGTCAACCGATCAACTGGCACTTCATCATTTGAAGTTGTGATAAGAATTCGTCCACAGCTAAATGTTGATCTCCTGCCTTAGCCAATTGATGCACGAATAAGTGCAAATGCTGAAAGTTTCTTTCACCACATGCAACAATTGCACAATGCCGACGCCGATTTGTTGAATTTGCTGAAGGAGATATGGTCATGGTCCATATCTGTCCAGAAAGGTTGCCTCCAAGAGGTAATAAAGAGTTGCATCCTCACAATATAGGTTCACGCAAAATTCTGAAGAATATTAGCTGCAATGCTTATGTTCTAGATATACCCTCTGATTCAGGTGTCATTCTACTTTCAACATAGAAGTTCTTACACTCTACTACAGTCATGACAATGATGGAGATACTGAAAAGCGGACTATTGCCCTTCCTACTAATCTACTGCCTGTTGATGAGATTGTTGATGTGTTTGATGACCAAATTGATTCTACTAGTCAAGAAGGTTATCAGAAATTTTATGTTCACTAGCAAAATTGTCCTCTCTAATGCTAAATGGATCACTGCTGCAAACTTCCAACGCTTGAATCCAGATCTTTATGAGCGCTATCAAGCAATTAACTCACCAGAGTCGAGTTTTTCCAAGTCAAGGAGAATTGATGCAGGCCGATCCAAGATCCGGCCCAAATTATAGGCCCAGAAACCTTAATGGACCCCAGCTAATCTATGAGCCACCCAAGATTAGAGATCCATATCCCTTAGTTATATAGTTTCTTAATTAGTAGATTTGTTTCCTAATTTCTATTTTATGTTTGGTTAGGATTAGATAGCTTCCAATTTTATTTTTAGCATGTTTTGATCCTTAAAAACAATCCACCCTATATATAGACGAGTCCCAGTTGTAATTGGAATGCTTATTCAATTAATAAAGAATTTTCTATGAATTCCCTTTCAATAAGGTGTGTTCTGCAAGTTTTACTGGGCCCTAGGGTTGGAATCCAACTTCGGATTCAACCAATCCCTAGGGAGATTGGCCTACACCTTTGATAGAGGATCTGGGGCTACACCATGTATGTGTGTATGTATAAAACAAAAAGGGTATATTGTATGTAGGGAAAATTACATCCACACCCTTCTATTTTGCCAAAAACATAAGGACACCCCTTCCCTTTTTTGAAATTACACTGACACCCCCTTGTTAGTTGTTGCCGGGGATGGAAGTAACATAATATAGCTTTTTACCTATTTACCCTTAACTGAATTACATCCACACCCTATCCTTTATTAGATAATTCGGTATATATTTTCTAAGTCAGCAATCTCCTATCCTCTATTAGATAATTCAATTAAACAATTTAATTAAAAATTTGATCTTTCAGTTTCATATCTTCCTAAGTTTGGAATCTCAGTTTTCTTTAAGATCTATTTCCAACTATCAACACATTGGATTACATGGCATCTATGAGTTGCATACATTTATTGATTTTGAATGGATCAATCAAACCCATAAATTCCCTAACATGGTTCCACTCCACATCAGATTCTAGGGAAAAAAAAAGAGAAAAAATAAAGATAAAAAAAAGAAAAAACCCTCTGCTATCATCACGTGGGCGGATTTTTTAATCAGTAGATGGGTGGGACCCATTGGTCCAAACCTCATAGGACCAAGACCGCTAGGGTTGCCCAGGGATTAGCTAACTGATCTATGGATTAGATCATCAATCGGATAGCACACCTAGGGCCCACATCCATCTTTGACAAAACACAAGATTAACAACCTGAAGGGGGTTTGCCCAAATTTGTCTTCTAGATTTGAAGAAGAAGAAGAAGAAGATCAGAATAGTTCTGCCTGGAACTGTCTTCCCGATTTGAGATAGAGACAAGGATTCAATATGCTAGTAGGCCACACTCGAGTTAGGATCGTCGTCTCTGGAAATGGGGATCCTGCAATTTGGACTTTTGCAAGAAGGGACTTCAATCCAGATGGTTAGAAATCATCTGGGTTACTGGCAGCACAAGGAAGAAAAAGGAGGTGGAGAAGATGAACGGTGTCTGCTTGGGCTAGCTAGTATGCTTGAGGATCCACTAACAGCGAGGTGGGAGTGAGGAAGAAAGGGGAAAACAAGAGAGAGAGAGAGAGAGAGAGAGAGAGAGAGAGAGAGAGAGAGGTGGGTTGTCGGCGAGCATTGGAGATGGCGGCGGCGGCGGCAAGCGATGATGGGGGAGCCCAAATCTTTTGATGACCGCCGTTAAAAGATGAGTAGGTGAGGGTGGAGAAAGAACCAAGAGCAAAAAGGGGAAAATGAGATAATCAAGGGGAACCGAAAACACCCCCCCCCCCCCCAACAAAAAAAAAACAAGAACCGAACCCCCCACCTCTAATTTTGGTTGACACAATAAGCTAGCTACTAGTGCAGTTCCTCTTCTCACAACAAGTAGGGTGGAGAGGAAGAGAGGAAATGGAGGTAACAGTGAGGAAGAATGAGAAAGGAAAAGATAACAGAAGAAAAAGGAAGGTGGGTCCTGGCGGTCCGGCAGAGAAGGTGGCTGGTTGGTGGCTAGGAGGTGACTAGGCGGTGAGGGGGAAGAAAAAATGGGAATACAGAGAGGGAGAAAGGGAAAATAAAAAAGATAAAAGGGTGTGGATGTAATTCCGTGAAGGATTTTGGGGGGGGGGGGGGGGGGGGGGGGGGGGGGGGGCGGCGCCGCCCCTATGCTCGGGCTCACTCTGTTTGTATAAGGAGAAATTTGCTTATTAACCATTCAAAAAGAAATCACCTATTCACCTAGATGTATGCATATGAGCACAAGTAGGGGAAAACAGAAAGGTCTCGTGAGTCACAATAGAAGCTGTCAGGCAAAAACTCAGCCTCATGTAAGTTTAGATAAGTGCCAAATTGGGCCTAGTGCCAACTTGATGGCCCATGGAAATTACTCTCTGCTTCAGGAGTGTCTAAGATAAGTTTAAACCTGAGTCTCCATGAAAGAGATTGCTTCCTAACCAATGCACTACTTGCTGATGGTTCGCCTTCTAACGTTTGTATGACTTTAGAACCAAACAGATGAAGTCCTTTTTCATGATATCACTCTAAGAAGCACGAACACTTTTAAGAAAGTAACGTATCCGTGTCGGACACCGACACTCCTTGGACACGTGTCCGATACTATTTTAGCCGTATCCATAATTAAGAACTAAAAATCTTGATTTCGGACACTTGTCTGATATTCTTTTTGCGACGTGTCCCACAATTCCTAACCCGTGTCTATGACTAAAAAAAACATGTGGCTGATATTTCGTGGACACTTTGCTAACATGTGAATACTAAAACTTGTAAAATTGATATATAACAATTTTATACCATGAAAAAATGTATGATTGTTAATATTAATCATATCATAAGCAAAAGACAAATAAATCTTTCACTAAAGAATAGGCCTCAAGGTTGGCTTCTTTTTGCTCTTTTTTTTTAGAGAGAGAGGGGAAACAGATTATCCTCCCTTTTTTTGTATGAATTTTATGGAATTATGAATATTTCATGTTTAATGATTATGAATAATGTTTTAGTGTTGTATTGATAGTTGATAATTTGATATGTTGGTTAGTTGGTGTTTGAACTTTTATTTTTTAATTGCTAAATTGATTAAAAAGTTAAAATGATATTATTTTTTAGTATATAATTATATATATTAATATATATTATTAATATGTCCCCCAACGTGCCCATATCCTACTTTTTTGAGAAATGCTGTGTCGGTGTATCTATGTCGTATCGAATCGGTGTCCTGTGTCCGTGTCCATACTTCTTTGATATCACTTAATGCATGTTAGAAAATACACTCTTTACTTAAAAGACAAAAATTTGAAAAATAAAAAGAAAGTCAAAGAAAGAAAAGAGCCAATTTCATGGGTTACAATATTTAAAAAAATCATGACACTTGTTGTGTTAGCAAACTACAACATCTAGCTGTCATCAAGGGCAGAGCCAAGGGGGATGAGGGGCAGCCACTAAAATTTGACTGGCTTACTCACACTAGAATGAGAGCTATAGAACTCAATAGTAGAACACACCTATTAAAAATCTAAACTACTCTAAATGAAAGCCTTGCCCCCCTTTAGCAGGTTGTCTGCAAAATTTGGTCATACCATAAGTCTGAGCATATTACATTCTTAATCACATGATCAATCTTATATTATGGAAAGCCAAATAAAGGGGAGGGCGTTTATTTCGAGCAGTTAGGATCAGGAAGCATGAGTGATACATATGGAGGATCCAAACTTAAAATTATCATTATCATATCATTCGCACCGTCACCGTTCACCTTGTCATGACTTGGTGAATGGCGTTAGAGGATCCACAAGAAAATCCTATCTCCACCACTAGTTGTAGTAAAATTCAACCACAAATAAGAAATTAAAAGATTCGGTTATCATAAGACTCACATTGCAAATTATACAATTCACAAAAACAAAATGTAAGATTCTGAGAAAAATGTTGGATCATACGATTGAAATCTAAATTGTATGCATTTGACAGCAATGCATACAATCATATTATCATCAGTTCATATAAAGGACAAAAAGGTTATATGAATAACATGCAAGCTGGAATGCGATTACAACTCATTTTATGGCGGAATGGATAATGAAGGACCTCTCATCTTTGTAATAGAATAATACTCTCTTAAAGTAACCAGATGAATGTGCTATGGCATGGCAAAACTCTAGCACAACTCAATTTTATGCCTTAAATGTCCCTAATACACAGATGAAGTTGAACTAAGTGTTAAAACAAATAATCAAGATAGCCGGCGCATCAATGGAAATAAGTATTCAATAATATATAGGATTAAGTGACAGACTTTTTCATTTAACCATCAGGTGATATTTGCCCCTGCACATGTTTAGATGCATTTATCTCCACAGCCAACACACTAACCCACAGCTTTGCATGACTAGAACTACCACTTTAGCACACCGAATCCCAACACCAAATACAGCAAGAGAGCCAAAGGAGATCAGAATGAGTTCAAATCCAAACCTCTTCTGCGAAACGAACTCCAAAGCATGCAAAACCAAAGAATATAGGTATTCCACCTTCCGGCTATACACCTGAATCGAGCCTTGAATAAGCAGCGCCGCTGCAACCAAGTAGAACAAAATTTATCACAAAAGAGATGAAAGATTTTGGACGAATGAGATGGAAGCACACCTTCGGCGAAATTGACAGAGTGGTGGCCATCCTCATCGACGGAGGAGATTTCTCCGGAGCAGATCTTGAGGAGATAATCTTCGAGGTTCTTGGCGAGATCGACGGCCCAGTTCGACTCGAGGTCTCGATTCGGCTGCAGGATGTGGAATCTGCTGCCGCTCTGGCTGCTGCTGCTTACAGGTTCTTCTCTGTTGCTCATCTTCGATCGAGTGGGAGCAAAAGACCCATGACATGTTTATTTTCCTTCCATCTGCAAGAAACCCTAAACCTCGAAGGGAGAATGAATCAGAGCCCCGCCAACCCAGAAGAGAAGGAATTAGGGTTTTGGACAGAAACCCCTAAAACAAAAGGAGAGGAATCAGGGTTTTGGGAAGAAACACTAGAAATGCGGAGGAAGACAAAAAGCGAAAATCGCGATTTTTTTTTGTTCGTCCTGTGTGGATCGGAGAGTGGGAGAAGGGAAATTGCAGGGTCTTGTGTTTGGAATTCGAAAATTTTCGGAAGCAGTGTTTTCCCGCTCGTGCGTCGATGATGAGATTCAGGACCGGGATGGAAAGTTCATTTTGCACCCTCCAGAGGCGTTTTATCAAAGGGGTCCAAATGAGATTCCGTGAAACATTTTTCACCGTATCTGTTTGAAAATACCATTTTTACATGCCTAAATGGTGATTCTGACCTCCAGCACAAATAGTGGCCCCCATATGATGGTCCATCCGAGTGGACCCTACAAACAACTCCCCTATAGGTGGCGCAAACCTAAGTTTCCACCCATTTTAAATAGATTGAACCATTAAATCAATTGTGCATCTATCCAATTGGACTAGAATTGTAGGTGTATATAGGAAATGATTAGGATGATCTTATGAGGCTGATTTTTTTATCTTGGAGGGCCCCACGCAGATCTTCAAATCCCTCAACCCCCATCCTAAAGTGGCACCACAGGTGGGCCCAATGCTACCACGCACATAGGATATGGACACCTAGGGAATAATCGGCTTCAAATAGAGGAATGGATCAAGCATCTAAGATATTAAAATCCAAGAATTTAAGTATATCATTTGGAAGAGGATTTTAAATGATCTGGATCATAAAATGAGGGACCATAAAAGTGGAGGCAATGAAAAATGGAATTAAGATGTTTTTTTTTTTTTTGTATTTTTCACATGTTTTCTAAATATATGAAACTTTACGTTCTAACGTTTGTCATTTATTTGTGAATATTGAATGGTTCATATCATAAATTGGGGGCCCACAAAAGTGCAAAAAATATTAGATCCATAGGATTAGTTTTTAATTATTTTCCCCTTCATTTGTCATATTTTTCTCAAAATTAATGAATATTTATGATACGAAACTAAACGCCTAGGGTTTATTAGTTCAATAGAAGTTGAATATTTTGATTACAAGTTTAAAGCCCACTCACATGATTGTATAAAAAGATAAAAGGCAGTTGATAATTTTTTATCCACAACCTATTGTAGGTGGAAATGATGATGGGAGGCATATTGAGGCCTCTTTAATATGAAGTATAATGGTCTTCCGCATTGAAGAAGTGATAAATGACTCCATTTGCACATCATTTTCATACTAAATTTATGCATCGAATTTATAAATGAGTGCAAACAAACATATTCATGAAAAACAATGATTCCAACGGCCTAATCATGTAAGGGGCTCACCTTAATGTGATTAAATAAGCTCATTTGACCTCCACACTCATGCAAGGGATTGAGACGAAATTTCACTTTTTTTATTGTGATATAAACCATTGAACCAATTACACGTGAAATACAATTTTGTGAAATTTGAGAGGGCCCTTGTAAAGAGGGCTTCATATGAAACAACTGGGTTGATCACATTCCGATGGGGCTTAAGCATAATAAATAAATTAGGTTTTTGCTATACTACTATGATTTATTATTATACATAAAAACCATGTCTTATGCCCTGGATTTTGGGGACCATCGAGTTCAGAGCCATGACGCGGATGTATTTTTTCAGAAAAATGAGCAAATAAAAATTTTCATTGAAAATGTCAAAGTGAAGCATAATTATATTAAGATTATTATTTTACAATTACAACATGTTTTAAAATCATAAACTAGTACAATCTTAGTCACGCAAGGCCAAGTACAAAATAAATGAAAGTAAATTATCCCTTAAATGTAGCGACTCTCATCACAACATCAAGTTATTATCAGAAAGTCCCAAGTGTATCTCTCTAGCTAACCCCACAGTTACCAACAACTGTTTACCTTTCACGCTAGTGGGGATAATACCTGCTACATACAAGCACGAACAGTAGTATCAAATATAGTTTGGAAAACATCAAACATGAATAGTGTAATATATTTAATAATAATGATAATAATATGAACATGACTGTATACTAATGTACAAAGCAAGTAATGGTAAACGAAATCAAAGCAAGAAAATTAAATGACATAGCCATACCTAGAAGTCCAACTAGTCGGGGCACATACCGGTGTCACAAAGTGTGAGACATGTAACTAGAAACTTAGCAAACACGATATATAATTAGTTTATAGGTCATGGACATCAATTATATGAAGTCAACAATGATAACCACCTGGATGTGCATGCATAATACTGATAACTGTAAGAAATAATATGAGACAAATACGACTGAGGACTCGCGACACCCACCGATGCCTCCAACTTTAAGATCCCAGCACGAACACGCCTACTTCTGATATCTTCGATACTACGACACGGCTTGGCATTGATATGCATACACTCGGTAACATCAAAATACCTACCAAAATGATCCTTCCGACCAAAATGATCCTTCCGAACAAAATGATCATACTCTCTGCATGTAAACATAATGTGCAAAAACAAGTGTAATATATATACATGATGTGACGTACGAGTGAGATGGGTTCACGCGGGTACACTAGTGCCTCCCTAGTGTGAGTATAGGCAAGAGTATGTGTAGTGCCGGTGTAAGCATGATTAACTTAGGCAAAATAGGTCATTTCATCACATGGGTCCAAGAGGGCAAATTAGTAAGTCAATATGGCATTGCGGTCATAGTCACATTATATAGGTCAGTGCACAGTTAAGTCTAACAATAATCTAAGTTTGGGTCCATCATAACTCCTCACATGACTAGGGCTATTTGAGGAACCGATTTATACTTGTGATTGTGTGGTTAATATATTTGGTCCCTCTTATGGTCATCAATTACAAGTGTGATGACAATTTCCCATCACAATCAAGTGTTATAATTCAAAATCTTATTTCTTTTGGTTCATGATGTAGAGAACCCACCCATATTTATTTGTAATTAGGGTCAATTATAGGTGAGTAGGGGTAAGTAATTACTATTATTAAATTTTATGGTCCTTTAGATTAGGACCAACTTAGTTTTAGGGTTAGAATGCATTTTGAATAACTTTGGAAAGTTTTGAGCACGTATGAGCTAAGTCAAATGACTTTAGAGGCTAATGCATAAATTTGGAAAAATTGCAAAGTGTGTTTGTAATTTCTGGAAATTCCTGTCCAGACTCCGTTTGATACGTAAAATTATGCTTTATGGCTTTCATGTTTTAGCCAAGCTCATTCGGAATTGTTTAACCCTCTATTTTGTTGCAATTCAGTTGTCGAAAGTCAAAATCAGTCAACTCACTAAAATCAAGTCAAATTTCCAAATTCTCCGAACCATGTCAATATAGCACCCATTAGAAACCTAATTCAAATTCATGAAGTTTTGCCTCTTGTGCTGTCACTTTTCGATCAACCATTTGCAAGTTATAGGCCGGACAAAATTCTTAAGTTAGTGGGCCCCACCACTAACATGTATATAAGACCCTCCACTCTCTTTTACTTCCCATTTCATTTCTTCCTAGTTGCTGCAACGAGAACCTTGTTGCTAGTTCTTCCTTCTCCTTCTTTCCATCGTGTTTCTCTACCAAATCTCCATCAAGCCTCCACCAAATTGGTAAATGGACTTCACCTTCTTCTTCCTCTTCCTCCCCAACCCTTTCTCTTACAGTTTAGGCGTGGGCAGTCCATCCATTTAAGCTCTCCTTGTTGACCAGAGGTGTTGGAGTTCAGAACTCCTTTTCCTTCTTCTATTTTAAGGTAGAGTACCCCTTGACCCCTCACAATTCCAACATGCAAAGGGTTTTTCCAAATTCTTCTTAGTTTTCCAATTTTTGATGGATTTTTGGGCTGTTTATGGGGACTTTTGGGTGTAGGCTTTTTTCAACTAGTTGTAGGTGTTGGAGGCTTTAGTTGGACCCCAGCAACTTGAGGCAAGTGATTAATTTTAAGAACATGATGTGTTGCTTAGTCTTTTGATGATCCCACTTACGAGTTTCATACATTATTTGAATTTTCTTCATGTTTGTAATTGATTTTTGGCCAAGCAATTAGGGTCAATTTGGAGCCTCAAAGTAGTGTTAAATTTTAGCCTTTTTGTGCTCCAAAGACTACCAAAAGAAGGCCCCAAGCATAGCCAACAGGTGGGGAAAATCTGGATTCTACACATGACTGGTAGTGGGGACTGTCACTTCCCTACTGTAGTGACCGATGGGATTGGACTGTCACTACAGTGGAGCAGTGATCAACCCTGCTTAGTTACCGCAATGATAATCAAGTCACAGGTCCCCTTCTTTGGGGTCCCCTGTCAAGGGGGCTTTGCACATTGTTCCTTCTTCCTTCTTTCCCACTTCTTGGGACTTATTTGGGGCATGATGAATGAATAAGTTAAGGTAACATTGGGCCTCTCTTAACACACCAATTGAGGGTTAAATTAAATGAAATTCTCAAGAAGATTTGTTTAACTTAGGATCATGTATTAAGACCACCACCTGGATTCACTTGGACCTTAAACCAGAACTTCGAATTTGAGAAGTTTGAATCATGTAGCACCCTTAGGGTTTGCTCAGAGGCATGGATGGAATGTTTATGAACCGAATGTAGACCATTTAAGGATTTAGGATGTTTTTACATGATTGGACACCAAAGTATCATAAATCCCGACATCCAAACCCTAAATGAGTATAAGTGTGTTTCGTGAGCACTCCACCACACAGAAGACAACCCATGGACCTTAATAAAATAATAGGTGGTATTCCTTACTTGTCTCAACTCTCAAGTTTATATTGTTCGTTTCTCTAAACCACACTCATATTACGCTCGTACATGCTAGCTACCTAAGTCACCCTCTTCGTACTTGTTAAATGGGATGGTTAGGTTCAGAAGTTGCATAGGGGACGACATACGGTACTTGTGTCGGGACTGAAGACCCTTGCCCAGCTGGATCCTACGCTAGGGTGTTTTGAGGATTAGCATGGGCTGCCTTGATGTACCGCGTCCTCCCTTGGACACCGAATCTACCTTGTACCCTTTTTACCCATTTCGGGACATGCAAATCCATGTTAAAATCTTGCCCGACGGTTTTCGAAACCTAGGATTTCTTTTGACATCATTTTCAACCAATGCAAAGTAAATGACCTGTTTTTAATGTAAAAGGACTGTCTTCACCCTTTTTTCCACAAAAATCGTTGCTATGCTTGTTGTGACCCGATTTACATTGTTTTAACTATTGTGACCCCGGAGGATTATTCGTAAGCATGCTACGAGTCTGATATGAAACATAAGTTAGCAAGAGCTCCTAATTTCGAGTATTTGTTCACATTAAGCTAGTTAGCCAGTTTATCTTTCCACATGTCAGCACCACCGAACTTTGATCCTCTCTTGGTTAAGTTAAACCAAGAGTTGTATTTAGTTATCTTTATGCCTTACGCCTATGCAGATGGTTTCAGTTTACCCGTTTGGCAATGCAGCGTAGCCAGGAGCGAAGTTTCTTTCACTCAAGACATGCAGCACATCCCGAAGTAAATTATATGTCCATGTGTGCTTTGTCATAGTCGCGCAGCGCAACTGTGATGGAGAATTTAGCTATGTGAATTGCCAACTAGTTTATTTATATTTCTAGCATGAATTATCTACTACCTATGATTCTCACATGCTATTTATTCCTCATTTATGCACAACATGCCTAGTATGCCTCTTTATGCTCTTTATTAAATTTGTTAAATGCTTTATTATTCAGCAGTGCTGCAAGTGTGTTAAGTATTGTCATTAATCTCTTGCTAGATCGTTGTATCTGACCCGGTCACCTTGATGTTTAGGGTTTGACGCCATTGCCCCTGAGAAGGAGTGCAAGGAGGCGATAAAAGAGCCGCAACTAGTAGGTGCATGGTGTGTAGACGACATCATTTAGACGTCGGAGACTACAAGTAGAGAGTTACGATCACATCCTTGGGTTTGGATGCATATTGTACTTTTGTTGTATTTTGGGTTTTGTTTTGGGGTTATGATGGTTCGACCATAGCTTATATATATATATAAGTAAACTTTTTGTTGTAAATACTGAAACTTGTTAATGAAAATGCATTTTTTGAACTTGTTGCACTATGATACTTGTGTCATTTATTTTATCGTGTCTTACTAAGGATTAACTCTAATTTGCTACATACCTTTACATAATCATATTGAATTACAAACAAGGACAATATATGTGATCCTTATAGTGGAAACCTGTGGAAAATCGATCATTTTATTTCTTAATTAATGTTGCATCTTGGGAAGCAGACATAATTTTCCATAATCTGTTTCGGAGTTGCGACACACAATGTAACAAGTAACATAAAACAGGGATTACCAAGGCAAATGAGGCATAATTTTCTCCTCTAGGTCAAATTAGACTAACTCAATCACACCTTAATGTGACAACATTCCAACATGGACGAGCAAACTACAAATGGATAGGAAAAAGGCAAGGTGGATTTGGTCAATTTGATTGACTACACAGTAGAGAATGTGCGCTAACCAACTGAATGACTAACCTAGTGATCTAGTCAGTCTAAAGATGGGAAACAGGCTAAATGCACGCTAAGCTATAAAGACTGACCCCACAGGTCAAACAGATAAAAACTAGTCCACACTACCCCGTTATGGTCCTCGGATTTTAACCTAAATCACAACAGAGCTAGTCAAGCAAAACAACACTATTCTACTCTATGCTAATCCTAGGGCTTCGAAATTTTAAATTAATCTCTTGGTGCTTTTCATAATCATTGACATTCTGATGAAAATGGCCCAATTAAGATTGAAAATCATCTAAGCAAGCCTTGATATTCATGGGGGTGTATGATCAAGCAAATGGGGTCTAGATCCATGTGAAACTAGTTATTTGAAGTAAGGACCCCAGCAGCCCAAGGAAGTGCTCAACCTTACATCCATTAGGGGCTATTTCAATATTTCAAAACTACAATTTATGAGAAGCCATTTGTTAAAAAAAAGGGGGAGAACGGGTTGTCTTTTTTTGAAGCAAGGTTGGGTGGACCATACTAGGTCCAAATCACCTGGGTCGGTCAAGATCCCTCTTCCATTTTGTTGAGGTGGCTTATCAGAAGGTGGGCCATGTGGAGGCCTTGATCAATTTCATAAGAATGATCTTAAACAACTTAGGTTTTGGAAACTTCATCATGACCTTGATTCCCTTCACAAATTGATGCTATTTCCTTTCTATTATGATCTCTCAAGATAGTAATTAGTAGTGATCAAGGGCTTTCGTTATCAGAATTAAATTGATTGTAATTGGGCTTATAGGATTTTATATAGTTGGATCTAGTCATCTCTTATGGCATAATAGTGTTTAGTTTTCTTTTTTTATGTCTTTTATCATTGTTTATTTTAGAAAGTATGAGTGTATAGGATCATAGGAGAGAGATTTTTCCATTACTGTTTTATTGTTTTAAGGGTTATTTATGCATTGTATGGTTGACAATGAGGGGATAGTTCAAAGTCATTTTTTTTTAAAATAATAGGAAAGGTTATTCTACTATTCACTCTCTGTGTTAGCTTGTTTCAACATGAGCTCTTTATTTCTAAATGGGGTGTTGGAGATCCAATCAAATAGTGTGATTTGACCCTATTTCAACATTGGCTAAATCCATATCTGTTAAGGTTTTCAATGTGATATCCCTGACTGCATCACATTCAAGGCCCTTGTTTCACATACTTGTGTCCTAGGGTTGCTTCGAACCTACTTTCAAACATTCTTGGGTATCATATAGCTCATTACATCTACGAAAATACATCGTAATTTAAACAATGTCAGGCATGACTTATGATACAAGGATCCAGCAATTTCTAAGTTTCAATCCCCTAAACTAAAGGTTACCAATTGTCACAACCTAGGCTTGAGAATCCTTAGATTAGGGTAGTTTCCAAAGCGTGAAATGCATATTCATATGAAATTCACACATATATCAAAGTCAAGGCAGAATTCCAAAAGGGATATTCACATTCAAACACGTGTGAGGATTATTTAATGGACACATGTCCATATGAAACATGCGGAAGCCTATTAATATCACCTATAAAATTTTCATCTTCCAAATAAAATTTCAGTAGTATTAATTCATGAAAACAATCCACAACTAACAATTCAGTATACAAGAGAATATATATATATATATATTTCATTTCCATAGTCTGTGACCATCGAAAATGCTATATGATATGAACATATATAAAGTTATACAAAAATAAGTATGAACACTATGGACAGGTAAACATAAGATGTACAATCATCTAGCACAGAAAAGAACAAAATGAATCATGGCCTATACATGTGATCTACTAATGCAAATGCCATGAAAATCCTATCATCATAAAATCCCAAAATACAAAACCCTAGAGTGTAGTCGTTTTGCTCTCTGATATTGGGATTAGTCAAAAGGCTTCTGCTGTCCACTCATCTAGACCTAAAGGAACCTCGGAGATCTCCTCCATTGTCTCCTCGGTCTTTGTAAGACCGGCGTCGAGATTCAAGCCCATTGAACAAAGCATAAATATGATTAATATAATACAAGCTACATCTAATAGAATTAAATGACAATTGATTAGAAGAGGTCAAGAAAGTATAGTAGGCATGTTAAGTAGTGAATAGAGCATGATATACAAATCAATTAAAAGAAATACATAGTCAAGTTGGCTACTGTGTTTGTTAAATCCTCCCTACAGGGATCCTGTCGTGGGGAAAACTAGTGCCTTAGCCCAGGTACAACTAGGTCCCATATTTTTTGGAGTCCAGAAGTTCTAGGTACCTACTACAATGTTAATAGTTAGTCTACACCAAATTACCCCTTCGAGTCTTATAAGATTGAAGATAAATCGTGCCAGACTAATTTAAGTCATTCAATTGAAATTGAGTAAGGATTCTTGTCTATAACAGTCAGGATCAATGCAGTCCAATTCAATCATTCTTACTCAACTAAATTCCAACTAATAACAATAAACAATAAGGATTATATAATTGAACAAAGCATAATCTTATAGATAACAATTTAGTTTTAATAATAGAGAGCAATTATTAGACTATCAATATGCAATGCAAATAAATTGAAGGAATCAATATATTTTACTAGCCAATCATAATCTAATCCGCCATAGTGTCTAACTGTCCATGTTAATATAGTTTTAGGTTTTTGATACATGACTATCTTTGCTTACTGTTACACAGTGTATAGGATGTATATCAAAGTCTTGTAAACCAACACCCATGATTAGGTGCTAGATAAATAGACAATATCACATGAGTGAGTCTAAGCCCAAAGATACCTCATGTGTATTTGATTACCATTGAGCCAAGTGATTTGGTTAAGGGTTCCAAACTAAGGCCCTAACAGGTTTTTTATTGTCTTTTAATCCTTCTAATTCAAATTTATATCATCAAGGTTAATTATGAAGAGTTTGGAGATAAATTGGGTTTAGTATAAAACCCTCGATTAAATTAGAAGTGGTTTAGAACAAACCCTTCAGAATTAGTAGAGCCTGATTGAGCGTAGCTTAGGGTGCGCTTAAGCGCCCATGCCTTTGAGTCCAAATAAATTTTGAATGACAAATTTTAACAAACTTCTGAATGTGTGTTCAAGTGAATGCTTATTTGCACTCGAATGTGTGCTTTAAAATTCCAATTCTAAATTCTGTAGCACCGTTGTTTTTTCTCACTTTTGAACCTGTAATTGGAACCTCCGTTCCCCAATTATACTCCATCATTCTACATCATCTAACAATAACAAAACTCTTTCCATCTTTAATTCCAACGTCATTCATATTCTTTCTCCATTTTCAATAGAAAACAATGAAAACGGGGCTAAAAAATCAAATTAAAATATAATCAAAGTATTACTAACATGCATTCAATAGAAACTAGCTTTTGCTTGCCTTAGATCTGAAACTTACTCAAAAATTCCCTTCTTTCGTCTCGAATGGTAAAAGAAACCCAATCTTAGAACACTAACATGACAAGCAAATGAAATGAATGATGAGTAGAGTTGTATGCAGTTTATAAAAGTCTTCTTGACTCATAATTCGTCAAAATTTCTCCAAGTGAGGAAGATCTCACCTAAGGAGCTTGTGAAAGAAAGAAGAAAGAAGAATCTTCTAGTTCTTAGGGCCAGGGTCCTTAGATCTGTAGAAGAACTTGAGAATGGAAGATCTTTACTCTAAGCTTACATACACCATCTCTTAGTGTGATTTGTAGGAGAACTTGAGAATGGAAGATCTTTACTCTAAGCTAATATCCACTATCTCTTGGTGTGAATTGATGAGAATAAGGAAGTGAGAGGGTGAAGCAGAACTCCAGCAACAAAGGAAATGAGGCCTACTATAGCTTGGAAGAGAAAAAGAGCCGATTGCAATGGGTTTGAAGTGTTTTATACGTTCAGGTTTTCTAAAAATTACAGATAAGTTCAAAATTGTTTTATGAATTTATAATTTAAGTCAATTCAAGGTCCACATGATTTAATTGAGGTCAGATGAGATGGGATCCTATACAAAAGTTGACGAGCTCGATGAGGTGAACACGATGATACCAACATGATGCATGTATGATGTAAAATAAAAAATATATATAAAATTACAAAAAATAGGCTTTATTTACCTAATCAAGGTCAAATTCGGCCTAGCTACCTATTCATAACTCAAACTCGATCTACTAGACTCAATAAGACAAAATAAACCTAATCCTAACTTAATCAAATATTAAACATAGTTTTTTAAAATAAATCTAAATTAATTAGCTAATAAACAAGCTTAATTCGAGTTAGAACGTTTCATCAACCATCATGGTTTTGTGCAAGTTTAGGGCCATCAAAGACCCTTATTCAAAGTTGATTCGGGTGTCCATATACTAATCCAAGGCTGAACAAATGATTAGAAAGGGATTAGCCACTCAATGAACCAATCAAGCATTATAAGGTAGAAACTGCCGATGCACGTGGTACAAGGGTAAATGGGTGGAGTTTTGTCACCTTTGGTCCCACTTGATAAATTCCTATGGTTAAAAAGTCTACGGAGCCTTGGCTTCTCCAAGCTCCCAATTTACTTTAGAACACTCTCAAATCTTTCCAAAATCGCTTCTTTATGAGTTTCTCCAAATCTAAATTTCAATTTTTGATTACATGTGGAAGGAAAAGGAACCTTTAAATGGGTTTAATTTGATAGTATGCAAATTCTAAAATGTTGATGGTCGATGGTCAATTAATGGGGAAAATAAAGGGGCATTCAGTAATAACTCCCTCAACATTTCATATTATGGTGAGAAGTTCATAATCTTTTGTTCTAGAGGGAGAGGTCCTTTTTTCAAATTTAAGCAATTAAATAGTTCAAAATAGCCTCCTTGTAACCTCTCCTTTTCTCTTTCTCATCTCATCAGTTATAGCAAAAAATGCTCAGATCCCTGTTTTCTTCATTTTTGCTCATGTTTCTTTCTGTCTCTCTGCTTCCCCTCACTACCCCCACATCCCAGCAACGCCCAAGAGGATTGGGACTCTCCAAACAATTACCCACATTCCCTTTTCATCTCCTCTATTTCTTGAGTAGATATCCGTAGGTTCCAAAATTGCATCAATTGAAATTAAAATGACAAAGTTATAGCCTTGAGAAGTTTGCAGAAATTGTGCTGTTCAAAATTAGGAAACTACCATTACTCAAATTTCTATTTTTATTCTAAGTGAGACTTTCCTATTTTGTACTAATTCCTATTCCGATTATTTTGAGGTACAAAATTGAGGGTATAAAAAGGGGTTCTCTCTCAACTTTAACAAAGAGATCTCATTATTTTAAGTGGAGAAAATATTTTGAAGATCATCTCCTTTAGAGCTTTCATTGGAGAGTTGAAGGGCTGAAGTTTTGCTCTAAAGATCTTTATCTTCTACATCTCTTAGAATAGAAGATTATTTTGAAGAGTCAAGTACAACATCTAAAAGGTCTCTAGGTATTTTGATCTATTATAGATGATGACATGGAGTTGTTGTAGCGAAGTTCTGTGCAACAGGAATTACAAGTCCTTAGGTTATGCGATAACCGAATAAAGGTTGTGAGTGTATCTCTTGTAACCATGGTATGATTCATTGTACTTGATTTTTAGCCGTGGTTTTTTTCCGATTCGGGTTTTCACTTAAAAATCGTGTCTTCTTATGGTGTGTGCTTTTGTTTCATTTTTTTTTTTTTGCTGCATAGTTGTTTATTTGCACATATTATTGCTGAGATTGATTGTGTAGGTCCATTCTAGACAACTTTAGAAAACCTTTAGTGAGGAAGTCCTAAAATGACCTGGAGGTCTTCAGTTTGAACTTCTGTAAAGTGTAAACAGATACACATGGCTAGTGGGTGATTGTGTGTATCCAAGATTTTACCAATGATCCCCTATAAGGGGGGTCAGCAGGTTCCTTGGCATAAAAAATATATATATATAATTAAAAAATATTGTATTCCTTTTACGATTCCCCCAAGACTTTTAATTTTATATAGTGGTCCTCCAAAGCAAATTTCCTAGTTCCTCCATTGACCTCATGCATAGCGCGGTCATTAAATGACACATCAAGAAAGGGGTTCTTCCTCTTAGGAAGTACGCATTTTAGAAAACGTGTTGTTTTGTGTTGGATATTATGCACCAAATTGGAGTTCAAATCTTCACTGAAGTCGATAAAGTGATGCAGATTTGTCGTGAGAAATACATCAGAAGAGACCATGAAAGAACGAAGACAAAAAAGAAGCAGTGCCCTGTTGTGAAGAATAATAAAAAGTTAATCTCTTGTTTAGTCATGTCTCTGTTTTTTCTTTTCCATTAACTTTTGTACCCTGTTATTACCCTTTCTAAAATGACTTTCATAGAAGACAATCTCGGAGTGTTCCCTTTTGTTAAAAAGAGCATAGAACAACTCTCTATAGGCTTCCCCTATGACAAGTGAAAACTTCATTTCTTACTGTAGATTTGTTGTGAGATGAGAAACTCTATTCTGTAAAGTTGATGAGACTCTACTCTCACATGATTGTACAATGTGTCACAAAAATCGACCACTTTGCCATGCCTATGGCAATCATCAAAACTATCAGTAGAACAGAGGTGGGAAAAAAACATGGTATTACAGATGATTGACGTTTCTTTTCATTTGTTGTCCGGGTAATCATCTCGGAAGCCATGGTTGTATTAGTTCCATTTCTCCAACTTAAAAGACCCAAAACCATAAGGCAAATATAGAAGGATCACGGAAGTAAGCTTGTTTAACTTGATTGTGAATGGAGGGGCAACAAGCCAGGAGTGAAGGGCACTCCACTTGCCTTGATCCACTGGTTCCCCCTAAGGAACTTTTCAACTGTGAATTTTTGCGCATGCTCTGCCGTTATGTTCTTGATGCATGGCCATTTAACTCTATTGGTACGGGGCGATCCATCCCCTTTGTTATCGAATTCTGAGTAGAAGCATGTGCTGAGAGCGAAATCTGCACTCCATGGCAGCCACCCATCGGGATGAATTAAATCATCAATTTGGGATTGAAAGATGAAGGTTCGAGAGCGTTCTTTCCATGGTCGGCCTAGATATGTGGGAAGCTTTGCTCTGAGCGGATAGTACATAGGATCTGCAGATATGGTACAGTTATGGATGATAATTGCGGTGGGCTCATGCCTGTCCTTCCTTCCTTGGGCAGTCACTATGTTTTTCTGGTTGTCCAACGGCTGTCTTGCTACAATGTTGCAGTTTTGGAAGACCACTGCGGCATTGCCAAAGATGAAATCGATGGTTCCAGTGATGGTGCACTCGCGATAGAATTGGCGGTTAGTGTGCGCGTAGAGAGTGTCTTGGTACCCATCCATTTGGCACTTGTAGAAGATGGATCGGTCTGATTGCACCCGCAATGCCACGGCTTGGTGTTTCAGAGGGCCTGCATCATTCTCGAATCCGATCTTCTTCGCCATAAATCCATCTCCCATCACAGCTGTAAAAAAAAAAGGAAAAGACTCAATCATTTCTCACAGCTGAGTCTTAGTATATGATGCTACAAGTCATAAAATTCAGAGACTACATTTGCATAAATTGACTTCCTTAGTCTTTTCTTTCTTGAAAATTAGCTTGTTTATCTTATAGCAGATGCAGAAATCTTTAACTTGGACCCGGAAACCATTCAAATCTCAAGATCACAAGATAAATGTAATCTTCATCATATCATGAATTTAATTTAATACATACCTACGGTAGCTGTCTTGAAGGTGGGTGTCCCATCGACGTAGTTCCTATTGCCAGTTATCTTTGTTTCTTCTTGGCCATCGCCTATCATGACAACATTTTGCATTCTTCTTTTGACCGTGACATTTTCCTTATAAATTCCCTTCTTTATGTAGATGATAAAGGTCTCATTACTCTTCTTTGGGACTTTGGCGAGCGCAGAAGTGATGGTTTTGAAGTCCCCACTCCCATCCTTGGCAACCACAACATCAGGTTTTATGTTATTTGGATGTGCTTCGAGGATTTTGCGCCTTCCATCTGAGACCCACGAAGGGAAATCTTCCCCAGTACTAGTTCGCCGGCTTGTTTTTGGGTGTTCGAAGGAGTTAATGAGAGAAGAGATCTCGTTGATGATGGCAAGGGTGTTGCTGGTGAGCTCCTTGGCGCCTTGGAGGGCTTTCTTCATCTTCTTCGCTGTATCATCCTCCTTCTCCCCAAAGCCATCCAAACAGGTCTCTTGGTATGTCATGGAGGCACTTAGCCATACTCTTAGATCTTCAATCAACTCCTCTATTTCACCGATGTCAAATTCATCAAAATGTTTGACAGAGCTCATAAGGTCTTCAATGGCATAATTCATCAGCTCTTTGCAATTCTCCAAAGCCTCTGATGTTCTTGGGTCATTTGCGGCTTTCTTCAAGAGACTAGACTCCGTTACTGCTTTCTTGATTTGATCAATTGCAACCTTGAAGGTAAGCTTGATGAGCTCATGGCCATCAGTGGTGTCATTGCCAGCGACGGAAGTGAGGCTCGTGATGCACCTCTGTTTGTAGTCAGTGGGTTGACAGATTTCTTTGATTGCCTTTGTGGAGGCTTTGACATGCTTGGAGTTATCATTGTCCGAGCTACTGCGCGGGAAATAATCGCCAGTGACACCAATGGTGACCGCAACAACCATTGCCACCAAGATTAGAGATGATACACCCACGACTACCATCTTTTTATTAGCCATCTTGCCTGGTCCGTAAAAGGTGCAGCTTCCTCCTTGAATTTTGGTTTTTCAAGAAATTGAAAGCTTGTTAGTCTCTCTCATAGGTATCTATGGAAACCTGAGGAGAGATGATCTTAATTACCTTCTAAAATGACCTACCCGGCAAGGGAGCCATCAATGGAAGAACAAAGAGAGCAAGGACTAAGAAGAGCCTGGCTCTCCTATTTTTCCATTTTTAAGCAAAAATCTTAAGACATTTAAGGATGAGAGAAACTACCACGTAACTGGTCATTATGTTATCTCTAATAGTGGAAAATAGAGCGTGGTGAAAGGAGAACCATGACAAAAGAGGTTAGCTAGATTTCTTGTGTTGTGATTTTTGATGGATTACAGCAAATAGCTTGTAACTGTTTTTCAGCCCCAAGCTATATTGGTGGCACATCAAATGTCCCAATTTAGGCTATTTGAGAGTTTCTCTAGCAAGAAAGAAGGTTGACCTATTCAACATTATCTGAATTCAGAAATACAATCCTCTGTGGGAGGGATGACAGAATGTCGAACAGATGATTCAGTCAATTAAAGTCAAATCGAATTGATAATGGGTCTACCGCTCTATTGATAATTCCAAACGGGTCAAGTTGTGGTCCTACCACTTGAAAATTTCACCAAATAAAGAGGCTTTTGTCTCTTCTCTGAAGTGATAACAGCGATCGGATTAACTAAAACATATGATTAGATCACTAATTAATAATGGGCTGTCGGTAAAATTATTTAGTGCACAATGGGGACCATCTTTTGGTGATCCAACTTGTCATTAATATGAAGTTTTCATCTCGTAACTAGTTAAATTTGAGAGTCAATTCGCTATTAGAATGGACAAATGTAATTTAGCCATCTTTTTTGCACAAGTTTCATCAATGGTCAATATTCTTCTAATTGACTTGAAACTTGGACCGTGTAAATTGATTTGGAATTGAATTGAATTCTCTCTTTCGCCCTCTGTGTGACTGTAATAGTAATATTTCCATGATCACTACAAAGTATTTATATAGTACACTAAAATTATTAACTAGAACTGCAGGAAAATGAGTTTAATAATGGGTCAAATTGGGTTGGGCATTAACCTGCCACTTAGGGGTGTCAATATAATGGGAATCCGATTTGACTGTTGTCTCCATAAATTCTTTTGCACCTATCCATTACGGATGGTAATGGGTTGGATTTAAATTGGGACCTAGCCCAACATGCCTCTATTGAGGGCAATTTAATAAGGGGTTCGTCAAGTTTCGAGGTGGATTTGAGATTGTATATTTGACTCGTGTATGATGCAGTGTGGTCTTGCGTTTTGGGTAGGCTTGATCTGCCCATGCCTTTTACAGGATGCAAGTAAATGCAAAGGCTTATGTAAAAAAAATAGAAATGGGAAAAAAAAAAAATCTAAGATCCTGAAGGTATGTGATTTCAACTCCTTCCTCTTACGTGTTTCAAACATACGCACCTCCTTTGAGGGAGCATTACATGGCAGTTATTATATCAATTTCACAAGCAATATCAATTCAAAGTCAACAAAATAAAGAAAAAAGGCAAAAAACTTGACATGTTGGGTCAATAATCACAACAAGCTACCCCCAAAAGGCACCCCAGTTGGGCCTAACCAACTATCTCCCAGCAGAAAGTTTGAAACAGTGAATTTAATTGCATCTGAGGCATTGATCACATGGTACCCTGGCCAATTCACTCTCTTATCAGTTCCAGATCCCAGCCCTGTATTGTTGTACTCGGCGTAGTACAATGTAGTCAGAGCAAAGTCGCCAGACCAAGGCAACCAACCTGAAGGATCTACCACTCCATCTATGAAGGATTGCATGTAGACAGTCCTTGAATACTCCTTCCAAGGCCTTCCAAGGTAGGTTTTAGTTGACCCATTTATAGCAGAAGCCAAATCTGCAGCTGCACTTACTCTACAGTTGTGAATTGAAGTGCCTGTGTTTTGGTTTGGGTCTGTTCGACCTTGAGCGGTAAAGACATTGGTCTGCCCCTGCATTGGCAGCCTTGCGTAGAGATTGCAGTTTTGGAAGACAACAGCTGCATTCCCAAATATAAAATCTACTGTTCCATAGATGTCACAGTTCCTATAGAATTGTCTCAAGGAGTGAGTGTATAAGGTGTCTTGGTAACCTTCAAAGCTGCAACTGTAGAAAGCAGACAGGTCTGCACCATTTCGAACTGCCACTGCTTGATGCTTGGCCGGACCAGCGGTGTTACGAAATGTTATGTTTACTGCAACAAAACGTTGTCCAACCACAGCTGCATGTACACAAAACATATAAGTTCTCATGTTAGTTGAAAATGTACAACATGAGGCAGCAGAAGGAATTTCTACGCTGTATATGTATCAGAATCTATTTTTTTATACGATGAATCTGTCATATTCGGATTTGACCTTGTTGGAGTTGAATTATCTAAACAAGAAATTTAATTTCCCTGAACTCTATAGTGGCAATATGACACAAGTGACTAGGATTTTCTTTCTTCTTTTTTTTTTCCTTCCAAGGGGACTGGACCCTCGAGAGAGCTGATAGATGTGGGAGTGAACCATAGATACGGAGAGAGAGGCACCTGCACTTACCGGGAGAGAACTCAGAGATTGAACCCTCGGCACTTGGGTGATCATAAACCACATACCCCACCAACTATGCTCTAAAAACCTGTCGTTTTTTAATAATTGACAGTCGTCAGTTAGAGATGTGGAACTATAGGCCGGATTGCACATGGATGACCTGGATTTGATTTTGAAAACTTTTGCTACATTTTTTATTCACCTATTTGCATCCAAATCCATGCCAGCTTCCCCACTGCTCTTGTTTATCCGAGTCGATGTTAACCATTTTCAATTAAACAAAGTTAAAAAAAGGTCGATTCAGGCTGGCTTTAGCATGATATTTACGGGTATCAACATGACCCAAGCCTTGCCACCCCTAAATTTATTGGTGCTGAAGCCTCTTCTGCTGTAATACAGCACTGCTATGATAACCATTGGATTAGACTGTCAGACAAATGGGTTCTGTTTAATATGGTTGACTTTTGCTTACCGAAGGTTGCAGAATTGAAAGTAGTCCACCCATCCACAACGCTCCGGTTTCCTGTAATCACAGTTCGGTTGATTCCATCACCAATCATCATAATATTCATCTTGTTCTTCGCTATAGAAACATACTCTTCGTACACCCCTGCTTCAACATAG
Organism: Sextonia rubra; assembly: GCA_037013555.1. Lineage (NCBI taxonomy): Eukaryota > Viridiplantae > Streptophyta > Magnoliopsida > Laurales > Lauraceae > Sextonia > Sextonia rubra. Next base: position 12,682,344 of record JASUAD010000007.1, on the reverse strand, counting down.
ATCAGAAAATACCCATCATCAATTTTAGTGCTGTTCGGAGCAGCAGCCACAGCATCTTGAATATTGGTGTAATTCCCACTTCCATCTTGAGCCACCACCAGAATGTCCCTCACCACCACACTTTCTGGCATCGATGACTGAAGAAGCTTACGTCCAGTTTTGAGCTTCGCGGGACTGAGATGATCAATTTGCAAAGGCAACAGGTTCCGTCCTGGGTGCGAATGGGGTGACCGCACTTTCCTCTGCTTAGGAGCCCATGCGTGGGTGAAAAGCGCAAGGGAGACGCTGAACAGCCGAGTTCCATTGGAGAGAGGGGTGTAGAGACTGTTTTTGATGCCCCAAGCAGAGGAGGTGGCCTGGAGGCCTTCCAAACAGGTTTGTTGGTTGGTGAGAATGGCGCTGAGAAGCGTCTGGACGTCATCTGTCTGCATGGTTTGAAGGGTGTTGGTGGAATTGAGTGTAGCTGCAGCACTCGAAAGGAAGTCAGTGTTGAGTTCTGATAGAAGCTTGCAATCCTCAAGCGCCCGAATGGCAGTTTGCGTCAAAGATGATCTGTGTTTGAGATAGCCATCCACCAATGCAGTGAACCTTCTCGCGACGGATAGGGACCTTCCTACTGAGAATCGACCGTAGTCATAGAGGTTAGAGGATCCAGTAGGAGGGAGGATTGATTTGCAGAAGTGGGGGTCAGGAGTGGAATTGCAAGCCGTGGTTGGGGTGATTGGGGTGGATGGAGCAATGTCTGCTAGACAATTAGACGAAAAGAGGAAGAAGAACAAGAGGAGGAGGAAGCTGTGGAAAGATGAGAAAGTATTGGACGCCATGGCTGGTTTTAGAGACTCGATGCTTGGAGCTGAGTTTGAGCTGATACATGCATATATATAGAGAGAGGTCTGCTTGGAACGAGCTCTTGATTAAGTAGATAATGTATTTTGCATTCATTTTGTGAGCCAGCTTTTTAGCTCTTTCTTGACTTGGGAAAGCGCGTCCATCTACATTTGTAGAATTGACAAAGGAGGATGCCTTCCTGGTTGGGTAAGACCTTCTGCCGTATTCGTTCTTCTTCAAAGTTGTCTATTCGTGTCTGTAATTTCCATTTTTGTCTGTGGATAGAGCTGTTTGTGAGTGACAATGGGCGCACATGAGACCTGTGAGACTCATATGATGTAGGTCTACTCCCACCGCCATCGAACAGATTGCAGCTGGATCCAAATGGGCTGGTCTAACTAGAGTCTGAGAAGAACAAGGAGAACCGAAATTTTGACTTGGGTTAAAATTCGAGGGTCATGAGAGTTAAGAGGTCTGCTAAAGGCATGGGTGGGTTTGGATCTACTTTAGGTCAAATCCCATTCAAGTGTAAATAAATAATAGGAAAATTCTTAAAATAGTATAAACTTTCAGCTTATTTTCAGAAAAATATATTAATATTTGAATATTTTAAAGAAGTATAAAAGCTTTCTATATTTCTTTCATTCAGTCATTGCTATAAAAAAAATTTAAAAATTATTAAAACACCCATATGTTATTGTTTAGATTCTCTCTTTAATAAATCAATTAAAAGAAACAACCTGGTGGGGCCCTCTTTAGCTACTTTATGCACAAATGATTAAAGAAGAAGAAATTATATCGGTTCCAAATATCTAAAAATTTAGCTTAATTAAACAGTTAGGATTATAAAAATCAAGTTGAGACCCAGGCCATAAGAGAATCCAAAGAAAAAAAAGGAACCAATACCACTTCTGGTATTCTTTCTAGGCGTTTGAACCAAAAACACAATGTACTGCACCATCAACATTAGATCAGTGTGGCCCATCAAGTGAATTTTGGTTGGTTTGGAGACAAAAGAATATTAAAAATATAAAAACTTGTCATAAGGGTACTTATCATTTTTAAATTTCTTTTAAGGAGACCACTTGATTGAAAGAAGTATAAAAAGGTTTTACACTTTTTTTAAAAATTATTCAAATTTTAATGTAGTTTTTGAAAATAACTGAAAAGTTCTATACTTCTTTGAAAGTTTTCCTTAAAATTTTTAGTTCCTATGTTATACTTATACTTTACGAGCTAAAACGAATGTATCAATCAACCGAGTGAATCTTGTCCAGATGAGTCAATAAAAGCAAAGCACTTAGGAGAAGCCCTAAAACAATTCATTGCATTGATATTTTTCGAATATCAATGACTAAAACTTTCTAGGTAAATCAAATTTTTTGTTCCTAAATGAGCTCCTATGTAGGGTAAGATACGCACTTCTTTGGGAATGGAAAAAATCGAGCTACTTGCATTTGGTATTTTGGCCTCATGAGTAAAATGTTTTTATATAGGATTTTAGTAGTTATGGCTGTCTGAAAACAAGAGCTAAAGAATCTTCTTCAACTGTTAACGGAATTATATGGTAGGGTGAGGCTCAAATCTTTGTACTTATATTTTATATGTATATACTCAACATATACATACATTTATGGCTGTGGCATCTGCTAATCGTGTTCTTGAGTATGAAATCCATTGCCCTCAAGCCAGACCCGAATTTTTACCCTAACAGAAAATTAATGGTTACTAATGTTTTTCATATTCGGGGTACCACGGGAAGAATTGCACTCTCCTTTGAATGTATGCCCACTTGGATGTGGGTTAATGTATCATTGCAGTAGGTGTACTGGAAGGCCTCCTAGATTCGGGTCTCACCTGAGGCGTGACCTGATAATAAGACCACCCATTTATAGGCCTTACAGTTCAACGTATGTATACGCGCTAGCAGAAAATGGCATTGAGTTGGGTAACTCGGGCAAATTTGACAGAGCCTTTGATGGACTCAGTCGCCTCATTCAGCGTAGCCAAGGCTCTTCCAGTTGAACCAATTCACATCATTCATTCGAAGTCAAGTCATGCTTTTGAAATATACAGCTTATAGCTCAAAATGATCCCATGGGCTCCCAAAAGCATTCGAATGCGTGATTGTACAGTGTAATTAGACATCAACTCTCTATATGTTGAGGATTGTTTCAATGAGATGGAAAAGGGATTTTCAGGAACGGCCACGAGAAAGCATGTCCATCCCCATGGGGGAGGCTGTGTTTTTAAAGGTCTTCCCATGATCTACTTGATTCCCATTTTGCCAGCCTTACAGTCATCCAATTTTGATCTAAATATGGGTTAGTGCTAACTTACAAAATAGAGAGAGGCATTTGGATTGGTCCTGCAGGACTCAGCTGGGCTCCACAGGCCTAGCTGTCTGAAATTTTGTGGCAGAATCCAGGATAAACCGGGGGCGGACAAAACTACTCCATGGATCCAATTTGACTGTGGACTACTAAGAATATTTTATTCAATCTCATTTTCTCCTCGCTTCATTCAGATTACCATTCCCAAGGTTTATTGCAGAAAAAAGAAAAGAAAAGAAAAGAAAAAAAAAATGCATGTGTTAGGTAGCTAGACCTTGTTAGGTACAGTATCTGTAGATCTATCGTATGTTGACTACCCTCTACATGCAATTGTTCCAACCAACCAAAACGAAACGATAGAAAGGCGATCAGTAATAATTCATTTTTGCCTCTGAGCATATGTTAAAAACTATTGCAAATGCCAGAAGTTCCAGTTGTAAGTAATTCCTGAAGTTGGAAATTTGATATCTTAGTTTATATTATAATGTTAGAATTGATCCTTGTGTTTCACATTTCACACCCACATTACCAAATCCTTTATCCTTCCGTGGAAATAAATTGCACCCTTGGGCAGTGGCAACACCCAAGATTTTCATTATAGGGTGACGGGCCCAAAGAGGTAGTTCAATTTTAAGTTCTCCCAAATGCAACCAGGGCAACTGCCCCAAAACCATATACGTGGGTCTGGTATGCCATTGAGCGTTTTTGTTCCCCTAGTATTGTTGACAAGGGGGAGGATTGAAGGAGTCTGACAAGGCCGCTTGTCTTCTACTGTATTTGTCAGCCTTTCAAGCCTGACAATCATGGGACAAAAGAGTCTAACTGCTCGCCCTCTTGTATCACATTCAATAATAGAGTTCTTTCTATTCTATGATTGAATAACAGTGGGATTTATATATTTATTTCCTTCATGGTGGAGTATATAAAGTATAATTCTTTGCCTAACAAAGTCAAGGTTCAAAGGCAAAGATCCAACCCGAGTGAGGGATTGGGCTGAAAACGTATGAAATCTGTCTGCAAGACCGCAATATATATAGATTAAAGAAGAGGGAGACTAAGTCCAATCACAATGCATTAGATACATGCTATCCAACGGATATGCCCCACCGACATGTTGACCCAGGCTGCTACGAAGTTTCGTCGTCCAGTGCTTGCCTTCAACGATGACAAGAGGTGGAGGTTTAAAGAGAACCCAACACCGACTTGCTCATGCTATGGGCAGGTTTCTTAGATGGGTTTGCAGGGTTTGAGGAGAGTACACAATTTTAAGGGTTTAGACTCCCCCACTTGTGATTAGGATCTTACTCACCGTATACGATCCAAAGGTAAGGATAAATTCCTTGGACGTAGAAGATGATTTTTCACTAGCACTCATTAATTAGGTATGAGTGTTGAGGTGACCAACAGCTACTCTATCTTTTGGGCATGTGTGGTAATAACATCATCGAGAAAAGAAAATGTGATTTCATACCCATGTTTGGTGCTCTCAAATTCCTAATAATTTTGGCTTAGATAAATTCTCTGAATTTAAATTTGAATGGAGAAATCATAATGATAAGGTATAGGATTAGTAGGGATTAACTCATCCCGTTAATATTAGTGGGTCCCAATCATAGATGCCAACAATATACATAATTTTTCTTTAATAAAACTAGATGATTTAACACAAAAATTCCCTTTAGGCGGCACTTGCACTGTATTGTATCCAACAATTTTGACCACACCAAATTGATTCTTAGGGTCCTTTTGAGTTAAAAAAAAAAAAATTTTGAAGAGCATCACTAGCGGTTCTTATCTATTCATTAATGTATATAATAAGCAAGCGCTGCTAGCAGTTCTTATCTATTCATTAATATGGAGAGGAGCTAGCATTGCTCTAGCATTGCTAGTGACTCTCAATTCTCTTTTTCAACTTGAGAGTCACTAGAATCCAAGCTCATATTTATAGACCTTGTGGAATCCAAGTCAATGAAATTAGGTAGTTTTTGTATGGATCTTTGTCTTCTGCTATTGGATTTGAAGAGATTGCAGGAGAAACTCTAATCTTTAGCTTCATTTTCTTCTCTTGCTCGCTCTCTCTCTTATTTCTCTATCGTGGGATGAGAAGCCAAGAGGAGAAAGGGAGAGGGGGGAAGTGAGTGGTGGTGGTGTAACCAACGAAGAGAAGAGGAGTGCTACTAGCATTTCTACTAAAATGTTGGAATTGGTAAAAAAAATAAAAGATTGTGAAGAGAAGCGCCGCTAGCAATTTTTACGCACTTTTTTTTTTCACCTGAAAGAAACCTGAGAAACAATTTTGTGCCGCAAGAATTATTGGATCTTTTTGAGTGTAGGTACTGTCGAAAGGAAATTTTCATGTTAAATCCCCACAAAATTGTAAACTTCACAAGTAGCCGACACAAAGTTGGTTTGATGTGGTAGACCAAAAAATCCAACAAATTAAGGGCCTGTTTCTTTGCCAGAATTCTAAGAATCTATATCTGGAGGAATTTCAAATTTTCCAAAAGTTGTCGATTTAGTTAGAATTTCAAATCCCTTATCTCGGTGGAGCATTTGAAATTTCAATAAAATGTATAGAGAAGGTAATTTCAGGAATTCCAAAAAGTAACCTAAGACCTTTTAGGCTACTAAAATTTGGAATTATGGTAAAAAAAAATACTGTATTTCAAATTCCAGGGGATAAGATGTCGCATTATGTCTAAGAAAGCCCAATATAACAAATTTTCATCATAAATTCTAGTAAAGAAACAAACCCTAAGGGTCAAAGAAGTAGTTACTTCCGAAGGACAATATTAGGATAAAGTGCTTTGACAATCCGATGAGATGATCATATTATCATATTATATTTACAATTTGATGAATTCTGGTGAGATTTCTGTTTTTTTTAGCTGAAATTGCAATGTTTTGATGATATGATGCTATGGTAATATTATATTGATATCTATACTTAATTTGCAGCATTTGTCAATGTTCTATTATATATTATGCAGATTTCATATTGCAACCTGGTTCATTTTTCGTCATGCCAACCACGGGCATGATTTGTCACAAAAAAACACTAAGCAGGGACAGAGGATAACAGGACGTAAAAAGTAGGCAAACTTACTTGGCATATAAACATTTTCCAACCCCACGTACACGATATCTTTTAATTAAATATGGTAACATTGCATACAATTTCAATAAACAGAAATGGCAGACAATTTTCTGGCATTACATATCGGACCAAAAATGAATGGTGTGTAAAATGGACCATTTTGTTTCAGAGGAAAGCATGTTCCTCTGATTAAGTTTAAAAACTAAAGATATGCCTATGTTATTTTCGAGTTTGTAGTCAACAAAAAAATGCTTTGCAAGATGCACACTGCCTTGTTTTTTTTCTGTTTTTGTCTGTCCCTTTGTTCTTTTTGGCATTTCTTTCGTCCTTTTCTCCTTCTTTTTAATTCAATTTTTCACAAGGAAAAAGTAAGTTACCTATGGATTTTTTCATTAGTTTGGATAATTTACTTTTAAAGTGAATTAAAATGAAGGTTCATATTGAATTAAATTACCCAAACAGGCTATAAGAATATGGGAAAATGTTCTTTGGAAATAGGGGCATTCATGGGCCTGATTGGACTAAGGTATATCCAGGCTTAGTTTGACTTTAGAAACATTGACCTGGGTGTTGCCCAAGTCTAACATAGACGATAAAAGCTAGAGTTAAGCTTGCCCATTTAATCAATCTGGCTAAATTGAATTGCGCTTTCTATTAATTTTATGTGTATTCAAGCAATTGTTTAGACTAATTGAATTAAATTATATGCATGTCTTATATAGGTGAGGCCATCCCGGGCATTGAAATTTTTACAACTTGATCCAAGCTTGGCCTAATTATTGAATAGGCACTAAATAAATATCTAAGTTCAGCCCAAAGCGAGCTGAAATTGGATAAGCTTCGGGCTGGCCCGACCCATGAGTGCCCTACTTGGAGGCAGGAGATGTGGATACAATGGACCAATGCCTTTGTCGCTGGCCTCTCCATTAATTGTTTGCCCGGGGGGGGGGGGGGGGGGGGGGGGGGGTGGGTGGGGGGTGGGTTCGTGGGGTTTCTTACCCTGTGGCGGCTTGAGATTGTTCTTTTTTCGTACCCCTCTTTAGAGAAACACATATATCTAGAATACCATTTTGGTTCAGAGTCCGATGCCCTAATGTAATTGTTACGCGCCACGTCGACAAAGAACCACTTCATCTTGAGGCTTTTCATTGAATGGATGGCAGTTGCACGTGATCTTTGTAGATGTTGCGCACCATGGGCTGAGCATGTACAATTGCGTCGGAGGATATGGACTTTTGTTCATGCTATAAAACAAAAAAGGAAAAAAAGATAATTATAATGCTCTTATATTTAATATTTGCTCAAAATTATTCATAAAAAATATTTACCACAAAGCTATTCGCACACAAACAAATATTTCGTAAATGATGATTTTACTCTTGTAGAATATTGAACGATACGACATTCTAAAAAATACGACATCTAACTCTTCCTCCAATCCCAAAGTAAATTTTCACTATGAAATTTTATTTTATCTTTATCATTTTTACTTTTTGAGAATTCTTGAGTTAGGGTTCTTTTTATATAGGCTTTTGTCATCTAGAAATCATTTATTTTTGTCATCACAAGAGGTATGTGGTCTCTATTTTATTATCTTCTTGATTTATCGAAAGAAGAAGTATCCTATTTTTTCCTCTCTTATGTAGAAAGGAAGGAGTTAAAATTCTGAATTTCGTTCGCTATCCTACAATAATAAGATAACACACCATTTGACATTCTATAGTGGTAAGATATCGCAAAGGTAAAATCATCATTTGTTGATATCTATTTCTGTATGAACAACTGTGTAGTAAGTATCTTTTTGTGAATAATTTTTACGTAAATATGAGATTTAAGGTCATCCATACAGTAATTATCCCTAAAAGAATTTGATCACTCATTTGGACATAAGCTTGCGAGGGTGACAATGGAAGCCAGCACTCATGGCTACCCCAACAATGAACCTGCCGACGATAGGGAGATAGCTTGTGAAGTGTCCACATCGACATTGTAATTTGTCCTTGGAACTCACCCCATCAGCCTTGACCTAAGCACATAATTTATGGAATGAACTGTGGGTTTCTACAAATTCGATTAAGAGACGGTCATTAGCCCTGAAGAATTATAAAAACTTTAGGAAAACTTGGGGACGACACTATTTCTCCCTAACCTATACTATGAATCACTATTATGAACTACTTTAGGACATAAAAAAATTATTTATTTTTCCAATGCAGTGGCCTTCATCGAGGAGACTCCCTATCTCCTTATTTATTTATTTATTGTAGGGGCAGAAGTTCTCTTGTGTCTCCTTATCAAAATTGAAAAAGAAGGCTGTTTTTTATATGTTGCTAAGATTGCCAAAGGGGCCCTAGGCATTTCCCAACTTCTTTTAGCATATGATAGTTCTATCTTTTGTAGAGCCACCTCGACTGAAGCTTAGAAAGTCAAAAATCTTCTTGAGGCTTATTGTATGCAAGGTGTGGGCAACTTAATAACTTTCATAAATCTGATGTTTATTTTAGCAAAGATGCTTTTCAAAGAAGATGTAGGGCTATAGCCCAAATCCTTGGAATGAAGTCTATAGGGAATGATGAGAAGTACCTTGGGGATCTTTTAACGTTAAGAACAAAAATCTAAGTTTTGAGTTCCTAATCAATAAAATTCAAAATCAAATTGGTTCTTGGCAAATTCCTCTCTTATCCCAAGCAAGGAGTGGCACATTAATAAAATATGTCTCTTCTACAATCCCTATTTATAATATGTAAGTCCTAAAACTCTTGAAAAAAAAACTACTGATTCTATTGACAAAGTGCAGAGGAGGTGTTGCTAGGGGAATGCTGGAGGAAAAAAGAAATGCATACAATCAAATGGGATGATATTTGTGAACCTATTATTTAGGGGGGTTTAGAGATTAGGGATTCAAAATCTAATAATATGACTCTCTCTTGGTTAACACATGTTAGAGTTATCTTAACAACAATGACCTTTTATACACCAAAATTTGAAAGGCTAAGTATTTTCCCTATAGATCTTTATAGGAACAAAGAGTTAAAAGGGGAAAATTTTTTTTATTCTGGAAAGGTTTTGTTGAAGGGGTTGAATTTATAAAGGAAAATGTTGGATGGATTATAGCGAGAGGAGATAGCATTAATGCTTGGCAATGTAATTAGATCCCATGTAATGAGGGCTTTAGGAAACCCTTTTCATCAACTAAGGACCCTAATCTTTCAGTTTGCAAGGTTTTAATTAAGTTCGAACATGAACTGAAAATGTTAATAAATTGAAGATTTATTTTGATAACAAATATGACGTGAATGATATTTGTAAGATTTGCATTCCTAATGCTAATAACGATGATAAAAGGATTTGGCTATGGACTAAAAACGATCAACTTACCATCAAGCCAGCCTATAAGCTATTATTGGACAAGGATGTTCCTAATAACCAAATCTAATCATATTGGAGGGGAGTTTTTTTTTTTTTTTTTACAAAGTTCCTCTTCCTAAAAGAGGTTTTTTTTTTTTGGGCTGGAAATGCCTCAAAAATACTGCTATGGTAAGAAAATTTATTAATTCCAAAATCATTTCTTTTGATGCAAATTGTCTTATTTGTGCTAAAGGGAAGGAAACAACTATTCATGCTCTATTTCTTTGTGATCATGCAAGCGCATGTTAGTTTGGATCGTTTTTTAGCTCTCTATCTCCTAATTTCCGGAACCAAAACTTAAGAGATTGCTAGTTAAAGTATTGTGAAAATGATTTTTTTCCTCCCTGATTAGGAATGATCCCTACAAGATGAGAATTGTGGTGTCTTGGTAGGTGATTTGGACGGCTAGAAATGATTTTTTTAAAGAAATCTCAAAATAAATGCCTCTAGAATTTTTATGGCTATTAATAGTTACATGGGGAACCTTCTGAATTACATTGCCCCATAAAATTTGGTGATATTTATCCAATTTCTTTTCTTAAAGTGATCTCCTCATCATTTGAAGCTCTTGTTTTGTGATGCTATTAAGGCACCAGATGGTAGGGCAATGTTTGGTTTCATTATTAAATTGAATAATAATTTTTTTCATATAGGAGCCATCTATGGACCCAAGGTCTTTTTCGCGAAAGAGGTTGAAGCATGTGGGCGATCGACAAGCCATTATGAGAGCTAAATATATGGAGTTGGCAACAGTCTTTGTTTTGTCTTATTTGAATGATGTAGTGATGGTTTTGAATGATTATAGTGATTAGTCCATCAAAGCTATTGTTTTGAATATTCTAAGTTTATCTTCGAAATAGTCATCTTTGCTTTCATCCCTAGAAGGTTTAAAAGGTGGCCCATTTTTTTGCGAGAATCTGCTATTCTTTATACGGCGTGTTATCAGTCTATAACTTTGTAGTTTTATTGGGTTTTGTTTGGTGTGTTTCTATCTTTCTTATTGTTTTGTTGTGTTTGGTGTTCTAGTCCTTGTTTCTTGCTGTTGGTCCTCTCCTTGTTATTTGGTTTCTCCTTTTTAATAAATGAATGATGAATTTATTTTTACCAAAAAAATGCATAGCAAAGTTAAGTTGATGCTTTCACATGAAATATTATATTTTTCCAAGACATTTGAGACTTTAAAACACATCTATATTCCCATGCTTTTCTTTTTTTTTTTTTTTTTTGGTGTGTGTGTGTGTGTGTGTGTGTGGTGTATAAGATTTTTTTAAGATTGAATGGATTGAATACTTCTTTATTGAGCCCAAGAATCTAGCAAATTTATACCACAACTTGGACAAACTGATAATGAACCTAAGGTCCTGAAATGCATTCCACTGTGTACGTTGGTTGGCCTTGAGAGGATTGTGGTTAGCACTAGTAATGTTTGAGCCGATCGGAGAAGCTTTTGGGTGAGAGAAGGAGACCTCAGGTAGGAAATGGAGCCCTCCACTGAGAGAAGGTAAGAGAGCCCTTGGGCCGGGTGGGGGAAGGTGGCAGGCTTAGGGGTTGATTCCCGCGCAGCCAGTTGATAACTGATGCATCTTACCATAGAGGTCAGACGTCCTTGTCACATGGGTTTGAGTTGGTTTGAGTTAGTGGGTGTCATATCATATATTCATTATTTTTCTATGAAAAATGTTAGATTTTTAAAGAAAATTTTATATATGATGATTTTGATAATAAATATGTAAATAAGTTATTGATGGGTCTAGAGAGTTCGTTTGGCAAAAATTTGTATTGAATATAAATAAAAAATTGACTTTATACATATTTTAAAACAGTGACACCAAATGACCACATTCCCATTGTTATATATGAAAGCTGCTGGCTTTGACTGGTAGCTTCCTTAATTTTGACTTTAGATGAGGCAGTGGCACTGCTCAATCCCACTTGAACTCATACCCCACTGCACAAATAAGACTTTTGTATCAAAACCCAAATCTGCCTTAAATTCGACTACAGTCATTATATATAAATTTTATGTTTCTCTAATAGGAGTGGATTGAGAGTTGAGACAGATCACCATCCTCCAAGGAAAATGTAAATAAATGACTTTATAATAAAAAGTTATTCAAACTTGTCGTAAAAATTCCAGTCCCCAGGGGCACGGTATCTTTTAATTAAATTAGGCTCCCATTGGCATGCAAATGAAGTAAAGTGAAATGCCAAACTTGTTTAATTGCACCGCAAGTGAGAGCATGAGATGAATGGTGTGTACATGTAACATATATAAGCCATTTTGTTGCAGCATGATTTTCCTTTGATAAAATTTCATCACTAGAAATATACACATCATTTCCGAGTTCATAGATTACACAAATGCTTCGCAAGATAACATATTACTGCATGTAAAATATAGATGTACTTATGATCAGCCTTTAGGGTACCATTTTCTGTACATGATAGAAAAAAATACAAAGAGAAAATTTCTGACTCATTTGGATAAACCACTTGTGAAGCTGACACCCGTGGCCGGCAACCACGACTGGCCGTCAATGAACCGGCGAACGGTAAAGAAGCTCGCCTGTGAAGCGTCCATGTTTGCGTGGTAACCGGGCCATCGAACTCGACCCCCCAGCCCTGCCCCAGGCCCATAATTCATGTATTCACCATAGTAGAGTGTGTTCAAAGCGAAATTACCAGCCCATGGTAGCCACCCTTCTGGCCTAACTTGGCTATTAATATATGTTTGCATGAAAACTGTTCTTGAATATGGCTTCCATGGCCTTCCTAAATAGCTGGGGTCCAGAGCATACACATAGCTACGTTGGATGGAGAAGCCAGTGCTCTGATTTGGATCCTTTCGTCCTTGGGCTGTGATGGTTGTCTTCTGATATGGGAGTGGCTTCCTAGTGAAGATCTTGCAGTTTTGTAGAACCGCGGCGCCATTGCCAAAGATGAAGTCAATGGTTCCGTAGATGTTGCACTCACGGTAGAACTGGCGAAGAGAGTGCGCATAGAGGGTGTCTTGGTAGCCTTCGATGCTGCAGCGGAAGAAGGCCGAACGGTCTGAGTCTACTCGGAGCGCCACGGCCTGGTGATTGTGGGGTCCTGCTGTGTTGCGAAATGTAATGTCCCTTGCTATGAATCCCCTCCCTGAAACAGCTGCAAAAGAGAGATTGAACAAAGCTTAGATATTAACCTCGATGTGCTTTGAATGTAATTCTTTTTAGGTTAGGCCAAGCCCAAGCCCAAGCCCAAGCCCACATGAAAATGAAAGTAAAGACTCAGTATGTGCTCCTATACAGGTTGAGCTGGGCCTAAGGTCCTGGATTTTGAAGGCTGAGTCGAATTTTGACTGAACTTGGGCTTGGCATTTTGAATCTGAACTGGGTTTGGGACCCTTAACTACATCTATAACTTCTCACCCGGTAGTGGTAATTCGGATTTCATGCAGGCTACGGCCTGTCCTAGCACAAAAACTGGCCTACCCAAGTTGCAGCCACTGCTGAATATGAACCACGATCTTCATGTCAAAATCATCCAATTCACTACCACTACGTAGTTCTTTCCAATAGTTACAATGGGCTAGGCCAACTCTACAACAGGCACAGATCCAGCCTCAGCTAGTGAAATGAGGTGGCTGTTTGCTTGCAACAACGAAAAGCCATCTCAGAACTTGATTGAATTAATCCCAGATTTTGCTAAGCGTAAGGTTGTTGGAAGATCTTTCAAACACCTTAGATGTGCTAATGGGCTGGGCAGAGACATATCGAGGCCCATCTTGTCTTTAGAAACACAAGGCTTTATACGGCGTAACCAGACACAGACTGTAAATATAAAACCCAACTAGCACATTTAGTGAATCGGGCCAGGCCAAAGCAGGCTTTTTATGAGTTGCATGGGCTTTCTGGTAATATTTTTGTGAAACTATAAATTATAAGCATTCCTTATTAGTGCTGGGCTTCTATCACTGAATCCAAGCCCATGAACACCCTGCCTCCTAATTTTTTTTATTCTCCCATGTAAGCCCACATATGCCTGGCTGTTCCATGAATAGTCTGGACATTTCATAAAAACCCCACTATATGTCACACAGAAACCTTTCACACACGGAGACCTTTCAAACACCCTACAAGCCAGGTTGTTCCATGCTTAGGAATGATGGTCTAGGGACGTCAAATATGATAGTATGACATAATATAAAAAGTGCTGGGTTATGGTGTTCCATGCGCGGCCTAACCTAGATACAGACCCTCTTATAAATGGGATTGTAAGAAAGTCCTCACCCCGGTCAAGTACATCAAGTAGCCGGGTAATTGGGCAGGCGCAAAAGCCTTGCCCAGACCGAGCCAGGCCTTTGTTGTGTTGGTCCATTTCCGTTCCATTGGAAATGTGATTCCAAACTGAACCAACAGAAAGTACCTGTGGCACTCACCAAAAGTTGCAGTCCTGAAAGTAGTCCACCCTTGCAAGAAATTCCTGCTGCCAGAAACCACCGTCTTCCCCATCCCTTCTCCTACTAACATTATATTCATCTTCTTCTTCTTCAACTCCACATTCTCATTATACAGCCCCTTCTTCACATAGATAACATACCTCCTTGCACTGTGATCGGGACTTTCATTCACTGCCTCCACTATCGATCGGTACCGTCCACTCCCATCTGCCGCCACAACAGCATCAACCGGCATCCGCGAAGGACTGGCATGCACAAGATCTTGATCTTGCGTGGAGACCCACGGTGGAAATTGAATGTCCTCGTCACTTTCAGTAGCATTTTCTGTTGGCAACATTGGGGTGCTGTGAATTCTCGAGAACATAACCAACACATTGCTAACAAGTTGAGTGACTTGGTGCAAGCTTCCTTTAATAGAATTCATCACACGACCATCAGTGCCTTCAAATCCCTCCATGCATGTGTCTTGATTACTGAGAGCAGCACCTAGCCATGCTTGCAGGTTCCCTTCTCGATGAATGCTTCTTGAACCCGATCGGATCTTCTCAATCTCCAACATTGCACCTCCAAGCTCGTCCATCGAGTAGTCCAGCAGCTCCTTACAATCCTCAATTGCGATCTGTTCGCGAAGATTGTTGGAGAGCAAGGTGAACCTTGAGACCAACTCAATCGTCCGTTGCACCTCCTCCATAGTTGCCTTAACCACAGAGTGGATGATTGAAATGGGGCTCCTCTGGCCCTTCCTTTCGCATTCAGTTTGGATATTTGAAACACATGAATTGGGGTCAATGGTGTTGAAGCATGCTTGTTTTAGTAAGATTTGTATAGTTCGGATATCTTCATTGAAAGAAGAAGAAGAAGAAGAAGAAGAAGAAGAAGAAGAAGAAAAAGCTTCAAGTGTAGTAGGTAGGAGGATGCAAATGAACATGAATTTAGCCAATTCCATGGTTAGGCTATTTTGATGAGGGAAAGAGAAGACGTTTGAAGGTATCTATCTAACTAGGTTTTGTAACTTTGTTGTCAGTGTAGAACTAGGGAATATGAGTATGGTTTGTCTTGGAAGAAAGGGATTCTCGCCCTTTATCACTTTTACTTGTATGGAGGAAGATGGAAAAATGGAATAACAAAAAGGTGGTAAGGAATTAGGATCCCTTCCTTCACATGCATGGGATAATTGAGAGAAGTTATAATATGAGCCCCTGAAGTTACTTCATTGGGTTACAGATGTATGGTCAGATGCAGGGCATTTGGGTCTTTCAAGTATATGAGGTGAGGTAGCATTGATGTGGTGGAGCACCAGATCATGGAATATTGGGCGAGTAAAGGAAAACCATACTACAAAGAAAGTGAAAGGTGTGCTTTTATAGGGGGGAGCTGTGATAGGTGTGATTATGCCACGGTTGCTTCTCCTCTGGTTGAATCCGATTCCGCTGGAGGGGACACAACTCATTTCGAAAATGTTGTAAGTGAACGCCCAAGTCACCATGGGTGGAACCCAGCATTAATATGTGTTCAAGGGTGGAGATGTATCTGACTCTTTGGGTGAGGCTTCAATTTGCAAGTCACCATTACCTATGAGTTGTGTCTATGCCGTCAAATATCTGAGTTCTCATTACCTTGTATGGGTGAGTTTTGTTTGTATCCAGTCCCAGCAGCTGGGTTATTAAAAAAAAAAAAAAGTGAGGACTCAATATAGACAAGTATTCATGGGGCCCACCACACACATCCAGCATGACTCACTATTTGGGCCACTTTCTCAATCTCTTTTATGGGACTCACTTATTGAAAATCCAAACTACTTAAAATGAATGGTTTCTTCATATATTATACTAAATCAAATTCACTCCTAAGCACTTTTGGGTACCATTAGTTAATCATGTCTAAAACATAGATTTATCATGTCCGATGGTGGACCTCCCTATTTGGGCACACCACCTTCCCCATTTTGGCGACCTTTGAAGAGCCCAGATCGGCAGGGGTGGAGTGGTCAGAGACCCAAAGAGTGTGGTAAAAAATTGACAGATTTTGATTTACAATCTAATGAAAGTTTATATATTGGTTTGAATCCCAATTTTCAAATACTAATTAATTTCCTTTTTTATTAGTCGGCTCCTTGCCCCTAATTGTTCAACAATTGATAGCACACTGAAGACCTCGGTAGTGTTACAAGAAGTGGCCATCAGACATTTTGCACCTAGGCATCTTTTAATTTTGGTCGAACCAAGAGCCCAACAAAATATAACTGATGCTTACCAGGGCCCGATTTATTTGCAATGAATTGAATTATTAGCAATTCTATGAAAATGTGAAGACCCATTAATGGCCATTAGATTTCTAACAGTGGCTGGATTGACAGAAAAAAAAAGTGATGATCCATAAACGGCCATTAAATTATCTCCCTTTTAATAAAAAAAATGAACAGCCAACCTTTGCACTTGTAAATCAATTTGATCATGATTCATAGGAATGCAAGGAGCCCATCTACATTTTCACTATATATCTTTCACCCTCGTCTCTTTAAAAGTATCATTTTGGAACCCATTACACAACCATTGCTAAGAATTAAGTTCCTTGCAAACAAAGGGTCCATTTATATTCCATCAAAAATATTCCTTTTCCTATCTCTTTTTAATAAGTGGGGTCATTTTCTTTCCTTTGAATTTTAAACAATATAAAAAAACACCTTAAAACTTCATTATCTATCAAGTTTCATCCAATAAGTGGTACGCTTTATTTGTATAAGCTATGATCTTATTTAGCTCTCTCTCTCTCTCTCTCTCTCTCTCTCTCTCTCTCTCTTCTAGAAGCGAATGTCGTTGCCACAATATGGGATTGGAATGAATCCTCTTCTTCAACTTTTGGCCTTGCCTTTAGCTTCACTGGTATTTTTCTCCTCATTCTGATCAGTACATTTAGTGATGGAGCTTGGAATTTCTTCCGGAGGGGGCAAAGATGGATTAAAACCTATATAAAAAAGTAACTAAGTTAAATTAACATAAACACTTGTTTTCATTTTTCTACTTTACTATCAAATGTTAGCTAATATGAGTGAAATAATAAAGAGGTGTAAAATACTGTATAAACAATAATTTTTAGAACTAGCAATTATAAATGGAATTACAAAAAGGCAAAACACTATGAATCGTATTATAGAGAGGTATTAATTTTTGAAACAACTATTTTTTATGTACTTGATGAAATTAATTTAGTTGCAATTCTGAGTATACAAAAAGATGATACTATGTGGACTATCAAGGTCTCATCTAGTAATGAGTATTTGCCTCATGACGGTCCCAATTTCATCACTACCATCAATGTTTGTCAATTACAAATAATAATTAGTGATATTTTTTTATTTTTAATATTTTTATCTTTATTTTTCTTTGCAAAATTGTATTTTTTGCATGATATCATACAGACACAACCAATCATGTACTCAATCGCATAGTGGGTCCCACTCCTATTGATATGGAATTCTGGGATATATCCTTAGAGGAGATGTTATAAATTCTGAGCATTTCGGATTATAATCATGTGGGCCGTACAATAGATTTCTAAAGGCCTGTAAGTTTACATACAATAGTGATTTTTAGATATTTTTTACCTAAAATAAAAAGATGGCAGCCAAAAAAAAATCTAATGGTCGTCACTCTTGCCAATCTAATCGATCCATTTACATAGCCCCAGATCTCCAATCCAATCTAAACAAAATCAATTTTCTTGACTGGTTTTTAAATAACATGGTATAAAAAACATCTCCTCATAACAAAAAATAAAGAAAAAAATAATGTCAAGAAATAATTCTATTTAAAAAATACAAAATGACATGAAAAAGATTAACATATGGATTACAATATTCTCATTAAAGACATCCATTGAATTCAAATAACAAAAGGAAAAAAAAAATATAAAAGAAATAAAAGGGAAATGAGTTTTTTGAATTACATGTATTTGAGAACCAATGCAAATAAATATTGAAGAATGAAGAATAAGATAACAGGAATACTATGGTGATATGAAATGTTGACACAAACATTTATATGTTGAGGTGTTATAATAAGCAATGGTGGAGGTGCAAAGAAGAAGAGGTATTTGGAAGTCAAAAGAGAAATAAGGCAACAAAAAAAAGAAAGTAGAAGATGCTATTGCCGTACAAGAAGAGTCAAATTTTGACTGCTTTTGAAGAAATGAAAAAGACTATGTTGCCTCGTGTACTTAGTTGTACCAAAAAGTTAGGAGGGGAAAAAACAGTAAAAAAGTAATATTACCCACAGGAAGCATTTAAAGCCTTATCAACATGTGAAATTTTCAAAAAAGCTAGGAGGGGTAATTGCCCCTTCTAGCCCCTTACTAGATCCGTCCTTGAGTACATTTGTTATTTTGAAAAGAAGAAAGTAGCAAGCAGGTTTAGAGAAAAACGAAGTGGGACATTGAGGTAGTGATAGATGTTTCTATCATAAGAGGAAACGGGTTGTCATGTTAGGTATGCTAAGATATATCTCCGTTTCTTCATCATCAATTTGTTTGTATTTCTTCTTATTTTCATCTAACAGGAAGCAAGAGCACCACATCAGCACTCATAAATCTCATAGCATCACATCAAAGATCTCATGGGCAGCTCGTGGTATCCCAAACCAGTTCTTGAGATGCTACATTAGTGCTCCTTACAACCAACCACATCAGAGATACCAAATTGGCAAGCTTGAGCTCCTCATAGAGAGATTGAAAATTGGGAAGAGATTATAATTGGGAAGGGCTTTGCACCGGCTCCTCAAAGGAAGCCACATTAACGCTCTCAAATCTCATAAGAGTCACATCAGAGATCCAAAGGCGCCATGTGTTATCCCAAAAGTGTTTTTAATGCAATCATTATATTTCCAAGTGTTTCTTGAAATTTTCAAAAATTGAAATCTCAACTTTGGAGGAGGTTGCAATGATGTATCAACGTCCTATTTTTTGTCATTTTTTCGCTTAAAATATGCATAAATTGTAATTGTCTTTCCCATCTAAAATTAAATTGAAATCATAACAAGTGCATTTTAGCAACTATGATAAAATAAGTGGTTCACAAAACACAATTTAGTAGAGTTTTTTTTTTAATTTCTTCTTACTATCTCATTCAATCATCACACAAATATTAAAAATATTTTTGAAATCAAAACACATGATTTGAGCAAAAAAATTTTTTGCTCTTTACAATCACATACTTAATGCCAATGGCATGGTTATATTAATGCATTTCCATTAAGTGGGCAAAACTTGTCAAGTATATTAAAATGTTAGAATCAAGATATTAACAATGAAAATGCTAGCCACTTGCCTTATGATGAGAGAAAATGGAAATGAGAAGACACCCAAGCTCAAAGACCAAACCCACGATGCTCAAATGGAGAGAAAACACAAAGCCGAGCCAAACCGACATATAAAATGGGAGAGAAAATTTTATTTAAGGAACACCTCTAAACCATGAGCTTACTTAGAGCTCAAAGAAGATAGAGAAGTTTGAAAAATGGTGTCTACGGGATAAGGATGACGCAAAGAAGAAGATGTCGAAGGAAGACTGGTGATTGGTGGCTTTGGGGTTAGCTGGTCATGAGGTGCAAGGAGAAGGGAGAAGAGAGAATGAGGAAATGAATGAAGAAAAAGAAAGAAAGTAAGAGAAGAGCCGGGGGGGGGGGGGGGGGGGGGGGGGCGCGCGCTCGGGCATGGGCCAAAGGGGCCTTAGAGTCCTAATTTAGGTCCACCTAACATAATTTCCCCCTACCCAAAGCTAGTTCCGCCCTTGGTCACATTATATATATATAAAAGAAATTCTCAAAAACTCCTCAATTCAGCAAGGGAGTTTTTGCCCCTCTTGATTTGTCCAAAAAAATAAATCATCACACCTCACATTTACATGCCAACTTATATTAAGGGAGAAAAAATAGAAATCTATAAATGGTTTGATGTCCTAAATCATTGTATAAGAGGAAAACATTAGCTAATAAAAAAAGAGGTGCTTTTCACAAGAAAACACCTAAGGCATTTTCTAGCGTGCCTCATATATATATATATATATAGAGAAAGAGAAAGAGGGAGGGAGAAATTTCAAAGACTCCCAATTTTAAAAAAGGGGAGTTTTTGCCCCTCTTGATGTGTCCAAACAAAATCATGCACCTCATCTTTACATGCCAACTTATATTAATAGAGGAAAAAGAAGCATGTTTAAATAGTTTGACTATAAGAAATAGTACAAGGAAAACACATTATCTAATTAGAAAAGGGAAGTATTTTATAAGAAAATGCCTAGGGAGTTTTCTATATGAATGAGTTTTCTATATGAAAATAATCCTATGAGAATTAATTCTCACCATTTTTGTAAGAACTTTAGATAGGGCTCATCTATTATCCAATTCAAATCTTACAATATACAAGCACCCCTCCCTCGATAGTCACACACCCCAAGTTTTGGCCAGATCCGAACAGATTGGACCATTAGATCAATTGTACACTTATTCGAATGGACTAGACTTGTGGGCCATGGATGAGGGGGTTAGGAACATATGTTGAGGCCAAACTTGATATATAGGCCAAACTTGCGCGCGCTCGGGCATGGGCCAAAGGGGCCTTAGAGTCCTAATTTAGGTCCACCTAACATAATTTCCCCCTACCCAAAGCTAGTTCCGCCCCTGGTCACATTATATATATATATAAGAAATTCTCAAAAACTCCTCAATTCAGCAAGGGAGTTTTTGCCCCTCTTGATTTGTCCAAAAAAATAAATCATCACACCTCACATTTACATGCCAACTTATATTAAGGGAGAAAAAATAGAAATCTATAAATGGTTTGATGTCCTAAATCATTGTATAAGAGGAAAACATTAGCTAATAAAAAAAGAGGTGCTTTTCACAAGAAAACACCTAAGGCATTTTCTAGCGTGCCTCATATATATATATATATATAGAGAAAGAGAAAGAGGGAGGGAGAAATTTCAAAGACTCCCAATTTTAAAAAAGGGGAGTTTTTGCCCCTCTTGATGTGTCCAAACAAAATCATGCACCTCATCTTTACATGCCAACTTATATTAATAGAGGAAAAAGAAGCATATTTAAATAGTTTGACTATAAGAAATAGTACAAGGAAAACACATTATCTAATTAGAAAAGGGAAGTATTTTATAAGAAAATGCCTAGGGAGTTTTCTATATGAATGAGTTTTCTATATGAAAATAATCCTATGAGAATTAATTCTCACCATTTTTGTAAGAACTTTAGATAGGGCTCATCTATTATCCAATTCAAATCTTACAATATACAAGCACCCCTCCCTCGATAGTCACACACCCCAAGTTTTGGCCAGATCCGAACAGATTGGACCATTAGATCAATTGTACACTTATTCGAATGGACTAGACTTGTGGGCCATGGATGAGGGGGTTAGGAACATATGTTGAGGCCAAACTTGATATATAGGCCAAACTTGCGCGCGCTCGGGCATGGGCCAAAGGGGCCTTAGAGTCCTAATTTAGGTCCACCTAACATAATTTCCCCCTACCCAAAGCTAGTTCCGCCCTTGGTCACATTATATATATATAAAAGAAATTCTCAAAAACTCCTCAATTCAGCAAGGGAGTTTTTGCCCCTCTTGATTTGTCCAAAAAAATAAATCATCACACCTCACATTTACATGCCAACTTATATTAAGGGAGAAAAAATAGAAATCTATAAATGGTTTGATGTCCTAAATCATTGTATAAGAGGAAAACATTAGCTAATAAAAAAAGAGGTGCTTTTCACAAGAAAACACCTAAGGCATTTTCTAGCGTGCCTCATATATATATATATATATAGAGAAAGAGAAAGAGGGAGGGAGAAATTTCAAAGACTCCCAATTTTAAAAAAGGGGAGTTTTTGCCCCTCTTGATGTGTCCAAACAAAATCATGCACCTCATCTTTACATGCCAACTTATATTAATAGAGGAAAAAGAAGCATGTTTAAATAGTTTGACTATAAGAAATAGTACAAGGAAAACACATTATCTAATTAGAAAAGGGAAGTATTTTATAAGAAAATGCCTAGGGAGTTTTCTATATGAATGAGTTTTCTATATGAAAATAATCCTATGAGAATTAATTCTCACCATTTTTGTAAGAACTTTAGATAGGGCTCATCTATTATCCAATTCAAATCTTACAATATACAAGCACCCCTCCCTCGATAGTCACACACCCCAAGTTTTGGCCAGATCCGAACAGATTGGACCATTAGATCAATTGTACACTTATTCGAATGGACTAGACTTGTGGGCCATGGATGAGGGGGTTAGGAACATATGTTGAGGCCAAACTTGATATATAGGCCAAACTTGCGCGCGCTCGGGCATGGGCCAAAGGGGCCTTAGAGTCCTAATTTAGGTCCACCTAACATAATTTCCCCCTACCCAAAGCTAGTTCCGCCCCTGGTCACATTATATATATATATAAGAAATTCTCAAAAACTCCTCAATTCAGCAAGGGAGTTTTTGCCCCTCTTGATTTGTCCAAAAAAATAAATCATCACACCTCACATTTACATGCCAACTTATATTAAGGGAGAAAAAATAGAAATCTATAAATGGTTTGATGTCCTAAATCATTGTATAAGAGGAAAACATTAGCTAATAAAAAAAGAGGTGCTTTTCACAAGAAAACACCTAAGGCATTTTCTAGCGTGCCTCATATATATATATATATATAGAGAAAGAGAAAGAGGGAGGGAGAAATTTCAAAGACTCCCAATTTTAAAAAAGGGGAGTTTTTGCCCCTCTTGATGTGTCCAAACAAAATCATGCACCTCATCTTTACATGCCAACTTATATTAATAGAGGAAAAAGAAGCATATTTAAATAGTTTGACTATAAGAAATAGTACAAGGAAAACACATTATCTAATTAGAAAAGGGAAGTATTTTATAAGAAAATGCCTAGGGAGTTTTCTATATGAATGAGTTTTCTATATGAAAATAATCCTATGAGAATTAATTCTCACCATTTTTGTAAGAACTTTAGATAGGGCTCATCTATTATCCAATTCAAATCTTACAATATACAAGCACCCCTCCCTCGATAGTCACACACCCCAAGTTTTGGCCAGATCCGAACAGATTGGACCATTAGATCAATTGTACACTTATTCGAATGGACTAGACTTGTGGGCCATGGATGAGGGGGTTAGGAACATATGTTGAGGCCAAACTTGATATATAGGCCAAACTTGCGCGCGCTCGGGCATGGGCCAAAGGGGCCTTAGAGTCCTAATTTAGGTCCACCTAACATAATTTCCCCCTACCCAAAGCTAGTTCCGCCCTTGGTCACATTATATATATATAAAAGAAATTCTCAAAAACTCCTCAATTCAGCAAGGGAGTTTTTGCCCCTCTTGATTTGTCCAAAAAAATAAATCATCACACCTCACATTTACATGCCAACTTATATTAAGGGAGAAAAAATAGAAATCTATAAATGGTTTGATGTCCTAAATCATTGTATAAGAGGAAAACATTAGCTAATAAAAAAAGAGGTGCTTTTCACAAGAAAACACCTAAGGCATTTTCTAGCGTGCCTCATATATATATATATATATATAGAGAAAGAGAAAGAGGGAGGGAGAAATTTCAAAGACTCCCAATTTTAAAAAAGGGGAGTTTTTGCCCCTCTTGATGTGTCCAAACAAAATCATGCACCTCATCTTTACATGCCAACTTATATTAATAGAGGAAAAAGAAGCATATTTAAATAGTTTGACTATAAGAAATAGTACAAGGAAAACACATTATCTAATTAGAAAAGGGAAGTATTTTATAAGAAAATGCCTAGGGAGTTTTCTATATGAATGAGTTTTCTATATGAAAATAATCCTATGAGAATTAATTCTCACCATTTTTGTAAGAACTTTAGATAGGGTTCATCTATTATCCAATTCAAATCTTACAATATACAAGCACCCCTCCCTCGATAGTTACACACCCCAAGTTTTGGCCAGATCCGAACAGATTGGACCATTAGATCAATTGTACACTTATTCGAATGGACTAGACTTGTGGGCCATGGATGAGGGGGTTAGGAACATATGTTGAGGCCAAACTTGATATATAGGCCAAACTTGCGCGCGCTCGGGCATGGGCCAAAGGGGCCTTAGAGTCCTAATTTAGGTCCACCTAACATAATTTCCCCCTACCCAAAGCTAGTTCCGCCCCTGGTCACATTATATATATATAAAAGAAATTCTCAAAAACTCCTCAATTCAGCAAGGGAGTTTTTGCCCCTCTTGATTTGTCCAAAAAAATAAATCATCACACCTCACATTTACATGCCAACTTATATTAAGGGAGAAAAAATAGAAATCTATAAATGGTTTGATGTCCTAAATCATTGTATAAGAGGAAAACATTAGCTAATAAAAAAAGAGGTGCTTTTCACAAGAAAACACCTAAGGCATTTTCTAGCGTGCCTCATATATATATATATATAGAGAAAGAGAAAGAGGGAGGGCGAAATTTCAAAGACTCCCAATTTCAAAAAAGGGGAGTTTTTGCCCCTCTTGATGTGTCCAAACAAAATCATGCACCTCATCTTTACATGCCAACTTATATTAATAGAGGAAAAAGAAGCATGTTTAAATAGTTTGACTATAAGAAATAGTACAAGGAAAACACATTATCTAATTAGAAAAGGGAAGTATTTTATAAGAAAATGCCTAGGGAGTTTTCTATATGAATGAGTTTTCTATATGAAAATAATCCTATGAGAATTAATTCTCACCATTTTTGTAAGAACTTTAGATAGGGCTCATCTATTATCCAATTCAAATCTTACAATATACAAGCACCCCTCCCTCGATAGTCACACACCCCAAGTTTTGGCCAGATCCGAACAGATTGGACCATTAGATCAATTGTACACTTATTCGAATGGACTAGACTTGTGGGCCATGGATGAGGGGGTTAGGAACATATGTTGAGGCCAAACTTGATATATAGGCCAAACTTGCGCGCGCTCGGGCATGGGCCAAAGGGGCCTTAGAGTCCTAATTTAGGTCCACCTAACATAATTTCCCCCTACCCAAAGCTAGTTCCGCCCCTGGTCACATTATATATATATAAAAGAAATTCTCAAAAACTCCTCAATTCAGCAAGGGAGTTTTTGCCCCTCTTGATTTGTCCAAAAAAATAAATCATCCCACCTCACATTTACATGCCAACTTATATTAAGGGAGAAAAAATAGAAATCTATAAATGGTTTGATGTCCTAAATCATTGTATAAGAGGAAAACATTAGCTAATAAAAAAAGAGGTGCTTTTCACAAGAAAACACCTATGGCATTTTCTAGCGTGCCTCATATATATATATATATATAGAGAAAGAGAAAGAGGGAGGGAGAAATTTCAAAGACTCTCAATTTTAAAAAAGGGGAGTTTTTGCCCCTCTTGATGTGTCCAAACAAAATCATGCACCTCATCTTTACATGCCAACTTATATTAATAGAGGAAAAAGAAGCATGTTTAAATAGTTTGACTATAAGAAATAGTACAAGGAAAACACATTATCTAATTAGAAAAGGGAAGTATTTTATAAGAAAATGCCTAGGGAGTTTTCTATATGAATGAGTTTTCTATATGAAAATAATCCTATGAGAATTAATTCTCACCATTTTTGTAAGAACTTTAGATAGGGCTCATCTATTATCTAATTCAAATCTTACAATATACAAGCACCCCTCCCTCAATAGTCACACACCCCAAGTTTTGGCCAGATCCGAACAGATTGGACCATTAGATCAATTGTACACTTATTCGAATGGACTAGACTTGTGGGCCATGGATGAGGGGGTTAGGAACATATGTTGAGGCCAAACTTGATATATAGGGTGGTCTCACATAGATTTTTCTATCTCCCTTTGTCCTATTCCACAATGGGACCCATAGGTGGGCTCTATAAAAGTTCTCACGATGGGTACGTAAGAACAGTTCTCATAGGATCAAAGCCCTCATATTTATATATGGACAAAACTATTATGCAAATGTCCCTCACACTGTGGTGAGGGATACTTCCTTTTTTGGAAAGTATTAATGTGTAAGAAGACAAAACTATTACTATAAATATATGGTGATTTTTAGGTAAGAACTGTTCTCACCTACCTATCTTAAAAACTTTGTGGGTCCCATTTGGAGATGAGACCGAGGGGTTGGAAAGATCTATATGGGACCACCCTAAATATCAAGATTGGTCCCAATTACATGTCCCTAACCCCTTTATCAGTGGCTCACAAATTTAGCCCATTCAGATTTGTTTATAGTTAATCCAACGGCTCAGTAAATTCGGATTTGACTAAAATATGGAGCGTGTGACTATCAAAGTGGTCTATGTGTATTGCAAGATTTAAATTGAATGATAAATAAGCCTCACCTAGACTTTTTACAAAAAGAATTTGTGAGAACTGTTCTCATTTGAATATTTCCTATATATATATGTTGCGAAGTCTTTCAAGCTCTCTTAATAAATTCAATATTTAAGCAACATCTATTATCTCCTAAATCTCTTTAGCATTAATGTCTTATATTTATCTCCCTCATTATGACAAAATGTACCAAACAAAGCAAAATAAATCAATCCTAAAATCTCTATGTTTATAATAATTACCCATTTACTATTAGTTATCTCATTTTAAAATCTCTCTAATTTAGAAAAAACATAATCTCTCTAATTTAGATAAAACATACCAAATAAAGAAAGATAAATTGATTCTAAAATGTCATGTCTCTAAAAATTTCTCATTCACTATTGATTATTAGGCAATGTTATTAAACTTAACCAAAATAAAGTATTGACCATAGTTTTGAGCTTTAACAAAAGTTTAGCTCATATGATTGTTAAATGTTAGTACTTGCATGTTTTGCACTTCAATTTAGACTGATCCAAACATTAATGACTTGAATTTTATCAAAATTGCCATTTATTACATTCTCATTAATGGGTCCCACAAGAGGTGCACCTTAGTTGATAAAGGACATCTTGCACGGTGGAAACATCCTTCTCCATCAATTGTCTTTCTCATCACTATTTTTCTCTGTGAATAAGCACGATTCCTAAAAGATTTGAAGTTTCAATATCCTTTCCTCCTATTTTATGCAGGGATCGATGTTTTGCAAAAGGACAATATTGTTATCTCATGGTAAGTTTACTTCACATGTTTATTCTTTATCATTATTATTTTAGATGTGCATCTTTTCCTTCTTTCATTTTTACTACTGTGTGTTGGCCCATATGATGCAACCATAATGTGTTTGGTTAATCTCACAAGAGTTTGAAGAAAGCTGTAGATTTCCTCTAACAGAATTTATTATTATTATTATTATTTTATTTAGGTGAGATTTGGTTTTCTTGTTAATGCGGTGATAATATTGAAACAATCCCAAGATATGGGACCAAAGAGTTCATGGAAGCACTAACTGCGAGCATAAATATTAGCATGATCAGGTAGTTTGGAGGTACTTATTGAAGTCAATCTCGACGAGTGTGCCATGGGATTTGGATTAGGACTTTTCACTTTATGTTTTAGTCACAAAAATAGTAACATTCATGTCTTTGGTCAAATGTTCTCTTTTCTTTTATACAAAGTGCTCTACATTTAAAAAAAAGGACTTTTAGGCCGAAGTCCATTTTTTAAAAGCTATGTAGCTTTAAGTCCACCTCCAAAGATTTTAAAGTTTTAAGTCCATTAAGACATTTTTAAAACACTAAAAACTACCATTATGTCCCTTCTTCTTTTTAAGTAGAGATTTTAAAAAAAAAATTTGCAGGCACTATTATAATCTGACCACCGGTCGGCAATAACAGTGGCATGCCGATGACTGTTGGTCACCGACCAACCACTATTCCGGTGACTTGCCGATCACCAACTAGCCAATGTTTCGGTGGCCAGCCACCGACAATTTTCTTGTTTCCAGTTTATTATTATTTTTTTCCATACCATGACCACATGTTCCTATTTTTAATCTTGTAATTTATTTAATCAATTTTAAACATGTTCCGTTCGAACCAAAATCTCCATAACAACTCTCGAAAACGGACTAGGATTTGAACATTACAAACTTAACTTATTTTACGATTTTGAAGCTTTACTATATTTTGAAACTTAAGAGACGAGAGGGCTCTCAATCTCTATTTATAGACATTATGGACTTGTAAACATTTGAAGTCCATACAATATCTAGATAAAATTTACAGAGATATTTTTGCATTATTACATTCATATACAATGTTTTGATAAGCTTAGAGTAACTGCATGATTACTGCACGTGTTCTTGTATTTGCAAAAGGATAAAGCATGATTACTGCACGTGTTCTTGTATTTGCAAAAGGATAAAGCCATATGAAATGTCTATGAATAAACTTCATTGGGCTTCTGACATTATAGCTTCTAGAAAAGCTTTACATGTATGTGTCCAATTATGGATGGTGTTACCTTTTTGATGAAAATGACACTTTCCGTTTTTTATGAGCTAAAAATGGGTAGACGAGGAGTTCACTCGTAGAAGTTGTTTCATAAGCTTAATAGATGAAGGTCGTATGTCCTTTATAAAAGTGATTCCTTAATGGAGAGAAACTCATATCCCGGGGAAGGACTTCATGAAAGATTATCTTTATTTGTGTTGAATTAAGGGGTGACACTTGTCAGGAAGGGAGAAAGCCTTTGAAGTGTGTACGCCGCGTTGTTGACCAAATCTTCATTAAAGAGGATACTTACTACATTTCTAAATTAATGACTTGATTATCAAAATTCTTCAACTGATGGTAGAATTGTTGGGCTTGAGTCTGCTTTATTGATGGAAGCAGTCGAAGAAGATGCTTCTTGAATAATTCCGCCATATTTCTTTATTATGGGATCTTTGAGAAATTGAATTTCGTCCTTTAATTATTGCATTTCTTGGAGGAGAATCATCTGCTACTATGTATCTGAGGAGTGAGTGTTGATGATTCACCATGAACCACTTGCTTGAAACTTTTTTGAAAAAATGCATTAAAGGCTGTATGTTTCTCGGATTGAGGAAATTTGAGTCTTGGCTATATTAGCAGAGAAGCTTGAGGTGATGACTTATGAGATTTATTGTCAAAGTCAGTAACCTTAAATCTAGCCCACCAATTGATGTAGGAGATACGAACAAGGCATGATGACTTAATGGTTTGAGATTTATTGTATTCCCAGTGAAAGATCCAAGGAATATAAGATGAGGATATGAGTTTAAAGAAGGAATTTGAAGGATCATGGATATCAGATTTATTTTGAGTTTTATATTTTTAATCATGAGACAATAATGGAGCAGGGAAAATGCAAGAGTGGGGACCAAAAGGAATCTAGTAATTTTCCAAAACCATATTTGAAGGACATTTGGAGGAACAACTAATCTATCACGAATGTGATTTCTTGGAATTCTGGTACAAAAGGATACATTCCCAAGCATTCATATAATCTCAATAATTATAAGACCATGAGGCGCTAGTGGGACTAATTACAAATTTGAAATATAAGAACTTGTCTACCCAGTCAGAGGGGGATAGAATATACATAATTTTCATTTTTGAATAAAAATGTTCATCATCTCGCTCTTCATGATTAATAATCACATTTTTTTATTGTACCAAAATGGTTTCATAGTAGCTTTGAGAAATATTGGGGGCTTTGGTGGCAAAACGCTTTTCTGGAAAGAAGAATTTGGAAACAATTTGGTATATGGTGAGGTTTTCAAAGACTTTATCATCAAGGAAGATAATGGGTGCTTCAAAGATTTTGACATATTGGGATCTTTTGGAATGCGAAAGCGCTGTTAGCACTGGAGAAGTTGGATTAAGGGCATTGAATTTATTGTTGGAGAGGATATTTATGGTGTCAATTACTAGAATTTTGCCTTTTTTCTTTTAGAGGCATCACTGCTTTTCACCTTACTTTCTCCCTGTAGAAATTCACAAGAAAGAAAATCAGGAAGAGAATTTGAAGAACCTTTGATAAATTCAATGTCAAAATAAAAAGTTGCGAGCAAAGCTTGCTATCAAGCAAAAATTTTTTTTAATGCAGCTTTTTTAACATCATTTTCAAAAAATATTTTTTTGGTAGATTTGCAATCAATGCTAATGGGAAATTTTTTATTCAAAAGATCATTTTGAACTTTGAGAATGTATGAGACTATGGCTACAACTTCTTTCTTTATTGTTAAATAATTTTGTTGAGTTACACTTCAAGTGCCTAAATAAAATCTAAAAGTTTGTTCCTTTAATTGGGAATTTCTTTGTAGCAGGATTTCACCAAATCTTATCTTAGATGCATCTATTTGAACAATTTTGAAAAGATCTTAAGCATGGAAGTGATTTAACCATTTTTTTAATTTGTTGAATACCTTTAGTATAATACCACCATTGTGTGCGTGTGTATGTGAGTAAACAAGATCAATAATCAACTATACAAGAAGACAAAATTTACGCGGCTTGACAAAGATGCCTATGTCCATGGAAAATCAATTTCCACTATATTCTCCTCTAATGTGTGAATTCATAGCCTTGGAATTTCAATATATGTCTACGGTTATAGATTACATCATATATATAGATATATATATATAATCACCACTTCTTTAGTCCCAAAGAATTCTATTCTTAGACAAAAGGAAAGTTATAATACTTTTAGGAGACTACTATTAACAAACAGGAGAGTCCTAATACTAGTAAAACTATCTAAGACACTGAATCCAATTTGGTCTGAACCCATTTGGCCAACAATCTCTCCCTCCAAACCATGGAAAGGCGCCTCGAAACCCTCATTGGTAGCCCATTCTATTGGAGATTTTTTATGGCATTGCTGAAGGAGCTTTTTTTCATGAGAGGGATTTTGATAAGAATCAAAGACTAATTTAAATATCCTAAAAATCTTTGTAATTGTTTTTTATCAGTTATTTTATCTCAGAAATTATCAGCAAACTTTATTGCTCTTTTAACTGGAGTTATTGTTTAATTTTTTATTTTGTAACCAAGAAATTGTATTTCTATTTGAAAAAGCTTCATTTTTCTTTGGAAAAGAACTAAAACATTTTTCTTAATTATCCACTTCAAAGTTTTTAAGTGGTTCCAATGCTCATCAATATTATTTGAGAAGATTAGAATATCATCAATATAAACAATTGAGAATTCTTTACATGGATTAAAAATATCATTTATTATTTCTTGAAGTGCTGAAGAGGCATTTTTTGAACCAAATGACATTAGACTCCGTTTAAAATGCCCAAAAGGGACAGTGAATGTAGTTTTGTAACAATCGTTTTCTTCAACCTTAATTTGCCAAAATCCTAATTTAAGTTCAAATTTTGAGAAAATACGAGTTTTATATAATTTTGCGATCATATCTTATACATTTCGAATTGAATATCTAATTGTTTAAAGAAGCTTATTAAGAGGTTTATAATTGATTACAAATCTTGGAGCACCGCACTCTTTTTCTATGACATTCTCACACTACAACAAGTTGCACTTTTGGCGACGTTTTTTGGCGACGAATTTATAATTTCGTTGCTAAAGACTATTATTTACCGACACATATAAATTTGTCAGTGAAAAGGTGACTTTTAGTGACGTTTTTTCAAAAAACGTCGGTAAAGGTGAATTTTACCGACATTTTCAAAAAAAACGTCGCTAAAAGTTTGACATTACCTCCGCTACCGGTTAGACATTTAGCGACGTTTTCACAAAAAGTCGGTAAAAGTAACCGTTACCGACCTTTATTGAAAAACGTCTCTAAAAGTCACTTTTAGCGACGTTTACTGCAAAACATCGCTAAAAGTCTAGCCTTTATTCCACTAGCAGTTTAGACCTTTACCCACGTTTTAGAGAAAACGTCGCTAAAAGTCTAGCCTTTATTCCACAAGCAGTTTAGACTTTTACCGACGTTTTTTAAAAAATGTCGCTAAATGTCTTTATTATACTTCAATAAAGGTGTAATGATTTTAAAAAACATTTGCCGATGAAATGAGATTTTGTGTGACGAAACTTTATTGTCGGTAAAAATTTTTTAAAATCTCCCGCCCATCTTTCTCCTTTTTCATTCCCCGCCCCCATTTGGTTTCGAATCTTTTCCCTTTTTCATTCCCCCGCCCCCATTTCATTTATCTCTCTCACACTCTCTGATTTATTGCTGATCTCTCTACTCTCTCTCTCTCGCTGCTCTCTCTGCTCTCCCTCTGCTCTCTTTCTGCTGTCTCTCGTTGCGCTCTTTGCTCTCTCTCTCGCTGCTCTCTCTGCTTTCTCTCTCATTGCTCTCTCTGCTCTCTCTCGCTGCTCTCTGCTCTCTTTCTCGCTGTTCTCTCTGCTCTCTCTGCTCTCTCTCTCGCTGCTCTCTCTCGCTGCTCTCTCTGCTCTCTCTCTCGCTGCTCTTTCTGCTCTCTCTCGCTGCTCTCTCTGCTCTCTCTCTGCTCTTTTTCTGCTCTCTCTCGCTGTTCTCTCTGCTCTCTCTCTGCTCTCTCTCTCGCTGCTCTCTCTGCTCTCTCTCTTGCTACTCTCTTTGCTCTCTCTCTGCTCTCTCTCGCTACTCTCTCTGCTCTCTCTTGCTACTCTCTCTCTCTCGTTGCTCTCTCTGCTCTCTCTCGCTGCTCTCTCTATCGCTGCTGTTTCTGCTCTCTCTCTCGCTGCTCTCTCAGCTCTCTCTCGCTGCTCTATCTGCTGTCTCTCTCGGTGCTCTCTCTACTTTCTCTCGGTGCTCTCTCTCGCTGCTCTCTCTGCTCTCTCTCTCTCGCTGCTCTCTCTGCTCTCTCTCTCTCTCGCTGCTCTCTCTCATTGCTCTCTCTCGCTGCTCTCGCTGCTCTCTCTTTCGCTGTCTCGGCAAAAGTTGAAAACGTCTGTAAAAGTCATTTAAATTTTTAAAAAATTAATTAATTAAATAAAATGACTTTTACCGACGTTTTCAAAACGTCGGCAAAAGTAATTTAAATTTTTAAAAAATAAATAAATTAAATAAAATGACTTTTACCGACGTTTAGAAACGTCGGTAAAATGAGATTTTAAAATTTAGTAAATACGAGAAATTATTTACCGACGTTAAATTTTCGTCGGTAAAACTCAAATTTAAATTAATGATTTTTGCCGACATTTTTTAATGTCGGTAAATGTATATTTTATCGTTGGTAAAATATAATTTTCGCCGACGTTTTTGGATTTCGTCGATATAGGGTTTTGCTGACATTTAGTTACCGACGTTCTGGCGACGAAAAAATTTTCATCGGTAAAAGTTTTTATCGACATTTTGTGGCATTTTGGGGACGAAATTTTTTGTAGCTAAAGATGTGATTTCTTGTAGTGTCAACATAAAAGTTACACAAGTCCAAGGAGAGTGAGATTTACAAATTGATTTATTTCAAAGAAGATCTTTAATTTCTTTATTAGATAGTTCTAATAATTTTCAGGTTCATTTGAGATGGTTGATCAAGCTTTTGTAGGAATATCTCTTTCATTAAATGTGAAGAGATAGGTGAGAGAGAGCTTATGTTTTTTCGTATGCCAAAAGGCAAAAGGAATTTCAGAACAACATTCTTTTATTAAATATGCTAGCTTTCTGATTTGGATTGAAAATATGTTGTTTCAAATTGATCTTTAATTCGATAGATATGAATTTCACTTTTAAGGTTTTCAAGGTATTTTTCTTTATGAGAAATTAATAAGTTAATTTGATTTATTCTTCCAAGTCTTGGACTTTCTATGAATTTAAAAGTTATTGGTTTATCATCTATGGAGGCATGAATTTCTTTTGTATCAATAGAGAATGACTGAATTTTTAATAGAAGTATTGTAAGAAGAATGACATCACTAAGTAACCCTTTAGTTATAGCAAATGAAGTTTGAATACATTTTCTATTTTTACAAATATGAGCATTAGGTAAGTTATAGTTAACTACTATATTTTTCTTGTTTGCATTACTAATTGTGTAATTTTTAATTTTTTCAAAAAAACCTCTTCTTATGCAGCTTACATTAGCACCACTGTCAATTAAACAGTCAACAATGAGACGAAGCCTTTAATTTTTAAAGTGATTGTAGTAAACCATTTGTGATAGTGGTATTTTATAATAGAATTTACAAATTATTAAACTTCTTCAAATTCTTACTCTAGATCATTGTCTTCATAATTTTTTACACTTGTTTTTTTTCTAATTCAACATTTTTGATTCTTTTTCTTAATTCAGTGATTTCTTGTGTGGCTTATTCTCTTTATTTAGTAATTTCTTGTTTTGTTTCATTTACTTTATTTTGAAGATCTTGCATAGTTATAGGTTTTGAAGGATTTAATTTTGAAGTTTGACATAAGATATTTTTCATAGAAATTGGTTCAAAATTAAATTTTCTTTTTGAATTGGTGCTAAGTATCTTCAAGAATTTTGCAAAAATATTTTCTTTTTTCTTCTTCAAAAGGATAATTATCTAATAATTCAGGTATCAATTCATCTTGAGCACTTAATACATTTATAGAGAAATAGGAAGAAGAGGAATAAGAAGAGCTATCATAGCTTTTACAACATACACAAATATCTTTTTCATCTTTGGTATCATGATCATGAAAGTTTAAGTTATTTAGTTTCTTTTTTGAGTCTTTAGAGAAGCATCCAATGGCAAAGTGTCCTTCTTTTCCACAATTATAATATTTATAATCAGATTTATTATATTTTGACTTTGATTTAGAAGAATTACTTCTTTTCTTTATTTTATATACACTTTTCTTTTCTTTTGATAACTTTTATGTGGTTTACAGGAGTCTTCGTTGTGGAAATATTTATGTCTTTTGTGCTTACGATATTTTTTATAAGCTTTTTTAGAAGGATTTTGGTGTGATTCATAACTAAATTGATAACAAAAATCACCTAATTCTTTTTTGCCAATTCGTTTTTGTTTGTGAAAATCAACTCTAATTTTTATATCACTACATAATGACATTTAACACAAGAGATTTTTTGAATTAGATCACCATTTGTATAATTGTCATAATTTAATCTACCATTATTTTATTCTCTTAAAACATTTTTAACCTTTTCTGCAAAATGAGTAGGAAGTTTTGAAAAAAAATTTTCTCTCCGAAATTCTTCATTAGAAATGAATAATTGAAAAAACAAGAGAGAGGGAAAGACATCTTTATACCATCGAAAATCAGATAAAGTTTTACATCTTAAATTGATTATGTGTTCTCTTTATTTTTCTATTTGATCACTGATGTTTTCAGAAAAATTGATAAGAGTATTATGAATTAATGTTTCTACAGCATTCGAAATATAATTGCCATTGGCATCAAGGAAAGGTTTTCCTTTTTTTAACTAATTTATTAAATTGATTATACTAAATTTTTTAGTTGGGGTAAGATAATACTTACACCAACCATGGAGCTAACCTGTGAAGCCAATAGTGATTGAATTTATCATTTGTAATTGTGAATTACCATTGATTAATCTAGCATTTGTGTATAAAATCATGTTTCTTAAGACATTAAGAATTCCATATTTTGTTTATCCATCTATATTCCATTCAACTAAGGAACTACCATCATATATACTTACCAGTTGCTATATCTAGTATTTCTTCAAAATTGATTTAT
The DNA here is from genome assembly GCA_037013555.1 of Sextonia rubra. Lineage (NCBI taxonomy): Eukaryota > Viridiplantae > Streptophyta > Magnoliopsida > Laurales > Lauraceae > Sextonia > Sextonia rubra. The sequence continues at coordinate 12,646,605 of JASUAD010000007.1, read as the reverse complement.
AGTAATTTTTGTCTTTGAAGTATGAGTTTTTGGGGAAAATAGTCTATTAATTTGAGGAATTTGATTTTTGTTTTCATTATCAGATTGTCCACCTAAGTCATCAGTATTGGTTTTGGAGGACTGTTGATCGTCTGAGGCTGAGGCCTTTATTAGCATGTTTATAGATTTTCCTTTATCTAATTTATCTAGTATAGGGGAGATTTCATTTTTAAAGTTATTTGGTTTCCAAATTTTTGAGGTAACTAGCTAAATCAATCTGTGCTTTTCTGGTTTGTTATTGTTTTCCGAATAGATAGCACTTCAAAGAGTATTCTACATAAGATATTTTGAACCACTATGAAGGTTTTTTTTTGTTTTTGAATTTTCTTTTTTACCACGACCATATGTTCCTAATTTTAATCTTTAAATTTATTTGATCAATTTCAAACATATTCTTATTTCTGACACATCTGATTAATGTTTCTGCTTATCATATACACTAATACATTATCTTGTTTCTTTAATTTGTGCACAAAAAATCTAGACAGCTATTGGCAGTTTCTTGTTTCTAGTTTGTTTGTTTGTTTTTTTTATTTTTGAATTTTTTTTTTGTTTTACACACCACGACTACATGTTTCTATTTTTAATCTTGTAATTTATTTCATCAAGTTCAAACATATTCCTATTTTTGACACATTTAATTGATGTTTCTATTTATCATGTATATTAATAAATAATCCCGTTTCTTCAATTTGTACATAGAAAATTTAGAATTCTTAATGTTCATGTATATCATATTCCTAATTCTTCAGTTTGTGCACCAAAAAATTCAGAATTTTTAATATTCCTGTGTCTCATGTTCTTGTTTCTAAAACACCCCGTTGGCTAGGGCCAGCCACCGGCTGGTTCAAAAGTGAACCCTAAGAAAATATATAAACTCTAAAAAGAAATAAGTGAATCCTAGGGGTAGAATGGCCGTTACACAAAATAAGTAGAATAAAATGGATTTAAAGCATTAAACCTTATAACACTAGTGGACTCTTGCAACTAAGAATAAGGGAGGCGGACTTCTACAAATTAAATTTGAAAAATTGGACTTCCACCTAATATACCCATAAGAAAAATCCCAATGGAATATGTGAGCTGTTTAAGATGTTTTACAATTGATTAGTGCTTGATTTATAAAAATAAAGTGTATTGCTTGGTAGTGGGACGTCATTGCTGGCTAGGCCCACATTAGTGTGGTAGTACAACATCCATTCTTATAATTACATCCTTTCCCAATTATAAACAAACTCAAATTCAAATTCTTTAACATTAAGGCTTCATTTTCTCCAAATCTAAATCCAAATCAAATTCTCTAATATATTGTTATTTTGAGCAAGGACCTTTGTTGCTAGTACAATTATATATAATCGAACCTCTAGTAGGTGCTTTATGTGACATATATTCTTAGTCCAAAAATATAACAAAGGAAATATGTTTGATCTTGGGGCACATTTGTATACACATCCTTTCTGTTGAAATAGAAAATTATGAAACTAGCAAAGTCTATGGAAATGAATTCCATGGGAAAAGAATTCCGCAGAAGTACAAAAGTTGGTGTTTGGTACAAAATATTTTTCCTTAGTGAATTGGAGATAATAGTGTTTAGTGTGGTTACAAAATATTTAGTGAAAACCATATAAAGAAAGGGCGGAAGGGTGGGTGGAGGATACAGAAAGGGGTAGGAAGTGTGAAAATAAGAAGAGAGGAGAGGGATATCATAGTAGAAAAGAGGGAGAAGCTTAGATATGGGGTTGCAACCTACAGTATGGAAAGAGGGGGGAACATTTTTATGAAAACGAAAGTCCGATGGTCCCACATAGGAATTCCATTTTCAACATTCTCGAGGAAACGTTTGACATAGCGGTGACGTGATGAAAAAGTGATTTCGAAGAATTATGCTATATTAAATCATCATCATTATCATCATCAAAGCCTTATCCCAACCATGTTGGGGTCAGCCACATGAATTCTATTTTTCCATTCCGTTCTATTTTGAGTTAAATCTTTAAATAAATGAAAAGTGTTACACAAACATGCCTTTAGGGATATTGTCCATATAACTGCCCTTAAATTTATGTGCAATATTGCACAGTTATAGAATATTATAGTCTAATGTGTGCGATATCACATGCCATAGGATATTGCATAAATAATCCTACAAGAAATACTGAACTTCGGTTAAAATGGCAAATGTCAGCTGTTCAATGTACATGCATTATCGCTTGAATTTATATAAAGAAGCTTTTGCTTATTCATAGGAAGAAGGCTCCTCACGTGATCAAATCACACCCAGATTCCTTCCTCCGTTAAAAAATAAATCCTGTATCATGTTGTTTGGTCCGGCTTAGAATTTTCCGACAGGCCATGGAAGCACAAACCCAAACCACATATTAAACAATCCTACACTTTCCTGCCCATGAGACATGAAAGTATACTTGTCCAAGCTCGGATTAAAGTGAATAGTCTAAAAGGCTCCAATGGGTGAGCCTAGCCCAAACCAAACCAACCATAAAAAGGCTTGGATGAGCAAGTAATTCAGCTTGTTGGCAAACTATGTTCTCATGAGTTCGGTTTTTATTTATAGGGATGGATGGCAATATAGGCCAAGTTAAAACAAACCCCGACCCATTTCTACATGGTTTGGTTTCGCAGTTAGTTTCTTTATTCTGGAGTCGGGGTCTAGTTCAAGCCGCGGTTAATGCTATATATAATATTCTGTAAAATATCGTTTTCCCAGCACTATTATGGTAGAATCGGTAGTAGGTATTTTATCTGAATATGAATTATAAGTCATACCATATCGGAAAGGGAAACTATGTTTGATCATATATATGTTGGGTATTCTTAGAATTGTAATTGAATTTTGAGTTGTTATATCTTGTATTACAATTAAAGGTGTTGGCAATTTATGTTGTCAGTATTGTATTTTCTATTTGTTTTAGACTAAAAGTTTGAAGAGTTTAAAGAGTTGGAATGAAGATATTTGAAGATGAAATGTCATATCTGTAAAACCGAATGTCCAATCGGGACAAGTTGCGTACCGTTGAAAAACTCATTTCACGTATTTATCCGTAAATCATAAGATTGCATCGATTGAAGTTGAAACGATAAAATTATAGCCTTGAAAAGCTTATAGAATTTATGTAACCATCGTACAAAAATTACGAAATTGCCATTGCACGAAAGACATTTTCAAATTATGCCAGAATTATAATTAGAAGTTCTACATGGACCAAAACACTTAAGGCACGAAATTAGGGCTTTAGATAAAGGGTTCCTCTCAACCCTAAAATACAGATATCATTATTCTAAATAGAGAATACACTTTGGAGATTATCCTTATTCTTTATAGCTTCGATTGAAGAGAATTTGTTGAAACTTTGAGTTCTAAAGTTTTGTTGTTTCTACATTTTTGTAAGAGATTTCTTATCTTGTGGAGTCAAGGTGATTGAATTAAGTGCAGAGAGCAGGATACGCAAGGTTGAGTCATGTCATGGATTTATACAAGAAGAACTATATCTAGGTCTTGGGACTAATTAGAAAGGGTTGTGAATATATCTTGCAACTGTTCAAAATTAGTGCTTGGTTTTTTAGTCCAGAGGGGCTCGTGGTTTTTTCCCATTGGAGTTTCCATTAAAAAATCTGCATATCTTCTTCTTGTGTGGTTAATTGTTTTTTACTTGTAATTTTACTTTATTTTATTCTGCTGCATATTATTTGGCTTGCAATCTAAAAATCCGGAACCTCAATAAACTTTCAAGTATTCTCTAAAAACCAACAATTAAAAAAATATAATAAATCTCAAGATACTCTTAGGGGTTGTTTGGCATCTTTAATATAATAAATCTCAAGAAACACTTAGGGGTTGTTTGGCATCTTTACTCCTTTTCTTATAGACCATCCAAAAAAGGGCCATCAGAAGATGAGCTAAAAAAAAGAGGGTAGAATAAAAAACAAATGTGTTTGGTAATGTAAGGATCTATTTTGAATAGACATTTTTAAATCAATATTTGAAAGTTTTTCATTTTTTTAGATCAACAAGTTATTAAGGGTTGAAATTTAACCTCACAGCCATGTGCATCATTCCAAAGAAATTGAACGGTTTGGATCTTGTGTTTGCAGCCCAAAAATTTACAAAAATAATATCAAATAATTCACGTCTTCAGCAAATATCTTAATATTGGTGATGATCAAATGACTAAAATTTAGTCTTATCTTAAACATTGACCTTATTAACATTTTTGACGATTTGGATTGTGATTTATTGTCTCAAAAATAATAATAAAAAAAAGGGACTAAATGGACTAATTAAAAATTGAGCATGTTATATCAATGGTTGAAAGTCGTTCTCAAATTTATTGAGATCCACAAGGAATCAAGCCTTAAGAATTGACCACATAGTCGTGTTACGCCTTCCAAGTATTTTCAATGATTTGGATCTTGTATTTGGGGCCCACAGAATTTAGAAAAAGAAAACCAATGACTCACCTTTTTTTGCACATATTTCAAGATTGGTGATGAACCAATGGTTGAGATTTGGATGTATGCCCACATTTGATGTTGTGAATATTTTCAATTGCCTTCTCGGACTTGCAAAAAAATTTAAAAAAAATGGATTGGGCGTGATGAACCCCAAAACACAGTAGCTCCTCCTCTTCTTTTTCACCTTTAGTTCTAAAGTACCTCATTGAGGGGGCATGTGGAAATAAGAGGTATAACCTTTACTTCTTTAAAATGGATAAAGGCTAAAAAGTGGTGCCAAATGCTTTATTGTTTCAAACCTTTGTCCACTCTAGAGAAATAGAGGATTAGAGGCAAATTTTAGATTGCCAAACAGGGTTTTAGTGTTGAATGCGTCTTCCAAATTTTCATGTATTTTTAAAAATTCGAAGTGTTTTGTGACTTTTCAATAAGATGTGTCTTTTGGGCCAATTTTGAGTGAATGTGACCCAAGGAATGCTTTGCAACTTTATTTATTAAGGCTCAATTCAAGTTTTGAAGCGCATTGTGTAATAGCATTTTCTTCTATTTTATATTTATTTTGATTTATTTGCAAGTCCATATTTTTTATTCTATCTTGGAGATATAATCTCATCAAATCTACCCCCATGTAGGAAATTGATGCCTTTAAGAAACCATCTTAATGGGTATGCGTTGTCCATTTTCTTTTACTTTCTCATTAAATTTATCACATTCACTTTTATTTTATTCTAATTGTCAATTTATGTTTTCAATTACACAAAAAATTTCAATTACACATTCTTCCCAAGTATTTTTTTCCAAGATTTGCCTTTGCTTATTTATAGAAAGAAGGATCTTAATTCCTTCTTCACATATATTATAAATTGTGGGTCGAGTAGACTTGCGTTGGGTTTGCTCAGGAGTCGGTGGTAGTTATCCTATAGAATGGATTTACATGTTCTAATTTTATGGCAGCTCTTGTTGATTGTTGAAGATAAAGTTCGGTTGTGAGGCCTGAGCATTAGAAAAGGCTGCATGTTCTGCTGCTTCTATTGATGTGTTATGTTTCTATTTTTTTTTTCCTTTGCCTGCTTTATTTGTTCATGCTATGGAAAATGAGAAAGGATGATCTGGAATTGGTTTGGAATGGTTTCTTTTGTTGATGCTCATTCTTGTGATTATTTGATGAGTGATTCCTGTTCACTTTGTTAAGTGTATCCTATCTCGAATGGTGTAATTAAAGGCAAAGTTTTGAGCTTTCAATTTTTTCATTGTTCTGTTGTATCAATTTATCTGGGTTAAAGATACTTTCTTGTTTGTGATTTTTATTGTTAAAGGTGGCTCTTATTGGTTGTGATTCTTCATTTTTAAAGGTGGATCTTAGTGATACATAAGTAGGTTTTTATTGGCTTTTAATTTGAGAACCATTGTTTCATTGAAGGGTTTTATTTTGGTCACAATGGATTCTTTGGCTTATCATTTAGTATGGTATAATTAAATTTAAAGTTATTTTTCATTTTTTTTTAGGTGGAAGATACCTGTGCCAAGCGATCCATGTTAGTAAAGGTTGCATCTTAACAATTCTTAGCAGAGTTGCTTTCGTGAGTTTGAGCTAGCGTTCTGAAACTTTGTGATTTTATTTCTGAAACTGGTAATCTAGTTTTTCGATTTATGCTTGATTTGGTGCTTTTCATGAGTAAAAATGCACAACATCAATGGCAGTTTTTTGCACTTGAGTGAGTACATATTAGGAGTGAATAATGAACTATAACTTATTTGCTAATTCTCTCATGTATTCTATGTCGGTGTTCAAGAAATAGAGCAGTTGAAGATAACTTGAATGCGTTTGGCATCTGTACAGGCGCAATTAAAGGGATTCTTCATCGAAAATTTGTTTACAAATCAACAATCATTGATTCATTGATGTGGATCAACTGATTGAGCAGGCTTTGACAATCATGAATACTTTTGATCACACTCATGTGGTCCGAACCCATGTATAAAAAGTCCTCATCTCTTAGAGAAGGATCCCAGAACACTCCCTTACATGTGACAATTGAATAAAAAATGGCTATTTAATAATCTCATGAGCTACAGGGTTGTTATGCAAAACGTGCACTTCATAATAATGTCCAAAATGGGTCTCGTATGGGTGGTTTGGGCTAGGTAGTTGAAGGCCCAGATGGGCCCAAACCCAACTGCATCAGTAACAACCATGGTCGCCCATGAGTGTATTGCCAGAAGACGGGGCCACTTCTCCATCGGGTGGGGCCATATGCTAAGTCATCCAAGTTGGATGGATCGATCCCATTTTGGAAATGTTCGGTTTTGTCTTGTATCCTAGTTTAGCCGAATCGGTCTTCTGGGTTAGTGAGAACCAAAGTTAGGGTTAGTAGTATTTTAATCATTATATATGAGTTTTTTTATTGGCCAAAAAAGCAAAAACTATATATATTGATATATCATAGCCTTAGATCCCAGGGGATCGAAATGGCATCATGATAGACGAGTTCTTTCCTCAGTGGACGTAGGTAAGGTTGCCAAACCAATCAAAACTACTGTGTTTATATTTGTGATCGCTTGATGGTATGATTGTGTGTGTTTATCGTGGTTAATCCGTCGATCACAGGTAGTTTCCGATACACCGCTTTTCCAAGCAAGGTGGAGATCGCTCGGGTTTTGGGATTGACAGATCGTGTCTCAGTTTGGCCATGACCAAAGAAGAAGTTGCGGTGATTTGCAAAGAAAGGAAGTCGGATCGGTTCGGGCTTTGGTTTATTATAAAACTTGGTTTAGGGAGTTGTACAAAGGCAAGGCTATCATCTTTGTGAGGGCACTTGGTTTTGCTTTGATACCACTTGTTATGCACGTATGGAAGCGCGTAACTTATTGTGATAGCAAGCTTCATTTGAATGCACAACTGCCTAGTCTACGAAATTGAAACTCTCTGATTTATCAGTTGTTATTTATTCTGCTAGATACAACATGCGTTAATTTATTGTTGCTTATACTTTGCTGAATCGGTATATTCATGAGTTGTCCTTAGTGTTGTAGGTTCAGATCCCTCAACCGACCCCTCGTCGGTCAATCAGACTCCATGGGAGACCCCAGAGGCCCCGTCAAGGCTAGAGGAGTGGATGTAATCACTCTGCCAGAGCGCGACATTAACATGTTGTAACACTTCGACCCAGCTTGACCTCGTTTAGCGGTTAATTAATCTTGTTTTCGTTGCTAATCGTGTTTTGTTTATGTTTTTATTTTCGTTGCGGGTCATGGATAGGTAGTTGGGTTGAGTTGGACCTGGATTAAGTAGACCAAGCCCTTTTTCGTAATTTTTGCTTTTCTAAGACATGGTCATTTTTGCATTATCTTGATATCAACATGTGTCTTTCGTTGAGCTCGTTAACTTTCGTAACTACGTTGTTTGCAACCGATGTCATGTGATTCCATTGGACTAGGATTTGACTCAAACTGAAAATACACTTCTAACTTGGACTCTTTTGTAATTTGGACACCCCATGAGCTTATATAATCCCATCTCATCGACAACAAGCACGTTTAAAATGCCCAAAAGGGACAGTGAATGTAGTTTTGTAACAATCGTTTTCTTCAACCTTAATTTGCCAAAATCCTAATTTAAGTTCAAATTTTGAGAAAATACGAGTTTTATATAATTTTGCGATCATATCTTATACATTTCGAATTGAATATCTAATTGTTTAAAGAACCTTATTAAGAGGTTTATAATTAATTACAAATCTTGGAGCACCGCACTCTTTTTCTATGACATTCTCAACATAAAAGTTACACAAGTCCAAGGAGAGTGAGATTTACAAATTGATTTATTTCAAAGAAGATCTTTAATTTCTTTATTAGATAGTTCTAATAATTTTTGGGTTCATTTGAGATGGCTGATCAAGCTTTTGTAGGAATATCTCTTTCATTAAATGTGAAGAGATAGGTGAGAGAGACCTTATGTTTTTTCGTATGCCAAAAGGCAAAAGGAATTTCAGAACAACATTCTTTTATTAAATATGCTAGCTTTCTGATTTTGATTGAAAATATGTTGTTTCAAATTGATCTTTAATTCGATAGATATGAATTTCACTTTTAAGGTTTTCAAGGTATTTTTCTTTATGAGAAATTAATAAGTTAATTTGATTTATTCTTCCAAGTCTTGGACTTTCTATGAATTTAAAAGTTATTGGTTTATCATCTATGGAGGCATGAATTTCTTTTGTATCAATAGAGAATGACTGAATTTTTAATAGAAATATTGTAACAAAGAATGACATCACTAAGTAACCCTTTAGTTATAGCAAATGAAGTTTGAATACATTTTCTATTTTTACAAATATGAGCATTAGGTAAGTTATAGTTAACTACTATATTTTTCTTGTTTGCATTACTAATTGTGTAATTTTTAATTTTTTCAAAAAAACCTCTTCTTATGCAGCTTACATTAGCACCACTGTCAATTAAACAGTCAACAATGAGACGAAGCCTTTAATTTTTAAAGTGATTGTAGTAAACCATTTGTGATAGTGATATTTAGTAATAGAATTTACAAATTATTAAACTTCTTCAAATTCTTACTCTAGATCATTGTCTTCATAATTTTTTACACTTGTTTTTTTTTCTAATTCAACAATTCTGATTCTTTTTCTTAATTCAGTGATTTCTTGTGTGGCTTATTCTCTTTATTTAGTAATTTCTTGTTTTGTTTCATTTACTTTATTTTGAAGATCTTGCATAGTTATAGGTTTTGAAGGATTTAATTTTGAAGTTTGACATAAGATATTTTTCATAGAAATTGGTTCAAAATTAAATTTTCTTTTTGAATTGGTGCTAAGTATCTTCAAGAATTTTGCAAAAATATTTTCTTTTTTCTTCTTCAAAAGGATAATTATCTAATAATTCAGGTATCAATTCATCTTGAGCACTTAATACATTTATAGAGAAATAGGAAGAAGAGGAATAAGAAGAGCTATCATAGCTTTTACAACATACACAAATATCTTTTTCATCTTTGGTATCATGATCATGAAAGTTTAAGTTATTTAGTTTCTTTTTTGAGTCTTTAGAGAAGCATCCAATGGCAAAGTGTCCTTCTTTTCCACAATTATAATATTTATAATCAGATTTATTATATTTTGACTTTGATTTAGAAGAATTACTTCTTTTCTTTATTTTATATACACTTTTCTTTTCTTTTGATAACTTTTATGTGGTTTACAGGAGTCTTCGTTGTGGAAATATTTATGTCTTTTGTGCTTACGATATTTTTATAAGCTTTTTTAGAAGGATTTTGGTGTGATTCATAACTAAATTGATAACAAAAATCACCTAATTCTTTTTTGCCAATTCGTTTTTGTTTGTGAAAATCAACTCTAATTTTTATATCACTACATAATGACATTTAACACAAGAGATTTTTTGAATTAGATCACCATTTGTATAATTGTCATAATTTAATCTACCATTATTTTATTCTCTTAAAACATTTTTAACCTTTTCTGCAAAATGAGTAGGAAGTTTTGAAAAAAAATTTTCTCTCCGAAATTCTTCATTAGAAATGAATAATTGAAAAAACAAGAGAGAGGGAAAGACATCTTTATACCATTGAAAATCAGATAAAGTTTTACATCTTAAATTGATTAAGTGTTCTCTTTATTTTTCTATTTGATCACTGATGTTTTCAGAACAATTGATAAGAATATTGTGAATTAATGTTTCTACAGCATTCGAAATATAATTGCCATTGGCATCAAGGAAATCAGATATAATTGTTTTACACACCACGACTACATGTTTCTATTTTTAATCTTGTAATTTGTTTCATCAAGTTCAAACATATTCCTATTTTTGACACATTTAATTGATGTTTCTATTTATCATGTATATTAATAAATAATCCTGTTTCTTCAATTTGTACATAGAAAATTTAGAATTCTTAATGTTCATGTATATCATATTCCTAATTCTTCAGTTTGTGCACCAAAAAATTCAGAATTTTTAATATTCCTGTGTCTCATGTTCTTGTTTCTAAAACACCCCGCTAGCTAGGGCCAGCCACCGGCTGGTTCAAAAGTGAACCCTAAGAAAATATATAAACTCTAAAAAGAAATAAGTGAATCCTAGGGGTAGAATGGCCGTTACACAAAATAAGTAGAATAAAATGGATTTAAAGCATTAAACCTTATAACACTAGTGGACTCTTGCAACTAAGAATAAGGGAGGCGGACTTCTACAAATTAAATTTGAAAAATTGGACTTCCACCTAATATACCCATAAGAAAAATCCCAATGGAATGTGTGAGCTGTTTAAGATGTTTTACAATTGATTAGCGCTTGATTTATAAAAATAAAGTGTATTGCTTGGTAGTGGGACGTCATTGCTTGCTAGGCCCACATTAGTGTGGTAGTACAACATCCATTCTTATAATTACATCCTTTCCCAACTATAAACAAACTCAAATTCAAATTCTTTAACATTAAGGCTTCATTTTCTCCAAATCTAAATCCAAATCAAATTCTCTAATATATTGTTATTTTGAGCAAGGACCCTTGTTGCTAGTACAATTATATATAATCGAACCTCTAGTAGGTGCTTTATGTGACATATATTCTTAGTCCAAAAATATAACAAAGGAAATATGTTTGATCTTGGGGCACATTTGTATACACATCCTTTCCGTTGAAATAGAAAATTATGAAACTAGCAAAGTCTATAGAAATGAATTCCATGGGAAAAGAATTCCGCAGAAGTACAAAAGTTGGTGTTTGGTACAAAATATTTTTCCTTAGTGAATTGGAGATAATAGTGTTTAGTGTGGTTACAAAATATTTAGTGAAAACCATATAAAGAAAGGGCAGAAGGGTGGGTGGAGGATACAGAAAGGGGTAGGAAGTGTGAAAATAAGAAGAGAGGAGAGGGATACCATAGTAGAAAAGAGGGAGAAGCTTAGATATGGGGTTGCAACCTACAGTATGGAAAGAGGGGGAACATTTTTATGAAAACGAAAGTCCGATGTCCCACATAGGAATTCCATTTTCAACATTCTTGACGAAACGTCCGACATAGCGGTGACGTGATGAAAAAGTGATTTCGAAGAATTATGCTATATCAAATCATCATTACCATCATCATCAAAGCCTTATCTCAACCATATTGAGGTCAGCCACATGAATTCTATTTTTCTATTCCGTTCTATTTTGAGTTAAATCTTTCGATAAGTGAAAAGTGTTACACAAACATGCCCTTAGGGATATTGTCCATATAACTGCCCTTAAATTTATGTGCAATATTGCACAATTATAGGATATTACAGTCTAATGTGTGCGATATCACATGCCATAGGATATTGCATAAATAATCCTACAAGAAATACTGAACTTCGGTTAAAATGGCAAATGTCAGCTGTTCAATGTACATGCATTATCGCTTGAATTTATATAAAGAAGCTTTTGCTTATTCATAGGAAGAAGGCTCCTCACGTGATCAAATCACACCCAGATTCCTTCCTCCATTCAAAAATAAATCCTGTATCATGTTGTTTGGTCCGGCTTAGAATTTTCCGACAGGCCATAGAAGCACAAACCCAAACAACATATTAAACAATCCTACACTTTCCTGCCCATGAGACATGAAAGTATACTTGTCCAAGCTCGGATTAAAGTGAATAGTCTAAAAGGCTCCAATGGGTGAGCCTAGCCCAAACCAAACCAACCATAAAAAGGCTTGGATGAGCAAGTAATTCAGCTTGTTGGCAAACTATGTTCTCATGAGTTCGGTTTTTATTTATAGGGATGGATGGCAATATAGGCCAAGTTAAAACAAACCCCGACCCATTTCTACATGGTTTGGTTTCGCAGTTAGTTTCTTTATTCTGGAGTCGGGGTCTAGTTCAAGCCGCGGTTAATGCTATATATAATATTCTGTAAAATATTGTTTTCCCAGCACTATTATGGTAGAATCGGTAGTAGGTATTTTATCTGAATATGAATTATAAGTCATATCATATCAAGAAAGGGAAACTGTGTTTGATCATATATATGTTGGGTATTCTTAGAATTGTAATTGAATTTTGAGTTGTTATATTTTGTATTACAATTAAAGGTGTTGGCAATTTATGTTGTCAGTATTGTATTTTCTATTTGTTTTAGACTAAAAGTTTGAAGAGTTTAAAGAGTTGGAATGAAGATATTTGAAGATGAAATGTCATATCTCTAAAACCGAATGTCCAATCGGGACAAGCTGCGTACTGTTGAAAAACTCATTTCACGTAGTTATCCGTAAATCATAAGATTGCATCGATTGAAGCTGAAACGATAAAATTATGGCCTTGAAAAGCTTATATAATTTATGTAACCATCGTACAAAAATTACGAAATTGCCATTGCACGAAAGACATTTTCAAATTATGCCAGAATTATAATTAGAAGTTCTACATGGACCAAAACACTTAAGGCACGAAATTAGGGCTTTAGATAAAGGGTTCCTCTCAACCCTAAAATACAGAGATCATTATTCTAAATAGAGAATACACTTTATAGCTTCGATTGAAGAGAATTTGTTGAAACTTTGAGTTCTAGAGTTTTACTGTTTCTATATTTTTGTAAGAGATTTCTTATCTTGTGGAGTCAAGGTAATTGAATTAAGTGCAGAGAGCAGGATACGCAAGGTCGAGTCATGTCATGGATTTGTACAAAAAGAACAATATCTAGGTCTTGGGACTAATTAGAAAGGGTTGTGTATATCTTGCAACTGTTCAAAATTAGTGCTTGGTTTTTTAGTCCAGAGAGGCTCGTGGTTTTTTCCCATTGGAGTTTCCATTAAAAAATCTGCATATCTTCTTCTTGTGTGGTTAATTGTTTTTTACTTGTAATTTTACTTTATTTTATTCTGCTGCATATTATTTGGCTTGCAATCTAAAAATCCGGAACCTCAATAAACTTTCAAGTATTCTCTAAAAACCAACAATTAAAAAAATATAATAAATCTCAAGATACTCTTAGGGGTTGTTTGGCATCTTCAATATAATAAATCTCAAGAAACACTTAGGGGTTGTTTGGCATCTTTACTCCTTTTCTTATAGACCATCCAAAAAAGGGCCATCAGAAAAAGAGCTAAAAAAAAAAGAGGGTAGAATAAAAAACAAATGTGTTTGGTAATGTAAGGATCTATTTTGACTAGACATTTTTAAATCAATATTTGAAAGTTTTTCATTTTTTTTAGATCAACAAGTTATTAAGGGTTGAAATTTGACCTCACATCCATGTGCATCATTCCAAAGAAATTGAACGGTTTGGATCTTGTATTTGCGGCCCAAAAATTTACAAAAATAATATCAAATAATTCACGTCTTCAGCAAATATCTCAATATTGGTGATGATCAAATGACTAAAATTTAGTCTTATCCTACACATTGACCTTATTAACATTTTTGACGATTTGGATTGTGATTTATTGTCTCAAAAATAATAATAATAAAAAGGGACTACATTGATTAATTAAAAATTGAGCATGTTATATCAATGGTTGAAAGTCGTTCTCAAATTTATTGAGATCCACAAGGAATCAAGCCTTAAGAATTGACCACATAGTCGTGTTACGCCTTCCAAGTATTTTCAATGATTTGGATCTTGTATTTGGGGCCCACAGAATTGAGAAAAAGAAAACTAATGACTCACCTTTTTTGCACATATTTCAAGATTGGTGATGAACCAATGGTTGAGATTTGGATGTATGCCCACATTTGATGTTGTGAATATTTTCAATTGCCTTCTCGGACTTGCAAAAAAATTAAAAAAAAAATGGATTGGGCATGATGAACCCCAAAACACAGTAGCTCCTCCTCTTCTTTTTCACATTTATTTCTCAAGTACCTCATTGAGGGGGCATGTGGAAATAAGAGGTATAACCTTTACTTCTTTAAAATGGATAGAGGCTGAAAAGTGGTGCCAAATGCTTTATTGTTTCAAACCTTTGTCCACTCTAGAGTAATAGAGGATTAGAGGCAAATTTTAGATTGCCAAACAGGGTCTTAGTGTTGAATGCGTCTTCCAAATTTTCATGTATTTTTAAAAATTCGAAGTGTTTTGTGACTTTTCAATAAGATGTGTCTTTTGGGCCAATTTTGAGTGAATGTGACCCAAGGAATGCTTTGCAACTTTATTTATTAAGGCTCAATTCAGTTTTGAAGTGCATTGTGTAATAGCATTTTCTTCTATTTTATATTTATTTTGATTTATTTGCAAGTCCATATTTTTTATTCTATCTTGGAGATATAATCTCATCAAATCTACCCCCATGTAGGAAATTGATGCCTTTAAGAAATCATCTTAATGGGTATGCGTTGTACATTTTCTTTTACCTTCTCATTAAATTTATCACATTCACTTTTATTTTATTCTAATTGTCAATTTATGTTTTCAATTACACAAAAATTTTCAATTACACATTCTTCCCAAGTATTTTTTTCGAAGATTTGCCTTTGCTTATTTATAGAAAGAAGGATCTTAATTCCTTCTTCACATATATTATAAATTGTGGGTCGAGTAGACTTGCGTTGGGTTTGCTCAGGAGTCGGTAGTAGTTATCCTATAGAATGGATTTACATGTTCTAATTTTATGGCAGCTCTTTTTGATTGTTGAAGATAAAGTTCGGTTGTGAGGCCTGAGCATTAGAAAAGGCTGCATGTTTTGCTGCTTCTATTGATGTGTTATGTTTCTATTTTTCTTTTTCCTTTGCCTGCTTTATTTGTTCATGCTATGGAAAATGAGAAAGGATGATCTGGAATTGGTTTGGAATGGTTTCTTTTGTTGATGCTCATTCTTGTGATTATTTGATGAGTGATTCCTGTTCACTTTGTTAAGTGTATCCTATCTCGAATGGTGTAATTAAAGGCAAAGTTTTGAGCTTTCAATTTTTTCATTGTTCTGTTGTATCAATTTATCTGGGTTAAAGATACTTTCTTGTTTGTGATTTTTATTGTTAAAGGTGGCTCTTATTGGTTGTGATTCTTCATTTTTAAAGGTGGATCTTAGTGATACATAAGTAGGTTTTTATTGGCTTTTAATTTGAGAACCATTGTTTCATTGAAGGGTTTTATTTTGGTCACAATGGATTCTTTGGCTTATCATTTAGTATGGTATAATTAAGTTTAAAGTTATTTTTCATTTTTTTTTAGGTGGAAGATACCTGTGCCAAGCGATCCATGTTAGTAAAGGTTGCATCTTAACAATTCTTAGCAGAGTTGCTTTCGTGAGTTTGAGCTAGCGTTCTGAAACTTTGTGATTTTATTTCTGAAACTGGTAATCTAGTTTTGCGATTTATGCTTGATTTGGTGCTTTTCATGAGTAAAAATGCACAACATCAATGGCAGTTTTTTGCACTTGAGTGAGTACATATTAGGAGTGAATAATGAACTATAACTTATTTGCTAATTCTCTCATGTATTCTATGTCGGTGTTCAAGAAATAGAGCAGTTGAAGATAACTTGAATGCGTTTGGCATCTGTACAGGCGCAATTAAAGGGATTCTTCATCGAAAATTTGTTTACAAATCAACAATCATTGATTCATTGATGTGGATCAACTGATCGAGCAGGCTTTGACAATCATGAATACTTTTGATCACATTCATGTGGTCCGAACCCATGTATAAAAAGTCCCCATCTCTTAGAGAAGGATCCCAGAACACTCCCTTACATGTGACAATTGAATAAAAAATGGCTATTTAATAATCTCATGAGCTACAGGGTTGTTATGCAAAACGTGCACTTCATAATAATGTCCAAAATGGGTCTCGTATGGGTGGTTTGGGCTAGGTAGTTGAAGGCCCAGATGGGCCCAAACCCAACTGCATCAGTAACAACCATGGTCGCCCATGAGTGTATTGCCAGAAGACGGGGCCACTTCTCCATCGGGTGGGGCCATATGCTAAGTCATCCAAGTTGGATGGATCGATCCCATTTTGGAAATTTTCAGTTTTGTCTTGTATTCTAGTTTAGCCGAATCGGTCTTCTGGGTTAGTGAGAACCAAAGTTAGGGTTAGTAATATTTTAATCATAATATATGAGTTTTTTTATTGGCCAAAAAAGCAAAAACTATATATATTGATATATCATAGCCTTAGATCCCAGGGGATCGAAATGGGATCATGATAGATGAGTTCTTTCCTCTGTGGACGTAGGTAAGATTGCCAAACCAATCAAAACTACTGTGTTTATATTTGTGATCGCTTGATGGTATGATTGTGTGTATTTATCATGGTTAATCCGTCGATCACAGGTAGTTTTCGATACACCGCTTTTCCAAGCAAGGTGGAGATCGCCCGGGTTTTGGGATTGACTGATCGTGTCTCAGTTTGGCCATGACCAAAGAAGAAGTTGCAGTGATTTGCAAAGAAAGGAAGTCGGATCGGTTCAGGCTTTGGTTTATTGTAAAACTTGGTTTAGGGAGTTGTACAGAGGCAGGGCTATCATCTTTGTAAGGGCACTTGGTTTTGCTTTGATCCCACTTGTTATGCACGTATGGAAGCGCGTAACTTATTGTGATAGCATGCTTCATTTGAATGCACAACTGCCTAGTCTACGAAATTGAAACTCTCTGATTTATCAGTTGTTATTTATTCTGCTAGATACAACATGCGTTAATTTATTGTTGCTTATGCGTTACTGAATCGGTGTATTCATGAGTTATCCTTAGTGTTGTAGGTTCAGATCCCTCAACCGACCCCTCGTCGGTCAATCAGACTCCATGGGAGACCCCAGAGGCCCCGTCAAGGCTAGAGGAGTGGATGTAATCACTCCGCCAGAGCGCGACATTGATATGTATATGAGTCATCTTTGGTATGGGATCGAATGGCTTTTGTCTTGTTAGTGAATTCTATCAAATGTATCCTGGCTCATTTTGTTTAACTTTGAACTTCGTGTAATCATTTGTAACCTTTTGTATATCTATTATTTTGTTTTAATATTTTTGTCATTGTTGTGGTTTGATACTTATAGCTTCCACATACATGTTATGGTACGTGTGAAGTCTCTTGTGCGTGTGCATTTAGACAGGGTTCAAGTGTACAATGTATCACTGGTTAGGTTTAACCTTGACCCCCGATCTCCTGGGCTCGGGTTATAACAGGTTTAAAACCTATCACTTAAAAGTGGACATAACGGCAACCCAACCTAACTGACTGGAGATCTCATGATCGAAGTTCAATGGGACAACCGAGTTGTGTATGACTTAGTAGGATTACTCAAAAATACTCTTTCTTTTCCATTCCTATGATGACACAGTGATGCCTGTAGCTTGCTTAGGATAATCTATGCTTTTAATGATTCTTATAGTTTAGAAATCCAAGTGGGGAATAGCAAGATATTGTTAATAATAAGTCACCTATGTCAGTGTGAAGAGGCCACTTCCATGAGAATTTCTACGGTTGAATTCTCTAAATCACTCATGAAAACCAGGTATGTTAAAGGCAAAAATGAACACAATCATGAGAATGAACTATGTCAAGGAAGTAACTGTGTAAATTCTATTGCCTTCGTTTACACGAATGCTGAATGGTTCAAAAACGTCATGCTCATCAATTAGTAAGTAAATCCGATAGAATTTCACAAAAGAAGATTTAAGGCCAAAAATTATCTTTTCCTACAGTACCTTTCTAGCTTTACTCTCTCTCTCTCTTTCATGTCAGCATTATCATGTGCATTATAATACAACTAAATTTCATTCATGTGGGGGATTGTTGGAAAAATGGGTTTTAACTTTCGTTTTTGGGCAACTTTGGACTATAATACATATAGGTCCCACACATCTTTTGAGGCGGATCCAAGTATTAATGTGTTCTCCTACATGAAAAGAATCACACCAAACCATTGTTTAGTTAAAAACCATTTAAGAAGTGAATGATAATTTAGCTCTAAAAGTGACTAGTTGAAGTTGCTTTGTGTTGGTAATAAAAAGAGGAAGTCCCACATTGTTAGTTTATTAACGGTGTATATGTATTTATATACTTTTAGTTTGTTTATAAGATTTGGGCCCCAAGGGGCACCCATATTTTATCCTGAAGTGCTGTTGTGATTACAAATACTCTGTTTGGTGGTTGAGTTAAGTGGTTCATGAGTTATAGTCAGTCTTGGACACTGAGAGAAAAGAGAGGTAGTCAATGGAATGGGCATTCAAAGAGGAAAATGTGTGTTGGGTTGGCAGGTTTTGTCATTCAATTGATTTGTATATTACCATGTATCATGTGTGCGTGTGTAAATTAGTAATTAAGTTTATAAAAAACTTAAGGCAGTCACCAATTTGGGTTAGAAGGACTAATTTGCGAAAAGAAGTTGCTCACAATGTGCTGAAAGCTCAAACTACACAAGTGTGGTGGGTACGAAAAAAAAAAAAACTATGGTTAAGAAGATCAAGCTCCTACCCCAATGTTGCTACAATTATACAATTAAGGGAGAGTTGTATTTGAGGGAGAGCTACTGTTGGATTCTGATTGACAGATATGATACTTTTTTTATCAATATCTTTGTCAATTATGGACAAAAAGGGGTAGAATAAAGTATTCAGGGGGAGATATACAAAAGGTGGGAGAATAAGGTATTTAGGGGGAGATATGAACATTCTAGAGGCTGAAGATTCATATATTTAGTTAGTACAAAGGTACAATGTTGAAGGTATTCCACATGATTCAATGTAATTTTGGGTTTTTATTTTTGGTAGAATATATATATGTTCTACGGAGTTTTGTCCATGGATTGCCAAAGAGAAGATTGTAAAGATTTTTGTATGTCGGTTAATTCATGTATTTGACAAAATTCTAGGTCCATTGAGTTGTATTTTTTATTTCTTAGAATAGACTGTGGTCTGTGTTGCCAAAAGAGTTGAAGTGAATAATTGAAAAAAACTCAGAAGACACTATCCGATCTATTGGATAAGGCTCAATTGATAGGACATGGTGAGGGTAACAGTTAAAACGGGCTAAAAGAAAAATTGGTCAGATAGAAGCACCATCTGATCGATCAAATGAAGTGCCCAATCGATCAGGCAACGGAAAAATTCCCACCGACTTGCAAGATTTTGTTTCCTTTTTGAAATGGGAGTTTCATGTTTGTGCTAATTCTTATTCTAGAAGGACTATTGTTATAAGGCATGAATTTGGAGTTATTTAAGGGGTTCCTCTTTCAACCATAAAGTACAAATCTCATTATTTTGAACAAAAATTAAATATTGGAGATTACCTTCTTCTCTAGAGCATCCATTAGAGAGAAAAGTGCTAATTTGAGTTCTAGAGTTGTGTCATCCATATCTCTTGTGGAAGATTGACTGAAAAGTCAAGCAAGGTTTGGTTATGTTGTAGAGAACGACAGATACTTAGGACAGTGCATTTTTGTGAAAGAGGAATCACAGTTTTTAGGTTGCGCAAGAACCAGATAAGGTTGTAAATATATCATCTTATCACTGCGAGATTCATAATGCTTGACTGTTCCAGTTTGGACTCGTGACTTTTTCCCTGTTTGGGTTTCCATGTAAAAAAGCGTATCTTTTTATGGTGGTTGATTATTTGATTTGTTTTATTTTCCGTTGTATATTTTCTGATTGTTTGCAATCTAGAAATTCACATACTTGGAAGACCCACAAACCTTCAAGCTGGCATGGTCAATGGATTGGGTTTAGGAGTGTCAAGAAGTAGCTGTCTTGTGTGCCAGGTGTAATCTTTAGTAATTGTTGCGGGAGAATCAAGTGATATGAATTTGGGAGATAATAGACTTGTATATATATATATATATATTGCTCAGTGGCTAGGGACCAGGACATTGGAAGTAAAGGGCTCCCACCCTAGTTCAAAACCTGGTGGGAGCTATGGGAGCGGATGCTTTATCTACAAGGCCAACCCTATATTTCTAGACTTGGATATTGTTAGTGTTTGTAGAAGAGGAATGAATGGAACATGTTCCTAGAAAACAACATTCTGTGAGATTGTTACCATCATTCCTTGGGATCATAATAAAGAAAGCCTTTGTGTTTAACACTGTATCCAAGGAACATACATCTAGCTTCTTGTGGTGAAGACTCAATAGATGAGAGGTGGACAAAGCATAAACACCAAAATACCCTTAAGTTTGAGTAGGATATGATGAACACATATGTTAGATTTCAAGAAGAATTGGGATAAAAGTCAGCCCTTGTGCTAGTGGCGTGCCACAACAATTATCACTCTAATATTCGTATGGCCCTACACGAAGTCTTGTTTGGGAGGAGTTACTGGATCCTATTGCGTTGTATGGAACTTGGAGTCTAGAGCTTCCATGGATTGTTAGTGGTCAACAATTCAAGTTGAAATTAAGTAGATTAAGGGGGGAGAGAAAAGATTGCTAGGAGTCACCAGAAGAGCTACGTGGGTAGAAGACAGCTAAGTCTCTAGTTTCAAGATCGATGATCGTGTAATCTTAAAGGTCTCTGTAGTTAGTGGAACTTGTAGGTTGGGACAAAAAAGGAAGCTGGCTAGGACACATATTGTACTGTTTTAGACTAGGTGCAACATAATGATATGGCATATTGATTGACCTTGACACTTGAGTTGTATGAAGTACCCAATGTCTTCCACATTTCGTGTTGAATAGGTACATGGAAAATCCCTCGCATGTACTGTAATGTAAACAATTGGGGAATAAGAAGGGCATAACTTATGTTGAGTAGCCGGATATGAACATAGACACCAAGGAATGCTGCTAAAAGAAAGGATGATTCATCAGTCATGATTTAGTAGAACACGCAGCGTTCAAATGAAGCCACTTGGGAACCAGAGCTCAAGAAAATCAACATAATCTCATTAGTTTCTTCTAGAGGTAGGTTAATCATTTGGAGGACCAAATGTTGGGAGTACTAGTTCTGTACTATGGTTCATTGCATTTGTTTACCAGTTGCATAGATTGTATGAATCGTTACTTCCACGTTTGTTTATGGTGATTGATTATCATTCATAATATCACTGCAGACTTCGATCCACCTAGAATTAGGATCCAAACTCAATTCAAAGGAAAAAATTTTAATTCATCCTAATTCTCACACACCAAACCCAATTCTAACGGTGTGATAGTGGGCCTACAACTCAAATAATTAGGATCCTTCAAATGTGAGCTAAATTAGATGGGTGACAAACAAGAAAATACTCTTAATTTGCTCTGCAGTATTAAGTAATGTGGTTTGTTACCCAAGTAATTAGGGATACATGTAGTGTTCATTGAAAAATATAAATTTGATTTGCTACAGCTGTGGCCATGTAAATATTGAGAGCTTCTTCTAATCTAAAAAAATGGTGGACCATTGTTGGCTTGTGAAGCAATCTCTTTTAAAATGTAAGAAAGCAAGACCATTTACAGCCTATGGTATTATTCTGGCCACACACCTTTGCTTTGGTGTGAACTAGCTTGATAAGTTAGCAAATGTTAGATATATCAACTTATCAATCAAGGCTACAGCATTGGCTAATAGAATATCTAAAATAATGTGTTCAAACTTTTCATTCAAAATGGCTTGTAATGTTGGTGTGAGGGACATTATTCTTGAAAGTGATTCTGTGTGGACGGTAAATGCACTTTACTCTACATCATCCAATTACGCAAGACAAGGTCCTTTAGTTGATGAAAATAAAGAGCTGCTAAAAACTTTTAAAAGTTATGAAGTGGTTTATGTAGGGAGAGAAGGAAATGTAATAACTCATAAGCTAGCTCGGCATGCACAATTTATTGATGATATGGAGGTTTCATGGTACTATACTCCTGATTTTGTTATGCAAAATGTAATAGTTGATTCTATATTTTCTACATAATAATAGATTGAGAATCTTCTCTAAAAAAAGAAAAAAAAAAGTCAAGATAGCATAATACCTGAACTACTTTCACCTTTGTCGTGCAAGTTAAAAATAAGTGTACAATGCACAACCTGAAATATAGGTGTGATTCAAATTTTCAACCATGAGAAAAAAGAATACTTTAAGGCATTCTCACATTAAAAGAGAGATTCTTACATATACATGAGGGAAAATAATAATGATAATAACTGTATGACTGAATTTGATCATTTTTTGCAGGTTTTTTGACAGTTTGGCCCCTGAAGTTTCAGGTGATTCCCAATTTACCCCCTGTATTTTAATTTCGTCCAATTTGCCCCACAAATTTAGCTAATTTGTGACAATTTGCACCCTACATCAAATAGCCATTCAAAATGATAACAACTAATTAACGGTTGACATGGGGTGGAGGGTCTCTCTCCTTCAGTCACATGATTGTATTATGGGGATTGTTTGGCACCCTACCCACTATCCTGTTTATACTACCATTCACCAAATCGACAGCTCTCATTTTGTTGTGATGGAGCTCCTTCAGTCAAGCTGGCAGTTATTTTCCTCTCATTTGTGCTTGGAGGTGGAGGATTGGTTGGCTAAAGCTATCATTGCACCTGGCCAATCGCCTGGTGCTCTCGATTCATATTCAGGAAGATCAACAACCTTTTGAAGTCCTGGGACTCTTTCTCCACCACTGTTGTCTGCACTCAGGCCAAGAAATTCAGCAGTATGATGCAGCAGTTATATACCCCTCCGAAGTCTCTGAATGCTTAGGACTGTATGTCTCTTCTAGTGGGCTAGCCCCTTTTTAGCCTAGCTTTTTCTTTCTCTTTCCTTTTGGGCTTTGGATTCGGGCTGTGGATGTTCTTCTTTCTCTTGCCTTTTTGGTTTATGTTGACCTCTGGTCAGCCTTGTATCATTCTTTCTTTCTTTTGAACTCTAATCTTGCCAAAAAAATAATAATAATAACGGCTAGGTGCAAATTGTTATAAATTAATTAAATTCAAGGAGCAAATTGTACGATATTAAAATACAGGGGAGAAATTGAGAATCACTTGAAACCTCAGGGGGCAACCTATCAAAAAATCAAAATTTTTTTAACAACCAATCGCGACATAGAATAGGACCTCTATGCTACTACAACATGCTTTAGGCTCCTTAGATATGGCTAAAATGTTTCATAGGTACATGCAACTAAACAAATGATTAGGTGGTTGACTTGTTGAATTAAATTGATTGGGTATTTAAAATGAATATTAAAAGAAATAAAGAGCATTATTAGACAATGCATTGAAAAAGTGACTAGTGAAAATAGGTAAATGCACATTTTAACTAGTTGTTTTCCTTTACAAAGCTGTTGGAGATGCTCTTAGGAAAAAGAAAACAGACCTGTATAAGATTCTTAATTTTTCAAAAAAGAAAAAAAAGAAAATTGAAATAACTAATTGGAAA
Source organism: Sextonia rubra (assembly GCA_037013555.1). Classification (NCBI taxonomy): domain Eukaryota; kingdom Viridiplantae; phylum Streptophyta; class Magnoliopsida; order Laurales; family Lauraceae; genus Sextonia; species Sextonia rubra. The sequence goes on along the minus strand of JASUAD010000007.1, from coordinate 12,622,810 downwards.
ATGTTATTCACATTCCACTTCTTTATAAATGTACTCCAAAACTTATCTTTAATTTACAAAATCACACATGACATGAATCCCAATGCACTCAAAAAGGCAAATTTTGCAGTGAGTTTATAAAAAAACGTGGAGTGTAAATAACATTTTCCCTACTAATTTCAGTCTTCCCTAATAAACTTTTTCAATAAAAAAGTGTTTTTATTTAAACCTATAATAAGAGGAAAAACGAAAAAGACAAAAGAAAACTCTAGTGGCAAGTAAAACATTCAAATGGGAGGGTTTGTTCACACAATCATTTGTTCAATTATGTGTACCTTGTGAAACATTTTAGGCATATTGCATAAGGAGCCTAAAGCATGGTGCCATAACATAGGGATCCTTTTTTATATCGCATTTGATTTTTTCTTTTAATTTCTTTTTGACAGATTGCCCCCAAAATTTCAGGTGATCTCAATTTACTCAGTGTATTTTAATTTCATCCAATTTGCCCCTTGAATTTAATTCATTTGTAATAATATGTACCCAGCCGTTATCCATTTGGATGGCTATTTGATATAGGGTACAAATTATTACAAATTAATTAAATTTAGGGGGCAAATTGGATGAAATTAAAATGTAGGGGATAAATTGGAAATCGCCTAAAGCCTTAGGGGGCAAACTGTCAAAAAGCCTTTTTTGCATGAGCATCAAGGAGTTATGGCTTTGTGATGTGGAGTGTAAATTACACAAATGTGGTCCAATGTGATGTTACTATTAGATCGTTAATTCTGGATTTGAGGAATTGGCGTGTTATTGTTTGATCTGAATTTGTCGACAACCAGTGGTGCTGGTGATGTATAAATAAATGCCTCTTTTGCGATCCCCATCAAATAACTGCCATGTCTTTTTTCTCATGCAGATCATGTGTCTTACTCCTTTGTCTCTGTTACAGTTCCATTTCTTCTTGCCAAAGTTTAAAATTCTCTCGGGCTCTACTCACCGAAGATTTTACCGAGGAAGATTTTACCGAGTTAACTCATAAAATCCAGACTGCCCACAACATATGCCCCCATGCAATTGTTTTAGGCCAAATTTCACACCACGAAAACTTAGGCCCACCTCGATTAATATCACTCAAAATAATGATCTCTTCATTCATTGGCTTTGGTCCAAATTAGTTAACACCATCAATTTAATGGTAGGCCAAGTTCCCAAATTCCAATTAGAATGAAGTTTGGTTGGTTCTAGTGGCCCCACTGATGGATACATGGGCCTGGTGATAGGGTATCTCTAAAGAAGCAACTCTTTAATCGGACATGGTACTATATGGTTGGTCCAACTATGGTCCGTGTGCACAAATGTTCCTGTTATTCCTATGGTCGGACCGTACGGCACTGTCATGATAAGCCCATGGCACTGGTGATCGGGCCATGATAATTAATGGCCCCACCACCAATCAGAGAGTGGAAACGGTCAATGGATGGGAACGGATTGTACCTACCACAAGATTACTGTCCCCGTTTGATGACCGACCATTTCTCTCAAGGCACTGAAAAGAAAAATAACGTGGGGAGTGGGAATCACGCGTTATGGAAATAAATGAAGTAAGAATCATGCCGTTGAGACCCACCATATTTGACAATGAGAGGATGAGCCCGCAATTGGGAGCATCCAACTCCTCGACCCATGAAAAACTCATTAAAATCTCAGCAGTTTAAAATAAATCTTCTCCACATAAACAAGGTATCCATGAAATCTATAGTGGATGGCATCAGTCAGTGTTTTTTATATTTTAAAGTAGGAATGTGGTTGCAGGGATTACAGCTTGCGTGGTTTGTCCTTGGCGCGAAAAAGGCCCCAAGGTAGCATCATAACACTGACGCGTTTTTACTTTTTGGAAAAAGAAATGGAGAAAGGTTGGGTGACTCGGTGGGAAGCAAACTCATTGATTAAGAAGTATTGTTGGGCTGTAGTTGTACACGTGATTCGCTGGATTGCAATATTAACAGCCCCAGCTTTGGAGCACTCTTTTGGCGTCTTGGGTGTCGGCTGTGAATTGTGGATAAGATCGGTTCTCATTTGACTCTTATTAGATGATTGCATACATCTAATCAGGATCATGGAAATAAAGGGGTGGTTAGAACTTTTATAACCATGTACTTTGAATATAATCCCCAGCCAGAATGAGAGAGAAGTGCAAAGTGAAAGAAATGCCTAACAAAGTACTTTAAAAATAATCCCACGGATAGAGATGATTTCGTTTACATTGCGGCCACCTCAAAAAATTCTAACACAGCTTCCATAGTTACGGCTTGTTTGACAGGCCTTGCGTTTTATGAAATAGTGGTGAATGAAATGAGAATGCTTGAAATGTTTCAATTAAATCTTCTAATATCAAAATTTTCTAATAAGTAGCCTTGTTGCTGAGTATGATTCAACCAAAGAAAGAAAACTTTTCTTACTCTGAAAGTTAGACCTCAGATTTATGCAAAGAAGCAAATTTGTCATAAAGTAAAAGTCGTACATGAAAATTTATTATGTTATAAAAGTTACATGGGCAAGTTTGTTAAAAAAAAATTGTAAAAAGTGCCTGGTTGTGGTAAGCATCATGTCTATTAAGAAAATTACATTTCGATTACATTTTATAAAAAAAGATAAAAGAATAAGCTAATCAAAGCAAGCATCCACATTAACTTCGCCAAATGGTCTAAAGCACATAGATCATCTAATTGAATAACTTTTAAGTTTTATAGGTGTGAAAAGTAGCTCGACTTGTCAAATGTCACCTTAACGTGTAATCTTATGTCTATTATCTCTATAGGTAAATTATCCAATAAAATCATGTGTATGGTAGGGTTGGGTGGCTTGTTTATGAGGAGCTGGCTTGAACGTGGCTTGATATATATATTACAAGATGAATGCACTTTATGCTTTTGACTTAAACATGTTTACTTAAAAACTACAGTGATGGGTTATATATTGAAAAAAGTTCAGTACATAATACGATGAACTTAAGTTCATTTAAAAATAAAAGCTAATGTGCGACGTTAACTAACATGAAAAATGAATATTTTTCTATCGACAAACCTCAAGGTTTTAAGGTCCTAAATTTATTCTAGATTGTAGTTTAATTACTATTTTTATGCAGTGAAAAAAATAAAAGTAATCAACTATATAAAGAAGGCAATACAATATTTAATGTGGAAATAAAAAAAACCATAAGTCCAAAGTGGATGAAATCAAATACTAACTTTTGCAGTTACAAGATATACTCACAATTATATAATTAGCCCATCAACACAATGCATTGTAGTTATTCTTGCTATATTCCGGCGACACGCAATCTCTCGATACCCCACTATTAGTGCTTTGATATCTACCTCAAACGAATTTTCATATTGAGAGAACAATCTCCTATGCGAAGATTTAGAAAGTACAAATCTCTTACGATGAGGTGGAAACACTAACTCTACAACCTCAAACTTTCAGCCCAATCTCTCATAAAAGTTCTAGATAAAATCTCCAATGTTTGATCTAAACTCAGATTATAGAGATGTGTGTGGATGTCTTAGGGTTGAGAGGAATATGTTTTTTACAACTCACAATTTTTGTCTTATGATTCAAGTCCAAGTATAAACAAAATAAGCAACTCTTGCAGAAGCAGGAAAAGTTTTTGTGCAAGTCGGTGAGTTTCTGCACAATACTCGATTAATCGATCAAAGATTAAATCAATCAGATTAAGTTACTGTCTCAAGTTGGATCGTTCAAATATTTGTGCAATTGATTGAATGAATTTCAGTGTAAATTTCTACAAACTTTTTAAGATCATAATTTCGTCATTTTAGTACAAACTTTTTAAGATCATAATTTCATCATTTTAGCTCTTATTAACGCAATCTTAAGTTCTACGGATATCTACTTGAAACGAGTTTTCCAACGGTAGATAGCTTGCTCATATCCAATGCTCGGTTTATGAGATATAACTTTTTTAAACCATATTATCCTCAGAAAACACTTCAACTTGTTGCTCTTTATTTGATTTCTTCACTTTAATATATCTAGCGACCCATACCACAGTCTATACTAAAAGATGTATAAAATACAACACTAATGGACTCTAATTTTGTTCAACCTATGAATTAGCTAATACAAAAATTCTAACAAAAACTATACTTACCACTTGATTTGTCATTTATGAGCTTCTTATGCAGAAGTTTAAACTATCTAAACCACAAATGAATCATCGTACGGACATATATAATTGGTGTATATCAGTGTGTGTTAAGAAACAAGATGGCCCAATTCCATTGCAAAAGGTGACACAAGCATATTTAATTAAGTAAAGTTGAGCTGCACATAGGATAAAGCGATTAGCACAATCACATGCAGGAATTGTTACCAATCATATGCTCCATATGATGATAGATTCAACTTTCATTGAAGTGAAATTTGGGGATATGTCAATAGAGAGCATAGCATTCATTTGAAACAGAGTATCAATAAATGGGCCCCATGGTGGATTTGAACACAATCAACTTCTAGAAGACTGTGGACTTTAGGTAGGATTGTAAACGGATCGGTTCTGATCTAGATCCATAGTGGATCCGGACTTGTTTATTTATTGGGACTTACATAATGACCCAAATCTAATTATTAATGGGCCAAAACCCCCAAGTAATTGAAGAGCCGATGACCCATTTACAACCTTACTCTTAGGTATCCTAACCTCATCCACAATCAAAAGGATATTTCTTGTTGCGGTTGGACTCTGCAGAAATTTCAGGCTTCCCCTCTTGAGAGCAAGATGTATACATACTCTTTTCTAAATCCAATCCAGTTACAATCAATAAACGGTACAGTCCAACTCCAACCCTCTGTTATTTCTTTCCTTTATTTTCCTCACGCACTTCAACATGATTAGAAGGACCCGACGTATCGATGGTCAGAAAAGCGAGTTAACAAATCCCATTCGCTCCAACAAATGCAATTTATATCCGTCACTCATCATTTCTTGCTGCCATTGCCTATATATCCACATCTCTTTTCCCATCCTCCTTTACAAACAAAAGGCCCCTCCCCCAAATTCCCTTCAAACCACATTGCCCATTTACCTTACACAATGCAGAATCTCAAGAGAAAAGCTCAGATCCTACTCTCCCTCATCTCAATCCCCACTCTTCTATTCTTACTATTTCTCACAACCCCACAAACCAAAAACATCCCAAAAGACCCAACCCCTCTTCACATTTACAAACATTTGCATTTAGCAAAATCCATATGTGAAGAAACCTTGTACCATGACCTATGCATCTCTACCCTCTTATCAATCCCTGACATCACCCACAAATCCATCCCTCAGATCATCTCCAACACCTTAAATCAAACTGTCCAAGCAGTCCGCCTCTCTGCATCCAACTGCTCTAGCATCAGAAGGAAACTCCCAAAGCTGGTTCCTTTACAACAGCAAGCGCTCGAAGACTGCCTCGAGCTCTTTGACGACACAATCGATCAGCTCCATATCTGTATATCTGAACTAACAAACATTTCCACTTCAAGCAAGCATTTGAACGACTTGAAGACTCTACTGAGCGCTGCCATAACCAATCAGTACACATGCCTTGATGGGTTCTCACACGGGGACAAGGATCATGTGAGGAAGCTGATAAAGGACCGGTTGTATCATATTTCACGTCTGGTTAGCAACTCACTCGCTCTTTTGAAGAAGATGAATAAAAAAACCAAGTGTGGTGGAAGTTCTAAGGAGGTTTTTTCTGGGTATGGAGAGATTGTGCATGGATTTCCAACATGGGTTTCACGCAAGGATCGAAGGCTTTTGCAGACAAGTTTGAATGGGACTAAACCTAACTTGATTGTGGCCAAAGATGGGAGTGGGAACTACACGACTATCAGTGAGGCAGTAGCAGCGGCGCCAAATGAGACGAATGGGAGATTTGTGATTTATATAAAGGAAGGGGCTTATCTTGAGAATGTTGATGTGCCGAAGAAGAAGATCAATTTGATGTTTATTGGAGATGGGATTGAGAAGACGGTGGTGAAGGCTAGTCGGAATGTCGTCGATAACTACACTACATACCGGTCAGCCACTGTGGGTAAGTTGAAATTCTTCACTACCTCTCACTATACTTCTTTCTTTTTTCCCCTCTCTTTCATAAATTTTCATCATAGAGGTGGCCCATCTATAAATAATGAATTGCCTTGGAAACACCTGCCCTTCTGAATTAGAATAATCTGCATATTCATGTTGAGCCGATTTTGTGCTCTAGATTTTTATTTTTTCGGGGAGGGAGTAATCTAGATCCTCCTATAAGTAGATTGCAAGTGAAGTCCTTTGGTAAACTTTGATCAATGCAGTCCTCTGAAATTCTTGTGAATCTATGATTTGGCCTCATGCCCCATATTATACTTGCTAAACCTGCGCACACAGCTTAATTTAATCTACGAGTAAGACACCATAAAACTTTAAAGTTGTTAATTTATTGGGTTGGAAAATTCGTTGGAGATGATTTCTTTGACCCCTTCTTTTGTGTGTTTTTAAGTGTCCGCCTCTCACCTATGAGCATGATAAATATGCGTCTAACAGGTCCCACAAGCTGACTTCGCACTTTGGATAACATTCTCTTTCCTGATCCTCTTATGTGTCACCATACGGTGGCCATAAATCTCCATACATCACCAGTGGATAGCCTATTATGCATGCAGATAGTATAAGTTGGTTGTCTCACCGTGAAATTTTCACTCATATAATCTTAATTCTCTCCTTCCTCTCATGGAGGATTGAAATCATTAACAGTTTTCTCTATTTTCAATACGAAAAACATGTTACACACCCATCCATAGGGTGGGATGTGTTGAAACTCTAAGGGGTCGTTTGTTTTAGTTGATTTACATAAGTAAATGAACCACATGTGTAATGGTTACTTACTATCACGTTTGTTTTCACTCATTTACGCATAAGATATGTAAAGTAGATGTGAAAATAGCTTGAAAATCAAGTAAGAATTTTCACACCTCAACAGGTGTGAAAACATTACCCATGTCACTGTTGAGAGGCAGGTAAACAGTAACTATGTATGGTAGTCCGCCTTTTTATATTTTTTATTTTGTGGGCTCCAAAATAGTAATATGAACCGTCCAAGCTCTTTTAAAGGTCAAAAACGGCTCAGAGACCAATTTTCAGCCGTTGGATCATCATATAACTTGAGATATAATCAAAAAAGTTGAGACCGTTGGATGTGTTGAACCTGTGATTGAACCCATTCCGCCTTTCTTTACTTTTTGACTCCTGTGGGCCCCCTAATGTAAATCAGAACCATTAAAACTCTTGTGACGACTGAAAACGGCCATGAGACCAATTTTTAGCCGTTAGATCGTCATACAACTTGAGATATAATCAAAATAGTTGAGACCATTGGATGTGATTGAACCCGTAATTGAACCCCGTCTACCTTTCTTGATTTTTTGACTCCTATGGGCCCCCTAATATAAATCAAAACCGTTGAAACTCTTGTGAAGACAAAAAACGGCTTTGAGTCCAATTTTCAACCGTTGGATCATAATATAGTTTTAGATATTTACAAAAAGATTAACAATAAAAATATGAAATTCTTAATTTTATGGGCCCTATCTTGATGATCTGAACCGTCCAAACTCTCTAGAATACCTTTTTTGGCTTTAAAATGTAATTCTTTTTTATATATATTTTAAGATATTTGTGATAAATCATGAAAAGTGGCAAAAATATTATGATAAACGGTGAACCATTGGATTACTTTTAACTTACATATGAAAATGTGTGAAAATGACAAACGATTGAATTCATTTCACATGTGAGTCAATTGTATATGCAAATGACTTACATATGAGTCATTTACCTATGTAAAGCATTTTCACATGATATGTGAAATTCACAAACAACCCCTAAATGATTTTCTGGAATTATCTTCTGGCATAAATGTCCGACTAATAGTGCACATTTTATGTTATGCACCTCAATGGTAAGGGTGTATAAAAAATTCATTGATCCGTGAAACTGATCTGATTTGGTACGATCTGTGCTTTTTTAACCAATCTGATGGTTAATAGATTGGTGACGGATTGAAAAGATCTTAATCCGTTAATAACGGTTTAGTGATGAATTTTACCTTTAATCCGTAGATTCAAACTAATCAGAGCTGTTGAAATAAAAAAATATATTTATATTTATTTTTATATAAAAAAAATTAAAAAAATAATCTCCATTGTAATTTCTTTATTACAGTGGATAAAGTATGTAAAATAGTGAGGAAAGCTACTAATGAATTGAATGGTTTAAACCGATTTGAACTGTTGATATATAGTTTAGCTCGGATCGGTTTTAATGGACAACGTGTCGGTGACGGATTACAAAACTACCAATTCGTAGGTAACGGTTTGGTGAGGGATTTGACTCAATCCGATTCAATCCGAACCGTGTACACCCCATCTCATTGGTAGACATTTTTTTTTTTTTGGAACACTGGCTCAATTTCGGACTGAGCTGTACATTTTCCACCCTTGGATTTTTGTCGTAGTCAGGTAATCAAACCGATACTGGGGACACCTTTGGTCCATGTCGTCTCCTACTTTCCATTTGTCCAGATGGGCCCCTACAGAACTTGGGCGGTTTCTAAACCAACTCGTTAACTTGATCAGCAGGGCATTTGTTATCTGTCAGCATATTAGCGATCTAATTAATGGCGCAATAAACCCTGCAGCACGTGGTACCTGTGGCGTTGTGTGCTATGCATCAGTCCGGATCGTCTGTGGCTTTAACTTTGAGAAATCCTGAGTTGTAGGAATGGAACTAGTAGTGGATCCAGCCTATTGAAATCCTAACCATTCAACTAATCACCCTATGGGATAATGAATATGCATAAAATTCTCTTCATTACAAGTCTTCCAACAGTGGAAATAACTCCAATGCAAAATTTGATGAAACTCCATATACTCAGAGAAAATTATTTAAAATGGGCCACACTATAGAGTTCCCTTATTTGATTCAGGATTTCAATAGGTTAACGCCAAAGGCAATCCGCACTCTGCATTTGCTATTTGTACTTGTCAGCATGACAACGATCCAATTGATGGCGCCATAAACACTGCAGCATGGGATAACTGTGGCCTTCTGTGCTAACTCTCCTCTTTATTAGTACAGATGTGCTGAAGGTGACTCATGGCCACAGATATGCTGGACAAAGGAGCCCGGTTTTGAGGCTACCGCAATATATTGACCGGAAGGCTCACCTTTGAAATTCAAATATAGAGGATTCAAAACCAAGTACTGTAACCACAGCCACACTCCTAACTAGCTGAACTATGGCCAAATAAATGTGGAGATGGATTTCAGATCCGCGTTAAGGCATATCTAGGCTCACCCCAACTTTATAAATGGCCAAAGCTTGAAATGGGTACTAAATGCCATGTCCAAAGCTGCCCATTTAGTCAACTGTCCTGGGTCAAATTGGGCTTTTTTTTTAATTATTCAGTCTTTCTAGCAACATTTTGGACAATTATCACTAAATTACTAAACTCCTTACTCAGGTCATGTCATCTTTGGGTTTTCTTGTACTTCACCCAAGCCTGGCTTGATGCCTAATGGGCTCAAATAATATATCCAGGCCCATCCCAGGCCGTGAGTAGGGGTATAAAAATAGTAATTTGATTACTTTAATTCTGTTAAGTTAATCATGTGCTACTCCCTCCAAGGGGCTTCAGTTTTCAGTTGTGATAATTGCACATACTAAAATACGCACAAAATGCATAATAACTTATGTGGCACTACATAAAAACAACTGTGTTCCACTTTTTATTCCTCATCTCATAGAAAAAATGCACTTATCACCACGTCATGGGATAAACATACTTGTGTCCATTTTAGTGTGTGTACAAATAATTATTGTTCATTTTTTTCTCACCTAAAATCCATATAAGGGTAGCAAACGGGTCATGCCTGGTCAAAATGGATTGCCTTAAATGAGTTCTGTATGGGTTGCAAGTCAACCAGAATTAAACCTACGTCCAATTTGGGTCCGCTCATTTAATCCTAATTGACACTACCCAGCTTGAGTTTAGTAGTAGGCCACTAAAAGTTCAAAGTACAAAAATATAAAACCACCACACTGCTCAAATCAATTTATAGAAATGATGGTCAAAAAACCCAAAATACCAAAATATTAAACCACCACACTGTTGAAATCAGTTTATAGAAATGATGGTCTAAAAGGCCAAAGTACAAAAAAATAAAACCACCACACTGTTGAAATCAGTTAATAGAAATGATGATGGACTATGTTTCGGCCGATTTAAATAGTTATTCGGGTTTCGCAGGTCAATCAAATTTGTCATTGACTGCAGGTCAAATGTGAGTTGGATGCAGGTCGGGTTCGTGGATCCGGTCCCATCTTGCGACCCTTGAGTCTAGTACACGTTTTTACATTTTTCCACCATGGCTCCTTAATGCTGAAACGGTAGCATAGAAACCAGATTTTCACGATTCAAAAGTGACTTGGCATTTTTGATGAATCAAATTGTGCATTCTTTCTGAATTAAGAATAAGAATATCGGATTAAAGATACTCATTAAACAAAGTGCAATTAATCAAGAAATAGAAGAAATAAAATAATATATGTTATGCATCAACCCCATGATCAACAAGAAGATAGAGGAATAGGGAGAAAAATAGGAAGAGAGAAATTCGTATTAAGAAAGAGATATGTACAAGAATGGGAGGGGGCATGATGCCTATTTATAGGTTAAGATGACTTCCTCTCCAAAAAAACCTATTACGTTAGGAGTATATGGGCATCCACACATTGATGATACATCTTATAGCACTCTTTCTTGGATGATCACCATTCAATCATGGTTGCCTTAGTAAAACTTTGCTAAGGAAAAACTCAATGAAAAAAAAAACTAAAGCGAAGGAAAAAGAGTTCAACATTTTTCAAAATCATTGAATTATGTGTTGGACGTGTATAATGTTGCCTAGTTAAAACCTTTATTAATAAAATCCAGTGGATAAAACGTAGAAAAAGAAAAAAAAGTACAATACACATATGTCATAGGTGGTATACTTCAAGATGCCTATCCCTGATAATAACAATCATTTTATAGAGTATGGTGATGAATTCTCTGCATACCAGTGTCATATACAAGCTTCTGAAATGTTAGCTTCGACAATGACTTGGTGAAAAGATCAACTAAGTAGTTACTAGAACAAACTTACTTGACTTTAATTTTATTATTCTTCTAAAGGTCGTGAGTGAAAAAGAATTTTGGTGTAATGTATTTAGTTTTGTCTCCTTTAATGTAACCTTCTTGTATTTGTGTTATACATGCTTCGTTGTCTTCATAGATAATGCTTAGGGTATCTGTACTAAAATGCAATTGAAGATTTCAGTCATACAAATTCACGACTAATTTCAGTCATACACATTCACGACTAATTGACAAAAATGAGAATATAAAAAATTAAAGATTTCAATCATCCACATTCACGACTAATTTCATAAAGAGCTAAAATTTCAACATAGTTAAAGGAAGTAGCTACCAAAGTTTGTTTAGTAGAACACGAAGAAATGACAGCATTACCACTAAAAAATAGATAACCCGTTTGAGATTGACCTTTATGAGGATCAGAGAGGTATCCTAAATCTGCATAACCTACAAACTTGAAATCTTTATTAGCTTAATAATAAAATAGACCTAAGTCAGTAGTTCCACGTAGTTATTGTAGGATATATTTGTTACCAGTCCAATGCCTTTAAGTTGATGCAGAGCTATATTTGACAATCAAATTCACTAAAATGAAATATGCGATCTAATGCATTATGCAAAATATAGTAGGGCACCAATAGAATTTAAGTATGATACTTCAGGACCCAATATTTCTTCATTTTCGTCTTGATGACAATATGGATCTTTCTTTATATCTAACTATTGGACGACCGTGGGGGTACTTAGTGAATGTGCTTTGTTTATACCAAAACATTTCAAAACTTTCTCAATATAATTAAACTGATCGACTAATATCCCACTAGGATTTCTCTTGATCTACAGGCCGAGACAAAATCTTATTTTCTAAGATCTTTTGTTCCAGATTCTCATTTCAATTAATTAGCAATTTTCTCTAGCTCTTCTACAATCCTAATTAAATTTATGTCATCTACAGAAACTACTGCTATTGCAAATATTTTTAAGGATTTCTTTATAAAGATATAAAGATAAATGGGCAAATGAGATTATTTTCATACTCTTCCTTAGACAAGTATTCACTAAGATGATTATACAACATTCTTCCAAATTTCTTCAGGCCGTACAATTAACGTTTTAATTAGATTGAGTATGTATTCTTTTATTTTGCTTCAGGCGAAACAAATCCTTTTGGAATTTTCATGCCATACAAGTAAGCAGTTACAACATCCATGAGTCTTATATTTAAATTTTTTGGAAACTACTAAACTTATTAGATATTTGAACGTAGTTGTGTCCATGAAACGCGAATATGTTTCCTCATAATAAATCCTTGGTTTCTGTAGGAAATCTTGTGTGACGAGTTTTGCCTTGTATAAAGTAATTTCATTCATTTCATTCATTTTTCTTACAAACACTCATTTATAATGTATAGAGTGAATACCTTGTGGAGTTTGTACGATATACACTACGTTGATTGAGATACTATAATTTTACCTTGATAGCATCTCTTCATTTTGGCCAATTTATCCTTTGTCAATATTCATTTATAGAATGTGATTCTATATCCCAATCATCATTTTCCTTTGATACATGTGTAGCTACTACATATGCAAATATGTCACTAATGACTATTTCATTTCTATCCCGTCACTCTCTTTAGTCAGTATAAATTATAAAGATCTCTTTATTATTGGGTACCTTTACCTCTTTAAGGGTTTCCAAAAGTCTCATTAAGGACTCATGTCTCTTCTAGGATAGTAATTTCTTCAAGAAATTTAGAGAGAGTGGATTTTCTCATAACCTCTTCTTAAGTGAAATGATGTACCTCGTTAAGAGTTTTGGATTTTCCATAATCGCTTCTTCAGTGAAATGGGGTACTTTTTTGAGAGTGTACCTCTTCAGGAGTGTGATTGGGATATGATTGTTTATTTTTTATTTTTCGGGGAGCTGAGTCCTTAAAACCTATAAGTTTGCCACACTTCTGGCTTGTAACAAATTAATCTGCTACCATATTTGGATTTTGTCTTGCAAGGATAAATACATTCATAACTGGCACAAGTTACTTATTTACTTTTGTTGCATCATTAAAAGCATTAGATAAATTATTTGCAATTTATTGTAAGTGCACTAGTCTCCATACTTCATTCTTATATTGTGAAGTACGTGGATCTAGATGAGAGAGTGAGAGTATTCCATGTTAATTCTCACTGTTCTTCAGGAACTCCTTTATCTCCCCCTAATGACGGGAAGACTATCTATTCAAAATGATAATCTACAAAATGGTTAGTAAACATATATCCTGTCATTGGTTTTAAATACTAAATAATTGAGGGTGAGTCATAGCCAACATAGATTTCCAACCTACGTTGTGGGCCCATCTTAGTGCATTGAAGAGTTGAAATTGGGGCTTGGACTCCGTAACCAAACTTGCGTAAATGTGATATATTTAGTTTGATTACCAATCACAAGTTGTGTGTGAGAGTATTGATGATAGGTTGTGAGTCGAAGTCTAATAAGTTTTGATGCATGCAATACATCATGGCCCCATGCACTAATTGGCAACTTGAATTGCATCAGTAAAGGCCTTGAAATGAGTTGAATTAGTTTGAAATGAGTTGAATTCTTTTGGGTTTCATAGCTCTTTTCTCTCGAGCATAAGCGTCCGTGGAGTAAGCTCTATCTACTGCATTGTCAAAGGTAGCTGGCTTCTGAAAAGCTGTAACATAATCCTTTTACATCGAATTTAGGTCAATGATAAATCTATTGACTTTCTTCTCCTCTATATTGATCATATCTTCTACATACTAGGACAACTGGGCAAAAGTATGTACATAAGATTCTACAGACATCTATCGCTGCTGCAATGCTATGAACTCAACTTCTTTTTCCCTCCGAACATGTGCAAGAATGAATTTTCTTTTAAATTGTTTCTTAAATGTTTTCCAAACAGTAGCTTTAGACATATCCTTGTAAGAGTCCCTCATGCTTTTCCACCAAGTCTTAGCTACATCACGAAATATGGAAGCTATGAGTAGAGTTTTCTGTCTAGTGGTGCAAACCATAAGGTCAAACATATCATTAATTTGTTCTAGCCATTCATCCGCTTGCAGAGCATCTTTTTTGCCATGGAACTCTATAGCCTCACATTTTATAAACTTCTCATATAGAGCATTTAGATCATTCTCTTTCTACTGAAATACTACTTGTTGCTCTACATGAGGTTGAACTAGAAGCTCACCTTGTCTTTCAACTATAGCATCACTTGTGCTTGTAAAGTATGCATAGTTTGCATTTGTGCTTGCATAGATTGGGACTACGCTTGTATATCTTGCATAACTATCATGAACTAGTCTTTCATATTCTGAGGTGGTGATGGAGGAGCAGGTTCAATAGTTTCTATAAATAGGTTCATGTTAACCTCATTGTTGTTTTTCGTACCAAATCCTGATGTCATTTCCTACAAAATGAAACCAATCTTAAATTAGGAATGCCCATCTAGCCCCCCATACCAAATCAAATAATTAAACTATAGAGTTAAATATTTGATATTCGCATTAATACTATCGTATCCTCACCACGTTCCTAAACTTCTAAGTTCTCTAAATGACTGTTTCATGCTTTGATATCATATTAATACGTATGTCACAACCCGAGCCCAAGAAATCAGGGATTAGGGTTAATCTCTAATGTGTGACACACATACTCCCGTGTAATCTACACTTGGACCGAAGTTTAGGTGGAATAACACATGGGATATTTACACTACTTACACGTGTGAGGTGCTTTTAGCGGACATCTGTCTAAGCATATATCAAACGGAAGCCTATCAATACCACCTAACAATTTCTTTTCCTTTTCAATAATTAATAATTCCCAAAGTATCAATTCATGGAAACATGCATACATTAAAATGCCTATATATATAAGAGAAACATAACTATATAACATAATATGACATGTATAAACGTTGAACAAGAGTAAGTATACTTGTCTTTACAAAAAGAAAATATACACTGTCCTAAAAAAAGGGAATTATAAATTGTGCATGAAATAAAACTAATGCAAAATGTCATGAAACCCTAATGCATCCAAAAACTGAAAATAAGAAGGCCCTATGATGATTGAGTCACGCTCCATTGGTGGATCAGTGAAATCGTTTTTATTGTCCACTCGTTGAGGCTTGAAGGGATCCCGTAGGCCTCCTTTCAAGTCTCGTCGATTTTCGCAAGATCGAAAATGGGATCTAAGCCTGTAACACCATTAGACAACGTGTGAATAAGGCTATTCAGCAAGTTATAAGCATAATTGAGGTAACACGTTGTATCTAATATAATCATTAACAAGTGATCATAGAGGTCAATTTAATATACTCGGCTTGTTGTGCATTGAGTAAAGCATGATATAAGAATCAATTAAAAAATATATTATTATTAAGCTACTACATTTGCTATATCCTACATTTAGGGATCTTTACATTGAAAACACCAATGCCCCGGCCAAAGGTATGATTGGGTCTCTACGTTGATGGAGTTCGAAAGCTCCAAAGGCATACACAGTGGCACCATATCAATCTACTACACCAAAGTCAACCCTCCCAGATATTATAATGCTGAAGTTAAGTAGAGCCAGACCATTTCAAATCATATAATTGAAATTGAGTAATTAGTGCAATTCGTTTCATTGTGAACAATACATTAGACGTTTGATTCATTCTTACTCTATTCAATACAAATAATTTAGGAACCGTATATCAAGGCACATTAAACTAAAATCAATTCATACCGTGATCATATCATAATCATTCCAATGATAGAATAAATATTTCAATGACGGAAGGTAACTATAAGAATTCAATATGCTCTGCTTCAATTTAGTAGAATCAAGGTAATTTACAAGCCAACTCTAATCTAGTCATCCATTGTTTCTAGCCATGCATGATAATGTAGTTTTAAGTTTTTTGATACACAGTTGTCTCTGTTTGATGTTACATCACGTAATGAGGAGTATATCGGAGTCTTTTAAATCAACACCCATGGGGAGGTGCTTAACAAATGGACAACATTACATGGATGAGTCTCAGCCCTTAAGACACTTCATAATAAGCAATTTCCCATTGGATTAAATGATTAGGTTAAAGGATCCAAGAAACTGAGATCCTTTAAGGTCTTTTCAAATGTCCCTAATTTTCCTTAAATTTCAGTCTTACAATTTAGCCGTGAATAGTTCATTATTTAGCTGTGACTTTACAATTTTCCCCACAAATACGGCTCAGCCACAATTTAAACCGTAGGCAGCCTACACTTGGCCATGGTTTAACCGTAACGCATTTCATTTCTTATCCGTGAGGTTAACAGTAGAAGAAAAATTCTTGACTCTTTGTTTTTGTCTTTGGAAAGCTAGCCGTAGTGTACTTACGGTTTAATCGTACGCTTCAGAATTGCTGAAGTTGTTTCAATACAGAAGTTCAGTTCAGTACAGAACCTTTTCAACTTAGTTTTCACTATGGTTTCCCTACTCCAATTAATCATTCTACATTTCCAAGTTCACATTTCATCATTCATTAAAGGGACCTCATCATGCATTAGATGTGGGTAGAATAAAGGTATAAGGGCTAAAAAATCACATTTGAGCTCAATAGATTTACAAGAATCATAATTTTCCAACATGCATTCGACATTAATTAGGTTATTCTTGCCTTAGATTTCTATTCAATTCATTGTTTCTTCCCTTGGCTCATATAAAGGAGAAGAACCCAATTTTTGACCCTAAGATGACATGCATATAAAGAAGAATGAAGAAGATGAGTGCATGCTTGGTAAAAGAGTCTCCTTGACTCCATTAAACCACAGTTTTGTAGGTGAGTAAAAAGCCTTACCTTAAAAACTGATTTGGGAGAGGAAATGCTTAGAGTCTACACTCCAAAGATGTGAGAAGAGGTAGAAGACAATGGAGGTGGAGATGGTGACCTCCAAATACACATACAAGCTCCCTACCCCTTGATCTCAAGAGGGAATGGTGTTAGGAGGAAAAAAATGGTAGAGTTCAATAGCAAAGAGAAGAGAAGATATTGAATGGAGTGGGTTGGTTCTTTTATACACCAAAATTTCTAGAGTTTATAAGAAAGTCCTATTTCTCCAATATATTCTCATTTTGCATCAACTCAAACTCCATATACTTCAAACGGAATCAAATAACTTAGAGCCAAATACAAATTTTGATGAACTCAATGAGACGAATGTGATGATATCAATATGATGCATGTATGACATAAAGCCATGAAATCTAAAATTATGAAAAAGGGCTTCATCTACCTAATTAAGGTTAAACTTGACCCAAATTTCCTATCTATGGTCCGAATTTGACCCATTAGACTCAATGAGACAAAAGTAAACTAAATTTAACCTCATTAAAGATTAAACACCATTAATCGCGATATTCTATATTTAACTAGCTAATAACTTATTTAATTAGTCGTTAATTATGCGTAATAGGGATCGAAGTGTTACACAATTTTTCATCAAACGCTTCTAACTCATTTTTCTACATAGAATTAACAGACGCTTTATTTTCTTCCACCACATGTTTTGGTGCATGTAAGTACTTGACTAATGTGCACTCTTTTCATATCTATGGCAAGCATTATTTGAATAGTGAGTAGAATCTTTAGGTGGATTCTTATTCTATTTCTTCTTCGCTGAGGATCAAACCACTTCTAGTGGTCCTTGAATTTTGGGTAGGGGCCTTTATCATTTCCTCTTTCGGAGGAGTTATAGAGTCTACTTCTTTTAGATGAATTATGTCATCCACACCCCTACCTTGCCTCTGTTTTGACTAAAATTGTCATGTACTTCAGGAAATGCTATAAATCCAGTTAGTCTAGAGTTATGGTTCTTGAGAAGAACTTTGTTATTTTTTTGGGAAACAAAGAGACAAGTTATTAGTTCTGAATATTTAGAGAAATGTCGCTCTCGATATTGTTGCTCCAGAAGCACATTCAAGGCATGGAAAGTAAAGAGTTTTCTCTAACATCTGTTCTTTAGTAACCATTTTGCCGCATACTCTCAGACTAGAAACAATGTTAAATATGGCAAAGTTATCTACCGGTGAACATACCTATCTTTCAGGAATTTCTAAAGCTCTAATGGGTGTTCCTCAGTCAAATATTTATTCTTTAGATCATCATGAATATGATGTCATAGAAAAATGAAGGCTGATGCTTTGTTCTCCAGGAATATCTTATTTTCTTCTTTGATAACCTCACGAAGCTTTTTTTATTGCAAATGGATCTTAGCATCTAATGCCCATGATAAATAATTTTTCCCGTTAATAGCAAGAGTTGTAAAATCAGTTCTAGCAAGTTTTGACATCCTTTTAATCATTGAAATAAAAATTAAAAGTTTGTAAAAATTAAATTTTACAATAACTAAGACAAGAATCAGAACTTCAAGTTGTTAACATCCTAGAGTAATAGATGTGCGAAGAATACTCCATTTGAATTTAGAACTACAGGATTTTAACTGACAAATCAAAATTTCTGGTTCTTTGAAAACTTTGAGTTTGGATTAGAACTTCTGGTATATTAAGACTTTAGACTTGATTTTATGGCCTTATATTAATTAATATTGCTTTAGATTTTAATAATAAGACCAAAGCTTGAAGTTGGATTATGAATATGAATATCTAGGTACATATAAACTATTAAAGATCTTAGAACTTCTAGTCCTAGATTAAAATAATGTGTGGAACTTCGGGCCCGAATTGCTTATATGATATAGAACTTTTGATTCTATTTATGATCATAATCCATAATTTACAATTTCACTACGATTACCCTTCGATGTGAGAAGGAATATAATAAATCACTTGTCATGCAAATTAAAGTAAAATTCTAAATATTTACAAATTTAAAAAAGAATATAGATAAAGACTTACATATAATTATAATAACAAAAGATCATAAAATAAGAAAAAATAATTAACCATTGAATAGTCCTCATTTTTGTCGCCAATGTGTAGATCTGCTCTTGATGTTTCCATAAACGCAAACGGATCATCGATCAGACTTCGGATGACTAATATGTCCGTAGTAAAAGCCCATTTGCACAGACCCAGCCCGCCAGAATCAGAAGTACTGATCTCAAACAGGTGACATCATCAGGGTTCACGTCAGCATAGTCAAACAAGTAGGTTTAACTGATTCAATAACCAAAATTGTTTTGTGATTTTTGGAGTTATCACGACTCAGAAGTCGTGTTTTTTTTATTTATATTTTTTTATTTTTTATTTTTCTATGAACTCGTAGTGACAAGAGCTATAAGGTAGACAGAGGAGATTATCCATTTGATGAACAGAAAAAAGAGGTAATTCTGTAGGCACAAATTGGGAAACACATTGGTGTCATGCAACGAGTATAAGATTGAGATGCTCATCAGCATGAACAATTTCAATCTTTGGCAACTAAGAATGAATGATGTTATGATTCAGAAATAATTGAAGAAGGCTTTGGATGGTAAGTCGAGAAAATTGGTGAGGATGTCCAATGAGGATTAGGAGGTTTTGGATGAAGAGGCTATAAGTGCTATTTGTTGTACCCTCTATGATGACGTTCTTTATAACGTCATGAGGATTAAAACTGCTTCGGAATTATGGGCCGAGTTAGATACTTTTTACAAGTCAAAGTTCTTGACAAACAAATTATTTTTGAAGAAACAGTTATATTCCCAGAAGATGACAGGCAGATTACGATTGTTAAAGCATCTCAATGAGTTCAGTAGGATCATTGTACAACTATTGAGCCTTAATGTTAAGATTCAGGAAGAAGATAAAGCACTGCTAATTTTGTCTTCATTGCCCCCATTGTACAAGAACTTGGTGACAAAGCTCATGTTCGAGAAAGATACTTTGAGCATGAACGATAACACTACAGCTCTTGTATTGAGTGAAATTATGAAGATTGACAATGAAAAATCTCAAAGAGAAAGCATCAATGTTGCATCAGGTTCAAACTGGAGATGGGGGAGATCCAAGCATAGAGGATCAGGAGAGCGGAATTACTTGAAGTCGAAAAGGAAAAGCTAGGTCTTCACTTGTTATTGTTGTGATAAGAAAGGTCCTATCAAGAGGACTTGGCTAATGAAGAATAATTTGATTCACATAGTGCTAGTTTGACAGAAAGCTTGGAGGGCGAGATAGAATTACTTACGGTCATTAAAGGTATGGACCACATTGAAGAGTCCTAGGCTTTTAGGTTCTAGTTTTAACTGTCATATGTGCTATAGTAGAGATGCCTGTTACCTATACATCTTGTGAGAAAAATCTATTTTCATGGCAAATAATGCGGAATCTAAGTGCATTGGGGTTGGAACATTGAAAATCAAGATGTTTGATGGGATTGTATGAACCCTGACGAATGTGATGTATGTTCCGAATTTATAAAGAAATTTTATTTCTTTCGGAGCCTTAGACTCCAAAGGCTACAAGTTTACTAAAGCAGGTGGAGTTATAAAGGTGGTTAGAGGAGCAATGGTCATTATAAAGGGTGAGTTAGCCAAAGGTCTCTACAGGTTAGTGGGAAGTACAATTACAGGTTGAGGTGGAGTAATTCTAAGGAAGAAGGAAAAGTCATTTGAGGTGGAGTTAGGTGGAAATATGGAAGATGGTGTAACGGGCATTTCCAAGAATGCCATCAACAAAAAACCGAAATAGTAGGCGAAACAGAAGGAAAAGTTAGTTAAGGTGGGGTTGATGAAAAATCAACAGATGGTGCAACATACATTTCTAAGGAGGCATCTAACCATGGACAAAAACTTTAGGAACAACGGAAGGAATACCAGGTTAAAGGCAAAGTACGAAAGATCCTTAATGGCACGGGCCGAGAGAAATGTGCAGTCAAAGGGAGGGTTGTTTTTGCTTTACCAGAAGAAGGTAAGAAGTTATCGTGGTGTAGAGATGGCAATGGATGGACTAGATCACTTCAAAAGAACAAGACAAAGGTGCTTAGGATATCAACGCAGGAGAAGTTCAAGCCACGTTTCGACTTGATTATCACACCACATTGTTGAGAATGTGGTTGCATCTCGAGTCAAGTGGGGGTGCAAGAGCTGAGCTCCATTAGAGTGGGTGCAGGGGCATACCTTTCAATGAGGTATGAGAAGATGAAAATATTACCAAGTATCTTTAAGGTGGCTCCGAAGATTTACAAAATCCAAACAATGTGGAGATTATTGGGTTATGTCTTATATTCGGGTTTAGCCAGACTGATCATCTAAGTCAGTTAAAATCGAGGTTTAAGTTTAGGCGTATTTTAGTTCATTATGTATATGTTTTCTTGGGGGTTAAGAAAGCGGGAACTATACGTAGATTATGTGTTGTAAACCTAAATCCTGTGGAGTCTTGTGGAACAAAACAAGGAGAGAAAAAAATTTGATGTGAGCTTTCTCCGTGGATGTAGATAGTTTTGCCAAACCATGTAATTTTTTTTATTGTCATCTTTTTTGCGGTTGATTGTTTGTGATTACGTGATTTGTATGTAAGTGCTCGATCACTGATCACAAGGGTTTTTTTCAACACCATTTGGTATCAACACCATTTGGTATCATGCAAGTATCATCTTCTCCAATTAAACAATTAGATACAGTTTTTTCTATTTTTTTAATACCCAAATAAAGGGAGCTGAGAACCACTAAGCTCCACGTAAGGGAAGTAGACCATGAGTGAGGTAAGGGAGTCCTTGGAGAAAGAAGGAGAACTCAAAAGAGGTGAAGAACCCTCAGGTGAGTGAAGTCAACATGCTCTCAGCTGGTTAGAATTTTATTCTTTTTCCTTTTTTTCTTCATTTTGTTTTTGGTATCCTAGCTTAGGGGGTTGGTTCCCTAAAAGGGAGTAGATCTTTGGTGAAGTGGGGCGCCCTCAAGTGAGGGAAGAGACTTTGGTTGAGGTGTTATAACCTTCGAATGAGTGAATGTGACTGCTCGAGTTTGAACACTTAGTAGCTAGGTAACAATGACACCTCTTACCAGTGGGGGTGACACCTCTTACCAATGGGGGTAAGAGGATGTTCTTTCTCATACCGTTAGAGTTGAAGGCTGAGATCTACCTTAGGTGATTGATGGAACAGATCTTCATAAAAAAATTATAAAAAACTGCCCAATCCTAGCACATTGAGTGGAGGGGTTGATGGATTCATACAAATAAAATTTAATTATGTCGATTGGGTGCATGCCAAACCAGTTGTGGAAGGTCTAGTAGTTGGTTGGTTAATTGATACAATGAGGGAATAGGATTCATAGCTAATAAGGTTTTTTTTTTAGTAAGTTGGTTAATTTATGGGATTGGACAAAACTTTCATGTTTAGGGCTTGTTTGTTGTTTGTGCTAAAACTGATAGTTTTCATTCTAGAATAAGTACTTTTTTAAGGAACTAACAGTTCTTGTTTTATAAGAAGTATTCTTTTAAGGCACAAATTGTAAGCTATAAAAAGGGGGTTCCTCTCAACCTTAAGTACAATACAACACATAAAGCTGTCCTTATTTTGAATTAAGATTACTATTAGAGAGATTATCTAAAGCTTCCATGAAAGAGTGGGCTGAAAGGTTTAAGTTCTAAAGTTGATACTTCTACTTCATCGTAGGAGATTTATAGCTTCTACTTTCTTATAAAAGATTGTTCTCTTGTTAAAGAGAATCATTCAATGTGGAGATTAATACACTAATAGCAGGGCACGAAGGGACTGCATGCTGTGAAGATTTATTAAGAATAACTACAATGCCATGTGTCGAGAGATTGACTATATGGTTGTGAGTATATTTTATACTGCTGAAGTTAATGATTGATTTTGTCCACTTTTTACTTGTAGTTTTTTTCCTGTTTGGGTTTCCACATTAAATATTATGTTGTCTTCTTTATATGATTGATTGCTTTTACTTTTTTACTGCATAAAAGTAGTAATCGAATCATAATCTAGAATAAATTCCAGGCATCTAAATCTTTTAGAACCTTGTCTTTTTTTTTTCTTAGTGAAAAGGGCTTAGAGCTTAGATGCATAAGTGGAAAAGTAAATGGTAGTGTTGAGAGTGTCTCGTTTACTTACTACATGAATTACTTAAAATCCCTTCTTGCATTTGATATCCCAGCTGCAAAAATTCTATTTCTAATATATATAATATCTTTGTTTATGTTTTTCTCATTTTAATATTATTTATAAAGCTTTTGCAACGATAATACTGTAGTTTAAAGTCAATTTCTATTTAATGATATTTTTACAAAGGTTTAAAAGTCTGCAATTTAATAGCATGCTGAAGTTTTTCTTGAGAAAAATAAATTCATAAAATTTGTAACACTGTAATAAGCAATAAAAGACCTTAGGAGTCGTTTGTCTTTTTCGCATGAGATGTGTAACTACAATTTACATATGTAAATGTTTCAAATGTAAACTTCACATATGTAAACTTTACACACATGTTTCAGTTTACATCGTTTGTCTATTGATGTCATTTTCATATCATTTACACATGTAATTCATTTTACCACGTTTATTTGAATTACATGTGATATGTAAGAAATTCATTTTGAATTACAAAATCTATGTATATACATAGATGTTATTCTTATTCCTAATTTGTTCTATCAATATATTAGCTAATTGCTTATCTGTATCATCTGACCATGTCGTATTCTTCTTTTCCTTCTTACCATGCCTTTTTTCAGAGAATGAACCAATATCAATACAGTCAATATCTCCATGACATTTTTCATTTTCCATTTCTATATAACATGAAGAAGTTATTAAAATTTTGACAAGATTCAAAATCTATGATATCAACAGTAGATGATGACAGGAAGGAGGCAAGTTAGTTAAATATAAAAATAATAACTATGGGTTTTATAATGTTAAATATGATCATATACAAGTGGCATGTACATAAACCCATGTCAGGTTTGATTTCAAAATCAGGCTATCATGTACATGTACATAACAACTACAAAGGGTAGTGACTGATCATGATATCAAAAACCTGTTCAGTAACACTAGCACTACCACAAAATTTTCAACCAAGTGATAGCTTACACATCTACGCAACTCTATCATGAGAACTACAGCCTATTGAAAAGCAATCAAATGACATGCAAGTGTCCAATTCACAAAATCATGAGATTTATAATAATTTAGAATAATTTATAGCAACCCATGTTCATTTTTCATCAGTTAAGATCAGGTTCTCCAAATTTCTACAAATTGAAGATACCCCTTCTCATATTTTCAATAACTCCAATAACAGGTTAACAATAAAAAACAATCTACCAAATCAGATTTCAACATTAGATAATACTATCAGTATAAGAAAAGGAAGAGAAAGCTAGGAAGAGAAAGAGAGAAAGGTCCAAATTTAATTGTTCAACTAATTGTTCAACAGATTTATCACCAAGCAGCAACTGATCCAATCAGGTGCCCGGATGCTGATGCTAAGCATCAACTGATCCAAACTCTATAAAAGCATGGCTTAAATTTTGGTGCATATGGGACATCTCATTCATCTACTGTCCATTTGGCAGGGTTGGATTCTGATGAGACCGGTTTCAGTTGAAGCAGGGGAAATGGGTGAATGGTTGAAAAGGGGAAAAGAGAGAGCAGATGGGGGCAAATAAGGAATGACAGAGAAAAAGCGAGAGAGAGAGAGAGAGAGAGAAAGAGAGAGAGGGAACGAGAAAGGGAAAGAGATGAAATGGGTTCGATGGTTGAGAAGGAGAAAAGAGAGGAGCAGAAAGGAGAAGTGGAGGCAAAGCAGGAACGAGAGAGAAGAAGAGAGAGAGAGACAAGGAACAAGAAGGGGAAAGAGGTAAAATGGGTTCCATCATTGAGAAGGGGGAAAAAGAGGATCAGAGAGGGAGAAAGGGGGAAAAGAGGGAACGACGGAGAAGAATCGAGAGAGAGAAAGAGAGACAAGGAACGAGAGGGGGAAAGAGTTGAAATGGGTTCCATCATTGAGAGGGGGAAAAGAGAGAAGCAGAGAGGGAGAAGAGGAATATACAAAAGCAGAAATAGGAAAGAGATAGTGAGAAGGAACGACAGAGAAGAAGAGAGAAACAAAGATTGGTGGTTGCCAGTTGTGATGGGCTTGTAAGGGTTGTGATGGGGTGGGCCACTTGTAGTGTGAGGGCGATCATGTTGAAATCAGGCCTGGGCTGCAGTAAGGGAGAGGGAAAAGAGAGGAGTAGAGATGGAGAGAGGAAGATAGAGAAGAAGAAGAAGGAGAGAGACAGAGAGAGGGAAAGAGAGAAGAAAAAGGAGGGAGGGAGGGAGGGCAAGTGAGAATGTGAAAGAGATGGTGAGAGGGTGTCATACCTGGCTGGATGACGTTCGTTTCCTTCTGCAGGCTCCCGATCTTCATTGATCCCTAATGCAGGTTGTTGGGTAGGGAGATGGGTTTTGGAGTAGGGTTTCTTTTTTGTGATGGGGGAATTGCATTTCATCATCTTTATCGGGGGAGTGGGGTTTCGCACCCATCATCTACGCATGACGGAATGCGCACGGCTAAAACCGTCTACCAAAATGAGGTGAATCCATTTCATATGAGAATGAGGTGGGTAACCTTTTACCATCATGTGAGAAGTGAAAGTTTTTGTGTGAAAAAGGGCTGTTTTTCGCATCATTTTTATATGTAATTTACATAGTTAATGCGTAAATCAGTGCAAATAAATATGAAGGTACAACCGTTACATATAAGTCAATTACATATGTAAATGACACTGAACAAATGAACCCTTAAGATTGCTCCCACTTTATGTTTAAAAATCACTAACTAAATGATTAGTAACCAATGAAAGGTATAATCTGGTTCTGTGCCATGAGTCATGATATATATGCTTTTTGGGATTTGTCCTTAATTTTCATGAGTCTGCACCATATATCCTGAGAACATATGCCTATCAGCTGTCGCCCATTGTTAAGAGTTTTTAGTGGATTCTATCATTGATTGCCCTTTTTCCTTTTTAGATTTAGAAATAGTATTCTGGGGAAGCCTTTCTGCGCTCGGTGCATTTTAGAATATGATGTGTTACATGATCATTCATATTTGGGGCCTCTATGGCAATAAGAGAGTTGCGGATCCCTCAATGAGTAGTAAGTTTGCATTAGTCATGGAAAAAGTAGAGTCAAGGGTAGTTAGTTGATTTATCAATGCGTAGGAGTAGTTTTAAATTTATGAGTGTAAATAGTAGGTGTTGTTTGTAAGAGTGTAAGCAGTGGGTGAAGTTATGGTAGAGAGATAAAGCTATTAATTATAGAGAGTGGGTCAAATTGTAGTAATTATAATTAAGTGCATGTATGTTGTATTTAAAGATGGCATATATTAATGAAATGTATATCCTTTCATTGGAGGGTAAGGTTCCCGTCGAAGTGAACCTACAAATTTTTTTTCACCGTTTAAGAAAATAGCATAAAAGAAGCATGCACATAACAGAATAAGTCGCGTGTTTAAGTCACTTGCACAATAAAAACTCCTTAAATTTCCACTTAATTGAAAAGCTATTGATGGAATTCCTTGAACAAATAGATTATATATAATGCCCTTCCACAAGGAAAAACATCAAAACTAATGCAACTTTTAGAAAATTGGTAAAAAAGTTTTTTTATAGGAAGGGTGCATTGTGCACATGCAGAAGCTTTCATACCAATTGTTGTGGCCATGATGCCCCCTGTGAAATCTGATCTAAGGTAAAAAATCAACGATAACCACTAAGATAGAGAAAAAGATAAACATGCAAGCATGACACACAGATTTTAAGTGGTTCGACAAGATTGCTTACGCCACTGGCTATAAGCATCTACTTGATTTCACTATGATGAAATTGGGCAATTCATTATAAGGATTCCCACACTTCTAACATGTAACATACTTTATCTTTATAGGTCTTTATCTTTCTCTCACAGCACTCTATCATACTTAGTGGGTTTACTCCAAACACCTAAGGAAGACAGCTCTCACCTCTCATACCTACATGGCCGTATGCAGTTGACACTACAGGGAAGAGAGCCTTCACCTCGTTTACATAGAGTTTAGGGTTAGATTACATGAATATATAATCTATATTTTCTTGTCCCCCGATAAAGCCAAATCCCAGTACAATGATCAAAATACCGAGAACCCTAAACTTGTTCAATGGCTAGACCAATGAATTAATCCGGCTAAACCGGAATACAAGACATAAACCTAATAATCTCCACCTCGACTTAGATTCAGGATAATCCAAGCCACTTTGAAGATACTTGGTTATGTCTTCATCCTTCCATACCTTGCGATGGTATGTCTTTGCATTGATATTGCAAACTTCAAACCTTCTTGTTAAGCTCCACCTCGCACTAAAGGTTCGAGTCCATTTATGAGTCGATGGGATGTTGATTGCTTAATCACTCAATATCGTGCATGCAAACTATCATAATTTCAGCATCATTATGAAGATCAAATCACTACGAGCACCTTAAAAGAACGAATCTAAAATCCAACTACAATTGGCTCTGATATCCCAAAAATAATGTTTGCCCTCTGATCAGTCAAACTTTCTTGTTAAACATTGAACTGCCAATCTCTTTTTACAACCATGTAGATATGCTCGCAACAAGTTCGTATGTGAAACGGATCTCTGATCGGACTTAAGATGATCAAGATATCATAGAAACAGGTTTCTGCCATATGATCTTGGTCAAACTCTTTGACCATACTGCTGGCGTGGCTGTTTTATGTCAGCCCGATGACATCATCTTCTATGCTGGACCTAGGCTATTAGGCCTTTGCACTGAGGTTGGGTAAGAACTAACTTGATCTTCGACTTGCAACTTAGACTGTGGGATGGGCTTTTCTCTACACTCGAGTTAGGTTAACCAGAACTGACCTAGATCTCGCCCAAAATGACTTGGCCTTGAACCCAGGTCCTAACTATCTTCTTCCCCACTTCCACTACTTGTGATAGGGATGAATACAACAAACCCCTTTCAACTCTGGTTTTGACGGTGGATGGCAGTCATCAATCCAGTGAGTGGATGGCGGCAGCAGTGAAGACACTTCGATGATAGCGGCTCTGCTATCCAGCAGGCAGAAACGGCAATATAGAAGATGATGGGTGGCGGTTCCGCAACAATGGTGAAAACTGAAACTAGTAGCCTTGTCTTTTTTGTTTCTCCAATTCTACAACTAAAGACTCGTCTTCTTCTTTGGTTCTATGCACCGCCTCTACCTTCTATGTAACAACTCACCTGCCAAATCAACTGGCCCTGAAAATAGATGGCGCTGAAGCGCGCGACCCAGACCCGGCTATCGGGGCAATTGCCATGCCCCGATGAGTAAGAGGGCGCGACTGGTGCTGCAAAATCTGTGGCGG
Source organism: Sextonia rubra (assembly GCA_037013555.1). NCBI lineage: Eukaryota > Viridiplantae > Streptophyta > Magnoliopsida > Laurales > Lauraceae > Sextonia > Sextonia rubra. The sequence continues at coordinate 12,594,226 of JASUAD010000007.1, read as the reverse complement.
GAGCCTGGGTGGAGCATCATGGATAGTTCATTGCTCCATTTAGTAGTAAGAAATATTCAAATGAGAACTTTGAAGGCTGAAGAGGGGAAAGGTTCCATGTGAACGGCACTTGCACATGGGTTAGTCAATCCTGAGGGATGGGGGAGACTCGTCAGAGAGCGTGCGGCACACGAGCTTCGAAAGAGAATTAGGTTGAAATTCTTAAACCGGGACATGGAGGCTGACAACAACATTAGGGAGTCTGGAGACGTCGGCGGGGGGCTTGGGAAGAGTTATCTTTTCTATTTAATAGCTTGCCCACCCTGGAAATGGATTAGCTGGACGTAGGATCTAGAGGCTGGAAGAGCAGCACAGATCGCATGGTGTCCTATGCACCCCCGGCGGCCTTTGAAAATTCAGAGGACAGAGCGCCTCTCACTCCCAATCGTACTCATAACTGCATCAGGTCTCCAAGGTGAATAGCCTCTTTTCGATGGAACAATATAGGTAAGGGAAATCAGCAAAATGGATCGGCAACCTTATGAAAAGGATTGGCTCTAAGGGCTGGGCACGGGGGTCACTGCCCCAAACTTGTCGGTTGTCAGTCGACAGCTCAAGCTGCACCCGCAACGAGAGAAGGTCGCCACGTGCCAGCCGGTGGATGGACTGGGAATGCCTCCCTTAGGGGCCTTCCCCAAGCGTTGAACAGTCAACTCAGAATTGGTACAGACAAGGGGGAGTTATGTTGGAATTATTACTTTCAATATTCCAGTATAGAAATAAAAAAAAACTCTCCTTAGGAATCTAAAAGCCACTTGGGGAAGTCTGATCATATAGAAAGGTCAAAGCATAAATTTTCTACAAATTGGTATCAGCGCCAGGTTGTTACATTTCAAAACATCAATCCTAGATTGTTTTTGTTGTTGGGTTGCATATTTTTTTTAGCAAGTGGTTTAGGCTTTATGAAAAGAGAGAGTTTCATATTTGAAAACATGAGAGGGAGAGTGAAATAAGTTTTTTTTTTTTTAAAGGAAGTGAGTAAAGGAATGATCAAAATTCAAGAGAACAAGTTTCTTCTCTTGATTGGTTCAAATATTTCAAGAGAACAAGGTTTTACTTTTGATTGGTTCTAAGTACTTCAAGAGAATAAGTTTCTTCTCTTGATAGGCATCATTATGGTTTGTATTTAAGAGAACATGTTTCTTATCTTAATTGAATTTCTTTGTTTAAAAGTGTTTTAGAAATTGGCAATCATTGAAATCCCTTTCAAAAATGGTATTACAAGAAGCTATAGCAAAGTTTGGATGTATCTTTCCTAAGTATGTTTTCCTGAGAATTGGACCTGACCACAAGCCAAAATTCATTGCAATAGTTCGTTTTATACCTAATGAGTATTCTTACTCCATTACTGGGCATCAAAGGTTATCAAAAAAGAAAGTTGAAGAAAGTGTAGCATCACATGCTTTGATAGTTTTCTAGAATTCGGATGTGATTAAAGTGATCGACGTTAATAGACGTGATATCTATGATCAAGCTAAAAATTTTAAAAACAATGCAATGTTTTTAGAAGTAGAGATAAAGAAGTTGAAAGGCTCGTCACAAAACATGAAGGATTTTTATGAGTCTTGCATCAACAGCTCTGAAGGAAATTTTGAAGAATTAAGATCCGAATAAGAATCATCGACTCCAATGTGAATGTACTATTAAAAGTAAGGGGGAGTTATTTGGAATTATTACTTTCAATATTCCAATATGGAAATAAAGAAACTCTCCTTGGGACTCCAAAAGCCACTTGGAGAAGTCTAAAGGTCATATAGAACAACCAAAGCATCATGAATGGTTCATTGCTCTATTTAATAGTAAGAATTTATTACGGTTTACTGCTCTATTCAACTGCCAGTATTTAATATGGTTTATTGATCTATTGTAACTTATAGTGTCTTTTGAGTTTCCCCGAGTATCCTTTAGCATACTATATAATGTTGTGTTGTAGTTGTTTATTTTGGGATAAAAACAGTATGTGAAGAATGTGTGAAGAAAGTTTGTTAATCAAGAGTCTAAGTATTTGGTGTGAAGAAGTCTCTTGTTATCTTAAAGTTTTGATTAATATATAAATGTTTTGGTCATTTGATATTGAGGAGGGGCTCTGTACGGCCCTTTGACCATACAATTTCCGCATACACAAGCATACATTCCACGTCTCCTCTGTCTCCACTGAAACCTTAGTATGCTGTTTTGCCAATCTTTGTAGACAGAACTGAAATCTAAGTATTTGCTGTTGCGAACCTTAGTATTCAAAGAATACGAATTTCAATTTCATTAAAGTAATAGCTGCTCATTCATCAAAGTGGTACCAAAGTATATAATTTAAACAAATCTGTATAGAGCCTCTTCTCAAAAATCAAATGACCAAAACACTTATATATTAATTCAAACCTTAAGATAATAAGAAACTTTTCCACACCAAACACTTATATTCTTGATTAACAAACCTTCTTCACTTGCTTTTCATACACTGTTCTTCTCTGTAAATAAACAACCACAATACAATCTTATATAACATGCTAAAGGAAACATGAGAAAACTTAAAAGACACTATAAGTTACAATAGAATAAAAAACCATATTAAATACTAGCCGTTGAATAAAATAATAATAAACCATAATAAATTCTTACTGCTAAATGGAGCAATGAACCATCCATGATGTATTGGTTTTTCTATATGACTTTTAGACTTCTCCAACTGGCTTTTGAATTTTCAAAGAGAGTTTCTTTATTTTTATACTGAAATATTAAAAGTAATAATTTCATCAGTATAATGAATAACCCCACCCCGCCCGGCCACCAACAACCCCCTGCTTTTTTTTTTCTTTTTTTTTTTTTTTTGAAATATTCCCTCTTTTCACTTGTCACCGAGCCAAGACTTTCATCTCTCCTTCAAAACCACATGAACCAAATATCCATGTGACGATGTCTTCACATAGATACAAAATTTACTTGTAGGACAACGAAACTAGCCCCCACCTTCCTGATCAAGCCATGATCATGACCTTGGCCAAGTTGTGATCCGGTCTTCTTCTTCAACTCCAATCGCTCATGAGTTGTAGTAGTATCCAAGACCCACCTTTGATCTCAGCAAATCTATGACCAGAGGTACCCAGATCCCAGCTGTCGTGGTCCACCTTGATCGGAACTGATGTAGGGCCCACCTGAGATCGTGCCTGACCTCATATTCACCTGAGAACCCTTGATTTCTGCTTCAAGATCAACGGTGCTTGGGATCTTTGGCTCGTCTCCTTCGATTCTAGTTTTTGCAACAATCAATCTGGATCCTTTGTTTTCCAAGCTTTGTGGCCCTCGGAGATCTCTATTCATTTCGAGAAATACGATACGTCCCAAGATCGAATCGATCTTGCCTAACGGACCAAGCCCTAGGGAAAACCATGCTCTGAAATTCGAGGATCTCCACCTCGCTATGAATGCCCGATGATCTTCAATCTCTAATGCCTATTATTATGGCTATGATGTCACCTGTGAGATCGGATCTAGGGCAAACAATCCCCAAACTAGGAGAAGCAAACTAATGGGCCACCTACGATCTGCGCACCAATTTAGTGCAGCCCCTTCTCGATATCAAACCCGATCTCGTCCATAGATTGCACTCAGGCATAACTCCAAGCACTAGAAACCCTAGGCTTTGAAATTCAAGGATCTAAACCGCACTCTAAATGCCAAGAATTTTGTAACCTTGACCTTTACAAAACGATCTCCATCTCGCTCTGCAACCCCACGATCTAATACCTTGCTTTGAACCCCAGGATCTCATCCTTGTACATGCAGATGCTGTCGAACCAATTGTTGTGGTTATTATGCCACCTGTGAGATTGGATATAGAGCAAACAATCAACATCAACGACGAAGAAGGAGAAGAAGATAAATGTGCATACAAATTTTACTTGATTGGACAAGGTTGCCTACATCCACCGCGTATCAGCATTTACTTATTTGATCTTTATATGTCTTAGTTTTGCTCACACAATACCCTACTATACGTGGTAGGTTATGCTCCGAATACCACAAGGTAAAGAGGTCTCACCTTTCTCACACATGCATGGTCATATATGGTTGGCACAATACGGTTGAGAGCCCTCGCTTCTCCTACACAGAATTTAGTCTTAGATTATATGAATACATAAAATTTGTTTTCTTTTTCCTTAAGAAAGCCTCGGTACAATGATCAAAACACCCATAAGCCTAAACTTATTCATTGGTTAGACCAATAAACCAATCTAGCTAAACTGGAATACAAGACATAAACTTATTAAGATAGGGTTATGAAAAATATATCCTTGAAAATAGGAGTCCACGAATGAGCCCTTAATAAATTAAATCAAGGTACTTTGACCTCTACAACCAAATGTTCATTCTTTACCCTTCTATATTACTGTAGATAAATGCTACTCTAGTGTCGAGGAATTAAAAGTATTTATGCTGCTACATCATAAACACTTTTCAACACTCCCCTACAGTGAAACCTACTCCTCAACTATCCCCTTTAGTTGGAAGCTAATCAACACAATTTAGGGGACATGCACATTTCAATGCTTAATCGTTTTTCGGATTTGAATCTGCAATCGGTTAGATTTGATATCATATTAAATTTTCTTAGCTAATCATTCCTACCAAAATCTTGTTGAATTAATATAAACATCATAAATATTTTCAATAATCAGTATTGGGTTTTAATCAATGCGGTCCTCTAAGAAAAGACCCCCTGAATTATAGGTCTAGGCAATGTCTTCCTTGTAGCAAAAAAAGGCTCCAATTTTTGTGAGCGCCACTACTTACAATTTGGTCATTACCTTTTCTCGTAGAATTAGAAATGGTTTAACAAAGATTACTTAACTCGATAAAAACCATTACCTTTGCATTCAAGGAGAGCTTTTCTTTCTTTCTTTTTTTTTTTTTTAAGTCAGCGAGAGTTTTTGAGACCTGTTACTCTCTCTCCAAAAACATCAAAGGTGCTCATGAGTGAACCCAGCGTTGGATTAATGATAAAAAGCTCAAACCCCAGCCTGAACCGTCCCAAATAAGTATTGCTTGTAGTTTATAGTAAGTTTCTTTTTATGGGGTTAAAAAAGTGATAGAAAGCCCAAACAACTCATTAAATAAAATCTAGCCTAGCACAACCCAATTGACTAAATAAGTGCGCTCATGCTGACATGATTAAGCTGCATGCGGGCCTATGTTCTTAAAATTGGGTTGGGCCTAGATTAACCCTAAGTTTGACCTCTGAGCCATGAACAACCTTGAAGACATCCCTAGAGGAGATATAGCACAAGGAAAATTGTCATATCTATTTTTTTTTTCTTTTTTTTTTCTTTTTGGAAGGTAAAAATATGCCTCTTTATTAACAAAAAATACATAAGATATATAAAAAATCAGCAGATGATAAGACAATCTAAAAAGGGGCATACCCCATAAAGCTAACAAAATCAGAATAACAGAGAAAATGGCTACAACTTGAGCTCAAGTACACCAAAAGCCTACATAATCAATGGGGTCAATATAAGATGGAACATGATATAATTCCCTAAGTCAACAAGTAACTTTACATGCAATAGCAAAAGGCTGTGAATAATGCACCACAACAATATGATTAAGACAGTGACCCATTCATCTTAGAGGCAAATCGATGTCGCCAAGGTGAGGAAGGCGGAAGCTAAGGTCCATCTATAAGCAAAGTTCAGCCAAGTGCAATTATAGTCTTTCCAGTAAATATATTATTTCCCGATGATAGCCTGAACTACTTCTTAGGTCGGCAAAAACCAGGAGTCCATTAGGATGCTAGAGTATACCAATAAGGCATTCTTGATTAGATAGGATTGAGAATCTCCAACTAGGAAACACTCTATCTTAAGGTGAAGGAGTTCTTCGAACTACGATTGGAGGTAAATTCCACATACTATGAACATGCTTGGGAAGCCCCACGTTAAGATAAATTAGACGGCTATAAAGTTGATGAAGGATCCCCATGAGGACTTGAGATGGATGGCGTAATTGTTTGGAAAATATTCTATAATTCATTTCCCCCACACATGCCATATAAAAGCAGGAAAAATTTTATGTGCAAGGAGAAGCATACCAGAATTTACAAGATCAACACGATCAATCACAGATTGAGCTATCTCCATATCAAAGGCTGAAGCAAAAGTTTCACAAGCAATCCATTCCATACCTCCATTGCAAAGGAGCACTATAAGACTAAATGCCCAATAGACTCCCGATGTCTATTATACAATATACACAGGAAGTATCACTTTGCACTCCTTGATTGAAGAGGACTCCTTAGTCTTCAAACACCCCAAGAAGACCATCCAAACATATCCAAACATATAGAGTGTTTAGGAATACTCCCTTTTAAATTAAATCAAACCAAGTTCACCTATAGTCGACTAGGTTGAGTAGGAAGGTTGGCAGCAATCTCATAGGCACCTTTTAGAGTAAACAAGCCTAAATGAGTCAAATTCCAAATAACCTCCTCATTAGCAAAATCCTTGTGTAGTGTCTCTATAGTAGAGATAATATTTCATGCTATGATCAATGCCTCAGAAAAAGTAGATGGGGAAAGCCAGCCAATATTTCCCACAAACCTGCTAACAACAATATTTGCGCCCATGCCCAACTCATAGATCCTTCTTGCACCAAACAAGTCCTTCAAACACCCTACTGGCAGCCAAGGATCATACCAAAAAGATGTTCTACCATTGCCAATTAAGTGGCGAATAAAAGGTAGAGCTTCAGTTAAAAGGCAGAGCTAAAAAACCATGTGTGTCTTATAACCATAAGAGTGTTGCACATTTCTTCATTATCCGGTTGGCCCAAATCAAGAAACTTCAGTGCAAAATATTGTTTGCACAATCAATCTTTTGGAATCTCTTTCCCAAAGATCATCATCATTATTGTTTCTTCTTCTTAGTGGTCCTATACATCCTAATTTGTTCTACTTCTGTTGCGTGGATGTAAACTTCATATCTATCTATTTGTAATACTTCTTGAATTGATGATAGCCGCAAAATACAATATTTGATGATGAACACCCTGCAAATTGTTTATTAAGCTGTTGACCCCACCCTGCAGCGGTAATGGGAGATAACTTCCTGGCGCGAGACATCACCTTCGAGAACTCAGCTGGTCCCAGCAAACACCAAGCAGTCGCATTCAGAAGCGGCTCCGACCTCTCCGCATACTACCGCTGCAGCTTTGTGGGCTATCAAGACACCTTATACGTCCACTCCCTCCGCCAATTCTACAAAGAATGCGACATCTACGGCACCATCGATTTCATCTTTGGAGATGCAGCTGTCGTCTTTCAGAGCTGCAGTCTCTATGCTCGAAAGCCCAACTCCAACCAGCAGAACATCTTCACAGCCCAAGGAAGAGAAGACCCAAATCAGAACACTGGGATTTCCATCCAAAACTGCAAGGTGACTGCTGCTTCTGACCTCATTCCGGTCAAGTCGTCTTTCAAGACTTATTTGGGTCGGCCATGGAAGATGTATTCGAGGACTGTGTACATACAGTCTTTTCTTGATGACTTGATTGATCCGGCTGGATGGTTGGAATGGTCTAGTGACTTTGCGCTTAGTACTCTATACTATGGGGAGTATATGAATCGAGGACCTGGTTCCAACACGACCGATAGAGTGAAATGGGCGGGTTACAGAGTGCTGAATACAACTGAGGCGACTCAGTTTACTGTGCAGAACTTCATACAAGGGAATGTGTGGCTGCCTTCTGCTCAAGTTCCTTTTTTTTCTGGTTTTGGTTAAGAGTGCTCAGATTCTACTTGTCATTGTTGGCTGTCATTATTAGAAATAATGGGTGGTTATTGCCATCTTACAAGGCTTGTATTTTATTCTAAATGTTTGTTAAATTGCTGCTTGTGTCATTGAGGAATTGGGTTTCAGTGGTTTCTTGTAGTTAAAAGCCCAAACCTTACCCAGTGATTCAGGGTTAGATCCTTCAACCTGGCCCAACGGCCCCAACCTAACTAGTTGCACTACAACCTAACCTCACGTGACCTTCACTATTAATTACATAAGGATTGAGGTTGACCATATTAACTTATGAAGTTGACATTTCTACCTCTGATAAAAGTGAATCTATTTTTACTATTTGCTCCGCCATCCTAAGTTAACCCATTTAATTGCAATAAAACTTTTTAAACCCTACTCAAATCTTACTATTTCAAAGGGTCTCTGTTGACCGTGTTAATTTTTAGATTGAGTTTAGCATGGCATTTTCAATGCCCTGTCAATAAAATATGTTTTGAGTCAAATTGACCTTTTTCAAATTTAAGGTTGGCCTCAGGTTGTTATTTTCAACTGGAGTAATAAATTAGGGAAAATTTCAAACAAGGCCCTAAGGTTTAGCCTTATTTCAAAAAAGGACAGAAGTTTTAGAACTTTCTAATTAAGTCCCCAAGTTTTCCAAGAAGTTTTCAATTAAAGGCATACATTCATTTAAAGCAGTTTTCCTTTATCTTTTTTCCTCAAATTTTTTAAAATGCCAAGATTACATTTTATTGAAACAAAATTTTCATACAATTCCTCTATATTATCCTCATTTCATTCTCTAACATACTTATGATAATCAAAGACAACTAATATCTCTATTGTGATTGGCTGTATGTAATGGTTGCTAAAACCACGTCATGGCTTTAAATGATTAATAATTTGGCATTTTAAAAAAATTGAGAGAATAAATTACCAAGAAATACCTTTAAATGGAGGATGTCCTTAATAGAAGACTTCTTAAAAAACTTAGGGACTAATTTGAAAAGTCTTGAAACTGCATCCTTTTTGCAAATAAGGTAAAACCTTAAGGCCTTATTTGAGATCAATTATCTAGGGATGGGGGATAAAGATATGGTCTGGAGTCGAGGCCTAATCATCTTATCACATCTCTTATCCACGATCCATCAACTATGTCCATACAAATTAAGGAGGAAGTCAACCTCAACCTGGCCGGATTATATACCCAAATACTTGCATAACATTACTCAATATTATATATTATACATACAGATAATAATATTTGGTAAGCACTGGGTATTGGTGCCCTTAGATAATGAGAAACCTAGGGCTCAGGTCTTGAACCAAAATTGAAAATTGGTAAAGATTTTGGACCCAACACAATCCTCTTGATTTTGGTCCCTGGGTATTCTAGTCTTCAAGTAAGCATTGTCAACCATCATTGCAGTACAATGCTTACAGTTTGAACTATGACAATGTGCTGAGCCTCTGAAATCGCCCATTGAGTTGGTTCCACCATAGATGGCCCAGTCCCTTAAATTTCGAAGTAGTTCATGGGGTCTTAATTTTTTGGCTGGTAGCTCAATTGACGTTGGCATAGCTCAGCTGGGCTTGGGCCATGTTCTATGGCTGTTAGGTTATAATTATAGAGCATGTTAAGCGTACATCATCCATAAGTGGGAGATAGTCAAGTGTAGTCAAGTACTAATTAAAGCCATGCATCAAGTACTGAAGCAATCTCATTAGTTACACGCATAATATTAGCCACTGTGAGAATTTTCTTTACTGGGCGTCCACCCCGGGATGAATGCAAGAGTACTAGTAGAGCTACATGTGTCAAGGAGAAAGAGTCAAAACACACTGTTATGCCCAACGCATGAGATATCTTTCAATTTCCTGCTCTGTATCATTTTAACAATATGTAACTTATCTCTTTTTATGTATTGCTCTATTCCATTATTTATTAACTTTACTTTGATGTGATTGGTTTTACTAGGCGTATCCCTCTGAAAGTTCTATTGTAATTTGGAATAGATTCCAATTTTGTAATTTATATTTGAGGAAATAATGGCCCAGTCATCATCTTCTTCATTTACACCGATCATCCCATCCTCACTATAGTCATCTAGAGCCAATGCCACATTTCCATCATTTACACAAACTTAGAAGGACCCTAAATGGCGTGCTGCCATGGAAGATGAGTTTAATGCTTTAATTCACAGTGGTACATGGCAACTGGTTTCGTCTCGCCCAAACTTGAATCTTATTGATGGCAAGTGGATTTATCGTATTAAATGTAAGGCAAATGGTTCCATTGATCAATACAAGGCTAGATTGGAAGCTAAAGGCTATCACCAACAAACTGACATTGATTTCAAGGAGAATTTCAGCCCGGTTGTTAAACCTGCAACAATTCATCTTAATTTATGTCTTGTTGTAATGTTTAAGTGACCACATTGTTAGCTCGATGTACAAAATGCCTTTTTGCATGGCTTTCTACAAGAAAAAGTACACATTGTGCAACACTCTGGTTTTATGGAGAATCGATTTCCTAAGCATGTATGCAGGCTACACAAGGCGCTACATGGCTTGAAACAAGCTCCATGAACTTGGTATCATCGATTAAACTCTTTTTTGTTGACAATTGGATTTCTTAACTCACTGGGTTGATACTACTTTCATTTTTAAGTGATTTGGGCACTTACATTCTCATTCTTTTAATCTATATGGATGATATTAATATCATTGGCAGCGATGTGCATCATAGAACATGACTTCTTCAAATGTTGGGTTCTGAATTTGCTATTTAAGATCTTGGGACACTCCACTTCCCTCTTGGCATTGAAAATTTTTAAGATCGCATAGGCCTACTGCTATCTCAAAGCAAATTTATTTGTAATTTACTTCTTAAAACTAAAATGGATGGTGCAAAACCAGTAACCTCTCCAATGGCTACTAATAGTTGTCTTCATTGGGTGTCAAATGCCTCACCTTTTTTCAGATCCATAATTGTATAGAATGAAGTACCTTGGGAGCATTGCAATATCTCACTGTTGCTCACCTAGATCTTGCATTTTTTGTTAACAAAGTTTTCCAATTTATGCAGTCACATAATGAAGATCACTGGGCTGTTGTCAAGCGGATTTTGCATTACCTTAAGCATGCCATTATGTATGGTCTTAATCTGCAGCCTATCAATCACATGCTTCTTCATGGATTCACAAATGCTGACTGAGCAGGTTGCCCAAATGATAAAAAATCTGTAAGTGGTTATGGAACTTTTCTTGGTTCAAACCTTCTTAACTGGAGCTCTAGCTAAGAAGCAAGCAACTATTGCCAGGTCTAGCATTGAAGTAAAATATGGTGGAATTGCGCTTATCTCTTATGAGTTACTTAGGGTTTAGCATGTATTAAGCGAGCTTGGTTATTATCTTCAACCTCTGGCTGTGGTTCGATGTGATAATATTGGTGCTATTTATCTCTCTACCACTCCAATTTTTGACAATCGCACCAAACATGTACAAATTGATGTGCATTTTGTTTGTGATCTTGTTGCCAAAAGAATTTTTGATGTTCGTTTTCTATCTATAGTAGACCAGCTGGCTGACATTTTACCAAACTTCTTAGCTCTAAAAAGATTCATTACTTTGTGTTCGTGACTTCTAATTTCGCTTGAGGGTGCATGTTAGGAGAAAGAGTAAAAAAAACTGTCATGTCGAGCACATGAGATATCTTTTAAATTCAAACTCTATCTCATCTTAACCATTTGTAATTTTATCTCTTTTCATGTATTGTGATAGGGGCCCAGCCCAGCCAGGCAATCAAGGACCAAGCCATGCCCATCCATAAAAAGGCCTTGCCAAGACCACTAGTATGATGAGTCTTATTTGAAGTAAGTTTTCTTAAAATTATTGACTTAGGCATAAAATAAAATCAGCCAGAGAATAGATAGGTAGTAGATAGATGTTGTCTCTTTCATAGTAGTTGTAGCAGGCGAAGATCCTACATTGTAGGGGTCATTTGAATTCAATTCTATCATGTAATTGGCTTTGGCTATTAGTGGAAAATAATGAATGGAAGAATGTACGGATGAAAATTAACTCAACATGCTTTGCACAAGGAGGCTGGTTCAACCCTTCTGTCCCATTTGGTCCTTATCATATTGCTCTATTTCAATATTTAATAAACAAGCTCTCACAGACAATTTATGTGAGAACAAATTACAGAAACATATCAACTCTAAGTACAAGAATGCAGGGTGAAAAATAGGGGCAGTGTATCCATGGCCCTCAAGAATCTTTTGCAATTCTCTTGTGATTTCTTTACATGGTGGTGTCCTCTTTTTTTATATATATAACTTTTTTTTCCTTTGCATGGTAGGCCCTTCAAGAAAAGTTTCCTCAAATCCATGCCCGTGCAAACCGGTCTTCAATGAAAAGAGATTGAACGGCAATAAGATATTTTATCATCTTTTATTGGGTGTAAAAGACACAGTGGGGCTGTCCTCATGAAAGCTAACCATCTTTTTTTGAAGACTCGTTTGATTGGGCGACACCAATAATCTAGGGATTAGTTTTTATATACGAGCCAAGCCCAATAAGAGTGGTGAGTTTGAACTGTGAGAACAATTTATTTCATGAAGAACTGCAGTTAGCATGGGAGTTTAAGACCACAGGTCTTAATAAAATGATCTAAAGACATCACAGACGACAATCGTTTCCTTTGATGTAAGCAGATGAAATAAAACAGAGACACATTTTCCGGCTACTAAAACAGAAAAGATATGGCCTTCATGAGGGCACATGCCATCCCGCCATAATATCATATAATCATCAAAACCAAAACTAAAATAACAAGAGGTAAAGAAAAAAGTCCTATTTTGATTGACGCTCCATGATCGGCAAACAGACATTATCACGAGTGCATGAAACCAAAATCACGGGCCGTTGGCACCTGTCACACCATTCGAAAGTCGACCCGTCAATGATAGTGGAATCTTTCAACAATGTTCTGCCTCTCAAAAAAAAAAAAAAAAGAGTAGTGTAATCAGAGACACAAATGATAAGAGATGACCCTCATGCGCATTTTCCTCTGTTAGGATGACTGAGAGAAACCCATCAAACCAGTCGTTTTGTTTTGGTTGATTTACATAGGTAAATGAACCACATGTGTAATGGTTACACACCATCACGTTTTTTTTCACCCATTTACGCATGAGATGTGTAAAGTAGATGTAAAAATAGTATGAAAATAATTTGAAAATCAGGTGAGAATTTTCATACCTCAACAAATGTGAAAACATTACCCATGTCACTGTTACCAGCGGGGTGCACAGTAACTATATATGGCAGTCCGCTTTTTTGCATTTTTTTTATTTTGCAGGATCCAAAATAGCAATATGAACCGTCTAAACTCTTCTAAAGGTCAAAAATGACTCAGAGACCAATTTACAACTTGAGATATGATCAAAAAAGTTGAGACCGTTGAATGTGTTAAACATGTGATTGAACCCAGTCCGCCTTTTTTTATTTTTTGACTCCTGTGGGCCCCCAAATGTAAATCAGAACCGTTGAAACTCTTGTGAAGACTGAAAACGACTCACAGACGAATTTTCAACTGTTGGATCATCATACAACTTAAGATATGATCAAAACAGCTGAGACCGTTGAACTTGATTGAACCCGTGATTGAACCTAGTCCGCCTTTCTTTATTTTTTGTTACCCCTGTGGGCCCCCTCATATAAATCAAAACTGTTGAAACTCTTGTGAAGACTAAAAATGGCTTTGAGATCAATTTTCAACCGTTAAATCATAATATAGTTTTAGATATTTATAAAAAGATCTAACAATAAAAATCTAAAATTCTTAATTTTATGGGCCCCATCTTGATGATCTGAACTATCCAAACTCTCTAGAATGCCTTTTTTGGCTTAGATATATAGTCTTTTTCTATATATATTTTAAGATATTTGTGATAAATTATAAAAAGTGGCAAAAATATTATGATAAACGGTGAGCCGTTGGATTATTTTTAATTTACATATGAAAATATGTGAAAATGACAAACGATTGAATTCAATTCACATATGGGTCAATTGCATATACAAATGACTTACATGTAAGTTATTTATTTATATAAAATATTTTTCTATAATATATAAAATTAACAAACGACCCTTTATTATCAAGAATAAGGACCATCAAGTCAATCATAAGTAAACTAAGAAGAAAAGAAGCACTAATCTTCTGTGTTCACGAGTATTTCTGTCCTGGCCCAATAAAGAGAGGATGGAAGGGTAAAAACAGAAGTGAGGAGAAATTTTTCAACAAGGCCAGCTTTTTGCATGTGGTACATGTCAGGTGCACGTGACCAGCACTCCCCCAAAAGTCATCAATGCTAAAACCCCCACTCATATCCGGACAACACTCTTTTTTCAAACTTGCTGATTTTATTGCAGTATTATAATATGATAGCTTGCTTTCATTGCGTATATATCGTATCTACTTTCCCTTTTATTCCTTTCGATTCGATTCCAAATCTGACTCTGCGGGGCAGTGGATCATTTCATATCATATCATATCCATCAGTTTTACTACTGTTTGACGACTTGCTTCCTCTCTTTTTAATCAAACATCATTCAATAGTATATATATATACCTACCCTTTCATTATTTATCTGCTTCATGCATGGTTTTTCTTGCCTTGATAAAGGGCTCCTGTTTTGCTCTCATTGGTTTTTCCTTGAGAACTCTCAATATTACTTAGTACAGTGGAAGACCAAATCAATGGAGTGAAGTCATTGTGCGTGTGGATATAGTCCATCAACCCAGTCCTAGCAGATTGAAAGGTGGTCTAGGAAGACTATGTGGCAGTAGCGTTTGATTTGTTTTCATTGAAACTGCGGTGTCAATATTCTGTAATCTGTAAAATGTAGAATGTACAATTGATTCAAATTTGTCCATTCTCAAACCACCTCTAGGTTCACGAGGGATTTTGAAATAAGGTGCAATTTGGTTAGGATGAGGTGCAGCAGATTCGATCTCTAAGTGATAAAAATATGTTTTTATATTATATCAGGATCATTGATTGATATTATCTGATTAAGTTGCCATCTTGTTGGGCTTATACTGAAGCCAAAGTGGGTCCATTAGAATTCTAACCCATTGAAAGCTCTAATTGGAAAACCCACCGATAGCTTTCATATAATATACTAACATAGTAATCACTGCGTGTTGATTGAGTGGTAAATTTATACACGTTGGATCATTCTTCACTTGGAATAAATTAGCCTTTTGTGCAAGGAATAGGAATGTCACGATAGGTAAAATAGATAAAGAAAATGGTTGATCTTGCTTAATTTCATATAATGATGATGAAGCATTTTAGCATGTTTACTGTCCCAGTATTGAAATGTATGCTAGATGGAAAGTCATCACTCTAATTTGTTGATTCTCGCTGTAGCAATTAAGAATATATAATAAAATATATAAACTAATTCTTCACTATTCCAACCTTCCTGAACCGGGCCTGAGTCAGAAAATCTGGCCTACCATTAAAAAGGCCGGACACATTGATCAATCTTAGCCCATTTAACTTGCACAACCACCCACCTCTTCGTTCATAAATCTTATTGAAATGGGCTCTCATTTTTCAGCATTTTGGTTGTTAGCCTGTACTTTGCCCCAAAATAATTAATTGGGTAAAGGTAGGTAAAATGTAATGGCACCCTCAGAAGAGCAACTGCTGAACGGGCTAGACGATTCTGGGTTGACCTGCAATGGGCGTGGGTTAAAGGCATCTGCATTAAAGCGGTACACATAAATACCATTACCATAGGAGATGAAAATTAGTATTCCTATAAAAGGATTTGAAACATGTAATGGCTGTTGATCAGTTGGCTTTGTATAGCTAGTGTGCGCACCACTTTACAAATTCGAAAATTGGATCCCATGCTATCCCATGATGCTTCTTTTCAAGACCTTAACAACCCAGTTATGCTGGCATCGTATGTGTGATAGCAGGAGACTCAGGCCCGGTCCTCCATATATGTCTCTTATCTTCGGTTAAAATTTCCTCAAGAGGCCTTCTTTACATGTGGCAAAGCATTTGCATTAGAAAATCTTCACTGCCTATAATTGATTGCATTCAAGGAAATTTGACAGGAAATACTAACCAAAAAATACCAAAACGTTAAAAAGAAGACCTCTAGCTCAGAGTTGGTTCCTCCGTTGTGAAATGAAATTTAAGATTGTTGGGCTGATTTCACTTGAAAAAACTACTATATGTGCTACTCTGTTTGACAATGCCTGACTGATTCCACGTGAAAAACCAATATGAGCTCGATATTTAATGCTCATGGCCTAGGCTTAAGCTTGGATTTCAAATTTTTTTAAGCTTTTAAAATTTTTTGGATTTCAAAGTTTGTCTAAGATTTGAGTTTAGTGTGGCTAGAGTCTTCTAAAAACTGATCTAGCACCATGAATTTTTTATTTCTTATCTTAATGTAAATATATTTTTGTAAAATAACATATATCTGCAGATATGCATCCTCGTAATTTTAAGGGATTTTTACAAAATATTTAAGTTTAGAATTTGATTAGAAGGTTTAATGAAGAAAAATATTAAAACTGCGAGTTTGTGGTTTGTACAAAATTTCTTGATCAAAATACCTGTAATGATATCAATAAGGTTTTAAGTGTTGGCAAATTCATGGATTGGACAAAACTCAGGGTTCAATTGAGTTGCAAGTTTTTAGTTTTTAGATTAAATTGTTGCATGCTTTACCGGGTTGCTAAAATGAAGATATTTAAAGAAAAATAGTTATATCTCTCAAATCATAGGTTGGATCATAGAAAGCTACCTACCATTAGAAACCTCTTTTCAAGTAGATGCTTATGGAGCTCGAAATTGCATAAATCGAAGTTAAAACGAGAAAGTTGTGGCCTTCAGAAGTGTGCATAATTGTGTAGTTAATATTTACGAAAATGCTATCTGTTTGAATTCACAAATAGAGGTTCGAACGCACAACACAGAATGTGTTTTTCAAGATGTTTACCTGCACAGATTGATTATCTGAGAAGGCGGACATTCGAACACCCATGATGTTCACAGATTTGTGTATTTAAAGTGAAATTTTTCAAAGGAAAAGGTGGGCACAAACCCTAGAGATGACCTGCGATTCAAAAGGTTGAAAAATAGATTCTGTCACTCTGCAAATCATCTCTCTCTTCTTGTTCTATTCACAGGAAATCAATAAAAGAGATTCTTCAACATCCCTAAAGCACCTAAAAGAGAACCATGCTGAAGTTGTTGGTCTAGTTGTCAGATCTACTCTCTTCCTCGAGTAGATTCATCTTGAAGAGGATTTAAAGGTAGTGTGCATCAAGCGAGGTTAAGGTGTACGACGAGTTGCTGGCAAGATTAATGTAGTTCGTAGGTTAAATCACCAATTATGGATGGTTCGTGAAATCTTTGTAACCTTTATTCTATATAGTGCTTACAGAACATTGGAGTGAAGTGTATATCATGCACTAAAGTACTTATAAGTGTGTAAGATTAGAGTATATAATATTAAAGAAGATAAAGTTTGGAAGATTTTTTTTTTTTTGGTGCAAGGATAACATATGAAAGCGTCTATAAATATCTGAATATGGATAAAGCGTGTAATGTATGTAGTTATGGATTGTAAATGAAAATCTCTTAAAAAAAACTCAATTGACGATATTGTCAACTGCGATGACGATGTCATTAATCAATATGGAGGATTTGAGCACTATTTTTTAAGCATAAATTAACTTAATTGACTAATGTGAACCTAGATATATTCAAAAATCAAAATGAATTAGTATTTCAAAGGAAGAAAACAATGTAAAGTTCCTGGTGTTTATTGATTTGGGAGTTTATTGGACAGAGACGACGATATCATCAATTGAAAGTTAACGATATCGCCAATTAAAATATTTTCATCAAAAAAGAAGGTATGAACAACTGACCTGTAATTTTGTTGTTTTTCTTCATAAGCCCGTTTTATCAAACTATAAGTTTAATTATTTTGTAAAAAACCCTAATTTTAATCAAATTAAAAAATTGCCCTTCTTCTAATTTTATGGATGATTTGCTCCTGTGCTCTTGATCTCTGTGGTTAGTTTACACAGTGGATGTTTTGAACGAGCGCTTCCACAAGGCATTGTTCCTAAGATAAAATTTCTCTAATTTATACTTTACTATGTCACCTTTATAGGCGCATCCAGCTAGGGGTGTAAATTTATCGGGCCACCAAGGTAATTGGTTCAGAGTATGGACCAGGGTCCAAACCCAGGATATAATTGGTACTTCTTTACTATGTGTGGACCAAACATGGGCACAACATATGGAACCTAGCTTGACTCTGCTTGAACTAACTTGATTCTAACCAAATACATGCAGTTTTATAGCTACTGCTTCCTAATTGATGATGATGATGCTCCTTCTCCTGATATTCTAATTTATTTGGCATCGGTCTTTACCTTTATTTCATACGTGTACGGCTCTGGAACAAGGTATGACCCCCTGTTATTAATTATGGTTTGGGAATGCTCCTTTCCCCGTTTATGTGAGTTTACCCAAGACACATCCAGTTCTGTAGCCAGATAAGTAGCACCGAGGTTGAAGAGTGAGGCAATTATCACTTTGACCGAATGCTCCTAATTTTTAATTTTAGAGGATTTTATCAGAAAACTCAGCTTAGGTAATCTCTAAACCAAAAGAACTTCCTAAGTGGCCACTCGGGACCACTTTCATTCTTTTTTTCTGGTTTTTTTTGGAAGCAACGTCGAATTCAATCCTGGTTTTAATTGGGAGGGTTCAACCCTCCTCTATTACCCCTGTATCTCCAGAGAAGAGGGAAGACAAGGGCATGGGATTTGGGTTCATGTTTTCCCTCTCATTTGCAAAGTGGTGTACCCATGGCTCTTGAGGTTTAATCGATGCCAGAAATGAATGAGACGTCACTAGTCTTTCTACATGCCCAAATGATGTCAAGTTATTTTCTTTGATCTTCCTCCTCTCAACCCTTAAGGGTCGTTGTTTTGACCATTTATGTATGTAAATGGAGCATCATGTGTAAAGTCCCAACCCAACTCAATTATAACTTATGTTAATCAAACTTGATTTCCTATTAATATGTGTGCTTTAGTTTTAATTTATCTTATTCTTAATTTTTTTTAGTGGGTCTCAGATAAGTCGGTAGTTGGGTTCAAACTTTACTTAGATAGTTGAGAACCTTCTTGTAATTTAAAGTAACATTGTTGCATCATTTTGGTACCACACTAATTGTATCATGAGCATTTCATCTTGTGGGTTAACTTTTATGTATGACCCGGCTCAATTTGGAACCCTCTTAACTCAATTGAAGCCCAATTGCCTTAAACTATAATTTCCCAAAACAATTGGAATTACATGCAAAAGTCCAAAAAAATTGAGTTAAAAGGGAAACAACCATCATTCCCTGCATTCCATCCTTTTCTCCTCTTGCTGGAGCTCATCTTCTTTCCACTCTTCTTTCCTCTCCTCTTCAAACTCCAGCTAGAAACTAGATTCTAAGAGCTTGCATGTGCTCCTACTACCTTCCATTCACCTTCTTCTACTTCTTTGTGCATCTTCTTCCATAGAACTCACCAATCAATCTTCTTTCTCACAATCTATAACTCTTTAAGGTAAGGAACTACTCTTACTTCATTTCCTTGAGCTCAAAGGAGTCAAAGAGACTCAAATAAGCAACATGCATGCATTTTACATTTGATTCACTATTTGCATGTCTTTGCATGTAATAAGATTTGCTTCTATTGAAGTTTTCTCCACAATCAAACCAAAGGAGAGGCTAATTTTGGGTAAAGCATTGATATAAGGCAAGTATAAGTATATATTACTACATGCATGCCTAACCTTGTTTATTCTTGATGTGATTACTCTTAATGCAAGTTTACTGCTCATCTACTTTTGATTAAGTACATATATATATTAGATTAGGTGATAATGAGTATAACCATATAATATTAATGATATGTGAGCATGTAAGATCTAAAATGATAATTTGGAGTAAAAGAAACCTCATTGGAACCCAATTTGTAGAGTTCTGCACGTGAACTTGTACTTCAAAACCTGTTTCTACGAATTCTGAAGCTTACTGTGAAGCCCATAGCTAAGCTGTAAGTATCTACGGCTCAAAATCCAGAGAGCTCAAAGACCCACAATTGAACTATGGCTAACCCTCTGCTAAGCCGTGGAATGAACTACGACTAAGCCGTAATCCTCCCGTAACCAAGTCATAAGCCATTTTACAGTGAACTTTCCAGGAGAGCCCAAAAATAAAAAATTACTCTATGGCTCACCCACTAAGCCGTGGATTTTACTACGACTACGCCGTAGATCAGCCGTAGCCTAACCGTAGACTTTATACGACTAAGCCGTAGGCCAATATACGGTTAAGCCGTAAATGCACATGGAATTAAGAAGTGAATCTGAGCTACTTGGCTGAGTCGTAACATGTATACGGCTAAGCTATAAAAACATTATGAACTTAGAATATTATGGATTTCTAATGACTTTGTAGGGCTTTAGATATGACACCTTTTTCCTAATTAACTTAATCCAATGGTGATCAAATGATAAGGAGGACGAGTGTCAAGGTGTCACTTATCCCCTTCGATTTTCTAGATGAATTCTCAATGTCACGTTATGGGTGTTAGTATAAGAAGAGGTGTCCTTTGCATACACAATGAATGCCAAGATTTGGTAATACAATAACACTAGACATTTTATGAATACATCGTGTTGAATGCCCTTGAGATCACGGATTATCTAGTATAGGGTTAGCTAGTAAATCACCTTAATACCTTCTCAATTTAAATACATTCATATTGTTAAAAAACTTTGCCCTCAACATGATGTAGTTATGTTCCCATTCTTCCTAGCAAACCTTGGGGCAATTGGTCCGGAGCTTCTACTAAGTGTGTGTCCATGAGCTGAAATGGATATAGCTAAGGTTAAAAGGGTTCGAGCTCTATTAGCTCAATTAAGTATGCATTAATTTATTATCATATACTTATTAATTCCGATTTTCATGATTGAATATGATCTCAAGACCGAACTCTCTCATGTTTGATATGATAAGTACGAATGAATATGTATAAATATGAGACGATCACTAAGATGGATCATAAGTATAAAAGGCATGAATTTGAGTCAGTTTTGATATATTGAGTCGGCACCACTTAGCTTGTACCCTTATTAGGTTCAACGGGACTAATTTGTACCCTTATTATGTCACTACTGCAGTAGTTTATAGAGGAGTTATCGGCGCTCTTCGGGAAGCTAGACTGATCCCCTAATGTAATTCCCATATTTATGTTATATACTCTCTTTGGATGATATGCTCTTTTCAAAGAGAATATAGCCGCGTGAACGCCAAATAGTATGTTTTGATATATTGTTTATGATTTATTACTAATGCTTAATTCATGCACAATCTACCTAGTTTCTCATTATTGCTTTCTTTTAATCAATATGTACCTTAATTCATTTGATACATAATGATGATCTTATATATAAATATAATTGCTTAACCATCGTGTTAACAATGTTACCGCTGGTGTTATAGGTACTGAACCTAATGTCAGTGCGGCAAACAACGCGCCCCCGGCAGGAACCTTAATGAAACCTCGGGGAGTAAATGAGTGAAATAAAGACAACACCTTCTACTAGTCATCCTACAAAGAACGACAATGGGTTCTTTGTTAGATTGTTTAGCTTAGATATGTTTGGACTATGGTTGTTCTTGCACCTTACGATTTGCCAGGCACATATATAATTTTGGATTTTATATATGTTTAAATAATTGTTATCATGTGAATGTAGATGGTCAAGTATAGACTTCAGATTTATTTATGAAATGAATAATGTTTCTTTTATTATTGCTTTTGATCATTACAGGTGTATTACATAGGCTTCCGCTTATTGTTGGACGTAATTTACGTGTTGAAGAAATTTCTCTACACGTTCATATGGAATCTCCCTTGTAGTGATTTGTGCATGTCTTCACATACACAGATAGCTATGGGATTATGTATGCACACCCCATGGGGCCCATTCTAACCCTCAATTCCCGGGATCGAGGCGTGACATCATGCGAAACAGTTTCATATGATGAAGTTTGCTTTGCTTATTTTCTCACCAAGTGTGAAAAAGCTTATGTGAAAACGGTGTGAATGAGGTGTATAAAAAGGTGCTACCATTTTACCATCACAACAGGTGTGAAACGAAACCATACCAGCACTCCAAAAGGCGCTACTATAGTCCCTTTGATGTTAGAATGCCCATTACCAATTTTTTTCTTTTTTCAATTTCTTGTTAAATGTGGTCCCTCCATTAGAATCTGAACCATAAATCTTGAATAGAATGTTAAAAACAGCCACCATATCAAATTTCAACCGTTGGATCATCGTAGATTGTGAGAAACTTATGAAAAATATTGGACCATTAGATCTCTACTTCTGGACTTTTATTGGCCCCATTTTTATGATCTGAACTATTAATCCTCTTCAAAAGGTCAAACAAGGATATGCTGTCAAGTATTGGGTCTTGATTCATCATGAATTTTGAGAAATATGTGAAGAACTCAGAGCCGTTGGACGCGCTCAGATTTATATTTGAAGAGGTGTGGAAATGATAAACGATGAAATGTATTTCACATATGACTTTTGCATATGAAAATAACTCATATGTGAATCATTTACACATGCAGACTATTTTTCTACCATATGTGAAATTGCCTAATGACCCCGTAAGTTTCCTCCCCTTTCAAAGCCAACTGTTGTGCAAAAAAAACATAAAGACACAAACTTAAAAAAAATCCCATGATGAATGCATAAAAAAATGTGGAATTCCATCAAACACCAAATTTGATAAGCCCTCAATTTAGAAAGAAATCCTAAAATCCTAAAATCTAATTCTCCTTGGCAAGTAGTTTGCCTCGTTTCCAAATAAAATACAATCTCCTAATTTACAGATCAAACATGTAGAGACATTAAATCCCCAAATCCTCAAATCACAAAAGAGAAACCAAATCCTCAAAAAACGAATAAAATCCCAATCTCCATTAGATTCTCCCATTCAAACCACAAGAAAAAAGAGCACGAGGAAGAAAAAAATCAATCATTCTAATTCCTCAAATAGAAACTAATAGCAAAAGAATCAAAGATACCTAGTTCACCCAATTCATAAAAAAAGCGTAAATTAATGGCAAATGGCTCAATTATGCCCAAGAAGACCAAGATATCTCCATCATCATCCTCTCTAATAGCTTCCTTCATCATCTCCTCATGCTCTGATGTCGATTCAACCGCGAGAAACATGGGTACCCCACTTTGTAAATGAGAGGAAAATCAAGAATCCAAATCTCGTGCTCTTTTCTTCCCTCGCAGTGGCGATAGGCTAGTGGTTCGATTGTGATCAAAGGAGGGAGGAGGAAATGAACAAGATACATGGGTAACAGTCGATTCAATGCTGGTTCCACAGCATTAAAAAAAAAAAGAAAAAAAACCAAATTGGTCTCTGGTGACCACTTTGGTGTATAGACTAATAAGGGGGTCTTTTTGGTTTAGAGGTCACCTAAAATGATTTTTCTGGTAAATCCTCTTAATTTTAAGTTCTCAAATTTTTGGTATAAGTATTTTTATCAAAAAAATCATCTTAGGTTACCCTAAAAAAAAATCACCTAAGCAGTGGGTTTACCGGAGTGGTTGACTCTAGTTAAAATAGATAAGGATTGAATTTGACGCTGTGAATAACAGTTTATATTTTGATGTTGGTTTTGGCTTGAAGCCTTTTCCTCTCCATTTTCAATCAACAGAAGACGAGGCCCATGTATGTCAGCGGCTATAGCAACCAGAACCCACATTCTCTAGCTACAACAGAAATACGAGAAGTAAAAAAAAAAAAAAAAAAAAAAAAAAAGGCTCCAAATGGCAGCCCTTATTCCTCTATTTTCTTCTTCAAGATTGGTGAGAAGAACCATGTATTGTCAATTCCTTCTTCTTCGACTATGTGGCCTACCTAGAGATCAACCCCAGTCTCTGTACTCTCTACAATACCCAGTCCGGATCTTGTAATAGAATGGCACATAAGCAAGTGATGAATAGTAATTGTGAGTAGTTTGCAAAGAAAAAAAAAAGATTTAAACCAAACAATTCGAGCCCTCTTTTTCTTGTTCCTTTTCTTTCTCACCGTTCTTCTTCGATCAAAACAGAGAGCCAGTTACTCTGTTCAATCAATCCAAGAAGCCCTCTCTTGTCACAACTCCAGGTATAGAAGGAAGAAGGTGAAAAGTTCAATGGGGAATTGGATTTTCTATTAATTGAAAGTGGAGAGGGGAAATGCATCAAGCCAAAACCCACATGTAAAACTTAACCCATTATTAATTCTCAGTAGATTGTACAATGAGGATTGGAAACCCTTGGTTCATTAATAGACAAGCACAACCCTTTGTGGCTGGCGTAGAATTTGTACCCTCCAAGACCTTTCTTAGAATCTATCAGTGGGACCCAGATTCTATATTAAGTGCTTCAAATCTTGGTCCCACCATCTGCTGATGTTACGCCAAAATTTACTCCAATGGCACCGATCACATGCAGCACGTTGCACATGCCAGACGTCTATTTAAACGTTTGTCGGGTTCGAGAGTAGCTGTGTGAACTCTATTTAATTCGTACTGGGTCATCGACACAGGGTTGCATATATGGGTGCGAAAGGATTAATGGGTCCCCAACCGTGTCCACCCGCTTGGAATAGACATTGTTTACATCTTTTTTTTTTTGGTCACAAAACCATGAGTAACTGCGATTGCTAACGCACAAATATCGTTATTGTCGTTAGTGGTGGAAAGTTGCACCTCCAATAAATACAAGGCCGTTAGTCTCAAAATTCCCATGGACCATATTCCTTGAAGATAATTTCCATCATCTTTTCCCCAGGATAAAATGCACATTAAATTATGAGTACTCTTTTTTTTTTTTTTTTTGATCACAAAACCATGAGTACTTACATTTGGTTAATTGTTCTGCTGATCAAGCCCCTTGATCAAATGGGCCAATGCCTAGCTTTATTTCCAATGGTGGGGCCCATTAATCAACGGTCTGCACAACCAAAAACCATGGGTCTCAGACGTACAAACCCACGATCCCAGAGTACAGTGCAGACCGTGTGGAGGCTCCAAATTCTCACCAGGGTTCACACACAAACTGCGACAGCCAAACTAGTCACTTTCCCAAAGAAGAACGTTGGACCAGCTTTTTTGGCTTTGTAACAAGGCGTAGATCGAGGGTGGAACATAGGCTGCAACGTGGCATCCCGCATCCCACATTAAATAAGTGCTCAAGTCCGGATCGTCTGCAGCTTTTGCTGTGGACTTTTTCAGGATGGATGGCACAAGGATCTTCGTGGGGCTCATTGGTTTTTTCAATTAAACCGTGAGTAGTTGATTATCTATCTACTGTTTGATGGACGATTCTCGGCGTCCGATCGTGTGGACATAGAACAAATATTGAACGCCCGGTTAGAAATGAAATTTCTCTTTATCAGACATACAAGATTCATTTCATGATTTGGAATTTAACTGCTAATCTTTCGCCATTCTGCATTCTGGTTTCTTGTTTTTCTGACTGGGTTTATTATATTTGGGAGACATGACTGCATAGTTCTGTTTTAATGCTTGTGGGTACTCACATTTGTTTAATCCAACCTACAATACAATTCTATCATTGGTTGATTATGTGAAAAAGTTTTTCCATATACCACAAGTGATCTATCTGGCAATTCATATCCCTCTAATTGGAGCGACACCTTGAACAATTCCTATATAAACAAGTATGTGGGATATCAACAGTCTAAATCAGAAAACAGCCAGTAGCAGGAAGGCCTCTTACCAGTCAGTACTTACCTAGCTGTCTGATATACGAATCTCTACAGCTAGTTACCTTTCCTCACCTGAGTGTTGAGTGTTGTCCTATTTCATCCAACATCTTTTCCCTCACTAGAGGGTGCACCAGCTCACCCCACCAAAGGGTTAGGTTACTCACCCCCAAGCTGAAATAGCAAACAACAAAAAAATAAAAAATAATAAAGCAGCCGGTTGCACTAGGCCATTCCTCTAAACTTAGATGACCAGCCATGTTCTCAAGCTAAGGCTGCCCATAGACCCTTGAATCCTCTAGAGGTTGAAGGACCCAAGATGAAGTTTTCTTCATGTGTTCCCTCCCATTCTCGAAAACAATCTGGAAGAATAAGGCGCCGAAAGTGCTCAGTTATAGGGGCAGATACAGAAGGAAGGCAGGGTTGACGTGGGGGATTTTTGTCTTCTTCTAATAGTTTAACCCCTAAAATTTCCTGCCATAGCTAAAACTGAAAACCTTTTAAAAAAAAAAAAAAGAAAGAAAAAGAAAAAAGAGACCAACCAATAATATTGATGGCCTGATTGATAATAAAACTTTTTTTTATAGAAAAAAACTTTCCCTTCAAAGAAGGATTACATCATTGAGTCAACAATCACATTTTGTTTAATAAGGTCTAGAATAATGTGCCACCAAACTATCACATCTTCCACAAATTTGGCATTTCTAAATAGTTTGTGAGCCATTTTATTGCCCTTTCTATCTACATGAATCACCTTGTAACTATTGAAAGACTTCAACAAAAGTTGAATCTCATCCACCACATCACCCAATCTAAATAGGTTGGGGGAAGATGAGTTTAGCAACTCAATCATCATTAACAAATCACTTTCAAAAATAACATTGTTTAGCAACTTGACCATCATCAACGAATCACTTTCAAGAATAATAACACTAACTCCCAATTGAAAAATCATTTGCAAGCCACTCATCATTGCAAGCGCTTCAATATCTTCTGCTCCATCCAACTCATGTTCAAGTTTGCTCAAAGCTATATGACCCTTCCCTTGTTTTCCAGTAGAATACCTTCAACTCTAGACTTATGAATTTCTGAGAACAAAGCATCATCCATATTGAGTTTTACAGTACCAATCGGAGGAGGTTACCATCTGAGAATTTTTTCCTCGTTGAGACTGAATTTTTAATTCCTAATTACCTTGATATTCTTAACCAACATAAGAGCCCTTTCTATTTGTAATTCTTAAGCTGCTTGGCCTTACGATTATGGATGTATAAATTCATTCTATACCAAATATCTCGTGCAATGGTGAAAAAACGAGCCATATCAACTATTAGAACCATTTCCTTCACATCCTAAGCTAACAACCCGAAATTAGAGTGTATAAGCTTATTAAAATTAATTTCGAGGAAACACAAATTCCACACCTATTGTACTTGCAAACAAGAACACAAAGCATGATGATTGTCCTCAATCCCATCCCGACAGAAATCGCACAAATTATTTATCAGTGCCTCTCTTTTAGCCAAATTTTGCTTCATTGGGAAGGCATCATTGCATTCTCTCCAAACAAAGTTTTTGACTTAGTTGGTGATCTTTAAATTCCATAAGGTCTTCCAAACTTCCTCCGTGCCCTCACAATTTGAACTTTACCCTCTAGAGTCTTTCGCATTTTAGTTGTTATCAAGTAAGCACTTTTCACACTAAATTCCCCTAACTTGGCTTCCACCTATAGCAATCTATCCCTCCACATCGATGGGCTCAACACTATCTACAAAATCACTTCAGCTTTATATGAAAGAAAAATATTGCGAATCTTCTCTGTGTCCGACTTTGAATCTTGGTCAATAAGATCCCCCACTTTTGTGTCTTTAAAAAGAAACCTCCATGGCATGGTAACTTTCTAGTTATTGGTATGAGCAGCCATTTGTCCTTCCAAATATTAATATCCTGCCTATTGCCCACTCTCCACGTACAACCTTCTTGCAGAATTTTCACTACTAAGACTTATTGATAAGAAACCAATAAAGCTTGAGACCAACCATAAATCTTCACATCCGTAGACCATTTCATATCCAATGAATAGTCTACCAAATGACCATATTGTAGGTTTAATGTATGTTTCTAGTAAGACTTGTATATCCAAATAAAGCATTAATTTATTGTTAGACTCACAACAATAGGTTGCTCAGTTGGTTGGCAATCCAACATGTCATCTGACCGAACTGCTTACAGATTAATCCCTAGTTATGCCATTACGGCCTTTGTTTTATGCTCTCTATCCCACTGTATGGGCTTTCTCTTTCCACTTTTATAGGCTTTCATTTTTCGGCTTATGTGAGCCCTCTTGGGTCTCAACTCCCACCAGCTGGGGCAAAGAAGAAGAAAGTGGTGACATGGACAAATGCCTATTCATAAAACAGTGAACAGTGATTTGGAGGTACGAATTGTATTACATTTAAGCGACTAAAATGGCGACTGTTGAGACGTGATTGTGCTTTTTGTAGGAAAAATGTGGACTGATGCCTGTTGCTGCACTGTCAACAGCCTAACAAAGATATCAGATGTGAATCACTATTAAAAGCATAACTGTGCTCTAGGGCCATGTTGTCCATAAATAAGTCAAAGCAGATCTTATCTTTGCTTATGCTAAAATTGGTTAATGCCATCTAATTTCTCACTTATTGTTGAAATGTCAGTAATATGTAAGAACTTAAGTTTTGTACTGAGAATTTTTTTAATGGTAGTTGCGTATTGAGATCAAATTGAAAATTTTGATAATCAAAGGCCACAGTACAAAATATGGCGGGATTATTTGAGGAATCTAGCTGCAGTGTTCTCGTAGTCAATTTTCCAGCAGTAGGAAGGCACAAATCAAACTGCATATGAGCCAACTAATGCTCTCCCTTTTTGTTTGAGGGTGTGGGTTGTGGTATTACTATTTTCCTCTTATTTTACAATAATCTCATGTTGTTTTCAAGTAATACATAAAATTTATATGGTGTTTGAATGCTCATTTCATAGCAAATACTTATATGCTTATTTTTAAGATTTTTAAATATTTACTCCATAAGAGGAAAGGCAAGATGTAATGGTTGAATAAAAAAATCTTAAATAGAAAGTATAGATTTTCAAAACAAATCATGGCATCCAAGCAAAAGATTAACTAAGAAAGTGAAGCCTAATGATATCATCCTAATAGTAATGTCAGTCATGATTTAGAAATAAGAAGGTGCATTATCATCCTAACAAGTCTTGGTGGACCTTTTACTCATTCATGCTTTGATTTCTTTATATTTCTATTAATTAATGTTTAAAGTTAAGAAGAAAAAGAAGAAGAAGAAGACAACACTTCCTCAATACACAATACAGCCAAAAATCAAATGCAGCGTAGGATCTGTTTAGCTTCCTAGTAATTTTTTTTTAACTTTAGAGATGCACCTCATCAACATATCTGGTTAGCTCAAGTGCTTGGATCATTCTACTCTTCCATCCAAAAGGGTTTTTTTTTTTTTTTTCTTTTCTTTCCTGATAAGCATCTCTGAATTACTATACCTAACAATGTGTATGGATAAATCCAGTATGGGCACCACCCACACAAATACAGAACTTTTCTGGTACACTCCACATGTCCTCTGGCCGAATCTCTTTCTTATTGTTATATATCAAAATGGTGATAAAATTAACGGCCATTTCATGGGGCCCACACTTCTGGTCAAAATCGAGGCCGTTAATGTGCTTTTTTCTCGTGTACTGCATTTCCTCTCTCTCTCTCTCCCTTTCTCTCTCCTGAACTGAATGGTGATAATAATTAACTGGCATAAGTTGCAGAGCAGCTTTTATAAATAGAGGAGAGGTTCCCCCTGTAACACAACACCCAGTAGCTTTGTTTCAGTTGGTCGGTTGGGGTGGTTGGTTAGGCAGGATGGCTCTCTTTCATACTCATCTCCTACTCCTCTCTTCGCTCCTCTCTTTCTTCTCTCTTTCCACTGCCTATCCAATCCACCACTACCACCACCCTCGCTTTTCTCAGCTCAACTACAGAGATGCCCTCTCCAAATCAATCCTCTTCTTTGAAGGGCAGAGGTCAGGAAGGCTCCCTTCTAACCAAAGGCTCAAATGGAGAGGAGACTCTGGCCTCTCAGATGGCTCTGCCATGCATGTAACCACTCTAAAACCTGTAGTTGTTCCTTGTTTGAGGCTTTTCTATTTTTTTATTGTTCTTTGTTGTTGAAATGCTGACTTGGGTTTTGTTTGTTTTGGCGGGAAATGTAGGTGGATTTGGTTGGAGGCTATTATGATGCAGGGGACAATGTGAAGTTTGGATTCCCCATGGCTTTCACTACTACCATGCTTTCATGGAGTGTGATTGAGTTTGGTGGGTTGATGTTGGGTGAGTTGGCAAATGCCAAGGAAGCTATTCGTTGGGGTACTGATTATCTTCTCAAAGCAACTGCTCATCCCAACACCATTTATGTCCAGGTTTCACTTGCTTCACTTCTCTTGTATTTTTATCATCTGGGGTTTGAGAAATGCTACTTATTGAAAATGGGGTTTCAAAAAAATAAAAATAAAAAAATCCCCCTATTTGCTGAAAGAGAAACAGGAGAAGTTGGATTTTGGGTTTTCTAATTTGGGTGTTTATTATTTTCCTTTCTAAATGCAAAAGAAGAGAAAGAAGGGGAAGATTGTTGCAATGTAGGTTGTTTTAGGCATTTGTGTATTGGAAATTTTGATGTTCTGATAGGGACATTATGTGCTAGAAATTTTCATTCCAGTACTGGAACAAATGTCTAAAATCTTAGTGGGTTATTTTAAGGGGAACTTGATTTTATTAGCAAAAGAAGAGGAACATTGTTGGCAATGTAGGCTTTTTGGCTAAAGGGTGGCAATGTAGGTTTTTTTACACTTCCTTTGTGCTAGATATCTTGATGTTCTGATAGGTATTGTGCAATAGAAACTTTCATTCCATTACTGGAATAAGGTTTCTAAAATCTTATTGATTATTTAAGGGGAACTTGATTTTTGTCTGTATAAGGTTTTGCTTAGAGGATTCCTCATTTAGTAAAGGAGAAACAGAGAGAACAGAGAGTTGATTTTGAGTTGCTGTTGCAGGTGGGTGATGCTAACAAGGACCACGCCTGTTGGGAGAGACCTGAAGACATGGACACTCCAAGAAGTGTCTTCAAGATAGATAAGAACAACCCAGGGTCTGATGTCGCTGCTGAAACAGCTGCTGCTCTTGCAGCTGCTTCATTGGTCTTCAAAAGATCTGATCCTTCCTACTCCAAGCTTCTCCTCGAGACTGCTGTTAGGGTAAAAAAGACAAACCTAATCCAATGATGCATACAGCATTTGAGTCTATTTTATTTTATTGGGCCTCTATGATTATGTTGGCTTGCAGGTTTTTGCGTTTGCTGACGAGTACAGAGGCGCCTACAGCAATGGGTTAAAGTCCTATGTCTGCCCGTTTTACTGCTCATATTCTGGCTACCAGGTGTGCTTTCTATTTGCATTTGGATGTCTTCAATGGAGATTTCTTGTTTGTGAAGTCCTTTGTTTTCACTCTCTTTTGTCCCCCTGTTCTTTGTTTTCTATTGAAGGATGAGCTGTTGTGGGGAGCTGCGTGGTTGCACAAAGCTACCAAAAACCCAACCTATCTGAATTACATTCAAGTGAATGGCCAAACACTTGGAGCTGATGAGACTGACAATACCTTTGGATGGGATAACAAACATGTGGGGGCTAGGATCCTTCTTTCCAAGGTCGGGTCTTTTCCTGCTTTTACTTTTCCATCTTGGTACTGCAGAAAGAGAGAAAAAGAATACTCTTTGTTTGCCATGGGTTTCCCTACACTTTCTTGATTGTTTTGTGTATTTTCAGGCTTTTCTCATCCAAAATGTGAGATCCCTCCATGACTACAAAGGGCACGCAGATAACTTCATATGCTCTCTCATACCAGGAGCCCCATTTTCCCAAGCCCAATACACCCCAGGTTTTCTCATTGCCTTTTTTTTCCTTCCTATTCTCCTTTGTATCTCTTATAGCCTGGCCCTCTTTTTTAGGGGTCCAATGCTCTTGCACCCTCTTTTCTTTCCTTGTGTAATCTTTTCTCTTTTTAATGAGTTCTTCGTTACCCACAAAAAAAAAAAAAAAAAAGTCTGGGCCCTCTCAATGGTGTTTTTGGGTTGTGAACAGGTGGTCTTCTTTACAAGATGAGTGCCAGCAATATGCAGTATGTGACCTCCACTTCCTTTCTTCTGCTAACCTATGCCAAGTATTTAACCTCTACCTCCAAGGTTGTCATGTGTGCGGGAACTGTCATAACCCCAAAGAGACTAAGAGCCATTGCTAAAAGACAGGTATTCTATATTTCTATTTACCTACCCTTGTTTATTTATTTGTTTTTCAATTTCTTCTTAAAGAAAAGCAAACAAGTTTATTAATATTTAGTTGATATTATTTTTCAGGTGGACTACTTGTTGGGAAAGAACCCCATTAGAATGTCCTATATGGTTGGGTATGGGCCAAGGTACCCACTAAGGATCCACCATAGGGGTGCATCTCTGCCATCCATCGCTGTTCATCCGGCCAAGATCCAATGCTCTGCTGGGTTTACTGCCATGAGATCCCAATCTCCTAATCCAAACATCCTTGTTGGGGCAGTGGTTGGAGGGCCCGATGCCCATGATCGCTTTCCCGATCAACGACCTGATTATGAACAGTCCGAGCCAGCCACTTACATCAACGCGCCCCTTGTTGGTGCACTTGCTTATCTTGCACATTCCTTTGGCCAGTAGAGCTCTGCTGGGGATGGACTTTTATGTTCTCTATTAATTATTATGTGTTTTGGTTTTAATCTGTTTCTTAATGTAATTGGGCCGAGACCCAAGGCTCGAGCCCATGGCCTTCCTCTCCAACGGCATGGAGAAGGAGAGATGTGGTTAGTAATAGTTAATTAAAACATAGAATAGAGTAGCCTAATAGGATAGAGAGGAGATGGGATTTGTTTTTATGGTTGTATTGGACAGAGTATGTCTTGCAAGCTGCAATTGTGCTTTTGCGTGCCTCAAACGGCAGCATTTATGTGAAAGCTTATAGATGCATATAGTATAGTATTATTGTCTTGGGGTGCACCAATGAGGGGTCTTTGTTTGTTGACTCCATTGTATTGCTATTGGGATTTGGGACTTGAAACTTCTCTCCTTATCTTTACTGAGTATGCAAAATAGAGGCATCCAACTTACGTTATTGTCTGCTTTTTTTCATTTGGACCTAACCGCCGTTTGGATATAACTAGGTGACCAACCAAAACAACCTCTGGCGGTTTGGGTGATCTGATTTGAGCAAGTGTGACATGTGTGAATGAATAAGCTGAGACTTAAAATGTTGGCTTGTATTTTAAAATTTGAATAAACAGCTCCTTTGTCCTTACCCTTAGTTCTTACCTGGCTCCACGGGTTGAACTATGGGCCGGGTAAGTGTACGTCACTCTTTTTCCTACGAGTGCAGGACTCTTTCCACTTCTATGAACTTTCTTTTCACATATGTGAATTCTCTTTTAGATCCTACTAGCTCCTTGGCTGGCACACAATGCAAGGAGGATGAGAGATTTTGTAAATACAAGGGGCAATACATACACCTTAGTTATTGGACACGTTCAAGTGGTAGAGTGGTAGACCCACTTAATTAGATGGAATGAACCAAATCCATTTTATTCCGAATGATATATTTTCTGTTTGTTCGGCAAAAACTCCGGCACCAATACACAACCCAGAATTATAATTTAAAGTTTCAAACCATCTAGTTTCCATTTTCCAAACATTCATTTTGAATCTAAGACTTGGATTAGGGTTTAAAACTAAAGCAGTTTGTTATGAAGTTTAAACCTGTATGAAACAGTTAATCACTATGTGGTAGTCTCATTCCAATTTGGTGCATCAGAGGTCATCCATCTCAATGGTTCCTTCAGAATTAAAGGTTGGGTTTTTTTTTTACCATATAGGCACCATTACTGGTGGATAACTCCATGCAGTTATCAAAGTCTATATATTTACCTGCACACTATATATTTATCTGCACATTCTACGTACTATCCATACAATGAATGAGTTGAAAATGTTCTTATTTTTTCGTCTTGCAGAAAACAAAATGCGATATCGCAAAAATAAATTATGCAATATCACAAAGGATTTTTTTAATTGTCAATGGGTGCCTTTTTTGTTTTTCCATCCCATCTTCACCAATTTTTCTTCATTTTTCACACTTTCCATTTTACTCATCCAATGAGGTATGCTTCTTAGTCTTAATAGCATTTTTTTTTCCTTTCTCGTCTCTTAGCTAAGGTGGCAATGACATGAGGTAGCCCACATATCTAGGAAGAGAAGCCCACAGAAGTGGTAAGTAGAGCACAAATGTTTGAAGAGTGGCAACCATGAATTGATCCATGGGCAGTTTGGTGACATCTTGGATTACCAACCAACTAAGCACCCCTATGTTATTACTTTTTTCTTTAATTTAAAAGTACATTTTATAGTATCTTTTTTTCCTAAATATAAAAAATTAGTACCCATGTAGTATAGATGAAATTTTGTAAGAATATCTAGGTTATAAATGCATTGTTATTTAACCGTTAATGTTATAGAAATATGTAACTTTATATTGTTCTAAATATCAATATATACTTAGATTTTAAACTTTTAATTGTTACATGTATGTATGGAGTATGAGTTTTAAATAATTCTCGGCCTTCATTTTTCTTAATTTCAATGGGTCCCAAAATCATGTTCCCAAGCATTCGTCTTATTCAATGAAGAAATAATCTTTTTGATACCTAGTTTCATATCTTAAATTTTCTTCTGTTTTGTAGAGTTCGTGAATAATGTAAAAAGCAATTTGACGTAGATCTGACTTTTTTGGACTTTTTTATCTTTTTAGAACGATGGTGAACATTGATATATGTATAATATGCCACTTTAGTGGTATACCAGATGTAATCAATCCACTTCCATGGGGTTCTCCAACATAGTAGGATGTCTGGAAGGGGAGGGGAGCAAAAATGATAGGAGAGAGAATTTATATATAGTGAAAATGGGAAAAGGACGGTATTGGAGCCTGAAGTGAAAAAAGACATCTGATATCAAATAAGTAAAAAAAAAGTTTATGAAATTGCATAAACTAAACTTTTGCGATTTCGCAAAATTTTTTTAACATATTTCAATTTTGATGGGGCACAATCCGTAGGAAGAACGTGTGAGTAAATATATGTACTTTGGTATCCATATAGAATTATCCAGACCGTTCATTTGAAAAAAAAAACCCTTAAAGTTTTCCAAAAAGAAATAATATCTTATTTTTTACAAAGATCTTTTTGCTGTGAACCACCTATCAAAAGCCCAAATCTTCACTTACACCCAGTCACTCCGTTCCTTTTATGCAGTGACATGCACCTCAAATTGACAGGACTCGAAGAAAAAAGGGGGGAAAGAAAATATAAGAAAGAAAGTCACTATGCCATTTTTGTTACATTGGGGACCAGAGGTTAGAACTCATGTCCAACGGTGCAGTCTTGCTTGCACTTATGTTAGTTGGGAATTGGAAAGAAAGAAAGAAAGACTTCTAATGACAGAGATGCATCCACATGGGGCCCACAAAAAAGTTTCTTAGTTTTATAATAAGACGATGTTCCTTCTAAAATACTACCCATTATTTTCTATCAAAAAAAAAAAAAAAACACCTACCCATTATGTGTAGCGGCTAACTAAATTCTTAATTTTTTTTTCATGTAAAACTTAAGCATTCTAATTAACACTAACTTTCTAGTAACTCCCAACCAGAGGTATTGCTAATGGAACCAATGCCATCTTATATCCCTCAATTTCATGTCCTCAAAAGTATCAAAGTTTCTGATTATCCAAGTCATCTGTGATTAAATCCAAGGGATAATAGCTGTCAAAGCTGTGTCAAATCAGAACCATTGCTAATTATAGTGGCAGGTAAGTGAGAAGGATTGGATAATAGGTGGGCCCTTGAGTCAGCAATTTTGGAAAATTGTCCCCCCAGTTGGAAACTCATTAATAATCAACGGTTGCACTTGTTACCTCCACTGTAGGAGACTGGGACACACGGATGAACGGTCTGGATCACAGAGCATGAAGAGAGTAGGGAAAGAAAGAAAGAAAGAAAATGGGGACCAGCATTCACCTATCCGTTTCTTAAAAGCATGAATTGTCAATAGTCATACTAGTCACGTGATGTGGGCCAACAAGGTCTGGTCAAAGGGAAGCCAATTGTCAGAATGGCTTGAAACTGAAGAGCCTTTAAGTAACATGCAACTCTCTGAACAGCCCAACACGGCAGGAGAGAGAAGGGAAAACATTCCACTCTGGGCCCTGAGGATCACAGATTCCACCAGCTGATTCTTTCCTTTATTTGTTTATGGGCATCAAAGGAACATGGGCATGATTTACACCCATTTTATTAGTTCATACACAAACAAGCCATGTATTCAAGTCCTTTTTTTTTTATTATATGAAGAATGGTCCCTTCTGTCCCACTTATTGGTCCCACTGAATGAACTTTTGTTCTGTTGAAAACCAATTTACTGGCCAGAAGTTGAATGGTTGAGATCATGATCTTTGTTGGTTCTCATTTCCCAATCTAAAGGAGCAATGACATAATTATATGACTGATATAGCATGGGTCAGTGTGCATGTTTCTCTGTGCCCCCTATGTCCTTGAGGATAAGCTTTGCAGAAAGAGTCAAAATATATATTTTTTAAAACCCAGATTAGGACTGAACCCTAGCCCTCAATGAGAGAGGAAGACCTCCAGAAGAGTCAAAAAAGTTGGAGGCGTATTTCCATGAAGCTTTGAGTCCATTGTAATAGATCCTACCGACTGGAATTTTGAATTGTACAAAATAAATGCCCATTGGTGTAGGCACTCAAGATTTCCTGAATCAAGAGTTCATCTCATGTAAGATTAATCACATTTAAATTCATGAGATTATCAACATGATTGTGGTTGTGGCCCAACTCCTGGAAGGAAAAAAAAGTTGGCATAAGCTCATATGAGAGAAAAATGTTCATTTCATCCAGCTTAGATTTTAATAAACGTGCCCCCTTGAGAAGACTCACTAATTCCTCGTGGGTCCAAGTACGTTTTGCAGAGGGCAGGATTTACTCCACAATGAGAAGGTATAAAGAAAACTGGTTTACATTGATTAAATAATATTTAGGTTCTACTAAAATTTATTATTTATATTGATGTTTATAATAGCTTTTTGAGTGTAACATTAATTTTTGTGAGATTTATTATCCTAAATACATGTATATATTTACATATCACTTGAAAATATAATAGTTGAGATAAGAATTTGATGATGATAATGATGGTGAATGGGGGCTCAAACCATGAACAATCAGTAGAGAAAAGGAGGGTTCATATGTGCAACTTTTTAGTTGGGCCCTTTTTATTGGTAACTGAGTGACGTAGGTCAATTGACACTATGGTTTTAATGATCGGATAAATGTATGTAGAGCCGGTGCTACAGGGGTTTGTGATACAGGTAAAAATAAAAAATCAGTGCATCGGCCAATGCACGAGCATGAATCACCACCTCAGTTAGCTTGTCTTTTGCTTGTATACAATGCCGCTGCTACAGATGAAATAGCATGTGTATCAGCCAATCAATACTCATGCATGATACCACAGAAGGATAGGATGGATACTGACCGTTTCTTCAAGAAAACAGATACAGACCACCATGGTTTACATCTTTGAAGCAATGATGGAATTAAGGCTGCAGCTGATAATTTGAGTCTAATGTCAAGCTGCATGCTTCTTTTGATGCGAATTAATTCATCTAGATGCCCTGCAGTTCATGCCACGTTTCAACCTATCAACCTCAATGTCAGTTCGTAGGCTCACATTGGAGTCCTCGGCACATGGAGAGAGAGAGAGAGGACTCATGTGCAATTATAAGGGATGGTGTGACATTCTTGGAAAGGACTGTTTGGCTGGGCCACCCTCACATGTTGTCCAATTATTTGGAAATTTGAAGTAGAATGCTATTGTTCCTCTCTATTTGACCCAGAACATCACTACCCGTTGGATTGAAACAATGAAGATTTCTATAGTGAATATCAGTCCCATTATATTATTGTGTGAGCCACCACCATATTTAATGGTTGAGCAGTTTGAATTTAAGATTAGGTGGGCCCCATAGACGATACTTAAATATGAAACTGTCAGTTAGATCACTTAATGTTTATAGGTATTCGAGCTTGGCCCTCATCTATTTGCCCAATACAAACCCGATAGGTTGGTGCCCATGTATAATTTTTAGCCCTTTCAGCCAGACACCTTATCCCCCAATTACGTAAAGGGATAGGTTTGAACAAGCTTCAGCCCAGCCTAACCAACCCCAAGTAGAACCATTGCAGATAGAACAATTGTTGCCAACACGTACAGTCGAATGGTGCAGGCACATTTAGTATCACACACGGCTGGGAATTGATCAACGTGTCTTAACAAGTTCAAGGCATCTCACTCTTGCTCGGTAGTCCAACTTTCTAAAAAAAAAATAAATACCACCACCACCACTACCACCACCACTGAATCTTTATCCCAACTACATTGTACTCTGTTACATAATTTCTATTTCTCTATTACCATCTATATTGAGCCAAATTCTTCAAATCGAATTCTACTACCATTAGCCACATATTCTTAGGCCTATCCCTTTCCCCTTAGTGAGCCATCAACTGTATTATCAAACTTTTATTTACTAACACCATTGTAGACTTGCATTAGACATGCCCAAACCATATGAAATGAATTGCTTTAAATCTTATCTTCTATTAATGCTATCTTAAATGCTCTTTAAAGGGTTCGTTTTGACTACACCCATTTCATACTAATTTTAACACATATCCATCTCAATATTATCATCACTGCTGCATTCATTTTATGCATATATTGCTTCATGATTGCCAAACATTTTACCTTATAGGTTATAATTGGTCTCATCAGTGTCTTGTAAAAATTTCCCCTTCAGTTTTATTAGTATTTGTTAGTCACAAAATACTCCAAAAGCTCATCCTACTTTTATCCTATGTTCAATATCTTTATCAATCTTCTCATCCTTGCTAATTATCAAGCCTAAGTTAATGAAAAAAAACCAAAAAGCTATTAAAGATATACAAGCACTGGATCTCTCCATCATAACCTCACCCAAAAGAAAGAAAAATAAAACAAATGAGAGTTCTTAAAGTTATGCCAACCAGTGCTGGAGGTCTTGTTTGGTACCTATTACAAACATTGAAGTGCCAAGAATAGTTCACGGCGTCGACTGCGGTTAGCCCTTACACCTTAGAAAGTGTCTATGATTGTGCATAGTGCATACACTGTGCATAGTGCATGCAAGAGATCGTAGAGACTAAAGTTGACCCATGATTGAAGCATCAGAGAACCAGACCCGCATTGTTTGGCTGTATAAGCTTCTATTCAAACTGATTATAAAGACTACATATTTGCAACATCAATCTCCAAAAGAAACTACATTATTGCAGAAACTTTATACATATATGTTGTAGTAAAAAATACATCCAGTTAAAAGCAAAGGAAGGGTTTCTTGCCTATTTGTAACGTTTTAATTGAAGCACAAGGAACCCAGTTGTTAAAGTTGATAATTTATTCAGATTGCAGACTGCAATTCCTTTTATGTCCCTGTTTAAATTCTTTTCCATTTTATGCTGCAGGCAGCATTTAATGGAGATCTCCAGTCTGATAATCTACAGCATAGCTCTCCGCACTTCCAACTTCGCAATGGTTCCCAGATGAACTTCATCTGGGCCATCTGCAATTCTGAGAGTCCGGGAAGTGGCCCAGAGGTGTGAGAGAACAGTATCTGAAGATACACCAGCAGCACCATGAACTTGTATGGCCATGTCAAGCACCTTGAGTGCCATATTTGGAGCAGCAACCTGTCCATGTCATGCAACAGTGCGGCCTCAAAATATTATTCAAAGAACTAAAAATTCCATGAGCACACGTTTTCATTCTTTAGTATATGCATTCAGACTGACCTTGG
Source organism: Sextonia rubra (assembly GCA_037013555.1). Lineage (NCBI taxonomy): Eukaryota > Viridiplantae > Streptophyta > Magnoliopsida > Laurales > Lauraceae > Sextonia > Sextonia rubra. The sequence continues at coordinate 12,554,394 of JASUAD010000007.1, read as the reverse complement.
CCATTGCAATGGTTCCCCGGGCTCGCTTGTTTCCAAGTCGATCAAGCTGGTCTGCAGCTTCCAGAACTAACAGTCTCGCCATCTCCAATTCCACTCGACACTGCAAAATATTTAATACACGTTGCCCCTTTCTTTTATATTATGTAATACAAATTAAAAGAAAGTTAAATCATGTATGGAATCTATAGTATGTCAAATCAATCAGTATCTGTCAAATCAATCAGTATCTGTACAGGGAGGTGAAACTTTGTCAAGAACCGGGAAGCAAATAAGATGGTAGATTTGTACACCAAGAGACAAATTAGCCAAAGCTCTTCTTCTATTGGCCCTTCGTTTTTGTTAAGTATTATGTGGTCTATTTTGGTTCTTGACAGTATAGAAATCTTATACCAATTAAATCGTTGTACTTTGTTCTACATTTCATTGCACTAAAGTTTTCACCATAAGGATCAAAAGAAAATCATATTATTACTGTGGATGTTGCTGTGTTTCTTTTTAACTAGCGACCCTGAATGGCACAAACCAAGAGTTGCAAGCTTCCAATCCAGGAGACATTTAAGGAATCACTATCCTTGTCGGGGCTGTCATATTCCATGGAATATCACATGTTTAATTGCAGAACAGAGAAACCAATGCTGAATTAAAAGCAACTGTGGTTGGAACTATTTAGAGATGTAGTCTTTAAGTTGGAATTTGTGTTGGCTTTTATCATCTTGATGGGTCTACGGCGAATACACACCATAGACTTGTACGTTCATCTTAGTAGATATAAGTTGTTACTTCCAACAAGAAGAGGAAGAGGAAAGCAAAGGGAGCACCATGTGTGATAACAACATTATGTGTTAGTCTATGAATCAACACATATGATTAAAAGAAGATATCCAAGTCTATAGGTAATTATGGCAATTGGTGATCCTATCGTTGAAGACTGCTTATCCATCACAAAAATTCTATATTAGAAAATGAGAGAATATCATGTCACAGATACCTTGGCAAGACTTGACAAAAATGAACCTTGCTCTGCAATCAACTTGCCAAAAACTTTCCTTGCAAGAGCTCTTTGCACCATCAACTGCATCCCACGTTCTGCAGCACCTATCAATCTCATGCAATGGTGCAATCGTCCAGGGCCTAGCCTACCCTGCATTGCATAAAATTAAAGAGTAAGAAAATGGGGTGACATGTAGTAGTCCCTGTCAAAGATACTAACAATCCTTTACCTGTGCGATTTCAAACCCACGACCTTCTCCCAGCAGAAGATTAGCTATTGGCACACGCACATTTTCAAATGATACTTCTGCATGGCCATGAGGTGCATCGTCAAAGCCGAAAACCAACAGTGGCCTCTTTATACAAACACCAGGAGTTCTGGTATCTACTAAAATCATGGATTGTTGTTTATGCTTAGCAGCATTGAAATCTGTTTTGCCCTGCATTTTACCCTTTTTTTTTTAACTTTCCTATACAAAGATAAAATAAATATAGATATTACATTGTTCTGCCATCTTGAAAAATTAAATGCCACAAATTTCCAGACTTGTAAAACGTACCATGACTATTAAAAGTTGGCACCTGGGATCCATTGCTCCACTAGTCCACCACTTGTTGCCATTGATGATATATGAATCTCCTTGTCTGTATCAAGTATTCAAGTCAGAAAATGGTTAACAAGACTCCATAAAGTACATTGGTTAACTAGTAGTGTGAGATTCTAGCTAATTACTATTTGAGGCACTGATGAAGAACCTGAACCATTATGTGATGGCCAATTATGTCTTCTTTGCATGCCTACACGATCTTGTGCATTTGATGGCATCAACGTTCGACAACTAAAGACTACGCATCTACGCCCATGTTTGGCATCTCTATTTCCATCCTATATTTGTCTAAATGTCTAAATGTTTGCAAAATAAGAGCAGTTGGCACACGATTCTACCTTCTACACACTTTAGAGAGTTAGAGGCAAATTGACTTAAAATGAAAGGCCCCATTCCTAGGCTTGTGACAATAAGAGCTTTAGCCTCTCTTTTTTTTCGGCTCTATTTTGGATGGCTTTGTTGGAATAAGAGTAGAGCTACCAAACTAGACCCTAATTCTAGATAAATTGATACGACTTGGTGATGGTCACTAAAACAGAGAACTTATGGCTCGAATGAAATACCATGCAGTGCAATAGAGCTACCTCCAGAGAACTTTTTTGTCCACCATCCTGGATCAACTGAATCAGCCCGGTGATTGTTCCCTAGTCCCAGTACTAGATTTAGGGGGAGTTTGATCACTGGAAAACAGTAGGGGAAGATTTATAATACTCCACATGCCATCACTTCCTAAAATTATATCGAGGTTCATTTGGGTGGAAGAGTATTGTGAAAATTCGCTAACATATATTATTTTAAAACTGTCTTATCACATTTACATGGAAGGGGATTAAGCTAATTATAATTTATAATCCATTGATTAGGGATATAATCATCTGCTAAATTAAAAATTGCAATTATATATATATAAACACAATTATGGCACACAGAAAGTGAAATTTTATTTATACTCATGCTAGGTGGTTTGCAAAATCATTCATTCAGTCTCATGAATCTTCAGCTAAGAAGCACGGACACTTCTAAGAAAGTGACGAATCCGTGTCAGACACCGACACTCCTCGGACACTCTCGGACACGTGTCCGATACAATCTAGCCGTGTTCATAATTAAGATCTAAAAATCTTAATTTTGGACACCTGTTCGACACTCTTTTTGCAATGTGTCCCACAATTCTTAGCCCGTATCTATAATTAAAAAATAAATATGTAGCTGATATCTTTTGAACACTTTATTAACATGTGGTTATTAAAACTTGTAAACTTGATATATAACAATTTTGTACCATGGAAAAATGAATGATTGTAAATATTAACCATATCACAAGCAAAAGACAAATAAATATTTCACTAAAGAATAGGCCTCAAGATTGACTTTTTTTTTGCTTTTTATTTTTATTTTTTTTAGGGAGGGGAAAGAGATGATCTGCCCTTTTCTTTATATGAATTTTATAGAACTATGGATATTTCATATTTAATTATTATGAATTATGTTTTAGTGTTGTATTGATATTTAATAATTTGATATGTTTGTTAGTTGGTACTTGAATATTTATTTTTTGATTGCTAAATTGATTAAAAAAGTTAAAATGATATTATTTTTTTAGTAGATGATTATATATATATATAAATTAATATATAATATTAACGTGTCCCCCGAAGTGTCCGTGTCCTACTTTTTTGAGAAATGCCGTGTCGGCGTGTCCGTGTCGTGTCGTATCTGTATCTCGTGTCCGTGTCGTGCTTCTTAGATCTTCAGAGTCTACACAGCCCCTTAGACTGATGTGGCAGTCCACAGCATCAGTTAGTGGAATAGATAATCGTGAGGAGATTTGTTGTAGCTTTAGAAAAACAACTGAGATAAAAATGAGCAAGACTGATGTCCCCAGCAGAGTGCTGTGAATGAAGAGCAGTCAAGTACATTTGTGGAACATGGGGAGAATTTGTTTTATCACCATATCATTAGTGCATATGCTACCCAAGCAGAATTAGATGAAAGTGTGAAGAGACAATTTTGAGAGAGATGGATGGTTTACTCCTAGAAATACCAACCAGTGATAAGATTTTCCCATGAGGGGACTTAAATGGGCATGTAGGAAAGGATAATAGAGGATAGTAGAGAAAGCATGGGGGACAAGGATTTGGAGAAAAGAATGGGTTAGGAGACACTTATTTTAAAAAGAGGGAAGAACATTTAATTACCTAAAAGGGTGAAACCAATAGGTAATTAGAGATACTATCTTGGATTTTGCATCAACATTTGATCTTGTAACGGCAAACACCTATTTTGAAAAGAGAGAACATTTAATTACCTAAAAGGGTGGAACCAATAGGAGCTAGATAGATTTTTCTATAATTAGAAAAAAAGACTGATTTGCTTATAAAGACTGTAAGGTTATATCAGAAGAGAGTTTGATCACACAACATAAGCTAGTAGTTTTAGATATATGCATTAGAAGTTAAAAAAAATCAGGGATAGTAAGAAAAATGTGCCCTAAAACAAGAAAGAGGGATTTGAAAGGAAAAAGAGCAACAATATTTAAGGATAAAATAATTGAGGGAGAATGAAATTGTGATGAAGAAACTACAGCAATGGAAAATCAAATGGTTAATTATATTAGGAAAGTTGCAAAATAGGTGCTTGGAGAGTCTAAATGGAAATGATACTATAACAATGAAAGTTGATGGTGGGGTGTAGAGGTTCAGGAAGCTGATCGAGAAAAAAGACGTTGCTACAAAGTTTGGCAGGGGACAAGGAATATAGAAAACTATTAAATGTATAAAAAGACAAAAGAAGAAGCTAAGAAAGTAGTAAGTTGTGCAAAGTTGAAAGCATAAAATGACTTCTATAATAAGTTGGAAATAAGAGAATGAGATAAGGATGTTTTTAAGCTTGCAAAAATAAGGTAAAGAAAAAGTAGGGAATTTGATCATATCAAATGAATTAAAAACAATGACCAAAAGGTTCTAATGAAGGACAACGATATCAAAAAAAGGTGGAATGATTATTTTAGAAAACTTTTAAATGAAGACAATATAGGAGATACAAAAAAAAAAAAAATGATGATACTTTGTTAGCAGAGCATACTTTGTTTCATAGAATTAGCGTGGTAGAAGTGAGGAAAGCATTTAAGCGAATGAAGACAAAAAAGGCTACAGGTCTATATGACATTCCGATAGAAGCCTAAAAATGCTTAGGCGAAGTTGGGCTGATTTGGTTAACAAGACTTTTCAATAAGATATTAATTACAAAGAAAATGCTGGAGAGAAGAAGTGTTCTAATATCTATATATAAGAATAAGAGAGATATTCAAAACTATACCAACTATCATGGGATTAAAATTATGAACCACACTATGAAGCTATGAAAGAAAGAAATGGAGCAAAGACTTGACAGAAGACCAATACATCTGAAAATCAATTTGGTTTTATGCCTAGGATGTCAACTATGAAAGTTATCTTCTCACTTAGATAACTAATGAAAAAATGTTGAGCAAAGAGGAAGATTTTGTAGATGGTCTTCATTGATTTAAAGAGCTTACGACAGGGTACCGAGAGATTTAATTTAGTGGGTTTTTTTTAAAAAAAAAGAAGGATTGTTTTAAAAGATTATATTGAAATTATTAAAGATATGTATTAAGTAGTGGTAAGGAGTGTGAGATACCTATGGAGTGACAAGTGAGTTTCCAATGACCATAAGTTTGCATTAGGGGTTAGCCTTAAGCGCTTATCTCTTTGCAGTGATTATGGATGAGTTAACAGCTCAAATTTAAGAGGAGGTACCTTGATGTATGTTGTTTGCAAATGATATTGTGTTAGTGGACGAATCAAAAAATGGTATAAATGCAAAACTCGAGAGATAGGGGGAGACTTTAGAATCCAAAGGCTTTTAAACAAGTCATACGATAACTAAATATATGAATTGCAATTTCAGTGGGCATACACAAAAAGCTAAAACTATTGTGAGAATCAATACGCAGGAGATACAATAAAGACTTTTTCCATTACCTTGATTCGATAATTTATTAAGATAGGGAGATTGATGAAGATGTGAAAGGGGATGGTTGAAGTGGAGACGTGCATCTGGAGTGCTTCGTAATCGACGAATGCCAAAAAGAATGAAGATAAACTTTTATAGGATAGTGATTAGACCAATTATAACTTATGGGGTAGAATGTTGGCCAATAAAAAATCAGAATATGTATAAAATGGATGTAGCAGAGATGAGAATGTTTAAGTAGATGTATGATAAAACTAAGAAAGATAAAATTAGAAATGAGTGTTTTCAAGGGCATTTAGGGATAACATCAATCATCATCATCATCATCATCATCATCAAAGCCTTATCCCAACCATGTTGGGGTCGGCAACATGAATTCTGTTTCTCCATTTCATTTTATTTTGAGCCAAATCCTTCGATAAGTTAAACTTCTTCAAATCTGAATCAATGACCTCCATCAATGTTTTCTTCGGCTTACCTCTACCTCTTAATGGGCCATCCACCTATATAACCAAACTTTTTCTCACCGATGCCATTACCAGCATACGCTCAACATGTCCAAACCATCTTAAACGGGTTTCTCTAATCTTATCCCCTATTGGTGCTATCCCTAAATGCTCTTAAAAGCGCTCATTTCTAATTTTATATTTCCTAGTTTTACTACACATCCACCTAAACATTCTCATTTCCACTTCATCTATCTTATAAATATGCATCTTCTTAATTGGCCAACATTCTACTCCATATGTCATAGTGGGTCTAACCACTATCCTGTAAAATTTGCCCTTCAATTTCGTTGGCATTTGTCTGTTACAAAGCACTCCAAAAGCTAGTCTCCACTTCAATCATTCAGCTTTTATCATATGCTTCACATCTTCGTTAATCTCCCCATTTTTACTAATCATCGAGCCTAGGTACCAAAAAGAATCTCTACATGGTATCTTATGGGTTTTAATTTTGACAGTAATCTCAATACTTTGTAAATGTCCACTGAAGTTGCAATCCATATATTATGTCTTTGTACAACTTATTTTAAAGCCTCTAGATTGTAACGACCCCCGCCATTCTAACAACTCATTTACACCATCTCTTGATTCATCCACCAATATTATATCATCCGCAAACAACATACACCATGGTACTTCTTCTTGAATATGCACAGTTAACTCATCAATAATTAATGCAAAGAAATAAGGGCTTAAGGTTGATCCCTGATGTAAACCTATAGTCACGGGGAATCTATATGTTTCTCCACATGTGGTTCTCATATTTGTTACTACTCCTTCATACATATCCTTAAAATTTTCAATGTAACCACTGGAGACATTCATTTTCTTTAAAACCCACCAAATTAAATTCCTCGATACCCTATCATAGGCTTTTTCCAAATCGATAAAGACCATGTGTAGATTTTTCCTCTTTGCTCGATATTTTTTCATTAATTGCCTAAGTGAAAAGATAGCTTCCATAGTTGATCTCCCTGGCATAAAACCAAATTGATTTTCAAAGATCTTGGTCTTTCATCTCAGTCTTTACTCAATTATTCTCTCCCATAACTTCATAGTATGACTCATAAGTTTAATCCATCGATAGTTTGTACAATTTTGTATATCTCCCTTATTCTTATATATAGGTACTGCAATGCTTCTTCTCCATTCATTCGGCATTTTTTTTTTGTCACAAGTATCTTATTAAATAGTCTACATAACCAACTCACCCCAACCTTTCCTAAGCATTTCCATACTTCTATCGGAATATATCATCTGGGTCTGTTGCCTTTTCTATCTTCATTCGCTTCCATGCTTCCTTCACTTCCACCCCTCTAATTCTACGGAGAAAAGTATGCTCTAGTGATGAAGTATCTTCCTTAACTCTTATATCGCCCAGATGCTCTTCATTTAAAAGTTTGCTAAAATATTCCTTCCACCTTTCTTTAATATCGTTGTCCTTCACCAGAATATTTTCCTCATTGTCCTTAATACATTTGACATGATCTAAGTCCCCACTTTTCTTTTTTCTTATTTTTGCGAGCTTAAAAATATCATTTTCTCCTTCTCTTGTTCCCAACCTATTATAAAGGTCATCGTATGCTTTGAACTTTGCACTACTTACTACTTTCTTAACTTCTTTCTTTGTCTTCTTATATAGCTCAAAATTTTCCAAACTCTTAGCCCCTGCCAAACTTTGTAGCAATGTCTTTTCTGTCGAATAACTTCCTGAGCCTCCACACTCCACCACCATGTTTCTTTATTGTCTTTTTCCTTTTGATTCTCCAAGTACCTCTTTTGCAACATTCCTAATACAATCAGTCATTTGATTCCACGTTATTGTAGTTTCTCCTTCAATATTTCATTCTCCCTTTTCAATCATTTTGTCCTTAAATAAATTTGCTCTCTCCACCTTATTTTATGGTCCATTTTGTTTATTACCGCTCTCTTTCTACTTCTAATGTAAGTATCTAAAACTCCGAGCCTATGTTGCGTAGTCAATCGGTCTACGCAATCTTTACAAGCCAATCAGTCCTGTTTTCTAACTAGAAAAAAGTCTATCTAACTCCTATTACTCCCACTTTTATAGGTAATTAAATGCTCATTTTTATTTTTAAATTAAGTATTTGCTACTACAAGATCAAATGCCACTGCAAAGTCCAATAGAGTGTTTTCAAATTAATTCTTTTCTCCAACTCCTCGCCCCCCATGCACTCTCTCATATCCTTTATTATCTCTTCCTATATGCCCGTTTAAATCCCCTCCAGGGAAAATCTTATCACTATTTGAGATTTCTTACATTAAATCATCCATCTCCTCCTAAAATTGTCTTTTCACACTTTCCTCTAGTCCTACTTGGGGAGCATATGCACTGATAATATGAATTATATCTTCCTTTAGCACTAGTTTAATTGTTATAATTCTATCACCAAACCTCTTTACCCTCCCCCCTCCCCCCCAATTTTCTATTTCAAATCCTTATCTACAACTGTATTCACTTCATTTCTTGTATTACTCTTTCCTGCATAGAAAAGCTTATACGCATCCATAAGCTCTTTAACTTTCTTCCCTTTCCACCTTGTCTCCTGTATACAGGCCACGCCAATTCTTCTTATTTTCATTACCTCCATCAACTCCATGCTCTTGCCTATCAAGGTTCCTATATTCCAAGTAGCAAGTCTAATTTTCTTATTCCTCATCTTCTTCTCATGGACTACCTTCTTTAACCGCACTAGCCCAGAGTCATGCAGTAGCCCTTGCACACTTTTCACTGCAGCCAAGCGACGCTGCAATGTATTGCTTAAAGCAGGGAACGCCCTAGCCTTATCGCGAAATATCATTTTCTCAGAATTTATGTTTGGGTTGTAACAAAGTTTTACGCTGGCTGTCAACCTACCTAACGTAACCCTCCTCCTTTACCAGGGCTTGGGACCGACAGCAAAAACTAGCTAAGTTTAAGATGATTTGAACATGACAAACGCAAGCTCGCAATGGCACCAATAAGGAAAAGCTTGGCTATGCAAGTTGATCGCCCATTAAGAAGAAGGGGTAGGCCAAATAAGACGTGAATGGATGATGCAGGACGGACCCATGATCTCCATAGGTCAACTTACCAAAGAAGACGTGAATGGATGATGCAGAACAGACTCATGATCTCCATGGATCAACTTACCGATGGGCCCATCCCATCCATCTCGACCAGCTCTTTTGGGCCCAAACCACCTATCAGTTAGATTTTCTATTTTATTTAGGCTTTTTTATTACGTTTCTAATTATTTTTGTTGGATCTTTTAATTCTGACATTTTAATTCTGGCCATCAGTGTGTTTCAATGATCCAGATTAGTTTTCGGTTTTATTATTTTCCTATGTAAAAAATATTAGAGATGTAAAGCCTCTTTCTATTCAGTTAATTATTGATGAATAGAAGTTCTATGGAGTGATTTTGGGGTTTCCTAGAGTTTCCTCTTCTTCCTCACCTGCGATGGGGAATTTGGCCTAAGGCCAATTTTTCAAACGAAAGCCTAATCTATCCCGTCCAACTTCCTTCTCTCAGTTTCTCCTCTTATGCCTGCCCCGCATCTGGTTCCTCACTCTTCAGAGTTGAAGATCAATCCACAATCACAGATTCAAGATTCGACAATCCATCACCCCTGATGAACTAGGATATCACCAAATCCACATTCGCCAATACCTCCAAAGGCCATCCTAATGTGTGGCTAATCATCACCATAGGCCTCAGATCCCATCACCATTGACCCTAAACCAACAAACTTCAGATCCCTGCCCAAATCGAAAATCCAACATCCACATCTCCACCATCTCTGCAATCAGACCCTGCACCTCTGCCGAACTCCATTCAAACCCTAATTCCCAAATCAACTAAAACTGCTTGGCCAATTGCAATCCAACCCTTCTACATCCAAAAATATCAAATTTACAAAATCCCCAAACTCCATGAATCTCCTTTGCCCCAAGCCCCACCCACCAAAACCCAACTCCTAAAAAACCCAAATCCTGGATTTCCAAAATCCGAACCCAAAATTCCTAATCCTACTAGAGCCCTACAACCAACCACCACCCACTTCCAAACCTTTAATCATCTTGGAAAAGTAAAAAATAAAAAAAAAACAACATAGAAGATTGAGAAGAGTAGGGAAAAGAAAAAAAGAGAGGCAGAGATCACAAAAAAAAAAAAAAAAAAAGCAAAAAAGAGAAGAGGCGAGCATACCTGACACCAGACCTAAATAGTCAAATGCCCATCATTCCACCTCGTGCTCACCACCAACCACCATCTTCGGCATTATCTACTGCTCGATGAAGTAACAGAGGTGGAAAGGCTCTACAACCACCAATAGATCCGTCGTCATCTCCTCTCTTCTCGTCGAGGAACGAGATCTAGGAGGAGACCACCTTCTCCTCAACAAAGAGAAGCAATTGAAAGACCCTCTCGACCCCTTTTCATCTCCTCTAGGCTTGATGAATAAAAGAAAGGGTCAGCCCAAGCTTAGCTGAGCCCAACAAGGGCATCCATGGTACAACCCAATTGGTGGGCTTGAATTCAGGACAGACCAGGTTCCACGTAGCGTTAAAAAAAAAAAAAAAAGAGTTTGCAGCCTAGACCAACAGCAGGTCCCCCTTTTTACTTCTCCCTCCTTTCTTGACCACCTCAAGTAAAGTTCAAGTACACCCAACCCATACCTCTCATCAATTAGGCCTCATCTAACCAAACCCAATCTGTTAGCAGCACAACACAACTCTGTCGGGCCAGAGTTTGGGGTTCACCCAACCCATAAGGGATCCATTAAAGGCCCAGCAGCATACCCTACTCAAGTCTGACCCAGCTAGTGGGCTCAAGCTCAAGTCAAAGCCAACCCATATTGGCATCCTTCAGGTCAGAATCCTTCACAGAGCAGAGTAATCGCATCAAAGTAAATGTGTGAGCATCATATTCAAGTAAGTTTCAACCTTTGATATTCAATCAGTGATACTTGACCATCCAAAATCCAATCAACGATGCATCTTCACCAAAGAACTCTAATCAGAGAGATCTACATATTCCGGTCAGTCAAATTATGAAAAAATTTATACATACATATTATTTTAGAAGTCTTCCATATGAAATCGGAAGATGAACTGCTATTGAAAATTCATAATGATCTGCTCAGAATGACATTCAATTAAGTATGGACAATGGTATTTTGATTATAAAGCCTACTTTGATCAATTTCTCAATTTGAGCCAAGGCAAGCTAACAATTGATGACTATTGTGATGAATTTTCGAGACTACAAGAATTATGTGGATTAGATAAGGATGATGAACATTATGTCACTATCTTTACTAGAGATTTGAAACCAAGTATTCAACATAATATGAAAAGGGAATGTAAAGATATGCATGATGCATTTTGGGAAGTGATCCGTGTTGAGTGCTTGATAAAACATTATCACCTCCAAAACACTAAGTTACAAGAAGGCAAGCCTCTGGAAACAACAAAAGTCAATGTTGTGGGAACGCACTGTGGAGAATGTAAAGGCTGAAAGTGAGGAACAAAAACAAGAAACAGCTGATTGCATAATAAATTCAAATGGAATAATAGACGAAAATCCCCCAAATGATTCTACTTCAAATGAATTGGAGGAAAAAGAACCTAAGACTCATCCTTCTGACAGTATTGATCAGGTAGTGTAGGTAGAACAAGAAAAAATAAACAGTAAAGAAAACAATAAAGAGTCTAGTCATCTGGTGGATCTTATCATAAGTTCACTTCCTGAAGAGCAAAATAAATCATCAAAAGAATAGGTTGTTGTTCTGAAGGTTGAAAATGATGATCAAGTCATTGAGGTTCCACATATCGATTTAATCTTCAAAGATGCTTGTTCATATTTGAAGATTATGTGCAGTCCGTTGAAATTCAAATTTGATGCATCTAATGGTTAGATCACACATCCATGCAAAATTCAAAAACCAAAAGAAGCAATACCTCCAATCTACTTTGAGTTAGAAGAACAGATCATGCGAAGCCTCCACACTATGCCCATAAAGCAATGGTCAGGCAGCACATCAAAAGTTTGTGCAGTCAATATTTAATCCCGGATGACTTCTATTGAACTTGAGGTCGAGTTCTCTCTAAGAAAGGAAGAGCTGATCTATGACAGACCCATGATCCTTATAGGTCAACTTACCAGTGGGCCCATTCCATCCATCTAGACTAGCTCTTTTAAGCCTAGGCCACCTATTAGTTAAATTTTCTATTTTATTTAGGCTTTTTTATTGTGTTTCTAGCTATTTTAGTTGATTTTTAAATTTTGACCATCAGTGTGTTTCAATAATCCAGATTAGTTATATGTTATATTATTTTCCTATATAAGTGATGTAAAGCCTCTTTCGTTAGTCAATTAATTACTGATAAATAAAAATTCTACTGGGTAATTTTGAGGTTTCCCAGAGTTTCCTCTTCTTCCTCGCCTGCGATGGGGAGTTTGGCATGAGGCCAGTTTTTCAAACGAAAGCCTAATCTATCCCGTCCACCTTCCATCTCTCTGCCTCTCCATCCCTACCTACCCCGCGTCTGGTTCCTCACTCCACATCAATGGAGGTAGTAAAATTAGATTTGAGGAAGTTTAACTTATCTAAAGATGTGGCCTAAGATAGATCGGAATGAAAAAATAGAGTTTATAAAACCACCTCCAACATAGTTGAGACAAGGCTTTGATGATAATGAGGAAGATGATGACAAAGATGTGGCAACGTTTACAGTGACGCCAAACTCCTCAAGATATTGTCACTAGAGGGAGAGGAGTGAGGAGACAAATAATCCCAATAACATACACTTGTCCGTAGTGGATGCCTTGTAATAAGTGACCAACCCAAGAAACGTTAAAATAGGCAAACAAGTTGAACAGATAATCATGAATTATGCCTGTCCAAGTGTACCTCAAAGATATGAATGATATGCGGTGCAGTTGTCAAGTGAGGGCATTAGGATCCAAGATGAAGTAACAATTTGAACTGCATGAACAATGCCTGTTCTTGAATAGTGAGGCAGATCAAGCCCCTAACTAGCTGTCTTTTGTCCTGTCACTGGGCACTTTTCTTTCTTATAAAACTTGAAACATAAATCTAAGAAGTGTGTGTCATTTGTGTGAAGGTGAGCTAAGGAGCGATCAAACTTCTATATCTTGTGTGCTGGTCAATAAAGAGGCATTCACATCGCGCGTTAATTTCGAAGCCCAAAAACTAAGAAGGCCAAATCCTTCATCTTGCAACTGCTCACGAGATAGAGTTTAAACCCATACCGCCTAGTGAGTCATCTATAGTGTGACCAGTTTGAAGGCACAATTCCTCCTGTAATGCACCTCAGATGTGAATTTCTTACAGGATTAAAAAAGGACTAGTACCCAACCTTGAGTCAGGTCAACTCTGGATTTGTGCCCATTTCCCCCCAAAGCAATCTGAAGAAAAAAATCTTAAAAAAAGTTTTAAAATAAAAGTAGAAAATTGTCCCTAGGAAGTGGAAGAGGATGAAGTAGTAGGAATTTGGCAAAACGAAGTTGAGCTCGACTTGGAAGTGGAAGATGTTGGAAAGTAAGGGGACTCAAATATAGCAGTTGCGAAGTGAAATAAGTTTTAAATATAGAGGCTGGGATATGATAGGGTTTTCTAATCATACAAGTGAAGTGGGTTTGGACTCTTAAATTCAGAGATTGGAATGTGGAAGGGGGGGTTTAAATATCAAGGTCAGGAAGTGAAAAGGATTTTTAAATATAGAGGTCAGAAACTGGAATGAAATCTTAACCTTTAAAGAAAATAGAGTCCTATATTTTGAAAATAGAGATTAGGAAGTGAAAGGGGGTTATAAAATATAGGGGTAAGGAGGTGATCCAGTGGAAGGGGGTTTTAAATATAGCTAAACAACCACTTTTAATGGTACCGAGGCATTCACCAAACAGTTCCACCCAACACCCACACCCCACCCCCCCCCCCCCCCCCCCCCCCTTTTCACCCCACCCTGCATGTGGGGAAAATAAAATAAAAAGGCGACTCAACCGAGTCCATGTCATCAACTCAAACTCGACTGAGTTTTCAAACTATTCAAAGAGATTCCATGGGTACAGCCTGATTGAAATAATAGAATCCTTCTTGGTCCAAAGAGACTGGAATGGCAGAATCCATCATGACATTTGGAACCAATCTGTCTACTTGACTCTACTTAACTCAGTGTTTAGATAGAATCTCTGCAGTTCACCCTCGCCTTTAGTTTGATGGAATGCACCAGATCCTTTATGGAAACAATTTAGTGTTTTTCAGAAAATCAGTGTGAAGGATATCTCTTGCACTGTGGAGGTCCTAAATGGGCATGATTCTATTAATACTTAATTCCTACATTAAGTTTAGCGGGACGAGTTCAACTAAGATAAAATTTAATAGTTTATCTCAATGGCCCATTGTGCAAATTGCATCATCAATATTTCTCCTATAAAAGTAATCACTTACCATTAAAAGAAAAAACGTTCTGGAACACAATGAAGAGAAAAGATTAAACATTTTAAGTACATAAAAGAAAGATATTGCTATTATAAAAGATAGTGCTATTCTAACTTCATAAAAAAAGTGAAAACAACCATAAAATCAATTGTTTTCACACAACAAAATCCAAAGCGCACATTAGCGCTTATGTAGGGAGGCTAATTTTCTCCTGCGCGCACCGTGCATCAGGAGCATTAAAAGAAAAAAAGTTCTGGAACACAATGAAGAGAAAAGATCAAACATTTCAAGTACATAAAAGAAAAATATTGCTATTTTAAAAGATAGTGCTATTATAACTTCATAAAAAAAAGTGAAAACAACCACAAAATCCATTGTTTTCACACAACGAAATCCAAAGCGCACATTAGAGCTTATGTAGGGAGGCTAATTTTCTCCTGCACACACTGTGCATCAGGAGCAGCCATTACATAGAACGTGGGTAGAGGCCCACCTCTAGAATGCTCCTGATGCACCCATATGCGCACCATGTGCAGGAGAATAAAATCCTGTGCATGGATTGGTGTGCAGTGTGCACATGCTTCTCCAAGGACATGGAGACTAAACTTCATTGTGTATTAGTCCAGGAGTAATGCGTAATTGTGACCAGATGTGCATAAACTTGCTGCAAAAATGATAGACCTACCTCATAATTGAACATTCAATATTGGTTGCATCAGATGATGCAACTTGTGGTTCTGTCATCGCAAATCCAGACCGAATCTTCCCCTCAAGTAAAGGACTAAGCCACTCTTTTTGTTGCTCCTTAGTTCCATAACGCAACAACACCTATCATAAATAAAAGAAGCTACTAACTACATCAGTCTGACTCTCCTGAATCAGAACCAAAGCATGAGTTATTGAAGATTAAAGCTTCACAGGAATCACCACAAACATTCTCTTGCAGGCACTATGCAGTAGTCTTTTGGATGAGCTCATTGTGAAGGAGAGATTTGTCAATGCTAAGACTAAAGTTACAAAGATGGGAGAGATCCCTTGGAACTATAAGTTCATTCCGAATGAGATTAATGTTCTATGAAAATCTATGAAAGTTGAGTTCCACTTCCACCATCCTTTAATAGAAGCTCATGAAGAAGGCAAGTATCTGACCTTAAGGCTAAGTAGGGAGTTGACAGAGATTATGTACTTGGACTCTTGATGTGATCTTATTTTTGTTTACAGCTGGTTTGTGGCCTTTGTTGGTGTATTTCTCTTATAGTTCATTTGCATTGTTGGCTTTGTGTGCTACTGTTCGAATAAAATTACAATGTTAAAAAAAAGGGTGATGGATATTAACACAGGTGCAAAAGTAATAAATGCTAAGATACAGCTAACAGGTCCTTGGGAGAGAAATAGCCACTGAATTTATCTAAATGACATAAGCCATTAAGGTTTATGCACGTGTGAAATAGTATAGGTTCAGGTAAATATAATAATTAATTCAATGAACCATTCTTGAATGAGTGAAATACATATCTAGAAGATGAATGAACAGACAGACAAAAAAGGTCATCAATCATTCAATACATTTATCTCAACCAAACAGTTGGTAAGGGGTGGTTTTGAGTGTGCAAGTGAAATGAAACAAAATAGAAAGTTCACTGATTCATTTTGGAATGTCTGGCATGCGAGTCCAAATTCTCTGCATAATACAGCATTGCTTTTCTACAAACCATTCTAACAGGCCAGTGCATCCTGATGGTTTTTAGACATGCACTTTTCATAAAGGCTTTTAGTGGCATATGCATTTTGCTTGACCTCCTAAAGTCTGACACTAGTGAATGAAATTCACAAGGTTAATCAAACCAGCATTGTCCAATGTAATTGTATAAATAAGTGAACTGACAGATTTCCATATAACAAATTTATGTACACTTACAATTAATGCACCCTGGTATGAAGAATGAAGCACTGACGTTTCAATTCATAGACCAATGTTTTTTAGCACCACTTCTAAAGACTATTTGAAGATGAAAATAAAAGGCAAAGACTACTAATCTATCATGCCTAGACACAGAAATGGGAATGGACACAGACACGGGATACGGGGGGTTTGATATGCCATGTTCAAAAAATTAGGATACGGATACGGGTACGGCACTTAATATATATTTTGAAAATTTTTATTAAACTTAAATTTGGCTAGGGCCCATTAATTAGCATGACATTTATTTATGCAGGTTAAATTTTTAATAAGTGGGCTCATTATGGATCCAAATTAAAAAATAAATAAAAAGTATTTTATTTTATATATAAAGTTAAAAAAGGGGCTTTTAGGAAGGAAAAAACAAAAAGAGATGGGCAGCTCAAAAAAGCAATTAATGGGTATTTTTAAAATAACCAAAAAAAAAAAACTCTTATAAAGTAAAGGACATATGCCCCTTTCCTTTTTCTGTTCCTCAAGAAGTTATGATAGAAGGGTTTACAGTGGGAGCGCCAATGAGAGAGAGAGATTGAGGAGGAAGAGCAAGAGGACAATGGCAAAGGCAATGGCAATGGCAGCGGTAACAAGCGGACGGATGCCAGGCAGCCGATTGTGGCAAAAGGAATGCACTCTCTCTCTCTCTCTCTCTCTCTCTCTCTCTCCATTTTTGTTTCTATTTGTTATTCTTTTTTCCTTCAAAGAACTAAGAAGCAATGGTGATTGCTGACTTCCCCTCCCCCACCCCTTCCCCCCTTTTGTTTCTTTTATGAAAAAAAAATCATTTCCAATCAAAATCCTAAAATTTTGGAGAAAGCCATATTCTAAGTTTTTGCACCGTATCCTAACCATATCTTGCTGTCTCATGTACCCGTATCCATATCGGACTGTATCGGCACGAGTACCTTGGGAGAAATGCCGTATCCGGGTATCATAGCTACTAATACAACTAAATAACTAGCTTATGTTATGCACTTGAGGAGAAAAGGATTTATATGATAGAAAGAAATCTGTGTGTGCAACATACACGCCAACATAAAATAGTGGTCGGTAGTCCGAATAAAAATTTAAGGAGATGTATCCATTATTTTATTTTGCTTACCTCCATATTTCCAGTATCAGGTGCACCACAGTTAAACACCTGAGGAGCCCAAACTGAACGCCCCATAATCTCACATAAATATCCATATTCAAGGTTCGAAAGCCCGGCACCCAGCAAGTGGTCATTCACATTCATAGGAGAAACATGGTCTGCGCCATCAAAAAGTAGCTTTCTTGCTCTAGCAGCACTATCGAGCTGTGTATGAAACAATGATAGCACGGTCATCAAATTCTGATCAGGAGGAAAGATCTCTCAACACTACTAAATGTACAGAGCATCTACTTTCACAGGCTATATGAACATTATTTCAACTAATCTTTTATAATAATAGTATAATACTCACAAGTAAAAGCCAATACTTACAGGTATCCACAAGTTCCATAAGCCTTCTCTCTTTGCCAATTCTTTCAAATTCTCCTCCTCTGGGTGAACAGTCCAACGCATGCTAGACTGAGCAAGTTTGTAAAACTCCTTTTCCAAGGGGTATATGTGATTGTCCATGAACTTGAGTAATTTATTTCGCAGTTCCAAAACCCGTGGACTAGGAACAAATCTTCCTCTTTCTGTCTCAAAATCTAGATTTTCGCTCTCTTTTTGAAATTGTTTTGGGTAACCTCCTGGAGTCAAATGACCATTTTGGCTAAGTGAGAAGCAGTGATAAAATTTTGTGTAGAAGCTAGCCATGATATACAATTAGAAGACACTAGTAAGTGGGCTTATACAAGCAAGGAACTCCTTTCTTTAAACGTCAAATGGAAACTCATCTACATCATGAATCAGATGTATCCCTTTCAAACATTACAGTCATCTAATTTCAAGGCATCCCCACCATTTTTTGATGTTTGTGATTTTATTTTTTGGGACGTCTTTGTGTCATTTCCATGGTTTAAAAAATCAAGTCAAAGTGTAATGACTCATAGACTTCCCAAATAATAAAATCATGATGTAGATGTAAGGGTTGGACCGTAATGTCTAACCCGCCTATGCGTCATTTCTTGAAAGATGTAAGGGTTTTATGATTATTGGAGAAGTCTCAGTGTGTGTTGTCTTGAAAATCCAAAAGGTTTTCTGGAGAGTGTAGAGACATGCTATTAATAGAATCTTAAAAAATAGTATTTGCTATGTTAAAATAGTGGTAGGGACAAAGGAAGAATGAGGATTCTGTGATAAATTGTGAAAGGCATCTGAAGTGGTTCATAGGTGTGGACAAAAGCGTGGTGTACTTTTTCAAGGTGAAAAAGGTGACGTTTGAGTTCAAAGTAGGGGCTCTATACAGCCCTTTGGTAGTAATGTCAACATCCACAAACACTACCTGTGTATTCTTCTTGTTTGATATATCATCAAAAATTCCATGAGAAAATATAGTAGATTTATGGTACTTTACATTTGATGGTTTCTGGGAAAACAAAGAGACTCCAATCAAATTCCTATTACACTTAATTCACTTTTGAACTCTTATTTCATACCAATACCCTCAGATGCCCCAAATTTGACCTTAACTAATTACTATCTGAAAAATGAACAAATAAAGAAAAGGGGCATAAAAACTGTTATCATGAGCTCTTATGAGCTACAAAACTTTTGTGACTAAAAATGCCCAAGAGCTGCAGACCTGATAAAAACTGTAATTTGTGACACTAGATCCATAAAACTATCACGAAAGCCACACGTGAGTATGAGTTATCTGAGGCAAATCTTTTGCTTTCATCTAAAGCCTAGACACCAGAGTGAACGGTGAACTAGCATAATTCTAAGCATGAGTGTACTCCATCATGCATGAAGACCAGTAGTCAGAAGTTGCAGCACCCAAAGTTGGAAGACCCTGGCATAATTTCCAAGCCCCAAATACAAAAGCATTCTACTAGTTGCTACCTTGCTCCAATTCTGAGTTAACTAATGATACTTATGCTTTTTGTAGAAGATAATTTATTTTACACTCTATTTGAGACTCACTAGTTGATAAAAAAGATCAAGTTGGATGACTCATCTGATAAGTAAGAAAGGAGAAACAACTGTGGAGTAGATTAGTGTTATACTATGATGATCTGAACATTTGATGTTAGTCTAGCTTTCCACTAATTTTCCACCTTTCTATTTTTAAAATTCTTATATCGTGCCTTTTTCCAAAACATCTAAATAGCCCACACCAAAACATTTCATTCCAGAGGCCATGAGCAGAATACCTTGGGACTAAGTAAAGAACCATGCTGCTATTCCTATATGATATTCTTTTCCAAAAGTTGGGAATCAAAGAAAGTGGGATTACCACCTTACACTCAGCTATCTTGTCTGCACACATGCTTCATCACAGGATTTTGCTCTTAAAGTGAAATTTTCAATGGGCTCCACCCTAAATATTGTCCTTGTCATACTACTCAACATATATATGTATATATGTTGTCCTTGTCACCCCTTGATGTAGGCCAAACCATAGGTCGGCCATCCCATTGGGCGCAGTCCATAGGCCCAACAGGATATCCATTTAATTAGGAATCTCATTTAGAAGTATTTAAATTTAGGAGTTATATTTGATTTGGACTGTTTAGGCAAGTTCTGTGATTTATTTTCCTTTATTGTTTAGGCAAGTCTTAGTGCCCAAGTTACCCTAATCTATATATAAATGGATGGGTATCTTCATTGTAGTTAATGCTTATTATCAATTAAATCTGACTTTTCTTAATTATGAGAGTTCATCTTCAGTTCTGGTGTTTTATCCTCTAATGAGGGTGCCCCCCAGTGGTAGTATTTTTCCTTGGATTCAATCACTCTTTCGGGAGATTGATCTATTAATTGATTGTGGATCTGAGACTACATCAACTGGTATCACCGAAACATCCATCCCTCTATCTCATCAACCAACCTTCTTGTCATCAGTCCCCACCTATACGATGACCGAAAGCCCCAACACCACAACTACATCCAACCCAACCCTAGACCGAATCCATCTTTCAATCCCCAAATCCACCTTCCTTCCCCTAACTCTGTCGACACCCCTATACCATCTCACAAAAACCAGCAGCTCAACCCCAGCCGAAGCCCTCCTTTGCCAGACTGCCACCAACCTTAATGAAAACCTAAACCCACCCCTCAACCACTATCGACACGCAACCCACTCAAGCCGAGACCCTTCCCCCATCCAAGCCTCTCGCTAACCTTTCCCATCCAACTACAACCCGACACAGCACCTAAATCCAAACACGACCCCAAAACCCTAATCTCATCCTTACCATATAGCCAAACCTCCCTTTATTATTATTAATATTAATTTCATTCCTTCATTGAAACCCAACCCGAGAGAGAAAAAAAAGCAAGAAAGATAGGAGGAGCAAAGGGCAAGAGAGTAGAAAACATAACTGGGTTGTCTTTGTCCCCGAACAACAACATTATCTACTGCTTTCGCTGACGGAGCACTATCTTTAGTGAGATCACACTACAATCATCATCAATAGCCATCGCATCATCGTTGTCATCTTTGCACACTAGAGTCATCTAACTTTGGAGCACAATTGCCCCCTGCCCGTGTATTTCATCAATCTGTGTATTTACGACCTACCCGTTTACGTACCCGGCCTTCGTTGGACCTTAGGACCCCTAGTGTTGTGCCTAGCGGCATAATGCGCATTAATGCTATTATTGATTCTCAAGATGACTGGATCCTAGGTTAGGGTGTCTCGAAGCTTGGTAGGGGTGCAATTATGCGCCACATCCATCCTCACATGCCAAATCCAAACCATACTCTTTCTACCCATTCAGGGTACATTCCCTGTCGAAATGTTGTCCGATGACTTCCAAACATTAAGCCCCATATTCTTTAGTTTTCCAACATAAGTTACCCATTTTAATTGGTTTTTACCAAACTTACACCTGTTTTGCTAAACTTAAGCCTATTTTACCACACTTAAGCCTGTTTTGTCGAACTTGGACCAGCTTTACCCGAATTATCGTGGCACCACCAGTTTTACACGCTCTAGCAATTTTTTACTACCATTACCGGGTGTGGATTCAGAGGACTACACATTATGATTAGCATGATCGTGTCATACTCCACATGTTGTGCGTAATTCGTAAGTGTAGTTCCTCCAATTTGATTATCGTGTATATACCTTGAACTCTTGTGATGGAAACACTAGGCTTGGATATCCTTTTCGGTCTTGATCAACCATTTTGGGGTCCTTTAACATATATGTGATGCTATCTGAAAATTGGTCTTTCATGTGATATTTTCTAAGCCGTAGCTGAATTTGTGATTGTATGTGCGCCAGCTATAAAGCCTCCCTGTGCAATCTGGCTTACTATTATTATAGATACATCTTCGTGTGGATCGTGTGTGCTCTCCATCACCTTGAGTGTTGGGGAGGGTATAGCTACATGTGGATTGCCACTTTGCCAGTCTATTGTATTCATTGTTTCACATTATTTTCCTTGCTCATGTACATGCTATTTATTGATATAGCTTCCATGCCTATTACTGATCCTTGTCTTTATTCCATTTTCTCATTGTCATGATAATTAATTAATTAATGTCTTTTATCAGCAACTTATATTATCTATCGCAGACACCTGCCAGGCTATGTCTAACACATTACATTTTGGTGCTCAAGTTCAAACCCCATTACCACTGCACAAGAGCAGTAGCAGGCGGCTGAGGAGCCGCAATTTGTAGGCGAGTCGTGTGTTGACGATGTCATATAGACATCGGACCATGGAGCTGCATGACATTTGGGGGGTTATCAGATTGTATTTTGGGTTTTTTTTTTCTTTGTGTGCAAGCCATTGCGGACTCTTTTTATTTTAGGAAATGTAACTAAAACTACTTTTGTGTAAATATTGTATCTTTAATATATGGGAATGCCTCTTATGTATCTGTCTATCTCTAATATTATGTCTCAAAAGCAGTGATGGCCATATACAGTAAGGACACACTATGGACACGACAGGAATACAAATTTTACACATAAAAAGTGAAGTATCGAATACGATACGACACAATATGTTGACCATTTTGAAGTATCCGTGCATCATAACTCCTAATATATGCCATGTTTATGTTTATTAGTAAAATGATTTGCTACAACCTTCTGCTCATCTTAATATCATTGTACATTGTGAAATTTTTGTAATCCTCACTATGGAAACCTGTGAGAAATTGTGCATGCTAACGAAATTTTTCAGGCGCTCCGCATGAGCGCCTCTCGCGACCCTAGACTAATATTGTAACCAGTGGTAGTCTAGGGTCGCAACAGGTAAGAGTCGAAGACAAGTCCATTAATTTGACTATTGACAATAGCAGCTCAATAAATTTTGTTGCACAAGATGTTATTAACAAGCTTCATTTGCCAACTAAGAAACTTCTTAATCCCCACCAACTCACTTGATCTAATGGTTGTCAACTCTATGACTCATAGATGTTTGGTATCCTTCAAGATTGGCCGTTATAAGAACAAAATTTGGTGTGAAGTGATCCATATGAATATTTCTCATATTCATTTTGGATGACCATGCTTTTCGATCGGAAAGCGCAAAATCATAATGAGGCAAACACATAAACCTTTTCATGGGAAGGAATATGGATTAGGCTCATTCAAATGAAATCAATAGCCCCGTTCATCTATATCATCTTCTTTAACTGAAAAACCATAGACAAAGCAAAAAAAAAAAAAAAAAAAAGAAATAGAAGATATGATAGCACCAAAAGCACAGATGGAAGACATCAAGAATGACACTGAAGAGCAAGTTCATGGAAAAGTTGATTTTGTGGGTACAAACAATATTGACCAAGGCAATGTCAGTCAAGAGCTTAAAAGGGTTGAGGGAGATTGAAGACTTTGAACAGGTTAGTAAGGATATTAAGCGTCCGAGAAATCTTATTGTGCCACTTCCAAAAAATCCAATTGGGTCATTGGAAATCAAATCAATTATTCCAGTGGTTTCGCAAGAAGATCAAGTTGTTGAAGTCCCCCACATTGAATTCATCCTTGGGGATCAACAATGGATATTAAAAAATTGTGATCTGTTGGTACAAAGGCATCAATTGACATGTCTAATGGTCAGCTCACATGTCCAAGCTAAATGCAAACATAGAAGAAGCGCCACCTCCCAGTTACTTCTCGGTGGAGAAAAAGAATGCATCAAGCTACAAAGACATCTACAAACACTAAACATCGAAAGAAAACTCAAATGTTTGTGCGATTGATTTTTGACCTAAGAGGATATTTCCCGAACTCACAATAAAATTCTATCCAGCATTTACAAAGCTGGCAACTCGCCAGAGTCAAGTGTTTTCCAGGCCAGGGAAGGAGAATTGATGCAAGCCAGATCATAGGTCAACCAACCCATTGGGCCCAATCCATAGGCCCAACGGGATATCCATTTAATTAGGAATCTCATGTGGAAGTATTTAAATTTAGGAGATTTATTTGATTTGGATTACTAGACAAGTTTTATGATTTATGTTCTTTTATTGTTTAGGCAAGCCTTGGTGTTAAGGTTATCCTACTATACATAAATGGATGGGTATCTTCATTGTAGTTAATACTTATTATCAATGAAATCTGAGTTTTCTCTGTTATGAGAGTTTAATGTTCAGTTACGGTGTTTCCTTCTCTTATGAGGGTACCCTAGTGGCTGAATCCATCATTGGATTTGATCAATCTTTTGAAAGATTGATCTATTCATCCATCATGGATCTGTGATTCACTGATTGCACCACCCCTTCTCCATTCTAACTATATCTTTATATAGATATGTTCTCAAAGAATGTTACAGGGTTGTACCATCATCATAAGAGGTCAACTAGAAACAAGCGTGCAAATATAGTGAGTGGAACAATGGAGAACATGGTGGGTTCAAGATGAATTCAACTCTTCAGACCTTTAGACAGACCTATTTATTTGATCACTTTGAAGGTATCCATGACAACATGTTCTTATGTTAGAAGAGCTACATGAGTACCATCATAGAAGACAGTAATTCTGAGAGAAAAGCCCTAATCCCATTGGGCGATTAATGGGGCTCTATATATGTCTTGATGTTCGAAAACAAAGAAGAGATAAGAAGACGAGGTTAAAGAGAAGGTCATATGGAGAGAAGTTATGGGAGAGAAAAATTATGGTACACTGCAGAACTTAGTTTTCATTGTAGTCCTAACAGGCCTGATCAACTGTGGGACATTGTATGTATCTCTATAGATTGACCATTGTGGTAAAGGGAAAGTGAATACTTTTACCCAAAAAATTAAGGATTTTTGTGTGTGTGTGTGTGTGTTGGGGGTTGGGGTCTTTTTTTTTTTTTTTATAATTTTTGTGGGGGGGTGGGGAGCTAGTCGTGACATTTTCACCTTGTTATTCACCAAGAGAAACTAAACCTTAACCTGATATTTACGGTAGGAAATGACCATAAAGGATGCATTTCTAGCATTTTTTGTCATATTAAAAATTGCTAGAATACTTTGACAAAGCATAAGCATAGATAATCCCATTTCAAATTACAGGTACAACACTTTCCAAAAGAACATTTTATTGGAAGTCTGTAAACCATATCCCAAACTATAAAATGGATAGACACCAGTAAATACTACTAAAATCAGCTATCAACTCACCAGATGGGGGTCGATCAGGAAGTACATATGCTCGATTTATAAATTCCCATGCTGAATCAATCAAAACATGCACCAATTTCCCAGTAGACTGGGCACTCTTACCCCCCGAAGCATTTCCCTGTACAGTAAATATTAGTGTCCATACTACTCATTTCATATTAACAGCATTAATAGAAGGTCAAATAGAATGCTTCAAAATAGTTATTGTTGTTAAGTATATTGTTTCCCGCAACTCTACCACCTAGGCATTTTAGTTGCAATGGTTAGCAACTCTTGACATAGTATTAGAGCCACCACAAGTCCCGGGTTCGAATCCACGCTGCGTGTCCTTGGTATTATATTGCAAGCGCAGGTGCACAAGGCAGAAGACCCAATGCTGCTTTATGACGGGCGCATGCTTTGAGTCTAGCCCCGGGGGGGTGGGTGGTTGTTAAGTATATTGTTTACCGCAACTCTAATGCCTAGGCATTTTGGTTACAATGGTTAGCAACTCTTGACAATTGTATAGAAATGCATCAAAGGGTCTCCATTTTTATAGATCCAATGCTCACCATTTCCTCATATAAAAACTGAACATACCAGAATCCATCTGTGATACACCCCAGAAAATATAGATGCTCCACGAAAAATGGAGAAAGCAATGTAGAACTTCCAATCACCTACAGGCCATGCCTTTCCCTGATTTGCAAAGGTTTCACACAAAAAAGAAACTTTCCTGTAAAGTTTGGCAGACCAATAATCTAACCAGTAATGATGAAGTTTAAAGGTGCTAATGCCCAATTACAACAGTCAAAATGGTCCTTACAGCATGAGAGCAGTATTCAGCGAGGTACTCTGCCAGGGTAGGAATCCCTTCAGGAATGCCTTTACGTTCAAGTCCATCAGAGGATGATGAAGCACCCAACCTCATATCCACAATGTAAGGCTGCCATTTAAGGAAACCAATGTCAACTTTGACCTATAACTTGTAAAACATCCATGTCGTTTTTACTGACATTCAATGTTGCCAAGGCAATAAGGTCTCACCTTTGATTAACAACTTGCTTAACATTCATGTCATTTTGACTGATTTTCAATTATTACCGAGGGTTAAGTCACACAGTCACAACTAAACTTTGTTAATATATCCAAGATTGAGAATACTATCCCTTAAATGGATCGCCGATAAAAGAATGCATCTGATACAAACATGTTTGTTCTCTTGCCAAAAAGAAAAAAAATGGTCCATGGAATTATCATTAAGCCCTCAGTATGGTACCAACTCACAAAGGCAATAGAGAAATGCAGGGAGGAGAAAACACACCATCAAAAGAAGAGGACACAATTCAGGTCCACATTAGTGGCATTGACTAATGATGTCTGTGCCTGGCTACGGCACAAACAACTGAAAACTGATCCTTGATCCCTCTTCGAAGCAAAGTAGGCATGGTTTTCTCAAAAATATGTATAGATCTTATTATGATAATTACAATTCAAAATTCTTCCTCGTCATCATAATTGGAGCCTTATCCTATCATACAATTATAAGTGAAGATTATTGTTTGTAAACTCAGGACTGCCAAAGGACTACCACCATCTCATTCTACCTGTTTCAGGTATCAAGGAAGCTTTATTAAAAATAATGAACAAGAAGCCTGCCACTGATTGAATCCATGGTCCTCAGGTTCCTATTCACTGTCTCAACAAGCTCACATGGTATCTTAACAATGGGTAAAGGTTGACTTGGCAATATGAGTTGTAGCACACTCAACCAATCACCCAACTAGTTTTACTCAAGCAAGCCTCATTCATTTCAGTCTCAAGACTCTAGTGCCTTGTGCTCCTTGATGCAACTCGCACTCTAGCTTCTTGGCAAGGTGCATTACAGTTAAACTTATAATTCAGGTCTGAATCAGCAGAAGTTGGTTCTTGGTTTGGGGGTTTCAAGTAAAGGTATATTTTACCCCGTGAAGAGGGGTAAATTGTGTTTTAAAATAATGACCAATGGTTCTTTACAAATGATCTTGATTGATGGATCTATGGAATGTCTTAATACTTTGAAAGAACCATCTGATGAACACAACTGTTTTTTACAAATTTATTGAAGGGAGTTTTGCATCTAAAGACTTCTGGTTCCTCTCCAAGAATAACCCTCTGTCCAAAATAAGGCAAACCTAAGTAAGCTTGACCAAAGGACTAATATTACATACATCATTTCTTTTGATAGAAAAGATAATACTACTCTTAAAATTTTTCCTATTTTGTAAGCGATTATGGGATCATTTTGTAAGCATTTAATAGTAGGATGGCAGATTTTCCCCAAACTGAAAAATCCCCAAATTCACGGGTTTTCATGGTTTTCTCGATGGTTAAAATTGGAGGCGATGGTCGGGCCAATCAACAATGAGAATGGCCTCTAGAGGATAAGGTAATCCTTAGGATGGCCATTTGAGAGATTTCAAAGGTTGGTTTTGGGACAATTTTCAACAAACCGATTTAATATGTTGGGAATTTTTAATTTTTGGGCATTTTGGTGACCAAATCAAGGTCAATCATGGACAATCAGAAGGCACCAGGGAGATGGACAGGTTTGTGTGATCCACCTGGTAGGAAATCACGGGTTTGAATTCGGGTGGATATAAGAAAAAGGGAAATCCCAAATTATGGGGTTTTTTTCCCTTTTTGGTTATTTTCAGGCTATAATTTGGTTGATCAAAGTAGGGCTATGGAGGGATCATTGATGCTTGCAAAGTACGCTGAGGGGCCAAACCAAGGGTTGTAATTTTCTCTAGGGAAAAAAAAATGCAATTTTTACAGTCTTCTCAAATTGAGGAGAAAGAAAAAAGCTAGAGCAAAATTAATCAAAATCCAAGCTTAAACAGTTGAGCCGTTGCTTTGCAATTTGGACTGATCTCTTTCAAGTGGCATCGAATGGAGCATTAAAATGTGTGTGCTAGAGAGAGAGAGAGAGAGAGAGAGAGAGAGAGAGAGAGAGAGAGAGAGAGAGAGAGAGGTTGGAAATAAAAGTGGCCAGGACTAGTAAATGAAAGCGGACTCATTCAACCAACAAAACTAACAGATGATGTAGTAAAATTGGGAGCATTTGACACCACCCTTTCAGGTTGAATTAGTGAAAATAACAATGTCCACCAAGTTGCTCAATGACGGATGTATTTTGAGTTAATTTTAAAGAGGCACAGGCCCCTGTAAATTTTTGAAAAGGATAGGGAGCTATGTAGAATATTCTCAAAAAAGTAGGGGTCATACGAAATAACAGATGGTGTAGTAAAATGGGGAGCATTTGACACCACCCTCTTAGGTTGAATTGGTGGAAATAACAATGTCCACCAAGTTGCTCAATGACAGGGATTTATTTTGAGTTAATTTTAAAGAGGCACAGGCACCTGTAAAATTTTTAAAAGGACACGGAGTTATGCGGAATGCTCTCAAAAGGTAATGGTCATACAAAAAAAATCCCTTAATGTTATCTTATAAAAGGAACAATAAACATATCACATTAATAGTATACAATGGGGCTGCAGATTCTTAAATTATAATATCCATCCATGACGATGAAAGAATGGAAAGGTCTTATTAATTGTGTACGTATGTGTGTGCTGCCGATCTCCATTCCAAATAGATAAATTCAATCCCAAATAGATGTGTGAGCATGACACAAATCAAACATAGCAGCACCTAAAAGAACAAAATGAAAAATGAAGAAAAGGAACACAAAAAGAGGAATGGAATTATGGCACTCCCATATCAGACACTGAGATTTGATTAAGAAGATTACAAGCAAGTGAACAGCTAAGGTAATAGAAAAAGATGAATACCAAGCAGTTGTATGCAACATCACACATTTGGTTCCCAAGAGTCGCCAACTCCCAATCAAGAATACCAATTACTCGGTCCTGAAGTAAGAAAGAGTGAGATTGTTAATCTATATTATTTGTCAATCCAATTTAATCAAATAAAAGTCAGGTAAAAGGGGAACTTTGGGCTCCACAGTTATTATGTTGTCCACAATCATCAAAATGGTGAAGTTTCATGTGAGCTAAAATCATCAATAGGAAGAGAACTCCTTTAGTGAACTGGTGAAGCTAGACATGAAGCCAACTTAAAGTTGGGGTAGGGCTCTTTTACGTCAGCCCTCTGTACAAGTTCCTTTTTCTGGTTTCATATTTCCTAAGATTTTGTAAAAACACAATATTGGCAACATTTTCATACTTGATCCTCTGATATATTCTTTTTTCATGCACAAAAAATACTCAAGTTATCATCAGTCTTTTGCATATATACATATATTATCAGCTGCATTTTTTACATAACCCACCCACCCCCACGGTAACTGATAAGTCCATAGAATTGCATCTTTTCATCATCATTTTATATAAAAATATAGACTTATTTAGGATAAATTGCATTAATTTCATTGAATTTCATGATTTTATGCATTTTGGCATTCAATGTTGAATTCAAGTCAAAATCATTCAAAAAATCAGAAATTTGCATGTTTTCATTAAATGATTATTTTTTGCATTATCCTACTATTATCACTCATATCTCAAAATTTACACATAAACTCATGTATTTTCTTGCACCATCTCATTCTACATGAAAAATAGATGAATGTGGTATATTCATTTGAATTTATACAATGTGAATTGGGTCCCATGCATTGCATTATTTTTTTTCTTTCATGAAATGACTATCATTGAATTATTTTAATTTTTCTTGTAGGAAAAATCAGATTTGGGGACCCACATTGAAGAGAAAATCAAGACAAGAATGTCAAAAGAATTAAAGAGATGAAGAAATTGAAGGGAATTCATCATGGGACCCACCATGGGACGGGCATGGAATCCCATGCATGGGACGGCCATGGTGGGATCCACATCCTCTCATGTGTTGCAAAGTAGGAAGTTTCCTATCTTGTGTTGTGTGGAATTTGAAATTCAAATTCAAATTTGAATATTGGAAGAAAATAGAAAGAAGTCAGGAGCAAGGAAGTCAGAGAGGAAAGAAGAGAAGCTTCACCAAACTCCAAGCCATGCTTGGATGTCCAAAGGTGGGTCCCACCAGCCCTTGCAAGCCCAAGGGGAGCCACCACATGTACAACAATTCAAACTTTCAACTCCATCAAGATTTTTCAAGTCCAAGTGGGCCCAAGGTGGAGAAAGTCCAAGAAGATTCCATGAGAACAAATTTAGAAAGTCTAGAATGCCAATGAATTCAAAGGGGAAAGTCTATCCAAAAACTACTTGTTTGAATACAGGACAAACCCATGGTCCCCGATGGGTCAGCCCGTTTTTGGGCCCAACCCGCTTATCTTACTCTATTTGGGATTTTTATTGGGTTATTTGTGTTTTAAGTTATTTTAATAAGATGTTTTGATCTTAACCGTCAAAGTGTTTGGATGGTCCAGATTAGTCCTAGAGTCATGTCTTTTATCTATTTAAGCATTGTAAAGTATCTTTGGCTAATAGCTAGTTATGAGTGATTAATGAAAAGTTTTGGGATCTTTCCAAGTTTCTTCGAATTCTTCTCGAAATCTCTACGCCTCCTGGATTGGAGTTTGGTACGAGCCCAATTTCTCTAACGCCTTCGGATCGGAGTTTGTTGAAAGCCCAATCAAAGGTATTATCTTTCTTCTTCATATTTGCATTATTGGGCTTACCATTTTTCCTCAAACCTCAACCTTCTGACAACAACAACCACCCAACCCATACTTAGATCTTAGATCTACACCACACCAATCTAGAGATCCATGTCGATAACCCTTTCACAACCCCAAATCCATTAACCAAATGGTCCACTCTATCTCCATTTTCTACCTTGCCCTCCCCGCTAATCCATTCCGTTCCGCATTAATTAGCATTAGAGACGAAGAGCAATCCACCCAGAATCTGAGATTCGACAATCTACACGCTCCCAGATCCTCGCCAACATTCATCATCTGCGCAGCCAAGCACATTCATAGTCCTCATTGTCGTCACCAAAGACCAACTTATAATGGCTAATCATCACCACAGGTCTCAGATCTCATCCTCCAAAAAACCCAAAACCCAGATCTGCTAGATCTAAAACCTCAACTTCAAAATCCCCATATCTAATGCGCATTCCATACCCATCCTGAATCTGAGATCTGTTCAATCATTAGCGATCATGGTGACAAGATTTACACGATGGTGTAGGTATTGCAGCAGATCTCATCAATCAAGGGCCCATCCTCAATTCAATTTCAACCATCTATCTTCAAATCGCTAGATCCCCTCCATCCGGACTCCGATTTCAAATCTGTTTGATCCTATGCACTTGCTTTGAAGAGATCTACACAACAAGTGAGATCAATTTAATTTTTTCAAAAGAAAAACAAAGCACATTATTTTTGAAATCTTCCATATGGAATCAGAAGAAAAGCTATCATTGCAATTGCACCATGATGTGCTTGGAGTGACATATTCACTTAAGTATGGGCACTGGTACGCTGATAATAAAGCGTATTTTAATCAATTTCTAAATTTGAGACAAGGCAAGCTATCAGTTCTTGATTACGATGCTGAATTTGAAAGCTACGCGTATTATGTAAATTAGATAAAAGTGATGAACATTATTGCACTATCTTTGTTGGAGGTTTAAAACCAAGCATTCAGAAAAATACAAGTGCCTGCATGACCACATATGAAGCATTTCAAGAAGCAATCCATTTCAAACATTTGATAAATCGCTATCATCTTCAAATAGCAAAAATGTAAAAAAAAAAAAAAAAGATCTCCACAAACCATTGAAGCTCATGTTGTTAAACCCATTGTGGACGACATCAAAGTTGATCTAGAGGGGCAAAAACAAGAAATAAATGATTCCACCAACAATTAAATGCAGGTGGAACAAGTAGAAAAACACAGTAAAGAAAACAAGGAGTCTAATCATCTCGTTGATCTGATCATAAGTCCATTTCCTGAAGAGCAACATACATCATTAACAGAACACGTTGTTGTTTTGAAGGTTGAAAATGACGATCAATAGATGCTAACAATAAGTAAAATTGAAGACTTGGATATGGTTAGCAATCAATCTGAAGATCCAATGGATATGAATGTAGAACCACATTCAAAAAAGCTTGTCTCCACTAAAGAAAAAGCCAATGCTGAAAAAGTTCTACAACTCATTGATGTCGCTTACATTGATTTCATCTTTGAGGATAGACTGTTGAAAATAGAAAATTATGATCTACTACTTCAAAGCCAACAACTAATGCATCTGATGGCCAGATCACACATCAATGTTGAAGTCAAGCATCAATAGAAACCATGCCTCCAGTCCCTTTCTACTTGGATGAGAAGATGAATCCCAGCCTTTAAGTCAAGCCAAGAGATTGAAGACCAAGAAGCACATCAAGGATTTCTACGCTTGATATTTGATCCTAGAGGACTTGTTATCTGCTATTTCTACGCCTTCAAGTCAGGCCAAGTGGAGAATGTTAAGGCTCAAATTGAGGAACAAAAGCATGAAAGAAATGATTCCATAATCAATTTAGATGAAGTAGCCTGTGACACTCCTTCAAACATTTCTCTTTCAGATGAATTGGAAGATAATGAACATGAGTCTCATCCTTTGGAAATTGTTGATCAGCAAATGCCGACTACTAGTGAGGAATTGGCTAAGACTCACACTCAACCTGCAGCTCCAATGGAAATGAATGCAAAGCCACGTTCAAAAAGCATGTTTCCACCGAAGCAGAGGCTAGTACTGAACAGATTGAACAAGTCAGTGCTAAAAAGTTTGAAAAGGCTAGTGTTGAAAATGTTGTGCAACTCATAGATGTCCCTCACATTGATTTCATCTTTGGGGATAGACTATTGACAATAGCATATTGTGATCTACCGCTTCAAATTCAACAACCAATGCATCTAACGATCAAATTACAAATCAATGCTAAAGTCAAATATCAGAAGAAGCCATGCCAACATTTTCCTTCTACTTGATTGAAGAGATCGATCCCAGTTTCCAAGTCATACCAAGTAGTTGAAGCCCAAAAAGCACATCAAGGATTTGTACACTTGATATTTGATCCTAACGGACTTCTATTAAAACTCGAAGTCCAGTTTTCTTTAAAAAGAGGAGAATTGATGGAGGACAGATCCATGGTCCCCCATGGGTAGACCGTCTTTCAGCCCAGCCCACTTATCTTACCTTATTTAGGATTTTTATTTAGTTATATTTGTCTTAAGTTATTTTAAATTAGATGTTTTCATCTTAACCGTCAAAGTGTTTGGATGATCAAAATTAGTCCTAAGGTTATGTCTTTTATCTACCTAAAAATAATAAAGCCTCTTTGGCTAATAGCTAATTATGAATTATTAATGAAAAGTTTTGGGATCTTCCCAAGTTTCTTCGAATTTTCCTTGAAATCTTTAGCGCTTCCTGGATTGGAGTTTAGTGAGAACCCAATTTCTCTAATGCCTCCAGATCGGAGTTTGGTAAGAGCCCAATCAAAGGTATTATCATTCTTCTTCATTTTTGCATCATTGGGCTTACCATTTTTCCTCAAACCTCAACCTTCTCACAACAATCACCACCCAACTCAAATTTTGATCTTAGATCTACACCACCCCAATCTACAGATCCATGCTCATAGCCCTTTTACAACTCCAAATCCATTAACTCAATTTTCCCCTCTATCTCCATCTTCTACCTTGCCCGCCCCGCAAATCCATTCCATTCCGCATTATTGTTACTCTCCTAAACTTTCCTAAACCATCCCAAATTTGGAGCCTAAGCTAAAGACCTTTCCCAAACCCATTATAACCTGGACAAGTGTTGCAAAAACTATAAATAAAACCCAAGCAAGGGGAAGTCACTATTCAAGGGGCAATATTCATGTCACTATTCGTTACCCTGACTTTTCCACCCTTCTCCACCTCTGTTCGTTCCATCATAGCTCACCCAAAGAGTCAACCCCTTTGCCAAACACCACTTTAGGCCCGTTCCACCACTATTATTACTTCTAGTTTTCATTTCTTGGAGTCTTCATTGTGCTGAATTTTCAAGTTGTTGAATAAGATGACTATGGTAGGCTAGTACTTTTATTTTCAAGGAAGGAAGGGTTAAAGTTCTTGTAATCTCTAATTGCTTTTGTGTGTAGACAGTAACTAGATATTAATGAAAGTTTCTTTTAACATAGAGGATTATTTTTATAATTAATTGTCATGCTTAGTAACCTCACTTGATGCTTTGTCTTTACCAGATACACTGCATGCTTAAAGGCAATGCAAGTGTGAGCAAAAGAACTTCTTGGATCATGGAATGATTAAAAGATAATTCTGAAATTAATTGATCTTTTTATTAACTTCAATTTTTTTTATTAATTTGAATTGACAACTCAACTTGAGAAGGAAGTTCCGCTCTACCCAAACCTCCAATGTTTAGCTTCAATAATGGATCCCAGATTCCTGGAATGAATTTTATCATTTAATTCCCAGTAATTTATTTTTCTGATTTTTATTATTTATTGCTTTCAATTGGTGGTTTAATGTTGTTTTCTTTGGAAATAGTATTTTAGTTTAAGTTTTTAGATTAGGATTTTTAGATTAGAAACATTTTAATTTGTTGCAATTCTTGCAAATAATTTTATTTTCAACAAAGTCGGACTCAATGGTTGTATAGATTTTCTTAGGCTAGTGTTAGATTTCTTTAGGACAGGTATATGTGAAAATTAGTTGTTCTCACTCCTTGTGGATTCAACCTCATACTGACTGAGATATTACCATTGTGCAACCTTCCACTTGGGGTTGTCCAGTAGTAACCCACCTCTTCTCATCCCATCTCCACTTCATGTTTCCACCTTTCACCTTCCCATGATTAATCATGTAATGAAATTTCAATTCTAGATTCTATAATCTCTTTTTTGTTTTTTTTTTTTTCATGATAGGGTTGTCTGGTGATACAAATAGCAAACACAAGATGGCCACAGTTGGTGTAGGACGATAGATACGTTTGATTGCCTAAAATTATCAAGAAAATGAGATGGACACCAAGTCATTGAAGCCAAGGATCAAAATAGCGATTACGGCAAGCGTAGCGGCCAATGTCCAAAATGCTATGTAGCAAGCGATACGTATCAGTTGCAGCGATACGTAGCAGCATACAGGTGTAAATTTTTTATGTTCAAAAGAATTCAAATCTTATGTAGCAACCAACATTCTATTTTTTTTAGTGATTTGGAACTATATATGGGTAGAGACAACTTTAGGAAATGTTATTGATGAAACTAAATAGGAAAAACAATCATCATCATCATCATCATCATCATCAAAGCCTTATCCCAACCATGTTGGGGTCGGCTACATGAATTCTATTTCTCTATTCCGTTCTATTTTGAGCTAAATCTTTTGATAAGTGCAACTTCTTCAAATCTGAATTAATGACTTCCATCCATGTTTTCTTCGGCCTACCCCTACCTCTTGATGGACCCTCCACCTGTATATCCAAACTTTTCCTCACCGGTGCCATTATTGGCCTACGCTCAACATGCCCAAACCATCTTAAACGAGTTTCTCTAATCTTATCTCCTATTGGTGCTACCCCTAAATGTTCTCAAAAGCGCTCATTTCTAATTTTATCATTCCTAGTTTTACCACACATCCACCTAAGCATTCTCACTTCCGCTACATCCATCTTATAAATATGTGTCTTCTTAATTGGCCAACATTCTGCTCCATATGTCATAGCTGGTTTAACCACTGTCCTATAAAATTTTCCCTTCAATTTTGTTGGCATTTGTCTATCACAAAGTACTCCCGAAGCTAAATAGGAAAAATAATGTTTTAAATAAAAAACTACTTGGCTGACTAGGGTTTGGATCATAGTGCTACTATTTTTAAAATAGCATAACGGCCTCAATCACTACGGCCAATAATGCGGCCACTATGTAGTGCTATTTTGAACCATGACCGAAGCATTCCATTGATTCATGCAAGATTTCAACAGAAAAATTGCTCAACGGCAAAAAAGATGATGGAACCTTTGAAACTAGCGGTGGAAACCTGACACCAAAGGAAGAACTCAGCCAATGAAGCCACAATCATGCAGATCTAAGCTTTGCTAAATAATACAACAAGAGGATAGGAAGAAAGGTGTGCAGCATTGATCACATGACCTCACGTGTTTGACACCAATATTTTACTGATTTGATCATATGAGTTAGGTCTGTCAGTTCAACGTCAAAGCTCTTCTAGGAAGTCCTAATTAGAGGAGAGCTATGTGTATTAGGAGTCCCATTGTTAAAATCTATGATGCACAGATACTTCTAAATGGCCAACGTATCATGTCGTACCGTATCCAATACTTCACTTTTTGTGTGTAAAATCAGTGTCCCCGCTGTATCCCCAGCGTGCCCTTGCCGTATCTGAGCATCATAGGTTAAAACCTTCCAAGATATATTGGTCGTCCAAATCAAGGTAATGATTATTTTTTCCACTTATTTTTGACAGTTACCAAAAGAAAAATGTTAGCTGAGTTTAATTGCAAGTCAGAGAATACATTTTACTGTGTGGCAAACGGCCAAATGTGTTCATGTATTCATGTAATTCAACCATTCAACAGAATATAGAAATACGAAAACTATGCTTTTCTCTCAGTGTATAGTGATAATTTCATTCAGGTTTGCAGGTAATGACTAACTATGCCTTCATGACCACCCCTGAATGCTGTTCATAAGATTCTATAGCAGGCCAATAACCAAAGTGCTAGTCCAAGGCCTCCCATCCTGCACCTCACTGCCACTTTATTTCTCTATTTCTCTATCCTGCACCTCACTGCCTCTTTGTTTCTTTATTTCTCTATTCTTGGCTTATAAACATGCCTCTAAGGGGTAAACCCAGTAAATGATTAAGGTAGGATGAAGAAACAGAAATAGAGAAAGGAGACAATGGTATGGTCTTGCTTCAAGGGAATGGACCTAGTCACCTTTGTGCTTCATGTTTCAGCCTACATTTGAATTTGGTTCTCCCACTTGCATCATATGGAATCACTCATTTCACAAAATTATTTAACATTGGTATATTTTTTATTTTTCAAAAAATTAAATTATTTCTCCTTAAAAGAAAAAAGAAAGGTCAGTTTCAAATATCTAAAATAAAATCTCCAGGGAATAAGATCCCAAGAATGAAACCAGTGACAATGAGAATGATCTCAATGTTGAAAAAAAAAAATGAAGCTAACAGATCATGTACTGAAAAAACACATGTAGCTGTAATGGTTGACAAAAGAAATGAATAAAATCAAACCTCAGAGGGATGGAACACTAGATTATCAATCCGAAAATCACCATGAACAAGACAAGTCCCTGATGATCCCAAAGAATCTTCAAGAGGGACTTGCTTCCTTAACCAGTCAGCCAAATCTAACATCCTTGGATTCCGTTCAGGTTTACCCTCCCCAGTTGAAGCAAGATATTGTCTGGCCCACCTCTCAATCTAAGGCAGACAGGACTTTTCATTAGCCAATATTCCATTATAGGTGTAAGATGTCATTGTCTTACAACAGGCATAAATAAGAACAAAAGGCTAATTTAGCTTTGTAATCAAATTAATCATTATCAAGCAATATATATTAATCTTCACGAAATTCACATACCTGCCTCTTGCAGTAATTGTCCCGCCTCCCAAATTTCTGTAAACCAATGGTATCTACATCAACTCTATGCAAAGAAGCTAGAGTTTTGGCCATTGCAGAATATATGGACTTCCTCTGCACTGGATTTATCCCCTGATCCAATGAAACACTAAGACTGGGTTCAAATAAATCAAGTTTAGAGGCAAATGACCTTTAAGAACAGAAAATTAGCACTACTGCATCTAACACATGCCAAAGGATATCAACTATGAAACAGGACAACTATAAATGGCTTGACATTTAACTTGAAAAAAATAAGCAATACTGCATTTGTTGAAGCCTTAAAGCTCTTAAGAACATTATACATGATATTCCAACATGCTAACTTACCGGAAGCTTGGGATCCAAGAATATCCGTCCATCCAAATACTCCATAATGTAAAAAGCAGTTCCAATAACATTGGTGTCAGTGCACAGGCAAAAGACCTTAGGAACAGGATCCTGTGTATGAACACCTAACGCCTCAAGAACCTGAAATATCACATTTCTTCGAAACTCTTAGAACACCATTGCATCTTCTTAGTTAATTTTATGCAATGAGACACATTAAATACAACCGACCAAAAAACTTAATTACTGATGTGCAATGAAACTCAAGCACATGCAACTACGTATGGCAAACTAAACAAACAGAACGCATTAGCAGTTCAGGGTTTTTTTTTTTTTTTTACTTATGGAAAATGGATATGTTCAGATGAATATCTGACTACAAAAACCTTTTCTCTACTTTTTCATGCAAACAAATAATTTCCAAAAAAAAAAAAGATGTAATATAACGTTCGACTTCAATTGATTATTTCCAAGTATAAAAATATTTCATTCAAATTATGTAGACAATAACAGTAAAACACTAAAATGGTTAAAGATTAGTGTTGCAGTTGCAGGTAATAACAAATCCTAACAGGACATTCACTTAGATGTTTTTCCTATGACTACTAGAAAATCTCAAAGAATATTTCTAGAGTGTCAGCCTAGATATAATATGGATAGAAACAGATACATGGCAATCATGTCATCCTACACTTCGTGCATAAAGACAGACGCAAGTATCCATCCATAATATTCTTTGTTTCCTGAAACAATCCTAATGTTTCATGCTAACCCAACATTAGGATTTCTCCCTGGGAGACGACGGGGCCCTTGGATGAAAGTAGCAGACCAGTCTCCATTAGTACTCTTGATGGTGCAATGAAAACACCATCCATCGCTAATTAAAACTGATACTCAAAAAAGTTTTTTACCATAATAAAGCTGAACCCCAGAAGTTCCAATGGCTGGGATCAAACTCATATTGTCAAATTTAACCCTTTTAGTCAGTTTCTCAATATTCTCTTCAGAAGGTTTGATTGATAACGTGACTTGTGCACATAACAATTCATAATATTGTTTAACCAAATAATTAATTACATGCTCAATCTTATGGTACGACCAACTCCTAAAACAGAATTTTCGAGAACATCCCGTACATGAGGAGGCCCTTCATTTTGACCAGTTCGGGTATTCAACATGGAATAATCTCTTCATGCAAAAGCAATGTAGAGCTCGATGGATATATCTGAGTCAAAACAATCCTACCACACAATTAGTATAAAGTACCCATGTTCCCAACACCATAGCGTCTATCATACCTGATATTCCCTTTCAATGGCGTGGGCAGATTCCAATAGCTTCCCGGGCGGCTTCTTTCTCAACACATAGCGCACAGCAGAAGCTCCAGAACCCACTTCAAGCAGAAACGTGGGATTCGACTGCCCATGCCCAAACTGCATAAACAACACAGAATCCGTAATCTTCAGAGAACACCAACAACTGCAAATCCAAAAAGAAACCCAGAAAGATACACCGATTCTGAATCTGATTCTGACCTGAGAAACAGCGAGTTTGGAAGGAGAGGGAGGAAATCCGCGGACGTTGGCCTGAGCGTAACGGAGCAGGGCATCCTCATCGAATCGATGGGCTGGCAGTACGTTCACTAACAGATCTGAGGTGCGGATCGCCATGGATCACTCCAGGAAACAATGAGAGATTGAAAGGTAAGAGAGAGCGTTTTCTGGTAGAAGACGAGAAGAGTTTATCGAAAAAGTCGGATGGCCTCCGTTGGAGACACCGACGAAGAACAAGGGGTGAGTTGGCGAGTGAAACAGAGAACCTTCTTATAGTAATATTGGAATATCCACGGCTTAGATAATGATGATCATTTATGGGCCCCTCTCTACAGGGCTCATGTGCTGACACGAGTTCAAACGTCTTATAGACCAGGGGATTGAACCATTTTCACCCATCCTAGTTGTGGACGGTCAAGTAGGTTCATATCTTCATATTAACCACTTAAGCGGCTGTTTGCAATTTTTTCACTGTCAATTCCATGTTGAGTACATTCATAGAGGTCTTTATTTTATAGGAAAATGCTAGACTTACCCTCCCATTTACTCCTCTCGTAACTCTTTAGTCCTTTTTTTTTGTCAGATCTATTCAAAATGTAATGTACACCACACTCAAGATAAATGTTAACCACAAAAAAAATAGTAGGACAATACTGAGGTTGTAAATGAGCCTATAAGTATAGCATTGCTCTATTTTTTAACTGATTTAGATGTATCATTCGGTGAAACTCGCCCGTTTTTTTTTTATGTTCACTAGGTGTTTTGTAAGTTGAGCCAATGGGGTTGGGCGAAGATTCACATAGTGTTATATAATAATAGAGATATTGTCACAGCTCCCCTGGAGTCTCACATTCGCTCTTAAGTGGCTAATATTTAAGTATTTTTGATAAAGTTGTTCTTGCGATATTAAATTAATAGTATACAAATAGCTCAATCATCCGGTTAAAATCCCCATTTAATATGAAAATAGATCATTATTTGCTTCTTTTTACCCCTTGATTTATTTACACGTTTTTATTTTATCAAATGGGATGTGCACAATACTATCAAAAATTTAATAAAAATTGGGATGTGCAAAAGGTCCGGCAATTTTGTGGAGTGGTAACTCATTCCAGGGCAGTGGATGAGGATGTTAAGACTTTTTCTACGTGGGAAGATTGACTTATGGCGGCGTCTGCTTCGTGCTTTCGTAGTATTGCTGTTGGAAAATGGACGGTTGTGATTGGCGTTCAATTTCAAAAGTCCACTTCACGTGCTTTCACTTGTCTTCCGTTAAACTTGATAGCTGGAAAGGCGACATAATCCAAATGGGCCCCACTTTACGAGTCTTTTCTGTTCTCCGTTCGCGTTGGGTGCCTGTGGAGGAAGGTGGCATAATGCAAAAGAGTTCAAAATCTGGGATCTACAGGAGAGAAACCCTCTTCTCCGGCTTGATTGTGAAAAGAAAAGGGAGGTAGATCGGACGACGAGGGTGGTGACCCTGGTAAGCAAATCGAACCAGAGAGTGGATACCCTCTCACCAACAGTGGCTTAATCAGAAATTTAGGTAAGTAAAATCGTTCAATACTATTGTCAAATAACATATAAAAGTATTTTCAAAATGATCTTTACCTTTAATACTTTTTAAAATTTGCACGGGTCAATTTCAAAATATCCTCCAAAATTAAAAAAATTATACAAAAATTATATATAGAAAAAGGTTTTTTCAAATTTTAGTGTGTCACTTGACACCATTGGCACCTATGTGCCCCCTGCCCCATTCACCTATATTTTGAGAAAAGTCATATTTGAAATGAAATAAGGGCTTATTTGGTAGGTCTAGTCTTATTCTTATAGACCATCCAAAAAAGAGCCATTAAAAAAAGAGCTATAAAAAAAAGATGTTAGAATTAAAATATGTGTTTGGCAATGGAAGCATCTATTTTAAATAGACCATTTTAAATTAATAGTTGAAAGTTTTTCACAAATATATTGAGATCTACTAGATATCAAGCCTTGAAATTTTACTTCATAACTATGTTCGGCCTCCCAAAGAGATCTAACGGTTTGGATCTTGTGTTTGGGACCCCTAATTTTTTTAAAAAATATTTAATAATTCACGTTTTTACAAAAATATCTCAAGTTTGGTGTGATCCAACGACTGAAATTTAGTCTCACAGTGGTCATTGACCTTCTACACATTTTCAATGGTTTAAATTGTTATTTATTGTCCCAAAAATAATTAAAAAAATAAAAAAAAAGGGACTGCGTATGGACTAGTTTAAAATTGAGCATATTAAATCAATGGTTGAAGGTTTTTCACAAATTTCTCGAGATCCACAAGGAATCAATCCTTGAAAATTGACCCCATAGCCCTTTTTCGTCTTCCCAACATTTCCAATGGTTTGGATCTTGTGTTTGGGCCCCCCATAATTTAAAAACTAATATCCAATAGCTCACGCTTTCTTACACGTATCTCAATATTCATGATGATCCAACGGCTGAAATTTGAATGGATGGCCATTTTGATCATATAAGCATTTTCAACAGTTTGGATTTATATTTATCTTCTCGGATTTAGAAAAAAATTGAAAAAACCGAATTGGACGTGATCCTCATAAAACACTGTAGCAGCGCTTCTTTTTTTCTTCCTCTAATTTGGAAATGCATCATGAGGAGTACTGTGGGAAATAGAGGTAAAGCCTCTATATATCTAAATTGGATGGAGCACAAAAGCATATGCCAAACGCTCTTATTTTTACAAACTCTATTAAGTTTAGACATTTAGACAAATAGAGCCTAAAATTAGTGATGCCAAACATGCACTAAGACTTTCTTTGTTTAGAAGGAAATTGTTTTTTTGTCTTTGAGTTTTTTTATATACCCCCCTAAGTTTTCTAACATTTGTATATAAGTACCTTTGGTTTTAATATTTTTAGCTCATATCCCAAAATATGCAAAGTGTTGAAACCACTGTCAAAATTAAAACCCATGAGATACCATGTAGAAATTTTTTTCAGTACATAGGCTCGCTGATTAGTGAGGATGGGAAGATTGATGATGATGTAGAGCATAGGATAAAAGTTGGATGGCTGAAGTGGAGACTAGCTTTGGGAGTGCTTTGTGATAGACGAATACCAATAAAATTAAAGGGCAAATTTTACAGGACAGTGGTTAAACCAGCTATGACATATGGAGTAGAATCTTGGCCAATTAAGAAAAATCATATTCATAAGATGTTGAAACCACTGTCAAAATTAAAACCCATGAGATACCATGTAGAAATTTTTTTCAGTACATAAGCTCGGTGATTAGTAAGGACGGGAAGATTGATGAAGATGGGAGCATAGGATAAAAGTTGGATGGTTGAAGTGGAGACTAGCTTCGGGAGTGCTTTATGATAGACGAATACCAATAAAATTGAAAGGCAAATTTTACAGGACAGTTGTTAAACCAGCTATGACATATGGAGTAGAATCTTGGCCAATTAAGAAAAATCATATTCATAAGATGGATGTAGCAGAAATAAGAATGCTTAGGTGGATGTGTGGTAAAACTAAGAAAGATAAAATTAGAAATAAGCGCTTTCAAGAGCATTTAGGGGTAGCATCAATAGGGGATAAGATTAGAGAAATCCGTTTAAGATGGTTTGAGCATGTTGAGCATAGGCCAATAATGGCACCGGTGAGAAAAAGTTTGGATATAAAGTGGATGGCCCATCAAGAGGTAGGGGCAGGTCGAAGAAAACATGAATGAAAGTCATTAATTTAGATTTGAAGAAGTTTAACTGATCGAAAGATTTAGCTCAAAATAGAACGGAATAGAGAAAAAGAATTCATGTTGTCGACTCCAACATGGTTCGAATAAGGCTTTGATGATAATGATGATAATGATGATCCCAAAATATGTGGATTTGATGGTAATGAGCAACCACCATGAAAATTTTTCTCAACTTTTTATCAAATAACACTTTTGCACTTAAAACCATTTCTATACACATTCCTCCTAAGGTTTTCAATATTTATTAATGGGTCCCACAATGTGGTTGAATAATAGATATGTCGAATTGCCTTAATGTTATAAGCATGTCCCTTGTTCCTCTCTTATTTTTCTTATTTTTTATTGATGTATTTAATAAATTCCCTTTCAATAGCATGAGTGCAAATCATATTTTGAACTAATTATACTTAGGATCATTTTAGTGAAACAAGTGATTGGGTGAGGTTTCATTTAATTTAATATATCTACTAGAAATTATATATTCATCTAATTGAGTGGTTCAAGAGTAGAGTCCTCTAAAATAATTTTTTAAAATCATTATCTCTCCTATTAATACAAAAAAAGAAAAAAAAGGATCATTAAAAAACCTTTTCATATGTTTGAAATTGAAAATCACCAATACAAGAATTAGAGTATAAAAACATGAATTTACAAGAACCATTATGTGGAGAGATGACCAACTTAAATTTCTAAAGTCCACGAGGTGCACCTTCCCAGCCCTTAAAATCATTATATATATAAATATATATGGGAGCACCTTCATCGAGCAGCAAGTGAGCACCACTTTCTAGTGGAGCCCACTAGGGGGCCCTCTTGGGGATAGGACCGTGAGGATTGAAAGATCTACCCCCACCAAATCTTCCATGGTGATAGAGGCTCAAATCATTATCTTAAATACTTGATCAATGGTCAATAAGTTTTTACCATCCAAAATGAGTGCAAGCCGATTCAATAGTCCAATCTATTTGGTTGGGCCCCAAACTTGGTATCAGTGACTATCGTGGAGGTACTTCTTTTATAATCCACTTAGATAGATCATATTGTTGTGGGGTGGGGGGTTGCAAACAGGATGCAAGGTATACCTGCTTGCTTATGAAACTGAAATAACCTAAACATTAAAAAGAAAAAAAAAC
This sequence comes from Sextonia rubra, assembly GCA_037013555.1. Classification (NCBI taxonomy): domain Eukaryota; kingdom Viridiplantae; phylum Streptophyta; class Magnoliopsida; order Laurales; family Lauraceae; genus Sextonia; species Sextonia rubra. Next base: position 12,509,734 of record JASUAD010000007.1, on the reverse strand, counting down.
CCTTTAATTATAGTTAATAAAATTTAAAATGTTAACTTCCATGTATTAAATTTCCTCATCTAGCCATTTGTACCAAAATCTCGAGGCATATATAAAGGCGCATAAATACTTTTTAATACTCCCCGAGTGGAGCTCACTCCTCAACACTCTCCCTCTGGTGGAACCGTATTATTGCACTTTTAGTGAGGCACATTTTTACCAGTTGGCTCTGATACGATATTAAATTTCTTTTGATAACCATTCATACCAAAATCATTAGTTGAAGCTGAATAAATACTTTTCAACACTCTCTCTCAGGTGGAGCTCATTACGCAACATCATTGCATCATTCTATATGGGCAGTGATAATATTCTGCAGTGAACTTTCTTTTGGTTTGTTTTTGTTTTTATTTTGCTGAAACTGCAATGAACTTTCACACCTGCGGCACAGTAATAGTAATATACTAGTTTTCTCTGCCCTGAAGCACTCATTGTGATCAGCGACGCACCTTGTTCATGGCTTTCTTCAGTCATGCATATATCCTTCTATTATGATAGAAAAGTATATTACATGATTGTTGATAGCACAGCAGTTGTACATATGTACTATGACAAGAAACCCTCCAAACGGTTAAAACAGCATTCAATACCTATATGCATTCAACTTCGCAGCCATAAAACGCTGCAAAGCACTTTATTTGAACCTCTATACTGCCCAATCAGCTTCTGGCTATACTTCATTTTGATGTTGATAATCAGTCAGTTGCGAGAGGTACAGATTTCACCTGAAAACAAATACAAAGAAGTAGTTGCCAGGAATCTTGAAATATTATCACACAAGAAACAGAAATCATAATGGTATTTAAAATTAAATACTAAACGTGTAACAGGTCATTCAACATGGTTACTATGCAGAGTAACCGCAGAACCACAGAAGTAAGAAATTTGATCACGAACTTGAAGTAGAACAAAAGAAGGGGTTGCACATTTGGTTGACAACCCCACATGTCACCTGCCTACCCAGGGATACACCACTCTTTCCGCACGAGCGGGCTATCCTTCCCAGTTTTGTGGGCTTCTTCTTCCCACTTTGTTGGCTCTCTTGGGTCCTAGGTATGGTACAAGGAAAAAAAAAACTTGAAGTAGAACAACCCAACTGTACAGACAAGAAGACCACCTCTAGTTGATCCAAAATCCAAATCATTCAAATTGTAGAATAGTGAGTACAACATGATGTACCAGAGTGTTGGCTCCACATATTAAAGTAAAGAAATTACCACTTCTATTTTATTTATTCTTTTACCGTCAAGTACATATCTTAGAGATTTAATAATTGCAGAATGATTGGCCTAAGACCTTTTCATTCAAGCGACACATTCAGAACTGGAGGAGTCCATCTTTAAGTCATCTCATCTGGATAATTCATCCGATGAGATCCAGTATAGTAGATGTAGGCAGTAATGCAACATTAAAGGTTTCCTACATCAATAATCCCAGGTACTCAACTTGTAAACACTTTACAAATGAAGATGTACAGCTGAATATTTTTTTCGTTCTAACCATCCACCTATTAAGATGGTTGGAGAGTTTTCTGCAGCAGCACCTATCCACAGTGGATCACTGAGGATAGGGGCCACTTCAGCATCAAGGTTTAGTCATCATGATAATAAATTGAAGCAATTACCAGGTCCCGGAACTTCAGGATGTAGAACATCTCAAGATATCGCCGGGTCTCTCGCCTTTCAAGCTTGGACACATGCTTCCAGAACCCATAAACTCCAGCCAACGTCATTAGCCTTTCAGAATAAAGCGTCCATGTATATCTAAAAAGGTACAAATGCAAATGGTGACACGGGAAACAAACAGGCAACCAGAGAAACAATTAATTGGGATGTCCATCATGACTGCATGAACTTGTGAAAAAGATGCATCAACATTTATATCATTCCCAAAGCAACAGAGAAGAGAAAATGGTGTTGCCAAGCCTGGGGAGAGGAGAATACATGTCAATTTTGAGCAGTTGTGGCTGAAAAGGCCAAAACTTTTCATTTCAGTCAAGCAGTTGAAATGAAATTTGACACAACTTCTCATTTCAAATTTTGGCTGAAATGATTTTTGACACAATTTTTTTTTTACTTTTCCTACATAGATATACTATGTATTTCTTATATTTTCCCAAAATATATTCCTAAAAAGTTTTACTAGAGTGGACTAACTCTAAAATTATTGTTTTATTTATTTATTTATTTTTATATATTTCCCCAAAATATAATTCCAAAAAGTTTCGCTGAAATTCAGAATCGACTGAAACTTTTCTTTTTTGAGACCACACTGAAATGGAGTCCAAAACGGTATTGACGACTATGCCGGGGAGGCACTTGGGTGTTTTCAATGATAAAAGTTAAAAAAAGGCTCATTCCACATCAGGGAGAGAAAGTAGGGAGAAATATGGAGATGAAGAATTCCCTTTTGGAGACTCCCTACACTTCACTTTTTTCCCATCTGGTGTTTACCGGAGAAAACTATATTATGAGACAGAAAACCCTTTTGAAAGGACAATTGCTACATTTCAGAAAAGAGTATCATTTTTCCTAACAAAACCAATGCTTTCTCTACCTTTTTGGAGAAACCTCACCCTCCCTCCCTCCCCAACATCCAAAAACAAGAAAAAAAAAGCCAAAAAACGAAAAAACGAAAAAACCAAACCTTTGACCTGATCCAATTGACCCTTAAGAAATAAAGCAGAAGAGGATTGGTTGACTCTTTCTGTTCTTTTTCAATGTTCCCACATAGGTGAAGCGAAGTTTGCTCGACTCTTTACACCTCCTCCATGTTGGCACACATACAGATAAGATGTGAACAGCATAAAACCCTGAATGAGGTCGTTCCAAAGTACAGATATGGGCAGGGCAGGTGAACAGCTTCTTTTAACCATTGTATCTTCAAACAAATGTCAATGAGTTGATCGCTATTTTTCTTGTCCAGTTATCTACATGTTGGGCCTACATGATGTGTGGTTTCACCACATCCAATTATGTGGCTACAATGTGGAGGTAACAGACCTTAAATATGCAGGTATTGATGAGCTAGTAGTTATATAAGACAAACCTTTCATGGATACGCTGCAATCCTCCATCAGAAATCTTATACCAGTAGCTGGGATCTTTCCTGCACTGTTCAAAGAAATCAGTCAAAACTGCAGCTGCCTGGTCGGGATGATACGGATCCACATGGAACCCTGATACTCCATGTTCAATGATCTCAGCAGGGCCCCCATGGCAAGTTGCAAACGTTGGAAGACCACAAGTCATGGCCTCTATGACTGTAAGGCCAAAAGCTTCAAAAAACGCAGGCTGGGAGGAAAGATAAGAGACAGGTCAATGAATGTGAACATTTGGAAAGAAAAGAGAATCAGAGTTCAATATCAGAGGACTTAACATGATGATTGACCCAAAGATGTGCATAGTGTCCTCAGATTGGAGTTCATACATGAGGGGCTAGTGATACGGTGGTCCAGACCATTGATTTAATGGACTGCATAGTGAAAGAAAACCATTCCCCTCAAATGACACATATCTTAGCAATCTTGACTAGCTCTCTCATTGGCATTTTGAATTGCTTTCATGACCATGGATACGCAGGTTATCAATTAGCCTAATAGATATTTTCTAGGCATTAATATTAGTTGGAAAAAGTCCCACATCCTACATCGTCCAAGTAATGGGTTTGACATGGCTTCATATACCTGTTTGGGCCTTCTACCTATCAGCTTAAGCTTTTGGGTTGGTATATCAAGGAGCAGGTGTCATTCTTGTTTAGCTCATGTGGCAAGTCCGTCCATGGAATCTATTGGGTCTGCACGTGAGGGGAAGTATTGGAAAAAGTCCCACATCCCACATCGCCCAAGTAATGGGTTTGACATGGCTTCATATACCTGTTTGGGCCTTCCACATATTAGCTTAAACTTTTGGGTTGGCACATGATATCTTACAATACTACTAGCTATGATGCTCAGATAAATCATGCATATGGCAGAGATACAAATTATAATATAAAATGTTGCAAATTTTTAATTATTTGCGTATCAGATAGATTAACAGGTTGGACTTGGAGCCCATCAGTAACAACTAACAATTAAAATATGCAGGTTGAAATCATATAAATTCCTCTCATAACCATACCTGTATGAAAGCACCTTGTGTATCTGCTATGTACCGATAGACTTCACCATTGCGTGCCCTATTCATTTGGGCAGTAATCCATCTGAACTGCCCATCTAAATTGTACAACTTTATAAGGTTGTGCATCTTATTTATCTCTTCAATTTCTTCTCTGTCACTAGACTTCCTAGCATCGATGAAACCAGAAACCACAACAAGGTTTGCAAGTTCCCTGAGTCGACGGCTCTTACCAAACCATTCAACCAGTCCTGTTATGTTTTTCACTCTATCAAGCCTTGCCATGGAGTAGATAATGGGTTTTGACCGATCATTCAACCTACAACTGCAACAACATGAAGAAGAAGTTCAGGAGTTACAAAAAACCCGGGCAGCTAATGGTTGTCAAAAGCACAGAGGAATTGATTCTATGGGTTGAGAATTTAGCTAGTAAATGTTGAGAGACACAAGAACACATGCTGTCAAGTTCTAGACTAGGACTAAGCTTTGCCATTCACATAATATTTATAATCATCAATGGATGTGGAAATGAATCTGGTGCCACACTCCAGCATGCGGCAGAGTGGCATGTGTTCAAACCCAAAGCAGTTCCAAGGTGTGGCCTACCAAGAGCATATTGATTGCAATTCTCATACAGAATATGATGACGGGATAAATAACTAAAAGGTAGACGAACTCATGAAGGGTGCAGGAAAACCTAGAAGGAAGCAGGACCAAGAAATACTCACATGCATTCATCACTCTGCTCTGGATCATATAACATCTTCTCAATTGAAGGATGCAGGGAAGTGAGCCTTTTTTCCTTTTCAATGTATGGAAAGTAAATGCTCATATCTGCTCCAGGAGAAACAATATTGAACTTTGGATCAAAAACATCAATTCCGTGTACAACGCGGTACAATCCAGGAAGGGTGAAAGCCTTGTGACTCTCATACTGTCCAACAGTATTTTTGCTGAAACAAAAACCAATAATTTAATGATGCAGGTGCTGAAACTAGCATTTTTGAGAATAATACGAGATTGCCAAAAAAAAGCTAATTTCTTTAACAGTTAAGAACTTTGACATCCTGATACTTGTGTATACTTTTGTATCTGTATTTACATAATAAAATAAATATTCTTGATCAAGATACTGATAGATATTTGTACAAAACCATTAAAGTCATAGTGACATTTTTTTTTATCAGCAACAACAAAATTTTATTGAAGAAAGAACAAATACAACTTAGTTCCAAGCAAACAAAACTGTCAATAATGTACACATCAATATTTCCATTAAATTTAAGGCTCATTTGTTTACATGGAACTGAATACAGAGCCGTCAAAAATGTATTCGATGAATTGAATCAAGTGAGTTTTTCCGTTCGAGACTCCTGATATAAGCTACATAAAATTACAGGTTGGCCTTTGGTTTTGGATACATACGAGAGAGATTTTATAGTTAAATATTTTGACTTGGGCTATATACAAGAAAAAAAAGAGGTGTGTTGGTGGATGGGGAGATTTACTTTCCAGTTTATTGTTTAGCCTTTAAGTGGATTTTGTGGTCTTACCTATAAGGCTCCTGGCCTTAATAAGGTGGGTTACCCAATTTAATTGTGATTAAGGTTAGTTAATTGAGTTGTAGTGTAATTAGGTGGTATTTTAGGAAAATAATGTGGTTAGGAGCAGTTGGTTGTTCATGTCATACATAGCATTCCACATGTGGGACCCATCACGGATAGGTGACCCAAACCCATTGTCAACCCACTTTCACCATGACACTTGGACCCACCTTACCTTACGCTAGAAGCCCCTCTGTAATTTCCTAAAACCATTCCTACAATGGGCACAAGCCCCTTTTTGTAATTCCCATAAACTTCATTTACAAAAGCCCTAAACACCCATTTTCCCCAATTTACTTCCTTTTCTTCTCTACTCTCTTCCTCTCCTCTACTTCTTCCTTTTCTCCATCTGTAACGCTCCACCCTGCATGCATGCATGATATTGTCCACTTTGGCCCATGGGCCTCACGGTTTTGCTTCTGGTGGTATTCAACCCACCAAAAGGCCTCATGTAAGGTTAGGTGCAAGCTCTCCATATAAGCCCAATCACTTTCCTCTCTATAGTCTATGTGGGACTCGAGGATGTCACAATCCACCCCCCTTGGGCTGCACATCCTTGTGCAGTAGCCTGCTAGTCTCCGTAGCTTGCTAGCTCTCTTGGCTCGCCCACATGAGAACCCACCCACTTACATTAGACCACGGCAAGGACCCACATCGAGCTAGTCGAGAGTCAGCTCTTATAACATTTGTAACACTCCACACCACACGCATACATGATACTGTCTACTTTGGCCAATAAGCCTTACAGTTTTGCTTCTGGTGATACTCAACCCACCAAGATAAGGGTGCAAGCTCTCTATATAAGTACAATCACTTTCCTCTCTATAGTAGATGTGGGACTCGAGGATTTCACGGCCGCTTTGTAGTGTATGTAGTAGGATTTCGTCTTCGTTGATCCTTATAGTTTGGATATTATTCATGCTTATGCCCAGTTTCCATTCATTGCTACTTACAAGATCTTTCCTATTAATTACTCAATTTGATGCACTAATATCCATTATCTATGCTTACCTATTTGCCAGATTATGTCAATCTGACAATACTACACTTGGTGCCTAGGTACCAATGCCCCTGTCAAGCCATAGGGCTAGGAGGGGACAGATATTTTGCCGGATGGCAAACATCATGATTGGAGAGCCAACGATGTAGTTGAGTCATCGATGTCAAGCACCGGAGTGACCCATATACACCCCTTTTTGGACCACCTTATTTTAAGTAACCGTACTTTGTGGCATAGGTGTTGGCCTAAAACTTAAGTTTAAAATATTTTGTACTTAAACTTGAAATAGTTATCTTCTGACTCTTGTACTAGCTCTATCACTATATACGGATTACCAGCTGCATAGATTGTATAAATCGTATGCTTCCACGTTTGATTATGGTGACCGATCATCACTCATGACCTGATGCGGACTTCAATCCACCCAAAGTTGGGGCCCAAGATGCTTCTTATGGGAAAAATGTTTAATTGGCCCCAATTATCAAACCCTTGGGATTGAGCTAGGATACAGCCCAATTCTAGGGGGCGCCGACATTAACTATGGTGGACTTTCTTTTCTGTTGAATCGGAATAGAACTCTTTTAGCTGACCCTAAACTGATGGGATAGGGTTCTAAAGATGATGATCATAACAAACTTTTCTACAATCTTTTATGATCTTCATCTAAGATGGTCTTAATCTGCAACTCATCTTAAAATGATATGAGGGATTTGAAAATTTATGAATATATTTTTATAGCAGAATTGGAATGAAACTCCGCAGTACCATACATCATGAACTAGCAGATTAAGATGCAATAGGCATAATTTTGCCACAGAGTAACAGCATAGCATAAAGCTGTATCACATCAAATATTAAACACCACCCAAACTCAATAATAACTAGCCCCTGTAAATGAGTCAGATCTGGGAATACAAACGTCTGTTTGAAGTTCAGATCCAAGTTGGGCAAGACTGACTGGGTCATTGGGTTGAACCAACCCATAACATTCCTAACAGAAAGTTAAATATCATTTCAAATACAACTGAACTAGGGAGTGGAGGTACCTTCCAGCAATCTCTTGATAAGTGCTAGTGATTATAAAATCAGCATGGTTCATAGCAATGATATCAGCAGTAAACTGGCATGAGAAGTGGTACTTCTCTTCATATTTTCTCCAATAAATATCTGAATCAGGATACTTAGTTTTCTCCAGGGCATGTGCAATGTTACACTACACAGGAAGGGCATCAACTAACATGTTAAAAAAACAATCCAACATCATGGCAATATTTGTACATGTCAGAATGGAATTGGTATTATTTAATAAGTATCACAAACCTGTGTTGTTCCTAGCCTATGAGCTAACAATGATGCAACAAGGTTCCCATCACTGTAATTTCCAATGATTAGATCTGGAGTACCTTGTAACTCAGCAGCAATTTCGTTTGATGCATCCTAACCGCACAAAAAGTAACTCTTAAGAAATATCGAGGAAAGTTAGAGCTAAACAGAAAAACAGTTAAAATACCTTGGATTGGTAAAACAGACTTTTTTTTTTAAAGTTTACTTCACAATATCAACCTACCTTTGAAATTTCAACTTTCATCAAGCATGCCGTAGTATAACACTTGCTGTTGCCTTTTTTTATTTATTATAATTCTTTCTTTCTGCTGCTCCATTACAAGCTTACAGCAGATCCATCATTTTCTCTCATGCATATATATACTGTAGACAAGCTAAAGGACTGTTGTGTGATCATTGATTGCCATTTTCATTAAAAGGGCATTTTTGTATGATGACAGTTACACTTGTGTTGTTTTATGGAGCTGAATGTAGGGCAACATAGAAATGACAGTATTGGCCAATACACCTGATATATTGGATGATTTCCCTGATACAGTGGTAAACAATGATAAATACATTTTTATCCTAATGGTCATAACCAATGTCAAGCCGCTTTTTTTATCCTTGATAATATTGGATAATATTCCCTAATACAGTGGTAAACAATGATAAATACATTTTTATCCTAATGGTCATAGCCAATGTCAAGCCGCTTTTTAAATCCTTGATAATATTGGATGATATTCCCTAATACAGTGGCAAACAATGACACATACATTTTTATCCTATTGGTCATAGCCAATGTCAACCGCCTTTTTAATCCTTGGTCAGATGAAATTTACAAATGACCCCAATTGAAGTGAAAAAAAAAAAAAAATCAAGAGTGCCATATGAGATAGTTTGAGAGATAAGCAGAAGACCAGAACTAGTCACCTAAGTACTTAAAAATTACATGTTCATGGAACACATGAAGTGGGGAGGAGGGAGACGAATCAAGTCGTGGATATGAAGCAGTGGTGAAATACATGCTAAACTATAGAGTTGTGGAGAACCTTGACTCGAATAGGTTTTATCAAAACATTAGAAGTCATAAAGCCAACCTCAGAGACATAGGATAAGGTTTTGCCATTGATGAAGACAATATCTTAATTATGTGTCGATTTGATGCATCGGTTTTACAACCCATAAAATTGCAAGTCATAATGCATAAAATCATACTAAATAAAAAAGACAACAAAACAATCATCCATGAATAACATAATTCCATTAATAAATTTCAAAGTGAGGTCGGATTGAATAGATTGAGAATAACACTCACCAAATGAGAACCCTTTTATGGAAAGGCATTCTTGTATTAGAAACTAAAGTTTATAACATGTCTGTACAATGTACCTGTGCAAAGGTCTCCAGATAAGGCCATATATCAAACCTTGAAATCCATTTGCGAAGAATACCATTCTCAGTTCTAAAAGGAACTCGTAAAATATGGGTGTGTTCTGTCCCAAATATTCTTTCCAGGCGCTGGTTGCTTGTTGTTCCTTTCGCATCAGGTATTAGTCGTGTCACCTTAGGTCAAACGAGACATTAGTATAAGATATGGAACTCTGATGTTTCCCAAAATGAAATGTAAACAACCAGTGGATCAAACTGCTACAATATACTAAACAGATAATAAAATTTTGGAGAAAATATGCCACCAAAAGTTATGTACAAGAAACTCAAATATTTTATGCATACAGAAAGCAATAACATTATAGATTTGACCATTTGAAGAAAATAGCATAATATATTTGGGACACCGTTTTAGTTTTACATACTCACAATAAGAATTCTAGGAGTAACATCTAGTCCTTGTCTCTGAATTCTTATAAGCATCTCTTTCTCCAAGGCACGAACTTGATCCAATATATAAACAACCTGCACATCACTAATAAATTCTAAGGATGTCATTCCAAAGGCATGCATCATTTGGAGAAAGAAAAGAAAAAGAAAAATCCTACTTCAGTGGAAGCACAAATTGTCATGCATTGGAAGGGAAAGATAAAAAAAAGGGAAAAAAAAACGCAAGTGAGGTTATTACCACACACGGCGTGAAACAATAAATTCAAGTGTGAATGGGTTTAAATGGAGTCAGGAACAGACGTATATAATACCTGTCCTCCAGAGTCAGGCAAACCCAACACATTTGCTTGGCCAAAATATCCATGAGGAGAAACAACGACAACATTAAACGTCATTGGAATCCTCCCCAGGAATGTTTCTAAAGTAGATGGATCAGGAGCTTGAAGGATATCTAAGAGAAGTTGTATCATCTGCAACACATGTTGAGCTGTATCACCCCAGCCTTTCTCCAATCCCATCCCTTGGAATCTGCGGACGAGTTAAAAACAATGGAATGATACTATTAGCAACACTTTCATCCTACTAAAAATTTGATGCTCAAACACCTAAAAAGTGTTCTTAGAGAGGATCCTAAATGCCCATCAATTATCACGTGGCACAAGGGAACATGGATATACATACACATATGCAAAATCAGAATATGGCGTGTCAGGAGGGAGCCTGGAGAGATATTCCACGGCCTTTGTTAATGCAGATTGAAGTCGGGATAGGCTCGCTATCCTATCATTCAGCATCATCACCTGGAGACCATATTTATTAAAATTGTTAAGACCAGAAGATTGTTAAGGCTGCATCCCAGAAAATAAGTCCCACAAGGATCTCAACTATATACATATTTTATACTTTTAAAAATAATAAATTTTCAATGAAAATCTAGTTGGGTATAAAAAAGGAAATTTAAAAATAAAATATAAAATGAAAATGGGAAATGAAAAAAGAAACTGATTGGCACATTTATTATCACAAGGAAATATCCAAAAAAATTGCCTCCACCTTTGACTTTGAGACCTTTCCCTAAAACACATTCCAGATGACCCATTCTGCAAAACCCATGAAAAAAATGAAGCAAGAGAGATTCCAGAGTATCCTTGACTAGAATAACTAACAAAGTTGCCAAGGCCAATCATTTAGGCACCAAGGAGATGTACTAGGCGACCTAAGTGATGCCTAGTACTAAGGCAACAGTCAAGCAGGCTTTATGGTCCTCAGTTACAAGGAATAAAAGAAAATGATTGAAAGGGGTTGCCCAAAACTATTCTATCTTGGATGGTCTTTTATAACTAATCTACCACTCACAGTTTGCTTAAAGGATAAGAACATTAACTGTTGATTTTTGGTTGAAGAACTATAGACCATATAAGATGATGGCTTGGATCGTGTTCTATTTAAGACTTTGACCACTGAAACGTTCGCGACTTCATACTAGTATGTCCTGGTAGGATGCCGCTTTCTTACTGATTGAGCAACTACATAGTGCCTAGATGGTTCTGCCTAAGATATTTCCAGATGTTTTGACTAACCTGCTTGCCAAAGAGCAATAAAAACAGCAGAACTAGAAAGGAGATGGGAGGTCTTCTCCCACTCATCATATTGACCTCACAACGGCTGTCAACTTATCATGAGCTTGCCGTCTCACTTGTCAAAATTTCTTTCAGATAACATGACATTTGCGTAGGTTGATCAACAGTAGATATAACAATCACTACTCTGATAACTACAAAGTGCAACTACACAAATTCTAGAATATCATTAGAAGTTCATAGCTCAATGTAAAGCGTAAACAATAGACTTTGAAGAAAGGGGACAAAAAAAAATTAAAAAAAATGAATACAATTAAAAGCTCAATGCATCTCAAGTATCCATATCCAAGAATTGCCATATGGAACAATGCAGGTAAAAACTGTATCCCACTGAGGGAAAAAACAACTGCAGGCTCAATCCATACCCTCCTTCAAACATTAACCCCGCTTAATTGGCATTGATCCAACCGCAATCCACCACTGAGTTGAATAAAATAAATAAATAAATAAATAAATCGGTTGCTGTTTAAGTTTGAAGCCTTTTAAATGAAGGGGTTAGGATAATCTTATTCGAGTGAGATGTGGACAACCCCTAATCTACAAATAACCCATTACACCCCCTTACTCCTGTAATTGACATGCATCCAGGTGTGATTGAAAAGTGAAAACCTGGGCCTTTTTTTTAAGCATCCTCTGTTTAAATATGAATATGCAAATGGTTTGTTATAATATAATCACAGATGGCGTCCATACTAAAAATTTGAAAACTTTTAACTAAAAACTCAAACACCCAGAGAGCAGACATGACTTACCTGGCCCTTGTAACTGTGGGCTCGAAGGAAATCAAGCAAAGGCTCCAAACAGTCCCTGCTACGGAACAGCAACGATGAAAGGTGGCGGTTGAGGAACTGAACCCCATTTCCAATTGATGATGAACGGCTTGGCCGAGGAAATGTAGCATTGAATGGTTCAAAATCCAGCTCAAGCACATAAGGGTCATTGAATCTACCCCACAAATCAGTCAATATCATTAGAGTAGTAAACAAATTTCACCCATATGGGTCAAAGCAAAACCATATGAATCTACAAAATTCTTCATATAAAAGAAGAGATATATATATATATATAGAGAGAGAGAGAGAGAGAGAGAGAGAGAGAGAGAGAGAGTGGGATTACCGTTCGCTGACGAGTCCTTCTTTGAATTGCAAGTACTCTGATACGGTCAACTGCTCAACGCTGAGTTCGTGGATATTAACGCGGACGTATTCCCAAACTCCAGGCCTGGGTCGAATGGCTATTGCAACAAATGGAGGTAGAATTATAGCTTCCTAACCCCAAACCAAAAATTAAAGACAGCATGATTAGATTAATATGATCGGCTGATATCATTCCATCATTTGGTATAAACACTTCAAAAATATAAAAATAATCTTATAAATATATTTTTTTTAAAAAAAGAGAGAGTTGGGGTACACGTGGTGCCCATGGGTAGGCATATGGGATACCTTTGGCTTTCTATTTTCAGATATGTGATCTAGGCCTAGCTCTAAATTCTAATTTACTACAAGTGGTTAAACGGGCTGGATCTCCTTGTACAAATTTAAAAGCCTGCTTAGACATGATACATGTAGAAAGAGAGTAGGCCCCGAGCCCATAGGCAGGATCTGGGTCTGCATATTGGGGTCCTTAACAAAACAATACGGGCCAGGATAGAATTAAGCCCGGCACAATCAAGCCCACAAGATAGCGTAAACACTTATCTCTTTGTCATTCACACACCTGTGCGGATCTTATGACCTCGTTAAACGGGCCACCGCATAGCTTCAGCTTTGCCAGATCATCTGCTACAGCGAGCCCATCCACGAGTTGGTGGGGTTGCAGAATTCCCTTACCTTGACCAACATACCTTCAAAACACACACACACACACACACAAAGAAAAAAAGAATGAAAAAAAATCAACTCTTTACACAATCACACACAAAAGTATATGACAGACGATGGATTGTGTGCAATAGTTTATACAAGGAAGGAGAAGGACTGAAGGAGAACCTTAATAGTAGGGAAATCAAATCGTTTCTGTGAGCTGAAAGAGTGTCTTCAACTCGCTCACGCATGCTTGGGATGCGCTCCAGCTTAGCGGTCAGCATGATTCCAGAAGGCGTTGTAATTGTTCAGAAGCTTTGGGGTAAAAGGATTGATAGATATAGAGAGAGAGAGAGACTGGGAATGTAGCAGCAGCTTGGAGGGTGTTTATGCCTGGCTGATATATTTATAAGAGTGGGGTGGGGAGGGGAACCTGTATGCGCAAGTGGCGGAAGGGGAATTTGCAAAACTGACGAAGTTTGTTTTTTAGGAAAAATTTCAAAGATGGCCTTAAGTTTTTACCATATTTAAAAAAAAACATAAGTTAAAAATACTTTTAAATTAAATCCAAAGTTTTTTTGTAAAATTCTAATTAACGGCATATAACAATGTAAAGGTAATTCCTAACAACTTTTTCTCTGAAAATACTAAAATTACCAGTCTTTAAAGCCATGACATGATTTCAACAACTATCATATATTGTCTTTGGTCTGTTGGAGAAGAAAATGAAAAAAATATAGAGGAATTAAAAGAATATTTTATTTCAATTAAAGATAATCTACGCAGTTTTAAAAAATCAAGGAAAAAAATTACAGAAAAAATAGCTTTAAGCGGATGGATGTTCTTAATTAAAATTTTTTTAAAGAATTTAGAGACTAATTTGAAAATTTTTAAAACTTATGTCCTTGTTTGAAAGAAGATAAAAACTTAGGCCTTATTTAAAAATTTTCCTTTTATCCTATCCATTGCTGCGGCTGACACTTGTATTATTGCTGCGCTTACCACTTCTTCTAAGAGAGACTTGGTAGTAGATACGAAGGTCCAGACTAGATAGTAGATACGAAGGTGGGCCAATGGACCTCAAAAATTCATAACTTAAAAGAAGCAGACGACTGCTGATCTATCAGTTTCAAATGTACTCATCCATATTATCAAATGGATATTGGGAATTACCCATATGGTTTGGAAAAAAAAAAGACGGCTACTAATTATACTCTGTTGGGTTTTATCTTGTATTCCGGTTTAGCTGGATCGGTCGCTGCTTTAGTCAGAACCAAGGTTCACGGTTAGGGGTATTTTAATCATTATGTATAATTTTTTTTGTTGGTTAAAAAAGCGGGAGCTATATATATTAATGTACTGTAACCCTAGATCCCAGGGGATTGAGATGAGATTATGATAAATAAGTTTTTTCCTCCGTGAACATAAGCAAAGTTGCTGAACCACATAAAATCGCTGTGTTCATTTGTATGATTACTTGATGATATGATTATATATGTTCATAGTGATTGATTCATTGATTGTGAGTAGTTTCGTTGCGCTGCGTTTCTCAACAAGTGGTATCAAAGTGATGTGGAGATCGCTTAGGTTTGCGATTGACGGATTGTGTCTTGGATGTGCGTGGAAGAAGAGGATCAGTGGTTCATAGCGAGGATCCATCTTTCGGACCGATCTTAGACAGAGAGGAGACGGCCGCTGCTGGAGCTAAGGTGAGATTAAGGACATAATTCTTAAGTATTCCAGAGAAGTCAGTTTAATCTTTTGAGGGCCACTACTATTTGGAGATCCTCTGTAGAGGAGAAAAAGACTGGCTCTTGGTTTGTAGAAAACAGAGGAGATCAAATCAGTTCCTGATCTAATTAAGGGCTACAGATTGGTTATCAAATTGGAGAAAAACATCAAAAATCAGATAAGGGGTTCTTGACTACTGTTTGATTTGCAAATTAGAATCAGAGAAGGGGGAGACAGAGGGACTTATGCTTCTCACCACAGCTGTAGATTGAAAGAATCGAAACCCTAGTTTCGTCTTAATGTCCCAATCAAGATTGCAATATGAATCGCAGTAAAAAAAACAAATTAATTAACCTAATTAATTTAATAATCACATAGAAGACAAAAGACACAATTTTTTACATGGAAAACCTTACTCGGAAAAAAACCATGAGTCACCTTGACCATAAGAAATAAGCACTATATAATCAAATGTTATAAAAGATATTTATAAATCTCCCCCCAATTGTACCTCAACCTAAGGATTGTGATGATTTAGTTGACTCCTTGCCATTCACTCTCACCGTACTTGAACCAACCAACTTGAAAGTCTCTTCAAGTTGAATCCACTATAAGGAAGAGTAGACAGAAATATCTAGAGCAGATGTCGCAGTACTTCAGTTCCTTCAAAAGCTATTGTAGAGAAAGTTCAATCTTCAATGGATTCTAGGCTTCCCTTTGTAGATTAGGTTTCCCCCCATGCATAATTCATCTTTCCTAAAGAGTAGAAAGAAAAAACAAAAAGCCCAGATTTCTAAAAAAAAAATCGCCGCCATGCACTCGAGCGCGATATAAGACTCGCACAAGTGCGCTTGTATAAAGTTGAATCCTAGGTAGTGGCACATGAGCACGTTGATGCGAAGCTTTCTTACAACCGTGTCTGGAAAACGCGCATGAGCATGAGCCATGATGCGCTCGAGCGCTGCCTGGAGATTTTAAGTTCACTAGTCTCAAGAAAATGTGCACGAGCGTAGGCCACCATGCGCTTGAGCGCGGTCTAGGTAAATTCAGTAAAAAGGAGTAGACAACACGGTAGTCCATTCTACAAAATTACATGTTGAAACTTGAAACCCTGTTTTGTCCATTCCAAATGAATCAGCCAACATTTACATGTTCTTACAATCTCCCTCTTTTACAATTCATGGACAAAGCTCCTAATACATGAAGAATCTACCCCAAGACAATCAATTTCAATTACAAACGGAGAATTCAAAACTAAAAAAAATCTTCAGAGCAGTACATACACTAGATTCCCGTAAAACCTGTCACAACTTTGGCAAAGACAAGTGAAATGCAATCACAAAATTATTAATCTCCCCCTTTTTGTCCAGAAATGGCAAAGAGACAAAGCAGAAAAAGGAGAACATAAGCATTATATTAAAATGAAGGTCAGATACAGTCCAAAGCAACAATAAATAAATAAATAAATAAACATATTCAAATTGGGCAAAATATAAATAGAGTGTATCAACAAAAATCGAGTCCCATGATGATGGCTATGGACCTTGATGCTGAAGATGTGCAAGAATGGCAGTGAGGGAGGTGTCAATCGACGTTAGGCCATAACAAAAACAAATACGCTCCCAAGACATGTATGAAGTGCACAAAAACAAAATCCCGATCAGACAAAAAAATATGAAAAATTATCGAAGATCAAACGAGAAAGTTTGCAGAATTTCAAGTACAAGATTTAAACCAAGAATACACAAATTAAAGATCCTTGAAATGAGTGTTAAAGTGTGTGGGAATAAAATCAAAAGGAATACATCAGAAAGAAATCAACATTCCATCAAAAATCAACATTCATCAATCAAAGTGTAATCCACACCACCGAGAAATAGTGGGTCAACAACTCCTAAAACCAATTGGTTTTAGGGCATTATGTGTAGAAATACCCCAAACGACTCAATAACTTGAGTTAAAAATGCTACAAACCAAAACTACTCCCCCCCACCTCCCTTTTTCTAATTCTTAATTTTTATTCTTTATTCTTTGTTTTAGATTTCTTTGGGTGCCTTAGACTTCAAAGGCTGCAAGTGCATTATAACGGGTAGAGTTATAAAGGTGGAAAATGAAACATTGGTTATTATGGAGGGTGAGATGGTAAAAAACCTCTACAGGTTGATAGGGGATGCTTTTTTCAGGTGGAGCGGTGAAGAAGACATCAAATAACAGGGAAGAAAATCTATGGGTCACGTGGAGTTAGATGTGAAGGATCATCGGAAGATGGATTGATAGTCTTCGATGATATCATCTAGTGGAAATCCATGAATATCTGAACAGAGATGATTTCTTCGAAAAAGATAGTCTTGTTTAGATTGAAGTAATCCAGTTTAGCATTAGGTATTAGCCTGTATGTACTGCGCTCAACGCACCAAAACAGAATAGAACAAGATAGTTGCAGGTTTGACTGGAAGAACACTGGTCAAAGGAGGCAATTGTGAGAAGTCTCAAGTTGGTTTGGATTTGATTGACATCCGACAATGGTGAGATTATCAGTGCATCTGTGATAGGGGTGTAGGAGCCATGTTTGGTCGTAGTATGTGTTGAGGCGTATCTTTTGGTAAGGCATAGGAAGTGCTAGTTTAACATGAGAAGTGTTAAAGAGAGAAGATTGCGCCATCGGTGTAGCGACATACCATTCAGCAATGTACATGAAGACATTACTAGGCATCTCATAGTGGCTTTGAAGATTTATGGAATCCAAGCTAAGGTGAAAATTACTAAGTTTTGTCTTGTATTCTGATTTAGTTGGATCAGTTGTCTGATTTAGCAATAAATGAGGTTCAAGGTTAGGAGTATTTTAGTCATTATATATACGTTTTCTTGTTGGGCAAGAAAGCGGGGGCTATATATATTAATGTAGTGTAACCCTAGATCTCAGGAGATTGAGATGGGATTATGATAAATGAGTTTTCTCCTCTGTAGACGTAGGCAAGATTGCCGAACTACGTAAAATTACTATATTCATTTGTGTGATTGCTTGATGGTATGATTGTATGTGTTCATCGTGATTAATCCATTAATTGCTGACATTTTCATTGCGGTGCTTTTCCTTGCATAGTCTTCTTGTGTTTGAGGTGGCCAATAGTGTATTATTTCATAGAATGCGGATTTCTCGAGTGATCTCCCACATAAGTGAAAAGAGTGGAACCCATAGTTGGACCCACCTAAATGAAAATCAAAGCCATTCAAAATGAACACCCACCTTATGCAATGAATGTCCTCAAATTTTACTCCAAATGAGTTATCCCACTACAAAATTGAACATATAATTAATAATGTGACTAATGAAATTCCCATCAATAGAATAGGGTTCCATTTTAACCCGTTTGGACTTTCTTTAACTCAACCCTTCCCATGGTTCTACTCCTTCCACTCACAATAAACGTATGGAAGGGCATGAAGGGGATTTGGACTCCATTGCAGAAGTCAATTGGTTTTCTATTCTAATTTAGAGCTTTTAGAGCCTAACATACATAACAATTCCTGTTTAAAATGAGCTCCATAATTAAATGAATATTAAAGAGGTAAAAGGTGAAAAAAAAAGTCGCTATGGTTCTAAACATCTAAAAGACTTTAATTTTTTTTTCCAAATTAGTATATTTTAAAGTTAGTTTATATTTCATAGTCAGTGCGGCCCATAAACTTTGTCGTATGTCATATTTTTTAACCTACAGCTGCATACTTAGACGGTTTGGAAATCTCTTATCTTCTATCAGCCGAATTGACAGTGACATCTAGTGGGGTCCTTCAATCCTATTCGAACGGTAAATGAGGGTGTAAAAAAAATTAGCCTGAAAATCTCTATCCGATCACAGGCATCTGGAAAAATGAAATCCTTTGCACCAGTCATTAATATATGTTCAGATGGCCATAAAAATTGACAAATGAAACGTCATCTTGACAACCCATAATGGCCGGACAAGTGCACCATTCAATGTGTCATATGTTCATCATTCTAGTGTCAGATAATGACAATGACGACCAAAATGATAAGGGTGGGTGGAATGGCGTCGTGGCCGAATTCGATTCGATTCGAAAAATTAGCTTCTTTAGAGTCGTTTTCAGTTGTTGTTGATATGATTCGAAATGTTGGACAGGAAAAGAGGATAAACTTGAGAAGATAATACTGCCTCCCGCAGCAAGTTTTATATATTTCCTGTGGGCGGTGGGTATTTGAGTGGGCCATATTTTATTTGTTTTTTGATCGGATGGTCTTCAAACTCTGAATGCTGGCCATCTTAATGGATGGTAGGGAAATGGAATATGACCCTGAAAGGCTGTGTAATGGACAAAATTCTTCAGGATGGAGCAGAAATTTTTTTGTAGAGGTACTAGTGGACATATTGTAAAATTTTTTAATCTTATCTACACTTCAATGGGCAAAAAATAGCATGCAGTGAAGCTACGTGTACTCCAACAGCTTAAAATCTTAATAAATGAGTTTAGTATGATAAAATAAGTATTAATATGTAAAGGCATAAAGGCAGCTCATGTGTGTTCTATTTAACTTTAACTTTAAATATTATGAAATTTAATTTTATTTTAAAATATTTTATATTTCATTTTATACCAAGCATTCAAAACAGAGTAAAGTGAAGTACTCTATTTTAATTTCAATCTATTTCTCCTTCGCTTCACTTCATATGAAAAATTCACTTCACCCTACCCCATGCGGCATTTATCCAAAAGCAAGGGATTGTAGCATTTTACCCGCTAATGTTAAAATAATACCATTACTTTAACGCAAGTGCTGTGGTCACGCAGCGATAGAAATGAATGTGACATTGTACTGAATCTATTATTGTGATAAGACATCTTCCAGAAAGTATCACATATTATCACGATAATGGGAGCAAATTAAGGGGGAATTTATGGGCCGGGCAGAAACATTTCTAAGACCTGGTTGGTTATCTTTTGAGCTGAATTTTCAAGCCCAGATCAGCCATGGACCCTCATGAAATTCAGAATAGGTCCAACCAATTTGCAAAATTTATCCACCTCCTAATGTTAAATTTATCAATTTGGCCTAGGCACTTAAGCACAATAAGGGTCTAGATGTGGTCCACACATGACCTGAATTCAAAAGACCGAACCCAAATTTGCTTTTGCTTTGGTCAGGCCCATCCTGATATAGCCTGCTCAATTTCCACCCCAACCCTGGTTTAGCACTAGGAAAAGTTCTCTTTTATACTTGTTCAGTAGAAAGAACCTTATTTACAGAAGGAAAATTAGGGATAACAGGGGATGAGGGTCACTTGTAATCCAATAGTAAATATCGTCTTGTTATCATATCTGGTCTACTGATAATGTTGACGGATGGAAGATGGTTTTGGTCCAATGTTCTACATTATTTTCATATATTCAAAAAAGATTTTTGGCCTATTATAATTTGGAAACACCCAATGGACCTGGTTTGTGATTCATGCCTTGGGCTAGGCAGGTCCAGAAAATTTGGGTGGGCTTTTGGAGGATAATTTGGTCGGGCTTTAGGGGAAAATATCATAGACATTATCCATTTACATATCAGGCCGTAAAATTGACTCAAGATTTATTGTTAGAAAGGGGTCTCGATCTGGGCCTGAAGTGAGGCCCAAGGGGACCAATGTCTTTAGGTCTCAAATACAGATAAAGAAGCCTCTATGACTAACACTTGGGTCTAAGATTTTGACAAAATATATTCTTAGTCTATCTTAAGAAAAGTTATACTTAACTAGGGTTGTACAAAAGATCCATCAAACTGGGAAACCGATCCGATTCTCGATTTTTTTAACAAATCCGATAGTTAATGCATTAGTGACGGATTGAAAAAATTATAATCCATTAGTAATGGTTTGGTGATGCATTTTACCCTTAATCCATGGATTCAAATCGATCTGAACCGTTGAAATAAAATAAATATATTTATTTATATAAAAATATTAAAAGGCAATAATCTCCATTGTAATTTCCTTATTATAGTACATAAAGTGTGTGAAATAGTGATGAAAACTACTAATGGATTGAACGGTTTAAACCAATTTGAACTGTTGACTCACGGTTCGAATCAGTTTTAATGGGCAACAGATCGGTGACGAATTACAAAACTGTCAATTCGTAAATAATGGCTTGGTGACAAATTTTGTTCAATCTAATCTAATCCGAACCTTATACACTTCTATTCATTCAACCAACCTCTAGAGGGATTATACTAGATAAGGAAGATGATAATCAAATGATAGGAGTGTTAGTTCTTACTAGGAGATCTCAGCTTCAAACCTCACCTCGCTTTTTTGCATGTGTGAGTTTTCTCACCTCATATGTAAAAGTTGTATTATATTTTCTTATACATGTGAGTTTCTATTACCTCGTCTGTGTGAGTTGTGGGTGTCTCTCACATATATGTGGTCCCATTATCTCTATGTGTGAGTTGTATCTGTCCCTCACATATGTGAGTTTCCATTTCCTTGTATGTATGAATTGGTGTCAGTGTTTGTATATGGGTCTTAGCCCCGCAGTAGCTGGTAAAGAAAAAAATAAAAAAAAACATCCCTCAAGGTCTCTTAAAAAAACAAAAAAACAAAAAAAGAAAAGAAAAAATAAAAAAAAGATGATACCCGATAAATGCGATAATGGAAAAAAGGCCAGCATTAGAACATTACAACACATTGGAGCGTAATGTGGAACTTTCAAACCTATAATCCACTCTCTGTTCTATTCTCTATTGACTCTATTTTTAATTTTTCATGCATATGGCCCAGTTTAATGAGATCTGAGCCGATCATCAGGTAGCCTGCCTTAATTTTTGATGGGCCAAATATAAATGGTACAAACTGATGGCGAGTTAGTTTTCTCTGTCTTAATCCTGTGTAGGACATTTTAGTCATTTTCCGAAATAAAGAGGAGAGAGTTGTCATCTGGGGCAGGTCATGTGTGCCTGATGTCCTTGATTAAAAGCCCATGGAAAACTTAAGCCCGAATCTGAAAAACCAAAATTTGTATTTTGTGCGCTTTCGATAATTGTGAAAACGATGGGCCCTATTTTGAAAATTTCCCTCCAACTTTATACAAAGAAGAAAATAACAGCACTAGAAAACTCAAACTATTAATTCTCTCTCTAAAATCTCAAACAACCAAAATCCAAATGTCTTACCTATTAGACTGAACGACCTAACATCTGCAACACTCCGGTCTCTGGGCATTGGTCTCTCTTTTTTTTTTTTTTTTGGAGTTAGTACACTGAATACTGTACTTAATGGACGAGAATTCTAATTTAGTAGCGCATTAACCTAGAAAAGTAAAAATGGCCAATCCATAGTTACACACAAGTGCATGCTAAGTAAGTAATACACTAGCAAAGTAGAATACATATGGATGCATACATGACAACTTACATAGAAGGCTGATACCGTCGCTCTCTTGTGATTTAACACTGCACAAGGAGAGGACTGCACTATTCACATAGAGAGGATATGTTTAAATACCATACAAATTGATGACATTTTCCACCTAGTCAGGATTTGGTACATGGAAAATCAGCATGTGCCTCTTATGTGCGTGTGCGGAATTCAATGTGGCGCTCAATGGCAATGGCTTCATTCGATGGAGGGAGCTGAAAAACCGTCCAATCACGGGGTGGGGCTGGCCGAGCAGTACAGTACTGAGTTAAAAACACAGTCCGGGCTGGCCGAGCAGTACAGGATTGACCCGAAAAAACAGTCTTCTTGTTCTGGGCCAAGTGCCCTTCAAGAAGACCAAAGGCTTCCATCCCAATCTTGGCAGGGTCTGCTTGGGGTGCCATTCAGACTGAAGGTGATCAAAGAGGCAATATTAGAGAAGTGATGTGAAGACGGGTTTTGGTGTACAGATCTCTTAAGGGTAGCTATTCGCTCATATAGGCCGCTTTCAAATGGCCCACTTGCCAAATGTCGGGTTGATGGATTGGCTTTTGGTGGTTCGTGTATATCTCTTAGATGAGAGGTGCTATGGATATGCTCGTTTCTGTTCCTCCCAATAATTGATAGGGACGAAAAGTGTCAAACAAGTAAGTTGGCATACCTGATGATCACAACCATTTTATCTGGTTGGCCAAATTGGAAGGAAGATTCTCGTCAGTTTTGTTTCTTGCAATTTCTCAAGTTTATCGTTGTGTATTGTCTTTGATTGTTGTAAGTAGGGGCCTTTCGTGGGCTAGTTTAGGTCGGTCCAGGACGAAAATTGTTCATGCATGGAGTGTTGACTGGTTGGGCCAACTTTCCAGCCTCGGACTACCTCATGGCCCCTGGGCCAAAAAATCAGGCCCAGGTTGTGCCCACTAGCACAAAATATACTCCTTTGTGCTAAGATGAGCAGGACCGGTCATTTCAGCAAATTCTGGATCAAGTCCGGCCAGTCTAACCATCAGGCCAGATTGAGGCCTGTATCCAGCTAGCCTACGGCCTAAAACAAGACCCAAACACATACCAAAGAGGTCCATCTCATGAGCAACCCGAATATAAGATGAAGGTCGATTTAGATTTGTGTGTCCCTTGTTAGAAGATGGTCCATCAGATCAACAATTGCAAAAAAAAAAATGTAGAAAAAGTTCATGCTTGAGAGCGAGATATGCTTCTATCTTATTTTGTTGAATAACAGTGTCTTTTACTTCTCTATGTTATCTTCGTAGCTGCTCTTTCTTGAACTGCATTTTCAAATATTCCTTTCGGTCATTGCATTGCATGGATATTCTATTTGATCCTATTAGAGAATCCAACGCCCATGTTGTTCCTCGCCATTTTGTTGCAGTGGATAAGGGTGAAGAGAATGTTGTGATTTTTAACATCACCCGTTGTGCGCATACATCAATCACAAGATCAACACGAAATAAGCCACACACAAGAAGAGACACGAGATTTACGTGGTTCACCGAAACAGGGCTACGTCCACGGGCAAAGAGACGATCATCTTCACTATCACAAGTAAAGTACACAGAGACACATGTTCTCTCACATCGTCTCACCTACGTGGTGTGGGAACATCACGGGCAAGAGAGCTCTCACTTCTCTTCAGCGCGCAAGATTTAGGGTTACAGACTACACACATATATAGTCTCCGCTTTCTTGGCCACCAAGAAAGCCCGGTACAATTACCAAAATACCCTTGACCTTAAACCAGTCCCTGGCTAACCTAGTGGACTCATTCGGCTAAATCGGAATACAAGACATTAACCCAACAATCTCCACCTTGGTTTGAATTCCGCACAACTCGAGCTACCAGGAGATAAAACCGGCAATGTCTTCACGTACCTTGCTGAATGGTACGTCATTGCACCGACGATGCAGACTTCTTCAACATTTTGACTTGTTGAACCAGCACATGAACTTTAAGCAAAGTTCATCTCGTCAAACTCCACCTCGAACTTAAAGCTCAAAACCATTGACGAATCTGAGTGATATCTATCTGAATCACTCACCATCCTGCCCTATCTTCAACATCACTGTGAAGATCCAACCACCACAAGCATGCAAGCAAAACAGATCGAGAATACAAGTCTAGATGACTTCACAATTGCAGAAACCTCTGCATCCGAGAGGTCAAAAAAACTCCATTTGACCGGGCCTCCGATCAATCAAATACATGTTTGACAACTGCTGACACATCAGCTCCTCCTTGCTGCTTTTCCGGCTTGGCTCTGGCAAGATGAATAACATCACATGCGATCCAGAAAGCATGTGAACCCCAAACGAACAACTTCGTTTGAATAAGCAAACCCTTTGCAACTAAGCCGGCGACTTCTATTATTGAGTTTGCATCAACAACCAGGTCGAGTAGACCCGATTCTAGCCTGAATCCACATCTGTTCAGATCTCCTCCAGATTTCTGTATCAAGTTGTAGATCTCGTCAACATGAGCACGCTAAAAGAAACGGATCTGAAATCCGAGTTTGGATGGCTCCGATATCGCAGAAATAAGTTTCAACTCTCAGATCGGTCAAACCTTTACGTTGACAGTCAAACAGCCAATTATCTTTTTTCACCCAAAATCAGTTAAACTTAGAAGCCAACACTAATTAATTACCTCAAACTCATAACACAAAAGTGTATCATATACCAACTCCAATCCTTAGATCTCTAGATTTGAATTTCATCTCCCTCCAAACAATTCATTGTTTACATATTAAACTTAGAACATCCAAAAGGTCTGTTTTGAACTACATTCCCTAGATTTTAAAAAGGTCTGATTATAAACTTGAAAATATCCAAAATATTATGAGCCTTAGAACAAAAAAAATTTCACACTTGACATACAAATTGAATACAGAACCTTGTGAAAGTACATTCGTTATATTTTTTGAAAAAAATATTTTTAATATTATATTCTAGAAAAATTAAATAAGAATTAATGAATCCAAATCTTTCAAACAAATCATCCGCTAAAACCCAAATATAAGAACACTCAACATTTTAAAAAACAACTCCCCTATCCCCCATGATCCCGACCTTGAATAAAACTAGAAAACAAGCATAACTCATAAAAAACAGCAGACAAATACTAACACCCAGGTGTCAAAAAAAAAAAAAAAAAGGAACCAGCAAAGCCCATCAATCTAACTCTGCATAGCTAACTTGTTTCAGTCTAAAGTGAACAAAGATGAGAAATTTAGAAATGGAAACACTATTCACCATTACGTAGAAATTGCAATAGAAAGTGGGGGAATCACTACTTATTTGTTTCTTTAAAGAAGACCTTTCCATGGCCTGGGAAAGGATTGTTGCAGTTGGGAGGTGGGTATATTTTAGTTATGCGTGTTAATTGGAGGGGTGAAAGATGGGATTTTAACCGGGGCATGGGCTATATGACCCATATGCCCCACTAAAGGGTTTTAGAATTTTACCGAGTGCATCCGCGCCCACATCGTGATATGTGGGTCTGCCTATGAGTGTAGAATATCCTCAAAGATAGCTCAAACACCTACTTTTTATATGTCTAAATTATATTCTCAATTTTGATGTAATATAGTAAAATATATAAGTGGAATACATGGATACATTCGTCATACGTGACAACTTAAATATAAGGCTCTGATATTGCCACTCTCTTACGTACATTCAAGGAAAGACGAGATTTTGACCAGTGACGACATTTTGACCAGGCTTTAAAACGATCCAATTATATTTATATTCGTACTCGGCAGTGGCTTCATCCCTTGACGGCCCTGGTCCGCCTGGAAAACCATTACCTTGGGTACCTTGTGGTTGTGATTTGTGAAGCCCCAGCCCAGTGTTGAACATGAAAAGCAGGCCTCTTTTGAGCTAAGAAGTGCCCGTCAAGCAGATCATAGGTTTCCCTCCCAATCTTGGCAAGGTCTTTTTGGCATGCCATTCAAACTGAAGGTCAAAAAGGCTATTAGAGAAATGATCTGAAGGTGGGTTTTGGTGTATGAGTTGTCTCCAGGGCAACCATTCACTTATGTAGGCCTCTTTGAGAAGCCCCACATGAGAAATGAAGGTGTTGATGGATTGGCTTTTCGGGGTTCATATGGATATTCTCCTTTCTGGTCCTTCCAATAAGTGATGTGGACGAAAAGTGTCAAACAAATTAGTGGGCATACATGAGAATCAGAACCATTGATCTGGTGGGCCAGATTGGAAGGAAGATTCTCGTCAACATTTTCTTCTTTCAATTCTTATGAGTAGGGGTATTTCATGGGCTAGCTAGGTCAGCTGGGTCCAGGCCGAAGATTGTTCATGCATGGACTGTTTGCTTATTGGGTCCAACATTTCAACCAGGGACTAGTCATCTGCCAAAAAATAGGCCCAGGTTGTGCCCACTGGCACAATAAATATTCCTTTGTGCTAAATCGAGCTGGACGTGGCATTTGGGTATATCTTGGATCAAGCCTGGCTCATCTCACGATGAAGCGAAAGTGGGGCCCTTGTTCAGCCTTTGGACTAAAAACACGAATCAAACAAAGCCCAAAGAGGGCTGGGCTAGGGACATGATTGGAGTCCATCTTATGGGCAACTAGAGATATATGATGAAGATTGATTTAGATTTGTGTGTCCCTTGCCAGTGGACGGCCCATCAGAGTGACTGATGAGATCTACAATCAAAAAAAGGAGGTAAATACCTGATACATAGTGTTAGTGGGTGGTGATGTGTATTTGAAATTTTACCAATTATCAACCGTAGGGAGGTTAGTGGATTCTTCATCACAAAAGAAAAAATAATAGGTAAATAAAATAAAAAAGAAGCAAAAAAGTTCATGTTTGAAAACGAGATATACTTTTATCTTATTTTGTTGAATAGCACTGTCTTTCCCTTACCTTAAATTTTTTTTTTAGTTGCTTCTCTTTCTTGAAATGCATTTTCATTTCCTTTCTGTTGTTGGATGGATATTCAATCTAGTCATTTTAGAGAAGCCCCTGTCCCTGTTGTTCCTTGCCATTTAGCTGGGATGGACAAGGGCTTAGAGAACATATTCCTTTCTATCTCCAACCAAATAAGAGAATCAATAGTGGCATAAAATTAGATAATATCTAGAGGTCGCTTTAATATCCCTGTGTCGAAATTCAAACATTCATCAATAGGTCCAACAGTTATCTAGGCGGTCTGCAGTGTCTTCTGACCCATGCCAGCCTTTGGTTGAACCGTTCATATTTTTTTGTTAACTTTTGATCAGGCCACACCTGCCTCTCTGCCTGATGGGTCCAGTGATGGCCTAGGCTGGACCGGCTTCATACTAGGATAGGAACCCATCTAGTTATAAATTTGTCCTAGAATGCTGGCTGGATCTAGCCTAAAAGTCTGAAAAATGGGACTTGGATTCATTTGCAAATTCCATCCCACATGATTCCGGCATTGCTCATGGGTCATAACTCCGGCTGAATCCTTAGCTTAATTTGCTGACTTGGAGGCTAACAAGTTGAATCGATTTACTGGGGTGTTCATGGGCTGTTGAAGTCTGGCTTAGAGCTTGTCCAGCCAAGTCATTTACTTACCTGGCCAAATATTTAGGCTGAAAAAGGGCAATGGGCCTCAAAATTTTGCCAGGACCATAAAATTTGCAACATATAAAACATTTTTTAGAGATATGCTCATGGGCCGCACCAGCCCTTGCTTTGCCAGCATTGTGGAGTCCATATCGTGCTCCCAGCATCCTAATGTCCAGAAAGGGCCAATCCACAAACCTTAATTTAAATTGCAGATCCATTTCTTTGCACTTCTTGTGTGTGACCTCTCATCAAATCCCCTCTCTCTGTTATTTGCAGACGTTTGTGGCCAAAATTTCCTCATATTTATGTATGTATGAATATGTGTAGGACCATCTTGAGCTTGGGGAAAAGGATAAAAGTTAAAAAAAAAAAAAAAAAAAGAAAAAACCACATGCTTGTGATAATTTAATAGAAAGAAAGAAATTTGTAAATATTGGTTATCTATGGAAGGTTCTACAGTTCATCAGTATTCAAGTGTCTAGAGAAATCGTAGTAAAAAGTAAAGTTGTTTTGATTTTCCATGTAGTCCATTGTTTTCTTGTTTAGTGCAATATATTTTTCATGAAAAAAGAAAAAACTAAATTAATTTAGTCGATAATTAGTATTTTGATTTCCCTCTTTCCCATATAAGCAGAAATTCCGGAGAGTGGAATCCTAACAAATAGCTCATAATGAATTAAAGGCAAACGATGCCTAGTCCATTCTAACTAGAAGGATAAATATGCAGAAGAAATAAGTAAGCACACAGACTGATATTATAATATATTACATAGAAAAGCAGCACTCGATACACATATTACATTTACTCACATTTTGCAGGGATTCAAACATTCACTCGAAAATGGCCTTTTTCCAAGGCACATATGTATATTTGGTACAGACTTGGGTGGTGAAAACGACTCCTCCGTGCATCTTGGCCACTTGATTACAATCTATGGCTGTCCTTTGAGTGGGTTTGGATGGAGCTGATTGAGCCTTGCGGCCTTTCCACTGGTCGATGATAGCAAACCCTTCTTTGGCTATTTTCTCCAAGTTGGCTGGTGCACTCATTGGTGATGATAGTTTTTTTTTCTCTTTGTTGGTGATGAGTGTTGTTAGTGTAGTACCAATTATAGGCCAAGCTCAACTAATAATGCAAATGCCTTGTTTAGGACGCACAGCTGCAACTAACTAGTCTATCATTAAATCTCTATATATAGTATTTAGAGCCGAGGGTCCCTATGCTTTCCAAGGCACTAGTCTTCCTTCAACAAGGCCATATCTTTACATTGCCTTTCGGTTAATCGGCAGGCATGGGAATATATCTAATCTTGGACTATTGAAAATGCCTTACTTGAGGGCCCCACACTTGAATAGGAGGGTGGGAAATGTTGGACACTTGTAGATAATTGGGCGGTTATTTGGGGTGCCAATAGTGACAAATGCAGGAAAGTTTCCTTTGCGAGGGGGCCATTATTTTTTTTATTGACCTAGAGTGTCCCTCACAAGTTCAGCCTTCAGATGTTTGACCTTCGGCCAGGAGTTTATCTGATTTTGACGAATAAGAACTATTCCGTAGGAGGTACATATGTAGCCGCACACATAGTACGTAGATAATGTGTAAGGGAAGGGAGTCGAACCAATTGAGCAATCACCTTAACAGTAAAGAGTATGTGAAAAACAAAATATCCTCAAAATTTTGGAGGAGAACTTACCCTTCTTTCCGCTCCTGAGTGTGAAGTTTCATGATCTTCATCCAGCAATTAATACCTTCTAAAGATGTTAAAATTATGGTGATCTACTATGCTTTTGGTAAGTAGAGTTTCACCCCACCATCTAGCAAATATCCTCCGTTAAAATTTTGTAACAGAGAATAAATACCATATTAACTATTAAAAAAGTTGTTCTTATTCTCATTGGTGGAGATGTGATAGAAGGGTGAAACTTCAATCATTCTTACAAAAGGTGAAGAATCTGATAAGCTTTTACTGGTATATATGCCTCTGGCTAGCAAATGGGCCAACGTGCAAACTAAGTTAGTCCTCTCAGGATGGTGCTAGGCTAGAGGATAAATGTCAGCAAATCTACAAAATGATTAGAGGTTAAGAGTTAGAAGTGTACTGAGTTGCATCCATATCCATTTTCATTCCTACTAAAACTCTCTATTCTTCTCTACGAAGAACATTCAACTGGAATGCTTGTGCTCTGCACTTGGTCTCGGTAAAGAAAGGATGCAGTATCAAATCTGGCCCGACTCTCTATTGACAAAAAAACATGACGTGAAGACTGCATAAAAAACTATTTTTAACTCGGCTAGGAATCATAGAAAATGACATTTCTTTTTTGCTAAAATAGAAAACGATATTTACTGGGCTTCATGTGTGCAACTGAAGACTAAATAAATACCTAACCGACAGGAAAAGAAAGACGGAGTTGATGGAATGATTTGGGCAAATTGTTAAATGAGATAATCTTTTAAAGTGATGCTGTTTTTGACTGACTGATAAGTTGAATAGAAAGAAAAGATATATGCGGCCGGCTGGCCGGCAAACCATAACAGTTGATGAAACTATCTTGGATGAGATCATCGGCTCTTGCGTCATAAATCATGAGAGAGGCAATTGGGTCAGCCCGACTGAACCTGGCCCCAAAATTTCTGTGGTCTGAATCTAAGGTTGTGGTTCAGTGGCTAGGATCCAGGACCACAATATTTACTAGGTATATGATTAACTATATGTAAGGATTCTTGTATTGGCTAATTTATGGGTTGGATAAAACTTGTGTTTTATATATGTTTTAGTATTGATTGTGGAATAAGTTGCTGGAGCACTAAAGTGAAGAAATCGAAAAAAAAGCGATAAATTAAAGTGCTTTTTTTAAAAGGATAATATGGTAAAAAAGGTCATATCTCATAAATCGAGCGTTGGATATGTGTAAGCTACCTACCGTTAAAAAGCTTATTTTGAATAGATATCCATAGAGCTTAAGATTGCATTAATCAGAACTAAAACGATAAAATTATCGCCTTGAGAAGTTTGCAGAAATTTATGTTGAATTTCATCCAATCAATTGGACAGACATTCAATTGATCCAACTTGAAATAATAACTTAATTCGATTGATCCGACCTTCGATTGATCGGTCAGGCATTGTGCAGAAATACATCAACTTGCGTGAAAGCCCTTTTTGTTTGTGCTAGAGTTGTCTGTTTTGTTTCTACTTGGACTTTAACCTTTAGTCACGAATTTCGAGTTATAAAAAGGGGTTTTCTCTCAACCTTAAATATAGATCTCATATTCTAAGTTGAGAATACTCTTTGGAGATTATCTTTTTCCTTTAAACCTTCCATTGGAGAGTTTGCTGAAGGCTTTTAGTTTTAGAATTTTGCTGCTTCTACTTCCTTCTAAGAGATTTTTTATCTTGTGAAGACAAGTTGTTGTGATTAAGCGCGGAGAGCAGGGCACACAGAGTCAAATCATGTCATGGATTTTTGGAAGAAGAACTACATCTTGTGGTCGAGGGACTGACTATGTAAGGTTGTGAGTATATAGTATAGTTGCTCGAAATTAATGATCAATTAGTTTGTTGGGGCTTGTGGTTTTTTCCCATAGGGATTTTAATATAAAAATTTACATGTCGTCCACTTGTGTGGTTGATTGCTTTTTGCTTGCAAGTTTATTTTATTTTATTCTGCTCTATATTGTTTGATTTGTAATCTAGAAACTTGAGACCTTAAAAAACTTTCAATTGGTATTAGAGAAGGTTATACTAATCTACTGTGTTAAATCCTTTAAGAATTCTAGAATGGAACTCAATCAGAAAGACACATCTATTGCCAAGCCTTGTGTTTTGAAAGATAATAAATTTGGCTCAAAGAAGATGTGCAAATATGAGTCTAAGAAGAAAAATCCTAAATCAATTCAATGCTTTGAAAGCAAAGGGTTTGGTTATAGAGCATCTGAATGTGCAAATAAAAAAAGAAGAGATAAGGTAAAATTGGTTCTAAAGATGCAAAAAATCCACTTCCTGATTATATGTTACTTTTATGGCTTGGTCTTCATGTATTTCCTATAAAGCTGATTCGAAAGATGAAATTAGTGAATTAGAGGAAGAATTGAATTGAAAGGAAGAATATTAGATTTTATTTCACAAATCTATGAAGATGGGCAAGATGAATAAGAAGATTGTAATCAGTTGGCAAGCCACAGAAGACCAAATCACTTCACTGAAAGTTGAATTAGTTGAAGCTCGTGATAAGGTAAAGCTTTTTGATAATCAGAAGAATGATTTGGGTAATAAGTTAACTGCTGTAGATCAAAAGTTTGAGTTGCCACTACAAGAAAGAAGGTTTTTAGTAATGAACAAAATTCATTACCAAATTAGTAAAATTCGTTGCCAAAACCTTTTAGCCACAAACTAATATTCAACCCAACGTTGTCGCGAAAACCCTGTTTGGAAATATGTTCAGTGACGAATACAAGTTTGTCTACAAATGTCCAACCTTTAAGCACTAATTTGTTCGTCACCCCATGGTGTTATGTGCCAAAAGTCCAACCTTTATGCACGAATTTGTTTGTTACCTCATTGTGTTTGTCACACATTTCAAAAATATGGTTGATCATTTGGTGATGATGGAATTCGTCGTCGGAAATAGATAATTAGTGACAACGACCTGATCATCTCAAAAGATATCTTGGGCGACAACCACAGAAGCGTCGCCATATCGAATATCCTAGTTTTGGCGACAATCATTTTATCGTAGCCAATAATCGAAACCTTTTTTTTTTTTTTGCTGTTCAACAACAAGAATTTTCAATTGAAACCATTTCAAGAAAAGCTCCAGTCTGATTACAAAGATGACAAGAGGATTTCATTCCATAAATAGCTTCAATTCATGTTCAATGCTTGAATTTAAGCTTTTTTTGTTGTTGCTCTAATTCCATGGAAAATAGATTTTTCATAACTTGGAAGTATCTATACATCCATTTTCACATTCTAATCAAACCCACAACCATTCTCATTCACATCATCACAAAATGAAAATAATGCATTCATCCAAATATAAAAAGCAAAACACGACAAATGTTGAAATAGTAATTTGAACTTAAATCCAAATACTAACAAAAAAACACCCTCATAAAAAAGGAGACCATGCCCACTCCATCGTCAATCTGTGAACAAAGTAAAAACAAAAAAGATTAAACATAACATACAAAATAAAGGAAAAATTAAAAAAATCCACAAAACGAACAAAACCCACAAACAAAATGAGGTACCTTTATCTCCCTCAAACTTTCTAAAAAAGATCAAATGGAAATAGACCCAAGATACTAAATGGGCCTATTTGTTACATGTAATTGAGGTTTTCTTCTTTTTAACCTTGTAAAGAAAGACAAGGTGCACACTACCAAAGAAAATAAAGTCAGGATGCGTTAGGGAGGAGAAAAAAGCTCATCACCACAGATGAGATCTATGAGTACAATAGACTTAACACAAGCAACACTAGAAATGCTCGATTAAAGCATAGTTGTGACAACAAAAACTATATCGGTATCCCATTTATAAAATGACTACTAATGCACGATAATAAAAACGGATGATATCCACTTTTCACAAATATACCACTAAAACAAGTTATGAGTGGAGGGCACTATTCTTTTGGAGCGACTGATATATGTCATGTGCCACAGTGTATATACCACTCTCACATGCATGTGCACTGAAGTGATCCCACAAGAAATGTCAATCATGTTGACCCACCTAAAGTCTTATTGTACCCTCAATACATATTTACCACGGGTTTGGCAGCAACCCCAACTAGTCATTGTTTGCATTGGAGTACATAAAAATTGAATACATGAGATTCCTGGTGAAATGAGTTCCATATAATCATTGCTGAAGAGATGAAATGTGAATAATCAGCAATTCGGAGTGAAATATATTAAGTAGCAATGTAAATATTATTAACAAAGAAGAAAAAGAATAGAGAAGTTGCAGAGAACATCAAAATAAAGTACAACTTATCTCATTTACTTAGGAGCTAATCTGTTACAAAGGCTTTTCACTCTATTTATACAAAGAAGGGAATTAGTAACTGTGCACTAGCTAATCTTTGATTAGTTAGAGTATAAAATATCAATGGAATAGACATGATTATGGTTGTTGTTAGCTTCTGATGCAACAGTCATCACCTCAATCAGCAGACAATACAACTGTCTCAAGACTCAATGGGCTTGGACTGTGTCTTGCTAATAGATAGGACCTTGACTTTCAAAGATTTGAATTTCTAGGGTGATGGTGGAGTATTCATTTTGAATATTATTTTGATTCTCTTTCAATTAAAAGAGAAGTTATTTGATGGTCATTTAGATACTTTAATTTTAAACCACTTCCGGCATGAGTTAATCGACAAATCTCACATATTCCTAAATGGATGTAGTTCATGGACTAGGATTGCAATTGAGCTCTTTTTCTTTCTTTTTCCTATGAATGTTGTAACTGTTATGAGAAGGTTCTTTGTTATTAAGCATCATTATATGGTTCAGATCCCAATTGATCATTCTCTGTAAGCTCTCATGGTGAGGGGCCATCATCATCCCAGTGCATTCATGATGGAAGCTGGATGGATGACATGAACACCCCAGGTGATTATTCTATATTGCCATTGTGCTATTGTGCAAAACTGATGCCACTAACAATATGATTTCAGCTAATCGGTCAACATTTCAATTAGAATTAAGCTTTTTTTAAGAAGTCAAAATTTGATTGAACATAGAGATGTGCCATTTCCACATATCACCATCAAAATGCAATTGCCAAACAAACAAATGTCAAAATGCAATGCAACCCACCATATCAACCATCAAAACGTAGAAAAGGAAGAGGAAAGAAACGGAGAAGTATTGCCTCCTAAACCGTATTTGCTATTTTCATTTCTACTTTGGTTAAAGTTGGTTATTGTATATCAATTTATGGAATCCTGGAATATGCTAAACAATCAAGAAGTCTATTATGCAAATAGAAGTTTTAAAATGTTCTAATCAGAGAATGATTGAATAAATATTATAAAGATGAACAGCAGACTCCAAGTCTTGTTTTACTGGCATCTTTTACATGACAACCTTGTAAACCTCTGACGAACACATTACCCTAATGATACCCTTACTGAAAGCCCATCCCACACAGGTTACTAATGTGGTACTCCATCTGAGATAATCATTGTAGTGTCTTACTCATGGCTAGAGACTGCATGTACCTATGAATTTTGCTCTTTTATGTTTATCTTTTTCAAGCTTTTCCATGTGCAAAAGCCATTCTCAATTTGTATCTACTCATTGCATGGGTTTTCAGTAAGCAAGAAAGTTTCTTCGAATGTATTTGTATGGAAATGAGCTCTATCTGTAATTGCTGTATAGCATTAATGTTAAAGATGTGGCCACTTTTCATTAACACCAATGTAGGATTTGTGTTCTATTGCTTATGATGATTCTTCACCTCGTTTCTTCAATGTGGTGGTGTTTTTTTTGAAATGGTAACTGGTTGATTAAAAAAGGGAATGATACCACAGCACAAAGCCTAAATGTGAAAAAAATATATAAAAGGGAAAAGGTATCGCTATCCCAATTGCATCTCTTGAATTTATCATACCTCGGGTACTTCAAAATTGGTAGCATATCGTGTGGTAGCATATGATTGTGCAGATGTAGAATTTAAGCTATCTAGAATGAGATTATAAATCATATGATAAGGAGTGAAGCAGTAAATCAAGGCATATAAATTGGCAAGCCACATAAGTTGAATGCTGGCCTAGTATAGCTATGCTAAGTAGAGCTTCATTGCTCGCAGGCAACTGCATAATCTCATTGTCCGTGGGCACCTACAATACTGACCACTTAAAGGCCCCGATAGAAGCTTGTACGCAAAGGTACCAACATTACTCAAAATACAAATATACCTATAGAATAATGCTAAACTGCAGCTAAATAATTATTTTTGCATGAGCCCCTGCGCTACTAGGTATCCCACTGGTGACAAGTTTTAAATAGCTTGGTGGTACCAATGTTTCAATGAGTCAAAAGATTTTTTTATTACGATTAGAAATCATGTCAGGAGTTTGTGTAATAGGAATATTAAACACATTTAAATGCATATTTAAAATAGATAACATATAAGTTATGACTCAGAGTAATAGATTGAATCAGCAATAGTGCGTCAAACATGGACAATTTTTCAAGTCAATCAAGTGCTTGATTTGAGACAGCACACTTCCTCCAATGCAAATGAGCTCAGCATTGACTGTTCCATATGAAATTCCAATCCAACAAATAGCATTTAAGAATTATATCCCACCAAAGATGGGCATTTCCAAACCAAGATGAGCAAATCAGTGAAAAAAAAAAACAACATGAGCCTCAAAATCACACAAAATCATTGCAATCACAAAATTTTCAATTCATACAGGATCCAAATGTATGGACAAATCCAAATGAGAGAATTAAACAAAATACAAGTAAAAATCTGCAGAGATAGTGAGATAACCGAAACGGAAAAGGAGGAGAGTATGTGATTGGGAATCATACCTTGAGGCATTTGCAAACCGCCATCGTATTGAGTAAAGAGATAGAAATCTAGGGTTTGAGGATGGAGATTTGTAAAAAAAAAAAAAAAAGGGTTTTGAGAGAT
Organism: Sextonia rubra; assembly: GCA_037013555.1. Taxonomy (NCBI): domain Eukaryota; kingdom Viridiplantae; phylum Streptophyta; class Magnoliopsida; order Laurales; family Lauraceae; genus Sextonia; species Sextonia rubra. Next base: position 12,472,974 of record JASUAD010000007.1, on the reverse strand, counting down.
CTGATTACGTTGAGGTAATTCACATGTGTTTTCATTCCCTACATCACCCATGCTAATTTCCATCTTTCAATTTACAAAAAATTAAAAACATATATAAAAAATGTGTCACCTTAGATTGGGAAAGAAAAGTTAAAGAGAGATAGGAAATCACAGTCCAGCTACATCAACAACAAGTATCATATATCCTTTGAAAAAAAAAAAAATTTGTACCATCCAATCCTAAGTTCTTTGATAGTCCTTTAGTTAGACCCCATTATCAATTGAATTCCTAATCCTAAGACTAAAAAAAACATATTTCTGCAGTCGTCCTTTGTGTGTAGTTTGGTGAAGCACAATTTTTTCAAAGGAAAAACAACAAATGACAATTGATTAGTTGTTTCGACTCTCGTTTCAATGGAACAGCGGAAGTTTGTGAACCCTTTCCACAAATATTATACAAATGCGTCCTATTTGTTATCCTCATTTGGTCTTACATGTAAGTTTTAGCTGAGATTAACACAAGGATATCTTTGTGGGTAAGAATCCTACTCTCATCATAACGCCCGGAATAGACAACAGGCAGAGCAAGCGAAGGAAGAAAGAGTTTTCATTAAATTAAGTGCTGACCAAATTTCCATCTAATAGATGTGCCTATGGTAGAATTAAGAAGAAGCAGGTTTTGTGCCTGTCCCTAAACCTTAGACCCAACATTCAAAACAGGTTTGTGTTGTACCTTGCACATTACAGCACGAATTAATCACACCATCTTTCTGCATAAAGAAATAGTATATTTGATTGTTTGTCCAGGAAACACTTCAATGGTTCTTTTATCAGCAAAGCATCATCATTCGTTCATTTAATTAGCAGAAATCAAATCCACAGAAAGGTCCATATTTCCTGAACTATCAATAAAACCAGCCCATAAACTGAAATTCCCCTTATCCATTAGAAAAAAACGTCGAAAACAAAGGCCAAATGAAAATTAGAGACAAAGCATAAAGCTTTCAACGCATAAATCAACAAAAACAACAGACTCTTCAAAATCTACAAAAAAGACAAAGAACAGGAATCAAAGAGATCCGAACCGGATCTATACTAAAATCAAAAGAAAGAAAAAAGGAGGATGGGAGACTTGGAATTGCATCTTGTAAGAGGGAAGGGAAGATGTCAGGGTTTCCGTAGTGCAAAACCACTAAAACCACCACCGGCGGCCAACCACCACCGAGCCCGATCCCCCTTGTTTCCTTTGGTTGTTGTCGCAAAGCCATGCAGACAATAGAGAAAGAGAATAAGGTCGTTTTAAGTATTTTGCCCATTTGCGGGCGACCACTTACTCATCGCCAAACGTATTATACAACTCATCAGGCAGGTTTGCGCCAAGTAGCACACTACTTTGAGACTTGGTGGCGAAAAAGAGTTTGTTGCTCAATAAAAATATTGTTTAACATCCAACTGCTGTCGTAGTTAAAAAACCAAAATTTGGCGTAAATTTGGGCTGCACGCAAGAATTCATTAAGGATGACATTTGGAGATGATATTATATGGATGGTGGGCAAAAAGCAATTTATAGCGACGAATGACTTTGGTTGTCGCTAAATTTCATTGAAGATGGAGCATTTTCTTATAGTGTGCTAATTACTGATTATAAGAATTCTACTCAAAAGATGAAATACTTAAAGACAAAGCTCAGCACCTGTCAAACTGAGAATGTTGATTTGAAAGGCAAGTTGAAGATGACACTATCACAGCTGAATACTTCAAAGGAATTGTTTGACAAAATGAATGCTAGTTATACAATACCTGATGACATTTTGTGTAATTAGAAGCAAGCTAATGACAAGTGTGGTCTTGGATATAATAAAGGTGCATCCACATCAACTGCTAAAGGTAAAACTGTCCCTGTTAAAAGTTTTTCTTTAAATTCTTTTGCAACAACTACTAGCACAAATCATATGGGAAGTAATGTAAAGAAAAAAAAGATGTCTCAAATTCAAAAGCTACACCTACATATCATTATTTTGGAATTAAAGGACACATTCGACCCCATTGCAACAAACTGAAAGTCTTATCAAAGGATAAGCAATGGAGGAAATTTACGTATGAGCCAATGATCAAAACTAAAGCTATATGGATTAAGAAAGATGATTTATCCAATGCATTAGTATACATTTTGCCAAAACTCTTAAATTCGCAAATGTGAGTACCAACGTCCAATAGACCTTGATCAAGAAGGTCAACCTCCCACTCCCAATTTCAACAACGACATTATTAAGGGGAGTCACAATTGAGAGAGAACTACTGCTGGATCTTAATGTACAGATATGTTGCATGCTGACATCATTAGGTTTGTCAATTTTGGATAAAAATGGGGAGACTGAGGAATTGAATTTCGGAGGAGTTTGAAGACAGATAGAGCTGAAGATGGATTCAAATTTCTTTTTGCAACTGGTGAAGAGCTGATGGTACAAAATTCTTTCCTTTTTCTTTTCTTTTTTTTTTTTTGCAATTCAATGTATTCAATGTAATTTTGATTTTAAGTTTAGGTAAATTGATTTTATAAAAAGTTTTGTTCATGAATTGCCATAGAGGGAGATCATAAGGATTTTTGTATTGGCTAATTTATGGGTTGGACAAAACTTGAGTCCATTAGTATTATATTTTATATATCTTTTAGTATCAAATGTGGTATGAGTTACCAGATGCACTGAAGTGAGGAAATCAAAGAAAAAGCAATAAATTGAAGTGTTTTCTGCGGATAACATGATTTAATAAGGTCATATATAAAAAACAGAGTGTTGGATATAGGTAAGCTACCTAACGTTGAAAAGCTTATTTCTAGTAGATATCCATAAAGTTGGAGATTGTGTCAATCGGAAATAAAACGATAAAGTTATAGCATCGGAAAGTTTGTAAAATTTGTGTTGAATTCTATCCGATCAATTGAACAAATATTTAATCGATCTAACTTGAAATGGTAGCTTAATCTGATTGATCAGACCTTAGATCGATCGATTGGGCATTGTGTAGAAACGCACCTACCCTTCCCTATTTGTGCCAGAGTCACTTGTTGTGTTCCTACTTGGACTCTAACCTTAGATCTCATATTCTAAGTTGAGAATATTCTTTGGAGATCATCCTTTTCCACTAGAGCTTCCATTAGAAAGTTTACTGAAGGCTTCTAGTTCTAAACTTTTGCTACTTCTACTTTTTTGTAAGAGATGGTTCATCTTGTGAAGATAAGGTGTTATGGATCAAGCGTGGAGAGTAGGGCATGTAGAGTTGAGTTGTATTGTGGATTCTTATAAGAAGAATTGCATTCTGTGGTTGAGGGACTAATTGTGTCAGGTTGTGAGTATGTCTTGTAACTGTTCAAAATTAGTACTTGATAAGCCCATTAGGCCTTCTGGTTTTTTTTTCATAGGGATTTCTACGTAAAAATCTGTGTGTCTTCTACTTGTATGGTTGATTGCTTTTTTCTTGCAAGTTTACCTTATTTTATTCTGATTCATATTGTTTGACTTGCAATTTAGAAATCTAAGACCTTATAAAACTTTCACTCTACTCAAACATAAACATATTAAAAAGAATAAACTTCACAACATCTTTTCTTGATATTGCTTATGTTATCTATGTTATAGAAATGGGCCCGAACTAGATTCGGATATATGATCGAATATGAGATTTTTATACTCAAAATTGGAATTCTATCCCACTTGGATTGAACTAACTAATAAAGTTCCCTAGGTATTTTGGTTCCAATAATGGCCCGTAAAAAAAGGGTGATTTGGGTCCAATTCTTATTTTTAAGAGATATTGAGCTGAAAGCCTAGTGCCTTTTTTTAAGAGATGTAGTCTAGTGGTTTTAATTGTTCCAGTGCTTTAAATCTATTTTACTTGTTTTTGAAAATTCGTTAATCCCCATTCTACCTTTGTTTTAACTTTTTGTTTAGATAGCTTTTTAACTATCTTTATGCTTTAAGTCCTTTTTATTGGGTTGTTCACATATCACACATGTAGTTGGCCTTTTGCTCACATACTAGGTGTGTCAGAAACAGGAACTGAAAGTGCAATAGTTAGATCTCACCAAGTCCTAGAGGGGGGGTAAATAGGACTATAAAAAATTTCTTTTCAAGAATTAGGTTTTATTAGTGTGCAATCTGAAGGATTAATTAAAATTGAGATTCCCCAAAAGGATTAAGAGAGATGTTCAGAGTTGTGAGTGCTTACAGTGTGTAGAAATACAGCTAGAGTAACAAAGATGTAGCTTAGAAATGATGATCAACTCAAGTGACAAGAATGCAAGTCAACATCCACACACAACAACCAATAAACACAGTGATTTATAGTGGTTCGGTCCTAGACCTACATCCACTCTCAAGAGCAATCTCTCTTGGTTCCACTAAATAAGAGGTACTTACATAACATACACCTCTTGCAACAGTTTTTGATTCGGTGGTTTGTCTTCCACCAACTGGGGTTTTTTGATCAGGTGGTTGATTCTTGATCTAGTCCACCAACTACAATAATTTTTGATGTGGTGGTTTGTCTTCCACCAAATACAGCAATGAGAATTGAAATATTAAAGAACACTTAAACAAGGAATTGTATACCTTGGTTTTGAGTGGTGCTCTTGATGCTTGAAAGACTACCTCCAAGCTTTGACCTCTTATTCTTGCTCCTTGGTGATGAAGATCTTCAGATGAGTGCTCAGCCAAGGGAAGAGGTTTTAAGAGGGTTTGGAAGGCTAAGATTTTCTCTCAGATTTAATGGAGCCTTTCCTAAATCACCAACTACTCTTCTTGAAATAATAATGGCACTTTGTGGTGTTGAAGAGTAGGTGGTTGTGGGAGCTTTGAAGATGATTTTAATGGAGGTGCAAAGGCTCAGCTATACTAGTGATTTTCACAGTAATAAATTCAGTGGTTGGAGCAAGGGAGAGGTCCTCTTTAAATACAGATAAGCTCCAACGGATAGTTCTACGGCTAAGAACAGAATGGTCTACGGCTTAGCCATATGCTCTGACAACATCCAACGGCTAGTTTGACCAGATTCAACAAAAATTCCTTCTTACAGGTAAGCTTACGGCTTAGCCGTAAATCCTTATACGGCTTAGCCGTGAGCACCTTTCGGCCTAGCAGCGGGTCAGCCGTAAGCTGAAATCTCCCAAAAACTGCTCTTCGGAGAGTGGCCCGTAATCTTTACGGCTTAGCCGTGAATCACATTACGGCTTAGCCGTAAAGCCCTTTCGGCTTGGCCGCAAGGTCAACCGTAGGCATTATATGGCCAAGTGCACTCTCTGGATTGTGGCCCGTAGATTTTACGGCTTAGCCGTGAAACACACTACGGCTTAGCCGTAACATTTTTCGGTGCAGCCGTAGGGTCAGCCGTAGAACAAAATGGTTCAAAATATACTCTCTGGAGAGTGAGCCATAGGATCTACGGCTTAGCCGTGATCCAAGCCGTAGTACAAATGCAGGGTGATTAGAAACCCTTTTTCCTATTCTATTTCTATGGGCAAGAAGGGTCAATGATACCTTATCCCTTGGCACTCATAAAGAATCTTCTTAATTGATCTTGATCTTCCTTGAACTTGCTTGATCTTCATTGATAAACCTTGAGCTTCCTTGATCTAACTTGATCTTCATAGATGTAACTTGATCTTCCTTAGAGTAAGACTTGACTTGGGTCACGTAATTGACAATACATTTTTACAATGACACTAACAGGAACATACAGTATATAAATAGTAACATTGAGAATTCTGAATATTCCTGTAAGAATTATTAGTTGGAGATTTTTTTGCATGAATATATAACAAATAAGAACATTACTCAGGACTCAATTTTCGGTGGACCAATTGAAAAAACAAGAACATATGTTAGTATACATGATAAAGAGAAATATTAATTAGGTGTGTTAGAAATATGAACATGAGACACATGAATGTTGAGAATTTTGAATTTTTAGTGAACAAATTAAAGAAAAAAGAACACGTGTTAATAGACATGAGAAGCAGAAATATTGATCAAGCATGTTGGGAATTGAAACTTGAGACACATGGGCATTAAGAATTTTGAATTTTCGGTGGACAAATTAAAGAAATCGGAACATGTGTTAGTATAGATCATAAACAAAAATGTTGATAAGGTGTGTTGGAAATAGGAACATGAGACACAGGAGCATTAAAAATTTTTATTTTTTAGTGTACAAATTGAAAAATCAGGAACATGAGACACATAAATATTAAAAATTTTAAATTTTCATTGCACAAATTGAAACAGGATCATAGGTTAGTGTATATGATAAACAGGAACTTCAATCGGATGTATTAGAAATAGGAACATGTTTGAAATTGATGAAACAAATTATAAGATTAGAAATAAGAACATGTGGTCGTGGTGTGTGTGTGTGTGTGTGCAGACATGTGTATGCATGTCTGTATGGAGAAAGAAGAAGAAGACATGGAAGATCTCTTCAATCTGTAGATCCCTTCTGCAAAGATTTGGCCACGGGCCATTTACTACTAGATTTGACCACTCACAATCTCTTTGCTCCTCCTTCTCTTGTTCACTTGTAGACTAACCAGTAGTGCCATAAAGAAAAATAAGCTTCCATATGTGTCTTGTTCTTTCTGCACAGAAAGTTTTAAAGAGAGAGAGAAGAGTATGCGTGTGTCTATGAAGAGAGAGAGAGGGGGGGGATGGAATTTTGTTTATAAACTCCAAGTGCAGAACAGCGATATAGTAATATCCCGGTAAGTACGGGGTCAAATCCACAGGGAGCTATGTTTAAAACATTTTCAACTTGTCACCTGCCTAAACAAAATTCTAAAACTAGCATAACTAAAATCTAACAAGCACATACATTCCTAAAACGAAATAATCACAATCACAATTCAAATAAAGAAAGTAAATATTAAATCTAAAAGTTCCTAAAAATAAAATTAAATTTACTGCAAAACAAAGCAAATGTTAGAACTTCCAATAAAACTAAATCTAAAATTAAAAACTTACTAAAAATAAAACTAAACAAAGTTACAAACAAATAAGTTAGAAAGTAAACATAACTTTCCTAATTTAGAAACTGTGTTCAGTTAAAAAATCTATACTTTCTAAAAAACAAAAGATTTCTAAATCCGATTCAAGAAAGAAATTTAAGTTTAGATGAAACTCTAAATAGAAAAAAAAATCAAATTAATAATCTCCTAATGCTAAACAAATTTCTAAAACAACAATATTCAATACTATTGTACGAACAACTACAAATACAACCACACACAAAACTTTTTTTTTATTAATGAATTTACTCAAACATGATAAATTAAAGAAAATAAATACAAATCTAAAAACTCAATTTCCTAGAATAAACAAGATCCAATAATGATGAAGAAAAACGATGGACTCAATGCATGATCATGTAGTCTATTAACATGGTAAAGTAGCACATGTGATGTATGATGCATGAACTAGAGGGTTTGCCAAAAAGAATTCAGAAATCAGTTTCTTCTTGTTGTTTTAGTTCAGTTTCAGATCTGCACTTATCAATTAAACACATAAAATCAGTTTTGATACTGGTTCCAACAATCCTCAAAATAGTCTATATATATCTATGTACAAATTGTCCAAATTGAACTCAATTCCCATCAGATTTTTTTTTTACTATTGAAATACAAACTTGGGCTGTTAATAAACACTCAGAAGTCAGTTTAAAAAGATGTAATTCAGATCTGAAAATTTATTCAATAGAAATCAGTTTCTAAAAAAATATTTATACACTTCACAAATATGTCAGACAATCACTTGAATAATCCCCAACTTTCACTACAGTTTCAAAACTGTTTTTGGACTGTTTTCATTAAATTTTCAGTTCTGAATTTAGATTTAAAACAGTTGAAAACATTAAGCATCACATGTGCAAATCTGATTTAAAAGAAATCATCCAATATGTGACCCAATTGACAATATTTTCTGCACAAAAAAATCTAGACTGTTTTTCAATTTAGAGTTGTGGTATTGTTAAAACTGAAAATCTGATTTTTAAACTTATCATGATAATTACCATTAAACATGATTGAAAAGTGAAATATGCATGAATCTAATGCAACCTACAATCGTAAATAATTCAAAAGAAAAAAAAAACTGTGCAAGAACATGAAGTGCAGAAAATTGAAACAAAGTGTAGGAAAAATAACAAGAAAAGTGTAGGAATTAAAATTACAGAAATTTAAAATTCAAAAGTGTAGTAAAATAAAATAAAAAATTGCAGGAAGTCAAAGGCGGTAAGCAATTGAAGTCAAAGGTGGTAATAACAAGAAGTCAAAGGCGGTATATTCACTTAAAATTCTTTCTTAACCTATGCCTAATAATTTCTTAAAATATGCTCTCTATTTGGGTCATCAATGCAAACAAGAAAAACACAAGTTAAGCAATCATACAACCATAAGAATAAGAAAAATAAGAAGATGAATATTATTGAACTAGTATGACAATCCTTTACATAAGATGAAAAAAAATTAAAACAAAAGATTATACATACTAGGATGGAAAAGAATTCCTTCTTCTAGTTGATCTTTAAGGTTGGTGGTGTGGCTTTAGGGCTAAGCCTCCTTGATGACTTAAGATGGAGAGACAAGAGAGGGAGAGATGGAGTGTAGAAATCTAGAGGTGGGAGGTGGGTAATTCTTCCATGAAGAATATGAGAGATGGGTGCCCTATTTATACCTTTTCAAGTTCTACTCTTTTTCAAACTCTAAAATCTTAAAAATAATAAAAAAAATGAAAGAAAAAGATCTCCAAACAATGCTTTGGATGTGCAATATCTTTTGAGATTTTTTTTCTTTTTATTTTTCTTTTCTTTCCTTGCTTGCTTTGTCTAGAAGTCCCTCTTGGATGCTTCTTTCATTTCTTGTATGTGCCACATTGCATTGAGGTCTTTTAAGAGATAATGTAGGGATAAGAATCCTCTCTTGGAATCAAACTTAGCTCACATGAGGTGTAGAACTTTCCCTTTTATCTCTTTGCATTGTCAACTTTCCGTTTTTGGAAAGTTCTCCTTGTTGGCTCATAACTTGAAGAGATCTTCTAGATAATTCTCCCTTTTTTTTTCCTTTATTTTTTCGACCAAAATCTGATAAAAAACATGTGTTGGACGTGGAATAGCTTTCTTGGATATTTATTTTTATTTTTTTCTCAATTAAATCTTCTCCTTTTCCAAAAAGAACTCCTATGTGGCTTTTCTTATCCATCTTTGATGAGATATTCTTCAAATTCTCTTCAAAATCTCTTGAAAATGTGTAAAAAATAAATGGACCACATCTTGGATGTTTTACAAGTGTACCCCACACATGTGCATGTGTGTGTGGGACTATGAAGCTAACTTTTCGCAATTTTCTTTCAATTTCTTTTTCTCTTCAATTCTTCTCTCCTTTCTCTTGAAAATTAATTCCTTGCCTCAATTCTTTACAAATGGGACCCATATAATCAATTTCCTACAAAATAAATGTGAATTCATGTAAAAGGACCATTTTACCCCTAAGATCACAAATTCATAACTGTGGACCCATCTCTCATGAAATGATAATGAAAATATACACCATTTTTTATGATTTTATATGAATGAACTAATGATGATTAAAACTCAATTTATTTCATGAGAAAAATTATTTGCACAAAACTTTTCAAAGATAGACTTTTCAAAAAATATTAGGTTTCATGAATTTATGCAAAAAGTGTGATTTTTAAACAATTTATGCAGAAAAATATAAAAACGAATTTAAAATGCATGAACCCATGATATGATACTAAATGAGGCTCTTTTAAGTTAATAGGTACTTAAAATGGGTCAAAATGTGTATGAAAATATGCATTTTTTAAAGACTCATCAAATTTGTATGGAAATGGTAGAGAGTTGCAGTGACTGGATGGGAGCTGAGGCGGCGAGACAGCGATCTCGAAATGAAGCGGAGAGAATGTTTTATTAGGGTCAATGACATGGTTGTAATAATTTTTATTTTAAGTGTCCAATGCTGTTTTTTATGCTCAAAGTGGACTGGAACGGTCAAAAGTTTAGCATATAGACTTCTAGTGAGACAACTTTTAAAAATTCGACTAGGAGCTAAAAGCCCTAAAAAATAAAGACTTTTAGCAGATGTTGTGTTATTGTCCTCAGTGTGTCAAGACTAAAATAACAGTTTTAGTTTTAGTGAGGAACAAAACTCTATTAAGGGATTTTCTTTGTGCTAAAAACTTCTATTTTTTAGTGTGGTTCAAACTATTGGCAGATACATAAGGGTGTGAAGTCATATTTTTATTGTGTCAGTTCTACAACAATTTGTAATTTTTCAAAGTTCAGAGATGAAAGGAAAAGTAGAGAAACGAAGACAGAGCTTTCAAATAGAGTAGCAGCTTAGAAAATCTTAGTTAAAATATTTATGACAGGCGGAATGCAAAACCTGTATAAATGGCAGTGGAGGAAAGGCAAATTTCAAAATCGACTACTTTTAATAGTAAATGCTCATATAATCTTTGAACTAATTTGCAAAACCCGTATATATTTATAATACAATAGTCATTATCGTAAGATACAACAATATTTGAGCTAGTGATAATGGTAGTGCAATATGGAGGGTGGTTTTGTTTTAACGATCTACCTTCTGTTTGGATTCAAAAGAGGTTTTCAATCTTCTATGAAATGGACGCACCCAAAGGGTCTCGTTTGTGATTCATGTGATGGGCCGAGCAGGTCTGGTCTAGATAATTTGGTCAGGCAATTGAAGCAAAAGTTTCGTAGACATAATCCATTTATACATCAGACAACAAAATTGACTTGAGAACTCTAGTACAAAAAAGGGGCCTCCATCGGGTCCTGAAGTTAGCCTAAAGTGGATTGAAGCCATAGCTTTTCCCTCCCAGGTGACTTGAGCCTTTCTAAATCAAAGCTACATAAAAAATTGGGATGCATAACTGGTAACTGATGGTTCCTTTTTTCAATGGTCCTTTATTGATGACCCCAAGATACTATGTTCCTCCACCTTGTCTTTTCTCAGCGTCTTTAGGTCTCAAATCAAGATAAAGAAGAGCTTTTGTTAATCTATCTTTAAGAGAAGCAGCACTGAGCCAACCTCTGGATGGGTTACAAGAGAAAGGAGGATGACGAAGTAAAAAAGGTAGAAAGCATTAAATTTAATTAACTAATTATCGCAATTAAAACTCGGAGGTGCTAATAGAGGTGGTGGATAATTTTTTAATATTTCTTATCGGGCAGAGCCCAATTTTTGATATTTGAACTCGTAACCAATTTGCTATGCAATCTTGTTAAATTTCAATAGCTAATCATTGCTATCAAGATTTCAAAGTGTTAATAGAGGTAGTAAAAATATTTTTTTAATATTTACCATTGAGTGAAGCCTACTCCTCAAGAAAAAAGGCTAACATTGAAACATTACATTGCCAAAGGACAGGAGTCTATAAAATCGAAATGTGTAGCTCACAAATGCCTTCGAGCTGCACTTATACCCATGGGAATTTTTTTTAATTTTCACACCTATCAAGAAAAGGCAATAATTTCCATGTGCATTATCTATTCATCAACCCACGAAAAAAGAAAACTAGTCCCATATTTGATTCTCATTAAAGTTCTTCTCAGCTCTGTAATGATTGCAAAAGGAATCCACAGGAGATAAGTGTCATTTAGAGACATTTTGAAACGCATGCCCAACCATCCCCTGATCATGTCATTTAGTGGCAGTCGCGCTAAGTTGTAGCTACCGTTTTTCAATGCAGCTAAAGGTCAAAAATGGTGGCGGAACTTTTCTCCGCCACTATTGCAATGCAAAACTCTTAACTGCCCTGTAAGCCGGCTATGACGACAATTTTTGCAGCAAAATTTTTTTCCCTTACAATTTCGTTCACAGCTATTAGTCGCAATTTTTTTAGTGAAATGTCTTATTTACTAAAAGACCCTACATCCTTCATGTTCACCTCCTAAATAATCTCTATATAGAACTAATTTGACTATAAATTTCATATGTATTCTATCCAAATAAATTTTGTGGGTGTGTGTGTGGAAGCGCTTCATATTGTGATAGACGATTAAACAAGCCTAGGATTATCGAATATATCATTATCTATAATCCATATTTTCTTGGCTCCTAAAAAACTCTTTCTTGGAGAGCCCTGATATAGTTATCAAAATGCCCATGACCTTCAACTCAGTTGGTTTGACCCACTTGGCTAATACTAAAAACATGCTTATAGTTTCTATGTTTGGAATCCCAATATATAAATATCTGGAGGATTTTTTGTTGGCTGTGGTAAATACTCACTCAACCAACACCACACACTCACACATCCAAGTCCCTTGCAATCAGCATTACATTTGGGATTGTTGGCTATATTGTTTCTATTGAGCTATTTGTTTCTATTGAAGGGAGGTGCCCCTTTGTTTATTTAGCTACCAGTGGATTGGCTTTTCTATGGAGGGTTGTAGAGTGAATATTGTGGCTGATGGGGAGAATTCTGATTTAGTAACCTAACCTAGAAATATAGAAAGAAGGTCCAATCCATAGTTACACGCAGTACACAAGTGTAAACTAGATAGTTAGTACACTACCACAGTAGAATAGATACATAGGTGACAACTTACATAGAAAGCTGATACCGTCACTCTCTTGTGATTATATAACACTGCACAAGGAGAGGACTGCTCTATTCACATCTAAGGGATATACTAAAATACCACACGAATTGATGACATTTTCACTTAGGCAGGATTTGATACACGGAAAATCACCATGTGCTGCTTATGTGGGTGGGTGCCCGTCGATGGCAGTGGCTTCATTCCTCGGTGGGTTGGTGGGCCCTGTAAAACCGTCCGATCATAGGGTGGAGCTGGAGCACACGATTGAACATGCCTCTTTTTTGGGGTTAAAAATGGCCCTTCAAGCAGATCAAAGGCTTCCCTCCCAATCTTGGCAAGGCGTTCTTGGGTTGCCATAGACTCAAGGCAAAAAGAGGCTAGAAGAGACGATTCCAGATGGGTTTCGGTGAGCAAGTATCTAAGGGCAACCATTCACTTATATAGGGCTCTTTCAGATGGTCCACTTGCCAAACGAAGGGCTTGATGGACTGGCTTTTGGGGATTCGTGCATATCTCTCAGCCAAGGGGTCGGTGCATATGATCCTATCTGGTCCTACCAACAATTGATTTCCACGAATAGTATAAAACAAGTTAGTGAGCATAAATGAAGATAGGAACCATTTCTCTGGTGGGCACAAGGATTCAGTAGTCAACCTTGTTCCTTTGAATTTCTCGAGTCCCTACTTCAGTTCTTGGGCTGGTCCAGGGTGAAACCATTCAAGCCTGGACTGAACATTGGATCTTTCTATGGGCCTAAAATCAGGCCCAGGTATGGTCCTTCGTGCTAGACCTGGCCTTTAGGCGTACATATGATTAACACAATCCAATTATCCATCTGGTATGCAGCCACAAAGGTGCCTATGGTGTATGTTGTGATTCCGTTGAATGATGAGGTAAATTGCCCAATTGAGGATTTACCAACTCCTTGTGCAAGCACGTAATTTTTGGGGGAAATAATATTGATATCCTCTTCATTAATCAATCACTACCAAATAGGTGTTGCTAATTTCATTGATAGCAACGAATGGGATCGTAGATCCCTACAATCAAGGATGGTCCAGTCCAATCGAAGAAGAAACAAAGGTTGCGGACACAACTACTAATCTCTACCACCTAATAAATAAGAATGAATGGGCTGATCACGTCCAAGTCTTCCAAAGGTTGGAAAGTACCCTATTCTTGATGGGCTTGAGCCCTCCAGCAGACCCATTGGCCCAACTTGTGATCCAAGCTCAGTCCTTATTGTGCAACTGGGCTGCGTTGGATGGGTTCTCATCAGCCTTAAAGCACAACTGAAACAACAGCCCAATTGCCCAAAGAGGACCAGGTTTGTTACTAGATCGCAATGGACGGGCTCATGAGTACCACTAGATATAAGATAAAGGTAGATTTAGATTTGTGCATCCCATGTTTGACCATGGTCCATCAAAGCAACGGTTTAGATCAACGATCACAAGAAAAAAAAGGTTCATGGGTTCCTGCGTGTGCGAGCTTTCTGCGGGGTCCCAACCCTCTTTACTGGGTTATAAAAAACATTCATGTGGTGCTCTTGTTTGTTTTGTGGTAAAAGTTAGAAATGCCTGAATATCCTTTTTGTTATTTTGTTGAATGAGAAATGTTTTTTCCTCATCTTTTTCCCTGTTATTGTTATTCTTGAACTACAACTTTCACTTTCTCTGGTCGTTGTATAGATACCCTATTTGGTCCTTTTTTTTTTTTTTTTGTTTTTTGGTTAACATACCCAAGGGGGGTAGCTAGTTAGGACTCAAATGGAGAGCCTAGACATATGGAAAGAAAGTCCACTCAAATGGGAAAAAAAGCTTATACATGAGCGACGAAAACCCGCAAAAGTGGAAAAGAGGCCTGTACATGCGGAAAGAGGTGACATACTCAAGGTTCAAATTCTCAGAACTCAATTAAAAACACACACCTCTTACCACTAGGATAAATTGGTAGTTCTTCTCTCTTTGATCCTATTAGAGAAGCAAATGCATGGACCATTTAGTTGCAGCGGATAAAGTCTCCAAATGGTGTATCCTGGTCAAGAGACTACCTTCCTTTTTTTATTGGAGAATAACTAGAGATATTTTTTTAATCCGCTATAAAAAATCAGACATTCATCAATAGCTGCAAAAGTTATGTCGGTGCCCAATAGTGTCTTTGACCCGGGCTAGGCATTGGTTGAATTGCTCAGATCCAATCTTGTGACTATTGATCTGGCCACACCTTGCCTGCCAGCCTGGTAGCTCTAGTGATGGCCTGGGTGAACCATTTTCATACATAGATTGTGAACCAATCTAGTTATACATTGGTCCTAAAATTCGATCCATCCTACAAGCATGCGTATGGAGATTTTTAATTTTTAGTACCCCAGCCAAGGGGGTTGGGACCAAAAAGAAAATGCGCGAGTGGGAAGAAGAGACTACAAATTGGGTAGAGAAGGCCGCATGACTGGAAAGAATGATACACCAAGGAATCGATCCTTAGAGAGCTAAGTGACAAATGAGATTGTCAATCGTTTGGAGTTAATGCTAGGAAATATGCAAATATTGGATATGTATCACACGTTTCATAGTCCCAACCTTCAACAAATGCAATTGTGGGATGGGAAGATTCTCGTTAAATGTAGCCCAGAGTAATTATTTGGTGCTAACACCTTCTTTGAGTTTTTTCTGTCGAAATAGGAGAAAAATGAAATCATTTTTTCCATACCGAGGATTTCAATTTCCCCTTAGGGTATATCTGGCAACAGTCCTTGCCGTGGATTTTTCTCATGTGTTCTTTGCTTTCAAGGAAAATCCATGTTTGATATACCGTGAAAAAACGTCCCAAAGAAGTCTGCTCTCCTTGCTTCCATTCATTTCCCTCCTCAGACATCCCCCTATCTGATTTCAAGCATATGTGCATGCACAGAATTGGGGATGAACATTGCTAAAGGTGTTAGTTTAGGGATAATCCACTTGGTCTTTGGAAACCTACTTTATTAGTCCGCCCACTACGATTCGAACCATTAATCATCGTTAAAAGACTATAACGACTAAGATATCAAATATCAACTGTTAATTCATCTTAGATTTGTAGATATTTACAAAAATGTCCAACTCTCCAACTCAGATCAAGGGATCTACCATTTTGTAAATCCCATTTGCATAATCCAAATCTTCCAAACTGTATAAAAGGCCAAAAACGGTTATGGCTTCAACTTTGGTAGCTTCATTCACCGTGGATCATGAGAAAATGGCTGAAAATATATGACTGTTCATTTCATCAAATACAAAAAAGGGGATGTGCATCAGTCTAGTTTTTGTCATTTTTTTGGTTTCCGTGGGACTGGAAATCATGATCGGGACCATGGAATGTTTTCTGAAGTTAAAAATAGTTAGTTAATTGATTTTCAGCTGTTGATCCCTCTTAGATTTTGATATATTTGTAAAACAATTTGTTCTCTAAAATATTATTTTTAATTTATGTGGGCTTGGTTTTGCATGATCCAAACTATTCAATTCCTTTCAAAAGCTCAACATAACCACATATTAAAAGCTCAGCCGTTGATCCTGCATGGATTATGAGAAACTTTCAAAATCTTTAGATCCTTAATGGGAATCATTTTTTTTTTGCCAAACTTGGAACAATCTTCATGGAGGATGGCTTGATTCCATTGAAATAAAGGAATCATCTAGAGCATGGAATTCCTCCCTATAATGGATGTTTGGCAAACGTACCCTAAGGTTAAGAATATTGTGGGGTTCCTCTCTCACATGGATACTTAAATCCAGGAGAGTAGAGTCTTCAAATAACTCTTAAATGAGTTCGTATAAAAAACAACGGCTCTTAAATGAGTAAAAGCCAAAGGCTTGCTATTCAATTCAGACTAGATGGATAAATACGTAGATGAATTAAGCAAGTATATGGACCGACATCATGGGAGATTACATAGAGAAGCTACACGAGATATACCTATTACATTCACTCTCTGTTTTGGCTGGACTAGATACACATATTACATTCACTCTTTGCTTTGGCTGGACTCGATATCCAAACATTTGCTTTGAAAATGGCCTTGTTCCAACTTCCAAGGCATATATGGATATTTAGGTGCGGCTTGATCAATCTAACCAAAATGGATAGATGAGTTGATGATGGGAGAGTTGTTAAAAGGATAGAATATTTCAAAGTGATTCTCTTTTGACAACATGCAGACAGGATGATAATAGAAAACGAGAGATGGGATAAAAATAAAGAGGCCCTGCAAACCATGACGTTGACGAAGACGTCGTTGCATGCATGAGGTCATCTGACTTTGCATCATGACCCATGAGAGAGGGAAGCAAGCACACCCAAAAAGTAAAAGGGCTCCATATCCGAGAGCACGGCGGTTCCCACTTGATTATTTAGGGCCCGTTTGCATGCACGGAAAAAAATACAAGATTTTATTCTTTTTAAGATAATTTTGTTTCCCTTTTATCTTATGGTGTTTGGCTGACTGAAGAGAAAGAACAGAATCTTAAGTGTAAGATTTTCTCTTGTTGGTAGGCCTGTAAAAAGAAATCTTCAAGATAAAAATCTTCAATTATACAGGTGCCATGTGGACAACGATCTCTATCTCTCCAGCACCGTCTTTTTCTCCTCCACTCACTCTTTACTTTGTAGTGCCCCCTCTCTCTCTCTCTCTCTCTCTCTCTCTCTCTCTCTCTCATGCAACTCTTCTCTTGTACATCCCTCTTTTCCTTGCCCTCTTCCTTCCCCCACCTAGTAAACCATTGTCCATTTTACTTTTACTTTTTTCCCCTCTTCCTCGTCTGATTCCCTCTAGCCACCACAAACTATGTGGCCCACATTTTGTGTGATCAATCTACTGTATACTTGAAGTGCAATCAGAATCAATGATCACATTGCTATTATCGATAATGTGACCAGCTTTGGAAAATGAAAGTGGGCCTTGAATAGAACAAATCAACGATTTTTTTAGTAATTTTTTTTAAAAATTGGTCTTTTATTTGAGACCGAAAGTGGATATCTATGAGTCCTAATCCCAAAAAAAATCATATTGATCAATAATTGGTGCGGATTAATACTCGATAAATTTTAGTTGGTCTACCTTCATTAGGCCCCTTTTTTTTTACATGGGATTCATTATTGAGAATTATAAGGAAAATCTTGCCACAAGTTTTTTATCCAAAAAAACAGAGAACAGGGCCCACTTTTTTGAACATTGAAACAAACTAATGAAGTTTTTGACCGTTTCCTTGTTTTGGAAATGGATGTCAATCTTGATATTAGCAAATATTATAATCTGTAATAATTGCCAAACGGGTAAGTACAAATCTAATGAATTTTTCAAAAACCACCAAACGGTAAATATTATATTCTATATTATTCTAATATGTCAAGATTCAAATCTGTAAACATTTTTTTCTGCATGTATCCAAACGTGCCCTTAGGGTTCAAGTCCTGGGTACATGACCGTTTCCTTCATGTGCAATCTTCTAGCCAAAACTAAAACTTAGACCTAATGTTAGAATTTATAGAAAATAAACTTCATTATATCATTTCCTGACATGTTTATGTTTTTTTAGTTTGTAGCAATGGGTACGAATTAGATTCAGTTAAATGAAGTAGATACAAGATTTGTGTATCCAATATTGGATATTTATCCACTTGGACAAAAGTAAATATAGTCTGCTTGGTAAATTTCCTTTTGACCATGGTTCAAATTATTAACCAATCGATACTAGCTATTAGTCTTATTGGTTGATACATAATTGGTATGGAGTCATATTCCAATTCTTTTCCAAGAAAAATAATGGGCGTTTGGAAACTCTAGTCTAATCAAATAAGAATTAATTAGTTTATGTTCTAGAATAGAAGAACTAATTTTAAAGTTTCAATTTATAACTAGTAAGTTTGGTAAAATTATAAGAGCGCTTATTTCACAATAGAATGTTAGGTAAACATACCAATGAGAGATAATTATTAGAGGGGCATTTATTTGTCATTTACTAAAAGTTCTTTGCCATGGGACTCACGTTTATAAGCACAACATGGGCCCCCACCTTTACAAACTAGAACAAGGCCACACCTTTCTAAGAATTGAAATGTGGGCCCATGTTTTGTAACTGTGAATATGAGACCAACTTTTTGAATTAAAATGTGAGACCATCTTTCTGAATTGTTGTACATGGGGCTTAACTTAAAGAGTTATAAGATGGGACTTAACTCAAGGAATGAGAATAAGGGGCCATTTTT
Organism: Sextonia rubra; assembly: GCA_037013555.1. Classification (NCBI taxonomy): domain Eukaryota; kingdom Viridiplantae; phylum Streptophyta; class Magnoliopsida; order Laurales; family Lauraceae; genus Sextonia; species Sextonia rubra. The sequence goes on along the minus strand of JASUAD010000007.1, from coordinate 12,454,113 downwards.
GTAGGAATTAGAACATGGGCCCACATTTAGAAATTAAAATACAAGTCTACTTGTGGAAATTATAAAAAGGACTTATATAGCAAACCACTTTTAGAAATTACAACATGAGTCAAACCTTGAGATTCTGTTTGGTTGTAAGTATTTCTATCTTGATTTCTCTTTGTTAAGAATTCCTGAGCGCATTGCATGTCTTGTTTCTTTAGAATTCAAATGACTTGTTTGATAGGTGAGAATTCTTTAAATTGTCATCCCCAATGACACTATTGCAATGTAAAATTTTTTTCTGTGAATTCTAAATTCCCTATTTGATTGAGTTTGGATGGTGATGAATTGTCCATGTGAAATATAACTTTTGCCTAATAGAATCCTCAAAATTTTGTATTTTAGAATGCAACTTTACCTTTGAGCATTTTGGAATTCTACTTTGGGAGATGAGCATTAAGAATTCTCCAAATGCTCTCGCTAGCCAACATATTTCTAAATTCTTGCAACCAAAGCAATTCTTATAATTAGAATGGTGGGATCACTTTAATTGAAATTATAATACAGGCCCACCTTTTACAGGAATTACAAAGTGGGCCTTTATTTTTTATTGCAAAATTGAGACACTATCCTTTAGAATTACAAAGTAGGGTCATGTTTTTTTATTTTGAACATAACACACATCCTTAGGAATTGTAGTAACTGAGGCCGACCTTTTACAACTCACACCAGAGAACCCACAATTTGCATCAATTTCAAAATTTTATAAAGTTATTTTAGCTGAAACGACTCTACTTTATAAAAAAAACTAGAAAAGGGCCCCATTAGCTTGGTTTTTTAGGCAGTCAAAGCACAATTGATATTAAAATAAAAAAAATATAACTAAGGGTTTGACCAAATGATCTAATATGTAAATAAGCTCTAAATCATCAATTTTCCAAGAGCATTCAATCATGTCGAGATGAGGAGGGCGAGAATGTGGGAAAGGCCAACAATGAAACAATAGAACTAAAGTATTGTATAGAATCAAAAAATGTAACTTCCAAATGCTTTTGAATTGCACTCTATACCAATCGAAGTTTTTTTTCTTGCACATCGATCATGGAAAGGCAATTCCATTCACATGTGCCTTTTCTATTCATCAACCAACGAAACAGAGCAAAATCATCTCATATTTGATTATCCATCAAGTTCTTATTCACTCTGTAACCGTAACTGCAAAAGTAATCCATAGGTAGAGAAGTGTCATTTACAGTAATTGAATTCCTACTATTGTATTTAGGTAAGTAGTTCACACTGAAAAATTAAAGGAGAATATACAAAAAATGTCCATAGAATAACCTCTCCTTTAATGAAAATTCAATCAAAGTGTTGATGATAAATGAAACTCCTCATCAACATAAAATTTTAAATGCTTGCGCCCGGCCTTGTTTTCTATGGGAGGTAGTAGACTGAATATTGTGCTTAAAGGGAAGAATCGGAATTTAGTAGCCCAAACTATAAAAATGAAGAGGGCCAATCCATAATTACAAACATGACACAAGTGCATACTAAATATGTAATACACTATAACAGTAGAATGCATGGATACATACGTGACCACTTAGATATAAGGCTGATACCGTCACTCTCTCGTGCTAATAGTTACATTACACTGGGAAAGGACTGCTCTATTCATATCTTAGGGACTTACTTACATACCACACTCGAATTGCCGACATTTTCACTTAGGCAGGATTTGGTACACGGAAAATCACCATGTGCCGATGAGGTACGTGTTCCTTGGGTACCACGAGGTTGTCCCTGGGTGCAGCTGGAGCCCTAATCCAGTGCTGAGCAAGAAAAGCAGGTTTCTTGTTCTGGGCCAAGTGCCCTTCAAGCAGTTCAAAGGCATCCATCCCAATCTTGGCAAGGTCTTTTTGTGTTGCCATCCAAACTGAAGGTGAAAAAGGCTGTTAGATTAATGATCTGAAGGTGGGTTTTGGTGTACAAGTCTCGAGGGCTACCATTCACTTATATAGGCCTGTTTGATAAGGCCCACTTGCGAAATGAAGGTGTTGATGGATTGGCTTTCGGTGGTTCGTGCATATCTCTCACCCGGGGGGTCCTACAGTTATTCTTTTCTGGTCCTTCCAAGAATTGATATGGACAAAAAGTGTCAAACAAGTTAGTGCGCATACGTGAGGATTACAACCATTTATCTTGTGAGCAAGAATATTGGAAGGAGGATTATCGTCAACTAAATTTGTTCCTTGCAATTTCTAAAGTTTCTACTTGTGCCTTTGATTGGTATTAGTAGGCGTGTTTCATCGGCCAGGTCGAGCAGTCCATGCCGAAAACTGCCCATGCATGGACAGTTTACTCAATGCTTCTACTATTACTAACACACTGGCCCCGAAGTCAGGCGTAGGCTGCACCAATTAGCATAATATATAGTACTTTGCAAAAAGTTGAGCTAAAAAATGGCTTTTGAGCATATATAGAATCAGGCGTGGCCCATCTAGCTATCAGGCCAGAGTGAGCCCTGTATCCACCTACAGCCTAAAAACAAGACCTAAACACAGGCCTTAGAGGGCTCGGCTAGAGACAAGATCAAAGTCCATCTCATGAGCAACCTGATAATGAGATGAAGCCCATGAAGGCCGATTTTGTTGAATAGCAGTGTCTTTTACTTGTTATCTACTTTTTCTTCATAGCTGCTCTTTCTTGAACGGCATTTTCATTTCCTTTCGGTCATTGCATTGCATGGATATTCTATTTGGTCCTATTAGAGGAGCCAATGCTCAGGTTGTTCCTTGCCATTTAGCTGGAGTGGATAAGGGTCAAGAGAATACATTCCTTTCTATCTCTAACCAAAATAACTGATTCAGAAGTGGCATGAATTTGGATAATATCTAGAGGTGGTTTCATAATCGTCATCAAAATTGAAACATCCGTCAATAGATCCAATAGTTATCTTTAGGGATGTAAATGGTCAGTTCTAGCCTGGGTCCATAGTGGTTGAGAATGACTTGAAAACAGGTCCAGTTCCGGGTTAGGTATAGAATGACTTGGAAAAACTGGTTTTTAGGAAGAATTTTTAAAATTTGAGATAATATGTCGGGTCCAACTCCACGGGCTGAAACCAAATGTTGATCTGGACCCCGACCCGTTTTTTTTCACAGGTCAAAATAGAACCTAAACCCTGGCCTGTTTACTTATTAGGAATTAAATAAAGACCCAAATCCAATTATTAACGTGTTGGAACCTCTGGGTAAATGGAGAATTAAAGACCCATTGACATCCCTAGCTATCTAGGTTCCTTTTGACCCAAGCTAGCCTTTGGTTGAACCGTTCAGATCCGATCTTTTACTATTGATGAGACCACTCTTTGCTTGCCTACATAGTGCATAAAGTGATGGTCTCGGCTGAACCAGCTTCATACTATTATAGGCTGTGAAGTGAACCCATCCAATTTTGAATTGGTCCTAAAAATTTGGCTGGGTTCAGCCTATGAGCCTGAGAATTGAGATCTCGACTCATTTGCAAATTCAACCCAAAGAGTCGTCAATACCTGACTCCTTCCTTGCTCATGAGTCATAAATCGGGCTGAATCCTTAGCTATTGGGTCGGACCACTAAAGGCCTTGGACTTGCTTGTGAATTCAGGTGTGAATTGTAATAGGTTTAATTGCAATGTCTTGATATGGGTGTTCATGGGCAATGGAGGTCTGGCCTGAGGCTTGTCCAGCGCTACAGTTACTCATCAGGCCAAATGTTTAGGCTGCAGCCAACTAACGGGCCTCAAAATCAGGACAAACCTAGAAAATTTGCAAAAGATAATCCTTTGCTACTTGCTAGGTTTGTTCAAGGGTCGGGCCAGCCCGAGCTCTGTTTGCGTTGTGGCGTCCATCCCCCGTAACATCTAAGGTTCAAAGCCATCCCATCTTGTGCTTCAAGCATCTTCATCTCCTTCAAAGGGCCAATCCGCAAACACTAATTTAAATCACAGACCCATTTCTTTACCAAAAATTTAATAAAAAAACATTCACTTATCCATTTCTTAGCACTTCTTTCCACAAGTTTGTGGTCAAATTTTCCTTATATTTACCTATGTATGAAACTATGAATATGTATCGGCCCAACTTCGCTCCAGCATGTCTAGACTCGAGTGATACCTTTCTTGAGGATGGCAGTGTTCGTGAGTCAAGGGCACTCCGCAATAGCAAGGAAAGTTGTTCTTTTTGTTTGGTGCAATATATTTTTTTATGTGAAAGACAAAATAAAAAAAAGTGAAATTAATTTTCATTCTGGCGAGGACTTCAATTTCCTAGGAGAATGCTTGAAATGCATAATTTCTCTATACCTCTCTTTTATATATATATATATATATTGGACTATGAAATTTTCTTGTCATACAAACAACTTATAAGTTAGTTGAATCCAAACTACAACTATTCAAGGAAATTTTCCTCTCGTGATTGAGCACCTGTAGAAGCCAGCATTCGGACCATTACCAAAGGCATACCAAACTGTCAGAACTACAACACCCCCCCCCCCCCCCCCCCCCCCCAAAAAAAAACAAAACTTAAACATAAAATAAAGAAAATCTGAAAAACCCTTATAATTTAGGAAATTAGAGAATTTTTTTACATAGTCCTCCACTCCAAGATTTTTTAAAAAACTCCATATATAATTACATGCATTTTTTTAAGGTCCTTAATTTCACCGGATCTCGAATGAAGAATGACACTAATGCACAGTGCATAGAAGAAAATCATCCAAACTAATTCAATTCTGATGAGTTGGATAAACATGTAGTAAGCACACACATTGATATTATAGCTTGTTACATAGAAAAGCTACACTCGATATACATATTATATTTACTCTCTGCTTTTGGTGGGGGATTCAAACTTTCACTTGAAAATGGCCTTGTCCCGAGGCATATATGAATATTTGGTCCGGACTTGGGTGGTGATCACAATTCCTCCGTACATCTTCGCCGCTTGGTTGCAATCTATGGCCTCCCTTGGAGTGGGTTTGTGTGGTGCTGATGGACCCTCGCGGCCTTTCCACTGGTCGATGAGTCCGAACCCTTCTCTTGCTATCTTCTCCAGTTTAGCTGCTTGTGCCATCGGTGATGAGTGTTGTTAGTGTAATGCCACTACAAGAAAGTTGGCATTTAGCTGCGGTATATTTTGCGGCTAAAAGTAACAAAGTCGCCACTAAAACTTTTAGTGACAACATTTTTATCGCCGGTACGCTGTTGCTAAAAGTGGTGTCACTAATTGTTTTAGCTACAACTTTACAACGTTGCGGCTAAAAGTTAAACTTTTTGCTACGAAAATAAAATTGCCACTAAAAGTCTAGTATTTAGTCACAAAGTTTGTTGTAGCTAATTTTAAAAATAATTGTAGCTATAAGTATAAAGTTGCCACTAAAAAATCATTATAAGCATACGAAATTAGAGTTTTGGTGGCAACTTTTAGTTGTAGTTAAATGTATAACTTTTAGCTGCGACTATAAATTGTCATTAAAAGTATTTGACTTAGTAGTTTTAGTGACAACCTTTTGATGCTACTAAATACTAATCCTTTAGCGACAAACATAAATCGCTACTAAAAGTATTTAAATATAGCAGTTTTATTGGTAATTTTAGTGGTGACTTGTAGTCGCAACTAAAAGTTAAACTATTAGCAGCAACTATAAGTCGTTAGTAAAAGTATTACATGTAAGACTTTTACTTGTGACTTGTTATTGCCGCTAATTTTAAAATTAAAAATAAAAGAAAATAATATTAATTTATTAAATATTTTTCCTTTTAATTTATTTGCTTCTCATGAACCTGCCTACTAAGGTAAGAAAATAAAAATCTTCATTACGACCAGGTATTAAAATATAAATATAAATTTAAAAGCATTAAGTTCCAAAGAGTATTTGAACATCACATAAAGAAATAAAAGCTCATATAAAATAAAAAAAAAGTCATGATTATCAGGCTGTTCACTAGTTATGCATCATATCAGAATTTGCCCCGACTCTTTGAACTGCTGGAGGAGGGTGACGAATTGAGATTTCAGCGCAGCTTGCACCTCATCATGCATCTGTTGCTTCTGTAAGGCTATCTGGGACTCTAGAGACTCAAGTCGCCTCCTATCTTCCTCAGCTTGCCTTCTGTCCTCCTCAACTTGCTTTTGAAGCTCCTCATTCTCACTTTCTAGCCGCGCACGAATTTGTTTTTCAACTGTAGAGGCCTTGGGCTTTGGACCAGCTCCACGACCACATATATATCCTGATCTCTCTGGTCCAAGTACTGCCTCAAACCTCTGATCTTCAGTCATAGGAGTATCGCCCTCCTCTAATGGCTGAGACTCTAGCCTCTGAAGCTCCTCCTATATTTGAAAAACAATTATGATCATTTATCAATTTAGTAATATATATACTATAAGAAGATTAATAAAAAAAAAGAAAAAGGAGCAATAAGTTACATAGACTTTCTGCAAATCTGGATCTACCCAAGCATTTTTTTTCAGGCTAAATCGAGTGGCGAACCATAAATTAGTTCGGGAAGGCTCGTTCCCCGTCTCAAGATTACGCTGTCATTACACAAGTTAACACATATAATATAAATTTAATAATAAATTGTCATAACCATTATGAGTGAAGTTTACATTATCATAGCTAATTCGAGCAAAAGCCTTCGTCCCAGCAATATGACGGATTTTCTGCTTTTTCCGATTCTCCTTATTTCTATTGCTTATTTTCTGCATTTAAGAACCATAAATTACAAGTACCATAAATAGAAATGATAGATTCAAAAGGGTAAACGATATAAGTTTGAAATTAACATGCATATCTTAAATTCTTCAGATCCAAAATACCTAATAAGATCAACCCAAACGTCTTGACTTACACCTAAAGGAGGATTCTCCAGTCTCATTTCATCTGTTTCATACTTGGAATAATGATCCTTATGCAGCCTGTGCCGATAGTCCCTATATTGGCGATTCAGCTGTTGATATATAGCTTCCTGAATATGAGGTTCCTCTTGGAGAGAAAACTTTTGCTGCACAATATCATATGAGTATGTTAGTAAATAGAAATGCAATGTAGTAACGTCAAATGTAATCATAATATTATAATTTAACATATGACCTTCCTAATTTAAATGACTTACTTTCATAGCAAGCCACATTTTGTTTTTGTCATCATCTGGAATTGCTTTCCATTTGGAAAACTGAAGTGGGGCCATTTGTCTTACAATAATACCCAACTCAGTGATTAACGCTTGAGCATTGTTCCCTACAGCTCGCATCAAGTCTGGTGGAATATCCACCACTAACTTTTCTCCTTCACGCCTCCTCTTTGCAAGTGTAATGCCCCTGGTCTTTCCTCGTCCTTTCTTCCTGGATGTACATGGCCCTATTCAATTGAAATACAATTAAAATTATTATATTGCACTAATAAATTTAAATATTGTTACATAAACCATAAAAAGTACATGCATAATTTTAAGCGGTACTTAACATACCGGTGCTACCAACGACAACATCATCTCGAGCAAATGCCTCAATCTGTGTGTGTTCCGAGGGTCTTGTCTCTAATGTAGCTTGCCCTAACTGTAAGGGATGGCCTACAGAAGCTCCTCCTCGTCTGCCATTACCTCGTCCTCTACTGGCCATGTCTATAATCTATCTGCAATACTTTATATTAAATTAATATTTAATAGGCATATGCATACATATCAATCACACGTATTGAATCCAAAAAAGATTACTATATGCTATATGATCATGGAATATAAGCTTTCCTTATTCATGTATTAATTGATTAAAAATGAAAATAAACATATGATACAAATTACATCAAGCTATTGGCTTCACTATCATCATCTGTACTCAATCCGTCTTCTTTAGTATCATAATTAGTGGAGCTACAACCCTCCTCGCTTTCATCATTAATAAAAGTGTTAACATCCTCATCATTCTCTTCTTCATTCATTACAAGATTTGCATCAACAAGAATTGGAGGAATATCATTTCTTGGCCATGCTACAAAGTCATCGCCACTAACTTTCAATGTGTCAGCTATAGTATATGACTCATTCTGTTGGAATGGCTCGTCATCATCGATTAGCTCTTCATCTTCATCTTCTGGGATATCATACAAGTCTCGAGCCTGTGTCTTCACCACGATATGCCAATCGTTGCCTAATCGAAAGTCTTTGACATAAAAAACTTGTTCCACTTGAGACGCAAGCACAAATGGCTCATCCGTATTCCATCTTCTTGCAAAATTGATACTGGTATAGTTATGTTTATCTCTATGGATTCCTCTACCTTCTTTGCCAACGTCCCACCAATCACATTTAAAAAGAAAAACATTATGGTCCCCAAAATAGTCTAATTGAATTATGTCTGTCAAGACACCATAATAATCTTGGTTTCCTGTTTTGTCATCTCCCTTTACAACCACACCACTATTCTGAGTTTTTCGAAACTTCTCATGATCTTTTGTATGAAAACGGAGACCATTAATGATGCAACCCTTATATCGTGTCACTCTTCTGTCAGGACCTCGTGCTAAATCTAGAAGTTCCTTATTGACATGTGCATTCCTTTGACTATACAATTGTGTAACCTGTTCATATATGTAAATGAAATAAATATATTATAATGAAAAGTAACATGTAGTATAAAAACATATATGTTTAATGATACTTACACGGTCTTCAAACCATTTAGGAAACTTATCTTCATGTCTCTTTACTACATTCCTTAGACTCTCCCTCGCCATCTCCTCTTTGTGTTCACTATATAAAAAGATATATAATTATAACCTTTAAGAAAATATATTCTAAGAAAGATAAATTGGATAATTGACAAACACTATATGTGCATCAAATACACTGGGATGATTGTGATAGTACTTAATAAATGGTAGAACTTCATCGCAGTTTTTTAAGGTGTAAATGCGAGCCTGCTCCCAAGCTTTGTCATCAATGTATCCATATTCTCCTTTCCCTAATGGACGACAATTCTGTGAAAAAAGGGATAAGCCTTGATGCATTTGCCTGTTAGCTCCATCGTAATTTCTTTCTACTCTATTGAATTTGGTTTCAACCCCATGCAAGTACATCGAGCAGAATGTTAGGCATTCTGCAGCAATACAACCTTCTGCAATTGACCCTTCTGGAAATGCCTTGTTGCTCACATAACACTTCAACGTATGTAAGTATCTGATAAGATATAAATTCAAGATGATAAATGAAAGAACACTATGATTTTAACATAACAATTGTAAAATTAATAGTAAGAATAAAAAAAATACACTACCTTTCAATTGGATACATCCATCGATATTGCACTGGTCCACCAAGAATTGCTTCTCGTGCGAGATGAATGGGCAAGTGTACCATAATGTCGAAGAATGATGGTGGGAATATCCTTTCCAGCTTGCATAGTGTTACAGCAATTTGGCTTTCTAGCCTTTCCAAAACATCTTTTGTTAATGTTCTAGAACACAACTCCTTAAAAAATTGGCTAAGCTCAATTAGTGCATCACAAACTTCATCGGTTAAAGATCCACGTAGAGCAAGTGGGAGTAGTCTTTGCAAAAATATGTGGCAATCATGACTCTTCATGCCTGTAATTCGACATTCTCTAATATTCACACGTCGAGATATGTTTGAGCCATAGCCATCAGGGAATTTCACTGAAGCTAAGAATTCACATAAATTCTTTTTCTCAGCAATGGACATCGTGTAGCATGCACAGGGCATTTTATAGGAATTACCATCATGCTTTATGTGTAATTGATGCCTTATACCTATCTCTTGTAAATTTAAGCGACTCTTTTCATTGTCTTTCGTTTTGCCTTCGATGTTCATCAATGTCCCAATAATATTATCACATACATTTTTCTCTATGTGCATGACATCTAAATTGTGGCGCAATCTAAGGGTTCTCCAATAAGGCAATTCAAAAAAAATACTATGTTTTGTCCAATTTAAATCATCAGCACGCTTCCTTTTCTTTGGTTGCGTTTTTCCAAATTTCACTGGTTCGACGTGACTCAGTTGCTCAAGCACATCTTCCCCAGACAATGGCTTTGGTGCCTCTCGAAGTTCCTTTTTACAATCAAAAGAAATCTTTCTACGTCGCCATATATGATTTATTGGTAAATAGCGACGATGACTCATATAACAGATTTTTTTTCCATTCTTCAACCTCATATATGATGTCTTGCTATTGCAAGTAGGACAAGCCAAATAGCCTTTAGTGCTCCATCCTGATAAGTTGCCGTATGCAGGGAAGTCATTAATAGTCCATATCACAACAGCGTGCAATTGAAAATTGGTACCTGTATAAGCGTCATAAGTTTGAATGCCATCTTCCCACAATTCTTTCAACTCATCTATCAAAGGTCGCAAATATACATCAATGTCATTTCCAGGAGACTTTGGTCCTGGAATAAGCAAAGACAAAATAAAAAATGGACTCTTCATAAATTTCCATGGCGGTAGGTTGTATGGCACAAGAATAACCGGCCATGTGCTATGGGAAGTGCTCATATTTGAAAAAGGATTAAATCCATCACTTGCTAGCCCAAGTCTAACATTACGAGGGTCTTGGGAAAATGAGTTGTACATTTTGTTAAATTCATCCCAGGCTTCAGCATCAGCAGGATGCCTCAACACCCCATCATTGACACGCTTCTCTTTATGCCACCTCATATCTGTTGCTGTCTCTTTTGAAAGAAATAACCTTTCTAGTCTCGGTTTTAGTGGAAAGTAGCGCAAGATTTTTTGAGGAATTTTTTTCCGTTTACCATCAATAAATTTATATCTAGGCTCTTTGCATGGTGGACACTCTTGTTTGTTTTCATGCTCCTTCCAAAATAGTACACAATCATTTATACAAGAATGAATCTTTACATAGTCAAGTCCAAGGTCACGAATTATATTTTTAGACTTGTAGTAGGAATTGGGGAGCGTCTCACCCTTTGGAAATGCCTCCTTCAATAACTCAAGTAGCATTGTGAATGATTTGTTGCTCCAATGATTAAGTATCTTTAAATGCAATAGCTTAACGATAAACGACAACTTAGAGAACTTCTCACATCCTGGATATAGTTTTTGTTCAGCATCCTTCAACAATTTCATAAATTTATTTGCTTCCCAGTCGGGTATTGTATTATCGTTGCTACCAGAATCCCCTCTTGCCAAAGCATTTACAGTTGCTGCAGTATAATGATCATGTATCATTTCATGCATGTCATCATGATTATCTTCATCTTCATTATTAGCCTCATCGTCATCATTTTCATCGGTACTCGACTCAAACTCCTCCCCATGGAATGTCCATAGAGTGTAACCTTTAACTATACCATAATAATACAGATCAGCTTCCACATCATCCCTAGTTTGGAAATAGACATTGTTGCATTTAACACATGGGCACCGAATCTTATTCCCTGGTTCGGTATGTGCATATGCATAGTCTAAGAACTTTTTAACTCCATTTATATACTCATATTGTCGTCTATCTTCAATCTTCATCCAACTCTTATCCATATTAGTGTTCCTACCATAAATTGAACATATATATTCATCTTTATCACCGAAAATAGTCCTCATCATAGAATTAATATACAAAAATATTTATTACTGAATTAAGATGGTCGAAATTAAAGATCCAAGGTGAATATGCAAAATCATTTACCTAACAAATATTTTTCTCTAACAAACATATATTGTTTTCTCTAACATTAATATAGCATCAAATATCTAGATTTTCGGCAATATTCGTTTGATGTTAACAACAAAAGTAGAACAAAAATGTTCTAAATATTTTTGAGGACTGTGATAAATGTTTCCTTTGTTATTTAATTTTTATCATTATGGGTGAAGGTTCCTTAAGATTATATACCAAAAGTAATGATCTACTAATGTTGTTGTATAATTTTGACACCTTTTGCTAACACAGCCTCATTTGCGTTGGCAAAAGTATATAATTTTGTGACTTTTGCCAACGCATTGTTATTTACGTTGGCAACAGGTAACATTTAGCAACGCTTTTCGGATGACATTGGTTTTTAGTGTTGGGGATTGCGCAATTTTTTGTAATGCCTTGGGCCAAGCCTGGCTCATGTGTGTGCATTGGGCTTGTAGCAAAAAAGTCCAAAAGAGATTGAAGTAAAAAGGACAAGAAAGTACATATCTAGTGCTCAAAAGTTTTACACTTTTACAATATAGGACTCTTACAAATACACAAAGTTCTTTTTGTAAAAAGTAGTGAAAAAGAAAGTCTTTGGAAATGAATTTTTGAAGCTTCTTAAAACCCAACATAACACCCACTAACCCTCTGCATTGGCACAAGACGTTAATTAGAAACTCATTCAGACTAAATAATTGGTGAAACTCACATGCCTCATGCAACTATTTTGAGCAATGGCATATGTGTGGCCTACATATAATATCATTCCCCTCTCCTTCCCTTCACCCTCTAACCCTTGTAAATTGGCACCACACACAATTGATGATACTTATTCAGACTCCATCCATTGGTCAATTTTACTTTCAAAGATTTTCATTGGTTTTTCATCCATGATCTTGGTGTCTCAATTTCTGTACCATATGATGGCCCACCAGTTTTATTTCTAATTCTTCCCATTATCCCTTAATAAACATTTCAGTCTCCCATTAGTCCATCACCTACCTTATTGATAATCCAGGTGGGTCTCAGAGGGCTGCAATCCTCAAGGTTCGCGTGCGTGTAATAAAATGCAAGATATAGCTTTAAATAATTCTCAGAGACAGTAAGTATAGTTAAGGCCTGTTTGTTTGTCTGGGAGAATTTGGGAAGTCCTATGCGCGCGCACGAGCCGGGCTTGGCCCAAGGATCTTGATCCGGAAAAACATTTAACTGGGTGTGTGCCCGCGATTATCGCACACGGGGGGGGGGGGGGGGGGGGTGGGGGGTGCAAATCCCAGCCTTCCACGCAGGGGGCCCATATTGGCTTCCTTTTGCAAATAAAACAATTTTTTTTTCTGTTTTATTCCCGAACAGAAATCTTTCATAAACAGATCTTTCCCATTATCCCTTAATAAACAATTTTTTTTCTGTTTTATTCCCGAAATAAACCGACTTTTTTTTGTTAACAGATTGGAGTCTTTTTTGTACTCGTCTTCTTTGAGAAAAAAAAACAGAAGTCCTGTTTGTACACAGAGAATCAGACGCTGAGAGAGAAACATCATCTGCAGTCTCCTCTGTGATTGCAGCCACATCGTCTGCTTCAGTCACAGATTAACTCGTCTGGAATCGCATCTGTGATTGCAGACACATCGTCTGATTGCAGCCATGAACACACAGAAACATCGATTTCTTATTTCAGCCACAGAGGACACAGAAAAACAGAAACAAACTGATTCCTGTTCTGATTGCAGCCACAGAGGACTAATGCATGAAGAGAAACAAACCGATTGCAGCCACAGAGGACTAATGCACACAGAAAATCAAATTGATTCCTGATCCACAGAGGACTAATGCACGCAGAAAATCAGAACGAATTCTGTGATTGCAGACACATCGTCTGGAATCTCATCTGTGACTGCAGAAACATCGCCTGATTGCAGCCATGAACACACAGAAACATTCACAGAAACAAACTGATTCCTGTTCTGATTGCAGCCAAAGAGGACTAATGCATGAAGAGAAACAAACCGATTGCAGCCACAGAGGACTAATGCACACAGAAAATCAAATTGATTCCTGATCCAAGAGGACTAATGCACGCAGAAAATCAGAACGAATTCTGTGATTGCAGACACATCGTCTGGAATCTCATCTGTGACTGCAGAAACATCGTCTGATTGCAGCCATGAACACATAGAAACATCGATCTCTTATTTCAGCCACAGAGGACTAATGCAAACAGCTATTGATTGCAACAGAGGATTAATGCACGCAGAAACACAAAACAATTTCTGATATAGCCATAGAGGACTATTGATTGCAAGAAAAACAAAAACAAAACGATTTCTGATTCAGCCATAGAGAACACACCTGCAGGGGCTTCTCTTCCTTCTCTTCCAGTTATCCTTCCGATCCTTTCCAATGCCTCTTTATGTTTTGAGTTTCCCTTAATATTACTCCACAGATTTTGATCGTTTTGAGTTTCCCTCACTTTGTTCCCTCCTTCTCTTTTATTAATAAGAATGGCGGCAAATACCCTGGTAGCCCTAATCCACGATTATATGTCCTCATATTATTGGTGGGGTCCACTAGGTGGGCATGTGTCCAATTTATATATTTTAAAAGAGATCCAATTAGAAGGGATAATGCTGTGTCATGATCAGTTGGCCAAATTTTACATTTAAAAAACTCATTTGATACATTAATGAAACATGTGTTGGGCCCACTATATATTAGAAAAACCACACTTAAAAATTCTACATTAAAGAAATCTAAACACTAATGCAACTTACTTAAGAAAAAATCTACACTAATATTCAATCTCATTTTGAGTGAGACCTTAATAAATTTTAGTAATTTTCACAAAAATAATTAAAAAAAAGTTAGTATTTTTTTTAGTAGTTTGGATTTTAGATCTAAGTTACATTACTGAATTTATAAATTATAAGGATGACCCAAAAAATCAAATTATATGACTTAAGATATTCTGCAATAAAAGATAAAACAACAATATAGAAAGTTAGAGTCAGGAGGACTGATATTTTGAGTTATAATGTGTACTAATGAAAACATTGCTTTTACCAATTTCCAATATTATGGATTTTTATATATTTACATGTATTTTTAGGGTAAAAAAATACGATCATTCATCTCATTTTCATGGGCGGCCCTGGGCCAGGTTAAGGAATATCCAAGCCCGACTTGACTTCAACTATAAGGAATATCAATTTGGGCTTGGGCCAACTGGGTCCATGAGAACCCCTAGCAATTGGTGGCGAAAAAGATTGAAAATTGCAAATAAATTGCTTTCTCTCCAAATGGGTTGCTACTAAATATATCCACTGTAATTATAATGCCCTTAGGGCTTGTTTGGTAGGTCTAATCCAGATTTAGGGGCTCAGATTTCGAAAAAATTGAAAAAACGAACTGGGCGTGATCCTTATAATTAAGTTACTGTAGCAGCGCATCTTTTTTTTCTCCCTCTTATTTGGAAATACATCATGAGGAGGGCTGTGGGAAATAGAGGTAAAACCTCTATATATCTAAATTAGATAGAGTACAAAAGCACATGCCAAACACTCTTATTTTTACAAACTCTATTAAATTTAGATATTTAGACAATAAGAGCCTAAAATTAGTAATGCCAAACATGCATTTAGCATCATTGCTTTTTTTCACCTAAAATGAATTTTTAGAGGCGAAAATAAAATTACAACTAAAATTATCATCACTGAAAGGCAACTATTTTTGTAATAGGTCTTTAGCAATAATATAAAAGTTGCCACAAAGTGTGGCACATGAAGTGGCAAAAGCATACCACGGCTAAATGTAAGACACCCAAGGCAATTAGCTACAAAAATTAAATGTTGCCACAAAAAACTTGGACAAATGGTGTCAAAAAATTAAAAATTGATGCTAAATCTCTTTCCCTCTAAAATGACCTTTACCTGTGACATACAAGTCGCTGCCAAATGTGACCACTATAATACCTTTAGTGTCTATATCAAATTTCGCCACTAAAGGTGAGTTTTAGTGACGACACTTACGTTGTGGCAAAATATGTTGACATTAAAAGTTAGTTTCCCCGCGGCATATCTTTAGTGGCAATCTAATGTTGCCACAAAATGGGCACATATAGTGGCACAAAACAAACTGCAGCTAAAAGTAAGATATATAAATAATTAGCAACAAAACTAAAACATTGTCACTAAAACATTAAACCATTTGTGGCAACGAAATAAAAATTGCCGCTAAATAGCTTTCCCTCCAAAATCCTATGGCGCCAAAACTTCCCGCCAAGGAATTAGTGGCGATTCTTAGTTATGACAGGTTAGTTGCCGCTAAATGTGGTCACTATAATACATTTAGTGGCAACATAACATGTTTGCCACTAAATGTGTAATATTAGTGGCGAAAATTCACCTGCGGCTAAAAAAATGGCCACTAAAAGACAACTTTCTTGTAGTGGGCTGATACAGCAGGCTCAAATAGTAATGCAAATGGCCTTGTTGGAGCTACAACTAAGTGGTCTATCATCAAATCCCTATATATAATCTTCGGAGCTGAGGGTCCTCTCGCTTTCAGTGGTTCTAATCTTTCGGCCCAAGGAACAGGGCCATATCTTTCGGTGGGAATTGTTGGACACTTGCAGATACTTGGGTTGGTTATTTGGGGTATAATTAGTGGTGAATGCATGGATGGTTATTTGGGGTATCATTAGTGGAGAATACAGGGAGATTTTTCTAGAGGGGTTACTTTGTGAAAAAAATGTGGGGTTGAGAAATTTTCCTTGGGAGGGCACTCTGATAAAAAAAAAACCCTGGCCTGTTTACTTATTAGGAATTAAATAAAGACCCAAATCCAATTATTAACGTGTTGGAACCTCTGGGTAAATGGAGAATTAAAGACCCATTTACATCCCTAGCTATCTAGGTTCCTTTTGACCCAAGCTAGCCTTTGGTTGAACCGTTCAGATCCGATCTTTTACTATTGATGAGACCACTCTTTGCTTGCCTACATAGTGCATAAAGTGATGGTCTCGGCTGAACCAGCTTCATACTATTATAGGCTGTGAAGTGAACCCATCCAATTTTGAATTGGTCCTAAAAATTTGGCTGGGTTCAGCCTATGAGCCTGAGAATTGAGATCTCGACTCATTTGCAAATTCAACCCAAAGAGTCGTCAATACCTGACTCCTTCCTTGCTCATGAGTCATAAATCGGGCTGAATCCTTAGCTATTGGGTCGGACCACTAAAGGCCTTGGACTTGCTTGTGAATTCAGGTGTGAATTGTAATAGGTTTAATTGCAATGTCTTGATATGGGTGTTCATGGGCAATGGAGGTCTGGCCTGAGGCTTGTCCAGCGCTACAGTTACTCATCAGGCCAAATGTTTAGGCTGCAGCCAACTAACGGGCCTCAAAATCAGGACAAACCTAGAAAATTTGCAAAAGATAATCCTTTGCTACTTGCTAGGTTTGTTCAAGGGTCGGGCCAGCCCGAGCTCTGTTTGCGTTGTGGCGTCCATCCCCCGTAACATCTAAGGTTCAAAGCCATCCCATCTTGTGCTTCAAGCATCTTCATCTCCTTCAAAGGGCCAATCCGCAAACACTAATTTAAATCACAGACCCATTTCTTTACCAAAAATTTAATAAAAAAACATTCACTTATCCATTTCTTAGCACTTCTTTCCACAAGTTTGTGGTCAAATTTTCCTTATATTTACCTATGTATGAAACTATGAATATGTATCGGCCCAACTTCGCTCCAGCATGTCTAGACTCGAGTGATACCTTTCTTGAGGATGGCAGTGTTCGTGAGTCAAGGGCACTCCGCAATAACAAGGAAAGTTGTTCTTTTTGTTTGGCGCAATACATTTTTTTATGTGAAAGACAAAATAAAAAAAAAAAGTGAAATTAATTTCCATTCTGGCGAGGACTTCAATTTCCTAGGAGAATGCTTGAAATGCATAATTTCTCTATACCTCGCTTATATATATATTGGACTATGAAATTTTCTTGTCATACAAACGACTCATAAATTAGTTGAATCCAAACTACAATTATTCAAGGAAATTTTCCTCTCGTGATTGAGCACCTGTAGAAGCCAGCATTCAGACCATTACCAAAGGCATACCAAACTGTCAGAACCACGCCCCCCCCCCCCCCCAACAAAAAAAAAACTTAAACATAAAATAAAGAAAATCTGAAAAACCCTTATAATTTAGGAAATTAGAGAATTTTTTTACATAGTCCTCCACTCCAAGATTTTTTAAAAAACTCCATATATAATTACATGCATTTTTTTAAGGTCCTTAATTTTACCGGATCTCGAATGAAGAATGACACTAATGCACAGTGCATAGGACAAAATCATCCAAACTAATTCAATTCTGATGAGTTGGATAAACATGTAGTAAGCACACACATTGATATTATTGCTTGTTACATAGAAAAGCTACACTCGATATACATATTATATTTACTCTCTGCTTTTGGTGGGGGATTCAAACTTTCACTTGAAAATGGCCTTGTCCGGAGGCATATATGAATATTTGGTCCGGACTTGGGTGGTGATCACAATTCCTCCGTACATCTTCGCCACTTGGTTGCAATCTATGGCCTCCCTTGGAGTGGGTTTGTGTGGTGCTGATGGACCCTTGCGGCCTTTCCACTCGTCGATGAGTCCGAACGCTTCTCTTGCTATCTTCTCCAGTTTAGCTGCTTCTGCCATCGGTGATGAGTGTTGTTAGTGTAATGCTGATACAGCAGGCTCAAATAATAATGCAAATGGCCTTGTCGGAGCTACAACCAAGTGGTCTATCATCAAATCCCTATATATAATCTTCGGAGCTGAGGGTCCTCTCGCTTTCAGTGGTTCTAATCTTTCGGCCCAAGGAACAGGGCATATCTTTCGGTGGGAATTGTTGGACACTTGCAGATACCTGGGTTGGTTATTTGGGGTATAATTAGTGGTGAATGCATGGATGGTTATTTGGGGTATCATTAGTGGTGAATACAGGGAGACTTTTCTAGAGGGGTTACTTTGTGAAAACAAATGTGGGGTTGAGAAATTTTCCTTGGGAGGGCACTCTGATAAAAAAAACAAAAAAAAAAAAAAAGAAAAAAGAAAAAACCCACTGCGGGCACCATATGTGAGAAATAATAGATCTTCAAACTAATTTTGGGAGAGAAGTGGCCCCTCTTCCATCTTACCCCTGAGTGTGAAGTTTCATCTTCATTCAAGCAATATCGGCTGTTGAACTTTCATGATCAGGAATCAATACCTCCTAAAACCATTAAATTATGCTGATATAGGAGGATTTTGGTAGCTAGGTACGATTTCACCCGGCCATCTAGCGAATATCCTCAGTTAAACTTTTGTAATAGAGAATGCACACTATTAACTATTAAAATCTGCTCTTGTTCTCATTGGTTGATATTAGCAGGGGTGAAACATCAATCATAATTGTAAAAAGGTAAGTATTTGGAAAAGTGGCGAAACAGAAATTATCCGCAACAACGGATCAATTACGATGAATACACGCAATCAGATGATCAAGTAATCACACACATGAACATAGAAATTTTATATGGTTTGGCAATCACTACAAAAAAAGACACATATAGTGGCAGTTTTTTTTTGCCGCTAAAAGATAAAATCTGCCACTAAAACTTTATTGTCTGTCACTAATACCCTCTATCGCTATTTCTCACCACCTTTTTGCGGTGGACAAGTGTCCGCTGCTAAAAATAAGGAAATAGCAGCAGTTAAACAACTGCCCCTGTTAATATTAATATGTGCTACTAAAAAGTTTTGTTTTTTATTGGATAGTGTTTTTTAAAGCAGTTTTAGTGGCATTTTTTTTTTTGCCGCTAAAATGGTTTTTATAAAAAAAATAGATTTGGATGGGTACAAATGAAGGTACGTGATCACTAACAAATGAATCCCTATATATGGAGAGACCCTCATGTGGCCCCCACTAGGAGGTCGATACTGAATTGGAGCCAAGAGGAAGCGAGAGGAACCTGAATACATGAGAGAAAGCGAGAGTTTTGTTAATGCGGGGCCATTATTTAATGGTTTAAAGAAATTAGAACCATTAATCTGATGATGGACATTTGTGCAAGCAATTTGACTAGCGATCCAAGCCAAAACATGAGATCCAAAACCAATCTGGACCCTATCGGAAAATCTTGTACACGAGCTTGGCTTTTTTTGTTTTTTAAAATGAAATGATACAAATTTCAAATACCTCCTAGTGGAGAAAAAATAATTCAATACTATACTATTCAATAGGCAACCAATAGTTAAAATTCTAACCATATGCCTTTATAGCAGCAAACATTATTGCCTGCTGCTATATATATTAATTTTTCACTACTATAGCAACATACAATACTGTCTGCTGCTATATACACTAAATATTAACACCAAGCAATGAGTAAAACGAAACTTTAGCGGCAAACATTTTTTTATGCTGCTGTAGAGATGTAAATTTTTAACTTGCAGTGGCAAATAGCAGATTGTGCTGCTGATGAAGATATTTAGCGGCGGAATCTGAAAATTGCCGCTATAAAAGTGTCTCTAATTGTCATTTTTCTTGTAGTGAATCTTGCCTGCGTTTATGGAGGAGAGAACTTATCTATTATGATCCTATCTTAATCCCTTTGGGATTTATGGTTACAGTACATTAATATATATAGTTTCCGCTTTCTTAGCCAATAAAAAAATCCATTTATAATGATTAAAATATCTGTAGCTCTGAACCTCGGTTCTGGTTAAACCAGACAACTGATCCGGCTAAATTGAAATACAAAACAAAACCCAACGGTAAGAAGTATCCTAATTTGCACTTGCCAAGAGCTATGTGATTAAATTGTGTGCAAAGCTATCTAGATTCACCATGTGATCTGTGGGTCCTCTTGCTTATTTGTCTCCCCACATCAGCTCATCTACAAATTGTCTGCATTTATGTGTGTATACATATAATAATTGATTAGTAATGCATATGTGCGCCTTTGCCTAATAAATAAGCCAACATGGACACTGACCCGGGTAAGTTTCGCTCCAAGTAATTTGGGCTCAAACCCATAGTACACTCTTGTTGGTGTGCGCTAGAGGGTAAATTCCAACAATATACTAAATTATGTAGGAGGTTAGGAGTGTACTGAATTGCATATTAATTCATGTTCTCTTTTTACTACTCTCGATTCTTCTCTTCGAAGAACTTTCAATGTAAATTCATATACTTTTGCACTTGCATTTGGTAAAGGGTTGCAGTATCATATCTGGCCTAACTTTGATGATAAGAAATATGTGGTGAAGAACCAAAAAAAAAAAAAATGAAAAACCTAACCAGGAATCATAGAATGCAATACTGCACAAGGCAATGGAAAAGCTATGCTAAACGGATCTCACCTTTTGAAACATTGCTACAGTCAACCGACGTTAATGTTATTAAGAGGGGTAATTCATCTATCCAAATGAAGACTAAATCAAGTATCTAACCCAAAAAGAAAGATGAGTTGATATGATTTGGGCAAATTGTTATAAGACAAAATGCTTTTTAAGTGATGCTGTTCTTGACGGGCGGGCTTTAGAAAGAGAAGATGCAGTCGATAAGAAGGTTCGCAAACCATGATGTTGGCATCATCTGTTCAGAGGGAAGTGGCCGAGTGGAAGTGGGTCCACCTGACTAAACCTGGCCAAACAAATTCTGAGTGAGAATCCAAGGTTCAATGGCTGCGTCCAGGACCAAAAGGTTTTATTGGATGAAAAACCCAACTCAAGCGTGTACCTTTTTTTTTTTTTTTTTTTTTCTGACTGAAGGTTGGCTAGTTTGTTGGTCTTTCATTTCTCACTAAGCTACTCAGGAATTGCCTTATGTCCTCTATCTATCTGTGTAGATACTTCAGTCATTCTGTTTGCAGGGAAAAGTCGTAGCGCAGTCCACTCTCACGGTCGGTGGGCCTCTAATCCCCCTTCGTTGGGTACCAAGTTAAATATAATTATACTTAAATTTCTTTATTAACTTTTTATGATTGCTTATATTATTTAGGTTTTTGTAATGGGTCGAACTAGAGTCGGTTGTATATAATAGGATCCAAGATTTATTTACCCAAAATAGAGATTTTTATCCCCTGAGAGTAAACTAAATCTAAGTAGGAACCAATCCCTATTGGCTGATATGTAAAAGAATAAAGTCCACTGTGTTGTGGTTACGTGGCTCAAACTGTTAGCGAATATGTCTCTTTTTTTTTTATTTTTGCTAAAAAGGAGAGTTTTATATATTACCTAAAGAGTACAGAAGATGTTTCTTCAAGTACAACATGGTGAACCAAAATAGAGCATTTCCTGTGGATATAACATGGGATTGATTCATTCTTAATCTTCAAAAGGATGCTCCATGGGTGACCTTTCTGTGCTCCATCAGCATGAGATGTGAAATAACAGTGCCTGAACCGCCAAAACGTCCAAAAGGTCCAGCATGCTTTACATGACCAAAATAACCGAACTATCCACTGGTTACACACCTAAGATATTGATAGCGCATGGCGAGCCCTGTGCCCAAAAGTTGTCTCCCACTAGCGTTGGGTTGTTCCTGTTGCCCTGCGTTGGGATTGTCCCTGTTGCCCTGTTTCAATATGAATAATTCTCGTGAGTAGATGCCTGAAATGTGAAGTGGGAGAGATGTGTAAAACAAAGTTTCCTGAGGAGGGGCTAGTTTTGCTGGTGAGTCGGCTACTTCGTTAGCTGAGCATATGCAAAGGAGCCCTCCATTTGGGTATCTTTGGCAGAGCCCATATGTCTTATTGCCTGATATGTAGCCCATATGTCTTATTGCCTGATATGTAGAGTCATGTTTTGATTTGAGAACAGTATTTTAACCAGGTTGTAAGATACTTAAAGTTTCATTGGGAGTTCCAGAGTTCGACCCTCCCCCTCTTGCATATGCGAGTTTTCCTTTGCTCTGGTGAGTTTCTACGAGACCAGCCCCCTTAGCTGGGAAAAAAAGCTCATATTTCGGTTCTATTACAAGAAAAGTATATAACCGATTACTTGTGTAACAACAAATATATATTTATAATCTTCAGACTAAGTTGCAAGACCTGCATTTATTTATAGTCCAATAGTAAGTGTATTAATATAGCAATATTTGGGCTAGTGATAACGGTAGCGCGGTTGTGCCTAGAGGGTAGTTTTGATCCAATGGTCTACCTCCTTTTCGGATTAAAAATAGATTTTCAATCTTTTATAATTTGGATACGCATAAGGAGTCTGATTTGTGATTCATGTGTTGGCGTAGGTTGGTTTGAACTGGATAATTTGGCCGCGCCCTAAGTGAAACTATCATAGACATAATCCATTTACACATTAGGCAAGAAAATTTTGTTAAAGAGAAAGAGTCAAACTGGACCGTTATGTCCAGCACATGAGGTATCTTTCAAATTCAAATTCAAATTCTGTCTTGTCCTAACTATTTGTAACTCATCTCTTTCATTTATCGCTCTTTTTCATTATTTAATAAACAAACTATCACAAACAATTTAAGTGACAACAGATTGCAGAAACATATCATCTCTAAGTTGGTATCAGAGCCAAAAATGGCATGGTCATCTTCTTCTACAACCACCATCCCATCCTCACCACAGTCCTCTACAACCACCAAATTTCCAACCTTTGCTCCCAATTTCTCTCATGTACTTCTTTTTAAGCTTTACAAAAACAATTTATTGCTTTGGCATTCTTAGTTCTTACCTATACTAAGCCTTCACAATGCCATGGGCTTTGTTGATGGGACTAGCCACTGCACCCCCTCAATTTTTTCTAGATGACCAAGGCAACCCAACTCATATTATTAACCCAGACTTCCTCAAATGATAGTCTCTTGAAGGAACAGGCTAAGATCATGACCTTGAAGTACTGGTTGGACACTCTAAAAAAAGGCGCACTTCTGATGTCCAAATGTTAGGATATGAGTATTGGCAAATTCATGGGTTGGACAATATTTAGGGTCCAATTGAGTTGTAATTTTATATTTTTTAGATTGGATTGTTACATGCTTCACCGGGTTGCTTGAATGGAGTTGTTTAGAGAAGAATAGTCATATCTCTCAAACCAACAGTTGGATCGGGCAATCTATATATCATTGGAAAGCTCTTTTCAAGTAGATATTTTTGTAGGTTCTAAGATTGCATCAACTGGAGCTAAAACGATAAAATGATAGCCTTAGAAAGTTTGTAGCACTGAATTACAAAACTACCATCCACCCGAGTAGGCAAACAATATGCTTGAATGGACAACGAACAGAAACCCAATTTCTCATGTAGAATTATTTCTTTTTTGTGCTAGGACTATCTATTTCTATTCTACATGGAGTATACTTTAAAACACAAATTTGGGGTTATAAAAAAGGGTTTTCTTTTAATCCTATGGTAAAGATCTTATTGCTTTAAGTGGAGAATATCCATTGGAGATTTTTTTTCTAGAGTAATCATTGGAGAGAATGTGCTAAAGCTTTGTATTCCTGAGATCTTTCTTTTATTTTCTAGTAGATTTATCTTAAGTGTCTTCAAGGATTGCTGTTTCCTTTAGGTTCCGTGTAACTGGACAAGGGTAGTAGGTAGATCTTGTTATCTTTGATTTCATAGTGCTTGATTTTTATTGGACCGTTGGTTAAGTCCCTTGGTTTTTTTTTCCCCATTTGAGTTTTCCACGTAAAAATTACATGCCTTTTTCTTGTGGTTGATTGTTATTAACTGATGTTAATTGCTTGTTAATTAAACTTCTTATAGAAATTTGTGTTGGGACCTTAACCCGCTTTAAGGTTAAAATCCTTCACCGAATATGTGCAAGAAAAGAATTAGTGATTGATTATCTAGCTGTTATTGCTCAGCTTGTGTCTGATTCAGATATTGCTTCAAGCCTCCCCAGTGACCTCAGCTTCGAATATGAGTCTTTTATTAATTCAATGAAAACAAGTGTTGAAACCATTTTGCTTGACGAGACAACTGGTTTTCTTCTGTCACAGGAGGCTTGTCTTGAAGAGTCATCAATTTCCACAATTTTGCCAACTTCCAACATGGCCACTCATACAATTGGGTCATTCAAAGGCAAGGGGCATTCTCAACCTAGTGGAAATCTTAGTCGTGGTCAGGATAGAGGTCGTTGCCGTTGCTCAAATGATTCTCAAGAAAATGGGCATTCCTTTTTTGTGAGTCCTCTCTATTAGGTGTGCAACAAACTAGGACACAGCAGTGTATTGTTATCACAAGCATGAAGTTGATTTTGAAGGCGATAATTCTGCACCTTTGATAATGATGGCTCATTTTCTCTAGGCCTTAATATTATTTCGAATACAGTTTCTAGCACCACACAACATCTCACAACAGATCTGGCAAATCTATCAACGCATTCAAAGTATCATGGTACCGACCAAGTTCAAGTTGGAAATTCTAATTCACTCCCCATTTCACACTCACTTGTCCTTAAAACTCCTACTCTTTCTTTATTTTTTTTTTAATAATATGTTGCACTTTCCAACCATCACTAAGAATTTACTTTCTATTCGTCAACTTATTCAAATGCATTCTTTTTTAACTGCCACCCTTTTTACTTTATGTCAAAGTTCAAGCGAGCGGCTCCATTCTTCTTCGTGGGATAGTTAGATATGGTCTTTATGTTCTTGATCATTTAGCCTCTCTATTCCTCCACAACAACTCGTTGGCGAATGCACATCCACGAATATTTGGCATGAACACCCTTCAATCAAGTTCTTGCCATCATTCGAGCAAGGTATCATTTGCCTTTTTGATCTTCTATTTATTCCTTTTATGAAGCTTGCCAATGTAATAATAAAAATGTTTACCTTTTAATTCTTCTCCATTTATTTGTAACAATTCACTTGAATTTGTCCATTTAGATCTTTGGGGACCATCTCCAATTGTTGTTAATGGAGGGTATCGGGATTATATTCATTTCACTATCAACTTAGTTGCTTTATGTGGGTTTCTTTTCCCTTACATCGAAATCCGATGCATTGTCTAAGTTTATTTCTTTTAAATTCATCATCATCAAAACCTTATTCCAAACATGTTTAGATTTGTTCCATGAATTTTGTTGATCCAATTTGACCTGTTTTGAGCTAAATCTCAAATAAATTAAACTTTTTTAGATTTGATGTTATTATCTCCATCTATGTCTTCTTTGACCTACCTTTTTTCATTTGTGGGCCCTCCACCTGTATAGCCAAACTTTTTTGTCACTAGCGCTATTACTGGTCAGCGTTCAACATGCCCAAATAATCTCAAATGGGTTTCTGTAATCATATCCCTTATTGATGCTATCCTTAAATGCTGTCAAATATACTCATTTCTAATTTTATCTTTTCTGCCTCATAGGTCTTAAATGGTCTAATAACTATCATATAAAACTTTTCCTTTATTTTTGTTGGCATTTATCTATAACAAAGTACTCTAAAAGTAAGTCTCTAATTCAACCATCCCAATTTAATCATATACTCAACATTTTCATCAATCTCCCTATCATTTCTAATTATCAAGCCAAGATACCAAAAAGAATTTCTATTCGGTAACTCCTAGGTTTCAATTCTCATAGTAATTTTAGTTCTTTGTATGTGCATACTCAAGTTGCAAATATTGTTTTAAATTATATATTGAGAATTTTCTTAGGTTTAAAATAAAACAATTACAATCTGATGGCAATGGCGAACACAAAACGAAAATGCTTTCTGGCCTCTAATGGTATTTCATATCGGATCTCTTGTCCACATACTTTATGTCCAAAATGGCCCTATAGAATGCAAGCATTGTCAACTTCTAGAAACTCAGGCTTGCCCTTTTAGCTCTTGCTTCTGTCCAATCAACCTACTAGGTTGATGCTTTTACTACTGTTGCAAATCTAATTAATCATCTGCCCACACTTTTTTAGCAAATCCTTCACCTGAGGAAAGATATTTTGTTAAGAGTCCGATTACTTCTTTTTAAGAGTGTTTGTTTGTTCCTATTTTCCAAATTTAAGGCTCGATAATAAGAAAAGAAACTTCAACCCATCAACCCAAAATGAGCCCTTAGTTTCTATGTTTTGAGTCCTAATGATGCAAATATTTGCAAACCATTTTTTTTTCTTTGGCTTTGAAAAATATTTACACACCAAACTCCGCACTCAAGCATTGAAGTTCCTCAAGCAAGCACTCCAAACAGGGACCGGGACCAATCTCTAGTTATTTGTGGAAGGAAGGTACCACACCAAAACCTAGTTTCTAGTGCATTGGCTTTTCTACATTGTAGACTGAATATTGTGTTTAATAGGGAGAATTTGATTTAGTAACCTAAACCAACAAAAAGCTCCAATCCATAGTTAGACACGTGAAAAAATTGCAATCTATTTTTTTTTTTTGCTTACTTGGCTCGGTGGCCAAGTGGGAGAGAAGTTAAAAGTACCTACTAGGCCACTAGGGATTGATCCCTGGTGAGTGAAATGGGAGGAGGAGTGTAAAGTTCCTTACCCAAGGTTATTATTTTGTTGAAATTAAATATATTTACACTAATTGTTTGTATTTTAGTTAATTAGGGTTCATTAGATTTATTAGTTAGGGTGAGACTTTACCATACGACCCAACCCGATTTGGACCCATTTTAGAACCATAAAACCCATAGAACCAAATCAGGCCCTTACTTATAATTCCATCTATCATCAGGGGGTTTTTTTTTTTTTTTATAAAACTAGAACTTAACCCTAAACCCTATTCTCTTTTAAAACTCACGTCCATACCAACCCGTGCCCACCTCCATCATTTGTTCCTTTTTCTCTCCCTCAACCTCACGACCAACAGTTTTCAAGCCACCAAATCTCCATCTCTTTCGTCTTCTTCATTGGGTTTTGTTTGGGCGTGCGAGAGAGACTTGGAATGATCTTCTTTTTCTTTCTACACATCTAAGGCAAGTGAATGCATCCCTTATAATGGTTTACATTAATTCCTTTGATTCTATCATGCTATATGTTATAGCTAATGCCCATTTAATTTCGAAAATGATGATGATAGGTTAGATGGTTGTGGATCTCATGAATTATGTTTAAATGAATGGATGATGGAATGAAAGGTAAAGGATGGATGTAAAGTAGGTTTTATATGGATAGTTATGATGTTTCATTGTAGGAGGAAGAAGTGGGAAGAAACCCCATGGAAAACCCCAATAAACAAGGTACCCACAGGCACCCATGTGCAGACAGCACAGGGCGTTCTCGAGTGCATACCCACTGCTGCCAGCAGGTGAGTTCTCCACCCGCAGGGCTTGGGTTAGGGGGGGTTTGGGTTGCATAGCAGCCCCTAAATGAGACTGATGTTTGTGAATGTTTTTTGACGTTTATGGATCCCTGTGGGGCCCATTTTGAGATCTTTTCCTTCCATTCTATCTAAGTAAGGAACAAACTTTTGGGTGGTTGTATCCATATTGACTTCATGATTTGCACATGATCGTACAAATCACCTGCACTCAAATGAAGTGACAATTGGGGCTATGCACCACAGTTGTTTTCAAACAAAATTCCCAACCCTACATCTTCTTGGTTTGTGGGGGTTGTCGTATGCGTGAATTGTGGTCACAATGTTAGGAATGTTTTTGAGTTTATTCCTTGATCATCAAGCTTATACTCTTTTACATGGTTCACATATGTTAGAGGTTGTACCCGTGTTTATGATGATTCTGACCAAGTTGTGGCTTAGGCCGTGCATTGTTTACTTAAGGGGTATTTATGTTGATTTGTGAATCTTTTATTAAAGTAACCCCTCACCATGTGGTACTATAGATACCGTTTTGGCCAAACCTTCACACTAACCTAGGATGTCTTTGTCGAACAATCGTTGAGCCGTGTTTTATGAGTCTCGACACAAGAAAGGGGCAAGACATTGTGAAACAATTATTTGGATCTAGTCACTGGACGATTACAGTTGGTACACAAATGTACACTATGATGTTTTATCGAACTTAAGGCCGAAGGCGAGCCTACTACTTGTACACGATTGGTTTCACTGTGGTTTCTTCTCTTTTTTTTTCTTTTTTATTTTTATTTTTATTTTTGATAGGATGTTAGGCATCCAAAGACAAAATTGATCCACCATATTGGACAGGATGTGAGGCACTCAAAGATGGTATAAATCCCATAGGGGCATCGATTGATGCGATGCTTAGTGAATGCAATGTTGTTCATTTAATATAGAGTTGGTTTAGGGATTTGTACCTTCTCTTATGCATTGCTTTCTTTTACATATATTGTTTTATACATCCCATGATCTTATGAATGTGAATTTCAATCCAATCTACTTAAAACTTCAAGTGCACAGTTGTATAATTAAGACAGTAGCAAATACATGATCGATCCTACATTGAGCACTTTTGATTTCTTTAATTAAAAATCTGATATTTACTTTAACAAATAACAATAAAATAGAGATGAATGAGATGTGAATGAGAAAGTAAAATCAAACTAATGTACAAAAGATTAATGACAGTGATGATGAAAATTGATCAGAATATCAAGTTTCATTAAGCAAACAAATTAACTAATTGTTATGCAATCAATCTAATACTTTATCTCAATTTATCTCAGATCAAGACAAATCAACGTTCTGATTCCGGTGATTTGACTATTAAAAGAAAAAAAATTCAGATTTAATTAAGAAGCTAAAACCTCCTTCACCTCATACAAGATTGAAACTTTTAAGCATCATATATAAGTACACATAGACTGGCAAAGAGTTTAGATCTAAGTATAATCTATTAAACAAGTACACATGATCAAAGACTAATTCAATGGTGCTAAAATTAGAGGTTCGTTATAGACAAGAATAAAGATTTATTAATATCATTAAGCATGCATTAAATGGAGACAATTAAATTACTAGATTGAATTGTCAAAAAAAAAAAAACAGTAAATTAGCTACTTAACTTCATCAGATATCCTAATTTTGGTAGCTTACTCCTCCATAGCGAAAGAACTTTTGAAATTCTTTCTTGATATCTTCATATTTTACAATGAAAGCGCTCAAATTTCTCTTTTAATCGTTGTTTCTGTTGTGATTTTCTGAATAATCACCCGTTGTGCACATCCATGGAATCACAAGATCAACAAGAACAAGCCAACCTCAAGAAGAGACACCGAGATTTACGTGGTTCACCCAAATAGGGCTACATCCACGGGTACAGGAGGACGAACATCTTCACTATGACAAGTAAAGCATACAAGAGATTCCCACACTCTCACCTCATCTCTCCTACGTGGTGTGGGAGCACCACGGGTAACTACCGCCACCGCCGCAAGGTCTAGGGTTACAGACTATACAATATATAATCTCCGCTTTCTTGGCCACCAAGAAAGCCCCGGTACAATTACCAAAATACCCTTGACCTTAAACCAGTCCCTGGCTAACCCAGTGGACTCATCCGGTTAAACCGGAATACAAGACATAAACCTAACAATCTCTACCTTGGCTTGAATTCCGTACAACTCCGTACAACTCGAGCTACTAGGAGATAAAACCGGCAATGTCTTCACGTACCCTGCTGAATGGCACGTCACTGCACCAATGATACAGTCTTCTTCAACATTTTGACATGTTGAACCAGCACATGAACTTTGAACAAAGTTCATCTCGTCAAACTCCACCTCGAACTAAAAGCTCGAAACCATTGACGAATCTGAGTGATATCTGAATCACTCACCATCTTGCCCCATCTTCAACATCACTGTGAAGATCCAATCACCACAAGCATGCAAGCAAATAGATCGGGAATACAAGTCCAGATGACTCCATTGCAGAACAACCTCTGCCTCCGAGCGGTCAAAAACTCCATTTGACCTGGCCTCCGATCAACTGCTGATACATCAGCTCCTCCTTGCTGCTTTTCCGGCTTGGCTCTGGCAAGATGAATATCATCACATGCGATCATGTGAACCCCAAACGAACAGCTTCGATTGAATCAGCAAACCCTTTACAACTAGGCCGGCGACTCCTATTATTGGGTTTGCAATAACAACCAGGTCGAGTAGGCCTGATTCTAGTCTGAATCCACATCTGTTCAGATCTCCTCCAGATTTCTGCATTAAACTATAGATCTCGTCACCATAAGCACGTTGGAAGAAACGGATCTAAAATCCGACTCAGGATGGCTTCGATATCGCAGAAATAAGTTTCTACGCTCCAATAGGTCAAACCTCCTCCTTGACTGTCAAACAGCCAATCAACCTCTTCCACTGCGTAGATCTGCTCGAAACGAGTCCGTAGGCGCAAACGGATCTCCGATCGGACATCGGACGATCAAGATATCGCAGAAACAATTTCAGCCGTTGAAACTGGTCAAATCTGGCCTTTGACCGTTGCTGACTTCACTGCTGACGTCACTGCACTGTCTGCTGGGCTTCTGGAGCGGACCCGGGTCGGGTTCACCTGACCCGGAACTGAACTGCCTTTTTGCGCTGGGCTGGACCGTCTGCAAACTGGTCGGGTCGAACCTGACCTGACCCGGAACCGAACTTGCTTTGGTGCCTGGACTGTGCTGTAATCGGGTCGGGTCTCACCTGACCGGACCCGGCCTGGAACCAACTGTCTGGGCTGGACCTTCTGATAACGGGTTAGGTCGGACCTGACCTGACCCGGAACCAAACCGCCTTGGAACTGCTGGGCTTCTGTGCAATCGGGTCGGGTCTAACCTGACCTGACCTGACCCGTAGCCCGTTTCTGTCAATGGGCTTTTGCACTAACGGGTTCAGGTCGAACTGCGACCTGACCCGGACCTGGACCCGACCTCTTCTCCTTCTTCCTCTGTTCTGCCGTCTGCAACAGAGGCCGTTTGACCTGCCGGCTTCCTTCGTTCTCGGCTGCGATCCGGCGTCTAACGGCGTGGGCCCGGCGGCGGGGTACAGCAGCGGCGGATGGCGTCCTCTCCGGCGACAAAGGCGGCGAGGATCCCGGCGAAGATCTCGGTGGCGACCGAGATGATTTGGGGCACGCGATTTTCGGATCTTCTGCGCAGTTAGGCAGCCCTCTCTTCGGTCAGATATGGCAACCCTCTTTTTGGCCGTTTCTCTGTCTGATCAGGGAGGAGCAGCAGCGGCGCGATGAGGAAGCAGCGGCGATTTTTTTTTCTTTCTTTTTGTTGCAGCCGTCCTAACCTTCCACCGGGCTTCTTCCTGGCAGCACCTCCACCGCTTCTGCATCGGCCGGCTTGATGACTACAGGGTATCCGAGGTCTCCAGGCTCGGACTGTTCGAGAAGAAGGGCCACATCGTCTTCCTCTCTGTCGTTGCCATGGTCGTCTTGATCTGCATCAGCGTCTATGGCGTCGTCTGGTACGGAAGCCCATGGGTCCACCTCGCGTGCGGCGGGCTGAAGATGGATGGCATGGGAGATGAGAAGCACATTATTACTGCAGAGGTTTTGGCGACAGCAACAGTGGCTCACAATCTCCTATTCATTCTGTGATTAGATCACAATCGCACCAATCGGCTCTGAGAGATCTGAAACAACATGTGAATCTTTTTTCCTCCCATCCCAGCGAGACCGGAGAACCCAATCTCATCTTCTTCTTCTCCGATGGTGGCCATCACGAACCTGAACTCAGTTAATCTTCATGCGCGTAACCTCCAAACCACTGAGCGATCTCCACCTCGCTCAGAAACCCAAGGAATATCAACCTCGGCTCTGATACCAATTGTTGTGATTTTCTGAATAATCACTCGTTGTGCACATCCACGGAATCACAAGATCAACAAGAACAAGCCAACCTCAAGAAGAGACACCGAGATTTACGTGGTTTACCCAAATAGGGCTACATCCACGGGTACAGGAGGACGAATATCTTCACTATGACAAGTAAAGCATACAAGAGATTCCCACACTCTCACCTTATCTCTCCTACGTGGTGTGGGAGCACCACGGGCAACTGCCGCCGCCGCCGCAAGGTCTAGGGTTACAGACTATACAATATATAATCTCCGCTTTCTTGGCCACCAAGAAAGCCCCGGTACAATTACCAAAATACCCTTGACCTTAAACCAGTCCCTGGCTAACCCAGTGGACTCATCTGGTTAAACCGGAATACAAGACATAAACCTAACAGTTTCTAAAACAGGGCTCGCGAATACCTAAATATTTTTTCTAATGTTGTCTACATTAGATAGAGAAGAGAAGATAGGAGAGAAAGGAAAGAGGGAAGAGAGTAGTAGATGTCCAAGGATGGGTGGAAAAGAGCATGCTTGGATACTTCCTTTGGTATTCCTTTTATTTTTCCAGTTATCTTACAAATACA
Organism: Sextonia rubra; assembly: GCA_037013555.1. Classification (NCBI taxonomy): domain Eukaryota; kingdom Viridiplantae; phylum Streptophyta; class Magnoliopsida; order Laurales; family Lauraceae; genus Sextonia; species Sextonia rubra. The sequence goes on along the minus strand of JASUAD010000007.1, from coordinate 12,421,126 downwards.
TTGAATCTAGATATTTTTCTGCAGATTTGTATTATCTTCTTTGATGAGGTTGATCTCTTATCCTTTTTGAATTTGAATGAGATGACAGCTTCTAGAAACCTCTAAATCGCTTAGCTAATATTCAGAAGAGGTCCCACAGAGGATGTGCAGCCATGAATTATTAACGGTGTGGATTTATTTGAATCTCAACTAAAAACGTACGTGAAACTTCTTGGGCCTATAGCTTTCTTATTTTAGTTCCAATTTGCACAATCTTAGACTCCACATATGTCTACTTTGAATAAACTTTTCAACGGTGGGTTATTTGCACTGATCAAACCAACGGTTTTAAGAGTTCGAGCCATTTTAAGATAGATTATCTTAGAAAAACATAATTAAATTTTGGATTTGATTTGGAAGGGAGTTTATCTCTGTAGTAGGTGTGACTTCTTAGAAAGTTAGAAGAATATTCCTTGGCACAAATAGAATAAGATAAGAGCTTCTGGAAGCCTAAGTTGATCTTCAGGTGAGGTCTACATGCAAATGAACTTGAAAGGTGTAGATCTTCAAACAATAGGACCCAAATCATCTGTAGGATTCTGTGGGTCCTACAAAATTCATTTTACGCATATTCTAATTCGACTAATAAAATACTGAAGAGCTCATATTGAAGCTGGACTCGTTCGGACAAAGTTCTACCCAATTAAGACTCTTTGGAGAAAAATTGCAAACATTCTTAAGTAATGCGAAAATATGTAAAAATGGTGCTAATTCCGATTTTTAGGTGAAAATGAATAAAATGATGAAATTGAATGAATAGTAATGCATTTAACTTAATTAAATCCCTAATCCACCCTATAATGCATAATTGATACAAATTTGTGAACTTAACACTTACTGTCATTATTCTCACATTGATAGTGTATGTTATATATGAGTTTTGTGTATTTCACCTGTCGCCACTATTGTGGTTAACATTGTCTTCTTACTTTGTGCATAGGTGTCGAACTCACCTTTGCCAAGGAGGAGGCAAAGGGTGAAGCGCTCCAAGTGCCATGAGCCTTTTGATGAGCCCGAGTGCGGTGCAGACTATGGCTATGGAGCCATCTAGTCACGCACAAAAGTGACTCACTTAGTTTGGATATAATTTAATAAATTATCTTTATAAAGGCTTTACTTTCTTGTTGAACATGTAGTAAATATTGATTGGTTTTGTTTGCAACTTTGAACCTTAAACATTAATTCCTAATACACAAATTTGATGAGTTATTGGAACCAAATGTAAATATATACTTCCGTAGGTATGAATAAACGTGAAATGTTTAAACTCACCATGGACCAAAGATCCTATGAGTAAAATTATTAGGAGTCCGTAGTTTTTATTTACAGAAAAGAGATTTAAATTAGCTCCTAATCTCACGTACTGTAGTCTCATTTTAAGGACGTGATAATGATTGTGACGTTTTAGAGTCCCCCATCAACTATAGAGAGGCAAGTGATTGGACTTATATGTAGAACTTTCACCTATACCTTGCATAAGGTCTATTGGTGGTTTGAGGCCACTGGAAGCAAAACTGCTTTGGCTCATGGGCTAAAGAGAATAATATCATGCATGCTTGTGAGATAGGGCGTTACAAGTGATATTAGAGCCGACTCTCGACTAGTTCATATGGTATAGGTCCTTTTCGTAGTCTGGTGCAAGTGGCTAGTTTTCCATGTGGAGGGGCAAAGAGGGCTACAGGCTACATGGACTAGTAGGCTACTGCACATGGATATGCAGCCCTAAGGGAGTAGATTGTGACGTCCTGGAGTCTTACATCGAATATAAAAAGGAAAGTGACTGATCTTATATGTAGAGCTTGCACCTTTACCTTGAATGAGGCTTTTTGGTGGTTTGAGGCCCACTAGAAGCTCCTTAAGTTCCCCATGGCATACTAATTATTTGATACACTTTCATAATAAAATACAAGGTTACATGTCATACACAACTACATACATACAAGGTCAATACAATCACTCCCCTATGCTTACATAACACTGCAGAGGGTGAGGACTGCTCTATTCACATAGAATGGATGTATTTAAAGGGAAAAACTACTATGCATCTATACCCCACACTATGGTGAGAGACAATTCCTTTTTTAGACTTAACAAGGTCAAAAAGTATCATGAGGTGTAATGGTTTTATCTTCTTGTACATTAATATTTTTTAAAAAAGGAAGTATCACTCACTATAGTGTAAGAGATAGATGCATGCTAGTTTTGTCTGTATTTCAAAACCATACGTTTTAAATGACATTTTTACTTCTGCACGAATTAATACATGGAAATCACCATGTGCCGCTTGTGTGTGTATGTGTTGAATTGGATGCTGCCATCGATGGCAATGGCTTCATTCCCCAGAGAGGCCTGTAAAACCTCTGCCGGTTAGGGTAGAACTTGACAAGCAGGCCTCTTTTTATGGGCCGGGTGCCGTTCAAGCAGATGAAAGGCTTCCCTCCCAATTTTGGCAAGGCGTTTTTGTAGGGTTATTTCGGATGGCCCACTTACCAAATGAAGGGGTTGATGGACTGGCTTTGGAAGTTCGTGCATATCTATCAGCCATATCCGGATCCTGTCTGGTCCTACCAATAATTGATATCCACGATTAGTGTAAAACAAGTTAGTGGGCATAAAGAAGGATCATAACCATTTGTCTGGTGGGCCAGATTAGAAATAGGCGATTCTAGTCAACTTCCTCATACTTTCCTAATCTTCTACTTGTGCTCATCGGCTGGTTGTATTGTTTATTTATTGGGGGCCTAATATTCCAACCTAGATCTAGTCGCGGGCTTATAGATGAGGGCAAGTTTGAGCCCATTTGCGCAATATGTGGTCCTGGCCTTTGAGAAGAACATGTAGGGGTAGACCTCGCCTTTAGGCATACATAGGATCAACTCGACCAACTGATTTGTCTCTACGCCCAAAAAACACAACCCAAACCCAGCATAATGAAGACTAGGTTCGGGACTAGATATGGATGGCCCAGTCCATTACAACCCTTGGATAAAAGATGAAGGCAGATTTAGATTTGTGTATCCCTTTTCGAAGCATGGCCCATCAAAGCAATGGTCTAGATCAACAATCCCAAAAAGAATGTAAGAAGTTTGGGGAGAAGTTAGGAACTGTCAGAGTGAGAGATACCTCTCTTTAATCCTACTTTGTTGACTAGCAGTGTCTTTCCCTCATATTCTTCCTTTGTTGCATCTCTTGGACTGCATTTTGATTTGCTTTCGGTGGTTGAACGGATATCCTATTTGGTCCTATAAGGGAAGCCGTTGATCCTTGCCATTTAGTTGGGAGTGGATAAAGATTCCAAAGATGCATCTTGGTCAAGAGAATACATTCCTTACTATCTCTAACAAAATAAGGTGACCAAAGTGGCATCAAATTAGATAATATCTAGTAGCTAAATTGTTAGCTAATGGGTCTCACCCTGGATGGCCTTGGCCCTGCATGTGAATTCATGTGTGCTAACTTTAGTTGCAGTGTCTTGAAAGTTAAAGTGGACAACTTGTGGGTGCCACTTAAGAGGACATTTGGTGGGAAGTGTTGGACAGCTTGTAGATATTTAGGTGGATACTTGCGGTGTCAATATTATAGTGAGCACAGGAAATTTTCTTTGAGGGTGCCCCTATATATGTAAAGAATAAATAAATTGTGAGGGGGTCTCATGTGAAAAACAAAATGATATTTGGAAATTTTTTTGGGGAAGGAGCTGGCCCTCCCCTCTCTTTCTGCCTTAGGCCATTGAATTTGCATTACAAGAATTTATTGCCTTTAAAACCGTTAAAAGTTATGGAAATCGACTGGGCTTTTGGCAGGTAGAATTTCATCCCATCCAACAAATATCATCAGAGTTTCATCCCATCTAAGAATTATCATCCATTAAACTTTTGCAATAGATAGAGAATAAATGCCACCACTCTAGTGGATATTGGCTAGGAGAGTGGGCTTTGGTCATTAATTAAAAAAGGCGAGAAGTTTTCTATTTTACACTTCTCAAGAGCCGTGTGGTCAAATTGCAAATCTGACTGGCTTCAGCTTCCATAGCCTAAATGGGCCAGCTAACTGCACACTAAGTGGGTAGGTTTCTCTCACAATCCATCATTATCGTCCTCTTTGGTTAATGCTACGCAACAGGATAACTTGCAGCAAATATGCTAATGCTGCAGAGGTCCAAAGTCTCCCCGGGAGGGTGAAGCAGACTTTGGACCCTTTCTATGCCGTCTAAGTTTAAATTATTTGCTTGGAATCTTCTAAGAGGAATAGTCATGACGAATGCCTTTCTACTCAAGTTAAAGACCCCACTACCGCTACGTGAATGATCTGCTTTTCTTATCTTGTTCCTTTGCCTAAACCATATGGTCTTACGTCCAAAATCAACACGTTCCTTCTTCCCATCTTGCGTTTTCAAACTTCTGGACAATTGATTTGGGCAGCGGATGAACCAAATCGCGCGGTGGGCGTTTTCATTGCTTGCTTTATTTGGAAGGGCAGGAATGCCTGTGTCTTCAATAGGGCTTCTCTTTACCCAAAAGCTGTTGTCGGTAAAGCAATCGACCTTATTCATCACTGGACCACTATATCTTTGGATGCACAAGATGACAAAAAAAATCATAAAAGACAATATTTTATGAAATATAATATTTTATTTTCTAGAGAATTTTTTTATGTATTTGATAACTCAAGAAAAATGTAGAGAAGAGATCATTTTTTTTCTCAAAAAGCTCAATATCCTCTGCCACAACTTTCCCTCAAAAAAAATTTTTTATAATATAAAAGTCTTTCAAAATGAAATTTACAAAATAGTAAAATAAAGTAAAATCTTTTCTTCACCAAATCTATTATAATATATTTATTTATATGTTTAGTAAAATATAAAGTAAATGTCAAATCACAGAGAAGGTGAGATAAAGTATATTTGAGGTAAAGTAAAAGATAAAGTAATTTCTTTTTATTTGACTTTACTTTTTCACATTTTACTCTAGTTTACATGCATGGTAATGAAAAAGTGACTTGTGATCAAGTTTAATTTGTAGTACAAAAGTGGCCCCAGATTCTACTTTACCATACAATTTTAGGAGAGAAAAGGTACGGGTGAAAATTATGCAGGATTACCTCTAAAGTCCAGGAAGGATCATCTCTTAAGAAGTGGTTTGTCTTCCACACCTAAGGAGCTGTGAATAGCTTGGAATTCTGGCTTGTCACCCAAGGAAGTGTACTCTAGAATACATAGTTTCAAGTATCCGGTTGGCATTCTGAGTCAACAGCTCCCCTAGAATTCACCCTCTGGCATGTCCGAGGAAATCAAGTGATGGATCACAAAAAAGTGTCTAATTGATGTAATATTAATTGTTAGTCCTACTAAACAAGCAAGATAGGGACAAGATCAAGATTTCCAAGCCAGTGCGCTAAAGAAACCAACACTGGCAGCTGCGTGCGCTGAACTGTAGGCCAGGCAAATTGATCGGCTGGGAGTCATTCAAGAGTTTATGCCTCCTCATTCTTTTCGATGTATTTTTGTTGGACATTTCTTACTTTGATAATCCTAGACTACATGGGCAAGCTGGAAAAAAAAAAATGAAAATGAGGAATAGGATGTAAACAGCATTTAATTGCTTTTGGTAAAGAGGCGATGCAGTTTCTGTTGGGTTTTGTCTTGTATTTCGGTTTAGCCGGATCGGTCGTCTGGTTTAGCCAGAACCGAGACTCAGGGTTAGGGGTATTTTAGTCATTATGTATGGGTTTTCTTGGTGGCCAAGAAAGCGGGAACTATATATATTCATGTACTGTAACCCTAGATCCTGAGGGGATTGAGATGGGATCATAGTATATGAGTTCTCTCCTCCCGTAGACGTAGGCATGGTTGCCGAACCACGTAAAACTACTGTGTCATGTGTGTGATTGCTTGATATGTGTATTTGCTTGCGTAGATCATGGTAGATCCGTTGATCGCGGGTTGTTTCCGTTGTGCCACTTTTCTCAACAAGTGGTATCAGAGCGAGGTTGAGATCGCTCGTGGTTTTGCGATTGACGGATCGTATCAGGATAGTGAGGGAAGAAGAGGATCAGCACTTGATCGGTAGTTTTTGCTCGGATCCATCTTCCCGTTGTGATCAAGGGTTGTGATCAAGAAGGCGGGCCTGTACTCGAGTTGCAGAAACCCTCGCGGGGTTTCTTGAAACAGAGAAGATCAACACCGGAGTAGCAGGACGGCAGAAGTTGCAGAGGGACTAAGAAAGCACGCGGAACCGTTATCCGCCACCGAAACTAGAGAAGAAACCCTGCAGCTGCAACCGAACAATCGTTGCCTGACTCTGACGGTCACCGTCGCGTCGTCTTCTATTGCCGCTGTCAAGGAAGACAAGTAGGGGCCTGGTGTTTTCGGTCTCTGCTGATTGTGGAAATCGAAAAGGAAGGAAGAAGCCGGCTGCAGGTTTTTTCTCTTCGTTGTCGTCGGAGAAGACACTGCCGCCTGCCATTGCTAGCATCGTTGTCACCGGACGAACTATCCCTTGCCGGTCGTTGTTCCCCTGCGGGTTGCCGGCCCACTGATCCCCCGCTGCCAGATCAGAGGAAGGGTTCGGTGTTACTGGGTTCTGAAGCAGAAACCAGATCGGTTGAGGAAGATGAAGAAGGAAGGTCATAGGTCGGGTTGGGTCGTTCCGACCTGACCCGGTTAGCAGCAGCCTAGGGCAATTAGGTCAGGTCAATTCCGGGTCGGGTTGGACCTGACCCATTTCCCAGAAGAGCCCAGATAGGTCAAAGAGCAAGATCCATGTTCGGTTTCGGTTTGGGTCAATACGACCCAACCTGCGGTGAGAAGCCCAGCGATAGCAGAGCAGTTCCGGGTTCCAGGTCAGGTCAGACCCGAACCCAGTACAGTAGAGAAGCCCAGCAGAAGGAGCAGTTCAGTTCAGTTCTGGGTCAGGTGAACCTGACCCGGATCCGTTTCAGAAGCCCAGTTTGCCAGCAAGCCGTGACGTCAGCAGTGACGTCAGCACGGTCAACAGGCAGGTTTGACCACATTCAACGGCTGAAATTGTTTCTGCGATATCTTGATCGTCTGATATCCAATCGGAGATCCGTTTGCTCCTATGGACTCGTTGTGAGCAGATCTACGCGTATATGGAAAAAGATGGGCTGGTCAACGGTCAACATGGATGTTTGACCAATGGAGTGTAGAGAGTTAATTCTGCGATATCGAAGCGATCCGGAGTCGGATTTTAGATCCGTTTCTTCCAGCGTGCTCACGGTAATGAGATCTACGAGGCAGATAAAAGGTATTGGCAGTTTGATGGGCAGAAAATTGGGGGATTGAAGAAACTGATAGATTCACGATGATAGCAATGGATTCAAGCATCACGGGCCAGATTGAAGTGTTTGATGGAGAAACAACTTCAGGGATTAGCAGGATAGAGTGTTAGACTCCATGACACAGCAATGATTAAAAAGTGTTACTTGATGTTAAGAATGGTAGATTGCTCCAGAACTTTGATGAAAGCTCAGATCCGCGTCGAAGGGATTGGGTAGGAGTGACATGCTAAAGTGGAAGGAAAAAGCAAAATCGGAAGGAGGTAGTGTGCAAGAAAGCTCGGATTCGGTTGAAAGGAATCAGTTTTGGTCACTACATGTTGATAGGGGATGCTTTTTCAGGTGGAGCAGTGAAGGAGACATTAAATAACAGGGGAGGAAATCTGTAGTTCAGGTGGAGTTAGATGCGACGGATCATTAGAAGATGGATTGATGGGTCTTCGATGATATCATCTAGCAGAAATCCAGAAAGCCCTGAACGGAGATGATTTTCTTGGGAAAAATGGTAGTCTTGTTCAAGTTGGAGTAAGCCGGTTTAAGCATCGGGTCATATCTAACCCGCATGTACTGTGCCCAACCCACCAGAACAGGCTAGAACAGGACAGTTGCAAGTTTGATGGAAAGAACACCGGGATGGAGACAGAAGGAAGGATTCACAAGGTACCAGTGAGATCCAGATTCAGGGAGGTCTTCAGTTTTGTCTTGACGGATGGAAGTTAGGTTCATTGTGTTGCAAGGATGCATGCATGTGGCAACAAATGGAGAGCGCTTCGGAGGTTCAAGACGGTGGTGTTGAGGTCAAAGGAGGCAACTGTTGCCATGCTAGGTCGTAGTGTGTGCGGAGGCGTACCTTCAGCAAGGTGTGTGAAGACATTACCGGGTATCTCAAGGTGGCTCTGAGGATTTACGGAATCCAAGCCAATGTGGAGATTGTTGGGTTTTGTCTTGTATTCCAGTTTAGCCGGATCGGTCGTCTGGTTTAGCCAGAACCGAGACTCAAGGTTAGGGGTATTTTAGTCATTATGTATGGGTTTTCTTGGTAGCCAAGAAAGCGGGAACTATATATATTCATGTACTGTAACCCTAGATCTTGATGTTATTGAGATGGGATCATAGTAGATGAGTTCTCTCCTCCCGTGGAAGTAGGCATGGTTGCCGAACCACGTAAAACTGCTGTGTCATGTGTGTGATTGCTTGATATGTGTATTTGCTTGCGTAGATCGTGGTAGATCCGTTGATCGTGGGTTGTTTTCATTGCACCGCTTTTCTCAACAGTTTCAAATTTGGCCTATCGTTAATGGGAAACTAATATGTACAAAACAACATACGAAATTTTATTTTTACTCTGACCAGGAATCCCAGTAAATTTATAATAGCGAAGGTGGACAAGAAGCCCAGAAAGATCTCACCTTATCTTGAGGCATTGCTACAACTTACCGCTGAAGATTAAGGATCTAAATGAAAAAGAAAGATTACTTTTTTCTCTTTTCAAATGTATCCAATTTATGGGGCTAGGACCCTAGTCCCCCGTAAGAGGAAAAGACTTGAAGAAACCTTCAGCTGAAGAAAGAAGATACCGATCAGGTGGGGTAGTCGGTAGAACATCTGTCGTGGCTGGGGTCAAAGGTCATTCTTGTAAAACAAAGATGAGTTGATTACATGTAACACTCCGACCCGAGTTGACCCGGATTAGTGGGTAATTGCGTGTGTTTTTATCGTTAAGTGTGTTTTGATTTTGTTTGTTTTTGGTTTGAGTTGTAGAGAGATCGTTTGGGTTGAGTTTGACTTGGTCTAAGGAGTTTGTGCCCTTTTTCGTAATTTTGGCTTTTGATTGACTTTGTCAGTTTTGCGTTATTTTGATGTCAGCGCGTGTATTTCGTTGAGCTTGTCGAGTTTCGTAACTGTCTTGGATCTAAATGAGTTCGTTTGCTCTCGTTGGACCGCCATTTGACTCAAACTGACAATTGTGGTAGCTGTTTGGACTTAGACGTAAATTTGACTCATTTTAAGTATAAATATCCTACCAAACCCCTTTTCTCTCTCGATCGTCTCTGTCTCTCAGCTCACTCTCTCCAGCTCGTCTCTCTCTCGGTTCAGCTCTCTTTCTCTCTTCTCCATCTCTGATTCGATTGCTTGAGGGAGGAAGAAAGGAGCTCGTTCGCGTGTGTTTTCCGGTGGACTGAGCCAACCACGAAGTGATTCCATTTGTGAGGCAAGTATAAGCCCAAGATGTGTGAACACCGATTGATAGTGATTTGATTGTTGTGTTTTTATGCTTCATTGTGTTTCTCAGTATTGGACAGCCCCATTGAGTTCATTTCACTGTTATTTGCTGTTTTTCAGTCGTTTCCTTCAGTTTCTGTATGACTGTGACAATTCCAGAAAAATGAGTCCGTGCACTCACGGCTACGCCGTGAAATGTGCTACGGCTAAGCCGTAAAATGGCTTACGGCTAAGCCGAGACCCCGCCGTAACCCAAACCGTAGAACAGCACAGATTGTTAGCTGAAAATAACTGGATGTTGGCAATTTGCCATTCTTCTACGGCCCAGCCTGATCTAAGCCGTACATTGTCTTACGGCTAAGCCGTGGACCAGGATACGGCTGAGCCGTAGAGCAAAATACGGTTGAGCCGTAAATCCGGATGGATATTTGGGAAACCTCAGCTCAGCCGCAGTGCATAGTACGGCTAAGCCGTAAGATGCCACGGCTAAGCCGTAAGGTTACCTACGGCTGCACCGTGAGACCCTGAGAATTAAATGAAAAGGGACTAGGTTTAAGCAAAAGACCGTATATGACTTTCATGTTAGAATGTAGCTAACCTGGACATGCCCAATGGAATGTTTGAATGACATGAATGATCTCAAGGGCTGTGAATCATTCATGCTTGTTATCCAGTTGTTTAGCACCCCCCCATGGGTGTTGGTTTAAGGGACTTCGATGCACACTCGAGACACTGCAACACTAGACAATGGTGCATCGGATAACTTAAAACTACATCAACATGCACGGTTAGAGACGCTGGATAATTAGTGTAGGATTGGCTTGTAATGGATCCTTGATTCGTATAAGTACTGGATTGGTTTGAGTTGTACAGCATATTGATTACGGTTTATGCCCTCTTATGTGTTCTACGCTGGACCTCTCGATTCTGTGGGAAATGCAGCAACCCCAGAGCGAAGCCCGGGTGGAACCATTCTATTATTGTGTATTGTGTTATACCGTTGCTCCATTGGAGAACTTGCATCAGTTATGAGTCAGTGATTGTGATTGATACTCATTGTTAGCACTTCCTGTAATTGCTTATGTACATTCAGTATCAGTATATGCGATGCACTTCCTATTGTTTGTTCAGCATGATATGTGAGATCTGTAAGTGATAAGTGATATGATATGATTGATTGATTGAGGTGCATCATCCGATTGATTGTGATTGGTATTGGCACTACTGAGCCTCAGCCTTAGGATACCCGACGGGGTTAACTTTGGTTTAGTTTAAGTGTTTACCTCTGCAGAGTGTCTTGTCCTGGGACTCCGGACCCTGGGAACTAGAGACCCATGCGTGCCCTGGCCCGGTCGCTGGTGTTCTCATCCTGATTGCTCTCGTAAGGGAGAAAATGGCCAATGTAGTAGCCACTTGATTGTTACCTGTTTATGATTCTGATAGCATGCTTATTCATTTGCATAAATTGTTTAGTATACGAACATGCTTTCTATGGATATTGCATTATGATCATTGTTCCGTATTATTCCGTATTCGACACAATTTGTGTTATCTTCTTGTTGGCTTATACTTTGCTAAGTCGTTGTACTTATGTGTTTGTCTTGTGTGTTGCAGGCTCAGATCCCTCTCCCGATCCTGCGTCGGTCGACCCGACTCCAGGAGAGGCTTACGAGGCCCCCTCCGGCCTAGAGGAGTGGACTTGATCCATCCTCCAGAGTACGGTTTTGCATCATTTTGGGTTTCCCCATTCCTTGTCTGGGAGTCTGTTGAAGGGACTTTTTCTGTAATTGTAATGTGGGCTTGAGTGATATCTGTATATTGTATTTTGATTATTTGGGAGCCCTCTTCCGTAACATACGTTCCTGTATTTGTTATTGTTATCAGTTCATGTTATTTTGTAATCTCCCATTATCTTGATACTGTGGTATGCCTTGATACGTACAGCTTCCGCGTACAGTTGTTTGCACGTGTGAATGATCCCTTGTGTGTGTATGCTTGGACGGGGTCTAGGTGTGCATGCACGGGAGTACGTGTGTCATTGGTTAGACTTTCTCTGACCCCCGGTCCCTGGGCTCGGGTCGTGACATACGTATTGTATGGTATCAGAGCATTGTCTTTCAGGGCATTGTCTCTATCTTAGTGTGTGGTGTGAATAAGCATGTAGGCATATAGGACGTGGTGAGATTTCGTAGTCCAGTTCTGGACTGTTGTGTTTGGTCCCCTTGTCCTGTGAGTTTGTGTGAGTACCTAGTGTGATAGCAGATTGACTTTTGTGTTTTGCAGGCTATGGCATCGGGATCTGGAACACACAACAACAATGATCAGGGAGATAACGAGAGTGGGTCAGCCGCTCCACAGCCACTCGTGAATTTTGACGAGCGCTTCTTGACTATGCTACAGGCGATCCATTCCTTGCAAGCGCAGGTCGTTTCGATCGTAGACCGACAGAGTCAAACGCCAGTTCGGCCTGCAGAGCAGCCAGTGGTTTTCCAGCCTAGAGAAAGCGATCCGAATGCGTTGTACGACAAATTCAGGAAACGTGGAGCCACAGAATTCTATGGGAATGAAGATGCATTGAAGGCTGATCAGTGGCTAGAGCATACCGGAGATCTCTTCTCTACCATCGTTTGTGATGACCGGCAGAAAGTCATGCTTACGGCCTCGATGTTCCGAGAGGTAGCAAAGACGTGGTGGAAGAGTGTCAGTGCAGCCTATCTGACTATGCCTAGTGAAACAGTGTGGGAGACGTTCCAGAAACAGTTCAGAAGGAAGTTCATTCCTGCTCATGTTCGTCGTGTGAAGGAAGTTGAGTTTCTGGCCTTACAGCAGCAGCAGCTGACCGTTTCAGAGTATATTCACCGCTTTACCCAGTTGTCCCATTTTGTTGAGGACATGATCAATACCGAGGAGAAGAAGGTGAATCGTTTTATTACTGGTCTGCATCCGAGATATGCGAATTTCGTGACTGCTTTTCAGAGACCAGCTACTTTTGACGATGCGGTCGATAGAGCACACGCTGCGGAAGCCAACCACCTAGCAGAGAGAGCTATGGACTTCAAGAGGAGTGCACCAGTGAGTTCCAGGGGACAGATTCAGAAGAAATGGAAAGGGAAGCAAGGAACTTCGAGTTTCCCCGGGAGCAGATGCGAGTTTTGTGGATTTGGACATCCGACGGAGAAGTGTTGGAAGAAGTCTGGAGCTTGTTTGAGTTGCGGATCTATGGAGCATAAGATAGCTCAGTGCCCGAAGACCAGGACTTTCCAGTCATCTAGATCTATGGGGTCATCCAAGTCTCTCAGTTCAGCAGCTTCGAACAGCCCCCAGCCGTCTCGCCAGAACCAGAAGCCACAGCGTCAGACTGCTCGTGTGTATGCAGCCTCCCATGATCATGCAGAAGATGCGAAAGTGGTGGAAGGTAAAGTTCTCATTGCCCGAGCTGAAGCACATACACTATTTGATTCGGGATCTACGCGTTCGTATGTTGCACCTCGTTTTGTGGAACAGTTACCGCAACCCCCTCAGCCGCTACCCTATGTGTTAGTAGTGTCCACTCCTGTGGGCAAGAGAGTGGAGTGTAGTGTATACTACCCTCTGTGCGACGTGGTGATTGAAGGTCGCCAGCTGCCAGTTGATTTGATCTTGTTGTCCATGTTGGAGTTCGATGTGATCCTTGGAATGGACTGGCTAGCGCGGTATCGTGCCTGTGTTAACTGTTACAACAGGTCGATTTACTTCGATTTTGCGAAGGGGTTTCGTTTCGAGGGCAATCAGGGGAGATGCCCGAGGCGTGTCATCTCCGCATGCAAGGCGGACCGTTTGATACGCAGAGGTTGTGCAGGATTTCTTGCCTTCGTCTCGGAGAAGAAGGAGGTGAAGCAGTTGAGCAATATTCCGGTAGTACGTGAGTTCCCGGATGTATTTCCGGAGGAAGTACCTGAATTACCCCCTGTCCGAGATGTAGAGTTTGCGATCGATTTAGTGCCCGGTACAGCACCCATTAGTTTAGCTCCTTATCGTATGGCCCCTGCTGAGTTACTCGAATTGAAGACGCAATTGCAAGATCTTTCGGAGAAGGGTTTCGTACGGCCGAGTGTGTCACCGTGGGGAGCCCCAGTGCTGTTTGTGAAGAAGAAGGACGGTACCTTACGGATGTGTATAGATTACCGGCGATTGAACAAAGTCACGATCAAGAACAAATACCCATTGCCGCGTATTGATGAGTTGTTTGACCAACTCCAAGGTGCTGCCTACTTTTCCAAGATTGATTTGAGATCGGGGTATCATCAACTCCGGGTGAAGGAAGACGATATTGCGAAGACTGCTTTCAGGACACGGTATGGACATTTTGAGTTTCTCGTGATGCCATTTGGATTAACCAATGCGCCTGCTGCCTTTATGGCTTTGATGAACAGGATCTTCGCTCCTTTTCTGGATCGATTCGTGGTGGTCTTTATTGATGATATTCTGGTGTATTCGAAGACCCCAGAGGAGCATGAGGAACATCTACGTCGAGCCCTGCAGTTGTTGAAAGAGCATCGCTTATATGCCAAGTTGTCGAAGTGTGATTTTTGGCTCGAGCAGGTAGCTTTTCTCGGTCATACCATTTCACGAGATGGGTTGGCAGTGGATCAGATGAAAGTTGAGGCAGTGATGAATTGGCCCAGCCCAAAGACTGTGACGGAGATACGGAGTTTTCTTGGATTAGCTGGATATTATCGTCGATTTATTCAAGATTTCGCCAAGATTTCTGCACCGTTGACTCGATTGACTAGGAAGAATGTTCCTTTTCTTTGGACGGACGAATGTGAGCGCCATTTCCAGATGTTGAAGGAGAAGCTTACTTCGGCTCCAGTCTTGACGTTACCAGATGGGCATGAAGGATTTATGATCTACTCTGATGCTTCTCGAGTCGGTTTGGGATGTGTTTTGATGCAACATGGCAAAGTGATTGCCTATGGCTCGAGACAACTTCGAGAGCACGAGAAGAACTATGCTACACATGACTTAGAGTTGGCAGCCGTCGTTTTTGCGTTGAAGATGTGGAGACACTATTTGTATGGCGTGACATTTGAAGTGCATTCAGATCATCATAGTCTACAGTATCTCTTCACGCAGTCTGAGTTGAATATGAGGCAACGAAGGTGGCTTGAGTTGATTAAGGATTTTGACTTCCCCATCAAGTATCATCCAGGGAAAGGCAATGTTGTTGCAAATGCCTTGAGTAGGAAATCGGAGATTCTTCAGGCTTTGGATAGCCTTTATTTTGTGAGGCATGCACAGCCAGTGGAACTGCAATTGGCGGAGAATTGTTTGACACTTGCCAGTACAGTGAGCTTTCAGCCTGACATCATTCAGCGTATCAAAGACCAGCAGTTTGAAGATGCGATGTTGAAGCGAATTCGGGATAACATTGCAGATCGACCAGACTTTCGTTTGGAGGGTGATGTCTTGTATTTCAGGAGTAGGTTATGTGTGCCAGCAGTAGATGCTTTGAAGGAGAGTTTGATGACCGAAGCACACCATGCACGTTATTCTATGCACCCTGGAAGTACGAAGATGTACCGAGCTCTCAAGGACAGATTCTGGTGGAACAATATGAAGAGAGAAATTGCTGGGTTTGTTGCCAGATGTTTGACTTGCCAAAAGGTGAAAGCTGACCATCAGAGACCTCCAGGTTCCTTACATCCTTTGCACATTCCCCAGTGGAAATGGGAGCACATTACGATGGACTTTGTTTCGGGTCTACCCCTGACGAGCAAGAAGAACAGTGCCATTTGGGTGATCGTGGACAGATTGACGAAGACAGCCCATTTTCTTCCATTCAAGAAAGGCATGACATTTTCCGAGATGGCGAAGAAGTTCGTTGATGAGATCGTGAGATTACATGGTACGCCTGTATCGATTGTGTCAGATCGAGATAGCCGCTTTGTTTCTTCGTTTTGGAGAGCATTTCAGGAAGCCATGGGAACGAAGTTGAGTTTTAGTACAGCGTATCACCCGCAGACTGATGGACAGTCGGAACGAACTATTCAGACGCTCGAAGACATGTTACGGGCCAGTGTGCTGAGTTTCGAGAAAGAATGGGATCTGCATCTCTCGTTGTGTGAGTTTGCGTATAACAATAGCTTCCACGAGAGTATTGGAATGGCACCCTATGAAGCTTTGTATGGGCGGAAATGTAGAAGTCCTGTTTGCTGGGAAGAAGTTGGAACAAGGAGTTTCCACGGACCGACGATCATTGCTGAGACTACAGAGAAAGTTCAGAAAGTTATTGACAATTTGAAGATTGCCCGATCGAGACAGAAGAGCTATGCAGATACGCGAAGAAGAACGTTAACATTTCAGGTTGGAGATTGGGTATTCTTGAAGGTCTCACCGATGAAAGGTACAGTACGGTTCGGTCAAAAAGGCAAGTTAGCGCCAAGGTATGTGGGTCCATTTGAGATCAAGAGCCTGATTGGTGATCTAGCGTACAGGTTGATTCTACCCGTGGAGTTTTCTGGAGTACACGATGTTTTTCATGTGTCTATGCTTCGCAAGTATGTTCGAGACCCGACGCACGTGATTCGATATGATGATATTCAGATGCAACCTAACGCGTCATACGTTGAGCGCCCGCTCCGTATTGTTGGGACCAGAGAACAGCTCTTGCGTACGAGGACTATTCGATGGGTCAAGGTACTTTGGGAACATCATGGACCTGATGAAGCCACGTGGGAATTGGAAGATCAGATGGCGCGTCAGTATCCTTATCTGTTTGCTCAGGTACGCTTTCATTCCGAGGACGGAATAATGTCCAAGTGGGGGAGGATGTAACACTCCGACCCGAGTTGACCCGGATTAGTGGGTAATTGCGTGTGTTTTTATCGTTAAGTGTGTTTTGATTTTGTTTGTTTTTGGTTTGAGTTGTAGAGAGATCGTTTGGGTTGAGTTTGACTTGGTCTAAGGAGTTTGAGCCCTTTTTCGTAATTTTGGCTTTTGATTGACTTTGTCAGTTTTGCGTTATTTTGATGTCAGCGCGTGTATTTCGTTGAGCTTGTCGAGTTTCGTAACTGTCTTGGATCTAAATGAGTTCGTTTGCTCTCGTTGGACCGCCATTTGACTCAAACTGACAATTGTGGTAGCTGTTTGGACTTAGACGTAAATTTGACTCATTTTAAGTATAAATATCCTACCAAACCCCTTTTCTCTCTCGATCGTCTCTGTCTCTCAGCTCACTCTCTCCAGCTCGTCTCTCTCTCGGTTCAGCTCTCTTTCTCTCTTCTCCATCTCTGATTCGATTGCTTGAGGGAGGAAGAAAGGAGCTCGTTCGCGTGTGTTTTCCGGTGGACTGAGCCAACCACGAAGTGATTCCATTTGTGAGGCAAGTATAAGCCCAAGATGTGTGAACACCGATTGATAGTGATTTGATTGTTGTGTTTTTATGCTTCATTGTGTTTCTCAGTATTGGACAGCCCCATTGAGTTCATTTCACTGTTATTTGCTGTTTTTCAGTCGTTTCCTTCAGTTTCTGTATGACTGTGACAATTCCAGAAAAATGAGTCCGTGCACTCACGGCTACGCCGTGAAATGTGCTACGGCTAAGCCGTAAAATGGCTTACGGCTAAGCCGAGACCCCGCCGTAACCCAAACCGTAGAACAGCACAGATTGTTAGCTGAAAATAACTGGATGTTGGCAATTTGCCATTCTTCTACGGCCCAGCCTGATCTAAGCCGTACATTGTCTTACGGCTAAGCCGTGGACCAGGATACGGCTGAGCCGTAGAGCAAAATACGGTTGAGCCGTAAATCCGGATGGATATTTGGGAAACCTCAGCTCAGCCGCAGTGCATAGTACGGCTAAGCCGTAAGATGCCACGGCTAAGCCGTAAGGTTACCTACGGCTGCACCGTGAGACCCTGAGAATTAAATGAAAAGGGACTAGGTTTAAGCAAAAGACCGTATATGACTTTCATGTTAGAATGTAGCTAACCTGGACATGCCCAATGGAATGTTTGAATGACATGAATGATCTCAAGGGCTGTGAATCATTCATGCTTGTTATCCAGTTGTTTAGCACCCCCCCATGGGTGTTGGTTTAAGGGACTTCGATGCACACTCGAGACACTGCAACACTAGACAATGGTGCATCGGATAACTTAAAACTACATCAACATGCACGGTTAGAGACGCTGGATAATTAGTGTAGGATTGGCTTGTAATGGATCCTTGATTCGTATAAGTACTGGATTGGTTTGAGTTGTACAGCATATTGATTACGGTTTATGCCCTCTTATGTGTTCTACGCTGGACCTCTCGATTCTGTGGGAAATGCAGCAACCCCAGAGCGAAGCCCGGGTGGAACCATTCTATTATTGTGTATTGTGTTATACCGTTGCTCCATTGGAGAACTTGCATCAGTTATGAGTCAGTGATTGTGATTGATACTCATTGTTAGCACTTCCTGTAATTGCTTATGTACATTCAGTATCAGTATATGCGATGCACTTCCTATTGTTTGTTCAGCATGATATGTGAGATCTGTAAGTGATAAGTGATATGATATGATTGATTGATTGAGGTGCATCATCCGATTGATTGTGATTGGTATTGGCACTACTGAGCCTCAGCCTTAGGATACCCGACGGGGTTAACTTTGGTTTAGTTTAAGTGTTTACCTCTGCAGAGTGTCTTGTCCTGGGACTCCGGACCCCGGGAACTAGAGACCCATGCGTGCCCTGGCCCGGTCGCTGGTGTTCTCATCCTGATTGCTCTCGTAAGGGAGAAAATGGCCAATGTAGTAGCCACTTGATTGTTACCTGTTTATGATTCTGATAGTATGCTTATTCATTTGCATAAATTGTTTAGTATACGAACATGCTTTCTATGGATATTGCATTATGATCATTGTTCCGTATTATTCCGTATTCGACACAATTTGTGTTATCTTCTTGTTGGCTTATACTTTGCTAAGTCGTTGTACTTATGTGTTTGTCTTGTGTGTTGCAGGCTCAGATCCCTCTCCCGATCCTGCGTCGGTCGACCCGACTCCAGGAGAGGCTTACGAGGCCCCCTCCGGCCTAGAGGAGTGGACTTGATCCATCCTCCAGAGTACGGTTTTGCATCATTTTGGGTTTCCCCATTCCTTGTCTGGGAGTCTGTTGAAGGGACTTTTTCTGTAATTGTAATGTGGGCTTGAGTGATATCTGTATATTGTATTTTGATTATTTGGGAGCCCTCTTCCGTAACATACGTTCCTGTATTTGTTATTGTTATCAGTTCATGTTATTTTGTAATCTCCCATTGTCTTGATACTGTGGTATGCCTTGATACGTACAGCTTCCGCGTACAGTTGTTTGCACGTGTGAATGATCCCTTGTGTGTGTATGCTTGGACGGGGTCTAGGTGTGCATGCACGGGAGTACGTGTGTCATTGGTTAGACTTTCTCTGACCCCCGGTCCCTGGGCTCGGGTCGTGACATTACATGATCTGGGCAACTGGTTTGATGACAGAATATTTTAAAGTGATGCTATTGGCGGTATATTGGAGAGGAAAGGTGGTCGGCCGACCATGACGTTACGAAGATTACCTTGCATGGGGTCATCTGCATTTACGTCACAGAGGACGACAGATGGAAGTGGCCCCACCCGACTGAAACGGGGCCCAAAAGTTTGTGGGTATGAAGCTATGTTTAGGGTCAATATAGCTGCGGCAGGATTTATTTAATTGGATGATGAAGCCTACTCGAACATAATGATACTAACAAAACTTCATTGTATATTTTTTTATGATATTTAGTTAGGATTTTTTTTTATATAAAAAAATTTAGGATTTAGTAACAGTCCCTAACTAGATTTTTTTTTCTTTTTAATGATAGTTCCTAACTACATTTGGTTATATATAGTCTGATCCAAAGGCTTGTATGCCAAAACTCAGAATTGGGTCCCCAATTGGACTAATATAAATAGCAAAGCAAACTAGATTTTTGGTTTGAATGATGGTAGAATTTTGTGGATTTCGAACTCTATGAAAGAGGAATCCTGCACTCCCCAAGTCACATAGGAAAATGAAATCATCACATGCAAGGAAAATCAGTTTAATATTTTCTGTTTTAGTAGGGCAAATGTGCCACTCCAAATGACCAAATAAGGGGTTGGATGTAAAATAAAAAATGAGTACACGAGAGCGTATAGAATAGGTACTTTAAACTGCACTTCATACCCATGGTAGTTATTGTTGTTTGTTGCACACCAATCATGAAAAGGCATTCGCATGTCAATGTGCTTTTCTATTCATCAGTCCACAAAACGAAAGAAAATCAGTCTCATTTTCGGTTATCCATCAAGTTTTCTACTTCATAATGAGTGCAGAAGGGAATCCACTTAGTTTCTATGTTTTGAATCCTAATGATACAAATGTCTGCAGACTAATTTCAAAGTTAAAATACCTTAATTAGCAGAGTATGACTCTGAGCTTACAATACTATTACAAATATCTGCAGACTAATTTCATAGTTAAAATATCTTAATTAGCACAGTATGACTGAGCTTAGAATACAACTATTGCTCAAACATAGTATATGCTACACCAATATATTCCACTTGCTTTCCTATTTAGGCCTGTTTAGTACTTTATTAGTAAAGTGAGGGGAGAACTCAAATTAAGAAATCATAAAATATGATGAAGTCTAATCACGCATAATGTAATGAATTTTTTTCTTTAGTGACTTAAGAATAAATCATTTTGGCTTTTTGTGTCAAAAGTAGATTGTTTCTTTTTAATAGCTTGAGAATGCTACTTTGACTTAAAAGAAAAAGAATGAGAAATATTAAATTTTTATACTTCTAATGTGCCTTACACATCTTTTTATATCTCTTAAATAGACACTCCCCTTCACTCTGCCTTAACCCTAGTAAACATCCAAACACATCTGTTTTGAGCTTTCATACAATTGGTCCAGGTTAATAAAATCTGAGCCCATATCATTAGGCAGACTGCCTTAATTTTTGATGGGGTCCATATACATGGTAAAAATTAATGATAAGTAAGCCGTCTGTGTCTCGTCCTGCTGTAGGTTGCTAATTAACAATCCCAAGAATTGAATACTCATTTTAGTGTGGGCTTGCATATTGGGGCCACTTTCTGCCGCTGCAATTCTCAGAAAACATCCAAATTTAAAAGAAGCCGAAGTTCTAAGCTAGTAGCCCAACCAAGAAAAATAAGAAGGGCCAATTCATAGCTACACACGACACAAGTAGATGCTAAATATTTCATGCACTAACACAATAGAATATATGGATACATCGTCACTCCCTTGTGCTTATATAACTCTGCACAAGCAGAGGACTGCTCCATTCACATAAAAGGGACATACGCAAATACCATACAAATTGATAACATTTTCTCTCAGCGTGGGATTTAATACATGGAAACCACCGTGTGCCGCTTATACACTGTGTATGTGTATATGTTGCAGTCGATGTTGCCGTCCATGGCAATGGCTGTTTTACTTGTAGGGGCCTGTAAAACCATCTGATCATAGGGTGGTGCTGGAGCATAGGACTGAACTGGAGAAACAGGCCTCTTTTTCTGTGCTAATAGGTTCCCTTCAAGCAGTGGAAAGACTTCCCTCCCAATCTTGGCAAGGCGTTGTTGGGTTTCCATTTGAGACTAAAAGCAAAAGAAAGGCTATTAGAGAAATGATCTGAAGGTTGGTTTGATGTACAAGGCTCTCATGACAGCAATTCACTTATATAGGGCTCTTTCCGGTGGCCCACTTTCCAAATGAACGGGTTGATGGATTCGCTTTTGGGGAGGTTCGTGCAAATCCCTCAACCGAACGATCGGTAGATATGCTTTGACTGGTCCTACCAATAATTGATATACAAGAAGAGTAAAACACGTTTGTGGGCATAAAAGATTGAAGATCAGAACTATATCTGTGGTGGCCAGATTGGAAGGAGATTCTGGTCAACTTGCTGACTGTTTTAGCCTTGATCTACAAATGGGCCAAGAATTGGCCCAGCAGGTTGAGCCCGTTTGCACAAGACATGGTCCTTTGTGCTAAACATGTCCGGCTAGATTTCCTTTCGGCACACATAGGATCAACTCTGCCCAAATCCTGCCTAAAAGAGGGACCGGTTCAAGACTGGATTGGGTTGGCCCAGCCTGAGCACCCATAGATTTTTTGCATCTCTTACCTAGATTGGCCTATCGGATCATGAACAATCACAAATAGAATGCAAGAAAGGTCACATTGGTCTCTTCTTTTTTGGAGGTTTTTATTCATTTATTTTTTTAAAGAGAATTTCATTTAACAACCAAAGGGAAAACACACCGCAGGAGACTAGACCACACAAAATCAGCTACCTACCCCCAAGAAGAGGGGCACCCTTTCTTGGTCTATGTCTTGATTACTTGAATAACAAAGCCTAGCCAAGGAAAGAGGTGTTATGCTAAACTTTTAGCAATATATGAAAACTAATTGATTGCCATATCAAAATTGTCATTAAGTTAGAAACTACAAGTTTTATAAGGCCCTAGATTTATAGATTGCAGGTCAAACAATATACAACGGAGTAATAAAAGTAAACTTGCAAGCAAAAAGCAATCAACTACACAAGAAGAAGACACGCAAATTTTTTCGTGGAAACCCCAATGGGAAAAAATCACTAGTCACACCGGATTACTCAAGCACTAATTTCGAACAGTTATAAGGTATACTTACAACCTTTTACAGTCAGTCCCTCAAACATAAGTTGTAGTTCTTCTTGCAAGAATCCATGATACGACTCAATTTTGCATGTCATGCTCTTCCTGCTTGATCCAAACACCTTCAATTCACAAGATGATCAATCTCCTATAAGGAAGTAGAAGCAGTAAAGTTTTAGAATTCAAAGTTTTAACAACTTTCTCTCATAGAAGCTCTAGAAAAAAGGGATGATCTTCAAAGAGTATTCTCAACTTAGAATTATGAGATCTGTATTTGGAGTTAAGAGAGAAACCCTTTTTATAACCTATGAATTTATGCCTTAGGGTTAGAGTCTAAGTAGGGACAAAACAAGCAACACTGGCACAAAAAAGGAAAGGTTTTTGTGCAAATCAGTTCGTTTCTGCATAATACCCGATCGATCAGTCAAAGGTTGGATCGATCAGATTAAGCTACTATATCGCCCAATTGACTCCCGATTGATCGGATGAAATTCGGCACAAATTTCTACAAACTTCTTGAATCCATAACTTTGTTATTTTAGCTCCGCTTGATGTAATATTATGCTCTACTGATATTTACTCGAAATAAGCTTTCCAACGATAAGTAGCCTACCCATATCTAATGCTCAGGTTGTAGGATATGACTTTTTAAATCATGTTATCGTAAAAAAGCATTTCAATTTATTGCTCTTTTTTCAATTTCTTCATTTCAATGCATTCGAGTACTTACAGCACAGTTTATACTAAAAGATATATATAATATAACACTAACATACTCAAGTTTGTCCAACCTATGAATTAGCCAATGCAAAAATTCTTCCAATCTCCCCATTTGGCAATTCATGAACAAAGCTTCTTATACAATTAATTCAACCAAAAATAAAAAAAATACATTCAGACTCCCCCTGAATTTCACATTCTCCCCATTGTTGTTCATAATTAACAAACTTAATTATATTAGAATGTAGCATAACTGTCAATCGGGATCCAGTAGTAGCTCCCCCTCAATTAAGACTTTCCCTAATAATATCCTTGTAGTAGTTAGGGGTGGAAGATTGATCTTCTTGATTAGGAGGTATTTAGAGTTTGATACCCACACTTGCAAATTTAGAAATTTCAGCATAATGTATATCAATACATTGGATAGATCATCTTTCTCGATCCAAATGGCTTTAGTTTTGATTATTGACTTAAACAATTGCTTCTTCCATGGCATATTTTATTATAAAACTTTCAACTTGTTACAATGAAGTCAAATATGTCTTTTAATTTCACAATGATGATATGTAGTATAGGTTTTGAACTTGACACATTTTTCTTTTTTGTACTACTCCTCATATGATTTATACTAGCAGTATATGGAGTAGTTGGTGCTAAAAAATTTAAAGAAAAATTTTTAATAGAAATAATTTTACCTTTGTCCTTTGAAGTAGATGTACCTTCATTATATTCAAGATTATGTTTGTCATTAGTTTATTTTTTTTATTGTATAAGATGTCACCAAGCATTGTAGAATCAACTTCATCTTGTTAAGCAATTCCTTTGAAGTATTCAACCTTGATAGTATTATTTTCAACTTGCTTTTCAAGTAAGCACTCTCAGTTTGATAAGTGAAAAGTTTTTTCTTCAATTCTTCCAATATTGTATAGAATTCTCATGATCAGTCATCATCAACTCAAATTTTATACATCAATCAACTTGTCAGCCAAACTATTCTTATGATTTTTAAAGACTTCTACCTTATCATAAGTATAATTTTAGTTAATTCAGCTTTCAGTAAAGTAATTTGTTCTTCTGTAGCTTGCCAACTGATTGTAATTTTCTAATTCATCTTGCCCATCTTCATTGATTTTTCAAACAAAAATTGATATTCCCCCTTTCAATCATGTTCTTCTTCTAACTCACTAGTTTCATCTTTAAAATCAACCTTAGAGGAGATAAGAGAAGACACATAGAATTAGTCCTTACTATTAAAGTTAAACATTTGCCATGAATATGAGAAAGATCAGAATCAGGCTCTTTTTCATTTTTTTCTAATCTTCAAAAGAATCATCATCTCAAGTTGTATTTAGAAACTTTCTATATGCCTTCTTTTTTTTTTTTTATTACCACAATTAATGGCAATGTGTGCATTGCCTTTACACTCATAGCACTGAATACCTTTAGAATACTTCTTCATAAAAGATTTTGGCATCTTAAAATCAGTGTTTTTCCCCTTCAAAAATTGCATAAACTACGTCATAAATTAAATAGCCACTTGGGGATTAATCTTCTTAGAATCTGAATCCACATCACTGTTAGTAACCTTGACAGATTCTTTAATAGCTTTCAAGGCAACTCTTTTTTACTTTACTTTCTGATTATGAATGAAATTTGACTTAAAAGTTTGAAAGTTTCCTACCAAGTCATCAAACCTTGATAGCCTTAACTCTATTGTTTTTCAGCAATAGCTACTACCTTGGCATGAAAGCTATCTAAGAGAGATCAGAGAATTTTTCTAATGATCTTATCTTCACGAATTGGTTCCCCTGGATTGAAGCATAAACTCACAATATCACTTAACCTGGCATAAAAGTCATCATACTTTTCATTATCAGCCATTGTAAGGGTTGCATAAATAGTAATAGTAAGGCTTTGTAACTTAGTCTCTTTAGCTAATTTAGTTCCCTCATGAAATCTTTGCATGATGCCTCTTTATAGTTGAGCAACTGGAGACCCTACAAAATTTAGACGAGGATACTCTAGCCATTAGGGTTACAAAGGTAGTAGTAGTAGTAAAGTTTTGTAACTTAGTCTCTTTAACCAACTCAATTCCCTTATGAAATCTTTGCATGATGTCCCATACCTCTTTTGTAGTCGAGCAAGTGGAGATCCTACAAAATTCAGACAAGGATACTCCATTTTACAATAAATTAAGCCTTATTGTTGCAATTACGTGCATGTATTTCCGATTTAGTCCACTGCTTAATTAATTTTTTATAAGATATTCCAGCAGTAACAATAATGGGTAAAGAGTAGCCTTTATGAACAATAAGCCAGACATCTTCATCTAGTCATTCCAACATTCCAGTATGCATAATTACTGAATCCATCCAAACAATGAGGCTTGGTAGTAGATGTGCTTTCCCAGTTAAATTCCATTCTAAAAATCTCAAATGATCTAATACAATAGATTAGTGTAACCACTTTAATACCAATTGAAAGTCTTATAAGGTCCTAAATTTTCAAATTGCAAGTCAAACAATATGCAGTGGAATAGTAAAAGTAAACTTGCAAGAAAAAAACTAATTAACCACATAAGTATATGATATGCGGATTTTTACGTGGAAGCTCCAATGGAAAAAAACCATGAGTTACATCGGATTAATGAAGTGCTAATTTTTCGCAGGTACAAGATATACTCACAACTTTACATAGTTAGTCCCTTGACCATATGATATAGTTATTTTTATAAGAATCCAGGACACGACTCAACTTTGTAGGCCCCATTCTCCACACTTGATTCAAACATCTTGAATCTACAAGATGATCAATCTCTTACAAGAAAGTAGAAATAGCAAAACTCTAGAACTTAAAGCTTCAACAACTTTCTTTTATGGAAGCTCTAGAGAAGAATGATGAACTCCAAAGAGTATTCTTAACTTAGAATTACAAGATCTGTGATTAGAGTTGAGAGAAAACCCCGTTTTATAACCCATGAATTCGTGCCTTGGGGTTAAAGTCTAAGTAGAAACAAACCAAACAACTCATGCATAAACATGAAAAGTTTTTGTGTAAGTCAATGGGCTTCTTCACAGCACCCAATCAATCGATAAAAAGTCAGACAATCGGATTAAGCCCATGTCTTACCCGATAGACACCCAATCGATCAGACGAAATTCAGCATAGTTTCTGCAAACTTCTCAAGTCCATAACAGTGTCGTTTTAGCTCCAATTAATGCAATCTTGAGCTCTACTGATAACTACTTAAAACGAGCTTTTCAACGGTAAGTAGCTTACCCATATCCAACACTCTATTTGTAAGATATGACCTTTCTAAGCTATGCTATTCTTACAAAAATATTTTAATTTGTCGCTCTTTCTTTGATTTTTTCACTTAAGTGCATCCGACGACTCATACCACAATCCGTACTAATATATATATATATAATACAACACCATTCGACCTAAGTTTTGTCCAACCCATGAATTAGCCAATACAAAAATCCTTACAAAAAACGTATGAGAGTTTGAGATTGAGATATTCTTTTTATCTCATCTTGAACCTTTTCCCTTGAACCTTTTTACTTTGCTGCTTCGTTTAAACTGCATTTTCATTTGCTTTTGGTTGTTGAATTTTCATTTGCTTTTGAAGCCAATGCCCAGTTCATTTAGTAGGGGTGGATACAGACTATTGCTTCAAAGTTTTATCTTGGCGAACATAATACATTCCTTTCTATCTCTAACTAAATAAAGGTCACAAAAGTGGCATGAAGTTAGATAATATCTAGAGGTGGCTCCATATCAGCTATCAAAATTCAAACATCCATCAACAGATCAAACAGTTATCTATGTGGCCCATAGTGCCTTTAATTGACCTGTTCAGATCCAATCTTCTACTACTTATCCAGCCCACAAAGCTGTCCCTTACAGTTTGCCTAGCACGTCCAGTGATGGCCTGGGCTGAACAGCTTAATACTTAGGAGGACGTCTGAACCCATTACTTACAAATTGGTCCTAAAATTTTGGCAAGATCCAGCCTATAATGTGAGAGTCGGAAGTTGGGCATATTTGAAAACATTTGCCCTCTTAATACTTAGGGTAATAATCTCCGAACGCACAGTGTCATTGGGAAATAAAACTAGTCCTGGAGATCCATAAGTTGGCTACCTATCCCTAAGCCCGGCCATGTCCCGCTTCCTGCCTCGCTAGTGGGTTATAACTCAATCTAAATCACATACCAAAAAAACAACTCAGGCTAAATCCTTAGCTAATGGGTCTTACCAGCGAAGGACTTGGCGATGGCCTCGGAATTTTGGTGGGAGCTTTTAATCCAGAGAATCCCACTTCTATGGATTGTGGGTGCCTATATATGCCATCCTCGTGCATAAGGGCCTACTTGTTTAAAGATATTTCTTACGAGAGTTCTAAATGTTGGAAATTTTTTATGTTGATGCCAGAAAATGTCTTGAGAGAATTTGAAATTCTATGTTAATGCTAGAATTTTGAAAATCAACATCTTTAAATGTCACTTTCGGCCTTTGAAATTCTCATAATTCCCTTAACCAAACAGTTTTAAAGTGAAATCTCACTTATTTATGGGCATCGGCCCAGCAAGACTGGACTCAACTAAGACTTAGCATGGCTTGTGGGAAGAGGACCTAGGCCAAGCCCACAAGTTTCGAAACTTTATTGCAATTCAGGAAATCTCCAAGTTTAATTAAATGAGTTAAAGCCAAACAATAGCTATTCAATTCTGACAAGATAGATAAATATGTAGAGGAAATTAGTTAGTAAGCACATAGACTGATATTATAACATATTACATAGAAAGATACACTCGATAGTCAATATACATATTACTTTCACTGTTTCTTTTGGCAGGGAATCCAAATATTTACTTGAAAATGGCCTTGTTCCGAGTCACAGATGCATATTTGGTACAGATTTGGGTAGTGAAGACGACTCCACCGTGAATCTCAGCCGCTTGATTACAATCTATGACCTCCCTTGGAGTTGGTTTGTTAGGAGCTGATGGACTCTTGCGGCCTTTCCACTGGTCAATGATACCAAATCCTTCTCTCGCTATCTTCTTCAATCTGGCTGATTCTGCCATTGCTCCCGAGTGTTGTTAGTGTAATACTAACAGACCAAGCTCAACTTATAATGCAAATGCCTTGTAGAGATACAACTAACTGGCCTATAATCAACCGCTATATATAGCATTGGAGCTAAGGGTGCCCTTGCTTTCAAAGGTTCTAATCTTCCCTCCCAAGGCAATGAAGGACATCTAGCTTCATTGGCTTTCGGTTTATCCGCAGGTATTTATGGGAATATATCTAATCTTAGACTATTGAAAGTGGCAAGATGTGAGTGACAGGGGAAGCAATTAAAGAAGACTTCTCCAGTGGGCCGGCCACTTAAGGGCCTCACTTGAAAACGATGGTTGGAAGTGTTGGGTAGTTTTTCATACTCATGTAGTTATTTGTTGTGTTAACAGTGGTGAACAAAGAAAATTTTCCTTGAGGCAGTCAATATGTGAAAAAAAAAAAAACTAATAATAATAAATCAGAGGTTGGCGCAGGTGAAATTAATACAAAAGATTCTGAAAATTTTTTAGAGAGAACTGGCCCCTCCTCTCCAGTGTGTGAAACTTCATCCTCATCCAGCTAACATAAATCATTGAATTCATGACCAGGAACCAATGCCTTCCTAAACAGATGAGATCAGGGTGATTTACTTGGCTTTTAGCCAGCAGAACTTCATCCCCATCTAGCAAATAATAACCTCTACAAAAACCATCTAGCAAATAATAACCTTTACAAAAAATTTGTAATAGAGATTTAACACTATATCACCATCATCATCATCCAAATTCATGTTTAAGTTGTAACAAGTTTTACGTTAGACTAATGAAACCCTCTTCCTTTTATCTGGGGTTGGCATTGACTGTAAAAACTGAGAAAGGTTGGACTGGCTTACTTACAGAAATTAACACTTTGTAAACCATTAGAAAATTTCCTCTTATTTTCATTGGTTTTTAGTGACCACACGGGGTGAAACTTCATTCATAATTAGCAAAGGTGTGAAATTTCCTAATTTACACTTGACATGAGCTATGTGGTTAATTACAAATCTGGCAGGCTTTACCATGCATATCCATGGCTTCGCCTAATAGATGGATCAACTTGTGGGTTGGGTTTTGCTCAAAATCTATCACTCTCTTAGGTTGTTGCTACGCTAGACATTAAAATCCCACTAATATGATAAGATGCTGTAGAGTTGAGTTAGGAGTGTACTGAATTGAATATCCATTCATATTCTCTTTTATATTTCTTTGTATTTGTCTTGGAAGAACTTTCAATGTGAATTCGTGTACTTGTCACTCGCTGTAGGTAAAGAAGGGATGCAGTGTCAAATCTGGCCTAACTTTATTGATTAAAAATATAATGGTGAA
Organism: Sextonia rubra; assembly: GCA_037013555.1. NCBI lineage: Eukaryota > Viridiplantae > Streptophyta > Magnoliopsida > Laurales > Lauraceae > Sextonia > Sextonia rubra. The sequence goes on along the minus strand of JASUAD010000007.1, from coordinate 12,391,721 downwards.
GACAGCATATAATTTACTTTAAACCGGACTAGGAATCAGAGAAAATTCACAGGCAATAGGGAAGCTGTGTTAGAAAGATCTCACTTTTTGAATCATTGCTACAATCTACCCACGGTAATGATATTAACAGGGCATGATCTATGCAAATGCAAACTAAATCAATATCTAAGCGGAAAAGAAAGATGTGTTAGTGTCATGATATGGTTCGGGAATATTGTTTAACGATCGAATATTTTCTTTTGTCGAAAGTTTAAAGTGAAGCTCAGAAAAGATTTGGGATAAGGAGGCCGGTTAACCATGACGTTGATGAAGAATCCCTTGCATAGATCATCTGCTTTTGCATCACGAGAGACCCGAGATGGATGTGGACCCACCAGACTGAATCTGGCCCAACTATTGGTGCGTCCAAATCTAAGATTACGCTCAATGGCTGGGAGCGAATGTGGATGATGGATTTGAAATAATCTAAGATTACGCTCAACCGAGCCCTTTGTCTATTAATATATAAAATAAATAATATTTATAATATAAAATATGTAGTGTTTTTATAAAAAAAAACAATTGTAAAGATCATCTCTAATTAGCAGTTAATGACAAAGATTAAATATTTGATCAAACAATAATAATCAGATCTTAGTTAAAATCTTTTTATTGATATATATTCCCATAGATCACAATATTGCCACCCATGTTTGATTCTATGTTTGCCCAATATAGACATATTATTTAATAAAAAGGGAATTGAGATTGTCATTGATTAAATTGATTTTCAATATTAATGTAAACTATTGAGATTTGAAAGTTTAGATGGATGGCCATTAACATAATCATGGAGTGGGATTGACTTTCAACTACTAGCCATTAATCGATGTCAATTTGTTTTTATCCCTTTACTTTCATGATTGTTATTTCATTCAAGTGAACCCCACATCTCGAGTAAAAGTCTGACACACTAATCTTCAGATGCATCATATCATATTCGTTATTCATCTTAAGTTGTCAAGATTTAATTGCTTTATTAATTATAAAATCATATGGTGATGTTTTAAAGAATTACAACTTTTAATTAATGCTAATTCAAGAGTTGTCTAATGTTTATTTGAACCACACATACTAAATAACTTATTTAGAAAATACCTAATTTCTATTCGAAATAAATTTAATTGAATTAGATGAAACTTGTCAAATAGACTCTGATGGTCCATATTATTGCTTTATAAAAAAAATGCAATACATGAACTAATAAAAAATAAATGTTATAACTATTAAAAATTCATCTACAACAATCTTACTAATAGATTGAGGATAAACAAAACCCAACACATTACTTAATTAATGTATTCTATGTTCTGATTTTATGTCACAATATGATCAAATTAGCTTATTTCATCTATTCCTAAAAATATTTGTATATAATGATATAGTAACTTGTTTTGAGGATTCTTTTAAAATTGAAAAAAAAAAGTGACTTCTATACTACACCAGCCTTTCGCTTGAATAAAGGATGATTAGCATTGTAGTGTAGAAAATTTATTATATGTAATTATATTAGAAAAATAACTCTTTTGGCCCTAGCCTGACCTTGGCCGTTGAGAATAGGATAAGGGGCTTTGGTATTGTAGGCCTACCTAGGATTTTAAGGGCTTTGGCTCAACCTAAACCTGCCTCACACATATGAGGGTAAGATAATGGCTTACTTAAACCTAACCTAGGCTAAGCCCTTTGACAGCCCTAGACACAACAAAACCAATATTGTCTAGTTGCAAGCACTTCGGATCAAGTACCTTGTTTAGAGGATTTGAAAAATTCTAAACGCTTGTACCTTGAAGTAGAATTTCAAAATGCTCAAAATGGAGGTAGCATTCAAAAATAGTGGGTTCACTCTTCTAGTCAAGAAGCAACTTTTCACGTGTTAGCTCATTGAATTCTCATCATTCAAACCACATCAAATAGGACTTTTAGAATTCTCATATAAAAAATAATCTCAATCAAAAAGGCCCCTGAATGCAATTTTCCACAGTGCTACACATAAGAAGCAAAACATAATTACGTGAATCATTAGTGTGCTTTTGTCTAGTTGTAGAGAGAGCAAATTTCACTAAAAAATTAGGGTTGCAATTTACGGGATTTTACTCCTCACTCCTCCTAAATAATTAGTTAATTAATTAATTTCCTCAACTCTAAACAATAGGCCTGTCAATTTGGCTCTAAGATGAGGGGCCAATCCCCACCCAACCCTCAAAAAGCTCTTAAAATGAGGGCTTTTGTTTCTAAGCAAAAGCCTTAGGACGAGGCTTGGATAATTTGTTGCAGGCCCCTCGCCCTCCTACATTTATTTTTTTTATGTAATATAAGTATTTATATATGTAAATATATACTAAAATGTCCTCATTGCAATTTAACCAATTTTTTGGTCTTACTAAACGGTCTAATTTTTAAACATCTATTTCAAACCATTCTTTTAGAAATAGATCTACACCATACAAATCTATTTTGTATAGATAAAATTTGCAAAATAGGGCCCTAGTAGTAATATAAATTTTGGCTTATAAAAAATCATAAATGCAGTTTGTTGTACTCACTCAAATCAAAGCTCCTATAAACCTTAAATCTTGGGAATTTGGGAAAAGATGTTGTCAGATTCCCACAAAAGGTTCCAGACATTATGCATGTACACCAATTCGAATTTCAGGGCGATTGGTCCAAAAATGATTAGTTGACCAAAAAGTATCTATTCTCAGTGGTCATAGAAGTCAGCTCAATGGTCATTCGATGGTCAAGAAATCAAGGGTTGCTTAATAAAGGCCAAATTAAGTAAAACTCACCTGAAGTCTTCCAAGTATGTTCAAGGATGGTCCTTCCAAGTTTCAAGATGATTGGCCTCCATTAAAAGCTCAAACCTGCTGTTTCTTCATGACGTTTCACATGAAGGTGGAGATAATGATTTGACCAATTTACAGAGGCCAAAGTAGGATGTAACCCCTACAACAATCCTAGAATAATAACAGGAATCATCCCTCCAACTTTTGCGAATATTGAAGCTTCGTTCAGGTCAAAAAAAAACCCTTCAAAACTTGCTGTACTCAGTCTCAGACCCTGCACATACAGGAACCCAAGACCGGGTCGAAGACTGAGTGTAAATAAATCTAAAGGGCCTATGTTCTTCGCTCATAAATCTAAAGGGGAGTTTGAACCCAAATGGAAAGGAGCATTAGTCATCGACAAAGTCTATTCTAATGGTGCTTATGCGGTCTTCACACTTGGATAAGATAAATGCATTATGCCCATTAATGCAAAGTTCCTCACAAATTTTTTGCGAACAATAAAATGGAAATTTGATGGCAATTTCATAGTCACCTACCCATTATAAAATGTCCTAAAAATCCATACACATACTTGTTTCATTCTATCTATACTTAATTATTTAAATTATGTATTTACTTAATTATAAACAATATTATTGCAGGGTTACTTCGAATTCCTTTCTTCTATTTTTATTGCTTCTTGTTTAGACTTTTTTTTTATTCTTATTAGTTCAAAAGGAGATGTACTCATTCTTGTTAATAACAATATACTTCTTCAGTTCTTCCTCTAAAAAGTTACATAAGATGCCAACCAATTCATTATTTGTATATGCATGGATCTTTAAGGATATGAGGTGATCTAAATATCAATTTAATTAGATAATTATAAATCTCAATTTTAAAAGGCCTAAACGAATAGTATATTTAAGTGCATTAATTTTTATGACTGAAGTCCAATAACCTCTTAATCGTCAAATTAGTGTTAAATTGAAGATACTGTCAATTGATAAAAAGGTATGTGAATGTAAATTGTTTAAAAATTTTAAAGATAAGACATTGCTAAAATGATTTCATACATGGAAATTTCTATGAAAGGTGTAAAATAGGTCAACCCCTTCAAACATTTTCCAACTTTGTCTGATAAAATAAAGTTGTTAGATACAACTTATATTCTCAAAATATTTTCTTAATTCATAATTGAGGCTAGACAAGATATTACTCAGTCATCTCAATTCTCGAAAACAATTTAAAAATTTAGAAAAATAATGATGTTCTTACTTGACAGCTCCAAGCTCCACCTTGTCCCACAAGGGTAGAGTAAGAGCCTCGGTAGTGCACCCTTTGACAGCCCTACTAAAGAACCCTCAAAAGATATTCCATATGAAAGATTCAAATCATTTTATCTTTAGGGCACGGTTGTGTAATTACTTTTCCATAGAGAAGGAATTAAAATTTGGTCTCTTTTCTGTAGCAGAATTTTTCTACATTTGGTGTGCTTGCTTTTCCAGAAATATGCTAAATTTTCTGTCATTACACATAAAAGCATTTCAAAGGGGGTTTGGACTTTCTTTTCCCATGAAAGATGAAAAAGTTTGTAGAATTGATTTTCTACAAACCTACACAAGCGTGCCCTTAGTGAATATTCAATTTTTTTTTAATTTTTTGGTAATCAGTTGAGGTATTGGGATCCGAACATGTGAGCTAATGGAACTCACACATTTAATTAAATAATAAAAACTCACACATACAAAGAGCGGAAAGGCCAGGTTTGAACTTAGGACCTCCCTACCAATGAGGTAACAAGTTGGGTTCTTAGTGATTATTCATACCTGATATTACAATTAAAACAGGAAGCTGCTAGATGTATGCCAGTTTGGACTCTTTCTACAACTCCTTAAAAATAAAATTAAATTAAAATCTCCAAAATACCCCACCCTCTTCTCTTCCGACACGCTTTCTCTCTTCCTCCCTCCTCGCCTTTAAGCAAATGACAAGCTCCAACGGCGGAAGGGGACTCCCCTCTTCCTCCCCTCCCTCTCCCTTTTCCTCTCCCTCTCTCTATTATCTCTCTTTCCCTCTCCCTTCCTCTCTCCTCCCTTCCCCTGAAGCATCTCCCTATTGTAGGGAGACCGGCAATCTCCTTACAGCAAGGAGACCGGCGATCTCCCTGCAGTAGGGAGATGTCACGGGGAGAGGGAGAAAGGGGGAGGGAGGGGAGAGGGAGAGGGAGAGGGGAGTCCTCCTTTGTCAACGGAGCTCATTGCCGGCCGGAGGAAAGGTGGGAAAGGGGAGGAGGGAGGGAAAGAAGGGGTGGTGATATTTTGGAGATTTTTAATTTTTATTTTATTTTATTTTTAAGGCCATGTAGGAAGAGTCTAAAAGGGTGTACATCTAGTAGCTCCCTTAAAATACCAAAGAAATCCATGAGTACAATGAGAAGATACAGAGACACAAGACATCTGATTATTTCATTTCAATCATCCATAGCTACCGATTGGATATTTATGACCAACTGGTCCAACCACTCAGTAATGTTTCTTGGTTATTCCTGATCCACAATTGGGCCCAATTCCCAACCCTAAATTATTTGTGGGTTTATTCTAGAAATTCACTCTTCTGGGATTGGATTATGCATGACCCAATTATAATATATTGTAGCTGAAGGTTTTTAATTCAATTTTCATTCTATTACTTTTAACTTTGATTATCTTTTAAGCCGTGAAGGTAAAAAACAAAAATATATAGATTAAGAGATTTGATATCATGAGCTTTTAACATATTAAATTACTAACCTAACCACTACAGCACATGTACTTATATTTAATCATTGACAAAACAATGCTAAAAGTAGTTACATGGAATAGGTACCTTTGTGGTGTGGGAGCATTACTGTTCTTAGCCAGGTTCTTGTGCTAGTGTCTAGTGTCTGATATTAACAACCAACATTCCTCTGGCACTTGTGGGGCGTCTTTTTGGTCTTTTTATTTTTTATTTTTATTTGCTGACTTGGCTAAATGGCTAAAGGGGAAAATGTAAAGGCACCCACTCGGAGTTCACCACTGGGACATCCCTAAGTTCCCTGTCGGCCACCTCTCTCTTTTGGTAAAGCAAGAAGTGTTTTAATAAGGGCTTTGTCTGTGTCATGAAGCTTAGTCACTAAACTCTAATATCTTTCGCTTTCACTCTTTGTTTTTTAAATTTAGTTGTAGATTTTGATAAAAGATTGGAAAGAATCATAGATGAACATGCCACCAGTTTTAATTTATCTTAAGGGAAATGCATACGATACCGTAATCATAGAACACTCAATTCGCCATATCTTTCTTTTCTACAGAATATTTCCGATTGCATGATTAGTTATTCATAATAAGAAGCAGATTCTATTAGATATTACAGTGAACAGTGAAGCCTAAACAGGCGCTGCAGCAATGTGTCCGGCTTGATTGAGTGGGGACCTAAAAAAAGGGTGAGTGGCATAGGTGAGAAACTTTGTGGTAAGTGGGTTTCAGTACCCCTTTTGCCAATTTTTATCGTCCATATAACAAATAATGAATGCTTTAGCTAAAACAGTTTTTCTTGTCAATTAAGTGGTGATAGTGACTTTGTTTAGAGATAGATTGAAACAACCACACCAAAAATTAAGCAAAGAAAATAAGAAGTTACAAACTAAGGATATAACTACAAAAAAGATCCACACAATTGCCCATGCTTGGGAAGGTAATGGGCGTGCACGTTCTTGTCCCTTGAAATATGCCAAATTAAAAAAAAATACCAAGCTTAAAAGGTCACAAAATTGCCACAAAATCCCAAAATGTCACAAATAATCGGATGAATCTGCCAATCAAAACCACCGTTCACTGCTTGAAATACGTTTAGTGTATCCACACACAAAACGATCCTTGAGTGATTGCATTTTTTTAATAGCCTTTGGCACAAAGAGGGATGCCCACGTTTCAACCTCTTTAACTACGTTTGAGTCCTTCGGAGAAACCTGCAACCATAAAAGAATCTCAATTGTACAAAGCAAAACCATTTGTTGAATCACCTGATAAGGTACAGTAATAAGTATTGAGGAAGAGAATGGCAGAATGCTTTAGGTCCCAACTCCCATCCCTTGTAGAATGGACCTCATTCATTGCAAAAGGGCTTCAAGAAAAAGATTTTAGAGTCCAAACCATTTGATTGGTGAGGGATAAAGCCCATCAGGGTTTTAAACTTTTCCCTCAATAGTGGATTCATTTCTGGCCTTCCAAGTAGTCCACTAGATGGCAATAAATGGGGCTTAGAGTCGGGGCTTGATAGCAAATGATTTAGGGGTTATTCATTTTGATCCACACATTCCACACCACACTTAAGAGTAGGGAATATTATTAAAATTGAACTATGGGCCGATGCACCAAGATGGGATCCAAACCACACCGCACGAGCATAATTATAGTGAAACAAAATGTGCTCCATAGTGTTATCCCTGTTCACACGTAAAGGGAAAGAAGAGGCAAAATTAGTAATACAAATCTTGCTTTAAGAAGAGATCTAACAGGAATAGGTCTTTTTAAGCATTTCCATCCAAACTATAATACTCTTTGGGGGAGGGGAATCTCCAAAATTGCTTCTAAGTAAAATTAGAATAATTCTGATGTAGGCCCTCATTAATTAGGCATTTATAAGCTGATTTTGTGAAGAGATTCTCATCTGTAGGATAAGTTATATCCTCTTATCCTCCTCAAATGATTTACTGAAAAAGACCCTTTTAATGTCCTCCACATCTGTAGGATCATCAATGATGCACAAATTTTTTTAGATATTCCATTGTGAATTACTATAAAAAAGATCCTTAACAATAATGTTAGGGTTATATCTGGAAAAGAAGGGTTTTTAAAGCTCTTGTGCATCAAGGAATTCAGTTCAGTTGCCAAATAGAAATTCTTTCCCCATTTCCAACCAGCCGCCCCAATATTCTCATTTATAAAGCCAACACGAAGCCATTCCAAAGATCAAGCGTCTCCCAGCAGCTTCCCATAGTGATCTATTAGGACATTATTTATCCTTTGAAACATTGAGCAAACTAGATCCGGGTTTGTAAGATATTTCCAACATGTCTTGGCAACGAAGGCTTTGTTGTTACCCTCAGTTCTTCTAATCACTATCCCCATTATCAATAGATTTACAAATATCATTCTACATAATGGTATGAATAGTTTTCCTACACACTTTATCCCTCACTAGAAACCACAAAAAATTCTATCAAGGTCTTCCGGAATCCAGTGATTAGTGATTTAGGAATGGACTTTCATTCCTATATTTTCGTGTGAAGCTCTTGCATCACTCATTCTTTAATGCCTAACAATCCTTTTAGTATCCATTGGTGAGGATATGGAGTAGGGATGGCAATTACTAACACAATGTGCCAACTTTTTAATATTTCAGTTAAAGAAAACAGATTTATTTAGAGCCAAAACATAAAGCAGGGAAAACATATAACAACACAAACTTAATAAGATCTTAACTAGTAAATTCAGGTTTGAGTTGGCTTTTTTCACTTTTTGGTTTAGCTGCCGAATTCAGTATGATATTTTCCACTTTGGGCCACATGCATGTCTGAGGACGTCCCAAAAGGTTACCCATCCTAGTACTGCTCTCCCCTGGGCATGCTCAACTCTGAAGCTCTTATGGGATCTACAGTTGCACTATGAGATCTAGCTAGCCTGGGCCAAGGTGACAAATTCGGTTAATATCTAGTGTGCCCATCACCCACCAAAGAAGACCTAAAATACAAAGGACACCACAAGTCCCACATTGGAAATATTTAAGTCCTAACCCTAGACTTTTAAAGTCAAATAGTCCCTGAATCCCATAAGAACTTTGAAGGGAAGCATTCCTTGTCGAGAGTAGTAATATGAAGCGTGACCGCATAGGAAGCTCTCGCATTGGCACGTCGGCTAAAGCGGATAATATCATGCTGATTTAGGTGGGACTATGACACACACAACTTTAAAATGTGTTATGTTGAATTAACATGGGGTTTGACTTATAAGCCCAGCGTCAGGATTTAATATTTCCAATGTGGGACTTGTGGAATCCCTCATTTCCCGAGACTTGTGAAATCCCTCATATCCCAGGTGTTCATTGGTGAGTGATGAGGACACCATATTTTAATTAGATCTGCCACCTTCGCCCAGGTCCATTGCATCTCACACTAACTGTCATAGCTCCACCCAACTCAGCATGATAAAGTCCGCTTGGCCCACCTGTGCATGCAAGGATTTCCCAGGTAGTCACCCATGATAGTACCACTCCCACCTGTGTACGTTTAACTCTGAAGTTCTTATGGGATCCATGGCTGCAAGATGGGGATCCTAGTACTACACCCGCCCGAACGTTTAATTCTGAAGTTCTTATGGGATCCACGGCTGCAAGACGGGGATCCCAGTACTACACCCGCCCGAGCACGTTTAACTTCAAAGCTTTTATGGGATCCGGGGCTGCACAATTTGTTGGACTTATAAGACCAAGGTCAGGACTTGGATATTTCTGATGTGGGACTTTTGCAGTCCCATGTATCGCGCGTGTTCTTTGGCGAGTGATGGGCACATCAGATTTTAACCGAATACGCCATTTTGCCTTAGGCCAACTGGATCTCACACTAAAATTATCATAGCTCCACCCAACTCAGCATGATATGCATAATATTGCTTGCTTTGGCTCACATGCATGTGCGAGAACTTCTTAGCATTCTAGTACTGTTGTTGCACGAGCATTCTTAATGCTAGAGTTCTTATGGGATCCAGGGCTGCCCGGCTTTAAAATGCGTTAATTGGTTCAGAACATGTACATAAAAACAAGCCAAAACATGAAGAAAATAAATGGAACACACATAATCATATGTTCTACCACAATTCTCATTTGGTGTATTATCAAAGGTGCTTTATTTGGAGCAGTTTAAGTATAACTGCTTTAACGGTGTTGCAAGGAAAAACTGAGAAGAGGAAGGAAGCGTGTTCGTTGGGCAAGCAATGGGGGTGCTAACTAAACACCTAGCAAGTGGGACCCATAGTGTGGAGAGAAATTCTAACCAAGCTAAAGCAACACACTTCTTTTGTATGTGTAATATATATAGGGAAATAATGGTTTATTGGATCAGTGGATCGACTATGCACTAATTTGAATGGACCGGATTTGTAGGCCACGAATAAAAGTGTGTGTGATTAGGGCCAAACTTAATATTTGAAATTATCCCACATAGATTTGTCCATTCCACCCGGTCTCATCCCCAAATGATATCTACAAGTGGGCTCCATAAAAAATTCTCATGATATGTGTGTGAGAACACCTCTCATAGGATTATATATATAACATAATTTTAAAAAGATCCTTAAGTTTTTAGAAAATTTTCATGAGGCACTACATGCTTAAGGTGCAAAGCCATTGTAGAGGCCAGCCTTAGACCCCAAATATCTTTTCTTTTATCCAGGTGGGGGTTTTTCTTCTCTTTATATCTTATATGACCTATAGGACAAATGACCATGGGGTTATGTGTAGTCCATTCTGATGAGTTACAAGGTGAGACCTGTTGGGGTGGTATTTATCCGGTCACCTGCCATCTATTTAACTTTTAGATACTTAAAAATGGGACACACCTATGCAAATTTGTGGAAAGTAGCACCCAAATTTGAGTGTAGAACAAGGTTGGATTAGAGAAAACAAAATCTTACTTTATAGATAAAATTTTCAGGTGCTAGCTGCCTAGCATGAAAACTACTTACTTTATTGAAGTTTTTTCCAGCGGTAAAACCTACATGGCACTGACCATAAATGCACAATAAGTTGCTCAAAGAGGATTTGAAGCATGAACATCAATACAATACAAGACTTTCCAACCACTACAAAACATTTAAGATACTGAAAAAAGATCCAATTTCCTATTCTTTATTAGATAATTTTTATAGAGAGAAAAGGGCATTGAAATCATCTCCCACCTTCCTCTCATCAAATTGAAATTCAAAAAGAAAAAAATCATTCAAAATTTAGAAAAAGAAATATAGAGAAGCAGAAAGAAAGGAATGGTTCCCTCAGAAAAATAAATAACGCTTCATCATCAAACGAATCTCAGCATTAGCATGGATCCAATTATAAGCATCACAGGGAACCCAACAACTCCACACTTCCATTACATCACAGATGAAACCTACATATAAACAATATCACAAAAACATAACTAAACACAAAAGAAAAGAAATCAAATGTAGGAAAAAACAACAGTAAAGACTGGATGAATGAATGCTCAGATTATGTTAGTGTTAGATCTTTTCCCTGACCATTCCATATGTCAGAATGGTCTCATAATGAGCTGGGATTAAAAATACTATCATCACAGCATCCAAACATGTCAAAACAGAATCACATTCAAAAATACCCAAATCAGAAAGCAATACTCAAGAGCGCAAGGGAAAGAAAACTGTTTTAAAATACAAGAAAGAGAGAGAGAGAGAGAGAGAGAGAGAGAGAGAGAGAGAGAGAGAGATGTCTTGAGGTGGAAGAAAAAGAGGATTTTAATAGGGAAAACAGGGGCTAGGGAAAAGGTTTTGCATCCAGTCTAGTATGCTTCCAATATTAGTTGTTATCGGTATTAAATGGTACCAACCGGACAAATAAGAGGATTGGAGACTGTCTCACTCAATCTTGACCGATCAAATTGTGGGGCTGCCTAATCAATGGAGGAATTTTACCGGGGACTTCAAAGTGGTATGACGGATGTGAACTCAGCCCTAGATTTTCTGGGTAACGATCATCCAAGATTGTCTAATTCTAAATTGTGGTGGGCGCACACTGGTTCTTATGGGTTTTTATCTTTTATTTATTTATTTATTTATTTATTTATTTTGTGTCTATATAGGGCTTTTTTTTATTTGTTTTATTTTGTTTTGTTTTGCCTCCAGATGGACCCGTAAACTATCCAATTTCTAAACAACTAGTGATGGATCCGTGCAATGCTAGTTGTTTCATATTCCAATAATTCTTTTAGCATCATTCCAACCAAAATAAACTCATTAGCATGATTATATTCACAATTTGCATCAATCTTAGACATGGGTTCATGACCAATAAGCACGCTGTGACAGATGACTGGCCAATATTTCACTATAAAGCCCAATAAGCAGGCTGGAATTGGATGCTAAGAGTCACCACTTCATTGCATAAACATAGAATTAGTAGTAGCATTTTTCCATACATTACAACTCTTAATGATAAATTATCATTTATCATTAAAAAATAAAAATAAACAGAAAAGTAAGTTTTTAGAGAAATGGAGTGTCCTACAGGATCTAAAGCTTATCAATAGCCTACAACAGTCAGGTTTCAAAAATCCTGTTGATAAAATGAAATACGCATTGAGTCATCAAGAACAGAACAAGAGCTTGCATAAAGCCTATAACATCTGGAATCTTCCAATAAATCTATTTCCTTGAAGTGACATGATACAAGCAATATGCATATGATATGTATCATGGCAAGCAAGAAAAAAAGTAACTAATTGCATTATCCCAAGTAAAATGTAATTAAATGAAAGATATAACAAAACACTTCAAAAAACATGCCAGAAAAGGATCAATTGCGATCGACTACATCCTTCATTAAAGTAGGATTCAAATTTCCTTAGAACTGTAAATGACAATTAACCATTAACACAGGAATCTAAACCATTTACAGATGAGGGAAAATACAACATGTAATGCATTTGTGCACAAATACAATATAATAGCGCATTGCACAGATGGGTGCAAGTCCAACAAACGCTGTAGTTTCATTAAACTAGTGATGGGTACGTGCATTGCACGTAATTGTTACATATTCCTATAATTATTTTATGTGATTCCAATCTAAATGTGCATATATTAATGAATTTATTAGCATAATTTCATTCACAATTTGTATCAATTTTATACTTGGGGTTCATGATGAGAAATAATTGGCTAATAAGCATGGGGTGAAAGATAACAAGTCAATATTTCACCATGAAGCCCAATAATTGGATGCTAAGAGTGACTAATTAATCACATAAACATACAAGTAGCAGTGTTACCTTTCCTCACATTAGAATTTCTATTGATAAATTATCATTTATCATTAAAAAATAAAAACATAAGAAAAGTAATTTTTTTGACTGAGCAAAAATCTTGCTCATAAATCGAAAGAAGTATTGAGTCATTGAGCCATGAAATGAGATTGCTCCCAAAGAAATATGTTTTACGAAATTCAAGATTATAGGATATGAAGTTTCAATACATACAAGAAAATTTGAAGTGTTCTACTTAGAAGCAACCACAAGAAGGCAAGGGTAAGTAACAACTCCTCTATACTTACTTAATTTTATACATAAATGCTGGTCATTCTTGTACCAACAATAAATCTCATACTGTTTTGGATGATGATGGTGGCAATGAGAATGATGATAATGATATAGTGGTCGTAGATTGATAGTCAAGTAGTAAAAACATTTATTATGATCAAAAGTTAAAAACATTTTTCCAAGCCAGTATTTTATAAAAGAATACTTGGTTGTCTTCCATGAGATGGAAAAGAGTACCTTTGGCTTCTTAACTTCAGGACTAGGAATGTACTCCTTATCATCCCAATCTTTTGGCTACACATGTAAAAAAAGGTCATCAATAATTTCAATATTAAGGCCAAATTTTGAAAAGAAGACAAGGAATTTTAGATAACTATACGACATTGTGGGTACACTACATAATTAGGAATAGTAAGGGCCGAAAAAAAAATGATGCTCCAATTGATTCGTATTTTGGTAGATATATTCCCATTGCGTGAAAAAATAACATGGACTTTTGTTTTGCATGTAAAAAGAATCAGTTGGTCCCATGAGAAGATATGTTTTGCACAAGTAACAAAGAAATGGGAAAGAAGCCTGCGCAAGAACAACAATTTTCAACAAGATAAATTAGCACAAAAACCATTCTAGTTTGTCGTTTAGTTGGAGAATGCAGCATTCAAGAACAAGAAGAATAAAAACAAATTAACCAACAACTAAAAAAAAAAAAGGACAAAATGTATAGTTGGGTTAAGAAAATAAATGGCCAAGGAAGTATTAAGAAGAAATAACATAGGACACAAAATCAAACTAGGAAAATGCATTACAGTACACAAAAGTTGAAAGATTATACAAAAATAAGAAAAAAAATGATTGCATAAATGTAACAGTGGATTTCCAGAAGAAAAAATGAAAATTTTCATTTCTTATCTCTTGTACATTAATGTTACAACAAGGGTACATACAAGAAAAATGGAAGTATTATACTTGAAAGCAACCACAAAAAGATAAGAATGAAAAGATAAGGATGAGTAACAACTCCTCTTCACCTACTTTCTTTTATATAAATGGTGGGCCATTCTTGTAACAACAATCAATGTCATATAGCTATGGATGAAGGTGGTGGTAATGACAATGACGATAATGATATAGTGGTCCCAGATTGATAGTCAAGCAATAAATACATTTATCATGAGCAAAAGTAAAAAACGTTCTTCCAAGCTAGTATTTTCTAAAAGAGTACTTGGTTGTTTTCTATGAGATGCACAAGAGTAACTTTGGCTTCTTATCTTTAGGATCAAGAATGTAATCCTTATCATTCCAATCTTCTGGCTACATATATGTAAAAAAGGTCATCAATAATTCAATATTAAGGTAAAAATCTGAAATGAAGACAATGAATTTCAGAAAATTATACAACATTGTGGGTACATTGTACTATTAGGAAAAGCGAGGACCCAAAAAAAAGGATGCTCCAATTGATGTTCTATTTTGGTAGATGTAATTGCTAGGTTTTTGTGGTGGTGATGATGATGATGATGATATAATTTGTAATTTAGTGCCTTCTATTTCTACCCTTCTTTTGAAAACCCAATTCATTTTCGAATCAGATTGGATGTAATAATGGGGTAGTGTCAATGGGGAGATTCTCTTCATGGGTTATAGGAAACAACCAAAGTTGCCATCTCCATGGCTTAACTTTACAATCCCAGGCTCCCAGCCACCTCTTATATCAATCAACATTGCATTCACCCATATTGCTTGGATCAAGACACCTCATATATAGAAAACCAGCACATGGGTATTGAAATAAACACAGAGATCTTTGAGGGTACTACCATAAAAAAATGAAGTTCTCTCTTTCACACATACTCCAATGAAGTGGTCTAAAAAAATCACATCGTTTGAAATAAGTTTAAATTAAAACCACTACTACCCATATATACATAAACCGCTCTATAAGATTCATGTCAAAAGCACAAAAATCTAACTTGAAAAGATAAACCCAAATTGGGTTTTATTAGGTGATCAAATATCATGCTCTCAAGGTGAGTGCCTAACCCGATACATGGTGTTTATGGGTGGTGTCATGTATCGATGGTTTTACCATTGGCCCTACAATGTTTGTAAGGTGGGGTCGGTTCCACGTCTCCAAAAAAAAAAAAAACAAAAAAAGGTGAGATGCCATAATTTTTTTTAAAAGAACATAAATTTTCAAGAAGTACAAAAGGCTAACAAAATTCAAGAAAATCAACATTAACTTATAGATAAATTGCTCCATGACAACCATTGCATGGATCCTCTTAAACACAAGAATCTAATATATCAAATTTAATTAAACACACAACAAGTAGAGAACAAAGCCATGAAAAACTTTCAAAAACATTCATCTTGAAAGTCATTGTTAGTTTGGGACTTTGTTTGTTTCTAAAAGACCAGTCCATGGACATCATATTAAATCAAATTAGTTCATTTACAATCATATGAAAAGGCAAAATAAAGAAAAGCGTGCTTCTTCGTATCATGATGGTGGAAATGAGAATGACAATTATGGTGGTAGAGATCCTCTTAGCAAGTTATGAGTTTAGAACCTAAATAAAACCCACAGCATCCATTATCTATGATTGAGCAGCTGTTCTAAATAGCATAACAACCATCATGCATTCTGTAAGCAGGCAAACTGAACTTGAAGAAATTATATTGCTTACATGTAGGTGGGGTTCATGGAATTTGGAAAGACACTGTCAATTTCTCCACTCAAGTTGTTAAAGCTGAGGTCCCTGCCAACAAAAATCACGAGAACCTAAAAATAAAAATGGTATTCTTTGGCAAAAGAGTTTCCACCATGTCAGGTTTGAGTAAAAAAAAGGCATGCAGTTTACATTATGTTGTTTTTGAACAATCAAATAAATAAATAGGTACTTGGGAGCCATAATTGGATTGATAAGAGAAGTGAGCCTCATTTTAACAACAACAAAGACAAAGGAGTATAAAATTTTCACCATTAGCTGGTTTCTCCAGAAAATGTAACAAAGAGAATGCAAGGAAGCATGCAAAATCAAAATAGTTTTCAGCAAGATAAATTAGCACAAAAGCCACTCTAGTTTGTAGTTTAGTAGGAGAATGCAGCACTTAATAATAACAAGACTAAAAACAGATTAGCCAACAACTAAAAAAAAGACAAAATGCAGAGCTGGGTTAAGAAAATAAATGGCTAAGGGAGTTTTAAGAATAAATAGCATAGGACATAAAATACACAAAAGTTGAAAGATTACACCGAAATAAGAAAAGAATGGTTGCATAAATCTAACAGAGAATTTCCAGATGAAAAAACGAAAAAAAATCATTTTTTAATTTCCTTCAGGTTTGTCAAAATAGTCTGCTTAAGTTCATGTACTATAAGACATAAAAGGCAGAGTTCAACTCACAGATTTGAAATCTAACCCTTGCCCTAGAAAAAAAAAATGCCCACAAGGGGCAAGCTTGACACCCTAAGTTTGATTACAACATTTCTTTTTAATGTTGTCAAAGTTCAAGCATGTAACTATACAATCACAGAAGCAACTGAAATCCTGTCTGAAATGGAAATGCAACCTCTTTAGGTTTATGCTTCTAAGGATCATTAGTTGCTTAAAAGGCTTTGTCACAGGAATTGCTCCATGGTAGCTGATGTAGTAAGAGTTTTAAAACTTAGTACACTAATGCAGATGTTTTAAAAGGATTATGATACCCTCTAAAACCAGCTTTCTTAACATAAAAGAAACAATAAAATTAGATGGTGCAGAGGATATGGTACCTACAAACAAGATGGCAACAACATGAGAATCAACCCAACAACATTCATGAAATTACTATTGTGACATTGCATGTCTATTCTGCATTAATTAAGGCACAAGTTGTTCTTGGCCAACCAAAGGAATGCATGAAAGCCTAAAACCTTGCTTTGTGCCTTCCTGAAATGTCATATGCACCTTTATCCCTTATTTTCCCTTTCTTTCTTGTTTTTTTTTTTTTTTTTTGATGCAGGCCCTAGGGTTAAGGCTTACGCAAGGGTGCTGAAGCATGTGTCCAAAGATACTTCGAATCGTCAGGAGACTTCTACACACATGAAGACGCACCTCTAGGGATAAAACACAATTCTATTAATCAATCAAGTCTAAAAATCTCTTCTCTACAATGCCATATATATAGTAAAAGCTAACGTAATGTCTAAGAAAACCCTACACTATTAATAGAAACTTCCCTAATAATAATTTAATCAGAAAATCTACTAATAAAAATAATATAATAATAATAATAATAATAATAATCATCATCATCAAAGCCTTATCCCAACCATGTTATGGTCGGCTACATGAATCCTGTTTTTCCTCAGAATTCATGTTTGGATTGTGACAAAATTTTACGTTGGCTGTTAACCTACCTAACGCAATACTCATCCTTTACTCGGGCTTGGGGCCGGCAACAAAAACTGGCGGAGTTTAATAAAAATAATATAATCCTAATCTAGTTTGAAGAGGGGCTGCTTGTGGGGCCTAGATTGCATCAGTTTTTTTTTCCCCCTACCTTTTCTGTTGTGGATCATAATCGATGTCGTTTTGTCAACGATTTTGGGGTAGAAAATTCAAAAGAAAAAAGCATGCCACATAAGGGGGTTATGAACATTAGCATCCACTATGATCTTTACCTATGTGAGGTGATGATGCAAGTCTACTTGAAATTCCAATTGCATGCAAATAACTACTGATAATATGGATGAATGATTGTCATTGAAAACCATTAGCAAACAATGAGAACTTACAAGTTAATTAAATGCTATAACTTAGCAAAAGATCCAGGAATTGACCCCACAAGTCTATTATGCCTTATATTTCTGCAAAAGAAAAAAAAAAGAGATTAGAAAGTGAAAAGTGAATTGTAAGTCTAATAATACAACAAGACATGATGCTAAGAGTGAATTCTAGTGAAGTTAGTTGGCTTAAGTAGTTTGCTGCCAAGCTTCTGAACTGAATCATTACTGTTCATTTTCAAAGAGATTGGAGCTGGAGTAGACATATAGCAGAGAACTCCACTCTTGTTGGAAATGTCCAGCTACAATTGATTTAAGTATCATGCCCTAATCATTTTTTTGTTAATGAAACAACTAACATGGGCTTTTTTTGCAATCCCATAAAGGGATCCTTCAAAGGATGCTTGTTACTGATCAGCTTGGACCGATGAATGTTGTTTATAAAGAAAATCAGAAACATGTGTAATTTAAAATATATAAAAGAAACAAAAAAAGAGTAAATGCATCATTAAAATACCCATATCCTTAAATGTGCTCATTACATTGTGTTGGACAATATATTAATTGCAATCAACATATCCTTCAATGTGCTCATTACATTGTGGTGCGCATTATATTATTTCAGGTTATTAATATATAACCTGAAGGAAGGTGGAGTTCTTCCAAGTGATTCGTGGCAGAGCTTAAATCACTTAGTAGATTGGTTATACTCCTAACTTCTGAGTTTGAAAAATGTCAAAGGCCAGAAATGAGCTAACCATAGTACACACTCAGTAGCTACAAAGTCACATGTGAAAATAAGGATCAAATGACTGATCCATTGCTCCGTTTAGCACACATTTTCATATAGAGCCATGGCCAAGTAAAAAAATTTTTGGTTTTGGAAAACTAGAAACAAGTATAGCATATCAATGATTCTTTACATCCTAGCCAGCTCTTGAGTAGGCATTTGGAGTATTAACTGAAGGGAAAACCCATTTGTAAATATATAGAGTTTGTAAAGTCACACACTCATGGGGTTCTTGGATTGAGATGTTTGGAATTCAAGCTATGTACTATGCCTTCTATGTACTATGTTAAAATC
The DNA here is from genome assembly GCA_037013555.1 of Sextonia rubra. Classification (NCBI taxonomy): domain Eukaryota; kingdom Viridiplantae; phylum Streptophyta; class Magnoliopsida; order Laurales; family Lauraceae; genus Sextonia; species Sextonia rubra. Next base: position 12,372,717 of record JASUAD010000007.1, on the reverse strand, counting down.
AAAATGAGCACTCAAATAAAATTGTACCCAGATTCCAAAATCCATCTGTGTACGGTAATAAGTTGATACAAAATCAAATACTACAAAGAAATAATCAATCAACCTGAATCAGAAAAACCATCGAAATGGACACTTGAATAAAAACAACCATATAACCAAAACAACCCCAAAAGCATCAAATTAGTCAAGGAACAAGACAACACAAAGATAATTATAAACCATTTGTGAATAACAAACTTCAAAACAATTTAAATAAATATGTAAATGACTAACAGTAAAAAATCATCAATTCGGAGATAGTTGCCAACAATTTTAAAGCAACAATAAATAAATAACTGATGATTAGTTAATAACCAAGCATAAATGGTAAGCAAATGAAATTTCAAAACCAGAGCACCATATCTATCTATTCCAAACAATTTAATGAAAACTAAGGCTCAATTCGTATATAATTCGCAAATAAATTATTTCAAAATTATTGAAATATTAAAAGAAAACTAAAAGGAATACCATTTAATACTACATAAGAAGAAAACAAACAACAAATGAGAAATAATTGCCAGTTATACACACAATGACATTATAAACAGTTACAAATCAATTTTCTGTGTTGTCTCAAACTTATAGAAGATTACAACCCAAAAATAGATTTTTTGGGTCGCAAAGAGTTACAAATCCATTTTCTCAATTATACATAACATGGCACTTTATCAAAAGTCAGAAAGCCATTTATTTTATTTATTTATTTATTTATTTATTTTTTGAGTTACCCTATATCTCATTTGACCTACATGACCTTCTAAGGTATACCACTATAGCCTCCCGAATTAACCACAATTTTTGCCAAGCACATTCAAAATCAAGTGGTAGAAAACCATTTCATGCAATATGACACAAAAAAGGCAACAAAACATTTAATCGCCTGATTATGCCAGACCAAACAATTGAAAATGAAATAAGATCAAATTTTCAGGAAAGAAATAAAGACAAACAACTTTGAGACTGTATTAGGTAAGGGAAAAAGGCAACAATGTAGAAATGCATGTAGATAAAGGACTTCGTTTCACTAACAAAGAAGAGTAGATATGAGCTACTTGTAGGCAAAAATAACAAATTAGAAAGAGGAATTTTTTACCTCCCCTTGTCATACAAAGATGGAAAGAGAGGAGGAGGAGATTTGGAGGATTCGGTGGCTCCAATTTGCAACCAAGGAAGAAAGAGGTGAAAAGGAGGAGAAATTGAATGCTTATTATTATTATTATTATTATTATTATTATTATTGGGCTTTGAGGAAGAGGAAAGGTCTCAAAAATGGGGGAAGGGAAGAGGTTATCGATGTGAGTCGGTTCTCTTGCATTCAATGGGTCCAGAACAAGAGGTATTAAAAGAACACCTATCATCTATGGGCCCCACAACGTATATCAAACGATGCAACAGAAGAAAAGCCGCTAGGAGGAGAAGCACCTGGAGACACACAGGTGAAACCTTGCCCTTTATATGTGGCATAGATACATTGCCGCCCCCATATGCCAATATCATGTCCAAGAAGGAAACTCATCAGTGTCCAAGACAAAGCTGACTATCAAATTAGATTTCTTAAATTCCCAAAAGCAATAGCCAAGTTGAAGAGAGAAGTGGACATACAAGGCTGTCGCTTGGAGAAAACCAATGTCATATGATGTTTCCCCAGTAATTTGGTTGTATTAGGGCAGTTTGTGTAACCATTTTCTGCAAAAAAGGAAATAGTTTACTTCGAAAACCCATTTGTAATGTGTTTAGTGCAACAAACTTCGTCAGAACCACTTTTCTGCCACATCAAATTTTTCCTTGAAAAAATTGGAAACAAAATTCTCATGGGGGGCCATCGAACTTCCATTTCTATGGAAAAGTTGACGTCCCTTTATAATTTCATTTCCTAATTCATTTCCACACCAAAAAAAAAAAACTAGTTTTCCATAAGAAATTCTAAGCCGCACCAAATAACATTTGCATCATTTCATCAAAGAAAACAAATTCGAACCAAACATGAGTTTCATACTTCTACGGAACTTCCTTTTCTGAGGTTTTCAATTACCATGAAAATTGTTGACGTGCCAATTTCCTCTTTCCACGAAAATGGTGTATACAAAAACGTGCCCTTAGATGTCCCTAAAATTCACAATCAATAACTTACTATAAGTGATGATATAGGAACACCATTCCCATACAATTCTCATACAAATATGTGGGCTAAGCTACTATGGTAAGGCAGCTTGCCCGGTATACAATGTATAAGTAGCATTTTAAGGAACATACAAAATTTAGAAAATAATGCAATTACCGATGCTCTAAGGAATTGTTCATGTTAAGTTATTGCCCCTGACATCCCTACTGCAACAAAGAGGAGGATTAATTAATAATGAAGAGTTATTCTATTATTCTACAATTAAGTAACCAAATTAACATGGGATTAGAGTCGTGGACTTGGATCTCTCTGAGAAGTAACTTACAACTATCATAAGCAAATCAATTGGGACTTATGAGGGGGCAATGTTCCAATTAGTGAATGCCCACACAACCAAGGTTTAAGAAATTAGACTTGGACCCAACCAGGCCATGACTGCGTTCAACTCATCTAGACCAAGTGGGATGGCCAAGTCACATGATTCAAGTCCGAGTCCCAAAGGACTCAACTCAGTATGTTCTGATTCCAAGTTGGCTCGGGCCCGGCCAAGTTTTTAAACCATGCACACAACCCTCTACCCAAAACATATCCACAACAAAATCAAGTGCTAAAAAGGCATCGAGTGCCACTAACTTTTATTAGTCCTTACAATCACACAAGAAAGTAGAAATATATGATGAAAGCAGTCAAAGCTATTGTAATACTTGTTCTAGTAAAAATTGAGGAGTGTCATGAGTAACCTCATTTTGTTCTAGATCCCTATTTCAGTCAAACACACCATTGTAAGGAACACATCAAACATAAAAGCGCCAAGCAATTGCAAATTCTACCGATCAGCCTGATAACATAAGGAGTGATATAATCCCTAGTTTGTTCCTTTTCCAAGAATAAGAAAAAACACTAGGGATTAGCCAAAAGCTCCAAAATATCTATCAAACTTAACCCAGATGGAATTCATAAATGATACAACTTTGCAACATTATCCAACAGATGATCCTTGAATACAAGAGAACTCACAAAGTCTTCAGATTTGGAATCTGTGATAGAGTTGATTGGGACCTGTTACCCTATTGTTCTTCAAAGCCGTGCATTAAGATACAACCTAGAAGCCCTAGGAAGCAAACCAAATTCCAAACAGAGTGCAAATCAAAAAACAGAAGTGACTTACAATTCCTCAAACTATTTCAGCTTAGATTTCGAAAATGGGATGCCTCTCTGTAAAGCTCATTACTAGATAAACACCTGCAGAAAGAACACATGCACATTTCTTTAAATCACTAACCCCAAACAGAATTGCAAGAAATTTAGGTAATTGAAAGAGAAAGATTACAGGGATTTCAGACAAGCACAGTTCCCTTCAAATCTCTGCACACTAAGTTAGAACAATGCATTAGAAATAATGACTAAAATAAAAAAAAGAAGAAAATCAATCAATTGGGAAGTAGAAGAAGAAAAATGATACCTTGTCAGCCACAGAAAGATCCGAGAGGATTTCCATCTTAATTCAATTTGATCCAACTCACTGCCAGCTCTGAATCATTCTGCTCTTTAGGTGGTCTAGAGCAGAACAGTGGAGAAGAGTAATGAAGGGTGGAGAGGCTACTGGAAGCTTTAAGGGGGTGGTTTGAAAAAAATAAAAACAGAAGGAAGCAGGAGGAGAAAGTCTCACTTTCTAATATGGGGGTACAGAGTCTAATCTATCTGTCTAGGGGCATCCCGGGGCTCTTCCATACAAGGATAGCTCCACCTTCCAGGCTGCGCTGAGTTTTTCATTTCTGATGGCTTCCATGCCACCCAAGTACACCCCCACCGCATTCTATGCCTGGGTACACTTGGGGCAGTACTTTTGCACAAAATAAGATAAAGCATCCATCACTGATAGTGATGTTTTTAGCACACATTTGCAGAACCTTACCATAAAAAATAATAAAGTATGGATGAGATTTGGAAAGAAATTTTTTAAAATTGGCTGCTTGATCTTTTGTATTCAACAGAAGGTGATGCAATGGAAACAAGGAATATGATATTAAAAAGAAACATATGAACCAAATAGAGACATGCAATATAATATCATGACTTGCATATTAGACATCCACCAAAAAAAATTCTACAAAACATAGCTCTTGTCCAATTATTGATGTGAAAAATTAGTTTAAGGTTCCAAGAGTATGCTTGTTAAAAACTTTTTAACAGCTAAGGAGGATATTAGCAGGAACAAAAACTTCAAATAATAGATTGAGAAATGAAAAAATGACATGCTGAAGGAATAACAATTTGCAAAAGGTAGGGACTTCTACTGCAATTACGATTCAAACCACTGCTCCGAACACAACCCACAAGAGCCAAAAAAAAAAAAAAAAAGAATTGATAAGTAGTCAGCCATCCTAATTCGGCTGAAATATCCAAGATGGTTCTGATTTGAGTTAAATCAAAACATATCAAAAAACTAATTACTTGTCTACATTTGTTCATAGTTTATTGTCAGAATAAAGCAAAGTTAGTAACTATCCACTTCGGCATTCCTGATAGCTCATCTCTCCATCTCTTGCCAAACCTCTTCCACGTTCAATCTCATTCTCTCTTTCCCTCTTCCTCTCGTCTAAAAACCCATGCCTAAAAAAAAATTACAAAATAAAAAAAAATAACCCACCAAGAGCACCACTACAAGGAAATGACAGAGAAAAGCAAGCTACACCTTATGAGACAAGGCAAAAATTCCATTGTCACCTCTGATCTCCAATCTGATCTCCATCTCTGTAGCTTGTAGCCAACCTCATTATATCCACGTGCATCTACCGTATACTCCAGAACCCAAATCCAAAACCCATTGATGGTCAATGCACCTATTGGTGTTCAATCTTAAAGTAGAAAAATTAAAAACAGAGAAACCACAGGTTGATCATGAGTTGATTGGAAGAATTTAACAGTAATGAAAATCATGGACAAATACTTGGGGCTAGTTTGCTTAAAGGAATTCTGAAAATTCTTAACTAAGAAAATCATAAACTCACTTACTGTTGTCTTCCAATATAATTTTCAAAATGCTCAAATTGAGGAATCTGGATTTGCAAATGTTTTGGCAACCTCCTTGAACAAGAACTCTCAAGATTCCTCCAACCAAACAGGCCTAAAGGCAATGACAATTAGGATAAAACAGTGGAAGAATAAATTGAGGAGTTACTAATCACTGCTATAGCTTCATCAGTTTTATCTAACACTCCATTTTGTCAAATTTTCTATAAGTTTCTACCCCAGCACTTGTTTCCTACCCACATTTTCTCCACATGTAATTATCACTACAACAACTCCAACCAATTAAGTCTCCAACATTTTGAGTGATGAAACCTAAACAATCCTTAAATCATGTAATAGTGGATTACATGCCATATTCCTAGGGGAATCCAAATGCATCATCGAGATCAGTCAGTGAATCAATCTTCAAAAAAGGCAAACAAAAAATAATAACAGATGAAATAATATGGAAAGGTAGAAATGGAGAGAGTTATAGAGCTTTGGAAATACAAATACATAAAAAATAAAAATAAATAAATAAATAAATAATAATAATAAGAGGAGGAAACGAGAAAAAGATGAAGCTGGTGGCAGAACCGGGTTTCTTTGACCTTTGCAGTCGGTTGGGGAAGAAGTGAAGTGGGAGGGACATGGGCTTCTTCAGTTGGAGTAATTATGTAGGTACATTATATATTCCATTTATATCAAACCAAATTATACATACATCATGCAGAAAATGATTTTCTTCTTTGATGGCTTTGTTTTATGGTTTTATGACTTGGACCCAGATCTAGTTCAAATACACCAATGGGCTTCAAGATGGCTGATCTACTTCAAATACACCATTTCTTGTACTAAGGTCTGTGTTGGACTCGGAACCATGCTTGGGCTTCTAAATCATAAATGGACTCAGGCCTGTATACAGGTGAGGTGAGTATGGCCTGAGGCTTAATCCTTCCAACAGATAGTATGTAGAATTGTAGATATTGATGGCCTTTTTAGGTCTCAGATGTATTCTATTCAACCTGGCTCGACTTACGTCCAACTGGGTAATTTTGGATTCTGATTTAGTTACCAGAATTTCTTAATGGACCTTACCTAAATGTGGGTGAGTGGGCCCCTTTAGATTTCAGATTTCAGACTTTAGATGACCCATTTTGAAATTCAGACAAGGATTTGAATTCAGACTCTAAATAGGGTATGTGAAGTAAGATTTGGACTTCACCAAACTTGATTTGTGTTCAATCCATTTAGACCAAGTTAGAATTTTGATTCGAACTCTTTAAAGGGAACCACAGGGTTTATAATAAATACACAGACATACTTGAGAACTGTAGTGGTTTATAATAATCCTACTACCCTAAGTGGTTTCCTAAATGTTCAATTACATTGTAGCATCTAGGAAGATGACTCCCTAATTTTGAACCTTAGATACCAGATAAGTACAGATGACCCTTTCCACTGGGTAGGAGGCCGTCCTTAGTCACATCCGCAATTAGTGAGACTTTATATGGTAGAGCTTGAGTAGTAGGTTGCACTGATTGTATGATTGCATGGACCCCTTGAAAGCTGGACCAGTCCAATGCAATTCTGTTTGTAACACTTGTCCGGTGTGAGAGAATCTGCTCTTTAATTTCTCTGGTCACCTTGTCCAAACAAAGTGGAAGGACTCAAAATGCTGGAAAACGATATTGTTGGGAATGTGATATGCAATTTGAGTAGCAGAGACACGGAACCTTCCTTGCTTGCTTGCACTCTCATCTTAAAATTTCTTTCCCCCATAATTGCTTCATAGGGAGACATGGTGGGACACATCTGATTACTTCACAGGTGGACATAGTAGGCCACATCACAGATGTACCCTAATCACTTGATCCTAACTCCTTGATTTGTGCTCTTGGATGTGGATAACAAGAAAAATTCGTCCACAAACTAATAGTTTTTGAGGAAGCATAGACCAAGATCACAGGGCCACTACAAACGCAATGACAACAGCATCAGCTTGGATCAAGCAATCGATGCAGAGATTTATAACTATCTACTAGATATCAGTCAGTCACATAGGATTCATTCTTCACAATCTCAAAATAAGGTTGGATGTACACTCTTAATGTAGAAGATGATGATGGATGGTTTATCTCTAACCTTTTGGTTATAAGAGATAAGATAATCGACAACCACCCTACCATATGTATTTAAAGCATATGGCTTAATGGGTTATAAACTCTAATTCAAGTTAGAATAGGAGAAAGAAGGAGAGTTGGATCAAGCTCCCTCAATTCATATTAGAGTCTTATAAGGATGAACACATCATCTCTCCATCCAAAGTCCAAACAAACTCGCTGTGAGGGGTGTTTTTTTGTGTTGGGACTACCCATAAGTGGGCCCCATCACAGATGCCAACACAATCCAGCCACAATTTTGAAATTTGGCGACCTCTAGGCTCTAGTCTAACTGTCTTGGCTCTATCAATGCATTTTGATTATGGTAAGTATAGCAAAGAAAACATTTAAAGGTAGATCAAAGATCCATGGATGATGGTTTTGACAAACTTTCAAGGGGCCTCAAAGGTTAAGGATTATGTATCATTAAATATGAGTAAGAAAGGAAGTAGATTAAAGGTTTATATATAAATAAGCATGCTTATTGTGGCCATTTAATAAGGATGAGAGTATTTTTAATTTGATATAATCCTAATCACATCATTACATTAATTCAAACTAATTTTATTTGAGTTAGACTCATTCTTGTCACAACATATCATTGTCAATATGCATATTTGTTTATTACAACCAAGATGATTATTTCCTGTTAGAAAAAATCACGGTAATTGGCTAGATAATAGCAACTGAAGGAGGCAATCCCAAGCCTCTAACACCTTTATCAATGGCCCACAAATTTAATTACGTTATATTAAAGAAAACATTTGACCTTAGATCCAATGGTCTAATCCATTCAGATTAGTGACAACTCAATTGATTTATTGTAATTTATGGGGTCCTATGTATGCAGATGGTTTGCATGGAACATAAAGTCGGCCCAACTATATTGCCCTTCACCATAATATAGTGCGAGATAGATGCGCATGAGTATTTTTCTTACAAAAATAATATCTGGCATCACCCTAGTATATGATCAAATCTTACAAAAGGGAGGTCTCATCTACATTTATGCCCTTTACTTCTTCATAATTCAGTAGGATGTAAGACAAAGGGTCTAGTCATATGATGTCCAACCACAACCCAAGCCCACTAAAAAAAAAAAAAACAAAAGACATGCTAGATGCTAGATTTTATCCTCCGGAGGGCACTGAGTTTTCCTTTCATTTTTCTAATTTTTCATTTTAGTGCACAATTCTGATTTTTTTTTTCAAGAACCTCCTCTTCCCTTAGTAGTAAGGGGCATTAGTTCTCAGCTATCTAAGGTTCAAACATTAGGCATGCCATCTTTTCTCGCCAAAGGCTCTACCACCTTACCCGGCCAAAGTCTAGCTACGTCGGGCTATATCACCTCGCCCTAAGTCTACTACCCTCACCCAAGGGGGGAGTCCCAGCCCCATGTAACTGGTTTAAAACAAGGATTCTGGTACTCTCCAGATGTACCGTGCTTGTACAAATAAAAACTATCTTTAATCAAGGTTATGCCAGATTGTGATAATCTATTAAATCTTTGATTTGGCTACCTCCACTGGATCCAACTGAAGAGAAGTTCCAGTTGTTGGCAGTATGGGGCAGATGTCCCTACCAGTCTTCCACCAAGCTGGCTTGCTTTGTATAATTGCAGGAAATGATCCAAATGGAGACACCATGTATTAAACAAAATGTCAAATGCGTTACATCCCAATCGTCAACTACTCTTTTTCACTAAATTTTATTGACACTGTGGGCGGATTTGGTTAGCATCATGATAACAAATAATATCATCTAATACTCTAATACATTTCAAGGCAGTAGCTCGGTTGGTTTGAGCCTTAGGTTTATTCCTTAAGGTTTTAAGTTCAGCTCCTGCCCCTTACGTTATCTGTGAACTATGTATACGGCCATATATGTACCTTCTAAGAAATAGTCCTTGCTTGTCAAAATCAAGTACCCCCGGGCTAGAGGCCAAAGGTCCAAAGGCTAGGCTATTGAGGAATACCCTAGGTCATAAAAAAAAAACATGTGAAGAAGACATATAAAATACATAGGATCATCACTTGACATCAACATCATGCAATGACTCGACAACAAAAACAAAGGGTGAAGTCACCATTACTCAACAACATATAACCTAATATGTGATGCAACTTTTTAAATTTTTATTTGGTTGATGGATATCCTTCGATTTGGCAGCATGTAGTCTATAGAGGTATATTATATCTACATTTCTCATGACCCTTTTCAACTCCTGAAGACACTTATTAGGCAAGTGCCTTAAGGTGAAACCTTCATGGGGTTCTAATAAGAGAATGGTTATTGACACACAAATTTTAATTCTTCTCACACCTTTTTTTAAAGGAAAAAAAACCTATGAAATTACCAATATGTCCTCACCTCCTTTCTCTCCTCCCATTTCTCTCCTTCCTCACATCCCCGCTCCTCCAGCTCCGGCTCCAACCACGATTGGCAATGGTTGCCCCACCGGCTCCCTCACCCTCCCCTTCTCTCTCTCCCTCTCCTTCCCTCCCTCTTTCTCAGCTCTCTCTTTCTCTCCCCCACCCCTCCCTCTTCCGCCTCTTTCTTCTCTTTCCCTCTCTCTCTCCCTCCCCCTCTCCCTCTCCCTCTTTGATCTGTTATATCCTCTAAAATGAGACTAGGGTTATGTGAGATTAGGAGCCAATTTAAATCTTTTACTATAAATAAAAACCAATGACTCCCAATCATTTTACTGACAAGATCTTAGGTCCGTTGTGAGTTTAGACATGTCACATTCATTTATACCTGCGGAAGCATATATTAACATTTGGTACCAATAAATCATCAGATTTGCATATTAAGGAACAATATTTAAGGTTCAAAGTTGCAAATAAAACCAATGAATAATTTATTATAATGTTCAACTAAAAAGTAAAGTCTTTAAAGATAATTTAATAAAATTAAATCCAAACTAGGTGTATCACTCCTGTGTATGACTAGAAGGCTCCATAGGCATAGTCTGCACCCCACTCGGGCTCATCAAATAGCTCAAGCGTTTGAAGTGCTTCACCTTGCACCTCCTTCTTGGCAAAGCTAAGCTCGATGCCTCTGCACGAAGTAAGAAAGCAAGGTCAACCACAAACGTAGCTACAGGTGGAATACACATAACTCCACATAACTTATAATAACATGCACTAATAATGTGAAAATAAAGACAATAAGATCATGAGATATATAAAACAATATATGTAATAAAGGAATGTAATGTGTAATAAAAGGATCGAATCCCTAATCCAACTTTATAAGGGTATACACGGTTCGAATTGGATCAAATTGAATCAAATCTATTACCAAATCATTACCTACGGATAGGTAGTTTTGTAATCCGTTACCGATCTGTTGCTCATCAAAATCGATCCAAGCCGAACCATGGATCAACAATTCAGCTCGGTTTAAACAGTTTAATTCGTTAGTAGTTTTCCTCACTAATTCACACATTTTATCCACTGTAATAAGAAAATTATAATAAAGATTATTGTCTTTTAATATTTTTTTATATAAATATATATATATTCTATTTCAACAGTTTGGAACAATTTAAATTTGTGGAGTGAGAGTAAAATCCATTTCTAAACTATTACTAATTGATTAAGATCTTTTCAATCTGTCACAAATCCATTAACCATCGAATTGGATCGGATTGGTTTTATGGATCGACAGATTTTTCATATACCCTTACAACTAGACATCAAATTAACAACATTACATTCACCGAGCATTACATCAATATATGCCCTATGGGATTTATAACATCTTTGGATGCCTTTCATCCTATCCCAATATGGTCAATTAATTTTGTCTTTAGATGCCATAGCATCCTGTCTAAAAAGCCACAATGAAATGAATCGTGTACAAGTGGTAAACTCGTTCCAACCCAAAGTCCAATAAAGCAACATAGTGTACATCTGTGTACCTACTGCAATTGTCCAATGATCAGACCCAAATAACTACCTCACATAGCCTTGCCCCTTCCTGTGTTGAGACTTATAAAACATGGCTTAGTGATTGTTCAATGGACACTTCCTAGGTTAATGTGAAGGCTGGCCAAAATGAGTATGTAAAAGAGCCCAAGTTCGCAAGTCAAATAATAATTCACAAATATTCTTAACATTGTGACCACAATTCACGCATGTGACAACTCCGCATAATCGAAGATGATGTGAGGTTAGGAGTTTTATTTGAAAAGTACCGTGCATAGCCTAATTCTTACTTCATCCACTTGTGGGTAATATTATACCATCATGTACAAATCATGAAGTTAGTAAGGATACGACTGCCCAAAAATATGTTCCTTACTTTGATAGAGCGGAAGGAAAAGAACTCAAAATCAAGTCCTAGGGGGATCCACAAATGTCACAAAAATTCTCCGAACCATTGTCCCTTTTAAGGGTTGCTATGTGACCCAAATCCCCCACACACCCATGCCCTGTAGGTGGAGAATCCACCTACTGGTAGTAGCAAGTGTGCTCAAGTGCACCCCAGGGCGTGCCCTGCATTGCTTGCACACAGGGTGCCTAGGGTCCCCGTTTTCGTGGGGTTACAATGAGGTTTCATCCCCAATTTTCTTCTCTTGCAATGAAACAACATAAAATGCATATAAAAACCATGTTGCATTTATCTTTTACCTTCTATTCCATCATCCATTCATCCAATCATAATCAATAAAATCCACAGCCATCTAACCTATCATCATCATTTTAGAATTTAAATGGGCATTGATTATAACATCTAAGCATGAGAGAATCCAAGAAAACGATCTAAATCACCATGAGGTATATGTATTCACTTGCCTTGAAATTATAGAAAGAAAAAGGAGAAGAAGGTTGTACTAGCCTTAAGGCGCGCCCAACACTGATCTGGTAAATAAGACGAAGAAGATGAAGATGGTGGAGATCCAACGTTCCGATGGCTTTGGATGGAGATGGTCGACTATGAGATAGAGGGAGAGAGAAGAAAATGAGAATGAAATATGGGTTGGGGGTGTGGGGAGGGGGAGGAGAGTGGTTGGTCTGGTTCTCTCATGACTTACAAAAGGATAATAGGGTTTGGGTATATTTTTGGTTTTTTATAAAATGGTCCCTACAATTTGTGGAAGATACAAGTAAAGAATTGGTTTGGGTCAATTTGGTTCTATGGGTCCAACATGGGTTCAAATTAGGTTGGGTCGATCAGTAAAGTCTCACGAAACAAAATCCTCTACCCGGTTAGGCCAAAACCCAAAAGGAAACTAAAATAACTCTGGCGAACCCTAATTAACTAAAATACAATTCAATTAGAATAAATTATATTTAAATTAAATAAAATAAATACCTTAAGTATGGAACTTTACATTCCTCTCCCCTCAGAATATTTGGTCCTCCATTTGGTCCTCCAAATGTTTAACATATCTCAGAAAGAAGATCCGGATACAACTTCTTCACTTGATCTCTGAGCTCCCAAGTGGCCTACCTTAGACGTGGTGATCCCACTAAACCTTCACCTAGCGATTGGTCCACGTCCTTAGGACTTGCTCCTTCATATCAATAATTTGCATCGACTTCTCAAAATAGTTAACATTTGGTTGAAGCTCGAGTGGCTCGTATTGAAGAACATGCAAAGGATTAGTGACATACTTCTTCAACATTGAGATATGGAAGATGTTATGAACTCCAGATAATTCCGCTGGCATAGCCAATTTGTAAGCTAATGCCCTATTCTCTTAATAATCTCGAATAGCCTAATGAATCTACAAGATAGTTTGCCCTTTTGCCCGAATCTGAATTTCCCTCTGGCCGGTGACACTATTAGAAATATATGATCGCCGATTGCAAACTTGAGATGTCTCTCTACACAGCTATTTTATTTGCTCTTGGCAATTTTCAATCTAGAATTTATTTGCTAAACTTTCTCATTGGTAACACTAACTATCGATGGCCAGTGGAAACTCCTTACACCAACCTCCTCTAAACAAATTGGGGTCCTACATTTGTGCCCGTACAATGCTTTGAAAGGTGACATACTATTCCTAGAATGGTAACTGCTGTTGTATGCGATCTCACAAAAATGTAGGCTTTTCTCCAAGTCCTTTCCAAAGTCCAACACATAAGCACGTAGCATATCCTCCGATGTCTAATTGGTCCTTTTTGTCTACCTATCTATCTCCGGATGATACGTTGTGCTGAAGTTCAAGGTATAACACAATGCCTCTTGAAGTCGTGTCCAGAATTTGCTCAAAAACTTAGACCCCTGTCTAAGATGCTTGATACCGCTACAACATGCAATTTAACCACTTCTTCAATGTACATCTTGGCTAGTTCATCCCTTAGCATTTTCATGCTTATCGGTAGAAAATGTGTAACTTTGGTCAATCTGTCCACTATCTCCCTGATACTCTCCTTACCATGAATTATTGGAAGCCTTGATATGAAGTCCATCATGATATGTTTCAATTTCCAATCCGGTATTGTCAACTGCTTTAAAAGTCCTAAAGGTCTCTTGTATTCTATCTTAACTTGTTGACACACCAAACACCTAGAAATGAATCCCGCTATCTCCTTTTTCATGTTGTTTCACCAATAATGACTGCGTAGATTCAAATAGATCTTTGTGATATGGGAGTGAATGGTGAAACGAGAGTCGTGTGCCTTTGTCAGAATCTCATTCTTTTGCTCCTTTATGTTTGACACAGACAATCTGTCTTAGAAGTACAACGCACCATCTATTAACTTGAAGTTTGGCGTGCTTACAATTTGCTCAATCACCCTAACTGACTCTGGATCCTTTGACTATCTGCTATTTATTCTGCCCAAACTCTTTAGCTCTCAAACAAACATATTGGCAATCATCACTTTGTCAGTGACCAATAGTAAATCAACCCCTAAATCCAAAAAGATCTCTACCCATGACCATTCTACTCGCAAATATACATTCCTCATTGCATTTCTGATTAGTGCATTAGCCACTACATCAGCTTTCCTTTGGTGCTATTTGATCGAAAAGTCAAAACCCCTGATATACTATATCCATTAGATCCGCCTCATGTTCAACTCTAGCTAAGTGAATAAATATTGAAGATTCATGTAATTTGAATGCACCTCAAATCTCACACCATACAAATAATGTCTCCACATCTTCAGTGCCAAAAGTACTACTGTAAGCTCAAGATCGTGGGTAGCGTACTTTTTGTTATGTCCCTTAAATTGTTTAAATCCATAGGTAATAACTTTTCCATCCTGCATGAGTTCGCATCCCAAATCAAATCCTAAAGTATTTATGTAGATCACAAATTTACCATTCTTCGACTGTATTATAAGTACAGGAGTTGTAGTCAACCTGATTTTTAGCTCCTAAAAAACCAGCCTTACACCTTTTAGCCTGCATGAAAGGTATATCTTTTTGTGTTAACTTAGTCAATAGTGCAACAATCGACGAAAATCCCTACATAAATCTCGAGTAGTAATTGGCCAAACCAAGAAAACTGCGTATCTTCGTCACTAGCGTGGGTGTTTGTCAACATACAACTGCATTTCTCTTCACTGGATCCACTACCAAACTATCTCTGCTAATAATGTGAACGAGGAAGGATACCTACTCCAGCTAGAACTTACACTTACTTAATTCTGCAGTGAGCTGGTGATCCCTCAAAGCCTGCAATGATATTTTAAGATGGTTCTCATGCCCCTCTCCAGACTTAGAGTAGACTAACACATCATCAATGAAAACTACTATAAGCTGGTTAAGAAAGAGAGCGAAGATCTTGTTCAGTAAGGCCGTAAAAACTCTCGGAGCATTTGTTATTTCAAACAGTATCACTGGAAACTTGTAATGGCCGTATTTGGTCCTGAAGACTATCTTTCACACATTCTACTCTCTAACTCTAACTGATGGTATCGATCTTAAGTCTACTTTAAAAAGCAAAACTCAGCTCTTTGAAGCTGATCAAACAATTCATCGATCTTTGGTAATGGCTACTTGCTCTTAATCATGACCTGATTGTGTTGTCTATAATCGAAGCACATCATCTTAAAACCGTCTTTTTTCTTCATAAATAAAACTGGAACTCTCCATGATAATATACTGGGCCTAAAAAAGCCTTTATCTAACAAGTCTTCTAGTTGAATTTTCAATTCTCTCAATTCTGCTGATGCCATTTTGTAAGGAGATTTTGAGATCCATGCTGTCTTTGGAGTTAACTCAATGGTGAAGTTCATCTCTTGAATTGGTGGTAAGCCTGGAATCTAGCTAGGAAGATATTTGGAAACTCACAAACTACAATTATCTCCAATACATTCCCTACTACTTTGGACTATTTATCCTCCGTGGTAAACACCAAATAACCTTCACAATCGCTTCTAAGCATATTGTTTACCCTTAAAAGCTGATATCTCCCCCTCCCCCTCCCCCTCCCTTATCGCTCGTATCAGGATTTTGCTGAGAAGTTTCACATCTAAGTTAATTCCAAGGGGCAAAACTCATTTTAGAGAGTGTCATCATACGTGCGTTCGCCGATTGCTGCGCCACTAATTTCCACCAAGTATCAAGTCTTCCATTTTTTGGAGACGTATTTACTTGAATAGCAGCCCTCTATTTGTAGCTTTGAATTTCCAACAATCAGGACTTCTAAGAATCTCGAGAGCCCTACGCCTGTGGATTATTTACGTAATGGAGATGAGAAGAATCCTTTGATTGATCATCTAAAATTCTTTACATTCACAAGAAGTTTTTAAAGCCTTTCTCTGCCTCCATCTCTACTGTGGCATATGGTAAGATCCGACATCCCATCCAAGGACTAGCAAGGACTTACAGTAGGTTGGGAGTAGCTGAGAAGGGGGTATCCACCGTGCTTTAGCTTAATGCAATAAGTGGGATTTGAACCTGTCACCAAACATGATAAGTGGGCCAACCTCCAACTATTCTACCACAAACTCTCACTATTCATGCGCCCATGTTTTTTATTATCTTTTCCTCCTCAAACAATCATAATCCATGACATCAAAGGATATGATAATCATCAAATTCTCCTTGGACAAATTCATGCACACCCGTCGAGACGAGATAAAGACAGACCACATTCACGTGGTCCATTCCGCGACTCCGCACTCTGCCATTGGGCTGAATTCAGTGCACGTCGGGAACCGTCCAAAACAGGTGTCCCACGCGCCTCGTGGAAGAGAAATGAGATCATATGAGGAAAGACCTCACGTTGGGGACCATCACCGTGGGACATGCATCGTTGGCTGCCCACGTGGAAAGACTGCCTGGGCATTATCCTGAAAGGATCCGAACTCCATTGAAGAGGGCCATGCTTTAAATAGGTAGCAATATGATATAACCTTGTTTTTCCCCTTTTGAGCATACAAAATAATGGTTTCTAACAAAGAAAAAAAAAATTGTGTCAATTGGTTTGGTCATCTATGCTTAAACTCACCAGGTGGCCACACCTGACCTTGGATGGTTTGGGTACTTGTGGACTTGTAACATTTGCAATTTAAGGTCCCGGATGGCAGAGCTATAATGCAACGTTGTTTGATTTTAGTATGGTGCAGCGCCTCATTTTAATATATGATGGGGGGATAATATTTTCAAAATCTAAGCCGTTTACCAACCCAAAGATTCATTATATTCATTATATCTAAGACTTAAAAAAACCATTTAGCGGCCACTACACGTGAATGCCTCCTTCCATTTATATTCCAACAAGAGAATAATAAAGTAAATTCATCACATGTTTCAAATGAAGTCTAATAATAAGTTATAAGTTGGTCATATAAAGAATCTTAGGGCTATGAATAACTTGGATTTTAAAAGGGTAAGTCCCATTATGCATTAAATTTGGAGCGCTGAGCCATACTACAATGCAGTGGTGTTGCACCATAACCCTGCCCCTTTGCTGTATATTCCCTTGATGCCAACCATCGGTGAACTTGCGAGTGGGTATTAGGGGCATTCACCTTGTAGATCACAAAAATTGTGGAGAGAGGTAGTGGGCCACACAGCTTATGCTCATTTAGAAATAAACTATTGCCCCATCAAATGACAAAGCAATGAAGAATATAACATTATGGTCATCCTTTAGATTTGAGATTATATGAGTAAAACACCTACGGCCGATTAGGTGCCCCTACGTCACCATGGTGCGGTTTGCCCACACTTCTAGTGTGCATAGTAAGTTGCCCCATGGTGACATGGGGGTTTTAACTAGAGGATCTGGACTCCATCCTTTACCCGTCCCTCAATGAAAATCTTGCATCCATAACCTAGCCAAGCTGCAGGGGATTACAAATTTAAGTCCAAAATGTAGCTGAAATCTACTCACCCAAATCTACCTTTAACTTGTGGACCAATTCTTTTATTTATTTTAAAAAGGAATGCATTAAGCATAACATGTTAGAAAATTTCACATTGTCTTAATCACTCAATATAATTTCTTAGAAACATTGATGCATGATGGAAAAATGAAAAAAAATTGTCCCTTGCTGTAGCTCCCGTGCGTGAGAATACGAGGGAGTTGACTGTGAATTGAGTCCCCATGTAGGAAAAAATTGAGACTCACCTTGTTATATGGGTTACACTGTTAAGGTCACTGGATGCTCATTGGTCCATTTAACATTGGCTAAAGTTGATATATACACATATATATATATATAAATTTTCAGGATTGTTCCATTTAAAAAGGAATGTTTTTGCCCTCTTTCTATTTCTAGTGAAGGATAAGTCATGTGGTGACTTTTTTTTCTTTTTAAAAATAGCATTGATTGCTTCTCTACATTTCTAATCTACTCTTCATTATAAAAATGAGCTTTTCATTTTTAAAAATGCCTGGACACTATCTAACGTTCATCATATTTATATTTATATATATACTCTCTTATATATATTTCTGTTTTTTTTATTTTTGATATATTGTGATACTATTTAGTGGGCTAATATACAATCTACCCACTTAAGGATTAGTCTCTGGACAGTCTTATAAAGCTAAGAGCTTGTTTGACATCTTTTTAGAACGTTTAATTCTATGAATGAATGACTAAAAAATGTTTTGACAGGTGTTTTTTTTTTCTTGTTTTCTGCATATCAATAAAATATCTCCCTTTATCTTTCAAATTAAGATCATAAAATTCCTCACCCTAACCTTAGGTCACTCCACACCACCAATGGCAGCCCCTATTGACGCAGGAGGCTTTTAAAGATTTGGACTCCTATATTTCCTCGGGTCCTCCTTCTATCTCTCAAGATTTTTTTATCTCACAAAGTGCGTGCCAAATACATCTATTTCCATTTATTCTCTGAATAAAATATTTCTAAAAAAATGTCAAAAAGGATAGAGACAACAAACACGGCAGCCAATCAGTGCCGTGGCACTTCGGCTTTGGATCTCCTGACCTACGACTGAAACATATCCCATTCGGGTAAAGATTGGGTCATTCTAGGCAGGTAGATGGGGGTTCAATGAGTAGGTTGGATCAAATTATACGAACACAAAGTTTTAAGGGTGATCCACCAGTCCTAATAAAGTGAAGAACCATCATCCTATAAGTGGCACCTGACACAGGCCGCCAACTGAGGATGCAAACACTTCTCCCAAGGCCCAATCTTTCCTTTTAAATTCTAAAGCCATTGTCTGAATGCAGTTGATTTATGGGCTGTCATCATCATCTGCTACGACCATCACCTGCTAAAAAAGAAAATGCAAGCGAAGAAGAAAGAGGGAGTCTCCGACGGCTCTTCTTCTCAAAATCTCTCAACAATTTCAGATCATGGTCTGATTCATATAAGCCTGGACATCGTCGCAGCTGCGCGAAGACACGTCTCCTTTCTTAGAACGATTTCGGATTTTCCATGGCTCCATAACCGGCCAAACCTTTCTCAGGCAATCCGAAGGTCCTTTCAATCCCTCCCATGCACTCTTACTTTTTATTGTACGATGTAGTCATTAAAGTTACAGTCTTTGGACGATGATTGCGGATTATTACACAGATACGACGAGCTTTGGATGCCTTTGATTGCTGACCTCTGCGAAGGATCGGCAAAGGTGCCCATGCTTTTGCCCCCGCTTGACGTGCAATGGGTCTGGCACTGCCATTGCTTGAATCCTGTAAGACAAAAAAGATCAAAAGAAAACCACCCTTCTCTTCTTTGAATCTTTTGAGAAACCCAACATCTTAAATCTCATTTTCAGGTGAAATATCGGCAGTACTGCACGTCAAGATTCTCAAAGGTTATAGAGAAACCAGCCATCTTCGATGATGACAACGAAGATTATGCTATGACCAGATGCATGGAGGTTTGGTGCCTTAGATACCCATCTGAGCCTTTCAATCTCGAACCCATTTCCGATGCAGAAGACGCAAGTTTAAACGACAATGATCTGTTTCAAACAGTTTCCACTCACCAGTCTCTGTATTTGAGGTTCTCCGTGCCTTACATGGCAGACACCGTCTATCTGATTGCTGCAAAAAACAGGTATAAGGGGTTTCTCCACATGTTGCTGAGATTTAGAGAGGATGGGAACTCTCGATTGGTGCCCACATCTGATATTCTCTTAATGTGGCTAACACACCAGGTAAGAAATTAATGGGTTACTTTACTATTCCTTTCTTGGTCCTTTTTTGTTTTTTTTTTTTTGTTTTTGTTGGGTTTTTTGTGATTTTGGATATTGGGTTTTTGGACGTGTTGCAGAGTTTTCCAATCAGATATGAAGGGGATGTTAAGGAAATGGAGGGGGATCTGGAGACGGTTGCAGGGGTTTGGGATGCTGTGAGAGAGGAAGAGGTTCAAGTGACCAGGAAGTTATGGGAGAGAGCGTTTGGTCAGCCACTTGAGAGAGCAGGAGCGACCTTTGAAGGGATTTTCCTTAGGAACTCGCCGGTTTATTGGGACGTTTCAGATGCTGATGTGAACAGAAAGTACAAGGGACTGGTGCCCAGATTCTTACTCGAGGTTAGTGTTTGCTACTGTTCTTTATTCGTAATCTATATAAATATATAAACTGTCGAAGAGTGGGCTCTGCACAATGGGGAACGTGGAAAAGTATTTCCACTCCCTTTACTAATACCTTGAGGTTTTGGTACCAATGCTTAGTGGAAGAAATTTAATATGGTATTAGAGAAAATGGATTGTGAGTTCGAATCCTGAGAGGATCGACTTGGTGTTAAAAAAACGTTTGTATCACCAAAATGCGCTTATTGGGTTTCACCTTATGGGGAGTGTTGAAGAGTGGGTTCCACCCAATGGGAAATGTTGAAAAGTATTTTTGCTGCCTCTACTATATACAACAGTAATCTGTTGCTTTGCTGGTTAATCTGTCAATGCTCTTTATGTGAGGATTCAATAATGCTTTTTGTATGCATGGAGACTAATGGGATGATCGGGCCATTAATTTGATGGCCCCACTCAAAATTTAGAGTATGAGGAAAAATGGATGGTAGCCATTCAATTTTGGTTCAATTGTTTGCTCAGTATGCAGGCCTTAAATGTCAAAAAGACTTGTTTAGTTGCTAGAATTTGAAGGATTCCTGTTGTGGAGAATTCATGTTTTATGGGTCCTTTAAGTTCCTCAAATCCCTCATACAACATTGCATTCACGGTTTTGAAATTTGGAGAATTTTGAAGGCTGAAAATGCCATATATACAACTCCCAAAATTCCTAGTATTTTGTTTTTTTTTTGTTTGTTTGTTTCTTTTTCTGGTTGAAATAGGGCTTGACAGAAGTCCTTATAATGTTTGAGAGAATGGAATCCAATCCTTTTAATGTGTAGATCCAATGGTGGTCTTTCAACACTGAATAGTCTAATAAATAAGGTGCAATCTAATCCTCGCACCAAAAAAAAGAAAAAATAGATGCAATCTAATCCACTTTGGATTGATGGCTGAATTTAGTAATTTTGTACCTGATTATTTTGTCCACATATATCTCCATCCAGGGGTAGTCAATTACTTCTTATCAATCCAGATTTTCTAAGGAAATCCGGATCCTTAACATTTGGCCCAGCATCAACATTACCACCTGTTTTTTTGGATGATAGTGGAAATTTCTCCGCTACCTACCTAAATGTTTTGGTCTTACTTGACTTCATCTATGGAAAGAATGAATGTGAGAAAACTCCTCATGTGTCTGGGAGAATTTAATCAATAAATTGATTGATTGATTGATTTCAATGTGGAATGGTTGTAGAAGGATGAAAGATAATTCATAAAGGAGTATGACCAAAGATACCATCAAAGTTTCCCAAATAAATTCTCCTTGGAAGAGAGAATACAAAGCTATTTAAAATCAACAAGTGATAAACTTGTATTGTTTTCTTTGTTGGCCATACTCACCCATTATGGTCCACCTTTCAACCATCTCCAACCTCTCCACTTTTACATGTATATTCCATGAAAATGTCTTATGCTCCCCTTTGTGTATGTTGAATTGCAATCAAATTTGCCAACCCCAAGTTAAAATCTGAATGAGGAAGTTGTAAAATGAAGAGGGACATTAGAAAACAGTTTGTATGAATACCCTACTTTAACAAATGGGCATGTATCTGTGTATCAGCTGTAGCTCAGCTGGATACGTATACCAATGTGTGAATGGAGTGTGTAAGTTCAATAGTCCCATGTAGCCCACACCCCCCCCCAAAACGCACAACCCACAAAGAAAATAATAATAAATAAATAAATAAAAGGCATGGTTGTTGAAATGGAATGCATCCAAATTCCAAACTCACTTAAACTGGAAATTTTAGCTCATCAGTTTCCTGGTGCATTCAGTTTCCATTCTGTTATTAGTATGGATGTTGCATTGGGATACATCCAAACTGGCTTGCACTGAATGTCTGAGCTAAGTGTTGAAATGATTTTTGTTCAGCTCCATTGCAATGACAGGTTTGTGTGTTCATGAAAGGAAAAATCATCACCAAGGAAGAGAAAGATGTAAAGAACACATTCCTGCGACTTCGGACTGTGAGATGTCACAGAGAACTGAAGATGGACAAAGCCATTTCTGAGATTTCAACAGAATATTGGCAAAAGAAATGGCATCTATACTGTGAGTTTGGTACACGGGGCATCATGCTGGAGGTTCGTCAAAGAGGTGGCTGTTTAGGAAAGAGTAAATTGCTAAAGGTACTATTATTTCTGTGGAATGATTTGCTACGCGCAGAGTCTCTTACTCTAGCGAGGGATCTGGAGTGGCAAATGAGAGCATTGGCCTCTATCACACCTCCCGTTCAGGCACCCTACCTGTTGAAGTGTGTGCCAGATAGAGTCACTGATGACACTGGGGCCATGATATCAGATGTGATACTGAGGATGAATCGGTATCATCCACAAGAGGGGCGTTGGTTGTCTCGAACTGTTCTTGACCATGCTGGAAGAGAGTGCTTTGTTATTAGGATAAGGTAATCTGTTTTCTCTTCCTCATTTATGACTGTCCTTGCACTGAATTTCGTCTATATATTCCATGCACATAGGTCTACAGCACAATCTGCTTTGAAATTTCTCTTTTGCAGCAAATTCTTGTCATAATCTAGCAATTGGAAGAATAAAGTTGCAGAATAAGTTACTGAGGGGTGTTTGAATGTCAGCCAAATCGCTGGATAACATTTTAGTAAATTGGATGTTCTCTATTTGACCAAGTCTTGAATTGAAAAGTATTTAGCTAGAATCCATTTTAGTTGACTATTAGTCCTGAAGTTGTTTCATTTTGCTGTTGGTTTTCATTACCTTCACTGTCAATTTAGCTTAAATAGCCTTAAACTCCAATGCGTAAATACTAGCATAGGTTAATGACATCTTATATTTGCTTTAGAAAACCACTCTTGTACAATTGAGGATTTCCATGGTAATTAAGTGATGAGCTTCAGCACTGTAAAGTTTGTAAAATTTTGAAAATAAGCAAAACCATACAAATGCCTATCAAAGAAAATCTGCAGCAATTAGTGTATGTTAATGTTAATGCATATTTACTAAGTTGTGGTTGTCCAGAATGGGTGGAGGGTTTTGGAGGAGAGGAGGAGAAACTCCAGCAGCAGTGAAATGGGAAGAAAGGATTATAGAGATTCGTGAAGGTTCATGGTCTTATGTTGCAGGGTCTATTGGAACTGCTCCTGGTAAGAACTAAGAAGAAACCTGCTTTTAGTTCCTCATAATATCAATTTTCAACAACAGTCCTTAATGTATATTGCATTTTGGACTGTTGTGCTATGTAGAGAAGGTGGTAGGAACAGCAACACCAAAACAGGAGAATCCTCGAGATATGAAATCAACTTGGTGCCTGTCAACTGGACATGTGTTGACGATAAAATGGGAAGGCGGACTGAGTTTCCAACTTGAGAATGAAAACTCTGCTGACCTGGTAAGGTGAATTTCTTTCCATGTTTCTGTTTCCTTCAATTCATTTAACTCATATAACCAAGGTTTTAAAGTCCAGACTGTTGCTACGAATTAGATCACAGATAGGTTCTATCAGATTCCATCATTGTTCTCCCATCAGCCTTGACAAGAAGAAATCCAAGTTAACTCAGACCAACTCAAGCAAGGTGGTAGTATTTTTCTGCTGTATTGCATCTAGGCCTGCTTAAATACAAGAAATTAAATTAAAAAATAATGACAAATTTTGGGGAGTACTTGTATTTTATTGAGTCGCACGCACACACAAGCGCACTCTACTGAATCATTTTACATGGAAAGCTATTTATAGATTTTCAACCAAACAAGATAAGCTTCGCAAATTAGCAATCGTAATCTTCCATTAATCTTATTACCCTAACTCAATCATTTAAAATTAAATGATAAAATACTTATCAAGAAATAACAGTTACCTTATTTAGAATTATGCTTAAAACTCGAATCTCAAATTACATGTCTTATCTTATCAGATACAGATCACTTTCTTCATTTAAATTTCATGCTGTGAGAATTGCAGCACCTTAAAATTGTTACTGAATTCTTAAAATGCTAGTCTCAAAAGTGCATTTCAAGCAGAACCTTCAAAAATGTTACTGAATTCTTGAAATTCTATTCTCAAAAAAGGGTTCAAATATTATAATTCTAAGAGTAACTAAGGCCATTTTCAACCATTTTACTATAGCAAATTCTAATGGCTTTTGAAATTCTTCCATCAAATGTCGAATTCCAACTATTGGGAGGACATGACCTGAGAAAACTTTGAAAATCTCCAATAGCATAATCTCATAAAATAAATTGCTTGTGAATCTCATAAAATAAATCGCTTGTGAATCATACTCAGAGGTCCTATTTTCTGGATTGATCACTGGTTGGAAATTGGGATAAGCTTTGGTGATTGTTGATGGTTATGATGATAATTAATTGGGCGATGCCTAGGCATGTCTCTGCCAAAAGAATAGTTCTATGACTTGTTCTTAGTTGCCTTGCTCAGGGCTAGTTTTCTTGATTGGTTGCCAAGTTATAAAAGTCTCAGTCAAGTTCACCTGAATTTCTTTCCTTAAAACTCAAATTGCTATCCAATTAAACATTGCCACGTTGGCTTAAATGTGTTCCATCATTTCTGGATGCAGGCTTAAATTAGGCCTAATTAGTAAACGTGCAGGCTTAGAAAAGCATTGCCACTTCTTCATGCAGTTTCCTAACACATTGTGATCTTAAATTATACAATTTATCCAATGGGAGTGTGAAACTGTGAATACCATGAATTGATCTTCTAAGCATTTCAGTGGAGGTATGCTTATATAGACTAGAAATGAACTTGATTGGATAATGCATTAGAACGTGTACAACATATCAAGTAAGCTAAAGACTAGGTGGTGCAGGTGAGGTTACTCAAAGGGAGACAGATGCAGTATCAAGTGAAAGACGTGTATTCAGAGAGGAAGGATGATGATGAAGACGAAGAGGGTTTTGTGACACTCATGCGGTCCACACCAGAAAACCCAATTGGCAAGGCGACAGCTTTATTGGATTGGAAGCTTTTCGCAGTGGAATTCTCACCGGAAGAAGATGCAGTGCTGGTCCTACTTTTGTGCATGGCTATAATTCGAACTGTGTCGGAGATTTGGAAAGAAGATGTGGGGAGATTGTTGGTTAGGAGGAGAGAGAAGGAAGCAAAACTTGGGAGAAGAGATTGGGGCTCAGTAGTCCTTCATTCATGTTCTGATTCGCCGTGTTCTCACCTTCAGCCGTGGTACTGGAATGCGAAGGAGGTATTGTCATTGCCAGCAACAGATTATTCGAGGCAACCCAACTACAACTATTCCCCTGCAGATGGTGGGGATGGATTGTACAAACGGGGTATTATACCATGAATTTGAAAAGGTGTTATTTCTTTTTCTACCTTTTGAATCATAGGTGCTATAAATTTTGAATCATTTCCAATGTTGGGAGGTGTTTACAGTTTGATTAGTATAGCTGATTGTTGTACATTATGGTAAAATTTGCTATGCCATTGAACAGGATGTATTCATGACACAGAAAAATTAAACCTTTTAACCTTTCTCATAGCCCATAGGACTTAAATGAGCTAGGTTCACCTTGGAAATTAGCATGGACTATTTCAAAGATGGGCCTGAACGGTTATAAACTGATCTCTGTATGCCAAAATATGACCCCAACCGGCCCATCCCCATTCCCATGCCCCCCTTCCGGCGTCTGTTAGAGGATTTGTCTGGTTGCATAGTCTATTGAAAGATTTATCTGTTTGTGTAGATGATGACCATCAGCCATGAATTTTTTTCCTGAATTTGTGAAATTATGTTGTTGATTAATTAGTAAATGGATGCCAGAGTTGATCGATTAACTCAAGAATCTTGGATCAAATCAAGCCTTTCAATGAAGGAAAGAATGCGGAGAGCTCGCAAGACCAAGGAAGAGTAAAGTTCCTAAAGCAAGACAACAACGAAACTTTTCTTTTTTAATTAATCTTCAAAAAAAAATTATGCATTCCACTAAAAACAGCATTGAAAATTTTGTGGAGATATAAATTTTTATGATCAGAAACAAGCATTTAAAGAAAAGGAGAAACATAGCCTATATATTAACATGGAAAGTGAAATTGACATCTTGTGGGAATGGTTATTAGGCCCATTTTTGGGTGGTTGGTCATTGTAGGTTGCATCAGTTGTTGCACCTGGAGAAGACTGAGGTTTGCTTGTAGAGCAATTTTTTTTTGGCCAACAGAAGGTGTCCGAGCCCTTTCAGTCAGGCTAATCCCTACAACCGGGGGGAGCTTGGTAAATTCCTTGTGGCTTCAGTGTGATGGTGTAACCTAAACCTACAACTTTTGGGAGCAAACCATGGTCCTAAGCTAGTAAAGCTATTCCTTTGAGTTACTTTGTTAGCAATTGACCACAGGCGACTTCATGGTTTCTTCAGCAGGAGGTCAAATTTAGTAGGAACACAGCAAGAGAACGTCTTTGGACATTCTCTTTTAACTAGTTGTACGTGGAAATTTGAAAAGTTTGCACTGGCCTTCACTAGCGAAGACTTTCCACGCATTGTTTGACAAATACGGGTTTACTAACATCTGCGTTTGTGCATTGAAAGGAATTTGCAAGGGAAAAATTCCTTTTATTTTTTCGTGCAGCCCTTCTTTTATCTTGGGCCGTTGCCAATTTTTCCTTTTTAAAAGAAGGAAAAAATGATTTGGTTTTCTTATATAGAAAAGATTTTGATATCCTATATGAAGAATAGGGATTAGTCGGGTCAGGTTGAACAAGTTCCGGTTGGGTCAATCTGAATCCAAATTTATTGGTCCCAACCTGTAATCAACCTTTTTTTTTTTTTTTGTGAGGGGGTGGGGGTTTAGAAATCCTCAACCTGCACCTGTGGCGGGTCAACCCAACCTGAATTTCATGAAGAGTGAGTCAAGTTGACCTGACGTAACCCGTTTAATCCCTTCTTTCGTGTGTAATCCAATTTATTTTACGTGGCACAATTCATTTGTAAAGCTTTCTTTAGATCCAAAATTCATTTCAACTGTTTCATTGAGCATGAACATGTAATTTACCAATTCCCAAGGTGTAAAAAATTAGGCCAAGATCCATTAAAAATTCAAGCCCATTTATTGGAGAATCCTTCCCAATTTTGGTTCAAGTTTGTAATGTCATATTTGAGCATGAGTATAAGACTCATCAACACTATTATATTCTATTCATGTTCATATTTTAATGGTAAACTTACATACTTAACTATCCACCATAAAAATAAAAAATACGAATCAATATTTCAAGTGAAAAAAAAATTATATAGTCAAATAAATAAATACTTAACTATCCAACATAAAAATAAAAAATACGAATCAATATTTCAAGTGAAAAAAAATATATATTGTCAAATAAATAAATAAAAAGTTTCAACTCTTAAGTGCTAAAATATTTAACAGTATAGTATAAAGATAAAAAGAAGCTAACTATTGTATAACTCCTTCGCGCATGATAGTAATGTTAACTTTGCATCGCACATGAATGTGAGTAGTCTCGTTTGGAGTGGCTTCATGATAATTAGAATCTTGACTGGGTAGTGCTATGAATAAGTAAATGACACATGGAACACGTTTTTAACTTGTTCGCAGTCTGTTTCCCGTAGCTTGATAGCACTTGAGGGCAATTTCTTTGCAAATTTTGAGATCATGTGATTGTGGTTTGAAGTTACGAAACCCTAGTTTTGTATTAAGGTTTTATTCTCAGGTTCTAATATGTATTTCAATAAAAAGATTAGTTGAACAAACAAATCAAACAATTACATAAGAAGCAGAATACACGATTTTTTATATGGAAAACCCTACTTAGAAAAAATTACGAGTCCTTATCGAACCAACAAAAATTAAACATTAATAATAAATAATTACAAAATATACTCATAGACCTTTTTTTAATTGCAACTCAACCTAAGGACTACATTTTTTCTTGTAGATTACTCATCATTTACTGCTCACTGCGCTTGAAATAACAACCTTAAATTTACAAGATGAACGAATCTTCTACGAGATAAGTCAATATTCTATGAGAAAGTAGAAGCACAAATCTCTAGGACTCAAAGCTTCAACACAATTCTTCTAATGCCTGCTTTAGAGAAAAATGGTATCTCCAATGTGTATTCTTAACTTAGAATAAGAAGATGGATGTCTTAAGGTTGAGAGAAACACCATTTTTATGTCCTGCAATTTGTGCCTTATGGTTATAATCCTTTTAGAAGAGAAACTAATAATTTTGGCACAAATAGGAAACAATTCTGTATATTGAAGTATGTTTATGCACATTAGATGCTCGAACCAGTTAAATGGACACTAGAGCGTACTCATTTCTGGATGGAAACTTTGCCTTAGTCGCTTGAGCATAGATGCACGGGCGCTCGAGTACGCATGTAAATTGTGCACTTTCTTTCAAACTTCTCGAGGTCATAAGTTTGCCATTTTAGCTACTATTGATGCAATTTTGGAATCTAAGGATATCTACTCAAAAAAAAAAAAAAAATTTCAGTGGTAGGTAGCTTGCCCCGATCCGACTCTCAGTTTATGAGATATGACATTTTCAATTTATATTAACTTGAAAAATCACTTCAAAATACTCCAATTTGCGTTCTTTCTTCAATTTTTTCACTTTGGTGCATCCGAAAACTCATACTACAATCCATTTTAAAAGGAATAAAAATTACAACTAAATTGACCAGAGTTTTATCCAACCCGTGAATTAGCTAACATACAAAAATCCTAACATGGTTAGTTTTTATGTGTTGTCATGGGTTGTATTTAAACAAATGCTTTTTTAATACAAATGATGATCATTGATTATCATTCATATAACTTCTTATCTTCGTGCAATCTCCCTTAAGAGATTTTATCTTCTCAATTATCCTTTTTGAGCAGTGCTGGAACTTGGGCACCATAGCTCGGGGATTGAAGAAGTTACGTATCAATTCGTTCTGGGATGGCGGATGGGACGTGTGGGTTGCAAATTGAAGAATGGATGAAAAGCTAGCTTACAGAGTTCTCAAGTAGAGCTCAAAGCAATATCTGAACGACATGGGGCTATGTTGACTAAAATTCTGCAATGTTTGGATGAGCTAAAAATAGAGTCAAACGGCCATGAAGGACCTTGGGATGTTCTGCCGTGGCAGTGGAGAGGCAAACGGGAGAGAGAATCCAATATTGGACCCAAGAGCAAACATGTGACAGATTCCCAACGCACCTCTTCGTCGAATTTGGAAGGAATTGGGATTCAAAAACTAGAACTTTCTCTTGTAACATGGACAACACCACCGGAAGAGCCAACCAGCATACTAATGACACAAACACATGGAGGTGGCATGGATCACGTGCAATGGGTGGAACTCCCCTTGAACCACTTCAAGGCAGTTGAATTGGAGAAAAGTGAGCATGATCTATTGTGAACCACATGAGACACACAATGTGGCCTCGTCGCAATAGCAGGTCAGCGTACAGCCATTGAAGAGCGCTGGTGAACATGAAAGAGAGGCCGAACCAGGAAAATTGCTCTGGGGCCGCAATATAAGAAAAAAACTAAAGGCTGTTCTTTCTAAATTTTCGGCTGGCCAATATTAAAATATCAAAGTTTTACATAATCGTAAGGGCAGTTTTGAATATTTTTTGTTGGGGGGGGGGGGGAGGGGGGGGGGGGGGGGGGGGGGGTGCGGGCGCTGTTTGTGAGCCATGGCCCCCCTCACCCAGTTCATAGTTCCACCCCTGCATGGAAGGCTACAATGTGGGGTTCATCCATTGACCTTGTGAAGTTGGACGGGATGTGGAGTATGTAATGCCGTACCTTACATGCATGCATAATATTGTAATCCACCAGCAAAGTAGCTGTGCAGTAGCCCGCCACCCTCTTAGCTCATTCACATGAAATCCGTCCACTTGCACTAGACTACGGTAGGGATCTACACTTGAACTAGTTGAGAGTTAGCTCTGATACTATTTGTAGGGCCCCATCCCACATGCATACATGATATTGCTCGCTTTGGGCCATGGGCCCATGTAGGGGTGTTCATTGGCTGGGCTAAGGCATATCCAACCCGGCCTGCGTTTAGAAAAATTGTCTTAGGCCTAGCCCAAGCCCGACATGAGTTGTAAAAGTAGGCTTCAGCCTGCCCATTTAATCATTCGGGCCAGGCCAAATCGGGCTTATAATCAATTTTATAGTGTTTTGAGTAATTGTTTGTATTAATTAAATTCAATTATATGTCTCTATTACACGGGTCAAGCCGGGCTTTGGGCCTTACTATCACTTAATCCAAGCCGTGCCCAATTAATAAACTAGCCCTAATAATGAATCCAAGCCCGGCCCAAAGTGGGCTAGGCCGAGATTGTGCTCGGGCTAGGGCGAGCGCGCACACCCACCCCCCCCCCCCCCCCCCCCCCCCCCCCCCCCCCCCCCCACCAACCTTACGATTTTGCTTTTGGTGGACCTCAACCCACCAAAATGCCTCATGTTAGGTATGGGTGCAAGCTTTATATATAAGCCTAATCACTTTTCTCTCTATAGTCGACGTGGGACTCTAAAATGTCATAAAGTCTACATTATACCTCCAAATCCAACATTCTAATCCTTCTCGACCTTGCTGCCAGGCTTCCCAATTGTTCCTCTGTATTAGAAGAGGAACATGAAGTTGCATCCATGCTTGTTTCTGCAAGCTTTTTTGTTGTTTATACTTTTTATTTTTTGGATCATGTTAGCTTTTGAATCGAGCTATTGGAGGCCTTTTCTTTCGGCCCAGGTGGGCAATTTGTTGTCCACTTTTTCTTTGTATCATGTTTCAGGTTTGGACAGTTGGGCCGGTGAAAACCACATACTCTACCTCCACGTTTTCTTTTCAGATCAATTAAAAACGCAAAAAGGCCAATTTGGCAGATGTTAAGGTCTCGTACAAAGGCAAAGTTGAAGGTGCAACCGATTCCGATGCAACACGGATGAGTTACATGGCGTTATAAAGTAGTTTACTAGCATCAGCCTTAAGGACAAGGTTTATCTCAGGGGGATGGACTGATACATGTTTCACTTTGCATGGCAGATGAATGTGAGTAGTCCCGTTTGGAGTGGCTTCATGATTTTTTGAATCTCTTTACTGGGTAGTGCTGATACATTACTTTTTCAATCCCCGAGGTAAGGTGCCCAAGTTGCAGCACTGCTCAAAGAGGCTAGTTGAGAAGATAAAATCTCATGAGAGAGATTGCACCAAGATAAGAAGTTTTATGAAAGATAATCAATGATCATCACTGCATTGAAAAAACATTTGTTTAAATATGATAAGATCAACTTGGCACAGGCCAATTTGACCCAAGCCCATGCGGGTTAGCGATTGGGGACAGCTGTGATTCCAAATAGTTTAGGAAGGGATGAATAAGATGGTGATGTTTGAGTTGTCAAGCCTGGTCAACCATTGCATAAGAATTGCCCATAAGGCTGGATTTCTTTCCTAGTTGGTAGTAGGAATTAATTGGCATTTTTTTCCTAGTTGGCAGTAGGAATTACTTGGCAGCATTATGTAATGATCCTCCTTGATTTGATGGATCTTTCTTTGATTTGTTACTCTTTTCCATGTAAAGCCAATTCGTGCCCGCACAAAGAGGCCCACTCCATCTTCGAACTTGGACAACCTATTTTCTTCTTCTTCGTTTGCGATCGTATCAATTGGGATCAAAGCATCTTCCTGGCATGACTGTGACTAACAATACTAGAACAGAAATACTGACGACAAAGGTGGACAAGTTTGATGGCGAAGTCAAACAGTACATGGGTTCATTAGAAGACATCAAGTTTACCATGGTAGGCATGGTTTCCAAGTTTGACAACATACTCTCGCTTTTGCCTAGTAAGAAGGTGCATGAGGCCTCTCCATTGGTCATAACGGACCACTTCAGCCTCACATTGCAAGATTGGACTTTTCAAAGTTCTCAGGTGGAGAACCAACCTGGTGGATCTATACGGCCAATCAATTCTTTCAATATTAGAAGACAACAGAAGACCAAAAGGTCCTCTTAGCTTTCTTCTGTTAACCCATAAAAAATCACAAACATTATAAGTATTGCAGTGAAGATATCACAAGTAAATTTCAAGTTCAAGGGCATATAAACACTAGGGTCATGGAGTACCTGCAACCAGATATTCAGAACTAATGTGGCTCACTCAGAAGACTTCAGGTGAGCTTAGAGTGTAGCAATTCAAATTTCAAACCTATTGGACTTCATTTGATCACTTAACTCAACAACCATCAAATTCAAGGTTTATTGACCTAAAACCATTAGGTCACTTAGCACATTCAAGCTTTTGAGTCACCAAAGTAGTTGATAATCACATGAAGACTCCAAAATATGCTCAGAAATTATGCATCAAAGTTTACCATAATTAACAAAAATCAATTAACTTCTTAAGTGGGTATCTAGAAAAATTTCAATGTGGCACTAGTAAAAAAAAAAAACAAAAATGTCCAGTTTTATTTTCCAAAAATGCAATACCAAACCACAAAAGAGTGGTCCCTCAAGATATGGTCCTCAAAAAACTATAAATTAGAAATATTGTTGGTTCGTTCACATGCTTGACCAGCATTTCAGCTATATCAATGTCAAAATGGAACCTTTGAATAACAATAGTACTAACTAAAAAGGGATACTTCATAGCCAGTAGGTAGAAAATCTCTTTTACAATCAATTTGTATTGTCATTACCAAAATATTGGCCACCACAACAAGTTTCAAATTCAAGCTTAAGTGACTGTCTCCCAACTTCCGTGAGGTCACTGTGGCAACTGACACTTCTATTTGGAAAAACCAGCTGAAACTGATAAGGTTGTCTTTAAATGCAATTAAGGACAATCCTTCAAAGTTTCAAAATATTTAGACATCATTTGGACCCAAATCAAGTTTACATGGCTATCTTTTAAGATCTTTGGGGTCACTGTGTAAAGTGGCACCTCATGAAGACCAAATCAATTGACACTCTTGAAAAAAGTTCAAGTCATATTTAAGAGTGGCTATGTAAAATTTCAAACCAATTGGATATCATGCTACCCAAATACATCAAACATGTCAACTTTGGGTTAGAGACACTCAAACCTTACGAGGCACCAACCAAAGTCCCATTTTCAGGTGGCCATGTTGATGAAATTTGGATGGAAGGATTAAGTCATGTTTAGAAATAACTTTTCAAAATTTTAAGTCAAGGGGACTTCATTTAACCCTTATTCAACTATATGTCAGCTTAAGGGGCAGTAACCCTCAATCTTTGGGGTCACTAACCAAAGTCATGCTTCCAGGAGGTCAAAGTTGTTGAAATTTGGATGAAAGACTCAAAATGTGTTCAAGATTAACTCCATAGTTTTAAAGTACATGGATATCATTTAGGTGGAAAACCAGCTAACTGCCTGCAATACAATAGGATACTTATAACATGCAATTATGGGGTCATTGATCGAAATCCTACTTTCAGAAAGATAAATTAATTGAAATTTGGATGAAGCCTTCAAAATATACCTAAAAACAACTTCGCCAAGTTTCAAAGCCATCAGAGGTCATTGGAACCCCGAACAGTTGAAGCAATGATCCACTTTAATGAAAAATCAAAGGGGGAGTTGACCAACTTCCATATGTCAAAGCATGATGAAATTTATGTGGCATACTCAAAATAATGCTAAGAGACATCCTTCCACGTTTTATGAAGTTTGAACATCATTTGGGCTCTAAATTGATAATGATAGGCCATATGTGAAAAAAGCCTCATAAATGGGTGTGTCAATGACCGGGCCCACAATCACTAACACCTATAAGTGGTTATGGAAGGTTTTCAAGTGGTTTTTTCACTTTATTTCGAAATCTAACTATTAGTAACCACTCAAACTACTCTTGCGGATTATAAATACACCTCTGGGTTCTCTTTTGCGGCACTCTTGGTTCCTTGGCCATTCTAAAGACTTTAACAAATACTTTGGAGATTCTGTAGTAGACCTTTGCAGGCATCCATACTTCTTCCATTATTTTTCCTCTCACAAGTTTAAGGTGAGAAATGATTTTTGGGGAAAAGATACACACTATTAACACTCATGAAGATTGGGTTTCAAGCCTTGAAGTGCAAGGAAAGTTCAACCGCGGAAATTATGATTTTCTTTGTTTTTCCAACTTGAAGGGCCATGTCAGAAGTTGTGGATTAGACCCTCTTTGGTTTCATTTTGGTCTTTGAATTCCATAGGACCAGAATGATGCAACATTGGCAAGTAAGTTCTTAAAAATGCATATTTTTATATACATTTTGGATGATTTTACGGACTTATTGAATCAAGAGAGCCTCATTCATTGTGAAATCATACTTTTGTACATCTATACATCATTGTAGTACATTCATATATAATTTACTAAAAAATTATCATTTTTGCTTACATTCATGAAACTTGCCATATTTAGAATTTTATTTTTGGAAAGTTTTGCCAAAATTGGTTTTCTTATGAAATGACTCAAGTTTTCACCATTATTTGTTAATTCAAGAAAAATCATGCACAATGATGTGATTCATTTCATGAGGAATGGGGCCACATTGGTGAGATTGTGGCTTGTGATCAAAATTATTATTATAAACGGTAATTCACTTTTTCTTGTAGGAACTTGGTAAAGTAGGTCTCACACATACACATGTGTGCACTCACACATGTGTTGGACATCCAAAGATGATAGGGTTCACTTTCTTTGCACAAAATCCTAAGATTATTTTGAAAATAATTCAAGAAAATTAAAGAAAATCTATGAATGGTCAAATCAAGAAAGAAGATTTTTATAAAATGGAAAGTGGCTTTGTAAAAAGGTAAAAGTGGAAAGGCTACCACATTAGCCAAATTGATTTGTGGAAATCTTATCTTTCAAAAGAACTCTCAAATGAAGTTAAAGGAGAATTTGTTAAGGAAAGAAAGTTACATAGGAGATTTTTTTGCTTCAAAGTAGTATCTAATCCTACAAAATTAGATCCAGGGAGAGAAAATTGGATCTAAGGAGGAGAATTCGAGTGGCTAAAACCCTATAAAAAATACCCTTGGGCATCTCGTATTTTTCATGAGAAGATAGGCCATCTTTCTTTAGAATTAATACTACACTTTATTTTCTTCCTCCTCGCTGTCTCTCTCCATTGAAGTCTTCAAAGAGATTTAGTTTGGAAATTACACTACACTCTTAGGTTTTTCATCTAGAAGAGGCTTTTCATCCTAGTATTTAATTGTTTTGATTTTCAATTCATTATCTTTTATGTAAAGACATTACATTCCTAGTAAAAGTGTTGCTTTCTTTTTTCAATTTTCTTTCTTGTACTTGGGTGATTGGTGCATGTTTTGTGTTCTTTTTTTATTGGTGTTTGAATTGACGACTAAAGGCCCTAAGAGCATGATTCAAATTATGAACTCGCTTAGAAAAGATTTTTAAAAGAGAAGAAAACACTTACCACACTTTGATTTTTATTGTTCATCACATATTTAAATTCTTGTCTTTGCACACATTTATTTCTTTGTCTATTCCACACATTTAAATTACTGCACTCTTATTTTCCTTGTCATGTTC
Organism: Sextonia rubra; assembly: GCA_037013555.1. Taxonomy (NCBI): domain Eukaryota; kingdom Viridiplantae; phylum Streptophyta; class Magnoliopsida; order Laurales; family Lauraceae; genus Sextonia; species Sextonia rubra. Next base: position 12,336,885 of record JASUAD010000007.1, on the reverse strand, counting down.
CTTTTATTTTTATGTTGTTAGTTTTTTTTTTTTTTTCTGTGCATAGCTTATGGTTGGAATTAGAATTCATTACATGCATATTCATATCTTGAGTCTAAGTTGCTAGGAATCAAGCTTTCAGATCTGAATCTAATAATAAAATTCGGACCTACACAAATGTTGGAAATCCGTTTACACACAAATAGCCCAATTTCTGCACATTTTTAGCAAATTGCAGAAATAATTTTTGGCAAAAAGTTTGAAGTGGTATATTAGTCAAATCATAATAATTTTCTGTGAAAATTAGGAAAATTAAAGTTTGGTATGTGATCTTTCATGCTTTGGAATTTTAAATTAAAATAATTTTAGGAAGTGGTGTTTCCATTGGCTTAAACAATGTTGGTTGGACAAATTGTGTACAGAATTTCTTCACAGAAATTTGTTTGTGGATTATGTTCATTCATGCTTAACTTTTTTTCTTTTAAGTTCCTTTTTCACTTCTTTTTTTTTTATGTTACTTTCATACGCTATTTTAATTTGAACTCCAGCCATTAAACTTAGTTTTATGATGCATTAGACTAGGGTAAATCATGCATATAAATTTGCACTGCTTACTAGTTTTACACTTAGAATTTTTTAGTATCTCATAGCATGCATTGTCTTACTAACTTTACTTACTTTCTAACATTAGGGATATTTTCTAGTTTTATATTTTTTATTGTTTTAGATAATTTTCAAAATTAAAGATCTTTCTAAACTGATTTTATTTGAGGATTTTAAAAATTGGAAAGTTTTAACTTTAGGATTCTAATTTTAGAAAGGAAAAAATTTCAAAATGGTGCTTAAGTTTTGCCCGGATTTCAAATCAGGACAAGAAAAAATTTACATTTCAAAATAGGACTTAAGTTTTTCATTTACATTTTAAATCAGGACATCCGGCAATAATTTGAGTTTTTCGGGAAAAGAATGGGTTTTCCAGTGAACATACAACCTACTTTTCTCCCCCTTATTATTCCTAGTTCCTTACACCATCATCGAGAACGAATACAGTAAGAAACAAAACACACAATTAAGTGTAGTTTCATTGATTACACATATTTTGTCTCCAATTTAATATCGATGACGGGTCATCAGAGCCACTGGGGAGGAATGGGTCGAGAGTAAGGTGGCTGTGTATTTTACAAATTGATGGTTTTCACTTTTATGCATCCTCCTAATGAATGATGCTTGGATCCAGCTAAGTAGATGAGCTTTTCATTCGTCCACCACAGACTGTCAAAATGCATTGTTGTTTCCCCCAAATCCATTCTTCCTCTCTTTGATGTTTCCCATGGTAATGCTGGTCATTTAATGATTTTCCCCACATGCTGAGGTACATGAAGCTTTAGAGAATATCCCAGAGGAGTGATGGTCTTGGAGATATTTTTGTGGTGTCGGGAAAGAATATGAATTCTGGTATGCTAGAAACATAATCGTTCCTTCATGTGTATCGTCAGATGGTGGCCTTTTTTCTTGGTTTTCAATACAGGTGCTAATCATACAATACCGTGAAACCTTTGTAGGATGATCCAATCCATGGTGCCAAAAAACCAAAGCACTAATTTTCCGAAACATTCACACAGAGATGATGAAGATGAGAAACGATGGGGATAGCTGTGTTTAGTGAAAATGGAAGGAAAAAGAAGGTGAAGGGAAGAGGGGTCTGAAGAACTTTTAAACCTTGATACAGGTTAAGGTCCCAGTTGATGTTTGCTATGTAGAAATCAACAGCAATCACATAAAATAAGTGGACACAGAGTTTTTTACGTGGAAAACCCAACCGGGAAAAAACCACGGGACCTACCACCGGTCTATCAAGAACAATCACTATGAAAGAGAAGTTATAAGACTACTTACTACCATTTTTCCTAGTTGAACATAACCTAAGGGACTGAAGCTCTTCTTGTCGATGCACATGCTGTTCACTCTCTTCTGAATTGATCTTTACATTTTGATGCCTCTCAAGACGAACACGTACAGCAGTGAAGAGAACTGGTATGTAGAAGGAGGTGTTCCAGAACTTCAAGAACAGAATACCTTCTGGGAAGATGAAATCTCTCTAAGAATATATGGATTTGAGCTGGAGAGCACCCATCTTCATGGGAGAGGTGTTCCTTAAATAAGGAAGAACCTTAGAGTCCTTTCCGTCATTGATTCACAAAGGATAAGGACGCACACAAGGCATCCCGAAAAAATAGAGCGTCTGTATCGCACGACTGCCGACCCAGCCGACTGATCAGGTACCCAAGCCAACCGGTCGGGTATGGGGTCCGACCAGTTGGGCACTCATCCGATCGGTCGGTCTTCAGTTCTGTCTGCAGATGTCAGTATGCAGGAAATTATACCGGTCTGTCATCCAATCCGACCGGTCCGAAGATAAAACACCTTCATTCCAATGTCTAGACAAAAGATCATCATCTGTATGCTTCAAAGAGACTTCAGTCCATCTAAAAACATAAAATTACAATTCTTAAAACACAAGTTTTGTCCATTCCATGAATTTGCTAATATTACGTGCCTTTCATGGTCCCTTCTGGCTTGTTTGGATAGGAGAAGATGGTGGGTTGTAGCTTGTAGGTCACCGAGAAAGCCCATATTCTCGGTGACCTAATTTGGAAGTATTTAAAATTCGGAGTTTTACTTAATTTGGATTGTTAATCAAGTTTAGTGATTTAGTTTGCTATTTTAATTGGAAAGTCTTAGCTGCCAAGAATTAGGTTTATTACTATATAAATAGTAGAGGTTTCATTGTAGTTTCTAATGCTTATTTGATTAATAAAATTCCTGGTTGGTTTTCCTTCAATTATGATTTATTTCATGGTTCTGTTTGTGCTTTAGGGCTGGAATGCATCTTAGATTCGATCAATCCATTAGAAGATTGATCTATCTTTCGATCATGGATCCGACGCTGCGTCCCTTGACCCAACTATGCAATCAGATTTGTAAAAGTTGTCATCTCTTTGTGCTGGGTGTTTGATACCAATCAGAATTATATAAATCAGGTTGAAGAACAACCCAGGATCTGGTGTTGAGATAGTGATTAAACAAGGACAAATCTTGGTCAAAAATTTCTTAATCAGGCTGTACATGTTTTTCTCCTTTGTGAGTTGAATGTTCCAAGTGATATAGAGACATTGAATTCAGATCGGAACTTCAACTGAATTCAAATCATAAAACAGTGCAGAATTATGTTGATAGAGCTGCAAGCAAGTGGAATTAGGCCATTTATTGAACAGGTTTTCCAAACAGATTTGTGCCTACTGTCAACTTCCACAAAAACTGAAAACCAGATCTGAGTATCACTTGAACTCAGATCATATTTGGCGCGGGAAAAGAGTGCAGAAATCAGATTTATAACAGGGAATGTTTTGGCTAAACCATGTATGGATTTATGTGAAAAATTGTGGACTGTTTCGAACCAGTTAAAAACTGATTTTCTGCAGTAACATGGAATAAGTTTCAGTTCTGAAACCGAATTGAATCAGCCCATTGAAACTGATTTCTGAAAGTGTGTTGGCCGCCCATTCAATCTCATGCATCAAACAATAATCCACGTCCCATGTTTGCGGATACAGTTTTAGATTTTCATGCACTATTATGAGTTGTTTTCTCACAAGTTTATGCATCTTAGGTGGCAGTAAACACTATTCCAGTTCATGTTAAGGCATGCATTAGTATTCTACACTAGATCTAGGTTACACGTCACATGCATTGGTGTTTTAAAAATTCTGCAGTGTCTCACCTTTTGCATCATAATTAGTTTAGGAAAGCTTAGTTTCAGGTTTGAATTTATTTCTAGAAAGTGTTTAATGCATGAATAGTTTAGGTTAGATTCATAACTTAGGAACCTTGCATTGTTTGAACTTACTGTATTATTTAGTTTTAGAATTTTCCAACTTTAGGTAATTCTAATTTTGTTTGTTGGTTTTAATTTTTTAGTGAGTTTCTATTTTTTTATTTGAGGTTCTAACTTGTGTTCTATTTTGCAGCAACTTTAGTTTTTATTATTATTATTATTTTTTTAGAATTTTAGTTTTAGGAAGTTTTCTTTTTATTGGTATGTAATTAATTTAATATTGAAAAGTAGGATGGTTGTATTTATTAGTTTTTTAGGCTAGTGTTAGATTTTACTTAAGGTAGGTACAAATTGAAAAGACCTTAAAATATATTACTCCCAAATGATCAACCTAGTCTCACCAGTAATAACTACAAATCTACAATCAAAGCTCTGCACTTGGAGCAACGATCAATTGAGATTAAGGGGAGTAACTTTCACTTCAAAATCAAAGAAAAAGTGCTCCAGGCATCAGTTACATCGTGTGGTCTCTATATGTCACACACAATTTCTTCTCCGCCATTTGAGATTGAGGGGAATAACCATCTCTTCAAATCAAGAGGTAGGTATTCAAGCATCAGATCCCTGTGAGGCTGCGATGAACAAGTATGTGTGTGTCCTACATTAGTGGCCAGACACTGCAAAAAGCTGTATCCTAACCAAGCAGACTGGTGAAATCCAAGGCCCATTGAATATGACTCAATTGAGAATCGTTCACTTTAAGTCTGTTAAGGAATAGTTCTCTAAGAAGACCTTGAAGCAAAGGGATCGAGCCCCAAAAGGAAGTGACTAAGTCACACTGTTTGTGCATGAGCCTATTCCAAAATCAATGCCTTATCCAATCTCAAGGCATCACACAATGGTCCTGACGCCTAATGGAGGAGCATTAACTTGAGAGTTGTAAAGAAAAGCCTGCCAGACATGTTCATCAGATCCGATTAAAGAGGAAACAGAGTTCTCAACTCAGTCACAATGGCCCACGGGTGGGCCAAAACTGAGACATCTAACACCCTCTTCCCTTGCCAAAGTTGTGGTTGTTGAGCAAAAGCAAATCAGTCCAATTTTTCGGCCGAGAATGGTACAGACATTATCTGACATTTAGTTTGAAGATGTGTCCCATGATTGAGTCATGGAAAACAAAGGGGCTCTTGATTCCAAACTCAGATCAGAGTGACCGAGCAAAATGCATGACACAGAGTCATCCCTGGGCAGCAGAACACGAGATTTCTGTGTTGGTATTTTGAGCAACATCATCTCAGATTCAATTTGCAGAAGTCTTCAACGAAGATTCATGTGAAATAAATAAAAATGGAGGGGGTACAGCAAACGGTGGAGAGGGCCAGCCGCCCCAGTAACCATCTCGTCACGCACAAAAACCACCAAACCGAGAGCAGCTTTTGAAATTTTGGGTGGGTTTTAACTCAAACTAATGGAGAAGATGATTTGCAGCAAATGGGAAAGATTCAAGAAGAATGCAAACAAAGCTCAAAGCATGCGTTCGGCCAGAAACAGAACATGAAGAAGATGAAGTTAAAACCACCCTTACCAGCCATGGTTCAAGTGAAAAGAAGGGATGGAAGCCAGATTCCCACCTGAAAATCGTGGGAGAAGGTCACTTACGGATGCAGGTAGCTCTCGGTCTTCTTCAAAGCCTGAATTTTGCAGAGCGAGGGAAGAGCAGAGAGATAGCATAAAATGCTCTTTCTCGGATTCCATGCGCGGAGTCAGACTCAAGCCCTTTTTTGACCTTGTCTCCCATCTCCATCGAAAATTACTGAGGCCCACTGTTTGGTGACCCAAACTGTTGTGATCCTCAAGATGAGCCCATCTGGATTATTTAATAAAAGAAACTTCTGTTTAAAAGTCAGCATAGACTCAAATTCAAAAGTCATTAACAAAAAATTGATTGATCAAAACAAACTAATTTCATTGAAATTAGGGCAAACCCAAAGAATAGCCAAATTTCCCAAAAAATTCATATCATTCTTCCCATGTTACACCAAAGTCCAACCCATGACTTTGATTTTTAACAATATACATCAAAATTCCATGAACTTCAAACTAAAATCCATGTCAAAATTCAAACCCTTGATTTTCTAAAAAATACCTTTGGATTTTTTTTTTTTGGTGTTTTCCACAATCCCTATAAAGATGCATACAATTGATATCTATGACAAGTAAGTTAAAGAAAATCAAATTCATTCATTTTCTAAACCCAAATCCATCTTTCAAATCAAAACATAAACCTTTTGATTTTTCTAATTCCTCCAAGATTCGTTTTGTTGGGTGCTCCTCGCAGTCCCTAGAGAGATACCTATATGTGTGTGTGTGATAAATAGAGCAAAGGAAAATCAGATCTCTTATGTGTTACAAAATTCCACCATCAAATCTTTTATATTTTTTTTATCAAATTTTCAAATTTCAAGTATAGGCCTATGACCTATCTTGACAAAATCTTACAGTCCATCAACCACCCTTTCATCTCACACATTGGCCATTTCAAAGCATAATGTTTTCAAAGTGGTCATTTTCTCCATTGTGCCACAACGGGGGCACTTGTTGGCTTGTAGTCAGACGTCAGGCTGGTATCCAAGCTACGTTTCATCATGGGAGGGTTGCATATTTTGTACTTTGTGTTTATTTTGGGGTTATACCATTCTATCCAACCGTCATCTTTGTAATATCTATAAATGGCACTTGACTTGTGAGTAGTGAAAGTTATTAATGAAACTTCTTGATTACTCCTCTGGCTCTGGTTCATGTGAATTTTATTTGATTACCAATCTTATTATTTATGTTATCATGGAAGTATGAAATAAGTGTTCGTTTGCAACACAAAATTTAAGGGCTGCAGACTTCAAGCCGCAACACCACATAAGCTTTCGTGATTGGTTAATACAAGTGATGGGACATGTCCTCACATGCAAATTCGATCTCGGTGATTCAAATACACAAACACCCCATTATTAGATTCTAATCATAGCACCTCTGGACGCCTGCGTCTTTTCCCAAAATCGATTATGAGGGCACCACAATTGCTCCTATCCTTCCATGCTAAAATTAAAGTAAAACACAAAACACATGAATAAATTCGGTGCCTAGAAACCATATTAAGTAAAGGAAAACTTTCAAATAGGGCTCAAGTTTTGTCCAAATTTCAAATCAGGACAAAAAATATTTTAGATTTTAAAAGAGGACTTAAATTTCTAAGTTCCTTTCAAATCAAGACATCCAGCGAGATTTAGAGTTTTCCGAAATTATATTCTCTTTTTTTTATCCAAATACCCAAAATGCCGTCATATCCTATTTTTTCCCAAAACCCTCATACAATGTATTTTGGTGCTGTTTTGGTGGATGGGAATTGGGTGGGACATGATTGGTTTCTACTGGATTGAGAAAAGCAGTGCTGTTGGCATTTGATTTCAGTGCGCGCTAAATTTTCTTATTGATGGTTTTGATGCCCTTTCACTGAATGGTTTCATGGTATAGATGTTTCAAATAGTCAAACATTGTGGTTGGCCCAATGTTGCTCATATGTTAGTGTCATTGTGGATGTCGACCACTGGGCCCGGGGTGGTGGTAGGGAGTTCACGTCGGATTTGCTCCCACATCAGGACCCCACCGTCGGCAGGTTCATTTTGAAGACTTGGGGGAGGAAGAAGAGAGAGAAATACCAATCCAGGAGGATCATTGAGATTAGTTCCCCTTCCAACAAAATAATTCTTACGGGAACTTCAGAATCTCCGCTGTCCACTTCTTCTTACGGTGGAAGTCCCACTCCCACCAGTTCTGCACGTGAAGCCGGGCCTTCTACTGATAGGCCTTGGACTGTTTCTGAAGAATAATGTATTGAGTCCTAAAGTCACATGCAATTGGTATCATTGTAGAATTAAAGGATATATTCGATCCTATTATAATAAGTTGAGAGCTTTACCAAAGAATACGTAGATGAAGTATTTGACTGAGCCAAAGATCAATACTAAAGTAATTTTGGTCAAGAAAGATGATTTGCACAATGTATTAGTACATACTATGTTGAAATTCCTAAATTTACAAATGTGGGCACTAAAATCCAAAAGCCTCAGATTAACTACTAGAGGATATTATTAAGGGCGAGTCACTATTAATGGGGAGATACTGCTAAATCCTAGTTGATGGTTTTGTTGAATGCTCAAATTATAAGTTTATCAATTATGGACAAAAAAGAAGAAACATGTAGCATCAATGGGAAAAGATTCAGAAATTTATTTGTGACTTTCGGTCAAAATTATTATTTTAACTAAAAATCACTTTTTTTTTTGCAGAGAATTGAAGAAAAGGAACCCATTCAAAAGCTAAAAATATGAGGATTCAATCTCCACCATTGGATTTTTATTTTGAGGCCAAGATGAGGAAGATAATATGAGAATTCTTTGAAGGAAAAAATTAGAAAGTGTACAAGAAAATTAATTAGATTTGGAAAATAATATGGGACATTCACTTTAACTCTAAATTTGGTTGCAAGTTATTGCTTTAAATAAATGGCAATTATCTCTTTGCCTATCTCTAAGAGTACTAGTCCAAGTGGAAAGATATAGGAAAGAGGAAAGGTTTTGCAAAGAGTAAAACATGGAGAACTTTACTCCAGCCAAAAAAGTCTATTGATACATGGCTTGCTAAAAAGAAACAGGAAGAGCGAACGTGTACCATCCCTCCATTATGGCGCACCTTAAATTTAGAAATAGAGACGAGTGGAAGGAAATCAATTGGTGGCCATCATTCTAAAAGAAAGCAAGAGTGAACGTGCACGTAGAGTCCCAGCCACTCTCTCCCTCAGATCTCTCGTCCCACATTCCACTTGTCAGATTTTTTTTTTTTTTTTAACCCATTCACCTCATCACATGCCCAATCCAAGTGAGGTCTGGCCAATACCACTGGGATCTATCCTCTCCATTTCATGTTCTTTCTCTCATCTATTCCTTCCTTGGTGATGTATGAAGATTAAAGCCAGATTACGTATGAAGTCCCATCTACTTCTTAATGTCTTGATCTAAGATAATGATAGATTTTTTTTTCCAGTTTTAATTATTTTTGGGTATTATTGGTTGTATTGGTTTGTTTTAATTTTAAATATACAATTAGTGAGGTTAAAGTGTCCCGCTTTAGATCGACATTATGTGTTTGTGTGTAGTGACAGCACGCACTTGATGCGGTGTTTTTATGGATTTTTATTAATTCTGCCAATACAGTATTCTAATTTCCCATAATAAAAGAAACTAGAATTCTTTTTATTTTTTTTCTTTCCATTATTTGTGAATGATTTATTTCTAATTTTTAATTTAGTGCATGGTTATTTTTCCTTTACATTGATGGTTTAATCTAGTTTATTGTTTTGCAGTTTCTACTTTTAGGATTGTTTTAGTTTAGGATTTTAAGGTTAGATTTAAGTTGTGATTTTTCAGATTTGAAAATGTACTTTACATTTAATTTTCAAATTTAGTAATTGTGTATTTTTATAATTTTATTAGGCTAGAAGTAGGTTTTCAATTAGGACAGGCTGTGAAAATTAGCTCCCTATGGATACGATCTCGATTCACTGGGTATAACTACAATTGAGGCCTTGCACTTGGGGTTATCAATCACAAGATGGCCTCAAAACCTCTATAGGAGATGTAGAAATAACAGCTCTCTAGAACAAAGTTTTGGTACTTCAACTCTTCAATAACAGCTTTAGAGAAAGGGAATCCTCAATGAGTAATCTCTTCAAGAAATAAGGCGATATAGGATATCTAAGGGATGAAAGAAATTCCATTTTATAACCCACAATTCGTGCCTTAGAGTTGAGTAAAATAAGAACAAAATAGGCAATTTTGATACAAACAGAAAACAATTCCGTGCAAGTCGGTGGGTTTCTATACGTCGCCAGATCAATTGGTCAAAGGTTGAATCGATCGAATGTTTGCCCAATTGATCGAATGAATTTCAGCACAATTTTCTACAAACTCCCTGAGGCCATAACTTTATCGTTTTAGCTCTGGTTGGTGCAATCTTTGGGTTCTACGGGTATTTACTAGAAATGCGCTTTCGCATGGTAGATAGCTTGTCCATATATGACGCTTGGTTTGTTAAATATAAACTTATTAATCCGTGTTTTCCTCAGAAAAATACTTCAATTTGTCGCGCTTTCTTCAATTTCTTCACTTCAGTGCATCTGGCAACTCATACCACAAGTCATAGTAAAAGATATATAAAATACAACTTAATGGACCCAAAGTTTTGTCCAACCCATGAATTAGCCAATATACTCAAATTCCTAGTACCTCTCATCCAAACAAAACCCAAATCCACAATTCTTTCCAACTTAAAGATCCAACCACTATGGACTAAGCAATATCTCCTTCTTCTTCTTATTTTAATTTCATACATTTATATTGATCTTCTTTTCCTATTAATAGACCCATTTGACCCTTCTGCTCCCACCTGTGCCATAATAGAAACTTATATTTGTCCCATTTTAGGTATTGCCAACCTATTTCAGGGCCACTCACTAGTCACTACATCACCAATCTAACCCATGCTTGTGTTCCATTCTCATCTTCATGCAATGGTGTGCACTGTACCCGAACCTAAATCCACCATCTAAAGACTCACGTCTTTGGGCCAACCAATATGTAGTAGCAAGTGCCAATTTAGACTCCGCTTCTAGCTAACCCATGACTCTCTTAATCAACTCAGTTGAGATATTAGGCCCACAAACCTTGGACCACCTGACATGCATGATGAATTCAATTTAAATCGTGAGTCCCACTTGTATGATCTAATGGTTTGGGCTGAAACTCTGAGGTGTTTACCCATACCTTATGAGTTTGTTTCTTAGGCCCACTCATTGTATTGCAACCCAACGTTTTCACCAAAGCCCAATTGAAACATCTGGCCTACTGTTCTTGGCGACCTAATGGAATAGGTTGACCTGAAGTTCTTAGGCCTACTCGTTATGATTATTTCTTGGCATCGTTTATTGACCTTAGTCTAGATCCTTTTAACCTATGTGCATGCATGGGTCACACTACTTTATTCACTTCAGGCCCACTTGCAATGACCTTATAACCCAAGCCCAAACTAAGTTGTGCTGACCCATCACTTTGAAACCCATATCTTAGGCCCAGTCACTACCCACTGCATAGTTTATTGGCCCGAGTCCAATTCATTCAACCTTTATGCATTAATGACCCACATTACTTGGCCCAAGTTGCATGACTAAATAAATCGAGCCCAATCTAGGATGTGCTTTTCCATCACTTTGTGACCATACCTTAGCCTAAATTCGTCTCTCATGATTATGAGTCAAGCCCAATAGCGCGTGCATGAACCCATCTCCTAGACTCATTTACTAATCCTCATGCAAACCATCATTAATATGAATCCACATTGAGACACCCAGGCATCCAAGTCAGGTTAGGTCAGATTCATTCGATCATTGTTAATCCAGGCAAATAGTCTTACTATGTTACTATAGTATTTGAGTTTTCGCATTTCTTGCCTGGATCATGATTTGAATTGTAAAATTTGTGAAATTACTGAAATAAGCATAGAGACCCTAAGATGTTTGTTATCTTTGATTTATTTTGGATTTGTTCATTGCTTGACTTAATATTGTTTCTTTTTAACACCATCGTGCCATAAATTGATTATTTTGAGATTATTCGTCATTTGTTTTGAACGATGCCTTAAATTGTAAAATTTGTGATTTTATTTCCCAACATATTGCTACCTTTGATGTGATGATCGTTAGACTTGATATTATTCCCTTTTGATATCACCATGCCATAAAATGTATCCTTTGTGCATTGTTGGTTGAGATTTTCCATTTGATTTGAGAAGGTAGGAGTTTTTGAAGAATCTTGATAACATTGGATCGATTCGTGTTTCCAACCTGACCTTTGTTTGTAAATTGAAAATTTTGAATTATTTGATTTTATTGCTTATAAAACGTTGACCTCAAAGGCATTATCTAAAGTATGAGTGATGTATCTTAGGGACGCACACACGCGGAATCTTAGCACTTTTAGGTATGACATTTGGGTTGGGATCCCTTTGTATGAGATTATAATTAGTTTGCAGCTAGTTTCCATTATGTTTTATAGATATTACTGGTATCTAAGGCTTTGGGCCAACTTTAGATATGAAAATGGCTAATACCTGATGGGCACTTGTGCTGTGTTCAGACTTAATTCTGACAACCACAGTATGTTTACTTTTTGTTATTTTGTTTGCTGCAAAGATGTCTTGTCTTAAGTTGATTTTAAGATGTTGCTCCTAAATTGTGGTATACGTTAATTTTTGCTGGACTATCATCCTTGCCTTGTAAATTTGCAAGAAATTGAACTTTGTCAATTCTAACTGATACAATTCATGTTATCCGAGTTTATTAGATCATTGCTTCCGTCTTTCATAACTTTACAATTGTGCTAAATCTGGACCTTGCCAAATTTTAGTTCGTTTGCTCTCTCTTTATAGTCAAATTAATGATTTTAATTCAATCTCGTTTTTCCTATGATCTTTCTTAGAATTCTGTGCCTTTGAATCTTAGAGAAATTTGTTATCAATTGAATGTCAACTACTTGCTATGATTTCATGGTTTAATTACTTGTTGAGTTTACTCACTCCTTAGTTTTTTCCTAGATTTCGCGGTTGAGTCAGGAATCGAGAAGATTTAGCTTGCTTGAAGGATTGGGACTGTAATGAGCTTTGAAAACTTCTGTATTAAAACTTAGTGGCATGTGTAGGAGTTTATTCATTCATGTAATTATTATTTAATGAGAATATATTAATAAAATTTGACCTATTTTTTTAATTATTGTGGACATGTTGTGCCTCGTGATTTGAGCATCCCAAGGATCTTAGATTTTGGGGTGTGGCAGACAAGAAAATTGAAAAGTTGCGGTAAATTTGTAAAACTCAAACAGGTTAATTAGTTTAGGCATGTCAACCCTAATTTAACCTATTTTTTATATGGGTTGGTAAAACCTAACCCGTGATTGACCCATATCTAAAACGGGTCAAGTTAGGCAATGGGTCAACTAGCTTTTCCCTGTACTAGTAGGGATGCAAGATAAATAGTAATCAACGGAGAGCGTAGAATCCTCTTTCAGCATAAGATGATCTCTAGAGGTTGAAGTTGACACACACTTCCTTGATGATCCTACTAAAAAAATACATCTCAATTGGTGATTTGACAAAATTTAGGGGCATGATTTTTTTACCTTTTTGTTAGCGAGATTTCTAACCAAGATTGATATATATGTCAGCCTTAAGACTTGGGGATCAATCCATTTGTATGATACTAAGGTGCAAATACAGTTTAACCATGAGTGTATTAGCATGGCATGAATAAAGGTGCATTCCTTTAAATAAATAAATGAAAAGGGTGCACTCACATGGTGAAGAGTAAATGGTCCACTATATATGGGGCATAAACTCTCCTATTTTGAATCTCCATATGCTTAGAAAAAGCAATCTACCCTTAAGTGGATGTTACACTTGTAAGATTAAAGAAATAACATTTTTTTTTTAGAGAATTTTACTAAAAAAATCTACTTAGATTCACTATAAACAAAAAAAAAGACGTAAAAGATATGCATCTACCATAGTAATCCCAGGTGCCTTTTGGTTCATTTCTTTTATTGTTTGCTGAGTAGCAATATCCCTACTCACCTGTATACATGAGAGGGTTATTCCTATTTTGTTCTTCTTCTTTTTCTTCAAAGTTAAGCAGTGATATCACCAGCCAAGCCAAATTCAGGAAAAAAAAAAATTTTTTTTTTGGAGTGTTGTTGCTAGGTAATGGAGGTTGGATGGTGATGATGGGTGAATTTGAAAATGATGGTAAAAGAAAAGCACGTAAGGTTGGGTTTTGGTCACAGGTATAGAGTTGGTTTAAGTGCTGTGAACTAGATTGGAAGGGAAGGAGGATGAAGGAGAATGTAATGAGATGATGATGGGGTAGAGGTAGTTTGAAAATGAGCAGTGGTTGTGGACGCAGATGAGAAAAGGATGCTAAAAATGGTGGGTTGCAGAGAGTATGAATGAAAAGAGAATAGAGAAAAGAAAGAAAAGAAAAAAGAAAATGAAAGAAAGAAGAGAGAAAAAATGGGTGAGAGAGAGAGAGAGAGAGACTGAGAAGAGCATTTTGTGTTATTGGGGTAAAGTTTTATTCCTTTGGTTCAAAGAAAATAAATGGGTGTAGAAAGGTTCATTTAGGTTGTAGGAGGAAAATGGATATGGGAGATGATAGATTTAGATAAGGCCGGCTCTAAGATTTTTATGACTTCAAGCAAATTTCCAAAATGGGGCCTTCCAAACATTAGAGTAAAATTTTTATTAAAACGTAATTTTACTTTTTTTGGTAAACCACGACGCACGAGAAAATTTTATTAATCATTTGAAAAAAGTTGACATTAGTCATATGATATAGTCTAATGTTAGACAATGAAAATTGCTACAGATGAATTTAAATAATAAGACTTTAAAATTGAGTATACTATCGTAAGCGAGTATACATATGAAGTTTTTATAGATAAATTTTATGCCATCAATTTTCCAAGGTTGAAAATGTTATTATTTTTCAAAGGTTGTATAATCTCTTTAAATAAAAAATTAATTATTAACGGTAGAAAATTTTTTTACCGCTATTTAATGTGCATTTTCTATATATCCATGTAAAAAAGGCACTTTTAGCGGTAGAAAAGCATTTCTGTCGAAAACATGAAACTGTTGCTAAAAGTATTTTTTTCCACTGCTAAAAATTAACTTTTTTTTTTTTTTTTGGCTCATATGGTTCAGTGGCCAAGAGTGGGAGCCCCAAACCACTACTTGAGATGCGTCTCCCTAAGGTTGGGTGTGGATGTAGATGGATATATGTAATACTAGGGTGTTTCAATAACAAGCTTACACTTGCAAGAATATCCAAGGTCATGAGGTCACTATATTACGAAAGAAAATGTTGTGCGGGTAGGGGGTTAATTGGTAGAAGTTGAAGGAGTTGAAAAAAGGAGGATGAGAAAGAAGAAGAAGAAATAAGCGGGCGAAGATATTCTCACTCATATATACGATTGAGCAGTGATATCATTATTAGGCAAAAAACAAGAAAAATAAACCAAAAAGGCCGCTTGGGACCACTATGATGGATACATATCTTTTAGGTACTTTTTGTCCATATGGAACTCAAGAGGATTTCTTTGATAAAATCTTCTTTTTATCATGTACAAATCTTCCAGTTCTACCAAATCTTGTATTCTAGTAAAATTTGGAGAAAGCTCAACAAACAGCATGGACTTCATTTTAGTGGCTCGTATTGTCAAAATCAAGGGTGTTCATGGGCTCGCCCAGCTCAAGCTAGATTTGGGCCAAGCCCATTTTCAGCCTGGCTTGGTATGTCATTAGGGCTCGTTTAATAATTGGGCATGGCTTGAATTAAGTTATAAAAAGCCCAAAACCAGGCTTAGTGTAACCTGTGTAACAAGCACATGTAATTCAATTTAATTAATACAAACAATTACTCAAAAGACCATAAAATTGATTAAAAGCTTGATTTGGCCCAGCCCAATTGATTAAATGGGCGGGCTCGGGCCTGACATTTACAAGCAGGGGTCAGGCTTGGGCCAATGTTTCTAAAGGCAGGCCAGGCCTGGAAAGTTAAGGATCCTACCCCACTAGCCCTATGGTTGGCCCACATCACCTCTGGAGACTCCAACTTGTTTACTAATTACAACTACACTTTTAAACTACGATTCTCGTTTGGAGAGTGCGAGTTAAATAACAAAACCGAATATTTTGAGGTCTTATTTTTTAATTCTCCCCGTATCCACGCGTTACACTTGAGTCCGCCCCATGCACACAACCGCTCATGATCAATTCCTGGCCGGGTAGTCAATCACATGAGCATAGTACCACTCACCCCTTCTAATAAAAATAATAAAATGCATTAACGTTTTGAACTTCATTTCCTTTAATCAAAATTCATGAAAACCTTATTTTTATCTGTTAGAAAACTCCTTTTTTTTAATGGTGTATCCTTTTACCAAAAAAAAAAAATTGACGTGAGTATCCCTTAGAAAAAAATTCAAATTATTAAATTTTCTTATTTCATAATTTCAGATATTTATATATTTGCTTTCTTTTCAGTATTATTAAGATTCTTATGATTTTCTGCTTCAATTACAAATACTAGAACTTAAAAAATTGACTCGTTCATTCTGTCACATTCATGTTTCTTTTGATTTAACACAAATTATTTATTTATTGAAAAATAATCCTATGAAAACTAGTTCTAACCATTTTTTTAGAACTCTAGGTGGAGCCCATCTATCACCAAATCCAAACCTTACTATATACAAGGACCCCCTTAATAATCACACACTTCAAGTTTCAGTCAAATAAGGATTTATTGGACCATTAGATTGAATATGTACCAATTTGAATAAATTGGATTTGTGGGTCACGGATGAAGTAGTTAGGGACATGTAATTGAGGTCAAACTTGATATTTGGGGTAGCCTCACATCGATCTTTTCATCCCCCCTCATCGCATCCCCAAATAGAATCTATAAGTGGATTGTATAAAAAGTTCTCATGGCAAGTGTGTGAAAATTAGTTCATTTTCTCCTTCAATTACAAATACCAAAACTTAAAAAATTGACTCGTTTATTTTGTCACATTCATGTTTCTTTTGATTTAACACAGACTATTTATTTATTGGGAAATAATTTTATAAAAACTAGTTCTCACCATTTTTTATGAGAGCTCTAGGTGGAACCCATCTATTATCCACTTCAAACTTTACAATATATAAGAACCCTCATGATAGTCACACGCATCAAGTTTCGGTCAAATCTTAATTTATTGGACCATTAGATTAAATATATATCAATTCGAATAAATTGGATTTGTGGACAATGGATGAAGGAGTTAGGAACATGTGATTGAAGCTCAACTTGATATTTGGTGTTGCCTCACATAGATATTTCCATCCCTCCTCATTGCATCCCCAAATAAAATCTATAAGTGGGTCCCATAAAAGATTTTCACGATAATGAGAATAGTTCTCACACGATCAAGGCCGTTATTTATTTTATCTTCTATTGTGAAAGGATAGAAAATGTTGGGATTCTATTTTTCAATCTGCCTATCCAGCATCCACAAGAGCCAGAGAGAGAAAGAGAGAGAGAGAGATATTGATTTCAAATAAAGCCCAACTTTAGGCAGGTGCGGCGACGAGAACCGTGGGCAAAACCGTGGACGTTCTCGTTCTTCCCGCTGTCAAAGGAAGACGGACCAAACACCCAGAAGACCAAAACCAGCGGCGCCGTTGAAATGCGCCCCTCTATTTGTTTGTTCTATGCACTTCTGTCAGGAGTCAGCCTTCAAAATATACCTTTTTTCAAAGCAAAACTAACCCTTCTGCTCCATCGTTTGTCACGACTTTGAATCCTCGGCTATAACCTAGAGATATCTAAGTTAAAAGAGTACACTCAATAGTTCAACAGTAGAGGCCACCTAGTTAAATACCCTCAAGGTGTGTATGGGGTATCCATAAATTTTAAGTGAATATAAGTTTTTCTCACGGTTGAAATTGACTGTTTGATATTAAAAAAAAGGGACTAATACAATTGTATACATATTCATCTTAAGTTTTTCGTCCAATGATAAATCTAATTGTGTATGTCAAATTTGAGGTTACCCGATACACGCGAAGGGAATTTATTTTGACGGGTTGTGTGGGCTCCATTGAGAGCTCTTTCATGTATGAAGTTAATATTAAAAAAATTCACGTTTTACTTTTACCCTTTGCTAAACAAATATAATATAGAGTGATGGATTCTAATCTTAACACAAATTAAAGTCCCAACATAGATTTTTTATATATAAATAAACCAACAAATAATTTAAGTTAAAAAGCAATCAACACCGAAAGATAGACACGTGATTTTTACGTGGAAAACCCAAATAGAAAAAAACCAAAAGACCTAATAGCAGTCTAAACTCAATTCAAACACTATACAAGAGAGGTTACAAGATCTACTTACAACATTTGTCTAGTTAAATACAACTTAAAAGATTGAAATCATATATCGTTCATCTTCTTCACACTTAATCCAATACGCCTTGAAGTCCTTCAAGATGAATAACTTTCTATAAAAAGGAAAATAATCTTTTATAAGATAATAGAATAAATATTTTTTAGAACTGAACAACTTCAACACAGCTTCTCAATAAATATTCTAAAGAAAAAGGAATCTCTAATGTAAAATCTTAACTCATAAGATTGAAAAAAAACTCATTTTTATAATCTAACTTCATATCTCATAATGATAATCCAATCAGAATAGGAATTGGCACAAAATAAAAAAATCTCACTTAAAAAAAAAATAAAAATTCGGCCAATAACAGTTTCATAATTTCGAACAATATAATTTTTACAAACTTCACGAGATCATAACTTCATCGTTTCAAATTCAATTGATACAATTTTAGAATCTACAGATATCTACTCAAAATGAATTTTTCAATAGTAAGTCGTTTGCTCATATTCAACGTTTAATTTATGAGATATGATCTTTTTAATCCAAATAACTTTATATCATATCCATAAATATAGCCAACAAACCAATTAAAATAAATAAAAATACAATTAGAGTTTTGTCATATCCATTAATATAGCCAACATACCAAGATCTTAGCTTTTATTCTCAACATGTATATACATAATACAATTCACCAGTGAAAATGTTGAAACAAATTCAAATGCAAATCAACAGAAGAAAATGAAAAATTAACCAGAAACACTACAAGATTAAAGAGTCGCCAATACAGAAGCTAACAACACTAAAAATAACCCACAACCATTTCCTAAATCTAAATTAGACAGGAACCCATTACAGGCAAAATAAAATAGACTTTCTGCTCTGTTTTAATCAGAAGCTGCAGTTGAAGAAGCAGCCATGTCGCTAGCAGGAACATCGTCAACATCATAGCTCCATAGATCTGCAATATCAACCTCATGAACCGGATTCGACGCCATCTGCTGCTGATGCTGTTGCTGCTGCTCCACACCTCCATCTATATATCCAATTTCATACAACTTCATGAACGATTCAAACATCAATAGCTCCTCCGACAGCTTCTTCACCTGATTATCCTCTTCCACCTCTGCCTCCCCCTTCACCGCTCCCATCACCACCGGCATGTCTCCAGCGTTCAATCCAGACCCAG
Source organism: Sextonia rubra (assembly GCA_037013555.1). Classification (NCBI taxonomy): domain Eukaryota; kingdom Viridiplantae; phylum Streptophyta; class Magnoliopsida; order Laurales; family Lauraceae; genus Sextonia; species Sextonia rubra. The sequence continues at coordinate 12,317,784 of JASUAD010000007.1, read as the reverse complement.
ATGTCAAACCCCCAGATGGATCAGATACGCCACTATTACTGCTCCCAGCTCCAATAGGAGTGAAATCGACAGCACCCATGAACCCAAAATCTAACTCTTGGGGGAGATCGATCTTGGTCTGATCATAACCATTGTAAAAAGGTGGGATGGGTTTTCGCATTTGCATGTTCATCTGGGTGGTGTTGTTCTTGTTGTCGTTGTCTACTTGTTCTTCATCGTTTGGGAAATTGACTTTGGCTTTCTTGCCTCTTATCCTGCGCGCCTCCTTATCGTATGCCCTGGCGGCCTCTTCGGCGGTGTTGAAGGTGCCCAGCCAAACACGAACTCCTTTTCTGGGATCTCTGATCTCAGCCGCCCATTTTCCCCACGGGCGCTGTCGGATTCCTCTGTAAAGATTCTTCCTTTTTCTCTTGGTCGTCTTGTTTTCTGCTATCTCTTCCTCTGTAAATCAAAAATAAAATAAGGGAGAAGTATTAAAGTGGTTGAATGGGAGATAAGCAGGCGAAAAGGGTAACCATTAGCACCATCAGATCTCCATCAGCGAGCAATTACAAGTACAGAATCACATGATCACAGGTCAAATCTATCACATGATGACTCTAATATTACCTGAAGACGAAGGAAAAGGCTTGGTTTGAGCGGTCGAGACGAACGTTGGTTCCTGCCAGAGATCGGAAGCGGAGACCCGGCGAGGTCGGTTGCGAGGGATGAGGTCAGCAATGATCGCACCACCGCACATTTTAGCAAGTGTAGAGAGAGAGAGAGAGAGAGAGAGAGAGAGAGAGAGAGAGAGAGTTTAGAAAGAAAAGAAGGGAGAGAATGACTTGAAGTAACGTTTATGAATTGTGCTGGTGAGACTAGGGAGTGGGGGTGAAGGGGATTTTGTAGGCACTGGGTTGATTTACAGCCGTTCATTTGTAGTTTCTTGGCTCCTCCGCGCTGCCTATTGTCGGCAGTCTTGGGTGATCGTGGGTCCCACTACACGCTTTCCACGAGGGCAGACTAGATAGTTGACCTTTGTCTTCACTAGAATTACGATTTTGCATGTCCGCTGCGGCCGCCGACTTAAATTAGATTTGAGAAGGGATTCTAATCTCCGAGTATGGAAAGGACGCAGTTGGAAACAGACGGTATTGATCTCATTTTTGCATTTTTATTTTTAATTGAAACGGAAGTGCCAAGTGCCAACTCTCAAGGAGTCTAGAAATGTCCTCTTTGAAATAGTTGTCTTAGAACTGATCTAAATAAATGAATTCTATTTCAAATTGGTCAAACTTCTTAACTAGACCTATTTTTTCTTTCTTTCTTTCTATCTTCCTTTCCTTTTTTTTTTTTTAATATTTTGATAAAGTGTAAAAGCTCCTCTCTTTATGATCCCATGAATATCATATCTTGTTAGATCTTATGGTGATATTTGTTAATAGGTGAGAGATATTTGAATTTAGAGGATTTGTCACATTTAGTAACAATTAAGGATTCTTAGCCCCTGTCTGACACTCTATTTTTTGCCTTTTAATATCTAAATGTCTAAGATTGGCATGTAATTTTAGCCTCTAATATTTTTAGACATATAGAGGTAAAATTTCTTAAAACCACATGCCCTAAAACTCACATGATCAAAATAAGAGGAAAACATAAGAGCGCTGCTACGGTAAAATAAGGTCATCACGCCTACTACTGGTTTTTTTTCCTTCAAATCCGAGATAACAAAAATCCAAACCGTTGGAAATGTGTACAAGATCAAACACGGGCCATCCATTCAAAATTCAGCCGTTGAATCATCATCAATCTCGAGATATGTAAAAAAAGCATGACCCATTGGATATTTTTTTAACATTCTATGGGCCTTAAACACAAGATCCAAACCATTGGTAATATTTGGATGGTTTAACACGGCTATAGGGTCAATTTTCAAGTCTTGATTCCATGTAGATCTCAATAAATTTGTGAAAAACTTTCAACCATTAATGCAATATAACCAATTTTGGATTATTTCACAGGTAGTCCCCTTTTTTTTTCTTTATTATTATTATTATTATTTCTGAGATAATAAATCATGATTCAAACCGTTAAAATGTTTATAAGGTCAGTGATCATTAAGAGACCGAATTTTAGTCGTTGGATCATTGCCAATATTGAGATATTTGCTAAAAGACGTGAATTATTTGCTACTTTTTTAAAAAAAATTGTGAGCTTCAAACACAAAATCCAAACCATTAGATCTCATTGGAAGGATGAGCATAGTTATGGAGTCGAATATCAAAGCTTGATACTTTTAGATCTTGATAAATTTGTAAAAAAAGTTCAACTATTGATTTAAAAAAGTTTATTTAAAATAGGTCCTCATATTACCAAACACACATTTTGATTCTAGCTTTTTTTTTCTTTTTGCTCTTTTTTTAATGCCTTTATTTTTAGATGCGTCTATAATAATAAGACTAAAGATGCCAAGTAAGTCTTGAAATTAGAGGATTTTATGTGGCTTCCTTTCAACTTAGGATTGCCTTGTAAGAATCTTGAAAAATGAGAATTTTAGACAACCCAAATCCTCCTGGGTTTATACTTACCAAATGTGGCCTTTTAAGACCTCATTGCAGGCAAGAGTATTTTGCTCAAATATGAAAAAATGATCTAAAATCTTAGTCATTTTTACCATTTAACACTTTGGAAGCAAATTTTATAAAAATTTATGGTTAAAAGACCATTATACTTTAATTATTTTAAATCAAGGGCTCATATAGTGTGATGGTTTTGGTTTTTTATACATGGCCCTTAATTATAAGTAGATATTTCCATCAATGGAACCCTTATTGATAGGAATGCATCAAGTGATCCCCACGAGCTATGTGAATATTTTCGTTAAAATGGATAGCCTATAAACATGCAAAATCTAGGTAAAATCCCATGATTCATGACCAAACCTTAATGTAGGATAGTTTCATTTTAGAACATCTAAACAATTTCAAGATGACTAAGATAACGATCACCACCATCATCATGATAAAGAAAAATGTAATACATAGGGTTAGCTAAAAGAATTTTACCAATCATGAGACTTCATTAAGATGAATTCCAATGAAGTTAGGACCACTAAATTAATGTTTTTTTTTCTTGAAATTAGGTATTTTCCCTACTAGCATATAATATTGAGTTCTTTTGCATACACCTAAGGTTTCTAATATTTACAAATAGTTCTCTTTTGTTTCAGTATGTCACATCCCAAGCCTAAGAATTCGGGTATTAAGATTAAACCTAAAATAGTGACACACGTACTCCCATGTTTACACACCTAAACCCAAGTCTAAGTGCACACACATAAGGGAAAGACACACATGTAATTGCTATTAGTGGACTTTTGTACAAGCATTCATACGCGGAAGTTGTCAGTATGATACAAAAAAACAAGAGGATACATACATGATACACAATAACTAGAAACACATTTTTACATACAAAGTGAAAAAGAAGCGTATCTTTACAAAAAGGGAAGTAAGTTTCTTAAAAGATGGATCATTTGTACAGTAGAGAAAAGTACATGGAGTCATGACCCATCTATAACAAAATGAACTTAATGCAACCACAACCCAATGTAAGACCTATACTAGTCTAAGTTGCACTCTGTGGTGGATCGATCAGATATTAATTGCTGTCCACTTGTCTAATCCTGATGGAACCTCAGGGATCTCCTTTGAAGTTTCGTCGACCTTCGAGGGATCTGAAGAGGGACCTGAGCCTGTAATACCAATGGACGACGAGTGAATAAGACTATTTAGCAAAGAATAAGCAAAATTAAGGTAACACGTATTGTATTTACAAGAATCACTAATAGGTGATTATAGATAGAATTTCAATTTAATATACTAGGCATGTTGTGCATTCGAATAAAGCATGTTATAAGATTCAATTAATAGAAATCATTTACTATGTGGCTACTATATTTGCCATATCCACTCTTGAGGGATCTATGCATTGAGAGCACCATCGACCGGGCCAGTGTACGAATGAGTCTCTAGTTTTTGGAGTCCGGAAGCCTCAAGAAAAGCACACTGCAGTGGCAACATTTATGCTACACCAAAGTCAACCCTGCTGGATACCATAAGGCTAAGGCTGAGTAGAGTCAGAACATTTCGATTCATTTATATGCATGAACTTGAGTAAATGATACAATTCATTTGTATTCTAATCAATGTCAAGGTCAATAGAAAATGTACATCAAGAAATAACATAATGAGAATCACTTGAGCAATGATCATTCAATTAAAAGCATTATTGGAAGAATAGAAGACAATAACTGTAATTCAATAGGCTATGTAATTTAATTCAATCTCATGAGATCAAGGTGGTTTACTAGCTAACCCTAATCTAGTAATCTATTATTTCTAACCCTGCATGTTGATGTAGTTTTAAGTTATTCGATACACAGTTGTCTTTTTTTTTTGTTACATTGTATTGGGGATGTGTATCGAAGTCCTTTAAACCAACACTCATGAGGAGGTGCTTAATAATTGGACAACACACATGAATGAGTCTCAACTCTCAAGACCTTTCATGATATTCAATTTTTTCATGGGACCAGTTTATAAGATAGTAGGGTCCAAAACTAAGGCCCTATAAGGTCTTTTAATAACACTTAGTTTAACTTTGGTTTCTAGGCGCGTCACGGCTTAGCCGTGGGTGATTTTCAGCTTAGCCGAGGCATAGTACGGCTTACCGTAATATGCACTACGGCTTAGCCGTAGTTATCCAAATTCTCTTGTATTCATGGTTGTACCGTGGTTCGTCTTACGGGTTAGTCGTATTTGTTTTACGGTTGAGTCACGGTTTGGCTACAGCTTAGCCATAATACATTATACAGCTTGACCATGGCTTAGCCATAGAAGGGGTTCAATTTTTCATGCTCTCGGATTTTCAAACCGTAAAATTTCTTACGGCTGGACCACGGTTAGGTTATTTTTTAGCCGTAGTATATTCTACCGCTTAGCCATAGCTTGGTTGTAGTACAAATGTCAAATTTACTGCTCTGTGGAGTTTGAGTTGTGGAAGACCTACGACGTAGTAGTAAGCTTCAGATTCTCTGGAGCAATTTAATTTCGTTATAGAACTTGGTAAGTACATGTAAATTCAAACAAAGAAGATAAAAATACAAAAGAAGGGCTATAAAACACATTAAAATTGAGAAATTGTAGGAATCATAACAATCAAGATATACCAACATGCATTCAACCAAAATTTGCTTATACTTGCCTTTAATTAAGTTTTTCAAGCTATGAATCCTTCATTTGGCTCGATTTGGGTATTTTTAAACCTAATTGCCATGCATGCAAGAATTGAGGAAAGAAATGAGTGCGTGCAGTGAAATAAGAGTTCTCTAGACTCAAGTAAGCTGTAATGGAAAATAAAACTCTTACCTTAAAGATGAATTAGAAGAAAAAGATGTAGATGAGAGCTCAAGGATGAAGGAAATGGAGAAGAAGAAGAAGACGACGTTGGAGAGGAATTGCATGCAGGAAGAGAATATCGATTGGGTTTGTGAGCCTTTTTATATGACATATATTTTCTGAGGTTTATAAGAAAGTTCCTATTTCTTAGGATAATTTTAATTTAAGTCAAATGGACAACCAACGACTTCATTCGCATTGGAGTCAATTACGGAAGTTAACAAACTTGACAAAACACATGATGACGTCAATATGATGCATGAATAGAGTACTCTTATAAAGTCTAAAACTACGAAAAAGGCTCGTATCTACCTAATTCAGGTTAAACTCAACCCAACTATCTATTTATGACCTTAAACGTGACTTATTAAGACAAAACATTATTCACTAGACTAATTCTCTGAAAAATCACTAATAATGAAATCATTTAGTCGCTAACATACTTAATTAGGGTCGGAGTGTGACACAGTATTCATAAATAGAGCCCTGCTTTGGCATTTTAATACCTTTCATATCTCTAAACGTATAGATTTGATGGTAATGAGAAAACACTGTGAGGATTTTGCTCAATTTTTATCAAAATGACATGTTTGCCCTTACAGCTATTTTTGGATACACCCTTTGTAATGTTTCTAATATTTATTAATAAGCTCCCAATCAAGGTTGAATAATAGATCTGTTAAATTGGCTCGATGTTATAAGCATCTCAACTGCTCTTCTCTTCAGTGGTGGACCTAGGATCTTGGTCTGAGGGAGGCTTCAAATAATCACTTCAAAAGTTAATCACTATTTTATCGTTATTTCTTAACATTAACTTTTGCAAAAGAGATAATGTATTGCATATACAAAACTTCAAATTACATCAAGCAACATTCTGTCATCAATAGTCATATCTTAACTCAAACAAAGCTTGTACAATTGCCCTTGACAGTTATTCATATTTTGAAACCGTTGCATGATTGTTTCATCATCAATGCTATTAAATATATATTTTTCGATATATACAAGCAAACTATCATTCATCCATTCATCTTCCATTCAATTATGCAACTAATTCTTCACAATTTTCATGGCAGAGAATACCCTCTCAACAATGGTAGAAGAAATTGGTAGAGTTAACACTAATTTCAAAAGCAAATAAACCAAATGATATACAATGTCCTTTTTTGTTTCAATCATCTTCTGATTAAGGTTGCTTATTTCTTTTGCTTTCAAGAACTTACTACTGCAGTGCATATCAATAATGTAATGTCCAGTTGATTATCAAGTATCACCCGATTTGAGTTTGAAAAATCATCTAGGTAAAATTGAGAAAGGTGAATCAATTTTTCCTTATTAAAAAGAGATAATGAATTACTTGGATCCAAGTATGCCATACAAAAAAGCAACTCCGTATTCACCTCATCAAAGTGGGCGTTAATGTCTTCGAGTTGCATGTCAATTTTAGTGTAGAATATGTCAAAGTGAAAATTATATAGATTTGTTGATTCATCTTCACGCCAAATCATTCATATTGGGAATGTTAATTTCATGTTTATTGCAAAATAAATGAATTTGAGAGAAGAGAGAATCCCACTCATCATCGCTCATCATTTATTATCTCTCCTTCGTTATTTTTACCAATTCCATGGCATTGGCGATATCTTATTTTTTTTTGTTGTAATGCTTTTGATTATTCATTTGTGATTGCCAATACATTTCTCTTAAAATACATTTTAAATGCAAAATCAAAAGATTCTAATTGAAGGAGTGTGTTACCCACAAAACCCCTTTATTCGCTTATATGATCTTTTAAAATAATTTTTAGCACATCGACCATAGAAGAGAACATGAGAATCAAGTTAACTAATGAACCAAAATATGAGCCCTAACGTGTATCTCTCAGCCGTTTAAGGCTAGTCTTCTGATTTAGACCTTGTCCATTTTCAAGTTCATCATTATTGAGTGCATCAATGACTTTGGTAGCTTGTATATTGTGAGCATGTCATGGCATTTGCAAGCGGATCCAGTGACATTGAATAGATTAGAAAATGAATAAGAGAATACAAAGATTGACTCATGTCTCTTAACAATAGCAATGAGTGTCAATTGCAATTGATGTGTGAAACAATGGCCATAGAATGCGCTGAGACTCTCATTTTGAAGTCATTAAACTTACCCTGCATATTACTAGCCTCATCATAACCTTGCCCTCGCAAACTTGTCATGCTCAATCCATGCTAAGAAAATATTGCTTCAATGGTCATCTTGAGTGATTGAGTAGTAGTGTATGCGACATGTTATATGGCTAAAAAATGCATAAAACAATAGCCATTTTCTCTTTCATATAAATATCACAGGATTCATCCACCAAAAGTACAAAATGGTGCATCTCCAAGCTCGGAAATGATGGCTCGAGCAATTTCTATCATAGTTGCATTTACAATGTCTTTCTGAATTTTAGCGAGGTCAATTTCAACTTTTCATGAGCATTTTCCAATACAATATTTTAATATTTTTATTATGATCTTCAAGTAATTTTAGACACTTAAAAAAGTTGCCCACGTTATTTGAACTCTTGGATTCATCATGATCTCAAAAAGGCAATCCTTGGTATAGAAGAAAGCAAATGGAACTAAGTGTTGCTTTCAAGTAAATTCGATACCCTCTTCGAGTTTGATCCGATTACTTTTCAATAACCATATCAATGTGTTGCTTCTTATTTAGAACATTTTGGTATTTCTCATACGCTTGATTGTGAACACCATTAGCCCCCCACCCACACATTATTGGAAATTTCTCTTTTCTTCAAATTTTTTTATATCCTTTAGTTATAAAAGCATCGCTTCATGCTTACTCTCCAAAAAGGTAACAACATAGGCAAAATACAACATCTTTTTCCATAATATACTCCATCCATGTTCCATAATCTTTAAACCAAGTAGCATTAAGTTGATTCTTTTGTTGTCCAAACTACGTATAAGGGAATTTATAGTCATGAGGCAGGCAAAGACCCTTTTATAGATACATCGTTCAGATTTCATCTCTGTCCGTATGATGATAACTTGTGATTGGGCAGCGTAATCTAGGATCTATAGAAAGATTTTCAAAGTTAACTACCACACGACTTTTCTTTACATTTGATGATGCTTGATCATTTTTATCATTCTCTAGAGTTGGAGGCGGTAGACCGGCAATTGATTTTCTTTTGAAATAATTTTCCATATTTAATCCAAATAGATAAAGAGCATAACCAATTAAGATCTTGAGAAAAGCAATATACAAATAAGTCAATTATTTTCTATTTCTAGATGATGAAATTTGTCAATTTCACCAAGTGGACCCAAACAAACTAATTTATCTAAGTTTTAAGAGTTTCAATCCAATTGATTTTCGTTACATTTGGAGATGTCATGCTTTCAATGAATCAAAACCAATATTCTCACTCAAAGCAACCCTATACAAATCATAATTCAGTAAAGAAATCATTATTTTTGTATCAAATCTAGTAAAAAAAACTCACATTTTTAATAAAACACACCAACTTAACATAGAAATTAGCATATACTTCAACCAAATATTTTACTTGTTTTCTTCCAATCTAAACTAGATTGCAAACAATTATAGGAATTTGAAATGACTAGAAGCATGTGCCTCAACTAGATATAAATTTGAGAAATGAAGGTCTTCAAGATATTCCTGCTAGTTGCCAAGCCACTGAGAGAAGAAAAATAGCAGCAAAATAACCCACCTGAGAAATATGTGATCGAATGTCATTTAAACAAAGACCACTCCACTTCAATCATTATACACACGAACAAAGCCACAAAATATATACATCAATAAAAATCTAAGGAACCCTTAGTACAATCGACAGAAGATGACTTTTAAGGTGTTTGTGGAACTTAAATAATTTAAAGCTCTTTAAAATGTCATTCAATCAAGAGAAGATTTTCTTGACATCTATCAATCTGTAATTTTCCATCAAACAAGATAAATTAAAATATCCATAAAAATCTATTAAAGCTCGATCTTAGGAAGTACCAACCAATGGCACAATAATAAATATTCAATCAACAAACTAAATTAACAATAGCCAATTCACTGGCATGAAGTTTTCCAAGTTTTTGCTAGTGATTTATTACCACATTGATGATTTGAAATTTTGCTTCTATGAAGAAATGCCAAAACATTATTTATTTTGTGTTAATTCTTGTTGACTGGGGCGCATAAAGTTCTAGCCCTTTCAGATCTGAGAAATCTTTGACCAAATATCCTGCTTCATACTTGTGTATCACCATATACCTCAAATGTGTTTTGATCTTCTATAAAAAGTTCACTAATAGCTCAGGGACTTAAATTCCACGCACAAAGAAGGATGAGTATTTATAAAAAAACAAAGTCATATAATATGTTGGATCCCAAAGTAAAAATCTTTAAACCAAAAACATGCAATAAAAGTGACAATGTTTGATGAGGATCAGAAAGCCTCCAAAAGTAACACCCCTCCTACACAGTAGTGTCAAAGAGAGTCCCTTCTCATTCCATTTAGGCCCCAAATGGCAGCCTCCTCCCATCCAGCAAGTCAGCAACAATAGTAACCAAATCATCCTTCCAAACTCTAAAACAATTCATCAAGAAGCCGTGGGAGGGAGGGAGAGAGAGACAGACGAGCAACTACTGCCAGAGAAAGAGACGGATGGACGGTGGTGGTGCTCCAATGCCCATGCTCATGCAGGTTGCCAAAGACGGAGAGTGATGAGGGTCTCACATTTTACAATTTGGGGATTTTTTAGAGAGGGAGGCGAGAGAAGGAGAAAGGGGATTGGGATTTTTGAGAAAGGGAGGGAGAGAGTTGGAGAAAGGGATTTGAGAGAGGAAGAGAGAGAGAAGGAGAAAAGGATTGGGATTTTGAGAGAGGGAGGGAAAGAGACGGAGAGGGCTGGGTTTTGCTATGCTTCTCAATTTTGATTAATGCCTTTAATTTGTTCCTTATTAGCACCATGAGCGCAAACCTTGTTTTGAATTAATTATATTTAGAATCATTTAAGCAGAGCAAGTGATTAAGTGATGTTTTATTTAATCTAATATGCCTATTAAAAATCATATCTTTATATAATTGGGTGGCTAATGAGTAGGGCCCTTTAAAACTATTTTTTAAATCATTGTCTTCTATATTAAACTCCGCCAGTTTTGCTGCCGGTGCCAAGCCCGGGTAAAGGAGGAGGGTTGCGTTAGGTAGGTGACAGCCAACATAAAACTTTGTCACAACCCAAACATGAATTCTGAACAAATGATATTCATGATTGTCTTCTATATTAATACTTTTGGTTTACTTTTAGAAAAAAAGGCTTTTAACACACCTTTTCAAATGTTTAACATAGGTGATAATCAATGCAAAAATAGACTATAAATATGTGACTTTATGAGAACTATTATGCAAAAAAATGACTAATATAAATTTCTAAAATCTACGAGGTACACCTTTCCAACCCTTAGAACCATTATGGAGAGAAACAAAGAGTAAAAAATGATGCCAAAGTGGCCCTAAGATTAAAAAAAAAGGTAAACAATGTGAAGAAAGGAAAAAAAACTAAAAAAAGGTACCTTAATGTTAAATTAGAGGATGTTGTTGGCTGCCTACTGTGAAGAATTTTGTGGGCTTAGTTTAAAAAAAAATGTTAAAGTGAAAAAGATAAAAAAAAATATCGTATGAAGGAGAAAGATTTTCTTAATCATAAATAAAGATATGAGTATAATTGTCAAAATCAACACAAATCTAATAAATTCTTTTTAGTGTTAAATCCACTTAATTAGGGACATGAAAGATATGAAGATGCCAAAGTAAGGGCTTATTTACAAATGTTAAAATCATAAGGGCCTATTTACAAAAATTAGAAATCTTAAGAGGATATATAAAAAGCCTTTATAATATTTAATAAAAAACCCTAAAATGGAAACCCTTCCCAGTACCGTTACTCATTTTCACCTTTGCAAATCCATCTACTCAGGCACTCCGTTGAAATTCAAAGCTGTCGCTGAGATTATTTCACTTAATTTTCTAATAGAGACTTGTCTTTAAAAACATGGAACTCTCTAAAACCCCCCAAAGAACTTGAAATTGTCAACCCCCCAACGTGTAGCAACTAGCAATGGCATACTTGTGAAATTAGCAGCACGGTGGGTTTTAAACCACTGGGCCTATAGGTTGCAGCAATCGTGATCGTGAAGAAAATGTCGGTGAGACCGTTGAACGGAGATGGACAATATAATCAATATTATCCACTCCAGCTCGCCCACTTGGATTTTTACTACAGGCTAAAGTAAGATGGAAAAGTATCTTTTATGGAAAAGAGTCATGTAAAACTTCAATCAAATCATCTCATTCGTTTGTTGATTTGCCTTTATAGTCAATGCGATAGACTTTTAACGATAGATTTTTTTAAAAAATTCACTGCAATGTTGAATAAAAATTTTAAGAGTATAGAATTGAAGCATGGTAAGTGTAAAATGGTGTTGTACCGACCAAAGGTTGGCACAAGTGGACCCCACGAACGGGGAGTTCAACCTTAATAGAAAATTTTTTCTGATGAGATAATCTCAAAGGTTTCGAGAACGAAAGAGCAGACAGCCAGTTAAGGAAGCACTATATTAAAAATTAAGTGATTAGGACGAATACCACGGGTTCATTACTTTAATTCAGGTGGCAGCACCAGTAGCCTAGCTAAGGCTTAACCTTCTTTTAACTGGTCCCACGACCAATAAACAACCGTTTTCTGGTAAAGTATGATGATGTAGATGCTGAAATTTGACCACGCACATACCTACCTGGAATTGCATTGAGCACATTGTTCAATAGAAAAGTCGAAGGCAGTTTCGGATGGGTCCTCTGTGCATGTTTTTGATGGATGCCCCCATCAAATGAATGATCCTACAGTTGCGGACTTTGGTTGGCAGGAATTTTGGATTAGGGCGTACATTGGATATGGCAAGGCAATAAAAGCATGTGAAGCGATGATTATAAAAAATAATAATAATAAAAAACTTTAGATAACATCTGCGCCGTGGCGCGGCTGGGGTTGTGGAAACCCTATCCTCAATATAAATAAGGTCGAGCCCAAACGCTTGAATATCTTGGCGAGGCCTGTAATATCTTGGCCCTTATCGTACCCTTGAAAGCCAATGTCAGACCAAGGGAGTGCTTAGGGCCTTGAAACAAGAGAACTATTATTTACTTTTGTAATTCTGTTACCAAATATGTGATATGTGGATCAAAATATAATATGATTGAATTTCCATACATGTACAACCTACCATTATAAATTAGTTAGCATTTCAAGCCACTCTATAAAGGAAAAAGTGTGCCCTTATAAAACAAGATTATTACACTCCTTTTGCACTAGCAAGATGGCATATAAACAATATAAAAACCTAAATAAAAAGCAATAAAACTAGAAGGGATCAAAAGCAACCATGTAATGCTTATCTCTTGTGCACTCAAATAATTGAAAATGAACTAAGTATGTGCATCTGAGTTTTTAGGTCATTTTGTCATGGGTATGAATGGTTTGAAATTGCCAACATACCCCGTTTTTATTATTACTATGTGACTGTCACGCCCCAAAACCCAGATTATTGCAGCTACCTGCATCTCACGGCATGAGCTTATATTGATGGAATTTTTTTCCTTCCCAAGATTCGCGTGAGTGAGGATGCTCATACACAAATCCCATTATAAAATATGGACCTTTTAGCAAAATTCATGTGGGGTTACAACCTGGAGTATGTGGCTATCGTGCTCCATGCCTCGACCCAATCACTTAGTGAATATTGTCAAGGTACTAAGTATCATTAGGTTTTGCCAACGTACATCTATGAAATATTTAGAGCACAGTTGCATAAGATTAACTTAATTCCCAAATATGTTTAAGTTGCAATTACCAGAGTAATTTAATTATAAACCCAAAAGAAACTGACTGAACAATAACTAATACCGAACCTATACTAAAGGGGATACCCTTATGGCGAGCTCTCACGCATCAAGGCAATAACGTATCGCTTGACTCTACTCAAGTAATCCCAAAATGTAACCTGTAATACCAAGGTAACATTGTAAATACAACGATTTAGCAAGTATAAAGAAAATATAAAAATAGCATGATCTATCAATTGAATAAAAAGACAGGTTGATTAAAGATATCAATGTAAGTAAGTAGGCAGTTTGCATTAGATTAATCATGCAATTAGTAGAATCATGAAAAGAAAGACTATACAACAAATTGGCATCCACGTAAGTATATTCTCTTAGTCCAAGGTGCGTAAATTGCATACTTATAAGTAGACTGCTAAAACGAGTTAGGATGTCACCAAGTGCCCTAGCCACAGTACAACGACTTACTCGTGAGAGTTTCGGTAACTCATTGTTTACAACAGTAGAGAAATACATTAATTAAACTATATTCAACCCTGTCAGGCTTCCTATGACTGAAGCTAGGTAGTGCCAACGCTATCAAATCCAATTATTAACTTTAGAAGATTATCATTCCCATTTCAATCCAATTCTGTACAATGTACCTCAATTCATCATAAGACTCAAATAAATAAGTTTCAAGCTCATTCCCATATACTAGAAAAAATACAGAATGAAAATAACAAAGTAAACTTAATTATGAGTTTTGAATAGCGTTTGAATAACTTTTGAAAGTTTAGAGTGATCCAATTTAGTTTAATGCCTTTAGGACCTCCTTTGTAATTGTAGAAAAGTTTGAGTGGCTATGTGAAAATTTTGTAAAATTATGATCTTAACCATTTTGTATGCAAAATAATATTCCCAACAACTTTTGTATTCAACTTAAACCCATTTGGAACCCTGAAACCTTTCATTTAGCAATTTCTTCCTTAGAAGGGTAAAATTATCTTTTCACTTAAAATTTGAGCCAAAATTTCAAGTGACCAAAATGGTGTCAATATTATACTTATTAGAAAGTAGATTTTGTCTCTTGCATTGAACTGATTCTAGGCCCAGAGCACTGAGTTTTAAGCCCATCAAAGGTTTTAAGTTGTGGGACCCACTTACCACCCATTATAAAACCCAACCAACTAACAAGATCGTCCTTTAACCTTCTCATTCTTGTTTTTCTACAGCAACATAGCTGAAGCCCTTTTCTTCATTTTCTCCTTGCTTGTTCTCTCCAAAACCAAGACCAAACTTCACCAAATTAAAGATTTGACTCCGGCATCGCAGTCCTCTCCTTGCAAGCTTTTTTCCCCATACCACTTTTTTGCATGAATCACCACAAGTAGGCCTTTCTCCCATCATCTTCTTCTTCATTGGGAATCCCCTAGGTAAGCCCTTCTTCTAATCTTTTAGTATGATGATTAGGGGCCCATCTACTTTGTTTATCTATACATGAAAGAGGTGATCCATAGTGTCTTGTGAGTTGTGATTTTTGGGACTGTTTTGGTGTAGGAAATGAGAACTTGAAGAGGGTTATGATTCAACTATAGCTAAGTGTTTGGGGACTTTCTTATAAGTGCAGGAATTGTTTTTGGTGGCTGAAAATCTGAGGCAAGAAGCCCAACTTATGAATCATGGTGCATGTTGTATACTTGTATTGTGTGATGCATTTTATGATTTTACATGTTAGCATAACCTTGCATTTTAGCTCAAATGCATGAACTGAATTCACATATTCTTATTTTAGAATTTGTGCCTAGGAATGCCTTGTTTTCTAAAAGGATTTTCAACAGTTTTCTCTCCATTCAGTTGTGTAACATCATATGAGAAATGCTTATTAATTTCAGCTTAGTTCAATCATGTATATGGCTGGTTATGTTTTACCGAATTGATGGTTTGAATGGCCCTATTTTCCTTGATGTGTTTGTGTAATACCCCACCTCACACGCTATCACAACCCGAGCCCAAAAATTGGGAGTTAGTTACAACCTAACCAGTGACATACATACTCCCGTGCACGTATACCTCGACCTTGTCTAAGCACACGCATACAAGGGATGTTCACACGTGCAAACCAGGTGTACGTGGAAGCTATACGTATCAGTGCAAGCAAGGAAAAAGAAAAGGATACATAACAATACAGGATTAATAAAATGACATTAATTACAAAGTGTACAATACAAAATGGAGAGATAGCTTCTTAGCGACCAATCCAAGATAAGAGGTACATGAGAACCCAAAATCCTGATGCAAAAGGGAAGACAATATATGGATGCAATGCCAAGCCGCTCTCTGTGAGAGTGATTAAATCCACTCTTCTAACCCTGACTGGGCCTCTCGAATCTCTCCTGCAGTCTGGCCGACCGACGAGGGGTTGGTAGAGGGATCTAGGCCTGCAACATCAAGAACAACTCATGAATACAACGATTCAGCAAAGCATAAGCAATAATAAGTTAACATGCGTTGTGTTTAGCAGAATAGTTAATAGTTAACAATTAACCATGCCTAGAGATCATGTTCGTATACTAGGCAGGTCGGGCATATCAATAAGCATGCTTTCAGAATCACAAACATATAACTTGGCTAAATGGCCACTACATTTTTCATATTCTCCCTATCGAGAGCAATCAGGACGAGAACACCATCGACCGAGCTAGGGTACGAATGGGTCTCTGGCTCCTAGGGTCCGGAATCCAAGGATAGGAGTACTCTGTAAAGGCAACAAACAGTTTACGCCAAAGCCAACCCTGTCGGGTATCTTGAAGCTGAGGCTGAGTAGAGCCAGACAAATAAGGTCAGTCATATTAGATGATGCATGTCAATCAATGTCAGTAGATTCGTCAAGTAGTGCAGTTTAGTACAGTACATGTCAATCACAATCAGGCGATACAGTACGTGCATCACACTGGATCAACACCATTGCAAGTAAACAATTACAACTCAAACAAGAAATAAGACGAAGAGCATGGAAGCCAATAATCGAATCAATATGCAATGCAAGTGAAGTGGCTTCCGTGAATCAGGATTGCTTACTAGCCAATCCTAAGTTAGTTGCCCAATGTTTTTAACCGTGCATGATGATGTAGTTTTAAGTTATTCGATACATAGTTGTTCATTTCGTGGATGTTGCACCGTATCGATAAACATGTATTGAAGTCCCTTAAACCAACACCTATGGAGAGGTACTTAACAATTGGACAACACACATGAATGTGTCACAGCCCGCAAGACCATTCATGCTTTCTAAGGTAGTCCGTTGGGCAAGTTATGGGGTTGAGAAGTTCCAAGTGAAGGTCCTAAAGGTTTCAGCATTAACCCTATCTTTTCTCCCATTCATTTAAGATCAAGGAGACCAAACGGTAGCATAACCAAGTCCTTTAAGGATCAAGGTCTCAAGAGAAAAGAAATGAGCATGATTAGGATTCAGTTGAACACTGAATCTCCCAGGGCAACAGTGCTTCAAACCTGACTGGTCAGCTCTGAAGCCTGATCGGTCAGATTTCGGTTCTGGGAGTGTCCTAACGGTTGGACCCTAGGCCCAATCAGTTGGGTAATAGGGTTCTATATAGAACAAAACGACTATACTATAGTCTTTCCATTCACAAAAACGACATGTATCGCGATTATACCATTCTAGAGGGTTGTTAAAACATCGCATACTTAAGAGAAAGAGTAGAAAAACACAACAATCAACGTGTAACAACATGTGTTTATGCATATTGTGCTTATACTTGCCTTAAATGCGCTTTTTCCTTAACTTGGTTGTTCTTTGGCCCAACAGTTTTGGAGGTGCAATCTTAACACCATGCATGCCAGGGGTAAGTAAAAGGAAAAGGGTGCATGCAGTGCAAAACACTCGAATGCACAGAGAAGAGCGTGACTTCCAAGTTTACCGAAGAACACACAATAGGCGAAGAAGAAGAGAAGTAGGAGGGGGAAACAAAAGAGAAAATGTGAGAATTCATCAAGATGAGCAAGAATCCTCTCTTACCTACGAGTGCTCTTCGAAGTAGGAAGAAGAAACGAAGAAAGAAGTTGATGCATGGACTTTTCCCCCTTTCTTTCTGCTTATCGTGAAGAAAAAGAACAAGAAGAAAAGATGGAGAGCAAAGAGGGAAGCAGAGAGAAAATGAACGAAAGAGAGAGAGAGAGAGAGAGAGAGAGAGCTGGCGTGAGAGAGATGGAAATAAGAGAGGGAGAGTCGGTGCTTGTGCATATATATAAGCTAAGGATATGCACAATTTACATAAAAGTCCAACAGTTCGAGAGAATTACAGTTCAAGTCAATTAATGGTCCAACGGAGACAAACGATCTCGTTTACATACTAGATGTCACAACCCGAGCCCAGGGTTCGGGGGTTAGCAAAAGCCAAACCTAATGACACACGTACTCCCGTGCATGCACACGTAGACCGAGTCTAAATGCACACGCACAAGGGAACATTCACACGTGCCAAGCAAGTACGCGGAAGCTGTAATTATCAGAAACATTAAACTAACGTGCAAGAAAAGGATACAAAGGACGAACTGACATAATTACATATGAAAGTCTTACAAAAAGAACAAAAGAATATACAATAATGACATGTCATGCCCAATTACAAGTCTGAAAATCCACACAAAACAAGACTCCAATGATGCATGCCAAGAACGCTCTCCCGTGGAGTGATCACATCCACTCCTCTAGGCCTGATGGGGCCCCGGGGGTCTCATCTGGAGCCTGGCCGACCTGCGGGGGTTCGGCAGGGGGATCTGGGCCTGCAACACCAAAAACAACTGTGAATACGAAGATTCAGCAAAGTATAAACCATAGCAAGTTAACACACGCTGTGTCTAACAGCATAAGAACATCATGTGATTAAAGAAGGCATTTTCGTATACTAGGCTGTCATGCAAGAAAGAAATATGCTGAGTGAATCAATGAATACATGCTGTGTACATAACTAGTGGCAACTACATTACCATATGCTCCCAAAAGAGGGATCTTATAACATGCAAAGAACACCATTGTCCGGGCCAGGGTACAATGGGTCTCGGTTTCCTGGGATCCGGTTCCCTAAGACATATCCATACTGCAGCAGGCCATATAAACTATACCAAATTCACCTCGTCGGGATCCTAAGGCTGAGGCTAAGTAGTGCCTGACCATACAGAGTCAATCATGAAAACCCTGAGTAGATCGTGACAACATATCATACGTGCAGATCTGTGAGTGAACATATCATACATGCATACTCAAGGTAAAGAACCACAATGTAAATGGAACTGAACACAAGTAAACATGTCGGAGAGTTGAGATTAATGATCGAATGCAAGATGTTATGCAACAAGTCATGCAAGATCGAATCATCTTTAGTTACAAGCCAATTCTAATCTAATTATCCGGTGTTTCTAACCGTGCATGATGATGTAGTTTTACGTTATTCGATGCACCGTTGTCTAGTGTTACATTGAATCGGGCGGTGCACGAAGTCCCTTAAACCAACACCCATGGGGAGGTGCTTAACATCCGGATAACGAACATGAATGATTCGCAGCCCTCGAGATCATTCACGCGTTGTATCACATTCCGTTGGGCAAGTCTAGGTGCTCTACATTCTATCATGAAGGTCATATCGGTCTTTTCTTTACACCTATCCTTGTTTTCTTTCATTAGTCTAGTGTGGATACGGCTTAGCCGTGTGTGTGCTACGGCTTAGCCGTGTGTGGTCTACGGCTTAGCCGTGGCTGAGCCGTAGAAGGTCTGTCAGTTGCTGACTCTCAGTTATTCCAGAAAATGCACCCTGTATTGATCTGCGGCTGGGCCACGGCTGAGCTTCGGCTTAGCCGTAGGGCAATCCACGGCTTAGCCGTACTCTAGCCGTAGAGGAAAACTGGGTTTTTCTCCTCTCTGGATTGTGAGCCGTAGGTGCTATACGGCTTAGCCGTACCTGCACGAATTCACATTTCCTGAAACACATACAGAATGTCTGGGAAGCATCAGAAATGCAATTCTCCAATGGGAATACACAAGTACTGAATCAATGAGTATCAAATGGGCTGTAAACACATATTTCCACATTAATTCATATAAAACCAACCAAATCAAAAGCATACCAACATGGGTTCTCAAAGATATGGTTATACTTGCCTCAATTTGGAAATCAATTACACAATGGTAGCCCTTGGATCCAAACACAACCTAACACAAGCAAAACCACATGCATGCATGAGGGATGGAGAGCAATTCAAAACACAGACACACCAATAAGAACAAGAAGGAGAAGAACTAGAGGGAAGAGATGAGAGAGATGGAAGCATGTCCCACTCACCTCACATGCAAGACCCACCTTTCTCTTGATCGATGGAGAAGAGGAATTCAAGTGAAGGAGATTCCATGTGCAGTTGAGGAAGAAATGGGAGAAAACGAGAGAGAGAGAGCCAACTTGCCGATCATATGAAGTTATATAAGTTAATGTGGTGTCCAATTTACAATGAAGGCCAAGTGAGAATACTAATTTCAGTTTGAGTCGAATCAAGGTCCAATCGAAGCACACGACCTCGGTTGCAATTGACGTAGTTACGAAAGTTAACGAGCTCAATGAAAGACACGTGTTGACATCAAGATGATGCAAAAATGACCATGTCTAAGAAAAGCTAAAATTACGAAAAAGGGCTTGGTCTACTTAATCCAGGTCAAACTCAACCCAACTACCTATCCATGACCCGTAACGAAAACAAAACATAAACAAAACACGATTAGCAACGAAAACAAGATTAACTAACCGCTAAACGGGGTTAAGCTGGGTCGGAGTGTTACACTAGACAGTTGTGGAAGTTGACAAGCTCGACGAAAGACACGTGTTGAACCAAGATGATGCATGAATGATGTACTCGTGCAAAATAAAAAATTACGAAAAAGGGCTCGTAATTACTTAAACTAGGTTTAACTCAATCCAACTACCTATCCATGACTCGAAATGAATTTCAAATGAACACAATCTTAAGCATAAAATGCATTTACTCGAAGATAACTCAAAACCTAATTAGTCATTAAACCAAATTAAGCTGAGCCGGAGTGTTACACACGCCTATATCAAGTTGTCCGCTTTGGCCCATGGGCCTTAAGGTTTTACTTCTAGTGAGCCTTAACCCACCAAAAGGCCTCATCTTGCGAAAGCCCCAAGCATGATATTGTCTTACCCAATTGTCATCAAAGTGCACAGTGGAGGTTATGTTTGTCACTAGGCAAGTAAGCAAGATCAAATCAAGAAAAGTTGCTAGACACAAGGTCTTATGTGAGGTAAGGGTTCAATTTTTGCATATAAGTCTAGTCACTTTCCTCTATATAATCAATGTGGGACTTTAGGCGGTCACAATCCACTCTTATAATCCACCTCCCTTATGGCTGCACGTCCCTGTGCAGTAGCTTGCCAGCCCCTTTGGCCCGTCAACATGGAAACCTGCTAACTTGCATTAGACCATAATAAGGCCCCACACTCGAACTAGTTGCAAGTCGACTTTAATACAATTTTTAATGCCCCACCCACTCGCATGCGTGATATTTTTCGTTTTGGTCCATGGCCCTCATCGTTTTGCTTCTAGTGGGCCTTAACCCACTAAAAGGCCTTATCAAGTTATTGGGTTAGTGTGCTATTCGAGTCGTGGCAAATGATATCAGAGACTATCACTAGCCGGAAATGTCAAACCCCAATCCTACTGGGCAAGCCCTTGAGGCAAGATTCGGGTTAAAGCCTGAGTGCACAAGCCTGTGAGTTAATATAGGAGAATCCGTAGGGGACAGGGGTGTAGAATACTTCGATCTCATATCGTTTGGTGAAGTTAGATGATCCACATGGGAACTTGTGGCTTTAAGGGGATTAGATTGTAACACTGCATCCCACATCTCTTAGGAATGAAAATGAGTCTAGTATATAATGAACTATGTAGGTTACTATTAGTAACTTCGGCTTAAATATTTTGGGCCATGTGACAGGCTTACCAAGTTACTGGGCCAATGAGCTACTCAGGTCGTTATAGTTTCAGCTATTCCAACTGCATATTGTTTGGAAATTTTGTGCTCAATGGGCTTTGGTTTCAACCCAATGATCTTAGTCGTGCAATTTTGAGCTGGTATAGAAAATAGGTTTGTATCTCCATGACTTTCTTCAAATTTCAATTCAGAAACTCTACATTTTTCAAATTTGAAATAGTATATTAAAGTTAGGAATTCCTTATGTGAGAAAGCCCCTTGTTTAGCCCATGGTTGGCTGATGGTTCATTCGATTAGCACATTAGGTGTAACACTCCGATCCCCTTTGAGCCGGATTAGTGGCTTATTCGTGTGTGTTTCTGTTGTTTTATTCTTTTGGACTTGGTTTTGGGCCTTGGATAGGTAGTTGAGTAACCTTCGACCTGAGATAGGTAGTTCTAAGCCCTTTCTCGTAATTTCGCTTTTGCTTTGCTTGCATCATATTTGCATCATCTTGGTGTCAGCACGTGTATTTTGTTGAGCTCGTTATATTCCATAATTGTGTCAGACCCATTTGGAGTCAATTGGAGAAGTTGGACCTTCGTGTGACTTGAACTGTAAATAGGTGAAACTCTTCGGACTTTGACTTAAACTTCAAAACCTATATAAATATGAGTCATGCTCCAGGTGTCTCTCTCTCTTGCTCATTCCCTTAGTCGACTGCATGCAAGAAGATCTCCAGGAGCTCCACGTTCTCTCTCTCTCTCTCTTCTTCCCTTCTCTTGATCGATTGAGGATTGGATCCCTTGTTTGATTTGGTTCTTCCTCTTTCTCTCTTATCTCTGTCCTTGTTTTGGCAAGTGGGTTCTTTGTGTTTCTTCTTCAAATTTGATCTCCCATCTCTTCCTCTCTCTGTGCATGCTCATGGATTTGTCAATTGCTTTGCTTTGTTTGAATTTTAGTTGCTTTGGAGCTTGATTCAGTGGATTTTCGGAATTTGAGGCAAGTATAAGTACAAGCTTTGATAATACATATGGGTGTTTTGTTTGATTTCTTTGATTCATTCTTATTCTTTGTATAGAATGTTTTACAGCCAATTTTTGTGAATTTGGAACCTCTGTAGCTTGTTTTGTTAAGTTTATATGCCAAATTTCAGTTTCTGTAACTATCCCGAATTCGTGTTCTGTATTGTACGGCTAAGCCGTAAGTTTCTACGACTCATGTTCCAGAGACTTGAAATTTCGATTTTGTTCTATGGCTAGGCTACGGCTAAGCCGTAACTTGTCCTACGGCTGAGCCGTAAGCTAGCCGTGGCCCAACCGTAACCGAGCCGTGGATTAAATCTCTGATCAGTCGAAACTTTCCAGAGACAGTGTTCCTACGGTGTGGCTACGGCTAAGCCGTGAATTGCTACGGCTAAGCCGTGGATTGGTCTACGGCTAAGCCGTATACTGACTGTAGCCCAGCCGAAAAAGGTATCAGATCAGAGGTGGAAGATGACCAGTTTAGCTGTGTTTTGAATGGAACCAAGGTGAAGCCGTAGTGCATATTACGACGAGCGCGTAAGATGTCTTCGGCTCAACCATAGGTCCCTCATGGCTAAACCGTTAGGCATGGCAATTCTGAAATATAACTTAGGATAATGGTGAGACTTGTAGGGCTCAAATACAGGTTAACCACCCGTGTAAACCGGCCCAATGGATTCCTTGGATCGCATGAATAGTCTGTTAGGCTGTGACTTATTCATGTGAGCGTTGATCACTGTTAAGCACCTCCCCATGAGTGTTGGTTTAAGGGACTTCGGCGCACGCAAAGATTTCATTGCAACACTTTGATGGCAACGGTGCATCAAATAACTTAAAACTACATCAACATGCACGGTTAGTGATAGTGAACACCCAGATTAGTATTGGATTGTAATGAACCTTGACTCCGTATAAATCTGAGATGCATTGCATATTGTTTATAGTTTTGCCCTCTGTTCTGCCAATCTATGTATATGCATTCCGCAGTCATTTTGCTCTCGTTCTGTATAATTGTTTTTATTCTTCGTTCTGCACTAAGCTTTGATCTATGCTATGCTTTGACGTAATATTCATGCTTTGTTGGCTTTGTTTATCTTTGATTTTGGGTATTCCCTGGTGGCTCTGCCCAGAGGTTAATACGTGAGGATAAGATCCGGTCCTTGTCATCGGTGAGTCCAAAGCGGATAATCTCCCTTTCTATGGATTTGATTTGATTGGTATTAGTCTGGCTCTACTCAGCCTCAGCCCTAAGATGCCCGACGGGGTTACCTTTGGCTTAGATATCTGTATCTCTGTATAACTGCAGTGTTGCTTTGTCTTGGGACCCCGGAACCCAGGAAACTGAGACCCACTTGTACCCTGGCCCGGTCAGTGGTGTTCTCCTCTGCTCTGCTTTGCTCTGCTCTCTATTGGAGAGAACATGGTTAACGTAGTAGCCACTTAGTTCAGTATTTCTATACTTTGATTCCCTTATCATGCTTTAATTCTATGCACGATTTGCTTAGCATACTAAGATGAAACTCTGCATTTAATCTTCTGTCATTATTTTATTCACTTTGATACTATGAGTGTTTCATCCTTGTTACTTGTATTTGCTGGATCGTTGTATTCATTTGTGTTGTCTGTGGTGTTGCAGGCACAGATCCCTTGCCTAGCTCCCCGGAGGTCGAGGAGGCTGCAGGGCCGAGTGTAGAGGAACCCTCCGGTCTGTGGCAGACTGGGCCTGATCACCTCTGCCGAGTGCGTGCATGCATATCAGTGGCCTTTGGTTTTGAGTTGGTTTTTGAGATTTGTATTTTGGCACTTTGGACTTAGTACTCTGTATATTTGTACACCTTTATTTTGTTGTGTACTCAGACTTGTATTTGGTTTTCCAGTTGTAATTATCTTGTCTTTTCGGTTTCGCATTTGTTTTGGCTTCCGCTATTTTCCTTTGTTGCTTGCTATGATATGTACAGCTTCCGCGTACGCTTAGTTCGCACGTGTTAGATCCCTTGTGTGCGTGCATCTGGACTGGGTTTGGATGCACGTGCACGGGAGTACGTGTGTCACCGGTTTAGCTTTTCGCTAACCCCCGAATTCTGGGCTCGGGTCGTGACATATGTATTGTATGGTATCAGAGCATGCTAGTTATAAGCATGTAGGCATCTAAGATCGTGGTGAGATAACGCTATCAACTATTTGACTCGAAGTCTCATATGTTGAAGTGGGATTTGACTAACTCAGGGCATTTTATATTTGTTTGTTGTGTTTCTTTTCCTGTTGCAGGATGGCATCAGGCTCAGGATCTCGGGATGAGAATCAACAGGGCCATAACGGTGATAGTGGATCGGTACCCCCACATATTAGTAGTGAGGAACGTTTGATGATGATGATGCAGTCTATGCAGTCATTACAGGCACAGATGGCATCCATGGTGGATAGGCAAAGTCAGGCTGCTGCGTCAGCCTCACCTCGTATAGATCAGCAAGTGATTTTCCAGCCCAAGGAATCAGATCCAAATGCTCTTTTTGACAAGTTCCATAAGCGAGGGGCGACTGAGTTCCATGGGATAGAGGATGCATTGCAGGCCGAGCAATGGTTGGAACAGACTGAAGAGCTATTTGATACAATTGTGTGCAGCAACAAACAGAAGGTAGTCCTCACAGCTTCTATGCTTCGGAGTGTAGCCAAGACATGGTGGAGGAGTGTCAAGAGCTCATTCCAGACTATGCCCAGTGCCACAGTTTGGGAGACCTTCAAGCAGCAATTTCGTCGGAAGTTCATGCCTCTCCATATTCAGAGAGCCAAGGAAGTGGAATTCTTTAACCTTCAGCAGAGACAGATGTCAGTTGCAGATTATGTACACAAGTTTACAGAGCTGTCCCACTTTGCAGAGGACATGGTAAACACTGAGCAGAAGAAGGTGACTCGCTTCGTCAACGGCCTGAACCCGAGGCATAAACGCCACGTAGTTGCATGTATGTGGCCGGCTACATTGGATGACGCTATTGACAGGGCCTATGATGCAGAGGCCATATTTGAGGAGGAGCGAACAGAGGCTAAGAGGGCAGCAGGTTCTAGTGGCAGAAGTCAGTTCCAGAAGAAGTTCAAGGGTAAACAGGGTAGTTCGAGTAGTACTCAGGTGATTTGTGGTCACTGTGGGAAGGATCACCCAACAGACAGATGTTGGAGGAAGAGTGGAGCCTGTTTCGGGTGTGGCTCTACGGATCACAAGCGGGCCCAATGCCCAAAGTTTCAGTCCTCTCCACAGACGAGATCGGCAGGACCTACAGCGCAGGGCAGATCTCAGCCAACTCGCCCAGCCCAGAAGCAGAACCGCCAGACAGCACGAGCCTATGCTGCTACGCATGAGGGCGCGGAGGAAGCTACTGTCATGGAAGGTAAAATTTTAATTTCTGATGCTGAAGCTTTAGCCTTATTTGACTCCGGGTCTACGCGTTCGTACGTAGCACCCCATTTTGCTGTGCAACTTCGACAGCGACCCACACCACTCCCATACTTGTTGCTAGTATCCACTCCGGTTGGTAAACGGGTGGAGTGCAGTGTTTTCTACCCTCAGTGTGATGTGCGGATAGCTGGTCATCAGCTCCCGGTAGACCTCGTGTTGCTCACGACACTGGATTTTGATGTGATTCTTGGTATGGACTGGCTTGCGAGATATCATGCGTGTATCAACTGCTACAACAAGGCTATCTATTTCGATCTGGGCAGCGGATTCCGATTTGAGGGCAGCCAGACGAAGTGCCCAAGGCGTGTGATATCTGCTTGTAAGGCAGACAGGATGCTTCGTAGGGGATGTGAGGGATTTCTTGCATTCATTTCAGAGAAGAAAGATCAGTGACAGCTCAGTAAGATTCCAGTAGTCAGCGAGTTTCCGGATGTTTTTCCAGAGGATGTGCCAGAGTTACCACCAGTTCGAGAGGTAGAGTTCTCGATCGACGTGATACCAGGTACAGCACCCATCAGTAGAGCTCCATACCGTATGGCACCTGCGGAATTGTTGGAATTGAAAAAACAGTTGCAGGATCTGTTGGATAGAGGGTTCATACGCCCCAGTGTTTCACCTTGGGGAGCTCCTGTATTGTTTGTTAAGAAGAAGGATGGCAGTTTCCGAATGTGTATTGACTATAGGCAGTTGAACAAAGTGACAATCAAGAACAAATATCCATTGCCTAGGATCGATGAGTTATTCGATCAACTTCAGGGTGCAGCTTACTTCTCGAAGATCGACTTGAGGTCAGGATACCACCAGCTCCGAGTGAAGGATGAGGATGTTCCTAAGACAGCTTTTAGGACTCGGTATGGACACTACGAGTTTCTTGTTATGCCGTTTGGTTTGACGAACGCACCCGCAGCTTTCATGGCATTGATGAATAGGGTGTTTACTTCCTTCTTGGACCAGTTTGTTGTGGTTTTCATAGATGACATATTGGTCTATTCGAAGACTACTGAGGAACATGCAGACCATCTGAGGAAAGCATTGCAGCTGCTTAGAGATCACAAGTTGTATGCAAAGTTGTCTAAGTGTGATTTCTGGTTAGAGCAAGTTGCATTTCTGGGTCATAAGATTTCTAGAGATGGATTGATGGTGGATTCGGCTAAGATTGAGGCAGTAGTCCATTGGCCCCGTCCTAGATCAGTGACAGAGATTCGGAGTTTTCTGGGTTTGGCGGGATATTACCGCAGGTTCGTGCAGGACTTCTCGAAGATCTCAGCCCCGCTGACTCAGTTGACTCGGAAGAAGGTTCCATATGAGTGGACAGAGAAGTGTGAGCGTAGTTTTCAGATGTTGAAAGAAAAGCTCACTACGGCGCCAGTGTTGACTCTCCCGGAAGGTAGTGAGGGATTCGTGATTTATTCCGATGCTTCTCGAGTTGGACTAGGCTGTGTACTGATGCAGAATCAAAAAGTGATTGCCTATGGATCCAGACAGCTGAAAGAGCATGAGAAGAACTATGCCACACATGACTTGGAGCTAGCAGCCATTGTATTTGCACTGAAGTTGTCGCGACATTACCTGTACGGTGTGAAGTTCGAGGTCCATTCCGATCATCACAGTCTGCAGTACTTGTTTGATCAGCATGACTTGAATATGAGGCAGCGAAGGTGGTTGGAGTTCATCAAGGATTACGACTTTCCGATCAAGTACCACCCAGGCAAAGGGAATGTAGTTGCAGATGCACTCAGCAGGAGGACAGACAGTCTTCAGGTGTTGGCAGGATTCTATATGCTTGTGCATGATCAGCCCGTAGAGGTTCGGATGGTAGGCGAATTGGTGACATTAGCTACTACCGTCGTATTTCAGCCTGAGGTGATTCAGCAGATCAAGGATCGCCAGTTTGAGGACCCCCTCCTGGTGAAGTTCAGAGATCGGATTGCAGATCGACCGGATTTCAGCCTGGTAGATGGAGTTTTGTACTTCAGGAATCGATTGTGTGTTCCCGCTGTGGATGAGCTGAAAGATAAGTTGATGACAGATGCGCACGATGCCCGATATGCGATGCACCCAGGGAGTACGAAGATGTACCGGAACTTGAAGGATAGATTTTGGTGGAACAATATGAAGCGGGAGATCGCAGGGTTCGTAGCTCGATGTTTGACCTGTCAGAGGGTGAAAGCTGATCATCAGCGACCTCCAGGATCATTGTATCCATTGCACACTCCGCAGTGGAAGTGGGAGCACATTACTATGGATTTCGTCTCCGGTTTTCCGCCGACCAGTAGAAAGAACAATGCTATCTGGGTAATAGTGGATAGATTGACCAAGTCAGCACATTTCCTTCCGTTCAGGAAAGGGATGACATTCGCAGAGATGGCCAGGAAGTTTATTGACGAGATAGTCAGATTGCATGGCACCCCAGTATCGATTGTGTCGGATCGTGACAGTCGTTTTGTGTCTTCATTCTGGAGAGCATTTCAGGAAGCTATGGGCACGAAGCTGAGTTTTAGTACGGCATACCACCCCCAGACTGATGGACAGTCGGAGCGTACCATTCAGACGTTGGAGGATATGCTCAGAGCTAGTGTGCTGAACTTTGAGAAGGAATGGGATACGCATCTGGCATTGTGTGAGTTTGCCTACAACAACAGCTTCCACGAGAGCATTGGTATGGCACCATATGAAGCTCTATACAGACGCAAGTGCAGGACTCCAGTGTGTTGGGAGGAAGTTGGAACAAGAAGTTTCCATGGTCCGACAATCATTGCTGAGACGACAGAGAAAGTGCAGAAGGTGATAGAGAATCTGAAGATTGCTCGATCCAGACAGAAGAGCTATGCGGATACTCGGAGGAGACCCTTGGCATTCCAAGTCGGAGATTGGGTGTTCCTTAAAGTTTCTCCGATGAAGGGCACGGTGCGGTTTGGTCAGAAGGGCAAATTAGCTCCGAGATATGTAGGATCGTTTGAAGTCAAGAGCCGAGTTGGAGATTTAGCCTATCGGTTGACGCTTCCAGTTGAGTTCTCCGGTGTTCACGATGTATTCCATGTGTCGATGCTCCGTAAGTATGTGCCAGATCCGAGCCATGTGATTCGCTACGATGATATTCAGATTCAACCTAATGCAACTTACGTTGAGCGTCCGCTTCGCATCGTTGGCACACGAGAGCAGATTCTTCGTACCAGGACCATCAGATGGGTTAAAGTGTTGTGGGAACATCTTGGTCCAGATGAGGCTACATGGGAGCTAGAGGAGCAGCTAGCGCGCCAGTACCCACAGCTCTTTGCGCAGGTAGGTAGTCATTCTGAGGACGGAATGATTCCTAGTGGGGGAGGATGTAACACTCCGATCCCCTTTGAGCCGGATTAGTAGCTCATTCGTGTGTGTTTCTGTTGTTTTATTCTTTTGGACTTGGTTTTGGGCCTTGGATAGGTAGTTGAGTAACCTTCGACCTGAGATAGGTAGTTCTAAGCCCTTTCTCGTAATTTCGCTTTTGCTTTGCTTGCATCATATTTGCATCATCTTGGTGTCAGCACGTGTATTTTGTTGAGCTCGTTATATTCCATAACTGTGTCAGACCCATTTGGAGTCAATTGGAGAAGTTGGACCTTCGTGTGACTTGAACTGTAAATAGGTGAAACTCTTCGGACTTTGACTTAAACTTCAAAACCTATATAAATATGAGTCATGCTCCAGGTGTCTCTCTCTCTTGCTCATTCCCTTAGTCGACTGCATGCAAGAAGATCTCTAGGAGCTCCACGTTCTCTCTCTCTCTCTCTTCTTCCCTTCTCTTGATCGATTGAGGATTGGATCCCTTGTTTGATTTGGTTCTTCCTCTTTCTCTCTTATCTCTGTCCTTGTTTTGGTAAGTGGGTTCTTTGTGTTTCTTCTTCAAATTTGATCTCCCATCTCTTCCTCTCTCTGTGCATGCTCATGGATTTGTCAATTGCTTTGCTTTGTTTGAATTTTAGTTGCTTTGGAGCTTGATTCAATTGATTTTCAGAATTTGAGGCAAGTATAAGTACAAGCTTTGATAACACATATGGGTGTTTTGTTTGATTTCTTTGATTCATTCTTATTCTTTGTATAGAATGTTTTACAGCCAATTTTTGTGAATTTGGAACCTCTGTAGCTTGTTTTGTTAAGTTTCTGTGCCAAATTTCAGTTTCTGTAACTATCCCGAATTCGTGTTCTGTATTGTACGGCTAAGCCGTAAGTTTCTACGACTCATGTTCCAGAGACTTGAAATTTCAATTTTGTTCTATGGCTAGGCTACGGCTAAGCTGTAACTTGTCCTACGACTGAGCCGTAAGCTAGCCGTGGCCCAACCGCAACCGAGCCGTGGATTAAATCTCTGATCAGTCGAAACTTTCCAGAGACAGTGTTCCTACGGTGTGGCTACGGCTAAGCCGTGAATTTGTACGGCTAAGCCGTGGATTGGTCTACGGCTAAGCCGTATACTGACTGTAGCCCAGCCGAAAAAGGTATCAGATCAGAGGTGGAAGATGACCAGTTTAGCTGTGTTTTGAATGGAACCAAGGTGAAGCCGTAGTGCATATTACGACGAGCGCGTAAGATGTCTTCGGCTCAACCATAGGTCCCTCATGGCTAAACCGTTAGGCATGGCAATTCTGAAATATAACTTAGGATAATGGTGAAACTTGTAGGGCTCAAATACAGGTTAACCACCCGTGTAAACCGGCCCAATGGATTCCTTGGATCGCATGAATAGTCTGTTAGGCTGTGACTTATTCATGTGAGCGTTGATCACTGTTAAGCACCTCCCCATGGGTGTTGGTTTAAGGGACTTCGGTGCACGCAAAGATTTCATTGCAACACTTTGATGGCAACGGTGCATCAAATAACTTAAAACTACATCAACATGCACGGTTAGTGACAGTGAACACCCAGATTAGTATTGGATTGTAATGAACCTTGACTCCGTATAAATCTGAGATGCATTGCATATTGTTTATAGTTTTGCCCCCTGTTCTGCCAATTTATGTATATGCATTCCGCAGTCATTTTGCTCTCGTTCTGTATAATTGTTTTTATTCTTCGTTCTGCACTAAGCTTTGATCTATGCTGTGCTTTGACGTAATATTCATGCTTTGTTGGCTTTGTTTATCTTTGATTTTGGGTATTCCCTGGTGGCTCTGCCCAGAGGTTAATACGTGAGGATAAGATCCGGTCCTTGTCATCGGTGAGTCCAAAGCGGATAATCTCCCTTTCTATGGATTTGATTTGATTGGTATTAGTCTGGCTCTACTCAGCCTCAGCCCTAGGATGCCCGACGGGGTTACCTTTGGCTTAGATCTCTGTATCTCTGTATAACTGCAGTGTTGCTTTGTCTTGGGACCCCGGAACCCAGGAAACTGAGACCCACTTGTACCCTGGCCCGGTCAGTGGTGTTCTCCTCTGCTCTGCTTTGCTCTGCTCTCTATTGGAGAGAACATGGTTAACGTAGTAGCCACTTAGTTCAGTATTTCTATACTTTGATTCCCTTATCATGCTTTAATTCTATGCACGATTTGCTTAGCATACTAAGATAAAACTCTGCATTTAATCTTCTGTCATTATTTTATTCACTTTGATACTATGAGTGTTTCATCCTTGTTACTTGTATTTGCTGGATCGTTGTATTCATTTGTGTTGTCTGTGGTGTTGCAGGCACAGATCCCTTGCCCAGCTCCCCGGAGGTCGAGGAGGCTGCAGGGCCGAGTGTAGAGGAACCCTCCGGTCTGGCAGACTGGGCCTGATCACCTCTGCCGAGTGCGTGCATGCATATCAGTGGCCTTTGGTTTTGAGTTGGTTTTTGAGATTTGTATTTTGGCACTTTGGACTTAGTACTCTGTATATTTGTACACCTTTATTTTGTTGTGTACTCAGACTTGTATTTGGTTTTCCAGTTGTAATTATCTTGTCTTTTCGGTTTCGCATTTGTTTTGGCTTCCGCTATTTTCCTTTGTTGCTTGCTATGATATGTACAGCTTCCGCGTACGCTTAGTTCGCACGTGTTAGATCCCTTGTGTGCGTGCATCTGGACTGGGTTTGGATGCATGTGCACGGGAGTACGTGTGTCACCGGTTTAGCTTTTCGCTAACCCCCGAATTCTGGGCTCGGGTCGTGACATTAGGGATAGCAGTCTATCCTCCTTGTTTTCTTAATTCAAATACATATCAACCACCACTAGTAGTCCCTAAATGTCTTCATCATTAAAGCCTCTTACACATGAAACTCATTTGTTTTAACTCTAAATAACCTTAGGCTTTTCCACTAAGTTTCATTTAACATAGACCTAACACTTTGAAACTATTAAAATGTTTTCTTCTAAACCATGGCCTTGTCCGTGTGATTTCTTAGGACTAAAAATACCTTATTCAAATGCTCAATTGGGCATTTAATGTAACATGAATTAGGTAGTTATCTCGAAACCAAGTGCCATTCAAATGAACTTAGAATTAGGTGGATCCCTTTTTTCACTTTTAAGGACTCACTTTATTATTGGTTTTATGACCATCTAAAGTGTTTGTTGAGTTGAGAAACGCTTTAGGATTCATTGCGAAGCATGCATGATGTGATCCTATGTTGAGAGTATGCGACCATTATTCTATAGTTTCGAATGATCCTCGAAGCACCAAGTAAATTATGAATAACCGACACTTCGGATATTGGGACACATAGAGTCTACTAGCATCATGTTTGCATGTGGAGGGAAATAATCCATGACCTAGGTTGGTTTGTTGATCTCATTGTTTTATTGGTTTTCCAAATTAGGTGTTCTAAGATTAGCTTTGTGGGTTGTTGTTGAATAGGTGTTTTCCAGCTAAGTGAGGAGTTTGGAGTATTGTTAGGAGTGCTAGAGGCCAAGGATGTTTTAATAAGCTAGAGGATTGGGGATTGCCCTCTCTTCGAGTGAGGTAAGGAGTGATTAAGCTTGGATTGCTAGACTGGACCCAAAGCATTGAAATAAGGCAAGTATAAACAATATATATAGTAGTTACATGTATGTTTATTTTAGGGGAGCTTCTAAACGTACACTGGATTTTTCTCTCCTTACACAGGTTAAAAAATTCAAAACTTCTCAAAATGGCCTTCTCTCTATACACACATTCTCCCCTTTCTCCGGCCAGTGATCAGCTCATCGCCGACCGGCGGCTATCTCCTTCCCCTCCCTCTCTCTCCTTCCTCCCCTCCCTTTTCCTCTCCCTCTCCTTCTCCCAATTCTCTCTCTTTTTCCTCCCTCCCCCTTTCCGCCGTCTCCCTGCAACAGGGAGACCAGATCAGTCTCCCTGCAGCAGAGAGACCGATCTGGTCTCCTTGCTGTAGGGAGACTTCGATCTCCCTACTGCGAGGAGACGTTGCAGGGAGATGACCTGGTCTCCCCACAGCAGGGAGACTAAGATCTCCCCGCAGTAGGGAGGCTGATCCCGGCCTCTGCTGCGTAGAGATCTAGGTAGGGAGCTGGCGGGGAAGGGGGAGAAAAGGGAAAGGAGGGAGAGGAAAAAAGAGAGAGAATAGAGGTAGGGAGAGGAAGAGGAAAAGGAGGAGGAAGAGGAAAAGAAGGAGGGGAGGGAGAGGAAGAGCCTCGGAGAGCTCGTCGTCACTGGTCGAAGAGGTCGGCTGCGGCGATGGGAAGGGGAAGGGAGGAAAGAGGGAGGGAGATAGAAGGAGAGGGAATAGAGGGAGGAGGAGGAGGAGGGGGGGGGGGGAAGAGGAGGAAGAGGAAAAGGAAGGAGGAGGAGAAAGAGGAAGAGGGAGAGAGAGAGAGGGAGAGCCCTCGGTTGGCTGGAGCTCGTCGCCGGCGGGAGGAGAGGAAGGGAGAGAAATGTGTATAGTGAGAATATATGAGAGTAATTTGGGAAGTTTTGATTTTTTTTTCTTTTTGGCTGCTGTAAGAAGAGAAGAAAGAGTAGTACAAATAGCAGCTCCCTTATTTTTAGTGATTTCTAAAATATAGCAGCTCCCTTATTTTTTGTGATTTCTAAAATATACTCATGAATAAATCTTACTTACAACTCACTTCTTTTGTTTGCTTGAGAATCTGAAGTTTAATTGATGAATTGGGTAGAATGGTTGGAATTGGATGAATTGAGGGGATTGAGAGCGATACCATGCTGAGAAGTGTAGTCTTGGAAGTGAATATTGGTATTTTACTATAGGTATTGTATTACAGAATGAATGGAGAAGCTACAAACATAAACAAGAATTCTAAAACAAAATTCGACAGGTTTACCCGAGTGAGCAAAGGCCCACTTGCGCGGATGACCCCTTTGCCTATGGTATATTTATGACCTTAAAGGTTTGTTTTGTCCAATCCAAGTTGCTTAAGCCTTCCCATAATTAATTTAAGGATTGATTATGGTGTAATCCAAGACCATTAGGATTTTTAGGTTACAATGGACCTTGTAGAATCTTAGAAATGGACCCTTTACCCAAAATTAGTATAGCCTAATGGATTTTCCTCGCACATGAAATGGTAATTGAGCTGACTTTTCTTGTGTGAACTATCCAATCAAGCTAGAATTGACCCATGGGTGTTGTTTAGGGTATTCAATGTCTCTCTCTTATACGCAAGGTAACATCAAGGTGACGTTAGCATGAGTACATTTAATAATCTAAGGCTACATCAAAATGGATGGCTAAAGGTGGTGAATACCTTAGTTTAGGATTGGCTAGTAATTACCTTAATTCTCACTAATCAAGTACAGACGTATTGTTTATATCATTATATTGATCTTGATTGTAGTATAATGTATTTTTCAAATAGATGCATTGTTAATCCTTGTAATTGTTATTTCATTCTCACTGCTAGCTATGCCTACTCCTTTTTATTGTAATACTATATTTTTCTAGTATATGGGAATGGACTTGAAACCTATTAAGTTTGAGTTTTGGGGATTGAATTGAGGTACATGTACCGAATTTAATTGAGTATGAATGATAGTATTCTAAAATTGATAATTGAATTTGATATCATTTGCACTACTTAGGTTCGATCATAGGAAGCCCAACGAGGCTGAATATGGTTTAGTTAATTTATTTCTTTATTGCAGTAGATAGTATACCGAACTCTCATAGGTAGCTAGGTGTACTGTGGCCAGGGCACTTGATGACATCCCAACTAATTCTAGCTCTCTCTGTTAAGTTATGAATTTGCACATTTATGATTCATTTTAGGATGTATTAGGAGTTTAATTAGGTAAATTACATCATTATTTAGAAATTCACACACTTCCTGCATTAATTTAGAAATTTACAATTTTTCTACGAAGAGTCCTAATTGGAGTAAAATTCTGTCTGGATGGGTCCCGATTCAATGTGGGCTCTTTAGTATTTTATGGGTTTGCTTAGAATGTGCAGGAAGATGTGGGGTACATAATGCAAGAAATTTGGAAGATTGGCTTCGTGAGGACCTTAAACACATGTGCATATATGCTTGGATGGTCAAAAGGAGGTCCCACTCTCCAATTGTTGAAATAATTGAAATTTGAATTAAGAAAAGAAAGCCAAAGTGGAGAGAATTTAAGAAAAAGAGAGCTAAATAAGAGGAATTTAAAAGGTGGAAGTTAATCCCATTTTTCTTTAAATAGCACAGATTAAAATAGTCATAACTCTCAAAACTAAGTGTTAGAATTAGACAATCTACCTACTATTAAAAAGTTCTTTTTAATTAGATGTCCGTGGGATCCATGATTGCATTAATCTGAGCTAAAATAATAAAATTTGACATTGGAAACTTGGCTGTATATTTTTAGGCAGGATTGCAAAGAGATTGAAAACTTTCTCATATTACACACCTTTGAGTGAAGTCCATCTCTCCTCGAGTGGAGTACATTGAAGATCAAAATGGGGTACACTATCCTTGCTTGCATTATCTTAAATTATTTTCAAGATGACTCAAGAAGATTCAAGAAAATCCAAAATATTTTCAAGAAAGGAAGGTTTACTTAGAGGATTTACTTTCACATGAGAAGAGAATAATCTAAATATAGAAAGTTTATGTGGAGATTGGTCTACAAAGGAAGCCAAGAAAGAATCTCTCCACAATTGCTAAGTTTTTACTAACTTGGAGGTGAAGCCAAGAGACCTTTCCAAAAGGAATACTTTACAAGCTACATAAGGAGAAAAAGAAAATTTTAACGCAATAGGGGCTCCAATTCCTATTTAAAGAAGGCCATGGACATCCAATCCTCTCCATACTCTCTCTCTCTCTCTCTCTCCACTACTCTCTCTCTCCTCTCTCATTTCTTCTTTTCTTTCTCTCTAGTGTAGAAATTATAGAAAAATAATTTGGGTATTCTAGAGCCTTGGTCGAGAAACTAAGATTAGAAGAGAAAATTAGAAGAGAAAATTAAGTGTATCATTTGTATTTAAAGAAGATCATAATGAAGTTTAGAAATTTCTTAATGGAGGAGTAATTTTCTTAATCAGGGGGTCAGATGAAGTTAAGTAAGCTTTTTCTTATCCTTCTTAAGTGATTTAATTTAATAGTTCAAGTGTCTCTATATATGCTTAATATGTTTAATCAATCTTTCTTCAAGTCTTTGACAACCTCTAAATCTAATTCTAATTGAATGATGCTTTAATTATGTATGCTCTCTTAATAAGTTATGCTTAGATTAACTTGTTTGATGATCTATATTTGATTGATATGTGATGTTTAGATAAATTGGTAATTTTATGAGATGAGTAAGGTTTTTAGCCCTAGAGAAATTATGAAAAACTTGTGCTTAGCGATAGAAATA
Source organism: Sextonia rubra (assembly GCA_037013555.1). NCBI lineage: Eukaryota > Viridiplantae > Streptophyta > Magnoliopsida > Laurales > Lauraceae > Sextonia > Sextonia rubra. Next base: position 12,281,244 of record JASUAD010000007.1, on the reverse strand, counting down.
ATTCGGATCAGAAAAAATGACTTGTTTTTTATCTAAAGTATTTTTGAGAAAATTCTATTTTAATAATTGCATGAATTGATAGATTAGTTTATTTAATGGATTCTTAGCATTCTGATATATTTCTATCACCACTATCATTAATCTTTTGCATATTAGTTTTATTTTAATTTCTCATTCACATCCCATTCATCTCTATTTTATTGTTATTTTTGAAAGAAAATTTTAGATTATTTTTTTATTAAAAGTTCAAAAGTGCTCCTTATGAGATCGACCAGTATTTATCACTGTCTGAACAAGACAACTGTGCACTTACGTTTTACATATATTGATTAAAATTACATCACTCTCCTTATAGGAATGCAATTTATGCACCCTAGACTAAGAGAATATAGCTTATGTGGTTGCCAATTAGCTGTATCGTCTTTCTTTACATGATTCTAGTAATTGCATGATTACTCTAATGAAAAACTAACTAGTTACTTAAATTAATATCTTTAATGAACCTATCTTTTAATTCAATTGATACATCATGCTATTATTATGTTTACTTAATACTTGCTATTGCTAAATCATCATATTCATAGTGCTTCTTTTGGTGTTACATGTTACAATTGGGGATTAATTGAGTGGACTCAAGCGATACATTATTGCCTTGATGCGTGAGAGCTCGTCATCAGGGTGTCTCTTTTGGTATAGGTTTGGTATTACTTATTGCTTAATTAGTTTCTTTTTAGTTTATAATTAAATTACTTTGATAATTGCAACTTAAACATGTTTGAAAATTAAGTTAACGTAATGCTGCTGTGCTCTGAATATTTCATATATGTACGTCGGCGCCAAGCCTGATGATACTTAGTACCTTGACAGTATTTGCTAAGTGATTGGGTTGAGACAGGAGCATGATGGCCATGAACTCCAGGTTGCAACCCCACATGAGCTTTTGCTAAAAGGTTTATGTTTTATGATGGGATTTATGTATGCATCTTCACTAACGTGAACCCTGGGAAGGAAAAAAAAATCCCATCAATTTGATCTCATGCCCCGAGACATAGGTGGCCACAGTAATCTAGGTTTAGGGGCATGACAGGTTTTGGTATGTATGTAAAAATATAAATATAACTATAATATAAAGAATAGTAAGAGGACCAGGGCTAGGGCCGGGCTGGGCAAGAATTGTCATAGCTGATCTTAAATTTCAAGCCCTGCAAAAGTTTTACCAAGCCCAACACTAGGACTTTTCTTTAGAAGCAAAAGCCTTCATTTTAAGGGCTTTTTGAGGACTAGGCCGGGCCTTGTTTTAGAGCCAAATTGATAGAACTAGATAAAGTTTTGGATTATTTAATAAGGTCAAGTTTGGCAACCAAATCCTGACTCCTCATTTGTTTTCCTTTATATTTGAACGCCTGTATTTGACAAATGTAAATCATCAAGGATTTGAATAGGTGAGAATCTACTTTTTTTTTTTTTTTTTTGAAGATTTTTAGGTCTGATCCGTCCAGATTCGGAAATCATTAGTTTTGAGAATTGAAACATTGATGCCAATTTTCTTCAATCATACGCATTAAGATCGATTTGATTGATATCTTTTGCAGGGCAAATCCTTAGTGACGAATTCTCAAATTTGGCAGAGAATTCTCTAACCTATGGACTTCTAAGTTATTTTTCATATGTTGCCAAACATGCCCTCAATACGAGAAAATGCTAGATCCTTCTCCCTCAGCTTGTTGGGTGCATGACTGTCCAAGTTCGAATCTCCAATGTACAAGAAAAATCACACCTTTTTAGCTCACTGTAATCCGTATCCAAACAACCAATCACTTGATTTAGAGTGAATTTGAATATACTAATGTACTATACCGTACGAGGTAGCTGGATGGGTAATAGGTGGGCCCGTATCCTACCATGTACCTTATTACTGTACAAAGTGTATTACATGATCATTTGCCAATTAGATTCGACTAAGATATCGGATAACACAAAATGATGATACATTACAAAAATATTTCTGTCCCGGTCTACATAGACTAAACTCAAATCGGGTTGAGGAAGCCGACCTATTCACATCCCAAACTCATTCCTTTGCCTGCCAACCTTGAACCTGTACTAAAAAACAGCCTTGAACCGTTTTTTAGGTAAAGAGAGTGAACCTCGGACCGTGTCTTTAACTGCAGCCTTGCTCCAAGGCTGGGAGCACATGGTTTGGGCTTTTAATTAATCTTGGCTCTGTTGATATGTTGAGAAACACCTTTAAAATCTCTGGGAGACGCAAAAAATAAAGGGGTTTCAATACAAAGTTGGAGTAAATAAGTGTTTTAGTTCAACTTTCGAACGACCATTTCCCAGTGCCGTAGGTGTTTTTGAGTTTTGCTTTGATTCGATTGGACAATGCACGTGCGGACAGGTGTTACATTAACTTTGGATACTCTGGAAGCAGCGTGAAAATCCATTAGTTGGACCCTCTACGATATATAAAAAGAGCTTTTCATTAAAAAAGTAAAAAAATGAAACAACTACAAACAAGACTTAAAAAAAAAAAAAAACCCACAAAACGAACCATAATCAACAAGCGTACCCCCATAAAAGACATTGCCTTGTACCAATCCATGTCTTGATTATATGAATAACAAAGCTTGACCAACAAATCAGCTAATGAGTTCATCCTTCTTGAAATGTAAAAGAACTCCACATAAGCAAAATTCAAAGCCAGCTTCTTGATACCAGGAATAATTGCGTAGTTTGCTCGTCAAGATCACCATTAATATCTTGAACCACCTCTTTAACATCCAAATATATATATATCCTTGCATAGCCATTATCTAATGCTCTTCTTATGGCCCGCCATCGTTTCGGCTTCGTTTTACGAGACAACTTTCAGACCACTCTAAGCACCTACATCCACATCCTTTTAAGGATAGCTACATAACTAAGCAAAGCTTTCCTATCTGCTACCTTAAAAGCAGCATCGAAGAATATATGAAAGTCTTGTTAGATCATGTGAGTGGTTCTCGTGACCACATGTCTAATAATGTTTGGGCCCCACATGTTGAGTCTACTAATTTAAGATGCTTTTCCCTTTTAGTCTTTGGTCTTACTAACTATATCTTGGATTCAAGTTTAGTAAGCCCAATCAAGTAGGAATCTTATTTGACTGATCTTTGAGGGAATTAAAGAAACTTACTTTTAATATATTTCTTTGATGGGAAGAAATCTCTTTATGACTTATTTATATAAGTGGTTTTCCGATCCTCTCTTTTAACTTATGAGATATACAAAGTACTTATTAACTCTCGTATATATTGGAATGGATGATAAGGGAGATAAGAGAAAACTAAATTTGAAAAAGGCAATCTGCTCATCATCAAGATTATAGCTCAAGGTATGCTTTCCATCTTTTAAGATTATCTATTGTTTAATGCATAAGTTTAGATACATAGGTTTGATATTTTGTTGCAAACCATATAAGATCTAACATGTCCTTCTCAAATCCAAAACTCCTTCTGCTATTTCTTCAACTAAAAAAACTAGAAGTTGTGACATAGAAGGCTAAAGTGAGGTACCAAACCAACATGCTCTAGTGTAATCACATCTGATTAGAGTTTGTTGGATTGTTTCCTCACCCCACAAAGCATAGGGGATTTATAGAATTAATCTTTGAGTGCAAGGTCTTCCTAAGCACAATAGCATTATTTACATACTTTCAACCAATCAGAATGATCCTTTGAGAAGAGAGATTCTCCGAAACTCCTTTCATTTAGCGAATTGATCAAGGTTATTGCCTCTATTTTTCATAATTTCTTTGTAAGCCCGACTTTGTTATGAGTTGTCCATTCTTTGAAAAAGGCAAAACCGTTTAAGGCAAAACGCTTTTGTCATTTTCATTACCAGCCAGAATTGTCAAAGGCCAATTTGTGGGAAGCAAAGTACACAAAGGACAACTCATGCTTTTGGAGAGCTTTGGTGGAGGAGGTGAGTTTTTTCAATGAAAAATTCGGTTCGGTAGCTAGCAATAGCGAAAAGACATTAGTTTAGGACCATAAACTGGATAACTCGTAAAGAAGGCTTGAGGGAACCCTTCTCTAATATTACCAACCAGAATATTAAAATTAAACATTTATAGAAAGGTCACAAGGTAAGGGATGAAAATATAATCTGATGTTAAAAGAGAAAGAAGAGTAGGAGGAGAAAAAGAGAGATCTTATTATTAGAATGTGATGTGTACATAATAAGGGGGGGACGAGGATTTTATTTATAGAATAAGATTTCTTACTTTCCAAAAAACCTAATATGGTAAGACTCTAATTCTAAGTGCTTTCCTTATTTAATGTGGACCCCAATGTGGGCATACACCCATAATAATATCTCCTATAACACTCCCCTTTGATGACCACTATTCAATAATAGTTGCCTCATTAAAACTTTGCAAATGAGCCCAGTGGGATAAAAACCTAAGCGAAGGAAAAAGAGTACACCGCTTTACAAAATTATTGAATTGGTGTTGGACATGTATAATGCTGCTTTGTTAAAACCTTAACTCGGAAAACCCAGCGGAATAAAACGTAGAAAAGGAAAAAGAATATATCGCACATATGTCCTGGGTAGCATGCTTCAGGATGCCTACCTCTGACCAATTACTCCTTCTGACAATAATAACCTTTATAGTGTTTGATGATAGACTCTATCCAAGCCGATCTCATGCACTAGCTTTTAGAATGTTGACTTTGGTAATGACTTGGTAAACAACTCGTCAAGTTGTTGTTTGAACAAACTTGCTTAACTTCAATCTCATTGTTCTTCTAACGTTTATGTGTGAAAAAGAACTTTGGTGCAATGTACTTTGTCTCGTCACATTTAACGTATCATTCTTTAATCTGTTAAATACATGCCTTATTACCTTTGTAGATAATGCTTGGGGTACTTGTATTAAGAGGCAATTGACAAGACCTACAAATATGTTGAATTAAAGATTTTAGCCATATATATTCCCTACCAGCTTCATAGAGGGCTAAGATCTTAGCATGGCTAGAAGAAGTAGTTACCAAAGTCTATTTAGTAGAGAGCCAAGAAACAACAACATTACCACCAAGAAATACATAACCTATTTATGATCGACCCTTATGAGGATCAAAGAGATATCCTAAATTTACATATCCTACAAATTTGGAATCTTTCAAATAAAAGAGCCCTAAATCAATTGTACTACGTAAATAACGTATTATATGTTTAATACCAGTCTAATGCCTTTGCGTTGGCGTAGAGCTGCATCTAGTAAGTAGATTCACTGAGAATAAAATGTCCGGTCATGCACATTGTGCTAAATACATTAAAGCACTAATAGCACTCAGGTATAGTACTTCAAGACCCAATAGCTTTTTATTTTTATCAATTGGATGATATATGTCTTTATTTATAGCTAAAAGCTGAACAACCATGGGAGTACTTAATGGATGTACTTTGTCCATACCAAATCATTTCAAAACATTCTTGGTTTAATTAAATTAATGGACTAATATTCTACTATAACTTCTCTCGATCTGCAGGCAAAGATAAAAATTTGTTTTTCCAAAGTCTTTCATTTCAAACTTTCTTTTCAGATAATCAACAGTTATTTTGAGCTATTCTGGAGTCCCAATCAAATTTATGTCATCGATATAAATTATCAATATTGCAAATCCTTTTAAGCATTTCTTTATGAAAGTACATGAGTAAATGAGATTGTTTTCATACCTTTCCTTAGACAAATTTATTGATATGATTGTACCACATTCTTCTGAATTGCTTCAGGCCGTATAATGGTCGTCTCAGTTCTATTAGGTACGTACTCTTCGGCTCTGCATTAGGTAAAGTAAGTCCTTCTAGGATTTTCATATGAATTTCTATGTCTAAGTCCCCATACAAGTAAGCGGTTACAACATCCATGAGTCTCATGTCTAAATTTTCAGAAACTGCTAAACTTATCAGATATCTGAATGTCATATGTTCATAACAGTGGGGTATGATTTCACATAATCAATCCTAGATTTCTGCAGAAAACCTAGTGCCACAAGTCTTGCCTTATATCTAGTAATTTCATTCATTTTGTTCATTTTCCTTATAAATACCGACTTGTAACCTATATGGTTAATACCTTTTGGGATTTGTACTATATGTCCGAATACACTACGTTTATTGAGAGCCTCTAACTTTATTATAATGGCACTTTCCCATTTTGGCCAATTTTTTGTCGACATTCATTTATAGTACATGGTTCTTGTAACACCCTGATCCCTTTTGAGCCGGTTTAGTGGCTCATTAGTGTGTTTTTGTGTTGTTTCGTTCTTTTGGACTTGGTTTTGGGTCATAGATAGGTAGTTAAGTAGCCTTTGACCTGGGATAGGTAGTTCTAAGCCCTTTTTCGTAATTTTGCTTTTGCTTTGAATGCATCATATTTGCATCATCTTGGTGTCAGCACGTGTATTTTGTTGAGCTCGTTATTTTCCGTAACTGTCTCAGACTCATTCGGAGTCAATTGGAGGAGTTGGACATTTGTGTGACCTGAATTATAATTAGCCTAAACTTGACAGACCTTGTTTTAAACTCCAAAACTATATAGATGAGTCATCTTCTTGATGTCTTCATTCTTGCTTGTTACCTTAGACGTTGCATGCAACAACTCCAGGGAGCTCCACGTACACTCCTTTCTCTCTTCACTTCACTTTTCTTCCTCTCTGGGTTAGTGTTGGGTGTTCCATCGATTGGGTTCTCTCCCTCTCATCTCTGTCCTTGCTTCGGGTAAGTGGGTTTTGATTTCTTCCTCTCCAATTGAATTTCTCCTCCAAGCTCTGTATCTTTCTTACATCTCATGCATGGGTTGTTCTCTGTTTTGCTTGGGTTTTAGTTGGATTGGAGCTTGATCTCAGTGGATGTGCTAAGCTTTAAGGCAAGTATAAGTACAGGATTATTTAACACATATGGGTATATTGTTTGATTGCTGTGATTCTCTTGTTCATAGATGCTTGGCATGATCTACAGCCTAATTCTATCACTTTGGATTCATTGGAGTTTGTTTTGCTCAATTTGCACATGATTTTCCAGTTTCTGTAACTATCCAGATTCGTTTCCTGTATTGTACGGCTAAGCCGTAATTCTGTACGGCTCAAATTCAAGAGACTTGATATTTGAATTTTGTTCTACGGCTAGGCTAAGGCTGAACCGTAATTTGTTCTACGGCTGAGCCGTAAGCTAGCCGTGACCCAGGCGTGAATTAACACTCTGATCAGTCGAAACTTTCCAGACACAGTACACCTACGGTGAAGCTACGGCTAAGCCGTGGACTGGTATATGGCTAAGCCATGGACTCCACCATAGCTCAATCGTAAAAAGGTATCAAATTAGAGGTAGAAGATGACCAGTTTAGCCATGTTCTGAAAGGAACCACGGCTAAGCCGTAGAGCATTTTACGGCTAGACCGTAAGATATATACGGCTAAGTCGTAGGTCACCCATGGCTAAACCGTAAGACCTGGAAAATCTGAAATTAAACTTAGGATAATGGTGTGACTTTGTAGTGCTAAAAGACAGGTTAACCATACATGTAAACCGGCCTAATGGATTCTTTGGAACGCATGAATAGTCTGCTAGGCTGTGACTTATTCATGTGAGCGTTGATTTACTGTTAAGCACCTCCCCATGGGTATTGGTTTAAGGGACTTCGGTGCACGTGATGATTACATGGCAACACTTTGATGGCAACGGTGCATCGAATAACTTAAAACTATACCAACATGCACGGTTAGTGACAATGAACAACTAGATTAGAGTTGGCTTGTAATCCTCCTTGATTTCGCGTTAATCTGAGATGCATTGCATATTGGTTACAGTTTTGCCCTCTGTTCTGCTAATCTATAATTATGCATTCCGAGATCATTTTGTTTCGATCTGTATATTTGTTTTATTCTTCGCTTTGTACTCTGCTTTGATTTATGCTGTGCTTTGCCGTAATTTCCGCTATGCTTTGTATATATTCGATTCAGTGGGTATTCCCTGATGGCTCTGCCCAGAGATTCAAACGTTCGGATAAGATCGGGCCAGTGTCGTCCGTTAGTCCAAAGCAGATAATCTCCCCGTTTTCTTTTGGTTTAGTTGATTGGTATCAGTCTGGCTCTACTCAGCCTCAGCCCTAAGATACCCGACGGGGTTAACTTTGGCTTGGTTCTCTGTGCTTTGTATCGCTGCAGCGTAGTTTTGTCTTGGGACCTCGGAACCCAGGAAACCGAGACCCACTTGTACCCTTGGCCAGGTCAGTGGTGTTCTCATCTGTCTGCTTTGTCTGCTCTCTATGTGAGAGAATATGGCCAACGTAGTAGCCACATAGTTCAGTATTTTTATGCTTTGATTCCTTTATCATGTTTTACTTCTATGCACGATTTGCTTAGCGTACTAATCTGACACTCTGTACTTAATCTTCTGTCCTTATTCAATTAAATACTATGAGTGTTACGTACCTGTTACTTATATTTGCTGGATCGTTGTATTCATGGTATTGTCTGTGGTGTTGCAGGCACAGATCCCGTGTCCGGCTCCTCGGCGGTCGAGGAGACTGCAGGGCAGGATTTCGTAGAGGCTCCCTCCGGCCTGGCAGAGTGGGCTTGATCCATTCTGCCTAGTGCGTACATGCATATCATTAGCCGTCAATTTGTTTTGGCTTTTGGAGATTTTGTATTTTACCACTTTGGCCTTTGTCACTTTTGTATTATTTTGTATATCATGGTTTTGATGTATTTTGGTGTGTATTCAGACTCGTATTTGTTTTTTTTTTGCCATTTTTAGCTTCCGCTATTTCTTTTGTTGCTTGCTATGATATGTACAACTTCCGCATACGCTTAGTTCGCACGTGTTAGATCCCTTGTGTGTGTGCATCTGAACTGGGTTTGGATGTACGTGCACGGGAGTACGTGTGTCACTGGTTTGGCTTTTCGCTAAACCCCGATTTCTGGGCTCGGGTTGTGACATACGTATTGTATGGTATCAGAGCATGCTAGTCATAAGCATGTAGACATTTAGATCGTGGTGAGATGACGATGTCAACTATTTGACTTGGCGTCTAATAGGTTGATTCTTGGGGGTTGACTAACTGGGGGTGTTTTATATTTGTCTTTTATTCTTTTTCCTTTTGCAGGATAGTGCATCATGGCATCAGGATCAGGGTCTGGGGATGAGAATCAGCAGGGCCACAATGGTGAGAGTAGATCGCTTCCCCCACCCATGAGTAATGAGGAGCGTATGATGATGATGATGCAATCCATGCAGTCTCTGCAGGCTCAGGTGGCATCTATATTGGACAAGCAGAGTCAGGCATCTCCGGCTGCGTCAGCAATTCCTCGCGTAGAACAGCAAGTGATCTTCCAGCCCAAGGAAACGGACCCCAATGCTCTTTTCGACAAGTTCCGTAAGCGTGGGGCTACTGAATTCCATGGTGCCGAGGATGCATTGTAGGCTGAGCAGTGGCTGGAGCAGATGGAGGAGCTTTTTGATACGATTGTGTGCAGTAATAAACAGAAAGTAGTTCTCACAACCTCTATGCTTAGGAGTGTAGCCAAGACCTGGTGGAGGAGTGTCAAGAGTTCATTTCAGACTATGCCCAGTGCCACGGTTTGGGGGACTTTCAAGCAGCAGTATCGCCGAAAGTTCATGCCTTTTCATGTTCAGCGAGCCAAGGAAGTGGAATTCTTCAACCTTCAGCAAAGACAGACACCGGTTGCAGATTATGTACACAAGTTTACAGAACTGTCTCACTTCGCATAGGATATGGTGAACACTGAGAGTAAGAAAGTGACTCGCTTCGTCAACGGCTTAAACCCAAAGTATAAGCGTCACGTAGTTGCATGTATGTGGCCGGCTACCCTGGATGACGCTATTGATCGGGCCTATGATGCAAAGGCCATCATGGAGGAGGAGCGAACTGAGTATAAGAAGGCGGCAGGTTCTAATGGCAGGGGTCAGTTGCAGAAGAAGTTCAAAGGCAAGCCAAGCAGTTCGAGCAGTGCTCAGGTGGTTTGTGGTTACTGTGGGAAAGATCATCCGACAGAGAGATGTTGGAGGAAGAGTGGGGCCTGCTTCGGTTGTGGCTCCACGGAGCACAAACGGGCTCAGTGCCTGAAGTTTCAGTCATCTCCACAGACGAAGTTCGTAGGATCTACCGCGCAGGGCAAGTCTCAGCCAACTCGTCCAGCCCAGAGGCAGAACCACTAGACAGCTCGAGCTTATGCTGCTACGCATGAGGGCGTGGAGGAGGCTACGGTTGTGGAAGGTAAAATTTTAATTTCTGATGTTGAAGCTTTAGCCTTGTTTGACTCTGGGTCTACGCGTTCGTACGTAGCACCCCATTTTGCTATGTAGCTACGACATCGACCTATACCGCTTTTGTACTTGTTGCTAGTATCCACTCCGGTCGGTAAGCGGGTGGAGTATAGTGTTTTCTACCCTCAGTGCGATGTGTGAATAGCTAGTCATTAGCTCCCTGTAGACCTCGTGTTGCTCACGACACTGGATTTTGATGTGATTCTGGGTATGGACTAGCTTGGGATGTGTCATGCTTGTATCAATTTTTATAGCAAGGCTATCTACTTTGATTTGTGTAGCGGATTCCGATTTGTGGGCAGCCAGAGGAAGTGCCCGAGACGCGTGATATCTGCTTGTAAGGCAAATAGGATGCTTCGCAGGGGATGTGAGGGATTTCTTGCATTCATTTCAGAAAAGAAGGATCAGCGACAGCTCAGTGAGATCCCAGTAGTCAGTGAGTTTCCAGATGTCTTTCCGGAGGATGTGCCCGAGTTGCCACCAGTTCGAGAGGTAGAGTTCTCGATTGATTTGATACCAGGTACAGCACCCATCAGTAGAGCTCCGTATCGTATGGCAGCTGCAGAGTTGTCGGAATTGAAGAAACAGTTGCAGGATCTGTTGGATAAAGGGTTCATACGCCCAAGTGTTTCACCTTGGGGAGCTCCTGTATTGTTCGTCAAGAAGAAGGATGGCAGTTTCCGGATGTGCATCGACTACAGGCAGTTGAACAAAGTGACCATCAAGAACAAATATCCATTACCGAGGATTGATGAGTTGTTCGATCAGCTTCAGGGCGCAGCTTACTTCTTGAAGATCGACTTGAGGTCAGGGTATCACTAGCTCCGGGTGAAGGAGGAGGACGTTCCTACGACAGCTTTCAGGATTCGGTGTGGACACTACGAGTTCCTTGTCATGCGTTTTGGTTTGACGAATGCACCCGCAGCTTTCATGGCATTGATGAATAGGGTGTTTACTTCCTATTTGGACCAGTTCGTTGTGGTATTCATAGATGATATATTGGTCTATTCGAAGACTGCTGAGGAGCATACAAACAATTTGCGGAAGGCACTACAGCTGCTTAGAGACCACCAGTTATATGCGAAGTTGTCCAAGTGTGATTTTTGGCTAGAGCAAGTTGCATTTCTGGATCATGTGATTTCTCGATATGGATTGATGGTGGATCCAGCTAAGGTTGAGGTAGTAGTCCATTAGCCCCGTCCCAGATCAGTGATAGAGATCCAGAGTTTTCTGGGGTTGGCGGGATATTACCGCAGATTTGTGCAGGACTTCACGAAGATTTCAGCCCCGCTGACTCAGTTGACTCGGAAGAAGGTTCTGTATGAGTGGACAGAGAAGTGTGAGCATAGTTTCCAGATGTTGAAAGAAAAGCTCACTACGGCGCTAGTGTTGACTCTCCCTAATGGTAGTGAGGGATTCGTGATCTGTTCAGATGCCTCTTGGTTGGACTAGGTTGTGTGCTGATGCAGAATCAGAGAGTGATTGCCTATAGATCTAGACAGCTGAAAGAGCACGAGAAGAACTATGCCACCCATGACCTGGAGTTAGCAGCCATTGTGTTTGCGTTGAAGTTGTGGCGGCATTATTTGTACGGTGTGAAGTTCGAGGTTCATTCCGATCATCATAGTCTGCAGTACTTGTTTAATCAGCATGACCTGAATATGAGACAGAGGAGATGGTTGGAGTTCATTAAAGACTACGACTTCCCGATCAAGTACCTCCCAGGCAAGGGGAATGTGGTTGCAGATGCACTCAGCAGGAGAGCAGAGAGTCTTCAGGTGTTGGCAGGATTCTATGTCCTTATGCATGATCAGCCTGTTGAGGTTCTGATGGTGGATGAGTTTGTGATGTTAGCTACGACCGTAGTGTTTTAGCCTGAGGTGATTCAGCAGATCAAGGACCGCCAGTTTGAGGATTCCCTTCTGGTAACCTTCAGAGATCGGATTGCAGATCGACCTAATTTCAGTCTGGCAGACGGAGTTTTGTACTTCAGAGGTAGATTGTGTGTTCCCGCGGTAGATGAGCTGAAGGAAAAGTTAATGACAGATGCGCACCATGCCCGTTATGCGATGCACCCAGAGAGTACTAAGATGTACGGGAACTTAAAAGATAGATTTTGGTGGAACAATATGAAGCGGAAGATCGCAAGGTTCGTGGCACGATGTTTGACCTGTCAGAGGGTGAAAGCTGATCATCAGTGACCTCCAGGATCCTTACATCCATCACACATTCCGCAGTGGAAGTGGGAGCACATTACCATGGATTTCGTCTCAGGACTTCCGCCGACTAGTAGGAAGAACAATGCGGTCTGGGTGATAGTGGGCCGATTAACAAAGTCAGCACATTTCCTTCCATTCAAGAAATGGATGACATTCACAGAGCTGGCCAGGAACTTTGTTGATGAGATAGTTAGATGGCATGGCACCCCAGTATCGATTGTGTCTGATCGTGACAGTCGTTTTGTGTCCTCATTTTGGAGAGCATTTCAGGAAGCTATGGGCACGAAGTTGAGTTTTAGCACGGCATACCACCCCAGACTGATGGACAGTCAGAGCGTACCGTTTAGACGTTGGAGGATATGCTCCAAGCTAGCGTTTTGAATTTCGAGAAGGAATGGGATATGCATCTGGCATTGTGTGAGTTTGCCTATAACAACAACTTCCATGAGAGCATTGGCATGGCTCCCTATGAGGCTCTATACGGACGCAAGTGCAGGACTCCAGTGTATTGGGAGGAGGTAGGAACGAGAAATTTTCATGGCCCGACGATCATTGCTGAGATGACTGAGAAAGTGCAGAAAGTAATAGAGAATCTGAAGGTTGCTTGGTCCAGGCAAAAGAGCTACGCGGATAATCGGAGGAGACCTTTGGCATTCCAAGTCGGAGATTGGGTGTTCTTTTAAGTTTCCCCGATGAAAGGCACTGTGCGGTTTGGTCAGAAGGGCAAGTTAGCTCCGAGATATGTGGGACCGTTTGAAGTCAAAAGCCGAGTTGGAGATTTAGCCTATCGTTTGACGCTTCCAGATGAGTTCTCCGGAGTCCACGATGTTTTCCATGTGTCGATGCTTCGGAAGTACGTGCCATATCCGAGCCATGTGATTCGATACGATGACATTCAGATTCAGCCTAATGTGACTTACGTTGAGTGTCCACTTCGCATCGTTGGTACACGAGAAAAGATACTCCGCACCAGGACTATCAGATGGGTTAAGGTACTGTGGGAGCATCACGATCCAGATGAGGCTACATGAGAGCTAGAGGAGCAGCTAGCACGCCAGTATCCCCAACTCTTCGCTCAGGTAACTGGTTATTCCGAGGACGGAATGATTCCTAGTGGGGGTGGATGTAACACTCTGATCTCCTTTGAGCCAGTTTAGTGGCTCATTAGTGTGTTTTTGTGTTGTTTCGTTCTTTTGGACTTGGTTTTGGGTCATGGATAGGTAGTTGAGTAGCCTTTGACCTGGGATAGGTAGTTCTAAGCCCTTTTTCATAATTTTGCTTTTGCTTTGAATGCATCATATTTGCATCATCTTGGTGTCAGCACGTGTATTTTATTGAGCTCGTTATTTTCTGTAACTGTCTCAGACTCATTCGGAGTCAATTGGAGGAGTTAGACCTTTGTGTGACTTGAATTGTAATTAGCCTAAACTTGACAGACCTTGTTTTAAACTCCAAAACTATATAGATAAGTCATCTTCCAGATGTCTTCATTCCTGCTTGTTGCCTTAGATGTTGCATGCAACAACTCCAGGGGGCTCCACGTACACTCCTTTCTCTCTTCACTTCACTTCTCTTCCTCTCTGGGTTAGTGTTGGGTGTTCCATCGATTGGGCTCTTTCCCTCTTATCTCTGTCTTTGCTTTGGGTAAGTGGGTTTTGATTTCTTCCTCTCCAATTGAATTTCTCCTCCAAGCTCTGTATCTTTCTTACATCTCATGCATGGGTTGTTCTCTGTTTTGCTTGGGTTTTAGTTGGATTGGAGCTTGATCTCAGTGGATGTGCTAAGCTTTAAGGCAAGTATAAGTACAGATATGGGTATATCATTTGATTGCTGTGATTCTCTTGTTCACAGATGCTTGGCACGATCTACAGCCTAATTCTATCACTTTGGATTCATTGGAGTTTGTTTTGCTCAATTTGCACATGATTTTCCAGTTTCTGTAACTATCCAGATTCGTTTCCTGTATTGTACGGCTAAGCCGTAATTCTGTACGGCTCAAATTCAAGAGACTTGATATTTGAATTTTGTTCTACGGCTAGGCTACGGCTGAACCGTAATTTGTTCTACGGCTGAGCCGTAAGCTAGCTGTGACCCAGGCGTGAATTAACACTCTGATCAGTCGAAACTTTCCAGACACAGTACACCTACGGTGAAGCTACGGCTAAGCCGTGGACTGGTATATGGCTAAGCCATGGACTCCACCATAGCTCAATCGTAAAAAGGTATCAAATTAGAGGTAGAAGATGACCAGTTTAGCCATGTTCTGAAAGGAACCACGGCTAAGCCGTAGAGCATTTTACGGCTAGACCGTAAGATGTATACGGCTAAGTCGTAGGTCACCCATGGCTAAACCGTAAGACCTGGAAAATCTGAAATTAAACTTAGGATAATGGTGTGACTTTGTAGTGCTAAAAGACAGGTTAACCATACATGTAAACCGGCCTAATGGATTCTTTGGAACGCATGAATAGTCTGCTAGGCTGTGACTTATTCATGTGAGCGTTGATTTACTGTTAAGCACCTCCCCATGGGTATTGGTTTAAGGGACTTCGGTGCACGTGATGATTACATGGCAACACTTTGATGGCAACGGTGCATCGAATAACTTAAAACTATACCAACATGCACGGTTAGTGACAGTGAACAACTAGATTAGAGTTGGCTTGTAATCCTCCTTGATTCCGCATTAATTTGAGATGCATTGCATATTGTTACAGTTTTGCCCTCTGTTCTGCTAATCTATAATTATGCATTCTGAGATCATTTTGTTTCGATCTATATATTTGTTTTATTCTTCGCTCTGTACTCTGCTTTGATCTATGTTGTGCTTTGTCTTAATTTCCGCTATGCTTTGTATATATTCGATTCAGTGGGTATTCCCTGGCGGCTCTGCCCAGAGATTAAAACGTGCGGATAAGATCGGGCCAGTGTCGTCCGTGAGTCCAAAGCGGATAATCTCCCCTTTTTCTTTTGGTTTAGTTGATTGGTATCAGTCTGGCTCTACTCAGCCTCAGCCCTAAGATACCCGACAGGGTTAACTTTGGCTTGGTTCTCGGTGCTTTGTATCGCTGCAGCGTAGCTTTGTCTTGGGACCCCGGAACCCAGGAAACCAAGACCCACTTGTACCCTTGGCCAGGTCAGTGGTGTTCTCATTTGTCTGCTTTGTCTGCTCTCTATGTGAGAGAATATGGCCAACGTAGTAGGCACCTAGTTCAGTATTTCTATGCCTTGATTCCTTTATCATGTTTTACTTCTATGCACGATTTGCTTAGCGTACTAATCTGACACTCTGTACTTAATCTTCTGTCTTTATTCAATTAAATACTATGAGTGTTACGTACCTATTACTTATATTTGCTGGATCGTTGTATTCATGGTGTTGTCTGTGGTGTTGCAGGCACAGATCTCGTGTCCGGCTCCCCGGCGGTCGAGGAGACTGCAGGGCAGGACTTCATAGAGGCTCCCTCCGGCCTGGCAGAGTGGGCTTGATCCCTTCTGCCTAGTGCGTACATGCATATCATTAGCCGTCTATTTGTTTTGGTTTTTGGAGATTTTGTATTTTACCACTTTGGCCTTTGTCACTTTTGTATTATTTTGTATATCATGGTTTTGATGTATTTTGGTGTGTATTCAGACTCGTATTTATTTTTTTTGCCATTTTTAGCTTCCGCTATTTCTTTTGTTGCTTGCTATGATATGTACAGCTTCCGCGTACGCTTAGTTCGCACATGTTAGATCCCTTGTGTGTGTGCATCTGAACTGGGTTTGAATGTACGTGCACGGGAGTACGTATGTCACTGGTTTGGCTTTTCGTTAAACCCCGATTTCTGGGCTCGGGTTGTGACATACGTATTGTATGGTATCAGAGCATGCTAGTCATAAGCATATAGACATTTAGATCGTGGTGAGATGACGATGTCAACTATTTGACTTGGCGTCTAATAGGTTGATTCTTGGGGGTTGACTAACTGGGGGTGTTTTATATTTGTCTTTTGTTCTTTTTTCTTTTGCAGGACAGTACATCATGGCATTAGGATCAAGGTCTAGGGATGAGAATCAGTAGGGCCACAATGGCGAGAGTAGATTGCTTCCCCCACCCATGAGTAGTGAGGAGCGTATGATTATGATGATGTAGTCCATGCAGTCTCTGCAGGCTCAGGTGGCATCTATATTGGACAGGTAGAGTCAGGCATCTCCGGCTGCGTCAGTAATTCCTCGTGTAGAACAGCAAGTGATCTTCCAGCCCAAGGAAATGAATCCCATTGCTCTTTTCAACAAGTTCTGTAAGCGTGGGGCTACTGAATTCCATGGTACAGAGGATGCATTGTAGGCTGAGCAGTGGCTGGAGCAGACGGAGGAGCTTTTTGATATGATTGTGTGCAGTAATAAACATAAAGTAGTTCTCACAGCCTCTATGCTTAGGAGTGTAGCCAGGACTTGGTGGAGGAGTGTCAAGAGTTCATTCCAGACTATGCCCAGTGCCACGGTTTGGGGGACTTTCAAGCAGCAGTTTCGCCGAAAGTTCATGCCTCTTCATGTTCAGCGAGCCAAGGAAGTGGAATTCTTCAACCTTCAGCAAAGACAGACACTGGTTGCAGATTATGTACACAAGTTTACAGAACTGTCTCACTTCGCAGAGGATATGGTGAACACTGAGAGTAAGAAAGTGACTCGCTTCGTCAACGGCTTAAACCCGAAGTATAAGCGTCACGTAGTTGCATGTATGTGGCTGGCTACCCTGGATGACGCTATTGATCGGGCCTATGATGCAGAGGCCATCATGGAGGAGGAGCGAACTAAGTATAAGAAGGTGGCAGGTTCTAATGGTAGGGGTCAGTTGTAGAAGAAGTTCAAAGGCAAGCCAAGCAGTTCGAGCATTGCTCAGGTGGTTTGTGGTTACTGTGGGAAAGATCATCCGACAGAGAGATGTTGGAGGAAGAGTGGGGCCTGCTTCAGTTGTGGCTCCACGGAGCACAAACGGGCTCAGTGCCTGAAGTTTGAGTCATCTCCACAGACGAAGTTCGCAGGATCTACAGCGCAGGGCATGTCTCAGCCAGCTCATCCAGCCCAGAAGCAGAACCGCCAGACAGCTCGAGCTTATGCTGCTACGCATGAGGGCGCGGAGGAGGCTACGGTTGTGGAAGGTAAAATTTTAATTTCTGATGTTGAAGCTTTAGCCTTGTTTGACTCCGGTCTACGCGTTCGTACGTAGCACCCCATTTTGCTATGCAACTACGACAGCGACCTATACCGCTTCTGTACTTGTTGCTAGTATCCACTCCGGTCGGTAAGCGGGTGGAGTGTAGTGTTTTCTACCCTCAGTGCGATGTGCGAATAGCTGGTCATTAGCTCCCTGTAGACCTCCTGTTGCTCATGACATTGGATTTTGATGTGATTCTGGGTATGGACTGGCTTGCGAGGTATCATGCTTGTATCAATTGTTATAGCAATGCTATCTACTTTGATTTGGGTAGCTGATTCCGATTTGTGGGCAGCCAGAGGAAGTGCCCGAGACGCGTGATATCTGCTTGTAAGGCAAACAGGATGCTTCGCAGGGGATGTGAGGGATTTCTTACATTCATTTCAGAGAAGAAGGATCAGCGACAGCTCAGTGAGATCCCAGTAGTCAGTGAGTTTCTGGATGTCTTTACAGAGGATGTGCCAGAGTTGCCACCAGTTCGAGAGGTAGAGTTCTTGATTGATTTGATACCAGGTACAGCACCCATCAGTAGAGCTCCGTATCGTATGGCACCTACAGAGTTGTCGGAATTGAAGAAATAGTTGCAGGATCTGTTGGATAAAGGGTTTATACGCCCAAGTGTTTCACCTTGGGGAGCTCCTGTATTGTTCGGCTCCCCGGCGGTCGAGGAGACTGCAGGGCAGGACTTCGTAGAGGCTCCCTCCGGCCTGGCAGAGTGGGCTTGATCCCTTCTGCCTAGTGCGTACATGCATATCATTAGCCGTCTATTTGTTTTGGTTTTTGGAGATTCTGTATTTTACCACTTTGGCCTTTGTCACTCTTGTATTATTTTGTATATCATGGTTTTGATGTATTTTGGTGTGTATTCGGACTCATATTTGTTTTTTTTTTTTTTTGCCATTTTTAGCTTCCGCTAATTCTTTTGTTGCTTGCTATGATATGTACAGCTTCTGCGTACGCTTAGTTTGCACATGTTAGATCCCTTGTGTGTGTGCATCTGAACTGGGTTTGGATGTACGTGCACGGGAGTACGTGTGTCACTGGTTTAGCTTTTCACTAACCCCCGATTTCTGGGCTCAGGTTGTGACAGTTCTATATCTCAATCATCATCCTTATATTCTCTTGATTTTGTATAGCTACTGCATATGCAAATGCATCATTGATGACAATTCTTTTATATCCCATCTCTTTTTTGAATAATTGTAAAGTATAGAGATCTCTTATTATCTGATATCGATGCTTCTTTAGGGGCTCTTATAGTCTCATCATAGACTTCTGTTATTTTAGAAAGAGTAGATTTTGTCATAACCTCTTCGGGAGCGTTATCTGCCTCTTCAAGAAAAACCTCTTCAGGAATGTTAAGTGTATCTTTGGGAGGATATTATGATGATTATACATTTCTCATTTTCCATGAAGCTATATCCTTTGAACTTATGGGTTTGCTGCGCTTCTGGCATATTGCAGATTCTTTTGTCGCCTTTTTTTAACTTTGTCCTATAAGAATATTAATTCTAGCAGGCGCATTCAGAGCAGGCACATGTGACTTGGTTACCTTTGTTGCATCATTAAATGCATCAGGTAATTAATTTGCATTTTCTTGTAAGTGTACAATTCTATGTATTTCATTTTTACATTGTGAAGTACGTGGGTCCAGATGAGACAAAGTGGAAGTACTCTGCGTTAGTTCACACAGTTCTTTAGGAATGGGTTGTTCTGCTGGAACAATACGTTCTTCATGAATTATTTTATCTACCCCTAATAGTGTGAATTTCGTCTCATCGAATTGATAATCAACAATACAAACAGTAAAAAAATCTCTTGTCATTGGTTCTAAAAATCAAATAATCAAAGGAGAGTCATAACCTACATAGACTCACAACCTATGCTGTGGTTCTACTTTAGTAAGCTGAGGGGGTGGTACAGGGACTAGAACTACGTAATCAAACTTGCACAAGTGGGAGATATTAGGTTGATGTTCTGATATAAGTTGTATAGTGGAGTATTAATAGTAAGTTGTAGGTTGTAGTCTAATGAACATAGATGCATGTAACATAGCATGTCTTCAAGCATTAACTAGTACTTTGGGCTACATCAGTATAGTCCTAAAAATAAGTTGAATACGCTTATTCATAGATTCGACTAATCCATCTTAGATATGGACATGAGGGACAGGATGTTCATCTACAATGCCTAGAGACGAACAGTATTCAGCGAACGTCTTTGATATAAATTTACCTGTATTATCAAGTTGTATAGACTTAATTGGATGATCATGGAAGTAGGCCATAAGTTTAATGATTTGGGTCAATAGGCGAGTAAAAGCTATATTTCTAGTTGAAAGTAAGCAAATATCACCATCAGGTGGAAACATCAACCAAAATTATAAAATACCTAAAAGGCCAACTAAGTGGATTTATGGGTCTACAGATGTCTCCTTGTATCTTTTGGAGAAAGGATGTAGATTCTAATGCAATTTTCATAAAGGAAGGTTGAGTGATTAGTTTTCCTTGTAAACATGGGATACATAGATACCCATTAGGCATGGTCAATTTATGTTTTGTTAAGGGGTGCCAAACAAAATTATCAATAGTTTTCTTTAACATGGTAACCTCGGGGTGTCCTAGCTTATCAAGTCTAAGTAATAAAGTCTGAGGGTTGTTAAGCTTCGGGTTTAATGGTATTGTTTTGCTTATAATCGAATGTGATTCGACGATAGATATTGTCGTATAATATAACCCTGAAGAAAATGCACTTAACGTTTTTAGTATTTGCTTCTAACTTTTAATACTAGTAACGACAAGTAACATTTCCTTGTTACCTTGATTTGCAGTCTCAATATGGTATCCATTTATTTTGATATCTTTAAATTTGAGCAAGTTTCTTCGAGAACTGCTGTAGAACAATGCGTTTTTAATAAATAAATGAATATCATTAGGTAATGTCATGTGAGCTCTTTCGGAACCTTCAATTATTTACACGAATTTAGCTATGGTGGATACCTTGTGTGAACTGAATACCAATTCTGAGAAAAACTTTTGATTTTTCATAATGGTGTGTGTTGTGGCACTATCTATAAGACAGTGAGTATCCTCAATTCTGTGATCCATACCTTTAAATAAAGATAATAGAATAATGTAACTAAGCAATCACATGATATAAATTAAAAAAAATCCATAAAATTTCCATCAAATTGGTAAACTGAAAAATAATCAATCATCCTTCATAAATATCCATAAAATAAACATTAACTAAATAGAGATTCTGCAAAAATATCAATAATAATAAAACTTGTTTGGTCTTTTTGACCATGCCGGTGGGGCTCTGAACTTAGCATGAAATGCTTCATTACTCGGAGGTTGGCCATTCTCGTTTTCAAGAAAAATCTTTAATCTTCAAGCTTATGATATCCAACTGATAATCATCATTTTGTAGGATTGTATCCCAATCCAATCTTCCAGATCATTTAACTCTGCAGAACAAATAGAGGCCTTCTATGCTTTTTATTGTTCTATCACTTCTTTTGGTGCACGACAATTGGTGACCAATGACCATTCCTTCCAAATCCGTAGCAAGGGTCATCAAAATAGTGGGTAGATTTATTTGGTAGATTTTGATTTTGATCCTAGTTTTGTTTTTTTTTTTAAAGATCAGACCACTTCTGGTGATTTTTTATTTTATTTTATTTTATTTTGTGTGTGTGTGTGTGTGGGGGGTTTGGGGGGGGGGGGGGGGGGGTGGTGGTTTGGTTGGGGGCTCAAAATCCTCCTTGTTTGGAGGAGTTGTTTTTTTTACCTTTTCTGGAGGGGTTGTTTTTCCTATGCCCCTTTCCTCTGCCTCTATTGGAACTAAAATTGGTATTTGCTTCAGGCATTTTCATAGATCCAGTTAGTCTAGAGTTGTAGTTCTTTATCAAGATTTTTCTATTTTACTAATCAACAAGGAGACAAGAAATGAATTCTGAGTCTTTAGAGAAACGTCGTTTACAATACTACTGTTATAGGATTACATTTGATGTGTGAAAAGTGGATAACATTTTCTCTAACATCTGCTCTTCAGTAATCTTTTCCCCACATAATCTTAACTGGGAAACACTATAAGAAAAAAGGGTTTTAGCGAGGAATAAAATTCGTCACCAAATGGGTAAAATTTGTTGCCAAACACTTTTAGCCACAAATAAAAATTTGTCCCCATGTTGTCGCAGAAAGCCCGTCTGTGAATATATTCTGCGACGAATATCTGTTTATCTCCAAATGTCAATCTTTAGGCATGAATTTTGTCCCTTATAGTGTTCGTCGCTAAATGTCCTACCTGAGATCCCCTCATATCCAACCTTTAGGCACAAATAAATTAGTCACCCTCTATGTTTGTCACCAAATATATAATCTTTAGACACAAATATTTTCGTCGCTAAAAATAGATAATCAGCAACAAATGAAAATTTATCCCCAAAAGTCCAACTTTTAGACACAAAATTATTTGTCCCCAAATATCTATTCTTTAAACACAAATTTATTCGTCACCGTATATAATGGTCATCACACGCATATGAAAAACGCGGTTAACCATTCAGTGGTGATGGAATCGTCGCTGAAAATATACGATTAGCAACAACAATTCTTAATCACATCATACCACAACAATTTGGATTCATATCATACCCACAACCATTAACATCATTACAAAATAATAATAATAATAATACATTCATCCAAATTTTCATCCAAATATCCATCCAAATTTAAAAACTTAAACATAACAAATGTCCAAACACTAATCCAAATACTAAAAAAAAAAAAGGCCCTCATGAATAGCAGTCCATGCCTACTCCATCTTCAATCTGTGAACAAAGTAAAAACAAAAAGAATTAGTGTGTTATAAAAAACATTACCTACACGAAGTTAAGGTCTTATGTATGGAACTTTAATTCAAAAAAATTAAATTAGCAATATCACACTAAGCTGAAAAGACAGAAGTCTTGCCAATTCTTACATTTTTAGCAATAGTGATTTAGTACTCATGATAAATAGGTGATTTAGTACCCATGAACACATTAATCCTATAAAAGAGCCCTAAATATTTTTTTATGATCATCCCAAAACAGGTTTCTAATATTCAAAGTAGGGAACGATCCAAAAATAAAAAAAAATCCACGCTGGTAGGGGTAATCACCTGTTCATGCAGCCAGGACTAACTACTAGTTGCATTGGAATCAAATTTATTATTTCCTAAAAACAGAAACTAGACTTGATACTTACACACAGAAAACAGAAATCATCCAAGACTATGTTCCGTACAGTGTAATACCATTTCTAAAATGTCTAGAATTAAAAACCCATTTGGAGAATCTCATCAACACATCACCATCCAATATCTTCACCATCCAAATCCTATAATGTAGAGAACAAATTCCTTCAAAGAACAATTCCAAAGGACCTTTTGTTTCATTAGATTTTGTATTTCTGCCCATGTGCCCATTGGATCCATATGATACTCTTGTTGTTGCAATTCTATACCCCAGATTGCTACATACTCATGAAACCTAGTAGCCACACATTATCATCTCTATAATGCCCCTTGACTACAGTGGAATAAGAATTTGCTGTGGACATCTTGAACAGTGAAGCGGACAAGATTTCAATGACCGCTCATCTCATCAATTACATTTCAGCACACCCACAAGCCAGATAAGAGTGCAACTAAATTGAGGAGTGCAGCTAAATTAACATTTTCATATATTAATCTTCTATATAAAAATCTGATCATAATTACCCCAATCCATCCCTGTCTTCAATTATCCATTTAACAAAATCATTTTAAATGAGATATAGGCTACTCACTTAATGCGATCATTTTAAATATTGGTTCCTATAGTGCAGGAATGAATTTACTTACCATGAATGCCTTGTATAACTGCCAGATGGTGAGGCATTTGGTAGAAGATCCTTTAATAACCCCATAAGCATGTCGAAACATTTATTGCTCATCCCATTCAACACCTTCAGATGAAGCATCTTAATGATGAATGAAAACATAGTAAACTTTTGGCAACCCGGGTACAACTCACGTTGAGCATCATTCAACAATCTTTCGAAGTCGTGTACATCCTTCTCCCTTTCAACACTGTCAGGCAATTCGTCCTCCTCAGCATCATTATTCATGATGTTTCCCATGAAATAATCCTCCAACATATCATTCAATCCATCCTCTTCTTCATCCACTGCCATTGGTTCCACAACATTTTCATCCTTGTCGTGGTCCTGATTCTGGTTCACAGGAATAGATTCCCCATGATGCAACCATGTGTTATAGGAAGATGAAAACCCTCTCCTGATCAAATGAAATTCCACAACCTCCCTTTTTTGTCGTTTAAAGTTCAAGCAGTCAATACAGGGGCAACGAATCTTACTTTCCGGGTCCACACTGCCCTCTACAAATTGAATAAATGACTTAACCCCCTCTCGATACTCCTTACTCATTCTATTCCGGATCGACATCCAACTTTTGTTCATAACTGGTCTGCTATAAAAGCAAGGTTAACATCAAATAACATGCATCATGACCTTCAACTATACAATTCATATAATATATGCATACATGTTTCACATGTTTTGATGCCTTTATGAAACAATTGCACCTAGCAATTCATATAAAACTCTTACCCCAAGACAGTTCATC
Organism: Sextonia rubra; assembly: GCA_037013555.1. NCBI lineage: Eukaryota > Viridiplantae > Streptophyta > Magnoliopsida > Laurales > Lauraceae > Sextonia > Sextonia rubra. The sequence goes on along the minus strand of JASUAD010000007.1, from coordinate 12,256,816 downwards.
TTAGACGTCATATTGGAATTATTTTCATATCACTATAAAAACATACTCTTTTATTTGAATTGTCCATTGAATGAAAACCAATTACAGAAATAATAAAACAACATACCTCTTTGATCAGATCCTTATAGCAACAATACCGAGGTAACTAACAAAATTCCAAACCAAGTATGATTTCTTCGCCTTTGATATGATTTTTTCGTTTGCAGATGTCTATAACAAACCCTTTATGTCTATAATCCCCATCACCTGTAAAATATCTACAAGTGGTTAGATTTAAAAAGTACAAAATGATTGATTAAAAACCAGCATGTAGGCAATCCATCAAATATATGATGCACATAAAATTAACAAGTGGCTCACAAGTAACTAGATAATCTATGAAAAAGAGACATGGGCTGAATTTGAAATTTGTGTCAAGGTATTCCATCAATCTCCCTTTCTGATCTCCTTCTTTTTTATCTCTTTCTCTAGGTTTTTGATTGAAATGCTTATTTTTGAAGAAGATTTTATATGGCTTGTTTTCTATCCACAAATATTTGTCACGAGATCTGTTTGCTTCATATTGTGGTATTGGGTTGTGACTTGTTTGAAGAAATTGGAATTTTAAAAATCCTTTGTTTGGAAGGAAGGAGAGAACAGAGTATGGTTTTGTTGGAATTTTAAGACAGATAATGGTTACCAAAGGAATAAGGCCCAGAAGCTTTGTTCAAAGAAATGCCTTTATATTTTAGTACAGTCAGCTCCAACTGTACACAGGCTCTTTCACGCGTTCCAGCTCACACCACTTAACAATTAATGTGAAATCAGGGTCCCCTACTCTCCAAAGGAAAAGGGGAGTCACAATGTGAACAAATCTGTGAAACAATTATGTGCTGAATCAGACTAATAGTTCACTTGTGTTCATCCAATGGAAGGCCTTGATTCATTTTCATAATTTATTTTTAAGCATAAAATTTGATGGACTTTCACATGAGAAAATCGTTTAAATGAACTATATATATATAAACTATTACATATAGGGCACTTAGTAACATTGCATTCACTAGGTTGTGTGAAATTACAATAGGAAACAGAAACTACTCATTTTTTAAGTGGTAACAGTGTCCACAGAAACCACAGATTACGACAGGAAACCATTAAGGCCAATGAAATCAAAGACAAAGCTCTCAACATCTCCACATGTAAGACGTGGAAATCCCTCCAAAATGATTCAAAACAATGCAAATTCCAAACTACTCATAGTTTCTCAATACAGAGCCATATCATATCATATCATTCAATCGGAATACTCATACACAGAAAAGTTGATTCCTTTTGCCAATTAAACAAAACACACACACAAAGACAAATCCAGTAAGAATCCCAAAAATGAATCAAATCGCAAAAAAAGGATCTCGATTGGGGATCCAGTTCAATTTCTTGCAACACAATGTCAAAATCAAGCTTGATGAACTGAAATTAGAGAGGTTTTTGAGAGGAGATTTACCGTGAGTAGGTCATTCATCATTTTTGAAGCGATCAAACGCGGATGAAAGCTGAAATAGAGAAAAAACAGAGAACTACAAGGTGGATCTGATGATTACCAAAACCCAAGGCTTCTGATCTAGGGTTTTATGAAGAGAGAGAGAGAGAGATGTTGCTGGATTGCAAAGGGCAATAAGGAAACCGAAGATGCTAAAAGGGAGTTAGCGCTGGAAATCCAAATCCCAGTTTGTCTTCGTTTCCTCCTTGTCGTTCATCCTCCTTGTCAACCACTGACACCACCACCGGCGTCCAACCAGCGGCGAGTCGAATCCCTTTGGCTATTGTCGCAAAGCTCCAAAACCAGAGTAGAAGAAGAAGAGAAAGAGAGAGAGAGAGAGAGGGAGAGAGCCGAATCCCTTTGGCTGTCGTCGCAGAGCTCCAAAACCAAAGTAGAAGAAGAAGAGAAAGAGAGAGAGAGAGGGAGAGAGCCGAATCCCTTTGCCTAAAACACTTGCGCCCAAATTAACAGAGGGACGATGTTAAATGGCGTTTTTTTAACTTCTGGGGACAACAGCTTGTTTGTCCCCAAAGAATTTTCGATTTAGCGACAAATAATAGTTCGTCGCTCAATATAAAAAACCTTTAGCGACAAATTACAATTGTTGCTAAAAACAAATTTTAGCGGAAAAAATGGGTGAGGGCGGGATTTCATTAGGGATGACATTGGGAGACAAATTGTAACATTTGTCGCGCAAAAGGTAATTTATCGCGACAAACAAATTTGGTTGTCGCTAAATTTCATCACAGGTTGTGCATTTTCTTGTAGTGAAATAATGTTGAAAAGAGTAGAGTTGTACTCAAATACTGATTTATAGCCTGAAATATCAGGTTTAGCCATTCGTTCTGAATAGCTGGTAATATGACTATCTTTTGTTAATCATATCTATCCTTTAAGGGTTTTCAAAGACCTGTTGGGTCCTCTTTAGTGAGGTATTCATTCTTAAGGTCATCATGTATATGATGACATAAAAAGATAAATGCTAATGCCTTATTTTTAGGGGACTTCTTATTACTCTCTACTATTGTCTCTCCAATTTTCTTAGATTGCAAGTGTATTTTTGCATCCAAATACCATGATAAGTAATTGTCTACAATAATATTAAGAACTTTGAATTCAAGTTAGCTAAATTCGACATCATAGAAGAGCTGTAAAAAATATATAAAATCATTGATATGCAAAAAAGTATAAAAGATAAATAATGAAACTTTAAAGCATTCAGAATAAAGTAAGGGGTGAGTCATATCAGATCAAGTTAGCCAAATTAAAGTTGAAAGGTTAGGTTATCAACTGTAATAATCAGAACTTTGGGTTCATGAATTAGAACTTCAAGTTTTTGAATTAGAATTGTAAGTTCTATTAAGACTTCACGCTTCATTTTATGGCCTAATTGCAACTGAATTTATTTCTGGATATAAACATCAAACTTTAGGTTTGATTAGGGATATGAATATCCAAGTTCATATTCTGGATTTAAGAACTTCTAGTTTCAAATTTGAATAACCCATGGTTCTTTTGATCCGGATTAGGAAAGAACTTTTAGTTTTATTTTTGATCCATTTATCTTGATATCTCCTTTTTAAAAAAATAAAAATAAAATAAAATAAACATTCAATTCCAAATAATATTCTAGCTAAAAGAAATAAGAATATAAGCATATGTATATATAATTACTAAACTAAGAGGAGATTATAAATAACAAGAATTATTTTTTACCATCGAATCTTTTGCTTTTTATTTTCATCATGTAGATCTATTTACGAGCTTTCCGTAAGTGCAAGTGGATCGTCAATCGAACTTCGGATGGTCGAGATATGGTAATTGGAAGTTTTGACGACGATCTGCATTTTGATTACGTCCTTGTTGATGCCAGTTGCTAGATCTGATCATGCCGGGTCCAGTCCATGGCAGGTCATGTTTGCACGTGGACCGAAGTATAAAAAGCAAAGGAGAGTTGTCCCTTTCTACACCTTAATGAAAGTGAGATATATAAAAATAAGATAAAAAGGGTGGATTGTCCCTTTCTTACATGTGGACAAAGAAGAAAAGGAGAAGGGAGGATTGTCCTTTCCTACACGTGGACTAGTGTGAAGAAGAGAAGGGAGGTTGTTCCTTTCTTACATGTGGACCAAGAGGAAAAGGAGGAGGGAGGGGCTGTAGTCCTCTTATGCAAGAGGATTGAGGTGCAGTAAAGGGAGGATGACTGTTAAGCTTTTGGCTTGTGCTTATAACGTGTTAAAATAGAAACAAAAGTAGAGGGAGAAAAAGAGAGAGATCTTGTTATTAGAATGTGATGTGCACATGATAAGGGTGGGGGAGGGGGGGAGGATCTTATTTATAGAATAAGATTTTTTTCCTTCGCAAGCCACCAAATATGGTAGGACTCTAACCCTAAGTTCTTTCTCTATCTAATGTGGGCCCCACTGTAGGCATCCACCCATAATAATATCTCCTATAACATCTAAGGAATTTTTATTAACCCAACTGGCAGGTATGAATTTTCATCGAGTCCAATTACATTTGGATCCACTGTAAACATATGAATGAATTTTACATGTAAACTTTGATAGAATTAAAAAAGCTTGTGGTGAGGAAATTTAAGAGTAGATAAGAGGATTTTAGGGGACATGATTAGATGGTAGGGGTGGGAATTGGGTTGAGATTAATATGAGAAAGATTTTAGGGAGGGGACTTGGTTGAGATTAGATGTCAAGATTGAGATATTTTGGGAAGGCAATTAATTAGATTTAGGGGAGAGCATTGGATGACACCTATCCCTCTCCTGTGAAAGGGGCTGATGTTATTATATATAAAACAAAACGTGGGCCACATTTAAAATATACTTATATTAAGTTAAAATAATTATAAAAATTTAAATTTAATATAAATTAATATCATAAAACTCCTTATAGAATCAAATTTAAATAGAATCCTAAAAAACAAATGTTTTTAAGGATAAATAAGTAAAATGACTCAATTAAATTATCTAGCATGTCGTATTGCAACATTGGAAATGTTGAAGATTAATTATGAATAATATAATTAATAGTGAAGAAGGAAACTTGTTAAAGTATTGCTAATTTGAATTATTTATTATGTGTATAGTCAATTAATAAAAAAAAAAGAAGGTTTATGTTTAGAAGACTCCATCATTTAGTTTATGCATTTGTTTCATTTCTTGCACTTGTTTCACTTGAACACTTGCACTTCCTTTAGATCTTCTTGCACTTATTTCATCTTGTACGCTTTTCCCAAGTGTTGTATTTGTTTTAACTCTCACACTTGTCTTAGCAAAGCTATTTGTCTTCGGCATTGCATTAGAATTACTTGGTCCAACATCTTGATTTTAACATTTTTTTAATAATTTTACACTGCATATTAAATATTCAATTAAATCAATCCATTGGAACCAGATCATTGCTTTTTAAGCTGGGGCAAACGATTGTATACATACATAAGTGGAAAATTGATTTCACAGGCTTTTTCTTCTTTTGTTGGGAAAAAAGGTTCAGTATAATGTGTAGATAATCCAATAATAGAAATAGATAAAAGGTAAAAGATAAGAACAGGATGGGCAAGAATTTATTTAAAAAAAACTCTTTAAATAGTTGTAAAAAAAATACTACAATAAAGCATACTAGAAATGGGTTATGGGCTTAGTGGGCCTACAGGTCAGCCATTAATTTTGAGCCTAAAACTATATTGATTCTGAGCTTGATACCTGACCCATTTTTCAACTCAAGTTGGCCAAACATTGACTATTGAATAAGTTGGATAGTGCTAGTTAAAATGACTTTTGATCTAAGATCTAGATATAAGCAAAATAGGTCCTACAAATACTAACAAAATCTTTAGATTATGTGCACTATGTGTAGTACATTTTATACAAACATGCGATGTCAGTTGGGCCTTTTTTTTTTTAATGACCATCAAGGCCAAATATATATTCTAACAAAACAGGGCCGACGTCCATCGCTGGCCATAAGAAAAGCTTATATTTTTAAACACAATAACTAAAATAAAATATAAAAAAATAGTAAGCAAAAAGCCACATAAATCATGGAAAAAATTAATTTTTTTATGAATAATCATTTAAATAAATTGTAATAGAAAATAATAATAACAAAGTAAACTGAGTTGTTATTTTGCCATGAGTATAAGCATTACAATGCATACTTCATTAGAAATATATCAAAATTTATCAATTACAATAAATTAGAGGAAGTGTGTGGACCAATTACCAAAAAATTCCATATGGCCTTAAGGTAAAGATAGAAAGGCTAGAAGAAAGTTTATATTTAAAAAAATAATTAAAATAAAATAAATTAAATTAGTAAAAAACAAAGCCACATAAATGCGTCAAGAAAAAATTAGGCTAACTCAATCACTTGTTGCTTATCCTATCTTAAATAATAAGAATATTTTTCATAAAACTTAAAAGGAAAGAAACACACTAATTTATAGAATTATTTACAATATGAAAAGTATAAAATAAGAAGATAAATTTTGTTATACCCTCCACATTTTATTAAAAGGAAAAGAAAAGGCCCCATGTAAAATTTTATTACATTAGGCATTTTCATAATTAAATGGGTCTAGCAGTCTATTTCTTCTTCAATAAATTGAAATGAAAAATAATAAAATAAATCCTTGCATATTAAGAAAAATGAAATTTAATCAAATTCATGCATTTTGTACTAGCTGAAACTATCATCTTTACCGGTTGAGTGAAAAGAAGAATATGTTAAAATTAAGTCATGATTGATGATTCAAAGAACTACATCTAGGCTAATAAAAACTGTGCTTCATAATCGTACACAAATGGGGCCTCTTGTCCTAGTTGTTTGGGCCAAAAAATAAATCCAATTGTGAGTCACCTATGAGTGTGTGGATCAATTACAAAAAAAACCCAAATTAGTCTTAAGGTAATGATAGAGAGGCCACATGAAAGTTTATATCTTTAAATACAATAATTAAAATAAAATAAAATATACATTTTATATAAAATAATTATGGAATGCACCAATATATTTATATTTTTAGTATGGCTGAAACGTCAACTTTCTCCACCAATATATTTTAACACATCTCAAATGAAAAGAAACAAAAAGAAAAACAATATAACCACAATTCAATAAAACTTACAGAAAGTATTTACAACAGCCACATAAAATCTACAACAAAAATTTTCATTTATCCAAAATAAATATGTATGGAATGACCATAGTGTTTACATGGTGGGATAGTATATTGAGATGATACACGTGAGAATGAGATTACATAATGGTAGAGTTTTTGGCTAACAAGAGTTTTTGGCTAACAATAGGAAAACATTAGAAATGTGGTATTGCATGGATAACATTATGAGATAACATAATCGGTTTGTGTGGATCGGACTTGAAACCAGGGGTGCTTAGGGCCGGGGCTGGGCCGGGCTGAGCAAAGCCTGGCCCGGCCTGGATTAAAATCCTTAAGCCCAGGCCTAGCCCAAGCTCGACTCGGGTTACAAGTGGCTGCGCAGGCCCATGCCGCAATAAACTCTATTAAGCCGAGTCTAGCCCATATATTAATTGGGCCTAGCCTTATTCGGGCCTAATTATTAAGCACACTTAAATTTTTCTCTAGTGGTGGCCATCATGGCTATTATGCACCAATTCCTATTTATACACACGATCACGTTTAAATGAATCCCTCTAAAATGAAAAAAAATCTTTTTTAAAGTAATTGTGATTTTCATATAAAGTTTTCTTTTTTATTCTTTGAGTTTATATTGCCTCTACTTTTAATACGAGTTTTCGGCTGAAATGACCTGATACAGTTTGATTCAAAAGCACTTGATTGATAGCATTGTGTCAAAACACATTGTAGATCATCGGGTCTATGTGTACTTTATCCAGCAAAGGCCTAATTAAAATAGAATTGTGGAAACTGGGTTTATTGAACTTGAATCAATACATGTGCACATGCAGGATGGCTTCATGGGCTTGCTCATTTTTCAGCGGTCATAGAGTGTTCGGTTAATGTCCAAATGGTTATACTCATCCAGAGGGTTGTCCATGGGCTGTGTTGTTCAGGGCCCAATGAAGGCCTAGTCTAGTTTGGGCCGGTCTTGGACATATAATTTGGCCCCGTTTAAAAATTGGGCCTCTTTGGAATAAATGATTTAAAGCCTAAATTCTGGCGTAGCCCAATAAGGAATGATTATAATTTAGTGATATTCTGTCCAAACAGTATGTACGGCTAGACCAGGCTTGATTGAATAAAAGGGCGGGACTGGGCATATCATTTATGACCTGTGTTAGGCTTGGGCCAGATATGGGGTCATACATTTCAAAGTCAGGTTGGTTCTTTATAAGCCTTGCCCTGGACATGTCCGGCCCACGAGCACCCCATCTCTTAAAACATTGTCTGCTGTTTTTGGGCTTCTTGAGTCATTGACAATCATGGGTTTGGTTCATTATGTTAAACATGATTTGTTAAGAACGGACTTGAAGTATGCGGGGCATTGTGTACAGGCCCTTCATCCAGTAACACCACAATGTTTTTGGCCTAGGCCCACTAGAATCATTAAGTGACAAGGCCTATAGTTTAAATTATTATTATATATATTAAAGTAATCCCCCCTTTCGCGGGAGGACGACACGTGGTGCGACCTCTTCGTGAGAATGCGACACGTGGTACAGCCCTCTTTATGAGAGGGCGACACGTGGCACAATTTAAGAACTCCATCTATATTAACTAAACTCTATCCATAATAAATTCCTAAAATCTCTCAATTTTCTTAAAATCTCTCATTTGTTTTCTATAAAATCTCTCCCTCTCTAATTTCTCTCTCTTTTATCCCTCTACAACATATGCAAGGAATGGTGGAGCCCACTAATGTAGTATGCATTGCATCCATTAATAAGTGGGGTCGTAGGGGTGTTCATGGGACGGGCTGGGCCAGGCTAATGCATATCCAGTTCCAGCCCAAGTTTAGAATTACAAGCCCAGGTTTGGGTTAAGCCCAACATTGGCTGTAAGAGTCAGGCCCAAGCCCGCCAAGCTAAATTGGGCTCTTTAATTAATTATGCGGCTATTTGAGTAATCATTTATATTAATTAAATTAAATTATATGCATTCATTACACAAGTTAGGCCGAGTTTGGGGCTTTTTATCACTTAATTTAAGATCAGTACGATTATTAAAATGGCTCTAATTACATATCCAAGCCCGCCGAGCATGGGTTGGCGTAGCCCAAGATCACCCCTAAGTGGAGTGGTGTGTAGCAAGTGATTTTTCTCATCAAAATCCACGTGGTGCTTCTTCTTTAAGAGAGAGCGACACGTGGTACACTCCAATTAAAGTTTTAAGATTCTCTTCCATTTCACTTCCCTAAAATCTCTCTCTTTACTATTTAATCTCCTAAAAATTTTACTTTCTTATTTAGTAGGTATTTTATTTCCTCATTTAATCCTCATTATAATCTACAACTAATATACTTATCATATACAACCTAAAAGGATAAAGACATTATAATCCTTAAAATTTAAACATTCTATTGTAATTCATATAGTTATATATGTATATCCTCTATGATTACGTTATATAAATATATATATATATATACATAGGTAGCAAATAAAGCAATGGGATTTTGTTCCATATGGATTTAAATAACCAAATCTATTTCTTATCTGGCAAAGAGAGCTATAAATCCTTATAGGCCACCGTGTAAAAGTTGAACCCAGTGTCCAATTTCACCATGGGGCCAGGTTGCTTATCGTACCCATCAAATACAGTTCGCATTTCAACTTTACAAGTTGGGCCCAATGAGTTAATAATGATGGGGGGACATCATCAAGCTATGATTCATAATATTAACTACCTTACTCCATGCATGAAATGCACATGATAATAATAGTAATAATAATAATTATTATTATTATTATTTTATCTTGGTTTAGAGTATTGTATCATTATGGGCCCACGTAGCCAATCCAAATTTATATATTTCTCTTACTCCTATCCTCATCTTACTTCCTCTATAAATCTTTATTTACTTACATTTCTATTCTTTTTGTTTATATTTTCTTTAATATGCATTGATACTTCTTTTATTTTGAAATATATATATTTTCTTTTTAGCCTATGAATGGGCCCAACTAAGGCCATAACAAAATAAAAATGCTATATTGATATTTTAAAATAACAACAAAATATTTGAGGTTTAGAAATGTAAGACAAATGAATACAAAAGTTTAAAAGAAAGATTAAATTTAGAATATTTTATGGAAAACCCTCTTAGATGTCCGTTGTATAAAAATGGACTTCATAATAGTAATTGCTCAAGAAAGGTTTTCGTTGCTCAGTAAGTTAAAATGGGTAGGAGGGCCTTTCTTGTGCTGTAATTAAAACTATGAGATCCTTTTTCATGCAACGAACATCTAAGGGATTTTCTTTTTTTGTAAAATCCTCTTCAATTTAGTAAAAATATATATAAATAAAATAATAAATAAAAATAATAATTTTTTTTACAAAGATATGTAAGTGTGCTCATGAAATCTTAGGAATGTATTAACTAATAGATCCCATGCAAACTTAACTAAAAAAAAAAAAAGGAAGAGATCTACTTATTGAATCTGAATTAGCAAGATCTTCCTAGCCATAAAGAATTTCTAGCCAAAGAGAATATCGAGTATCTTTGGTAGAGTGAGAGTACCATAATAATAATAATAATAATTATTATTATTATTATTATAGCTTAGTTTAAAGCATTATATCCTTATGAGCCCACCTAACCAATCTAAATGTATATCTTTCTCTTACTCCTTTCCTCATCTTACTTCCTCTGTAAATCTTTTTGTGCTAACATTTCTATTTACCAATACAATAATTTTATTATAAGGCCTGCGTTGGGCACAGGCCCTGTAGCACTAGTTATATATATTAAAGCAATCCCCCCTTTTGCGGGAGGGCGACACGTGACGCCCCCTCTTCGCGAAAGGACGACACGTGGCGCTTCTTCTTCACGAGAATACAACACATGTATTAATCTTCTAAAAGAGTTCTAATTAGGGATAGTTTCCTCAAAAATATAGTTTCCTCAAAAACTAGATTAATCTTCCAAAAGAGTTCTAATTAGATCTTCCAAAAGAATTCTAATTAGAGATAGTTTCCTCAAAAATAGGTTTTCTAATTCATTATAAATTATAATCGTACACGATAGTTTCCTCAAAAATAAAGTTTCTTCAAAAAATGGTTTTCTAAAAAATTTGCAAGCTTTATTGCTTTTCGGCTGTTCTCTCCTCTTTCTCTTCTCATTCAACTTCTCTCCACTTCACAGTTATGCTTTATCTTTTCTTTCTCTCACTTTTTTTTTTTGTATTATCGTTATGTTCTCCATTCTCTTCATGTCATCCTATCCTATCCCTCTCTGCTCAGAATATTTCAGATCTTCCGAAAAGATTGGAAAGGGGGAGTCGAGATCGAGAGAGAGAGAGGGAGTGTGCAGGATTTCTTCTTTCTTTATTTCTTTCTGTTCTTCTATATTTTCCAACGATTGGAAAGGGGGAATCAATATCGAGAGATCGAGAGAGATAGACTTTCTATTCTTCTCTGTTTTCTAACAATTGGAAAGGGGAAATCGAGAGAGAGAGAGTTCATGCATTCAAGAGAGAGTGAGAAAGACTGGATCTGCTATCTCGATCAACCCATCTTGATGTTGATTCGATGGAATTGAATCATGTCACCCCAGAGAGAAACCTAGGCGCACCCTCCAGCCCTCTGTTCTTCCTCGGCATCGGCGGGAAGCATGACGACGGGTGAAACCTAGGCACACCTTCCAGCCCTCTATTCTTCCTCGGCATCAGCTGGAAGCACGGCGACGGCGACTCAGTGGCTGGAGCAGACAACGGTGAGAACATCGACAATCACAAGTCGGCTGTGAGAGAATTCGGCGACGGTCCACGGGAGGCGGCAACTCCTCTGCGTGCAGGAAACACTTTGTTTCCTATTTCTTCCTCGCAGGCGAACCCGATGCGGTCCGGCGACAACAGCAGTAGCGCAACGGAGACACCGAAAGAGAAGCAACCCTCTTTGTCTGGTCAAGAAAACCGAAAAAAACAGGGAACCCTGTTTTTTCTGTTTCTCTTCTCCGACGACGGCCAGGCCCTGCAAAAAATCCAAACCCCTTTTCGAAACTAGTCAAACAGAGACTCCTCTCTCTGTTTCGGCCACAGAACCCAGTTCTTGCCTCTGCAATTCCATTTTCTGCAACTCCAAAAGAATCCACACTTGCAACACCCCAACAGCCCACCGATCTCTTCTGTTTTCGCTGATGAAAAACATAAATTCGATTTTACAGCTTGAGATCAAATCCGAACCCTCAAAAGGATCCGTTGATCCTCAAGCACAACGCTAGGTTTTGGTCCGACTTTTTGGAAAATATTCTTTCTCTCTCGCCTGTTTTCTTGTAGAACAAGAAGGCTCTGGAATCAAACCAAAATTGTATGGTGCTCTGAAGCACCATAATAACTTGTGCTCCCTCAGACCTTCTTTTGTTTAGTCCAGGTCAGGTTCAAGTTTGGGTCAGTCCAACCCGAGTGGAACAGCACCCAGCAGCCAAGCAAAGTGCCTATATTAGAGTGTTGCCAGCAGTTTGGTATTAAAATACCCAACTATAATAGTAATCATGAAAATTATTTCTCTACCAGACAACTCTTTATAACTTTCTACATGATATATTTTTATCTTTAAAATTTTAATATTCCAAAAATCTTCAAAGGGGAAGGATGTTGTTCATATAAATTCACCAAGCTTTATTGTTTCTCGGATATTCCCTCCTCACTCAGTATATCAATGGAAAAAAGTTGCAAATTGTTTCTATAACGACATACAGTAAATGATAGCAAAACTACCAAAAAATTATGTAAATGATGTATAATGAGCCATTGTGAATCTATCTAGAAAATATCACTTAAATCACAATATTAGATGGACAGCTTAGATTTACTATAAGTGATTAATTGACTACATGCTTAGCACTTAGGTTTGGTTAGGAAAGAGAAATTGGTTGAGATAAGTTGTATAGTAATGAGAAAGAAATTAGGGAGATATTTTAGGTGAAGTATTTTTTAGATATAAGAGAGAGAAATCGATTTCTTAAGATATAATTATTTTAAAAATAAGGCCCATCTCATCCCCACCTTATTCTCCAGAATTATAATCCAACTGATACAGTTTTTCTCTCCATCATTAGGGACCAACACTTTGCCATTTAAATTAAAGTTGTAAATTTCCAATGGCTATAGATTTTCTTTTATCAATTATTTCAATATTTTTATTGAATGGTTTTTTCAATATGCTTAGATATTGATTTCATATTAGCTTATATGCTTTTTTTTTTTAAAAACTTTTTGGCCCATGTTGGGCACGGGCCTACAGCGCGCTAGTATATATATTATAACAATACCCCCTTTCGCGGGAGGGTGACACGTGGCGTAGCCCTCTTTACAAGAGGGCGACATGTGGCGCAATATAAGAATTCCATCTATATTAACTAAACTCTATCCGTACCAAATCTCTAAAATCTCTCAATTTTCCTAAAATCTCTCCTTTGTTTTCTAGAAAATCTCTCCCTCTCTAATTTCTCTCTCTCATCCCTCTACAATATATGCAAGGAAGGGTAGAGCCCACGATGTAGTATGCATTGCATCAATAAACAAATAGGGTAGTAAGGGTGTTCATGGGATGGGCTGGGCCAATTTAATGCATATCTAGTCCCAGCCCAATTTTGGAATTATTGGCCCAAGCCTGGGTCAAGCCCAACATTGGCTGTAAGAGTCAGCCCGAGCCCGCCAAGCTAAATTGGGTTTTTTAATCAATTACGTGGCTATTTGGGTAATTGTTTGTATTAATTAAATTAAATTATATGCATTCATTACACAGGCTGGGCCGAGTTTTGGGCTTTCTATTACTTAATTTTAGATCATTCCAATTATTAAAAGGGCTCTAATTACATATTCAAGCTTGCCGAGCTCGGCTTGGCCTAGCCCAGGATCACATTAAGTGGGGTGGTGTATAGCAAGTGATTTTTCTCATCAAAATCCTCTTTTTACTTATTTTTTATATATTGGAAATGTATCATTAATACAATGTTCAAGCATATGAGTGAGTTTGATGGGCATTCTTTTTTATCAGCGTGTGTCATATAAGTTGGGGATCACTTCCATTTCATTAGCTACTGTAGCATAGTTGAGGTAATTAGATATTGAAATTTCTATTTTTATTCTTTCTTAGTTGAATAAGCAATAACACTACTATATAAGAACAGAAGAGTCAACCAAAATTAAGTGGCCAGAGTTTGTGCCACTAAATTTGTCTCTCTTACCTTTTTTTTTTTTTTTTTTTTTTGTATAGTTTAGTAATAGAAAATTTAAGGAAGAAGTTTTACTAAATTTATTTTTTCATTTGGTTTTTACATCATTCAGACTCTTAAAACCTACTCAAAATTTATTTATTTTTCTCTTACGATTATATAATAATAATAATAATTATTATTGTTATTATTATTTAAATATCATTATAATGACTACAATGTTCTTTTTTTTCCCCTCTCATTACTAGCTACAATCATAGCTTAGGTATATTACTTTCCTATTGACCATTTGTTTCAAATACTTATATCTTTTATTTCAAATTTAAGATTTATCTTAAGTTCATATATCGCTACATTTTTTATTATTTCATTAGTATCCCAAATCAATATGGGGTATAGAGATTTCTTATTGGTTTAAGATTTAGACTCTTATACATCAACAACTTCAACTAAAAGACTTACATAATTGATTTGTAATTTATGTTAATTCATTGCAGCTTTTTTTTCCTTTTTTTTTATATAGAATTTGACATAGTGAATTTCAAAATGTTAAATAATATATCTATATATTTTATATTTGCTTTATTTGTTTTATCATCAGGTATTTTGGCTTTTTTGGCCTATGTTGGGCACGGGCCCTTCATTAAACAGAGTGTGACACGTGGCACACTCTTTTTGCGGGAGTATGACATGTGGTGCGGTCGGATTGAAGTCCTAAATATTCTAATGTCCTTAAAAAGTAAAGTCCTAAATCTTCTACAAATCTCATCCAACCTAATCCTTTCTCTCTTTCCCTCATCATCATCTCACTATCAACAAAATCTATTCAAACAAATGCTATTACTAAAAAATCTAAAGCATGTGATATATTCTTTCGGTTCCCTATTTGCCATCAATACAAGATTGATATGAATGTAAATTATTATAAATTTACCATCAACGCAAGATTTGCATGTACTCTATTCATGAAAAACACATTTAAATTAATCAAAATCGTGAGCCCACCATTGACAACCCATGTGACTTTATGTGACTCTTGCAAAATGAGTGGAGCATATGGCATATCATGCCCCACTTCATTAACCAATCACATTGGTTAAAAATAGAGAATTAGGATCTCCATTCATGTAAAATACATTTGAATTTTGGGCCCCAATCAAATACAAGGGCTCAACTCTGAATTTATTAATTTAATATGCCTAAATTGAGTACAAGTATGTTCGAATGAAATGTGAGCCTCATAGAAAATAATTAAGCCCTAACCACTGATGGATTGACCAAGAGAGCATTTTTGTTTGAGGGATGTGAACCCTAATAGATAATTTGGTTTTGGGAACAATTTTAGGTGGATTTTGACGGTGGCCAGCAACTTTTATAGGTTTTTTAGTAGTAAATTAAAATTTTTTATGTAATATTTGCAAAGTGTACCACTGTGTGACAGGTGCGGTCGTACCCACACACTTCTACTTAAGTCTGTCCTTGGCATGATAGCTGATGGCATGAATTATTAAACATGAAGGTTATTAGGTAGTGGTATCATTTACCGGTCTTCAGGTTGGTCCCACCATAGATGGACCACGAAGCAAGAAGGAATTATATTTATCTTTCTCAAATAATTGGTGGATTTGGTTGTCCTATTTTTTACTATTTAAAGCATTATATTATATTATATTATATATTAAAAAAATTGACACCTTTGCGAGAGAGTGTGAAAGTGCGACATGTGGTATCCCTAAAATAAAGGTAAGATATCACCCCTAAAATAAATCTAAAATATCTCCTAAAAAATCAGAATTGAGAAAGAGTCGGTTTTCTCAATCGAACCTTGTTCCCTAAAATCTCTCAAAACTAACTCAGACTATAATATGGAAAACGATAATAGACAATATTATATAATGGGTATATTGCGCTCTAATACACAATATCATATATCTAAAAAAAACTTCTCTTTGGACCCTCCTAAAATCATTTTCATCTCACATGTGTGATGGAGATTCTCATAAATCAATGCACCTCATAGATTATAAAATCAACTGTAAAAAAGTAAACAACTAAAAAAGAAAAAAAAGAAGAAACAAAGACCACATATCTCTTTTTAATTGATCAATTGATTGGGCTTTATTTAAAATTTCATTAATAATATAAAAATAATAAATCAAGCTATTAATCAACAATGCCAACCATGTGTAGTGTTCTAAATATTCTTTGTTATTTTTAAATATATGATTGTTATTATTACAAAAACATGTAATATATCAGAACAAAATGCATTTTTTTTGTATAATAGAGTTAAATGATAGCATCTCTCAAGATGTGTTGGATTTTATACAACACTTTGCCATTTAAATAAAAGTTGTGAATTTACAATGGCTATAGATTTTCTTTTATCAATTATTTCAATATTTTTATTGAATGTTTTTTTCAATATGCTTAGATATTGATTTCATATTAGCTTATATACTTTTTTTTTAACTTTTTGGCCCATGTTGAGCACGGGCCTACAGCGCGCTAGTTGTAATTTATGGAGGTAAAGGAAACAAGGTAAAAGGCTGAACGACAGTGCGGACATGGTCTTATTCGTTGAATGTCTTTCATCGGTCTTAAACCCTAAAGAGTCATATGATAGCAAGAGACACCACGAGTTCATTTAACTGATGAAAAAGAGGCCCCGTAATGGCACACTAACATATTGTGCTTGGACCACTGGATCTGGTGCGATAAGGTGCAATCAACTCACGTGACCCCAGTTATCATCAAGTTGCCCCTTTACACACACGACCCACCTCCACCTCACCCCATGAAATGCCGCAGGCTAAAAATTGAATCTTTGAATAAGGGAGTTGCTATATGTATACCAGATTTTAGTCTTCATATACAACCATTTTTAAAATAGAAAAAAAATTTTGAAACTCCCAAACTACCCCCACTCTTTCTCTCCCTATACACCTCCCCTCTCCCTCCCTCTTCTCTCCTCCCCCTTTCCCCTCATGCCATCAGCAACCTCCAACAGACGGAGGGGAGTCTCTCCTCCCTTCCCTCTCTCTTCCAATCTTTCTCTTCCTTTTTCTTTTCCTCCTCTTCCTCTTCCTTTTCCTCCTCCCATTCCTCTCCCTCGTTCTCCTTCTCCTCCTATTCTTTTTTCTCCTCCTCTCCCTCCCTCTTCCTCTCCTCTCCCTCCCTCTTCCCCTCCTCTTCTCTCCCTCTTTCTCTCATCTCCACCATATTCGCCCTCGTCGGGCCGAACCAAGAGGGCTCTCCTCTCCCTCTCCCTTCATCTTTCTTTCCCTCTCCTCCCCTCTCCCTCCCTCTTCCTCTCCTCTTCTCTCCCTCTTTCTCTCATCTCCACCTTATTAGGCCCTACGAGGCCACCCCTCTGCTGGTCGGAGTTCACCGTCGGCCTAAGGGGAAGGGGGAGGAGAGAGAAGGGATGGAGGGAGAGGGGAGCTGTGTAGGGAGAGAAGGCAGTGGGGATAGTTTGGAGAGTTTTAAATTTTTTTCCTTAAATGGGTTGTGTAGGAAGATTAAAATCTGGTGTACATATAATAACTCCCTTGAATAAACTGTCACTCATTTGTGTATTGAAATCCAAAAACTGATGCTTTCTAAAATCATTAAATGTGATGGTCATAGAGCAAACGGGGTAGAACGATTTTTTTTTTTTTTTTGGTAAAAGGGTTAGAACGATCTAATGGGTTACTTTACACACCAATAGGTCCTATGGAGATCTTTCCATCTCCACCTGTATCATGATTGTTATTAAGGCCCAAGTGGGTTCATGACACCAACCACGATAGATGGACAAACTCTTACCGTACACACAAGCCCACAAAGCTAACCGGCTAAGCTACAACTAAGAACCCGTTTTGATGGACTTTACTAGATGCCTGTAGAATTTGTTTCTGTTAGAATTAGTTGTACATTAAGCATAAGTTTCCCCACCTTTAGTGTATGAGTTTCCTCCTGATTTACTCCTCTTTAATAACTGTTGTCACACATCGATTATTTACTAGTTCTTTTATGTGATTTATTAATATTTTCCTCCAAGCTTATGATATTATGCTTTCTAGTGGATATCGTGACAGTTACCACAAGTGCACGCACCAACCAGTGTAGGATGGCGTGCTAGCAGGCCCAGGTTATGTGTATGGTGTGGGTTGGGCGCCTATCCACATTAGGGGCTTGCTTGTTGGGTCTCCTGGGTTGAGCCTTGCCCCGCATGTGTATTTTCGAATCAGAGGTGGATCTAGATCTGGATTGTTGGCAGCCCATATTTATACAGCCAACATCTTTCTGTGTGTAAAAGTTACGTCTTACACTAAATTTGCGAGAGAACTCTCTGTGAAAAGTCTTTCTTGCTGTTTCTTTTTTTACAAGAGACACTTCTGTCTATTAGATTTCTTCTTGAGTTTTATGCAAAAAAAGATCTTGCATTCTCATCTTTCTCTTTCACTTTGGTTATTGCTACTGTGAGTCTACAAAAGTGGTCCTTTTGGGATTCGAGTACTCTTCGGTCAATGGAGTGCACGGTTGCTAGAAATTCTAATCAGGCAAGCCGTCTTATCCTAGGGCAGTCGTTCATAAGTCTATATGCATCCTATGGGGGCAAAATCTTCCTAAAGAACGCGTCTCCAAAGATATGATTCAACTATCAATTGTTTTGATGACTTTTAACATTTTCCTCAATTATTTATTTTGTTGTTATTATCAGTAATCCACATACACCAGAATCCAACAGTTTATGTAAAATTCGGTTTATATATGTACCGACCCCTAGCCCTTTTGCTTCTATTAAGGTCTTTTATAAAGAGCCTGTTCTGGTTAAACTGAAAGCCTCATCTCTAATCCTATGCCAGTGGTTTATTGCTTTGCAAAAAGATCAAGAGTTAAGTAATATCTATTCTCTCAGGCTTTTAGGCCTCTTTCCATTTTCGGGGGAGTGTTCTCAAAATTTTGGTAGGAATCTTGTTTCTTTGCATATTACTGAAAATGACTGCTAGAGATTATTACCCTAAGGTTTTCAATTTTGAGGGTCAACATTTTAAATGTAGAGAATGAAAATGGAATATCTTCTTAAAGTCATGAAGATTCTCCACGTGCTAACCAAAACATGTCCCAAAACACATGGAGATGGGCCCGCTAGTACCTATGAAAAGGATTAGTGGAAATTTGATGATTTTGATTGTAGAAATTAGATTCTCAATCATTTAGATAATTCCTAATATGGTGTATTCTCAAAATATAAAAAAACACTACGGAATTATGGGAGGCTTTAATCAAGAATATGCCATTAAGGATGTGGGTACTGAGAAATATGCAATAGAATAAGTCTTGGACTTCCAAATGGAAGAAGAAAAATCTATTGTTGCACAAATGAGAGAATTTCAGAAAATAAACCATGAAGTCTAAACTAAAGAAATGGAATTACCAAACAATTCGTAGTGGGAAGTACTATTCATAAACTCCCACCTTTAAGAAAGATCTTGGTATTAACCTGAAACACAATAAGAAAGAGATGAAATTGAAAGATCTCATCACCTGACTCAGAATTCAAGAGCATCACCAAGAGCGTGATATAAAGAGTAAGGATTCAGAACATGTGGATAAGCCTAATGTCACCGAGACCAAAATTGAAAATAAAAGGCCCAAATGTAACATAACCAAAGCCAATAAAAGTTAGAAGAAAGTCAGAACCAAGCTCTGAAGCCCCACAAAGACAAAAAAGAAAAAGGATATTAAATGTTTTGTATGTTGGAAAAAGGGCTATTACGCAAATGAATGTAGTCGCCAAGGAAAAAGAATCAAAGGCATGAATCAAGCCAATCTCGTGGAGAACTTTATGGTGGTTGCAATAGAAGTGAAACTTGTGAGCAAATGTAGAGATTTGTGGGTTGACATTGATGTAACTAGGTAAATCTATGGTGACAGAGTGATTCATCTTTTACGAGCAGGTAGGAGATGGTTAAGAACTTTATATAGGAAACTTCTCAATGTCTGTGAGTCCATCTGCGTCTGTGTGGGGGTGAAGTTTGCCTAAAGAAAGTGTTTCTAAAGACATGATTCGGCTACTAATTGTTTTGGTGACTCCTAACCTTTTCCTCGGTTATTTCTTTTATAATTTGTAAGGATTTTAATATGTTGGCCAGATTCATGGATTGGACAAAAATCCAATTCCAGTCAAAATTCTATTTCTATTTATTTTAGACGAAGAGTTTGAAGAGGTTAAAGAGTCCCAGAAGAGTCGGAATGAAGGTATTTGAATTAAAAATGTCATATCTTACAACCCAAACGTCGGATAAGCGACCTACCATTGGAAAGCTTTTTCGAGTAAATATTCATATGTTTTAAGATTATATCAATTGGAGCTAAAACTACAAAATTATGGCATCACGAAGTTTGCAAAAATTGTGCTGTCCGAAATTATGAAACTACTATTACGTGAACTTCTGTTTCTACTTTAAGTGGGACTTTTTTGTTTTATGCCAATTCCTATTCTAATTAGATTACTATTATGAGGTATAAAATTGGAACTATAAAAGGAGATTCTCTCTAAATCCTAAGACAGAGATCTTATTGTTTTAAGTAAAAAATATACTTTTAAAAATCATCTTCTCTAGAGTTTTTATTGAAGAGTTGAAGTTCTACTCTAAAGATTATTATCTTCTATATCTTTTTGTGGAAGATTATCTTCTAAGTGTAAAAGATCTGAAGAGTCAAGTTAACAACTAAAAGGTATCTAGTTGATTGGATTTATAATAGGCAATGATAGGTGATTGTTGTAGAGTAATTTTTTTTTACAAGAGGTTGACATTACAGAGTCATGCGGATATCTGCAAGTAGCTTGCAACTACATAATAATTCATAGTGCTTGATTATTAGTCCTGTATGGACTCGTGGTTTTTTTCGGGATTGGGTTTTGACGTAAAAATCATATATTTTTGTGGTGTGTGCTTTTGTGTTGATTTGCTTATTCTATTTCCGCTGCATAGTTGGTTTTTTGCATACATGTTGTTGAGGTTGATTGCGTTGATCTATTCTAAAAGCTCTCCCAAAGCCTTTTAAAGTTGTTATCAATAATTTGCATAAATTGGAATCCAATATTTTCATCGATTGCTTCCCTTTTTATTTTGGTTGTTTTGGAATGAGGTCAATTAAATTCATGAAGATTTGGAGAGGACGAAGTTGGCAGGTACATGCTGTTTTGTCATTGGTGAACATGGTGGAGGAGGTGCTTAACAAATTCAGTAAAAGTGCTGGCCATCTATCTGTTTGCAATTTTTATTTGGGTTTTTCACATCTCAATCATTTGTTGGTGTTTTCTCTTAATATGGTTTTCTTGTGTCTTTTGTGACTTGGTAGAATTGTTCTTGAGGAATTAGGGAAATCTTAAACTTGTGTATAAAATAGGAACGTCACTTTCTCCTGTACTGGATTCTTTGTGGGGATTGCTATTTGATCTTAAAAAAGAGCTTAGTACACTCGCCCTTTTTTTAAAAAAAATTTATCTAAATGCCCACTCTCTCTCATCCTCTCCTTCCCCTCCCTGCCACTCTCTCCCCTTCCCCACCTTCCCATCCCAGCGACAATCGCCGGCTCCAGCGGAGGGGGACGGCCCCCTCCATCTCCCTCTTCCTTTCTCTTCTCCTCCTTCTCCTCCTCCTTCCTTTCTTTTCCTCTACTTCCGCTCCATTTGTAACTCTCCCTCTCCCTCTCCCTCTCCCTCTCCTTCCTAGTTGACGACGACACTCCCTATCGCCATTGACTGGTCGTCCAACGGGAGATCTGGTGGCCTTGGCATGATGGGCCACCCGCTCACCCGTCGGGCGACCAATCGATGGTGACTGAGAGGGAGGAAATGGGCGAGAGAAAAAAATAGAGGAGAACGAGAAGAAGAGGGAGATGGGAGCGTTAGGGTAATTTCATAATTTTTTAAAGGGATAAGTATAGTGAGCTCCTTTTTTAATTCAAATAGCAACCCCCCTTCTTTATTTATATGATAACTAGGGAGAATCCAAGATGGACAGTATTTGAAGATTGGACTCCAGGATAAACAGCCAACTGTGCATACTGGTGGAAGACAAGATCGTGTTCCTAGTACCACTGAATTAAAAGAGTGCATATAAAACGTTTTAAGATGAGCATGGTACACAAGCACATACCACATATTGGTAATATCGATTTGATAAGATGTATTGCTCGGGAACCCACGCTACATTATAAAAATTAAAATTGATCCAATAGCCTAGAATAGATTGAAGAGAGTATGTCCCCCACTTGTAGCAGTCTTCTCAATGAAGAATAAAACTCAATGATTGATGCCTAGTGGCATAAATGGATCAGCCCACTTGGACTTTGTACATGCATCATCCCTTTAGGCCTTCAGTCATCACTCATTTTCCAATTTTGATGAATAGGCAAGATGCAATGTATTGGGTTTGTTTTAATGCATAAGGACAAGAAGTCAATTCCTACACTCTCATTTGATAACTGTCTGATAAAAGGATGAAACCCATCCATAACAAGAACCTAAAATCATAAAGAAAAACATGCACTTGATGACGGTTATGTGACACTGGAATCACAACATCTAAGCAAGCGACAAAAACCATGACGACAAAAACTGGAAAGCACACAGAAATCAGTAGAAAAGATGACGAGTCATGACGTCGTCCGAAAGCCAAATATCGACCGAGTCACCAGTCTCCGACTCTCCCGACTCATGGTCCAATCCGAGGAACGATTCCAAACTCGAGATTTGCTCGTACCATCCAACATTAGTATCCATTTTCGAGAAGTTTCGAAATGATGCTGGGTCAGGTTCTTCCATAGGAAAGTACAATTCTAGCTCCATTGGGAAATCAGCTCCGTTCGATTGAGTAAGGCCCTTTGGATTTGGGATTCCCGAGTTTGGAACTGAGTTAGTGGGGGTGGGTTTGGAGGCTGGGAAGTTGAGTTTGGCCTTGTGGCCTCGGATTTTCTTGGCGGCGTGGTCGTAAGCCATTGCAGCCTCTTGGGCAGTGTTAAATGTCCCGAGCCATACTCGGGCGCCTTTGACAGGATCTCTAATCTCGGCCGCCCATTTGCCCCAAGGTCGTTGCCTTACGCCTCTGTATAGATACTTGAGTGCTCTCTTCTTCTTCTTCTTCTTCTTCTCTTCTGAGTTGCCATTTGCTTCTTTTGGAACTCGTTTTTTTGAGGAATTGTTTCCTTGCTTTCCTACATGCACCCATGAAGGTTCAAAGGTTATTCAAATTAAGAAGAAGAAGAAGAAGAAGAAAGGAATTCTATTTCCAAAAGGGGTCAATGAATATTAATAAGCTAAGCTGGGTCGCAAGCCACTGGAGCTCAAGTCAATTGGGCTAAAGACTGGTCATTGTCTTAGATTGAACTCGAGCATGGCATAGGTTTTTTTAATATAGTTGTGATAACTATATGAGGAATGTTGTTCAGCCGTAGCCATTGGCCCATATGCTGAGGAAAATTTGCCTAACCTTCCTTCTTTATACACAAACGTTTTTTCATAATCATATAGCCCATAAGTATTTTCAGTAGTGTAAGTCTCCGTCACCCTACAGTGAATGATGAATACACATCAATATTTTTCATATATATATATATATTATAAAATAATATAATGGATGTCAATAAGAGCTGGAATTGATATTATTTGATCAAATGATAGTAATTAATATTTTTTGATCAAGTGATACTAACTCTTAATTTTGTAGTAGTTAAATTCAACGATAGATAATAGTTAGATTAGTGATGAGAGTGTTCACTAATTACTCTTAATTTTGTAGTAGTTAAATTCAACTATAAATAATAGTTGGATTAGTGATGAGAGTGTCTAAGGAATTGAATTAATGATAGATGCACTATGAAAATACAGTAGCAAAAGGAAACATGTTGATAATTTATCTTCACACTTCAACATAAGAGTGATGCAAGACAGCGTCAAGCATATTGTCCTTGAAAAGAATGTCTAATATGTCATGCCCAAAGAGATGCTCAACAATCAAAGTATGTTGGGAAATTAATGGGTTTGGATTTATAACACGAACATGTTCAATGTTGGCTGACCAAATGATTTTAACCTTGGGTCCTTTTTTTGGTTTTTTTTAATCTACATGGTCTTTAAGGTTTCCTGTAGCTTATACCTAGGGGCAGACCCAAGTACAAGATTTTCAAGGCTTCAGGCCCCTTGTCAAAATTTCTTTGAGAAACCATGTAAAACCTGAAAATTAAATTTTCTATTTACATTTTAATTTCCCCTCCGCCAATATTTTTTTTACATAGAACCCCCCATTACAAAGAGAATTTTCTGGTATGGCCCTGCGTATTCCTAGATCAGTGCCCAATGAGAACTTGTGTGTGGATTCAGAGTAGATGTGCCCAAAGGCCCTCTATATGCAAATAAAGAGTGCTTCAAGTGTATCATGGAGAATATGCATTCATATGATTTTTTTTTCCTTTTTTTGTCTTTCCTCAATTTGTAGAAGGAAAAAAAAAAGAAATTGTTAATGGTAACAAACTAGTCTTTTGAGGAACCTCTATGCCATTCTTTTCAATATTTTTGTCTTTTCAAGAAACTTTGTAGAGCATCTCCAAGGGAGGTGTTAATTTTAGAGATGCCAAATGAGATTTGAAGGTTGATGTGTTATTTTAAATGTTTGAATTTTGACAACTCCAACATATGTGTCAAAAGTCATAACCTCTTTTTTTAAAAAAATATCTCCAACAATTCTATTATTACAAACTTTTAAGGGGCCTAAACATTAAAATATTAAAAGAAAATAAAAGGCAGTTACTTTTTTGAACTTTTAAATTTAGCATAGCAAGGGTTATACCAAATGCCATGTCAAAATTGACATAGCCCTTGGAACACTAACGCAATGCCTTTTGTTAATGTTACATGCCTAATGGCATTTTAACACCACCGTTGGAGTTGCTTTTAAAAGCCTGGACTCATTTCAATAAGTTTGATTTCATAAAAGGTAAAAGTCCAAATGTGGAGAAAATGAGAAAAAACTTTCTCTTCTTGTGGAGAAAATGAGAAAGAAACTTTCTCTTGTCCCAATTTCTTTGCATTTGTACTCCTTCAAACAAAGGACAATATCCAATGCACTTGTTTCTTTGTTTTGAGTACTTTTTAGTAAAAAATGAAATGATATCCAAGGAAAAAAATTTCCACCATTTCATACTTTAATTAATTCCTTCATGTTTTGGTTTTCAAGTATAAAGCATTCACAATTATTGTAGATAGCATATCCTTACCTGATAAATTGTCAATTGTTTGTCTTGAAAACAAAATAGAAACACAGTTCACAGTAGAAGAAGTTATGCACATCAAACAATAGAAACGATAAAACCATAGAAAATAAATTTCATAGGTTCTCTTTTTCCCAAAAAATCTAGAATTTTTTGAAAATAAAATCTCAGTGCAAAATCATGTGTAAACATGCTCTAAGCATACGGCCATTATTAGAGCAGAGTTTAAAGTGATTTTCTTAGTTTTCGACAACACGCCACAGTTGTCTTAAGCTACTCCCTAATATTAAAAATGATTCAAAGGCCACATTTTCTTAAGCTATACAAATCTTAAGTTAACTTACTAATATTAAAAATGATTCTAGCAATGCAGAAACCCTCTCTTTGTGGACAATTTCGTGCATGAACAAGCCCCATTTGACTGCAAATTAAGCTAAGCAAACGGTGTCTATGTTCCATTTTCCTATGCTAATTAATTATGATTAAGTGGTTAACCACAGATCTAACATCGCTCTGTTTTATCAGATGAGATGTGAGGCCAATCACCACCTGATGAAGATTCCTGGTGATAAGATATGGGGCTTACAATAACCGAACTTTCTAATATGCGATATGTGGTAAGAGGATTAGTTGGACCCAAGTTTCATTAAACATTGGATTCATAGATCATATGAACTGGTAGTCACATAAACACTCATGAAGCTAATTCACAGCTCACTAGTCCATAATGCAAGATGAAGAGCAAAGGCTGAAAAGGAGAAAAATCTAACCAGCTAAGAGAGATTTGATCAGTCCCTCCGGCCTGAAACTGGTTTGCTCTAAATCTCCACAAGCACCACTATCTAAGAAATCCAGCAGCAGGAGATCAGAAATGACAGCTCCTCCACACATCTTTCCTTTTCACTTTTGCCTAATGTCAGTCACCCACTAGTCGAGAACAAAGGAACAATGCACAATCCCTAACACCTCCCCTTCCCCTATTTATAGTACTACTTCAATTCCCCAGTTTCATCTCTCTGTGATGATTAGTTGATATGTGAGAAAAAGAAACCGGCATTCATGATTCTATCAATATGACCATGGCCTGCCAATGATTACTGAATGGAACAAATGGGTCAGTTGAAACTATGGCAAATACTTGTAGCCTGTGGTCTCACCCGTCCATTTAGAGTGCCCATTCCGCAAGAATGACGTTTTCCTGTGAGAAGTTCGTGTATCGTGGGGCCGTCTAAACTGGCGTACTCAATTTACTGCTTAGATCATCAATCTATGGTGATGGCCTCCCATGATCACATTGGAGGATGAGACAAACGAAAAAAAAAAAAACCCCTTACAATCTTCAACGGTTGCAAAGAGTACTCCCAAAAATTAACCCCCTTGGGCCAGTGCACCTTACAATTGCGAATCAGGAAGGGAGATAAGGTGGGACCCTCTTTTTTGTTCGCATTAGTAGAAATCTGTGGGCAGCTTCGATTTTTAAATTCAACGAAACAGACGTGCAATAACTACAGGAACGGGCTGCGCTGCCATGCAGCTGCTTTAACACAAGCCCGAGTCAATTCATAATAACTTAACCTGACGACACCGAAACGCTTTAACTTCGACGCCTCAAACCACGCTTTATCTTCGGGGCCTCAAACCTAGTAGTTAAGATGGGATTATTAAACAGAATTTCGAAGCGCGTCTCACCGGGAGTTCACTTGGTGGAAGGAATGAAACCCTTACCAATTCAAAATCTGAGTAGCTTAAAATATTTTTTTATGTTTATAGAACATATCCAAAATAATTTACTCCAATAAAAATTGATCTATTGCAAATGATAAAATATAATTCCTAATGTAATTATTAAATATGATCAAATATGATCAATAATTTATATGATTGTGTTAATTAAATTATTAATCATATTCTTGGTTTTCAAGTTGGAAAAAATCCTATTTTAGTAAAATATGAGAATTTGACCTACATGTGCAAGGCATTCATTATGAATGAATACTATTTTTAATAGATGAATCTCATTGTAAAGTTCTACTCCTTCCACTAAGGGCAAATTTGAGTGAGGCTCTAGGAGGATCCAAACTCTTCGTTGGGCAAATGGGCAACCATGAGTAGCATGCATATGGGTTAATTATATGAAGTTCAACTCATGGAGCTCACTTAAAATGCAAGTTTACCAGTAGAAAGAGGACTGATTGAAGGGTTTCCTCGTAGACAAGGGGATCCAAAAGTTAGTATTACTAAATTATTTTAGCCATTGATCTAATAGTCTTAAAATATAAGGGTATGTTAATTGCAGATTTTCATCAGATTTAACCTCACCAGTTTATCATAGTCTTTGATTTAATACTCTCAAAGTTAAACGGCAACTAAAATGTAGATTTTTTTTAGATTTAATCCAACAGTAAGTGAAATTTTAGTGAGCATAAAATTGAGCCTGACATCAAATTATGAGAACGAATGGCTATCAATGGGCTTGTGCTATTGATAGGTGGGCCCAAGTTGGTGCGAAAGTGATGGACTACAGCTTGCAATTGCCCATAGAAGAACATTAAGGCAACTCTCCTTTTCTTTTCTTTTCTTTTCTTTTCTTTTTTCTTTTTTCTTTTTTGGCTTTCTTCCTTTCTTTTTTTTTCTTTTCTTTTTTTTTTCCATAGCAGCTTTCATCTTCAATTAAGCTTTCAATATATAAGCGGAACTCATAAATCAAAATTTAGGTAGATGTAGCTTTGTGAATGATGTCGTTGATGCTATTATATGATATGTGATTCTAAGTATCCATGTACTTGATTGGCGTGTACTGCGGTAAGGTGATCATCAATGATGTGTGGAAAATGAAAATGGTTGGCTGGAGGTGAAAGATGTGAGGTTTAACTCTTTTGAAAGATGTGAGTTTTAACTCTTACTTCAGTTATTAAAAAAAAAAACAGTCATGAAATAAACAAATTAAAAAGGCAGAGATCAGTCTAATGGGGGAACATTTATGGACACTACGGGCCAATACTGTTGTGAACTTTGTTACATGGGCCACATACTTAAGAAGGGGCACCTTGTCTTCCATGTGGTGCGTCTCTTCAGAATTCCCATCAACAGTTACAGATTTCTCTATTTGATAATATCTGATAAATGAAGTTCTAAGTCGAACGACTGATATTTGTCTTCAAAATCAAAGGTGACAACTTATTAACAAACACTTTGAAATCCTTTTAATACTTTGTATAGAATTCTTAGAAACTCAGAGAAAATTGGGATTGAACAACGGAATATTAAGGATTTAGAATAGGGAAAGATATAATATATAGATGTGGATGGGAGGGACCCTAGGAATTGTTTTACTAGGGCGATAAGCCCCTAATCTATTCCTTTACTGGGCTTAAAGAATTATAGCCAAAACAGGTCCATGAAATGGCGCTTTTCTAGCTGTAAGTCACAAAATTTAAGAGGAGATGTATGCTTTAGGCTTTAGCCATTCCTGCAGGCCTATTTAGGAGAAACTACAGACGGTGAACGTTGAAGTAAACGGCTTCCTGTTGCTCATACTTCAATGACAATGATATCGTTTTGCAGGAAGTAAACACCCTATCTCACTCTACACATGTATATGATATTATCCCGCAAGCTCAACCCTATATACATGTGTGACTTTGACCTCTTTTGTCAATGGCTATCACAATTTTACTTTTAGTGAACCTTAATCCATAAAAAAAAAAGTGTAAGCTTTACGTATATTTCTAATTATTTTTTTTCTATAATTGATATGGGGCTCCAAAACGTGTCACACGGGCAATGAAGGTGAATGTTTGCTGTCGTTACTGGCGACACATCACTAGTGGAGAACACTTGCTGCTTTTCCACACGTTTGTCTTTTCAGGCTTGGACTGTCGTTCGTTCGTTCCTTATCCGTCTACGATTAATGACACCTGACCGCAACTTGGGATAAACCGAAGAAAGCATTAATAATGGAGTCAAAGTGCTTTGTCATTGCCTTTTCAATGGACGCTCTGAAGAAAGAGTCGACTTGAGCCATGGTATTTGCCAGCAGTGAAATCTGCCATCTAGTGAAATCTGCCAGATGGCAGATTTCCACACTTTGTTTTGAATTACGGAATACATACTGAAGAGGATATTTTCAAGAAATTATTAAAGGAGTAAAGAATGATGAGCATACGGTGGAGATCATTTCTTTCAATCCTCATGCGAATATCCGGACATCCATTCACACGGTCCTTCTCAAGTCTCACACTATTAGCACTGCAACTATGGATTGGTCATGTGTATGATGCATATAGGATTAACACTTTCCTATTTTATTTGGTTGATAGGTAGTGAATAGTTTCTTGTGAAAGGTGCAGTCATTTGATGGCCTTTTCTTGATGTTTTCCTCAATCCTTCACTCTGTGCCTGCATGTGGACAATGGTTCATTTGTTTGTTAAATCTGAGTACCCTGAAGTGACATTCGATTAGGATCATTCAGTATCATTTGAGTGTTCTCTAATTCATGGGTTAGACAAAACTCAAGTTCAATTGAGTTGTAATTTTTATTTTTAATTTTTTTAAATTGGACTATGGCATGCTTCTCTAGTTTCCCATTCTTTGATACCAAAGATGATCGTCTTTGTACCCGTAAATGTAGCCCTGTTTGGGTGAACCACGTAAAATCTCGTGTTTCTTCTTGTGTGGTTGGTTTCCTTGTTGATCTTGGATTAATGTATGTGCACAACGAGTGATGTCCAAATTACAACAAGTGGTACCAGAGCCGAGGTGGTGTTCTTCGGGTTTCTGAGCGAGGTAGAGATCGATCAGTGGCTTGGAGGTTGTGCGCATGAAGATCAACTGATTGAATCATTGTCGAAGGATTCAGATCTCTGTTTTCGAAACAGAGAAGAAGAGAGATCAGGTTCGTGATCTCTGGTTCGGCCACCATCGGAGAAGAAGAAGACGACATTGGGTTCTCCGATCTCGCTGGGATCGGAGGAGAAAGGATTCACATGTTTTCAGATCTCTCGGAGTGAATTTTTGCGGTTGTAATATAATCAAAGGGTCACACACACCGAGGTAGAAGACTCATGGAAAAAGGGGTTCTTGCTACTGGAGAGGTTCTGGTTTTGGGTTGTTTTGTGGCTGCCAGATTTCACGGAGAAGACTGGAAATCAGATCTTTGTTTGGGCCACCGGTGAAGAACAACAGAAGGTTTTGTTTTGATTACTTTTGGATCGGATTTGTTGCATCAAAAACAGAGAAGGCAGAAACATAGAGAAGGCAGAGAGAGGAAGAAACGGGCATTGTACTGTTTACAGAAAGAGAGAAGGTAGAAGGCAATGGGAGGAATAAACATGGTGTCTTTCTTGATGTTCACCGAAGAAGAGATTAAAAAAAAACTGTTGTTCGAAAAACACGAGATTCTCTCTGTTGTGTTCGCCGGGGTTCTCGCTGTCTCTGTTGTCTTCGCCGGATTTCCAGTCGTCGCCGAAGAGCGCTCCACACGCCGTCGTCAACCACCACTGGTCCCTGTCCACCGCACCCGAGGAAGACACAGGGCCAGCGTTGCTTTGTGCTTCTGGTTGCAGAACCTGAATAGAGGTAAAAGACAGTTCCAATCCAGGTTGGGTTGGATTGAGGTCAGGTCGGGTTGACCTGACCTGTAAGCAGCGAAGCCCAAGCAGGAAAAGAGGTTGCAGCTAGGTCAGTTGGGTTGGGTCCAACCTGACCCGTGTGTGCAAAGTCCAGCCCAGTTCAGAATTGCAGTGCTGACGTCAACACACATCAAGAGAGGAGGTCAAAGTCAGTTTGACCAATTTCAACGGCTAAAATTGTTTCTGCGATATCTTGATCGTCCGATGTCCGATCGAAGATTCGTTTGCGCCTACGGACTCGTTTCGAGCAGATCTACATGATTGTGGAAGAAGATTGGCTGTTTCACTGTCAACGAAGAGTTTGACCAAATTCGAATCACAGAAAACCATTTTTGCGGTATCGGAGCCATCCAGGGTCGGATTTCAGATTCGTTTCTTCCAGCATGCTCGTGGTGACGAGATATACAACTTGATGCAAAAATATGAAGAAGATCTAAACAGATGTGGATTCAAGTCAGAATTAAGTCTACTCACTTAGTTATTGTTGCAAACCCAATAATAGGAGTCGCTGGCCTAGTTGGAAAGGGTTTGCTGATTCAAACGAAGTTGTTCATTTGGGATTCACATGCTTTCCGGATCGCATGTGATGCGATTTATCTTGCCAAAGCCGAAAAAGCAGCAAGGAGGAGCTGATGTGTCAGCAGTTGTCAAACATGTGTTTGATTGATCGGAGGCCCGGTTAAATGGAGTTTTTTGACCGCTCGGAGGCAGAGGTTTCTGCAATTATGAAGTCATCTGGACTTGTATTCCCAATCTGTTTTGCTTGGATGCCTGTGGTGGTTGGATCTTCAAAGTGATGTTGAAGATGAGGTAGGATGGTGAGTGATTCAGGATATCACTCAGATTCGTCAATAGTTTTGAGCTTTAAGTTCGAGGTGGAGTTTGACGAGATGAACTTTGCTCCAAGTTTATGTGCTGGTTCAACATGTCACAATGTTGAAGAAAACTGCATTGTTGGTGTAATAACGTACCATTCAACAAGGCACGTAAAGACATTGCCGGTTTTATCTCCTGGTAGCTCGAGTTGGATGGAATTTAAGCCAAGGTGGAGATTGTTGGGTTTATGTCTTGTATTCCGGTTTAGCCGAATGAGTACATTGGTTTAGCCAGGGATTGGTTTAAGGTCAAGGGTATTTTGGTAATTGTACCGAGGCTTTCTTGGTGGCCAAGAAAGTGGAGATTATATATATGTATAGTCTGTAACCCTAGATCTTGCGCTGAAGAAAGGTGAGAGCTCTCTTGCCTGTGGTGTTCCCACACCATGTAGGTGAGACGATGTGAGAGAACGAGAGTCTCTGTATGCTTTACTTGTGATAATGAAGATGATCGTCTCTGTGCCCGTGGACGTAGCCCTGTTTAGGTGAACTACGTAAAATCTCGTGTTTCTTCTTGTGTGGTTGGTTTTCCTGTTGATCTTAGATTAATGTATGTACACAACGGGTGATGTCAAAATCACAACAGACTGTGGCATGCTTCTTTGGGTTGTTTCAATAAAGTAGTTTGAATTAAATTGGTTATAACTCTTAAACCGTTCGTCAAATCGATGTAATCTATCTACCATTAGAGAGCTCGTTTTGAGTAAATATCTGTATAGTCTAATATTGCATCAATTAGAGTTAAAACGACAAAGTTATAGCGTAAGAAAGTTTGCAGAGAAAAGTTGGTTCAAACCAAGAATCGTTCATTCAAACCAACCTGGCATGAGTTGAAAATTTTCGTCTAGAAACATAGTTCGTTCGAACTAAGAAGTGCTTGTTTCAACGAAACACAGAGAAAACACCATCGGCTAGCACGAATCACTTTCTATTTTGTGCCAGGATTACCTATAGAAGTGTTTATGGGCTCGCCAAGCCGGAGCCCGATCCAAGGCCAGCCCGCATTGCGATGGGTTTGGATTAAATAATAGAAAGCCCAGAGCCCAGCCCGTATTACAAATGCATGTAGTTCAATTTAATAAGTACAAACAATTACCCAAAAGGCCATTAAATTGATTAAAAGCTCGATTTGGCCCGACCCAATTGATTAAATGGGTAGGCTTCGGCGTGACTTTTATGGCCCATGTCGGGCTTGAGTTGTGATCAACGTGGACCCCAGTGTAAGGTCTCAGTTGTAGCTTTACTGGCCGGTGAGTCAAGATCGTATCCACAAGGAGTTAATTTTCGTAAAAAACCTATCCTAATTGAAAACTACTGTTAGCCTAATAAAATCTATAAAAATATACAACTACTAAATCTAAAAATTGAATTTAAATTACAATTTCAAATCTGAAATTTATTTAACAAATTAGAAATTAAACCTAATCTAAAAATCTTAAACTAAAACAATTTTAGAACTAGAAACTACAAAACAATAAACTAGATCAAATTACCAATTTAAAAAAATAAATAAACCATGCACTAAATTAAAAACCAAAAATAAATCATTCAGAAATAAGGGGGAAAAAATAAAATAAAAAGAATTCTAGTTTCTTTTATTATGGGAAATTAGAACACTCTATTAGCAGAATTAATAAAAGTCCACAAAAACACTGCACCAAGTGCGTGCTGTTACCATACACAATCACACGATGTCAATCCAAGGTGGGACCCCTTGACCTCACTAATTATGTCTTTTAAATTGAAATGAACCAATATAAATAATAATACCGAAAAATAATTAAACTAGAAAAAAAAAAGAAGAAATCTCTCCTTACCTTAGATTAAGACATCAAGAAAGAGAGGGGACTTATGCATAATCCGGCTTCAATGAAAGAGAGGGGACTTGTGCATAATCCGGCTTCAATTTTCGCACATCACCAAGGGAAGAATAGATGAACAAGAGAAGTTGATGGATGAAAGAGAAGGGAAACCAAAAGTGGGCTTGGCCAAACCCCACCTTGATTTATGCGTGTGATATGAGAGATGGAGAGAGTGGCTATTGAGATGGGTTATGGCATGTGGTGATTAAAAACAACGGGCTGAAGACGTATTGGTGGCTGTCTTGTATATTTAGAGCATGGGTATTGACACATATATAGGAGAGAGAGAGAGAGAGAGAGAGAGAGAGAGAGAGAGAGAATTGGCGTGGAGGGGAATGGAAAGTGGGTTTGAATGATGAGTTGGTATGACAGGTGGGACATGAGAATAGTGTATATGGCTTGGAAATAATATATATATATATATATATATAAGAAAGAGAATCTGGATGGTGAGTTGATGGACTTGAGATGGAATGTAGTGAATGATGTATATGGGCTTGATTTCTGCTGTGCGGTATATGAGCTTGATCTCTGCTGTGCACAACTCCTTTTTAATTTTTTCCACTTGATTTCCTTTCCTTGTATGCTTCAAGTAAGTCTTCCTTCTTTAGCTCATTGTTTCCAACAAATTATGAACTTTGTGAGATAAATTGACTTTTATTCTTGTAGGAGTCCCTCTCTAGACGTACTTTTGAAATTTAAAACTCATATACATAGACTTGAAATGGCCCCACTTTTGATATCATCTTAATATCCAAAATTTCTTCTTTTAAGATTTTCAATTTTCTCCAATATTGGAGTAGCGGGGTCCACCAAACCAACATGGCTGTGAGATTCCTGTGGACTCAAGCACTGTGTGGGGTTCTCATAATGATTACATCTTTTCTTCTCTCTTTTACCTCAACCTTTCTTTGGATTCCTTTATAAATGTTTCCTTGGCTTCAAGATTTGACGTGGGTCCCTTCTCTCGAATTTTCCTACGCACAAAAATGATTTTTAGTTAAAATAACAACTTTAACCAAAGTCACAGATGCACTAATGCAGGGTCAATTCATATAAAATAACACAATAAATTTACATCATTGATTATGATTTATCTTTATTTAACAAATGATGAAAAAAAAACATTTTTCATTTTTATATAAAATCGTGAATTTGAAAAACCTTCTAAAAATGGAAATATAAAAATGAAAAGTTTTATGATTTTATTAAAAATTGTTGATTTTCAATGAATTTTTAATGAAAAACCAATAATGATGTTTTTCACACAAATGAAGAAATATCTAATGAATAAGTTCTTAAAATCTCCTAAAATGAACATAAACTGATACATTTTTAAGAACTTATTAGGCTAAGCCTGGGCCAATGTTTCTAAAGGCAAGTCAGGCTTGCATATGCCTTAGCCCCACCTAGCCCGACCAATGAACACCCCTAACTACTTGTCTTATTTCTATATGGACTATAACCTTAAGGTACAAATTGTGAGTTCTTTAAAGGATTTCTCTTTCAACCCTAAGTACCACATATCCTTGTTCTAAATTTAGAAACCATATTAGAGATTACTTTTCTTCTCTAGAGCAATCATTAGAGAAACGTGCTCAGTTGCTAAGCTTCGAATGATTTGTGCTTTTACTCTTGTGGATGATTCATTCACCTTGCAGAATCAGGGTATCTTGATTTAAGCACGAGGAATGGTAAACGACATGGTCGTCGACAAGTAATATTATTAGAGTCCTCAGGTTGTAACAAACTAGGGAAGGTCTATGAGTATATTGTAACTATTCGGTTCATAGTATTTGATTTTCGTTGGTTCAAGTGATAAGACATATGGTTTTTCTCATGTTGTTTTCCACGTTAAAAGGCATGTATCTCTTTTCTTGTTGTTGATTGATTTATAGTCCTTTTATTTTCTAGCCATTATTAATTAGATTGTACTTTAGAAATTAGATTGAGACCTTGAGCCTTTCATCTTTAGAGGTTCTAAAGAACCTCACAAGTCGTATTGAAGCAGGTTACACAAATCTGTTGTGTATAGATCTATTGAGTTTTGTAGAATAGAATTCAACCGTGAGGCACATCGACAACCAAGCCACCTTTGTTGGTGAAATCTAATTATGCATATTGTAAAGTTAGGATATTACTTCCTCAAGCCCATTGATGATGATGTATGGAATTCTATTGAATATGGGTACACTAGACCCACCGTTGTGTTTGAAGGGAAATCTATTATTAAACCTAAAGCGTAATGGACTAAAGTGGAAAAGCACGCTTCCAACTATAATAACAACGCTATTAATGCTATTTACAATGGAGTCTCGGTCTCTGAGTTCCTCAGGGTCTCTTCCTGCACCTCTGCTAAGGAAGCATGATTATTCTGCAGATGATTCGTGAGGGATGGTGAAACATTTAAAACTTCAAAAATTGACAACAACCTTTGAAACGCTTAGTATGGCTGATGATGAAACTTTTGATAATTTTTATGTTAAGTTGAGGCAATATTGTCAATTTGATTTTCAATTTGAGAGAGTTTATTCCTAAAAATAAGAATGTCAAGAAAATTCTACAATCTTTCCTAAATAGATTTCATTGTAAAGGTTGTACCCATTGAAGAAAATAGAACACTAGATACCCTCAAGGTTAATCGGTTAGTTAGAAATCTTCAAACTTTTGAAGCAAACCTTAGGACTAGTGTAAAATCTCAAAGGATTGCCTCAAAATTTTCTAAAGAATCAAAAAAGGATGTTGAAGATGATTTTGATTCTTATTTTAAGGAAATCATTTTCAAGTTGCAATTAAGTTTATGAAGAAATTTGAAAATTTGCTGGAAGGAAATACGTCTCGCTTCAAGATATCAAAATGTAAGATAAAGTCTGAAAAATTTGTTCAATGCTTTGAATTCAAGGGTTTGGTCGTGTGGTTTATCAGTGTCTAAACGGAAAATTCAAGACCAGTGGTAAGGTTCTTGCAGTGACATGGGATGATGATTCTAAGGAGGAAAACACTCATCATCATCATCATCATCAAAGCCTTATCCCAACCATGTTGTGGTCGGCTACATGAATTCTATTTCTCCATTCTGTTCTATTTTGAGCTAAATCTTTCGATAAGTGCAACTTCTTCAAATCTGAATTAATAACTTCCATCCATGTTTTCTTCGGCCTACCCTTACCTCTTGATGGACCCTCCACCTGTGTATCCAAACTTTTTCTCACCGGTGTCATTACTGGCCTACGCTCAACATGTCCAAACCATCTTAAACGAGTTTCTCTAATCTTATCTCCTATTGGTGCTACCCCTAAATGTTCTCGAAAGCTCTCATTTCTAATTTTATCTTTCCTAGTTTTACCACACATCCACCTAAGCATTCTCATTTCCGCTACATCCATCTTATGAATATGTGTCTTCTTAATTGGCCAGCATTCTGCTCCATATGTCATAGCTGGTCTAACCACTGTCCTGTAAAATTTTCCCTTCAATTTTGTTGGCATTTGTCTATCACAAAGTACCCTCGAAGCTAGTCTCCACTTCAGCCATCCAGCTCTTATCCTATGCTCCACATCTTCGTCAATCTCCCCATTTTTACTAATCATCGAGTTTAGGTACCGAAAAGAATCTTTACGTGGTATCTCATGGGTTTCAATTTTGACAGTGGTTTCAACACTTTGTATATGTCCACTGAAATTGCAATCCATATATTCTGTCTTTGTACGACTTATTTTAAAGCCTCTAGATTCTAATGCCCTCCGCCATCTCTCAAGCTTTGTATTTACACCCTCTCTTGATTCATCCACCAATACTATATCATCTGCGAACAACATACACCATGGTACTTCTTCTTGAATATACACAGTTAACTCATCCATAATTAATGCAAAGAGATAAGGGCTTAAGGATGATCCCTGATGTAAGCCTATAGTCACGGGAAATCCGCCCATTTCTCCACATGTGGTTTTCACATTTGTTATTGCACCTTCGTACATATCCTTTAAAATTTCAATGTAACATTTTGGGACATTCCTTTTCTTTAAAACCCACCAAATTAAATTCCTCGGTACCCTATCATAGGCTTTTTCCAAATCGATAAAGACCATATGTAGATTTTTCTCTTTGCTCGGTATTTTTTCATTAATTGCCTAAGTGAAAAAATAGCTTCCATAGTTGATCTCCCTGGCATAAAACCAAATTGATTTTCTGAAATTTTTGTCTTTTTTCTCAGTCTTTGCTCTATTATTCTCTCCCATAATGTCATAGTGTGACTCATAAGTTTCATCCCTCGATAGTTGGTACAATTTTATATATCTCCTTTATTCTTATATATAGGTACTACAATGCTTCTTCTCCATTCATCCGGCATTTTCTTTGTTACAAGTATCCTATTGAATAGTCTACATAACCAACTTATTCCAACCTCTCCTAAGCATTTCCATACCTCTATCGAAATACCATCTAGGCCTGTTGCCTTTCCTGTCTTCATTCGCTTCAATGCTTCCTTCACTTCCATAAGGAGGAAATTACTAAGATTGATAATTCTAATCTTAACACTATCAGTTCTAAATGTATAGCTTTTATGGCCTTACTTGTTCTTTTAACAGGGTTTTACTAACAATAACTCTGATGATGATGAAGTGTGATATACTGAATAGGATTGG
Source organism: Sextonia rubra (assembly GCA_037013555.1). NCBI lineage: Eukaryota > Viridiplantae > Streptophyta > Magnoliopsida > Laurales > Lauraceae > Sextonia > Sextonia rubra. Next base: position 12,218,654 of record JASUAD010000007.1, on the reverse strand, counting down.
GAAGCATTTTATAAAAACCTTTGGAATAAGAAGATTGCTACCAAGTGGAAAGCTGCAAAAGATCAGCTTTCTTCCTTGAAACAAGAATTGGTTGAAGCTCTTTAAAAAGGTAAACCTTTTGGAAACTTAATACAGTACTATATTTGATGATTTGACTGATGCATAATGCAAATATGAGCTATTATCTGAGCAAGCTGAAAAATCTGCAAAAAATATTAAGTTCTTAAAGTAAGAGCTAGAGACATCTCAAAAGGAGAAAACTGACTTGAATGGAAAATCGAAGATGGTTATATCAGAGGTAGTCATTACAAAAGCTTCGCTAGATATATAGGATGAACATTGGATCGAAAAAGCTTGATGACGTCTTGTATAATCAAAAGTTGGCAAGTGACAAATGTGGTCTTGAATATGACAATAGTACGTTAACTCAAAAAACAAAGGCAAAATTGTTTTTTTTAATCAAAAGCACTACATTAATTTCTAAGGTTGCACAAGTTATACAAGTAAATAATGTTGCAAGTTCGTATAGGAAAAATGTGTAATGTCCTAAATCTATACTCATATGTCACCATTATTGAATCAAAGGACACATCCATCCCCATTACTATAAGTTAGAAGTTTACGAGAAATGAGCAATGAAAAAAGTAATTTTTTCCACTTACGATCAAAACCAAAGCCAAATGGGTTAGAAAGTCTGATCTGTATAATGATGTGGTATACATTGTGCTAACACTCCAAATTTGCTAGTGTGGGTATTGAAGTCCAAACGCTCTTGATGTGTAAGGTCAATCCCTCACCCCCAGAGCTAAAAACGAATATGATATTTAGAGGGAGTTACAATTAAGAGGAAGTGGCACAAATTGACAAATATGCTGCATGTTCATCAATAACTTTGTCAATTATGGATAAAAAAAGGAAGACAAACACAAAGTTGTTAGTGCAAGACATGTCAATCTTTTTTAATTTTTATTGAGAAAAAGCTTAATGTGTTTTAGGTATTATTCATATATAGATTGAATATATTATCTAGGGAGTTTTGTTCATAAATTGCCAAAAGGGAGATTGTTAAGATTACTTGAGTGTTGTCTAATTCATGGGCTAGGCAAAGCTCGGGATCTAATTGAGTTGTAATTTTAATTTTTTTAGATTGGACTATTGCGTGCTTCATCGGATCACTTGAATAAAGAAGTTTGAATTCAAGCAGTTATAACTATCAAATCGTATGTCTGATCAAACAAATCTACCTACCACTGAAAAGCTCATTTCATGTAGATATTTGAACCATCAAAAACTGCATCAATTGGTGTCAAGCCCCAAACTCGAGAATTGGGAATTAAGGTGGATCTCGACGTGCAACACTTGTAACCTGTGGCAATCCTTGCAATGTCAAGACACGTACGAACTGCCATAAGGGTAATTCCATAGGTACATGTGAGGAAAATCCATAAATATGTAATAACCATTTTGTATAATTAAGCAGAAACCTCAAGTATTCACCAATAATTATCATAGCATTAATAAAACCACATTCATTTGTTAATATAAACTAAGGTTTATTAATTCACCATCCACATGCACATGACATTAAGGTTTCGTAAACATAAACAAAAATTCAAGATAACATGTTCATCAAACAATAACTCCCATTAACATAACAATGACGACATGATCTACTCTATATTTAATCCAAATAAACCCGGTGACACGCTACGTCAGATGACTAGTAAAAGGCATCGTCCTTGTTCTATTTATCTATACCCCTAGGTACTATTGTGGTTCCCTCCGGGGATGCGTCGACTGTCGTATCAATTTATAGTTATGTACATGTAACACCAAAAGTAGCACTATTAACACAACAGTTAAGCATATATAAAGATATATAAAACTATTATGATGTATCAATTGAATTAGAATACATATTAATTAAAAGAGAATAATAACATAAGTTATACATATTGTGCATGTGAATAAGCATGAATAGTGAATCATAAATCGAAATGCAATAACATACTAGTTGGCATCCATATGGCTATCTTCTCTCTATAAAGAGAACACATTGTCTGGTGAGAAATCACTAATGGTCAAGCCAAGACCATCAGCAACCCTAAGAGCGCCAACCAACTCTTTATACAACTATTGCAGTAGATAACTTATTGAATAACCTTATTCAGTTCTATCAAACCTCCTATGGGTACAAGCTAAGTGGTGTCAGCTCAATGGTCTTAAGTCCGATCAGAATTCATACTTTCATACTTATTTTACATAGCGATCGGCTCATTCTTGTACTGAAATATATACCGGTCTTGAGATTATCATAATTCATAAACATATTCATTATCACTCAAACCATCATATATTCTTAAATTAAAAGGGGTGAAAGAGTTATAGATTGGCTTTTAAAGGAGAGTTTTTCAAGAATCAATATAATTAGACATACATATAGTAATATACACTCTTATATTTGCCTCAAATTTCAGTACTTTACCTAAATCAAACTGCTCTCTTGGTTAGATGGTGAAGAAAGCTTCAATAGAAGATAATCTAAAACATGCAAAGACATGCAGCATGTGAAATGGGTATAAGATGCATACATCTCTCCAAAATGAGTCTCCTTGACTCCATTAAACCCAAAAAACTGAATGAGAGTTATTGCTTACCTCAGAGGGCTGTAGATTGAAAAAGGAGAAGATGAAATTGTGAGTTCCAAAGGTAGAAGGTAAACAAGAAGATGGTGAGAAAGACAATGGAAACTTTGGTTCCAACATGCAACAGTTCCAAAATTCAAATTTGATGAAAAGGAGAGTGAGAGAGGAGGAGAAGATAGAGCTCCAGCAGAAATGTAGAGGAAATGTAGAGAAGGAGCAGTGAAGTTGGTTTTTAAATCCAAGTTTTTGGAATTTGCAAGCACATCCACTTAGTTTATAAAATTTATAGTTTAACGCATTTGGATATGAATTGGGCCAAGATGGATCTAAATTGAGCTGGCCCAAATATGAAAGTTGACCAACAAAATAAAATACATATGACTTAATTAATATGGTGCCAAGATGATGCACATCCAAGTAACTCTAATTTACAACAAGACCCTTAACTATCTAAGTAAGGTTTATATCTGACTCAATTACCTATCCATGATCCAAACCCAAGGGGTTTGAGTTAAATTAGTCTAAATTAGAATCAATTAGAGTAAAACAAGATTAATTATAGTAGATTACAATTAGTTCAAGTTTGGACCTTACAATCAGAGCTAAAATAATAAAATTATAGCTCAAGAAGTTTGCAAAAAAAGTTTGATTCGAACCAAGAATCATTCGTTCGAACGAACCGAGCATCAATTGAAGAATATCATTCAGAAACATAGTTCTTTTGAACCAACAAGCCCTCGTTCGAATGAAACAAGGAGAAAACCCCACCTACTTACGCGAATCACTTTTGTTTTTGTGCCAGGATTGCCCATTTTGTTTCTACGTAGATTATAACCTTAAGGCATGAATTGTGGGTTAATTAAACAATTTTTGTCTAAAACCTAAGTACCACATCTCCTTGTTCTAAACCTAGAAATCATATTGAAGATTACTTTTCTTCTCTAAAGCAGCAATTAGAGAAATGTATTGGGTTCTAAGCTTCTAGAGATTTGTGCTTCCACTCTTGTGAAAGATTCATTCACCTTGTTACTTCAAGGTGTATTGATTCAAGCACGAGGAACATGGAGGAACGGTGAACGGTGTGGTCGTCAGCAAATGATTGTACTGCAATCCTTAGGGGATAGCGAATTGGGAAAGATTTGTGAGTATCTTGTAACTGTTTAATTCATAATATTTGGTTTCCATTGATTTGGGTGATAGAACTCATAGTTTTTCCCGTGTTAAGATTTCCACATAAAAAATCGTATGTTTCTTTTCTTATGATTGATTGATTTTCAGTTATTTTATATTTATGCCATCGTTAATTGGACTACACTCTCGAAATCAAATTGGACCTTGAACCTTTCTCTCTCTTTTTTTTTTTTATGACTCAAAGAATCCCTCACCAGCCTAGCCTTCAAAGTTATAAATGCAGGTTTTACGAACCTCTCTAAAGATGTAGATATCCTTAGAATTAAAGATTACGTTAATGTTTCTTTACAAGCATATTGCATCATGGGACCCACTTGTATGCATCACTATTAATGGGATGATGGCAGATGGAAAGGGTCTACTAATTGACAAGAGGGACCAAGGCTGGATTATTTCAACCCAAGGTATAACAGCCTTAAAGTTTAATGACGCCATGACTATGGATCTTTTTGTGATTTACCAATGGTGAGTCACGGTTCAATGATTATAAAATTACGCTTGATGCCTGATCATAGGATGACCAGAGTATTAAATGGATTGCATTGATCAAAGGTGGGCCATGTGGGCCCCATGGAGATGGACTATGGTGCAACCTGCTTATGGGAGCATATTTTCCTTGGATATTGAATGCTTAGGTAAGTAATATCCTTTTATAAAAAATAAAAAATAAAAAATAAAAATAATAAAAAGGTTAAGTAATATCCACCAGCACACATTGTTCGAGTCACGCCGATTTACATGCATCATCTCCGTCGTGTCCTCCAAATTCAGGATTCCATGCCATCGTGCACCCAATCACCCTATGAAATAATTTCGAAAACTGCAAGTGCTCAGCAACATCCCTTATAAAATCCCATTCTCTCTTTATCTCTACATCACCATTCACAGCTTTGGCTATCCTTTAGTCACGGCTTTCACCCACTCCTTGTTCGTCTGCTCTCTTCTTTGCTTCTCGCTCACAATCATCACCTATGCTAGCTCTCCTTCTTATGGCTATGGCCCCATACCTGCCTATGCAAGCCCTCCTCCTTCTTCTGGCTATGGCGCCAAACCTACCTATCCAAGCCCTCCTCCCTCTTATGGCTATGGCCCAAAACCTACTTATGCAAGCCCTCCTTCCTCTTATGGGTATGGCCCGAAACCTAACGCCTTGGAGACTGGGCCAAAACCACAAGAAAAAAAAGCAGTTCACAACAATAGGAGTACAAGGGCTTGTCTATTGTCGATCGGGCTCCAAATTCGGTCCTCTTGAAGGTAACCTGTCATGCATAATCCTTCCTATGCCACTAATAAATATATCAACTTATAGAACATGCCTTCTTATCCTAAATGGGGCTAGACTACATAAACTTCTGTCACCTCGACACAAAGGTTGAATAATGAATTGGTTGCTATGGGGCCAGACTACATAAACTACTTCTGTCACCTCCACAGAAATGTTGAATAATGAATTACAAGTGTCTACCGCTAACTTCTATACTGAGGGTTATGATCTGTCTGTATCGTCGATGTCCTTATCCTCATCTGTCTGTATCGTCGATGTCCTCATCCTCTCATCACACCAATGTTTGTGTATTCTTTAATTCTTGATGCTGGGCAGAGCAAGCCCAAGATGGACCTAGCAGGCCCATTCATAGAAAAGGGATCATGTTACTATTTCAAAAACCATGTCACAATTCAGGGGTGTGCTTGGGCCTCCCAAGACGAGGCGCCCAATCCTAACCTAGACCGCATTGCGATGGATTTAATTCTAGTGTAGTAGGAGGCCTAAGGGCTTGAATTGGCGGCCCTGCGCTTATGTTCTCATAGCACATGATGCGCTTCCAATTTTGCACAAAAATTTACATGCAATTTGCAAATAGTCTGGCCTTGTCCTAATTTTGAGGTCTGTGGGCTGGATATGGGTCAAAGTATTAACCCTAATGAAAGGAAACCCCAGTTCAACTCTTGTCATGTTTTTATAAAATCAGTGTTGTTGTTTTCCTTTTTAATTAAGCCCTTTCTAATCGTTCCCCTAATTGCCTTTATGAAAAATTGAGAAACTGTCTTTCGGTTGTGTTATTTTAGGGATATATTGTTCTTATGGGCTTATTCATTTGGTGGGTCATCATGTACACGGGAGTTTCCCCCAAAGTGTTAGCTTCCTGCATTACTTCTCCTTGTTCTCACTGTATGGATGATTGTTCAGGTGCTGTAGTGAGAGTCACATGTCTGGCCATTGATGAAAAACGGCTATGAGCTAGCTCCCTTCTCTCTCTTGAGCGATGCCACCGACGCAAAAGGTTACTTCTATGCCACATTGGCATTTTCAGAACTGGAGCCATTGGTGAAGCTTTCTGAGTGCAGGGCATTCCTCAACAACTCTCCAGTGGAAAACTGCAATGTTCCCACTGATGTTAACAACGGGGGACAGCGGCGCTCTACTCAGTTCACAACGCTTTCTCAATGGCAAGAAGACGAAACTGTATTCCATCTGGCCGTTTGTTTACACCTCGGAGGCCAAACCAATCTGTTGAGTATATGTCTTGTATTCCGGTTTAGTCGGATGAATCCATTGGGTTAGCCAAGGATTGGTTTAAGGTTAAGGGTGTTTTGCTAATTGTACCGGGGCTTTTTTGGTGGCTAAGAAAGTGGAGACTATATATGTGTTTAGTCTGTAACCCTAAATCTTGTGCAGTTGAAGAGAGGTACGAGCTCTCTTGCCCGTGGTATTTCCACACCACGTAGGTGAGACGATGTGAGAGAGTGAGAGTCTCTGTAGTTTACTTGTTATAGTGAAGATAATTGTCTCTGTGCCCGTAGACGTAGCCCTATTTGGATGAACTACATAAATCTCGGTGTCTCTTCTTGTGTGTGGTTGTTTGTTGTTGATATTTGTGATTGATGTTTGTGCACAACGGTGATGTCAAAATCACAACAAGTGGTATCGGACTAGATTCTACGACTGAAATTATTTCTGCGATATCTTGATCGTCCGATGTCCGATTGGAGATCCGTTTGCGCCTACGGACTCGTTTCGAACAGATCTACGCAATCAACAAAGGTTATTAAAGAGTGATTATATATAGGACTCAAGAGCCATGTGAGAATGAGATGGTTCCACCTTCATCCCACTTTCTTAACCATTTCATTAAAGATGTTCTTTCATTGTTGTTTGGATTTGTTGATTCATTGATGCATTGTTGATGAAGTACTGCAATAAAATCACTCTTCTTTGTATTATTTGCTGCTAAACTTAATAGTAAACTTTGAGACTTAGGTGTTGATGATGAGATTGACACAGATTTGAAGGGGTTGAACGACCCGAATAGCCATTGTATTAGGATACTAGCTAGTGAAAATTGAGAGTTGCAACCCAGAAAAATTGCCTAGAACAGTAGCTCTATAACTTGGTCAGAGACGTGGCCAGACTCGGGACAAGTTGATCAGGTTCAGTCATAAAACCAAGTATTTGCTGAAAAATCTGGCACGTTAAAAACTTTTGGCCTATATTTGGCTCGATCAAATTCGATTGACCCACCTAGACTACGTCAGACCATCATAATTCTTGCAAAGTCATAACGACTTTTTCTTTCTTTCTTTTAATTAGGTTGGACAGGATATGGGTGGAATTAGCTAAAGGAGTACAGCCTAATCTCGCCCAGATAAACTCAAACAACAAAAACGAATTCAGTTGCTAACCTAATAAAGTTGGGACGAGTCTTTGATATAATGATATATTATTATAATAAAGGATGTATTTGGAAGTCAGATAAATATTTGGTTCAATTGGATAGCTACTACAATTCAAGCCCATCCAATAGTATTCCTGCATAGGATGGAACTCTATTTATACGGTCCAATGTTTGATTTGCAACTAGATAAATGGGGTACAAAGGAAAAAACAACCTAAACATATATTCCCAGCCCCATTCAAATCTAGCCCAAATTATCTCACCTCTTATATGGGATTATTTAAATAAGAATACTAGGTATTAAGTCACTGTGGCTTCGGGACTTGGATAATATAATATTGGACACAAAAATACTAACAAATAAAGGATAAGTGAGACCAGGATGCAAAAAGTTGCTTACCCCCCCCCCCCCCCCCCCCCCCCCCCCCCCCGTTTCAAACACATATAACTTGCTTGAGACTTGTCAATTGGATTGTGGATCTATTTTTTATATGAGTAGCCTAATTAAGAACTAGCTTATAACAGCTTAGGATACACAATCAAAAGATAGTTATTTTATCAAAAATGATACGCGCACACACTAAAATGCACACAAACTTGTGTGACATCACACAATAGCATCTACGCCTCCTTTTTTATTCTTCTCTTTCACACACACCAACATCAATTCATGTGATAAATACATTTGTACCTAACAACAAGTGGGCCAATGCATAGATTAGGTTTCTCCATTTCATGGGGCCCACCTTGTATGTGCCTTCATACAGCAGGTCATAAAGTAATAGTACTGATGATGGGCCCATTTGTTATTGGGTACAAATATATTTATCCCATGTATTAGTGTTAGTGTGTTTGAAAGAGAGGGAAACAAGTGGGCCATAGTTGCTATTGTATAGTGCCACATAAACTTGTATGCATTTTGTGTGCATTTTCTTGCGTGCACATTTCATTTCTGGTTATTTCATGCCTCATATTTGTTTAACAATGCAAAAAGATAGAAAATTTTCACAGCAAGTGAAAATCACGTAAGATCCGGGTGAAGAACAAACTATACTAACATTGATTATATTTGAGAAACTACTTTCTTCAATCAATAGTGGCAGATGTGTCAATTAACTCGACTGGAATTAAACCTGACGCTAGGCCTGGCTTTAAATCCAAGTAACGTATAATGATATTAATCTAATATATTATTAATTATATTCTATGTTATATATTCATACATACATATATATATATATATATGTAATTTTACCATACATCATACAGTCCGGGTTGAACCTGACTGGACCAGACCCATATTGATTATTTGTCTAACCCTGCTTGAGACCATATGATCAGTTAGGCTTGAAAAGGAACAGAGTATGATAAAGGGATTAATAAAAAGGCTAAACTTAAATCTTAATCAAACGATTTATCAAGAAAAACCATAAATGATGAGATGGCTGTAATTCATTTATTTCTTTTAGACAAAATTACTCCAGTTGACATTATCATCAACTTCCTACAACTTTTCTTTTTGTTTTTCGACTTTTCTTCTTCCCCTTTAATGGTTTCTAATTGTCTTAAGTTTAGAGGGGATGATGTTGAAATTTGGTAGGAGTTTGAAAATCTATTTCAAATAAATGAATAAAAATAAAAAAAGGTGATGAATGCATCAAACTAAAAAAATGGATTTGATAAGTTTTTCACAAATCATATAATAAAGTGTGTTGAATCCATCCATTAACAAATTTATACTTCAAAATTGGTTCAAAGATTTTGAATTAGTAGGAAAAAAAAAACACTCTTTGGATTACAACTCCACACAAATAATTATAATACATAAAGAGAAACCTCACATTCACTACTCAATATTTGTCCAACATGGCTCCCTACATGTTTGGACAAATACAAATACCTATGATATTTTTTCAAATAAATGGCTTTAAACTCTAAATATTCATCCCCTCTAACCTCACTTGAAGCTTGGGAGAAAATTCTCATTTAGACATTTTCGCCAAACATCATGCACAAACTCACTCTCAAAACTCATGTGAAGTGCATAAAAACTAAGTATGTGAAGGTTTATGATATCATCAACCAAATTGATTGATAATATCTTCAACTAGGGTTATTTTGTCGACCAAAATTGTACGGACAACTATCTTGTCCACACACAAAAACATGCATGAGAAGCCTTCGAACGAATGCGCGGGCACGTCAGCCTATTCTACCTTGGAGTATAAAATCAATCGTCTAAATTTTGAAAACAACCATCCACCAACTGACAAGACTCGTTCAGCAAAACAGATCGAGAGAAAATCGATTAGTTCGAATGTGCTTCTTACATACATAGGCAAACTCTATCACAACTGCTGCCTAGTTGATGGGGCACTCTCATCCAAGCTGTTCTCTACATAATTAGATGATCCAACCCATCAAAAGCTGCACAAGGAACCGTTATAAATTAAAAGAACAAATGACAAGTAAACAAATAGACCCCAGTTGTTGGAATGCTTGTTCCAATCACACCCTCTCTTGGGATTGATTTGCACCGAGTTTAAGAAACCACCGAGTTCATCATGGTGTAAGATGCACATAGGAGTCAGGCCTAAACAGACGAAGGGATCTCTACCGGTCTACAGAAATCTCTCCTGCTACTAAGAGGACACTGATGCTGTGTCATCAGATGAGACTCCAAAGTGCTGACTTTGTCGAAGTTGCTTCCGCATCCAACTCCGTCATACTCTTTAAGGCCAAAACCCCCACCACTCACTTCACTTCTAGACCCTCAAAACACCCCTCAAAATCCAAAACCCAAAAGGCAGATATTTGAAAAATGGCAGAGTTGCAGAAGAAGAATCAAGAGAAAAGGAAGATGGATTTTATTTCTACTAGCAATGGCAGCCGTGGCAATGGGATATATGGTCTTCTTGTGTTGGGTGGAGCTTTGGCTGCTGCTGCATTCATAGCTGCTATCTCAAACCAAAGCAAAAGAAGACCCAGCAAGAGTCCTGTGGGAGATCCAACAGAGTGTTCTCCATCAGACGAAGAAGATAACAACAAGAAAGAAGCTCAAGGACTTTTGTCGATAATTGATACTATGTTGGATTCTGTAGAAAATCACCAATGGTATTGGTTATGTAACATAGAACTCTTGGTAACTAGTCCTATATCTCTACCATTTTAAATGATACGACAGATTTATTGTTGCTCTTTCAGCCTTAGAGAGGACGCATCAAGAATCTGTCCTAAGCTGATCCAGTCTCATGGGTCAGTCACAAATGAGAATCTGGTATCACTACTTCTGTTTTCTCTCATTTTTCTTTTTAGTCAAATATATCTCTTCTCATCAAACTTCTTATGGCTAGATGCCAAAATCACTGGCTATCACTCGGTTGACACTAGACAGTCCCCGTATAGGCTAGTACATAATATTAGCCGGTCAACTGTTTAGTCAATTTGTTCAAGCATTAGAACTTGCTGGTCTTTTGCAGGAACAGGTATCTGCCTCAAGAATCGATGGAGAAGATGAAGGAACCGCCTGCAGAAATGTCAATAATATATTGGATAATTTGAAAACAGATTTTTTTGCAGCTGCTGATCATGATATCAATGATGGCATTCCCATTCAACTCAAACTGTTCTCCTTTTCAGGCGTAAACAATGGTTTGATTGACAAAGAAAGTATCAAAGTTGTTGGCAACAAGAAAGAACGTCCTGTTAACTCAATTCTCGCAGAACCTGTAGCGGCATTGGAAGAGAGTGCAGGGATTATCAAAGACACAGAGATAACAGACACAGAAGACTTGGTGGTAGAAGAATACCCATCAATGCAACCAGAAGAAAGCAACGACAATGAAGAAGATGAAGATGAACCAATTGAAGAAAAAGAAGCAGAAGAAGGTTCTGATGGAACGGGGGATTCTTCCACGGATTCAAATACTGAGCCAATTTGGCCAGTGGATTCAATGGAAGAGTTAATAGAGAAGAAAACAAAATCCCATGCTGAGAGTTCAGAAGAGTATAAGCCATTGGTACTGGGCGAGATTGGTAGTGAAGTGAAAATCAGAAAAAGCTATAATGCTACAGAGGTTGCAGGAATAAGACAGAAGGAAGAGAATGCTAATTTTGAAATCACGAGGAAGACGACCGAGAAAGAGAATAAAATGGGGTGTCTGACGATGCAAATGATCAGAATGAATTCATCTTTAGATTCTGGTGCAATGTGGGTATGGGCATTGCTCGGATCTGTGGTTCTCTTGCTGAGCCATCTGATATGCGCTTCTTTTTCTTCTCAGGCCATTTAAAGGGGCAGCCGTTCCTGTCTAGGATCCCACTGGAGTTATAATATGGGTTTCTGTTCCACGTTTCTTCCACTCCTAGTTGGCAAATATCAGACTTTATTTGGCCATTGCAGGCTTTGCACACAAATGTAAAAATTCCAAGCTTGGATGCCAAACAAATAGGCTTTTCTCTTAGTAAATAACAACATAATCGAATAGTAAAATTTTAATGGATGAAGTCCCACATGAGGGATACGTCCACTGCTAGACATAGACCAAAAAAAATTTGGTTTAAAAAAGTCTCAATACTCTAGGTAGTGCTGATTTGCTGAAAGACATCCTACTGTATATATCAGTTGAAAGGGGGTGCACATTTACCCATGAAAAGCGCCATGTCCACTAGATTGATGGAACCCAACATATAGATGAAGCAGAAAATAGAAAGGTAGACATTTTTAATTATTTTATGCAGCACAGAAAAACAAATAATAAATCTACTGGAAGAACACTAATCAAGGTTAGCTTAAATATATATATATATATACCAATAAAGGAAAAAGAGCACACAACACGAGACCTTCGAACAAGCAAATGGATGGAGACACCCCAAACAGTAACTTCACGAACATGGTAAAATGGGTAAAGAACCAGAAGATTGTAAACATGATGCATTGGCAAACCTTTTGAACCATATTTTAAAGTAACCATGTATCATCCAATCTAGAAATTTAGTAGTGACGCAATATGATGCCAGCCGCTTGTGTAAAGCACTGGATGTATCCTTGAATCAAACCTCTAGGACCTCCAAAAGTAGAACCATTAATCTCGATAAACATGCATTTTGTCAGTGGCCTGCATACAGCAGGTACGTGGGTGCACCCTTGGATCAAACCTCTAGAATCTCCAAAAGCAGAATTCTTTAATCTCAATAACCATACAGTTTGATTTAATTCTTGTTCTTTCTCAAAATTTGTGTCTTTGAGCATAACAACATGAGGGAAAAGGGCAACAAAAAAAACATAAACATGCCCCCTTAATGGAAAATGGAACAATTACACACATGAGAAGTGTTTGAACGTAACATGAGAATTTCACTTAAAGTGTTAAAACTACAGGACTGATCAGTGAGATAAAACTACATGACTGATCAGTGAGACAACTTTGTCACACTAAGAATGACTTAGTGAAGACTGAAGATGCAAAAATAGGATGGTAATAAACAATGCATGATGCAATACAAAGATACGCACTTTTTCTCTTTTTGATGGAACTGATACAAAGATACCCTTCCAATATAAAAGCACTGAACAGGGTAAAAATTAACTTCCAATAACACATCAGTCACATAAAAATTAAACTTCTTCTGCGAAGAGAGGAGAATCATTTTGCATACAGCATCCATGCAACAGCTTAAGTTATTTATTTAATAAATCATTGTTCATTTTTGCTTTCATAACCATAGTGACAAAAAAATAAAAAAAAAAGGATCTGCCACTTGCCACACATATCTTGGACTATTGAGATGCACATATCTTGACATACTGACAAATTGAGTCATCTATTTCATATATTTTTAAAATGTAAAAATCCCATTAGAGGCTACATAATACCTGAGAAACCAAATAAAAAGGCTAGGAAAATATATATGCAAGAAATTATACCTACCAAAAACTAGTGTCTTAAAGTTCATGAGAAGAATCAAAACAAAGAAAAATATAGATATGGTGGCTTCCTAAATAGTCTTTTACACATCAAAATTACCATTCAAGATGTCCAAGTCACATATGCAACAAAATTCAAGATGTGCATCCTTCCAAGTAAGCCATCAGAATAACCCAGCCAGCTTACAAGAAAATGATTACAACACAAAGCAATGTGTACTGCCAAAAACATTTCATGTGTACTCACTAACAGAACCAACAAACCCATACCATGAAGTTTAATACACAACAAGCATAACAAATGTAAAATTCACCGCAACGACAAATGGGTCTCAGTGCATCATTCATGTTTAAAAGTAAAGAGTAAGAATAAATGTGAAATGGGAAATAACGCAACCTAAAAAAGAATTATTTGAAGAAATAACACCACAGGTATCTACTCAGCCATTTTAGCCAACCGGTGAATGGTGCTTCTTGCAAGTCGGTTACTTGGATCAATCTTTAAAACTGTTCTTAAATCATCTGCCCCAAGTTTGTATTTCTCAGAGCTCTCATAAAGAAGCGCACGTTGAAGTAGCACCGAAACATTAGTACTATCATGTTCAAGTACCTGCAAAAAAAGATAAAACAATGATTCTTGTTAGTAACCAAGAAAATGTATTAAATCATGCTCTCTGGAGATATAAAAAAAGGCTATTTTTATGTTATTTACTGTTCAACTAGCAATTGTCCAGGTGGAGGATGCATTTTTTACTACTCTAAGCTGTTCATTTGGTGGACCACCCATAGGGGAATCCTAAGTTTGTTAGAACCATGCTATGAAGCACGGACACTCCAAAATGGCCCCTGTGTCCGTGTCGGACACATGTCGGACATGGACACGGCTCCGACACGCCGGGACACGTGTCCGACAAACCGAAAACGTGTCCAGAAATTTTTTTTTACTTTTTAAATTTCGGACACGGCTCGGACACGGCAGGACATGGCTCGGACACGGCAGGACACGGTTCGGACACGTTGTAGACACGGCGGGATTAAAATGTAATTAAAATCGGCTCAACTTGGGTTAAAATTAGAAAAAAAATTGAGGAAGGGGGTAAATGGAATTTTTTTAAACTTATAACCTTAATGTTATATTCACCCTTCTTTTGTGAAATCAAAAGGGGGGAAACGGCAGCATTTGGGAGACGGAAAAATAGAAGATGAAAAGGGGGAATCGCCACCAGCAGTGAAACGAAGAAGAAGAAGAAGAAGACAACGTGAGGAAGATCTACGCCTGTGCATGAAAGATCTGAGCTTGAGGAAGATGCGTGGAAGATCTGAGCATGAGGAAGATTTGCGTGGAAGATGCGTGAGGAAGATCTGCAACTGCGCATGGAAGAAAAAGAAGGAGGAAGAACAGGTACTGCCGTTTTTTCTTTTTTTTGTTGCTGCTGTTTTTTTTTCCCTCTCCAGTGCTGCTGTGCTGCTACTGTTTTCTTTCTTTCTTTTTTTGAACTACTGCTGCATCTGACTGTTGCGCCGCTGCTGATGCTTTCTTTCTTTTTTTTTTTTTTGAACTGTTGTTTTCTTTTTCCTTGTTTCTTCCATCTAACTGCTGCTGCTGCTGTTTTTTTTTTCCATGGGATTCCTGTGCTGCTGCTGTTCTATTGTTGTTGCTGTTTTCTTTTTTTCTTTTTTATCTTTTAGTGCTGCTATTTTTTTTTCTTCCACGGGACTGCTTTGCTGTTGCTGTTGTGCTACTGCTGATGCTGTTTTCTTTCTTTTTTTTTTCTAATTGCTGCTGCTGCTATGTTTTTTTCAGTGCTGTTTTTTTTTTAAATGGTACTGTTGTGCTGCTGCTGTTTTTTTTTTATTTTGGCTGTTGTTTTCTTTCTTCTTTTTTTTTTCGAACTGCTGCTGCTGCTGTTTTTTTCTTTTTTTCAGTGCTGTTGTTTTTTTTTCCACGGGACTGTTGTGCTGTTACTGCTGTTTTCTTTCTTTTGTTTGTTTATTTGTTTTTTTTTTTCAGAACTACTGCTACTATATTTCCATACTACTGCTGCTTTTTTTTTTTTTTCCAGAACTACTGCATATTTTTTCCTAGTTTATTTTTCAATGTGATAGTTTGTTTTTCAATGTGATAGGAAATTGATTTGATTATGATGTAATTGTGACATGTAATGTTAATGATGATTGATGTACTATGGGCTTATAGCCTACTATCACATTACATCATGCATTATAGATTTTATTTTTGATTTTTCCAGTATCAGTTATGTTTTTTCTTTATTAATTGTGACATTATACTTTTTAATTTGGCTAAAAACATAACTATTTTTTAACTTTATGATTATATATAAAAATATATATTTATTATTTGCCGTGTCCTAGGCGTGTCCGTGTCCTACTTTTTTAGGATTTGCCGTATCGCCGTGTCCGTGTCGTGTCGTATCCGTGTCCCGTGTCAGTATCCGTGCTTCATAGGAACCATGAGTTGCAAATGCAAAATCAAAGAAATGATCCACTTTTAAAAAGAAAAGTTCTTACTGCCAGGGCCCACTTGGATCAATGTAAAAGGACAAGTAACTGGGTTTAGATGAAGGGAGATCAGAGTGTTGGGAAATGTTCACTAATGCATGCCAAGTTACTAACTTGGTTGCGGTAAAAATCTCACAACTAGAATATCCACGAAACCTTACAAATCGCAGAGAGAAAAGACAAAAACTTTGGGTGATCATATATGCATATGTGCAGGAAATCCAAAAGTTCCAAATGACAAAATTCTTCCAATAAGAACTAGGTACACCGCTGGAAGCTGCTCAGTGTTGCAGCTAGGACTGTGGGTTCGACTCATGTTACCTTCAAAAAGAGATTCTGACCACAGCCTGACCTGCAAGTCTTGTGACAAGCAGCAGATATTGTGGTAACCACTAACCAGAGCAACATCTGACAAGAGAGTCAGCTAAGCAGAGTGGTGTCATTTGGATCTCTTGGAAATCTAATTCCCTGAAGAGTTCCTGAATCTCACTATAACAGCGTATCCAAGTTACTAGATTTTTCTGCAACCAAAGCACACTTTAGCTTGGCTAGATTGTAATTGAGAGGATTCCAAATGCTTGAACTCCTGACTTGTGCATAAACTGAGTTACCTCCGCTTGGTTTGCATAGATCTAGACAGGCTTAGGATCACTGGATGCAAAAGAACATAGGTTATTTATCATCTCTTATGGAGCTCATCCTACCTATCAATGTTATTGTATCACTTATAAATGTCCTCAGATGCATAGCCTATAGGACCCATCAAATTGAATAATCAATTAATTGTAATCAGTATGAGAATTTGAAGCAGCAATCAGTATAGCTATTTGTCAAGGAAAGTAATTTCTCATTATTTAACATTTTTCAGACTAGTCATGTACAAGTGCCAAACAAACATGAGAAAGAGGAGGTGAGAAATGCAACTAAAGCAAGAGGAAAATTAAGTTTTCAGGTAACAATGGATTGAACATTAAATATATCTTCAAATCAAATCCCACAATTTCAATGGTTTATAATGTACAGCTAAAGAAATGGAAGCAACACAACACCAGAGAATGACAACAACAAGAATGATTAGATTCCACTAAAAGAGACAATTTTGGATTCAAAATGATTAGAAGAGACAATTTTGAATTGAAAAAGATAAACTAGAAGAACATTACCTTAGAACAGTCAGCTACAGCCTTCTTATACTCCCCAACTTCTTTATAACATGAAGCTCTGCATGACAGAACCTCCACAGAACCTGCATCATCACCAGCCTTCTCCAAAAGTGCCACTGCCCAAGACAGCCACTTAATTGCATCTGCATATTGGCCCTGCTTCTGATTGTCCACTCCCTTGTTCTTCGCCATTGAAGCCGTCACCCCTACTGGAGGAGGTGGCAGCCCATCCAGCTCAGTCGTACCACCTGCGTCATTTCCTCCAATCTCTGAATCCATACCCCAATCATCCATTTCCGAAAATTCCTGATTCGCAGCCCCTCCTGCAGGAGAAGCAGATGGAGCTGTGGACGAGAACAACATATCGAGCGGATCTACACCTTTGGACTGGGGAGGAGGATTCTGGGGTGTAAAAGACTGTAAATTTTGTGCACCCCAATCGCCCATTTTCGGAAAAACACCTGAATTCGATGAATTGCTGCCAATGGGAGAGGAATTCGACGCCCCTGTTTTCTGGGCAGTCTGAAAATCCCCAAAGGAGAAATCACCCGCACCAGTATTCTTGCTCGCAGACGAGTTCCCAATCGGCTGCGACGCCTTCGATCCGAATCCACCCAAAGACGCAAAAGGGTCCCTGTTCGAATTCATGGGCGATCCGGAATTCATCGCAGGACCTGAAAAGCTCGCACCTTTACCATTATTATTGAGATTTCCAGCAAACCCACCACTGCTTTTCATCGGATCATTCACTTTCGGAAGCGAATCTTTCAAACCCCCCATCGAATACGAATTCTTCGGAGCAGCGTCCTTCAACGGGACATTCCCGCCGGACTTAGCCTGCCCGAGGGCGGATCCGACGAGATCCCCGAACAAATTCGGGTTCTTCGAGTCCGAGAGGCCGATGCGGGTTCCGGGGCCCGATGGGGCGGAGGCGTTCCAGCTCTTGCCGAAGATGTCGCCGACCATGGAGGTGGGGTTGGAGGGGATGGTGGATCTGGAAGCGGCGGCGGCGGCGGTGGCGGCGGCGGGGGATGGCTGGTGGGTCCATGAGGGCTTGTTTGGGGTCCAAGAAGAAGAAGATTGAAATGGAGAGGATGAGAAGGAAGAAGGGAGGGTTTGGTGGGGTTGTTTCTGATCTTTGAGAGGTCGGGCGGTGGAGGAAGAGCGAGAGGAAGGGATGCCGAAATCGAACTGGTAGTTGTTGAAGGAAGAGGAAGAAGATGATGTTTGGGAGTTGTGGGATCTCGTGGGATTGGAATTCATGGTGTTTCGGGATTTGGAAAGATCTCGATTTCCTGGAATTTCTTGCGAAATGAGAGAGAGAGAGAGAGAGAGAGAGAGAGAGAGAGAGATGGATGTTTTGTCAGAAAACTAAAAAAGGGCCAGAGAGAAGACAGGGTTGAGCGGAGAGAAGACACAGGGTTTGGTTGTGCCTGTTTGACGGCTACACACGCGGCAGTCACTTTGTACGTTGTGCGTCTCGCACCAAACAAGATTCTTTATCTGTTTTAATACCCACTAACATAAATTTGTAAATTGGCCCATATCATTTTATTATTTTGATGATGCATATTAAACTTTTTCATTTTAATGCCTTTCATATCATAAAAGTAAGTAGTCCTAATAAGAATGGACAAGGACCATGAGATTTGTGTTAAATTCATATAAAAATGATAACTTTACCTTTATATTAATTAAATTTTAAGCTTAAATCTTAATTAAATGATTTTTAAGAAGAAAAATAAAAAAATTAGGAGATAATTTGTATGTGCATCTTTTTTTTTTGGTGAAATTACCCGAATCATTCACCTTCATTGAAAAATGCAATATTTTATTTGATTTTCTTCTACTTAGTGATCAAAGAGTTATGAAAATATTGCATTTTCTGTTCCGATAGATAAAGTGGTCTTGCAATCTTCCTTAGGTAGGTTACGTCACATGCTTAATTTCTATGCATTTGTCTCCCCTTTCATATGAGTTTTGAGAGTTTGGATTTTGAGTGCAAGTTGTTTGGTGAAATGACTAAATAAGGATTCTCTTTTGATTTGGTGGTGGCTTTAAGTGAGGTTGGAGGAAATGAAATTGAGTATGTTTTTATGAACATTTTGATTTCAAAGTCAATTGCTTCAAAAAATTTTCATTAGTCTTGATGTTTGTGAGCAATATGTAGGGAGCCGTGTTGGGCAATCTTTAAGAAGTGAACGTGAGATTTTCCTCCCAGTGTTGTATGATTTACATGGAGTTTTAGATCCCAATAGTGCCTTTTGTTCCATTAATCAAGAAACTTTGAACCAAGTTTAAGCATGGATTTAATAGTGAACAGATTGAACACACTTTATTATGTGATATGAAATAGACTTATCAAATCATTCTTCTTTAATGCATTCATCATCTCTTTTCAATTTTCCTTTATTTCTTTGAAATGGATATTCAAACCACTATCAAATTTCAGCTTTATCTCCTCCAAATCTAAATTATTAAAGTATGGAAACTGTTAAAGGAGAAGAAGCAAAATATAAAAAAAAAAATTAAAAGTTACAGGAGGTTGACGATATCATTAACCAATTGACAATATCTCAATTGAGTTGTAATGTTTAATTGAGACTTAAGCTTAATTTTCTCTTAAAAATCCCTAAAAATACTATTATTTTGATAACAGTTTTCAATAGTCTTCCTCCCAATAACTATCTCATTTGCATGCAACTTAATCATCTATTTTGAAAACTTTATAAATTCAATGGTGGGTTGCGCATGGATTGGGCTAATTGTGACCTTTTTTTTTGTTGAAAAGTCAATTTTAACTAGTTGATTGTCATTATAATCGATTTAGATTTAATGAAGTGAGATTTGTATTGATTAAAATTAGGTTTTATAGGATTACTCTCTCCCATTGAATTTACTATAGTAACTATTATTGTTATAAACTTTAAAGATAAATTAAGTCAAAGATTTTAAAATTATGCATATAAGGATAAAAAGATTGAAAAAAGTGTGATTTTACTACAAAAACCTTTGGTGGTTGAAAATCTACTCATATTTATCACAAACAAGGTATTAAAATGACAAAGCATCGATATATAAGTGAATATTGAAATTACGGAGCCTATTTAGAAATTAGAGAAATCTTAGGGGAGTTTATTTATGGAGACCCACTCATCTACAACTGTAAACTAAGGTGATCCAGATTGTACACGGGGGTATATAAATATGGAAATTCAAATTAAAATGGACAGTTCTGGGCATCTCGTTTTGGTGTCGAATGCTGGTTGTTGCCACTGTAATGCAAAGTTGTCTCTTGAATCCATACCATTGATATAGCTTGTTTTCTTTACATGTGTTTTGACAGAGCCAAAGGGTGGTCTTCGATCCCTGTTATTCTAAAATTTTTGTCTCGTCTGATTTCTAAATTATAAAAGCTATATAGTGACGCGGGATGGGGGATTAATTATATTATTTAGGATATTTCTGACATCTCTGGGAGTTTCGATGAAGTTGATTTCTGTTTTATCTTTAGCAAGTTAATGACTGTGCCCATGGTTTAATTAAATTTAATTTTACTGACGAAAACAGCTATTATTTTCCTAGTTGATTATCTAGCATTTTTTTTCGTTGTTGGTGTTTTGGGTCTTTATTTTGATTTAGGAAAATGGACTTCAATCATATAAAAAGTGCTCTTACAAACCTACCATAAGAACTTTTTATGTAGATCTCATTTGGGCATGAGACTAAAGGGGATGCATAAATCTATACGGGAGTACCCCAAATATCAAGTTTGGCCCCAATCACATATTCCTTACTTCTTCATCCGTGGCCCACAAATCCAACCATTTGAATTGGTGCACAATTGATCAAACAGTCTAGTAAATTTGAATATGACCCAAACTTAGGGCGTGTGACTATCAGGAGAGCCCTTGTGCGTTGCAAGAATTGGATTTTGTAATAGATGAGCCTCACCTAGACTTCTTACAAAAAAGTGGTGAAAACTAGTTTTCATAAAATTATTTTCCTAATAAAATTCCCCTTATTCCAAGAGAAAAAAAAATGCATCAAAGGCTTTTGAGAAGGACTTTGGAAACTTATATTGGTAAAAATTAATTAACATACATAAGAAAGAATAATTAAAATACATAGTGATCTATAAGTGCATGTTAGTTTGCCTTAAAGTACATAGGAATTGAGATATCGTTGGCATATAGGATTGATATCATAAATAGTTAATAATGAAGATGCATGGTGAATTTTCAAAAGTGATTGTAAAATAATATTTAAAAATAAGCATCAAATAAACTTTTTTAATAAAACAGAATAAAAAGGAGATAAAAACGAATACGAAGCCAATGCACTACTAATTTAATATATAGGAAAGTTTTTGTCCTATAGACATTTTCGCATCACATCCTTCACTGTCACCTTTCTAATAATTCTTTTGTAGAATTCATTTCAACATAAAGTCTAGCTTAAATATATTCCACAACTCCAATGTATTTTAATCAAAACAAAACAAGCACCAAAAGATTCAACTAGGGCCACCTAAAAGTGGTCAATGTTGAGGGTAAGAGCGTTAAAAGGCCTCATGACGGATTGGTGTGGGATAAAAAGTCAAGCATCACTTGGTTTAGTAGCCTCAATATTCTCCTACCAAACAAAAAAAAAAAAAAAAGCCTCAATTTTCAACTGCATTATATCCATTCAATTTTGTAACTTGGATGAGAAACACAGTGGGTCACTAGTTCACAAGAGAGGAAGGCTGATCAAGGTTGTCCTCAGAACTAGGGGACCACATCGCAATTCAATATTATTTGCTCCACTGTTGGATAAATATTTTTGATATTGTGACGGCTAGACAAAGCCAAATCTGAAGCTAGAGTTCAAGATCACTACGAAGAGGCGTTTGCAAAGTACTCATGCTGACAAGATATTGATAGTAAAAAAGTGGTTTAAATGGATTACCAAAAAATAAATAAAAATGGTTTAAATGAAAATAAACGCTTAGCAGAGAGTTGTGAATTGTTATCGCTCATGAGAATATAACAATATTATTACCATATTAAATATTAATTTCTTTATATATTATGGTATCAAATTTTGAAATATTAGAAATTAATGTCAGTGGAGAATTGGTAGGAAATCAAAATAAAATGGTAGAAGATATATAACAACATTTACTTGTATTTTAGATTTATGTTCAAGTTTATAAATTAAAAACCAATTTGAAAAATTTTGGCTAGGGTCCTAGATTTCTAGATTGCAGTTTGATTTATGTATATGCAATAAAAAAAAAATAAACAAACTAGCAAACAAAAACAATCAACCACAGAATAATAAGAAAAGTATATTTTTAACGTGGAAGACCCCAACGGAGAAAACCAATGCCATTTCTGGACTAAAAAAACTAAACACTAATTTCGAATAGTTACAAGAAATAATCACAATCCCTCGACCTAAGAATGTGGTTCTTCTTGCACAAATCATTGGCACAGCAGTCCCACACTGTGCACTGCTCTCCATGCTGGATTAATTCACCTTAAATCCGCAAGATGAACAATCTTCTGCAAAAGAAGTAAAAGCAACAAACTCTAGAACTCAAAACTTCAGCAAAATCTTTTCAATGGAAGCTCTAGAGAAAAAATGGTGACCTCCAAAGTGCAATATCTACTTAAAATAATGAGATCTATATTTTAGGATTGAAAGATAAACCCTTTAAATAACCTACAACTCATGCATCATAAGGATAGTCCTTCCAGAACCCAACTTACTAATCTTGAATAAATAGCAAATAATTTCAAATAGGGTCGACGGTTTTTTTTTTTTTTTTTGTCATTTGATTGATTATTCACCTTATCCAATTGATCAGATATCAATTCTATTTGGATACTTTTTTTGAATTTCACCTATTTAACTATAACCCTTTTTAGATCTAATTGATTCAAGCTTTATTCGATCAATCGAATAGAGTCTTCTGCGTTTCCTTCATATTTGCTTCAAATATGCTCTTTAGCTCATCCGAAGACTCAAACCACACTCCATCTAAAAGAAATATAAAATGACAACTTAATAGATCTAGAATTTTTTCTAACCCATGAATTAGCCAATTACACAAATCCTTATACATTTTGTATTTTAATCATTTTTGGTAAAATCACAAAAAGCCCAATTTAAAAAAAAACATGCAAATATTTGTGAAGATGACAAGTTTAAAGAGTTTGTGACACTCTTTAAATCAAAAGAGACAACCAACATATACATATTAATTTTCTTAAATAAAAGGTGGCCAGCAATGGAGACACCCTGTAGTTTTCTCTTTCATTTGTCCAATGTAACTTGTCATCATTTGTTTTTCCTTGTACCCACTCATAGGGTCGACCCACATATTTAGTAGAAATTAATCCGCTTTTTAGGACAAGCTCTGCAGTAGATAATGATGAGGTGCAGGTAGGTGAAAAGATAGAAATCAAAGGAAGTGGATGTTCTCAAAGGTTCTTCAAGGAGCAACATTAAAGAAATCATCCTACTTCTAAAACACTACGAAATCAAAGCAAGTGGATGTTCTCAAAGGTTCTTCAAGAAGCAACGTTAAAGAAATCATCCTACTTCGAAAATAAGGCATCCTCAATATATAGGATTCTTACCGTAACTCCTTTAAGATCTAAGGTGAATTTATAAAAATGAGTATCAAATAATTTTTCTTTTTATGGAAATAGAATCAAAATATTATATGAAATGAATATTCAACTATCACACTGGTATTTTAATGCACAAGAAGCGAAGGTCCTATTTACATTTCCATCTTATATACCTCATCTTCATCCCTAACCTTATCAATAATCTATTGAAAGAGTTTATTTCACCAAGAGTTTCTATGTGAATCTTGATGCAAATAAATAGGCCTTGAGAGTCCTTCATATTCTAGTGAGCTGCCCATCTTTCTATTGAAATTTAGTTGACTTCTTCTAGGGATGAATGTCGAAGTTTTTTTTCTTGCAATTGGACTATATGTAATTAAGAACTAGACTATCTGGTTTTAATTACCAGTGATTTTCTCAATTGTAGGAGTAGTAGTTCCATACCTGCCATGCTGATATTAACTTTATGCAACTCCTTTACACACACGCACAAAAAAAAAAAAAAACAATTTTATGCAACTCGCACACTTACTGTTACTTTTGTTGATTTTCAAATTCACATAGATGCATCACGTATCTATACATAGAGAGAGAGAAAGAGAGGTGGGGAATGTCATTCTCCTATAATATATATATATATATATATTCTCATCAGTTTCTCTATGCACTAACATGATATTAACTTCTATTAGCCAAAGTTTTCATCTTTTATAGAGCTATATTTTTAATAAAGAGTCTTTATGTGCATGTCCCTCACCATTTTTGTGAGGGACACTTTTTTTTTTTGAACCTATCAAGCTTAAAAAGGTATGAAGTTTTGTCCTCTTGCATATTAATATTTTCCAAACAAAGAGTATCCCTCACCAAAATGGTGAGGGACATATGCACATGAATATTCTCCATTTTTAATTAACTTACTACTGCACTGAATGTCTTATCAAATCAATATCATATTGCTGACTGAAGCTTGAAGTCATCAAGTGAGCTTTGTAGCAATATTCTCTAGTCCATCAGACCGTCTCATCAACTTATAAATTCAGATGGTAGGATACTAGCCTGACATCTAAGGGCTCGGATGGGGGTGAATTGAAGTGCAGTGAGGTAGAGCCTCCATTTTGGAAACATGATTCGATGTGCGGTTGAAATTAAAAGTATGAAAATTCAAAATTTCGTCAGTAAAAAGTTATCATAACCCTATCATATTTTATTCTGCATTGATTTAAGGCTTTATCTTACCACACTTCACTCTACTCCATATCAAACACACCCTAAAAGGTGGAATGAAGTGTGGCGAGGTAAAGCTTCAAATCAAGAGAAAATAAAATATAAAAGGCTTATGATGACTTTTTATTTTTAGTGGCTTAAGAAGGAATCTTTTGACTTGTTGTGTAAAAGGTAAATGGTTTTTTGTCGGTTGGTGGTTGATTTTTAAATTTTTGTACTTTTGATTTGACTAACACATCAAATCATGTTGTGAAATGGAGGCTCTACTTCACTTTACTTCACTTCAACCCCATCCAAACATGCCAAGGTTGAAGGATTCAAGGTTTCCATCCAATTTTGAGGATGCAATCCAATTAACAATTGCCAAAATATAAAAAAGAAAAATTGTAAATCAATCAATTACAAGAAGAAAGACATGATTTTACTTGAAAACCCAATATAGGAAAAAATGACGACTTTTATCACTTAGACCCATAAAAACCAAGCACTAAAGATAAGCAATTACAAGATACTCATAGACTTTCCCCAGTTCACCACAATTAAGGACTGTAGTATTATCACTTGTTGACAACTACGCTGTTCACTGCTCCTCCTTTCTTTATATTTGATTCAACACCCCTTGATGCTACTCAAGACAAATCTTCCACAGGATGTAGAAACAACATTATATAGATGCTTAGATCTTTAACACAACTCTCAATGGATGTTTTAGAGAAGAATGATAATCTCCAATATGTTTCTTATGTTTAAAAAAAAGAGATTGGTATCTTATGGTTAAGAGAGGAACCTTTTAAATAGCCAAATATTCGTGCCTTAAAGGTATATCCAATAAGGGCTCAAACGGGTAGTTCCATCAGAAAAAAAGAAAGTTATTCACGCAAGTCAATTGAGTTTTCTCCATGTTTTGTTCTAACAAACTTTTCTTGTTTCAAACAAACTAACTCTTGGTTCCTGAAACTTTTAAATTCACACCAGGTATCTTCAAACAAATAAATCTTCATTTGAACGAACTTGGCTTCTGTCCCGGTTTTGTTTCTTCATGAATTTTCTTCTGTTTCCCTATTTGTCTTCACTTCAGCTCTTCCAGAGACATATACCACAGTCCATGTTAAAATAAATATAAAATTACAACTCAATGAATCCAATCTTTTGTCCAACCCATGAATTTGCCAATACTTATATAATCCTAACAATCTCTACCTTTGGCAATTTATGGACAAAACTCACTAAAATAATAAAAATATTTTACCTAGCAAATGTACTCAAAATTACATTGACATTTGCAAAAAAAAAAAAAATTTTGTACATGCTGCAAGAAATATAAAATTATACATGACATGATCTTTAATTCTATTTGTCTCCTTTTTGTCCATAATTGACAAAGACATACAGCATATCTGTCAATTAACTTCTGCAACTCTCTTAAATTGTGACTTCCCCTTAATGTCATATTCTTCTTTTAGTTCTAGTTTGGGGGCTTGACCTCGTGCATAAGGGGTTGAATTTTGGCACCGACACTTGTGAATTTGGAACTTTTAGCGCAATGTGTACTATATTATTAAGCAAATCAGATTTACAAACCTAGATTGCTCTAGTTTTGGCCTTTGGTAAAGACAATTGCTTTTTCCATTACTTATTTCATGATAGACTTCTCAACTTATTGGAATGGGGACAAATGTGTCCTCTAATTCCATTATGGTGACATGTGGGTGTGAATACAGGACATGATGCATTCTTCCTTGATGTAGATGCAACATGAGTAGCATATGACGGTTTTGAAATAGGGGATGCGATGGAAACCAAAGTAGAGCTTTTTACAAAAATAGACTACCTTTGGTTATCAAAGTTGATGCACCATAGAAATAGCCAGAAACCAAAAGGGATGGTAGACGATGTGTTAGTCTAAATTGAGAATTTTTACTATCCAGTAGACTTTGTGATTTTAAATACACAACCTATGGCGAATCCTAGCACATAAGCTCCAATGATTTTGTGCAGACTTTTCTTAGCCACATCTAATGCATTGATGAATTGCCGCAATTGGGTTTTGAAGATTTCTTTTGGCAATATGACTACAGAGCTTCACAATTTCGATGTTGCCAACCAAGGTTGAGATACTGACTCTGTTGAAGTCAATTTTTTAGGAGCTATTCTTGATGATTGATTTCTTGATTTTTTAAAAATCAATGCACTAGAACATTTGGAATCATACATGGCTCAATATTTTGATGATCCATAATTGAGGGAAATAGCACATACATCTGATGAGACTATAATAATAGATCCAAATTGGGAACAAGATCCATTTTTTTAAATTTCTGAATCTGACAATGTGGAGTCATTGGAATCTTGTCTTGAATGCTTCAAAAACTCTAATAATCCAAGTCTTCGAGAAATTGCCCAAGCATTTCTTGGCCCCATACATTGGTCAGAAACTTTGTTAGCTGTTAAGTTTATGAATTTACACATTTATGCATCATTTTAAGCTAGATTAGGGGATTAATTAGGTAAATTGTATAATTATTCATCAAATTTCATCATTTCATGCATTTTCATCTAAAAACTTGAATTTTCATATTTTCACACACTTTATGAATTAATTTAGAAATTTCCAATTTTTCTCTGAAGATTCCCAATTAAAGTAAAACTCTGTTTGGACAGGTCTTGCTTCAATGCAGGCTCTTCAGTATTTTATTGGTTTGTTTAGAATGTGCAGGAAGATGTGAGACCCACTTCACTCCAATGCAAATAATTCAAACACCAAGGTCCATCTCTTCTCTATTGAAGCAAATCATGTGGGGGCACATAGTGCAAGAAATTTGGAAGATTGGCTACATGAGGACCTCGCATACATGTGCACATATGCTTGGATGGTTAAAGGGGGTCCATGTCTCCAATTGTTAAAATAATTCAAATTTAAAGTAAGAAAAAAAGCAAAGGTGGTGAGAACTCAAGAAAAGGAAAGTCAAAGAAGAGGAATTCAAAATTGGAAAGTGAATCCCTTTTTTCTTCGAATAGTATAGATTAAAATAGTTGTAACTCTTAAATTGAGCATCAGAATTGGACAATCTATTTACTGTTAGAAAGCTCTTGTCAACTAGATGTCCGTAGGATCTAAGGTTGTATCAATCTGAGCTAAAATGATAAAGTTATGGCTTCAGAAAGTTGGCTGTGTATTTTTAGGTGGGATTGCAATAAGATTGGAAACTTTCTCCATGTTAAACACCTTTGGGTTGGTCCATCTCTCCGTAAGCAAAGTACATTGAAGATCAATGTGAGGTCTACAATCCTTACTTGCATTATTCTTTTTAAGATAATCCAAGATTTAAAGAAAATACTCAAGAAATTTCAAGAAAGTAAGCTTATTTAAAAGATTTATTTACACATAAGAAGAAAATCTTTTAAATATGGAAAGTTTGTATAGAGATTAGTTTCCGAAAAAAAGTAAGGAAGAATCTCTTGACAATAACTAAGTCTATGCTAAATTGAAGAAGATGTAAAAAGAACTTTCTAGGAAGATTTTTTGTAGCTACAAAAAAGGATCTTGGAGACAAAATAGGATTGCCAAAACCCTATTTAAAGAAAGCCATGGACGTCTAACCCTCCGATGCTTTCTTCTCCATATTCTCTCTCCATTACTCTCTCCACTCTCTCATTTCTTCTCTTCAGCTTCAGAAACTTGGATTAGAAGAGAAAATTGAGAGTATCATTGTATATGGAGATCATAATAAAGTTCAGAACGTCTTTCGCTGTGGAGGAGTAGTCCTTTGGATCAAAGTATCTTGATGAAGTTAAGTAGCTAGTTTGCAATCTTTATGTAGTTGATTTATTTCACTGATTGTCTCTATAATATGCATGCATATGTAGAAAAATAAATCACCTCCATGTCCATGACGAACCTCTACTTAGATTTCTATTGATTACACTTTGATTATGTATACTTGTTTAATAAATTATGCCTAGGATAAAATTTCTTTGATAGTTTATGCTTATTTGATACATAATGCTTGGATGTTTTCAATTTTTTTATGTGGTGAAGGAGGTTTTGGCTTTTTAATTAAATCTGAAGAATTATTCTTTTGATAGTCAAATCACCCCGATTCGAACATTGATTTGTCTCTGATCTTAGAAAAATTGAGACAAAGTATTAGATTGATTGCATTAAAATTGGTTAATTTTTTTTATTGATGGAATCTTGATGTTATGATCTATTTCTATCATCATTGTCAATAATCCTTTTCACTTTAGTGTTAATTTAGTTTTTAATTCACATATCATTCATCTCTCCTTCATTTTTCTTTTTAAAAGAATTTTTAGATTTTTAATTAAAAGTTCAAAAGTGCTCCATGTGGGATCAACATATATTTGCCATTGTCTCAACAATGCAACTGTATACTTGCAGTTTTAAGTAAATTAATTAAATTCACATCATTGGTGTTAGAGCAAAATGGCCATCCACAGACCTTCGAGTCTTAACCTTGGACTCATGCATGGCACCTATCCAAAATTCTCATGATGAAAATGCCAACGCATTTGCTATGCCTGTGATGAATGGAATTGGGGGTAATGATTTTGTGGGATTATCGGCATGGGAGGACCATAAATTGCTAAGTTTTGAGTTGATCCATTCCTAAAGAAGAAATGACTTTCATGGTGGTTACACATTCACCCTGTAAAAACAAACATGAGGACCACACGTTCACTGTACAAAAAGATTTCATTAATGTTGATGCTTTGCAATTACTTCTTATGCAAATGTGGAGGATAGTTTTCTTTAGGATCAAGGTGGACCCAAACTTGTATATACTTAGGATAGTTTTTGCTTTAGTTGCTTTTACATTTTACCTAACCATGGACACAGATTAACTAGTTACATTATTAGGTGTTTTCTTTCTCTATTACCTTTCATTATTTAATTATTCCTCATGTTATTTCATTTATTTTGGTAATGCATTATATGCATAAAATCGAGGATGATGTTTAGTTTAGGTTAGGGGGTGCGAATAAGCACGCTTATCTCTTTTTAGACAAACTTTATTAGTTTTGGTCTTTATTTTTAGTTTTTAGCAAAAAATTTCAAATTTTTAGGATTTTCTTTTGGTTTTAAGAATCCCTCAAAAAAATGGATTAGTTTCAACTTCAGCAGAAAAGGAAATATGATGCTACTGGTTAGGGAACCGCTAAGTAAGATAAAAAAATTTGGTTTGAAATGGGATGCATCAGTAGGCAAATAAATGACTTCTTGCTTAGGTGACCTAATCATCTAGGAATATGATGTCAAAAGACCTATACATTGGTCTAGGGTGGACTAATTTAAGTTACATATTTTCCTTTTGTTTTTTAGTTCAAAAGAAAATTTTAAGTTTTTAGGAAAAGAAAGTTTTCATGGAATTGAAACAATTTGGCAATGTAGAGAAATTCA
Source organism: Sextonia rubra (assembly GCA_037013555.1). Classification (NCBI taxonomy): domain Eukaryota; kingdom Viridiplantae; phylum Streptophyta; class Magnoliopsida; order Laurales; family Lauraceae; genus Sextonia; species Sextonia rubra. The sequence goes on along the minus strand of JASUAD010000007.1, from coordinate 12,188,263 downwards.
GATTTTCAAAATTTTTAGAAGGAAGTAGGATGACAGTTCATGTGTTTCTAAGGTATGAGATTTATCAAAGGCCAAACCTTGTTCTTCACTGAAACACATATGTATCTTTTAAGATTTTGAATTAGAAACTTTATTGTTACTTGTAGAATTTCTTAGGAAAAATAGGATAGCCTTTTAATATTTAGGCTTTTAAGTGCTCCTGGCACACCTGGGCAAATATGATCCAATGAACCTGGTTTTTTGTGTGCCAATTCAAGTGAAATAATGAAAGGCTAACTACTGTGTTTCTTTTCAATATATATATATATATATACATATATATATATATATTTGTATGGCTCAAAATTGAGTGTTGTTAGAAATTTCTGTAGGGCGCATGTGTGTGAATGAATAATAACTAAGTCTGCTCCTTGGATTTTGACTTTTCTTATAGCGCATGAACTCAAAAATTTTTTGATTGGAAAAAGTGAGTAAGAGATGAGAGTCATAAGAGCTTTTCGAGGGATTATGTGGGTAATGCATAATGATTACGTTTACTCCCTAAGTCTTAACTTTTTTTACATCATATGAATTCGAAACTTCTTCATTGGAAAAAAAAAGTGAGAGAGATTTTGATTTTGAATTGGCCTAGAGGAAATAGCTACCTAAGAGTATGTATGAAAGTTGCCTCTGAATCAAGGAGAAGACTCCCATATTCATTAGCGTGAAAGCAACCAATAAAGGTTCAATCATTAAAATAAAGGGCCTTTTTCCAAAATAAATAATAGCATGCCAACTCTTCATAGTAACTTTGAGAGCAATTTTATAAACCTCTGAATTGAGGAAAGCTTGATTATTTGAGGGGAAATCTTGCATGGCATAATTGTGGAATATTTGATAATTTGATTTGATCTATACACCTGCACAAGGCACATAAGTTTGGTATGATTATGAGATGGTTTTTGAAATTAGGGACATGAACTAAATTTTGAAAAGTCCATGATTCTGATTATTTCAGAGGTCAAACATATCTAATTTGACTTGATATTCTTTTGGGAATTTTCTTTTGAATTCTTTTCTTTGTTTTTCTTCCTTTTTTTTTTTGTCTTTTAGGGTAAATAAATTTTGTGGGTATATTTACTGCAAATCTTCACAAGGTATAACTCTACTACTAGAGGGAACCTAGGGATTTAAGGGCTTGTTGCATGCGTTAAACGCAGTTGAGAGTGCCAGCATAAGTGGTTTTGTTTTCTTTGTTTTTAGTTGTTATTTTATTTCTTTAGGATTAATTTTAAAAACCAAAACCTTCTTTTCTCATGAATTTTGTTAAGGGATTAGTAAAATATTGGTTGGGGTGTGTTAAGTCCATGAATTTGTATCATGAAAGCATCATTTGAGGAAGAATAATGGGCTTAATTAAGTTAAATGCACTATTTAATGCACAAATTCATAATTTCAAGAATTTTTACCTTGACATTGGAATATAAGCATTTTCGATACATTTTTTGTATCATTTATTTATTTAATTTGCCAATTTTTTGAAAAATCCTAGTTGGATTAGCACTCTTTCCTAAGGTGTCCCAGTTCAATCAAGGTTCTTTAGTACTTCATTGGTTAAATTAGATTTTGCAGGACTGTGACCGGTGACCCACATTATTGAGCCAAACAGAGAAGCATATTAATTCGCTAAGAGGACCCCACATACACACATGTGAAGATCAATCAGAGGGGGTCCACTCATCATTTAGTTGGAGAGTCCTAATTGTACTAGAAGACCTCTCATAGGGCCCACTATTCAAGAAGAGGAGCTCTCCCACCTAGTAAGGTCCATAGTTGTTGCATATTTGAAATAATTTAAGTTAAGATCATTCAAGGATAATTCAAAGAAAACAATTGAAGTGGGAGATAAAAGCAGAGGAGTTTGAATGAGCCACAATTAATCTCCCTTTAAATCCAAAAGTTGTATAGAAATAGAGTCTATTACAAATTGAAATTCAAAAGTCAATCCTGTTTTTCTTAATTCAACCATTAGATTAGTGACAAGTAACTACCGTTGGAAAGCTCTTTCAGAGCAAATGTTCGTGAAGCCCAAGATTATACAAATTGGAGCTAAAATGATAAAATTATGGGCCCAAAAATATGTGTGTACTTTTTTAGGTGGGATTGCAGTTTCATGTACACCATTGAAGATCCAATGCTACACATCCATAGTGGGATCCCATCTAAGTAGAAGCCCTTGTTAGAGATAAAATTTACTCACAAAGATAACCATATCCCCACTTAACTTGGCTACCAAGTCTCTTAGTTGCTGCAAACTCTATTAACAGACCAACAGAAGGGGTCTAAATTCATTGCATCTAAAAGAGAACTGGGAATCATAAAATGAGAACAAAGGGGTGTATGTGCACTTCGCACCCCCACACCACACCCCCCACAACCCCAACACACCCCCCCCCCCCCCCCCCCCCCCCCCCCCAACCTTTTGGGTGACCACTTCTCTTTCTCCTCTCTTCTCCACTTCTCCTTTCTCAATAAATTTTTTTAATTTTTATTTTAAGGTATTTCTAGAGCTTTCTTCCAGAAACTACGATTTTAGAAGAGAAATTCTCAGAGAGTAATTATTGTATAAGAATGGTCTTACTAGAAATTTTGTTGAAGATCTTGGCAATGTCTGGCTAGTCCTCTGGAGTGGAGCATACAAATGAAGTTAAGTAGATTTTCTGTTTAATTTATGTGGTTATTTTGTTTCTTTTTTTTTTTTGTCTCTTTTAATGAATGCTTTATGAGAATATTAGATCTGTCTTCATGCCTTAGGCAACATCTGTTTTAATTTTTAATGAAATAAATTTTACTATCTACGCTTACTTTGATAGATTATACTTTGGTCTGGAATCCTTTGATAGTTTATGCTTAGTTTGATCAGTAATTCTTATGACTTTTCATTCATTTATGAGGTGAACGAGATCTTGGGTATTATTTTGTTTATTTTAATTAAAAATAGGAATTTTTTGAAAGATAAATCTTCCGGATTAGAAACATTAATTTGTTTCCAATCTGAGTTACCTAGAGAAAAAGAATAGAATAATTACATGATTTGATTGATTTTATTGCTTAATGGATTCTGAATGCTTTGATCTGTTTAATCTTATTGATTTTCTACAATGTTGATTAGTTCAAGTTTCTGATTTTTATTAGTTCTACTTAGATTCCATCTGCCATTTCTTAATCTTTGATTTAAAAATATTCAAATTTTTATTTTTAATTTAGTGGAGCTCCTTTGAGATCGACTTGTATTTGCCACTGCTGCATGCAAACAATTGTGCACTAACAATTTCAATAGGATTGAATTAAATTCAAACCACAGTCCAATTAACAATGGCAAAAATATAAAAGTACTGTAAATCAGTCAACTACAAAAAGAGAGGCATATGATTTTTACGTGGAATCCCAACACGGGAAAAAACCACATGCCTTATCACCCAAACCAACGGAAATCAAGCACTAAAGATAAATAGTTACAAGATATTCATAGACCTTCCCCAGTTCGCCATAATCTAAGGACTATTGTATTATCACTTGTCGACGACCACACTATTCACCGCTCCTTCGCTCATTAAGCTTTATTCAACACCCCTTAATGCCACTCAAAACGAATCTTTTACATGATGTAGAAGCAACACTCTCTAGATGTTTAGATCTTCAACACAACTCTTAATGGACGTTCTCGAGAAAAAGGGTAATCTCTAATATATTTCTTAGGTTTAGAACACGGAGATAGGTATCTGAAAGTTAAAAATGGAACTTTTTAAATAGCACAATATTCATGCCTTAAAGATGAAACCCAATCAGGGTTTAAATAGGCAGTACCAGCATAAACAAGGAAAGTTATTTGCGCAAGTTGGTTGGGTTTTCTCCATGTTTCATGCGAATGAACTTTTCTTGGTTCGAACAAATCAACTCTCGATTCCTGAAACTTTTCAATTCACGCCAGATTTGTTTGAACAGACAAATCTTCGCTTGAATGAACTAGTTTTTGCTCGGTTCTGTTTCTTCACAAATTTTCTTCTGTTTTCTTCTCTGTCTTCATTTTAGCTCTTTCAGAGACATATACTACAGTCCATTCTAAAAGAAATATAAATTACATCTCATTGGGTTTAGAGTATTGTCCAACCCATGAATTTGCCAATATTCATATAATCCTAACAACTTCAAGGCAATAGATCAATTCCCATATTTCATACCTGGTTAGTGGAAGGGTCTCCTCGCCCATTTCATCTTGCCATTCCTTAGCCCCCGAGCATCTTCATTTTGAGAAGAAGCGCTATGATGTGTGGGGATTGTTGAGAAATTGCGAGTAACTTTCTCATCTTTTAACAATGATTTCAGAAAATACTCCACTTTCATAGTTGGGATTAGATTTTCTTATCCGTGAAGCTCTCCGAAGCTATCTCAATGGCATCCACTACTGGTATCAGAGCGTTGGTGGAGATTGTCGAGGCTATGCCTGTAAGACAGTGGAGGTTTTGATCAGATCAAGCACAATCACATCGTGTTGCAGTTGCACGAGACACCATAGCCCTTGTTTGGTTTCTATGAGCAAGAACAGAGAGTGAAACGGAATTGTTTTTCTCGTTGTCTACAACAGTACATCGCTGCGAAGAAGAAGAGATTAAAGGCTGACTCTGATTTTGGTGGGCTACACAGATCGAAAGGAAGAGGGGGTTCTCAGGTTTTGGCTCGGAGTGGAGAACCTGAGACGAGGGTCACCCAGCCATCCTCGCTAGCAGCCACCAACATTGCCTGCGTCACCTCACCGCTCACCGTCACACGCCATCGCCAGACAGATCACCGTCATCTTCTCTGCCTGTTGTCGGTTCCATCGCCGCTCGCTGCCAATTTTCCGTCCACCGCAGCCACAGAAGGGTGAAATGCCTACTTGCCTCTGGTTGCAGACAACCAGAACCGAGGAAGGAGAAGACCCAGTCGGGTCACACCAAGTTAGGTCGGGTAGACCCGAAGTTAGGTCGGGTAGACCCGACCCGCTAAAAAACCCAACCCAGCCAAGAAAGAAGACTCGGTTTACAGGCCAGTGCAGACCTGACCTGTCTGCAGAAGCTTAGCCCAGTCTCCAGCAGTAATGCTGACATCAGCACACGTTAGCAGAGGAGGGCAAAGGCAGTTTGACTAGATCCAATAGCCAAAATTGCTTCTACGATATTTTGATCATCCGAAATCCGATTGGAGATCCGCTTGTGACTACAGACTGGTTTCGAGCAAATCTACACAATGGAAGAGGAAGATTCATTGTTAGATGGCTAACAAGGACGTTTTCCCGATTGAAGAGTAAAAATTTTTTTTTTACAATATCAAGGCCAATCGGAGTCAGATTTTAGATCTATTTCTTTCAAAGTGATCATGCTGATTGGATCTTCATAGTTGTGTTGAAATTGGGGCAGTTTATAAGTAATTTAACTATCAACATCACATAGACTCATTAATGGATTCGAACCTTTGGTTCATGGTGGAGTTTGACAAGAAGAAGTTTGTAACATCATTACAAGGATGTATCTTCAACAAGGTATGGGAAGACATAGACAATTGTTTCTAATGTGGCTTAAAGACTTGCAGAATTCAAGCTAAGGTGGAGATTGTTAGGTTTATGTCTTATATTTCGGTTTAACCAGATTGATTCATTGGTCTAGCCAATGATTATGTTAGGATCAAGGGTAATTTGGTCTTTGTACTGGGGCTTTCTTGGTGGCCAAGAAAGCATATATTATATATTTATGTAAAGTGACTCTAAACTCTGTGAGGAGATGTGGCAGAACTCTTTTCCCGTGGTGTAAATCACGTAAGGTTATGTAGGGTGTAGAGAGGTATGAGTTCTCTTCTTTGTGGTATTGACACACCACGTATGGCAGGGTACTGTGAGAGCAAAATTAAGACCTATAAAGATTGAGGAGCTAAGTGTTAGAGGAGCCGAAGTCCTTGTAATGAATTGCTCAATATCTTTTATAGTGAAATCGAGTAAGATGCTCATACCATATGGAGAGAGCCTTTATGGTGAACCACGTAAAATCTGTGTGTTATGATTGCATGGTTTTTTTGTTCTTTATGTGTGTGATGATGTTAAGTGCTTCCGCATGTGCACTACACCACCCTCTTGGCTAGGTGCCCATAAAGGGGTTAAAAACTGGTCTTCAAAGGACAGAAAATCAGCTGGAGCTGATTCTTGTTAGACTTATAGTGCAGCCTTCTCGTTGTGAGACAATCCAATTAGTTTGCAATCGACACCAAACTAGCTGCAATAAACAGTCCCTACACAGCACTATTTGAGTTGGTGCCCTCCGCCTGATTGTTTATTGTAGGTTCAATTAAATTTAAAAAAAAAACCCAAGCCCCACATCCAGACATTAAGAGACTTAGCCCTTTGGGGATTCGAGAGTCAGAATCCAAAATCTACATAGGCCAAATTCGGGTTCTTGATCTTGCTCCTAACGACCTGTTTATTCTTGATCTTGCTCCTAGCTAATGAGCTCAATTCCTCTAAAATGATTCCTGTTTAGACCTCCTCCTAGAGTCAATGAGCTCATTAGCTACTAGAAAGTTATCAAGAATCTGCCTCTTTGCCACAAAAGCCCCTTGAGGGACTAATGATGAAAGGATAAACAGTTTTTAAACGACTAGCTAGAGTCTTAGCCAACAACTTATACCAACATCCCACTAGACTGATAGGTTAGGCACTTTGGGTATAAGAGTTAAGAAATTTGCATTCCTATCTCTGGTAATTTTGCCCTGACTATGAAATTCAAAAATCATAAGATTGAAATCACCCTTAAGAAATTCTCACCCAGCCTTAATGAAAGAGAAGTTGAAGCCGTCTGAACCCGGTGCCTTATCTCTTCCACATTCCTTCAAAGCTCTAAAGATCTCCTCATACTCTCTTTCCAACCATGACAGAATATCCTATGGAACCATAGGAAAGGACATCCCTTCAAGCTTTGGCCTCGTACTATTATCACTCTTGTACAAAATTTCAAAGAAGCGAGCCACTTCATCCTTGATCTCATGAGGTTTTTGAAGAATTCTACCACCACAATTAATCCTCCCCACATAGTTTACTCTTCTCCTCATACTAGCCATTTGATGGAAAAACCTTGTGTTTTTATCACGCTCCTTGAGCCAACTCACTCCGGATTTTGGCCTCCATGAAATTTCCTCCATCCTATTTAAGCTCCAAATCATCTTCGTGGTGTGATTGCTAAGAGAAATCTCCTCGGGCCTCAACTCCCAAATCTCACTTTCTTTGTCAAGGTCCTCAACTTCTTTTGCAAAAGCCTCGTTAGATTCATCAATATGGCCAAAAACCTCTTTATTCCAAATCTTGATGTTATCCTTCAAAGAACGAAGGTTTTTGCAAATCTTGAAACCTGCATAGCCAATAACTTTGATTTGACTCCACCAAGAACAGGCTAAATCCAAAAACTCCTTATTATGTAACCAGTAATTTTGAAAGCATAACGGAATAGGGCCCCAATCAACAGAGTTCGGGTCAATTTAATAGGACAGTGATTCGAAATTAATCTTGGAAGTGCCACCTGAATAACACCTTAGAAATGGTCATCCAACTCCTTAGACAGCAAAAATCTATCAATTCTATTCATTGCCACTTGCTCTCAGTTATTAAACCACCTAAACTTTCTATCCTTAAGTAGTATATCAATCAAGTCAATATCAATTATGAAGTTTGAAAACAAGGTGACACAACTGGATGTCCCTCTCTCCCCTTTCTTTCCATATGGTACCTTACCATATTGAAATCTCCCCCGAAAACCCAAGGAACGGACCATTTGGTTTTAAAATCAGAAAGCAAATTAAGAAAAGCACTTCTTTGGAATTCAACATTTGGCCAATAGCAAGAGCCCAAATAAAACCATCCTTTGTCTGGCGAAATTTAATAGTCAACACCCTTTGTTATTGCAGAACATCTTCCATAGATAATAAATCCTTTTTCCAAATAGTAATCAGCCCTCCTGAAGTTCCAATTGAAGGAACCCAATTCCAAGCACACCTGTAGCTGTCCCAAACATCCCGAATTATTCTTAGGATGTTAAAAGCCACTTTAGTTTCCTGTAAAATCAGGCAACCTCTCTAGTGTTTTCTTACCAACTTCTTGATAGCCCACTTTTTCACCGGGTTACCAAGGGCCCCTCACATTCAGACTAATAACAATCATTAAAGATGTAAAAAAATCACCCCAAAAGAGAAAAAAGCTTCGAAAAGAAAGAATCTTACCCCCAACCTCGGCAACCTCCATTTCAACAAGCTTCTGCATAATCTCTGCTTTTTCCTCTCCAAAAAGGACACCCAATCTTTCACCTAAATCCGCAGCTTGAGAAGCTTCTTTTTGGGCCTCGTCTAAAACGTCCTGAGAAACATTTTGATTAATCTTTGAAATCCCCTCAGCGGCCAAAACACTATTTTTGACCCTATTGCTCTGCAACTGACCTTGTTTGACCGAACTGCATTCCTCACAAGACCCACTTCATTAGAAATGGGTTGATGCAAGACTGCTCCTTTCAGGTCCTTTAAGAACCATATAATGACTAGACTTTCTAAAATGAAAGCCCATGCTTCTCCCATACTACCTGCTACTTCATTGGCCGACTTTATAATTTCTTTCCTCAAGGCACAGGATACCTGACAGTGGCTCTCCCCTACAAAGGTAGCTTTCCTATTCCTATTGCAATGTGCTTTTGAAAAGTAGTGACTGTTTGCATTCTGTCCTCGGCTTTCTCTCCCAAAGTGGAAATTATTTGCAATATATGCCAAACTTGCAGTCTTGTGACCTGGATGCAGAGAAGTCCTTCGCCCTTTGCTCTTGCAAATTGCCGCGTCACCATCCTGGCTCGGAACCAAAGCTCCGGCGTCCACTGGCGGTTGCAGATCTTCCTCCCCAAGCCAACAATCTTCGCCATCGGCAAACTTGCCGTTGCTAGCCGAGGAGGTAGAGCTCGTGACCTCTAGGATATCTTTTCCCTTTTCCAATGAAGTTTTCTTCATAGCACAGATAGACATTGCCCCCTGTTCAACGTCTTTCTCCTTTGAAAAACTTCTGTTCTCCAAATCCTCCCTCACAGCCACCTTGAAAGGACGCCCAAAAATTTTTATCTTAATCTCCTTGAAGATGAAGTTAAACTCCTCTGAAAGAATAAAGACCTTTCCAACTTCCAGGTTTTGGTTTTATCCAGGGTCTGTTCTGCCACACCTACTACCTCCCCAAACTCCCTTCCAATGGCCTCAAAGACCTCCACGCCCCACCTATGGAAAGGAACTCCAAAGCATTTAAGCTATAGCTTTCTTCTACGGTTAGGGAACCTTGGCACCCATTTTTCCGGAGAATCAAACATTTGATTATAGTCGATATCTTTCATAGTTGAAGTAGCCCCTTCCAAGTTTGAAAAGGAGACCAAGACCCTTCTTCCACCCAATGTAGAAACCTTCACATTCCTCATACCACCCACCTCAGAAATGTCGGGAATAGAAGAAATAATTTCTTCATCTTTCACCAAAGCCACCAGGCTGTTAGCTAACCACCCAGAGTTACTAAATACAACTTCTGTAGGCACATTGAAGCACACCTTCTCGGCAGATTTGCTCCTTTAACCACTTCAGAAAAACTGAAACCTTGTTGCCCACTTCTTGCATCGGTAGCAGTGGAAATGGCAGCACCTTCCTTACATCCCTTGGGCAAAACTTGGCTGACCTTAGTATCAACTTCAACACCTTCCTTTCTATCCTTGCCCCCTTCTTTCTCCCTCCTATATTTAAGAGACCAACCAAACTTTGCGACATTCACCTAATTTCATCAACTTCGTCTTCCTCTTGTCATCTTTCTGCTTCTTCCTCCTCCTGCCATTTCTCTACTTCTGTTATGGTATTAGAGACTCTACAGATTAGCATCTTTTTCAAAGATCCTATAGTGCTTTTCGTCTGCAACTCGAATGGATCTGGTTTTTCACTGATCAAGTGAGGATTCAACGTCAAGATTTCAAGAAGATCATCATCTTCTTCCTTGATCTCTGTAGAAGTCTCTCCTGCAGCCCCTGCGTCGTGATCAGATCTCAAGATTCTGCTCAAGTGATGCTCTGTCATCAAGATTTCAAGGAGATCGTCTACCTCTTCCTGGCTCTTTGCAGATGAATTTCCTGCTTCAAATCTTCAGATTGGTGTTTGATTTTCATCAAACAGTTTGCGCGGTCATCTTCTTCATCAAGATTGGTTCAGATCGGTCTCCGCGCCTCTTCTCCTCGGTTGTGATCAGCGTTCATCTTCTTTATTAAGATCGCTTCAAATCGGTGTTTGATTTTCATCAAACAATCTGCATGATCATCTTCTTCATCAAGATTGCTTCAGATCGGTCTCAGATTTTCTGATTTGCTCTCTCATCATCGTAAAAGACTTCTCGATTGTAATCTGCTCAAGATTTTTGCAACCGTGTCTTCTTAGTGCTGATATTACAGAACTCATAGTATCTGATCAAGATCTGGTCAGTTTTGTCTGTCGAGAAGAGTTCCTCAGATTTGATTCCAGAAGCGCTGCATGCGACTCATCATTAGGTCTTATTGATCTTAATCTCATCTTCTGTGTTTGATATCTGTTCTAATCCCTGCTTTTGAAAACGTTCATCATGTCTTCGTCATCTTCTTCATCATCAACACTTCTGATCTCTAGTATTGGAAGTATAGTCTCTGTAAAACTGGAAAGTCTCAACTATCTGTTGTGGATATCACAATTTTTGCCTGTTATGCGTGCAAGTGGAATGCTTGGATATGTTGATGGATTATATCCTCGACCTTCAGAGTTCATCGGAGATTCTGCTGGTAATCTGACCACTGAAATCAACCCTCAGTACTCCACTTGGCTTCAGAATGATCAAAATGTTCTTTGCTGGATCAATGCCACATTATCTGAGAGTGCCCTGGCTCATGTTGATGGCCTCAATTTTGCCCCAGATGTCTGGCTTGGATTGGAGAGTCGATTTGCTTCTCTTTCACGCTCACACATTATCCAACTGAAGTCTCAACTCCAATCAATCAAAAAAAGGCTCTCAATCTATTTCTGCGTATCTTCAGAAAATTAAACACATCTCCAATACACTTGCAGCTGTTGCACACAAAGTTGACGATGAAGATCTCATACTATACACTCTCAATGGACTTCCATCTGAGCATGGTACATTCAAGACTTCTGTGCGCACACGATCTGCTCCACTGTCTTCAGTGGAGTTACATGTGTTGCTTCTGTGTGAAGAACTGAATCTTGATAACTCACAGACAGCAGTAGCAGAGTACTCTTCCTCTGCATTTCTATCATCAAAGAATAATGGGAGCCGCTGGTCTAACACATCTTCTAAACATGGGAGTGGAAGATTATCTTCCAATAGAGGCTGACACAGCAGAGGTAGTCGAAACAGTAGGGCAGGTGGTCGCAGTTATAACAGAGGAGAAGGATCTTCGCCTTCCTCCATGTCCTTTGGTCGCCCAAGCAGTCAAATGACTCAGATCTTCAACAAAACTGGCCACACAGCTCTAGACTGCTACAATCGAATGGATTTTTCCTATCAAGGCCGCCATCCTCACTCTTAACTAGCTGCTGTGGCCACATCCTTCAATCCTACTGTTGATCAAACTTGGTATGCTGACACTGGAGCAACCAATCGCATAATGAATGATCTTCAGATTCTGTCCGTCCATTCTGACCGCCTTGGCAAGGATGAAGTTGCAGTTGGTAATGGCCACAGTTTACAAATTCTTCATACTGGCTCCTCTACCTTTTCTACACCTACTAGTTCATTTAAACTAGAAAGGATTCTTCATGTCCCTGCTATATCTTCTAATCTTATTTCGGTTAATCAATTTACTAAGGACAATGACTGCTTCTTTGTGTTTGGACCTTCTAATTTTATTATATAGGATTGGTTGGGAAAGAATCTTTTCCAAGGATTGAGTAAAGGGAGTCTCTACGGTCTTCCTACCATTAGTGCCTCTACTCCTCAACCAAAAGCCGTTGCATTTCTTGGTGAACAAATGTCAGGTGATGGATGGCACAAACAACTTGGACACCCATCTGGTTCCATACTACAACATCTTCTACCCATTCTCTCATTACATGGTTCTTCTTCTTCTTCATTTTGTGACAATTGTCAATATGGTAAACTTGTAAATTACCGTTTTCATCATCAGTAACAGTTTCAAATAAACCACTTGAACTGGTTCACAGCGATGTTTGGGGACCTGCCTCTGTTTTTGCAGAGTTAGGATTCAAGTTTTACATGCTGTTTGTGGATGATTTTTTTTACTTTTAAACAACATGTTGAAACTCTTCTCTTTAAAAGACTTGTCTGTCTTAGAACTGATTGTGGTGGTGAATTCATGAATAAAAGTTTTCCCACATTGTTCAAATCACATGGCATTACACATCGAGTTTCTTTCCCACGCACGCCTGAACAAAATAGCAGTGCTGAAAGAAAACATAGGCACATTGTTGAAACTGGACTTACCTTACTGTTTACTGTTGGAATGCCTACTAAATTTTGGGCAGATGCTTTTGCCACAGCTACTTATCTCATTAATAGAATGCCAATGAAACAACTGAAACTCGTATCTCCTTGGCAATGCTTGTTTAATCGCTCACCTGATTATTCAGATTGAAAATATTTGGCTGTGCTTGTTTTCCTTGGTTAAGACCTTACAATCAACATAAGCTAGACCCTTGATCAAAGAAGAGCATTTTGCTGGGCTGTAGCTTAAACCAAAAGGGCTATTGTTGTTTAGATTTATCTACTGGTCGCTTATACATTTCCAGACATGTTGCCTTCAATGAGGACTGCTTTCCCTCTTTTCAAGCTGACAGTGAGTCTTCACAGTCCTCCAACCTAACTTCTTCCCCTGCTTCTATTGATGCTTCCCAATGGTTCTCATCACTGTCCCTTTCAGTTCTGGGCTCATCTCCTATCTCCAACACCACCTCTAGTCTTCCCACATCTATTCCACTTCAATCCTCAGTACTTGGTTCTCCCCCACAACACACCTCTCTTCATCTCACTGCTACCAGATCATCTCAACCTCCTCAACTCACCTCTCTTCATCCCACTGCTACCAGATCATCTCAACCTCATTCGTTATCTCCAACCTACAAAACCTGTGCTCCCCCTTCCACTACCCCTGTCTCTCCACACCAAAACACCACTATTCCATCTGACCCTCCCATGCAGCCTGTTTCCAATCCCACTGTCTCCAACACCAATACCCACTCCATGGTTGCACGTTCTAAATCCAGAATCTATGAAAAAGAAAGTTCTCCTCACCACCAAACACTCTGTTCAACTTCCATCTCATCCTTACTATGACACAGCTGAACCTATATGTTACACCAAAGCTTCCAAATCTGCTCCTTGGCGCCAAGCTATGTCTGAAGAATTTACTGCCGTCCAACGTCAAGGAACTTGGTCTTTAGTGCCCTATTCACCTGACAATCATATCGTTGGATGCAAATGGGTGTTCAAATTAAAGCATCATCCAGGTGGCTCTATTGCTCAGCACAAAGCAAGACTTGTCGCTAAAGGATTCCATCAAGAACAAGCCATTGATTATACTGAAACTTTCGGCCCTGTTGTCAAACAGGCAATCATTCATCTTGTACTCACTTTAGCTGTTCATTTTCAATGGAGTCTTCACCAAATGGATGTCACCAATGCCTTCCTCCATGGCATTCTTCAAGAGGACATTTACATGTCTCAACCTCCTGGATTTATAGATCCTAGCTTTCCTCATCATATATGCAAGTTATATAAGTCTCTTTATGGTCTAAAACAGGCCCCCCGACCCTGGTTTGAGCAGTTCTCAAGTTATCTAGCTGGATTGGGATTTTACTCCTCTTATGTGGGCTCTTCTTTATTTATCAGATGTCACAATTCACAAGTGCTCTATCACTATAATTCTTCTCTATGTTGACGATTTGATTATCACTGGGAATGACAATGGTTACATTTTTCACTTAGTTGTCTCTTCTTGGGCCTGTGTTTGAAATGAAGAATTTAGGAAAATTACATCATTTTTTGGGTATTGAGGTGAGCAAATTTGGGACTGGACTGTTCTTGTCTCAAACCAAATATGCTAAGGATCTTCTCTCTAGAACCTGCATGTTAGACAACAAACTTATGGTTCACCCAGCACTTATAGGCCTACAACCGGTCCTGATTCCTCTGCCTTTGTACAAGATCCTTCTTTCTACAGAAGTAGAACATGGGCTCAACAATATTTGACCTTAACAAGGCCTGATACTGCATGCTCAGTCAATTGAGCCTGTCAAAGGATGCAGTCTCCAACTGAAGCTGATTTTACTGCTCTCAAATGGATCCTACATTACATTAAGGGTACTCTCACTATGGTATTCACATCAGGCAAGGACCACTTCATCTCAAAGCTTTTTGGGATGCCAATTGGGCAGGTGATTGTATTGATAGGAGGTCTACTACTGGGTCTTGTGTGTTCCTTGGTTTTACTCCATTCTCTTGGTAAGCCAAGAAATAGCCTACTGCTGCAAGGTCTTCAACTGAGGCTGAGTATCGTGCGTGAGCTGTTACAACTACTGACATCTCCTGGCTCAGAACCATGTTAAAGGATCTTCATATTTTCCTCCCTTCCTGTCCCACTACATGGTGTGACAACATATCAGCCATTTCTCTCGCAGCTAATCCTGTGTTTCATGCAAGAACAAAGCACGTTTAGGTTGACTACCACTTTTGTTTGTGAGAAGGTTATTCGCAAAGACATTGCTGTTCATTACATCTCTACTCAGGATCAGGTAGCTGATCTATTTACAAAAGGCTTACACCCTTGTTGGTTTCGGTATTTGGTATTTACGGTCCAAGCTTCTTGTTGCTGGCAACCCCATCAGCTTGAGGGGGCACATCAGACCACATGGCTCAGCCAACCAGAATATTGCTCTCACTGAGTTATAACAGAGACTCTGTATCTAACAGATCAACTGGCCAATGTGAATGTTGTGACATGATGAACTGTCATCTAATTGTTAACAAAACACTTAACTGAAAGATTCCTTACATGTGTGTGTGTGTATATATATATATATATATATAAATAAATATAGATTCCTGCTGTAATTAAGAGACATAGGTTCGTTTGACATCTTCGGTCACAGGTTCTGTTTCTGATGACTGGAGCATCAAGCATTTGATGCCACCCATTACCATTTTAATTGCTATGTTTATCATTTGGGGCTGACCACTTATCAAGTCTAGATTGTCCAGCCATTTAGCCTTATGGACCCCATCAATCGAAATTGAAAATTTCTTTTTCTCGCATTTCATAGTATCACATGTCCAACATGCGGCCTCTGTATCATAACATGTCAAGCCATCGTACTTAGCAAATTCCTTGCTCATTATGAGGCTAAGTATTTTTATGAAAGTGTATCTGAGCAAACCATCAACGAATGTTAATGACACTAAGACACAACTGCGAGATATCCAGATTCGGATATCTGTTATCTTTTATGGGATATTGGGATGGATCCATCTCTGAATCCAAATCCAACATGGATCTTATATGTTGAACCTGGATTCCACATCAACTAACGAACAGAGATCCAGTTGGAGATTTGGGTCACCTGCCTTAAAAATATAGGTTTGCTAAGCATGCAAGTGGAGATCTTAAAGCGCCGATATGATTTAAGCTCGATCTGTAGACTCATTCAGTGATATGACCAAGCTTGATAGGCTTTTAAGACATCTTTTCTCAAATATACTGCTGTAATTAGTTTCAGATCTCATCCTCGGGTCAGAACACACAAGGATCCTGATGCGGACTTCCAGATCCTAGATGCGTGCTTCCAGGTTTAAATGCTTTCATGAATCCTAAAAGGGATTTGCTATTTGAAATAAAAAATGAACTTAGTACACTTACAAAAAAAAGAAAAAAAAAAAAAAAGAAAGCCTAAACTAGCCCCCACCCCTTGCTCTCCCCACTCACCTTTTCCACCTCCCCCTCCTCTCTCCTCCCATTTCCCACCTCATCCCCTGGCCACTTTCGTCAGCTCCAGCGGCCGCCGGATCTCCCTCCCTCCTCTTCCTTTCTCTCCCTCTCCTTCTCTCTTCTTCTTCCTCTCCCTTCCCCTTCCTTTCTCTCCCTCTCCCCCCTTTTCCCCCTCTTCCTCTCCCTCCCCTTTCTTTTCTCTCCCTCCCCCTCTTCCTCTTCCTTTTCCTTTCTCTCCCTCTCCTTTCCTCTTCCTCTTCCTCTCCATATCCCTTCCTTTCTCTCCCTCTCTCCCTTTTTCCCCCTCCGCTTGATTAGGTTTGCTGTAGATCTCCCTGCAGTAGGGAGATCAAGACTTTCCCCACTCCCCTTCCTATTCCCCTTCCGCAGCAAGCCCCCAACTTGTTCGGCCATGACTGGTCGAACAATCTTTGATTGTTCAGCTAGTCTTGGCTGAACATTTTTTCATGGTTGAATAGTCCTGCATTGTTCGGTCAGCCTTGACCGAACATTTCTTTTTTGTTCGGCCTTGCAAGGTGATGTGAATTTAATTAAATTATTTAAAATTGTAAGTGTATAGTTGTCTTGTTGAGACAGTGACAAATATAGGTCGATCCCACAGGGAGCACGTTTGAACTTTTTAATTAAAAATCTGAATCTTTTTAGATCAACAGTAGAAATTGAGTAACTTAATGAGATGTGAATAATAAGACAAATTGATCAGAGCATTCAGAATCCACTAAGCAAGATAATCAACTAATCATATAATTATTCTATTCTTTGTCTCATGATAACTTAGATAAAAAACAAATTAATGTTTTCGATCCCGATGATTTGACTATTGCAAAAACCAATTTTTAATTAAGAAAAACAAAATCGATACTCAAGACTTCCTTCACCTCATAAAAGAATGAATATCTTAAACATCATCGATCAAACTAAGCATAAACTATCAAAGATAACCATGGATCTAAGCATAATTTATTAAAGTAAGCATAAATGATAAAAATTTATTTATTACGAACATAAATAAGAGGTTTGCCTTTGGCATGAAGATAGATCTATTATTCTAATAAAACATATAAACAAGAGACAATAAAAAAAATAGTAGAATAACAAATATAAATTAAAACATTAAAATACTTAACTTTATTTTTTGCTTCAATAAAAAACTTAGCCGACCATTGTAAAGAACCTCGAAAATAACTTTATTGATATCTTCTTCTTATACAATGATATCTCAAAATTCTATCTTCTAGATCCTAGCTTTTGGAACAAGGATTTAGAGCACCTTTAAAATAAAAACAGAAATTAATGGAGAGGAGAGGTGGAGAAGAGAGGGAGAGAAATCTGAGATTTCTAGATCTGGCTGAGAATAAGGAAAAGCCTTCCCTGGTAGCCTCATTTTATAGTTTTTTGGCTACTCAGACTTATTGAATCTAGATTTCTTTTTGGTGGATTGAGAGATAAGATCTGCTGTTTGTTGATTGAGTTTATCTCTTAAGATAAGAGAAATCGTGTGGATAAGATGAAGTAGAAGCTTTTGAAATTCTTATTTGATCTTCATATGGGGTCCAAAGAGAAATATGCAACAGTTATGCTTCAACGGTGTTATGCAATTACAATCCCACCTAAAAATGTACTTGAAACTTTTCAAGCCTATAACTTTCTTATTTTAATCCGATTTGTACAATCTTGGGCTCCACGGACATCTACTTTGAAAGAGCTTTCAAATGGTGCGTCATTTACATCGATTTGATGTTTGAACTGAGAGTTATAATTATTTTAAGATACGGTATCCTGAGAAAAATAGGATTGAATTTTGAATTCTAATTTACAATAGACTCTATCACTGCAATGGTTGTGATTTGTTGGCCAAGTCAGAAGAATATTTCTTGGCATCATAAGATGAGAAAAGAGTTTCTGAAAGCTTTAGCTGATCTTCATGTGGAATCCACGGATAGATGAACTCTAAGTGTGTGGATCTTCAAGGATTGAGACCCAAATCATCTTAGGGTTCTGTAGGTCCTATAAATTTCATTTTCTATACATTTTAATTAAACCCATCAAATACTGAAGAGCCTACATTTTACATGCATTTTACCTGGTTGGATAGTTTTGATATGTAGATAATTGGATATTCATTAATTAACATTGCAGATGTTTACCAAGAAAAAAAAAATACAATGCAGATTATAAACACCTTTGGACATGCATAGAATATTGTATATAGCATTGATGTTGTAAGATTGACAATCATAGTCAATTGCTCATCCTAAAGGCTTTTTCTCTTGCAATGAACATTTTACATGTTTTCACACATCATAATAAAAAATAGAAAAAAAACATATATAAGATTAGCTTGTGTGGTTACAAAACCCTAAAGCAGGGGCCTACCCTGCAAGGAGATGGTGCACAAGCCATATGGGAGTTAAAACCTAGAACAAGGATTGATGTTGGTACATTAGAATTCTAGCTGAGTTCTAGTGAGTGCAGAGAGGGGGGTTCTGTTTCCCTGATGTGGTCACTTTGATGTTGGAGCACATGGAGGCTGTACTCATGTCAGAGTTCTGGTAATCTAAATCTATGTCACTCATTTGTACGCCCTCGCATGGATAGTCTTCACTGCACAAGATATTGACTGCAAGCTTTGTAAATGAAGTGCCCTTGATGTTCTTGTAGACAATGTTGCTCAGCTTCACCTTGGAGGGTGGCTGTTCACACAAACGAATTCTGAATTAAGTGAACATGAACTAAACAGAAAGCAAACATTTGAAGTAAGGAATGATCCAGTGTAATCATGATATAGTTTGGGTGCAAGGCACCATGATACATGATATGCGGCCCACCACCTTCTAGCCGTGTATCACACACCTCACAGGGATGGCCAGGGGCAGACCCAGAAAATTCTTCTGGTGGCCACATTTAACCTTCGATCCGACAGTTCGTAAGAACCAAAAAAAGTTTCTGCTCCTCATCTTTGGATGATTTTATTGGATCATTTGAAAAGAAAAAAAAATAAAGAATAAAAGGAGTCGACGGGTAATGCATCAAGCAGATTACCTTGTCTGCGCAATCTTTGCTTGGACAATAGTGTTGATCTATAATGATAGGAAATGAAACTCTGTTCATAATAACATTCTCAAAAGTTAAGTCAGATACTTGGAGCTCTGATGATCCACGCCATGTTTTGATCCTAAGACCATTGGTGGTACCACTGAGTGTACAGTTATCCACGTGTATGTTTGTCACAGGTTCCTCTTTGTCGTCCTTGCCTAGGCTTCCAATGCTGCGAATGTCACAAACAAGCATTTCCGCTCATGTTACAATTCAACCCCATTGGATAATTCTCAGATCTAGACATTGGTAGATCATTATTGTTGGGTTCATGTCTTGTATTCTGGATTAAACTGGATGGTCCATTGGGTTAATTAGCGCCCAAGGAATGGGTTAAGGCTATGGGTATTTTGGTAATTATACTGGGGCTATCTTGAAGGCCAAAAAAGCAGAGATTATATAATGATATAATGTGTAACCTTAGATCTTACGCGGAAGAAAGTGACATCTCTTGCCTGTATTGTCTCACACAATGTAGGAGAGATGATGAGAGCATGAGTGTGAAGTTGAGAGCATGAGTGCCTCTATATGCCTTTACTTATTATAGTGAAAATGGTGTCATTTCTGTGCCCATGGGTGTAGCCCTGGTTTGAGTAAACCATATAAATCCTCTATATATTCTCTTCTTGTGTGTGGCTTTGTTTAATTAATTGCAGGTCACGCGCTCGCACATGCATATCAAGTGGTATCAGAGCCTGAGTTGTGTGGTGTGATCGATAGGTATCAGGAAATAAAACCGGCAATGTCTTCATGTACTTTAATGATAAGTACGTCATTGTGCAAATGGCGCAATCTTTTATCTGATTAACCTGGACTACAAGACAGAAACCAATAATTATCATCATCTTAGCCTTAACATCATTTTATGAGAATTCTATTATGGAAAAACCATGTTATAAGAAAATGTTGCGAGTTATAATAGTCAGAATAAGGTCTTGACACTACCCGTGTCCTTTATCGGGCTTGGACCAGAATGGGATGATGAATGACACTTTAAAAAGAAATGGGCTAGACATGGATGGATATAGTACCTGATTCCATGGCCCGGGCCGCAGATGACTCTTGTTACCAAGATGCTTTTGGTGCCATCTCCAATGGACACACAGTCGTCGCCCACACCGATGAATGAATCAGTGACTTTGATGCCAGTGGATGTACTAATGTGAATGCCGTCCGTGTTTGGGCTTTGTTCCGGGGATGTAATTTTGACATCATAGATATGGACTCTTTTGCAGTCTGTTACATGCATATGGAAGGCCTTGCTGTTCACTAGATAAATCTGGCGAACCAAAGCGTTGGTGACCCCAATTAGTTTCAGGTTCTGCGCAAAACACACCAAATAGTATATGTATCAATTCATTATATAAAATCTTTCAGACTGAATAGTAAAACTCTGCAATCTGGAGTGCCAACTGCTATTAACATCTAATTGTATCCTATTTTTTAACCATCAGATGGAACCAAAATTTAAAGCCCAGATCGAACAAGTCATGGTCCCATGGACTTTGAAATAGAGTGAAAGAAATGCAAAAACTTACGACGGGGAGCATATTGCAAACATGGCATTCACTGTTTTTTTCCCAGGCAAGCTCTCCCTGACCATCCAAGGTTCCTCCTCCACTAATTTTGAGCCCATCAATGTTGCGAAACATAATCCAGCTCTTCTCAGAGTATTTGCTGAGGTCCTTGACAGCCTTCACTGTACCCCTAATCTCAACTTGGGGAGAACCTTTGGTGCAAGGGCCTTCAAATTCGACCTCACCTAACAGAAACTCTCCATCTGGAACCACAAACCATGAGTCACCAGAATAGGAGCATGCGTCTTTCCAAGCATCTAAGAAAGCCTGTTGCGTAAACACGAGAGTGGACACTGTCATACATGAAGCCTAAATTTCAAACGGCTCACAAGTGAAACAAATCTAGGGGGAGTTTAAACTTTATGGACTTTTAAAATATACATGCAATTCTACCTATGAATTGGCACATATCCAAATTTTAGTCCATTTAGAATAGAATGCAGTCAATGTTGAGTGTGCTCAATGTCGCATTGATCACGTTTAAACACACTACTTATTCCTTTGTGAGTTGATCTCATCTTCAATTATGAGTTTACATGCGACCAATCCAATGATGGGTCATGGTTCCCTCTCTTATTGAAGCATACTTTATGTTGTGACATAGAGTACTTGTTCATGGGTTAACTCTCGTGGAAGCATGCAAGCAACCATTTGGTAGAAGGGAAGAGGGGCAAGTTAGATTTTAGATTTATGGCGTGTTTGTTTGCACAAAATACATCGGAATTGAATACGTAAGAATCTATGGTCAAATGAGCTCTTTTAAATGATTATTAAAAAGGTGAGGGTGTGAAAGATACATATAGCGATGTAAATGCAACCCGCACTTTTTTAGGATTTGAATTACTCGGGTGGGTGATGGTAGGGAATTCAATTCCTATTTAGTGCAAATCAATTTCCATTAATAGGGAGGTTATTTGATGGTCATTTCTAGATATGCTATAGGAATTCATGTAAAATGCATGCTATGGGTCCCTTGTTAGATCAGGCGTGGCAAGAGGCTTAGAGAAATAGAGAGTCTTACTATAAATAAATCTTAATTTGTTACCACAAATAAGACTCCCAATAGGATTAGATAGATGTGTGTTTCTTGGCGAAAAAGTCTTCACCAAGCTTTGTATGAGAGGTAAGAGTGTCTTACGGTTGGCAATCTATTCCATCCCATAAGTTCACACACGTGTGAAGAGATTTGCAAAGCTTCCTATCACCAGAATGCATAGATCTTCGGCCGCATATTAGAGGCTCCACATCCAAATCCATCATATGCATCTTTGATTTTTTTTCATTTTTTAATCACTGCATAGTAGCAATGCAAAATCCTAGAGTTTCTAGAAACAAAATTACATGAAACAAACAGGCACTAACAGAGGCAAGCTTAGATAAATATATAAATGACCTTGGTGCTCTCACTGGACCCGTCATTCTTGGCTCCATACTTGGTCACATCGAAAATTTGAGGACCCGATTGGGGAGCTCTGGGTACTGGCTTTGATTTCCATTTCCAATCTGCCTCGAAAGGATTCTTTCTTCCACCAAATCCTCCTTCAGTATGGTCGTCGTTCCCTGCTTTGGGTAAAGCATTCAGGATATCATCAATTAAATTGGCGTCTGCCACACAAAGTAGCAAACATAACAAATAAACAGTTCTGATTCCCCAGGCCATCGCAGCCATAAAACGAAATTATGGGCAGAGCCCGACTCGTCTGTCCTTCTTCCTTAACCGTGTGGCTCCACCCAAGTTTTATCTATGGTTAAGGTGAGACTGCTTCCCTACTACTCCAGTATTTATATCATGTTGTCTCGAACCTTTGTTCTTGCTTGGGAACAAAACAGATCCCCATTTCAGTTGGGGGAGTGTTTTTGAAACTGCCTTGGACGTTGCATGGTTTTTGGTTTCCCTTCTTTTGCTCTTTTTCTGTTTTGGGAGTTGAGGCCCAGTTGGCCTAAACCTTCCATAGGAGGATTTTGATGTCAATCACTGGTTTTTGGTTTTACCAGGTCTTGTCTTTTGCTTATTCTAAATTATTGTTGGGAACTCTTTCGCTCTGTTCTCCACGTTTTTATATTTACGTCAAACAGATTTAAATTGGAATGGTTGGAGGACATTTGATGGCTGTTTAAAAAACACCCACCCCATAATAAGCTAGGTTGAATGACAACTAGACATCTGTCCTTTGAATTTAGCCTGTGTAAATTGAATGGCTGTGATATTTGGATTCTTGTGATTTTCAAAAGGCCATCTTGTTTGGAGCTGTTGTAAGAAAGATTTCTAAAGATGTTAAATGTGCCAGGCCCCGGTTGGCTCTATAGTAGACACACACCTGGACACAATTAATGTTTTGTGTAGCTGACAGAGTCCATATGACTGGATCTTGCCCCAACTCAGGCCCAACTCATAATCTAAGTATTTTGTTATGTAATTATATTAATCTAATATGTATTATAATATAAATACATGCTAGAATTGATACCAGTGCGCGCGCATGGGTTAGTTCTAAAAAAATTTAATAATAAATTTAAATTAATTGATATTCACCGCTGATTATTGAACCAAGAAAAAGATATTATTTAAGATGAGAATAGACAATTAACTGATCATGTCATTTTCAAGAATCAATCTAGAGTAATGCCACTTTGTTATTGCTATATGAGTGCTCTAGAGGATAGTATCTTGATTTAGGTTTTATGGACCTTGGATACCAAATGAATCACATATGATCTTCTCTAATGGATCTTAACACATGCCTAATATAAATAGGGGTTTGAGCTTAGCCTCTATCTATAGGTTGTTTCAAAGTAAGTTATGACATGTGAATCCCGATCTAGTAGATAGATTTCTGGATTTCTAATGATGCTTGGACCTTCAAAGCACCTAAGACAATTCTAATTTTTATCATAGGTCTGGAATATCTATCATGTGGAGGGAATTGTGTTCACATATGAAATGTGCAACCATGCCGTAGAATCGGCTACTTTTCATATGCCATATTGATTATTGAGATGGAGATAATCTTATACAATGTATCGATTCATTGCTCTTTATTCTTATGTTCATTTTATTTATGCTATTGTTGGACCTGAATGTTAATGTAATGGATGGAGACCTTGACATTAGGTATACCTAGAGGCGGCCTAGAAATGTGAATGAAGATGTTTATGGAAGTCTTGGCTGGGCAAGCTATTCAATAGCCTTGTGAATGGAACAAATCGACTTTGGAATAGATGTATGGATTAGGTACCCTGTTATGGACACATCTATGTGGATGGTATTGTGTGTTATGGATAGATGAGATTGTAGATGGTACAAATCGACTTTGGAATAGATGTATGGATTAGGTACCCTGTTATGGACACATCTATGTGGATGGTATTGTGTGTTATGGATAGATGAGATTGTAGATGGTATGGAGTATGGATGGATTCCTTGTATGGACTATGGATGGATTGTTCAAGACCAGACCTTGAATGGATTGACATTCTTGCTCATGCAAGAAGCCTAGCCAGACATGAATGTTTATTACTTTATTTTCTTATTGTTGGCACTTATATCCACTTAGTTGATTAGCTTAGCTTTTAAACTAATCACCCTTAGTGGGATCTTATTATTGATTTCGCCCCTATGGTTGCTGCTTTATGGAGATGGATGTATTGATGGACACCATTTGAAACCCCCACATCGCCACATATATTGCATAGTGAAAGGATTATTGTATGTTGGCTAATTCATGGGTTGGATAAAATTTTAAGTTCATTAAGCTATATTTTATATTTCTTACTCAATGGATTGTGATTCATGTTGCCAGAAAAGATGAAGTGATAAAAATAATAAAACAAGGCAACCATGCTTAAGCAAGCCTAGATAGAAGCAATCGCGCTCAAGCGCTTGACGTACGCCCTCAAACATGACTAACGAAACAACAGATAACAGTATGCGCAAATACTGCGCTCGAGCAGGTGCTCACCTGCGCTCAAGCACTCTAATGACAAAAACCTAAATTCTTGTTTCAAAATTGTTTCCTATTTGTGCCATAGTTGCTTGTTTTGCTCTTATATGGACTTTAACCCTAAGGCATGAATTGTAGGTTGTTTAAAAGGTCTTTGTCTCAACCCTAGGTTATCCATCTCTTTATTTTGAGCAAAGATTACTCATTAGAGATTTCTTTCTTTTTTATAGCATTCATTGGAGAAAAAACTGCTGAAACTTCGTTTTAGAGATTTTAGTCCTCTACATCTCTTTGTGGAAGATCATATGAGAAGTCAAGCATAACAACTAAAGACGCCTAATTAAGCATAACAATGTGTATCTATACAAGAAGAATTGTAGTTTTTATGTTGCGTGAGAACCGGATAACGTTGTGAGTATATGTTCTTATGTTATGAGATTCCTAGTACTTAATTATTAGTCCAGTCAGGACTCGAGGTTTTTTTCCTACGTTGGGTTTTCCCGTAAAAATCATATCTTCTTGTGATCGTTGCTTGTTTGCTTTATTTTATTTTCTGCTGCATATTGTGTGTCTGCTTACAATGTAAAAAATTACATACTTAAGAGCACTGCCAAAACTTTCACATGGTATCAAAACTATCGATTGAGTATTCGAAACTTTCTTATGAATTATTGATTGGTTGGTCTGTTAAATCATGCATTTCTCCATCGCGATGCCAGCTTGTGTGGATGTACCATTTGTTAGATGTCTAATGAATTAAATTAATGATTATTTATTTTATTCTTATTATATCAATTCTAACATTGTTATCTTATTGTTTATGTATTTTTCACTCATGGATTATATCATATAGCCCTATTCTACTTTGAACTGTGTATGGTACACTTTATATGTTGCTTTCCTCAAGTCTTTTAGGATTTGACCTTTTTGATTGGGTGTTGTATATTGTGAGCCTGTTGCCATCTCGGAGGGAGAGGCACAGGACAAGACCGAGCCAATCCTCTCGTAAAGGAGTTTGTGTGGGCATATAGTGGAGAGGCTTAGTTTTTTGTCCTCGGAGCAGCGTTCACTTTAGTAGATTTTGAGTTTGATCAGTTTTCGAGTGTTGTAATAAACTTGCAATAAACATTTGTTATACTTGAACATTGTAGATTATACTTATGCTTCTGCTTCATATTCAATTTGATGCACGTTAGATGGTACCATCTCTTATATGGATCATGGTTTACAGTGCTTCTACAGTTTTGGCTAAATGCTTCTGCTTAAATGTTTGAATGTTATTTGAATGTTGAATTCGTTGCGGACTAAAGATCATGGATGTCCATCCTTCCCAATTCGAGTTTCCATCATTATTGGGGACTTGGGTTCGGGGCATGACATGACCTCTTGGGTGCATATAAAAGTAAGGGGACTTTTTTGGTTTATTACCCACCTAAGATGATTTTTAGGGTAAACTGTTAAAAGATGTTTATATATTTTAGGGAGCCACTCTCCTAAGCTCAAGTGTATGGCTCACACGTATATGGCTCACGCGTGTGTCTATAAATATATATATGTATATATGAGGCACATTAGAAAACTCTCTGGGCGTTGTTTTAAGAAAAACTCCTATTTTCTGATTGACTAACGTATTCCTCTTGTCCTATTGTTTTGGAAGTTAAAGCATTTATCCATCTCTAATTTTTCTCTTTTAATATGAGTTGGCATGTAAAGAGTAGGTGGCAAGATTTCATGACAAATCAAGAGAAGAATTCCTCTCCCTCCCCTCTCTCTCTATATATATGGACAATTATAAATAAATATAATTCAGAGCTCGTTTTGGCAGTCTCATTTCATGCACATATGTTATTAATCTCTACAAGGGAGAATACTAAAGTCAGTCAGGTATATGAGGGGCAAGAGTGTGTCCCAATTTCTTTTATATAGCCGGGTGAGCATATTGTTTGCTAGCCTCGGACTAATTTGCAAAGTTGATGACAATTGTAGAGAATGGCAGAAAAAGTAAACAAAGGTTTATAGATCAATTACCAAAGACAATATCCGGTAACTGTAAACAAAGATGGCTCCTTACCTTAGTGGTAGGGAGTGTGTGTTCTCATATGTGTGAGTTTTCATTATGTGCAAGAGCGGACTTAGGAATTCTTCCTTTGGGGGCCATTATTTAGAAAATTTTTTTGGGAGGGCCACAAATAAAAAATTAATGTAGTTCTCGAAATATATTGGGGGTTTTTTTAAAAATTTGGGGAGGCCATATGTGAAAAACTATAAAAATATTGAATATTTAAAGGGCTTTTTGAAATTTTAAGTGGGCCCATCCATGCCAGTGTGTGAGTTAGTATTTGTATACAAGTTCTAGCTCCTCACCTAGGTTAACAAAAAGAAAGGTAGCAGTGAACAAATACCAAGATAATAAAGAGTAAAAATGTACTCAAAAAAAGGTTAAAAATGTTTTTAAATTCTACATGTTCCCTGTCATAAATAAGTAAAACATCCAACATATGAGGTAAGATCTTTTTTTTATCATATCTATGCTAAAACTACCTGTTTTGCACAAGTCGCACCATAAGGTTCTGTTTCTGAATGCTAATTTGGTAGGAAATCCCATTTTCATAATAACATCAAATTCTCATCTCTAAATTTTTTTTACTTGGGTATAACAAATTTTCACATCCTTAAGCAATTAAGCCTATTTTAGACTTTAGAGTACCTGTACATGTAAAAGAAAAACTTAACAAAGTTTTCATACTACTAAGAAGAATGAACATCCACAACAGTAGCCACTGTCATTGTAGATAAAGTAATAACTAAAATGGAAACAATGGGTGCGAATCAAAAGCCCTTTTTTTTTTCTTTCAATTCATTTCAAACTAATGCTTGAGAAAAGAAGTCTAGAAGTATATGCACCTTGGTTGTTATGTGCAATGGAGTGTTTGAAGACGACCAAAGTCAACAGAAGCGCCAGTAATGAGCTTCTAAGCCTTTTCGGCACCATAGTTTTTTTTTTTTTGTTAAGTAAAAACGAAGGATGTGTAAATCAAACATTCATTTTTTTAAAACTCACTTCAAGAAGTCTTGAAGGATATGTAAATTGGTTGGTATGTGCAATTGAGTGTTTGAAGAGGACTACGGTCAATAAAAGCCCTAGTAAAGAACTTGTTAGCCTGTTTTGGAACCATAGTTTTTATGATAACTAAAGCTTGGGCTTTAATGCTTCTCTCTTAATTCTGAGGTGTTACTGGGTTACATAAGTTACTCAAATGGGATGAGGATTAAGTGGGCTTCGTCAATGTGAGAATCAAGTGGGCCTTCAGGAGAATTAAGTAGTCATGTATGAGAAAACCTGTTACAAAAGCTCCTAATTATAAATTATATGGAAAAACATCTTAAGTTGACGTGGCTAAAGAGAGGGCACGCAGAATAGAGCATTTTCTTTCCAACGTTATTCCGCTTTAACGTATAAGAATTTGAGCTAGGAAATATCGACTTTTAAACGCAACTTTTAGGAGGATGTACAACCATAGTAGCTGCAGTCATCAAACTCATTTTGGAGATATAGACTAATCATCATCTTTCGTCACCAATTTCATAGAAGTCTCACAATTCTCATGTACTATTCTATTAAAAACTGTATAGAATTGGTTCTGTAAGTTTCACATTATCAGTCACAAAGACTTTCTTTTGAGATTTCTATCTTATCATTTATATATTTTGGTTCTAAATATTTAGTACCCTTGATTTCAAACGGGTGGGCATATGCTGTGCATAGCAATCTAAATAAACAAGAGTCAAAGTTAACAGTCCTTGCATGGTCATTACACTCGATATTAAATACATGTATTTGTGTTTCTTTAATTAATAAGAATACTAATTAAAAACTTTCTCTTTCTAAATTAATTCATGAGTTAATATTTAATAAGAAAACTGCCTGTCTTATGAAACAACATGAGATGAGAAAACTACCGTTGGAAAATATTGAATTCTCATTATATTTATGAACCTCTCAAGTACTCTCATCAATAAATCACAATACTTGTTGGTAGCTGATGCAATGATGCTCCTTTTGTACTCTGTATTTTGTTGAATAATTTGGTTAACAAAACTTTCTTCCGCCTCATCTTCATTACTTGGTCGATTCGTAATGACTGTAAATTTAACAATTCAAGCCCCTCCTACGGTTAAATCTCTGCTTCTCGAGCATATCTCTGAGATGGTCACCAACCTCTCAGATCGCATTCAAAGGAAGCGACTCCAGCCTCTCCTTCACCGCCTCCTCATGCCATGCTCCTGATGTTCCTTTGCCGATATAGTTCCTACCGCTTTTGCCCTTTTCCTATGGTTTTTAGATCTTTAGATTCAGTAATGTACTATTTTCTTGCTCTGTTTTTGGCCATGTATAGATTCTTCTTGGCTTCTGGGGCCTTTTTCCTTGCCATTTGGAGGGCCATAACCTTGCTTCTTCTGGATTGGCCTTGTTTTTGTTGTTTTTTTTTAAAATAGAAATGACCTTTAGCAAAAAAAAAAAGTTTAATATCAGATATTAAAATAAAAACTATATAGCTTGACCCAAGTTAAAAAGACGGCTTCAACTCCTATATAAAATCAGTGAAGAATTATATACCATGGAACGTCATCGTCAAGCCTCATCAATAGTACAAATGGCTAGTTTAGTCACTTTGAGGCTAGTATTTCAGTTAAAGTTAAAACCAACTACATATAGATAAAATACTTGGTACACAAAACTCCAAGATCTACACTTATTGGTATATTAGGTACCTGTGGCCATTCCTCTGCACATAAGAGTAACAAAATAAAGGCCTGGGATAACAAAGGTAGTACACATACCTAACGAACTACATTTACACATGAGAGCAACAAAGCTAAAAGACCTTGCAAGATGCAAACTTGAACTTAAACTGATATCTATTAACAAGACCTTCAGTATTTATTTCTGATGCTTCTTTGATCTACGGAACCCTTCTTCCTTTAACTTCCTAGGGGCACTTGGTGGGGGTATCTGGATATAGAACCCCAGCTCATTGGAGCGCCAAGAGCTTGTTGAGGCCTTGCTCCACATCATCTAGTAAGTCAAATGTTTCTCTCCCTATTTTCTCCAAATCACCCCGAGCCTGAAGTGCCATTAGAACTTGAACCTTGATAACCAAGCAACCGATTCAGGTAATCTTGTTTTGGGATACATAACTCATTTTTAGTCCCTTTTTCCTAGAGCGATGCATCCGAAGATATTTTTATATAATGTAGTCTTTGAGGGTCTTTTTCACTGTCAAAGGTACTTCAACAGGGAACATTAAAAGATAAATGTTCAATGGGCCAATGATTTGGAAATCTTAGAAGTTACTTGCAGGTTAGGCAAGATTTGAGATGGGGTAGAAAGTATTAAAATATGTTGGATAAACTTTTTTTTGCTAGAAGGTTGGATAAACTTTAAGTGGTCCCAAGAGCCGTTGGAAATTCAGTGACTATAAGACAAGTTATAAATTCAGGTTCTGGTGTGAGATTGAAATATCTTTACTCCCACTGGACCATTTACAGTGATGAAGCATAAGAACAATAAGAGTATTCCCACTGCAAATCCAGAATGTGGAATTTTGGTGGAGTTCAATGGCTCCGCTATGTTAGAATTAACGTTGATAAAACTTATGTTGTATTGGTCATTTCTAGCCATGTGGTAGAATGAGGTGAAGTCGTACTGATCATTTTTAGATACTTTATCGACAACTTGACGCATATGGGGACCCGAATAATTTGGATTCTGGACCTCAATTGGACAGACCCATAGAGCTTGGGTCCAGGTATAGGTCCACGGTTTCACACCTGAGGAGCAAAGCACCGGATGCCGTCATTGTTGTACTACAATACATAAAAACAGTA
Organism: Sextonia rubra; assembly: GCA_037013555.1. Lineage (NCBI taxonomy): Eukaryota > Viridiplantae > Streptophyta > Magnoliopsida > Laurales > Lauraceae > Sextonia > Sextonia rubra. The sequence continues at coordinate 12,157,702 of JASUAD010000007.1, read as the reverse complement.
CGTTAATTACTTTACCACCAACAAAAAAAAAAAACCTACCTTGACTACAGTGGCATATGGGACTTGGACCCGGCAAACGATGGGTTGACCAGATTCGGGTCGGGTCAATTCAAACTCGAATTTGTTGGTTCCAACCTTAACTCGACCCGTTTTTAAAAAGAGTTAGAAACCTTCAACCTGCACCCGTTGTGGGTCAACCCGACCTAATCCACCTAACCCAAACTTGATGCGGGTTAGTGCGGGTTGACTCGGCCTAATATATTTAATTCCCATTTTGTATATGTTTTAACTGATTTTATGTGGTCCAATTTCATTTGTAAAGCTCTCATCACATCTAGATTCATTTAAAATGGTGCATTGACCATGCATTTATAATTTATCAATTTTCAAAGTGTAAAAAATGGGAAATCTATAAATATTTTCTAGCCCATTTATTGAGAACTTGAGATAATCCATTTTCAATTTTGTTCAATCTTATAATTCCATATTTGAGTATAAGTATAAGACTCATCAACGATATTGTATTTCATTCATATCAATATCTTAGAGGTAAATTTATATACCAATATAAAAATAAAAACAAATATCAATATTTCAACTATAAAAACATCATATTTTCAAATAACAAAATAAGTTTTATATTCTAAGTAATAAAATTTTACATAACTCCTTCATAAAAGATTAAGAGTACATAGTTTATGGCTCACATGAATAAGAAAAGTTACATGAAAATTGGAAAGTTATAGTAATTTAGTAAAATCTAAACATGTTAAATGGGTTAAAGCAGGTTAGGCGGGTCAACTCTCACCCAACTTGTTTTTATACTGGTTGGTAAACCTTAACCCTTACCCGAACAGTATTTCAAATGGGTCGGGTTAGGTGGGTCAAAAACGGGTCGGATTGAATACGGTTGGTGGGTCGGGCTGGATTTTGCTAGCTCTAATTTGGGTGGGGTATATTGAAAAGTATTTGTACTATGCAAGGTCCTTTAGGTAATTGTCTAATCAATGGATTAGAAAAAACTTTCCACTTTTAGGATTTATTTCTAAATGTGTGAGGATTAGTAGGTTGAGTTCCAAAAGAAGTCTTATTATGAGAACTGATAGTTCTTTTTCTATAAGAAGTATTACTATGAGAGTTAGTCGTTCTTAGTTTACAAAGAGTATTCTTATAAAGCACAAATTGTGGGTTATAAAAAGGTTTCTTTTTTCAACCCTAAGATACGGATCCCATTATTCTGAGTGGAGATTACACATTGGTGATCATATTTCTTCTCTACAGCTTATTGGAGAGTTTGTGTTGAACTTTTGTTCTAAAGATTCTAGTCTTCTACATCTCTCGTGGAAGATTGTTTGAGGACTCAAGTAAGATTTGGATTTGTTGCAAAAATCCGCAAGTGGTTGTGACTGTGTGTATCTGCGCAAGAAGAATCACTAGCTTTAGGTTGTACAAGAATCAGGTAAGGGTTATGAGTATATGTTCTAGTACTGCAATGTTCATAGTACTTGATTGTTAGTTCAATTCGGACTTATGGTTTTTTCCCAGTTTAGGTTTTCACGTAAAAATTGCACTTGTTATAGTGGTTGCTTGTTTGCTTTATTTTATTTTCAGCTGCATATTGTATGTTTGTTTGTAATTTAGAGATCACATACTTGGGAGCTCCCCAAAAAACTTTCAATCGGTATCAAATAGGGTTACACAAAGTTACTATGTAGATCTAATTGTGATTTCTAGAATGGATTTCAACTACGGAGGCATGTTGAATCCATATGTTCTAAAAGATAAAATTCTCGCTTCAAGAAGTTATCAAATTGAGTCTAAGAAGAAAAACTCTAGATTTATTTGATGTTTTGAATACAAAGGGTTTGGTCATAGAGCATCTGAATATTCAAATACAAGGATAAAGAGACGTGGTAAACTCTATGATTTTGAAGATGTAGAAAATTCACTTCTTGACACCACCAGCACTGCATATGTTGCTTTCATGGCGCGGTCTTCTCATGGCACATTTGATAGCATAAAAATTTTTGTTGAAGAAATCTTTGAAGATGAGTAGATTGTAAAGAAAGATGCCCTAAAGTTGAAATCTGTTCGAAAAGAAAATTCATCTCTTAAGGAAGATTTGGAAAAAGCTCTTGTAAAGGTTGAACTATTGGAAGATCAAAAAAACTCCATGGCTAATAAGTTGATTACTGAGAGTCAAAAACTTGAGATAACTGATCAGGAGAATGCGACCTTAAAGGAAGAATTGAAGAGTTGTTAAGCCGAAAAAAAATTTGAATTGCAAATTGAAGATTACGTTGTTTGAATTGGATTCTACAAAGGCTTGTCTACATAAGATGAACACTGGTTGAAAGATTGTTGAAGACATCTGGTGCAGAAAAAAAAAGCCTAATGACACACGTGGTCTCGATTATGATCATGGTGCACCTATTTTGAAGATTAAATGTAAAACCATTTTTCTTAATAGTTTTTCTTTAAATTATTTAGCACCAACTGGTGCAGAAAAAAAAAGCCTAATGACACACGTGGTCTCGATTATGATCATGGTGCACCTATTTTGAAGATTAAATGTAAAACCATTTTTCTTAATAGTTTTTCTTTAAATTATTTAGCACCAACTGCTCTACATATTGCATGTACAAATAATAATATGAATAGTTCAAAGAAGAAGAATGTATCACGTTCTACACATATATCCACTTGTCATTGTTATGAACTCAAGGGATACATTCGTGCCCATTGCAATAAGCTGAGAAGTCTACCAAAGACCAGGCAAAAGTGGAAAAATTTTTCTCCACCCAAGACTACAACAATCTGGGTCAAAAAGCTTGATTTTTCAAAAGAAATTGCTCACACTGTGTTGAAAGTTCAAACAACGTAAGTGTGGGTGGCTACATGCAAAAAACTCTGATCAAGAAGATTAAGCTCTCACCCCTAGTGCTACTATGAAAATACAATTAAATGTGAGTTGCAATTGAGGGGGAGTTACTAGTACTGGATCTTGATTGACAATCATGATGCATGTTTATCAATATCTTTGTCAATTATGGACAAAAATGGGGATAAGGAGATATGGGGGAATAAGGTATTCAGGAGCTGAAGTTTCATGTATTCAATTGGTAATTGGTTCAAAAGGTGCTGACAATATTTTAAATGGTTTGATAACTCAATGTATTTTGGGTAGAATATATGTATGTTTAAGAAGTTTTGTCCATGAATTACTAAAGGTGGGAGATTGTAAAGTCTTTTGTGTAATTAGCTAATTAATGGGCTATACAACATTTTTTCCCTTCCGAGATTTATTTCTAATTGTGCCAGGATTAGTAAATTGAGTTTTATAAGGAGTCTTATTATGAGAACTGGTAGTTTTTATTTTACAAGGAGTATTATTGTGAGAACTGGTAATTCTTATTATACAAGGAATATCCTTATGAATAAAAAGGGTTCCTCTCAACCTTAAGTTAAGACAGATCTCGTTATTCAGAGTGAAGAGTACACATTGGAGATCACCTTTATTCTTTAGAGCTTACATTGGAGAGTTTTGTGTTGAACGTTTTTTTTTGTGTTATAAAAAGTCTTTTTCTCTTAACCCTACGACACAAATCTCATTATTCTGAATAAAAATTACACATTACTGATAAACTTTCTTCTCTAGAACTTTTATTGGAGAGTTTCATGTTGAACTTTTGTTCTAAAGATTTTAGTCTTCTACATTTTTTGTGGAAGATTGTCTGAGGAGTCAAGTAATGTTTATATCTATTGTCGAGTTCTGCAGGCAGCAGTGATAGTGTGTATCTGCACAAAAAGAATCACAGTCTTTACATTGTGAGAGAACCTATTTAAGGTTGTGAGTATATGTTCTTGTACTACGAGATTCATAGTGTTTGATTGTTAGTCCAATTTAGACTAGTGGTTTTTTCCTAGTTTGGGTTTCAACATAAAAAAATGTCTATTCTTGTGGTTGTTGCTAATTTGCTTTATTTTATTTTCCGCTGCATATTGTATGTTTATTTGCAATCTAGAAAATCACATACTTGGGAGCACCCTCAAGATTTTCATACTACCTCTACGAAGACCTCAAGGTTTTCATAGCAATAATTAGCTAAGGAAATTTAGTATTAGAGCTAACCAGTTATAAGTTTGAATTTTGGGAAGAACGACTCGTTGCTAAAAAAAAAGGGTATCACCAAAAGTGCTGACCTAGTTCCACTTAGGTGGAGTGTTGAGGATGGGCTCCACCCTAGGGAGTGTTCAAAGTTTAGTACAGTATAGGTTTTTAGTTTGAATCTGATTGTCAATGTGAGTTCAGTGAAAGGGACCAAGTCAGGTCCTGTTTAAATTTGACTACCAATATAAGTCCTCAAGATGGACCAAACTAAGGTCCAGTTTGTTATTGCTTTAGGGCCTGGTTACACTATGGACTAAGCGTTTTTATGCTTATCCATAACCACTCATCTCTAATAGGGAAGTAAACTACATATATTCTACCCGGAGTCTGTTCTGTCTTCATACTTATCAGTCCAAGTTGGAACAAAAGCTATTTTTAGTTTAACTTAATTACAACTTGGCTTAGCTAATCCCATGTGTAGCAGTCTCCATAGAGCTATAAATATTATATATATGTATATGAGTTATGATCTTGTATAAGCTTCCTTTACAGTCTTACAATACAAGATACCACATGGGGCCCCCTATTAGTCCATCAGAGTGGACCATTCAAACCCACCCCTCCATTTACACAGGTCCCATCAAGCTTTGATAAATTTGAATGAAATGGACTAATGGATCGAGGGTCAATTTTCTAATTTTATATGAAAGGCCTAAACTTGTGGACTATGGATGAATAGGTTAAAGATGTTATACTGAGTTCATATTTGATATCTAAGTTGGCCCCACTTGAATCTTTTGATACTCCCATTATTCCTTGATTTATGAGGTCCCAAGTGTGCCTCCCACATGGAAGCTTGTACCATAAGGGAAGCTTGTACATAATCTTTACTCATATACATATATATATATACACACATATGTATATAGGTTGGCCCAGCCCATTCCCAAAGCAAGATGGCCTGTTTGAGATCCGTTTCTTTCACCCATGGTATTTATTTGCACATCTTTTCAGGCCCAAGACTAACCTGATAAAGTCTAATCCGATAGTGCATAATGGTTAAGATAAAATAATCACTACAACAATTTATATTTTTAGCTATGAAAATTGTGGTCTCCAAATGAGATATAAACGTTGGTAAAAATATTTATTGAAGAAAATATTTGCGTCAGTTGATCCTTGGTAAAAATTGGTGGACAAAAGATTTTGCTGACATAATTAAATTCCATCCACCAAAATTACGTTTTCACCGATGATAATTTCTAATTTACCAACTTTTTTAATGTTGGTAAACTCATTTCATTTATTTTAAATTTACATTTTATTTTTACCGATGTTTTTTTAACGTCGGTAAAAAATTTATCCCTATTTTTAAAATTTTCAATTTACTTTTACCAGCGATAAAAAACATCGGTATATTAGAAATTAATGTCGGTAAACTCATATCCCTTTTTTTTATTTTTCTTTCTAATTTTACCAATGTTTTTTTCAAGTTGGTAAAATCATTTCTCCCTTTTTTAAAATATTCAAATTACATTTACCGATGTTAAGAAACATTGGTGAATTCAAAAATTAACATTGGTAAATTCAAAAAAAATTTTAATTTTTTTTATTTTTATCAATGTTTTTATCACATTGGTAAATTCAAAAAAAATTTTAATTTTTTTTATTTTTATGAATGTTTTTATCACATTGGTAAAATCATTTCCCCTTTTTTAAAAATTTCAAATTTCTTTTACAGACGTTAAAAAAAGTTGGTCAATTGCTAAAATTTTTTTATAAATTTTCATTTTCCTTTTACTAATGTTTTTCTCACGTTGGTAAAATCATTTCTCCTCTTTTAAAATTTTCAATTTAATTTTACCGATGTTAAAAAATGTCGGTAAATTCATTTCATTTTTTTTTAAATTTTTGTTTCACTTTTACTTACAAAAAAAAAATTCGGTAAACGCATTTGTCTTGTTTAGTTATTTTCAATTCACTTTTCCCGATGCTAAAAACGTTGGTAAAAATATTTATAATTTTAAAAAATGTAATAAATCTTTACGAACATTTTAAAATGTCGGTAAATCCCTATTTCATCAACAAAAACATTTTCTTTTAAAGAAATATCATTTATTTTTTCAATATAATTTTCTTGTAAACCTGTTCATACACTTTTATCAAATAAAAACCTATTCATGTACCTGTATTCAACATAACAAATGCATACATACAAGAGTTACTAAAGAAAGAAACAATTATTGTTATTTTTCATCAAGTCATTTATCCCATATACCAAGTATTACAATCAATGATACAATGCCATATAAATGTCCAATATACAAATACAAATAAACTAAGAAGAAACAAAACACCTCTACAAGTCTGCAACTAACCCCAAAGCATCCATCAATCTGCAATGACAAGAATAACATTAGAATCTTTTTAATGAATTAAATTACAAATGTAAGATAAACATATATATAATCTTTTCCTAGGTTTTTTCGATGGCCTATTTTCCAACATAAGAGCTGAGAATCCTATATTTTTGCATCTAATTCATTAAATGGGAGTCCGATTCACGAGCTATTAATTCCTACAAGTTACTTTGGCCTTGAGCGAGCTACTCGTACCGGTTTCCTTGCTGTCTGGTGGCCATTTCTCATTTTTGACCTCCGGCAGCTTATTTTTAAGCCTAAATGTTGAAAATCCAACGTTTTAGGTCTAATTCATTAATTGGGAGTCCGATTCATGAATCGTCAGTTCCTACAAATTACTTTGACCTTGAACAAGTTACTCCTACTCATTTTCAATTTTTTTGAGGGCTGTTTTCCATTTTTGACCTCCTATGGCCAGTTTTCGATCCTAAGTATTGAAAAACCTAGGTTTTATGTCTAATTCTCAAACTAGGAGTTTGATTCGCAAGTTGTCAGTTGCTACAATTTGCTTTGGCCTCAAGCAAGGTACTCATGCTGGTTTCTTGGTCATCCGATGGCTGTTTCCCATTTTTTACCTCTAACGACCTATTTTCGAGCCTAAATGCTGAGAATCCAATGTTTTTAGGTCTAATTCGTTAATCGGGAGTCCAATTCACAAATCATTGGTTCCTATAAGTTACTTTGGCCTTGAATGAGGTACTCTTGCTATTTTCTAATTTTTTTAGAGCTATTTCTCATTTTTGACCTCCAGTGGCTTGTTTTCGAGCCTAAGTGTTGAAAAACCTAGGTTTTTATGACATATTCTCAAACCAGAAGTCTGATTCACAAGCTGTCAGTTCCTATAAGTTAGTTTTCAAATTTTTTGGGGGCCATTTCCTGTTTTGGACCTCTGGTAGCCTGTTTTCGAGCCTAAGAGTTGAAAAATCTAGGTTTTGTGTCTAATTCTCTAACTGGGAGTTCGATTTGTAAGCCGTTAGTTCCTACACGTTACTTTAGTGTCAAGTGAGTGCTCGTATTAGTTTCACGGCTGTTCGGCAGCCATTTCCATTTTTGACCTCTGGCGGCCGGTTTTTGGGCCTTAGTGTTGGAAATCCCAAGTTTTTGCATCTAATGCCCTAACCGGGAGTCCGATTTGCTAACCATCAGTTCCTATAAGTTACTTTGGCCTTGACTAAAATACTCATACCAGTTTTCAATTTTCACGAGGGCCATTTCCAGTTTTTGACCTCCTGTGGCCGGTTTTTAAGCCTAAGTGTTAGTAATCCTAGGTTTTTGCAACTAATTCTCTAACCGGGAGTCTAATTTGTGAACTGTTAGTTCTTACAAGTTACTCCAGCCTTGAGTAAAGTGCTTGTGCTGGTTTCGATTTTTGTGGTGGCCGTTTTCCATTTGGACCGCTGGCGACGAGCTTTCAAGTTTAAGTGTTGGAAATTGTAGGTTTCAGCGTCTAATTCTTTAACCAGAAGTCCGATTTGCGAATTGTCAGCTCCTATAAGTTACTTGACCCTCGAGCAAAGTACTCATCATGGTTTTTGATTTTTCTAGGGTCGTTTCCTATTTTGGACCTCCGGTAGGCGGTTTTCGAGCCTGAGTTTTTGAAATTCTAGGTTTTTGCATCTAATTCTCTAATTGGGATTCTAATTTATGATTTGTCCTTTCCTGCATGTTACTCTGGCATTAAGTGAAGTACTCGTACCAGTTTTCAATTTTTTCAGGGTCCATTTCCCATTTGGGAGCTCCAGCGGGCAGTTTTTGAACTTAAGTGTTGCAAATTTAGGTTTTACCGTCTAATTCTCTAACCGGGAGTCTTATTTGTGAACTGTAAGTTCCTATAAGTTACTCTACCCTTGAGAGAAGTGCTTATGCTGGCTTTTAACTTTTTTTGCGGCCGTTTCCCATTTTGGCCTCCGGTGTTCAGTTTTCGAGCTTAAGTATTGGAAATCCTAGGCTTTTATGTGTAATTCTCTAACCGGGGGTCCGATTTGTAAACCGTTAGTTCCTAGAAATTACTTTATCCTCGAGCGAAGTGATTGTGCTTGTTTTTTATTTTTGCGGGGGCCGTTTTCCATTTTGGATCTCTGGCTGCCATTTGTCGAGCCTAAGTGTTAGAAAGCCTAAGTTTTAATGTCTAATTCTCTAATAGGGAGCCCGATTTATGAACCATTAGCTCCTATAAGTTATTTTACCTTCAAGCGAAGTACTTATGCTAGTTTCCAATTTTTCCAAGGGCCGTTTCCCATTTTGAACCCCCGGCAGGCGGTTTTCAAGCTTAAGTGTTGGAAATCCTAGGTTTTTATGTCTAATTCTCTAACCGGGAGTTTGATTTGTGAACCATCAATTCTTACAAGTTATTTTACCCTTGAGTGAAATGTTTGTGCCAGTTTTCAATTTTTACAAGGGCCATTTCCCGTTTTGGACCTCTGGCAGCCAGGTTTCAAGCGTAAGTGTTGGAAATCCTAGGGTTTTCCATCTAATTCTCTAACTAGGATTTTGATTTATAGATTGTCAATTCCTTTAAGTTACTCAGGCATTGAGCGAAGTGCTCATGCTAGTTTACAATTTTTTCGAGGGCCATTTCCCGTTTTGGATCTTTGGCGAGCGATTTTCGATCCTAAGTGTTGAAAATTTTTGAACTGGGAGTCTAATTTGCAAACCGTTAGTTCCTACAAGTTACTCTATCTTTGAGTGACGTGCTCATGCCAGTTTTCAATTTTTTTGGGTCCGGTTACTATTTTTCACCACCGACGGGCGATTTTCGAGCCAAGTGTTAGAAATTTTAGGTATTGCGTCTAATTCTCTAACCAGGAGTTTGATTTATGAACTGCCAGTTTCTACAAGTTACTTTAGCCTCGAGCGAAGTGCTCGTGCTAGTTTTCAATTTTTATGAAGATTGTTTTCCATTTTTGACCTCCAGTGGCAGGTTCTCAAGCCTAAGTGTTGGAAATCCTACATTTTCAGTGTTTGTAAACTTTGATGAGTTATTTTATTAAAATTTTAAGAGAATAATAAACTAATCAAGTAGTTGCATCATGATCTCCAGTCACTGTACCATTAATAGCAGAATTGGTCTCTCTAGAGATGTTTAAGTAGATTGTGGGATCTATCCTTGTTGCAGCTGTCAGTTGTTGAACGAGGGCCTTAAGTGCAGCCTGCCTTTTGTCTTGCTCAGCCTACCTCTTGTCCTACTTAGCCTACCTCTGGTCCTACTCAACCTGCCTCCTAGCTTGCTCAGCTAGCTAGCAAGGCGATCACCTCAAGATGCGGCCCTTGAGACTATGTGGAAGATGAAAAGGTTCTCATGTATATCTCATATCCATTCAAGTATCCCAATCTCTTCCCAAGTACATCTACAGCAATCTATTCCTCAGTCATTGGAACTGTGACAGAGGGTTGTGACTGCTCCTTAGTCTGTTGCACTAAGACATCTTGCCATTTAAAACAATAAGGGATTTAAAAAGCTTTTGTGGCATTTTTTATTAAAATTGATTTATTAGCAACTGTACATGTCTTTGCTGAGCCATCTCATTTACCCACTCATTACTCTTTTATCCGTAGTGGTTGTAGAAGAACTAATTAATAAGCAGCGCCTGATCGGCATTTTGTGCTATCTATCATTTGAAATTATTTTGGATTAGATATGAGCCTACATATTTATAAATTAATAAACTCAATCAAGTTTCTTCATACAAATATAACTAGTATCATCAAAGACATTCTCGATGTAATTGATCTGGAGCTACTAGTATGATTGTATGGCAGCTTGGCTTGAGACTCTTGAGCTTTCTTCGAATTCGCCTACATAGAAAAACAAAAATACAATAGTTTGTCTTCAACAAATCATGACTAATAACATTATGTTGGAATAAAATTAATTGTTGTAGATAACATCCCAAAGTTGCCTTTCACCCTGGTGATTCCCAGCACTGCAAGATCATCAACTACCAGTCAACTGGATCATGACCCTCTGCCAGGTAGTCCTATGGTCGAGGAACCCCCTGCTTAAATGGTTTGAGATAGTGACTATGCAACTCGTATTTTCAGCTCGCATACAAAACCCCACACTGGCAGTCAATGTTTGCTTTGAGCTGCATATCGCCTTTGTAGGCCTCGATATAAAATATTTATTGCAATTAGGGGAGAGCCATATAAAGATTAGCAATAACAAAATATAATCAGATATTGCAATGAGGAGCACAACTATGATTAGTTTGGTTGATATTTCTCATTTCAGTTTACCTGAACCAAAGCAATGACGGCAAGCTTGATCCCACTATCAAGCTTTTTCCAGCGACGAGGTTGGACTGGGGTGACCTCTCTAATGGTTTACCCAAGATGGTTCACCAGTAATGGGGCATGTTCCCCATCTAGCCTACGGCTCGAGATGGGGATTGAAACTGAGATGTTATGACCAAGTTGTCTCCTCAACTTCGCCACCTTCTTCCTTCGCGTAGCATCCGTCATACAGCTCGCAACCTCCGAGACAGGGGTGATGCTGTTAAGATGACAGTTCTAAATGAGTCAGTAAATACAAATCATTAAATCAAGGTGAATTCAATATTTTAAAAGGTCATAATTTTCTCACCTATGCTGTTACCGATTGTACAAGGACTCAGTGGAGGCTAGGTCGGCGGGAGCTGTGTGGTTAGAGATTGTATCGATAGAGGCTGGGTGATTCCCAAATCATAGGTGCTCTCTGTGCCTCTAGACTGTGTAATTGGAAGATAGATCGGTAGAGGCAGTGTCGCAACCTCTGGTGTGCTCTCTGCACGAGCTAACCCAAGTGCAACTGCTATACTTCGAGCACTTCTAACCCTTTTCTCTCGAGGCATATCTGTAAGCTGGCTTAGAGCAAAGTGACAAGGAAAATAAATAATTATTAGCAAAAATCATTAATATTAGACAAGTAAATGTAAGTAATTTACATATGGAAATGAAAGTCATTTGAGCATGATTGTCACTATCAAAACTAACAGTTTAAAACGCACGTCATAGAGATTCACAGAAAGATTATCTCATCCGATTGAGACCAAGATGTCTCATCATCCACATTATCATCTTCGGAGGGAATGTAGATATCTTCGTTATCATTCACACTAACCTTTTTCTTTCTCTTCTTATTTGTCCTTTTAGCCGAACCAAAGATAGCACGAACAGTCAGCGGGAGTCCTAGAGATGCATGTTTATCTACATTCTACTTAATTGTCTTTTTTCTCTTTAATAAATAATTGAATGCTTGCACTTGACAGGACAACTCTCCTAGTTTGACCCATATTTTCCCTCCATTTGGCATTTTTTCCAACTATGATATATATAAATAAGCATAAAATGTGAAATATAGAAATGTTTAATCCAAATATGAACAAATTAGAGGAGAAAATAAAATTGAAGACAATGTTATGAATGTAAGGCAAGATCTTTATTAATTTACTTAATTGTTACATGTACAAAACCTTAAACAAACACTACATATCATATTCCATGTCAGAGTCAAACTTACTATGTACATCATTGTTTTCTTCATCTTCGTACTTTGTTAGTATTTTATCCTCGTCTTCTCCATCCTCGTCTACTGACTCACTAAGAATGATTTTAGGATCTATATCATCCCTAGAGTATTGGACACTAGTACCATCGACGAGAACTAGGACAATAAACATCGGTTCGTCCTACTGAAATGCATTATTAGGCGCATTATTATCGTCATCATCATCATTCTGCTTAGCTGGTACATCTCATACTCTCCGAGGCTTAACCCGTTCTACAACTCTCCAATTTTTTTCTCCACTAGTGTCATTAACGTAGAAGACTAGTGTCACCAGACTTGTAAGACAAATGGATTATCTTTACACCAGTGACCGTTGATATCAATGCTTGTAACATGTTCTTTGATGTTTATCTTGTACTTGGTACTAGTGTTGTACCATTCACATTCAAATAAAACTACTTTATCCCATGCAGATAGGACAATTTTCAAACTTTACAGTTGCATCTATAGTAGTCATGTTTCTCCCCTTCATATTCCCCTTCCATAACCAAGCCACTATTCTGGTTCCTACGGCATTTCTTACGGTCTATAGTGTGGTGTCGGATGCAATTGCAATCACACCCTGATAAAGATTCACTAGGGATTTAGGGTCATTTTCTAATGACCACATCTCATCAGTAGCTTTTGGTAACTTTTGAGTTCGCAATTGATTCATCTATATAAGCAAAGTAAGAAAAATATATTACACGAATGTCATTTGAAGTGTAATCCAATAATGTCTAGCAATTAAAATGATAATGTTTTATATGACTTACACATTGTATGAACCATTTTGCAAATTCTTTTTGTTGTATTTGCTCGATTTTTCCATCTCTTTGATTTTGTACTAAATTCTTATGTTCCTTAATTAAGGGAGCTTTTAATGAATAAGTAAAAGTAGATAATAAATCAAGGAGTTAATAAGCAGTGCATAAATATGGTTAGATTGAAGTACATACTGTAGATACGGCTCCACCTCATGGCTATTATTTAGCAAAAACCAATGAGCCATGTTACTCTCTCCTTGAGGAGGATGATGTGACCATGCCATCAGTCCGATGGGATAGACAGTTTGTGTGAAGACCGACATCCCTGGGCCACGTTCGCCACCATCATTATAGCGTTCTACTCAATTAGTTTGCCTTAGATACATTGAACAAAAAATAAGACACTCTTTGACATTGTAAGCCTTGGTGATCGAACCTTTTGGATGAGCTCAGTTGGCAACGTACCCTTTTAGGGTCTTTACAAATCTTTAAACAACTAATGATAACAATTACGATTATCAATTCAAGGCAATTGCGCTAATATATAAATTATTAATCAAAGGTCATTAACTATTACCTTTCTATCGGGTACATCTACCAATATTGCACTGGGCCACCACGTATGGCCTTGCGGGGCAATTGAATCGATAGATGAACCATCACATCAAAGAAAGCAGGAAGAAAAATCCTTTCTAACTTGCATAATATTAAAACTATTTGCTCTTCCAATTTTTTCAAATCATCGTGTCTTTCTGTTTTTGAGCAAAGGTCTTGGAAAAAGCTACCTAACTCAAATAATATTGTACAAATATCCTTATTCAGAAAACCGCGCATGCCAATTGGAAGGATGCGTTGGATTAAGATGTGGCAATCATGGCTCTTTAGACCAAATAATTTACCATTTTTTGAGATTACACACCTCGAGAGGTTCACCGTATAGTTGTCTGAGTATTTGATTGACTTCAAGAACTCATAAAATTCATCTCTATGTTTCAGTTCCAAAGTGTAAAAGGCATAGGGCTTCAAGCTGGATCCATTGCCCCTCTCCATTAGATGCAACTCTAGCTTGATGTCCTTTTTTTTCCCTTTATGCCCAAAATTATTCCAACCAAAGCTACACAGAAATTCTTCTCAATGTGCATAGGATTAAGGTTGTGTCGAACTTTTTTGCACTTCCACTAGGGCCATTCGAATAGGATGCTTTTCTTTGTCTAATTCAGTTCTCCAGAGTCACACGATCTTTTCTTATTTTTGCCAAACTTGATTGGCACTAGTTCTTCTAGCTGATCTCTTATCTTTTGCACATGTAAATCCAATGGATTTTATTCACACTTAGGCTGACCATTGAAGGCCTTCCTTTTAAGCCATTGGTGGTTCTCTTACGCGTATTTTCGATGGCCAATGTACCTAATTTTATCTTTCAACTTTACCCCTAATGAGTTGTTGTTACATGAGAAGAAAGCACTATAACCTTTTGTGCTCCACCCAGACAAGTTGCCATACATAAGAAAGTCATTTATGGTCCACATCAAAGCTGCATGATCTGAAAGGTCTATTTAGTGGAGGCATCATAAGTTGATACACCATCATCCCATTACTCCTTCAACTCGTCAACCAAGGGCTTCAGATATACATTGATCTCATTTCCCAGTGCGTTTGGTCCTGGAATAAATAATGACTTCATGAAAAATGGCTCCTTCATGCACATTCATGGTGGTAAATTGTAGGGTATAAGTATGACAGGCCACATGCTATAGGAGGTGCTCATGTTACCGAAAGGGTTGAATCCATCGGTGGCTAACCTCAGCCTCATATTACATGTCTCTCGAGTAAACTTTGGATATTTCTTATCAAATTCTTTCCATTCCACGGAGTCATCCGGATGCCTTGCTATCCTATCAACAATGTGCTTATCACTGTGTCATTTCATTTCTATGGTTGTCTTCCTTGACATATACAATCTACACAACCTCGGTGTCAATAGGAAGTAACGCAGCACCATATGAGGGATCGTCATTGACCTTGTACTTAGGCTCTTTTTATATTGGACATTCATCCAATTAAGCATTTTCCTTCCAAAACAACACACAATCATGTTTACAGGCATATATGTTCTTGTATCCCATGCCTAAGTTACTTAATAATTTCTTCGCCTTGTAAACTAAGGCTGGCACCACATGACCTTTGTGTAAGAAGTCCTTAAAAATAAGCAGAACCTTGTCGAACGACTTATTGCTGCACCAACTTTCTGCCTTCACATGCAATATCTTGATGACAAATGCTAACAGAGTCTTTGAGCTTTTATAGCCTTGATACAGGCCACACTGGGAAGCCTTTAACAAATTTTCAAAATCCTGCACATCATCCCTCTCTTGAGTATCTTCATCCGTATAAGTTCCCCTATACTAGTTCTCTATCAACTCATTGTATTCATCTTGGTTCTCTTCTGATTTATCCTTGCTCTTATCTAAATCATCGGGTTGAACTATAGGTTCCCTGTGATGTTTCCATTGTTGGTATGAGACCATCATTCCTTCAATGTGCAAACGATTTCTCACGGTTCCATAGTCATGCTTCTGACGATTACAACGATCGCGACAGGCACTTAATCACTGCTACCCCGCCTGAATTCGCCTTTGTAAAATCAATAAATGAGTTCACCTTGGTCATGTACTCTACACTAAATTGGTTCTGATAATGAAATGTCCAACTCTTGTCTAGATCTAACCTAATCACATGCAATTAGAAACCAACTTCTTTAGCTCAAAATCAAAACCAACAATCAATTAGCATGAATCTCATAGTATTATATTTAGTATATATGATATGTGAAATAGTAAGGCCAGAACATGTAGCAATCAAGATATCCAGACGCCAAAAAAAGCAGACATCAGACAACATCAAACGCATAAATTTACAGAGTGAGCTGTTTGACCACTTTCACTTGAATTGTTGATTTGGAGTCTCTATCATGGTTCAGACTTCAGAGTGAGCTGGTTTTGCCATATAAAGTTGAGGTGCATGTTTTGTAGTTTTGAGATGGAAGTTTCTTTTCAGAAAGGTGCCCCCATTGAGTCCGTTGGAAAAAGAGGTAGAAAAGAGAGAATGGTCGGATCTATTACCCATTGACAGAACACAGTTGATGTTTTTCGAACATCTATTTACTCATCTCAAGTGGTTTTCTGGGCTCATTTGCTTGAGGAATTAGTAGAAATGGAACCGATGAGAATGGTCTGTTCCGGTATGTAATTAGGAATACAGTGGAATTCATTTCTATCACAAGATATATCTGCCATTTCCTTCAATCCAGGATTTACACTGGCACCTGATGCTATCTTAAAAAAAGAATGAAATTGCATGATGGTGAAACAGTGAGAATTTTATCACCTTGTTACATTGGAAGAGCCATCTGATGAATGGTCCAGATCATGAACTATTATGCTGCAGTTCCAATCTAGGTTTGAATGTGCTGAGTTAAACTCGATAGGTCAACTCAAAGACTAGAAGAGATGTGATATTCCATGGTTGTTTACTAGTTACTAGGTTTAGCTCTAAGTTTACAACTGGGCCAGGACAACACAGGCTTGACCAGGTCCGTCTTTCCTTGCTCTAGATTAATGATTTTTCTTAAGGTTTGTATGCCAGGTCTGTATCTCTTTACTGGCCCAAAATCAAATCAGCCAGGTAGGGTTATGCCTGAATGATGCCCAAGTGTAGCCTGGCTTAGTCCGACTTATAGGGCTAAACAATTGGAATGCAAGTTGAGCTGCTTGACCCTACGCAATTGCTATCCTATTCATAGCTAATTTCATGTGAGATATAATACACTAGGACTCTATACTAATTTTCTTTTGTAAAGATACTTGTGTTTATCTTTCTCCTATGTCAATATGATGTTTGGAAGCTAGTATGAAAAATTCTGTTACCAACAAGATGGCTAATACAAAATGACCAAAGATGGCTAAAACAGAGAAAAGCCTGAAGTGGCATTTACAAGCTGACTCAAGATGGCTAATAAAAAAAAAACTCCGAAAAGTGAAGAATTGTTACTACAAATTAAGAGTCATGAATATCAAATGTAAGGATACCATTAAAGAAGTCTAAATGATGAGCTCATCTTGAGAGCGCTTCCATAATGGAAGTCTAAATGATGGGCTCATCTTGTGATGGATCTGCATTTCCATAATGGACTCTTGCATCAGGATTCTACACAAGAATATCTGGCTTCAAATCAGATTGCTGGTGGTCCGTATAAGATACAGCATCTCGAGGGTTTTGATTAGCAAGCAACGGCTTAAGTTCAGCATGTTTTCAATTTTAAATGGCATTAAAGATATTTTCCATCTTGATAATGAAGAATTTTGCATTTGAAATTCTGTACAAGTACCGTTAAATTGTTGTGAACAGTATACTAACGAATTGTATGATACTATCTATGTAGTGAGTTTTACATTCTTTACACTCACTAATGGCGCGCTATTTTAAAGTTTCACCATTTTGACTACACTCTTCTTACCTTCTTGTGCCTTTTTCAGATTTTTGTGTGGGCCTAATCAATTGCAAATGTCTCATATGTCATATTTTGAGGTGGCATTTATACAGTAACATTTTAAGGTTCAATTACAAATTAATACTTCCAAAAAGAAAGTGCAAATTGGTTGAAAAAGTAGAGAGGAATCACTACATCACTTGTTTCCCTTGCTGCCTATCAAGGAAATTTCTTTAGGGTTTAAACTCAGTCAAATTGAAATACACAGAGAGTGACCAGTGGAATTACATGGACAAAAGGTGCATATTCATACCATTGAAAACAAAATTACAAAAAGTACGAACCTTTACCAACTTATTTTCATTTACATCAATAAAATTTAACTTTTACCAATGTTCACATTAAAACATCGGTAATTATATTTACCGATGAAAAATTTCATTGTTAAAAGTATAAAATTTGTCTGCAATAATTTATTTTTTTAATACTTTTCTAAACTTTAGTTAGATTTACCGATGTTTAAATTGAAACGTTGGTAATAATATTTACTAACGAAATATTTCATTGTTAAAAGCAAAAGAATTCATCGGAAATAATTTATTTTATTTTAATTTTTTTCTACAATAGTAGTTTATAAATTATGTACATTTACTGACGCTTTTTCTATTTAGTCAGTAAAAATGAAACCTTAAAATTAGATTTCAGACGTTTAATTTAAAACGTCCAATGATATTTTTCGTCTCAAAAAGTAAAATATTCGTCGGTGATAATTTATTTTTTTAATGTGTTCTAAAAAAGACTTTAAAATGTCCTCACCTTTTCGGATGAATTTTTTTTACATTGGTAAAAATTGTGTTTCACCGACGTTTTATAATAAACTTCGGTAAATAATTACACTTCATTGTTCATACCAACATTACATTTATTACGACGGTAAAAGGTGAATATTATTGACGAAATAAGCAAGGCGTCGCTAAAAAAAACGTCGGCAAACGTTCTTCTCCTTGTAGTGAATCCTGGCAAGCCAATGAATTATGTAGAAACAAAACGTTAATGTCGCTTAGAGAGTAAGCTGTAGTGATAATTTGAACCATTCACTTAATGCAACTTCCTTGATTGTCTACATACCATAATAAAATTACTCTGATACAATGAACAAAAAGGAGTCAAATCAAAATACCATATTTAAAAAAATTCTTCTACCTTTTTACACTAAAATATTTAAATGCTACTTTTCATCCCACTAAGTGATAAAAAATGTCTACTTTTATTATAAAAAGTAAAAGGTTACATTCTCTTCTCACTAAATGACAAAATGTAACTATTTGTTGATTTAACCCCTCTTATTTTTTAATCTTTTAAAATGACCATTCATTTTACTTCACTTTACATGTAAAATTACCAAATGGGCTGAATCCCTGTGAGCCATACATAGCACGTGGCATAGAAGGTCTTTTTGGGAAATTTTCAAATAATTCCTTAAATTTTTTTCCTTATTTAAAAAAGGATGCAATTCTCAAAACCTTTCAAATGAGCCCCTAAGTTTTTCAAGAAATTCTCAATTAAGGACATCCATCTATTTAAAGCTAATTTTCAGTAACCTTTTCCCTCAATTTTTTAAAATACCAAGATTAGCTTTTATTCAAATAAATTTCTCATTCAAACTCTTTGTATTCTCTTCATTTTATTCTCCAGCATTCTCACGTTAATTAAGGATGACCAACATCCCAATGGTGATCAGTTGCATGTAATAGCTGTTAAAACCATGTTATTGTTTTAAATAATTGGTAATTTTAGTATTTAAAAAAAATTGTGGAAAAAAGTCATCAAGAACTACCTTTAAATTAACTGATGTCCTTAATTGAAAACATTTTTTAAAAAAGTAAGGGATTAATCTCAAAAGTTTTCACTTGTGTCTTTTCTTGAAATAAATAAAAAAAAACCTTGAGGCCTTATTTGAAAATTTTCCTTTTTTTTAGTACCCTAACTATAGGGAGCTGCAACCAGAAGTGGCGAAGTTATCAGGTGAGGTAACAAACCCCTTTGGTTTTGGAAAAGTGGCAAGGTTAGGATTGCTGCTTCTTACCACTTATGTAAAAGGCCGTTATCAACACATAAGGTGTTTAATTCACAAAATAGGGATGGATTCTGTCATGTCCTCAAAATTGAAACTAGGGTTTCATGAGATTGGGGACCTATTAAAACTTTTCATGTTTAATACAACACGTAGCTCCTAATCAAAGTCTCACACAAGATCGTATGTCCGTTGTGTGCTCAAATGTTTCAAATTCACAAATACCAACGGAAGCATTATCTAGCAATTCGTATCATCATATTAATCATAGTTTGCACATCAAAAGATATGAATCAACATTCGAGTTACAAAGAGAATAAAGTTAAGGATTACAAAGCCCATTTAAAACCTGGGAAATCAAAACAATGTTTATCAAATGTAAATCCCCAAAATACATGATGTCACTCCTTGTACGGGACTAGATGGCTCCGAAGCCATCATTTGCAGCCCATTCAGATGCATCAAATGGCTCAAGAGATTCAAGTGCTTCACCCTCTGTCTCTTCCTTGGGGTAGATGGACTCGATACCCATGCACCAAGAACAGCATCATCAGATTACAATTGTAGTTGGTAGGCAAATAAACATAATATATAATAGATATACAATATCAAAGCGAATAAAGATAATGTGATCATAAGAAGACAATAAACAATAAGCAATGATAAGAATGAATGAAAATCCCAATCCAAAGCTACACAAAGAGAACATTCCACATAAGCCAAAGCATCGGGTATAAACCCTATCTAAAATATAGAGGATCAATTTGACTTTAGATGCCTAGCATCCTATCCAAATTCATAGAGCAACAAACTCTGTCCAATACATCTGATGGTTGTCTAGGCCAAAACTCGGAACAAACTGACTTCGGGTTGTGAAACAACCTTGCCCAAATCACATTATACACCCATGTCCCCTATCCGAACTATAGTCATCCAAAAGACCAAGATCTCAATACAATAGTTGATGTGATTTTAAATTAGTAATACTACAAGTGCATAATTCTTAGTAGTAGATACTATCAAGAGCAAGTCAATCCCATAGAGGATTGTATCAAGTTAAATTAAAAACTGAACTTTTAAACTAAAGAGTTAAAGTCAAAGAGTATGACTTGAAGTAAACTAGAAAAATCAGAAAATCAAAGCAAATAAAAGTAAAGGAAAATCAGATAATGTAATAGATTAAAGCATTTGAACTCCACTAAATAATCATACAACCAAATTCATGCAATTATTCTATTCTTTGTCTCAAAATATAAATTAAATAAGAAAGAAATCAATGTATCAGATCCAAAAAGTTTGTCTTTTTCAAAAACCGTTTTTAATTAAAAAAAAGACTAATATCAAAAAGCCCAATATCATCGTCACCTCATAAAAAGCATAAAAATCATAAGCATCACCTATCAAACTAAGCATAAAGTATTAAAGGAAACACAACCTTCAGCATAATCTATCAAATAAGCAAAGGTAATCAATATAATTCTATTAGAAATCAGAAATAGAAGTTGCACCCCTTGGCATGAAGACAAATCTATTCTTATTTTAAAAAGCCCATTAAAAGAGACAATTAGAAAAGGAAAAGAAATAACAAACATAAAACTAAGCAAAAGACTTACAAGGATTTTGTGATTGGCTAATTCATGGGTTGGACAAAAGTTTGGGTCCACTGAGTTATAATTTATATTCTTTTAGATTGCACTGCAGTTCTCGTCACCAGAAGAGCTAAATTGAAGGATAAAAAAAAAAAAAAAAAAAGAACAAGGCATGCATGCTCAAGCTGAGGCAGACAGAAGTATGTGGGCTTAAGCCCCTAAAGACTGGGCTTAAACCTAGAATGTTTAATGCAAGAACATAGAATGCACTTGAGTGCACTACACGGGCTTGAGTGCACTTGTGGAGAAAACCCACTTTTCCAATATGGAATTGTTTCCTGTTTGTGCCAGAACTTGTATTTCTTATTTTATAAGAAGTATTCTTTTAGGAAACGAATTGTGGGTTCATCTTAACCCTAAAGTAAAGATCTGATTATTTTGAGTAGAAATTACCTATTGAAGATCACCTTTTTCTCTAGAGTTTCCATTGAGGTGATTGGGTTGAAGGCTTATTCGAAAGAGTTGGTTGCTTCTTCATCTCTTGTAGAAGATTGTCTGAGGAGTCAAGTGCAAGGTGAACTTGGTGCAGTGGATGGAAGGGAGTCGTTGCGGTGTGAAGCTGTACATAACGAATTATAGTCGTTAGGTTTCATGTGAACTTAAAATAGTTTTGAGCATATCTCTTTCAACTATGTGATTCATAATGCTTGATTGTTAGTTCAAATTAGACTCGTGGTGTTTTTTCCTATTTGGGTTTTCCATGTAAAAATTATGTGCCTTTTTCTTTATGTTGTTGATTGATTTGCTAGTTCATTTATTTCTTCTGATGCATATATAATTGGAATTGCAATCTATAAATCTAGATCTGAAACAATCCTTCATTTGGTATAAGAGAAGGTCACACTAATATTGTATGTGTAGATCTATAGAGATTTCTAGAATGGAATTCAACAACTATGAAGTTACATCTACTAACAAGTTGGAAAGATAGAATGATTGGTTATTTGAAGTCCATTGATGATGATGTCTGTGATATTGTAATGGAAGGCTATACTAGAGCTACTATAGAGACAGACAACATTTCTATTCCTAAACATAAGTCAAAATAGTCTAAAGAAGAGATGCATGCCTTCAACTGTAATAATAAGGCGATGAATGCTTTCTATAGTGGAGTGTCTGTTGCTGAATTTAGAAGAATATCTACATGCAAAATAGCTAAGGAAACATGGGATGTCTTGCAGACTGTACATGAGGGTGCAAATACTGTCAAGTAGTCTAAATTGCAGAATTTGACCTCGGCCTTTGAAACTATTATGATGGAAGATGATGAGGCCTTTGATGAGTTTATGCTAAATTGAATGATATTATTAATTCTATTTTCAATTTGGGTGAGCCTATTCTTAAAAATAAAATTGTCAAAAAGATTCTAAGGTCTTTACTCAAAAGGTTCGATTCAAAGGTTGATGCCATTGAGGAAAATAAGAATCTTGACATCCTCAAGGTAGATCAGTTAGTTGGTAATTTCAAACATTCGAGGCAAATCATAGGGTTAAGGGAAGATCTATATCTAAAGGTATTACCGTGAAAGATTCTAAGGAATCATCTTAAAAAGTTAAAAGTGATTCGGATTCTAATTCTAAGGAAATAGATCCCCAAGAAACTGTTTTGTCTATGGAGAGATTCAAAAATTTATAAAGGGGAAGAAAACTAATATGAAGATTCCAAAATTTGAGAAGAAGTATTCAAAAGGGATTCAGTGCTTTGAATGCCAAGGCCATGGTCACTTTGTTAATAAATGTGTAAACAAGAAAAAGAGGCCAAAGAAACAAGTTCTTAATACTAGGATGAGTATTCTGATGAAAAGGATGCAAAATCTAAGGAAAAGATTCCTGATCCTGCTCCTAACTAAGAAAATTTTGTTATATTGATGGCTAGATGCTCACATTGTCCTTCTAACAATTGTTTTAACAGAGGCGAGGATGAAGTGTCATATGAAGAATCGGATTGGTAGGAGAAGTACAAAACTTTGTTCAAAGAATGTGCTAAGCTAACAAAGTATGGCAACAAGATTGTTGTCAAGTGGAAAGCTTCTAGAGAACAAATTCTCTTTCTTAAGAAAGAATTAGAAGAAACACTTGCAAAGACCAAACTCTTGAAAGACTAGAATAACTTCATGGTTGATAATTGACTTATGAGCATCAAAATTGCGAGAAAGCTGAACAAAAGGTTGAGACCTTGAAGTAAGAGTTATGGAATTGCCAAGATGAAAATGAAAATTTTAATGGAAAATTGAAGATTGCTTTGTCTAAAGTTAATATTGAAAAATATTTGCTAAATAAGATGAATATCGGATCGAAGACACCCACAAACATCTGGTGTAGTTAGAGTAGGCCTAGTGACAAATGCAGTCTAGATTATGATCAAGGTTCATCTTCTTCAATGAATAAAGGTAAATCTATATTTGTTAAATTAAAGTTTTGCTCTAAATTCTATGGCACCTACTAATCCACATGCTACATGCACATATCATGTTGAGAGCACTTAAAAAAAAAAAAAAGAACATGTCTCGTCTTAAAGCTACACCCACATGCCGTCATTGTGGATTCAAAGGACACATTCATCTCCATTACAATAAATTGGAAGGTTTACCAAAGAACAAGCAATGAATGAAGCAATTGTTTGAGCCAAAGGTCAAGAAAAGAGTTACTATCAGAAAATTTGACTTCCCTCCTAAATTGGTACACACTGTGTTGGATGTTCAAACTATGAAAGTGTGGGTACCATTGTCTAAAAGCCCTTGATCAAAATGATTAAGCTCCCAACCACTAGCTGTTACAAAGATACCATTAAGGGGGAGTCACAACTGAGGGGGAGTTACAATTGAGGGGGAGCTACTGCCGAATCCTGATTGATAGAACTATGACATGTTGACATCTCTATTTTTTTCAATTACCAAACAAAAGGGGAGTATAGGAGATTTGAAGACATTTGAAGACTTTAGGGAAAAAAAATTTTTGTTACAATTTACTTAATGTAATTTTGATTTTATTTTTTAGGTAGATCGTATGTCTAGGAAGTTTTGTCCATTAATTGCCAAAGGGGGAGACTGTAAACATTTTGTAATTGGCTAATTCATTGGTTGGACAAAACTCTTGTTCTATTGAGTTATATTTTATATTCTTTTATATTGGACTGTGGTTCACGTTACCATAAGATTTAGATTGAAGAAATCAGAAAAAATAGGGCATGCACACTCAAGCAGAGGTAGACAAAAGCATGTGCGCTTTAGCCTAGAATATTTAACTACACACGCGTACCTCGTGCTCAAGCGTATTGGCAAAGAAAGCCCACTTTCTAATACTGAATTATTTCTTGTTTGTGCCAAAACTAGTAGTTTTTATTCTACAAGGAGTACTCTTTTAGGGCATGGATTGTAGGATATATATATGGTGTTCCTCTCAACCCTAAAATAAATATCACATTATTATGAGTGGAGATTACCCATTAGAGATCACTTTTTCTTTAGAACTTCCATTTGAGAGATTGGGCTGAAGCTTTGTTCTAGAGAGTTTCTTCTTCTACATCTCCTGTAGAAGACTGTTTGCAAAGTTAAGCGTAAGTTGAATTTGGTACAGTGGATGGTAAGGAGTCATTGTGGGGTGAAGCTATGCATAGAGATTACCATCCTTAGGTCGGGCAAGGACCGAAAAAGGGTTGCAAGTATATCTCTTGTAATTATTGGATTTATAGTGTTCGATTGTTAGTCTAGTTGAGACTTGTAGTTCTTTTTTCTGGTTTAAGTTTTCCATGCAAAAATCATGTGCCACTTGTGTTATTGTAAGGTCCAAACCTAAACTAGTCTTGATTTGCTATAATTAATCTTTTTTTTACTTTAATTAATACTTATTTAGACTAATTCAACTCAAATTCCTTGGACTTGGGTCATAAATAGGTATTTGGGTAGGGTTTGAACCATACTTAGGTAATCATAGAACTTTTTGTAATTCAGATTACATGGTTTTGCATTAAATAGGCATCATGTCAATTGCATCGTGTGTATTTAATCTTGTGGGTCATCTTTCATGTTTGGGCCTGTTAGATTTTGTGGACTCAATCCATCAGTTGATGTAATAAATTGATTAATTTCTTTATTATCAATAAAATCATGCTTTGCTTTCATGAGATGAATGTTATTTTACTACTTCATGCACATGACCAATACGTATGACATAATGGTTCATGAGTTGAACCGGGTCCCATTAGTATATTAGATGTGATATATGTGCATGGATGAGATCCACACACGGGAGATATATGTCACAAATCTTATGCTTAAAATAGCTTCACAACCAGTAATGAGATTGGGCATCTCATTTGATAAGGTTGCAGCACTTTGATCACTACGAGATAGTATGATTTGTCTCAATCATCAGAATGTAGGATTCTGGATCACGGTGCTGGTACATTGGATGTATTGAAGGACCATGAGATGCACCTTATGGAATTCCGTCTCAATAATAAGGTATGCTCTCATAATTCCCTAGCAATAGGCTCTCAATCCTGAGACATTGACGAACTCAAGTTTCTATCTATTCATTTGCTTTGAGTCACCAATGAGTGAGGCCGACTATAGGTTAACACCTCGGTGTCTTGGGTATATGGTAGTAGAACTGTGGGAACGTTGAATGATCAAGATGGAATCTATCTCTATTATCCCCTTGTGCCAATTAATGGATTTGTCATTAGTAAGTGCGCACCCATCTCAATTAAGAGTTAATTGGATGGTACTGATGATTACTGTGATTAATTGGGGCTCAAGGATAATAAGATGTGGAACTTAGATTGGAAGAGACGAGTTTATTCCAATTGATCCACGGATATTGATAGAGGGGCCTACTTGTGGTAATTGGAAAGTTTAGGGTCTTCATTGTAATTTATTCCTAAGACTGGAGTTCAATTGCATTTATATAGTGGTGTTATTTGCAATTAACTGTGGGCCCGGATTGCACATGAGATGTGGGGTCGCGGTGTTCCAGTTGGAGCCAGCTTTCTAAGGAATCCCTAGTAGTCCCCACGCTAGCCCAAGTAATTGGAAAACACCAATCCGACTTGGACTCTAGAAATACGAGTTTGGAAAGGAGAAAGTTGCTAATTGTTTTGGAAGTAAGACTTCTATTTCAATTAGACAAGGGAGAGATTTGGAAGTCTATAAAATATCCTTGGACGTCCAAAAGAGTCTCTCTCACGCCCAAAACCCTTTCGTGCAAGAGTTGCACGAGTTACTCTCCTATCCGCTCTTCTAGTTCCTTGGAGTTTCGAGTTGGGAATTTTCTCCTGAAGATTCCACCATTCTTCTCGAGAAAAGTAATCCAATTCGGGTCATAGCGTGGAAGGCTAAGAGGTCTTGAAGAAATCCATTAGAGCACTGCGGATCTCCAAAGGTATGATCTACTTCTTCTATGTCGTAGATTATTTTGGATGTCTAGTGTTGGTAGAATTTTTTACTGTACATGGTCATGAGATTGAGGGTAACGCATCCTGGATTGGGTTTTGGTCTTATGTATAGTTGATCCCTGTGTCAAGTGGATCAAAAGTTTTGAAAATCACACACACGAGACCCACCTACTTCCAACAATTGGTATCAGAGCCATACCTCATCTCTAATCATGTTAGATCAGTAATCTTGTTCTAATCTTCGCATGAGATGTGAAGAGGATAGAGCAAGGGCTATGATAGGATCAGTGTTTATTGGGTTTGCTTGCTCTCGTAGTAGATACATGTTTGGAAAGTCACAAAATGTTTTAATCATAATAGGAGGATGATAAGATGCCATTAAAACATACTGAGATCATTAGAGGTGATTGGGTACAGCAGGAGCCGAATCAGAAAAGAACCCAAATTTCTGGGTTCGTCAGGTCGGTTAGTCAAAGTGACCACTATGGCTATAGAGGTCTGTTGGCTAACCAAGAGACTAGATCGGCTAGCCGAACCTAGGCAGAATCATCTTGTTCTTGGTCTGAGTTATTGTTTTTTTTTTTTTTTTTTTTCGGGGGCGCTGCCCCTTGGAACCCCGCGAGCTGACCGGGCAGCTCGACCCCCGCCGGGGGCGCTGCCCCCGGACCCCCGTTGCGTAGGGGGTCTTGTATCGTGGTGGCAAAATATTTGGCATCTTGTTTTTCTATTGTGGTTTGGCAACCTGGTTTTGTGAGATGCATTGTTGTATGAGATACTAACTTGCAGGTGATAATGTCCTCTCCATATGACCCACATGTTTTTCTTTCCTTTTAATTATTGGTTTATTCGTGGCTAAGTGTAAAGGGCATCATGGTCTCCTTGGTTTCCCGTGAAAGGGCAAGGCATGGTGAATTTCCCTATAGCCCTTTTATTTCCATGTTTAGACTACCATGTAAGTCTCATTATAGAGACATAGGAATTTATGTATTTTTAAAATTTGTAAATTCTGGAGATGTCCGAAACAAAGAAGGAAAGAGAAGTTGGACTCCTAATCAAAGAGTTTGAAGATTACCAAAAGGTGTTTTGGAGATGCCCAAAGAGTTTGAGGAATCCCAAAGTTTTGGAAAGTCTAGAAGTCCAAGAAGTCTTTTCCGCCTGGGTCATGTGGAGGAGAGGACTAGTCTTTTGTTATAGCACTTTCTATTTATGGATGAATGCTTATTTTAGAGTATTTCCATATTTGATCCAAACATAGCAAATTCCAAAATTGGTCAAATCAAATTAATTTTTGGAAAGAGTTCTAATTAGAGTTGGTAGGCCCATGAGATGGATCTATTGGTAACACTAATTTTAGAAACTGGGCTTTCCTTAAAATAACTTGACTTGGAACCAATCATTGGTCTTATCATGAGATGAATATATACCTATCTTTGATGGACCCATACACCTATAAGGAAATCCTCAACTCTAAAATATTAAGTGGGAGCGGGGCATTTCTATATATATAAAAATCCCCATGGTTTTCCACCATAGGTCCATTGTAAGGAAAGTATTAGCCTTGCGTTATTTTAAGAATGGCCATTCCCCACGGAGGGCTTGTATTTATCTGGATACTGGATATGGATCTCCTATGGATAGTGTTGATGAGACGGGGTGGGAGCCCACTCCCCAAGGAGGAGCTACCCACAACGGTTGTCATGCAATGCTAGTTGGTGGGTCACACTTAACTAAAATAATGATGTAGTATCCCTAAGGATTTGCCTCATGTATTTTAGAAACCAAAGCTAATCGGGAGTCATACATTATTTGGTATGAGATACCTAGATTGTAATGAATGAAGGGGATCATGGATAGTTAGTCTTAATATCAATTTTGACCAACTTTGATCCGCACCAGTCTAGGAGGTATTTGCACTCCCCAAGGAGGCATACCCCGCAGGATTGGGATTCTGATGTATTCTGAATTTTGTGGTTATGAGGATTCCCACATAAATTTGGTAGAATACTAAACCCTAATGTCATTTAAATTCATTAATTGAATGTATGGTTATGTGCTACAGTATTACAAGCATGAATTCGAATACTTTCAATCCACTTGCGACCATCCTCAACCAGAATAAGTTGGTGGGATCCAACTATGTAGATTGGAAACGGAATCTGGATATTGTCCTGACAGCTTCAGGATATAAATATGTCCTTACCAAAAACCCCCTTGAAGAGCCTGGCCCAGATGCATCAGAAGCAGAAAAGGACCTTTACACCAAATGGGCCAAAGACGATGAGATGGCCCGATGTTACATTCTGGCATCCATGTCTAGTGTGCTGCAACATCAACATCAATCTTATAAGACTGCATATGATATGATATCGAACTTAAAGGAGATGTTTGCAGAACAAGGCAGACCTGCTAGGCAGGCAGCCATGAGGGTGCTCATTAGCACCAAGATGGCTGAAGGTACATCAGTACAGGAACACATGTTGAAAATGATGGACTCATTAAATGAGTTAGATGTACTGGGAGCTGCGATTGATGCAGAATCGCAGATTGACATAATCCTTCAGTCACTACCAGAGTCATTCAACAATTTCAAGGTCAATTATAATATGAATAAAATGAATCTAACTCTAGCTGAGCTATCTAGTCAGCTGGTAGCAACTGAAGGGATTATGAAGAAGAAACCAACTGCCTTAATGACAGAAAAGTCAGATGCCAAGTCCAAGCCGAAAGGCAAAGGGCGGAAAGGCAAAAAGAAATCAGTTCCAAAGGGTCCTAAGGTGGAAAATGGTCCAACTAGTGGCGTGGCTAAAGCTAAGGGTTCAGGGACAAAAGGAAAGTGTTTCCATTGTGGTAAGACAGGACATTGGAAGAGGAATTGTCCAGAATATCTGTCTAAGAAAAAGACCCCAGGTATGATTGAGTCACTTATATCTGAAGTTAGTTTTGCAACTGGTACTTCAGAATCCTGGTGTGTGGATTCCGGGGCAACTAATCACATATGTAATACGTTGCAGGGGTTCAGGGAAACCAGGAGGCTAAGTGATGGAGAAATCATTGTCAACCTAGGATCTGACGCTAAGGCGGAGGCTGTTTCAGTAGGAGTCATTACTTTATGTTTTTCAAATAAGAAATTGGTTTTGTCAGAAACATTATATGTACCGTCTTTAAGGCGGAATTTAATTTCAGTTTCTAGTTTGGTGAATAAAGGTTATTCTATTACTTTTGGTATTGAAGTTGTCATAAAGAGGAATGGTACTTTCATATGTTCTGGCAAGGTAACCAATGGACTTTATTTGTTAACTCCCACGATGTATGAGATACATGATACTGAAACAATTAGTAGATCATCATTAAAGAGAAAGTCACCTTCATCTAATCCAACAAAACTTTGGCACCTGAGGCTAGGTCATATAAACCTTAACAGGATTGAGAGGCTAGTGAAAGATGGTATCTTACCTTCATTGGTGGTAGAACCAATGCCTATCTGTGAGTCCTGTTTGGAAGGTAAAATGACTAAAAGACCCTTTTCAGCTAAGGGTAATAGGGCCAAAGATTTATTGGAATTAGTGCATACTGATGTCTGCGGACCCATTAATGTCAGGGCCAGAGGAGGATATGAGTATTTCATCACTTTCACAGATGATTACTCAAGATATGGTTACATATACCTTATGCACCGCAAGTCCGAAGCTTTTGAAAAGTTCAAAGAATTTCGAGCGGAAGCGGAAAAGCAATTAGGTAAGAGTATCAAGAGTCTTCGATCAGATCGAGGAGGGGAATATCTCTCTGCTGATTTTATGGGTTACTTATCAGAAAATGGGATTCTATCCCAGTTGTCTGCTCCTGGTATGCCTCAACAGAATGGAGTAGCAGAAAGAAGGAACCAGACTCTTTTAGATATGATTAGGTCTATGCTGAGTTTCTCAAGATTACCTATATCCTTTTGGGGATATGCTTTGGATACTACAATGTACATACTAAACCTCGTACCATCTAAGTCTATACCTAAGACTCCCCGGGAATTGTGGTCTGGGCGAAAGCCTAGTCTACAACATTTACACATTTGGGTTTGTCCAGCACACGTGCTCAAGGTTAAGACGGATAAGTTGGAAGCGAAGTCGGAAGTATGCACATTTGTAGGATATCCTAAAGGAACTAAAGGTTGGTTATTCTATAATCCCAGAGAGCAGAAAGTGCTGGTCAGCACCAATGCGGTTTTTCTGGAGGAAGATTATATGATGGACCTGAAATTTTTAGAAAAGGTGATCTTGGAAGAGATTCAGGAGCAATCAATTCCAAATCCAAGTATGACCGGACTTGAGGAAGAACCGCCCTTACCAGACCTAGTAGTTACACCAGTACCTCGTCGTAGTGGGAGGATTGTCAGACCCCCTGACAGGTTCTCATTCTTGGGAGAGTCTTATGAAGCAATCCCAGAAGAGCCAGAACAAGATCCCTCTAACTATGATGAAGCAATAAATGACTTAGACTCGGGACGCTGGCAAGATGCTATGAAAGCTGAGATGGAGTCTATGTACTCAAATCAGGTCTGGACACTTGTGGACTTGCCTGCCAATATTAAACCTATTGGGTGCAAGTGGGTCTACAAGAGAAAAAGAGGACCAGATGGAAGAGTGGAGACCTATAAGGCTAGGCTTGTTGCGAAAGGATATACTCAGAAAGAGGGGATCGATTATGAGGAAACCTTCTCGCCAGTAGCCAGGCTCAAATCCATCCGGATACTCTTATCCATTGCGGCTCATCTCAATTACAAGATTTGGCAAATGGATGTCAAGACGGCTTTTCTCAACGGCCATCTTGAGGAAGACATCTATATGGTGCAGCCAGACGGTTTTGTAGCTAAAAACCAGGAGCAAAAAGTTTGCAAACTGCAGAAGTCTATTTATGGACTGAAGCAGGCATCCCGAAGCTGGAATATCCGTTTTGACCAGGCAATCAAGTCATTTGGTTTTTGTCAAAATCCGGATGAGTCATGTGTGTACATGAAAAGTGAAGGTGACAGGGTAGTTTTTCTGGTTTTATATGTCGATGACATCCTTCTCCTCGGGAAATATATAGGAATGTTGTCAACGGTAAAAGTTTGGTTAGCCAAGACTTTTGATATGAAGGACTTGGGAGAAGCTAGTTACATCCTAGGGATCAAACTCTATCGAGACCGGAAAAATAAGATGATTGGCTTATCCCAAGCTGCATACATAGATAAGGTGCTAGTACGATTTACAATGCAAGACTCCAAG
This sequence comes from Sextonia rubra, assembly GCA_037013555.1. NCBI lineage: Eukaryota > Viridiplantae > Streptophyta > Magnoliopsida > Laurales > Lauraceae > Sextonia > Sextonia rubra. Next base: position 12,126,019 of record JASUAD010000007.1, on the reverse strand, counting down.
AAGGGTATCACACCTTTCAGGCATGGAGTGCACCTTTCCAAGGATCAGTGTCCTAAGACACCCGAGGAAAAGGAGCAAATGAGGTCGATACCATACGCTTCGGCTGTTGGTAGCCTCATGTATGCTATGTTATGTACTAGACCAGATATCTGTTATGTAGTGGGCCTAGTCAGCAGATATCAATCTAATCCAGGACCTGAACATTGGACTGCTGTAAAATGTATTCTCAAATACTTGAGAAGGACTAGAGATTACATGTTGATTTATAGCAGTGATGAGTTGATTCCAGTCGGATACACAGATTCTGACTTTATGTCAGATAAGGATTCTAGGAAATCCACCTCTGGTTATGTATTTATGCTTGGAGGCGGAGCTATCAGCTGGAGGAGTATAAAACAAGAATGTACCGCTGATTCAACCTCGGAAGCTGAATATGTAGCAGCTTGTGAAGCAGCTAAGGAAGCAGTGTGGCTTAAAAGATTCCTTTTGGAACTTGGGGTGGTACCTTTGGCACGATAGCCACTCACAGTTTACTGTGACAGCAGCGGGGCAGTCGCTCAGTCAAAGGAACCCAGAAGCCATAAAAGCCAAAAGCATGTACAGAGGAAGTATCATTTAGTCAGAGAGATTGTGCAGAGAGGTGATATTGCTATTACCAAGATAGCCTCTGCAGACAATTTGGCAGATCCCTTTACTAAGCCTTTGACTACCAAAGTCTTTGAGCAACACGTAGAAGGGATGGGCATGAGATGCAACCCTGACTGGCATTGAGCCCAAGTGGGAGATTGTTAGATTTTGTGGACTCAATCCATCAGTTGATGTAATAAATTGATTAATTTCTTTATTTATCAATAAAATCATGCTTTGCTTTCATGAGATGAATGTTATTTTACTACTTCATGCACATGACCAATACGTATGACATAATGGTTCATGAGTTGAACCGGGTCCCATTAGTATATTAGATGTGATATATGTGCATGGATGAGATCCACACACGGGAGATATATGTCACAAATCTTATGCTTAAAATAGCTTCACAACCAGTAATGAGATTGGGCATCTCATTTGATAAGGTTGCAGCACTTTGATCACTACGAGATAGTATGATTTGTCTCAATCATCAGAATGTAAGATTCTGGATCACGGTGCTGGTACATTGGATGTATTGAAGGACCATGAGATGCACCTTATGGAATTCCGTCTCAATAATAAGGTATGCTCTCATAATTCCCTAGCAATAGGCTCTCAATCCTGAGACATTGACGAACTCAAGTTTCTATCTATTCATTTGCTTTGAGTCACCAATGAGTGAGGCCGACTATAGGTTAACACCTCGGTGTCTTGGGTATATGGTAGTAGAACTGTGGGAACGTTGAATGATCAAGATGGAATCTATCTCTATTATCCCCTTGTGCCAATTAATGGATTTGTCATTAGTAAGTGCGCACCCATCTCAATTAAGAGTTAATTGGATGGTACTGATGATTACTGTGATTAATTGGGGCTCAAGGATAATAAGATGTGGAACTTAGATTGGAAGAGACGAGTTTATTCCAATTGATCCACGGATATTGATAGAGGGGCCTACTTGTGGTAATTGGAAAGTTTAGGGTCTTCATTGTAATTTATTCCTAAGACTGGAGTTCAATTGCATTTATATAGTGGTGTTATTTGCAATTAACTGTGGGCCCGGATTGCACATGAGATGTGGGGTCGCGGTGTTCCAGTTGGAGCCAGCTTTCTAAGGAATCCCTAGTGGTCCCCACGCTAGCCCAAGTAATTGGAAAACACCAATCCGACTTGGACTCTAGAAATACGAGTTTGGAAAGGAGAAAGTTGCTAATTGTTTTGGAAGTAAGACTTCTATTTCAATTAGACAAGGGAGAGATTTGGAAGTCTATAAAATATCCTTGGACGTCCAAAAGAGTCTCTCTCACGCCCAAAACCCTTTCGTGCAAGAGTTGCACGAGTTACTCTCCTATCCGCTCTTCTAGTTCCTTGGAGTTTCGAGTTGGGAATTTTCTCCTGAAGATTCCACCATTCTTCTCGAGAAAAGTAATCCAATTCGGGTCATAGCGTGGAAGGCTAAGAGGTCTTGAAGAAATCCATTAGAGCACTGCGGATCTCCAAAGGTATGATCTACTTCTTCTATGTCGTAGATTATTTTGGATGTCTAGTGTTGGTAGAATTTTTTACTGTACATGGTCACGAGATTGAGGGTAACGCATCCTGGATTGGGTTTTGGTCTTATGTATAGTTGATCCCTGTGTCAAGTGGATCAAAAGTTTTGAAAATCACACACACGAGACCCACCTACTTCCAACAGGGCCAGCCTAATTCAGATTCATCTTGGCCCAATTGAAGTCGAACTGTCTTAAACTATAAATTTCATAATCAAGCTCGACCTTCTTGCAAGTTCTAGGAAAATTTGATTTAAATAGAGCCAAACCACCAGTCCCTCTTCATTTCCTCCTAATCATTTGCTGGAGCCTTCCTCTTCTCCCATCTCTTATTCAAGATTAGGGCTGGAATTCAGGTCTTGGAGCTGTGCATATAAGAACTAGGGCTTCCTTCATTTTCCTTATCACTTCCTTGTACATCTTCTTCCCTTAAAATCTCCAATTGTAACTGCTCTTCTTATCTACAGCCTCTAAAGTAAGAGCTCCATCATCCCCCCAGTTTTTTTGAGTTCAGTAGAGTCAAGGAGACTTAATCATGTAACATGCAGCATTCATCCCACACCAATTTCTTCTTTTGTGTGTAATAGGATTATCTTCTATTTAGGTTCTCCCCCTCCACCATCTGTCACAACCCGAGCCCAGGAGATCAGGGGTTAGCAAAAACCTAACCAGCGACACACGTACTCCTGTGCATATGCACTTAAACCGAGTCTAGATGCACACGCACAAGGGAAGATCACACGTGCAACCATGTAAGCGGAAGCTGTAGGTATCAAATCGCAACACCAAACAACACAGGAGACCAAAAGAAAGGATATCCAAAAGCTTACATAAAGGTTAGAGATATACAAACTAAATCCAATCCCACATATACAAAACATGAATATAACTAATGACAGAAAAAGAAGACAATATGCAAATATGATAATGTCGCACTCCGATGGAGTGATTTCACACACTCCGCGAACCTGAAGAGACAACTGGAGTCTCCCCTGCAATCTGAAGGACCGACTAGAACTCGGTCACGGGGTCCGAGCCTGCAACACCAAGGACAACTCATGAATACAACGATTCAGCAAAGTATAAGCAATAACAAGTTAACACATGTGGTATCTATTAGAATAGAGACATGAGATAAATCTTAGCATTTCCATTTCGTATTCTAAGCAGTGGTGCATTCAAATTAAAACATGCTCTCCGAATCACTGTATACATGACATGTACATACTATGTGGCTACTACATATGCCATATGCTCCCAAAAAAATGGATCTTATATCCGTGCTGAGAACACCATGGGCCAGATGAGTCTCGGTTTCCTGGGGTCCGGATTCCCGAAGATGTTTCCTTACTGTAACAAGGCCATGTAAACTATGCCAAATTCAACCCCGTCGGGTATCCTAAGGCTAAGGCTTAGTAGTGGCGGACCATATGGAGTCAAACAAACAGAAGAACATGCATATCTGATCATTACTTGTATATTAGAACGTGTGCATAGCATAACATGTATATCTTATCAGAACGTGACGTGCATGTCTTGTTGGGCATATATCAGACAGATCAAGAGGTCATACAAGTGAAACTAATCATACATATCGAATAAAACAACCAAATCAAACGTATCAGATCAAACGATATAATGGATGCCAACAGAGTATGAAGAACTAAGATACCAAAAGGTGAAGGCATTTCAACTCATATGCATCAAACGGTAGTATCGAACATGCAAGACCGCTGTTCCACCCGGGATTAACCATGGATAGAGCCAGGAAATATCCAATTGTTTGCCCCAGCGCAGAACGTGTATAAGAGGGCAAAGACCGAAGCAAAGATGCAATGCAAATCAGATTATCTTGCAGGAATCACGATCTTTGACTAGCCAATCCTATTCTAGTTATCCAGTGTTTCTAACCGTGCATGATGATGTAGTTTTAAGTTGTCTGATGCACCATTGTCTAGTGTTGCAGTGTATCTAGAATGTGCACTGAAGTCCCTTAAACCAACACCCATGGGAAGGTGCTAAACAGCCGGATAACGTACATGAATGAATCGCAGGCCTCGAGATTATTCATGCCATATGTTCATACCATTGGGCAAGTTCAGGTGATCTACATTTTATCATGAAGGCCATATCAGTCTCTTTCTTACGCCTATCCTTGTTATTCATTTTTCAGGGGCGGTATGGCTTAGTTGTAGGTGAACATACGGCTTAGCCATAGGCATCTTACGGCTTGCTTAGCCGTAATCTGCACTGCGGCTCAGCTGCGGTTCCCCTTACTGCTCATCCGCAGTTACGATTCACCCATATTTTGTTCTACGGCTTAGCTGTAGCACATTTGATGGCTTAGACATAGCTAGCCCGTAGAAGGTCTGTCAATTGCTTACTCCCAGTTGATCCAGAAAAAGCCACCCTGTAGTAATCTACGGCTGGGTCACGACTGAGCTACGGCTCAACCGTAGTCCATTACACTGCTTAGCCATGACCTGGCCATAGAAGAAATCTGGGTTTTTAGCTCTCTGGACTATGAGCCATAAGCAGTTTTACGGCTTAGCCGTAGACTGCTCGGGGTTACGTTCTGAACCTATTACAGAAACAACTGCATGTGTGCCAAATGGCAAAATCACGTGAAATAGATGGAAACTCACACAAGATGGGCTGGAACGATACTTCACATGCAAGATTACGTGAATCAATCACAGTCAAACATCTACCCACATGGTTCATACAAATTATGCTTATACTTGCCTCAAATGAGTTCTAACATGCTCTTTGTTGTCCTTGGGCTCATACACACTCTTGACAATGATCTAAGACCCATGCATGCAAAAGAAGAAGGAAAGAGAAATGTGAGTGCATGAAACAGTAGCTAACATGAAGAAGAAGGAGAAGAAGAAGATGCCCTTAGCTAAACCCAACTCATACCTTAGCTCCCACAAGAGAGAAGTCAAGACTGGAGTGCATGGAAGCCCCTTCCTTGACCTGCTCATTGGAGAAACAAGGAGAAAAGAAGAGAAAAACAAGAAGCGTACAGAGGGAGGAAGAAGGTCGGTGGTTTATAAAGATAAGGATCAAGGCAAGTTGCAAGAAGGTCCAAGTCATATTTCTAATTACAGTTCAAGTCATTTGCGGGTCTAACAGAAACAAACGACATCTTTTGCGAACGGAACAGTTACGAGAATCAACGAGCTCAACAAAAGACACGCGTTGACGTCAAGATGATGCATGAATGACAATGTCACATAAAATCTAAAATTTATGAAAAAGGGCTTATGACTACCTAAACCAGGTCAAACTCAACCCAACTACCTATCCAGAACTCGGAACAGAGCAAAAACAAAGACAAAACACAATTAACAACCAACTCATCAATCATTAGTCGCTAAACCAGATTAAGTTGGGTCGGAGTGTGACACCATCAAACCAAAGAGAAGCTTGTTTTGGGTTAAGCACTGAACTAGAGTCAACTATAACTGTATATTTATTACATGCATGATTTATTATGTTGATTCTTGATAAATTCTCTACTAATGTCAAGTTACAGCTCTTTTTCTCCTTTAATTTAAGAATGTAAGATGGTTTAAATATTAATGAACATGTTTAAGAATGAATGATGTGAATGGGTGAAAAAGAAACCCATTTATAGTGTAGACAGATGTTAAGAAGGTGTTAAGAGGTGTGGTTGGTGAATTGGAGTGGAAGAAGTCAGGGAAAAAAGGAGAGAAATCAGTTCAAAATGATCCTACCTAAAGCCAGAGGCTCTAGGGCTGATCAATTGGACAGATGTCTAATCAATTGGATTCCAGTTCTAGGCAGTTTGATTGATCGAACACCTGCTCGATCAATTTGGCACTCTCTTTTCTGTTACAAAATTTTATTTTAATCATTTTAAATGGGAAGGGATCTATTGGGAGTTATTCTAGTCTTCTATTAAGACCATAAAGATATATTTTAGGCCAATCTTACTTTAGGACCTTAAGTACATTTAAAAACCATATAAGGCCTTAGAAGAGGTACCTTTACCTCAACAAATTAACCTAATGGTAATTAAAAACTAAAAAGGAAGAGTGTAGAGCTGTCACTTATTTCCTCTTGATTTTCCAGTCATTTTCCTGACATCACGTCATGGGTGTCGGCATAAGAAGTGGTGTTCATTACCTACACAATGTAACACTAAGAATTTGGTAACATATGGATGTTTTATGAATAAACCGTATTAAATGACTGAGAAATACGGATTATATTGTTTGGGGTTGGCTAGTAAATACCTTGATGACTTCTCAATTTAAATGCATTCATATTGTCAAGGTAATCCTTGCCCTCAGCATGATTTAATCATGTACCCATTCTTCCTTGTAAAACTTAAGGCAAAATTGGGAATGGAGCTTCTACTGAGTGTGGGCCTGTGAACCAAGACAGGGGTAACTAATGTCGAGAGAGTTTGGGCCCTATTAGCTCATTTAAGTATGCATTCTTTGATTATTAATTGCTTTATTTAATTCTGACTTTTATGATTGAATACGATCTCTAGACCAATATATGCTTCTGTATAAGTATAAGTTGATCGTTTTGTATAACAAGTATGAAAGTTATGAATTTCAATCGATCTTGATATATTTAGTCGGCACTACTTAGCTTGTACCTATAGGAGGTTCAATGAACCGAATGAGAGTCTTTCATATGTTACCTACTGTAGTAGATATATGAAGAGTTGGTCGGCTCTCTTAAGGTAGCTAGATGGATCTTGGCCTGACTACTAGTGATTTCCCACTGTACCATATGCTCTCATTAGAAAGAAGATAGCCATGTAAATGCCAACTAGTATGTTAATATATTTTTATTTAGAATTCTCTCTTCCTGTGTATTCACATGTACAACATGCCTAGTTTTTGTTATTGCTTTCTTTTAATCAATATGCTTCTAATTGAATTGATACATCATGATAGTCTTATTTACTTTTATATTTGCTTAACTGTCGTGTTAACAATGCTAGCATTAGTGTTACAGGTATAGAACCCAATGCTGATATGACGGTCAACATGCCCTCGGAAGGAACCACAATAGTACTTTAGGGTATAGATGTGTGAAACGAAGATGATGTCTATTACTAGTAGTTCCACGTAAAGTGCCATGGGGCTCATCTTTTGGGTTTACTTATGTTATAGTCATGTTTGACTTGTGTCTAGATCATGCCGTCATTGTCACGCAGTTTTTGGAGTCATTGATTAATGGACATATTATTTTGGATTTGTATATGCCTATATATCCTTTGTATATCATTTGCATGTGGATGGGCTTCTTAAGCACTTTGGTATATTAATGAATGAATGCTTTATCAGTATCTATGATAATTACGGGTGTACTTCATATTTTTCCACTTAGTTATTAAAATAATTGATACATGTTATGGATCTTCCTCACACGTACTTGTTGAATCACCCTTATAGCAGTTCTTACGTATCTTAACATGGCATAGAGTTCCACGGGTTGTGTGTCACACCTTAGGATCCACCCTAATTCCCAATTCTCGGCTTCAAAGTGTGATAGTTGTTGATTGATTTGTTAGTTCATTTATTTTTTTTTTACTACATATAAAATTGGAACTGCAATCTAAAAATCCAGATTTGAAATAATCCTTCAAGACTACTTGGCCTTTTCTTAGCTTCGATTGAAAACTCAGCCCACCATTACAAAAAACTTCATAAATATCTCCATTAATTGATATTCTTGTACAATGATCTTTCCAAAAAATTCTTTTCTAAAAATCATAGTTTCTAGAACAAGGTTACAAACACCTTTAAAAGTAAAATTAGAAAACATGGGAGGAAGAGAGGTGGGGAAGAGAGGGATAGAGAGAGTGGGACATCCCGCCTTGGTTGAGAATGAGGGAGTCCTTCCATAGTGGACTCCTTCTATAATTTTCTGGTCTCTTAAATTCATTGAACTTGGACATCTTATTGGCTTGAGATTATCCTCCATAGCAAATATGACTTGTTGGCCAAGTTAAGTGGAGATAAGATTGGCTTAGACTCTCTCTACGAATAGGGTTCATCTTTGACAAGGGATTCTCCTCAGATGTGGTCCCATTTAAGATGTACAGCAAATGATTTTTAACGATGCAGATTTTATTTACAATCCCATCTAAAAATATACATGCAAATTCCCAAGGTCATGACTTCGACTTTTAAATCTTGAATTAAAGAGAACTCTATCTCTACACAATTGAATCCAAGGAATGCGGATCAATTTGTGCCTCATTCAAACTCCTTGGCATTTATCTCCACTTAAATTATCTTCTTTGAGTTTTTTAAGATATAATTAAGACAGATTCAAATATGCAACTAATGTGGACCCCATTATGTGGGACATCTCCTTTGCTTGAATGATGGGCCCCATAAGAGGTCTTTACTTCAATTAGGAATCTTGAAGTTATCTATAGAGATAATTTGGACTTATGCAAGATGAGTGGACTGCCTCTCGTTGACCTTCACATGTGTGTGGGGGCGGGGGGGGGGGGGGGGGGGGGGGTCCACTTAGTGAATTCTTCAATTTACTTCTTTATCAGCTTCAGTTCAACAATGTGGGTCCCTAAATATTTGTTTGTGATCCGAAGTGCGTCCCATGTCAGATTCCTAATACAACTAGGACTCTTTTCAAAATCTTCCTTAAGGTTGTATGGGTCCCATAATTCTCATTCCTTGCTCAAACTGACTCCAATAGTGAAGTACTAAAGAGCCTTGATTGAAGTTGGACTCTTCCGAGAAGAGTCTTGATTCGACTTGGAATCCTCGAAAACTGGAAAATTGCATGAAATTTTGGAATGATGTAGGAAATGTGTATGAATTGCATGAGTAATCAACTGTGATGTGCAGATGCATGAAATGATGATATTATGTGAAAACGATGCATTTAAGCTAATTAAGTTTATAATTCTATATGAAATGATGTTTTATGATTAACACACCCCCACACAGCATTTTGTTTGTCCCTGGCAAAATTTGAGAACAAGAGAGAAGTTCCATGATTAACTAATGATAAGGAAATCAAAAAACTGAAAATAAAGAAAACAAAGCCACTTTCGTTGACACTCTCGACTGCATTTAGCGTATGCAGTAAGCCTTTAAATCCCTAAGCACTCCACAGTGAATGAGTTGTGCCTTATAAGTGTTTACAATGAATATACCACAAAATTCATTTACCTAACAAGAAAACAAGGCAAAAGAATTATTCCAAAAGAACATCAAGCTAAATCAGATATTTTCAACCTCTGGAATAATTATAATCTCAGACTTATCAAAATTCAATTCACATCCCTAACTTCAAAAACCCTCTCAAAAGTCATACCAAACTTGTGCGCTTTGCATAGTTGTATACATCAAATCAATTTTCAAATGTTCCACAGTTATGTGCAAACAAAATTCCTCCTCAAATATTTTGACTTGAATAAATTTAGTTAATTATAAGCTTCCTGATGAGTCTTTAAAAATGCATATTTTCATACACATTTTGACCCATTTTAAAGACTTATTAACTTGAAAGAGCCTCATTTAGTGTGATATAATGGGTTAATTCATTTTAAATTCATTTTTATATTTTTCTGCATAAATTGCTTAAAAATCACACTTTTTGCATAAATTCATGAAACCTGCTATTTTTAGAAAGTCAATTTTTGGAAAGTTTTGTGAAAATAGTTTTTCTCATGAAATAAATTGAATTCTCATCATCATTAGTTCATTCATATAAAATCATGAAGAATGATGTACATTATTATTATCATTTCATGAGAAATGGGCTCACAGTCATGCATATGTGATGTTAGGGGTAAAATTGTCTTTTTACATGAATTCACATCTGTTTTGTAGGAAATTGATTATATGGGTCCCATTTGTAAAGAATTGAGGTAAGGAATTGATTTTTAAGAGAAAGGAGAGCAGAATTGAAGAGAAAAGGAAATTGGAAGAAAATTGTAAAAAGTCGGCTTCATGGTCCACACACACATGCACATGTGTGGGGCACACTTGTAAAACATCTAAGATGGGGTCCATTTATTTGTTGCACATTTTCAAGAGATTTTGAAGAGAATTTGACGAATATCTCATCAAAGATTGACAAGGAAAGCCACATAGGAGTTCTTTTTGGAGAAGGAGAAGATTTAATTGAAAAAAAAATAAAAAAAATATCCAAACTAGCTATTCCACGTCCAAAAGAGGATTTTGGATCAGATTTTGATTGAAAAAGTAAAGAAAAAAATCAAGGGAGAATTATCTAAAAGATCTCTTCAAGTTAGGAGCCAACAAGGAGAACTTTCCAAAAAAGGAAAGTTGACGATGCAAAGAGATAAAAGGGGAAGTTCTGCACCTCATGTGGGCCAATTTTGATTCTAAGAGAGGATTCTTATCCCTATTTCATCTCTCAAAAGATCTTAATGCAAGGTGGCAATGACAAAGAAGGAAAGAAGCATCCAAGAGGGACTTCTAGACAAAACAAGCAAGGAAAGAAGAGAAAAATAAAAAGAAAAAAAAATCCCCAAGGATATTGCAAGTCCAAAGCATTGTTTGGAGCCCTTTTTCTTTCAATTTTTTAATTATTTTTAAGATTTTAAAGTTTGAGAAGGAGTAGGACTTGAAAAAGTACAAACAGGGCACCCTTCTCCCATATTCTTCATGGAAGAATTACCCACCTCCCACCTCTAGATTTCTACATCCATCTCTCCCTCTCTTGTCTCTCCATCTTAAGTCATCAAGGAGGCTTAGCCCTAAAGCCACACCACCAACCTTGAAGATCAACTAGAAGGAGGAATTCTTTTCCATCCTAGTATGTATAATCTTTTGGTTTAATTTTTTTTTTTATCTTATGTAAAGGATTGTCATACTAGTTCAATAATATTCATCTTCTTATTCTTCCTATTCTTATGGTTGTATGATTGCTTGATTTGTGTTTTTCTTGTTTGGATTGACAACCCAAATAAAGAGCATACTTTAAGAAATTATTAGGCCTAGACTAAGGGAGAATTTGAGTGAATATACCGCCTTTGACTTCTTGTTATTACCGCCTTTAACTTCTATTGTTTACCGCCTTTAACTTCAGTTATACCGCCTTTGACTTCCTGCAATTTTTATTTTCTTTCATTGCACTTTTAATTTTAAATTTCTACAATTTTGTTTTCCTGCACTTTTATTTTTTTTCTGCACTTTTGTTATTTTTCTTGTTATATTCACATGGATTTTAAGTTTTGTTTTTGCATAGTTTGATGGTTGGATTAGGAATCATTACATCTATTTTCTTATCATAAGATTTTGTGCTAATTTAAGTTGATGAAAATTAAGCCTTCAGATCTGAATCTAATGATTAAATTCGGATTTAATATATAAACAGCATAACTTAATAGTTTCAGCAAACTGTAGGAATAGTTTTTGACAAAAAGTTTGAAGTGGGTAGACCAGTCAAATCACAATATTTTTCTTTGAAACTTGGCAATATTAAATTATAGAATGTGGTCTTTCATTCCCCAAAATTTTAGATCAAAATAATTTTGGAAGGCTTGTGAACCAGAGGCTTAAACTTTGCCAATCAGTCAACCTGAATCAGAATTTTTGCACAGAATTTTACAAAGTTATCATATTCATGCATTCATAACTTTTTCAGTTGAGATTTTTTCTCACTTCCATTTTTTTTGTTGGTTTCTTGCATCAGTAGAGCATGAGTTCCAGCCATTAAATTTAAATTTAGGATGCATTAGAATAGTTCAAATCATGCATAATATTTGCATCAGCATACTAGTTTTTCAGACTTAGAATTTTTCAGCATCTCATGGCATGCATTGCATTATTAATTTTACTAACTTTTTAATTTAATTTTGTTCCTAGTTTTATGTTTTTGATTGTTTTAGTTAATTTTCAGAATTAAATATCTTTCTAAACTTGTTTTAATTGAAGGTTTTAAATTGGAAAGTTTACTAGTTTTGGAAATTCTAACTTAGAAAAGTTTCTAACTTTTTTTTATTTTGTTTTTAACATTGTTTAGTTTAGTAAGATTCTAATTTTAGTTTTTATTTTTGGAAGTTCTAACTTGTGTTTTAGTTTTGCAGCAATTTTAGTTTTATTTTAGGAATTTTTAGATTTAGGAAAGTTTCTTTTCATTGGGTTGTAACTAATTTAATTTTGGTAAGTAGGATGTTTGTATTTGTTAGATTTTAAATTAGGTTAGTTTTAGATTTTTATTTTAAGGCAAGTCAAGTTGAAAAAAAATACTTTAAAACACATTGCTCCCTGAGGATCGACCTGGTCTCACCAGTTTTATTAATACATCGCGGTTCTGCACTTGGAACTCACGATCAAGTTTTTGAAAATGAAAAATAAATACCAATGAAAAAGAAATAAAAGTCCTAATTTGTAAAAAAAACTAACTAAAATGATAAAAGTGATAGAAAAATCAAAAAAAAATTTTATCTAAAATTGGACAAGCGTGCTTGTTCTCACCCCCCAAAGTCACCTGAAGATGTAAATGAGAGTAGAGAGAAAAAGTTACCTGAAGATGTGTTCGAGCTGCTCCCTGTCCAAAGTTAGACAAAACAGAAAAACAAGAACAAAAAGACAAGAAGCTACTCTAAAAGGAAATATCTACTCTAAAAAGAAAAGAAACAAAAACCTACACTACTGTATTCGAAATCATGAGTCCACCTGGATCCCAAATGAAATTTTCCTCCACACAGTTTACAAGAAGCACAGAAAGAGATGAAACCATGAGGACTGCATATTTCTGTAGACTGTGTGAAGAAGGGACCATAAAGAAAATTTCTTCCTCCTCCCTTAAAAATGGATATTTGAAAGAGAGGAGAGGATGCAATGAACAGCTAGGTGGCCTTAGGTCCTTGCGTGCCATAAATTCTTTTAAATTGATTTCCACGGTCTGTTTAGGCATGAGCGCAAAGGATTCCAAATTATCGGACTTTGGTCTCTGAATAGGACCATTATTCTCTAATTTTACAAGTTTTTCTGAATAACATTGAGGGCCAAGAAATGCGAGGGCAATTTCTCTAAGGGTTGGATCATCAAATTTCATAAAGAAGTCAGTACATGATTCCAAAGATTCCACATTATCCATCTCAGAAATTTGAAAAATGGGGTCATCCTCCCAATTGTAATCTTCCTTTTGAGGCTCAGTAGGTTCATTTGCAGTTTTCTCAATTATAGGAACATCAAATTTGTGAAAAACTGCAATGCCAAATTCATCAGAGGAATCTGAATCATAGAAAGGATTTATGTAAAAGGGCATAGATTCCTCTTTAATGAAGTGGAATGGCCAGTACAAAGGAAAAGTGGGGCACACAGGCTCATGTGATTCATCAATTGGTTCATGCATCACACCATCATCCATATACTTGTGTACACCCTTAGATATCGACTATGTGTTTGTGTGATCCATATCTACGAGTTCTTTAATGAATGTAGGATTATTTTTAATTCCAACGATGGCATTTTGTTTTCTCATTTCAAGCCTTGTTTGATTAATTGAAGTCATTAGGCTTTTCATGTTGTGTTCATTTTTTTGTATGGTTTGCATGGTATTTTGTGTGAACTCAACCAATTTGGCTAAGGTATCTTTCAAAGAATTTTTAGGGTTGGTGGTGGTTCATATGACCATTCAGGCGGAGAGGGATTATGAGGTGCATATGACCAGGGAGAAGAAGGGGGTACATATGATGTATCCTGTGAGGGATAGTCATACGACCCGGCCAGAGTAAATTCTTGGGAAGAAGAGACATGATCCATATTGGGCCCATTACGCCAATTGTTTAGTGAGTGATCATCCCAATTTGGACCACACATGTTATCCATTTCATTATGGTAATGCCATTGAAATCCCACATCCATATTAGAATGAGTGAATGATTGTGTGGGAGATGCGTAATCATGCGAGACCCTTATTGGTTGATCATCTGAACTAATCATTCCATTATAATCCTCCACAAATTCTTCATTGTAACAATGATCATAGTGATTGGCCCATTCCCGTTCATAAGATCTAACTGAATAATTTCTTTGATGTAACTTTGCTTCTTGTTCACACAAGGCACGCAGGACTTTTGGGGGCCATCAGCATTTGTTCTATTCCTATTGATTTGCCCATTGTTAAGTCCCCTCATGTTTGTGGATTTCCACCAATCCATTTTTGGAATCACTTGTTTTTTTTTTTTTTTTTTTGAGATTTTGAAAAAAAAAACCTAAGTTAGATAATAAACATCAAAGCAACTCCTTAAGGTTGAAAAGTTTCCTCTAGTTCTCCAATCCGGTCCTATGAAACCAACTTTGCCAGTTAGCCACCAGGAAGTGGTAGAGTCACAGATGGACCTGTTTGAAGGACCAGTTTTCTGAACAGACAAGCTGTCGCGCACTACAGGGGCAAAGGCTTTCTTAGACACTGAGAAGATTAAGGACAATGATTAGATCACTTTTGGTATACTTTCTTCCCAAAAAAAGTTGAGACAAGTTGAAAAACAGTAACTTTTCTTGATTTTAGAAAGTTTCTAAAAATAACAATGATGTGTATTTTCTAGCATTCCATGCACATTCCTATTCCAAATTAGGGCGGCTCATCATTCCATGCATGTCCTCCTATTCCTAGAAAGATGCCAAAATTAAACCACACCGAGAAAGCAATGTAAATAAGGAAAGTTAGATAAGTTACCTTAAATGGCGCTCCCCGGCAACGGCGCCAAAAACTTGATCGTGAGTTCCAAGTGCAGAACCGCGATATAGTAATAAAACTGGTGAGACCAAGTCGATCCTCAGGGAGCAATGTGTTTTAAGGTATTTTTTTTCAACTTGACTTGCCTTAAAATAAAAAACTAAAACTAACCTAATTTAAAATCTAACAAATACAAACATCCTACTTACCAAAATTAAATTAGTTAAAACCCAATGAAAAGAAACTTTCCTAAATCTAAAAATTCCTAAAATAAAACTAAAATTGCTGCAAAACTAAAACACAAGTTAGAACTTCCAAAAATAAAAACTAAAATTAGAATCTTACTAAACTAAACAATGTTAAAAACAAAATAAAAAAAAGTTAGAAACTTTTCTAAGTTAGAATTTCCAAAACTAGTAAACTTTCCAATTTAAAACCTTCAATTAAAACAAGTTTAGATATTTAATTCTGAAAATTAACTAAAACAATAAAAAACATAAAACTAGGAACAAAATTAAATTAGAAAGTTAGTAAAATTAATAATGCAATGCATGCCATGAGATGCTGAAAAATTCTAAGTCTGAAAAACTAGTATGCTGATGCAAATATTATGCATGATTTGAACTATTCTAATGCATCCTAGATTTAAATTTAATGGCTGGAATTCATGCACTACTGATGCAAGAAACCAACAAAAAAAATGGAAGTGAGAAAAAATCTCAACCGAAAAAGTTATGAATGCATGAATATGATAACTTTGTAAAATTCTGTGCAGAAATTCTGATTCAGGTTGACTGATTGACAAAGTTTAAGCCTTTGGTTCACAAGCCTTCCGAAATTATTTTGATCTGAAATTTTGGGGAATGAAAGACCACATCCAATAATTTAATATTGCCAAGTTTCAAAGAAAAATATTGTGATTTGACTGGTCTACCCACTTCGAACTTTTTGTCAAAAACTGTTTCTACAGTTTGCTGAAACTATTAAGTTATGCTGTTTATATATTAAATCCGAATTTAATCATTAGATTCAGATCTGAAGGCTTAATTTTCATCAACTTAAATTAGCACAAAATCTTATGATAAGAAAATAGATGTAATGATTCCTAATCCAACCATCAAACTATGCAAAAACAAAACTTAAAATCCATGTGAATATAACAAGAAAAATAACAAAAGTGCAGAAAAAAAATAAAAGTGCAGGAAAATAAAATTGTAGAAATTTAAAATTAAAAGTGCAATGAAAGAAAATAAAAATTGTAGGAAGTCAAAGGCGGTATAACTGAAGTTAAAGGTGGTAAACAATAGAAGTTAAAGGCGGTAATAACAAGAAGTCAAAGGCGGTATATTCACTCAAATTCTCCCTTAGTCTAGGCCTAATAATTTCTTAAAGTATGCTCTTTATTTGGGTTGTCAATCCAAACAAGAAAAACACAAATCAAGCAATCATACAACCATAAGAATAGGAAGAATAAGAAGATGAATATTATTGAACTAGTATGACAATCCTTTACATAAGATAAAAAAAAAAATTAAACCAAAAGATTATACATACTAGGATGGAAAAGAATTCCTCCTTCTAGTTGATCTTCAAGGTTGGTGGTGTGGCTTTAGGGCTAAGCCTCCTTGATGACTTAAGATGGAGAGACAAGAGAGGGAGAGATGGATGTAGAAATCTAGAGGTGGGAGGTGGGTAATTCTTCCATGAAGAATATGGGAGAAGGGTGCCCTATTTATACTTTTTCAAGTCCTACTCCTTCTCAAACTTTAAAATCTTAAAAATAATTAAAAAATTGAAAGAAAAAGGGCTCCAAACAATGCTTTGGACGTGCAATATCCTTGGGGATTTCTTTTTCTTTTTCTTTTTTTCTTTTTTCCTTGCTTGTTTTGTCTAGAAGTCCCTCTTGGATGCTTCTTTCCTTCTTTGTCATTGCCACCTTGCATTAAGATCTTTTGAGAGATGAAATAGGGATAAGAATCCTCTCTTAGAATCAAAATTGGCCACATGAGGTGCAGAACTTCCCCTTTTATCTCTTTGCATCGTCAACTTTCCTTTTTTAGAAAGTTCTCCTTGTTGGCTCCTAACTTGAAGAGATCTTTTAGATAATTCTCCCTTGATTTTTTTCTTTACCTTTTCAATCAAAATCTGATCCAAAATCCTCTTTTGGACGTGGAATAGCTAGTTTGGATATTTTTTTATTTTTTTTTCAATTAAATCTTCTCCTTCTCCAAAAAGAACTCCTATGTGGCTTTCCTTGTCAATCTTTGATGAGATATTCTTCAAATTCTCTTCAAAATCTCTTGAAAATGTGCAACAAATAAATGGACCCCATCTTGGATGTTTTACAAGTTTGCCCCACACATGTGCATGTGTGTGTGGACCATGAAGCCAACTTTTTACAATTTTCTTCCAATTTCCTTTTCTCTTCAATTCTGCTCTCCTTTTTCTTAAAAATCAATTTCTTGCCTCAATTCTTTACAAATGGGACCCATATAATCAATTTCTTACAAAACAGATGTGAATTCATGTGAAAAGATAATTTTACCCCTAACATCACATATGCATGATTGTGGGCCCATTTCTCATGAAATGATAATAAAAATGTACATCATTCTTCATGATTTTATATGAATGAACTAATGATGATGAGAATTCAATTTATTTCATGAGAAAAATTATTTTCACAAAACTTTCCAAAAATTGACTTTCTAAAAATAGCAGGTTTCATGAATTTATGCAAAAAGTGTGATTTTTAAGCAACTTATGCAAAAAAATATAAAAATGAATTTAAAATGAATTAACCCATTATATCACACTAAATGAGGCTCTTTCAAGTTAATAAGTCTTTAAAATGGGTCAAAATGTGCATGAAAATATGCATTTTTAAAGACTCATCACTTCCTCTCAAAGCTACTATGAGAAGTTAGCATGGTATTGTTTATTTAAGAATGGCCACTTTTTATTTTGAAAATAGAACCTTTATTGGTAGCTTTTACACTAATGTGTATGGTAGCCTTCTCCTTAATCTAGAGGTAGCTTTCACACATATTCTTAGGTAGCATTTTTCTTCGGTCCAATTCAAAATTTCACTTTCTTTTTCCAACGCAAAAGTTTCTACGTTCATATAAGAAATGATAAGACCTAGGGATCAAACCTAGCCATTATGTAGTTCTATGCATAATCCCTTGAAAAGCTCTTACAGACACTCTTTTCTCACTCAATTTTTCCGACGTAGAAATTTTTGAGTTCCTATGTTATAAGAAAAGTTAAGATCTAGGAAGCAGGCCTAGTCATTATTCATTGATGCAGATATTCCTCATAGAAATTTCTACAGACACTCCGGTTTCGGCCAAAATTTATCATCGTCATTTTTCCCCTTTTTTCCTTTTTCCTTTTTTTAATCAATCAAAACCAAATAATAGGTAGCATTCCTCATTTCACCTGAATTAACACACCTTGTTCATTGGATGAGATTTACCCAACTGTGCCAGCTGTCACGCCCCGATCCCTGGAATTTGGGGATTTGAGTGGGCCCCTAGGGCGTGGATACGTAATCCCGTAGAAATCCATGCCCTGAAGAATTATGCACGAATTCCTACAAGGGAGATTCCATAGGAACGTGTGAGGTATACTGACACACGTACAAATATAATTTATCATAAACGAAATCCTGCGAAATACTCAGCAATTATCAAGAGCACATGAAGTTCATAACCTGTTAACTTTCAAAAGTAAACATACATATACATATGATAGTGTTGAAGTCTTCAATTACATTCCAAAATACTAGTTAGGAGTGTGATACAAAAGGTCCCAACATAACAATGATATCTCCCAAAATAAACGCCCTTCGTAGGATGGCTAGTAACAGACGTCGCCATCTTTCCACTCGCCTACACCCCGAGGTACCGTTGGGGTACCCTCCGGGGGCGCGTCAGTGTCCGCATTGGGACCTGGTTCTAGACCTGCAAAACCAAGGGTAACACTGTTGACACGATGGTTAAGCAAGTACTGAGGCATATGAAACAAGTATAACATAATATATCAATAAGGATAATCACTGAACATAATGCATGAGTGAGAAATTACAACCCAAATGTCATACCTACCGATTGGCAACCACGACGCTCTATTCTCCTAAAAGGGAGCATACACATATCATATGGGTCGCTAGGGGATCAAGCTAACTTCCTGAGGAGTGCCGACTACTCCTCTGTAAACCTAATGTAATGGTGACATACATAACATATACCCAAAAGGGTGTAAGCTGAGTGGTGCCGACTCAGAATCAATTGTAGCAGTCACATCATACCCTTGGCTAGCAAGCTCGCACTTATTAGAAGCTCTGGCTTGTCAGACATGCACTCATTAGAAGCTCAGGTCTGAATTGCCTCAGGGTTTTGCTAAAAGAAGTAATTCATGTTGAAGGTGGTATATCATAACAACATGGATGCATTCAACTTAAGTGAGTACCAAAGGAATTACTACCTTCACCCCCAAATAAGTAACTTATAGTCCCCGAGGGCATTCAACACGATGTACATATAAGACGTTCAGTGTGGTTGTGTTACCGTGTCTTGGTATTGCCTTGTGCATACGAGACACCCTTCTTATGCCAACATCCATGACTTGCCATTGGGAGACCCTCCGGGAATCATTCATTCTCCCCAACATGTACTTACCATTGGGCCTCTGTAGTGGTATAGAAGGTGCCAATACTAAGGTCCTACAAAATCATTGAGAGTCCCTAACATCCTGTTTCACTGGGTTCTTACGGCTTAGCCGTGTACAAGGCTACAGCTTAACCGAGTGGGTCAAATTCCTTCCGGATTTTCAAGCGCAATTATGGCCCAACCATATGTTGGCCTATGGCTTAGCTGTGCTAAGCCTACAGTTAGGTTACGGGGAGGCTACGGTGTAGCAGTAGTATTCCACGGTGCAGCCATGTGCAAACCATAGGAGAAACTGGGTTCCATGAGCTCTCTGGAAAGCTCGCCGTAGGAAGACCTACGGCTTGGGTACAGGCTGGGTACGGCTTAGCCGTAGTGAAATCCACGGTGTAGCCGTAGGTGAGCCATAGTTCAAAATCGCGTTTTAATGCTCTCTGAATTTTGAGCCATAGATGCTTACGGCTTAGCCGTAGCTTCACCGTAAGCTTCAGAAATCTGAATATAGTTCTGTAGCTCAATTTCGATTTCAGTCAGTACAGAACCTATATTGGGAGGGGGTTTTATGACTTACTAGTAGCATCCAATTAAGGTGTTTTGTACTCCCACAACCTCTATTCCCATCTTTATCATTCTAACTCAATACACACTACATTCATATCAATTAAAACAATGAAGGGAAATGGATGAAATTGGGAAATGCAAGTAAATATCCATACTTAATCATGCATGCAACACATATAACTCAATACTTGCCTTTTCCAACAGTACTAACCCTCTCCAACTATCTCTTGCTATGTGGTTAGGGAAAGGACTTCCAATCTAATATGGGTTCTCTCAGGTCTGTAGCTTAGAGAGAAAGGGAATGCCCAAAGGAGGAAGATGAGGAGGGACGGAGGCTGTCACCGTTGCATGCAAGCGCAGAATCCCCCGTTTCCAGCTCTAGTCGTGAGTTGAGGAGGGTGAAGAGAGGAAGTCGCTCTAGAGCCAAGGAGGAACGAACAGAAAGGATTCTCTCTCTCTCTCTCTTAACGATCATTTTCCCCATCTTTGCATGCAAACCCATTTTTTAAAGGTATTTACGGTTTAAGTCATGTGACTTTAGTTGGCTCAAGATAATTCCAATTCAAGTTGGACCCAACACGAAAGATGATCCACGTGAAAAGTTACACGAAAAGAATGGACGAGGTGTCCAAGAGGTGCAAGGACAAATTACGAAAAGGCCCTTAACTACTAAAGTGGGGCTGGACTTCGCCCAACTCCCTATCCAAGGCCCAAACCCGATAATTTTTGAATTAAATTAGCCTTAATTGCGTTCAATTAATATAGAACGAGCTTAATTAACGTAAATCAAGATTAGTGGGATTCGGGACCTTACATCCTCCCCCACTTAAGATCATTTAGTCCTCCGAATGCAACATACCTGGGGTAGTAGCTCTGGATATTTCGCCCAAATTTGATCTTCAAGTTCCCAAGTGGCCTCTTCCTGTTCATTGTGCTCCCATAACACCTTAACCCATTTGATAGTTCATGTACGCAGCACCTGTTCCTTAGTGTCAACGAAATGAAGGGGTCTCTCTTTATAGCTCACATCGGGCCTCACTTGCACATCGTCCAACTCAAGGACATGTGAAGGATCTGGGAGGTATTTCCTGAGCATTGACACATGGAACACATTATGAACTCCTACAAGCGGGGGTGGTAGCTCCAACGCTAAACTAAGTCTCCCACTCTACTCTGTATCTTGAAAAGTCCTACAAAACGCTTAGCTAGCTTGCCCTTCTGTCCAAACCTGATAGTACCTTTCATTGGGGAAACCTTCAAAAAGACCTTGTCCCCCACTTGGAACTCAAGGGGCCTACGGCGATTATCTGCATAACTTTTCTAATGTGATTGTGCAGTTTTCAATCTATCTTGCACCTTTTGCACTTTTTCCGCCGTATCTGCCACTATGGTGGGTCCATGGAAACTCCTAACCCCAACCTCTTCCCAACAGACAGGCGTACGACACTTACATCCATACAAGGCTTCGAACGGAGTCATTCCGATGCTCGTGTGAAAGCTGTTGTTGTACGCAAACTAGCATAAGGAGAGGTGTTCATCCCACTCCTTTCCAAAGTCCAATACGCTAGCTCGTAGCATATCTTCTAGGGTCTGTATCGTTCGCTCCGATTGTCCATCTGTCTGAGGATGGTAAGCCATGCTGAAACTGAGTTTGGTGCCTAAGGACGTCTGAAACGACTGCCAAAAGGAAGACACGAACCTACTGTCTCGATCGGACACAATGGAGACTGGAGTACCATGTAACCGTACAATCTCATCAATGAAGATCTTGGTCATCTCCTGAAACTTCATCCCTCTCCGGATGGGAATAAAGTGGGCTGATTTCGTTAGTCTGTCGACAATCACCCATACAACATCACAATGCCTACTGGTTCGGGGCAACCCTGAAACAAAATCCATTGTGAGATTCTCCCATTTCCACTTAAGAATTTGCAGGGGATGTAACAAACTGGGAGGCTTCCTGTGTTCAGCCTTCACTCGTTGGCAGGTAAGGCATCTTGCCACAAAGCCCGCTATATCCCTCTTCATGTTATTCCACCAAAACCTGCCATGTAAATTCCAGTACATTTTTATACTCCCAGGGTGCATGGAATATCGAGCATGATGTGCCTCAGTCATAATTGACCTTTTCAAGTTATGGTTTTGAACCGTTGGATGACAAAGCCGATCTCTAAAGTACAATACACCGTCTACCATCCTGAAATCAGGTTTCTCAGATATGTGGTCACGAATCTTGACAAACTCCGGATCTTCAAACTGCCTCTCCTTGATTTGTTGAATTAAGGTGGGTTTGAAAACTGACATAGCCACTAAGATGACCTTATCATCTACGAATTCAACTTCCACATCCAGATCTCGGAATTCCTCTACTAAAGACCATTCACCACACAAGGCTGCCAACTCGGTGGTGGATTTCCTACTTAGAGCATCGGCCACGACATTCCCTTTCCCGGGGAAGTATTTAATCAGAAAATCGTAATCCTTGATAAATTCCAACCACTTGCACTGTATCATGTTGAGATCGTGTTGCGAAAACAAATACTGGAGACTGCGATGGTCGCTATGGACTTCAAATTTCTCTCCATATAAATAATGTCTCCATATCTTCAGCGCGAAGACTACTGTAGCCAATTCTCAATCATGTGTGGCATAGCTTTTCTCATGTTCTTTCAATTGTCGAGATCCATATGCTATTACCTTCCCATTCTGCATGAGTACACATCCTAGCCCAATCCCCGAAGCATCTGTATATATAACAAATCCGCCACTCCCTTCTGGTAGGGATAAGATCGGGGCTGAGGTTAGTTTCTCCTTAAGGAGTTCGAAACTCGACTCACATTCCGTTGACCACACAAATGGCTCATTCTTTCGGGTCAGTTTGGTCAAAGGTGCAACTATCTTGGAAAAGTCCTTCACAAACCTTCTATAGTAACCGGCCAGACCAACAAAACTTCTAATTTCTACAACAGTTTTGGGACTCTGCCAAGTAGTTATAGCCTCAATCTTAGCGGGATCTACTGCCAGCCCATCCTTTGAGATAATATGCCCCAAAAAGGCAACTTGTTCCAGCCAGAACACTTGTCCAATTTAGCATACAGTCGATGGTCCTTTAGCAATTGCAGAAAAGTCCTCAAATGTTCCACATGCTCGTCTTTGGTCTTGGAGTATACCAAAACATCATCGATGAAAATTACCACGAATCGATCGAGATATGATGAAAAGATTTTGTTCATCAAAGCCATAAATACTGCGGGCGCATTTGTCAATCCAAAAGGCATAACCAAAAATTCATAATGCCCATATCTTGTCCTGAAAGTTGTTTTCGATGTATCTTGGTCCCTCACTCGCAGTTGATGATATCCGGACCTGAGATCAATCTTAGAGAAATGTGTCGCACCCAGTAATTGATTAAACAATTCATCAATTCTAGGCAGTGGATATTTGTTTTTAATTGTCACCTGGTTCAACTGCCGGTAATCAATACACATCCTGAGGGTGCCATCCTTCTTCTTCACGAATAAAACCGGGGCTCCCCATGGTGATGTGCTAGGATGAATGAACCCCTTATCTAATAAGTCCTGTAACTGTACTTTCAGTTCACGTAACTCTTTCGGGGCCATTCTAAACGGAGCCTTAGAGATGGGAGCAGTACCAGGTACTAACTTTATAGTAAAATCCACTTCCTTAATTGGAGGAAGGCCAGGCACTTCATCCGGAAATACATCAGGGAATTCACAGACCACGGGTATTTCTTCTAGTCTCTTAGGGGCCTTCTTCTCCACAATGAAAGCAATATACCATTCGCAACCACTATGGATTAATCTTTCCGCTCGAAGTGCTGAAATCAATCTAGTGTTCGAACTTTTCTTGTCACCTTGGAATACAACACTTGGGCCATCTGCACTCACTTTTACGGTAACCGTCTTACGGAAACAGTCGAGACAGACCATATATTTGGTCAACCAATCCATGCCTAGGATTACATCGAAATTGTGCATGGGTAACACGATAAGTTCAGCTGGGAGAAGAACTTCTCCGATGAGAACTCAACAACCAGGGTAATAGTCATCACAAGTTACCCTCTTACCAACCGGAGTGATAACACTCAACACATACGGCAACTGTGCTGGCGATTCTCGTATCCTACTAGAGAATCGAGGTGAGATGAAGGAATGTGAAGATCCTGAATCAAACAACACTTTAGCTTCAATGCCACAAATAGAAACCTTACCTACAACTACATGCTCTGCCGCTTCTACTTCTTCCTGTGTCAAAGCATAAGCGCGACCTTGCCTTTGGGGTCGGTGTTGCTGTCCTTGTCTCTGCTGTCCCTAGCCTTGCTGTCCTTATCTCTACTGTCCCTAGCCTTGTCTCACTTGCTGTTGCTGTCGGTTAGGCACAGGAGGTGTCCTCTTAGAAGGCTGCTGATATTGCTATTGCTGCGAGGCTCGACTAAATTCCTTCCTTCTCAGGCACTCGGACAAGCGATGGTCCATGGAGCCACGGCCAAAACAGGCTCCCATGGACCTCCAACATTTGCTAGTCTCGTGACCCTTCCCGCATGCACCGCAGACTAGTTGTGATGTGCCACTAGCAACTCCCTTCTGTTTCTTAGAGTACTGCTGACCTTTCCCAAAAGGCGGAACACTCTTTTTAGACTCCCCCAAGAATAGGCTCTTCTCAATTTCTTCTGCTGTATATGCCTTGGCTACTGCATCATCATATTGAACGGGACGTTGGAAGGCAGTGGCATGTCCCTTGATAGCAGGCCTTAACCCTTCTAGAAATCTTTCTACTCTCTTCTCCTCAGTGTCAATCAAGTCTAGAGCAAACCAAAAGAGCTAGCTGAATACATGCACATATTCTGCAACAGTCATGAGGTTCTGCTGCAGGGTAAGGAACTCTACCTTCTTTTTGCAAGTCATGTGGTCGGGGATGAACTATTTCCTGAATTGCCTCTTAAAGGCTTCCTAAACCGTGGCATCCCGGTATGGCCCTCACATGGTCCCGGATACTCTTCCACCATGTATCCGCGATGTCCCTGAACATGGATGCTGTGAGGACCACTTGCTGCCTGGGTGTGCAAGTTAACGTATCAAAGATGTTCTCTGTGTGGACAAACCATTCATCTGCTTGTAGCGGATCCTCGTGTCCGATAAACTCTGTTGCTCCCCTCTTACGAAACTTCTCATACAAGGAGTTGGGGTCTCCTCGCTGGTCTTGTCGGTTCAACAAAGCGGCCAATTGTAATTGCATCGCAGCTTGGTTAGCATTGCTAGCAGCTAACTGGTGCATCATCATCATAAACCGCTCCTCAGTGTTGTATGTGGGACGCAGAGGAGGTTGCAGTGGAGGGTCCGCAACTTTCCAATTCAATATTATTGCGATCATTGTCACCTGAGCTGTTGTTCATGCCGGACCCAGACGCCATGGCTCTGCAATCACAATGGTGATTATTCAGATGTATATCTATATACATGTACATATATACGTACCACAGTCATACCTTAGGTTATCATTATAATAAAATCCACCCAACGGACCTATCGGAACCTCACCACGCTTCCTAATGTTACTAAGTCTTTTAAGTGACTTCTTGGTGCCGCTCTGATACCATTGCTTACGTATGTCACGCCTCGATCCCGGGAATTTGGGGATTTGAGTGGGCCCCCGGGGTGTGGATACGTAATCCCGTAGAAATCAGTGTCCTAAAGAATTATGCACGAATTCCTACAAGAGAGATTCCACAGGAACGTGTGAGGTATGCTGACACACATACAAACATAATTTATCATAAATGAAATCCTGCGAAATACTCAGCAATTATCAAGAGCACATGAAGTTCATAACCTGTTAACTTTCAAAAGTAAACCTACATATACATATGATAGTGTTGAAGTCTTCAATTACATTCCAAAATACTAGTTAGGAGTGTGATACAAAAGGTCCCAACATAATAATGATATCTCCCAAAATAAACGCAATTCGTAGGATGGCTAGTAAAAGACATCGCCATCTTTCCACTTGTCTACACCCCGAGGTACCGTTGGGGTACCCTCCGAGGGCGCGTCAATGTCCGCGTTGGGACTGAGTTCTGGACCTGCAATACTAAGGGTAACACTGTTAACACGACGGTTAAGCAAGTACTGAGGCATATGAAACAAGTATAACATAATATATCAATAAGGATAATCACTGAACATAATGTATGAGTGAGAAATTACAACTCAAATGTCATACCTACTGATTGGCAACCACGACGCTCTATTTTCCTAAAAGGGAGCATACACATATCATATGGGTCGCTAGGGGATCAAGCTAACTTCTCGAGGAGCGCCGACTACTTCTCTGTAAACCTAATGTAGTGGTGACATACATAACATATACCCAAAAGGGCGTAAACTGAGTGGTGCTGACTCAGAATCAATTGTAGCAGTCACATCATACCCTTGGCTAGCAAGCTCACACTCATTAGAAGCTCTGGCTTGCTAGACACACACTCATTAGAAGCTCAGGTCTGAATTGCCTTAGGGTTTTGCTAAAAGAAGTAATTCATGGTAAAGGTGGTATATCGTAACAATATGGATGCATTCAGCTTAAGTGAGTACCCAAGGAATTACTACCTTCACCCCCAAATAAGTAACTTATAGTCCCCGAGGGCATTCAACACGATGCACACATAAGACGTTCAGTGTGGTTGTGTTACCGTGTCTTGGTATTGCTTTGTGCATACGGGACACCCTTCTTATGCCAACATCCATGACTTGCCATTGGGAGACCCTCCGGGAATCATTCATTCTCCCCAACATGTACTTACCATTGGGCCTCTGTAGTGGTATAGAAGGTGCCAATACTAAGGTCCTACAAAATCATTGAGAGTCCCTAACATCCTGTTTCACTGGGTTCTTACGGCTTAGCCGTGTACAAGGCTACGGCTTAGCCGAGTGGGTCAAATTTCTTCCAGATTTTCAGGCGTAATTATGGCCCAACCGTATGTTGGCCTACGGCTTAGCCGTGCTAAGCCTACGGCTAGGTTATAGGGAGGCTACGGTGTAGCCGTAGTATTCCACGGTGCAGCCGTGTGCAAACCATAGAAGAAATTGGGTTCCATGAGCTCTTTGGAAAGCTCACCGTAGGAAGACCTACGGCTTGGGTACAGGCTGGGTACGGCTTAGCCGTAGTGAAATCCACGGCGTAGCCGTAGTGAAATCCACGGCGTAGTTCAAAATCGTGTTTTAATGCTCTCTAGACTTTGAGCTGTAGATGCTTACGGCTTAGCCGTAGCTTCACCGTAAGCTTCAGAAATCTGAATACAGTTTTGTAGCTTAATTCCGATTTCAGTCAGTACAGAACCTATATTGGGAGGGGGTTTTATGACTTACTAGTAGCATCCAATTATGGTGTTCTGTATTCCCACAACCTCTATTCCCATCTTTATCATTCTAACTCAATACACACTACATTCATATCAATTAAAACAATGAAGGGAAATGGATGAAATTGGGAAATGCAAGTAAATATCCATACTTAATCATGCATGCAACACATATAACTCAATACTTGCCTTTTCCAACAGTACTAACCCTCTCCATTTGTCTCTTGCTATGTGGTTAGGGAAAGGACTTCCAATCTAATATGGGTTCTCTCAGGTCTGTAGCTTAGAGAGAAAGGGAACGCCCAAAGGAGGAAGATGAGGAGGGATGGAGGCTGTCACCATTTCATGTAAACACAGAATCCCCCGTTTCTAGCTCTAGTCGTGAGTTGAGGAGGGTGAAGAGAGGAAGTCGCTCTAGAGCCAAGGAGGAATGAACAGAAAAGACACTCTCTCTCTTTTAACGATCATTTTCCCCATCTTTGCATGCAAACCCCTTTCTTAAATGTATATACGGTTTAAGTCATGTGACTTTAGTTGGCTCAAGATAATTCCAATTCAAGTTGGACCCAACACAAAAGATGATCCACGTGAAAAGTTACACGAAAGGAATGGACGAGGTGTCCAAGAGGTGCAGGGACAAATTACGAAAAGGCCCTTAACTACTAAAGTGGGGCCGGACTCCGCCCAACTCCCTATCCAAGACCCAAACCCGATAATTTTTGGATTAAATTAGCCTTAATTGTGTTCAATTAATATAGAACAAGCTTAATTAACGTAAATCAAGATTAGTGGGATTCGGGACCTTACACCAGCAGACCTATATGCCTAACTTTCAAAAAGTCAACTTATTTTTACTAAAAAGTTCTAAGAACAAAACTAAAGCTTCTGATAAAAAATCTTGAAAGATATATACGTATTGGTGAAAAGCAAGGTTTGGCAATCCTTTGATAAATCTTATTCTTTAGGAAACACGAATTCATTCTACTTCCTTCTAACTATTTTGAGATTTCGGATTTCTAAATATCATCAAATCGTATCAATTCTTTTGAAAATTTTCTTAGGAATTTTATTTTAAACAAAACAAGCCTAAATTTGGTCATCCCAGATGTAGCATGGGGTTCTTTTAACGTCAGATTCCCACACAATTTGATCACGTTAACATGAAATCATTCATTTCCCTACTGATGTAACTCATCTCAATTTAAATTTCTTTGTTTTACTCAACAGTTCCCTAACTAGTAGCATCTTGTTTCTATTCCTTCTAAGGTCCAAACTTATCCCATTTGCATTTTTTTTGATAAAAATTCTCAAAAACAAAACAAAATCCTAGAAAAGAGAAAATATGTTTGTTTAAAAATGGCAAGCATGCTTGTTCTCACCCCAACATAAACTAAATATTGTCCTCGATGTTATGCACGAAATGCGACACCTAAATTAATAAAATAACATGAGGAATAATTAAATGATGGAGGGTCATGCAAAAAAAAAAGCACCTAATGATGTATCTTGTTCGATCCATGTCTATGGTTAGACATAATGCAGAAACTAATTGAAAGTAAAAGAATCTATTCTACTAACATGAAAAGAAGAATCTATGGTAAAAGAAAAGAAAATTGTGCACTATTGAATCCAAAACTTGGTATCCACCTGGATCCCAAATAAAATTTTCTTTCTTAGAATTCACAAAAGTGTTGAAAAGGATATAACCATGAGAACATTAGGCCCAGTAAACATGAGGATCACATGTTCCTTGTGATTTGGTGAAGAAAACCCCACCATAAAAACCTCCTCCCGTAAGAATGGATTTTTGAATTTTATGAAAGGAGGTAGCAACAAAAAATGGGGTGGCGTTTGGTCCTTCTATGCCAATAATTTCTAAAAATTAATTTCCCAAATTTCCTTTGGCATGAGTATATGAATATTAGTGGCAACATCTTGATTTGAAAGTATACACAAAGCCACATGTATATTCAAAACTTCATACTTGGGGTCTGAATCTAACCATAAAAACCTCCTCCCATAAGAATGGATTCTTGAATTTTATGAAAGGAGGTAGCAACAAAAAATGGGGTGGCATTTGGTCCTTCTATGCCAATAATTTCTAAAAATTAATTTCCCCAATTTCCTTTGGCACGAGTATATGAATATTAGTGGCAACATCTTGATTTGAAAGTATACACAAAGCCACATGTATATTCAAAACTTCATACTTAGGGTCTGAATCTAACCAATTTTCTCTGATTTCATTTTTCTTTTGCTTTGTTTTGTTTTCTTTTTTTCGAGCAATGGGTTTCCTTGTCTTCAGGCAATTTATGAAACTCAAGACTTGGATAGGTAATTTCTTTAGGGGTGATTTCATCTAGTTGCACTTTCATTGCCACATCATTGTTTACAGATATAAGTGTTCCATTTTCAAGAACACGTACAATTGGATTATCCATTCAGGGCTCATTTGGAACTTCATAGTCTGGGCAATCTAAAATGTTTAACTACTCAAAAGAATCAGAATCATTGAAAAGATCATTGTTGAGAAAGGGTTCACCATCCTCATTTAGGAAAACTAGATTCTCCTGGTGGATTTGGTGAAATTAGTTCATATGGGTCACAATTAGTTTCATCAATCACTCCAGCATCCACATGCTCATTGTCACCTTCATATATCCAAATTGTATTTGTATGATCTGTATATGTAGGATATTCAACGAATGTTGGATCATTACTTTGGAAATCTCCTTCACTTCCAAGGGTGTCATTCTCTTTTTCTAACTAGAAAATAATTTGACTAAATGAAGTTATTTGTCTTTTTATGGATTTTGTTCTGTTTTGGATGTATTCTAGGACTTGTGTATTGGTTTTATAAGGATTGGATGCTATTTTGCCTAATCTTGGAAATATGGTCCTCCAAGGATTCCTTCGAGTGTGGTGGTTCATATATATGATCATTTCGGCGAAAAGAGATTATATGTCAGGAGGACGGGATTGCATATGACATATCATGCGAGGGATACCCATACTACCCACCCAAGGTAAATTCATGGGAATAGTACTCATGATCCACAATGGGCCCGTCTTGCTAATTATAAGGATAGTAATTATCCCATTTTGGGTTATATATGTTACCCATTTCACACAGACCAATTTCACCATGCTTCCACATTAGAAGTAGTGAATGATTGTTTGGGGTATGAGTAATCATGTGGAACTCTTATCAGTTGATTACTATGAAATTCTTTCCCATTGGATTGCCCACTATTTTAAAAAAAACCTAGCCATGTTATTCCATGGATGATCATAATTACTGAGCTCCCTCCAGTCGATGCATTCTTTTAAGTACATGAATTTGCACACTTATACATCATTTTAGATTGGATTAGGGACTTAATTTGGTTAAATGCAACCATTTTCGTAAAATTTCATCATTTCATGCAATTTTACCTTAGAATAGGAATTTACACATTTTAAAAATATTTTCAGCATTATATAGTATTTTATACAATTATTCTTCGAAGAGTCCTAGTTGGAGTACAACTCTGTTTGGATGGGTCCCACTTCAATGTGGGCTCTTTAACATTTACTGGATGAATTAGAATGTGCAGAAAAATGTATGACCCGCAGAACTCCAACGAAAGTCCAGTCATTAAACTACAAGGAGGTTGTGCACCATACTTGGGATTCACACCCCCATGGGACGCCCCATACTCATCTCCCTTCATTAAGGAAGTTTCTAGAACTGTCTAGATCATTTTTATTTTCTTGTCTCTAAAGAGTTGGAAAATTGTAGAACTATCATACACAAAGAAGGGGAGAGAGAGAGGGAGAGAGAGAGGGAGAGAGAGAGAGCAAACTGAACCATAGACAACTAAGCAAGTGGAGATAGAGTTGGGATAAAAAAAGAAGAATTTGAACCAGCCACAACTGGTCTTCTTTCAAAAAAAGAAGTTGTGCAATGATAGAGTCCATTTCAAACCAAATATCAAAAGTCAATTTTGTTTTTCTTAGGACAACTTACCTTAAAATGGTTATAACTCTCAATCGGATTGACGCAATTGACTTACTGTTGGAATGCTTTTTTAGAATAGATGTCTGTGAGCCTAATATCACGTAAATCGAAGCTAAATTGACCAAGTTATGGGCTTGGAAAGTTTCACATACATTTTTAGGTGGGAATGAAATTAAGTCCACACCATTAAAAATCCATTGTTCCATATCCATAGTGGGACTCTATCTACAGAGATTGTCTTGTCAGAGATGAGCTCTATCTGCAAAGATAACCTTACCTACTTAACTTGGCCACCTAGTCACCTAGATTTTGAAAACTCTATGAACAAGCCATAGAAAGTGTCCATATTCAATGAATCTGAAAGGGACATGTAATTATAAAAGGAAACCATGCAAGGAACTGTTGACTATCCCATGCCATCATTTCTCTTGGACGTTCTCTCTCCTCTCTCCTTTCTTCTCTTCTCTCTCTAATATAAAAAAACATTAAAAAAACATATTTGGGTATTCTGGAGCCCTATTTAAGAAATTAAGATTAAAAGTAAGAAATTTGACAGCTTTCATTGTATTCACATGGAGATTCTGGAGGAGTAGTCCTTTGGATCAAAATGTTAGAAGAAGTTAAAGTAAATTTTCCCATTTTTCCATGTGATTGATTTGATAGTTTTATTGTCTTTTTGAATGCTTAATCTAATTAATAGATCTGTCTTCAAGTCTGTGACAACCTCCGATTTTTAGTTCTAATTGAATGACACTTTAATTATGCATGATTTTTTAGTTCTAATTGAATGATACTTTAATGATGCATGATTTCTTAATAGATTATGCATAGATCTAGGTTTTTCATAGTCTATATTTGATCTATGTGTGATATTTAATTTAATTCATCTTTTCATGAGGTGAGGGAGGTTTTAACCCTAGAAAAATTGTGAAAACTTGTGCTTTTTGATAGATGAATTATCCAAATTAGAAACATTGACTTACTTCTGATTTGAAGTAATTTTGAGAAAATTCTATTTTATTGATTACATGGATTGATATTGATTTATTTAATGAATTCATGACTTTTTGATTTGTTTCTCATTATTGTTATTCTATCACCTTAATTTAGATTCTATTAACTTTCTGATTTACACATCACACATCTATTTAATTATTGCTTTTAGAAGAAAATTTCATATTCTTAATTATTAGTTTAGATGTGCTTCTAGTGGGTTTGACCTGTAACTGCCACTGTCTCAACAAGACAACTGTGTACTTGTAGTTTTAATGGATTGAAATAAAATCTACACATCACATTCCCGTTGGTTCATGATGCAAGAGGAAAGGGGTGGTTAATTGTTTTATTGAATTTTTTTTAAACTAATGAAAAAAGAAAACCAACTGACTAACCTATATGATGCATAGGCAGTCAAGGACAAAGAATGGTCTTAGGGTTAGCCTAAATTGCTAGATAGCTTCTAACTAGTTGAAGAGAACGCTTACGCCTATAAAATTGGTCTTATGAAACCACAGTTGCCCAAATCAGCCCCTAGGTAAGGGTGGGGTCACAATGGTCTCACTTAAAAACCTCTTTCCTTGAATAGTCAAGCTATCTCTGTATACATGAAAAGACTTTTCTTCAACATTAACTTTGGTCAAAGAGCACACAATTGGTGCAACTATTAGTAATCTTTGTCCTATTGAGCTCAAAATCCTAGGGTCGTGTTCCTTCTCGATTTTAATTAACAGCTAGGTTTATATGTGAGAGATGATTAGACTTAAGTGGGCAAGGATTTGGTGATGAAGTCCAATCCTTATCTTGTAGGAGTAGATTGCTTTAATTAAGTGTGTGGGTCCAATTTAAATTTGTGTACCAAGGAAGCATTCTCAATTTGTAGAATTTTAAATCCAACAACTCACTTGTAGATAAAGATTTGTGGGTAAAAGAGAGAGGATCCTACAATTAGTCTAAGTAATCTCATCTTCTTTTTGAAAATTTAAGAGTGAATTTGAATTTTGAATTTTTAAGAGCAATCTTGTTTGTTTAAATCCTATCCACATAGTCTCCTTCTCTCGTAATGAACCTATTCAAGACAAATTCAAAGTTAGTAAATCTTATCAACTAAGATAACAAAATAAATCAAAACTCTATCTAATCTAATCAACTGATCTACTAAGGTAATCAGATTACTCAATACTCTGTCTAATCAAATAATTCTTTTTCTTTTCTGTAATATATTTGATGAAATTCAAAATTAAAGAGGAATCCTTTAAAAATTAATATTTTATTTTTAGCAAATCCAAAAATTCAATTAATTCTTAAAAATAAAAAATGGATTTTTCAAATAAAAAATAAACTAATTAAAACTACTAATTGAAAAATATTACTATTGTAATTCTAATGAAAAAAATATCTAAACTAAACTGCACTAAAGTTTCAAAAATCAGTATTTGAACAAAAACTAAGATTTTGTTCCCCAGTAACATAGCAAAAAACTTGATGTAATTTTAAATCAGTAATACTACAAGTGCATAGTTGTCAATAGTAGATAATATCAAGAGCAAGCCGTTCCCATAGAGAATCGTATCAAGTTAAATTAAAAACTAAACTTTTAAACTGAAGAGTAGAAATCAAAGAGTTTGACTTGAAGTAGAACAAGAAAATCTAGTAGATCAAAGCAAATGGAAATCAAAGGAAAATTAGACAGTGTAACAGATCAGAGTATCTAGAATCTACTAAATAATCATACAATCCAACTCATGCAATTATTGTATCCTTAGTCTCAAAATATAACTTAGATAAAAAAACAAATCATTTTTGCTAATCTAGACAATTTTTCCTTCACAAAAACCATTTTTAATCAAAATAATATTAGAAAACCCAATATCTCCTTCACCTCATAAAAGCATGAACATCAAAAGCATCACTTATAAAACTAAGTACAGACTATCAAATGAAACGCAACCTTATGCATAATCTATCTAAATAAACATAGATTATCAAAATCATTTCATTAGAAATCAGAAACAACAGTGGCCCCCTTTGGCATGAACACAGATCTAATCTTGTTTTCAAAGCCCATTAAAAGAGCAATCAGAAAAGGAAAAAGAAATAACAAATATAAAAATGAATGGAAGACTAATTATCCTTTTCCTTTTCTCCGATCAAAAACTTAGCCCACCATTGTAAAGAACTTTAGAAATATTTTCATTGGATGTCTATTCTTATACAATGATCTCTACGAAAAATTCTTTTCTAAAAGTCACAGTTTTTTGGAACATGCATAATACCTTTAAAAATAAAATTAGAAAACTTAGGAGGAAGAGCGGTGGAGAAAAGAGGGAGAAAGAGAATAGAGGACGTCCCACCTTGGTTGGGAATGAGGGTCCTCCCATACTGGACTCCTTTTATAATTTTCTGGCTTCTTAGATTCATTGAACCTGGACCTCTTATTGGCTTGAGATTATCCTCTATAGAAGATGTGACTTGTTGGACAAGTTAAATGGAGACAGGATTGGCTTGAACTCTCTTTACAGATAGGGTTCATCTCTGATAAGGGATTCTCCTTAGATGTGGTCCCACTTTATATGTGCGGCAAATGATCTTCAATACGGAAGATTTTATTTGCAATCCCATCTTAAAATGTAAATACATTTTCTTGAGGTTCTAACTTCATCAATTTAGCTATAAATTGTGTAATCTTAGGCTCTACATACATTTAATCTAAAAGAGCTTTCCAACAGTAGGTTAGTTGCGCCGATCCAACACTCGAAATGAGAGTTATGGATGTTTTAAGATATGATGTCTTGAGAAAAATGGAATTGACTTTTAAATCTTGAAGCTTAAAGGAATTTATATCTGCACAAATTCTGAATTTGAATTTGAGGAATGTGGATCAATTTGTGTCTCATTCGAACTCCTTAGATTTTTTCTTCACCAAAATTATCTTCTTTGAACTTTTTAAGAGATAATTAATACTAATTTAAATCTTCAGCTAATCTGGACCCTACCGTGTGTGATATCTTCATTGCTTGAATGGTGGGCCCCACAAGAGGTCTTTTACTTTAATTTGGTCTATTGAAATTATCTGTAGAGATAATTTGGACTTGTATGGGATGAGTAGACCCTCCTCTGGTTGACCTTTACATGTGAGTATGTGGGTGTCCACTTGGTGAATTCTTCAATTTATTTGTTCGTCAACTTCAATTTTGCAATGCGGGTCCCTAAATGCTTGTGCTCCGAGGTAGGCCTTGTGAATGCAACTAGGACTCTTTTCAAAATCCTTGTTGGAGTTGTGAGGGTCACATGATTTTCGTTTCCTACTCAAACTAGTTCAAATTGTGAAGTATTGAAGAGTCTTGATTGAACTTGGACTTTTCCGAGAAGTGTCCTAATCTTACTAGGATTCTTCAGAATTTTGAAAAATTGCATTAAATGTTGGAATGATGTAGAAAATGCATATGACTTGTATGAGTTCTCAACTTTGAGGTGTAAATACATGAAATGATGAAATTTGGTGAAAAACAATGCATTGAAGCTAATTAAGTCCAGAATTCTATATGAAATGATGCTTTAATGGTGGAATTTCATGGACTTAACAATAGACCCTCCACAGAGGTGGCCCTTTTGTATTGGACTTAGCAGCTTAATGGTGTTCTACAATCAATTCCTATGAAGGACTGGGTATTATGTAAACAGAGGCCCAAACAAAGGATGAACTACCCCACATCCCATAATTCGATACACAATCCATTTACAAAACAACACGGTTGCCCTCTTAATTACAATACGATAAATGCCAAGCCGTAACATGGTCTACAACAATACAATACGATACAAATCCAAAAAAACATGTATGAAACAAGTACAATATGATAACAGATGCAAACGATGCAAACCTAAAGCCCAAGGAGTATTTACAAACCCAACTCCTACGTCAATGATCACAATTCACCTACTTGACAACTCTACTTGAACCACAAGTGAAGTGAGACCCACACATCCACTTCATTTATCGGTGGATAGTCAATTAATGGCTGCCTCTAGTCCTCACACCACCCAATTACGAATAGATTGTACACTGTACATAAACCATACAATCCATAAGGAGTCCATTTGCTCACAATGCCCTTTACTCGTGGTCCACAATTAGTCAACAGCTATTGGTAAAAAGGGGGTCTCATAAACCAATGCCATAAGGGGTTTTACAAAATAAAGCCCTAGGCCCACTCAAGCGAACTAGGACCTGATCAAAATGGAAGTTTCCCTTGTTTTGAGAAAAATGGGGATTCGTTTCTTGATTCAATCCCTCGTCTAAAGCTGCAAGAAAATGGACCTTGCCCCCTCCATTGGATTACATATACCCCCTCCATTCATCATTTAATCCATCCATTTAAATCAAACCTTATCCCAGCATTTTCATCCATTTACATTAAAATGAACAAAACCAAATCCACATGAACAATGTATGCTAGAATCAATAGAACCAAAGCATATCATGAATGAAAATATGTGTATGCACTTGCCTTTGATGAGATGAGATGAAAATAAGAAAAAGCCCTTGCTCACCCAACTCACCGAGGCTTAACAAAGAAGGAGAAGCTCAGCCCAATCATAACCCAAGCTTCAAATGGGAAGAAGAAGAGCTAATGAGCTAGAGCCAAGCATATCTAAGGTAAAAACCAAAAGGACCTAGCCATGAGAAGCTTGGAAGCAAACCTAGAGGTGGAGAGAAGAGGAAAAGCTTGAAAAGAGGTATTTTTTTGGAGAAAGGATCTTGAGAAAGAAGGTGATGGGAGTGGATGAGGAAGAGGAAGCTCCGATGGCTTAGAATGTCGTTGGCAGAAAGAAGTGCTTTTAAGGGGAGGGAAACGGCTAGGGGAAATGAAAGAGAAAGAAAGTGTAAGGATTTTTGTATGTTTGCTAATTCATGGGTTGTACAAAAATCTAGGTCCATTCTATTGTAATTTGATATTCTTTTATATGGATTATGGTTCATTTCGCTGGAAGTAATGAGCAAAGAAAATATAAAAAATTCGAAACTAGTACCCAATCTCAGAATTGGTACCCACTTGAGCGTATTTGAGTATTCGCTCAAGCATAATTGAGTACTCGCTTGAGCGCACGGTGAAATAGACTTCCACTTTCTTGTTTGAATTTATTTCCTATTTGTATTAAGATTTGTAAATCCAGTTCTACAAGGACTATCCTTTTTAGGCATGAATTGTGGGTTATTTAATGGGTTCCTCTCTCAACCCTAAAGTACTTCTTTTATTATTCTGAATCTAGAAAATCTTATTGAAAGATCCTTTATTCTTTATAGCTTCTATTGGAGACTTTAGTGCTGAAGCTTTGTTCTAGAGAACTGTTTCTTCTACATCTCTTGTAGAAGATCACCTTTTTTCAAAAAGATTGTGAGGACCAAGCATAGCAACTAGCAGTTTCTAGGTGTTTGGATCAATTGCATATAACAGTTGGTTGCGTGGAGTAATTGCAATGTAGAGTTGTGCAAGAACAACTACAGTCCTAAGGTTGCGAGAACTGGATAAGGGTTGTGAGTATATCTTGTACCTATTTGATTCATAGTGGATGATATTTGTCCAGTCAGGGCTAATGGTTTTTTCTCGGTTTGGCTTTCCATGTAAAAATTATATCTTCTTGTGTTGTCGCTTGTTTGTTTTATGTTTATTTTCTGTTGCATATTATGTGTTTGTTTGCAATTTAGAGAATCACATACTTGGGAGCAGCCCTGAAACTTTCAATTGGTATCACAAAATTACCGTGTAGATCTATTTGTGATTTTTAGAATGACATTCAAACATGAAGGTACGTTGAAGCTAAGTATTTTGAAAGATAATAATCTTGGCTTGAAAATGATGCTCAAATCTTAGTCTGAGAAGAAAAACCCAAGATTTATTTGATGTTTTGAATGAGGATTTGGTCATAGAGCATCTGAGTGTCCAAATAAAAATATAAAGAGATATGGTAAAATTGATAATTTTGAAGATGCAAAAATCTACTTCCTAATATTGCCATTGCTAAGTATGTTGCTTTTATGGCGTAGTCTTTTCATGACATATCTGAAAATTATTCTAATGATTATGATGATGGAGTGTTAGATGATGAGAATGATTGTGAAGGAGAATATAAAATTCTGTTGAAAAAACTTTGAAGATAAACATATTGTATGGGAAAGATGCCCTTAAATGGGAATTTTTTCAAAAAGAAAATTTCTCTCTTAAGGAAGAGTTGGAAAAAGAGCTTGCAAAGGTCAAACTCTTTGAAGATCAAAAAAACTTTATGGATAATAAGTTGATTACTAAGAGTCAAAAGTATGAACAAGAGGTTGAAACCTTGAAGGCAGAGTTGAACACATGCAAAGATGAAAAAGAATATTTGAATGACAAACTAAAAATTGTGTTGTTTAAGTTGGATTCTACAAAGGCTAGTCTGAACAAGATTAGCACTGGTTTGAAAATTATTAAAGACATATGAAGCAATCATAAAAGAATTAATGACACACGTGGTCTTGGTTATAATCATTGTGCATCTATTTCAAAGACAAAAGATAAAACTACTTTTATTAAAAGTTTTACTTTAAATTCTTTGACACCAATTACTCCACATGCTACATGTACAAATTACGCTAGGAGTAGTTCAAAGAAGAAGAATGTGTCATGTTCTACACGCACATCCACTTGTCATCACTATGGAATCGAAGGACACACATGTCCCGATTGCAAAAAGCTACAAAGTCTAGCAAAACTAAAGCAATGGGGGAAGAATTTTCTCCACCCAAGGCTATAACAATATTGATTAGAAAGTTTGATTTGCCAAAGAAGTTGTTCAAACTATGCTGAAGGCTCAATCTACACAAGTGTGAGTGGCTGCATGCATATTAAGCTCCGACCCCCAATGCTGCTACGAAGATATTATTAATGGGGAGTTGCAACTTAGGGGGAGCTTTGCTGGACCCTAATTGACAAATATGTTGCTTGTTTATCTATATCTTTGTTAATGAAAAAGGGAAAATGAGTGGGAGGAGAATAAGATATTCAGTCGGAGGTATGATGTACCAAGGAGTTGAAGATCCATGATTTCAATTAATTATTGGAACAAACAAGTGCTAATAGTATTCTGCATAGTCTTAAAATCTCAATGTATTTTGGGTAAAATATTTGTATGTCTAGGGATCCGTGTTGTTCATGATTTGTTAAGGGGAGATTGTAAGGATTTTTTTTTATATGTTGGCTAATTCATGGGTTGGAGAAAACTCTGGGTCTATTAAGTTGTAAATTGATATTTCTTTTAGATAAACTATAGTTTGCATCACCAAAAGAGTTGAACAAAGAAAATTGAAGAAATTTGGAATTGGTACCCAATTTCAAAATTGGTACCTTTTTAAGCGCATTTGAGTATCTGCTCAAGCGGACTTGAGTACCAGCTCGAGCATAACTAAGTACCCACTTGAGCGTACTGCCAACAAAAACCCATTTTCCTATTCAGATTTATTTCCTATTTGTGCTAGGTTTAGTAAATTAAGTTTTACAAGGACTATCCTTATGAGGAACGAATTATGGGTTATTTACAGGGTTCTTCTCTTAACCCTAAAGTACCTCTCTAATTATTCTAAGTCCAAAAGATCTTATTGAGACCCTCTCAAGTACCTCTCTAATTATTCCAAGTCCCAAATATCTTATTAAGACCCTTTCATCTCTATAGCTTCTATTGGAGAGTTTAGTGATGAAGCTTTGCTCTAAAGAGCTTCTTCTACATCTCTTGTAAAAGATTATTTTCTTCTATAAAAGATTATGATCATCAAGTGTAGCATCTAGCAGTTTTCAGGTGTTCGATCAGTTGCATATAATAGTTGGTGGTGCGGAGTAGTTGTAACACGAAGTTGTATAAAAACAACTACAGTCCTTAGGTTACAAGAACTAGATAAGGGCAGTGAGTATATCTTGTAATTGTTAAATTCTTAGTTCTTGATATCGGTCTGATCAGGACTCGCAGTCTTTTCTCAGTTTGGGTTTCCATGTAAAAATCGTATTTTCTTGTGGTGGTTGCTTGTTTGCTTTATTTTTATTTTCTACTACATATCATGTGTTTCTTTGCAATCTACAGAATCATGTACTTGGGAGCACTCCCAAAACTTTTAGAAAGAGATGAGATGAGGGCCTTTGTTCTTTTATTAGGTTTAGGTTTATGGTAGTTACAAGAAGGTCCTATGTTTGATTGGGTGGGCATTTAGGTGGTCAAGTCTACATCTAGTTGATGGGGAAAACTAAAGTTCATAGAATGAGGAGTCATTTGGCAAGTCTAAATCCTCACCTCTATTTCTCTTAATGACGTTTGAAACAAACATTTAGACAAAATAGACCATTTGGATGGTGAAAATCAAATGTCTATTTCTAGCATATAATAGATGTTTAACATCTGAACGAGGAAGGCCCAAAGTTGGTGCTTTGCCGGACAGAGGATATCATCTAAAGCGACAAGATGGTGTTGCTCCAGTGCTTGTTCATGACAGTCCATGTTTTTGTGTTTTTTTGAAAATTGAGGCCCTAGTAGATGATCAGAACTGTTAGATTTGTTAATAAGCAAAAGAACAGTTATTCATTCAATTTTGAACCATGATGTTACACAAATATCAAGATATTTGCAAACAATCGTGAACCATTGGATCCACATTCTTGACCTTCTGTGGGACCCTATATCAAGATCAATGTTGCTGATCCTTTTAAACACAGAAGAAAGCTAATAAGATTGAATTTCAGCCATTGATTCCATGTGAATACTAGGAATATCATGAAAAAACCATTGGACCCTTTATGTCAATGCTTTTAAAGTAACTGGGTTGAACATTAACAAATCTAGTCTTTTTTTTTCTTTTCAATCATGGGGCCCCAACTTTAATCCAAACCGTTAATCGTCTTTATAAGGTAAAACATGCCTATGCATTAAAATTTCATCTGTTGATTGTTCATGAATCACTAGATATTTGTGAAAAGAATGGAACATTAGATCTAAAATTCTAATTTTGTGGGCCCTCTATGGAAATCCGAACTGCTGATCTTTTTCAAAAGCTAAAGAATAATTGGGAAGACAAATCTCACCCTTTGATTCATCATGGATTGTGAGGAAATCAACAAAAACAGTAGAGGGTTGTTCCTCGAACATTTGCAATGACTGGTTTTTCACCCAATGAAACCCACTTTGAATTTTGTTTTAAGGTGAGCCTCTAAACTTCAATCAGAACCATTAATCATCTTTATGTGCATAATAAAAATCATTGCATGAA
Organism: Sextonia rubra; assembly: GCA_037013555.1. Lineage (NCBI taxonomy): Eukaryota > Viridiplantae > Streptophyta > Magnoliopsida > Laurales > Lauraceae > Sextonia > Sextonia rubra. The sequence goes on along the minus strand of JASUAD010000007.1, from coordinate 12,084,264 downwards.
ATTTGAACCGTTGATTCTTTTTCAATCTCAAAATATTTATGAAGAATTGTAGACCGTAAAATCTAAATTTTTTTAACTTATGGGACTAAAATATCAAGATCAGAACCGTTGATTTTCTTTCTAAGCCCATTAATGCTTATGGGGACAAATTTGAGTCCTTAATTTCTTTTAGATATTGAGCAGTTATTGAAAAATGATTGACCAAATGTCTCTAAACTGTTTATTTCAAACTCTAAATTGATCTTACCAAGCAGTCTAAATGTAAATTGTCTAATTTGTATAGATTTTTTTTTATATAGATCTATTATCCATAGATCTGTATCATATAGATAAGAGTTTCCAAACAAGGCCTTAGGTTATGTACCCAATGAGCCCAAAACCTAACAATTTGGTAAATTATGGAAGAGGGCTTCTATACTTTTTGAAATTCTAACCTACCCCCTATAGAGCTCAAATAAAATTGAAACTCAATGAAACTTTGCACACACACTCCTAACAATAATTCGGACCTACTTTGACTCTAACAGAATTGAATTAGCTAAAATACAATTTAATTTACCTAATACTCATATTTAGGATATGAGACATTACTGATTGGGACTATACATTCATGTTTTAAAATATAACTTTCACATGTCTTTGAGCACTATAATGTGCAAACAACTTCTCTGAAAGGGTTAGATCCCGAGCTTTTAAAGTCAATGGTCATGTTAGACAAGTAAAGGGAATCAGGAGAAGGGAGAGACCAATAAAGAAAGATTTGGAAGGTTGTAGGCATGGGTTTGGAACTTTGGATGGGGTTTAGTATAAGAGTCGAGCTAACCAAACCAAAGTAACTTCATGTGAAAGACTTTAAACCTTGACACAGGTTAAGGTCCCAATGCAGAGTATGCTATGTAGATTCAATCAACAACTACTTAAAACACACCAATCAAACACACAAGAGATGGACACAGGATTTTTACGTGGAAAAACCCAAACGGGAAAAAACCACGGGACCTAACACTAGTCCATCAAGAACAATTACGATGAATGAGAAGTTACAAGACTACTTACTACCCTTTTACACCAGTTGGACACAACTTAAGGGACTGAAGCCTCTTCTTACCGACGCAGACGTCGTACACTCTCTTTGGGATTGCCCTTCACGCCTTGAAGCCACTCAAGACGAATCAGCACAGTGGAGAAAAACGGATGAAACTCAGAAGTTGAAGTTGCAGTGTATATCCCAGCAAAAAAACTTCTGAGAAGATGGATCTCTCAATTGATGTTAAGGTTTTGAGCTGGAGAGAGGTTCTTTACTTCGTGGGATAGAAGCTCTTTAAATAGGGAGGAGGGAGGAACCCTAGAGTCCTTAACGCCTCTAAATCTCGCTGAATAAGGATGGACAGCAAGCAACTCCGAAGCTTTCGCAGTTTCTAAATCGCGTCTGCCGGCCCAGCTGACCGATCGATTGAACTTACCCGATTAATCGGGTGAGGGTTCAACCGATTGGTCATACAGCTGATCGGTCGATCTTCAGTTCTGTTTGCAGGCATTTTGTGTACGTGAAATCCGACCGATCCGACCCCTTATCTGACCAGTCGGTCAGAAGACCACTTGCGTTGCACATTCTACGCAGAAGACCAACACGTGTTCCTTCCATATACACTTCAGTCCATCTAAAAACATAAACTTACAACTTAAGAACCCAAGTTTTGTCTATCCCATGAACTTGCCAATATTACATGCCTTTCAATCTCCCCCTTTGGCAATTCATGGACAAAACTGCCTAGACAGAACATTCTACCCATGAAGACCCAAACACAAAAAAAAAAAAAAAACCTTGAAACCTGAAAAAAATCAGTTAAGCCATTGAAACCTGAAAAGCACAACCTATCTGCACAAAAAATTAGTTAAGCCAAGCAGCATAAACAAGCAATCATAAGCAAAAACAAGCAATCATAAGCAACTATGATCAAGTGAAAGATCAACAAAAACAATAGCAGAACAATGTCTATAAAAGTATGCAAAAGAAATTAGAACAACATGCGCTCTCCCCCTGTTTGGACATGAATGGTGAAGGGGGCAGAGGAAGAAGGAATAACCAAGTAAGAATCAATCGCGAACGACGAAGGTGACTCAAGATATCATCAAGCTGAGACCCCAGGCCATGAATCTCGGCACTAAGACTTTTTCGCAGACTGTGCATGTCAGTGCGAATGGACTGAACCTCGCCATGAAGAAGCTCAATATCAGCAGCCTGATCACACAATATCTCCTCAAGGGCAGTAAACCTGGCATGAATGGAAGAAGCCTCTGGAGCATCGTCCTCTGCCGCCTTAGCAATAGGAGCAGGATGAGGAGGAGCAGGCTGACGAAGCTGAGAGCGAGACTATGACAGAGTACTCATCGTGATGTGGTTCGAAAGAGGAACGGAAACATCGTGCATGGAGGGCAGGACACCGTGGCAAGGAGAAACCTAGAGAGCAGAACGCCATACGGCAACGTAGCGTTCTTAGCAGCGGAATGAGCTCTGAAGATGGTGTCGAAGATCACCTGTGGAATATCTATAGGAAGCCCACTGCCAATGACGTAAAGCAAATAGCCAACCTCGCGATACATCTCGGAATGATGACCTCAAGGCTCAATGTTATTCTCCACAAAAATATTGAGAAGTCTATAGGAGTCCGTCAATTCCCGTTGCCGCAAGAGACTACCCTCAGCCAGTCACGAGGCGCACCGCACAAGGTAGAAGCTACCTCATTGAAGTCGATGGGGGCATCCTCCTCCATAGTATCGGGATCGAAGTCAGGAATAGGATATTTCACATCCGGAGTCTGATCAATGATAAGGAACCTACTCAAAGCACGAGGAGTGAGAAAAACATGCTGCCCCCGAGCATATGACTTGATAAGATTCCCAGTCATCTCATACATGTTGTTATAAAATTCTCGAACGATGTCAGGGAAAATCTCAGTCTCAAAAGAATACAATGAATTCCAGCCTCGAGTAAGCAGCCAAGCACCAAAAGCCAAGGTGATAAAATGAAAAGGGTTGATTGGCCTTTCGAAGAGAACCGAGCGTTTGCGAAATATGAGCTCATAAAACTGTGCTTTAGACTCGCACAAGAACCGGTCCGTGTCAAAAGTGGGAGTAGTGGAACTACTTGCCACACCTTTTTTCTTTGAAGCAACTGCCTTTTTAGGTGCCATAACTGAAGATAAGGAAAAGAAGAGGAGCACAGATCACCATTGAATAAAAAATATCAGCAAAAACGTCACTAGAGAAGGATGACAGTCATTGTGACATTCCATCGAACAAAAGGCGTGCATATAAACAATATGTGAGATGAAGCACAAATAAGAGTGAAAAATGTCCTCAAGCACATATAAACAGCCACAAGCATCATAGCATTGATAGCATAGTGAAGAAAAGCAACCAAAAACAAAAATGGGAAGAAGAACAGCCAACGCAATTGAAGCGAACAGCAACATAAAACCCCCATTAGAAGAGGCGAGTGAAGGAGAAGAAATAGAGAAGAAATGGGGAAAACGCATACCTAAGGAGGGGAATCGAATGAAGAGATGAAGGAGCACGAAAGGAACACAAATCACATGAAGAGGAAGAGGAGAAGTGAAGAGACGGTGCCCAAGCAAGGAAGTGAAGAAAGAAGAAGAAGGGATGTGTATTATATAGGAAAGAGGAGAAGACGAACAGATGCGCGAAATTTTAACGAACCAACACAGGTCCGACCGGTCGGATGAAGTAGCCCGACCGGTCGAATTCCAATTCTAGAAACAGGCTCAATGACACCCGACCGGTCACATGATGAACCGATCAGTCGAGATGAGCTCCTGGAAAATCTGAGAGCAAAGATGCCCGACCGGTCAGTAAACTAGCTCGACCGGTCGGATCACAACACTGTGAGTTTTTTTTTTTTTTTTTTGAGATAAAAGAGAACTCATAGAGTGTAGAAAATAGTAAAGGAAAGAACAAAAATAATGAGCAACATGCCGCAGAAGCTTATCTATCATGAAAATCACAAATGATCATGACGATGTTCGACTGTAGTTAACAAGTCCACAGAGCCAAGGGAACTCAGTGGGAACTCAGTGCATAGGAAATTGACATAGATCTTGAGACTTACGAGAGTGAATTTTTCGGAATTGAAGAAACACTCCCCCTGAAACAGGAATCCTTTTTTTTTTTTTTTGGAGAAAACTCATAAGATTGAACAGATACTTGAGATGATATTACTCAGTAGGAACTGGATTAAAGTGAGAAACTCAAGAGCTAGGTATTAAAGAGTCCCTTTGTGCAGTGTACCAAGACAAGTGGGCCAGAAAACTAAAGCAGAACAAAGTGCACAACTTATCAGATAATCATGAAGACAGTAAATATAACAGGCATGTGTATGCAAAGAGTAAAGGGAGAGAGTACTAGGGATGGAGACCAACTCCAAGAGATTTACAAAGAGATTCAAAACGAGAAGGCTCAAGGGGTTTGGTAAACAAATCTGCCAGCTGATGCTCAGTTGGAAGATGTTCTAAAGTAATGATCTTGGCTGCTACTAATTCACAAATGAAATGATGCCTGATGTCTATGTGTTTTGTTCGTGAATGCTGAACAGGATTTTTCGAGATATCAATTGGACTTCTATTGTCACAATAAATCGTCATGAGATCTTGCTGAATTCCATAATCAGACATCATTTGCTTAAGCCAAAGTAGATGAGTACAACAACTTCCAACGGCAATATATTTCGCTTCAGCAGTAGAGAGAGAAATGGAGGTTTGTTTCTTACTATGCCATGCAACTAGATTGTTGCCAATCAAGAAACAACCGCCTGAAGTGCTCTTCCTGTCATTGACACAACTAGCCCAATCAGCATTTGAATTCCAACAACAGATGTGTTAGTGTTTCTTGTTAGCCAAAGGCCGTAATTGATAATTCTACGCACATATTTCATGATGCGCTTAACAGCTTTAAGATGCGATTCCTTCGGACTCGATTGATAACGAGCACAAACACCGACACTGAATGCAATATCCAGTCTACTGGCAGTCGAGTATAGCAGGCTTCCAATCATGCTACGATACAAAGTATCATTAACCGTTTTTCCTTCTGTATCTAAGCTGATTTTGACAGAAGAACTCATTGGAATGCGTTCCTGCTTTGACGTGATCATACCGAACTTCTTGAGAAGATTATTGGCATATTTTGATTAGGAAATAAATATAACATTTACACTTTGCTTAATTTGTAACCTTAAGAAGAAGGCCAATTCACCAACCATGCTCATCTCAAATTCACTGGTCATAAGTTCAGAGAACATATTTGCCAAGTACTGTGAGGTGGAACCGAACACAATATCATCAACGTATACTTGTGCAATCAGAATATCAGCTTCCTCATTCTTTATGAACAAGGTTTTATCCGCTCCTCCTCGACGAAAACCATTGTCAAGAAGAAAATTGGTTAACCATTCATACCATGCACGAGGGGCTTGCTTTAAACCATACATTGCCTTGTTTAGCTTATAGACGTGATCGAGAGACTGCTGATCTTGAAATCCTTTTGGTTGTTCAACACACACTTCCTCATTCAAGAAACCATTTAAAAATGCACTTTTAACATCCATTTGAAAGAGTTTAAAGTTTAGTGCACAAGCGAGAGCAAGGAGGATTCATATAGACTCTAGTCTGGCTACGGGGGCAAAGGTTTCATCAAAATCAATACCTTCAACTTGTGTATAACCTTGTGCCACCAGTCTAGCTTTATTCCTCACAACCTGACCTAACTCATCTGTTTTATTTTTAAAAATCCACTTTGTGCCAATAACTTTTGTATGGGTAGGTCATGGAACAAGTTGCCATACCTCATTCCGTTCAAACTGTTCTAGTTCCTCATGCATAGCATTTATCCAAGCATCATCTTTAAATGCTTCCGAGACGTTATGAGGTTCAATAGAAGAGATATAACAAAGGTAGCTTACCTCATCACTTACCTGCTGACGCGTATGTCTAGGCTCATTCACATCACCAATAATGTCAGATAATGAGTGATGCTTCCATGCTCTAGCTTTAGGATTAATCCGAGAGGACATGCATTGAACAGGAACAACAAGATCTGTAGAAGGACTATGAGAAACAGTCGGTGTCTTCGCATCTTGTTGCTCTGAAGAGGTGTCAGCCAAAACAGTACTAGATGGCTTCTCTTCTGAGTCTGTTGCCTTTGAAGGTTCAAGCTGAGTTCTTTCTGCATTATCAGCCTGCACAGAGGTCGGACTTATGACATCATCATCGGCAGTATTAAAATACGACTCTGTGTCATCTACTACCACATTAATAGACTCCATAATGATAGAAGTATGCAGGTTAAATACTCTGTATGCCTTGCTATCCAAAGAATAGCCAAGAAAAACACCTTCATCACAACGAGAATCAAACTTACCAAGGTGTTCATGATCTGTAAAGATATAGCATTTAGTTCCAAAAGTTCTAAAGTATTTAACAGTGGGTTTTCTACCATTCCAGAGTTCATAGGGAGTCATCTTAGTTCCAGGTCTAAGATAGACTCGACTAATAACATGCACTGCAGTGTTTACAGCCTCAGCCCAAAATTTTTGTGGAATGCTCTTGCTGTGTAGCATAACTCGGCCCATCTCTTGAACAACCCGGTTTTTGCATTCCACAATACCATTTTGCTGTGGAGTCTTGGGAGCTGAGAATTAATGTTTAATTCCATTTTCTGCGCAAAACGATTGAAAGAGAGAATTCTCAAACTCAGTTCCATGATCCGATCGGATTCGAGAAACTCCACCGAATTTGTTGCCTTTATCTGCAATCAATTGTAACCATAAGTAATGGAAGACTTCAAAGGTTTTTGATTTCTCTTTCAAAAATCGTACCCATGTGAAACGAGAGAAATCATCAACACTTAAAAATATATACTTCTTTCCTCCAATACTCTGAGTCTGAATGGGACCTATAAGATCCATGTGAAGTAATTCCAGTGGCCTGGATGTGGTCATTTGATCAAGTTTCTTATGGGGTGACCGACTTTGCTTTCTAAATTGACATGGACCACACACAATGTTGGAGGGTTTCTGGATTTTGGGAAGGCCACGAACTAACTCTTGTTTGGAGAGAGTTTCAAGATCAGTATAGTTCATATGACCTAACCGTTGATGTCACAAGTTAACAGTGTCTGTTGAAGTTAAATGACACTGTAGATCATCAGAATCCCCTACAACATAGCAATTATCAGCATTTTTCTTTCCATGAAGTACAGTTTTACCTGACTGGTTAATAATAATGCAATCATTCAAGGAAAAATGTATTTCATGTTTAGACTCATAGAGTTGGCTAATACTCAAAAGATTTGCTTTTAAACCATCAACAAGAAATACATTGTGAATCGGAGACATACCTGGAATATGAACAGTACCTTTGCCAATGACATTTGACTTATTCCCATTACCAAATTGCACACTACCATTATTATACTTTTCAAGAGATGTAAACAATGTTCTATCTCCAGACATATGTCTAGAACACCCACTGTCCAGGTACCACACATGTGAATTTTGAGCACGTAGAGCAGTAAGGACAACATGACAGTAAAGATCAGACTTTCGGACCCATACCTGCTTAGTCTTAACCTTTTGAGACAAGGAGTATCACTGCCTCTGTTGATTTCGAGATGCAGAACGCAACTTATTGCAATGAGGTCTTATGTGTCCTTTAATCCCACAAAAGTGACATACTGGTATGAATGTGGGTCTGATCTTTTTGGGATTTGCTTTAATTACAAAATTTACTTGTGCATGTGTTTGAATAGTAGGTTCAGAAGTGGATATGGTAGTGCCCTTAACAAACTTAGCTGGATTTTGTAATGTGGAACCATATTCATATCCAAGTCCTCATCGATCAGTACTAGACTTTTGAACACCAAGAATTTCTTCAAGCTTTTTAGATCCAGTATTCATTCTTGTCAAGCAGCTTTGGTATTGGTAAGTTCTTCTAAAGTAAGGTGAAGCCTGTTGCTTAAGGAAACATTTTCTTCTTTGCTTAGTTTAAGCTCTACCTTCACCGTTTCCATCTCATTGGTAGTCTTAATGGACTGATCATGCAGCAGGTTCCATTTGTTACCTGCATCAGTCAACTTATTAGACAAAATAGTATCTTGAGAGTCTAGGGAAGATAGCTTACCATGGGTTTCTTTGAGTTCAGCCTTGAGGGAAGCTATCACTTTTTCAGAAATTGCAACTTTCCTCTCAAGCACTTCATTGAACATTGCCACTTTTCTTAAATCTTTCACCAATTGATCATAGGCAATCAACAATTCCTCTTCAGATTGGGGTAAGTTATCCATTAAAGAGTCACTATCTGAATCAGACCCTGTAAAATTATCTTCCTTGACAGAAGAGCTGTTAGACTGAGCCATGAAAGCAATAAAATTTCCAAATTCAGATGATTCCGATTCGAGAGACTGTTCTTCTTCTTCTGAATCATCATCCCAGGTAACATTCAGCACTTTTCCCTGATTACCTTGCTTTCTCAAGATTCTATTAACACATTAAGATGCATAATGACCGAAGCCTTTGCATTCATAACACTGAGTGTTCTTGGGTGGTATTTTGGAGGTATTCTTTTTTGGCTTAGATTGGGGATTAGAAGATGGTTTAACAGTAAAGTTTGACCTCTTTTTAGCCTTGTTTTTCTTGTAAGCCACCATCGAATCCTTTTTATCTGAACCTTTCATTGCCTTTCTGAATTTTCTAACAAGAAACGCATCAAATTCAGGATCCTCAGTGTCAAATTCAGAAATATCACTATCATTGCCTGATTTGGAAGAAAGTAATGCGATACCCTTTGATTTCCTAGTTGCTCTAAGATTTGTTTCAAAAGTTTGCAAGTTTCCAACTAGTTCATCAAGGGAAAGGGTATCCAAATCACGTGTTTCCTCGATTGCCACAACTTTTGGATCAAACCTTTCAGGAAGAGAATGAAGAATCTTTTGAACAATTTTATTGTCTGGAATGTTCTCTCCTAAGTTAAAGGCTGAATTCACAACATCATTATGTTTGGTATAGAATTCATTAAATGTTTCGCTTTCTTCCATAATCAGGGTTTCGAACATAGTGGTCAATTTCTAAAGTTTAGACCTTTTAACCCTGCCAGTTCCTTCATGCACTTTCTCCAAAGTACCCCATGCATCTTGAGTGATGTTACACTTAGAAATCCTTTTAAATTCAGTAGGTGAAACACTGTTAACAATGGCATTCAAGGCTTTACTATTAGCAAGAAAAGCAGATTTCTCATCCTTTGTCCATTGAGCCATTGGTTTAGGGATTTCAACATTGCCATCAAAGGTAACAACTGGAGGAACATAGGGAGTATCACTGGCTTGCCAAACATCAATATCAATAGACTGCAAAAAAGCAACCATTCTTACTTTCCAATTTGCATAGTTAGTTCCATCCACCAAGTAAGGGGGCTTATTGGTTGACGTACCATCTCGGGGAATTTCCATAGCAGACAACTGAACTAGATCTACAACCAAAGGTATGAACCTGCTCTGATACCACGTGAAAGACTTTAAACCTTGACACAGGTTAAGGTCCCAATGCAGAGTATGCTATGTAGATTCAATCAACAACTACTTAAAATACACCAATCAAACACACAAGAGATGCACACAGGATTTTTACGTGGAAAAACCCAAACGGGAAAAAACTACAGGACCTAACACCAGTCCATCAAGAACAATCACTATGAATGAGAAGTTACAAGACTACTTACTACCCTTTTACACCAGTTGGACACAACCTAAGGGACTGAAGCCTCTTCTTGCCGACGCACACGTCGTACACTCTCTTCGGGATTGCCCTTCACGCCTTGAAGCCACTCAAGATGAATCAGCATAGTGGAGAAAAACGGATGAAACTCAGAAGTTGAAGTTGCAGCCCATATCCCAGCAGAAGAACTTCTGAGAAGATGGATCTCTCAATTAATGTTAGGGTTTTGAACTGGAGAGAGGTTCTTTACTTCGTGAGATAGAAGCTCTTTAAATAGGGAGGAGGGAGGAACCCTAGAGTCCTTAACGCCTCTAAATCTTGCCGGATAAGGATGGATAGCAAGCAACTCCGAAGCTTTCGCAGTTTCTGAATTGCGTCTGCCGACCCAGCCGACCGATTGGTTGAACTTGCCCGACCGATCGGGTGAGGGTCACCGATCGGTCATACAGCTGATCGATCAATCTTTAGTTCTGTCGCAGGCATTTTGTGTACGTGAAATCCGACCGATCCGACCCCTTATCCGACCGGTCGGTCAAAAGACCACTTGTGTTGCACATTCTACGTAGAAGACCAACACGTGTTCCTTCCATAGACACTTCAGTCCATCTAAAAACATAAACTTACAACTCAAGAACCCAAGCTTTGTCCATCCCATGAACTTGCCAATATTACATGCCTTTCATCATGACGATGCCGCTGCCATATCTTTTCTTTTGGATATGTTTTTTTTCAAAGAACACATGGGAATTGATAGGAATTAAAGGTCAAATGAGTTCCATCAAGATTATTAAAGATGTGAGAGGCTAGACATATGAGGTGAGAGGTGGAGGATATTGGGTACCGATCAGGGCAAATTGACATATATGCATTTGGAGGCAGTCCCAGTACTCTTAGGTTGGTTTGCAAAACCCATGTGAAAATTTTCAGTTTGCTTCTATAACCCATATGAAAATTTTGGGCCTATGGCCTACCACTAAAATCCATGCAAAAATACTGGATTTGGCCCCCAAAACATGACTACCTATTTGGATCTGCCCCCTTTAAACAAAAACCTAGGGTGGCATCCTCGACTACCAATGCACATCTGCATGCATGATTGGGTATTCATTTCCCAATAGGGAGGAGATAAATTGATGGTCATTTTTGAAAATTTAAACTTGTTTCTTTAATATAAGTTTTTTTAGAAATGGAAATCTTACAATTCCTTTGTATCCAATTACATAAAACAAAGAGGCATAAGTATTTTTTTTATTTTACTCTACCTCATTAGCAAGGGAGTGATACTTCCAGCTTGACAAATGGGGGGTGTTTGGCCATTTTTGCATCTGTCTTGCCATTGGTTTTCTCTACGAAATCAATCTGCCTTGGCATAGATCCGTTAGTGGGTCGGCCATTTTTGCACCTACCTTTCATTCCTTTTTTGATGAGCATGGTTTTTGCATCTACCTTTTATTCCTCTTCGATGAGCATAGATTTTGCTTCTACCTTTACCCATCAGCAAATATCTATGTCTTTGTTTGTTCCATTTTTATGACACTTCTTTTAAAGTTCAAATGAAAGGGACAATAAAAAAAGAATTATGAGTTTTCATTTTTATTGCTACTAGATTGTTTTAGATGGGCCTAACCAGAGCCATACAAATCCCTAATACATTGTCAATGAGGCCTTTAATAGATCAAAATTTCTCAAAATATATGTCCCTCTATTGTATTTGCTTCAAAAGGAGTTGATCCAAACAGTAGATTTATAATGTTTCAAATATATGTATTAGAGTGCTTCACTACTACAAAAGTTGCACTTTTGGCATCGTTATTAAGCTACGATTTTATAATATCATTGCTAAAGACTATTATTTATTGACGCATATAAATTCGTAGGTGGAAATTAGCTTTTACCGATGTTTTCTTGAAAACTTCGCTAAAAGTTAAGTTTTACCGACGTTTTCTTAAAACGTCGCTAAAAGCTTTTACGACATTTTACCGTCTTTTACCGATTTTTTTTAAAACGTCGATAAAAGACCGACGTTTTTTTTTCAAACGTCACTAACTGTTAGGCTTTTACCAACGTTTTTTAAAATGTTACTAAATGTTATATTTTTATCGACGTTTTTTTTAAATGTCGCTAAATTCTTTTACCGACTTTTTTTTGAAACGTCGCTAAATGTTATATTTTTACTGACATTTTTCTAAAATGTCGCTAAATGTTATACTTTTACCGACATTTTTTGATTTTTAGTCGGCAAAGGTTGATAGTGAATTATCTTCTTTTTAGAAAAAAAATAAAATATTTCCGATGATTCTTGTTGTTTTAGCAGCAAAAATAAGCGTCACTAAATATGAATTTTGTCGACGTTTTTAATTTTCGTTGTTAATAATACATTTTACCAACACAAAATAGAACGTCGTCATGAAACTATTTTCGGTATTACTGATGTAAAATTAAAAGACGTCTATAAATTTACATATTTTTTTACGTATTGTTGTTAGAAAAAAGGAAAACTTTTTACTGACAAATAATTTCGTTGGTAAAAATCGTAGAACGTCAATAATGGTTAATTGTATTGAGGGGAAATTATTATGCGTCAATAAAGGTGTAATGATTTTGAGGAACATTTTCCAACGAAATCCGATTTTTTTGTGATGGAAATTTATCGTCAGTAAAAATTTTATAAAAGCCCCCACCCATCTTTCCCCTTTTTAGTCCTCCACCCCCATTTGGTTTTTCTCTCTCACACTCTCAGATTTTTTGCCGATCTCTCTACTCTCTCTCTCTCTCTCTCTCTCTCTCTCTCGCTGTTCTCTCTCACATGAGCTGGGGTTTTGGGTTTGGTGGGAGGGTGACAGAGGAGGTTTTGGTCGTCTTGAGCGGAGGGATTGGAAGACCAGAGAGAGCTATTCAACCACTTTGGAACGCCCATCTTCTTTAACATCTCACCACTCATGTGGAAATCTTAGCTCGTTTGAAAGTTGCGAAAGAGGATTTGGGTTTGGAGATTGGACTCTCCTGTCATGGAACTTCAGATCGGAATGGGGATGTTTCTAGGGTTCCATGGATTTCAAATTAGATGGGAAGGGAAATGAAGGGGGTCTCAAGTTTTCGATTTCTAGGGTTTTGGGTTCAGAGCATTTGATTTCCTTCAACTGTCTCTCTTCGATCTCTCGGCTCTTTTTCTCTCGCTCGCTTTCTCCGATCTCTCGGTTCTCTCTCTCTCTCTCTCAGTCGCTCTCCCCGATCTCTCTGTTCTTTCTCAGTCTCTCTCTGCTCTCTCTTTCAGTCTCTCTCTCTGTCTCTCTCTTCGATATTACCCTCTATGATCTCTCCCTCTCTTACTCTCTCTCTTTCAGTCGCTCTCTCTTGTGCTCTCTCTATCTCTTTCTCCGATATCACCTTCTCCATCTCTCTCTCTGCTCTCTCTCTTTCAGTTACTCTCTCTCTGTGCTCTCTCTCTATCTCTCTTTTCGATCTCACCCTCTCTGATCTCTCCCTCTCTCAGTCTCTCTCTCTGCTCTCTTTCTGTCGCTCGCTCTCTGTGCTCTCTCTCTGTCTCTCTCTTCGATCTCACCCTCTCTAATCTCTCCCTCTCTCAGTCTCTCTCTCTGCTCTCTCTTTCAGTCGCTCTCTCTCTGTGCTTTCTCTTTCTATCTCTCTCTCCGATCTTACCCTTTCTGATCTCCCCTCTCTTAGTCTCTCTCTGCTTTTTGTTTCAATCGCTCTCTCTCTGTGCTCTCTTTGTCTCTCTCTCCGATCTCACCCTCTCTATTCTCTCCCTCTCTCGGTCTTTCTATGCTCTCTCTTTCTCTTGCTCTCTCTGATCTTTCAGTCTCTCTCTGGTCTCTCACTCTCACTCTTTTCGATCTCTCTGCTCTCACTTTCTCCGTGCTCTCCCTTCGATGGCGAAGAGGAAGGAGAGAAGAAATAATAAAGAGAAAGGCTCTAGGAGGAAGCATTAATCTAGAGACCCTCTCTGCTCTCTCCCTCTCCCCTCCCTGCTTGACCCCCTCTGTGCCATTGCTGCCAAGGTGAGGCTTTTCTGGTTTTGTTTTTTCTTTTTTTTTTTTAAACTCTTACAATTATTGGAGTCAAAAATAGTGTACAATTATTGAAGTAATGGAATTGTGAATATGAGAATTTGAGGGAATTTCTAAGTAAGACTAAAAATTTGAGAAAAATATCAATTTTAATTTCAGTTCAGTAATTTTATTATACTATTATTTAGTTATACCACTACTTTTATGTTTTTGCAATCCTACTTTTATTTTATTATTTTATTGTAATGTCTACATGATATGTTGTTGGAATAATTTTACATATTATCTTGTCTAGTTTAGAGTAGGGAGGAGGAGAAAAGAGGGTAGAAGGAGATGAACATGATGGGACATCTTTTTCCATCAACCCAACCAAATCGCATTTCTCATTTCTCTAGATCATTTTCTCTGCTTTCTAGTTTAATAGAAGGAGATGGACAGCCTATTAAAACACACTTACGGATAGTATTTCAAGCATATATATCCTTTCCTCTCTGTGTCTTGTACCTTTGTACTCATGTGATATTAAATTTGAATTTTTGAATGTTAATGAGGCCCTCACCTATGAGAAATTCTAACCATCAAAATAACTAGCTCCTAGTTAGGATTTAATTGAATCTAAGAAAAATAACTGGCCCCTTGTATATAGAGTTTAAACATTTATTTGCTTAGAGTTTTTTGTGAAATGCCATTATTTAAATACTTATTAAATAACTAATTCCTGAAATATATATATTGAATTGATTTACTAACATATCGAAGTATATCAAATTGTATATTTGAATTAGTTTGCCGAATTCATTGAATTAACACAATTGCATCCACATGCATTCCACTCGTAAGTTATTTATGACACAAATGGTACCACTTAACGGCAAACTGTAATAACAACAAGCTTGTAATCTCGATTCTTAAACATTTAAAACATTGCAATATGCATCTCATTGGCCTTATGGTTGTCTTACTTAAGCTATTCCTTAAGATCAAAGTTTCAAGACTAATGCTAATTCAAAAGCATAAACCATTGCATGTATGTCGAAATTTCATCTAACACAAGAATTATGATGCCAGATACAACATGGATGCAAGAGGTTTGCACTATTCAGACAACATACATGTAAAAATGAAGTATCAGATACCAAATGTTAGGAATATCTTGCCATTTTTAAGGAATTAGGTATATCATTGAACACGAATGTAGCAACAGAGAATCAACATATAAGTATAGTTTACATTTGGACCCATGCTGTCATGGGACTAGAGGAAACTATCTTCTGGATTTTGGGTTCATTTTTACCCTGAAAATTCCAAAAAATGAATAAATTGCATTGCTTCCAAATTAGAAAAGAGCCAAAATATCCTAAATGAAGCATCAAAAGATGACAACTTTAGACCATTCCAAGCTTAGGAATAATCCAGTTGGTGGGGCATGCATAGGGGTTTGAAAGGTCTCCTTGCGACCTAGTTGTGTGGAAAAAAATGAAAAACTTTTAATTAAGAGATGTAGAGAATTAGAACCAAAAACCTACGATTTCCCAATACTTAGGCTCGAAAACCACCCACGAGCGGCGAGGGGGGGGGGGGTGGGGAATGCAAAACGGCCCCAAAAAAATAAATAAAAAAAAACGAGCACTTTGCTCGAGGGTAAAGTAACTTGTAGGAACTGATGGTTCACAAATTGGACTCTTGCTTAGGGAATTAGACCTAAAAGTGTTGGATTCTGAACACTAAAGCTCGAACATAGGCCCCTGGAGGTCCAAAATGGGAAACAACCATCGGGTGGCTTGGAAACTAGCACGAGTACCTCGCTCGAGGCAAAAGTAACTTGTACGAATTGACCGCTCGTGAATCGAACTCCCAGGTAACGAATTAAACGCAATAACCGCTTAATTCTTAATACTTAGGCCGGAAAACAAGCTATGGAAAAACTTAGGAAAATATTACATATACATGTTTATGTTCTTACATTTGTAATTTAATTCATTGAAAAGGTTCAAATGTTATTTTTTGTCATTACAGGTTGATGGACGATTTGGGTTCGTTGCAGACTTAGACAAGTGTTTTATTTTCATTTTAGTCTATTTGTATTTGTATGTTGGATATTTTTATCGTACTGTATCATTGTAATATTTGTTAAATGAGATGAATGACTTAATGAAAAATGGTGATGGTTATTCGTTTATTTAGCAATTTTTGTGTGGATGGATTTCTTAAGTTAAATACATGTATATGAATAGGTTTATATTTGATATAGGTATAAACAGGTTTATTGGAAGACTATAACGAAAAAACAGTTATTATATTTTAAAAAAATTCAACTATTGCCGATGAAAAATGACTTTTACCTACTTTTTTTAACATCGGCAAAAGTAAATCAAATTTAAAATATATATATTGCCGACATTTTTTAAAACGTCAGCAAAAGTAATTTAAATTTTTTAAAAATAAATATATTACCGATGTTTTTTTAACTTCAGCAAAAGTAATTTAAATTTTAAAAAAATAAATAAAAAGTAATTTAAATTTTTACAATTGCCAACGTTTTAACACGTCAGTAAAAATGAGAATTAAAAATTTAGAAAATATAAAAAAATTCTTTGCTTACGTTCAAAATTCATCGGTAAAAGTTAAATGTAAATTAAAATTAAATAAAATGACTTTTACTGACGTTTAGAAACGTCAGCAATATGAGATTTTAAAATACGAGAAATTATTTACTGACGTTAAATGTTCGTTGGTAAAAGTGAAATTAAAATTAAAATTAAATAAAGTGACATTTGCCGATGTTAAAAAATGTTGATAAATGTATATTTTATCATCGGTAAATACTATTTTCGCCGACGAAATTTAATTTCGTCAGTAAAGTGTTTTGCTGAATTTTTGTTACAGACGTTCTGGCGACGGTCGTTGGTAAAAGTTTTTACCGATGTTTAGTAGGATTTTGGTAATGGAATTTTTCGTAGTTAAAGATGTGATTTTTTTGTAGTGCATGAGATTGGTTTGACAGAGAGTCAATGTGAGTGATGAGATGAAACTACGATAAAGCGGAAATTATTTTGATTTCTTGTGCAGCCTCATTTGAAGTCACTGGTCTGATTTTCTCATGGAAAAATTGAAAAAAAAAAACTAAATTTCCTTGATAAAGACGATTTCAATATCTTGTATTAGGGGGATAGGAATACATAATTTTGTTCTTTCATAAATATGGAAACCTACATAGTTGAATCCTCTTGCTACAGAAGCCCACCTTGAGTGGTTGATGATGGACTCAACTTTCATTGGTCTATAATTGAATGCATGTGATGGTTGTTTGTCAATTAGTGAAATGAGAATATAGTTTTTCTACTTATATTTTTAAAAAATACAGATGACTTCTTGTGACTTACTGGCATAGGAAATTATTATTTTTAAACTTTTTTTTAGTAAAAAGTGGAGGTGTTTTTTTGAAATATAGCACTTTTTTATTTGACCCATTTTCTTTTATTGTCTTTTGAAATGACTCTTCACCTCAATTCCTCTATAGTAAATTCACTTCACTAGCAAAGTGAATTTACCATAAAGGAATTTTTTTTTTCAATCAATTGGTATGAGATTTGGACCGACCTAGTCATTCGAGGAAAGTAACCGCACTACGGACTTTTCGGATGGAAGCTTGAAGGGTACGCACGCTCTCAAGGTAATATTTTCATGACAAAGGGACTGGAGCACCACAAGCTTTTTGAGGAGGCCTTTCTGCCATTTTGTCACATTGTCTAATAAATCATATGCTTCTGTTCCTATTTGCTGCAAATTGGACTGAGGTTCCACGAGAACTTGAACCTAGTGATAAGTATGTTGAGGAGTAGGCTCCACTCGAGGTGGAGTATTGAAAAGTATTTATATTGTCTCTACTGACGCCTCGAGGTTTTGGTAGTAATTATTAACTAAAGAAATTTAATATAGTATCTGAGCTAAATGGTTGCAAGTTCAAATCTCAGGTGAAATGACTCAGCGTTGAAAAAATTGCCTCTTGCCGAAAGTGCACAGATCGGGTTTAATCTAAGGAGAGTGTTAAAGAGTGGGCTCTACTCGAGAGGGAGTATTGAAAAGTATTCATCTTGCCTCTACTTAATAAAACAAACGACCCAAGTATGGTAATCTTATTTTGAGATTACATAAATATTTTGTTTTTAATCCCTTTCTATAGAGCGATGGGCAGTAGATATTTCGATACAAAGTGGTCTTTGAGGATCTTTTTCACTTTCAAAGGTTCTTCCAAAGGGAACTAATTTAAAAGAGAAAAATACTCCATGCGCTTAGGATTTGGGAATCTTACTAGTTCCGGGTAGGTATGGCAAGATTTGAGTTGGGGCATGTATTCTAATACAAAATAATGCACTATATTATCTTATCTGACTTCTGAAACTTCAGTAACAAACCTGATGTGAGATTAGAAATATCTCAAGTTGGACCGGTCTATTCAAATCCAGAATGTAGCATTTTAGTGGAGCTCAACAGCTTCATTTGATTGGATTTAAAGATAGCATAATTTTGTTCAATTGGTCATTTCTAATCATGTGGTAGAAGAAGATGAAATGATCAATTCTATAGGTCATTTTGGATGTCTTCTCCATAACTTGGATGAATACAGCGAGCCTAATACTTGGATTGTGGATCTCAATCGGAGGTTTTAATATCATTTCAGACCCCATTTTAATTTGGCCTCCAAAATAAAAAGTTTCAGTCGATTTGGAATTACGGAAAAACTTCATAAAATTACATTTTCGAAAAAATATGTAAAAAATAATATGTATATATGTAGGAAAAATATAATTATAGATTTAATCCATTCTAGTAAAACTTCATAGCATTACATTTTGAGAAAATATAAGAAATACAACATATATATATGTAAAAAAATTAAAAAATTATATCAAAAATTATTTCAAGATTTTGGCCGAAATTGGCTAAAATGTGAAATTTCAGCCGAGATTGATTGATATTCAAATCGATAAGTTTTTAATGAGAGTTTGTTTCAAAGACTTGGCTGAAATGAAAAACATCGCCCACATCGGCCGTTACGGTACTATAATGATAACTACTGTAAGTATTTTTGTATTGGCAAATTCATGGGTTGGACAAAACTTGAGTTCATTAGTGTTGTATTTTACATTTCTTTAAGTATGGATAATGGTTTGAGTTGCCGGATGCACTGAAGTGAAGAAATAGGAGAAACAACGATAAATTGAAGTAGTTTTCTACAGACAATAAGAATTAAAAAGGTCATATGTCACAAACCAAGCGTCGGATATGGGCATGCGACCTACCGTTGGAAAGCTCGTTTCGAGAGAATTCTGTAGAGCTCAAGATCGCCTCAATCAGAGCTAAAACAAAAAATTTATGGCCTCCGGAGGTTTGCAGGAAAATACTGAAATTTTCACCCAGGCAGAACCTTAATGCGACCGATTGAGCAATTTATCAGACCGGTCGGGCAAGTGCAGAAAGTGCGCTGACTTGCGATTTTTCAGTCCGAATTGAAAGGAAACTTACCTATTTGATGCCAACGCCTTTTCTGATCGTATTATACTTATGAGGCACGAATTTGGAGTTATAAAAGAGGATTGTCTCTCAACCCTAAAAAGAAGAATACAGATCTCAATATTCTAAGAAGAAGATTGTTATTGGAGATCACCTTCTCTAGAGTTCTTCCATTGGAGAGTTAAAGGGCTGAAGTTCTGCTCTATAAATTATTATCTTCTACTTCTCTGAGTGTAGAAGATTGCTTTGGAGAGTCAAGTACAACATCTAGAAGGCATATAGGTGTCTTGGATCTGTCACAGAGAATGGCAGAGGGTCGTTGCAGCAAAGAGCTGTGCAAGGGAATCAAAAGGTCCTTAGGTTGATGAGCAACTGGATAAGGGTTGTGAGTATTCTTTTGTAAATGTAGTATGATTTATAGTGCTTGATTCTTGATCGTGGTTTTTTCCCATTTGGGTTCCCACATAAAATCTGTGTCTTCTTGTGGTGTGTGCTTGTGGTTTGATTTATTTTCGCTGTGTGGTTGATTGCTTACACACATAATATTGAGATTGATTAAGATTGATTGCATTAATCCATTCTAGAAGATCTCTCTCCCCAAAAACCTTCAACTATAGTGTGAATCATTCAAGTTTGGACATGATCGGTTTATGTGGTAGACCCTTAGAAATTGTGTCCAGGCCAATGCTTTCACCTGAGGACCCAAGTGCTAGATACCATCATTGTTACATTACAATAAATGACAGTGCTACATTCTGTACAGTAGCTGGGTTCCAATATTAGTTTTTCTTTTAAATTCGGGATTACGTGGTCAGGTGAATTTGTTCTGAGTTGGGTCCAGCTTAAATTTGGCCACCAACGCAAGTCTTTAATGTAGGGCCGCCTGGGGTCCATGTTTTGTATGTGTCTGGATCCGGGTACATTATGCACTAACCATATACATCCACAACCCCGGATTTCCACGACATTGATATGCATTTAAGAACACTTGCCTGCACTATTACAAACTTTGGACTGAGATGCCACTGCCATCCCACACGATTCGATTCTCAATCTTTGCAATTATGGAGACAGATATTCTTGTGCCAGGAGAATACCATTTTGTGAATGGGGCCATTTCGAAAATAGTGATGGTTTGATCTATAGGGTTTGCACCACTGTGTTAACAACCACCTCACTGGCATTTGATATTCTCATCCGGTGCCACCTTAAGACAATAGGCATTGTTTGTGGAAGGAGATGTCGAACATGGAATGGGCACCGTCCGCAAATTCCAACGTCCACTTCCTCTAAAGTTGTATACTGTAGTCTCTGTCCGTTTGCTGCTTTTGCTTGTTGAGATTGCCATATAACCACAGCCATTGGGCCAACGTTTCCTCCCTTACCTTACCTTTCAATATATATATATATATATATGTCTTTTAAAAATATATATATTTCCTATTTTTTGTTGGGTTTTATTTTTTATTTCGATTTAGCTGGGTCAGTTCATCTCGATTAACTAGAACCGAGGTTTAGGGTATGAAATTTTTTAAGAGCCTAGAAAGCGGCAACGATGTATTGTAACCCTAACTCCCTGGGAAATGAGATAAGAATAATTGATGATATTTCTCTTCCCCATGGATGAAGCAATTTTGTCAAACCATGTAAAATTAATATGTTCATGTATGTGATTGTTTGATGGTGTGATTATATTAATTTGTTCATTTTTAAGCCAAGATAAAGATTGTTGGGTTTTTTCTTGTACTCCGATTTAGCTAGGTCAGTTTGTCTCGGTTAGCCAAGACCAATGTTTAGGGTAAAGGGTATTTTAATTATTGCGTATGTGTTTTCTTTGAGGCAAAGAAAGCTAGAACTATATATATTGATATATTATAACCCTAACTCTCTGGGAATTGAGAGAGCAGAATATAGATGATATTTCTCTTTCCCATGAACGTAGGCAATCTTAATTGTTGAACCATGTAATATTATTATGTTCATGTGTGTGATTTCTTCTTGGTGTGATCTTATCTCTTTAACATGGTCAATAGGTCGATTGCAGTTATTTTTCGATGTGCCGCTCCAACACTTTCAAGGGTAAGAAGTATCATTTATTGCAAGTTTGTTTTGTCTTTGATTCTTTAATGTAATGATGGGATAACCGAATGATCAAAAATGTTTTAACAAGATACATGCATAAATGTTTTTTCTTTTAATAAAACTTGAATGCACGGAAGAAGCTTTCTCATCTTTTGAGCCTATTTATTTTGATTTTATTCTTGGAAGTTAAATGAGGATGAAGAAGCCTATAGGTTAACTAGAATAAACTACTCTTTGAATTCGTATCTTACTAATTGGAGAAATGGGGGTGGCAACGAGTCATATTTAAACAAGGCCTGCCCCAAGCAATTCCTAATAGTGGCGAATTTGATGGTGGCTTTATTGAAATGGGACGAATTTGTCTTGTTGACTTAACCTGTCTCGCCTCATATTACATATATAATATTATATGGTGCAAGTGGTGTTGGGGCCTAAACTAATTAAGGCTGGTGTGAAGGTCAAATTGTGTGTTTGCACTTTGAACTCTACTACTCTTTCCCATTTATTTCTATATTTTAAACTTTTTAACCTTTAAATTTGTGACCACGCTAGACAGGGCAAGTTTGGTATGATAATCATTACTCAACATGGTATTTATGGATTTATTTTGGATGAAATAAACTTCAGATAGAGCGGATTTGGGATTTTCCCAGCCCGCCCGTGCCATCCCTATTGGTGTAGGGGCACTTCGGGTTAATGGGTTAGATGTTTGGAGTTCGGCATAGTTTTGTTGGGGTCTGTGGTTGGTCTTTTATCTTTTTTGCATTTTTTTCTGGTTAATGAAATATTTCTGTCTACTATAAAAAAAAAAGTATTCAACCATTTTTTTTAATTTTTTTAATCGTAGGCCAAGACCTTGGACAGCAACAGCTTCATAGAGTCCATTGATATCTGAAGGTGTGAGTTGTGAATTAAAATTCATCAAAACATGAAGAATATTTTTGGGATATGACTATAACAAAAAAACACCACTTTTATGTCCAAGTCGGGCCCCACTATCATGTGTCTCTAGCAAAAGTTTAATTATTTATGTAACCTTTCTGCTCGTGCTTTGCTTTTTCTTCAATATTTTTATTAAAAGGCATCTGTACCTAGCTTGCAGGTGTCATTTTAATATCAAATCAACAAGTGATCTTTCATGGGATAAGCACTACGAAGATGCCCGTTGGTGACAATAAATAATTTTTTTTCTTAATAGTTCCACCAAAGTTAACAGCAAATGATATACAGCTAAATAAGCTAGAATTATTTCAAATTTGAAATTTGTCGAATGAGCCCGCCTCAGTGCATACCAATTGTCTAATAATGAGTTAGGGTTTAATAAACCAATTTGAGGGGATGGCTTGCTGAAATCACAAGTGTTCTTCGGTCAGGTAAGAGGTGTCTATTCTCATCCAGTTGTTTAAGGTTCAAGTCTTATACAAAAATATGATTTTTAGCGGCAGACAAATCTATCTTTTGCGGCAATCTTTAACTATGGTTTTTCCACAGCAAAATGGAAGGTCCCATTCCCCAAATTAGGATTTATTTGCTAATAGCATTTTATATTAAGTAATGGTATTTTAGCCTAAATTGAGGATTTTATGTTGATTGGGTCTTGGTTAGATAGATGGGTTGGACCTTAACTGCAATTAAGTTGTTTAGATGGACCTTATATTCATTCATTGTTTGTGTATTATTCCATCATTTTCTTTTATTTCGTTTATAGTATAACTCAAGTTATTTCATCTCAAGAAAGCCCCATTTGACCAATTTTGTAATATGTCCAAAGAAATGGACTTGCCTGTAATCTTATAAGGAAACCAAGTATAAAAGCAAACCCTTTTCTTTTGAGCCAAAACCCTAACCCCCATTTTTTCGCCTCCATCTCTTACCTCCACCTCTTTGCCTCTTTTTCCACCATTAGAGTGAGAGTTTTGGTCCACCACACCTTTTCCATTACTATCTTCTTCCCCATCACCTATTTCACCATTGTAAACTTCTTTGTTCGGGAAGCCTTGTTTTCTTTCTCTATAACTTGTAAGCAAAAGATTTCCTTCCTCTCTTCCAAATCAAGATCAAGAGAGACTTCCCACCATTAAAGAGAGCCTTACTCTATCATCTTCTTTCCCCTACCTCTCTTTCTACCATCTTCAAGCTTAGAGCTATTGGAACCTTATAGTCTCTTCTATACAACTTCTTAAGGTGAAAGTACCATACTCCTTGGATTTCAAGCTCATTTGAATAAAAGAAACTCAAATCCATGACATGACATGCATCTCATCATCTCTATTTTCTTCTTATTTCATTTTCATGAATAGGGCATTTGTTTGAGTTTGAGAAATTGGGAATTTCATCTCATTTAGCTTGGATTAAGCTTAAGGCACCGATTAAGGTAAGTATAAGCAAATGGAAACAAGTATGATGGGATTTTTGTTGATTCCTTACTATGTTTATGTTCTATTTTATTGTACTGCATATCCTTCCTTTGTATGTTTGCAACAATCCGCTCTGCACCATCGAGGTATTGTCCGTTTTGGACTTCCCAGGAGGTCACCTATCCTGAAATTGCTCTGACTCGAGCACGCTTAACTTTATATTTTTTATGGAAGTCCTTACGGTTTTGTCCCCAAAAGGCGCCTCGATAGTTTAGAACAGATTATTACTTATATTCTTTCATTCAAATGTACTTTGGGACTGGGTCGTTACAGGCCCACCAGCTTCCGCCGAATATGTCCCCATATCCACATATCTAGAATAATGTCAGACCGAAGACGGCCTTATCAATGATGTGGGACTTCGTTCCTCCTCCTTCGTTCCCCACCTATTTGTGGAGGGCAGGATTCGAGAGGGAGGCAGGATTCGAGCGGTCCTTTCCCACCACTTGAGGAGAGCCATCCCCTGCTCTGATACCATCTGTAACAATCTGCTCTGCACTATCGAAGTATTGTCCGCTTTGGACTTCCCAGGAGGTCACCCATCCTGAAATTGCTCTGACTCGAGCACGCTTAACTTTATAGTTTTTATGAAAGTCCTCACGGTTTTGTCCCGAAAAGGTGCCTCAATAATTTAGAACAGATTCTTACTTATATTCTTTCATTCAAATGTACTTTGGGACTGTGTCATTACAATGTTGTTAATGGAGGACATAGGTCTAATTGATTGAATAATTAGACCCGTTCAATCGGGTAAGGCTTGTTCAATTTAATTAATTATCTATTATATTTATGTCTCACTTGTAATTCCCTTCAATCGAACTCAATTTGACTTGATTAAGTCAAACATACTTTAGGGAATCTTGAACTTGATCATGAGGTCAAGTAACATCTTAGAACATGAGGTGAACCTGATGACATTGTATGACCTTAACTCTTGTAACCACTATACCCTAATATCGGTCCAATGAAATCAAATTAGTTACACAAGGAAAATGTTGGTTGTTATTCATCCTTGTTAGATGTTCCGGTTAGTCTTAATGCTATGCCCTTAGCATGTGAGTATAAGAAACCAATGTCTGTATTCATACATAATAGGACACCAAGAAATTTATTAACACATGACGTTGGATGACTTGTGAGCACGCCAAAGTGGGAGGCTAAGGATACGGAAATCTTAGAATAGTTTGGCATCTAAATCATCCTTGTCTCATGATTAATTGAAATTTTATGCATATTGACATGATTCTCATATTTCTTCACTTACTCTTATGTCAGTCATTAGTCCAATTACGTTCCTTCCATTCCCTTTGCATTTACTGTTGTTCCTGCTATCTTTAATTGATACCATAGTACCTTAAATTATTGCAACTGGTACGTAAGCAAGTTCTACTAAGCAAGTAAGAAAAAACACACAATTGTGTTACTTATACTAGCCTTATTGATTTATAGAGCCAACACCACCGAGTTTGACTCTGTAAGGCCTAGTGGGGTTATATATGAGTTTGAGCTATGATCGTCACTGCAGTTAGTTTCTCATAGAGTGAGTTGACACTCTTTTGAGGTAACCAGATTAAATACCTGGTTCCCTACCCGTCCCATTACCAGCTCTCCTTTGGAGAAGATACTAGTGAGCTTGCCAAATTTGTAAGTTATATTTTTATTACATTTGATTCTCATATACTTGTTCATTATAAATGCTAACATGCCTAGTGTACTGTTAATGACGTCTTATCTATTGATCATGTTTTTATTTCCTTATTGAAATCGTGTGTTTAGTATGCTACTTGCCTCTTTTTGTTGAGTTGTCATACTCAGGGTGCTACCCTTGGTGTTATAGGACTAACGATGACTTGATCCTCGAAGCACTTTGGGAAGATACCATGTAAGTGCCCACAAGGATACAAGAATGGTCTTTCGACAACTTATTCTATTACTCATCTTCGCGAGAACATCATGGGTCACTTGGGCATGAAAGACTTGAGCCTTGGGCCTTGGGGTGGTCTATTAATTTATTTCATCATGTCACGTGTGTTGAGACTTATAATATTACATATTGTTATCATGTTTATTCAGTTTTAATTTAAGCCGTTTGGTTAGGTTTATGCAGTTACACATTTTGTGCCATATCTTGGGTATACTTTTCATTAGATTATATTTTGGACATGTAGACATTCATGAGATCATGTTTAATTTAGTAGTTTAACTAAGTAGGTTATCATGGAATGTTTAAACATGTATTTGGTTAGGCTCTTTACTATCACAGGGTGTTCAATAGGTGCATTGAGCACTGAGTTCCACAGTTGGATTTGAATATGCATGTGTTTTTGGATTTTCCACACATGTAAGACTTATGAAAATTCCCTTGTAGCGGTCCATGTTTAGCTTAGAATATCATGAATTGCTATGGGAATATAAGTGCTACGTCGTAGGCCTTACTAAACTAGCCTAATCTCAGGCCTGGGCGTGACCATAAATTTTATTTAAATTTAGTGGCGAAAATTATTTTCCACTAATAAAAGTGCCAGAATACCTTTAACAGTACATGCCGAATTAAAAATGACACTTTTGCAGTGAGGAAAAATCTGCCTCCCCACTAAAAGTCATATTTTTCATAGTGTGGGCACATGTCTCCTCTTTCGTAAGGGCTTTCTCACCTCACTCGAGGTCTATTAGCCTCACCCAAGGATAGGGTCCTTGCCCTCATACACCTAGGTATCAGAAAAACAACTTGTCTTCGGTCAAGTAGCTGCTGTTGAGTGTCTAGTGAAATGTAACAATGAAACAAGTTCATTAACCAGAGTTGGTAGGTATCATTTTAATTCCTATCTACAGCTTGTGATTTTTAGTATGCCTCCTTGTTATCATCAATAAAGTCTTATCCTATCTTTTAGGAGTAAACATTGTGTGCTCTACTTTTGCTAATTGACATTGTTTATGGGCTTTTATCTTCGTTAACTCCACAAGTTATAAAATTTTCTCACTACTTTCTTTGGGTTGTTTATGCATTATAACTACCGATCTTCCATTGAACAAGTTTATAATAGTTTATTCAAAGATTATTTTTAATCTTTTGTCATGTGCTCGAACTTATTTATTTATTTATTGCCCTACTAAATACCGACCCACCGACGCAATTCCCTTCCCAACTCTCTCACCATCATTCAATGCTGCAGTCACAGATTGATCCTTCTTTGATTTCTCTTTTATTTAGGTGATTTCATGTTCTCCTTGTTAATCTTTTATAACTATCTCCTTTTAAGCTACACATCCATATTCTCAATACAAAATATAATGTGCACTTGTATCTCCCTTTGAGTGATCCCTCTGTTGCTCGACATTCAACATCATAAAAATATGGGAAAATAGCAATTTACTTTCCCCTACTTTGCGATTTCAAAGTGCCCCCTTGAAGTTTAAACTTTTGCACTAAACCTACCTAAACTCACAACTAAAGTATAAAATGAATGTTAGTTAACAAAACTTGTAAAAGTAACAAATTATCCTTTTTAATAATGGTGGTCTTTCTCTACCAAACAAGAAAACCAATTGCGATCTGTATTGCTCTATAAGAAAAAAGTTGGAAGACGATTATTGGTTTCACAGAGATGTAGTTGCTTATATTGATGAAGATGAAGGAGAATGAATACTTTGCTTCTACCATTGAAAAAGAAATGTATTGCTTAATGAAGACAAAGGATTATTAGCTGCTGTAATAGTATATGATCAATATCATGAGTGTGTATTGCTCAATGTTTTAATGCAAGTAGTGTTTGACTTATGGAAGTTAATATGCAATTGCTTAATCACATCCGATAAAAGCTCACCTGATATTCCGTTTTCATGTTGGCAGAAAGATTTTGTTGTGTGTTGTTGGTTTACCTTCTCTTTTTCCCTTCTGAGTTCATGCCTTCCTCACCAGGTTGGATTTGGTTGACATTTGGCAGCTAAAAGCAGATTTTATGAATGTATGTCAAGTTGGCCTTTTTTTTCTTTTTTTCTAATTTGTTGGGCACAAGAAGACAAAGGTTTTATGTTACAATCCTTCAAAAGGAAAATGGAGGAACATGCAGGGCTTTTTTACCCTCCTGTTGAAATGACCTGCTGTTTTATTATGAATTATTGCATATGTAATGCCCTAAAATTAGGCCGGATCCAAACCCGCTTTTAGGGGTGTGAAAATTAGGGCCAATTAAAAATTTTCTTATATAAATAATACGGGCCCCTATTTTGAGTGGGTTGAAGTCCTTCGTAAGGCTATGATTGGTGATCAAGCAACCATAATCACATGTGGAACTGAAATCTATAATTTACGTAGATGAGTATCATTTATAAACCATATAACAAATCTCAATAATAATAAAATCAAGGTCAAGTGCCTTGAAGCTTATTAATTTAAGTTGTAATTCCAAGACAAATAAATTTAATGAATAAATTAATCGCTCCAAACATGGCCTTATCACATAATCTAATGTTTCGATCTCAGCACTAACACTATTACACTTTAGATGATGTCATCGGTGCTTCACTCAACAATTCCACCATCTTGCGGAATCTTTTGCATCGCTTGACTCTCTAGTTCAATATCGATAATGGAACTTAGTCACCAAAAGTAGTGAGTTAGATTGACGTAATCTGACAAAAGGGTAAACTACAAGCAATGATGTTAATGAATTAAAATATATTTTACATTATGTCCCAAAACACATTGAATGCAAACCCAAGGACATGAATACACAAAAACGAATATCCTCGGAGATATAATATACAAAAATGGGTATTCCTGCAAATATAACAAATGGCACAGCTATATACTATATTTCACAGTTCACGCTTATCTGATGGCATATGTCCACCTTTGAACTGCAGCCGGTCAGATATATATATATATATATATGCAAATACATACGTCTCTTGATGCACAATGAACCATGCTATGAAATCCTTAATTCATAATATCCAACCTAATATCAATTTAAGTACTTAGATTACTTAATTTAAAAGTGTATATGATTGTGTGTCATATTTAAGTTCTCTGAAGGTAAGCACTAATCCACTTAACGGTCAAAATTAGTTAAATATACATATAAGAACCAACCCTCTTTAACAATGGTAATGAGAGTCCACGATATCAATATCCTATTTTCAGTGTCTATCATGTGGTGCATCCCGAATCTCACATTTCCATTCTAATTCAGTTCAATTTTCATGTAAACATTCAATCAGCTTTTCTAAAAAGAAACGGAATCCATCTAATTCAATTATTTGAAGTTAGTGTATTTTACAAATAGGGTAAAAGTATCCAAACCGAACTAAATCAAATTTATGATTAAAGGGATAGCGGACAATCGGGTTCTTAATCATCATTACAAATCAAATTAAAAGTTCCGAATTAGAATCACAAATACTATCTTATTAAGATTCAATCATTCCAATTATATCTTAATTAAGTTCTAATCCAACCAATTAAAATACTAATCACAAGTAACTAAACTCCCATTAAAATTATAATCAAATCTAGTTACAATTCTAATCTCCTAATTAAATATTAATTAAGGTTATAATCAAGTCACCATTAAACCCAAATAAATATTGCAAACAAATTGTAAGTTAATGATCTAATTACCCCAAACCCACTGTGGCAAACCCAAAATGAGTATAAAATATAAATCTAAAAAAAATGTCTAATCCAAGTTTAGGTCTTTGGGCCCACTTGGCTCTACTAAGCCATTTCGTTGACCTTGCTGATAATCTGGAATGGTCTCACATATCTTCTAGAGACTTTCCCTTTCTACTTAAACCGTAAGGTACCACGCGTAGGTGACACCTTCAAAAACACATGGTCACCAACCTCAAATTTCACTTCTCTCCTCGTCTTATCTGCATAACTCTTTTGGCAACTGTGGGCAACCTTTAGGCTTTCCCGAATTTGTCTTACCTTCTCGCTTGGCTCTCCGACTATAGGTGGTCCAAGATGACCACAGGTTTCAAAATTTGCCCAACATATAGGGGTTCTGCATCTTTTTCCGTACAAGTCTTCGAAAGGTGCCATGCCAACGTTGGAGTAGTAACTGTTATTATACGTGAATTCACATAAGGCCAAGTTGTCATCCCAACTGGTCTTGAAATCCAAGACAGGCCCTCAACATATCCTTCAATGTCTGGTTTGTATGCTTTGTCTGTCTATTTGTCTAGGGATAATAGGATGTACTAAGACTTAACTTGATTTCCAAAGCTTCCTGTAGTGATACCCAAAACGAAGATATGAACTTGCTATCCGGATTAGAGACTATAGAAACCGGTGCTCCGTGTAATATCACCACTTCTTTGATATAGAGGTCTACTATCTTCCCCATTCCCTGATTCGTCTTCAACAGTACAAAGTGGGCTGACTTAGTCAACGGTCCACTATCACCCAAATAGCATCAAAGCCCTTCTTGGTATTAGGTAATCCTAACACAAAATCCATAGTGCTGTACTCCCACTTCCATTGAGGAATCTCCAATTGATACAAAAGACCTGGGGGCCTTCCATAATCTGCCTTGATCTGCTGACAAATCAAACATTTTCCAACAAATTCTACGATATCCTTCTTCATATTCTTCCAGTAGTAGTGATCCTTCAGATCTTGATACATCTTGGTACCGCCTGGATGAATAGTATATCGAGTATAGTGTGCCTCTACCATGATTTCATCCTTCAAGTCTGGAAAATTAGGCACACAAATTCTACCTTTATAATACAAAATATCATTTTCCAACTTAAAATCAGGGCTCTACTCCATATGATCTTTGATTCTTGTTATCTCGGGGTCTAGTAACTGGTGTTCTTTGATCCTTGGAAGTAATTTGGGTTCCCACAAGATTGTACTAGCCAACACTGCCTGCTCACTAATAAGCTAGAAATAACCATCTATACCTTTCAAAGATCGAATCTAGAAGTATTCTATAATTCCGCCAGTGAATGCTGCTTTTCTACTTAGACCATCTAGCTCTATATTAGCCTTTCCCGGATGGTACTTCAACCCAAAATCGTAATCCTTAATATACTCCATCCATCTCTTTTGTCTCATATTCAATTCACCTTGCACAAAGAGATACTGGAGGCTCTTATGGTCTGAATGCACATCAAAGTAGCTTCATAAAGATAATGTTTCCAAATCTTTAAAGCAAAGACCACTGCTAATAGCTCTAAATCATTGGTTATATACTTCCATTCATGCTCCTTCAACTGTCTGGACCCATATGCTACCATCTTCCCATGTCACATGAGAACACAACCAAGTCTAACTTCGAATTCATTGGTGAAAATCACAAAACCATCACTACCTGTAGATAAGGTTAAAATAGGGGCCATAATCAATCTTCTTTTCAATTCTTGAAAACTCTGCTCACAATCCTCATTCCACCCAAAAGGAACTTTCTTACAAGTCAATCTTGACAGTGGGTTACTATTGTGGAAAATCCTTCCATGAATCTGCGGTAATAACCTGCGAGGCCTAGGAAACTTCAAATCTTTGACATTGTTTTCGGCCTTTCCCACTTTACAACTGCTTCAATCTTTGTTAGGTCCACCGCTAAACCTTACCTAGAGATAATATGACCAAGGAATCCTACCTGCTCCAACCAAAATTCACATTTACATGCCTTAGCATACAATTGGTGTTCCCTCAATAGTTGTAATGAAGTGCGAAGATACTAAGCATGCTCTTCCCGACTCTTCGAATATACAAGCACATCGTTGATAAATACCACCACAAACTTGTCTAAGTGCTGCGCAAAAACTCTATTCATCATAGCCATAAAAGTTGTCGGCGTATTAGTCAGCCTAAAAGACATCACCAAAAATTCGTAGTGACCATATCTATTTCTGAATGCAGTTTTTGAAATATCCTAATCTCGTACCCTCAACTGATGATATCCTGATCTCAAATCAATCTTAGAAAAATATTGGGCACCCTGCATTGATCAAATAATTCATCGATTTTAGGTAAAGGGTACTTGTTCTTGATGATCACTTAATTAAGTTGTTTGTAGTTAATGCACATTCTCATAGAACCATCCTTCTTCTTCACAAATAAAACTGGAGCTCCACATAAAGAGACACTCAACCTAATAAAACTCTTGTTCAATAGCTCTTACAATTGCTCCTTGAGTTCTCTCAACTCAGTTGCGGCCATCTTAAAAGGGGCTTTCAAGATTAGAGCTGTGCCCGGTACAAGCTCAATTATAAAGTCAATCTCACGGATTGGCTGTAATCCAGGAATGTCATAAAAAAAACATCCGGAAACTCAGATACCACTAGTGTCTCCTCCACCGCTTTAGTCCGTTTATCCTCCGTTGTAAACACCATATACCCCTAAGAACCTTTCGTCAACAACTTCGTAGCCTTAGTAATTGAAATCATACGAGTAACAACCTTCTTCTTAGATCCCACAAATTGCACCTCGGTGCCATCATCAGCTATTAACTTAACTGCCTTAGCACAGCAGTCCATCACTACATTATGAGTAGTAAGCCAATCTATAGTCAAAATGGAGTTAAAAGTCATTCATCATTAACAGTATTAAATTAGCCTTTAACATGAGGCCACTTATCACCAATTTGCAATTAGTGTAGTACTTCAAATAACTAGCCTTTTTACCCACCGGGTAGCCACAACTAAATCAGATGGTAGATTAGCTGCTCTAACACTAATCTTCAAGGCAAAACTAGGGAAGATATAAGAATTGGAAAAGCCAAAATCAAATAAAGCTTTAAAATTGTTATCACAATTAGAAATAATACCTTCCACAATGTTCTATGTAGCATCAGCTTGTTCCAGAGTCATGGCATATACTCTGCCTGCCTGCTATGGCTTTGGTTGCTGTCTGTTAGGCCCTAGAGGTCGCTGGGGTCTTTTCTGAGGTTAGGGCTGCTGGGGAGGTTGGTACAACTACATCTGTTGCCTGCAGTGCTTGAGGTCATGGCTGCTACAGAGGAGCTGGTGTTATTTGTCTCAATGGTTGTGCCTGAATAGGAGCTCCCCATGTCGATGTCTACCAATACTATTGGCTTTTCTTCTTAGGGCAGTCCTTAACCTGATGACTAGTGTCTCCATAGTGAAAACACCCACCCTGTCTACCTCCAACACTTAGATGCTGGGTAGTTAGTGCCACAAATGCCACAAGAATTCCTTTTCTGCTTTTTGAATTGGTGCTGTGAGGTCGGAGATGGAGCAACTTTCTGTTTGGGTTGGCTCAGATGGGCTATGAGCCATATCATCTCCTCGGCCCAATATGCCTTTTATAAATATTCCTGGTAGGTGTCCAGAACTTGTGACTTAGCATGAAATAATTTATTCGGTCGAAGGCCATTGAGGAACCATTAAATCCTCTTACTTTCTGGAGTGATGAAAGTTGGTGTGAAATGAGAGATACGAGTAACCTGCAACTCATACTCCCGAACAGACAAAGTCCCTTGCTTTCACCTATTAAACTCTATCTTCTTCCGATTATGAACATGCTCTGGTACGTACTTCTTGTGAAATCGATTACGAAAAATAGTCCAAGCCACCTCTTTAGTGATCTCCTCATATGTTTCCTTATC
Organism: Sextonia rubra; assembly: GCA_037013555.1. Classification (NCBI taxonomy): domain Eukaryota; kingdom Viridiplantae; phylum Streptophyta; class Magnoliopsida; order Laurales; family Lauraceae; genus Sextonia; species Sextonia rubra. The sequence continues at coordinate 12,050,855 of JASUAD010000007.1, read as the reverse complement.
AGTAGTCCAACACCTGTCTACCATATCTCGAAACATAAAAGCTGCCAACTTAACCTTCTTACCCCCATGCAGACCAGGGTTTCAAATATCATCTTAACTTGGATGAGAAATTCTTCTGCTACCATTGGATCTTTACTCATGTTGAACTCTGGTAGACCCCTTGAAAGGTCTCAATCCCAACTAAGCTCGATTTATGTTAATTAATCTTGTTTATACTAATTATAAATTGTTTAGGCTAATTTACCTCAAACCCTTTGGACTTGGGTCATGGAAAAGTAGTTGTGTCGAGTTCAAACTTTACCTAGGTAGTTAAGGGCCCTCTTGTAATTTAGAGTCCTTGCATCATATTAACACCTTGTTAGTTGCATCTTGTGTAATTCATCGTGTAGACCATCTTTCATGTTAGGACCAACTTAATTCGGATTCATCTTAACCCAATTGAGGACTATATGACCTAAACTGTAATTTCCCCAAAGTTATTGGACCTGCATGTAAAGTCCAAGAATTTTAATATAAAGAGGATGATCATCATTCCTCTCTTTCTCTCTTTTCTCTTTTCCTTCTATTCCACTCGAGCTGCATTTCCCTTTCTATTCCTTACTCTTCTTCACTAACCAGGCTAAAAGCCTTGCATACAAGATGAATACCCTCCATTCATCTCCTTCTTCAAGCTTTTATGCATCTCTTCTACTGGAATCATCACACTCACCATCTTCTTCAAGCTACAGCTCCCTAAGGTGAAACCTCGACCTTCATTTCAATTCTTTGGGTTTAATACAGTCAAGGAAAATAAAAAAAACAGCATGCATGCACCTTATATTAGATTCACCCATTGCATGTCTTTCATGTAAAGAACCCATCTTCTATTGAGACTTCCTCTAACTACACACCAAGGAGAAGTTGATAGGGTCAAGCACTATGTTAAAGGCAAGTATTAGAATATATATGTTACTACATGTATGTCTAAATTGTTGATTCATGAACTAATCACTCTAATTTCAAATTACAGCTCATTCACCTTGATTAAGTTACATGTGTTGTATTAAATGAATTGAAGTGTGATTACGTGATGTGGGTGATATGTGAGCATTGTAAAACTCACAGTGATAAGTTGAGGCAAAAGGAAGCTAATTGTAACCAATAATTTGAGAGTTTTGTACTGAATTCGAGCTTCAGAATCATTTTCAAAATTTTTGAAGCTTACGGCAAAGCCACGGCTAAGCCATAAGTATGTACAGCTCAGAATCCAAAGAGTACAAAAACCTACTTTTAAACTATGGCTGACCTTCAGCTAAGCCGTGGAATGAATTACAGTTAAGCCATAACCCTCTCATGACCAAGCCGTAAGCCATTCTATGGTGAACTTTCTAAAGAGCCCAAAAATGAGAATTACTCTACGGCTCACCCTCGGCTAAGCTGCAGAATGAACTACAGCTAAGCCGTAACCCTTCTGTGACTAAGCCATAAGCCATTCTATGATGAACTTTTTAGATAGCCCCAAAATGAGAATTACTCTATGGCTCACCCTTGGCTAAGCTGTGGATTGTACTACAGCTAAGCCGTAGCTCAACCATAGCCTAACCATAACATATACGGCTAAGTCGTAAGAACACTACGAACCTACGATATTAGGGATTCCAAATAACCTTGTAGGGCATCAGACATGGCACCTTTTCTTGAACTAAATTAGCCTAATGGTGATTAAATAATAAGGAGGATGAATGTAGAGCTATCACTTATCCCCTTCGATTTTCTGGATGAATTTATGATGTCACATCATGGGTGTTGACATAAGAAGAGATGTCCTTTGCGTATACAATGTAACGCCAAGATTGGGTAATATAATGACACCGGATGTCTTATAAATACATCGTATTGAATGCCTTCGGGATCATATAATATTTAGCATAAGGATGGCTAGTAAATCTCCTTGATACCTTCTCAATTTAAATGCATTCATATTATTAAGAAACCTTACCCTCAACATGATGTAGTCCAGTACCCATACTTCCTGGTGAATCTTAAAGCAATCAAACTGGAGCTTCTATTGAGTGTGTGTCGGTGAGCTAAAATGGGTGTAGGTAACGTTGAGAGGGTTCGAGCCTATTTGCTCATTGAGTATGCATTGTCTATTTACCAGTTACTTTGTTTAATTTTGATTTTTTTTTTTTTTGATTGAATATGATTTTAAGACTGAAACTTCGTTATGTATGATATGATAAGTATGATTGATTTGTATGACTATATGACAAATATTATGATTGATCATAAGTATGAAAGATATGAACTCAAGTCGGTCTTGATATGTTGAATCAGTACCACTTAGCTTGTACCTTTATTAGGTTCAATGGGACCAATTTAGGTATCCCTTATGTTACTACTATAGTAGTTTATGGAGGAGTTAGTCGATGCTCCTCGGGAAGTTAGCCTGATCTCCTAGCGTAATTCCTGTATATATGTTATACGCTCTCTTTAGATGATACGCTCTCTTTTGGGAGAATATAGCCATGTGGATGCCAACTAATACGTTATGATACTATATCCATGATTCGTTATACATGCTTACTCATACACAACATGCTTAATTCCCGGTATTACCTTCTTTTAATCCATATTTATTTCTTAATTTATTTGATACATTATGGTCGTCTTATATATCTCTATATTTACTTAATCGTCGTGTTAATAGTGCTACCCTTGGTGTCACAGGTGCGGAACTCAATCCCAGCACGACTGTCGATGTGTCCCAAAAGGGTACCTCAACGGTATCTAAGGGTATATAAGAGTGGAATGAAACCGACATATATGATTTGTCATCTTACAAAGAGTGAAAAAAAGGGGGTTTTGATTGGGTTGATAAGCTTAGTGATGTTGAGAGTTGGGTTGATGGACATGTGCTTTGAGATTGCTTAATTGAAAATGTTTAAGCGATTGTGGTTATATGTGTGGGAATGGATAAGTAAAAGACTTTAAGTTTATTTTCATCATCATCATCTTCAAAGCCTTATCCCAACCATGTTGGGGTCGGCTACATGAATTCTATTTCTCCATTCCGTTTTATTTTGAGCTAAATCTTTCGATAAGTGCAACGTCTTCAAATCTGAATTAATGACTTCCATCCATGTTTTCTTTGGCCTACCCCTACCTCTTGATGGACCCTCCACCTGTATATCCAAACTTTTTCTCACCGGTGCTATTACTGGCCTACGCTCAACATGCCCAAACCATCTTAAACGAGTTTCTCTAATCTTATCTCCTATTGGTGCTACCCATAAATGTTCTCGAAAGCGCTCATTTCTAATTTTATCTTTCCTAGTTTTACCACACATCCTCATTTGTTCAGAATTCATATTTGGGTTGTGACAAAGTTTTACGCTGGCTGTCACCTACCTAACGCAACCCTCCTCCTTTATCCGGGCTTGGGACTGGCAGCAAAACTGGCGGAGTTTTTAAGTTTATTTTATAATTGTATAATGTTCCTTCTATGATTGCTTATGATCATTACAGGCGTATTACACAAGTTCCTGCATTGTGGTTGAAATTAAATCTACATATTGGTGAATTTTTCTCACACGTTCCTGTGAAGTTTCCTTTATAGTAATTCGTGCATATTTTCATATGGCACGGATTGCTACGGGATTATGTAAACATAGAGAATGTATTTTGGAAAAGTTTTTATTTTTTGTTTTAAAATGGATGTATAAACTGAAAAATTGTGTGTATTTAAATAGAAGCTCCCATTAAAATAAACAGATTATATCACTTTTGCTCTTCAATTTCAAGTCGCGGTGGTTTAAAGTTGAGGCTGGGGGGGGGGGGGGGGGGGGGGGGGGGGGGTGGTGTTGTTGGTGTTATTTGCTATTTGCCCTAAAAACAAAGAGATGTATGTTGGGTTGCCAATTTGCTAAGTTGGCATGCTTGATTCAAGTAGTACGTGAATCAATCATCCATTTCATAACATCTATCATTTTGGTGCATTAAACTAACAATTGAGCAATTTAGGGAATCGCCAAATATTCATTGTGCTTATTCTATTGTAAGCATAAAAAGATGAACTCCCTTTTTCCTTTTATTTGTCGATGAACTGCCATTTTATTCACTCATTCGGCCCACACATGCAAGGTGTTTCAGTGAATTTAACACCACATTGATACTGCCATTTTGCATCACCTGTACTGCAGCAAGTTATATGCAAAAGCTAAGTAGGAGATTCAACCGTCATTAATAAACATATAAACCTTGTACAACACTAGTATTATGAATAGAAGATAGGCAACTACTCACACAGCAAGACCCTCATGCATGCTGAGATATGAAAAGACCCAGCCAACTGGTTCGCTAGTCGTTATTCCCAAGCATGTATGACCATTCACATACGCTTAGTACAACACTAGTACTATGTACAGAAGATAGGGAACAACCCGCATAGCAAGACGCCAAAGAAGCCGGGATACCAAAGGACCCAGGCAAGTGATTCCCTAATAGCAGTAGTAGGGATTTCTAGTTTCTACGACAGGATATCTCACCGCATAGGGATAGGATTGCACCCTGACTGGGTAGTGGTAATTGTAAACAACAGTTTCTGTATTTGGATTTGGCGGAGCTTGTACCACATAAACATCAGACGGCACGGGCTGATGGCTATGAGATGATTGGAAGGCAGGGCCAGTAGGCCTTCTTGTCCGAGGCAAATATTCTCTTTCAAGGAAATCGAATGCGTCTTTACCCACAAGGGCGAGGTCTGGATTGGGTGCCATTTGAAGGGGGAGAAAAGGGTTGGGGAGGTGGAAATTAAGGGCAAATGAAGAAGCTAATTATAGCGAACAAGCTTGGTTTTGGGATTCGAGGGTGCAATGGTTTCTAAGGCTGGCCATCCACTTATGTAGTGTGGAGGAATGGATTGGGTTCTTAAACTTTTGGGGGTTCGTGCTTATCGTAACTTTTCTTTGGGATGAAGCCACAGGGGAAATGGTGGGGACATGGGGTGGAAGATTCTGCCTTGGTTTACTATTAGTAAGGTTTAACGTTCAACCAGGGCCACTTTGGATTTGTCCTAATGGATAAATCAAAGACCTAAAAAAGAGTTCAAGTTGTCTTCACTTTCCAGGCGCTGTGTGGACAATGATAAGACATAACCTCAATTATAAACGGTAAGCAGCTCATGTGATAGGTCATGCTTGTATTCTCATAGGTGGAACTAGGACATTTGCCCTAGGGACACTTTCTTTATTTATTATTTTTTTGGAGGCAGCCAATATTTTAATAATAATAATAATATTTTATGTAATTTCATTGCTTCTCAAATTTTTTGGGGAGCACGTAACAAATTTCTACCAAAAGCACATTCGTGTGAAATATGAACAAATATAAAATGAAGTAGTGTTCTACTTGAATACTGTTGGACCCCTGGCCTTAATATATAATGTGGGTTGAGTTAGCTAGATAGGATTGGGTTGGGCCAGTTAGGTTTAGATGTGTATTAATTGATTGGACATTTTAGCAATTAAGGTCATATCATGCATGGCATGTTGTTGTGGGACCAATTGGTGATGGGTGACCCAAAACCCATCATGATCCTAGGCCTTAGCCCATTGTACCATTAAGTCTAGGCCCAAAAGTCCTTTCTTGAAATTAACTAAAACTCACTAAATTAGCAAAATGCCCTTTTTCGTAATTGAGGCAGAGTCTTAGGATAACCTTACAACCCATGTTCTTTCTTCCAATCATCTCATTCGCTTCCTCTTTCACATCTCTACTAACCCTCCCTCTCTCGTTCTCCCTCTTCCTCTCCACAAACTCAAGCACCGATCCAAGAGGACTAAGCTTTCAAGAGACAAGAAGCTTCCCCTCCACCATCTACTTCATCTTTCCTCTCTTCGACATCCATCAAAGGTAAGTCTTTCTTCTTCATCTCTCATGTAGTTTCTTTGTTTTATTTTAGGTCATGCAATCATATGGGGTTGGGTATGTGTTCTTTGATTGTAGGAGGTGATCATGGCTAGTGGCATTCATTTATATGTGGATTTGTGGATCTGGGACAAAAGCCTAGATCTCTACACAAGGGGATTGCTTGTGCTAAAACCCTAAGGTAAGTCGATAGATGTGGATGAGGTTACATATGTTTGTTTAGGATTGGAATTACAAAGATCTAATCTATATAAGAATCTCTAAGCATTACTATAGATTGGCAGTTGGGTAAATGGGTTCAATTGGAATTTGAAACTCTTAGATTAGGTGTTTATTTGCTAATGGAATGAATGTGATAGAATGTGGGGATTGCTCTTAGGCAGGGGTTGTAATCACGTGATCGTTTGTTTCTCCTCATTTACATATGTAAACACTACATGTGTGAAATGGTTTTACACCTTTTATGTTTGTTTTCCAATTTTACACATATGGTGTATAAAGTGCATGTGGGGTGACTTTCATTTTTACACCTCATATGGTGTGAAATGGTTTCATAGGGCTCTCAAAATGACGGTGTTACAATGCATCAATGCCTGTCATGCCTTTTGTTTTCATTTTTATTTTCGGATACCTACAATCACGATCTGAACCGTCCAAAGTATTTAGAATCCCAAAAACGGCTTAGTACATATTGTCAGCCATTGGATCGTCTTACATTTAGAGATATTTATGAATAAAGTTAGACTGTTAATGTCACAACTCAAGCCTAAGAATTTGGATATGAGGATTAGCCCTAAATAGTGACACACATACTCTTGTATAATGCACACCTGGACTTGAGTCTAAATGAAATTACACATGAGAGAGTCACATTACTTATATGGTTGAGATGCTTATAACGGACATATATCCAAGCATTCAAACAGAGAAGCTTGTTAATAATATTTATGAAATAAGATAATTTTAACCAATTATTATACATGTATATGATATGCTATGAACATGAGTTGTACTGAACATGTAGTTTACAAAAGGAAATAAAGTTTCAAAACAATATACAAGAGTAATATAGTTTCCAACACACAAGGGATCATGAGCCATACATGACAGAATAAAGATAAATGCAAATCATGATACCTTAAATGTAGTTGCATCCCAAAATAAGATCTAATATGCTCTTTATGCACTCCATGATTGATTAATTAGAGATGATCAGTTGTCTAGTCGTCTAGGCCAGAGGGGTTCTTAAAAGTCTCCTCTGAAGTCTTCTCGATCTTTGTAAGATCGAAACTAGGAGTTGAACCTGTAACACCATAGATAACTAATGAATAAGACCATTCAGCAAAGTATAAGCACAATTAAGGTAATACGCGTTGATCTACGAGAATCATTAACATATGATTAAAGAGAACAATGCAATATACTAGGCATGTTTGCAATTAAGTAATTATGCTATAAGAATCAATTAACAAAAATACTTTACTATTTGGCTACTACATTTGCCATATCCTCCCTTTAGGGATCTATGCGTTGAAAACATCATCGACCGGGCCAAGGCACGAATGGGTCTCTCATACATGGAGTCTGAAAGCTCAAAAAATAGCACACTGCCACTACAACAGCAATGTTCATGCTACACCAGAGTCAATCCTACCAGGTATCATAAGGTAAAGGTTGAGTAAAGTCAGACCATTCTAATTTAGTCATATAATTGAACTTAAGCAATCATGCAATACATCCGTTGAGTGAGAACAATATCAAACCATATACATTCAATTCATTCGTGCAATACATTCGTACTAATTCAATATCAACGTCAATATAATATCAAGAAACATTTCAAAAAGATTCAATGCGTACAATGATCATTTCAATTCAAATCATTATTGGAAGAGTAGAGAACAATAACGGTAATTAAATATGCCATGCAATTCAATTTAATAGGATCAAAGTAGTTTTACTAGTCAACTCTAATCTAGTTATCCATTATTTCTAATCATGCATGAAGATGTAGTTTTAAGTTATCCGATATACCGTTCTCTCCTTTAATATTACATTGTGTCAGAAATGTGCATCGAAGTCCCTTAAATCAACACTCATGGGAAGGTGCTTAACAAATGGACAACATCATATGAATAAGTTTCAGCCCTCAAGACTTTCATGATCTTTCATTATTCCAGTGGCCGGTTAATAGGGTAAAAGGATCTAATAACTAAGATCCTACAAGGTCTCGTATAATACCTACTTAACCCTAAGTTTTAATGGTTTTACAGTTTAGCTATGGGTGACTTACGGCTTAACCATGGGCATCTTATTACTTAGTTGTAAGTTGCACTATGGCTTAGCCGTAGGTACTCAAATTCTCCTCTGCATTTACGGTTTATCCCTATTCTCTTCTACTGCTTAGCCATACATACCCTACAGCTAAGCTACGACTTAGCTGTGGCTTAGTCATAGCACATTTTACGATTCAGCTTTGACTTAGCCGTAGAAGAAAAACTAAAAGTTTAGCTCTCTGGACCATAAGCCGTAAAAGCTTCAGTTTATGAAGCACATTCAACGTTTGAAGCAATTCAACACCCTTCAACTTGGGTTCTTATTAGGTTGTTCCCTACCTATTGCATTTAGTGATCCTTTGTTCGAACTCATACTATATTAGAAATACTGAACTTCATAATATAGTAGAGTGTAAAGAAATTAAGAACAATAGGGTATCATATTATAGAGTTTAGAAACTTGAGAACGTTAGGGCTGAATGCACAGAATTCAGTGAAATTATAAGAATCATAATATACTAATATGCATTAAACCAAAATTTACTTAAACTTACCTTGGTTTAGAATTCAAACCACTACTCTTTCTCTTGGCTCAACTTTAGACGACACCCCAAATTCTCGAACTTAAACTAATATGCATGTGAGGGATGAGGAAAGAAATGAGTACAGGCTTACAGGAGAAGTGTTCCTCACGCTTTGAACCAAAACTTGTGGAAAGGAAAATGGTCTTACCTCGAAGGATCAATTGAAAGAAAACAAAGCTGCTTCAATTCTTCACTTCATAACTGGTGCTTAGAGTCAAAGATTCTAAAGATGCTGAGATGAGCCTCTAATCATACATGCAAATATCAACTCTATTGATTGGATGAGAATAATTGTAATAGAGGAAAGAAGGATACTAGTCTTAGGGCAAAACAAGTTTTAAAGAGAAAAAGTATCAATTAGGCATAGTTGGGCTTTCATATATACAAGATATTTTTTTGAGTTTATACGACAATCCTTATTTCTTGAGGTAATTACAGTTTAAGTCAAATGATGGTCCAACTAATACAAATGAGCTCAAACATATTCGAGTCAAGTATGAAAATTGATGAGCTTGGCAAGACACATGTAATGGTGTCAATATAATGCATGAATATTGTAAACTCATGAACTCAAAATTTATGAAAAAGGGCTTCCATTACCTAGTGAAGGTTAAATTCAACCAAACTACCTATCCATGACTCAAACATAACCCACAAAGACAAAACAAGGTAACTCCAACCTAATTCAATGGTAATTAGCTAATAACTTACTTAATTAGTAGCTAAGCATACTTAATTAGGGTGGAGTGTTACATCCTCCCTCGTTTAAGACTCATTTAGTCCTCTAAATGAAACATACCTGCATGAAGAGGTTGGGATATTGTCTAGCTATTTGTTTTTCCAATTACCATGTTGCTTCATCAGAACCATGATTCTCCCAAAGCACTTTGACTCATCGTATGGTCTTCATACACAATATTTGCTCCCTTGTACCTACAATACGGAGAGAGCACTTGATGTATAACGCATCCGGCTGAATCTGAACATTATCATACCGAATAACATATGTAGGATCTCTAACATATTTGTAGATCATGGAGATATGAAATGCATCATGAACTCTAGATAATTCAACTGAGAATGCTAACCAATAAGCTGAATCACCAATTCTGCTCTTGATCTTGAATGGGCGTACATATCTCAGAGCCAACTTGCCTTTTTGGCCAAAACAAATCATACCCTTCATAGGAGTGACCTTTAGCAAAACCTAATCACCAATATGAAAATCCAAGTCTCTTATACAAGTATCAGTATAATTCTTTTGTCTTGAACGAGCAACTTTTAAATTCTCAATTGCTTTCTGCACTTTTTCAGTCGTTTCAGCGAGGACAGTCAATCCATGGAAACTTCTAGTTCCGACTTCTTCCCAACAAACTAGACTCTGACATTTACGTCCATACAATGTTTCAAACGGAGCCATACCAATGCTTTCATGAAAGCTGTTGTTATATGTAAATTCACACAATGATCAGTGCTTATCCTATTCTTTATCAAAATTTAGAATACTAGCTCGCAACATATCTTCCAATATCTAAATAGTGCGTTCGGATTATCCATTAATCCATGGATTTCCTTCTTCTCCTTCTTCTCTATTACTAGAGCTAATTCTTCTTCTCTTCCTCTCCTTCTCTAGCAATTGGAAACCAAGCCTTAGAGTTGTGCATGCAAGGGCTACTGCTCCCTCTTCTTCTTTTTTACTTCATTGTTCATTATCTTCCTTGTAATCTCACAAATTGATCTCTTCCTCTTTTCTACAGCTCCTTAAGATAAGAGCTTCATATCATTCTATTTCCTTGAGTTCCATAGAGTCAAGGAGACTCAATCTTGTAGCATGCATGCATCTCATGCTTTTTTTTTCAACGCATGTCTTAGATTATCTTATATTGAAGCTTTCTCCACCATCAAACCAAAGGAAGAGCTAGATTTGGATAAAGCATTGAGTTAAGGCAAGTATAGATGGATATCAGCACTGCATGTATGTTAAATAGGTTGATTCTTAATGAACTCTCTATGAATGCCAATTTACAGCTCTTTTACTCTTTGATTAAGATTATTTAAGTGTTAATGGTTAATGAAATGTAATTATAAATGAATGATGCGACTAGATGAAGGTGAACCCAGTTGTGATGTGGGTTGGTGTTAAGGAGTGATTAGAAAGTGTACTTGATGAATGGAAGTGGAAGGAGCCAAAAGGAGAGGGGAAAAATCAATTTGGGACTAATTCTACCAGGAGCAAAATGTCGGCCCTAGGGTCCTATCGGTCGGATTTCTGTTCTATGAGGTGTCCGATCGATCGGACACCTACCCGATCAGTCGAGTAACCAAAATTCTGAGTTGAAAATTTTATTTAAAGATTTGTTCAAATAACTGGCAATGGACCTTCCATAGTTCATCGTAGTGCATAAGGAGAGGCTACACTTTTGATCTCTGGTGGAGCCAAAGTGTTCTAAAATTTATCATTATATTATCCAAATTTTCTACAACCATAATAATATCTAAAATTATTGGAATATGGGGCCTTACCGAAGCTCCAGTAAGTGTTAGTATATATGGAATAATGGGTATTACTTTAAACAATTTTATGGGATAAAGAATGATTTATTCATATCTTTTGAATTCTTTGGTATTCTTTTAGCCAAAAATGCTCTACGGAACTCATTCACGATGTTTTGTGATGCAACCTTTATATGAGCACAAATATTTTATGAAAATGAGAGCTACTTTATGAAATTATTTTGGAGCGAACATATACACATGTTAGGAATATTTTAGGACCATTTATGAGAGTTATTGAGGAGCAAATGTACCCCCTAGTTTTACTAAAATCTTATTTTACTTCTTTAAATGGGGATTAAATTGGGAGTTGTTCTAACTTTATTTTGAAACCTTAGAGATATGGTATAAATTGTTCTTACCCTTAAGACATTAAGTATAATTAAAGACCATGTATGGTCTTAGAAATAGTACCCTTACCTCAAATAAATTAACCCAATGGTAATTAAATACTAAGAAGGAAGAATATTCAGCCGTCACTCATTTCCTCTTGATTTCCAGTAAGTTTCCAATGTCACTTTATAGATGTTGGCATAAGAATAGGCGTCTTTTGCATACACAATGTAACACCGAGATTTTTGGTAACACAATAACACCAAATGTATTATGAATACATCGTATTAAATGACCTCGAAAAATGCAAATTATCTGGCATAGGGTTGGCTAGTAACTATCCTTGATAATTGCTCAATCTAATTGCATTTATATTGTTAAGTAACCTTGCCCTCAACATGATTTAATCATGTACCCATTCTTCCTAGCGAACCTTGAGGCAAAATCGGTGATGGAGCTTCTATTGAGTATGGCCTATGAGCCAAAATGGTTGTAGCTAAGGTTGATAGGGTTTGAGCTCTATTAGCTCATTTAAGTATACATTATTTGATTATCAGTTACTTTGTTGAATTCCAATTTTTATAATTAAATGTGTACTCAAGATTGATACTCCCTTATGTATGATATGATGATAAGTATAACTGAATCTGTATAAATATGAGACAATCACTAAGATTGATCATAAGTATGAAAGATATGAATTCGGGACGGTCTCAATACGTTGAATCGGCACCACTTAGCTTGTACCTTTATTAAGTTCGACGGGACTAATTTGGGTATTATTTATGTTTATACTGTAGTAGTCTATGGAGGAGTTGGGCGGCGCTCCTAGGGAAGTTAGACTGATCCCCTAGTGTAATTCTCATATGAACGTTATACGCTCTCTCTAGGTGATACGTTTTCTTTGGGAAGAATATAGCCTCATGGATGCCAACTAGTATGTTTCGATATCTTGTTTATGATTCATTACTCATGCTTACTCATGCCCAACATGCCTAGCTTACGATTATTGCTTTTTTTTAATTAATATGTCTCTAATTCAATTGATACAACATGATAGTTTTTTATGCACCTATATTTACTTAACCGTCATGTTAAAAGTGTTACCCTTGTTGTTACAAACATGTTTAAGTACTAATTGTACGTCATACGCACCTGTAGAGGAGTTTCTAAAGACTTCTCGGGGTATAGTATAGTAGTGTGGACTTGACAACATTTTTCAGTTGTTTATCTCGCAGAGCATCACGGGTTTATTTTAGGACATGATAGAATATGCCATTGGTGTAGCTATGTTTATGCATCATGCCATTATGTCATATTGTTATTATATTACCTGATAGAATATGCCATTATGTATAAGTCTATTATTCGGATTGTATTTAGATCCTATATTTTTTTGTCACACCATGTATTCTTATTTTGAATCATTCACGTAGAATTTTACATGGGATTATGTTTCATATAAAAGACTTTTTTAGGTTCTATATCTTTTGTTTACATTTTTCAATTTAATAGACTTAGTTTATACTTAATACCATATTTCAAAATATGAATTGTACAAGATGCCGTTAAGTACAGGTAAAAATACATAGGCTTCCGCAAATGTCTTAAATGGACATGTGTTACATTCAGTCGTTACACGTGAGATCTATGCTTTTTCCCTTGTGGTAGTTCGTACGTGCCTCAGTACCGCACAAATTGCCACGAGATTACGCATACCGCGCCTCGAGAGTCACCTTAATCATGGAAACTCGGGCTCGAGGCATGACACTAATGCACCGTAGGAAGACATTGTTCAACAGTTATGGGATCACTGAGCAACAGTAGACTGAGTGTTTGAGAGATATGAATGTAGATTTTTATGCATTGATGTTGGTCAATATGCTTTTATGGAAAATAGCATTAATCTTAAGGATTAAAAAGAATTAGAGGAGCAGCCTATAGTTGATCAAAATGTTGGCGGATGTGGATAAGAGGTCAAGTTTCAGACTTGTTGATGATGTTTTGTATTGTAAAGGCAAATTATGAGTCCAGGCATGCCAAAGTTAAAGAATATGAGAGAAAGGGAATAATTGACGGAAGTACACCACACCCGACACAACATCCACCAGGCAGCACAAAGATGCATTAGAACTTGAAGAGCCATTATTAGTGAAGCAACGTGAAGAGGAATATTGTAGAATTTTCTCAAAGAGCCTAGTTTGCCGGCAAGTCAAGTTAAAACTCAAGGATACATCCAAACCGGTTGCTCCAATTCAAGATCCCGAAGTGGAAGTAAGGACTCATCATTGTGGATTTTGTATTAGGATTGCCAAACATTAGAAGAAGGATGAGGTTACTTGAATAACTATGGATTGAACGATTAAATTTGCATGCTTTTTACCATTCAAGACATTTATTAGGATTGAGAGGACAATAGATCTTTGCATTGCAAACACTCTCAGACTATGCACCACATCAGATTTTATCATTTTGGATTGGGATGGTCAATTCATTACATGGTTTCGGATTATTTCTAGTGCACTATTGACACTAATTGGAGCTTCAATATAGCCTATTACATCTAGATAGAGCGTGTTAATCACACTTTGAGGATATGATAAACAGAGGTGTGATGGATTTTAAGAAAAATAGAGATAAAAATCAACTCTTGTGCGAGTTGCGAGCGACAATAGTTACCTCCCTGACATTGGCGTGGTCCCGCATGAAGCCTTGTTTTGGAAGGGTTCTGGGATTTCATTGCATAGTTAGGGAGTCGGAGTGTAGAGTTCCATGGTCTATTAATAGTCAAAATGCCCAAGATGACCTATATGAGAGGCACCAAATGGGCATATTTTCTCATTGCGGGCCTATATACCCATTGTAATAGACGGTGTAACCTTGTGTGTAAGTATTGGTTTGCTTACACCTTAGGTTGGCTTAGAGCCCACCCCTCACTCAAATTATCTTATCCTCTATGTGGACTAACATTAGAATAGAAGTAGGGTAGGATGACCGTTTAATACATAACTGAGCATGCATATAATTCTCCACCATCCTTTATTGTTATATACTTAAACATATATATAATAGTGTTATTATCTTCTACCACGGTTCAGGACGACTGCCCTTGAATACAACTTTCTATGGATTTATTACCGACTGCAATTCGAAGGTAGATGTATGTCATTGAGCAATGTGTATTTTGTATTGCAATATGCGGTTGAGATGAGCGGGTTTGCCCATGTTTGTGCGTCATATTTAGTAAGTTTGCTCATGTTTCTACATTATATTTAGTAGGTTCTCCCATGTATGCATATCATTTTTATCTGGTTCACCCGTGTTTGTGTATTATATTTAGTGGGTTCTCCCATGTTTACACATCATACTTATCGGGTTCACCCATTTTTGTGTATTTGATATAGAGCAGGATTACCCATGTGCATTTGATATAGTGCAAGATTACCACATGCTATTATTTCAGAATATTATGAATATGTTTATGATTAACATTATACTCTGCTAACTGTAAAGTCTGAATTATAATTACTTTATTGGTCGCACTTATGTTTCATCACCTATATTTACGTATTTGACAGATTATGTCAATCTAACCTTGCTACATTTGGCGTCTAGGTATCAATGTTGCAATTGAACCGGAGAGTCAGGAGATGCCGGAGATTCCACCAGCTAGTGGGGTTGTTGAGTGGTGCGCCGATGATGTAGTTTGAGTTGTCATGCTTGGCACGAGAGTGATTTATACTTACCCTTATCTATTGGTTTGACTTAGAGTTTGTAGTTTGAGGCCTTAATTGTTTGGCCTAGACTTGTTAAACTTATCCTTAACTCTGTTGTTGAATCTTAATTTGTTATCTTCTGGCTGTTGACTTTATTATCTTTATTAATGTTGTAATCTCCTTACAATATCGATATGTATACCAACTGCTAGTTGAGAGAATCATATGATTTCGAGTGTGATTATGGTGATTGATCATCATACATAACCTCCCGTAGGACTTCGAACCACCCAGAGTTGGGGCATATGGAACTTTTTATTAGAAAATCTTTAAATGGCCCCAATTCTCACACCCTTTGAACTGGACTTGGATCCAGCTCAATTCTAGGGACGTGAAAACTGCTATGTTTCTAATTGGTATTGATTCTCTAGAAATTCATGGGAACATGACTTTTATCTTCTGGCAATAAAAACAATGAAGAGTGTATGATCAAAAGCGGAGATTTACAAGGAATCATTCAAGATGAAAAACGAAGATTGGAAGATAGACAGTCATTTTCTATTTAAAAGCTCGATAATCCTTTTACAACTCTAACTTAGGTTCTTACACTCTCGTCCATTTTGTAGAGGCAAGGTGTTTATACCATTGAAGAAATTCATTTTACATCATTGCAAATGGGATTTAACCAAAATCGCATATATGTGCAAATAATATTACATGAATATTACACGAGTAGAGCACTCAAGAAAATCCATTGCTTTACATATATAAATGTTACACATCTGAAATGCATTACTATATTTGTGAAGATCACCATTTTTTCATGAGTAAATAAGTACATCTAATGGTTTTTAATGTCTTTGAACATTTTGGACAATTTAACAATTTTTTTTAAAATCCAAAAAGATTTAAGATATGAAACTAAAAAATCTGTCCATCATTAATACAAGAGTATTGAATGGTTCGAACGAATAATGTGAGCCCACAAATATGCAAAAAATTAGATATATGTATGTGTGTGTGTGTGTGTTAGGAGTTTTTACTCAACGTTTATGAAGGTTAAGTTAACTAGGTTCACAGTACTTTAGTTTATTAGTTCATTTAACAAATTGAATGGTTGTATTATAAATATGAGACCCACATGAATAAAATATTAGGATGATGGGCCCCACAGGAATGCACTCACCATGTGAGACTATACTAGAAAATTTTGTAAGAGGTGTGAAGCTGATATTCATACCTATTTAGATGTTTGAATTTTGGTGTGTAAATGTCTTATATTCACACCGCATTTTCACCCTTTATTTACACATCTTGTAAGTAAATGAATGCTAAGAATCATGACAATGGACCATTATGTTTGTAAATCATTTCGATGTAGAATGCTGCTATTTTAACACAAATTTTATCTCTCATCACACATGAGAAAAAAAGATTTTCCTAAATCCCCAACATACCCTTCTCTCCCCCACACACATCTCTCTCCCTGCTTCAATATCTCTCCTTCCAATTTCCCTCCAAAGACGACGAGCTCCGACTAGTGGGGGGACTTTCCCTCCCTCTCTCTATCTCTCTGTGTCTTCCTCTTCCCCTCCCTTTCCGTCTTCTTCTTCCTCCTTTTCCTCACGAGGACCCTCCCTCTTCCTCTTCCTCTTCCTTTTCCCCTCCTACTCCCTCAACCTATTCCTCTTCCTCCCCCTCTTCCTCTCCTCTACTCTCCCTCCTTCCTCTCCTCTTCCTCCATCTTCATCTCCCTTTTCCTCTCCTCCTCTCCTCTCCTCTTCCACCTAGTTTCGCCCTATGAGGCTGAACATCAAAGGCCAAACATCAATGTGATCATTTCAGCCTCGTAGGGTCGAACTGGCGGAAGAGGAGATGAAGGAGGAGAGGAAAAGGGAGAGGAAGAGGGAGGAGAGGAGAGGAGAGGAAGAGGGAGGGAGAGGAGAGGAGAGGAAGAGGAATAAGAGGAATACGAAGAGGAAGAGGGAGAGCCCCCTGCCCGCTGGCCGGAGCTCATTGTCGGCCGAAGGGAAAGGAGAGGAGATGAGGGAGAGAGAGAGATGTATGAGGGGTATTTTGGAGATTTTTTTTTAATTTTTTTTTCTCTTGTGTGTAAAGCGATCAAATTGCTATTTATGTAGCAATTCTTTTGGATATATATATATATGATTGCAAAGAAATGGCCATGAAGCTTTACATGATTTACGATAAAAAAAAAAGGGTAGTCCAATCTTAATTTCCCACATAAAGAAGGTGGTGTTGTGGATGGACTCAATGTTGGTTATGTTAGAGAAAGCATTAAAATAACGGGAATTTTGATGAGTAAGATTAGGATAATTAGCTTGAAGATTAGGATTCGAATAAAGTAGGGTTATGGTGTGACTTGATCTACTGATTTCCCTAGATATTTCTAATTTTAGCATCCTACCAAATTATTCTCTGATTTAAGAGGCCCCACATTTGATGCTTCAGTAAATTGTAGGGAGACTAATGATTTGATGAGTTCCCTATCTGAGTTCCCTATCTCCCACTTGCCGTTGAATACACTTCCACTTCTTTACATAATCGTTTCTGGTGTAACTGCTTAAGTGACTAGTGATACGTCATGGAATACGCTCCTTATGACATCACAAAGCTTCATCTCTTTTTTCTCAATTATCATAGGAATCAAAGGGGAACGTGATCCCTTTGATCAGAAGAACTTTGATAAAACCCTACCATGTGATTTGGATTCTTCTGTCCTCCCAACTTCTCAAGTCTCCCACTTGTCTAGTCCAACTTCCTATGTTCCAAGGGAACGTGACCCCACTTGTCTGTTCCAAACGTCCTATGTTCGAAAGGGATGGAGATACCCACGAGACTCATGACAACCAACCATTCAAAATCAGACAAACGAGAGGGAATCTTATAACGGTTGAATGGTAGCTTCTTTCTGCAGTGTCGTTTAGACGTGGCCACTTGTGCAAGGCGAGTACGAATATTAAGTCTATGTTGGACCCAGTCTTCACTTGATTAATTGCTCCGTACAGGACCCAATAATGGTCTAATGTATATATAGGTCCAACTCTTACACCGATGGCCTCAACTACACTGGACACAAATCAGTCCGTGGAGAGCGAGAAAGAGACGAAATCACTTTGATTGATGATTTTGTCTAATCAATTAGGTCTTAAAAGAGAGTTCTTCTTTTTCTAGCAGGATAATCTCATTAAAAAAACAACAAAACAGAATAGAAGTTGGTTAATTTCTCGTCGAGCATTAAAGAGAGTTAAAAAGATATAGATTGGTAGAACTGCCACCCTTTCGGGGTGAAGGTAGGGCGTGTAGCGCAGGGCTTCAACCAAGTTAGAGCATCTCCAACCAAGTGTTATTTTAAAGATGAAAATTTTCATTTAAAGGCTTATGCTGGAATTTGAAAGTTTGGAATATGGCATCTCCAAAAGTAAGAACTCCACCGGATGTGTTAAGTTTATTCTTTTGTATATACTTTTGTATTTTTGTGGGACCCACATCATAAAAAATTTTCAAAATTTAAAAAACTTTTGCATACTTGTGGGACCCAAATCATAAAATATTAAAAAAATAAATGGCATGTTTCTTTTTGATATGTCAAATTTGGCATCCCAACTTTCCATGACAAATATCATATTAGTTTTGACATTTCAGGTAGAGAGTCTGTAAATGGCTCTTGTTACAATCGGAAGTGCTATGTGGCATTTGACATCTCAGTTTGAGATGCTCTTACAAGTCTTTGTAATCTCACATCTAAGTGAAGAGAGGAAAAGTGAGCACAGATTGTCCAAATCCTCCCAACCCACCAAAAATCATCTCTTCCACTGATTCACCGGTCTTGCCCCCTTCCATTGAATTCTGTAAATCCATAGAGGCAAAAAACCACGTGGAAGTGAATTCTAGTTTCCAAACCCGGAATGTTCTAATTCCTCACATGAAAATCCTCTGAAAAAATAGCATTGTTCCAAGGGAATGACAGAATCCTTTACAAAGAGTATTCATCTCAGTTTGCCAAACTTATGCTAAATGTATATTTGTGAAATGCATATTTAAGTCTGCATCCTCCTAGGTTTTGACTTAGAGAAGTTTTGGTTTATAGGAGGGGAATTTCAGCTCTCCATAATAATTGAGTCCCCTATGTATGGGATTCTCCAATGTTTTCCCCACCATGAGTCATTTCCACTGTAAGTTTGGCCATTTGATAAAAACATGATAAGAAATAATGCATAATATTATATTAAATATTTTTTATGGAAATTGAAGTTTATGGTGGGACCAACCCATTTATTACTTTAAAGTTAAAGTTGGAGATAGTCCTCATTTTGAGCAGCTCGAATTTCAATAGATGAACCCACTATAGAGTTCCAGTCTTTTAACAGACTCTCCCATGGGCTTAGATTGCCTGGCTTATTTCTGCCCCTTAATTTGACACAAAATTCACTATTGAAAGAAGATTTTACCACCCAGCTTATGACCATCAAATAGAGGATTAGAATTGGATATATTAGTCTACAAACCCACAATTCACTGGATTGAAGGATATAATCATATCAACATCTTTCTGGGTCCTTGGGTTTAAGGCTTGGATTTACTCTCTAAAGTCTCAAGTTCAACTCACATAATCTGGATACTATGTGTGCGGCCATTTATGTACCCTTAAAGAATTGTCCTTACTTGTTAAAACCAGATAACCCCCTAGTGCTAAAGGTTTGAAAGCTAAGTTGGCGAGGGATAACTTGGGTCATAAATAAATAAATAAACCATCCTTCTGGGACGAATGATTTGATGGATGGTCTTAATTGAGTTCCATACATACCCAATTGGCAAAATTAGTTGCGTTAGAGTGGCGAACTCACAATGTAAACCATAGTAGCCATATATATATATATATATATATATTTATATAGTAGCGGACCACCATTAGAGAATTGTGCACCAAAACAAGGTCCCTAGATTACTCTCGCTGGTATCATCTGCCGTTTAGATGGCAACCCCTCAAGATCTTCAGAAGATAGGAGAAGAAGGTTTTTTGTTACTTGAGAATTACCTAGCTACTCTTAAAGAGGAGAAAACGTACGCACGTACCAGTGGCACCACCTGCTCCTTTTGCAAAGCAGGCACCACTAAGGAAGCCAAAACTACGGACCCTGCTCTCCGGACTCAGGAAGCTGGAAGGGTTAATCCCGTTGGTCGACTTCATTACAAAGAAACAATTTCTTATGATATTTTAAGAGAATGGGCTTTCGTTAAGAAAAAGAGAGACTAGGCACACTGTTCAAGTGGTATTAAATAAGCATGAATAAATCAGTGTATCAACCTTTTTAGTAGTTATTTTAAGGTGAAGATGCCTTTCTTTTAACTTATCGTTTGTTTCCACCTTTTTGAGATTTAGATTTTGATTTGATAAATCATGTGACTAAAAGAAAAGATACATTTAGTGGCAGATTTTTTCTGACACTAAAACCTTCATGAGCCGCCATTGATATTTAAATGTGCCGGCGGTTTTTTACTGCTGCTATTTCCATAACTAGTGGCAGTTTATATTTTCCACCATTATTTGTTTTAGCGGCAGTTCTATTTTTCTACCACTATTTCTACTTTTTTCTACCACTAAAATGGTTTTTATAAAAATAATAACAAATTGCCCCTGAAAATAGTGGAAAGGATTTTGGATTTGTTTGAAACATTTGGATATAGTTAAAATCTATTCATTTTGTTGCTAAAGATGTGAGAGTAAATGGATAAGGTATAAAGGGAAAGCACTCTCCCTAAAATAGGGATTCCTTGCATGGTAATTGTTGCCACCCAAATGTCACGTCTGAGCCTCACTTGAACACAAAGCTAGTTGTGATATCTATGTAATCCATACTCAATTGCACAACTAAACCATAGTCCCAAACTAACTAAAATGCATTGAGCTTTTGGTTCGCACACAGAAGCCAAGCCAACATGGACACATCGAACTATATTGATGTTGAACAAGTTGAAGAAGAATTTTTGGAACAAGAAGTTAAACCGGAGAGTTAAATCTATAGAGGCGATTTCAAACGGCCATAACTTTTGAACTTGTGATCGTCATGGGTCTCATAACCATGTGTTTCGAGGCTAACGAGGAGCTTTACACCTAGAGTTGATGGATGCCGAATTAGGTTATTTCAAGGGTCAACATGAAGGTTCTTTGTGCAAAACTTTCTGTTTATAGTAATTTTTCATTTTGATTGTTTAGGAGGTTTTTTAATCCATTTTGGGTTGAATCTTTGTGGAAAGTCTTAGAAAGTAATTTAGGAATGGTTTAAGGGTTTTAATGTAATTTTTGATTTTTTACTATTTCGGGTAATTAAGGATTTTGGGACTCCATAAAAGTTATATAATGCCTTTTTTCAAGAAATAATATGAATTACAATTTATTTTAGGGTTTCTCCCATCTCTTCCTTGTGGATTCAAGGTATTGATATCGAGTTGAAGACAGTGATCTTCTTCCTTTGTTTTTGTAGTATAATGTTTCGTAACCTAAATATGAATATTTATTAATTACATTGCATATTAGCTAATTCAGACCCATTAGAGTCTAAGCGAGTCTAAATTTAAGTTAGGATTGTGTGTGTGAAGTCTAATCGGGTTTAAAGCTCGTTTGAACACAATAACGAGTAGTTTGCATTTCTAGGAAGCTATAAGCCTTTTTTGTGATTTTACGATTTATGAGGTTCTGGGCTCATTGAGTAAGTGACCTAATTCTAAAACTTTTATCATTTTAGCATGACTTAGACCAAACCCATCTTGACCCCAAAATCCTAACCCACTTGTACTTAAGCCTTTATTCGAAAATACCTAAAACCCATTAAATAATGTCAAAACTTCATCTCCTCAAAACCATGTCAATATTATATTCATTGAAATGCTTATTTTATTTCATGAATGTTTGCCTCTTGTACTGATTCAATTCAACCTATGATTTGCAAGTTATGGCCAAAATAAATTTTTAACCCAAGCATTGATTCAGTGGTATTTGATACCCTCACATATTCATCTCCTCATCAGGAACGACCACCTTTTTTTTATTTCTTTCTTTATTTTCTCTCCCCTTTCTTTTATTCTTTCTTTCTTTATTTATTATTTCTCCTTTCTTTCTTTCCTCTACTTATTTCACTCTTTTGCTTTCTCTCTCTCTCCCACAAGACCGCACGGATGTTCTTCCATCAATAACTTTTCATCTCCTTCTTTTTCTTCTTCGTTGCATCTTTCAACTAGAAAATCTAGCCATCAGATTTATGATCAGAGACCGCCATCGTGTTTCTCTCATTCTGCGTTGCATCTTTCAACTAGAAAATCTAGCCATTAGATTTACGATCATAGACCGCCATCGTGTTTCTCTCGTCTTTCGCATCTAAGGTAACCCTATCCTCAAGCCAATAGCAATTAATCAAAACTGTTAGTGAATTCATATTTTCTTATATCATAGTGTTTTGTATATTTTAATCTTTAGATTTTAATTTAGAGGACTCACATGAGTCTCCTCTTTTGTTTTATATACTTTGACTGAGTAGGATTTGCGTTTGGAGCTTCGATTGGGTCATTTGGCTTGGTTTTCTTCTAATTTGTATACCATTTTCATCAAAGGCAAGTAGATTGTCATGGCTTATTGATGATGTGCATTACTTCCTCTTGATTCTTTCATATAGTGTTTACATTAATTATGTTTTGCCCATTATTAATGAAATTGGAATCACATGTTAGATTTAGGTTTGGTTTTGATGTATAATGAAAGTAGTAGATTTAGGATGGTTTTAGGTAATGAATGGAGAGGGCATGGGTCCACGGTTATGCAAGTTTGAACGTGGGAACTCATATGGGGTTGTGTACCTCTATAATTTACCCACATATTTTCCTAAAATCATGTTTCAATGATTAGACTCTATTTTACGCGGTTTTTGATAAATTCACCTTAAATTACTATGCAAGAGGTGTATTCGGGCATGCGTTCCTCTTACGAATCATCCGGTTCATGTACGATAGAGTTGGCAAAATCCAATCCGACCCACCAACCCAACCCGACCTGACCCGTTTCTAACCCGCCTAATGCTACCGTTTGAAACACGGGTCAGGTTAAGGTTAAGGTTTACCAACCCATTAAAAATGGGTTGGGTTAGGGTTGACCCACCTAACCGGCCCTAACCCGTTTAACCCGTTTAAATTTTACTAAATTACCGTGACTTTCCAATTTTTATGTGACTTATCTTATTTATGTGGGCCATAAACTATGTACTCTTAATCTTTTGTGGAGGAGTTATATAAAATTTTAATACTTAGAATATAAAACTTATTTTTTATTTGAAAAATGATGTTTTTGTAGTTGAAATATTGATAAGTTTTTTTTTATGTTGGCATATAAATTTACCTTTAAAATATTGATATGAATGAAATACAATATCGTTATTGAGTCTTATACTTATACCCAAATATGGAATTATAAGATTGGACAAAAATCAAAAAGAGATTATCTCAAATTCTCTATAAATGGGCTAAAAAACATTTATAGATTCTCCATTTTTTACACCTTAAAAATTGAAAAATTATAAATTCATGCTCAGTGCAACATTTTAAATAAATCTAGATGTAAGGAGAGCTTTACAAATGAAATTGGCCAAATAAAATAAGTTAAACTATACACAAAATGGGAATTAAATATGTTAGGTTGGGTCAACCCAACCCAACCAGCAACAAATTCGGATTAGGCAAGTCTGGTCCTGGTGACCCGCCATGGGTGCGGGTTGAAGATTTTTAACCCATTTTCAAAACAAGTCTGCTTAGAGTTGGAACCAACAAATTCAGATTCGGTTAACCCGGACCCGAATTTGGTCAATCTGACTCATTTGCCGAGTCTAGTGTACGGTGTACAAACTATTCTAAACTTTATTGAGATGGGAATTGGGACTATGCATCAAGGATAACTGTTTCTAAATATCCCAACTTCACCTCATCTTGGTTCAAGAATTGTCGGGTGCGTAAATTGGGATCATGAGCTTAGGAATTTATTTGTAATATGTTTCTTAGCCTTTGAGTATGCATCTTTGCATTTATCAATACATTGTAAACTTGATGTACGTGCTTGCATCTTTGCATTTATTGATACACTGTAAACTTGATGTACGTCCTTTCATTAGATTGAACCCTTTGCATTGACTTCGACTGTGTTGAGGTTGGCATTGGTTACAATGGATTGTAAGAAGACTATCTACACTGGTTTTGTGTGCACTATGATTTCAAAGTAGTCTCTTTATTTACTGAACATGTGGTGTATACAAGAAAGCCAACCCTTCACTTTAACATAGGATTCGGAGTTTGAGCAACTCTAAGTCGGTCTATATATATTATGTATTTTGAGTCATTTTGAAGACTGCTGCAAATTGATTTCTATTACGAACTGTTGATCACTGCTTTTAATGAGATTGCTTGGCACCTATGATTTGACTAGGCTTTTCTCGATGATTTGACAAAATTGACCACCTGATTTGACTGGGATCTTTCTCGACGATTTCAATGGGTCAACTACCCTATTATTGACTTATGCGCTAACTTGTATAAATCTTGGATTAGGATATCGTTTTTTTCTTATTACTAATTATTGTTCATCTCTTACATGATTTGCTGTCTTTATTCACCTTTGATATCATATGTTTGTTATGAGGCATGTCTATCTACTTGTAAACTCGTCGTAGTCTGATGATGCTTAACTTGGTGGATAGATACCAAGTCCAGCTATCCCAAGAAAGAAGCGTTTCAGTCGCTTGAGCAACCTGATTAGACCAAGTGGGGTGCAGATGATGGTTACTGAATCATGTAGTCCCACACATGAGTGACTCACATATATTGTTTATATTTTAGTTTAGACTTTATTTATTTGCCGAAGTTGTTAGTGGGCTTTTCAGTTAATTACATTTATTTTATTTTGAAACTTAAAATCTTAGATTTAATATTCTTTGAATGTGCATACTCAATTTAATATTTGATACCGATTGACAATTAATGCTTCCGCAATTATTTAATATTTGTTGAATGTCGTGGACTTCACCGTGGACCTAAGATCTTGTATGGGATCCTATTAGGAGTCACGTGTTGTTATAAACACCAAAAATTTTAATTGGCACCTAATCTTACGTTAACCCTAGTTTCATTTTGGGGGACGTGACATGTAGAGTGCTTCCGCTATGCCACATAAGTGTTCAAGGGTCGAGTTGCACCCACAAGATAATTATATCCAAAGGAACATCTGTCAAACATTCAGTTTGATATGGAGTTTCCATGTATTGAACACCCAATTCATTTCACCTGCACTGTGTAGGCTGAAATATCACTTTGTCGCATCTATAAAAGAGCTGGAATAGAAGACCACTGCCCAGTCCCCAGTTCACTCTCTTCTAGGCCACCTTTTTCCGATACGATCCAATCAAGCAAAAAACACAACTTAGGTCTTCAGGCGACAAGAAGTTCTGAAGCTCCTCAGCTAAACTCGCCGCCGTCATCAAAGATTGATAAGTTTCATGCAGTGGGAAGTGCAAGCAGCACAAATGACCAAGCCAAGATTTTGTTCCATCAACAAAGAGCCTATGGTGCAGTGGCTCCAACATCTTCCATAAGTTCCACATCGACAGAAGCGGATCGATCTCTACTGCATTATTCGAAGCAATTGACTTCATTCATCCTGAACAGCACTATCTTTCCTTCATTTTCTTCATTGTCTGCTTCAACTGTCGACGATCTCCATAGAGTAGTGGACTATCCACACATTTACCCGTACCATCCTTCCCAAATGCTTCGACTGTCCTGAGCCCACTCTCAATCGCTACAACTCAATACCCTCTCCAACTCCTTGCCTACTCTCTCAGACAAGTTATGGGAGTGGAATCCCATTCCAGAAGCTAGCAGAGACTATAGTGGTTACAAATAATCGGTAAACTGCACATGTATCCTGAAATGTGTCATTTGCTTACTACAACTTCCTACTTCATTTCTGTAAATTGAAAGCCAAATTTGGTGTCGGTAAAAAGATGATGCTGATTAGATTTCTTCTTGAATGAGTACCAACATCCATTCCTTCTCAAACTTCTCGTCTGATCTTTTTTAACTGAGAAGAGGCTTAACTGAAGTGGGGTACCAAGCTTATCTTCTATTTCGCTTTGTCCATTGTGTGATTTGTACTGTTGGATAATGTTAAGTACAATAATGCCAAGATTGCCATATTTGCTTAACAGTAAATTACCTTGATCTCTGCAAATAGAAAGGAAGGACTAATGCCAGAGCTACAATTTCATTGTCCTTTCATTTGATTGTGGGGCACTAACTGATCCGTGTGAACCACTCTGATCAGCTGACCCTTTGATTGATGACTATAATGTAAGATCAAAATAATATATGATCTATGGTTAGGATTCCATAAGAAAGATGTCTTATTTTATCTATCAAGGTAACATTGGGCTTTTCTGTTCTGGCAACGGAACCACCGTCCATAACAAGGTTAACACCCAAAGCAGCTTCTATTTGTAAGAAAGGGATTTTAACATATCAACCCCTATGTGTAATGAAAGGAATTTTGTATGTTGGCTAATTTATAGATTAGACAAAACTGAAGTCCTAATTGGAGTTATATTTTTATTTATTTTTAGACTAGGAGTTTAAAGAGACAACAGAGTTTCAAAAGAATTGAAACGAAGAAAATCCGAAAAATTGGAGATGGATTGCCTGGTCAATCAAGTATGGGTCTGATCGATCGAATTCAAGACATTATCCAAATTTGATTGATCAGACCAATACCTAATCAAGTGAACCTGCATGGAACATTCTACCAACTTGCTAATTTTTAAACCGACTTTTGTGGAGCTTTCCTGTTTTGTGCTAATTCCTTTCCTATCCTATTTTGTCCCAACTCTATTTCTTATTGAAATATACTTATGAGGCACAAAATTGGGCTTCTAAAAAGGGGTTCTCTCTCAACCTTAAGGTATGGAATACAAATCTCATTGTTCGATTGCTTATTGGAGATAATCTTCTCTAGAGTTTTTATTAGAAAGTTGAAGAGCTGAATTTCTGCTATAGATATCTTTGTCTTTTGCATCTCTAAGTGTAGAAGATTATTCTGGGGATTCAAGTATAACATCTAGAAGGTGTTTAGGGGCTTCAATCTATGATAGAGGACAGCAGAGAATTATTGCAGCGGGGTGCTATGCAAGGGGAATCACAAGTCTCTAGGTTGTGTGAGAACTGGATAAAGGTTGTGAGTATATCGCTTGTAACTATGATATGATTTATTGTACTTGATTTTCGGTCATGGTTTTTTCCCGATTAGGATTTCTACATAAAAATCGTATCTTCTTATAGTATATGCTTTTGTGTTGATTTGATTATTATTTCCGCTGCGTAGTTGATTATTTATACATATAGTATTGAGAGTAATTGCATTAATGCATTCTAGAGGCTCCCCCAAAACTTTCATGTAATGTTCTTAGCACAGAGTTAGACTAGCATACATTTTGGGTAGGGAAGCCAATCATCTAAATTGAAAGTTGTTAAAAATCTTAATCCAAACATATGTGGGGTTTACTATAGTGAGTCATCACTAAAGTGGGTCATTACAAATGATGTGGGATGTTAGGTGTTGTCTGCATGATGCAACATGCAAATGCACATCTTGGTGTAGTTAGAGTCATTTGCTATTTTTATGCAATTAGTTTTTATTTGTTAGCACTTGTTGAGTTGTGGTAGGAAATTAGTAAATGGTTGAAGTGGGTATTTAGTTGTGATGTACGCATGTTACATGGGTGAGAGTTTGTTAGTTGTGAGTCCTATTTATTCTCCATGCGTAACAAGTTTTGCAATCAATGAATGAAAAAGTCTCCTTAGCTTTTATTCAAATGGCTTTTTTTTTTCTTGTCCCATGCAATAGTTTCTACAGTGTGGTATCAGAGATACACGTTGGTTCAAAAGCTCATTTTGACTTTAGGTGAAGCTTTTTTATAGAAAGCAATGGCAGGTAATATGCAGTCTGTAAGTGCATCCCAAACTATGATTCTTACTTTTAAAGGTGAGAATTATCAATTATGGAATACTAAGATGAAAACATTATTTACACCTTATGACTTATGGGAATTAGTGGAGAATGGTAATGCAAAACTTGCTAATCCAAATGCTAGATTAACAGTGGGACAACAATCAAAGTTGAAAAAAGAAAGATAGTGAGGCTCTTTTTTTTTTATCCAACAAGCTTTGGCTGATGCAATATTTCCAAGATTATTGGCAGTGGCCACCTCAAAAGAGGCATGGGATTTACTTCAAGAGAAATTACAAGGCACAAGTAAGGTAATTACTATAAAATTGCAAACTTTCCGTCATAATTTTGAAAATTTATCAATGGATGCATCTGAAAAAATTGAGGATTTTTTCTCAAAGGTTAAAAAAATTGTGAATCAAATTAAATCTAATAGTGAGGATTTTTCCAATCAAAAAATTGTGCAAAAAGTTTTGAGAAGCCTTCCTTTTAAGTATGATCATGTTGTTGCTATAAAGGTTTACCTGATTATTCTATAAATAAGCTAATGGGTTCCCTTCAAGCACGTGAATAGTGTTGGACGAAAGCAACGAAAAAAAAAATCAGTTGAGCAAGCATTTCAATCAAAAGTGAATGTTAAAGGATTTCTAAAAAAATTTAGGGATAGCAAATAGTCGCGAACAGGGACATGTATGCAGTCATGGCCATTGAAATGCTTTCTGAGGACAAGGAAGATGTCAATTCAATGGGAACCATCGAAACAATGGAGGTAATGGTTTTGAGTTTTATTGCTTTATTTGCAAAAGAATTATTCATACTGATGATGATTGTTGGTATAAAAATAGAGCTGCTGAAGGAAAAAATTTACCTCAATACCACCATTGCAAAAAGTTTGATCATGTGAAAAAAAATTGTTTTCAAAAGACTAGAAAGCAAGCTAATTTTCTTGAAGAAAAAGGAAAAGGAATTGATGAAACTGGAGATAACTTATTTGTTACATGCCTAGCCACAAATATTCAATCCAATGATGATTTATGGTATCTTGACAGTGGTTGTAGTAACCACATGACTAGCAATATCAATTTTTTGTGGATATTGATAAATTAGTGAAGCCAAAAGTACAGTTGGGTGACAACAATCAAGTTCAAGTGCATGGATTAGGCACTGTTGCTATTGCTTTAAAATATAAAAAAAAGTGCATTTATGATGTCATATATGTGCCAGGATTACCTCCAAATTTACTAAGTCTAGGCCAATTGATGAAAAAGGTTTACTATGCCATTTTTTTATAATGATGAATGCATGATTTATGAGAAAAAGAGCACAAATTTGACTTTTTTTGTAAAAATGATAGAAAATATGATGTTCCCTCTCCCCCTTTGCAAACCTCACAATTAAGGCCTTCAACGCCTCAAATGATGATTTTATGTGTGGCATAGGCAGTCTGGCTGGTGGGTTACATTTGTTGCTTGCGTTGAATATGGTGACAAGATTTCCTAATGTTGGCAAGGAAAGAATAATTTATAAAGCATGTGTGGATGGAAAACAACACCTTAAGCGATTTTCGGTAGGAAAATCTTGGAGAGCACATAAGCCCTTGATGCTTGTGCATGCTAACATTTGTGGTTCCATGAAAACTCTATCATTGAATAGGAGAAAATATTTTCTAACTTTTGTGGATGATTTTACAAGAATAATGTGGGTATATTTTTTAAATGAAAAATCAAATGCCCTTCATTTTTCCAAGCAATTTAAAGTGTTGGTTGAAAATCAATGTGGTTTTTTTGTTTTGACCTTGTGAACTGACCATGGTGGAGATTTTACTTCCAAAGAATTTAGTGTATTCTGCAGTAAGATGGGCAAAAAAAACTAACTCACTACTAGCAATACCCCACTGGAAAAATGGGGTCACAGAGTGCAAAAATAGAACCATTGTTGAAATGGTAAGGAGCATGCTGAAATATAAAGGACTTCTAAAATCATATTAGGCTAAAGCAGTGGTAAATGTTGTCTACTTGATAAATCGATCTCCTAAAAGGCCAATGAAAGGAAGGACTCCATACGAAACCTGGAATGGAAGGAAATCCAAGGTAAGTCACTTGAGAATTTTTGGTTCTTTAGCTTATGCATTTGTTCCATTTGAACAAAGACAAAAATTCAATGACAAAAGCATAAAATGCATTTTCATAGGCTATAGTGAGGAGTCAAAAGCATATCAGCTTTATAATCCTACTTCTAAAAAATTGATTATTGGCCATTGCTGACCTATACAAATCATAAACATTATAAGTGTTGCAGTGAAGACATTGCAAGCAAATTCCAAGGTGAAGGGAACATAAGCCCTAAAGTTATGGGATATCAACTCAAGTACTACATTCAAATATTCCAAGTTAATGTGGCTCACTCAAAAGACTTCAAATGAGCTTAGAGTGCAGTAGTTCAAATTTCAAAGCCATTGGACTTCATTTGATCACTCAACTCAACAAACATCAGATTCAAGTTTCACTGACTCAAGGCTTGGGGTCACTGAGCATATTCAAGCTTTTGAATTACTAAAGAGGCTAAAAATCACATGGCAACTCCAAAATATTTTTAGGAATGATGCTTCAAAGTCTCAAAGAATTTGAACTTTATGTCAACTCAAATTCAAGCTAAAGTGACTATCTCCTAAGTTCCCCATGGTCATTATAGCAACTAAGACTTCTACATAGAAAAAATAGTTGAAAATAACAAGGATATGTCCAAATATAACCAAGAACAATCCTTCAGAGTTTCAAAACATTTAGATATCATTTGGACCCAAACCAAGTTCAGATGATTGTCTTTTAAGCTTATTGGGATCGTTGTGCAAAGTGGCACTTCATGAAGACCAAATCAGTTAAAATTAGTGGAGGAAGTGCAAGTCATATTCAGGAGCAACTCTACAAAATTTCAAGTCAATTAGATGTCATTTGACCCAAATGCATCAAACAGGTCAACTTTGGATCAATGACCCCCAAACCTTGGGGTATTCTTACAAGGCCAAAGTTGATAAAAATTGGTTGAGAGGCTCAAAATGTGTTAAGGTTAAACTCCTCAAAGTCTCAAAGCAGTTGGGTTTCATTTGGGCGCAAAGCCAATTGATTACCTACAATTCAAGAGAACACCAACTTAGGACATGCAGTCAAGGGTCACTGATAAAAGTCCTACTTTCAAAAAGCCAAATTACATAAAATTTGGATTAAGCTTTCAACATGTTTTTGAAATCAACTTCTCCAAGTTTCAAGATCATCATAGGTCATTTTACCCCAAACAACCAAAGCAATTGTCCACTTTCATGAAAAGTCAAAGAGGGGGTTGATCAACTTTTAGAGGTCAAAACATAATGATATTTATGTGGCAAGCTCAAAATAATCCTAGAAAACATCCTTCCAAGTTTCGTGAAGTTTAAACATAATTTGGGCCTTAAACTAATAGTGACATGCCATATGTGCAAAAGACTCATAATGGCCATGCCCCACTATCACTAACACCTCTAAAATTTCAAGTGAGTAACCGCCCTTGGGGGTTATGAATAAACACCCTTAACCCCTTTGCAAGGTTGGTTGGCCATTCTGAAGACTTTAGCAAACATTTTGGAAATCAACAAAAGACCTTCTCAAGCATTTGGTGTTTTGCAAGCATCCAGACTTCTTCCATTCTTCTTCCCTAGACAAGCATGAGGAGAAAAATGATTCTGGGGAAAAAGATGCACACTGTTATCACTCATGGACACTAGGTGCCTAGCTATGAAACGTAAAGAAAGTTCAAGTGATGAAACTAGTGATGAAACTATGGTTTTCTTTTTTTTCCCACTTGAAGGGTGTTTGGCCATTTCCAAATTTGTGATCGAACCCTCCTGGATTTCATTTTGGTCTTTAAAATCCATAAGACCAGAATAATGCAACTTTGGCCATACTTGCTTGAACAAAAGCAACCTCGACGGATTCGCACAAAAGTGGTCCTTAAAATCAAAGAGGTGATTATCAAATATTATAGATGCTTCTAAGATTGAATTTGGCACTTCCAGTTGTCATTCCTAACTCCCAAAATCCGAAAATACAAGTTCTAGTACCTTGTAAGCACTTTGGAAGCAAACAATGGAGAAAGAGAAGCCAAATTTGGCCACTGCTTGTCAGTGACTGAGCCTCACGATCACTAACCCCCATTTTCCAATTTTCTGCTTTTTTTACCAAAATTTCATGTATCTTATCAATTTTTGTTTAGTTTAGATCACATATCAAAGGGAGAAATTGTAATTTTTAAAAGCTTATAAACAATCTGTATTCCCGAAGTCAGAGCATTTAACACATGTAAACAAAGAGAATTTAGTGATGATCAATAATTTTATTCCCATTTTTCTGTGTGTTTGGATTTGTGAATGTAGACTTGAATCCCTTGCACTCATCACAATTCCCACACTACAACCATGCTGTTATCTTCAATAAAAATGATGTTTAGAATTGGCACAGTGTGGTGTTGTATTCAGCGAAAATGATGTTTTGAATTGGCAAAGTGTGATGTTATATTCAATGAAAATGATTTTTGGAATCGGCAAAGTAAAAAAAATGACTGTGAGTGTACTAGAAGAAAATTATGCAATTGACCCATTGACTACAAGCAACCATGAGTTAGATTCATCTATGGATTCAACCCCAAGGAAGGTAACAAGTCTTTCTCATATTTATGAGTAATGTGATTTTGCTCTTTTTCAATAGAGCCCACTTGTTATGATGATGCAGTAACTAAAAAGGAATGGTTTAATGCAATGAAAGAGGAGATTGAAGCAATTGAAAAAAAAATGAAAATACTTGAAAGTTAGTTGACTTGCCACACAACAAGGAAGTAATTGGCCTCATATCGATCTACACATCCAAGTTCAACTCAGATGGATCATTACAGAGGCACAAGGCCTAATTAGTTGCGAAGGGATATTCACAAATGCCATGTATTGATTTTTCAAAAACTTTTTAACCTATGGCTAAAATTGATAATGTTAGAATTGTGTTGGCATTAGTAGCTTGAAAAGGTTGGCAGGTTTATCGATTGGATATCAAATCCGCATTTCTTAATGGCACCTCAAGAAGAAGTTTATGTGAAACAACCATATGGTTTTATTGTGAAAGGGATGGAACACAAAGTTTACAAGCTAAACAAGGCATTATATGGTCCTAAACAGGCTCCATGGGCTTCGTACAACAAATTGATAGGTATTTTCTTGACCATAATTTTCTTAAGAGTGCAAGTGATCCAACCCTGCATATGAAAACCCTAGGCAGCAATGAATTTTTAGTTGTGTGCTTATATGTGGATGACATGATATACACTAGGAATTCTTTTAATCTGATAAAAGAATTCTGGAAGAATATATGCATAATTTGGAAATATTAGATTTGGGAATTTTGCATTATTTTTTGGGAATCAAAGTAATTCAAAATTCAAACGGCACTTTTATATGCCAAGGAAAATATGCTTCATATTTATTAAAAAGGCATGGTTTGTGAGATTATAGCCCCCCTTGGACACCAATGAATTATAATGAGAGGCTAATTTTAATTGATGGCGTTAAAAAGGATGACGAGAAAATTTTCAGAAGCATAGTGGGAGGACTGATCTATTTTTGTCACACAAGGCCAGATATCATGTTTGTGGTGAGCATTGTTTTGAGCTTCATGTACAATCTAAGTAGACATCATTTGGGTACCACAAAGAGGATTTTAAGATACATTCAAGGAACACTCAATAAGATATTTTCACAAAGCCTTTCGTGGACGATAAATTCAAGAAATTTTGTACTATGATGGGAGTTCAACCACATGTTTGAATTAAGGCAGCATGTTGGAAATCTTAATTGTGTGGGGTCCACCATAGTGAGTTGGCACGAAAGTGGGTCATTACAAACGATGTGGGATGTTAGGTGTTGTTTGCAAGATGCAACATGCAGATGCACATCTTGGTGTAGTTAAAGTCATTTCCTATTTATATGCAATTATGCATTAGTTTCTATTTCTTAGAACTTGTTGAGTTGTGGTAGGATGTGGGCATTCAGTTGTGATGTTAGCTGTGAGTCCCATTTATTCTCCACGTGTAGCAAGCTTAGACCACAGAAAATTTGCACCTCGATAATTAGAAGTAATTTTTTGTTGGCCAAGTGGGTCCAGACCAATTGGGTTCAATATCTTAGGTGGTTTCTCTGATTATATTAGAAATTTCCTGTTTGTTAAAATAGTAGTTTCTTGATAAGATTAAGACTTTCCTTTTTTCTAAGAATAGAGTTCTTGGAGGATAAGGAAGTGATGATTATATAAATATGATGTAATATGTAACCCTGCATAGTGGCTGAGTTTCCAAGACTGTGGTTCTACAGATTGGAGGAGAACCTAGTGGAAATTAGTTGTTCATAGATGTAGGCATCTTTGCAGAACTACGTAAATATCTTATCTTCTTATGTGGTTTATTGTTGATCTTGGTTGCTTACGCACACACGCATACAACAAGTGGTATTAGAGCCTGGTTAGGATCCCCTAGGGCTTGGAAGTTGTGCGTGGAAGATCGTCGGTTTGGAGGATCTCTATTTTTCCATAAATAGAGAAGAGATCGATTACGATCTCTGTTGGCCACACACAGATCAATGAAGAAAAAGTTCGGTTCCCGAGTGTTGCTTGAGATCTTCTCCAGAAAAGATCGAGGGGTTTCTTACTGCCGAATTTGAAAAGAAAAAAAAAGCCGCAATTCCCGGTCTTCATTTCCCTATCACCACCACCGGACGCCGACCATCGTTGGTGATTGCTGTCACCGGACCAGACACCGACGATCCCTAGAACTCTCCGTAGTAGCTGAAGAAAGAAAGGCGCTTTGGCTTCCTGTTGTAGAATAGGGAAGTCGTGTTGAAGAAGACGACCTTTGTGGTTCCAGGTTTCAGGTTGGGTCAGACCTAACCCATGGTGCAAACCCAATCAAGCAGCACAGGTTGCAGGTCGGGTCAAGTTGGGTTGACCTGGCCTGTTTACAGCAAGTCCAGCTGCCAACTCATCGCGCTGACGTCAACCAATGTCAACAAAAGGTATGGTCAAAGGCCAGAGTTGACCAGATTGATGGCAGAATTTTGTTTCTGCAATATCTTGATCATCTAACGTCTGATCGGAGATTCGTTTGCACCTACGGCCTCGTTTCGAGCAGATCTACGTGTTTGTGGAAGAAGATTGGACATTTGATAGTCAACAAGGAGTTTGACTAAATCGGAGTGCAGAAAACTATTTTTGCGATATCGGGATCATCCGGGGTCGGATTCTAGATCCGTTTCTTCCAATGTGATCGTATTAACAAGATCTACAGCTTGGTGCAGGAGTTAAGGTCAGTGCTAGTTGTTTGTTTTTCCCTATTACTTAATTCAATTAAGATGGAGAATAACACTATCAACACTACCATGGTTAAGCTCAATCATTTCAATTGGTTGATCTGAAAACCGAAGATTGAGGATATTTTTTATTGTAAAGACCTTCATGATCCCGTTGAGGGGGATAGTGTCTAACGAAAAAATATGCGAGATGTTGAATGGAACAAGTTGCGTAGAAAAGTGATTGATCACTTCAGACAGTGGGTTGATAATAGTATATTTCACCACATATTTAATGAAACCAATGAGAATACCCGTTGGAAAAAGTTAGAAGCAATGTATAAAAAAAAGACTACAATGAATAAAAACCTTTTTTATTAGAAAGCTTGTAAACATGAAATTCAAGGATGGTGGTCAGATTGAAGATTAAATCAATGAGTTCCAAGGTGTAGTAAATCAGTTAGCCACTATAAAGATGGTCCTTGATGATGAGATGCAAGCTTTGTTGCTTTTGAGTTCTTTACCGGATACATGGGAGACATTAGTTGTTTCCGTGAGCAGTTCTACTCTAGATGGTATATTGTCCATGAGTCCGGTTACTAGTAGTCTACAGAATGAAGAAACTAGAAGAAAATTTGCAATGACAGATAATGCACAGGCCTTTGTCACTGAGAACAGGGGGAGGAGTAAGAGTAAAGGACCAAAGGGGTCGTGGCAAGTCTAGACGTGAATGACAGGCCAAGTCTGAAGGTGAATCATAGACCAAGAAAAAGTCTGTGAAATGCTTTTTCTATGGTAAGATGGGCCACATCAAGAAAAATTGTTTTGCCTTGAAAAAATAGAAAATATCCAACAATGAGAAGAATAATGATAGTGATAACACTACAGCTACTTTGGGAGAGGAAATACTAGTGCTCGTCAGCGATAATAATAAGTGTTTGAGTGTTGCAGATAAAAAGGTTAAGTGGGTTGTTGACACAGCAGCTTCCTACCATGCTACTCCTTATAGGAAGATGTACACGACATACAAAGCAGGTGACTTTGGTACTGTGAAGATAAGCAACACGAGTCATTTAGAGATTGCACAATGACGCTGAAAGATATGCGAGATGTTCCTAATCTGAGGTTGAATCTGATTTCCGGGACTGCATTGGATTATGCAAGTTATGAGCATTACTTCGGAAATGACAGATGGAAGCTCACTCGAGGGTCTCTTGTTATTGCGAGAGGAAAAGAGGGTAATACGCTTTATAAAACACATGTAAAGCTATGCAAAGGTGTGTTGAATATTGTTCAAGACAGTTTCTCTCTGAATTTGTGGCATAAAAGGTTTGGTCTTATGAGTGAGAAAAGCCGGCAGATGTTGGCAAAGAAAGATTTAATTGCTTGCTCCAAAGGTATATCCCTTAACCTTAGTGATTATTATTTTTATGGAAAACAGTATAGGGTTGCTTTCTTTTTAACATCAAAATTGAAATCAAATATGTTGGATTTGGTATATTCTGACATTTGTGATCCCAAGGAGGTAGAATCATTGGGTGGCAATAAGTTCTTTGTCATGTTCATCGATGATACATGCAGAAAAGTTTAGGTTGATGTGTTGAAATCAAAGGATTAAGTGTTCTAAATTTTTCAACAGTTTCATATCATAGTTGAAAGAGAAACAGATAAACTCTTAAAGTGTCTCTGCACAGATAACAGGGGTGAGTGCACATCCAACCAATGCAAAAGCTATTGCTTGAAGCATGGCATACGACATCAAAAGACAGTTCCTGGTACTCTACAGTACAATGGTGTGACAAAGAGAATAAACCGCACTCTTCTTGAGAAGATGAGATGCATGATGAGATTAGTTCGGTTGCCTAAGTCATTCTGGGGTGAATCTGTTCTAACTACCGATTATCTAGTTAACAAATCTTTCTCAGTTTCTTTGAATTTTGATCTTCCAGAAAGAAGATGGATAGGTAAAAATGCTTCCTATTCATACTTGAAGGTGTTTGGGTGTAAGGCGTTTTCATATGTACCAAAGAAGCAGCGTTTTAAGTTGGACGATAAGGCAGTGAGTTGCATCTTTCTTAGCTATGATGGAGATGAGTTTGGCTATAGGTTATGGGATCTAGAGAAGAGAAGTAGGGATGTAGTTATCCATGAAGACCAGTTCTTTGGAGATGTTGAGAAGATTGATAAGTCTTTTGAAACAGTTAATGGAGTAGTTGATCTCACACCGACTTTTTCTCCGGTACAAACTAAAGGTGGAGAAGGTGGACAAAATGATCTAGATTATGATGAGGCACAGGAGTTGCCAGATGGCGAGGGCGTTGAACAGGGGGAGCTGCAGTCTCCTCAGTCAGAAACCATAGAACCTCAAGTTAGGAGATCAACACGAAAGCGTTAACCATCAACTAAGTATCCTGTATCTAAATATATTTTGCTTGCTTATGAGGGGGAGCCAGAGAGCTTCCGAGAAGCAATGACTCATGCTGATAAAAATGAGTGAATGAAGGCTATGCAAGACGAGATGAGTTCTTTAAAAAAGAACAAGACATATGAGTTGGTACAACTTCCTAAAAATAGGAATGTTGTAAAAAACAAATGGGTGTTTAAACTGAAAAAGGATGAAAATGGAAAATTGGTAAAGCACAAAACATGGTTAGTGGTAAAAGGCTTCACACAAACGAATGGTATCAACTTCATTAATGCTTTCTCTCTTGTTGTGAAAATGACTTCTGTCAAAGTCGTCTTAGGTCTAACCACCAGTATAGACCTTAGGCTTGAACAGATGGACTTGAAGATAGCATTTTTTTCACGGTGACTTAAAAAAAGAGTTCTATATGACTCAGCCAGAGGGGTTTGAGGTAGAAGGAAAAGAACAGATGATTTGCAAGTTGAAAAAGAGTCTTTACGGGCTGAAGCAAGCACCGAGACAGTGGTACAAGAAGTTTGATTCTTTCATGTTGAGTCATAGGTACCGGAGGATAGCTGCAAATCATTGTGTTTATGTTTGTCAATTTATCGATGGTAAGTTCATCATCCCTCTT
The DNA here is from genome assembly GCA_037013555.1 of Sextonia rubra. Taxonomy (NCBI): domain Eukaryota; kingdom Viridiplantae; phylum Streptophyta; class Magnoliopsida; order Laurales; family Lauraceae; genus Sextonia; species Sextonia rubra. The sequence continues at coordinate 12,012,043 of JASUAD010000007.1, read as the reverse complement.
TTATATGTAGATGATATGCTGATAGTTGAACATGATAGCAAGTTGATTAGCAAGTTAAAAGAGGAGATGTCAAAGTCGTTTGACATGAAAGACTTGGGTCCCACACAAATGATATTGGGCATGCAAATATGTTGTGACAGGAGTTCCAAACAGCTGTGGTTATCACAAGAGAAATATGTTGAACGAGTTCTTGAGCAGTTCAACATAAAGAATACTAAGCCAGTTAGCATGCCTCTAGCCAGTCACTTCAAACTAAGCAAGCGCTTGTGTCCTACTACAGATGATGAAAAGGAACAGTTGGCATGTGTTCATTACTCCTCTGCTGTGGGAAGTTTTATGTATGGCATGGTTTATACAAGGCTAGACATTGCTCATGCTGTGAGTTTATTGAGTAAATTTCTCTCTAACCCTGGAAAAGAGTATTGGAAAGCAGTGAAGTGAATCTTTAAGTATTTGAGAGGTACTTAAAGGTGTGCTTGTATTTCGGAGGCTCAAAACCAGTGGTAAAAAGTTATACTGATGCTGATTTTGCAAGCGATCTTGATCGTCGATTATAGACTTCTAGTTATTTGTTTACTTTCGTAGGGGAGCTATCTCTTAGCAATCGAAGTTGCAGAAGTGTACAGCACAGTCTACAACTGAAGCAGACTACATAGCTACTAATGAAGCAGGGAGAGAGATGCTTTGGTTGAAGAGATTCCTTCAAGAACTAGGTTTGAAGCAAGAAAAATATGTGGTTTACTATAATAGTCAGAGTGCTATGGATTTCAACGAGAATGCTACATATCATGATCGCATGAAGCACGTTAATATCAAGTACCATTAAATTCGTGAGGTGATCAAGAAAAACTTCATGAAACTGGAAAAGATTCATTCGGACAAGAATCCCTCAGACATGATGACAAAAGTTATGTCTAAAGGAAAGCTGGAGCTATGTTCAAAGTTGGCAGGGCTGAACTCCCAGTAAGGGGTTCAAAGCATCTTCTCCATGGTCTGGAGAGGAAGATTGTTGGCCAAGTAGGTCTAGACCAATTGGGTTCAGTATCTTAGGTGATTTCTCTAATTATATTAAGAATTTCCTGTTTGTTAAAATAGTAGTTTCTTAATAGGATTAGAACTTTCCTTTTTTCTAAGAGTAGAGTTCTTGGGGGATAAAACAGTGATGATTATATATATGATGTAATCTGTAACCCTAGATAGTGGTTGAGCTTCCAAGGCTGTAGTTTCATAGATTAAAGGAGAACCTAATGGAAATTGGTTTTCCATGGATGTAAGCATCTTTGCCGAACCACGTAAATCTCTTGTCTTCTTGTGTGGTTGATTGTTGATATTGGTTGCTTACGCACACATGTGCACAAAAATTTTTGCAACATTGCACAATCAACAGCATCACACACAAACATAGCCTAAATGCAAGATAGCAACTGATGTAACGAAATATAATTCATGAGAAGCTTTTTCATGAAGGAAATATCTTTTCCTTCCACTTTTTGTTTTTAAAATTTAGTTGCAAGAACATTTTTATGAAAGATTGGAAAGAATCAGAGATGATCATGCCACCATTTTTAATTTATTCTAAGGAAAATGCATGATAAATTGCAATGCTAGAACACATAATTTTGGGTATCATTCTTTTTTTCTACATAATCATTTTCCCCTCCTGGGTCTAAGTTTCATCCTCATCCAACCGATATGGACTATTGAATTTTCTTGATTAGAAATTAACACCCTCTAAAACTGTTAAAATTATGGTGATCTAGCGGGCTTTTTTGATAGGTAAAATCTCATCCCTTCTAACACATATCTTTTATTAAAGTGTTGCTAATTGAGAATAAACGCCACTTTTCATTGGTGGATATTGCTACAAGGGGTGAAACTTTACTCATAATTAGAAAAGGTGAGAAGCTTCCTAATTTGCACTTGACAAGAGTAGTGAGGTTAAATTGCAAATCTGGAGAACTTTGAAGTCTCATGAACGCATAATTCCTCTCTTTCCGAGAACTTTCAATGTAAGTTCTCAAACTTTAAACTTGCTTTTGATAGTGAAGGATGCAGCGCGCCATATCTGGCCTCAGTATAAGGATAAAAAATATGTAGTGAAGAATGCATAAACAATTTATTCTTACTCTGACTAGGTATCATAGAAGAATGCACTGTTGTGCGCGTGTGTGCAAAGGCAACCAAGATCAACCAATCACCACACAAGAAGACAAGAAGATTTACGTGGTTCGGCAAAGATGCCTACGTCCACGGGAAACCAATTTCCACTGGGTTCTCCTCCAATCTGTGAAACCACAGCCTTAGAATCTCAGCCTCTCTAACTGACTGCCCTCTCTAGGGTTACAGATTACATCTCATATATATATAACCAGTACATCCTTATCCCCCAAGAACTCTATCTCAAGAAAAAGGAAAGTCCTAACCCATTAGAAAAACTACTATTTAACAAAATAGGAAATTCCTAATACATTAGGAAACCACCCCAGACATAGAACCCAAACATGGTCTGGACCCACATGGCCAACAATCTCCCCCTCCAGACCATAGGGAAGATGCCCTGAACCCCTTAATGGGAGTTCAGTCCTGCCAACTCTGAACACAGCTCCAGCTTTCCCTTAGACACAACCTTGGTCATCATGTCCAAGGGATTCTTGTCCGAATGAATCTTTTCCAGCTTCATGAAGTTCTTCTTGATCACCTCACGAATCCAATGGTACTTGATATCAACGTGCTTCATGCGACCATGATATGTAGCATTCTCACTGAAATCCATAGCACTCTGACTATCACAGTAAACTACATATTCTTCTTGCTTCAAACCTAGTTCTTGAAGGAATCTCTTCAACAAAGCATCTCTCTCCCTGCTTCATTAGCAGCTATGTATTCCGCTTCAGTTGTAGACTGTGCTGTACACTTCTGTAACTTCGATTGCCAGGAAATAGCTCCCCCCACAAAAGTAAACAGATAACCAGAAGTCGACAACCGACGATCAAGATCGCCTGCAAAATCAGCATCAGTATAACCTTCCATGACTGGTTTTGAGCCTCCGAAACATAAGCACACCTTGGAAGTACCTCTCAAATACCTAAAGATCCACTTCACTGCTTCCCAATGCTCTTTTCCAGGGTTTGCGAGAAATCGATTCACTAAACTCACAGCATGAGCAATGTCTGGCCGTGTACAAACCATGGCATACATAAGACTCCCCACAGCAGAGGAGTAAGGAACACATGCCATCCGTTCCTTTTCATCATCTGTAGTAGGACACAAGCGCTTACTTAGTTTGAAGTGACTGGCTAGAGGTATGCTAACTGGCTTAGCATTCTTCATGTTGAACCGTTCGAGAACTCGTTCAACATATTTCTCCTGTGACAACCACAGCTGCTTGGAACTCCTATCACGACGTATTTGCATGCCCAATATCGTTCGTGCGGGACCCAAGTCTTTTGTAACACTCCGACCCGAGTTGACCCGGATTAGTGCGTAATTTCGTGTGTTTTTATCGCTAAGAGTGTTTTGATTTGGTTTTCCTTTGGTTTTGACTCGTAGAGAGATCGTTGGGTTGAGTTTGACTTGGTCTAAGTAGATCGAGCCCTTTTTCGTAATTTTGGCTTTTGATTGACCTTGTTAGTTTCGCGTCATTTTGACGTCAGCGCGTGTATTTCGTCGAGCTTGTCGATTGTCGTAACTGTCTTGAATCCGAATGAGTTCGTTTGCTCTCGTTGGACTGTCATTTGACTCAAACTGATATTTGTATAAGCTATTTGGCCTTAAATGTAATTTAGACTCAAATTAAGTATAAAAAATCCCACCAACTCCCTGTCTCTCTCTCGATCGTCTCTCTCGCTCTCTGTTTGTCTCTCTCTCTCGACAGCTCTCTTTCTCTCCTTCTCCTTTCTGTTTCTGTGCTTGAGGGAGGAAGAAAGGAGCTCGTTTGTGCGTGTGTTCCCGGTGGACTGAGCCAATCAGCGTGTGGATTTCGTCCGTGAGGCAAGTATAAGCCCAAGTTGTATGAACATCGATTGATAGTGATTTGATCGTCTTGTTTTTATGTTTCATTGTGTTTCTCCGTATTAGACAGCTCTATTCAGCTCATTTTGCTGTTTTCTTCCGGTTTCCAGCTATTTTGTGCACTTTCTGTGTGACTGTAACAAGTTCAGAAAAATGAGTCCGTGCACTCACGGCTAAGCCGTGAAATGTGCTACGGCTAAGCCGTAAAATGGCTTACGGCTAAGCCGAGACCCAACCGTAAACCAAACCGTAGAACAGTACAGACTGTTAGCTGAAAATAACTGGATGTTGGCAATTTGACATTCTTCTACGGCCCAGCCTGATCTAAGCCGTACATTGTCTTACGGCTAAGCCGTGGACCAAGATACGGCTGAGCCGTAGAGCAAAATACGGTTAAGCCGTAAATCCGAAGGGATATTTGGGGAACCTCAGCTCAGCCGCAGTGCATATTACGGCTAAGCCGTAAGATGCCACGGCTAAGCCGTAAGGTTACCTACGGCTACACCGTGAGACCCTGAGAATTGAATGAAAAGGGACTAGGTTTAAGTAAAAGACCGTATATGACTTTCATGTTAGAATGTAGCGAACCTGGACATGCCCAATGGAATGTTTGAATGACATGAATGATCTCAAGGGCTGTGAATCATTCATGCTTGTATCCAGCTGTTTAGCACCTCCCCATGGGTGTTGGTTTAAGGGACTTCGGTGCACACTCCTGACACTGCAACACTAGACAATAGTGCATCGGACAACTTAAAACTACATCAACATGCACGGTTAGAGACACTGGATAATTAGTATAGGATTGGCTTGTAATTGACCTTGATTCGTAAAGGTATCATGATGTGTACAGCATATTGATTACGGTTATGCCCTCTTATGTGTTCTGCGCTGGACCTCTCGATTCTGTGGGACATGCAGCAACCCCAGAGCGAAGCCCGGGCGGAACCATTCTATTGTTATATTGGTATCAGTGTTATCATTGTTCCATTGGAGTACTTGCATCAGTCATGAGTCAGTGATTGTGATTGATATTCATTGTCAGCACTTCTTGTAATTGCTTATGTACATTCAGTCCGTATATGCGATGCACTTCCTATTGTTGTTCAGCATGATATGTGAGATCTGTAAGTGATAAGTGATTGATTGATTGATTGAGGTGCATCATCCGATTGATTGTGATTGGTCTTGGCACTACTGAGCCTCAGCCTTAGGATACCCGACGGGGTTAACTTTGGTTTAGTTTAAGTGTTTGCCTCTGCAGAGTGTGATTGTCCTGGGACTCCGGACCCCGGGAACTAGAGACCCATGCGTACCCTGGCCCGGTCGCTGGTGTTCTCATCCTGATTGCTCTCGTAAGGGAGAAAATGGCCAATGTAGTAGCCACTTGATTGTTACCTGTTTATGATTCTGATAGCATGCTTATTCATTTGCATAATTGTTTAGTATACAGACAAAATTTCTATGGATATTGCATTATGACTATTGTTCGGTATTCTTCAGTTTTAGACACAATTCGTGTTATCTTCTTGTTGGCTTATACTTTGCTAAGTCGTTGTACTTATACGTTTGTCTTGTGTGTTGCAGGCTCAGATCCCTCTTCCGATCCTGCGTCGGTCGACCCGACTGCAGGAGAGGCTCGCGAGGCCCCCTCCGGCCTAGAGGAGTGGACTTGATCCATCCTCCAGAGTACGGTTTGCATCATTTTGGTTTTCCCCATTCCTTGTGTTGGAGTCTATTGAGGGGATTTTTCTGTAATTGCACTAAGGGCTTCGAGTGATACCTGTATATTGTATTTTGATTTTTGGGAGCCCTCTTCCGTTACATACGTTCCTGTATTTTGTTATTGTTATTGTTATCAGTTTATGATCGTTTGTAATCTCCTATGTCTTTTGGTATATTGTGGTATGCCTTGATACGTACAGCTTCCGCGTACAGTTGTTTGCACGTGTGAATGATCCCTTGTGTGTGTATGCTTGGACGGGGTCCAGGTGTGCATGCACGGGAGTACGTGTGTCATTGGTTAGATTTTCTCTGACCCCCGGTCCCTGGGCTCGGGTTGTGACATACGTATTGTATGGTATCAGAGCATTGTCTCTCAGAGCTTTGTCTCTCAGGGCATTGTCTCTATCTTAGTGTGTAAGCATGTAGGCATATAGGACGTGGTGAGATTTCGTAGTCCAGTTTTGGACTGTTGTGTTTGGTCCCCTTGTCTTGTGAGTCTGTGTGCGTTCCCTAGTGTGTTAGCAGATTGACTTTTGTGTTTTGCAGGTTATGGCATCGGGATCTGGAACACACAACAACAATGATCAGGGAGATAACGAGAGTGGGTCAGCCGCTCCACAGCCACTTGTGAATTTTGACGAGCGCTTCTTGACTATGCTACAGGCTATCCATTCCTTGCAAGCGCAGGTTGTTTCGATCGTAGACCGACAGAGCCAAACGCCAGTTCGGCCTGCAGAGCAGCCAGTGGTTTTCCAGCCTAGAGAGAGCGATCCAAATGCGTTATACGACAAATTCAGGAAACGTGGAGCCACAGAGTTCTATGGTAATGAAGATGCGTTGAAGGCTAATCAGTGGCTAGAGCATACTGGAGATCTCTTCTCGACCATTGTCTGTGACGACCGGCAGAAGGTTATGCTTACGGCCTCGATGTTCCGAGAGGTGGCAAAGACGTGGTGGAAGAGTGTTAGTGCAGCCTATCTGACCTTGCCCAGTGAAACAGTGTGGGAGACGTTCCAGAAACAGTTCAGAAGGAAGTTCATTCCTGCTCATGTTCGACGCGTGAAGGAGGTTGAGTTTCTGGCCTTACAGCAGCAGCAGCTGACCGTTGCAGAGTACATTCACCGCTTTACCCAGTTGTCCCATTTTGCTGAGGACATGATCAATACCGAGGAGAAGAAGGTGAATCGTTTTATTTCTGGTCTACACCCGAGATACGCGAATTTTGTGACTGCCTTTCAGAGACCAGCTACTTTCGATGATGCGGTCGACAGAGCACACGCTGCGGAAGCCAACCACCTAGCAGAGAGAGCCATGGATTTTAAGAGGAGTGCACCAGTGAGTTCCAGGGGACAAAGTCAGAAGAAATGGAAAGGGAAGCAAGGCACTTCGAGTTTCTCCGGGAGCAGATGCGAGTTTTGTGGATTTGGACATCCGACGGAGAAGTGTTGGAAGAAGTCCGGAGCTTGTTTGAGTTGCGGATCGATGGAGCATAAGATAGCTCAGTGCCCGAAGACCAGGACTTTCCAGTCGTCCAGATCTATGGGGTCATCCAAATCTCTCAGTTCAGCAGCTTCGAACAGCCCCCATCCGTCTCGCCAGAGCCAGAAGCCCCAGCGTCAGACTGCTCGTGTGTATGCAGCCTCCCATGATCATGCAGAAGATGCGAAAGTGGTGGAAGGTAAAGTTCTCATTGCCCGAGCTGAAGCACATACACTTTTTGATTCGGGATCTACGCGTTCGTATGTTGCCCCTCGTTTTGCGGAACAGTTACCGCAACCCCCTCGACCGCTACCCTATTTGCTAGTGGTGTCCACTCCTGTGGGCAAGAGAGTGGAGTGTAGTGTATACTACCCTCAGTGCGACGTGGTGATTGAGGGTCGCCAGCTGCCAGTTGATTTGATTTTGTTGTCCATGTTGGATTTCGATGTGATCCTTGGAATGGACTGGCTAGCGCGGTATCGTGCCTGTGTTAACTGTTACAACAAGTCGATTTACTTCGATTTTGAGAAGGGGTTTCGTTTCGAGGGCAATCAGGAGAGATGCCCGAGGCGTGTCATCTCCGCATGCAAGGCGGATCGTTTGATACGCAGAGGTGGTGCAGGATTTCTTGCTTTTGTCTCGGAGAAGAAGGAGGTGAAGCAGTTGAGCGATATTTCGGTAGTACGTGAGTTCCCGGATGTATTTCCGGAGGAAGTACCCAAGTTACCCCCTGTCCGAGATGTAGAGTTTGCGATCGACCTAGTGCCCGGTACAGCACCCATTAGTTTAGCTCCTTATCGTATGGCCCCTGCTGAGTTACTCGAATTGAAGACGCAATTGCAAGATCTTTTGGAGAAGGGTTTCATACGGCCGAGTGTGTCACCGTGGGGAGCTCCAGTGTTGTTTGTGAAGAAGAAGGACGGTACCTTACGGATGTGTATAGATTACCGGCGGTTGAACAAAGTCACGATCAAGAACAAATATCCATTGCCGCGTATTGATGAGTTGTTTGACCAACTTCAAGGTGCTGCCTATTTTTCCAAGATTGATCTGAGATCGGGGTATCATCAACTCCGGGTGAAGGAAGACGATATTGCCAAGACTGCTTTCAGGACACGGTACGGACATTTTGAGTTCCTCGTGATGCCATTTGGATTAACCAATGCACCTGCTGCCTTTATGGCTTTGATGAACAGGATCTTCGCTCCTTTTCTGGATCGTTTTGTAGTGGTCTTTATTGATGACATTTTGGTGTATTCGAAGACCCCAGAGGAGCATGAGGAACATCTACGTCGAGCCTTGCAGTTGTTGAAAGAGCATCGCTTATATGCCAAGCTGTCGAAGTGTGATTTTTGGCTCGAGCAGGTAGCTTTTCTTGGTCATACCATTTCACGAGATGGGTTGGCAGTGGATCAGATGAAAGTTGAAGCAGTGATGAATTGGCCCAGCCCAAAGACTGTGACGGAGATACGGAGTTTTCTTGGATAAGCTGGATATTATCGTCGCTTTATTCAAGATTTTGCCAAGATTTCTGCACCATTGACTCGATTGACCAGGAAGAGTGTTCCATTTCTGTGGACGGACGAATGCGAGTGCCATTTCCGGATGTTGAAGGAGAAGCTTACTTCGGCTCCAGTTTTGACGTTACCAGATGGGCATGAAGGATTTATGATCTATTCAGATGCTTCTCGAGTCGGTTTGGGATGTGTTTTGATGCAACATGGCAAGGTGATTGCCTATGGCTCGAGACAACTTCGGGAGCACGAGAAGAACTACGCCACGCACGATTTAGAGTTGGCAGCCATCGTTTTTGCGTTGAAGATGTGGAGACACTATTTGTATGGCGTGACATTTGAAGTGCATTCAGATCATCATAGTCTACAGTATCTCTTCACGCAGTCTGAGTTGAATATGCGACAGCGAAGGTGGCTTGAGTTGATCAAGGATTTTGATTTCCCCATCAAGTATCATCCAGGGAAAGGCAATGTTGTTGCAGATGCCTTGAGTAGGAAGTCGGAGATTCTTCAAGCTTTGGACAGCCTTTATTTTGTGAGGCACGCACAGCCAGTGGAACTGCAATCGGTGGAGAACCGTTTGACACTTGCCAGTACAGTGAGCTTTCAGCTTGATATTATTCAGCGTATTAAAGACCAGCAGTTTGAAGATGCGATGTTGAAGCGAATTCGGGATAGCATTGCAGATCGACCAGACTTTCGTTTGGAGGGTGATGTTTTGTATTTCAGGAGCAGATTATGTGTGCCAGCAGTAGATGCTTTAAAGGAGAGTTTGATGACCGAAGCACACCATGCACGTTACTCTATGCATCCTGGAAGTACGAAGATGTACCGAGCTCTCAAGGACAGATTCTGGTGGAACAACATGAAGAGAGAAATTGCTGGGTTTGTTGCCAGATGTTTGACTTGCCAGAAGGTGAAAGCTGACCATCAGAGACCTCCAGGTTCCTTACATCCATTGCATATTCCCCAGTGGAAATGGGAGCACATTTCGATGGACTTTGTTTCGGGTTTACCCCTGACGAGCAAGAAGAACAGTGTCATTTGGGTGATCGTGGACAGACTGACGAAGACAGCCCATTTTCTTCCATTCAAGAAAGGCATGACATTTTCCGAGATGGCGAAGAAGTTCGTTGATGAGATCGTGAGACTACATGGTACGCCCGTGTCGATTGTGTCAGATCGAGATAGCCACTTTGTTTCTTCATTTTGGAGAGCATTCCAGGAAGCCATGGGAACGAAGTTGAGCTTCAGTACGGCGTATCACCCGCAGACTGATGGACAGTCAGAACGAACTATTCAGACGCTCGAGGACATGTTACGGGCCAGTGTGCTGAATTTCGAGAAAGAATGGGATTTGCATCTCTCGTTGTGCGAGTTTGCGTATAACAATAGTTTCCACGAGAGTATTGGAATGGCACCCTATGAAGCTCTGTATGGACGGAAATGTAGAAGTCCTGTTTGCTGGGAAGAAGTTGGAACAAGGAGTTTCCACGGACCGACAATCATTGCTGAGACTACAGAGAAAGTTCAGAAAGTGATTGACAATTTGAAGATTGCCCGATCGAGACAGAAGAGCTATGCAGATACGCGTAGAAGAACCTTGACATTTCAGGTTGGAGATTGGGTATTCTTGAAGGTCTCACCGATGAAGGGCACGGTACGATTCGGTCAAAAAGGCAAGTTAGCGCCAAGATATGTGGGTCCATTTGAGATCAAGAGCCGGATTGGTGATCTAGCGTACAGATTGATTCTACCCGTGGAGTTTTCTGGAGTACACGATGTTTTTCATGTGTCTATGCTTCGCAAGTATGTTCGAGACCCGACGCACGTGATTCGTTACGATGATATTCAGATGCAACCTAATGCGTCATACGTTGAGCGTCCGCTCCGTATTGTTGGGACTAGAGAACAGCTCTTGCGTACGAGGACTATTCGATGGGTTAAGGTACTTTGGGAACATCATGGACCTGATGAAGCCACGTGGGAACTAGAAGATCAGATGGCACGACAGTATCCTTATCTGTTTGCTCAGGTACGCGTTCATTCCGAGGACGGAATGATGTCCAAGTGGGGGAGGATGTAACACTCCGACCCGAGTTGACCCGGATTAGTGCGTAATTTCGTGTGTTTTTATCGCTAAGAGTGTTTTGATTTGGTTTTCCTTTGGTTTTGACTCGTAGAGAGATCGTTGGGTTGAGTTTGACTTGGTCTAAGTAGATCGAGCCCTTTTTCGTAATTTTGGCTTTTGATTGACCTTGTTAGTTTCGCGTCATTTTGACGTCAGCGCGTGTATTTCGTCGAGCTTGTCGATTGTCGTAACTGTCTTGAATCCGAATGAGTTCGTTTGCTCTCGTTGGACTGTCATTTGACTCAAACTGATATTTGTATAAGCTATTTGGCCTTAAATGTAATTTAGACTCAAATTAAGTATAAAAAATCCCACCAACTCCCTGTCTCTCTCTCGATCGTCTCTCTCGCTCTCTGTTTGTCTCTCTCTCTCGACAGCTCTCTTTCTCTCCTTCTCCTTTCTGTTTCTGTGCTTGAGGGAGGAAGAAAGGAGCTCGTTTGTGCGTGTGTTCCCGGTGGACTGAGCCAATCAGCGTGTGGATTTCGTCCGTGAGGCAAGTATAAGCCCAAGTTGTATGAACATCGATTGATAGTGATTTGATCGTCTTGTTTTTATGTTTCATTGTGTTTCTCCGTATTAGACAGCTCTATTCAGCTCATTTTGCTGTTTTCTTCCGGTTTCCAGCTATTTTGTGCACTTTCTGTGTGACTGTAACAAGTTCAGAAAAATGAGTCCGTGCACTCACGGCTAAGCCGTGAAATGTGCTACGGCTAAGCCGTAAAATGGCTTACGGCTAAGCCGAGACCCAACCGTAAACCAAACCGTAGAACAGTACAGACTGTTAGCTGAAAATAACTGGATGTTGGCAATTTGACATTCTTCTACGGCCCAGCCTGATCTAAGCCGTACATTGTCTTACGGCTAAGCCGTGGACCAAGATACGGCTGAGCCGTAGAGCAAAATACGGTTAAGCCGTAAATCCGAAGGGATATTTGGGGAACCTCAGCTCAGCCGCAGTGCATATTACGGCTAAGCCGTAAGATGCCACGGCTAAGCCGTAAGGTTACCTACGGCTACACCGTGAGACCCTGAGAATTGAATGAAAAGGGACTAGGTTTAAGTAAAAGACCGTATATGACTTTCATGTTAGAATGTAGCGAACCTGGACATGCCCAATGGAATGTTTGAATGACATGAATGATCTCAAGGGCTGTGAATCATTCATGCTTGTATCCAGCTGTTTAGCACCTCCCCATGGGTGTTGGTTTAAGGGACTTCGGTGCACACTCCTGACACTGCAACACTAGACAATAGTGCATCGGACAACTTAAAACTACATCAACATGCACGGTTAGAGACACTGGATAATTAGTATAGGATTGGCTTGTAATTGACCTTGATTCGTAAAGGTATCATGATGTGTACAGCATATTGATTACGGTTATGCCCTCTTATGTGTTCTGCGCTGGACCTCTCGATTCTGTGGGACATGCAGCAACCCCAGAGCGAAGCCCGGGCGGAACCATTCTATTGTTATATTGGTATCAGTGTTATCATTGTTCCATTGGAGTACTTGCATCAGTCATGAGTCAGTGATTGTGATTGATATTCATTGTCAGCACTTCTTGTAATTGCTTATGTACATTCAGTCCGTATATGCGATGCACTTCCTATTGTTGTTCAGCATGATATGTGAGATCTGTAAGTGATAAGTGATTGATTGATTGATTGAGGTGCATCATCCGATTGATTGTGATTGGTCTTGGCACTACTGAGCCTCAGCCTTAGGATACCCGACGGGGTTAACTTTGGTTTAGTTTAAGTGTTTGCCTCTGCAGAGTGTGATTGTCCTGGGACTCCGGACCCCGGGAACTAGAGACCCATGCGTACCCTGGCCCGGTCGCTGGTGTTCTCATCCTGATTGCTCTCGTAAGGGAGAAAATGGCCAATGTAGTAGCCACTTGATTGTTACCTGTTTATGATTCTGATAGCATGCTTATTCATTTGCATAATTGTTTAGTATACAGACAAAATTTCTATGGATATTGCATTATGACTATTGTTCGGTATTCTTCAGTTTTAGACACAATTCGTGTTATCTTCTTGTTGGCTTATACTTTGCTAAGTCGTTGTACTTATACGTTTGTCTTGTGTGTTGCAGGCTCAGATCCCTCTTCCGATCCTGCGTCGGTCGACCCGACTGCAGGAGAGGCTCGCGAGGCCCCCTCCGGCCTAGAGGAGTGGACTTGATCCATCCTCCAGAGTACGGTTTGCATCATTTTGGTTTTCCCCATTCCTTGTGTTGGAGTCTATTGAGGGGATTTTTCTGTAATTGCACTAAGGGCTTCGAGTGATACCTGTATATTGTATTTTGATTTTTGGGAGCCCTCTTCCGTTACATACGTTCCTGTATTTTGTTATTGTTATTGTTATCAGTTTATGATCGTTTGTAATCTCCTATGTCTTTTGGTATATTGTGGTATGCGTTGATACGTACAGCTTCCGCGTACAGTTGTTTGCACGTGTGAATGATCCCTTGTGTGTGTATGCTTGGACGGGGTCCAGGTGTGCATGCACGGGAGTACGTGTGTCATTGGTTAGATTTTCTCTGACCCCCGGTCCCTGGGCTCGGGTTGTGACATCTTTCATGTCAAACGACTTTGACATCTCCTCTTTTAACTTGCGAATCAACTTGCTATCCTGTCCAACTATCAGCATATCATCTACATATAAAAGAAGGATGATGAACCGACCATCGATAAATCGACGAACATAGACACAATGATCTACAGCTGTCCTCCGGTACCCATGACTCAACATGAATGAATCAAACTTCTTGTACCACTGTCTCGGTGCTTGCTTCAGCCCGTAGAGACTCTTCTTCAACTTGCAAACCATCTGTTCTTTTCCTTCTACCTCAAACCCCTCTGGCTGAGTCATGTAGATCTCTTCTTTCAAGTCACCGTGAAGAAACGCGGTCTTCACGTCCATCTGTTCAAGCTCAAGGTCCATGCTGGCGACTAGACCCAAAACGATTCTGATAGAAGTCATTTTCACAACAGGAGAGAAAACATCACTGAAGTCGATACCCTTCGTCTGTGCGAAGCCTTTTACCACTAACCGTGCTTTATGCTTCACCAGTTTTCCATTCTCATCCTTTTTCAGCTTGAACACCCATTTGTTTTTCAGAACATTCCTATCTTTAGGAAGTTACACCAGCTCATAAGTCTTGTTCTTCTTCAAAGAACTCATCTCATCCTGCATAGCCTTCATCCACTCATCTTTATCAGCATGAGTCATTGCTTCTCGGAAGCTAGCTGGCTCTCCCTCATCAGTAAGCAACACATATTCGGATGCAGGATACCTAGTTGATGGTTGACGCTCTCGGGTAGACCTCCTAGCTGGAGGTTCCGTGGTTTCAATCCGAGGAGACTGCTGCTCCCCCTGCTCAACACCCTCATCATCTAGCAACCCCTGTGCCTCATCACAATCCGGATCGTTTTGTCCACCTTCTCCACCTGTAGTCTGCACCGGAGAAGGAGTCGGTGTGAGATCAACCACTCCATCAACTTTCTCAGAAAACTTATCAATCTTCTCAACATCTCCAAAGAACTGATCTTCATGGAAAACCACATCCCTACTTCTGATAAGTTTTCTCTTCTCTGGATCCCATAATCTGTAGCCAAACTCATCTCCACCATAACCAAGAAAGATGCAACTCACTGCCTTATCGTCCAACTTGGAACGCTGCTCCTTTGGTACATGTACAAACGCTTTACACCCAAACACCTTCAAATGTGAATAGGAAACATTTTTACCTGTCCATCTTCTCTCTGGAAGATCATAATTCAAAGGAACTGAGAAAGATCTGTTAATCAGATAAACGGCAGTCAGAACGGCTTCACCCCAGAATGACTTAGGCAACCGTGCTAATTTTATCATGCATCTCATCTTCTCAAGAATAGTGCGGTTCATTCTCTCTGCCACACCATTGTGCTGTGGAGTACCAGGAACTGTCTTTTCATGTCGAATGCCATGCATCAAGCAGTAGCTTTTGAACTGGTTGGATGTATATTCACCCCCATTATCTGAACGGAGACACTTCAAGAGTTTACCTGTTTCTCTTTCAACCTGGACATGAAACTGTTGAAACATCTAGAATACTTGATTCTTTGATTTCAACGGATAAACCCAGACTTTCCTGGATGCATCATCGATGAATGTGACAAAGTACTTATTGCCACCCAATGATTCTACCTCTATGGGACCACAAACATCAGAATATACCAAATCCAACACATTGGATTTCAATTTTGATGTCGAAGAGAAAGCAACCCTATGCTGTTTACCATATAAACAATAATCACAAGGGTCAAGGGATATACCTTTGGAGCAAGGAATTAAATCCTTCTTTGCCAACATCTGCAAGCCTTTCTCACTTCTTCTTCTTCCCGAATCGGTTTCTCTGTCTTCAAACAGAATCTCCGATTGACGTGTGGCCCAGCAAAGATCAACCTTGATCTCTCCTCTTCCCGTTGATCTTCGACGCACAATCGACGCGATCCGTAAATCGCAAAATCCAAGCGATCTCAACCTCGCTCTGATACCACTTGTTGTGCGCGTGTGTGCAAAGGCAACCAAAATCAACCAATCACCACACAAGAAGACAAGAAGATTTACGTGGTTCGGCAAAGATGCCTACGTCCACGGGAAACCAATTTCCACTGGGTTCTCCTCCAATCTGTGAAACCATAGCCTTGGAATCTCAGCCTCTCTGACTGACTGCCCTCTCTAGGGTTACAGATTACATCTCATATATATATAACCAGTACATCCTTATCCCCCAAGAACTCTATCTCAAGAAAAGGGAAAGTCCTAACCCATTAGAAAAACTACTATTTAACAAAATAGGAAATTCCTAATACATTAGGAAACCACCCCAGACATAGAACCCAAACATGGTCTGGACCCACATGGCCAACATGCACTGCACAGGAAGTGATATTAACAGGGCTTGATCTGTCTAAGACTAAATCAGTATCTAATCCAAAAAGATAGTTGTGTTTTTTTTTTTTTTTTTTTTGGTTAGGAAAAGATTGTTGTGTTGATGATATGATTTGGGCATACCGTTATATGCTAGAATATTTGAAAGTGGTGCTTTTTTTTTATATATATTGACGGCCTGACGGATTTATCAGAAATTAAAGATGCAAGTGATAAGGAGGCCCGCAAACTATGACGTTGATGAAAAGTACCTTGCATCAGGTCATCTGTTTTTACATCTCTATGGAAGTTGAGTTGATGATATGATTTGGGCAAATTGTCAGATCATAGAATATTTTAAAGTGATGCTGTTTTTGCCGGGTTTAACACGCAGACTAGGTGGCCCGCCAACCATGACGTAATGAAGGGAACCTTGCGTGAGGTCGTCTGCATTTACGTCACTGAAGACGAGACACCTAACTGAAACTGGCCCAAAAGTTTTGCATCCAAATTGTCTCAGTAAATCTCCAACAGGGACCACTTACCGCCACATCACTATCGGCAACCTGGCATGCATGCCAACATGCATGCCGATGGTTATGTGGAGGTGAAGCAATGTTTAGGGTCAATAGCTAGGGTCCACAGAACTGCAGGATTTTATTGCATGATGAAGCCTACTCGAACATAATGATGCTAACAAAACTTCATTATATATTTTTTTGGTATTGCTCATATTAGTTAGGATTTAGGAAGAGTCCCTAACCAGATTTTTATTTTTAAAAGACATGTATATATATATTGAAAGACATATATATATTTGTATATATATATATATTGAAAGATAGTCCCTAACTAGATTTGGTTATATATAATCTGATCCAAAGATTTGTATACGCAAAATGAGAATTCGGTCCCCATTTGGACTAAAATAAATAACAAAGCCCACTAGATATTTTGGATGGAATGACAGTAGATTTTGTGGAACTCTATGAGATAGGAATTCTATACTTCTCAAGTCACATAGGAAAATGAAATCACCTCTGTCAAGGAAAATCAGTTTAATTTTTTCATTTTTAGTAGAACAATGTGTCACACCAAATGACCAAATAAGGGGTTATATGGAAAATCAAAACAATTTTACAGTTCATTTGTTGTCCGTCGCAGAAGACCAAATGACAAGTTTTCCTCTTCCGTGGCAGTAATTTCTGACCTAGGGAGGTCGGAAACCTTACTCCCTCCTGCACTTGGAAATTAAGCAAAAGGGGACAACTCCCTCTCCCTTTCATCACTGCACTGAATGGCAAGAGTAGGGAGCCAGATTTTTCCAGCTCCCTGCTCCCCGTTTTTTCCGCTGAAAGCAGGGATGCACAAACTGCCCCCTACTACATGAGGGATCTCTCTTGTAGCATTGAGAACACAACAGCGTATAGAATAGGAAATTAGGAATATATAACTTTCAAAGGCCTTTGAGCAGCACTTTCAAAGACCATTTTCTGTTTTCCATCAAGTTTTCTACTTCATAATGACTGCAGAAGGTAATCCATTTAGTTTCTATGTTTTTAATCCAAATGATACAAATATCTGCAGACTAATTTCAAAGTTAAAATTCCTTAGGACAGTATGACTATGAGCTTCCAATACTGTCACAAATATCTGCACACTTACAATTTTAAAGTTAAAATATCTTAATACAATTATTGATCAAACATAGAATATGCTACACTACTATATTCCACTCTCCTCTATTAATTACTGACTGTTTTTTCACTTTTCACACAGATGGTCCAGGTTAATGAGATCTGAGCCCGTATCATTGGGCAGACTGCCTTAATGTTTGATGGGCTCGATATACATGGTAAAAGTTAATGACAAGTTAGCTGTACGTGTTTCGTTCTGCTGTAGGTTGCGAACCAACAATCCCAAGAATTGAAAACTCCAAGTCAGGTGGTGTGGCCTTGCATACTGGGGTCCCTTTCTGTCGTTGCAACTCTCGAGATTATTTCTTGGTTGGTAATAGAAAATATCCATAATTAAAAGAAAGCCACAGTTCTAATTTAGTAGCCCAACCAAGAAAAGTAAGAAGCGCCAATGCATAGCTACACACATGACACAAGTGGATAATAAATATTTCATGCACTACCACAGTGGAATACATGGACACATCGTCACGCCCCTGTGCTTACTATATAACTCTGCACAAGCAGAGGACTGCTACATTCACATAAAAGAGACATACTCAAAGTGCCATACAAGTTGATGACATTTTCTCTCAGCGTGGGATTTGATATATGGAAACCACCGTGTGCCGCTTATACATTCTGTAGGTGTATATGTTGCAGTCGATGTTGCCATCAATGGCAATGGCTCCATTCCTTGGAGGGGGCTGTAAGGGTAGTGCTGGAGCATATGATTGAACTTGAAAAGCAGGCTTATATGCTGTGTACGTGTGTGTGTTGAATTCGATGTTGCCATCAGCTTCATACCTCAGAGGGGGCCGTAAAACGGTCCAATCACTGGGTGGTGCTCGAGCATAGGGTTGAACTTGAAAAACTGGCTCATTTTTCAGTGCTAATAGGTTCGCCTCAAGCAGTGGAAAGACTTCCCTCCCAATCTGGGCAAGGCGTTCTTGGGTTTCCATTTTAGACTAAAGGCAACTGAAGGTTGGTTAGATGTACAAGCCTCTTGGAGCAGCAATTCATTTAAATAGGGCTCTTTCAGGTGGCCCACTGTCAAAAGAAGTGTTTGATGGATTCGCTTTGGGGAGGTCCGTGCAAATCCCTCGACCAAATGGTCGGTAGATATGCTCTGACCTGGTCCTACCAATACTTGATAAACAAGAATAGTGTAAAACACGTTTATCGGCATAAATGATTGAATCTCAGAACTATTTATTATCTGGTGGCCAGATTGGAAGGAGATTCTAGCTAGTCAACTTACTTCCCCAGAAATTTTAAATTTCTACTTGGGCTAATAGGCAGGTTGGGAACTGTTTGCTTATGCGCCAAATATTCCAGCCTAGATCTACATACGGGCCTAAGAATTGGCCCAGGTCGAGCCCATTTACAAAAGGCATGGTCCTTTGTGCTGAACATGTTGGGCTAGATTTCCTTTCTACACGCATAGGATCAACTGGCGCATTAATCTATTGGGCCACAAAGTGTGAGCTACATCTACCCCTATGGCCTGAAAACATGACCCAAACCCAGCCCAGAATAGGGACAGGTTCAGGACTAGATTGGGATGGCCTAGCACATGAGCACCCCCAGATTTTGTGAATCCCTTACCCAGATTGGCCCGTCAGATGAATGTTACGTCCATGAATTTGCACAATTTAGGCATCATTTTAGATTGGATTAGGGACTTAATTAGGTTAAATGCATCATTATTCATTCAATTTCATCATTTCATGCATTTTCACCTAATTATTGGAATTTGTACAATTTTTGCACATCTTTTGCATTAATTAAGAATGTTTGCAATTTTTCTCTGAAGAACCCCAGTTGGAGTAGAACTCTGTCCGGACAAGTCCCACTTCAATGTGGGCTCTTCAGTATTTGATGTATTTAATTAGAATGTGCAGAAAATAAAATTTGTAGGACCCACAGAACCCTGGATGATTTGAGTCCCACTACTTGAAGATCCACACACTTAGAGTTTATCTGCCAGTGGATTCCATCTGAAGATCAGTTAAGGCTTCTAGAAGATCTTATCTTACCCTATTGTACCAAGAAATATTCTTAGAGATAGAGTCCATTGCAAATTAAAATTCAATCCCGTTTTTCTCAAAATAGCCTATCTTAAAATGACCATAACTCTCAGTCCAGATGTCGGATCAGTGCAAATGACCCACCATTGGAAAGCTCTTTCAAAGTAGATATCCGTGGAGCCCAAGATTGCACAAATCGAAGCTAAAATGAGAAAGTTATGGGCCTGGAAATTTTCAAATACAATTTTAGGCGGGATTGCAATTGCATCTACACTATTGAAGTATAACTGTTGCACATTTCTCTGTGGAGCCCATAAGAAGATCAGATAAGAATGCTTAAAGCCTTCACTTCATCTTATCTCTAAAATCTCTCTCATCTAAGGAGATAAACCCAATCAACATGCAACTGATCTTATCTCTCAATCCACCAAAAAAGAGGTCCAGATTAAATGAACCTGAGGAGCTAGAAAACTATAAAAGGAGGCCATGGGAGGCTCTTCCTCATTCCCAGCTAGATTTGGAAATCCCAGATCTCTCTCTCCCTCTCTTCTCCACCTCTCCCTTCTATTAATTTCTGTTTTTATTTTAAAGGTATTCTGGAGCCTTGTTCCAAAAACTAGGATCTAGAAAAGAGAACTCTGAGAGACTATTGTATAAGAAGAAGGAATCAATGAAGTTATTTTTGATGTTCTTTGCAATGGTGGGCTGAGTTTCTAATTAGAGCGAAAGATGAAGCTAAGTATTTTAATGTTCTAGTGTATATTTATTATTTTACTCTTTTCTGATTGTTTCTTGTTAATGTGCTTTTAAAATATAATAATAGATATGTCTTCATGCCAAAGGCAAACCTCTAATTTGTGTTCTTAATGAATAAATTTTATCATTTATACTTACTCTGATAGATTATGCTTAAATCTATAGTTATCTTTGATAGTCTATGCTTAGTTTGATAGGTGATGCTTAGAATATTCATTCTTTTATGAGGTGAAGGAGGTCTTGGGTATTGATTTTGTTTTTCTTAATTAAAGTTGGTTTTTGCAATAGTCAAATCATCCGGATCAGAAACATTGACTTGTTTCTGATCTGAGTAATAATTGAGACAAAAAGAGTAAATTAATTACATAAATTGGAATTTTAAATAATTTAGTGGATTCTAGCTGCTCTGATCTATTTTTTATCATTGTTATTAATTTGTTTAATTTCTGATTTGCATATTCGCACTTCTCTTTTATTATTGTTTTCCTTTTGAAAAAAAATCCAGATTTTTAATTAAAAAGTTCAAAAGTGCTCTCTGTGGGATCAACCTGTATTTGCCACTGTCTCAATAAGACAACTGTACATTTGCAGTTTTAAGTAGATTGATTAAATTCACATCAATGAACAATAACAAATAGAATGTAAGAAAGGTCATGTTGGTCTCTCTTCTTTTTGGGAGAATGCATTTATTTTTGTAAAAGAGCATTTCATTGGACAACCTGAGGGAAACAGATAGCTTGAAACCAGACCCCACAAAATCAGCTGCCTACCCTTGAGAACAGTAACGACCATCTGGGCCTATGTCCACATCACTTAAATAACAAAGCTTAGCCAACCAAGAAGGTGCCAAGTTAAACAATCTAGGAATATAGGAAAACTCTATGTGAGCAAAATTTAAAACAATCTTCTTCTTATCACCAATAATTGGATTGATTGCTCAATCAAATTGTCATTAAGTTAGAAACGTCTGAGAGTTTGAGATGGCGATTTTTTTTTCTCATATTGTTGAATGGTTCCCCTTGAATTAACCTTATAAATCTCTACTTCCCTTGAATTGCATTTCCATTTGTTTTTGGTCGTTGCATTTTCATTTATTTTTGAAGCAAATGCCCACTTCATTTAGTTGGAGTGGAAAAAGACAATATTTCCAAAGTTCTATCTTGGACGTCAAGAGAATAAATTCCTTTCTATTTCTAACCAAATAAGAGCCACAAAAGTGGCATCAAATTAGATGACATCTAGTGGTTTCATATCCACTATCAAAATTCAAACATGCATCAATGGATCCAACAGTTTTCTAAGTGCAGTGGCAGACCCAAGTGTTGGAAATTTATACTAAAAGCATACTTTTATGTATTTTTCTTTGACTAATTTACTTATTAGTATAGTTTGCTTTTTCCATATTAATGAGAATTTGTATGGGTAAATAGTGTTGTGATTTTCTGAACAATCACCCGTTGTGCGCATCCACGGAATCACAAGATCAACAATCAACCACACACAAGAAGAGACACCGAGATTTACGTGGTTCACCCAAATAGGGCTACATCCACGGGCACAGGAGGACGAACATCTTCACTATGACAAGTAAAGCATACAAGAGATTCCCACACTCTCACCTCATCTCTCCTACGTGGTGTGGGAACACCACGGGCAACTAATGCCGCCGCCGCAAGGTCTAGAGTTACAGACTATACAATATATAATCTCCGCTTTCTTGGGCACCAAGAAAGCCCCGGTACAATTACCAAAATACCCTTGACCTTAAACCAGTCCCTGGCTAACCCAGTGGACTCATCCGGCTAAACCGGAATACAAGACATAAACCTAACAATCTCCACCTTGGCTTGAATTCCGTACAACTCCGTACAACTCGAGCTACTAGGAGATAAAATCGGCAATGTCTTCACGTACCCTGCTGAATGGCACGTCACTGCACCAGGGATGCAGTCTTCTTCAACACTTTGACATGTTGAACCAGCACATGAACTTTGAGCAAAGTTCATACCCTCGTCAAACTCCACCTCGAACTAGAAGCTCGAAACCATTGACGAATCTGAGTGATATCTGAATCACTCACCATCTTGCCCCATCTTCAACATCACTGTGAAGATCCAATCACCACAAGCATGCAAGCAAAACAGATCGGGAATACAAGTCCAGATGACTCCATTGCAGAACAACCTCTGCCTCCGAGCGGTCAAAAACTCCATTTGACCGGGCCTCCGATCAACTGCTGATACATCAGCTCCTCCTTGCTGCTTTTCCGGCTTGGCTCTGGCAAGATGAATATCATCACATGCGATCATGTGAACCCCAAACGAACAACTTCGTTTGAATCAACAAACCCTTTGCAACTAGGCCGGCGTCTCCTATTATTGGGTTTGCAACAACAACCAGGTCGAGTAGACCTGATTCAAGCCTGAATCCACATCTGTTCAGATCTCCTCCAAATTTCTGCATCAAACTATAGATCTCGTTACCACGAGCACGCTGGAAGAAACGGATCTAAAATCCGACTCAGGATGGCTTCGATATCGTAAAAACAAGTTTCTACGCTCCAATCGGTCAAACCTCCTCCTTGACTGTCAAACAGCCAATCAACCTCTTCCATTGCGTAGATCTGCTCGAAACGAGTCCGTAGGCGCAAACGGATCTCCGATCGGACATCGGACGATCAAGATATTGCAGAAACAATTTCAGCCGTTAATCTGGTCAAATCTGGCCTTTGACCGATGCTGACGTCACTGCTGACGTCACTGCACTGTCTGCTGGGCTTCTGGAGCGGACCCGGGTCGGGTTCACCTGACCCGGAACTGAACTGCAATATGCGCTGGGCTGGACCGTCTGCTGACAGGTCGGGTCGAACCTGACCTGACCCGGCCTGAACCTGCTGACTGGGCTGGACCTTCTATTAACGGGTCGGGTCGGACCTGACCTGACCCGAAACCAAACCCGCTGTTGCTCTCTGGGTGCGATGCACTCGGGTCGGGTCACACCTGACCTGACCCGGCCCGGAACCTGCTGCGCTCGCTGGGTTTTTCCTCCACGGGTCAGGTCAAACTAACCCAACCCGAACCCAGACCCAAATCCGAAACAGGGTCGTCTTCTACAAACTTCTGCTCTGCAACCTGCAACGCCCTCTGCAGCCCGGTTTGCAGCGGCCGACACGCAGAGGTCTTCTGCGGCGCCGGCGACCAGCGACGTGAGGCGCGGCGACGGTACGTTGACTGCGACGGCGGGGCGGCAGCGTACGGCCGATGGAGACGGCGAACAGCGGCGGGGCTCACGGCGACCCGCGACAGATGATTCTCCAGCGGTGGAAGGGCAGCGGCGGATGCGAACGGCAGCGACTGCGACGGCGACGGAGGCGGGCGGGATTCCCGGCGTAGATCTCGGTGAGTTTCTTTCCCTTTTTTTTTTTCTTTTTTTTCTTCCTGGTTTTTCTCTGGACTGAGAAATTTTTCCTTTTTTTTTCTTCCTGGTTTTTCTCTGGACCGAGAAATCCTGTGCTTTTCTCTGCTTCCGGATCTCTTCCGTTCTTCGCAGCAATGAGCAGTACTGCACAGCGATCAAATCTCTGATCTCGTCGTCCCCAGGTCTCTTCTCCTTGGATCCATGGCCCACCGAAAATCAGAGACGATCTCTGATCTCTTTTTCTCGAAATCAAAGACTTCACGAACCTGATCTCAATTAATCTTCATGCGCACAACCTCCAAGCCACTGAGCGATCTCTACCTCGCTCAGAAAACCCGAGGAACACCAACCTCGGCTCTGATACCAAGGAACACCAACGTCAGCTCTGATACCAATTGTTGTGATTTTCTGAACAATCACCCGTTGTGCGCATCCACGGAATCACAAGATCAACAATCAACCACACACAAGAAGAGACACCGAGATTTACGTGGTTCACCCAAATAGGGCTACATCCACGGGCACAGGAGGACGAACATCTTCACTATGACAAGTAAAGCATACAAGAGATTCCCACACTCTCACCTCATCTCTCCTACGTGGTGTGGGAACACCACGGGCAACTAATGCCGCCGCCGCAAGGTCTAGGGTTACAGACTATACAATATATAATCTCCGCTTTCTTGGGCACCAAGAAAGCCCCGGTACAATTACCAAAATACCCTTGACCTTAAACCAGTCCCTGGCTAACCCAGTGGACTCATCCGGCTAAACCGGAATACAAGACATAAACCTAACAAATAGTTGCATTATTATTTACTGTGCATAAGTGCGTCTTTTATTCTATAAAGTAGACAAGTTGGTGTGTAGAGTTCAGCTTACGCACGGAACGCTTATTTGTTGGTTCTTATAGAATTTAAGTTATTGTTGTTCACAATCTAAATAGAGCTGTACACACCATCAGTACGATTGTAGCATGATGTTTTAGTAGGCTTGTCTTGACTATGGAAAATAGTGTAGTGTCAACTCATTATGCTAGTACACTTTGTGTATATTGAATAGGACCACTTTTGGGTTATTATCTTTATACTAACTATATAAGATTATTAACATCTAAATGGTTATTATGAGAGCTTGTGCTCTTAATCTCGATATAAATAATAGACACGTGCATTTAGTATTTGGCATTTTGATTTACAAAGGAGTGAGACTTTTTGTAGGTCAATAATCTCAGTAAATTGAATGACTACGCTACGTGTATGGTGCATATTAGTTTATTGACGGAATCCACGTCCCGTAATAGGGCTTGATGATATCCCCTTGATAAAGCTTATAAGTTTTGATTATGTCAAACCCTGCAAGTGGACTTAGTGTCCGACATATCAAATAAGTTACGTGTAAGGTCTCAAGAAATTATAAAGATATCAATTAAATATAGGCTTCAGTAATTATTTAATCGATGGATATCTGAAATCTTAACGTAGAGAGATTAATAAGCATTTAATAACAAGAAGCTCGAAATATTATTTTGAGAATAAGGACATGAGTACAATTATAATTTTTTTGTAAACTGAATTATAATTTATGAACATAGGATTTTAATTTGGGTCAAATTAGGGTTTCCTATTTCTATAAGAAGCCTATTCCTTATTTCCTTTTTAAGGTCCCTATTGTAGCCTATAAATATGCACTATTGCTCTCTAGAAAGGAGATACAAGAGAAATCTCATTTTTTAGAGCAAGGAGAATTCGCAGAAGAGGCCCACACCCCGGTGCGAGTTCGAGCATAGAGGAATACAGTAGAAGATCTTGAGATTTTCAGGCTGTTATAAGATCGAGATCAAATCAAAGAGATCTCACAGGTATGATTCTTGAATCATTATCGTTTAAACTTATTTCCGCAGTGATCTGTGCGCAATATCAAAGGATCCTGGCAGCTGCCTCCTAACACCAAGTACATCTGTAGAAGGATGAATGTATGGGTTGGACCTTGGTCCCCTTTTAAAACCATAATTAAAATTTAGAATGCAAAAGTTTAACAAAAAGACTAAATTTAGAATATTTTATGAAAAACTCCCTTAGATGTCGTATGAAAATGGACTTCATAATAGTAACTACACAAGAAAGGCTTTCATCGCTCACTAAGTTAAAATGGGCTAGAGGGCCTTTCTTGTGCAATTAAACTATGAGATCCTTTTTCGTGTAATGGACAACTAAGGGATTTTTTACATAAAATCCTCTTAAATTTATTTAAAAAAATATAGAAATGAAAGAACAAATAAAAATAATATTTTTTTTTACAAAGCTATGTAAGTATGCTCATGAAATCTTACGAATGTATGACCCAATATATCCCATACGAACTTAATACAAAAGAAAAAATTAGAAGAGGTCCACTAAATGAATGTGAATTACCAAGATCTCTCCAACTACAAAAAATTGCCAACCAAAGAGAATATCGAGTTTCCTTGGTGGAGTCAAAAAATATTATTATTATTATTGAAATATCTTAGTTAAAGCATTATATCATTATGGGCCCACCTAACCAATCCAAATGTATATCTTTCTCTTATTCCTTTCTTCATCTTACTTCCTTTATAAACTCTTTTTTTGCTGGCATTTCTATATTTTTAATTTATATTTTTTTAATATGCTATGATTGTGTAATGATTTTTATTTTAATATTAAATTAAAATTCATTTAAATACTTAAATATAATTCTTTTTACCAATACAATAATTTTGTTATGATCAATGCCCACGTCAACACTAGTATATATTGAAGCAAATCCGAGAGAAGCCTGTGGAGGGTGCCATATCTGCACCATAAAAATCTCCTTTATGGAGAGCTTTAGATTTTGGTGGGTGTACAACCCCATACACCTGTATGAATAAGTTCTAAGGGAGAAGAAGATATAGAAATAAATGAGGTAAATGGAAGCCTAGAGGCTTTACCCATTTGACAAGCGGGCAAACGGGCGGAAACTTTGAGGAAGAATGCAAACGGAGAGACGATGCAACATGATGAAATGTTTGTTGTGAAGGATATCCTGGTCGACGATGCCAGAGAAGACTTGATACCCGTACACTTGAGTGAGCAGAAGGGGATGTAGGCAACTAAAGGTGAATACTCGCAGGAAGCTGCAGAGGGTAAAGACCATTACTAATTGGACCACGAAAGAGGAACTTCCTGGACTATTTTTCCTTGACAAAAAAACCAAAGTCATCAAATACTAAAGAACAATCATTATCACATGTTAATTGAGACACAAACAATAGATTTTGTGAGATGGTAGGGACATAGAGAATATCACGTAAAGAAATAGTAGTGCCATTTGAAAGATACTGAGATTGACCAATATGAGAAAATTTTAAACTCTTGCCAGTACCTACTGCAAGACCATCTAAGGATTTAAGGTTTGCACGCTTTCAATTATTAAAAGATAAACTTTATGTCACCGAAAATCTATTTCGCTTGAGTGGGCATGTTGGGATAAGTACATGGGCCAACCCATCAAAGCCCAAGTACAGCGAGAGGTCCCATCATAGCTGTAAAATAAATGCAGATCTCTCAAAAGATTAACTTTCTGTATTATGTAGAATCATTTAAACTGTTAAAGTTTATCAACTTATCCGCTTGTATTGTATATATTAAATTGATACAACACTTTCAGCTTTTTCATGAAGGAAATATCTTTTCCAATCCAGTACGATATGGTTTTTAAATTTAGCTTGCAAGAAACTAAAGATTGGAATGAATCAGAGATGATCATTCCGCCATTTTTAATTTATGTTAAGGAAAATGTATAATATATTTTAATCATAGAACACACAATTCTGGGTATCATTCATTTCCACAGAATTTTTTTTGCCCAGGGGTCTGAAGTTTCATCCTCGTACAACCAATATGTACCACCGTGCGTTCATGATTAAAAATTGATGCCTTCTAAAACTGCAAAATTATGGTGATCTACTAGGCTTTTTCTTGTTAGGTAGAATTGTTGGAGCTGCAGGTCCACGCTCCAGATGGGTGTCGGAACCAAACTCATCAAGAAATTTTGTGTGTTTTAGTGTAAGATAAATCATGCAAACTCACTGTGATTACTATCAAATCTTTTGGATGATCAATTCTTGGTTTCCATCTCTCTTATATAGAGCAATCTCTTGTTGGGTTATTATTTTGCATTTTGGTTTGGCCAGATCGATCATCTGGGTTAGCCAGAACTGAAAGGATTATAGGTACTTTATCATTATATATGAGTTTTCTTGTTGACCAAAAAAGTAAAAACTATAACCCTAGATCCCAAAAGATTGAGATGGAACATGAAAAATGATTTCTCTCCTCCGTAGATATAAATAAAGTTGTCGAACCACATAAAATTGTTATGTCCATATTAGTGATCGTTTGATGGTGTGACGGTGTGTGTTCATCATGGTGGTTGATCCATTGATCGCGTACTGTTTCCATTGTGCTACTTTTCCCAACAAGTGCTATCAAAACGAGGTTGAGATCGCTCAAGGTTTTGCGATTGACAGATCATGTCTTGGATGTGCATGGAAGAAGAGTATTGACACATGGTGTTCGGGTCCATCTTTCATTGGTGGTTTGAGAAGGACAAGGCATTGTGGTCGAAGTTACAAAAGCCCTTCTCACGGTTTCTGGAGATTGTTTTTGTGGTTTGCAGAGAAGAGGCTAGCTCTCTGAGAATAAGAGATTGGTTGTGATCTTGTGTGGGCTACGGATCGGAGAAAAAGATTGAGATCAATAGAATCTGGTCTTCGATGGTTTGTTGATCACAAGGTGGGCCACAGTTACTGTCGCCAGTGTTGTAGGGCTGATCGGAAAGAAGAATAGAAGGTTCTGTTTTGCTTGAGTTTTCTTAAAGAAAAATATCAAAGAAGGATTTTGGATCTTGGTTGTTTGATTTGCTTTCTGCAATTCAGAAATGGAGAACAAGACCGACTTGAAGTGGGGTTCTACGATTTGTTCTTTGCCTACACTGCCCCGCCTCTGATCGTCGCCGTCTGACCTGTGGTGCCAGTGTCGCAAGGTTGCCACCGTTGCTACCGTTGACAGATAAGCCACCGTGGGCAGCTTTTGTCGCCAATGCTCCTTTGCTGTGGCCAGAGAGGAAGGAGACAAGGATCCATATCCCTAATCTCTGTTTCTTGTTGCAACTAGAAATGTGAAGGAAGGAGGAGAGGCCTGGTTAGTGTAGGTCTTAGGTCGAACCTAACCCATTCTACAGTAGAAGTCCAGTAGCACATACCTAGGTTTGGGTTGAGTCAGGTTCGGACCTGACCTACTTACATAGAGTCTAGCCCAACCCATCAGAAGCAGCAGTGCTGACATTAGCCGCTGCGTCAGCAGACTAGATCAAAAGTAGTTTGACCAGATTGATAACAAAAACTTTTTTCTGCAATATCTTGATCATCTAGTGCTTGATCGAAGATCCGATTGCATCTATGGACTCATTGCGAGCAAATCTACTCGTCTGTGAAAGAAGATTGGTAGTTCAACTATCAACAGGGATGTTTGACCAATCGAAGTGCAAAAAATTTGTTTCTGCCATATCAACGCCATCCAAAGTGGGATTTTAGATCTGTTTCTTCCAGCGTCCTGACGGTGACAAGATCTATAAGGCAAATAGAAGATATTGGTAGTTTGATGGGCAAAAATTTGTGGGACTTAAGAAACCGAATGTTTCACGATGATAGTCTACGGATTTAAGCATTGGGGGCCAGTTTAAAGTATTTGATGGAGAAACGACTTCATGGAATAGCAGGAAAGAGTTTTAGACTCCGTGACATAACAATGATTGAAAAGTGTTACTTGATGTTATAGACGAGAGACAGCTCCGAGACTTTGTGGAAAGCTCAAATCCGTGTCGAAGGGATCATGAAGGAGCTTCATGCCAAAGGGCAAGGAAAAGGAATAATTAGAATCGAGCGGAGATAGTGTGCAAGAAAGTTCGGATTCAAATGATAAGGAATCACTTTCGGTCACTACAGATATAGATTAAGTTGTTGATTTATGGTATTAGGATTCAGATTCCTTTTATCACATGTTTGAGTAGAGATTGGTTTCATACAAATAACTCTTATTGTTGATGAATCTGTTCTTATGGGAGAGAATGCAAAATTGATGAGCATTTGTGATAAGAGCGGTAAAGATTTGGGTGTATGATGATGTTGTTTGGACCCTAGTGGATGTGATACATGTTTTAAGTTTGCAAAGGAATTAGATTTCTTTTGGTGCCTTAGACTTCAAAGGCTGCAAGTGCACTGTAGCATGTAGAGTCGTGAAGGTGGAAAATGGAGCATGAGTTATCATGAAGGGTGAGATGGCAGAAATCTCTACAAGTTGAGAGAGATACTTTTTTAGGTGGAGCAATAAAGGAGATATCAAATAACAAAGGAGAAAATACATTGTTCAGGTGGAGTTAGATGCGACGAGATCAACGGAAGATAAATTCATGGGTCTTCGATGATATCATCTAGCAGAAATCCAAGAATACCTGAATAGAGATGAATTTTTTGGAAAAGATAGTCCAGTTCAGGTTGGAGTAAGCTAATTTAGAATCAAGTCATACCTAACCTGCATGTGTAATGCCCAACCCACCAGCACAGGACAGTTGCAAGTTTGATGGGAATAACACCCGAATAGAGATAAAGAAGCAATGATTTACAAGGTACCAATGAGATCCAAATTTGGAAAGGTCACTTTTGCTTTGATGAATGGAGTTAGATTTATTTAATTACAGGGAGTGGTGAGGTCAAATGAGGCAACTATGAGAAATCTCAAGTCGGTTTGGACTTGATTGATACCAGACAATTTTAAGATTATCTATGCATCCAAGTTAAGGAGTGTAGAAGCCACGCTAGGTTGTAGCATGTTCTAAAGCTTATCTTTTAACAAGGTATGAGAAGTGCTAGTTTAATATGTTAGAGTGTTGAAGAAAGAAGACTGCTCTATTGATGTAGTGACATACTATTCAATAAGGTACGTGAAGACATTACTAGATATCTCACAGTGGCTCTGAGGATTTACGGAAGCCAAGCGAAGGTGGAAATTATTGGGTTATTTTCTTATATTCTAGTTTAGCCGGATCGGTCATCTATATTGGCCAAAACTGTGGTTCAGGGTTATGAACATTTTAGTCATTATATATGGGTTTTCTTATTAGCAAAAAAAGCAGGACATATATATATTGATGCATTGTAACCCTAAATCCCAAGGGATTGAGATGAGATTATGATAGATGAGTTCTTTCCTCCGTAGACGTAAATAAGGTTGTCAAACTACCTAAAATTATTGTGTTTATATGTTTAATTGCTTGATGGTATGATTGCGTGTGTTCATCATAGTTTATCCATTGATTGCAGGTAGTTTCTATTGTGCAGCTTTTTCCAACAATTTTAGGAGTTTATGGACTTTATCCTCCTGAAGCCCCACATCTATTGACCAACATGGGAAATTAGCGTACCCAATTTAGATGCCGACCCATGACTCTTTACCTAATCCCTTCTAACAATAATACTTTATAAATGTTTGTAATTGAGAATAAACGCCACCCATTGGTGGATATTGGCTAGAAGGGGTGAAACTTCACTGATAATTAGAAAAGGTGAGAAGCTTTCGAATTTACACTTGTGGAGAGTTGTGTGGTTAATCGCAAATATGGAGAACTCTGTACTCATAATTCCTCTCTTTTAGGGGAATTTTCAATGTAAATTCTTGTACTTTACACTTGCTTTTGATAAAGAAAAGAAACAGTACCATATCTGGCCCAACTTTAAGGATAAAAAATATGAAGTGGAGAGCACATAAGTTTTTTATTTTTCTTTTTTTTACCTTGCCTAGGAATCAGAGAAGAACGGACTGCACAGGCAATAGCAAAGGTCTGAGCTAGAAAGATATAACCTTTTCAATCATTGCTACAATCTACCTACGGTAATGATATTAACTGGCCTTGATCTATCTAAGACTAAATCAGCATCTAACCGAAAAATATAGTTGCGTTGATGATATGATTTCGGCAAATTGTTATAGAATATTTGAAAGTGATGCTATATATATATATATATATATATAGACAACCTGGCAGTAAGGTTCCAGTCGTGCCTTGGGCCCTCCTGGGCTGACCCCTGCATGGCCTGAGCACGGCATGGCATGGCTAGTGGAATTTCACGGGCCGGGACGGCCTGACCCAGGAACATCCGGGCCTGCCTCAAAGAGGGCTGTGCCACATCCCGTTTTACACCTCTAACCCCATGTGGTTTTTTCTACTCATGATTCTGTTAAACAAAAGAAACCAGACTCATAATCAATCATCTATCTGGTTCTTCACTCTGACTCTGCTTCATAACGACTGCAATAGGAATCCATAGGTTTCGAAATTCCATCAAACTATCTATCACATGTTGTCTCCCTCAACAAGTCGAAAACCTCAACAAGTCAACAATCAATCACAAATTCCTCCAAAGAAACAGAGTCCTTTCTATGTTTTGAACCCTAATGATAAAACTTTTAGCAAACTAATTTCAGTGTTAAAAAGTGTAATCATATACAACTAGTTGTATGGTAAATATCTTAATTAGAAAGGTTTGACTACTAGCTTGCAAAATTGTGGCCCACTCTTTTGCTAGAATTCATAGAATTTATATCTAGAGAATTCTGAAATTTTCAAACAGAGTGAAATTCCTGGATGCTCCCTTATACTTGAGCATCTAGGAATTCCAGTAAAAGATGAAGAATGTATAATTCTGAAATTCCTAAAGGCTAATTGAGTCCTTTGAAGTATCTGGAATTCAGAAATTCTTGCAAATGGCATTTTCAAATGCTACATAACAAGCCATCACATCATGTCTCCAAAAACGTCAACATGTAAAAAATATACAAAAATTTCTTCTAACGAGCTTTCATTGATAAAACATAGTGTATAATAGACCACTATATTCCACTCTCTTTTCCAATCTTTATTGACTCTATTTTCATACAAATGTTCCATGTTAAAGAGATAAGGCCATATCAGCTGGCAGCCTGCCTTAATTTTTGATGGGCTAGATATATGCCGTCTCTGTCTTGTTTTGCTGTAGTTTGCTAATGGAAATCGTTTGTAATAGCGAAGATCGATCTTAATTTCCTCCAGTCTCCATCATGCAGCTTCCAGTAGTGGAGATGGTCCCACTATATGACTGACCACAAAAAAGAAGTGGCCAAAATATACTTTTTATTAACTCATTTTCAAGCGTTCAAATAAAACTCCAATCAAAACTCCAATCAAAGTGAGATTTGATGATACCCCATAAATGGGTGCTCATGTGGTGGCGGAGCTGGGCTTAGGCATATCCAAGCCCTTCCCGACTTTCAAAATGCTGCCCGGGCCCTGTCCAAGCCTGACACGAGCCACAAAAGTTAGACTTAAGCTTATACATTTGGCCAATCGAGCCAAGCTTAACTCGGTTTTTCTTTTTTAATAAAATTTGTGGGCATTCCAGATATTGATAGGACCAATTACATTAAATTTCATGAACTCCTTACATTAGCTGGGCGGGGAAAGACTTTGGGCTTCTATCACTTAATCCAAGCCTGGCCCAGTTATCCCAATCCCAAGAATTGAATACCCAAACTCAGTTGCAGTGGGCTTCCAGACCGAGGGAACTTTCTGTTGTTGCAACTCTCAAGCTTATTTTTTACCAAAAAATAAATAGTCTCGGGCTTATTTCTTGGTTGGTGATAGAACATTAGTTCCAAAACTAAAAGAAAGCCATACTTCCAATCTAGTAGGCCAACCAAGAAAAATAAAATGGGCCAATCCATAGCTTACACAGGACACAAGTGCGTAGTAAATATTTAAAACACTGTTACAGTAGAATACATGAACACACACACACATGACGACGTACATGTAAGGCTGATACTGTCACTCCCTTGTGCTTATATGACCCAGCACAAGTAGAGAACTACTCTATTCACATAAAAGGAAAGCTTAAAACACCATAATAATTCACGACATTTTTAATTTTCACTTAGGGAGGGATTTGATAACATGGAAACTGTTGGAATTGGGTGCCTATTAAGCACAAAATTTCCAACCTTTAGTGCATGAGTTCCCTCCTCTTTTATTCTTCTTTAATGACCTTTGTCTCACATCAGTTATTTACTACTTCTTTTATTTGGTTTATTAATGTTTTCCTCTTAGTTTATGGTGTCAAGCTTTCTAGTGGGTCTCATAATGATTACCACATGCGCGTAAGCTGGCCATATCATGCAAGGCAGGCCTGGGCCTGTTGGGTTGGGCCTGCCCATCTATGCTAGACTTGCTATTGGGTCACCCGGAGTTGGGCCTTGCCTCGTGCTAATATTTTTGGATCGGAGGTGGATCCAGATCCGAATCTATTTATAGGTAGCCCGCATTTATCCAACCCACATCTTTTTGCGTCGTCTCTCCCATTTATCAGGCCCACGTCTTTCCGCGTCGTCTCTCTGCATTAATGCAGAAATACGTTACATGAGTTACGTCTAGCAGTAAATGCAAAATGCGTAACTCTCTCTCTCTGTTGTCTACCCCGGAATCCCTATATAAAGGGTTCTGGAGAGAGCCTTTCTACACAACTCTATGCAAAAAAGGGTTTCTTCCCTGCTTCTTCTTTTGTCACAAAGACATCTATCTATTATATTTCTTCTTGCGTTTTACGCCAACGAAGATTTGCAACTGTGCATCTCTAATTTCATTTTCTTCTTTCTCTTTCAATTTGGTTCATTGCTGCTGTAAGTCTATAAAAGTGATCCCTTTGAGATTTAAGTACTCTCCAGTCAATTGAGTGTATGGTTGCTAGAGATTCCAATAAGGGAAGCCGTCTTATCCTAGGGCAGACGTCAGTGAGTCCATTTATATCTATGTGGGAGTGAAATCTACCAAAAGAAAGTGTCTCTAAAGACATTAATCGGCTACCAATTATTTTGGTGACTCTTAACCTTGTTCTCATTTAATTGTTTTGCAGTTATTATTAGTAATCCGCATACACATAAACCCAACAATTTAGGCAGATTTCGATTTACATATCTATCGACCCCTTAGCCCCTTTGCTTCCACTATGGTCCTATTAAGAGCCTGTTTTAGTTGGATTTGAAGCCTCATCTCTAATCTTAATGCAAGCAGTTTCCTACTTTACCAAAAGATTAAGAATTGAGTGATATCTATTCTCTTAGGCTTTTAGACCTCCTTTTACAATAAGAGGAAGTGCTGCCAAAATTTTGGTAGGAATTTTATATTTTGCAGATTATTAAAAATGATTGCTAGAGATTAAAGGTTTCAACTTTGAGGGTCAAAACTTTTTAATGTGGAGAATGAAAATGAAATATCTTTTGAAAATCATAAAGATTCTCTATGTGCTATCTAAAGTGTGCCCCAAACCACGTGGAGATGGGCTTGCTGATACCCATGAGAAAGATTCTCAAATCACTTAGATAATTCCTCATATGGTGTGTTCTCAAAGAAAAACATAAAACCGCTAAGGAATTATGGAATAATTTGATCAAAGAAAATGGCACTGATGGTACAGGTAACAAGAAATATGCAATAAAATCATTTCTGGACTTCTAAATAGCAGAAGGAAAATCTGTGGTTGCACAAATGAGAGATTTTAAGAAGATTATCCATGAGTACAAACTGAGAGAATGAAATTACCTAAGCAATTCATAGTAGGCAATACCATTCATAAACTTCCACTTTCATGGAAAGACTTTGGCATTACCTTGAAACACAAGAAGAAAGAGATGAAGCTAAAAGATCTCATCTCCCGACTCAGAATCTAGAAGCATCACCGAGAGTATAACGTAATGAGTAAGGATTCGGAACATGTGGGTAAGGCCAATCTCACGAAGACCAAAACCGAGCAGAAAAGGTCCAAACCCAATATGACCAAAGCAAAGAAAGGTCAGATGAAAAATCAAAACCAAGCCCTCAAGCCCCTAGAGACATCCATAAGAAAAGGGATGTCAAATGCTTTATATGCAAGAAAAAAGGCCATTATGCAAAAGAATGCCGCCAAAGAAAGAGAACCAAAGGCATGAATGAAGCCAATCTCATGGAGAATTTTATGGCAGTTGTGATAGAGGTGAACCTTGTAAGCAACTGTAGAGACTGGTGGGTTGACACTGGTGCAACCTGGCACATCTGTTATGATAGAAGTGCATTCATCTCCTACGAACAGGTAAGAGATGGTCAAAAACTCTACATAGGGAACTCCTCTATGACGAAAGTTATTGGTCAGGGGAAAGTGGTTTTACACCTCTCATCCAGCAAGTCTCTAAGTGATAAGTCCTTAAAAGTGCATCATCTTATGTTCATTTTTGGAGATTTTAAGGACTTAAGCATTAAAAATCTCTTCATTTAGTTGAAAAGTACGACTTTATGGATTTGAGCATCAGTGTAGTGTTTTCATGCAAAATTCTGTTAAAAATTCTTATTTTTCTATAAAATCATAAAATTTCCTTTTTGGGTTTGCACTTTTAGAAGGTTTTTCAAATTCAAATTTTTACATAAAAAATGACAAAGGTTTTGATCATCATTAGTTTATTTAAGTTAAATCATAATCAATGATGTGAATTTATTATGACATTTTATGTGAATTGGGCCCGACTAGTACATTTGTGACTTTAGTCAAAATTATTAGTTTTAATAAAATATCACTTTGTGTGTAGAAAATTTCAAGAAAAGGGACCCGCATTGAAGATTTAAAGCCAATGAATTAGTTGTGAAGAAATCCAAGAAAAAAAAAAGAAAAAATGAAGAAAGGAAAAAATTGAAGCACAAGTGGATACAACCGACATGCACACATGTTAATTTGCACATGCCAAGCACACCCAAGGAAGGACCAACATGCATCTTTGTTGCAAATTATTCAAGATCTAATTGAAGGTTTGAAGAAACAAGTTAGACAAATCAAGAAAGATGTGAATTAAAGCTTATGAAAGAGGAGAAAATCAAGGGATTACTTGCCAAAGAAAACTAATGAAGGCATCCTAAGGATTACAAGAGTTAAAAATAATTAGGATATATCACATCCTAGACCACCCATCCACGTCATTGAACCTCCACCTTCCATACCATCCAGGATTCTAACAACCCCACACACCACTTTCTATTCTCCATTCATGTTGGATCCCAAGCCTATATATGTATATGCACATCCACCCCACGTTTACACGTCCCAGCCACACTCCCTCACATCTCACGCCATCACCCACTCCCTCATACCATTCCACGTCCCAACAAATCTTCAAACAAAAACACCACTGCCATCTCTCCATTATTCTATACCTCATACTACTACCCCATTCCATGCTCCATAGTCTCCAACCACATATTCACGTCCCATACCAGCACTTCTCTTCCTCTCTCCTGTAAACAATTCCACACGCCCAATCTAAAAGTGGGGCTCCGCCAAGCCTAACTTTGGATCCACATCATTCCATCCATTCCATTGCTTTTTCTTGTCCACTACTCCTTGGTGTAAGGTATGAGGATTGGATCCCGGATTATGCGCAAGTCCCATCTCTTTCTTGATGTCTTGATCCAGGGTTAAGATAGTTTTATTTTTAGTTTTAATTATTTTTGGGAGATTATTGGCAATTAGTGAGGTCAAAGTGTCCTGCCTTAAATCAGCATCGTGTGTTTATGTGCAGTGACAGTATGCATTTGGTACGGTGTTTTGTAGTCTTTTATTAATTCCACCAATATGATATTCTAATTTCCCATAATAAAAGAAACTAGAATTCCTTTTATCTTATCCTTTATCCTTGAATGATTTTATTTTTGCTTTTTAATTTAATGCATGATTTATTTATTTTTTTACAATTGGTGGTTTGATGAATTTTATGGTTTTGCAACTTAGTAGTTTAGGTTACTTTTTAGTTTAGAAATTTTAGATTAAGTTTTATTTCTGATTTATTATTTAATTTTCAGATTTGTGATTGTAATTTAAATTTAATTTTCAGATTTAATAGTTGTGTATTTTTATTTCTTTTATTAGGCTAGCATTAATTTTTCAATTAGAATAGGTATTCTACTAAAACTAGCTCCCTATAGATTCAATCCCAAACTCACAAGGGTAAAACTACAATCGTCGACCTTGCACTTGGGGTCCACGTTGGTCACTAACTTTGACCGAAGTGATGCATGTACCTGATGTTCAAAAGAACTTGATATTTGGTTCCATACTGAGTAAAAATGTCTTCAAAATGGTGTTTAAAGAAATTAAATTTGTAATTATCTTGGATAGAGTTTTTGTAGGAAAAGGTTATGTTACTGAAGGCCTTTTCAAGCTAAATGTAAAGTCGATTATGTTACTGAAGGCCTTTTCGAGCTAAATGTAAATTCCATTGGTAATAGACCATTAACTTCTACTTATATTATTGAATATTATGATCTACGGCATTCTAGATTAGGTCATGTAAATTTCTCTTCTATTGAGAAATTGATGGATTTAGGTTTGATTTCAAAACTGATTTTCAACTTAACTCATGTGAGATACGTGTTCAGTCAAAATATTTTAGAAAACCATCCAAAAGTGTTGAAAGATGTTCTAAAATATTAAGTTTGATTCACTGTGATATTTGTGAATTAAATGAGATTATCACAAGAGGGTGTAATAAGTATTTTATTACTTTCATTGATGATTTTTTTAGATTTTGTAATATATATTTACTTAAACATAAATCTGAGGCCCTTGAGTAGTTGAAAATCAACTGGGCAAAAAGATTAAGACTTTGAGGTCTAATCGAGGAGATGAATACTTGTCCAATGAATTCATTAAGACTTGTAACACTTTAGTTATAATTCATGAAGTGACAACACTTTACTCTCCACAACAAAATTGTGCAGCTCAAAGGAAAAACAAAACATTAGTTAAAATGGTGAATTCAATGTTAAATAGTTCTGGACTACCTAAGAACTCGTGGGGCAGTCTCACATTCTAAGTTGAATTCCTCTCAAGAAGACTAATAAAACTCTATATGAGTAATGGAAAGTTAGGACCCTTATCTTGGAATACCTTGAAGTGTAGGGGTGTTTAGCCCATGTTGCAATTTCAAGTCTTCAGAAGACTAAACTTGGACCTAAAATACATTAAAGTGTGTTCTTAGGGTATGCCTTGCATAATAAGGCTTATAGATTCTTTTTTATCTCAGGTTCAAACAAAGATTCAATATTAAGAGATGCTGTTTTCTTTGAAAATGATTTTCCTCGTAAAATTAGTTTTTTAAAATCTAGTAACAACAATGATTTTGTTTTACCAGCCCCCAATGGTGATTCTGAACTTGAAGACCTAGAATCTCGAAGAAATAAGAGACTTAGAAAGGATTCTACATTTAGTCCTATTTTCATCACTTATATTCTGAAAAATGACCACACAACTTATCAAAAGGCTATGTTATCTATTTTCACTACTTTTTGGAAAGAGCCTCTTAACAGTGAAATTGAGTCTATACTGTCCAACCATACATGGGAATTGGTTAATCTCCCTCCTGAAACTAAATCATTGGGCTATAAATGGATATTCAAAAAGGAATTAAAAACTGATGGTTTGATAGAAAAATTCAAAGATAGACAGGTTGCAAAAGGATTTAAACAAAAAGGCGTAGACTTCTTTGATACATAGGCTCATGTAACTAGAATCATACCATCAGAGTCTTAATTACTACTACGCTCATTCACAACATGATCATCAATCAAATGGATGTGGAAATTGCCTTTCTAAATAGTAGTTTGGAAGAAGAAAAATATATCGAACAACCTGAAGGTTTTGTAGTCTTAGGAAAAGAAAAGAAAGTTTGCAAACTAATTAAATCCCTGTATAGCCTAAAATAGGCTCCTAAGCAGTGGCATAAGAAAGTTGACCAAGTGATGATTGTAGAAGATTTCAAAATCAATAAATCAGATAAATGTGCATATTATAAAGATTTTGGTAATACTTGTATTATAATATGCTTATATGAGCTAATATGCTTATATTTGGGACTAGCCTTGATTTAATAAAAAAAACACTAAAACGTTTCTTTGTTTAAGTTTGACATGAAAGACATATGTGACGCTGATGTGATATTGAGTATCAAAATACATAAACACTCTGAAAGTATTATATTGTCTTTATCCCACTATGTTAAGAAAATCCTTTAGAGGTTTAACATGTTTGGAGGGAATAGTATTTCCACACTTTATGGTCCAATCATCAAATTATCTATGACCAAAGGATAAAGCGTATATCAATTAGACTACTGCAAAGCAATTGGATGTCTTATGTATATCATGAATTGCACTAGAGCCGAGATTGCATATGCAGTAAGCAAATTGAGCAACACACCAGTAATCCCAATGACAAGCATTGGACAGCTGTGTTTCAAATATTTAAACACCTGATGAGAACTACTGACTATGGTTTGCACTATGAGAGATATCCTACTGTACTTAGAGGGTATAGTGATGCTAACTGGATATCTAATTCTGAGGAATTAAAGTCCACAAGCGGTTATGTATTTACCTTTGGTAATGCAGTTGTCTCCTAGAAATAAAAAAATAATCATGCATTTCTCGATCCAAAATAGATGCGGAGAGTTTTAGCATGGCTTTAGCTGGCGAAGAGGCTGAATGGTTGAAGAACCTATTGACAAATATTCTTTTATGTAATAAACCTGTTCCAACCATAATTCTACATGGAGACTCCAAATTAGCAATTGACAAGGTAAACATCAAAGTATATAATGGAAAAATCCAGACATAGATGTTTGAGGCATAATCTCATAAGACAATTACTCAAGCAAAGAGTAATCACATTGTATTTTGTAAGATCTATGGAAAACTTAGCCAATCCACTAACGAAAAGACTTGCTAGAGATTAAGCACTTTCTACATCAGGGGGAATGAGACTAAAACCTATTAAGGACAAGTCACCAATAACGAATACCTAACTTGTTTGATTGTAGATCCCATGGGACTAGTTCAATGGGAAGAACGAAGTTATCATTTGGTGGCATTGGAGGAACACTTAAAAACCCTCACGTGTACATGCTTATTTATATAATGTGAAGTGTTTATAACCTGTATAAACAGTTGGTAAAAACTCTATGCCTTTTATAAGGAGGGTATTGTATAGGAGCATCCTCAATAAAGTATACCTATATAAGTGTGAAAATTAGGATGCTACTTATGAGAGGTCAGGCTCCTCTCTAGAGTACTCATGAATACTAGGATAGCACAAGGCTATTAATGTGCACGGTTCAATTTCAAATCCCTAAAACCCAGAGACCATGTGTGTACTATGTATGATTTATTGGATAAACTCTTGGTTCAAGACCCTAGTTCACCATTGAATTTTGGTACTTCAAACATAACTGCACTAAGTGGAGGTTCAAGATTCGTTCACCTTCATCTATGCATGGTCTCAAAAGCTTGACTTACAGTTGCAGCAACATCATTTTCTTCCTCTGTTTTATTCTTTCTTTTGTGCTTTAATGTGTGGGGGATTGTAGGGTTTGGGTATGCATTAAAGTACAAAATCCACACTTTAAAAGCATGAGTTTCCTTCTCCTTTACTCCTCTTTATTTCCCATTGTCCGACATCGGTTATTTTCAACTCTTTATGAGTGGTTTATTACTGCTTTCTTTCTTACATACATTGTTTGTCTTGCTAGTGGGTATAATGGTAGTAACCACACACGCGCGGGTGCTCGCCGGCTGACCGGTCTTGCTATGGAGTGCAAGCAAGTGGGTGAGGCGAGGCAGGCAGGCGGGCGGGCTTGGGTTTGGGCTGTGAGTGCTATGTAGGTCGGGTCGGGCCAGGCCTAGCAAGCAGACCATGCAAGCCAGGCTGCTTTTTGGTTCTCTTATGAGGGTGAACTAGGCCTTGTCCTCTTCAAGGGTTGGACCTTGCCTCACACGTGTATTTTTGGTCTGTAGGTAGATCTGGATCTGGATCCACCTATTGGCAACCCACTTACTTTTAGCCATTGCGGGTAGCCGTTAGCGTAACATTTCTACATTAATGTGCATTAACATCATGGTGACTGTTACGTAAGGAGTTACTCCCCACATTCATTGCATTTGCATAACTCCCTCTCGGTTGTTTACTCAAGAACTCCTATATGAAGGGTTCCATGGTAAGCTTTTTTGCACACTTGAGAATCCAAACACACTTGAGATTTGTTGTCTACGAGACTTGAGATTTTTTTTGTTTGAGAATATATTTGCAACTTATTGTCTATCAAGAATCCTCCTGTGTTGTCCGCTAAGGAAGTCTAAGAGACTCTAGATCTCTTTCTTCTTTTTTGATTTGTTTCTCTACTTCTTCTTTTTGACACTTACTACTGTGAGTATGCATAGTGATCCCTTTGGAATTCAAGTTCTCTTCAACTAATCAAGTGCACAATTGTTGGAGGTTCCAATCTAAGAAGCCATCTTATCTTGAGGTAGACATCCATGTGTCCATATGCACCTATGTGAGGTAGAAATCTTCCAAAAGAAAGCCTCTTATTCGGCTACTAATAGTTTTGATGATTTCTAACCTTTTCCTGAGTTATTTATTTTTAGAGCTAATTTCAGTAATCCACATATATTGGAATCCAACAAACAGTGGTGAGCATAAGAATGGCGTCTTGCCCTAGTGGGTAGGATGTGCAGCTCTTATTGGGTGGCCAAGGTTTTGACCCTAGCCTCCCCCACTCCCTTACACATGCGAGTTTTTCTCCATGCATGTGTAAGTTTGTGTTTTCCTTGCATGTGCGAGTTCCTTTCTCCTCACTTGTGCAAATTCAATTTTTCCTAAGGTGGTCACTATGTGGAAAAAAAAAAAAAGTGGTATCATAGGTGAAATGTAGAAGATTCTGAAAACATTTGAGAGAGAACTAGCACCTCCTCCATTGTGTGTGAAATTACATCCTCATCCAACTAACATGGACCTTTGAATTCTCATGACCAAAAACCAATACCTTTTAAAACCAATGAGATCAAAGTGATTTACTAGGCTTTTGGCTGAAAGAATTTCACCCCCATCTAATGAATAAGCTCTGTCAAAATGTTTCTAATACAGATTTCATGCTATATCACCATGATCATCAAAATTAATGTTTAAATTGTGACAAGTTTTACATTGGACTAATGAAACCCTCTTCCTTTTTACCTAGGTGTAAAAACTGAGAAAGTTTAACTGGTAGAGTTAGAGAATTAACACTATACAAAATTAAAAAGTTTGCTCTTATTCTCATTTATGTATGTTAAGAGTATGAGTGTTGGCTAATTAATGTGTTGGACAAAACTCAGGGTCCAATGGAGTTGTAGTTTTTATGTTTTTTAGATTGGACTGTAACGTGCTTCACCAGGTCAAAGAAACCCGAAGACTCTAGTGTAGTCAGAAGTTGCCTAACGAAAAACGCGGGCTCAGTTATGATCAAGGTACACCACTTCAAAGAATAAAGGTAAAACTATTTCTGTTAAAAGTTTTGCTCTGAATTCTATGGCACCTGCTACTCCACATGTTGTATGCACAAAACATATTGGGAGTACAACAAAGAAAAAGAATGTGCCACGCCCTGCCTTCACACCGACATGTTATCATTGTGGATTTAAAGGACAAATTCAACCCTATTGCAATAAGTTGAAAGGTTTACCTAAAAACAAGCAATGGAGGAAGAATTTGGCTCCAATAAAGGTCAAGACAAGAGCTGTTTGAGTAAGGAAAATTGGCTGTCTAAGGTAAGGAAAATTGACTTACTTATTGAATTGGTATAAATTATGATGAAAGCTTCAACTTCACATGTGTGGGTACCAAGATCTAAAAGCCCATGATCAAGAAGATCAAGCAACTGCTGAATCCTAATTGCAGATATGCTGGATGCTGCCATCATTATTTTTGTCAATTATGGACAAAAGGGGGGGTATGAAGACTGGTTGAAGACTAAAGGTAGATTTTTTTTTATGAGTACATTCATTCTACAGGTTCTAAATAAAAATTCAATAATGCATTTTGAGTAGATGAATGGTAAAGTCTAGGAAGTTTTGTTCATGAATTGCTAAAGAGGGAGATTGTTAAGATAATAAGTGTTGTCTAATTCAATGGTTAGACAAAGCTCAAGTTCCAATTGAGTTGTAATTCTTTATATTTTTTAGATTGGATTGTAGCGTGCTTCACTGGGTTGCTTGAATGAAGGTGTTTGGACAAAAATGGTTATATCCATTAAAGCAACTGTTTGATCGGAGCAATCTATGTACCATTGGAAAGTGCATTTCAAGTATATATTTGTAGAGCTTAAGATTGTGTCAATTAGAGCTAAAATGAGAAAGTTATGGCCTCAAGAAATTTTCAGAACAATGCTGCCTATAATTACAAAAATGCCATCCATTCGAACAGGGGTTTTTGGAGGCTCGAATGGAGGTCTGTGCATGCTATGAGCTGTTTGAATATTTTTAGCTGAGAGCATGGATGTTTGAATAGAGGTCTAGGGTTCAAATGGAGTGGTGATTTTGCTGAACCGACTTATGTGGAAAACTTCATTTTGGTGCTAGAACTACCTGTTTTATTCCTACAAGAACTAAAACCTTAGGGAACAAATTGGGGCTTATAAAAAGGGTGTTTCCCTCAACCCTAAAGCATAGTTCTCCGCATTCTAGGTTGAGAATATATTATGGATACCACTCTCATTGTTCAGAGAATGGACACTACAACAAATTACATCTTTACCAACAC
This sequence comes from Sextonia rubra, assembly GCA_037013555.1. Classification (NCBI taxonomy): domain Eukaryota; kingdom Viridiplantae; phylum Streptophyta; class Magnoliopsida; order Laurales; family Lauraceae; genus Sextonia; species Sextonia rubra. The sequence goes on along the minus strand of JASUAD010000007.1, from coordinate 11,967,641 downwards.
TTTTTACCAACACAACACAAAATGCGTTGGTCAAGGGTACTTTTTGCCAACGCAAATGAGGATGTGTTGGGAACAGTCAAAGGGGGGAATACTTTTACCGACGCATTATTAGTTGCATTGGTAGAAGTACTCTTTTGCCAACGCAAATGAGAATGTGTCGGAAAAAGTCATAAGAGGAGAGTACTTTTGCCAACGAAGTATTATTTGTGTTGGTAAAATTATCCTTTTGCCAACACAATAAAATATGCGTTGGTAAAATATTACCTTTTACCAATGCAAATGAGAATGTGTCGGAAAAAGTCATAAAGGGGGAGTACTTTTGCCAACGAAGTATTATTTGTGTTGGTAAACTCACCCTTTTGCCAACACAATAAAATATACGTTGGTAAAATGTTACCTTTTACCAACGCAAATGAAAATGTGTTGGTAAAAGTCGTAAAGGATGAGTACTTTTGCCAACAAAATATTATTTGTGTTGGTAAACTTACCCTTTTGCCAACACAGTAAAATATGCGTTGGTAAAAGGTTAACTTTTACCAACGCAAATAAAAATGTATCGGAAAAAGTCATAAGGGGGGAGTACTTTTGCCAACGAAGTATTATTTGTGTTGGTGAATTTACCCTTTTGCCAACACAGTAAAATATGCGTTGGTAAAAGGTTACCTTTTACCAACGCAAATAAAAATGTGTTGGAAAAAGTCATAAGGGGAGAGTACTTTTGCCAACGAAGTATTATTTGTATTGGTGAATTTACCCTTTTGCCAACACAGTAAAATATGCGTTGGTAAAAAGTTATCTTTCACCAACGCAAATAAGAATGTGTCGGAAAAAGTCATAAGGGGGAGTACTTTTGCCAACGAAGTATTATTTGTGTTGGTGAATTTACCCTTTTACCAACACAGTAAAATATGCGTTGGTAAAAGGTTACCTTCTACCAACGCAAATGAGAATGTGTAGGAAAAAGTCATAAGGGATGAGTATTTTTGCCAACGAAGTATTATTTGTGTTTGTGAACTTACCCTTTTGCCAACACAGTAAAATATGCATTGGTAAAAGGTTACATTTTACCAACAACAATGAAAATGTGTTGGAAAAAGTCAGAAGCGGGGTTATCTTTTCCAACGCATTATTATTTGCGTTGGTGAAAGCACCATTTTGCCAACGCAATAAAATATGTGTTGGTAAAGGTTATCTTTTACCAATGTATCAAATAATGTGTTAAAAAAGGTCGTAAGAATTGGTAATTTTGCCAACGTAATAACATGTGATGGTAAATGAGATACTTTTTCCAACAAATAAAATAATACGTTGGTGAAAGGTGGAGATAATATATACCTTTTCTAAAGCAATACGGGATACATTGACAAAAGTCCAAAATATGGTGCGAGAGATTCCATTCCCCCCCCCCCCCTATTATGCCTTCTTACGGCCAATCAAGATACATGCTCCTCACAGGGAAACGTTACCTACAAGTTCCTATGCTCTCTCCACTCATGTCTTTTCAATTCCAAGTGATTATATCCCATGGACTTAATCTTTTGTGGAAAGATTATTAAAATAAATAATGGTTTTAAGCACTTGTTTAAGTTGGCAAATACTATAGTTTTGGATACTTGTCTTTTTTAACCTATAACTTAAGAGAAAAAAAACTCAAATTTGTTTTGGATTGGGTTTGGGTTCTATTCGCCTCAATGGGTCTTTACATGCCTAAGCCCATTAGAAATTCAAAAATGCCCAGCCACCACATTTCATTGGAACTTGGTAAATATAGCCACCTAATTATAAGGAAAGGGATATCAGAGAACATAGCCCAACTAAGATGCCAAAACAAGCTATTAATGTATGCCAACTATTTAAGAAAATAAAGACTAATACCGACATACCCACCTACCTAATCTAATCTAATTAAGATCAGTCTTATATCTTATAATGAGATGAGCTCATTTGAGATTTCAATTTAAGTAGATTCCAACTTAAGTAATTAAGGCATATAATAAATTCTTCAGATCTACGTTTTAATTTCACTATTACCATCAATATCTTTTTCGACCTATCATTTTTAATTTCTAGATGGGCCATCAGTTTACATGAAAAGACTTTTCCTCATTAGCGTTGTTGATGGCCTAAAATACACAATATCATTATTATCTTAGATAAGTCTGGCTTTTATTTATCACCTATTAATGCCTCTCCTAAATGGGCTTTAATGAACTCATTTATAATTATATCTTTTCTAGTTTTATCAGATGTATATTAACTGCTCTAATTTTTTTTTCTTGTAAAGGCAAGTTAATTGATATAAGAGATCTTTTAGGGCATGTTTGTATTGCCGATTTTTCTCAAAAAAAGTAAGGATTGTGGAAATTAAATTATATGATATAGTAAAATCCAATGGCCTTAGCATTTTGTCCCCCTCGAGTGGAGCCCACTCCTCAATGCTTCCCTTATTTGAAAATCGACACATAACTTTGTCGTGCATATAATTTTTACCCCCAAAAAATAGTATTTACTCGTCAAAATCAAATAACCCCTTGACATGCTAGTAGAAGCGGAATAAAGACCTGAAAATACTGTTATTTTAAGAATTCCCCCAAGACTGAAGATCACACCTCAGCAATACCTGCTATGAATTGCATCGACTCTCTTACCTCAAAATAAAGGAGGCTTAACAAAATTAATAAAGAATTGCTATGAATTGCCAACGATTTTAATTTGTGTTAGCAAAAGTTGCTTTACCAACTTGTTATCTCTAATTTTGCCAACACCATTTTGCGTTGGTAAAGATCAAAATTTGCCAACATTTTTTGTTTGTGTTGGCAAAAGTTTATTTACCAACCTATTTTCCTACTTTCCTCAACACCCGTTTATGTTGGTAGAGATCAACGTTTGCCAACATTTTTAATTTATGTTGGCAAAAGTTGCTTTGCCAACATGTTATATCTAATTTTGCCAACACCATTTTGCGTTGGTAAAGATCAAAATTTGCCAACATTTTTTGTTTGTGTTGGCAACAGTTTATTTACCAACCTATTTTCCTAGTTTTCTCAACACCAGTTTATGTTGGTAGAGATCAACGTTTGCCAACATTTTTTATTTGTGTTGGCAAAAGTTGCTTTGCCAACATGTTATATCTAATTTTGCCAACACTATTTTATGTTGGTAAAGATCAAAGTTTGCCAACATTTTTTGTTTGTGTTGGCAAAAGGCACTCCCCACATACTTTTACCAACACCTTTCTAACACATTTTCTTGGGTTGGTAAAATATGTTGCCAACATTTATTGAATTTTTCCAACGTTTTGTTGTGTGTTGGCAAAAGTGAATTTTGTTATAGTGATGTTTGAGAGTTCCTTTTTTCCCTCAAGCTTCCATTAAAGAGATTATGCTAAAGCTTTGCACTAGAGAATACTACTCTTACATCTTTTGTAGAATATTGAGAGTATCTTGTGTGTTCAAAGTGTGGTGTGATTAAGCAGAGAACAGTGCACGACGAATGAGAGACGTGGCAAAGAGTTGTGCAAAAAGAACTCAGTCCTTAGGTTGAAGGAGTAACTAGATAATTAAGGGTTGTGAGTATATCTTGTGACTTTTCGCTATTACGCGATGGTTGATCCTTGTTGGATTCATAGTTTTTTACCTGATTGAGGTTTTTTACATTAAAAAATCTGCGTCTTCTTCTTTTTTACCTGGCTGCATGTTATACGAACTACAATATAGAAATTTCGATCTAAAACGATCCTTCAATGTATAGTGACCTACAAACGGGGTGAAACTTCATTCATAATTAACGAAGGTGTGAGCTTTCCTAATTTACTCTTGACAAGAGCTATGAGGTTAAATTGTAAATTTAACATGCTTCACCATGCATATCCATGCCTTTGCCTAATAAGTGGACCAACTTGTGGATTAGGTTTTTCTCAAAATCTATGATTGCTTTCTCAGGTTGTTGCCACGCTAGAGAATAAAATCCAGCAAATATGCTAAGATGCTGTACAGGCAAGGAGTTAGGAGTGTACCGAGTTGAATATCCATTCATACTCCCTTTTATATTTCTCTGTTCTTCTCTTTGAAGAACTTTCAATTTGAACTCTTGTACTGTGCACTCGCTTTAGGTAAAGAAGTTATGCAGTATCAAATCTGGTCTAAATTTAATGATATAAAATATAGTAGTGAAGATGACATAAAATATACTTCTACCCTGACTAGGAATCACAGAAAAATCACAGGCAATAGTCAAGGTGTGATAGAATGATCGGACCTTTTTTTTATCATTGCTACAATCTACCCATGGCAATGTTATTAACAGTGCATGATCTATGCAAATTTAAACTAAATCGGTATTTAGGCTAAAAAGAAAGAGGTGTCGCTGATATAGTTTGGCCAAATTGTTTAACAAACGAGTGTTTTTTTTCGTTGAAAGTTTATTGTGATGCTGAGAAAATATTTGGGATAACGAGACCGGTTAACCATGACGTTGATGAAGGCTACCTTTCATGAGGTCATCTGCTTTTACATGACGAGAGAGGTGAGATGGATGTGGGCTCACCTGAGTGAACCTGGCCCAAATATTCATGGGTCCAAATATATGTTCAGGCTCAATGGCTGGGATCGGCCGAGACCACAAGATACTGTGGATGAGGCCCTATTTTTACCTTGACATAATAATGAACTTCATTAGATCTTTTTACTACTTGGCTTATGTTATTCAGGTTATAGGAATGGGCCTGAACGAATTCGGTTATCAACTACCGGATCTATGATTTTTATACCCGAATTTGGAGGTCAATCCTAATCAGACTAAACCAAATGAATCCCGGGCCATTAAGTAATTCAATTCAGATGATGGTTCAAAATGTCAGCCCTTTTTGCTGATTGCAATACTGGGTTCAGTCATAACTGAACCAATATTGTTTTACAATTATCATTCATATACCAGTTGATATAATTAGTACATTGACTGGTTGATTGGTGACCATACATTGACTGGTTGACTGGTGATAAAAATTAGCCATTCTTTACTTCAGAGATTCTTTATGCAGACTCAATGCGAATGCAAATGACTATAAAACTTAGGGTTTAAAATATTAAAAAATTAATGGGCTAACATGTCCACCAAATCGGCTGTTTTGAACCTTAGTGTGGGTGGACCTTGTAATGGGCATCTTTGGTTGCAAACATTTGGGATACCTTGTTTGGAGAATTTGGTAAACTCCAAATACTTGTCCCCCTAAGTAGAATTCTAAAATGCTTAAAACAGAGGTAGCCTTAAATCAAGAGCTCTAGGAATTCTACTTGCCAAAAAGCAACTTTTCACATGCCAGCTCATTGAATTCTTAAAACTAAAAGCAAACCTTCTACGAAGGAAAAAAAAACTCAAAGAAAATTAAGAAGGACTTCTAGAATTCTATGGGACATGTCCACTATATTTTTCTTAGGAACTCCCAGAAAAAGAAATTCTATCAGAAATACTTTCAACTAAAAAAGCCCTCAAACACAGTTTTCCGCAGTGCTGCACATAAACAAGCAAACCAAAATTACATGTTTTATCAGTGTACTTGTGTCTGAGGTCCAAAGAGAGCAAATTTCACTCGGGAATTAGGGTTGCAATTTATGGGGTTTTTCCCTTCTCACACCGACAAGTAATTAATTCAATAATTCCCACAACTCTAAACAACCCTCTTAGTGAATATTCGTACTTGATATTACTATGAAAATACCGCAGAAAATTCAAGAGTAGAATGAGAAGATCAGACACAGAGATACTAGACATCTTATTGGACGGTCTTCACATGGATCACAGAACATCTGTTATTTGATTTCGACCATCCATGGCCACCGCTTGGATGTTTATGACCATCCACTTAGTAATGTTTCCTGTATTGCTCCTGATCCATAATTGGGCCCAATTCCCTACCCTAAATCATTAGTAGGTTTATTCTAGAAATTCACTCTTTTGGACAAGAAAGAAGGATTTAATAAGGGCTTGTTGTGTCATGCTGTAGCTGGATAGCAACTAATGCAATAAAAAATACTTCATGCAGGATGCTTATTCACTAAAAGGCAATATCTTTTGCTTTCACTTTTTCTTTTTAAAATTTAGTTGAAAGAAGATCTTGATAGAAGACAGGATAGAATCATAGATGATCATTCCGCCATTTTTAATTTATCTCAACGGAATTGCATACTATATTGTAATGATGAACACTCAATGCCCCATATCATTCTTCTCTACAGAATCTTTCCCAATGCATGTTTAGCTATTGATAAGAAGCAATTCCATTTAGATATTGTACAGTTAATAGTGAAAACTAAGAACAACTCCCTACCCTAATGGCAAGGAGGGTGTTCTTACCTAGCTATAAATATTTGGTACCCCACCTTTCTTCCCCTATGTGCGGGCTATCTTTTACTTCGTAGACTCTCTTTGCCAAAGCCCCCTTGGCTGGGTTACTAAAAACTAGCAGTAACACTTAAACAAGTTCTACAGTGATGAGTCCAGCTTGATTAAGTGAGGAGCTACCTACAAAGAGAGATTGGTGGGATGGGTGAGGACCTTTGTGGATAAGGGTGAGTGGGTATCAGTGCCCTTGCTACCAATTTTTATTATCCATAACAAATAATTAAGGCTTTAACCAAAATTGTTAAAATGCCTACCCTACATCTTCTCATCATTTCTTTTGTCAATTAAGTAGTGATTTGGGACTTAGGAATGACATTTCATTCCCATATTTTCATGTGAAGTGATAAGTCCTAAAAAATGTGATTTTATATGAATAAATTGGGTCATCTTAAGGACTTATTCATTCTAAATTGCTTCAATTAGGGTAAAATCATGTTTTATGCTCTTGAAACTAATCCATTTTAGAGTTTTCTTGCACAAATCATTCAAAAAATCATCACTTTTGCATAAAATTATGAAATATGCATTTTAGAAACCCTAATTTCTGGGATGCCCTGTAAAATCTTGATTTCTCATAAAATGATCTGAATTTTCATCATCATTTAATTCAAGATGAATCATTTTCAATGATATCACTTTATGCTACCATTTCATGTGAAACAGAGCCATATTCTTACATTTGTGACTTTAGGGGCAAAACTGTCTTTTCACATAAAATGTAATGTTTTTCTACATGAAATCACTGAAATCATCATTCACTGTATTTTTCTGTTGTGATCCCTGCTGTAATGCGTGCTTCATTCTTTAGAAGTCATTCCATCCAATGCACTCATGTTTTAAGTACACCTAATTAATTTCACACACTCCTAGCCATGCATTCATGCACTCCATTTGAATGGCTTGTTTTGTAACCAATTTGATTGCAGCAATTAGGCCCATCATGTGGACGGTGGAGGGGACTACACCACTAGGAAGGTTAATTGGTACCTGTGTCACACCCTGTGCCCGAGATTCTACGATTAGGGCTGACCCCAAGGCACGACTTTTGTAATATTCCTGTGACAATTTGTGTCATGCCGAAGCACATATAAACCTCCACAAGGGAAATCCCACAGGATTCACATATGAGGACTATCGTCGAAACAGGTGTCCATTTAAACCTTTGTGGAAGCTTATGTGTTTTTACCTGTACAAATCAATAACTTATATAATTCATGATCTTGGATGGATATATGCATAATAGAGTCCATTAAATTTCAGTTGTAAACAATAGACATAGCACTTAAAACAGTCTTTGAATGAACATGAGCCATGCATAAATCTACATTTCCAAAATAAATGTGGCTATATGAATTGAGATCAAGATACATGTCAATGCATATGCAGTTCAATGTGTGCATGAGTACATGGTATGATAGTAGGCATAAAATCTTAATACATGTCCACCAAATGGAATATAACAAAATGACAATTTGTGAGATGGCATGATGGATAAACATAGCCAAACCAATGGTATATCCTAACATGCCCCAAAATAACCCCATACAACTCTCTACATATAGGACAACTAGAGGGTGTTGTCTGTAATCCACTCTATACCCTGAGGAGTCCCTGAAACATCCTTTGTGGATGTGTCAATGGATTGCTTGATATATAAACCTGTAACACCAAGAGTAGTACTGTAAATACGATGATTTAATAAAAATAAGCAAATAGAAAGTATAGCACACTGTATCAAACTGAATTAAAGACATATGGATTTAAAGAGAGTAATGGACGTATGCTTAGGCATGTTTTACATATAAAAAATAAGCATGATAAAAGAATTATAAATGATAGTGCATTCACTTGAGTAGCCAAGTTGGCCTCCTAATATGCATCTCCCCGAAGATGCATATGCACATATGGAAACCAAGAGGCCAACCTAGCTACTCGAGGAGTGTTGACAACTCCACATAACCTACTACAATAGGGGTTGTTTGCTCTAACACATACTCAGCGCCATCAAACCTCTTAAGGGAGGAAGCTAAGCGGTGTCATCCCATGGGAGTCAATAATAACCAATGATCATAGGTTACATTCATACTTAGAATTCGAAGTCATTGGGTATCTTAATCATTGATAACAGGTTACCACTGCAAATCATTAAGTCAATGTTCATATTGACTAATACATATAAAGGGAATCATAACAAGATACTTGGTACAGCATTGAACCAAAACCGGTAATAATTGAAGGCAATACAATACTCAAATCTAGACCGCAGGCTAAACTGAACGTATGCATAACTTGTGAGGAACAAAATAAATTCATGTTAAGGGCATGGCCTTGACATAACAATATGTATGCACTTAAATCAATAAAGGGGATTGAGGAAATTTACTAGCCAATCCTAATTTATGATAACACGTTCCCCCTAGCCATCCAACATGGCATAATCATAAGGTGTCCTTATGTCAATATGCTACTGTTGTCTTGGAGCTACATTGTATATGAACTGGACATAGGACTCCTTACACCAACACCCATGGCGTGGCATCGACCCCATAATGAGACATAAGAAAGGACAAGTGACAGTTCAACACTTTCCTTTTACAAAATTTATTTACCATTAGACAGGTCACCAGGGTGAGAATTCCATAGTTAAGGCCCTACATGGTCCTTGAGTCCAAGTGACACCCTATAGTCTTTGTTAACCCCAAGGTTGCTCGGAAGAAGGTCTAGCCCATCCAAATCAAACAAAGTTGAATGTAAAATGGGCTAAAAGACGCCAGGCAGAGGGGTTGTCCACTCGAGTGGAGCTGGGAACCTTGATGAAATGGTTTCCAAAACCCACATCTGCCTGAGCACGCCTGGGCTTGCTCAAGTAGGCCTGGACGAATTTCAAGATTAGAACTAGAATCAGTTCTGTAACTGGGCCATTGCAGCTAGAGTACAATCCCACCTATAAACCTGATATGAGTGTGCATTTTACATCTTAAAACACCTAAGAATTCCACCAATTACATTCAATTCCATTCAATGGCGTTAAAAAGATATAATTTAAATAAATGAGCTGAATTTACATCATTCATGGAATCAAAACTTGGAATCAATAATCAAACCATGTATGCACTGAATATGAATGCTTATACTTGTCTCTTATTCAGTGCTTGCTCCAAATCCAAGCTCCTAAAAAGAAAACCCAAGCTTTAAACCACAAATCAAACCCTACATGCATGATAAAGATAAATGGGCATGAGAATGAGTGCATGCAACTGAAATAGGGCTCCTTCACCCAATTGAAGACAAAAAGCTAGGAGGAGAAGAAAGAACTTACCAATTTCAAAGATGAAGAAGAAGAGGAAGTGGATTCCAACAAATCAAGGGTTTGAGAAGATAAATACAAGGTTGAAGAAGAAAAAAAAAACCCTCCAAGCTTGCATGCAAAGGCTCCTCCATTTGGGATAAAAAGGAATATTTTATATTACTTTTGTTTTATTATATATGTGGAAAACCCTTTCTAATTAAGGGTGGGAACGGTGTTTCCATGCCCACATGAGAATAGATTTCCACCGAAGCAAACAAAAAAAAAAAAAAAAAGAAAAAAAACCCATATTCCCTGTCCAAAAATAACTAAATAAATAAATTGAGCAGGAAAAAAATATTGGAGATTCTTGTCGGGAAGGGGATATTAAGTGGTCGAGGAATCTGGTTTTTGAATCTCAATATAATTTTCTACCAAAAAATCTCAATATAATAGACATTGGGCCATGCACCATCTAGTTCTTTAAGCGTGAATTTTAATAATTAACCAACAATGATATGGGTTGGGAGCTGGTGCCCATTGCGGATCAGGAATAATCAGTGGATGATAATAAACATTCAATCGGTGGCTATAGTTGTTTAACATGAAATGGCATATGTTTTATTATCCTTGTGAGAAGATCAAAAATATTAAATAGGGCCCAACGACCCTAGTTACCAGTAAAACATGAAGACATACACTTGGACACAAAAAGATTTTACGCATTTCTAAATCGAATTCTTGAGATTGTTTCTTCAATGTGTATGCACCTTAGTATGAAGACATCACTTATTCGATGTTAGACACAAAAGATGGATGTACAATATGTAAATAATGGTAACGATATGGTTATTAGAGGATTATATAATAGCAGGGATCAAAATTTTCTAAGTCAAATTCTACTGTCTTTTTCAGTATTTAAGCACTTCAATTTAAAGATATCATAAATCGAATGTTGGAGACCAAAAATAATTATGATAATGATTTAAAGATTTTGTAAGATTTGAAAGAGTAAATTAATTATGATAATGATTCTCCAAAATAAAAGTTTTTTTTTACGGAAACCATGTATTGTGATTATGTATCATTATTAGAGATAAGTGCATCATCATCATCATCATCATCATCAAAGCCTTATCCCAAACATGTTGGGGTCGGCTACATGAATTCTATTTCTCCATTCCGTTCTATTTTGAGTTAAATCTTTCGATAAGTGCAACTTCTTCAAATCTGAATTAATGACTTCCATCCATGTTTTCTTCGGCCTACCCCTACCTTTTGATGGACCCTCCACCTATATATCCAAACTTTTTCTCACCGGTGCCATTACTGGCCTACGCTCAACATGCCCAAACCATCTTAAACGAGTTTCTCTAATCTTATCTCCTATTGGTGCTACCCATAAATGTTCTCGAAAGCGCTCATTTCTAATTTTATCTTTCCTAGTTTTACCACACATCCACCTAAGCATTCTCATTTCCGCTACATCCATCTTATGAATATGTGGCTTCTTAATTGGCCAACATTCTGCTCTATATGTTATAGCTGGTCTAACCACTGTCCTGTAAAATTTTCCTTTCAATTTTGTTGGCATTTGTCTATCACAAAGTACTCCCGAAGCTAGTCTCCACTTCAGCCATCCAGCTCTTATCATATGCTCCACATCTTCGTCAATCTCCCCATCCTTACTAATCATCGAGCCTAGATACCGAAAAGAATCTTTATGTAGTATCTCATGGGTTTCAATAAGTGCATCATTATTAATATTTAAAAAGAAGCAATACATCATCCTTAGTGATCATTAAGGGGTCGTTTGTTAATTTCACATGTGATGTGGAAATAATTTAAATATGTAAATGACTCACATACATTTGCAAATGACTCATATGTGAAACATAATTTTTGTTTGTTATTTTCACACTTCTTCAAATGTTTTTAAATGTGAAGATGGTATAGTATTTTTTGTAAAAATCTCACAACCTAAAAGGATCAACAGTTGAAATTTAAAACACTAGCCATGTTTGGCCTAGTAAAGAATCTCAACAGTTCAAATCTCTCCTTTGAAGCTCAGATTATCCGCAAATTTGAAAAAAAAAAAAAATTGCCTGCTCAACTATGGTGCATGCATCGAATGATTGATATGTGTTTTGAAGATATCTCAAGATATATTTTGAATTAGCACCTGAAATTTGATATCCTAGCTATTTGGAAATGGCCTTTTAAACGAGATGAACGGTTCGGATTGTGCAAATGGGGCCCAAAAAGTTCTAAAAATAAAGATCAACGACATGAATGTTTTCTTAAAAATATCACGATTTATGATGATCCAACGGCTAGAATTTTTCACCATAGCCCTCTTTTACAGTTCTAACATGCTGGACGGTTCAGATCATGATTAGGAGTCCCACAAAATTTTTAAAAAAAATAAAAGGCGTCATAGGCGTGATGGCACTGTAGCACCGCCAAAACTGAAGCGCTGTGTAAAGGATTCACACCTCTTGAGGTGTGAAAATGACTGCTCTCTTTTACATTGCATTACACACTAAAATCACACATGATTTACACACCACATGTGTAAAATTTGAAAACAAACATAAAATGTGTGAAACCATTTTGCATTTGTAGTGTTTACATATGTAAATGGGATAAACAAATGACCCCTAAGAGAAAGCATGGCATGTGAGATGTGAGAGAGAGGGTCTTGGGGATTGGGATGGATCAAAATTAGAAAGTCAAAATCAATTGAGCAAATTGAGTTTGATTTCTCAATTGGATTTAGTTTGCTTCATATATAATACCGGTGGCCCACCATTTCAAAACTCTTGAGGGAGAACTCAATTAGTGTCCATCTTTTTAATCCAAATAGATCAACTGCGAGGACATTTGATCGGCATATGTCTTCAGCCCCACCTTTATTATTATTATTATTATTATTATTATTATTATTATTATTAGATCGTTCAAATAAGCAATCTCCGACCATCGTTTAAGGGTGCCAAATTTTGATCCAATCATAGTTGGGGCAAAATGTAAAATTCATTAATTTATAAAACACAATGGATCTGGCAATTGGTTTGCTCTGCTCCAAGTAGAGCAGAATTTGGCCCAATACTTAAATGGGAAAATGTCCAGCCTAGTCCAACAAATTTAACTCAAGAACAAATGAAGAGTTTCATAGCGGGCCTAGCTTGAGTGCGACTTTTTTGAGACCTGTATTGGGTTTGGGCCTCAAGCATAGGAATGATGACCAAAAATCATGTGACTATTAGATGCGATTTACCGATCGGATCATATAAAATAAGATATTATGAATTAATTATTCATTAAAAAATTATTTTACTGAATCAAATGCACATAGAAAGTTGGAATTACAAGCTTTTAAATATTTTACCTAGGAAAAGACTTCTAAATAAAATAATGACAGTCTTAAAGGCAAGATCTAAGTCTTTATGAGATCCGGTGATCAAAAATTTTGAACGAAAGTTAGCTTGTTGGGAGAAACAGTATTTGTCTTTAGGTGGGAGAATCACTCTTATAAAAGCTTCTCTTAGCAATTTTCACTTTATTACATATATCTGTTTAAGATGCCAAAACCAATAATTGAGAGGTTGGATTGCATCCATAGAAATTATTTGTGGGAAGGAGAATGTGACAAGAAGAAATTGCACTTAATGATGTGGAGTGAGGTAATTAAACCTAAATGGACTGGGGGCCTTGGTCTTACTGGCTTGGAAAACAAAACTTGGGCATTGTTGGCAAAATGATGGTGGAGATTTTGGGAAAAGAAAGACACACTTTGGCGGAGGATGATTGCTTCCAAATATGGTGAGGGCAAGTTGGGGGGCAAGTCGGGGCGGTGGCCTAATCCTGGTCCTAGTTAGTGTAGATCGAGCCTATTATTGGGGGGGGGGGGGGGGGGGGGGGGGGGGGGGGGGGGGGCGGTTGTGGGGTTGCAACTGGAGATGCATCTACTGAAATAGGAAAAACTTTGTACAAGGGGGTGGGTTTCGTGGTGGGGGATGAGAGGGATGTTAAGTTTTGAGTGGATGATTGGTTGGGAGTAGGATGTTTATGGGAGATCTTTTTCAAACTTTTTAGAACTGCGGTTGATAAGGAGGTTTCTGTGAGTGATTGTTTTGAAAGGAAAAGCTTTAGTCTGGTGTGGGTGTTGCTTTTAGAAGGAGTCTTTGGGGTTCTTTATGAGGAGATGTTGAGTTTTCTTTCTAACGTGTTTCTTTGAAGGGATTTTAAGGACTCTTGGATTTAGAAGCACTCCATTTCCGGGGAGTTTTCAATGAGTACCGTTTACTTCGCTTTGGTGGGGAGTCACTATCCTATGGTCTCTTCTTCTCTTGTTTGGATGGAGATCGTTTCTATATTAACAACTTCATCTTCGATCATGAAAGATGATAGCAACGAATGAGATGCATCAACAGTGCCTTCCTCACTTTGTGGAACTTGGTGACTCATTATAAAGTTCTTGCAAAGATAGAGCAGATGAAGGATAAGATGGGTCACATTTGTGAAAGCATGCCAAATAAAAAAGTTTTCGGGTTTGATAAAGATTTTGATGCAGTAGTGAAACCATTGGTGGAGGGAAACAAACCAAATCCCTATATATGTTTATACTTGGGCCATGAGGTGTGCAGAAAAACTACACTTGTAAAGGAAGTCTACAATAGCGCTACTGTCAAGAAGTAATTTTGTAAGGATTTTTATATTGGATAATTCATGAGTTGGACAAAACTTGAATCTATTAGTATTGTATTTTATATATCTTTTAGTATGGGCTGCGGCATCAGAGCGGCTTGCACTAATTTGCTATGTTTGATTCTAAGTGATATCTAAAATGATGTTCAATCAAGAAGGCACATCTACTGTGAAACCTCTATTGTTTAATGTTTCAAATCATGCTCATTAGAAGCAAAGGATGATTGAGTTCCTCAAGTCCATTGATGATGATGTGTGGAAATTATTGAGGGTGGTTATTCAAAACCCACAATTACTACTAATGAGCAAACAATTACTAAACTTAAAGCCCAATGGACTAAGGAAGAGAAGCATGCCTCCAACTGCAATAATAAGGCCATAAATGGCATTTATAATAAAGTGTCTGTTGATGAGTTTCATCGGATTTCTACATGCAAAACTGCAAAAGAAGCTTAAGATGTTTTGTAAACTGTATATGAGGGTACTAATACTGTCAAACAAATAAAGTTACAGCGGTTAAATCAATCCTTTGAAATCGTTGTAATTGAAGAAGATGAGACCTTCAATTAGTCATATGCTTGGCTGAATGATATTGTCAATTCTATTTTAAATTTGAGTGAAGAAATCCCTAAAAGTAACATTATCAAGAAAATTCTGAGGCCTCATACTTCAAAGTTTGATTCAAAGTGGATGCTATTGAAGAGAATAAGAATTTAAAAAACCTCATTGTAAATCAGTTAGTTGAAAATCTTTAGACTTTCAAAGAAAACTATTTAAATAAGGGAAAATTAATAAAGAATAATAGTTTGGGTTTTTGAGTTTCCAAAGAATCAGTGAAGAAAGCTAAAAAGAAAATTAAAACTAATTCAGATTCTGACGATGATATCATTGAGTTAATTATTTAGTTTTAAAAATTCATGAAGGCTAAAAAATCAAAGTGGAAGGGATCGAAGTCTGAGAAAAAGACGGCTTTAACAAAGATTGAGTGTTTTGATTATCAATGTGATGGTCATTATGCCAGTGACTGTCCTAAAAGGAAGAAAAATCACCAGCATAAAGCTCTGAAAACTTAAGACGATGATTCTTCAGAAGAAAAGAAAGATCTTGAACTTGATCCTAAGGGCATATTTGGCAAAAGGATAGGGTGAAGTGGAGTAAAGTTGAATTTTTAATATTCAAATTGCCCCTCCTTTTAAAAAAAAACTCAAATTTCCCTTCTTTTTTTTCAAAAAAAGTCAAAAAAGTTATCACTAAACTATACAAAAATCCCTACTTTTTATATAAAAAGTCAAAAAGATTCCATATCAAACAACTAAAAATAAAAAGTCATTATAACCTAATCATATATTATTCTTGCTTAATTTTGGGTTTATTCCACTTTACTTTACCATACCCCTCTCCCAAGTATGCCCTAAAGATATTGTAGATGGCAAATTCTTGGCTTTTATGACTAAATCTACTATCTCTAATGATAGTACTGTTGCAGAGAATACTGATGATGGATTTTTAGATGAAGAAGATGATTGGGAAACAGAATACGGAATTTTGTTGGAAAAGTCTATGAAGATGAGTATGATATTTGAAAAAGATACTCTGAAGTGAAAATAAAAGATTTTGTCTCTTAAGAAAGAATTAAAAGATGCAAAACAAAGGTTCATCTCTTGGAAGGATACAAGAACTGCTTGGCTGATTAGTTGACTACTGAGAGTCACAAATATGCTTCACTAAAATAACATTTTAAAAATTTTGAGCAAGAATTTAAAACCTTGAAGATAGACTTGAAGACTATTAAGGCTGAAAAAGACGACCTAGCTGGCAAACTAAATATTGCATTGTTTGAACTAGATTTCATAAAAGCTTCCTAAATAAGATGACTACGGGTTCAAAGATTCTTGAAGACATCTTGTGTGTTTAGAAACTATCTAATAACAAACGCAATCTTGGTTTCAATTATGGTGCATCTACTTCAAAAAGCTAAAGATAAATCTATTTTTGCTAGAAGTATTATACATACTACTTTACATGCTGCACATGTTCATAATGTTAGGAGTAGTTCAAAAAAGGAGAATGTGTTACATTCCTCGTGCACATCCACTTGTCATCACAGTGAAATTACAAAATACATCCATCTCCATTGCAAGAAGATACATGTTTTGGCAAAGTATAAGCAATTGTGGAATAAATGTTTGAACCAAAGGTCAAGACAAGAGAAATTTAGGTTAGGAAGTCTGATTTGTCTACAGAAGTTGCTCACACTATGCTGAAAGCTCAAACTACACATGTGTGAGTGGTTATATGCAAAAAACCCTCATCCTGATAATCAAGCTCCCGCCCCTAGTGGTGCTACAAAGATACAATTAAAGGGGAGCTGTAATCAAGGGGGAGCTACTACATGATCTAAGTTGACAAATTTACTATATGATGATCATTAGCATTATTAATTATGGACAAAAAGAGGGAGATATTGCATTTAAGGAGAGACAATTTTAAGTCAAGATGCTGAAAGTTCAGATGTTCAAAGACAAATGGAGATAATACAGATCTACAAGTGTGCTGATGGTAAATTTTTATTTTTGCTAAAAATTCAATATATTTTGGATTTCATTTTGGGTAGATCAAATTGTCTTTTTTTAGGGAGTTTTGTCTATGAATTGTTAAATGGGGAGATTGTAAGGATTTTGTAATGGCTAATTATGGGTTATACAAAACTTGAGTCCATTAGCATTGTATTTTATATATCTCTTAGTATGAAATATGGTATGAGTCGCCGGATGCACGAAAGTAAAGAAATCAAAGAAAGAGCGACAAATTAAAGTATTTTTCTAAGGAAAACTTGGTTTAAAAAAAATCATATCTCATAAACTTAGCTTTGGATATGGGCAAGCTACCTATGATTGAAAAGCTCGTTTCGGATAGATATCCATAGAGCCCAAGATTGTGTCAATCGAAGCTAAAACAACAAAGTTATGGCCTCGGGAAATTTGCAGAAATATATGTTGAATGTTATCCAATGAATCAGGTAGACATCCAATCGATCTGACCTGAGATAGTAGCTTAATCTGATTGATCTGACCTTCAATCAATTGATTAGGCGTTGTGCTGAAATCCACTAACTCACATGAAAATCTTTCTTGTTTGTGCCAGAGTTTCCCGTTTTGTTCCTACTTGGACTCTAATCCTAAAACACGAGTTGTGGGTTATAAAAAGGAGTTTCCTCTTAACCCTAAGTACAGATCTTATTATTCTAAGTAAAGATTGCTTATTAGAGATTACCTTCTCTAGAATTTTTAATTGAAGAGTTGAAAGGCTAAAGTTCTACTCTAGAGATTTTTTTTCTTCAACTTCTCTGAGCGTAGGAGATTATTATGAGGAGTCAAGTGCAACATCTAAGAGACATTTAGGTACTTGGATTTGTAACAGAGAAAAGCTGGGAATTGTTGCAGCGAAGTAATGTGCAAAGAAAATCACAAGTCCTTAGATTGTGCGAAAATTGGATAAGGATTGTGAGTATATCTTTTGTAACTGTAGTATGATTCATTGTGCTTAATTTTCGTTCATAGTTTTTTTCCAGTTTGGGTTTCTACGTAAAAATAGTGTCTTCTTGTGATGTGTGCTTTTGTATTGATTTAATTATTATTTTCGCTGTATAGTTGATTGTTTGCACACATAGTATTAAGAGTGATTGCATTAATTCATTGTAGAGGCTCCCCCAAAACTTTCAAATTCTCTTATTGCATTTGGTTCTATGGCCAGGAGTATAGATCTTTGGGGAGGGCTATTTTGGAGAAGATGACAATAAAGGTTACAGGGTGCTCACAACATGAGGTAGGAGGGTACATCAGGAAGAAGTTATGTGTGAGAAGACTACTGACGCTTTGAAGGGCAAGAGGTACTTAATTGTCCTGGACAGTATCAATCTCAAATGGTAGGTACAGAGTATTCATCCCAATGTGGTTTCAATTTCTAGGCTTTCCCTATATTAACTCTTATATGCACATACTTGAATCCAAGGTGTAATGAATAGTCGTCCGTGCTACCAAAATAATCGAAGCACTAACAATGTATGGGGTACATCCAAGTGCAAATTGAAGCCATTTCATTGGGATACAATTTGGGCAGATCTGGTTCATTAACTTCGTAATTTTTAAAACGGAATTGGGTAACCCTCAGGCCAAAGGTCAAAAAACTGGGCTGAGAAAGGACACCTTAGGTCATAAAAAAAAAAAGTAACTGATCTCCGTTCATTTACAATTGAATTGATACTGTATGGGGTACATCAAAATGTATCTTTGCAATGGAATTGATTTCATTTCATTGGATATCATTTGGATAGATCTGTTTCAGTAGCTTCTCAATTTCCAAAATGAACTGTAATATCAGTACCTGAACTCCTTCAATTTTAATTGAATCGATACTGTGTCATGAGTCATGACATGGGCTTGCTTTCCAAGTATTGATTGATTTGTTATTAATGTTATCTAACATTCTCTGATTATGCCAATAGGGATAAAGTTATCACTTCCTTCACTGTTTTATGCAAGCCGACAAATGTAGCTAGAAATTCAAAACAACTTTTTTTTTCTGGCAATTGACACCGAACACTGCTGCATTTGCTTTGACCAGGTATGTACCATTGAGGTCCAGAACTGTTGTCATCAGATGTATGCACCCGGCACATTAGCTCTATGCTGCCATAACAAGCCCGACCCCACCACGACGTGCTTGACTGCTCCAGTCTGCCCCTTCTCTTAGCAGCTAGCATAGCCCAATTGGTGTTTACCCAGATCAATAATAACATCACAGACAACCCCTTTGCTGTGGCATCCTTCTGCAAGCCAGCCATTCGAGTAGTGCTAGGTTTTCCACAAGCAAATATCTCCCTGCCTTTTGTCCTCTGAATTGTGCATACCCTTTGGATGACTAATAACATTTGTCCTAGAAGAGGTATGTTCTCTTTTCAACTAGTTAACGACTTATTTCCACTAGCAAATATGACTAGTATGCCACAGAAACTCTTTGGTCAAAATCGCTCATTCAGTTTTTCATTCGACTGGCTCTGGAATTCCTCCTTCACAGAGAACTGTTTTGGAGGTCTTCTTTCGAAAGAAATTCTTGATATGGCTATAGAGGTTGGTTTCTTGTAACTCCACACTTCCAATTTGACAGCCTTACGTATTTTTACCTCAAGTGTGCCAAACTTCTTGATGTTGAAGTTCTCAAGTAAACACGAGTCAAGTTAATGTTCTTTAAAACCTGTTGCTTTAGGTCTATAGAATTTGAATTCAAATGAACTTCAGAGTACATTGTATGTTGTGTTATGTACTTCATATGCTTAGATATGCTGATTAATGTCATTAGTCTAAGGTGGAGAATCAATGTTAAAATTGTTCCTATCCACTGACAGAACCAACGATTTCCAAACCACTACCAAAGCCTTAGAAGATGCAAATGTGGACCATTTGTAGGGGATCTACGAGTGGATCATGACAAGGGACAAGGGGAGAGTAGTGCAAGCATTTCTCATGAAATTGTAGCCTTTTCAATGTGGAGAGCTCGCGATAGTATATGCACTTAGGTAGGTGGCAGTGGCCATTATCTGATCATCACAACATTTTGATCTGATAAATAATCTTTGCTCATTCTATAGTAGGTTTACCAAATAGATCAGCGTGGCCTGGAATTTGTACTGTACACACAAGCCTCATTCTGGTCCTGAAAAATGCAAGTTTTCTTAGGCCTAGAACACTTGGTTATACCTTATAAGAGATGAAGTTCAAATGATCTGTTTGGCTGTTTGGGCAGGTTTATCTTTTTTCTGTTCTACACTAATGTAAATTGGAAGATTTTTTATATTCTTGCACCATCAAGATTCAAGATATTTCTCTCTCTCTCTCTCTCTCTCTCTCTCTCTCTCTCTCTCTCTCTAGCTTCATAGAAACTTCATTTAGATGATTGGCTTTTTTTGTCAATTTCTCACTGTGACAGAAGTTGGACCACCCCCATTGCATTAAAAAAGTAGACAAATTGGTTTCCAGCTATGGCAAAACGACCAGATGTTGGAGGGTAGGTGCTCTTTGAAAGATTGAATTGTTAAAATACCCTTGGTTTTGATGACTTTACGTTTCATTGATATAACTCCACTTTTTTGGGCAATTACTTGTGACGAGGAATGCTTGCATCTAAATATATATATATATAGGTTCAGTTGATGCACTTGGAAGCTGTGGCCGCTCAAGAAGACAACAGTAACCCCAGGTTTTTCTCAACTGGTCTCCTTTTCTTTTCTGTTTTTATTTTTTATTTTTTAGAATAGTAACTACGCTAATATATAAAAGGAAAACTGACTCAAATGGCATGCAAGGTGTGGAGAGATTATCTTTGATTAAGATGGCAAGAGCTGTATATAAAAGAATGATTCCAAGGTTAAACTTATGCCCCATCCGTGACACCTTTGTCATTCTTGCATAGCTGCATGCATCATACCACCAAGATTTCAAGTATTTTATATTGGGTGAGTGTGAACTATTTTGATCAATCGATCAATGTTTTTATTGCCCATCAAATCCACTAAATCATGAGACCTAGCAACACAAATTACGACAAAAGGCTCCTCAACTAATTTTCAAGGCCATTTCCAACAGTGTTGCCTATGATCAAACATGGATTGAGATCTTTTCATACCAAGCCTACCCCATGAAAAAAAGGGGTCAGGTGGGTTTATTAGTGACTGACTTTCTATTGTTTGAAAAATGTGTAAAAGTGTATGTATTAAGAAAGTTTTGAACTCATGGGGTCTAGAAAAATGACACTCCTTACTGCCAGTAGGTTGGTGTCCACAAAGCAAACTAAACCCTACCAACACTCTATCAAACACCTAATTGGAGTTGGTTGGGAAGATGATCCCCGCTTAAAGTGGACTCATTGCCATCCCAAACCCATTTGCAAAATATTTAAATTGAAAAAATCCTTACATTTTACTATTTTCATTTTTTTAGTTATATTATTTTATTTAATAGTATGATTTGTTTTACCTACACTATTTTTTTTTTTACAAATAACTTTTTCCTTATCTTTTGATTGTTTTGAAGCATTACAAAATCTTATTCATAAATTTATTATTTGTAGCTAAAATAGAAAATATCTGTCTTCGCCATTATTTGGGAAAACAATATCATATCCAAGATTATTCAAAGGATTAATCAAACAGTATCATTGCAAATGCATAATAAGCATCTAGTCATCCAGATTAAGCGGCCCAACTTTGATAAAGCCATAGCCTAATCATATAAATTAATCTTCAAGTCAGTACCTCACCATCAAAATTGTTAGCAAGGCTAAATGTGATAATAAACAAGAAATCCTAAGAAAGTTAGCCAAACAATATAATTTTTTATCGAAGGCTCCATCTATTATCCACAGGTAGCTCTAACGGCATTACAATGAAAAAAGCTGAGTTGGCATAAAGCAAGGTTTTCACGTGAGACTCACAAGGGAGTCCGGCATCTATTTCATTCATTCAAAGCAAACAGCAAACACGAGAGATGGGAAGGGTAAGTGAACCCATGACGTTAAACCACACGGAGTGCTAAGTGGCGACAATTTTTTAAAAATCCTGCTAAACCCTTGGTTCTAATTTTCCGTGCTGCTTTTGATCCACTTTCCCCTTCTCATTCCTCATTCCTCACACCACACACCAAATCCTTTCCCCTTTCCTCTTATCATTTATAAAAAAAAACTATTTTAGCGGCAGAAAAAATAAACTGCCTCTAAAAATAGAAATAGTCTCTCTCCTACATTTCAGGTTGATATTTATTCTTTCAAAAGTTTTTTTTATTAATTTATATCCTTTTTCTAATGTTTAATTTTTCAATCAAACCATTCGTGTTGTAGGACTTCTTCTTTTACCCATTTTCATGATTTTTTTTTAAACTTTACTATCAACTTCATTGTATTCCATTTTCAGTTACTATTGATTCTCAAAATGGAATTTGGGGGAAAATAAAATATCATAGAAATGCTTTAACACACAAGCCCAAAAAGCTTTTGTGTTGCACAAGTTCATTTCACGTGTATTTGGGTAAAATTGTTTATTATATATTTCTTAACTTAATTTTATTATTTCTATCATTATTTTGTACCCTTCTTTTCATTTTATCTTTTTTAAGTATTCTTTGTACTTTCTATTTTTCTCTTTGAAGTAGAATTCGAAGTATTAATTTGACCTTGCTTGGAGTATAGATGGCTTTTAAAGATTTGACCTTCGACATCATTGCATTGATGGAATCATCTCACTATTCTTTGGATAATACCTGTGTTAGGCCTGTCTATTTGGCCCCTTAACAACGTGGCTTGCCCTGGCCCAACTTTCAAAAAGCCTTTAAATTGAGGACTTTCATTTTTAAAAAAGAGTCCTAAGGCTAGGCTAGGACAAAATTTTTCAAGCCCTCTAATTTTGAGGGCCAAGCTAAGATAACACCAAGCTAGACCCTCATATTTTTCCTTCATTTAGAAAAATATAATTATATTTATGGTCTGAATTGCCCCTTATAAATATATAAATGTAGTATAATTACTTTTAACAAATTATATGCATTGAATGAATATATAAGAATGCGCACAAACGAAACTTTTAAACATTTTTAGAAATCTTTTTGAGTACTGTTATAGGAGATTAGGTAACATATTTAGTTCAAATCAAATAATAAAGTTGAATCATGCGATAATGGTGAAGATGAGTTCTTTTAGTGTTTAAAAGAAAAGAACAAGAAAAGTAGCAATGAAGGAAAAGCTAAATTAGATCATTAGTTGGAAAACTTTAGAGAGCAATCTACAACATTAGATATACTAGACTAGCAAAAAGAAATTAACTGAAGTATTCAATTTTATCAAATATGGCTTGTGATATTTTAACTATTCTTATTTTCGCAGTTGCTTCTGAGTCTGCATTTAACACTGGAAGAATGATACTTAGCCTACAAAGGACTCATTTTAAATCAATAATAATAGAGGCCTTAGTTTATGCACTGGATTAGTTATTTGTCGAAGAATATAATAACAGTGAATATGATGATAGTAATGCATTAGATAATTTGTTAGATATATTAAAAGAAGGTTAAATCATTAAATTTTGAAAATAGAATCAAGTATTCTTGTTTAAATTAGTTTTACATAAACAACACCTTTTCCATATAAAATAAGTATCATTAAGGGGGTTGTTTGGATGCAAGATAAGAGAGGGTAAGAGGGGAAATAAGTTACTTTTTGCATCCTATCCGACTTATCTTGCCTTTGTTTGCACTTTTAGTGCATGGAAAAATGTTATCCTAGTACCAACTCAATAGTGAATTAATACCTAGTATGGGGACTTAGATAATCCTACCTGCGGGTAGGATAACTTGAGTTGCTTTGAATGAGGGTGTAATTATATTTTTTAGGTCATTTTCTCCCTTTTTCACCTTAGTTGGCTTTGAGTGAAGGATGGGATCATATTTTTTAGATCTTTTTGTCCTTTGTCCCCCATTTATCCGGACGCAATTTTGTTCTTTGTCCCCCATTTATCCGGACGCAACCAAATATGAAATTGGATTGACTTTTAAGATAAATGGAATCACATTCCATGCAATAATACCATTAAATGGGCTTAGATGGTCTTAGCTAGCCAATCTCACTAAAAGTTTATCCTACTTCCAAACACACCCTAAAAGTATTATTAAGTATCATCAGAATTTTTATTTTATATTATTTAATATGTCAATAGAAGCATTATTTGCTGTGTTATTTTATATCATTAAAAGTATTATTACGTATATTTAGAAGATATTATTATATAACCTAATTTTTAATTTTCCATTCATCAATAAAAAAATATATTTTAACTCCATTGCACTTACTTTATTGCAACTATTGTCGATCCCCAGCTCAAATAACAGAGGATGAATGTTAGATTAACACTCAGTGTTTGATGATAATGCTAAAATAATTTAAAAATGCAATTCTTGTTTTTAAGCCTTGGGCCTGGCTTTGGCCCTTGAGGGCAGGGTAAGGGTTTAGGTGAATTAGGTCTTTTGAGGGCTCTAGCCAACTCTGCATATATTAAGGGTAGGGCCCAGGCCCGACCTGTCTCTTTGATAGACCTACTTGGGTCAAAATCTAAAAACCTACACTTGCTCCAAACCTGGCCATCTTTTATCAAAGCTGCCCCTAATAAAATAATATTATATTTTATATTTCTTACAAAGTTTTAATTTTTTTATCTCTTATATTATGAATCACATTGTCAAGTCTCAATAAGTATGCTAGTCGGGATGGCAACAAAGCAGGTTTAATATGAGTTGGGGTAAACCCGCCCTATTTTAATGGGTCAAGTCAAATTTAAAATTTTAAAATATATAAAAATGGATAAAAATGTATATAGTAAAATTTAAATATGCTACATTCTCTTTGCATGTCTTATGTTAAGACCCAAAACCACTTACAACTATATGAGTTTTGTCTAATGCTTTAATAATAAGTATATAAATATTATTTATTCGGAATGGGACATATTGATTCAACAAAACCCAAACCCTGTCCGGCATTAAAAAAAAAAAAACTCACTATCAAACCTACTTCTAATAGGAGCGGGGCGGTCCTAGTTTTATCTGACTGGTTGCGATCCCTTTATGTTTTTTTTTTTTTTTTTTCTGATGAAAATCCCTGTATGCTAGTTTTGGATGATCCGTCACCCATAAAATCTAGGGCCGAGGTCAGATCCGTCATACCATTTTCAAGTCACCAGTAAAATCCGTCCATTGATTAGGCGGCACAATTTGATCGGTCCAGATTGAGCGGGACAGTCTCTAATCCTCTTCTATATATAGCCACTTGATACCATTTAGTACCAATATCAACTAATGTTGGATGCGTACTCGACTCGATGCGAAACCCTAACCCTAGCCCCCCTTTTTCCCTATTAAAACCCTCTTTTTCTTCCGCCTCAAGACGGCACCTCTCTCTCTCTCTCTCTCTCTCTCTCTCTCTCTCTCTCTTCTTGTAGTTTAAAACAGTTTTATTTTCCGTGCTACTTGTGCTCTTGAGTATTGCTTTCTGATTTGGGTGTTCTTGTGTGTGATTGTGTTTTGACATGTTTGGATGCTATGATGATAGTATTTTTAATCCCAGCTCATTATGAGAACATTCCAACATATGGAATGGTCAGGGAAAAGATCTGACACTAACATAATCTGAGCATCCATTCATTCGGTCTTTGCTGTCTGTTTTTTCATTTGATTTCTTTTCTTTTGTGTTTAGTTATGTTTTTGTCATATTTTTTATATGTGGGTTTCATCTATGATGTAATGGAAGTGTGGTGTGCTTGGGTTCCCTGTGATGCTTATAATTGGATCCATGCTAATGCTGAGATTCGTTTGATGAAGAATCGCCTTATTCATTTTTCTGAGGGAACAATTCCTTTCTTGCTGCTTCTCTATATTTCTTTTTCTAAATTTTGGAATGATTTTTTTTTCTGTTTGAAATTCAATTTGATAAGAGGATGGTGGGGGATGATTTCAATGCCCTTTTCTCTCTATGAAAATTATCTATTGAAGAATAGGAGATTGGTTTTTTTCTTTTTTTTTTGTAGTTGTTGGGAATAGGTTTGCTGGGCCAGCCTGAGCTCGAATTGGGCTGGGCTTAGATATGTAGTTGAAGGTCGTTTAATAATTTGGCTGGATCACTTTGATTAAGTTATACAAAGCTAAATTTTGGCCCAGTCCGTATAAGGAAGGCATGTATTTTAATTTAATTAGTTTGCTTGTGCTCACAAAAGTGATAAAAATATCAGTTTAGTAGCCTGACACGATTGGGTAAACAATAATTATGTGTGCACACATGAAAATTTACACAATGTAAATAAGTGTATTTTTTTCATAAGGCGATGAAAAGTGTATTGATCCTATGAGGTGAGAAAAAAAACATAAAACATAATTGTTATTATGTGATGGAACATAAGCTATTGTACATTTTGTATATTTCAGCGTTTCTAAAGTTGGAATGGGCCTGGCGTTTCTAAAGTTGGAATGGGCCTGGACATGTTTTACCCGTCTTGGTCCATGGTGTGCTTACGTGTGGGAGTTTACTGTTAGTGAAAACCTTTGTAAAGTAGGATTTTATTGTCTCTAATTAAACCTTTTTTCTACCCACAACTCCAAAAATAAAAAAAAGGGCCTTATACCGAGTTCGCCTCAACAATAGGTATATGCCCCACTATAAGCATGTAATGCTCCATGAAATTTTTTTTAAAACTTCAGGATCATTTTTAAATTACCTCTTTTTTTATATAAAAGTCAAATCTCTTAAGCCAAGAAGAAGGAAAAAAAAACAGAGAGTTTAAATCTCTTGACATTGCAGATCTATTCAGTCGAAACTAGTAATCCTTCAAACAGATTTTGATTCTCGGCTACGGTCATTCAATTTAATTAGTGTCTTTGCATTGGGCAAGCCATGTTTGGCTTATAATATTTTTGTAGGTTGGATTTTGCCTCTAAATGAGCTGTGAATTAGTGGTATTTGTTTATATGCAAGCCTTTGTATGCTGCACTGTTCGGCCAAAAGGCCCGGCAAGACTGACAGAAAACGAGTAGACTAGGGTGCATGTCAGGCCCAAGGAGATTACTTTGGCTTCATGCATGAGGCTTGTTGGAGGTTTGAATTCTGTAGCTTATGGCATCTTCAATAAATTTAATGGAATGTTTGGACACAAGTTTAAAATTCATGTATATATATATGGAAAATAATTTTATGAGAACTAATTTTTATTATTTTTTTGTGAGAACTCTAGGTGGGGCTCATATATTATTCAATCTAAACCTTACAATACATAGGGACTTTCTTGATAGTCAATCATCCCACGTTTTCGTCAGATACAAATTATTGGACCATTAGATCGACGGTGCATCAATCCAAATAGATTGAATTTGTGGGCCACAATGAGAAACTAGCGATATGTGACTGGGGCCAAACTTAATATGTGGGGTGGTCCTACATAGATCTTTTCATCCTCAAATGAAACCTACAAGTGGGTCATATAAAAAGTTTTTATGGTAGGTACGTGAGAACGGTTTTTATAGAATCAAAGCTCTATATATATAATTTTTTTATCCCAACAATAGGGGGAGATGATAGTAGGTGGAGCCTTCGAGTGAGAGAAGTAGATAGACCTTGGGTGAGGTGAAAGGTGGTTGCATAGGGTTCAGGTGAGAACTACTGTCTTTTACATGCGTGGTTTCAGTTTTTGTTCATGGTGGTCTTGGAATTAGAATTGTTAATGAGAAGATGGACTTAGAACCAAAACTGATAATGAGAATGTAGAACTAGAACTAAAACCAATTCCATGTATAGGATGGATTCGGACCCGGGTGCAGGTCTGAGTAGAGAATGCCTTGGAAAAAAACTGGATTTTAAGAGGAATCCTTAAAAACTAAAGTAATATGTCGGGTTTTGACTCCACAGGCCAAAATCAAGATGGAACTGGAACCGATTAGGTCATTCGTCAAATAATAGGACTTAGACCTAAATAAGAACTCTAATCCAGTTATTAATGGGTCGAAACCTCCGGAAAATCAGAGAATAGAGACTTATTTACATCCCTACTCTTACCATTGAGGAGAGAAGATGTTTTTTACAAAAAAATAATTTTTATTAGAATCATAATTTATAATTAAAGGAATGGTCTTTTTTGTTTTTCTGAATCCAATTATGGTGAAATAATTTAAATGACAACTTGTTTTTTTCAATCCAGATCGGGGTGAAGTAAGTTAAATGACAATTTCAGTCCTTCAAGACCTGTTTGCTTTAGTTGATTGAATCCCTAATACTAAGGTTGTAAATAGGTCCTCGATTCTCCGACTACCCGAAGGTTCTTACTCGTTAATAATCTGGTTTGGGTCCTCATTTAGAAACCGATAAGTAAACGGGTTCAAGTCTGAATCCTATTTTTGCACCCATTACCCAAACAGTTCTACGTCTAATTCCACTTTGGTTCCAGGCCCGTGGACCCAAGATCCGACATATTATCCTAATTTTTAAATTTTTTTCCTAAAAGTTAACGTTTTCTCTAAATCATATTCTACGCAAACCTAGACTCGAACCCGAACCCACCCCATACATAATTCCGGTTTCGATTCTAGGTCCATCCACTCTTTAACAGTTCCGATTTCGGATCCAGAAAACTGGTTTCGAAACAGTTTCGGTTTCGGGTCCATCATTTTACCAATGGTTTTAGTTCCAGTTTCGAGTCCACCATGGACCTGGACCGGAATTGACCCATTTACAACCCTACCTAGGATTCTAAAAGCCTTATTTGTAGAAGATGGTTACAAAAGAGGATATCCAAAAATGAACATATAATCTTCTAATAACCTTTTGATGGATAGCCTTCAAATTTGAATAACCCACTTGGGCAACAAGTGACGTTTTCATAATCTGTTAATTTGAGGGTTTTTCATTGCTAAAACACGGATTCTTCATAGAGGATTTCACATTGACATTAGTATTTGCTATTGTGTATACAATGATAAAATCCATATCCTATGTGCAAAGGCTCCAATTTCATTTTCGAGTTCCATTTTTTTCTTTGCTATAATTTAAAGTCACTTTTATCCTTTGAAAATCTCAAATTCTAACCCTCTAAAGCATTTCTACATTTCTAGATGCTTTTACCAAGAGTAGGATTCAAGAACTTCACCTTATGGGACAACTTTTGAAGATGATAAGAATTCTTTGAATTCTAGTCAAAGAACAAGCCTTAAAATTTCTCAAAATTCGGGCTTTTCATTGGCCCAAATCCTTGGGGATTAACAATTGTCAAACATTGATTTTTCATAACTTCATAGAAAATCGATGAGAAATCTAAATTACTTACTCAAAAGTTTGATCAAGTTATTAATGGCAAAATGCCCCCATGCTTAGCATGGGCAATTGAAGTTATGCAAATATAGATATATATTTTTTAATTTATGATATAAATAAGAAAAATAATTTTGATTTCATATTTTTATATAATAGAAAGTCTAAAACAGAAATATTCTTTAAAAATTTTGTATCCTTAAAATTACAGTCACCGATAGCATCTAATGTCCACCGCTTTCGGCAACATTGCCTCTATCACCGCCGGTCGCAGAGGTGCTGTCCCTATCCACCATTGCTAAGGAAGGAGAGCGCAACTTGCTGTTTCCAAAAGGTCCTAGTTGCCCAATTCATTGTTGAATTTAAGGGGTTTTTTCTACACTTGTATTGATTTAAAGAAAGGGACAAAGAAAGAGGAGGAAGAAGAGGAAAAAGAAGGGGAAGAAGGACAAAGCAGTGACGATAGCGTCGTCGCTCCTCCCCACCTAACCAAAAAAAAAAAAAAATTTACTACATGAAATCGGTCCTAGGGAGCCCATTTTGTACACTAAATTTATTTGAGATTAATTTTATGCAGCGTGCAACTAGGGGGTTTTTCCCATAAAATCCTCTAGATAAATTCAGATATAGCATTTTCCCATCACAACACTTGTGCCTATCTTGGGCATTATATATCTAATAGCACTTTATCATTCATTGTAGTACTAAATGTCATTTAATAAATGACATTTTCATTGAATTGAATTATATCAAATAAGATTAAAGGAGAATTGTGTATTGAAATTAATGACCGTTTTGTCCAAATTATGTAGGATGGATAAAATCAATTTGAATTTATTTCAAATTGAAATCAATCTCTTTCATTATATAATATAATATATTGTGTATGATTGACTTCAAACAAAGGAGTCATCCTAACACACATTGGCATGTTTGTTTAGCAAAAAGGAGTAGTAAAGACGAAGTAAAGCACCTGAATTAAAATTATTTACGTCAGCCTATTTAGATGAAAAAATGGAGTTGAGGAGTTACATTATGGCGTAGCACTTTCTACTTCAAGCCTATTACAATGAAAAGCGTGATATATATGGTGTAGTAAACCAAAATCTACAAGAAAAGTGCATTTTTACTTAAAATTCTACAGTTTTACTTATACATTAGTAGATCCCGCCCTTTAATTTTCCCTAATTTATACATAAATGTGAAATTAGATTTGATTTAAGGTTTTGAGGGTTGTTTTAGAATTAAAAAGAATGTTGAGGGGTGGTTTGCAATTGTGTTAGGTAGTGGAGAGGTATGTTAGGTTGTAGAGAGGCCGCTTGGTGTAATTTTGACACTTAGGGCTTGTTCTTTTGGAAGAATTTCTGCAAGAATTTGGGCTGCTGGGGTTTTTGGGAACATGATGTGACAGCTTGTCCCTCGCATTTAAAAATACCATATTTCTTTATAAGAAATTTAGAATTTTAGCCATCCAAAATGCCTTTTTACTCTAGAAGAATTTGGAATACCAATCTCTTTAGTTTTTGGTGGAATTCCTGAACCCTCAAGTAAAAAGAGAATTCAGAAATTCTTCTATACTTGGTAATTCAAGAATTCCTTAGATAGGAATTATCTGAATTTCATTAAAGAAACAGGCCCTTAGAAAGGTCCCTAGCAAAACATCTCTTGTGACTAACTCTCTAATGACCCAAATACCCTTAAGATATTTCTTGACTTACGCTAAGCCAAGAAGGCAGTTTAGACTTTTCACTCTCATCCACAACAACCTATCAACCTATATAACCCCTCCCCTTTCATTCCTATCTCATTTCCAATGAGAATTCTCCCAGCTCTCTAATTTCCCTCTCTTCCTCTTTCAATTTCCCTCCAATTCTCTCTCAGATTTCCCTAGATCTTGAGCTTCCGGGAGACTGTCGTAGCTTCCATCATCATCTTCTTTAAAGGATCTTAGAGAATTAAGCTCTCTTCTTCCTTATCCAACACTTCTACAAGACAGATATCTCCTTCTTCCAATCAAGGTAATCTTCATCTCCTATCTTCAATTCCTTCTTTTATTTTTCTGTTCCTTGGAGGAATTCCAAGCCCTGACCCTTCTCTTCCTTTGAATCTTGGGTGTGATGGTGGAGATCTAGCTTTTCTTGGGGTTTCTTGGTTGTGAGGGCTTGTAGAGGTTGGACCTTGTGAGCTTCGGCTGTGAGAAGGAGATGGGTGTAATAGAGGCAAGTGCAACATACCTTTAATGGCTATACATGTGGATTTCATTGATTGTAAGCTAAATGTTTGATATATTGCTTCTTTATATATATAAGCTCATGTCCATACCTTTTTCTCTTGTTGGAACCCATTTCATTTGCTAATGGCCCTCATTAACATGCTATTAAGATGTTCTGTTGATTTACTTGATGGGTCTTGGAATGCTTGTGTTTTATGGAATGGTTTGTGTTCAATTGGATGGAGAATTTGGTGGAAATTGGTGGAGGATGTGATGGGAATTAGTGAATATGGATGGGAGGCCACGGGTGGTGGAAATAGAATTGTTTGTGTTTCATTTGATGTATTGAATATGGAAGAATGGAAGAACATGGCAGGAAAAGTGAAAAATGTAGGTTTACAAGTCGGAGACGAACCCAGGTTGCTCGATTGGATCCCATTCTCACTTGAGCAAGCCTAGGACAGAAGAAGAGCAGGTCGACCGAGCTCTACCCCAGTTGAGCGAGCCTTGGGACAGTACACAAGTCTAAGAATGAAGTAGTGCTCCCTCAACCATGGGTTCCCTTCGCCATATTTTACCATATAAAACACTATTTCAACATAAAACTTGGATTTTTAACCTATGACTTTGGACACCAAATGGGTCTATCTAACTATTTCTACCTGACCTTAAAACATGCTTAACATAAGTAAGGGCTTGAGCTTAGCCTCTGCATATTGGTTCTTTCAAAGTAATGTCTGAAATGTGAAACCCAATCTAAGTAGATGGCTGTCCGGATGTTTCTAAAGATGCCTTGATTGGCGGAGCACTTAATGTAAGATCATGACCCAAATTAATAAATTTAATTCAATTAAAAACAATTTACAAAATAAATAATGATACTAATTGAATTGGTGGAAATTAACCCACATAGAATAATTAGGACAGACTTAGGGCACAAATGCGATTAGGACTTAATTTGGAAATTACAAGGCATATTGGTAATTTTTAGAAAATATGAGCGGTATTTTTGTAATTTCAAAAATTTAAAAACTTTTCGTTAAGACATGAACTCATCTAAATTAATTTAGAGCTTAGTTGAAAGAGATTTAGATTAAGCCCATTACTAGTGGTATGGAGAACTAATGTGTGTTTCATCTTCAAAGAGGAGTAGCATTTACTACCGATTATGGTAGGAGTTTGGTTTGGATACAAGACTAGAGAGCTATTCTAAGACTCTATATAGGAAGAAGAAAAATTCTAGACTACCTTTACTTTCTAGTTTTACTATAAGTGCCCATATTAAATTTTGTATATACAACTAGAACCTCACTCTTTTATATACAATTCTCCCTAGTTCCTCTCTCTCTCTCTCTCTCTCTCTCTCTTGTCTCTCTCAACAAGAAGGTCTACAAGCTTAAGTTTAATGAATTGAAAAAAAGCTATAGAAAAACTACTTTGAGGCTCTCAATGATTTGGAAATTTCGCTAAAAATATTTGCGATTAAGGCAGGTGCACACACCAAATTTTATGTTTCCTACCTTATTTAAGTATTACATAATTTATCTTTTGAAACACAAAATAAAATTTCGAGCCTATGTATATAATTCAAGTCGATGTTTTCTTTGAGTTAGTACTTCTATCTATATCAAATTTGATTTCGTAATGGTGCCGTAATTGTTTGTAAATTGGATCTGAACTCAAGATTAAATAAACACAGTGAAAATGAAGGTACTGTAGCAAACCCATCCCTGTCGGTTGATGGGGAGATGAGAATCTGTTTCCTGAGCCCGGCAAACTACATCAGTGTAATTGTTGATAGGATCACTAGAAGACTATTAATACGAAGTTCATCAACAATCTGTGAGAAATCCAGTCTACAAGTGTAAACTACAGAACCTAGGCCGTTAATGTGCAGGTTTTCCGGAACAGCTTGTGGGGCCCACATGCCCCACTTAACGGATGATCTGGTACGAGATGATCTGGTACGATCATCTTGTTGAACAGCCATGGGCGACCATAGAGAACTTGGACCCACAGGGATTGGGGTACCACTGGGCCATCTATCTAGTTGATCAATTCTGCACACTAGATGAGAAAAAACTAACTCACTCTGAAGATAGCATCTGGACTTGCAAAGAAAACGTTCCACACTCTGTAAGACTTTGCAAATCTTCTTTGGTATGGTGGGATGAATCCCTAGGTGCCATTAGCAATTCAGCCAACCAGGAATTTGTGAGAGAACCCATCTGAGAATAGGAGTACCCAAGACCAGTCTACTTGGAACTGTTTTCTTCGAGTGGGACTGTGGGGCCAGGTGGGCCACTTGATGCCAAATCTGAACCAGGGATCTAAGGCCAGACCCTTGGGTGATCATGGGGATCTAGTCCTTTGTGACTGGACCAACTAGCACCCACCATCTGTGAGGCTTGAAGGGTAGAGGCGTGAGACCCATTCTCATTCCAGGTCGCAGAAACAGTGCAAGCACTGTCCTGGCTTGTTTCTTAGTCTGCACAAGTTCCTGGGAATCTTGAACGAGCCTACCACTTTAGATAAAGTACTATGGCCTACCATCCTGTTGACCTTTGGAATCCAGCCCGTATGTTGACTGACCCACTAGGACCCACCATCCAAGAAGCCCAATAAGACGGGATGTTATTTAGACCCTTTCTGAACCCATGTTACAGGAATAGTGCATGACTCTGCTGGTTTCCTGTTTCTTAGCCTTAAAGTAGCTAATGAGAATGGTAAATAAGCCCTTACACTATAGGTAATATTACTGGGCCTCCACAGTTACGTATTTAAAGTTTTTCTCAAAAACTTAAGAATCCAATGTTTACAGTCATCCACTAATGTCAGACTTGTAATATGACCTACGTTTAACAAATTTTGAATTTCCTTTTTGGAAGCTTATAAAGTTTGACTAGAGCTTATAACCAGTTTATAGATCTTTTAATTAGTTGACTTATGAGGTATAATTAACAAGGAGAATATTCATTAAGAATTGAGGATTTTATTTAAATTAAAAGTTTTACTAAATCAAATATGAGCCAAGAATAAGTCATGTCATCATAGTTTGACACTCACTCCGAATTATTTTGAAACACACCTAGGGTTATGGAAATATAAGGGTATGATGTCATGGGCCTTCCAAACACTAACTATCTTCAGAAGTGCCAATTAAAAATTAACTTAAATCTAAAAAGGAGGTCCTCGCGGTCATCCAAATTAGTTTTGAGCAAGTATACTGTGTTTGGAATCCTATGATATCATAGGGTTAAGTTGGCCTAGACCCGGTATACACAAAGTGGCCCTACACTCAGTATGACCTAAAAAATCTGGATTTTGTATAATGAAATTTACTTATTTGGTTTTATATTTTCAATCATATCTAATATGTACCCTAACATGATCAAATATATTTTTCTCTATTATATGAGTTTTGGCATTTGGACATCACATCTGTCAACTTTGGAATCTGTTATATGTAAATAAATTATGTTTATGATTTTTTGTTTGTCTATTCGTATTTGGAATTAAGGCGATACCACTAGGCTGTTTAAGTCTAACATAGAAGGGCACCACTATATAGAGGCTATATTTCAAAATTATATGTAGATTAGTTAACTCTCTGTCAGTGACAATCAGTCACTTCGGTACTAAATTCTCTGTTACACTGCTCTAATGGCCAATGGCCATAATTCTGAATCTCAGAGTGTTAAACTCTATTCTCTGTTCCCGTTACATTAAATGGGGGCCGCTATAATATGTGCAACAACCTAGCCAATGTGAGATGCCAATTTATTTTAAATGCTATGATATTTGTAAGATTTTCATTTGATTTCATGCACAAACCTATATTTTGAATTATTATATCTTGTCAATCTATTTTGAAAATCTTGTGATTTATCTATCTTGATTATTATCAAAATACAGTATGGAATATGAAAATTGGGTAGGTATACTTGTTGAGGTTATTTCATAACCTGACCCCCTATGATTGACGCTTGTAGGTAACGACACACCTTCCAATAAACCGGAGGGAACGGCAGTTGAAGAAGAATAGTAAGAAGCTACACTTGGAGCGTAGACGATATAGTTTAAAAATATCATTCCTGTGCTAGAGAGTCAACAATTTAAATAATCAATTTATTTATAGAAACTTTAATTTCAGACTGGTTATAAGCCCTTGATTGGCTATTTATGTTAGTCTTTAGTTAGTTGGATTATATCTTTACTTGTGATTTAATTTATGACCTTGATACATATAAATTATTAGATTGACTATGATTATTTACTTTGTCTTATGATGGTACTTATGATGGCTTTACAATTATGTTTCCGCTGCGAATATGGTTCAGTTGGTGTCTCTCATATTGCAGGTCCATTTAATTTCGTCATTAACAACTTAAAATATAGAGTTCTTTGAAAATTCAAATTTTGGGGTCGTTACATGTAAGGCAATCTTTAAATTGCATCATAGGTCTGTAACATCTATTACGTGGATGTGATTAGGGTTCGCACTTGAAATATACAACCATGACCTAGAATGGGCCACTCTTTAATACGTTTCATTGATTATTGAGATTGAGATGATCTTATATATTGTTATTATGCTCATTGCTCTCTATTCTTATGTTCATTTTAATTATGCCATTGCTTTACCGAAATTTTGATGTAATGGATGGAGACCTTGACCTAGGATATACCAAGAAGAGACCCGACAATGTGC
This sequence comes from Sextonia rubra, assembly GCA_037013555.1. Classification (NCBI taxonomy): domain Eukaryota; kingdom Viridiplantae; phylum Streptophyta; class Magnoliopsida; order Laurales; family Lauraceae; genus Sextonia; species Sextonia rubra. The sequence goes on along the minus strand of JASUAD010000007.1, from coordinate 11,931,440 downwards.
ATGGAGATGAATCATGGTGTCTCTTGCTAGGCAGGCTATTAAAAAGTTTTGTGAATGGAATGTATTGACCTTGTGGTAGATGAATTTATTGTGATGTAATATGTACCCCATTATAGACACGTGTGTGGATGGTATTGCTTATTATGGATGAATGGCATTGTTTATGGTATGGATTACGGATTGATTACTTTTTTAGACTTATGGATGGAATATTATGGACCAGATCTTAGATGGATTGACATTCTTGCTCAGCCTAGCTAGACAAAGACTTATTATATTGATTCCTTATTGTCGATACAAATATCTACTCAATTGATTAGCTTAGCCTTGGGCTAATCTCGTTTGATAGGAGCTCATTATTGATTCAGCTCCATGGTTGGCTAGTTTATGGAGATGGATGGACACCATCTGATATCCCCACATCACCACGTCCACTGTATGGTATCAAAACTATTGTCCGAGTATTCAAAACTTCTTTATGGATTATTGATTGGATGGTCTATTAAACCACACAATTTCGCACTACAACTCAATAGTAGTATGGGAGGGCAACGACATAATATCTCGCGGTGCTAACTTGTGTGGATGTGCCATTTTGATAGATGTCCGATTGGTAGATTGATGATCATTTATTTGATTCTTATTATATCAATTCTAACACTGTTATACTATAGCTTTTGTATTTATCAATCATGGATCACATTGTATACTCATATTTTATTTTGGACTGCGTATGGTGTTATTTGTACGTTGCTTTTGCCAAGTTGGAAGGATTTGACTCTTATAACTTCGGAAATTTATATGCATTTTCACTCAATGGCATGCCTAAAAGAACAACTAGAGTGGTAAGAAAAAGTGATTCTCAATTGAGTGCTACTATTTGAATAACACTTTTATCTCTTTTGACACATGAGAAAAAAATTTATAAATTAAAATCTCCAAAATACCTTTCTCTCCCCACACATCTCCGTCCTTCCCTCCTCTCTCATCCTCCTTTTTCCTTTGGCTTGCTGGAGGGGGGCTCTCCTCCTCTCTTCCTCTTCCTCTTTCCCTCCCTCTCCCTTTTCCTATTCTTCTCCATATTCCTCCTCCTATTCCTCCCCCTCCTCTCCTCTTCCTCTTTTCTTGCTCCCACTTCCTCCTCTTCCTCTCCTCTCCTCTCCTCTCCCTCCCTCTTCCCCTCCTCTCATCCCTCTTCCTCTCCATTTTCTTATCCACCTCTCCTCTCTTTTCCACCCTGTTCAACCTTATAGGGCTGCTGTGTTGTTCGGCCTTGTAGGGCCAAACAGGGCAGAGAGGAGAGGAGAGGAGAGGAGAGGAGGAGAGGAAAAGAAGAGGAAGAAGGAGGGAGACGAGAAGAAAAGGAAGAGGAAGAAGGAGAGGGTGGGGGGTGAAGGAGGAAAGGAAGAGGGATGTGCCCAGAGAGGGGAAGAGGAAGGGAGAGGACAGGTAGAGGGAGAGATAGAGGAAAAGGGAGAGGGAGAGGGAGGGAAAGAGGAAGAGGAAGAGGGAAAAAGAGACGGAGGGAGAGCGCCCCTCCCGCCGACCGGTGGAAAAGGGGGAGGCGAGAGGAGGGAGGGAGAGAGATGTATGGGCGGTATTTTGGGGATTTAAAATTATTTTTTCTCGTGTGTAAGAATAGATAAAATTGTTGTTTAAATAGAAGCATTCTTCTTAGTTGGCAAACATGTTAGAGCCAATAAAAGCAGTAGTTAAAATAGGATAAATATAATGTTGAAAATAATGGATCATAAAACCATCCAATGTCACACTAAGATGGAGCTTCTAGGGGTAAGCAGGCCCAGCGCAGATTGAAAGTGTGCTTTAAAATAGCAATGGGGAGGTATTGCTTATGTTTTTCAAATAGAGTGTGTGCAATTCAAATGGAGCAGAGGTGTTAACTATCTTGGAAGGCCTTAGATTATTCTCTAGATGATATGGTGGTCTCTGTTTATGGAAAGCAATTCATCTAATACAGTTGCGTAGGTTTCTAAATGAAAGGCTAGCTCTTGAAATTTTAATGTAATTTAGTGGGAATGAAATTTTAATGTAATTTAGTGGGAATTTCATTCCCACTTAATGTAATTTGGGAGTCATCAATTGAATTGAAACTTCCTCTTGGCAGGAGGATAGATCCGCCAATTCTATGGCAGACACATTAGCAAAGTAGGTTGCAGACACATTAGCAAAGTAGGTTGATATGTTTCTTCCTTGGGTCTGTGTGAGTATATAATTGAGAAGGGTTTTTTTTTTTTTTTAACTGTCAAGGTTATTCTCTTGTTCACCTTTTTGTTTCGTTTCCTTTAATCAAGTCTGCTGGTACAGTTTTAAAAAAAGGAAAACTATTTGCAATTATTATTCATAACCACTACTGAAGCCATTCAACGTTAGAAATCAATAAGGCCATCTAATATTGCCAGTACATTTCTTATCATATAATCTAAAATCGGTTACCGCAACCACAGTGGACTCCATCTAATGTCAAGAACCACTATGGGAGCAATCTAAATGAAGGACGTTAGTATGAGATCCACTTGGGGCTTTGGCGAAAATGACTTTTTGAACAGGGAGAAAGGAATCATGTTTCTAATCTCATATATAAAAGATCTCACAATAATAAGGACATTCCCTAGAGATTCTATCTGCACGTAATGACAAAAGGAAAAAAAAAAAAAAGCAATATGTTACCTGGCTCAAGCCGCTGCCGCCAGTTTCAAAATTAGGAAACCCCCTTTCAAAATTTAAAAAATATTAATTTTTTCTATATTTTCCCCCTCCCCTAGATATTTTTTACATATAGCCCCCCAAGCAAAATTTCCTGAGTTTGCCCCTAGTCTTACCTTTCAGCTTCTGTAAAAAAAAAAAAAAGGGCCCACACAAATCTGCCTTTCGTTATGGAAATAAGAGAGAAACCAACCAATATTGGTGGACATCATACATGATGGCTATGAACTTGTGTGCATATATATATATATAGGAATATTAATAATTATCCTTCCTTCACCATGTAGTGAGAGATAAATATATATTTGGAAAAATTAATGCACAAAGAGAAAAAGTCATTTATAGTATTATGAAAAAGAAGAATCTTCATATATAAAGAGGGAAAGTCACGTCATTATCCCTCACCACATGATGAGAGAATGATGCATTGTAATATTCTCCATCTATATATATGTGTGTGTAGAATATTATATATGTATATTATAGAGAGAAAGAATATATACAAGACCATCCTTAAGGACCAAACCTGACCGTTTCACATACAGGGGTCTACATTATGAGTCATTCAAATGGATCACACATACGACCCCCCCTGAATTGTATATGTCCACCAATTTTGAATCACATCCAAATAAACTATACCGTTAGATCAATTGTACACTCATATATATATATATATATAGAAAGTTAATTTGGATAGATGTGCAGTTGATCTATTCAGATGGGACCTAAAATTGGTGAACGTATGCAATTCAGGAGGGTCATGTATGTGATCCATTTGAATGGCTCATAACGTCGGCCTCAATATACGAAACGATTAGATTTGGTCTATAGGGACCGTCCTTACTGGATTGTTTTCCATATTTATATAAGTACATATATATATTGCAATAAAAAGTAGAGGATTTTATCAAAAATCCCTTTTAGACTCCCTTTAAATAAAAAAGGACCTAAAATATATGTAACCACTACAGTGGTCCCATGGGTCCCTTTCGGCTTTTTTTTTATAAGCAGCGATATCTTCTCTCACTTGCATATACGAGCTTCTTCTTCCTCATCCTCCTTCCTCCTCTTCCTTTTTTCTTCATGATGTGGTGATTTTATTGTCTTGGACTCGAGTGCAAATGGGAACTTATTACCAAAACACCTTGGTATCATATATACTCATTTAAATATTGTTATAAGATATATTATCATAGGTGGATGCCCACATTGGGGCCCATATGAGATAAAGGGATTACTTAGGGTTAGAGTCTTTCCTTATTAGGTTGCTTGGGGAGGAAGCAATCTTATTCTATAAATAAGATCCTCCTCCCCCTATTATGGACACACAGATCTCATTAATAATAACTTCTCTCCCACCTCTCTATTCTTTGTTAATATCTGATTCTCCTTTAGTTTTGTAACACGTTAACAGCACGATGCTGGAACTGGCTATGTCGTCGATCAACTTCCTTCCGATTTTATCCCAAATGTCGAAGCCATTAAAACAGAGAGTTCGAGAACAGTGAAGGAAAGGGAGAAAGCGAAAATCTTCTGCTTCCTTCTATTTGAAGCGGCTAGTTTTCCAACTTTTCCTTTTCGTGCATGATTTCCATTCCTCCCAGATCCTCGGATGCGGCGACAGCGAGAAGCGAGAGATTGCCAACGCAGCCGAGGCCGCGACCCGGACTCTGCTCGACATCATCCGAGACGAAGAAGGCGGCGCGGCGGTTACAGAGGCTTCGCCTGCACTTACGCTTGTCTCATCCTCCACGATGATGGCACCTCCATCACGGCGGACAAGATCTTGACCTTGGTGAACCTGACGTGAATTCGGCTGGAGTAAAGGTCCAGGCTTACTGGCCTGGACTCTTCGTCAAGCTCCTGCAGAAGAAGAACGTCGATGATCTCATCTTGAATGCCGGATCTGGAGGCGGTGGTGCTCCTGTCGCCTTCTCTGCTATGGCCGATGGTGGAGCAGCTGCCGCCGCCTCCACCGCTGATCTTCGCCGTCGCCGGGGACGCCACCGCCTTTAGCTGCAGCCTCCCTCATCTGCCTCGCTGCTGCAGATGTAGTGCAAGTGGCGTTGGTTTCTGTTGCAGAACCCACTTCGGTAATGAGGGAGAAGACAAAGAATGGTGCAGGTCGTGGTTAGGTCGGGTTGACCTGACCTGCTACAAGGAGAGACCTGGTCTTGTGGGTCGGGTTAGATCGGGTTAGGTTAGACCTAACTCATGAGGCCCAGTCCAACCCCGAAAACAAAAGTTGCAGTCAGGTCCAGCTTGAGGAGCAGTGCTGACGTCAGCCTGCTGACGTCAGCGAGTCGTACGGTCAAAGGGAGATTTGACCAGATCGATGGCAAAAACTTGTTTTTGCAATATCTTGACGATCCAGAGTCCGATTTGAGATCCGTTTGCACCTACGAAAAGCTCGTGACCAGATCTACACATTGGTACCAAAAGGAGGGCGATTCAAAGGTTAAATAATTTTTTCTTATTTTATAATTTTTTTATTAGTTTAAGAATTATATACATATATTTATCTTTGCTCCTTTTAGATCTGTGAATATTTATATTTTTAATTCTTGTGATGATGATTCATTTTCTGTTATTGAAAAGAGATCATGATAGAATTAAAAATCACAGATTATAAATAGAACCAGAAGTTCTATTTAAGTAATTGGAACCCGAAGTTCCATACGATATTCAGAGCTAAAAGTTTTTTCGAATTCGGACCAGAAGATTCGTTGGTTATTTTACTCTGAAACCAGAAGTTTTCAGATTTACAATACATACTCAAAGTTTCATATGATACTTAGAGCTAGAAGTTCTATATCGAATAAATAACCTGAACCTGCAGTTCTGTATGTTATTTTAATTTAGAACCAGAAGTTCTAACTCGGACCTGAAAATCCATGAATTATCCTAATCTAGAACCTGAAGTTCTAACTCGTACTGAAAGATCCATGAACTATTCTAATTTAGAATCAGAAGTTCTGATTCTTAAGTTGAGAACCCGATGTTCTAAACTTCAATTTCTAAATTCTTCATCACAATTTTATTATTATCTTTGATTGGATGTTAAGAACCTGAAGTTCTACATTGTATTTCTGTTTCTCACATACATTTATTTTTATATTTTATAACATTATACTGCATGCTTGATATAATTACTTAGGTATCATTATCACTATATGATTATATAAAATTTTAGTCTTGATGAATTTGTTATTGCCAAAGCAGTAGTTGTGTATAATAGAACCTGAAGTTCTATTTCTAATGAATAACGTGGGCCTGAAGATCCATACATTATCTGGAACCAGAAGTTCTAAGATTTGGAATATAAACCTGAAGATTCATATTTGGAGCTTTGATTTCTAAAGATTCAAAGTAGTGTAGATCGATACGAAGGCCATGAAATCAAACATGAAGTTTTGATAAAATTAGAAGTTGTGATTCAAACCTGAAGCTTTGATAGAACCAGTAGTTCTAAGAACCTGAAGTTCTATCACTAGCCTGAAGTATTCACAGAACTAGAAGTTCTGATTCGTCAGTTAAAAACCAGAAGTTCTAACTTTCTAATTGGCCAATTCTTTATGATACTTTGTCATCGGATATTAAGAACCCGAAGTTCTATTTTTATTTGCTTATTGTTGGTAAATCGATCTTTACACACTCTAAAAGGCTTGGTAATGCTATCAAAGTCGGAAATAAGATATCCTTGGAGGATATGACATATGCTTTTATTTTTCGTGCCATTGTATCCCTGTTAGACAGGGATGATCACCAGCAGATGGTCATACACCCAATGCTTGAAATAAATGCCAGATTAGTTACTCAAAATCCCTCCAAAAGAGGTAGATGTAATATGTTCTCCAGTAGAGATGAAAATAACCACCCCAGGAGAGGTGCTTGAACAGGCATTTTGTTGGAAATTGGGCGAACCACAAACATGGTTTGGAAGACCTACAATTACTTTTATGAGTTTGAACATTGAGTTTAGTTCTTAGATATTTTGTTGAATGCTAGGACTTATAATTTTATCCCCCGTCTTTTGTGTTTACCTACTATATTTGCCTTGAATGGTAAATTGTTTCATTGTTCTCATGTTTTATTTTTATGATGCGATTAACTAATTATGTGAGTTTATTATTACTTGCTATATAGATCATGGAATGCATGAAACTGAGGATAATATCTGTCCGGTAGACAGTGCAACAAAACACACTACATTGAAAAAACCAGAAGTTTTTCTTAGAAGTAGTGTTTAATTCATGCACGATATCGATCATAGCTGGATTTGTACAAATACTTGAATGCTCCAGAAGAGTCCACACATAATATTTGTACATCATTACTAGTATTGACAGCCAGAAGCTAATACTAGAAAAGCTAAGTGCATTCTCCTTCAATCTCCGGGCTATATTACAAGACAATCTCTAATATCGAATCACATTGAATTATGAGCAAAAACGATAAAGTCAAGCCAGAAGCTTACACTAAGCCCTAAACTTAGTGACCGTAAGGCTTTAATGCTTTAACATGATAGGTTAGGTCACCTTTAATGCTTTAACATGATAGGTTAGGTCACCCTAGGAGTACTATGCTATGGCAAATTATTGATGATTCTGTTATATACTCCTTAGAGTACCATCTATTGACCATCATTTCTGTAAAGGATATAGTGTGATATTTGTGAACCCATCAAATACCGCCCATTATCACAAATTATTAAACCTAGGGTACACTTCCTTAGGCATGTTTTTTTAATTTTATAAGACTTGATAGCGTAGGTTTGTAACCTGCATGAACTCAGAACGTAGACTCTATGTTAGTTATACTTCACTCCAATTATTGGATATCTAGACCCAATGACAGGAGATATATTCATTGTTCGTTTTTGCTGATTGTCATCTTGATGAGATAGTCTTCTCGCCGTTAGGGGGAGATAAGAGAGTTCTTGAAGAACATTTTGTTCCTGAAGAACAATCCGTTCCTAAAGAACGGCGAGAATTAATGTAGAATACTTCCACTCAATCTCATCTTGATTTATGTACTTCACAATGTGAGAATGAAGTACGGAGAATTGTGCACTTAATTACAAACGAACTCCTTGATGCTTTTAATGATGCAGCAAAAGTGACTAGGTTACATGTATCGGCTATGAATACACAAGCACGAATTAATGTCCTTGTAAGACAAGTACGAATTAGTGTTCCTGAAGAACAAAGTCCAAATATGGCAGCAAATGAATCTATACACGCTAGAAGCGTGGTAGACTTATAGGTTTCAAGGACTCAGCTCCCCAGAAGAGGAGAAATGAGCAATTATATCCCAATCATACTCCAGAAGAGGTATACTCCCGAAGAGTTTATTACAAAATCCACTCTCTCTAAAATTCCTGAAGAAATTATTGTCCCAGAAGAGACACGAGTCCCGGAAGAGACTCTGGAAGCCCCTGAAGAGGTAATGGGTACCAAATAAATAAAGAGATCTCTATACTGTATAATTATTCAAGAGAGAGATGGGATAGCAATGAAATTATCATCAATGACGCATTTGTATATGCGGTAGCTACACAACTAATTGAGAATGATGATTGGGATACAAAACCACGTTCTATAAATGAATGTCGACAAAGAACATATTGGCCAAAATAAAGAGATACCATTAAGGAATTACAATCTCTAAATAGACGTGGTATATATGAACCTATAGTACAAACCCCAAACGGTGTTAACCATGTAGGTTACAAATGGGTGTTTGTAAGGAAAATGAACGAAAGGCAAACTTGTGATACAAGTTTTCCTGTAGAAACTTGTGATTGAAAACATACACAGACATATATATATGAAAATCCCAGAAGAATTTGCTTTGCCTGAAGCAAAGTCAGAAAGTACGTACTCAATATAAGTAAGACGCTCATTGTACAGCTTGAAGCATTCCAGAAGAATATGGTACAATCGTCTTAGTGGATATTTATCTAAGGAATGGTATGAAAACAATCCTATTTGCCTGAGTATCTTTATAAACTCCTTAAATTGATTTATAATAGTAGAAGTTTATGTAAATAACATAAATCTAATCGAGACTCCAGAAGAGCTCGAGAAAACTAGTGACTATTTTATCTCGACCCGCAGATCGAGAGAAGTTCTAATGAGATCTTCATTCTTTATAAATATGCTTCCCATATATAGTTTGCACAAAGGCTTTGGATTGGTATTAAACAAATGCTATGATATTTATGTCTGTTTTATGGTTGAAATCAAATTTTGTAGGATATACAGATTCAGGATATATCCCTGATTCTCATAAGGGTCGATCATAGACATGTTATATGTTTCTTCATGTCAATATCATTATTTTTGGTGTTCTACTAAATTGACTATTGATAGCTATTTATTCTAACCATGCTGAGATTTTAAGCCAGTGGGGAATGTGTATGGCGAAAATCTTTAACTCAGCATATATGTAGTCCTTGTCAATTACCTCTTAGTACAGGTACTCCGAGCATTATTTGCGAAGACAATGGGGCATGTATTCAACAGATTAAAGAATGACACATTAAAGATGACAAGACGAAACACATTATACCAAAGTTCTTCTTCACTCATGAGTTTCAGAAGAATAACAAGATTAAAGTCGAACAAGTTCATTTAAGCAACAAGCTGGCTGATCAGTTTACGAAGTTCTTGTCAAAATCAATATTCTAAAGATTTGTATATGAGATGGACATGCCTAACTGTGTACAAGGTTGTTATCATCAGGGGGAGTAGTCAATCAGGGGGAGGCATCCTGAAGTATGCTACCCAGGACATATGTGCGCTGTACTCTTTTTCCTTCTCTAGGTTTTGTCTCACTGGGTTTTCCTAGTTAAGGTTTTAATGAGGCAGCATTATGCACGTCCAACACTAAATCAATGATCCTGTCGAAAGTTGTACTCTTTTTCCTTCGCTTTGGTTTTTATCCCACTGGGTTTTTCCTTTGCAAGGTTTTAATGAGGCAACTGTCATTGAATGGTGGTCATCCAAGGGGGAGTGTTATAAGATATATTATCATAGGTGGATGCCCATATTGGGGCCCACATGAGATAAAGGATTACTTAGGGTTAGAGTCTTTCCTTATTAGGTTGCTTGGGAAGGAAGCAATCTTATTCTATAAATAAGATCCTCCTCCCCTCTATTATGTATACACAGATCTCATTAATAATAACTTCTCTCCCTCCTCTCTATTCTTCGTTAATCTCTGATTCTCCTTTAGTTTTGTAACAAATATATCATTTTCCACATCCTTTTTTCTTTCTTTCATTTTCTTTTTTTTCTTTTCAATCTTAAGCTCCTCTTAGTCATTTCATCAAACACACTACAAGCATACCCAAGCTGTCACACTTCCACCTAAAGTTGAAAGTGCTCCCTTTTTTTTTTTTTTTTTTTGAAGTTTTCCTTTGCCAAAATGCAGATTTGTATTGAGTTAGAAAGTCCTGTCTGGAACGATTGATCATATCGCGCAAACAATTAATCCTCTTATTTATGTCAAAATCCTTTAATTGCACCTTTAAAAAATTTATGGTTCACAAGAAATTTCGACTTGGTCTCATATCACTAGGGCTATACAAGTTGTGCCTATATTCCTTTTGCCTCCATAATTCAATTGATGATGTGCTGAGCTTGTACAAAATTCAAGTTCTCCTAGGCCCTGCCAACCTACAGATAGCTTAATCACTTTTTTCAGTTTATATAATGGTGCTTTTGCAGGCCTAATGTGACTTTTTCAATAATGCAGTTAGATAAAGTGGACCTTGCAGTTGCCCCAGTATCAACTGTCGATGCTGCAAAGGTGAAGATCTTACCCATGTTTTGGACAATGCAAAGCTAAATTTGAAAATGTAGTAATATTTTATTATGATAAAAAAACTTATTTTCCACCAAAAGAAAAAGGTAATTAAAAAATAAAAAAATAAAAACCCACCCGTACTATATGATTGCATGTTGATTATACTTGGTCCAGAACCATAAATTATTGTATTTGGCTCTATCAAGGATCCTGCTTATTCTGTGATTTGTTTGGTGCCCTTCTTCTTTTATTTATCTAGGCATGAATCAATTTGATTTTTAATTGGCTGGGAACCTTAATAAGAAATGTTCACCCTCCAAAAGTCGGGTCTGGTGTTAGATTCATGAAAATATTTTATAAACTATCATCTTTTTTCATTATTGTGCAAAGGTCAAAGGGAGATTCTACATCACTTTGTTATTGTAACTTTCTGTGGAGCAACTTTACAGTGGTGAATGTGCTGTGTGTTACAACATTACTTCCCATTAATTCTCCATGTGTAGAGGTTACATATAGACAGTAGTGAACATGGATTATGTTTGTGAGTTGATGAATAGGGAATTAACCAGTGTAAAAGGTATATTTTCCAGATGTCTGGTTATTCTGTTGGATTGCAGAATAATGTCAAGAATCATGCAAGAGGAAAAACTTATCTTCGGATGTGGTTTGGAAACTAGTCTTCGGATTTGCTTGCCCTATAAACAGACGTCTCTCTCAACCATTTCATCAAACACTTTACGGGCATTGCCCAAGTATTTTAACGATCATTATCTCATTTCATATTCTTTGTCTCTCCCTTCCCCACAATTCCAGTTCACAATATCTAAACCAACTTCGACTTCTAATGTTTTTTTTTCACCACCTTCTTCAAATTCACCTATCATCATCATCCAAACACCATCACCTGCGCGACCACCATCCAAAAACGAAGTTTTTTTTTATTTTTTTCTTTTTTTTTTTGAATTTGATATGGGCAGCGATATCCCTATTTAACTGTGAAGAAGAAAAAAAAATGAGTAGGTGAGCAGGGATATCGCTACTGGCCAAGCACGTAATTTTTTCCTAAATCTAACATGGGTGGCAATATCCCCACTAAACTAGGAAGAAGAAAAAAAAAATGAACAGGTGAACGGGGATATTGCTGTTGGCCAAGAACGTGATTTTACATTTTGAGTTAAATGCATGTAAGGTGTTTGACGAAATGACTGAGAGGGATGCCTATTTATAGAGCATTTGGACGACATATATGGAAAGTGTACCAGCTTGGGACATGCATGTAGGGTGTTTAATGAAATAACTAAGAGGGACTTAAGATTGAAATGAAAAAAAAAGAAAATGAAAGAAAGAAAAAGGGATGTAGAAGATGATGTATTTAAATGAGTATATATGATACCAATGTATTTTGGTAATAAGCTCCAACTTACACCCAAGTTCAAAACAATAAAGTCACCATATCATGAAAGAAAAAGGAGGAGGAGGAAAGAGGAAGGAGGATGAGGAAGAAGAAGCTCATACATGCAAGTGAAAGGGGATATCGCCGCTTAACAAAACAATAATAAAAAAAACCAAAAAGGGCTCATGGGACCACTACAGTGGTTACATATATTTTAGGTCCTTTTTTATCTATAAGGAGTCTAAAAGGATTTCTTTTTGATAAAATCTTCTAGAAAGTACTACTGGATTTTGCAATATATACATACATATAGGAGAATATTCATAAAAATCTACCATTCATCACAACATAGTGAGGTTTACTTTATGTTCCATCCAAACCATCCACACACATGGGACCCCTAATTTACAATGAATCAATTGAGTTTTTACTAATCTGAATGGATTGGGCCATTGAATCGATTGTTAAAATTTTACTTTAATATAATATAATTAAATTGTTGGCCATAGATGAAGGGGTTAGAGGCTTGGGATTGACATTAAACTTAATATATGGGCCCATCCAAAATGACTCTTTCCACCACCCCTAAGTCCCATAATCATAGGAGCTGTAAGTAGGCCTTATTAAGTTTATCCCTCACCATATAATAAGGGATAGATACACATGAATATCTCTCATATATATATATATATGAATACTGATCTTATCACGCCTTGGACCTAAGATTAGGTCAATAAAGATAAGCCCGTGAAGTGGCACGTGCAATTCTGTAGTAATTCACACCACACTAAGACAAACATCGACCACTACAAGGGAATTTTTACAATTCTCATATGTGCGGAAGATGCATAATACATAGACATTCAAGTCTAACATGGAACTTAGTGCTTAGTACACCCAATAAACACTTTTTGATAGTATAGGAGCCTAAACAAATACCTATTTAAATATTCCACAATTAAACTATTTATTGAATTATTGAAATGAACATAACCCATACATAATACTAATGTCTGGATATATATAAGGCGATAAAGTGCAAAAATGCATAATGGTCATAGACCAAATATATAATACATATTTTCAATTGAAATAAACATAAAACAAGTCTGTAGTCACGTTAATATGATAAAGCGAGTTATCATTGCTCAAATCTTAAAAGCCCAAAAGGACCATGTTGCTCTATGATTACGCCTAATATAAGACGTCATTTAGTCCCCAATTACCCAATCTGCTAGTCCTAAAGGTACCGCTGTGGCAACCTACGGAATCGGGTCGATAACCGGGTTAAGATTGGGGCCTGCTCCTTCAACACCAACGATAGCACCTGAGTACGGTAACTCAAAAAGAAGTAGGCAAGTTGTACACTAAATATGTTGTTCCAAATGGAATTAAGGATATGCTGATTAAATAAGGCAAAAGTAAAATCTAAGCATATTAGCAAAAGAAAAAGCATAATCATAAGGAATCAAAATAATAGAATATCATACTAGATGACAGACCACACAGCTACAATCCTCTCTCAAGAAAGATAAATATTAGAATACAATGGAAGATTAGATAGCTATTTTGACTGCCCAAAGAAGCATCAACTTACTCCATAAAAAACCAAGTACAATGGTGCATAGAATTTCAACCCATACTCAGCTCCACTGGGGCCTCATAGAGTCTAACTGAGTGGTGCCAACTCTATAAATCAATATAGATAGAACAGATAGCATTATTGTGTTTTCATACTTACCTTTATAACAGAACTTACTGACGTAACATTTACTGTAACAAAAGCATAATGATATTAATAATGAACAATAATAACAAAAACAAATGTGATGGTAATGGAAGGAATATAATTGAATTGATAACATACATAGGTGAAGGGTTAGAAGTTATCGAAATATGCATAATTTCCAATTAATTAAGAAACAAGGATAATTTACTAGCCAAACTAATTAGATGTCCGTGTCCTTAGTTTTTGGTTTCGGCATAACCATAAGAATCCCAATGCCATGTGTTACTTAGTGTCGTTTGTGTCTGAATCCAGACACCGGGTTTCTTATACCCATATATGAAGGACATAACATTAGAATGAATCAAATCATCTAATAAGGACGTGCAACAACTAAACTTTCCTTGTTTATCCCATTTGATTTCGTTGAACAAAGTTTAAGGTATAATGGTTCCAAGAAACAAGTTCCTACATAGTCATGCGATTCATTTAATGAATCTAAAGTAATACTTGACCACTGGTCAAGTCTCAATGTACCTAGTGAAAGATCTGGTATAGCCACTCCAATTCAAATGGAAAATGGAATAATAAATAAATATAAATAATAATTTAATAATTAAAATTAATAATTTGGTAATTCGCTCAAGTGTGGCAGAGTATACACTAGAGTGGGGTCTCACAAAAGCCAACGCGCTTGAGCGAAATGGGCATGTGCTCGAGCCTAACACACACTGCTTCAAAATAATTGAAAGATTTTTAGTGTGGGTCCACTTGAGTGCACAGCCCCGAGACCCAAATCTATAGCACTGTTTGGATCTGGATTTCTATACTTTCAATCTTACTTTCCACCTGTATTAATTCATGCATTCATACTCCAAATCTCCCACATTTATTGCCATTGTAACCCCATTCAAATTCATTAAATCATAAATTTCATTTAGCCATTTAAATCCATTTTCACCCACCAAGACATCCTCATTTATGAAAACAAGAAGAGAATGAGTTGTACCAACATATGAATATCAAAGAATCAATCACAAATACAACTATGCATATTACTACTTGCTTAAACTTGCCTTTCGTGCTTCAAAATTCTAAATGCAAGGCTTTAAAGTACAAACCATTAAATCATCTCGCTCAAGTAAATTCCTATACATGGAAATGATATGAAAAAGAGATGAATGATGAGATGAACACCATGGGGAAATGATTTGATAGTTTTTTAAGCTAGAAAAACACTCTACACTATTCAAATGGGCACAAATAACAAGGTAGGTTGGGTTTCTTACCTTCAAAGTTGTGCAAAAGGTGAAGATGGGGCTTTTCACTCCAAACAAACTTCAAGTGGATATAAAAAAATGTGGAGAAGAAAATGAAGCTAACTTTTAATGGGACTAGGGTTTTTCTCTCACACACTTTATGCTTTTAGGAGGAAGGAAGATGGAGATAGGGGGCTAGGTTTTGGTCTAGGAGGCATAAGAAGCTCTTGCTTTGATGAGCGTATCTTTATATAACACTAAGGTTGCTAAAACTTTTGGATATTTATTAGCAAGTTCATAGGTTTATGTTATTTATAAAAAGATCATTAGATTCCCACATAGGTGACATACTTAGGTTTTAAATAAAAGGGGTCCACTAATGTATTATGATAATCATGATTAATGAACATGACATGATCAATGAGATGATGAGATAATGCAAAGTTAAGCTAGTTAAATTACTTATTGGTCCTCAAACTACCTAATCAAGAGTAGAGTCCCATTATCTACCTATCCATTGTTAAATTAAGATTAAACTACTATTACTTAGCAATAAGCATGAAAAATTAGCAAATAAACCTTAGATTTGGGGCCGGGATATTACAGATCCAGTGCGCACATAGTGCACTAGATTAGTATGCACACCTCCATGTAGGGCCCACATAGGGTTCCACTTGGGACTGGGACAAGTGGAATCGAAAGATCTCTCACCTTAAAGATAATATTAAATAAATAAAATTAACCATATCCCTCACCTCTATCATTTTCATATAAACCCCTTAAGTTTAATGATGTAGAGTCCTTTCGAATGAGTGTGTAGTCAATCAAAGTCCAATCATTTGGATGGGGCCCAAACCCTAAAGACAGGTGCAATTCAGGGGGTACATGTGTGTGGCCAACTTGGATGCACCATCAAGCGGGTCCCACCCCCGGTAGGCAAGATACATAACAGGAGCACTGGATAAAATTCTAACTAGCGCCCTACTTTAAAAACACTCATAATTTTTCGCCCTTTTTCTTTTTGGTCTTGGAGCCCATTGTTGATTCAATCTAGTCTTTTTATACACACTAACACCCCCCCTCCCCCTAAAATGAATGGTCATAGGTCCAAGTTTAACACTCATCCAACCTTTTTATACCATTGGATTGAAATCATGATAAAATAATGCTTCTAAACCATTAAATTTAAGGGCCATATATCAAAATGTTAGGATTATCTTTTGGACTCAGGATTTTACATATAAGTAGGTCTCATGTAGATCTTCACATCCAATAGACTACTATGATCATCATATATCTCAATGGGCCCCAACCAGGAAGGGTGTTTTTTAAAAAAGAAAAATGCACAAACACTTTGTTGCGCTTCCCTATATATATATATAATGGTTATCTAGTGCGCACGGTGCACATCTTGCATCCTAAGGGTGGGCCCACTTGATGGCGAATCTAAGTGGGCCACACACAAGCACCCCCTAAATTGAACACGTCTCCCGAGTTTGGGTTACATCCAAATAGACTAGACTGTTAGATCGACTGCACACCCATTCGAATGGACTGTTCATCGATTAATATGTGGAGCCAGAATGAATATGATATAAGTGAGGGGTGGGGTTGATTTTTTGCAAAGAGATGGGGCCCAGGGAGATCTTTCAATCCTCCTGGTCTTAGTCCCAGGTGAGGTCCTATGTTTAAGTGTGCACAGTCATCTAGTGCTCTATTTACATTTGCCTTTTAAATAACTTATGCACCCACAAAGCACTATACATTTCTTTATGAGCTAAGTATCAATAGTAGTCATATTATTTTGCTCTTTTTTTTTTCCTTTTCTTTCTAGATAAGTTAGTAGTACAATACACTTGTGGCAACCTGCCAGCTTAAGGATCAATTCCCAAGTAGCTGTGCAAGATGACATGCTCTTAAAGATAATATTTTTATATTATATCCATATCAAAATTGTAAGGATTTTTGTATATTGGCGAATTCATGGAGTTAGACAAACTCAGGGTCCATTGAGTTGTACTTATATTTCTTTTAGATGAACTGTGATACACATCGCCAAAAAAGCTGAAGAGAAGAAAATAGAAAATAGAGCATGTACTTGAGCGGGCATGCTCATGCGCTTGACTGGGCCCAGACAAAAGCGAATGTGCTCATGCACTCAACCTTGACTAATCTAACATCAAATAACTATTTGTACAAAGCACACGCTCGAGCAGATGCTTATCTTCACTTAAGCACGCTAATGAAAAAATCCCACCCACCTATACAAATTTGTTTCCTTTTTGTGCAAAAACTAGAAGTTATTATTTTACAAGAAGTATTATTTTGAGTTACAAATTACAGGTTATTTAAAGGGTTCCTCTCTTAACCCAAATGTGCCTCTCTCATTATTTTGAGTTCAAAAGATCTTATGGAGAGACACTTTCTTCTCTAGAGCATCTATTAGAGAGAAAAGAGCTACTATGAGTTTTAGAGTTTTTGTCTTCTACATCTCTTGTGGAAGATTGTCTGAGGAGTTAAGCAAAATTTGGATATATTGCAAAGAACGGCAGGTGGTGGTGATAGTGTGTATTTCTGTAAAAAGAATCACAGTTTTTAAGTTAAGCGAGAACCAAATAAGAGTTGTGAGTGTATCATCTTGTACTGCAAGATCATAGTCCATGATTGTTGGTCCAATTTGGACTCGTGATTTTTTTTCCTGGTTAGGATTTCCACATAAAATCAAATCTTCTTGTGATAGATGCTTGTTTGATTTACTTTTATATTCCGCCACATATTGTGTATTTATTTGCAATCTAGAAACCACCTACTTAGGAGCATTCCCAAAACCTTCAATTGGTATTAGAGCAGGTTGCAAAAAGTTACTGTATGTATTTGTGATTTCTAGAATGGCATTCAATCGAAAAGGCACATTGACTACTAAGCTTCATTTGCTTGATGAGACTAATTATGCCTATTGGAAAGTAAGGATGATTGGCTTTCTTAAGTCCATTAATGATTCTATGTGGTCTGTCATTGAGGATGGTTTTACTAAACCTACGATTGTCGCTGATGGACAAACTATTCTTAAACTAATAGCCCAATGGATTAAGGATGAGAAGCATGTTCCAATTGCAATAATGAGGCTATGAGTGATATCTATAATGGAGTGTCTAATGAAGAGTTTTGTTGGATTTCTACATGAAATATCGCAAAAGAAGCATGGGATATCTTGTACATTGTGTATGAGGGTACTAAGACGGTGAAGCAATCAAAACTGCAAAGATTGACTACTAACTTTAAAACCATAAAGCTAGAGGATAATGAGAACTTTAATGAGTTTTATGCAAAGCTGAATGATATTATCAATTCTATATTCAATTTGAGTAAGAAAATCCTTAAAAATAAAATTGTTGAAAAGATCTTAAGGTCTCTACCTGAAAGATTTGATTCAAAGGCTCATGTTATTGAAGAAAAGAAGAATCTTGACACACTTAAGATAGATTAGTTCGCTAGAAATCTCCAGACATTCTAGGTAAAACCTATATCTAAGGGAAGAATGAAGTTTAAAGGTCTTGCCTACAAAGTTTCTAAAGAATCAGCAAAAAAGGTTGAAAGTGATTCTGATTTTAAGGATACAGATATTGTTGAGTTCATGAAGAAATTCAAAATGCCTGGAGGGTAAGAAAGCTAAGTGGAAGAGCTTTAAATCTTAAAAAAATGCATCTTCAAAAGGGATTAAGTGTCATGACTCCCTAAGCTATGGTCACTATATTAGTGAATGTGTTAACAGGACAAGTAATCCCAAGAAAAAGGCTCTCAACATTACATAAGATGATTCTTCTAAAGAAGAAAAATAAGAGGAAAAAAAGCTTGTGACTGAGAAATCTGGCATTGTGAATGGAAAATTCATGGCTTTCATGGCTATATCTTAACAGACTTTGTCTGATAGTGATGTTGCTGAGGATACTGATGAAGAGTCAAATTTTGAGAAAGATTGGAAAGAAGCTTATAAATTTACATATAATGATTGTGTTGTAAAACTAACCAAGTTAAATCCCCAGAACTTAATCAAATTAAAGGCTTCAAAAGAAACAATTGGTTATCTCAAGGCTGAATTAGAAAAAGCACATGCAAAGGTCGATTTACTAGAGAGTCAGGAAAATTTTATGGCTAACAAGTTGACTATTGAAGGCCACAAATATGCATTGCTGAATGATAATTTTCAAACCTTGAAGGAAGAGTTGTAGAGTTACCAAGCTTAAAAAAATGACTTGTATGGCAAACTGAAGATTACATTGTCTGAGTTGGATTTTATAAAGATTTGTTTGAACAAGATGAACACTACTTCGAAAATTCTTAAAGACATCTGGTGTAGTCAGAAAAAGCCTAATGACAAACGAGGTATCGGTTTTGATTATGGTGCATTCACTTCGAAGGCTAAAGGTAAAGCAACTTTTGTTTAAAGTATTGCACTCAACTCCACAAGATGTACATGTTGATAATGTAATAAGTAGTTCTAAAAAGAAGAATATGTCACATTCTACATGCACATCTACTTCTCATCATTATGGAATCAAAAGACACATTCATCTTAATTGCAATAAATTACAAAGTCTACCAAATATCAAGCAATGGCGGAAGTGTTTTTCTCCACCCAAGACTACAACACTTTGAGTTAAAAAGTCTAATTTGCCAAAAAAAAAAGTTGTTCCAATTGTGCGGAAAGCTCAAACTACATAAATGTGGGTGGCTACATTCAAAAAACCCTAATCAAGAAAATCAACCTTCTGCCCCCAGTATTGCTAGGAAGATACACTTAAGGGGGAGTTTTAATTAATGGGGAGCTACTACTGTTGGATCCTGATTAACATATATGTTACATGTTTGTCAATATTTTTGTTAATTATTGACAAAAAGGAGGAGACTAAGGGATTCAAGGGGGGATATGAACATTCTAGGACCTAAAGATTCATGTATTCAGTTGGTACAGTGTTAAAAGTATTTTACATGTTTTGAAAGAAAATTCAATGTAATTTTGGGTTTTTATTTTGAGTAGAATATATGTATATTTTAGAGAGTTTTGTTTATGAATTGTCAAAGCAGGAGATTGTAAAGTTTTTTGCATATTGGCTAATTCATGGGGTTGGACAAAACTTTGGACCCATTAAGTTGTACTTTATATTTCTTTTAGATGGACTATGATATGCATCACCAAAAACGGAGAAAAGAAGAAAACAAAAAAACAGAGCACGCATTGGAGCAGGCATGCTCACACTCTTGAATGGCTTTAAATAGAAGCGAATGCGCTGAAGCCCTAATGTATGCACCCAAGCTTGACTAATGAAACATCACATAGATGCATGCACTAAGAACTCGCCCGAGCGCACTGATGAAGAAATCCTACCAACCTACATGGATTTGTTTCCTTTTTATGTCAAAATTGGAAGTTCTTATCCTACAAAGAGTATTATTTTGATGCGCGAATTGTGGGTTATTTAAAGGATTCCTCCCTCAATCCAAAAGTATCTCTCTTAATATTCTAAGTCCAAAAGATCTTATGGAGAGACCATTTTTTCTCTAAAGTATCCACTGGAGAGAAAAGTGCTACTATAAGTTCTAGAGTTCTTTTTTTCTACATCTTTTGTGAAAGATTATCTGAGGAGTCAAGCAAGGTTTGGATTATTATAAAGAACAGCATGCCGTCTTGATAGTGCGTATTTGTGCAAGAAAAATCATAGTCTTTAAGTTGGGCGAGAACCAGATAAGAGTTGTGAGTATATCATTTTATACTGCGAGATTCATAATATTTGATTGTTAGTCCAATTGGACTCATGGTTTTTTCCCTGTTAAAGTCTTTATGTAAAATATTATATCTTTTTGTGGTGGTTGCTTATTTGATTTACTTTTATATTCCATTGCATATTGTGTGTTTATTTGCAATCTTAAAACCACTTACTTAGGATCACCCCCCAAAACCTTCAAAAATGCAATTTTCTATAGCTAACAGACTCATAATTGAGAGGTGATACGATCTTAGGATCACACACACCTAGGAATTTATCCTTGGGCCATTTAGTTTAAGACATTATTCCTAACCGGCAGTCCAATGTGGCATATGTATATACATATAAAAGAGTACTAGAAAAGGCCCAGGCGTTTAGCAAACTAAAATCACCACTTTTAATGTTCGAATAATACTGGATAGATATTAATGAGAGAAGTTTGGATTTGTTATCTTCTCATAAAAGAAATAACGGACATGAATTAAAAACACCTAGATTTCCTGCTTTCACAATAATAGGAGTTCTCATGCACAAGCCGTATGACCCCATATATATATATGTATATATATTTATTTTAAGTGGGGTTGGGTTCACAAGAGAGTGTGCACATGTGGCACAACATGTAAAAATTTAAGCCCACAAACATACAAAAGAAAGCCCAAACTGGGAAAGCTTAGCGTGCATGCTTTCCGAATGTTCAAACCTTGTACACCTAGGTAAAAACTGTCACCAGTTATTCTTAAACCCCATGGCCATTGATAGTAGAATTGGCATCAAATTAACATCGTGACTGGGCCTCTGCATAAATCTAATGGCTATTGATGGCAAAATGGGTAATCAAATTGAGAATGATGACAATTCAGGGAGGTGAGTGCTGGGCTTGGATTTAATAGTAGGCCATAGCCATATCCTATTGAAAAAATTTTGATGACGGCTCATTTCCACCATTTTGAAAGGATTTCAAGATTTTTATAATTATAATTTGATAAAGGGCCTAGCACGGATAAAAGATAGAGCCATTGTATTTTGATTGGTGTCAATCTATCGTGAAGTAGTCCCCACATAGAAGTATCACATTAGTGGGGCAAAGGATGTTACAGGTTAAAAGGATTTGACAGCATTTAAGAGGATTTAATGGCATTTAAGAGGATTTAAATATGTGGATTGCTTTTGTTGGATATTATAGAGGGGTAGAAACCATCCTTTTTAAAAAGAGAGTTTATAAAATTTCTTTATGTATATAATAAGATCAAAACCCTTTAAAGACTTTAATATAATGCAACATTTAATAAGTCAACTAAATACATGCATTTTAAGTTAGTCGATTAAATTCTACTATAAAAATTAACATCTTATTTCCAAACGCCTTTTTAATCCAGACTTCTCAAAACTAATGTTGCTTTCATAATCAAGGAAAACTCACTTCAACCAAATTTACACTCACCGTCAGCTTGATCATTTTCAAATCACACGATTTGATTTTTTTTTTTTTTTTGATTTAGGTCATGTTTTATTTGTAAGTAACTCATAGTGACAATGCCATATTAGAGATTTTTTTTCATTAATATTTAGACAGGATGAACATTAATCTCGAGGATTTGTATTCCATTGATTTTCAGATTAACATTAAAAAAAACTATATGACAAGAAAGTCAAACAAACACTTAATGCGTGTTCTGAGAACTGACTCCACCAACAGCGTTCAGTAGGCATTCAATAAAGCCTCTGCAGCCTGAACGCCTGCTCTGTTAATGCATGCAACTCCAACTGTCACTTCACCACTCTCTGTCTCTCTCTCTGTCTCTCTCTCTCTCTCTCTTTCTTGCCTCATCCATGGATATGTGCTCCTTTCTTTTTTGCCTATTGCCGATTTCTATGATTGGGCTTTTTTTTTTCTTTCAAATTTATGCAACATTGTACAAAAACATTTTTGCGTGATGAAAAATGAAATTATATCATTGTAATATCGCATAATTTATAATTTCATGTGATATGGCATGATTCATAGCAATTTAGCTCATCAAAGCTGCATGAGTATCTATGGAGAAATATATCAAAGTTCACGTTAGGCAATATTTTTTTATGAGAATTTCTAACAAAAATTTGGTATGTTGGAGAATTCATGATATGATGTGATGGCTTTTGTTGTAAATGAAAATTGCTATATTTATTTCTTATAATTCTAAATTTTAGCGAGTTTAAGAGTTCTCAAATGACCTTTAAAACTTTTAGAATCTTAGCCCCTTTACTTTTTTTTTCTTGGAATTTCTAATGCTCAAATATAATAGAGAATTTAAGTGTTTAACCATTATACTAGAGAATTTAGGGCACTCTTGGAATAAACAGTGGAATTCCTATGAGGGGACTCTTTCATTCTACTAGAATCACGCTGCCCACCTTGGGAATTTCTAAGGAGAGGAGCACCGCATTCTAGATTTGGAAAATACTTACAAGAAGTCAACCCTTGTAACTTAGCTACTTCTTCACTGAAAGACTTGGATACAAATGAATTGATGCCAATTTAGGATTTAGAACTACTAAAGAGATGATGTTCAAGATTCCAATCAGATTTTCAGATTGCAGTTCAATTAATAGTGGCAGAAAAAAAAAAGAATAAGTAAATCAATCAACTACAAGATGATAAGGCATATAATTTTTTACATGGAAATCCTACGTGGGAAAAACCACAAGTCTTATCAACCGCATAAAAAAAAACTAAGTACTATAAACTGAATAATTACAAGCAATATTCACAAAGTCGTCCTTAGTTGCAACTCAACTTAAAGATTGTAGTTCTTGCTGACTCATCACCGTTCACTATTTTCCGTGTTTGAGCCAACTATCTTGAAACCGTAAAATAAACGAATCTTCTGTATATAAAAAAAATGATGATCTTCTATAAAAATAAGTAGAAGCAATATTTTCTAGATGTTCAGCAACTTAGCATAGTTCTTCAATTGATGGTTTAGAGAAAAGGTCTCTCAATTAAGTATTCTATACTTAAAACAATAAGAGAGGTGCCTTAAGATGAGAGAGAATTCCTTTAAATAACCCCTTATTCATGCCTTAGGGCTATAGTTCATATAAAATAGAAATAGGCAGTCTAACACAAAAATGAAAAGTTTTAGCACATGTCAATTTTTAAAAAACACACTCTTTGTTCAAACAAATAGGGATTCTTTCAAACAAACCAAGTCTCAAAATTTTGACCTGCAAAATTTGTCAGCTTTTGTTCAAATGGGTAACCCTTTATTCGAACGAACTGGGATTCTGTGCTGGTACTTTTTCTTCACGGATTTTCTACTAATTTCTTTTCTATCTTCATATCAACTCTTCCGATGATATATACCATAGTTCATTCTAAAGTAAATAAAAATTTACAGCTTAGTAGACCTAGAGTTTCGTCTAATTTATAAATTAGCAAATTACAAATATTTTAATATTTACCTTTGTGGATTTGCAAAATTCATTGTGGAGAGGTGAGATAGATGAATCAGTGAAAGAGACCATTTTTTATGGGTTGAGAGGATTTGATAAATGCTAACCTTTTACATTTTTTTTTAACACCAAATGCTTAACTATAAAAGAAGATTTAAGAATTTCACTTTTATACTTAAAGATTTTATTAAAAAATCACCTTAGGTGGACTATAAACCAAAAGGGCTCACTTAAATTTATAGGCATGAAGGTGGTCTCAGCGGACCACTTACGTTATATTTTTTTTATTTTTTAACTTTTTAAAAATAAGTGTCAAATTCCAGGCTCATTCTAACCAGTACATTCCGTCGTAGCCTTTTGTCTCCCAGTCGTCTCTTTACAAGAGTGGCTTTGTAGCGGTTTTGCTGCATCTTGAACTTGTGAGAGTCACACTTTTCTCAAAGGATCTTTTTTTACTTGTTATTTCTTCAGGCATTTTGATTTGTTTTTGTTGTAATCCTCTCAAGTTGGTAATGTGGACGTTGTTTTTCAATCTGGGTCGTGTTTGGATGATGTCTTGACTTATGGTGATTCTTTTTACAGATGTAAAACTATTTCTTTTAATCATTCCGATTCCCACAAAGTTAAAGGCCATTTTGGTCAAGTGCCCATGGTTGTTTATTGGGGTAAAATCGTCTTTATACTTAGGACATGATTTTCTCCTTTAAACAAACAGGCCCAATTAAATGGAGAGGTTGAGCCAACAGGAACCCCATTGGACGCATTGGGCTGCAGCAACGTCAGCCAGTCCCAATAAAACGGAGCACGGACGTAACGCACTTTAATAGTAAAATCTTCTTCTAGATTCTCCTTTCCAAGCCCTAATACAGTATTTATTAGTGAAAGCATCTTCGTTTGTCAGTATATGCTACGCATCAATTGAGACTTCCAAGAGGGAAAGAAGGAGAAGAAGAAGGAGAAGAAGATGGATGGGATTGAGCATAGGATTGTGAAGGTGAATGGCATAAACATGCACATAGCTGAGAAAGGCCAAGGCCCTCATATTGTCCTCTTCATCCATGGCTTCCCCGATCTCTGGTACTCGTGGCGCCACCAGATCCTGGCTCTCGCTGAGCGCGGCTACCGAGCCGTGGCTCCAGACCTGCGTGGCTACGGCGACACCGACGCGCCGGCTTCTGCTGATGGCTACAGCATCTTACACCTAGTGGGGGATCTCATTGCCCTCATCGATACTCTCGGCCAAGAACAGGTCTTTTTTTTTTTATTTTAAATCTTCCTTTTCATTTCATCTCATCCGTTGGATTGGAATTGAACTGATGGTGGTGGGGCATAGGTTTTTGTGGTGGGGCATGATTGGGGTGCCGTGGTGGCGTGGTATCTTAGTGTGTTTAGACCAGATAAGGTGAAGGCGTTGGTGAACCTGAGCGTGTGCTACAGGCCTCGTCATCCAACAGTAAAGCCTATGGTGGGCCTTCGTGCGCTTCTTGGAGAGGATTATTACATATGCAGATTCCAGGTTCTCACTTTCTCGCTTTCTCTGTGAATGAACGTTGACAGTTTCATTCGTTAACACTATGATTCATTTAATCAAGTAAAGAGAACACAAGTAAAGGTTCACATAAGGGGAACAATACACCCACCCCAAGAAAAACTACATTTAGAACAGTAATATTCAGTTCATCAAAGATGATCAAACTTGAAATTGACTTGGTTTGACTTGGATATCTCTTAGTCTCTTGTTTTTTTTTCTTTGTTTGACAACACACAACCCTTGATAGATATAGCAAGGAAAATGGCAAGTGGCTCGGGAGTTGGTGGCATGGTATGAGGCCCACCTCTTGTGTTCCAAATTACCCCAGATTTGCCTGGTATGGGTTTTGCAAGTGCTACCCTGGATTTCGTCTGTTGGGTCAAAGACCTCAGGATACCCAAATCATTTAAAAATAATAATAATAATAATAATAACTGGAGAGAGAGAGAGAGAGAGAGAGAGAGAGAGAGAGAGAGAGAGAGAGAGAGAGGAACAAGGTAAGTTTCGTTCTCTTGCAACATCGTCCTTATAGGTTAGGATCCCCTTTAGTGTGCACCATAAGAACTTTCCTACACCCAGGACGAGTCTGGATCATATTAACGCTTCTAACTTTGGAGAAATTTCGAGTTGGAGTGGAACTCCATCCATGGGTGGAGGCCATCGGTTTATTGTGGGGCCCATTTGTTGAAAATTTGAGATGCTCACCGGACAAGGGTATTTCCAAATTTTTTTCCAATAAAAGTTAGTTTCACTATAAAATTGACAGTTTTATTGTAAAATTTAGGAATAGCCATTAAGTGGGAGAGCTTCAGGCACATGCAAGGTGGGCCTCATCAAATGGGGGAACCTAATCCATGCATTGGCTTGCTTGTTTTTTGGTACAAATGTACTTATTACATGCATTGGTGTTGGTGTATGAAAGAGGAATAAAAACGTGGGGTATAGATGCTATTGTGTGGTGCCACGTAAGCTTCTGTGCATTTTAGTATGTGAACCTATTATTTCTCCTTTTATTTTGAGTGGCTCCAATTTTTTGTAAGTGGTCCCCCTGAGGATTCCACTTCCTTGGCTCAGGATTTCTCTAGTTCACTCACCCAAAAGGCGCGTGGCATGAAAGTAGGCCCATGAGACTAGGGTTTGCCTTGATCTTCCAAGGCAAATTCATATGGCTGCTCAATTCATTGGCTTTTATCAAATGAATAGAATTTATTTCAAGGAAATGGTATGGATGGTTACCGTTCCATCAAAGGAAGCCTAATTCATTATGAACATCCATTTTTTTTCTATTGGATGAAAAACAGAAAGTTAGCCAATAGAGCTGATTTTGTTTTTCTGGGCAAATGCATTATTCATTCCATAACCCAACCTTCTATGTACTGTGGCCTGTGGTTAACCACCTACATGTCATTTGACCCCATCTGGATTTTGCACTCTAAATTCCTTTGCTTCACATCAAAGAGGATCGAAGTAAATACCCTCTTAATTTTTAAGCAATCTTCTTTTTTTTTTTTCCTAGTAGGCTTTCGTAGTTTTCTATAACATTAAGTCCTATGTCTACTTGTATTTTCTGTCTTACTGATGTGCTACGTTATCTTTATGGTTAACTAGCCAAGGTGAGTAGGCTTCAAATCTTTCTAGTGGCACATCATTATGTTCATAATATATAAGAATTGTCTGATTTTGCCTGTATTTCAACTTCAGTTTTCGTTGTGCTCAGGAACCTGGAGAAGCAGAATCGGACTTTGCTCAGATTGATACCGCAACCCTGGTGAAGAAATTTTTAACATTTAGAGACCCATCTCCTCTTATGGTACCCAAAGGAGGACTTGGAAGTTTGGCTTCTGATCCGATCACCTTGCCTTGTTGGTTGTCTGAAGAGGACATAAATTATTATGCCAGCAAATTCGAAAAGACGGGCTTTACTGGAGGATTGAACTACTACCGAAATATAGACCGGTAAGTTTCCAATGAACTCCAATTTAGTTGAAAACATCTTTGTAGCAAACCTGTTAGCAATTTCTTTTAGTTGCCAAGGTGAAAGAAGTGTTTTATGTTCATTCATTTGATAATTATTTGGTTTTAAACGATAATATACAGATTCTTAAAAATGAGCAATGGCCAGCACAGCAGGCATGTATCGACACAAATTCTTATGTTGAATTGTTCACAACAGAACTAGATTCTTCTATTTCTAGTTTTAAGTATTATTATTTTGTACTCATGAAGTTATCTCATGATTTTTTTAATTTTAAATTCTATAATGTAATGTTTATTATTTATCTTAAAATTAAGATTTCTACATTACTTTTTTTATTTTCTATTTGCATATAGGTTTATATTTAAATTGTTTTGAATGTGATGCTGTATCCATAAAATCTATGTTTAGGATGTTGCCAAATCAGGCACCTTGAATCTCTGCTAAACTCTGAAATGCCTGTTACTAATGCAATAGTAACAGGCATTTCAGAGTTTAGCAGAGATGTGATGCTGTATCCATACTAAATTGTTTTGAATGTGATGCTGTATCCATAAAATCTATGTTTAGGATGTTGCCAAATCAGGCACCTTGAATCTCTGCTAAACTCTGAAATGCCTGTTACTAATGCAATTTACGTTTCAATTACAGTTTTGAGTACTTGGTTATGTTGTAAGGTGGTAAGAATGTGGTTTGTGGTTCGCACAGAAATCAAAAAAGTGAAGAAATTGGTTTTACACAACATCATGGACAACAATTCATAGAAAGGGGGAAAACTTCCAGTGAAAAACAGAGTAACAATTCACCTCTGACCCATAAGAGAATACATTTTCGGATAGCTAGGAAACTCCAACCTGGGTTGTTTCTGGGATGTTGTGTATCCACTGGATCCATAAGGTTGACAGCTATGATGCCCAGATACGGACATGGGTACGGATACGGGCACGGGCAATGAGGGTTCGATATGCCGACTTGAAAATTTTAGGATATGGATACGGGTACGTCATTTTAAAAAATATATACATGTAAATACTTATCGTAGTACTCAAATATTATGAGGCCCATTGCGTGGATCAAATTTTCAATGAGGTGGGCCTGATAGTATCTTAACATAGAAGAAAATAAAAGAAAAGAAAAAAAAAGTGGGCTAGATGTCTTGGTTGGCCCAGTAGCTCAACATTAAAATAGAAAGAAATAAAAAAGAAGGCCCAACAGACCCGTTCTCATTAATAAAATGTGACGGGTTCTTTTGCCATTTTTGCATCTCTGGGGCATCATCGAACGAAAAAGAAGAAGAGGAGGCATACATAGCATCTGAAGCTAAAAGCTCAAAGAAGCAAAGTAGCAAAAAGCAACACAGTGGTCTACCACCTAATTGAAGAAGCAACCCGTCAAAACGAAAGCAGTAGCCCATGTTAGTTTAGTTATCTTCATTCTCACTGCCACCTTCTCCTCCTACTCTTCTCCTTTTTTGCTTTCCTTTTAATCAAACTAAGAGAGGGCTCATTTAGGAGTAAATTGGTCAAAATGGACAAAATCTGTCGTAATTTTGAGTAAAAAATATTGCATAGCCGCATCCTAATATTGGGGGCCGTATCTCAGCTGTATCTTGCCATATCCCGTACCCGTATCTGTATTGTATCGTATCAGTACTGATATCACAGGATATTTGGAGTATCCGGGTATCATAGGTTGACAATCAGTTAGTGGTGGATATTTTATATTAAACCCTTTATTGTTGCAAAAGCATTGTATTAAGAATCATAGGCTAGAGAATGGCTCCTACCCAAGTGGTAAGGAGCATTAGTTCTCACTGGGTGTGCAAGGATCGAACCTTGGACACCCCACCTTTCTTGCAGTGTGGGCCTCATTTTCCCATGTATGTGGGCTTTTGTTTTTGCATTAGCAAGTTTTTTTTTCCACGCGTGGGCTCTTGTGGGACCCAGCCCCTTTGGTTGGGGTACAAAATAAAAAAAAAATTCATATAACCATCTTTCAAATACTTAAAAGTTCTGAATCTATAATCAGTGAATTTGGGATCTTACCATTAACATTTTGAGTTTGGTGCATTGGTCTTTTATTTGTAAATGCTACCAACCAAACATAAGTTTTAAATGCTATCATTAATGAACAGTTGAGTTCTAAGGCATGGTTTGACCATTCATGTACCAACCCAACTATCTCACGTGTCTTACATGGTGAAGGGAAGGCATTGATGCCAACTTGAAACACATTTAAACCTACAGCATGGAAGACCAAGAAAAAGTAGAAACCGAGAAAGCTCCATGTTTTTGAGGCTTTCCACACCGTTCCATCCTCTCTTTCCAATATTAGAAAGCAGGTTATAACTTCTCCAATACTAGGAATTCAGGAGCATGAGCTTGAGAGGAAAATATTTGAAAAAAAAAATTGTAGGCACCTACTTCGTGTGAATTAAAAATTGATCGACACTCAAGACACACGAAACATGACCTTATCGAAGAATAAATGAAAATAAAAAGTTCTACAAAATTTGCATGGCAGTGTCTCTGGGGCTATCATGGGCTAATATTTAAAAGTTAGAACGTTATCTCTACCCTTGCGCCATGGTTCAGGAACCTGAGATCTCAAATGAAACTCCTCAAACTTTCTGCTGCACTCACAGTCGTCAATCCCATGGCTTGGGAATGAGAAAGTTGAGCACTCGTTCTATTTTCTGTTTATAGCTTCGGTGAACAATTTTTAAATTCTTTGTTTTATTTAGTACAAAATAGCCATTTGAGATCTAGACTATGAGATAGATACATACTTTCTCAAAATAAGCAGTGTTGCTGCTGTTATTTGTCCAGTCTGTATCCTTCCTGATGTAGCTGATATTTCTGCAGAAACTGGGAGCTTACTGCACCGTGGCAAGGGGCGCAGGTTAAAGTACCTGTTAAGTTTATTGTGGGCGACCTGGACCTTACTTACAACACTCTTGGTGCCAAGGATTACATACACAGTGGTGGCTTTAAGAAGGAAGTTCCATTTCTGGAGGATGTAGTTGTAATGGAAGGTGTTGGTCACTTCCTTAACCAGGAGAGGCCCGATGAAATCAGCGCACACATCTATGACTTTATCAAGAAGTTCTGATTGAATTTTATGTTTCCAAGCATTGTGTTTACGGGAATTGACTTTGTTGCCTTTACGTAACTTCGCTGCCCATTAATGGGTTTATCTTGAACTTTATATCAATGCAATAGTAACCTCTGCCACTGAATCCAAATTGTTATCTTTCATGTTGTTGCCGGATTTTTGCTGAATTTCACATATTGCAGCTGGCGAAAGCCAGCAGCACAGTTTGAAGGTGCTTACTGTCACGGCCAAATGGTTGCGAGTCCCAGATGTCCTCGAACCAGTTTCAAATTTCATGTCTTCTGCATAACTTGTGGGAAATTTTACATTACCCTTATGGATGGAGCTAAAACAGTTTGTCCATAGTTGAAAAAAGGAAGATACTGGTCATGCTTAATTCATAGTTCCACTGTTAAACTCCCAATTCGGTTTACTATAAAATGCAACGTCTCGCATCAGGCAGCGTGACTATGGTCAGTAGGTCCTGTCAATGATGTTATACGACCTTCAGCTTGCCATATTTATGGTCGAAGACATTGTAATGTATTTTCCATGTGATGGTACCTGGCCTGGCCAATAAGATGCTGAATGTGTGATTGCAAATAGAGGCCTTGTGGATATGGCGCCTGTTCCATAGCTCCCACCAGGTTTTGAACCTGGTCAGAGCCCGTCATGGATGGCCACTAGGCCAACCAACCAAAAAAAAAAAAAAAAAGAGGCAAAAAACCTTTCCCCATGCCGAGATTAACAGATATCAATGCACATTTGCCGCTCAATGTTAGATCATGACCTTGTATTGCAGCTATGTAACTAATGCATTGATCTAAGAGGATATTATTAATAGTTTCTTGAGGGTTGCCTTTCTCTTAACAGTTAAGAATTAAGATGGCCCAAAGCACAAGTGTAGAAGAAAAAATGAGATTCTCTATCAACCTCCAGGCACACTTAAACTGCATTTTAGCCAACCATTGCTTTTAACAGTTAAGAATTCAGATGCCCCAAAGCACAAGTGCGGAAGAGCGGATGAAATGCTCTAACAACTTCCAGGCACACTTGAAGCATTTTAGCCAACCATCTTGCAACATGATTAAAGAAAAGTCGGGTAATTGAGGATATGATGATTAATGAAGCACACGTGCAGAACATATTAAAGATGAAAACTTATTGCCAAATCTTAACCACCAAAAAACACTTTCCAAGAGCAGTTAAAAGCCAGTATTGTCAAATTTTCAGTTTATTTATTCCCACATACGTCATACTGCAAAAACTGCCACTATTTGGTTCATCGCAAACTAAGTCACAGGCCTTCGGCGTTTCTGTACATCAAAGTAAACATCAATCAAGCCCGTTATACCTGCAGTTATCTTCTGACCTGCTCTTACGGGACCAACACCCTTTGGAGTGCCTACACAAGCCACAAAAAAGCACCATTAACAAAGTGGTAATGGACTGTTCTCACTGTTAAGCATTTTTGGTAGTGAGATGGTGATGGTAAATACAACCACCTGTTCATTTTACACGTTGTCCATAAATTTGCTCAAATTCTTAGTAGATTACTAGAAACAAGGTACAGGAATTTTCTCTTTTTGAAGCTCATTATAAGGAGGTAGGTCAGGTCAGACCTTCTTTCACTGCTTTTCATCAGGATTTATTCCCTAATAAAGACCTCCAATAAATCCAAAGAACTTAAACATTTTGAAGAACACAACATTCCCATGAATACTTCCATACCAGTGAGTATGACATCTCCTTCCATAAGTGTCATGATAGAACTAATATGGCTTATAAGATATGGAATCTTAAAGATCATATCCCTGGTTGAACCCTTTTGTCTAACTTCATCATCAACCTGGTAGAAAAATGGTCAGCTCTTTATCACTCGAACATGGTAGGAAAAAAAAATCACAATCAGTTGGGAACTACCATATAAAAATCAAGAAAACTCAAGCAGAAACCATGAAACTACAAAACCTTTAACCACAGCTCCAAGTTGTCAGGATCTGGCACCACTGATTTTGGCAGCTGCAGAGAAACCATAAGCTTATGAGAGAGAGAGAGAGAGAGAGAGAGAGAGAGAGAAAGAGATGTTTGGAACAGTTGAGATGGAACCGGTGCCAATTCAAGGACTGACCACATCTGAGCCCAATAAGAAGATGAAGAAGGGGAAGTAAAGGGCATTTTAGAGAATCCGTGAGAGAGGGGATGATAATCTCAAGGATGAAAGCATATGCCATCAAGCTTTAGGGGGACTGTTCAAAAGTAAATGTATTCTTGCTTCTCACCATATCACTGATTGGTGTGAAGGTGTCCTGTCCTTTGGCCACTGTCCATGGAAGACCTGCAGACTAACGAACGAAACCAAAAAGGCAAGGCATCAATAACCGTACACTATAACTAAAAAGGGCAGAACTGAGAATTCAGATCCCTTATGTGAGGAAGCTTTCTACTCATAGATGAAAATGTTCCAATGCCTAATAATCAGTCTAAACGAAACGGAAGTACATGTCCACCTTGGCAGAAGCCTGGATTTCCCTTGCTGTCATATCCAAGGCAAGTGCATAACCTATGGTGCAGAAACAGCCAATAAATTATGTCATGCAAATCATGGAGTGATACTACAAGAAAGGAAATAAAATATCTCAAATAATGCATGTATGGATAGTTTCACCCCAGAAAATACTGTATGTCGGGCAAGCATCAGTATATTAACTGGAAAAGTAATTTAAAATATTTCAGAAATAAATCACCAGCCACAACTACTTATTTTGGAATATAATATAACACGGAAAGTAAAACATGCAGGAATGAAAATCCACACTACAACAATATATATATATATATATTTGTCTGAAAGGTCATACTATAACAATAATTTAGATGGTGAAAAGCAAAAAAAAAATGATCAAATGAGGGAGGCTCACAAATAAGAAGGCGGAGGATCTATTTTCAATCCATCTCTACTTTCACCTACTTCTGTGACTAGTGATTAGACAAACCACCTTTGATCCCTCATCATTAGAACAGACCTGCATTGAACTCCTCTGTGAGTGTGCCTCTGTGTGTGTGTGTGTGTGCATCCACCTAAGAAGTAACTCTCATTTAGTTACTATGTGTGTGTGATGCATGAATGTGTTTTGTAGGTTCGCCTTAGAATTAATTCTCATTTAGTGATATGTAGATCACCATGTGGCCCCTACCTAATATAAATGGTCAAAGTATACCCATCCAACATTATCAAGTTGGATGCATGTCAAATTTGAGCAGGGAGGAAAATGGTTAGGTTTGAGTCAGGCCAGTGGTGTACACAAACATGAAGCCAAATTCACAATGGGGTCATAGTGGGGACTGACCTGTACTTGGACCCATTCATACCTTTTACCTAAATTTAAACTAAGGCCCAAACCCAGACCGGAATAATATAATGGGGCTTCAACCTGGCCTAAATCAAGACACCATTACCTAGAAACTCACCTAACATACATATTAATATAATGGGGATTTTTAATTCATAATATGTCTCAGAGACATAATTTACAGGATAATGACCTACTTTTCAAAAATTAGAGACGAGTGCCTCATACAGCCAACTCAGAGTGAGAAATGATCTGATACCCTCATCAGTTTCAATGTGGAAACATAGTGCATCTAATCACAGAATGCCTAAGTCAAAGCTCCATTTCTTCTCTTCACCTTTTCTTTCTTCAACAACCTAGTTATACCCATCTCCTGAGGCATTTTGTCAGTAAAATTGAGTATAAAATTAAAATATCACTCATCATTATCAAAGCCTTATATCCAAACCATGTTGGGGTCGGCTACATAAATTCGGTTTCTCCATTCCGTTCTATATTGAGCCATAAAATTAAAATATCACTACTATAAATAAATGAATGTAGATTGTATGTCTATATACTCATTTTCCACAAACCCCAAAAAAAAAAGTCTCATCCGTCAATGGAAGCCTAGAAATTATGGAGTGTCAATAATTAGCAATTTAAGAATTGGGGCACTTGATTAAAATCTAGACCTGGATAGGGTTCCAAATCCAACTCAAATTCAAGCCCAAACTAAAATCTAGATCAACTGTGCAAGATTCAGGTCAAAGATCCTGAACTGCTTATCATAGCCAGTGGTTCTGAACAATTTACATCCAATACTATCAGTAGCATAACATAAAGATCATTTTCATACACAAATAGAAATCAAACCAACAAGTCTTAAAATAAATAAAGCTAAATTGTATAAAGCATGAACTCCCATCACTAACAAGATAAAAAAAAAAAAATTCCTTTTATGTTGTTACCTCCAACATGGTCCATTGCAGATGCCTCAACAACATCGCGACCTTTCTTCCCAATGACAACTGCTAGCTCCACTTCATGATCTAATGACTCCCAAGGATGTGGAACTTCTATAGTCCCTCCATTTTGCAGATAAGACGATGTTGGCTTCAAGAATAATACCGGCTCCTGATAACCAAGAGTTATTGACAACAATTGACATGAGAAATCTAAGTTCTATATTACTAGCTGGCTTCTCTAGAAACCCTGCCAATTTTCCACATTACCTTCCAAAAGGGCCAAAAATTAGCTCATTTTCTGTAACACAACATTTAAGAGAGCGAATCACAAGCATAGCAAATAAGGGTGTGTTTGTGCACAACAGCTTTCAAGGACTTGTATTTCACATTTGTCAAAAAATGAAAAGTTAGCCCTTATTTCTGCAGTTTAAGTCTTGGGGTGTTTGGTGAAAAACACTTTTCCATGCTAACATCTAGCATAAAATGGTTTTCTACCTTTTGGGTCCAAAAATGATCTCTGTGATCTCTGTAACTATCACATAGAATTCCGTTATCTCACAGAAAGTTAGAGAAGAAACATTCTACCAGGGTAACATTATGGAAAACGACTCAAATACACAAACAGACCCAAAGTGAATACTTTCTGGCCCTAAAGAAATCTTGGGAAGTAAAGATGGATGCCAAAAACCTGAGTTTAGATGAACCCCAGATCCGATCGATTTGTTACATATTTTTAGCAGAATGTGAATAATAAACCACAGACAGCAGCAATAGTGATAGCAATGGCACCAGCTGAAATCCACTTGCAATTTATAGGGATTTTAGAAATTCAGGTTTCCTTTCCGCCCCCAAACACAACAAAGCTCATAAGCATAATTCAGATCACTTGTAGAATTTAGGGTATAATACATCCCAAACCCAACCCAAGGTTCTTGTTAACCAGATCAGAATCTTGTAAAGCAAAAAATCTTGGGTGGAAGATGCAGGAGAATTCAGAGAGAGAGAGAGAGAGAGAGAGAGAGAGAGATTGAGAGAGACCTTTGGAACGGCGTTGCCAAGTTCTCTGGCGTGAGCAGCGTAGTTCCTGCCAACAGCGACGATCTTAGTCCCTATGCTCAAAAAACTCGCCATTTCTCTCTCTCTCTCTCTCTCTCTCTCTCTCTCTCGCTCTCTACTGCTGCTGCTGCGGCTGCTGCTGCTGCGATCTCACGAAGGGTAATTTAGGTGGAATTCGGATTTTTCAAACTTAGGTTCTCCACCTGTGAAGTTACGGTGGCAAGAGCCCACTAATGCTATAAAATTTAATGGTTTAAGTCCACTTTTATTTACATATTTTGTACTAACGGCAATTTTACTATTAAGATTTTTTTTGTTTTTTATTTTCTTTAAGAACAACCTTTAAAATAATGGATAGCTAGCGACTTGCGATCGTCGGCTACTTTTCCAACAACTTTTTTAGTAGCCTTTTTGGCACTTGTTCTGCACTTTTTCGGTAGACCGATGACCGGCGGCCGGCAAACGAAGACCGATAATTGGCGGCTAGCGGATGGAGACCAACTACTAGAGAACGGTGGACGGGAACCGGCAACTAGCAACAAGTGGATGATAACCAGCAACCAACAGATGGTAGCCGGTGCTTGTCAGACAGCAAATGGCTGGTGGACGACAACAGACTAATGGTGGCGGCGGACCGATGATCAGCAATCGACGACCGACAACTTTTAGCTAGCCCCCATTACTTGCAACCAACGGGCGATGACCAGCCACCAATGACCATCCATTAGCGACGGCAGCACGCCTTTAAAACAGTAGACGATGGTCATCGGAACAATGACTTGTCGGTAACTAGCAAGCTCCCAGTGGTTTGGAAATTGGAAATTAGAATGCACTCAATGCTGGGATCATAGTATTAGAAACAAGAACATATATGAGAAATAGGAACATGTTCAAACACATGCATAAAAGACATGAGCATAAGTATTAGAAACATAAGAAACAGAGACATATTCTATGTGTTAGTATACGTGAAAAACAGAAACATGAGACACAAGAACATGTTCCATGTATTAGTAGTGTTAGCAACAGGAACATGCATGAGAAATAAAAATATATTCAAACACAAACATAAAAAATAGGAACATAAGAAATATGAACATGAGAAATAGGAACATGCATGAAAATGGGACTATGTGTTAGTATGATATATGAATATCTAAGTAGAAGCATGAAAAGAGGATCATGTGTTAGTGTGGAATAGGAACATGAAAATAGAATTATGCGTTAGTATAAAATAAGAATATGAAAACATGACCATGTGTTAGTGTAAAATAGGAATATGAATGTTGACTTATAAAAAATTACAAATATTGCAGCAAAGACACCTAATCTCAGCTTAATTTAGGCTACATAGGTTATTTGCCAGATTGTGAGGAATCACTGTGAGACCTGGTATTCCTACATTTTGAAGTGATGATATACTATGCTCTGTGAGTCTCTGTATAGAGTGACATCTCATGAAGACTAAACCAGTTATGACTGAGAGAAGCTCTGCAAAATTTCAAGACAAAACGGCATCATTCGACCAAAAAAAGCACAGAACATGCCTCTTGAGGTCACTGACCGAGGTCCTGCTTACCAAGGTCTAAAATCGATGAAATTTGGATGAACACTCCAAGATACCTCTAACGTCAGTCCCTCCAAGTTTCAAATCAAACCGAGGTCATTTGGGCTTCAAACAGCTGAAACAAGGCCCCACTGTCATAAAAAGTCAACTGGAGAGTTGACCAAGTTCAGGTGGTCAAACAGAGTTGAAACTCTTGTGACACAGTCAAAACAGTGTCAAAAAGCATTCCTCCAAGTTTCATGGCGATTGGACACCGTTTGGGCCCCAAACAGGCGGAAACAAGCCACATATGCAAAAATCCAAGAATGGGCCTTGGGAGTGACTGGGGCCCACAAACAAAAGGAGTTGACCAAGTTCAGGTGGTCAAACAAAGCTGAAACTTCTGTGACACACTCAAAACAGTGTCAAGAAGTGTTCCTCCAAGTTTCGTGGCGATTGGACATCGTTCGGGCCTCAAACAGTTGAAAATAGATCGCATATGCAATGTTCCAAAAGTGGACCTTGTCCGTGACCGGGGCCCAATTAATGAAAAAGTTGACCAACTTCCCGAACTCAAAACGGGCTGAAATTTTTATGACACGCAGAAAATAGTGTCAAGAAGCATCCCTCTAAGTTTCGTGGCAATCAGACTTCGTTTGAGCCTAAAACAGATGAAAATGAGCCACATACGCGAAAACCCAAAATTTGGCCTCGTCCGTGACCCAGCCTACGGTCACGGACCTTCAAAAGATGTTTCCCACCATTTTGGGCAGTTTCCTTCCACTCCTCTTCGAAATCCAACTCCCCACAACTACTATTAACTCCCCAAAACTAGACAAAACTGATTGGGAGTCTAAAAAAGGATCAAATTTTGAAGGGAAAGAAGAGGAACACATACACAAAGAAGAAAAGAGAAGAAATCAAAGAAAGAAGCACTTAAAGCAACAAAGAAGCAAACTCCAGCAGCACTTCTATGACCATTTCCACCTTCTTTTTTCAGTTTTGAAGGTGAGGAAGGAAATTCAGAAGAAGAGAAGGAAGTGGAATGGCCAAAGTTCATGCTATGTTCATATGTCGGCAATTTCTGAGAGGATGACATTGTCACCTCTGTTTCTCTTATTCGTAGGGCCTCTTAGCCATCGCAAGAGTTGTGAAAGAAGTCTCTCTAGGCCTCATTTTGTTCTTTGAAAATGATAGGTTCAAAATGACACAACTCCGGCTTCATTTTTGCCCATTTCGGACTTGAAACAAAAACGCAGTTCGTAAGCACGAATGATGAGTTACAGAGGTTTTAATTGATTCCATGGTTAAATGTGATCTTCCTGATGGTTGTCCACCACTCCAAAGTCATAAAAATGGAGTTCCAACACTTGAAAGAAGTTCCAAGAAAGAACTAGTGCGAACAGCACAAAAAACGGAGGCAAATAGTGGTTTCACGGCCACCGTTTGCCAATGACCGTGACCCACGGTCACTAGAAGGCCCTAGTGACCGTGGGTGAGTCACAGTCACTGGAAGGCCCTAGTGACCGTGGGTGAGTCACGATCACTGAAATGGAGCAGTGACTGCAGGTCACGGTCACCCCCCATTTTTTCCTCTTTTTTACATTTTTTCCACCTTATGTACATTTTCTTGTAATTTCCAAATTAAGATCACATCTAAGACTTGAGGGAGGGATTGTAAATTTTCAAAATGCATGTAAACAACCTGCATCCCCGCAGTCAGGGCACTTGAACCCATGTAAACAAAGGGAAATTAATGATGAACTGTAATTATTTCTCATTCTTCTTAATGCTTGAAGTGCGTGAATGTCGGACCTTGATTCCGTAATTCATTTTCCACGCCTACTTTTTAAACGTGATCAGAATGAAAATAGAAATATGTTCCATGTGTTGTGAAATATGAACATGCATGAAAACAAGACAAGTGTTAGTGTGGAATAAGACAATGTATTAGTGTAAAATAAGAACATGAAAACAGGACCATGTGTTAGCGTGAAACAGGAACATATGATGTCTAAACAAGAATATATTTCGTGTGTTAGTGTGAAATAGAAAGATGCATAAAAACCGAAACATGTGTTACTATAGAACAAGAACATGACAATAGGAACATGTATTCTATAAACAAGAATATATTCCATCTATTAATGTGAAATAGGAACATACATGCAAATAAGACCATGTGTTAGTGTGCAATAGGAACTTATGGAATGCAAACAGGAACATATTCCATGTGTTAGTGTGAAATAGAAACATAAAAGCGGGATCATGTGTTAGAATGAAACAAGAATATGTTTCATATGTTAGTATTAAACAGGAACATGGATGAAAATAAGACCTTGTGTTACTGTGAAATAAAAACATGAAAACATGACTATGTGTTAATGTGAAATAGAAACATGTAAATAGGAATATATGGTATGTAAACAGGAACACATTCCATGTGTTAGTGTGAAACAAGGATATATATGAAAACACAACAATGTAATAGTACGAAACAGAAACATGTAAATAAGAATACATATTATGTAAACAAAAACATATTCCATGTGTTAGTGTAACTCAAGAACATTTATGAAAATAAGACCATGTATTAGTGTGAAATAAAAACATAAAATTAAGACCATGTGTTAGTTTGAAACCAAAACATATAGTTTGTAAATAGGAACATATTCCATGTGTCAGTGTTAAACAAAAATATGTATGAAAACAAGGACCATGTGTTAGTGTGAATGAATAACATGTAAATAGAAGCATGCAAACAAGAACATGAAAACATGACCACGTTAATATGAAACAGGAACATACATGTGGTATGTAAACGTAAACATGCGCTAGTGTGAAACGGGAACATGTGATATGTAAATATGAACATGTTCCATGTGTTAGTGTGAAACAAGAATATACGTGAAAATGAGACTATGTATTAGTATGAAAAGGGAACATTTGTTAGTATGAAACAGGAACATATGGTATGTAAATAAGAACATGTTCCGTGTGCTAGTGTGAAACAAAAACATATATGAAAACAAAACTGTATTCTATGTGTTAGTGTGAAAAAGAAACATATAAACAAGAACATGTAAATAGGAACATGAAAACATGACCAAGTGTTCGTGTGAAACAGGAATATGTGATATGAAAATAAGAACATGTTCCATGTTTTGTGTGAAACATAAACATTTAAAAAGGAGCATGTAAATAAGAATATGAAAACATGACCATGTGTTAGTA
Source organism: Sextonia rubra (assembly GCA_037013555.1). Taxonomy (NCBI): domain Eukaryota; kingdom Viridiplantae; phylum Streptophyta; class Magnoliopsida; order Laurales; family Lauraceae; genus Sextonia; species Sextonia rubra. Next base: position 11,890,585 of record JASUAD010000007.1, on the reverse strand, counting down.
TGAAATAAAAACATATGGTATGTAAATTGGAACATGTACCTTGTATTAGTGTGAAATAGGAATATGTAAATGAGAACATATGTTATGTAAATAGGAACATGTTCCATATGTTAGTGTGAAATAAGAAGATGAAAACAAGACTATGTATTAGTATGAAATAGGAATATGTGGTATGCAAACAAGAATATGTTCTATGTGTTAGTGTGAAGCACGAACATGCATGAAAACATACCATGTTCCATGTGTGTAAGGTCCCAACCCTAGATAATTATGATTTATAGTAATTAAATTGGTTTTACTTTAAATTAATATGTAATTAAGCTAATTGAGCCCAAATCCCTTTGGGTTTGGATCATGGATAGGTAGTTGGATTGGGTTTGAATCTTATTAGGTAGCTCAGGACCTTTTGTATTTTATATTTTCATGGTTTTGCATTAATTATGCATCATGCTAGTTGCATTGGGTGAGTTTCATCTTGTTGGACATCTTTTATGTCTGGCCCAATTCCATTTGGACTCATTCCAGCCCAGCTACTTCAAATTGGAATATGCATATAATGGGAGGACTTATCTGTAAATTGTAGAAACTTCAATCCTTTATAAACCCCCAAACCCACCATCGACCCTCATTCTTCTTCCTTCCTCCCTCACATTGCAGCCGGTCCTCTCCTCCCTTTCTCCTTCATCTTCTTTCTCCTTTAGTCCTCATTCTCGGTGATTGGAGACTTGCATGCAAGAAGATTGGGTTCCTCATTCTTCCTCCTTGGACTTCTTGCTTTCCTCTTTGGTCTTTTGCTCTCATCTTGAAATTAGGGCATCATCTTCTTCATCTTGCTTATAGAAGAGTTGAGATCTTCTATTAGAGAGCTTATTCTCCATCTAATCAAGGGGCAAATCAGTTTGGGTGAAGCACCAAGCTTAAGGCAAGTATAAGGATACATTTTCTTTACATGCATAGCTTTATTTCTTGATTCTTGATGAGATTTGTGATTTTACCCCCTTTTACAGCTCAATGGAAAATACATGGATTGATCTGTGCTTTATGGTGATTTATGATAAATAAATTGATAATGGTCCTTTAGGGAACCCAAGAGTGTGGAATGAAAGCTTGTAGGTGGATTTTATTGCAGGTAGAATATGTATTGGGAGAGAAAACCCTTTGGAATAGAAACGCTCTCGTAATAGAGTGCTTCACGGCCAATCGGTCGGTCTTGAAGCTCAATCGATTGAATTGCCTCTCGGATAGTCCGACCGGTCGGCCATTCAGCATGATCGGTAGAATTACTCTTCTGGAAGTGGTCCGACCGGTCGGACAAACACCTGATTGGTTGGGTAAGTCTGACATATAACTATTAGAGAAGTGTTTCAAAATGAATTCTATACTTGACTATGGACTTTCTATAGTCTATGGGATAGCCTAATGATGGGTTACTCCGTTAAACCTTAGAAAGAGACCGAGATATCCACCCACACATTACCATAGGTTGTAGGATCAATCAAAGACCTTCTAGGACCATAGAATTGGATCCTTTACTAGCCTAAACTAACCCAACGGTGATTTATATGGAGAAGGAAGAGTGTTGAGCTATCATTCTTTTCTTTTGGATTCTCCGGTTAGTTTTCAATGTTACATCACTGGTGTTGGCATAAGATGGAGTGTCCTTTTATACATGAGGTAACACCGAAAATGGTAATACCGGGACACCGAATGCCTTATGAATACATCGTATTGAATGACCTTGGAAACCCGGATTATCTAGTATAGGATTGGCCAGAAATTGTCCTTGATAACCTATACTCTAATTGCATTCATATTGATAGCAACTTTGACTCCCATGATGGTTTATATCAGTAAGCATTTTGGATAATCAGTATTTTACTTAGTTGTGATTCTATGATTGACATCTTCAATAAGAGTGATTGGTGTGGGCCTCTTGGATCTTAAGGGAACAAAGTCCCGCATTGCTTAAGAAAGTGTCCTAGTCTTGGCCATATATGGATGTGCCCTCGTATTCCCCTCGTGGTGCGTTTTGGGTATTCCGTGGCGGCTCTGCCCAAGTGTAGAACTCCCCTCATGACGCGTTTTGGGTATTCCAGGGCGGCTCTGCCCAGAAGCAAAACCGTGCGAGTACTCCCAGGGGGCTCTGCCCAAAGCGGACAATATCACTGTGGGAAGGAGGGGGAACGTTACCACTTAGTTTTATTCCCCATAGGAGGTTTGGTTGTCAATTGGATATGATGTATTCATTAGTCGTGATTCCTTAATCATGCTATTAATTACTATGTCATTTGTTTCAGTTCAGTTGATCTATCATGATTAAGCTTATGTATCCTTATCTTTGCTTAACCGTCGTGTTAATTAGAATTACCATGGTGTTACAGGTGCAGAACCCGATGCAATCTGGCAACCAGCGCGATCACGAAGGGAACCCCAATATTTCCTCGGGACGTATATGAGTGGAATGAGGAAGATATCTTTTCGTGATTCTCCTTGACAGTGCGTAACAGGGATATATTGGGATAGAATTTAGGGTTCATCTTGGCATTGGACTTATTTGTACTATTTTGGACTTTCATATTGATGCATGTGGTTGGGTTAATTAACAGATTGTGTTCATATAAATGAGTTGAGATGAATGTTTTATGGATGCTTATAATATATATGCAGGTGAATCTCTAGGTTTCCACTTAAATGCCTCATGTTGAGAATACATGTCATAGGATTTTCCTCACACATACCTGTGGGAATCACCCTTGTGATAGTTCGTACGTGTCTGGTCATGGCACGAATTGTCACGGATACGTGTGTCATTCCTCGGAACCCATAACTAACCCCCAATTTTCGGGTTCGGGACGTGACAATGTGTTAGTGTGAAATTAGAACATGTAATAGGAGCATGTAAACAAAAACATAAAAATATGACCATATGTTAGTGTGAAACAAGAACATGTAGTATGTAAATTGGAACATGTTCCATATGTTAGTGTGAAACAAGAATATGTAAACAGGAGCATATCAATAGGGACATGAAAACATGACCATGTGTTAGTGTGAAACCGGAACATATAGTTTGCAAATAGGAATATGTTTCATGTGTTAGTGTGAAATAAGAACAAGAACAAATAAACAGTAGCTTGTAAATAAGAACATGAAAACATGACCATATGTTAATATGAAACATAAACATGTGATATAGAAATAGGAATATATACCATGTGTTAGTGTGAAATAGAAACATGAAAATAAGACCATGTGTTAGTATGAAACAAAAACATGAAAACTGAATTATAATGTGCAAAAAAAAAAGCCCAGAAGTTTGTCAAAAAAGTCGTTGGCCGGATTGTAACAGTGTTGCCACATAGAAATATCCTTTTTTAAAGAGGGGCAAAACGATAATATTTTAGTGTTTTAGGGGAAAAAATGTCTTAGTGCAGACTTAAAGCTCTAAAAACTCTGGATCAAGACTTAAAGTTACATGAATTTTAAAAAACAAACTTCAACCTAAAGCCCCAGAAATTTAAAGGTATTATGTTGCGGTCCTAAATAGTTTTTTTTTTGAAAAAAATCTAAAATAAGGCCTTAAGTTTTTGTTGTATTTCAAAAAAGGACATAAGTTTTAAAATTTTTAAATTAATCTCTAAGTTTTCCAAGAAGTTTTCAATTAAGGATATTCATCCATTTAAAGTAGGTTTCTAACAACTTCTTTTTTTTTTTAAATATCTAGATTACCCTTTATTGAAATAAAACACTCATTCAATTTCTTTATATTCTTCTCATTTCCTTCTCTCGCATCATCCATGATCAGTTACATGTTGCGGCTCCTAAAATGATACCATGGCTTTAAATGAAAAGTAATTTTGGTATTTTAGAAAAATTGAGGAAAAAATGTGCCAGGAAGTACCTTTAAATTTTCAAATGTGCTTAATTGGAAATTTTCTAGAAAACTTAGAGACTAATTTGAAAATTTTTAAAACTTGTGTCCTTGTTTTAAATTAGACAAAGCCCCTATTTGAAAATCTTTTTTTAAACCAAAAAGGGGTTGCAATCAAGAGATAGCCAGCACATACAAAAAGGCAGTCCACTTAAGTAGGAAAGAAGCCTCGCATAGCTAAAATAAAAACAAAAAAAATGTGACAAAGCAGTAAGGCAGCCCTTAGATTAGAGGGAAAAAGCCTACACAGGTAGAAAAAACATATCCTATTTAAGAAGAGAGAGAGAAATAGAGAGAGTATAGGGAGAAAGAGAGATGTTTTTATTGAATAAGAGATATGTACATCATGAAGGGGGGAGGAGATCTTATTTATAGAGTAAGATTGTTTCCTCCCCAAGTAACCCAATATAGTAGGATTCTAACTCAAACTGCTTTCCATATCTAATGTGGGCCCCAAGGTGGGCATCCATTAATGATAATATCATATAACACTTCTCCTTGGATGACCATCATTTAATAACAGTTGCCTCATTAAAACCTTGTAGAGAAAAAACCCAATGGGATAAAAATCTAAGCGAAGGAAAAAGAGTATAATATTTTTACAAAGTTATTGAAGTGGTGTTTAGACGTGCATAATGCTACCTCATTAAAACCTTAACTAGGACAACCCAGGGGGATAAAACCTAGATAGGGAAAAAGAGTACAGCGTCTATATGTCTTGAGTAGCAGGTTCAGGATGCCTATCCCTAATCTGTTACTCCCCCTGATAATAATACCCTTTACATTGTTTGATGATAAACTCTCCGCATGCTGATCTTGTCTATAAGCTTTTGGAATGTTGACTTCGGTAATGACTAGGTAAACAAATCAGCCAAGTTATTATTTGAATGAGCTTACTTGACTTCGATCTCATTGTTGTTCTGAAGCTCATGAGTGAAGAAGAACTTTGGTACAATGTGTTTTGTCTTGTCACCTTTAATGTATCCTTCTTTAATTTGTTAAATACATGCCTCATTATCTTCGTAGATAATGTTTGGAATACCTGTACTAAGAGGCAATTGACAAGAACTACGAATATGATGAATTAAAGATTTTAGCATACACATTACATTCCCTATTGGCTTCATAAAGGGCTAAAATCTCAGCATAGTTAGAAGAAGTAGCTATCAAAGTTTGTTTAGTAGAGCGCCAAGAAATAACATCATTACCACTAAGAAATACATAACATGTCGTGATCAACCCTTATGAGGATCAGAGAGATATCCTAAATCTGCATATCCAACAAACTTGGAATATTTATAATAAAAGAGTCATATATCAATTGTACCACGTAAATAGCATAGGATATGTTTCATACCAATCCAATGCCTTTGCGTCAGCACATAACTGTATCTAGCAAGTAGATTCACTGAGAAGGAAATGCTCGGTATAATGCATTGTACTAAATACCTTAAAGCACCAATGGCACTCAAGTATGGTACTTCTGGACCCAATAACTTTTCATTTTATTTAAATGGACGATATGGATCTTTGTTTATATCTAAAGACCGAACAACCATGGGAGTACTTAGTGGATGTACTTTGTCCATACCAAAGCGTTTCAGTACATTCTTGGTATAATTAGATTAATGGACTAATACTCCACTAGAATTTCTTTCGATCTGCAGGTTGAGACAAAATTTTGTTTTCCCAAGGTCTTTTATCTCAAACTCTTTTTTCAAATAATCAGCAGTTATTTTTAGCTCTTCTGGAGTCCTAATTAAATTTATGTCATCGACATAAAATGTCACTATTGCAAATCCTTTTAAAAATTTCTTTGTGAAGATATATAGGCAAATGGGATTGTTCCCATATCCTTCCTTAAACAAATATTTACTGAGACGATTGTACCACATTTTTCTGGATTGTTTCAATCTATACAATGATCATCTCAATTGTATTGAATATGTATTGTTAGGCTTTGCATCAGGCAAAGTAAATCATTTTAGGATTTTCATATGAATTTATGTGTCTAAGTCCTCATACAGATAAGCAGCCATAACATCCATGAGTCTCATATCCAAATTTTTAGAAACCACTAAACTTATCAGATATCTGAATGTTGTTATATCTGTCAAAACCCGGGCCCAGGAGATTGGAGGTTAGTAAAAGCCTAACCGATGACACACGTACTCTCGTGCCTATATATTTAGACCCGATCTAAATGCATACACACAAGAGAAGATTCACATGTGTCATACATGTACGTGGAAGCTGTAGGTATCAAACATAGCACAAGAAATACGAGAAAAGAGTAAATGTCGACAAAAGAGGACATATAGATTAACGTTTTACAAAATGAACCAAAATACATGTATACAACTGTTGAAGATTTCAAACGTGTCGAATCTCAAAATATGGAGGACCGATATGCAAATGCATCTATGCTGCTCTCCGATGGAGTGACTATAACCACTCCTCTAGTGCAGATGGGACCTTGGGGGCTTCCCTTGGAGTCTGGTTGACCGATGAGGGGTCGGTCTGGGTATCTGAGCCTGCAATACCAAAGACAACTCGTGAATACAACGATTCAGCAAAGTATAACCTATAACAAGTTAACATATGTTGTGTTTAATAAAATAAAGAACATGATGTAAATCATAGCAGGTCAAGTACGTATCCTAAGTAGTCGTGCAGTAAATACAGCATGCCATTTGAATCAAGTTATACGTGCTGTGTACATAACTAGTTGGCTACTACATTTGCCATATACTCCCAAAATAAGGATCTTATATCCATGCTGAGAACACTATCGACCGGGCCAGGGTACGAATGGGTCTCGGGTTCCTAGGGTATGGATTCCCCAAGACGTGTCCTTATTGTAGCAAGGCCATATAACTACACAAAATTCACCCCCATTGGGATCCTAAGGTTGAGGCTGAGTAGTGCCTGACCATACAGAGTCAATCATGTACTAAACTTTGAGGAAATCATGCATATCATGACAAACATATCATACGTGCATATTCAAGAACATATCTTATACATGCAAGCTTAAGAACATACGTGCATCTTTAAGGTGCTGGAAATATCGTAAAGAAGTCAATCATTCGATATTAAATAAAACAAATCAATCATGCTAAAGAGTGGAGGCCAATGATCATCCAACAAGATGCCATGCAAGCAATTCTGATCATATCGAATCAAGTTTATTTGCTATCCAACCCTTATCTAATTATCCAGTGTTTCTAACCGTGCATGATGATGTAGTTTTAAGTCCTCAGATGTACCGTTGTCTAGTGTTGCATTGCAGCATCGGTGCACCAAAGTTCCTTAAACCAACACCCATGGAGAGGTGCTTAACAACTGGATAACGAACATGAATGATTGGCAGCCCTTGAGATCATTCACACATATTATCATGCTCCTTTGTGCTAGTCGAGGTTGCTTACCTTCTATTTAAGAGGCCCTACAAGTCTCATTTCTTTCCTAGCTTTCTTACTATTCAGGTCTTCCAGCTCAGGCGTGGGCAACCTTACAGCTTAGTCGAAGGCAGCTTACGGCTTGGCCGTAGAAGGCTTCATGGCTTAGCTGTGGCTGGGCCGTAGAAGAATAGCAGATTTGCATACTCTTAGTTATTTTCAGACACACCCTGTATTAATCTATGGCTGGGTCACGGTGGGGCTCACGGCTTAGCCGTAGTGCAATTTACAGCTCAGCCGTAGCACATTTCACAGCTTAGCCGTGCATGCGCTGGGTCAATTTCTGAATTTGTTATATATGACTGGGAAGAGACAAAGGGGATAAAAACTATAGCTAACCAAAAGAAATAAACACAAATGGGGCTATAAACGTTTTTCACATTCAAAATCATGAGAATTAGTTAAAATCAAGCATATATCAACATGGGTTCATGCAAATTATGCTTATACTTGCCTCAATTGAGTTCTAACACACCAATTGTTGTCCTTGGGGCTCAATTCAAGTCCAAACACACACCTAATCCCCCAAGCATGTAGAGAAAGGAAGAAAGAAAGAAACATGAGAGCATGCACACAGTAAGTGATGAGAATAAGAAGAGGAAACTAATCAAGGCTTACCGTACTTACTAATCGCGCTTAAAAATGTAGGCATGGAAATGAATTACGGAATCAAGGTCCGACATTCACGCACTTTAAGCGTTAAGAAGAATGGGAAATAATTATAGTTCATCATTAATTTCCCTTTTGTTTACATGGGTTCAAGTGCCCTGACCGCGGGGATGCAGGTTGTTTACATACATTTTGAAAGTTTACAACCCCTCCCTCAAGTCTTAGATGTGATCTCAGTTTGGAAAATACAAGAAAATATACATAAGGTGGAAGAAAATGTGAAAAAGGGGAAAAAAAGGGGGGTGACCGTGACCCGCGGTCACTACCCCATTCCAGTGACCGTGACTCACCCGCGGTCACTGGGGCCTTCCAGTGACTGTGACTCACCCGCGGTCACTGGAACCTGCCAGTGACCGTGGGTCACGGTCACTGACAGACAATGGCCTTGTGCCTCCGTTTTTTGTGCTGTTCGCGCTGGTTCTTTCTTGGAACTTCTTTCAAGTGTTGGAACTCCAGTCTCATGACTTGGAGCGGTGAACAACCATCAAGAAGATCACATTTAACCATGGAATCGATTGAAACCGTTGTAACTCATCATTCGTGCTTACGGACTGCATTTTTGTTTCAAGTCCGAAATGGGCAAATTTGAAGCCAGAGTTGTGTCATTTGAACCTATCATTTTCAAGGAACAAAATGAGGCCTAGAGAGACTTCTTTCACAACTCTTGTAATGGCTAAGAAGCCATACGAATAAGAGAAACAGAGGTGACAATGTCATCCTCTCAAAAATTGGCGTCGGACGAACATGGTATGGACTTTGGCCATTCCACTTCCTTCTCTCCTTCTGAATTTTCTTGCTCACCTTCAAAACTAAGAAAAGAAGGTGGGAATGGTCGTGGAAGTGCTGCTAGAGTTTGCTTCTTTGTTGCCTTAGGTGGTGACTTTCTTCAATTTCTTCATTTTTCTTCCTTATGTGTGTGTGTGTTCCTTGTTTCTTCCAAATTTTCTCTTTTTATAGACTCCTAATCAGTTTTGTGCAGTTTTGGGGAGTTAATAGCAGTTGTGGGGAGTTGGATTTCGAAGAGGAGTAGAGGGAAACCACCCAAAATCGTGGGAAACATCCTTTGAAGGTCCGTGACCGCAGGCTGGGCCACGGACGAGGCCCAATTTCAGGTTTTGGCGTATGTGGCCCATTTTCATCTGTTTTGGGCTCAAACGAAGTCCGATTGCCACCAAACTTGGAGAGATGCTTCTTAACACTATTTTCTACATGTCATAAAAATTTCAGCCCTTTTTGACTTCAGGAAGTTGGTCAACTTTTTCATTAATTGGGCCCTGGTCACGGACAAGGCCCATTTTTGGAACATTGCATATGCGGACTATTTTGCATTGTTTGAGGCCCGAATGATGTCCAATCATCACGAAACTTGGAGAGATGTTGCTTGACACCATCTTAAGTGTTTCATAGAAGTTTCAGCTCTGTTTCACCACCTGAACTTGGTCAACTCCTTTTGTTTGTGGGCCCCGGTCACTCCCAAGGCCCATTCTTGGATTTTTGCATATGTGGCTTGTTTCCACCTGTTCGGGGCCCAAACGGTGTTCAATCGCCACGAAACTTGGAGGGACACTTCTTGACACTATTTTGAGTGTGTCACAGAAGTTTCAGCTCTGTTTGACAACCTGAACTTGGTCAACTCCTTTTGTTTGTGGGCCCCGGTCACTCCCAAGGCCCATTTTTGGAATTTTGCATATGTGGCTTGTTTCCGCCTGTTCGGGGCCCAAACGGTGTCCAATCGCCACAAAACTTGGAGGGATACTTCTTGACACTATTTTGAGTGTATCATAGAAGTTTCAACTCTGTTTGACCACCTGAACTTGGTCAACTCCTTTTGTTTGTGGGCCCCGGTCACTCCCAAGGCCCATTCTTGAAATTTTGCATATGTGGCTTGTTTCCGCCTGTTCGGGGCCCAAACGGTGTCCAATCGCCACAAAACTTGGAGGGATGCTTCTTGACACTATTTTGAGTGTGTCACAGAAGTTTCAGCTCTGTTTGACCACCTGAACTTGGTCAACTCCTTTTGTTTGTGGGCCCCGGTCACTCCCAAGGCCCATTTTTGGATTTTTGCATATGTGGCTTGTTTCCGCCTGTTCGGGGCCCAAACTGTGTTCAATCGCCATGAAACTTAGAGGGATGCTTCTTGACACTATTTTGAGTATGTCACAGAAGTTTCAGCTCTGTTTGACCACCTGAACTTGGTCAACTCCTTTTGTTTGTGGGCCCCGGTCACTCCCAAGGCCCATTCTTGGATTTTTGCATATGTGGCTTGTTTCCGCCTGTTCGGGGCCCAAACGGTGTCCAATCACCACAAAAATTGGAGGGATACTTCTTGAGACTATTTTGAGTGTTTCACAGAAGTTTCAGCTTAGTTTGACCACCTGAACGTGGTCAACTCCTTTTGTTTGTGGGCCCCAGTCACTCTTAAGGCCCATTCTTGGATTTTTGCATATGTGACTTGTTTCTGCCTGTTCAGGGCCCAAACGGTGTCCAATTGCCACAAAACTTAGAGGGATGCTTCTTGACACTATTTTGAGTGTGTCACAGAAGTTTCGACTCTGTTTGACCACCTTAACTTGGTCAACTCCTTTTGTTTGTGGGCCCTAGTCACTCTCAAGGCTCATTCTCGAACTTTTGCATGTGTGGCTTGTTTCCGCCTGTTCAGGGTCCAAATGGTGTCCAATTGCGACGAAACTTGGAGGAACACTTCTTGATACTATTTTGAGTGTGTCACAAAAGTTTCAGCTCTGTTTGACCACCTGAACTTGGTCAACTCCTTTTGTTTGTGGGCCCCGGTCACTCCCAAGGCCCATTCTTGAAATTTTGCATATGTGGCTTGTTTCCGCCTGTTCGGGGCCCAAACGGTGTCCAATCGCCACAAAACTTGGAGGGATGCTTCTTGACACTATTTTGAGTGTGTCACAGAAGTTTCAGCTCTGTTTGACCACCTGAACTTGGTCAACTCCTTTTGTTTGTGGGCCCCGGTCACTCCCAAGGCCCATTTTTGGATTTTTGCATATGTGGCTTGTTTCCGCCTGTTCGGGGCCCAAACTGTGTTCAATCGCCATGAAACTTAGAGGGATGCTTCTTGACACTATTTTGAGTATGTCACAGAAGTTTCAGCTCTGTTTGACCACCTGAACTTGGTCAACTCCTTTTGTTTGTGGGCCCTGGTCACTCTCAAGGCCCATTCTTAGATTTTTGCATATGTGGCTTTTTTCCGCCTCTTCGGGGCCCAAACGGTGTCCAATCGCCACAAAACTTGGAGGGATGCTTCTTGACACTATTTTGAGTGTGTTACAGAAGTTTCAGCTCTGTTTGACCACCTTAACTTGGTCAACTCCTTTTGTTTGTGGGCCCCTGTCACTCTCAAGGCCTATTCTTGGATTTTTGCATATGTGGCTTGTTTCGGCCTGTTCGGGGCCCAAACGGCGTCCAATCGCCACGAAACTTGGAGGGATGCTTCTTGACACCATTTTTAGTGTGTCACAGAAGTTTTAGCTCTGTTTGACCACCTGAACTTGGTCAACTCCTTTTGTTTGTGGGCCCCGGTCACTCCCAAGGCCCATTCTTGAACTTTTGCATATGTGGCTTGTTTCCGCCTGTTCGGGGTCCAAACGACGTCCAATTGCCACGAAACTTGGAGGAACACTTCTTGACACTATTTTGAGTGTGTCACAGAAGTTTCAGCTTTGTTTGACCATCTGAACTTGGTCAACTCTCCAGTTGACTATTTTATGACAGTGGGCCCTTCTTTCAGCTGTTTGAAGCCCAAATGACCCCGGTTTGATTTGAAACTTGGAGGGACTGACGTCAAGAATATCTTGGAGTATTCATCCAAATTTCGTGCAGTTTGGATTTGAGGAAGTAGGATTTCGAACAGTAACCTCTTCATTGCATGCGTTAGGTCGCTATTCACACCACATTGAGATAGTTAGCCTGTTTTCTATCCGAACAGCCTCCCCTTGACTTGAAACTTTGGGAGAATAACTTGGGGCATTCTTTGAGCATTAGTTCCAAATTTTATCTGCTTTGGCCTTCTAGAAGTAAGATCTTAGCCGATGACCCCCAAATTCGAGATTACTGTCCTCTAAGCTGACATGTAATGAAATTTAGGCCAAACAGAGTCTTTTCATCTTGAAAATTTGCAAAGTATCTTCTGAGCATGACTGAAGCTCCGCGTCTAAATTTCATTAATTTTAGACACCGGGAAGCAGGACTTTGGTCAGTGACCCCCTAGCTTGGGGGGAACTGACCTCAGGCTGACATGCTTGTGGCTTTTGAGTTCGATGATGTCTGTTCAACCCGAAATTTGAACTTCCTCTGAGAGTTCCAGCTACCTTGATCTTCATGGAATGCCGGTTCTCACAGTGATTCCCCAGGATCTGCAAATAACCTCTGTAGCCTAAATTAAGCTGAGATGAGGTGTCTTCGCTGCAGTGTTTGCAATTTTTATAGGTCAACACTTACTACAAAAGAGGAATTCACGAGTCAAAGGCACAAATCCTCTTCCTTGGCTTGATCGGTGGGGGAGAAGAAACTGAAATGGAAGAGAGAGAGAGTCTCCAACGTGAGAGAAGAGAAGAGTCGGTGGAGATGGCCTTATATTAGATAAGGTTAAAGGCAAAGTTACAAGAAAGTCTAAAACATAAGACAATTTACAGTTTGAGTCAAATCCGGGCCCAACGGAACCATACGACATTGTTTGCAAAGGACGTAGTTACAAAAGTTAACAAGCTTAATGAAAGACAAGTGTTGACGCCAAGATGATGCGCTAATGACGATATCTTATACAAGCTAAAATTACGAAAAAGGGCTTGGTCTACCTAATCCAAGTTAAACTCAACCCAACTATTTATCCATGACCCGCAACAAAATCAAAACAAAACCAAAACACAATTAGTAGCTAAGGCATCATTAATTAATTGCTAATCGGAGTTAAGCTGGGTCGGAGTGTTACAATATCCATAACATAGGAGTATGTTTCCTCATAATCAATCCCAAGTTTTTGTAAGAAATCTTGTGCCACAAGTCTTGCCTTGTATCTAATAATTTCATTCATTTCATTCTTTTTCCTTACAAACACCCACTTATAACCTATAGGGTTAACACCTTTTAGGGTTTGTACTATAGGTCTGAATACACCACGTCTATTAAGAGACTCTAACTCTGCTGTAATGGCAGTTTTCCATTTTGGCCAATCTTTGCTTTATCGACATTCATTTATAGTATGTGGTTCTGTATTTCAATCATCATCTTCATGTTCCATTGATATTTGTGTAGTTACTGCATATGCAAATGCGTCATTGATGATAATTCTTTTTATATCCCATCTCTCTCTTAAATAATCATAAAATATAGATATCTCTTCATTATCTGGTACTGGTGCCTCTTTGGGGGCTTTTATATTCTCATCAAAGACTTTTGTTATTTTAGAGAGAGTGAATTTTTTCATAACTTCTTCAGGAGCATTATGAATCTCTTCAGAAGGAACCTCTTCAGGAATATTAAGTGTATCTTTGGGAAGACATGATGATTGTATATTTCTCCTTTTCGCCGAGCTATATCCTTTGAACCTATAGGTCTGCCACGCTTCTAGCGTATTTGAGACTCTTTTGTTGCCACTTTTTGACTTTATCCTACAGAGACATTAAGTTTAGCAGGTGCATTTATAGCTAAATATGTGACTTAGTTACATTTGCTGCATCATTAAATACATCAGGTAATTTATTTGCAATTTTTTGTAAGTGCACAATTCTACGGCCTTCATTTTCACATTGTGAAGTACGTGGGTCTAAATGAGATAAAGTGGAAGCATTCCACATTAGTTCATGCCGTTCTTCAGGAACGGGTTATTCTGTAGGAGCAATACGTTCTTTATCTCCCCCTAACAATAGGAATTTTGTCTCATCAAATTGACAATCAACAAAACGAGTAGTAAAAACATCTCATGTCATTGGTTTTAAAAATCAAATAATCAAAGGAAAGTCATAACCGATATAGATTCCCAACCTATGTTGTGGTCCCATCTTAGTACGCTGAGGAGGTGGTATAAGGACTAGAACAGTGCAACCAAACTTGCACAAATGGGGGATATTAGTTGATATCCCGGTATAAGCTGTGTGGGAGAGTATTGATGGTAGGCTGTGGGTCAAAGTCTAATGAGCATTGATGCATGTAACATAGCATATCCCTAAGCACTAATTGGTAATTTGGACTGTAGCAATAGAGTCCTAGAAATAAGTTGAATGCGCTTAATCAGGGATTCAGGTAAGCCATTCTGGATATGGACATGAGGGACAGGATGTTCGACAATAATGCCAAGAGATGAACAATAGTCATCGAAGGCTTGTGATGTAAACTCGCCCGCATTGTCAAGTCGTATAGACTTAATAGGATTATCAGGGAAATGGACCATAAGTTTAATGATTTGTGTTAATAGGAGAGCAAAGGCTATATTCCTAATTGAAAGTAGGCAAACATCCAACCAATGGGTAGAAGCATCAATCAAAACCATAAAATACCTAAAAAGTCCACTAGGTGGATTGGCCGGCCCACAGATGTCGCCTTGTATCCTTTGCAAAAAGGATGGGAATTCTAATGCAATCTTGACGAAGGAAGGTCGAGTGATTAGCTTTTCCTATGAATATGAGATACATAGAAACCCATTAAGTATGGTCAATCTATAGTTGTTTAAAGAGTGCCGAACAGAGTTATCAATAAATTTTTTTTTTAACATGGTAACTCTGGGGTGCCCTAACATATCATCCCAAAGCAATAAAGCCTGAGGGTTGCTATGCTTTAGGCTTGGTTTAAACTTCGGCCTTAACTATCTCATTTTGGTTAAAATCAAATGTGATTCGACAATGGATATTGTCGTATAATATAACCCAGAAGAAAGTGTACTTAATGTTTCTAGTATTTACTTTTGGCCTCCAATACTAGTAATGATAAGTAATATTTCCTTGTTATCTTGATTAGTAGTCTCAATATGCTATCCATTTATTCTGTTGTCTTTGAAACTGAGCAAGTTTCTTTGGAAACTGTTGGAGAACAATGCATCTTTAATGAATAAATGAGTACCATTAGGTAACGTTATGTGGGCTCTTCCGGAGCCTTCAATTATTTGCATAGGTTCAGCTATGGTGGATACTTTTGTGGATTGAATACCAATTCTGAGAAAAACTTCTGGTTTTTCAGAATAGTATATGTTGTAGCACTATCTACAAGACAATGAATATCCCCATTGTCATGGTCCATACCTTTAAACAAAAGATAATAATAATAATAAAATGTAACTAGGCAATCACATGATTAAAAAAAATTCATAAGAGAAATTTCATCAAATTTATAAGAAGTCATCCATCACAAAAAACATCCATAAAAAAAGGTATATCAAAATTAATAAATTGAAAGTTAAATCATCCAGCATAAAATATCCATGAAAAGGTAAATATTTGAAAAAAAATTCTAAATAGATATTCTGAAAATATTTATTGGGTCTTCTAGACCATTCCAAGAGGTGTTCTGATCTTAGCACTAAAAACCTTATTGCTCAGAGGTTGGCCATTTCGTCTTCGAAAAAACCCCTAGTCTCTAAGTTTGTAATATCCAACTGGTAATTGTCATTTTGTAGGACCGTATCCCAATCCCAATCTTCCAGATCATTTGATTCTGTAGAATGAATAGAGGCCTTGTATGCTTTATATCGTTTCACCACGTCTTTTGGTGCATGATAATTGCATGACCAATGCTCATTCCTTCCACATCTGTAGCAAAGGTGATCAGAATGATGGGCAAAATTATTTGGTGGATACTGATATTAATCCGGATTTTGTTGTTTCTAAGGATCAAACCACTTTTGCTGGTTTTTGAATTTTTGGAGACCTCGAAATCCTCCTCGTCAGGAGTAGTTTCTTTTTCCACTCTTCTGGAGGGATTGTTTCTCCCATACCCCCTTCCTCTACTTCTACTAGAATTGAAATTGGCATTTGCTTCAAGCATTGCTATAGATCCAGTTGGTTTGGAGTTATGATTCTTTACAAAACTTTGCTATTCTGCTCAGCAACAAGAAGACAATAAATTAGTTTTGAGTATTTAAAAAAAACGTCATTCACGGTATTGCTGTTGCAGGATTACATTTGATGCGTGGAAAGTGGACAGCGTGTTCTCTAACATCTGCTCTTTTGTAATCTTTTCCCCATACAATCTTAACTGAGAAACAATGTTGAAAAGAGCGGAGTTATACTCAGATACTGTTTTGTAGTTCTGAAATCGCAGGTTTAGCCACTCATTCTGAGCCGTTGGTAATAAAACTATCTTCTGGTGATCATATCTATCCTTCAGAGATTTCCAAAGACCTGTTGGGTCCTCCTCAGTGAGATATTCATTCTTGGGGTTATCATATATACAATGACATAAGAAAATAAGTGCCAATGCCCTATTTTCCGGGGACTTTTTATTACCCTCTTTTATTATCTCTCCAAGTTTCTTGGATTGCAAGTGTAATTTTGCATCCAAGTGCTAGGATAAATAGTTGTCCCTGGTAATGTTGAGGGCTTTAAATTCAAGTTTGGCTAAATTCGACATTATGCAAAAGCTAGAAAGAAAAAAAATATATATAATCATTGATAAGTAAAAGAAGATAAAAGACAAATAATAAAAATTTTAAAGCATTCAGAATAAATTAAGGGGTAAGCCATGTCAGATCAAATTGGCCAATTTAAAATTGAATAACATCAGGTTATCAACTTTAATAATCCAAAACAATAGGTTTTGGCAAGGCTTCTGACTTGATTTGGAACTGCAGGTTCATGGTTAGAACTTCAGGTTCTATCAAGGCTTCGAGCTTGATATTATGGCCTATTGGTTTTATTTCTGGATCTAAATTTCAAACTTCAGGTTTGATTAGGAATATAAATCTTCAAGTTCATATTGTGGATCTGAAAACTTCTGGTTTCCAATTTTAATAATCCACGGATCTTCTGATCTGGATTTAGAAGGAACTTTTGGTTCTTACGGAACTGGAGGTCCGTATTAATATAGAACTTCAGATTCTTATTTATGATCCATTCTCGATCTCCCTTTGTTAAATAATAATAATAATAATAATAAATAATCATTCATTTCCAAGTAAGAGTAATAAGAATGAAAGCACATATATAGTTATTAAACTAATAAAAGATTATAAATAACAAAAATTATTTAACCGTCGGATCTTCTTCCTTTCTCTTTCAATATGTAGATCTACTTCTAAGCTTTCCATAAGTTCCAACGGATTGTCGATCTGACTTCGTACGGTTGAGATATTACGATCTAAAGTTTTGACGATGATGTATTTTTGCTTATGTTAGCGTCCTTTTTGCATGTGATCCAAGGCAAAAATAGCCCTTTTTCTTTGCTGTACGCGACCTAAGGCAAAAGAAAGATGAAAGAAAAAAAAACTACCTTGTTGCACGCAAACCAAGGCAAAAGTATGTTGTCTCCTTGTTAATTTGACTAGTCCCTTTCTTTCATGCAAAGAGATTCCAACAGAAGATTGCACGTGGATGTAATGTACAGTCTTGTGCTTTCTTGCATAGTGTAGAGAAGAGAGAAAAAAAAAGGTAATTGGGGTTTTCTTCACATGGACCGAACTAAAAAAAATGGAAGGGGGTATCACGTTGAGGGCGAGGAGGGGGGGAGGGCCTTGTCGTGCTGATAACGTGTTTAAGAAGAGAGAGAAAAATAGAGAGTGTAGAGGGAGAAAGAGAGATGCTTTTATTGAATGAGAGATATGTACATTATAAAGGGGGGAGGGAGATCTTATTTATAGAGTAAGATTGTTTTCTCCCCAAGCAATCCAATATAGTAGAATTCTAACTCAAACTACTTCCATATCTAATGTGGGCCCAAGGTGGGTATTCACTAATGATAATCTCTTATAACATATCCAAGGCTTAAACCATGGATTGTCATGTAAAAAGTGTTGCACTAATTCTTTGTCCCAAATAGTTATAAAACTTAATTTGACGTATTCCATTAGTTTAGGATTAATGGAATCTATCAAGTCAAGTTTTATAACTATTTAGGGCCATAATAATGTAAACTTGTAGAAAGCCCCTTGCAGGCAAGAAAGTCTCCTTGATATTTTTAGGTTTGACTACTCTTTATTATTATTATTATTATTATTATTATTAATATTATTAATATATCAATAAGGGAGAATTTTATTAAAGTGGAAAAGATACAACTATACTAAGACCACAACAAAAGGCAAACAAAAAAATACAACTCAAATAGAAGGATCGGTATAAGAGAAGTGTACCAAACCCCAAGCCAAACCTTATTTAGAGTATCTCTAACAGACTAGTTAAATGCATTATTTAACTAAAGTAACTAACAAAAACTCACTTTTCTAGCTCCAATAGACTAGCTAAATGGCTAGCTATTATACATTACATGTAAAAGACTAGCTACTCTTAATTAGTTAAATCTTAAAATATTATTTTTTAAAGATCTTTTGCTTTTTGAATGGATGGCCAAATTGTTTAACTGAGTTGATTGGACATTTAAAATAAATATTAAAGAAAATGGAGAAGAAATAGAGAGCATTGCTAGGGATGGCACTCGCTAAAATAAGAAAAGACACTAACTATTTTAGATATTAAATAGAGAGCATTGCTGGGATGCTCACTTCTAGCACTTAAATTATACACACGATGTATACATGGATTTCTCAAAATACTTAAAAGTCCACAAGAGGTTAAAAAGTCAAAGTTGGACCTTTGTCCATTAAATTTTAAGATTTTGTGCACTAGCAAAAAGGCAGGTGAATTGTGACTTAGACCGTAACTTGGGGTTACCCATTTTCATTTGGAAACTCCATTTTTTGGTCCCGTAATCACAATACAAGCTGTTAATTATGTTAATAAAATTAAAAAAAAATGACTATAGGTCAAATCTTAGTTGTTGGATCTTCATAGATTTTGAGATATTTTTGCAAAAAAAGTTTAGACATTTGGATCAAAAGATTTGGATTTTGGTGGGCCCTATTTGTGAAATCTAAACGGTTCATCTCTTCAAAAGGCTCAACAGGACAATGGGGTGAAATTTGGCACCCTGATCCATCATGGATTGTGAGGAAAATGTCAAAAGAATACTAATAATTTATTATCCAAAATGAAAAATCATTCCTGATCGCAAATGAATAGTGAATGGGACAATAATATACTATTACAGTCTTGAGCTTTTAGAAGCCCACCTTAGAGGTCCCATAATCACGATCCGAACCATCCATCATGTTTAGAAGCTCCAAAATGGCTAGTAGATCAATTTTTAGCTGTTGATTTCTTATATACTTTGAAATATTTAACAAATTTTCCACAACTTAAAAAGAACTATTTTTTAATTTTTATGAGACCCATAATGTAAATCCAAACCATTCATCATCTTTAGAAGGCTAAAATTGGGTAGGAATTCAAATTTTAGGGCTAAATTCGCTGCGGATTATGAGAAAATGGAAGAAACTTATGACCGTTGGATGTAATAAATGCAAATCCAGAATTCTCTCCTGTTAGCTAAACATGGATTGCAGTACATCTTTTTTATGAGAAATCCTCGGTGAGAATACCATCATATAAGAAAAATGAAGAAATCTACTAAATAGAGAATTCTCCTCCCTGACATGGACATTTGCCAAACATGCCCTAACAAAGTTTAAAATTCATTTTAACTGTAGATTTTTTTTCTCTAAGATTAAATCCAATGAGTAAAAGTCCAATCAATTGTCAAATTGAGCCAGGTGGTAGATAGAGAGGGCAGTAAATGTTTAAAAAAATTACATTGATCGATGGTGGTCCCAAGTGAACCCAAAAGAGCACTTGCAGTCCAGTCATAGAATGAGATTTCTCTTTATATATTTTTCTCGGACGGTGCTACACATAAAATCAAAACAGTTTCTCTCGTACGAACCCTCTTGTTGTGCACACACTTCCACCTTATAAAAGGAAGGTATTTTTATCACCACAGACCAATTAGACAATTTGAGAAAAAGGGGTTGCTTCTCTCACACAGATGCCCCAAGGATCAACCCTAGTCTACTACTCCTCATGTGTGTAAGTTCACTCCATCGCATGTGCGCGTCTAGGGTCCAACCCCCCTTAGCTTCCATTTAAAAAGAAAAAAAGGCTTGGAACAATTGCAAGTTGCAACTAGTGAAAAAAAGCTTATTCCGTGCCATCCAGATTTTAATACAGTCCACCAAGTCGGCGTGCGTTATCTTCAATTGAGTCCGACCAATCCATACAGGTGGGGCCATAGGGACCATCTTTCCTGGGTGCTGGCCATCCAATCTGAGTCCACCTCTAAACGCATGCTTTTAAGGATATCTTTCCCCTTAATGGTTCTCCATAGTTATTTTGTGTGGACCAGATTCAAAAAGCTCCAATTGGATAAAAATTAAATTTACCTGCTTTTCAGTTTTCAGACCAACAGTGAATCAGTGATGAAGTCAGTTAAATCAGACTACATTTCAGAGTGGCAATGCTTCTCAGTTCCCTTGACACCTCCCAATTCGCATGACATTACATAGGGAGTAAAGTTCCACAGGCAGCGAAGTGCAAGGCAGACTGTTATTTACACGATTTCATCCTCATGAATCATGATCATCATACATGATACATCATTATTGCCACACCATAGTCATCCACATGCATGTAAGTAAAAATTTCCTTTTAACATACTTTGCCAACACCCAAATTACCATTTTAAGTACAATATACCTATAGTCCAAACAACAAACATGAAATGCAGATCAAAAACTTTTGCACTAACAAAGATTGAAACCTAAGTTAGTAAACATTAGGCTATCCTCACGAGCTAATAAAGCGCCCGCACAAGCAACTCAGACCTTAAATCCCCTGCTGTTTCTTCTACCTCTAGCCCTTTCAAATTTCCTTCCCTTTGATCGAACATATGGCTTCGTGTGGCTGTGAGGCACACCAGGTGCTTTTCCAAAGTGCTTCACTGCTTCCCGGGCATTTTTAGGACCTCTGAGAAGAAGCTGTTGCATGATAAGGGCACGATGAAAAACTTACTTCCCACCCTCTAAAGCAACAAACTTCAAAACAGTAATGATGCATAAAGATCATGCAAATATATAGAAATCATTCTAGTTCAAAATTGCCCGAAGTTGTGCCACCTTTTTTTTCTTGAAGGAGAAGTCGCTCTAGTTCTGCTTGATTCAAATTTAACCATGAAAAGAGAGAGCAAATAGAATTCATGTAAAGTCAAATAAAAGGGAAAAAAAAAGATAAATACAATTACAAAAACATAGGTTGGGAAAAAATGCAGAGTAATGCAATTAAACAGATGGAGTTTTCTATTGATGTTCCTGTCTTCACAATTATTTCGTCCATTATTCTTCTTTTTTTTTTTTTTTTTTGAGAGGTCCGAGTAAATCTAGATAAACCCACACAAACATATGTAAGTGAATGGTCCTTTGATAAGCTACATGAACACGTTGCAATCTGAATTGTGGATACCAGATTTCCCATGCCAAACTTGAATCCACCACATCAATCTTGGAGCAGTGATAACTGAAAAGACACCAACCCCATCACAGGGGAGACCACGGTTAAATCCTGGTATCTATCTTTAAAGGAAGAAAAACCTTGCCTGTTAGGCAAGCCACACACCCAGCAGAAAAATGCTGCTTCACAATCCACCTCAAGTTGTCAGGGCATTTTGTTCGTTCAAAAGGTGAATGGGAATAAGCAATGAGTCCTCTATATGAGAATTAATGAGGCTAGCACACAAAATTAACTAATTTCATAGTATGCAGTGCCCTAGGATAAGTTTGGGTTCCACCACTAGAGATCACACTGTCCAACCCATTAGTAGCCCCAGTCAACATGACGTGCTTAAAAATCAGGAGGCTGGATCATGAAGGTCAAACCTAGTTTATCATGAAACCAGGCTACTCTCTCTCTCTCAAAGTTCTAAAACTACAAGCAATGAATTGTTTAATGGTAGTCTCCTTCAATGAATCAAATAATGAAAAGAAAGGAAGATAGAAATGGGGAAAACCCTTTTTTTTTTATGTGTATCTATAATGCAACCAGGCAAAATAAATATAAATTGATTTCTTTATTCACCTCCGTGGTGATCACCAAGTGTCGCACTCGCACCCTCATGAGTCAAACTTGGCCCAATGAGCAACTGAACCTAAGTCCTACTCCTACTTTTCAAACAAGAGACACTTTGGCACCATGGCAAAGAGGAGAGTAGCACATGAAACATTTTTTTTTTCTTTAATGTTGCGCAGCACATGAAACTACATATAGAAGGCTTCAAATTGATAGATAAGTAGAAAATATCACCAAGTTATCTACAATCATTCAATTAAAGCATCCCATTGCAAAGAGTTTGTACCTTGAAGTTAGAAAGACCAAAATGCAGGTCAAGTTGTCCGACATTATCTTGGCCTAAAAGATTGATTTCACAAAAAGTAGGCATCGAAGGTAAGGGATGAAGAGGCTAGTGAAAGAAACGTGTTCTTCTCGTAGCACACACTTTGGGTCAGTTTGTTTTCATGGTATTGAATTGGTGGGAATTCCAAGTAATGACTTTATGTGAGAGGGCTTAATATCAAAGAAGTGAATATCCATCCACATATGGCCACCAAATAGTCTCTCTTTTGTTAGGAAACCATTTCCCAGCCATCCCCACAACAAATCAAATCCTAAGCAAGAAGACACAACTTGGTTTTGGCTGATTTTTAAAACCTTTGTGTGATCATATCAAATATATGACCATGTCATCTATTAGAAATCTATATATAAACCATATAGTTATATGCTTGCTTCCCGTCTGTTTCATACATAGGCGCGGTATCTCAACAGGCAAGAAGACATGGATTCCATAATCACAAATCTTTCATATAAACATTTGACAATTCAACCATCTATAACACCAATCTATAAACAAAATTAATGAAAAAAAAAAAGCATTGCAAGCATTTCAATTTGCAAAAGAAGCTAGTAATAACTAATCCACATTTGAAGAAGACATATACCGTGTTCTGCCCAAGAGGAGCCCGAAGCGCGAGCTGGTCAAAGGTAAGGCATTCACCCCCAGTCTAGAAAATCCTCGCCCTCGCCCTCTCCGTGAACCTCAGAGCGGCCACTTTCAGCGGCGGAGCCTCCGAAACCCGGACATCATCAATCACAGCACCAACCAGCACTGCAATACTGTCGTCCTGTACACACACACACAGCCAAAACCAATAGACAATTCTTAAGCCTAACCGCTCAATCTACATCAATAGAGAAAACAGAAACGCCCAAAACTCAAATAGACAAGATCTTAGATTAGCATCACCGAATCAAAAATCAAAGGTTCAAAACATAAAATCAGAAAGATGGGTGTGTGGGTAAGGGGAAGAAACCTTTCCATTCATGAAGCGGAGGAGTCTGGAGAGGGACGTGGGAGCCTTGTTGGCTTTGCTCATGAAAAGCCGCTTCAGTATTACTGCATTGAACTTGCTTCCTGTCCTTCGCACCAGAAACCTGTAGAGAGAGAGAGAGAGAGTACAGATTTAAATATACATGATGCTGATTTCAGAAAGAAAGAGAAAGAGAGAAGGAGGTGAAAATGGGAATGGGACCTTGACAAGGAGCTTGAGGTAGATATCATCGGATTTGGGAGCAGTGCGTTTGGTCTTCTTGCTTCTGCCACCTGCTACAAGATCTAGACCCTGCAAAATTTAATAGAGAAAATGTGAAGTGAATGAATTTGCTAAGATGAGGATGGGATTGTTTGGGTTTGAACTACGAAGGGAGGTTGTGTACCATAGCTGCTGCTGCTGCTGCTTCTTCTTCTTCCTCTCTCTCTCTCTCTCTCTCTCTCTCTCTCAAGTCTCAATCTTCTTCTGCTGCTGCTGCTGCTGCTAGTTCTGGGCATGAAAGAACTGGGATTTTAGAGGGTCTAGTTCTTGTTTGGTAGCCTGCAAGACCAATCGAAACTGTAGATGGCCCCATGGATTTGTATATTTGTATACTACTCAAACTAGCGGGTGAAGTGGGTGGAACTCCATCGTGGCGCTACCTTTTGGTGCTCCGGGACGTCCAAAATGAACGGCATCTCCACGTGCTCAAATATCAACGCAATAGGAATGGTCCCACCGCTATAAGACTCAATGCATTGCTAATCTTACTAATATGGATCATGAATAATACATAAGATTGTGTTAATCAGGGTTAATCATTTTATGAGTCATGTTCTCAGTCCTTGGAATCATCACTTACTAAAGTAAAGCAAAATATGAGGATGTCTCACTGAAGGGGATGACTATCATTTTCAATAGCTCAAATTATTAACATGTGAGCCCATGGTCGATTTCTGTACATCTCACTCACAAAAAGTATGTTGCGATACCTGTTTAGGCAATTTTATGTATTGTGAACTGAATAGATTTGTCAATTAAAAGACAAATAAAAGGTGAAATTTTTTGGTACAATAGTGCTAGGCATCAAATACAGTCGCTGATTGTAGTTGTACTTGTACAATCGAGTAACTATATTTCATGCCTAACACCAAAATAGCACACCTAAAAACTACTCAAATAAGAGAAGAGGAGGCCAAAATAAAAGTTACTAAATAATAAAAATTCATGCCATGTGAGGACAACTTCTTTACTATTTTAATAAAAAATAGATGATTATCATTTAGTGGCATAAGAAAAATAATTTTTTGGATTTTTGGTCAAAAAGGTGTTTTTTTAAAATAAGATTTTACGGAAAAAGCCCCCCTAGATGGCACATGTACCAAAAAAGCCCCTATAATTTGTAGTGCACAAAATAGATCCTCCGACCAAAAAACCTTCTTTTCATCTTCTTTGAGAATGATAGCGTTGCTTGTCATTATCGATGAGCGGCACTATTGTTGCCAGTCCCCTATATGTTTATTGCTCACATGAATCTCATTATTTTCATCATTTTCACTATCTTGATCTGGTTCGTGTGACTTTTTCTCTGGAGCTCTACCTGCTAGCTTTCTTATTTATTCTCTTGATCGCTTTAACTCCATAGTGGAGATGGTGTTGTACTCCATTAATTAGGTTGGTGTACTCTTAAAGTTTATAAAATGCAAGTTCAACATAAAAATGATCTAATATCTCTTGTAGAGTAATATTCTATTGTTAATAAACTACTGAGATGTAGATATAAAGCATGGTTTTTAATTGTTTTCAATTGTTTGGATAATTTTCATGTATTGTGAAGTGAAGAAAATGGTAAACTAAAGAAAGAATAAAAGGAGTAAAAAAAAAAGTTGCTAAATGACAAAAAAGTCACTCCATGAGAGCGCAACCTTTTGACATTTTAATAAACAGAAAAGTTACGCTTATTGTCATATGGTTGTATAAGAAAAATAACTTTTTGGCTTTTTTATAAAAGAAAATGTAATTTTTAATAGAGGATTTTACAAGGAAAATCCCACTAGATGCCCACTATACAAAAATGTATCCAGTAGAGTTTACTACACATAACAAGTCTTGTGGGTCCGTTTTCATGAAATTTTTTTTCAAAATAAATGGAGAGGATCGACACCATTTATATAAATGACACTTTCATCGCTGCTGTCTTTTTCTTTTCATTCTTTCTTCCTCCTCTTTTTCCATCTCCTCTATTATCAAGAAAAACTAAAACAATTTCACAGGCACATGTTGCTCTCAAATACATATGGATAACGATATCTGTGCAGTCATGTATGTATTCCATATGAAATACTCATTACTTGTCAGAATTAAGTAACTATAGGCCATAGGCCAAAGGTTTAAAGACTAGTTTGGCGAAAAATACCTTAGATGATCAAAAATAAAATAAAAAAATATGAGCGACGATATCGCCATCCAGATGGCTTCACTACTCAAACAAAGGATCTATGGGAAAAATCAACAAAGATCGTGACATTGTTTCGGTGATATACGTTTGTCCCATTCTCACGATTTGTATTTGATTTGTATTTTTATTTTTATTGATTTTTCATTGATGTAGGTGTTTCTCCTTTGTAGATTTTGTGGGAATTAGTTTCTCACCCCTCTCCTTTTCTTGTAAATTGAATTGGTCCATTGCTTCACACCACTATAAACTTAAAAAACTCCGGTTGACACTATACATTTCTTTGTGGACTATGAGGCTAGGTTTAACATTTCCAATCCAATCAAAAGGGTTTGCAATTTCTAACTTACTTAAATTATACCTCATACAATCACTTCATAAAGTTGTATTTCTGCCATGTGTATTACTAAAAAAAATGATTTTTATCCCTTTTTTTTTTTTTGCAAAGATTATGAAAACATTCTTTTACTTGGGCAAATAAAACCACAAAAACGCCGACTGGTAGATGCAAAATATTCACCAACGGAAATCATTTTCTTACAAAGAAAAGTTTTGCACAAATAGAAAATCGATTAGAATTTCTCAAGATTTTTATTATGGAAGTATGGGTGGATTCATGTTTGAGACGATTTGTGATACCATGGCATTATAGCCGGCGGTTGTACGGCAAGAGGAAATCCAATAACTTAATTGTCATTCTTGTAATAATATCCCAGAAATTTGATATTTTACATTTTGGTGTCCCCATACAAATCTGTTTTAACATGCCTAATGCAGCTCCAAAATAGTATCAACCCGCAACTTCGACTCAAATTAATGGTCGCCAAATATCGCATCCGAGACATCCCTTTGGTGGCCCACCCATCATCTCTTGTAAACACCAACAGTTCCCTTTCAACTAGAGACGACAAATTGTGACCCAACCTGCTTTTGATCCATCATACCTGACCCATGATATATGTGGATCGGTTATGAGTCAAACGCTCTTAGCCCGCATGAAAATGGGTTAGGTTGGGGTTGACCCACTTAACCCGATTAAACTTGATTGACCCATATATCTTTTAAGTTTAAATAGGTAACACCACATGACTTTCAATTCTAAGTTACTTTTTATTTTGTTTCTCTTCACAAATGGGAGATCATGATCACTTTGGAATAACTTTTTATTTTGTTTATTAATCAATTTGCAAATCTCCATCAATCCAGCTTTAGCTCCCCCTCAATTGTCCCTCAATGATATACGCGTATCAGCATTGGGGTTGGGAACTTGATCTTCTTGATTAGGGGCTCTTAAACTTTGGTACACACACTTGTGCATTAAAGAATTTCAGCAAACTGTGAATCAAAATAACTGGCAAGTCTTCTTTCTAAACTTAAATTGCACTAGATTTTGGTGCAGAAAACTGAGTTCTCCATTGCTTAGGTTTTTGCATAGCTTTCAGTTTGTTGCAGTAGAGATGAATGTGTCCTTTTGTTCCATAATAATGACATGTAGGTGCTTGTGCAATCTTAGGACGTGACTCACTCTTTGATGCACAATTAACATGTTTTCTCTGTACAGTATGTTGTGCAGTGGATGAATGTGCAGTGCTTTAAATAATATTACCTATAGATTTTGATGTTGAAACACCATCGGTGTATCCAAGATCAGTTTTGTTAGTATGTAGCTTTTAAACACTCAAAATGTAGTCAAGTGCAATTGAACTGATATGTGTAGCAATGGGAGTATCTAGTTTTGTCAATACCATCTTCAGCTTGACATTCAGATCATCAATCTCAACTTAGTTTTTCAATACTTCTGTTCTCAAATACTCATTTTCTTATTTCTTAAAAGTCAAACTCTCAAGCAAAGGACCTTTATGTCCATCAATAACCTTTATGTCCTTCAATAAGAATGTTCTGTGTATGTACTACTTCTAAATGCTTCGTAATAGATAGAATTTTAATTTCAGCATCTTTAACTTGCTTTATGAGTTTTGCAGCATCTAACCCTAGTTTCTTACTTTGATTATATAGAATTTTATACTAAACTTCCTAGTCTATGTTTTCATGATACACTTCTCCATCATCAAAATTTTCATCATAATCATCTATTGATGGAGAAGAACTAACCATGAAAACAATATATTGGCACTAAGAGTGTTAAAAAGAGAATTTTCTGCATCTTCAGAATCGTAAACTTTACTACATCTCTTCTTTTTTTTCTATTTACACATTCAAATTCTCTATGGCCAAATCTTTGCATTCAAAGTATTGAATAGATCTAGGATTTTTCTTCTCAAACTCAGATTTAGGCATCTTCTATAATCCGGATTTCTTTATCTTTCAAAATATAAGGCTTGGTTATAAATGTACCTTCCATTCCAGAAAATCCTTTTAAATCAACATAAAATAACTTAATGTGACCCTCTCTGATACCTCTTGAAAGTTTAGGATGCCTAGGATTTATTCTAGATTGTGATTCGATTACTATTTTTATGAAGTAGAATAATAAAAGCAATAAACCACAATATGGAAACAACACATAATTTAACATGGAAACCCAAATGGAAAAAAACCACAAATTCAAAGTGGACAAAATAAATCACTAACTTCCGCAGTACAAGATATACTCATAATCCCACAGTTAGTTCCTCGGCACAAGGCGTTGTAATTGTTCTACAGGACTCAGTCCCTCAGTGCCCCCACTATTAGTGCCTTAATCTCTAAAACGAACAAGTCTCTTTGGCAAGAGAACAATTTTCTACAAGGAAGCAGAAGCAATAAATCTCCTATGAAAAAGTAAAAGCATCAACTCTATAACTTGAAGCCTTTAGCCCAATTTCTCATGGAAGCTTTAGATCATCTCTCTAATGGCAATCCCAATTTAGAACAACAAGAGCTCTATGTTTTGTGTTATACTTAGGGTTGAGAAGAGCCCTCTTTTTATATCCCACAACTTGTGATTTAAAAGAATACTCATTGTAGAATAAGAACTACTAGTTCCTTAAAAGAATACTCATTCTAAAATAAGAACTACTAATTTTGGCACAAACAGGAAACAAACTTCAAATAAAAAGGTTTTGTCCAATCCCATGAATCAGCCAACTTACTAAAAAAAACTTTACAATAACATTGATGAAAATTGGATAATGAACAAATAGATAATTACTTTTTCTAAACTTGAATGGCCACACAATGGACAAAGAGTAACAACACTTATTTTAAAAAACTTTCGGAATATGATATTTTAGATAAAGTTAGATCTATTACTTTAGATAATACATCTAACAATAATGTAGCCATTAATATAATGAAAACTATAATGCCACTTTCTAACTTAATTGATGCAATTAGTTCACAAATTAAAAGGTATAAAACTAATTAACTACTTGGCACCATTTGTGAAAAAATGAAAGAAACATTTAACAAGTATTGAAGTGAAGCACCAATAACATTTTGTTTAGCTGTTGTATTAGATCCTAGGATTAAGTTAAAAAGTTTTAGTGTTTTTCTTAGTGAAATAAATGATAACTCACAAACTAAACAGATGAACAGTATTGACAATATAACTTTATGTTTAGAATCAATCTTTCAATCATATTACTTAAAGATAGGCGCTTTAGGGACTAGTATGGAGCGTCATGTACCAAGATGGGCACATCAAGAGCTAGTAGGTTTTGATATTCTTTATGTCAAAATGGATATGTCCTTCACCTCAAGTAATATCATGAAGGAGTTATCATCATATCTTGACGCATATATAATAATAGATATACAGCCAAATGTTGCATCTACTTTTGACATTTTAGTCTAGTGGAAAGCATATAAAAGCAAATATCCTATACTTTTGGCCATGGCTCATGATTTACTAATAATTCCAACGTCTTCTATAGCCTCTGAATAAGCTTTTAGTGCAGGTGGACGTGTAGTTTGTGATAGGAGGATGAATTTAACACATGAATCGGTAGAGGGTTATGTCTATCTACGAGATTAATATTTGGCAAATTTGAGAAAACAACAATTGATTATACCAAAAGATTACAATCCAACTGATGACATTGACGGACTACAGATATAAATTTATCTTTTACTTGATGTAAACATAAAATGCATTTTTTTCCTTTTTTTATATATTTTTTATTATATAAAACAATTATAAACATTTGTAGGTAATCCTATTAAAAAACCTTCAAGTGAAAAAGATCCAAATGGATTTTTCCCCTAGTGGATGAAGGTTGAGTTTAACCAAACCACTTAAAACTCTGTCATCTCCTCCAATTTTTTGTCTATGTTGTATGCCCCATACTATTTTATAAAAACAAGAAGGAAAATAATTAAAAAAGAAAAAAAGCTCTGCCATGCCAAACTAGGCACAGCTGTACCCCTGGTCCATTCGGGGCATGCCGAATAATATTCGTGATGTGCCAACACGACACAGCCTGGTTTACATCTCTAAGTGAAGTGGTCAATTTGAATTGATCTGAACCGACAAACAACATAATGCTAGTTCATACAGGCCAACCCGACCCAACCTGCCTGCCACCCTTACTTTTAACATACTTCCAACAGGTCCAATACAAGAAGCATAGATACTCATACCATGCCGGTTAACATGAGAGAAGATATTAGATTAGATTAGGCACAATTTTGGGATGCACTATCCAATCTCTTGACCCAAAAGTATGGCTTCTACTCTCTTCTTAAGCATGAGCCGCAAACCAAATAAGTAGGACCATTTGATTACATACCACGCTATTTTTTGATGGCTCATTCATGGTTGTGACGATGCTAAACAAAGTGCTACCTTCTAAAATGTTCTCCAACGTTGCTTTATCATGGTTTTATAGTGCCTAACACCAATCTCCGACCCTCTTCCTAATTATTAGGCAAAAGAAGCTTAAACGCAGGACATGCTGGCCCTAACTATATCGGTCAGGCTAACAAAGAAACTGTGGGGGCAGTGGAAGATCGCGGTATTGCAATATTGAGGTGGTAGTTTAAATCATATTACCAACCCGGGGAAAAAATTCAGACTGTCACCAAAGGCAGGACCGCCTTTGACTTTTCTGCTTTTATGTACAGTGCACAAGAAACAATTGTCTCTAGTACATAAAAGTTGGAATAAGGGAATGTTTGGTTGATCTATTGCTTACTTGATAATCATCCTTGCAGCCGCTCATTAAGTCATTTTCTATACTGCCAACACGAAAAAAAAATGGAGAAAGACAAAAATAAACAATTAGTCCTCCTTTCAGATCCACATCTTTTCCAGCTCGGTCATCAACAGTGCTTAAACAGTACATGGCACACTCTTCTTGCTGCATTGGCGTATTGCCTCAGTCCAGTCGCTCCATCTGCAAAACATAAAAAGACGAGTCAGGATGTTGTCAAGAAGTTCCAGAGATTCTAAAATTTCAGATGCATTCAGCAATACTGCAAGAAAAAAGGAACCAAACAGGAAGATGGTCTTCCTATTCGAAAGACGTCAGACACTAAATAGGTGTCCCCAGCAATTTTTTTTCTTTGGGCTATATTAGGCAACTGGTCAAGGGAGTAATGCTTCTAACTTGACCAATGAATCGATTCTATGTATATGAAACTAAGGTGCCAATCCCACTTAACCATGAATTTGTCAACTACCATGAGATGCCATCATACTAAGCTTGACTCATCAAAATAATAAAAATAATTACAAAAGAACAACACTAATAATTAATTAATTAATTAATCAAAAAAGATAATAAGATGTTAATACGTAAAGTCATATGGGGAGGAAAATCAATATTGTTCTGGCTTACGCGAGAGAGAGAGAGAGAGAGAGAGAGCTAGCTACATGGAGCTTTTCAATTGGATCTGACTCCTCCTGTATTAGTTATTTCAGTTTATTAATATAATCATGAGAGAGAGAGATCACCTTCCAAAGCCCGTCGTTTAAATAGTGCATGTTATCCACACCAATTCCTTTGTTGACAGCTCTTCTGCAACAACAGGAAAATAAAGAAGACAAAAGTTACTTAATTTCCCTGCACACCAATCTTTGAGGATAACAAAAAAAGGACAATAAAATAGGCTACTAACAAAGCCAGAGTATCTGATTTTAGAACCAGTCATCACCAAAAGGAGGAAGCAAATGCATAATATTAATATGACATACAAATGCAAGAAATGCAAACAGTAAAGGGAGGGGAAGATTTATTATGAATCCAAAGGGTCAGATAAAATGCCATTGGCGCCAGCAAGATAATGGATAGAAAAACTAACCCGATCCTTAACCCAGCCTAAACACGGCATCCATTCCTACCTAAAATATCCAAAAACCATGGGGAGTAACCTAAGCATGCTGTAAGAATAATGAATACCAAGCAGGTACCTTCTCACTGCCTCATCCTACCAATGCATGTTTACAAAAACCTGCATGGCCAGGACACAAATCTTGTTCTTGGTACAATAAAGGCAGCACTAATATTATGATTTTTCAAATTCTAATGGTTTAATCGGGAAATCATTAAAAAGAACTTTGCTGAAATATAATAATTAAACTATAGAGATCATTTAATGTATATCCTAAGACTATATTTAAGAATTTGAAGATTTTAGAAGTACATGTCACAAAAGATTGAGATAATTCTTTCTGTTGATATGTGAAAGTTGAATGGCAGAGTAGATAGCTTTTAGTTATCAATGGAGTGGAAACCCCAGATCTGCTTTCTAAGTATACAACACTACACTTGCTTTTATGAACTTTTGGGGACAATAAGCTAGGAAGCACGGACAAGCACCTAGGGTCCCTGTGTTCGTGTGTCGGACACGAACACGGGTCGAACATGGCCGGACACATGTCCGACACTCTAAGAAATGTGTCTGCTATTGTTTTTTAATTTTTTAAATTTGGACGCGGTGGGGATAGGGCAAGGACATGGCAGTACACGGCAGGGTTATTTTAAAATTTTAAACCCCTTCCTTTTTTTTCTTTTTTCTTTTTTTTTCATTGAGTGTGACCAAAGCATGTTATAAAAAACAAAGAAAAAACAAGAGTATTAAATGAAGTTTTAAAAGTTCATATGTAATTCAAGATCAATTTCAGACCTAATATGAAATTTTCCAAACAATTTCTTTTTTTTTTTTTCTCTCCTCTGCTCTAACTCTTTTTTTTCTTCTTTGCTAGTCTCATCTTTTTTTACTTATCCAATATTAGTTATGTTTTTCATTTTTATTAATTGGGACATTATGCTTCTTAATTTGGCTAAAAATATAACTATTCTTTAATTTTTTGATAATATATAAAATATATATTTATTATTTGCCGTGTCCTAGCCTTGTCTATATCCTACTTTTTTAGGATTTGCTATCTCGCCGTATCCATGTTGTGTCATATCGTATCCGTATCTTGTGTCCGTATCCATGCTTCTTAGACAATAAGTATTGTAACTAAAATTTTGCAAGCAGTTAATATTAGCAAAAGCAGTATCAGTCATAATTAGCAAACCCCATGAACCAACAAACTTTCAGCGCTTCTGCAGGCATAGCCTGGTGGTAGAGGGATTCCCTCTAAAAGACAGGATGAGGGTTTGAGCCCTGCTCAGCCCATTGCTAGGCAAACATCTTAACCAGGAAAAAAAAACATACAACCATGGCATTTAGCACAACTTGCACACAAATGAACAACATCAAAGCTTCACAGAACACACAAGCAAGAGATAGAATTCCATTTCTTCAATAGTAACATCTCAGAGGAGAATTGTCATGTCTTTTCCACTACCCACTACAGGTATATAGGCATTTTATCTTTAAAAAACCATTAGTTTCTGTGGAAGACATACATTCCACTGAAATATACTATAAAAGCAGGGACTAGTGTTACCATTCCAACCACAGCCCCCACCCTGCAAAATACAATAACTACATTGTAGTGAGCTAATACCGACTGATCAGATTGTAATTGGCCCCAATCAAAGGTTTTCATATTCAAAATTTAGTAGTCTCTCACAATGAGAAGAAGACCTTTCAGCTCAATTTATTCCTTTTTATGGTTCTAATATGGTATCAGAGCATTAGAGATGCATGTTATCTATTGTGGGCTATTTTGTCGAAAAGACTGACTTATCCCAACTTGCAATAGTACTTTCCAGAAAGAACCCTTCGCAAAAGGGCTTATTTTTCACAAAAAATGTCTTAAGCTTCATTAAGAATATTACTCTACTATTCGGAAGTCCCTCTGGAATTTTACTTTCACAAGGAGGCTGCCTTCCCTCCTCACTTGTCCCAGAAAGAGGATACATCCAGCAGCAACGATCTGCTGTGCTCTGCCTGCAAGGATTCATCCAGCACATTGTCCCAGATGTGTATATCTCTAGTGAGAGATTCTGCCCTCTTCTTTGCACATCTGCTCTGCTCTCTTCTTCCAGATTGCCCTCTTCCATATCCGTGTCTCCTAGATTGCTCATCTTCCCTGGTAGTTTAGATCAACCCCTGTTTGTGAGGAACCCTCGCATATCTCATCTGACTTGGGTAGCATGGATCTGCCTCTGGTTCTTTTCTTCTGTAATAAGTTCATCAATGATCAATCATACCTGCTTCCCGAGATCCAGTTTTGCCAATGAACTGGGATCTGGATTCTGGACCTCACAGTTCCTGTGTTCATAGAAGCTGTTGTGCTCCTCACAATGTAATCACCTTTCTAAGGATACTATACAAGTCTGGCACTCTCTGTGTACTGTACAGGTGCAATCTTTACTTTCACTATATTTTGCAGTACTATTTGCTATCCATATTGTATTATAAACTCTGTAATCTCTGATAATGAGAGGAAAGACTTTTCAACACACTTTTTCTTCTGTTGTTTCGATGCTTTCCTCATAAAATAACTTTTCAACAAACTTTTTTCTTCTGTTGTTTTGATACTTTCCTCATAAAATAAAATTTGGCAAATAGACAAAAACAAGATTTATATCTGGGTGCATGCAAAATGGCATGGTTTATAACTTAAAACACACAAATATATCTTCATGAGCAAATGGGCATACAGAATATGAAAGTAAAATCACATAGATAAACTGGCTAACAATTCGTTACAAGGAAACTGAAAACACAACGCATTTATTATCAATGAAAAATAACAACCAAACAGAGTTACTGAGATGTAATACACTTACATGTCTTTCGCTGACATTTTTGTAAACCCAATTGCAAGTGCATGTTGTTTCCCTTCAGCCATTATAGCCTGGTTTCAGTTTTACAAATCAGTAAAAGCTCTAAGAAAAATTTAACATTGACACGTTAAGATTATAGCCATCAAGAAAAGGAAAATGTAGCCTAAAGATAGCTCACAAAACAATAATACTAATGAAAACATTCTTATTATGTTAGTAAATAGCTACATTTGTATGCATAGATTACCCAAAATATAAATTTTCTAGTAAAGAGCTAATATTGTATGTTCAGATTACCCAAATGCATATTAGTACACACCGATAAAAAAAAACATATTAGTACACCACAATCAGACGTAAAATGCAGTAGCTCATACCACAGGAGTTTCTTCCATTACTTCGTCATCCAAGGCACCACCAGGCGAGGTAAGACCAGGACACATTATATTTGCGCCGGCAAGGACAAATTTAATTGCACCTCTATCCACTTGTAATTTTTTCATAATATCCGGATCTGCAAAATAACGAGAAGAAAGTGAGACTTGGCAAGTCAGACAAAACAAACATCTAGTGATGCAGTACGGACTTAGCCCAAGAAGGCAACTAGGCCCAAACATTGACCCATGGGTCAAACCCGGTCCATTGGGTTTAGCCATAAGCCCAATCGGCTAAGAGCTACTATGGCACCTTTTAGAATTATCCTATTACTATTATTTTGGTTAAATAGGATTAGGAAGTTCTTGTTTAAAAGGATTAAGAAGTACTTTGGTTTAATTAGTAAATCTTGTTTGCCAAGAAGTAGGTTTATTATCCTTTAAATAAGAGAGACCTCATTGTAGTTGATTATGCTTATTTGATTAATAATATTCAGATTGGGTTTTGCGGAGAGGGGTTAGGGACTAACGACAGAAAGTCGAGGGAGAGGGGATAGGTTTCCGGTGTTGGGCTTTTGCGGAAGAGGGGTGTTTGGTCTGTGATTAAGATGGACAGGGATGGGTGAGGTTTGGGGGTGGAGATGGCTAAAGATGATGGAGGTGGTTTTGGAGGGCTTTCGACAAGGATGAGATGGTTTTGTATAGTGTTGGTGGTGACAGGGTGTTAGGGATTGGAAGATATAGATGACAAGGCTGTGATGATGAGGATGATGAATGAAAGGGTGATATGATAGAAATCCAGGAAGGACTACTGTCTTTCCGGCGATTGGTCTTCGACTCTAATACCAATTTGACGCAGCCACGATTCACTATTGAGAATAATAGATCAATCTCATAAAGGATTGATCGAACCCACAATAAATTCCTACCATAAAGCACAAACATAACTATGAAACATACCACAACTGAAAGGGAAAACCCCATCTGAATATTATTAATCAAATAAGCATAATCAACTACATTGAGGTCTCTCTTATATATAGGGTAATAAACCTACTTCTTGTCAACAAGATTTACTAATTAAATCAAAGTACTTCCTAATCCTATTTAAGCAAATAATAGTAATAGGATAATTATAAACAGTACCACAGTAGCTCTCAGCCAATTGCGCCTATGGCTGAACCCAATGGACTGGATTTGAGCCCTGGGTCAATGTTTGGGCCTAGCTGCCTTCTTGGGCCGGGTTCGTACTGCATCAACTATCAAGGTCTTGCCCAATTGGTAACTCCAAACCTCACCCAAAATAATAGAACCAAGGTAGAATTCATAAAGAAAATGTGATAT
Organism: Sextonia rubra; assembly: GCA_037013555.1. NCBI lineage: Eukaryota > Viridiplantae > Streptophyta > Magnoliopsida > Laurales > Lauraceae > Sextonia > Sextonia rubra. Next base: position 11,853,802 of record JASUAD010000007.1, on the reverse strand, counting down.
CATGTAGAATGACTAATATTTTGCCAAGCTCAGGTGCAGCCCCATTTTGGGGTAATATATGCCATGCCATGTGGCCAAGTCCAAGTAGTGTGATAGGTGGGTCCACTGTGCAAATGACATAATCATAAAAAGAAAAATAAGGTAGGTCATACATTATGTTGAATATGAGTTAAACTGTTAAAGGGGTTTTTAGTCTGTTAATTTCTTAATAAAATTTGGGGCTAAGAATTCTCAAATTTCAGGCCGGGTCATCTACAGTTCTACACAGTAGAGCACACTTGGTGCACTGCTTGAATGTTGTGCAGCAGCACACAGATGGTTTCCTGCAGCACTCACATGAGCTTAGCAAACCTAAAAATGATCATACCATTCAATTATAAAGAGAAAATTGAAACCAAGGAACAGGTATGAGCTGAGAATGAGAACTACATTGATGAAGAAGGCGTAGCGTCGGCATGTAAGGGCCATCTCGAATGTTGAAAAATAAGGGTACATTGTTAACCAGAACCAGATTTAGATGATTTTGGCTGAAGAAGTAAAATAAAGAAACTCATCAGAACGAATACAAGAAAATTGAAGTCAGAAAGATGAACAACCAAGCAAACAGGTGGACAAGAGTGGACATGTGATTCCAAGGCAAAATCTGTACATGACAAAAAGGTTTCTCCTTTTTTAATCATATTTAAGAGAATACCAAGTCCTAATATTTTACTGTCGAAAGCTGAAGGCAACAAGAGCTAGGGCATGCATGTTTGCCATTCAACTCTCCCCACGTAAGGCAGGTGTGCCCATGTACAGCTAAAAAGAAAGTAGAAGAAAATAATATTGGAAAATTTCACACTCATACATGCATTATGCACATAGACCCAATCTCGCAACAAGCATGCAGCCATTAGATTCCAATAGCAATACACTCTAGTATAGAGATTAAAGGAGTAGCACAAAAGAAACTAACACAGAATAACACCATGTAACACAGCTGAAAGGTGTTCGGTGTTGCAAATAAAACGAAAAGGCATGCAACAAATATTACCATTCAGGGAAATAAGGAAAGGAAATATCGTGTCTTAAGTAACATATCAGCAAGTGAATGCAAAGGGCATATAATTAACCAACACACAAAAACTTGCCAAGAATGTCCCCTGATCACACTTCTTTGTTGGATTTAAGTAACGAGCCAACCGCTCCAACAGATAGATGATGATGAGGCAATAACTATTCAATATTAAACTTTGCAGTTTATATGATTTATATTCTAGATCACTAAGTTGATCAAAAAAAGGTCATTACCCAAAGTGGGCCCGCCAAAAAAGAGCCCTAGGACGGTCCAAACCGGAGACACACCTAACCTTTGGCAATTCTTACACAAAGTGGTGGTTCTTAAAATAAGCCGTCATCTATATGTGAATTTAAGAACAAGGATTGTGCACTTATATTTAATTTATTTTAGCAATCAACTGAGTGATAAAGAAACACCACTTCAATGTTCCCACATATAACCACTCCAACGAACTCTACATTTTGTGCAACTAAATATTCAATCTGTTTACAGCAACATGTGTCATGCAATTTAACCGCCAAAAACTGACATAAAAGAATTAAACTGAGCAATCCTGTTATCAGTTGAAATAAAAGCAAATGACAATTAAAAAAAAAAAAAAAGACTAGTGCTCATTATTTAGGTCTTGGGTTTCTTCGTAGACATGGCTCTATTCTCATATCTAAATGATCAATCACCCAACTCTGGGCAGAATTAAGTGCTGCAGTAACAAGGAACCAAGGATACTAATTTATCAAAAAAAAAAAAAAATCCAAAAATGGTTAAAAATCATCAAGTCCTGATCTTAAAATTAGAAAAGAAAGAATGCAGGAGAGTATGAAGTTGTAAATAACCATTTTGCAACAATGAGAGGTGATTTCTTTGGAAGTAGGTCATCCAACAGCGGTTCAAGGCCTGGATACTGGAATAAGAGCAGAAATTCTATCAGGCGCATACATGAAACACTTTGATAGTTCCTGGATGCCGAATAAAATAGACACTCTCAGAAACACATCGTAAATCAAACCTCATCAGCAATACTTTGTCGAATCTTCCGCTGAACAGATGCCTTCACTTGATTTTGTGCAGATACATCTTCCGAGGAGAACCTGCCAGAAGAATAGTTAAATCTTGTAGAGAGCCAAACTTTCTTAAACTACTTCACACGCAAAGATACAAACTCATCAACAGTCTACACATGGTTAGTTCTCTATCTGTGGGTTCACTGCCACATAAAACACTGATGACTTCTTAGAAGACACAGAAGCAAAGGGGCAACAAGTCTACAAATAATGAACACAAGAACCAAAGAAGAAGGATCCATAGCAGGATCGAAGAAAACATTACTTCATCAAGACCAAACAAGCGGTCGATTGTTCAAAGGAAACCCTATTTCTGTACAGAATCCTATTTCGCATCCTGTAATAGCCGCAATTACCCAGTCCAGACTCCACTCCCAAAACAGGAAATCAAGTTCAAAACTGGAACCCATATTCCATTATCTAAGAGCTTCACATTACCTTAGTTCACAGTACCAATTCCATGCATCTCTAAGACTATAAACTTAAAATAATTCTCTCTTCAAGAACAAATAAAGAAACCAAAAGGGAAGAAACAATTAAAATATAACATGACCCCGATTCGCAGAAATTGATTTCTCCAGCTCTATCACTCAATTGTAGTACTTGCAAACCGAAGACCCTAATTTCTATTTCAACTTTTTACCACTCATGGGTTCTCCCACACCTATTATCACATTCTTAATCCAAAACAATAGGCTTTTCTGAGTGAAACCCAGAAAAATTGCATTGGCATAGAAATGCAAGCACCAATCTATTCCAAAATAAGTCTACACGGTAATGCCACTCAAGATTGTTTTGATTTTTTCACTACATCAACCAAATTACTCCAAACAAAGTATCCAACACTAAACAACTAGAAATTAGAAATGGGCCCCTTCAAGCTGCTACCTATGATACACGGACTCACCAAAAACCATGACGCACCAGCACCCGCACGTGACACATAATGCACGTGCACCCGATGCTTGTGCCGATAAGTATTTGATATACTTTCTTGAGGCACATCGGACCCGATATGCACCCGCATCCGATACTAACGCCGAGCCCCATGTAACTGCTACAAAGCATTGATGAGGGAAAACAAACCATCGTGAATCAGATTTTGGGATGAGCGGCGTTCCCCTTCCAAAGAATGTAAATCGAAAAACCATGATCCAAACATTGCCTAAACTACTAAATCTGATGATTTGAGCTTTTCCCACAAAAAAAGATCGGGCCTTTCAACAATACAAGCAAGGAATATCATCAAATCTCTCTCCATAAGCTCACCATAAACCCTAAATTCATCTGCACTATCATTTCCATGAGGTCTGCAAAGTGGGGTGAAATTCAGCAATAGAAATAGGTTTGGAAATCGAAACCCTAGCAAAGATTACTGAAAGAAACAAATCAAAGATTAGGAAAGCAAGGAAGAGATTGTGAACTCACTTCTTGAACATTTTCGCGGGGAAACTGAAAAGAGATGGATAGCTCACGAGACAGATGGCTTGGCCACTTTCGTATTATACATGGACGTGAAAAGTACGCCGGACCTAGGTCCTCTGGTTGGCCCAGTGGGCACGAGTCAAAATCGATAGGGCGCAAACCATCAGAATGACCAAACCCAGTGAACACTACACAGCACCGTTTTCTCAATCCGGATCTAGTTACCGGCCATGGCCAAACCCTGAAAATCGTATTCGGATCCAGGGCATTTAGGCATAGAAGTAAAAACTCCTTTTTTTTTTCTTGCTGAAAAAGGCAAATTTTATTGAGAAAAAGCAACCTACATATTACAGATAAAGGAAAAAGACAAAATAAAAGGAGGCATAGATACTATCAATCTCCCATCACTCGCAAAATTAACATTGGAGGTTCCTTAATTACTATTTCCAATAGATGTTATCACTTGCAAAATATCAACTGCTTGGTTTTTAGCAATGGTTTGCGAAAAGAATAGCTGGAAGATACGAGGAATGAGGGCCTCGTAGAAAAGTGAGTAACTTCTACATGACTAATATCATCCAGTCCCCAACTATTGCTCAGGTGGGTAACAGGACTATTTTCTTGGGGTCGGGTTTTGAATATATGATGTTGCCTTATGTTACTCCACCAACTGTGCTAAGCATGTGTATTGTACCTATAGGTGCTTTACTCCATTGATTATTACCATCATAGCTTTGGTCCATCTATATTGGAGTCTGTTAAAAAAAAATCTATTTCATATGAAATTATATATGATATATATTATCATTTTTAATAGTCTTTATGAGGAATTTTTCCATGACGAGCTTAGATCAATCCACTCTTTCACCGATGGTTTAATCAAATAGGTCGATGTAAGGGTATGCCCTTGGGAGGGTTTCACTCCGGAAGTGAGGAAGAGGCGGTGCACAATGCCCTTATACCTTCCCACATCGCCTTTGTTTTGTAATTCTTTTTCTCTATTAGTAAAAGCTTTTGTTACTGTTTTAGAGATTAAAAAAATGGAAAACCCTAGGCATGGAAGGACTTGGCTAATGAGGCCCACCAAGCCTACATGAATCTAAACCCTTTGCCCTAACTAATCCAGCAAATTAGCACTCATCTGAATTTGAAACTCATCTTAGTTGCATATTCATAATGCACTAATTAAAATCATTGCATATGAAAATATATAATAGGGCAAATTTCAAATAAGACTTTAATTTTTTACCTTATTTAAAAAAAAGACACAAGCTTCAAAACTTTTCAATTTAGTCCCAAAGTTTATTAATAAAATTTTAATTATGGACATCCGACAATTAAAAGGTGCTTCATGGCGACTTTTTCCCTTAAGTCACATATGCAAGGTAATGGGGACTTACATATGTAAGGGGCACACACAACTCACACATGCGGGAAACTGAAAACTTACACATATGAAGGACACACAACTCACACATGCGGGATAATGGGACCACACACATATGAAGGACACACACAACTCACACATGCGATGTAATGAGGACTCACATGTGTAAAAAAATACAATATAACTCACACATGTAAGGTGATAAAGCTGACATAAACAAAGAGGGGGGAGGTGAGGTTTTAACCTGAAACCTTCCTATAAGAACCAACACTATTACCACAAAGATAAGAAGTTGTTCTTATCCCTCAATTTCCTTAAGATATCAAATTATCAATCATTTAAAAGGCATGACTTCTTTTTAGCAACCACTACATGCAAGCGATCACTGTGAAGATGCTAGTTGTCCTTGATCATCGTGAGAATGCCGAAAAAGAAAATAAGGAGAATATAGAGGAATTAAATGACAATTTTATTTCAATAAAGGGTAATCTGGGTATTTAAAAAAGAGGAAAAAGTTGCCAAAATAGCTTTAAATGGATGAATATCCTTAATTGAAGACTTCTTAAGAAACTTAGGGACTAGTTTAAAAAGTTTTAAAACTTGTGTCTTTTTGTTAAATAAAACAAAAACTTAAGGCCTTATTTGAAAAATTTTCCATATATGATATCTACTTGGGTTTGGAGTGGGACCAGTACTGGGTCTAGGTCTACTTGGGTCTGTCAAAGTTTAGGTCTATGTCCAAGTATAGAGGCCTTGTTGAACCTAGGTCTAGATACTGAAGGTCAATGAAGCAGTTGGTTTTTTTCAAGGGGCTAGGCCCAACAGACATTGTGCTGAAGACAGGTCGTCTCATTTGTTAATTAGAATTCAGGACCTAGTATATTTGGATCCGTTTTGGCTTTTTCGTCATTCTACATAACCTACCCAGGTCTTATGCATTGGACCCAATCCAAGATCAACAAAAGAGCAAATATGTATACCTATGTTTGGACTAGTATTAGTAAGTGCATCCTAATTAGAATTCAAGTTATAATCCTCAGGTCTTCCTTTGTACATTTGGGGCCTGTTTCTTTGGTAGAATTCAGAGAATTTATATATATAGAATTTCTAATTTCTAGACAAGATGAAATTCCTAAATATTCCCTTGTACTTGAGTATACAGAAATTCCCCCAACAGCAAGAGGTGGAATTCTGAAATTTCCAAAGTCATTTGAGTCCTTTCAAGTGATTGGAATTCAATAATTCTTATAAAAAAAATATAACATTTCAAAATGCCAATAAACAAAACATCACATCATATTACAAAATCACTAGCACAAATTCTAGTCATAAATGCCCCAAAGAAATAGGCTGTCTAGATCTAAAGATTTCCCACATCTTAATATCTTATATTTAATGCAAATTGTGCTGATCAAGGAGAAAGTTCAGGCTGAATAATAAATGGATGGAAGTAATAATTATAGATTTTAAGAAGTGCAGCCTATTTGAGAATTTGGCTCTAGATTGAGATCGAGAAATATAATTCCAACAGCGAACCCCAACATAGTTCGAACAAGGCTTATATGATTATGAATATCTTATATCATAATTCATATCTAATTTGGATTAATTTGTTGATGAATAATATTCATAATAAGGGCATATTTGTGTAATTGGAGGTTTATGTGCTCCATGAGTTTTCATTTTTCTCATGAGATGAATCTCATGTTCCAACCCCTACAGTTTGGTAAGGATGATCACGATGATGAATGTCTTATTTCAGAATTCATATGTAATTCTGATTAGTTGATGAATAATATTCAATTCATATGTAATTCTAATTAGTTGATGAATAATATTCATACCAATGGCATACTTGTGTAACTAGAGGATTTTGAGCTCCACAAGTTTTCATTATTCTCAAGATATGAATCCCCACCCAAGTTATAGTGTGAAATAAATCTACAAAATAAACATTAATGTAATTAAGAAAGTCACACTAAAAGCTCCATACACCCCATTTTTTGTGCCTTGCAATCAAAGTTGTAAATATCGTTAACTTGTGACTTGGCCGAGCTAGATGAGGACCAAATCATAAAAAAAAATATTTTTTTTATGGATAAGGTAATTTGAAGTGAGATGAGAAGTAAACCAATGGTAAAGTAACCACTTCACCTATGTTTTATGGAGGTTTCTTTTTCTTTTTTTTTTTTTTTAACTAGGAGTGGCCGTGGCTCAAGTTGAAAATACAGTAGGAGATAACATTTTGTTCTTTAAAAATTAATAACCCGTTATAATCATGAGACGTTGTGAATATAGTAAAAAGATAATAATGCAGCACTAATATTGTGATCATATCATGATATTTTATGAAATTTTCTAAAATCTATATTTTTCTACATAATTTTTTAGTATTTTAATTATATTCTTAATATTTTTACAGGTAAGTTATATCATTTGTGCACTATTTTCCCACAAGATTTCCTATTTGAAAACAAAAAGGGACTCAGTACACTCATGCATTTAATATTTTTTTATTTACAATTTTACCCATTTATTAATTGACCAAAAAGCCCATTCTCCCACCAAACATAAAACCCAGATTTCTTTCCACACAGAAGAACCCATCTTCCCTTTTCCGTCTTCCCTTTCCCTTTTTCTCTTTTTACACTATCACGCATCTTCTTCATTGTGCAATTCATATTCTTCCTTTATCATTCATCTTTTCCCTTGCCATTCATCATCTTTTCTTGCTTTGTCTTTGTCCCATTAAATTTGGTATAGCTCTCCAAGAAAATAGTTCAATGGAGGAGGAGATTAACACTAAAATAATGGTTTATAATCAGAATAGTAGTTAGAAGGGTCAATACTATATGTATTTTGATGTCTTCTCACTATTTTTGTTCAAGTTTTTAAATCTTTTTCATGGGTCAATCCGTCTTTTGTTCAGAGTTACAGGACCGAATAATAGTAGGACTGTTCAGCTATTCACAGTAACTTTGTATTATAGCATTCCTTTCATAATTTACTGTAACTTTGTATTATAGCATGATGCTTCTACACAATGTAATGAAGTTGACTTGAAATGTGTATTGGATTATATGAATGAGTTTACCACTCATGAGGTAAGACGTAAAGTGAATTATTCATTCAATTCATTTTATTAGTTATTAAAATCATTGTTAATATGATGATATGTAGATATTCATAGTTGCAATGCATTAACCAAGTAGGCTTGCAATGTTAATGGATTTGTCATTGTCATTAAAGTGTCAAATGCCACTTGGTTTATTTTAAAAGCTAGCGTAACACTTGCATGTAAGAGAAACAAACATTACAACCTACCAATCACCAAAGACGAGAGACGAGGGACCCCCAAATGAGAAGTCAAGGAAAATAAGTTCGAAGAAATTTGGATACCCTTTTACATTAAAAGGCAAAAAATAAAACAAAGTTATTAGTTGACATGTCAAAGAGCATGGTTCAACCAAAGGAGATTTTAGTTACATTGAAATAAAGAAGTGAATTAAATGTAACAACAATAAAGACTATATACAATACACATTATAAGCATGAGGTGTATGAACGGGATGGAAGAAGTCAGATGCAGGATCACCTTTCCTATGACCATTGGATGACTATGCCTGAGATGGGGCATTTGATAGCATCTCATTATAATTCGGTTTTATACCACATCAACAAGGAACAATGTCTTACCTTTTTGCCTCTTAGATCAGTGCTACCAGCTACAACTTATCGTAAGGATATAGCGATAAGTTTGTCAGTCTAAGTCACTTCGTTCAGGTATCAACTTCTTGCAAGCAATTCAAAGTATGTATTCTTTAATATATTATATACTAATATATTGTCTTCTTTTAGGGCTTCTTGGATCCATCTCATCCTATTCCACTCGTTGCAAATAAATGGTGAGATTTTCGCTATCTACGTGCAACAAGTTGGGCAACATCATATCAAAATTGAATAGAACGTTTCAAAGAAATTGTCAGTTTAAACGTAGAAACATGTGAGACGATTGTGTTGAATTGAGTCAGACATTGTCATGTTGTTATGTTGTATCCACATTTATGGCGAAAATCTTTTGTATCACCATGATTTCAAATGAATTACCATTCTTCAAATGGAATTGAATTAATCCATTGAAGTTCCAAATAGATCATTTCTATTACCAATAAATTCCCTACTCCCAAGTCTATTGTGATGGCTTCACACTGTTATTAAGGGCAGGAAAACTTCTCCATTCCTCTTTTTTTTTAACACATACACAGAGGCAAACGACTCTCAAATCATATGGCTTTAAAGCACTAAGTATGGACATACCCCTATAGGTTTACTAGTTCAAGTTAAAAAGGCTACAAACCTAAGCTAATTACAAAACAGTATTTTTCTCACTTACTGCTTACTCGGTAATATAACTTTTTTTTATACAAAAAAATATGAAGAAGCACTCCGATTCATAGACTGTGCATGACAAAATAAGAACTAATGACATGCCATAAAACCCTAATGCATCCAAAACTCAAAATAAGTAGGCTCTATGAGGATCGTATAGTGGTACGTGATGGATCAGTCAGATTTCTTGTGTCATCCACTCGTCTAGGTCTGAGGGGACCTCGTCGGCTTCCTCTCAAGTCTCCTCAATCTTTATAAAATGGGACTGGGATCTGAGCCTGTAACACCATTAAATAACTTATGAATAAGATTATTTAGCAAGGCATAAGCATAATTAAAATAACACACATTGTACTAAGCATATTGTGTATTGAATAAAGCATGGTATAAGAATTAAATAAAGGAAATACTTTACTATTTGGCTACTAAATTTGCTATATCTTCCCTCTAGAAATTTTTGCATTAAGAACACCAACGCCCTAGCCAAATGCGCGATTGGGTCTCTATGTTCATAGAGTCTGGTAGTTCCAAAGGCACAGTGCAGCAGCACCATAACAATCTACTATACCAAAGTCAACTACACCAGTATCATAAGGTTGAAGCTGAGTAAAGCCAGATCATCTCGATTCATATGATTGACTTTGAGTAAATCGTTTAATTCATTTCGATTCATTATACGTTTGATTCATTCTTATTCAATTCAATATTAGCAATAACAAAACTGTATATCAATGGACGTTCAAAACTAGAATCAATTCATAACATGATCATTTCAAAATCATTTGGATAATAGAGAGCAATGAAAATAATTCAATATGCTATGCAAATTCAAATTCATAGAATCAAGGTAATTTACAAGCCAACCATAATCTAGTCATCCATTGTTTCTAACTGTGCATAATGATGTAGTTTTAAGTTATCTGATGCACAGTTGTCTTTATTTGGCGTCACTTTGTGTAAGAGAGAGTGTATCAAAGTCCCTTAAACCAACATCCATAAGGAGGTACTTAACGAATGGATAACATCAGATGAATGTGTCTTAACCCTTAAGACACTTTATGTTAAGAAATTTTCCATTAAGCTAAATGATTAGGTTAAAGGATCCAAGAACTAGGGCCCTACAAGGTTTTCTCAAATGTCCCTAACTTTCCTAAATTCTCAAGGTTCTTTTGGCTTGGCCTTGTGTCCCTTCGCTTAGCTATAAAGGTCTCCCAATTTAGCCATGGGCATATCTCAGCTTAGCCGTAGGATGCAGAATTTTTCCACATTTTTGGTTTGGCCGTATATTAGCTTACGGCTTAGCCGTATGTGACTTACAATTTGGGCACGACCTGGATACGACTTAGCCGTAGTTCATTTTATGACGTAGCCATAAATTCAGCCGTTCAAAAATGGCCAAGTTTTGGTGTCAAAAACATCTAACCATAGTATTTTTACAGTCTAGCCGTAAGCTTCAAGAATTCTAAAGTTGATTTAGTTGTAAAATTCTCTCCTTTATGCATAACAATAGGGTTCTAGTGAATGTCTATAATCAATGAAATTCCATTCTAGTTTACTCCACTTAATCATTTATCATTTCAAATTCACAACTCATCAATTCATAAATCCTATTCACCTATACCACCTAATCATGCATTAAAACAAGTTTAAGGGTTGAAAGCCAACTTAGATGACAGTAGATGTATAAGAATCATTGAATATCAACATGCATTCATCTATAATTAGCTTATACTTACCTTAGATTTGTGTACAAATCACTGCTCCTTCTCTTGGCTCAACTTGAGAAGAAACACCTAATTCTTGACCCTAAGATGTCGTGCATGTAAAGGATGATGAGGAGGATGAGTGCATGCTTAAGTTAGGAGTCTCCTTGACTCCATCAACTCATTAATCTATAAATGGGTAAAGGATCTTACCAGACAACTGCTAAATGGTTGTACAGAGAGATGTGAAGCACTATGTTCTATTCCAGGAGGAAAGGAAAGTAGAGAAGAGGTGAGATGAGAGAGTGGGTGCCTGAAATCATACATGTAGGATCCATTTTGCTCACATTGATGAAGAGGAAGAAAATATATAAAGAAGAAGAGAGTTGCTGCAATTATGAAAGGGAGAGAATCGATGGAGGGGTTATTTAGCTCTTTTTAAAACAAAGTTTTGCAGAATTATAGGGAAGTCCTCAACTGTCAATTACATTCTCAGTTTAAGTCAAATAAGGGTTCAACTAATTCAAACAAAGTTGAAAACATTTAAGTCAAGTATGAAAGTTGATGTAAATGCAATGACATCAATATGATGTGTGTATGACGTAAAACCATAAAATCTAAAATTAACAAAAAGGTATGTCATCTACCTAGTTAAGTCTAAACTCGTAAAAGTCATAAATTATATTAATTCTATATTAATTAGCTAATATCTTACTTAATTAATCACTAAACATGCTTAATTGGGTTTGGTGTGTTACATCTGATATGCTTCGTCATTCAGAAAAAGCGGACTTCTTTTTACTTCCTTCAAAAGCTTGAAAATTCCAAATTCCTTATATATTTTTAATCCGCTTCAATTCTTTTAAAAATTTCTTTTTTCCTGAAAACTCTCCTTTTTTCTTAGAAGAAGAAATAAAATAACCAAAGACATAAAAGAAAATGCAATCTAAACTAGTCCACCACAAACCTACATGGGAGTCTTTTAACGTCAAATTCCTAGATGAGTTGACTACCGTGGCTATATTTCATCTTGCCTTATCAAGTAATCGTTTTGGTCCCTACTGATGTAATATGTCTCAAAACAAATTTTTTTAGTCTTACTTAGTGGTTTTTGAACCATTAGTCTTCTTTTTTCCTTACCTAATGAGAACCATACTAATCCATCGTATTTTTTCCTATTTTCCCTTAAAATCGAGTTACAGTTCAATCTCATACAATAGTAGTAACAGCCTCTCCTCTTAGCTCTATGTTTAATGGCGCAGAGGCTCCTACCATCAAACGACAGTGATTGCTTAACTTTCATTTCTTGTTCAAAGGCCTTCCTTATTTTCATTACAATGTTGAATTTGATGTTAGAAGGAAGTACATCAAGCTTTGACATGACCCACATGCCATGCATAATGCTAAAAACCATTGGGTTGTCTCCCAACAAGTGTTAAGTTTAATGTCTTTAGTCAGACCAAAAACTCCTAATTTTTTTTTAAAGAAAAACTAATGAAAAACAAGGTTTCTTTTTTTTTTTTTTTTGAAAAACAAGTGACTGAGTAACTCGCACCCTCTAATCTAAATCTAACATTGTCGTCAATGTTATTAATGTAGAATGCAATGGGGTAAATGCAATGATGATTAGGAGGATTACTCTAGATAAATGGCATACTGAAGGACTTCCTTAGTATGTTTGTGTTTTAGCTCAAGAAACTGTTTCAACCGTTGACCATTGGCTTTAAAAACATCCCTAGTTTTGAGTTTTCAATTTCCACAGCACCATAAAAGTAAGCAGTCTTGACAATGAGTGGGCCAATCCACCGGGTTCTTAACTTCCCCGAAAACATACGTAATCAAGAATTATACAAAAGGATTTTCATTCCCAGTTCAAATATTTTCCTCAAAAATGACTTATCATGTTTAGCTTCATCATTTCCTTGTAAATTTTGGCATTCTCAAAGGCATCATTCCCAAGTTCTTCCAACTCATTAAGTTGCAATTTGCACAGATTACCTGGAGTGGGTAAGTCAAAATTGAACTTTTTGATAGCCCAATAAGCTAAATATTGCAATTCAATAGACAAGTGGCAAGCCTCCTCATAGACCAATCTATAAAGGGACATCCCAATAAATGTCTTGTAAGCGATTTGATAGGCACACAGTGCATCGATCAATCACAAAGACCAATTTTTCAGAGTGGAATTGACCCTTCTTTTCCAAAATCTTGCTTAATTTGCCTATTTGAAATTTCTTCTTGGCCACTTGTTTGTGGGTGATAAGGTGTAGCAATCTTATGAGTAATGGAGTATTGTTTCAACAAAAGCTTAAAAAGACAGTTACAAAAGTGGGTGCCTCCGTGACTAATGATCGCCCTAGGTGTACTGAATCGAGAAAAGATGTGATCTCTGACGAACTTGATCACCACATGGTGGTCATTCCTATTGTTGGTATGATCTCTACTCATTTGAAAGCATAGTTTACTGCTAGCAAAATGTAAAGATTTCCGAAATAATTTGGAAATGGCCCCATAAAGTCAGTTCCCTACCACATCCAAAACTTTCACAATAAGTATGGGATTTAGGGGCATCATATTCCTCCAATTGAACTTACCAAGCCTTTGACACCTTTCACAGTTTAGACAAAAAGTGAGGTAATCTTTAAAGATTGTAGGTCGGTAAAACCCATACGGCCAAATTCTTATAGCTATTTTTTTAGAACTAAAATGCCCCCACATGCATGATCATGGCAGAGTGAAATGACCGAGTAATGGTCATGATCAAGAATGCATCTCCTGATGATCTGGTCTAGACAGTACTTAAAAAGATATGAATTATCCCAAAAAAAAGTACTTAACCTCAACTAGAAATTTTGATCGATCCTGATTTGACCAATGGGCAGGCGTCTCCCCTGCAACAAGTTAATTGATTATATTTGCAAACTAGGTGACCTAGGAGATATTCACCAATTGTTTATCATGAAAATTTTCATTCAGTGGGAGATCATCAGATTGCTCTAAAGGTAACCTCGAAAGATGATCAACTACAACATTCTCACATCCTTTCTTTTCTCTTATTTCCAATTCAAATTCTCTCTTACTTCCAATTCAAATTCTTGTAGTAGAAGTATCCACTGGATCAATTGGACTTTTGCATCTTTTTTGAAAAGAAGGTACCTTAAGATTTTATGGTCCATGTAGAGATGACTTTGGACCCTATCAAGTAGGACCCAAATTTCTCCAAGGCAGTACAGTTAGCAATTCTTTTTCAATGGTTGTTTAATTTAGCTGTGCATCATTGAGGGTCCTCTTAGCATAGTAAATCACATGAGGTAATTTCCAAACCTGTTGACCCAAAACAACCCGATAACAGTATCGGATCCATCACACATGAGTTCAAATAGAATGGCCGGGTCATGTGGCCGGATTATAGAAGCTGAGGTTAGCTCCTTTTTCAGTCTCTCAAAAGCCTTTAGACAATTTTCATCAAATTCAAACAGGGCCTCTTTTGTCAACAATTGTCACAAAGGTTCAACAATTTTGCTAAAATCTTGATGAACCTATGATAAACACCAATATGGCACATGAATGATCGAATCTGCTTAACAGATTTTGGTGGTGGCAATTTTGATATCAAGTTAACTTTTGCTTTATCCACCTCAATCTCCTTCTCAGAAATAATGTTTCCCAAGACTATTCCTCGTTTTACCATGAAATGACATTTCTCCAAATTTAAAACCAAAATTCTCCTTTACACCTTTCAAGCACAAGGGGCAAATGATGTAATCACTCTTCAAAAGAATTGCCAAAGACCGAAAATTCAACTATGAAAATCTCAATGAATCTCTCCACCATGTCAGAAAATATGCTCATCATGAACCTTTGAAAGGTTGCCGGTGCATTACATAGCCCAAAGGGTCTGCGTTTGTAAGAAAATGTGCCAAAAGGACAGGTGAAAGTAGTCTTTTCCCTGTCCTTAGGTGTAATTGGAATTTGATTATAGCCGGAATAACCATCAAAAACATAATAATAAGCATGACCGACTAGCCTTTCAAGCATTTGATCCATGAATGGGAGGGGAAAATAACTTTTCATGGTAACTAAGTTCAACTTCCTATAATCAATGTATACTTTTCATCCAGTCTGTATTTTAGTGGGTACCAATTCGTTGCCCTCCTTTTAAACCTCTATTATCCCAGATACCACTTGAACTAGGCTCACCAAGGCATTATCAAATATGGGGTAGATCACCCTTGCATCAAGTAATTTCAAGACCTCTGACCTAACTACTTCATTGTAGGATTTAGACGCCTCTGCAGTTCACAAGAATTTTTGGCATTTTCTTCCAAATGAATTATATGTTGGACTACATATGGGCTTATTCCTTTAATATATGCTGTAGACCACCCTATAACCTCCTTGTGTTCATCCATAATTTTTTCATGTTTTTCCTCTTGGACAGGATACAAGTCTAAAGCTATAATCATTGTAAGAGTTTCTAGAGGGCCTAAAAACACATTTTTCAAGGTTTCTAGTAGCTGCTAGAGTTCTAGCTTAGGGGCTCTATAATAGATGGGATAGGTGGGCAAGCAGATGGAGTTAGAATTTCATGCTTTAGTTGCCACTTGGTATAGTCCATGACTGGGGTTGAGTCTAACGGAGCATTGACTTCCTCGATGTGTCAATTTATGTCAAAATCATTTCCAAAATGAGACAGACAAGCCTTCAGTGGATCTTCAAGTTTCAAATGGGGTAAGTGATTTTTCACCAATTCATGAATGTAATTGACTTCAAAAACCTCATCATCCTCATCAGGAGGTTGCCTACTGACATTAAAAATGTTCACTTAAGCAGTTATGGTCCTAAATGAGATTTGTATCACTCCATTTCTACAATTGATCAAGACATTTGAGGTGGCTAGGAATGGTCTCCCCAAGATCATTGGAATTTTAGGTTCCGCCCCATATGTGTGTTTTGTATCCAAGACAATAAAATTGATGGGAAATACAAGTCTCCGGCTTTGATCAAAATGTCTTCAACTAGCCCCTTGGGGTATCAGACCGATGCATCAACCAATTGCAAGGTCACATGGGTCTTTTTCAACTCTCCCAAACCTAATTCTTCATAAACAGAGTACGGAATAAGGTTCACACTCGCACCCAAGTTTAGCAAAGTTTTCTTTATGTGATGGTCCCTTATCTAGCAAGAAATGATAGGACACCCTGGGTCCTTGTATTTGATTGGGGTTAGATGGGAAATGATTGAGATAGCTTGTTGAATTAGAAAAGACTTCTTAGGCACATTGATAGTCCTTTTGAAAGTGTAAAGGTCCTATAGAAATTTCGCATAGGCAGGAATTTATTGAATAGGATCAAGTAGTGGAATGTTAATTTTCATTTATTTGAATACTTCTAACATTTTATCAATAAGACAATTGATTTTACTGGGCCTAGCCACTAGGGGTATGGTGCCTTAGGAATGTAAGTCCTAGGAGTAGGCTCACTAGATGATGGTTAAACATTCACACTTGGTTTCTCAATTTTCACATTCTCATTTGATTTTTACTCAAGTTCCTTGGGTAGTTCTACCTTGTTATCAACCTTTGTACCTGACCTAAGAGTGATTATCGATTTGACTTGCACTGGGCATTTTCCTTTGTTATCATTAACAACTTGACCTTTGGGATTTGGTTCGGGTTGACACGGGAAGGTTCTCTTGTCTCTAGCACTCATGGAATTGGCCAGTTGGCCCATTGATATTCCAATTTTGCAAGGTCTGAATATGACCATTTAAAATTTGAGTAGTGGTATGCTATAATTGATCAATATTACGAGAAATGAGTTTCATGGCCTCTTCTAGGGAATCTACCTTTTGGGTAAGTGGACTAAGGTTGGAATTGGGCTTTTGAAAACTAGGTGGGGCATTAGCCTGAGACTGAATGGGTTGAGATTGATTAGCCTGTGATGGTCCACCCTACCTTTTGTCCAAGAAAAGTCTAGATTATCTCTCTAACATGGATTATATATGTTGGAGTATGGGTCATACCTCTGCCGATTATCAAAACTAATGTTTTGACCAAGCGCGTTCACCTCCTCAATAGATTTGGCCTGACCCAAAGTTGTTGCGTCAATTCCACCATTTAGTACTTGATTATACTTCAATGACTCCAAAGTGTTTAGAGTGGGCCTTTGGTTCAATTCTAAGGCCTCTATTCTCCTCATCAGCATGACCAATTTGGCTTTTGCCTTATTTTGGGTTCAATTTTTAACATCTCCCCTTTCTCAGGAATGAAGGGTTTGGTGGGCTCCCTCTTGACAAGGGCCTAATGCAGTGTTTTTTCAACAGTTTCTTTTAAAAATGCTCATGCTTCATCTGCTGTTTTTGGTGTAAAATTGCCACCACAGAAAGATTCCACCATTTGCTTAGCCGGGTAATCCATGCCCTCGACACAATCTGGATCAATCAAATCTTTTCAAATCCATGGTAAGGACATTGGATCAAGAGGTCCTTAAATCGTTTCAAATAATTGTAGAGTGTCTCCCTATTTATGTGATAAAACCCATTGATGGCTTACCTAGTCGAAGTGGTCTTCGGTTTGAAATAAAATTTCTTGTAAAATTCTTTGATTAGTTTGGCCCATGTGGTGATGGGCCTTGACTGTAAGGCATAAAGCCAAGCTTTAGCTTTTTTTTCAAGGCGAAAGGGAATAATCTAAGTTTGAGGGTATCTTTAGTCATATGATTTATATGCATGGTCCCACAAATGTTTTCAAATTCCCTCACATGTTGATATGAGTTCTCCTGGTCTAGCCCACAGAATATTGGGAGCATCTGGATCATGCCAGATTTTAGCTCAAAAGTGACATTAGTATGAGGCAGGGTGATGCATGATGGTTGAGTTGTCCTAGTGGGGTACATGTAGTCCCTCAAAGTCATTGGTGGGTCTACTTGTTCTCTGTAACACTCCGACCCAATGCGGCTAATTCCTGATGAATTGGTTACTAATTGTGTTTTGCTCTTATTTTTGTTTGGTTTCGGGTTATGGATAGGTAGATGGGTTGAATTTGACTTGGTTAGGTAGATATAAGCCCTTTTTCGTAATATTAGATTTTGTTAGATGTCGTCATTCATGCATCATCTTGACTTCAACACATGTCTTTTGTTATGCTTGTTGATTCCCGTAACTACGTCGTTTGCCAAATATGACGTTTGCTTCCGTTAGACCCGCAATTGACTCGAACTGGAATTAACTGGAACGATTAGACTTTCTGGTAATTTGTTTTATCCTTATCAATATATATGTCACCGACCTTCCCCTTCTCTCACTGTTCTGTCTCTCTCTCTCTCTCTCTCTCGAGCCTTCTTCTTCTCATTCCTCCTTTCTTTTTGTTGATCTAGCTAGGAAAGGAAGTTATGCATGTCCACGTTTGAGCATCACCCGTGTGATTTGAGGTGAGCTTGAGTTTCTTGAAGTAATTCTTCTCCTCCTTCTTCTTCCCGTTCTCGTTATCGACTGTTACATGTACTCATGGTTTTCTTTTCTTCTTTCTTTGCATGCATGGCGATTAGAAGCATGTTAGTAGTGTGAATTGAGCCCAAGGATAACAGAGAGTATGTTAGACCCCATTTAAGGCAAGTATAAGCATAATTTGGCTAAACCATGTGGGTATATGTTTGATTGTGATTAAGTAGAGTATTCTTGCTATGAATGAAGTTTATAGCCCATCTTGTGTTCGTTTCCCCTCTATTACATGTGAATTAGTAATCTTGTATATGTTTTATTGTTTCTGTAACCAATTCAAAAAATACTCTCGTGTGTTCCATGGCTAAGCCGTAATCCACCTACGGCTTAAAGTCCAGAGAGGGAAAATGTCACAACCCGAGCCCGGGAGTTCGGGGGTTAGCAAAAGCCTAACCAATGACACACGTACTCCCGTATCTACACACTTAGACCTAGTCCAAATGTACACGTACAAGGGAAGATTCACACGTACAAACATGTACGCAGAAGTTGTAGATATCAAAACATCACAACATAATATGTAAGAACAGAGTAGAGAACCAGACGTTATATACATCATATCTGACAGCGTTACAAAATGAGACAAAATACTGTATACAACTCATGAATGGATGTAAACCTGAGAGATCTCAAAAGAATAAAGGCTCGTATGCAAGATGAGGACTTGACGCTCTCCAGAAGGAGGGATCACGCCCACTCCTCTAGCCCGGGCGGGGCCTCGGGGGTCTCTCCTGCAATCTGACTAACCGACTGGGGTGGGTCTGGGTATCTGAGCTTGCAACACCAAGGACAAAGCATGAATACAACGATCCAGCAAAGTATAAACAGTAACAAGATAACACATGCTATCTCTAATCAAATTAAAGAACAGAAGTAAATCATAACATGTCAATGCTTGTAAACTAGGCAATCATGCGAGAAATACAGCATGCTCTAGTAAATCAAAAATATATACACTGTACATAACTAAGCGGCTACTACACATGCCATATGCTCCCAAATGAGGGATCTTGTAAACATGAGGAGAACACCATTGTCCGGGCCAGGGTACAAATGGGTCTCGGTTTCCTGGGGTCCAGATTCCCCAAGACGCGTCCTTACTGCAGTAAGGTCATATAACTATACCAAAGTCACCCCGTCGAGATCCTAAGGCTGAGGCAGAGTAGTACCTGACCATCGTGAATCAATCATGTGCTACACCTCGAGTCAAACATGCCAACAAGTATATCATACGTGCATAATCGTGCTCAACATACGTGTATACTCAAGGTGTAAGAAACATATCAATTAATCCATCAAGTGATGTGTAGACGAAATCACATAATCATGTTAAAGAATGGAGGTCAATACTTGACATGCAATATGCAATGCAATGAATCCATATCGAGTCAAGGGTACTTACAATCCAAACCTATTCTAGTTATCCAGTGTTTCTAACCGTGCATGTTGATGTAGTTTTAAGGTCTCCGATGTATTATTGTCTAGTGTTGCATTCCACCTGAGAGTATACTGAAATCCCTTAAATCAACACCCATGGGAAGGTGCTTAACCGCTGGATAACGAACATGAATGATTCGCAGCCCTCGAGATCATTCACGTAGTAGGCTCACAGTCCATTGGGCAAGTCATGGTTACCTACCTTCTAGGTCTAAGGCCCTACTAAGTCATCTTTCTTTGCTACCCTTTCACTTGTACATTTCTCTCAGCTCCGCCGTAAGAGACCTTACGGCTCAGCGGCAGGTTCCTTACGGCTTAGCCGTAAGAGAGGACACGGTTTAGCCGTGGCCACGCCGTAGAAGAGATGCAGATTTGCATACTCTCAGTTATTTTTAGGAACACCATGTATTGATCTACAGTTGGGTCACGGTGGGGCTTACGGCTTAGCTGTACTACATGTTACGGCTTAGCCGTAGCACAATTCACGGTTCAGCCGTGAATGCGCAGGGCCAATTTTTTGGTGATCACAGAATAACTGGAAACGAAGGAAACAATGAAATCAAAAGAGAAGAACTGACCTCAACTGGCTGTAAACATGCTGTACATATAAGATCATGAAAAATCATTTCAATCACACACACATACCATCATGGGTTCATACAAGTTATGCTTATACTTGCCTCAATTCGATTCTAACACTCCACTCGCTGTCCTTGGGCTCAAATCACTACCAATCACAACCCACAGCTACCGTGCATGAAAAGAGAGAGAAAAACCTCATGAGCCTAATCATGGAGAACAAGAAATGAAGGGAGAAGAGGATGCCCAGCCATGCTTACCGTGAACCTCACGACTCCAAGCTCTCTCTTGTCTGCTAGTTTGAATCAAAAGGAGAAGGAGAAATCGAGAAAGAGAGAGAATGCTTACGAGAGAGAGAGAAACTGAGAAGAAGATGGAAGAGAATAGCACCGGTGAAGGGATTATATAGGATAAGGTTGAGTGACATTTACAACCAAGTCCAAATGCTTAAGGCCATTTACAGTTCGAGTCAAATCTAGATCCAATGGAACCATGCGACATCTTTTGCCATTGACACAGTTACAGCATTTAACGAGCTCAACAAGATACACGTGTTGACACCAAGATGATGCATAAATGACGAGATCTTGGAAAAATGCAAATTACGAAAAAGGGCTTGGTCTACCTAAACTAGCTCAAACTTAACCCAACTACCTATCCATGAATCACAACAAAACTAAAACAGGAATAGAACACCATTAGCAACAAAAACAACATTAATTAGTCACTAAACTGGATCAAGTTAGGTCGGGGTGTTACAGAAAAATCCAGCTTTCTTCTACGACCAGGACACGGCTAAGCCGTATATTGTCCTACGGCTGAGCCGTAGCTTAGCTGTGGCCCAACTGTAGAATTGTACGGGGTAAACTTTTCTGGATTAACTGAGAGTTAGCTTTTCCCCAGACCTTCTACGGCCCAACCATGTCTAAGCCATTCACTGTGCTACGGCTAAGCCATAGAACAAAACACGGCTGAGTCGTAGAACAAAATACTGTTGAACCGTAAATGCGGATAAATAGTAAGAGGAACTGCGGCTGAGCCGCAGTGCATATTACGGCTGAGCCGTAAGATGCCTACGGCTAAGTCGTATGCTCTTCTACGGTTAAACTGTACCACCCTTGAACAATGTCTAAACTGGATAGGACTAAGGGAGAGATTGATATGACCTTCATGATAGAATGTAGATCACCTAGACTTGCCCAATGGTCTGACTTATAACATGAATGATCTCGTGGGCTGGATTCATTCATGTATCTTATCCAGTTGTTAAGCACCTTCCCATGGGTGTTGGTTTAAGGGACTTCGATGCACATCCAGATACAATGCAACACTAGACAACGGTGCATCGGACACCTTAAAACTACATCATCATGCATGGTTAGAAACACTGGATAACTAGAATAGGATTGGCTAGTAAAAGATCGTGATTCCTGCAAGGAAATCTGATTGCATTGCATATTGACTTCGGTTCTTGCCCTATTATACGTGTTCTATGCTGGGGCAACGATTGGATATTTCCTGGCTCTGTTCATGGTTAATCCCGGGTGGAACAGCGGTCTTGCATGTTCGATACTACCCGTTTGATGCACATAAGTTTGAGTTGCTGTTTTCTTTGGACTGTATGATCAATATCGCTCGTATGATCTCTTGTTTTATCTACTAACTGTCTGACAAGACATGCACGTCACGTTCTGATGAGATGTACACATTATGTTATGCACTTGATATGATATGATATGCACGGTATGATAAGATATGCATGTTCTTATATTATTTGCTTCCACATAGTCCGGCACTACTGAGCCTTAGCCTTAGGATCCCGACGAGGTGAATTTGGCATAGTTATATGTCGCCACTGCAGTGAGCTCATGTTTTGGGGATTCCGGACCTCAGGAAACCGAGACTCATCTGGCCCATGGTGTTCTCAGCACGTTTATAAGATCCTTAATTTGGGAGCATATGGCATATGTAGTAGCCACCTAGTATGTACATGTTCTGTATACAGCGATTTTGATAACATGTTTTAATTTTAATGCACAACTGCCTAGAATATTAAATTGAAATGTTAGATTATTCGTGTCTTTTATTCTATTAGAGACCACACGTGTTAACTTGTTACTGCTTATACTTCGCTGAATCATTGCATTCACAAATTGTCTTTGGTGTTACAAGCTCAAGTACCCCGACCGAGTTCTTGTCGGTCATTCAGTGCTAAGGAGACTTCAGCGGTCTCTTCAAGGTTTGCGGAGTGTATGTGCTCACTCTGTTGGAGTGCGCTAGACTGATACATGCATATTTTCTGCTTCCCAGTGTTTTTCTTGATTTGTATACTCATGATCTTTGTGTAACCCATTATCTCTATTTCATCTTGCTTGCTTGTCATTCCTAGTGTTATGTTTTGGTACTTACAGCTTCCGCATCCTCGTTGGTACGTGTGATTTTCCCTTGTGCGTGTGTACTCAGGCTGGGTCTAAGTGCATATGCACGGGAGTATGTGTGTCATTGGTTAGATTTTTACTAACCCCCGATCGCCTGGGCTCAGGTCGTGACATTCTCCTTCAGCCATTTTTTCTTCAAAAAGTGATGAACTATCTACGATGGTTAAGGATAACTTTGGCTCTAACTTGATTAACTTATAATTTTCGCATTCCCACAATTTTTGTTCTTTTAGGTCTTGATTGCATTCACTGGGTTTAACCTAAAAAAAAGGTTAACCTAATCTATACGCAGGGTCTTATTAATCCTACTAGTCCTAATATGATGCACAAACAAATCAAGCAGTTACGCACAAAGATTGATCACAAGAAAGGTCATAGGAATAGCCAAGACACTAGACAACTCCTAACTAGTGAAGAGAACACTTGGGCTTTCAATTCAATCCTATAAAACCTTAGTTGACCCTAGACAGTCACCAAAGAGTGGTGGGGGGTTTTGCTTAAGAACCAGTACCCTAAACAGTCAAGCTATCACACCCTTAGGAGCAAAGGTTTTCTTAGAAATCAACTTCAGTCAAAGAACGCAATTGGTTCAACCATCAGTGGTCTTTGTCCTACTGAGATCAAATCCTAGGGTCTTATCATTACTTGATTTTAATTAAGGTTAGGATCCTAATGTGGTTAAACCTAGATGAGTAAGGATCTATTGATGGAATCCTATCATTTTCTTTTTGGGGTGAGTTGCCCTTAACTAAGTGTGTGGGTCCAATTTATATTGTGTGCCACACAAGCAGTCATAGTTTGCAAAATTTAAATCAACGAAGCGCACTTGCAGAAAAAGATTCATTGGTTAAGGATGGAAGATCTTACAGTGAATCCAAGCAAGTCTTATCTTGTACAAGTTTATCTTCTTTTTTAGCAATTTTTGCAAGTAATTCAATGTTATTGGACTTTTTTTTATAGTAACCCGCTTAGTTTCCTGTTTTTTTTATCAAATCTCTCCACACAATGCAAACTATCAAAAAAAAATCAAATAGTTAGTAATTCCTAAGTAAAATCAACTCCTATCTTCTCCTAAAAAAAATTAAAATCTTATCCTAAGTAAAACAAAACCAAGAAAATCAAAACACTCAAAGATAGCAAAATTATCTAAACTATTCAAATTGAATGTCAAATAAACCTAATTCTAATCAAACTATTATTAACAAGTCTAATGAAACCTAGAAATTATTTATTTATTTACTTTTTACTTCTTAACTACTGAAATTCAAAAAAAATTTAATTGTTTTATAAATCCGAGAATTCAATTAAATACTAAAAAAATTCAGAAAAATCCAAAATTCTTTTCTTTTTTTTTCTAGAAATATAAAAAGACAAATTACAACTAATTGCAACCAAAGTTATGTAACTAAACTAAGTGATTAAACACATAATAATACAACCTATTGATGAATGTGAATATGCCTAAAAAGAAAAAACATATTTAATAAAAAAATTTTCAAATTTGGCTCCCCGGCACCAGCGCCAAAAACTTGTTGTGAAATTAATTCAATCTTTGAATACTACTGGCACACAGTTGTCTTATTAAGACAATGGCAAGTATAGGTCGAGCCCACATTGAGCACTTTTGAAATTTCTTTTTAATTAAGATCTGAATTTGTTTTAGACACAATAAAAAAAGATGAAAGAGATAAAAATAATTTGAAAAATCTAATTTTAAAGTGCAAGAAAATCAATAATGAAATGCAAATTAGAATTTCATGAATCCATTAAGTAATTACACCACAATTCTATGCAACCAATAAAATAGATCTGTATCCAAAAATCCTTCAGATCATAAACAAATCAGTGTTTCTAATCCGGATAATTTGGTTATCACAAAGCACAATTTTTTTACAATTTATTTAAGGAAAAAATCTCCTTCACCTAATAAAACTATAAACTAATTAAATATAATATATTAATCAAAGATAGATTATCGAAGAACTTAATCTAAGCAAAACTTATTAAGAAAATATAAATGAATAAAGCATTGTTTAATACAAATTAAATGGCAAAGGCTATCTAAGATAGAAGGTAGATTTATTATTCTAATTAAGCATGAAAGAGATAAAAATATTTAAATTAAATCACATAAAAGAATGGTGAGATATACTTAAACTTCATTTGACACTTTGATCAAGAGATCTGCTCCTCCATTGAAAAATATGTGAACTTCATTGAATCTTCAAGATGATTACAAGCTCTCAATATTCTCTTTTAGCCTAGCTTCTGGAACAGGGCTCCATAATATTCAAATTAATTTTCTATTTTTTCTACACTAGTCAGAGAATAGGAAAGATGAGGAGAAGTGGAGAAAGAGAGAGCATGGAGAGGGATCAGAGGTCTTTAACATCTAAGCTTGTCTTAAATAGGGAATGTGATGCCATCTTTGCTCTCCTTAGATCCTACTTTATAGCTAGCTTATATCTTGGTGAAGTAGGCTTTCTTTTCTTGTCTCCTTTATTTTCTCCTTTTTGTAATATCCTTGTAGCTTCCTTCCTCTTTTAACGAATCTTCTTTTAACCTTTGGACTTTTGAGAGATTTTTTGGCAGAAAGCATCTAGTGATCAGGTGGCCTTCTTTCTTGAAAATATCTTGTATTTTCTTGAATCTTCTTGAGTTTTCTTGAAAATAATTTAAAATACTGCAAGCTTGGATGGTGGATCCCACTTGATCTTCAATGTACTTCACAAAAGGAGAGATGAACCCCACCAAGAGGTGCATAAAATGGAGAAAATTTTCAGTCTTTTTGCAATCCCGTCTAAAAATATATATAGCCAACTTTCCGAGGCCATAACTTTGTCATTTCAGCTCCGATTAATGAAATCTTAATCCCACGAACATCTACTTGAAAAGAGCTTTCCAAATGTCTATGGACATCTACTTGAAATGAACTCTCCAAATGTATGTAGATTGTCTAATTTTGATGCTCAGTTTAAAAGTTATAACCGTTTTAATCCATGCTTTCCAAAGAAAAACGGAATTAGTTTTCATTTTTTAATGCCTCTTCTTTGACTTTCCTTTTCTTGAATTCTCTCCACCTTGGCTTTCTTTTCTTGATTCAAATTTGAATTCTTTCAACAAATTGAGGGTGGACCCTCCTTTGACCATCCAAGGTTGTATGCACATGCGTTCAGGGTCCTCATGACACCAATTTTCCAAATTTCTTGCATGATGTGCCCCATATCGATTACTCACATATTCCTGCACAATCTAAGTAAACATATAAAATATTGAAGACCCCACATCAAAGTCGGACCTATACGGATAGAGTTTTGCTTCAATTGGGACTCTTCGGAGAAAAATTATAAATTTCTAAATTAATGCAGAAGTGTGTAAAAAATATAAAAATTAAAGTTCTTAGGTGAAATGCATGAAATGATATAATTTGATGAATAGCGATGCAATTCACCTGATTAAGCCCCTAATCAATCATAAAATGATGCATAAATATGCAAAATCATGAACTTAACACCATTCATCATTGAAGTTATATATCATACATCTTATGGAAATGAAACTCATTCCATGCATACATCAAACATCATTTACATTAATCTTAACTTTTGCCCCTCGTTTGTCTGCGAGTGTAACTACGTGATCTCATACTGGGTATCAGGAAATTCGTTGAGCATTTGTGATGGAAACTCCCCATAACATGTGGCGGGTCTGCTCCACAGAAGTGTACATTCCTTGTGAGGTTTGAACACACTCCTCTTCAATCATTGGGTCTAGTATTCCAAGTGCATTCTGACAATGCTGTAATAAATATTTTAAAAGAGTTGGTAATGTAAGAATAATGAAGACGAATAATAAAATAAGAAATGATAAAATTTGATAATTGATTAACCATATTGCTCGTAGTTTGTGGATGAGCTAGACTGTGAACCGTGGGATCTTCGCGAAATCTAGATCTATGGTTGGGGTGTTAGATTAAAGTCCATAAAACTTGTCTGTACCAACCCATTTAATTCGGTACACAATCAGGATTAAAGTCCATGAAACTTGTCTGTACCAACCCATTTAATTCGGTACACAATCAGATGAATGCCTCACTGGCTGACTCTGGTTTGGTCCAGATAGCACGTGATTCTCCTTTCCCTCCCAAACCTGATCCAAATACCAATATACGAGATTATATTGTTGAGTACTTGGACCTCATATACCACAAACAGGAGATGATGGTGGGCAAGGAATAGTCTGAACTCTCTCAAACTACCTCAGTACCCCATCTAGATGGTAGGGCCCAGCAATGTCCATACACTGAATACACCCAAGGTAAAAAGCAACCTCCTGAAATGGATGGTGGAGCCTAATATCTTTTCAAGGATCCCATATGACCTGAAAAAAAGATAACAAGCATAGAGAGTTGAGAGTCAGAGCCATATAATTCAATTCACATATAATATTTGCATATATTAATACATTATCAATACCCATATCGTCAAGATTCTCTCGAATTACAATCAGAAGATGCTCATTTCCAAACTACGTATGAAGATGCCAATGATGCACTTGGGGTGGTTTTCTTGATACAAGAGATTGAGAGTCAGAGCCAAAATTTCAAAATGCTCATACATCCATGCTTTTAGATAGGTCGTATATCCAGCTATTTGTTTGACTTTAGACCATGTAGCTAATCCCAACTTCCGATACAAATATGCCAAAGCAGTGGTACCCTATGCGCGTAAACTCACATGATCTTGTCCATCAAAATGTGAAGATAAATGATTGGCACTCGTGTGCCACGCTTGTCAGTAAATAACTTACATCCTAATAAATACTGCAAGTATGCTCTTACTACACAATCAATGGCTTCTTCTCCATCACCATCGGTAACATCTTGAAATTGGAGCCTTAGCCACTCTAACCTTACTGATTAGCCCCACACCTACACAAGCTCATTGTGTGCTTCTATGGATTCAATTCTAAATGCTTCCGTCAATATCTCAATTGCTTCAGAAATTGTGATTCTTTCATTATATAAAACAGCATGACCTGTAACCAAAATCCTGAGGATGTAGGCAACATCGTCCAATGTGATGGTCATCTCACCAAATGGCATGTGGAAACTGTTAATCTTGGGTTGCCACCTTTCCACAAAAGAAGACAAAAAACCTTATTTATAGATCGGTAAAATGCATTGATCGGCGACCGTAATTCAGATATAGATATCTTCTATCTAAAACTATTTGACTCATTCAATAGCCGTAATGGTACTTTTTGGGCATGACTCAAGCATTTCAATAGAACACGATCCTATATTCATAAATTATACATAATTGAAGATACTAAGAGTAGAATAATCATTGAATATAACAAATCAAATAAACCTCTCCTTCCCAAGTAAATTTCATAATTTGTGTTTGGAAACTACTTAATAATGACCGATCTACTAGCCTCACTTATGTTTCTTCTGCATCAACATTTTCATCCTTAATATCGTCTTTAAATTCTAAGTTGGTGATTTCGGGTTCTTGAGGAACTTCTTCAACTCGTTCACAACGCCTCCTATTGGAAGCTGTCTGTCAAATTCTAGAACTGCTAGCCATATTTGTCAATGTAAAACTAGTTTAGTATACAAATGGAAAACAAAAGCCGAAAAGTCTTAGCCGAACATTGTTGTAATGTTCAGTATTGTTCGGCCTCACAGAGCCAAACAAGGCGGAAAAAAAAGAAATAAAAAATACAGGAAAACATGAAAAAAAATCCATAATCATTCATCTTTCTTTAATAACTATGAGTGTAAAGAGAATGAGAGAAAGGGTTGTTTGAGTATATTGGTGAGTGTAGAGAGGTATAATTAAAATTTTAGATTTAATATGATGAGTCTAGAAAGAAGGTGAGTCTAATGAGTCCCTTTTTGTGTTCATATATGAGGTCCCTTTTTCCACTAACAACCTATTCAAAACACTAAATTTTGAAAATGGCTAGTTTTTTAACTGTACAATTAATAACTCAATACCATTATTTGTGACAATATTGAGCACCACTGCACTTTTCACATTGGTCCAATGATTTTTGATGTTGGTGGGGCCATTGTAGACATGCACTACGAACACCAACCGCACATTAGAACAATGGAACATTCTATGTCCTCAGTCTGTTGGAATCATCAGCGAAAAGAAAAAAAAATACAAAAGAAAAGACTATGATGAAATCTCTCAAAACAAGACAAAGGAAAATTACTAAAAATAAACAAGAACCAGATTCAGTAGAATCAGTCCACCACCCAAGTGGAATATGTATCCATGTGACGCAAAAGACAAACAGTCACAAGAGTGGGGGAAAAGAGAAATAAAAATAAAAGCAAAAAAGAGGCTAGAGAAGATTATTATCTTTTATTTTCCAAGTGTCGAATAGAATAAAGCAGAGTTAGGACCATTATAGAGTACCGAATATAATAATGTAATAAAGAATAAGAAGCTAGTTACCAAGATCTAACCTATTTTACTCCTGCCTGGGTGCCAGTAGAAGCCGACAATCAACGAGTCGCGCGAGAAGTGAAAATCAAGCATAAAAAGTTACGTTGCTGGACAAAGTCACCTACTTCAATGGGAAAGAAACTCTCACTTATCCCAGGGTTTTGACCCTATACTCTCTAATTACGTCTATGATTATAGGCTATAACAATATAATTCACTCTTTCTTGGCTCCTAATAATTCATTTTTAGTCAACAAAAATCTCGATACAATTACCAAAATACTCATGACTTTAAGCTCACTTTGTCTTGACCCACTTTGCTAACATTTTTTCCTTGCTGGGTGACAAAAACTTATCTTAGAAAATTACAAGTGAAGAGTGTTGCACTACCTAATTATGTGCAGTTAGGTGATGTTAGTATATATCCCAAATTCTTATGAAATGTTTTGGAAACCACAACACTTTCCCATAATTGAGATTATATGCCAATGAAAATATGAGAAGAAACAGTTTTTTTTTTTTTTTATCCCAACCTTAGGGTGGCTAAGTTCCTTAACCCTCTAGTGAGGGAGCCCTCAGATAAGGGAACATAGGAGCCCTCAGATAAGGGAGTATACTTCGGGAGAGGCAACAAATCCTCGGATAACGAAAGGTTTCTTGCGGGGTTTGAACACTCTCCAGGTTAGTAAGAACCAAACTTCTTACCACTAGCTAACGTAAGAGGCAGTTCTTACAAGGAACAATTTGGATATAACAGAATTGTTGAAAATCACCAGCCGAAGTACATTTCTGATCTCAAGCAAAGCATGCTTGTGATTGAGCTTTCCTGAACACCCTCACAAAACAAGTCACCTTGACAACTGATTGGATGGTTAATAAGATTCTTCAATTTCATGCGTAACCTGTCTTTCTCTAGATGAGTGATTGTAGGATAATTCTTGTACCCTGGGCCACTAATTCCAAGTGAATATATATATATATATATATGCCCATACAAGTTTGGGATGAGTTCTAGGCCTGTGTTGTGGGACCATAGACGTGTACTGGCCCAAAACCTAAATGGATGGGCCTGAATGGAGTCAAGAGAGCCTAAGAATTTGGTCAACCAGCTCGACATGAGTGACCCTCGTGGTCCTTATGTTTTACTAGACAGAGTCCTATCTGGACCTGGGTATACCTGTTGCCCCAAATTATTTAAATCTGGTGCATTTGAAAAATGGGCAAGCATACATTGAACCTAAATATGAAAGGGTATATGGACCAAAGAAAAACATTATTTTTTGGCAATCCAGCTAACGTGTTGGATCTATGAGAGATTTGCACATATGGACGATAATCAAAACTATCACATGCAAGAGGCAAACAGACAACTCACACATGTAAAATAATGAGAACTCACACTTGTAAGTTTATATGGACCAAAACAGTTAGAAGTAGTAATGGGATCAGTTCATCATATGACACATCTAAACATTAGCAGTAAGTTGTAAAAAGACATTATCATGCCAGACTACATGGGCCTCATGTAGGATGAAAAGGTAATTCAAGTATGGAATCCAAGTCCAAGTTTGACACAGATCCTGTGACTTGAATCCTAACAAGCCCAATAAGGGCTAAGACAGCCCGTTAAACCAAAACGAGGCTCGAGCTCGGTAAGCATCTGAGTTCAGAGTATGATAAGGGTCTTGGCATCCAATTCCATCTCAAAGAGGGTCTGAGCCGTAAACTTGAGTCTGAATCCAACCTGTTCAGCCCATCAAACAGTCAGACTCCAGAGTTAGTGGGCAACTCAAGTAGATCAGGCGTATATTGAGAATAAATGCTGATGGAAAATTTTTAAGTTTACTTATTTGTTTATTCTTACTTTAGATCAAAGACAATTTTTACCTTGCTGTTTTTCAAATGATTTTTAACTTGACATTAATAACACAAAATTTTAGTTGGAGTGATAAACTTAAGTAGATAAAAGAATTATCTATTTAGGGCCTACTTGTGACGTCCTGGAGTCCCAGATTACAGAGTGGAAAGTGAGGTTTATGTGTAGAACCTGCACCCTTACCTTATAGAAGCCTTTTGGTTGGTTGAAGCCCACCAGAAGCAAACAGTAAGGTTCATGCACCAAAGTGGATAATATCATGCATGCATGTAGGGTGGGGCGTTACAAATGGTATCAAAGCCGACTCTCGACTAGTTTGAGTGTGGATTATTGCCGTGGTTTGGTGCAAGTGGACAGATTTCTATGTAGGTGGGCCAAGAGGGCTAATATGCTTTAGGGACTAGCAAGCTACTGCACAGGGACGTGCAGCCCTAAGAGGGGTGGATTGTGACTTCCTGAAATTCCACATCGATTATAGAGAAGAAAGTGATTGGACTGATATGTAGAGCTTACACCCCTTACCTTGCATAAGACCATTTTGTGGGTTGAGGTTTACTGAAGCAAAATCATGAGGCCTATAGGCCAAAGCGGATAATATTTTGCATTTATGTAGAGTAAAGCATTATACTACTTCTTTCCTATAAATGGATTCCTAGAAATTTTATTACTTCTATTTCTACAAGGGGTTAAAATTGAGAATCAAGGGTGAATGTATAATAAAAAAAAAAAAAAGAGAAAAGAGCATCAAATAATGTTCCATGCTTGTTTGTTTACATAAGAGAGTAAGGAGGAGTATGGGTCAAATCAAGATTAAAATTAGAGAGAGGGGCTTAAAGTACAAAAGCAAAAAATGACAAAATTTTACTCTTCCCCAATTTAATATCCAAGTATGGGAAGTGAAATTTCTTTCATCTAAACATTCTTAAGTAGAACTTAATATCACATCAATCAATTCCACTCTCCTATTTTGCTTATGCAAAACAAACATAAGGGAAGATCAGAAAGGAGGATATCGTCTTAGTAATTCAAATAGTAGAAAAGTTAAGCTCTAATCTACATTACTACCTAATAATTAACCTTTGCCCCTTACCTTTTATAAAAATCTTTAATGGAGCATGGCATGTGACCATAGCAGGTAACGTTAGGCAACTTCCTAGTGGTTTCTCACAAGTTTTTTAGAGGATTTGGAAAATCCACATTTTGCAATTGTAAATCATTAAAGATTTTTGCCCTTGAAAATCTTATTTTCTTTTGGATTTACACACTATTATGAATTTTATGCATCGACATGATATCAATAGTAAATCTTTATCCATACAAATGCTCAATGAGAAATCCTACTCAATGAGAAATCTTCTAATTTACAGCAATGAGAAATCATCAAATCTTAGATTCCTCATGAATCTTAAGGGCACATTTGGCAAATAAAGATGAATCCTCTATTAAGAAGATTCCTTCAATCAACTGAAAACAAGCTATTCTTGAAGAAAATTTCACAACTGTGTTCCAAGTTTGGCAAAGGGAGAGGAATTCTACCATTTGCAATATGTGTCATCCGTTGGTTATCATTTTTTTTTCTTTTTGCAAATTTCTCATAATTCATGAAAAATCAATACCCAAGCCCATTGGTAATTTTGGCTCTCTAGAATTTTTGAATGGTTCAAATCATGCAAATGGGGCCCATAGGAATAAAAAAACTAATATTTTATTGCTAAAACTTTTTCCAAATATCTCAAAATCTGTGATAGATCTATGGCTGAAATTTGAGCCCCTTGCTATGCTGGATCTTCTTGAATTGGTTTGTGGTTTAGATCATAACTTTGGGCCTCACAGGAATAAAAAACAGAAAAAATGAATTGCCAAAAATCACATTTTTTGCACTGTGGCAGATAAATAGTCTGTAGTTTCTTGTCATTTTCTATTGATCCATGATGAATCAAGATTCCAAATTTGAACCCATAGCCGTTTTAGCCTCCTTGAGAGAATTAACAATTCAGATTTTGCAAAAAGGGCCCGCAAAATTTTAGAATTGATCATATAGTATTCTGGGTGTTTTTTGCAAATATCTCAAAATTGGAGATGAATCAACGTCTGATATTTGGCTTCATTGCCATTCTGGACCTTTTAGTTTGAGATGAATCAACGGTTGATATTTGGTTTCATCACCATTTTGGACCCTCTGGACATATTTAACGGTATGGATCTTGGTTGTAGGGCCACAAAAACTAAAAAAATAAAAAAGCTATGACCTTCACAAGCCCACTAAAAGCACTGAAGCTCCTTATTTCCTCATTTGTGCTCATTTTCAAAAATCAAACCTGGGGAGGTCTGATTACCAAAATATTTGTAAATACAGAAAGCAAAATTTTCCTTTTTGTTCTCCCTACTTGGCTGGCCAAACGTTGGTTTTACTCGCCAGCACAGAAAACCAACAAAGAATCCGATGCGAGGATTATTTCCAAACCTGCTCTAAGCCTTTCGAAACACCCATTGAGCTGCATGCAAAGTTCAGATGCCTAAAAGACTCCAATTTTAGGAGTGACGACATAAAGTGGCCCTGAAACAATCACGAGATTTGTTAGGAAAAGTTGTCATTGATCCGCTTGAATAACTAAATATAAAATATAAGTTTGGCAAGTTTCGCATGGTTACATGTTAGGTTATCATGATAAGGATACTTCGGATAAGCAAATTTTACAATTTGCGTAAGTAGGTTAGAAAATATATTTGGTTGCCTATTGAACTTCATGCCAATGGCAAATATAATTCCCAAACCCATAGACCCCATATCGAAATTCCTAGCAGGTAAAAAAGGTGGAATAGTGGATGTGGCCAATAAGGTATGATCAGTACTTATTGGGAAAAGTGGCACAATAAAAATTATCTGCGATCAATGGATCAACCACAATGACAACATAATCACACCATCAAGCAATCACATACATGAGTACAACAGTTTTACATAATTCGGCAACCTTACCTTTGTCCACGGAAGAGAGAACTCATCTATCATGATTCCATTTCAATTCCTTTAAGATCTAGAGTTACAATACATCAATATATATAATTCTTGCTTTCTTGGTCAACAAGAAAATCCATACATAATTGCTAAAATACCCTTAACCCTGAACCTTAGTTCTTACTAAACCATATGACCGATCCAACTAAACCGAATACAAGACAAAACCGAATAATCTCTACCTTGACTTGGATTCTACAAATCTCTGGAGCTACTGTAAGATACTCAGTAATGTTTTCACGTGATTTGTTGAATAGTACGTCACTACACTGATGGTGTAGTCTTCTTTCTTCAACATTCTAACATGTTGAATCAGTACTCCATGCACCTCGCTGAAAGGTACGCTCCCTCATACACTACAACCAAGCGCGGCTCTTGAACTGCACCCCTAGCCTGGATGCACAGATAATCTTAGCATTGTCTGGTATGAATCAAGTCCAAACTGACTTAAAATTTCTCATAGTTGCCTCATTTGACCTCAATATCCTTATCTTGAACATCCAAAGTGCTCTCCATTTGTTGTCATATGCATACATCCTCACAATACAATGAACCTAACTTCCATCTATTAAGACAATATTGAAGACCTTCCCAATTTCGAATCTCATTGGTACCTTATGAATCCTCCCTTCTATCTTCATTCAGGTGTTTTGCTCATCAACCTTGTAAGTGTCTTATTCTAACCTGTTATGGTGGGTTGGGCATTGTACACGTGAGTTATGTATGATCCAATGCTAAACTAGATTCCTCCAACCTGAATTGGACTACCTTTTTTCAAAAAATCATCTCCGTTTAGGTTTTCTTAGATTTCCACTAGATGATATCATCAAAGATCCATCAATCTATCTTTCGATGATTTTGCTGCATCTAACTCCACCTGAATCACAGATTTCCTCCCCCATTGATGTCTCTTTCATTGCTCCACTTAAAAAGCATCTCCTATCAACCTGTAGAGATTTCTAACCATCTCACCCTCCATGATGACCAATGTTCCTTTTTCCACCTTCGTAACTATATCCGCTACAGTGCACTTACAGCCTTTGAAGTCTAAGGCACCCAAAGAAATTCAATTTCTTTGTAAACTCAAAACAAGTATCACATCCATTAGGATTTGAATAAAATCATCAAACACCTGGAATTTTACTGCTCTTATTCAAATGCTCATCAATTTGCATTCTCCCTTATATGAACAGATCCATAAAAAATGAGAGTTATTTGTATCAAACAAATCTATACTACAACGCATGATAGGAAGAATCTAAATCCTAATACTATAAATCATTAACCCAATCTATACCTGTAGTGACCAAAAGTAATTCCCTGTCATCTGAATCTGAGTTTTCTTGCATAGTACTCCTTTTGATTCTGATTCTTTTACTTTTCCTTATACTTTGGCATGTCGCTCTTTCATGATCCCTAGGACGTGGATCGAAGCTTTCCATCAAAGTACTTAAAATATCTCCTATTCATGACATCAAGTAACAATTTTCAATCATTGCTGTATCATGGAGTCTAACACTCTTTCCTGCCAATTCTAGAAGTCGTTTCTCTATCGAACACTTCATTCCAACTCATGATGCTTGAATCCATTGCCATCATCGTGAATCTTTCAGTTTTTTTAGTCCCCTAATTTTCTTCTCATCAAACCGCCAATATATTCTGTTTATCTTGTAGATCTCATTACTGCGAGCACGTTGGAAGAAACGAATATAAAATATGACTTCGGATGGCTTCAATATCACAGAAATAGTTTTCTGTACTCCAATTAGTCAAATCTTTTTGTTGATCATGGAACTGCCCATCTTCTTCCACATAAGTGTAAATCTCCTTATAATGAGCCCGTAGGCACAAATGGATATCTGATCGAAAATCGGACGACCAAGATATTGCAGAAAACAAATTCAGCCAGTGGATCCAGTCAAACTGCCTTTGACTGAATTCTGATGTCGTGGCACCGATGTCACTCTATATCTGCTGCACTGGGCTGGACTCTATGAACAAGTCAATTTTGACCCGACCTGGACTGAACTGCTGAATGGCTTACTATCGACGGGTTAGTTCCAAATTGACTTAAGCCCTAGATCTTGTCTCCTTCCCCTCCATCTT
The DNA here is from genome assembly GCA_037013555.1 of Sextonia rubra. Taxonomy (NCBI): domain Eukaryota; kingdom Viridiplantae; phylum Streptophyta; class Magnoliopsida; order Laurales; family Lauraceae; genus Sextonia; species Sextonia rubra. The sequence goes on along the minus strand of JASUAD010000007.1, from coordinate 11,817,359 downwards.
TTTGGTTCTGATCCTGCAACAGAACCCTTCAACTATGTGTTCTCCAATGATAATAGCTAAGGTGGACAAGCGGGCGGTGCACATTGCGACGGGGTAACGACGGCTCCGGCAACTAGCGGTGGGAGAGGAGGACAACTACTGTGTCGTTGACGGTTTCTGTGTGCAAGAAAATGCCCAAATCCTCTCTAGAAAATCGGATCCCAAGCCCCACTTTCCTTTTCTCTAGCTTGTTTGCAAAACCGAGAACCCAATCTCTCTCAATTCTACAACAAATATCTAAACAAGGTTGAGAGATCAAACCAATGACCTCTCTGCAATACAACCCAAGAATTGGGTACTCTGCGTCTTTGTTTGCTCAGAACCCTGAAGCTAATAGATCTGCTGTAGAGCAATAGAGATCAAAAGTGCCACTTCAAGATAAAAAAACAAGAATCCCTCAGCTCTCTTCAATCTATGTGGCCCAACGAAGATCGACTGCCTACCACCAAGAACAGAACCCAATCTCTTCTTTTCTGAGCAAGCCAAACTCTGATATGTGGCCAACCAATCAGAGATCAAACCACTGGGGTCTCTTTTCCCGATTTCTGCGACAAGAAATCCCAATAGACCTTTGTTCTCTCTGATCACAACCAACGGATCTTCTTCAAGAGAAACCCAATCCGGTATTCTCCTCAAGTGATATGGCTACACAAGGGAGAGAAGTTAAATCCTTTGTCTCTGATAAGAACTGTGGCTTTTACCTATCTTCTCTAGATGATTGCACAGGCGAGAGACGTTTGATCCTCCTGTTCGACACCATCTGCGACTTCTGCTGCCTTCTCCACCCATTGAGAGATCAAACTGATCCGTCAATCACAAAACCTCCAGCGATCTCCATTTTTCTCTGATACCACTTGTTGGAAAAAGCGGCAAAACAGAAACTATCCGCAATCAATGGATCAACCATGTTGAACACACAATCATACCATCAAGCAATCACACACATGAACACAGCAGTTTTATATAGTTCGCCAACCTTACCTACGTCCACGGAGGAGAACACTTATCCATCATGATCCCATTTCAATCCCCTCAATATCTAAGGTTATAGTACATCAGTATATTTAATTTTTGCTTTTTTGGCTAATAAGAAAATCTATATAATAACTAAAACACCTCTAATTTTGCACATCAATTCTAACTAAATTAGATGTCCTATCCGGTAAACTGAAATGAAAGACAAAACCCAATAATACCCGTATCACTCTACAGTAAAAGCCACGAAGGAAAAGGATAGAAAAGAACCCACCATATTAATGGCAGTTGAATCAACCCCACAATTATTCTATATAGCTACTGAAAGCAGAAAACCGCCATTTGCTACGTGTAGCCAAACAAGTGCTACAAGTTAGAGCACCCCTTGTCCTTCTCCTGCTAGTCTGCTACTACCTGCTCCTCCTCCGGGCCCCACCACATCTCCCCACTCCCCTCGTTTATTTTAACCCACACCCTGCCACACAGAGAGGAAAAAAAAATAGTGGGGTTGAGAGAAACCATGAGAGATGGTGGGTTTGAGTGTTGTACTTGAAGCACAAAAGACCCTTAACACAAGGAACCCACAAATCATTAGCAAGATTACCATGAGCAGACCCTCTTCTCCTACATCTGCCCCCTCAACACCTCTCCCTGCTATCACCTTCCTGGATGCATGTTTTCTCTGCAAGAAGCGTCTCTCCCCTGGAAAAGACACCTACATGTACAGGTTAACATGACCCAGATTCTACTTAAATTCTTAGTTTATTTCTTTTCTTTCATTTTACTTGATTTAAATAGATTGATTCATCTCATAGATGTTGGTTCATTGGCGTAAGGCGTGGTTTTGTTCTCCACTTCGCACGTGTGACCCAACAATATTTACCTACCAAACTTGTTGAGGTTGTGCCTACATCTAGAGAAATAGTTAGTCATGTCGGGTCAAACATGCACCCGGACTGGATCAATTGAGTAGGAATTTTTTTGGGTTCTCCAAAGATGGTTTTTTTTATTTTCTATATATATATTTTTTTTAGGGGAGATAGAGCTTTTTGTAGTGTGGAGTGCAGATGTAAGCAGATTTTCATGGACGAGGAGAGTGTTATGAAAGAGAACTGTTCTGTTGCTGCGACTGCGTTGCGACATCGCAAAGGGAATAGGAATAGAGCAGGTGGAATGTTTGCTTATTGACGACGAGACCCTGGGATGATTCTCAATGTCACTACTATGTATTGTTACCTTTCATGCTTCTGATGACGAGTGAAACTAGGAAGAAGAAGAAGAGGAAGAGCCCATGGTTTCAGGGAAATCTATTTTCAGCACAAGCGCGTGAGGTTTTCAAGATGAGGATGTTTTGGTCTTTTTGTTTTCATAGGATGAGGACAAATTCAGAAAGATGTTTCGAAGTAGATAGTGTTGTAGTAGCTGCTGTGCTCTGCTTTAAGAATAAAAAAAAGTTGGTTGTACTTCTTAATATTATTTTTTTGTTAAGATATTTGTAATATCCAGGTGCTCGTTTCTACACCTCTAGCTACCTAAACATTCATGCAGTAGTGTTTCTATAAGAGATGAAAAATTCTCCATAGATATGTGAAGATCTTTATGCTCAATGTAGATTTTTTTTGGTTGATATATGTCATGAGACGGCACCAACAAAAATCTAGTTGTTTAGTGCACTTTTGTTTTATCTAAATGAATTTGCAGGATCTAAAGACTTTTTATTTGTATGAGTGGTTAAAAATGAAGAACTTGAATGATTGAAAATGATCATTAAATAATTTTTTCAATACAATTGAATAAATAAAATATGAAAAATGAACACTTAACTATCACCTTTTTAATTTAAATACTATAAAAATCTAGGTCGAATTTAGTTGGTTTTGTTTTTAAATCTTTTAAGTAACAGCTAGATTGGACTTTAACTTTATATCTTCCATACTTTACCATATGCCATTCATTGCTCACAACTATGATCATACTCATAGAACTAGTTCTTTTTAGCCTCTCTTTAATGTTATAAACTAAATGTTTACAACATCAATACAAGCTGAAGTTGAGCACTCTTGGAGATTATTTAATTCTTATGTAAGATGGACATTTTCTATGGCTGATGTCAATAATTGACTCCAAAAGTGTCCATGTTTAAAGATGATAGTGACTTCCAAATGTGCCCTAAACAGTTGTCATCTACGTATCCTAGAAATGTGTCCTTTCCTTATTGGGCTTCACTACTTGGGCAAAATTTAATGAGTTATTATAGTTGTTTTCTTTAATAACTGGTGTGGGTAATGGTGCCAACCTGAGCCATGTAAAGTTTAAATGACAAGCCCGATTATTGATAATCCTAGGTTACATGAGGCTTGCCTACTTGTGGGGTTTATTTATTTATTTTATTTTCATAATAAATGAAAATGCCAACAATAAAAAAAGAGTAGCTCGATTGGATATTACTAGTTTTTATTTTATGGTTTATTTCAAGAGAAATAAAAAATCTTATGTTAATCTTGACCGTAATTGTTTATTGTTATTTTAAGGTTAATTCCAAGGGAAAGCAATGATCAAATGCTAATGACTTATGAGACTTTTTACATTGGAACTGTTTTAGTCTCACCTTTATAGGATAAAAATGGTTTATATGAATTCTCCCCTGATAATTAGATATAGATCCATATGTTACTTGAAATTGGAGTTTTATATGAATTCTTCCCTGATAATTAGATATAGATCCATATGTTACTTGAAATAGACTGACATGCCATTGGAGATTGGTTAAAGAGAGAACATCAGAATTAATTATCAAACGAAACTCTTATATCAGATATGATTTATTTTTGGTGTATATTATTTACTTCTAGTAAAATTTTATTTCGAGAAATAATGTTTTTAAATATATCACATGTAATATATATGAGCACTTTGAATCAAACAAGTTGATCCTCCTGTAAGTCACCAGCAAATAATGGAGAAACACAAGACACCCCATGCATTTGCAAGGGTGTCTCATCTTAATCCCTCGGCAGGCAAATTGTATCCTAGGTTGTGTACTACAGTCACCATCAAATGTCCAAAAATATATCTGAGCAATCTTAGTTCCTGTAATATCTTAACAATATCAACTTATCCAACATGCCTAAAACATAGTTACATATTGGCAGATAAATCAGCATTGCATTGATATATAAGCCCCTCTAAAGTTGTTCTTGCTAAAAAAATTTTTTTTATAAGAAAAGTAATACAATTAGAATATAAAAACCTAGAAACCTTCACTTTTAGGACACTTTAGATATAAAAAGAATAACAAAATAAAATATAAAGGTTTCAATTTATCTAACACATTCAAAGTTGACACAGATGAAGTAGGTTATGGTTGTCAACCTTTAGCACTATACAAATCATTTCCTCTTACAGTTTTAGAACCACCATCACAACCAAGAAAGAGAATAGAACCAGCAAAGCAGGGAGAGAGACTCTTATAGAAATAAGACAAGAAGGAAATTTAAAAAATAGAGAGAGATAGGGGGACCATTGAATCTGATTTTCTCTGTGGTCTATGCCTGTGGTTTTGGATTTTTGAATCACAACAGGAGCAAGGAACTGGGTCAGTTGGTTGGAACCTGAAACACGCATGGTCTAGTCGTCGTTACGTGCCTAGTTAATATAATAAACATGGCCAAATTGCACGGCCTTTGTTATATTCCCTTGATCTTATCTTTATTTTTTAATCTTAAAGAAATGACGAAGAAGCTATAGCTTGATGTAACATGGGTACCAAAACTGCCAAAAATGAACCATAGATTTCCTCATTTTCTAGGTGTGCATACTTTCTCGTTTTCTAGATGGCTAATAATAAGAACTATTTATTATTTAGTAGGGCAAATGGGCCCACAAATAGAAGAATGCAGTCAATCCAAATTCCTTTTTCAAGTTTTGAAGTGTTTTCTCATGTAATTGGTTTTTGGTTGTCGCGGGCACGATTCCCCCACCTGGGATGTGTCAAACTCCATCATGGAGACCAATGGTTGATACTTGAACTATTCAAAACAAATGTTTTTCTTTTCAATGATATATTTTTAAATTTTACTTTGATAGGAATTTATTCCACATTAAAAAGATCGATAACATAATTGATAATGTGACTAATGCATATGCTTAATAATACATAAATTGTGCTGATTATGTTTTAGTCATGTAGTCAATCTTATAACGAGTACAGTTTCCATTGAAGTAAAATTAAAAAATATACAAGTAGGGCCATTGACATTTAATTTTAATTGTTTGAGTTATCAATAAATGGGCCTACACATCCCATTCATGGAAAGACAATGAGGATAGGGGTGCGTCTAAACTGACTTCTGCTTTTACCTTATGGGTTGGCCTGTCCAAACCTGGTTTTCAGACCTGCCACCAACCTTTAATTTGATGGCACTGATGACCGACCCTTTGCTTTCGATCGGGAGCTTTCGATCGAGAACTTCATTCAAAATGATATATACCTAAAACACCACGTTCTCCAAATTCTAAATTCAAGTCAACAATTTACAACGTACGCAAAAGTCCTCAAGGGCCATTCAGTTGATCGAGACAAGTATGAAAAAGGGCAAATTTTCATGACTCTGGGTTCCCTGTGACATCTATTATTCCGAAATCATGTAACACATGCATGAAACTCTACGGTGAGGACTACATAATTATAATTCAAACAGTTTAAGATGCATTACATTTCTCCAAAGATATATCTTTGAATTTGAGTAGGTCCCACTATTAAATTTTCTCATCCAACTATTACTTTGTTGATAGAAACAGCGAAAATACTTTTTAATATTTCCTAAAAATAGCTCATCCATCACAACTTTAAGGGCCATTAATTTGCATAGAATTAACTTCATAGAAATTCATGGTAAATATGGGTTGCAATAAAAGATTATTAAAGTAATAAGAAGTGAATGATATAATGTAGGCCAACTTTCCTAGGATTTTCATTAATGATTGGGTAGGCATTTTCCAACAATAGGGAGATTATTTGGTGGTCATTTATAGTTTTTCATTGATATTAACAATTTCGGTAGGAACTCATTTCTTCCAATTTCTAGTGTTCAAGCCCATGCAAATAAATGGGCTTTAAATGTTTATATTACACGCATGTATCCCCTTTATGCATGCGCACAAATAACCATATGCATAATATAGACAAAATAAGAATGGGCTAAATTTTTTTTTTAGGCCGAGTTGTTCCTCCTGAGATTTAAACTCACGATCGATTAGCTCTAATACTATATTAAATTTTCTAAACTAATTTTTGTTACTAAAACCTCAAGGTATTCGTAGAGGCAGTGGAAATACTTTTCAATATTCCCCATCAGGTGAAGCCCACTCTTTAATACCCACCATCTGAGAGAACATAGTGGAAATGTGATTAACATTTAGCACTAAGATGCCATGTTAGCACCCCATCACATTTTCAATCATGTATTCAAAGTTACTATGGCTCCTATTCCTATTAAAGTGAAATCTGCTTTACCAAAAAAACAGAAAAAAAAAATCTGAGGAGTTGCCAATGTAGGTGAATTCTCCGCACGTGTTACAGAGTTGCTGGTAATAGCTGCAAGGGATTTGGACTTAAATTTGATAACTTGAATGGTTTTCCTCAGACCATCTTAGCCATGGATAAGGCCGCCACATCATGGATAATCCCCTAAGCTAAAAAGGTAACTCTGGCCTCTGCCATTGTGCATAATGCTGCTGAACTTTTGCGGTCCGGGTCCTCTCCATGTGGACCTTGGGCTGGGGATTTCTCCCAACCAACATGCCTCCCACTCGGGCCTAGAAGAAGCCACGCGGCCATGACACCCAAGTAGGCATTGCCACTCTTCTCACACAGCGTCATGCTCCTCAGTGGGTCTAACCAACTCCCCAGCTTACATGAAAATAAGCCAACCAATGGTCTCAGTGAGACAGTAGACTCCACCAAATCCCCACATAACTTAGAGCCTTCTGGTTTAATTTGGTGAGCCACTATGCCTCATATTCGGCCACATTACATCCACCCTGCCCATGTCGATAGAAACCGGTCTGGTCCAGGGGTGGACCAAGACCAGAACCCATTAGAGTTCTGTAAACCGGCTATTCCCTTACTTGCATCAGACAAGGTCTAATGTAGGGGTCGGCAATGGTTCGGCTTGGATCAAAATGGGTCAAGTTGACAAGGGTCGGTAGGTCTAACCAACTCCCCAGCTTACATGAAAATAAGCCAACCAATGGTCTCAATAAGACAGTAGACTCCACCAGATACCCACATAACTTAGAGCCTTCTGGTTTAATTTGGTGAGCTACTATGCCTCATATTCGGCCACATTACATCCACCCTGCCCATGTTGATAGAAACCGGTCTGGTCCAGGGGTGGACCAAGAACAGAACCCATTATAGTTCTGCAAACCGGCTATTCCCTAACTTGCATCAGACAAGGTCTAATGTAGGGGTCGGAAATGGTTCTATTTGAAGTTAAAATCATAACTAACCCATTTAAAAAGGGATCAGTTAATCGAACCTCCATCAGCAGTAACACGAATTTAACGCAAATTGACACTAAAAATAATAACTTGTAGATGTTTGGACCATGGCAATTCAATTCAAGTGTTAAGAATAAGCTTTAGCTCAGTTGGAGGCGAAAGGGACTAAAAAAAGCCTAATGCAAAAATATTAAACCATCTTACCTTTTAAATTGATTGGATATGTGGGTCAACCCTAATCTGAGCCATTTAAATGTATTATACGGGATTGTCAACTTCAACTTGGCTGACCAATATATATGATGGGGTCGGATTATATCAGTCCAATGCACATTGCATAGGAGTCAAGTCTGCAGGTTGGTCAGGTTTTACACCCCTACTCTATAATCTATGAAAACTTGGGTTGAACGGACCTAATTGGACTCGGACCAAGCCCCAAAGGAACTCAAATGCAAAGAACGAAATTGTAACTGGTAGCAACCCAGAGTTTGCTGGCACATAATCTACTTTTTGTAGGAACTTGATGTTTACATTATCTGTTTATTGTTTATGTTTTTCCCCAAAAATCAATGACTGAGACCATCCACAAGCAGTGTGTTTGGCATTGTGCTTAGATGTTTCCATGTTTCTATGAGATAATGCCGTAAAAAGTAAGTTTGATAATTCACTATTTTGAATTTTGGTCTCTCTTAAAAGAATCACAAAATCTTAACACGTTGGCATAAGAAATTTGGAAAAAAAACTTTATTTATTTATTTTCTAATTTTGTACTTATCCCTTACCATATTTCAAAGGAAGTTACTTCACTATATAATTCATTATATGGTAACAATCACAAAAGGTGGGCCCATATTATAATTCTTAATTTCTTATAATAAAAGGATCACATTATAATGCATTTTAGTGTGGGTCTTATGTTCTAATTTCTAATTGTAGGTTTTATGGTCATAATTACAAAAGGTAGAGCCACATTGTAATCTATATAAATTTGGGGTCCATTGTAAATTATATAAATGTGACCCCATATTTTAATTTCTAAATGTGGGTATCATGTAATTTTTAAAGTGAGTCTTGTGTTCACAATCAATAAATAAGATGGGTTGACATTATAATCTATTATAATTTCTAAAGGGGACTATATTGTAATTTTTAAATGTGGGTCATATATATAAAATTATAAAAAAATGTAACTCCACTTGTATAATTCCTAAATATGGGTCATTTAGTTATGATCACAAAAGGTGTGCCTACATTATAAATCCTATTAACGTGGGCCAATATTCTAATTTCTTTTTTATTTGAAGAAGCCAATATTCTATTTCTAAAGGTGTATACTATGTTGTAATATATAAAGACAAATCCATAATTACATTAAAAAAAAGGTTGGCCCACGTTATAATTCCTATAAAAGTAGGCTCACCTTATAAAGATTATAAATATGACACCATATTATAATTTTTAAAAGTGGGTACCATGTTGCAACTTATACAGGTGTGTCTCATGTACGATAATAATAGAGTGCTGCAATAAAAGGCGAGTTCCACATTTTAGATCCTATGAATCTCTTACTTTCATTCATTGGAATTTTTTTTATTTTGTTACCAAACAAGTTTCATATGATATATTCTAAGCAAAATATTTAATATAATATTGCCGAACAAGTTCTTTTTTTTTTTGCAAACCTAGAGAAGAGAACAAATTCTATGTAGTATAGTTTGGGACAATTTGATTCAACACAACCAGATTGCTAAATAAATTCTACATAATATAATCTTAGCACAATTCTATCGTAGCACAACCCAATGTGAGCATAGAATAGAAAACAAGTAAAAAACAATGCCAAATAGGCCAAGATTTGTCCATCCGGGTGATACTCACTATTCACTAAGGGTCGTCATTGGACCGGGTTGGGCGTGATACCTAAGCCCGCCAACAGGCTTTGCCCACTGAGCTTTATTCTCTGGTGGGCCGGGCGGGATGGGCTACGTTTAAAAAGTCTAAGCCCAAGTCTGCCCATTGGGCTTTTTTTAGCGGGCAACATGAGCCGGGCTTTTTATTTATTTATTTATCATTTAATAATATCATTTTAAAATGTATGCTTTATGCATAACTACAAATAACAAACAATTACCCATTAGTCATTGCTAGCTTGCTACATGGACTGATGGACATGAGTTTTAACAACTGGAAGCCTATATGAATACATGAATATAAAGTACAAATAACTATCCATTGCTAATTTGCTAAATAAATAACTTGCAGGCTCTCAGGATGGGTTAGCGGGCATGTTATCGGGCTGGGTTTGGCTTTAAACCTAATCCCAAGCCTAGTCTAAACACTATTCGTGTTTGCCCAGCTTGCCCTACCACTGGGCTTGGGCTGGGCGGGCTTGAATTGGGTAATGGGCCCACGAGCCAATTGATGACCCTTACCAGTTACCATCATAGATCAAAATATCGGCCGATCCCTGGGTATCAACTGATACGTACTGGTATTAGTCGGTACCGTACCGATAAATGATAAAGAATAAGTACTGGCATCACACTGTCAAAATATCACCAAAATATCGTGATATATTGGCCATATTTCAAAATATCGGCTGAAACAATATGGTATGTGTAACACTCCGACCCAGCTTGACCTCGTTTAGCGGCTAGTTAATCTTGTTTTCGTTGCTAATCATGTTTTGTTTGTGTTTTATTTTCGTTACGGGTCATGGATAGGTAGTCGGGTTGAGTTTGACCTGGATTAAGTAGAACAAGCCCTTTTTCGTAATTTTAGCTTTTCTTAGACATGGTCATTTTTGCATCATCTTGATGTCAACATGTGTCTTTCGTTGAGCTCGTTAACTTTCGTAACTACGTTGTTTGCAACCGAGGTCGTGTGATTCGATTGGATCTTGATTTGACTCAAACTGAAAATAGACTTATGACTTGGATCCTCTTGTAATTTGACCACTCATGAGCTTATATATACTTCATCCATCGACACCAACACTCACGTTCTCTCTCTCTCTCTCTCATTTTCATTTGCCTGCACTGCACGTGGAATCTCCCTCCTTTACTTGAGATTTCTCTCCCCCATCGATCAGAGAGGAATTTGGGTTCTTGCATGTGAGGTGAGTGGGACATTCTTCCATCTCTCTCATCTCTTTCCCCTCTTTCTTCTCCTTCTTGTTCTTATTGGTGGGTCTGTGTTGTGAATTTCTCTCCATCCCTCATGCATGCATGTGGTTTTGATTGTGTTAGGTGGTGTTTGGGCTTGAGGTCAACGAATTGTGCAATTGATTTTCAAATTGAGGCAAGTATAACCATATCTTGTGAGAACCCATGTTGGTATGATTTTGATCTTGGTTAGCTCACATTAATGTGTATGGAAAAAGGTGTTACAGCTCATTTGCTTACTCATTTGATTACTACTTTGTCTATCTCCATTGGCAAATTGAAATTCTGATGCTTCCCAGACATTCTGTATGTGTTTCAGGAAATTTGAATTTGTGCAGGTACGGCTAAGCCGTATGGCACTTACGGCTCAAAGTCCAGAGAGGAGAAAAACCCGGTTTTCCTCTACTGCTAGGGCACGGCTAAGCCGTGGATTGCCCTACGGCTAAGCCGAAGCTCAGCCGTGGCCCAGCCGTAGAACAATATAGGGTGCATTTTCTGGAATAACTGAGAGTCAGCAACTGACAGACCTTCTACGGCCCAGCCACGGCTAAGCCGTAGACCACACACGGCTAAGCCGTAGCACACACACGGCTAAACCGTATTCACATTAGACTAATGAAAGAAAAACAAGGATAGGTGTAAGGAAAAGACCGATATGGCCTTCATGATAGAATGTAGAGCACCTAAACCGGCCCAACGGAATATGACACAACGCGTGAATGATCTCGAGGGCTGCGAATCATTCATGTTCGTTATCCGGATGTTAAGCACCTCCCCATGGGTGTTGGTTTAAGGGACTTCGTGCACCACCCAATTCAATGCAACACTAGACAACGGTGCATCGAATAACTTAAAACCACATCATCATGCACGGTTAGAAACACCGGATAATTAGATTAGAATTGGTTTGTAATTACAGATGATTCGATTTCGCATGATTTGTTGCACAACATATTGCATTCGATTAGTGATCTCAACTCTCTAACATGTTTACTTGTGTTCAGTTATATTCACATTGTGGTTCTTTACCTTGAGTATGCATGTATAATATGTTCACAGATACGCACGTATGATATGTTGTCACGATCTACTCAGGGTTTCCATGATTGACTCTGTATGGTCAGGCACTACTTAGCCTCAGCCTTAGGATCCCGACGGGGTGAATTTGGTATAGTTTATATGGCCTGCTGCAGTATGGATATGTCTTGGGGAACCGGACCCCAGGAAACCGAGACCCATTGTGCCCTGGCCCGGACAATGGTGTTCTTTGCATGTTACAAGATCCCTCTTTTGGGAGCATATGGTAATGTAGTAGCCACTAGTCATGTACACAGCATGTATTCATTGATTCACTCAGCATATTTCTTTCTTGCATGACAGCCTAGTATAAGAAAATGTCTTCTTTAATCACATGATGTTCTTATTCTGTTAGACACAGCGTGTGTTAACTTGCTATGGTTTATACTTTGCTGAATCTTCGTATTCACAGTTGTTTTTGGTGTTGCAGGCCCAGATACCCCTGCCGTACCCCCGCAGGTCGGCTAGACTCCAGATGAGACCCCCGGGGCCCCATCAGGCCTAGAGGAGTGGATGTGATCACTCCACGGGAGAGCGTTCCTGGCATGCATTGCATCGGAGTCTTGTGCTTGTTGTTTTGAGGATTTCAGACTTGTGTATATGTCATGACTGTATATGTTATTTTGCTTTTTTTTGTAAGACTTTCATATGTAATTATGTCAGTTCGTTCTTGGTATCCTCTTCTTGCATTGTCAGTTTGATGTTTCTGATATTTACAGCTTCCGCGTACATGTTTGGCACGTGTGAATGTTCCCTTGTGCGTGTGCATTTAGACTCGGTCTACGTGTGCATGCACGGGAGTACGTGTGTCATTAGGTTTGGCTTTTGCTAACCCCCGAACCCTGGGCTCGGGTTGTGACAGTATGTATATATAAAATATCGTAAAAATATTGTTTCAGTTGATATTTTAAAAATATTGTCCAATATTTTCAAAATATTAGCAGTATATATAAAATAAAATAAAAAAACATATAATCCTAATTTTTTTTCCCTGTTTCTCATCTTTTTACTCATCTTCTACGTTCCAAGCATGCTCCAATTGCTATAACTCTTCCTTTCACTTGCAAATAAATAAAAAAACCTTTATTTCGGTGAATTTGCTCTTAAAAATCACCAAAATAATTCTACAAAGGTAGATATATTCTACCTCTTGTATTTTTTTTTGTTAAATATTTGTTTGGTAAAAGCTGAAAATGAGCCATGAATATGATAATTCCATTCCACTCTTTTTTTTTGTATGGATCTATTATTGGTATTTTAAAAATAGAGGCTTTTAACTTTTAATTTTTAACTAGTTTTCACTTTTGTTGAGATTTATATATTTTTAATGTTAAGAGTACTAATTATTATTTTTATTTTATTAGTATAAAAATACATAATTTAGTGAATCAAACTTGATGGATGTAGTAATAGAATACATAGATATTCAAGATGTGGAGGATTTTGGTTTATACTATATAAGATACCAATTATCAACACTATATACAAATTACAAATAAATTTTATTTTCTAAAATTCACACTAATAGATAGTTTATAAGTCATAATTATAATTTTTACAAACAAAAATTATAATTTCAGATAATACAGCGATCTAGAATGTCATGACTTAGGTGGACCGATAATTTAATTTATACTTGTTACTAATAAAAAAAATATTGTTTTCTAGCTTTTTTTTTACATTATGAGTTTTTTTAATATTTTTTTAAATTTTTTGGAAAAAGAATTCACACTAGGACGACTGCGATTGGCCCGAACAGCTATGGAAGTGGGAGCAGATGGGGTGGCTGTCATTGCGTTTACAAACCCTCCAGTCAATTTACTCTCCTTGTATCTAAGTATCGTTTTCTTCCTTTCACTTTCGTTACCCTTTATATCAGTATCTTCTGTATGCTCTTCTGAAGAAGGGAAGAAAGCAGAGAGCTTTTTCGTTTCTTTTCACTTTTTTCTTCCATTTTGATGTGCTATAGTTCTTTTTTTGCATCCAAGATCAGTTTTTTCCATTAGTTCTGATAATTTTCTGAATTGGGTATTTATTCACTGAAAAATCTATGGTGGAGAAAATGAAATTGAATAATTGCTGGGATTAGGATTCTTGAATCAAACTTGGGGGGAACAGCTAGCTTCAACTGAGTATAATTTGATTGTATGGGATGCTTCATTTATAGTTTTAGTTACCTTGGTCTCTGAAATTCACAATTCTTGGTTACTATCACGCCTTTTTGGGCCTCAAGCATGAGAATGGCAAAGGATTGTGGGGACTCAAATGCCCTCTTTTCATCTTTTTGGAATGTAATAAGAAATGAATGCTGGGTTTGAATCCCTAGCCTTGACAAATTTCGAATTTGGTAGGCGCCCAAATTCCCCATAAACAAGACACAATCGATGTGTTAGCTGAGAACTTTGTTTTAAACAGTGTTATTAGCTTATTGCTTTTGTAGTAATGTGTGTGCAGACTTTGGGTTATTTTCTCTTTTGCACCCTTCGCTCATGAACATGAAAATGCTTAGGAACTATTTTGTTCAGGTTCTCTTGAATATGGCATTGCTAAAGTAAAAAGCTCCCAAGATATCTATCACAGTCTTCCAGTTTGCATTTGGCATTATTACGAAAGCCTTATCCAATCTATCCAGGTCAATTTCCCCTCCCCACCACCCCACCCGAAAAAAAAAAAAAAAAAATCTATCTAAGTTGGGTTTGCTATCATTGCTTCTCCACTTAAAAATGCAGTGAAAAGGCTTGGCAATATTTTAAGTGTCAGTTTTAATGCAACTTGGCACCTCTGTCGGCTCTTGCGCCCATTAGATAATTGAGTTCTACACTTCTACTATGCTGTATAGTTTAGCAGAGACTGCTGTGTTCTGTAGGTAAGACTGACATGATCACTGGTTACCATTTTCATTCTTTCCAGATAAATGCTGGGATATTTTCAAATTTAGGGGGTTTCTCAATAAATGTCACTGAAACTAAATTAATTTTTAAATAATTAAAATAATTAAAAAATGCAAAATAAAAAATACTTGCATTTTCTTTTAGATTTTTACACATTTTTTCTAAATTTAATTTCATATTACAACACTTTTCTTGTGATATTTTAAGGATCAGGGATATTTTTCAAAAATTATGATTATCCAGAAAATCCCATTTTCAAGAATTATCACAATATTTTCAAAATATTACTTTATAACACTGGTGACTATACTACAACATTTGTTTTTCACAGAAACATGGCATGCTTTACACACATAAATGGTGTTACGGATATATTCTGATTTGCCAAGAAAAAAAACAAGGCTGGCCTGGTAGGTTAGTTGGGTTGGCATACAATCTCAACCAAACCACCCATGTTACTGGACTGATGGTTGGTCTGGGTTTATTTATTTCAATTAGCTCCTTAAAATAATCTACAAAGTGAGTTGGAACTACTAGCCTCTACCCTCTTAACCTAGAAAAAAGACTATTTGTACTTTTTTTTTTTTTATAACAACGGAGGGTGTCCCAGCTGTTTGAGCTAGACGAATCCCTTCAGGCCTAGGGGGAGCTGGGTAAATCTCCTGTGGCCTAGTGTGGTAGCGCAGCTCGAACCTACAACTTTCAAGAGCAAATCATAGTCCTAGGCATATGATATTTATAGGATTGCTCTATAAACTCTTCGCTAAAATATTTGACACTTCTAATCTTTCAATTGTAAATTTTTTTGGTCTGAGTCTAGGCAAAATTTCTAGTCTATTTTAAAATGAAAATAGGCTTTCACTTTTCAAAAGGTTTATTTTTGATGTGAGTTGAATATGGAGGCTCTCATGGGCAAAAGGATGTGTTTTGTCCATATGTTGATGCTTATGAGTATGGTCAATAAGGGAAAATGAATTTTGGCATTGGTAGAAACTATATGTATGTGTCTGTATTATATTTGCTTCAAGGTACAACTCTCTGTTCAGTGGAATCTCCTTACTTACACTGCCTCCTATTCTTCTTCACTTCTGCACATCCTTTGTTTGTTGATGTTCTCAAGATTTGTGTAACCAAATTGCATTCAGGTTTTTGTTAAACGTTTTTTCTATTACTGTTAATGCAGAGAGGTGTTTACATTTGAGGAACTGAAAGGTGCCAATTTCCAACAGTTTGTGAATTTAAGCAGCCCGTGGCACCTTGCTCTGTTTCTGCCCAAATATTAAGTGGCAAAAACATTAAACTGCTTCCTTCTTGGATACAGTTGGGTTGAAAATTGAAATAAAATGCTATGCCGTTTTGTTCAAGACTTGATTGTGTCATGGAGCTACCCCAGGTCCAAACAAAAATGGTGATGGAGATCTCTCCACCTGCTATTTGACAAACATCCAAGAGTCACCTAATTGAGTTTCTGTACATAAATACTGGAATTAAGTGTGGGAGCCCTTTATCCAAGCACTTATATTTTTGGCCTTTTCCTCAGGCATTTGAAACGGTTTTGATCTTAAATCCAATGAGTTGCCAACACACTCATAGTTGAGTGGTGTTGGCACCCTAGTTCACACGCATGCCCAGGGATCGATTCCTAGTTCCTCAAGTCGAAGTATCACTCTAGGACCAGTAGCCCAATGTAGCTACTAAAAAAAAAACCACTTAGTTAAATGCAAAAAGTTGTTTTATCTCACAAGCTCTTCCATGTGGCTTTATGGATAGATACCTAGTGAGCATCAATAATTTACTGCAATTTGCATTACTATTTATAGATAAAATCCTTAGTTGCCTAGCCCCATCATAATTTGAAGGTTTTATATTTATCCCAATAGAGGTTTTCTCCTTGACTTCGGAGTTGCAATTGTATCATTATTCATTAGCTATAGGCATTCAAATGTGTTTACTAATAAGGACATTTCTGCATGGCATGCCATTTATTTTCTTTCCTGATTTTTTGTTTTTGCTGAAGATTTTCTTTCCTGATTTTGTTATACTAGTCTTGGCTGTGTGAACAACCTCAACCTCAACCTTCTCTTCCCCTATGGTGAAACCTGTTTTGTTTCTTTTTTTTTTTTTTAAATAATTTATGGTGAAACCTTTAGTAAATCCTCAAAGTATTGGGTGCGTAGAGGTTGTTTATTGCATTGGAGGAAGATGTAATAATTAATACTCGGTCTTCTGGCCTTTTGTTTTTCTACTTTATATAAAGTAACTTTTTCTATTTTTTTTTCCTCAGTATTGGACAGCTTTAAAGAGAAGTATGAGCAAGCTTTGCGAAGGGATGATGTGAAAGCAATTGTTATTACTGGTAAAAGGAAACTATTCATATCCCTTTCTTGCGAAGAGAACGAGATGTTGACAGATGCATACAACTTAAAAAATTGAATTAATTGATCAGGTTCAAATGGAAAATTTTCTGGAGGATTTGATGTCAATGCCTTTGGTGGAGGGAGAAAGAGTATGATTGATTACATCATTTTCGAATTTTGAGTTGTTAAGCTTAACTTTTCTTAATGTTTTTTACTCTCTTTATACAGGGGAGGAGCCAAAGCCAGGTTATGTATCAATAGATCTTCTTACTGATACATTTGAAGGTACTTATTTTGGTTTATTGTTGCTTTCCTTTGAAAGATCTATGGTTAACAGTTGAGAAATCACCATATCTGAGGTTATTTTACTTAGCTGCAAAAAAGCCTTCAGTAGCAGCCATTGATGGTGTTGCTTTTGGTGGTGCCCTAGAGACTGCAATGGTACAACCGTACAAGCTACATTTTCTATTTACATGTCTTCACATTATTGTTATTAAATGTCATTTGCTACGGGTCATACTATGTGCAGCAGTTTTTTGGTTATATGATATTATCATGCTATAAGCACTTTATATTTATCACCAATATGGGCACAAGATCTGTGAAATCCACATTTATATCTGTGTGGATGATAAATGATGGATATAATCCAATACATATTTGATTTGGAACCTATCAACCCCCCTAGAACTGGGTTGGATCGTAGCCCAATTCCAAGGGGGTGAGAATCTGGGCCAATTAAAAATTTTCCACAAAATTTATTTTGGGACTCTATTCTGGGTGGATCGAAGTCTACATGAGGTTATGAATGTTGATCTGTCACCATAATCAAATGTGGAAGCTACTATTATACAATCTGCATAGCTGGTAAACCATATCCAAACATAATGATACAGCTGGTACAAGTGTCAGAAGATAGTTATTTAAAGTTCAAATTACAAAATGTCTAAAAGTTGGTTTTTAGGCCAAAACACCCATGGCCACAAAATACATAAACCCTCAAAATAAAAGAGTCCAAAAGGGTGTGTATGTCACTTAGGCACTGGTCATCGACATCTCATACTACATCATCGGCCCTCCATTTATAATGTCTGCATTCCGTCGGAATCTCCGATGACTCCTCACCCTTTGGGTCAACGGGGGACATTGATACCTAGGCACCAATGTAGTGTTATCAAATTCCAAAAATCTGGCAAATAGATAAATGTGGATAACAAATATAGATGTATCAAAATTGAGTACGCAAAATATAAATAATGTAACAATAAGTGGAAGCTCGACATAAGCATGGGTAATAACAAACCATATGAATAAAATGGAAATGGGAGCCCTAGTTGCATACTCTACAAAGTGGCACTCTGTGGAATATGTGTTGCATGTGTGTGTGCAACACATGTGTGAAGTCAAATCCCATTATTTGCTTTTACCCCATTGTATTTTAATGTATGTATTTTCTACTCTCTCTCTAGTTCTTTATTGTGAGCCATTGGATTGAGTCAATCCAATGGTTGTAGAGCTTTTTTCTTTTAAGAAAACCCTAAGAGAATAGGAGATGGTATTCCATTGCATTCCTTGGCCCTTGGAAGAGAGAATGTAGAGATTGGGAGAAGAGGCTAGATAAGAGCTTCTTGAATAAGACAAAGAGAAAAGGAGAAAAGAAAGCTTTGAGAGCTTGTAACTTGTAAGTGGATTTCTAGGGCTCTACTTGTAGTTGGCTTGTAATTACCATTAAAGGTAAAGAAAAGCTTTGCATTGTTCTCTTGTGACTGTAGGTCATATATTGTGATCGAACCGCGTATATCTTGTGTCTTGTGTGCTCTTATGTTGTTTTATTTCTCTACGTGCTAGTAGTTGATGTATGTTTGCCTTAGGTTAGTGATTGGTGTTTGAAGATCACTTTGCCTACCAAGTGTTTGATAAAGTTCCTCAATACACTCCTCATAGGCTATCACAATGAAATCCAGGTGAACCCCATAACCCGGGCAAGTTGGTCAAAGAAATGCAACCTAGACGAACTTTGTCAACTTAGCTTAACATCACCTCAGGTATTACACACTGGCCCGATGATGTATGACTACCTCCCAATCTGTAGACGGTAACATAATGCATGCACACTCCAATACCCACGGTGGTGGGGGCACCCTAAACTGTGGAAGGATAAATCAACCTAGGGGTGCCATACTCAAGGATCAAGGGTATGCACACCTACCACCAATTAGACAAACAGAGCAAAATAGAGGGGACTACTCCATGCATATGTTTTTTTATCCAACGTATCCATAATCAAAAGAAGTAGTCCCTGGCACCCATCCTCTGGTCCATGCCCACTCCTAATGGACCACATACTACACCAACATCCCATGTTGCATGCCCATTTATTTAACCGTTAGGTCCATTACATAAGTAAACAATAAAGAACTAATGGATAGATGCATGCACATTGAGAAGCACGAAAATGGAAACGGATGGATATGACACGACACGGACATGGCAACATGACATTTCTCAAAAAGTACGACACAAACATGTTGCGGACACGTTAATAATATATATATATATAATCATATACTAAAAAAGAATCATGAGGGGAAAAAAGATAAAGTACTTGGTTCATGATACTTACATTGAAATAAAGTAAAGGTAGAAAAAAGATAAAGGAAAGGGATGTTTTTGTAATTTGTAAAAGTGTTTTATAAAGAGGGGGAGAGAGAGAGAGAGCTTACGAAAGGGGGTAAAGGGTTTTGTTTTGCTGTGAGGGAAAAAACACAACAAAAAAGGGAGACGGTCTGCTGAATCGCTGCGGGGTGGGGTGGGATTCTTACCTGCAAGTCTTGGCTGCCCTAGGATTCGTGTCGCAACTAGCTTTGTAGAAAGTAATTTGGCTATTGCTGTGTTGCTGCTTTACCACTTTGCTGCTCACTGCCTGCTGTTCTCTTGGCTATTGTTGGCTACTGCTTTATCACTCTACTGCTGTTCTCTTGGCTGCTATTCAGGTTTTTAGGTATGTCTCTTCTTCTTCCTTTTTTTTTTCTTTTCCTTTTTCCGCTTCAAGCATCTTCTTTTTCTTTTTTCTTTTTTCTTTTTTTACTTTTTCTGCTTCAAGCTTCTTCTTCTTCTTCTTTTGTTTTTTGTTATTTTTCTCAAGTTTTTGGCTAGTGCCATGTCCCTGCTGTGTCTGAGCCGTGTTCGACGCTTGTCCGACACGGACATAAGGACTTTAGTGGCGTGTCCGTGTTTCCTAGCATGCACATGTCATGTGCTGTAGGAGAACTAAGCTATTGCCAACCTATCTAGTAAGTATGATTGAGGGTTAAAGGTGTAGACATTGAACCAGCCTATGGTTGGGGTTGACTAATGCATGTAGAGTTCACAGTGGGTACATGGGCCTGCGATGTTGGGTATGCAAAGTTGGTGCCTCTAATGTAATGACATTTCGGGGTCCCACTTCACCACTCACAGTTCGGAATGATCCCCAAATATGTGACCGGTCAACCTATAAGAGGAAGTCAGTTCGCACGTCACCTCACAATTGGTCCCATCACTATTTACTAATTACCTAAGCTTTGGGGGTCATGGATCTCAACTTCCTAAACCACCAAGTCTTGAAAATGAATCTATAGTTGACCGTGAACCCTTCCGAGGTCAACCGCGAGTCCACTGACGTTTAAATCCTATTATTGAGTGCTCTCAGGTTCTCCAGTAACTCCCTGACAAAAAGGTCCTGTGGTGGTCGAGCGGCTAAAATGCCACGGTTGGTCTAAAGCCCGTGGTTGACCGCAACCTTCAGAAAACCAAAGCTGATGGGGTTTGGGGGTGAGTGTTGGGGGAGCTCTTTTTCCTCATCTCCACTGGGGTTCTTAGTTGACGTGGCACTAGGAAGAAGAATAGCCAACAAGCTATTCTTCAAGCCAAAGGGCTTAGATAAATTGTCTATGTCTTACACCAAAGACAACCAACTCACTTTAGAGAAGAAAACTGAAATTTTATTCAAATAATATAGTCTATCCTATGAGAAAGGATTACATTATTTACATCTATATTTATAGCTAAACTATTCTCTAAATAAAGAAACAGACTAGTTAAATCCAAATAAGAAGTCCTAATTCAAATATAAAATTAATTTCTAAGAAACTTAAGAAAGCAACTACTGTAAATGAATTAATCTTCACTGCTGGGCTTTAGAATTGGGCCTGCGGGCTTTCAAGCGAGGCCCATTAGTTTAGCCTGCATCAGCTCTCCCCAGATTGAAGAAACTTGACTTTGGCAAGTTGTTAGCTTGGTACTTTTCATAGAGATTTGGATTGAGTTGCTGAAAGTCGGTAGCCGTAATCCATGCAGCTTTGGAGAATGGTTTTCCTTTCCACTTGACCAAAAATTTGTGTAATCCGCCCTTCTTCGTAGAAACAAGTTGATCATCAAAACATCTTCAGTTTCTTCTGGAGGAGATTGATTGATGGGAAGCCGGACTGTTTGTTCTTCAAGAGATTAATCTTCATGATGTCTATGATAAATTGTCAAATCTTCAACATTAAATATGAAGCTGATATTCATGTCTAAAGGAAGGTCTAGAACATATGCATCGTAGCTGATTTTTTTTCAGAATCTTGAATGGTCTTGCACTTCTTGGGTGTAGCTTCTTGTATTTTCTTGTGGAAAATCGTTCTAGCTTCAAATGAACCATGACCATGTCTCCTTCATCAAAGTCAACATGGCGTCACAAAGAAACTACATGCTGCTTGTAAGTCTCAATACATTTAGCAATCTATCGGTGAATTTCATCATAAACTTGCTTTATGTGTTGTGCAAATTGTTTAGCTTCCTGACTGGACCTGGCTTCAACTGGTGATGGGCTTAAGTCAATAGGAAGAAGTGGCTTGACACCAGTGACAACTTCAAATGGCGATCTTTCAGTGGTTCTATTGACGGAATTATTATAAGCAAACTCTGCCACGGGTAAAATAAGATCATGAAGCAATGTGATCTCCGATAAAACATTGAAGCAGATTTCCTAAACGCCTATTGACAACCTCTATTTGGCTATCAGTTTGCAGATGGTATGCATTGGAATATTAAAATTTTGTGTGCATCATGTGCCATAAGGTCTTCTAGAAGAAACTCGTGAATTTTGTATCCTTATCGGACGCGATTGTCTTGGGAAGACCACGCAGAAGAACAACCTCTTTAAAGGAAAGAGTAGCAATTTTCTTCCCATTTGATGTGTGAGAGTAGGGGATAGAATGTGCCATTTTTCAGAAGTAATTAGCAATAAGAAATATAGAATCTACCTTCTTTATTGTTTTAGGTAAGCCTAAGACAAAATCTATGCTTAGATCTTGCTATGGCCCTTGTGGAATAGGAAGGGGCTGCTATAAACCGGTGTCCTTTTTGCAAGTTGGCATACTCTCCATAATTCACAAATTCTGTCAACATCTGTTTTCAAGTGGGGTTAAAGGAAGCGATCCTTCATAATAGCCACTGTTTTATCACGCCCAAGATGTCCACTACATCTGCCACCATGTAATTCACGTACGACAAATTCTTGGATAGATGTAGTTGGCAGACATAATTGATTTCTACGAAATAGATGACCATCATGAATAGAAACCTTTGGATGTTTAGAAAAATCACCATTTAGAAGATTTATGTAAATTCAACAAAAGTGCTGATTAGCTACATATTCTCTGCGTAATTCTTCAAAGCCTGGAACTGTAATGGAAATGATTGTGAGAATGTGAGATTGATGACTTAAGGCATTAGCAACTTTATTTTTCGTTCAAGATTTATGGCGCAGAACAAATGTGAGCTCTTGCAAATATGCACTCCATTTGACATGATTAGCGCTCATCTTATTTTGAGAATTCAAGTATTGCAAAGCTTCATGATCAGAATACAGGACAAACTCTCGTTTGATCAAATAATGGCGCCAATAATGTAGAGCTTGGACAACTATATAATATTTCATATCATATGGTAAGTAATTTTTACGAGAATCATTCAATTTCTCACTAATGTAAGCAACTGGATGACCTTCTTGACTCAAAACTCTACCAATACCTACATGTAAAGCATCACAACTAACTTCGAAGACTTTTTCAAAGTCGGAAAGTTTTAAAACAAGTGCCTCGGTCATTTTCTGCTTAATTTGTTCAAATGCCCGAGATGCTGTGTAACAACCTTGAGTTAACCTGGTGGGCCAATCTATCTTAGATGGGCTACATTTGGCCAACCCAGTTTGAGATTGGATTGGGACAATGGGCCAAGTTTTATCGGGTTTAACTAAGTGTTACTTAGGGCCCAAAGTCATAATAGGAGTTTGACCTAGACCCATTTGTAAACCCCTGAATACCAATAGGTGAGACTCTTGGAGTACCCAAGAGTAACTTTGCCATGGGGAATTTCTAAAGACCTCCCATGTGGGGAATTCCAAGCATTGTGACTTTTCACATGGACACCACATCTGTTTTGTAACTTGTAAGAGAGGTCTCTATCTTATTGTCCACACCATTCTTTAAAGATTAGAAAAGGGGAATCTAATTGGAGTTGTGCTTTTTGGTGTGGAATAGAGACTCACAAAGAAGAAGTGGATGTCCAGTTTGCGACCTCTCACAGCACCGGCATTGATCGTCTATTCTAGGTGAGTAGAAATTCTCAATGTAATAGAATAAGGTCTTGACATGTTGTGAAATTGCTCTAAATTCTGATTTCTCTATTTATGATGAGATTAAGATATAACTGGTCATTTGATGGACTGTTTATTCAAGTCGTATTCTGCTGCAATGTTGTTTACCATTACAGTCTTTAACCAAAGTTGAAATCTCCTTTTTTTAAGTAGATAACATGGAGGGACATATGGTATTGTTTATGGGATCACCTAGTACTCTTGTATATTCAATTCTCTTAGATATTGGTGACAAAACCAATCAGGTATGAACAATTGCAGAAAACATGTTGTTAAATGGGAGCTCTCTAGTTTGGATTGAGTGCCACACCTGTCACACTTGATGAGTGATCAGAATTGATCACCTAGAAGGGGACCCATGGGCGACCCTAATAAGTCTAATATGTCCTTGAACCAATCCCTGTTGGACCACAGATCTAGCCTTGATCATCCATCCTCATGAAGGACAGCATTATTGAAGGCTTTGGTTTACATTTTTTTTATTTTATCAAAACCCACTTTCGATTGTAGAAAGTTGGCCAATTTGATTTTCTGTGATTTATATGCTTCATAGACATTGAATTAGATAGCAAGATGAAAGATTTTCAAAGAGATGTAGATCAGAAATGGGATTTTTCAAATCCTTGGTCGTCAAAACCACCTCTGGCCGACTGGGGTTGTGGACCCACATGGTCCACCTGATCTATGATCAGGTCCCCACATCTAGTGGAGGATTGCTGGGTGACCACTAGGGTGGTGGACCCATGTGGTTTGGACCATTG
Source organism: Sextonia rubra (assembly GCA_037013555.1). Lineage (NCBI taxonomy): Eukaryota > Viridiplantae > Streptophyta > Magnoliopsida > Laurales > Lauraceae > Sextonia > Sextonia rubra. The sequence continues at coordinate 11,792,912 of JASUAD010000007.1, read as the reverse complement.
GGTCCCACCATTTAATTAGCTCAAGGGAGCAAGGGCATAAGACATGTTCTGAAGGATTTTTTGGGATTCAACTTGTGTTATGTGTAACATTGTTTATGTAATTTACAGGTTGGTCTCTAATGTCTATGTTTATATTTAAGAACCCATTTTTACTACTTCTTGATAATCTGTAAGGAGAGAAATTTGGAATTGACTTAGGCTTGGAAGGACAAGTCGGTGTTGACACCATTGATCAATAACCACTAATCTTATACTTAATGATGGTAATTACTTTTGTTCCATACACATGTTGAATGATATAGGTTTCGAGTGAATATAATAATATTTGTGTATGATTCAATATAATAATTATTGTTTGTGATATAATCTCTATGGTAATAATGTGATAAATAAATTACCTTTCAAGAGATTTGGACAATGCCACATGTCGGGTACTAACTCCGATTCGGAGTGGGGCGAGGACTTAACCTTGAGTATGTGGGATTGACCATTGACAGAATGAGATGGTGATGAGGATAATGAGAACTTCTCTTGTGGACATTGATCGAGGGAATGAGGATCAACAATCATGCCGGATGGTAGGCCATGATGTTAAGGATGAATAAGGAACTTCCTCGTGGATGATTGGTTAAGGGAAATAAAGTCAACTATCCTGGTGGATGATAAGCTATGTAGTTGACGAAAAGGTAGATACTCTGGTGTGGGGTATTAGAAATTGCCAATGCATTGATATGAAAAGATACTTGAGTATAAATTGACTGGGTTTCTATATTGATACATTATTATTCCTTGAAATATATTGTCCTTCCGATTGAGATGAGGTGAATTTATGCTGATATGATTCTTTTATTTTATTTTAGTTGATTATGTTAGAAATTCTGCTCACCAGTGTTACTGCTTAGTGGTTCGTACCACTTCAGGTAACGCATCCATAATGGGCTTGGGGGATGACGGAGATCATCCAGTAGAGTTCAGCATGTGTGGTTGGAGCGGACGGAGAATAACTTTTACTTTGATGGGCCAACCCATATTAGGACTACTCTATTAGAATTAAATTAAAAAACTTGATGTCTTTTCAGTAGTACTTTTGTTGACTGTAAGACATTAATATATGAAATATAATTTATGATTTGGACTTTATGCTCCTGGAATTTTACTTATGATTGGTATTGAATTTAAAATTGAAAATGTTCTACGAATCCGAAGAGTTCCAGATTTTTGGGTTGTTAGATGCTGCATTTGTCCAAGTGAAATCCTTTTTCTTCATGCAATCAGTTATAGGAGTATTGATGGTACTGAAATTATGAATAAATCTCATATAAAAAGTGGCCAATCCATGAAAGCTTAGTACTTCATGAATAGTTTTGGGAAGGGACCAATCAATGATTGCTTTGATTTTCTCTAGTTCAGCTTCTACCCTTTTGTTCGATACAACAAAGCCCAAAAATATAATTTTGAAACTAAAAAATTTACACTTACTCAAATTAATGTAAAAATTTTCTTTGCGAAGTGCACGCACGACGTGCCTTAGATGGTCAAAATAAGTTTCTTTGGATTTGCTGAAGAGCAAGATGTAATCAAAATACAACAAATTTGCCGAGAAAAGGCGATAGAAGTTGAGTCATGACTCTCGTAAAAGTGCTGTGAGCATTGGATAAACTGAACGGCATAACCAACCATCGTATAATCCATCTTTGGTTTTAAATGTAGTCTCCCATTCATCTCCTGGCCGAACATGAATTTGATGATATCCATTCTTGAGATCAATCTTGGAAAAGACGGATGATTTGGCCATCATATCAAGCATGTCGTTCACTCTGGGAATCGAAAACCAATATTTGATGGTGATTTTGTTGATTGCTAGGCTATCGACACACATTCGCTATGAACCGTCTTTTTTTGGTGTTAAAAGAGTTGGAACTGTGCAAGGACTCATGTTTTCGAGGATATAACTCTTCTGGAGTAAGTCTTCAACTTGTCTTTGCAATTTTACATGCTTAGTGGGACTCATGCGATAAGCATGTAAATTAGGGAGGGAGGACCGGAGACTAAATCAATAGCATGCTGAATGTCCCTCATAGGTAGCAACTTTTTAGGAAGCTTTGTTGGAATCAAGTCCTTAAAATAATGAAGCAAGGACTTGATCTCTGGTGGTGTGGAAATCTGTTTCTTTTCATTTGCCTCTTTAAATTCTTTTGGAACAAGAGCATAAAAAACTCCTTGTTCTTGGCTTTCTATTTCAAATTTGAGCATATAAAGAATGCGATAATCAAACTTTTGTGCCGATTTTTTTGCTGGGGTGGAGGAGGCTGCTTTTCTAAAGCGGTTGGTGGTTTGTGTGGGAGAAGAATAACTTTTCTACCATGATAATTGAAAGTATGAGTGTTAGCTTCTCCATCACTTTGTACCTTGTTATCAAAGAACCAACGTCGTACTAATACAATATGAGTAACATTCATAGGAATAATATCACACCAAATAGAATCTTTATAACCATCAATTTTAAATGTTACTTGGCACCTTTTTATTACCGGTATTGCTGTGTCATTCACCCAAAAGACTTTGTATGGCTTTGGAAGTTTTTTTGTTGGAAGTTTTAGCTTATCAATTACTTCTTGGGATACCACATTCATCTCACTTCCACCATCAATGACTAAATTGCATAGTCTGTCACAACATGTTGTTGTGGTGCGAAATATGATGGTTCACCTCTAATCTTCTGCTTCTCGTTCAGTAGTGAGTAGTGACAAAGAGGCGAAGAATAAATAAAGTTCGACCTTCTGTGTCACCTTGATAGATAGAATGATCTTCTTGCTCAAGTAGAGGTTTAGGGTTGTCATATGGAGTTTCAACATTATACTCTTCATCAACAAACTTTGATTCATAGTCTTCTTCCTCATTTTTTGTATAATGAAGATCTTTTATACCTAGGCATTTAGAAGCATAATGCCCTTTGCCTTTGCATCAAAAGAAAGTGATGTCTTGCTTTGATTGAGAAGGATTGGCATTCTTTCCTTTATTTGCATGGTTTGGAGGGGGTCGTGCTTGATTTTGAGGCGGTGCTTGCCTATTAAAATTTTGCTATGGAGCTTGCTGGTTAAATTTTTGTGAAGGAGCGATTTGCTGATAGATCGTATCAAAGTTTCATCTTTGAAGAGGCTCTCCAAAACACCATGAGTAGGGGTACTGCAACTTATCTTTGATGCGAAGGGCCATATGATGAACTTCCCTAATGTTGTGGAAATTAAAAGTAGTCAATTCTCATTGAATATCTTGACGAAGCCCTTTCATGTACCCATTAATGGCTTGGCGATCTTGCTTAGACACTTTGCATTGTACCATGAGATCATAAAACCATTTTGTGAAATTATCCACAGTGGAGTTCCCCTGCGTACAATCAACTAGTTGATCAAAGAGAGAATCAATATAGTTAATTGGTAGGTATTTATCTTCAAGTTTTTCTTTGATCTCATCCCATGTGTTAATAGGGCATCTCCTATGATTGGCATTCCTCTCATCTATGCTTCACAACCAAATGCATGCTGCACCTTTCAGCTTCTTCTTTACAAAGGGAACACGCTTGTCTTGATCCATATTTTACCACTCTAATACCAATTGACGCAACACGGGGGAAGAGGAATAACTAATGAGCTATTCTCCAAGCCAAAGGGCTTAGATAAACTATGTAGGCCTCACACCTAAGATAACCAATTTACTCTGGAGAAGAAAGCTGAAATTTTTTTCAAATAATGTAGTCTATCCTATGAGGAGGGATTACATCTATATTTATAGCTAAACTACTCTCTAAATAAAGAAGCAAACTATTTCATTCCAAATAAGAAGTCCTAATTCAAATATAAAATCAATTTCTAAGAAACTTAAGAAAGCAACTACTATTCATGAATTAATCTTCACTACTGGGCTTTGGCCTTGGGCTTGTAGGCATAAACTTTCAAGTGGGGCCCATTAGTTTAGCTTACATCACAAGCGCAATCTAGGGGCAGTCTAAAGTGCCTATTCTACACATCATAGCATCCTTTTATGGGCCCATAACCAAGTCACCATTAACCACATTAAAATCCCATCTACTTAACCATAATCCATAAATGAGCTTCAAGGTACGTAGACAATAATAATAACATGAAGAATCAAGCATACATGGTATAAATATCACATTGAATGCACTTGTCTACTTGCCTTTGGTACCTTTCTCCAGAAACTCCTTTTTTTGGTGCCTAGGGCTCTTCCAAAACTCAAGTTCTTCACACCAACCCAACACAATCAAGGTTCAATCACCCTTACATGCCAAAAAATGAAGCAAACACACTCCAATCATGAATGCATGCTCCTATTGCAAAGGAAAATAAGCTACATGAGTTTGGGAAAGCGTATGCTTACCTAGAGTGTGAAAATGGGAAGGAGCTGATGACGAAGATGATGGTGGAGGCCTTGGAAGCTTGGAGAGAATCTTGGAAAGCTTGGAAATCTTGGGGGAGACCTTAGCCAGGAGGTGGAAGAGGGGGGGAGGTTGAGAGTGTAGAGGAAGGAGAGATGAAATGGGATTAGGAGGGATTTAGGGTTTTTGTAGACATAGCTTTTAGGATTTACAAAAAGGGACTTGCACCCTTGTGTAGAGATAGTTTAGGGAAATTGCAAGGAAGGGCTCCTAGCCTAAATCAGGTGGGTCCATGGGCCATTGCTTAAATGGGTTGATAATGGGTTTGGGTCGCCAGTTCATGATGAATTCAACATATGGAATGCTATGCATGACAAGGACTACCCAATGCACTCAAACACCCTAATTCCAAAAATGCCATCTAACCCCTCTTAATTTGTCTAAATTATGATACACGCCTTACTGAACCCAAATGCGACCCAAACACCTTGGAACTCATTCAAGATAATCTAATCACTAAAATGAGCGTGCTAGGCCACTAAATACGGTTAATTAGCCTTAACTCTAATTAATTACACTAACACACCAAATTAAGGCCAGGGGCCTTACAGAATCCACTGTTTATTTCTCTGACATCAGTATTTTAGATTGTTGTGATTGACTTTTGTCTATTCATGCTCTTTTGTATCTGTTTCTGGATCAACCTTTCATGATAGGTATATTTTCTGGACCAATCTGATGTTTGCTTTGATGCTGATTTTAAATCTTTTGTGTATTGGTAGATGTTTGGTGGGTTATGTTCCCTTCAGATGACATAGCCAGTCTTCTTACATTGTCAGATTTGCCATGCACGCATCTCTACTTCTACTGCTCAACTCGGCTCGCCTGAGCTTCAATTTGGACTTATTCCAGGGCTTGGAGGTATGGCTTGATTTGTTAGATTGGAACACAGCCTTCTTTTGTTATTGGCATGATGTTGTTGTTGATAGACTGAGAAACAAAATGTAGTTTCTTTATTTTACTGTCCTTAGTTGTAATTGTAAGAAATGTCATTGACCTATGTGTAATTGCAAACTAGTATTATTAATAAAATAAGGCGAGTGTGCATGATCTCACAATGATTTGTGTCCATCTCCTCTCTTCTGCAACTACTTTCTCTCTTTCCTCCATCTTACTTTTTCTTTCTTGCTCTCTCCTATTGAATTATTTTCTGCATATTACCCTGTTTGTGACATACCATTTGTGTGCTTGGTTTTGTATGCTATGTTCACCATGGCTCTAGAAATCGGCCTAGTCGAAGCCAACTTGGACTTAGTAGAGGCTGAATTGAGTCACCCCTCAAGTCACCATGAGTCTGAGTCCCATAGTTTTGGGCCCCAACTCACTTTATTTTCCAATTTTCCATTGGTAGAAGCTTTGGGAGGCTCCCTGGGATCCAAGTCTTGGTTACCTTCTACTCATGTTAGGTCTCTTTTTGATTCCCGCTCTCATTCTTTTGACTTGCTATTAGATGTTAACATTAGCCCATGTAAAATAGTAGCCCATGTGCATTAAATGGGCCTTCACCCATTATATTGATAGGATCTACACAGTCAAAGGAGGCTATTGTGTACACCCTTTTTTTCCCCTTTTGTATAATACAATAGCTATGTATAGATTGTAATCGATTGATTTAAGCCTTGATTTACGTAGTAAGGAATGATAAAAGGGAGGGTCCATCGACTCCTATGACAGGCTCTTTTTTGCATTCACCATATTTCACTCTCTCTATGTTATTTCTGCACCTTTGTATAGCAAATGATTTGGTATTAGAGATTATGTATGAATAGTCTTCTTCTCTGTTTACTTCCTGTTAGAAATCAAGAAGTCACAGTTGCCTACTAGTTGATGTTATCATATCTACAGTAGTTGGTATCATCTCCACAACAATCCAACAGTTAGAAACAGGGGACCTCAACCATGGCCCACCCATCGATTACATCTACTTAAAGGAATCATGCCATGTTGGTTGACCTGAGGTTCTAAGATTTCTACAGATATATGAGGATTTTTCGAATCATTAGAGGTAGGCCATCTGTACTGATTTATGGTTTGAGGATTTTTTGCAGTAACTTTCATCAAATCCATCCAACTTCTTGGATTTTATGTTTTCTTGCCTGAAATTTGGTTGAGAGGGTCACAACTGAGATACCGTCATGGTATTCTGATCTGATCCAACTTCTAATCTTGCTGTGGGGCACATGTGACCCACTAATCCCACAATAGTTGCTCTCGGGTTGTTTTTTGGCAACATCTGTGATCAATTCACATATCAAATACTTTTGCTGCTGATCTTTATAAATAATTCACAAATCTGTGAATTCTTGCTCTTTTAAATTACTTCTTTTTGGTATGGATTGAGTTTTGGATGCTTCATCTGCATATTCATGGGCTTTCGGCGCTTTTGAACAAGATACATTTCTCTATTTCCTGTTTTGGTAGCTGTGTTGTCTCCCATTACTGTTTCTATTACTTTTTAGTAATATTTTGATCATGGAGAAAGCTGAAATTGTAATCATCAAGTTTAATGGCAAGAATTATACATCCTGGGCCTTCTAACTACGGATTTACCCTAAGGGTAAAAAGCTATGGGTCCATATTGATGGGACCAATGATAGGCGAAATGAAAATAAGTACTTGGCCAAATGGGAGACCAAAGATGCACAAATCATGAGTTGGATTTTATGGTCTGTTGAATCTCAGTTTATCCTACATCTCCATCCTTACAAAACTGCTAAAGAGATGTGGAATTACCTGAAAACTATTTATCAGCAGGTAAACTCCACCTGTAGATTTCACTTAGAGCATGAAATCTCCTAATTTATTCAAGGAAATCTGTCTATTCAAGAGGTACAAGTCACATGGTCATATTAGAGCAAAAGCTTATACAAATGCCGATTGGGTTGGATCTCTGACAGACAGAAAGTCCACTATAGGGTACTGTTCTAAACTTGGCGGTAATCTTGTGTCTTGGAAGAGTAAAAAGCAAGCTGTAACTGCAAAATCTAGTGCTGAAACTGAGTATCGAGCAATTGCCATTGGCTGTTGTGAGTTGATGAAGTTGAAAATACTATTAAATGAAATGAGATTCAAACAGAGTGAGGGCGCTCGAAATGATGATGAATGCAAAGGAATCAAGTCCAGCATTCACACTCAAACATGCAGAAGAATGAGAAATTAGTTACATATCATCATTAAATTTCCTTTTGTTTACATGGGTTCAATGCTCTGACCTTGGGGATGTTGGTTGTTTACATCATCATCATCACCATCATCATCATCAAAGCCTATCCCAACCATATTGGGGTCGGCTGGATGCAGGTTGTTTACAAATGTTAGAAAATTACAACCCCTCCCTCTAGTCTCAAATGTGATCCAAACGAAGAAAATCAGGAAAATACATGAAAGAACGGAAGAAAATGCAGAAAACTGAAAGTGGTGACCGTGGCCCACAGTCGCTGACAGATAGTGGCCGTTTTGGCCACTGTTCATCTCTGTTTTATTTCTATTTGCTTTTGCAGTGATTCTAAGGTGCTGAACCCTGTATTTTTGGGAGTGATGAATGGATCTTAGAATAATTTATGATCTTTGGTAGTCACCAATTTGATTTTACGGATCGCATTTATGCAAATTCGGTTTGTGCAAGCAATTGTGGCTGAAGTTGTGTTTTTATGACCCTATGATGTTCAAGGAGTGGAATGAAACCTAAAGAGGTTTGTTCACAACTTTGGAGATGGACTAAAACCCTTTAAGTGGGACAACCAAAGAAGACAGTTTCATCCCGTTGAACTTCTTTGGCGCTTGGTAACCTTGAAGTTCATTTTCCATGGGCATTAGCAAGATGTATCTTCTTCCCCAGAACCATTTCTCACCTTAAGCTTGTGAGGGGATGAACAAAGGGAGCTTGGACGCTTGTGGAGTGCAAATGCTTACCAAATTCTTTTGAAAATGCTTATTGGAATGTTGTGGAGCCTTGAACCTTCGTTGGAACCTTCGAACCCCTTGTTGAGAGCCCAAGTGTGCCTTTTATAGGCTTCAGAGGCAATTGGGGGAGGTAGTTCAGATTTAAAGTGAAAAAACCACCCAAAACCGTCCAAAGTGACTTTACAGGTGTTCGTGATTGTGGATCATTTGTAGCTTTTTTGCCTGTGACCCATTTTCATCAGTTTTACGTCCGAAAGATGTCCAATCTTCACGAAATTTGGAGGGATGTTTTCTAACACTATTTTGAGAGTGCCATAGAAATTTCATCATGTTTTGACCTTTTGAAGTTGGTCAACCCTCCTTTTGACTTTTTATGAACATAGGTGCTTGTCTCAACTGTTTGAGGCCCAAATGACCTCGGATTGACTTGAAACTTAGAGGAATTGATGTCAGGAGCATCTTAAAGTGTCCATCCAAATTTCATGTGATTTGAATTTGTGGAAATAGGATTTTGATCAGTGGCTCGCTCGTTGCATGTTCTAAGTCAATATCCCTTTGTATTACAGGCAGTCAATTTGTTTTCCACCCAAATGATGGTCCAATTGATTTGAAACTTTGAGGAATTGACCTTGAGCACATTTTGAGTCTCTGATCCAAATTTCATCAGCTTTGGCCTTCTGGAAGCAGGACTTTGGTTACTGACCCTAAGGTTTGGGGGTTATTGACCCCTAAGCTGACATATACCTGAAAAAGGGTCAAATGAAGTCCCCTTAGCTTGAAAATTTTCAGAGTCATTTCTAAACATGAGTTGAGTTTTGCATCCGAATTTCATCAATTTTGGTCGCCTAGAAGCAAGACTTTGGTCAATGACCCCAAGGTTTGGGGGTCACTGACCCAAAGTTCACATGTTTGTCAAACTTGGGTCAAACGACATCTATTTGACTTCAAATTTTTCATAGCCACTCCTAAATATAATTTGAGCTTTCTCCAGTAGTTTCAATTGATTTGGTTTTCATGAGGTGTCACGTTGCACAGTGATCCCAAAGAGCTTGGTAGACAGCCATTTAAACTAAGTTTGGGTCTAGATGATGTCCAAATTTGAAGGATAGTTCTTGAATGTATTCGAAGACATTCTGATGAGTTTCAGCTGGTTCTGACATAAAGAAGTGTCAGTTGCCACAATAACCCTAGTAGATAGCCACTGAAGCTTAAGTTTGAGTTGAAATGAAGTTCAAGTGCCTTGAAACTTTGAAGCATCATTCCTATGCATGTGTTGGAGTTGCCATATGATTTTCAGCCACTTTAGCAATCCAGAAGCTTAAGTGTGTTTAATGACCCCATGGTTTTGAATCAATGAACCTTGAATTTGATGGTTGGTGAGTTAAGTGACCAAATGAAGTCTGTTAACTCTGAAATTTGAACTGTTGCAATCTAAACCCATCTGAAAGCCTTCTGAGTGAGTTGTATCAGCTTTGAATATTTGGATGCAGTACTTAACCTAGCATTCCATAATTCTAGGGTTAATGTGCCCTTGAGTTTGGAATTTGCTTGTGATGTCTCCACTACGTCACTTGTAATATTTTTTAGTTTCTTATAGGTCAACAGAGAGTGCTCCAATGAATATGTACAGTGACAATACTTTGGCAATCAAGTTAGCTAGAAATCCAATCTACCACGAAAGAACAAAACATGTGGAGGTTGACTGTCAATATATTAGAGAAACAAGTTGACTGCCAGTATATCAGAGAAACAATTCAAAGCGAGGATTTGGAGCTAGTTTATATTGGTACTAATGATCAAGCTAGTGTTTCTTACTAAAGCAATTGGTAGAAAAGACTTGGATGAAGCCTTGACCAGGCTAGGAATATTTAATATCTACATGTCAGCTTGAGGGTGAGTATTATCAATTAGGGGACTTATTTCATAGTGTTTGGCAGTTTAGGGACTTATATGTGAATAAAAGTAAATACATGGGGCTTTTTGAAAATACTCAAAATCATCGTCATCATCATCATCAAAGCCTTATCCCAACCATGTTGGGGTCGGCTACATGAATTCGATTTCTTCATTCCGTTCTATTTTGAGCTAAATCTTTCGATAAGTGCAACTTCTTCAAATCTGAATTAATGAATATGATATATAAATACTCAAAATATGATATATAAATAACAATGAGTGTCGCCCAACCCTAGAGAGGTCGACAACTCTTCTCTTTTCTTCTCTATTTTTTTTCCTTTTTTCTATTTATTCACAATCTCCTTCACTTCACCACAAAATCCTTGACCCATAAGAATCTACATATTCAACTAGCATTAGGACACGAGAGTGGGAGCAAGAGAGACCGGCTGTTGCCCTTTCCCCTGTACTCCATACATGGGGTGTGGCCAGTAAAAGCTCCCCCTTTTTTGAGAGAGAGGTAACTGTAAAATCTTATTCATATTATTAAAGCAGATAACTTTCAGATGGCCACCTATATATAAGAGATATATACCCTACAAACTCCATAGCATTAGGCAAACATCCGTAGGATAAGATCCGTTAACTTTCAGATGGCCACCTATATATAAGAGATATATACCCTACAAACTCCATAGCATTAGGCAAACATCCCTAGGATAAGATCCGTCAGTGTCAACCCCCTGTTTTGTAAGGCATTAGTGGCTCCATGCACATGCCAAAGCTCATGATCCCTAGTTTGCTGAAAGTTATTGTAAGCAACTTTGTGTTGGGATCATGTAATTCCTCTTACAAATTGATTTGTATAAATGTGTCTAACACTTATACTGCTTTTGTATCATTTACTTTGAACACATTGTTGTGTCACTTCTACCAGGTGAAGCGACTCGCAAGGGGTTTTATCTTTATGATAGTAGGCGAAGGGCTAGTCCCGACCCTGAAATGACAAAATACATTGAGAAGTCAAGGAGCATTGCTGGTGTGACTGCTGATTCCCAGGTCTCTCTCTCTCTCTCTCTCTCTCTCTCTCTCTCTCTCTCTCTCACAATGCACTTGCTAATACATTTTGGAGAGATTTGTATGAGGTTGACTATTTTTCATTCCCAAGGGTTCATATTATACACTGCAGAAAGCTTGTGATCAGTCTGTAAATATTAACAGTTCCCTTTGACTCATACTAGAAAGTAGAAGGACGAAAAACATTACCTTGTTCAATAAACTAGAAAGTGATAAATTGATTTTAAAGAAACCCATGAAAGTGATACTCATGTAACGAGTATGATGGTTATCATACTAGATAGACAGCAAACATTACCTCATTCAATAAGTAGAGAGTGGTAAGTTGTTTCTAAATAAAAGCATGAAAGTGATGCGCATGTAATGAATTTGATGTTGAAAGTCAACCAGCGTTGTCATGTCCATACCAGTATCCGTATTTGTGTATGATAGAAATGCATATCTTTTTATCTTTCTGTCAGTATCACGTGCATGTGTATATGTCTGGAAGCTAGCTGACTTTGGGTCTCAAGTAGCACTCTTTTATCTTTGGACTTGGATGTATATGATTGAAGGTGGCAATGTCTTAGCAATTTTTGCATAAAATAGATCCATCTTTTAAAAGCTTTTTCTGAAAATCTTTGATTTTTCTTTGGGAAGTGACAGGAAGATGACAGCTTAAAAAATTGTTCTTTCAACATTTTAATTTAAAACTAAACTATGCTTGAGTGATGTCTATGTAAGTAACTCTTGTGATATGATGCTTACTAATGGTTTCAGTTTAGGGGGGCACGCTTATGTTTGATTTTATAATTTATGCATATGCCTGATCACAGCTATTGAAGTTACTCAGAAAAGTGCCTTATCAGCACTTTAGCCTATGTTCTATGTAATGCTGAGAATGCTGTTACCTTGTGAAACATGCTCCTTATTTTTGCATGGCAATCTTCCATCATAAATTTTTTTAATTAATTACTATTATATGTATATATATATTTGGGTGGGGTTGGGTGGAATCTCAGCATCATGCAAACAAGCCCTAAAACTATGCAATGCTTGAGTGACGTCCACCAATAAAGTTTTCTTGTTCTAGTTTAAGATTTAATCTCCATGGATGGTTTTAGTTTAAAGATGATCTTGTGTTTAAACTTTATTGATCACAAGTCATGAAATCAAATTGATTTTTCAACATTATAGACATGCATCACACCCAGTGCCCTTGTTAAAGAGCAAAAAAGAACAGAAAATCTTGTTTCATGGTCAGAAATTTGATTCTTACTAATCAGTTCAAAGGTTTGCTTATGTTTTATATTTTGCAATAGGCTTGACCACAGCTAATGAATTTACTTGGAGAGATTACTTTTTTGCTTACAACTACGAAATGCTTGGGTGTTGTCTATGTTAAAGATCCTCTGTTTCTATTTTGATTTTCTGCATACTGATGGTTTCAATTTAGAAGCCACATTATGTTTATTCTTCTGCCTTCTGCCTGAATGCAGCTAATGAAGTTACCAGGTAAGGATATTGTTGAGATGATATTCTTTCCGGTTGTGAATGAGTCTTGCTGTATCCTTGAAGAGGGGATTGTACTCAAAGCATCAGACCTTGACATTGCCTCAGTCATGGGCGCGGGGTTCCCTCGCTACAGGTCAATGTTTTTTCATGATAAGTGAACTGCTTTTCAATGCCATACCATATAAATCTAATATTTGTAACTCTTTGCCCAGTGGAGGTATTATGTTTTGGGCTGATAACCTTGAATCTACGTACATCTGTTCAAAGATGGAGACATGGGCTAAGAAATACGGTGATTTCTACAAGCTGTGTGCCTACTTGGCAGAAAGAGCTGCCTATGGTGCTTCTTTGGTGAGAATAACTTCATTTCTCATACAACTTGCTGATTTAAAATTATCCTCTGACAATGCCAAAACCTGATGCAGAGAGGTCCAGTGGAACATGCAAATTCTCGGTTATAAATCAATATAAATTGCAAAATTCTTCCTCAATGTCTTCCTGTGATGCGTGCTTTTTAAGGATGAAAGGTCAGTCTCCACCAACCATGCTAGTAGTGTCTCTTCTCCATATAATTGCCTGGGTCCCCCCATATCCTGGCAGTAACAACAAGGCCATTCTACTATTGGGTGTGAAGGATAGATCATTTAAAATGACTGTTGAGGATCTAAAAGAAGGATGTCTATTTGGTTTAACATTATCGACATGTTGTTTATAAGCACTTTACTGTATCTATGTGGTTGATTGTTGTGGCTTTTCCTTAAATCAGAATGTTACGAATCTTTCTATAACATGTCATTGTCATTGCACTAAATTATTGCTGATCAATTCAATTATTTCGACATGGTGGGATTGAGGTATTTGCTTGTGAAGTGCAAGTGGGTCTTTATCCTTTTATGAACTATGTCAAATTTTCACATCACTTATCTTTCAGTGTAAAAGACAGTTGCTGATTTACAGTAAACTCCTATAACCCAAACAGGAGGATAAAAGCTGTCTTCTCTAGGTCCAATACCCTCTTTTGGGATTTTTCATCCATAGTTGTGAGGCGAAGATGGCCTACTCCTGTGTTGTTGGGACAAGCTTTTGATGATGATGATAAAGAATTATGTCTGAGACATGAAATTGTGATGTAAACATGTTGCGTTATGGTTAAAAATTTTTTGTATCCTAATCCTTGTCCAATCTTACAGATGCAGGTTCAAGGAAGAAATGTGTGAGACACGGAATAGTCATGTAAACATGTTGGGTTGGTTCAAAAGAAAAGAATTCTTTTCTATCCTAGTCCTTGTCCATTGTCATATATAGAGGTTCAAGTCTATAGTTGTGGTCCCTATTAAGTTTGTTACACGTGAACCCAGCCTAACATTAACAGCCCAGGTCCTTTCGGAAGGTAGTTAAGCTTTGGGTTCAGTCCAAATGTTCAAGTACCGAGTTCAGTTGCATTAGAACTGGACCATAATTTGTGAGTAGGGCACGAGCCCCAACGGGTCCTACAGATCAGAATTAACTAGACTTCAACGGTTGGACTCAATGTCTAATAGGTCCATAATTGTGAATCATAATTTGTAGTCGGCTGGAAAGCTAGCCCAAAACAAGAACTCTATTTTGATTATTTTGAGCGTAATTCTTCTGCTAGGATAATTGGGTATTTGGCTTCATGGTCAAGCCCAATACCACCATTCTTACGTCCACGAGTGTTGACCACACTTCGGATCCTGCTCCAAATCAAAACCAAAACAGGAACCCAGACGTGAATACTTGAGTCTAGTTCTCCTCTAGGATAAATGCGTACGTCGTTGTTCAGCCCAGTTCCATCATTCTTGTGTTGGGGTTGGACCCAATCTTCATTAGGCCCCCAACGGGGGCCATAATTTGGACTTTGCTGCAAAGCAGCCCCCAAAACAAGAACTCTAATCTGAATATTTGGAGTATAATTATTCTCTTGGGATAATTGGGTATACGTTAACATCATGGTCAATCCCAATTCTACCATTCTTGACTTGGTTTGGGTCGGCATGAGGTTCACTTCTTCTAGACTCTAGACCATGTTTTGTTTTTTGGAAAGTAGATACACGTGGCTGTCCTTAACATGTCTCTTTCCGCTTTTAGTAAGTGATGGATGTTGATGGTGTATATAGGTGTGATTTCCTTCATTCATGAATCTCGCCATATCTCATTTAACATGTGGCTTGTATTCATGTGTAAATAATTACCAAAAGAGAAAATGATTCTGGCTGCCGACGATTGCACCTAATTTAACTCCTCTTCTTATGTTTGATTCAACTCCATCCAATTTTTATCAATTTTAGTATGCACAGTTGAATTTTTTTTCAAATTATGCATGAAATATTATTAATATATTATTTATATCGAAATTAATTATAAAAAATATAAAAGTAAAATGAGGTGGTTTTCATATAGAGGCTATCATTTGAAGGACTATGATTTGATTAATCAGAGATGAACATCACATGCTAAATTAGGTAAATAGATGGGAGCATAACCAATGGTGGACCCTTCAAAATTTTCATTTCATCAGCACAGAATGGGTCATTTTGTAATGTTATCATCCCACAGATCAGCTTTAAAAAATTGCTCTAAATGGATGAGGTAGCTGCAGCCTGAGAGCATCTATATATGGGTTTGATTGGGTTAAAAGGCCAAAGGGTTAGCAGCATGGGGGAACTAGGTATTGGCATGGTCCCCTCTTGAAATTGTAAATTCTTCTAATACCCTATATTTGATAGGATTTTTATAGGTTTCTTCACATATGACCCTCTAAAATTTTCTTTTTTGCAAAGTGGCCCCAAGAAAAATTTTCTGGGTCTGCCCCGCGGCTAGCAGACTCAAATACAAAACTGTAAATTGTTGCTGCTGTAGGTGGTGGTCCTTGTGTGTTTTAGATGATATAATGATAAACTCAAGGATCCACCTTGTCAGAGGCATGAATTCTGGGTCACACCAAGACCGGACCTGAACCCAAACCCATTTATAACTACAACTTGATCCAAATAGATCTTTCATTGCTCTTACTTTGTAATTGTTTGTTTGTAGTGTAGGGTATAAGGCTTTTATACCTTATCTTATGTTGTTTGGCTTTATAATTTTTTTCTTTAATTAAGTATAATTACCATTTCAAAAAAAAAAAAATGATGAAATTGCCAGCCATAGCCATAGAGCAATATAGAGTCAATCAGGGGCAGACCCAAGAAAAAATCACTGAGAAGGCCACTATAAAAGAACAGGGGTTGGGGTGGGGCATGGCCACCCCCGGGGCCCTGACCTACCTGATTCAATGCAATGCAATGCTTGTCATCGTAAGTTAATTGGAGATTTTGTGGAGGTAGTTCTGTAACGATCAGTGTAGACACTCAAAATTAGGAAAAAAAAAAGGATGCTGTATTTGAAGGTCACTGAAATGGTTAGGGACATCCTCTCTATAGCAAGGTTTTAGCCATGGCCATCCAAAGTGGGCCACTTGTTGGGGTCTTGATCAATGGATCGTCATCTGTTTTTCTTTCCTTCTTTTTTCAAATTCTTCTTGTGTGTGGGCATTGACAATTGTGGGGTGAGGGTTGGATTGGGTTTTCTTTTACAGTTTTACAGTGAAACCATATTACAAGAGAATTTAAATAATAGAATAGAAAGATTCTGCTCTACAAAGAAAAAATTATATCATGCCAAAAACAGTGAAATAGAATATAACCAAATGTCCGACATTTTAAGATGACAACAAAAATTACACATGGGATATGGCCACCCATGACTCTGAAAACCGAAAGCAGCAAAATAACAAAAATCTGGTCCACAGGCCTCTCTATGAATCAGTACCAACCTGCATAGTTGGCAGCCACCCAGCCCTTATATGTACATGGGTTGCAAGTTGCAACAGAATCACCCTCCAACTGAACAACACCACATCTTCCCTCCTTCACATTATCATATAGCACAAGTGACCAGCTTTCTTTAACTTGGTCCTTGTAAGGCTTCAACCATGGCAAGCCTAAGCTTCATTGTGGGACTCATAGGTGCCTCACAAAAACTCCCAAAACTTCATTTCTTTGATGCCCCTTTGGTTGTTTATATGATTGTAGTTTTTCACACCGTTCCTGTTCTTGCAGGCAACGTTATCTCCATATTGGTCTTTGCCTCTCCAATGTAAGAGACTCTCTTCTCTAATTTTCAATCCATGTGAATTGGATTTTATCTGTCAGATAAATGCTTTTGGTAGATGCGGTTAACTGGGTTAATGGGTGGTGTATAACCCACATGTATTACGATACGTTATGGTGATGTATTGACGTGTCTATTATGAGTTTTTTTTTTTTTTTTTACATCATATGTTGTTGATTGCGATGTCAGAGTCACTTTTAAGAGAGTGGTGAAGAAGAAATCAATTGAGAACTACAAGGGACTTCCATATGTCTGCACTCTGCTTAGTACATCACTTTGGACTTTCTATGGACTTTTGAAGTCTGGTGGACTTCTTATTGCTACAGTCAATGGAGCGGGTGCTGCCTTGGAAGCCATCTATGTCACTCTATACATCATTTTTGCTCCAAAAGATACAAGGGTCTCTCTCTCTCTCTCTCTCTCTCTCTCTCTCTCTCATGAAGTTTTCTCACACACATGGTCGCCCGCATGCTTGTGTCAAGTACGGATTTTAAAAAAAATGAGGGTTGCAATAGATTAGTAGGTTTCTACACTCTGGTAAAAGTTCTACTCATTCTCCTAACTGCCTTATCTCAATTATGTTTCTCCATCTTAGTCTATTCTGGGCTAAATCTTGATAGGTTCCACTTCTTCAAATCCAACCTTTCTATTTCCATTTATATATGCTTCGCCCTCCCATTTTTTCTTGGCGGAATGGATTATGGCTTGAATAATGATGATTGCACATTAGTATTAAGAAACTAATATTTATTCCATTGCAGTAAATTTCTAATTGGATTTGAGTTTTGGGCAATTCGTTGGATTGTATAATAACTCTTGGTTGATTGGCCTTAATTAGGACTTTACAATACTAAGAGAACCAATAAATTTCGAATGTTTTAATAAAGAAATAATCTCAATAGTCATATGAACTTTATACTTTCTTCAAAAGTTCAGACTTTTTTTTATTTCTTTGAGATTTTAAAGTTAAAAAATAAAAAATAAGGAAAGACAAGAAATATTGAATGGAGCATCAAATATAATTAGAATTGCATGTGTTAAAGCTTTATATGGCTTCAATTCTGTTTGTATAAATCTCTTGTTGTTAATCACTGAATGCAACCTGTTCAATCAAACCCACAAATGCAACAAATTGTACTTTTGTGGCAGAAAAAAAGTAGCAAAAATTTTATATTTTCATTTTTTAGTTTTTCAAGCTGAAGCTCAGTACAAAAGAATGGTGAAAAAAAAGTAAAAGATGAAAGAAGTCCAGTCAAGTTTTGCTGATTCTTATTAGTGTCAGAGCAGCTTTGAGTTTCTGTTCTAAGTCCCTGGAAATATGACCAAGTCTAGCCAACTGAGTGACTTAATTCTCCATTCAGAGTCACAGACAGAAATTATCACTAATGCTAGAGAGTACTGTAACCACTATTTCAACATCCATATTGAATTATTATCTACACATTTCAGGTTAAGATGATCAAGCTGGTCGCGATATTGAACATCGGTTTTCTGGGAGTTGTGATCGCCGTTACTCTGCTGGCGATTCATGGGAGCCTGCGTCTTCTCGTTCTCGGCTTCATGTGTGCTGGTCTAACATTAGGAATGTATGCTTCACCAATGGCAGTCATGGTAAGATACCTCTCCCTTGTTAATTTTATTTTATCTAATCACTGGATAGCGCAGGAGTCTGATTGTTTTATCAATGCATAAATTGGCAGTTTAATAGAATTTTGGAGTCGAAAGATTTTTGTAGGCCATGTAATAGAACTGAGACTAACCGATCCTTGCTACAGAGAACAGTGATAGTGACCAAGAGCGTGGAGTATATGCCTTTCTTTCTCTCATTTTCCCTCTTCCTCAATGCTGGGGTTTGGTCAGCGTATGCTGTACTCGTAAAAGACTACTTCATTGGAGTAAGCTCCCGTTCCACAGATTACTTTTCTATGAAAGAATTAATACGGTTGCGCCATTTCCATAATATAGGCTAACAAGCATGGATACGAATAGAGATACGGGACACATATAGGGATAGGACACAAAGATATGGTAAATCCTAAAAAGATAGGATATGGACATGGGACACGTAGATACGCCAAATCCTAAAAAAATAAGATACAGATACGGATAGGACACAACAAATAATAAATATATATTTATATATAATCAAAAAATTAAAGAATAGTTACAAAATTAAAGAATATTTATTTTTTTACATATATATTGGGCTCAAATATTGTGATGCCCATTATGTGGACCAAATTTTCAATGAGGTGAGCCTCACTAGACAATATCTTAACATAAAAGGAAAAAAAATAAAGAAAAGAAAAGTTGGTTAGACAATATCTCAATATAAAAAAAATAGAAAAGAAATGTGAGCCAAGTGACTGGTTGGCCTAGTAGCCCAACAATAGAAAGAAAGAAATATAAAAAAAAGCCCCACGGGCTCCTACTCTTTTGTGAAAAGTGTAGAGTTGTTTATCCTTTTTGTTGGCACCTCTAACATTTAGGGCATGTTCGAATGGGAAAAGAAAAAGAAAATTGAAGAAGAAAATCCACTAAAATGGAAGAAAATTCATTGAACATTTAGACGAGTTCTGTGCCTCATGCCTGAGCCATGTTCACGTGTGTCTGAGCAGTGTTTGAAATTAAAAAATATTAAGAAAATAAAGCATGTATTTTGGCATATCAAACACATGTCAACTGAATTCGACACAAATACGGTCTAGACGTATGTCCGTGCTTTCTAAATAATGGGGCCTCATGAACTGGTGACCAAGGCCCTACTCAGATGGTGAATTGGTAATGATTGAGCAAAAAGGAAAAACTCAGATTGAATTATCGCACCTATCCAACATTTGACACTGTTTTTGTTCACAGTCAACCATTTTTATTTTCTTTTTTTGTCTTTTTTGAATGTTATTTGTTCATTACAGAAGCTTTATACGTGGATCACACTAACAAGCCAACCAACCAAGACAAAATAACATAGGCAGAAACACCAACCAGCCAAAAAAGAGGAGCCCACTTGGGAAACCTGCCTCCCAAGAGACTCTCCTCCTATAGGGCCTCAAAAACCGACAAAGTAATAATGATTTTAGTAGGTCGGCAGTACCTTCCTAGAAGGGGCCAAATTCTCAAAACATCTCGAGTTTCTTTCGACGTAATCACCTAGTTTCAGACTCTTGGGGCATCCTCTGTCCACGGTCTGTATCAAAATGCTATTTGTGCTGATTGTACATTCAGTTGTGGAGGCCACTGCATCAGATCAGGCAGCATAAATTCCTCTGTTTTGCAAGGGGCTTCTTTCCCTCCCTAGGGAAAGTGGAGCTTGTGTAAGCCAACATAACCATGAGGGGCATTTGTGGCTTAGTTGTAGAACTCATTTTTTGACTTGAGTGAGTTGACCCGACTCAATAATTACCAACTCGGGCTAATATCCCAATCTCAGACCAATGCGAAGAGTACAAGTCATCTGAGTTACTTCTCGGTTACTTTTTAGAACGGCCCATACTCTGATGCTCTAGATTAGATGTTGGGCCCTAGTCAGGCCCATACAAATTACGTCAGGACTTATGAATCAAGCTGGGTTGGATTGAGCACTATGAAAACATTGAGAAGCTCAGCCCGAACCTCAGCCATGCTGGGTTATAGTGAAATTAGCCAGGATAGGTTGGGGTTCAGTTTTCAAATCTTGGTTGGCAGGTTGAATACTGAGAATGAACTCGACCCAAACCCAGTCCATCTATTAATCATGTAAGAACTGTTAACTGAAACTCTTAATAAGCAGGTTGGGCTTGGGTTTAAAGAGTTAAGTCAGGAGCCATCACCGACACCAACAGTCATCAACCCAAATCGACCGACTCATTGTCTGAGTCACCCTCTACTCATGCCAGATTGGGCTGACCACAGTTTCAATTGTCAATACAGGTGCCTAATGCGATTGGTTTCATCTTGGGAACGGCACAGCTGGTCCTCTACGCGATCTACAAAAGAATAAAGCCCACAGCAAAACCAACGGATGAGAAGGATGAAGAGCAAGAAGGTTCGGCCCGCCTTGCCCGAGACATTGAAATGAAACAACGTGAGGAAGATGATGAAGAGAGTGGGAAAAGTAGAGCCCTCCACAAAGGAAGGAGTCTGCCTAAGCAAGGCCTGGCTCGTCAACACAGCATGAAGAAGATAGTGAAAGCCAACTCACTCAACCCATACGAGTTGCAAGCGTTACGGGCAGACGGAGAGAATGGACACGGTCCATAGGCCCAATTGTGCAGTTCTAACAAAAGACATATAAAATATGGAGGTTGTGAGGGACTTTACATAAGATGGCTTTTGTTTGTAATCCTCCGTTTATTTACCCCCTGAATACTTCAATACAATGCTTAGGATCGACCCATCAGTGTGCCCTTTTAAGGCCAGGGCATTTTCAATACAGGTCCTGTTTAGATGACCAGCACCTGTACTTTGTTATTGGAAATAGATTTTAGTAATGACTTGCACTAAGCTCAATTTAGTTTTAATTTTGGCTGTACCTTGTTTCTCTTTCTTTCTTTGGAAGTCATACTAGTTGGTCATCTGGGAGGATGAGACATATATAGGTCAATGATAAGGTGATTGTGCGGACAGCTCCTTTACCCTTGCTGTTTAAATGTCGGCAATGAATTGTTGATAAGTCTGCCTCCAGTGTAAATCAGGCGCAAGAACATTATTTGCCTCACTTAAGTTTCCGTAGCATAGCAGAAGACTTGAAGACACAGGTGGAGGCCAAAATGGGGCAAGAGGGGTCGACAATTGTGTCTCACAACGAGTTCAGACTCATAAATGTAGGTGTAAATAATGTAATTCGCGACTATTGAGAAGATTGCATTGGTACCAATTTGAATGAAAGGTATCCAACTAGTGTTTGAATGAGAGCGTCTTAATTGAAGTATGTGAGTCTCAACACCATATTAATAGCTTATTGGGCTAAATGACTATTTTGACTCAAGCTAGTTAGGGTGCGCATGGATTGGGGCCAGTCTTCCCTGGCCGGTTTTGGATCTTATATTTTAGTATTTGGTCTGGTCTTGGTCCTAAAGTTTGGATTTCTTTAATATTTGGGCTGGGCTAGGAATAGGCGATGGAAATCCCGATCAAGTATGAGGAGGTAATGTTTGTAATTTAGTAACTAAGCTGCTCAAACAATTGACATATTGCCCAATCAAGTGATGGAAAGCTCAGCTTCACTTGGTCCGATTGAATAAATGTAAGGTTTCTTTTGTAATTAGCTAATTTATGAGTTAGACAAAACTTTAGGTCCATTGAGTTGGATTTTATAATATTTTTAGAATGGACTCTGGTTCGTATCGTCGGAAGAATTGAAATGAAAACTTGAAGAAAAAACAGAAATTCGAAAGAATATAAAGCTGAGACAAAAGCTTTGCCCGCTCGAGCAACTAGATGCTTGCTCGAGCGGACCTGACGAATTTTGTCAGGCAGAAGCTTTTCCCACTCAAGTGCCCACATCTCTGCTCGAGCGCCTAACAAAAAAAACTCAGTTTCCTGATTCAAAATTATTTCTTATTTGTGCAAGAATTGTTAGTTCTTATCCTCCAAATCGCATTCCTTTAGGGCACAAATTGTAGGTGATTTAAAGGGTTCATCTCTCACCCCTAAGATATAGATCTCATTATTCTAAGTAGAAATTACACATTGGAGATTGTAAGGATTTATATAATTGGCTAATTCATGGGTTGGATAAAACTTTTGGTTTATTAAATTGTATTTTATATTTCTTTGAAATGGACTGTTGTTTGAGTCTCAGGATGAGCTGAAAAGAAGATATGAAGCAAATATAAAGAAAACTTGGAAGACTCTATTCGACCGATTGGATAAAGCTCGGATCTAAAAATTGTTACAATTATACAAGCGAAATTTGAAAAACAATACCAAGATAAAATAGGTAACTGATCGATCAAATGACATACAAAGACTCACATTCTTGTTGTAGAATTATTTTTTATTTGTGCCAGGATTAAGTTGAGTTCTATAATGACTATCCTTATGAAGCACGGATTGTGGATTATTTAAAGGGTTCCTCTCTTAACCTTAAAATACAAATCTCATTTTCCTCTCTTAACCTTAAAATACAAATCTCATTTTCCTAAGTAGAGAATACCCTTTGGAGATCTTCCTTCTTCTTCCATTGGAGAGAGTTTGTTGAAGCTTTGAGTTTCAAAGTTTGTTGCTTTTACTTCTTTATAGGAGATTGCTCATCTTATGAAATCAAAATAATTGAATCAAGCGCAAAGAGAAGGGCACATAAGGTCGAGTCGTGTCATGCATTCTTACAAAAAGAACTATATCTTAATCGAGAGATTGCCTAGAAAAGGTTGTAAATATATCTTGTAATTATTCAAACTTAGTGCTTCGTTTTCCTAGTCCTGAAGTGCTCATGGTTTTTCTTGTTTGAGTTTCGATGTAAAAATATGTGTGTCTTTCTTCTATTGTGGTTAATTGTTTGACTGCAAATTTACTTTTTATTATTCCACTATGTATTGTTTGGCTTGTAGTCTAGAAATCTGGAACCCTAAGAAGTTGTTCTTTTGATGAAGAGAGTTTAAAGTGATTCAAATTTTGATTTTAAGAAAATAGATCCCTAAGAAGTTGTTTTGTTCATGAAAAAGTTCAAGAAATTTATGAAAAAGAAGAAAACTGATACAAAGATTCCCAAATTTGAGAAGAAGTCTTCGAAAGGGGTTAAATGTTTTGGCTGCTAAGGTTATAGTCATGTTATACGTGATTGTAGAAACAACTAGAAAACAAAAAAAAATATGCTCTGATTTTTACTTGGGATGATGATTAGTTTGATGAGGAAGAAGAAAAATCTTGAGGATAAGGCTACTGATTTTGCTCTTGGCAAAGAAAATTTTGTTGCTTTTATGGCTAAATCTTCACAGTGTTCTATTGACAATTGTTCTAACAGAGATGATGATGAAGTGTCAGATGAAGAATCGAATTAGAAGGAGAAGTACAATACTTTGTATAAAGATTTTGCCAAGGTAACTAAGTACGACAACAAGATAGCAATCAACTGGAAAGCTTCCGATCTTCAAATTCTATCTCTCAAGAAAGAATTAGAAAAAAAACACTTGGACATTAAGGTCAATCTCTTGAAAGGTCAAAAAGGTTCTATGGTTGATAAATTGACTACTAAGAGTCAAAATTATGAACAAAAGGTTAAAGCCTTGGAGGAAGAGTTGCAGACCTACCAAATTGAGAAATTAAATTTGAATGACAAACTAAAGATGGCTTTATTTGAGCTCAATGTTACAAAAACTTCTCTGAACAAGATGAACATTGTATCAAAGACACTCATTGACATCTAGTGTAGTCAGAAGTTGCCTCATGAGAAACGCACTCTCTGTTATAAACAAAGTGCATCTACTTCGAAGGTTAAAGGTAAACTATTTTTATTAGAAGTTTAGCTTAAAATTTTATGGCATCTGCTACTCCACATGCTGTGCACACAAACCATGTTAGGAGTTGTAAGAACCCTTTTTTTTTTAAAAATTTTGGCATATTTAATATAGACCATAGATTGGATCCTTGTGGACCCCACCTGTTTCTCTTATTTCAATCAAGTCACTACTGTTATTGATTTATCAAATTGTGTTGCCAATATTAATATTGAAATAATGTTGAGATTAATGGGATTTGAAGGGAAGTATTTAGTTGGAAATTTAAATTGAGAAAGTTTTCTCCAGGAACGTGCTCTTTCAAATCCTATTTAGGATGTATTTGGAAGCAGGATAAGGGGGGATAAGCAACTTTTTTAATCATGTCCCTCGTATCCCCTGTTTATTTGTATTTTTAGTGCCTGGAATTATATTATCCTAGTTTCAGCGCTACTATAAATTAATACTTACTATGGGAGCTTAGAAAATCCCACATGAGAGGTGGGATAGCTTGTGTTGGCTTTGAGTGTAGATAGGATTATATTTTTTAGGTATTTTTGTCCCTTATCCCCCATTTATCTGAATGCACCCAAATATGAGATTAAATTCACCTCTTGGATAAACGAAATCCCATTCATGCAATAATACCATTCTATGGGCTTGCATGATATTGGCTATCTAATTTTATTAAAAAATTTATCCTACTTCCAAATACCCTTAATGTGGAAAGCCAACTGATGTTGGTGATTAAAGCCTTTATAGGCTTTTCACGCACGCCCCCCCCCCCCCCCCCCCCCCCCCCCCCAACAAAAAAAACATAAATAGTCTCTGGCTCTTCCTACTCCTCTCCCCATTAAAAGAATCTCCCTCATCTATAGCTCTTCCTACTCCTCCCATACAAAGAATCTCCCTCATCTATAGCTGTCTCTCTTCCATTGAGGTAAGGTTCCCTCTCCCTTTCTCTTTTCTTCTCATGTTTACTATTATATAGTGTTTCTCTTTACATATTTGCATGTGGGGATGTGGGCTTCTTTTTCTCTAATCATCACCTTTTCCCTCCTACTACAGCACCTGCAACCCAAATCGTTCAACCCCACCTCTCTGACCGAACCCTAGGTTCCCATATTCTCCCTCTGCATTTCTCCGTCCACTGCCACAGCACCGGCCCCACCTGTTCATCTTCTCCAGCAAACCAAAAAGCCCGACACCACCAGATCGCAACCCATTCAATCAAACTTCATCATCACCATATCATCTCTGCCTCCACTACTATACCCACTTTAACGATCAAATTCAACCCCACCACTTTCATCACCATTAGAACACCCATCTACAAACTAACTCGATCTTGTAATCTTGTAATCAAATCAGATTCCTATCTTGTCATCCTATCCCTCACCATTGTCAAGAATCCACCCAAACAAACACGGACCCGACCTTCTCCCCACCTATAAACACTCTCTCTCTCGTCCAAACATCTCTTCTTCATGGCCATCACAACCCATTCTGAGGAATCCAGAGCACACTCATTCGATTTTATATATTTTGAAACATTGACTTCTAGTAGTGGGCCATCACATCATAACACAAGTATCAAGGTTTATCCCTTGTTTTTCTTGATTTAGGCAAATCAATTTACCAAAGTAAAAATTTATTAGCTTATGGCTATATGATCGTTTGGTCACGGTGATATGAGGCCCACCGTGTCTCTGTGATACCCGGACCATTTGAAATCTGCCTCCTAGTGGCACTTGAAACCGGACTGGATTTAAGTCAGACATGACCTGAACCAATTTCTTTAATGATACTTGGCTATTTTGATCTAAGCCCGTATCCTACTTGACTTAGATTAATGACCTGGCCTATGATCGATATGGATAGACCTGATTTGGATAATTTTTATAATGCTCTGTCTAGCTTCTTTTGGTTGGTGAAAACTTGACTCAAGTATGAGCTATTGATAGCAGGCCTATTTACTGGCATGGTTGTGACTACTTCATCCAAGAGGATTATATTATAAGGAATATGCGAGATGCCGACGTAATGTTGTGCTTGTGTATCATGAATGTAAGAGTCATGGTTTCAAGCTGTATTGGTTTTTGACCTGAACTGGATCTATACAGACTACTGGGATAACCTACTTGAGGTTTTAACGCGACCTTATTCCCTTACCTCATCGGACATAGACGTGTCCCCTTAAACTGAGGACCCACAAGGCCCTATGACCCTCAGGTCCCATCCTAACGCATTGAAACTCAGGCCTGAGCCCATTGATTGAACCCATTTAAACTACTATCCCTAGCCCAATTAATGAGTTTGTTTTAACCCGAATTTCTTAGGCCCATGTGGCCCACTGGCAATTGAGCCATTTGATGTATTTGTTTAAATCAAGTACTTAAGCCCACTCACTTATGACTACCATTGTTATTAGTATTATTACTCCTTTGTCCCACATATTGACCTAGGCCCAGGCCATCTATATTGATAACGTCAACCCTTGGATCCGGCCCATCTAATGCATGACACCCGAAACCACCTGAGACGGCCACCCATTGATGTTTCCCACACCATTCATTTATCAAAATCCAATCCATTAACCTATATGCATGCATGACTCCCATCACCAAGGCCCACTTGTATTATTAAATAAATAAGCCCAATCAAGGATGTGCCCACTCATCACTTTGTGACCATGCCTTAGCCCCAATTCATCTCCCGTAATTATGACCCAAATCCAGTAGAGCTTGTGCATGAACCCATCCTCTAGACTCATTTGCTAATCCGCTTGCAAATCATCGTTAACAGGAAGCCGCATCGTTTCTCTGAAATATTTAGATTGGGCAAGTCGTGCCCGTCATCCGTTGTTGATCTAAGGTTTGTTTGTTTGTGGGGGGTCGTTGTTTTGAGGGCCGTCAAAAAAGGCAAGTAGTCTTACAATGTTACCCTAGTACTTGAGTTTTCTTGTTCCTTGCCTCAATCGTGATTTAAATTATAAAGTTTGTGATATTACTGAAATAATTATAGAATTTTCTATGATGTTGCTACCTTTTATTTGCTTGATTACTTTGATTGGTTTTGATTATAATAATGTTAGACTTGATATCGCTTCCCTTTTGCGTATTATTGTCACAGATTTGTTATTTGATTTGAGAAAGCAACAATAAATTTGTATTTTGATTATGCTAAGGATATGCCTTTTTAGATTCATAGCTTTATTTCCAGTGGAGGAAAGTGTGAGACCTAACTTTGCCTGGATAATCCCTTAGGGCATGTTTGTTAATTTTACCTCAAAGTAAAGTTAAAGCCATCTTTCATTTCAAAATACAACAAACTAAAAGAGTCAAATCAAAAGACCACATTTCAAAAAAATTCTTCTACCTTTTTATACAAAAAAGTCAAAAAGCTACTTTCTCATCTCCTTTTAATATAAAAAGTCAAAAAGTTATATTCTCTCTTCACTAAAAACAAAATCTAATCATTGGATTGATTTAACCTCTCTCATTTTTCTATCTTCTAAAATGATCATTTACCTCACTTCACTCTACCATTTAAATTAACAAACAACCCCTTAAGGCAAGATTCTGTCGAGTGGTCCTATGAGCTAAGATAGAGGACTTCACAAGAGTAAAGGTGTAATGGTTCAGATAACACCGTGAGACATTGTTCAAGTCCCATATCGGAAGTATCCAAGTTATAATCGGCTTTAAGCTAAAACTTGAATTTACAAAACTATATAATTTTCATTTCTCAAAATTAAGTGAACTGTAATCATATGAAAATAGTAATTTGAAATTAAATACATACCCTGATATTTTGCTAAGATTTAATTGCCAATTCTTATTTGATATGAACTATTGCCTTAGAAATTGTTCTTCTCCGTTTCTTGTTAATTTGTTCGAAACCGTAACAACACAATTTCATATATTTAAATGTTACCTGTTTGCTATGGTTTCATAGTGAGTTTACTTGTTGAGTTTATTCACCCCATTTGTTTTTCCCCAAATTTTCATGGTTGAGCCAGAAATCGAAGAGATTTAGCTTGCTTGCGAGACCGGGACTATGTTGAGTTGCTAAAATTTTTGCATTAAATATTAGTGGCATCTGTAGGAGTTTAGTAATTATTGTTCAATGAGATTTATTAATAAAATTTTCTTTTAGTTTAATTATTGTTGTGAACCCATCATGCCTTATGATTTGAGGGTCCCAAGGATCTCGGATCTTGGGGTGTTCAAGAGTACTTCAAAAAAGAAGAATGTATCTCATCATAAAGCTACACATATATGCCGTCCTTATGGAATTAAAGGACACGTTTATCCCCATTGCAATAAGCTGTGAGGTTTACCAATGAACAAGCAATAAAAGAAGCAGTTGATTAAGCCAAAGATTAAGACAAAAGCTATTTGAATCAGAAAATATAACTTGTCTGATAAATTGGTATACACTATGCTCAATGTTTAAACTTTGCAAGTATGGGTGCCAAAGTCTAAATGCCCATGATCCAGACGATTAAGCTCCTACCCCCAGTGGTACTACGAAAATGACATTAAGGGAGAATTACAATAGAGGGGGAGCTACTACTTGATCCTGATTGACAAATATGTTACATGTAGACATCAACTATATTTTTTCAATTATGGACAAAAATGGGCAGTATAAAGGAATGAAGATTGAAGGCAATTTTTTTTTTTGTTGAAATTTACTCAATGTAATTTTGACTTTATTGTTTGGGTAAATTGTATGAGTTTTGTCCACAAATTGCTAAAGAGAGGAGATTATGAGGGTTTTTTTTTTTTTTTTGTAATTGGCTAATTCATGGGTTGAACAAAACTCTAGGACCATTGAGTTGAATTTTATAATTATTTATAATGGACTATGGTTTGTATTGCCGAAAAAGCTAAAGTGAAGACTTGAAGACAAAATAGGATTTCGGAAGAATAAGAAGTCGGGAGAGAAGCTCTACCCATTCGAGCGACCAGATGCTCGCTCGAGTGGACTAACGAATTTCACCTGGCAGAAGGTTTTCTCACTCGAGCACCCGCTTCTCCACTCGAGTGCATGACAGAAAAAACTTAGTTTCTTGATTCAAGATTGTTTCTTGTTTGTGCAAAAACTAGTAGCTATTAGTCAACAAGTAGTATTCCTTTAGGGCATGATTTGTGGGTTATTTAAAGGGTTCCTTTTTTAGCCCAAGATACATATCTCATTATTATAAGTAAAGATTATACATTAGGGATCATCGTACTTCTCTAGAGCTTTCATTAAAGAGATTATGCTAAAACTTTGGGTTAGAGAATATTGTTTTTACATTTCTTGTAGAAGATTGAGAGCACCTTATGTGTTCAAGGTGTGGTGTGATCATGCAGAGAGTCGTGCCTAACGAAGAAGAGTCGTAGCAAGGAGAGTTGTACAAGAAAAATTCGGATCTTAAATCAAAAGAGTAACTGGATAAGGGTTGTGAGTATATCTTATAACTGCTTGCTATTGCTTGATAGTTGATCCTCATTGGATTCGTAGTTTTTTCCTGGTTTAAATTTTCAACGTAAAAATCATGTGCCTCTTGTCTCTTATGTGGTTGATTGATTTACTTTTTGCCAGTTCTTTTATTTTATGTTGTGTTTGTGACTTGCAATCTAAAAATCCAAATCTGAAATGATCCTTCAAGAAATGAGTAGGCTTGGGCCATGAACAAACCTATATCTTATTGAGTAACTAGGTTGCTTAAGGAAAACCTCCAAAAATACAATAACTAAAGGCTCCTCATGGCTACTCGGAAAGTTTTTTCCCCCAAAGTGTCTTTGTGCCATGCCCTCTCAAATGCTCATGCAATGCAGAAAGACCCAATCACCCATATCGTGCGATTAAACAAGTCTTAAAATGTGATTAACACAATCTATATATATTCATTAATCATGTGTCCATTGATCACACATTTCTATTAAAGATTCAATTGTATGGTGCAATCAACTTCTACTTGAGTAAAACTTAGTGATATACTGATGTGAATTAACTGAATCCAACAATACTATAAGTGCATAAGTGTCTGCAATAGACAGTAACAAGTGCAGGTCGATTCAAAGAGACTCGTATTCAGTAAAATTAAAAACTGAAACTTTTAAACCAAATAATAGAATTTGAAGAAAGTTGCTTTGAAGTAATCTAGCAATATCAGAAATTTAAACTAAAACAAAAGTGCAGAAAATTCAATGATAAAATAGATAAGAGCTGTCAAAATCCATTAAATAAAATAAACAATCAATCAATGAAATCATTTCATTATTCTTTTTGTCTCAAAATAGTTCAGATAAAAAACAAATCAATGTTTCTTATTCAAAAAATTTATCTTTAGCAAAAACCGATTTTAATTAAAAATAAAATCCAAGATCTCATTCTCCTCATAAAAGAATGGATCATCATAAGTATCACCAATCAAACTAAGCATAAACCATTAAAGGGAACTCAACACTAAGCATAATTTATCAAAGTAAGCATAAATGATCAAAATCAATCCATTAAGAACAAGTAATGGAGGATGCCTTTGGCATGAGGATATATCTATTAAGGCAATCATTCAAAGAGACATACACGAAAAGAAATAAAATAATCACATAAACTGAAAGGTAAATCTACTTAACTATCTTTTTGCTTCAATTAAGAAGACTAGCCAAACATTATCAAGAACTTCAGTATGATTTCTATTAAAAGCATCCTTGTATAATGATCACTCTTTGAGAATCTCTGTTCTAAAACCTAGTTTCTGGAACAAGGCTACAGAATAACTTAAAAATAAAAAGAAAAAAGAACTGATGGAGGAAGAAGAAGAAGAGAAAAAGAGAGAGGGAGGTGGTTGGCGTCCAACCCTAGCATGGGATGCCCCAACCTTTATCCTTTTTGGCAATCCCAGATTCATTGAATCTGGACTTTTTTGTATTCATTAATAGACTTTTGAGCCAATAGGAGACTTGGTGGCCAATTTGGGTGGAGGTAAGATTATCTTGGGTTTTTTTCTACATATAATGTTTATCTCTGACAAGGGCTACTCCTCAGCTATGGTCCCAGTTGAAATGTGCAGCAAATGATCTTCATCGGTGTGGATTTTATTTGCAATCCCATCTAAAAAACTATATGCAACTTACTGAGGTCATAACTTGGTCATTTAGCTCCGAATTGTACAATCTTGGGCTCTACGGACATCTGCTCCAAAAGAGCTTGCCAACAATAATAGATTGTACCAATTCGACATTCAAATTGAGAGTTATATATGTTCTAAGATATGTTGTCCTGAAAAAAATGGATTTGATTTCTTTTCTGATTTGAAGTAAACTTTATCTCTGCAAAAGTTTTAAATTTGAGAGGAGATTGATTTGTGGCTTATTCAAAATCTTTTGAGTACTTATCTTTCATCACAATTTAGTTCGAGTTAATTCAAACTACAAACAATGTGGATTTTGCCATGTGGGAAATATCCTTTGCTTGAATGGTGGATCTTGCGAGAAGTCTTTTACTTTAATTAGGACTTTTGGAATTTTTTGCAAAAATAATTTGGATGAGTGGACCCCCATAGTCTACCTTCATAGATGTAAGACCTTATGTCCATAAGTGTGTGGGCACTTGGTGTATTCTTCTCCTATCTTCATTATTCTTTCTTTTCAGCTAGAATTCAGCAATACGGGCCCCAAAGTGAATGTTTGTGTTGTAAAGTGAGTACTGTGGCAGAGTCCTAATGCAACTAGGACTCATCTCAAAATCCTTCATAAGGTTCTGTGGGTCCTAAGATTTCCATTCCCTATGCAAATTAGCTTAAATCGTAAAGTAGTGAACAATCTTGATTGAACTGGGACTCCTTCGAAAAGAGTCCTAATCCAACTAGTATTCTTCAAAGAATTGAAAAATTGCAGGAAATGATGTAGAGAATATGTATGTACTACCAAAAAAATGAATTTTAGCGAGGATCGTGGCCGCCGCGAAAAGTGAATTTTGGCTGCCACTAAAACCCTTTTTTCTCTGTAGTGATGTAATGCTTGAATTTACAACCTTGAAGTGCAAATGCATAAAATGACAAAATTTAGTGAAGACAGTGAATTTAAGCTAATTAAATCTATAATTCTAAATGACTTGATGAATTTATGATGCAATTTTATGATTTTAACATATACCGTAAAAAAAAGGTCAAAGAGGATTTGGGTCTATTGAAGTGCATAAGAAAGTATAGTATAAAGGCCTTTCAAAGATAAAATTTGAATCTTTCACTAAAAAGGAAAAAAGAAGAAAAAAGATAAAATCTAAAAGATATAAGACAAGTGTAAAAAGGCAACTGGAAGAAACCAAAATACTTAAAGATCAACATTTTTTTGGGGAAGCCCAATCCTCTAATGTCATTAACTTTGTCGTGGAATAAAACAAAAGCAAGGACAGCTTAGTTTTGTCCTTTTACCATTTATCTTTAACCTTCTTACTTCTTCCTAATCCCTAGTTCTCCTCTTCCCTTCGAATTTATTTTCATCTATCTAATGCTCTCTAGTGTAACTGGATGAATGTCCCCTTCTAAAGTAACATTTTTTCTGGAAAAAGGTTAGTATGTTTCCAAAGTAGTTGCACAATGTTCCAGTGTGCAAATAACAAAATGAAAGCCAGCTTAGTCACGCCTGCCAGACAAATAACAGAATGGACGCCAGCTCAGTCACACTTGTAGACAACCACGGCCAAAGTAAAACCCATATGTTGATACCATCAAATAATTTGGTTGATTACATTTAAAACAGGTTTGCGAAACTTTTCATGTACTGAAATTCAAGGGGGGCCCTACTCATGAATCTACCTGCTACATTGGCTTTATGATCAGGCTGACAAAATTCATTTTCATTGAGTTACTATCAACCATAACAAGATTCTTTGGATCTCAACTTACTTAAACATGATGCTACATTTCATTGCCTTTTAGTTTCAAAGATCCCACCGGAATGCAAGTTACAGGGTAAGTTCCTCATCGCTCTAGAGCAGGGTGGTTGGATGTCTCGTTCAGATGAATGTCTGAAAAAATCTCAAGTCATCTCGGTAGCAGAGGTCCATTATTTGAGGCTTATGATTGGGCTTTGTGTTGTCTTCTGGATACATTTTTCTATATTGTTATCGACGGCGGGTGATCTCAGGCTACCATCTACATTATAATATATTAAAGCCAAAAATTTGGGATTCAATTTTGACAAAATTTCTTTCAATTTTGATTTTTTTATTGAAACTTGATAAAAGGCAAAATGTATAGTGTCACGCCCCGGGCCTGAGAGTAGGGTAGTCTGGTTGGGCCTGTGACGTGGTATACATAATTCCGTGATAATTCGTACCGCACTTAGGCAAATACAAATCTTCACAAGGAAAATTTTCTCAAATCATAAGCGTTAGTGTGCAAGGAAGATCCATGAGCATATAAGTGTTTATCAATCTATGGAAATAGCAGTGCGTTATATACCCAATCACACCACTAGTGATAATAAAGAGTATATATAAATACCTGCTTAAGCCATTCCATACTAAAGTACATAGATAAATAATGGATTCAACATGATCCCAAAAGAGTCTATTTGTCCAATGCATACTAAAGTAATAGTGCATAAGTACATGATGGTCAAAAAACAATAATAATACATATCCACCAATAAGAAAATAAGTAAAAGTGTATCAAGTAAGACATGATGGCATGATAAACGGGAAAATCCATATCTCCAAGACTCCCAAGTGTTGCAATCGTGAGACGCTCTATCATATATATTTAATAAAAGATATCACCAGGTGTCCACTTAACTAATCCTGAAAGAACACACGCGGTGTGCTCCAGATTCATGATGATAACCGAGTCTAGGCTGGGATCTGCTCCTGCAACACTAAGGGTAGCACCCTAAGCATTATAGCTTACCAAGAATAGGCAAGTAGTCCTCAAAACATATGGTTTTCAATAAAGAACGAAAGACATGATTAATTTATAAGAGGTCAATAATAGTCCACTAAGTATGTTAGCATTCATAATGAACCTATGCATAAAGGAATCAATGTAAAATAAATATACTTGTAATTTTGGCAACCACATTACTAATATCCTTCCCAAAGGAGAGCATTTATTGGGATAAGTAAAGAACTAAGTAGCTAATTCGATTACCCTAAATGAGCGTCGACTCACTCCATAAGAAAAACGAACTGCAGCGGTGCAAATCTCAAACTTATACTTAAACCCGCTTGGCCTTTTAGAGTTAAGCTCAATAGTGTTGACTCCATAATCAATAAGAATAACATAAATAACACAATCGTGTGTTCTCACTTGCTTGCTTATCACAACTTGCATACATACTATTTTTTGTAATAACTTAAGGTACCATGATATCGTTGAAGGATAATGGTAACAACAATAAATGCAAAGGAGATAGAAGGATCATAACCAAGCTAATGAGATAAAAGTAAGTGAAGAAATAAAGAAATCATAGCAAAAGTGAATAAATAAAAAAATCATAGCAATATGCATAAACTTTCAATTTAACAAGAAACAAGGATGATTTACGAGCCAAACTATTCTAAGATGCCCATGTCTTTAGCATTTGACTTCTGTGTGGCCATAGGTCATCTAATGTCATGTGTTACCAAATTTCCTAGTAGCGCATTGTGTATGAATACAGACATTGGACTCCTATGACCACAAGGGAATGGTATAACATTAAGACTAATCGAATCATCTAACGAGAATTAATGACAACCAATATTTTTCTTGTGTACCCAATTTGATTTCATTGGGCCAATATTACGTATAGTAGTTTCAAGAGTCAAAGTCCTACATGGTCATAAAGTTCACCTAGTGTTCTAAGGTACCACTTGACCCCATAATCAAGCTCAAGGTTCCCTATGGTAAGTTTGACTTAATCAAGTCACATTGAATTGGATTGGAGCGGGTTACAAGCAAGAATAAGATAAACTAAAATGAATAAATAAATTGGTCAGACCCCACCTGATCAATCGGGCCTGGGTTAGCACGAGCTTATGGATGCAAAACAGCCCTCAACAGGATTTATTTATAATTCCAAGACCTAAAGAGTTAGAAGAAAACAATTCTAAGGAGTTTAGTAACAAAAAAAAAAAAAGAAAAAGAAAAAAAAAAGAAAACTACTTATACCAAGTGTTTAAATTGTAGCCTTCAAAAGTTCATGAATAAAAGTACAGCTCAAAATCGAGGTTTTATTTGGATTTCACAGTACTTATAGTAAGGAAACAACTAATTAGATGTGGCCAAAAAAAAAAAAAAAGAAGTTTCAAGGTTAAATTTATAAATTTAAGAATTTGGAATCAAATATAGTTTTATAATAAAAACATGAAAGAAAGGTGGGCTCATATTAACTTTCTAAATCATATATAGTTTAATAATAATAACATGAAAGAAAAGTTGTGGGCTCATATTAACTTTTTGAATCAAATATAGTTTAATAATAATAACATGAAAGAAAACTGGGCTTATATTAACTTCTTGCAGC
The DNA here is from genome assembly GCA_037013555.1 of Sextonia rubra. Lineage (NCBI taxonomy): Eukaryota > Viridiplantae > Streptophyta > Magnoliopsida > Laurales > Lauraceae > Sextonia > Sextonia rubra. The sequence continues at coordinate 11,756,994 of JASUAD010000007.1, read as the reverse complement.
CCAGAAAACATGTGACATTTACACCTAACGTGGAGGTGTTCTGGCTACACTGGATGATGGCCAAACTTTGCCCAGTTCACATTGGGTCATGTACCTTTAGGATCACCCATGTATTAAGGCTTAATTTAATGGATCAGATCCTTGATCCTTTGGCCCAGGTGGGTCCCACATTCAATCACAAAATCTACACAATGTCGAGTTCTCTTTCCTGTTCGTGTTTCTTCTCTACCATTCCTGATCAAGTAGTGTTAGGTATAACCTCTAAACATGCTATCAATAATATAATAATAGGTTGGCAAGGATTACAAAGTGTAGAAAGGATTTAGGGCCCACATGCCATATATAAAGGTCTTGCGATTCTGTAGCCCTTTGTAAAACTAAGATTCTATAACCTTTTTATAAACTTGGTAAAATCAAGAAAACCATCTATTATCCATAATTTCATCATGAAAAAGGAATCCAAAGCGAGACTCTAAATCTAAAAAATATATACCTGTAGATTAAGAAATTCTACTCATTAAGTCATCCTACATGAATGAGACATAAAGAGAATGGGCTGTACAAGGCAATAGGTTATAGAATAATGAAAGAATCAACTACAAATAACACACATACATGTTACCACTTGCTTCTACTTGCCTTGAGGTACTCCAAAAATCACTACCAAAGCCAAAATAGGAGAAATCCCCAAATCTAGATGCTCTACAAAAACCATACGCATGGAAATGACATGAAATAAACAAAACGATGAGATGAATGCCATGAGGAGATGATTTGATGGGTTCTTAAGCTCAAAAAACAATTTACAATATTCAAATGGGCACAAGTAAGAAGATGGGTTGGGCTTTCTTACCATAAAAGTGGTTCAAAAGTGTGAAGATGCCTTTTTCTCTCCAAACAAACACCGAAGGGGATTAAAGGAATGTGAAGAAGAAGATGGAGCTAACTTCTAATAGGTGAAATCTCTCCCTCTCACACACTCTAACTTGTAGGAGAGAGGAAGATGGAGTGAAGATGAGCTTGGGGGATAGGTTTTTGTTTAGGAGGTACGAGAAGCTCTCTCTTTGGAGAGAGTGTCTTTATATAGTACTAGAGTTGCTCCAATAGTTTGAGTTTTTATTAGTAAGTCCTCTATTAGGAGCATTTACAAGGAGGCTCCTAAAAGGTCCTACATAAGTGACTTAAGTCTAATGCGTAAGGTCCACTTCATGATTTGGATGCCCATGATAAAATGCACATAATGAAATGAAGAGACGTATAATGGTGCATGATTAACTTAATTAAGATCACAAATTGGTCCATGAACTACCTAATCTAAGTTAGGGCCCCACCCATTCTACCTACCAAAGACCTAATTAACACTACAACATAATCAATTAGCACAAATAACGAGGAATTAGCAAATCAACCCTAAATCAGGGAACAAGATCTTACATCCTCCCCCACTTAGGATCATTTGATTCTCCGAATGAAACATACCTACGAGACCTTGAGAAGTAACCTTGGGTACTTCTTCCTAACCTGCTCCTCGAGCTCCCAAGTGACATCATCTTGATCATGGTGCTCCTAAAGAAGCTTGACCCAATAAATCGTTCGGGTGCACGAAACCTGTTCTTTCTCGTTGATCACTTGAAGAGGGCGTTCATCATACTCGCATCAAGATGCACCTGAATCTCTTCTTGTTCAATGACATAAGTCAGGTCTCAAATGTATTTCTGGAGCATCGACACATGGAAGATATCGTGCACTCCTGCAATCTTTGAAGGTAGACTCAATCGATAAGCAAGATCACCAATTCCGCTGTGGATCTCAAATGGCCTCACATATCTCGGAGCTAACTTGTTTTTCTACCCAAATCTGATAATACCTTTCATCAGAGAAACCTTCAAGAACACCATTTCTCCAACCCGAAACTCAAGATTTCTGCAGTGCTTGTAGGTATAACTCCTATGGAGAGAATGGGCAACTCTTAATCTTTCTCAAACCTCCTGCACTTTCTCCACTGTATCTGGGATGATAGAGGGTCCATGAAAGCTTCTTCTTTCTATTTCTTCCCATGAAATTGGAGAATAATATTGGCGACCATAACGGGCTTGGAATGGTACCATCCCAATACTCACATGGTACTATTATTGTAGGTAAATTCACACAAAGCTATGTGCTCATCCATTCACAACCGAAGTCCAAGACATTGGCTCGCAACATGTCTTCAAGAGTCTGAATAGTGCACTTTGATTGTGTGTTTGTCTATGGATGGTAAGCTGCACTGAAACTAAGCTTAGTCCCCATAGTCTTCTAAAATGCCTGTTAGAACAACTGTAACACTCCGACCCAGCTTGACTTCGTTTAACACCTAATTACTGTTGTTTTCGTTGTTAATTGTGTTTTGCTTTTGTTTTGGATTCGTTGCAGGTCATGGATAGGTAGTTGGGTTGAGTTTGACTTGGATTAGGTAGACTAAGCCCTTTTTCATAATTTTAGCCTTTCTTTGACATGGTCATTTTTGCATCATCTTGATGTCAACATGTGTCTTTTGTTGAGCTCGTTAACTTTCGTAACTATGTTGTTTGCAACTGAGGTCGTATGATTCCACTGGACCCGGATTTGACTCAAACTGGAAATTGATTTATGACTTGGACTTTATTGTAACTTGTACATCCACTTCCCTTATATAAGATCCACTTCATCGACTCAAGCTCTCTCTCTCTCTCTCTCTCTCTCATTCTCTTCTCTCACTGTTCACGTGGATTTCTCTCTCCCTCCTGAGTTTCCTTCTCCATCGATCAAGCCAAATTGAGGGACTTTGGTTCTTTCATTCACTGGAGTTTGGATTGAGGTGAGTTAGAGGTCCTCTCCATCTCCCCCATCTTCTTCTTCTTCTTGTTTCCATGATTCCATGACTGCTCACGATGTTTTATTTCTCTTCTTCATGCATGCATGATAACAGTGGTGGTGTTTGGATGTGAATGAGCCCAAGGACAGTTATTGGTATGATTGAACTCAATTAAGGCAAGTATAAGCTTAACTTGTATGAACCCATGTTAGTAATTACTTGATTTTGGTTACTTCTCTTGTCTTTGCATGGACAATAGGTTTACGGCCCAAATTGAGCTTATTTCCCCTTTTTTCTGTTGAGATTTGCTTATTTCAGGTTGTTCCAGCTTTTCTGTATTTGATTCAGAATTCGACCACGCGCATGCACGGCTAAGCCATGAAATGTGCTACGGCTAAGCCGTGAAACACACTATGGCTAAACCGTAGGACCCACCGTAACCTAGCCATAGAACAGTACAGGGTAACACCTGAAAATAACTGAGAGTATGCAAATCAACAACTCTTATATGGCCTAGCCACGGCTAAGCCGTGAAGCCTTTTACGGGGAAACCGTAAGGCTCTTTCGGCTAAGCCGTAGGGTTGCCTACGGCTAAGCTGACTAACTGGAATAGGAAGAAAGATGGGAAAGGTAAGGGACCTGTCGGACCTTTACAGTAGAAGGTAGGCACCTTTGACTGGCCCAACGGGACATGATAAAACGTGTGAATGATCTCGAAGGCTGTGAATCATTTATATTCGTTATCCAGTTGTTAAGCACCTCCCCATGTGTGTTGGTTTAAGGGACTTCGGTGCACTAGCTAATACAATGCGACATTAGACAACGGTGCATAGAATAACTTAAAACTACATCATCATGTATGGTTAGAAACACTGAATAAATATATTAGAATTGGTTAGTAAATGACTTTGATTCGCTATGCTAATAGTTGCTTACATGACATATGTCTGTCGATCATTGATCTCCACTCTCTAGCATGATTACTTGTTTCCGCTACTTTCACATTGTTAACTATGTCTCTATGGTTTATTTACCTTGAGTATGTATGTATGATTCACGTATAAGAAATGATCTCGGATATGCACGCACGATATGCTTGTCACGATCTACTCAGGGTTTTTATGATTGACTTTGTATGGTCAGGCATTACTTAGCCTCAGCCTTAGGATCCCGACGGGGTGAATTTGGTGTAATTTTCATGGCCTTGCTGCTGTAAGGAAACGTCTTGGGGAATCCGGACCCCAGGAAACCCGAGACCCATTTGTACCCTGGCCCGGACAATGGTGTTCTCTGCACGGATATAAGATCCCTCTTTTGGGAGCATATGGCAATGTAGTCGCCAACTAGTTATGTACAAAACATGTATACATTGATTCGTATGGCATATTTCTTTCTTGCACGACAGCTTAGTATATAAATGTAACCTATTTTGACTTACATGATGTTCTTTATTCTATTAGACACAGCATGCGTTAACTGTTATGGCCTATACTTTGCTGAATCGTTGTATTCACGAGTTGTTTATGGTGTTGCAGGCTCAGATACCCCTTCCGACCCCTCGTTGGTCGGCCAAACTCCAGTCGAGACCCCCGAGGCCCCATCAGGCCTAGAGGAGTGGATGTGAGCACTCCACCGGAGAGCGCCCTGGACATGTATGGCATAGGAGTCTTCTTTTGAGTTTTGTCATGCTTGTATACGTCCTGATTGTATATGTTTATTTTGATCATTTTGTAAAACCTTGCTATATATGTCAGTTCTGTTTTCGTATTCTCTTCTTGCACTGTTTAGTTTGATGTTTTGATATCTACAGCTTCCGTGTACATGTTTGGCACGTGTGAATGTTCTCTTGTGCGTGTGCAGTTAGACCGGGTCTACTTGTACAGGCACGGGAGTACGTGTGTCATCGGTTTGGCTTTTGCTAACCCCCAAACTCCTGGGCTCGGGTTGTGACAACAACAAGACAAATTGGGTATCTCAGTCGAAAACAACATCTTTAACTATTTTGAAATCTAGTCTTTGAAGAACCTTATCACGAGCCTTATCAATCTCTGGGTCTTCGAATTGTTTGTCTTTAATCTGCTGAATCAACTCTAACTGAAAGATTGACATTGCTGCTAAGATCACCCTATCACTGACAAACTCAATCTCTACATCCAAATCCCTGGACTCCTCATGAGAGTTTGTTCTCCACATAAGGCTACAAGCTCTACTAAAGATTTTTGCTCCAAGCGTCTGCCACTACATTGGCCTTGCTGGGGAATTACTTAATAGAAAAATCGAAATCTTTGATAAGCTCTAACCTTTGGTGTTGCCTCATATTTAGATCTTGTTAAGAAAAGAGATATTGTAAGCTCCGGCGGTCCAAATGAACTTCTAACCTCTCTCCGTAGAGATAATGTCTCCACAACTTCAGTGCATACAAAGCAGGTGTTAACTCAAGATAATGTGTGGCCAGTTCTTCTCGTGTTCCTTTCATTGTCAAGAACCATAAGCTATAACTCTGCCATTTTGCATCAACACACAGCCAAGACCAACTCCTAAAGCATCAAAATAAATCACAAATCCAACGTTGTCTTTAGGCAACAGGGCTGCAGTCAATTTCTCTTTAAGTAGTTGGAAGCTGGACTCACACTGATCTGTCATGAATGAGACATAAAAAGGATGGACTAAACAAGGCATCAGGGTATAGAATAATAAAAAAAATCAACCACAAATAACACACATGTATGTTACCACTTACTTATAATTGCCTTAAGGTGCTCCAAAAATTATTACCAAAGCCAAAATAGTACAAATCCCCAAATCTAGATGCTCTACAAAAACCCTACACATGGAAATGACATGAAAGAAGTAAAATGATGAGATAAATACCATTAGGAGATGATTTAATGGGTGCTTAAATTAGAAAAACACTTTTCAATATTCAAATGGGCACAAGTAACAAGATGAGTTGGGGTTTCTTACCTTAAAAGTGATACAAAAGAGTGAAGATACCCTTTTATCTCTAAACAAACACCACAGGGGAAAACAGGAATGTGGAGAAGAAGATGGAGCTAACTTCTAATGGGTGGAATCTTTCCCTCACACACACTCTAGGCTTGTATGAGGGAGGAAGATAGAATGAAGATGAGCTTGGGAGCTAGCTTTTTGTCTAGGAGGCACAAGGAGATCTCTTTTTGGGGAGAGGGTCTTCATATAGGGCTAGGGTTGTTTCAATACTTGGGTATTTACTAATAAGTCCTCTAGTTAAGAGTATTTACAATAAGGGTCCTAAAAGGTCCTTGTCACGCCCTGATCCCGGTAATTGGGGATTAGAGTGGGCCCCCAGGGTGTGCATACGTAATCCCGTAGTAATAAGTACCATGTAAAGATACGCACGAATCACTACAAGGGAGATTCCACATGAACGTGTGAGGTAAGACCAATAACACATAGATTAAAATTCAACATAAAGCGGACACCTGTGAAATACATCTGTAATGATCATAAGCAAGACATAGAAAAGGATTTCATGCCATCATATATGATAACTTAAGTCTTGTAGTTAAACATTTCTCATATAACGACATAAACACAAAATTCTTAACAAGTCTTATATGCAACATCCAGTTTAAACGTCTCCATACACAAAACCAACATAGCTAACCCAACATGACTACTTGACGCACTCCGTAAGACAAGTAGTAGAACACGTTGTCATCTTTCCACTCTTTTATACTCCTAGGTACCGTTGGGGCACCCTCCGGGGAGGCGTCAATCTTCGTGTCGGGGTTTAATTCCGTACCTGTAATACTAATGGTAGCATTATTAACATGACGGTTAAGCAAATACAGAGATATACGAAACTATCATAATGCATCAAGTGAATTAAGAAGTAAACATTAGTTAAAGAATACAATAATTGTACACTACGCATGTTGTGCATGAGTAAACATGTATAACGAATCATAAACATAATGTTATATAGACTAATTGGCAACCACGAGGCTATATTTTCTCAAGAGAGAGCATATCCTCTAGAGGGAGCGTACATACATATAGGTTACTAGGGGATTAGACTAGCTTCCTGAGGAGCACAGACAATTTCTCCGTGGCTACTGCAGTAGCGACATAAAGATACCCAAAGGGCACAAGCTAAGTGGTGCCAACTCAACGTATCAAGACCGACTCGGATTCACATCTTTCATCTATTTCAGTCATACTTATCATATCGTACATCATGGAGAATCGGTTTTGAAATAATATTCAATCATAAAAATCAGAATCAATAAGGTAACTAAACAATGTATACCTATATCAGCTAGGAGGGCTCGAACCCTCTCGACCTTTGCTATACCCATTTGACTAACAAGTATACACTCAATGGCACAACCCGAGCCCAAGGACCGGGGGTCAGAGAAAATCTAACCAATGACACACGTACTCCCGTGCACGTACACTTAGACCCCATCCAAGCATACACACACAAGGGATCATTCACACGTGCAAATACCTGTACGCGGAAGCTGTACGTATCAAGGCATACCACAACATACCCAAAATAACATAGGAGATTACAAAAACATTAACTGATGACAAGAACAATTACAATGACAGTATAGCGGGCTTACAACAATCAAAAATCAAAATACAGATATCACTCAAGGCCCACGGTACAATTACAGAAAAAATCCCCTCGAGAGACTCAGACTCAGTGAATGGGGAAAAACAAAATGATGCAAACCGTACTCTGGAGGATGGATCAAGTCCACTCCTCTAGGCCGGAGGGGGCCTCGCGAGCCTCTCCTGGAGTCGGGTCGACCGACGCAGGATCGGGAGAGGGATCTGAGCTTGCAACACACAAAGACAACTTATAAGTACAACGACTTAGCAAAATATAAGCCACAAGAAGATAACACGAATTGTGTCTAATCATGAGTAATAGTCACAGTGCAAGATCCATAGAAATCATGTTCGTACATATGCAAACGAATAAGCATGCTAACAGAATCATAAACAGATAACAGTCAAAGTGGCTACTACATTGGTCATATTCTCCCTTTCGAGAGCAGTCGGAATGAGAACACCAGCGACCGGGCCAGGGTATGCATGGGTCTCTAGTTCTCGGGGTCCGGAGTCCCAGGACAGAACACTCTGCAGAGGCAAACACATAAACTAAACCAAAGTTAACCCCGTCGGGTATCCTAAGGCTGAGGCTCAGTAGTGCCAGATACCAATCACAATCAAATCGGATGATGCACCTCAATCAATCGATCATATCACACCACATACAGATCTCACATATCACACTATACAAACCATATAAAGTGCATCACATATATTGATACTGATACTGAATGCAATTAAGCAATAACGGAAGATACTGACTTAAGTACTCCAGTGGAGCAATGATACAAACACAATAATAGAATGGTCCCGCCGGGGCTTCGCTCTGGGGTTGCTGCATTTCCCACAGAATCGAGAGGTCCAGCGCAGAACACATAAGAGGGCATAACTGAAAGCAATATGATGTACAAATCAAACAAATTAAGTGCTTGTACGAATCAAGGTCAATTACAAGCCAATCATACACTAATTATCCAGTGTTCCTAACCGTGCATGTTGATGTAGTTTTAAGTTGTCCGATGCACCATTGTCTAGTGTTGCAGTGTCTGGAATGTGCACCGGAGTCCCTTAAACCAACACCCATGGGGAGGTGCTAAACAACTGGATAACTGTCATGAATGATTCGCAACCCTCGAGATTATTCATGTCCTTCAGACATTCCATTGGGCATGTTCAGGTTAGCTAAATTCTAACATGAAAGTCATATACGGTCTTTTACTTAATCCTAGTCCTTTTCATTCCTTTTCCAGGTTCACACGGTGTAGCCGTAGGTAACCTTACGGCTTAGCCGAGGCATCTTACGGCTTAGCCGTAATATACACTGCGGCTGAGCCGAGGTTTCCCAAAAGGTCCATCCGAATTTACGGCTCAACCGTATTTTACTCTACGGTTCAGCCGTATCCTGGTCCACGGCTTAGCCGTAGGACAATGTACGGCTTAGATCAGGCTGGGCCGTAGAAGAATGGCAGACAGTTACGAAGATCGACAAGCTCAACGAAAGACACGCGATGACGTCAGAATGACGCAAAACTGACAAAGTCAATCAAAAGCCAAAATTACGAAAAAGGGCTCGAACTACCTAAACCAAGTCAACTCAACCCAAACGATCTCTCTACGACTCAAAGCCAAAGAAAAACAAAATCAAAACACACTTAACGATACAATCGCACACAATTAGCCACTAATCTGGCTCAAATCGGGTCGGAGTGTTACACTCAGTGTAAGCTCAGGCCTGATAGACACGCACTTAGTAGAAGCTCTAGTCTGATTTGTCTCAAGGTTTGCCAGGAGAGTGGGCACATGACTAAATCATGTTGAGGGCAAGGTTTCTTAACAATATGAATGCATTCAGATTTAAATAGGTGTCAAGAATGATTATTAGCCAACCCTAAGCTAGATAATCGTAATCCCGCAGTCATTTAACACGGTATATTCATAAAACGTCCAATGTCATTATGTTACTATATCTTGGTATTACATTGTGTATGCAAAAGACACCTCTTCTCATGTCAATACCCATGACGTGACATCAGGAATTCATCTGGAAAATCGAAGGGGATGAGTGACAGCTCTACACTCGTCCTCTTTGTCATTTGGTCACTATTGGGCTAATTTAGTTGAGAAGAATGTGCCATCACTAAGGCCCTACAAGGTCATTGGGAATCGCTAATATCCTAAGTTCATAGTGTTCTTACGGCTTAGCCGTGTACATGTTATGGCTTAGCTGAGTGGCTCACGTTTTCTCCCTAATTTCATATGCATTTACGGTTGAACCGTATGTTGGCCTACAGCTTATTCGTGCTAAGCCTACAGATAGGGTTACAGCTAGGCATTGCTTAGCCGTAGTGCATTCCACTGTGCAGCCGTGGGTTAGCCGTAGTACAAGAATGGGTTTAGTGCTCTCGAGACTCTGAGCCGTACACATTTATGACTTAGCCGTAGCTTCACCGTAAGCTTCAAGAATTCTGAAGCTGATTTTGAAACTTGAGTTCAATACAAAACTCTGAGGTGGGGATGTTAATTGAGCTTTCTATGATTTTCAAAACATCAACAAGGATTATTCAAGGCTTACACAACACCCACAATACTTACACATTCTCTAATTCATTCAATTGAGCATGTATACATGCTTAAATCAAAGAAGAAAGAGCTGTGACTTCAGATTTGAAATAATCGATCCAAGAGCCAATAAATGGACAGACATGCAATACCATATATACTCCAATACTTGTCTTACACAATACTTGACCCTACTCAACACCTCCTTCATGTGTGATTAGGGAAAGTCCTCAATGGGAAGTGGGTTCTCTACATAAAAGACATGCAAATGGTGAATGTGATGTAGAATGCATGCATGTCACGTAATTGAGTCTTCTTGACTCTAACAAACCCAAAATGTGAAATGGAAATAGATTCTTCTCCTTAAGGAGCCGTAACTAAGAGGAGAAGGTGCTTTCCAAAGAAGAAATTACACAAGGGAAAATGAAAAAGAGGAATAGGGGCTTTTACCTCACATGCAAGGCTTCAATCTTAGTTGGCAACTCTAGGGTGAAGTGAGGATGAAGAAAAGTGAAGAGGGTGACGAGCACAGTGGGAAGAAAGAGGAGAAGAAGAAGAAGAGAAACATTGAGTTTCTCTTTTGAATTAAACTTTTCCAAGTGTTTACATGCAAGCCCAAGTTTTTGAAATATTTACAGTTTAGGTCACATGGCCTCAATTGGGCCAAGATGAGTCCGATTCAAGTCGGGCCCAACATGAAAGATGAACGATATGAAAAATTACACATGATGCTGCTAATGAGGTGTTCATGTGATGCAAAAACAAATTACAAAAGGGTCTTTAACTACCTAGGCAAGGTTCGAACCCGACCCAATTACCTATCCATGACCCAAGCCCGAAAAGTTTTAAAATAATTAGCCTTAACAAGGTTTAATTAATATAAAATAAAATTAATTAGTGTAAATCAAGGTTAGTTGGGATTAGGACCTTACAGTCCTACATAGGTGACTTAAGTCTAATGGGTAGGGTCCACTTCAGGATTTGGATGCTCGTGATAAAATGCACATAATGAAATAAAGAAATGTATGATGTTGCATGATTAACTAAATTAAGATCACAAATTGGTCCATGAACTACTTAATCTAAGTTAGGATCCTACCCATCCTACCACCAAATACCTAATTAACACTAAAACACAATCGATTAGCACAAATAACGAGGAATTAGCAAAGCAACCCTAAATCGGGGAATAGGATCTTACATATAGGCAGTGAGATTTGGTACCCATGACCTTTCTTTAAATAATTACCATTACTACTAAACCATACAATATCAACAAGTAATTAATTAATTCATTCATTATATATAAGGAGATAGCAATGTAAATTTCTTTAAAAAAGATAGAAGGTTAAAGGGGAGAGAGCAAAAAAGTGTGCAAAGGTACAAGAGAGATATGCCCACATTCAAATTACAATTACAAAACAATCCCCTCCCATGGTATAGTCATTTCAACCCTTTGTTTGCCAAGAATGTTCATTATAAAGTTGGCCGAACTAAACTCATGCCAAAAATCAACATTAATGGAAGAAGATAAAGTACGCATTTTGAAATTGTATTAGAAGAGTTACTTTTCACAATAAAGCTTCTATGAAAAGATCTTGAGAAACACTGAAGTGCTCCCAAGATAGCTACCACTTCCGCTTGAGTAGAGTCAAAAATACTTACATGCTTAGAGAAAATAAACAAGACTTCTCTTTCGTTATTACAAAGCACCCCTCCTTATAAGAAAGATATGAAAAGTAGTAAGATGGAATAGGGACCCAACCATGTGGGTCATGCTGTTACAACCCGAGCCCAGAGATCGGTGGTTAGCGAAAAGCCAAACCTGTGACACACGTACTCCTGTGCACGTGCATCCAAACCCAGTCCAGATGCACACACACAAGGGATCTAACACGTGCAAAACAAACGAACGCGGAAGCTGTAGATATCATAGCAAGCAACAAAGAAATAGCGGAAGCCAAAAAAAATGAAGAACGGAAAAGACAACGATAGATGTAAAACTCTAAAACCAGATACAAATCTGAGTACACAACAAAATTAAGATGTACAAATATATAGAGTAACAAAGTCCGAAGTACAAAATACAACATCACCAAAAGCCAAAAACAACTAGGCCACTGATGATATGCATGTACGCACTCGGTAGAGGTGATCAGGCCCACTCTGCCAACCCGGAGGGTGCCTCTAAGCTCTGCCCTACAGCCTCCTCGACTGCCGGGGAGCTGAGCAAGGGATCTGTGCCTGCAACAACACAGACAACACAGTGAATACAACGACCCAGCAAATATAAGTAACAGGGACGAAACACTCATAGTATCAAATTGAATAATGACAGAATATTAATTACAGCGTTTCATCTTAGTAGGCTAAGCAAATCGTGCATAAAAGTAAAGCATGATAAGTGAATCAAAGCATAGAAATACTGAACTAGGTGGCTACTACGTTAACCATATTCTCTCCAATAGATAGCAGAGCAGAGCAGATGAGAACACCACTGACCGGGCCAAGGGTACAAGTGGGTCTCGGTTTCCTGGGTTCCGGGGTCCCAAGACAAAGCGACACTGCAGTGATACAGAAATACAGAGATCTAAGCCAGAGGTAACCCCGCCGGGCATCCTAGGGCTGAGGCTGAGTAGAGCCAGACTAATACCAATCAAATCAAATCCAAAAGAAGGGAGATTATCTGCTTTGGACTCACCGATGGCAAAGACCAGATCTTATCCTCACGTATTAATCTCTGGGCAGAGCCACCAGGGAATACCCAATGAATCAGAGATATACAAAGCCAGAGATATACAGAGCATAACAGAAATACATAGCATAGCATAGATTAAGTCAAAGCATAGCATAGATCAAAGCGTAGTGCAGATCGAAGAATAAAAAAGATATACAGGACGAAAGCAAAATGACCTCGTAATGCATAACCATAGATTAGCAGAACAGAGGGCAAAACGGTAAACAATATGCAATGCATTTCAGATTAATAAGGAATCAAGGTTAATTACAAGCCGACACTAATCTAGTTGTCCACTATCACTAACCGTGCATGATAATGTAGTTTTAAGTTATTCGATGCACTGTTGCCATCAAAGTGTTGCAATGAAATCCTCACGTGCACCGAAGTCCCTTAAACCAACACCCATAGGGAGGTACTTAACAGTAAATCAACGCTCACATGAATAAGTCACGGCCTAACAGACTATTCATGCGGTCCAAAGAGTCCATTGGGCAGGTTTACATGGGTGGTTAACCTGTATTTTAGCCCTACAAAGTCACACCATTATCCTAAGTTTTGTTTCAGATTTTCCAGGTCTTATGGTTTAGCCATGGGTGACCTACGGCTTAGCCGTCTATATCTTACGGCCTAGCCGTAACATGTACTATGGCTTAATCGTGGTTCCCTTTAATACACAGCTAAACTGGTCATCTTCCACCTCTGATTTGATACATTTCACGGCTGAGCTACAGTAGAGTCCACGGCTTAGCCGTAGCTTCACCGTAAGGGTACTGAAATCAGAAAGTTTCGACTGATCAGGGGGATAATTCACGGCTAGGTCACGGCTAGCTTACGGCTCAGCCGTAGAACAATTTACGGTTCAGCCGTAGCCTAGCCGTAGAACAAAAGATGAAAATTCAAATCTCTGGAATCTGAGCCGTACAAAGTTACGGCTTAGCCGTACAATACAGAACACGAAACTGAAGTGAGTATAGAAACTGAAATTTGATACAGAAACTTAGCAAAAACAAGTTCCAGAGGTTCCAAAATCACAGAACTTGGCTGTAAAACACAACAGACATGTATAGGATGTAATAGATGAAATCAAAGCAGTAAAAAAAAATACCCATATGTGTTATACAATCCTGTACTTATACTTGCCTCAAAGCTTAGCCAAATCCACTGAGATCAAGCTCCAAATTAACTAAAACCCAAGCAAAGCAAAGCAAAATACAATCCATGAGCATGCAGAGAGAGAGATGGGAGATCCAATTGGAGAAGAAGAAGGGAAGAACCCACTTACCCAAAGCAAAGACAGAGAAAAGGGGGGAAAGAAGCCAATCGAAACTGGAACCCAAATCACCAACCGTGCAAGAGAAGAGGAGTGAGGAGAAGAGAACAGACGTGTAGCTTCTGGAGTTTACATGCAACGTCTAAGCAAATGAAATGAGCAGGGAAGAGACATCTGGAGGATGACTCATATATATATAGTTTTGGGAGTTTAAATCAAAAGCCAATGAGTTTCAGCTATTTACAGTTTAAGTCACACGAGGTCTAACTTCTCCAATTGACTCCGAATGGGTCTGAGGCAATTATGGAAAACAATGAGCTCAACAAAATACATGTGCTGACACCAAGATGATGCAAATATGAAGCACTCTAAGCAAAAGCAAAATTACGAAAAAGGACTTAGAACTACCTATCCCAGGTCAAAGGTTACTCAACTACCTATCCAAGACTCGAAACCAAATCCAAAAGGATTAATTAACAGAAAAGCACACTAATGAGCCACTAATCCGGCTCAAAGGGGATCGGAGTGTTACACATGCCATGTGCTTAACACGTTATCATGCTAGCGGTTATTATGGTTGTTGATGTAGTGAGGCTAATCTTTGTGACCAACCCATGTGACACAATAGGGCAGTGTTAGACACAATGAAATCACAAACGAGGATCACTCTCAACAACCTAATAATAAAAGTTTGACTCTACAAGAAAGTCTAGCTTTTTTTTAATCTACAGGAAAAACTCCAAAATAAAAAACTGAAGTTCATGTACCTGTGTTAGCAAAATAGCAATGACTTATCTAGCAACTCAACTAGTTTTTTTTTTTTTTTTTGAAATACTACAAATTACTAAAAATAAACCTTCAAAGTAAATTTTAAATTACTTTTTATGATCTCACGTAAAAAGTCAAATTAAAAAGCCTCTAGAGTAAGTAATAAAAAATACGACAAATAGTAAATTTTACACAAAAAAATTGTGTTTTGAGTACGTTTGAAAAAAAAAACTCATTTTGCCTTGGAAACGCCAACCACTTAGCATTTAGTGCCCATGTCATAAAGCACATTGATTGTTTTGAAACAAATACTCATGCGTTTTGATATAATACATGCATTTAAATCTATGGCCATTTAAAACTAATACTATTCTCCCGGTTTTAATTTCTTATGAAACTAATGTCCTAGAAATTATTTTGGTCCTTGTTTTACATCAAGGGCTACACAATAGAGGAAATGTCCTAGATGAAAATTTAATCCAAGCAATCTAAACTATTGGATTATTCACATATAAAACTTAAGAGTGAAACATGAGTTTGTTACGAGGTCATAACCCACACAAGAGAATTCATATATAAAATATCTCAAGCACTAATGCATTGATAAATCCTTAAAAATACATATTTTCATACACGTTTTGACCCATTTTAAGGGCTTACTGAATCAAAAGAGCCTTATTTAATGTGATATCATGGTTTCATGCATTTAAATTTATTTTTATATTTTTTTGCATAAATTGTTTAAAAATCACACTTTTTGCATATATGCATGAAACCTATCATTTTTGAAAAGTCTATTTTTAGAAAGTTTTGTAAAAATAATTTTTCTCATGAAATAAATTGAATTTTAATCATCATTAGTTCATTTATATAAAATTATGAAAAATGGTGTGCATTTTTATTATCCTTTCATGAGAGATGGGCCTGCATTTATGCATGTGTGGTATTAGGGGTAAAATTATCTTTTCACATGAATTCACATTTATTTTGTAGGAAACTCATTATATGGGATAAAGAATTGGGGCAAGAAATTGATTTTCAAGAGAAAAGAGAAAAGAATTCAAGAGAAAAAGAAATTGGAAGAAAAAAAATGCAAAAGTTAGCTTCATGGTCTCACACACGCATGCATATGTCTAGGATACACTTGTAAAACATCCAAGATGGGGTCCATTTATTTGTTGCACATTTTTATGAGATTTTGAAGAGAATTTGAAAAATGTCTCATCAAAGATGGACAATGAAAGCCACATAGGAGTTCTTTTTGGAGAAGAAGAATATTTAATTAAAAAAATATCCAAGCAAGCATTCCACGTCCAAAAGAGGATTTTATTAGGATTTTTAGCTGACAAAAAAAAGAAAAACAAATCAAGGGAGAATTATCTAGAAGATCTCTTTAAGTTTGGAGCCAACAAGGAGAACTTTCCAAAAAAGAAAAGTTGACAACGCAAAGAGATAAAATGGGAAGTTCTACACCTCATGTGGGCCAAGTTTGATTTCAAGAGAGGATTCTTATCCCTACTTCATCTCTTAAAAGATCTCAATGCAAGGTGGTAAAGACAAAGAAGGAAAGAAGCATCCAAGAGAGACTTCCAAACAAAGCAAGCAAGGAAAGAAAAGAAAAATAAAAAAAAATCTCAAAAGATATCTCATGCCCAAGCCATTGTTTGGGACCCTTTTTCTTTCATTTTTTATTTTTTCTAAGATTTTAAAGTTTGAGAAGGAGTAGGACTTGGAAAAGTATAAATATGACACCCTTCTCCCATATTCTTCATGGAAAAATTACCCATCTCCCACCTCTCCCTTTCTTGTTCTCTACATCTCAAGTCATCAAGGAGGCTTATTCTTAAAGCCACACCACCAACCTTGAAGATCAACTAGAAGAAGGAATTCTTTTTCATCCTAGTATATATAATCTTTTGTTTTAATTTTTTTCATCTTTGTAAAGGATTGTCATACTAGTTCAATAATATTCATCTTGATATTCTTCTTATTCTTATGGTTGCATGATTGCTTGATTTGTGTTTTTCTTATTTGGATTGACGACCCAAATAGAGAGCGTCCTTTAAGAAATTATTAGGCCTAGATTAAGAGAGAATTTTAGTGAATATACCACCTTTGACTTCCATTGTTTACCACCTTTGACTTCCTGCAATTTTTATTTTCTTCCACTACACGTTTAATCTGAAATTTATGCAATTTTAAATTTCTGTAATTTTAGACTTAAGCACTTTAAAATTTCTTCACTTTATTTAAAATTCCTGCACACTTTATGTTCTTGCACAGTTTTTTTTATTGTTTACTGCTGTAGCTTACATTAGATTCATGCATATTTTAAGTTTTAGAATCATGTTTAAGGGTGTTGGTCGTAAAATTTCAGAAATCTGAATTACACGTTTGAAAATATTTTGTTTAAAGGTGTTTAAAACATTCCATACATTAATACAAATCTGTAATTGGCTAGACAAGTTTACCAATCAGATTTGTTAAGACATTTTCTCCATATTTGGGCTGATTTAGAATCTGAAAATCTGATTTACAAACATTTTAATTCATGGCTGAATCATGTATGTGATTTGTGGACTAATTGGAACAAGTTTGAATTGATTTTATGCACCACAAATTGAATAAAATTCTGAATTAAAAAAATTCCAGATTTTTGTGCATAAAATAGTTTAAGAAAGGTTCATGATTGGATGATTTTTCACAACATACTTGCACGTGTTAATAGCAGTTGAGTACCTATGTTTAAAACACTTTTTAGAACCTAAAATTCAGAATTGAAAACAATTCAGAACTGTCTAGAAAATTGTCTAAAATCAGTCCAAAAACAAGCTTAAATTTGAAGCTATTCTTGCCAAATTGTGCCAAATGAATTGGTAGATAATTTGATATCTTTCGTGTGGACTGGTTAGATGACAGTTAAAAACTGAATTCAGATCTAAATTTGATTTGGATAAGTGCTGAACACAGGTGCTAAACGATGTCATCTTATCATTGATTCATGTATACCGGTTGTTGAGTCATTGTGACCTGTATAGTATCAGTTATACGCAGAATTTTCTGCGTTTAAGTTGAGAATTTTCAGCTCTGAAAGGTGAACTAAATAGCATTACAAATCTAATTTCTAACCCATAGTTGGCAGCCCATCTCATTCATGCATCCTTGTAGACTGTTTTGAGGATTAGTGGAATCACGATAAAAACTGATTTTCTGTATTAAAATTGGCAACATTTCAACTCTGGAATTGAGTAAATTCAGTGGTCCAAATCTGATTTTTGAATGTTTTTAGGCAGCACATATCATTTTCTCACACATAACACACATACATACACATGCACGCCCCACCCTTCTATTCACTCATGTAGTTTCTTTTTATTTTGCATTCATATATCATATATTAGTTTAGGAAAGTTTACTTTCAGATATTTATTTTTAGACTTAGAAAGATTTTCATTAATTTTTTTATTTAGAAAGTTGTGTTGTTTGTATAGTTGTATTGTATGTTGTTGCTTCTATTTAGAGTTTTTCCTAAAATTAAATTTCTTTCTAATTTTGAATAGAATTTAGAAATCTTTTGTTCTTAGTTTAATTTAGTTTCTAATTTAGGAAGTTTTTGTTTTCTTTCACATTTGTTTATTTTGTTTCCTTCACTTTTGTTTAGTTTTATTTTTCGTAAGTTTCTAATTTTAGTTTAGTTTTATTGGAAGTTCTAATGTGTGTTTTGTTTTGCAGTAAATTTAATTTTTTTTTAGGAACTTTTAGATTTAGGATTTCTTTTCTTAGGATTTCTTTTCTTTATTTTAATTATAATTGTAATTATTTTTTTTAGGAATGTATGTATTTGTTCAATTTTAATTAGGATAGTTTTAGACTTCTGTTTAGGCAGGTGACAAGTTGAAAATATTTTAAACATAGCTCCATGTGGATTCGACCCCGTACTTACTAGGATATTACTACATTGCAACTTTGTACTTGGAGTTGACGAACGTACATCAGTAGCATATAATTACTTATCCTAAAAACTTAAAAAGAAAGATTGCTCAGATGACACATTTTTAGTACAAAGAATATTTCTTCATTCTCTATTGATTCCTCAGATGTAATATATAATCAGTCATCGATCTAGATAAGCCGACAAGCAAGTCCACAAGTCAACGTTGCATTGTCTAGTTGATTTTAAATAAGTTGAAAATGTTTACTCAAAGCACACAAACAAGATAAAAGGCTAGCTAAAACCCAAACCATGCTAGTCTAAGTCAGGTTGACAGATGAACTGCAATAAGTTAAGTGTTTCTTATTTGATATATAAACAAGTACAAAAGTTACAATGGAGGATTGGCCAACGACTCTTCTCTAATAATAGATCTAGGTCTAGGGCTTAACATGCAATCTAAACACCACACAATGAGAAGAAGAATAAACAGTCACACACAACACAAAGATTTACATGATTCGGGAAGACTGCATACGTCCACGGGCATGAAAATTTTGCTATTAAGAAATCTCTCCCTCACTCCTTACAATGCTCTCCCCTCTTCCCTTTGCTCCTTTTGCTTCCTTTGGTCTCTTGCAAAGACTTAAACCCTAAGAGAGGTTTTTACAAAGAGAATACTTATATAGAAGGAGCCCTAACAAAGTGGGCCTCAATGAAACTATTTAATAATGCCCAATAAAGAGCTTTTGAGCCAAACTCAATAATCTCCACCTTGTCGAAAAATGTTTGACCCTTTGAGAAATTGTTGTAATGTGTTTATAATACCTATACCTTGTGGGAACCCTATCCCACCATGATTGCAGCCCAATGGAAATGAGGTGCTCCTTCACTCTTTTAATAAGAAAAGAAATTGAGTAAGTCCAAGCAATGTTTGAACTTCTTGTGGTAACTGGATTGGTAAGCATGTCAACTGGATTCTTATCTATGTGAATTTTCTGAATGGAGATCTCACCTGTAGCAATCCAATTTTGAATTCTGTGATAGAAAACAACTATCTATTTTGTCCTTGCATGATATACTTAATTCTTTGATAAGCATATTGCACTTTGATTGTCACACTGTAGCGAGATTGATTCCTGCTTGATTTCCATGTCATTTACCAAGCCTCTCAACTAGATTATTTTCTTAGAAGCTTCTAAAGCTGCCATGTATTCTGCCTATGTAATGGTTAATGAGGTTATAGACTAAAGTACCGATTTCCAGCTTATCGGTCCATTGGCCAGCGTATAGACATAACCTGTGGTGGTTCTTCTTCTGTTAAGATCTTCTGCAAAATCAAAATCTACATATCCAACTAGACATTCTAATCCCGTTTTCTTTCAAACAAAATTCCTAAGTCTTTGGTGCCCTTCAAGTACCTTAGAATCCTCTTTCCCTAAATTTGCCATGTACTTACTCATTACACTAATTGCTTAAGCGATATCGAGTCTTGTGTAGACCATGGTATACATCAAACATCCCATCGCATTAGCATTTAGTATCTTGGACATTTTTTCAATTTCCTCATCAGTGCTAAGAGATTGTGAGACAGTTAGACTAAAGTGACTTGCAAGAAGAATAGACACAAGCTTAGCATTTTACATGTCGAGCTTTTAAAGTACTTTTGAGATGCACTTCTTCTGTGATTTCTAGCCTTTCTATCTTTCTTAATTTTCATATCCAACATTTTTGTGGCTGCCCCAAGGTCTTTCATGTCAAATTCCTTTCTCAATTGAGGCTTGAGTCCATCTACTTTTGACTTGTCCTTACATGCAATGAGCAAGTCATCCACATATAGTAGCAATTTGATAAAAGAATGATCATCTACTTTCAAATAAACAAAGCAATCATACTCATATCGATGGTAACCAATTTGCAACACGTAGGAGTGAAACGCTTTTACCATTGTCTTGGTGATTGTTTTAACTTGTACAATGACCTTTTCAATTTACCGACATAGTCTTCTTTTTTTGCTTCTTTGAACCCATAAGGTTGCATGTAAATTGTTTCCTCTAAGTCACCATGAAAGAAAGCTATCTTTACATCCGGTTGTTCTAGTTCCATATCGAACCATGCTACCAAAGCCAACAATTCCATAATGGATGTGTGCTTCACAACTGGGGAAAATATTTCATCATAATCAACCCCTTCTTTCTGTGAGTACCCATTTGCTACTAGACTTGCCTTGAACCTTGGCTCTTCATTTTCTTACAAAGCTTCCTTTTTCCTAATCACCCATTTACAATCAACTAGTTTCCTGTCTTTGGGTGAGGAACTAACTCGTAAACTGAGTTATTTTAGAGATATTCCATCTCATCCATCATGGCACCTGTAACACTCCGACTCAATTTAATCTGGTTTAGCAACAAATTAATAGTGAATTAGTGGATGTATGTGCTTTGGTTTTTATTTTATTTCATTTTGGGTCATGGATAGGTAGTTGGGTTGAGTTTAACCTGGATTAGGTAGATATGAGCCCTTTTTTGTAATTTTAGATTTTGTAAGATTACGTCATTCATACATCATCTTGCTGTTAGCACGTGTATTTCGTTAAGCTAGTCAATTTCTGTAACTAATTCGCATGCAAACGACGTCATTTGTTTCCGTTGGATCGTTATTTAACTCAAACTGTAATTCTTGTTAACCATTGGACTTTTCTATAAATGTTTAATACTTATCTTTATAAAAGAGAATGCATGAACAGACCTTTCCATTCTCTCATTCGTTTCCTTAGCAGGGTTGTTGCTTCTCCTCTTTCTTCCATTCTCTTCATCGGCTTTCAAGCAAAGATTCTTGTACACTCAGTTTTCAAATCCATTTTTTGAGTGGGCTAAGGTAAGTCTTGAGTTCTTGATAACCTCTATGAGGCTAGAATTCTCTTATGCACTACGCGCACTCTCTTCACGCGCATACATGCACTAAGGATCTCTTTCTTTTTGCAAGCATGGAACTAGGCTTCATCGAGACATCGAATTTGAGCTAAAGGACAGATATTAACTTGATGCAGCTCATTTGAGGCAAGTATAAGCACATTATGGATGAACACACATTGGTACATGATGATTGGTATTAGTCTCTTTAATCTTTCGTGTGTTTTGGTGATGTAC
Organism: Sextonia rubra; assembly: GCA_037013555.1. Taxonomy (NCBI): domain Eukaryota; kingdom Viridiplantae; phylum Streptophyta; class Magnoliopsida; order Laurales; family Lauraceae; genus Sextonia; species Sextonia rubra. The sequence continues at coordinate 11,735,139 of JASUAD010000007.1, read as the reverse complement.
ACCCCTTTCATATCTTCTATCTCCATGCTTGATGTCTCCGTGGTGTAAATAGGTCAAATTCAGTTGTTCTGTAACGGGTTTAGAACGTGACACTCTGAGTCTTACAGCTAAGCCGTATGACTTCAAGGCTCACTATCTAGAGAGCTGTAAAATTCGGACTTTACACTACGGCTAGGCTACGGCTAAGCCGTAATTTGTACTACGGCTAAGCCGTGACCTAATCATAGGTCAAGTTATGGCTTGATGTCCAGAGAGCAGAACTTAAGGAATTCACCTACGGTCCAGCCACGACTTAGCCATAAGCCGTACCTTCACCGTGGCTAAACCATAGAACAAAACACGGATAAGCCGTAAATGCGGAAACAATTCTAGGGAACCACGGTTAAACCATAGTGCATCATGCGGTTACACCGTAAGATGTCTATGACTAAGCCATAGGTCACCCACGGCTAAGCCGTAAAACCATTGAAAAGTAAGAAAGTTAGGTTTAAAAGAGACCTTTTAGGGCTTTTGAGCTGGAATATAGGTAACCCTTAACTTGCCCATTGGAATATGAGAATCGCATGAATGGTCTTGAGGGCTGTGACTCATTTATGTGTGTTGTCCAGTTACTAAGCACCTCCCCATCAGTGTTGATTTAAGGGACTCCGATACACTTTTCTTATCTAATGCAACACAAAGAGCAAGACAACTGTTGATCAGATCACTTAAAACTACATCATCATGCACAGTTGAAACACTGGATGACTAGATTATGATTGGCTAATAAACTATCTTGATTCAATTAACTTGATACATGGCATATTGGATGACGATTATTGCCCTCCACTCTTCTATATGCATTGAATGTTCAACGCATGCCTTTCGATATGGTATGGGTATGTCTTAGCCTTGTTTGAGATGTCATTGATATTGATTCATCATATGTATTAATATGCATTTGCAAATGAGTGTTATTACGAATGTATTGGATGTAATCCCTTAAGTCCAATGATATTATTGAATCGACATGGTCAGGCACTACTCAGCCTCAGCTTTATGATACCCGGTGGAGTTGACTTTGGCATAGTATGTATGGTACAGCTACAGTGTGTTTATGTCTTGGGACTTCCAGGCCCCAGGAACTCGAGACCCATTCGTACCCTGGCCTAGTCGATGGATTTCTCATTATGTAAAGATCCCTAGAGAGAGGATATGGCCAATGTAGTAGCCATATAGTAAAGTACCTGATATGTATACCTGGATTCTTTTAGCATACTTTATTCCAATGCACAACTTGCCTAGTCTGCTAAATTGAACTTTATGCAAATTACTTGTTACTGATTCTTTTAAATACAGCGCATGTCAACTTATTATTGCTTATTCTTTGCTGAATTGTTGTATTCATCAGTTGTCTTTGGTGTTGCAGGCTCAGATCTTGCTACGGACCTCTCGTCGGTTAGTAAGACTCCAGAAGAGGCCGTAGACGCCCCGTCAGGGCTAGAGGAGTGGATATGATCACTTCGCCGGAGAGCGACATGACATGCATATAGGTCTTCTTTAACTATGTGGGATGTAGTTGGTTTTGTAACTTAGAGTTAGTTGATCTCTCTACATTTTGTATCTTGTTTGACTCTTGTACATCTCGCAACTCATGTTAACATTGTCGATCTTGTTTTGTTTTAGCATATCTCCTCTTTTGCATGCAATGATACTTACAGCTTCCTCGTACATGATATTGGCACGTATGACATTCCCTTGTGCGTGTGCATTTAGATAGGGTCTAAGTGTATATGCACAAAAGTATGTGCGTCACTGATTACGTTTAACCTTAATCCCCAATTTCTTAGGCTCGGGTTGTGACAGTACCTATCTAAACTTGTCTTTCATTACTTTCAATAGCTTCTTGAAATGTGATTGGATCACCACTGCTAGTGATAAGAGCAAAATGAACTATGACCTCATCTCATCCAAACCTTAGAGGTTACTTGATAGTTCTCTTTGCTCTTCTTTGTGCTAAACCCATAGGTTTCTACTGAACCTCATGCTGTGCCCCACCTCCAGATGTACCAACTTCTGATGAACTTTGAACTTGTTTTTTGGTTGTATTTTCTGCAAAAGGAATAACGCTTGTAACTGCTTTTTCAGCACCGCACCCTTTGACGTCACTGTATGTAGCATAGAAATTTCATCAAACACAACATCTATGTTGCAGATCTTTTTCCTATTTTCTAGATCCCACAGTTTAAACCCCTATTGAACCTTTCTCAAAGTTGATGAATATGCATTTAAGTGACTTGGAGTCTAACTTGGATTGCTCATCACTAAAAATGTGCGTGTAAGCTGAACAACTGAGTACCTTCAGTGAGGAATAATAGACCTCTTTATCTATCCACACTTCTTCTACAACTTCACAGTCAAGGAGTTTTGATGGTGATCAATAAGCAAATAGCATGCATGATTAAATCGCTTTTGCCTAAAAACTTTTAAAGAACACTACATGAAGTCTCATGCTCCTTGCTCTTTCTAATAGATTTCTGTTTGATTCTCTTTGTAACTACATTTTGCTAAGGATTCTTTGAAACAGTGATGTGCCCAATGATACTTTTATCTTTGCAAAACTGTAGAAACATGTCATTTCTATATTCACCCCCATTAACTGATCTTAAATACTTGACTTTTCTCTCAGTTTGATTTTTTACTTCTACCTTCCACTCTTTGAACTTGGTAAAGAATTCACATTTCCCTTTTATAAAGTAAACCCAAACCTTTCTTAAAAAATCATCAATGAAAGTAATAAAGTAGTATGCTTCACATTTTGACAAAACGGAAGCTGGTCCCCACACATTGAAGTGAATGTAATCTAGAATATATTTGTTTTTCCAACTATTGCCTGCAGTTTTGAAAGACACCTTTTTTAATATGCCTCTCTTACTCATATGCCCAAGATGCATATTATAATAACTCTGAATTTAAAATGGGCCAACTAGGCTTGGGAAGGCCCACATTTGGCCAGCCCACTTTATGTGTAAACTAGGCTGTTGGGCTAAGACCTTCTAACCTCTTTAGCTAGTTGAAAACTGAACCCAAGACCCATTTTTAGTGATTGTTCAGTTTTCAAAAATGGCTCTCCGTTGCACACTAGTAGGTATGACTTTGTGGGTTCCCAGGCAACTTTGTGATTTCCCATGTAACCTTAGATCTTCTAAGTGACTCTTCAAGAAGAAAATTCCAATTAGGACTCCTCCTTTGGACATCCAATGTCCTATAAATAGAGACTTCCTCTCTTTTATGGTCACTTCTTCTATGGTAGAAAGATAATGGTCTAATACTTTGATATTTGATAACTGAAGTAAAGAATTTCTACAAAGAGCTTTTGCCTAGTGGATGTTTGATTTGAGGTCACTCATCACTTACACAAGATGAGTAGAACTTCCTTACAATTATCAGATTTAGAACTGAATAATAAAATGTTTTTCCAGATCTTTCTTACTGAAAATTACATGTTGAGCAAATATTTTATCAATATATATACATACGACTTAGAATTAAAATGTAAAATCATCTTTAGGGCCGTCTAATGACCCAAGGATTTATTCTTTCTCTGTTTTGGATTAGTAGGGATTCACTAATCCATGATCAGACCAAATGAAGAATAGATATGAAGATTGTCTAACCCAATTTGTAGGAAATGAGTACTAAAAATCCTTCTTTTCTGTTTAAATGTTAGTTCAGTTTGTAGGTATGGTTGAGGAGTTTCCTGATGACTATTTTCACCACTGATTATGATGAAACTAAGTATAAATGAATCAGAAACTGGATAAAGTCTAGTTTAGGTTGTCAAAATGAAACAGGACTGTTTGTGAGTTGTGGGCCCATGTGGCCCACCTGATCTAAGATCAGGTCCCTACATCTAGTATGGGACAGGTAGTCGACCACCATAGTGGTGGACCCATTAGGAGAGGACTGTTGGTACTCTTCATCAAAAGAACTCAAATAGGACTAGACGTAAGATTCTTTTTTTTACTAGTTCTATTTAAAAATTTTCTTGTTGCTGTGTATGACTTTATTCACAGACCACTAACACTAGAGAATTATGTTGAGACCTCTGGGTTCTAAAAGCCATTTTTCTTTCATTTAAGAAAGTTCTTCTATTTCCAAAAGTATGAAGAACACGAGCATAAGATGAAAATAATACTGTATTAAGTTTCAGACCCAATCATTAACTGTTGTCATCTGTTTCGTTGTGTAATATCCTCTACTTTTATTGAACATTTCTGGATGGATATCATCATTTGAACATGTGTTTAGAAGGAATAGTTAATATGATACTCTTATAACATTTGATCATAATATCTGATCTAAGTTTAATGATGAATTATGAATAAAATGTTAATGCTATAACTGATAATTATGAGTAAGGTGTTAATTTTATGCCTGAAGAATTATGAGTAAAGTGTTGACTGAATAAAAGATACAATCAATGCCACACACTAACACCAATAATGATTCCGAGTGGGACAAGACTTCAACATGAAGTATGTAGGATTGGCTAATGGTAATAGTGATGGTACTTATTGTAAAACCTATAAATTAAAATTGAAATCAGAATTTGATTGCTACAGAGTTACTAATTTTATGCTGGTATTGGATTGATCTTTGAATAATGAATGGTAACAGCTTTGTCGCGACAAGATTATGAATTCTCCTTGTGGAAATATGAGAAATTTTATGAATTAAGAAGGGTGACAGTCTTGTCATGGCACGAATATGAATTCCTCATTCAAACTATTATTATGAATTAAGATGGGTGACAATTTTATCATGGCACAAATATGAATTTCTTTGAATTACATGGGTGACTATATTGTCACGACATGAATATGAATTTCTTTGAATTACATGGGTGACTGTCTTGTCACAACACGAAACAAATCCCCATGATTATACAACTAATATAAATTACAAATGGTAGCAGCTTTGCCACGACAAAAATATGAATCTCTTATGAAAGTTCAATAATAATAATGGTGTACACAACCCAAGTTGATGAACAAGATTTGAACTCACTCTTCGAGGTAAACCTAAGAGTTTTTATGAAAACATATGAATCTTGAAACTTGTGAGATGTATTGATAAGAATAGATGATTGGGAATGATATGATAAAACAACTACAATATAACATTTTTGTTATCATGCCAGTTTCTATTATTCTCTTGATTTAGAAATTCTACTCACCAATGTTGCTGACTAGTAGTTCACCCTACTACAGGTAACGCATTCGTAGTAGGATCTAGGAACAAAGGAGATCAGCTTATAGATTTTAGCATACATCACTGATTGAAAAATCGAAGCACTTCCTAGGTTATTAGATAGGGCCAGTCCTATTTTGGAATACTTTCTTAGATTTAGTGTCTTTTCTAGTTAAACCTGTAAAAAGTTGTTAAGACATTAATATTGAGATTTTAAATCTTTATCTTTGCTGGGACTTGCTCTTAAAATTTACTTAATGAATGTCATTGTATTATAATCATGATAACGACTTAAGAATCTGAAGAGATCCAGTTTTTTAAGTCGTTACACATGTGCCACAGTTGAGATTCATCATCGCTGGTTTTGTCATCCATGAAGACTATCATTTTACCTATAACTATGTCTCCCATAAGCTTTTACAAACTGATCCCCACTCTAGTAGCTTTCATTAATACTAAAACTCTTTTAGTCACTTTAAGTACACCATCTTTTAGTTAGTTACGGAAGTTAACGAGCTCGATGAAAGACACGTGATTACGCCAATGTGATGCATGAGTGACAACGTCTTACAAAATCTATAATTATGAAAAAGGGCTCATGTCTAGCTAAACCAGGTTAGACACAACCAACTACCTATCCATGACCCGGAACGAAACAAAAACAAGGTCAAAACACATAGAACAAATAATTCGCCATCAATTAAGCGGTAAACCAGATTATATTGGGTCGGAGTGTTACATGTGCACCCTTTGGATTCAAGTGAGCCTAAAGAGATTAGGTTTTTCTTCAGTGCTGGCATATGCCTCACATCACCTAAAGTTCTCACAATTTCATCTGCCATTTTAATTTTAATGGTGCCAATTCAATGGTCTTACAGGATGCATCATTACCCATTAAAATAGTACCACCATTGCATTGTCCATAAATATCAAACCAATCATGATTATGGCACATATGCTATGAACAACCAAATTCTAAAATCCAAAGATCATATAGATGGTATAGATGGTCATCTTGTGAGACAAATAGAAGTTCCGCTTCACTTTTTGAAGAAATGCTGGTGGAGTTAGTGTTGCTAGCTTTATGCCCAGCTTTATTCTTTTTATCTTTAGTCGCCTTGAAATCCCATCAATCGTTCCTCCAATCTCCCTTTTTTTTTTGGCAATTCTGAGTTTTTTCTTGCTTCTTGATTTCAATTTGGAGTTATTTCTTCTTGACTTGCTCCTGTCATTGGATCTACCACGTTCACTAGAGCTTTTGTTTTTTAGAAGTCCCTTTGCATGTAAACTAATTTTAGTGGGCTTCTTCCTCACAGCATTAGAGATAATGTCTTACCCGGAATCCTCAAAATTAGTGTCATTTCCATAAAGCAGGGTAGTCACAAAATGGACATATGAGTCAAGAAGAGAGTGCAGCAACAATAAGGACTTGTCTCCATCATTGAATTTTACATCGAGCCTCGACAAGTCATTAATCATCTTGCTAAGAGGATTCATATGCTCCAACACATCATAGCCTTCTTCCATTTTCAACCAATACAACTGTTTCTTGAGATGCAATTTGTTGCTAAGATTCTTTACCCATGTAGAGACCTTCAAGCTTCTCCCATAGATCCTTTGCAGTTTTCTCTTCTATGACGCATATACATGACTTCGTCAGAGATGTAAAATTGAATGATACAGACTGCCTTTTCATCAATCTCAGCCCAATCTTCATCATCAATCTTTGTAGGCCTCTTTTCTTTACCTAAGAGTGTCACCTTAATACCTTGTTAAATCAAGATATTTTCATCTTACGCTCCCATAAACTAAAGTTTATTCTTCCATCAAAATTTTCAATGTTAAATTTGATACCTCTTGCAATAGAAGTTTCCTTTTGCGGCCATAAAAATCTTAAGAAGCTTCTGAATCACCCAAATTCTGCCTGTCAAATTGCAATCTACTCCATAGATCTCGTTGCCACGATTCCACCGGAAAAAATAGAGCTAATTCTGAGTCCAGACGGCTCCAAAAGCTACATTTGAGTTCTGGCTGTTGAATCTAGTCAAACTGACTGTTTGAGCCCGTTGGTGATGTCACTGGCCTCTGTAGATTGCTCTGTGCTGGGCTTCTAGCTTAGGTCAAGTCAAAATTGGCCTAAAAACTGAGCCTGCAACTTAGAGTGTGGGCTTGGCTAGAATGCAAAATGGGTCAAGTCAACTTGACTTATATTGCACTTGGAATTGACCTAGGCTAGGTCGTTTTTCTCCTTCCTCTATTCTGGTTTTTTGCAACTAGAACCTTTGTTCTGCAACTAAAACGATGCCCTTTTGCACTTGGGCCAAGTCTTCTTGCCTTTTTTCCTCAGCACTGGTGTTGGGGCTGTGGGATCTTTTTCGATGACTGTAGGCAGACAGCGGCAAGGGGTGAGAGTTTCTACGTGCAATGGCGATGTGGCTTCCACAACAAGCGATCAACAAGTGAGTGAAGCAACATTCTTTTTTATTTTTCTATCTGCAATTGCAAAGAGCTCGGCCAATCTTCCTCAGTCACAGTCAAACCAAGAAATCCTCTACGATTTCTCTTTGTTTGGGTAAACCCAAAAATAGAACTTTCTGCAAACTTCTGCAGGGTCTGGCAATGATGAAAATGAGGGAAAAGACCAGATCCTTTTCTTCTCCAACTGTGGGCAACCAATCAGAGATCAAACAATCTCTTTCTCCGGCAATCCGCGATTATATGATCAAATCTACCCTAGCAAATCGTTAAGCTCTAATACCAATTGATAGATCTGGATCTAAGACTTAACATACAATGCAAACACCACACAATGAGAAGAAGAACAAACAATCACACACGATATAAAGATTTGTGTGGTTCGGCAAAATTGCTTATGTCCACAGGCATGAAGATTTTATTATTAAGAAACCTCTCCCTCATACCTTGCAATGCTCTCCCCTCTTCCCTTTGCTCCCTTTGCTTTCTTGTGAAGACTTAAACCCTCATAGAGGTTTTTATGAAGAGAGTATTTATATGAAAGGAGCCCTAACAAAGTGGACCTCAATGAAACTATTCAATGAGGCCTAATAAAGACCTTTTGAGCCATATCCAATAAATCTAAGTTAGGTTAACAGATAAACTGCAATAAATTAAGTGTGTCTTATTTGATTGATAAACAATACAACAGTTACAATGAAGGATTAGCCAGCGACTCTTCTCTGATGCACTTTATAGTGTGCAGGGTCATTGACTGACGGACAGCGGTAGGAAAGGTCTCACCACATTACCGGTCACGTCTTGCCCAAATCGAGTGGCTTAGGATAATTGCACGTTTGAAGCTCCTCTTCATCTTTGTCCAACAGTACGGCTTGTGCAACTTTCCTCTTAATTCCATTGCAAGACAACCTGCCAGAGCCACTTTCCTTCTCTCTCACCTAAATCTTTCTCAGCATGGTAGCTCTCAGTTTCATTGTAGGACTTATCGGTGAGAAGGGATCCCTAGCATCTTTCAACGAATTATAAGGCATTCCCTGTCTTGGGGGGTCCTTTCAATTTAAGTTTCTAAGCTTTTGTTAACATGTCTATGTATATGAAGACCTGAATTCTGTTTCTTGCTTGCTTCTTTCAGGTAACTTCGCGTCAGTGCTAATCTTCTTTTCTCCAATGTATGTAAGAAAGCTATCATGAATTGACTGTAGCTATAACTATGCATGAGTTTTTCTCTTTTTTTATTTTTTAACAGATTAATCCATTTTGAACTCCGGTTCAAACTTCAAAGAGCTAATGACAAAAGTCCCCAAAATATCCACTCTAGTCAATTTTTTTCCTTTTTCTTTTTTTCCATATTGCCCAAATCCCATTATATCGTGAGTTACAATAAAATTAGATTTTCATTTTAAAAACTGATAAATACAAAGATATCTCGGGTTTTTGCATGGATTTAGTGGGAAGTTTTGCAATTATCTAGCTGTTATTGAATAATGACCAAGTATATACTCCTTTTAAAACTACTCATAAATCTCACAATATTGCATGATTATCCAATGATATCGTGGCTTTTTCTTCTTAACGTTAGAGAACTTTTTTTACAAATTTCTAGCTTTAATTGAATGATTACCATGTATGGATTCATTTATTCAGAACACAATATATGTTAAAAAAATGGATTTGCCTTGTTAGTTATATTGGGATTTGGGAAAGCTCATGATTTTGTTAGATTTTGTGGACTCAATCCATCAGTTGATGTAATAAATTGATTAATTTCTTTATTTATCAATAAAATCATGCTTTACTTTCATGAGATGAATATTATTTTACTACTTCATGCACATGACCAATACATATGATATAATGGTTCATGAGTTGAACCGGGTTCCATTCGAATATTAGATGTGATATATGTGCATGGATGAGATCTACACGCGGGAGATATATGTCACAAATCTTATACTTAAATAGCTTCACAACCAGTAATGAAACTGAGCATCTCATTTGATAAGGTTGCAGTACTTTGATCACTATGAGATAGTGTGATTTGTCTCAATCATCAGAATGTAAGATTCTGGATCACGGTGCTGGTACATTGGATATATTGAAGGACCATGAGATACACATTATGGAATTCCGTCTCAATAATAAGGTATGCTCTCATAATTCCCTAGCAATAAGCTCTCAATCCTGAGATATTGATGAACTCAAGTTTCTATCTATTCATTTGTTTTGAGTCACCAATGAGTGAGGCCGACTATAGGTTAATACCTCGGTGTCTTGGGTATGTGGTAGTAGAACTGTGGGAAAATTGAATGATCAAGATAGAATCTATCTCTATTATCCCCTTGTGCCAATTAATGGATTTGTCATTAGTAAGTGCGCACCCATCTCAATTAAGAGTTAATTGGATGGTACTGATGATTACTGTGATTAATTGGGGCTCAAGGATAATAAGATGTGGAACTTAAATTGGAAGAGACAGATTTATTCCAATTGATCCACGGATATTGATAGAGGGGCCTACTTGTGGTAATTGGAAAATTTAGAGTCTTCATTGTAATTTATTCCTAAGACTGGAGTGCAATTGTATCTATATAGTGGTGTTATTTGCAATTAATTGTGGGCCCGGATTGCACATGAGATGTGGGGTCCGGTGTTCTAGTTGGAGCCAGTTTTCTAAGGAATCCCTAGTGGTCTCTACGCTAGCCCAAGATATTGGAAAATACTAATCCGACTTGAACTCTAGAAAGAAGAGTTTGGAAAGGAGAAAGCTGCTAATTGCTTTGGAAGTAAGACTTCTATTTTAATTAGACAAGGGAGAGATTTGAAAGTCTATAAAATCTCTTGGACGTCCAATAAGACTCCCTCTCACGCCCAAAAACCTATTTGTGCAAAAGTTGCACGAGTTTCTCTCTCCTTCTCTTTTCTAGTTCCTTGGAGTTTCGAGTTAAGATTTCTCCTGAAGATTCCACCACTCTTTTTGAGAAAAGAAATCCAATTCGGGTCATAGCGTGAAAGGCTAAGAGGTGTTGAAGATTTTTATCATCAAGTACAGTCGCAACTTCTCCATTAGAGCACTGCGGATCTCCAAAGGTATGCTCTACTTCTTTCATGTCGTAGATTATTGTGCATATTTAGTGCTATTTGATTCTATCTTTTAAATATAATATTTACTATACATGGTCACGAGATTGAGGGTAATGTATCTTGGATTAGGTTTTTGGTCTTATGAATAGTTGATCCCTGTGTCAAGTGGGTCAAAAGTTTTGAAAATCTATCCACGAGACCCACTTGCTTCCAACAGATTTGCCTTGTTACAGATCTAGTGAAACATGACTTAAAGATGGATTATTCCATAAACCCTTTTTTTTAATGTATCCTGTCATCTTTTTTCAAATCATACATGGGTCATTCTAAGTTTAGGTTAAGTGGCCTACACATGAATCGTCATGTGGGGTGTGTATTACGATATGATCTGTAATTCAAACTAAATTGTGAAGTTGATTGATGATAGACCTACGTTTTGGCGAATCGTGAAGAGAGGAGCCACGGAGGATTTTTCAGCGCTTCCATACGTATGCACGTTGCTACAAACATCATTGTGGGTTTACTACGGATTTACAAAGCCTGGGGCCATTCTGGTTGCCACTGTAAATGTTGTGGGCACTGTAATGGAAATCATCTTTGTCGCCTTATTCCTTATTTATGCAGCTCCACGCAAAAGGGTCAGTCCTTTTCACCATCATCAACATCTTTATCTTCCCCACTGTGGTGAATTGATGGTCATCATCTGCTATTGTCTTTTCAGTTTAGTACAGCTGTGTTGGTGGCCCTTCTGGATGTGGGGTTTCTCGGGGTGGCGGTTTTGGTTACCCAGCTTGCAATGGATGGGAATCTTCGGATCGATGTGATTGGATTCTTATGTGCAGGACTGTGCATTATCATGTATGCCTCACCTCTGTCAATCATGGTAAGAAAGTCTTGCTAATTTAGCGGCTGTGCAAAATTGAACTGGACAATATAAGTGTGCATCCACAAGAAGATTCCACTATCGGTGGATTTCCTTTTCTACTACTACATAGAGGAAACCGAATTCCCACCTCTTATATAGGAAATTGAAAGACTCTTCATTAAAGAAAAAAAGCTTACTTTATTAAAGAAAAAAAGCTTACTTTTGCAATTAAGAAAAAAGGGGCTTCATGGAAAATGAGAGTAATTTTCTTTAGAGTGTTTCTTACCTAAAGGCCGCTATATTTTTATACAACCTCAAGAAAGCTCCTCCATCTCTACTTGGTATTTTTACCAAAATCTCCCTAACTCACTGGAAAGTAGAGGTATACATGATTCAGATTGGTGAGAATTAAGCCTAATCCACCAGCCAAGTCAGTACCTACGGTTTTACAGTTTTATAATCTATAGTCAAATCATTGCTCATTAAAAACTAAACTCAACTAAACTATGAAAGACCGGTTCAGTCTGATTAAAACTATTCAATTTGTTTTATTTAAATTTCAAAAATATATATATATATTACCATGTTTTTCACTAAATAACCTGTTGATGGATTAGGAATTAGGGATTTAGGGAAAATCCATTGGATTATATATGAAGTAGTGAATGGTTGAGATTGAAAGTTGGATAATCAACAACTAGAATGTTGCCACTTAACATTTTTTTATATAAAAATAAAAACATATATATTCTATGTCGGTTTGATTTAGTTTAAATCCATAGACGATGGGTAAAATTTGTCACCGAACCACTACTAATAGATTAAGATTTCTTCAATCCATGATCAAACCATTAACCATCGGTTTTAGTTAAAAATATGCGAATCGAATCGATTAGGTTCAATTTTATAAATTGATAAATTTTTTGTACACCCTTACTAAAAAGCAAAAAAAAAAAAAACTATCAGGCCTAATAATGGAGAAATGACAAAAATATCCTCTTAGTGGAGAAAAACTTTCAAAGCTTCTCCTCTCTCACTCTCACTCTCATTCTCACACTCATCTCTCTCTCTCTCTCTCTCTCTCTCTCTCTCTCTCTCTCAATCTCCTCTTAGTCTCTCTCCCTTCTTCTGGGATGGAGATGCAAGTAGTGGGCATTCACACTTGTATAACTACTCAATAGAAAAGGAGAACGAGATTTCTCACTTGAGAACACAAATCAAGCATTTGGCACTTGCTTTATGGATTTGATTTTTTCAATCCTACCACTATAATATTATAAATTCTTTTAGTCCCATTTTTTTCAAATTAATGAAAACCCATTCTTTTAGTTCCATTTTTTCAATTTGCAAGACATTAGCCTTCTTGCTCTCATTGAACTATTTAATATGAAAAATTTTGAAATTGAAAAATGAAAGAAACAAAATTCTCTACACTCCTACTGAAAATACCACAAAGCTAAACCCAACATCACAAAATATTTTAAAGGTTGGAAAGAAAGAAATAAAGTAATCACCATCTGTTACATCAATTAGATAGATCTATAACATGAATCATTGAATCAATACACATCACTACAAGATCCCTCTTTTAACATACAAAAAAAAAAAAAAAATCATCACACAAGTATAAGTTTCTTTTGCCCCTTGAAAATAAAACATCTTCACATAGCATGTATGTTATTAATAGGAGTGCACCTCCGTTTACACTAGCAATAGTATATAAGAACAAAATAAAAATAAATAAAAAGCAATAGTGTAGCACTTATTGCCCATCCAAATTCGACCACAAATCTTAGGGCTGGAAAAAATATCCAAACTACTCATTTAAAGGTTTTTTTTTCCTTCTTCATCATAAAGTAGGTATACTATAATTTCAATTTTTAAGGTAAGTGACAATATTATATTTTTATCTCAACAAATGAATTATGAGTTTTTTTAAAGGATAAATTGGTCAAAAATAATAATAATAAGATTTTCATTAAGTTTTGTTCGCCTTCTTCATCATAAAGTGGGTATATTGTAATTTCAATTTTTAATGTAAGTGGTAATATTATATTATTTTCTCAACAAATGAATTATGAGTTTTTTTTAAGGATAAATTGGTCAAAAAAAGAAAAAGAGTCTCATTAAGTTTTGCTCAATATGACTATCGATTGGGAAAACTTTTAATGGAAAGAGAAACCACAGTAGGCATTTTTTAGAATATTTGAAAATAGAGGATCTTACAATTCATTTCATTTAGATTTTAGAATAAAAAAATTATTTTGTTTAGGATGGGGGATCCCATTAAGACTTTAATATAAAAAAATATATTTAAAATGTGCTTAGGGATTTGGGATTCAAACCTATACACCTACACAGGGATCATTAAGCATCTAAACCAATGAGCTATCATGTTGAATTTGTCGAAATTTGTAATATATTATATAAAAACTAAATATAATGTTTTGGGTTGAAGGGGGCATGGGCCAATGGCCCATTACAAGTATAGTCATTTTTTGAAAATCCAAAGAATTCCAATGCCCTCTTTAAACCCAATGTGAGTCTGCCCCAGTGTATAGTCCTATCATTTCGATCTATAAGTAAAAACCATCCTCAAATAATGGGATAATCAATGTCTACATTGACAAGAGGTTGGCTCCTTATTTCTCATCTTGGAGATACATGGGACATTGATTGCCACAATACCGATTCTCACTATAATCCTTATATGATATAATCTATCTTTTGCCATTTTCTCTATTTTTGAGATAATGATATGGAGAAGAAGAAACACCATCAACTAGATGCATGGGTTGGATAGATCTGATGCCTTGGTCAAAATCCTCTGAGGTGGACGCTGATTTGATTAGGATCTTTTCAGATCTATTTAGTCGTGCAGTAACATTTTGACAAGAATCATCTGAGATGATTCGATGAGGATCCAGACAACTCTGAGAGCTTTCCACACATGGGTGGACCTACATATGTGCTCTTAAGGTGGTTCCCCCAATGGCTCCTTCTAAAACCCATTTGAGAATTTCAGATTCATTTCTTAATTCCACATAAAAATTCGTTGGTCTGTATCAAAATCCACATGAAAATTTAACGTTGGGCGCCAAAACCCAACTACCTAGACCCTGGTTGGGTTCCACACCTCCCCGCAACCTGTGGCCTTTTTCTAATTCCTCTTGTAAGACATATGCACCTTAAGCATATTTGTAGATGCACAAAAAAAATTGTTTCTATAAACTTTTTCTTCTTCCATGAAAAGAACTGTTTTTTTTAAAACCCGCATTTGATACACTCTTATGCTTAATGATGAAAAACTTTAGCTCTTTTTTATAATTTTTCTCATGGAAAAACAACTATACCAAACGTGAAAGTTTTTTGTTGCAGAAATGTGAAAAAAATTTCTTCATACATTTTCCACAAAAACAAGGTTGCACTTGCACAAACTAGATGACGATTTATTTCGGCCAAAAAATAGAAAGGTCGAACAAATTGAAAATGAGCTTTATGAGTTTTTTTTATTTGCATGCATTCATGTGGACCTACATAATGCTTTTTATTAAATTAAGTTTTCTCATGTGTATAGATTGGTCAAAAGTGAGGTCCACAGTGTCCACTTTGCGAAGAGAAGTAATTTTAAAATCACGTTAGTCTGACATTTACGTTGAGCAACTAACACCTACAGTAACTTGAGTGAGACCCACTTTGTTTGATTCACCTCCCTCGTAATATACACTCATACTTGAACAATTGGCCAAAAATCTGAATGGGGCATAAGCCACCATTGCATCCATACCGCCCGTAATTTCACAGCTGAATGTCAGTCCAAGTAAAAGTTTCCTCTAACGAAAAACAAAAAGAAGTGAACGGAAATTGAGCGGGTTTCAGAATTCAGATATAACCGTACGTGTGCGATTGATGATCTTTGATCAATAATGGTATGCTGCACTAGTTAAATCAGGTGGACATCATGTCATTAGCATTAAGCACAATAGTTTATTAAAGAGTTACGCTAGCCACACTTCTCATCTCACAACTCATCTTACAACCATTCTATGTGGTATTTTTTCTCTCCTTCATATCTACGGTGTTAAAATAAAACAAATGAAATTAGGCATGCCAAAAGGAATAGTTGTGAGATGAATTATAAGATGGAGAGTGTGGCTAGTATTATTCTTTATTATAGGAGGAAACTTTTTTTTTTACCATAAGAAGTAGACGATAGTTAGAAATTTCTTTTGACCAAAAGTACCCATGGCCGCTCCAGATATTACAACCTATGCCATCTTTTTCATCTCGCCATCTTTTGACTTCCCATTCATCATTTCCATTCGATTGGGGAAGCTTTTAAATACACATTTTTAATCTTTTCACACTTCTCTGTTCTGTGTACCCACTGTATTATTTAATAATTTATATCTAAATTATCCTTCACCCATTTCTCTCTATACCCTCCTTCCCCACCCCCAGTTCCCTTTCCCCACCGCAGAAGGAGAGGGAGAGAGAGAGAGAGAGAGAGGTGAAGGGGAGGTGGGAAAGGGGCAGAGGAGGGGAAGAGGGTAATTTTGTCTTTTTGCTATAGGGGTATAATTGTAAAAAAAAACTTAAAATGGTTAGTGTGGATCCCACTTTTTTTTTGCTTTTTTTTTGGTAGAAATCCCTCTAACATATAAAAAATGAGGCCAATTATTATTTTAAATATATAGTTTCATGTAAGGTTTACTTCATATAAATATTTACTTAGGCTCCCCACACTTAAATTGTTCAAATGGTTAGGACGTCCAGCAATGAGCTTGTCCTCACTTTGAAACCGTTTGGAGCATCACCCTATACACAATGCTAGTAGGTGATATTGTGTATCAAGGATTTTACCAATGATCAACCATAAAGGATCGACAGGTTCCTCTTCATATATATATATATATATATGCTTAGGTTAATCATATATTTTCACATAAGTTTTACTTCATGTAAATATTTAACTGAGATTGCTCCTAATGCTTAGAAATTGTGCTACAGAAGATGGTCATAACAACAAAGAGCGTGGAGTACATGCCCTTCCTCCTCTCCTTGATTCTCTTCGTTAGTGCAGCGGTCTGGGTGGTATATTCAGTACTCACTAAAGATCTCTTTCTTGCGGTAAGTAACACTCCATCCATTCCAGTGTCTGGTTTGACAGTCATGATCATTCATAGCTGTCTAGACAAACGGTGGATGTGGGCCTTAGTGGAAACTTTGGAAAATACTTTCTTGGGATTTTTACGAAAATTTTAGTACTAAACTCTGATTATAAGAATTGATTAAAAAAAGACACTAAAACATATAATTAGGGTATTGTATGTGGCCAAAAGACCAATTTGCACTTGAACAATATCGTTAAGGAACATTTAAAAAAAACACAAAAACTCTTACCCATTTTCCCTTCTTCTTCTCCAAAATAATATCATTAGGGCTCCTTAAAGAAAAATCCCCCTTCACATTTTTTTCCTTCTACTTTCCCAGTTTCCAGTTTTTTTTTCTCTTTTTTCTTCTTAGTTCCCACCTTTATGGCTGATGGACGGCAACAGAGAGAGCGCGCATTGCTAAGCTCATTTCTAACCATGGACAAAAGAAAGAGGAGCAGATGAACCTATTTTGACACAAATATCTACATGTATACTAATAATTTATTCAATAGTCCTTGTAGGATGTTTCTATATAATAAAACAAAAGCAAAAACAAAATATAGTCCTTGTAGATTGGGCCTGCAACTCTAGCATAAGGTTGTATACCCTTGTGAGAGCATTCTATATTTAGATCTCTTTTTATAATTGGTGGTAAAGAGTGTAATTCTATCTAGTGTTTGAATATGACCTTGAGGGCAATAAAATATTTGTTTTGCTCATAGATTTTAGATTTTGCAAAGGAAATAAGAAATGAAAATGGAGAAGAGAGAGGATTTGACTCATAGAGAGCAAAAGAGGAGAGGGAAAAAAAAGATCAGGCAAACTATATCATCTAAAGAAGAAGAGGGAAGAAACTTTGAGAAATGAACCCTAATGAAATCCTTCGGGGAATGGGAGGTTTTTTTTTTAAATGAGCCTTAACGATATTGTGAAAGGAGAAATCGGTCTTTTAGCTGCATACGATACCCTAATTCAATGTTTTATGGTATTTCTTAATCAATTCATGTAATCAGGGTTTAAGACTGATTTTAAAAAATAAAATCACTACTTTTTTATTTAAAAAAATTCATTGTATTGCTTTTTCTTCAAATCGGATCATTAAAACTTACTAAAGTAAAAAAGCTTAATTTAATCTTAACTCTAATTCAAATCTATTTCAAATTCTAGTTCATACCCAACATAAAATCGGAATTGATTGGAGGACCCCAATCATTCATTGCTGGTGTGGAGGACCGGCCATGAAAGATTAAGATACATTGCCTAGTTTGATCTATTCATATATCGTAACTTGAGATAAATTCAGCTAGGCAATCACGTGAACCTTCATTTTGCACAGAGGAGAAACGATTTTGTACATGGGCACTTGACGCCTATGATAGACATTGAATCTAAAGCATAGTTACCTAGATGATCATAGTAATCTGTAAACTAACTTTTGAGTTCATAATTTTTAATTTGAAACTTGGTTGCTTAGAAAATTCGATAGCAGGTTCCTTTGATTCGCTTCTCAATTCTCCTCATTTGAATTTTAAATTCTACATGTTTGATGAGCTAACTCAGTTGTGTACATGCCATAAGTGTATCACTAGGGTCCACATCTAAAATTCAAATCCCTCAAAATAACTTTTCTTTATATTTATTAGGGTGGAAGTTTTACTTCAATCAGATTTGGGGCTACAATCATATTGATTATATGCCAAACAGTTTGTTAAAATTTTCATCTTTTACTAGTGATCAATCTTATGATGGGGCAAACACTGATTGGAGAAAGATACAGAATATTAGTATTACTAAATAGCGGGTGCAGTCGTTTGAGAGGGCACACTGCCACCAATGGATTTACAGAACTCAACACTGAGAACTATGAAAGATTAGTTCATTAATAATTCACAAATCGAAAAATTGTGAATTCATTTGTAATGAACTGTTGGTGGGTTTGAGTCCTTTTACCAAAAAAATAAAATAAAATATAATAAACTGATACTCATAAATTGGAACAGTAATGGGTTCTTTGGCGATTGATTTGTAGTTTGTACTAGTTGCAAATCCTAAGCTTGAGTACAGGGCCCATTACTCGGCTAGAGTGTTAGGCCTGGCCTGGGTTAAGGCCGAAATCCTTGAAGGTACTCCATATGTGACCAAACTAGTTAATTTGTGGGCCCAGGAGTGAGCAAGGTTCAGCACTAGTTGACAATTTGGTGAAGAGAACTTTAGAAGCTCACCATGCTTATATAGAGTGAATGGTTGCTGATTACAGGTGCCGAATGGCGTCGGATTTGTGCTGGGGACGGCCCAATTGATCCTCTACGCGATCTACAGAGACTCAAGAGGGGCCAAAGGCAGAATCCAAGGACTTGAAGATGGTACACAACCACTGATCCAGCCGGTTGAAGTACATGAAAACGATGTAGAGGCAGCGGTGAAGAACGAGATAGAAGGCTCCAAGCATACGAGTCTCGTCTAATTTCTAGATTCTAGATCCAGTTTTATATACAGCAAAAGAAATAAAAAACTAGCAAATAAATTAATCAACCATACAAAAAGGGGTACAAGAGTTTTTAACATGAAAAATTCTAATTGAAAAAAAACTATGAGTCTTACACGGACAATAATCAAGCACTATAAATCACACAGTTACAAATATATACTCACAAGCTCTTCCTACATCTTTACAATCCAATGATTGTAGTTCTTCTTATATAGCTTCACGCTATAATGACTCCTTGCCATCCATTGCTCCACTCAACTAATCCAAACACCTAAAAATCACTAAGTGTTGTGCTTGATCTCTCATTCTTTTTTGAAAGAAGATGATTATAAGAAATATAGAAGCAGTATTTTCTAATAAGCTTCAGTCTAATATCTCCAATTGAAACTCTAGTGAAGAAATAAACTCTCAAGCATGTTTTCTATCATTAGAACAATGGGAGTCATGCCTTACAGCTAAGAGAGAGCCCATATGTAACACACAATGCATGCCCTAAAAGAATAATCTAAGTAGAAGTAAAACAAACAGTTCTGGCATAAACTAGAAATAATTCCAAATTAGGAAAGTGGGTTTCTGTTCATCATTCGCTTGAGTGCGAGTGAGCATCCGCTCGATCGCATGAATAAAACATGCAGTTAATTTTAATTCAATGCAATTCCTATCAAGCTTGTTTGAGCATTTAAACTCTAGCTTGAGCTGGTAATTTTAGACCCATCCGCCAAGCAATTGTGAGCATCCGCTCAAGCGCATTCAGTGAAAATCTTCACTTCAATTCTTGGTAACACACTACAGTCCATTCACTACAGTCCATTCTAAAAGAATTTATAAAATACAACTTAATGGATGTAGTGTTTTGTCTAAACCATAAATTAGCCAACATTGAAAATCCGAACACTAATTTATCTATTCCTTTACTATTATTATTATTATTATTTTGCTATTTTTTTGCTATTATTTTGCCTATTCTTTTGAATATGCAATCTGAGATATTAAAGAGTTCTCACATTTGAGTGGATATTTTAGTACCAAATTTGAATGGAAGTGGTAAGACTAGGTTCAAAGAACTGCAATCTAACGCAGAGTTTGACTGAAGGTAGGTTTTGAACCAAAATTCATGTAGCCAACTGAAGATAATTGGGACAAGCCTATATTTTACTCTTCACAATGGTTTTCCTAATGATGGTTTTTTTTTCCTTAAAAAAAAAAAAGGTGGACTGACCATATGTAAAAATCAGTCTCTAAAAATGGCTTCTACCCCTTTCACCATCCCCACCTCCTCGTAACCGCAAGCATACTTGGAGAAGCATGAGCCAACAATGCATCAGGTGTTTTTTAGGCAAGGAAAAACAAATGCATCGTGTTTTGGTTATTTATCTATATTACAAGGGTTGTCATCATAAAATATTTAACAAGAAGAGCTATCTTGCCTCACCTGAGGGTAGGGGCAGACCTAGGGAGGCTGGGGGTGGCCATGGCCTCAAGATGGCCGGTAGAGCGGTCCCCTACCCCTTGCAAAAAAAAAATGTATAAATAAATAAAAATTGAAACTTCTTTTTAACGGAATGGCCCCCAATGCTAATATCCTGGTTATGCACCCTAGATGGTCCCCCATGAAATTCCGAAAACCCCCATTTATTTTATGAAATTTGCATTCTCTCTCTCCCCCCCTAGAAGAAAATTTTTTTTTTTTAAGAGAATGGGCTCCCAATGCTTATATTTATTTTGGTTCTGCACCTGCATGGCCCCTTGCGAAATTCCAAACCCCCCTTCATTTTAATAGGCTTTTTCAGATTTTGCACCCCCACCCCACCCCAAGCCACATTTTTTGGTTCTACCCCTACCCGGGGGTGGGGTTCAGGCCTCCCTAAGCTGTAGTCATAAAAATAAATAAATAAATAAGTTAACATTTTATTGCCTCTGAACAACCTAATGTACTCGTGACTTGAGCCTGATCTCGGCCGACTTCATATTTGGGCCTGAGGTTTATAGACCCAATCCAACACTTTTGGGTTAGTGCCATTATCTCAATTCTTGAATCATATGCCTCAAACAGGCCACCCATGAAGATTAGGAGAGAGTGGGCTGACCCCATTAATATCTTGGTTGTAAGCGACCATCTTAAACATCGATAAACATGTAATAGAGAGGAAAACTTTCACCTACGTGCAGCGCTTCGTCTGAGCGTTCATCTGGACTATCCCCAAAGGGACCTCAATTTCATGAGCTCTCAGGTGCCAACTACACCACCGATCCACAGGGGTAGCTCGACCATTGGGCCAAAAAAGCTTTTGCTTTAGGCTCCCCAAAAAATAAGGCCCCCCAAAATGTAAGTCCCATCTTTTTTTTTTCAATCTAAAAAAATAAGGCCTCAAAAAAATAATTGTAGCAACTTAAATCTTTTCAAATTTAAAAAAAAAGTAGCTATCATCATGTTGTTCCTCCTAAAGAATAAGGCCTCATAAAAGTAATTAAAGCAACTACCATCTTTTTACATTCCATGAAAAAACCATATTTTAAAAAATGAATTAAAGACCATTTTCACCGTTGAGAAAATGTTACCATTAAAAGAAAAAAAATCCTAAAATCACAACAAGCAAGAATCATTTTTTGTTCTAAAAATCGTCTAGTTTGCACATTTTTCCTTTTATATCTATGCTACTTGAAATCCTTAAAGGACAACTTCAGATATAAGCTCTTTTTTTTCATATTGAAGAAGTTGCATCAAATTCAAAAGTAATCCACATTTATAATATTTGTGGTTAACACTGATTAATCACTAAATTAGCTTTCATGGTTCTATGCTTTAAAAAAATTTAATTACAAGCTCATATTATATGTTTATTATAGTTAGTGTTCGTTTTATTTGTAAATATTATTAATTATAATTTATAAATATTAAATATATCTATTAGAAAAATATCGACAATACCTGTAACTATTGCTTTTATGAAAAGAAGTTTTTCAAAATTAAAATTGATAAAATTCTAATTTAGATCAATAATGTTAAAAAAAAGATTAAGTATATTAGCCATACTATTAATTAGAAAAGATATGTTAGCAAAATTTGAATATAAAAACTTATATAGTAATATTGCATTAAAAAATAAAAAAATAAAATTTAAATAAAATATTACAATAATATTAAAAATAAAAAAAAGCCTCATTTAGGATTGTCGCTTTAGGCCTCAAATTGTCTTGAACCGGCTTTGCCGATCCAATGGATTGTAAAAGCAGGAGCACACAAGAGAAAATCGTCGAGAAAAGTGAAGCCCTCTTATATATATCTTAAACACATCCTAGCAAGTCTGTGAGTGGGCACTAGACTACCCAGTTACTTGAAGCCTGACTAGAAAATTCAACATATGGACAGATTTAGGATTTTCTTTTAATGGGGACAAGCAATAGTCAACTAACAATGACATATTAGAATTTTATTTCAACAAGGATCAATAATATGTATATATTTTTTGATTTTTTTCTTTTATTTAAAAATAAATTTATTTATTACTGGAGGAATTTTTATTAATATTTAAATAAAATCCTAAATTTGAAAATACTAGTACTTATGTACTTATGTGTAACTAATACTCATTAAATATGTTTGTGGTTGAAGGATTAGAACACGAGTGAAGCTTGTAGCCCAGTTCAAACAAGCATCATGGAATGCCCTCGGAGTTGTCAGAGCTTCATGGTAAAGTAACGTTGACGTGTGATTGTCCTCAACTAAGGTGATGTCAAAAAAATGTATTATCTAGCTCAACTTTAATAATTGTAATTGCAGAAATTTGGATTTTGCCTTAATGGCTGCTAAGAGATGAAGAATAATAAGAAGGTGAATACCCCTTAATGAAGAAATTACTGAAGAGTTTCTTGGTGCAGCTGTTAAACTCATTTGCCACCAGTTTTAAGTACTAAAGAGAATCATTGCAATTTTATTAATTCTTTATATTGGTTATTTGTATTGACTACAAACAGATTTATGTACAAAAGAAGGTTTATGTACATGAAATAAAATTGAAGTTTTGAGGGATCTATGTGCTGAAGAGAATCATTGCAGTTTTGTTAATTCTTTATTGTCTTTATTTGCATTGACTTTTGATAGGTCTGTATAAGGTTTAGATGAAATAAAATTGAAGTTTCTTTAATGAAAAATTATTGGTTTAAAAAAAAAATATCACCTTTTAGCGGGGGCCAACAGACCACAGTCAAAATATTACTCTTTTTTTAATATAGAGCGGTATATGTCTTTTTTCTACCGGTGGCCATTAGCCTCCCAACTAAAAGACAATGTTTTTTGGTTTACCAAACCTGTGAAAACTTTTACCGCTAGCCAAAGCCCCTATAAAAAAACCGTTGATAGCAGTGGTCACTTACTGTTGCTAAAATATTTATCCAGATGTTTTGCACGGACAACTTGTGGGGGTCAATCTAGCTGCTCCTATAGGTTTTAATGGTAGCCATCTTATATTTTAGCGGCAACCATCGCCCCAGCTAAAAGTGTTTTTTTTTTCTTATAGTGACCTAACCGTAATCTTTCCCATTGATTTGAGACTCAATCCAATGGTATGTATAGGTTCCATGAATGTAGAATTTGGCCTCTTATCAAATCATGGTATGACGAGTGTTAAAGGTCTTATCAAAGGTGAGCCAAGCATGAGAGAATTTTCCATAAAATAACTCATGTCATGCAAATGCCTCTAGTGGCATAGATTGAATCATTGAAATGATTATATGGACCCTAAATAAGCCCCTTTTATACAAATAATTAGGTCTATCAATTTGGCCCTGGACAAGGGGGCCGGCCTTAAAAGTTCTTAAAGTGAGGGCTTTTGATTTTAAGAAAAAGAGTTAGGGCCGAGCTTGGACAATATTTCGCAGGCCATTCAATTTGAGGGCAAGGTTTGGATAATAGTAGCCCATTTCAGCCCTAGCCCTGACCCACTACGTTTTTTTATTAAATATCCTATATATATATACTAAAATGCTCTTATAAAAGTTAGTAACAGCAATAAATGATAATATAAAGGTTATATCTTGCCATCATAACTCACTATACAGGGTGTAAACCTTGGGTATGACACCTCTTCAAGCATGTACAAGCTTTCTTTCCGTCTGTGTGGGCTTTCTTTTTCACTTAAGTTGGCTTTCTTCCTATGTGTATAGGCTCTCCGTTTGGGTACTAGCCCTTTTGATTAGGTTACCAATAATAAGATTATGTTGAAATGATTTGGTTCATGAAAATTCATGTGAAATATGTGACAAAACAAAAAAAATACTATATTTAGTTATCAAGTCACCAAAGCATGTGTTACTTTGTCCTATAAAAAAGAAAGTTTTTAGATATGGCTTCTACTCTCTTGGATATTTTCTTAGTAATCCCTTCTTAATAGAGGTTAAACAAGGTAACGCTTAGTTAACACTTGATATTTGGTAATAGTGCAAAAATTTTAAGTAATGGTTTCCTTGTTTTGAGGCACTGAGGCTTGCCTAACCTCGCCCTAGCCCTTAAGGGTAGGGTAAAAGCCTAGATAGTGAAGGCCTTCTAAAGGCTTTGACTTGTTTGGGCCTGGCTTGGCCTTTTGTCACCTTTACAAATAATCATCTAATGGTGTGTACTGTGTAGAGTTCTTTTGGGTTGAAATTGCGATTTACGTGATATGTTACTGTGGTAAGGGGTGCAGAGAAGTAGGGTCGAGAGGGGCAATTGCCCCCACTCAACTTTGAATGATAGTAAAAGGACTTGAGAATAATTTTGTCTTTTACTTGCTGGTAAACAATAATTATTTGTGCACACACAAAAATGCATACAAAATACACATACACAAGTGCATTTAATGCACGCAAGTGTATTTATACCATAAAGTGGTGTTGGTGCGTGTGAAAGAGATTAATAAAAAGTGAAATATAGTTGTTATTGTATGGTGCCACATAAACTATTGTGCACTTTGAATGTATTTTAGCATATGTACGTGTCACAACTGCATTGCAAAAGAATAAGTAAATCATTCTCTAGATTTTAAGGAAAGACTGCAACTTGCCATCAATCAACTAAATTTTTTTCCTTCTTCTTTTTCTCACAACATTTTTTCAGTAGCCAATTTTGAAAAAGGCTTTTCATTTCAAATACATTTGGCTATCTTCACTTTTCTTTAGATTAAACTTTAAATCTTTATCCATGATTGAATTTAAAAAAAATCTATGATTAAAGGACCACTAAACTGTATGGCTATTAAATCAAGTGCTAGCAAGATAATTTCAATAGAAATCCAAGTCATTAAAAATTCAATTGTTTTTCTTAGTTTTGTTGTCCTCAAATATTACTCAAATAAGAGCTAATCCCACCTTATTAAGCATATGATTAAAAATATTATGTGCTCAATTTTATGGCGGAGCTAACTTTGATTTGTGGAAATTTTGAGGAAACCACTTAAAGAATGTTTTTTTATTTTGAATAGCATATATATTACACCTTAATTATTCATCTTTTTACAGCATTCATTAATCACTATCAATGATATGCATTCAATCATTTTATACTATTACAAGCATCATGCTCATCAAATAATTATAAGTAATCAATCAAAGAATTTTCAGTAATTATAATTATAAGTCATTGTAGCACATTAAACGATCCTAATTAACCAACCAATTTATTAATTAATTAAGGATAGACCTCTTTACAAGTGATCAATCTGGCATAGATCCTACTTTACTTCGAATGAGAAACAATTCTTAATCCTTAATAAGGAAATGATTATTTTGAGCAATTTGAATTCACTATGGTGAGTCATATTACTTTTGGAGTTTAAGTATTTTTTGATTTTTGAGAAATTATGTGTTTGAAAGCATTTAGGTTTTTTGAAATAGGGTCTAATTTCTTTGGATATTATTAAAAAAACTATGAAAAAATAAATATATTTTAAAATGATAAGAAAAAAGTTATAAATGTAAAAATATTATCGATCTCCTCTATAAAAAATTTGGCACTATAGTCGTTACTTATAAACTATTGCTTACTCCCATTGGAAGAAAATCTTGGCTTCACCACTGACTACAGTTTATTCTTGTAGGCCATAAACCACGTGATTCTTAATTTTATGCAGAAGAGTTATACAATCGCTTGCCTCTTTTATTTTTATATTGTGTGGTTAAATATTTTGATACTTAGAATATCAAACTTATTTATTTATTTAATAATATGATTTTTTTATTTGAAATAATGATTTGTGTCTTTTATTTTTATATTGGGTAGAAGGAATTTACCATTAAAATCATTGGAATACAATAGCATTTGTGAGTCCTATACTCATGCTTAAATATGACATTATAAAATTTTAAAAAAAAGTTGGGAGGGATTGTCCCAATAAATGGGTCAGAAATTATTAATGAATTTTGGCCCAAATATGACATTATAAAATTTAAAAGAAAAAAGTTGGGAAGGGATTGTCTCAATAAATGGGTCAGAAATTATTAATGATTTTTGGCCCCATTTTTTACACTTATTTAGAAAATTATAAATTTATACTCAATGCAATACTTGAAAAGGATTTTGACCTATGAAAAGTTTTACAAATAAAATTTGATCGCACAAAATGAGTTGGATCACATATAAAAAAAAAAGGAGGTAAACATATTAGGTTGGGTCAGCCCGATTCAACCGGCAAAAATTTGGATTAGGCGGGTCGGATGAGGTTGACCCGCCACAAATGTGAGGGAAGGTTTCCAATGTATTTTTAAAATTGGTCGCATAAGGGTTGGGGATAGCAAATTCGGTTCGGTTTACCAATTATAAATTGGTGAGCCATAGATATTTCACAGGTGGGGCCAACCAACTGTCCACTTTCCGTCTTCAAGTGGGATTTCTCAAAGTTTGATCCTCAACAAACCAAACTCAGTGCTGGATCTGACTAGTCTTCTCTTCAACCAAAACGTCTAGTTGTCAGAAGGCTGGCTATGAGTAGTCATCTAGTCAGCCAAACCCCACTGTTGCCAGGATGGGAAATGTTGTCGTGGATCTGACTCATGAACAAATAATGCATTCCAACTCATTTTTGGAAAAAGAAAGTTACAGCAAATGTGTATTAATCATTTTAATAGTTATTGCTATAACTATATGCCCAAGTTTACGGTGGAACCTACCAAATTTTGAGAATTTGTAATATATTTCCGGACCTCAAGTGTGGATCACATGCAGCAGCATATTATAGGCTTCCCTTGTAACATATGGTTGGAAGTTCGACATGAGGCCCACATGATGAATTTACATGTTTTGGATTATCATCATGTAGACCCCATAGTAGAGCATCAACCATATGCTATAGAGTGTATCCCTAACTCTCCACGCCGGATGGGGACTCCTATATAATATCCTGCTGGGTCATTGACTCCTTGCGATCAAGGAAGGCACCATCACACATAACCTTGCTTTCTTTTTCTTTCACCTTAATCCTTCTCAGTATGGTAGCTTTCAGTTTCATCGTAGGAGCTGTTGGTGAGAAGAGATCTCTAACATCTTTCAATGAATTATAGATCTTCATTCTCAATTGGGGGCCTTTGATTTAAAGTACCTGTGCTTTTGTCACCATATTATCTGTCTATGAAGATCTTAGACTCTGTTTTCTTCTTTGCTTCTTTCAGGCAACTTCCTTTCGGTGCTAAACTATTTTTCTCCCATGTAAGCAAGAAAGCTATCATTCATGATCTGCATAACCAATGCAAGAGCGTTTTTTTTATGCGTCCTGTGATTCTCATTCATAATTTGTAATCATGGGTTTTCTTATGTATAAGGCAATGGATCATTCTAATTACTCAAATGTGAAATTGGTTGATGATAGACCGACGTTTTGGCGAATCATGAAGAAAGGATCGACAGAGGAATTTTCAGGGCTTCCATACGTATGCACGTTGCTACAATCTGCATTGTGGTGTTACTATGGAATTACAAAGCCAGGAGCCATTCTCGTCGCCACTGGAAGTTGTGTGGGCGTTGTAATGGAAATCATCTATGTGGCGCTGTTTCTCATCTATGCACCTCCCCGTATAAGGGTCAGTCTTTTTCATCTTCATCATCATCGTCGTCGTCGTCATCTCTCTTTTTAGAGCCATGGTCATGATCATCATCTGCCATGTATTTTTCAGGTTAACATTGGTGTGTTGGTCATTTTGGATGTGGCGTTTCTGGGAGGGGCAGTTTTGGTGACCCAATTGACAATGCAGGGGAATCTTAGGGTTAATGTGATAGGATTCCTATGTGCAGGACCGTGCATACTCATGTATGGCTCACCTCTATTAGTCATGGTAAGATGGTTAGACAGATATTCTTTCCTGAACCAGCGTATGAAAAATTAAACCATGTGACATTTATCTTCAACATAGTCCAAGCATGGTACTACTATTCAAGTAATAAAACAAGACAAATGGTAGAAAAAAAATAATAAAATGAGAAATTGTAAAAATTGGAGGAAACTAGATTTAAACTACAGGTTAGATCACTGAGGATGGGACTCACCAGATGCGGGGTGTCTTCCAATTAGCGTTGGGGGTACTCATGGATCAACCTAGCCCGCTTTGGGCCTAGTTCAGGCATTGGGTTTTAGTAATTGGGCAATGCGTGCATTAAAATTTGTGCCCATCTAATATTTGAGCGGCCTTGAATTAGCTGTTACATAGCCTTACTCCCGGGCCGGGCACAACCCGATTGACTAGACGGGCTGGCTTAGGCCTGACATGATTGAGGTGGACCATGCTTAGCCAGGACAGGAGCTTGCGCCTCATGTCAGGCTTCGGCTGGATATCAGCTTGTGATTTCTTAAATTAGTTGGGCCTTGATATGCCTTGGCATGGGCATGAACACCTTTAATTCGGATGTGCCACACCATTCGTTTTCGTGATTAATTATTAATATGTTTAGCTTAGAGATCTGTTGTATATCATATACCCTTCTTCTCACCATTAGCAGTAGGGAATTGATCCTCCATTATTTCTATGGAAGAGAGCTGCCTCACTAACTGAGCGTTTTGATTTTTAAGTTGAAAATTATTCTTAAACTTTTTTTAGTATATATTGGTTATAAGTGAAGTCCACTTCACAAAGAAGGGGTTTTTTTTATTGTTAAAACACTAAGAAAAGTTGTTTTAAACTGAAGTTAGCATGATGCTAACGGCATCTAACACCTAATTTAACCTGTTGGAAGTCATCTTAGTTTGATTCAACTTGCTCAAAACTCTAATCACAGCAATATTCACTGTTGCATTGATCATCCCTGATTTCAATGGAAATTAAATATCAAGTGAAATGAAAAATACGACAGTTTCATATAGGCCAACATAATATCTGAGCAGCTACGGTGGCCCACACAAGTTAAATCAGGTGATACTTAGAATAAGATCTCATCTCTTTTACAATATATGAAAAATGAGATCAATTATTGCAGCTATAGATTTTTCCATAAGGTTTGCTTTATACATATTTACTTGATTGGTCCTTACTTTCTCCTAATGCTTAGCAAATGTGATACAGAGGACAGTCATTAAAACAAAGAGCGTGGAATGCATGCCCTTCCTGCTCTCCTTTGTTCTGTTCCTTAGCGCAGCAGCTTGGACCTTATATTCTGTTCTTAGTAAAGACCTCTTTCTGGGGGTAAGCAACACTTCATCACATGCAGAGTTTAACAGCATCACTCATAACTATCAAGATAAAGAGTGTAACAGAGAATATTTTGATTAAAGAATGCTAAAAATGAAAAGAATGAGTTTGTATTATGATTAGATTAGATTTTTATCAATTGAGGTCAAGAACCATGACACTCAGTATTGCAATTTTGAGGCTGTAGGTTCTTAGTCATGTCACCAAAAAGAAAAGAACAAAAAACTGTTCTCTTCAATTTTGCAACTGCCGTGCCCTTCTTTCACAATTGATTTGTGCATGTTGCAACTCCTAAACTGAGTACTGGGCCTATTACGCTAGAGTGTTAACGTGTTATCTTAGATGAGGCACAAATCCTTGCAGGTGGGCCATATGTGACCAAACTTTTACCTGGCCCAGGCATGAATAAGCTTCTGCACTTGTCAACGATATGGTGAAGAAAACAATTAAAAGTTCACTGAGCTGATATATAGCGAATGTGTGCTATTACAGGTACCAAATGGGTTTGGGTTTGTTCTAGGGATGGCCCAATTGATACTCTACGCAATCTACAGTGACCCAAGCGGTGCCAAAAGCAGTATCCAAGGATTCGAAGATGGTAAGCAACCACTCATCCAGCCGGTTGAAGTCCACGAAAAAATGGAAGTGTGAAGAACAAGTTATGAAGCTTGTGGAACCTATTTTTAGATACAAGAGAAATTGGGCTCCGAATGGGAGTCCATGGATGTGGGATCCAAAACATTTAGATCCGAAACCAAATCCCTGTATGCTCTAATTTGGATCCGAAACCAAATCCCTGTATGCTTTAACAGAATATCCTGGTTCGGATGGAAGGCTGAAGGATTTACATGGCTTGAGCCTTGCTCATATTTGATAGATTACTTTCTTCTTCTTCTATTTTTTAATTTTTATTTTAAGATTATCATTTTAAAGACAGATAACCAAAACAGTACAATACCCCACCCAAAGACAGCCACAAGTGAGTCCAGTGGCGGACCTAGGTACATGGGTTTGGGGCCTGAAGCCCCCACCCATACCTGAAAAAAGGTCAAACTTTCTAAGAATTTCTTTGCAAATTCTGATAACTTTTATGTTCCTTTTTATATTTGCCCCTTCTTCCAATATTTCTTTTAAATAGAGCCCCCCAAGATGAATTTCATAGGTCCACTCCGACCACAAGTTCTACCCAACTTTGCCACTCAAGACGCAAGTGCAATTAACAGTTTGGAATGTAACCGAAACTAGCCAAAACAGAATGTTATACAAATGCTTGATGTTCCGTCTTCCATTCCAAATTTGCAAAGATAGGGTCCTTTGTTCGAAGAGATCAAAATTTTGTTGAACCATTTTAACAATTTTGAAGTGCAACATATGGGTAGAAATGAGAATCAAGTAGCTCATAAGTTAGCAAGGTATGGTTAGTATATTGATGATATGGTGGTTTTGTAGTATTACACCCCAGACCTAATGAAGCAATATGCAATTGTTGATTTTTCGTTCACTTCTTAATAATATCTTAGAGTGTCTTTCTATGAAATATATGTGTATGTGTATGTGTGTCTACTATCCAATCTTCCATTTCATTAATTGTGTTGATCCCTCCAAGAGCATGTGAAAGAATAAACTGCAAAGAAAGATGAAATCCAAATATCCGAAATTTCACTTCTCAAATAGTGTCCAAAATCACACTAGGCCAAGATTCAACACAAAAGATGAAAGAAAAAGAGCGATTAATAAATAAAAATAAAAAGGGCAATGATTAATTTCATTCAAAGATAAAACATTACAAGTTTAAACAGGGGCCACCACTGGCACAAGATATGGACTATTGATGTGACTTCACCCTCCTCTGTACTTAACAATTTCATAGACATTGGAATGAAGCGGTCCCCCTCCTCTCTAGTTAACAATTTCATCGACATTGGAGTTATTGTGAGAACCTTTTATGAGGCCCACTTATAAGTCCCATCTAAGGATGGGACTTGGCGGATCGAAAGAACTATGTGAAACCACAACAAGTGTCAAGTTTGACCCCTTCCCATGCTCTTAACCCTTTCATCCATTGCTCACAAGTTTAATGGCTTCCTATTTAAAAAACAATTTCAACCCTCCATTCAACGGTCAATCCATTTGGATGAGTGCCAAACCTTGAGATTAGTGACTATTAGGGGTGTTCTTTATTTGTGTACAGCTTGGATAGGTTGCTAGGTGGACCCCACCAATAGTTCTCACGGATGGACAATGATAGCTAGTTCTTACTTGAATATTTTCCATTTCTATTACACTACACAGTGTTCAAATGCTTTTTAAGAGAAAACATCCCCCCTAATTAGGTCCACTGGGATACATAGTAATCATGAAAGTCTATTTGATGGAAAAATATATATGAGGCATACCTGTATGTAAATTATTGAGTCCATAAGATCATTTTGACCTTTTGATGCATGGCCGTAAAATTTTATGGTTTAAAGCATTTTTTTTATTATTATGATTTCAATCTAATGGTGAGTAAAAGTCGGAGGAGTGTCAAATTTAGACTTGTCACTATATAATGTGGGGGACGGGTGGTGTATGTAAAAAGACTAGATTGACTCAATGTGGCCCCCATGATAGAGAGAGAGAGAAAACATTTTTTAAGTGGGATGTTTTTTTTGAAATTTTCGTGTGTGTGTGTGTGTGTGTGTGTGTGTGTGTGTGTGTGACAGATTAGGGAAATTGTTTGCATCATGAGATGGTTGCATTGGAAAGGAAGAAAATTACTGAAAAACTATGGGAAAGATAAAAAAGTGCTTGGATGAGAGAATGAAGTATTTGGGAAGTGGTAAGTTCGGTATATGGAAAATAAATGAAAGTAACGACGCATGTGGGAAATGTGGCATGGAATATAGAGAAGTAGATAGAGTAATAATGAGCCATGTGGGAAATGTGAAGATGGAAAAGTATTTGGATGGAGAAAGTTAAAAATGAGATATATGTTAGCCAAAATGGCCCATTCTGGGAACTCTGAACGGATTAGATTCGCACACCAATGGTTATAATTAAATGTAAACGGATCTCCAAAATTTCATGGCATACCTGAATCCATCGCTAATGGAGACGGAATGGATGCCAAAATGGGTCTTACAACTCCCTCAGTCTTCTCTTGATGCCAGCAACTCGATGGTAATGCTCAGCCTTTGATTTGAATCCGTATGAGTGTATATGTGTGTGAAGAAGATGGAGTTTCCCGGCTTTTATAGCCATCTCACCATCACTGATGGCTGCAACGTCTCCCATTCATTATGGACCGTTGCAAGGTTTCATTCATGGAGATTTAAGAGAGGAGAAACTGAAAAAACGTGCATGGGCAGTGAATGGCAATGAAGAGATGAGAAGAGATGTTACAGTCATGAGCGGTGGTCATTTGGACCACCACTCTCGTCTTCCAACAATCTCCCACTTGGTCCATATGACCACTATACATCCACTTAGTATATATATAGTATATAGAAAATACTTTATTTTGCAAACGAATTTTGAAAACGACTCTAACTGATGCGCATCATTTGAAAAAGCACCGATTATCCATGAAAACTGTAATGCTAAGATCTTTAATCTGAGATTAGGTTAGTTTTCTAATGCGAACTGTGGCGGTTACACATCTTTACGATATATTTCCTTCCACAATCACAACACCAGTATCCTTTCCTAATCAAGAACTTAACTTTAATATGACTACTTTAATGGGAACTATAATGTCATAATACTTTTATATTCTTACTTCATTGCATAATTATCACATGTGAATATATAACAAAGTAAGAGTTGCAAAATCGTTTCTTTAATTGATCATTGAATAGTGTCATACATCATTGATTCCTTCAAGGCATATTTTTCAATCCCATACTCAATACATGGTCTTTAAAATCATTTGGCGCCAATGCCTTTGTTAATGGATCAGCAGCCATGAGCTTCGATGGAGCTCCAACAATTGACACTAAATGATCTCGCACCTTTTCCTTCAAAACAAGGTACTTTACTTCCAAAAACTTTGATTTACTGGAACACTTGTCATTCTGCGCAAAAAGTCGAGCAGCATTGTTATCGCAGTAAATCTTTAACAGTTCAGAAACACTGCCCATAATTGTAAGTCCCTTAATGAAGTTACGCATCCATAATGCGTGACCCGTGGCTTCAAAGCACGCCACATACTCTGCATCAAATGTGGATGGAGTGACTAGCATTTGCTTTGCACTCCTCCACGACACTGCCCCGCCAGCCAACAGAAAGATGTAACCAGATGTTAACCTTCTAGTATCGAGACAACCCGCAAAGTCAGAATCTGAGTATCCAATGACCTCCAGTTATTGGATCTCTGATATGTGAGCATGTATCTTCTAGTGCCGTTGAGATAACGCATCACTTTCTTAACAGCTACCCAGTGAGTTATGCCTGGATTACTTTGATATCGACTTAACATCCCAACTGCAAAACTAATATCTGGCCTCGTGCATGTCTGAAGGTACATTAGATTCCTACTGCTGCCGCATAAGGGAATTTATTCATTTCTAACTTTTCTATGTCAGTCATGGGGCATTGATCTTTACTAAACCTATCTCCCTTAGACATTGGGGCATTTTGTGATTTACTCATTTCCATTCGAAAACGTTTGAGAATACTTTGCACATAGGCTTCTTGACACAACCCGAGTAATCCTCGAGATCGATCTCTGAATATCTCGATTCCTATTACAAAAGTTGCTTCACCCATATCTTTCATGTCAAAATTATTCTCAAGGTATACCTTAGTTTCTCGGATCATACTAAGGTCATTGCTGGCTAGTAAAATGTCATCTACATACAGGACTAAAATAATAAACTTGCTTCCACTGATCTTAAGGTAAATACAATGGTCAACTAGATTTTCGGTAAAACCGAAAGATGTAATAATATGATTGAACTTTAAGTACCATTGTCTGGAAACTTGTTTCAGCCCGTATATTGACTTCTTTAACTTACAGACCAGCCTTCGATTATTACCTTGTTGAACAAACCCTTCAGGTTGTTCCATGTACACTTCTTCATCAAGATTCCCATTCAAAAACGCTGTTTTAACATCCATCTGATATAGCTCTAAGTCATAATGAGCTACTAGAGCCATTACAATTCTGAATGAGTCTTTCTTAGATACCGGAGAGTAGGTTTCGTGAAAATTGAGACCTTCTCTCTGAGTGAATCCCTTAGCCACTAGTCGGGCTTTAAATCACTCAACTTTACCTTTAGAGTCCCTTTTGGTCTTAAAGACCCATTTACAACCGACGGTCTTGGACCCTTCAGGTAGTTCAACGAGATCCCAAACGTCATTTACAGCCATGGATTCTAATTCTTCTTTCATAGCATCTAACCATTTATCAGAATTGTCATTGTGTACAGCTTCATTAAAAGTTTTTGGATCTTCTTTAATTCCAATATCCGATTCTTCTAGATACACAACATAATCATCCGAAACAGCAGGCCTTCTCATACGAGTCGACCTTCTCAATACTTCCGGATTTTCTTCAGGAATGTTTGGTTGTATTGGAGGAGTTGGTTGTGTATCTTGAGGAATTGGATCAACAGATCGTTCTAGGAATGCCCCTATATCGAGTGGAATCATTAATCCATCTTGAGTAGAGGATTGAGGCCCATCTCTAATCTCCTTATATATAATGTTTCTAGCCTCGCTGCTCCCACTGTTGTCATGATTCTCCAAAAACTTAGCATTATGGGACTCAACTATTCTTAGTGAATGATTAGGACAGTAAAATCGATACCCTTTAGACCTCTCTGGATAACCAATAAAATATCCTCTCACAGTTCTAGGGTCTAACTTCTTTTCTTGTGGATTATAAACTCGTACTTCAGATGGACATCCCCAAACTCTGAAATGGTTTAAGCTAGGTTTCCTTCCAGTCCACAACTCGAAAGGAGTTTTGGGAACTGCTTTACTAGGAACCCTGTTTAAAATATACATGGCCATCTTTAGTGCTTCACCCCACATAGACTCAGGTAACGAAGTATTACTAACCATACTCCTAACCATATCTAACAGAGTTCTATTCCTTCTTTCAGCAATTCCATTCTGCTGAGGAGTTCCAGGCATTGTGTATTGGGCAACAATACCTTCGAATTCTAGGAATCTTGCAAACGGACCAGGGTTACGGCCCGCTTCAGTGTACCTACCATAGTATTCACCACCACGATCCGATCTCACAATTTTGATCTTCCTATCTAATTGCTTTTCTACTTCTGCCTTGAATATTTTGAACATAGTCAAAGCATCAGATTTTTCTTTAATAAGATAGACAAAACCAAAACGTGAGTAATCATCTATAAATGTAATGAAATATTGTTCTCCTGTAAAACAAGGTATATCTATCTTTCCACAAACATCCGTATGGATTAACTGCAGGAGTTCAGAACTTCGTGTGGCAGTTTTTTTGACTGTCTGTGTCTGTTTTCCTTTAATACAGTCAACACAGACACCGAAATTAGTGAAATCAAGGGTTGGTAATAACCCATCCTTCACTAATCTCAACATCCTTTCTTTCGAGATGTGTCCTAACCGTTTATGCCACAACATGGAGGAGTTCTCTTTTATCTGTCTTCTTTTCATGCCAACATTCATTCCACAAGAAACATGGTGTGTAGTCAGTGATTGTGTATATAAAATATCTAACTGTAACTTGTATAAACCATCACACAATAAACCACTACCAATCATTATATTATTGAAAAATAGTTTCAAAGATCCTTTATCAAAATTAAAGACATATCCTTTCACATCCAATTGAGATAAATGGAAACCAAATTTCGGGAAATCTCAGGAACATAGAAGGTGTTCGGCAGATCTAAAACGAATCCGGTATCTAGCACCAGCCTATATGTGCCTACTGCCTTGACTCTTGACTCCTTCCGGTTCCCCATAACGATGGTTCGTTCCCCATCACTTGGCCTACGGGTTGAAAGGAATCCCTGCATACAACCAGAAATGTGAACGGTTGCACCAGAGTCTACCCACCATGTATTAGATGGGACATTAATAATATTGGTTTCACATACAAGAGATAAATTTCTTTGCTTACCTCTTTTCTCAAACCAATTTTTCCTTTTGAGGCAGTCCTTCTTGAAATGTCCTTTCTTACCACAAAAGTGACATTTTTCAGACCCTTTCTTCCCCTTTCTCTTCATCGGTTTCTGACCTTTCGGATCTACCTTGGGCGTGTTGCCATTGTTCTTGAGGTTTCTAAAACATTTCCTGCCCTTAACTTGGGAGACTAAGTTTACTTGAAATTGCCCCTCAGCCTTAAGCCTCCTCTCTTCTTGATCACATCTTGCGATCAGTTCAGTTATGGTCCACCGACTAGAGCTCTGATTGTAAGTTACCTTAAACGGGCCAAATGCAGGGGGAAGGGAATCCAGAATGAATTGGATCAAATATCCATCTGAGATACTTATGTCTATATCCTTCAACTTGGATGCAAGGTTAGACATGAGTAGGATATGTTCCCTAACTCCCTTCGTCCCATCGTACTGCATGTTTGTTAATTTGTTCATTAATGTGGCACCTAATGCCTTATCAGTCACTTCAAATTGTGACTTGATCTGTTCTAAGAGTTCCTTGGCATGTTTTCTTGG
Source organism: Sextonia rubra (assembly GCA_037013555.1). NCBI lineage: Eukaryota > Viridiplantae > Streptophyta > Magnoliopsida > Laurales > Lauraceae > Sextonia > Sextonia rubra. Next base: position 11,697,543 of record JASUAD010000007.1, on the reverse strand, counting down.
ATCAAGTGATCCCCTAATACTCTTAGAAACTGATGTCATTATGATCTTTTGGCATTTCTTGTCACATTTGTGCCACTGTTCATGTTTGGCCTTTTCAGGTGCGGAACTCTGTTCGGTGAGGGCAGGAGGCATGGGTTCATCTAAGGCCATTTCTAAGTCGAGAAAAGTTATGGTCAATGCTAACATGCCTAACCATTCGGGGTAGTTTGATCCATCTAATAAGGGAATGGTTCCTAAGCACGAGGGAAGAGTCAATAATCTGGAGGAAGAAGCTGTAAAAGAAAGAAGATATAAACTATTACTTTCACAATTCTATAATGCTTTGAATTCACAGGGAATCTTACAACAAAATAATAATTTGACATCATTACAAATAACCTTTGGGTCAAATGCAACATGTTAATTTTATTATTCGCAATTATTTGATAAAACCACAATTTATTAAGTGAATAAGTGAGATCCCACCTTTGGGCATAGATCAGCACGAATTCACAAAATATCTTTAATGTGTTTTTATCCCAATTTTCAAATAATCGAAAGATAAACTCCTTTGGGTCGATTATCTATCCTTTAAGTGAAATTGCAATTTAAGTGTCATATGTGGTATCTTTTATTCAATATGTAAAATATGAGTTTCATCGTAACTGGGCCACTTTGGTGACTACCTAATTAACTCATAATTTCAAATTGAAACCTATGACACTAATTTATTTATCAAACATTCATGCATGTAACAAATTATAACTCAAACAACATTAATCATGTAAACAATAAGCGGAAAACATGAATTTAAATGAGTTAAACATGCATAAAACCTTATGATATTATCATTGAGCCATTGGATCGGGAATTAAATTCACTAATATGGTAGATCTCATCATAAGGAACACAACAAAAGAAACGGATCGAAAATCCGATATCATATGTGTCCGTAATGATCAAAATAAGATTTTGATCGTTCATTTTTCCTTGATTTGGCCTTGATCTGATCACATTTAAATGCTCCAGTCCCATCAGAATGATTACAGTATTTAAATATATCAAATGGACGGTTCTGATCGGAACGGATCAATTTTATAATGACCCAATTATTCAGAACATACAATTATCAAACATTAATAATACTTTATTCAAATCAGGTCAGGCCAGTGGGTCGGGTCAGACCCAAGTCATAAAATAACCTGTTCAGTCCAATCGGGCTTGACAGATTGGGCTGGGTCGGAACCGACCTGTGATATAACTGGAAACCCAACTCTGCTGGGTTCAGATCAGGTCGGGTCAGGTTGGGTCGGACCTGACCTGTCATTTATATATTCTGTTATGTTGGGCTGGGCCAGGTCAGTCGACCCGGGTCAGTCTGAAACCCGAAACCGAGGCCCTGTCTACTTTAATTCCAGTTGAACCCGGTCAGTTGGGTCGGGCCTGACCTGTAAGCCGAAACTGTAAGCCTGACCCGCAAGTCGGGTCGGATCCAAGTATACGGTCCGGGTCAGGAACAGCGGGTCGGGTCAGTTCAGTGGGTTGACCCATCTAAAAACCCAGACCCATATTTGCTTGGGTTACCTTCCAGGTCATCGGCCTGACTCGAAAACCGACCTGGCAAACCCGAAAATCGACCCGAAGACCGACCCGCACTGTTCATCGTCTCCTTCACAGAGACGATGACAAGCTGGGGTCCCAGACACGCCGGCAAGGCCGCGGACGGAGGCTGGGGTCCCGCCAGAGGCCGGCGACGGCAACGGCAGGGCCTGCCGGTCCATTCTCGTCGTCGTCCGGCGACGCAGAATTTTTTTTTTTTTATTCTGCAGCGCTGCGCAAGCTGCCTGCAGCGCTGCGCAGCTACGCAGCCTGCGCAGCGGCTGTGCGCCGCTGCCACCAGTGACGGCCGTTGTCTCAGGGGACGGCCAATCCCTTTTTTTTTTACTACACTGCTCTGTATACTGTTCTGAAAACGGAAAAACAGAGTTTCCGGTTTTCTGCAATTCCAACCCGTCCAACACAAATACCATTGGCTTTGATACCAATTGTTAGCCAAAATGGCCCATTCTGGGAACGCTGAACGGATTAGATTCGCACACCAATGGTTATGATTAAATGTAAACGGATCTCCAAAATTTCATGGCATACCTGAATCCATCGCTAATGGAGACGGAATGGATGCCAAAATGGGTCTTACAACTCCCTCAGTCTTCTTTTGATGCCAGCAACTCGATGGTAATGCTCAGCCTTTGATTTGAATCCGTATGAGTGTATATGTGTGTGAAGAAGAGGGAGTTTCCCGGCTTTTATAGCCATCTCACCATCACTGATGGCTGCAACGTCTCCCATTCATTATGGACCGTTGCAAGGTTTCATTCATGGAGATTTAAGAGAGGAGAAACTGAAAAAACGTGCATGGGCAGTGAATGGCAATGAAGAGATGAGAAGAGACGTTACAGTCATGAGCGGTGGTCATTTGGACCACCACTCTCGTCTTCCAACAATATATACATATATATGTGTGTGTGTGTGTGTGTGTGTGTGTGTGTGTGTGTGTGTGTATGTTTGTGTAAGATCCACACATGTTCAAGTGGAACTCATTTACAAAGCGGCCCCAGACAAACACCATTACATAATAACCTTGCGCAAGACTCAAAATAAAAAAGTAAAGAAAGCAAGAAATTAAATCTAGGAATTTCTAGAAAAGACTGCATCCATAGCAAGGGTAATGATACCATATGCCCTTCAAATCCTAATAGAAGTGTGGGTCGATCATGTCATGTTCTTACTTTTCAACTCCTCACATGAAGAAATCTTACTTTTGGCTCCAATAATAACTTTTAATGCTTTTACAAGAACATTTCTTAAAGACTGATTTTAGAGTCTACTTAGCATTAATCATATACTGTTTAATATTCCACTTGTATATATGAAGGTTTTAATTTTAAATTTTACTCCACATCTTATTTTGGATTTGGACCCAAAACAGAATGTTTTTTTTGTCTCTCTTTTTTTTTTAGTTGATGATGTATCCACGTAGGCATACAGATTCTATGTTGGACCTAGAACAAAGTCTAGATCCCAATCTACAATGGCAGGCCCAGGCCTGGATCCACGATGGATCTGAATCATCACCGGGTCTAGATCCACATTGGATACGACTTGGCTTGTACCTGGTTGCATCCCTATGTGCCTTCATATAAAATTGCTTCTGTTGGGGTTGGGTCTAACCAAATGTGGATAGTATGAGAAAGAGATCACCAAAGAGTAGGATCAGATTAAATTTGATTTATATTAGGCTTGTATTATTATGAAATAAGGTTTTTTATTGCTATATAATTTTCCTTACTTTTTATTGCATTATTAAAAAATAGCCATAAGACTATTCTTAATGAAATCTCCAAAGAGAATGTCAAGATGTGTAGTCTCTATTTTTCACATTGATGCATTGAGCACTATACAATGAATTAAAAGAAACAACAACAAATAACATCAGAACAGAAACAACAAAAATATTATTCATTATGGTTCAGTCCACCAAATGATAACAAATAAAGTTTATTCCAAAAGTTAGAAATATGGCTAATAACAAGGAGTAGGTGCTAGGCACCAAGCACTCGTTTGTGGCTGCGCTTGGTGCCTAGCACCAGTGCTTAATTAGCACCTAAAAATATCACAATATATTCAAGGGTCCACCTAATGATGAAAAATAAAGTTGATTACAGAAGTTAGAAATATGGCTATTAAGAAGGGGTGCCCTCAGGTCTCTCTCTCTCTCTCTCTCTCTCTCTCTCTCTCTCTCTCTCTCTCACACACACACACACAAAACATAAATTAGAATTGAATTTTATAGTTTCCTTAACTGTATGTTTTGATGCTCTCAACATAAATTAGAATTGGAATATTTTATAGTTTTCTTAACCGTATGTTTTGATGCAACTTTTATTTTTATATAACCTGACTTAATTGGTTGGTTTTTTTTTTTTTTGTGCAGTTGCATTATTGGTTATTTACTTCATTCCATTTTCTATTCTTACCATAGAGCACTATAGTGATAATTGATCATTTTATTATCATGTGATTTATTTCTTACTCCCTATTAAATTTAAGTTTCCCATTTGACTTTAATTAGTTTCTAATCAAATTGTTTTATGAATATTCTCCTTTATAATAAAATAAGATGTCGATGCAGTTTAGCACTAATTGTGATCGGTAGAAGTTTTCTGAAGATAATATTTTTCCATCCGTTATGACTTAATGATTTGATTTCATACTACCTTGTTACTTTTAAATATTAATTATGAGGCTGGAGTTTTCTTGTAGGCTTTATACGCTGGCTATGATTTCTAAATTTATATCATGTGATTGTGCTGATTATTGATATTTCTCTTGGCAATCTTCTCATTTGATTTCTTCCTTGAAAAATTCAAAAAAAAAAAAACTTTTATGTGGTCAACCTCTCTTGAATGACTATCAGTTAATTATTTTTTATCTTTGAAAATGATAAATTAAATATTTTCTAAGCAAATATATTTTCGAGAGTTATAGTTTTACTGAATTTAGAAAGACATGTTGTCTTCAAAGTTGGAATGCAATAGAACACTTTTACTTTGTCTTTACTTTTTTGTTGTTTTCTCTTGGGGTACCAGGGTCGCATCGTGATCACTAATTGATACCGCCATATTGATTCTTACTCTCCTTTTGGAGAGAATTGATTGCTACTCTCTTCGAAGGGTATTAAGCAACTTGATATGCCAACTAGTAAGTGTATTATGTTATCTTGATTCATTTACTTTTATTATCACATGCTAACATGCGTAGCTTAATTTAACAAGAAAGAGAGTAGGATGCTACTAAGATAGGGATCTGCTAAGTAAGACCTTTGGTTTAAGACGGATTACATGAGTAGATAAAACAATGATTCTTGCTAAGGTGATCACTTTGTCTGAGAATCTGATGTTAAAAGACCCTCATGTCGGTCCAGCGTGGACCATTTTAGATTGCATTTGCTTTTATGTTTTAGGTTATTTTATATCTTAAAAAAATAGTTTTCAGGAAAATGAAGTTTTCAGAGGAATTGAAGGAAATTGAAAATATATAAGGAATTTGGAATTTTCAAACTTTTGAAAGGAAGTAACAAGAAAGTCCACTTTTTTCTAAATGACGAAACTTATTGGAGGATTACTTAAACTTATCTCCACTATATATATTTTACATTTCTCGAAGTTTGGATGGGAAGCTAAAATGATTATTTTCAGAATTTCTCAGAAAGATTTGATGAGAACCCAAGATTTAGTTTATAAATATTTTTTTCTCCTGGTTCCTTAAAGTGAAATAATTCAGACGAATTGGAAATAACTACCTTTCGTTCAGGGATTAGACTTCTTCTCCTCCTTCTTTTGCCGAAGTAAAAAAAAATGTGTTTTTACTAAGTAAGCAGTAAGTGAGAAGTTTTGGGAAGAATAATGTTTTGCTGTTAGTTTAGGTTCGTAACATTTTTAACTCGAGCTAATGAACCTATAGGGGGATGTCCATGCCTAATGCCTTAAAGCCATCTGATTTGAGAGTCATTGGCCTAACACTCGTTACATGGATTAATTAAAAAGCTTAAGGGACTTAGGCATTGCATAATCACATGTAACAAAAAAGATGTGCATATCTTAAAAAAAGAAAAAAAGAAAAGAAAAAGAAAAACAGAAAAAAAGAGAGAAATGGAAAAGTTTTCCAACCCTTAATAGCAGTGCGAAGCCATCATAGTAGCCTTAAGAGGTAGAAATTTATTTTAGCTATATTCTTGAGGGATCGGATGGTTAAAAGGAAAATTATGTTTAAGTAGATTGAATTTTGAAAAGTTTGATTTTTTTTATCATTTCGGATTTTGAAATTGTCCAATAAAAGTGGATTTTCTTTTGAGAAATTCTTTTACCTTCTTGATTTTGAGAAAGAGTTTTGTGGGCATATTCACTACAAACCCTTCCAAGACATAACTTATCCACTAGGGGGAACCTAAGGGTTTAAAAGCTTATTGCATACATTAAATACAACCTATAATATCAACGAAAGTGATTTTGTTTTTTATTTTTACTTGTTTTCTTAGAGTAAGTCAAAGAACTTCAAACTTTTCATTCGTAACTTTTGCTAAGAGATTAGCAAATTACATGCTGGTTGAGGGGTGTATTAAGTTCATAAATTTACATATTTATGCATCATTTTAGGATGATTAGGGATTCAATTAGGTGAATTGCATCACTACTCGTCAAATTTCATTATTTCATACATTTTCGCTTAGGAACTTGAATTTTCATATTTTTCACACTTTCTGTAATAATTTAGAAATTTATAATTTTTCTCTGAAGAATCCTAATTGGAGTAAAACTTTGTCCGAATGAGTTCCGCTTCAAGGCTCTTTAGTCTTTTATGGGTTTGCTTAGATTATGTAGGAAAATATGAGCATATCTTGCTGGGTACACCATACAAGAAATTTGGAAAATTGGCTTCACGAGGACTCCATACACATGTACACACATGGTTCAATAGTCAAAGGGGGGGTCCCACTTTCAAGTTATTGAAAGAATTCAAATTTGAATCAAGAAAACAAAGCCAAGCTAGAGAGAATTTAAGAAAAGGAAAGTCAAAGAAGAGGAATTAGAAATTAGAAAGTAATCTCATTTTTTTAACAGCATAGATTAAAATGGTCATAACTCTTAAACTGACCATCAAAATTAGACAATTTATCTACCGTTGGAAAGATCTTTTTAAATAGGTATCCATAAGATTCAAGATTGTATCACTCGGAGCTGAACCAATAAAGTTATGCCCTCGGTAAGTTGGTTGTGTATTTTTTGACGGGATTGCAAAAAGATTGAAAACTTTCTTCAGCTTACACACCTTTGGGTGGGATCCATCTCTCTTCAAGTAAAGTATGTTGAAAATTAAAAAGGGGTTTTACAATGTGTATCAAAATTCATAAAAGGAGGGCCCATTCCAAGTTGCTCTAATCCAAGAATAGAAGGTTTGTGTATAGAAAATTTTTTCCAAACATGGAGAGCATGAAAAAAAAAAAAAAAGAAATCTCTCACACCTTGTAAATCTTGCTTACTTGTTGGCTAAGAAGAAGACTTATCAAATATGGAGATTTTTGCTACAAGGACCCAAATTTGGAAAGAAGAGTAGCTACAAATCCTATAAATCCAAACAACTGGATGATCATCCCTCTCCATGCTCTCTCTCTCTCTCCTCTAGCCACTCTCTCTCCTCTCTCATCCTTCTCTCTTCCTCCCATCAATTTTCTATTTTTACTTTTAAGGTATTTTTGAAGCCCTGTTCTAAGAACTAGGATTTTAGAAAAGAGGTTCTTAGAGAGAGAATATTGTACAAGAATGTTCTTAAAAAATTTTTTTATGAAAATCTTAGTAATATCTAGCTAGTCCTTTTGATCGGAGCACACAGATGAAGCGAAGTAAGTTTTTATTTTAGTTCATGTGGTTATTTTAGTCTTTTCTTGTCCCTTTTAAATGAAGCTCTATTAGAATAATAGATTTGTCTCATGCCTTAGGCAGCCTTTGTTTTAATTTTTAATGAAAATAATTTGATAATTTATGTTTATTTTGATAGATTGTGCATAGAGTTGAGATCCTTTGATAATTTATTCTTAATTTGATAAATTATGGTTATGATTTTTCTTTCTTTTATGAAATGAAGGAGGTCTTAGGTGATGATTTTATTATTTTTATTAAAAATTAGTTTTGCAAAAGACAAATCTTCCGGATCAAAAATATTGATTTATTTTTTATCTGAGTTATTTTGAGACAAAGAATAGAATATTATATAATTGGATTAATTATCTTGCTTAGTGGATTCTAAATGCCCTAATCTATTTTTTCCATTGATTTTTTACTACTTTCAATTGCATAAGGTTTCTGATATTCTTAGTTTTATTTCAAATCAATCTTCTAGTTAAAAGAAATTTTTTACGTTTTTAATTAAAAAAAATCAAAACTGCTCCTTTTGGGATCAACCTGTATCTGCCACTATCTCAACAAGACAACCGTACACTTGTAATTTTTTAGTAGATTGATTAAATTCACATCAATATGCCATTGCAATTTAATTATCACAAACAAGTCAATTGAACATCCAAACACATGAGCTTGGAAACTTGGAATTGAATCTTGGTTTTTCCTCTCGCCCTTTTATGGTGAAACCAGAATTCTGTTACTTAGACACAAATTTTATGGTTAGAAGTTGCAACTAAGCATGATTAGTATAAATACACAAGTCCTGAGATGATTTGCCTTTTTTTGCCAATAAAAGATTTTATCTATTGAGTTTAACAGGTTTTATCTATTGCATTTAATAGATCTTACTTGCCATTCTTGTCCATAGAAGATTTTATTTATTGAGTTTAATAGATTTTATCTGTTTGGTATTCCATCTTGGCCTTTTAAATTCAATAGAAGATTTTATGCATTTTGAGTTCAACCCATTTTATCTGTTGTTTTCAATAAAAACATACAAAACAGATAAATCTTTTTTTCTTCAAGTTAAATAACCAATATAGATCTTGTTTTGTAAATCTCGAAAAAAGAATTCCAAATATATAAATTTTGTTACAATTGGATAAATGTAATGAAAGTTATAGAATTTTAAAGCTTGTAAAAAGAAAAAGCGTAAGTAACATCACTAATCATTAATGTCAATATAATTACAAAAGAAGAGAGGCATATTCATCACTTTTTGCCTTGAATATTAAATAAAAGACCTAATGCAATACTAAATTAATTGATTTGGAATGGTGGGTTAAGAATAATATAGTTGTATCTAATGTAGTATAAAATCATTTAAAGCAACCGACCTCTAAATATCCTATATGTATATATATGCAGCTTCTACGTTAATGAACAATGAAGAGTCCGGAACTATCCAACTAGAAACTAAGGGCCAGTTCAATTAGCCTAAGACTGAGGTTTACTCCCGGAGGTTGCGGGGATTTACCCTGCTCTGGTGAAAGAGGACCCTACCTGATATACGTAGAGCCACGTCTAGCCCATTATTAATTTCGCCAGCGAGTGGCTCCCAAAAAAGCACGTTCAAAACTATTCTTCTTCACTATTAACGGAATACCTTCTTCCACTATCTACATCTCCTGTCATCGTTTTCTCACCTTATTCTTTCTCACTATGGCAACTGTGAAATACCTTGTAGGAATTGTGGGTGAGAAGAGATCTCTATCTTCTTTCTATGAATTATACATCTTCATCAACTCCTTTTTGGGAGCCTTCGATTTTAATTTTCTAAGCTTTTATTGTCATGTCGATATGTCTGTGAGAATATCAATTCATCTTCTTGCTTTCTTCTTTCAGGCAACATTGTTTCGGTGCTAATCTTTGCTTCTCCCATGTAAGTAAGAAAGCTATATATATTGGATGGATTTTGTGAACATGTGTTGTCTCATAAATAAGATGATGGATTTGTACATCCCCTTTAAGCACGAATTCTACAAATTTTTTTTTAAGATACATATATTTTTTGTAACATGAATGCTACAAGTTGACGACAAAAGACCAGAAAATGTCACTAGAGTCACTTCACTGTGGTCGTCTCATTTATTTATTTATTTTTTACAGTCTTCCTTTTAGCTTCCTCTGCAGTATGATATGATCTGGTAATCCAGCTAAAATGTGAATTGATCGATGACAGACCCACGTTTTGGCGAATCGTGAAGAGAGGATCGACAGAGGATTTTGAGGGGCTTCCATATGTATCCACGCTGCTGGAAGCGGCATTGTGGGTTTACTATGGACTTACAAAGCCTGGAGCTATTCTCATTGCCACTGTGAACATTCTGGGCACTGTAATGGAACTCGTCTATGTCATCTTGTTTCTCATGTATGCACCTCCGCGCGCAAGGGTCAGTATTTTTAATCATCATCTGTCATGTCTTTCAGGGTATTATCACCATCCATCATGTCTTTCGGTTTAAAATCGTCGTCTGCTATGTATTTTCAGGCGAAGACAGTAGCGTGGGTGGCCTTTTTGGATGTGGGGTTTTTTGGTGTGACTGTTCTGGTTACCCGTTTTGCAATAGATGGCGATTTTCGCATCTCTGTGATAGGATTCATATGCGCAGGACTGTGCATAGTCATGTATGGTTCACCTCTATCTATCATGGTAAGATGGATTCTCTTCACTAAAACCAGACTACTAAAATAAAGCCTCTTTTGTTTTGGTACGCCAGCTATATGGCGCTAGGATCCAAACTGAGGCCCATGTTCAAACTTGGGCAGCCAGGTGATTATTAAAATATGACCTAACATTCAACCATGTGAGTGGAAGGTGTACTCCAAATGGGTCCAAGTGGACATGATACTATAATTATGGAGAAAAAATAGTAAAAATTAAAATACACAAAATTTTGAAACCTCTCTGAACTTATTTTAAATTAAAGAGTTTGGTTCACCAAAGCTGGGTTTCATCAGATCCGTGAGTCTTCCATTTAGCACTGATCTTCCGCTTTTTTTCAATAATTTTTAAAGGTATACATTCTTGTAGAATTTTTTTCATCAAAAATTTTATTTTTTTAATGTAAGATTGTTAAACTTGTGTGCTACGGATAGGGGCATGGAATTGAGTCCAATTTGATATGGAGGCTCTCCCCAGTATGATCTCTCCATTTCCCCTAGCTCATCATCATCAAGCCCCCAAGTGGGCCCCATCCAGCTACCTTGCACTGCATTTTCGTTAGAAATACTGGCTGATGTAGTGTCCTACTAGGAAGCCTAACCTATATGTTTCGTGCAATACTCATTTGCTTTGGATCTAATTAAAACTTAGAAAGGTGCAATTAGCGGATATGTTCAGCTGGGCACAAACAGCCAAATCATGCTCATTCCATCTTATCTTTTTTTTTCCCTGTTTGTACAATTCTCATGGGATTTTATCCAATGATTTTGGTTGGAGTGGCGTCACTGACAGGTCGAACGACTAATATGAACCCAACAAAAGTCATTGTCACTTTAGGAAATGAAACCCAAGTGCGGGTTATTTTCACATTAGGAAAGGAATGATGATGGTGACATCTCTCTTCAATTCATTGGGTGAGGTATTCGGATACGGAATCTGGCTAATGCTGCATTATATATCTACGTCATGTACATACGTTGTGAACTTGAAAAGGTACACAAATGTATGATAGGCATTGAAAAATCATAATTATTATTAGAATAGTTCGCATTCTAGGAAGTACAATGGCTCGTTTGTTTCCATTAAAATGAAATTTTTTTTGTGGTTAAACATGCAGACTAAAGGCTAGGTATTTAATTTCCTAGGTATTCTTGTTTTTTATAAGAAAAAAAAGAGTCGTATGTATTGAGTTTCTATATATTTTAATGCAAATGAATAAACAAGAGTTCATTGGCAGAGAAATGAAATGAGAATAGGGGGAGACAAATTGTACATGAAAAGATGGATGAGATAAAGTTTCTAAAATGAAATAACATACGACACATGAAGAAACACATATTTAGAAATGAATGAAAAGGAGGGTGAAGTGAACACATATTTGGAAATGAACGAAAAGGAGGGTAACATGAACACGTCTATAGGAGGTTGGAATGAAAAATTAAAATGTTACTAAAGACTTCCAATAAACTTCATTTAGGGTAAAATCATCATAGTTCCCATGATAGGAAATCCTCTTAATTTATATATGTAATAACAAGATTATTCAAAATTGAAGCTAACCTAAAATCTCTAACAAGCCACTAACAATCAAATCCAGTCTTATCTCTAATAATATGCTAACAATCCTAATTAATCTAGGGTTATCTCTAAAAGTTAACTTGTCATCCAATGAAAGGGACACACATTCTTGAATGTGATCTTGCATTAAAGATGTTACTCCTGTCATGCATACAATGAAAGGAGGGCGCATTAAATATTAATCCAAGTTATTTAGGATTTGATAAGTAGAGAATAGGTTTTCCTTTTTATTTTTTCACACTAAACACATAACAAACAACATTAATAATGAAAAAAACAATGGACAGTGTTATGTAATATGTGGCTTGTGTCTTGAAGAGTGGTGCTACAAAAATCTCAGATTGAATTTTCGATAGTGCGCCACCTTCTGCAGTTTTTACTTAAATGAAAGTCTTGAGTGATTTAAAAGTAATGAAAAGTTATAACATAGGTTAGCGATTAAGCAATTTATACTTCAAGCATATGGTCTTAATGCTTGAATAAAAGGTACTAAATTTAATTTAGAAATAGTTCAAGTATAACAACTTGTTCTGGAGTAATACTTTAAATTAATATGAAAATTTTGAACTGTGCATATTCAAGTAAAGCAGATGTGTGAGTTTATATTGCTCATAAATGAGCTCCAAGAAATGAAAATGAGGCTTGCTTAGTCATAAGTCTTAAAATCATGATTTTCTTTCATAGGCTTGCATTCATGTGGATCCCCAAAAAGGCTTTTTGTTTTAAAATAAGAAAATATTTCCCTTTAATTTTTTTCTTAAGTTTAGATTGCTCTAAATGAGGTCCACCACAGTAAAAGGAGTAGTCTTTAAACACACAACAATTAGCACCTGATTTAATCTACATATAATTCACTTTTGTTTGATCAAACTCGCACATATTATTTTCCTATTTATGTTTTAAACAATGGCCTAGAACTTTAAACAAAGCGATCTTCATTCACCATTGTCTTATTGCTTATATTTTTAATAGCGAATGTCACTTTGATTGGAATAAAATATGAGACAATTTGTATATAACCAGTCTATGATATGGATCTTTGACCACCCATGATGTCACTTTTACAATATATATTTTCACTTAAGATTTGGTTTGCTTCATATTTGCTTTGCTTGGGTTGCTCCTAATGCTTAGAAAAGTGTTTGATACAGAGGACAGTGGTAACAACAAAAAGCGTGGAGTACATGCCTTTCCTTCTTTCATTCGTTCTCTTTGTAAACGCGGGTGTTTGGACGACATATTCAGTACTCACACAAGATCTCTTTGTTATGGTAAGTAATCTCTTCATCCATTTTTGGAGTTTAGTTTGGCAGTCAAGGTCAGTAATCGCTGTCCAGATAGACGGCTGGATGTGGGCCATAGCAAAAAATTGGAATTGATTGGAGAATCCCACCATTTATTGCTGATGTGGAAAGGGCCAGGCAATTATATAGTAAGTAGGCAATGTTCTACACGCACTCGTTTTGTTGACACATCAATTTGATGCTGTGTGTGTGTCCCACTACAATGGATCCCTCAATTTGGTTGCTCTTAACGATGCCATTACTCTACAGGCATATGACATTTTTGGTGGGTCCAATGAGCAGGTTGCTGTCTGTGCTTTTACAATAGTTTTAAAAAAAATTTGAGATTCTATGTAATTGTGAGGCTGAGGCCCATTAGGATCGGTTGCCTAACTCATTTCATAAGCATATCTTGTTTCACCGTCAAGGCCTGCCTGTTTGAACAAAATACACAGGAATTTATTGTGTGCCTGTTTGAATAAAATACACAGGAATTTATGGTGAAGTAATTATTGAGTTTTCTTTACTAATTATTACGATCAAAATTTAGAGCGGTTAGTAAAGATGACATAGATACTTTTCAATAATTATCTTAATTGAAGGATTATTAGGATACAAACTAAAGATAAAAGATATAAACTAGCAATGTAGATGCAACCTTCACTTTCTTGATATTTGAATTACTAGATCGTGACTTCGAATAATTTTCCAACACTCTTTAATTCATTTTACATTAGTAAAGAGATGATTTATAACCATTTTTAGTAACAGAGGTTGAAAGTAATGAAACCCAGGTTTCGTGTTAATGTCTCAATCTTAAATTATAATATGAATTCCAATAAAACAGTTTCATTGAACTAAACTAATCAAGTAAACCATACAAAGAGACAAAAGGCACAACTTTTACGTCGAAAATCTTACTTAGGGAAAACCATGGGTCACCTTGATCAAGAGTAACAAGCACTATGTTAATTGAAGATTACAAGATATACTCACAAATCCTCCCATCAAGTTATACCTCAACTTAAAGACAGCGGTGATCTTGTCGACTCTTAGCCATTCACCTTCATAATGCTTGAGACAACCAACTTAAAAAGCTATTCAACTAGTATCTACTTCAAGAGAGAGTAGATGTGAAGATCTAGAGCAGCAACTTCAGTAATTCAATATCTCTTCAAGTTGCTCTAAAAAGGTAACATAGATCTCCAATGGAATTTTGGGTTTTTCTTGAGGGAGATGGATAGCCTAGATAGATAGAAAGAGAGAGAGAGAGAGAGAGAACGAGTGTATACAAAGGCTCCAATTTGTGGCTCTAGTTAAGGTTAAGATCTCTTTTGAATGTGGAAAGGATAGAGCACAAAATAGGAAGTCTGTCTAATGTTGGAAACTGAAACCTCGTGGCACGCTCAAGCGAGCTTAACCATGCGCTAGAGCAAATAAAAATAACTTACTGTTATTTATCCCTCATCTGTCAGGCTTAAGCGTACAAGAGATCAGCTTAAGTACGGGAGGTTTTGTCTTGAGATTCAACACGCGTGTGAGTGCCCCTCAAGGAATTTAAAATTTTCTTAAGATTTTCTAAATTATCTTCACTTCAAACAGTCCATTCTATAAGATACATAAGAAAACTTGATTCCCTGTTATGTCCATAATGTAATAAATTTGCCAACACTCAAATGTCCTTACAGATATCATACCATTCCTATTTATTCAATTATGTGCCAGATTCACCCCATTTGAATAATGCCGCACACCTCATACCTACCAGATCCACAGATCCGCCCCCCTTTGTTTTCACCCCTTCCACTCCAGATGTTGCTTCGGTCTCACAATAAATGTCCTTGAAAAGAGCAACCTACATTCATCATCTTCTATCAAAGTTTACCCTCCCATGCCATGAGCTCTACCAGTCCGTTCAACTATGTTGAAAAGAAAACATGACTGCAATGACCTGATGTAATATTCTCAGGAAAAAACGAAAAAGAAAAACAGGTGCATACAAGATCCATGAATAGTTTAATTAGGACTTGTCCCTAACCTATTCGGTAACACTCAATGTGTATAAATTTCATGATAATGATGTTTTATGACTTTAGTCCATAGCATTACTTGACTAATTGTAATGGTTTCACTTCCTTTGTAATCTTTTGAACGATTTTGTATTTTCTTTTCATTAAAATCCTGGTAAAAGACATCGCAGATTAGGATTTAAGAATGCTAAGTAAAGATTGCAATTTATTGAGATATATTGAAACATACACAGGATGAAATATAAAGAGATTATATATCAACTCTCATGTAAAAATCATGAAAAATTATCCTTTCTCTATAATATTTAAAAATAAAAACTTATTTATTGAAACAACCTTGGTCCTCAAGAATTTCTTGATAGCTTCAACTTATCTGCCATATTTAGGACACTGCCCTAGCTAAGGGATGGGAAACAGTTAGTGCAATATTGGTCCATTGGACCACATGGATTGGAGTCTAGGCTAGCCCATTTATGGCTTTTGGGACCATATTCAATTACACATACACAGCCCATATATTATATATTTGAAGCAGTTTTAGGTCAGTTATTCAGTAATTATTATATACATTATTATGGGAATGTTCTTATGCTTGGAATTGGACTTACTTGTGTGGCCCACTTAGAAGCATAAAAACAGTGGTGAGTGGGGGATTTGATTTGCCTCTATAAGAAAATTTCATAGCCATTTTTATCACAGCAGGTACACCTTTTGATAGCATCGAAGTTGACCAAACCCAGCAGTTACCTAAAGCTAGATGGGTGACCATTTTTGGCTACTAAATCAAAACCCTTCAGAACTCCTCAAAATTTAGGTGGGTGCTAAATCAATTCTTGGAATTGTGAGTCTGAGAGGTTTGATTTGATGCTTGAGTGGGCCATGTAAACATATATATCAGAGGTTCGTTGTTGTTGTTGTTGTTGTTGTTGTTGTTGTTGTTGTTGTAATATATTTTATGATTGGGTAAACTGGGATCTAGTTATTATCCATACTGGACCCTGTCCTGTGCTCAATATTAGTCATGACCATAACATGGTCTATACATGGATTTCGCTGGTCCGGTCCATTCGGTAATCGGCTAAATAGCCCCCATTTCAGTCTTAAGGCTAAAGTGATAATGATGGCCTAATTTCTTTGAACGTGTTGGGCCGATTGCTCTGGCTAGCTAGACCATTAATATTTAATTTGGGCTGTAAACAAATACGTGAAGTGAGCGAAATGTGGCCCAAACTAGTTTCTTCATGGGGCCCAGGCGTGAACAAGCTTCAACACCTGTTTTCAATATGGTGAAGAAAAGTCTAGAAGATCACTGTGCTAATATAAAGTGAATGTGTGCTGACAACAGGTGCCAAATGGTATTGGATTTGCGCTGGGGTTGGCCCAATTGATCCTGTACGCAATGTACATGAACCACCAAGATGCCCAAAGTAGAGTCCAAAGGCTTGAAGAGGGCACGCAACCATTCATCCAGCCAGCTGAAGTGGATGAAAATGGAGAGGTGAAGAACAAGATAAGAAGCCACCGCAATACAACCGGCCTTCCCTAGCTATTTTGCCAACACTCGTCAATATGCATTCAAAGTTCAAGGTATTCAATTATGACCACAATTGGGTGGAATATTTTAAGTTTGCGCCTTCCCTAGCTATTTTGCCTAAACTCGTCAATATGCATTCAAAGTTCAAGGTATTCAATTATTACCACAATTGGTTGGAATATTTTAAGTATGAGCCTCACTCAAATGTATATTACTTTAGGATCTCTCTCTCTCTCTCTCTCTCTCTCTCTCTCTCTCTCTCTCTCTCTCTCTCGTTGTAAATTTTGACATCACCCATTATGCATCTACATAAATTCAAGATCAATAAAGAACCAACTACACATAAAAAGAGACACAGAGATTTACGTGGCTCACCCAAAGAAGGCTACATCCACAGACAGAGAAGATCATTTTTACTATGACAAGTAAAGCATACAGAGACTCTCACTTTCTCACATCGTTTCTCTTCCACACCACGGGCAAGAAAGCTCTCACCTCTCTTCAATGCAAGATCTAGGGTTATAGACTATACACATATATAATTTCTATTTTCTTGGCCACCAAAAAAGCCCCAGTACAATTACCAAAATACCCTTGACCTTAAACCGATCACTGGCTAATCCAGTGGACCCATCTGGCCAAATCAGAATACAAGACTTGAACCCAACAATCTGACATGAACCCAACAATTTTCACCTTGGCTTGAATTCCGTACACCTTCAACCACCAGGAGATAAAACTGGCAATGTCTTCACATACCTTAATGAATGGTACGTCACTGCACTGACGGTGCAGTCTTCTTCCTTCAATACTTTGACATGTTAAACCAGCACATGAACTTTGAGCTAAGTTCATCTTTTCGTCACACTCCACCTCGAATAGAAAGCTCGAATCCATTGACGAATCTTAGTGATATCGATATTTGAATCACTCACTATCCTGCCCCATCTTCAACATACTACGAAGATCCAATCACCACAAGCATACAAGCAAAACAGATTGGGAATACAAGTCCAGATGACTCCACAATTGCAGAACCACCTTTGCCTCCGAACGGTCAAAAACTCTCTTTGACCTAACCTCCGATCAATCAAACAAATGTTTGACAATTGCTGATGTGAGCATGTATCAGCTCCTCCTTGCTACTTCTTCATTGGGTTGGCTTTGGCAAGATAAATAACATCACATGCGATCTAGAAAACATATAAATCCCAAAACGAACAACTTCGTTTGAATCTGCAAACCCTTTGCAACTAGATCGGCGACTCCTACCATTGGGTTTGCAACTACAACCAGGTCAAGTCGACCCAATTCTGACCTAAACCTACATCTATTCAATTCTTCTCCTGAAGAGAAGTTGGTGATGCCTAAAACTCCATCTTCCTTCTTAAATCAAGACAGGACGTCTCCTAGCAAGGTATGCAGATCCAAATTTCTCCTATTTAGGCGAGTGGCTGGCAACAATCTTCTCTTCTCATGATTTCTGCACCAATCTATAAATCTCATCAACACCGGCATGCTGGAAGAAACGAATCTTAAGTCCGAGTCCGGATGGCTCCAATATCGCAAAAATAAGTTTCTACGATCCGATTTAGTCAAACTCCTCGTTGACAGTCAAACAACCAATCTCCCTCTTCCACTACATAGATCTACTCAAAACAAGTCCGTAGGAGCAAACGGATTTCGGATTGGACTTCGAAAGAATAAGATATCGCAAAAACAAAATTCTAACGACGATCTGGTCAAATCTGCTTTTGACCATTATGATCCGCTGACGTATACTGACGTCAACCCTCTACTGCTGTGGGCTGGATAGTTGACGGGTGAGACCTACCTAACCTGGAACCGACGCAACCTATTTTTGAACTGGGCTGCTTTCTCCACGGGTCAAGTTGAACTGACCCAACCTGACCTGGAACGACCTAGGATATTCCCAAGCTGTCTTCTTCCTCTCTGCGGTTCTAGTTCTCTACAACCAGAAAACTGGGCTGGCCCCTTTTTCATTTTTCCTTGGTAACGGCGATGGATGGTAGTGGTAAGGTCCGGCATCGATCCGGTAATGGCTACAATGGCGGGCGACATCTGCTCCGGTGATTATGCAGCGGGCGACCTTTGGCGAACAGCAGCAGCTAGGTGAAAGCTGCGCACTAGTGCTGTAATGGTAAGGACTAATACGACGATTCCTGTGGCAGCATCTTACACCAGCATGCAGATTCCGGTGAAAAAGAACTGCGATTCTTCTTCTTAAATAGACTCTCCTCTGTTTCTCTGCAACACTCCTTTTTTTTTTTATTTCATCGATCACTGCAACTAACAAAGACCAAAACCCTGTAATCAAAACAAGCACACCAAGTTCCCTGCCTCTCTTCTGGCGACTAGAGGGGGGGCACGAAAAACAACGACGGTCTACTTCTTCAGTTAGCAGCGATGGCTTCTTTTGATCTCTGGTTCTATAACCAGACAACAGTGGCAGCGTTCGATTTCTCCAATCGTCTGTAACAAGTTGCAGTGGATGCAATGGCCCACCGAGATCAAACCAATCTCTCTCTCCTCTAACTATGCCCACAACAGAGATCACTATTGATCTCTTCTCCTATTACTACTCCTCCTGTTACTACCAACAAGACGCCAATCCTCTTCTTTGACTGTGGCTCAGAACGAAGATTTGGAAACGCAAATCTCCTCCTCTTTGTTTCTAGATGAAATAGATTTGAATCCTTCACAAGGATTCAACTTCATCGATCTCCATGCACAACCCAGCACTGGAAAACCCAGGCACTTAACAATGATCGCCGAGCTATCTCCACCTCGCGAAGAAACCCGAGGAACACTACCTCGGCTCTGATACCACTTGTTATAGATTTTGACGTCACTTGTTGTGCACACACATGAACCCAAGATCAACAAAAAACCAACCACACGCAAGAAGAGACACAGAGATTTACGTGGTTCACCCAAACAAGGCTACATCCACGACACAGAAACGATCATCTTTACTATGACAAGTAAAGCATACGAAGACTCTCACTCTCTCACATCATCTCTCTTGCGTAGTGTCAGAACACCACGGGTAAGAGAGCTCTCACCTCTCTTCAACGAAAGACCTAGTATTACAGACCATACACATATATAATCTATGCTTTCTTAGCCATCAGAAAGCCTCGGTACAATTACCAAAATACCTTTGACCTTAAACCGGTCACTGACTAATCCAGTGGACTCACCCGGCTAAATCGGAATATAAGACATAAACTCAACATCTCTCTCTCTCTCTCTCTCTCTCTCTCTCTCTCTCTCTCTCTCTCTCTCTCTCTCTCTCTCTCTCTCTCTCTCTCTCTCGTGTGTGTGTGTGTGTGTTTTCCCGTAAAATTACTGGGTTGGAGTGTGTCCAGCCACAGGTGGACTGGGCCCAACAAAATCTAGCCCTAATCTAGATTCAGGTTGATTTCTTTCTATTACATGGGTTGATCTGCATAACCTTATTCTGAAACCATAGGAGTAGTGGTGGGTCTATAAGGTGTTGCTTCCTGGACAATGATCAAACCTGTCGATTACGGACTTTTCTCTTTTTTAATTCAATAGGTAGTTTAGCCGAAAATAGGAAGAGAACCACACTCAAGGCCCAGAAACCAGAGTGAGCAAATGAGGAAAAAGCATGAGCTAATAATTCATAACGTGCCTTTCCAATCATCACCTTCTAACAAGGGCTTTTATCAATAATAGTGAACAAAAATGCAGTATAAACACATGCAAATGGCCTCTAAATATTAAACCTAATGTACCCATCGCTTTGCACTTATTCTGGCCCAACAATATGTAAACGTGAGCTTCTTGAATCAAGTCCAAAACATTGTGGGTTCAGTGCCATAATCTCCATTCTTGAATCACATGCTTCAAATGGGCCAGAATTGAAGGTTGGACAGACTCCACACTGATAAATGAACCTTCTCCATCTTATAGGCTAAGAAAAATTGTGATGGATAACCAAGATCTCATTGATACGTGCTAATCAGGCTTTAAATTGACCGCTAGTTGCCCAGTTACTTGAAGGCCTAACCAGCCCATCTAAAAATTGTTAAGCCCGAGCTTGTCCGATCTAGTTTATCTGACCTTAAGCCCAATTCAAGTTTTTTTTATAACTCTATATACCATGTCATTGAATGGGCTCTACAGTCACAAAACAAAAGCCCACAAAGGCTTGTCCATTCTTTTTTTTTTTTTTTGGTTTTTGATGAAAAAACTTCTCAGACTATTATTAAAGAGAAGATATAGAGTCGACTATTACATTTTATATAATGAAATCAGAAGTATAGTACCACAATACTCTATATCATCAATAAGTTGTGCATGCCGAGTTAGTATATGTGCTATTGCCTTTCCTTTTCTACCTACGTAAACCATGTCATAACTATTTAAAGTCTTCAACAGCTCTTTTGTCTCATCAACCAAGGGGCCTTATCTTAAACAATTGGGTGACGAAGAATTTAGCGCATTTGTTGTCCACAAAGAATCGCCTTCAACGATAATATCCCTCACCCTAGTATTACAAGCCATTTGTATGCCTTTTAATGCTTTTACAGCTTTAATATCATTTGATTCATCTATTCACATCTTCATTTTGTTCATAGCCATAACAACATTTCCCATTTATCTCAAAGGACAGCCCCCACCCCCGTTATCTGAACATCATTAAATAAGGCACCATCTACATTAAGTTTTAGAGTACCCAAAAGAGGAAGCTTCCAGCATAGTGCTTTACTTTGCTTATTATTCTTCCTGCTTGCCCAAACTCAGCTATAATCTTGCGACAAAATTGAAGCCCCTTTAGCTACCATTCTTGGATCCGTGAGTTTCCCATTATAGATAAAGAAATTTCTTCTATTTCATATCACCCATGCCATTGTGAAAAATAGCTCTATGTTCACTTTCAGGATTTTATTTGAAAGTTCCCAAGCAAGCACTCCAAAGTTGGTTTGCAAGTTTGATGTAAGATCAAATCTATCCAAACATTCTCTTCATACCCTTATGCTTGTGGGCAAAAACACAAAGCATGCACAACATCTCCATATAACTCCTTGCATAATTCACAAACATCAATTTCCACAATCTTTCTTTTGGTAAGGTTTTTCCGAGTTGCTAAAATTTTCTTACATCTAAACAACTAAATAATTGTTCCTATTCTCCATAAAGAGAGGCCATTAAAAGTCCAATCAGTGGAAAATTAAGGCTTCATCATTATTTATAGTGGGATAATATTCAGGTGAGAACTGTTCTCATAGACTTGCCGTGAGCTTAGATGCCCAGATAGTGTAAGGATATGCCATGGACACAGTAGGGATACAAATTTTTTAAATAAAAAGTGAAGTATCAGATAGATACTACACAATGTGTCCCATTGTGAAGAATCTGTGCATTATAAATATGAAAACTTTTAAGTGGACCCCATTTGGAGATGAAAATAGGGGGAATGGAAAGATCCATACAGGACCACCCAAGATATCAAGCTTGAACCGAATCACATGTCTATATCCCATTCATCCGTGGCCCACAAATTTAGTCCTTTTAGATTGGTGTACAGTTGATCCAACAGTTCAGTAAATTTAGATCTAACTAAAATTTTGGATTGGTGTGACTATTAGGGAATCCCCTATATATTGCAAGGTTTGGTGTGTGTAATAGAAGAGCCCCACCTAGAGTTATCAGGGAAAACTCCGTAAGAGCTATTCTCACTTAAATATTTACCATTCATAGTGTACTAAACAGTTGGAAACTAAAGTCTTAAAGTGAACCAAACAGCGGAAAAATTGTGGCTTCTTCATTTATTATAGTAAACCTAATTTGATACTGTAATTGGGCCAGGCCGTGGGTCTAACCAGTTATTGTACGCCCAGACCATATATTAAATGGGCCCAGAAATTAAATCCAAGCTCAACCCCTAAAATTCAATGTGATTTCATTAATAAGTGTGATTAAATTGTTTGGTGGGGCACCATTGTCTTGAGCCCATTTTATTTCTTATAATCAACTGGGGGTGGGGGTGGGGGTGGGGGTGGGGGTGGTTTTAACTTACAAACAACATTCCGCAGCAACAAGGAAGAATTATTAAAGTAATAAAAATAAGCCTTTCCATACAACTTGTAAAGTGTCTGTTAAAAATGAAATTTTGTTAAAAATCAAAGGATGAAAAAACCACGAACCCTACCAAGTTCCAACCTGGCAAGCGGCTTCTTTAGTATTTCTACTCTTTTTCTTACACACCCAACCAAAATAGGGCCATTAAAAAAGGACTCATAAGAAAAAAATAAGCCAAAATATAAATAAGTGTTTGGTAATGAAAAAGTTCATTTTAAAGAGACTTATTTAAGTTGAAAGTTTTTTACAAATTTCTCAAGATCTGCAAGGTATTAGGCCTTTAAATTTGACCTCATAGCCATATTCATCCTTCCAAATAGATCTAACAGTTCGGATCTTATATTTGAGGCCCATAGATTTCAAAAAATAATATCAAGATTGGTTATGATCCAACAGATAAAATTTGATCTTTTAGTGATCAGTGACTTTATAAACGTTTTCAATGGTTTGGATCGTGATTTATTATCCCGAAAATATTAAATAGAAGAGAAAAATGAGAATTCCTATAAACCAATTGAAAATTGAGAATGTTACATCAATGGTTGCTATTTGTTCACAATTTTCTCAAGTTTCACAAGGTATCAAGCAGTGAAAATTAATTCCGCATTCATGTTCAGCCTTTAAAAGGATCTAACGGTTTGGAACATGTATTTGGGGCCCACAAAATTCAAATTAATAATATCCAGTTATGCATTTGTTCTACTGCTTTTGATGAGTTTAGATTGACATTTCCAACCTGGGTAGTAAATATCGGATCAGATTCAAGTTGAACTTACACATGCGCACCCAAAATTAGTCATCCCTGCCAACCCACTTTAGAAGTAAAATCTTATTACAAGGGAAAAATTATAAAACAGGGCGTAAGATTTTTGTACATTTCAAAATAGGAAAAAATTAAAACCACATTTCAAAACAAGCCTAAAGTTTTTCAAATGTATTTTAATTGAGGACATCCCGCGAAAATGGATAATTTTCAGCCAATATATACCAATTATGTTTTAAAATCCACAAAATGCCCTTGGGGCTTTTAAGCAGAAAAATAAAAACAAAAAAATCAAAAAAAAAAAAAAAAGAAAAAAAAAAACATCCGACCTCTGGTAGAACCGCAAGCCCCAACTCTCCGGTCCCACACCTTGCACTGGTCGAACCTTGAGCTCCTTTGCATCTCCAAGCCCCTGTCTCTTAGATTTACTAGTGAAAGCAACATTATCATAATAACAGCCTAAAGCACCCTTTCTTTATTTGTGATAAGTCTACCCAATCTCAATGATATGTTTCTCCATAAAAATGAAATTCATTCATTCCCCTTTCTGCGAAGATTAATGCACAGGACAGGACCCCTGGATCCAATCTATCTTGTGGGCCACAAGATCAATGGCAACGATTAAAAAAGCCACACCAATCCGACAATCGTATACCACAGATTGCACCTTGGGGGATTCGATTAGTTCGAACTCATTATGTTGGTCCTGATTATTGTATACCATTGAATATGGGAAGTCCCACCCATCCCCCATAATGCCTAGTGGAACCAAAAATACAGGGTTTAGTCAATTGGAACAGCTGCCAGGGTCAACCAAAAAGTCATTCTGTCCACACGTTTTTTCATTCGAGTCCGGATGCTCTGCGCCATTGATTTTAGAAATCCTCAGTTGATGGAGGATAAATCTTCAGTGTGATCGACTTATTGAGCTCAAAATAAAGGTCTTTCGTGTGTAAAAGGTACCCTGAAATGTAATTTCAATAGAAGTTGTTTCGCCATAATGTTAATCATTTGATTGAAAAACATAATTAGGAAGTTCTTATGCATTATTTATTAATACTTTCTGAATCAAATGGTAAATCTGACAGTGGGGCCAATTTTTTTTGGAATTTTTTTTAAGATACCACATGCTCCATAAGGGATTTTATTTTTTTACAACTTGGATTTTCAAAAATGGCTCCATTGTAGAGTTTCACTCCATCTCCGAATTTCTCTCTTTTCAGTACTCAACTTGCCCCCCAACCAAAACTGCCCAATCCCACCTAAACACCCTAGATCTTCTCCAAACTCATATACATCTATCTCTTTATTAGGCCCATATTTTTTTTGGTAACCCAATTGAACGGCTGGGCAAGGGTGGAGCCAAGTACAAGTACTGGGGCTTCAGCCCCCACCCACCAGTTTCAAAATTTGAAAATCCACTTACAGAGTTTGAAAAAAATAAATTTTTTTCTGCATTTTCCCTCTCCCCCAAGATTTTTTTTTTTTACATATAACACCCCCAAGCAAAATTTTCTAGGTCCGCTTCTAGGGTTGGGACCTAAATACAGACACAACTTAACTCATAACACAATTCACACATGAGAAGTAATAGAGACTCACACACATGAGAACACTAATAAAACTTACATATGCGAGGTAATGAGGACTTATATATGGGAGGAGATAAGACACAAGTCACACATGCGAGGAAACGGAGACCTACATAGATGCGGGGATAAAACACAATTTGCACATATGAGATAATAAAAACTCACATATGCAAAGAAGGGGTGAGGATAGGTTTGAACTCATAACCTTCCAAAGAAAACATGCACTCCTTAATTACCATTAAGGTACGCCTTTAATAAGCCCATGTGAATGCTTGTGAGGATGATTTTATTCTGGTCTCCGTAGTCCATTCTAAACAATGCCAGTCGTCAGGAGTGGAACCAATATGGGCACCCCTCCCACCCCACTACCCAAAAAAAATTAAAAAAAGGAAAAAGAAATTTATATAAAAAGGCAGGCCTAAATTAGGGCCCTCAGGCCCCTTTGGCCCATGGCCCACGCCCGTTTCAATGCAATCGACCAAGCACAACCCCCACCCCCCATCTCACTTTCTTTCTTTTTTTTCATTCCTTTCCCCGTTCTCTCTTCTCCCTTCTGCTTCCACCTCATGGCCACCCGCCTCCCAAGCCACCAACCACTAGTCTTCCTCCTGTGTCTTCTTCCTCACGTTGCCCTTATCCTGTGAATACCATTTTCCAAACTTTTCTCTCTTCCATGAGATCTAGGTAAGCTCCTAACCTCTCCATAGTTAGATCTTTGGATTTTTTTAATTAATAATGATTTAGAGGGGTTCGTTATAGTCTTATCTCTCATTTTATAAGTGGGTTTGGTTCAACTTCGAATTTTTTCTCCATTTGAACATTGTGGGTTTGGTCTTGAGTTGGGTTTCTCCTTATTTCCACTTTCTCTCATCATAAGGCAAATGGATAACATTTTCATTGTCAATATATTAATTTAATCTTGATTCTAGCATTTTAATGCATTTAACATGTTTTGCTCATTTTAATGGAAATGCATTAGTATAACCATGCCATTTGCATTGAGTATGTGATTGTGAATAGCTTTTTTTTTTTTTTTTGCTCAAATCATGCGTTTTGATTCCTAAGATATTTTCAATATTTATGTGATAACTAAATTAGATAGTATTCAATATTTATGTGATAACTGAATTAGATAGTAAAGAACAAAAAAAAATCCTACTAGATTGTGATTTGAGAATTATTTATTTTATCATAGTTGCTAAAATGTGGTTGTTATTATTTCAATTTAATTTTTTGATGGGAGTGATAATTCCAATTGATGCATATTTCAAGAAAAAAAAAAGACAAAATAGCGGAAGTTTATACATCATTGCCGGTCCCCTCCACCGTTAAGATTTTAATTTCTAAAAATTTCAGAAAATACTTGAAAATATAATGATTGCATGAAAAAAAATCTTCTAATTCAAGCCCCCTGGGTGCAAAATCCTATTTCCGCCCTTGCCAATCATCATATTTTAGGTACAGCCCACAAGTCTTGAACCACGATACAAATTTAACTAACCATGGGTCGGGCTGTCTTAGGCATTAGCACCATAGTAGCCCAGTAGCCTCGTTGAGTTTGTCTAACTCAGTTTAGCAGAATGCAAGAAAAAGTGATTCCATTTTGTTTCCCCCTTCTCTCCTCTCACCCCAAACCCACAACAAGCAGGAAACCTTAGATTGCGCTTTGGAGGATTTGGTTCATTCCAAGTCATTATTGGTTGCTAGATGGACGGCCATGATTCCAATATACCTTGGAACATGGGAAGTTCCGCCCGCCCCACCAAACACTAATAATGCTCATGAACGAACGATTAAAATAGTGTGTAGTCAATTTTTCAGTGACTCCACAGTCAACCAAAAAGTCTACTTTCTCATGTCTCTGTCTGCACCTGTTCACTTCTTGTGTCCTCTGCTTGCGAAAGATAAAACTGAAGGCTCCTATATCTTCTAGAGTGTAATATACATCTGTTCAATAGTATGAAGACCCAAGCTTGACAAGTCTGGCTTTTCTTAGTTACCAGCCAGCGTCAGGACTGAAAGTTTGGCTAAGGCCCAGCCCATTTATATGTGACTTAAGTTGTTTGTGTTAAGCATGTCGGCTAGGCTGAGCATTTATTAATACGAAGGTTAAGGGTCAGCAAGGTTAGCTATTTGGATAAAATATAGTTTCAGTTTAGCCCACAAGTCTAAAAACACAATACCAGTTGACACAACTGGGTTGGGCTGCCTGACTCATTTCCACCATAGGAGCCCACCAGCTTGTAGATAAAAGGAAAGGATATTGATTAGCTCAGAATTGTGTCTCAGAATTCATGTTGATTGGCTATGCAACTGCAATATGATTTCATGAAATTTAATGGACATTCAATACACAGCAATCAAGTGTACTATTAAAAGAGTTGATCCCATTCATTGTATAGGTAAGGATCCGTGTAATGATAATTTAGTTTCAAGCAATTACTTCTTTTACGAGTGGCTAGGTTAAAGATGCTTAATGAGACCACATTTATGTACCAATTTCAATGGACCTATGAATATCCTAGTACTCGAACGAGGTCACCTAATACTTACAGGTATGAAGCCCTTCTTTGGACCCAATTAATGATAGGGTTCATCTTGGCATCTGGTTTGGGTCTATACGCAGAGTCCAGAGTGGCAGTCCATCTTATGGTGAGAGGAAACTTAAAGGGGCCCACTAGTCACAGGACTAGGGGGATGGAAAGAGCACTCTTGAATGTCCCTATATATCAAGTTTGGGGTCAATCACATCCCTCTAATTCCTTCATTAGTG
Source organism: Sextonia rubra (assembly GCA_037013555.1). NCBI lineage: Eukaryota > Viridiplantae > Streptophyta > Magnoliopsida > Laurales > Lauraceae > Sextonia > Sextonia rubra. Next base: position 11,669,697 of record JASUAD010000007.1, on the reverse strand, counting down.
GCCTACAAGTTTAACAAGTTTATATTTATTGAAAAAAACTTGACCCTCGATCAATAGGCTAGTTTATTTAGATTAGTGAAAACTCAATAGATCTAATGTAAATTAGGGAGTCCTATGTGTATATATGGTTCAGATAGATCATAAGGTGGGCCTTACTATGTTGCCATAATGGTTCTACAGTAAGAGATGTATATAGGAAAATTTGTCATAATTAAAGTGTGTGTTTATCATCATAGGCAAGCCCTCTCCCTTGAAAAGCTGCATGGAAAGGTAACAGGTGGTGTCCCTTATGGGGCTCACTTGGGGCTCTCTATGATCCATCCAACACTCACACCCACTGCTCCCAATCTCCCATTAATGTCACAAGCCTAGGTTATCGACTCGCACCAAATTTTTACTAATAAGATGGATTGGAATTATAAAAGGCAGGCCATATTACAATTTTTATAGTAGTGATACCACATTATAAGGTCCAATGTTCTAATTTCTAAAGGTAGGCCTTACATAGAAAATTTTGAAAGTGAGTCCCATATCCACAATCAGAGAAGAGGTGGCCCCCTTTAAAATTCTTAGGTGAGTGGCCCTGTGTTCAAATTTCCAAAGATGTGTTGACAATTAATTAAAAAGATGATACCACATTATAACTCTTATAAGGTAAGCTCACATTGTAAATCGAATGAATGTGCTCCCATATCTAAATTTTAAAGGTGGCCATCACATTGTAATTTCTAAATGAAATTGGTTACATGGTCACGGTCACAAAGGTGGACTCATATTGTAAACATTATGAATGTCGGCCCTATATTTTAATTTCTAAAAATGTGAAAGATGTAATTTTTAAAGATAGATCTCCTATTTACATTTATGAAAAGGTGCCCCATATTAAAATTTCTTTGAAGGTGGTCCCACATTCTAAGTCACATGAATAGGGGCCCATGATATAATTTTAAGTTGAACTCTACTTTAGGTCCCATATACTACAATCAATAAAAGATGGATTGCACATTATACATCTTATTATGATTCTCTTATTTGCATTCCTGAGGGCACAACATGAAAAAAATACCAAACAGGCCGTAGTCTACATAGCACAAGTCAATCCTCAGAAATGTGTGAATTTGTACGGTCAAAGTTTCCCAGGCAGAACAGGAAAGGTCCATCATCTTAATTTGGTGCAAATACAATTCCACACATCTGATTCTTCCAAAGCAAATCTTGTTTTCTCACCTCCCCTCTCCTCCCAATCGGAAATCAAGCGCCCCCAAAAAGGGCCCCTTTAAGATTGGTTACCTTCAATCAATCAGGATGAAGCTTGGATTGAGCCAACATTAAACCAGACCCGGCCGGGTTGCACCCTTGGCTAATGTCCGGATTCAGCCTTGATGCAATGGAAATATGAAAGGAAAGCAGAGAATCTGGACTAGTGGACAACCACCAAAATGTCGAAAACACCCCCGACGAAATTAGAAAAAATATACCTCGAAACATCCGTCAAGGGCATTTCAGTCAACCCCCCAAAAATTTATCACTTATCTCTTTCTTTTTCTTTTCTTTTCTTTGCTTTTCCTCCGCTTCTATCTCGCCCCTCCGCTGCCGCTGCTGCTGCTGCTGCTGGTGGATCTCCTCCGCTTCTAACGGATTCCGTCGACGCACATGTCCACGTAACCCCTTCCGTCAACCGTCCGTCATCTCACTATGCAGTCCTCCTCGAAAGCGCGGCGAAAAGTCGCCCCCGTGTCCTCGGACGGCCCCGATTCCTCGGACAGGCAGGAGCTCCTCCTCGTCTCTTCGGCCATCTGCAACGGCGATGATCTGGGCCCGTTCGTCCGCAAGGCGTTCGCCTCCGGCCACCCCGAAACCCTCCTCCACCACCTCCGCTCTTTCGCCCGCTCCCGCGAGGCGGAGATCGAGGACGTCTGCCGCGCCCACTACCAGGACTTCATCCTCGCCGTCGACGACCTCCGATCCCTCCTCTCCGACGTCGACTCCCTCAAGTCCTCCCTCTCCCACTCCAACTCCGTCCTCCAGTCCGTCGCCGGCCCCCTCCTCGCCTCCCTCGACGCCTTCATCGACGCCCGCAACATCGCCCGCAACGCCGCCCTCGCCCTCGACGCCCTCCGCCTCTGCGCCCGCCTCTCCGACCTCTGCGCCCGCGCCAACGCCCACCTCGCCGCCGGCAACTTCTACATGGCCCTCAAGTGCGTCGACGCCATCGACCGCGACCACCGCGACAAGACCCCCTCCTCCACCCTCCGCCGCATGCTCGACCGCCAGATCCCCGCCATCCGCTCCTACGTCGAGCGCCGCATCGCCAAGGAGTTCGGCGACTGGCTCGTCCAGATCCGCGTCGTCAGCCGCAATCTCGGCCAACTGGCCATCGGCCAGGCCTCCGCCGCGCGCCAGCGGGAGGAGGAGCTCCGCGTCAAGCAGCGCCAGGCCGAGGAGCAGAGCCGCCTCAGCCTCCGCGACTGCGTCTACACGCTGAACAGGGACGACGACGGAGACGACGACGCCGCCGCCGTGGCCTCCGCCGCCTCCGCCTCCGTCGGCGGCGTCGACAAGTTCAACGCGCTAGGGTTCGACCTGACGCCTCTCTACCGCGCCTACCACATCCACCAGACCCTAGGGCTCGAGGATCGGTTCAAGCAGTACTACTTCGAGAACCGGAAGCTGCAGCTCACCTCCGATTTCCAGGTCTCGTCCATGACCCCCTTCCTCGAATCCCACCAGACCTTCTTCGCGCAGATCGCCGGATTCTTCATCGTCGAGGACCGGATCTGGCGCACCGGCGGCGGCCTCATCTCCAAGCTCGAGGTCGAGAGCCTCTGGGAGACCGCCGTCGGCAAGATGTGCTCCGTCCTCGAGGATCAGTTCTCCCGGATGCAGACCGCCAACCACCTACTCCTCATCAAGGACTACGTCAGCCTCCTCGGCGTCACCCTCCGCCGCTACGGCTACCCCGTCGATCCCCTGCTCGACGTCCTCAGCAAGCACCGCGACAAGTACCACGAGCTCCTGCTCTCCGACTGCCGCAAGCTGATCGCCGACGCCGTCGCCGCCGACAAGTTCGAGCCCATGCTCATGCGGAAGGAATACGAGTATTCCATGAATGTCCTCTCCTTCCACATCCAGACGTCGGAGATCAGCCCGGCGTTCCCATACCTCGCGCCCTTCTCCTCCACCGTCCCGGACTGCTGCCGCATTGTGAGGTCCTTCATCGAGGACTCCGTCAGCTTCATGTCCTACGGAGGGCAGCTTGATTTCTACGACGTGGTGAAGAAGTACCTGGATCGCCTCCTGAGCGAGGTCCTCGACGGCGCCCTCGTCAAGCTCATTCGATCCTCGGTCCACGGCGTCTCTCAGGCAATGCAGATGGCCGCCAACATGGCCGTCATGGAGCGAGCCTGCGACTACTTCTTCAAGCACGCCGCGCAGCTCTCGGGGATCCCGCTGAGGATGGCCGATCGCGGCCGCCGGCAGTTCCCCCTCAAGACCGCCCGCGACGCCGCGGAGGAGCATCTCGCGGGATTGCTCCAAGCGAAGGTGGACGACTTCATGCTCTTGACCGAGAATGTGAATTGGATGGCTGATGAAACTCCCCATAATGGCAATGAATACGCGAATGAAGTGATCATCTATTTGGAGACTTTGATCTCGACTGCGCAGCAGATATTGCCCGCGCAGGTGCTCATTCGCGTCTTGCGCGGAGTCCTCTCTCATATATCGGACAAGATTGTGGGCGTCTTTCTTGCAGATTCTGTGAAGAGGTTTAATGGCAATGCTGTTGGCGGGTTCGATGTGGATATTCGCTTGTTTGAGTCGTTTGCGGATAACCAAGCTCATCTGTTTGCGGAGGCGGAGGCGGAGGCGGAGGCAGCTCAGTTGAAGCAGTCATTGGCAGAGGCCAGGCAGTTGATTAATTTGCTTATGAGCAGTCATCCAGAGAATTTCCTGAATGTAGTGATCAGGGAGAAGAGCTATAGTGCTCTGGATTATAGGAAAGTTGTGGCGATTTCGGAGAAGTTTAGGGATTCGTCCGACCGCTTGTTTGGGACTTTTGGAACTAGGGGATTGAAGCAGAACCCAAAGAAGAAGTCCTTGGATACATTGATAAAGCGGCTCAAAGATGTGAGCTGAATTCTGTATGTAAACAGAGCTTGCTTTCATTCTTATCTTATAAATTATTCTAGTTTAGTGTGTTTCTGATTTTTTTTTTTTGTCTGTTTTTGCTGTGATTGATAGCTTACACTGTTACTAATAAGACCGATTCATAGTAGCCTTTTGTGTCTTAGGCATTGCTAATTTCAGTGTATGAACTTCATGTTCATTTTTAGTGTTCGGTATGTGGAATTCTTTTAAATGTTCTTGTGAAAATCTGTTATTTCTTTCTGTTACCTCTACTAATGTTTGTAATAAACTTAGTGATTGAGTGGAACATACATTTTTGTTGGTTGTGGTCTCTGATTGTTTCTCAATTACAGGGATGCATTATATTTATTTGATCGAATTCTGCCTAACATATCTGCGTAAAATCCTGTTATTTCTTTTTGTTTTTACTCCTTTGATGGATGTGACAAACATGAAATGGAGAATGAATGGGCATATATTTCTACTGATTCAATTATTTCTCACAACTCATTGCAAATTCTGGTATATTCGTATTTCCTGTGTAACATAATTACCTTTTGTTGTTGCATCAATATTCCTTCAATTAGTATTGGCAAGTCTTTTATGTCTTTTGTTATCGCTCTGTGGTGGAGTTGAATCAAGGTTGCATAGCACACCTTAAATGGATATGCATTCACGCGTTCCTATCCTTAGTATTTTCTCTTAAAACAATAACAGACATGACCAAGAAATATCAGGCTTTAGCACTTTCATTGCTGATAATGTTTGTCGTATTAAGGAACCTAAATACAATAATTACAGTCGTCCAAACCAATGATAGATATTTTAATCCTAACCCTTCAAAAGCAACGAAAGCCTCAGATACTATTAAAACTCACCACTACCTAAACGCAATCAGAAAAATGTTCCCCAACTTTAGATTTCTCTCAAATTTACCCAAACTTGAGTCTTGTTGGCCAACCATCAGATCCAATTTAGTATTCTTTAAACTTTGGTTGATACTATAAAGATGCCCATTTATGAAAAACACAAACATAAACTATATGACACTTCATCAATGTATGTCTCCATGTCTGCATCAAAAGGTGCCCATTATTACTTGGATGATCATTGACCCTCTTTATAATTACCTGACAAACTCAACTAGACCAAGCATATGCATGCTAAAGAAGGTATGTGCCATGAACACTCTTTATCAAGGTAGTTAAGATCATAGTGACTGAAATGGGAAATGGATGTTGTAGACAAAGCAAGAAGCAAGAATGAAATTCACATAACGGCTCAGTTTTGCAAGTTTTTTTTTTATAATTCAATACAAGTGTCAAATGATCTTCATTAGTTACCATTTACCAAAATGCTGGTGTCAGGTTCCTTACATGCAAAGCATGGGTGGACAGCTTTTCTGTGGATGGAGATGTGAACATCCATGATGGAAATTTTGTTGAGGTAAAGTATTAAGGAGATGCCAAACCACTGACAGCTCAGTACCAAGGCACCTTAGCGTCACATTACTACTGACCAGGAATTGATCTTCGGTCCTCATGTTGGAAATACCACTCTAGGCCAGGGATCCAATCTAGCAAAACACTAAAAGTGTCAAAGGAGATAGTACTAGCAGTTCATAGCGTTGGACGTATATGAGGGTCTACATGTCTCCCTAACAGTTTTGATTTGGCTCGTGTTGAGGGATGAAACCTGTTAAATACAGATAGGGAGGAATTGTGACAGGAATCCTATAAATATTGTGTTTAGGACAACTCACTTGACATCCTAGGAATTGTTTGGAATCCTTTGAAAAGAACTACCTGGTGCTGCATGGATCAAGAGATCAAACCATGGAATCATATGTCTTCTTTTTATTATTATTGTGTCTGTGTTATTCAGGTCTGACTCAATGATGGGCAATCGTCTTGTGATTTCTTCACATTAAATCAAACACCTACTTCCAATTGCCTAAGCAATACAGAATGCCTTTTTGAGATGTGCTAGTTTTGTTGCTAATGAAACTCAATTGCATTGGATGGGCACACTTCATAGGAATTGTTCAGAAGCCCTTGGGAATAATAAAATCATTTTGCATAGATCAAGAGAACAAGCTATGGAATCAGATATGCGGTTGTACCTATGGTGCTCAGATACAGGTAGGATACAGGACACGCAAGAGGATACAGATTTTACACATAAAAAGTGAAGTATTGGATACGACACGGCACAATACGTTATTCATTTTAAAGTATTCGTGCATCATAGGTTTAAACTATTGTTGTGTTTGTGTTATTCAGATATGATTCAATGAGGCAATCCTATTGTGATTTATTCGCATTAAATTGCTTTTCTTAAAAGATAAAAAAAAGAATGGAAAGTGAGAACACTTTTGTGCAGGGAAAAATATCACATTTGGTGCAGCCCCTTGGAAAGGGCGAAAACAAACAGAAATAAATTTTTTTGTGGTGGTTGTGTCTGGGTCAGGTTGGGAGGGGAGGGTGGGTTGGGTTGGGTCGGGTCGGGTTGAGAATGGGATTTCCAAAGAATGCCAGGAGAGGTATCCTGAGAAGATCTTAAGTTGTTTGTCCTCGAGAGACCTGAGTAAGTTTCCTAGCAAAGGGTCGAGGCAGCTATAAAAATTTACTTGGTTCAGAAACGGGTAGTTTGTTCCTGATCAGTCTACCTAACCGCCCACGTTCTTAGAAATTAATGAAAGGAAAATGAACTTGGATGGGACATCCAAGCAACATCTGGCTCATAGGTTTGCTTATAGTAAAAGCTAAGTAAACAAAAAGTAGTATAAGATGACTTGGCTATAAAGAAATGTTTATCAGCTGCGACTTATGGCAGGGTGTAGATAACATCAGCCAATGGCCGGATCTTTGATTGGGCAACTTTTTTTTGATGGATCTGCTGATCCAAAACAGCTGAATAGCTGATGTTGGTATGATTTAGGAATGAGATTTGCTGGATAAACTACTGTTTAGTCTCTCTACACACATTTTCTCTTTACACACAATTAAAGTTTTAAAAAATTATAATTTTTCTCTCTTAACACACCCCACATCCCTAAAATACCCAAATTCCTCATTTCTTTTCTCTTTACACACATTCAAGCCTCTTCTCCTTCAACCCTCTTTTCTCTTCTCCTCTCTACAGCAACTCTCTACTCCTTCAACTCCTTTCAATTCTTCTTCTTCCATTGCAAGGTAAGTCTTCTTTTTCACTTATTTCTTTCACTTTTTCTTCTTACATTGCACTAAGATCATCTTCCATTGCAAGGTAAGTCTTCCTTTTCATCCTCTTTTCTTATTTATTTTTGTGTGTTAGAAGTAAAACCTAAGGTTGTAATCTACATCTTTAAAGATCTACATCTTCAGCACTCAGATCCTCCATTTGCTTTAGAGATATACATCCATTTTTGCTTCAGATCTCGGGACCCGTTCGGCCATGGAGGGCCGAATGGAACCCAGCTGTTCGGCCCTCCATGACCGAATAGATCACGCCTGTTTGGCCCTAGAGGGCCGAACAGACCTGTCATGTTCGACCCTTCATGGCCGAACAGATTTAGTCTATTCGGCCATGGAGGGCTGAGCAATTTTTTTTTAATTTTTTTTAAGAGATTAATGCATTATTTGTAATTCATAGATATGAACCGACCTAGTTCTTCAAGAGTGAGATTTATAACCTCCAATAGGAGGCATCGCCATAGGGTAGAAGAGCCTGTGGAAGAAGAACTTCAAATTAAAGAACATATTTCCTATGAAGACAATGACTAACAAGAAGAAGATGTTACAATTGGGCCTACTGATCACAGCTTACTTAAGAGTTTCTACACTCATGTTGCATCTTTCCTGTGGAAGGGCGAAGTGTGTTTTTAGTAATATGTTTTCTTTAAAGAATAATCTATTTGTTGAATGAGGACTAGCTAATTAGAAATTCATGTTTGAATGCAGGATCGCGGAACGTTGAAATTCCTAAGTCATGGGCAAAAAATAGATTTGTGGCCTTTAAATGATAGTAACCGTTTTAAGCAGCTGGTGAGAGATTCCATGTTGTCTCCATTGATTGAATGTTCTTACTGGATGGTGAACAAGACCATGGTGTCCGGTTTTGTTGAAAGGTGGCACCTGAAACAAATACCTTCCACATGCCTTTTGGTGAAATGACAATCACCTTCGATGATGTTTCTTGCCTCTTGAAGATTCTCATCATTGGTTCCTCTAAACGAATTTAGAGAAATTGACATACCCCGACACCATAGATCTTGTTGTTGATACGTTGGGAGTCTCTACTAATGAAGCAAGAGAAGAATTATACAATCAAAGAGGCCAATCACTAAAATTAGAATGGCTCAGAGAGAATTTTGTTGGAGTGAATGATAATGCTGGAGAGGATGGTGTTGACTATGCAGTCAAGGCCTACCTTCTTTATTTACTTGGTTGTACGCTCTTTACTAACAAAACCGGGACAAGAGTTTCATGCATATAATTGAAGCTGTTGAGGGATTTAGAAAATGCCAAGAACTATGCATGGGGCGCCGGTGCACTAGTATATTTGTACCGTCAGTTGGGCTTAGCAACCCGGAATGAGGTCAAACAAATGGCTGGATACTTGACACTTCTTGAAGCGTGGGTATACGAGCACTTTGAAACACTAGCTTCAACTGTGAACGTATCATACTCAGTGACGCAGCCTCGTGCGATGCGTTAGATTTCTCGTAGGGAGACCAGTTCGGCTTTACAAGGTTTGCGGGAAAAAATAGACTTCTTAAGCATTGATAAGGTAAATTACTCTTTAATTGATCATATCATGTCAGTCTATGATTATTCAATTTATTTACAATAATTCTCATGGTGCAGATCACATGGGAGCCTTATCTTTCTTGTAGGCGAGATCATCCCTTGCATCAAATTGCTTTCTACTGTGGATGCCTAACACACGTAGATATTATAGAGCCCTACCATCCAGATAGGGTTCTCCGGCAATTTGGTCTGGTTCAAACGATTCCCATGGCACCTTTAAAGCCGGTACGTGGTTTGAGGGGTAATACAATAGCATTGATCAATACATCAGTCCGAGTTTATGATCAAATATGGTATCAGTGGCGTAATCACTTACTGGCCCAAGTAAACCGGAGTACACCTATCCGTCGTCCTCGAGATTGCGCACCAAATTACATGGACTGGTACACTACTATGTCATGGAGAATATTGACAAACCCCGAAATACAATCCGGCTTTTGTCAAAGTGAGCCAGAGCCACAAGCATATAATGTAATTGATTATGAACTGCGCAACAGAAATGCTCTTCGAATTTCCGAAGGAATTGAGGCAAGGGTTGAAAAAACATTCGCACAAGACAGGCATAGTTTGTATCGAAATGTTAGATATATGGCTCGGGCTTTGCGCGGACTTACCATTGAGGAAGAGGGTGAATCAAGTAGAGACCCCCATATGACATCACGTGCTTACTCTCGTCGGTCTAGACAAGAGAGATAAATTTTTTCATTTGGTGTCAAGTTCACTTTTCATGTCATGAATTCTATGTAATGAACTATGATGTAATGAACCATTCAAGTTAATAAAATTTTGTCGTCTTTCTACAACATGATATTCAATTACAAAAGCAAGTGACTATTGATAATTTAGAAAGTATAACTTTACATTATAATGGGATTCGTTGAAAGATTAAATTCCCTTCTATCTGGTAGTTTAGATCAAAGTTGGATCGTCCTAGCAATATTTATCAATGCCCAAAGATCTCTCATTTGATTAGGTTATAAAAGAGGATTAATTTACTTTGAAATGTCAAAATATATTTGAACCACCCATCCATAATTATCGCAAAAGGCCATAGATTAGAATACTATACATCCAACACAACACAAAAGAACATGAAAGCAAACCAACCGCTCAATGATACTTTACATGATATTCAATTACATTAAGTCTATAAACTTTACACTTTCATTTCAGATCAATACTTTCACATGTAGCTACATTAGGATTAACAAGTTCTCTAAATCGCTCTATGCGATCTGTATATTCAGTTTCCCATCCACTCGCACAAGAATAATGGAATTCTCGCCACTTATTTGTAATTGGTGGTATTGGATGACCGGGTACCAGGAAAACCTAAAAAGAATAGACAAAAATATTAAAATGAAGAAGAAGATGACAAACATAATAAAACATACTAAGACATAGTAGTTATATCGTACCTGAACAAAATGACAACCGTGAACAAAACCTATAGCTATCTCTCTTCTATTAGAAATATGCACAAGAGTCGACCTCAGAGGAAGAAAAGTAAGGCACTGTTTATTGCTCAAGTGATACAAGACCAAATTATAACGCGATGCTATAAGATGACCCATATCAGGCATAGTCATCCAATGATCATATGATGGATGATTCGCATAGTATGATAATGACGCTATTAGATCTTTAACTCTGTTTTTTACTCCATATAATGCTCTATAATGATCAACATTTGCAATAAACTTTCCCACAAGCTCTCTCCAAACCTGTTGCCAACTTTCTTCATTGAGACCAAGTAATCCTGCGATAGCTCTAAATCCACAATTATTGTCAGCTACCACGTCTCTGACAATGCTTATATAAGGCCTTATTCCCTGTGGGAATGAATCATGCCAGGATGAAGTCTTCGAGCTATTCGATCTTGTTCGAACTGGTAGCTTTCTAACCTTCTTTTTCTTCTTTGCTGTGGCCTTAGAGTCCACCACTTCTATACATATAAGACTATAACTATCCTGTGTAGATGGGACCAACTCAAAAGAACGTAGGGCACATTTAGTTGATGTATCATGTTTCAATGGAGGCCTACCCCGCGTCTTTGACTTCACTTTTGGTTCTTGTAAAAATGTAGTAGAAAGCCTAAATATCTCCCGTAATTTCTTCAACACTTGTATTTTATGAGAAAGATCAGAAGCTCTGAACATTGATTGAATATAAGACAACTCCGCCATCAAATCTAAGTCCATAGTTGGATCATTGGTTGTACGAGTAGGTATCATATCAAGCTTAGACCAATGAGGATGTATGCATTGGAAAGGAATCGGCCGACCTTCAATCATATACTCCGCAATCTCATGAGCACAAGGTAACCCATGTGTACGTCTCATAACGCACTGACAAGCCTTTTTATCAATTCTAACAACATTTGCTCTTTTACTTTCCATTAATATTTTGTCCAATGCAGTCTTTAATATGTTCCCATGTAGCTCTTTGAATTTTTTCGGCTTGAAGTTGTGTTGGACAAGTGTTTTACTTTTTTCAAATGATGCTTTAATACCCGTGTGTTGCAATTCAAGTAAACTATGGATATTTGCCCAATTTGATTCAAAATTGCCTTGACTAGATTGGAGATACCTCTTCGATTGCGCATGCGAAGTCTCTGCCCTGTAAAGAATAGAATCTTAGAGAATGTTTATAATTCATAATGTTAGAAAGCTTATTAACCATACATGTTCGACGTAATATTGCCAAAATGCATATAATTGTCCGTCCACGCTGAGACAAATCTTTCTTTGTATGGGTCAAGCCAGTTGTCCTTGACATATTTAAGTGCCATTGGATATGTACTGAAGTTTTCATTTAGCTTTGTTAACTATTCGATGTACTCTTCTTCCGTTGATGAATTTGTCAGCATATTCCAATGGGTAATGAATTTGTCTCAAGTTTGCTTTTTTTCGAACAACTTCTTACATTTAGCAAGGACATTTTTATTGATGTGCCATTTGCATAATAAATGTGTAGCAGTTGGAAAGACTTCCAATCGCCTACCACAATAATATTCGGAAGAACACCTTTCCCAATTACAGAGCGCAAGAAACTTAATAACCACATATAGTTGTCTTTACATTCAGCTTCCATATATGCAAAACATATAGAAAACGTCATATCTGTAGACATTACACTAACAACTTCTAATAGAGGCAAGCGATACTGATTGGTCTTGTAAGTGCAATTCATTATCAATATGTGTGGGAATGCATGCAACAAGTTAATACTGGTTGGGTGTGTCCAAAAAAGATCCTTCACAATGTCGAAATTCTTACAATTTCTATGCCATTCAATATAATTTGCTCTGTCAACTTTCCTAACAGAAGCTGCATTTGACTTCTCCCGCCTCGTTTAATGACTTTATGCCTATGTCGTGCATAGTAAATTGCCTTCATTGTTGTCACATTAAGTTCACTTCTTCGCTTCAGGCAATCAAAGTCTCTTTTGGTTTGACCATGCTGGTAGACATATCAACCAACAACTTCGTTTCCTCTTCTGATAATCTACTTGCATATGAATGACCCTCTAGATATTGTGCCGTAGAATGGTTGTGCACACCACAAAGAACTTCTAACATCCAATCATTATTTGTTTCTAATTTTTTACCCTTCAATGACAATAGGCATCCACATTTCTTTGTGCATGTTTGCTTGATCTTCTTCTTAGATGGCTCCTCATCTGTGATCTTCTTTGCATTATAGTGGCCACTTCTCCCACATGTAAGTAATACTTTAAGTTTTACTTCAACCCCAGCCGCATTAGAAACTTTAATAACAATGACAAAGCCATTTCCCCTTCCAACAGTACGAGCCTAATCGATCATTGCCTGACGACTATGGAAGATCTACAAATGCAAAACTTATAAAAAAGTTTAGTAAATAAACTTTTAAAATAATGTTTACAAAGTATTTTGGTAAAAACTATGACGAATCGTCCTTACCTCATGAGTAATAAACTCGTTCGTATAATCTTTAATGCATTTAGAATCTACATCGCTTTCTTCTATTGGAGCCTTATAGAGCAAATAATTCACAAAAAAAAAAAAAATGTTCTGTTCGGCCACTCATGGCCAAACATAATTATACTGTTCGGCCATGAGTGGCCGAACAGACAGAGCATGTTCCGCCACTCATGGCCGAACAGTATGATTATGTTCGGCTATGAGTGGCCGAACACACTAGCTCTGTTCGGCCACTCATGGCCGAACATATCATTCACATTCAAACTTCTAGGTCCGAGCATGAGGCGGACAAAACTTTATACAAAACTTTAAAAAAATGTAAAAACTAACTAAAATTATAGTACACCAACTTTGGCATTCGTCTGGGGAGTGTAAACCACCAAATCCTTGTTCATTTCCTCATCCATTGCACCTTTTAATTAGTAATATCCTTATCTAAGTACGTTGGAGAAATAATAAGTTGTGAGTGAGTAGTAGGGAAGAAGATAGAGGGAAAAGGTGTAGGAAGAAGAAGAGATGATGAGAGGCTTTGAATGTGTAGGAAGAAGATGGAGGAAGAAAAGATGATAAGAGGGTTTGAATGTGAAGAGAAGAAATTGTATGTGAAGAGAAGAAATTTTCTGCATTTTAGAGGGAATTGGGTAATTCTGTAATTTTATATAGGGGCAAAATTGGATTAAAAAATATAATAAAATGATGTGTGATGAGAGATATTTTTTGTGTTCAAATAGTAGGGCTCTTTAGGAATTCTGAGAGGGTACTTGAAAGATCTTTCATTTTGTCCATGTTGGTGGTGGGCTTGTTTTGTCCCTAGACTACGCAGTGGTCAACTCATGGACCATAGTCATTTTCAAGTTTCCTTTTCTGACCTAATTGGTGCTCTGTCTGTGTCCCAGTTTGCTGTTTGTTGCATCGCACATGCGTGTGATTGGGGTGGTGCTCTTTTTTAAGAACGCCTACTCAAAACCTCGAGTTAGAATTATATTCTTAATCTCCCTCTCTTGATAGAACCCAACAGGTCAGACGACAATGTTAGTTAAACCCATCTTGGCGCCTGCTGTAACAACCTTTATATGCATGGTGAATGGTGAGATAAGAATGACACACTGTTGATTCCCTATGCTGTAAATTTTAATTTAGTTTGGTTATCATTTGTTATGAATCTATATTACTAATTGAGTTTCTTTTGCTAAGAGAAATTTAAACCTTAATTACATTAAAATCCCACAATGCGAAGAGAGTTATTTAATAAAACCTATATATATAGGAAAATAATCCTATAAGAACTAATTCTCACCATTGTTTTGTGACAAGTCTAGGTGAGGCTCATTTATCACCCAATTCAAATTTTGTAATACACATGGACCCTTTAATAGTCATACGCCCTAAGTTTCGGTCAAATCGAAATTTACTGGATCGTTGGATCGACTGTGTACTAATCTGAATGGACTCGATTTATGGGCCGCATATAAAGGGGTTAGGGACATGTGATTGGGGGCCAAAGTTGCTATCTAGGGTGATCTCATATAGTTCTTTTCATCCCCCTTGATTCCATCTCCAAATGAGACTCGTAAGTGAGCCCAACAAAAAGTTCTCACGGTAGGTGAATGAAAACACTCCTCATAGGATTATAGCTCATAAATATATATAGTTTAAGAGTTACTGATCGATGACCCCAAGTACAAGGTCTCAATTATAGTTTTACCCGATGAGTCGGGATCGTATACGTAGGGAGCTAATTTTCACAGAAAATATATCCTAATTGAAAAACTAATGCTAGCCTAAAAAAATCTCTAAAAATACACAACTAATAAATCTAAAAATTGAATTTAAATTACAATCCCAAATTTGAAAATTAAATAACAAATCAGAAATTAAACCTAATCTAAAAATCATAAACTAAAAGTAACCTAAATTTCTAAACTACAAAATAATAAACTAGTTCAAACCACCATTGTAGAATAATAAATAAACCATGCACTAAATTAAAAATTCGAAATAAGTCATTCAGAGATAATGTATAAAAGAAATAAAATAAAAAGAATTCTAGTTTCTTTTATTATGGGAAATTAAAATATCATATTAGCAGAATTAATAAAAAGTCCACAAGAACACCATACCAAATGCGTGCTGTCACCACACATAAATACACGATGCCGATCTAAGGCGGAACACCTTGACTTCACTAATTGTGTCATTTTTAAATTAAAACGAACAAAAAACAACCAATAATTTTTCAAAAATAATTAAAACTAAAAACAAAACTATCCTTATCCTTAATCAAGGCATCAAGAAGTAGACGGGACTTATTGCCCAATCCGGGCTTCAATCTGCTTCACACCAAGAGGATAATTGATCAAAAGAAGGAAGATGGAATGGAAAATGGATCCAGTGGCTGGCCAAACCCCACTTTAAATGATGGGTGGTAATGAGATGGATGGCGTGAATGTGGAGATGGAATGGGCTTATTTTTTTTATGTCAATTGGAGAATGGAGAGAGTTATATGATGGCTGGGACGTTAATGTCTTCTCAATTGGTGTGGGACGACTTTTACTTGGAATAGATGTGACCATACATAAGGACTTGAGGAGAGAAAATTGGTGAGATTGTGAGGAGTATGGAAAGTGGCTTGGTGGCATGTGTAATTGGAATTCTTTTTCAATATGGACAGTACTTGGCTTTGTCGAAAGAATCTTGGACATAGAGAAAACCTGGCACATGTGATTGGTTTCTCTTTTTGAATAGGTGAGTGATTGGATGGTGGCTAATTTAGAGAATGGGGATGGAGAGAAAAATGGCGTGTGGGACGGTTGTATGTAGGAGAGAGTAGCTGATCGTGTGAATTATTGAATGGGTAGAATATAAATATTGGTGATATTGGTGAAATGTGATGAGAATAGAAATTGGTATGAGCTTTAACTCTGGGCGTGTGATCCTTTGTTGCCTAGATTTTCTTCACTTTTTTTTCTCCTTGGCAAAGCATGTTTTCCTTCCTTATTTTATCTTCTTTTCTCAAAGCTTCTTTCCTTTTTTATATAGTCTCGTTGATGGACTTTCCTCTCTTAGCTTCTCTATCTTTCAATTATCATAAAGATGATTTGAATAAAAACTTTGCCAAGAAAATAGACCCCTCTTTATATCGTGGAATGCAAGCATAGGATGGCCCATATGATGTGTGGGTGCTATTTCTCCATTTTCTTATATTTTCTTCATTTCTTTCTTGGGTTTCTTCACATTTAATTTATCGGCTTCAAATCTCCAATGTCGGTCCAATTCTTCAATGTTCCTACACACAAAAGTAATTTTTCATTAGAAATAATAATTTTAACCTAAAATTATAATTGCAATTATGCGGGCTCAATTCACATAAAATAACACCGTAAATTCTCATCATTGATCATAATTTAACTTAAATAAATTAATGATGATAAAAAATCTTATCATTTTTATGTAAAATCATGAATTTGGAAGACCTTCTAAAAATGGAAATCCAAAAATAGAAAGTTTTATGATTTTATAAAAAATTAATGATTTTAAATGAATTTTATAAGAAAACTCTAAAATGAATTATAAAATCATAAAAACATGATTTCCAATTAAATAAAGAGATTTTTACTGAATTAATCCTTAAAATCCCCTAAAGTAGACATAAAATGATATATTTTTAAAAACCTATCAATTACGGCTCCTTTTTGCATCATTACATTGATTGCCCGTGGAGATCACGTTGCAAGGCCGCAGTGAAAGGAGGATAGTAAATTTTCAATGAAAGATTCGATTAAAAATATGTTGCTCACACACAAACACTATATGCTCTCAGATGACGGCTGTAACTTCCAAGGCATACTTAAAATTGTCTTGGGACCTAAGCCCAAGCCTGTCTTCATAAGGGCTTGGATTGTGGACATGCAGTGCCAGGCCTCTCACCAAGTCCTGGGCGGGCACAAAGAAAACTCACACAAAATTATAAAATAAGTTATTCTTACAAAAATGGTACGGACACATTTCTCCCTAGTCTCTACACACACAATGTTTAACCATACCAAATAATAAAAACTGAAACTTTGAGAGTTAAAGCCTCCAGTTCTCATTTTCTCTAAAAAAATGATACTAACATAAACAGAAAATATCTGGTGAAATGTTAGGGAAAAATATGCACCCAATGACAAAAAGTTTGTTGGATGGACGAAAGTGCTCACTATTGCAAGTATGCAATGTCAAAGTCATGTTACCCTGAAAGAAAATTATATATAGGGTGATATTCTGCCAAAGAGATACCTCTCTGGACTTTAAAAACTGACCCTAAGAATGAAATTATGAACTTGGGAATGATGTTTAGGATTCCATGAATAAACTAAGTATGCAGACCAGGACAATATTTACCTGCAATCAAGATATTATTGATGGTGTGGTGCCTAAGCAAATGCCTTTCTGCACAAGGTGTCAATTGCTTTTCCTTCCCAGCTCAATAGCTACAAAACTTTAGAAGACATAAAAGCATGCTCCGTTTTCTTGTCATCTCGTCTTAGAAAGTTCTTCTTGGCACTGCCCAGCGACTATGATGAGTCACGGCTAGTCGATTTTTTTTTTTAATGGTTTTACCTAGTGGCCTAGAGTGGGATAGGACAAGGCACTGCTGGAAAATATGCTTAAGATCTAAGATCACCCACCAACGTACAAATCACATAATATCAAGTAAACAACCACAAAAAAGATGACACACAAATAATTATTTGGTTAGGCCGAACTGCCTATGTCCACAAAAGAAGTTTACTTAATTCCTTTTCCTTCCTTGGTGTGTTCAACAAAGCTCCACAGGACTTAAGATTATATGTCACATTAATATATAGTTTTTACTTTTTTGGCCCTCAAGAAAATCTATACATAATAATTAAAATACCTTCTAACTTTGAACTTCAATTTTAACTAATCCAGACGACTGATCCGACTAAATTAAAATACAAGATACAACCCAACAAGCACCCGCATAAGCAATTTCTAGTGCGCGCTATTGGAGCGAGTTGCCTATGCACTAGGCCAATCCTTTAGTCCCAAGTTGATCGGGTCTTTATCTTGGGTGAGTCCACTAAGTTTTGACCTAATCAACTCCGCCTAGGCCAAACTTGTAGAGGGTGAGTTTTCAATTGAGTCCTCAGTTTTTTTTAGGTGGTCAAGATTGAGCAATATTTTACTGCTTCTCACCAAATTTTAGATCTGCAGCTTCCATTTATTAAAATGTGGAGACGGTGCTACTGCCCAAATGAATGATTAGTAGGCCACTAACCCATATCATCATTTCATCACGCATAGCTACTTTGATGATTGATTTGTTCTTTCTATTTCATAACATTCAAGGCCGACTTAGGATTTTTTATTTAAGAGGTGCGGATCCAAATAAATAGCTTGGTTTAGAGGTAAATTTAAAATCTTTATATGGATTTTGAGAATGGTTTCACAATTTTAATAGATTTTTAGTAGTAAATTCTGAGTTTTTATATAAGATTTGAAAAGGTATGATGGTAAAACAGGTGCGGCCGCACCCACATAGTTCTACTTAGGTCTGCCCATTACTCTACATGAATCCTTTTTTAGCATCCAACTTGTTAGATTTTGATCCTTTTACACAAATTTATACCGATCCAATATCTAAATCACAAATTCGCCAGGATGAAAAGCCCATCAAATCAATGGCTTGAAAATTAAAACCTTAGATTTTGGCGACTAATCCTATGCCAGTGCCTACCTGAGACTGTTCGCATGAATGACCTTTTTTCTTTTAGTTGCTCAGAACCCCATCCAAAGGAGCTAAGAGGCTGGGACCCATGAGAGAGCCAATACTGTGGGGTGCAGGAAGAGTTCACCCATACACATGGGAGGAGCGCAGTGGCGGAGCCAAAAATTTCTATTAGTGAGGGCAAAGAAAAATTATTATTGTTCACTAAACAAAAAGATATATATATATATATTATTGGTTTAATACCGGAGTCTTATCATAGCTTTTGATGTATAAATTTTCTTCAAAAAATTGATATATGATCCAATAATAACAACTAAATTATGATTCTCATATTTAATTAGGAGAGGGTCAATAGAATGTCGGATGGAATGATGACATATTTTAAAAACTAATTTGGTCATTCGGGAATTGACCGTGTTTTGGAATAATCTCTATAATCAGAGTGCCTATGTATCTATATATGTCCAAAGTACTACCCACTCAAAGTAGGACCATTTGTGTTGAAAGTGTTGCGCCTTCAAATTTCCACTTAGTAGTGCCACAAGGAAGAAAATGGGCCTAATCTCAACTAGTTTTTTCCACCAATCATTTAGAAAATTAGCCTCTCATTTAGCAAACAAGCTATGGATACTATCAACTAGACTATACAGTGTCTTCAAGCTATTGATATTGGGTTCATGTTCAATTGACAGCTTGTCAAGCGCTAAAACGTAAGGCTACAGGAAACTATACATTGGTGACTGGTGCCAAGGGTTTTGCCCCCAACAGATTTCTACGTCCATTTGTACTGCCAAATTGTAGTTGCTAGGCTCAAGTATTGCATTAGGAAATTTTAATTAATATATAACAAGTAATTAATGCACATGAAAATTTTCACCAATGTATGGAAACCATACAAGACATGTTTCACTATCAATCCATACCTCTTATCAATTAGTGAGGCCCACTTTTTAGGGCACATCAAACATCAAAATATAAATTACTATTTCTATAAAATGAGTAATAAGGAAAGAAATAAAATTTAAAAGAAGGACGTATAGGTACCTCGTGCAAATGAGTTAGAGAGAGTTGTTCGTCTTCATTAGAAATGTTAAAGCTTTTGAGATGAAAAGTAAAAAGGAAGAAGATTGCTTGCAGTAGAGAAAAAAAAAAAAAACAATTGCTTGCTTTTGGATTGGTTCAAAGACATCATTATCCCTCCTTTTTTATTAGTCTTCCAAATTAAAGAATGGCAAAAAGTAAATAAAAATATAAATGCCTAAAAAAATCTCCAAATACCCGTCATATCCTCAACTTCTTCAAAATTTGAGTGGGGCATAAGTCCAAAGAAATCTCCAAATACCTATTAGATGCTTAGCTTTTCCAAAATTTCAGTGGAGGCAGTTGCCTCCACTCGCACTGCCCTCCCTCCCCCTGGGAGGAGGGCAACATATCCAAAGATCGAACGCTAGGCAAAAGGGTACGAAAATGATTGAGAATTAAATTATGCTACCTTAATTTTCTTAATTATTAAATAGATGTCCAAGTTTTAACTATATTTGAAATAATATTTATGATTAGATTGTTGAATATATGAATTACAAAGTTAATTATTAATCAATTAAACGGTGTACGTCACTTTCACTTAATCAAAATATGGCTCTATGCTTCATTAGAAGAGTGCTTTTTTGAAAAAATAAATTATAATAATGTAGCAACATATGCAAAATATCAAATTGCTTGGGTCCATCATCTTTTCTTCCCCCCTTACTTCTTGTGCAGCCTTCAAGTGCTCCTCCATTTCGAAATAGAAATACTCCAATAAAAATCTGGTCTCAGATTAAATGTTTGATAAAAAAAATGACTTATGCATTCTTGCGCAATGTCACTATTCACCTTTTTTTGTTAATCTACTAATTATCCATTTCTATTAGAACAAAATATCGAGTCACCGCATAATTACACTAATTACACTTTTATTTCAAAGCGGATCGAATTTTCAATAATAAAAGTAACTCCCTGCAGGCACTCTCAGACCTTTGAACTCACCTACCCCCGAAAATCCCATCCATTCGTTGACTGATAGGTTTTCTCCACAAAAACCACGTGGCAATCCCATCCATTCGTTGACTGATAGATTTTCTCCAAAAAAAAACCACGTGGCCTCTTCTAAGTGCAACGCTTGGCTAATCCTTACCAAGATGCTTACACACGCATAGAAGACAAAACCACAAGGCTCCACTAACAGAGTAGGAGGAGGAGGAGGAGGAGGAGGATGGGCAATTTTTCCATGCCAAGATCCATGGCTCTAATGGGCAATCTTTGTTTGTGGTTCCTCTTCATGGGCACATGTCTCAGTCCTTTCTCAGCAGTAGCGACCCTCTCAGCCTACCAAGTCCTTGAAGAGTATGATTTCCCAATTGGGCTCCTTCCAAAGGGGGTCACTGGCTATGAACTTGATTCGAGCACTGGAAAGTTCTCAGCTTTTCTGAATGGCACATGCACTTTCTCAGTGGGAGGCTATGAACTCAAATACAAGTCCACCATCAAAGGCTACATCTCAAAGGATAAGCTTAAAGACCTCAGTGGGGTAAGTGTCAAGGTGCTCTTCTTCTGGATCAACATCATTGAGGTTGTCCGGAGCGACGATGAGCTCCAATTCTCTGTTGGGATTGCCTCTGCCGACTTCCCCGTATCGAATTTCTACGAGTGCCCGCAGTGCGGTTGCGGCCTGGATTGCCTCACCTCCAATCTCACTGAGGCCCACCAAGTAAGGAGTGGGAGACCCTTTGTTGTTTCTTCTTCTTAGAATTGGTAGAATCCCCTCTTGAATTGGAGCTTGTTAGATTGCTCAATGTGAACTTGGTGTTGATGCTTGATATGGCGCTTATGCATTTAATTTTATAGCGCACTTTGTTGATGAGGAGAACTGTTCTGGTTATGCTGATTGTGTGGTGTTTGACTTGATTTTAGGTTTCAATGGGCATCTCTGTTTATTGCCTTTTAATTTCCAATGATGTCATTCATATCTCCTTTTGAAGATTTGGTGTTATCTAGACAACAGCTTTAAAAAAAAAACCCCATTGAACAAAAATTTATGCATAATTATATGCGAAAGTAGCACTTAACTTGCTTGCCATGTTGAAGTTAAAAAGGTTTAAAAAGAAGGGTGTGAAGTAGAAGATTGATTGGTATGGAACTGTTGGGGTTTACTTAATGGGCTTTGTGGTATTAGCTGTTTGGATTATAGGTCTTAGGTTTCTCCAAGCTTAAAATCCATGTCAATAAGGAGCTGTTGGGTGGACAGATTGGCATTGAATGGTAGGAGGAGGTTAGATTTGGATGAATTTTGATGATAATTCCATCTTGAAAGACTGTTTGGTTTGGGATTGTACCCCACTGGTGGGTTTTGTTTCATTTTTTATTTCATGATGGTGGTTACTAGTTACTACATTTTCACAATCTCATTCTTTAGGAATATGCTTTGCCAACCTGTGCTAGAGATTGTTGCCTTTGACAACGCCAGTTCAATCTAAATAGAATATGGGAGAATGAGCTATTTTGGCTTTCCTTTCATATAGGGCTGTCTTGCCAACTGAGCTATTATGGCATTCCTTTCATATAGGGCTGTCTTGCCAACTTGATTGTTCTTCAAAGTTGTTACTGTCCATCATCATGTAAGGATGGGTTTAAGCTGTAAGTTACCTGCTTGTCTTATAATTAAGTGGCCTTTGTCTGGTTTAAACTACATAACACTTGATAATTATTGTAGAGCCGCCTCTTTTTTTGTTGACTGTCATTCAAGGAAAACCCAAAATTTTGGCAGTTCATGTGGCTGGGTTGCTTCAAGTCTGGGAGTAAAGAGTCTGACAACAGGGCAGGTTAATCAAGTCTGACCAGAAACTGATGTCCAGTCCAAATTGAACTATTTTGTGGGCCAATACACATCTGAAACCAACCAAAACAGTAGGAATAGTAAGTTCGGAGACCAAACTGCCCATGCAGAAGGTTCTATCTCCAATTTAGTTACTTTGGCTAATTAGAGACAAATCTAGCTACATCTTCACCAATGATTAAGCATAGTGTTTTATTGGTTTCTCGTTATCATGGTAAACACAAATAGCATAAACCATAGTTTCTCCCTCCCTGAACACAAAGTCATAAACTCCATGAAGCTGGAGATTTTCCATGCGGACAGGCATGCGAGTGAAGAACAAAAATGAGGAAGAGATTATATGCCTTCATTGCAGTTATTGGATCCGAGGGAAAATATTCCTGATTTTCTAGGCTTTTTGACAATTTTACTACTAGTGGAATACAAACATATTATGACAAGAGGATAATCTGGATATGTGGGCTGCCTAAACATGTAGAGCAGCAGTTATATTTATAATGATCTTTGGTATACATGATCTTTACAGATAAGTACAAAGAATCAAAATCATAACACACTAGTAATATTACGCTTGATACAATCTTTGCAGTAGACATGGTCAAGGTGATTTGTGGAAGATTTATCTCCATGTAATCCAATACATATGAGGAAACATTTTCCTCCGCTCAAACAGTGGTGAATAGGCAAACACAACTCAAAAATGTTGGAAAACTAGTGGCCTGAGCAGAGGACACCAAACATGTCAAGAGATTGATGGTTGTTTTGCAATCAGGAAAATGTGCAACCGCAAATTCAGGAAGCACTATTTTTTTTTTTTTTTCATTCTTTGAGCGCAATCCCAGCTTGCCTAGCCAAGGGAAATTAGGAGATGGAGATTGATTCATGATGGCATGAGTGATGATCATTATACCTTTTTTTCATCTACTTTCAGGAATTCTGAAATACTGAATTCAGCCTAGTATTGGTATTTCTACATTTGCAATGGAAACTAGATGAAGCAAGTAATAGGAGCAATGCTGTTCTGTTTGGTTATGGTTTATACTCTGAATTTAAGGCATCTCAACTAAATGTTCTGAAATTCCTTTGTTCAATTAAATTTGCAGTTGCATGTTCATACTTTCTTACCTCTTTTTCCATCAACTGATTAATCACAGAAATGCAATTCAGTCTGTGAACGCAAGTTAGGCGCTGGACTTACTGTTTGCACTTAGCCACTCATTAGGTACATTTGGCTGTTTGCTGAGGCGTATGTTCTGGAAGTGAAAAGTGGGAATTCCCCACGAGATTGAGAAAGGAGAAACTAGATCTAAGATCACCCACTTTTCCCCAACCATCTTTTGACACTTGATAAATCATTGTAGGGACCGACTTTCTGATGAACAATTTGCACTACCCCAAAACTAGAAGATAGATCTTCTCTGGGGAAAAGTATGCTATGATAGTTCTTTGGGTAAAAAAAGTTTCTCCTGTCAAGAGAAAAAGGTGGTATTGGGGGGCACGTTCCTGCTAAAGAGATGGCAGCTTGGACATCAAGTCCTTGCTCTTTTGAAAAGTAGGTTTCCTATACTTTTTCGCCACTTACAAACACCAACCATGTTTTTCCAACAAAAGGCATGAAGATCATGTTAGACGTTAGTGGTCCTCTTGACCACTCATCTAATATTGATTGGGCCCCACATTAAATCCACTTATTTTAATATGCTTTTCCTTTTATTTTTTTTTTTGTTAATAAAGTTATTTTGAATTCACTTTTAGAAAGAACAATCCATTAAAATTGAAGGAGAAGTAGGTTGAAGTTAAGATGAGTACTTCACTTCACTTGGATGGTTAGTGTGAAGTGAAATATAAAATACTTTGGGGTAGAATTGACTATTACTTGAGGGAATAGAAGTATTTAAGGGTTTAAGTTAAATGGAGTACATATGGGTTAACAACAATACTTAATTTATTAGGCCAAATTTATCCAAATGGGCTACAGTTAAAATTTTTAACCATTAGGGCCCATTTAACTTTACTTTACTTTACTTTTTACTTATCCGAACAAGCGGATTCTTGTTTGACTAATCTTTGAGGGAATTAAGGAAACTTATTTCTAATAAATTTGTTTTATGGGAAGAAATCTAACTAGGGTTATCTATAAAGGTGATTTTTAGTTCTCTCTCTCTTAACTTACGAAGTCATGATCATTGTAAAGTACCTATCAACTCTCGCACATCTTGGAGTGAGTGTAAGGGAGAAAGGAGAAAATCATATTCCATTAAGGCCGTTGATCACAAGACAAGACAATCTTTAGATCTAATCTAAATTCTAAACTATTCATCATCAAGATCATGGCACAAGGTATGCTTTCAATATATTAGATTATTCATTATTTATTACATAAATCTAGATCCATACTTAATCTTCAAAAAAAAAAACCTAGATCCATTGGTTTGATATTTTTATTGCAGACCATAGTAGAACTCATAGATCAAAGGAGTGAAGGGTGAAGGATCAATCTTGGAATGCTACTATCTCCTCCCAAAACCAAAAATTGTTGGGAAAAGAAACACGAAATATAAAAATAGATTCTGTGAGAATAAAGGATGTGATGATAAAAGAAGATTCATCTTTTGAAAATGATGAATCAAAAGGAGAGTAGGTGTTTAGGCATAATGCAATTCGGAGGGAAATAATTGGAGAGGAAAGGGATGCATTATGTAGAAAATTGTTAACATCAAAAAAAAAAAAAAAGAAGGGGGGGTGGGGGTGGTTGAGAATATTGACCAGGGGGACGTGAAGTCAGATGATATGAAGTGGTATTATGACGTTGGAGGGGGGAGTGGTTGAGAATATAGACCAAAAGGATGTGAAGTCAGATGATATGAAGTGGTATTATGACATTGGAGAATAAATAATCTAAAGTGAGGAAATTATTAATAGGGCATTCAAGGTTTTTGGTGTAGATTGGAATTAGAAAACACTTCTGATAAGATGTTTGGCTGGACGATATTGATTTTGTTTCTAAAGTCTCTCTCTCTTGAAGAACAACAAAAACTATATTATCACCACCACATGATTTTAAAGGCTTTACATGCTATCTATTTTGGAAGGTTCTCCAATAAACAAATGTATTAGTATCAGTATTTTGGTTCTTGGAATTTAATATCTAGTAGAACTAAAGCAGCACAAAGAAGAAGAATAGCCAACGGGCTAATCTCCAAGCCAAAAGGCTTAAGGATAGGATGTCTAGGTACCTCACCAAAGACAAATAATAACTCTCTCAACTGAGAACCAAACTCAAATTTTTATTCAATATCAATATCTGCATCCCATGAAGAGATTACATCTTTATTTATAACAACAATATTTTCTAATTAAGGAAACAACTAATTCAAATCAAATAAGAAGTCATAAACCAAATATGACTGGACTTTCCAAATATTAAAGAATCCTAGTTAATTAAGAAAGCAACTAAAACAACTACTAATAATAGGGTCTACTCTACTCTACTGGGCCTTATTGGTTTGGGTCCAATGGGCTGGCCAATCATGGATCTAGCCCCTATCAGTTCTCCCCTGTTTGGAGGAGAACTCGTCCTCGAGTTTGGTAAATGTCCACCTAGGTCAAAAATCATTCGAACAAACTTTTTTCTTGTCTTCAAATCTACATTTTCATGACATGGCTTAAACGCTTTTTGCTGTCTTTTCTTTCATGTAATAGTAGATCGGAATGTTCTCAACTATTGGTCTCTGCGTGGAGCTTGGATTTGTTAACGGATCAGTAGATGCTTCAAGTGTTGACTGTCAAATATCCATATATGATCTTTGAAGGTGAAGTCAATGTGGTGCACGTCAATTAATGGTGACACATCTTCTTGCGAAAACACTAAAGCAATTAATTTGTCGTCCGATGTTGTAATCAAATCCATTTGATGAGCAATGTCTTCTTGTATGTCATCTTGATGTACATCTTGCTTCTCATTTAAAGTTATAATGAGATCTATCTTTCCATGAATGAGCTTCTCAACATCACCATTGAAATTTGTTTCTTCTCTCGGTTCATCTTTTAATTCTTCCCTTGACGGTGATGAGGTAGATAAAGAGGTTATTGGTTGTAATGGAATAAGGTCAACATATCACCCTTTACAAGAGAAGTAATAAATATTCTTTTCTTCATCATATTGCACTTTTCGAACAAGAAGCCATTGATGTCCCAAAAGAATATAAGTGATATTCATGGTAATTACATCACACCAAATTTTATATTTATATACACCAATCTTAAAAGATACTAGACATCTGTGAGTTACAGTAATGACAGAAGTATTAGACCATGCAACTTTGTAAGGCTTTTGGGAGAGTTTATGTAGGCCAATCGAGTTTGTCAATAACATCTTGTGCCACAAAATTGATAGCACTGCATGATCAATAAGCAGATTGGCTAACCTGTCTTTAAACCTTTCTCACGTCCGGAATATCATAGTCTACTTCCACTATTTGTCTTCCCTTTCATTAAAAGTGAGAAGTCTACGAATGACAAGGATCTAAGTATCTTTTCCTACAAAATTTGTTTCCATCAAATGATCTCTTGTTGGTCGCGGAGAATGTTCTTTCTCAGGCTTAACTTGTTGCGGACAGTTAAAGCATGTGCTCAACATGAATTACTTCTTTAATGTTTCATGAACATTGTTGTAAGGTTCAGAATTCATATTTGGAATGGAGAAATAGAATTCATGTAGCCGACCCCAACATGGTTGGGATAAGGCTTTGATGATGATGATGATGATGAACATTGTTGTAAGGTTTCATCTTCTCAAGAATGTCTGGCTTCAAACTTCTGATAAAGTGAGTCAAATTATGCAACTCACTCTGTTCCAAGCCACAAACTTGGTGCAGTCCTGAAATTTATTTAAATATTCATAAACTATCGAATCTGGCTATCTAAAATTGAGGAACTGATCAAGGTAGACCGTATTCACATAAAACCAATCTCCATATTGATACTCTAACACCATTTTTTGAAAGTCATCAGATGATCCAAAGATATACATATTGACTTTGCTGTAAGAAATTCAAAATTTTCAGAATTCTCAAAATTGACTGACCTAATAGCTTGACCTTGTTGATAGAAATAAGCACCTGAAGACGGATCGTGAATTGGAGTTTTAATGGCCAAGATATCGCTCCTTTTGAGAATCAACCAAGGATATGGAGCACTGACAAAATTTGTTATTTGGATAGGCCCACTTATAGGTTTTTTTTTTTCCTCTCAGTTGAGACCGGACCTACACTAAAGCTCAAGATATGGCTCACCTCGTGTCACAAACACGTGGGAGAAGCCCCTTGTGTTTGATACATCAAAAGAAAGAAAAGGGGTGTTAGCCCTTTTCGATTACAGCTTGGACTCAAAGGAAGGAGAGGAAAGAGGGCGAGGGGCATTGGGTGGACAACGACAATGACGTAAGGTGAGGGATGGCACTGCGGAGGTTGGCGATGACTGGAGAAAGAGGCACGGGGCTGCGATGCTTGGTGAGGACGCAGGTGGCAACAGTCTCTTCGGTGCACGGTATGCGTCTACCTTCTGATCTCCCTTTTCGTCTCTTCTTTGTTCTCCTTATTTCGTTTATTTTTTATTCTGGTAATGGGGAATGGAAGGGGAAAGGGAGTTGGGTCTAGATTCGGTTCGGGGTGGACGAGGGTTTCCGATTTGGGCCGAGGTGTATTTGGGTACTGCAGTGATGGCTTCTGTCAACGGGTTTTGGATGAAGATGAGTTTGTTGGGTTGGTGTTGTCTTGTAATTAGTGTTCAAAGAGGGGTGAGGGTTGGACGGATGGGATAGGGCTCTACGATAGAGGGGATCTAGGGTTTTTAGTGAGGAGATGGGGTTACAGTGGAGACGGGATAAGGGATATTGGGTTTTGATGACTGTGGGGTTTTCAAGGCGGGTTCAAATTATAGGGCTAGTGATGGGTTGGGGTTTTGGATTTTAGGGGCTTCAGTAAAGGGAATGGTGTTACGGTTAGAGGTTTTGGGTTTTAGGGTGGAGATGGGCTATGGCTGATGAGAATGAAGATGAACGAAGATGATGATGATGGGTAGATGGTGATGAACAATGATAATGGAATGGTGAAACGAGATGAGATACTTTACCTTGAATCGGCGAATAGTCCAGACAGTGATTTAAGTTGGATCTCTGCTTTGATACCAATTAACGAAGTACAGAGAAGAAGAATAGCCAACGGGCTAATCTCTAAGCCAAAAGGCTTAAGAATAGGATGTCTAGGTGCCTCACCAAAGACAAATAATAATTCTCTCAACTGATAACCAAACTCAAATTCTTATTCAATTTCAATGTTTGTATCACATGAAAGGATTACATCATTATTTATAACTAAAATATTGTCTAATTAAGAAAACAACTAATTTAAATCAAATAAGAAGTCATAAACCAAATATGACTAGACTTTCTAAATATTAAAGAATTCTAGATAATTAAGAAAGCAACTAAAGCAACTACTAATAATGGGATCTACTCTATTTATTGGGCCTTATTAGTCTTGGGTCCAATGGATTGGCCAATTATGGATTTGGCCTGCATTAAGAACTCAGAGAAAATTTTTATTTCAAATGGTGATGGAGTTGATGGCATTCTTGGTGAAGTGGCAATCCATTTGTGAGGGGATGATACTAAAAATGGAAAATCCTTTTGGTTTTTCCAAGTAAGAACTCCTTCACCTCCTTTCCAACCATTTCTAATGTGGTCCTGCAACACAGTTCACCAGCATGGCCTGGAGATAAAGATTTTATTGGAGAACTATATCTAATGGCCTCAATTATCGCAAATTTGCTTTTTTATATAGTTGCATTATTTTAAAAAATAGTTAACCATAAAAGAAGTTGCTTTATGTGTAGTTCCAAGGAAAAGATCAATCACCATTTCCTTTATCTCATTTTCACTTTTTTTTGGTAGAAACATCGAGATGATGATGTTATCTCATTTTACTTACGTAACTTAGGGTTTCTTTCTTTCTTTATTAGTTTATATTTTCCCTTCGTTTTTCTTCTTCCTTTATGTATGCGCGCCCATGTGTCTCGCTCAATTGAGTCACAGGAGTTAAGGAACCATTAAAAATGATAAACAAGAGTGGATAGAGGCTATTCAACTCCATGTAGAGGATTCCAACGAGGGTGAGGTGTGGCCATTTTGGAAGCCCCTCCTTGGTTCTCAAGCTTTTCCAAGATAAATTGGTGGTAAAGATTCTAATGCAGAGAGGTGTGTCACACACCATATCGTCATCTAGGGTTAAGCGTGAGATTTAGGGCCAATTAAAACCTTTGGTGTTTAAAGCAACACATAGCTCCTAACCAATCCCACACAGGACCGTAGTCCACGGTGAATTCAAAAAATTGCGCACATACCAGTACCTACAAAAGCCTTCTCTAGCAATTGGTATTAAAATATAATATAGAATGTGCACATCAAAAGATACTAGATTTAAAGTTAGAGTTTTAAACTTAAAGACATTTTTTAATTACAAGCCCACCAAAAACTCGGGCCCAAAAAAAATAAACCCAATAAAAACTCAAAAGATATCAACCTAAAATGAGGATCACTCATGTGCAAGGCTAGACGAGTCCAACTCCATCATCTGCACCCCACACGGGCTCTTCAAGTGGCTCAAGCGCCTGTAGTGCTTCACATTGTGCTTCCTCCTCGAAGTAAAAAGGATCGGTACCTACGCACCAATACATTATCATTAGATTACGACAAGTTAGTAATAAGATAACATAAGTTATAATAAACATGCAGTACAATAGCGAATAAAGACGATGTGATCAAGTAGAGAGGAATAGTAACGGTAACGAAGAAGAAGAAGAAGAAACAGAAAAGAATCCTAATCCATTCTACACAAATGAGCACATAAGTCCAAGCCCCGAGGCGTAAACCGTCAACTCATTGGGAAGCATCCTAATGTCAAATCAGTGGGTTAGTTAGTCAAATCAGGAGGTCAACCTTTTAAAATCGAGCAAAGCCTGTCAAATATCAGATAGCAAGCAATCTGTCAAATACGACGGTCAATCCATTCAAAATCAATCTGTTGTAGTCATCCAAAGACCCAAGTACATAATATAGATATAAACCTGACTCAGAGGCGCTTAGACTCAAATCCTAAGTCAAAGTGAAGGGCTAGCTTCCTGTTTACACATACGGGATGAATAACTGGAGGAATTACTCTTGAATATTCTTTTGAACCCAAACCATATGAGTAGTCCTCTAGTAACCAAGTACCAATATTGCCATGCCACTACACAGTCCAAATCCTTATGCAAGGTATAACCTACAGATGTGTACATCAAGTGTACATTAGAAAAATCATGCAATGCAACCTAAAGACCAAGTGGTGTACACCAATTGACCCTTGGTTAATCCGTTACCATTCACGTGCGCGACATCTCTTACTAAAACCACACCTAAAGTGAGTTTGGGGCATTTAAGATCAAATATCCAAGATGCGTACCCCCTACTCCCATTTCAACCAAGTACAAAGTAGATTGTCCACCGTACACCAATTGGGTGATCCGGAAGAGGTACATACACCCAAAATATGCCTCTTACATAGTAATTTAAGGTTATTTATCAAAATATAGGTCAAATGGGGTCCTACAATTGAAACAAGGTTATAACATGCATGTAGTATGAATATGGATTCCAAATGACCCATTGAACATTACCACATTGGTCCTGAAAACCTAAAAACAACTCCAAGGCAGAACTGGAGTTCGATTGATTAGGCAAGGGCTCGATCGATCGTACCTCAGTTTTGTTCTCGCTTGGTTCCAACTCTGTTTGATTGGGCCTGGGACCAAATCCTGCGGGAGTCTCCTGTTTCTTCCATTTATGGGAGTTTTGCTCCCTACATTAAATCCCCATTTTACTGGCATAACAATAGGGCCCTGCCCTCTCCATTTCCACATACAAATCCACCTCCAATCACTTCATCCAAAATCCATTCACATCATACCTAAATCTTGCATTTATATCCATTTTTATTTAAAAGGGGAAAACTATCTAAATCAAACCAATGATGCTAGAATCAACCATAAAACATGTATTTCATTAAAAGAGGATGTTTATCACTTGCGTTGATGAGAATAGGTGAAAATGGAAGATACCCTAACTCTCTTAATGCCCAAACGGAGCTCAAATGATGAAGGTACTCCACCCCATACCAAAATGACACTACAAATTGAAAGAAGAGAGCCTAATGAGCACCCTAAAAACTTTCTTAGCTAAAAAACCAAAACAACCTAGGAATGGGAAGGTTTTAGACTTACCTAAAGCTTGGTATTGGATGGGAGAAGTTGAAAATGATATCCACGAGTTGAGGAAAGCTTGGGGAAGAAGATGAGAGCGGCGTTCCGGAGGTTCAACGGCTAGAATTCCAGTAACAACAAGGAAAGTGAGTGAGGAGAAAGAGAAACAGAAGAGGAGAAGAGAAAAGACAAAGAAGAGAAAAGGCTAGGGCACGGGCTTTATAAAGAGTTGGGGTTTTAGGTAATTACAAGGAAGGGTTAGGGATTTGGACATTCGGAGAATTAAACGGATTTGGTTCAGTTTGGGGTAGAAGGATTAAAATTTTGGAGTTAGGTGATCTATTAGATGAGCACAAAACCTTGCAAAATGGTACTGTATGAAAAAGGGCTTCTATACTTTTTAAAATTACAAACTACCACCCTGCTACGTTGAATGAGCTCGAAACCCTACTCAATGGAATAAACCGGTCTAGCCATAACTTTGCAGAAGACACCAAATCAGCAATTAACAAGGGAAACAACAAAACTTACAATGGAAAATCAGACATATACGTCTAAGGCATAATTTAATAAGGTAATTACTCAAACAAAGAATAATTAGTCTGCATTTTACGAAATCAATGAAAATTTTAGCCGATCCACTAATGAAAGGACTCTATAAAGATCGAGTATGTTCTATATCAAGGGGAATAAGACTTAAGCCAATTAAGATAAAGTCACTAATAACGGATACTCAATCCTTTTAATTGGAGATCCCATGGGACGGGTTTAATTGGAAAAACGAAGTTGTCATTAGGTGATACTAAAAGAACACTTTAAAACCCTCAAATATATACATAATCATTTCTATGATGTGAAGTGTTCATAACTTGTATAAATAATTGGTAAAATCTTTATATCTTTTATAAGCGAGGTGTTGTATAAAAACATCCTTGATATAGTATACCTATATGAGTGCGGAAGCCAAGCCGCTTCCGATAAGAATTATAGGCTACTCTCTAGAGCACTTATGAATAATAAGATAGCACAAGGCCATTAATATATACAACTGAGTTAGGAATATCTAAAACCCTAAGGCCATGTGTCTAACATGTACGATTTTCCAAATAAACTCTTGGTTTAAGATCATAGTTCACCATAGGGTTTTGGTATTTCAAACATAATTATACTAAGTAGAAGTTCAAGACTTATTCACCTTCATTTATGCATGGTCTCATAAACATGACTTACAACAGCATTTTTTTCTTCCTTTATTTTATTCTTTTTCTTGTGCATTAATGTGTAGAGGATTGTTGGATTTGGTATGCATTAAGCACAACTTTTTCCTTTTTAAAAGCGCTCGGTTTCCTCCTCATTTACTCATCTTTATTTCTCTTTATCTTACATTGGTTATTTCAACTCTTTATGAGGCATTTATTAATGATTCCTCATATACTTACATTGTTTGTCTTCCAAGTGGATATCTTGGTGGAAACCACATGCACACGTTTGTCTGTGGGGGTGGGCCTTGGCCATCCTGTACCCCGCCAATGCCAAGCCTGACAGGCTGCCCATGCAAGTCGGGCCTACTTGTTGGGTCGCCTGTGGGGGTGGACTAGGATTAATCCTCCTTGTGGGTTGAGCCTTACCTCACACATGTATTTTTGGACTAGAAGTGAATCCAAATCGAAATCTACTTATCAGCGGCCCATTTTCTCTTAGCCATTGCGGGTAGCCATTAGTGCAACATTCCCATACTAATGTGTGTTAACGTTATAATAATTGTTGCGTAGGGAGTTACTCCGCGTATTCATTACATTTACGTAATTCTCTCTCGGTTGTTTACCCGGGAACCTATATATAAAGGGTTCCAAGGAGAGTTTGTCTTCACATCTGAATCTCTGAGACACTTGAGATCAGTTCTCTACAAGATAGATATCTGCAACTTGTTATTTGAGAATAATCTTTAAATTTGAGAATTTCTCATTGCATATATATATATATATTTATGTAAAAGGTCGTCATTAGGCTGGGCTGGCTGCGAAAGGGTTACCCAAGCCCCCCGCGGGCTTTACCCAGCGGGCTTATTTTCTAGCGGGCCGTACTTTGTCTAAAATGTTTAAGCCTAAGCCTGCCCAATGGGCTAGGAGGACCAGGCGGGTGGGCTTTTGAAAATTAAAGAAAAATTAAACCTCTCAATAGTAAGGGGTGGGCTTGAAGTTGGGCTTTCAGGGCGAGCTAATGGGCTGGGCGGGCTTCAACAAGGTAATGGGCCCATAGGCCAAATGATAACCCTTATATATATATGTTATCGAGTGCACCTGAGATTCAACTCCGTTAAGTTTGGTTCCATTCAAGTAGATTGGACCGTTACTGGAACGACACCCATTCAAATAGACTACACACTGTCAGAACTTGGAGATGATATAAGTAAGAGATAAGGCTGATTTTTTTATAGAAAGGAGGGGCCTAGGGATATCTTTTGTTCTCTAGTCCCATGTGGGGCCCCAAGTGGGCCCCACATCAAGGTGCACATTGGATGACTAGTGATTGACAAACTTGGTAAGGCCAATTTAAAGCTCGAATGATTGTGAGACTTTGGGAGGATGAAAAAAGCCAGCTTAAATAGGACCATAAATCAGGTTTAGAGTCAATCTCAAGCTTTTAACTCCTTTCATCCGTGGCCCACAAAATTAACGACTTTATATTAAAAAATAAATTTTAAATCACAATCCAACAGTCCAATACATTTGAATTAGTGAAAACTTAATTAATTTACTGTAATTTAGAATATCACATGCGTTATCACATGTGTATCGATGGCTACTGGTTTAGTAAAAACTTAATTAATTTACTGCAATTTAGAAGATCACATGTGTATCGATGACCTCTGGTTTATGAAGTCGGCCTGCTCTATTGGCCTCACCATAACAGGGATTGATGTCGTTTCTGCCCTTTTGTATCATCCAATCATGTCATTTTCTAGCGCTCCTCTTTTATACCCTCCTTTGAGGATTTCCATATCCCATTGAGACGGGTGACCCAAATTCTCTCGGAAATTTACAACTACTAAGCATAACTTTGTCATCTATTTGTAGAAAAAATCATTTTTTGACAATTTGATTGCCAAACATAACTTCAAGAATAGAAAGGAGGACGCACAGGGATTGTGTGAATGGAAAAAAGAAAAAAAAAAAAGCCCATCTTATTTGTTTATTATTTCAATCCACTATCGATCCTGCTATTCGCAAATATAAAGAAAGAGAATGACTCAGTTAATTTCATATAGTAGAAAATCAAAGAAGAAGACAAGAGGAATATCATCAAACTACAAAACACCTCATTCCTTCAATCCAAGACTCTCTCTAACACGGAAGAAGAAGCAGATAAGAGAAAAGAGCGAGATAGGACAAAGGAGAAATCTCCAGACATGACTCTAGTGCTGGCGGATCTTCTGGTTATTCAAGACCATCTGTCGCAACTCAGCCGGGTCGATCTCTCCCACCCGGTTGGCGGGTCTGTAGCAACCCGTTACTGGGTCAGGCACCCACGAAGACGACGACTCAGCTCCTCCCTCCTTCATCATCATCACCACCTTCTTCTCTTCCCCAACAGCCCCACTCCTTCCTCCTCTCACCACGCTCGAAGACGCCGCAGAATACCCGCGTCTGCATCATCACACATGAGAGAAAATCAGTTCACATGCAAGATACAATGAATTCTTATGTATTCAACTCGCTCGATTCCTGCGTCGAAAGCATGAGAGAAATCATATTAGTACCTGGAGATTGAAAGGGCGACGCCCTCAGCGACGGAAGCGAGAAGGTTAGCGTTCTTCAACAAAGAGCGAGCCATTTGGGAGTGGTTTCAGAGAAAGAGAGGAGAGAAATCAAAATCCCCTCCAAACAGAGAAACCTTTCCCTTCTTTCTAATCTAGGGCTCTCTCTAGTCGAAGCTGGTGAGAAAGGAAAGGAAAGGAAGTAGAGTATATATAGAGAAAGCGGAGGGAGAGAAGGAAAAGGAAAGTCCGAGAAGGAAAAGGAACGCGTCAAACTAGCCGACTATTGCGGCTACGGAGTCTTGTGGACTGTGACACGTGCAAACGGGCACGTTGATAAAGTGCCGTTTCCAGGCCTTTTTGTAGTTTCGTGGTAGTCAGCAGTCCATCTGTGAATATCTCGTCAAATACTCGGTCAATGCTTTCCATTTCGAATTTTGTTTGAGAGATGATTTCATAGTGTATTGCCCAACGAGGGGCCCCCTTTTCTTGTGATCCAGATCGTTTGATTTGGTGTGGACCCCTTAGATCTGAATGATCATAGTGCTGGCGTCACGAGAAAAAAAATTGTGACTTTTAGTTGTGGAAAAAATCCACTTTTAACTGCAGTTATGCTTTGGTATCAACCTTTTAAACTATTGTGCCACTAGAGGGCTGTTTGTTAATTTAACTAGATGAGTTAAGTGAAGGAGGTGGTCATTTCAAAAGATAAAAAAATCAGAGGAGTTAAATCAAGCCGATGATAAGATTTTACTTTTTAGTGAAGAGAAAATGTAACTTTTTGGTTTTTTATATAAAAAGTATATGTTTTTTTATCAGTT
Organism: Sextonia rubra; assembly: GCA_037013555.1. Taxonomy (NCBI): domain Eukaryota; kingdom Viridiplantae; phylum Streptophyta; class Magnoliopsida; order Laurales; family Lauraceae; genus Sextonia; species Sextonia rubra. Next base: position 11,633,328 of record JASUAD010000007.1, on the reverse strand, counting down.
AGTACGGTGAGAAAGAAACTTTTTAACTTTTTTGTGCAAAAAGGTAAAAAAAAATTTTTGAAATATAGTATTTTGATTTGATTTTTTTAGTTTATTGTATTTTAAAATGAAAGATAACGTTAACTTTACTTTGAGGTGGAATTACCAAATATGCCCTAAGGATATGTTTTGCAGTCCAGCACCTCTCTCTTTCCTCTTGGTATAGCGATGGAATGCCCATTGGAAATTCCAATGCCTTCGTTATTCATTGTAGAATTCTCGCTAGTGAAGATTTGAAGTTTTTACTAGCATGGATAGGATCTGTTGTACCAAATTTCCCTTTCTGCAATGTTTACTAAACCCACACTAAAAGTGATATACTTTTGCATTGGAACTAACTCTCAAGAGGCTGTTTGTTAATTTAATTAATAGGATAAAGTAAGGTGAGTGGTCATTTCAAAATATTAGAAAAAATAATTAAATTAATAACATATGAGATTTTGTCTTTTAGTGAAAAGATAATATAACACTTTAATTTTTTGTGTTAAAAGTAAATATTTTTTTAATCAATAAGATAAAAAAGAGTATATTTTGTACTGTTTTAGTCTAAGAAGGTAGATTTTTTGTAATATAATTACTTAATTTAACTCTTTTAATTTATTGTGTTTTGAAATAATAGATGACTTTAATTTTGCTTAAAGGTAAAATTATCACAAAAGCGCAAATTATATGACCGTTTTTAGTAGCGGAAAAACATGGCTACGAAGTGTCTTCTAGCGGCGGAAAGCATATTTTTTCGCTGCCGTTCATTCACTTGTTAAAGTCAATATCCGAGATTCGTGTGATTTGCTAAATAAGCAGATCATCATGTCGATGGACTGTAATAACAATCTAAATCCCAATCTACGCGGTAGACGATGAGTCAATGAACACGCTTTCCTTTTCCTTTTTCTTTTTGTTTTTGCTTTTGTTTTTGTTGCCATTGATTGCTGCTTCTGTTACATCATGAGTATGACGACTGCTTCAAAGTCGTCGAGACTTTCACAGATCGGGTGTGAAATGATTTGAGGGACCTTTCTTGGTCTATTAAGTAGGCCACGGCTGTATCGTTTTTACTGATTTCACTTGGTATCTTTTCCCCGAAACAGAGATACAGCTTTCGAGGAAAGGTCTCCCCTTCAAGTGGACTCTATGGCATGGAGAGTTCCATGAAACAAACTTGGGCCATCTTTGATATCGTAACTCCTTTTACGCTTAGATTTTGTTTATGTAACCTTTACTTATGTAAAATACATTTCTATGTCCGAATGATGCCGCGGACTCAGTATTTTTGTTTGATTGGGGCTTATGATCGTCACTTGAAAAAGTACAACACTATTTTTTTCTTCTTTTTGAACATTAATTTTAGCAAAAGAGAAAATGTATTGCAATTAGAAAATATTTAATTACATCAATTAATATTTTGTCATCAAAAGCCATATCTTTAACTTAAAACAAAGTTTTTAAAATTGCCCTTAATGCTTCTTTATATTTTGAAACCGTTGCAGAAGGAAAAGGGTAGCGGAAATAAAACACGTAAGAAGCATGTAATTGAAAGTCATTTACAAAGTGGCAGTGCACCTTGTCCATGCGTCGATGTCAGAAATAGAGAAGATTTTGAGCCTTTTAGTTAAGAATTTATGGGAGAGAGAAAGGGGGATGAGAAACGGGGATAAGAAAAATGAGGTGGGCTAATGGATCGCTTTCAGCGGCGGCTGGACTAAAATTCATTTAGAGCCCTAATAAACTTTTTTCATTTGTACGGAGGACTTCAGCATCCAACCTAGTATATGTAGGTTCACCTCTATTCGTATGGAAGTTACTATTTTCACTAGTGAATGCCTTTATAAGGGATAAGTTATCTACCGATAGATTTCATATATTTCAAAAATCTGCAAAGATTTATAATATAAAACTAAATGTTTTGGATTTAGTGAGGTTTTTTTTTCCTTTTTTAGGCATTTCAAATAAAATTAGTGCAGGTTTTGTGTTTAACATGGCCCACCTTGAAGATCCTGTCACTCCATGCAGTTTCTCCGAAAGTCTCATACATGTGGAACTATGTTCAAGTAACTTAAATGGAGAAATGGTGCGCTGAATCAAAGATGAATGATTCCTGAAGAATATTGAGACCAAAAGAGCAAATGTATACATCTTAATCAATTCATTCTCAAGATTTCATGAGATGCATCCTTTAGCAATATTGGCCGTATAGATGAGGAACAGTGTCTGAAAGGCTCCTTTTGTCCCTTAGTTCATTGAACATTGCTGGGTACATTGTATAATTATCCCTACTGACAAAGGGCAGAAAAGATGTTACATGCAACGTGTTCAACACAGTCATTATGCTTGGCTAACATGATAGAGCAAGCTATATTATTTTATTATGAAATCTCATTACCTGACCGTGACAAGAGGCGCTATGTTCTTTGAATCTTTGTTCTCTTCTTCTTTGAACTGCTGCTGCAGTTTTTACCCCCTTTTCTCTTTCTTGGCTATAGACATTGTCGAAAATCTTTAGACAAAAATAAAAAACAGAAGAAGATTTTTTTATATAAATTCTTCAGTATTAGGAATTAGATCAATTAAAATTTTATTTACTATTACTGGTATTCATAATTTGATTTTACATCGAGTGGATGTTAAAACTGCTGCTTTAAATGAAGATTTAGATAAAAAAATTTTATATGGAACAACTAGAGGGTTATTTCATAAAAGAACAAAAACATAAGGTGTGCAAGTTGATAAAAGCCTTATATAAACTAAACAAGTACCTAAACAATGGCATAAGAAATTTGATGAAGTTTTTTATTTAATGGCTTCAAAGTAAATGAGGCTGACAAATGTATTTATTATAAATGTAATGGCAGTTCTACAACAATATTGTGCTTTTATTTTGATAATTTGCTTCTTTTTTTTTTTTTACTAACATGAATTGTGTAGAAGAAACTAAGATACTTCTCTCCCATAATTTTGATATGGAAGACCTGGGAGAAACAAGTGTTATATTAGGAATCTAAATAATTAGAGATAACAATGGAATTAAGTTGTTAAATTAGTTAAAAATGATGGCGATAATATAGCTCAACTTGATTATGCAAGTGTAATTGAAAGTTTAATGTATGCTATGATCTGTACTCACCCTGATATTGCATATGCTGTAAATAAATTGAGTAGATATACAAACAATCCTGGTATTGAAATTTGAATGCTGTATCTAAAGATCTTAAATATTTAAAGCGTACTATGGACTATGCCTATATTATTCTAGTTATCCACCTATAGTTGAGTATCATATTGATACTGATTAGAACTTAGACTTTGATGATTTTAAGTCAACAAGTGGATATATTTTTTCATTAAAAGGTGTTGCAATATCTTATAAATCCAAGAACAAACTTCCATTTCACAGTCTACTAAGGATTAGGAATTTATTTTTTGATATTCCTTTGTGGACTAAACCAATTCCTCCCATTATTATTCACTATGATAATACTGCAACAATTACTAATGCAAACAACACTATATATAATGGAAAGTCTAGACAAGTAAGATTACAACATAGCTATGTGAGACAACTACTCGGTGGAGAGGTATAAAGCCCATAAATCATCAATAACTGGAACCCAACCTAATGATCGGGGATTCCAAAAAATAGGTTCAATGGGAGAAACAAGCTCTCTCGATGATTGGAGTACTGACAACATAAGAATTTGTGTTTCTCAGAACTCATCCCTTTCAAGTTATGCTATGTAAGATTAAGTGTCAGTACATAACTTGTAGCAAGTTAGGTTGGATTTAATCCTTAATAAGATCTATAACCTATATAGTGGGGTGCACAGTTGTAGGAGCACTTTTGATAGACTCACCTATATGAGTGTGAAAGTGGGGTCGCTTTCTATGAGAATTTGAGCAAATTCTCTAGAACACTAATAAAATCTGGCATATAAGCACATAGCTGTAAAGTGCTAACCTATGGACTTTAACGATTTACTTATCATACTTTGAACTGATATAAAAAGTTGAAGTTCAAGACTTTAATCACTTTAACTCTTAAATGTTTGAATATATGACATGACGATTAGATTCAAGCTTTGTCATCTTACTAGTGAAATGCTCAAGAAATATTTTGAAACGGGGGGGGGGGGGGGGGGGGGGGGGGGGGGGGAGGAGATTGTTAGTGTAATGTGTGGTTTCAAAACATTTCTTCTTTTCTCTTTATTTTTCTTCTTTGCCAAAAGTAAAAGAGAACTTAGTTTATTTGTAAGAGTCCCACATTAGAAAAGTGCAAAACATTTTAGCACTATATAAGTACTTTCTTGTGCTTTATACTTTAAGATCTTTTGGGCTCTTTTGCCACAAGCCCTATGCTCACGCATGAGTCGAGCCTGGTCCACAAGGTTGAATCCAGAAACCATTTAATTTGGCGCGTGTCCGCAACATACATCATGCACGATCATTGGGCACAGGGGGTACAAATCATAGCCCGGCCTACCTAGGGGACCCATATTCTGATATAGAAATGATTCACTTTTGCAAAAATTCAAATTCAATTTTTAAACCGTTTTAAATATTCAAATTCAATTTTTAAATTTCATTTTAATGTTCTTAATTGTCTTTAAATGCTATCTTAATTGAGTTTAAACGTTGTCAGTTTATTGCTGTACTAATGATACAAATGGTACTATTTTGAATTATAAATCCACTGGGGTTCTAAGAAAAATATAATCTCTCTACAACTCTTCTTCTCCTTTTTCTTGTTACCCTATAACTCCTGAGTATCATTTGTCTACTAAAGTCCAATTTAATCTTTGTGTGCTACCAAGGTAGATTCACATCTGGGGGGCAGTTATATCCCGGGGGTGGTTGTCACTTATTCACATTTGGGTTTACTCCTAAGGGGAGGAACTCATCCTCAAGAAAGAATCTGACGACATGCCTCAGCCATTGTTGGAGCCGCTGATTCTCTACAATTCGTTAAAAACAATTTCGCCAATAATTAACACTACTTTCCTATACATCGGTATAATTGTTTTGTAACTCTATTTTTACAGTAGCCCCAAATTTCTTTAGCCATATTTCCAACATGATGGGGTTGGAAATGGGCTCTGGTTTGGATTAGGTCAGTGCTGCTCCTTTGATTAAATTTTTTTTTAATTTTTGCTAGCTTTCATACATTGTGCATTTTGAATTGGCAGTTCACTGAATTTGACTGTTTTTAATGACTTTTTGTTTTGGTGGAATGCACAGGAATTGATGTTTGATGTGCTCTACTTTTAATAATATTAAAAAGTGATGAGTGAAGGACATAAAGAAAGATGTAAGTCAGATTGACTTTCCTTGAATTTGAATTACAAGGAGATGATGGCATTCATTTCCATTTTCCCACGGTTATTTGATTCTATGTTTTTAATGTTCACATCCGAACATTTCATTTTTTTAACCATTTAATGCCATGGATTATATGCAAACAAGCATACCCTTCCCCTAATTGTGGCTGATCTTGTCAATGTGAAATCATAAAAAAATAGGGAATAGAGGGTTGGTCTTGTGGATAAGGCGCTTGCTCCCACAGCTCGCACCAGGTTTCCAATCTTGATAGGAGCCCTTTACTTCCAATGTCTTGGCCATTGGGCCAGCCAAGGAAAAAAAAGAATAAAAAAATCATTAAAAAAAAACTAGCAAGTGCCTCACAATTCGCACTGCAGCTAGAGATTGAGCCTTGATTGTTTATATGGAAGGGAGAGATGCCTTGCTGCTAAGCCACCAGTCGATCGGCCAAAAATTTAGAATTAGAGAAGTCTGTATATGCAGAATAATATAGCTTGCTGCTTAGGATTGAAAACTAATTTTAAAGGATAAGCAATTGGTACCTTTGGAATTGCTTTCTCTAGTGGACGGTAGAGCAAATGAGATTACAAAGTTGGAACAACCATTTGACCTCTGTTTCACCTAGTTGTCTTCTACCTTTGTTTTTTTTTTTTTTTTAAGCTACATAAACTTTTAAATATTTTAAGAATGTATAAAAGTTTTCCACATTCATTTTAATCAAATCTTCAGCTTAAAGACAAATTAAAAATGGAGAAAAAATAACCTTAATTCTTTTTCCAAGTCTTTTTAATTAATCATTTGAAGGAAATGACCTAATGGGACCGACCACAACTATCTTTTTAAGATAGAGGGATTTATATGGATTCTAAATGATAGAAAACTAACCTAATTGAATAGATATGATTATATAAATCAAGTTGAAAAGAGCATCAAGAGAAAAGAATCCCAAAACCAATTTTAGCATTCTTATAGGTGGCTGATCCATTAAACGTACCTCACTATCATCAACATTTTATCAGTGAGGCCCATAAAGTGAATTTTGGATTTGTTTTGAAGATGAATGCAAGTTAACTTGTTATAAGGGTATTATTGTTATTTGTTTTAAATTATGGAGATGATTTGATTGAAAGTAACGTGGAGAACTTTTATACTTTTTTTTGAAATATTTGAATCTCCATGTACTTTATTAAAACTGAGCAAAGAGTTTTATGCTTTTTATTTAAAATTTCCCTATGTCCTTAGTAATGAAAAATGTATGTGTATGAGATTCCAAGTCTTGAGCTTGGAAATATATAACCATTTTTTAGGATCGGAGGAATTTTTAATTCTAATCTAAATTATTAATGCACTATAGGATTAAGAACACATGAATCTAGAATTAGATATAGGATAATTATATTTAAATGCCATTTGACCATATCCTTTAGTTATCATTTGTTAATTTCACATGTGATGTGTAAATGCTTTATATAGGTAAATTATTTACATGTGAAACATAATTTTTATTTATTATCTTCACACCTCTTCAAATATAAATTTAATTACAAATAATGGTTGATATTTTTTTTAAAGATATCTCAAGATCCATGTTGAATTCACACTTGAAATTTGACTGTTAGCTAAAAAGTGAACTTTTGAACGAGATTAATGATTTGGATCATGAAAATGGGTCCACCAAATCCCAAAAATTAATATTAACAGCCTGAATTGTTTTATAAATATCTCACAACATAAGATGATCCAACAGTCGAAATTTTGCACCATGGCCTTTTTTATCATTTCAAGCATGTTGGATGGTTTAGTCCTTCCATTTGAAGCATACAGGAACCAGAAATTTGAAAAAAAAAGGATTGGCGGTTCAACTAATCGAGTGCACAGACACAAAGGTGCATACATCCAACGGTTGATATGGTTTTTTAAAGATATCTCAAGAGCCATAGTGAATGAACATCCAAAATTTGACTTCCTAGCTGATAATGGCATTTTGGACAAGACCAATGATTCGAATTGTCATAATAGGGCCCACAAAATTTCAGAAATGAAGATCAATGCTTGAATTGTGTCTTCAATATCTCCCAAAGTAAGATGATCTAATGGTTGCTCTTTTGCACCACAGCTAATTTTGGTCTTCCAAATATGTTGGATGGTTCGGATTATGATTGGAAGCCGTTTTTGCATGCCATATGCACACCAAAATCATATAAAATTAATACACCACATGTGTAAAACTTAATAACCAAATATAAAGATGTGAAAATATTTCACATATGTAGTGTTTACCTTAAGTAAATAGCCTAAAAACAAATGACCCTTGATATTCCTCCTTCTAGAACGGCATAAACATGCCATGTGTTATATGATTAGGTCAGTCAGAGTTTACATTTGTTTTGTAGGTAGGGAAATCGAGAATGGCATTGAATTCTTAGCTGTCTGGAATCCAAGTATGGCATGATTCACACATTCTTCCTACAAAGCCGTCCTGAATAGTGAATCCTAATCCGATTTCTCCCTATCTACATCCATATTTACGGACAGATACGCAATCGCGCGTGTGAAATGATGCCTTTTTCTGTCTACGGTTGGAGAGAAAAACCAAAAGACGGGCGGAGCAACTTGTCACGTTTAAAGCTCCTTCCTGTTTGGGTCTCCTTCTCCCCAACGTTTGGCAAATCTCGTGCTTCTCATGCTTCTGACTCTGATCTAAAACCTACCAAAATCCATCAATCTTTCAATTTCAATTTCAATTTCGTTCTCAATTTTCAATCGATTAGATTAGAAGAAGAAGAAGAAGATGATGATGATGATGAGAGATACGGAGAAGATGGATGGAAAGGTGTTGGACGACATCATCAGACGGCTATTGGAAGGGAAAGGAGGAAAGCAGGCGCAGCTGTCGGAGGCTGAGATCCGGCAGCTCTGCGTCAACTCCAGGCAGATCTTCCTCTCGCAGCCCAATCTCCTCAATCTCCATGCTCCGATCAAGATCGGCGGTCAGTCCTTCTATATAATCACCTCTCTCATCTTTGCATGGAAACGCAATCGATCGAATCAGTTTCTTTCTTTCGGTTGTTTTGATCTTTAAATGAATATTGTGATTCAATTCTCTTTCATTTGCGTAGATTCTATTCTATTGTGATTTGGATGAAAAGTTTGGGAAGTTGTTTGGAATTAGGGCGCAAATGTGTTGGTTGAAGCATTGGAGCCAATGCGGTTGATTGATTTCGTTTTGTGCATTTTATCTGAGAGGTTTGATGATGACGAGTAAGTGGGGATAGGATTTCTGTCATCTTCGGTAGTTTGGGAGAAGATCTTGGACGGAACAATATTATGTCCAAACAATTGGGAACAACGAGATTGTAGATTTCGTGCATTTAGGCTTTCATTTGTTTATTTGTCACGTACTTACTTTTTTGAGTCTCATAGGCTTTGAGGTCTCATCTTCCTTTTATTGTTATTACTGTTTTTTTTTTTTTTTGACATTTAGGTTATATGTGCATTGTGTATCTATAGAGAGAGAGAGAGAGAGAGAGAGAGAGAGAGAGAGAGAGAGGCCTGTACATAACATGGTGCAGTCTCGCATTTAGAGCCCACCTAGGGCATCATTTGGTGGTGGGGTGGGGGAGGCGGTAGGAAAGATCTTGCCAGACTATTGGATTTCAATCCAATTGCGAGTAATGATTGGATGAGTATTAAATTTGGCCCCGTGGCAATTCAAAGAAGAACAATACAAACAATGCTCAAATATTGCTTGAATATATATATATATATAGAGACACACACACACGGAATTGATTGGGTGCGATGAATTAGTTATTTGATAGATATGATGTTGGTCCCACCCTCCTCTTTTCGTAAAAAATAAAAATAAACGAAAAGAATGGATTGGAAATTTTAACTTTGAGCCCATCTCTTCTCTTAGCCCTTTCTGTAATTATTGTCTCGCGTCTATTTGTATGCACATGGGGTTTTCCAGTGACCTTTCTCTGCTCCATCTCTCTCATCTTCTCCACTTCTCTTTCTCTACATTTGCCAGCCCATATCTCCTCTTCATCTCTCTCAAGTTGCCCAACTCTCTCTCTCTCTTTTAAAAGTTCTCCGAATTCCTCTCTCAATAAAAAAGAAGTTCATGATAAAAGCTTTTCCATGTTTTGACAAAAAGTAAGATCTCTCGTAGGATGACATGAAGAATGTCTTGAGTGGGTTCGTGTATATGGGTTGCAGCCCCATCTTTTAACATTCATGATAAACATATGTAATCTTCTATTTATTTTCAAGAAAATTTAAGTAAACAACTTGGTATACTGGCAGTTTCTAACTGCTTTTTTCATTTTTTTTTTCAAGAGGATGATCGTCAAACAAAAAAAGGAGATAGATTTGTTTGAAAGGGTTTGGTATGAACAGTTATTGCAAAAGAGCTACATCAGTTATTATTTCTTGAGAGAGCTTCAATCACGCTGTAATTTGGGATTCATCAGATGTCAGGCATAGTTTTCAATCGTTATGAACTGAAAATTGGATTTCATCAAGCGTTCACATAAACTGTCACACCATTTAAATTAACATCTGATGCTTATATGCAGACATACTGATAAGTTCTGTTGGCTGTTGCTGAAAACCTAGAATATCAGCAGCAGTATATCTAACATTAGTATAGTCTATAGACAAGTCGGTTCAAACAAATGGGTTCAAGAGACTTGCCAGATGATTGTATTTAGTTGTCTCTATTCTTTGTCATTTGTATCACTAATTTTTATAGGCATTCCCAGTTGTCTACACCTGAGAGGAGTTTGCGATTTTCGTACAGTCAATATTACAAAGACACAAGATAAAATCAAGTCAAGAAAAAGATTTAAGGGGTGAATAATCAAGAAGTTGTTTTTTTTTTTTTTGGGTGTGCGTGTGTCATTTATTCGTTGTTACAGTAGTAACGATGAACAGATAGGCTGATTCTTCTTATGCACACCACAAAGTGCCAATGAACAGCACTACAAATGTATAGTGTCCTCGACTCTCCTCTCTCATTGCCATTTCCAACTTATCATCGAACTTTTTTCATGCAGTACTCACCAATGTTATTTTGAAATCTACTGTGTCAGTTCAGCTAAGCTCCACAGCTAAATAATGTAGAACATTTCATGTAAAAACCAATCTCATATAAAGTACACAAGCAGTGTCTCAACCTCAACCCCATTAAATATATAAATTTAATCCATAATCAAATCCAGTAACAAGAACAAGCAAATGCTACAGATTCATCAGCAGTAGCCATGTCCTTTACAAACAAAAAAATAAAAAATCCCAGCTAGAACCCAACCATCGTTGATGCAGCCCTAGGGTTCGGGCTTGCGTGGAGGTGCCTAAGCACGTGTCCAACAACACTTCGAATAGTCACGAAGACTTCAACATACATGATGATGCACCTCTCGGGGGAAAAACCCAAATCTATTAATCAACCAAATCTGAGAAGTTCTTCTCTACAAAGCCATATATATAGTAAAACAATCGTAATAAGCAAGAAAACCCTAGGCTAAAAATAGAAACTTTCCTAATAATAATAATAATAATCCTAATCTAATTTGAAGAGGGGCTGAGAGACGGCTGGGCCCTAGACTGCATCAATCGTCCATTCATTTCAACACAGTCAACAAAATTCATCATCTTCATATATCCATCCTACGGCAAAACTTCTTCATCAACCTGTAGCATAACCCATTTCAATCTGCTGCCCAGCCAGGTAATAACTCTCCAATCCATCAAGGCAAACAGTTGCAGCATAACCTATAATATTGCAATCTTCTATTCCGTTCTCTCTCTGTTGATCTGAGTAGAGGGGAGAGAATGTCAGCCACCAAATGGGACATTGAGAGGGAGAGAGGGAAAGAAGAGAGAGAGAGTTGGGAAGGTTGATTGTGATGAAGAGGAGATGATGATAGAGATGGAGACTGAGAAAAATGGAGAGGAGAGGAGAGGTAGGTATGCTGGGAGAGACAAAGAGGAGAAAGTGTGGGAAAACCCATCGACATGGGAGTAGATGTGAGATAATACTTATGGAAAGAGTTAGTGGAGAGATGGGCTCCATTAAATTTCAAATTCTTTCGTTTCCTTTTTATGTGACAAAAAGTGGCAGGCAAACCAGCATTTTATCCATCACAATTTATCGCACCAGATCAATTCCATATATATGTGTGTGTGTGTAGGCGTGCGCGCTTTGATGATATTATTTTTACTAAATTCAACATGAAAATCATTTCTTTAGCTTGTAATTATGATCATATTATGAGGTATCCTCTTAGTTCTACCTATAATGTGGAGAAGGTGAGCATAAATATATTATTGGCACATTAATTACTTGCTTAAGGTAGTTTCTTATTGTGGACAACTGGATTTTCTCATTTACATCAGATTCAGGATTTGATAAAATTCAGGAATTAATTTGTTAATATAGTTAACATACCAACCAACACAAGAGACTTCCACAGAGGAAAATTAGTCCATGAAGGAAAATCTTATTAATCTCCAAAACTATCTCTAATATCTTAGAATGTTCATGTATATAAGAAAACAAAACCCTTGAGTCAAGACTCGTAATGAAATTAGAGAAAGCTAATCCTGATTTCAACTTGTTAAAGAAATAAAGAAAAAAAAAACAAAATCCTAGATGAAGAAGTAATCCTTTGTTTTTGAACTTCAGTGGTAGTGCCACGCATACGTCTCGTGGGGTAGGGATGGCGATGGGTCCAGTATAAATGGGACGTGCCCCGCCATGCTCCTATTAGGGACATGTTTGGTAGTGGTTATTATTATTATTATTATTATTTTTTTATGCGGGGCGGGTTTGGGTTTTGTTGACCCAACCTACCCCATCCCGAATATATAATATTTATATGCTTATTACTAAAGCAATAGACAAAACTTATGCGGTCTATGTGGTTTTGAGCCTTAACAAAAGGCATATGGAAGAGAATGTAACATGTTCAAACTCTAATACACATTCTCATCCATTTTTACATATTTTAAAAGTTTTAAGCTTTAAATTGTACTTGACCCACTCAAACAGGGTAGGTTTGGTATTACAATTAGTGACCCGTCACGAAGCGGGGCAGGTTTGGGTTTACGCCAGCCCATAACAAACCCGCCCCGTTGCCATCCCTACCATGGGGATTCGAGGCATACAAAGTTTTAAAATTTTCCTCACAAGGGAGTCCCACAGACTTCACGTGTGAGGTAAATTCACACACATACATATTTCTAATCCACGCAGAAGCCTGTGTACTCATTTGATCATCTCTCAGTATTTAATTTCCATTCACATAACCATAACACATAAACCATAAGAAATAATGAAATGGATGTGAACATAAACGAAGCATAAGATAAAGTTTAAAGTGAGAGGAGAAAAGTATAAAGTTTACAAAACATTTTTCAAGTTTAATCCCAAAGCAACATGACCCCAAAATGACAAAGCCCAAGACCACCCATGTTACCCACAGCAACATCCCAAAACGTGACAGCACTCTGGATCTCGATGATGTACTCTCCTAACTACTAACGCATCTCGGCCTCAATTTCCATGGTAACCTGGTCGGTGACTGTACCTATTACACCAAGAATAGCATTGTAAGACATGACAAACTAGCAATTAAAATAGTCATAAACATAAGCATGTAATGTATCAAATGAGTAATAGACGCGTGATCTATGATACACGGACTCGCCTATAACCATGATGCACCTGCACCCGACACATACGCACCCGCACCCAATACTCTTGTTAATACTTCATTTCTAACGTATTTGACATACTTTCTTGAGGGGCACCCACACCTGATACGCACCTACATCTGATACTTATGCCGAGTCTATGTAACAGACCGTGTGATCTTAAGAGACCAATGTAAAAGAATTAGGCAAAAGCATGCTTCAGTACATAAGAATATGAGAATCAAGTAAAACATGTATGAACATAGCTAATTGGCATTCCACATTAAGCTAATTTCTCCCAACTTCAGTTGAAACGACATGACCTTGGAAGAGAGCTCACATACATATAAGCTACCACTAGGAGGCATAGGGCCCGAGACCCTCCATCATGGACCAAGGAGTGTCGGTCTACTCCATCACATATCTAGACTGCAGATAGGCCATTTTACTAAACCCACACTCAGCCCTGTCAGGCTTAATTAAGGTCGAAGCTAATTGGTGCCGACACTTAATGAATCATAAATGTACTTAATGAATCATAAATGTGAATCAACTGAAACATTCATATTTGAGTGCATACGTCCATACATAAATCAATCTTGCATTCTTGAATCATAATGAAGGTGTACATAAGCAATTGAGGAATAAACATTTAAACAATTATGGCAAAGAGGAACTTAATATACCCAAAATAACCTTTAATGAAGAAATAGTGTTTCGGATATCAATGAACATAAGAACATGAGCAATATAAATAGCATTCCGAATAGCAAATGAACATAGAAGCATTAGTGAATCATGCGGAGATCATCACATGAGCATACCAACATGAATGCATATGGTTGAGTGTGAATCAAGGAGATTTACTAGCCAAATTCCTAGGTGTAAGATCATTTGTTGGCTTGGCCATCCAATATGATGTACTCTTAGGATTTAGGGTGTCATTGAGCTATTTTAGCCTTGGTGTTACACAAAGTAATGGACACCATACACCCTAGACTAACATCCATGGTATAGCACATAATATCCAATGGTTCAAGTGAACACATAGGTGATAGGTGATCGTCAGCTCTAAGTGCAGAGCTATTATGTAGTAATAAACTAGTGAGACCAAGTTGATCCACTTGAAGCAATTTGTTTATGGACTTTGAAACTTGTACATGTCCTAAATAAAATCTAAAACTAGCTTAAAACAAAAAAAAAATTACTTTCACCATTCTTAATTGAATTTGAATGCATCCCCAAAAATAAAAGTTTCCTAATCTAAAGAGAAATCTTAAATTAACTGCAAAAGAACACATAAATTAGAACACCAAATTAGACGCATTCTATAATTAAAACCTTCCAAAAATAAAATATTAGATCAAGCTAACAAACTAAGAATGGAAAAAAATCATCAAACGAACCTAAGTTAGAATCAAATTATTTTAAGAAATAATCTAAACCAATCAATTTACTTACTAAAATTAAAAACCTAAACTAGAAACTTTCCTAAATCAATTTCTTAAATTAAAGTTAGTAATCAATTCTAATATTAGAAAGCTAGAAACATTTAACAATGTGACATAATGCATGTGATGCAGGCCAATCTCAGATCCGGCCTAGATCACAGGCCTGCAAGCCCAATTGATTGATCCTTGATCTCCTCAAGGATTCCCATCTTTAGTTAGATAGTTTTAATTAATTATTTAATTCCTATTTTATGTTGAGTTGAAATTAAAACTTGCTTAATTTATTTTTAACAAGCCATGCTTGTTTAGAGTTAGTCTTTCCTACTTTAGAAACAATCACTTCTATATAAGGAGGAGTCTTTCATTGTAATAGATATGCTTTTATGAATTAAATTCTGTTTTCAGTAAGATTTTTCTCTCTTGATGGTGTTCATCATGAGTTATATTGTGCCATAAAGCTTGAATCCTTCTTTGAAATTCGAACAATCCTTCGGGATATTGTTCTACACCAGATCTAAGATCCGGGGCTGCGCTAGCATGCCATAAAAAAAATATATAGAAATGTAAATGAGATGCAAACTTTAAATAGAAAAAAAATGAGCCTAACCTATTGCAATCCTAGACTGGATTTAATGGCTGGAAATCATGCTCTACTGATGCATGAACCTAATAAAAAATGAATTTAAAAAATATTCTATAATACCAAAAAAAAAAAAAAAGAATGCATGAGTAATGGTTACCAGAAATAAAAATTTTGATATGCAGTTTAGCAATTAGTCTTATTTTAGGCTTATAGAAATCGACCTTCCCATACTTTTTTGAATTTGAAACTCTAGGATTTTAAAGTTCACTCATCAAGGTTCAACCATCCAATTTTTATAGTAAAACTCATCGATTTGATATGTCTATTAATTCCAAACTTTCAGACTAAAGATCTACTATGTGTATATTTCTGTGTAAAGGATTTCTGACTAGCGAGTGTTGATTTCTAAACCCAACCTCCCTTAATCCTTTTCCTCTGATATTTTTATGGAACAAAGTTAACTCATCCAGTGGTTCCTCTAAATTGCAAGGCAAAATAACATTTCTGTGTCACGTTTTAAATTGCCAATATTTAGGCAAAAATAGTGACTGTGCGCTGATTAATTTTATTATCCTTTTAAATACGAATTTTATCCTTTTAATTTCCAAAAAAAATCAAGAATTTCAAATCTAAAATTTCAATTTCCAACAACACATGTTATGAATGCATGCTTCTAAAAAATTAATCCCAATCATAAATCATGCAATACAAAAACACAAATAAAGTAAGAAGAACAATGAAATTTAAATGTAGTATTTTTGCAAAAATTTAAATGTAGTAAACAAAGAAAGTAAACATAGTAGACGGAATTTAAATGTAGTAAACAAGAATTGTAAATGCAGTTTGCAGAAATTTAAATGTTGTTTAAGGAGTGAGTTTGATTTATTTCTTCAAAAAAATATTTACTCAATTTTAATTCTACTTCAACTATGTCCTTATAAACTTGGGTTGTCAATCCAAGTAAGCAACCAAGTATACAATAGAAATATATTAAATCACAAGAAGAATAATGAAAGAAACCAATCAACACTTTTTACTAGTATGATTATACTTTACATGAGATAAAAATAAATAAATTAAAGTCTTACATACTAGGATAGAAATTCACCTCTTTTAGTTGGAATCTCAAGGGTGTAGTGTGGCTTTGTGTCTAAGCCTCCTTGAGGAACAATGTGTAGAGAGAGAAAGAGGGGGAGAGAGTGAAGTGGAGGAGGCTAGAGGGGGAAGAATTCAAGTAAGCAACCAAGCACACAATAGAAATATATTGAATCACAAGAGGAATAAGAAAGAAACAAATCAATACTTGTTACTAGTATGATCAAAATTTACGTGAGGTAAACAAAATTATATCAATGTCTTACATACGAGGATGGAAATTCACCTCTTCTAATAGGAATTTTAAGGGTGTAGTGTGGCTTTGTATCTAAGCCTCCTCGAGGAACAATGTGTTAAGAAAGGGAGTGGGGGAGGGGAAAAAAAATTCAAAATTCCAAAAAGAAAGGACAAGCCCTCTCAGCCAAGTTGGCAAAGAGGTTTAGCACATATATTAGAAAGGAAAGAATCTCCTAGGCCTATAAGTCCTTTAAGATTATCTCAAATGGCGAGTGGGTCCGGTAGCAATCCCAACAATGGTGGGCCTGTCATAAATACAAATGGGGACCGCAATGGTACGGAGGTTAACCAACCACCTAGGACTTTATGTGGCTACTTGAAACCTGCACGCAAACCACACCATCATGTATGGTGGTGCCCGCAATAACGGTTCAATTTGAAATCAAACTTGGTATGATCCAACTTCTGCCTAAATTCCATGGGCTTGACTCTGAAAGTGTATACTTGCACTTAAAAGAATTTGATTAAGTATGTGCAACACTTCAATTACAAAATATAGTACTGGATGTAATCAAACTTAGATTATTTCCGTTTTACCTAAAAGATAAAGCAAAGGCATGACACCATTCTCTTAGATCAAGTTCAACCAATACCTGGAATGGCCTTGAAACTGAATTTTGAAAAAAATTCTTCTCACAACACAAAACCAACACTTTTAAGAGGGAGATCATAATGTTCAAACAAAATCTCAAGGAACCCTATTATAAGTGTTGGAAAAGATTTAACGAATTGATCCTTGCATGTCCGCACCATAAATATGAAACATTATCGTCTCATTGAAAATTTTGTTGAGGGTTTAACTCCTGATACCTGTCAATTTATTGAGATGATGTGCAATGGTCAATTTGGTTAAACACAGCTTAATGAAGCGTGGGAATTTTTGGAATTAATGGCCGAAAATGTGCAAAAATGGGCCTCGTCTGATGGGGCATATTAATCTAGGTCATTGAATTAGTCTAAGGGAGGAGGGTTATATCAATTGAACAACCAAACTGAAATCTAAGCCAAGCTTGCAGCACTTACAAGAGAAGTTGAAACTCCGAAACTTGGAAAGAGCAAGGATACAGTCATGGTTTGCGGTTTTTGTACTTCTGAAACTCACATGTTTACAGACTGTCTAACTGGACCTGCATTACATGGAGCGATTCAAGAACAGGCTAACGCTTTGAACTCTTATCAAAAGTTGTTCAATACAAATACCATGGGGAATATGTATAATCCTTTATGGCGGAACCACTCGAATTTTAGCTGGAAAAGTGGACCAAATGCTAATCTTGAGTTTAATCCCTAAAGACCATCAAACTCTGGCGCATATGCATCAACAACATAACACACCTTATGCACCACATGCTCAGAATAGGTCATTGGAGGAGTCGCTTAATATGCTGGTACAATCTCAACAGCAATTTATGCAGAGCATACACAATA
This sequence comes from Sextonia rubra, assembly GCA_037013555.1. Lineage (NCBI taxonomy): Eukaryota > Viridiplantae > Streptophyta > Magnoliopsida > Laurales > Lauraceae > Sextonia > Sextonia rubra. Next base: position 11,615,424 of record JASUAD010000007.1, on the reverse strand, counting down.
ATCAGCAGATTATTCGAGATAACCAACAGGCTATCTAGAATAATGAGCAAGCTATACAAAGGTTAGAAACTTCTGTCAAGCAAATCAAATGAAACCTTTAAGTGTCCTCTCCAACAAGGGAAAAGTTGATGCAGGAGACCCGTGGTCCCCCATGGTCGACCCGCCTTTGGGCCCAGCCCACCTATCTTAGTTTATTTAGGATTTTTATTATATTTTACAGTTATTTTAGTTGGTTGTTTTAATATTGGCCATTAGTGTGTTTCAATAGTCCAGATTAGTTTTAGGTTTTTTATTTTCCTATATAATGATGTAATGCCTCTTGGCAAGGGGAAAATATTGATTAATGAAAAAAAGAAAATTCTCAGAAGTGATTTTGGGTTTCCTGGAGTTGTATTCTTCCTCGGCCGGATGGTGAGTTTGGCGTGAAGCCCAAATCTTCAGGGATTTTCCTGATCTATCCCGTCCACCTTCCATCTCTGATCTCTCCACTCCTGCCCCCTCGCGTCTACTACCCCACTCGTTTGTGCTACACAGCAAAAACCTGGTTCTATGACACCCCTAAAAAAAAATAACTAGTTTTTTATGTATTCATGAGAGACTTAATTCATCAAGCATGAATTTTATTTAGGGTGGAGAAAGGTTTTGCTTTCCATGCTTTTTCTTCAGAAAAGTGTGCACACAAATGTGTGATGCAGGCCATAATAATGGGCCCCGTCTGAAAGTCTATATCCGCAGGCCCAAAGCACAGTAGATTAGAGTAGATTATATTATTAGTAGTTGTTCAGTTGCTTTATTAAAATTTGGCAAGTCCAGTCGTATTTGATTTAGGATTTCTTATTTGTTTAGAATTAGTTGTTTCCTTTTTTAGATGATGTTTTAGTTATACATAAGGATGTAATCTCTTCATGAGATATATACTTTAATATTGAATAAAGATTTTGAGTTGGTTCTCAAGTTGAGAGAGTTTGTTTGTCTTTGGTGAGACATCTAGACATCCTATCCAGAAGCCTTTTAGCTTGGAGATTAACCCGTTGATTAATCTTCTTCCCTTGCGCTGCTTCAATGTGCCCTAAATTTTGAGGATGCATAAGAATGTCCACGGTAAATGTTAGAAAGTGTAAAAGATACATTTTTAATATGCCAAATTGCTAACATTGCACTCCAAAGACACAAATGAACATGTTGAGCAACATAAGCATGCCAAGTGCTCCATACTTCCAAATTGCTAACATTGCACTCCAAAGACACAAATGAACATGTTGAGCAACATAAGCATGCCAAGTGCTCCATACTTACATATCTACGTCTGTGTGTCCTACTTCAAACAATGACACGACACAAGAACTTTTATCTAGTTTCTAATGCATCCTTATCTAATTGATCATTTATGTTTCAATGGTATTTATATTGTTGAAAGTATTTTACAGGTGATATTCATGGACAATATTCTGATCTTTTGAGGCTTTTTGAATATGGTGGCTTCCCTCCTGCAGCAAATTATCTGTTTCTTGGAGATTATGTAGATCGAGGCAAACACAGCCTAGAGACTATTTGTTTGCTTTTGGCTTACAAGATAAAGTTTCCAAATAAAATCTTTCTTCTAAGGGGGAACCATGAAGATGCAAAAATTAATAAAATTTATGGGTTTTATGACGAGTGTAAACGGAGGTTTAATGTTCGGCTCTGGAAGACATTTACCGATTGCTTTAATTGCTTACCTGTCGCTGCACTAATAGACGAGAAGATTCTTTGCATGCATGGGGGACTCTCTCCAGAGTTGCAAAACATAAAACAAATAAGTGACATAGAAAGGCCCACTGAGATACCAGATACTGGACTCCTTTGTGATTTGCTTTGGTCTGATCCTGACTCTAAAGTTGAAGGTTGGGGAGAGAGTGACAGAGGTGTGTCGTGTACCTTTGGACCTGATACGCTCCAAGAATTTTTGGATAAGAATGACCTTGACCTTATATGTCGTGGCCATCAGGTCAGTAAATATTCATTTCTTTATGGGTGTGTATACACCGCTTAATCATAATTATTATGATAATCTTTATAGTGTAATAGATGGTAATCAATCTGATATGCATTTAACGTGGCTCATATTATCAGAAATCACATTACATTTACTTTCAACCACTATGATGGTTACTAATACCGATCTAGCACTGAAATCACTGTGGTATCCCCTGCTTTTTATTTCCTTGTTGCCTCAAAGCCATAGAAGAGTGATGGGCATCTTTTCTGTTAAATATCCAAAATAAGGTTGCAATATGGGGTACACCACTCAATTTTTTTATTGTCTCTTTTGACTTATGAAATGTTCAGGTTGTCGAGGATGGATATGAATTTTTTGGACAACGGAGATTGGTAACAATATTTTCAGCCCCAAACTATGGTGGAGAGTTTGACAATGCCGGTGCTCTATTAAGTGTTGATGAATCACTTTTGTGTTCATTTGAGATCTTGAAACCAGCAGAAAAGAAACCAACAACAAGTGTTTCTATGACTCCCCGGGCAACACATAAAAAGGTAAGGTCTTATTATCTTCATTTCTAATTTTATGACGGCACTCTGGGAAAAGGATAAATATGGTTACTAGTATAAAGGTAACCAATCCTTACAATATTTACCATATAAGTTGGTTTCACGTAGCAAAGTGAGAGGCACACCAGATTTGTTATTGTTGAATGGACTAGTGTGGATTTAGAGGATCAAGTAACCCTTTATTTTGTTATGTGTTTGGGGGTGGTATGGGAACTGAGAGCTGTCAGTTTTAGGATATATTTTCCGCCGTTTACTTGAGATGTGAACAATTTTTTTTTTTAATATTAACATTAAAAGAGAAGACTAACAGAACAAAAGAGCTATACTAAAAAACCAGAACCCAAAATAAAAGAAACACTGCCACAACCGACACCCACTCCATAGTAGGGGCCCTGCAAGAAAGAACAAAAGGATAGAGAAAAGAAAGAGCTTTTATTTTGCTACTAACCGTTACCGATGAGAGAAAGAGTCACCTCCCTCTAGTTTCTCAAGAAGAAGTGATGCAATCTAGGCCCCATAGACAGAGATATTATTTTTATTAGTAGATTTCTAATTATATTGTTATTATGGAAGTTTCTATTAATAGCTTAGGGTTTGTTTAAACATTAAGTTTGCTTTTACTATATATATGGCATTGTAGAGAAGAGATTCTCAGACTTCGTTGATTACTAGAATTGGGTTTTATCCCTGAGAGGTGCGTCCTCATGTATTGAAGTCTTCTTGATGATTCGAAGTGTCACGTGCTTAAGTACCCCTACACAAGCTCTAACCCTAGGGCCTACATTAAGAAGTCAAAAGGAATCCATGTGAACCGTTGAAGGACCGACACCCAGGAGGCTATGGTCATCATCATCATCATCATCAAAGCCTTATCCCAACCATGTTGGGGTCAACTACATGAATTCTATTTCTCCATTCCGTTCTATTTCTTGAACTCCGCCAGTTTTGCTGCCGGTCCCAAGCCCGGGTAAAGGAAGAGGGTTGCGTTAGGTAGGTGACAGCCAGCGTAAAACTTTGTCACAACCCAAACCCAGGAGGCTATGGTGAATTTCAAAAAAAAAAATATGAACATGCATTCTACTTTTTAGGCAAGAGATCAGACATAGCATTATACAATGTTTATATGTTGATAGACTTATGTCTTTTGCCAAGCAGGTCCCTAAAGGTGCAAAAACTTAATGCATGTTCATCAAATCTCAGTTTCCATCAGCACAAAGGGAGGTTAGGGACTTGGTTTTGCAATAACTTGTATTTTTTGTTCTTTATTGGTAGTGTTCTGGAAAGCATTGTCATCAATTAATGGCTATTAAATTAGAGAGAGCAGTCGAGAGTATATACAATCTGTACACAAACAGTGTGACAGTGTCTTTTGTACAGCAACGAAGACCTTTCACTTTGTTAATTCTAAGAGTGAAACACAATCATTATTGTTGAATTCTTTGGCCCTTTCCACAGATCAGCTTCTACTGATGAACTTGTGGTGATGAATTTGAATTTATATTATGCATGATTTTATGTTTAAGGCCCTTTCATCTGCTCTTGCCTGGTTTCTGACTTGCATCCTTCTTGTTTTGTTACGTATACAATTGCAAATGGTTTAAATATGTTATTAAATTTATTGAATATTCATGCCACAATTGGAAAATATATTGGTGGAATATTGTATTCCCAACTGTTCTACCCCAATCAAATAAGTTACTTCTCCAAAGGTGATGGTAGTTGGTGGGGCTGAAAAAGTAAGCCCCATCTAATGACGTTTCTCATTTATGTGGTAGAATATTAAAAATAAATGTCTATGTTGCCAGAATGTTCAAATGACTTCAATCTAATGCCCTTAAATCAAGAACAGTAAATTTTGTGCAAAATGCCTAGAAATTGAGAGGAGAGCTATCTAGAATCGTTGAAAGTTTTTGGTCTCACTAGGCAAAAGAGGAGAAAATTTCCAGGCAAACAGTTCTCTACCTCCGCTTTCTCCTAGTTTCTTCTCGACTACTTGCTTTTCTTTGTAAGAGAAACACAAGAAGGGCAATTTTAGGATTCCAGTGATGCACACGGCAAATTTTCAGTTTTCCAATTTCCTCCATACCTGAGAATGACATGCATTCCAATCTGCCCTTCTGGATCCCCATAAAGCAATACAGTTTCCATGTAAATGAGGATAATGTGTTTTGATGACCTGATTTTCATACAGTTAGTTTTTTGTTATTTGTCATGACCAATTTCAGGTAAACAGCGTATCTGGTATTTAGATTTACAGGTGAAACAAGCGCAGAGCTACTAAACATGGCCAATGTGGTGGCCTTGATTTCCTTCCTGTGTTTCCTTTGGCATTACATACTGACCTAGTGCCCCGTTAGGGGCTTCTCTTGATGAGAAATGGCAAATTTCAGGAAATGCTGTTTCCTTGAAACCAGATTCAGCACTAAAAATGCACCTTGTAAGGTGCTGCATTTTACTAAACTGATTGCTGATGAAGGAGGGTTGCATTAGCAAGGTTGACAGCCACCATTAAACTTCCGTCACAACCCAAACATGAATTCCAAATAATTTTGCATGACTGGTCATTCAATTAATCGTCCCATTATGGATTAGCTTTAGTTCAGAAATCACCTCAACTAGATCATGACAACCATTTTCTTGTCTTGGTTGCTTAACTGTTTCCTCTGAAGTATCTCATCGAATTCTAAGGTCTTTTTGTGGTGTGGTTTTTAGTATGACCTCCAGATGAATGGTAGACATTTCAGGTTGGCTTTATAATTGAATGGTGTCAATCACAACTAAAATTTGACATCAGCCTAACCATCCACATTCGATGGAAAGAAATGGCCAGGAATGTTCCATGTATGTTGTTTTCTAGACGTTCAACCGAGTGGGGCCCAACTATAGTTAATATCTAGATAGTACACCCATATGACTGCAGGTGCAAGAAGATGTCAGAGGTAAAGGTACCTTTGTGAATGGAGAGAATCTTGTTGATTAAAAATGGATCGAGGCACACTAGGATAATCCATCCTGAGTTGGTACCACCTGAAAGTTGAGCTCAAGAGTATTAACATGATTAATGAATATGATTAATATTGCATATGGGATTTTGTGAGTCACTTTATCTATCATATGCTCAATCGTATAATCTTATGATAAGACCAATGTTTATTGGAGTAAAATTTTGAGACGTACCATTGTGGGAGAGGGCATTCATTTTTAATGGCTTGAATTTTTCGTAGTTGGGCTCTATTATAGAGTTCTACAGTTCCACTCAAGCCAGACTCATTACTGATGGAGTATCAACAGATCCTAGACTTTTAAATTTTGTGCCAAAAAAAAAAATTCATTTTATGTTAAACAGGGTTGGAGTGCTGAAGTGCTAATCCACACGTTTACTTCATGGAGTCAGTGGACACCATGTATTTTTTAACATGGCAAGTTAACTTGGTGAACTCTGTGATGATCTGTTACTTTCCCAACACACTAAACTACTTGTCAAAATTTGGAATTGTCTTCCAAACCAGACGTTTTACCTGAGAAACCTTACCAGCCACAGCGACTTCGAACCTCCACCAACATTTATCTCAGGGTAAATTTCAAATAAGGCCTTCAGTTTTTGATTTATTAAAAAAAAGACACAAGTTTTAAAACTTTTCAATTCATTTCTTAAGTTTTTAAAGAAGTTTTCAATTAAGGACATCGTCTATTTAAAGTTGTTTTCGGCAACTTTTTCTCTCAATTTTTTACAAACATTCAGATTACCCTTCATTGAAAAAAAATCCTTATTCAATTATTATGTATTGTCCTCATTTCCTTATCCGACATCACTATGATAATTAAAGACAACTAGCATTCCAACATCGATTGGATGCATATAGTGGCTGCCGAAAGCATACCTTGGGTTTAAATAAAGAGTAATTTTGGTATTCTAGGAAAATTGTGGGAAAAGGTTGCCGGGAAGTACCTTAAATTGTCAAATGTCCTTAATTGAAAATTTACTGAAAAACTTGAGGACTAATTTGGGAATTTTTAAAACTTGTGTCCTTGTTTTTAAATAAGGTAAAAACTTAAGGCCTTATTTGAAACTTTTTCTTTATCTCAATGTTGCAATCACTAAGAGGCCGTCTGCAGCTTTTATAAATCTGACAATCAACCAATGTAAATCTAGTTCAATCGAAATTTCATACCATTGAATGGTTGAAAACATCTTGTGGACCTGGTTTCTCGTGGATGGATGGTTAGATTCAAAATCTCTTTTGCACTCGATAGGACTAGTGGGCCCACAAATTCCGCCACACATCATTTTAAAAGGCAGTAGAGTGTATTAAGTATTATATCAATGGACGCATCGTTTTGGACATGTGACGGGGTGCTGGAGTACCAAAACTTTCTAGTACAAAACAGGCCTTGTTATATATATAAAGCATGATTTAAAACCATAAACAGCAAATGACTTACACTCATCATTTCCCCTTTAAAAATATCCATTCATTAAAGCCAATTACATTGGAAAGAGAAAATGGTTCTCATTAGTTAGTTTCCATATATCTTTTACATTTATTTCCAAGATGAACTAACTAAACAACCCACATGACTACCTCACCTTAAACCGTGTAATTTAAATGGTCCTGGTACTCCAAAAGTGAAAGGATTTTTGTATATTGGATAATTCTTGAGTTAGATAAAATGCTGGATCCATTAAGATGTATGTTATATTTCTTGTCGTATGAACTGTGGTATGCATCGCCGGATGTACTAAAGTAAAGAAATCAAAGAAAGATCGACAAATTGAAGTGTTTTAATATATTTTTTTTGAGGATAATGTGGATTGAAAAGATGATATCTCACAAACCAAACATCGAATAGGGGCATGTTATTTACTGTTGGAAAGCTCGTTTCGAGTAGATATGCGTAAACCCAATATTGCATTAATCGGAGCCTAAACGACAAAGTTATGGCCTTAAGAAATTTGATGAAAAACAGTTTAAAATTCGAATTTGATACTCAGACAGAATAGGTGCCCGATTGATCGAAAGATGGGAAAAACCCAATCAACCTGTGGGATTTTATTTCCTTTTTAAAGTGGGACTTTTTTGTTTTATGCCAATTCTTATCCTAGTTAAAATACTATTATAAGGCAAAAAATTGGGGCTATAAAATCTATCAACCGTAGACATAGATCTTATTAACCTAAGTGGAGATTACATATTAGAGATAATCCTCTCTAAAGCTTTTATTGAGATTTGAAGGGCTGAAATTTTGTTTTAGAAAGTAGTTGCTTCTATATCTCTTGTAGAAGTATTGAGCCAATCTTGTGTTTTCAAGATATAAGTTAATCAAGTAGAAAGTAGTACACGACGAAAGAGAGTCATACGACAGAAGGAGTTGCACAAAAGACTAAATCCTTAAGGTGCCAAAAAGGTATGAGTGTCTCTTGTTACTGTTTAAATCTACTAGATAGTTGATTCTTATTGGATTTTTGGTGTTTTACCTGGTTGGGATTTTGCATGTTAAAAAACTACGTGTTTTCTTGTGGTGTGTGCTTTTGTATTTGATTAATTTATTTTTCACTACATGATTGATTGTTTGCACACATATTGTTGAATTGATTGTGTCGATCCATTCTAAAGGCCCACCGAAAACCTTCAAGCAGACAGGTTCACCATCGACATGAAAGCATGAATGATAGGACCTGATTTGATTCATCCCATCAATTAGTGCTCTTTCTCCAAGTATATCCACTCTTAGATCTCTTTTTAGTTGTTTATCCTTCATTATATCTGTGAAAATCCTGATTGGATTGGATTTTCTAATCCTAGTTTAACCAGCATTAACCACATAAGAACAAAACAGCGACGTGTCATATTTGTATTACAACTGGAAAACTATAAAATTGCATTAAAGTAACAAGTCTAACAAGATCAAGCATGCAATGCACAAAAGTATAGGTGTCACAACATCTTGGATAAGTTAAATTCAACACCTATCCTCGTCCATTTCAATTTGAATAAGAGCTTTCTTGATCTAAGATTGCAAGCATTTTAAAGTACAATAACAACAAACGAGGTTGATACTATAATTTCCTAATGCGAAAACCTTTGGAAAGGAGATCACGATCCATCTTCTTCAGAATATTGGTTCTGGTGAGAGGGATTGATGACCTCAAGATTCCCAAGGTCATGTTATTCGATAAAGACGCTCATCTTTTGCAACGGTATAGATTATAGTTTCAAAGCTTTTATAAATACTCAGATTTTTATAGCAACAAATAAATCCATCCTTATTCCTAGATAGAAGGAATAAAGGAGAAACCAGCTGCACCAATGTTAACTATCCCCAGAGGACCAGAACCCCCAGAAGGGTCCTCCCAAGAAACTGCAGAGGAGACTGTAGAATCCCAGTTGGCAGCGCAGAATTACAGTTGGTTAGAGGAGTGTTGACAACCAGCTTGCAATCGCTCGAAAGGGATGATAGAAGCATTGTCAATGGATCCAATAAGATTTTAAATACCCCAGCAGAGTTTGTTGTTGTGCTGGACACAACTGTTCCAGTGTTCCCACATTGTAGTTGCAACACAGCATCCGCCAAAACAAGTGCATTTTAGATTAATACAATGATATTGCTAGGAAATTTCCTCAGCCCTGATGCAACTTGTTAGAACATCTGATGATATGACACTAAAATAATGAACTGAAAGTCTCATCAATTTTTTTTTTTTTTTTTTTGCTGGCTGGCCCAGTGGCCACGAGTTCGAAATGAAAGGGGCTATGGGAGCGGCTCATCCACCCGGACAGCCCTGTATTTCCAAAAGTTTCATCAGTTGGGATCTACAAATATGCCACACCCAAGTTGAGCACACCATGAAAATTGAGAAGATAAGCTGCTAAATATTCAATTCCAATAAAATTGGGCTCTGATCAGAACTTGTATTACTGTTAGTCTAGGAACATTAAACTCACTTGGAAATACAGGCATCAACATGCCGCTAGAGTTTGCAATACCATCACCTGTGCAGAAGAGAGTGCCCTGGATGCTAATAAGTCCAAGAAGATTCCCAAGCCCAAGTTGGGCTATTGCTGGTGCGGCCACCATTACTGCCAGTAGAGGGAGACAGAAAGTACAGATTTCAAGGCCATGATCTATTGCTGGCTCGCTACACTAACAAATGTCTGTCAGAGAGTTGCAAGTTGGTGTGTTGAGGGTGCTCTGTGTGTTGTGAATTTAGAGAGGGAAGGAGAGATCATGTTGGAGCAGTCCTTTTGTGACTGTTTGTGTTCACCCCATTTCATAGAAATTGTACTTCGACAATATCACTATAGTTCAAAATGTTTTAACCAATGGCATCATGCTTGCAATGGATGTTTTGTTTCATGGAAAGGGAAAGATGGAGTTGTAAAGGGACACTAGTTGCATGTTTTTGTGCTTGCTCTAGTCTCACTAGATGAAGGTATAGGTGCGTCCTCTCATTCAACATCATCATCAAACACCAACCTTATCCAATCTATAGGAGGTGAGCTGTAACTTGTCCGTCTCTGGTCTAGAGTGGGGACTACGAGATGAATGATCTGGAAGAGCAAGTGGCCTGTCAACCAAAATTGTATGGAAGTTAGGCATGGAATGTTCTCTACGTTGCAACATATTATCAAAATATGGATGAAATTAATACCATAAACCAATCACAGAAATAACTTAACATTCATAATTTTGGATTTATCATCATTATACATATTCATATGAGTAGAACTCTCGATCAAGTGTGTCCGTGTTATATAATAGCTGACTGCCTATCTCACATAATCCTCCTCATTTATCCTAGCTGAGACTGGCAAGGGGTGAAATTAACTTTAGGTCAATGACCATGCAAATGGTTGATGGAAAAGAGAAAATTAGCAACAGCCACCACTCAAAATGTAAAAGTCATCCAGAGGGAGGCCTAGAATCCTCTGATCAGAGTAATTATCCCTGGTAGCATTCATGGTTTGGATGTAGTCACACATAACAAAACAGCACACCAAATGATTGAAATGCCTTTTTGTTGTCAATTAGAAATCAAAATGGCCTAAATACTTTCCTTCTTGGTGAAAATATTGCATTCCATCACAACATATGGTGAGTCAAGTATGAATGGTTCCAAGCCATGTACCACATTTTTCAAAATTGTGCCCTGACTCGTGAATCAATTTAGCTTTGATAGGTCATAATGACAGGCAAGTTGAACGAGTCTGACAGAGTCATCAACCAACTTACCCGCATTACTCGCTCAGTGACCTTCTGAGCTGAGCGAAGTTCCCAAGTTCTTAAACAACAACATGGACTATTATCAGATCAACAAGAAACTTTGTAATATAACAGTGATCAACATAACTCTTGTATTTCTGAGTTTCTCTTGTTCATATGTTCTTTTTACAGGGCAAGAAGGGACATTGGGGAAGATATCATGTTTGTCCTTAGCTCATCCATCAAAATCCCAATTCCATCATTGCGTTCATCATCACCTTTTCTAGGATTCTGATTCTGCAAGCAACTTAACTTTCTCAAAGTTTGCTGCATGCATGGGGTTGCCTTTTGCAAAGGGCACCCATAAGAAAGATCTCTCCTGTCCTCCTATTCTAAAAACAGTAGGTCTTCTACACAGCCTTTGCAAGTTGTGGGTCAGAGAAAAATAGCTTCTTCCAAAACAGCTCAGACTAACAACTTCAAAAGCTGCAATAGGACCTTAGCCCATCATCAAACCAACCTTTCCTATGAATTTGACTATAATTTTCTAGTAACACTTACATTGAAGTTCACAGTACATTGTACATTGAAGCATGAAACTGGTAGTTTTCCTTTTTTTCAATCCTTCTATTTTCAAAAGCTGCATCTGCACCTATTGATGATGGAAAGAGTAGTGAATTTATGTGAACTAACTGAATATAACATTATAAATAGGAGAGAAAGCTGATTTTATACTATTATTGTTACAATAATGTCAGCATCTTGTCAGTCGACACTGCTAGTCATTGTTGTCATCGTCATCGTCTTCTAGTGAACTGACATTTTTTCCGCAAGTGAATCCTCATATTTTTTGAGAAGTATGTATTATCCTAAAAATGGAGAGGATAGTGAATAGATTCTTGATGGTTCGTTGGTAGCCATCTTGATATCAATTTGATGGTCCCGTCTCAAGGACCCTTTTCGACTGCTGTAATCCATTCATTAGGCTACTTTTAGGATAGCCTCTCCTTTGGTGGTGCCTCAATCATTGATTTCTTTCTTTATACAAATGTTGAATGAGTTCTGTGTTGGCCAAGGCGCCCTTCGTCTGCAGTTGTTATTTTCTCCCAACTGTCCCCGTTAGGATGATTTCTCTGCCTTCATACCTTGGCATGTGCCAGTTGAGCCCGAAAAATATACAAAAGGATAATAATAATAAAAAAAAGGTTGGCAGCATAGAGGCAGTCAACTGTAAAGCTCAGTAAACCAAATTTTAGGACTATTATGAATAAAAGTATTAAAGGTTAAAGCTAATATGAAATAAGAAAGAAAGGATTGACGACTTAAAATCCAATGGTCCATTAGTTTTAAATGTGATCCATATGACGGGGTGCTCCCTGTTCTTATTACCATGCTCATATTACCTCACAATGAAAATGATGCTTGAATCAGATTACTGGCTGAGGCATGCTATACTCGTGTACCATCAAAATCAGTTTGGTTTCACCCAATTCTATCTATTTTGTAGGCAGAAAGCACAAAAGAGAGTTACACCAATACTTCATATTGACTAATTAATGAAGAGGTGTATCTGAGTATCTGATCTTTCCTTATGAATGATGGCTCAACTCCATGGTACATTCTGTTATGTTGGCAGTCAGTTCATCATGTCAATCTAGCTCAGTAAGTGGTCACTGCAGACACTTCAGTTTCACTGCTTTAAACAAGATTTTCCTTCCAACGCTTTTTCTTTTCAATAAAACTGACTGAATTTTAGTGGTGGGAGAAAGAAGATGCTGGTTGGAGGATGGGACATCCACCAAGGACCAACACCAGAAGTGATGAAAAGCAAACCAGCGAGAGCAATAGAAACAAAAACAAGAGAAAAGCCCCAACCTCCAAGGGGCTGGGGGGGACTACCTCTCACATACTTTTATAAACTAACTTTAACTAGTGATGACTTACATGTTATGGCATCAAGTCTTTTTTTTTTTTTTTTTTTTTTTTAATGATCCAAGGTATCCCTCGCCATCCCAACCTTTGGACCTTTGGCCTTCGGCCTGAGGTTACCTGATACTAAGAAGTAAGGATTATTCCCTAGGAAATACAAACATGGCCACACACATAGTACCCGGATAATGCAAGGGGCAGGAATTGAACTTGAGACCTTGGGGAGCAAACCCAAGTCTCAAGTCAACGGAGCCACCACCTTGATGGCGGGTATCAAGTCTTATTTGGCACATTAGGAAATGTGCCGAGACCTACCCGCCCCATAATTTCAAAACAGTGGATTAGTCATTTACTAAAATCAATTATATGAAATTTCGTTTGACTTAGGGGTTCAACAGTTAGTAATTCACTGATTTTTATTTTAGTGGTAAATCTCAGGCTTTTGTCAATAATAATAATAATAATAATAAAAGAACTGATTGTTTTCTCTCTAGAAAGTATTTCGTTCAATTAAAGCATAAATCCACATAGTGCGGAATACTCACCTGACATGAATAAGTCTGAAGAGCAAATTTTGTAACATGTGTGGAATTTGCAATTTGAGGATTCTCTGCTACCCTTGAAACAGGGATTCAACTCTGTGGATTTGTATAGCCAAAATTTTGCATCAGTATTGGTGCATTTTCATGCATATAATTGAAAAAAAATAGTGTCGATGTGCCAATCTGCAGAACTGGAGATTTTTCAAATCCTAGGGATAGGGGTTGGACCTGAAAATCCTTAAAAATGAAGATATCCACTAGCCCAAATACTTGGGGATTTAAAAAATGCTAAATAAGAGTTTTCCATGACTTTGTAAAAAAAACCACGGAGAAATTCCGAGGATTTTATTGGCAAATGTGACCAAGAAAGAAGGATCAACATCTGAAAACGGCTAAAGAGAACTACCTAAATGTCCCCACCAAGGGATCAATCACTGAGAAGTGTTCACTTTCTTCTTTACTGTGCTTTTGCATGGGAGGATAATGTCCGGTGAATGTGCTACGACCTCCATAAGATCATAGTTCGGGTTGATCCTTATTGTGCAGATAGAGATATACAAACAAGAAAAAGGTACTCTTGATATTTAGGGGCATTTGTGCCATGCTGGTTTCAGCAGAAAAGCGCTTGCAATAATTCGGGACCTTGCATGACATGTTTGGTGCAGCGATGATTTGGCCCGGGATGTCCTCTCTGGCATGGTAGAAAAGCTAGATCCGCAGATGGGTTCCTCCTCCACGGTTGGCAATAAATGCACCCTTAAATAAAAACTAACCAAAAGCAAAGGTGTTTTAATAATGGCCTATCCTTTCATCATTTTTGCGATAATCTGAAGGGATTCTCTGATTGGAAAAAAAGAAAAGGCATAAAAGAAAAGAGTGGGATGTGCCTAGTCTTGTTTATTTTTAGCAACATTTTCCCGATATTATTCAATACAAACTCGATATATGAAAATATCAAGATGGTTTCTCCTACCAATGCGACGACATTGAAGAGATTAACCAGTTAATACCCAGAACCCCAAATCTATGATATTATGCCAACTTAGTTTGGGCTTTAGATAGGAGTTGATGAAAGGAAAAATGAAAGGAGCACCACATGAAATAATAATGCTGGTCAAGAAATGCTCTTCATTCTCATTGAGTTTAGAAAAATATATCTGAAGGTACTAATAGCACTAGGACATATTTATAATGTACAATTATAATTACACAGTCTCCAATTCTGTGATATGTTTATCCAGTTGGTCTTTCAACTCTTTCCACCACCCTTGAATCAGTTTCTCATCCTTCTTGATCATCTCAGACTTGGTCTTCAACTCTTCTTCTATCATTGCAATCTCCTACAAACAAAATCAAAGACCAAAATATAGAATAAGAGTTTGAAGAACCATTTGTGATTAAATGAAAGGAAGAACATCTTCATATATCCCTAAAACTATTCAGATTTATAAAGCACATTACAAATTAAAAATGAGCGTTTTCGAGAGCTTTTAGGGGTAACATCAATAGGAGATCAGATTAAAGAAACCAGTTTGTGATAGTCTGAACATATTGAACATAGGCCGATAATGAAGCCGGTGAAAAAAAGTTTGGCTAAACAGGTGAATAGCCTACTATAGAGAAGGGGTAGGCCGAAGAAGACGTTGATGGAGGTAATAAAATAAAATCCGAAGAAGTTTAACTTATTTGAAGATTTGACTTAGAATAAGTCGGATTGGAGAAATAGAATTCATGTAGTTTAATAAAATAAAATCCGAAGAAGTTTAACTTATTTGAGGATTTGACTTAGAATAAGTCGGATTGGAGAAATAGAATTCATGTAGTTGATCCCAACATAATTGGAATAGGGCTTTGATGATAATGATGATTAGCTTTCTAAGTGTTTCTTCCTTGGTTGGTTGATCTTGATGTTGCAGACCAAAAAAAATGCAATTGGAGTTTTTTTGCAGCTTCCATAAAATCTCTTGCATGCCTTTCTACATCAATTGCATAAACCCAGAATTAATCCTCTTAATTCGCATCAAGATTGAACAAACAAAAACAAGTAACAAAAGCTACAGCTATCATTCTCCTTCCCGACAGTTCAAATGCATGACAGAACTGCAGTAGTGCATGTCATTATGTGAGTCAGCAGGTCCATACACCATAGCATATTTATAAGCAAGAGATATATCCAGCAGCAATTTGCAAGGATGTTAGCAGCAGTATGTTGACATCTGATACAGATACAGACCCAAGATTTGATAGTCAAATAGGAATTGGCAAAGGAAGACAAAGTGCAGCCAAAAGCTTTCAAACAAGCACTCAGCAGGATAGACTTGCCACTTTCTGTGGAAATCCTGTTCCCTCCAAGACCTGGTTTGTTTCAGAAAAATGCCTGTTTGAAGTTTGAAAAACAAATGGTGGGAAAGTTGATGGATACAGACGATTTAAATTTTAAACATCTTGGACTTGAGTTTCATTTTGAAGAAAGAATACCAGATATGGTAAGGGGGTTTGAATCGGAAGAATTAAGGTTCGAAGGTCACCGTTATATCGGAGTTAGTATTTTTGTGTACGATCTGCTGGATGGCATCTCTCAACCTGAAGTTGCAGCCATGTGTAGCAAGGGGGGAAAATTGCTGATCGTTTCTTTCCAAAAGATTAACTTTCAAGAAAGGGAAGAGTGCTTCTAGATGACTTTTGACCTTTATCTTAAGAAGCAGACAGAGTAGTTAAAACTCGAAATAGCGAATGTCTGTTTTCCCATGTAGGAGGTTCAGTATACTAAGTGCTAGTTTTTGGGGTAGACAATATCAAGACAGGTTCTCAATTTCGCTCAAAGGCCAGCCAAGTACAGATACAAGGTATTCCTGGAAAGGCTGAAGCAGTTGAACCAGTCATAAGCTACCAATGAGTACGACACACAGGAAATGACCAGGAAGAACACAGTAACAGCAGCAGTATTATCTATGTGGATAGAAAGATTTCGTAGGAACTAAAGCAAGAGTTGTCTGCTACTTTATTGTACACTCGGCCCATAGAACAGCTAAGAAGACAAGGAGGACTAGTTATATGACACCTAGGGAAGATGCCGATTTTTGTCCAGAGATTAGAAGGAAATAAAAGTCTGGATCATACTGAATGAGGGGGAGGTTGGAGAAGTCATTGCAACAAAGAGGGCCATTTGAAATCATTCTTGTGCTTAGAATATTTCTGCATTGAGAAAAGATTGTTAACAATGATTCTATAGTGAGAATGGCCTTGAATGAACTCGTTTGGCAATGTTTTGTCAGATTTGTTCCAATTAAAAATTTAATTTTTAATAATAATCCTATAAATTTTACAATATTTTAAGTCGGAAGTTACAACTAGGAAACTTATAAGATTAATATTCCATGACCATGTTCATACATATGGAAGTATTTGAACATATTACAATCTCATCCCTGATGACTCAATACTGTGGAATATATACATATGGAAGTACATGAACAGAATAGAGAAATGCTCAAGTACAAATAGGGAAAGTTATATAAACATCCCTCATCCTATGGTGAGGATTGGATTGCAGAACACAACTATGTTGACACGCTAGCAAGCCGATTGTGACAAGACTTTGCAGAAGTAAACCAAGCTTGACCATCTTTTCAAGAAGTAATGGAGAAGGCACTTTCAGGTAGAAGCAATGTTATTGTTGTGCCATTCTTTCCACTAAAAGTAAATCTACGGGAAAATAAAGTCAAAAACCTCAGACACCTGTCACTATTCTTGGGGTGGTGTTCCTAACAAAATATGATACTGTAGGAGTCTGTGACTCTGCATGTACAAATACAACTCATTAGGCTAGGGGATATCAATAGAGTTTAAAATAGGGATCAAATTTTGCCTAAATTTCAAATCAAGATGATAAAAAAAATCACATTTCAACAGGGATTATGTTTCCACCGACTTTTCAAATCAGGACATCCAAGGAGCTTATAGGGCTAATTTACTCCCTATTTTCATCAAAAATACCCAAAATGACCTTAAGAGCCCTTTCTCCTGCTTTTCATTTCAGATTTTAAGGGGCATTTTAACTGCTGAAACTCATCAGCTTGCTGGATGTCCTGATTTGAAATACAAGTGACAAACATGAGCCTTGTTTTGAAAGAGTTTTTTTTTATGGTCCTGATTTGAAATTTGGATAAAACTTGAGGCTTATTTTGAAATTTCCCCCCATTTGATTGAAATTTGAGCATAGTTTGGCCCAGTTATAGGATTGGTGGATCAAGAAGCCCACTTACACACTCTACTTGTATGGGGTAAAATTTCTCTAAATAAAATGTTTTTAAGAAATTTGATTCGGGTACCAATTGTTGAATTATTTTTTTACTTATTTACTAAATTTTAATTATACATTTGACTTACAATTTTTTTGCAAACTATTTTTTCCAATATATTTATCCATACATACTATGGGCTCCATTCCTAATTAATTGATATTTTACTATATATATATATGTATATGAGGATAAGGGATTCATTTTTAATAGTTTGGATTATCTCTATGTGAACCTCTTATTTGGGTTCCCACGTCCCAACCACGTTCTCTACGTAACAAAGGGATCCAAACTCTGGGAACGTGATGGATTTAAGAAACAAAAATGAAGATATACCTACTTACAAAATTGTCCTATACTAGCAGGTAGAGAAATGAAAATCAGTTAAATTCCTACTTACAAAATTGTCCTATACTAGCAAATTTGACCAAATAAAGTGTACCTCACACACTAAAAATGAATTGATACAACATTATCTGAAAATCATATTAGGAAGATTTATTATGCACACATCATAAAATCAAATTGTGTAGTTTGACCGTGCAAGTATCTGATGAGTATCTTGTCGATGGACGCATTTGGGTTATTCAAGCATGGGCCCAACAATGACCAAAACTAGTCAAACTGGAACCATTCATCATCCCAAAAATTCAAACTTCTAGAAAGAAAAATGTAGAATACTAAACAAGGAAGCTGCTAGCCCAAAGCCTCTTTAAAACCCCCACATTTTCCCTCCAAACGCTTTTACTTCACTTCACCTCTTCCATCTCCTCCTCTTCTCCTTTTCCCCAGATTCTGCAACAGAAAGCCAAACAAACGTTTTAAAAAAATGTCCTCCAAACTCAAAGTAGACGAACTCCGAGTCCAACTCACCCAGCGCGGCCTTGACTCGTCCGGACTCAAACCCACCCTGGTTCTCTCTCTCTCTCTCTCTCTCTCTCTTCTTCTTCTTCTTCTTCTAAAGCTCTGTTTTTGATGTTTGGGTTCGACAGGTACGAAGGCTCGATGCTGCCGTTGATGAAGAGCAGAAGCAGAAGAAATCTTCATTTGTTCGCAGGAGAACGAGAGATTGTGGAGACGAACAGGACTCGGATTCGAATTCCCAAAAGGTTGAATCGGTTGAACAGATTCGCGAGATGGGTGTTCGCCAATTGCGCCAGCAGGCTGCGCTGCGCGGCGTTTCGGCAGTTGGAGCAAAGAGAGAACTTGTTGAGAGGATCTGTGCCGACATCGACAAGGATTCAGAGCTTGTTCCCGAAGGTAAGTTGCTCACTTGCTTTCAATTGAAATGAAAGAATCAAATTCCGAGCTTTTGTTAAATTTGTGAGTGATTTTGATAAGAAAAACTGCTGTATCTGGGTAAAACAGGATTTGGGTGGGTATCCAAATGCCGAATGCCACCTTGATTAGATGTTCTTTTTGAATTTGTGAATAGATTGATGCTAATTATAATAGCTTTGAGGATTTTTGCTGATCCCCATCTAATGTTTTGTTTTAGTTCTGATGCTGTTGTTGGCTCTCTTATCGTATGGAATTTTTCTGTAAAGCTTGAAGCTTTCCAGCTTAGGGTTGCTTGAGTAGTGCTGAAAGTGAAATGTTGTCATATAACTGTAGAATGCCTCTGTGTAGCGTAGTATGATGATTCTGTGTTACACCAAGTTCCCTTTTCATTTGAGCATGGGATCCAATTCATCCCTTTTGGATTTTAGCTTCCTCTTCAGAAATGCAGTTAAAAAAGGTGTGTTTTATTATTATTATTATAACTTTATCGCAGAAATGTGATCCACCCAATGTTGCGCTGTTTAAAAAGAACCAGACCCTTTCTCTTCACCATTGTGGAATCCTTGTATTACACAAATGTGCCCATAGGGAACAATTGTTAAATGGTTTGGCTTTTCAACAAGGAGTATTCTCTTGAGTTAGAGCTCTTTATATTTACTATAGTTTGCTTGGTTTTTATCAGGTTTCGTCCATAAATGGGTGATGTTGCTTTCTTTTACTTGTTTATGAAGAAGGCCCTGAATGACCATGCAAATGATCCTAGATGTAAAGGGTTCTCACATAATGTAGGAACCCTAATGCCATCCTGTAAGGGTTGCACTGTCTCAATGTGTGCTTAAATACAGATCAATTTAGAGGAGAGACAGTTAACCACAACATTGATCTCTCTCAGAACCTATATTACCCTGTTATGGCGTTCTATATGTGTTGTGCACATTATCCAACTTACACTAATGAGTCACATGTTGGATGTTTTTATGACACCCGTTTTTCAAGGCATCCGGATAACATAGCCCAAGACACGACAAAAGCACACAAATTTATTGAGCTCAGATGAGTGCTTCCTTATCTTATTTTAAACACACGGCGATCTCCATGATTCAAAAACCTTTGATGATACCTATCTACCACATTATGGAATAGACTTAACAATGCATATGCCATCGGTAGATGATGAATTCGTTTACTGTTAATACCTTTTGCCATCTGTACTTGTTGAAACTTTTGCTTTTTCTTACTTAATATGGTTTGTTTAAACAAGTTCTGGCAGCTAAAGAAGTCAATGAGCGTAAAAGCGAGAAATTGGTGACAGCAACCAAGAAAGGTGGTGCAGTTTTGGATCAGTGGTTGCCTGATAAAATAAAGTCAAACTATCACGTTTTGGAGCATGTATGTTTGCATCTATCATATTTTTTTATCTGAACTCTTGTAGGTTGATTGATATCCTTTACATATTGCATACAAAATTAAGTCCAGCTAACATATTTCAGATTAGTGACTGCCATATCTTATATTGTCAATCTATATATATGCATTAACACACCCACACCCAAAGATAGTGGGGATTGATTGCATAAGGTTGAGTGTATGGTCTGGTCAAGTAAGATCAAATCACATCTATGTTTGTGGGACCCACCCTCCAAAGATTTTAAGTATTCAAGTTGTAGCCTACTGCATTTACCGATGCCAGACTTGATTCTTCATCAATGAAAGCAATATCACCCACTGTAAAGAAGATAAATGTGGTTCCAACATGAATTAATAATGATTTATTAATATAAGAAACATGGCCAATCTATGATGATCCAAACTGTCCATTAGAAGCACAGTTTCATCCCCCATGATTGTATAGAATATTTAGTTCAGTTGCGGGTGGAGTGGACAAACACAATGGAGCCATTTTTTCCACATCTTCAATCCTACGATCATCCTACCTTGATTGACCTGAAATAGCTGAAATTTGGTGCATATACTAAACCAGAAAATTGGAGGGAAGATTGAATTGACAGTGTGGATCCATCCACCTCAGAGGTCAGCTTCTTTTTATGAAAACTTGAATTTTAGTAAAAAAAAAAATGTGACTAAGGTGAAAAGTTTAGATTTTTTTGGTGTATTTCCCTTCAATCTGATTCAAATAGATGTTGCAGTGCTTTACACTATTAAAAGAAAAGTTTATGTCAATGTCTAACTGAATCCGCTTTGAGACCTTTTGCCTTTCTTCTCAGAAAGTTATAGAAAGGTAACATTTTCAAGAAAACATGAATCTCTAAAGCAGTTAGGCTCTTTCTATTTTTTATTTTCTTTTACAAGTTTCCAATAGAATTTGTTATATGACAACTTTGCCCATATTATTATTATTATTATTATTATTTTGTTTACGAGGGATTTGAGGTTTTGATCACATGCATCCACGTTCCACACACGCTTCACATGACCTTAACCAGCTGAGCAACAACAATAGATATATAATTTTTTTTTTTTACTATCTGACAAGTTTGCTTTTTTGAATTGATTCGGACATGCCAAACACTCTATTTATTGAAAAAATTCTATTTCAAACAGATCCAATTTACCTTTTTGAATTGATTCGGACATGTCAAACACTCTATTTATTGAAAAAACTCTATTTCAAACCGATCCAATCGAGTTAGCTCTATTCCAAATATATCAGACTTAGAAAAGATGCTCTAATATGTGATAACCACTTTTCTACTTCTTCTTCTTCCCTTTTTATTTATTTTTTATTTTTTTGAGAACTATCTGTGATTGTTGCAGTGAATCATAGACTCACATGGGTAAACATTGCTTCATGCATCTTTTTGACAGTTTGGATCTTCTCAATGTGGACCCAATTTGTATAGATTTGATTCAACATTCATCACATAGTGTGAGACTGAAGCTGGTTACAAAATTCTTCATTTTGTTGCAGGGTGGTGATACCTACGATGCCATTTTGAACCAAACGAATGTTGGGGCCAACAATAACAAGTTCTATGTGATTCAAGCTCTTGGTATTTTCATCTTTCGTTCAGTGTAACATTGAAAAAGAAAAAAAAAGGAAAGAAAGAAAAAAAAAAAAGAAAAAGAAGGAAAGACAGAAACAGAAAATCTTTCGTTCAATATTCGGTACTTTTGTTTATATGACAACACTTTTCTTGTTATTTGAGTGCTTTTAAGCTTGAAATATTGTGAGAATAATCACATGCTCAAATAATTAGAACACAGTTCAATTGCTTTTCAGTTTGTACATGTGGGGCCCTCATCTTAGATATCAAGTCATTGAATTTGTGGTCCACTGTAGATAGCCAATGCACAAATTTTCTGATGGGAGGATCCTAGCCTTGAAATTAATGATGAAACCAGATGGATGAGAAGGGAATTATGGCAATCATCTACATTCAATAGGAAAAAGGGTCAATTTGTTAGATGGTGTGTTATAATCTAGTAGATTCTCTGCTCATAGCTCAGACCATCATATCAACTGATTGCACCATGGTCAAATGTCCAAAGATTGGGTGGATTTAACCTTTTCCCCTTCTCTTATGTGTGGCTATGTTGGCTTCACTTCTACAAACTGGAATCCAAGTAAACTGTCCATTGTTATAAGCCAAGCATTGTTGCCTCTGTTGGGTCATGCAATAACTGATGCTTGGTTTTTTGGGTTAGGCCAACATAGCTGGCCCGTGTTGGGTAAATTCTTGGGCCCATCCAATGGACGGCGCCGATTTTCTGTCTGAACAATCTGGGCCTAGGCCTGTGTTTGCTAACTGTCATGATTATAGACTTTTCTACCCTGACAGATTTTGCACGTGGACTTGCAAGTTTCCACATTGAATGGGGCTGGGTTGGACTGTTCTTTTTGGACTTTGTTCTGAACATTGGGTCTCATAGTTTTAATGGGATGGGCTTGGATATGCTTTGGCCTGGCATAACCTGTCCCTTGACCAGCCCTACTTAGTTCTATGCGTTGCATTCTTTTCCATTTAGATCCTTATTGGTTATATTCCAAATTTCAATGCAGAATCTGATGGTGGTGGCACATTCATGGTTTACAATAGATGGGGTAGAGTGGGAGTGAAAGGACAAGATAAACTGCATGGCCCTTACATGTCACGGAATAGTGCAATCCAAGAGTTTGAGCAGAAGTTCTATGATAAAACAAAAAATGCATGGTCTGAGCGCAAAGATTTTGTTTGTTATCCAAGGAGTTATACTTGGTTAGAAATGGACTATAATGAATCAGAAGAAGAAGCAGATGTACATTCATCTTCTTCAAATTTATACTCTGCAATTGCATTATTTTACATTCCATTTGTTTTTACTTTTACATTCTATTGCCATTTTTATTGATTTTTCTGATATTCTAACATTTTTTCTCAGGTTGTAAATAAGCCTAAAAACTCTTTAGTTAACATTCAGCCTCGGGAGACCCGACTTGAACCCTGGATTGCAAAGTTTATCTCTGTTATTTGCAATATCAGCATGATGAAGCAACAGATGTTGGAAATAGGTCAGTGATCTACTCTTCCATGTTGTATGGGACAAATTATGTGATTCCAAATATAGATTGTGATGGGGATTGTCTTCTGTACTTCATTGACTAAGAAAAGACATTTATCATGATTAAAAGTCAAAACAACTACAAGCTATTTAGTCGCAGTTACTCTAATTTCTATTTCTTTGTTTTTTTTATGATGGTTCCTTTTTTGTGTTCTCTGCTTACAATGTGATTACTTCTTTTACTGTCTACAGTGTTATATCATTGGGGATTCATTTTGTTGACTTGCTTGCCTTTTGCCAGGGTATAATGCTGAAAAGTTGCCACTTGGGAAGCTAAGCAAATCGACAATTCTAAAGGCAGGTTTTGGTTCATGCATGTGATATCTTTATTTTCGAAATATGGATATTTGATATCGGATCTTCCAATGTTGGACGTTGTCGAGACATCCTTCATTGATGATTTGGCCCATCATATCAATGGTTTTGAGTTTTGACTTTTGAGAAGTAAACCAGGGTTCAGCATGTATTGAATGGGGAGGTCTGGACTGTGGAGGACTACATTGGTTGTCCTGCCATTCCCCAAAATAGCTTATATTAAGCTGAGACAGCCTGTGTTAGATGTATGACTAATGGAATAGTCTTACTATAGTTTTCAGTACCTCATTTCCTGGAGATCCTTAGATTCTTATTATTTTTATTTTTATATCATCATCATCTCTAGGTTCAGATGAGCTAAAATTCCAAGTTACATATCTCCTCTGCCAGAATATTAATTTCATTACATATCACTACTGCAATGTTTGAATATTTGTTCTTGCATGCTGGGCCTTATCATGGTTATTCCTTTTCTAGTCCATTAATGAAAGTGGTATGCTTTCATCCTTGCTTCTTACTTTATGGGGAAGGCTACACAGATTGATTATGGACTTTTTATCTGTCATTTCAGCTGCTGATACTGAAACTTCAGGGAACATGTTGAAGTTTCTTTTAGTTATAAATTTATAGTAGTACTAGTACCTAAATTTACTTTTTCTATGGCCTTGTTTGAATCTTTATCCATCATTTCGAGTTCTTGATTTATTTTATGTTCAGTTTCATGGTTACTTGTCTGTTCTGTTCTCTGCTTAATACATTTTCTTCATTTTTGGACCCACTTAGTATAGTTCTGCTCTCAGCCTTTCTGATTCTTGGCTAATAAAATTAACTGAAAACAATCTTCATTTTTCTATTCAGAATCACTCTAGTTCTAAACCAGGTTACTTGTCTAACTCTAAATTGGTGGTGGACACAACTAACTGTAAAAACATACATATTAAATGGTATGAGATTTGTTTAGTGATGGCAGATTAGGGAATAGACTTTGACTTCAGATGGGAGCTCCTTCTTTGACTGTATAGATATATGCAATAACTAATAATTCCTCTTGTTGCTTTGATGTTGAAACCTCTTCCTTTTTTAGTAATATCTTTGTTCACAAAAAGAAGTCTGACTGTGAAGTCATCATGTTATCAGTTAACTGATGCTTCTCCCAATGCATGTTATTGCTTTTTGCCGAGATGGTGCTGCACCTTCTGTTGCCATGCAGGATTATATTGATAGTGTGTAAATGTAGCCCTTTAATGATTATCAGGGCTATGATGCGTTGAAGCGGATTTCCGAAGTGATGAGCCAACCTGACAGGAAGAAACTTGAGCTACTAAGTGGGTAAGCAGTATTTTCTTATGGAGGTTCCATGGTTCCATGATTGCATTTTTTGCATGTACAATTTTAAATTTTTAATAACATAAAATTGTCAAGACATACTTGTCTCTGCATACACGACTATTAGTTGTAATACATGTGCAATTTTTGATCCCTCCATACACTTATCCTATGTATAGAATTCTTGGAGACCTGTCCAGTATTTGTCTTCCATTTATGACAAATTTAGGGATTTCTAGGTGAGTAGAGGATACACAGAGGAATGTCCAATCTATTTGGTTACATTTACAGCAGTGTTTTAAAATTGCGCTGAGTCCTACTCGATTCAACGTGGTCATGACCGAGTCAGGTACTCCCACCCAACTCGGATGAGTCTCTTCTCCTTCCCAAATCCCTTTCAAAACCTCAAATTCACACTGATCAAGATCCAAATCCAATCCGTCAAAACCTCAAATCCACATCCATCAAAACCTTGAAATCAACACCAATCTATAGCCCAAACCCTAATAAATCCATTTTTTTCCTGTTCCCCCCTCCTTCAATCTCCCCTCCTCTCTTTTTTCATCATCTTACCCCTTGCTTTCAACTACCGAAGAAAGAAGAGAGGACAAATTTAGACCCAACCGAACGCCACCGAGTCGACCCAACCTGAACATGGCCGAGTTGGGTGCTGAGTCCTGGTCTTCAAAACCTGCCATGAAGCAAGGTGTGTCCTTGATCTCGCCTTTTGTTTCTCTTTTGCCTTGGCCAACATTCATAATATAACATGAGAACTTCTGAGAAACAAAAATGATTGGTTCTTTAATTGGCAGTTCCTAATGACTCATGGGATTTTAAGGGTTGAGTGGCCCGGGCTTTCCTTAGAAGAGATTGTTTGATGGAAATGGCCAGTGGTTCAAATTGGTTGGGCCATCGATGCCACTAGAAAAGACTAGAATTAAACTTCCTCACAACCCATCCTGATTGGTCTTTCTCGTTCTTGTCTCGGCTGTCTCTATGTTGTTGCTAACTCGCTAAATTAGAGGTTAAGGGCCCTTTGTTGTCACAGTTGTTGTTTTCATCTTTTTTGTTTCTCAATCATTTGATGCAGCATGGGGGCTTGCATGGGGATGGAGAGGCTTTGAGGGATTATCCTGTTAAATGGTCCAATACTATTAACAATTATTTGTGAGCGGACTGGTGGAGGAAACTTTTGACAAAAGTAAAGAGGGTGGTTATTAACCAGTTAAGAACCCAGCTCTTGAAATTAGCTCTTAACGTTTATGAGCATTGGATGAGTCATATGAAAAATTGCTGATGTGAGATTTGGGATGCTATGCCCTCTGCAGCATATTTGGATACATTGGATTATTTTGATATGTTAATAGTTGCAATGATCGTGAATTCTTGATAGCTGATGTTATCCTGTATTCATCACATCTTAAATGAGAGATTTGATTTTTAGATACTCTTTTCTTTTTTAATTATAAGATCTAGCACTTGAATTTAGAGTTTATTTGTTATTTTGGTTTTCATAATTTTTCATGTTTCACATTCCATTTTCATTGTAGAGAATTCTATACGGTTATTCCCCATGACTTTGGATTCAAGAAGATGAGTATGCTCTCTCTCTCTCTCTCTCTCTCTCTCTCTCTCTCTCTCTCTCTCTCTCTCCAAGATATTGGGTTTTGCGCATTCTTTCATTGAGCTCATTTAACAGATTTAGCATCCATAAATGAGAGCTAATATATTTGAAATTAAACAATGACAGGTGCATTTGTCATTGACACACCTTACAAGTTGAAATGCAAGTTGGAAATGGTAATTACTTTCCATTTTATCTAATGCTAGCCACCAATTGGTACATGTTAAGATATTGTTTAAGATTTTATTTTGCATGGAAGTGGACATTCCAATATGCTATTATTAATAGCATTTGATCAAATTAGCTACACTTCAGTTTCTTGGACTTTCTATAATCCTAGTCTGGATATATGTTCTATCTAGCTTTTGCTTGTGGCATCAAATTACAAAACAATCGGCTCTGAATTTTCATATGCAGCTCACTTGATATTCAACTATCCACTACTTTTTTCCTTCTTCATTATAGATAACTTACACTTCTGTTGTGAATTTCGAAGGTTGAAGCACTTGCTGAGATTGAGGTGGCTACCAAATTGTTGAAGGATGATATTGAGATGCAGGTATATATTTGGAGTTTTTATATCTAGATATAATAAATCTATATGTATGTATGATATTACTCTTTTGATAGTTAGGTTGGATGCCATAGTCATTGGCAAGAGTATTATCTTATCCCTATGTCAAGGAGGAGCTGATGGGACATATTGCAGGTGTCAATTTTGCAAAATGATTTTGACTCAACTTATCTTCTAAAAAAATCCAGTATTTTGGATATTGTAAGACATGGTCATTAGTCTGTGTTTCTTGAGCATTTTGAATTGAGAACAAGTGTCAAAAAGCAAACATTCATGCCGTGTAAGGTTAAACAGAGTAAGTATGAATGAATGATTTCAATCAGTTTGACTATTCTAGTGTTTTTTTTCTTTCTTTTTTCTTTTCTTTTCTTCTCTTTTTTTTATTTTCACCACTTGATCACTCTCATTTTTTTTGTTATTCCATTTGGATGAAGGTAGATTGAATGATCCCTTTCAAAATGATTGGGACATCCGTCGTTCATAATTTCGAGGTTGTTTTTTATGCTTTTCAATCCTTAATCATTTTTTCTAGAGTCTCTCCCTTGTGTGCTTTGCTTTTGTAATTTTCATTTTTCTGTTGGGTTTTGGGTATAAGGCTCTTGTATCCTTGTTTTTGCTTTCCCTCTATTGTACCCTGGTTTTTCTTCTCTTAATATATCTTTCTGTTACCTTTAAAAAAAAGAATCATTTTTTCCTATTTACTACATAAAACATGAGCACATACTGCATATGTATGCACAATATAATATCCCTTCACATATCTTGCATTTCTGTTTGTGGTTTATATATAAGTTAATGGTTTTTCTTGGATTGTTATTAATTTTATTATAATAAATAATAGTAGCAATAATCATTCTCTTATGTCATCTTATTTTTCTTTTTTTTTTTTTGTCTTGTAAATATGCAATCTTTTGAGGTTGACTAATGAGGGTACTCATCCAAGTCAGGGTTGAAGTACTGAATCAACCTGTTTTTTGGTTAGTAGTCCCCCTAGTTGAGATTTTAATACTTAGTTACCCTAGGTGCACATTTGGTAACGGCTTTGGATTCGTCAGCTCATGGAATCCACATGGACTTTTTTTTGTGGATGTTTTTGGGTGTAAATTCCACACCTGTGAACCTGCAATTTTTGAAGAGTAGAGAGGGTTCCAATATTTACTAGAAGTTGCAAGTCTGACCCTTCTCCTCAGACCTCAAATCCTCATAATTGCGAAGTATTGTTGAGGCTTTTCCATGGAAAATTTCTGTTCCAAACAATGGATCAAAACATCCGCAGAAAACTTCTGTTCTTTGACAGAAATTCTGCTCCTCAAATGCTCCCTAAGTGTACAGGGGGACAGGGTTTACAGCTACCTTGGATCTATTCTTCGAGTGTCCATCACTGTGGTGGGGCTTTCTTGTTTGAGTTATCTGTAATACAATCTGAACTTTATCTCCTTTCTCTGTTTTCTGTTTTCTGTTCTGTAGGATGATCCCTTGTACTCTCACTATCAGTGCCTTCATTGTGAATTGACACCACTGGAAGTTGGTTCCAGGGAATTTTCTATGGTAAGTTGTTCGTTAATAATTACCTCAATAAATTTGGAACTGCCCATGAAGATGGTGTCCGTGTTACCATGATCATGCAAGACATGAATGCAAGCCTGTTTTGGGACAAAATGTTCTAGTGATCTACACTCTTTACCCAATAAAAACCAGCACCCTGAATGGTACTTGAATTAATTTAATGTAGGAGACAACGTCATAGATGGTCCTTCAATGTTAATTTGTTTGCAACTTTGAATGACTTACAGTTGCCTTAGAGGTTTGCTTCAGCAATTGATCCACCCTTACATAGTTACATTCTATATTCTGATATTGCCTGTTTGAGCTGCTTAGAGGATAATATATTGAAAGATAAAATCACTCCTTTGTTTCGATTGCAACTGGACCCAGCATAAGCTTTCCACGGATCATTACTTGAATTCATATGTTGGTTAGCCTTCCACGTGCTTTGGATCTAGGTGCCTACTATCATCCAACTATTTCTACTTCATTTAAATAACTGATGCTGGGCATTAGGCACAAATGTAAATCCTGCACCAAGTGGCATAATCACAAGTAAACTTCACCTTGGAAGAGTAAAGGATCAATTAAAATGTTGAAAGTTTTTACTGCTAAAATGAGGGATGGTGCACGCTTGCTGAGATGACCAAGAAGGTCTGATATTCACACTGTGGAGCTGCCTTCAAGATTTAATATGCTGCACCTTTTATGGAATCTCATCATCCTACTGAACCTTGATTGACCCAGTCTTCTCTGAGGTGCATCAGTGACTAAGTTTCCCTCTATCAAAATGCAGAAGATGAGGGATCTTGTGGAACATCTAAAGAAATAGTAGATCAAACTGTAGATTGAGTTAACCATGACAAGTACACCAATAGCCTAGGCATGTAAAATAACAATTTTTTTTAGTCAACCATAAAATTTCATCAAATAAGAAAGATTGCAACAAGTACGGCTGAAACCTCTCAGTCGCCATCAGCTGCTTCTGGCAACTCCATCAAAATAACAATAAATAAAGTATTATTGTTTCCATTTCATTCTTATTCATGTTAAAATTCTATTATTTAGATTCCAACTTTTTTTTAACCTCAATATGTCCAAAGTTTGTATTGGCTGTACGGTGGCTATGTTCTTTAGCAACTTCTCCATTCTTGCTTCATGGAGTTGTTGGTTACAGTAAAACATGAATGAACATTTTCTCTGCAAACCTCTGCTATTATTTGTGGTATGCATGCTCATGAAGTTAAATAGCTGATCTCTTTCCTAATGGATGTTTAGCCTCAATGTTCATGCAATTGACTTTTCCAATGACAGATTAAGAAGTATATGCAGAACACTCATGCCCAAACGCATTCAGCTTATACAGTTGACATTGTTCAAGTACTTAAGGTTTCTAGGCATGGTGAGGATGAGCGCTTCCAAAAGGTAAATGCACATTCCAAGAAATTTAATTGACATACGCTCATAAAGTTACTGTAAATTGTTTAGTTTTTTATTTATTATTTATTTTGTACATTGTCTAGATTTTTATAGTTGAAGTAATAGGTAGGAATGCAAGAGCAGAACACCAAACATGACTGAGGTAAAGTGGATCAGACAAATATAACTGGTTTAGGGTAGAGATTTGATTGGTTTGAGTGCATCACAACATTACTTAGCAGATAGCAGTTAGGGTAGGGATATAAACGATTTGGGTACTGTACTGGTACATGCCCGAAATGAACTGGGACTGGTTTGTGTTGAATGTACTGAGACCTAGACCCAACTCTGATCGACCTGGACCTGACTGAAAGCCAAAGTATATTATTTTTTAATGCATATCATATCTAATATATTATTTATTTTTTATATATTGCACATACTGTATGATAGATATATACTGGTGTTGGAGTCTTAACTTGATTATCAATTCCATTGACATCTCTAAGCTAGAAGAGTGTGTATCTTTAATTCTCTGTTGTATTTGTCTAACATTGGAGGATTATGTCTTACATTCAAGGACTTAAGTAATCCTTGTGCAGTCTGAGTACATGAGTATCACCTAAACTACATTCTCTTTGTTAGTTACCTTCTGGGCTGTTGAGTGTGTATATTCACACAGAAACAGAGAGAACAGTCGCTCTTTATTGTTCCATAGATTAATATATTTACCTTGCTTTATGTCTAGTTTGTATAACTAAACCTATTTATGGGACAAGCTTAGATGTTGATCATTGTGATTATATTCAGATATTTTGCGCTCATTGATTACTGTTATGACACCACGTCTAATCTGTTCATCGGGTAATGATTTATGTTGGTTTGTGTGCAGTTTTCTAGCATAAAAAATAGAATGCTTTTGTGGCATGGTTCTCGACTCACCAATTGGACTGGTATTCTATCACAAGGTCATCCTTAAACTCATCATCTTGTGATTTTTACTGCATTATGTGAATGTAGACTTTTTGGTCAATCAAACTGATTAGGTAGTTCCTAGACAGTTTGTAACGACCCAAGAATTTGGAGCTCTTCAGATTCTTAAGTTGTTAGCATGATTATAATACAATAACATTCTTAAAGTAATTCCAAGAGCATTGGTTCAAGCGTAAGATGAATATTTAAATCTCAATATCAAAGTCAATATAAATCTTTAGGGATAAACTAGAACAGACAATCTTTTAAGTTAATTACAAGGGAATATTCCACAATAAGGGCTGGTCCCTTCTAAAATCTAGGATGCTTTTCGATCTCTCAATCAGCGGTGCATGCCAAAGTCTATAGGCTGATCACTTTCGTTTCCTTGCCCCGCCACGAATGCATTACCTGTAGTGGGGCAAACCACTAGTCAGTATTACTGGTGAGTAGAAATTTCAGTTCAAAGAAATTAAATTGCATCATCCCGTAATACAAATATTCATAGGCTTCCTTTTAAAGAAAGGTTCATAGGCTTCCCTCATATAGGAGTTCACATTCTTGTTGTGTAATTTATTTAAGAAGGATTTATGTCGTGACAAGACTGTCACCCATTTGATTCATAAAAGGGATTTGTATTCATGTCGTGACAAGACTGTCACCCATTTGATTCATAAAAGGGATTTGTATTCATGTCGTGACAAGACTGTTACCATTTATCAAGGGGATTCATATTCTTGACGTGACATAACTGTCACCATTCATCAGGGGGGTTCATATTCTTGTCGTGACAAAATTGTCACCATTCATGAAGGGGGATTCATATTCTTGACGTGACAAGACTGTCACCATTCATCAGGGGATTCATATTCTTGTCGTGACAAGACTGTCACCATTTATCAAGGGGATTCATATTCTTGACGTGATATAACTGTCACCCTTCGTTGTTTAGAGATTGATTCAATATCAGCATAGCAATGCAGATTTCATTTTGGTTCAAGGTTTCATAATAAGGATCATCACATTTAGTCTTGATCAATCCCACATACTTCGTATTGAATTCTTGCCCCACTACGAATCGTTATCGATATAATGAATATGTGGCATTGACCAAATATTTGATGTCCTAATCAGTTAAAGAAATCATCATATTCTTAAACCAATCATTCTATTCAAGCACCCCAGAATTTGCCATTAATTATTCACAACAACAATAATTTTGTTAACGATATCAAGCATGGATTATAAAC
Organism: Sextonia rubra; assembly: GCA_037013555.1. Taxonomy (NCBI): domain Eukaryota; kingdom Viridiplantae; phylum Streptophyta; class Magnoliopsida; order Laurales; family Lauraceae; genus Sextonia; species Sextonia rubra. Next base: position 11,583,037 of record JASUAD010000007.1, on the reverse strand, counting down.
TCGGAAATAGATTATTATAGTGAATGATAAAATATCACACAGTATCATAATGGCAGATAATGCCGGAATTGAATACTATTCACAGAATTACTAACTATCTGATCATATATTCTTACTACGTTTATTAAGTAAAGGAGTTTTCCTATAATACTCTTAGTACTTCACATGTCATTACATAAACAGAATATCTCATAGTCAATTATCAGCCAGGAAGCTAACAACTCTAATTAATTCTTACAGAAGTATGCATAGTTCTGTCAACTCTTATAACTAAATAGACCACTCTAGAGAAGAGATTAATAATTCTTCAGACTCAGAGGCTTTCATGATTTTAATTAGAGTATGTATATGTTATAAACAATCAGCAAAAATAAAGAAATATCTCAAACAAGACTATCTTATAACAGCTGAATAGTTTTATTCAAAACATATATATATATATATTTTTAACAGAAACATAGACTAAGAAGGACCTCACACCTAGCCCCCTTTTTAGAAAGAAAGCTTCAGTGGTTCAATCCCAATAGATCCATCATTCTTATGGTCACACAACAGCCCTCTTTCAAATTTAAGGTCATGATCCAAAATCAGGTGAGCCTCATGAGCCCACATTTCACAAACAGTCAGGGTTCCTTTCAAAACCAGAGCTGATACTGTACTTAGTTCAGAGTCATTTTAATTCATTCGACCATCACATTTTATGATAAAAAAAACAGTCTTTTAAGGGGTACACTAATCATAGGAATCAATTAACCAATCATCTACACAAAATATAATAAGTTTAAACCTTCGTGTCTTATTACAGTAATGTGGACAGCCCTGTAATTCCCTCCATACAGATCTGAATGTTAATATCAGGGACTGCTTTTGGCCCAAGTCATAGTAAGATTCATTTCAGTAGATTATTCTCAAGACAATGAACATATCATCAGAAACTTGTCTATGTTTACACCAGTTTTCATTCAATACCATGATTTGTAAAGATCATTTTCTTCATAGCAAAATATTCGACTGAGTATATGAGAGATTCTACTCACGTGGTATAAGTAACGATCGACCTTAAATCTGTCATGCACTAAGCTGGAGGCTCCTTCCAGAAATTCCTTGCTTCTAATTCAAATTTCCAGCATTAGATTTCTGCTTTTCATCTATGGGAAGTAACTAAAGAAGAGAGGGATCCTTATATAGAGTGGTGGACGACTAGGGGAGAAGTTATACTTGAATTTCTCTTCTTTGAAGAGTCATTTGGGGAATGTTAAAGGTCACAACTGTTGGTGAGTTCCTCTTCCCTGAAGAGTCTCATGGGAGAGCTAAATAGTCACATCTACTGGTGGAAAACGAAGAGCTTCCATTGGGAAACTGTACAGCCACTATAAGTGGATCTTGGGTCAAGTTTAAGAGCTGAAAGTTTAGACCCAACAGCCCAGTCCAAACATGAATTGGGCTGGTCGAAACTGGACCCTTTTCTAAGCCCAGTTGCCCCTGCAAAATTAATAATAATAATAATAATTCGGGGTTATTACACAGTTCCTCTAAATTTTCCAATCTCATATTAGTATGTTACTCTCATCTGGTGCATGATCAGTCATAGAATACTGATCTTCTCAGCAGGTGTACTGCTTGCTGATGCCCCCTTTTATGTTTGTGCATGTTCTTTTCCTTTTTCCAAATCCTAATGATTGATCTTTTGAGCTCTACAGTAGATGGGAGGATGTGCAAATAATCTCCCAGATTGGAAGTTCTAACCCTATGTTCTGTGGCCGCTTTTCTAGATTGCTGCTACTTTCTTTTCTTAGCTTCTTAATGTGGGCAAATAACAAAGGCTTAGAACAATCCAAAATGAGAAGATTTTGAGTCGTGTGTAATGCTTGGCGGGGTGCACCAGATCAACAATTTAAATCACCAACCATGGGCCTCCTATGTACAGAAATGGGTGCCTCGGAAATATTCACTTTCATAGGCTTTGGAGTCAGTATCTATCTCCCAATGTACTTTTTTTTTAAAGACCCTGCAATATCACCTCTTGTCCCTTTTTGTAAGTTTAATGGACCTCAAATCACCATATTCTGTATGTTTGGAAAAAAAATAGTGTTAAACAGTTTGATGGAGTTAGACATAGAAATTGCACAATCTTTAACTTTTCTTTGTTATTGCATGACAATTGATAGGGTTACGGATTGCTCCTCCGGAAGCACCTGTCACTGGCTACATGTTTGGAAAGGGAGTTTACTTTGCGGATATGTTCTCAAAAAGTGCAAACTATTGCTACTCAACTACATCTTCTAGGGATGGTGTGCTTCTTCTATGTGAGGTTTGTTCTATTATGTGGAAATTAAGATATAATCGCTATTATGTGTTTCAGCCATATGATTGTCAACCTATTCTATGAACATGGAATTTATGCATTTACTTCTGTCTGCTGATGAGATGGCAGATGGGATGGCTAAGGAAAGGTCTTTTGATGTGGGAATGATTCTTAGTGTTTGCTGCTCTTTTTCCTTTTGTAGATGTGCTGTGGTTCTTTTTTGGCTCTCTTCCTCTTTAGGTGTCTTGTTAGTTGGGGTGTTGAGGTTATCGTGCTTTTATATATTATTTATCTTCTTTTTATTGGTTTATTTGGTGGTCTGGTTGGTGCTTCTTTTAGACAAAATTTTACCTGTTATTGTTCAAAACAAGAAAAAAAATAGTCGATGGAAGAATATGCATGATGTCCTTCCGCCTAAGGTGTCTGAATCTACTAATGTTGCCTTTGTTAGATGTAGTGATAATATTCATATTATTTGCTCAGGGATTCCATAATCAATTCTAGAGTTTTGAATATAACTTGTGCTCACCTTTATCTCTTGAGAAAAAAATCAATTCCTCTACTTTTAGATGGATGAAGGGAAGTTGGTTTCAACTTTTTCCTCCTTCAGAGATAACAAAGCATTAGCACATTATTTTTCCCTTGCAACTTTTGTCAATCACTATGGAAGTTGTCAGGGAATTTAGGGTATGTTTGGAAAACATCCTCATTAGGAAAGAGAATCCCCTATCCAGAGGATTCCTCCATCCTTCCTATACCATACTATCCTCACTAGGATTTCTTTATGATGATGACTCACCTCACACCATGTAACACCACGAAAGCTGTGGATTTACATATGCTAGATCCAATTATCACAAGTTATTTGTGATTTTCTTGCAATCCCTGATGAATCAAGCACTAAAATTTGGACCACTGGCCGTTGTTGCCAATGTACAATTGATTGATTGTCCGGATTTTCATTGTGGGTCCCACAAAAATTAAAAATAATTTTTTAGGATGTGGATTTTTTTTATTTATAAATATCTTCCAACTGTACGATGAATCAACGGCCAAAAATTTACTTCTCAACCATTTTTGACCTTATAAACATGTTAAATGGCTTGGATTGTGATTTTGTGACCCATAAGGTAGGTTTCCAAAACAAAAGATAGATATCACTGTATCATCACCCAATTTACTGTTCATGCACAAACCACCATACTTTTCATTCACAAATCAGTGTTTCTTACACGTTGAATGATGAACGGTTAGGAGTGTTTTGCCATTTTCTTATTATCCATGATGAATTAGTGTTCCAAATTTGACCCCATATCTATTTTAGGCTTCCTGGAAAGACTAAACGGTTTAGATTTTACAAAAAAGGGCCCACAAAATTTTAGATCTCATGATCAACTGTTTGGACTTTTTTGGAAATATCTCAAATTATATTAGGAATAAACACCTGATATCATACTATATAGCTGTTTTGGACCTTAATATAATTAATGGTTTAGATTGTGAGTTTAGGACATATAAGATAGGTTTCCTAGGCGAAAAACCAATAACCTCTAAGTTATTGAGATTTCATTGTTCACCTCTAATTTTATCTACGATTGTGTGGACATTTGTGTATATTATAGAATCCTCTCATATGATTGCCTTTGCAACCAAACGTGGATTTTCCTTGATTGCGAGGAAAACTAGCAAGGAATCACTTGCGTGAACTGTTGCCAAACAAGCCCTTAGGAATTATTTGATTCCTCTCGACCAAGAACTTCTACAAACAGGCCTTTCATTTAGTAGAATTAAGATATCTTGAATCCTCAACTTTGCAGGTTGCGTTGGGAGACATGTCCGAGCTTTATTTTGCAAATTATAATGCTGATCAATTGCCTGAGGGAAAGCTAAGGTTTCCTTTTTCAACTTTTATTTATCTAGTCATTGTGATGCCATGCTATGTAGCCGTAAAGCCAAAACCTTTTGTAGACGTTTTTCCATTAAAACACCAAGTCAACAACATGGGACATTATATATATAGGGGGCTTCTCACCTGTGCTCAAACTTAGGATAAGCTGTATGCTCATGCCTTTGGGGCCCACCTGTGGACCCACAAAGGGATAGGGATGGGGGGAATTTGAAGTTCTCCTTGAGAGCCCCTTCCCTGCAAAAAATCAACCTCATCCATGATCTCTATCATCTCCATTTAAACCTACAACTTCTAATGGGTACAGTCCATTCGGATGGATCATCAGCTGATCACTCGATCCAAAGGTCTAGTCACATCAGATGAGGCCAAGCATTGGTGGATATATGCAATTCAAGGGGTCCGTCTGTGGTCCATTTGGATGAACCATTGGTGGGCCACACACATGCGGGCGGATGGGAATTCCCTCCCTATGATTGAGTGCAGGTGAGGAATTCTCACACACATATATATTCATCAGAGGTTTTGTCCTTTTGCACATTAATACTTTTTAAAAAAGGAGTGTCTTTTACCAAAATGGTGAGGGATATATGCACATGAATATTGTCCATATATATATATATATATATATGGGGAATGTTAGTATGCATCCTTCCCTCATGTATGATCTTTTGCAAAAGAGGAATGTTCATGTTCAAATATGGAAATCCATGTAAGCATCCTTGACCTTATGGTGAGAGATGGATGCATAGTAATACTCCCCTTATATATATTGTCAGCTTTTTTCTATTGTTGTTGCTTGAAAAACAAAGGTATGATGCATTTTTTCTAAACAAGGTAATAGTACTATTTTTAATTGATGGTAGTAAACATAAATGTTGGCAACATTTATTAAATTGCAACATTTAATTCCATTATTTTTATATAATGAAATAGACTGATTTGGGATATCAATTTGATCGGATGGCAATGGGTTGGGTTGGGTTCGTGTTAAAGCCAGCCTGAACTCTAACCAAATGAGAGTTTCTTTGACCCATACTTGTGTTAAGTATATTGTTTACCGCAACTTTAATGCTTGGGCATTTTGGTTGCAATGGTTAGCAACTTTTGATATGGTATTAGAGCCACCACAGGTCCCGGGTTCGAGTCCACGCTGTCGCGTTCTTAGTTTATGTTGTGGGTGCAAGTGCACAGAGCAAAAGGCCCCGTGCCACTTTATGATGGGCACATGCTTCGCGTCAGGGTGGTGTCCCTCCTGAGGGGGGTGTTAAGTATATTGTTTGCCACAACTCTAATGCCTAGACATTTTGGTTGCAATGGTTAGCAACTCTTGACAACTTGCCTATCTAAAATGGGTTAATGGTGGTGTGATGTCGAAACCCAGGACTGGTTCGGGGCGGGTTTCTAATGGATGATTTTCTGTTCATTATAAACTAAAAGGAATTTCATGCTGTGATAGGAAGTGAACCCATGACCTAAAGAATAGCATTCATTGCCTATTACTACCTATTCCATTGTAACTTTGCATTGAAAGATTTACTAGGCAACATATAAGTTAAAAGGTAAATGAGACGGCAAGAGTAAAGCAAACCGAAAACCCAAACCCACCTTGAACATATCTTAGGCCAAAGTAGAAACCCATATCCACTCTGAGCCTGACCCACCATTTATCAAGCCTTACCAATTGGGTGTCATGTTTTGTTGAACTGCTTTGTGAGCAACGTAGGGAAGAAGATTAGCCAACGAGCTAATCTCCCAGCCAAAAGGCTGAAGGATAGAATGTCTACGTGGCCCACCAAAGACAAACAATAATTTTCTTAACTGAGAACCAAATTCAAATTTTTATTCAATATCGATGTCTGTTTGTCGCATGAAGAGATTACATATTTATTTATAACTAAGATACTTTCTAACTAAAGAAAAAACTAATTTAAATCAAATAAGAAGTCATAAACCAAACATGACTGAACTTTCCAAATATTAAAGAATCCTGGATAATTAAGAAAACAGCTAGAGCAACTATTAATAATAGGATTTACTCTACTCTACTGGGCCTTATTGGTCTTAGGTCCAATGGGCTGGCCAATCATAGATCTTGCCTGCATCAGTTCTCCCCCGCTTGGAGGAGAACTTGTCATTGAGTTTGGTAAATGTCCACCTGGGTCGAAAATCATTCGAATATACTTTTGTCTTGTCTTCAGATCCACATTTTCATGACATGGCTTGAAAGCTTTTTATAGTCTTTTCCTCCATGTAATAGGAGATTGGAATGTTTTCGATTGTTGGTCTTTGCATGGAGCTTGGATGTGTGAACAAACCAGTGGATGCTTTAAGTGTTGACTGTCAGATATCCATATGTGATCTCTGAAGATGAAGTCAATGTGGGGAACTTTAACAACTTGAATTGCTTGTGAGATAACTAGAACAATGTATTTCACTATGGACAACCTAATTGGATTTTCTGGAAAAGGCAGAACAATCAATTCTCTTGGATGATCAATGTCCGCTTGTATGTCATCTTGATGTAACTCTAGCTTTTTACTTGAAGTTGTGATGAGATCTTTCTTTTCATGAATGGGCTTCTCAACATCACCATTTGAATTTGTTTCTTCTTTGTGTTCATCTTTTGACTTTTCAATTGATGGTGATGAGGTAGATGAAGAGGTTGCTGGTCGTAATGGAACAAGATTAACATATCATCCTTTCTAAGAGAAAGAATAAATATTCTTCTCTTTATCATATTGCACTTTCTAATCAAGAAGCTATAGTTGTCCCAAAAGAATATGAGTGATATTCATGGGAATTACATCACACCAAATTTTATCTTCATATACACCAATCTTGAAAGATATTAGACATCTGTGAGTTACGGTAATGACAAAAGCATTAAACCATGCAACTTTGTAAGGCTTTGGGAGAGTCTCTGTAGGCCAATTGAGTTTGTCAATAACATCTTGCGCCACAAAATTGATAGCACTTTCATGATCAATAACCAGATTGACTAACCTGTCTTCACACCTTACTTGTGTTCGAAATATCATAGTCTGCTTTCACTCTTTGTCTTCCCTTTCATTGATGGTGAGAAGTCTGCAAATGACAAGGGTGTATCTTCTCTTTCAAAATTTGTTTTCATTAAATGATCTCTCATTCGTCACGGAAAATGTTCTTTCTCAGGCTTAACTTGTTGCAGGTGGAACTGTTGAAGCATGTGCTCAACATGAATTGCTTCCTTATATGCTTCATGAATATTGTTGCAAGGTTTCATCTTCTCAAGAATGTCTGGCTTCAAACCTCTGATAAAGTGAGTCAAATCATATAGCTTATTCTGTTCCAAGTCACAAACTTGGTGCAGTCTTGAAAATTAAATCAAATATTCATAAATTGTCAGATTTGCCTGTCAAAGATTAAGGAACTGTTCAAAGTAGACCTTATTTGCAAAATACCAATCTCCATATTTATACTCATACAACTTGCTTTGAAATTCATCGGATGGTCCAAAGATTAGCATATTGATTTTGCGGCAAGAAAACAAAATTTCTAAATTCTAAAAAATGAACGGACCTGATGGCTTGATCTTAATGACAAAAAAATGTAAGTAAAGATGGATCGTGAATCAAACTAAAATATCATCCCTTAGAGAATCAATGGCGGACATCAATCAATCCAAAAAGACTGGATTGTTTTGGCTGGGCCCACTTGTATCTTTCTTTTTTTTTTTTTTTTTGACCTTTCAACTAAACGGGTTCGGATCTTACTTGAATTGAAGCCCAGAACGTGGTTTGGCCTGCTGGCACTTATCGTTGGTCTTGATTCGAACCTGAAAAGAAAGAAACAAGGGGCGTTTTGGTTTTTCTTTTTTAGGATTTCGTGGAGATGAGTTCGGTCAAGTGGAAGGGGAGGCGATCGTCTGGATCAATGGAATGGAAGGGCTACTGAGGGTTTCGATTGTTAGGGTTCGAGATTATTGGTGGAGGTGAGGGATGGGTGTCAGAAAGGGGTTTGGTGTTGTAGGTAATGGCTGTAACGATGACGAGTGACGTTACCTCGGAATGGTGATCCGAGACTGGATCTTTGCTCTAATACCAATTGACGCAGTGCAGGAAAGAAGATTAGCTAACAGGCTAATCTCCAAGCCGAAAGGTTGAAAGATAGAATGTCTAGGTACCTCACCAAAGGCAAATAATAATTCTCTCAATTGAAAACTAAACTTAAATTCTTATTCAATAGTAATATTTGTGTGTCTCATGAAGAGATTACATCTTTATTTATAACTAGGATACTTTCTAACTAAGGAAACAACTAATTCAAATAAAATAAGAAGTCCTAAACCAAATATGACTGGACTCTCCAAATATTAAAGAATCCTAGATAATTAAGAAAGCAACTAAAACAATTACTAATAATAGGATCTACTCTACTCTACTGGGCCTTATTGGTCTTAGGTCTAATGAGTTGGCCAATCATGGATCTGGCCTGCATCACTTTGGTCCTTGATTTTCTGCTGGATTTTTGTCAAGTTTATTGATTTTTTTTTTCTGCCTTATAGATACTGTTCATTGTCCGTGTTTTCCCAGAAATACATTCAATGGTTCAGATCGTAGTCTTGACTCTTGAGTGCATCATCTGTTCATTGATTCTGTTTTTCCAGAAATGCATTCACTCGTTCAGATCATAGTCTTGCCTGCATCATAAGATAAATGAGATGGATGATTTATAATATAGAAAATGTATGAACTGTACTTCACTGGCACTTTTACATTCAACATATATTGCAGCACAAAAGGAGTAGGGGTAACAGCACCAGATTCCTCAGAGTTTGAGGCTCTGGAAGATGGTGTTATCGTTCCCCTTGGTAAGCCAAAGGAGCAACTGGGTCCCAAGGTACTGTGCTAATTATTAAGCATGTTGGTCACTGAGCATGGCTGGACTTACTAATTAATTGCATCCTTGCCTATAACACAGGGTAGCTTGCTGTACAATGAATACATTGTATACAATATTGATCAGATTCGAATGCGATATGTTGTTCAAGTGAATTTCAACTTCAAATGGTGATGCCTAGCATTGGTCTTATTCCCCCAGACCTCAGCAACGCTGCTTTGCACCATGTATCCCATAGCCTGATGGTTGTCCTGCCAACATTTTCACAAATATACTACTATTATAGGAAAGATGTATGGAGAATGGTGTATCATCATCATCATCATCAAAGCCTTGTCCCCACTTTGTTGGGGGATGGAGAATGATGTATAGTAGTGTTAAATGTAGTTTACCAAAGAAAAAAACATAGTTTTAAATGTATCACTGAGAATGTTTGTTAACTGAAAAAAAAAAAATAAGTGTTAAATGTGTCACTGATGAGAAAATAGTGTTAAATGTATCACTGATGACGCTTGCTAACTTCTTGACACAGTCATGGAAATGCCGTCTTTTTGAAATTGGTCAAGATCATCTTGGCCTTCCTAGAAATTTTCATTTGGCCTTGATTTGGGCACTTCTTTTATTGTAGTTCTTTTGAAAGGTGGTTTTTTTCCCCCTAGCATTTGATGTCCCTTCCTCAGGAAATCTCCGGACTCATTTGTGCATAATTGCATGCAAACACCCAGGTGTACATAGCTTTTTATGGTTAACAGAACCCTTTATTCTCAGTTACATTTTCTGAGTACCTGTCGTCATGCTGTTTGCTTGTGGATTGAAGGTCAACTCAGATTTCCCATGTATCATTATCTAAGGCCTTTTTTTTATTTTTTATTTTTTCATTGAAGCTTCAACCTTAAGCTTGGAGAGATGTGAGCTACCAAAAAAGATTATTTTGTTCAGAAGAGTCTATAAGACTTATAAGGCTACTTGATAAGTTTGCTGATGATTCTCTGCAAGACTTTTGAACTTGGGAGGTCTGACAATTATCCAACTGATGTTCTCAACCTAAATAAGTGGGAGGTGAAGATTCTGGGAATTCCCTGTGCAAGCAACCACTGCTTTGGTAAGCTACGATTTTCTGGAACTAAGATTGGAGAACATCCCATCCAAACAGTGCAAGCAACCACTGCTTTGATAAGCTACGGTATTCTGGAACTACGATTGGAGAATATCCCATCCAAGCAGTCAAGATGGTTCAAACAGTTTATTTGTGGTTTTCCCCGGGGCTAAATAGGACATGGTAGCAAGGATACATTTAAAAAGTGAAACCTATCCAAGAACTTGGACCAGCATAGATTGAAATGACGAACAGCATTCATATCAATGTCAAAACCTGGTAATTGTTGTCTTAAATAATTCCATGCTCCACATTCATAGAGTCTTGGACATCTCTGTTGATATAACAGGCATTCTCATCTTCCTGCTGGCGTGAATGCCAAGCATAAGAGTGGAGTGTATTGCATGAAAACTTGGAAGATGTCTCTTACATTTGTTTTAGTGTATTCAACTTTAGGCCTAAATTAAAGATTGTTTCTAAAACAGAAGTTGTCACAGCTGTGGCTCCCATGTAGAAAGGCATTGGGTTTGGCGGCAATATTGGGTTAGAATCTCGTGAGCTGAAGCCCCTATATTGGCAGTTTTGAATCATCCATTCACTTCATTTGCCTTGGTATGAAAAAAAATCGTGGTCTCTCTCTCTCTCTCTCTCTCTCTCTCTCTCTCATCTTGACTTCTAACTTCCCCCATTGCAAATGGGCCATTAAATAAAATTTGCAATGGTCAGCATTCATTGCCTATTTGAACTTTTGATCTGAATGTTCAGTGGCAAATGGATTCATTTTAACTCCAATGGACAGTGCAGGCTGACCCTAACAGAAAAAGAGTTTTTGGTAAATACACTGCTTAGGTTATTGGGATTTGTAAATAGTCCGTGTGGTTTTAGTATTTGTAAATAGGCCTCTTCCTTTTCATTGTAATACCTACCAGGTCCCCAAAATAGATATTCCTAACAAAAATGGTCAACCACCATGAGGTTTGTGTTGAATTCTTATAAAAGAGATAGCTTTACCCTTACACCTAATATAAAACAAAAAAGAAGGATATTATTATTTTATCCCGAGTCCAAATGACCTCTCTCCCAATAACTGTCTCGAGCACATGAAGTCTAATAATGTATTTTGAAACTTTCATCAATCAAACGATAGGTCGTGTATGAATAGGATCAATTATATCCAATTATAAGTGCATGTTTTGATTATCATCATGATGGATTTAGATTTCATGAAATGGATCTTGAATTAATAAAATTAGATTTATGTGTAGTACATTTTTCCACTAAATATAACTCTTAATATCCCAAGAGAAAAAATAGTTAAGTTCAAGCTTTTAAATTTATACATATAGGTTATAAAAGAGATAGGCAAAATTGTAATTTCACTCTAAAAATTTAAGGTAGTTGGAAGTTTATTGATTCTTGAGACATGGAAGGTATTAAATGAAAAGATAAGAGCCTATTTACAAATACTAAAACTACAGGTGTCTATTTACAAATCCTATAAACCTTAGGGGTGTATTTACAAAAAGCTCTAAAAAGGTATATTTCTAAACCTTGGGAAGGGCATGTACAAGTGATCTTAGCTGTGTATTGTAAACCATTGATTTTGACCATATTCATTTGAATGTATTTCTCTCTTTTCTCATCACTTTGAAATCATAGTTTACTGAGGTGGACCCATGAATTTGAACCGTCTGGGATTGCACCATTAACTCCAATGGTTTGTCCTCCATTCCAATCCCTGGAATGCTGATCTATTCAACACATGGAGTCATGGACACAACAAAAGGATGGTGAAAAACTACTCTACAATCGTAAAGGATCATAAAAGAGGTATGGGCGAAAGGACATGAGGTGAGGGTCAATAAAATAGGCAAAGATGTAGATGAGTCCTTAACCTTTTCTTAGGTATTGAATTACTAAGGTGATTGCAAGGTCTCCATTTTCCATTGTCCCTTGATTCGATTATGATTAAAGTGGAGGTTATTTAATTGGTTATTCTTGGATATTCATTTTTTATTCTTCATTTTTAACCACTTATAGAAAATTCAATCTCAGCTTTCAATTAAAAAAACCACAAACAAACAAACAGTCTCTAAAGAAGAATAGCCCCACCAAACATTAAATCAGAAGTTTTAGTGCAAAAACAATACCTAACGAACGTGCCCCTAAAACATCACTGAAATTTGTTGGCCCCTCTATTATGATCATATCTCATCCAAATTGATCCCTTAGCCAGAAGAGTACGAACGGAAAGTAACATGAACATTAAGGACCATCATAAGCCACCATAAATAGAGGACACTTGGGTTCCTCTTGTGAGAAACGTATAGTTCCCGGTTGTATAAACATCAATCAGGATCAATACCAATGAATGCGACGTTCTGTTACTTTTTACACTCGCAACAATTTAGTGGCATAATAGAAAGGTGGATGTTGATTGATACATGTGGAGCCTTGATGGCTCATTTCATTGCATCATTGATCATAATCATAGCCATAACAATGGCTTTACCCATTCCTGGCTCCGTGCAAAGTGTTAGAACATCTTTACCAAGAGCACCTTTGAGCAACCGGCCAAAAGACTGGTCGGGAGGCCCATTAACAGATGATGGTGACACTCCCTTTTTTTTTCTGAGTGTGTGTGCCTTTCTGATGAGAGAGCATTCATTAAAATTAAAAGCAACAAGGTAAATACACTACATGTAAAAACATAAAAACATAGCAGTAACACTGCATAACCATATGCAAAGCTGATTAATGTATCGATTGATTCATTGCCATTTCTGAACCGACTGCCCAGTAGGAGCATTTCATTCTCAGCCTTGTTGCTTGGAGACTGTTCCTCCTATCCAGACAAATCCTGTGGATTTACTACCAAATGAAGAAGGTGAGCTCTAAATATACTGCTGCTTCTGGGATGATTGTTGACACTGTTGATTAAATTACAAGTTGGTAACCAAGCAATTCATCTGCAAAGTTGTCTGCATATTTCCAAATAAAACACAAATTCAGATTAGATTCAGATTCAGATCCACTCATCTCAACTGAAACACCTTACTGTCGCCAATGTCATAGCCATTTTGTTATATTACCATAGAGTCATGCTAGTCATATTAACCATATGCATCATTTCGATGAATTAAATATAGTGTGATTAACAAATCGTGCAGTGGGTGCTACAAATCCTTGTTAAGGGAAGGACCTAGAAAATAGGAATTGGGGGCTACCATATGGAATAGAGAATTTTTTGGGGTCAATAGAAAATTTTTAAAGAAGTGCAAGTTATCTTATGACTCGGTAAAGATCAGTATGGGAAAACAAAACTCATATAGCGAATTCAAAGCCAAAAACTACTACAAAAGACTTTGAATATTTGAAAAGATTTCAAAGAGTCCTTCAAACCATGGAACATCTCTGAAAATCTCTAAAATTTGTGGAAAAAGCAATGTGCCAAAAAATAATGTTATAAAGTTATTGAAAAAATAAAGTTGCACAAAAAGCGTGGCCCCTATTTCTGGACTTTGTCCCCATCAAAAATTGTTTAAAATAAAAGTGGTATTTTTTTTAGTATTTCGTGGGGCCCACTTATCACGGCATCTCTCTCTCACTCTCCCATTTTAGGGAAAGTAGAACCCTAGCCCTAAAAATTTGAATGCGACTCGTAATCGGAATGGGAGCGAACAGCAACGGAGACGACGTCACGGAGATCATCCGACACTGCCCTGTTGGCCTCTTCCCCCGCGACCTCTTCCACCTCACCGTGATGAACCCTAAACCCTAAAATCTCTCTCTCTCTCTCTCTCTCTCTCTCCTTATTGCATTTGCATTTCAATTTTGAAGGAATCTAGAAATTCTGTCCGTTGATCAAGTGGGTCCCACCATGGTTGCTGTGATCTCGATGAGGACAGGTCATCCAGCTAGGCCTTGGGCCGCCCAATCTGATGCGGTTTGTGGGTCCCACCCTTGATTGATGATTCTTAATCTGCATTGGCTACTTTTTATGAATTCCTTGGAATTCATAGTATTAGTGCCTGTTTTGTTTGTGCTAGCATTGGGAATGCAATGGAATTGAATACATGGGAATTTCTGGGTCTCTCTCTTTCTCAAATGATTCCTTGTGGATTTTGGAATGTGCAGAGTTCATGGAGATTGGATATATGGGGCCTTGTTATCAGGCTCTGCTGGTTTTTACTTCATCAAGTGGTCAACACTGTGCATGTCATGATGAGTATTAAAGGGGTACTAGAAAGCTATTTTGTGCCAAGCGGATTGTTGAATAAGTATAAGGATTTGCAAGTGAAGAAGCTTCATTACCTGGCCATTGTGGTGGACAGTGAGGAAGCTCTTCAAACATTGAGAATTATCAAGCTTTTGCAATGGTTGTCAGCCATTGGTGTGAAGCATGTTTCCCTTTATGATATGGAGGGTAAGAGTTTATCACTGTATCCTTAATAAATTGATCATGTCTTAAAAGCAATCTTTTTGGACAGTTCCTACCAATTTGTTCATCATGTCCTTTTCTCTTCATTAGTGAAGCTTTTGGTTACCTCCTAAGGAAATTAAACAATTCAGAATGGATAATGAAGCACAGAGTTGTGACTTTTAGAAGCTCTGCTATGTGTGCTTTGGTTGGTGTTGCCACTCTTTGCTAAGCTGAAGATTTCCTTGAATGTATAATTAATCCATGGCGCTGTACATATTCATTTCCAATCCATCATCTTTGAGCAGTTGTGAACTAGGTTTGATGAATGGTGCTTATTTTCCCCTACTGGACTCATGCACAGCACTTGTGTGTGGGATTTTCAGTCCCTGCTTGAATGGTCTATGGACAGTGGGGCTTGAAAATGCATGTCCCCCTCTTTTACTAATATTGAGATCGTATAAAACACATGGAAAAATATATAATAGAAAAAGGATTCATGTGTTGCATACAGCAGGGCCCACTATCGTGGAATGTAAATGTGGTATAGTCCATTTCAATCCAAAATGTTGAAATCATCGAGCCGAAACTTTTGTAGACTGGAAAGGCATTGCTAGATAAATTGCAAAATCTTTTTTTTTTTAAAGCTGCTTTTTCACTTTTCAGTTGAGCACACACCAATACCCAACCCAGTTACCCATAATGATCAAGTCCAGTGAGCTAAGTGGATGAGAAATTTGATCATAGCTTGTTAAGAGTTCAATATTAAAACTCTTTAACCTGAATCCAGTTACCCATCATGGTGAATGGGTCAAGTTGAGTGAGCCAGGTGAATGGGAAATTTGATCATAGCTTGTTTAGAGTGAAATCCAGAACCCATTATGTGAATGGGGCAAGTTAAATGAGCCAGCTGAATGGGAAATATGGTAATAGCTTTTCTAGGGTTTACTATTAGAACTCTTTTACCCGAACCCAGAAGCCATTATGTGAATAGGTCAAGTTGAATGAGCCAGGTGGATGGGAAATTTGGTCGTAGTTCATTTAATGGAGTTTAATATTATAACTCTCTCAACTGAACCCAGAATGGGATGTCTCAGATGATGATGGTAATTCTTACCTCTTAACTTTTAGATCAATGCAAAACTTGACTGCATTTTGGCTTATGGTTTTCTAGTCCCACCATATAGCCACACTCGTATCAATATTAAGTTGCATGCATCTTCATTTTAGTTCTTTGTTGCTTGTATAATGCGTGTACTGCGTATGTCAAAGTCTGTGGATGCTTCAATATCACAATGTTTTTGAAGCCTTGTTATTCCTGTGCTCCATATCTATTTTCATTTCATACTTTGTCCAGGTGTGCTGAAGAAAAATAAGGAGACACTGCTAAAGAGACTGTGGGAGGTATTTTTACATCCTAATGTACAAGTTTGGGTGTCTCACTTTTTTTTGTGAAAAATTCTGTCTGAGAATGAAGAATTTGTTCATTTTCGAACTGTAATTTTAGGAGACCCAGAAAACTACTTTTGTGGGCTCTGATATCTTCAAGTAAAATTTGCCAAAAATGGTCAAATGTTGGGTGAGCCTGTGTGTCAGAAACTCGACCGTAGAGTTGGTATTCTCAGTTGCGTGATCATATAGAGCTTGCTGGAGACTGCGATCATATAGAGCTGCCATAGAGTCTCCTTCCAACATAAAGTAATCCAGGAGAAAGAAAGAGAAAATGGATATAAATGGGCTTGACTACAGAATGCCTGGGCGTTTTTTAGTTAAAAAAAAAGGTCTTTCAATAGGGCTCACCTAGATGCATGACATGGTAGGCATGGCAATGGAAGGTTTTAGACCTAGATAAGAGGATTATGAAACATCAGACTGATCAAATGATCCTATAGCTTAGCCCTTGAATTTTAAAGGTTATACACCATGCAACTCTTTTTGTGATAAAATCTGAATAATGTTTGGAACGGTGTAAAATTTGGGCTTTTGCCAATTGAAGGGGATTGGCGTGTGTGAAAGGATTTAATTGATAAAAGGTTTGCACTGAGCCCTCTAAAAGAAAGAAAAAGAAAAATGAGAAAAGGGTTGTTGCCGCCGGGGCGCCCCGGGGGGCAGGGGGGGGGGGGGGGGGGGGGGTGGGTTTTGTGTGTGTGTTTAGAGAAAAGGGGTGGGGCAAGTGGGTTATCTGGAGAATTCTATAGACATGCATACATACATATATGTACACACACACACACAGAGGAATTTGATCTGATACCTTGTGTGTACTTGATTATACCTTCTGCAAACACTTGCAAGAAAATACATTTGGCAGAACTGTGAATAATTTTCCAGCCCTTTATAATTGTACGACTGCAATAATCATAGTGTACTCTACTTAGTAGATTTAAATTAAATGGTAGTATACTACAAGGCAGTTTGGATTAGATGTGATAGAAAACAGGCAACACTGTCAAGAAAGAGTCTCCTAATGTGCTATTGTCATTGTGAACCATATAAGGCGATTATCAGAAAGTATGTATTCACTCGCATGAATGAAAATGCTCATTATCTACTTTTTTTTTCCCTTGTAACTAATACATTATGAAATGATGTGTTTGAGGCTGGAGTTTTCATTCAACTTGGTACATTGTGTAGGAATCTAATGAAAAAGCCACCTTTCTTGATGGAGGAAAAATGACACTGGAATTTCTTTCAGCCTCCAATGGGAAAGGAGGAATTGCTAAAGCTGCTAGTTATCTTTGTTCAAAGCATATGAAAGCTAAAATGTCAGGTGGAAATCAGAATGGGCGGGTTTTTACAGAAAGTGACGTGGACATTGCACTCAAAGCAGTTGGTCTCTCTCTCTCTCTCTCGATATCGATCTCGATCTCACTATATATATCTCACACAGACTCATAATCTTTTCTCTATCTATTCCTGATTTTAGGTTGTGGAGGGCCAGAACCTGATCTTCTTCTAATATATGGACCTGCAAGATGCCATTTAGGATTTCCAGCATGGAGAATGCGTTATACAGAGCTTGTGTAAGTTCTAATCTTTTTTTTTCTTTTTTTTTTTCAAATGGAATTTCTATTATTTGATAGAAGTAGAACTCTTCTTTTTTTTTTTTTGTTTTTTTTTTGTTTTTTCCCCATTATTTGGTAATCACTGGGTCCATTCCGTTTTTCCTGGGCCTTGTGTTACATTTGCCAAGGGCATTTAATATGTGCATGCTGACAACTGGATCATGTTGTAAATGCAATAGTTGATTGTCACTTCAAATTTTTTGGGCTTATTATTAATTTCTTCTGGAATGGACATGCATAAGAGCCACTCTTTCCTGCCCTATTTTGTTGATTTCTCTCTATTGGCTGACTTAAGGCTGATTGTTTTTGCAGGCATATGGGAACATTGAAATCAATGAAATATGGTGCTGTTGTAAAAGCCATTCACAAATTCTTGTCAGTGCGTCAAAACTATGGCAAATAGTTTGATGAAATTACCCCATTCTTGGCAGAATGTATAATTGTGACTCTTATAATCATTTAGAAGTTGTAGTGCTTTTAGCAAGAAAACATGTAAGATTATGTCTTTAGCTTCTCCGCTTCTTAATTTATATTGTGATCTAGAGCTTTACTTATTGGAAAAAGAAAAAAAAATTGAGCTAAAACTTGTGTTTGAAATTGACATGAAAATTGTTTAACTACCTATACCATATTTTCCTCTTTTTTTCCCTTTGACTTCCACTTTGGACCTTTTGAGTTTTGCTCAGATGTCAACTAATCTTCCTCAGGTTGAAGAACCCATGTCTTGATGCAATTAAAGTCACGAGCTCTTTGTGACAGTTGATTGTGGGTTTTTATTTTTTGAATTGGTTGACAAAGTGTTAAACTTAGCTTAGATTTGATAAGGAAAATTCAATGAGAGAATGATTTGCATCTTTGAAACTTTCAAACCCTTTTGTGTGGCTCATCCGTGCCAGTCATGGGGTTAGAGTGGGATTGAAAGCTTGAACAAAATCTGAATGATCTAGTTTTGTTGACCATCTATTTACATATCTGAAAGTATAATGGATTTATGGGCACTTACAAAATAATTGAAACTTTGGCGTCCTCAGATTGTTACAATGATCAGATCATGCTGATTTCTAGCCTGCATTTAATTCATATATAGAGCTCCAGTTTCACTCAACCTAGAATGGGCCTGTTGGGTTATATACTATGGAGGAACCCTCATAAAAAAAAAAGGTTTCATCCCAAACCTGTCATTGACATGCATCAATGGCGGCCATCCAATATTGAGTTTCAAACTTGAATTTATTGTTAAATTTTCTCTCCGATGACTAACAAGTTGGATCATTATATGGCTTGAGAATTAGACTTGTTGGGAATTTGCAACTTCCTTTTACTGTTTGAGGAACACCCTGTAGGTTTATGTGGTTGACAAATTCACGATCACAAAAAGAGTTTGAATATACTCTTGAGAATACAATAATTTTTGTGTATTTTTCTATGGAGATTGTACATCATTATATAGGTATTTACATGCCTATAATCTAGGCTCTAAGAAAGGAAAACCATCTAATTGTATCAATCACTAATCTAAGTTAAGAAAGCAACTAATTACAACAATTGTTATTCTAAGAAAGGAAAGTTAAAGCTGTCTCAATATTGACCAAATCAATTCCAGTTGTCTCAATATTGACCAAATCAATTCCACGTGAGATATAACATTGATGGGCTTTGGGCCTTGGGCCTTGGGCCTGTTTAACAGTGGTGAGATCCTCTCCCCACCTCCGTGCCTCTTTAGGATGGATCCTCTACTGAAGGTATTTTGGTATATTTTGGAACCAAGATGAATCCCACATTTATTAAGAGATATTCTGTGTGATTTGGCTCCAGATAAAATGGGCTCCAGTATTTCAAATCTCATTCTCAGGAAATTATCGTCTCGGGTATCTTGGGTTTCTCTGCAGGTTTTATCGGGATAAATTGTTTTTTAGATTCACATGATTTTACATTTTTCACCATTTTATTATGGTAATATTTCTTCTCCTCGCATTTTTGTGATGACAGTTTTAATGCTGTTGATACAATACTGTAGAAACATTAATTTTTGATGTTTTCAAAATATTTGCTAATTTTGTGTTGTTTCATGACCAATTAACATGTAAACAAAGTTTCAATTAACTAGATTTCCAAATAAATCATTGCAGCCTAAACCTCTTCCAAAGCTCCCAACTGGTTTCAAGCGAGTTTTTAATAGCCACTTTCTTTTTTCAAGGTGGCGTTTGTGCAACAGGAAGATCTGTGGTCGATAGGAAAATTATTCTGATTTTTCATACATCTACTATTCCTTTGGTTGGTGTAATTTATCTTTTCTTGTGCAAAAGCAAAATTGAACTGATTTTATTTCATAGAAAGGATTTTAATTTCCTACAAAAGAAGTAGGAATGTAAAATTCTTCTCTGGAAAGGAATGTAAGCTTCTTTTTTACCGTAAAAACAACAGAAATTTGCGCAACCATGAAGTTATTTATTAAATCACATTGCTTTCATGAAAAGGTAGAAAAGGCCAACTTGGGATACAAAATGGTAAAAAGTGAGGCCTAAATCCAAGATTTATCTAGTCACATTTCCAATTGTTAAAATAAAAAACTGGTCGGACCAATCAACAAAATCATGGATCATGGCACATCCCTTTGGAGGACAGATTGCCTAATAACAACACTGACCCCTATACATGCAATGAAGGGCACTGGAAAGTGGGAACATACAGAGTTCTGCATTTGTTAGTTGGGACCTTAGATGGTTAAAATAAATCTCCCAAAAATGAGGAGACAGTTAGAAGACCGTGTGCAGGGACGTTCTTCTTAAGGCCCACCTCTTGTGGGGCCCTCACCTATTTTGGTAACCAATGGGAAGGGAATACATAAATTTTGTAGTTTGAGTTGAAAATAGTTAGGGGGTGTTTGGAAACCGAAGATTACTCAAGATTTTAAGATATTTTTTGATGTAATAGATAAAAATGTTTAATTTTTATTTTAAACTATTTGGAAAGTATAGATTATAAGTTACAATATAGAGTTTTCTTTCCCTCCCTCTGCAAATCTCTCTCTACCTCTACAAGTTCTCTATGTGCTCTCATTTCTTTTCATCTTCTTTTTCTATTATTTGGTATGCCTTAAATGTTTATCTTCTTCTCTTTTTGTTTGTTCCCCATCGAGAAATTTTAACCAAAACGATTGTTGCCTTTTGCTTCCTTGGTGGGGATGCACGGTGGACCATGGGGCTGCTGACCAGAGACGGGCAACAAGGAGATCAGATTGGATCTCTGGTAAGGCCTCAAGATGAGGCCTAGATTCTCAAGACATTGCTACCATGGTTGTGCAAGTTGAAGAAATCGAAAAGAAAAAAAAAAACCTGATTGGTGGGATCCTTGGTGGGCACACTAATCAAATGAAAAGAAGAGGACCTGCTGCTCTGTCCTCTTGTGGTTGAGAGAGAAGGCTCCTTTGTGCCAAAACGTCTGCAAAGAAAAAAAAAAAACATTTTTACTTATTTGCACAACCATGTTTCTTCCTCCTATTCACCAGTATAGAAAACAAGAAGGCAAAACACTTTTCCTCCTTTGCCTCTTTTGTATGCAGCAGTAGTAAAAACTTCCTTCTCTGTTGGCTTCTCAAAAAAAAAAAAAAAATCACAATGGCCCAGCATGATTTGCATACAAGTCCTCGTGATTAGTGCCAACCTTATTTGCTAACTTCTTTTGCAACACAACTGAAAAACAAGAGGATGAATTTCCTTGTTATGTACGGACCCCATCGAAATTGCACTTCACTAAAAAAAAGAAAAAAAGGCCATCAGATATCTTAAGTTATTTCAAATACAATGATGGTCTATCCTCACCAGAAACCCTTCGAGAGCTCTAGTAAACAACGGAGCAAATCCTTACAAAGGACTGCCAAAATTCCTCCACTTGCATCAAAATTGTGTTGAGAGTTACTTGGTTTGTAATAATTTATAGCTAATTGTCTATACTGCCTCAACCCATTCTTTGAAAAGATTGATAGGCATAGTCTTTGGCATGGGCGCGCCTTTGTTTTATTTTTTTGTTTTTTTTCCAAAGTTTAATTCCACCTTGGGCAATGAGCATGTGGCCATCCATTAAGTGGAGGACAAAGGACAGGGAAATAGAAAATTTTTGTAAGAGTTTGATTATTAGTGGTTTCAAAACTCCATATTTGATGATCAGAGTTATTAAATTTAATGAATTTTTAGGTTGGCCAGTAAGATTCACATTGTGCCCTATTTTTAGAATAATGAATGCAATGAAAGGTAACCCATATCCACTGTGGTCATCTTCTTCCACAAGAAACCCGACAGAGGAGACTCTCTCCCGCCTCTCCCTCTCTTGCCATGCACACTTACTCAAATTAATTAGGGCATGTTGCCAGACGTTACCCTAGTTTCTAAAAAAAAAATCGAGTTGCTCTCTTGCACTCTTCCTTTCTTGTATGCATTTTAATTTTTAATATTTTGAATAAATATGAGCAAGGATTTGATGATCTTGTATTGCTTTTAACTTTTAATGAGTTGTTTGTTATCGATGTAGGAAAAGGCAGAGGCAAGGAAGAAGAAGACGAAACCACATTACACTCTACAACAAGTAAGTGAAGGTTGCATGTATTCTATCACTGTATTTTGTTTGGAATTTCTTCTTAATTCTTCTGCAATCTCTATTAAAAGCACCATTGAAGTACTTTGTGTGTGGAAAGCTTTAGCTAATGGTTTTGACTGTGGAAGTATCTATTGTACTTGCTGTTATTGGAATCAATCTGCAATTCTGAATGAGTATTTTATTATGTTATTGGAATCAAAATGCAATTCTAAATGGTGGGGTAGTGTCCTATTACACTATGGTCTAATATGCCAAATAACAATGTACTTGGCCCATACTACATGTGTTGCTATATAATTATCCTACTTTTCTGTAAAAATTTTTTTGCCAAAGTTAGAAGAAAAACATTGATTTCCATGACTGACAAGTTTTATTGATAGGGTTCTTTTTCCTATTGTGGGACTAAATGATTCATGTTATTACTTTGGTGAATGTTTGTAATAGTATTTTGAATGTTTGATAAAATACAAACATTTTAAATGAGATGTATCATTTTTTTATAGATGTTGTCACTTCCATCTAGCTCTAGATGTGCAAATAGAGCACAATGGACACCACTACATGATTCGTTTGTGGTGAGATTTCTAGCTGAACAAAAGAAATTAGGACGTTTTTCAGATAATGGCTTTAAAAAAGAAGTGTGGAAGAAATGCTTAGTTGAATTGAATAAGCGATTTGCCATAATGGTTACTCCAACACAATTGAAAAGTCATGTGGTTGACCTACAAAAGAGATATCGCTTTGTTAAAGCAGTAAGAGCAATAAGAGAGCAAAGTGGATTCGGGTGGGATGATCTTTTGTATATGTGCACAGCCAATGATGTTTGGAACCGTTACATTAAGGTATAAATACAACTTTATATATTTTTAAAATTAAAAAGTATATGTTATAATAGTCTTTTGAGAATATTTAATAATAACTTATATACCTTTATTGTAATAGGCACACCCTGAAGCAAAAGTTTGGCGAAGAATACCTTTTCCACTTCATGGTGAAATTAGCATCTTATATGATGGTAATTGTTAAAATAAATTTAAATAATATTTGATGATATTTTAGGAATAATAATTAATAAAATGTTATTTGGTATTGTTAGGTGCTTTGGCCGAGGGTAGGTGGGAAATGTCAAGCAATATTTCTTTCAGTCAACTTCTTACAGAAGAGCCGATCTCAATTCCAAATACAACTAATTCCGCAACATTTACTCTTGCTTCTGACGAACAACTTGATGATATTGATTTGAGTTTTGATGAAAATATTGGAATAGAGCACTTGAATCGTAATCATCCCCGTACCATTAAAACTCAAAGTGCTCCACGGCATAAAAGATGACAATATAAAAGATTTAAAGCATTAACAGTTGATAGACTTTGTGAAGAGATATCAAAGATGGTTGCGTCATCTGACTGATTAAGTTCAATAAACTCAATGACACTACCTAAAGATCCTTACGCATATGAGTTATGTGTAGAGGAACTCCAAAAGATGGAAGACTTAGAAAAAGAAACTCTCATCCAAGCTATAGAAATTATTCGTGATCGGCAATATGTGATTGCATTTATAATTCTTCAAAAACCCATGCGGAGGAAGTGGCTTGAGAAGAAATGTAGTGGAAATTAGATGTGTTAGATTATTTTAACTATGGGATTCCATGTCTATTTGTAGCAAGTGTTAAAACTAGTTTTATTTGTATTTTTATGAATAAACTCTATATGTTTGTTAGGCAAATATGAACACAATTTATGTTGATACGTTTGTTTATTTTATTAAGATTTTTTTTACTATATGTGTAGTTGGCATAATGAAATGATTGCAATTTATGTGTCCTTCTATTTACTTATATTATTTTTTTTCACTTTCATTGATTAACAATATATGATGTCAGCTTTATTCTAGTTAATTCATGCTCATTATATTTTAAAGTTAGCATAAGAAAAAATGGATTTTATATTTAATTTTTATGATAGGAGTTTCAATTAAAATCTCTTTGCCCCAGTGCTATACAATGTTTAGCCGCAACAACATTGTGGAAAAAATTGAACAAATGAGATTGAATATGTTAGTTTTAGCAACTATCACTGCATGGTATACAGAAAAGAATTTTGGACAAAAAACTATGTCGTGACTCTGCTATTTCCAGTCATGATTATGTTCAAGAGTTACTAATTGGTCATCCAGAACGATTTCAACAAGTTTGTCGAATGGAAAAACTGGTATTCATGAAATTTTGTGAAGTTTTTTATGAAAACAACTTGATACAAGGGACTAGGGCTACAACTATTGAAGAACAGCTTATAATTTTTTTATTTACATTGGGTCATAATGCTGTTAATCAACAAATTCAATAGAGGTTCCAACATTCTGAAGAAACCATTAGTCATTATTTCAATAATGTTCTCAATGCAATTGTCTCTCTGTCACCATAGTACATTTGTTTTCCATCAACAGATACGCCTTTGAAAATAGCTAATGATAAACGATTTTATCCTTTCTTTCAAGTAATTTGTTAACAATTTTATTTTTCTTCATCAATTGGTAAACATCTTTTAAATATTAATTTAATGTAGGATTATATTGGTGCAATTGATGGTACACATATACCAATTGTTATTGATGCTGATCGTCAAGCGCCTTATCGAGATAGAAAAAGATGGTTATCGCAAAATGTAATAGTAGCATGTTCCTTTGATTTAAAATTTGTTCATGTACAAGCGGGTTGGGAGGGTTTTGCGGCTGATTCTAATGTTTTACATCCTGCAGAAAGATCTGGATTTCATGTTCCAAAAGGTTAATAATGATGACTTTTACTTAAAAGTTTTTATATAGATTTCCTTGAACTATTTTTCTTATTATAATTTTTATTTATATGCAGGAAAATATTATCTTGTAGATGTAGGGTATGCAAATACTCCAAGTTATATTGCACCATTTCGTGGAGTTCGATATCACTTGAAAGAATTTGTACGTGGAAATAGAGGTCCTCTTGATGCTAAAGAACTAGTTAACCTTCGACATTCATCACTGCGGAATGCGATTAAGAGAATTTTTGGTGTAGTTAAAAGCCGATTTCCAATTTTGAAGAATGCATCTCACCACTCTTGTGACAATACGTTGAAAATTATAATTGCATGTTGTATTCTACATAATTTCATTTGAATTGAAACGGGTGGTGATGATTGGATATATGGGGAATATGATAAATTGCCTGTGGGCGAATTTGCTCAAGATGATGATGATTCCAGATCAGTAGTTGATTATCAGAGTGTAGAACAATGAAGATTGATGGGAAATGAAATGCGAAGAGAAATTGTAGATGCAATGTGGGAAGAACGATGCCTTCATATTAATAGTCTTTGAGATTAATTATAGCTTTACAGGTTGGTATTTTACATTAATGAAAATAAAATAATGCTTATAAACTTTCATCTCAAATTATTTCTTCATTATGTTTATAGCATTCTTTTTAAAATATTTATGAATAGCCAAACACATTACTTTAGAATATGCAGAAATATTCTACAATTACCAAACACTAAAAGTATGACTCTGTTAAAATATGCAAAAGCTGCCAAACATAAAAAAATAGTGGAATATTATAATATATTAATATTATAATATATGAGAAAAGAATTTTTCAATATCTAAATCTACACATATTTTATTCTGCTAGTACCCAAACACCCCCTTAACAATGCATATGCTGTCGGTAGATGATGAATTCGTTTACTGTTAATACTTTTTGCCATCTGTACTTGATGAAACTTTTGCTTTTTCTTGCTTAATATGGTTTATTTAAACAAGTTATGGCAGCTAAAGAAGTCAATGAGCATAAAAACGAGAAAATCGTGACAGCTACCAAGAAAGGTGGTGCAGTTTTGGTTCAGTGGTTGCCTGATACAATAAAGTCAAACTACCATGTTTTGCAGCATGTATGTTTGCATCTAGCATATTTTTTATCTGAACTCTTGTAGGTTGATTGATATCTGGTACATATTGCATACAAAATACAGTCCAGCTAACATATTTCAGATAAGTGACTACCATATCTTATAGTATCAATCTATCTTTATATATGCATTTACACATCCACACCCAAAGATAGTGGGGATTGATTGCATAAGGTTGACTGTATGGTCTGGTCAAGTAAGATCAAATCACATCTATTTTTGTGGGATCCACCCTCCAAAGATTTTAAGTATTAAAGTTGTAGCCTACTGCATTTACCTATGACAGACTTGATTCTTCTCAATGAAAGCAATATCACAAAGTGGATTGAAGAAAAATGTGGTTCTTAATAATGATTTATTAATATAAGAGACATGGGCAATCTATGATGATCCAAACTGTCCATTAGATGCGCAGTTTCATCCCCCATGATTGTATAGAATATTTAGTTCAGTTGCGGGTGGAGTGTACAAACACAATGGAGCCATTTTTTCCACATGTTGAATCCTACGATCATCCTACTTTGATTGACTTGAAATACCTGAAATTTGGTGCATATACTAAACTTGAAAAATTGGAGGGAAGATTGAATTGACAGTTTGGATCCGTCCACCTCAGAGGTCACCTTCTTTTTATGAAAACTTGAATTTTAGTAAAAAAAAAATGTGACTAAGGTGATGCTTGACAAGTCTAGATTTTTTTGATGTATTCCCTTCAATCTGATTCAAATAAATGTTGCAGTGCTTTACACTAGTTAAGAAAAGTTTATGTCAATGTCTAATTGAATCAGCTTTGAGAACTTTTGCCTTTCTTTACAGAAAGTTATAGAAAGGTAACATTTTCAAGAAAACATGAATGTCTAAAGCAGTTAGGCTTTTTTTATTTTTGATTTTCTTTTACAAGTTTCCAATATAATTTGATATATGACAACTTTGCCCATGTAATTTTTTTCATTTACAAGGGATTTGAGGTTTTGATCTCATGCATGCACGTTCTGCACACACTACACATGACGTTAACCAGCTAAGCAACAACAATAGGTATATAATTTTTTTTTACTATCTGACAAGTTTGCTTTTGAATTGATTCGGACATGCCAAACACCGTATTTATTGAAAAAATTCTATGTCAAATAGATCCAATTTGCTTTTTTGAATTGATTTGGACATGCCAAACATTTTATTTATTGAACAAACTCTATTTCAAACAGATCCAATTGAGTCAGCTCTATTCCAATTATATTAGACTTAGAAAAGATGCTTTAATATGTGATGTAACCACCTTTCTTTTTCTTTTTCTTCCCTTTTTATTTATTTTATTTATTTTTTTGAGAACTATTCCAAATTTTGATTGTTGCAGTGAATCATAGACCCACATGGGTAAACATTGCTTCATGCATCCTTTTGACAGTTTGGATCTTCTCAATGTGGACCCAATTTGTATTAATTTGATTCAACATTCATCACTTAGTGTGAGACTGAAGCTGGTTACAAAATTCTTCATTTTGTGGCAGGGTGGTGATATCTACGATGCCATTTTGAACCAAACAAATGTTGGGGCCAACAATAACAAGTTCTATGTGATTCAAGCTCTTGGTATTTTCTTCTTTCATTCAGTGTAACATTCACAAAAAAAAAAAAAAAAAGAAAAAAAAGAAAAAGAAAAAGAAAATCTTTAATTCAGTATTCGGTACTTTTGTTTATATGACAACACTTTTCTTGTTATTTGGCTTCTATAATCAGTGCTTTTAAGCGTGAAATATTGTGAGAAAAATCACATGCTCAAATAATTAGAGCAGAGTTCAATTGCTTTTCAGTTTGTACATGTGAGGCCCTTATCTTAGATATCAAGTCATTGAATTTGTGGTCCACTGCAGATAGCCAATGCACAAATTTTCTAATGGGAGGATCCTGGCCTTAAAATTAATAACGATAACAGATGGATGAGAAGGGAATTACGGCAATCATCTACATTCAATGGGAAAAAGGTCAATTTGTTAGATGGGGTGTTACAATCTGGTAGATTCTCTGCTCATAGCTGAGACCATCATATCAACAGATTGCACCATGGTCAAATGTCCAAAGATTGGGTGGATTTAACCTTTTTCCCCTTCTCATATGAGTGGCTATGTTGGCTTCACTTTTCCGAACTGGAATCCAAGTAAACTGTGCATCGTTATAAGCCAAGCATTGTTGCCTCCGTTGGGTCATGCAATAACTGATGCTTGGTTTTTGGGGTTAGGCCAACATAGCTGGTCTGCATTGGGATAAATTCTTGGGCCCATCCAATGGACGGCGCCTATTTTCTGTCTGCACAATCTGGGCCTAGGCCTGTGTATGCTAACTGTCATGATTATAGACTCTTCTCCCCCTGACAGATTTTGCACATGGACTTGCAAGTTGCCACATTGAATGGGCTGGGTTGGGCTGTTCTTAACTTTTAAGCCCACGGGTTGGACTTTGTTCTGAACATTGGGTCTTATAATTTTAATGGGATGGGCTTGGATATGCTTCGGCCTGGCATAACCTGTCCCTTGACCAGCCCTACTTAGTTCTATGCATTGCATTCTTTTCCATTTGGATCCTTACTGGTTATATTCCAAATTTCAATGCAGAATCTGATGGTGGTGGCACATTCATGGTTTACAATAGATGGGGTAGAGTGGGAGTTGAAGGACAAGATAAACTGCATGGCCCTTACATGTCACGAGATAGTGCAATCCAAGAGTTTGAGCAGAAGTTCTATGATAAAACAAAAAATGCATGGTCTGACGCAAAGATTTTGTCTGTCATCCAAGGAGTTATACTTGATTAGAAATGGACTATAATGAATCGGAAGAAGAAGCAGATGTACATTCATCTTCTTCAAATTTATACTCTGCAATTACATTATTTTACATTCCATTTGTTTTTACTTTTTCATTCTATTTCCATTTTTATTGATTTTTCTGATTTTCTAAAAATTTTTTCTCAGGTTGTAAATAAGCCTAATAACTCTTTAGTTAACATTCAGCCTCGAGAGACCCGACTTGAACCCCGGATTGCAAAGTTTATCTTTGTTATTTGCAATATCAGCATGATGAAGCAGCAGATGTTGGAAATAGGTCAGTGATCTACTCTTCTATGTTGTATGGGACAAATTATGTGACTCCGAATATAGGTTCTGATGGGCATTGTCTTCTGTATTTCATTGACTAAGAGAAGACATTTATCATGATTAAAAGTTAAAACAACTACAAGCAATTTAGTTGCAGTTACCCTAATTTCTATTTCTTTGTTGTTTTTATGATGGTTCCTTTTTAGTGTTCTCTGCTTACACTGTGATTACTTCTTTTACTGTCTAAAGTGTTATATCATTGGGAATCTTATCATTTTGTTGACTTGCTTGCCTTTTTCCAGGGTATAGTGCTGAAAAGTTGCCACTTGGGAAGCTAAGCAAATCTGCAATTCTAAAGGCAGGTTTTGGTTCATGCATGTGATATCTTTATATTCGAAATATGGGTATTTGATATCAGATCTTCCAACGTTGGATGTTGTCGGGACATCCTTATTGATGATTGGGCCCATCACATCAATGGTTTTGAGTTTTGACTTATGAGAAGTAAACCATGGTTCAGCATGTATTGAATGGGGAGGTCTGGACTGTGGAGGACTACATTGGTTGTCCTGCCGTTCCCCAAAATAGCCTATATTAAGCTAAGACAGCCTGTGTTAAATGTATGACGAATGGAATAATCTTACTATAGTTTTCAGTACCTCGTTTCCTGGAGATCCTTAGATCCTTATTATTATTATTATTATTATTATTATTATATCATCATCATCATCTCTAGGTTCAGATGAGCTAAAATTCCAAGTTACATATCTCCTCTGCCAGAATATTAATTTCATTACATATCACTACTGCAATTTTTGAATATTTGTTCTTGCATACTAGGCCTTATCAAGGTTATTCCTTTTCTAGTCCATTAATGAAAGTGGTATGCTTTCATCCTTGCTTCTTACTTTATGGGGAAGGCTACACAGATTGATTATGGACTTTTTATCTGTCATTTCAGCTGCTGATACTGAAACTTCAGGGAATATGTTTAAGTTTCTTTTAGTTATAAATTTATAGTAGTACTAGTACCTAAATTTACTTTTTCTATGGCCTTGTTTGAATCTTTATCCATCATTTTGAGTTCTTGATTTCTTTTGTGTTCGGTTTCATGGTTAATTGTCTGTTCTGTTCTCTACTTAATATATCTTTCTTCATTTATGGACCCACTTAGTATGTTCTGCTCTCAGCCTTTTGATCTTGGCTAATAGAGAACAATCTTCATTTTTCTATTCAGAATTTCTCTAGTTCTAAGCCAGGTTACTTGTCTAACTCTAAATTGGTGGTGGACACAACTAACTGTAAAAACATACATATTAAATGGTATAAGATTCTGTTAAGTGATGGCAGATTAGGGAACTTCAGATGGGAGCTCCCCCTTTGACTGTATAGATATATGCGATAACTAATAATTCCTTTTGTTGCTTTGATGTTGAAACCTCTTCCTTTTTTACTAATATTTTTGTTCACAAAAAGAAGTCTGACTGTGACGTTATCATGTTATCAGTTAACTGATGCTTCTCTCAATGTATGTTATTGCTTTTTGCTGAGATGGTGCTGCACCTTCTGTTGCCGTGCAGGATTATATTGATAGTGTGTAAATGTAGTCCTTTAATGATTATCAGGGCTATGATGTGTTGAAGTGGACTTCCGAAGTGATGAGCCAACCTGAAAGGAAGAAACTTGAGCTACTAAGTGGGTAAGCAGTATTTTCTTATGGAGGTTCCATGGTTCCATGGTTGCGTTTTTTGCATGTACAATTTTAATAACATAACTTAAAATTATCAGGACATACTTGTCTATGTATATACGACAATTAGTTGTAATACTTGTGCAATTTTTGATCCCTCCATACACTTATCCATATGTAAAGAATTCTTGGAGACCTGTCCAGTAT
Organism: Sextonia rubra; assembly: GCA_037013555.1. NCBI lineage: Eukaryota > Viridiplantae > Streptophyta > Magnoliopsida > Laurales > Lauraceae > Sextonia > Sextonia rubra. Next base: position 11,551,833 of record JASUAD010000007.1, on the reverse strand, counting down.
TTGTCTTCCATATAATGTGTATAACCAAGTCGGTATTTATGACAAATTTAGGGATTTCTAGGTGAGTTGAGGATACACAGAGGAATGTCCAATCTATTTGGATACATTTAGGGCAGTGTTTTAAAACTGCGCTGAGTTCTACTCGATTCAACTCGGCCATGACTGAGTCAGGTACTCCTACCCAACTCGGATGAGTCTCTTCTCCTTCCAAATCCCTTTCAGAACCCCAAATCCACACTGATCAATATCCAAATCCAATCCGTCAAAAACCCGAATCCACATCCATCAAAACCCCGAAATCAACACCAATCTAGAGCCCAAATCCTAATAAATCCATTTTTTTCCCGTTTTCCCCTCCTTTCTTTTTTCTTTATCTTACCCTTTGCTCTCAACTACCAAAGAAAGAAGAGAGGACAAATTTAGACCCAACTGAACTCCGCCGAGTTGACCCAACCTGAACATGGCTGAGTTGGGTGCTGAGTCCGGGTCTTCAAAACCTGCCATGAAGCAAGGTGTGTCCTTGATCTCACCTTTTGTTTCTCATATGCCTCGGCCAACATTCATAAAGTAACATGAGAACTTCTGAGAAACAAAAATGATTGGTTCTTTAATTGGCTGTAACCAGTTCCAAATGACTCATGTGATTTGAAGGGTTAAGTAGCCCAGGCTTTCCTTAGAAGAGATTGTTTGATGGAGAATTGGTTGGCCCATCGTTGCCACTGGACAAGACTAGAATTGAACTTCCTCACAACCTATTATGATTGATCTTTCTCGTTCTTTTCTTGGCCATCTCTACCATTGTTTTTGCTAACATGCTAAATTAGAGGTTAAGGAAGGGCCCTTTGTTGTCACAGCTGTTGTTTTCATCTTTTTTGTTTCTCAATCATTTGATGCAGCATGGGGGCTTGCATGGGGATGGAGAGGCTTTGAGGGATTATCCTGTTAAATGGTGCAATACTATTAACAATTATTTGTGAGCGGACTGGTGGAGGAAACTTTTGACAAAAGTAAAGAGGGTGGTTATTAACCAGTTAAGAACCCAGCTCTTGAAATTAGCTCTTAACGTTTATGAGCATTGGATGAGTCATATGAAAAATTGCTGAAGTGAGATTTGGGATGCTATGCCCTCTGCAGCATATTTGGATACATTGGATTATTTTGATATGTTAATAGTTGCAATGATCGTGAATTCTTGATAGCTGATGTTATCCTGTATTCATCACATCTTATTTGAGAGATTTGATTTTTAGATACTCTTTTCTTTTTTAATTATAAGATCTAGCACTTGAATTTAGAGTTTATTTGTTATTTTGGTTTTCATAATTTTTCATGTTTCACATTCCATTTTCATTGTAGAGAATTCTATACGGTTATTCCCCATGACTTTGGATTCAAGAAGATGAGTATGCTCTCTCTCTCTCTCTCTCTCTCTCTCTCTCTCTCTCTCTCTCTCTCTCTCTCTCTCTCTCTCTCTCTCTCCAAGATATTGGGTTTTGCACATTCTTTCAGATTTATCATCCATAAATGAGAGCTAATGTATTTGAAATTAAACAATGACAGGTGCATTTGTCATTGACACACCTTACAAGTTGAAATGCAAGTTGGAAATGGTAATTACTTTCCATTTTATCTAATGCTAGCCACCAATTGGGACACGTTAAGATATTGTTTGAGATTTTATTTTACATGGAAGTGGACATTCCAATATGCTAATATTAATAGCATTTGATCTAATTAGCTACACTTCAGTTTCTTGGACTTTCCATAATCCTAGTCTGGATATATGTTCTATCTAGATTTTGATTGTGGCATCAAATTACAAAACAATCAGCTCTGAATTTTAATATGCAGCTCACTTGATATTCAACTATCCACTACTTGTTTCCTTCTATGGATAACATACACCTCTGTTGTGAATTTCGAAGGTTGAAGCACTTGCTGAGATTGAGGGGGCTACCAAATTGTTGAAGGATGATATTGAGATGCAGGTATCTATCTGGAGTTTTTATATCTAGATATAATATATCTATATATATGTATGATATTGCTCTTTTGATAGCTAGGTTGGATGCCATAGTCATTGGCAAGAGGATTATCTCATCCCTATGTCAAGGAGGAGCTGATGGGACATATAGCAGGTGTCAATTTTGCAAAATGATTTTGATTCAGCTTACCTTCTAAAAAAATCCAGTATTTTGGATATTATAAGACATGGTCATTAGTCTGTGTTTCTTGAGCATTTTGAATTGAGAACAAGTGTCAAAAAGCAAACATACATGCCGTGTAAGGTTAAACAGAGTTAGTATGAATGAATGATTTCAGTCATTTTGACTGTTTTGGTGCTTTTTTATTTTATTTTATTTATTTATTTATTATTTAATTTCACTACTCATTTGTTTTGTTATTTCGTTTGGTTGAAGGTAGACTGAATGATCCCTTTCAAAATGATTGAGACATCCGTTGTTCATAATTTCGAGGTTGTTTTTTATGCTTTTCAATCCTTAATCGCTTTTTCTAGAGTCTCTCGCTTATGTGCTTTGCTTTTGTAATTTTCATTTTTCTGTTGGGTTCTGGGTATAAGGCTCTTGTGTCCTTGTTTTGTTCTTCCCCTCTATTGTACCCTGGCTTTTCTTCTCTTAACATATCTTTCTGTTACCTTAAAAAAAATCATTTTTTCCATTTTCTTCAAAAAACACGAGCACATACAGCATATATATGCACAATATAATATCCCTTCACATATCTTGCATTTTTGTTTGTGGTTTCTATAGAAGTTGATGGTTTTTCTTGGATTGTTATTAATTTCATTAGAATAAATAATAGTAACAATAATCATTTTCTTGTGTCATTTTATTTTTCATTTTTTATCTTGTAAATATGCAATCTTTTGAGGTTGCCTAACGAGGATACTCATCCAAGTCAGGGTGGAAGTACTGAATCAACATGGTTTTTGGTTGGTTTTAGTAGTCCCCATTGTTGAGATTTTAATACTTAGTTACCCTAAGTGCACATTTGGAAACGGCTTTGGATTCATCAGCTTATGGAATCCACATGGACTTTTTTCGTGGATGTTTTTGGGTGTAAATTCCACACCTGTGAACCTGCAATTTTTGAAGAGTAGAGGGGGTTCCAATATTTACTAGAAGTCACAAGTCTGATCCTTCTCCTCAGACCTCAAACCCTCATAATTGTGAAGTATTGTTGAGACTTTTCCAATGGAAAATTTCTGTTCCAAACAATGGATCAAAACATCCGCAGAAAATTTCTGTTCTTTGACAGAAATTCTGCTCCTCAGATGCGCCCCAAGTGTACAGGGGGCCAAGGTTTACAGCTACCTTGGATCTATTCATCGAGTGTCCATCACTGTGGTGGGGCTTTCTTGTTTGAGTTATCTGTAATCCAATCTGAACTTTATCTCCTTTCTCTGCTCTCTGTTTTCTGTTCTGTAGGATGATCCCATGTACTCTCACTATCAGTGCCTTCATTGTGAATTGACACCACTGGAAGTTGGTTCCAGGGAATTTTCTATGGTAAGTTGTTCGTTAATAATAACCTCAATAAATTTGGAACTACCCATGAAGATGGTGTCCGTGCAACCATGATCATGCAAGACATGAATGCAAGCCTGTTTTGGGACAAAATGTTCTAGTGATCTACACTCTTTACCCAATAAAAACCAGCACCCTGAATGGTACTTGAATTAATTTAATGTAGGAGACAACGTCATAGATGGTCCTTCAATGTTAATTTGTTTGCAACTTTGCATGACTTACAGTTGCCTTAGAGGTTTGCTTAAGCAATTGATCCACCCTTACATAGTTACATTCTATATTCTGATCTTGACTGTTTGAGCTACCTAGAGGATAATATATTGAAAAATAAAATTCACTCCTTTGTTTCTATTGCAACTGGGCCCTGCACAAGCTTTCCACGGATCATTACTTGAATTCATATGTTGGTTAGCCTTCCATGTGCTATGGATCTAGGCTCCTGCTATCATCCAACTATTTCTACTTTATTTAAGTAACTGACGCCGGGCATCAGGAACATATGTAAGCCAGCCAAGTAAATCCTCAGACCTCAAAATGTTGATTTCAGATAGTGTGTTGGTTTAAAGTGTCCAAATCCTGCACCAAGTAACATAATCACAAGTGAACTTCACCTTTTTGGAAGAGTAAAGGATCAATTAATATGTTAAAAGTTGAAGTTACTGCTAAAATGAGGGAAGGTGCTCGCTTGCTGAGATGACCAAGAAGGTCTGATATTCACACTGTGGAACTGCCTTCAAGATATAATTTGCTGCACCTTCTATGGAATCCCCTCATCCTACTGGACCTTGATTGACCCAGTCTAATTCGAGGTGCATCAGTGAATAAGTTTCCTCTATCAGAATGCAGAAGATGAGGGATCTTGTGGAACATCTAAATAAATAGTAGATCAAACTGTAGATTGCGTTAACCATGACAAGAACACCAATAGCCTAGGCATGTGAAATAACAAATTTTTCTAATCAACCGCAAAATTTCATCAAATAAGAAAGATTGCAGCAAGCAAGGATATAAATATCGGCCGATACGAAGTGTATCGGCCATTGGCGCTACGCTATTTGAAAAAAATTGCCGCTCACAAATGTATCGGCCGATACGTATTGGCTGTGGGGGGGGGGGGGGGGGGGGGGGGGTGTTAAAACCCCCCAGCCGATTTTTTGACCCACTTTTCCCCTTTTAACTTTTATCTTCTCCCCTCTTCACTGCTCCCAGCCCCTTTCCTTGCCTCCATTTTTCAAATCCTCTCAAAAAAACAGTAAAATCATCAACAAAAACATAAAAAACAATCAAGAATGGCTCCATAACATGCTTATCAAGGGCAATGGAGAGTGTCATCACCCACACATATAGATGAGCAAGGGAATATGGGTGGAAGTGGAAATGTAGGAGGGGAACAAACAGCATCTTGGAACCCTATTTATAATGTTCCACTTCCACATTCAGACTACAAGCCGTATCCTCATGAACCATTACAATATTATCAGTATGGTCATGTGCAACAAGAAGAAGAACAATCTTCGGCTTCAGGGTCTTACTCATATGGTGACTATGATGATAGTCAACCTCAATATAGATATCCACCTCCTCCAAGCTCCTTTGATTTCTTCTTTGCATTCCAAGATCCCAATGCTCACCAATAGCAAATTCAATTTGGGGAGAATGTGCAATATCATAGGGGCACAAACACAACAAATGATGATGAAGATGATGACAGTGATAGCAATGTGATTCCTGGAAGACATTTCCTTTGGTATTAGATTAGAGCTAATCAGCAAAATATTCCTCCATTAGAAAGTCTTTGCTCTTTAAGTAGATTAGTATATTATTTTTCTATGAAGTTTGAACATAGTTTATCTTTTATTCTTGAATGAATCTTGATGAAATTTGTTTATAACATTTTTTTTATAAGCCTTAAGTTACTATTTAAGTTGACATAATTAAACAACATGAATCCATATGAAAAACATTTATTATTCATATTCTTTTCTATTGATACAGCGATACAGGATCTCATGCAATGAGGGGACCGCTACATACTCATATACTAGTTGCTTTTGCAAAACAAACACATATTCCATCATTTTCCAATATTCTGGATTTTCTGGAATTTTTTTGGATTTTTTTGAAGACTTTTTTAAATCACACCGCTATGCCGTTACGTATTGCCGCTACCGTTACGTATCGCCCGCTACGTATCGTTTTGGCGACGGGCCGCTACGCCTGCCGCAACCGCTATTTTCATCCTTGGTGGCAAGTACAGCTAAAACCTCTCAGTCGCCGTTAGTTGCTTCTATCAACTCCATCAAAATAACAATAAATAAAATATTATTGTTTCCATTTCAGTCTTATTCATTGTAAAATTCTATTATTTAGATTCCAACTTTTTTTTAACCTCAATATGTCCAATATTTGTATTGGCTGTACGGTGGCTATGTTCTTTAGCGACTTGTCCATACTTGCTTCATGGAGTTGTTGGTTACAGTAAAAGATGAAGGAACATTTTCTTTGTAAACCTCTATTATTATTTGTGGTATGCATGCTCATGGAGTTAAATATAATTCATATGCTGAAGTGCTGATCTCTTCCCTATTGGCTGTTTAGCCTCAATGTTCATGCAATTGACTTTTCTAATGACAGATTAAGAAGTATATGCAGAACACTCATGCCCAAACGCATTTAGCTTATACAGTTGACATTGTTCAAGTATTTAAGGTTTCTAGGCATGAGGATGAGCGCTTCCAAAAGGAAAATGCACATTCCAAGAAATTTAAATGACATGCTCATAAAATTACTGTAAATTGTTTAGTTTTTTATTTATTATTTATTTTTTTCATTGTTTAGAATTTTATAGTTGAAGTAATAGGTAGGAATGCAAGAGCAGAACTGTAATAACCTAACCTATCTTGGTGGGCCAACCTTACAAGGTGGGCCATATTAGTTTACCACAATTGAAAACGGAATAAGAATCATGGGTTAGGACACTTTGAAAATTCAAAATAGGTAAGAACAAGGAGTCCACCGATCTTTCTCTAAGAATTTTATTGCCAAAAGACTTCCTTGTAGTTTCTAAATTGGACTTTCCTTTAAACTAGACTTTCCTCTAAGTACCATATATGTATATGTTGAGAGTCCCTGTTGTTTCACACACATCAACGAGAGAAGAGAGAGGGAGACAGAGAAACAGAGGGACTGACTTAGTTGAAATCTGTAGAAGAAGAACTCGAAGAAGGCAAGGAAGATCACAGCGGGACAACGGTGGATGTCTGACGCAAGGCCAATCACCGCCGGAGCAATACACTATTATACCAGGTGAGTAGAATCTAACTTGATTATCTGAATAGAGTAGGAGATTAGACCTATTTGATCCTCCGTTAAACCGTGGTCATTATATATTGTAGTGTTAAAGTGATTGAAGGCCAGATTTGATTTAGAGCCCAAACCGATCATCAAAACAATAATCAGACCTGCTGATATGCAGTATGATGCCTAATCGACACTCTTTAGACTTGTATGGGTTGGAAATCAACTCACCTGGAACTTTGATTACAAGATGAAGCCCTTTCGGTAGTTGTCGACCCAGCACAGATTGAAACAGTGTCGAAAAATCCCATTCTTTAGATGAAAACTTGCTGTGACAACATCTTCTAAATAGCACACCTCTAGGACTTCGATTTAGGGTGGAAAGAGGACTGATTGCACTGGAATCTCAGATCTGAACTGAGATTCGAAATTCCCAGACCGTCGGAGATGGCCTTGGTCGTCAGAGGTTTTGGCTCCACCTGGGTACCCTGATCAAAGATCACATCCACACATCTTAGAGTAGACCCTTGGGTGACCATTGCGGTGAAGGTCTCATGTGTATCAGACCGTTGGGCTCCACCCTGCAACTGCCGCAAGTCGGGCCTGGCGATACTCTCCTCTGACGAACGAAACAATGGAACAGGCGTGCGTGTATGTGTGTAGTTGACGACTTGGAAGATGATTTATAGACTTCTGGAATTTACAAATTTGCCCCTGGTATTTTGATTATTTCCTAAAAACCCTGCTAAGGCTTTATGACAAATTTATGACATGATAAGTTACAAATCCCATATTTGTCTACTACCTAAACTAACATGTGTTCAATTAATTAAATGTTATGTGGGCCCTTTCATAACAATTAACTATTCTTTATGACTTAATTTTCCATAGTAAATTTTATAATAACTAGTACCTTCAATGTGATATTTTCAATTGGATTTATTAATTGTGTCTTGATTCCTATGAATAACTTTATGATAAATAATTAATTACCTCAATAAGACATGGGTAATACCACCGCCTGGTACCAACTCCGATTCGGAGTGGGGCGAGGATTAACCAGTGTTGTGTGGTACTGGCCAAAGAAAAGAGTAAGATGATGTAGCCAATTATGGTGGAGATGAATCTATACTAAAGTTATTGAAATGAATTTACCATTGATGATCGAAATAAGCTTAATACCAACTGCTGGCACTGAGTATAGAACTTCCCTCGTGGATGTTGGTCGATGGAAAGAGGTTCAGCAATCATGGTGGCATGATAGGCCATGTTGTTGATAGAAATGTAGATACTCCAGTTAGGAGCATTAGAATAGTCTCAACATTCATGGTGGATGACAAGTCATGTTGTTGACAGAAATGTAGATACACCGTATGGGGTATCGGAACTATTTGATGCCACAGAGGGGAAATTACTCAAGAAAGAAATTAATTAGAATGTTATTGTAATTATATCATTGAATATATATGTTCTCTGAATGATTGAAATATGCTTTATCTTAATGTTTCTTATTCTACTCACCAGTGTTACTGATCAGTGGTTCGCCCTACTTCAGGTAATGCAGTCGTGGAGGTTGCGGGGAGTGACGGGGATCAGCTGGTGGATTTTGGCATGCGTGGCTGATCCAGAGCGCGGAAAGCAAAGAATAGATTTGTAGTTGGGATTAGTCCAATACTTAGATATTTTTCCTCTATAATAGAGATTGTCTTATTCAGTAGTGTTATCAGGACTCTTAATATTTACATAATAGTTGAAATACAATGAAATTTGATTGTTTATAACCTTGATGCTCATGAAAATTTGATTTATGTGGTGTTATAAAAATTTGAGTGCGGCTTAAGAATCTGAAGAGCTCTAGATTCTTGGGTCATTACAAGAACACCAAACATGACTGAGGTAAAGTGGATCAGACAAATATAACTGGTTTAGGGTAGAGATTTGATTGGTTTGAGTGCATCACAACATTACTTAGCAGATAGTAGTTAGGGTTGGGATATAAACGATTTGGTTACCGTACTGGTACATGCCCGAAAAGAACTGGGACTGGTTTGTGTTAAATGTACTGAGACCTAGACCCAACTCTGATGGACCTGGACCTGACTGAAAGCCAAAGTATAGTATTCTTTAATGTTTATCATATCTAAGATATTATTAATATTTTATATATTGCACATACTATATGATAGATATATACTGGTGTTGGAGTCTGAACTTGATTATCAATTCCATTGACATCTCTAAGCTAGAAGAGTGTGTATCTTTAATTCTCTGTCGTATTTGTCTAACATTGGAGGATTATGTCTTACATTCGAGGACTTAAGTAATCCTTGTGCAGCCTGAGTACATGTGTAAACCTAGACTACGTTCTCTTTGTTAGTCATCTTCTGGGCTGTTGAGTGTGTTTATTCACACAGAAACAGAGAGAACAGTCGCTCTTTATCGTTCCATAGACTTTTATTTTTACCTTGTTTTATCTCTAGTTTGTATAACTAAACCGATTTATGGGACAAGCTTAGATGATGATCATTATGATGATGATGATTGTGATTATATTCAGACATTTTGCGCTTATTAATTACTGTTATGACACAAAGTCTAATCTGTTCATCAGGTAATGATTTGTGTTGTTTTGTGTGCGGTTTTCTAGCATAAAAAATAGAATGCTTTTGTGGCATGGTTCTCGACTCACCAATTGGACTGGTATTCTATCACAAGGTCATCCTTAAACTCTTTTATCTTGTGATTTTTACAGCATTCTGTGAATGGAGACTTTTTGGTTAATCAAATTGATTAGGTTGTTCCCAGACAGTTCCTCTAAATTTTCCAATCTCATATTAGTATGTTACTCTTATGTGGTCCATGATCAGTTATAGAATACTGATCTTCTCAGCAGGTGTACTGCTTGCTGATGCCCCCCTTTATGTTCGTGCATGTTCGTTTATGTTTTCCAAATCAATCTTTTGAGCTCTATAGTAGATGGGAGGATGTGCAAATAATCTCCAAGATTGGAAGTTCTAGCCCTATGTTATGTGGCCCCTTTTCTAGATTCCTGCTATTTTCTTTTCTTAGCTACTTAATTGTGGGCACTTAGCAAAGGCTTAGAACAATCCAAAATAAGAAGATTTTGAGTCATGTGTAGTGCTTGGCGGGGTGCACCAGATCAACAATTTAAATCACCAACCATGGGCCTCCTATGTACAGAAATGGGTGCCTCGGAAATATTCACTTTCATAGGCTTTGGAGTCAATATCTATCTCCCAATGTCCTTTTTTTTAAAGACCCTGCAATATCACCTCTTGTCCCTTTTTGTAAGTTTAATGGACCTCAAATCACCATATTCTGTATGTTTGGAAAAAAATAGTGTTAAACAGTTTGATGGAGTTAGACATAGAAATTGCACAATCTTTAACTTTTCTTTGTTATTGCATGACAATTGACAGGGTTACGGATTGCTCCTCCGGAAGCACCTGTCACTGGCTACATGTTTGGAAAGGGAGTTTACTTTGCTGATATGTTCTCAAAAAGTGCAAACTATTGCTACTCAACTACATCTTCTAGGGATGGTGTGCTTCTTCTGTGTGAGGTTTGTTCTATTATGCGGAAATTAAGATATAATCACTATTATGTGTTTCAGCCATATGATTGTCAACCTATTCTATGAACATGGAATTTATGCATTTACTTCTGTCTGCTGATGAGATGGCAGATGGGATGCCTAAGGAAAGGTCTTTTGATGCGGGAATGATTCTGAGTGTTTGCTGCTCTTTTTCTTTTTGTAGATGTACTATGGTTCCTTTTTGGCTCTCTTCCTCTTTAGGTGTCTTGTTAGTTGGGGTGTTGAGGTTATCGTGCTTTTATATATTATTTATCTTCTTTTTATTGGTTTATTTGGTGGTCTGGTTGGTGCTTCTCTTAGACAAAATTTTACCTGTTATTGTTCAAAACAAGAAAAAAAATTGTCGATGGAAGAATATGCATGATGTCCTTCCGCCTAAGGTGTTTGAATCTACTGATGTTGCCTTTGTTAGATGTAGTGATAATATTCATATTATTTGCTCAGGGATTCCATAATCAATTCTAGAGTTTTGAATATAACTTGTGCTCACCTTTATCTCTTGAGAAAAAAATCAAGTAATTCCTCTACTTTTAGATGGATGAAGGGAAGTTGGTTTCAACTTTTTCCTCCTTCAGAGATAACAAAGCATTAGCACCTTATTTTTCCCTTGCAACTTTTTGTCAATCACTATGGAAGTTGTTAGGGAATTTAGGGCATGTTTGGCAAACATCCATGTTAGGAAGGAGAATCCTCTGTCCAAAGGATTCCTCCATCCTTCCTATACTGTACTATCCTCACTAGGACTTCTTTATGATGAAGACTCACCTCACACCATGTTACACCACGAAAGCTGTGGATTTACATATGCTAGATTCAATTATCACAAGTTATTTGTGATTTTTCTTGCAATCCCCTGATGAATCAAGCACTAAAACTTGGGCCACTGGCTGTTGTTGCCAATGTGCAATTGATTGACGGTTCAGATTTTCATTGTGGGTCCCACAAATATTAAAAATAATTTTTTAGGATGTGGAGTTTTATTTTTATATAAATATCCTCCAAATGTACGATCAATCAACGGCTAAAAGTTTATTTCTCAACCATTTTTGACCTTATAAACATGATAAATGGCTTGGATTGTGATTTTGTGACCCATAAGGTAGGTTTCCCAAAAAAGAAAAAAGATATCACCATCTCATCGCCCAATTTAATGTTCATGTGCAAACCACCATATTGTTCATACACAATTCAGTGTTTCTTACTTGTTGAATGATGAACGGGCAGGAGTGTTTTGCCATTTTCTTATTATCCATGATAAATTAGTGTTCCAAATTTAACCCCATATCCATTTTAGGCTTCCTGAAGAGACTAAACAGTTTAGATTTTAGAAAAATGGGCCCACAAAATTTCAGATCTCATGATCAACAGTTTGGACTTTTTTGGAAATATCTCAAATTATATTTGGAATAAACAGCTGATATTTTACTGTATAGCTGTTTTGGACCTTCTTAACATAATTATTGGTTTAGATTGTGAGTTTAGGACATATAAGATAAGTTTCCTAAGCGAAAAACCAATAACCTTTAAGTTACCGGGATATTACTGTTCACCTCTAATTTTATCTGCGATTGTGTGGACGTTTGTGTATATTAGAGAATCCTCTCATATGATTGCCTTTGCAACCAAAGGTGGATTTTCCTTGATTGCGAGGAAAACTAGTAAGGAATCACCTACGTGGATTGTTGCCAAACTAACCCTAGGGATTATTTGATTCCTCTCCACCAAGAACTTCGACAAACAGGCCCTTCATTTAGCAGAATTAAGATATCTTGAATCCTTAACTTTGCATGTTGCGTTTGGGAGACATGTCTGAGCTTCTTCTTGCAAATTATAATGCTGATTAGTTGCTTGAGGGAAAGCTAAGGTTTCTTTTTTCAACTCTTATTTATCCATTCATTGTGATGTCATGCTATTTAGCCGTAAAGCCAAAACCTTTTGCAGACGTTTTTCCGTTAAAACACCAAGTCAATTACAGAGGACAAACTCATATATATATATAGGAACTATGTATCTATTTCTCGCACTATGGTGATGGACACTTTCTTTTTTGGACTAAACAAGGTCAAAAAAGTGTATGAGGTTGATGGTTTTGTTATTTTGCACATTAATACTTTTCAAAAATGGAAGTGTCCTTCACCATAATGTGAGGGATAGATGCATAGTAATATTTTTCATATATTTCATGTGCATATGTCCCTCACTATTTTTTTCATAAGAACTCTAGGTGGGACCCACTGTATGGTTTATCCAAATGGACCATATACACGACTCCCTTGAATAGAACCTGTTTATCAATTTTTGGTCAAATCCGAATTTATTGGACCATTGGATTGACTATGCACCCATTCAAATGGAATGAATTTGTGGGTCATAGATGAAGGGGTTAGGGATGTGATTGGGACTAAACTTGGTATCTAGGGTAGTCCCGCATAGATCTTTCCATCCCCCCCGGTCTCATCCTTTGGTGTGATCCACCATGAGCCCCATAGAGGAGTATGTGCAGTCCCTTGGTGAGGGACATATACACATGAATATTCCCCCATATATATATGTGGGGGGCTCCTCACTTGTGCTCAAGCCTAGGATAAGCTTGTGCACTTATGCACATGGGGACCCACATGGACATGGGGATGGGGATAGGGGGGATTTGAAGGTCTCCCTGTGAGCCCCCTCCCTACAAAAAATCAACACATCCATGATCTCTATCATCTCCATCTAAGTCGACAACTTCCAATGGTGTACAGTCCATTCGAATAGATCATTAGTTAATCTAATAGTCCAGTCACATCAAACAGGGCTAAAAATTGATGGCATATTTAATTCAAGGGGCCCGTGTGCGGTCCATTTGGACAGACCAACGGTGGGCCCCACACATGTGGGCGGATGGGAATTCTGCCCCTACGATTGACTGCGGGTGAGGAATCCCCCCCCCCAACATACGCATATGAGGAATGTTAGTATTCATCCTTCCCTCGCCATAGGGTGAGGGATACTTCCATATTCGGAAATATTCATGTGCAAAAGTAGAAAAGCCATATATGGTCTTTTGCAAAACAGGAATGTTCATGTTCAAATAAGGAAATCCATGTAAGTGTCCCTCACCCTATGGTGAGGGATGGATGCAAAGTAATATTTTCCTATATATATGTTGTCAGCTTTCTTTTATTATTGTTGGCTAATAGACAAAGGTATGATGCATTTTTTTCTAAACAAGGTAATAGTACTATTTTAATTGATGGTAGTAAACATAAATGTTGGTAACATCTATTAAATTGCAACATTTAAATTCCATTATATTTAATGAAATAGACTGATTTGGGATATCAATTTGATCAGATGGCAATGGGTTGGGTTGGGTTCGTGTTTAGGCCGGCTTGAACCCTAACCACATGAGAGTTTCTGTGGCCCATACTTGTGTTCAGTATTTTGTTTGTCGCAATTCTAATGCTTAGGCATTCTGGTTGTAATGGTTAGCAACTCTTGACATGGTATCAGAGTCACCACAGGTCCTAGGTTCAAATCCACATTGTCGCATTCTTAGTTTATGTTGCGGGCGCAAGTGCGCAGGGCAAAAGGCCCAATGCTGCTTTATAACGGGCATGTGCTTCGAGTCTGGGCAGTGTCCCGTCCGAGGGGGGGTGTTAAGTATATTGTTTGCTGCAACTCTAATGCCTAAGTATTTTGGTTGCAATGGTTAGTAACTCTTAACAACTTGACCCATCTAGAATGGGTTAATGTGATGTTGGAACCCATGACCGGTTCGGGGTGGGTTTCTAATGGATGATTTTCTATTCATTGTCAACTTATAAAGAATTTCATGCTGTGATAGGAATTGAACCCAGGACCTAAAGAATAGCATGCATTGCCTATTACTAACTATTCCATTGTAACTTTGCATTGAAAGATGTACTAGGCAACATATAAGTTAAAGGTAAATGAGACGGCAAGAGTAAACCAAACCCAAAACCCAAACCCACCTTGAACTTATCTCAGGCCAAAGTAGAAACCCATATCCACTCTGTGCCTGACCAACTATCTATCAAGCCCTACCAACTGGGTGTCATGTTTTGTTGAACTGCTTTGGTCCTTGATTATCTGCTGGATTTTTTGTCAAGTTTATTGATTTTTTTTTTTCTGCCTTTTAGGTACTGTTCATTGTCTGTTTTTTTCTTTCCAGAAATACATTCAATGGTTCAGATCATAGTCTTGACTCTTGAGCGCATCATCTGTTCATTGATTGTGTTTTTCCAGAAATGCATTCACTGGTTCAGATCATAAGTCTTACCTACATCATAAGATAAATGGGATGGATGATTTATAATATAGAAAATATATGAACTGTACTTCACTGGCAGTTTTACATTCAATATATTGCAGCACAAAAGGAGTCGGGGTAACAGTACCAGATTCGTCAGAGTTTGAGGCTTTGGAAGATGGTGTTACCGTTCCCCTTGGTAAGCCAAAGAAGCAACTGGGTCCCAAGGTACTGTGCTAATTATTAAGCATGTTGGACACCGACCATGGCTGGACTTACTAATTAATTGCATCCTTGCCTAAACACAGGGTAGCTTGCTGTACAATGAATACATTGTATACAATACTGATCAGATTCGAATGCGATATGTTGTTCAAGTGAATTTCAACTTCAAATGGTGATGCCAAGCATTGGTCTTATTCGCCCAGACCTCAACAACACTGCTTTGCACCATGTATCCCATTGCCTGATGGTTGTCCTGCCATCAATTTCACAAATATACTACTATTATAGGAAAGATGTATGGAGGTGTATCATCATCATCAAAGCCTTGTCCCAACTATATTGGGAGATGGAAAATGGTGTATAGTAGTGTTAAATGTAGTTTACCAAAGAAAAAAATATCATTAATGTATCAGTGAGAATGTTTGTTAACTCAAAAAAAATAAGTGTACATTTTCTTTTCCAAGTGAAATCCCCTAGTCTATGAAAGAATGAAATAGTGGTTTCGTTGTTGTGGAATAAGAAGCCTTCATATCTTAATGCATCTATTTAATCGGAGCTATTAGAGTGGGATCCATTTTTTGGGGAATATGAGTTGAAGCAATAACAAAAATATTTCCAGTGGAACATCTTTCACTATCTCTAGCAAGATAGTTCACTAATAGACTGAGCGATAGGTAATTCGACTCATTCACATATAGATCATGAATGTTTCGAATCCATATTATGGAAGAGGACATTGCTTTTGCTAATTCTAATTGAGGGGTGGTATCAAATCGGCCTATTTTCGACGTCATGTACATAGTTAGCACATTCGTCATAGTTAGCAGCTTCGTATCAAGGCCATCATCAATGTCGGCACTATCATCAATATTGATTTCGTCTGTCACTGATGAGAAAATAGTGTTAAATGTATCACTGATGAATGTATCACTGATGACGCTTACTAACTTCTTCACACAATCATGGAAATTCTATTTTTTTAAATTGGTCAAGATCATCTTGGCTTTGGTAGAATTTTTCATTTGGCCTAATTTGAGCACTGCTTTTGTTGTAGTTCTTTTGAAAGGTGGCTTTTTTTCCCCTAGCATTTGATGTCCCTTCCTCTTGAAATCTCTAGGACTTATTTGTGCACAAACGCATGCAAACACCCAGATGTACATAGCTCTTTATGGTTAACATCTCAGTTACATTTTCTGAGTACCTGTCGTCATGCTGTTTGCTTGCCGATTGAAGGTCAGCTCAGATTTCCCTTGTATCATCATTACGTCTGTTTAGGGGTGAATGCCAAACATAAGAGTGGTGTGTATTGCATGAAAACTTGGAAGACGTCTCTTACGTCTGTTTTAGTGTATTCAACTTAAGGCCTAAATTCAAGATTGTTTTCTAAAACAGAAGTTCTTACGGCTGTGGCTCCCATGTAGGATCCCATGAGCTGAAGCCCATATATCGGCAGTTTCGAATCATTCATTCACTTCATTTGCCTTAGTATGAAAAGAAATCGTGGTGTCTCTCTCTCTCCTCTTGACTTCTAACTTCCTCCATTGCAAATGGGCCATGAAATAAAATTTGCAATGGTCAGCGTTCATTGCCTATTTGAACTTTCGATCTGAATGTTCGGTGGCAAATGGATTCATTTTACTCCAATGGACGGTGCGGGCTGATCCTAATAAAAAAAAGAGTTTTTGGTAAATACACTGCGGTGGTTACTAGGATTTGTAAATAGCCCCCTATGGTTTTAGTATTTATAAATAGGCCCCTTCCTTTTCATTTTAATACCTACCAAGTCCACAAAATAGATATTCCTAACAAAAATGGTCAACTACCATGAGGTTTGTGTTGAATTCTTATAAAAGAGATAGCATTACCCTTACACCTAATATAAAACAAAAAAGGAGTATATTATTATTTTATACCGAGTCCCAGTGGCCTCTCTCCCAATAACTATCTTGAGCACATAAAGTCTAATAATGTATTTTGAAATTTTCATCAATCAAACAGTAGATTATGTATGAATAGGATCAATTATAACTAATTATAAGTACATGTTTTGATTGTCATTATAATGGATTTAGATTTCAAGAAATGAATCCTGAATTAATAAAATTAGATTTATGTGTAGTACACTTTCCCACTAAATGTAACTCTTAATATGGCAAAAGAAAAAATAGTAAGTCCAAGCTTTTAAAATTTTGCATATAAGGTATAAAAGAGATAGGAAAAAGTGTAATTTAACTCTAAAAATTTAAGGTAGTTGGAAGTGTATTGATTCTGGGGACATTGAAGGTATTAAAATGAAAAGATAGGAACCTATTTACAAATACTAAAACTATAGGCGCCTATTTACAAATCCTATAAACCTTAGGGGTGTATTTACAAAAAGTTCTAAAAAAAGTATAGTTCGAAACCCTAGGAAGGGCATGTACTAGTGATTTTGGCTGTGTATTGTAAACCATTGAGTTTGACAATATTCATATGAATGCATTTCTCTCTTTTCTCATTGCTTTGACATTACAGTTTACTGAGGTGCACCCGCAAATTTGAACCGTCTGGGATTACACCATCAAGTCCAATGGTTTGTCCTCTGTTCCAATCCCTGGAATGTTGATCTATTCAACAAATGGAGTCATGGACACAACAAATGGATAGTGAAAAACTAATCTACAATCGTCAAAGATTATTAAAGAGCTATGGGTGGAAGGACATGAGGTGAGGGTCAATAAAATAAGGCAAAGATGTAGATCGGACCTTAACTTTTTTTAGGTATTGAATTACTAAGGTGATCGTAAGGTCTCCATTTTTCATTGTCCCTTGATTCAATTATGATTAAAGTGGAGGTTATTTGATTGGTTATTCTTGAATATTCATTTTTTATTCTTCATTTTTAACCGCTTATATAGAAAATTCAATCTCAAGCTTTCAATTGTAAAAAAGACAAACAAACAAACAGCCCCTAAACAAGAATAGCCTTCACCAAACATTTACTTGGAAGTTTTAGTGCAAAAACAATGCCCAAAGAACGTGCCCCTAAAACATCACTGACATTGGTTGGCCCCACTACTATGATTATATCTTATCCAAATTGATCCCTTAGCCAGAAGAGTACAAAGGGAAAGTTACATGAACATTAAGGACCATCATAAGCCACGATAAATAGAAGACAATTGGGTTCCTCTTGTGAGAAACATATGGTTGCCGGTTGTATTAACATCAATCAGGATCAATACCAATGAATGTGAGGTTCTGTTACGTTTTACACTGGCAAAAATTTAGTGGCATAATAGAAAGGTGGATGTTGATTGATACATGTGGAACCTTGATGGCTCATTTCATTGCATCATTGATCATAATCATAGCCATAACAATGGCTTTATCCATTCCTGGCTCCATGCAAAGTGTTAGAACATCTTTACCAAGAGCACCTTCTGGTGCAGCTGCTCCCCACTTCCTATCCACCTGCCAAACAGAACAATTAACCTCAATTTTGTTAGTGCATCCCCCTTTTTTTTTCTTTTTCGTTTTCAATTTCAGATCCTTTCTTGCTTTTTTTTTTTAATAATTCTGGCAAATGATCAAACGCACACACAATCAAGGATCAATTCCTAGTCGTCTCACAAAAAAGTGCCTCGGTCACCATTAACATTGATTGACATTTTTTTGCAATTTCACACACTTCAAAATGGAATTGTAATGGGATCATCCAAATGATATCACAAGTTCCTTTTTTCTCCCCAGTCATGGGAATTGGGACCCATGAGAGACCCTTGCTAAAATTATTAGGATTAGGTGTGGGCCAATGACCACATACCCATGTGTGTCCCCTGCTTTGAAAGATCACTATCCATAAGGACTTCAATATTGATAAGTCTCCTAAAGTGAGGGACCCACATGAGTATGTGGTCATTGGGCTACACCTAATCCCAACAATTCTACCAACGCTAACTAAGGGGAAAAAAAATGTCAGTTTTTGCATGCTTTCGCAAAAAGAGGAATACAGCAATCAAGCCCATGCTTTCGCAAAAAGAGGAATACAGCAATCAAGCCCATGCTTTCGCAAAAAGAGAAATACAGCAATCAAGCCCTAAACAATAAGACGAAAAATGAGGCGCCCAACAACCATAACAACCTCTTGTTCTCAAATTGATCACACAAGGTTGGAGACACCAAAATTGTCATTCAAATGGTGTTGGCTAATGACAACTCATTGTTAGGGATGTAGAGTGCTAAGGTGTTGCAGATGAGTCTCATCATTTTTCCATCATTTTAAATATTTTTCATAAAATAGTATTTTTGAGAATGTATTTTCTTCGTAAGGAATTTGAAAGTCCCAACCTTTTAGAGAATAAAAATGCCCTTCCGTTTGAGGAATGAAATAAGAGGAGTGTACTTCATTGAAAACCAAAGAGAAAGAAACATTTAGAGATCCTATGTTTTCTCTCTCACCCTCGACAGAGATAGCAATGCAAGGCCTAAATGCTCCTACTATTTCTCTCTCAAAACTCAACAAGGATTATCCACTTATGAAACAAAGATAACTCTTACCTATTTAGTCTACCTTAGATAGGATCACTAATTTAATTTTCCTACTTATTCTCTTTATTAAAAGTGCATTCAACTTCTCTTTCAAGTTCCAACCAAACCTTCTCCAATTAATGCCAATTCACATCAATGACATAATATCCATTCAAATCTTTATTAAAAATGAATGGATGAAGGAATGAGATGAAGGGGTTGATATGAAATACACGTATAAAACTGTCTCTCAAATTTAAATATCTCTTCGCCTTTTCCATCCAACACATACTCCTAAAAAGGTTGGTAATAAAGAATAGGAGAATTTTTCCTTGTTTTCATTGGATATTAGGTTGGGACAAAAACACCTTTTTTTTTAAAGGGGCAGTTTTTAGAATTTCTCAATAAATAAATATATAATATGTATGTGGTAATATATTTTACCTGGGCAACTGGCAATGCAGAGGAAGTGATGTGGTAAATCCTTGACCATCCCTTTTGGCGTGACCAATTCATCAAGAAATGGATGGGCCCACCAGCGTCATCAGCTGCTACGGATATTCTGCAACTGGGATTGCCTAGTGCCTTTGTAGCCTTCAGCAAAGGCTTCTTGTCATCACCCAACCCTGAAACATCTCGATCACCCCTGAATGCTTCCCAGCTGCTTTCCAAGATGCTCAATTTCTGCCACAGTACATAAATTCCTATGTATTCAATTCTATTTAAATATTCTATGGTGACAAATAGGCTATTACAAGCAATGCAAGTTAAAAATGAAGGATTAAAAGTGAACGTGATTCATAAAGAGCTATAAAACAATCTCTAAATCTCCTTTGATATAAAATTATTATACAACCAACACCTTAGTACTACTGTATAGGCAATGCGAAAGTGATGGGCACATCTAATTCTAGCAATCTCCCATCAACATTTTACTCTAATCTTTTTTAACAACTTGAATGAACCCTTATTTGCTTACTTGGCATTACATTATTGAGCAGTTTACACTGAAAGTGGCTCTAAGGAGTACTAGAAAGGTGAGAAGTGAAGACTGCAATGTAGAAAAGTAGATGAGACTATCAAATTCCTGTGATTCTGATTTACTAGGATAACAAGCGGCATTTCATATTGAAGGAGAAATTATGTGATGACCGCCTTTGCAAATCTTCATATTTAATCCTCCATTTTATGCCTTGCACACACTACACCTTGCACGCACTACATAGGCATTGCTTTCAATGTATATATATATATATCTTCTTCTTTTTCTTCTTTTTCTTCTTTTTTATTTATTTCTATCTTTTTTTTTCTTTTTGCGTGTGTAAAACTTTGAAGTTACGCATAACAAGTGTTTTTTCGTTTCGGCTATATTGCATTTTAATCATACATTATCATTATCATCATCATCATCATCATCATCATCATTTGAGTATTATCCTATCAATCTGGGTCACATGGAAGAGTTCCACTTAATGTACTAAATGCAATTTATATCCAAATTTTATCTGTATGACTGTATAAAGCAACAAAATAAGGTCTCTCTCTCTCTCTCTCTCTCTCTCTCTCTCTCTCTCTCTCTCTCTCTCTCTCTCTCTCTCTCTCTCTCTCTCTCTCTCAACAAACCAGATGGTGAGATGTGGAATTCAGTCAGAGAGTATGCCTTACCTTCTTGCATCTCCGGATGGTAAACAAGACATTACCAGCGTAGTCCATGAGAAATGTCTCCTGTCTCCAATTATAGGTATAATTGTCAACCCTGAACACCATACTCCCATTTGAATCGTCGAAAACTGTGTAACCATTGCCATTGAAAAGCAAAGATTGGCGCCAGATGGTGAGGCGAACTGGGGAAGAAGAGAACAGCTGATGGAAGCAAGTGCTACTATCTAGAGCCTTGGGAGGAGTACTCTCCTTAGTTTCCATCAACCTTGGTACTTGGAGAGGAAGCCCAGGCCTGGTTTTAAAAGCTAAAGACATGAAAATCACATGAATCATGCTTTTCTAATCTCTTGTACCTAACTTTTTCCATGGCTTTGGGTCCATTTCCCTTTCCATTTAAGTGATGCATGTATAGGTGGGAAACGTGGGTTTCTTTGCTTCTTCAGATATTGGACGTCACTATGGACGCTTTGGCCACGTTTTAGTGCAACGGAAACAGTGAAAGAGACCGTTCTTGTCTAATATTCTTTTTGGGGCTTGTGGTGGCGTATTCATCCTGGTACGACCACACCCACCATTATTTCATTTTGTTTCAACTTCACAATTTTTCGGGTAATGCAGGTAAGGTAAGGGCTACTTAGGCCTGTTTGTTAAAAGAATACATAGGAATTTTATAAAAAAAAAATTCCTAGTCAAAAGTGCTTTACTTACTAAAGAGGTTAGGGATGAAAAATATGAGGGGGGCAACGTGTTAGTGTGGATGAGACTATCACTTTTTTAGGATTTGAATTATTAGGGTGATGGTTGAGTGAGTTTAGGGGTGACGGTTATTCGACGGTCTTTCTTTTTATATTTACCTTTTAGTTTTCACTTTCTACCAAAATACAAAAAGTATTTGAATTCCAATGAATTCAATTACATGAAACAAACAAGTTCTAATAAAGTAATTATAAATTTTATGTGACGGGTCTATGAACTTGTGTGATGTCAACCCTCCTCTTTATAATCGGGCACTGACATTTGCATAAGCTCATCCTAATATCTCCAAATATGAAACCCTTGTAATAGTCCAAAAACAACTTGAAATGGGTGATTTTAACCATCTATGGTTTGGAGCTAGGATGAAGTTAGGGATGGCAATATGCAAGGTTAAAAAAATGTAGCTTCTCCCATTTGAAACTGGCTTGATAGTGATGTGTATGTGTTTACAGATTTCACTTTAATTCAGGGAACAAGCATTTTTTTTTTACTAACGGAGAGTGAAATATCAACGATTTGTTGAACATTACAAAAAGTAAATATTTTCCCCTTTTCTTGATGTTTAAGTACTCTCTTATTGAGACACCAGTTCTTAAGTATTAAAGCCCTTACTAATATGGAGGTAGGTTTGATATCACATGTTCTAAAACCGTCATATGGTAGAAAGTATAGAGTGAGGAAGGCTAAATGGAGTCACATATGAATTCACTGCATTCATTATATCAATATTATTATGCTTTGGCCAGTTTTAAGAAAACATCATAATTCATTAAGTTGAATTTAAGATTGAGCAGTTTCAGTCGAACCAAATTGCAAACTGTACAGTTTTGGTTCAACCGGGTCAAACCGGCTGGTCATGTGCGATCTTCTACTTTTACTTAATCCACAGTGAACCCAATAGTTGAAATTGTGTGCATGCATTTTCATGCTTGGATGAGGCAATCAACGGAAAGTTCCTTGTAAGTGACTTGTCATATTAGGACAGGACTTTCTCCTACCATTTCTTTGTTCAGCGTTATCTCATTCCATTTAATTCACTTTTGAAAGTTCAAAGACCCTGTAGCTGATCAAAGGAATTTGAAACTGAAACGATGACCTTCATGCCTAACAATCCAAGTTAGCTGAAGTTTGATGTTTTGATTCTCTCACTCTTCTTTTGGTTGAGAAATCTGTTCTAGTAAGGCATTTCACATTCCATCATCGTCAAAATCATCAGCCTAATGATGGATACCTTCAGGCCACAACTAGATGGACGCTTCCACCAAGTTTTTTGGCCAATCTACATTGGCAGTTTCCAGCTGATGCATTCTTGGATGGGGTACGCACAAGCAAAATTGTGCTGTCAATAGACTGGATTTGGGCTGGACAACACAAGCCGGGGGTGTGAGCCTGAATTCGAGTTTAAGTCCAATATAGACACTAGTACTTGGATCTAAACCCGCCCCATAAAGATTATAGAAGATCATCCTTGACCTCCCATATAAAAGCTCAAGAGTCAAGATCAATGAGGACCAAATTCGGATTGTAATTTTAGGATCTAGCTCTGGCATGATAAGGGTTTGGAATGTTAAACTTGACCATCCTGCTGGGCTTGTTGGACAGTTTATTTAATTTCGGTCAAGGTGATCAGGGCAGACCCAAGTCCATTGACAATGGGCACATGGGCCTCAAGTTGAGTATGGAATCGGAGGCAACTTTCTCCAGTCAACCCCTCCAAGCAGTTCTTGGACAGTCCAGAGCTTAGGAGATTGAATGAGTTCAAGGGCAATCACAATTGACTTGAAAACAACCATAACAATTTTTGAGATTCAAATTTCAATTCAAAAAAGGGAGGTTCTATTTTGTCTCTCCAAGAAATGAAATTTGATTCGTGTATGGGGAAATTGGATTGAAATCCATTTTCTTCATTCAACAAGGAAGAACAAAAGAGGATAAAATTTATGTAACAAAAATCTTTCTCCTGTTATGCCTGGGAGGCCTCTTCCTCTTTCTCACCCTTCACATAAAACATGACAATATTGCATTTTTACTGGTTGACAATGTTGACTCGATAAATAGCCGCAATTTTGACATGATTCCTTTCTCCTGTTATGCCTGGGAGGCCTCTTCCTCTGTCACACCCTTCACATAAAACATGACAATATTGCATTTTTACTGGTTGACAATGTTGACTCGATAAATAGCCGCAATTTTGACATGATTCCTTGCTGTTGAGAATCAACAGCACATCCCCACCAGATGAATGGTTCTGAGTGCTCGCGGCCATGACCTGAATTCTGGCTGTAATAACAAATAATTTTCAGGCCATGACCTGAAAATTTAGGACAGTTACCAATATGGTTGTCTGAACTTTTACTCTACAATATTATTTAATTAATGAAATTCTCATGGTTTATCCTCATTCTAATGTTCATTAAAAGTAAAAGAATTACAAGAAAATATATGAAATAATTGATTTGTTAGGTATGATATGCTAGCTAGTACCCTAGAAATCTTTTAGCAGTGTTGGGCACTTATGATGCATGGATACTTCAAAATAGGCAATGTATCGTGTCGTATCGTATCCAAATACTTCATTTTTTATGTGTAAAATCCGTGTCCTTGCCGTATCCATGGCATGTCCCTGCGGTATCCACGCCGCATCTGGGCATCATAGTTGGGCACTAAGATGAGCCCATGTATTCCCCTACGGAGGGTGTTGTGTGTATGTTCACATGAGGGGATGAAGAGTGTTGTGAATTAGGACATACATTGTTACACCCTTTTCTTCTCCGATGAGGGTTGTTGTAACCTTGATATATGTTGGATTTATGTCTTGTATTCCGGGCTCATCGGATTGGTCCATAGGGTTAGTCTTGGACGAGGCTTTGGGTTAGGAGTATTTTAGTTTTTGTACGGGGCTTTCTTAGGGGCTAAGAAAGAGAGAGTTATATATATGATGTAACCTGTAACCTAAACCTAAGCAGAAGAGTACAATAAAAGAGTAGAGTTCTCTTTTGGCCATGGACGTAAGCATTTCACCGAACTACGTAAATCTCTCATGTTTGATTTTGTGTGTTTATCTCTTCTTCTGTGTGTCTTTGATTATTGATCGCAAGTTATGCGCTTTCGCACGTACACAACTAGTGGTATCAGAGCTTGAGTTGTGGTGTTGCGATCAATGGAGTTGGATCTTCTTAGAGGATCCCGTTTTCTGTAAAGTTCATTGCAAAGGACAACAGAGATCGGTTGTGATCTTTGGGGAGCCACACGTTGCTGATGGAGATCAAAAGAGAAGAGATGGTTTGTCTTGGGATCTCTGTTTCTTCAAACAGAGATGCACAGATCAAGCTCTGTCTGATCTCAATGGGCCACGTAGATTGATTCTTGCCAATCGGATGACGTAGCTTGCCAATTGGGAAAAGTAAAGGAATAAGAAGGGCTTTCGATTTCTAGTTGTAAAACTCCAAAAAAGAAAAAGAAAGGAAAAAAAAATCACTAGAACGTTCTCCAGGCCACCAATGCCGCTGCTGTTGCCCGCTGTCATCGGAGAGCGCTCACCCCCTGCTGTAAGCCATTGCCAGACCTCGTTGGTCGCTCCTGCCTTGCTACTGCAAAAGCAGACCAGGAAGGCCTATAGATCTGGTTGCAGGACCAGCAGCAGAGAGGAAGGAGAGGGGTATGGGCCTGCGCAGTCCAAGTCGGGTTGGGTCGCAATCAACCTAACTTGTTTCTAGCGAAGCCCAGGAAGCAGCAACAGGTGCATTCTAGGTCGGGTCAAGTCAGGTCGACCTGATCCATGTGCAGAGTCCAGCCCGCCAGCAGGTGCAGGGCTAACTTCAGCAGGTACGGTCAAAGCAGTTGACCGTGAATCGACAGCAGAAACTTCTTTCTGTGATATCTTAATCATCCGGTGCCCGATTGAAGATCCATTTGCGCCTACAGACTTGTTTTGCATAGATCTATGAAGTGGAAGAGGGTAATTGGCTGTTTGATAGTTAACGAGGTGGTTTGACTGCTTGGAGCGTAGAAATTTGTTTTTGCGATATCGGAGCCATTTGGACTCGGATTTTAAATCCGCTTCTTCCAGTGTGCTTGTGGTGATGAGATTTACAGTGTGGTGATGAAATCTTGTAGGAATGGAAGCAAAATTTGAAGTTGATAAATTCAATGGCAGGAATGATTTCAGCTTGTGGCGCATGAAGATGAATGCTTTGTTAGTTCAAAGGAGGCTGGAGAAAGCATTAAAGTGAAAAAAAGCCCTTCCTGTGACGATGTCAAAAGATGAAAAGGATGATATCTGGAAAAGGCATATGGAGCGATTATGTTATGCTTGAGTGATGGAGTATTGCGCAAGGTTGCTCAAAAGAAAACCGCTACTGGGTTATAGCTAAGATTAGAAAATCTATACATAAGCAAGTCTTTGACGAACTGTTTGTATCTGAAGAAATGATTGTTCTCTCTCTAGATGCAGGAAGGTATGTCCCTTGATATCCATCTTGATGCATTCGATAAAACTATCATAGATCTAGAAAATATTGATGTTTCAATTAGTGATGAAGACTAAGCTAGTATGCTATTATGTTCTTTACTACCCTCATATAAACATTTTATTGATACCATGATGTATGGTAGAGATACTCCTTCAAAAGAAGATGTAGAGGCAGCCTTGAACTTTAAGGAGTTGAAGAAAAAGATTATACCTGAAAACAATGATAACTCAGGTGAGAGTTTGGTTGTAAGAGGAAGAACAAACAACTCTAGTAACAGGGGCAAACATAGATCTAAGTCTAAATCCAACAGGAAGAACATTGAATGTTATTATTACCATAAGAAAGGGCACATTTGAAAGAATTGTCCTGACAGGCAGAAGAAAAGGAAGGAAATAGAAGATTCATCCTCTGAGGACTTAGTCAATGTTGTAAAGGGAAGATCAAGTTTTGATGTCGATAGTGTATTTTTTGTGATATCAAAAGGTATTCATTGTCAGGATGAATAGATTCTCGATTCTAGATGTTCCTACCATATGTGTCATAATAGGGATTAGTTTATCACTTATTGCGAGATCAACAGTGGTACTATCTTGAAGGGCAACGATGTTGCATGTAAGACTGTTAGGATTGGAACAATTAGAATAAAGATATATGATGGAATCGTTAGAACATTGGTTGAGATTCGGCATGTCCCTAATATGAAAAATAATCTTATTTTTTTGGGTGCCGTGGACTCTAACGATTATAGGTTCTTAGCTGAAGGTGGAGTCATGAAAGTTGTGAAAGCTGCTCCAATTCTTATAAGAGGCAATAGAGTTAGAAACTTATATGTTTTGTCTAGAAATATTATTTCAGGTGGAGTTGCAGTGTTTTCATCAGATGACTATGAATCTGTTTCAACTTGTTTATGGCACTTGCGTATGGGTCACATCTGTGAGAAGGGCTTGACATTGCTAAAAAAGTGAAATTTGTTATGTGGCACAAAAACAGGCAAGTTGGATTTCTATGAAAAATGGATATTTAGAAAACACCGCGGGTTAGTTTCAAAAAGGGTATTCATCACACGAAAGGTACCTTGGTTACGTTCATTTAGATGTGTGGGGTCCTTCTAAGATTTATTCCAAGGGTGGGTCCTGATTTATGCTGACTTTCATCGATGATTATTTAAAGAAAGTTTGGTTTTACACACTAAAAACAAAGGATTAAACCTTTAAAACATTCAAGCGAAAAAGGCAATGGTTGAGAAACAGACCGAGAGGAAAGCGAGGAAGTTGAGAAAAGATAATGGCAAAGAGTACAGCTCCAATAAGTTTGAAAACTATTGTAAGGATAAAAGCATAGTTCGATATTACACCACCACAGGAACTCCACAACAAAATGGAGTTACAGAGAGGATCAACAGAACGATCTTGGAAAGAGCTCGTTATATGTTGTTTACTGCAGGATTATATAAAGACTTTTGGGCTGATGCAATGCATGCTGCAGGCTACTTGGTTAACAGGTCTGCACACTTAGAGATTGGTTGCAAAACACCGGAAAAAATGTGGTCAGGTAATCACACTCAGAGATTGGTTGCAAAACACTGGAAAAAAAATGTAGTCAGTTAATCCAGCTGATTATTCTAACTTGAGTGTTTTCGGTTGTCTAGCATATGCTCATGTGAAAACCGATAAGTTAGAACTAATGGCTGTGAAGTACATTTTGGTTGGATATGCTTATGGGGTGAAGGGACATAGGTTGTGGTATACCAATCAGGATTCACTCAAATATATCATCAGCAAGGATATGACATTTCATGAAGATGCTTTGCTCGATGCGAGAAAGTAGGTGAAGAATACAGAAGTAGGTAATAGCAGTGGCACCGTTCAGGTGGATTTAGATATCCCAGTTTGGAAGGAGAGTGCATCTAATTCCTCCCGGGATACTAAGGATAGTCAGACTAAGCAGCACACAAGTAGACCGCTGAGAGTGAGGAAACCGCCAATCAGATACGGATTCAAAGATTTGTTGGTAACATATGATGTGGTTACATATGCATTGACAGTTGAACCATCCACGTATCCGGAGTCAGTGGAAGGGTAGAAAAATGGTAAACAAGCAACAATTATAGATGAAGAGATGGAGTCTCTTGATGATGGCAATTAGGTCATTGGATGCAAGCAGGTCTGCGAGGATAAGGAAGGAACTTCCCATGCAAGAACAGTGAAGTTTCAGATTCCTATTCATGCATGCAATTCAGAAAAATTATTGTACGGGTCGAAACAAGCTTTTGGACAATGGTACAAGCGATTTGGGACATTTATGATGAAATTGGTTAAGGACAAGTTCAAGTCTTGCTTGGACTTGGTCCGTATCACTCATCATTGAAGAGTGAAGATTGTGCCCGATGATAGTGGGCATAAGGACATACCTTTCAGCAGGGTACGTGGAGGTGAAGACATTACTGATTATTCTTATGGTGACTTGAGTTCTACAAAATTCAAGCTAAGGTGGAGATTATTAGATTTATGTCTTGTATTCTTGGTTCACTGGATTGGTCTATAAGGTTAGTCTTGGACCAAGCTTTGGGTTAAGGGTATTTTGGTCTTTGTACCGGGCTTTCTTAGAGGCTAAAAAAGAGATAGTTATATATATGATGTAACATGTAACCCTAAACCCAAGCAGAAGAGAGCAGTAAAAGAGTAAAGTTTTTTTTTAGCCATGGATGTTGACATCTCGCAGAACCACATAAATCTCTCGTGTGTGCTCTTGTGTTTTTGTCTCTTCTTGTGTGTGGCTTTGATTGTTGATCGCGGGTTACGGGCTTCCACACGTGCACAACAAGTGGTATATATATGATGTAACCTGTAACCCTAGACCTATGTAGAAGAGTGCAGAAAAAGAGTATAATTCTCTTTTGTCCGTGGACGTAGGCATCTCACCGAACCACATAAATATCTCGTGTGTGCTCTTGTGTGCTTGTCTTTTCTTGTATGTGGCTTTGATTGTTGATCGCAGGTTACGTGCTTCCACATGTACACAACAATATGCATTGTTACACTATTCTCTATTAGTTGAAGCTTTCAGAGTAAGTGGTTGTAAACAAGTCCATTGCAATTTTCACGTAAAAATTGCTGGTTTTTATGAAAAGGACTTTGAATCATGAATGGAAAGAGGAGAAAGTGCACCTTGGAACAGGTTTGTGGTTTTATTAGGGTTGGGTTCATGTTCATTTGGGGGGACATTTGAGTTTTGAGGTGCCCTTGCATGTGATCTTAGGAGTTTACATTGTATGGGCATTATTTATTTGCAACTCTTTGTCTGCTGTTTGAAACAACACTTTAAATTGTTACAGTTTTTTAAAGGCGTCTCTCTCTCTCTCTCTCTCATTTGATGCATAAGTCACAAACTTGAACTCCAGATATGAGATGTGTGGTCCATTTGTATGAAACAACAATCATAAATAATGGGGTAGAAAGAAATTGGTGTAAATCAATGGCTAGTGAATAAAACTAAACCATACTCAATGATGGTGTTGATGGCTATCCATCTATACTCTCAAACTTCAATATTTTACAATAGCAAAAATTAATCTAATAAATGACAACTTAAATTATCTTTCCATTGAAGAATATGTTCATATTAGGCAAACGTAGAATCAAGTGTGACATCCTCCCGTTTCACATCGACTATAGAGAGGAAAGTGACTGGGCTCACATGTAGAGCTTACACCCTTATTTTGCATGAGACCTTTTAGTGGGTTGAGGTCCACCAGAAGCAAAACTATAAAGCCCATGGGCTAAAGCGGACAATATCATGCATATATGTGGGAGTGGAGCGTTACATCAAGCATACTGTTTAAATATATATATATATACAATTAAACATAGGTACAATATTGTAATATATGGGATATCAATAAAAGAATACCTTAGATTTGGCTATCATTGTTTCTCAAAATATTAAGTCTCTATTATTAAATGCTAATTAGAGGAAATTCTTTTATAATTTTTGTAAAATTTCATATATATATATATATGTATATACATATCAGTTCTTTTACATATTAATATACAAAGAGCCAGGCTGAGCCCTCTTGAGCAGGTTAAGTCAAGCCCTAGCTTGGCCCTAAGATTGCAGGCTTTAAAAAATTGAGCCCTAACCTACCCTTGGGCTTTAGGGGAAAAAGAAAGGGGAGTTCGGCCATACGTTCCTGTATATTTTCCCAGAATACTTTAGATCCAGTGACATAATTTTTGCTACATTAAGTCCCTAAGTAAAAAAAATGCCAATGTAAATTGATAAAAATGACCTTCCTTGCTTTTTAAGTCCCTCACTTGAAACTCCATGTTTCAAAACCACATATACAATGCCATTGCATCAAATGTGGGTACAAGGCAGATGTTCGTGTCGGGACTTCTCACATTGACATGTACATGAAATTCCACAACGTTGATTATGGGAAGAAAGTGTATGATAACATGCATGAGTGAAATGTTGTCATGTGGACTTTGATGCTGGCGGCATATACGCATAATGGACTACCAAATCCTATGTTGAGACTCTTCATTCAGATGGAAAGGGATGGTGTATATAAAATGAAAATCTTGTATACTTAGCCTGTTTAATTTGTG
The DNA here is from genome assembly GCA_037013555.1 of Sextonia rubra. Taxonomy (NCBI): domain Eukaryota; kingdom Viridiplantae; phylum Streptophyta; class Magnoliopsida; order Laurales; family Lauraceae; genus Sextonia; species Sextonia rubra. Next base: position 11,520,877 of record JASUAD010000007.1, on the reverse strand, counting down.
TGTATATAATATCATACAATCAAAAATTGATAAAATTGATGTATGTATATAAACCCTAAATCCAATGAATAGATAAAATTGTGCACTCTATATCTTCTTCTCTCTTTAAGTCCAATAGATAAATTTTATTTATTGCTTTCAATAGATTTTATTTGTTGCTTTCAATAGAAATATACCAAAAAGATAAATCTTTTTTTTCAAAATTAAATAAAAAACACAAATCTTGTTTTGTAGATCACGAAAAAAGGATTTTAAATATATAAGTTTTATTGCAAATAGATAAATATAGTGAAAGTTAAAGAACTTTAAAGTTTGTAAAACATAAAAAATAAAAGTAACATTACTATTCATGATGGTCATTACAATTATAAAAGTTGTATTTTTGTCTAATATTTGGCCTTATCACTAATAAAAGGATTTAATGCAATACCAAAATATTTCAACTAGACTTAGTAGGTTAAGGAAAATGTAACTGGACCTAATATAGTATAAAATTATTTACAAGGACCAGCTCCTGAATATTCCCAAAAGAAAAAAAGCTCTCACTTTGAGGACTTTTGTAAGCCGAGCCGAGCCAATCTCCCTCGTGGAAAGGCCGAATTGACAACCCTAACAGTGAGTGGCATCTATAGACTCGCAAAACACTCATTTCAGTTTAAACAAGATTAGAGATTTGTCATATATGTAGCTCATGCGACATCGGGACAACATGGAAAGCACCTTTTCAGTTGTACACAATAGTCTCTTCTACCACAAATTCCCTTATAGGAAGACTCTTACCAAATTTTGAGTCTTTCAATTTCAAAGGAGGCCTCTTTGGGTTTTACATCTCATTAGCTTTGTTGGTATCAGATTTAGGGCTACTTGTGCAATGAGATGAACCCTCAAAAATAGGAGGAAAAAGGTACTACAGTGTCATGCAAAGAATAAAAAAACGCATGCAAATATATCTGGCGGGCGTAGTAGTATGCTTGCACTTCTTCCACTAAATGATTTAAGAGAACTTCCACTCAATGATTGAAAAAAGTAAACTAAGGATATTTCTCGCAGAGCTATTTTAGACATGCCTTAAAAAGTCAAACTTTAAGTATTTTTGACAAAATTATTTGTGCGACATCCGAGGCCGTATGATATTACATGTGCAATATCTTAAAGGTCATATATACCGTACATGTTACCTTGTATGATATTTTATTATTACTTCTGTATGAATAATTCTGTAATCAATATTAAAATTGTGAATGGTTTTGGTGCAAATGTCAAATTTAAGTCCGACGATGTGGTCAAGATCCCGACAAATTATAAGGTACTGATTAGACTTGATATCTCAAGGACTTAAAAAGTAAATCACACGTGGCAGTTTCCACATTCCATGTTCCATGCAAGTACACAAACAACCTACGCCTGGGTTTGCCAAAGCCCAACACATTCATAAATCAGATCTCTCCCAAGGACCCGTACCCTCATCCGGACTGTTGGATTTGATGAGCACAACTTATTTGATAATAGCAATATGACTGTTCTGAAAAATGATACTGATTTTGCCATGATCAGGGTCATTGGTCCATAAAAAAATCCGTTAAGAGAGGATGACAACCCCATCACCATCACAGTTCTCTCTCTCAAACCCATCTACAATAGAGCCCATCTCCACCATTATCCACGAAGCCTCTCAGACACCAAAAGTCTGCTATTATTGTCTTCTAAAGTGGAGTAGATGAGATCCAAAAAATTTTTTTGATGCAGCTTCTAAAGCCTCTAATGGCAAAGCCGCTTTTGGCATTTGTATATTTTATAATGGTAAATTATGTGGTTCAAGTGTATTTAGTGACTTGAGGCTCTCCTCCTCTAAAGAAGCTCAAGCTCAAGAAGCTCAAGCTCAAGCGGTCTATTCTGCACTAAATGTGGCAAGAGACGAGGAGTCTTCGTCAAATTTATTCTCGATTGCTCCCGAAGTTGTCGAGGAGTTTCACAGGAAAATGAATAGATCAATGTGGAGGTGCAGGTAACCGCAAACTCAAAATTTTTGTTTCAGGGGTCAGACAGTGATTAGTTGAGAAGGTCAGAATTTATTTTATTGTTATGCATTTATATTATTTTATTATTATTTATTTACATTACTAACGACAAAAGAAAAAATATCTTTTATTTAAAATAGGTACAAAACATTTAACTACATCAAACAAGTAGCATTGTCTATCATAAGGTATATCACAATTCAAAAAAAAGTCTTTTACAATAATAAAGAAATTTCAGAAAAGCCCAAAAAAGTAAAAATAATTATCATGTGAAAATTGGTACCTCTTTTATCATTTCTTTAAGCCTGTAAGAGTTAATCTATTATATGGATTCAAATGAGATCATCTATATTTATAAATAAAATTTGTCAAAACAAAAAAAAAATCCAATAAGTAGTTAAGAAATAGTAATATGTGAAATCAACTAAAACATTGCTAACCATCATCCCTTTCTTTCTCATCGTGATCCCAATAAGCTAATTGGCATTAAAAGAAACTAATCAACTACCATATATCTACCACAATCTAAAGAATTTTAAAAAATATATATTCAAACCATCAATATTTTCACCAGAAATCACTGGTAATTAATTACAACTGCATCAAATTCAAATCTTACATTGTTTTAGTCTGAAATTCAGCAACAGAAAAACCCAAAAACCAAAACTCAAAAACCTCCAAAACCTAAAACTTTCAGAATTAGCAGAATACCAACCTTGCTTAGTTAAAAAGGAAATGCCATAAACATTCTCCATATTTACATCAGAATCCAGAGGAGATTCAACAACTTCCATTTACTTGTAATTCATCAAGAATTCCAAATCATCAGTAAAAATAACCACATAGATGTGATTCATCAAGAAATTCCTCTCTCCTCATAACCGCAAAACCCTCCTCAACATTCGAAGAAGCCTGTTTTTCAGATTTTCCATGCACCCATTTGAAAGGGAAGTTCCTATTAATGCTGTCCACTCTGCCCAGTTTCACCCTCTTCTGATCATGGTTTTTAGTTAGAGACAAAGTGCATTTTTACTTGTTATTAACCAAGTTTTCTAGAGAGGATTCTGGTAATCTCCTACTCTCCTTAACACTCTTCTAGTACTTAGCTAAATACCCAGCGCCAAAAGCTGCTGCTGCAACCATATATCCATTCCAAATACCCAATATCATTATCATTATACCAATACTTATGAAATCTTCATACAACTGGAAAAAGCCCCCAAAACAGCCTCATCGTTAGAGAAACCAATCAACCCAAAACTATAAAAATAAAATAGAAACACAAACCAGTGAAACCACCAAAACCCCAGAACTATAGACAAAGCATCCAATGGGGATGAAACCAAGATTCCACAAAAGGATAAAATCAAGAAATTCAAGTAAGAAATCGAAAATAAAAACCACACCCAAAAAAGGAAGCTCTCTATAGAGCAGAATCAAACAGCCAGTTAGCCCCAATACAAAGCACAATAAAAAAAAATTACAAAATGGGCGAGAAACTAAAAAAATGAGGAAACCTTGCTGGTTGGTACCATCAATCGAAACAAACAAAGCTACGAGGCGGAGGGTTTTGTGGAGAGAGGGAGGGAGAAAGGAGGAGATTCGGAAAGACGAAAGGAGAGAGGGCTTCTTTGCTCACCCTTTTGAGAAAACCAGAAGCCTATGGGTCATGGGGGTCGCCCATTTCTAGTTGAGGTGGGCCATGCCCAGCAGCCCAGTTGAAATTTACTGGATTTTTGGATTTGAAAGGGGTCCATTGCGCCCTATGGACCCTATGTGGGTCTGCCCCGTGCAGGGTCGGCTCGTGACAATTTGAAGCCTAAAGTGATAAACTTAAATGAGACATTTTCTATTTTTTTTAATAATATTATAAATATTTTATCTAAATTATATTCGGAAACAAAATGAACTATTAATTAAGGAAAACAATACGGTGGATCTAAAAACTCACTTGTCTTGTCATCTATTCAATTTTTTAATAATAATATAAGTAAAAAATTATAGTTAGATATAAACTCAATAAGAGCACTTTGTGAATATTATCCATCACCATTGGTATTTTGTGCCATGTTATGATTGTATGTAGGAGAAAAAATAGTGGAACCAACAATAAATATTCTGTGGGGGCTAGAATTATTTAGCTGTAATAAGAGGTGATTATTCCTAACCTGACCCACAAATAAACTCGAACCCAAACTAATAACTCAGGGTCGGAGTTGACATTTATGATGAAATAAATGAAATATAATGGGTTTGGTTGAGCATGCTCTTGATATTTGACCCACCAACTTAATAATTGCAAACACCTACCAATCCAATCCAAACTCAACCTGTTAATTTAGAGTTTGGATTGAGATTTTGATGCAAGACCATGAACACTATCCTACATTGAAGGTTTTTTTAAAGTTAAATGACAAATTAATAATCATAAATAAGATTATAAAATAGTTAATCCCCAGTCCACCAGAAAACCAATTGTCGAAGATCATATGGCAATAATCCCATCGGTTGAACATAATATGGCTAATAACCCATGAGTGGAGTAGCATGACACTAAAACCAAATTGTCATCCTTTAATTAAATCATTTAGAATATAATGATAGAAAAGATAGTAGTTGCTTTTATGAAATGTGAAAAGATAATAGTTTTTTTTTTTTTTTTTGGAATGTGAAAAGAGGGAGCCTTATATTTTGGAGAGAAACAAAAGGGCAACTATCTTTGAAAAGATAATGTATAAATATATATATATATTTATTGGAATGTAAAAAAGATGAGGCCTTATTTTTTAGGGAGAAATAAAAGGATCAGTTGCTTATTTTTTGAATTTGAAAAGATATTAGTGTCAAGCAAGCCCAAGTCCATTAGGCTCATTTCATGTCAAGCAAGCCCAAGTCCATTAGGCTCATTTATTGTACCTTTTTGTTACGTTGTAATTAGTCAAATGTTGTTACTTAATTTGTGGCTTTAGTTTAGGATCTAAGATTTGTAATTGATTGTAATTAGGGACTTAATTTGTGGCTTCAGTTTAGGATCTAAGATTTGTAATTGATTGTAATTAGGGACTTAATTTGTGGCTTCAGTTTAGGATCTAAGATTTGTAATTGACTGTAATTAGGGAATTAAACCCTTATATAAGAACAGTCGATCCTCAAAGGAGGCACGACATTCATCTCTCTTATGTTCTGTATTTCATCTCTCTCTAAATATCATGGTATCAGAGATCGATCATCTGTGATCTTCGCCTACATCATCTTCCAAACATTGGAAGCCAGTATATGATCATCTGTGATCATTCTCTTCAGCCAGATCATCCTGATCATCTCAGATCCGACGTGGCCCACCTGTGATTCTCACCAACTCATTAGCGGAATCCTACCATCTTGGTCGCCTGAAGCTTCCAGGATTTATGAAGAATTTGTTTCTGATTTATTAATCATCAGAGTCATCTTCCAAGATCTGGAAGCCTTGATCATCCCTGTTCATCTCAGATCTGAAGTGGCCCACCTGCGATCATCATCGCCATTCAGCTGGACCAGCCCATCTTGGTCGTTTGGATTTCTACATTTTTTTTTGAAGATTTTCTCACCATTTATGGATCATCTGAGGTAGGCCATCTACCCTTTATTGTAGAAATTCTGTTTTGTCCATTTCTTTTCATCTCGGCCATCCAAAAGATATTGTTTTGCCAATATCCTTTCCGGACTGCTTTGTGCGGGTTTCTTCCTTCTCTTTAGTCATGGACAAACATGAGATTGCCCTGATTCGCTTTGATGGTACAAATTATACCTCCTGGGCCTTCCAATTTCAAATTTATTTGGAAGGAAAAGAACTTTGGGGACACATTGATGGATCTGAACCTCAACCTGCAGAAGATGATAAGAAAATTTTAGCTTGGAAAACAAAGGATGCTAAAATCAAGACCTGGTTGCTGGGCTCTGTTGAGTCACATTTTATTCTCAACCTCAAACCCTGCCACACTGCCCGTGCAATGTGGGAGTATCTTCAGAAAATTTACCAACAGGGCAATGCTGCTCGCCAGTTTCAATTAGAACTTGAAATCTCGCAATTCACTCAAGGCACCCAGTCTATTCAGGAGTATTATAATGGCTTCCGCAGACTGTGGTCCGAATATGATGCGATTAAGTTTGCCTCGGTATCTGCAGCTCTTCTCCAGGAATTACTTCCATTACAGCAATGTAGTCATCGGGATCAGTTTCTTATGAAACTTCGTCTCGAGTTTGAGACAGTTCGATCTAACTTAATGAGCATGGCTTCTCTTCCTAGCTTGGATGATTATCTTCAGGAACTTCTACGGGAAGAACAACGTCGGGTCACTCAAACTACACTGGAACAACAGAGATCTGTTGAGACTCCCCTTGCCTATGTTGCTACAACTAGACCACCTTCTAGGGACATCAGTAAAGTTCAGTGCCATACCTGCAAGAAATATGGTCACTATGCAAATCAATGTAAGGCAAAAATCTGCCGATATTGTAAGGCCACTGGTCATGTTCTTGAAGAGTGCAGGAAAAAGAATCGCACTTCTCTTTCCCGCAACTATGTGCAGCCAGCCCCTGGTACTTACAGCGTGCAGTCAGCTCCTAGTGCTTACACTGTGACTACTCCACCATATGCTTCACCTGACTTCAGTGGTTCTCTGCAGTCTGATTCTTCATCCCAACCTGGTTCCTCCCAATCTACGTCAACAACTCCTCTCACCCCTGAGATGGTAAACCAAATGATCATCAATGCCTTAGCTTCCATGCACATGGCAGGTACTGCTTCCTCTCTTTCCAATACCTGGTACTTAGATTCTGGTGCAAGTAACCATATGACCACTTCAGCCCTAAAATTACACAATGTTGTTCCTTACACTGGTCATCTTACTGTCCAAGCTGCCAATGGAGATCATCTTCCTATCACCTCTGTTGGTGATATCCCTAGCCCCTTACCATTAACCAATGTTTTAGTTTCTCCTCATCTTGCTACCAATTTGGTTTCTGTGGGTCAACTTGTTGAAAATAACTGCAATGTTTTGTTTTCTCCTTCTGGTTGTGTTGTGCAGGACCGGGAGTCGGGGGAAGTGATCGCGAGGGGGCCTAAGCGTGGAAGACTTTTTTCCTTACCAGTGTCTTCATTTATTCATGATAAAACTTTACATCAGTTATTTTGTTTTTTCATTAAGAATAATTCTCGGTTGTGGCATAATAGACTAGGTCATCCGACTGCTTCTACAATGTCTACTTTATTTCAATCTGGATTAATAAATAAACCTGTTGATTCTGCTTCTTTTGACTGTGATGCTTGTAAATTAGGGAAGAGTCAAACTTTACCCTTTCCAACTTCTAACACACGGAGCACTACATGTTTTGACTTAATTCACAGTGATGTTTGGGGCATTGCTCCGACCATTTCACATAGTCATTTCAAGTACTTTGTAACATTCATTGATGACTACAGCAGATTTACTTGGATTTATTTATTACATTCAAAGTCTGATGTTCTTAATGCATTTCAATTTTTTGTTCAATATGTTAAAAACCAATTCTCTAAATGCATTAAAACTTTGCGCTCAGACTCAGGGGGGGAGTATGTTTCCAATGATTTTCAATCATTTTTAAACAATAATGGAATCATTTCCCAACGTACCTGTCCATATACTCCACAACAAAATGGAGTCGCGGAACGGAAAAACAGACATCTTCTTGCTGTCACTAGAACTCTTCTGATTGAAGCATCCGTTCCCCCTCGTTTTTGGACTGAAGCTCTCACCACAGCTGTCTATCTCATAAACCGCCTTCCATCACATACCATTGCTCATTTAACGCCTCATTTTAAATTGTTTGGTCATCATCCTGTGTTTGATCACTTACATACCTTTGGCTGTGTTTGCTTTGTTCATTTACCTCCCACAGAAAGAACGAAACTAACAGCACAATCTCGCAGGTGTGCTTTTTTGGGTTATGCCACTAATCAAAAAGGTTTTGTTTGTTATGATCCCATTGGTCGTCGTATCAGGGTTTCTCGGAATGTTATTTTCTTTGAAAATCAATATTTCTTCCCCACTCACATGGACAGTCCTCATCCCTCTTCCCCAGCTCTCTTACCAGGTTTTTCGGATCAAACCTCTGTTACTCGGTTTAATCCTGCTTTTGTATACCACCGTCAGGAGAAACCTCCCACTGCGGATGGTCCTCCCCCTGATCCTCCACCGACACATGGTTCCACACCTACTCCTCCCTTACGTCGCTCCTCCAGAACTTCTAGACCGCCTGATAGGTATGGATTTACCCATACTTCCTTGATGACCACTCTCTCTTCTATCTCTATCCCATGTTCTTATTTGCAGGCTGTCCAACACGATTGCTGGAACCAGGCTATGAAGGAGGAATTGGATGCATTGGATCAGAATCACACTTGGGATATTGTGGATTGTCCTTCCGGAGTTAAACCCATCGGTTGCAAATGGATCTACTCGATCAAGCTTAAATCTGATGGGTCATTGGATAGACACAAAGCTAGACTTGTAGCACTCGGAAACAGACAAGAGTATGGCATTGACTATGAGGAAACGTTTGCACCTGTGGCAAAAATGACATCTGTTCGGTTACTTCTCGCCATTGCTGCCTCTAAATCCTGGCCTTTATACCAAATGGATGTCAAAAATGCATTTCTCCATGGGGACCTGCACGAAGAAGTCTATATGCGGATACCACAAGGCGTCTCCTCTCCCTTCAAGAGGTCTGTCTGTCGCCTGCGCAAATCGCTTTATGGTTTAAAGCAAGCTCCTCGCGCCTGGTTTGAAACCTTCAAGGCTCGCTTATGCGAGAGTGGCTTTACCCAGAGTCCTTCTGATCCATCTCTCTTTTTATGCCACACATCTACTGGTGTTACTGTGCTTCTCGTCTATGTTGACGATATTATTATCACTGGCACGGATGATCGTATGATCAAATCTCTCCAAGCTTCTCTCAGGGATTCCTTCCGTATGAAGGATTTGGGTCCTTTGCATTATTTCTTGGGCCTCGAGGTGCATCAATCTCCAAAAGGTTTATTTGTTAATCAGCACAAATACACATCAGATCTTATCGAGTTGGCTGACCTCAATGATTCTTCACCTGTTGATACGCCTGTAGCGGTCAATCTCAAGTTGAGTAAAGATGATGGCGATCTTCTTCCTGATCCTCATACCTACCGGCGTCTGGTGGGAAGTCTTGTCTATCTCACCATCACTAGACCTGACATCTCATGTGCTGTTCATCTTGTGAGCCAATTCATGACAGCTCCTCGACACCTTCATTTGACAGCTGTGAAGCGCATTATCCGTTATCTGCTCAAAACTGTCCCTCGTGGTTTATATTATCCAAAGGATAATCCTCTTCATCTGACCGCTTATGCAGATGCTGACTGGGCTAGCTGTCAAGACACACGCCGTTCTACTACTGGTTGGTGCATGTACCTTGGAACATCTCTCGTTTCTTGGAAATGCAAAAAACAAGAACGGGTGTCCCGCTCTTCCACGGAAGCTGAATATAGGGCTATGTCTTCTGCTTGTTCTGAGATCTTATGGTTACGGGGACTTCTTTCGGAACTCGGGTTTTCTCAAACCTCTCCTACTCCATTGCATGCCGATAATACTGGGGCTATCCGAATCACTGAAAATCCTGTCTACCATGAACGCACCAAACATATCGAAGTTGACTGCCACTTTATTCGCGATGAATATAAACGTGGTGTCATTACTCTTCCTCATGTTCCTACAGCATTTCAGTTTGCCGATATCTTCACAAAGGGACTTCCTCGTCCTCGTCATCAATTTCTTGTTTCCAAATTGCTGCTTTATGACTCCCCAGCATCAATTTGAGGGGGGGTGTCAAGCAAGCCCAAGTCCATTAGGCTCATTTCATGTCAAGCAAGCCCAAGTCCATTAGGCTCATTTATTGTACCTTTTTGTTACGTTGTAATTAGTCAAAGGTTGTTACTTAATTTGTGGCTTTAGTTTAGGATCTAAGATTTGTAATTGATTGTAATTAGGGACTTAATTTGTGGCTTCAGTTTAGGATCTAAGATTTGTAATTGATTGTAATTAGGGACTTAATTTGTGGCTTCAGTTTAGGATCTAAGATTTGTAATTGATTGTAATTAGGGAATTAAACCCTTATATAAGAACAGTCGATCCTCAAAGGAGACACGACATTCATCTCTCTTATGTTCTGTATTTCATCTCTCTCTAAATATCAATTAGTTTCTATTATGGGGCGTTTTTTTATTGAAATAGTTACTTTTTTTAGCCTTATTTTGTGGGGGGCTCTAAAGCAAAGGCCTATTTAGCCTCATGCTAAAGCTGGCCCTATGGTGGTTTTCTAGTTGTCACTTTTGGCATTAGATGATGAAGATTTTGGGGATGCTCCCAATTATGTGATCTTTAAATTGCAAACAATCACATAATATGTAGCGAAGAATAAAAGTAAATCAAACAAGTAACCACTACAAAAAGATACGATTTTTATGTGGAAACTGATACTAGGAAAAAACCACGAGTCCATCAAGCGTTATGAATCTCGCAGTTACAAGATGATATACTCACAACCCCTATTTATTTTCACGCAAACTAAAGACTGTGATTCTTCTTACATAGATGCTCATTGTCATAACCGCCTGTTGTTCTCTATAATAGATTCAAACCTTGTTTGACTTCTCAAATAATCTTCTACAAGAGAAGCAGAAACAAAAGCTTTAGCACTCACCACTGCACTTTTCTCTCTGATGAATGCTCTAGAGAAGATGACCCTGAATGTGTAATCTTTGCTGAGAATAATAAGATTTGTTCTCTCTCAATAAGATTTCCTAGATTTAGAACAATGAGAGAGGTCTCTAATATGTATTCTCAACTTAGAATAAGGAAAATCATGCTTTAAGGTTGAGAGAAACACCCTTGTTTTAACCCACAATTCATTCCATAAAGGAATTTTCCTTGCAAGATAAGAACTATTAGTTCTGGCACTAATAGGAAATAAATCCAAAATAGGAAAGTGAGCTTTTGTTCGTCATCTAATTGATCAGGTGCTTAATCCAATCGATTGGATGCCAATTCTGACAAGGTATGAAATTCGATTTCGCTTGTTTTGTTGTAAGGTTCTTCAAGTCCATTTGATCCGATCTTTAACCGATTGATCCGATGCCTTTTTCACTTCTTTGACCTTTTTGCTTTAATTCTTCACTTTAGCTCTTTTGACAACACAACCATAGTCTATTCTAAAAGAAATAGAAAATATAACTCAATTGATCCAGAGTTTTGTCCAACTCATAAATTAGCCAACATACAAAAATCCTTACAATCTCCCCTTTGGCAAATCATAAACAAAACTCCCTAAATATACAATCAATTCTACCCAAAACAAAAAACCCAAAAATGCATTGAAGTTTCTTTCAGCTTTTGTAGCATGAATGTACCAAAAGAACAGATGAATCTTCAGCTCCTTGACTCTTCTTATCTCCTTCTAAATACCTTATTCTCCCTTTTTAATCTATATTTGACAAAGATATTAGGAAACATGTAGCATATCTGTCAATCAGGATCTAGTAATAGTAGCTCCCCTTTAGTGTAACTTCCCTGTAATTGTATTTTTTTAGCAGCACGGGGGTGAGGATCGATCTTCTTGATTAGGGTCTTTTGCATGTAGCCACTCATACTTGTGTAGTATGATCTTTCATTAGAGTATGAGAAACTTCGGTGGGCAAATCAGATTTTCTAACCTATATTGTTGTAGCCTTGGGTGGAGAAAAATTCTTTTGTTATTGCTTGGTCTTTGGTAGATTTCTCAGCTTATTGCAATGGAGACAAATATGTCATTTGATTCCACAATGATGACAAGTGGATGTAAGCGCAAAATGTGACATATTCTTCTTCTTTGAACTCTCATACATTATTTGTGCATGCAGTATGTAAAGTAATATATACCATAGAATTTAAAGCAAAACTTTTAACAAAACCTTTATTCTTTAAAATAGATGCACCATGAACATAACTGAGACCATGCATGTCATTAAGCCTTTTATGACTAGACTAGATGTCGTCAAGAATTTTCAAATCAATGTTCATCTTGTTTAGATAAACCTTTGTAAAATCGAGCTCATAAAACACAATCTCTCATTCAAATTATCTTTTTCAGCTTGCCAACTCTTTAGTTCTTGCTTTAAGGTCTTATTCCGTTGATTAGCTTTCTCAACTTTTTGACTCTCAATGGTCAACTTATCAGCGTATTTTTTCTAATCTTTTAAGAGACGAACATTTGCAAGAGCTTTGTTTTTTTTTTATTTTTCAGTTATTACTTAAAAGAGACAATTTCTTCTTTTGAAGCCTTTAACCTTATTAAGTTCTTGTGGCTGAACTTGGTAAGTTTCATATAATCATTAAATGTGGATTGATATTTTCCTTCCAATCCTATTCTTCAGCCGACATATCATCAGAAACATTGTCAGATATGCCATACGAAGATCACGACATGAAAGCAACATACGTAGTACTAGCGGTGTCAGCAAGTGGATTTTCTGTATCTTCATAATCATAAGCTTTACCACATCTCAGATTCAGATTAGAGTATCTTTAAGCTAGATTTTTTTCATCTTTCAATTGAGATGGCTTTGTGTCCATTGTGCCTTCGTCTTTGAAATCCATTCTAAAAATCACAATTGATCAATATAGGAACTTTGTGCAACCTGCTTTGTTACCAAATAAAGATTTTAGGGGTGCTTCTAAGTATGTGATCTTTAGATTGCAAAAAATCATACAATATACAATGAAAAATAAAAGAAAATCAAATAAGCAATCACTATAAGAAGACACAATTTTTACATGGAACCTCAAATCGAGAAAAACCAGGAGTCCAAACTAGACCAACAATCAAGCACTATGAATATTGCAGTTACAAGATATATACTCATAACTCTCATCTGGTTCTCTCGTAACCTAAAGACTGTGATTCTTCTTATACAAATACGCACTGTCATGACCGCCTATCTTCTCTCTAACAAATCCAAACCTTTTTTGACTCCCCAGATAATCTTCTACAAGAGATGCAGAAGACAAAATCTCTAGAACTTACAGCCACACTTTTTTCTTTAATGGATACTTTATAAAAGATGATCTCCAATATGTAATATCTACTTAGAATAATGAAATCTATTGTCTCTCAATAGTATTTATGAATTTGGAGCAATGAGAGAGGTCTTCAATATGTATTCTCAAGTCAAAATAGGGAGAACCATGCTTTAGGGTTGAGAGAAATACTCTTTTTTATAACTCACAATTTGTGCCCTAAAAGAATATTCACTATAGAATAAGAACTACTAGTTCTAGCACAAACAGAAAACAAATCTAAAACAGGAAAGTGGATTTCTGTTCATCATTTGATCGATTAGGTACTTAATCCGATTGATCGAGTAACATATTTGATCGATCGAGTACCATATCTGATCGATTGAGTACCAAATTTAGATTTTTTATAACCAAACGTTGGGTCCAATTGATCCGATCTTTAACTAATTGATCCGATGCTTTTTTCACTTCTTTAACCGTTTTGCTTCAATTCTTCACTTCAGCTTTTTCAGCGATACAGCCACAATTCATTCTAAAATAAATAGAAAATACAACTCAATGGCCCAACGTTTTGTCCAACCCATTAATTAGCCAATAGACAAAAATCCTTACGAAAGAGACCTAAATATGTTTAGGTTTAATGCTTGTCTGTATTGGTTCTGTAAACTACTAGACCTTCTCTACTTTTGATTTTCTTTATTTTAAAAAAATAGTTCATGGATAATGATACACAAATAGGGATAAAGTTTAGGAGATCCAAGATGTATGTACCTTTGAGAGATAAAGAAGCCTAGCACCTTTCCCGCCTTTAACTATATCCAGATTTCTAAGAACAACTCTTTAGCTTAGTGGTAAGGAGTGTTTGTCCTCGCCTGGAGGTCTCAGGTCCAAACTTGGCCTTCCCACGCCTTTCAAATGTGAGTTTAATGTGAGTTGTATTATGTTCCCTCACAGATGCCACTCCCCATTACCTCACATATGTACATTAGTATTTGTATCCTTACATGTACAAGTTCCTATTACATCACATGTATTAGTCAATGTCTTTGTCCTTATATTTGTGAGTTTTATTACCTCATATGTGTGAGTTAGTGTCTATATCTGAGTCTTAGCCCTGGGCTATTGTACCTAAATCCAATTTGAGTGAATTTGGCTTCGTGCAAATCTGTCATGGTCTTTCCATCATAATCCATGGAATGCCCCCGAGTGATTGCAGTTGTACAACATATGTAGGGGCAGGTCTATAATTTTGTATGCTTCTCGATATAGGCAGTCTAGACCCATTTTAGGACATAAGTTTGTCCGAAGACAATTCAAATTACTTTGTTAGTTCGATGAATGAAGGAACACTTACACCTCCTGTCTAATGAGATCATTTGTGCATCTCTCTCTATTTTTTTTAATATATAACCTAAGATATCTTCCGGCCAGCCCAACTTAACAGCCTTTGGCTTGAGCCCTAACAATACTCATTCTGAATAACCGAGAATTTAAAAAAACACAAAAAAGGGACCTTCATAAAAGATACAAAAAAGAACCTTCATTTTCATTTTCAGGGATTGCTTGCTTGTTCCTTTTTGTTCATGTGCTCACCAATTTCTATCTAAATAGATAAACAAACAAATAAATAACCCACTCATTATCTTGTGGATTGTGGTTTTGTGCTAACTCAAATGCTCTCAATGGTTAACTAGCAGAATATGCCCATGTAAAGTATATGTTTTTTTTTTTCCTTTTATGACCTAGGGCATCCCTCGCTAACCCAACATTCAGACCTTTGGCCTTCGGCCTCGAGGGTTATTCAATTCTAATGAGCAAAGATTATTCCTTGGAGGATACATGCATAGCTGCACACAATGAAAAGTATATTTTGGAAAATGATTTTAAGTAATTTAAATTCAAGGCCCTTTTTCATGGAATATTATTCATAGAAACTCATGGTAATATGGGTTTCGACAAAGGGATCTACAGAGTTGAGAAGTGAAGGATATAAGGTATAGATATTGAATAGGACCTGACTTTCCTAGAATTTGATTACTTGGGGTGTGAGTTGTGATTGAGTTTCCTATTTCTATCTCCCTTAATTCATTTTTCATTAAAGAGAGATTATTTGATGACCATTTATATATTTTTCACCTTTATTTCTTCAGTTTTTGCAAGAAAACATTTTTTAGGATATTTTTGCTCGAAATTGAATTCCTGTTTGCACGTAAACTCAGTTTACTAAGATCCAAACAAGCCCCATGCCGTTATGGAAATATGAAGTGAGAATGATTTGCCGTACCATACTCATATTTCCAGTTCATATCTATTTGATGGAAGCAACATTTACATGACCTGTGCCACCTTCTCAGCTTCATCACCGGATCATTCATTCTCTCACTGCTAAAGATGGCCACACAGAGAGAGAGAGAGAGAGAGAGAGAGAGAGAGAGAGAGCGAGAGAGAGAGAGTGAGCGAGTGATTTTAAATATGCTGTTACAGTGCAACAGTGGCAATTCAAAGTTCAAACCTCCCCTAGAATCAATATGAGGCCACTCACTATCAAGTCCCAAACCCCTTCTAAACTACATTCCATCTGCTCACCCCTGATGATTTTCAGCAGCCTTTTAATAACTGGAATTTCCTTGAAGATGGACGTGGTTCCATCATCCCTCTTTACACAACTGGTTGATCTCATCCAAAGCTCAATCCCCTCCACACATCATCTTCATCTATTAGCGGCAGCAACCACCACTTTAATCGTATTAACAACACTCTTCTTTGCCTACAGACCCATCAAACATGTCTACCTCATTGACTATTCCTGTTACCGACCCCCAGATTCTCTCCGGGCCCCTCTTTCTACCTACATAGAACACATCACCATCTGTGGAGCATTCGATGGCCCAAGCATCGAATTCCAGAAGAAACTCGTAGAGCGGTCTGGGATTGGTAACACCTCCTGCTTGACCCATGGATTCCACCAACTCCCCTGTGACAACACAAGCAAATCAGCCCTGCTTGAGGTGGAAACCATCATGTGCACAACCCTCAAGGATCTCCTCACCAAACACCAAATAGACCCAACAACTATTGACATTCTCATAACCAACTGCGGTCTAGTCTGCTCGACACCTTCCATCGCTGCCATGATCATCAATAGATTTGGATTAAAAAGTGACGTGAGGAGTTTCCATCTTTCTGGCATGGGCTGCAGCGCCAGCCTTAGGGCGATTGCTCTAGCAAGAGACCTTCTCAGAGTGCATAAGAATTCATTAGCTGTAGTCCTGAGCATGGAAGCAGTTACGACCAACGGTTATCATGGGAAGGAGAAATCAATGCTAGTAAGTAACTGTCTGTTTCGCATGGGTGGAGTGGCAACTCTACTGTCCAATCGTAAACAGGACAAATCCATAGCCAGATACATGCTACAACACCTTGTGTGCACACATACGGGGTCCCAGGATAAATCATACAGTTGCATAGTGCAAGAGGTTGATGATGAGGGGTTTGTGGGAGTGCGAATTTCTAAGGACATTGTACAAGTGGCTGGTGATGCTGTAAGAACTAACATCCGTTCACTGGGGCCACTGGTCCTGCCTTACATGCAACTAATCCGATACAGATGGTCGGTGATACGTAGCAAGTTTTGGGGGACCATTTATGTGCCAGCTTTTCGAATGGCGTTTGATCATTTCTGCATACATGCAGGAGGGAAAGCTGTGATTGATGCAGTGGGGCATGTGCTTGGGTTGGTTGATGAAGATTTGGAGGCGTCTAAGATGACCCTGTATAGATTTGGGAACACTTCAGTTTCGACAGTTTGGTATTCGCTCTCCTATACGGAGGCCAAAGGGAGGATGAAGAAGGGAGATAGTGTGTGGCAGATTTCACTGGGGAGTGGTTTCAAATGTAACAGCGCTGTGTGGAAGTGTATGTCGGACCTGGGCCCTAGAGTTGAAAATGCATGGTCAGATAGGATTCATCTGTATCCTGTGAAGCTGCCCAAGGTCGTGGACCATTGATGCAGTGTTCTATGCCCCACCTCCTCTAAGTTTTATTGCAGATAAGAAATCATATATGTCCATTTTGAGTGTTTTTTTATAAAGAGACTAGTTGCTTGGGACAAGTGTGGAGTGTTTGGGTGTGTGCCTAGTTGAGCATTTTCTAAGAGCCAATAAAAAATGGGTTGGAAATTGTTTGTTTCCATGGTTTTCAATTCCAAGGAATTTAAAAGAAATTTATTTTCTAAAAGTAATTAAAATAGAATTCATGTAACCAACTCCAACATAATTAGGACAAAGCTTTGATGGTGATAGTGATTATTAATTAAAATTGAAGAAACAAAAGTGAAGATCCATAAATGAGAATCAGAATTATGGAGAGGAAAAATGAATACCCAACCAGGACCTATGAGCAAATCAAATCCTAAGACATCTCCAGCCGTATCCTTCATCCCTCACTTTTTATTAATCCTTTGGTGGAATCCATTTGCCCCTGCATTCCGACGAACTCAATCCCATGATAACAAACGGTCCCTTGGTGTAATTTTTGTTAATTATCTGATGATATGAAACAAGTGTTACTTATCGAGAATGTGAGCTCTAAACCAGTTGCAATGATTTTTTATTTTAAAATCTCATACCTACCACCAGCAATTGGTTTTGAAGATCTTTTAGTTTTTGTTTTCCAACTTTCTTTTCACTCCGGCAAATACTTTCATATTAACACACATGCTACCCAAATCCCTAACCAATGGAGCTACAACGAAGGATAGATGCCTGGTTGTTTTGTCGAAAGAAAAATGCCTCACTACTCAGCTATCAGTAGATTGGTTTCCAACTCTTGAGAAACTCTCACAAATTCTTAACCATAGATTTTCCTTTCTTTTTTTTTTTATCTCTGGTAAATACTCAACTCAGGGACTACACACACTAGGTCAACCATCGGAAATCGGTCTTTAAATGTCCATGTGGAAAGGGAGATGCCTTACCACCAATCCATCACTAGGCTGAGATCACATGTAGTGAGGAAGAACTTTCTGAATTTTGGGCATATCAAGTACAGATAGGATCTCTTAGGCACAAGACTTCATAATGGTCCACATGAATAGACTCCGCCAATTAGTTTCCTTTTTACAAAGGCTGACACACACTAACGAGAGATTAGTTAGGTTTTCAGATATACCACATAAATTAAGTTGTCGGTTGCCTTTAATTTAAGATTTCATCTCTCCTTTGGTGTGATTGATTTCTACCACTATAGACAAGTACTTGGGCTTGTACTACGTAGGAAATCCGAGATCATTGGTCTTGTCCTTTGATCATGGCATGATTGACTAGATCAACAAAACATTTCAGGATGAGACCGAATGAATCACCATGCAAAAAAAAAAAAAAAAAAAGAGACCCAATGAATCACATCACTGGTATCATAGTCACAAATATCTGTGCAACTAAAACAGTGACCAGAGGAAGGAAATATCAAAGACAGATGACGCCCTCAATACTTGAAATAATGATGAAAAGCTTTACATTCTGTTAACGCACAGCACCATACGAGCCAGATTTACTTCAATTAATAATAATAATAACAAAGACCCACTAATGGGTTGTGTATTGACGAATGTAAGTAACCTTCCCATATGGCAGCATGTGATGCCATCTAGAGCATTGTGAATGAACCATTTAAGAATAATACAGCATACGTAGTTGGTCTAAAACCTTCAGCCTATGGTGATTATGCCCTTACTGATTCAGGACAGGAAGAGTCGGACGTGACCTTACCACATTCAGCACCCCTCTTGCAGTTGCCTGCATTTGTTACGTAGACCAGTTCCTCAGCCATGTTGAACCAAAGACAAACATCAGAATAATCACAAGACATTCAAGTCGTCAAATTACCTCAAAGAAAGAATTGAAGTTGAGGCGCAACAAGAATCGTCTTAGAAATGGGGCTCGTTGGCTCCCTGCAAGCCTGCTACTGCGCAGTATAGTGTATAAAGAATTTGATTTCTTGTTGAATTCCTGAGAGTGTAAAGAATACTCAAGAGTATGGAAAAAGGAAAGCTGTAGTCATTTACTAACACAAAACCATGAAAATTGATAGCTGCAACCAGAAATCATTCATATCGTCAAATCTATCCTCCGAAAGGGCAAGGATGAGAGGGTAGATATATCAAGAATTCAGGAATCAATATGAAAGAGGAGATTTTTCAAGAGCATGTAGGATAATATATATAGAAATTCCATTCATGAAGGAGCATAACTATTTACATTAAAGTTCTTTTTTTTTATCGGTAGCAAGTACCATGACTTGATCCCACAACCTCAAGCTTGCAATAGTGAGCACCTTCCACTGTGCCTCGAGCTCTTATCATTATTTACATTACAGGTCATACAGACAAATGATATAATTAATGAAAACAAAACAGCTTTTGAGCTGATAGTACCCGACAGCACCTTCTGGTCATGGGCCCAGTGTGGAGTTCATTTTGTTCTTATAAACGACGTCATTCTGGTGAATATTTCAATAGCAAATATATCATCATCATCATCATCAAAGCCTTATCCCAACTATATTGGTTCAATAGCAAATATATAAAATGAAAAATATATACATGATGAATCCAGTTTACAAGGCCCAAACCAAAACCCATATATAAAATGGATCCAAAATAATTGCTCAGGCCCTGTTTTTATGAGTTGAACTGAGGTAAACAAGTACCCATTGCCGCCTCTATATGCATGTGGCCCAACTGAGGTTCCCATTTGCAAGCTCATCTTGTGTGCTACATCAGAAGACTTATTAATATTTATGCTTTGGATATATGGGGCCAACAATGTTGTCCATGGAGAAAAGTTTTTCTATGCAGGTTGATGGCTCCTCAAGAAAAAAGGGGTATGCTAAAGAGGACATGGATGGTAGTATGGATAGATTTGAATTTGTGAAATCTATCTGAGGATTTGGTCTAGGATAGACTACATTGGTGAAACATAATTCATATAACTTATCCCAACATAGTTGGGACAAGGCCTTGACAATGATGATGATGTGGTAAAAAATCAAATTGCAAAGGAATTTCTCCTGGCTTTCTTACAGTTCTTAGGGAACATGTGCAAAAGGTTGTGACTTTCTCTAATATTCTGGAACTTGGCCCACTATATTCTAGTCTGCTGCAGGTCATCGATGAGTTGCTCCCTAATGGACTTCGCCAAGTCCTATGATGTATCTTTTTTTCCAGTGAGGACTGAATGGAGGAGAAAGTCTCTCCTACCAAGAAGGATTTTAAAGAAAAATTGAAATGAGAGGGAAACAGTTGGAAGTAATAAATAGTGGTTGATAATTGAGAGGGGCGAAACGTAATACACGTGAGTCTGAATATGTACAGGCTTTTGATTTAGAGTAATCCAGGTTGAAGGACTGGAACTCCACAGTGGCGCCGACCCTTGATAGTCTGGTCTGAGCCATACAAAATGAAAGCCTTCCATTGGATGGATATCCAAATTTTACTCCGGTACCAGTTCGCCCCACCATATAATAAAAAAACATGTAACAAAAAAAAAGCACATGTTCTTTTATAGAATGGTCAATCATATGGTGGAACTGGAACTAACTCCTACCAGAGTAGAATTTGGGAATATCCAATATAGTAGAAGGGTTTTCATTTTGAACAGCTTAGATTTTTAATAGGTGGCCCCACTGTGGAGTTTCACTTCTTCAACCTAGGATTTAAGTCAACTATCAAAGCCTTAGCAGACCCGAACTCAATGCACACGTGCAACTATCAAGACCTGGATTCCAGTCTGGTTTACTGATCCTAGGCGCTTTCTACTCTTTGGAACTAGTAGGTGCCTTCTCTGTGTCATGTCCACAAAAAGAGTATGGTTTATGGTTTCTCTAAGCATCTTACTCAGGCTTCCACTCACACTTCCACTTGAGACTTGACCTGACTTAAAAATGCTGTTCTGTTGAGATCTGATACTCAAGTTGTTGCTGATCTATAATTTCTAATGAAATTGGTTGTTGATAAGTTCCACTCTCCTGAATTATCATGTTATTAATGAGATCTACTTTCCTGAATTATCATTACATGTTATTACGCATTTATATATCTATTGCTTCTTGCTAGTAACCTGCTGGAAAATTTTTAAGTGACCTCTTCTGTCACTTCTTCTCAATCATTCCATCTAGGTTCCAAGACTTCCCCAGGAGGCACAATGGAAATGATTCATTAACTCTTATGATAAACAGATCTCTGATGTCAAGACAATGTGAGCTGCATGCAGAAGTTTATGGCAGATGCAGGTCCTTTGTCCTTTGTACCATACTGATAATGGGTATTTGGATTAGAAAAGTGATCCTGCATCATTTCTGTTGAAAAACAGAACAGCCTAAAGTAGCTATATGAATATTAACATAGCCAGAATTACATATTGGAAGCAATCATGATTTGAAGTACCTCAGTTATATGTTCCAGTTCAAATGTATTTGGGTTGCTTTCGTGATGTTCAATGTTCCAGCAGAATTGTAGGCAAAGTTTCATTATACTGTCCAGTATTCTAGACACAGAGCCGATGTCTAAGAAGGACTGTGAAATTAATGCTGAGAGGTATCTGCAAATGAACAAATATGTAAGAATTCTCCACTCTTACCAGAACAAAAAATTAATATCAGTTCAATGCAGCAGTTAAGAAGGGAAACCAACTGTTACAGATAAACAAAGTAATTATAAATGCTTTAAAAATAAATAATAATAAAAATAATAGTAATAAAGATGGAGTTCTGTTCAATCATCATCATCATCATCAAAGCCTTATCCCAACTATGTTGAGGTCGGCTATATGAATTCTGTTTCTCCATTCCATTCTATTTTGAGCTAAATATTTCGATAAGTTAAACTTCTTCAAATATGAATTAATGACTTCTATCTATGTTTTCTTTGGCCTACCCCTACCTCTTGATGAGCCATCCACCTATATATCCAAACTTTTTCTCACCGGTGCCATTACTAGCCTACGCTCAACATGCCCAAGCCATCTTAAACGGGTTTCTATGGAGTTTTGCTCGATAGAACTTAATAACATTAATGTTCACAGTGGACTTCAATGACACCCAAAAGAGAATCAGCATGAATACTTTTGGCAGAATAGGTCATCAACCCATCTGTGAGTTTGGAACAGACATCACACCAAAGGTGTGATGATGATTTTGTTTTGTCCATTCTAAATCATAACCGCATGTTCTTGATAAGAATTGGCATGAAAATTCAGAAAACCAGTATGCCAGAGCCAGACCCTCTGCATCATAGCAAATAAACATCAATTCTGCCAGAAATTTTGAAAAGCCTAAAAATGAATGTGTTTTGTGTTGTGATCATGAGAAAAATATCACTAAGAGCTCAAAAAATATAGAGGACATCATTCAAGAGAGAGAGAGAGAGAGAGAGAGAGAGAGAGAGGATGCTTCCGCAACTTTGTTAAGATAATTAGATCCATAGACCAGAAGACTGCATTTATTCATGAGTATGGGTTCATGTTCATTGACAAATAGAAGTTGAAAGGTTAGAATAGAGGGATATTATTTTATAAAGTGAAATTAATGGTTTGATATACAGATGCAACATGATTTGGTGTTTGTGCAAAGCAGGTATTACATAAACCATTTTTAAATGAAGATAATTTATGGAAAAGTTAAGAGAAGAGGTTCTTTTTTTCTACATATTATCCATTATTGATTTAGAGAAGGCTTGCAATAGGGAGTCGACACTGTTAATTTAGAGGATATTGAAGAATAAAAAATGCATCTCTAATAGTCACCAAAAAAAAAATTCACCAGACATTTATGTAGGGGCAATAAATCTAAGTTCACATGTGCAATTAGATTGGACTGCTTGAGTCCCCGTTTATTTGGCTGGGTGGTGGACAAATGATAGACATCCAAAACGCAGTTCAATGATGTGTGCTATTTGCAGATGACGTGATAGGCGTCTATCAGACAAGAAAGTAAACAATAAGCTAAAACTTTGGAGAAATATGCTCAAGCAAAATGGATAAAAAAGAACAGATGTGGTTTGCAAGTTTAGGAGATTGAAAGTTGAGTAATTGAGTTGATCAAGATTGAAAATAATTTAGTGGCACCATATATGTTTGGAGAGTGGAATTTTAGCCTTTGACAGTCCTGTAGCAAGGGTGATAGTGGATTTTCAATCCTTGCCATCCATGAAATGAGATCCCTAAATTACTGGTAGAGACCAAAAAATCCCACACAACAGCCATCCAGGACTCCCATATGAGACCCCCTCTTTGGATATCTAGGATCAAAATTCAGATAGGAATTAGGCCACAAGCTTCCAACTAGTGAAGCCTTTAATGCGGCCCACCTTGATCCAAGCCAAACATGGAGGTAAGGCACTATTGAGAGGTCGTAACATGGATCAAGGATGCATATGAAATCAACACGATTAGAACGTGACAATTTACTCAAGGGCCCAATTTTTAAAGGCTAGTATGCACTTATGAAACAGTTAAACATTAGGGCCCTCAAATAGATGGTTACTTCATATCAAAGTGGGCCGCATAAAACAGAAGACATTTTGTGTTAGATATAGCAAATAGGTTAAACGACTCATTCGGTTATCAATTAATCATAGAGACTTAATATTTTGTCAAACAATAATAGTCAAATATTAAGTTTACCAGTTTTTGCTGCCGGTCCCAAGCCCGAGTAAAAGAAGAGGGTTATGTTAGGTAGGTTTACAGCCGGTGTAAAACTTTGTCACAACCCAAACATGAATTATGAGGTAACAATATTTTATGATAAGGCTAGGGCATTCCCCGCTTTAAGAGATGTATTGCAACGTCGCCCGGTTGCAGTGAAAATTGTGCAAGGGTTACCACATGATTCTGGGCTAGTGCGATTAAAGAAGTTAGTCCATGAGAAAAAGAGAAAGAATAGGAAAATTAGACTTGCTACTTGGAATATAAGAACCTTGACAGGCAAGAGCCTGGAGTTGGTCAAGGTAATGAAAAGAAGAAGAATTAGTGTAGCTTGTATACAAGAGATAAGGTGAAAAGGGAATAAAGCTAAAGAGCTCATGGATGGGTATAAGCTTTTTTATGCAAGAAAAAGTAATACAAGAAATGGAGTAGGTATAGTTGTAGATAAGGATTTGAAAGAGAAAATTATGGGGGTAAAGAGGTTTGGTGATAGAATTATAACAATTAAACTAGTGCTAGAGGAAGATATAATTCATATCATCAGTGCATATGCTCCCTAAGTAGGACTAGAGGAATATGTGAAAAGAAAATTTTGGAGGAGATGGATGATTTACTGCAAGAAATCCCAAATAATGATAAGAATGTCCTTGGAGGGAATTTAAATGGGCATATAGGGAAAGATAATAGAGGATATGAAAGAGTACATGGACGGCAAGGATTTGGAGAAAAAAATGAATTCAAAAACACTATATTATATTTTACAATGGCATTTAATTTTATAGTAGCAAACACTTTCTTTAAAAAGAGAGATGAGCATTTAATTACCTATAATAGTAGGAGTAATAGGAGTCAAATAGACTTTTTTCTAGTTAGAAAATAAGACCGATTGACTTGTAAAGATTGGAAGATTATCCCAAGAGAGAGTTTGACCACACAACATAAGCTCGTAGTTTTAGATATTTGCATTAGAAGTAAAAAGAAAGCAGTAGTAAACAAAATGGGCCCCAAAACAAGGTGGAGAGATTTGAAGGGGGAAAAAGCAAATATATTTAAAGAAAAAATGACTGAGAAGAGATAATGGAATCAAATGGCTAATTGCATTAGGAGGTTGCAAAGGTGATACTTGGAGAATCAAAAGGAAAAAGACATGTTAATAAAGAAACATGATGGTAGAGTGCAAAGGTTTAGGAAGTTATTCGAAAGAAAAGACATTGTTAAAAAGTTTGGCAGGGGACTAAGAGTATGAAAAATTTTGAATCACATAAGAAGGCAAAGAAAGAAGATAAGAAAGTAGTAAGTAGTACACAGTCCAAAGCATATGATGACCTCTATAATGGGTTAGGAACAAGAGAAGGAGAGAGATATTTTTAAGTTTGCAAAAATAAGAGAAAAGAAAAGTAGGGACTTAGATCATGTCAAATGGATCAAGGATAATAAGGAAAATGTTCTGATAAAGGACAGCGATATTAAAGCAAGGTGGAAGGAATATTTTAGCAAACTTTTAAATGAAGAACATATAGAGGATACAAGATCTATAGAGGATACTTCATTAATAGAGCATACTTTTCTCCGTAAAATTAGAGGGGTGGAAGTAAAGGAAGAATTGAAGTGAAAGAAGATAGGAAAGGCAATAGACTCAAATGATATTCCGATAGAGGTATGGATATGTTTAGGAGAGGTTGGGATGAATTGGTTATGTAGACTCTTCAATAAGATACTTATGACAAAGAAAATGCCGAATGAATAGAAAAGAAACATTGTAGTACCTATATATAAAAATAAGGGAGATATACAAAATTGTACCAACTATCGAGGGATTAAACTTATGAGTCATACTATAAAGTTATATGGGAGAATAATGGAGCAAAAACTTAGACATAAAACCAAGGTTACTGAAAATCAATATAATTTTATGCTAAGGAGGTCAACTATGGAAGCTATCTTTTCACTTAGGCAATTAATAGAAAAATATCGAGCAAAGAAGAAAATTTTATGAGCAAAGAGGAAAAATCTACACATGGTCTTTATCGATTTAGAAAAAGCCTATGATAAGGTATTGAGGGATTTAATTTGGTGGGTTTTGAAGAAAAGGAATGTCCCCAGCGGTTATAATGAAAATTTTAAAGATATGTATAAAGGAGCAGTAATAAATGTAAAAACCACATGTGGAGAAACAGGTGGATTCCCCGTGACTATAGGTTTGCATCAAGGATCAGTCTTAAGTTCTTACCTCTTTGTATTAATTATGGATGAGTTAACTGTGCATATTCAAAAAGAAGTACCATGATGTATGTTATTTGCAAATGATATAGTATTGATAGATGAATTAAGAGATGGTGTAAATGCAAAACTCGAGAGCAGGGGGCATTAGAATCTGGAGGCTTTAAAATAAGTCGTATAAAGATAAAATATACGGATTGCACGTGGACATATATAAAGTGTTGAAACCACTATCAAAATTGAAACCCATAAAATACCAAGTATAGATTCTTTTCGATATCTGGGCTTGATGATTAGTAAGGATGGGGAGATTGACAAAAATGTTGAGCATAAGATAAAAGCTGGATGGCTGAAGTGGAGACTAACTTCTGGAGTGCTATGTGACAGACGAATGCCAACGAAATTAAATGGCAAATTTTACAGGACAGTGGTTAGACCAACTATGATATATGAAGCAGAATGTTGACCAATTAAAAAAAAGCATATACATAAGATAGATGTCGCGGAGATGAAAATGTTTAGGTGGATGTGTAATAAAACTAGAAAAGATAAAATTAAAAATAAACAATTTCAAGAGCATTTAGGAGAAACACCAATAGAGGATAAGATTAGAGAAATCCGTTTAAGATGGTTTTGAGCATATTGAACGTAGCTGGTTATGGCACCGGTGAGGAAAAGTTTGATTATCTAGGTAGATGGCCCATCAAAAGGTACGGGTAGGCCGAAGAAAACATTGATGGAGGTAATTAAATCAGATTTGAAGAAGTTCAACTTATCTAAGGATTTAGTTCAAAATAAAACGGAATGGAGAAATAGAATTTATAAAGCCGACCCCAACATGATTCGCATAAGGCTTTGATGATGATGCTGATGATGAATAGTCAAATATTAGGAAAATTTTCTTTTATGGATATCCCCATAGATTACAATATTGTACCTATGTGTAATTCTATGTTTTCTATTGAACGGTATGATTAATTTTATGTTTGCCTAACATGGACATATTTTTTAATGAAAACATAATTCAAGTTGTTCTACTTAAAGAAACGGAAGAATTGTTATTTATTAGATTAATTTTCACCAATGTTTAAACTATTGAAGTTTGAGATTTTAGATTGATAGCCATTAACATCATCATTGAGTGACGTTGAATTTTATCCAACAGACATTGACCGATGCCATTTTCTTTCTATCCCCTCACTTATATCACTGTTGTTTCATTCAAGTAGGCCCCACATCTGAAGTTAAAGTTTGTAAATCATAGTTGAAATCATCTTAGTCATTCCCTTTTAGTAGTCAAAGTTTAGCTAATTTGTTATGAAATCAAATGGTGATACTTCAAAGGATTATAGGTTATGGTTAATGCTAATTCAAGAGTAGTTTAATGTTTATTTAAACTACAGATACTAAATAATTTATTTGAAAAAAGTTTATACCTATTTGAAATAAATCTAATTGAATCACATGAGAATTTTCAAACATGATATGATGGTCCATATTATTACTTTATAAAAAAAAAAAGTAGTGCATGAACTAGTTAAAAAGAGTACAATTAGCAGAACCTTAACTACAATAATCTTACTTATAGCCTAATGACAAATAAAACCAGATACATTACTTAGACTATATAACTGCTGCTAGTGTTAAGCTATTCAATAATGTCTTCCACGTCCTAATTTTCATGTTACAATACTATCAAATCGGCTTATTTCATTTAATCCTAAATAATAAATTTATATGAGGACAAAGTGACTTATTTCGTGCATTCTTTTAAAAGTTGCACAAAACATTAACTTTTGTATTGCATGAGAACGTAGCTCGAATAAAGAAGAGTTAGTATCATGAATATAGAAAATTTGATATATATATAAAATAATTTTTTAAAAAGTCATTTTTTTTTGGCCCTGACTCGACCCTAGCCCGGCCTTGTGGTAAGGGCTTCGGTATTGTAGGCCTGCCAAAAAATCCGAGGGCTTTTGCTTGACCTAAGTCCAACCCACATATATGAGGGTAGGATAAGGGCTTACTACTGCCTGGCCCATTGATGGCCCTAGCAACAAGTACAAGGCATTGAGGCAACAATACGAAGTAAAACTAAAGCTAAAGACACTCTAAACCCAAGCCACAAGATTCTAGAAAAGACTGCCATTTAAGAAACAATTGCTTCCCAAAAATAAAAACTTCTTTCCAATTCTTCACAGATTAAACACAGAGAGAATGTGAGTTAGTCTTCTTTTTTCCCGATTGGTAACATAAACTTCCATTACGGGGAAAAGAAATTAAAAGAAAGTAAGCAACAAAAGAAACAAGATGGTACAAGTACAGAGAATATATGAGTTGCAAGCAAAACTAGAGAATCTGTGAGTTGCAAGAAAAAATAAACCATATCAGCCAACAGAAACCATTTTACTTACTCTTGATGAAAACCAACAAGTTCAGTGAAATCATGAGAATCTTGGACACGTGCTTGCAAAATATTCCATTGAGACTCAATGACATCAACCTGAAATAAAACCTAGAAAATTAAGGCAATGATTTACAGAATTAGATACAAGGACAACGAAAATGTTGCCAAGGGAATTAGAACTGTTTTAGCACTTTCCACAATTAGGCAGGTGATTGCATAGCATGCGCCATGATAAAAACTTGTTTTCGAAACTTATCACTAAAGAGACACTCCTACCACCAAGAATAAAAAAAAGAGACCTACATGCATTGGCCTGTCTGCCCCAAAACAACTGATATGTTGGCAAATAGGACAGATACTTACCCTTTTAAAAGCCTACAGTACAAGCCCATACTTCTTAGTTGCTTTAAAAGAAAATCTTGGGAAGGGTTTTGGGCATTTCCAGCATAAGAAACCCAAAAAATTAAAAAAAATTAAAAAAAAAAACCAAATTGAAGCTCTAAACAAAGATTGAATGTCAACCCAATAGCATGAGGGTTATCTTTGAGGTAAGAAAACAAAATCTGAGAACAAGTGAAATATGTCGTTAATGCCAATGGTATTTGTTTTTAGGAATGACTTCCAAAATATTAGTGAATGGCAGGAGCTTATATTTGCCCCTGTGTTACTGTGTGTATGATGCAGGACAATACGAGATCTAACCTAATATGAAGAGATCAGATCTGAATGAACAATTAAAATTCAGTTATAAACAGTCCACATAAATTAAACAATGGATTTCAGGTAAATAACAAATCCACGGTCCAAGATGATCTCACAGATCCTGCAATAATCTCCTTTCTTGGTATAGAAAATAATAGGATCTTAATGGAAGATAGAACTTCCAGATTGCTTAGGGCCTGTAATGCTCTTCCAATGTTTTGGTAAGGGTCTAAAAAGAAGATCTATGATGGCACAAATCAAACCTAGTATTTTCAGATTTGGAAGAGATCTAGATCTAACAATAGTTTAGATCTAAAATAGGTTTCAGATTTGGGATGGTTTACGGTTCAGATCTAAAGTTTGGTAACCAGGGAAATTTAGATCTGCAGGGTTTAGATCTTGGTAGTTTAGATCTGAAATAATACTAGAAGGGCTTTAGATCTGAATGGAAACAACTAAAATGCTCTAGAAGAGAAGAAGAAAGTGGAAGAAATATCGTTACCTTTATCGGGCTCTCACCAAACTCTGATCCGAAGGCGTTAGAAGAAGAGATCTTAAGAGAAAGGTTGCTCTAGAGGCTCTTAGAAGAAGAAGAGAAAGCTTCTTTTCATTCAATCTTTGAATAACATGACATACCATGAGAATACAAGAGAGTTCTTATATATAAACCCTAAGAGAACATAACCCAACTAAGAAAACAAAAGAAAATAGAAAAAAACAACTTTTCACCAACCTTGGGATTCGTGCACATGGAATGTGCGCACGAAACCCAATGCATGTCCTTTAGTGCTTTAAGTTGTGGTCCCCCTCCCTCTTTATTACATAAATCATTAAAACATGGGTCCCCTTTTATATTCTAAGACTCTTTTAAAGACTTGGGTCCCTCTAAACAAATTAAAACAAAGACAAAACTCTTTTATTCCTCCCATGTGGCACCTCCCGATGTGGGCCTTTCAAGACAGTAGCGCACATGGGCCTTCTCAATAAGATCTTACAAGATCTAGCCGTTGGATGTCTTCACCATGATGGATCAACGGTGGATTTTCCATTTCTTCGGGATTAAACCCTGGGCATTGTTCATCCATCCAAATTAGAGCTTGATCCCTCATTCTGCGCCCTCTTCTTTGGTAAACCTTATAAGAACGAGAAGGATCAGATCTAATGTCCCTATCAATTCCCCTCGGCTGAGAAAGTCGCACCTCTGGTGAGATAAAACTTTCATAGCGCTCGAGGATGTCAGGATTGAGACACTGCAACTCATCTCGCGTAATCCACGTGCTGTCATGCTGCGGCCTGCCTTACCACTTAACAAGGAACTTCTGGATGCCTCCCTGTCTGGTAGAGACCAATTGATCATCTAATATATCTTCCACAATATCCTTCCTTTGAGCATTTGGAAGAGGAGGAGGGGTTGGTTGTGGGAAACGGTTTTGAAAGGATGTTGGCTCAAAAAGATGATCCACATGGTTAGGGGAATGGAAAGAAAGTGGGGTAGATGGAGACAGTGTGGGAC
Organism: Sextonia rubra; assembly: GCA_037013555.1. Lineage (NCBI taxonomy): Eukaryota > Viridiplantae > Streptophyta > Magnoliopsida > Laurales > Lauraceae > Sextonia > Sextonia rubra. The sequence continues at coordinate 11,490,218 of JASUAD010000007.1, read as the reverse complement.
CCCGAAAAGGAATTAGATCCTCCACATTGAAGGTAGCACTAATACCTATATCAGGTGGAAGGTCTAAGACATATGCATTAGGACCCAACCTTTTCAATACGTTGAATGCCAGTACTACGGGCCTGTAATTTATTGGCAATTCCTTGTGGGAACCGCTCTAACCTTATGCGGACCATGACATCATCACCCACTTGAAATTCAATGAACCGGCGATGTGAATCAGCCGATGTTTTATAACTATCATTTTGCATGTTAATTCGTTGTCTGATCTCATTATGCAATGAATGAATGCGCTGAATGAATGCATCGGCTGACTCAGACGGACGATGAATGGAGGACATGGGAATGAGATCTACAGGCATCTAGGTTTGTACCCCTGTTACTGCTTCAAAAGGACTCATGCCTATGGACCTATTAACTGAACTGTTGTATGCAAACTCTACTATTGGTAAAACAGACTCCCATGGCCTGACATGCTCACCAACCAAACACCTCAAAAGATTTTCCAGACTTCAGTTAACCACTTCCGTCTGACCATCAGTCTGTGGATGGTATGCAAACGAGAATTGCAATTTTGTTCCTAAGATTTTCCACAGTATCTTCCAAAAATAGCTGGTAAATTTAACATCCCGGTCAGACACGATGGTTTTTGGAACACCATGTAAGCTAACAATGCACTCCATAAAAAGTTTTGCAACATGCGAAGCATTTGAAGTCTTCGAGCAAGGAACAAAGTGGGTGATCTTAGAGAAGCAGTCCACGACAACTAGTATGGAGTCACGATGTTTACTTGTCTTGGGAAGCCCAAGCACAAAATCCAAACTAAGGTCTTGCCATGGTGCATGAGGCACTGGCAATGGAGTGTATAGCCTAGTGTTATGCTTACGCTGCTTTGCCAGTTGGCAAGTGCGACAGCGTTCAATGGTACGGGCTACATCATAAATGTCCTCTAGGCTAGCTGTCTTAACAGTGATTAACTTTCTTTGGAACTCTTGACGAAGACCTGTTCGGAATTTAGATATCCTACTTGGAAGGTCTTCCTGAACATTACACCGTAGGTTAAGTTCTTCAAATTTATTAATGTATTCTGTAACAGTCATACTACCCTGCCGGAGGTTAGACCTCTGATCTAAAAGTCTATCCTGATAGGATTGGGGTAGGTACTTAACCCACAAATGCAACTTCATCTCATCCCAAGTCACAATAGGTGCCTCTCGTCGGTTTTGCAAACCGCGCTCAACATCGACCCAATACAATCGTGCTTGACTCACCAATTTCATTTTGGCAAATCGGACCCTTCTCTCTTCAAACATTTCATACCACTCAAAGTAGTGGTCTATGTCTGATTCCCAATCAGAATAGGCTCTCGGGTCGATCCGACCATCAAAGGATGGGGCCTCTACCTTAACACTCTTCAAAACCCAATCTTCCGGGTTTCGTCCTCTACCACGGGCCCTATGATTGTTTCCAATCTCAGATTTGAGATCGGTGTCATCATCACACTCATGTCTCCTATGCCTCTCATGGTTCCTATTAGGACCTCGACGATGTACATTTTCACCCTGTTGTGATCTCTCAATATTCTCAAGTCGGGTATTGATCGCCTCCTCTCGAGCTTGTGACTCTTGCCGGAGAGCGGTCAGTTGGGTCATGATGGGCCCCAACATATCCTGGACAATCTTAGTAACCTGTTCTGGGTTCATCTTGAGATGTTCTGGTTGGATCTCTCTACCACTCTGTGTGGGCATGCAAGATGGACTATTATAATGAACAAAACTATGAATGCAATGCAGTAATGATTAATGCGCATGATGACTCTAAATAACTCCCTAAGCAAACCAAGTCTCTAATACCAAAATTGATGCAGGACAATATGAGATCTAACCTAATATGAAGAGATCAGATCTGAATGAACAATTAAAATTCAGTTATAAACAGTCCACATAAATTAAACAATGGATTTCAGGTAAATAACTGATCCACTGTCCAAGATGATCTCACAGATCCCGTAATAATCCCCTTTCTTGGTATAGAAAATAATATGATCTTAATGGAAGATAGAACTTCCAGATTGCTTAGGGCCAGTAATGCTCTTCCAATGTTTTGGTAAGGGTCTAAAGAGAAGATCTATGATGGCACAAATCAGATCTAGTATTTTCAGATCTGGAAGAGATCTAAATTTAACAATAGTTCAGATCTGAAATAGGTTTCAGATTTGGGATGGTTTACGGTTCAAATCTAAAGTTTGGTAACCAGGGAAATCTAGATCTACAGGGTTTAGATCTGGGTGGTTTAGATCTGAAACAATACTAGAAGGGCTTTAGATCTGAATGGAAACAACTAAAATGCTCTAGAAGAGAAGAAGAAAGTGGAAGAAATATCGTTACCTTTATCGGGCTCTCACCAAACTCTGATCCGAAGGCGTTAGAAGAAGAGATCTTAAGAGAAAGGTTGCTCTAGAGGCTCTTAGAAGAAGAAGAGAAAGCTTCTTTTCATTCAATCTTTGAATAACATGACATACCATGAGAATACAAGAGAGTTCTTATATATAAACCCTAAGAGAACATAACCCAACTAAGAAAACAAAAGAAAATAGAAAAAAACAACTTTTCACCAACCTTGGGATTCGTGCACATGGAATGTGCGCACAAAACCCAATGCATGTCCTTTAGTGCTTTAAGTTGTTGTCCCCCCCCCCCCCCCCCCCCCCCCTCTTTATTACATAAATCATTAAAACATGGGTCCCCTTTTATATTCTAGGACTCTTTTAAAGACTTGGGTCCCTCTAAACAAATTAAAACAAAGACAAAACTCTTTTATTCCTCCCATGTGGCACCTCCCGATGTGGGCCTTTCAAGACAGTAGCGCACATGGGCCTTCTCAATGAGATCTTGCAAGATCTAGCCGTTGGATGTCTTCACCATGATGGATCAACGGTGGATTTTCCATTTCTTCGCGATCAAACCCTGGGCATTGTTCATCCATCCAGATTAGAGCTTGATCCCTCATTCTGCGCCCTCTTCTTTGGTAAACCTTATAAGAACGAGAAGGATCAGATCTGATGTCCCCATCAGTGTATTAGCAGGGGACATTTGGGAGGTCCCTTTTTATGGGCTTTCATAGAAATATCTACTAGTAAGCACAACATGGTACATAGTAACTACTAAGCAGTAAATATTAAATAGTGATAAGTGTTCACCCATTTGTCAGTTAACATTTTAATGAATCTTAACCATAGTTCAAAAAATGATCAAATCCAAAATCTGAATCTGTAGGTTTTGATTTTATTCTACATCAACATGAAAGTAACCAATTGTCAAAACTGTTTGGAGGTTAATATCTCCAAAATGAATAGTTGAAGAACCTTGTTTATATGCATAAATATAATTACTGCATGCGAACAATCAATCATCTATTTTGGCACACCTCCTGGACAGTTTAAAAACCCATTATTTGTTCTCATTGTTTTACTCTATTTAGCAAAGAGGTAATTTTGATGATTTCATCTTTCTACTCCAAGCATCAATAAGACTATGAGATTTCATATCAGTCACTACATAGAAAGCCTGCTCTATTGGAAAATCACGTCATGCGATTAAAGGCTAAGAAGCACGGACACGGGACACGGGTACGACATGATACGGACACACCGACACAGCATTTCTCAAAAAGTTAGGACACGGACACATCAGGGACACATTAATAACATATATACATTTATATATATAATCATATACTAAAAAAGAATACAAAAAACATTAGGCCAATAACATGGTATGATTAAAAAAAGAAGAGACCATAAAAATTTTGTTGCTTGTCCTAGACAACAGTCATCGATAATTATGAAGGCAAGTTGGTTGTATGGCGCATCCCAAATATCCACCCCAATTTTACAAGTGGCCATCGATACTTATAAAAATGTTATTGCTAGTCCTAAACATTGGCCATCAATAATTATACTTTGACCCCCTTTTATTATATTTTGACCCTCGATATATTTTAAAATTCAAATTAATGCCCCGCCGTGTCCTTGCCATGTCCCGTGTCGCTGTCGTGTCCCAATTGTGTCCCTACCATGTCCAAAATTAAAATTTTGAAAGAAAGGACACATTTTTTGGCATGTTAGACTCGTATCCAGCCGTGTCAATGTCCAGGACCCTATTGACGTGTCCATGCTTCCTAGATTAAAGGTTGAAATAGCAGCTTTGCTCAGGTATCTGGAACACCTATATTGAATTATTGATTCATCATTTATTAATATATAAGATAAGTAAATAAAGTCAACAGACGCATGAAGATCAACTGCTCCTAAATGGAACATGATCGCATAACATCCATTATCAAAGAATGCTATAAAAGAAAAGGTCTGCATTATAAAAGAAAAGGTCTGCATTAGAGCCATAACCTGGATATAGAACTGAAGGTTTCTAATCAGAAATGCCATATGCTCTCTAACACGCCACATTGGTCGAGAGCGTTGCCGACGCTGCTGCGAAATGGAGCATTTCATGCGATCTTTACGGTGTCTAGCAAAATCTGTGTGATCTTGATGCATCGCTTGAGCCCATGATTTCTCCAATTCCATTTGTGTACGTTTAAGCCTGAGTAAATATTGGAATACCCTGCGGTACCTGAACAAATCCATTATTTTTTATATATGAGATATTAGGACAACAATTCTGAAGCTAATATCTCTTCAATACACAACTTCCCAAATTAAGCTAACTCTCTCAAGGATAATAAACATTCATATGGGGCTTTTGGAAATAATGTTAATCAAAGAAACTCACTTAGAAAGCACTTCTTGGGTAAAGAACAACTGTAAGGGCCAATCGACAGAATATTCAAGAGCAATGCCATCCCATCCATCAAGAGACAGCTCTGACGAAGCACTTCCTTGTGAAGCAATACCTGAGTTTCCATCATAGCTAATTCTCACCTTCGATAAATCCATTTGGGACGATGGAACAGTGATCCCAAATGAAGGCATCCTGGTGGGGAAAAAACAACAGAGTAGGAAAATTTTCTTTCAAGACAAATTCAACAAATATAAATAACTAAATAAGGGATAATCAGAGAAGAAAATAGCAGTTCAAGTATTGGACAATATTACCAGTTAATTAAAGAACAATATTTTTGTCCCTTTTTTGTGTATGGAGAGAGAGAGAGAGAGAGAGAGAGAGAGAGAGAGAGAGAGAGAGGGTCACTAACCTTAGTGATACCCTTGGAAAGTATTTATCTTCATCACCTATAGTCTTTATAGCAGCCTGGATTGCAAATAGTCACATTGGGTTTGTTTTAAATTATATACGACTTTCATGGCTATGAAATAGGAGATGGACTGGTAAATAAAATAAAAATAAAGACAACAAGACTGAGTATTCAGCAGAAATTAACCGGAACAAGAATTTGGTACACATAATCAGGAAAATGGTTTGTAGAAAGTATGCCCATGAATGGAGGACTGAAGTGGAACTGTAGAACATAATGTACCATGACAGAAATGTATACTTGTGCCAGTCCCAGGTAATGGAGGTTAGCATGATAAGAAGTCTACCATAAAATCTTAAACAAAGCCCAAGTGATCACATCAATTTACACTTAGATTGAAAGGACACCTTTCACAAGATGGAAGACAGACCTGCATTATTGTATGGAGCTGAAGCTGAACAACCAAAAAGAAGGCAGTGCATGTGGATAAAATGCATATTCTAACATGGATACAGGGAGTAACAAGGCAGAATGCTTCAAAATTGAGTATATAAGAGGAAGTCTAGGGGTGTCTCCAATAAACAACAAACTCAAAATCAAGGAATGTCGATTGATAGTTTGGCACAATCCAGACCGTAAATGGCTCATGACTGAAGATTTGAAGGTTACTAGTACAGAAGCTTAGACACTGAATAAAGCAGTGAGAACTGATGTCACATTACAGAGTAACAAAGAAAGTAGTCCAAACAGGTGTCAGCAGAGGAGTAGAACTTACAAGAACATGATGAAATAAATCTTACCAGCTGAAATGGGACCATGAGATCAGCTTCAGCAGTTGACTGACGAGGTGGTAAACGCATTAATTGGCGACTCTCCTCAAGAAAGCACTATCAAACCATGTAAGTTGACTGTTAATGAAAAAAGTTACAGAGTATGCATTAACATTGCCACAGAATTATCTCATCTTCATTATGAACAACACCACCAAAATAGCAAGCCCTATATCACTATCATGGAGACAAACTGCAAAACTTGTCAGCACCACTCCAGCCATTTGAGGAGTGTTAGCTGTTAAAAGAGATTCTTCTTTTGTTTACATTAGTTATTTAAGTATTTGGTGATTTGACTTGTATTTTATTATGTTATCAATGACAGGAAAGGCCAGCATGTGCGAGTCAATGAGCTTTCTCAACATTACAAGTGGCACAGATTACCGAACATGTAAGTCCGAGCTATACTAGGTTCTTCTAACTGCATACAAGTCTCTATCTCTCACCCTTCTCCTAGTTTATCGTACATGTAACAAATCCAAGGGTCACAATAGTAGTAATGGAAGCCATATCAGCTAGCTCAAAGACAATATGTATCAGTTAATGGTGATTCGTACCAGTTAGCAGAGAGAAAATCTTTAAGTCACAAAAATCAAACAAAAATATTTAGGAGTCTAGAAAATTGAAAATTCTTAATCTCTTTTAGCATTCTTAAGTAGTATATGGGCATATATTGGACCCATATACATCTGCAGGTGCCCCCACAATGTCTAATCTTTAAGGAACAGAACTAGTTGAATCAGTCAAGGTGCAGTCAATTCATTCACTCTATTGGCTGAAGTTTACACAAATATATGTCAAATATATAATTTGTGTTAGCGGTCCCATAGCTCGGTTGGGTAGAGCTTGGGTCACATGTGCCAAAGGTCGTGGGTTCAAGCAACTTATAGTCCTAAGTCATCTTTCAAAATTTGGAAAATATAGCCAAACATAATAATTAGCCCTGAGTTTTGAAAATAATAATAATAATAAACAAAAAGCAAGAAAATCAACCTCAAATGCATGGATCTAATTATAGAATAACTGAACATTGTTATTAACATGGATCTCATCACACACATGGATTACTATCACTTACTAATCCCTGCATACCACTAGAATTTATGTGAAAGAAAAGCCAAAACAAGTTGAATCAATGTCATCCCAGAATAGATAAGAGGGATACTCTTTTTTTTTTTTTTTTTGCTATTGCCTCACTAGAACTACCATCCCTGATTGTGCCCATGAAATGGGTATGCCCTGCCAGTTGCCACTGATCATCAGTGGGTCAGTGATAACAAAGAATACTTCAAAAATAATACAGTCTAAGCATAAAGAAAAGAATGACACTCAGGGTGCTTTGTGCAACAAGAGGATTCCATGATAGAGAAAAACTGTTCTGATTTTGTGTGCAATCCACTCTTCCATAGTTTGATGTGGCATTTTTTCCATGCAAAAAAGAAATGAACATTTTTCCCCTCAATAGAGATGATTTCAATTTACTACGGGAGGGGTAGGAACACAAGATTCTTCTCTTTTGCAGAATGGAAATAAGCGAAGCACAGAATCCTCTAGTTGCAGAAACCCACCCTAGTAGTGATTTTAGAGGATTGGACAGAAATTCAATGCAGAACTCTAGGTAGCAGGTACAAATGCAAAGCATTCTTTACCTGGAAGAAGTCCCCCTTGGCCAGAAGAAAATAATCTTTGAGGGCCTTTAGGTGACCATTTAAGTCAGCACGGATCACCACAAGCTGTAAAAATAGGGCCATACATTAATAGATGCACAAAATACTGGAGCAGATTCGTCATATTCATCACCTGCCATAGATGACTAGCTGCAATGGTGCGGATGGAATCAACAGCATATTCAAATGACCTCTTATGGAATTCGGTTGACTCCTGCACAAGAATAACCAAATATATAAGCTAAAAGACAATGCCTTACTATAAAAGGAAATCGTCATGAACAGAAATAAGATTATAACAAGAATGAAAAAAATACATGATTGAAAAGGTGAAGCTAGCATGGATTTGATTATGTACAGATGCCATTCAGGTGGATGAGAGCACTTAATAATAAGAATAACAAGGCATGCTAAAACCTTCAACTCTTGAAGCATAGCATCAATTTTATCAGCCTCAGATTGTGGAAGCAGTTCCTCTCCAATCAACTTGTTATCCAAACAGGGCTCCTTTTGGAAAGAAAAGCGTTCTATAAACCCTTGAACTCTATGAGATCCTTTAGGAACCTGCTGCTGAAAAGCAGAATCCTGAAATCTGAAAGCAGGACTAGGATTTCGTAGGATCCTTATTGCTTTACCTGCAAAAAGAATTGACTCTGCAACACGCATATGAATGTACTCTGGTAGCATGTCCTGCATAAAGAAAATGGAAGGATTAACAAACCCACAGTCAGAAACTGCAAAGGCTAACAAACTTGTCTCTAATATATGGCATCAGAAGCAAAAGTAAGTTGATACAACAGGTGGTAGGAACAAACCAATCTGCTTCAACTGGAAGATTTAAATTGGATTTCTTTTACAGTACCCTCTTTGGTAGACTGGACAAAGTATTGGTGGTGTCATTATGGATGAAAAATAACTAAGAACCCCCTTCTGCCGCAGTCAAAAGGTAGGTGTAGTTTAATCAGGTTCTTAATTCAAAATGCAGGGCCCATGGTTCAGCTATCCAAAACTGATATGATAGGCTATATTGTGACCAGCAACATTAACGTAGCCAGGAATTTAGGTCAGTGGGGTCATTCAAAACCATTGTCAAATGGCAAGTAAAAACATTTTTAGAATGACCCCTATCTTTAGTATTTTTCAAATTTTCCATTGGGGTCAATTTCAAAAAACCCCCCAAAATTAATAAATTTATACATAGGAAAAAATTTTTTAATTTCAGTGGTGTCACTTGACACCACCATACATAATGCAGCATCACCCCTGACCAGCAATATGGCCAGGCCCCTGCACCAAAAAACATCAAACAACAATAAACCATTCTATGATGGCATGCAAATAGATAGTCTAGAAAGAAATAAAGCCACGATCCACACTAAACGGTGAAAAGACCAAATACCGCAAAGTTATCCAATATAAGAGATTTTCTGTGCATGGAGTATCCACCGTGCACCGCAGCCCACTGTATCAACAGTTTGGATCACCGACATCTTGATCTCATTTGTATGAAATAAAACTAAAATCTAAGTTAACTAGCACTTTCTTGAGCCTCCTATGATCTCTTGAAAACTTTTATAGTATAGTGTTAAGAGGTTAGAAGAATGACCAACCAACATTGTAATTCAGTGGACAACAAAAAGATGGACAAAGAATCTGAGTATAAATATAAAATAATTACTGTTGTACTATATAAGCAACATTCTTTTTTATTTTAGTAAAACTATGAGCAATATACATGAAAGAAGGTTTTGTTTACCAAGCAAATATGGAATCCCAAGTGCCAATCGGTCAGTGACACATCGTCAGGAGATTTTTGTGTCAGCTTATCAAACATATCTGGACGGGATGTTTCATTTTCTGCATCACCATCTTCCTGTCTGCAAAATATAAAGGGCAGAAAATAAACTTAGTTTCTTAGTGAAATGGTGTAACGTAAGAACCACTTAATAACAATTAAAAATACAGATCTGAACAAATTCAATTATACTGCAAAAAGTTATCAATGATAAAGATGGGCTATGTTTTGCTAACTGGTACCTCTCATGGATTTGTGTGAGAGGTAACCTTTTTACCACCGCGTACAACACCCCATAACAAATGTAACCCCCTGACACTCACTAACAACCCATGAATTAGCACTTACCCTAATTTGGGACTAATCTAAATAATAATTACCTGATTAATTCCAATAGTTTCTTTAAGTTAAAATTTTCATCAAATTTAACCCCACTTGCCACCACACATGGGGCCATCACCGATGCTAACACATCATGCTATATACTGTTGTGCAGTTTTACAGTGGGTATTTGTAGCTTTCAAATGAAGTCTTTGTTCTCTCCTTGGGTGTAGCTTGTTTTTTGTGGCAATGAATCGAAGTTACCATAGCATACATGACATCCTCAGTTGTTCCCCATAGGCAAAGTTAACAAACTTGTTTATACAATCACAATAACTGAAAGGTAACTGTTGCAAAGCCCTTGCAAATGCAGTTTCTTCAACTTTAAGCCTCTAGGTTATAAAAAATGCAAACTAAAACCCATATAAGACTCATACATGACATATTAGGACTACCTTCTGATGAAAAACTCTCCATGCTGATCTTGAAGAATTCCATAAACCATCCAAGATGCAAGCTGGTGATACATGACTTGATGTCCATGCCAAAGAAGCCTATGCTTGAGGCACATTACAGTCAATAAATGTAGCATGGTCAGATAAAGGAGTCAACAAAGCTTATCATTGTTGGCAAATTAACATATGAAATTCCAGAAGAACTTAGTTTATCACCAACAATATGGTAAAAACCTGAGAAAATAAATGCAAGAACTTAACAGGGCCTAGCAACAACTAACATAAGCATGTGGCAGATTAATATTCAAAATAACGAGTGGAAATCAAATTTTATACCTTTGAATGCATGCTTGCAACTCAGGCACACCACAATGGCATCGTTTGTGCAAAAGGTTGAGCAGTTGCCCTCCTCGAATATCTTCACGCTCAATCTCCATTACAAGCTCATAAAGAGGAGGCAACAGAACACCAAACTGGAGGGCAATGAGCCATTTATTATGAATTAAGAAAACAAATGGATACATTAATGTTGGCAGCAGAAAACAATATAATATAATATACATATATATAACTGTTGTTCCCATAACAAATTGACCATAACCACTGAACACCCTGCAAAAGATATACAGATTTATTTGGAAACTGAAAACTTTGTTGTTCCATAAGATTCATGATTATAAATTATGGCAGAGACTATGAATCGGAAGGAAATAAAAAAGTAAGTAAGAATCATCAGGAACATGCCATGTATTAGTATGAGAAAAAATGGTAAAACATTGTTTAAAGCATAATCTGGAAACCAAGTGAAACGTCAGGCTCAGGCAATCTTCAGGTGTAATGAAGGCCTGACTAACCCAAAAACAATTATAAAATATGTCAATGTGATTAAGTATGAATGAGGCAATAAGAAAACAAGACTCCACCAAATGCTAGAAGCAAACAAAACAAAATGATCCCGAATACAACTTGTATCAACCAACCTTATTAAGGCCTTGAGTTACAGTTGCCAAAATAGGCGTGGGATCTGCCAGCAATTTCTGCTCAACTTGTAGAACAGCAGACCTATAAACAGATAGAACCTCAACAATGCCATTAGCTATTGCCCTACGGTACACACTCGGCTTTTTTGTTCTCTCTTTCACCAACTCAGTAGCTCGTGACAACGGAGAATTGTTTTTAGACCGTATCCAACTCAAATTGCGGGACTTGGTCGCAAACCGATCAAGCTCCCTATAATAAAATCCTAATGGAAGAAGCCTTTCAATAACATCCCTGCATTCATTAAAACATCATATATTTCAAATAAAGATATCTATAAATGTGTATGCCAACAACTCTAACATAAAACTTAACAAAGGAAATTCCCTCCAAAATCCAAACAAATACTGGGGCTTGACTCTGGAGAAGTGCAAGTGCTTCTCACAATGACACAGTGCTGCAATTGGAATTTAGACACTTGGGCAATCAAAGAATCAACCTCGACGGACTATTCGAACAATGCATTCATGGTGGGTCATGAGAAAACACACCCCCCACATGGCCATCAGGTGATCCCATCCTCAAAAAGACCTTGTTTTTTAAAAGAAATGATGCCTAACCCAGTCATAAGTCTTAGCTAGCCATTCAGCAATCTTTCTCCATCTAAGAAAACAGCTGACAGTAAGGGCAGAATTCAAATTGGGTTAGATCATCTTAAATTTTCAAACTTGACAACCTGACTGCATGTTACTATCTGAAGCCCTAAATGGGATATGAAAAAGAGAACAAAAAATGAAGATGAAGGGCAGGGTGGAATTTTCACAAACAGGTGGTGGGTATAGAGAAAGAGAGAGAAATGAAGTGCCTTTCGGAGGGTTGGATGAAGGAGATGTCGGGGGCGAGCTTGAAAGTGCATTCTTCAGAGATCTGGGCGTCGAGAGACAAATGGAGCGGATCTCGTTGGTCGATGATGAGATCGCCTGTGTAACCAACCAGAGCGAAGAGCAGCTCCTGCAACATTTTCTGCGCGGGAAGACACGATTGATTGATTAAACAAGAACAGACATTTTAGGGACTGTGAAGTGTGTGAGTGCTGTTTTTAGGAAGGGAAAGATTCGAACCGGAGAGTGAAATGGCCGGCTTCTACAGTGGCCGAACTCAACTTAAATTTGTGGCAATCGAGTCGGGTTGGGCTAAACTGATTGGTCCCGTTTATGAAATGCATCAAAACAGCCGAACCCACATCTGTTAGAAATCCTTAAATGAACCGCGTCATGAAACCCAATTTAGATTCCAATTGATAAACAAGTTCAGTATTGAATACATAGGACCCGACATACAAATTTATCTTCAATGCTGGAAACTATGAGGAAAAAAACTTTTAAAAATAAAATAGAGTTAACTCGAACTGATTTTGGAACTTGATTCCAATCCTCTTGGTTCAAAAAGAACACAGTTTTGGAACCAAAAAAAAAAAAAAAAAGTTTTGAGCATGAACAAGACTCATTATTTATGAATTGTCTTGATCCAGGCTCCAATATAGTTCCAACTATGAATGAAACCCGTTTGCATCCGTATGTATTAGTTTGCCCAATCTTCTAATTGGATTGGGCTGAGGTACATTTAAGCTCAACCCGACTTTAAAAACATAGGTTTCTATCCAAATCAAGATTGGCACCGGTCTTACATTTAAGCCCCAATAGTTCGAAATCTAAATGAAACCTATGACACTCTGTCACAACATGATCATATTTATTGTTAATTGAACCTAATTTTATGTTTATAAAACATGTTTGGATGCTTATTTATACTAAATTAATCTATTTTTGTCTTTTTACATCTAGTTGGTCAAGATTCGATCATGGATCGGTAGTTTTAGGCAAGTTTGACCTCAATTAAGTAGAGTAAAGCTCTTTTCTGTAATTTCTATTTTTATGATTTTACATTATCTTCACCTCATATTAACATCAACATGTGCATCTCATTGAGTAGATCATTTTTCATATTGGACCCTACTTCATTAGACTCCATTTGCATTCATCGATCACGAAGTTGACCTAAACTGATATTGTGTAAAGAAACCTGGATCTGTTTGTAATTTCAGAAAAATCTGTAGAATAAAAGGAGATCACACTCATTAAAATTGAAACCTTTCTGCTCATTTCTATTGTAACTTTCCTCTCCCCTTCTCCCTTACATTTCATATACATGTGAGGATTTGAGCTTCCATCATCATTCACAATCATCTTCTCCTTCCTATTTTGAGTTGGAGCTTCTACAAACAGAGACCAGCAGCATTATTCCTTTCATGGGACTAACCTCCTCTAAAGTTAAGAGTAGAATACTTGCATGTTAGATTGGAGAGCTTCATCATTATCTCCATCCTCTACTCTACCTTCATCATGGCTTGAAACGCCCAATTTCATTGCCCTTTTTCTCTCTACAGAAATCTAAGGGTCATAAATAGTGGGTTTTCTCTACTATTGAGCTCAAAGGTAGCCATTAGGGATCTTAGCACTCAAAGGCAAGTATAAGCAGGTTTCTGGTAATGCATGTTAATATGGTTGTGGCTCTACAATCTGATTTTAGTTGGGTTTGCATTTTCAGCCCCCTTTATAATTGTATTGTGAAATTGAAATGGGTTTTTCTATAATTGATAAGTCTTTAAAAGTACATTATTTCATATTTATTTTGAGGATATTTTAAAGACTTATTTATTGGAAATCTCTTCATTTAATTAGAAATCATGTGTTTATGGTTTTAGAATTCATTTTAGAGTTTTCATGCAAAATTATTTGAAAGTCCTCAATTTTCTATAAAATCAGGAAATGTGCCATTGTTGGAGTTTCATTTTTTTGAAAGTTTGTCAAAATCATATTTTCACATGAAATTATACAATTTTTTTTATCATCATTAGTTTTTTTCAAATCAAATCATGATCAATTATATGAATTTATGGTGTCATTTTATGTGAATTGGGCCGGCATTTGTGACTTTTGGTAAAAATTGTTATTTTTAATGAAATGTCACCTTTATTTGTAGGAAATTGAAGAAAAGGGTCCCCTATCAAGATTTGAAGACAAACAAATTATTTGTAAAGAAATCCAATGAAAGAAAGAAATTAGAAAGTCTGAAATCCAAGAATTCACAAATTAGAAAGCTCTCTTTGTAATCAATTTTTCAACCACTGGACGTTCATTCCTTGCTCGGTACAAAATCAATTTTGCCAAATTCTTATGAGATTTTATCTCGAGTTAACTTAAGAAATCCAACTCCAAGTGGGCAAATATACTAAAAGGGAAAGAGGTAGTTCTGGAGAGAAACAAGGATTTGTATTGACGTTCCCAACCCCTTGTTGCACGTCCCTTATCATTCCAGTCACTATGGATCTATGGCCATAGTAGAATTGTGGTCCCCCCTCCTTAAATTCCAAGTCAAAGAGGATTTTTAAGAAATGAAAGAAGTATTGTAAGAGGAGAAAATAAAGAGAAACCAAGATCCACACTTAAGTGTAGAACATTCATATTAGGCCAATACAAGGTATAGTATGGTCACCATTGTTTGGTGGGCCCCACTTCACCCAATTGAAACCAATTGGGGACTAAGTCAAAGGAATGATGTGAAGATTATTTCTACATCAAAGGTGGCCCAAGAATTGAGGACATGCATGAGATTAAAATTTAGGAAGTGGGTTTTCACAAGATAGGTATGTAATTCTTCTCACACACCACTTCCTAAAAAAAGAAAGAGCTACCAATTAGAATCCTTATAAGTTAAGAAAGAGGAACAACGCAAGAAAGTAGATTTTGCCTAAAATCTATAAAAGTGTTGCATGTCAAAGGATACCCCGCGAGATCCCTCATTCGACTACAACACCAATCCTCTCTTTCTCTCCATCTCTCCTTCTCTCCTCCACCCCAAGGGGGTACGACCAGTCCAGTTGGACCCATCATCACCATCTATCATCTTCCACCATCTTCTTCATCCTTGGAGCATGATTTGAGGAAAAGATAAGTTGAAGAGCTAGGCAAACAACTTTATTTTCTTAAAGTTCATGATCTGTGGGTAGGATTGATGTATTTATTTTAAGTCAATAAATCCGAAATAATTGCTTATTTGGATTGAGTTTCTCATTGTTAAATAAAGTTAGTAATGTCATAGCTCTCATAATAGAGTCAACATCATATATTTGTGCATAATGCCAGTACGTATTTGGCACGGTGAATCTAAGTTTGCTTTGATTCCATCAAATAAGATTTTAAATTCAGATTTAAAGAATTGAAATCCATTTTTTTTCTTTTATTTTATTGCATTCTACTTTTACTTTTAGATTTATTTTAGTCACTTTTAATATCATTCAATTGGTAGTTTGATTATTTTCTTTGTTTTGAGTAATTAGTTTAGATTGCTTTTTAGTTTAGAATTTCTAGTTTAGGACTTTTATTTGGGATTATAATTTTTAATTTGGATTTGTAATTAAAATTTAAATTTCAGTTTAGTAGGATTTATTTGCATAGATTTTTAATAGGTTAGCACTAATTGTTTAAATAGGACATGTTTTCTACGAATTTTAGCTCTCTGTAAATTTGATTCCAAACTCACTAGGTATAACCACAATAGTCGATGTTGCATTTGGGGTCCACGTCGATCAACATTGAATGAGTGTATGATGAAATGAGGATGATAGTGATGTTTAATAGTGGATTGGAGGAAGCAATGTGGAGTTGGTTGGTAGAATAGAGGTTCCTTGCAGGTATTAGAGAAAAAGAAAGGAGAAAAACTTCAGAAATTCTGAAGTAATTTCATGTCAGGTCCAATAAATCAAATTAACCATCGGGTCCCAGGTCTGATCAATCAGACCTAGACCCAATCAATTAGATAACCCTTCTAGTTGGGGTTCTGTTAAGGACTCAGAAAGCCTCTTTAACGCTTTTCTCATTTAAAGACCCCTCTATAATCAACACAAAGGTTAGTTATAATATAATCTTGAACCTTTAGGACTCTTGGATGATAAAGACCCTATAGGCCTTAGAAATGGCAGCTTAGACCATTAATACTGCCCAATGGGATTAAAAACAAATGAGTAATCTTGAAGGCTGAGATGTCTCATATGTATTACCTGTTCAATCTAGCACTTATCCATTGATGTTGGTTAATGGGACCCTAATGTACAAACTTATACACAAAGTAACATCAAGTAAGGATAACCATACATCGGACAACCTAAAGCTGCATCTAAATGGACGGTTGGAGACAACAGGTAATTAAATTAAGATTGGTTAGTAAATCTCCTTGAATTTCATCAATCTAATTTCATTAGCATATTGAAGATTCATTATCATTGTCCTCCACATAGTTGACACAACTATTATCTTGTTTTACCCTTCACTGGTAATTTTCCATCAGCGCAAAGGGAGGCCAGGGACTTGGTTTTGCAAAAACCTGTATTTTGTGTTCGTTGTTGGAAGTATTCTGGAAAGCATTGCCATCAGTTTATGGCTATTAAATTAGAGAGCAGTCGAAAGTATATACAATCAGTGTGACAGTGTCTTTTGTCCAGCAACGATGACCTTTCACTTTGTTGATTCTAAGAGTAAAACAAAATCATCATTGTTGAATTCTTTGACCCTTTCCACAGATCAGCTTCTACTGTAGAACTTGTGGTGATGAATTTGAATTTATATTATGCATGATTTTATGTTTAAGGCCCTTTCATCTGCTCTTGCCTGGTTTCTGACTTTCATCCTTCTCGTTTTGGTACGTACACAATTGCAAATGGTTTAAATATGTTATTAAACTTATTTAATATTCATGCCACAATGGAAAAATATATTGGTGGAATATCGTATTCTCAACTGTTCTACTTTTACTTCAATCAAATAAGTTACTTCTGTAAAGGTGATGGTAGTAGGTAGGGCTGAAAAACAAAGCCCCATCTAAGGACCTTTTTCATATATGTGCATGCCACTTCAAACATGTGGCAGAATATTAAACATAAATGTTTATGTTGCCAGAATGTTCAAATGACTTCAATCTAACGTGCTTAAATCAAGAACAGTAATTTTTTTGCAAAATGCCCAGAAATTGAAGGGAGAGCTATCTAGACTCATTGGAAGCTTTTGGTCTCACCTGGTAAAAGAGGAGAAAACTTCCAGGCAAATACTTCTCCACCTCCACTCTCTCCTAGTCTCTTCTTAGGTACTTGCTTTCCTTTCTAAGAGACACACAAGAAGGGCAATTTTGGGATTCCGGTGATGCACACCAACTTCCCTGCCACTTTGTAGATGCATGCGATGCTTTTTTGAAGTATCATCTCGTTTTTTTTTTTTCCAATTTCCTCCGAACCTGAGAGAATGGCATGCATTCCAATCTGGCCTTCTGGATCTTCATAAACTGAGTTCAAGTAATTCAGTTTCCATGTAAATGAGGATGTTGTGTTTTCATAACCTGATTTACATACATGTGAGTTCTTTGTTATTTGTCATGACCAATTTCAGGTAAACAGAGTAGCTGGTATTTAGATTTACAGGAGAAACTAGTGCAGCACTACTAAACACGGTCAATTTGGTGGCCATGATTTCCTTCCTGTGTTTCCTTTAGTACAACATACTGGCCTAATGGACAATAATTCCTGTTAGGGGCTTCTCTTGATTAGAATAGGCTAATTTCAGGAAATGCTGTTTCCTTGAAACCAGATTCAACACTAGAAATGTACATGTTAGAATGCTGCATTTCATTAAAATGACTGCCAGATAAATGAGGGTTGCATTAGCTAGGTTAACAGCCAACATAAAACTTCTTTGACAGCCCAAACATGAATTCCAAACAATCCTGCTTGATTGGCTATTCAATTAATCGTCTCATCATAGAATAGCTTTAGTCCAGAAACTATAAAGCATGGGTACTCCAAAAATGTACATGTACCTATACGGGTACCTACATGGGTACGGCTAAATATGTACCGAGTATGGTCAAATGTACCTAGGACGTATTGTTTTTGAATTTGACTTTGGGTACGGCATGGGTATGCCTTTGGTATAGTACCGAGTATTGCATGGGTACGGTATGAGTATGTGTTTGCTATTACTCATCATCATCATCATCATTAAAGTCTTATCCCAACCATGTTGGGTCGGCTACATGAATTCTGTTTCTCCATTCCGTTTTATTTTGAGCCAAATTCTTAAATAAGTTAAATTTCTTCAAATCTAATTTGGTGACCTTCATCAATGTTTTCTTCAGCCTACCTTTACCTCTTGATGGGTTATCTACCTGGATAACAAACTTTTCCTCACCGGTGCCATAACTAACCAACGCTTAACATGCCCAAACTATTTTAAACGGGTTTCTCTAATCTTATCCCCTATTAGTGCTATCCCTAAATGCTCTTGAAAGAACTCATTTTTAATTTTATCTTTCCTAGTTTTACTACACATCTACATAAATATTCTCATCTCCGCTGCTATTATTATTATTATTATTATTATTATTATTATTTGTATTATAGTTGCTCTGCTGGTCTTTTTATTTTTATTATATTCTTTTGAATTGTTATTGCTATTGCCTCCATGCTGCTGCTATTTTTTTTTTATTGATGCTACTCAACTGCTTTTTTTATTTTTTTAATTGCTGCTATGTTGTTCTCTTTTTGTGTAATTTCTAATGCTTAAAAAAAAACTATTCTATATTATGTGTTTGCACATGATGCAACTGTATAATCAGTCATGTGTATGTAATGTATTCCCATTACTCTGCTTGGCATGTTTCACTCCCCCAATGATGTGAATTTATTTTATCGAAACTGTTTGATTTTTAGACTAATGATTCCATGGCTAAGACTCCAGTCGGCCCATTTGCGCTACGAGTGAGGATCTTTTTATAACTTTTAGAAATTTTCTAATATTCCTTGCCTTCTTGTAATAAGTTGAATTTGTAATAGTATTAAGTAATTATTAACTTGTTGCATCTATGAATTTAATCTATTTTAATTATTAGCCTATTGCATTACTAAAATTTTAAAAAATATAATTTTTTAATGGACCTACCTCAGCCGGACCCGTATCATGTTTTTTTAGAATTTTATTGTATTGATATATCCATACCGTACTCGTATTAATACCCATGGTTCATAAATCGTGATAACCATCCTCTTTTGTCTTGGTTGCTAAACTATACTTATGAAATCATCAAATTCCAAGGTCTTTTTGTGTTGTGGTTTTTAGTTTGACCTCCAGTTGAATGGTCGACATTTCAGGTTGGCTTTCTAATTGAATGATGTCAATCACAACTAAAACTTGACAGCAGCCCAATCATCCACATTAGATGGAAAGGGATGGTCAGGAATGTTTCATGAATGTTGTTTTCTAGACGTTCAACATCCGAGTGCGGCCCAACTATAGTAAACATCTAGATAATACAACCATATGGCTGCAGGTAGAAGAAGATGTCAGAGGTGAAGGTACCTTTGTGAATGAAGAGAATCTAGTTGATTAAAAATTGATGGAGGCACACTAGGATAATCCATCCTGAGTTGGTGATGTTAGTGTCATTGTAAGAATATGTTGTCAATTACGTGACCAAGGTGTAGTTCAGCTCTAGAAAGACCTAGTTACATCTCTGAAGTTCATTGAAGATCAAGCAAGTTCAAGGAAGTTCAAATAAGTTCAAGCAAGTTCAAGATCATTCAAGAAAGACCTCAATGAAGATCAAGCAAGTTCAAGGAAGTTCAAGATCATTCAAGAAGATCCTCTGTGAGTGCCAAGGGATAAGGTAACAGTGACCCCGTGCCCATAGAATTAGAATAGGAAAAAGGGTTTCTAAACACCCTGTCTGTGTACTACGGCTTGGACCATGACTAAGTCGTAGAACCTACGGCTCACTCTCCAGAGAGAATATTTTTAGACATTTGTTTTACGGTTGAGCCTACGGCTGCACCGAAAAAGGGA
Organism: Sextonia rubra; assembly: GCA_037013555.1. Classification (NCBI taxonomy): domain Eukaryota; kingdom Viridiplantae; phylum Streptophyta; class Magnoliopsida; order Laurales; family Lauraceae; genus Sextonia; species Sextonia rubra. The sequence continues at coordinate 11,470,016 of JASUAD010000007.1, read as the reverse complement.
TACGGCTAAACCGTAGTACGATTCACGGCTAAACCGTAAAATCCACGGGCCACTATCCAGAGAGTGCTCTTGGCCATATAATGCCTACGGTTGATCTTACGGCCAAGCCGTAAGGCCTTCACGGCTAAGCCGTAGTATGATTCACGGCCTCTTGGCCATATAATGCCTACGGTTGATCTTACGGCCAAGCCATAAGGCCTTCACGGCTAAGCCGTAGTATGATTCACGGCTAAGCCGTAAGGTTTACGGGCCACTTTCCAGAGAGCGGTTTTGGGAGATTTCAGCTTTCGGCTGACCCACGGTTAAGCCGAAAAGTACTCACGGCTAAGCTGTATAAGGATTTACAGCTAAGCCGTAAGCTTAACCGTAAGAAGGAATAACGTTGAATCTGGTCAAACTAGCCGTTGGATGTTGTCAGAGCATACGGCTAAGCCGTAGGCCATTTTGTTCTCAACCGTAGATCTAACCGTTGGAGCTTTTTTGTATTTAAAGGGAACCTCTCCCTTCTTCCCTTAATATGGTTTTGAGCTGAGTAAAAATCCCAAGATAGCTGAGCCTTTGCATCACTAGTAAGATCCTATTAAAAGCTCCCACAACCACCTACTCTACAACTTTTAAAGTGCCATTATTGTTCCAAGAAGAGTAGTTGTGCATTTAGGAAAGGCTTCATTCAATCTGAGAAAATCTTAGCCTTCCAAACCCTCTTAAAACCTCTTCCCTTGGCTAAACACTCATTTGAAGATCCTCATCACCAAGGAGCAAGAACAAGAGGTCAAAGCTTGGAGGTAGTCTTTCAAGCATCAAGAGCACCACTCAAAGATAAAGTATACAATTCCTTGTTTGGGTGTTCTTCTATATTTCAATTCTCTTTGCTGTAGTTGGTGGAAGACAAACCACCGCATCAAAAAATTGTTGTAGTTGGTGGACTAGATCAAGGATCAACCACCTGATCAAAAATTCAGTTGGTGGAAGACAAACCACCGGATCAAAAATTGTTGCAAGAGGTGTTTGTTATGTAAGTACCTCATAATTAGTGGAACCAAGAGAGATTCCTCTTGAGAGTGGATGTAGGTCTAGGACCGAACCACTATAAATTACTGTGTTTATTGCTTGTTGTGTGTGATGCATGCCTTATATCCTTGTTACTTGTGTTGATCATTTCTGTAATTTATTTCTTCCTTATTCGAATAGCAATTATATACACTGTCAACACACACAACTTTGAGCATCTCTCTTGATCTTGCTTGTGGACTCTTAATTTTAATTATTTCACTCTTATAAAACCTCTTTTCTGGAAAGAAATTTTTCATAGTCCTATTCACCCCCCCCTCTAGGACTTGGTGAGATCTAGCTGTTGCTCTTTCAATTGGTATCAGAGAGGGTTACTTCTTAAGGGTGTAATAACCTAAAGTAGATCCGTCTTGTGCTAGAATTACCATGAATCCTAAAGGAAGCTCTATCACCCGGCCTCTTTTCTTTGATGGAACAAATTATGCCTTCTGGAAAGCCCAAATGACAGCATTTTTGAAATCTATGGACTGGGCTGTTTGGGAGGCTATAGAGAAAGGATGGACGGAACCCACTGAAGAAGTGAACACAAATGGTGTCATAACCACTAGTCCATTGGATCCAGCAAAATGGTCTGCTGCTCAGCTACTTCTTAGACAAAATAATGCTAGAGTTTACAATGCTATAGTGCGTGCCATGAATCAAGAAGAATTTAAAAAGATTATGACAACCACTAATGCAAAACAGGCCTGGAGAATCCTTGAAGTTACTTATGAGGGTACCTCTGTTGTCAAAAGATCTAAACTCCAGATGCTCACGAGTCAGTTCGAAAACATTCGCATGGAAGAAAATGAAATGTTTACTAACTTTCATGCTAAGCTCATAAAAATTGTAAATGAAATGTGGGCTCTTGGGGAAACTCTTCCGGAAGGTAAAATTTGTAGTAAAATCTTGAGATTACTTCTGGAAAGATTCCATCCCAATGTAACTTCTATAGAAGAACACAAGGATTCAGAACAAATGAAAATTGAAGATTTAGTGGGATCCCTTCAAACCTTTGAACTCAAGTTTAACAATGACAAAAAGAAATCAATTGCTCTAATCACCTCTCATAACACATCTTCCTCTAAAGATGACATAGGAATAACTATGTGGCCCTTTTGGCTAAAAGATTTTTGAAACAATTTAAGAAAAAGATGGTGAAAGATTATAAAAATGAAAACACTAATGATAAATACAAAGGACGGTCAAGTTCCCTATCTAGAAGTAAGCATAAGGAGCCTATGTGCTACAGATGTAAGAAATTTGGACACATATCCACCGATTGTCCACTAAAAGGAAAATCCAAAAAGAAGAATCTTGTAGCCACTTAGGATGATTCATCTGAATCCGATTCTGACTCAGATGAATCACATCAAAATGAATCAGACAAATATACAGTTCTGATGGCTACCACTGCAACATTCAATCTCTCTGAGGAAATGATTAAAATATCGAATGAAGAAATCTCAGGAAGTGAGTCAGAGAGTGAATATGAAAATTCAGATGATGAGGATAATGACAACACCACGGATTTCTATGAACTACTCTATGAGGGAACCTGTAGGCTCGTTGAAACTGTAAGTAATCAACAAAACAAAATTAAGAATTTAAAAGAAAAGGTTGTTAGTATTAATGCTGAAAAGGAAGAATTAATCAAAGAACTTGAAAGTATAAAAACTCAATTATCAACAGAAAGAGAAAATGTAATCAAATTAAGAGAAAATGAAAAATCACTTTGGAAAATAAAAGATGAAAACAATGCTCTCCACAATGAAGTGACTGTTCTAAAACGATATAAAGAAAAGTATGAGTACAGATTTACCCAAAATGATGAGAAATACATTAGACTATTCAAAATTAGGAAAGCTTATAAGGATATGACCGGTCTTGGATATAACAAAAATGCTAATCAGTCTCCAAGTTCCGAAACTGTCTTTGTCAAGAGTGCCTTAAAGATGGAAGATACCAGTGTTAAAAACACTTTAGATAAGGCATCTACTAGTACTCATACTGTTTCATCTAATGTCATCTATCATTATTGTGGAAAAAGAGGTCATTTCAAAATGGAGTGCAAGTTGAGAAAAATTCATTATAACATTAGTCTAAAAAATGAGAAAAACACCTCTAAGAAAGTGGAACTAGAAAACAAAATGCTGAAGTCTAAAATAAACAAGTTCCCCTTGAACCAAAAGATGAATAATCTGTTAAAAGAAGTCCAGAAGTTAAGAAAACAATTTGAAATATACAAAAAGGATGGAGCAAAAATTGGAGCAAACATTCTTATTCCCCAACATAAAACTTTTCAAGTGAAACATCAAAAACCAATTGTAATCCCCACTACTAGTACACTTAAGTGGATACCTTAAAACAAGAATCTAGTGGTCCACACAGTTTTTAAAGCTACAGAACAATCAAGATGGTATCTGGATAGTGGATGCTCAAAACATATGACTGGTGATAAATCATATTTGTCTAAAATGATTGAATTCGATGGAGGCACGGTTACTTTTGATGATGGTAATACTGCAAAAATTATTGGTAAAGGAACTTTAAATGTTCCAAACCTACCACCTTTTGAGAATGTTTTGTGCGTTGATGGGTTGAAATATAATTTACTTAGCATATATCAAATCTGTGATAAAGATTTTGCTATGAACTTTAGTAGTTATAGTTGTGAGATCTCAAGGAATGGAAAGATAATCTTGAGAGGTCTCAGAACTACCGATAACTGTTATGTGGTGGGAAAATCAAATACTTCATCCTCTGCTTCTTGCTTATTATCTAGTATTGATGAACCTAAGTTGTGGCATGAAAGACTTGGGCATGTAAACTACAGGGACTTATCCCATCTAAACAAATATGTTGAAGGATTGCCCAAAATCAGTAGTCAAGAAAAGATGATATGTGGAGAATGCCTTCAGGGAAAACAAATTAGAAGTGCCCATAAAATGGTGAATGCTATGAAAACTTTTCGACCTCTAGAACTTTTTCATATGGACCTGGTTGGACCAACTAAAAGAGATAGTCGAGGTAAGAAAAGGTACTTTCTGGTCATGGTAGATGATTACTCCAAATTCACTTGGGTTGCATTCTTGAGAGAAAAATCTGAAGCCTTTGGAGAGCTTAAAAGGATTGTAAAACAAATTCAAATTAAAAAAGGCACTTCAGTAGCTCGAATCAGAAGTGATCATGGTGGAGAATTTGAAAATGATCAATTTGATAAATTCTGTGAGAAATATGGAATTCATCATGAATATTCAGCACCTAAAACTCCACAACAAAATGAGGTAGTTGAAAGAAAGAATCGAGCTCTTCAAGACATGGCCACATTCATGCTTCATAGTAAGAATCTTCCTAGAGACTTGTGGGCCGAAGCTGTTAATACCAGCTGCTACATCATCAACCAAGTTTATCTTAGGACTGGTACAAATCAGACAACTTATGAATTGTGGCATGGGAAGAAACCAAATGTGAAATATTTTAAGGTCTTTGGAAGTAAATGCTATATTTTAAAGGATAGAGTACAACTGAGTAAATTTGACTCAAAAAGTGATGAAGGTATATTCTTAGGGTATTCAACTCGGAGTCGAGCCTATTGTGTTCTAAATATGAGAACCGGAATCATCCAAGAGTCAATAAATGATATTATAGATGATGAATGCACAATTTCTAATAATGTTGATGAAGTGGAAGTTCCCTCAATGACTGAACCCACACGATCCATAGTAAAAACTGATGTACCTACTTCCACTGAAAATTTGGTGAATGTAAAAGATCATCCCATAGAATAGATTATTGGTGACCCTCTAACAGGTGTAAAAACTAGGAGACAATTGGAGAACATTATGAGTCACCTATGCTTTACTTCTGTTTTAGAACCCACATGCGTTGATGAAGCCTTTTTAGACAATGATTGGATAAAAGCAATGCAAGAAGAATTGAACCAATTTACAAGAAGTGATGTTTGGTACCTAGTTACAAGACCAAAGGATAAAAATGTAATAGGCACTAAATGGATCTTCAAAAATAAACTTGATGAAAATGGTGTTATTGTTAGGAACAAAGCTAGGTTGGTAGCACAGGGTTACTCTCAAATTGAAGGTATTGACTTTGATGAGACTTTCGCTCCAGTTGCTCGTTTAGAATCAATTAGGATTTTGTTATCTATAGCGTGTTTTTTGAAGTTCAAATTGTATCAAATGGATGTTAAAAGTACCTTCCTAAATGGAATTTTGAATGAGGAAGTGTATGTTGAACTACCTAAAGGTTTCATAGACACAAAATCCCCAAATCATGTATTCAGATTAAAGAAAGCTCTATATGGTCTTAAGCAAGCTCCATGTGCTTGGTATGAAAGATTGACAAAATTCTTATTAGATAATGATTTTCAAAAAGGTAGTGTTGATAAAACTCTTTTCATCCAAAAAACAAGAGAGTCAGTTTTAATAGCGTAAATATATGTAGATGACATCATCTTTGGCTCCACGTGTAATGAGTTGACTGCTCAGTTCGCTCATCTAATGCAATCTGAATTCGAAATAAGTATGGTTGGCGAACTAAATTTCTTCTTGAGTTTGCAGGTCAAACAATTACGTGATGGTATCTTCATAACCCAGTCCAAGTACGCAAAGGAATTGGTAAAACGATTTGGTCTAGTGGGTGGGAAACATGTCAAAACCCCCATAAGTACAACCATCAAACTTACTAAAGATGCTAATGGTAAAGGGGTTGACTCTAGCCTATATAGGAGTATGATTGGAAGCCTATTATACCTGACTACAAGTAGGCCAGACATAGCATTTAGTGTGGGAGCATGTGCACGATATCAATCAGATCCAAAAGAATCCCATCTAACTGCTGTAAAAAGAATCATTAAGTACATTGCAGATACAACTGAATATGGTCTGTGGTATCCTCATGACTCATCATCTTTCATCACTGGATACTCAGATGCTGATTGGGCAGGAAACTTAAATGATAGAAAATCCACAAGCGGCGGCTGTTTTTATGTTGGAAATTGTCTAGTAGCTTGGCATAGTAAAAAGCAAAATTCTATATCTCTTTCCACTGCAGAGGCTGAATATATAGCCGCTGGAAGCTGCTGTTCTCAACTCTTATGGATGAAGCAGATGCTTATGGACTATGGCATTAAGCAAGGAATAATGAGTTTGTATTGTGATAACACTAGTGCCATACATATTTCTAAAAATCCGGTCCAGCACTCTCGCACCAAACACATTGATATCCGACATCATTGCATTAGGGAATTGGTCGAAGAAGGAATCATTGAGCTTGAATATATTCAGACTGAACATCAACTTGCAGACATATTGACCAAACCTCTTGATGTGTTAAAATTTGAAAATTTGAGGAAATCTATTGGTGTTTGCCGTTTGGATTAATTTGTTTTTGCCCAGGACATACGGCTAAGCCGTAAGTCATTTCACGGCTACGCCGTAATCTCTATACGGTTAACCCGTATTTGCGCAAACTTTTACCCTACGGCTCAACCGTTAGGGTTTACGGCTCAGCCGTAAAATACTTTATGGCTAAGCCATAAAGGTTTTTTTCGTCCTCGTTCTGCGCGTCGATGTGTTCTTAACTCCGTCCCTGCGTTTATTTCCCATTCTGTGCCTACTCCAGTCGTCTGCCCTCAGTCTCTGTTTTCTCCTTCCTTCTTCGTTCTCCCTCTGCCGGCCCTCTCCTTCAAGGTATCCTCTCCATCCTCCGTCTTGTTCTCTTCTCCCTCGTTTCTTGTTTACTTCTGTTCTTGTATTTCCATTTTTGCTGTGCTCGATTCTTCTGTGTGCTTTTTCCTGTTTTGGGTGTTTGGCTTTCCTTCTATTTTGTGGATTGGCTTTACTCTCTTTGTCCAACTTCATCTGTCACTATGCCTCCACGAACCAAAAACGCTTACCCCGCCGGTAAGAGGCCTCGAGCCTCGAGCAGTGTAACACTCTGACCCAGCTTGACCTCGTTTAGCTGCTAGTTAATCTTGTTTTCGTTGCTAATTGTGTTTTGTTTATGTTTTATTTTCGTTGCGGGTCATGGATAGGTAGTTGGGTTGAGTTTGACCTGGATTAAGTAGACCAAGCCCTTTTTCGTAATTTTAACTTTTCTAAGACATGGTCATTTTTGCATCATCTTGATGTCAACACGTGTCTTTCGTTGAGCTCGTTAACTTTCGTAACTACGTCATTTGCAACCGATGTCGTGTGATTCCATTGGACCCAGATTTGACTCAAACTGAAAATACACTTCCAGCTTGGACTCTCTTGCAATGTGGACTTAACCTTGAGCTTATATATCTCATCCATCAACCAAGCAACCACGTTCTCTCTCTCTCTCATTTTCATTTCTCCTCACTGTGCACGTGGAATTCTTCTCCCTCTCTTGAATTCTCTCACCCATCGACCTCCATCGATCAAGCTCAATCAAGATCAAGTTTGGTTCTTGCATGTGAGGTGAGTGGAATTCCTTCCATTCCTCTCATCTCCTTTCTCTATCTCTTCTCCTTCTTGTTTCTCATTGCATGGTGTGTCTGTGATTCCAATTCTCATGCATGCATGTTGTTTGATTTGTGTTAGGTTGTGTTTGGGCTTTAGGACAACAATTGTGCAATTGAATTCCAATTAAGGCAAGTATAACCATAACTTGTGAGAACCCATGTTGGTATGCATTTGATTTTGGTTAGTTTACTTGAATTTGTATGGAACAATGTGTTACAGCCTATTTGGTTACTCATTTGTTTGATACTTGTCTATCTCCTTGCAATTCTGATGGTGTTACAGGGATTCTGATTGTGCTTCAGAAATTTGACTTCGTGTTCGTACGGTTAAGCCGTATGGCACTTACGGCTCAAAGTCCAGAGAGGATAAAAACCCAGTTTTTCCTTTACGGCTAAGCCGTGGATTGCCCTACGGCTAAGCCGAAGCTCAGCCGTGGCCCAGCCGTAGATCAGTACAGGGTGCATTTTCTGGATTTAACTGAGAGCCATCAATTGACAGACCTTCTACAGCCCTGTCACAACCCGAGCCCAGAAATCGGGGGTTAGCGAAAAGCCAACCAGTGACACACGTACTCCCGTGCACGTGCATCCAAACCCAGTCCAGATGCACACACACAAGGGATCTAACACGTGCGGACTAAGCGTACGCGGAAGCTGTACATATCATAGCAAGCAACAAAGGAAAAGCAGAAGCTAAAAACAAATACGGAACGAAGGACAAAAATAAATACGCTGACATAAAATCCGAATACACACCCAAAATCATGATATACAAAATATACAGAGTACAAAGTCCAAAGTCCAAAGTGTAAAATACATAGCCCCAAAAACCAAAAACCAAAAGCCACTGAAGATATGCATGTACGCACTCGGCAGAGATGCTCAAGTCCACTCTGCCAAACCGGAGGGTGCCTCTAAACTCGGCCCTGCAGCCTCCTCGACCGCCGGGGAGCTGGGCAAGGGATCTGTGCCTGCAACACCACAGACAACACAATGAATACAACGATCCAGCAAATACAAGTAACAGGGATGAAACACTCATAGTATCAAATAGAATAATGTCAGACGATTAAATACAGAGTGCTATCTTAGTATGCTAAGCAAATCGTGCATAGAAGTAAAGCATGATAAGTGAATCAAAACATAGAAATACTGAACTGAGTGGCTACTACATTAACCATATTCTCTCCAATAGAGAGCAGAGCAAAGCAGGGCAGAGGAGAACACCGCTGACCGGGCCAGGGTACAAGTGGGTCTCGGTTTCCTGGGTTCCGGGGTCCCAAGACAAAGCGACACTGCAGTGATACAGAGATACAGAGGTCTAAGCCAGAGGTAACCCCGTCGGGCATCCTAGGGCTGAGGCTGAGTAGAGCCAGACTAATACCAATCAAATCAAATCCAAAAGAAGGGAGATTATCCGCTTTGGACTCACCGATGGCAAAGACCGGATCTTATCCTCACGTATTAACCTCTGGGCAGAGCCACCAGGGAATACCCCATAATCAAAGACACACTAAGCCAACAAAGCATATATTAAACCAAAGCACAGCATAGATCAAAGCTTAGTGCGGAACGAAGAATAGAACAGATATACAGGACGAAAGCAAAATGACCTCGTAATGCATAGATATAGATTTGCAGAACAGAGGACAAAACTGTAAACAATATGCAATGCATCTCAGATTAATACGAAATCAAGGTTAATTACAAGCCAACCCTAATCGAGTTGTTCACTGTCACTAACCGTGCATGTTGATGTAGTTTTAAGTTATTCGATGCACCGTTGCCATCCTAGTGTTGCAATGTAATCTTTATGTGCACCGAAGTCCCTTAAACCAACACCCATGGGGAGGTGCTTAACAGTAAATCAATGCTCACATGAATAAGTCACAGCCTAACAAACTATTCATGCGATCCAACGAATCCATTGGGCCGGTTTACGTGTATGGTTCCTTGTATATAAGCCCTACAAAGTCACACCATTATCCTAAGTTTAATTTCTGAGATTCCAAGTCTTACGGTTGAGCCATGGGTGACCAACGCCTTAGCTGTATGCATCTTACGCGCTAACCGTAACATGCACTACGGCTGAACTGTGGTTCCCTTCAAAACACAGCTAAACTGGTCATCTTTCACCTCTGATCTGATACCTCTTACGGCTGAGCTACGGTTCAGTATACGGCTTAGCCGTAGACCAATCCACGGCTTAGCCGTAGCCACACCGTAGGAGTACTTCATCAGGAAAGTTTCAACTGATCAGAGATTTAATTCACGGCTGGGTTACGGTTGGGTCACGGCTAGCTTACGGCTCAGCCGTAGAACAATTTACGGCTCAGCCGTAGCCTAGCCGTAGAACAAAAGATGAAATTTCAAGTCTCTGGATTATGAGCCGTACAAAGTTACGGCTTAGCCGTACACTACAGAAGCGAATTCGGGTTGAGTACAGAAACGGGAATATGGTACAGAAATGTTTCAAAACAATTACGGCTTAGCCGTATACTACAGAAGCGAATTCGGGTTAAGTACAGAAACGGGAATATGGTACAGAAATGTTTCAAAACAAGCTCAATTGATCTCTACATTTTAGAAATTGGCTGTAAAACCTTTTGTACAAAGATTAAGATGGAATCAAAGCATTCAAACAAAACACCCACATGTGTTATCAAAGCCTGTACTTATACTTCCCTCAATGCCTCAAAACTTTGACAAACCACCGACTCAAGCTCCAAATCAACTAAAATCAAAACAAATCAAAGAAATAAACCATGCATGAGATGTATGAAGACATACAGAGCTTGGAGAAGGAATCCAATTGGAGAAAGGAAATCAAAACCCACTTACCCAAAGCAAAGACAGAGAAAAAGGGGAAAGAACCTAATCGAAATTGGAACCCAAATCATCAACCGAGCAAGAGAAGAGGAGTAAGGAGAAGAGAAGAGAAGAAACGAACGTGGAGCTCTCTAAAGCCTGTTGCATGCAACGTTGAGGGAAAATCACAGAAATGAGGACATCTGGGAGCTGACTCATTATATAGGTTTTTGGAAGTTAAGTCAAAGTCCGAAGAGTATAAACTATTTACAGTTTAAGTCATACGAAGGTCCAACTTCTCCAATTGACCCCGAATGGGTCTGAAACAGTTACGGAAATTATCGAGCTCAACGAAATACACGTGCTGACACCAAGATGATGCAAATATGATGCACTCAAAGCAAAAGCAAAATTACGAAAAAGGACTTAGAACTACCTATCTCAGGTCAAAGGTTACTCAACTACCTATCCAAGACCCAAAACCAAGTCCCAAAGAATAAAACAACAGAAACACACACTAATGAGCCACTAAGCTGGCTCAAAGGGGATCGGAGTGTTACAGGCCCAGCCACGGCTAAGCCGTAGACCACACACGGCTAAGCCGTAGCACACACACGGCTGAGCCGTATCCACACTAATGAAAGAAAAACAAGGATAGGTATAAGGGAAAGACCGATATGGCTTTCATGATAGAATGTAGAGCACCTAGACCTGCCCAACGGAATGTGATACAACGCGTGAATGATCTCGAGGGCTGCGAATCATTCATGTTCGTTATCCGGATGTTAAGCACCTCCCCATGGGTGTTGGTTTAAGGGACTTCGTGCACTGTTCGATTCAATGCAACACTAGACAACGGTGTATCGAATAACTTAAAACTACATCATCATGCACGGCTAGAAACACCGGATAATTAGATTAGGATTGGTTTGTAAATAAAGATGATTCGATTTCGCATAATTTATTGCATTCGAGTATTGACCTCTACGCTCTGACATGAATACTTGTACTCCGTTACTTTACTTTCACATTGTGATTCCTTACCTTGAGTATGCATGTATGATATGTTCACTCACAGATATGCACGTATGATATGTTGTCACGATCTACTCAGGGTTTTCATGATTAACTCTGTATGGTCAGGCACTACTTAGCCTCAGCCTTAGGATCCCGACGGGGTGAATTCGGTATAGTTATATGGACTTGCTGCAGTAAGAATATGTCTTGGGGAACCGGACCCCAGGAAACCGAGACCCATTGTGCCCTGGCCCGGACAATGGTGTTCTTTACATGTTATAAGATCCCTCTTTTGGGAGCATATGGTAATGTAGTAGCCACTAGTATGTACACAGCATGTATTCATTGATTCACTTAGCATATTTCTTTCTTGCATGACAGCCTAGTATACGAAAATGCCTTCTTTATTCACATGATGTTCTTTATTCTATTAGACACAGCGTGTGTTAACTTGCTATGGTTTATACTTTGCTGAATTTTCGTATTCACAGTTGTTTTTGGTGTTGCAGGCCCAGATACCCCTGCCGAACCCTCGCCGGTCGGCCAGACTCCAGATGAGACCCCCGGGGCCCCATCAGGCCTAGAGGAGTGGATGTGATCACTCCACGGGAGAGCGTTCTTGGCATGCATCATTGGAGTCTTGTTTTGAGGATTTGCTCATTTGTGTATATGTCATGATTGTCATGATTGTATATGTTATTTTGTTCTTTTTGTAAGACTTTCAGATGTAATTATGTCAGTTCGTTCTTGGTATTCTATTCTTGTACCGTTAGTTTGATGTTTCTGATATTTACAGCTTCCGCGTACATGTTTGGCACGTGTGAATGTTCCCTTGTGCGTGTGCATTTAGACTCGGTCTACGTGTACATACACGGGAGTACGTGTATCATCAGGTTTGGCTTTTGCTAACCTCCGAACCCTGGGCTCGGGTTGTGACATACGTATTGTATGGTATCAGAGCATTCTTTGCTCATTCCTTGCTCTAGATGATAAGCATGTAGGCATGTAGGATCGTGGTGAGGATACGATTATTTCTTTGTGATCTTTCTAGATTTTGGGGCTTGTTGGGCGCAATTGTTTTGTGTTTGTGTCTGACTTTTTCCATTTTACAAGATGGCGTCAGGTTCCGGTTCTCAGCAGAATGCCGGAAATAATGAAAGCGGATCCGCACCGTCACCGCAAACACAGAACACAGATAAACGCATCCTCATGCTATTTCAGTCTCTACAAGCACAATCGCAATCAATGCAAAACTTACAAGCACAAGTTACCACCATGTTAAACCGACAAAGCCAAGCCCCAGTTCAGTCACATATAGACCAGCAGGTGGTCTTACAGCCTCGGGAGAATGACCCGAATGCCCTCTACGGTAAATTTCGCAAGCGAGGAGCCATTGAGTTCTATGGGACAGAAGAGCCATTGAAGGCAGAACAGTGGCTGGAGCAGACGGAGGATGTCTTTGAGACCGTCGTGTGCACGAAACGGCAGAAGGTCGGACTAGCAGCCTCCATGTTTAGAAATGTCGCAAAAACTTGGTGGAAGAGCGTGAAAGACTCATACAGAGATATTCCTAGTGCGACGGTTTGGGAGATGTTCAGCAGCAGTTCAGGAGGAAGTTCATCCCGGCTCATGTGTTTCGAGCCAAGGAGGTTGAGTTTTTAGCCCTCCGCCAGCAGCAGATGACAGTAGCAGAATATGTGAACAAGTTTACGCAGTTGTCGCACTTTGCTCCGGATATGATCAGTACCGAAGAGAGGAAGGTGAACCGATTTGTTGAAGGTCTGCATCCCCGGTACATGCACCACGTGACTGCGTTTCAGCGTCTGGCTACATTTGATGATGCAGTGGACAGGGCCTATTCTGCCGAGGCCATCCACCAAGCTGCGAGAGCCGTTGAGCCCAAGAGACAGCCGCCTTTCAGTGCACGAGGACAAGTACAGAAGAAGACAAAAGGCCAGCAGAGTACTTCCAGTTCTGCCGGAGTGACTTGTGGGTATTGTGGCAAGAGCCACACGACTGACGCGTGTTGGAGGAAGGCAGGTGCTTGTTTCATCTGTGGTTCGAGGGAGCATATGATCGCCAATTGTCCTCGACATAGAGCCTCCCAGCCCCCAACCTCTGGTCCTATCTCCGGTGCAGTTCCTAGCAGACCCAGTGCACCTACAGCTCCGAGCAAGTCACAGTCAGCTCGTCCAGGCTCGAGACAGCCTCGCCAGACAGCCCGTGCTTACGCTGCTACCCATGAGAGTGCTGAGGATCCACAGGTGGTTGAAGGTACTGTTTTGATTTCGCACGTCGAGGCATTAGCATTGTTCGATTCGGGGTCTACAAGGTCTTACGTAGCACCTCATTTTGTCGAGCGGTTACTTCAGCCGTCTAAGCCGTTGCCATATGTGCTGGTTGTATCCACCCCAGTTGACAAGCGAGTGGAGTGTAGTATGTGCTACCCCCATTGCGACGTGCAGATTGCAGGTCATCAGTTACCTGTTGATTTGATCCTGTTGTCGATGCTGGACTTCGACGTGATCCTTGGTATGGATTGGCTCACTCGATATCGTGCCTGTGTTAACTGTTACAACAGGACGATCTTCTTCGATTTAGGCAAGGGCTTCCGTTTCGACGGCAGTCAGCAGAGATGCCCTAGGCGTGTGATCTCGGCGTGTAAGGGAGATCGCTTGATCCGCCGAGGGTGTGAAGGCTTCATTGCCTTTATCTCAGCGAAGACAGAGACGAAGCAGCTAGGTGAGATCCAGGTGGTCTGTGACTTTCCCGATATCTTCCCAGACGATGTGCCAGACTTACCCCCGGTTCGAGATGTGGAGTTCGCCATTGAGCTTGTTCCCGGCACGGCACCGATCAGCAAGGCTCCGTATCGCATGGCCCCAGCTGAATTGGCTGAGTTGAAGAAGCAATTGCAGGAGCTTTTAGACAAGGGTTTCATTTGCCCGAGCGTCTCACCTTGGGGAGCACCAGTCTTGTTTGTCAAGAAGAAGGATGGTACTTTTCGGATGTGCATAGACAACAGACAGCTGAACAAAGTGACTATCAAGAACAAGTACCCCCTACCCAGGATTGATGAGTTGTTTGATCAACTTCAGGGTGCAGTATATTTTTCTAAGATTGATTTGAGATCTAGATATCACCAGTTGAGGGTCAAAGAAGATGACATTCCTAAGACTGCCTTCAGGACTCGTTATGGACATTATGAATTCCTCGTGATGCCTTTTGGACTAACCAACGCACCTACAGCATTTATGGCATTGATGAATCAGATCTTTGCTCCTTTCTTGGACCAGCTCATAGTTGTTTTTATTGATGATATACTGATATACTCTAAGTCAGCAGAGGAGAATCGGGAGCACTTGAGGAAAGCCTTGTCGTTGTTGAGAGAACATCGATTGTTTGCTAAGTTGTCGAAATGTGATTTTTGGCTTGAGCAGGTGGCATTTTTAGGTCATATCATTTCACAAGAGGGATTGGCAGTTGATCCATCTAAAGTGGAGGCAGTGGTGAATTGGCCTAGCCCCAAGACAGTGACAGAAGTTCGCAGTTTCCTTGGTCTAGCAGGTTACTATCGTCGATTTGTCCAAGACTTTGCTAAGATCTCTTCTCCTTTGACGAAGTTGACCAGGAAGAATGTGCCATTTGATTGGACTGAGGAGTGTGAAGCCCGTTTCCGGACTTTGAAAGAGAAGTTGACTACGGTCCCAGTGTTAGCCTTGCCAGATGGTAGTGAAGGATTCGTGGTTTATTCAGACGCTTCTCGACTTGGTCTAGGCTGTGTGTTGATGCAGCACGGGAAGGTTATTGCTTATGGATCGAGACAGTTGCGAGAACATGAGAAGAATTACGCCACCTATGATTTGGAATTGGCCGCCATCGTGTTTGCATTGAAGCTGTGGAGACATTATCTGTATGGTGTGCAGTTTGAGGTTCGTTCTGACCACCACAGTTTGCAGTACTTATTCACGCAGCAGGAGCTGAACATGAGATAGCGGAGATGGCTTGAGCTTATTAAGGATTATGACTTCCCGATCAAATATCAGCCAGGCAAGGGAAATGTGGTGGCAGATGCGCTCAGCAGGAAAGCAGAGTTAGTGCAGCTATTGAGCAGTTTCCTCTTAGAGTTCCATGGTCTCCCTGTTAAAGTAAAACTAGTGGATGAGCGCGTGACTTTGGCTAGTACGCTAGTGTTTCAGCCTGAGATGATTCAGCAGATAAAAGACAGGCAGTTTGAAGATCTAACCTTGAAGCGCATTCGAGACCACATTGGAGACAGACTCAATTTCAGACTCGAGGATGGTGTACTCTATTTTCGGAGTAGGTTGTGCGTGCTAGCAGTTGATGATTTCAAGGAGAAGCTGATGAACGAAGCGCATTACGCTCGATATGCGATGCACCCAGGCAGCACCAATATGTTCCGGAATCTCAAGGATCGCTTTTGGTGGAACAACATGAAGAGAAAAGTAGCAGGATTTGTTGCTCGCTGTTTGACATGCCAGAAGGTGAAGGCAGATCATCAGAGACCGCCAGGCTCGTTGCATCCTTTGCATATACCGCAGTGGAAGTGGGAACACATCACCATGGACTTCGTTTCCGGATTACCACCGACGAGCAGGAAGAACAACGTCATTTGGGTGATTGTAGATCGATTGACGAAGTCAGCCCATTTCATTCCTTTTCAGAAGGGTATGACATTTTCAGAGATGGCAAGGAAGTTCGCGGATGAGATCGTTAGGCTCTATGGTACCCCCGTGTCGATTGTATCCGATCGTGACAGCGTTTTGTTTCATCTTTCTGGAGAGCATTCCAAGAGGCTATGGGTACGAAGTTGAGCTTCAGCACGGCATACCACCCACAGACGGATGGGCAATCAGAGCGGACGATTCAGACTTTGGAGGATATGTTGCGAGCCAGCGTGTTGAGCTACGAGAAAGAATGGGATTTTCACTTATCGTTGTGCGAATTCGCCTACAACAACAGCTTCCACGAGAGCATTGGGATGGCGCCATATGAAGCATTGTACAGGAAGAAGTGTAGGAGTCTGGTATGTTGGGAAGAAGTTGGAACTCGAAGTTTTCACGGACCGACGATCATTGCCGAGACTACGGAGAAGGTACAGAAAGCAATTGAGAACTTGAAAGTTGCTCGGTCGAGGCAGAAGAGTTATGCAGATACCCGCAGACGGCCCTTAGAGTTTCAAGTTGGTGAGTGGGTTTTTCTGAAGGTCTCACCGATGAAGGGTACAATCCGTTTCGGCCAGAAAGGCAAGTTAGCTCCACGCTATGTCGGACCGTTCGAGATCAAGAGTCGGATTAGTGATTTGGCCTATCGCTTAGAACTTCCCGAGATGTTTTCAGGAGTGCACAACGTTTTCCACGTTTCGATGCTTCGGAAATATGTTCATGATCCCTCCCATGTCATTCGTTACGACGAGGTTCAGATTCAGCCGAGTGCTGCATACGTTGAGCGACCGCTCCGTATCGTGGGAACCCGAGAGCAGATACTCCGCACCAGGACAATTCGATGGGTCAAAGTGCTTTAGGAGCATCACAGTCCCGATGAGGCTACTTGGGAGTTAGAAGAGCAGATGGCACGACAATATCCCTATTTGTTTTCTCAGGTATGAGTGAGTGAGTGTTCATTCCGAGGACAGAATGATTCTCAAGTAGGGGAGGATGTAACACTCCGACCCAGCTTGACCTCGTTTAGCAGCTAGTTAATCTTGTTTTCGTTGCTAATTGTGTTTTGTTTATGTTTTATTTTCGTTGCGGGTCATGGATAGGTAGTTGGGTTGAGTTTGACCTGGATTAAGTAGACCAAGCCCTTTTTCGTAATTTTAACTTTTCTAAGACATGGTCATTTTTGCATCATCTTGATGTCAACACGTGTCTTTCGTTGAGCTCGTTAACTTTCGTAACTACGTCATTTGCAACCGATGTCGTGTGATTCCATTGGACCCAGATTTGACTCAAACTGAAAATACACTTCCAGCTTGGACTCTCTTGCAATGTGGACTTAACCTTGAGCTTATATATCTCATCCATCGACCAAGCAACCACGTTCTCTCTCTCTCTCATTTTCATTTCTCCTCACTGTGCACGTGGAATTCTTCTCCCTCTCTTGAATTCTCTCACCCATCGACCTCCATCGATCAAGCTCAATCAAGATCAAGTTTGGTTCTTGCATGTGAGGTGAGTGGAATTCCTTCCATTCCTCTCATCTCCTTTCTCTATCTCTTCTCCTTCTTGTTTCTCATTGCATGGTGTGTCTGTGATTCCAATTCTCATGCATGCATGTTGTTTGATTTGTGTTAGGTTGTGTTTGGGCTTTAGGACAACAATTGTGTAATTGAATTCCAATTAAGGCAAGTATAACCATAACTTGTGAGAACCCATGTTGGTATGCATTTGATTTTGGTTAGTTTACTTGAATTTGTATGGAACAATGTGTTACAGCCTATTTGGTTACTCATTTGTTTGATACTTGTCTATCTCCTTGCAATTCTGATGGTGTTACAGGGATTCTGATTGTGCTTCAGAAATTTGACTTCGTGCTCGTACGGCTAAGCCGTATGGCACTTACGGCTCAAAGTCCAGAGAGGATAAAAACCCAGTTTTCCTCTACGGCTAAGCCGTGGATTGCCCTACGGCTAAGCCGAAGCTCAGCTGTGGCCCAACCGTAGATCAGTACAAGGTGCATTTTCTGGATTTAACTGAGAGCCATCAATTGACAGACCTTCTACGGCCCAGCCACGGCTAAGCCGTAGACCACACACGGCTAAGCCGTAGCACACACACGGCTGAGCCGTATCCACACTAATGAAAGAAAAACAAGGATAGGTGTAAGGGAAAGACCGATATGGCTTTCATGATAGAATGTAGAGCACCTAGACATGCCCAACGGAATGTGATACAACGCGTGAATGATCTCGAGGGCTGCGAATCATTCATGTTCGTTATCCGGATGTTAAGCACCTCCCCATGGGTGTTGGTTTAAGGGACTTCGTGCACTGTTCGATTCAATGCAACACTAGACAACGGTGTATCGAATAACTTAAAACTACATCATCATACACGGCTAGAAACACCGGATAATTAGATTAGGATTGGTTTGTAAATAAAGATGATTCGATTTCGCATAATTTATTGCATTCGAGTATTGACCTCTACGCTCTGACATGAATACTTGTACTCCGTTACTTTACTTTCACATTGTGATTCCTTACCTTGAGTATGCATGTATGATATGTTCACTCACAGATATGCACGTATGATATGTTGTCACGATCTACTCAGGGTTTTCATGATTGACTCTGTATGGTCAGGCACTACTTAGCCTCAGCCTTAGGATCCCGACGGGGTGAATTTGGTATAGTTATATGGACTTGCTGCAGTAAGGATATGTCTTGGGGAACCGGACCCCAGGAAACCGAGACCCATTGTGCCCTGGCCCGGACAATGGTGTTCTTTGCATGTTATAAGATCCCTCTTTTGGGAGCATATGGTAATGTAGTAGCCACTAGTATGTACACAGCATGTATTCATTGATTCACTTAGCATATTTCTTTCTTGCATGACAGCCTAGTATACGAAAATGCCTTCTTTATTCACATGATGTTCTTTATTCTATTAGACACAGCGTGTGTTAACTTGCTATGGTTTATACTTTGCTGAATTTTCGTATTCACAGTTGTTTTTGGTGTTGCAGGCCCAGATACCCCTGCCGAACCCTCGCCGGTCGGCCAGACTCCAGATGAGACCCCCGGGGCCCCATCAGGCCTAGAGGAGTGGATGTGATCACTCCACGGGAGAGCGTTCTTGGCATGCATCATTGGAGTCTTGTTTTGAGGATTTGCTCATTTGTGTATATGTCATGATTGTCATGATTGTATATGTTATTTTGTTCTTTTTGTAAGACTTTCAGATGTAATTATGTCAGTTCGTTCTTGGTATTCTATTCTTGTACTGTTAGTTTGATGTTTCTGATATTTACAGCTTCCGCGTACATGTTTGGCACGTGTGAATGTTCCCTTGTGCGTGTGCATTTAGACTCGGTCTACGTGTACATACACGGGAGTACGTGTGTCATCAGGTTTGGCTTTTGCTAACCTCCGAACCCTGGGCTCGGGTTGTGACAATCAGCTCCTCCCGGCCTCGACAGAATTCTCCCCCCTTTCCCCGAGTTTTGGTTCCGCGGGAACCCACTCGAGATAGGTCCTTTTTCTCCCGTCCGATTACTGTGGAACGTAATGTCAATATCCTTGCTGTTGAAACCTATGGAGTTCATACCCTCCTCAAAATGGTTGGGTGGGAAAACATTCTAAAATGGGGTGGTCCTGGCTTCCCCTCTACTATGCGAACCATGTATGCATCCATCAAGGAGGCCTCGTTAGACTCTCTGTCTTTTGAAATTGATTTTACTGATGGCACCAATACCATCACCCCTGCCATCATTTCTGCCCTTATGTGTGTCCCTCTCTCCGATATACCCCCCTCGGTCATCAAGGATTCTCTCTCCGAAGCAGAAAAACAAACTGCTACCTTCGCTTTATGTGGAGAGACCATCCCTTGGAAGGACAGGGGCTTCTTCCCTGCTGCTTCCTTGTTTCCTCATTTCCGGATCCTACATGCTATCTTCACGTGTAATATCTATCCGAGGAGGGGCAATTTCTCTGATCTGACCCCGTTCATGGTTAATGTCCTCTACTCTGTCCATATGGGGGTCAAAGTGTGCCTTCCCTCTCTGATCTGTGCTTCCATCATTCATTTTTGGCTTTGTCCGGGTAGAGGCACCAATGCTTGCATATTTGGATATCTCATGACTCGCCTTGCCTCTTAGTGTGGGGTCAATTTACCATCTGATGAAGTTCCTAAGTCTCACCCCACCTTTGGCACAGTCAATATTCAGAACATACGCTTCTCCAAGCAACAAGCGGCTGGTCCCCGCTATCTTGACTCTGGGGATAAATAAGACTCACCGGATGGGCCTCCTCTTGCAATACCCTCTACTGCTTCCCCGGTTCCGGTTCCTCCCCCGGCTTCTTCCTCTGCCTCTTTTGAAGCTCGGCTAGCAGCGCTCGAACAACGCAAACCAAGACGGAGAAGCTTTTGAAGAAATCCTTTCACTACCTTTCCAAGATCTCCAAAAGCTGCCGGAGAGACGATGTGGCGCTTCCTTCCCCCTCTCCTCCTTCTGATTGATGTCCTGTCATGTTTTGTTGGCACTGCATTCTTTCTATATTTTGGACATTGACTGTGCTTCACCTACTGGTTATGTTTGTAGTTATATCTTTTGTCATTATGGGTGATGCACTCTTTTGAAATGTTTGTGCCTTGTATTGCCCTTATTTTCTAATATCATATGGCCTTTACTTCGCTGTTGTTTATCTTTGTGTGCACTTGTTTTTCTTCATGCCTCTCTTAATGCTTTATGGCTGTGGTGCTTGTTGTTTATCTCTTTGTCAATATTGTGCCAAAAAGGGGGAGAACTAATTATATGCATGCCTTCAGGGGGAGCTTTCTAACCTCCCACCTTTCTAGTAGACTGTGTTTACAGACTTTTGGAAGTTAAGCATCTTCAAAGGGGGAGCCTCAATGTGTTGATCTTTCAGGATTTATGTAGATCTGTTTGGTTAAGGTGTATTCAGTATTGTAATACTTGTTGTATCTTATTGTTGAGTTACAATGTTGTATTATCTTCATTTTGTATATTTTTGTCACGAAATTAACAAAGGAGGAGATTGTTAGTGTCATTGTAAGAATATGTTGTCAATTACGAGACCAACGTGTAGTTCAGCTCTAGAAAGACCTAGTTACATCTCTGAAGTTCATTGAAGATCAAGCAAGTTCAAGGAAGTTCAAATAAGTTCAAGCAAGTTCAAGATCATTCAAGAAAGACCTCAATGAAGATCAAGCAAGTTCAAGGAAGTTCAAGATCATTCAAGAAGATCCTCTGTGAGTGTCAAGGGATAAGGTAACAGTGACCCCGTGCCCGTAGAATTAGAATAGGAAAAAGGGTTTCTAAACACCCCGTCTGTGTACTACGGCTTGGACCACGGCTAAGCCGTAGAACCTACGGCTCACTCTCCAGAAAGAATATTTTGAGACATTTGTTCTACGGCTGAGCCTACGGCTGCACTGAAAAAGGGATACGGCTAAGCCGTAGTACGATTCACGGCTAAACCGTAAAATCCACGGGCCATTATCCAGAGAGTGCTCTTGGCCATATAATACCTACGGTTGATCTTACGGCCAAGCCGTAAGGCCTTCACGGCTAAGCCGTAGTATGATTCACGGCTAAGCTGTAAGGTTTACGGGCCACTTTCCAGAGAGCAGTTTTGGGAGATTTCAGCTTCGGCTAACCCACGGTTAGGCCGAAAAGTACTCACGGCTAAGCTGTATAAGGATTTACGGCTAAGCCGTAAGCTTAACCGTAAGAAGAAATAACGTTAAATCTGGTCAAACTAGCCGTTGGATGTTGTCAGAGCATACGGCTAAGCCGTAGGCCATTTTGTTCTCAGCCGTAAATCTAACCGTTGGAGCTTTTCTGTATTTAAAGGGAACCTCTCCCTTCTTCCCTTAATATGGTTTTGAGCTGAGTAAAAATCCCAAGATAGCTGAGCCTTTGCATCACTAGTAAGATCCTATTAAAAGCTCCCACAACCACCTACTCTACAACTCTTAAAGTGCCATTATTGTTCCAAGAAGAGTAGTTGTGCATTTAGGAAAGGCTTCATTCAATCTGAGAAAATCTTAGCCTTCCAAACCCTCTTAAAACCTCTTCCCTTGGCTGAACACTCATTTGAAGATCCTCATCACCAAGGAGCAAGAACAATAGGTCAAAGCTTGGAGGTAGTCTTTCAAGCATCAAGAGCACCACTCAAAGCTAAGGTATACAATTCCTTGTTTGGGTGTTCTTCTATATTTCAATTCTCTTTGCTGTAGTTGGTGGAAAACAAACCACCGCATCAAAAAATTGTTGTAGTTGGTGGACTAGATCAAGGATCAACCACCTGATCAAAAATTCAGTTGATGGAAGACAAACCACCTGATCAAAAATTGTTGCAAGAGGTGTTTGTTATGTAAGTACCTCATAATTAGTGGAACCAAGAGAGATTCCTCTTGAGAGTGGATGTAGGTCTAGGACCGAACCACTATAAATTACTGTGTTTATTGCTTGTTATGTGTGATGCATGCCTTATATCCTTGTTACTTGTGTTGATCATTTCTATAAGCTATTTCTTTCTTATTCGAATAGCAATTATATACACTGTCAACACACACAACTTTGAGCATCTCTCTTGATCTTGCTTGTGGACTCTTAATTTTAATTATTTCACTCTTATAAAACCTCTTTTCTAGAAAGAAAATTTTAATAGTCCTATTCACCCCCCCCCCCCCTCTAGGACTTGGTGAGATCTAGCGTTGCTCTTTCAGGTGCCACCTGAGCACATGAGTATTACATGATTAATGAATATGAGTAATATTGCACATGGGTTTTTGTGAGTCACTTTATCTATCATATGCTCAATCTTATAATCTTATAATGATATCAACATTAACTGGAGTAAAATTTTGAGACATCCTATTGTGGGGGAGGGTATTCATTTTAATAGCCTGAATTTTCAATAGTTGGGCTCCATTATAGAATTCTACAAATCCATTCAAGCTAGAAAAAAAAAATTTTGTGCCATTATAGAGTTCCATGGTTCCACAGTTCCCTTACAGACTTTCAAATTTTGTGCTAAAAAAAATTCTTTTTTTGTTAAACAGGATTGGAGTGCTAAATTGCTAATCCACACGTTTACTTAATGGAGTTAGTGGATGGCATCTATGTTTTAACATGGCAAGTTAACTTGGTGAACGCTCTGATGATTTGTTGATTTCCCAACATGCTAGGGAATGTTTGTGTAACACTTTTCTGTAGGAAAGTTGATTGTTTTATGTAGAAAGCCCTTTTTTATGTGTTTGGTGCCATACATTTTCATGAAACTACTTTTTTGCCATATCAATATTTTCCTTGGTAAAGCTAGAAATGGAGTTGCTATGGGGGTTCATCGGAATCCCTTTTCTACAATAACTTGCCCCACTTTATATAATTCATTTCCTATTTCATTTCTCATCTAGAAAGCACGACCATACTTTTTAATAAATAATCTACATCCGCACCAAACAACATTTGCAAAATTTATCAAGGAAAAACAATTCGCGCCAAACACAAAATTTCACTTTCGTAGAACTCCTTTTCTGAGGTATCCATTTAGTATAAAATTGCTAATGTGGTAATTTCCTCTTTCCGTGAGTATGGTTGTACACAAATATGCCGTAAACTACTTTCAACAATCACTTGTCAAAATTTGGAATTGTCTTCCAAAATGCTTTACTTGAGAAACCTTACTAGCCACAGTGACTTTGAACCTCCACTAACATTTATCCCAAGGAAAATTCCAAACAAGGCCTTAAGTTTTTTATTTATTTAAAAAAAGGACACAAGTTTCATAACTTTTTAAATCAGTCCGTAAGTTTTTCAAAAGGTTTTAATTAAGGACATCTATCCATTTAAAGTTGGTTCCAACAACTTTTTCTTGTTTTTTTAAATACCTAGATTACCCTTTATTAAAATAAGACCCTCATTCAATTACTCTGCATTTTCCTCATTTCCTTCTCTAGCATTATCACGATGAAAAAGAAAACTAGCATCCCTACAGCGATCGAATGCATGCAGTGGCTGCTGAAACCATATCATGGCTTTAAATGGAGATTAATTTTGGTATTTTAGGAAAATTTAAGGGAAAAGTTACCATAAAGTACAGTTAAATTGCCGGATGTCCTTAATTGAATATTTACTGAAAAACTTAGGGACTAATTTGAGAATTTTTAAAACTTATGTCCTTTTTTGAAATAAGGCAAAAGCTTAAGGCCTTATTTGAAACTTTCCCTTTATCTCAATGTTGCAATCACTAAGGGTGTGTTTGGTTGGACTTGTTGAAAATCAAAAGTGCTTATCTAAAATAATGGTTAAAAAGCTACTTCTTAATTGCAACTTTATATTAGAAAATGTTGTTTGGTTACCTCAACTTTTGCACTTGCTTTTTAACAGTGAAAGTATTCAAGATTGTTTGGTTAGACATATAGAAAAAGAACGTTTAACATATACTGACTGAATAATTTATATAATTGAAAAAAAAACTAATTACATGACTTACTGGATCATTGTAGGTAAATAAAATGAACCCATCTAAAATCATGGAAGTGTCATCTTATGTGAAGCCTAACCTAAAACCACTTGTATTTAGTATTCTATGCATAAAATAAATGACTTCTGAAAAATCAAAGTGGTAATATAATATTATCTTGAATTCATCTACAAAAACCTAGACATATTTTCTAGAAAGAATGTAACTACAAATATATATATATAGAGAGAGAGAGAGATATATATTACAGATGGATAATGGATGGTATTGAAGTAGTTCATGAATTTGTTCATAAGGGAAAATTTATTTGTGTTCATAGCTAAAGGAATGCCCGTTCTACAGAAAGTTACAGATTTACAAAAGAGTGAAAAAAAGGTTCTGTAGTAGACTTATTAGCGACCAATGACACTTGGTTGTTTGATATCTAATAGCAGAGGATTGTTTGTTAGAGGGTATATTTAGAATCTATTTCAAAGTATCTATAGTGAGTATTCCAAGGTGTGGATTATTGAGTAGTGACTATTTGGTGGCTTTTACATCTTGTGGACCTGATTTCTTGTGGATGGATGGCTAGATTCAAAGCTCTTTTGTACTTGATAGGGCTAGTGGGGCCACAAATTCTGCCACACCATTTTAAAATGCAGTAGAGTGTATAAGTATTACATCCATGGATGCATCCTTTTGGACATGTGACAGGGTGCCTGAATACCAAAACTTTCTAGTACAAAATGGGCCTTGTTATGTATCTAGAGCATGATTTAAATCCATAAACATCAAATGACTTACAAAGTTACACTCATCCTTTTCCCCTTTGAAAATATCCATTCATTAAAGCCAATTTTACATTGGAAGGAGGGAAATGGTTCTCATTAGTTGTATCAGTTTCCATATATCTTTTCCATTTATTTCCAATATGAACCAACTAAACAACCCCACATGAGGACCCACTTCAAACCCTGTAATTTAAATGGTCCTGGTGCTCCAGAAGATGGGTTCACCGCAGACGTAAAAGCATGAATGATAGGACCTGATTTGATTCATCCCATCAATTATGGCTCTTTCTCCTAGTGTACCCACTCGTAGATCTCCTTTAAGTTGTGAATCCATCATTAGATCTATGAAAATCCTGATTGGATTGGATTTTCTGATCCTAGTTTAACCAGCATTAACCACATAAGAACAGAACACCGGGACCATAAAATTGCATTAAAGATACAAGTCTAAGAAGACCAAGCATGCACTGCACAAAAGTATAGGGGCCATAATATCTTGGATGAGTTAAAAAACAACACGTCCTTGTCCATTCTATTTAAATAAGAGCTTTCTTGATCTAAGATTGCAAGCATTATAAAGTACAATATCAACAAACGAGGTTGATACTATTATTTCCTAATGCGAAAACCTTTGGATAGGAGATCACAATCCATCTTCTTCACAATATAGGATAGATGTTGATAACTAATACCCCCCATTCTGTTGAGAGGGATTGATGAACCCAAGATTCCCAAGAAGGTCATTTTATTCAATAAAGATGCTATTATAGTCTTAAACCTTCTATAAATACTTAGATGTGCATAGCAGCAAATAAACCCATCCTTATTCCTAGATAGAAGGAATGAAAGAGAAACCAGCTGCACCAATGTTAACTATGCCCAGAACCCCAAGAAGGGTCCTCCCAAGAAACTGCAGAAGGGACTGTAGAATCCCAATTGGCAGTGCAGAATTGCAGTTGGTCAGAGGAGAGTTGACAACCAGTTGCAGTCGCTCAAAAGGGATGATAGAAGCATTGTCAATGGATCCAATAAGAAATTAAATACCACAGCAGAGTTTGTAGTTGTCCTGGACACAACTGTTCTTGTTGTTGCACCACAGCATCTGCAAAACCAAGTGCATTTTAGATTAATACAATGATATTGTTACAAAATTTCCTCAGCTCTGATGCAACTTGTTAGAACATCTCATGATATGACACTAAAATATTGAACTAGAATGATGTGTATGTTGCAACATATTATCAAAATATGGATGAAATTAATACCATAAACCAATCACAGAAATAACGAAACATTCCTAAGTTAGTATTCACCATCATATTACTCATATTCATATGATTACTCTTGATAAAGTGTGGCCGTGTTATATAATAGTTGACTGCCTATCTCACATTATCCTCCTCATTTACCCTAGCTGAGACTGGCAAGGGGTGAAGTTAACTTTAGGTCAATGACCATGCAAATGGTTGATGGAAAAGAAAAAATTACAAGAATAACTACCACTCAATACGTAAAAGTCATACGGAGGGAGACCTAGTATAATCTGATCGAGTAATTATCCATGGTAGCATTCATGGTTTGGATATAGCCACACATAACAAAACAGCACACTGAATGATTGATACGCTTTTTGGTTGTCTATTAGAAATCAAAATGGCCTAAATACAAGCCTTCCTGGTGACCATATTGCATTTCATTGCAACATATGGGGAGTCTTTAAGTATGAATGGTTCTAAGCCATGTACCATATTTTCAAACTCAGTCCAACTTGCCCTGACTCGTGAATCAATTCAGCTTGATAGGTCATATTGACAGGCAAGTTGAACGAGTCTGACAGAGTAATCAACCAACTTACCCCCGTTACTCGCTCAGTGACCTTCTGAGCTGAGCCAAGTTCCCAAATTCTTAAACAACACCACGGACTATTATCAGATCAACAAGAAACTTACTTTGTAATATAACAGTGATCAACATAACTCTTGTAGTTGTGATTTTCTTTTGTTTCATATGTTCTTTTACAGGGTAAGAAGGGATATTGGGAAAGATATCATGTTTGCCCTTAGCTTATCCATCAAAATCCCAAATGCGTCATTGCCTTCTTCATCACCCCTTCTAAGGTCTTGATTCTGACAAGCAACTTAACTTTCTCAAAGTGTGCTGCATGCATGTTGTTGCCTCTTGCAAAGGGCACCCATATGAAAAATCTCTCCTGTCCACCTACTCTAAAAACAGTAGGGCTTCTACATAGCCTTTGCAAGTTGCAGGTAGGAGAAAAATAGTTTCTTCTAAAAACAGCTCAGACTAACAAATTCAAATGCTGCTGCAATAGTACCTCAGCCCATCATCAAAGCAACCTCCTATGAATTTGACTACAATTTTCTAAAAACACTTACATTGAAGTTCACATGGAAGTTCAGGGAGCATTGTACATTGAAGCTTGAAACTGGTAGTTTTCCTTTTTTTTAATCATTCTATTTTTAAATGATGCATCTGCACTTTTTGATCATGGAAAGAGTAGTGAATTTATGTGACCTAACTGAATATAACACTATAAATAGGAAAGAAAACTGACTTGATCTATTATTGTTACTATACTGTCAGCACCTTGTCAGTCAACACTGCTAGTCATCGTTACCATTGTTGTTATCATCTTCTAGTGAACTGACATTTTTAGGCTGCAAGTGAATCGTCATATTTTTTGAGATTTATGTATTGATTATCCTAAACATGGTAAGGCTAGTGAATAGATTGTTGATGGTTCATCAGTAGTCATCTTGATATCAATTGGATGGTCTCATCTCATTAGGCTACTTTTAGGATAGCCTCTCTTTTGGTGGTGCTTCAGTCATTGATTTCTTTCTTTAAACAAATGTTGAATGAGCATTGTGTTGGCCCTTCGTCTGCGGTTGTTCTTTTCTCCCGACCAACTATACCATTCGGATGTTTCCTCTGCCCTCATACCTTGGCAAGTGCCAGTTGAGATGAAAAAAATATATAAAAAGAAAGAAAAAGAAGGATTGGCATCACACTGGCAGTCAACTGTCAAGCTCAGTAATGAGTAAACCAAATTTTAGGACTACTCAAAGTATTGAAGGTTAAAGCTAATATGAAATAAGAAAGAAAGAATCAACGACTTAAAAAATCCAATGGTACATTGGTTTTGCACCTTTTTCAGAAAGGTAAAAGAAAAAAAAAAGAGGTCCATTTGAAGGGGTGCCTCCTGTTCAGATTACCTTAAATGATGCTTGAATCAGATTCCTGGATGATGCATGCTATACTCATGTACCCCCAAAATCAGTTTGGTTTCACACAGTTCTATCTATTTTGTAGGGAGAAAGCACAAAAGAGAGTTACACCAATACTTTTATATTGACTAATTAATGAAGAGGTATATCTGAGTATCTGATATTTCCTTATGAATGATGGCTCAACTCCATGGTACATTCTGTAATGTTGGGCAGTCAGTTCATCATGTCAATCTAGCCCAATAAGTGGTCACTGCAGACACTTCAGTTTCACTGCTTTAAACAAGATTTTCCTTCCAATCCTTTTCTTTTCAATAACTGACTGAATTTTCAGTGGGAGAAAGAAGATGCTGGTTGGAGGATGGGACTTCCACCGAGGACCAACACCAGAAATGATGAAAAGCAAACCAGAGAGCAATAGAAACAAAAACAAGAGAAAATAGCAGCCCATGTAGCACACATGTGGAAGCAATCAACATCATCACACACATAAAGAACAAGAAAATCATGCAATCATGACACACAAAGTTTACGTGGTTCACCATAAAGGCTACCTCTACGAGCTATGAGCATCTTGCTTGATTTCACTATGAAAGATACTGGACAATTCGTTACAAGGACTACCGCTCCTCTAACACTTAGCTCCTCAATTTTTATAGGTCTTAATCTTGCTCTCACAATACCCTGTCATACATGGTGTATCAACACCACAGGGAAGAGAGCTGACACCTCTCTACACCCTCTATGGCCCTACATGGTTTACACCACGAGGAAGAAATCTGCAACATCTCCTACACAGAGTCTAAGGTCACATTACATGAATACATAATGTATGCTTTCTTGGCCACCAAGAAAGTCCCAGTACAAAGACCAAATTATCCTTAATCTTAATCTAGTCATTAGCCAAACCAATGAACCAATCCAGCTAAACCAGAATACAAAGCATAAATCTAACAGCCCTAACCTATAAGGGGCTAGGGGAACTACCTCTCGCATCCTTATTAACGAAATTTAACTAGTGATAACTGTTGGTGTATGAATGCCAACCCTTGGTGGGTTTTTTTTTTTTTTTGGTGGGGGGTTGCATACCCTCATAAGATCTGCGGCATAAGTTGGGGTCCCACGCATAGGGGGGACCCATGGGCCATGGTGCCAACAGTGGACTGACCACCATAAACCATTAAGTTTTAAAAACCTTGAGTTGTGCCTCATCTATTACCAAGTAATTTTGGTAAGAATGGTAGCTCAAGGGGTGTTTAAAACTTAAAATCCTAATAAGTGATATCAAAGCTAGAAGTCCCAGTGGAGGGGACCCTACCAAGGGGGCGTGGCCACATAAGCTCTGCCACATAAGTCAAGGTCCTACACATAGGGGCGGCTAGTGGGCTTGGTGCCACCAGTGGACTGAACACCATGACCCATAGGCTTTAAAACCTTTGAGTTGTGCCTCTACTATCACCAATTGGTTTGTGGAGGAATGGTAGCTCAAAGGATGTTAAGTTCCTAACAATAACTTAAAAAAAAAAAAGAAGGAAAAACTAGTGATAACTTGCAAGTTATTTCATCAAGTCTTATTTGGCACATTAGGAAATGTGCCGAGACCTACCCACCCAATAATTTCAAAATAGTGGATTAGTCACATACCAAAATCATCTACATGAAATCTCATTTGACTTAGAGGTTCGATAGTTAGTAATTAACTGATTTTTATTTTAGTGGGCAAATCTCAAGCTCCTGAAAAAAAAATGATTTTTTTCTCCCTAGAAAGGCTTTCAATTTCTTTTCAATGGAAGCAGAAATCCACATAGAGCAGAATACTCTCCTTTTATGAATAAGTCTGAAGTCGTCAAGGCAGACACGTAGTTGGTTTGAGCTTTAGGCTTGCTCTCCAAGGTCTCGAGTTCGACTCTAACCCATTACGTTATCTGGGTTGCCCAAGGTCTCGAGTCCGACTCCAACCCCTTACGTTTTCCGAGTACTATGTATGCGGCCATATATATCTCCTAGGGAATAGTCTTTGCTTGTCAGAATCGGGTATCCCCCAAGCCAGAGGCCAAAAGTCTAAAGGGTAGGCTAACGAGAGATACCTTGGGTCATCAAAAAAAAAAAGGAAAAGAAAAAGTCTGAAGAGAAATTTTTGTAACATTTGAGGAATTTGCAATTTGAGGATTCCCCGCTACCCATGAAAAAAGAATTCATCGCTGTGGATTTCTATAGCCAAGCCTTTGCATCAGTATCAGTGCATATTCATGCGTATAACTGAAAAAAAAATAGTGTGCAGAAATGAAGATTTTCAAATCCTAAGGATAGGGGTCAAAAATGAAAATATCCACTAGTCCAAATCCTAAATCCCTAGGGTTTTATTGCCAAATGTGACATAGGAAGAAGCATCAAGATCTGAAAAGGGCCAAAAGGAACTACACAAACGTCCCCACCGAGGGATCAACCCCTGAGCAGCAGGTGTGGAACCACTGTGGGGCGAAAGTGGGCCAGCTTAAAAAAAAAAACCCTTTTTGGCATCATTTAGCCCACCCCTTTTACCCTAGTTGACCGAAAACAAACCCCCCCACCACCCCCCAAATTCACGTTTTTCCCTTTCACTCCTCTTTTCCTCCTCCCTTCTACTCCCACCCTCAAGCCATCAACCATCTGTCACAACCCAAGCCCAGAAATCGGGGGTTAGCGAAAAGCCAAACCAGTGACACACATACTCCCGTGCACGTGCATCCAAACTCAATCCAAATACACGCACACAAGAGATCTAACACGTATGATGCATTCAAAGCAATTGCAAAATTACGAAAAAGGGCTTAGAACCTATCATATCCCAGCTTAGAACCTATCCCATCCCAGGTCAAAGGCTACTCAACTACCTATCCAAGATCTGAAACCAAGCCCAAAAGAAATAAACAACACAAAAACACACTAATGAGCCACTAAACCAGCTCAAAGGGGATCGGAGTGTTACACCATCGGTCTTCCTTCGGAATCTTCTTCCTCGCGTCGCCCTCATCCTATAGACACCATTTTCTTAATTTCTCTTTCTTCCTTGAGCTCTAAGTAAGCTCCCAACCTCTCCATAATTAGGTTTTTTGGGTTTTTAGATTAATGATGGTTTAGAGGTGCTCCTTAGAGTCTTTTCTCCCATTTTATAGGTGGGTTTGGCTCGGCTTCAGTTTTTCTCTCCATTTGAACATCGTGGGTTTGGTCTTGAGTTAGAGCTTTTTTTCATTTCCATTTTCTCTTATCATAATTCATAAAGCAAGTGGATAGCATTTTCATTGTTAATATGTTGATTTAATCTTGATTTTAGCATTTTTAATATACTTGAGAATTGAGATGTGTTGCCCATTTCTTGCCCAAAGCATTGAGTATGTGATTGAGAAGAGCAAATAGTTTTCTTGCCCAAATCATGTTTTTTGATTTCTTAAATATTTTCAATATTTGTGTGACGGCTGAGTCAAATAATAAGAAAAGAAAAACCTACTAGATTTTGCTATCATAGTTGCTAAAATGTACATGTTATTTTATATTTAATTTTTAGATGGAAAAGACAGTTCCAATTGATGCATATTTCAAAAGAGAAAATGACAAAAAATCGAAAGTTAATACATCATTGCCAACCTCTGACGTTGCTACCCCAAATTTGCCAACCTCCATCGTTGCTACTCTGAATATGCCAATCTCCAATGTTGATACTCCAGATTTGCCAACCTCCTCCAACGTTGAGATTCTAATTTCTAAAAATCAACCTATAAAATCTCGAAGAATTGAAGTGAATGAAGTTGTTTTTAGTACTTTGTTGCTTAATCTAGGATTGTGTCCATGTATATGTGATTATAATGTTAATCAACATTATGAAATTTGACGAGCTTACATTAAGATTGGCCCGTACTAGCCTTTACTTTCAATTTATCCCAAATTTGGGTCAACAATTCATTCTCGGAGCTTTCAATATTCATCGTTTAATTTATTTCCTTCGTGGCTGGAATATTCTCCTAACAAAGATGCAACTTTTGTCCACCATGCTATCTCTTCAATAAACCATCTTGGGATTATGGGAATAACGCATTTATCGTTAATGGATTTCGTAACTGAAAGAAAGTTAATGGAAAAAATTGTCCTTTCTTCAATCATGTAAGAAGAGATCCTAGCTTTTTTCATAAAGTTGCCAAATGTGAAGATTTGACGAATCAAAGTCATCATGTGCAAAAAGTGCTAGAGCATTTCAATTCTGAACAAATTGCAAGCAATTGGCTACGGCTAAAGGCCTCAATTGGTATAGTTTGATGGCTTACACTTCAGAGTGTTGCATTTAAAGGGCACGATGATAGTCATGAATCACTCAATCGTGTTCAGCTATGAAAATTATTAAAACTAGGCTTCATAACAAAATGGACAATAATTTTCTCACAGACTCGATGGCTGTATTCATTGAAAGAGAAATTGCTACAAAATTCAACGTAAATTCAATTATTGATGATTTTCGAGATTTGAGAGAAAGGAGAATTCCACTTTAATAGATATTGAGTTACATGGTTGAAATCTACTAAGAAACCTCTTTTATTTTTCTTTTGCAAATACTGAATAGATAGTGATTTTATTTTTCATAGAAAAACTTAGAATTTGTTCTTGATATATTTGTCTTGCTTGAACTTAAAATTTTTCCACAGAACATTTAAAAATATAATAATTGCATGAAAAAAATTCTTCTAGTTCAGCCCCCCTTAATACGGAAACTCGGTTCTGCCCTCCAGAGCAGTGTTCACTTTCTTATTTACTTATTTACTCTGCTTTCACATGGGAGGACAATGTCCAGTTAATGTGCTATGACCTCCATAAGGCCATCCTTTGAGGTCGATTTGAAGAATTATTGTGCAAATAGAGATACAAACATGAAAAACTCTGAAGATATGGGGGCGTTTGTGCCACACTGGTTTCAGCAGAAAAGCGCCCACAACCATCCGGCAAAGGCGCAATGATTTGCCGGATCCGCAGATGGTTTCCTCTTCCGCAGTTGGCACCAAACGTACCCTTAAATAAAAACTAACCAAAAGTGAAGATGTTTATCAATGGGACTTCCTTTTATCATCTTTGCAATAATTTGAAGGGATTCTCTGATTGAAACAATGAAAAAGAGAGAGAAAAAAAAAAGATTAGGATGTGAAAAAAAAAAGATTAGGATGTGCCCTTGTCTTGTTTATTTTCAACAAACATTTTCCTGATATTATTCAATACAAACTCGATATATAAAAATATCCAGATAGTTTCTCCTGTCAATGCGATGACACTGAAGAGATCAACCAATCAATACGCAGAACACCAAAGCTATGATATTAATCCAAATAAGCTTGGAATTTAGATAGGAGTCGATGAAAATGAAAACACCATCACGTGAGGGAAGTGAAAATGAAAGGATCACCAAATGAAATAATAATGCCCATCAAGATGTGCTCTTCATTCTCACTGAGTTTAGAAAAACATAGACAAAGGGAACAATTATAATTACACTCTCTCCAATTCTGTGATATGTTTATCCAGTTGGTCTTTCAACTCTTTCCTCCACCCTTGAATCAATTTCTCATGCTTCTTGATCATCTCAGATTTGGTCTTCAACTCTTCTTCCATCATTGCAATCTCCTACAAACACAATCAAAGGCCAAAACAGAATTAAGAGTTTGAAGAAGAACCAATCTTGATTAAATCAAAGGAAGACCACATAATCAAGATACCTCTTCTTAAATCCCTAGAAGTACTATGCAGATTGGTAAAGTACATTACCTTTCTAAGTGATTCTTCCTTGGTTGGTTGATCTTGATGTTGTAGGCCAATAAAATACAGTTGAAGCTTTTTTGCAGCTTCCATGAAATCTCTTGCATGCCTTTCTACATCAACTACATAAACCCAGAATTAACCCTCTTAATTCACATCAAGATTGAACAGACAAACATTCCAAACAGGTCCTAAAGAGCTGAGCATGTCCCCCTTTTTTTGGCAATGGGCTATGGGATTGAAATCATAGGAAGTTCCCCAAACCCAAGATGGCAGAGGATTTAAGGAGTTCCTTTACCTCTCTGGTGTACTAAAGCATTCTCTCAAATGGGATCCAAGAGACATGAGAAATGAGAAAGAAGAAGACAAGTGTAGTTGGACAGATTACATCCAACACTACAATACACCTTTAATAAAGCGATTCAACACACAAGCAAGCAATAGGTGAAGGGATTTGTGTAGCAGAAACATGCACTAATTTTAGTTTACAAAATAGGAGAGATTAGATTAGAAAAGAGTGAGGAGGAGGAGGAGTTTTACTTTGATGAGAGGGATGAGCAGATCGGTCGATTGCTTGGAGCTCTCGGGCAGGCAAGCAGGGAAGGAGTGCTGCTTCGAGCGCGGTGACTTTGGCAATCATGTCGTCCTTGTCCCTTGATGGGGATTGCTGCTGCTGGTGATGATGATCATGTGGAGGAGGAGGCGACTGATCCATTTGTTGTTGTTGTTGTTGTTGTTGTGCCATTCCTTCCGCTAAAACCAAATCTACAGGAAGAGAAAGTCTAAAATCTCAGACAATTCTCTCTCTCTCTCTCTCTCTCTCTCTCTCTCTCTCTCTCACACACACACACACACAGATTGTGGGCTTCCAATTCCACTCTTATTAACCCCTCATCATGCCCATTCAAAAATCAAAACCAGACCCAAAGGGAGATGAGGATAGGGAGATCAGTAATTAACCGAAAACAGGTTGGAACCGTAGCCGCAGAGTGCCAGCGCTCTGAAGAGACAAGGGGAGATGTGACAATCAATTGGAAGTACAAGGGAGGAGACGACTGTTGAAGAAGAACCCAGGCAGATGCAACGTCTTCTATTATTTGCAAATGAGGTCCTAGGGCACCCATCCATCGAATGTTAGGGGTCTGTTATGCATGTGAAGTTATGGGTAGGGCCTCCGGTCTGGGCGCGAGTGGCTCCAAATTGGACCCGTTTGGGAAAAAGGATCCATCCCATCACCCTTTTGGGCGCAAGTGGATCGTCTTCTTCTTCTCCTTCCACTCCATCTTCTAATTCTGTAAAACAGCTCACCCCCTTAGCCAACATTTATGTACTGATTGGCCAAACATGCACGGACCCAAGCAGGAGGTTTAAATTCTCTAAATAACTCAAAAAGATAAGCGGTCCCCTTGATTTACATGCATTTGACATAATTTAACCTGAAACAAAAAACCAACAAATATGTGGAAGTAGCATGAATTTGTTCTATTTCAGTAAGCCTTATTATTATTATTATTATTATTATTATTGTCTGTGCTCTAACCACGTAATTTTGAGAGTTATTCTAATACAATCTATCCCCCATCATGGTGTAATGCCAAGCAATTCTTTACATACTTCCCCAACACATTTACTTCAGAATATACATCTAGTTACAAGTGGCCCATCAATGGGAAGGTTGTAAATGTATGCTACATTCTCCAGAGTAACTGTTGTCTCATCAGTTGAGAAGTGGAATGTATTTGTCTCCAACACTCAAATAAGCTGGTTGTCAATGTCCGATCATTCATCATCTCCTCCATCTTGACCATATGATGTAGGCTCATTGCCTAACAAATCTCATTTGCCTTTCACTTAGACTTAGCTTCCCTTTATAAGGATTTGTCGAGATACATCAATTTTTTTTCCAATTCCTGTTGATTTCAATTACGACAAATATTTTCGAGATAAAGTAAACAATAACATAACAATATATACAATGAATGTAATCGGAATATACCACTCCACTTCCAAAGGCAGATGCTATGTGATGATCATATCAAACAAGAGTGGAAGGTTGGCATCTTTAGTATATTCATCAAACATCTGCGACGTACATTGATAATATACTATATAACAGTTCAACATCACTCATTCATGTGCTACTTCAATTGCAAAGCTTAAAAATGGCTTTTGCATGTCCTTGAGAGATGGTGTGTAACGCTCCGACCCGAGTTGATCCGGATTAGAGAGTAATTGCGTGTGATTTGAGCGTTAAGTGTGTTTTGATTTTGTTTTTCTTTGGTTTGAGTCTTAGAGAGATCGTTTGGGTTGAGTTGACTTGGTCTAAATAGTTCGAGCCCTTTTTCGTAATTTTGGCTTTTGATTGACCTTGTCAGTTTCGCGTCATTCTGACGTCATCGCGTGTAGTTTGTTGAGCTTGTCGATTTTCATAATTGTCTTGGATCCGAATGAGTTCGTTTGCTCTCGTTGGACCGTCATTTGACTCAAACTGACAATTGTGTTAGCTGTTTGGACCTAGACGTAAATTTGACTCAACTTAAATTATAAATATCCCACCAACTCCCTTCTCTTTCTCTCGATCGTCTCTGTCTCTCTCTCAGCTCGTCTCTCTCTCTCTGTTCAGCTCTCTTCCTCTCGTTCCTTTTCTGTTTCTGTTGCTCGTTGCTTAAGGGAGGAAGAAAGGAGCTCGATTGTGTGTGTTTCCCGGTGACTGAGCCAAGCAACGAAGTGATTTCCATTTGTGAGGCAAGTATAAGCCCAAGTAGTATGAACACCGATTGATACTGATTTGATTGTTATGTTCTTGTTCTTCCTTGTGTTTCTCAGTGTTAAACAGCCCTATTGAACTCATGTTGCTGTTATTTTCGTGTTTCCAGTCGTTTTGTTCAGTTTCTGTATGACTGTATCTGTTACAGGAAAACTGAGTCCGTGCACTCACGGCTACGCCGTGAAATGTGCTACGGCTAAGCCGTAAAATGGCTTACGGCTAAGCCGAGACCCAACCGTAACCCTAACCGTAGAACAGTACAGACTGTTATCTGAAAATAACTGAGAGTTGGCAAATTGCCATTCTTCTACGGCCCAGCCTGATCTAAGCCGTATATTGTCTTACGGCTAAGCCGTGGACCAGGATACGGCTGCGCCGTAGAGCAAAATACGGTTGAGCTGTAAATCCGGATGGACATTTTGGGAGCCTCGGCTCAGCCGCAGTGCATAGTACGGCTAAGCCGTAAGATGCCACGGCTAAGCCGTAAGGTTACCTACGGCTACACCGTGAGACCCTGAGAACTGAATGAAAAGGACTAGGTTTAAGTAACAGACCGTATATGACTTTCATGATAGAATGTAGCTAACCTGAACATGCCCAATGGAATGTTGCATGACATGAATGATCTCATGGGCTGTGAATCATTCATGACTGTTATCCAGTTGTTTAGCACCTCCCCATGGGTGTTGGTTTAAGGGACTTCGGTGCACACTCCAGACACTGCAACGCTAGACAATGGTGCATCGGATAACTTAAAACTACATCAACATACACGGTTAGAAACACTGGATAGATAGGGTAGGATTGGCTTGTAATTGACCTTGATTCGTATAAGTACTTGATTTGTTTGATTTGTACAGCATATTGATTTCGGTTATGCCCTCTTATGTGTTCTGCGCTAGACCTATCGATTCTGTGGGAAATGCAGCAACCCCAGAGCGAAGCCCGGGCGGGACCATTCTATTATTGTGTTTTACTGTTGCTCCACCGGAGTACTTGCATCAGTGCTTATTGTTATTCGTACTTACGTTCTGAGTCAATGATTGCTTATTTGCATTCAGTATCCGTATCAGTATCCGTATTATGTGTATTCAGTATTTGCATTCAGTATCAGTTAT
Organism: Sextonia rubra; assembly: GCA_037013555.1. Taxonomy (NCBI): domain Eukaryota; kingdom Viridiplantae; phylum Streptophyta; class Magnoliopsida; order Laurales; family Lauraceae; genus Sextonia; species Sextonia rubra. Next base: position 11,431,760 of record JASUAD010000007.1, on the reverse strand, counting down.
GTGATGCACTTCCTATTGTGTGTTCAGTGTGATATGTGAGATCTGTATGTGGTATGTGATATGACATGATTGATTGATTGAGGTGCATCATCCGATTTGATTGCGATTGGTATTGGCACTACTGAGCCTCAGCCTTAGGATACCCGACGGGGTTAACTTTGGTTTAGTTTATGTGTTTGCCTCTGCAGAGTGTTCTGTCCTGGGACTCCGGACCCCGGGAACTAGAGACCCATGCGTACCCTGGCCCGGTCGCTGGTGTTCTCATTCCGACTGCTCTCGTAAGGGAGAAAATGGCCAATGTAGTAGCCACTTTGATTGTTATCTGTTTATGATTCGGATAGCATGCTTATTCATTTGCATAATTGCTTAGTATACGAACATGCTTTCTATCGATCTTGCATTATGACTTCTGTTCATTTTAGATACAATTCGTGTTATCGTCTTGTGGCTTATATTTTGCTAAGTCGTTGTACTTATTCGTTGTTTTGTGTGTTGCAGGCTCAAATCCCTCTCCCGATCCTGCGTCGGTCGACCCGACTCCAGGAGAGGCTCGCGAGGCCCCCTCCGGCCTAGAGGAGTGGAGTTGATCCATCCTCCAGAGTACGGTTTGCATCATTTTGTTTTCCTCATTCATTGTGTCCGAGTCTGTTGAGGGGATTTTTGACTGTAACTTGTATTGTGGGCTTGATAATTGTATTTTGATAGTGTGAGCCCCTTTTTTGTATCATACGTTCTTGTAATTGTTCTTGTTATCAGTTCATGATCTTTTGTAATCCATTGTCTCTTTTGGTATGTTGTGTATGCCTTGATACGTACAGCTTCCGCGTACAGTTGTTTGCACGTGTGAATGATCCCTTGTGTGTGTATGCTTGGACGGGGTCCAGGTGTGCATGCACGGGAGTACGTGTGTCATTGGTTAGACTTTCTCTGACCCCCGGTCCTTGGGCTCGGGTTGTAACATGGTGTAAATGCAAAACTTGAGCGATAGCAGGGGCATTAGAATTTATAGGCTTTAAAATAAGTCATACAAAGACAGAATATCTGGATTGTAACTTCAGTGGACACATACAAAGTGTTGAAACTACTATTAAAATTGAAACCCATAAGATACTACGTAAAAATTCTTTTCAATACCTAAGCTCGATGATTAGTAAAGATTGGGAGATTGACGAAGATGTGGAGCATAGGATAAAAGCTGAATGGTTGAAGTAGAGACTAACTTCTTGAGTGCTTTGTGACAGACGAATGCCAACGAAATTAAATGGTAAATTTTATAGGACAGTGGTTAGACCAGCTATGATATATGAACAAAATGTTAGCCAATTAAGAAGACGCATATTCATAGGATGGATGTAGCGGAAATGAAAATGTTTAGTTGAATGTGTGGTAAAACTATGAAAGATAAAATTAGAAATGAGCGCTTTCGAGAGTATTTAGGGGTAGCACTAATAGGGGATAAGATTAGAGAAACCCGTTTAAGATGGTTTGGGCATGTTAAGCGTAGACTAGTAATGGCACTAGTAAGAAAAAGTTTGGCTATACATCTAGATGGCCCATTAAGAGGCAGGGGTAGGCCAAAGAAAACATTAATGGAAGTCATTAATTCAGATTTGAAGAAGTCTAACTTATCAAAGGCTTTGGCTTAAAATAGAACGGAATGGAGAAATAAAATTCATGTAACCAACCCCAACATGGTTGGGATAAGGCTTTAATGATGATGATGATAATGCATGTCCTTTGCACTGTTATGATTCATTTTATAGAAATAAGGCATCACAATACACTAGTTCACAACGAGATTCATATAAGCTTCAAAATGACTTTCATCTCAAACCAATCAAACATCACATATTACTAAGACACACTGAATTTTACATGAGCTTCAAATGATATTCATGGAATAATCAACTTTTATTGCAATTAATAAAACATAAAACATGCATTTTATTACCTTCACAAAGTTTACATTCATCCATGGAATAATCATTTTCAAAATGAGCAATTCAATGAACTTCTCAACAAATTGAAAACATTCATAGAAAAAAATCAGCAATCTAGATGTTCTACACATTCAATTTTAAGAAAAGAAAAAAACCCACTAATATTCTTACATTCTCCATTTCACATACTTAGAAGATTAGTGACCTTCGAAAATGTTGTGGGGGTGGGGTCGAAATCATGCTTGAATAAGAGAAGAAAATTGTGTTTCATCGAATATAAGGCAAACATGACAGCATCGAATTTGATGCTCCTGTGGGTGGGGGTTCGGGGGGGTCAAAATCGTGCTTGAATCAAAGAAGAAAATTGTGTTTCATCGAATATAAGGGAAATATAATAGTATCGAGTTCGACGCTCATGTGGGTGGGGGTTTGAAATCGTGCTTGAATGAGAGAAGAAAATTGTATTTCATCGAATATAAGGGAAACATGGCAGCATTGAATTTGACACTCATGTGTACACATGAGCATTGAATTTGATGCTTACTGCTATTAATTTAAAAAAAAAAAGGGACCACTTCCGAGCCTACTAAACTAAGGGAGCCTTTTTGGTTTAGTGGCCATCTAAATTGTGTTTTTTTTAAGGGTAAAACTCTCTTAAAAATATTTGTATTTTCCTTTCTTTTTATTGGTATCATGACTTGAACCCCAATCTCAAGATTGCAACGGTACTATAGCAACATCTTATCTTTTCTTGACAACTTTTGGAATCCATTTTTGCACAAATCAAAATTGGTTTGCCACTCTTGACATTTTGTTTTGTATGTTTTTGTAGTTTTCTTCCTTCTATTGCTGTATAGCTTTTTTTAATATAGATTACATTGTCAAATTTAACTCTTGCAATATGTTTTTTTTTAATCTCCATTTTTCGAACGTCTTTAAGTTGAATTTTTGTTTTTAATTTATTTTATTGTATTTTCATAGCTTATTGTCATTATATCCCCATTTTGGTTAGTACAATTTAAAAGAACAGCATCTCATGAGTTGTCCTATGAAAACATTATTTTTGACTTGCCACATTGAAATGCATGATTGTCAAAACCTACAATGAGAGATAATGCACGGGGGTTATAAATTAAACAATAATATCATTCTAATCTTCAATTGTTGTCCTAGTGCCTCATTTAGTGGCAACAGAAGTACATATTAACAGTTAAACACCATGCAAGCTTAAATAGAAACCAGGTCATACACTGCAAATGCACATCCAATCTGCACGGAGATGCTCACGAGGCAAAAGCTGAAAACAAATCAGTGAATGTGAAAACACTTGAAAATCTAGACAGTGGAGAATTACTTTCCCACATTGGGTAACATTTTTTTTCTTTAAATCAAGGGTGGCTCAACCATTAGGTAAGAAAAGCCTTTGCTTTAGGCCTCCAAAAAATAAGAACTCCAAAAAAGTAAATTCTATCTTTTTTTTCAATTAAAAAAAATAAGGCCTCATAAAAGTAATTAAAGCAGCTATCATCTTTATACATTTCAAAAAAATTTTATACATTTCAAAAAAACTAAGGGTTATCTTTTACCTTCTTTTTACATTTCAAAAAAAAAAAGTATTATCTTTTCATATTTCAAAAAAAGAATTAAAGACAATTTTCATTATTGAGAAAATGTTGACATAAAAAAAAATCCTAAAATCACAACAAGCAAGAAATTATTTTCTGTTATGAAAATCCTTCAGTTTGCACATTTTTCTCTCTATATCTATACTACCTGAAATCCTTAGAAGACAACTTTAAATATAATCTTTTTTTTTTCATATTGAAGAAGCTGCATCGAATTCAAAAGTAATCTATATCTATAATCTTTGTGGCCAACACCGATAAATCATTAAATTAGCTTGTATGGTTCTATGCTTTTTAAAAGAATTTAATTACGAGATCATATTATATGTTTATTATAGTTAGTGTTCATTTTATTTGTAAATATTATTAGTTATAATTTATAAATATTAACTATATCTACTAGAAAAATTTTGACAATACCTGTAACTGTTTCTTTTATAGAAAGTATTTTTTCAAAATTAAAATTAATAAAAATCAATAAAAATCTTAATTTAGAACAACAATGTTACAAAAAAGATTAAGTAGATTAGCCATACTATTAATTGAAAAGGATATGCTAGCAAGTTTTGAATATAAAAACTTAAATAGTAATATTGCATTACAAAAAATAAAAAAATAAAATTTAAAAAAAATATTATAATAATATTTAAAATAAGAAAAATATCTCATTTAGGATTGTTGCTTTAGGCCTTATTTAGGATTATTGCTTTAGACCTCAAATTGTCTTAAGCCAGGCCTGAACTTTAACTAAATTACTCTTCCCCTCAAAATCACAAATTTTGTGTGTGATTATTCTTTTTCCTTTTTTGAAATGGTGACAAAATTTCGTTAAGAGAAAGATGAATATAAAGGACAGAGAAAGGAAGAAAAAAGAGAAGGTATAAGAAAGATGCACCAACTTCAACCTCAATTATAATACACCCACCTAAGAAACCAACCTATCAACCGGAGAAGGGGTAAGAGAGATACATCAACTCTAACCTCAATTACAACACACCAACCAAAGGAATTAACATATTAACCCCTTGCTTAGCTAACACATCCGCCATGAAATTGGTAGATCTAACCTCATGGCAGAAAGTAACATTACTATGGACCGATAACTCCCTAATTTCATTAAAAGAAATTTAAATTTTCATGAATTAGCCTTTTTATTAAACACCCAACCAATCACATTTGAGGAATCACTTTTCAAAAGAAGAGTAGTTCCATATCTTAAAGAGAACAACTTAAGGCATTCTCTAGCACCTCTGCATGTAACTCGTCTAACAACAAAATGGCTCTGATTACAAGGTAGGAAGTGATTTTGAGCCCCTTTGAATTTTGTAAGTTGCTTATTTAGTTAATTTAGTGCACATTTGACATCTCTATTTCCAACCTCTACATGAAATGTCTAAACCAAATAGATATTTGAATAATAAAAGCATTTGAGACACAATTCTTCAATTTTTCTGCTTTAAATAAGCAGAAAGCATATTCCCTTCTAATAAAAAGAGCCCCAATTCTAGCCTTCCGAAAATAAAACCTATATGGGTTTCAACTCTCAAAAGAGTAGAAGTGAAAATTTTTTTTCAACATATTTTCTGATTTTAGCCATTTTTTATGGCTCTACCAAACTGGGCCTCTTTTGATGGGTAGTGAGAGCCAGTCTAGTTCCGGATCCGGGTAGTTCGCCTTACTCAGAAGCCTGTGGTGGTTGGTGGAGATTGGTAGCAGCAGCTAAGACACCAGCAGCCTTGTAATACCACCAAAACCAACCTCACCTCAGCTCACCTCACCTAACCTGCTCTCACTGCACCTCTCCTCTTTCCATTTCATTCACCACACACCAAACTCTCCCACACTTGTTCTTCCTCCTCCCTCCCTCTCTTTCTCCATGGATCCCAACCCACCCAACCAAAACACTCAACCCGAGAATCCCCCATCCCAAGAGGAAATTACAACCCCAACCCTACCCTCCAAACCCCCTTCCCTCCTCCTCCTCTCCACAGCTTCACTTTCCCTTTCCCTCTCCTCTTTACTTTCCCCTTCCCCTCCAAAACCCCTTTCCTCCTCCCACTTCTACCTCCCTCCCCCCTCCTTCAAACCCCACCCCTCCAAAATCCCTTCTCAAATCTCAGCCGTTGCTTCCCATCTCACCCTCTCCTCCAAACCCTCCAAGCCCCACCTCAGATCCTCCACCACCACGACCACCACCCCCACCATCTCCGCCTCCCCGTTCTCCGCCCCGCGCCGCCCCCTCCCCGACCCCTCCAACCCCTTCGGCCTCCGCCGCGCCTCCGTCGTGCTCTTCCGCTCCGACCTCCGCCTCCACGACAATGAGACCCTCGCCGCCGCCCACGCCGACTCCCTCTCCCTCCTCCCCCTCTTCTGCTTCGACCCCCGCGACTTCGGCAAGTCCGCCTCCGGCTTCGACCGCACCGGCCCCTACCGCGCCGCTTTCCTCATTGACTCCGTCGCCGACCTCCGCCGCTCCCTCCAATCCCGCGGCTCCGACCTCGTCGTCCGAATCGGCCGCCCAGAGAGCGTGCTCGTCGAGCTCGCCCGGGCGGTCGGCGCCGAGGCGGTCTACTTGCAGCGGGAGGTGTCGAGGGACGAGGTCCGCGCGGAGGAGAGGATCGAGGCGGCGATGAAGGAGGAGGGAGTGGAGGTGAAGTACTTTTGGGGGAGTACTCTTTATCACCTGGATGATTTGCCGTTCAAATTGGAGGAGATGCCGTCAAATTATGGCGGGTTTAAGGAGAGGGTGAAGGGGTTGGCGGTGAGGAAGGCGATCAAGGCGCTGGATCAGCTGAAGGGCCTGCCCGCGAAGGGGAATGTTGATGCCGGCGAGATCCCGAGCTTGAAGGATCTAGGGCTCACCCCGCCCGCGGCAATGACGCAGGTTTCGTCCTCATTGACTAATCTCTGTTTGGTTTTTTAATTAGATTTGTGTTGTTCTTCTCATTTTATACCCATGGCACTAGAAATGATTGAATTGCTGTGCATAGTTGCCTTTTAGGATGATTTGAATGTGGTTTGAATTGTAGAAGGGACAATGATTTATTTAGCAAGACTGTTCTTTGTATGATTAAAATGGTGCCCGCATAGGAGAATATGCTAGTTTGGTCTTAATTGTTATGTCATTTGGGGCTTCAAATGGATGTTGAATTAGGATAGCTAAAGATCTCTTAGACCAATCTAAGGCGTTTGTTGTGATATGTATGAGAGCCCCTTTTGGAGAAAGAGTAAAGTGTGCATGTGTGAATGACAGTGTTTATCATGTCATCAGCAAAACTGAGTGTTTCACAGGATCACTTATTCAGATTGTGTACTTCTTGTTATGCCCCCTTATATCCTTGCTGCTTTTGCCTGCTTGGGATCCTTCGTATCATCGCCATAGGCTTCCTTTCATATCAATATAATTTACCCTTTTTCAATAAGAATGAAAAGGAAATTCATTTTTCACTCCTCACTTGGAAGGCAAATGATTAGGGGCCAAAGTGGGCTTTTGGGGAAACCCAACTTTACTTTACCTGTTACACGTCCTTGTCTTGTATAAATTTGACATAACCTTTAATGATGCATTTGTTTTTCTGTGATTGCCGAATTAATTGTCTCAGTACCATATAGTGGACACGCTCTAAATTAGTGAAAACTGCATGTTAATCTTTCCTCTTTTCTCCAAACTTCTCCATCAATTGTCTTAATAAAAAAAACAATGTATAAGTTCATCTACTTTGGCATTAACCCCAAGTTGCTTCTCTAAAATAGTTCATTCTTTCTGTAGGCATTGCACTAATACTTTTGTGTGTAGTGTCATCAATGGCTCATAGTTTGCACAAATTTTAGTGTCTTTGTTCCTATAGACAGGTATTGCAATTTGCAATTCAATTTCCCCGTTCACAGGCATTCTTCTTGACTTGTTATCAAAATTTTGTCCAACAGTTTGGTTATCCAATCTGCATTATGTTGCCATCAAAACATATATTTGTATAAGTATTCCATCCGGTTCTGCTCTGTTTTTTCCCATGTTTTACCTCTGCTTATCTTTGCTTCTGAGCAAGATATTTCATTAATCATTTTCCGATTTTGTTCTTATAATTTGCTAAACTTGCACTAGTAATCCTTCAGCCCCATTTATCTTGAAACGGTTCTTCTTTTAGTAGTGCTTTATCTTTGTCGTCCCACTTTCATATATAGTTGTCATTGCTTGATTGGAATTTTGATGTTAATGTTGATGATTTCACATGAGGGTATTATACAGATAGGTCTGTAGTCATTGCTTGATTGGAATTTTGATGCCGTTGATGATGATTACATTTGACGGTATGAACTAGAGCATTATACAGATAGGTAGTGTAGTCATTGCTTGATTAGAATTCTGATCTTGTTGTGAAGAGGATTACATATCCGGCCCAATGCAAACATAAAAATATTGCGAGATTGAGCATTGCACCCACATTCTGTTTTTTGTACAGAACTCTGTATATCATATATGATTATTAGCGTTGATCGGTTATTTCTTGATTCTTAGGATGGAAAGCCTGCTGCTAGTGCTTCTCTTGTGGGAGGTGAAACCGAAGCATTGCAGAAGCTTCAGAAATTTGCAGCTGAATGCAGGGCCCAGCCAAACAAGGGGATGGAGAATGGTGCCAGAGATAATATATATGGCGCAAATTTCTCTTGCAAAATCTCACCTTGGTTGGCAATGGGTTGTCTCTCTCCCCGTTATATGTTTGAGGAGCTAAAGAAATCTGCAACCAGGTAAAGCTAATATTCTTGGCATGTGTGTGTGTTTAGTTTCATTGGCCAGAGTTTTTTTTTTTTAAACAATTATCTCCTCATGAGAAACAACTTTTCTTTTGTAGAATGATCCCTGGTGGCTCCACTCAGAAAAATGGAACGGGCCAAATTGACAATGGAATGAACTGGTTGATGTATGAGTTATTATGGAGGGATTTTTTCAGGTACTGTCAAAGGTCTTTGATCTTCTTTATTATAGGAACCAGTGGTAAATGGTAAACAGTTGGCAGGACATAAGGCACCATATTTGGTAGGACCTCCGATTAGTTGTTCCCAAGTTCACAAGGGAATCCATTAATCCAACTATGCTTATTTCAGTTGATAACATGGATATAGAATTTGGCATGAATAGGTTATGTTGGTCTAGCAATTTCTCCATGGGAAAATGCATTGCTTTTCAATGGGAAACGTGAAACCATGTTCATTATGGAACGTTGCTTTCCTGCAGTAGACTTAAATTATCATTTTCATTGCGGATTATTTTCCGCAGAAAATCATGGAAAATGTGTTGCTTTCCCCAATTACAAGGAACCACTTTTTCTATGGGGTTTGGGTAAGGGTACAGAGAAGGCAATGCCACATAAAACTCATGCTGGGTATGAACTCTCTCTCTCTTTCTCTCTCTCTCTCTCTCTCTCTCTCTCTCCATGGAAATAGGCTGTTACACAAGCATATGCTATCCTAGTTCTATCCAAATACGGCACAGATATACCAACTGTTACCAATTTCAGAGTATCTGGCTGGCAAGATCTGTGATTGTAAGGCGATGTTCAAGAAATTTCAAAGTATATGTCTGGCGGGCATGAACCATGGTTGTAAACCTGTGGTTGGGAAGATATGCTTAGAATGCTCTATTAAACATTCATGTTTATATGTTATGCCCTGTGGTTTCAGATTCATAACCAAGAAGTATAGCTCCACCAAGAAGAAACTTGATGGCGCCCCAGCTACGGCCTGCACTGGTGCTTTTGCGTGAGCACACAGAAAAGGAAGGAAATTCCATTGGGGACTTGATAAATGGTAGCTTTCATTCAGCAATGTACGATGTGAAATTTAGATGTAGATGTTGCAGCAAACCTTGGGGACTTTTTTGAGTTCTAGCGAGCTTCAGATTTCCTTGCACTAGCAATGTTGTAGACATTAGACACTCTTTTCTGAGATGGCAGATTTTGGTCTGTGGACAGGTTGTGTTTATGGACACTAAGAATAAACAGAAAACATTTTTTCCCTGTAATCTGAGAGAGGATTCAAACAAAGAATCAAATCCCTTTCCCTTTGCAATGAAGCCATTATTTATTTTCTGTGAGGTAGATTTTATGGAAGTATTTTAAATGCTCAATATTGAATATCGATCATTCATTGATTACGCTTGATGAGTGGCTGAGGAATGCGATGGCTCCAGCTTCCACCAAAAACTTGCAAATGTGGCCAAACCATTTTTATTGCACTTGTTTGTGGCACGGGCACCTGAAGATGGGAAAACAGAAGAATACCAGCCACTGGGGCATCCATCCAATGATTTGCCCAATGTTTGTTTTGCTCTAGTCTTGCATATTTTGCAAGATGAGGGTGCACTGATCAGTTGGGCCCACTTTTTGTGCTCCAGAGCAGCTGTAAAGGAACGGCCATCCTAGGATGTTCTAGGACCTTATTATCCTAACCTTCCATGATGGCCCATGGAAGATTTCAATAATGAAATTTCTTCTATATATATATAAACCATTCAATAATGAAATCTCTTTTTATGCTCTTGATGTATGGCTAGAATCACCTCAAATCAGTAAAGGGACCTTAAGCAGCCTCTGGCACCTCCAATCAACAGGAACCTGAAAGCTTGTTTATTTTTTTCTGAGATTTACCAACGGCTATGGCATGTTGAACTCCCTGTTCTGAAAGAGATGAACGTGCCTTTAAATGTATTTTTTCTTATTTATTTGGCTACCCCAGTTGAGTGGGGCTGGGACCCAACAAGCTTTCGGGTGAGGTGAAGAGGCCTGGGGGTGAGGGAAGGTGGCGGGCCCAGTGCTGATTCTGGGGCAGCTAGGTGAGAACTGCCTCTTCTTATCACTGGGTAAAAAGTGTCTCACGTTTAACTGTTGTTTATTGGTTTTCCTGGCCCTCACAGTTGATGCATGCTGGATTCGCACCTCTTTACTTTGTTTGGTCGCTTTGGTATTGCTTCATATCGAGACTGTATTTTTTTTTTTTTTCCGTCTTCAATGGAGAAGTTCCATGTGATCATGTAGGCTTCAGATGTATGTTAAAAAAAAAAAGCAGCAGTGGCCCGGGGCATGGAAATCAACATTTAATTCACATGAAACTTGCAACTTACTTTTTTTTTATAATAGTGGCCTAGTGTGATAGTGCAGTTCGAATCTACAATTTTTAAGAGCAAATTGTGATCCTAGGCTAGTTGAGCTACCCTTTGGAAATAACCCGCAACTCACTTATGCAAACCAAATTCCTTCTTCATGATTTGATCAACAATTCATTCTCAAAGGTTCCTTCATCATGGCTTCATCCCATTTAACCAAAAAGCAAGAGTGCTAGAATTCAACGAATTCCAAAGGTCATTTGCAAATGAGAGGGACAAACATCACAACATGTCAAAAAAAAAATAAAAGAAAAAACTCCAATATACCAAATTCTTGTTGGAAAATAAGCATACTTTCTTTGTAGTGCCTTACTGATGCCCCTTGTTTATCAGCAGCAATGCATTGAGCACTACAGCGAATGCTCAAATCCTTGTTCTTCTATTACTGACTTGATCGGTGCTGCTTAGATTTTCCTCCTACACATTCATGCCTCTTCATGTGCAGGTCCAAGCCCAGAGAAAAAGAGTTTTGTGAGATTAACAATCGAGCTATTAAAAGTATGATTAAACCCACAACTATAGCATGATTAAACCCACAACTATAGGTACTGCATTACCAAATGTTTTACCTCAAATAGAGTTTTCAGACAAAAAAATGGTGGATTTAGTATTTCATCGACATTTTTTCTTTTTATCAAGCAAATTTCATTAAAAGGATAAAGTTTAGTACAAAAAGCGAAGGTAGAAAGATATCGTAAGGTACGAGAGGGGGTCATGTTAAGGATGGAACCTACCACCACTATATATTCAGTACTTAGAACATGATAGTCCCCTGTATAAATTTTCATCTTAGGAGGATAATACATTTAAACTTTTCATCCTACTTTAAGAGACCTACTAACAAAATCCATTCAAACTTCACATATATATTCCGTTAGATTCACATTTTCATGAACATTTCATCTAAGATTCAATCCATTCTCCGTATACTACAGATAGTTTCCTTACACAAACATGCATCAAACATGCATCAACACACCGTCAATGCATGTTTGTGTATAAATTCAATATATCCATTAACGATGCATTTGTTTTCTTCCGTGATTCGAAGTTAACCATCACGATACACTATAGTAGACCTCTAAATTAATTAAAAATACATATTAATGTTCCCTTTTTTCTTTAAACTTCTCCATCAATTGTCTTCATAGAAAAATAGTTTATATTATCTCTACTTGGTATAAACCCGAATTGATTTTATTAATATAGTTGATATAGTTGACTCTTGCTGTAAGCATTGCATTATTACTCTTTCGTCAAGTGTCATTGATGGCTCATTAATTTGCACAAATTTTATTATATTTGTTCCTGTAGACAGGTAGTTTAATGCTCCTTCCCTCTTCATCTGGCATTCTTGTTGTCATCGAAAACATGTTTAACAGAGTGGGTATCAAATCAACCCTAATGCCAGCCATCAAAACTTAAATTTATATAGGCATTTCATCTAGTTCTCCTGCTTTTTTTTTATTTTCTTTGTTTCTTTTTTTCTTCTTTTTTTTGTCCTCACCTCGGCTTGTCTTTGCTTCTGAGCAAGATATTTCATGAAACATTGTCTAATATCAGTCTGTCCTATAATTTGCTAAACTTGCATATTAGTAATTTGATAGGTCTATAAAGTAATCCTCGTGCCCCTTTTATCTTTATGGTCCTCTTCTTATACGAGTACTACATTTTTATCATCTTGAATTCGTTTGCATGGTCTTTTACTAGATACTTCTCTTCCTCATTAGCTCCTAACTGAGCATACAAATTGTTGTATGCATCATACTGGGCCTTATACCTTTCTTAGCTGCATTCAGATGCAGCTCTTCTAGGTGGACCCAGACTTTGGGATAAGGCTTTGAACCTGTTGATGATGAACATCCATCCAAATGTAAAGATAGAAACTGGTTAACTAGATGACTGCGGCAATGGAATCAGGGAGGGGGGGACTCCGAGTCTTTCTCTAAATTTGGCAGAAGCTAAACATCCCCTAATGTAATTCAAGTAGAAGCTGACAGCTGAGCCCACTCTGGCCTTACAAGGCAGGACCCTATGGACCACATGGCTGTGGCAGCGTCGGGTGGCTTGCCTAGACTCTAGGCAAGGTCTTGGGAATAGGTATGCCTCAGCGGACAGCACCTTAAAAGAGTTTTCAGCGCATCTTTTTAACAGCCTCAGAGTCACACCCCACAAGTTAGTATAATCTCTCCTGTCCAGAAGGCTTTTTGAGCTGTGATGCCCCTATACAATATTGGCACGTGAGGAACATACCATAGACACAGCTAAACACAGATTTTATACATAAAAAGTGAAATATTAGATATAATACTACACAAGACATTGCCCATTTTAAAGTATGTGCATCGTAGCTTTCAAGAAAGAAGTCTAAAGAAATTTGACAAAACAGAAAAAATCTTGGAAAGGTGAATTCTCCTAATCTTCTCCTTCCTCTAGTCTCCCCACCTCTTTTGCTTTTTTTGCTCCTTTGTCTTGGTGTCCCACCCCCCGCTGCGCCGTCTTCCTTGTTTTGTTTCCTCCTCCACCTCTTCTTCATCTTCATTTCAACATCCAATGATAAACTGTTTCAATCAACTGTGACAGTTTGGGATTACCCCTCTTAATCAGATAACCAAAATCAATTCATAACCCTCTTGCTTCCAGGCAGCCATCCACCATTTAGCTTCAGTTTCAGCTAATGTTCCACCAAATTCCCCATTCTCGTTGATCAAGTAACGCCCCTTCCTTTTGTTCATCGCACCAAGTAATATAAGCGTGAACAAATTAAAGTAAACAAGTCATTAGAAGACATAAGCCATCATTTATCAGTCATTGCAGAGAGCAATGCAAATGACAAGTTGTTTTCAAATAGAACTTGATAAATGAACATCTTTTTCTCACTACTAGCATACTATACAGAGAACTTTTTCACCCCATAAGGAAGGGATCTTCACAATGGATATAAAATTTATCAAACTACGTGAAGATAATCATATAATGCCACATATTCTAAGGGAGGCCAGGACAGCAAAAAGAACCCAAAGGAACATGAAGAAAATACATGTCACCCAAGCCCACAATCGAGGTCCTCCCAGTTCAACACCTAAAGGTATACGCCTGTACACCAAAACAGCCATGCAACCACTGGAAGTCAGGAAGAAAACAAGGAGAGAGAAACCAAGGCCTGTCGCATCGGGGATTCGCAGTGGTTCCCTATATGCAATAAAGTTGTATGCAGTGTCGATCAACCATGGAATACCAATACCCACATAAACCTTCACTGAATTGCTGCATGCCATAGACAAGAAGGTAACAATGCAGAACAAAAAAGTCAAATTATCCTTAGGATATGGCAGAGTAGGTGGAGGAGATTCAAGATATCTAGAAACAGCGAGGCGCTAAGTTACAACACATCTCGAGCGAGGCTGCAAGGAAAAATTAGTACTTTTAAATATTGCATTTGATGCTATGATGCACGGATACTTCAAAATAGGCAATGTATCGTGTCTTATCGTATTTGATACTTTACTTTTTTTTATGTGAAATCCATGTCCTTGCCATGTTCATGGCTTGTCCCTACCATATCCTATTGTATCTGGGCATCATAGATTTGATGTATAGTTATGGAATAGATTTGATGTATAGTTATGGAATGGTTGTTATCCTAGTATGGGTGTTTGATGTCCTACGTGAGAAGAGGTTGACTGCCATTAATTTTGGCATCCACTACCTATAGCAGGACAATGTATCAAAGATTTGTTTGGTTATGTTCCACTAAGAGGCACTTCTCATGGATTTAAATGAGAGATAACTCTTTTACCATTGCGTGGGACACTCAATAATAAATCGAGTCCCCTCACACTCTCTATCCCTCATGAACGAGTATCCAATGGTTCTTAAGTTACAATTATGTAAACAAAATTAATTATAACCGGTGAGTGATATTTGCAATAGCAGAATCTACTATTGTCTGACGCTCAGCAGCAATCATGCTGCCAACTAAATGTTGTGAAAGAAGATGTCACAACCTGAGCCCAGGGTTTGGGGGTTAGCAAAAGCCAAACCGATGACACACGTACTCCCGTACCTGTACATGTAGACTTGGTCTAAATACACACGCACAAGGAAACATTCATACGTGCAAAACATGTACGCGGAAGCTGTAAATATCAGAAACATCAAGTTAGCAGTACAAGAAGAGAATACGAAAACCGAACTGACATATATACATAACTGAAGGTTTTACAAAATGAACAAAATAATATGTATAAGTCCTGACATATACAAGTATGACAATCCTCAAAAACAAGGTTGCAAATGACGTAGTTACGAGAGTTAACGAGCTCAATGAAAGACACGTGTTGACATCAAGATGATGCAAAGATGACCATGTCTAAGAAAAGCTAAAATTACGAAAAAGGGCTTGGTCTACCTAATCCAAGTCAAACTCAACCCAACTACTTATCCATGACTCGCAACGAACCCAAAACACAAGCAAAACACAATTACCAATGAAAACAGGATTAATTAGGCATTAAACGAGGTCAAGCTGGGTCGGAGTGTTACAGAAGAAGAACAAGAAAAAACACAATCCACCCATAATAAACGCGAGATTGATGTGTTTATCCTATGTGGGCTCCGTCCATAGAGATTCAAGCCTGTTCACTATTTTGGAAATCACCCATAAGAAGAACAATCATCTTCTTGTGATTACAAGAGTATAAAGCTCTCCCTAGGGTTCTCTTCTGCAGAGCCAATTATGTCCTTTACCAATTATGTCACAAGGTTCATCATCACCAAGATAGATTTTTTAAAAGTCACTTTTCACATAATTTTGAAGATATTCTCTGTGTGCAGTGGTATGAAAGGATGTACCAGAATCTATAACCCAAGATTCAAATTTATAGTCAAAAGAAAGAATTAAAGCATCTTGAACAGTATCACCTACAATATTTGCGGAAGCATCATTATCGTTATCATTTTTACCGTTCCTTTGCTTGTTTTTCTTTGGTGGAACTCTACAGTCCTTTTTTAAGTGTCTCTTTTTATCACAATTCCAGCATATGAACCTGCCTTTCGACGATCTTGACTTACTTCTTGATTTAAATCTTCCACAATTCTAACCTCTTTCAGTTTTCCTTCCTCTGTTTTCCATATTCAATACATTTCCTGATGATTCACTTAAGGGTTTCCTGCAAAGTTCCTCATCGATGACAGCACTCACAACATCATCAAACTTTAATTTGCTTGATCCTGATGAATTACTCAGTAAAGTAACCATACCACCCCAACTGTCTAGTAAAGAAAATAAGAGTAATAATGCCCACATCTCACCATCAAAATGTATTTGTACTGATGAAAACTGGCTCATGACTGTGTTAAACTCATTTTTGTGTTCAACAACAATCCCACCTTCAGCCATCTTCATGTTAAACAATCTTTTCATCAAATATACTTTATTTGAAGCAGATGGTTTTTCATACATTCGTGAAAAGGCAACTAACATCTTCAATGGTTTGCTCTTTTGAAATATTGAATGCAACAGAATTTGTTAGAGAGAGCCTGATCATACCTAAGGCTTTTCTGTCGAGCACCTCCCACTCTAGATCTGACATAGTCACAGGCTTCTTGGCTTTTCCTCCAAGTAGCAAGTAGAAATTCTTCTGGTAGAGGAGATTATCTACCTGCATCTTCCAGAATGCAAAGCTTTGGCCATTAAAATTTTCAATCGTTTGCTTTGTGTCGTCCGTCATTGCTCCTACATAAACCAAAGCTCTATTTCCTTGATTAATTTTCTATCAATCAAACAGTCAATCTGTTCCATCAATCTCGTAGATCTCCTCAGTACGAGTGCACCAAAAAAAACAGAGCACAATTCGAAGTCCGAATGACCTTAAAAAACACAATTAAATTATGGCCGTTGAATCTAGTCAAACCTGCTTGTTGACTAATGCTGACGTCACTACTAATGTCAGCTTTGCTGCGTTACTAGGCTTCTGAAACAGAGCTAGGTCAGGTCCATCTGACCCGGAACCGAACTGCTCTTTGCTTGCTGGGTTTGTTCTACAATTGGGTCAGGTCCAACCTGACTTGACCTAACCTGCAACTTGTGCTGCTTGGGCTTCGCTGCTCACAGGTCAAGTCAACCAGACCTGAACTCGACTTAGGATCTGCTGGGCTGCTATACCAAGGGTCAGGTCTGAATGACCTAACCAGAGCCCGACCTACGAAATCCCTTCTTTCTCTTTCATTTCCGTTTTCTAGTTTTTGTACCATAAACCCTTCTTCCTCGGTGGCATCACGCAAGGTGGCGTAGCAAGTTGATGTCGGTTGATCTGACAACGGTGGGCGACAACTCCGGCGATGCAGCGGGTGGTGGCAACTGTAGACGGCAACTACGACGATGGGGACTCAAAGGTGAGCGATAGCGACCGGCGAGGGGCAGTGCGTCTGGCGAAGGGCAATGGCAACAGCGAGAACTCCAGCGAAAAATTTCGGTAAGAATCTAAGTTTTTTTTTTAAAGCAGTTTTTTTTTTTCAAATCTCTTCTCTCTAAATCTGCAATAGAGGAAACAGGAAACCATAACCCAAATCCAGTCCCTTTCTTCTCAGATCTTCCAACAAACAAACTACCCAGGCCGATCTCTTCTGTTTCACTCCAATCTTTCAGATCTAATCTCGAACATCATCAAACACAACTGCAGTAATCAACTTCAAGATCTGAACGACCAAGCTCTGATACTAATTGTTGGGAAAGAAGAAAAAAAAGAAGAAACACAATCCACCCACAATGAACACAAGATTTACGTGGTTCACCCGATGTGGGCTACGTCTACGGAGATTCAAGCATGTTCATTATTTTAGAAATCACCCATAAGAAAAACAATCATCTTCTTGTGATTACAAGAATACAAAACTCTTTCTACGGTTCTTCTCTGCAAAACAACAACCTTCTTCCTTTCTCCCACCACTCAAAATAATCCAAAAGCCCTAATTAATAATACCCTCAGCATTTACAGCCGTCAGATCTGGCCTTTTAACAAAGAGTCCAAATTAAACTGACAGATTACATATTTACCCCAATAAATATTGGATATACTCAAATCAGGCTTCACTAACCGATCAATAAATCAGGCCATAAGGTTCCACTTGCTAATGCTGTATATGCTATGACATAAGCATTTATTCCTGTAAGAAAAGCATAGAATCAACTTGCATGTCATATGTTAGAGTTCATCTACGTAAAAAGAATTGTTCTTTTCCAAATAATAGAGAGGAGGAGAAACCTGTGAGGCAGGTTATTAGATCCGAAAGCTTTGTGACGACGTAAACTATACCAAGAATGAAAATTAGAGAGCAGATAAGAGTAATCTAGCCATGGGCAAATTGATAAGGAGGCACAAAAGCGAAAAGAAATCTCCATGGTGCAATCAGTGATTGCTAGGCAACCCTTGCTATTCGAAAGCAGATATTGTTCATTTCTGTGGATTTAGTGTTCTCCAACTGTTCATGAGAGAGAGAGAGAGTGCATTAAGAAAGTTGAAGCTACTGGCCTTACCTACTAATCATAATTATATCCTAAAAACAGAAAAAGGGAGAGACAAATTGTTGGAAGCAGGTGGGTCTCGTGGATAGATTTTCAAAACTTTTGACCCACTTGACACAGGGATCAACTATCTATAAGACCAAATACCCAATTCAGGATGCATTACCCTCAATCTCGTGACCATGTACAGTAAATATTCTACCGAAAAGATAGAATCAAATAGCACTAAATATCCACAATAATCTACGACATGAAAGAAGTAGATCATACCTTTGGAGATCCGCAGTGCTCTAATGGAGAAGTTGCGACTCTACTTGATGATGAGAATCTTCAACACCTCTTAGCCTTACACGCTATGACCCGAATTGGATTTCTTTTCTCAAGAAGATTAGTGGAATCTTCAGGAGAAATCCCAACTCGAAACTTCAAGGAACTAGAAGAGAGAAGAAGAGAGAAACTCGTGCAACTCTTGCACGAATAGGGTTTTGGGCGTGAGAGAGAGTCTTATTGGACGTCTAAGAGATTTTATAGACTTTCAAATCTCTCCCTTGTCTAATTGAAATAGAAGTCTTACTTCCAAAGCAATTAGCAACTTTCTCCTTTCCAAATTCTTCTTTTTATAGTTCAAGTCGGATTAGTATTTTCCAATATCTTGGGCTAGCGTGGGGACCACTAGGGATTCCTTAGAAAGCTGGCTCCAACTGGAACACCGCGACCCCACATCTCATGTGCAATCCGGCCCACAGTTAATTGCAAATAACACCACTATATAAATACAATTGCACTCCAGTCTTAGGAATAAATTACAATGAAGACCCTAAACTTCCCAATTACCACAAGTAGGCCCCTCTATCAATATCCGTGTATCAATTGGAATAAATCTGTCTCTTCCAATCTAAATTCCACATCTTATTATCCTTAAGCCCCAATTAATCACAGTAATTGTCACGACCCGAGCCCAGAAGTCGGGGGTTAGCGAAAAGCTAAACCAGTGACACACGTACTCCGGTACACGTGCATCCAAACCCAGTCCAGATGCACACACACAAGGGATCTAACACGTGCGAACTAAGCGTACGCGGAAGCTGTACATATCATAGCAAGCAACAAAGAAAAAGCGGAAGCCAAACAGATGCGGAACGAAAGACAAAGATAAATACGCTGATATAAAATCCGAATACACACCCAAAACCATGATATACAAAATATACAGAGTACAAAGTCCAAAGTCCAAAGTGCCCAAATACAAATCTCCCAAAATCCAAAAACCCAACAGATGGCCGCAAAATCATATACGCACTCGGCAGAGATGATCAGGTCCACTCTGCCAAACTGGAGGGTGCCTCTAAACTCCGCCCTGCAGCCTCCTCGACCGCCGGGGAGCTGGGCAAGGGATCTGTACCTGCAACACCACAGACAACACAAGTGAATACAACGATCCAGCAAATACAAGTAACAGGGATGAAACACTCATAGTATCAAATAGAATAATGACAAAAGATTAAATACAGAGTTCCATCTTAGTATGCTAAGCAAATCGTGTAGAGAAGTAAAGCATGATAGGTGAAACAAAGCATAGAATTACTGAACAAGGTGGCTACTACATTAACCATATTCTCTCCAATAGAGAGCGGAGCAAAGCAGAGCAGAGGAGAACACCACTGACCGGGCCAGGGTACAAGTGGGTCTCGGTTTCCTGGGTTCCGGGGTCCCAAGACAAAGCGACACTGCAGTGATACAGAGATACAGAGATCTAAGCCAGAGGTAACCCCGTCGGGCATCCTAGGGCTGAGGCTGAGTAGAGCCAGACTAATACCAATCAAATCAAATCCCAAAAGAAGGGAGATTATCCGCTTTGGATTCACCGATGGCAAGGACCGGATCTTATCCTCACGTATTAATCTCTGGGCAGAGCCATCAGGGAATACCCAATAAATCAGAGATACACAAAGCCAGAAATATACAGAGCATAGCCTAGACTGAGTCAAAGCATCGAGCATAGAGCATAACAGAACGAAGGTTAAACAGATGTACAAGACGAAAACAAAAGAATCTTGAAATGCATGAACATAGATTAATAGAACAGAGGGCAAAACTGTAAGCAATATGCAATGCATCTTAGATTAAGACGGAACCAAGGTCAATTACAAGCCAACCCTAATCTAGTTGTTCACTGTCACTAACTGTGCATGTTGATGTCGTTTTAAGTTATTCGATGCACCGTTGCCATCCTAGTGTTGCAATGTAATCTTCACGTGCACCGAAGTCCCTTAAACCAACACCCATGGGGAGGTGCTTAACAGTAAATCAATGCTCACATGAATAAGTCACAGCCTAACAAACTATTCATGCGATCCAAAGAATCCATTGGGCCGGTTTACGTGTACGGTTTCTTTTATATAAGCCCTACAAAGTCTCACCATTATCCTAAGTTTTATTTCGGATTTGCCATGCCTTATGGTTTAGCCATGGGTGACCTACAGCTTAGCCAAAGACATCTTACGCACTAGCCGTAACATGCCTACGGCTGAACCGTGGTTCCCTTCAAAACACGGCTAAACTGGTCATCTTTCACCTCTGATCTGATACTTCTTACGGCTGAGCTACGGTTCATTATACGGCTTAGCCGTAGACCAGTCCACGGCTTAGCCGTAGCCACACCGTAGAAGTACTTCATCAGGAAAGTTTCGACTGATCAGAGATTTAATTCACGGCTGGGTCACAGTTGGGTCACGGCTAGCTTACGGCTCAGCCGTAGAACAATCTACGGCTCAGCCGTAGCCTAGCCGTAGAACAAAAGGTGAAATTTCAAGTCTCTGGAGTTTGAGCCGTACAAAGTTACGGCTTAGCAGTACAATACAGAAAACGACTCGGGATAGTTACAGAACTTGGAAAAGCATGTCCAAATTGAGCAAAACAAACTCCAATGAATCCCAAAAAGATAAATTAGGCTGTAAGTTCCTTCTAAGCCTATGAAAATGTAACAATCCGACCCGAGTTGATTCGGATTAGTGGGTAATTTCGTGTGAATTGAGCGTTAAGTGTGTTTTGGGTTTTGTTGATTTTTGACCTTGAGTCGTAGAGAGATTGTTTGGGTTGAGTTTGACTTGGTCTAAGTAGATCGAGCCCTTTTTCGTAATTTTGGCTTTTGATTGACCTTGTCAGTTTTGCGTCATCTTGACGTCAGCGCGTGTATTTCGTTGAGCTTGTCGATCGTCGTAACTGTCTTGGATCCGAATGAGTTCGTTTGCTCTCGTTGGACCGACATTTGACTCAAACTGACAATTGTGGTAGCTGTTTGGACTTAGACGTAAATTTGACTCATTTTAAGTATAAATATCCCACCTACCCTTTGTTTCTCCCGAACGTCTCTCAGCTCACTCCCTCGTTCTCTCCAGTTCGTCTCTCTCTCGTCAGCTCTCTTTCTCTCTTCTCCATCTCTGTTTCGATTGCTTGAGGGAGGAAGAAAGGAGCTCGTTTGTGTGTGTTTTCCGGTGGACTGAGCCAACCACGAAGTGATTCCATTTGTGAGGCAAGTATAAGCCCAAGTTGTATGAACATCGATTGATAGTAAATTGATTGTTGTGTTCTTGTTCTTCATTGTGTTTATCAGTGTTAGACAGCCCTATTGAGCCCATTCTGCTGTTATCTTGCTGTTTTCTGTCGTTTTGGACACTTTCTGTGTGACTGTAACTGATACAGAAAAATGACTCCGTGCACTCACGGCTACGCCGTGAAATGTGCTACGGCTAAGCCGTAAAATGGCTTACGGCTAAGCCGAGACCCAACCGTAACCCAAACCGTAGAACAGTACAAACTGTTATCTGAAAATAATTGAGAGTTGGAAAAATGCCATTCTTCTACGGCCCAGCCTGATCTAAGCCGTACATTGTCTTACGGTTAAGCCGCGGACCAGGATACGGCTGAGCCGTAGAGCAAAATACGGTTGAGCCGTAAATCCGGATGGATATTTGGGGAACCTCAGCTCAGCCGCAGTGCATAGTACGGCTAAGCCGTAAAATGCCACGGCTAAGCCGTAAGGTTACCTACGGCTACACCGTGAGACCTTGAGAAGTAAATGAAAAGGGACTAGGTTTAAGCAAGAGACCGTATATGACTGCCATGATAGAATGTAGCTACCCTGAACATGCCCAATGGAACGTTTGCATGACATGAATGATCTCGAGGGCTGCGAATCATTCATGGACAGTTATCCAGTTGTTTAGCACCTCCCCATGGGTGTTGGTTTAAGGGACTTCGGTGCACACTCGAGACACTGCAACACTAGACAATGGCGCATCGGATAACTTAAAACTACATCAACATGCACGGTTAGAGACACTGGATAATTAGTGTAGGATTGGCTTGTAATGGATCCTTGATTCATATAAGTACTGGATTGGTTTGATTTGTACAGCATATTGATTACGGTTTATGCCCTCTTATGTGTTCTACGCTGGACCTCTCGATTCTGTGGGAAATGCAGCAACCCCAGAGCGAAGCCCGGGTGGAACCATTCTATTATTGTGTATTGTGTTATACCGTTGCTCCATTGGAGTATTTGCATCAGTGTTTATTGTTATCAGTACTTGAGTTTATCAGTGCCTCCTTTCCGGCTTATTTGCATTCAGTACCTTCAGTATCAGTATCAGCTTATTGTATTCAGTATTCAGTATCAGTAGGTGTGATGCACTTCCTATTGTTGTTCAGTGTGATATGTGAGATCTGTATGTGGTATGTGATATGACATGATTGATTGATTGAGGTGCATCATCTGATTGATTGTGATTGTTATTGGCACTACTGAGCCTCAGCCTTAGGATACCCGACGGGGTTAACTTTGGTTTAGTTTAAGTGTTTACCTCTGCAGAGTGTCTTGTCCTGGGACTCCGGACCCCGGGAACTAGAGACCCATGCGTGCCCTGGCCCGGTCGCTGGTGTTCTCATCCTGATTGCTCTCGTAAGGGAGAAAATGGCCAATGTAGTAGCCACTTGATTGTTATCTGTTTATGATTCTGATAGCATGCTTATTCATTGCATCATTGTTTAGTATACAATCATAATTGCTATGGATATTGCATTATGACTATTGTTCAGTATTCTTCAGTCTTAGACACAATTCGTGTTATCTTCTTGTTGGCTTATACTTTGCTAAGTCGTTGTACTTATGCGTTTCTTTTATGTGTTGCAGGCTCAGATCCCTCTTCCGATCCTGCGTCGGTCGACCCGACTGCAGGAGAGGTTCGCGAGGCCCCCTCTGGCCTAGAGGAGTGGACTTGATCCATCCTCCAGAGTACGGTTTGCATCATTTTGTTTCCCCATTATTGAGTCTGAGTCTATTGAGGGGATTTTTCTGTATTTGTAGCGTGGGCTTTGAGTGATATATGTATTTTTGATTTTTGATTATTGTAAGCCCGCTCTACTGTCATACGTTCTTGTAATTATTCTTGTCATCAGTGTAATATTGTTTTGTAATCTCCTATTGTCTTGTTGGTATGTTGTTATATGCCTTGATACGTACAGCTTCCGCGTACAGTTGTTTGCACGTGTGAATGATCCCTTGTGTGTGTATATTTGGACGGGGTCCAGGTGTATATGCACGGGAGTACGTGTGTCATTAGTTAGACCTTCTCTGACCCCCGGTCCCTGGGCTCGGGTTGTGACAGAGAACAAAAGAATCACAGCAATCAAACAAATACCCATATGTGTTATCAAAGCCTGTACTTATACTTGCCTCAATGCCTCAAAACTCTGTCAAACCACTGAATCAAGCTCCAAATCAACTAAAATCAAAGCAAATCAAAGAAACAACACATGCATGAGATGAAAACACAGCAACAGAGAATGAGAGATACAATTGGAGAAGAAGAAGAAAGAGTTGCAGAGAACCCACTCACCTCAAGCCACAAAACACAGACAGAGATGAGAGAGAAAGAAGAAGAACCCAATCGAATCAACTCCCACACCAACCAGAGACTGAGAAGAGAAGTGAAAAGAAGAGAGAGAGATGAACGTGGCTCTCCTGGAGCCTCCTTGCATGCACATTGAAGAAAAATTACAGGAAATGAGGACATCTGTAAGATGACTCATATATATAGTTTTTGGAAGTTTAAGTCAAAGTCCGGTGAATTTCGGTTATTTACAAATCGAGTCACACGAGGGTCCAACTTCTCCAATTGACTCCGAATGGGTCTGAAACAGTGACGGAAATTGACGAGCTCAATGAAATACGCGTGCTGACATCAAGATGATGCAAATATGATGCACTCAAAGCAAAAGCGAAATTACGAAAAAGGGCTTAGAACTACCTATCTCAGGTCAAAGGTTACTCAACTACCTATCCAAGACCCAAAACCAAATCCGAAAGAAATAAACAAAACAAAACACACTAATGAGCCACTAATCCGGCTCAAAGGGGATCGGAGTGTTACAGTAATCATCAGTACCATCCAATTAACTCTTAATTAAGATGGGTGCGCACTTACTAATGACAAATCCATTAATTGGCACAAGGGGATAATAGAGATAGATTCCATCTTGATCATTCAATGTTCCCACAGTTCTACAACCACATACCCAAGACACCGATGTATTAACCTATAGTTGGCTTCACTCATTGGTGGCTCAAAGCAAATGAATAGATAGAAACTTGAGTTCATCAATGTCTCAGGATTGAGAGCCTATTGCTAGGGAATTATGAAAGCATACCTTATTATTGAGACGGAATTCCATAAGGTGCATCTCATGGTCCATCAATACATCCAATGTACCAGCACCGTGATCCAGAATCTTACATTCTGATGATCGAGACAAATCACACTATCTCATAGTGATCAAAGTGCTGCAACCTTATCAAATAAGATGCCCAGTCTCATTACTAGTTGTGAAGCTATTTAAGTATAAGATTTGTGACATATATCTCCCACGTGTGGATCTCATCTATGTACATATATCACATCTAATATACTAATGGGACCCGGTTTTAACTCATGAACCATTATATCATATGTATTGGTCATGTGCATGAAGTAGTAAAATAATATTCATCTCATTAAAGTAAAGCATGATTTTATTAATAAATAAAGAAATTAATCAATTTATTACATCAACTGATGGATTGAGTCCACAAAATCTAACACAAATGCCATAGTGGTCTTCTATGGAAGTTGAAGGAATGGCCAACCTATTACAAAGCAAAGTAGAATATCAAAACTTTACTTCAATAAACAGAAAAAGAATGCAAGCATTTCCCCATTAATGCTTCTTGCAAAATGTGTTTCTTTCTATACAATTTTTTTTTCTCTTTTGAATGGCAAATAAACATAGAGTATTTTTTGATAAAAGAAGAGATGAAGATTCTGCATACAACATCAAACTTTGAGAAGATAATACACCAGATTATTAAAGCTCTATTGGTCGATGATCTATATAATTTTAAGATAGAGATTATAATTTTTATTTAATAGACAGCAACCACCATGACGGGCGCATGAGGATTGTAGTGGACACCAATTGTACTTAATCAGAAGATGGTGATGATGATATGCTTTGGGGGTGTACAGTACTCTGATATTGTGAGATGCTTTAGTGTCATAACATTTCCTCCTCTGCTCGGGCCCTGTGGAAAATCTGTTCCCTAGACAATTTTAACCACTCTATGAATTCTAATGCAAGCAATTAGGCCCTTCAATTGTCGTCATGTTTTTTGGGAGGCTAACAATGCAGCGGATCAGCTAAAGATGGAGCTCATTGACCAGCTTTGTCTTAAGATACATTACTATAGCCCTATACCATTTTTTAGATCATACCATTTAAAAGATTTAAAAGAAACAAGAAGATGAAGGAAAAAACCTAGGAAGATACGAATTACAAACTTGCATCTAAGTACTGTTTTCATCTCTTCATATATATTTTGAACAACAATTCCTGATGGAAATTCATACTTTCGGAAATTTTTGCATTTTGTTGGAATTTTTACAAGTTATATCGAGGAGCCGCTGCATCTAGGAGGATGGGAGGAAATATTAAAAAGTATTTCTACTACCTTTATCAACACCTCTATAATGACCCGAATTTGATTTTTCAATTAAAAATAATCTTGACCTTTGATTTGATTTGTGATAAACCTTACATGTATTTGTGTTATTTAAAATCTGAAATTATTTGTGGGACCATGTTTTGTTAGAATTTGGCTGGTTAAGGAGTCTGGCTCAACAAAGATATTCATATTGATTAAATCTCTTGTTATTGTATCTCTTATCTTAACTCCACCTTGAAATTTGTGTTCAATTCTAATTTGTGTTTTAAAGTCCCACCTTAATTATTTTTCTTGGCTAACTTACTATAGGACTCTTGTTCTTTTGAAGATTCTCTTTTCTTTTCCTATAAAAGGATGCTATCTCTTCCCTCTCTAGACACATTGGAATGCTTTCTTCTCTCCCTCTTAGAGTGCTCTATTTTAGTAAGTCTTTTCTCTTCTTTCTCTTTCTTTCTTTTCATGTTACTGTAATAGTTAATTCCCTTGTTACTTTGCACACGATGGCATGGCTTTTCATTGGGCTTAGAATTCATCATCATCGTCACGGACCATACATCATGTTGTTTTTCATCATCTTGCATCATGCCACATGTTATCACATCAAGTCAACCCATTAGCCCTCAGCCCACCTGACCCAAACCCATTAATTCATCTGGATTGGACTATCCATTCCCAAGTTAGGTCAAATCGACCTGAACAATGCCTAACCCTGACCGCTTTCATCTTCTGTCTTTCTCCTACTTCCTCTACCACCTCAAACCAATCACTGCCACTCAAGTCTTCATCATCACCATTAGCTAGCCACACTTTTGCACCGGGGCCATCATGTGCATCATCTTACCAAGCCTGGAGAACCCATTAACTCGTCAAAATTTGACCCCACCACTACTGATTCAGACTTGACTCATCAATCCGTCAAGTACCCCAATCAGTGCCCCATCTCACCTGCAATGTCTCTGGTTCCTCTCTTCATCATGTTTTCCTCAGCATCGTCTTCTTCTTCTTCAGCTCCGTCTCGCCAACGGACTCTGATCCTCTTATCCATGCCCACGAGCAGTTCCCTCTTCATCGTTTCTCTTTTTCTTCTTTTCTGTATCGTCTTTTCTTCCTCTCCTCCCTCTGTTTCTTCTTCGTCTGGTCTTCTCTCTCTTGCTCTCTCCTCTTTTTTCTTCTGCGCAGGTTGTTTCTTCCTTTCTTCTTGCACTTCTCTTCCTCGGTTTTTCTTTTTCCTCGCTTCCTTCCATTGCAACCCAGTTTCCCCACTTCTGCTTTCTTTTGAACCATTTCTTTCTTCCTCAGCCACCTGCTACCATCAAGCATCCAAAAATGGAAGACCCACCTCTGCTAAACCAAACCAAGGCTCATTCCTTTCATCCTCCTCTTCTCGTTGCTGTTCTCCTCCCTTCACCGTGTCGAGCTCATCTCTTTTTTTTCTCTTCCACTGTTCACCATCTTCTTCCTTCCATGATCCTCATTGTTTCTCCTCCCTGCACCCTTCTTCACCGCCTTCTTTCCTTCAGTCACCAATCTACACCACTGCAACCCTGTTCTTCTTCTTCATCTACTCTTCTTTCCGTTCTTCTCTCTGTACCCAGTTCCCACTCTTTTCTTGTCCTCTGTTTTCCTTTCATTCCCTTCTTGCTTCTCTTCCTTCTCCTTCCTCTGTTCTCTGTTTGCAACCATCTTCACCAATCATCTTCATCACATGATCTCAGCCCAAACTCAGCCATCTCCCTCTCGGTTTAGACCGCCCGCATCATCCACCTGCACACAGCACAACCAAACTCATCAGCATCTCCACTACAATTGTCTCCACCATTGAGAACTCACCCCCACTAGCCTCGTCGTCTCCCTCGTCTGCCCCTCTAATCTTCTTCTTCCTTTGGTTCTTCTTCTCTTTCCTTTCTTGTTCTCTGTCTCTCCTTCTTCTTTCCTTTTTCCTTTCTTCTTCTCTTTTCTCTCCTTGTTTCTGACAGAGAAGACCAGTCCAGAGCCTGGACCCGTCTCATTATTCATCTTCATCATCCCAGCCACCCATCTTTTCTTCTTCTTACTCCTTTCTTCCTTCTCTTCTTGTTTCTGTTTTTCTTTCCCTTCTCTGTTCGTTTCTTCCTTCTTTTTCTTCCTCGTTTTCTCCTTTCTTCTGTTTCTTTCTTTCCTTTCTCTTCTGGTTTTCGTTTCTTTTTCCCTGCAACATCTTTTCCTTGCTCCATCAGGCTACCATCTCTTCTTCTTCTCCATCCTTCATTGTGTTCTACTGATGTCCTCTACCCATGCACATGATCATCTCAACTCATCTCTCTGGATCTCCCAAGAATGCAGTTACTACTACCGATTTAGGCCCAGCTCCCTGACCCATAACTAAGCCCACAAAATTTGCAACCTTGCCTCACTCAATTTACCCAGTTGCACCATATGGGCCGCTGACCCTAGCCCACCTTATGTGCATGCATCACTTTCACTATTCAGGGCCCACTTGCACCACTTAATAAATCAAGCCCAAATCTATATGTGAGAACCCATGATACATGACCTGTACCCAAACCTGACCCAAATTTAGCAACTAGTGCATGAACCTACTCATTGGGCCCAATTGCTAAATTTATTTGTTAAACATTATTATCAGGGCCTCACATTGAGATTCCAAAAGATCTAAGATAGAACGAGTTTGACACTTTAATCACCGTTGATCTAGAAGAGTAATCTTACTATGTTACCTTAGTACCTGAGTTTTTGTATTCTTTATCCTTAATTATTATTTAAATTGTACTTGTGAATTTATTGAAATAATCATAAGAATTTTGAGGATTTGCTCCCTTTGAATTTATTTGATTTGTTTCTTTTTTTATTTGTTTTGTTTATATTGATGGCTAAATTTGATATTAATCCTTGGACATCATTCTGTTATAAAATAAATTTCTTAGTGAATTATTGTCAATGATTATTGATCATTTTATTTAAAAAGTTTGATTGTAGAAAATTCGATATCATGTGACAGACTTGTGTTTATAACCCTAAACCGATGTTGGAATTGAAATTTGAGAATTTTCGAACTTTGTTACTTGTACACTATTCAACATCAAAGCATTCTCTAAAGCATGCGCAACACATAGTGGGGACACTCACATGCGCATTTTAGCTCTTTTGGGTATAACATTGGGATTGGGACCCTTTTGTACGATATTTTTAGTCTACAACTGTAACACTCCGGCCCAGCTTAATCCGGTTTAGCGACTAATTAATGTGTTTTTGAGTAATTTGATTGCAACTGAGTTTTATGTTTGTTGGTTTATTCTTTTGAGTTTTGTTTCGTGTCATGGATAGGTAGTTGGGTTGAATTTACCCTGGAATAGGTAAACATGAACCCTTTTTCGTAATTTTAGTTTTTGTACAATTTCGTCTTTTATGCATCATCTTGGTGTCAATGCGTGTATCTTATCAAGCTCCTTACCTTTCGTAATTGATTCGCCTACAGACGACTTCATTTACTGTCGTTGGAAGGTTATTTGACTCAAAATGTAATTATCATAAACCCTTGGACTTTTATATAAATTTGTCAATCCTTATCTTAATATAAGATGCATGCACCGACTATCTTTCTCTTCAACGTCTCCTCTTCTTCTTCGTTTCTTCTTCTTCAAGCAAAGTCAAGAAAAGGAAGAATTGGATTCATCTCTTCCATCAAATCCGTCTCTTGTGAGTTTGAAGGTTAGGGTGTAAGTCAGGACCTTCTTTATCTATGCCTCTTGCAGTCTTCTACTCTTTCACTGCATGCACTCAACGTGTCTCTCTCTCTCTTCTTACATGCATGATTGTTAGGGTTGCATTTGGACGTCGAATTTGACCCAAAGGACAACTATTCACGTGAGAAAGCTCATTTGAGACAAGTATAAGCAAGATTTGGATAAGCATGTGCTGGTAGTTGATTATTGCTTTTATTCTTACTTGATCTTGCATGTTTGCCATGTATTACAGCCCTATGAGTCCAAATATATATACAATTGTTCCTCTTGGTTTCAAGATTGTGTCAATACAGTATTCTCTATAAAAGGTTTAACACGTGATTTTCTGAAGCTTACGGCTAAGCCATAAGCTATCTACGGCTCACTTTCCATAGAGCTGAAAATCCGAGTTTGCTCTAGGTAAGGCTACGGCTAAGCCATAGGCTAGCCATAACCCAACCGTAAGTCAAGTTACGGCTGGATATCCAGAGAGTCGAAATTTCAAAAGACCTTTTATGGTCCAACCACGACTAAGCAGTGTAATGTGTTATGGCTAAGCCGTACCCTAACCGAAGTTAAGCCATAGAACAAAATAGGGCTGAGCCGTAGGACAAAATAGGGCTAAGCCGTAAATGCAGATGAACAGTAAGGAAAGCCATGGCGGAGCCGCGGAGCATATTACGGCTAAGCCGTAAGTTACCCACGGTTAAACCATAAACCCCCTGAAAAATGGAAAAAGATAGGGTTATTGAAGAGACCTTATAGGGCCTCGAGTTAGAATGTAGGTACCCTGGACTTGTCCGATGAAATATTGTAATAACATGAATGGTCTTAAGGGCTGTGACTCATTCATGTGTGTTGTCCAGCTGTTAAGAACCTCCCCATGGGTGTTGGTTTAAGTGACTCCGATACACCTTTTGATATGATGCAACGCTAAACAACTATGTATCGGGTAGCTTAAATCTACATCATCATGCATGGTTAGAAACACTGGATAACTAGCTTTGGGTTGGCTAATAAATTATCTTGATTCCTTCCAATCGATGTGTATGACATATTGGATAACGATTATTGGCTTCCACTCTTATGTATTGGTTGACATTATGGCCTTTCGATAGCGTTGCATTCGATTTATTTGATATGTTGATATGACCATTGAATCGAGTATGGTATGAACTGAAGTGAGCCTCATGTAATGTTTTGTATCGATAATGTATGTTATACTGCATGTTTTACTCAAGGTCAAAAATATGATTGACTCAACATGGTCAGCACTACTCAGCCTCAATCTTAGGATACCCGGTGGGGTTGACTTTGGCGTAGTATATATGGTACCACTGTAGTGTGTTTATGTCTTGAGGCTTCCGGACCTCAGGAACCCGAGACCCATTCGTACTTTGACCCAGTCGATGGTGTTCTCATTATGTATAGATCCCTAGAGGGAGGATATAACAAATGTAGTAGCCACATAGTACAGTACCCTCATGTATTGATTCGTATAGCATACTTTCTTCATAACTGCACAATATGCCTAGTCTACAAAATTGGAATTCAATGTAAATTCTATATGTCATTTATTCTTTTAGACACAGTGCGTGTTAACTTATTATTATTTATGATATACTGAATCGTTGTATTCACTAGTTATCTTTGGTGTTATAAGCTCAGATTCCCCTACTGACCCCTCGTCGGTTGGCAAGGCTTCTTCAAAGACCGTAAAAGCCCCTTTAAGGCTCGATGAGTGGATGTGATCACTCCTTCAGAGGGCAACATGATATGCACATAGGTCTCTTTTGGGGTGCGGGATGTTTTGGATTACATGACTTAGAGTTGCTCCTTTTTGTAATTGTCCTCTTGATACTGTCATTTTCCTCTGTACAGACAGAGTTTCGATTTTGTGTAAATCATTTAATTAATGTTATCTTTTGTTGTTGTTGTTGTCTTTTATTCTTGTATCCCTTTTCCTTTTCATGCAATGATACTTACCGCTTCCGCATACACCATGTTTGCACGTGTGGTGTCCCTTCTGCGTGTACATTTAGACGAGATCTAAGTGTGTATGCATGGGAGTACGTGTGTCACTGGTTAGGTTTTAACTAACTCTCGATTTCTAAGCTCGAGTTCTGACAACTGCTAGACCCACTTTGTTTTATGGAGATTGTTGGTATCTCAGGTCTCGTGCTAATTTTGGATATGAAAACGGTTTGTACCTAGCGGATATTTTGTGTTTGGAGTAAGTTTAATTCTGGTGAACAAACTTTAATATTTTATTTACTGCGGAGATGTCGTATCTTTAAATTGATTTTAGGATGTTGCTCTTAAATTGTATTTTCTTCCTTGTTAAATTTGTATTTAAGTGTGCTAAAAATATGACTCTCCTAAGTTAGTGACTTTGGTTCATAATTTATTTTACATTTGTATTGACTACCACTTTTGTTATTGATATTTTGATTTAAACTATTTCTCTTGTTACCATGGGTTGAGCAATTGAGAAATTACATTTGAAATGTCTGAATTCATACTCTATGACCTAATTTGTAATAATTTTGATTAATTGTTGGATTATCTTGCTTATTTCCTCTGCCTTGTGTAAACTCTGCTAAAATTCGATTTTGCCAATTTATATTTGATCTAATCTTATCATTCGACTTTATCACCTTTGAGATTGTTATATTCCGCTCCTTATTGATTTGTTCGAAACCGTGGCTTCTAAATTTGATACGTTGATCGTTACCCGTTTGCTACTGTTTCATAGTAGGTCTACTTGCAAGTTGTATTCACCCCTTTGTTTTTCCCCAGATTTCGCAATTGAGCCGGACATGGAGGTTACCTAGCTTACATGCGGGACCAGAATTGAGGAATGAGTCGCAAGACTTTTACTTTAAGCATTAGTAGCATGTGTAGAAGTTCATTTGTCCATATAATTATTGCTTAATGAGATTTATTCATTAAATTTTCTTTTACTTTAGTTATTGTGGAACCGTCGTGCCCTGTGATTTGATTGTCCCAACGATCTCAAATTTTGGGACGTGACAACCTCGAGGTTTTGATATGAATGGGCAACTGAGAAAATTTTATATAATATCATAGCCAACCGAGTTTGAATCCTAGGAGGAATGACTTGGTGCTCTCTATTGCCAAAAGTGCATTAACCTAACACCTTGAAGTCTGGGTATGAATGGGATAGCTAAAAAATTTTAATATACCATACCCAAGAGGGTGATTCAGAAATTCCACTCTAGGGGCTGAATTCTTGCAAATTAGAGGCACCAACTATATGCGACACACGTGATCATGTAACACTCCGACCTGACTTAATCCGGTTTAGTGACTAATTAATGACGCTTTAGTTGTTAATGGTGTTTTGGTTTTGTTCCGAATCATGGATAGGTAGTTAGGTTGAGTTTAACTTTGATTAAGTAGACATAAGCCCTTTTTCATAATTTTAGATTTTGTAAGACGTCGTCATTTATGCATCATCTTGGCGTCAACACGTGTATTTGGTTGAACTCGTCAACTTTCGTAACTGACTCGTTCGCGAGAGATGTCTCTTGCTTCCATTGGATCGTCATTTAACTTGAATTGTAATTCGTGTGAACACTTGGACCTTTTTGCAATTTGGGCCTTATCCTTATCTTATATAAAGGCCAACCACCGCCTTTCTTCCTCACTCTCTTCTCCTCTCACGTTAACTGTCTCTTTCTCTCGATTTTTCTTCTTTTATCTTTGATTAAGCCAAGCCAAGTAAGAGGAATTGTGCGCCTCTCCCTCGGTTCATCTCTTGTTGTGAGTCTAAGGTGCGTTTTGACGTCTTCTTCATCTTCTTCTTCTCGTTTGCTCCCGAAATTACACTCATGTCTCTTTCTTCCTTGCTTTTTCTGCATGCATGGGGGAGTAGACTTGTGTTTGGATGTTGAAATTGAGCCTAAGGACAACCAATTTCGTGTTAGACTTCATTTGAGGCAAGTATAAGCATGATTTGATTGAGCACATGTTGGTATTATATGATTGTTCTTAGTCTCTTGTTACGTGTGCATGTGTGTAGTGACACGTACAACCCTTTGCCTTGATATTGTCTTATTTTTTATTGGTTTCGCCATTACGAATCTTCAAGACAGCACACCCGTTCTGTATCAGAATAGACTGTCCGACCGGTCAGGCTTCAGAGTCGACCGATTGGGCGCTCCCAGAATCGAAATTCAACCGCTCGGCTGAAGGTCCTAAAGTGCACTGTTTCATGAGGTTCAGCCTGTACACTTGGAACCTTGTGTTCATCTATATTCTTTTATCTTCCACAACCACCAAGGAACCTTTAGGCTATATTCTCGAGCCCCGTGGCTCGTGAACTTTATAAGGAAGTCTTCTAAAGACCTCAAATAAAATGGTAGGTATATACTGGACCTAATAGGGCCTTCACATTAGAGGATGACTGTGACCCTTATATATCTAATGGAATATAAGCATCACATGAATGGTCTTGAGGACTGTGACGCATTCATGTGTGAGTTGTTCAGTGGTAAGCAGCTCCCCATAGGTGTTGGTTTAAGGGACTTCGATGCACATGTACGATATAATGCAACACTAGACAACAATGCATTAGATAACTTAAAACTACATTATCATGCATGGTTAGAAACACTGAATAACTAGAATAGGGCTGGCTAGTAAAAGACTGCGATTCCTGCAAAAATGATTTGCTTTGCATTGCATATTGACTTCGGTTTTGCCCTCTACTCGTTCTGTGCTAGGGCAAACGATTGGATATCCACTGAGTCTCTATCCATGGTTAATCCTGGGCAGAAACAGCGTTCATTTGATCTATGTAAATTGATAAGCCTTGACTATTGGCTTCCTCTTCTGTATGATTTGTCTAGTACTTGTATACTATTTGGTTCGGTAAGTCTAATTATTTGTATGGTTTATCATAAACGATATATTTCTCTTCATTTGAGCATGTACGCATGTATGTATGAGCTGACCATATGCATGTATGATATATGTTCGATATGAGCTGATATGCATGACCCACTCAAAGTCTAGTATATGATTAACTCTATATTGTTGGGCACTACTCAGCCTCAGCCTTAGAATGCCCGACCGGGTGACTTTGGCATAGTTTATATGGCCTCTCTGCAGTGAGTTATGTCTTGGGGCTTCCGGACCCCAGGAACCCAAGACCCATTCATACCATGGCCCAGTCAATGGTGTTCTTAGCACATATATAAGATTCCTCTTTTGGGAGCATATGGCATATGTAGTAGCCACCTAGTTATGTATGTATCACGTCTATCTTGATTCGTATAGCATGTTTCATTTGAACGCATCATTGCCTAGTATACGAACGTGAACTCTATGAATTATTACATGCGTTAACTTGTTATTGCTTATACTTTGCTGAATCGTTGTATTTATGAGTTGCCCTTGGTGTTCATGCTCAGATCCGTCCTCCAACCCCTCCTCGGTCAGCTAGACTCTTAGGGAGACCCCCGACGCCCCATCCGGGCTAGAGGAGTGAATGTGATCCCTCCGTCGAAGCGCAAAAATTTCATGCATGCATTCTGGTCTCCTTTCTTTTGGGATCTCTTGGGATTTTTGGAATTTTGATTGTATTTATTCATATTGTATATCTGTATTCATGTCGTATAACTCGGATTGTTTGTAATCTCAGTATATCATTATGTTTACATGTCTTTCCTTGTATGTTTGATACCTACAACTTCCACGTATATGTATGGCACATGTGAACTTTTCCTTGTATATATACATTTAGACTTTGTCTGAGTGTATATACACGGAAGTACGTATGTCATTGGTTAAGTTTTTCTACTAACCCCGATCTCCTAGGCTCAGGTTATGACAGATCATGCAAAAAAAAAAAAAAAAAAAAGGTGTCAAGGAAATATTTCAACATGATATGAAAAAATTGAGATGTGTACCGTCATAACATCTAAAATTTGTAGTCTCCAAAACAAAAACACTTGGGAATCCTTCTTGGATGTTTCTGCAGAGTCACTATCAAGCAACCTTCGGTATACAGCATGTACAAAAGCATAAGAAAATACAGTGTTCAGGTTCATTCTTTTTTTTTCTTTTTCAATATGGATTAAAAAGAGGTTCATATAAAAGATGCATGATATTCAAAACAGTATGTAATAAGAAACACAAGAAAAACATAATACAGGGGTTTGAAGCTTCCAATCTATGATACTTAGAAAGCTTCCGTATCATATCATATCACATTATATATATTTAATATTTCACTTTCTGTGTGTAACCTGTATTCACCTCACATCCATTGCCTAAGAAGGAACTTTTACATTCTTAAGGATGGATCTGATTGGTTAGAAAGTGTACTATGAATGGATAAAATAAGGATTTGATGATGATGATGATAATACATAAGCTTGATCAAGAAACACAAAATATACATTTCCTAGTAAAAAGCAATAAGAACTATCTTAGGTTCAGAATGTATGTTTAAAAGAGAAGTAAACATGACTTCTGTGACACTCCAACCCCTAATTTCTGTGGTTCTAATTGAGTGGTTGATTAGTTTAATAAGTGGGTTTAGTGGATAATTAATTTTAATTAAAAATTTTGAATAGATTTTGAATAGTTGTGGAAAGTTTTGACAACAATCAAATTTAGTTTAATGCCTTTAGGACCTCCCTTTTTGTAATCGCGAAAAAGTGTGGAGGCTACATAAAAATTCTGTAAAATTGTAATCTTCACCTCCTTAGATACAAAATAATATTCCCAATGTGTTCAATCCGTATCCATTTGTAATCCCGAAAACCCACTTTCTATGAATCCCATTTAATTAAGGGCAATTTGGTCAAAATTTGAAAAAAAAAGTTTGACTTGTTGGAGAAAATTCTGATTGGGTCAAACTTAGGTTCGTTGGAAATTAGATTTAATTTCGAGAAACTTTAATTCTTTGACTTTTTGCATTAGAGGCCCATAAGATGGTCAAATCCAGCCCCAAGTTCCCTAAGTTGTGGGGCCCACATATACTTAAATATATAAGGACTCTTCTTCTCAATCCACCCTTTTTCATTTCAGCTATGGCCAAAGATGTTTCTGAGCTTTAACAGGTCTTCTTCTTCTCATTTTCTCCCTCGAAACAGCCCTAACCTCAATCAAAATCAAAAGCAAAGCTCACCTTTCACTTCCTCTCTTCCTCCACTCTCCAACCTTGGGCATGGGCATCATCTTCAAACTTGTGTTCCTTGCTACTTGGAGGACTTGCAAATATGGGTAAATCCCAACTCTTTAATTAAGCTTCATTAGACCATAAGGATTCTTCTTTTACTTCATGCAAGTTGTAATTCCAACTCTTTTGCTAGTTTCCAAATTTCTATTGTATTTTGGGGGTAATTTTTTGGGGGTGTTGCGTAGGAGTTTATCTCAATTGTTGGAATGTTTCAAAGATGACCTTAGAAGTTCCTAAACTTAGGTAAGTGACTAAAATGAGTTGATCTTGCATGCAAAGAGTTTTCTTAGTGGTATTAGAGTTGTGATTTTGGGGACATTTTGGTGTAGGAATATGGGAGTTTGAAGTGGGTTTTTGGTTCACCTATAGCAAGCATTTGGGGACTACTTTAGCAATGCTATAAATAATTTTTTTTGATGAGCTAAAGAATTGGGGTTTCCTTCCAAATTGGGGCTACTTAGGAGTCTTGAGCTCAAATTTACTAGAGTTGGGCGCAAAGCATTGTAAAAGCAAGTATGAGCAGGTTGTTGCTAAATGCATGTTGGTACTCTTGATTTTATAGATCAATTGAAATTTGATTTTGGTTTTTAGTCCCATTTTACTTGTCTCAAACTTGAAAACAATGTGTTTTTATTTTAGTTGAAAGTTTTATAATGCCCGATATATATTTTAGATTGTGCTTCGATTAGTACTTCTATACAACGGAATAATAAAAACAATCAATCACACAAAGAAAACAACACCAAATTTAACATGGAAACCCAAATAGGAAAAACCATGAGTCCAAAGTGGACAAAATCAATTACTAACTTCCGTAGTACAAGATATGCTCACAATCTTACAGCTAGTCCCTCAACAGAAGACGTTGTAGTTGTTCTTGATAGATCTCTATAGCACATAGTCCATTGGTGCATCGTTATTAGTACAATGATCTCCATAAGCAATAAGAGAATAATCTTCTACAAAGAAGTAAAAGCAATAGTTCTAGAACTTAAAGCCTTCAGTACAATCTTTCATGGAAGCTCTAGATAATCTTTCCAATGGCAATCTTAATTTAGAACTTGAAGAGCTCTATGTGATGTGTTGTGTTTAAGGTAGAGAAAAACACCTTTTTATAGTCCATAATTCATAACTTAGGTTTAGAAACCAAATCTAAGTGAAATAGGCAAGTCTGGCACAAATAGGAAAGCTTTTGGTGCAAGTCGATGG
Organism: Sextonia rubra; assembly: GCA_037013555.1. Taxonomy (NCBI): domain Eukaryota; kingdom Viridiplantae; phylum Streptophyta; class Magnoliopsida; order Laurales; family Lauraceae; genus Sextonia; species Sextonia rubra. The sequence goes on along the minus strand of JASUAD010000007.1, from coordinate 11,393,329 downwards.
ATATCTGTTGTCCGTGCACTTGAGCGCAGTCAAATGGGTGCTCAAGAGTGCATGATTTTCTTACTTGCATTAGCAAACTTCCAGATGCGATAACTTTGTCATTTTAGCTCCAATTTATATAATCTTGGACTCGACAGATATCTACTCAAAATGAGCTCTACAATGGTAGGTAGTTTGCCTATATCCGACTCTTAGTTTGTAAGATATGACCTTTTTAATCCATGTTATCCTCAAAAAAATACTTCAATTTGCATTATCTTTAATTCAACTTATCCGGTGCGTAACCACAGTCCATTCTAAATATAAAATACAACTCAATAGACCTAAGTTTTGTCCAACTCATGAATTAGCTAATGCAAAAGTCCTAACATAAGTAATGAATGGAAGGGATATGAGGTTTAAAAGTGTTATTTGGAGCAGGGATTGAGTGTAGAATGATGAATTGTGGGTTAGGAACAAGAGGTTCCAATGCAAGCCTCTAAAGTGAAGAAGAAAGTGTGCTCCAGAATTCATAGATAGAGTTATGGAACACGTGCTCGACCCCGCATTACAGCCTGATAACTAAAGCCTATATCATGCAAGCTCATGTGCACACCAAGCTCAAGCGCACATGCTTCTATCTTGGCGCATTTGAGCGAACCAATGACAAGTCAGGAATTATTTATGATTGAAGACAGGGTCTTGTACCCACCTCTAATAGTTCACTGATTTTCATATTTAACATTGAGGATGATTAGGATTGAAGCCTATAACCAATAGGATTTATTAGATGATGGAAGACTTGTAGGGCCTCAGAAATGATATCCCTAACTCTTAATATTGCCCAACGGAAACTATAAATACATGGGAGATGTTAAGGGCTAAGACTTCCTCATGTGTATCATCTGACTAGTCTAGCACTTAACTATCGGTGTTGGTTTAAGGGACTTCAATACATAATATATATACAATGTAGTACCAAGCAAATATAATTGTGTATCGAGTAACCTAAAACCACATCGAAATGGATAGTTAGATACGACGGATGATTAGATTAGGACTTAACTAGTAAAATACCTTGATTTTCTTTAAATCTGAAATTGCACTGCATATTGAAGAAGCCACCATTGCTCTCTATTCTTTGAATTAAATTGTTATCTATAAATCCTAGATTGTTATTGCGTAACATTCACTATTATTTTGTTATTACAATTTACATACAATTGGGTAAGAACGACTTGACTAGACTGTAATTGTAATGATTTGAATACTTACTCAATTCCAACTTATTGACTCGATTGGACCGGTTCACTACTTAAGTTCAGCACAATGAGACCTGGCAGGGTTGAATTAGGCATAGACTTGACTTGTTTACCACTATAGTAGGCATTTAGACTTTCCAGACTCCAGGCTTGCAGGGACCCAGCTGTACCTGGGCCAGGACACTGGTTGTTTCTTAGTGACAAGATCCTTAAAGGGAAGATTTAGCAATTATAATAGCCAATTTGATTATAATATTTCTGTTAATTGATTTGTATATCATGTTATATTCAATGTTCAACATGCTTAGTATACTGAATTGTCACATGATTCTTATAAAAATAACGTTGTTCCCTTAATTATACTTATATTTTGCTGAATTGTTATATTTACTGCTATCCACTTAAAGTTATAGGCACAGATTCCGCTCCTGGTCCTACAAAGGCTGAAGAATGAGAAGAGGAGACCAAAACGTTTCCTTTTGAAATTAGATGAGTGGACAGAAAATGCACTCTGACTAACCCCTATTACCAGAGATCGCTTAGATAATATTTTGCTTATAAATTATATTAACAAAAATCTATACCTCTTTTGTAGATCGAAATGTTAAATTGTGGATTATTTACATGATTGAATACCATTGACATGTTCTATATAGAAAGTGAAAAGAAAATTTATAGATGATATTGACAGGCTTCCACATGTTGGGTGTTCAGACATGTGTCTATTAAAAGTATTTCACACATATAGCATTCTGAATATCCCTTGTGAAATTTTAACTTGACCTTAGTCCAGGTGTAAATTTCACAAGAGTACACATGTCATACCCCAAAAATTATCCTAATCTAAGGATTTTCTGGGTTGGGTTGTGACAACTTCTAACTAGGGTTTTGAAACCTACAGTGTGGGTGTTCACAAAATTACACTTGACTCAAGTCATATAAGCTTATTCAACTGGGCAGGACTACATCTCACCCCACCCTAAATCCATAAGAAGTACTTAAAATTGTTGTGGCTTTGATACCAATTGTTGTGATTATCTGATAATCACCCGTTGTGCGCATCCACGGAATTACAAGATCAACAATTAACCACACACAAGAAGAGACACCGAGATTTACGTGGTTCACCCAAATAGGGCTACATCCACGGGCACAGGAGGACGAATATCTTCACTATGACAAGTAAAGCATACAAGAGATTCCCACACTCTCACCTCATCTCTCCTACGTGGTGTGGGAGCACCACGGGCAACTACTGCCGCCGCTGCAAGGTCTACGGTTACAGACTATACAATATATAATCTCCGCTTTCTTGGCCACCAAGAAAGCCCCGGTACAATTACCAAAATACCCTTGACCTTAAATCAGTCTCTGGCTAACCCAGTGACTTATCCGGCTAAACCGGAATACAAGACATAAACCTAACAATCTCTACCTTGGCTTGAATTCCGTACAACTCCGTACAACTCGAGCTACTAGGAGATAAAACCGGCAATGTCTTCACGTACCTTGCTGAATGGCACGTCACTGCACCAGGGATGCAGTCTTCTTCAACACTTTGACATGTTGAACCAGCACATGAACTTTGAGCAAAGTTCATACCCTCGTCAAACTCCACCTCGAACTAGAAGCTCGAAACCATTGACGAATCTGAGTGATATCTGAATCACTCACCATCCTGCCCCATCTTCAACATCACTGTGAAGATCCAATCACCACAAGCATGCAAGCAAACAGATCGGGAATACAAGTCCAGATGACTCCATTGCAGAACAACCTCTGCCTCCGAGCAGTCAAAAACTCCATTTGACTGGGCCTCCGATCAACTGCTGATACATCAGCTCCTCCTTGCTGCTTTTCCGGCTTGGCTCTGGCAAGATGAATAACATCACATGCGATCATTTGATCAGCAAACCCTTTGCAACTAGGCCAGCGACTCCTATTATTAGGTTTGCAACAACAACCAGGTCGAGTAGACCCGATTCTAGCCTGAATCCACATCTGTTCAGATCTCCTCCAGATTTCTGCATCAAACTATGGATCTCGTCAACACGAGCACGCTGGAAGAAACGGATCTGAAATCCGACTCAAGATGGCTCCGATAACGTAGAAACAAGTTTCTACGCTCCAATCGATCAAACCTCCTACTTGACTGTCAAACAGCCAATCAACCTCTTCCACTGCGTAGATCTGCTCGAAACGAGTCCGTAGGCGCAAACGGATCTCCGATCGGACATCGGACGATCAAGATATCGCAGAAACAATTTCAGCCGTTGAAACTGGTCAAATCTGGCCTTTGACCGTTGCTGACGTCACTGATGACGTCACTGCACTGTCTGCTGGGCTTCTGGAGCGGACCCGGGTCGGGTTCACCTGACCCGGAACTGAACTGCCTTTTTGAGCTGGGCTGGACCGTCTGCTAACAGGTCGGGTCGAACCTGACCTGACCCGGCCTGAACCTGCTGACTGGGCTGGACCTTCTGATAACGGGTCGGGTCGGACCTGACCTGACCCGGAACCGAACTTGCTTTGAACTGCTGGGCTCTGATGCTAGCGGGTCGGGTCGAACCTGACCTGACCCGGAACTGAGCTTGCTTTGCCGGGCTTGTCTCCGCGGGTTGGGTCAGACCCAACCCGAAACCCGAACCAACTTCAAACCTCGCTGACCTGGCCTGATTGTCCACGGGTCAGGTCAAACTAACCCGACCCGAACCCGGAACACCTGGGTCGTCTTCAACCTCTTCTTCCCCTGTTCACGGGTTCTGCAACATCCTCTGCATCCCGGTTGCGGACGGTCGCGATCTGCTTCGGCTCCGGCTTCAGCGCCGGCTGGCAGCGGCGACGGGAACGGCAGCGACTGCGACGGCGACGAGGACGGCGAGTATCCCGGCGGAGATCTCGGTGGTGACCAAGATGCGCGCGACAGCCTGTCTTCGTCTGATCCGGCGACGGCAGCGGGGTGGCAGCGATGGACGGCAGCTTCTTCGGCGACACTGCACGGCGGCAAAGAACGCCGATCGGTGACTGGATGCGGCGGCGATGGCGGCGGCTGCGTGCAAGTGGTCGTCTTCTCCGGCAGCGGTAAGAGATTCGGTTTCTTTTTTTTTTGTTTTCTCTTCCGGTCTTCTTCATTCCCAGTTCTCTGTTACTGTGTTGTTCTTCCCGTCTTCTTCATTCCCAGTTCTCTGTTACTGTTGTCACGACCCGAGCCCAGAAATCGGGGGTTAGCGAAAAGCTAAACCAGTGACACACGTACTCCCGTGCACGTGCATCCAAACCCAGTCCAGATGCACATACACAAGGGATCTAACACGTGCGAACTAAACGTACGCGGAAGCTGTACATATCATAGCAAGCAACAAAGGAAAATAGCGGAAGCCAAAACAAATGCGAAACGGAAAAGACAAGATAATTACAACTGGAAAACCAATACAAGTCTGAGTACACGACAAAATAAAGGTGTACAAATATACAAAGTACAAAGTCCAAAGTGCCAAAATGCAAAATCTCAAAACCAAAACTCAAAACAAAAGGCCACTGATATGCATGCACGCGCTCGGCAGAGGTGATCAGGCCCACTCTACCAAACCGGAGGGTGCCTCTAAACTCGGCCCTGCAGCCTCCTCGACCGCCGGGGAGCTGGGCAAGGTATCTGTGCCTGCAACACCACAGACAACACAAATGAATACAACGATCCAGCAAATACAAGTAACAAGGATGAAACACTCATAGTATCAAAGTGAATAAATTAATGACAGAAGATTGAATACAGAGTTTCATCTTAGTATGCTAAGCAAATCGTGCATAGAAGTAAAGCATGATATTTGGATCAAAGCATAGAAAAACTGAACGAAGTGGCTACTACGTTAACCATATTCTCTCCAATAGAGAGCAAAGCAGAGCAGATGAGAGCACCACTGACCGGGCCAAGGGTACAAGTGGGTCTCGGTTTCCTGGGTTCCGGGGTCCCAAGACAAAGCGACACTGCAGTTACAGAGATACAGAGATCTAAGCCAAAGGTAACCCCGTCGGGTATCCTAGGGCTGAGGCTGAGTAGAGCCAGACTAATATCAATCAAATCAAATCCATAGAAAGGGAGATTATCCGCTCTGGACTCACCGATGACAAAGACCGGATCTTATCCTCACGTACTAACCTCTGGGCAGAGCCATCAGGGAATACCCAAAATATACAAAGCCAGAAGTATACAAAGCATAGCCAAATACAGATCAGAATATAGATTAAGTCAAAGCACAGCATAGATCAAAGCTTAGTGCAGAACGAAGAATAAAACAGATATACAGAACGAAAGCAAAATGACTGCGGAATGCATATACATAGATTGGCAGAACAGAGGGCAAAACTATAAACAATATGCAATGCGTCTCAGCTTAATACGGAGTCAAGGTTCATTACAAGCCAACCCTAATATAGTTCTTCACTGTCACTAACCGTGCATGTTGATGTAGTTTTAAGTTGTTCGATGCACCGTTGCCATTAAAGTGTTGCAATATAATCTTTGCGTGCACCGACATCCCTTAAACCAACACCCATGGGGAGGTGCTTAACAGTGATCAACGCTCACATGAATAAGTCACAGCCTAACAGACTATTCATGTGATCCAAAGAATCCATTGGGCCAGTTTACGGGTATGGTTAACCTGTATTTGGGCCCTACAAGTCTCACCATTATCCTAAGTTATATTTCAGAATTGCCATGCCTAACGGTTTAGCCATGAGGGACCTATGGTTGAGCCGAAGACATCTTACGCGCTCGTCGTAATATGCACTACGGCTTCACCTTGGTTCCATTCAAAACACAGCTAAACTGGTCATCTTCCACCTCTGATCTGATACCTTTTTCGGCTAAGCTACAGTCAGTATACGGCTTAGCCGTAGACCAATCCACGGCTTAGCCGTAGCAATTCACGGCTTAGCCGTAGCCACACCGTAGGCACACTGTCTCTGGAAAGTTTCGACTGATCAGAGATTTAATCCACGGCTGGGTTACGGTTGGGTCTCGGCTAGCTTACGGCTCAGCCGTAGGACAATTTACGGCTCAGCCGTAGCCTAGCCGTAGAACAAAATCAAAATTTCAAGTCTCTGGAATGTGAGCCGTAGAAACTTACGGCTTAGCCGTACAATACAGAACACGAATTCGGGCTGAGTACAGAAACTGAAATTTGGTACAGAAACATCTCCAAACAGGTTACAGAGGTTCCAAATTCACCAATTTTGGCTGTAAAACAGTCTATACAAAGATTATGATGGAATCAAAGCAATCAAACAAAACACCCATATGTGTTATCAAAGCCTGTACTTATACTTGCCTCAAATCCTGACAAACCACTGAATCAAGCTCCAAATCAACTAAAATCAAAACAAATCAAAGAAATAACACATGCATGAGATGTAGACACAGCATAGAGAAAGAGAGGTGCAATTGGAGATGAAGAAGAAGAAGTTTGAGGAGAACCCACTCGAAAGAGAGAGAGAAACCGAAGTGAAGAGGGAGAGAGAAAGAGATGAACGTGGAGCTCCTGGATTCTCCTTGCATGCAACGTTGAAGACAAGAGAGCAGGGAGAGAGACACCTGGGAGCTAACTCATATATATAGGTTTTGGAGTTTAGGTCAAAGTCCGATAAGTTTTGGTTATTTACAAATCAAGTCACACGGGGGTCCAACTCCTCCAATTGACTCCAAATGGGTCTGACACAGTTACAGCAATTGACGAGCTCAATAAAATACACGTGCTGACACCAAGATGATGCAAAGATGATGCAAGCAAAGCAAAAGCAAAATTACGAAAAAGGGCTTAGAACTACCTATTCCAGGTCAAAGGTTACTCAACTACCTATCCAAGGCCCAAAACCAAGTCCAAAAGAATAAAACAACAGAAAAACACGCTAATGAGCCACTAATCCGGCTCAAAGGGGATCGGAGTGTTACAACTGTAACAAAGAAAAGCTTGTTTCTCCAATGGCTCATCACAGATCAACATGCGCCGGTCTTCTCCTTTACCATCTGTGATCAGACAACAACCGCAGCAGTTTAACTCCAGATCTGAAACAGTGTGAATCCTTTTTCTTCCGATCCAGAGAGACCGGAGAACCCAATCTCGTCTTCTTCTTCTTCGATGGTGGCCCAACCAAAAATCATGAACCTGATCTCAGTTAATCTTCATGCGCACAACCTCCAAGCCACTGAGCGATCTCCACCTCGCTCAGAAAACCCGAGGAACACCAACCTCGGCTCTGATACCAATTGTTGTGGCTTTGATACCAATTGTTGTGATTATCTGATAATCACCCGTTGTGAGCATCCACGGAATTACAAGATCAACAATTAACCACACACAAGAAGAGACACCGAGATTTACGTGGTTCACCCAAATAGGGCTACATCCACGGGCACAGGAGGACGAACATCTTCACTATGACAAGTAAAGCATACAAGAGATTCCCACACTCTCACCTCATCTCTCCTACGTGGTGTGGGAGCACCACGGGCAACTACTGCCGCCGCTGCAAGGTCTAGGGTTACAGACTATACAATATATAATCTCCGCTTTCTTGGCCACCAAGAAAGCCCCTGTACAATTACCAAAATACCCTTGACCTTAAATCAGTCTCTGGCTAACCCAGTGACTCATCCGGCTAAACCGGAATACAAGACATAAACCTAACAAAAATGATGTGTTTGAAAGTAGGATAAATTTTTAGTAAGATTGGATAGCACCATCCAATGGTATTTTTCCATGGGATGAGATTCCATTTATCCGAGAGATGAATCTGATCTCATGTTTGGTTGCGTTTAGATAAATAAACGACAAGGGACAAAAAGACGTAAAAAAGATAACCCTATCCCCACTCAAAACCAACCCAAGTTATCTCACCTCTTAGGTGGGATTATCTAAACCTTCATACTAGGTATTAATTTACTGTAGCATCGTAATTAGGATAATATAATCCAAGGAACTAAAAATGCAAATAAACAAGGGATAAATGTGACAGGATATAAAAAGTTGCTTAGCCCCACTTTGTCCTGCTTCCAAACACATCACAAAAGGTAAAACAAAATTTGGCTGCCCTTGATATCTGGAGTGTTACAAGGAATTAGAAAACATAGCATTTCTTGATGACGTGACACTTCATTATTCTACCATTCGGAGATATTCTCATTTCTGAGTTTTGGGATTGGAACGAAGATTCCACTCTTGTGAAAATAACTAAGTTGGAATTTTGGAATCCACATTCCATGGATAACCCAAATGAGACTTTTTCCTCTTTTCTTTACCTACTTTGGGCTACCGGTAAAAGATTAATATTGTAACTTGAGCACAAAGTAATCGATTCATGTGCATGTATGGAATACAGAAGTGCCAACACCACTCAACAATGAGCATGTTGTCGCCCATATAAACCCTTTGATCATGGTATATGTAAGTTCTTTTCTATGACAACTATGAAAAAATACATTACACATGAGTTAAAAGTCAAAAAGATCCATGGAATATTACCTTGGGCACTTCCAAAATGAATATGGTCTTCATCATCAGAGAACTCATTACAATCGCCGGTATCATGTTTAAAACAGTCAGATTCATCTGGAACCCATTCTTCTGGCCTCTGAGACCCTTGTTTGTAGTAACAACATAACAATATATTGTCAAGGATTCGAATCAAAAACCCAATCAGCTGGCATATTTGTTTAGTAAGTGATGAAGTAAAGGTGAAGATAAAGTTGATCCAACCATCACTTTCTCCTCTATTACCATGTTGAAAATGCAGAGTAAAAAAGTAAACTTCAGCCTCCACTTCTTTTTTTACTAGAAACTATACCATAATTCACTTTTTTCACCTCAGAAATTTAAGTTAAATGTTGTAATGTAAATACAAGGCAAAAATCAACGACATTGCCACTTTCTTTCTCTCACTTTACTTTACTGCATATAAAACAAATATACATTATTTCACCACATATTTCATTTCACCTTTTATTAGTAATGTGACATTTACTTCACTCCATTTGCTTTATCTCACATGTAAACAAACATGTCATTAATACCTTAAAAGATTTTAAAATTGAAAAGAAAAAAATTTACAAATTTAAAAGAAGTAGATAGGATGCATACAGTGGAAGAGACAAATAGGGCCAACGCTTATCTTGAGCATATGTATGTAGCAGTAGTAACCCAAACTGCAATACAGTCAACAAGGCCTCCCATAGAGTAACTACATTCGGAGTCCATTCCTACAAAATATTACAAAGCAATAGATTGAACTCATTCATACACTAGGAGAATGAACTTTCTTCTGAGAGGTATAGCATGGCACTGCCTCATTGGTTGTATTGTTAAGGGATACCGACTCACCTTCCAAGAAAGAAAGACACCAACTCAAAGCAATTATCCGAGGATTCTAAAGTCAGGGAAACGCATAATGTTTAGGAACCTGCATTTTGTGGGTTTAGCAAACCAGTTGCAAATATTTGAGCCTGCCTTTGTGATTGTACTCCAGATTTTGGTGGCTTGTCAGATTCCTCAATTGCTTCCATTTACATATTTATATATGGCAACAAGTGTCATTAAATTCTCTAGTTAGTAATCTCACTTTGTTTAGCATTTATAGAACAGCCATGGCTCTTCTGATTGCCCTTCGACCCACACAATTATGTTCCTCGAATCCTATTCCATGAGAGGGATCAGTTTGGGTTAAATGACCAAGCAATAGGTTACAATTTTCTTGATGTTTGGTTGAGATTAAAGTATAAGTGGAGCCAAAATGTAAAAATCTAAAGGTGGGCAAATGCTATGGGTCCCACCTATTGTGAAATGTTGGTTGGTTATAGGGTGCATGTAGTTTTAATTTCTGCAAAACCGAAGACCCCACTCTGAAGGGGCTTACAATTTTGATTAGGAATGGGGATGAATATGGATGATCCGTGGTGGTGAAAACCAACCATTGTTCTTTGAATGAGGTTAGTAGGATGCTGCTAGTAATGATGGATCAAAACGGCGGCCGCTATATCAGTTGTGGTTGTGAGGATTGTAAAACCTAAACTATAACTTCAAATGGTTTCCTTTCCGTCTTTTTATTTATCTTCTCCCATTTTTACCACAATTCTTCTCAATGTTAGATTCCCAACAACACTTTCTTCTAATCTAAAGCTAGAAGATAGAATAATAATAATAATAATAATAATAATAATAATAATAATGCTGCATTGGATGGATGGCCTTGTAACCTTTTGAAGTTCCCATGGTTTCAGAAGTACAACTGCTATTTGGGAGAACTTCTGGGAGGATTTCTTCATATAAAATAACCCTCAGCAACAGTGTGGGAGGGATGTCCATATGATTAAGTTGAAAAGATGCATGAAATATGGCAGCAAATGCAACTACTGCCCTTGTTTCATCTTAAGTACTATTAATAACATAAAAGAATCTTTACAAAAATGCCCCTATATTTTCATGAAACCTCAAAAAAGCCCCTGTATTGTAGGTTTTTACAAAATCCTCAACTTTCATGTCTGTGTTTCTCACAGTCCAGTAAGGTAAACAAAACAAATGCCTCCAATGGAAATAGACGTAACGAAGAAACTGCACTAGGCCCACTTCATGACATGTCATTTTCATCAATAAACATGAGATGGCAATACAATCGCCATTCATAACGGGAAGGTGCATTTACCTATTTATATAACAAATCGTATGGTGGGTCAAAAATTGAGAGAATTTGCAGCTAATTGTATTTTAGGGGGACACGTGAGAAACGATACTAGATCTATCCGTTAATAAAATAAAATGAAATAGGTACTCATCGTCCATTGGTGGGAGGTGAACCTTATGTCAAAGTGGAGAAAGTGGAAGAATACCGTAAAAAAGCAGAAGATGAAGAGCTCGAGTACATAAGTACAAGCTTTAGCTCAACATATATGTATGTGTTCTCATAAAGCATGAAGAGTCATTGATAAGATTCGTGGGCATTTCTATAAGAAAAAACTTCTATTACTGGAACTTACACCTTCTCGAGCATTTTATCCAATTTTTTAACTGGTTTATTCTACAATGCCAAATGCTAGTCACAATAAAAGTTTCAATGAAGCCAAAGTCAATGAGGGTACTATGGTGAAAAAGTTAAAACCCACGGCTAGGGGACATAGTTATTCGATAGAAAGACCTACCTGTCATATACTTATTGTGTTAAAGGATGGCTCTAAAAAGAAAGCAGATCAGGATATATTTTTAGAAACAAAAATTGTATGGAGAGATCCTTTAATAGAAAGATATATAGAGAAGGGGAGAGAGAGAGAGAGAGGGTCAAAAAATAAATCCACTTGGTTTCAGCCTTGGTGAAAACCAAAGTCATTGTTTCCTTTGGTTCACACAACCACAAAGTTATCACATAGGTCTCCAGGAATATGAAAATCATGAGCATGCAATAGGATTTGAGGAAAACTAACATCCAAAATTTTAAAGAAAGGCCACAAATTTAAATGGTCCCACAGGCCAGAATCTTTCAGGTGATATGTGTTTTAATTCTTTGGGTGAGCCCCGCATAGAGTGAGCCCAAAAAAGTATATGTAATCACGTTTGGATGCTAAAGATCATATGTGGCAGACGACATCTTGATGAGGTCTCTCTCCCAATAGAGAGTAATTTAGTTTGTTGTAGCATTTATTTTCATCACTATCTCATGGGACTTGAGATAAGATGGCTGTCTAGCATTTATTTTCATCACTATCTCATGGGACTTGAGATGAGATGGCTACCCACCTTTCTCAAAACGGTTGTAACTGAAGTAGCAGCTTTAGGGAGGTGTTAGTGAAAAAAGAAACCATAATATAGTTGCCCTTTTGAAGTTTTATAAAAATATAGGGGCTTTTTTGTTAAAAAGTCTAACAGAAATAAATTCTCCCCTCCATTCATTCAATCTACATCTGCAGACAAAGACAAGATGTTGAAGCTTTTCACCATCATCTCTGTCTCTCTCCTCTTCTTCCATCTAAGCCTCTTCCCCACAGGGTGGTCTCATGAAGCCCTCATCCATGATGATGCATTCAACAAATCAGTTGCAGCTACAGATGATCCCTGCCACCCAACTGCTACTAACCTCGCCAACATGTCGCTCAAACTGGCTTTAACTGACGCCGCGCAGGTTCATTATTACATAGAGATTATTTTGAAGAGTGAAACATATCAACCCAAAAACGAAACAAGCTTAAAGGCATGTTTGGACTTGTACAACTGTGCTTTGGCTAGCCTGAATAAAGCTGCCGATGCTCTTAAAAGTAGGAGCTACTCATACCTGCGTAGCTGGGTGGATTCAGCAAGGGTATGCGCAGAGCAATGCGAGGATGAATTTGGTGGTCTGTCTCCCCTGACCGAGGAGAACAACTATTTTGTCAAACTGTGTGACATTGCTTTTGATATTAGCTCCCTTCTTGGATGATTCACCCCTTCATGCTTATCTGCCTGTTCCATGACAGTAATTCTTGTTGCTGATACCAATTCTATCATGCCATAAATAAATGCCCCAATAGTTCTGCTATCACGCATTCATGCTAACACTGGTTGTAGTTGAATCTATCTGCATTTATACTGGGAGTCAAACCATAACAGCTTTATCATTCGTCCTCAAACCATGACAGCTTTATCATTCGTCCTGTCAGAAGTACTACTTCTGTTCAGAGTAGATTCCAATTTTAGTTCAACGTATTTTTTATGATTTGCTTTATGTATCATTTGTCCTCACAATGTGGGATACGTTGATTACTTGATGGTGCTATTTAATTGTTATATGTGCCACTCCACTTTTTCCGAGGTTGAGATTGCACATTTTGATAATATAATTATGAATAAAGGACATGGATAGAAGTACCAAGAAAAAATCTGAGAAGTATAGCTGATGCCAAGATTTAGCTCAATATAGACCCAATGAAAAATAAAATAGTTGGGCAAGGCTTTGATGATGGTATGATGACTAAGCATCCTAAACAGGTGGTAATATAGAGACTAGCAAATGTAACTGATCACAACAATCAATGCCTTCAATGGATTATATCAACAAGAACAGATTAGTAAATAAGTAAATGGATTTTCTCCATAATCTACATGGGTTGAGGGCTTCGATATCCCTTACTACGTAAGGTAGGGATAAAGTAGACGAGTAAGCTTTCACAGAATAACCAATTTAAGCCTTTCAGGTCCCTCTTTCCTGCTTTGTATTCAATTCCTTGGAAGTCATTCACAGTAATGTGCGTTTTACAGATAGAAGAAAAAAAAAGGTGTGTCGTACAGAAAGCATTAGAAAAGGGAGAAGGAACATGACCCAGAATTGGTTTACTAGGTGATTGATATCTAAGCAGGCATATCCTACCAAAGGGAACGACTATATCTGATCGCCCACACCATCTTCACATTTATACATTCAATTTTAGCCCACTCAATAAAAGGGTAAATTCTTTAAATTCTATTAAATAAATAGAGTGCCACAAAAATACATAGGAATTAAACACATAAGAATTTATGGTAGAGTGAGATCTACCAGAGAATTATTAAAGAGATAAAAAGTGAACGATATCAGTGGAGATGTAGATAATACCTTCACTTTGTTATATATCGAATTACTATGGTGATGGTAGAGTATTTATTTTTCATTTTTTTTATTTTTCCAAAAAAAAGGTTATTTGATTTTTTTATTTTTGCAAATTCACTTTTTATCTTCATATTCAACCACTTACATAGGAATTCTCTTAATTCAATTCCTGGATCCTCAAGTTAAACTATCACTATAGGACCAGTAGCCCAATGCTGAAAATAATATAGAAAAAAGGGGCCTTTAGAGTTTCATAATTTCATCTTTATTCTCATTTTTTAAGTATTTCAATGTAAGAAGTTCTCCAAATTCATCCAACATGAATTGACTTAATCATTCAAACATGCAAGGTGCAAGAGGAATGATCCCATGAACAAGCCCAAAAGCATGCAACTTTTACAGGACATGCTATAATGCCCTTATACACCACAAATACGGCAAGGATATGCCATAGAAACAGCAAACACATGTTTTATATACAAAAAGTTAAGCATCGAATACGATACAACACAATACGTTCTCCATTTTGAAAAATCCGTGCGCCACAGGGGACAAGAAAACAACCCCTTCGCCTAAGGTCTCAACTAGTTATGAGACAATTGCAAAAATTTGTGCCCTAGGGCACATGGCCAAACTAATTTTCTTTTAAAATGAAGCACTCGATTTTGTTATGATTGTGGGTTCTAGATTACCGTTCTTGAACAAAATCTCACTCACAAATGAAAACATGAATAGGATTGTGGTTCTGCAAGACGAACAATAAATTCCATCCAGAGGATTAGCTGGTGCACTTATGAAAATGATTCGACTTTCTTGAGTAAGATCCATTGGGTGTTCTTGATTTAAGTCAAAATTTTGAAGATGTCCAAAGGTGAAAATTATGATGCATCGAATAAATGGTCTCTTCCCAAACAAGAGTCTAGCTCAAACAGCAGACTTCATCATCATCATCATCATATCATCAAAGCCTTATCCCAACCATATTAAAGTCGGCTACATGAATTATGTTTCTCCATTCTACTCAAACAGCAGACTATTGAGTATTAAAATAACAGAAATTTTGCATCCAATTGCAGTTGCAAACTTACACCTTCAAACATGAAAGCTTAGGTTGGGAATAAAAACAACTTCTATGACACAAGAAAATACAATGCATCCCTTAATTGTTAGTTAATCATTTACTATGTAACATTCAATCTGTTAAAAATACAGATTTTTCCCCCAACTCAATTTTCTGCAAGTTAGCTCTGCCAAAAATATTTCATATAAAGCTCCATCCAGGGGTTATCGCTTCCATCATTGAGTGAAAAATGCGCAGAAACTAACAGAAATTAAACTTCCTCCTGATTCTTTGTTGCACCGCTATTACCTGAAAAGGCAAATAAGATATTAAAAAAAATTAATTATGGGTGTACAATGTAAGGATAAATAATTTACTCATGTGATCATGATTCTAGTATCTTGCAAATAGTCAATACTGAAAACGGGAAAAGTTTAAATTAATTAAAACCGGACAAAATCAAAACAAAAATAAAGAATACAGTTTCTACTTTATGCAGGGTAAAAATAAAGAAAACTGTTTTAGGAATATAAATACACAAAACAACTTGCTTCATTCATGTGCTATTATCATTCATCGAAATTCAAATGCTTTCACAATTTGGCAGCATTCGAAGTTTAAAAAAAAAAAAAAAAGAAACCTTAAAACTTCTCATGGAATGTTTCAATCTCTTTCAATTAGATACAAACTGTATTTTCAGGTATTGCTTCCCCTAAAACAGACATTTGTTTTGGCTCTGGTAAATACTTGCACGTCCACACTCTACCCAAGCCCCTCACCATCAAAGATAGATACCTGGTTGTTTTTGTCGAGGGAATGTGCCTCACCACTTAGCTACCAGTGGATCAGCCTCAAAAGAAAAAGTTTTCACATTTAATTTCCTATTCTCTTCATTTACCTATATTACATATACGTATAAATAAATGGGCTGCATTCTTCCTAGTGGTACCTTTCATGAATTATGTTAGGTAACTCTTCTGCCACCCACATTGGGAACACCCTATGACAAATCCAACCCCCACGCAATTCACGAAAGGTGATCGAGTTATACAAACCTTTAGATTAAATTTCATAAAAAATGTACCATAAGAACCCATAAAAACTTTAAGGCCTATAAATCAATGATTGTAAGCAAGGGAAAATGAAATGCCTGAATGTGTTGATACATTGGGCTTCTCAAACCACCATGTTTCCTACCTTGTAATTAAGGGACAAGAAACACACTGGAATTTCTCATTGCATATCACCATTTCATTAACAGAGTTTTCTCAAATCTTGAAATCATACAAAACTAGTTTAACTAAAAATTATAATGATTAACAGTGTGGACATGAAATAAGAAGTCAATAGAATAATAGAAGTGCCTATTTACTGGTTAGAAAATCTAGGATTTTACATTAACATATGCAAAACAAATTTATCTAAATAATTCTAAAAAACTTACCGTATTCACTAAATATTACACTGCCAGAGCATAGCCCTTCCTCAACTTTAATTAATTGGAGGGTCATCCTCGGTCCAATCTCCTGAAGCTTGACAGCACTTTTTGTAGAAGCTCTGTTCACTCTACCAAGATCACTTTCCAGATTTACTGTTGCAGCTTCATCATCTGCCTCACTTTCTGATCCATAACCAGCCCTTGAGAAGGGGAAAAAAATGAAAGATTTAAGTCTATTTTACATCCAAAATCCTCATTTCTTAGAAAGCAAGTGTGAGTAAAAAAAAAAAAAGTTTTTCTATTTATTCGATTGAGTACAAAATTGTAACGTAGCACAAATTAAGGCATGCATTATAAATGATTTCAAACAGGTTTTGATGAATTCTCTCTCTTGATTTAACTAAAGATTTGGAAAGATGTTCATTTCTTTTTCTTGATCATTCACTAACTGTGAAAATATTTTAATTCACAATTGTCTGAGTGGGAATTGGAGAGATGTTCATTTCTTTTTCTTGATCATTCACTAACTGTGAAAATATTTTACTTCACAATTGTCTACATGTGTTTTAATGAACTGCCTCAACAACGATGTTTGTATCCCACCCAGACAGGCTTGTCTAATCCTTTCTCTTTTCAGTTTTCTGTGTGGGGCTGAGATGACCACTTGGGTCCAGCCTCTCCTAGAATTTTTCAGTATAGCTTCGTATATGTACGTTTCTTTTCTCAAAATATAATGACAGCTACCACCCAAACTAAATAAATAAATAAAGATGTTAGCCCCGCAAATCTAATTGGCAGCATTCATAAAATATTGGCTAAAATTCCTGCGAAACAGCTGCACAAATGCCTCGCCCTGTAATTTCTGATCAGCAAAGCACTTTAAACAAAGGCCATCAAATTTTGGATTCACTCCTGACTTGTGATTCCCCATGAACATATAGATTCTAGATATGAAACTATAAAGCTTGTAGTTACCTGAAAAGTAGATTTTAAGGGAGTATGTTATATGGTAGATTAGGACTCTTGATCATTGTTCATTCTATAGGGGTTCGGAGAAAAATGACGGGCATGGATAAATGAATGTGTTTCATCTGACTTCATTTCAATTATAATTGAATGGAGCTCCCAAAGTTTTTTTTTTTTCTGGTTCCCCATTTTCCTTTTTTCCAAAGTAGTTGTGGCTAAGGCAAGGTCACCTATTGTCTTGTGGATAATTTGTCAAAACAGCTGAAGCGGTAAACGAGATGATTATTGGAACTAGAGTTCCAAATTTAAGAAATCTGCCATTGAAGTTTCTCAACTCCAAATCAATGATAATACAATTAGCTTTTGTTGATACTAGCAGAACTTGCTGATAATTTGAACATAGTATTCCAATGGTTTAGTTGCTTCAAATCCCAAGGCTTTGGTTTTCAATTATTTGGAGTTGTTGAGTGGCTTCTCTGTTTGATCTTGAGTATTTCAGAGGAACCTTCTTGAGGATGAGATTGGGAGCTTGCAGGGCTTGTTGCTTTCTCTTTAAACTGTTTTTATATCACATTTAGGTGCCGATTAATTGATGGTTCGTAGGTGTGGGCTCTTCCAAGTGTCTTTCCTATATATGGAAAATTTGGGCTCCCTGTTGATGGTGACCTTAGGTAAGATGTTGACCCTTGACAAGCTTTGTTGTCAATATAAAGAGTTATATAGTTAATGATTGTCACTCTTTTGTTCGCAGGAAACCTGTCTCTCTTGTTCACAGGAAGCGTGTCTGCTCAGCATTTGCCTTTTTTCATTTTTCTCCCGTTGATTGGTGACATGACTTGAACCTACATCCCCGAGGTTGCAATAGTGAGCACCTGTCACTTTCCCACAGGCTCTCTCTGTTCCGCATTTACTCTAGATCTGCCCTTTAGCTATAGAAGGGTGGAACCATTTCTTTCATTTTTATAGTGCTAAGTGGTTATATGCATCATTCAGTGAGAACTCTAATCGAAATGTGAATGTTTGGTCATCCTTCAAAAAGAATATCCATTTCGTGGAATTGTACTTGCATATCAATTTGGCTATATGACTCAAAAGAAATAGGACTTCCCAAAATTTAGAAGCTCATGCTTCTACGGTGGCTGTGAAAGCTCAACTGATGTGACCTCCTGGGCCATGTCTACCCTAATGTTTGTAAGACTTTTAAGTTTCTTAGTTTCAGAGAGGAGTCCAGTATGGTGATTGACATAGCATGGGGAAGGAGAATAGCCAATAGGCTATTTTCCAATCCAAAAGGCTTAGGATAATCTGTCTAGGCCTCACACCAAAGATAGTAATTCAACTCACAAGGAGAAAACTAAAATCTCATTCAATAAAAATGTAGTCTATCCCATTAGAAGAGATTACATCTATTTAAAACTAAACTACTCTCCAAATAAAGAAATAAACTAGTTCAATCCAAACAAAGAGTCCTAATTAATATATAAAAGCAATATCTAAAGCTTAAGAAAGCAACTATTACTAATAAAGCAACTACTATTAATCAATTTTCGGTGCTGGGCTTTAGACTTGGGCCTACGGGTATAAACTTCCAAACATGGTCCATTGGTCTAGCCTACATCAGCTCACCCAGGCTTGAAAAAACTCGACTCTGGTGAGTTGTTAGCTTGGCACTTCTCATATAGATCTGGATTGAGTCGCTGAAAGTCAATAACAATAATCCATGTCACTTCGAAGAATGGTTTTCCTTCCCACTTGATCAAGAACTTGTATAATTCGCCATTCTTCGTAGAAACAAGTTGATCATCAAAAACATCTTCACTTTCTTTTGGAGGATATGGATGGATGGAAAGCCGAAGAGCTTGTTCTTCAAAAGATTCATCAGCATGATGTCCACAATAAATTATCAAATCTTCAACATTAAATGTGGAGCTGATATTCATGTCCGAAAGAAGGCATAAAACATATGCATTGAAGTTGATTTTCTTCATAATCTTAAATGGTCCTACACTTCTTGGGTGTAACTTCTTGTATTTTCCTACGGGAAATCGTTTCGGCTTCAAACGAACAATGACCATGTCTCCTTCATCAAATTCAATATGACTTTGCCGTGAATCTACATGCTACTTATAAGTCTCAATACTTTTAGCAGTCTGTTGGCAAACTTCATCATGGATTTACTTCATGTGTTGTGCAAATTGTTCAACTTCTTGACTTGACCTGGCATCAACTGGTGATGGGCTTAAGTCAATAGGAAGACGTGGCTTGACACTATTAATAACTTTAAATGGCGATCTTCCAATGGTTCTGTTGATGGAATTATTGTAAGCGAATTCCGCCATGGGTAAAATCAGATCCCATGAAACAATATGATCTCCAATAAGATATCAAAGAAGATTTCCCAAACTCCTGTTGACAACCTCTATTTGGCCATCAGTTTGCGGATAGTATGCACTAGAATATTGGAGCTTTGTGTGCACCATGTGCCATAAGGTTTTTCAAAAGAAACTAATGAATTTTGTATCTCTGTCCAACACAATTGTCTCGGGAAGACCATGCAGACAAACTACCTCTTTAAAGAAAAAAGTAGCAATGTTCTTCGCATCTAATGTATGAAAACATGGAATAAAATGTGCCATCTTGGAAAAACAATCAACAACAACAAATATCACATCTACCTTCCTTGCTATTTTGGGTAAACCCAAGACAAAATCCATGCTTAGATCTTGCCATGGTTCATGTAGAATAGGGGGGAAGAAAAATAGCCAATGTACTATTCTCCAAGCCAAAAGGCTTAGGATAATTTGTCTAAGCCTCACACCAAAGACAGTAATTCAACCCACAGGGAGAAAAAAACTAAAATCTCATTCAGTAATAATAATGTAGTCTATCCCATGAGAAGGGATTACATCTATTTATAACTAAACTACTCTCCAAATAAAAAAACAAACTAGTTCAATCCAAATAAAGAGTCCTAATTAATATATAAAAGCAATTTCTAAAGCTTAAGAAAGCAACTATTACTAATAAAGCAACTACTATTAATCAATTTTCAGTGCTGAGCTTTAGACTTGGCCCTGCGGGTATAAACTTTCAAACGTGGCCCAATGGTCTGGCCTACATCAGTGATGCTAAACTCTTTTAGTTTCTTAGTGTCAGCCTCATTGACATTATACTTTTGCATGGCTTTTTGATATAAACTTTGTTATCTTCCCAATAAATAAACGAGTAAATCACAAGTCATCTATGATTCAATGTATAAATAATACAGCGTGGAAAACACATTTGCACTAATGAGCAGAACGATGTACATCATTAATCAGTTCACAGTAACAAGTTAGGTCCAGAATAATACCTTAAAATCCCATCTTGTTATGTTCACAAACAGAGAACTAGAAACTAGAAAATACTATTCCTTTTTTCCTTCTCTATTCCTTTTTTCTTTCTCTCGATCGTCCTCTCTTTGGCAATCAAACCCTACCATCTTAAGACGGCAGCGCTCATTCCATGGCCGGGGGGAAGAAGTCACCCCCATCAGAAACCTCCTGATGCAGACAAGGATCGTCTGAGGTCAAATCTGAAGGAACTTTTTAACTATGGTGAAGACAGGTCTGCGAAGGTGACTGTAGTGCTGCTGATGGGGTTGAAGAAGGGTCAGGATGATCTTCTTCCAGACGATCTACCCAAGGATATCATCCAGGAAGCAAGCACAAGGACTGGTAGCCAAACTGGCATGTTCAGGTTGACATACAAGGGGATCCCTACAGCAACAGCAACTCGCATCCCTTCTGGTACATCCCAGAAAACATCATCCATGGAGGATGAGGATTCTGGCGACGATGATAGGCCTTTGGGACCTTCTGAATCAGGTTCAACAGCGAATGATGATATGGAAGGTGGAGAGGAAGCCCTAGATGAGCAAGTAATAAAACTTGTGTAGCTGCTGCAACTCAGAACCTTCACCAGGTTCGCAACCAGTTAGAGAAGGTTCAGACTAAGGGGACTGCGGACAAACAAACAGAAGGGTTTGGCGTCCTTCAGGCAACCAGCCAAGTTCCAACGATGACCTCTGGGATCCAATCTGAAAGGAACAACATGCCGGTTTCTTCCGATGGGATACATCAGCAAAGTGCTGTTGCAGAAGACATACCGGAAGGGTGAAGGGAGTGGGAACCAAGCAACCTCAGGCGATGACTCACAAGGGTCTGCAGATTGATAAAGAACCAGTGCCCTTAGCATGGCCCTCATTATTCGTTCCTGCAGAGAAACAGGATCGATCTTTAGATGATGTTGCAACCCCCTGCGTCAGGGGAAACCAAGGCACGATTATCTGATGAAGATGTCACACAGGCAGTGAAGATATGGAGGAACTCCCTAGTGGTAGTGGCATATTTTGTAGGAAAGAGGGACAAATTACTTCGCTGTTCAGGCTGCACTGGGGAGGGCCTGGTGTCAGTTTGAATTCCAGATACATACTATGGAAGATGGGCCCTCCTATGAGCATAGTCAGAGAATCCTTGAAGGTCCTTGGGTGGTTAAGGGAATCCTCTTGTGTTAAGGAGATGGAACATTGGCGTTTCCATGCAAAAGCATGACTTTGAAATTATCCCAATCTGGATAAAACTCCCAAACCTAAACTTCTGTTTCAGATCGAGGTGCAAAATAACGAGCCTGATAGGTTAACCACTACATATGGATCAGGCAACAGCAGAGGGTACTCGTTGAGCCTACGCACGAGTAATCAAGTGAGTGTAGAGGTAAATGTTAATTCTACTTTGCCAACAGAGATCACAATTGAGTACAATGGTGTTTCCTTTCAACAAAAGGTAGATTATGCATGGAGACCATCGCCATGTAGACAAAGCAAAACTTTCAACCAGACAGAAGCAGCGTGCCTTCTCAAGCCGAAACAGAAGCAAGTTTGGGTGCCAAAACAGAAAGGTTCTTCTCGATTGCAAGATGAGATGGCACAATCTAGGTCCAAACAAAGCTCACAGGTGGACAGTGATGGGTTTCAGGCCGTGCAAGGCAGGCTGAAACCACCAAGTTCAAAAAAGAAGACAATTGCTCCGGTAACCCACTCAACTAGTCCAATAATGAAGATAGGTGATTCTGCATGTCCATCGAATAGATTTGGCTGCCTATCAAATCTGGAAGGAAATTCAGAGGTGTCCACTGAGGAATTTGCTAGTACCACGGCTGTGGTGAATGCTAAAGGAAGCTCATCGGGTTTGTTAGGAAACCAGCCTTCTTCATCTACCCATGCCTCACAGCGGCCTCTACAGCAGAAGGTAGCATTGAAAGGCATAGTTATTCATCAGGATTAATTATGTCGTTTCTGCTGTGGAATGTGCATGGCCTCAGGCAGAAGAAAGAAATAAAATTAGATCTTTGCATATTTCTTTGGTTGGTTTAGTTTAAACAAAAAAAAAAAAAAAAAAAAAGGAGTTCAGCATACATTGTGAAGAGTAGCATTGTTCCTTCTAGGTGGTTAGATGCATCTAATTTAGACTGCAGTTCCACCATGTGTATATGGATTCTGTGGGATCCAAGAGTCGTAGATGCGCAAGTGGAGGATGTCAATCCACACCCTATCCATTGCCAATTCAGCTTTCATCAGATTCAGTTTGCTTTCACTATATGTTATGGAGCTAACAATTATATCTTGAGGAGGGAGTTATAAAGGTAAGTTGTGGGATATGCACAAACTACATCATCGTCTTTACTCTTTACCCTGGATAGTGGGAGGAAACCTTAATACAGTGCGATGGAATTCTGGAAAGGAGAAGTGATGGGGGAGGGACACTCCTAGAGCACAGAGTCTCCTGGATGTGAATGAATGCATTGATATAGCAGGGTTAACAGGATATCCCAATGTCTGGACCTTTCTTTACCTGGATGAATTCTGCTGTGGGGGCTACTCGTATTGCCTGTAAGCTGGATAGAGGTCCGGGAAATGTGGCTTTCTTCCATTCCAGCCCTTTCCGAGGAGAAGTTCTTCAACCAGGTTTACCTGATCACTCTCCTTTACTTTTTATAATGACAGAAATAACCCAGAGAAAATCCCCAGTTTGCTACTTTAATTATGGGGTTAGAATGGAAGGATTCTTTGATGCAGTGAGGGATGCTTGGGACATTGAGGTGGCTGGTACTCCAATGTTTAAAATAGTCTCAAAGTTGAAAATGTGAAATGCATACTGAAACAGAGGAATAAAACTAATCAGAAGATTCCCATTAGATTTCAGCAAGCCCAATCCAAGCTTGATGAAATACAGCAGAGACTTACATAAGACCCAGGAAATATTCGCCTGCAAGAAGATGAAAAGGGGCTAAGCACTCCCTAGATATGCCCCTAAGAATGAACGAGAGCATGATTAACAAAAATCCAGAGACCAGGCAATCAATTTGAGAGATAGTAACACGCGGTACTTCTATGGTTTAATGTAAAAGAGGCAAGCATCTTCTTTCATTGCCAAGATCCAAGACTCGGAGGGGATTGAATATCAAGACCAAAAAATTATTGGGAATATTTTTGTTGATTATTTCAAAAAGATTCTTGGATCCAGGGTGGATGAGGTGAATTCTGATCTCTCCAATATTGTACCACATGGTAAACTTTCTGATGAAGACGTGGTTCAGCTGGGGAAACCTGTTACCATTGAAGAAATGAGAATGCCATTAAAATGGCAAATCCAAATAAAGCACCGGCCCGGATGGATTTAATGCCCATTTTTATAAAGTGTGTTGGCCGATCACTGGTAATGATGTCTCTAGGGCTATTGTGGATTTCTGCTCTTCTAAATTGCTTAACCAGGTGAAAGCCACTATTATAGTTCTGGTGCCTAAAATGGAGAATGCTCTTTAGCCTACAAGATTATTGCTTGTATATTGGTTGGCAGATTGAAGCCTTTAATGGGGAAACGATAGGTCCTATCCAGTCTGCATTTATTCATGGTAGATCTGTTGCTGATAATTTATTGCTTGTCCAAGATCTTCTGTATCAGTTCAACTTGAAAAGATGCCGTCCCCTTATGTGTTAGAAGATTGACTCGGCTAAAGCTTATGACAGTGTCAAGGACTTCCTCCAAGCTGCGTTGAATGCTATGGCATTCCCGGACCACCTCATTGTTATGCTGCTGACCGGTGTTACAAATCCCCATTATTCAGTTATGATAAATGGGCAAGCTACTGGGTCATTTTTCTGGTACCCAACGACTGAGATGGGTGCCCTCCCTCTCCATTTCTATTTACAATAGTAATGGAATTCTTCTCAACTTTGATGAGTACTTGTGCTAATTCCATGTTGATCCCTTCTCCTTATTTTAAAGTAGGAGTTACTGTTTCCCACCTCTTGTTTGCAGATGATGTAATCATTTTCAGTAAGAGTTCAATGATGGCGGCAAGGAACCTTATGGCTCTTCTGGAGATTCTAGGAACTTCTCGGATCTCGCAGTGAACTGGGGGAAAAAGCACAGTCCTATTCTCCAATACACCTGATGAAGAAAAGCATGTCATATCCAATATGCTGGGCATGGAGGAAGGGAAGTTTCCATTCAGGTACTTGGGCGTTCCTTTTACCATGAAAAAACTTACTTTCCAGGACTGCAAACCACTGCTGGATAGTTTTTAGAAGAGATTCTCAGGATGGAAGTCCAAAATCCTTTCCTATGAGGGAAGGGCAGAATTGATAAGATCTACGCTCTCAACTTTGCATTTGTTTTGGGCTACTGTATACACGCTCCCAGCCTCAGTTTTGCAGGCCATTGGTAGATTAAAGAAAAACTTTTTCTGGAACTCCTGGACTGAGCACTACATTCATCCTATAGCATGGACCAATATTTGTAGATCTTGAGCTCATGGAGGATTTGGGATAAAGGATGTAAAGACGTCGAACGAAGCTTCCCTTCTTCGTCAAGTTTGGAATGTGGTTTTTCAGAAGCGCAATTGCTGGAAAGATTGGGTCAGAGTAAAGTATCTTCTAAAATGTTCTTTCTGGGATGTACAAGCTACTAATTTAGCTTCTTGCGGGTGGAGATGTATTCTGTTGATGCAGCCACAGGCCTTGCCTTGTGTTCGCCATCTGATAGGGGATGGTAACAGGACGTTTTTCTGGACTGATCCTTGGTTGCAAGATGGAAGCCTTGTGGACATGGTTGGTAATCGGGCAATCTATGATCTTCGAATGGGTAGGGATCTCAAGGTGCATAGATTTGTTGGTGAATGGTGACAATTGCTGGACTCTTACCCATCCAACATCAGGTGATCTAATCACAAAATGGAACATTATCAACTAACATGACGCACCTACTAGCTCATTGCATGATGAGATAGTTTGGACCCTAGAGGACTCTGGGAATTTCACACTAAAGTCTGCATATGATGCATTGTTCAACCCTCAAACCAGGCTGCAATGCCTTGGCTGGCTGCGTCTGGTTTAAAGGGTGAATTGCTAAAAACTCTCTCCATGCATAAATCGTGTTTTGGGGATGCTTAAAGACTAAAGATTTCCGGTTAAACAGAAGAGCAAAGTGTGATCCTGGGTGTATATTAAACGATAGTAGGAAGGAAGACTTGGTCAATCTGTTCTTGCGGTGCCCATATACGCAGATAGTGTGGAAAGGACTACTGGAAAGGCTCCGTGTACAACCAATTCCATGCAGTTCTATTGGTGAATTGGTATCTTCTCTACTGAGTGGTGCTGATGACACTTCTGCTGGATTATTATGTTTGGCACATCTCATCTTTCCTGCGTACGCATGGCATATTTGGGGGGAAAAGGAACCAGCACATCTTCTCCAGAAGTCTAAAAGGCCGCATCGGATCTTACACAGCATTATTCATCAGATTCAAAGTAGAATTATTTACTTGCTTCCATCGCCTTATAATAGTGTGTGGAATATCCCCCCTAATGCAGGTCATGTAGGGAGTACTCAACGACAATCTGTCATATACAATGGATGGAGATACTCTGTCCTTCATGTAATAGATTGCCTTGTGGGAATTTTATGGAATCCTAATGGGCATTCTCTAGAAGCTTATATGAGGTTGGATGCTGATTATTATCAGGAGCTCCTTTTCTTGTTCGGGCGTCTTCCCCCTCAAATTAATGACGTTTGCCTAGAGGTGGATGGAAAACTAGAAGCGGCATTGCACGATCCATCACAGTACCCAAGGAGTTATAGATTTCAGTTTAGGAAGCTAGCGCAGCTTCTTCATCAAATTGGATCACATAACTTTTCTCATATTTCTCCCATCACATGGAGAATTGGTCGGTGTATTAAAGAAAAATATTCACCACCTGTGCTTATTGGCTGGACCCTGAGCCTGGGTGTGGACTTCTTAGTTGATTTGTTTTTCTGATTCCTGGGGTATGCCCCAGTGGGGATCTTAGTTAGAGATCCTCTTCTGTACTATTTGTTTCAGTATAATAAAGGAATTACTTACCCTTTGGAAAAAAAAAACTAGAAAAACTCCATTCTACTTTAAAATCTCATCTTGTTAAGTTCACAAACATTAAACTAGAAAATACTCCATTCTTCCCTACACTACACTTGTGCTTGATGTGGTTCACCTTCAATGCAAATATTTAAGGGGTGAAAGACATCTTACTTTGTAACAAAGTCGCTCACGTCTTGGAGACTCCGCAAATCTGGCACCTTATGGTTCAGAACAAATTTTCTAATCCTACGAGAGACACCCACAGGCTGTAATCTGATAGAATAATGTCGAAAATCAATAAGCTTCGTATCTTTATCATAACTGAGCAGCACAATCCTTTGACATGAGGAAAGCTTGACCTAAAATAATGAAGGATAGATCAAATGAGAGGAGCAACTATAACACAACCAAGGAAAGCAAGGAAGATAAATAAAAATACAAATTAAAAATTAGAAGAAGTCAGGGCAAATACGGTGTTAATATCAATCGATGGAAATATGTTCTGGAACATGATCGTTGTGAGTTTGAGATGCTGTTCCCCAGTGCCAAACCCAGAAAGAACAATCTGCAATTAAAATTTCCAAAATCATTGTCGATAAAAGACTGTAAATCACTTTTACACAAAATAACAAATAAAAATAGCTTGGGCCACCTTCAACACTATATTACATCTAATAGAGTTTACAGTTTTTGCAGCAATGCCATAAAAATATGGTATCAGTTTTGTCAGAAAAGAAATGCTGGTCAGCACATATATCTTCCAGCCAAAATTTTAAACCATGGTGGACTGGGCTTAGACACTCCCCTGATGAAGCCCAGGCCCCAGACGTAGCCCATTGCCAAAATTTAATAATAATAAATTAAGAATCTTCATAGAAACTACTATGAAAACAATACAATATATACATATGACTACAAACCAATTACACAATCAATATACCATGTATGATAGAAGCTTTAAGTTGATTATTAGTCAAATATATAGTGCTAGGAGCATTACCAGAGGTGAGCTTTTGAAAAGATCCGGAGGACATCTAGGACGAGCTTGAGAATGAGCCACATCCACTGCCAATGAATACTCATGTATTTTGAATGTGAGAGTGGGGCCTTGGGGGGTTCTTGCAACCCTCAGATAGGGTGAGCTTTCTGTCTTTGATAAGATTAGAAAATGTGTCACACCCAGTGGCCCTGCAACATTCAAAAAGTCCTTGAGATTATTCCGTTTCTTCTCCTGTCAATGTCAAACAAACACAACTACATTAAGTAAGCAGTTTCAGATGATACAAGGAGAAAAGAAAATTGAGAAATGTATGGTGCAAATAATCTCAAAAACTCTTGAAGGCTTTTTGGACGTGAGGAGACAGGTAGTGGACAAGGCATTTTCCCTAGAACTCCTCTTTGCCCTGCTTGGTTTTAGATTTTTGTGGGGGGAAGCCAGGACCAATAAGAGCAGTGGAGATTTATCTACTTTGTTGAGAAAGGCAAAAATAAAAACCCACAAAGTGATAAAATAACTTCCAACACCTTTCGATTTTTCTCCACTGCCATTTTCTCCAATGAAAACCAAGGAAACCCACATCTTCCACTTTCCCCAGAATCCCTACATCCCACTGCATTGCCCGCTTACTCTTTATAAACATCACTTGCAGACATACAACATAGGTGTAACCTGAAGGGAACCAAAAAGATGGATGTTTCTATCCGGTTCCCTAAAAATGAAATTTGTGAAAACGGGAATCTACATTCTACAACCATAACACTAGTTCGAATCAGAACGTCTACCCATCATTTTTTATCAACATAAGCGCACACCAATCTTGCAAGCAAACGTGTTAATTCATGCATGTATCATCTAGGCATGCACACACATGCAATATTTACATGTGAAATTCGACGGGTCTGTACGTATTCTTGTATTTGTACATAGTTTTCACTAAATTCTTCGAGAAAGCAGACGCATTGTTCTTAACATTAGCATACATACATCATTCTCATGTAACAAACATCTCCATTACCAAGCTACAGCAGAGTGAGAGGATTAAACAAACAGGTCAGTTACCTTCAAATTGAGCGCGGTATGCGGGAGCATCAGCTTTCGCAAGTCCATTTGAAGCTGCCGCAAGGAAAGCGGAAGCTTTCCTCTAGAGAAGACGAAGCTTTTCGGGATCTTATCGCCCGTAACGTGATCGACAGTGGGCTTTCTCACGACTGGCTTGACAAATCCCTTCTTCTTCTTCATCTTCTTCACATCAACCACAAAAACAAACCATTCAGCATCGAGAAATGTCAGAATGCAATCAAGTTCAGGAGCATGACAAATCTGCTTACGTTTCGAAATCGAGCCATTTGATCCGATTGAAGTTTACTTTTAGGGTTCCTGAAAACGAAACCGAAAATCCATACAACTGATTACATGGTTATGTATTGCAAAATGAGAATCAATCAAAAACAGAATTAGGGTTTCCTTATCATCATACCTTGAGTCCGTTTATCGAAGAACTCCCAATCTCTTCAACACAGACGCGATCCTAGGGTTTAAACTTGAACGCTGAAGAGGAAGAAGTAGGGTTTAAGAAGGTGTCTTGTCTTGTCTTGTCTTGTCTTGTCTGGTCTTCCCTCTTGTTTTACTTTTAGGGTTTAAGGACCCGACCCGAACCCACTAAGATTGATTGATTCATTAATAAATGGGTTGGACTGGGGTTGTGCAGACCAATGTTACTGATAGCGCTCAAAGGAACCTACACCCAGATTGCTACCCTGTAACAGCTGTGATTGTATGATAGATATGATTTTCTTACTTATTCATAGAACAAAATATTAAAAAAAATAGAAAGAAAGGATAAGAAAAGAGAAAATAAAACGGGGGCTCGCTTGTAAGGGCTTCAATTGTTTGTTTTGTGGTGTGGAAAAAAGTAGAATAAAGTAAAATTTTATAAAAAGATGTGTGGGTTACATCTACATAACTTAAATTCAAAATTTTTTCCTTCTTTTCCAAAAGAATGTTAAAAGCAACCAGTAAATTACAAAAAAATATCTATTTTTTATACTACTATTTTATTTACAAAAAAATTCTTTATCAAGTAATTAAAAATAAAAGATCATCATAACCTTATAACCTCGTGATATTTTATTTCCTCTTGGTTTGATTTCGGATTTACTCTATTCTACTTTATTCTATCCCCTGAATAAACTGCTCCAACCTGGTTTTGTTTCATTGTTTTCCTATTTATGATTTGTAATATAAAACCTGAATAGAGATAGATAAGGTTCTGATTCTAAAAATCTTCATTTCAAAATTTAGACTAAGTTATTGAACAAGACACTGTTCAAAAATTTTAAAATCCAGACCCGCCCAAAACTGAAAACATTGCGACCAAATCTGCTCCTAACATGAGTAGGTCATGGCAGGTCACCCATTTAATCATTTATTATAGATTCCAGATCATTCACCTACAAATCAGAGTCATGGAAGTGCATTGCCGTCGGCCCTGCTGAATTGAAGTACCAAACTAGCTCAGCAGGCCATGCCTGAAATCACAGCCGTAGGTAATTCAATCCATAGGCCCGAGCCCAGACCATTTTGCAAGACTGGTTGTAATGGGTTAGTATAAGATGGTCAGTTTTTTAGTAATTAGGCAAATAACCAGATGGGCTTTTGCAAAATCCGGGTTTTACCAGGCCCAAGTATAACCCATATACAAACCTTTAGAGTAAACACCTTGGAGCAAAAGATCCTTGTCAAATGTTAATTCCCAGTTCCCGGACTTGTTGTCAAATGTTAGATCCAATTATCGCAGGCAAAAGTTGCAATGGGCTTAATGGATTTCCCATATCTGATTTTTCCCCTTTTTTTCTTCTGGATCTTCAAGGTGGACTACCAAATGAGGCAGGCTTGCATCTAAGTTTTATGACAATTTGAGGGCTTGGGTGGCCTAGGCCGACATAGGATCCTTCAAGACTACTGTGAGCTGAGTTTGGGCTTACCATTCATGCCTAAGAGTAGGCTTATGTGAAATTATAGAGCCGAAAGCAAGTGGGCTGAGCTTGGGCTTTCTTTCTAGGTTTGCCCCAAAGCCAGCCTAGCCTGTTTACAGCATGGTCATGGAACTAGTTCTCACTTCCTTGACCCTGAGTCAACTCGTATCTGTGAGACACTGAGTCAGGCTAGTCGAGCTAGTTTTCTGAGTCCACGGAGTACTCAGCCATAAGCACCCAACTTACTCTACCTAGTGCCCGGTGACCTTCCGAGTACCGAGTCAAGTCTGAGTTTCCGAGTTTCTAACAGTGTTCCTACTGTCCCATTCTTTCCATGCACTGAACCAACTTGTCAACCCCACTCACATCTATGAGATGGTAGCCACCATCTTCCCTTCTAGCAGAACAAAACCACATAGAATCAATGTCATGTCCTCTACTATTTACATTCACAAGAAAATCACCATTCTTCACCTGCCTGCTTACATGTAAATCATATATATTCACCCATCTTAATCCTCTCTTATTGCATTAACTACCCTCCAGCTTGCATTATACAAGAAAATTAGTTGCATAAATAATCCTTATCCACTTCCTTCTCTTTCAGATCACTTGCATCTCTTTAAAATTTAAATGTTCCACGGTACTTGACGCAAACCACTAGTAAATGCACATGTTTTTGCTTAATAGGATGGCTACAACCCTTTTAGTTTCTTGATTAGTAGTTTTGTTCTCTTCCCCATCTTTTGCTCTATATTCTTTTCCCAAGAGGCACAGGTGAGTGCAGTTCTAGACTTAGGAAAGCTTAGGAATAAGGCTGTAAGGGTTAAGCAGTACAGCAGCGATGGCGTGGCTCTTACTAACAAATTCACATACACGAGATGATGGAGTACAGGAAATCATAGCCTGAATCTTTGGTCAATGTCAATGTTCATGCAGTAACACTTAGATTGGAGGACTATGGATAGCACTTCTCACTCTTTTATCTTCACACGATGTTTGGTTTATGATAATGCATATGAATAATGACTTACAAAGTAAAAGCACTACCTGTTTCAACCTTAAACTGCAACGAAACAGATTTACATTTTGAGTTTTAGTGAAACATATTACATTTGTCCCCAACCTAAATGGAGTATTATGCTCAATCTAAAATGGGTGTTACTATGCAGCAGTTGCTGATCAGATTAGAGTTGGGACTTCTACTGTAGTCCAGCTCTAAATTCTTCTTATAGCCCAGCTTCTTTGTTCTTTTACCTTCTGCTTTTTTAATTCCTTTCCGAGATTTTTGATAATCAAATCATTGGTATAGGAGAATTCCAAGTGCCCTAAGATAAGATTAAATAAATATGCACATGATTGACATAATTAAAGAGTAATACAGTGATCAAAATTTTGTTACTTTTCTTCTTTATTTTTGCCTTCAGGCTTTTGCCGGTTACAATTGTATCTGTACCACACAAACATAAATCCACAGTAACACAATTGCTGAAGTTGTAGCTTTTTCTCTTCCTGTGTTTTCCTTTTCTTTTTTATTCCTCTCTGAGCTTTTGATGATCATTCAACTTCATAATTTACATGGTGACTTTGTTCAAACTATGAACATTCTTTTTTTTCTTTTCCATATACAACCAACAAGCATATGGTAATGCATCTTCTTCTTCTGTTTCAATTGCTTTCTACAAAGGGATCCACCCCTGCTAATTCATGGAAACAAAGGTGAGATTCATTGTTTAACCAAACAACTACACTGCTTTTAGCAAGAATCAGGCCGGCATATGGAATTAGCACAGTTCTATGCTCCAAAAGAATAATAGACACATTTTATACTCACTTTCAGAGTGGGCTATACATATCATCTGAGTCAGCATCCTTCCAATTTGAACAAAATGACTGAGTCTTATGTTACTTGCCCAACATTCACATTTCAGTAACAGGTATCAGATTCGACTTGTAAGGGTCAAGTCCAAAACAACTCAGCCAAGTTCTAAAAACGAAGAGATATATAAAGAGATCTAGCATACTACTTAAAAATGTGAATCATTAGATTTTGAGCCAGAACAAAATTCCACATGGTATGCTAAATATTTTGATATTTGGGGCCTCATACAGGTATTATTATTTAGATTGTGTAGTCAGATCAGCATACCTTAATTGAACCGGTCTCTGTACCACATAAGATAATGCCATTTGCAGTGAGGAGGCTTGTGATCTTGCTGCCTGCTGATAATCTACCAACTTTCTGTGGCTTTTCTCTCAACCATATCTGTTTGCATTAAATGTTCTTCTAAGGTAGTGTTTTCTTGTTCAATGGAGGAAATTGAAAAGATCGGAAAACAGTACTGCTTCATGATTTTCAGAAGTTCTACTTAAAGGCGGATCTGATAAAAAGGATTCCTTGGACCTCATAAAAAATGTTGAGTTCTTACTCAGTTCGCAAAAAACACTTTATATATACACATGTATAAAAGAAGCACTAATCACCTGAAGGATGGTTGGCGATGAGCTGCAATTCAAGTACATGAAGTCCTCCACAACTTCCAGTGCTAACACATTTGTTCGTCTGTCCATTGATATTGAAACTTTTGTTCCGTTGCATTTTCTCCACTCCTGAATTATTTCTCCAATCAAAGGATTCACATCAACTAAAGACCAGCCCTATGATTTATTATACATACCTTGAAATTTGATCCCTCAACCGTTTCACTGGCGCAGTAAATCCAGTCCTTGTACAGAACGATTGAATTGATTGGCTGTTTCTGCATCCACCAGCTCCTTGTAGTTGCTTTCATCTCTCTCATTTCAGCAGTAACAATGTCTACCTCCTGAAAAGAGTTCAGTTTCATGTAAACAGGTTACACACTCTCTAAGTTTTTAGACCGTACCCAACTATCACACTAACCTGTATGCTCGAGTCGGTGCACCCAATGAAGATCTTACACTGAGCAACAGCAATGCATTTGACATGTTTACTCCTACAAATAGTTTGGATGGTTCTTGTTCCATTGCAAACCTGAAAGATCAATTATGTCATGTTGGAAATGCTGATCCCAAGACTATTCAACACATGGAACTTCCATAAAGAGAAGTTTTTGAAACTAATCATGTGAAGGGCTGTAAAACACTGAACCCAATTAAGCATATTTAGCAATTAATTAAGATATTAGCTAATTAACATAGAATTGATCTAAATAATGATGTTTAATCTCTAATTAGGTTAGATTAAGTTTATTTTTGTCTCATTGAGTTTTATGGGTCAAGTTCGGGTCATAGATAGGTAGTTTGGGTCGGGTTTAACCTTAATTAGGTAAATGAAAGCCCTTTTTCATAATTTTAGATTTCATGGTTTTGCATCATACATGCATCATATTGATATCATCGCATTTGTCTTGTTGAGGCTTTAAGTCATTTGATTCAATTTGAAGCATGTGGAGTTTAAGTTGACTCAAAATGAGAATATATTGAAGAAATAGGACTTTCATATAAATTCAAGAAAGATCACTTTAAAACAATCCCAACCATCTCATTCGTGCATTTTCTCTGTTCTGAGCTACAGTAGTTCCTCTTCTTATCAAATGCTACATTCGATTCTTCTTGGAAACAAGTTTGGAAGGCATGCATGTGTAACTAGGAGCTATCATTCCTCCCATCTCATCATCTTCTGCCTCTACTTACATCTTGGGCTGTAGGATCTTAACCTTTTCTCACAAATCAATTCCCAAGGTAAGATCTCTTACCCATTTGTATAAGCCTTAGTTCAATGGAGTCTAGAAGACTCTTATCTTTGACATGCACACATACTTTTCATTCATTCTTACATGTATGGCATGTTAGGGCCAAGTACAGTGGGTTCTTCTTCTCTATTTGAGCCAATAAAAGGAATACTGATTTGAATACAAATCTAAGGCAAGTATAAGCTAATTATTGTTGAATGCATGTTGGTAACTTGTGATTCTTGTAAATCTATTAAATTCTAAATGTGATTTTTAGCCCTATACCTTTGTTTCAAAATGCATAATGAGGCTGTCTAAGTAAATGAATGAAATGTGGAATGAGAATGTTCAATGGTGGAATTGTGTAGGAATGACTGCCCTGGATTAGCTAATAGACATGCAGTCAGAACCCAATATCATGGGTTGAAGAGGAGCCTTTTGTAACTAATTCAGCTTCAAAATTTCTAAAGCTTACTACTAAGCCGTAAATTGTGTTACAGCTAAGGCGTACTGACCCAAAAGCCTGACAAAAAGAGAAGTCAAAAATTTTCTTTTGCAGCTAAGCTCATGACTTGACTGTGAAATGCACTACGGCTAAGCCATAGCCAAGCTGTAGGTCATCTACGGCTAAGCCGTAGGCTATCCACGGCTAAGTTGTAGATGCAGGACAAAATTTTGTAAAAGCTGCGTCTGAGCCTAGGCCATCCATGGCTAAGCTGCAAGAGCCCTGAAACTTAGGTTTAACTAGGAATATTCAGAAGACCTTTCCTAGAAGACCTTGTAGGGCCTTTGTTCCTTAGATCCTTTACCCAAATCTTTGGCACAACAGAAAATTAGTTAACATGAAGTGTCTTGAGGGTTGAGTCTCATTCATTTGATGTTGTTCATTTGTTTAGCAACCACCCATGGGTGTTGGTTTAAGGGACTTTGATACACTTTCCTTACACAATGTGACACCAAATAGAAACCACTATGTATCAAATAACTTAAAACTATATCATCATGCACGGTTAGAAACAATGAATAACTAGATTAGGATTGGCTTGTAAATCACCTTGATTCTAATAAATTAAATTGTATGGCATATTGAAATCTTTACAATTGTTCTCTATTATTTGAAATGCTTATGAAATGGTCATGATATGAATTGATTCTAGTCTGAACTTTCCATGATGTACGGTTTTCTTATTGTCAACATTAAATTAAGTAAGAACGAATTGAATGCATAATGAATTTCTTTCAATGTCATGAATTGTACGATTTATTCAAGTTTAATTATATGATTCGAAATGGTTTAGCTCTACTCAGCTTCAGCCTTATGATACCCAGCAGGGTTGACTTTAGTGTAGTAGATTGAAATAATGCCACTGTAATGTGCCTTTGGAGCTTCCGGACTCCATGAATGTAAGGACCCAATCATACCTTTGGCCGAGGCGCTGATGTACCAAATCAAAGATTTCTATCGAGAGGATATAGCAAATATAGTAGCCAAATAGCAAAGAATTTCTGTTAATGGATTGCTTTATTCAATGCACAACATGCCTAACATACTAACTTGAATTCTATAATCAACTGTTAATGATCCTCTTAGATACAATGTGTGTTACCTTAATTATGCTTATACTTTGCTAAATAGCCTTATTCATAGTTGTTTCATGGTGTTACACGCTCAAATCCCAATCCCGGTCTTACAAAAATTGAGGAGGTTAAGGAGCAGGCCTGCGAGGTCCCTTCAAGCCTCGATGAGTGGACAACAAAAGCGATCTAACTGATCCCCTCCACAAAGCACGACATGTTTGCATCAGGGCCTTTCTTTTGAGAGTTTTTGGAACTATAGGGTTCCACGACATCTTGTGTTAGTTTTTCCATGTATAGTTCATGATCCCCTTCTTTTGGGACAATGTATATCTTTTGTTATTTTCCACAAACTTTATATCTCTTTTGAGAGACTTGTTATGAAACTCTTGTGCAAACTCTTACATGTACATATCACATAGTTATGTTTCCCCTTTTTATTGGTATTCTAGTATGTACTATTTCATGAATGGATACATTTGAAAATGTTTATCTGTTGGAGAGAAATTTTATAGGCAATATTGACAAGCTTCTGCGTGTTAAACACTTGGACAGATGTCTGTTAAAGCACCTCACACATGTAAGATGTGAATATCCCTTGTGTAATTCCACTCTAACTTCGGTCCGTGTGTGAATTATATGGGAGTGCGTGCGTCACGCCTCGGGGTTAACCCTAATTCCAAGATTT
The DNA here is from genome assembly GCA_037013555.1 of Sextonia rubra. Lineage (NCBI taxonomy): Eukaryota > Viridiplantae > Streptophyta > Magnoliopsida > Laurales > Lauraceae > Sextonia > Sextonia rubra. Next base: position 11,356,638 of record JASUAD010000007.1, on the reverse strand, counting down.
TCGGACTCGGGTCATGACAAGGGCCAGGTTCCCTGAACTTTTTTTTATAGTACTATGATCCCTATTTACAGTCCATGGGGATATAGGGATACCATGGATAGAATTGGCTTAGATACTATAATGCCCCTTCTCCTAATCTATGACCATGATTCATGTGTTCTATATGAAAAATCCTACTTGTAGTGAATTGTGATATACATTGTTACGCTGTTCTTTATCAGCTTAAGCTTTTTGAATAAGTAGTTGTCAACATGTTATCAAATTGGGAGGTAGAGTATTTAAGTCCTTGAGGCTGTTGCGCCTTGTATTTTCCCATGGAGAGTGTTATTCCTGTGCAAAGTCTATGTATTCTCCCACAAAGGGTGTTGTACGTATGTTCTCATGCGGACGCCACACATTTAATCAATTTTTTCTTTGGAAATGTTGTTCCATTATTCTGATTTTAGTTTTACCTACTAAACGCAGTTTTTATTAGTCTTTAAAAAGATCTGTCTGGTTTAGAGTTGTGGCAATGAGATTTCTTAAAATATGAAAAGAACTCACGAATTGGAATAAATTGTTTGGACTTTGAAAATGAAAATCTTTTTTATCGGTTTGAAAATGATAATTCTGACTCTTTTAAAACATTTCTAAAAGTATTATGCTTGCGCTAAGACTTTTGAGGCGAGGTTCCATCATTGAACCACTGATTTTCTCTATATATACTTCATTATAAAAAAACTAAAACTTGAATACACTGAAAGGAAGTGATATCCTTACCTTCAGTCCGTGGCTCTGTGTTATGATAAAGATCAGTTGGCCATGTGTATCTATTTTATGAATGACTTCCTTCATCTCTATCACCTCCATGCATTCCAATTTCTTCTTACGCATTTGCCAGACCTATGAAATTATATAGAACTCATGAGTTCCTAAGGAAATCAAATCATTCCATATCATGAAAAATTTTAATGTTATATTATCCTTAAGAAAGAAAGTAAAATAATTACCCGGACAGTTTTATCAGCAGAACCACTCAGAAGGCCATCACCAGGTTCGAAATGAGCAAAACATGTCACTGCTTTTTTGTGCTCCTTGACCTCCCATACAAGCTTGGCTGTCTGTCCCTTGATGTCCCACACCTACTTAATGTGTAATTTTCAGTTTCATATTTTTTGTTCTTCTGAATGGTGTAGTGCCCACTTGGACATATTTGGATTTTAACATGGCACTTATGGGTATTTTATGTTTTCTTTAATATTATTGTAACCTTGATATACATTATTACACCGTTCTCTATTAGCTTAAGCTTTTAGAGTAAGTAGTTGTCAACATTCTTCCACAGAGGGTGTGATTCTCGTGCTAAACCCCTGTATTCTCCCATGGAGGGTGTAATTCTCATGAAGGAGCCCACACATAAGGAGGGGGGGGGGGGGGGGGGGGGGGGGGGGGGGGTGTTGTGGGGGGGTGGGTGTTGTAGCCTTGATATACATTGTTACACCGTTCTCTATTAGCTTAAGCTTTTAGAGTAAGTGGTTGTCAACAAACATAAATTTACATGTGCTCAAAATGTTGTGTTCCACTCTTTCCAATACAAATGTCTCACATTACAGAATTTGTTATAGCAAGCCGCAGTACACATAAAATATGAACTTTCTAAATCAGGTATAATGTACACTACTAGTTCCATAGTCCCATTTCTTGTGTTCCATGAAACATGACACTAAGACACTGTTGCTGCATTTTCGTGGGTTAGGCAGCCATTCTATCAGTTAGGCTAGGAACCTTGAAAAACTATGCTGCATTTGAGTACTGCATACCTTAATTGAACCATCTGCATATCCACTATAGAGCTGTCCTTTGTAGTAGATGAGAGCGCTTACAGCTCCACTCCCCATGTGACTCGCCTCCAGTATTTGTGCATGAACACAAGACACTTGCTGCTATTACAAATATATTAATTGTATGAGTAGTTGTTATAATGGCTGAATTACAATTAATTAATTAAGAATTCTTGTAATAAAAATACTCACACATGAGAGCTTTTTTTTCATTTTCAATACTAAATCCTCTAAAACACAGATCACTCTCATGAAGGAGTGCTCAGTTTCAGTAAATGTCTTAAAGATTTCCAAGAATCAAGGATTTATGCTTTCTGACCCAAACACGAGAATCTGAAATATGGTGACAGTAAGCGCTCCTTATATTCTTGAAGTTCTACCCAAAAAAAAAATACCTCCTAAAGATTTCAAAGAAATATGGATTTTATGTTTTCTCCCCAAACACAAGAATCTGAAATATGGTGACAGTAAATGCTACTAACTACCAGGCCTTCACAAAGCTTGGTTACCAGGTTATGGTGCAGTTATAGTAGACTGAATGCAACTATTCTAGGAATTATTATTGTTCTGACTTCTCCAAATCTTCTATCGTGGGTGTTCTAGATAGTGCTAGATACTAACTTCTACAAAAATAATTCGAAAGTCTTCCCTTTAAAAAGTTTATCTGTGGATCAAAGATGAGAATACATGAAAATAGACTCACTGTTTTAGTGGGAAGAATGTAATCTGTCACTTTCAGCAATTCTTCAGCCATCCAGGTGATGCTTGAAAGGTGTCTAAGTGAATCCCTTAGTCCTGAATAATTCATAAGGTTTTTCATGCCTATATATAAAAACCACCAAAATTAAGTCAGTCAGCATCAGCATGCATATGCATGTATGTCTTTGTCGTCGTTGTTGTCATCATCATCGTTGTCGTCATCGTCGTCATCATCATCACCATCACCATCACCATCATCATCATCATAGCCTTATCCCATATGGGGTCAGCTCAATGAGTTTTACTGATAACATCGAACATGTATGTTCAGCATACTGTATGATGCATTTCCAATATGACTAGTTTCATTTAGTGCAGGGACAATCCAAAAATGATCTAGATTTTTCAATTGATCCAGGCCACCAAACATAGACCACCAGCAAAAGTCAAGACAATATGATGATCATAATGATACAAACTCTGACTTATGTTTTTATATTTACCAATATCCCAATCCATAAATCAGATGGTCACTCCCTGGATGATGCTGTAAGGTGTTTCTATTACCTTTACCAGAAGCGTAGCTATACAGAGAGAGACATGCTAGAAGTCTCTCATCCAACTCCTGTCCTGGATGTAGAAGACGGATGATGCCATCTAATAAAATTTCACTGACAGAATATCTGAGGTTGTTAGGATCCATTAATGCTATTTCACATCCAAGCCATGCAATAGCTGTGAGACAATCACGGGAAACAGTCCTAACATTGCTTTTAATTCCCTTCTCTAATGCTTGGAACACAGAATCCCCAAACTTAATGATACTTTTTGCAATGTTGCTGCAACATGCATCTGTGGTAGAATCCTGCAAGAAATAACCAAAATTAATACCTTGCAGTTCAACTTCATGTTGATGCTATAATGACTGTACCAGAAAAAGAAAATGCTTCACAACTGACGAATGGACTAACTGGACCAGTCTAACTGGACCAGTTCAGTTATTTACACAACGGGATCTATGTACTCTGCAATTTGAGCTCAGAGAAAAGGAGTTGCGACAGAAGCTGGTAGACTTACACAGCTGAGATTGTTCTGATATACCTCTGATGATGTAGATACATGCCTCTATCTTACGTTAATGACTAGAAGTTTATATAAAATATATTTCATTTTTATTAAGTTGCACTGGTCCGTGTCAAAAGTCAAAACCTTGTGGCTTGTGTTTGAAAGTAATACATGAATCCCTGTCCACATTATAGTAGGATGATATCACCTATAAATAACACAGAAAAAATTTTTTCATCATTGATTACCTGTAGACATGGATCTGACCAATCAAAGTTTTTTATCAGATTCCGATGACGAGAGGATGTTAAACCTGTTTTCTTCAGAAGCCATGCAACTGTATATGGTTCCCCTGTCCAAGCATAAGTCCCTCCTAGATTTGAAAGAATGAAAGCAGATAATGACTGTGTAGAGGGACTTCCTTCAGATGAAAGTGACTCTAAAAGAACCTCCATAGCCTCCTCCCTGAATACACTCCTACCGTGGGTGTTTTCCTAATAAAGAAAATATAAAATGTCTCAAGCTTCTGCGAATTTGAAATCCAACTTCTAGTAGTGGTTTCTTGCAAGGATTCTTTAGGCACAAGGGAAGCCAGTAATCACTGAAGAAAAATGGAAATTGAGGACTTGTGATCCTTGGACAAAGTTACAGACTCACGATACACCTCTAGTCTTGAATCTGTAAATATGGAATCATTATCTGATGGGTTACGCATTGATGCAGAATTAAACAATTCTCCCAGATACTCAGCATTTTTTCCATTGAGTTGGAATCATTGACAAATTTCATTTTTATTGGTAAATTCTTATTTCTTTTTTATTGGTAAATTCTTACTTTAATTCTTAGGAATTCATTGGGAAAGGGAGTTCTATAGAATGGGTGAAAAATGAAAGGGTGCAGATCTACAACAGACCATCAAATTCTTTAGGATTTAATTTTATAGGATGATGGATGCCCAATCATTTCCAAAGAAAGAGGTAGGTCTCTATTTTTTATCCCCCCACTCCTAGACCTTTGATAGAAACATATTTCAAAGGAAATCATAGGAATTCATTAGGTAACTGGTCTATAAGTGTCTCTTTAAACTATTGACCACAGTGTTGTAGTTGAACTGGGGCATGATGGAACTCATGTACGAACTCAAGTCTCAAAAATACTATGCATATCCTTCAGTTAAGGATAATATAATCACTCAAATGAGGATAGTTTTAAATGAGGCAAAACTGATGTTGGCTGTCTCAATACATTGACAACTTCACCCTTTAGGAAATAGTAAATTCCTTACTTAAACAGGGTCTTGTGAAGTGTATTGATTAATATTGGTGTGTTTTAGCACTTTTGAGTTTAAATTAGAAGTTTATAGTGATAGAGTAAATTGTACCATCATGTCTAGTTGAAGCAACATATTTGCTGCTAAAAGTTGGTATTCTGGTTCGGATTCCTGCATGCAGGCCATCAATGTGTGCATAATGCTTATCTTCCCCAGTAGGCGTATCTGATGCAATAGACTTGTAGCTGAAGACCTGACACAAATAAGTGGCACATCTTAAGTTGCTGCTTTTCCTTTTGCTTGTTATGTTATAAAGCAAACCATAATATTAAGTAACGTGTAATTTGAATGATCCAAAGCATTCTGTACCTTGGCATGCGAAGGATTTCATGAAAAAATTCAAGGGCTGAGAACTTGACATGCCTCGTATTACTTTCCAGGAGATGGAGAAAAGTAGACACGGGTATAGCTTGTGACAGATAATTTCTGCAGTTTCCATCAAACTGCATACAGCTGATGAGAATAGTCGCCAAAGAAGAACCTTCTACCAAATTCATATATTTTGCAGCATTCACGAGTCTAGAAAGAATCTGAGGAGAAGTGATTGTTGCCAAATGCATGTTATTACTGGCATAGTCACATTTAGTTACTAATCCTTCAATCATCCTCATTGATGCTGTAGCAGGTGTCAATGGAAATGATAGGGTCCCATCCTTGTAACTCTTTGACTTACATGAAACCTCCAACAGTGCTGGTAAGATTTCTAGTGCCTTTACTACTGTAGGTGATGGGCTCAAAAGATAGATAAGAATGGCAGCCTCGTGCACATTTTGTTTTAGAGCACAGGCTAAATCATACAAATGTGAATCCTTTCTTTTGATGTCTTCGACAAGTGACCTATTTTCCAAGATTAAAACTAGAAGTACATCCACCAATGCCCTCACTACTTTCTCTTCTATAGAAGTTGAAATGATGTTAAGCAATTCAGCAAGGACTACTTCCTTCACCAAGTTATATTTTGTTCCTGTTTCATTTTTCAGTATTTCCCATATAGTTGAAAGTTCGAAGCCAGCATCTTCACACTTTTTTAGTCCCTCAGAAGAGCATAATGCTGATACTGCTTTCTCGAATTTTCTCAACACTTCAATGTGAGAGTTGTGTTCAAGATTCAAACAAACTTCTTTCAAGTTCTTTTCCAGCTCTTTTCTTCCAAAATTACCTTCATGATCAAATTTAGGTGACATGTGCTTAAAGAATATGAAATCATCTGATAGGGATCTTCTCTTTTTTGCCTCATCTTTGAAACGGCAGTTTTGAAAGGAACACAAATCAGTGTCTTGTATATCCAAGATAGATAGATTTAACTCATTGTCAGAACTTAGTGATCTGCTAGAAAAGAAAGAACTGCTATTCAATTCATGGGCTTCTTCTTGCATTGAGCATCCAAATGCTTCTGGTGAAGATACTATTAAGCACTCTGGTGGCCTTATGGAGCAATGAGCTAGAATATTCCTGTAGAAATCAGGAAGATCATGTTTAAAGAATTCACTTTGGGCCTTCTTCAGTAAGAAAAGAATGCGTGTTTACCATGTGGTTGAATAGTTTGTTAAGAAAATTTTAGTGTCATTGGAGTAGACCAAAAAGGAGAAACCACATACATGTGCCATACTTTATGTACTTCTTTTTATCAAAAAATAACAAAAACACTGATATCTGACTGATTTACAAAGAGAAGTATGAGAAACAGTAACACCACTACCCAAAAAGGTATAATTTCCAATTTTTATAGCACCTCAAAAACACAACAGAATAGATAGTCAATCAGTCATTCATTCTGCCAAAGTGTTCAAATTGATTTTTGTTTGGGTACAACAGAACCAACCCCTACAAAATAACATTAAATACTTCATAATTTCATGAACTCACCCTTCACCAATTCGAGAGGATAAAACCCCTGCAATATTTTCTGGGGTCTTCACTGAAATCCCGCAACTTTGCATCTTTTCCTGGTTAAGAAAAAAAGGAACATATTACCTTTCTAGACATATTATGTTTCATAGAAGTCCTTGCTTCTCCAGTTCTGGAATGAAGTCCTAGGATAAATAGAAACCACAAACAGCCTACACAGGAAAATGGTGATATAAAGACAAAAAATAAAAGAAGTATATGCTTAGGAAGCACTTCTTTCAGGTTTCACATATGTTGGGTGCCATAGATTGAGTTGCAACAGTTGCAATAATAAGGTTGAAATGCTCAAATTATAATTGACTATGGAAGAACTCATCAAGGCACTAGGACAAACTTACGTTTCTGTATTCTAATACTGAACTTGAAAGTTTAAGGTAGCTACCACTTCATAATCCATTTATTGAACTAACTTTTGCAATTTTACTCAAAAGAACATCCAAATGAAGCCATCATATTAACACAACCATTGGGATGTGGGTTGACCTTTGTAGAAAAAATTAAAAGAAATACCTCCAAATCACTTCCTACAAGTGAGTAAATAGAAATTGACATGTCTGATTGAGAATCCTTAAGCATGTCCTGGAGGCATTTGATATGTGAACTCTCTTTGGTGTCTGAATGGTCAACTTCATTTGATTTTGTATGTTGTGATGCGACAATCTCCAGCTCTGCATATTCATTATCTTCCTCTGTATAAAGAATGGAAGAGGAAGTTCCGGTCTTTTCTTGTTTCATATCTTCCTGAAGCCCGAGTTCTGGATGAACCTACTTTCCAATGAACATGACATGGACAAAAAAGCTGAAGGATCGAGGCAAAATCATTTCTATAAGAATAAAGAGAATATGTACACAATCAGATCTGCTTCTTCAGAAAAGCAAAAGAAATATGCAGTGACATGAAATCTGCCATCTGCTTTCTCAAAGTTAGAAATAATAAAATAAATAGCATAACAAAGAGTTGTCTGATTTTCAGTTCATTTGTCTGAAATCTAGAACTAAACATTTGTTCACAAATATCGCATCCCCATGTCTTAAAATCATGATTAACATGATCATACATGAAGTACAATCCCATAGTAAAGCTCCTTTTTTATGCATGTGTACATTGTAATGAGTTAGGAACCAACCCAAAAGCTCGAACTTGAAGGTGGGAGGCCCAAACATGCATATGAAGCCAAGTCAAAACTCATTGTTGGGCAATGAGGGAAGTGGGTTTTCTAACATATATGGATTTCAAAACACCATTTTACATTTCTTATATTGCATAGCGTATCAATGAAGAAAGCAAGTCAAACTCTTACATCATGGAGACCTTCATTGTTTTGCTCTACCCAATCAGAGTTTGTAGTACTTGCAGACTTTTCAAACCTGTCCATGAAAATTGACTTGAGGATGAACTGTTGCCAGAATTTTAGGGCCTTGTATGAAAAGAACCATTAAAGCAGAACTTTGATAGAAAAGAGAAACAGAGCTGAACTTATTTTTGAAGCCTGAGCAAAACAATACCATAATAGACATTATGAAGATTCGGATTTTGGAAATACATGCTCTGCAGTTTCAATTCTCAGCATCAAATGCCCCACTTGTATCACATACCACACAGGTTAAATAATTATGGATCAGCAGATCAGAAGCCAATTTTACTTATCACTATAGCATTCTCTTCAATAAATTCCTAGACATCCAATTAAAAAATCCCTTTTTAAATGTAACCCACTTACTGCTTTTCAAATTTATACTAAGCATTTGCAGGCTACAAACTGGGCAGCTAGAACTAGTGCCCACCATATGGGTGGGCGCATCAATACTTCAGTTCAGTACCCTTGGAACCTCTACACTTCAAGTCTTTCTACCATTCTGTATGCTGTGTAACCAGTAAAAGAATTCCATCTGATTCAATTGATAAACATCATTAGTTGATTCCAAGGGCTTCATTCCAGCAAACTTAATAGATACTTACACAGAATCTGATGATTCTTTATAATGGGTAGAAGCAGCTCCACGCCCATGTATCCATCTTGGAGTCTCCCCATATAAAACAACCCGATAATACATCATCCAGTCCTTGTATCTCCTCGCCAGCCGTGCTATCGCTTCATCAATGGCATCCTCGCCCAGCTCATCAGGAGACATAATTTGTGGAAAAGAGAGGCCTTCCCAAATCTCGGGCACCAATTCAACCCGAACAAGCCGCGGGGATACCAGAAGAGCCTGTAGAAAATGAAGGGTCATCTGCCACTCATCCCCCTGCAGCTTCCTAACCAGAGACAAGTAAAAGTAGGCACAGCAAATCAAGTAAACATTCGAGACACCTCCCGTCCTCCCATCATCATTAAGCAACGCTGGAACTTGAAGCATTTGCTCTGAACTAGTCAGATGAGCTGATTTCTCTTCTGGGCAATCAGCCCGCATTGCAATCTCAACATTCTCAATGCCCCAGTAGAGATTCGATAGCACCGACTGCTCGGAGAACTCAAAGAACTCCTGTTTCTGGATTCTGAGGCGCGAAGCACACTTCAGTTTTAAGGATTTCCAGGCATTGGGGTCCGAAAGAAATTGATGGACTTGTTGATCAATTGAAAGTACGAGGACCCGAATGGAATCGAGATTTAAGCGCCCTTGATGGCGAGGAATTGGAGTAGAAGATGATGGGGTGGAGGCCATTGAATTTGAAAATGTGTTGGTTACATGAAAAAAAAAATGATATGAATGGACTACATAGATAGATATGTAGAGAGAGAGAGAGAGAGAGAGAGAGAGAGAGTTGCTGAGAGTGGAGGGAAGAGTGAAGAGAACAGAGTCCCGTGACTCTTGCCAAAATCCAACGATCATTGGCCCCTCATTGGTCAGAACCGAGTGACCGTTGCTTTCAAACTTAACTTTTGGTTTATCGTTATCTTGGAATGCGGGAATAATTACTAAAGATGGTTTTCTACTTGAAGCTGTAAATCTGAACCGTTGATCTTGAATATTCAATCTGGGCCGTTGCTAATTATGAGCCCTTGGATATATTTGCCAATTTTTCAATGGATGGTTGGATTTGTCCATCTTGTAAGAGAGTATGGTCCCACTTCTTTCTTTAAAGTTGTAACATCTTTCCAAAAGTAAGAAAACAGTTAGCTTTGGTGTAAAAAGTGGTTTCTTTCAAAAGCACCCCTAACTTTTGTTCTAATGAGTGTATGTTTTTATAAAATACTAAATAGTCCCTTAAAGTATTTATGACAAGAAATGAAAGTACTGTGATTGTCTGACAAGGTTTTAAAAGGTATGTAGAATAATTGGACCCCATTCTCCAGTCCACTGAAATTCCGGTGGGCGCACAGTGCCAAGGATTGAGGCATTAAAATGAGAATAAGATATTCATTTTGTAGGGGATGTAATGGCTTTAGTTGATGCCTATTATGCTTACAAGGGTCACTGGTCGCATCTATTTGGTTCTTGGGTTGGTTTACCATGGGTTGCACTATATCCTGCAATCAACTCTGGTTTAGAGCTTGATGTGGCAATGGATTAGAATCTTGATATTTAGAATTTTTCAAAAAATCAGATTTAGATTAGCAATGGATTGAGATTAAAGCTTGCTTAATTATATAAAGTTTGAGATTTTAAATCACTAGAACAGACCAACTACAAAATGATAATTATATATATTATAATAATACCCTCTTTCGTGGGAGGGGGACATGCACAGTCTTTTCATGAGAGTGTGACAAATGGCGTAATGTCATTAAGATCTTAACCATATCTTCTTCCTAAATAAGACCCCATCCAATCAATGTTCTTTTTTTGGAAACATATTTTCTATTTTGTCAATATTGACACCCATCTTTAAATAACTCTCATTCAATTTTAAACTTTCCTCTTTTTTTTAATCTCTTGTGATCTTATCCTAACTTATTATCTTATCATCTCTTTTTTACTGCGGTTGTTACAGCTAATGACTAGCGGACTTGGATTCATGTGATTGTCAATTTGGGTTTCACTCGATAATTTTTGGTGTTGGTTGGCCCACCGTGTTCACTTTGTTAGATGGAGTTGATGTAATTATATTATTCAATAGATGTACTTCCCAATAATTGAGTCAGTAAGTACTCCCACCATGTCACAAGATGACTATTTACAACTTGCTATACGTACAAGGAGTCAGTTATATATTTTCATTATATCTAATGCCATATTAATTTTCATTATAAAATAACTAATTTCAGATTTCATAACTATATTTAATTCGTATTTAGACATGCAAACTAACATAGCATTAAGGTCACAACATTAGATAAAACAACTATATTGTGTGAAAACTTGCAATTTGGCTTTGGGATTAAACCTAAAATTTGTATGTGGGTTTTAGGTACACGTAGAGTTTACATGTGAATTTTAAAAGCTGAGCTAGAACTTTCATTATAATTTTAGAAGTGGACCAAGTTTTAACGGGTGCGACCGCTTTCCAAGATGATGTGGTTGTCAAGTAAAGAATAATAAATTCCTAATTGAGGAATGACACAATAACTTAATATGATTCTTTCAATTTGGGTAATGAGCTTTCACCTAGGTGAGCTTTTTTCCCCTTCTTTTCAATTTTTCATCTTTGGTTTGCTTTTACTTTTTTTTCTTAATTATATTTGTGGTTGATTTATTGTCTTAGTTGTTTTACTTGACAGTTGCACTCTTCTTTTCTTTTCTTTGTTCTCCTTTTTCAAATATAATAGATAAATATTCATTTTTATTTTTTTTTCCCAAAATTTTCCTCCCTTGTGCATCTTAGTTTTTTTTATTTTTCTTTTTTGCTTTGATGCTTTCTTGTGATTTGCAGCCTAGATATTTGCTCAAGGCAAGTAAGAATCCTTCCACATACAACTCTTCTCCTAAACCTGAAGGACCCAAGATGACACCACAAGCTAATCACCAAATTAATTATTTTTGAATGGTGCTAGTGATTTTGGTCCAACCATCCATCTTATAGTCTCATGATATTTGGTTTTAGAGTAACTACTTTAATTATGATTGTGCAATGAATTATATGCTAATATTCATTTATCTTTTATTAAAATATTAATAATTTATAACAAAATATGGAAATAAAATAATATTATATTTTATTTCCATGGCCCGCATTGGTCGCGGGCTCGCTAGTAATAATAATAATAATCGTACCTAAATGAGTGATCCAAGGCTCAAAAATTGATCAAATGAAAAACAGATTATTATGTCATCCACCCAAGTGAGCAAGGGCTTACTTAAATATATTTTTATAGTTACGGGGTCTATTTTGAAATCATTTGGAACTTCTATAATAATTAATAAAATCAAAGACGTCATTCTTGAAGCATTTTAGCGACATGTACAATCACGGACGCCCCCAAATTCTGCAGTGAGTGGAACATGAAATGATGGGCCCCACGTGGATTTCAGAACCGAGGATCACAACCTTCAATGCGTTCACAGTTCCCATCCACCCTGTGATGGGCCCCACAGAAATGAGCATCAATGATAAAAAAAAAAAAACACCAGAAAACTGCACGTTTCCATGCTGACTTTGCCTGGGCAGCTTCGAACCTGGGGCCACATAGATATATAGAAAACGCGTTCATAAAGTGGGAAAGGAGAAAAGTGGGCCATGATCAGATGAACTGTCCCGGAAATCAAGCCGGTCAATTCAGGAAGAGCACTTCAACAACTGGTCATAGACCATTTGTCCAAGAATCTTAACACGGAGTACACTGTCACAGCATTCCCATCAAGGTACATGGTCCCCGAATGAGTGTTTTTGTCATCGAATCTTTACGTGTGGCCCACCATTAGGTGACCCAGATGTAGGAGATGGTAGATATTGTCAGACATTCTGATTTGTGTACCCCAGCCTTCAAATGTCTCATCTTCAAATCATCAGAATTGGGCCCCCAATCTAGCAATGGCACCCTAAATAATTTACAAGTCAAGTTTCGGAGTATTTTTTCATGGTGATGGTTGATGCACATGAGGTGTTTTTGGCACCACACAGGGACCAAGCAGAAGACACCTCTACCATCCTGGACAGGGGCGTTATGAAAGGGATGTGACCAATCAGAATGCTGAAAACTTTGGCTTGCATGGGTGAAAAACTCCATATTACAGCTCGAACTATATGAGGTATTTAGTATGGAGAACATTTCAGAACATGAAATTATGCTGGTGATGGTCAGACCCATGACTGTTTCAGTGTGGGGCCCATGGTTCAGTGTCCCAAAAATGGATAACCCAATATAATCCCATCCCAGATTGGAAGATACTAACCATCCGTTCCCAGCATTTATTTCTGCAATCAAGGGGATAGGATCTTCCAATACTCATCCAATACCCAATGCAGGAAGGCACAGATATTCAATGACATGGGTTCCTGTAGTTACCATTAACAATGAGTTCTATGGTAACCCACCAATCAGTCAAAGAATCAAGCAGCTCAACTAGGCAAGAACCCAAATGGGGATAAGGACACACTGAATTCACATGGCAGTACATCTTCAGCTGCAGTGGTGTGGCAATAATTCTGGTAGCACTACTCTAAGATGGCTCCTTTGTTCTCCTTTTGGCGTTTTTTCCCCAAATGGCAACATCCGATGTGACGGTAGGTCCCACAAGGCATCACAAATATTTCACAATTTATGAAGAGAATCAATAGTGATAAATCATAACAAATATTCAGAAAAAAGAACCCACCATCTAGTGGGTGCTGTTAGTAAGACAGCATGTAGAAAAAGATACCTATGGGTACCACAGATGGGAGGGTGCATTCATGATACTTAAAAGCACCCTATCAATGTTAAATGACTTCAAATGCACAAACCAAACTTCCTGTATCTGTACTCCTACTGAAGTCCTTGAGTACCAACATCTTACCTATTTCAGTACTAATAAATTCTGAACTTAACTCTGCACAAGAGTGAAGTTACATGTCACTGGCTATTTTTGTAAAGACCCTTGCAAAGTGCAGCAGAATAATCCCCAGATTGTAAGTCTGTTGGTGGCTGCATATCGAAAACATAAGTAACAGGGATCGATACTGTCATGGGTCTAATTGCAATATGCACATCAGGGAACTTCCCAAAACTTGATTCATCATATGGAAATGACTCTGAAAGGAAGAAGAAGCATTCCCTTCCCAATCTTTCCACCTGAAACAACAATCTCAGTATCATCATCGTTGTTGTCATCAATAGCAACCACTAAAGCAAGAAGTTCAAGCATAAAAGAAAGAATTATAAAGTGCCAATCATGCCTGTCAAGCAAAATGTGCAATGGGACTTTCGTCTCTCATCAGGGTCTGCTGATGAAGTCCTAGAGAAAGAACCAAAACAAAACAAATTGCTGCTATTCACCTTTTCGGATTAAGGTGATCTTTGACAATTGGCAACCTCACATTCATCTTTAACAAGGCACCAAAAAAGTGTAATTTAATCCAAAAGTAAACATCACTTGGGTTGAATAACATTCAGGCCTCTGGTGAGTTCCTGGGGGGGTGATTTCGATCCAACAACCTTACATGACCCAACAAAATTTCAGTGACTTAACATCAATAGCTGTAGCTTCTTGAGGTGTGTCAGTATAGAGCAAATTCTGAAGGGGCTCACTTATTGGCAATGTAGTGTAAAAATGGTACAGTGAAGTACCATCACAATGTGGAGGACAAGTGGACAAAAGGCATGCCTTCTTTCTTCCTTTCTTTTTTTTTTTTTTTTTTTTTTTGAGCTTGAGAAGATATCTAGTATAACATATTAGAAGATAATCTTGTAGGGGTTAGGCACTCATAGAAGGATCATAGAACTATGTAACTAGCACAAACAGAAAGGCCAATTTCCATTCGTATAACCTGTGTAAATAGAAGTCCCTGATGGAGGGACTAAAATTTTCATTATTGATAGACCAAATCATACTCTTGTGCTTAACTTGGACAAGTAGAATTGACATGAAAATCCTGCGTCCGCCTCCAAAACCCACACGAAAATCCGGGGAATACCCCCAAAGCCCACATGAAAATCATGGGTTTGCCCCTAAAACCCAACTACCTATTTGGGTCCCTCTCCCTCAAACGAAAATCCCGGGTCCTCCGCTGGTTGCGGCACTTGCACCCTTTTGTTTATAACAGTAAAATTTTATTTCACCAAAAAGCCAAGGCGCTTGCTCCCATTAAGAAAGCCTATTTGGGAAAAGAGGGGGAATTACTTTTGAAGCAGTTGATAGAAAACAAAAGAAGGGCCTTCTTCAAAGAGAAAGAAAGGGGAAGATATAGGCTCACTGGGGAGAGAAGATTTGTAATCAGCCTCTATTTCATTAAAGAGTTCTACAGAAAGTGAAGTAGCTGCACTTTGAACTTCGAAGGCTTGTAATCTCCATTGAATGAGTAAGAAAAGCTTTGCATGGTTCTTTCACTGATGTAAGTCGCTATTGAGGCAAAAGCACGTAAATCCTGTGTCTCGATAATTGCTGAGATGTTTGCTAGTCTTTCCTTTCATAGTGGTTTGATCTTTGTTAATTTGGTTCCATTCTCATAAGCATTTTGTTACTGAGCATGTTGGCAAATCACATTGATTACCAAATGCTTGTAGAAATTTCCTACTAATAATTAGTAACGGCGTTTGTTGCTTCACTATTTTGTGAGAAAAGGATAATTTGTTGAAATAGTGCTTACTACTGCATTTTTATCAAATGGAGAAGGCAATGGAGTTTGTAGCAATTCTCCAATAACATGTACTTGAGAGCAAAAACATTTCCACAAGCCTTCTGACCCATGTCCTATCCTCCAAAATAATCTTCAAAAAAAGGTATCAGTTCTATGCATGGTAAGAAACAGTAATAACCGGATCGATAAAAAATGATTGTGATGCATGGATAATGCTAATAAAATTTCTCATCTTCAGTTATTAAATAATATTTTAAGAATGTGAAATGTCCGTTCTAAATTGTCAGTTACACATGAATTATCATCAGCCAGAAGATCACAATGGAGTGATATTCGCCATCAATTGATGTGGCCTCAGTAATTTTACAATATTACACCTGCCTTCGGGTTTGGGGAGTCTCTCCATGGAGTTGCCTAACAAGCACCCTACTAGCTTGGTATGACATTTGAAGCATACCAATCATTGTAGAAAAAAATTCCCCATTGTGCATCAGTTATAATGCTTGATACAGCACTGAATATGCTGTTATGATCAAGCCCTGATTACTGCATACACAAGTAGCTTTTAAAATATCATTATATTGCTATTTACTTTATTTTAAATATATTTTTCCATTGTTTTTAATTTTAATTATTTTTTCTATAATTTAAACTTTAACAATATTTTGCCATTATCTTTTTTCCCTACTGATGATGAGTCCCATATCACAGATATTGCTGAAAATTACACAATATTGACCCCCTTGAAGGCCAACCATAAGTGCACTTGATAACATAGTGGAGGCTTCTATCATGTGCAAAGGCTTCTCACTGTAATATGGGGCTTAGGGTTCATATTAAATCATTATTCAAATTACAGACACGAGAATACCAATGGCTTGGCTTCTGAGCATACCTGTAGCTGAGCAAATCTGATATTGTTCATGATTAAGGCCACCCGCACATCATACAAGGAGTCCGCCAAAAGCCTGATAGCAAGATTCTCAAAAAACTTTTGCAGCTGCCCACGTTGGTCATCCAACTCATCATCCTTGCAAGTGAATTCAGCAAACCATAATACACACCGTACATCCCTCCAAGGGATGGGAATTTTTCCAACATCATTAATGATAGAATGAATTGGGTGACTCACATCAGGTACAACTGTAATGCTTGCAGAAAAGTCGACGGATATGGAAGCATATGGCTTAGAAGTGGTGGTAACTATCTTGTTTGAATTACCATGATGAGAGAGGTTACATGTAAAATGCAAATCGGTATCATCCAATACAAGAGTGCAACCACGAGCAGCTGTAGGTAACAAGTGTAGAAAAGAGTCAACTGAAGAACCCCCATCTTCGGCTAAAGAAAAGCGTGGGCCACTGTTAGCCAAAACAGATTGACCATGGTCATGTGAAAAAAAGCATGCATCTCCATTGCGACATCCCTGCGCAACACATTCATAGAAGTTCAGAAAATATAAGTTCGGCTAGGTGAAGGATAGAGATACCAACATAAAAATGAAATGGCCGGACAAGTTACCTGAAACGAAAGGAAAAACTTGCAGATAGGTCTTTTGGCTTGAAGGGAATGAGAAAAGATACATTGGCTGCCCTTGTTGCATGATCCCTTGACAAAAAATCTGCACAAAGAAACTTCATTCATGAGATCAGAAACAACATTTAAAGGTTGCTTTTGATCCACAGAAGTGTCTTCTAGACATTGAAGCCTCATCTGTTAAACAAAATCAATGAAAGATCATCAACAGCAAGAAAACAGAAAATATTCACCGGGGAAAATTGAAGTGTGATAGGTTCCAATGCACCAGGATGTGATATAGGTTCCAACTGGCAACATAAATCCATAGAAATAGGATCCGTAGTTCAATGATTGCCGTTGATCTGATATAATCCAACGTGGATTAAGGTGCCCAAATATAGATTCCAGATTAGGAAGCCCTAACCCTTTGAGAAATGGCCAACATAAGTACTAGAAAAAGATACGGCAACAGAGCTTTGAGACCATTAAATAGATCCAATTGCATTGAATGGTCACACAGGACACTATACACCTCTTGATGCATAAAAACCTAATAAATCTTTAGAAAAAAAAAATACCTCTTTAACAACTTCTGCCAAATTTCCAGCCATCATCTTGGCCTGGAAATCTTTAGGAGAAACGAATGGTAAGCTGACACATCTCCTTCTCTCAAAAGCTGGATCAAGTTGGTCATCTTCCATTGTGAGGTCACCCATATCTCCAGCCTGAGGAGGTGGAAGGAGGCACGTGTGCTTGAATTCATAAGGATCATAGTAAGAGGGCAGTGCATTTGCTGTACCCAAAAACTCAGGCCTAAACCGGTGCACTGCATTGAGTACATCTTCATCTGCAGGGACTAGAACATGAGATACTGCAGATAAAAATTTAATATTCCAACCTTAAAATCACTAATGCTGGTGAAGCCATACATATTTCAGAGACATGATGTAGTGCTTTCTGCACAAGATTGTGGAAGTAGCACCATTCCTCTTCAAGCTTAGAGATCTGTGATGGAGTAGCTTTCGGTTCATCAACCTTGACAATTTGTTTGAGACGTTCCAGACGATGCTTATCCTTCAAATATTTTATTTAAAAATCACAACTATCAGAAAATATATTCAAAGAACATCACCAACAAATGCAAAGAAAAAAAAAAGTAAATGCTGAAAAAGCAAAATCATCCCCAATTATTATGAGCCTCACGTCTGTGCTTACTGACCCACAATTTTTTTATAGGTACCCATGATATGTTTCAGTTCACAAGAATTGTTCATTCATAGATCAAAGTCAGAAAACAGGAGTAACTTTCAATTTATGCAGAAAGATTCGTATGGACAGTTTTGCTTGGTATGAACAGTTTTGCTTGGCAAGCTGACTGCCATTTACAGTAACACAGTGGCTAGGAACCATACTCCCAAATCTTAATTGGCATCCATATCACCATACCACTCATAAAAAATCACAGCAGATAAGTAAAAGGGGGATGAAACGAGAAGATATACAATTAACCTTAAAAACACGTTGCCAAAACTGAAAGGCACACAGATTTCCCATTAATGTCACTTCCTTTCTGCCGCTACATGTTGTGTTTCCTTCAAAATAATTGTCTATGTACATTGTAGACTGCCATGAAAAAAATGTCATCAGAAACAGAGGATAACTGGTCCACGCACACCCTTGTAATCATGTGAAGCAAGGACAGTTTAGTGGTACCAGACTTTGGTCCCCAAAAGGTTGGAGAATGGGAAGCGGCTGTTCATCCATTAATATTCCAATCAGAATGCCTTCACGAAGATGCCCAATCTCGCCAAACTTGAGTGCAAGTATCGAAGCATCAAGGGACAATGGTACACTGGCAAGTAATCGTCCATAAAATGTTGCCTCGTGCCGTCCCCTAACGGAGATTGGTTTTTCCAATGCATGAACATGTGAAAGGAAACTTAAGGCATCTTCAACAACCTCTGGATCTGGAGGATCAAGAGCCTTCTGCAGCAACACTAGACAGGTAAACAAATCCTACAAATTAGGTGCACATCTAGCTTTCATTTCACACCCAAACAAAACAAACAAACAAAAACAAAACTGTCCAAACAAGTGTTTATGTGCTTTAGATTGTTTGCAAAAACCTATTTCCCTCAGTGATTGAATCAAAATTAAGACCATTTTCTTCTTTTTCAAAAAATAACAGAAGGAAAGAGAATCCAATCAGACATCAATTTCTAAAGCAATTACAACTTTTTGGTTTTTTTTTTTTACAAGTTTCCACATATAAATTTACCATATGGCAAGTCCACATTTACTACTTGTACTATATGACAAGTTTTTTCATATAACTTTTACTATATGACAAGTTCACTTTTTCAATTAAACCAGACATACTATGCATATAACCAAACAATCCATAAGTTAAATACTATAAATGAAACAACTCTATTTCAAATAGGTTTGATCAAATTAGCTCTATTTCAAACAGATCAAAGTTTCCAAATAGGCCCTAAGTTTTTACTCATGTAGAAGTTTTAAGTATATGGGGAAAATAATAGCTCTATTTCAAACAAATTAGAGTTTCCAAATGGGTCCTAAGTTTTCACTCATGTAGAAGTTAAGTAAATGGGCATCGGAAGATGCATAAGTAAATGGGCATCGGAAGATGCATAAATATAGTTGAAAATGGATAGAAAAGAAAATGGCTCTCTAGTTGGAACCAATATATGCTACAAAACTCATCATCATCATCATCATCAAAGCCTTATCCCAACCATGTTAGGGTCGGCTACATGAATTCTATTTCTCCATTCCATTCTATTTTGAGCTAAATCTTTCGATAAGTGAAACTTCTTCGATTCTGAATTAATGACTTTCATCCATATTTTCTTCGGCCTACCCCTACCTCTTGATGGGCCCTCCACCTGTATATCCAGTATACGTTACAAAACTAAAAATAAAAAAAGATAATATTAAACCCTTCACCGTTGTGCAGCAAGTTTTCCTCCTCCCCCTATCAAAGTAGTGCTCATTTGATAGGGCCTTTTTCCTTCAAAAAAAAAAAAAGATGATTGGGGGCTTCTACAATTTTATTTGACTAATAAAATTCAAAGGTTCACATTCCACCCCCTCCCCAACCAGTGCCCTGTATGTAAGTTTAAATAAGAGAACAGCAATGGATGGTAATTGGAATGGTTTTTCAAAAGAAATGTCCACTAGAAAAAAAAAAAAAAAACTTCAGCATCCACGATTGCTTAATGCACAAATGTCCAGTGTACGACAGTTCAACTTAAAGGTGTGTTTGGTAAATTCACTTCACTAGTAGAGTGAAGTGAAACATCATTTCAAAATACAATAAACTAAAAAGAATCACATCAAAAGTAACACATTTTAAAAAATTCTTCTACCTTTTACACTAAAAAGTCAAAAAGTTACTTTTTTATGCCACTAACTAACAAAATATATCTACTTTTAACCCAAAAAAAAGTCAAAAAGACATTCTCTTGCCACTAAATGACAAAATGCCATCATTTTTTTATTTGACCCCCTTATTTCTTTATCTTTTAATTTTGCCCTTCATTTTGGAGAAAAACTATTCTTATCAATGATTTGCGAAGCGAACTGAATTATGCATGCAAGTATGGTGCAGGGATTATCTTAAATGGGCAAACATTATAGCATACCCACACAGTCACAATTCATGCTGAACAATTCACAACATGACCAGATTGTTCAAGTATTACTTGGAACACTTTCGCATGGTTGACAAATTGAACCATTTTTTAATTTTTGAGATTGAAACCAGACACTCGGAAGATTGTCAATTGTTTGCTTCGGTAAGATCTACACATTCTGTTCCATCTGGTGTGATTCGCATAACATTAAAAAAAATTAATAATATTTGCATAATATTAAATTAATAGACAGACTGTGCTGACTCTATGATTTTATGTCTGGGATAGGTTCATTCCAGCCTCTAACACCCTAGGCCATTTAAATACCAACACCTATATCAGTTTCAGATTCAAATACATGGACACATACAAAACTTCATTCTAGAGGTGACAATAGAAACTCAGCCGAAACCAAAATGCATTGTCCAAAACATTTCATTCATGACCTTATACCAATTTTATGTTGTGTCAGAAACTCAAAATGTATTGAGATTTGAAACTCCATATTTGATTTACATCAACAGAATCCTTAGGAGAAAATACAAGGTTCATAAGTTTTCTATGTTTTCTCTAGAATTTCATTTTGTCAGCAAACAAATATGTAAATGTCGAGGTAAAACAAACCAAGATCAGTGTCACAGAGACATATAACCAGTATGTAAAATGTATAGGCTTTGGCCAATAGTGTCTAAAACCATGTTTTAACACCATGATTAAGAATCAATTCTAGCCAGCCAAAGACTGCTTACTCTATGGGTAAATGAATGGCCAGTAGAGACCAATGGTGTTACATTATGGTACACTCCACCGCCCATATCAGATACATAGGTGGACTGCAATCAAAGACTTGCCAAAATCCAACCTCATTTGTCACATATAGCCCATCTGATACATAAGACAGCCAAAACAATTTCAAGTTGTACATTTGACTGTTGGTTTCATTATCTTTAGAAGGATGTCAAGAAATGTCATTGGCTAATGGGGCTGATTTTGTGTAGAAACTTACTCTCCAGCATAATGCCCTGTGAGTCAAAGCTCACGAATATTAAAATTCTTCAAAAACTCAAAGAAGAAGATGGTCTCACAGAAACAACAATCAGAGTTCACAGATATCAAAGCTTCTGGGTGCTGAAATCTGCACACTTTGTGTGGTACCCGAGATTTCCCAGTTTGTTTGGCCGAATTTCACCAGGCAAACCATGAGTTTTTCAAGCCCTTTCATTACTTGATTCTGGACTAACACATGCCTACAAAATGTATTTAGTATTTTTCTAAAAGGAAATTACCCTAGTTCTAGCCCTAGCTCTTTAACCTATACCAAGTTAAATTCACAGTTTTAAACAAACACATAATAATTAACCCAAGTTCCCTAGTCTCAGCAGAATAAATAAAGAGAACAAAACAGGAAAGTTAAACATATCATAGCAAAGGGGAACGTTGCCCAAGTTTGCCTTTCAATGTAACATAACGTGGACGGAATAGAAAACCCACATTTTCCAGTGAACCTACATCACATGATAGCTCAACCAAACATAAACTTGGAAAAAAAAAAAAAAAAGAAAAAACATTCTCATGCTTAAGCAGAAAACAACATACCTTTGGGATCATTAATGGCTTTAGATTCAGCACAACAGATTGTAAGCACTTGTTGCCTTAATGATAATCTCAATATAGTTGGGCATTCATGATCATTAAATTTATTGAAAAATGGTCGAGGAACCAAGCGAAAAATCTGACCATCACATGTACGTCCTGTCCTTCCCTTACGCTGTTCAGCCTGCTCCCAATTCATGTAAAGTTTTTAGCTTTTTTGTTGCAAAACATAAAACCAGCTCATGAAAGAAATATACCTGAGACTTGGACACCCAGGCAAGCTCCGTTGTGTCCTTTTTCCTATTAAAGTCCCAAAAGACTTGCAGAGATCGGCATGAATCAATAACAAAGGACACTCCAGGTATTGTGACTGATGATTCTGCAATATTTGTGGCTAATATAACCTATAACATGAACCAAAGACTTCAGGAAACATTCACGAAAGTTCAAAAGCACAAATAAATAGAAGTTAGTTTCACCTTTTGCTTAATAATTTAGAAGACAAATAGTGAGATACTGCTAAAAATGAATTGAAATTTGACATAAGTTCCTTAAGATCTTTGAAATAGATGGGATATATGGGTCCCACAGCTTCTTAGAAAACATTAACTTCAATAGCTCATTTTTATTTCATTTCACGTTTGGGCATTTGTTCATATGCTATTTGTAAGAGCCTTTTAATGATTATATTAATTTATTATTAAAGTGATTGTTTACTCTTTATTTTTCCCCCGACCCCGCTATGCGGGAGCCTCGTGCAATGGGCCACCCTTTTTCTTTTATTAAATAGTAAGCAACATGAACACAGAGAAACATGGGATAGCCCAGTGGTAAACGGCATCCCAGCTCACCTGAAATGCCAGGGATTGACCCCTGGCACCAGCAGCACATAGTTGGAACGCGTCATGTGCAGAGCACAGAGCACTCTAGTGGAAATAACACAAGCAGGAGCACAATGAAGGAATGGAGCACTCCAAGGATTACCGCCATGAGGATAGATTAGACTACCTACGACTATGGTAGTTTACAATTCTTTCCATGTAATAGACAAAAAAAAATGTGAACATCACTATACCAGAAAGTAATGTGTTTGTCATGAAGCCATAATTTTCCCATCAAGCAATATGTCACCACATTTATTATAAAATTATAAATAGGCAAGCCCAGTACAGTCATATACCTACAGATCAAAAGCCTCTCTAGAATTGCTAATAACTACAATTATATCATGCCTAAATAACTACAAGGATAATTTGGTTGCTTCACTTTTTTTCTTTTTTCCCTTTTTTTTTTTTGGAAAGGTAACAAGACAATATACTAATCTAAAAGAAGGGATGTTGTACAAGATCACACATCAAAGAGAACGTATTATTGTTCTAGAGTGTTATTTCAATATTATTCATACACAAGCACTATTTAGTTTTGATAAATGATTCCATGCAGCCATTAGCATGGTGTTGAACAGGGGCAGACCGAAGAAATTTTCCTTGGGGGGGCTTAATGTAAAGAAAATATGAGGAAAATTTTAAAAATTATTAAATTTTCAAAATTATAAGGTGGGCTTTTGAAAATTTTCAAATTTGAGTGGGGGCTTCTACCCCTGCTCAACCTACTTAGGTACACCCCCAGTGCTGATGACAACAACGTACCTGATCTAATTTGAGTCAAGCCTGCCTTTGCGCAATCAAGCCCACTCATATCTATATAGGGGTTGTAATGCGGAATGGAGGGGATGATGGCAAGATAGAAGATGAAGATAGAGGGAAAATTTGGGCTCTCACCAAACTCCGAACCAGAGGCGTTAGAGATTTCGAGGACAACTCCAAAAAGACTTGGGAAGATCCCAAAACACTCAGATTTCATTAATTATCCATAACTAACTGAATAGCCAAAGAGGCTTTACACTATTTAAATAGAGGAATGACTAACCCTAAGACTAATCTCAACCATTAAAACAATCCAATGGTTAAGATTAAAACATCCACTTAAACACAACTTAAAACATATATAAGAAAATAAAATCCTAAATAGACTAAGATGGGTAGGTTGGGCCCAATGGCGGGTTGACCCATGGAGGACCATGTCTTTGTCCTGCATCAAATTGGCCCAAAATATAGTATAAATATAGAGCTAATCTCTATTGATTAATTGGTAATGTGACAAACTGAAAATGGGCCACATTAAATTAAGTAGGGCGAGCTCAGACCAATTTTTTTTTTTTAATGGCAACTTCCATTAAAAGAGAACAAACAGTACAAGAGAATTATACTGACCATCTACACCTTGAGGAAATAAAAAAAACCAGCCAAAAGACAACACCACCTGAATAAAGACACCAACAACAAAGGAGCACAGCCCAGACCAAGCTTAGGTGGCTCAAAGACACAAACTAAACTAAGACCTCTAATGACTCAAGCTCAACCATGGTTTAAAAACTAGGACTTGGCCTGACTTGGCCACAGTTGAGTTGAGCCAACTCGGGTGAGTTGGGTGCAACTCGGGAATATGTGAAGCCCATTGTCGTTGTTCTCTTATAACAATGCATACCATGAACTTTTGTTTAAACAAATTAAGCAATGAAAATCATGAAACATCTTGGTGGTATCTTTCAATTGAGATTACAAAATCAAGACAACATTGCATTTCAGTGTTTGTTAGATTGATTCTCTGAAGTTGTATTCCTTGGTTTATGAAGTTCCTTAAAGCTATATATCCATAAATATACAGACAAGCAAATGAAGAAATACATTATAAGGACTTAAACATTAATAAAAAATAAACAAATTTGAAAAATAAGGCAAATACAATATTATAGAAAATGACAGATTACCTTACGGTGAGATTTCCATATTTTCATAGTGTTGAGCGCTTGTTCAGTGTCAACACTACGATGAAGTATGTAAACTTTGAATGACGAATTAAGTGGCTTTAGAAGGTAAAACTGCTGCTCCAATGAATAGTATGTAGGGAGGAAAACCAGAATACTCTTTTCAATATCAGGTTCATTTTCATGAATGTGCAACACCAAATCATTAATCAGATTGTGCACTTCAGGTTTGATATCAGCATCAGCAATAGCAGGGTTCAATCCAGAACAGAATCTGAATTCCAAAGACTCAGAATTCATTCCAAGAAGCTCAGTTACCTGCTTAACAATAAATTGTTTAAAATAATAAATCAATCTTTACGATTACGAATTTCGTGGATAATCGGATACGAAAAGAAAAATGTGCAAAGAAATAAATAAAATAAAAAACGAGGAAAACTATAATGGTTATCACCTGTTCAAGATATAAAACCTTTCGCTGGAATATTACTTGTTTCCCTGTGGTAGGAATTGCAAGCACTTCTACTCTTTCATCCCTACCAAGGTCCTTGAAATAATCTCTGTATCTTGAAATATCTGCTGTAGCAGACATCATCACCAACCTAGGTAAAGAAAGAAAGTATCAGTCCCTAAAACAACTGCAGCCAGAGCCTAAATTTTGATCTACGAAGGACATGATAACAATAAGATTTCTTCATGTAATCCGTACAAGACTGGAAAAAAAGTTTTCTTCATGTAATCTGTAAAAGATTTTTAAAAAAATGAAGAAGAAGAAGAAGAAGAATGTAAGTAAAAGACATCTATCAGTGCGCCAACCTCAAATTGTTGTGTCTCAACATGAACTGCTTTACACATGCAAGAACAAGATCTGACTCCACAGATCTTTCATGAACCTCATCAAGAATGATAACCTTGTATTTGAGTGCAGCAAAACCCTTATCAAGCATTTCATCCAGCAAAACTCCTGCAGTTTTGAAAATAATTTTTGACCTGTTACAGAATATAGAAAAATTTCAGGAGATGACACTTACAGCAACAGAATGGTCCAATGAATGTACAAAGTAGACCAGACAAAAACCACATCAGTAGAGAGTGGGAGAACATACACGTTCTCATAAATGGAAATGTGCTAAGCAGCACAGGTCCAGCTTGAGTACAGACCACATTGTACTGCCCTTTTTTTAACAATACTGCTTTTGCATTTTATTCCTGAGATTTTGGCCATAGAGATAAATGGTGTCAGTCTGGGTCCGCATCTGCATAAAACCCAAACTAAATGGCTCGGTCCAGTGGGACAGCTCGAATACCGGCCTAATATTTCACCAACAAGTTAGGACAGGCTTTTAGGTCAATGGGCTGCAACCAAGCTGACTAATATGCCCAGATAACTAAATGGCATGCCCAGGCCTGCCAATGTACATGTAAAAGACTAGCCTTGTGGACTGCCACACTAAGATGACCAAGGATCAAACTAGCGGTTACGGCAAGCATAGCAGCTACTAGCCAAAAAGCTACGTAGCGGTTGCAGCGATACGTAGCGGTATAGCTGTGTGAATTTTTAAGTGGTCCAAAATTTTTTAATATTATATAATAGCCAATCTTGTGTTTCTTTTTACTGATTTGAAACCATATAAGTTAGAGACAACTTCAGGAAAGGCTCCCAAGGAAAAGAAATAGAAAAATAATATTTAAAATTAAAATTGGTAGGCTGTATTAGGTTTTAGACTGTAGCGGCCACTATTTTCTAAATAGCGTACTGGCCTCAACCACTACAGCCGCTATTTTGAACCATGAAGAGGACTAACATAGCAGAAGGGCTACACCTTAGAGCGCACACAGGGAATAACACATGATGGATTGTAATATATTTTGTTAAGACATCTTTAAAGGCATCAAGTTTTTGGATACTCAATCCAGCATTGAATAACAATCAGATGAGTGACCTTTGATCTTGCCTTGGGGACAGATTTAACAAGAAACAATCATTGACTGGGACACAAATCTCATCAGAAATGATTCTTGATATTGCTTTATGAGAAAAAAAAAATATTCATGGATACTCTATTGTCTATAATCTATCCTGTCCACTGAATCATAGACTGGTAATACGCCTTTCAACAAATGTGGGGCTGTTAAAAAACAAATAAAATTTATATAGCAGTCTTTGCAATATGGACAATAGGATAAAGCATAAATTACAGGTCACCCAACCAGGGAATATACAGCCATATTATTTCTCTCTTCAAATTTCTTCCCTTTTGTCCTCATTTTTCTCCTTTTTCCATTCTAGGGTTTTTCACAGCTCTTTGTGAAAAACCCCTAGAAAACTCATGATTTGATCTTATACAAAGCCCATCATCCAAGATTGAGCCGACACGCGCATATTAAAAAAATGTTCCTTGATCATACTTTCTGGAGAAAATAATGTCACATCATGCTCTTTCTTGTTCACTGAATCAGGGAGAGTGCACACCATTCAACTAACTTGATGCCCAATATTATTAACGTACCTCGCTGTCAGGACTTTTGAATGACCAATATGATACCCAACTTCACCTCCTACCTCGCAGTTACGAGCTCTCGCAACCACATTAGCAATAGCTACAACAGCAAATCTTCTGGGTTGTGTACACAATATAGGATGAATATTCTCTTCCAAAAGAAACTGGGGCACTTGTGAACTCTTCCCTGCGGAATATACAAAACAAAGGGGGGAAAGGGGTCACATGAAGGTACATCAAATGGACTTGATGAACGGTCTTGACAGCACCATTGTAAAATTCCAGCCACACCCAAAGGACAAATTGACAAATGCATGTTGATATCGAGCTACAATGATAGTACTAGTGCGGGATTTGGAGTTTTGGGGAAGGAGAGGAGTACCGCATCCAGTGTCGCCAACTATGAGAGTAACGCGATTCTCTTGGATCTTTTGGACGATTTTCTCCCGCTGAGCCATTACAGGAAGGTTGCGATGAGAGAATGAAGCGCGTGATCGGAGCGAAGATGATGAAGATGAAGAAGCCATTGACAGACTTTTCAGACAGACCTCTGTGTATCTCTGCTTTGCTGCACTCTGTGTCTCTGGAGAGGCCGAGGGAGGGTGCTTTTGGGTCTTTGGGTCTTCTTCGTCGGGTCAAGTCTCTCACATTTCTCCTTCTCCTTCGTGAATAAGTATCCTCGTTTCTCCTTCGTGATCAAGTATCCTGTCGCATCGCGCTTTTGATGTCGTCGCGCGCAAGCAATAGAGTGCTGCGACCGTAGGCTGTTCTTCCAACGCGCGCGCGCACACGCCTGTTGGAGCGGGGCCGTACCGCCGTAGGGCGTATGGCGTAGATTTTGGCATGAATTGTGCACGTAGGAATACAGAGGTTAGGGAGCGATAGAACTGGATGTGTGGGGCTTTTCATGGACCGTATGCTGCTGGAATGATTGTTGTTTTATTTAAATGTATCGCACATTTGAAGTTAAACTTTGTGACTCTTGCATTTAATGAATTAAGTCATTTGTCTTCAGCAGTCTAAGTTTAATTGCTAATTGCTTTGTTATATAATCAAAAAGTGATGTTTTTAAAGAATTATACATGAGTTAGGATTAATGCTAGTTTGAGAGTGATTTAATGTTTATTTGAGCCACACATACTATAAATGTTTATTTGGAAAATGTCTAATTGAATTATATGAGAATTAACAGTCATGATCAGATGGTCCATATTATTTCTTTATAAATAATGTAGGACATTAACTAGAAGCAGAACTTCAACTGCAACGATCTTCCTAATAGCTTAATGACTTGGGCCTAACCCTTTGAGAGTCTTAGTTGATGCCTTGTTATTAATTTTATCATTTAGTAAGATGGGAATGCATTTTTTGTCTTTTTTATAAATAAAAATTTTTTTGTCATTTGGTGGTTTAATAGAGGATCTTTTTTACTTAAAAAAGTAGGCAGTTTTTTAAATTTGATACTATTTTGTTTGACCCATTTTATTTTTTTCTCTTAAAAGGGCATCCACTTCACATCGCAAGATAAGTGAATTACTGAATTGTTTTGTAAACTTAATTTACTGGTGAATTGAAGTGACTAAGTGAGTGATCAATCTAAGATATAATAAAAGAGGTGGGGGTTAAATTGAAACGTACTGAATTTCAAAAATCACATCTTCTTTTTACAAAATAAATGTAAATAAATCTATTCTATGCTACTAAATGACAAAACATTGTTTTCTTTTTATCAAAAAAAGCCAAAAAAAAAAAAAAAAGACACCCCCTCATGATGCTATATGACAAGAATTGCCTTCTGTTATTTAACACTTCTTTTATTTAACTTCTTCTCTTTTTTCTCTTGAAGTGACAATTTACTTCACTTCATTGGTAAAGTAAGTTTGCCAAATAAGGTGCGCCGAAGGCTCTACATACTTAATAATGATGGCAAATGACTTCGATTCTGTGCTTCATAGAATAATCCAACATGCCATGATATTGTAGAATAATTTATCGAATAATGCCCAATCCCATGATATCATTGAATGCTGCATAATTCTATGATATCATGAAACGTCCCTTTTCATAACACTGCATATAGATTATTCCATTATACAATTGATTAAAGGGCCTTTGTTATCATTATGCAGTGTGTGGGTCATTTCTCTCTCTCTCTCTCTCTATCTCTATATATATATAAAGCCCAGAATATATTAGCGTGGAATTCTTTGGACTCAAAATATATTAGAGGGGAACTTATTATACCTTTGAGCTTGCTCATTCTCTATGTTGTCCCAACATGGAATTTCAAAATTCGTTGGACTAGATAAACTTTTTGAAATGGTGAAAGGTTGAAAGTTAGAGAATTTCAAAAGATATGTGTAGCTTTTGGGGTAGTTAGAATACAAAATTCTAACAAAGGAATATGAAAGTTTGAAATGTTCAGAGACAACAATTGTATCAATTCAAAATTTATTGATGTTAAACATTCCTTTTAATAAAATATAAGGAGATGTTGTTTGGCAAGTCTATTGTCCCTCTATTTCACTTATAACTTTTTGAAATAGCAAATAGTTTGTTTGGAAATGTTTTTCTGGCCGTCTATTTCAATCATTTCAATTAGCATTAAGATAACCCTTTAGGGCCCGTTTGTTAATTTCCCCTCATCGTAAAGTTAAAGTCATCTTTCATTTCACCACACAACAACCCAAAAAAGTCAAATCAAAATACCACATTTCAAAAAAATTCTTTTACCATTTTACATAAAAAAGTCAAAAAGTTACCTTTTTATCCCACTAACTAACAAAAAATATCTACTTTTAACACAAAAAGTCAAAAAGTTACATTCTCTTTTTACTAAAAAATAAAATCTAATCATTTGATTGATTTAACCCCTCTTATTTTTTTATCTTTTAAAATTACCATTCACCTCACTTCACTCTACTAGTTAAATTAACAAATGGGCCTTATTATCTTTTTTTCAACTCCATTCTCTTCATTTTCTTCCTTACCAAATGAAAAGGCTCCCACCTCTTCTCGCATCTATTCCTTCAATCTTCTTTGACACACAAATGAATAAGGATTCAAACATTTCTAAACAGCTCTTGAAATCTCATCATCTCCAAACACTTGCATCCCTTTTCAGGTGCGAAATGAAACATTTTTCACAATCTTTCCTCCTCTAGGGTTTCCAATTTGGAATCATAGAGGAAATCCTTTTTTATATAAAGACGTCTTAGATATATCCTGCTTACTCTTTGTGCATTTGGGTTGGCACACGAGTTTAGTGACTTGACTACAAAAAAAAAAAAACTATTTTTATTTTTCATTTGGGTTTGCTGAAATGCAGCGGTCTTCCCTTTTATTGTTGCTATGTTGGGCGATAGAGGGCAGAATATTCTTGTCAGTCTCTTGAAGTTATTATGTTTCTTCTCCTCTTCTACATGGCTTTGCAAGAAAATAGTTAAGTTCTTTTGCAGCCCTAAACTTAATTTCTCCCATATTGAGTGTGTTTATAGTTTTTGCCCTCTCTCTCTCTCTCTATATAGATATATATATTATATATATTTCCCTTTTTTCAAATAATAGGGTTTTGAAAATGATAGTAACAATCATTCCAAAATGTGATACTGCATTGCTTCACTATCGTGAATCTTGAACTTGTTGACTTTTGGGGGAACAAATTAAGACTTTACAATTTTGGGGTCTCGATGTGGAATTGAGGTATTGATTTGGGTATTTGGGTATGAAATTTAAGGCATTGGATTTTGTGGTTGATTTGGATATTTGAGTGTTAATTTTAGACTTTCTGTTTATTTGTAAGTGCAATCAATATCAGCTGTAGTGAGAACTCCCGTCACCACCTTTATATTCTATTATTATTAATATTCACATTGAGAACACCTTAAACAATTAAAATTAAAGATTTTTGTTTTTAATCTCCTTGGTATTTTTTCAAAAAAAAAATCTCTTTAAAGTAATTGAAACTATACTTGCATATCAGCCGATGATTGATTTATTAGGTGATGGGTAGAAGTCTTGACTATTCCATGTATAATGTAGTGCTTAAATCAGTGGTTATGTGTATAAAAAATCTATAATTTCTTTTTTTTAATGATGTTTACTAGTGTGCACTAAGCATTAGTTTTGTATGTTTACTCTAATGGCAATTGGCAAAATAATAAGCATAAGATTTTGCAAGATAGATTTCTATACTCAGGTAAAACTATCCACCATCACTATCATGTAGTTTTAGTAGCCATGATTAATTACTCGGTGGACATTATAAAGACCCATTCATATGACCAAACACCAAAGGAGATACTGCATAACCCTATATTTTATCCATATTTTAAGATATAATCTCACACTAAATTATATTTGCAAGTGTTTTTTTATAAAACAAGCTTCATTTTTATTAAAAATATTTTGTCTTTTTCTCTAAAGGATTGTGTTGGGAAATAGAAGGCACACGTCTGAATGTTGTAACCTGTGTTGAGAACTAGGTGCCTTATAGGAGAAGAAAAGGAGAATGCCAACAAAATATTTCAACGGCTTGCTCATTTGATATGTTATTTACATTCGTTACTCCCGAGTGGAAAGGCATTGCATTTGATTCACACATCTTATTGGATACTTTTTATAAATCACATCTGAATTTTTCACATGCCTCCCCTATTATTAATGATTAATAAATGATGAATAAAATTATGTTTTCTATCATATTTATTTTTTCTTTTTTCAGGTAAATATTACATTGTTGATGCTGGATTTACTAATATGCGTGATTTTCTTATTCCATATCATAATGTTCGGTATTGGCTATGAAATTTTTGCGGTGGTGGTCATTGATAGGAAGGAGCATTTCAATTATGTCCATTCATAATTGAGGAATGTAATAGAACACTCTTTTGAAATATTGAAGGCTTGTTTCCCAATTTTGAGAAAGGATACCTCTCTGCCTATTTATTGTACAAAGAGGTATAGTAGTTGCTGCAATGACTGTGTACAGCTTTATCAAAAAATAAGTTATTGCAGGCACACTTTTTGATGGTGTGAGAATGAAGACATATCTCTAGAGGCAAGTAAGATGATGATAGTGGTACTTCCAACACCGATAATATAGTGGATATTGCAGAAAAATCAGAGACTGATTTGTTTTACTATGCTTTTTGGGGAACAAATTAAGGCTTTGCAAATTTGGGGTCTCGATGTGGAATTTAGGTATTGATTTGGTTATTTGGGTATGGAATTTAAGGCATTTGTTTGTGGTTGATTTGGATATGGAATTTTGGGCTTTCAGTTTATTTATAAGTACAATCAATGTCAGTTGTAGTGAGAACTTCTTTCACCACCTTTATATTCTATTATTATTATTATTGTTCACAGGGAGAACACCTTATACAATTAAAATTAAAGATTTTCATTTTTAATCTCCTAAGTATTTTCTCAAAAAGATAAAAAAAATCTTTCTGAAGCAAGTAAAGCTATACTTGCATATCAGCCAATGATTGACTTATTGGGTGATGGGAAGAATCTTGGCTATTCCATGTCTGATATAGTGTTTAAATCAATAGTTATGTGTAAAACAAATTTATAATTTCCTTTCTTTTTAATGATGTTTACTGGTGTGCACTAAGTTTGTTTTGTATGTTTAATCTAATGGCAATTGGGCAAAACCAAAGGAATAGGATTTTGCAAGATGGGTTTTA
Source organism: Sextonia rubra (assembly GCA_037013555.1). Taxonomy (NCBI): domain Eukaryota; kingdom Viridiplantae; phylum Streptophyta; class Magnoliopsida; order Laurales; family Lauraceae; genus Sextonia; species Sextonia rubra. The sequence goes on along the minus strand of JASUAD010000007.1, from coordinate 11,323,372 downwards.
ATACTCAAGTAAAACTATCCACCATCACTTTCATGTAGTTTTAGTAGCAATGATTAATCCTCAATAGATATTATAAAGACCCCTTTATACGACCAAATACCAAAGGAGATATTGGATAACCCTTGATTTTATCCATATTTTAAGATATAATGTCATACTTAATTATATTTGCAGGTGCTTTTCATAAAACTAGCATCACTTTTTAAAATATTTTGTCTCTTTTTCTAAGGGCATGTTTGGTAAACTACCTTCGTGAGGAATCCATTGTTGTTTTCTGTGCTACCAAAGAAAACTATATTTGGTGTATGCAAGGATCAAGGAAAAGGCCAATTCAAAATCCTCAAATGCAATTATTCTGGGCGTCAGACCCTCCCCCATCAGAATGACAAACTCTGTGCAAGTGTTGAAACGCGCTACTACAATGACACATATGGCCATTTTGGGCTAATAGTTTTATTATTTTTTTTTCTCTATAGATCATAAAATCATAATCCAAACCGCTCACCATCTTATAAAGGCAAAAAACGGCTATGGTTTCAAATTTCAACCGTTGATTCATCATGGATTTTTAGATATTTGCAAAATAGTCCATATCGATGGATAACAATTTTTGAACTTTTGAGGGTCCCATTTGAGACATCCAAACTGGTGAAACTTATTAAAAGGACAAAAATGTTTGGTGGTTCAAATTTGGTACCTTGATTCGTTATGGATCTTGAGAAAATGACAAAAAACTCTAGACCATTGATTTGCATAATGTAAATAAAGGAGATTTTTTTGTTGCACATTTTTTTACTCTTTCTGTTTCATGTGGGCCCTAAAATCATGATCCGAACCATTATTCATTTCCAGAAGGCCAACCATGACCAAGGGTAGAAATTTCAACTGTAAATCTATCATGGTTTTTAAGATAATTGTGAAAAATGACAAACCCTAAAAAATATATATTGTGGGCCCCATTTGGGAAATTTGAGACCCGTTCATTAATTCTAGAAGGCAAAAAAATTATTAAGGGGTGAAAGTTCAGTTGTTGATTTATGATGGACTACGAGAAATTTGTAAACACTTAAAATCATTAGATGACACATAATATAGACAGTAAGATTTCATAGTCCTTGCTGAACATGAAACTCCCCTAAAAATTTATCTTGAAGATAGCTCGATTCCAGGGGAAAGGAGGAATCATCCAAGGATAATTCCTCCCTAGTTACCAAACATACCCTTAAAAGATTGTGTTAGGGCAATAATGGCACACTTATAAATGTTGTAATTCGAGTTGAGAACTACGTGCCTTATAGGAGGAGAGAAGGAAAATGCCAATAAAATATTTTAGTGGCTTGCTTATTTGATATGTTATTTATTTTTGTTATTTCTTTTCTTTTTGATAGAATACTTTCATTATTTCTGAGTGGGAAGGCAATGCACATGATTCACGATCTTATTGGATACTCTTTATAAATTACATTTGAATTTTTCACATGCCCCTCCTGGTATTAATGATTAGTAAATTATGAACAAAATTATGTTTTTTTATCATGATTTTTTTCTCTTTTTAGGTAAATATTACATTGTTGATGCTGAATTTACTAATATGAGTGATTTTCTTAATCCGTACCATAAATTTCTATATTGTTTATGGGATTTTTGTGGTGGTGTCATTCTCGTGATAGGAACGAGCATTTCAATTGTGTCCATTTGTCATTGAAGAATGCAATAGAACACTTTTTTGGAATATTGAAGGCTCGTTTCTCAATTTTGAAAAATGAAGCTTCCTTACCCATTCACTGTACTAAGAAGCATAGTAGTTGCTCCAGTACAACTGCACAATTTTATCAAAAAAAAAGTTATTGCATACACACGCTTTGAATGGGACTAGAACAAAGACATATCTTTGGAGGTGAGTAAGGTTGATGATAGTGGTACCTCTAACACCAATAATATAGCGGATATTGCAGAACAATCGGAGGTGCAATAGCAAATGCCCTTTCTCAATCATAATATTGGGTGTTTTTTTCTTTATTTTATTTTATTTTATTTTGTTGGGTAAATACTACAAGTATTAAACTCTTTGCTTGCTGAGGGAATAATGGACTTTTGATTATGTAACTTTTACTGTAGCCAGCATCTATGGGAGTTATGACTAAAATGACTTTTACTGTTACAATATGTTAAACACAAAGCATCAGCTATTGGCATTTAAAACTCATTTTATCAGCTTTACATTGCTGTATTGAGTTTAAAAATAATTTTTAATGAATGTCAATTTGAGTTTCTATTATAAATTACATTTTTTTAAAAGACAAGAAATGCCCCTATGATAAGCTCTTATTTAGATCTTTACTAAATAGATCTTTTCAAATATATCTATTTGAATCAGATATATTGCACGTATTAGCCAATGGTCTATTTGAAAAAAGCTTAATTTTCACATATCTACTTTCTGACAAATCTTATTTGAGTTATATCTATTTCAAACATATAAGATTTGCCAAATAAACCCTAAATGAATAGTTTCTCAAGTTAAATGTGATTAGAGGAAAAACATCAGTTTCTCAGATCCTCACCATATTACCATATTATACTAATGAGATGAAAAATAACCCTTTAATTTCTTCAAAATAATAGTCATAGGCTTAATCTATAATCCTCTTTTTATGGATATCATAAAATTTTTCAATAGCCATAAATCTATTGTTCAGTGGCCATTATTCCATATTAAAGCCATGGGTTTTGAACCTAATTTGAGCTATAACTTATTTAGGTGGTAGTTATATCCATTACAAAACACCCCGCCCGCCCCCCCCCCCCCCCCCCCCCCCTTCTTGTATTTCCAACATGCAATAACTCAAGTTTTCTTATGACTTTTCACTTTCCTTTTCACCCCACTTCTCTTGCCCCGTTTATACTCCATCGACTATTTGATTAGGAATAAAGGCATAGTTATCATCTTCTCTTTTTTGTTGTTGGTTCAAAATTTTTACTCTATATCTACAAAAATATTTGTCAGCAAGTGCCTAAGATGATTTTATTTGATCTATATTTCTTTTTAATTGATCTTTATATATGTAGCTACAATTTTAGTGTTAAAAGGCTATTGTGTTATTGTTGCATTATAATTTTCAATGTATGCACAAAAAACAATGTAGATATTGAGGATTTGATTTACCCTCCCTCAATTTCCTAAGCAACTCTGTCGTCACCTTCTTTTATAGGATGGTTATTGCCTTAAACTCATCACAACGGTTTTCATTGTATTCAATTTTACTTTATTTCTCATTTCATATTGATTTCAAACTTGGTTTTTTGTTAGCTATCTAAAAAGATTTTCATATTTTTTGCCCACATCACCTACGTTTTAGCCACTTGATCACTGCCCTTTTCAAAGGGGATGCTAAACAAGCTGTCTTCCTGCCTTGATTCATCGAGGTGGCTTTCATTTTATTCAAAATTTCTTTAATTTTTTCTTCACTGTTGATTATATTTGTTCAGTTTAAATACAACAAATGAAGAATGTCTCCATCAATTTTTTTTTATAGGTGCTACTTTTTTAGCATTAAATACATTCCTACAACTAGTTATTTATTTTAAATAAATAAAGGAAAGGGCGAACTTTTGTGGGAGCTTGGAACCAGAATGGGTCTAATATTTGGGTTGAGTTTTGGCAATGATTTTGATGGATTTGAGGCAGTATATGAAGCTTGCAGCAAACGTGCCTTCGGTCAAGAGGTTTGGTCTTTATATGATGTGATTATCACCAATAGGTTGATTGATTAGGATTAGCTTGATGTCACGGGTGTAATGTGAATCCACTGTCTTGCAAGAGAGCACGTAACACCCTGCAATTACACTAATCACGCAATTGGCTACATCATTTAGGTGTCATTTTCAATTTATTTCTCATATTTTTCTTCTTTGTAACTATTTTAGTGAATAATAACTTCCACTAGTAGCTTACGAGCAAAAGAAAATGGCTAAAAAAGTACATCTAAATAACATAGCCCGAGATTTCTATATGAATATATTTTTGCTTACCTTTATCTTATTATTCAAAATCAAATCTCACAAAGACCAGTAAGGTAAATACTTTGATTTGAGTTTCATTTACCACACGTAACTTATTTTTTTATAATGTTAAAATTAAAAGTTACATATTTATAATATTAAAAAAGTAACTTTCGATAAAATTTGTGGTAAAGCTGATAGTAGTTGGAGTTTATATAGTTGAACTCTTTTTATATCAACTAGACATGGTTTTTGTAAATTTTGATTCAATCTATTCAAAACTGCAAGTGCATAATTGTTTACAAGAAATAGTAACAAATACAAGTCATACTCATAGGGAATCTGAAATTTTTAATAAAAAATCTAAAATTTTATTTAAAAATAATAATAAAAGCTATGTTTGACATGTGAACAAGAATTCTAACAAAATTTAAAACTAAAGTGTAAGAATAATAATTATGAAAAACATATCAGAATATCATGAATCTATTAAACAAACTAATCTATCAATTTATGCAAGACATGTGAATAAGAACTTCAACAAAATTTAAAACTAAAGTGTAAGAATAATGATGATGAAAAACATATCAAAATATCATGAATCTATTAAACAAACTAATCTATCAATTTATGCAATTAATAAAATAGAAACAACTCAATATATTATGATATGGGTAATTTGTCTATAAAAACGCACAAGTTTTTTATAAATCATATAAAGCAAAAACCTTCTTCACTTCATAAAAATATGAATTTATCTAAATATCACATATTAATCAAACATAGACTATCTAAGAACTAAATCTAAGCATAGTCTATTAAGAAATCATGCATGATTAAAAACTAATTCAATTAGAATTAAAAAACAGAGGCTTGTTATAGACTTGAAGATAGATTTATTAAACATATTAAGTAAGCATAGAGACACTTAAACTGTTTTAATCATCAAATCATATGAGAAGAATAGGAAAGTTTACTTAATTTCATCGGATATTCTGATTCAAAAGACTATTCCTTCATAGTAAAAGAACTTCTGAACCAAAAGATTATTCCTCCATAGCAAAAGAACTTTTGAATTTCTTTATTAGAATCTCCACGTGAATGCAATAAAGTACTCAAATTTCTCTCTTTTAAATATAGTTTTTGGAAAAAGGCTCCGAAATAACAAAATAGAAAGAGGAAGAAGAAAGAGAGAAAGAAGAGTGGAGATCGTCCAAGGAGGGAGAGAGCATGGATGGGACGTCCATAAGGGGTCCATTTATTGATTTTGAATCCCCAATTTGCTTCTTCTTATACTCTATATGAGATAGAACTCTGTGTATTTGAAAAGAATTTCTTTTTTGGGCTCTAAGCATAGATGAGATAAGATTAAGAGAAATTTCTAGATGAATCTGGATTATTATATTTCTTTGCACATACACTTCTTGAACTAAAATTTGCAGAAGACTTGGGTTCAGTTTAGATCATAAACAATTTTTTAAGAGTATAAAAATTATAGCTAACTTTTTGAAGCTATAACTTTGTTATTTTATTCTACGGATATGTACTCGAAAAGATATTTTCAATAGTACAAAGATTGCGCCAATTGGACATACAGTTTGGGAGATATGCCTATTTCAAGTTAAGTTGTCTTAAGAAAAACGGGATTAAATTTTGAATTTTGATTTGTAGTGGACTCTATCTCTACACAACTTCTTTAAAAGAAGATCAATTGTAGATGGTTCAAATTCTTTTTCTTTTATTCTAACTCTATCTCCACTTGCTTAGTTATATGTAGTTCAGTTAGCTTAATCTATCTCTATGAGATAATTCCACAATTTCCTAACGCCGGAGAGATAGAAAAAGAAGAATGATCTAGATGCTTTTAGAATCTTTTTAGATGAGGGGAGAAGAGTGTGGGATGTCCCATAGGATGTGGATCCCACCTATATTGCACAACTTCCTTTTAATAGTAAATTGAAAAATTCTTGAAGTGATGTGGATCATACACTTCCTGCACATTCTAATTAAACCCATAAAGTACTGAAGAACCTAAATTGAAGCGGAACCTATCTGTACAGAGTTTTATTCCAAATAGGACTCTTCGAAGAAAAATTACATAAAATTTTAAATAATGCAGAAAATGTGTAAAAACAAATATGAAAATAAAAAAAAAAGAAATGATGAAATTAAATGTAAATTGATATATTTAAATTAATTAAATCCCTTATTCAATATAAAATGATGCAATTTCATGATGAACTTAACAATGATATACGTAAAGGTAGTTGGCGACGGGGATATTGACCAGACAACTAGCCTTGTCGACTATTTAGTGATGAATATCATGTGCTCACAGCAATGTGGCAACATATCTAACGATATAAAAACAACAAAGCCCAGCAAGGATGACAAGTCAATAACACCCAACCCAGGGCGTCCACTCACACAGCAGCTTAATTAACCTGCCCACATTAATCTGCCCATCACTGGGGCCACACATTCAATGATCCACATCTTCATCTATACCGGCCTCTAACATAAGGATCCCTAAAAAAATTGATAGCCATTCTTCCCATTCTATGATCTAGACCGTTCATCCATCATAATACACCAAAGATTAGCCACCTGGAAGAAGAAGTAAAAACAAAAGGAAAAAAACCCTTCACCAATCAATAGCATTTGTTACCCTACTGTCCCCACCAAACACGATCACAGCCAACGGCAAGGATTTCGCCACGTCCATATGAGAGAAGGCAAGACGGTATTTACATCTGTGCCACACCATCGTATATATATGTGTATAGATACGCACACCTGCTCTGAACTCTCCCATTTTCACCTTGTCGTCTCGAAACCCAAACCCTCGATTCGTCCCTCGTCGCCGATTCGCTCCCATCTCCAGGTAAAAACGCAATCTTTCTCCTCGTCTGTTTCAAAACCCTAGAAATCTCGTTCCGCTTCCATTCTAGGTTGAAACCCTAGTTTTCTCCTTTGCTCAGTAGGGTTTCCATTGAACATCACCATTGATTTGATGCAGTTAATGTCGATTCAATATCTATCCTTTGTTCGTGCAGATTCATGGGTTTTTTCCTTCATTTTTTTGGGCATGGATTGATTTGGATTGTTTTTTGTTGCTTCGATTAGGTATAGACATGGTCTCAATCCATAGAGATTGAGTTGGGCGGATTCAGTGGTTCAATGGAACTAGAAAGAATGGAAAAAATGGATTCTGATTAGCTCATTTTTCGAATCTGAAACAGAAAGAGGAGCTCATCTGTGCAGATGATGATGGACTAGTTTTCTTATTCTTTAGATTGATGTAACAATCTTAATAGTAGGCGTCGATTCGTTTTTCAAGATTTCAAGTCACACAGAACAGTTTCGTTGTTGTTGCGGGCAATTTGTGCTGTCCGCGATGAGTGTAGATTATATTTGATAGAGAAGGTTGCTGATTTGCATTTTTAATATTTTCTCTGTCTGGGTTTCAGCAGCCATGAGCAGCCGTTCCAGCAGAACCCTTTATGTCGGTAATCTCCCGGGTGATGTTCGCGAGAGTGAAGTTGAAGATCTGTTTTACAAGGTTTGTTTGGAACTTTCAATTTTATAACTTTAATGTGGAACTTTTAATTTATAACATTTTTTCTGCCCCCTTTTACCTGCGCGTATAATTGAAATTCCTGGAAGAGCAAACTTTGGATTGTCTCTTATGTTATTTTGGAAATCCCTATTCCTTTTTAGGGTTGCATGTACCAAAATCTATATCCGGATTGTTTTTTGTCAATTACATTTAAAAAGTGTTTCTTTAACTCCATGATCGCATCGTGTCTACTTCGTTTTTTAGTAACCCTCTTGTGGGTCGATCAAGAAGCATGCCAATTAATGGGGAGGAATATAAAGGTCCAGGTATGGGTTAGGGGTGTGCAACTAAACCTTTAAGAATATAAAGGTCTATGCGTGGGTTAGGGGTGTGCGATGAAAGTACCAATTAGTTTATCTTGGCCTAACTCTCAATTTAAGGGATCAAAGTCCCACATTTTGGGACTTTATGTGAAACTTATTAATTTTTTTAACTTATTTATTTATTTCTTTTTCAAAAATCCAGTTTGGATAACAGTCGAATGGGCATTAAATCAGGGGGAGTGTCAATTGCCAAGTCACAGGAGAGTGTACTTAGTATGGTCTTGTTTGGCATGGGATGCCTCCATAGGGGGGCTCATGATTAGCATGCGTCGCCCCAAAGAACTCTTCCCAAAAGCAAGTATATTTATTTTGGCGAAGCTTCAACGTGTGCACAACCCTTTAAAAGAACATATCCTTCTAGTGGGGCCCATCTGTGCATGACAACTAATGGAGGCATGCCGGTGGCAAGGTTTGAATGTGGATGTGGGAGCCTCTAAAGGTTTTTTAATCCCATAGTCTTGACCTTGGGGGCTGGATCATTGGACCAGGAAGTTGGAACTTTCTTTGGAGCTTGACTTTGGCCCAAAACTCATATTGGACCATCAGCTTAGGGCTCCATTTGGACTTGATGAGAATGAATTAACGTGCTATGCCCCCCTCCCACCTCTCTACTTATGTGGTGGTTTTATTTGTGCGCTTCCTTTTTTTTTTTTTCTTTTCTTTTTTCTTTCCTTGGGAGACAGAGAGGAGGATGCCAGAGTTTTTTTTTTTTTTTTGGTGGGGGTGGGAATGGTTGTTTGGTGTTTTGGTTTGGGCTCGATTCTTAGATTGGTCAAATCATGTGGTTACCATGGAGTGAATTGTGAGATTGTCAACAGTGTTTGAAAACGCAACTTTAATTGGAGGTCACTGGGTTGAGCAATTGAGTGACCTACAGAACCAAATCAACTCGCTTTGAGTCAGGTAGAGTTGTAAACCATGCAATCAGGGCATGATCATTTCTTGCATGCTCTGTTCTATGTAGGTGTGTGCATTTCTGCACTATAAAGTTTTAGCCCATAAAATTGAAAGAATCTCATTTGTTGTCTTGAATTCTTATGTTCATGCTTTTGTTTGATCCCACCATGCAGTATGGACCTATTGTCGATATTGATTTGAAGATCCCTCCGAGACCTCCGGGCTATGCTTTCGTTGAGGTAACATTTTTTCCTAAACAACCTGTATACATATTTGGTTCTCTAGAGTCATGACAAATTATCTTTAGAAGACGAAGTGCCAGTTGTCAAATTATAACCACTTGACGTTCTATACTATGATCACTGCCGTTCATTTCAGTTCGAAGATGCACGTGATGCTGAAGATGCTATTCGTGGTCGTGATGGCTATCCTTTTGATGGCCATAAGCTAAGGGTTAGATTTCATTTCATTGTTGAATGTTAGTTTCAAGTCGCAGTACATTTTGGTTGGTTCATATTTACTATGTTCATTTATTTCTTTTCTTCCCCTCTCCCTCTTTTTTCACTTGTATCTTTAGGTGGAACTTGCACATGGTGGAAGAGGTCATTCTTCTTCACGTGATCGCTATAGTAGTTACAATGGCAGTGGAGGTAGCCGTGGTGGTGGAGTCTCTAGGCGCTCGGATTTTCGTGGTGTGTACTCATTAAAACCTGTATCCCTTGGTTTTGTAGGATTAGCAACAATCTTGAGCTTCTGAAAATGTTTTTTTCTCTATGCAGTGTTAATTACTGGATTACCATCTTCTGCTTCATGGCAAGACCTAAAGGTAAGCGTTATGACTTATGATGTACTTTATATTATGTCCCTTGTAATTTAACCTGCTTTTGGATCTTTCAGGATCACATGCGCCGTGCTGGGGATGTCTGTTTCTCCGAAGTGTTCCGTGACAGGGGGGGTAGGTTTAAATTAGTCATTTTACTTAGGTTTTCATTGTAAGAGAAAAAACTATTCCACTTGTAATGTAAAATGAGATAGCATTAAAAATATTCCCTCAAATTGGCTTTGAAGAAAATGACTGCTAAGAACTAAGAAGTGTCACATTAATTTATTTTTACTGTTCATATTTGTGTATTTACATAGTTTGGTACCTGTTATAACTTTTTTAAAATTTTAGTTCAGTCAAGTAAATGCCTATTGGCATGCAAATTTCTGAATTGTGTACCATTTCCCCCAACATTTTGTTATGCTGGGTGTGTTTATGTTTTTGTTGTGAATTTGAGGCTATTAAGCATCTTGTGTGAACAAAGAAGGCATGGGGAAATTTACATGAAATCACCTGCATTTCCCATCTTTTTTAACCACTTTGCATATCATTTTGGTAGTAAAGACTTGTTTGTGGCGTGCCTCAAAATTTCCTTTTTTTCTTTTTCTTATTCTCTCTTCCTCCGTCTTCCTCCTCCTTCCCCCCTTCTCCTCCTCCCAATGTGAAGCCTCACTTTTTATATAAATGAACATGTTTGAGGGAATCAAAACCTCATGTTGGATTGTTTGACCTGAAACGTCCTGTTTTATTAATCTTCTAATTGTGAAGGTCATTCTACATGCCTTTCGTGAATTCTTACACCATATTTATAACATCTAATGGCATAAGAAATATAGAAAGTTGGTGAAGATAGAGGATAATAGTAGATGAAAAATTGAAATATACACATGAATGAGGGTAGTTGGATGAGAGATTGACAGTCCGGGATCTGAAACACACCCCCCCCCCCCCCCCCCCCCCCCACCCCCCACCCACAACCCCCAACCCCCACCCGCGGGGGGGGGGGGGGGGGGGGGGGGGGCGCGTGGGTTTGAATAACAATTAATTCAATTATGACCATTTAAAAAATAATTTTAACTGAAAGCACTTGTGATGCTTGTAGGGAATGGTGAAATGGAAGCAATGATGATAAATGTCAACCATTCAATGAAGTATTCACCATGAGAAAGAATTAACTACCCACAACAACACAAGAATTAATAGTGGTTCGACCAAAGTGCCTACATCCACTCCTGGCTTGTATCTCTACTATGATGCTTGGATACGGATGTGGAAAGCAGGGATTCAACATGCCATTTTCAAAAATTTAGGACATGTATACGGTTATGGGTATGGTATCACCTATAAGATACGGACACGAGATACGACATAGATGCGGTCACATATAGATCCACAAAAAATATATAGGATTTCATTCTACTAAGAATCTAAACCACTTAACATACTCAATTAAATATATCTAAGAAATATAAAACAAATACTAAACTTTTAAAATAATATAAGTTGATACGTTTCTTTTGTAGTTAGATTCATGCTTAAAGTACATAAAAGTTTCTTTTCAAAACATGAACCTAAGATGTCTAGAATGATTTGAAATTGATATCAATCAAAATGCATGAGAAATTTAAGTTTGAAAGTTAAAAACATTCATGTAAATCTAGCTTAAAACATGAAGGCATATCCAATCAAATTGCAACAACATAAAATCCCTACCAGAGAGAGGAGTGGGTTGGGCAGGGGATAAGGGATGAGGGATGAGTTGGATGGAAACCGGTGGATAATGATTTTCATATTGTTATTGTTAATATTTACTATTATGAGTTAGTTCGGAAGAAGAGGAAGATTCAACTTGTTACTTGGAATGTAGGAACCTTGTCAGGAAAGAGTATGGAGGTGGTCGAGGTAATGAAAAGAAGGTGTAACTTGTCTATAGGAGACGGTGAAAATATAAAGCTAAGGAGCTTATTGATGGTTATAAGATTTTTTATGCAAGAAAGAATAATACAAGAAATTGAGTGGGTATAGTTGTAAATATGGTTTTGAAAGAGAATTGTGGGGGTAAAGAGGTTGAGTGATAGAATTATAGTAATTAAACTAGTGCTAGAGGAAGACATAATGCATATCATTAGTACATATGCTCCTCAAGCAGGATTAGATAAAAGTGTGGAGATAATTTTGGGAGGAGACTAATGGTTTACTGTGAGAATTCCAATTAGTGATAAGATTTTTCTAGAAAAGTATTAAATGGGTATGCAAGTGAGGATAATAGAGAAAATGAGAGAGTGCGTGAAGGACAAATAATTGGAGAAAAGAACGAGTTAGGAGACACTAGCATGGATTTTGCATTGACATTTGGTCTTGTGGTTGCAAATGGTTGCTTCAAAAAGATAGAGGAGCATGAAATTACCTATACAAGTGGAACTAATAGGAGTCAAATAGACTTTTTCTCTAGTTAGAAAACATGATTGATTGGCTTGTAAAAGACTGTAAGGTTATTTCAGGAGAGTTTGACCACACAACATAGGCTAGTAATTTTAGATATTTGCATTAGAAGTAAAAAGAGGAGTAGTAAGTAAAATGTGCACTAAAACAATGTGGAAGGATTTGAAAGGAAAAAGAACAACTATATTTAAGGATAAAGTGATTGAAGAGGGAGAATGAAATCTCGAGGGAGAACTATAGTGACGTGGAATCAAATGGCTAACTGTATTAGGAAGGTTGCATAAGAGTTACTTGAAGAATAAAAAAGGGAAAAGACACTATAATAAAGAAACTTGGTAGTGGAGTGCGGAGGTTCAAGGAGTTGTTCAGGAGAAAAGATATCGCTAAAATGTTTGGCCGGAGACTAGGAATATGGAAAATGAGATATATTAGAAGGCAAAGAAAAAAAGTTAAGAGATTAGTAAGTGGTGCAGAGTTCAAAGCATATGATGACCTTCATGCTAGATTAGGAATAAGACAAGGAGAGAAGGATATTTTTACGCTTGCAAAAATAAGAGAAGGAAAGGTAGGGACTTAGATCATGTCAAATATATTAAGGACAATGACCCAACGGTTCTAGCGAAGGACAACAATATTAAGGAAAGGTGGAAGAAATATTTTAGCAAGCTTTTAACTGAAGACAATATAGGAGATGGAGCACAGGAAATGATACCTAGTTATAAGAATATACTTTTTTCTGCACAATTAGGGTGGTGGAAGAGGGGGGGGGGGGGGGGGGGGGGGGAAGCGTTCAAATGAATGAAGATAGTAAAGTCTATGGGTTCGGATGACATTCCGATAGAGGCCTGTTAATGCTTAGGAGAGGTTGGAGTGATTTTGTTTAGTAGACTTGTCAATAAGATAATAATGATAAAGAAAATGCCTAATGAATGGAGAAGAAGTGTAGTAGTACCTATATATAAATGTAAGGGAGATATACCAAATTGTATCAACTATTGGGGATTAAACTTCTAAGTCATATTATGAAGTTATGGGAGAGAATAATGGAGTAAAGACTTAGACTAACGACCAAGTTGTCTAAAAATTAATTTGATTTTATGTTAGGGAGGTCAATTATCTAAGCTATCTTTTCACTTAGGTAATTTATGGAAAAATATCAAGCGAAAAAGAAAAATATGCATATGGTCTTCATCGATCTATAAAAAAATTATGATAAGGTACTAAGAGATTTAATTTGGTGGATTTTGAAGCAAAAGAAGAAGTTATATTAAATTATTTAAGACATATATGAAGGAGCGATAATGAGTGTGAGAACTACCTATGGAGAAATAGGTGCATTCCTAATGATCATAAGTTTGCATCAGGGATCAACCTTAAAGCCTTTATCTCTTTGCACTAATTAATGGATGAGTTAACTTTTCATATTCAAGAAGAGGCATCTTTGTGTATGTTGTTTGTAGACGATGTAATGTTGGTGGATGAATCAAGAGATGGTGTAAATGCAAAACTTGAGAGATCGCGGGAGACTTTAGAATCCAAAGGCCTTAAAATAAGTCGTACAAAGACAGAATATATAGATTGGCATATTCAAAGAGCTGAAACTACTCTGAGAATTGAAATCCATGAGATATCACGAAGAGATTCTTTCCGTTACTTTGGCCTGATAATTAGCAAGAATGGGGAGATTGATGAAGATGTTGAATATAGGATAAAAGCGGTGTGGTTGAAGTGAAAACTTTCTTCTTGAGTGCTTTTGATAGACGAATGCTAACAAAATTGAAGGAAAAATTTGCAGGACAGGGATTAGACCGACTATGATCTAAGGGGCAGAATGTTGGCTAATCACGAAGCAGCATATGCGTAACATGGATGTAGCAGAAATGAGAATGTTGAGGTGGATGTATGGAAAACCTAGGAAAGATAAAAATTAGAAATGAGAGATTTCAAGAGCATTTGGGAAAAGCATCGACAGGAAGATGATATTAGAGAAAACTGTTTGAGATTGTTTTGGCATGTTGAATGCAGCGACTTCATCATTTTCTTGGACTCAAATTATCATTTATTTTGTGCACGTACTATTCTTTTGAATAATTGTGGTCACACTGTTCTTTTCCTTTGTCTTTTTGAGCCTTTGTGTGTCGTGTTGACCATTGTATTTGTGGAGAGACTTTACAGAGTTTACAATTCAGGAATCCTTGAAAACTTTCTGTTTGAAGCTTCTAAAATTTCTCCCTTTTCATCTTTTATAGGCACCACAGGTGTTGTGGATTACACAAACTATGATGACATGAAATATGCGGTAAGTTGGTTATGCTGTAATTCCATTTGGGATTTGCTGGTAAACTGTATATACGTAAACACTTTATACTTATATTGTTCACGATGTATGATGCCAACATACAACATGTGCAATGTTTCTGTATTGTATCCAATTGTTTATTTTTTTTGGTCCCTTCGCCGCTGTGTCGAGGTTTCATAGTTATTTATTTTAAGGATGAATAATTATTTACATAATTTCACACATCATCTTCGTTGTTGGATATTTTACTTAATTATTGATTTTGCAGATCCGGAAGCTTGATGATTCTGAGTTTCGGAATGCCTTTTCTCGGTCTTATATAAGGGTGTTGTTTGTCATGCTGATCCATTCTTTTGTTTTCCAGTTCTTTACCTGCACCTAGTCTAATGAAAACCTGCTCATTTTGTCCTGTTGCAGGTGAGGGAGTACGATTCAAAACGAAGCTTGTCTAGGAGCCGTAGTCGTAGCCAATCCTACTCCAAAAGCAGAAGTCCCAGTCGCAGTCGCAGCCACAGCAGAAGGAGGAGCTTGAGGTTTGTTGCTATTTTGCTTGGAGGGGAATTTTCTTTTGTGGGACGTCTGCATGTGGATGTCACGGTGGGTGCCTTTAATTTTGGGGGTCTCGATTTTTTAATTGCCACCCCCTCCCCCTCTGCCTCTTGGGTAATTCGATTAGGACACCCATAGTTGGATGTTCCCACTAGAGACTCATGCTTGCTTGGATTGGTAAAGCTTGTTATGTGTTTTTTAATTTTCTTCTACTTTAACTGGGAGTTAAATTATTTTGCAGCAAGTCTCCTAAGGTTAAGGGTTCTCGCCGCTCTATTTCTAGATCTCGATCCAGGTCTGACTCGCGCTCTCATTCAGGATCAAAACCACGATCTTTGTCCCAGTATGGCATTGTTTTATTTATCACTATCTGTTCTTTGATTTATTTATTTTCCTTTGCTTTGGTTTTGTTATAATGCATTGTTGAAAATTAATGAACATCCTATATACTTGATGAGAAAGCCTCAAACTATGTTGATTGTATTACAGTAGTAATTGTAAATGTTTCTTAAAGTGGTTATTGTTCGCATTGTTATCTGATTTGATGTATGAACATTTTTGTTTTGTTTTGTTTTGTTTTGTTTTTTTTTTTTGCTTGGGTCTGCTAGGCTTGTAGTGTGGTTTGTATTGTTTTGGTTTTTAAACTGAGAGTAATTCTTTTATTCTTTTTATTTTTTGTAGCAAATCTCCTAAGGTTAAAGCTTCTCGTCATTCTATTTCTAGATCACGATCTAGGTCTGTCTCACGGTCTCCTTCGCCTTGGTATGACATTTATCTCATTAGTAGTTTTCCTTGCTTATTGTCATGCATTTGCATTATTCCCCATTAGAATCTATTATGGAAAAAATTAAGTTTCCTATGCTTGGTAAATTTATGCATTTGTTTGATATGTTTAACTTGGGAAAAAGAGAGGCAAGATTTATGGAGTATGTCGCCAGTAGTCATTACTGCTTGGATCTGCCAGGCTCATAATGCTGTTTGTATTGGTTTTTGTTTTTACATTAGTAGTTAAATTATTTTGCAGCAAGTCTCCCAAGGTTAAAGCTTCGCGTCAGTCTATTTCTAGATCTCGATCTATGTCCCGCTCTCGCTCAGGATCAAAGCGGCGCTCGCTCTCCCGGTACATTGTTGTTATCTTATCAATAGTTGTCCTTACACTACCCCTTTTTTGATTTATCCTTCTACCTTTTTTTAGTTTCTATTGAAAAAAGTTGATTTTTTTTGGCTGAAACTTGCATTTCTTATTTGCTTGATATATTTTATGCATTTACTTGAGAGATAAATTTTTGAAAAAAAGGAGGCAAGCTTTTATGAAAAATGACACCAGTGGCATTGATATGGTTGTTGTGGAATGAAACAACAGGGTGTTAAAAAAAAGAATGTTTGTTTGGCTGGAGTCAGAGAAATAATTGTTCACTGGCCATGGTAGAGGAGTTTGAAGTGGTTACAAATTTTTTTTTTTTGGATAGGTAACAGTAAAATGTATTGAAACGAAGACGAACACAAGAAAAACAAGAGCATACAAGATAGATAATAGGTGATCCAGTGCAAGAGAGATGTTCCAGCCACCGAACCCTGCCCAACTGCATTATAAGAGCTTTTAGATTACATGAACGATCAACTGCTTGCATAGCTAAAGAATCCGCTTTTTCATTTGTAGATCTACTAATATGCTGAAACATGACTTGCATCTGAGATACCAAAAAACCGATTTTATTGGGAAAGAATTGCATTTTCCGAGGACCGCTCAATGATTTCACCCATGATAAGGCATTGACCAAGTCACTTTCCACAATAAGATTATGATGATGAAAGGAGTGATAAATCACTCCGGAGAGCTTTTAGAATTGCCAACACCTCTGTTTCATTAGAGTCTTTGATCCCTACGTGTTTAGGAAACATATGCACCTCCTCCCCTTTGTGATTTCTTAGAACGCCTCCTATGCTTGCCACCCCCAGTTTTCCCCTCAATGCTCCATCCACATTGAACTTAAGAACTCCAAAAGGAGGAGACAACCATGAAACTTTCCTTTTCTTTTTGGCTCCTCTCATCTTCAAACAAGCTCGGAAATTTTGCACAATGTTATCTATCTTAATATCTGAAAGTTTCTTAGTAGCACTTGCCCATTTAGTGATTCTCACAAGAACAATTGTTAGAAGATCATCCCGATTTGATTCTTTTCTATTAAAAATTTTATATTCTCTCTCTTTCCAATTTGACCAAACTATGGAAAGAAGGAATGATTCTCCATAAGATCTTAGCATTTCCAAACATCAGAGACCCCCTCAAGCCTCAAGCATTGCTGCTAATGATCTTGGAAAGCACCCACTAACACTACTTTCTTCTTTGAAAAACCCACAGATAAATGAGGCTATGTCACAATGAATGAATAAATGATCTATTGACTCTTGACTCCCTTCCACAAAGGCTACACATGTCTGAAATGGAATCAGACATGAACCCTTTTCTTCTTAATGTATCTGCCATTGAAATCTTGCCTGCGATTGCCAACCAAGAAAAAGCTTCCACCATGGGAGGTCCAAGTCCTGTCCTAACTAATGCACATGGGGACCAAAATTCACTAAATCCATCTCCTTGTAGAACGATCTTGAGGAGAATAATCTAGCGGAATCTGGCTTCCAAATGCGACAATCCTTTGAATCCCTACATAAGAAAATGTTAGTAAGAAAAACCAACAAGGACTGATGCTCCACCAACTGAGACTGACGGAGGGATCTCCTACACCCTTATACCCCAAGGCACCACATTCCCAACAAAACAGTCTTTGACTGAAGCCTCTTTGTTGGACACAACCCTAAACATTTTAGGAAATTTAAGATGCAAGGAACCGACTCCCACCCAATCATCATACCAAAACGGACACTGACCCTTGCCCCCAACATGAACCCTAAACCCTTGACAAAGACCTCCCCCCTAATTGGTTACAATGTTCAATATATCTATAACAAGTTGGGAAGCTTCATTTACCCTTTTTTTTTTTTTGTGGGGGTTGTCTATTCATTTGGGTCCAGTAGGGGATAAAGAACCCAATGAAGTGGAAATTTCAGTGTTAAGGGAAGCTTTGAAGATTTTCCTGAGTTCGGCATGAAGTTTACAAAATGCTATTGAGTTGGGTCATGGAGAAGGGTGGAATTCTAGAACGCACTGGATGGAATCATGTAACAACATGCTGCACTAGATTGTTGCTTTATTTATGTAAAAATGCTAATGAGTCAATTGATGTTTTGGTGAAACTAGGAGCACGCATAAGGCTGTGAGCAGGCCAGATTCAGGCTGGAATTACCTGTGTATTGGGTACTGATCCTACCCTTAATGTACCTTAGAACTCAGGCCAAAGATGCACAATTGGGAAATGGGAAGTCTCATGCTTGGCCTTTCAAACTTCCGCTGGTATGGACAAATAAAGATTTAGGCTCTTATGACTGAGTCTGAACTCGCCCCCTATGAAGCCCAAATATGGCATGGATACATGATGCAGTTGGGCCGGTGGAAGGATCCACCCAAGCATGGGCTCCTTCAAGCACATACAAGAAAATCTAAGGTTCTAGTGAAAGAGGAGAATTCTGAAATTTATTAAAATAGATTTCTTTCCCAATACATAGGGTGCTTTTAAATAGGTCTCTTGAGAATCCTAGAGAAGATAGTTTCTTTGTAGTACATGGATTTCTTTTCCTTAAGACAAAACATTCGTTGAATATAGACTTCAATAAAAATGACTCTTAATAATTCTAGCAAAGATATCGAAGGGCATAATATATTGCTTAATTGGGAGTTTGGGCCTCCTACTGGACTAGCTGGGCTTTTTAGGTCAACTGTGGATCCCAGTGGACCTTGGACTGAACCATGGATCGTTGGGCATGATTTTTTCCATTCAGTGGCAACCCTTTTTTTAATTTTTTTGAATGCATCAATATGGCGGAGGGCACTGATTTTTACACAAAAGGTGAAGTAGGCATATGATACATCATGCTATGTTGCCTATTTTGAAGAATCCAGTCATCCTAGCTTGTCACCCAAACATCCATCTTTGCCGGTTAAGAATGAGAGGGATGAATAGATACCTGCGAAAATAAAACCTATATTCTGAACCCTCTCTATGTTAACTGCAATAAAGTAAACATCTCAAGAAACCCTCAATTAATCTGTATGACTAGGGGAAGAGCGAAGAAAAAGGAGGGGGTTTGCGGTTTGCCATGTCAGGGTTTCAACTCTGATTCTAGATGAAAAGAAAAAAGACAGCAGAAAGTGCGTGGGTTACCATATTCATGTTTGAAACCTCAAAGGGAATAGGGAAACACAGGAGAGTGCTTATGTAGATGCTAGGGCTTTGCTGCTTTGGGCAGGCAGGTGGGGATGGGGAAGTGGATTGAATGAAAGATTTTTGACCTTTTAATGGAAGTTTTAATTTATATATTAGTATACAGTGTATGCATATAGTATGCGTATGGGTATAGGCTGCTTCTGAGCCATTGGACCATGTATCTGGTCTGACTTGGGCCGTACACAGGCCCATTGACAGACTCAACTAAGTCGATAGAGATGAAGTGAGGGTTTTTCCCCCACTCCAGATGTGATACGTTGAGGATGGATTGATATATGCAGTAGGTATATGGTATGTTCCAGTTATATTTTGTAAATTTTCTTTTCCTGTTCTATTGCACATCTTTCTTTTCCTCCCCTCAATGAAATTTTAACATCACTCACCAGTCAATGTTGGGGGGAAAATCATAGATAAGTAGCAGGCCTTTTAGAAAGTGTCTTGTTAGTTTTCACTAATGTGGACCAAAAATTTGGGTTGCTGGTTCTCGGATTATGCAAAAATAAGAGAAAAGAAAAGTAGGGACTTAGATCATGTCAAATGTATCAAGGACAATGAGGAAAATATTTTGGTGAAGGATAACAATATTAAAGAAAGGTGGAAGTAATATTTTAGCATACTTCTAAATGAAGAACATTTGGGGGATACAAGAGTTAAGGAGGATACTTCATCACAAGAGCATACTTTTCTCCGTAGAATTAGAGGGGTGGAAGTGAAGAAAGCATTGAAGCGAATGAAGACAGGAAAAGTAATAGGCCCAGATGGTATTCCGATAGAGGTATGGAAATGCTTAGGAGAGGTTGAGGTAAGTTGGTTATGTAGACTATAAGATACTTGTGATAAAGAAAATGCCAGATGAATGGAGAAGAAGCATTGTAGTACCTATATATAAGAATAAAGGAGATATACAAAATTGTACCGACTATCGAGGGATTAAACTTATGAGTCATACTATGAAGTTATGGGAGAGAATAATGGAGCAAAGACTGAGAAAGAAGACCAAGATTTTTGAAAATCAATTTGGTTTTATGCCAGGGAGATCAACTATGGAAGCTATCTTTTCACTTAGGCAATTAATGGAAAAATACAGAGCAAAGAGGAAAAATTTACGTATGGCCTTTATCGATTTGGAAAAAGCCTATGATAGGATACCGATGAATTTAATTTGGTAGGTTTTAAAGAAAAGGAATGTCCCTAGAGGTTACATTGAAAATTTTAAAGATATGTACGAAGGAGCAATAACAAATGTGAGAACCACATGTGGAGAAACAGGTGGATTCCCCGTGACTATAAGTTTACATCAGGGATCAACCTTAAGCCTTTATCTCTTTGCATTAATTATGGATGAGTTAACTGTGCATATTCAAGAAGAAGTACATAGTGTATGTTGTTTGCAGATGATATAGTATTGGTGGATGAATCAAGAGAGGGTGTAAATGCAAAGCTTGAGAGATGGCGGAGGTCATTAGAATCTAGAGGCTTTAAAATAAGTCGTACCAAGACAAAATATATGGATTGCAACTTTAGTGGACATATACAAAGTGTTGAAACCACTGTCAAAATTGAAACCCATGAGATACTACGTAGAGATTCTTTTCAGTACCTAAGCTCGATGATTAGTAAGGATTGGGAGATTGACGAAGATGTGGAGCATATGATAAAAGTTGGATGGCTGAAGTGGAGACTAGCTTCGGGAGTGATTTGTGACAGACGAATGTTAACGAAATTGAAAGGCAAATTTGACAGGACAGTGGTTAGACCAGCTATGATATATGGAGTAGAATGTTGGCCAATTAAGAAGACGCATATTTATAAGATGGATATAGCGGAAATGAGAATGCTTAGGTGGATGTGTGGTAAAATTAGGAAAAATAAAATTAGAAATGAGCGCTTTCAAGAACATTTCGGGGTAGTACCAATGGGGGATAAGATTAGAGAAATCCGTTTAAGATGATTTGGGCATGTTGAGCGTAGGTCAGTAATGGCACCGGTGAGAAAAAGTTTGGATATACAGGTGGAGGGCCCATCAAGAGGTAGGGGCAAGCCGAAGAAAATATGAATGGAAGTCATTAATTCAAATTTGAAGAAGTTTTACTTATCGAAAGATTTAGCTCAAAATAGAATGAAATGGAGAAATAAAATTCATATAGCCGACCCCAACATAGTTAGGATAAGGCTTTGACGATGATGATGATGATGATGATGCTGGTTCTCAAATCATTTTTCCTTCAAGGTGTTGAATTTGTGTGCATCATGCTAAGGTGCATTGACTTGGCTGCTCCAATTGGAGTATGTTTAGCTGAGTGGGTTTTGTCTGTTCCTTACTATTCTTAGTTTAGAACCTTCTGCTCCACCTAAAAAATTGTTTGCTCAAAAGTGGATTTGGAGATAGCTAAGAAAGATCTTGCGAGTTTGCCAACTTATCTTCCCGTGTTTACAGCAGTTGCATTGTTTGTCTATTGGATATGGGATTAAGTGGCAATTTTTGAGGTTTCATGTTAGGAACATAAATGGGGATTTAGTGCGAATGCCTGAAACTCTTTTCGTTGTAGTGGTATGCTGTAAATGAACAGCTTTGAAATATCAAAATAATGCGTTCATCTTTTCATGTTATGCTTAGTCAATGCCCAGTGGATGCTGAGATAGGAGTCTGGAGAGGATAGAATGCGACATTAAAGCTGGGTATTGCAAACTTAATGGTCTAGGAAGTCATAATCCAGCATTTTAGAGGGCCCATTTTTCTCCTGTCATGCTGCTGGTAATCTCTGCTAACTGTTCTGGATGCAATCTGGTGGTACAACTGAAAAACTTTGTCACTTACATTTTCTGGAATGTGACGAGCACAGTTGAAAGTTGTTCTTTGTCATAACCACAAGGTTGTGCATTTGGGTCATTACTTGTCCAAACAAACACTGCTACTTCAAATGTGAATGTTTCTGCTTTATTGTGATGCAGTCTTCACTGTTCATTGGCAGCACTCACTTTTGCTGCTGTGACTGCCATTATTTATGACAGTCAGGGCGAAGTTTCTCTTTGTTGTATGAATTATATTATATGCAAGGTATCTGATGCTTTTATCTGTTGTCATTGCTTAATATTTGGCTTCTTTCTTCCTCTTCAACTTATGGTAATACTGAAGTGGAAGAGACGTCGAGGCTTTTGGATCAAGGTGTTAAAGCAACATTGTGGATGTGGATATTGAAATCGGTTGTTTCTGGAACTTTTGCAGATCTAAATCAAGAACCAGGTCCCCGTCACGTTCTGTAAGTAAAGGCTGTGGCTGATAGAAATAGAAATCATAATTTTTTTTAACTTTCTTGCGCTGCCAACAGATTAGGAGAGCAAGCCAAAAGTTTGTTTATGCATAGTAGGAAGAATTATTTTCTTACAAGAAAATTGAAAAAAAAGAAGAGGAGAAAGTTGCTCTTGAGTGCTGCCTAAATATCCCAAGCTTTGATGTTTGTTCATTTTCTCTTTTGAACTCACCAATTCTGCAGCCACCTCGCAAGAAACGGGTTAGAAGTACAAAAAGGCGGAGTCCCAGCCGGAGCCGGAGCTTGTCTTGTTCACGCTCACCTTCTGTAATGTTTTAGTTCCCCCAATGGATTTGTTTTCTGTTTTGTGGATCATGCGTAGTCACTTGTGATTAGACAACAATTTCCTCTCACATTTTTCTTTCTTTGGTTTTGATACTGGAAACCTCAATTGGCAGGTGAAATCTGATCGCAGTGGTTCTGTTGATTCAAGAGGTCGTTAGTGATCTTACCATAAGCTGCCTGTGCATCGGCGTCAGTAAAAGGGTATGCTGATGTAGAATGAGATGTCTGGATTACTGAATTGCATTTGACTGAAGAGAGCTTTAGAAAATATTTGTACTAGCATAGATTTTCAACTGAGAATTCTGTTCATATATCTGCCTGCTGTAATGGCTGGTCATTATGACCCATGGACGCAATTCCCTTGCCCTCTGAGAGCGATTCTTGCTCTTATTGCTGGCATTTTCAAATTGGTAATAGGATATGTAGGTTGGTGGATATATCATCATCATTATCATCATCATCATCATCATCATTAAAGCCTTATTTTAACCATGTTAGGGTCGGCTAAGGTTAGTGGATATATGTTTTTTTTTTTTAATTCGAATCATGTTAACTGATTGTTTTGCGTCTGTCCATGTTTACTTAACGGTTTGGATGTTAGGCATTTATCTGTTGTGTTTAATCTAAATCTGAGGCCCCCACAACATTTGGAGTATTTACATTGGCAAATGATCCTGGACGTCTGGTGGGTACTCTCTTATGGTGAGAACTTAGTGGGCTCACCGTATCAACCTTCTGAGCCCTTCACATGTGACTAGAATGTTTGATTGAGGGTCAATTTTTTTTTTTTTTTTTTTTTTTTGTAATTCTAAGTTAGAAGTTGTGGGCCATGCATCAAGGGGTTAGAGGCATGAGATTGTGGGGCCCCAGGTGGGCTACAGCAGCTGGCTTGTTGCAATATTACCTTTGTATATTTCTAACTTGACAGAAACCCTCTCTGCAACCAGAGTTCGCATGATCGTTAAACTAATGAGAAACTTTTATATTTAGCTAAGAGGCCGAGAAAAGTTGAACCTTGTATCATCTTTGTCAAGGTAATAAGATGGAGCAGTCCATCCGATGAGGCTGGCTTAGAATCGTCCAAGATGCAGCCAGTGCAATTGGTCTTACGCGGATCAATTGGATTGCCTAGCAGAGGCCAAGCGACAGAAATCCATCTGCCTGATGACTGCTAAGAGCTCGTTGTAAGCTACATGGATCTCAATTTTGTAATGGATAATCTGCAGGCTGTGCTTGTGCTTGATGGATCTGGTCTTGTCCTTGCATTTGCTTTGATGAACGAAAGAAAATATCGAGTTCAGTTTGCCTTAAGCACACCCCAGTTTGTATGAAGAGCCCATAAGAGTTGATGCTAATAATGGGCGAGGCAGGGATCCAAGGTTGGTCAATTAAAATCCAATTTGACTAAATAGTTTGACTCTGTTTAGCACAATCTCTATTTTTTTTTTTAAATTGAAAATCGACGGAATCGTGGATAATAGTTTGATCAATGTCGAGCCAAAAAAGACATCAATCCACTAGGCGGTAGCGTCAAGTGCTTATATAATATATATATATATATATATAATCTTTTTGCGGGAGACTTCTGTTTTTGTTTTGTTTTGTTTTGTTTTTTTTTTTGACGTGGGTATCCTTGAGGTCAGGTAAGGACGAATCACAATGTTTACATTGTCTATGTTATGTTGAACTTGCTGAAGCAGTTTTCTGAGCTAAAAGCCCAGCCCAAAAATAAAAGTATACTATATATATATTAATGACTCGAGGTATTCTTCTCCAGTTCAACTTTAGACCTTTGGCCTCTGGCCTGGGGGTGATCCGATTTTGACTACAAAGGATTATTTTTTAGGAAGTATATGTATGGCCGTACACATATTACCCGGAAAACGTAAGGTGTGGGAGTTGAATTGGAGACCTTGGGGAGCAAACTCAAAGTTCAAATCAACTGAGCTACCTTCTTGACGGCAAAGTGTATTGTATTTGTAAACATAATTTATCATTTTTTGAAGTCTATATGATAGTTTATTTAAATAAAGAAGTTATATCAAAATTACATAATTTGCAAATAATATTTGAATCTAAAAATTCCACATATGTTAATTTTTTTTCTACAAAAAATTGATAAAAAATCTGAATTGTGGAACAAATTTTAACAAAAATATAGAAGTATTTCTCAAATAATTTGAACTTATGTATGAAATTTATGTTTTGTCTTATGGATTTCAAATCATTAAATAATTGTTTAGGCCTCAATTCATGGACCTTTTATAGTGGGCCCACCTTTATCATCATTGTGGCCATGTGTCAGCTAATCTAAAAAAGAAAGTTTAAGCTATATTACAGCCGTTTATATATATATTTATATCTATCTATCTATCTATCTATCTTTCTTGTGCATACATCCCTCGTGGACATTTCATGCACACACTCCTTTGTGGGGCCCACTATGGACCTCTCTAAGGGATGCGACCAAGGGGGATGGAGAGATCCATGCAGGACTACCCCACATATTAAGTTTGACCCCAATTAAGCCAATAACTCCTTCATCCGTGGCCCAAAATCCCAGTTTATTTTAATCAATACATAGTTGATCCAATGGTTCAGTAAATTTGGATCTGACTGGAACTTGGGACGTGTCTATTAGGGGGATCTCCAGTGTATTGTAAGGTTTGGATTGGGTGATTGATGGGCCCCACCTAGAGTTCTCACAAAAGAAATGGTAGGTGAGAGATAGATGTGCATGAAAATTCTCATATATATATATATATATATATAGTAGTCATGCACTGCGCCTGCACCTCAATGTGAGGCCTACGTGATGCCCCACTTGTGACTGTGAGCAGAGGGGATCAAAAGATCTCCCTAAGCCCTTCCACTCTGTAAAAAATAAGCCTCTACTCCCTCTGCATCATCTCCATTAGGGCCCCATAAATTTAACGGTGTATAGTTTATTTGGATAGATGTCCAGTTGATCTAACAGTCCAGTCAAATTGTAGGGGGCTTAAAATTAGTGGACATGTGCAATTTAGTGGGCCATTGTGTGTGGTCTATTTGGATGGACCATACAGTGGGCCTCACCCTAGGTGAGCACCATGCGTGCGGTGTGCACTGGATAACCAATGTGTGTGTATATATGTCATAAATCTTGCATATTCCCCTTGTGACACAATCTTTTCTCATGTTAACTCAATTTCGCAATAGTGACACCCATGTGATTTCCTTAAAAGCTCGTGTGATCCATTGTTGCAATCAAATCTTTTGTAATATTTTCTTGTATTATTTTGTTACATCAGAAAACCAATAAAAAATATTAAGGTAAGACAAATAGGGTCAACACCTAGAAAATTACACGAAGGTCAAAGACTATCTTGTTTCCAATATACTTTGAATCGAGGATATTGGTCATAAAAATTGAGAAGATCTATACAAACAACACTCCATGAAAGACAGTTTTTAAAAAAACTTGAACAAATGCATTCACCTAAATCTATGTTGTAGGTTGTGTAGGGCCATAGAATCAAATTAGATAAAAGTTATAAGTTGAAATTATAAATTAAATCGGTGAACCAATTACAAAGCTCTTAATGAATTATATTGAATCAAATCACTCCACCTTTGTGGATGGCTGTCGTTGTTTGGACATTGGATGTGGAATTTGGAGTTCGTTTGACCTATGAACATTTCTGTTGGGAGGATATTGGCTTAGTTACTGTGCTAATTATGGCGCGGCATGAGGTTGAATTATGGGACAAAAAATGAGGCCCGAGATGCAAAGGATTGATGGGCAATCCATATAGGGAAGCAAAGAGATGGATTTGGCTCTGTGGGCGCTTTTATTATGTCCTCCTATAGTCAATTCCAAGGTTTTCCGAAACCGAACCCGGCTTAGTCCCCATCCAAAGTACAAGAACATGAGAATTCTGACTTGGGTTTTTCTCTTTTAACATGAGAATTCTGAATTGGGTTTTTATCTTTTTCTCTTGTGCTTGTTGGATTATGTTTTTCCTTTTTTTGTTGGGGTGAGGCATAAAGGGGAGAGAACATTACAGCTATTACCATTGCAAGAGACCTCAAAGGAATCCCTGAGGATCCCTTCACCTCCACATGCCTATCCCTGTCAAATATTTCCTGGTCCAGAACTTCTGAGCTATCTATTTTCATAGGTTTATTTGGATGTGTTGCGGGTCTCTCCTTTAGTGTTTTCATAAGCATGTAATGATCTCCAACTCTCTTTACAAATACCTTACTCATCTGTTTTTGCATCCTATCTCCAGGTGAGTATGAAGAAGCCTTTTACAATGTTTCTTGTAGTCTTCATTTAGCAAATTTGTACAATCATAGATCAAGAGATTTTAAAGTCCATTGTCACTCCATTAGCATTCGATCATTTTTCTTCAAACATTATGTGTTTCTTTCTCAATAAATGTGATGCCGTGTCCAATTCACGTTCACTTGCTTTCCCCAGTGATTCAACGCTGAGGATGAAAATGTGCTTACATGTACAGCTCCATCTCATCCTTCATTTGTAAGGATATTAAACGACAACATTATTGGATATTAAATGATAATGACTGAATAATTTAATTTGGACAGAGGACCCTTTTATTTTCTCTACTGCTGCAGAGGAATTAAAGGCACAGAGAGATGTTGGCATGTGGGCCTGTGGCTCACACTTGGTGGCCACAAAAGAGCAGAAATCGTTGATTTTATCTGCCTAATAACTCTCCACTTCTCTTTTTCTTTCTCATGAACATTGATATAGATCTGGAGGCCGTTTCCCTAAGAAAACACATTCAATTGTTGGGTTGATGGTGATAGATACATCCCTCTCATTCTTGGGTTTATAGCAAGCAAAGAGGCTTCCACCAAATAGTAATTGATTAATATTTTTCTTGGTGATCTCTAGCCTTGCTACATCGTTTCTAGATTCGCAGGACGTTCATTTTTATTTTGGTGAGGGAGAGTGTAAAACCCCAATTTGCCTGGGTAACCCTTGACGCAAGACCGGGTCAAGTGTTCATGTGGGCAGAGAGAGAGAGAGAGAGAAATCCCAAGGGAAAAGGTGCAAAGTCTCACATCGAAAATATTCTAAGTCCTAAACTTGGTATGTAAGTGAAGCCTTGGTCTTCACCCTATATGATGCCTTTTAAAACCATGCAGCAAAATTAAGTTAGAATCCCATGAATCAAAGTATACAATATCATGTAAGTAGTAAGCCCGAGTTATTACAAATGGTATCAGAGCCGATCCACCATCCGTAAAGATCAAACTCAACATAAAGGAATTTGAAGATCATGCATACAATTTGTTTGTGCTCCCTTGAAGAGCTACCTTCAGAGTTAACTGAGGTGACAACCAACCGCACCACCGCGCCACGACACCTTAATAGTCATGCCACATACAGACTTAATAGAGTCCCCACTAAAGCAATTGAACGAGCCCCTTACAAATTATGTACGGTTAGAAAATCAGATCTTAGAAATCTTAGAACGTGGGGTTCTATTGCTCATGTTTTAATTCCATACCAACTTAAAAGTAAACTTGCCTATACTTGAATCTGACCATTACGTTCACACCATGTCAAGATAAAATTCAAATCTGACCATTTTCTGATCATCTTCTATAAAAATAACACTAATGTCTCTGTCTTGTTTTTAAGCTTTGCTCGATGGAAAATATGGCTTATGTTTTTCTGACGAGGTCAAAATGCCATCACCTAATGCTCTTGAGATTTTTTCTTTTTTGCTGTCCCAATTTTCATATTCCAAGAGTTTATGGTCATTTTCCAATTTCTCAATCCTACACAAAGGATAGGAGAGATTGCAAGCAAGCCCCAGTGCCCAAATAAAACAGTAAATTTCCAAACCAAACCTATATTACAATCACATTGAGAAACTGCTGCAATACCTGCAGGTTACATTCTCCACTGAAATGGTAAAGGGGATGTGAATAATTAATATAATAAACTTTTTTTTTTCTGAAAGCAAAACATTTTACATTGGCCTAAGACACCTTTGGAATCCATCACCCCTGCAAAGCCTAGTTCTTCTAGTCATACGTAAAACACTCATACCGTCCTTGTATGCACACCTGTGCATATGGTCAGGGCCAAAGCAAAACTAGTATCAGATTGCTATTGCTTAGCCAATTGGTCACATTGGGCAGAAGCACTTGTGCATTGACTTCCTCCAAGACAGATCACACATTAGCTGCCTAAGTACCAATCATTTTACCAATCAGCATCCCATAGGCAACTCACTGCCATCACCATTCCATTTTCATTGCTTTCAGCTGGCTGCAATCTTTGTTGATCCCCAACTCATGGAAAGACTCATTCTGCTTTCAACCTTAAAATCTCCATCGCTGTTCTCTTCCTGAAGTAGGGCATGTGCTCCTAGAGTACAAGGAAAACTCAGCTCAAAATGACAAGGACCTTTATTTGAAGTTAACATTGATAAGGACTGTAAACATGTATACAGACACACACACAAAACCTGAGCATGGCCATTGCCGTTTAACAGGTCGGGATCAACCACCTGCCTAGTGCGGGACCCAGAATACCTAAGAAACAAAACTTCCAATCAAATGGGTCACTGCTACAAGCAGGTGGAACCCATACCTTATCACCATCTATGGTGATAACAATAGACATATATTGTTCAGAGCACATGCTTCTAATGGGTTACTTCTAATTTCTGCAAGTTCTAACGATTAAGAAACCATCAATGAACTCACTAGCCCAGATCAAACACCATTGCAGAAAACTCTTTTCATCTACCACGACTGTACATTTTTCCATCATTGTCATAACCATACATTATAATGATTAATAAAACAGAAAAGCACACCTGGTTGAAACAAAGTGTTAAACCTCTGCTATAGAAGTCAGCATACTTAATCATGAACATACCACAATCCCACCTGCAAAAGAGAACCAACTTTTAGATTTTTGTACATAATACAAGTTGCAACCCTTACCAGCAGGGAGCCTCAAAATGGAGTTGCATACATTCAAATAATTAGGTGCATTCTACCCCCCGCCCCCAAAAAAAGGAGCAAATAATAAATAAATAAAGTAGGCCAAACTTTAGGTTTGCGACTTCAAAAAGGTAAAACCTTCTTTCCAACATTCTTTTGAAAAAACAATTCAGTCTTCTGAGAGTAAATGTGAATAAAAAAAAATCTTATTACATGATATCTATCTAATTTACGAAGATGCACATCTTTGGGTGGGATTAGAATAATAAAAGTTATTTTAAAAAAGAGAATGCAATAATGGCACAGCCCTAGATCTCCGATCGAAGTGTAGATCAATCTCTCAAGGGATTGATTGAATCTAGAGATGGATTTCAGCCTTAGGGCACAAGAACAATCACGGTAGACACCATATTGAGAGAAAACTTTGTTTATTAATTGAATAAGCACACCCAATTACAATGGGGACTCATCTATATATAGGATAGAGTGTTTCTTAAATCAAAACATGCTAAAAATAAAATAAGCAACTATCTAATCTTAATTCAACATAAAATAGGAAACAAATCTATTAATTAGAAACTATCTAAGGGATAGGGATCTTTGCTCTTGTGCAGATCATGGATCAGGTGGGGCCCATCAAGAATAAGCAACTATCTAATCCTAATTCAACATAAAATAGGAAACAAATCTATTAATTAGAAACTATCTAAGGGATAGGGATTTTTGTTCTTGTGTAGATCATGAATCAGGTGGGGCCCATCAAGATCTGGGTTGGATCTGAGATCGACCTACATTAAATGAGAATAGACTTGCAAATAGTTGCTTATAGTAGAAAAAAACAGGCATCTAAATTAAGTAAAAGTAAATGCATAATAAAGAAGCAGCAGCAGCAGCATATGATTGGGCATACCACGGCATGAAGGTTGGCCAGCCATGAGTAGCCAGGGAATAAAACCCAATCACATTTCACTATTTCTGAGCTAATTTAAACTCAGCACGGCAGAAGATAGCAATGAACTAGCCAGACGAAAATGACCAAACAAGCAAAGCACTTGCAATGCCATAGTGGATTTGACACAAGTCCCGCAATATCGACATAATATTACTGTTGTGGCAACATTAGCATTGCAGGATCATATCCAGCTTATCCACGAAATTATAAAAAAATGGGAGGATGGATGTGATAGGGAGCAGACATACCCATTTTCCTGCACGGGAAGATCAGCAACAAACTCTTGCTTCCAAGAACTTACATCAACATCCCTATTGCTTTTATCCTTCACTTCATCAACAAAATATCTGGCCTGATATGTTGAAAAGATGAGCATTAGAAGGTTCTTTATTTTACACTTAAAAATGAAGATTAGAACTCATTAGAAAAAAAAAAAAAGGGCGGCCCAATGCACGAGGCTCCCACACAGCAGGGTCTGGGGAGGGCAAGATGTACGCAGCCTTACCTTCATTTTAAAGAGGCTGTTTCCGTGACTCATCAGAAAATGATAACTTTAAACAAAAGATGTACACTAACATCTTTTCCATATAATTTTCTACAGAAATTCCTTTATAACAAACTAAGCCTAAGAAGGCAATGGTTATGAAAAAGCAAAGTGCTAAGATAAAATTTCAGTTTTTGTGCTTGATACACATCGTACTTGCAACCATCTCAAACAAGTTTCTCTTAATGTATCACCTATTGATGCTAACACACTTTTTTTTTATTCTAATCACCTATTGATGCTAACACACTTTTTTATTCTATCTTTTCTAATTTAACCATACATCCATTTCAACATTAATCATGTTGCCAACCCTAACACAGTTGGGACAAGACTATGATGATGTAGTCCATTTCAACAATATCACCCCAAATGTGAGGAAGTGCAATTTCTTATTTTTAAGGGGGGAGAGAGAGAGAGAGAGCACCTCCCCCAAAAATAAGTTCTTATTCGGTTAACTTTTTTTGTCTAATTAATGTGCATTTTAGATATAGGATATGCATTTCAACATCCTTCCCATTAGAATAGTCAATTAGTAATCATCATGAACAATCCTTGTCCCAACTATGAAAACTATTTCTCCATCCCAATCTATCATGAGTCAAATTCTCAGAGAGGTTACACTTCTTTAGATCTACCCTCACTACTCCCATTCATGTCCTCTTTGCTCCAACCCTTCTCCCTGGTGGGCCATCTACCTGCATAGAAATACTTATCCTCAATGACACCATTGTTAGCTTGCATTGGACATGTCCAAGTCAAAACATCTCAAACAACTTTCACTTAATTTATCGCCCACTAATGCTAACACTCATTTGTTCATTCTATCTTTTCTAATTTTACCATACCCATTTCAACATCCTCTACTCTACTACACTCATTTTGTGCATGTGTTGCTTCTGGCCAACATTTTGCTCCATAGGTTGTCTAATCACCATCCTATATGCGCCAATTAGAAAAGCAAGTCTCCACTTCAACGTCATAATATGCTTAACATCTTTCTCAATCTCTCCATCATTACTAATATCAAGCCAAGGAGTTGAAATGAATTTCTTTGTGGTATTTCTTGAACTTCAATTCTCGTAGTAGTTTTAGCCTTTTGACACCCCCACTAAAGTTGCAAACTTGCAATCCATATTTTGTCCTAGAAAGACTTATTTTAAAGTCCTTGGAATCTAAAGGCTTCATATCTCAAGTTTTGCATACAAGCCGTATCTTTATTCATCCACCAGCACTAGATCACCTATAAACAACATAAACCAATGCATCTCCTCCCAAATATGAGCAACTGATTTGTTCATAATTATTGTAAAGAGATAAGGGCTTAAATCCGACCCCTAACGCAAGCCTATGACCACTATAAACTCACTTGTCTCTCTACATGTAGCTCTCACACTCATTAACTCTCCCTCAAACATGTCCTTAAAGGTTTTAATACAACCTCTTGGAACACTCATTATCATCCAACACATGTCCTAACTCCTAACTATGTTCAGGTCAACTTCTTGGAATACTCGTTTATCTAAAAACCCCCCAAATTAAATATCTAGGTACGTTGTTGTAAGCTTTCTCTAGATTAATAAAGAAGACCAAGTGAAGTTTTTACCCTCTCGGTATTTTTCCATTATTTGCCTAAGTAAGAAGATAGTATTCTTAGTCCTTAATATCTTATTGAAGAGCCTAACTAGCCAAATCTAGCCAATTTTCTCTTAAGCATTTCCAAGCCTCTATCGGAATTGCCATATAACCCCAGTAGCCTTTTCTATCTTCATTTGTGCCAATGTTTTCTTTATTTCTACCACCCTAATTCTGCGGTAAAAGTATGCCTTGCAAACAAAGTATCCTCTTCATTTCTAACCCTCCTATAGAATCTTTATTTAACAGTCTATTATATTCTCTGCACCCTTTGGCCACCTTATAGCCTGGGTTGTATTTTTCCAAGAACTCTTTTTGGCCGTCTTAAAGGCAGTGTTATTTTTATCTTCTCCTTTTTTGTGTGGTGTTTGTAGCTATTTATTTATTCATTTTTTTGGGTCTTCACCTATTGGTTTTAGTATAATCCTTCTGTACTGTATAAGGTTTCTCTCAATACAAATTACCATTCAAAACAATAAAATAAAATAAAATCTCTCCGCCTTTCTTTAATATCACTATCCTTCACTAAAGCCTCTTAGTCATCACTCTTTATACATTTGACATGATCTAAATCCTTACCTTTTCTTTTTCTTACCTTGGCTAGCTTAAAAAAATATCTCGCCTTCTCTTGTTCCCAATTTATCATATAGGTTATCATATGCTTTGCACTTTGCATCACTTACAACTTTTTTAGCTCCTTTATTTGCCTTGATATTGCCAATTAGTTTTTTTTTCTTTCTTTCTTTTTTTTTTTTTGTTGCGGGGGGGAGGGGGGGATATATTGATGTTCTATCTTGCTGCATAAAGAAAACTGAATATTGATTAGATGATGACAACATAGTGAGCATGCAACAATTAATAATGACATAAGTAGCACCAAAATTGACAAATAATCCATGAATTCAATTCACACTTCTCAATAACAAGTACTAACCAGGTTATCAAAAAAATAAGAAGTCCAAACTTTTTTTTTTCTCTCTTTCCTTCTGCTTTTGGAAGCACTGCTAAATTAAGTTTCTTAATGATAGTAAGCACCAGACATACCAAAAATTTTAGCACTTGAAAATCCTTGCCTCCCAGCGAATCAAGATACTGGAACTTTTTGTCCTTTATATTAATAATTGCCAAACACCAATGTATATCTTTGTGGATAGGGACAAATATCTGCAAACAATCAACAAAAATTATAGATGAAGCAGGAAGGAGGCGTTGAACCAGACAAACAAGTAAAGAAGTGAAATAAGAGTATAAGGGGCATAACAGCTTTACTTTGTCACACTCAATAAGGCCGTACCCTATCTTCTTTTGGGTAGTCCATCTTTTGACAGCTTTGTAATCATAACCACTCCTTCCACTAACCAGCTAAATTGTCATATCAGAAAATAGGTCAGAATACTAAATGAAAAATTACTGATTGTAGTCAAGATTTTACAGAGACAATACGCACACAAGCCCACACATACATGGAAAGAAAAGGAGAGGAGAGAGAGGAGATGGGGGCTCAGTGTTACGAAAGCAAGCCAGATGATGTGAATGAGCAGAAATGTATGAAGTTTTGAGAAAGCAATTAGGAGATCAGTTACACATACATTTCAAGCTACACCTTCCCATTTTTAATTCTTTCCAAATCTATGTAACATAGTATGCAAAATTTTCAAATACCATGTTCACAGGCCCTCAAGGTAGACTGTTTATATCCCCACTAAATCAAGTACGAAAACATATGAGCAACAATACTTTTTTTTTTGTTTTTTGTTTTTTTGAATGGTTATGAGCAACTACTCTGCCAAAATCCATCATCTTAAACTATTACAAATAATAGATGCAGCCCAACAACACCTGGAGCAACAATAGAAATGTTAGATATTATCTTAGTATGCCAACCAACAAAAATGATTGTAAGACTAATCAATATGAGCTAAATACAACGGACATACATATGACCAAGGGTGATAGAAGTAATGAGCGAACCTTTTTATAGAAGAAAGTGTTGAAAAAGTGGCATTTCAAAAATTTTCCTGGATTTCTTCTTTCCCGCTCCTTCAATAACTCCAGGTACAAGTTAATCACCTACAAAAGAAGAAAATGCAACCGTATCATGAAATCATGCCAAACAGAAAAAAGACTAAAAATCATTATTACATGGTTTGCCATCAAAACGTACTAAATTTCTGCATATTAGGAAAGATGGAAACAAAAAATCACCTCGTCATTCAACCAGCCACCTGTTCTTAAGCATTGTAAGACTTCTCTTGTAATCTCAATGTTTGCACTCTCATGTGTAACTAAGAGCTCCCGCCTGCACAAAAAGGGACTCAGTCTTAAGTGCCTGTGGACATCTATAGTTTGCCAGATATAGTAAGGAAACCACATTGTAAGACATCATATATAAGCATACCTATTAAAACCAGACAGCGCATCAGTAATGCGCTCCTCTTCTTCATCCGTAAGAGGGACAAAAGGCTCATAAGCTACATCCTGCAAATGTTTAAAATTAAAATCATTGTCATCGTCTTCATTAAAGCTTGACCAAACACACAACCACACAAACTTAAATACTATACATAAACATATAAATATATATGTACATAAGGAATTCTTAAAAACTCCTCTTTTGCTCTTCTATGTTTTCAGGGTGTGGAGCCCACTTTGAGCCAATCCAATTATTTTACAAATAAATCTCCTATGAATTCGTATAAAGCCCAAATTTGATACTCATCCAAGTATCCAACTTCTACTCATCATTGGATTGAAATCACAAGTGATGCCTCTAAAATCATTGAACTTTAGGGCCATGGATTAAGGGATTAGGATAGTTTAATGGAGTTGAGAATTTTCACATACATGGAACTTATCTAGATTATTCCAACCAGCGGCATTCCATGGTTGTCATACACCATAGTGGGCCCGATGGGAGTGGCGATTTTTTTGTAAAAACATCCTGAGAATTTTCTAAGGGTCTGCCTTATGACTCATCCAAATGGACCACACATACCCTATAGTCACCAAATCCCATGGAGTTGCATGGATTCAAATGGATTGAACAGTTGGATTGAGTCAATGTTTGTTGTTTAATAGTCATTAAAGTTGTGGACCAAAGGGATTAGAGGTATTAGATTGACTTCAAATTTGATATCTAAGTTGGCCCTACTTGGATCTTTTGATCCCCCTTTGTCCCATTATCAGTGGGGTCCCAAGGTGGGCCCCACTCAGTGGTCTGCACAGTAAGAACGTAAGGCCTCACAGGATTGATTCCCATGATATATATGGGAGCACGACAAAAAGCCTAGGCATATTGTAAAGAAAAAACACCCCGAACTTCAAGTGAATAAACACTGGCTGGTCATAAAGAATGGTAACATCACTTTCCTATGTTTTCTCCTCCTTTAAATGACTTAAAGTTTCTTATTTTGTTCCTTCTTCAAACAGCAACTTGAGTACATATCCTGCCAATTTTTTTCCTCTAAAAAAATGAACATTGTCATCTCACAATCAAAGCACACCAACGCTCTATAGGTGGGGCTATCTTATAAAATAAGATTGTGGGCCCAAGTTTGACTGAAGTGATATTTGGGTCAATGTTAATTAAAAAAAGACATTAATTTTGAATGCTTAGTTATGATGGGTCTATTCTTTATTTTCATTGCTTTGATTTCTAATTGGTTAGATTTTATGAAGATCCAGGGTCCACTAATTTATCAGTAGGCCCAATGATGTTTTGTTTTTTTGGGCATTTGAAGCATTTTTTCTTAGAACTAAGCCTAATTCAACGATTTAAATTTTATAAGCAAGTCCACCCATGAATCTTATGTCCTCCCCACCCACCCACACCCCCCCCCCCCCCCCCCCCCCCCTCTCTCTCGATTTCATAAGGCCTTACAAGAAAAAAAAAAGTATGAGCATATAAAGAAGGACAAAAAATTTCCACGGGTAGTCTTATGTCTAGTTTTTGTGAGATTCCACAAAGCCTTATGATAAGAGGAGACAAGGTAGGAGCATTTAAAGGAGGATAAAAACTCTCCATGTGAACACTCTCATTGGACGTTAGATAGGGGTAAAAAGGCCACTTTCTAAAGGCAGTAGTTTCAAAATTTCCCCATATGTGTATGTATAATACACATTACATATGGCAAATCTTCCCACGAAAACTACTCTCACCGTCTTACGGTGAGGGCTAACATAATAGGGCCCACCTTATGATCCATCTGAAGCATTTACATACAGTTAGAGGATCCCCCTAATAGTCATTGGACCCCGGGCTTTGCACCCACCGAATGGATTTGACCATTGTATCAAGGTTCAAAAACTTTTTTTAATATAAAGCCATTAAACGTGTGGACCATGGATCAAGCGGGTAAGAGGTCCCATTTTTTATATCTTAGTCCACGACGAGTGGATCTTTCCATCCGTCCATGCCCCATGATCTATGGCCCCCTCAGTGAGCCCTAGCAACCGGTATGCACAGTAAGACTGTGCACAACAGATGCACAGGAATATTACCATGTATATACGTGGTCAATTTTGTGAGTTAAAATATATGTGGTCAATTTTGTGAGTCAAAAATATACAACAGAAGTGATACAGAAGAGCTAACTTTTTTTTCTGTCTTTTCAGAATTATGGGAGAGCTAACAATAACTATGGCAATGAAACCAATGAATGTAATTAAAAAAGAAAGAAAGAGAGAGGCATATGCTCCATTAACTACTTATAAATTGTAACAAATTGCCATAGGAAAAAGATGGTGTTACAGAAAGAATTTCAAATTTTTTTGAAGACCCACATATTTCATTCTTTCTAAAATTCTAGCAATATAGGGTGAGAAGGATAGGTGTAGAAATAAAAATAAAAGGACAACCAACCCAGCCATTAATAATTTCCAGTGTAGAACCCCCTATCACCCAGATCACACAAAAAATATCCAGCAATAAATTACATTTCCACATTGCCCTTACAATGAAGATATGATTTGCAGTCGTAACACTTCCATTGCACAGGGCACAGCAGTTTTGTGATCTGGTGCAACTCATACTCTCATGTCTGTTTCGTCTCGATCTCCTTTCTTTCAAACTAATTTAGATTTTCAATCTCTTTATATTAAATCAATAGCTTTTGATAGCTTGCTTTCCTCCATGTGACACTTCTTATCTCATTGAAAATTTTGGATCTTGTTATTTTATAAATTTTTTTTATACATTATAAGCACCATTTCAGTGCTTAAACAATTATTAATATTTCATTTTTTTTCCCATGTAATTTTGGCCAAGTTGCTTGCACACTGAATTACATGTTGTATGGAAATTATTATAGGCGATAGGGTACCGAGGAATTTAATTTGGTGGGTCTTAAAGAAAAGGAATGTCCCAAGAGGTTACATTGAAATTTTAAAGGATATGTACGAAGGTGCAATAACAAATATGAAAACCACATGTGGAGAAACGGGCGGATTTCCCGTTATCTCTTTGCATTAATTATGGATGAGTTAACTGTGCATATTCAAGAAGAAGTACCATGGTGTATGTTGTTCGCAGATGATATAGTATTGGTGGATGAATCAAGAGAGGGTATAAATGCAAAGCTTGAGAGATGGCGGAGGGCATTAGAATCTAGAGGCTTTAAAATAAGTCGTAGAAAGACAGAATATATGGATAGCAATTTCAGTGGACATATACAAAGTGTTGAAACCACTGTCAAAATTGAAACCCATGAGATACCACGTAAAGATTCTTTTCGGTACCTAGGCTCGATGATTAGTAAGGATGGGGAGATTGACGAAGATGTGGAGCATAGGATAAGAGCTGGATGGCTGAAGTGGAGACTAGCTTCTGGAGTATTTTGTGATAGACAAATGCCAACAAAATTAAAGGGAAAATTTTACAGGACAGTGGTTAGACCAGCTATGACATATGGAGCAGAATGTTGGCTAATTAAGAAGACACATATTCATAAGATGGATGTAGCGGAAATGAGAATGCTTAGGTCGATGTGTGGTAAAACTAGGAAAGATAAAATTAGAAATAAGCGCTTTCGAGAACATTTAGGGGTAGCACCAATAGGAGATAAGATTAGAGAAACTCGTTTAAGATGGTTTGGGCATGTTGAGCGTAGGCCAGTAATGGCACCGGTGAGAAAAAGTTTGGATATACAGGTGGAGGGTCCATCAAGAGGTAGGGGTAGGCCGAAGAAAACATGGATGGAAGTCATTAATTCAGATTTAAAGAAGTTGCACTTATCGAAAGATTTAGCTCAAAATAGAACGGAATAGAGAAATAGAATTCATGTAGCCGACTCCAACATGGTTGGGATAAGGCTTTGATGATGATGATGATGATGGAAATTATTATAGGCACCATGAGAAGATAAAAATGTGCCTTAACAGCTAAATGAAAGTTAAATATATAAAACGGGTGCAGCATTGATCAAAAAATAAAAAAGAAAAAAAAATCATTGCTATAAAGAACATATATAAAGAGGTCTTCTCAAACTTTACAAAATAGAGATTCTGCAAAGGTGCTTAAGTACCAGTAAACAAACTAATGGAAATCCAATATGAACTCCCACCGTCTGTTTGCGTCAGTTGAGATTACTTTGAAACAAGTCATCTGAAACTGCATACTATCAGTTCTTTACAAGTTTTGAGGCCTTATTCAGTTTCTTTTCAACAGTTGCTGCCTTTTGCACCTAACAAAAAATTACAAAAGGCTTCAAAGGTTAACAAAACTTGTAATATTTTAGCTAACAAAAAATTAAAGTTTTTCAACTAAAAATTCCAATTGCTTTTTCAACTTAAAATTTATTTCAACAGTTTTTTCTAACCGCTTTATGGCATTGTTTGGTTTTTATGCTTTTTCTACAATTACAGTTGACCCCACCAGTCATGACCTCACCTCTTTAAGAGCCTCCTATGGTTCTCTTTTCATCAGTTATCAAAAGCAAGGATGAAAATAACAGTAGCGATGGGAGTAGCGGCCCTCCGCCGAAATACCACATAGCGGTGCAATTTGAAAAAATTACCAAAAAATCTGAAAAAACCCAAAATATTGAAAAATGATAGAATATGTGTTTTTCTTGCAAAAGTAACTAAGATAAGGGAGCGTAGCGGTCCCCTCAATGCACGAGGTCCCGTATCGTTGTATTAATAGAAAATAATAGTAATGATCAATTTTTTCACATGTATTCATGTTGCTTAGTCATGCTATCTTAGAAACTAATGAAAGGCTTAAAAAGAAAAAAAAAAACCTATATGATGAACAAATATCATTAAAATAAACAATGTATTGAACTTAAAGTTGAGACTCAAGACTTAAGAGTTGAAACTTAGGAATGCAATAGTAAACATTAAACGGTAAATAGTCAATACTCAATATTCAATAGTCAGCAATCAATACAACAAATGTGGAAATAACTTCATTAAAAAAAATCAATCCACTTAAAGAGCATAGAGTTGGTGAAGCACTTTGGTTGGTTGGTTCTAATACCAAAGAGAATGTCTACTAGGGTATGTGACGTCATTGTCCTTATCCCCATCTTTGTTCTCATTTGTAGAGCCACTACCATAATGCATATGCCTACCAGATTGAATTTGATATTGGTCAGCATAAGATCCTAGAATGCAAAAAAAGAATCATGGGAACTTGAAGGATATCCAGGCATCATAGGAACTTGAAGGAGGTAGATATCTATATTGAGTTTGACCATAGTCACCTTATGAGTAAGACCCTAATAGAGGCTCTATTTTAGAGTGTCTCCCAAAACATTACCTAGAGAAGATCCCTTGAGAGGAACATTCTACATCAACTTCAATTCTGCGAGATCCTATGTGTTTTGGTATTCTTTCAAGCATAAAAGGCTAGAAGAGTTGCATAAAAATGATGTTTGGGGAAGAAAAGAAATAAGCTTTACTATGTATTTAAAAAAAATTTGAAAAATAGTTATCAATCATACTCCTAGGGCCCCATAGCGGTCATAGCGGTCCTGTAGAGGTCGCTATGGAAGATAGCGGTACTGAATTCAATTTAGCGTAGCGGTCCGCTAGGGCCCCATAGCGGTCATAGCGGTCCTATAGAGGTCGCTATGGAAGATAGCGGTACTGAATTCAATTTAGCGTAGCGGTCTTGGCCGCTACGCCCAATATAGCAGCTGCTCCGCGATGTAATGGCCTCTATTTTGATCCATTGTTCAAGAGCAAAATTACAACATATTCAATTTCAATGTCAAAAATAGTTGCAGCACTCCATTCAAAATAATACCTTCCTTGTCAGAGAAGTAACCTAGATGCATTAAACAGATGAGAGAAACAAGACACCCAAAATGTAGGTTAAGTAAACAAGGGAAACAAATTATTCTATAGCATTTTTCCTTTTTTCCATTTTGTAATGATGTAAGTTCAGAGCCAGCCTCAAAGTTCTCAATAGAGACCATCAACAGTACCAGTATAACTGAGCAATTATGGCAAATGCAACCCCAAAGATAGATGGAATTATAACGCAATAGAATTTTCTTTTTATTTAAAAGAAAAAGAAAAAGAATAACTGACAATAAGAGCGGTTAAAGAAAAAGGAAAGATGCCAATTGGGTACCACATGATACTAGTGATAAACAAACGAGCTTATATGCCTACCTTTAAACTTCACAGACCCTAAAAAACACCTTAAGCGCTTATCTCTAAATCTAAAACACACATGCGTGCGCGCGCACACACACACACACACTCAGAACCCGTTCAAATCCTTATGCATTAAAAGGAAAAGAAAGGAGCCCAATGATCCAAATCTTTTGCATGAGCGATGCTTAAGATCTGAACCAGAAAGAACAGCCAGTTGGACCTCATATCCCCTCTAATACAAAGAACGAGCTAACCCAAAGAGCCAGGGACCGTCTGAACAGGTCAAAACCAACTAAAATGGCCGTACACTCAGAAACAGCTAGTGAACCAGCTTGGGCCTTTTTCAACCATTATATCCCTTCCTTTTCTAGGTATCATTTTGACAGCAGAACTGAACCAGTTTCACTTTAGCAGTCTGAACTAAGGTCTGAGTTCAGAAACTCATCATAACACATTCAGCCTAATTCTTTCATCTCTTTTTTGAAACAGTATTCAGCTTAACTCTTGTCAGAGGTTCCTGGAAATTCGGTAAATTGGGTGGAGAAGCTGAATAGCTACTTAAAAATATAAATAAATAAGTAAATAATGAGTTACTTTCTTCTTGTCCCCATCCTTTTGTGCCAATTCATTTCTTTGGAAAAGTGAACACGGAGAAGGGTTTCTTACTAAGGAAGATTTAATAATAATAGTAAGGAAAAAATTGTTAATACTCGAGGCAGCACCAATGCATGGAATGGCCACCTACAAGTAGTACCAAATTGCACTAAAACTGTAAATCAGCTCATGGCATGCTGCATTCAAAAGCTTCTACCAAATGCAACAGAAAAGTCACCATGTAGAATTAAGTCAGAAACGACACAAGTAAATAGCAATATAGCAACTTAATATACCTCTTTTGCTTCCTTCACCCGGTCAAAGGCGGCACTCTTCTGCAAGGTCAATCTGAGCTCAAAATCCAACAAACTCAATTTTGGATCTCGCCGTTGCTTCACAGACTCATACAATTCTTTATAAACTGGCGTCCTTGCTGCATGGTCTACTGAAACATAGTCTGTCAACTTCCCCACATGGTCGGTCTTTGGCGTCACAACAGCCGAATCGGATGCTGGAGAGGACGAAGGCACCAAAGGAGTATCCGGAACCTTCTGTTCCTGCAAATGTAAGTCACCACTGCGCCAATCTGAATCCACGAGATTACCTTCTCGCGCCTCCACCAATTTCTTGTACTCCTCAACGCTCAGGCCATGGATAATCACATCCCTCGATCGATCAGTATCAACGTCTTCGACATTAACCGCGCTCCCACTGTTTCTCAATGAGCCAGAAGCTTCCTCTCTAACCTCATTCCGTTGAAACAAACTGTCTACTGTACTCTGAAAATTCCCCATTCTCTCGCCCGCCTGAGATTTCCTAGCGGAATTGGCAGACCCAAAGAACTTGCGAGTCCTCTGAGGGGCGTGAACCGTTCGCGGGAGGGGTCCGGGCGGCGGTAACCTGCGCAGCTTGGATATTATTTTAGGGGTGGTAGGGGTGGTCTCAGGCAAGGGTGTCTCGGGCACGGGCGTCAGCGATGAAATTCGAGGTTTTTTCGAAGAAGGCGGGACTTCAGTGGGAGAGTAAGGAGGTGGGAGAGTACAGTTCAGGCTAAAAAAATCATTGAGACGCTTTCGAGTCTCTGTTAGGGCACCCATTTCTTTCTCCTACAAAGTTGCTATCAACCCAAAAACCCTAGGAATCATTCCCATTTACCAGATAACATCCATCAAAATCGCAACCAAAGCAAACCCAAAGAAGAGATTTTTTTTTTCTTCTTTCCTGTTTCTCCACAGAGAGTCTGCAAAAGCGAAATCTGAGGAGAGATTTGGGGTTTCGAGTCAAGAACAACAAATGGTTTTTGAATCGATCGAAGCTTTCAGCGAAATTGAGAACAACAGTACTGATGATGATGAAGAAGAAGAAGAAGAAGAAGAAGAAGAAAAGGAAGATTACTGATTACCTCTAGAAAGAACCCTAGAAAACGAATTCCCGGCCAATTTGAACAGTGGGTGGAGAAGAGGGCGATCGAAGAAAAGCTTCGCGAGCGAGAGAAGATCGAAGTCGAGTTCGTTTGGAATCTGCGGATACATGCAGGGATTGCTGTGCGAGAGAGGGCTTTCAGAGAGAGAAAGAGAGAGAGAGAGAGGAAAGTACGTCCTTTTATGTGTGTGCGCGCTGGTTCGGGTGCGTTCTGTTTTTCCTAAATATGGAGGGAGGGGAAATCTCAAACCCATCCTTATGTTTTTAGGAACTTCTAAAAAAGGGTCTCATTTGCTGGTAATTTGAAAAAAAAAAAAATCCCAGTCCTTGGGTTTAA
Organism: Sextonia rubra; assembly: GCA_037013555.1. Lineage (NCBI taxonomy): Eukaryota > Viridiplantae > Streptophyta > Magnoliopsida > Laurales > Lauraceae > Sextonia > Sextonia rubra. The sequence continues at coordinate 11,279,416 of JASUAD010000007.1, read as the reverse complement.
AGGGAACTCACTGGGTCTGCTCGTATCAGTGGTGGGTTTGATAGTAATTTTCTTTGGACCTTAAGGTTTTTTTGGTGGGGAGAGATCCTTTAGAATGGATTAATGCAATTAATTTCAATATTATGTGTGCAAACAATCAACTACACAACGAAAATAAATCAAACCACAAGGGCACACCACAAGAAGACATAGATTTTACGTGAAAACCCAAACAGGAAAAAACCACGATTAAGAATCAAGCACTATGAATCATACTATAGTCACAAGAGAATACTCATAACCCTTATTCAATTGCTCCCCAACCTAAGGACCTTGTGATTCCTTTGCACAACTCCCTGCTACAGCGATCTTCTGCCATTCTCTGTGACAGATCCAATCACCTAGATGCATTCTAGATGTCGCACTCGAGTCCCCACAACAATCTTCTACACTTAGAGAAGTAGAAGACAAATATCTAGAGTAAAACTTCAGCCCTTCAACTCTAAAAAAAACTCTAGAGGAGAAGATCTCCAAAATATATTTCCCACTCAGAACAATGAGATTTCTGTCTTAGGATTGAAAGAAAACCCCTTTTTATAGCCTCTAATTCGTGTCTAATAAATATAATTCGATCAGGAAAGGAGTTGGCATCAAACAGGTAAGTTTCCTTTCAATTCGGACTGAAAAATTGCAAGTTGGCGCACTTTCTACACTTACCCGATCGGTTGGATAAATTGCCCAACAGGTTGGATTAAGATTTTACCCGGGTGAAAATTTAAGCATTTTTCTACAAACTTCCGGAGGCCATAATTTTCCTCGTTTTAGCTTCGATTGAGGCGATTTTGGGCTATACGGAATCCTCTCGAAATAAGCTTTCCAACAGTAAGTTGCATGCCCATATCTGAGGCTCAGTTTGTGAGATATGACCTTTTTAATCCATGTTGTCCATTGAAAACCATTTCAATTTGTTACTTTTTCTTCTATTTCTTCACTTCAGTCCATCTGACGACTCAAACCATTGTCCATACTAAAAAATATATAAAACACAACGCTAATGGATTCAAATTTTGTTCAACTCATGAATTTGTCAACACAAAAATACTTACAGAATCTAAGTAGGTTTGTATGTTGTTGATCTAATTTGCCCCGTCTTGTATATATAATATATATTTATTTATTATTGAAAGTATAAATATAATTCATACTGTGAAATTGGTGGTGGGGCATTAATTGAAGGCACAAACTTTACCACACTCTTTTACATATTTTTACATTTAAAAAAAAAATTAAAACTTTAAATTTGACATGGCCCCTTCCCAAATGGGACAAGTTTGGTACCATACCAGTGCCCCGGTGTAAGGTGAGTGGAATCTTGGTGAGCAAACTTGAGACGAGAAAGGTTTGAGCTAACCTGAAACAGGCTTTGTTGCCATCCCTATCTCTAACCGATCGCTGCCATTGGAGAGTTCTATTCGGTTTCCTTTTCACATGAAATGAGTACTGTTCTAAATATTTGAAATCAGTGTCTGTTTGCTTAATAAAATTCTTTGAAGGGGGTTTTATGAATTTCTAGAATGTTGTTTCCGATCTGATTCCACCGTTTGAAACACGGCCTTGGGTTTTTAATTTCTTTCTTTTATACCGAACTCATATTTTCCTCCCGTTTTCCTATTACAATCTGCTGGTTAAAATATTGAGTTGACCTTTTAAATGATGATTTTGACCATACGATTGCCCTTTGACCTGACCACTCAGAGGAGAATGTTAGGTCTAAGGACAATTGTACAGGGGCAATATCCCCTTAAAAAAATTATTTTCATTAGATTAGATGTTTTTCATGAGTAGATCCCAATAATAAGTTTTCCAAATTGCCCCTCGCTAACATTAAACTATAAAGCAATCTTCCCTTTTTTCTCATGTTTCTTAGTGCCCAACCTCTTATTGTCTTAAAACGGGTGCAAACTGTTTAGACCGTTTGCGAATCATTTTAGAGAGTCCATTTCAATACTCTTAGTGCCCAACCTCTTATTGTCTTAAAATGGATGCAAACTGTTTAGATCATTCGCTAATCATTTTAGAGAGTCCATTTCAATCCTCGTATGGAGGAACTGCGTCTGTTTGGTGCGTATGAATAGTGTTTTATGGTACTTTTACCATCATGAATTTTCTTTTCATTTTTTTTTCTTCTTTTAAAATTCGTGATCCTAAATGATGATCTGAACCATTGAAAGTGTTAACAAGGATATATGCGGCCAGTCAATCAAATTTCATCCGATGATATGTTGCCGATCTTGAGATATATGGTAAGAAACCTGAACCATTGATCTAATCTTTTGGGCTTCTGTGACACTCATGATCATGAGCCGAATGTTAATTTTCTTTAAACAACCAAAACCGATTATGGTAGCAAAAATTAGCCTTTGATTCGTTGTGTGCTTTACGAAATAAAAAAAAAAAACTGCTCAACCGTTGATGTACCTTTTTCAAAATGACTGGGTTTTTAATTGTCCAAACAACGTCTGTTTATAACATTTTTTTTTTCTTCAATTGTAGGGCGATAAACTATAATTTGAACCATTCAAAATCTTACGAATACTAAGAGCAGTCACCATATCAAATTTTAGCGGTTCATCCTTCACGAATATTGAGATATTTGCAAAGAAGCATGAACCATGTTATCTAAATTTCTAAATTTTGTGGCTCCTTATATCAATATTTGAACTGTTGATCATCTTAGGAATACGATAAACATAAATGGAGTAAAAAATCAGCCCCTAATTTTTTTTTTGGCTGTCAAGAAATTAAAAAAAATCCATTAGATTTAAAAAACCTATTTCAATTCAGTTTTTCTATGTTACCAAACAGTCCATTTCAAATAGGGCCATTTGAAATAGATTTTTTTCACATAGACCTTTTTTATATAGATAAGATTTACCAAACAAGCCCTTAATCTAATGGACATGTCATCCTTTTCAATCTTGATCGACTAAGAGGGTTTCAATTTTTTCCCAAAAATGTTCTAACCTTTATTTCCAAAATTTTGAAATGTCCATCAGTCCCTCCTTTATTAAATGATACATATTATGTATATGCTTTCTTTTCATTAAAGTGTGTATCTGTATTTTTTTTTAAGGGGCTCTGACCTTGTGAGAATTGTTTCCACGTACTTACCGTTAGAACTTTTTACGGCACCCACATTTGAGACTAGGGGGTAAAAAGATCTATGTGGGACCATCCAAAATATCAAGTTTGACTCCAATCACATGTTCCTAAGCCCCTCATCTATGGCCTACAATTTCAATCAATTCGGATTGAAGCACAGTCAATCCAACGGTCTAATAAATTTGGATTTGATCAAAAGATGGGGCGTGTGACTATTACGGGGGTCTTTGTGTATTGTAAGGTTTAAGTTGAGTAATAGAAGGGCCCCAACAAGGGTTCTTATAAAAAGTAAATGAAAACTAGTTCTCATAGAATTATTTTCATTTTTTAAATGCCCTTCTTGCCTGTCAATTTATAGAGTGCATTTGTTATATATCAAAGAAAAATAAGATCAAGGCTAAGGCCTAGTATTGTCTAAGCTCCTCCCTTGAATTAATGAGCCCATAAAATTTTGTCCAAGCCGCACCCTTGTGCTTTCTAAGGGGTAGAAAACTTTTTTTTTTTTTTTTGTTGTTACTCAAGTGGTAGGACCATAGTTCAAGGTGGAAAATAATTCATCACGTGAAACACTTTAAGGGCACGTTAGCAAACATCTACAATGGGGAGGATTCTTCTTTATCCAGAGGATTCCTTCTTTCTCCTTATATGGTAGGTTTCTCACTATTGGATTTCTTAGCAAAACCATTCGTGTTTACCAAAAAGGATATATTGTGGAATTGCATATATTATATCTCACGGTCACAAGTTTTTTGCTATTTTTTCTTAAGCATCAATGAATTAAGCCCTAATATTTGAACCCATAATAACTGTGGATGTTCTAGAGATGATTGGCGATTTGGATTTTCAATGTGGGTCCCACAAAAATAAAAAAATATTTTTTAAAGTTGTGGACATTTTTGTAAATATCTCAAAACATGTAAATTATTAATGGTTGAAACTTGACACCTTAGCTATTTTGCACCCTCTAAAGATGATGAACGGTTCGAATTTTAATTTTGGAACCCACGAGGTCTGTTCCCAAAACACCAAAACCTTAAAGCCATTTACCACCCATAGGAGCTATTCGTGCGCCGAGGAATACTATTCATGCACAACTTTTTTGTTTTCTTGTTGAATATGATGGATGAAAAGAATTGTTTTGATGATTTTCTTATAATCCATGATGAATCATGGTGCCAAATTTGACCCCTTAACCAGTTTTTGCCCTTTTGATTATATTAAACTGTTTAAATTTCACAAAGAGCCAAAAAAAAAAAATCAAATCTTATGAATGAATGGTCTAAATTTTTTTGCAAATATCATAAAATCCATGATGAATCAACGGTTGATATTTGAATTAATAATCATATTTTATTCTTCTGACATGATTAACGGCTTGGATTGTGATTATGGGATCCAAAAATGGGAAACGCCTATGTTAATGTCAATTTCATCGTTGGAGCACTGTTCACCAGCAATTTCGATCATGTGCAGAAAGCGGGAATCTTCTTCTTCTTTTTTTTTTTTTTTGTGGGGGTGTGGGTGGGTTCTGAACGAGACTTTCTGTGCTGCAATAGAATTTTAAGGTATAATGGGAAATCCACTCATACGGTGGGATAGTTTCTCAAATGTATGTTTTTCTTGATTCGAGGAAAACAATGAGAAATCCACTACAATGAAGGTTGCCAAACATGCCTCAAGCTGCAACTTCAATTTCCACGGAAATGAAACAACCCATAAAATTATCGCGCACAAAGATGTCCTAGTTGTTTAGAGAAGGGCAAAAACATTGAGACTGAACTAAGCTATCTATGATTTCCTTCTTCTTTTCAATCTTAATTTGGCATTTGATGTGTTTCTGTTCAGGTTTAAATTGGAGCAAATTAGAAACTGGTTTTGGAGTAGAAGATTGTCCAATCCATGTGTAACTTTGGACTTATTGATGTGCAATTTACAATATCAAACTAGTGGCACAGGGCCCTTGCCCAACATGTGCCAAAAAGAAAAATATAGTAAATTTAATTGTTTTAAAAATATAAAATAAGTGCAAAATATATAGTTAGCATGTGGTATTAGAAGAATAACTCAATTACATAGAATAACAGACTAAAAAAATATTGAAGAGTAATTATGAATAATATAGCATAGATGAATTTATTTTATATAGTTTAAGGTTTTAAATATGGTCAACTAATAGATTATTTGGACTGAATTTGGCCCAATCTAGTACTTGGCATGAGTTTAAAAGATTCCACCATGTTTGTATCATTAACGAATGAGAATGATTTCAAATTTGATTGGTGGGACCCATCTATTGAACACAAATGAATCAAATAAAAATATAGCTTTAGTTATTAGATGAAGTGGAGCATACTATTTTGCAAAGCCTCTTCAAAAATTTTATGAGATTTTTAGGGATAGCTTTAGTTTATAGAGTTATGAAGCCGAGGAATTTTAGGAGTTAGTTAAAGATTTGAAATTATGAGTCTTTCATTAAAATTTTAAGGATTGAGATGAACCTATCAATGGTCAACATGTGGCACTTTGGTGACTTCATTTAGATGCAGCTAATAGGCGTGATGCCATGTGTCGCCTACAAAGAGGGCTGCTTACACACACACATATATATCTTTCTATATATATAGAAATATTCATGTGCATGTCCCTCACAATTTTTTTCGTGATAACTTTAGATGGGACCCACTGCATGCTTCATCCAAATGGATCACATACACAACCTCCTTGAATTGAATACGTTTACCAATTTTTGGTCAAATCCAAATTTATTGGACCATTGGATCGGCTATGCACCCATTCAAATGGAATGAATTTCTGGGTTACGGATAAAGGGATTAGGGACATGTGATTGGGGCCAAATTTCGTATATAGGGTGGTCTTAGATGGATCTTTTCATCCCCCCAATCTCATCCCTTGGTAGGGTCTACCATGGGCCCCACAGAGGAGTATGCACGGTCCCTTGATGAGGGACATATATATGAATATTCCCCGTATATATATGAGAACATTCATACGCATTCTTCTCTCTCACTGTTTCTTTTTCGTGAGAACTCTAAGTGGGGCCTTTTTCGTGAGAACTCTAGGTGGGGCCTATTTATCACCCAATCCAAATTTTGCACTACGCATGGGACCCTCTTATAGTTACACACCCTAAGTTTTAGTTAGATCTGCATTTATAGTTAATAATGGTAGAATAAGAAAGTCAAAGGAGATTTTCAAATGAGATTAAGAAAAATAATTTTTAAGGAAGTAAATGCTCCCTCATCATCCAATTGCGACCCACAGTTTGAATAGAATCTTATGTGATTAAGATTAAAAAAAATTCTACCAGGCTTTCGTTTGAATTGAATTTGCTCGCCCCAATTTTAATGGAAAAGGAAAGTATGTTACCATTAGATGAAACATTTATTTAAAATTAAAATGATAAAATATTTTGATGATTCAATAAAAATAATGCTTACCAATATATATTTGGAAGGCATGATATTTGTAAGACCCAATAATAATGTGATCAATATTTTAAGGATGTTTAGTTTTGAGAGGCATTAGGATGATGTGTATTAGTGAAGAAATATTATAGCGAAAAGAAAGAAAACTATGCAGCACAGATAAAATGGGAAACATTGAGGTAATGTCGAATACATTGCTCTAATGGCAGTGAGTGGGCTCAATTTGATGATATAGTACATAAAACTCGGAATTGGCCGCATGGCATGAGACCCCATTATTAATTGTCACTTACATGATAGAATCAAACTTCTTTTTTGACTATAAATTTGAAATATTTTAGGAATAAGGGATAAAGATTGATTGATTAAAAGAATGTTTAAAGTTCAATGAGAATGATTTTAGGAGAGAGATTTGTAGAAGATTCAAGACTTTAATTAAGAGAGCAATAAATGATTTTTGGATTTAGTTGTATTGCTAAGACCCCGCTAAGAATTCTCACTTACATGATAGAATCAAATTGATTGTTTGACTCTAAATTAGAAAATTTAGGAATAATGGATAAAGTTGATTAATTAAAAGAAAGTTTAAAATTGAATGAGAGTGTTTTTAGGGTAGAGATTTGGAGAAGATTTATGACTTTAATGAAGGGACCCCTAAACAACTTTTGGAATTGGTTGCATATAATCAAATTGGTTGTTCGACTCTAAATTAAAAAAACAGATTTTACGGATAAGGTATAAAGATTGATTGATTAAAGAAAAGTTTAATCAATGAATTAGTAGAGCTTTCTTGGAAGATTATGGATTAGCAGATAAATTGACCAGGTACAAGAGCTTGATTGTTGACTATATATTTCCAATTTCGCCACCACTTATCCAAACAAATCATTCACCAAGGACAGATGATGGCTGAGCCTTTTAACAGAATACCGGATGCATATTTCAGGTGGGTAATATCCAAACCATTGCATGAAATAGACTATCGTCGTAACTCATTGCATTTATGGATAAATTCAATGAACACTTCAAGACCACTACATCGGAAAAAACCACTTACCTATTACTTTCCACCAACTTCCTTGTCTGTGTAACAGGTCACCTGAGAGAATCAAATGAAAACGCTGGTATTCATCAAAGGCCACCTGTTCTTAAATAAGATAATACACAACCAAATAATACCACGTGTAGTATGCTAGAACTTCAATTAGTGCCACTAAGACTTACCATCACTCATCAGACATAACACTACAGCGCCCACTCCTCCCAAGTGCCCTTGCGGATATCATGCCATAGCATAATAATTCAGCTCGTAAACTTAGGATGGATAAGGGATAAAAATGCTTAAATTTGGGCTTGGAAACTGCCCCAGAACTCATTTGTAAAATTGGACATTCTGCGAGATGATGGGATGATCAGTGTATTGAAAGGGCTGCTTTTATCAAAGGTGGGCCCAAGTGGGCCCCATGGAGCTGGACCACACATGAAATCTACTCATCGTAGAACATTTTCCATATATCCCTACGTCCACAAATTTATGCTGACTGGAAACGACCAAAAGTGGCCCTACTGTAAATAATACCCTTTTAAGTGTTTTTAAGATATGAAAATGAAGTTATCTCCTCTTAAAACTTGTGCTGCTGTGTCCTGCATTTAAGTGTTTTCTTAAATGATAGAAATTAAACCTCTTAGAATTTCTTCACCCTATAAAGACGGACAATTGGGATCATGATTTGGGGCCCACAAAAGTAAAAAAACAAATACATAAATAAAAGAAGTTGATTGAGTGTGAACTCATAACCTGTCTAGGTGTCCAGACGGTACACCATCGGGTATCAGTGAGGTGTGTAACACTATCATCTTTTTAGATATGAAAACTTTGGTGAGAAAAAAAGGCCTTATTTACACACATTTTCACACCTCATAAATGCATCACATGAGTAAATGAGTGTAAACAAATATGATAATGCGTAACTAATGATTATGCATGTAAATCATCTACATATGTAAATGAGTGTAAACAAATGACTCCTTAGATTTTTCTTTTTATTATCCTTTCTAGAATCTCATCAGATCTTATTTCTTATTTTCAAAAATGTTGTAGACTTATAGTCTTAAAGAATATGTAAACCCCAAGTACCAGGTGAAAGGATAAAGGGGCATTCTATAGATTCATGAATTCTCTTCCTAATTTCAACATTGAATGGATTGATCATATAGTTTCATTCACATTAGTGTAGATTATGTTGGTGTTTAACTTAATGGATTGATGATTATCTTAGGGATCATTGGTCCTTTCCTCTCCATACTCATAGTCCACAACAATGAGAACACAACAATGAGAACACCCTGGCGGTCCTATGTATTTTAAACCATAGATGATTAGATGTATCAGTCAGATACAGTGCAATTCTATCTGGGAAGAGAACTTGGAGTTCTATGAAAAATTCTTAAATTCAGGGAAGATCCATTAGATTGAGATGATACCTGACAATAAAGAGCAAACCACATATCACAACTAGTTGTCATAAATGAAAGCAGGTAATAGGCACACATGTTTCTCAACCACGCCAGTGATGTCTTTCAAACATAGAATTATAAAACTAGATAAGCAGGAATGAAGCAAAATCAAACCCCAAAATCTGCTTTCGCTTTCCATTCTTATGTTTCGTCCTCATTTTCCACCCAGTTCAAACTATTCATGCAGTATAAACTCCAAAAGCGGACCAAAAGCAAAGCATCTTACATCCACCTTGATTATAAAATAGCGAGTGAGATGCCTCTAAAAATAGCACACCTGCTTCTCAAACTTGCATCAGCCACGTCCACGCCCTCCACCTGTCATTTGTTCAAAGATTGTGGAATGAAATACATTAGGTGTCTTCCCAAGTCTATGCTCAAAATCATCCACCTATGGATAATGAGCAAAAGTAAAACATACTGAAAGTTTTAATCATCATTTTCGTAGCCTTATCCCATAAATTTGGGACAGACTTAATGAATTCCACTATTTAAAGGACAGGTCCCAGAAAAATTACAACTCATCTGACCATTGAGAACGAACTGTTCTCGCAATATAAACTCAGTTAAATCTGGTGAATGCATACTATCATTATTAAATACTATAATACTTCATAAAACCAAAGGTGGAATACATACCTCTACTGCCACCACCTTTACTCCCAGATCCACCCCTGCCCCTGCTACCGCCCATGCCTTTACTACCATCCTCTTGGCCACGCCCAATGCCTTTAAAAGGCCTGCCACCAATCTCCTCTCTACCTCTTCCCCTTCCACGGCCAACACCAGGTGGCTTCCTATCTGCACAAGCCAAATGAGAAAAAGAGATGCAAACAACTTAGATATATTATGTCATTTGTTTCTAGTTTTGGCAACAGTAGCGCTGAATTTAAATTAACATCTGCCCTAAAAAAGGAAATTGTTACATACTGACATATCAACAACCATGGCCAATACTCCACATGATAAAACCACTTGTATGTGGCAGAACAACAGTCAGCAAATAAGTACGAAATACCAAAGACTGTTACATGTCACTGCCCTAATATGTCTTCTTGGGCATTGGAATACTCACTTTACAGAATTTCTGTAAGTTAAAAAGACGAAATGAACTGCGTATATGCATGTGTGTTTTTTTTTTTAAATAATTCACCTCCAATACCACCCACCCCTAACCCACTCACTGTAAATACACACACACACACACACACACACACACACACACACAAAAGGAAAAAAAAGGAAAAAAAAAATGCAATGAAGAAAACTGTACAGCAATGGCAGCAGATTTTAAACCCAATTATAAAATAAACAGTGCTGCACCATTGTGTACTAGCCATTGAATAGATTCACTTTGCATCTCACTATCTAAATTTTTTGAATGGATTTCTAAAGTCTTTTAGGTGTAAATAAAACCTTAAAATATAATACCCTGGTATACAAAAGTATTGGTTCTTACCGTAACAATGCCCATCAAACAAAGGTAAAGATGATGGACAACACTCTTACAACCAAGAAAATCATTATGTAATAGCTATTTCTGGAACCATGAAGGGCAGTTATAGTTAATCGATCACAAAAATCTTCTTCACAACACCTTGGTTGCATTGGTATTTGGTAAGGCATTATTCACTTCTTTCTTTAATATTGGTGACATGACTGATGACTCAAACCCACACCTTCGTGGTTGCAACAATGAGCACCCTTCGTCTTTCACTACGGCTTGTTAAATCCTTGCATAGAAGGTACATCCGTACATAGGTCAAACTCTTGTCAACTCGCTGATAACCTTAAGTTGCTCCATTCAGCCAGTGTGGTGGCCATAAAATATTTTAGAAGAAATGGGCTAAACAGGAAATCATGAGTCCTTTTTACTACGACAAAACCAAGAATGGCAGATATAGTTGATTAATAATAAAAAAATCACAATAAAAAACCTAAAGGCTCAGCCATCAATCATCAAGGTTGTCAAATAAAATGAAAACTACCTGCGCGACTCTTGGTTTCTTCCTGCACTTTGTCAATCACCTGAAAAACAAAACAAAAAATAAAGTAACTGCTGATCAATCTTTAGCCATAACTAGGAAAAAAAGTTTTACCGCATTTGCTAGAGGTTGAAAGATGACCCACTGTAATAATTAAATCATCATCATAGCCCAGAAAAAGGAGAGTTGCATCAACCTGGTAATTCCGTAGTTGGTCATGAAAGACTTTGCATATCATAATTTGAGTTCTACTTTCAAACAAGCCGCATTCAGCTATACCAAGCTAGATAGGATAAGGTTCTATGATGATCTCAAACTCATCAACATGAAGCCCTACCCACATAGTTGTGACTTTCATTTTGGATACTATTTCAGTTAGACCTCCAAATTGAAATTTTCAGCCAATTCAAAAAATCCAGTAAAACTTTCCAGACTTATGTTTCAGAAAAAAAATATAAATTTAAATATATATACATGTAGAAATTTGATTAGGGATTTATTTTAAATGGAATTTGATTAGAAAATTTATTTTAAGTAGAGTTAACCTTCTTTTTCCTTTATTTTCTCATTCGAAAGAGGGCTTAGGCTAGGGGTTGGGGCTTTTACGGAAAATAAATTACAGCAAGTTCTTTACAAAAATAATAATAATAATTTTGGATGAAATTTTAGAAGCAATCGACCAAAATTTCTGAAATTGGCTGAAATCGACTGAAATTGATCGAAATCTTAACCAAAAAGTTGTGTAGGGCTATTTTGTTTTGATATGTAGAGAGAAAGGAAATTTCTCAGAAATTTCTTTTGAGACAAAAAGAATTTCACAACTATGCTACCCACTCCACACATACTCTGATTTGTTAATTCTACTTTCCACTAAACCTAGAAAGGCATGTTCTAACTTCCATATGTTTAACCCATTTAAATATGACTATCATAATTCATAATGAAAACTAAATCATGGAATAATAGGAAATCCAAGAACAAATAACAACAACGGTAATACCACTGTTTAAAAACAGTACTGGGGAAAAACCAGTAAATTGGACAGTTTAGTCAAAAACCTGGTCCAGCAGTTCATTCAACCTGGCTCAACAATTCACAATTTAAAAAAGTAAAGAAAAAATTTGAAGATTGATCCAACTGGTCCAACTGCTGATTTTGAATCCTTTCTTTTTAACAGCTCCACAGTTTTGATCCAACCAAATTAGTGAAGGTACAAGCTTTGGTCAGACACGTCTCCAGTGAACCACCCAGTCTATAGTTTTTAAGACTCTGGGTGATACTGATTTTATAAAGAGCATATCAATGAATGTTAACACAAACAAGCAATGATATGACTCATTACATATTACAAAATAAAAAAGAAACACACACACATACACACAAACATGCAACTACACACAAATTGAAAATAATTTAAAGTTCATCACAAAATTTCATAAACTGCATCATTAGTGTATGCTAAGCTACTGCAAAATTCCTTGCACATAGAAGCATTAAAACAATTACAAAGGAAAAATATATTCAGTCTCAATCTCACCTCATCAGGAACTCGAAGATACTTAATTGTATTTCCCCGGATGTAACATTCAGGCATTCGCCAAAACCTGTCTCCATCCTACACCACAAAATCTACTGTCAACTTCAATCAGAGCAAAACAAATTAACTAAATAAATAAAAAGAACTTCCACTGCACAACTAAATAGACAAAAACAGAGAGACATTGCTTAAGACTAGAATGATCATTACTTTAGAAGTACAGATCACTTCTCTCAGATGAATGTTCATCCAGGTATCGCAATTCACCAAGTGTCCATTATATGTCTCTCCATTCTTCAGCTCCACCAACTGTCAAATACCATAAAATCCATGAAACCATAAATACAAACACACAATGAAAACAACACCCCACCCCCAAGTCTCTCTCTCTCTCTCTCTCTCTCTCACAAAATACCACTGCACCAATCAAGCTATGGAATCGTTGGCCAACCTTGCCCCATTTGTGGAAGTCATGAGACATGGATGTGTATTCAGTGAATTCATTCTTCTCAACCACTTGGAGTGCCAATTGAGCATAACACAATGATGGATCCAGACAACTTTACAGGCTAAGCATTCCATAGAAAAAAAAATTTTTTTGGTAGAAAAACATTCCATATAATTGGGGCTATCTTAACACAACAATCGATCCAGATATCTTTACAATTTTCTTTTTCACTTCAAATTAGTTTTCTTCATGGAGTTTTATTTTCTCATCTTAAAATTTTAACCAATACAAGTTTCTGTGTATTATTTAGTCGGGTTTTCCTCCATCCATGCAAAGTAATTAATGGAATGAAAAGACATGGACTCTCTCTACCACAGTGTTCCATGAGCTATAGTTTTCACCATATCCTCTTTCACAACTACCCCATTTGAATTCTACCATATGATCAGTCATGGATATGTATGCGCGCTGCATGCATCATTACGTATGGCGCCACACATGCAAACAGTTCAGTTTCAAGAAGTCATGGTCTAATGCTAGTAACCAAGCAGAGCAAAATCAGACCCAGAAAGGCTACATACAGACATAAAAAAAGCACTTACCATAGGATGCCCTTGAGCGGTCTTCAGTAACGAAAGTGGAAGCTGAAAACACCAACAAAATCAATACAACATGCTTAGTCAGTGAAGTTACAGACCAAGACCTCAAGAAATCAAACCCTCCATGAAAACAAAGAAAACCCAAGAATGAAATCTAGTCAAAAGAAGCCCAAGCCCATGACCCTAGATCAAAACCAAACCCTAGAGGACAGAAAGCCCCAAACAGAACCGAAATCAAGTAGAATCAACTAGAAACGTACCATCTTCCCTCTTCGACTGTGAATCCCGCAGAAATCGCCAGAAAATCGAAGCAAATAAAGAGGAATCCGAGGACGAATGCAAAACCCTAGATTTCTAAATAGAGCCACTTCAAGTTCAAATGGAATCTGTGGTTTTCCGAGAAAGGGATAAGTAGAATCAATGAAATCTTGCAAGAATCAGAAAAAAAAAACAGGAACGAGAGAGAAGAAATCGAAAATGGAGAAAGCGAGTTAACGGAGAAAACCTCAATCGATCTCACGCAAGGCGCAAGGAAGGATCCAACGTTCTGCACAAAGGTTTGTTTGTTTGAGCTAGAGAAGAGTACTGGTGGGATCTGGTGAGAAATATTGGTGGGGCCTATATAAGCAGCCCATCCAAATCGTACAAAGATTGGTTATTGGTGCAAGCCCCGTAGACTCGAGATTCAATATTACGTAGACTCGACATTCAATATATAATTTTAATTTTTAAGAATTAAAAAAAAATATTAGCTTTTGTTTAAAGCATTTTCTACCTGAACCCCACCATTCATGGAATCGATTTCAGTTTTGATTCCATATTCTTATAAAAATTTTAAAACTAAAAACATAATTTTGAATTGGTTTTGCGTCCATCTTCTTATTAAAGGTTTCTATTTTAATTCCACTATGGATTTGAACTGAAACTAATTCGTTTCCAACCCTATTAGGCTATGGATGAAGGAATTATGAGACTTGATATTTGTGATGGTTGTATAGGGGTCTTTCCAATCCGTGATCTCATCCTCATATGGAACCTTTGATTGGGGTCCACAGAAAGTTCTCAAGGTGACTCCCTATGAACAGTTTCCACCTAAAGTAATTTAAGTGCACGAGTGTAGGAGAAATGGTAGAGGCACTAATCATATCCTTGGGCACGTGATCTTTGCTCCAACAAGAAAAAACCAATGAATAAGTTGTTATTCATGAATTTTGAAGAATCCACTTAACCAACATATGAAAAGACATCATTGATTTCAATTATTATTATTATTATTATTATTTAAATTTTATACAAAACCTGATCAGAGTTTATTCAATGTAAAGAAGATTTTACAAAAAAAAGCTCTATAAATGTTCACTAAATACAATTAGCCCGTAATTAGTTTTGTGCACTAATCAGGTCTCCTGGGTTTGATTTTGTTCAAAATTTTCTTTTTCCTTTTTTTCTTTTTGTATGAAGCATCGCTCAGCCCCATATAAAAATAAAAATAAAAAAGAGTTTCTAGGCTTTGCCATTGTTTTGGTAATACCTGCACCGGATCCAATGCTTCTCCATTGTGTTAAAGAAAAAATGCCAGAGTGGTCATAGATGCACCCATTGCTAATATGAATTTTTTTTAGGGGGTGACCTATGCTGATTTCTCCAATAAAGTCCTCTAGAGTAAAATATGTAATTCCAAATTGAGATGAAAGAGACACTTTGAAGAGGCCAAGGAATTGCTCTTGTTGTTTGCTTACAGGGTTTACAAGCATTGCAATTTATAGAGAAGGCCAATGGTCACTTGGATTTCCTATACAGAAAATATTTAAAGAAATATCTAGGCTTCTACTATTTTGTAGATGGAAATATCTACACAACACTTCAAAAGGTAGATATTCCTACTATTTCTTAGAAACTAGAAATATCTTAACTTCAACATATTATGGATAGATATTTCTCGAGTACAGGATATTTCAAGATACAGTTCTCCAGACTCATAACTTACAATTTAATATTTCATTCTTACCAATTACTTTAGCAGCAAATACCCTCACTCATTACTTAGTTTGCAGGCTGGGCAGCGCTGGACAGCGACCCCATATGATCGACTAATGAGAAGGGATTTGACATTTTTAAAGTAGCTGTTAAGGTGAAGTGACTTGGCGTTATATTAGTGACCATTCAAAAGAGGCAAAAATGCCGTTTTGAAGAGGGGCATTGGTTTGAATTCCCCTTTGTATGCTTATGTAGCGGCAGGACTAGGAAGGGAAACAAATGAAAGCAGCTCTTCATCTCGTTCGAATTTGGCCATCACTTCCTCTTCCAAGCATACCCAAGCTTCAATTCCGTCTCCTGAGTTATTGTCCATCAAAATAGTAGCATTCCTGGCAGAAAGGCTTCCAACACATACCCAAATGGGCCTTCCCCATCCAAAATCTACTTCATATAGCGGAAACCTGCACCAACTAGAGAATATAAACATGTCCACCCCACATTTGGAGTACCTCTCCTTCATTGCATTTAGACGCTCAAGATCCTTGGTGGGCCCCCGTGGGCCTTGCAGTTCTCTTATGTAGTCACCATCTATGACCCTCACGGCATCCCTCAACTGCCTCTCCAAGCAGCGTTGCATGTCCTCATGGCACTCCTCCAACCCCTTCGGTGGCAAGGACAAGACCGCACTGTTGATGAGGTTGCCGAAGGAGGATTCCGGCAGCGGCGGGACCATCCGCTTGCGCAAGCAGACTGCATGCATCACCACAGTCGTCTCTTGGGACTCCCTGCGAGCCCTCATATAACACCGGCAGATGAGCGCCGACACGGCCTCAACCCGGGTGGGGCGAGAAGCAATGGACCCACTATGGTCCCCTCCGCGAAGGCGGGCCATGTTCGGCGCATCGAACACGAACCTCCTCTCCGAGAGGTTCTCCTTGAAGGTGAGGATGGCGGCGTCCATCTGATAGGGTTTGGTCTGCGGGAAGAGCTCCTGCGAGTCAAACGTGGGGACCACCACATCGCCGGCATCACGGGCCATTGCGGCCCACACATTGAGGAACGCGGCCAGAGAAGGCCCGTCGGCGAGCTTGTGGGAGATCCCGACACCAATCGCGGTCCCACCATCGTCAAAGGTGTTTACTTGGACCGCGAGGAGGACGTTCCGACATGATCTAGCAATCGTCACATCGCAAGGGAGGAATTTATCGGCCACCTTGGCATCCGGGTCGTCCAGAAAGTCCTGCAGCGGGCCGTTGACCTTGGCAACATGGAATTCAACGCCATCATCGTTGCAGTCAACGGTGTAGTCATCTACATTGATCCTGCCAGCGAGAGGGTAGAAGAGGGTCAGCGTTTGAGAGAGAGAGGTCTTAAGCTTTTGGATGGCCTCAATGGCTATTGATGGGGAGGGGTAGGAGTAGAAGAGGAGAATGCGAATGTAGATTGGAGGAGAGCCCTGGTCGAGCCTTGAGAGCTTGAAGGTGCGAAGGTGGTGCGGTGTTGGAGAAGATGGTTTGATGGTGTCTGTGGAGACGAGCTCAACCTCCCACATCTCCTTATCACTTCTCTCACACATGACAATGAAATCGTCAGAGAAAGACAGTGATAGAGAGAGAGAGAGAGAGAGAGAGAGAGAGAGAGAGAGAGAGAGAGAGAGAGATCTTCTTCCTTTCCTACTTGTTTTTGTGAAGAGTCTTTCTTCTTATATAGAGGTCCGTAGACTCTACACATTTGGTCGAGCGCCTTATGCGGGATTTTCATTTAATGGGCGCGGACAGTAATAAATGGTTTGGTTTCGCTGAAAACTTTCATTTGCATTTTTAGGATGACTCATCGATTTTACTTGATTTTTTGAAGAAGGCCTAAAATTTTTATATGAATTTTGGAAGTACAAAGTTGTTTGATGGGTGAGACCGCACTCATGTGCTTCTACTTAGATCGGACCCTGATTTCATCCTATACCAAGAACGTTTGAAATTGATAGAGAGAAAGATTTCGATATGTTATTCTTCCCTTTTTTTTTTTTATGCTAAGAGTCTTTCTTCATTGCATAACTCCTCGTTGGAGGCTACCATTCATTTCCTCCTTTCCATGGGCAGCACATAATTTGCAGCTCTGATGTGAGATTTTGAGAGAGATTGTATTTGCTAAAATTACCAAAACTTATGCATTCGATATCATAGATACAAATGGACCATACCAAGAACGTTCGATATTGATAGAGAGAAAGATTTCGATATGTTATTCTTCCCTTAAAGATTCCAATATATTATTCTTCCCTTTTTTTTTAGCTGAGAGTCTTTCTTCAAATAAAGAGGACACTAAAACTGCATACATCCTTGTTGGAGGCTATCATACATTTCCTCCTTTCCATAGGCTGCACATAGTTTGTAGCTCTGATGCAAGACCTTGAGAGAGATTGTATTTGCTAAAATTACCAAAACTCATGCATTCGGTATCATAGATACAAATAGACAACTATCTATCAACAACATTCACCAAAAATCAATTTTGGAGAACTCTAGGGTTGACTCTTTTCTAGATTCATCCTATTTTGATTAAGGCTAATCAAAGGGCCAGGCCTGCACTACCTAAATCCTTACCCTACTTCGAGGGCCAAAAGTAAGGCTTAGGGCCACAAAACTAGAAAATCATATATTTTTTTTAATTTCTCCACATTGTTACCAAAAATCGAATGTCAACGAACGTTATTTTGTCTAACTTGATTGCAAAGTAACCATTATGAAAACATTTGGATAATATAAGTTATCTCTAAAAACTTTCTTTTATCAGATAAATTCATACGTGCTTTGGTGACCTAGGTTCTAAAAATACAATTTTCATTTACTTTATCAAAGAAGGAAAATGGTTAAAGAGTCTGATCTAATTCACACTTTTTATAGGAATTTCCAAGTATTAAATCATTCTGATAGTGTCTTGTCTTTGAAAATTTAAAACTATTTACAGTCATACACCTTTTCTCAATTGGCATTTTTTTTTCCAATTTAACTTTGGTTTGATTATTAAGCATTGTTGGATTTCTGTTACAAAAATACATGCACATAAAAATACTATTAGTTTAGACTTTTAAAAACTAAGAGTTATAATTATTTAATTAAAAGGATATTTGGATCATCCCATATCCTTAAAATTCCATGCACATAGAAACTACTTCTATGAATCGGTTAGCATCCCAAGTAACTTTATAGAGGGGAAAAACGTATCCTTATTAATTGAATGAGTACACCCCCTTTTACAGTAACAAAAATATATTAAATAATATAAAATGCCTAATAAGAAGTAATAAAACTAGAAAAAAGGGATTAGAAGCAATCGTGTGCAACACTTATTACTTATGTATTAAGTACAATACACAACTTAAATAATTAAATATAGATGAAACGAACCAAGTATGTGCGTATGAGTTTTACAACATTTTGTAATGAGTAGGTGGGTATGAAATTATCTTCTTATCTCTCTTTATTAATATTAAAAGAATGTAATAAGGACATTTTAGTATATCTTGACATATATAAATATACATAATACATAAAATAAAAAAGTAGGAGGGTTAGAGGCAAGGTCGGGCCTGGCTAGTACTGTCCTAGCTTGACCCTATATTTAGGGCATGCAAATAATTGTTCAAGCTCGGCCTGAAAGCTTTTCCTTAAAAACAAAAGCCCTCATTTTAAGGGCTTTTTGAAGGCCAGATTGAGCCCCCTTGTCTCATGGCCAAATTGGCATGCCTAATTTTGAAGAAGGACTAAGTCAAATGCAAGGGCGATTGCGCGGAGCCACCTCATTTTAATAAAGTTTGTGCTTTTTAAACCCTTCAATATGTAAATCTGATTATAAAAAATTAATATTTATTTCTAAGTAATTATGCATGCGGTCTGAAGTCGGCAATTTAATAATGATGACCATAATGTAACTTGAAACTTAGAGATTATCTTTCACATTTGATATTTGTATTAACATATCGTATAATAAAAGAATTCTTTTATTTCTCTTATTATAGTATTTTTTGAACATATAAATTCAGTAATTTAAATTATTTTCATGAATGCAAGTAAATAAATGTACATTTATATTTTATACATACTCCATTTATTTTTAATTGTTTTTGGATTATTTTAAAAAAACCTTGCTCTCTTAAGCCTCCATGATGACTAAATTTGAGTCTTTTTTTTTTAATTGGATGAGTTGAGTCCAAGTCATAAGTTTTCCAACCTTGGAAAAAGTTATGAGTATTTTAGAAGCACTATCACTAAAATGCTCCCTTTGCAAAGACACCTTTGATGTTTCCCTCAACATAGATGGCGATGCTTTAATAAGTGGACCATGTCAATCTGATAATTCTTTAATAAGTACACCACATCAACCCGATTAGTCCTCTTAATAAATACCTCCAACATTAGAAACATGTAGGAAAATCTATTACCCAAATGGAGATTCTTTACCTCTGAGTGAAACGGACGGATGAAATTATTACCAATCCTTCAAAAGAGAGGAAAGCACCTCCCAACAAAATACAATTTTGAGGCAATCACAAACACATTACTTCAATTTCTAGGCTTCAGCAAAGGATTGGGAGGAGGAACAAAGAAAAGCAACCCTTCATCTCGTTCGAATTTGGCCATCACTTCCTCTTCCAAGCGTACCCAAACTTTAATTCCATCTCCTGATCTGTTGTCTATCAAAACATAAGCATTCTCTGTAGAAGGTGTTCCAGCACATATATCTTGATGGTCCTTCCCCATACAAAATCCATTTGTTGCTTGGAGTCTTTCTTCATGATATCTTCTTCCTTTTTTTTTTTTTTTTGTAAAGAGTCTTTCTTTTTCATGTAAAGAAGTCTTAGAGACCACTTCCTCCTTTAAGGCTATATCATACACTTCCTCATTTGCATACATAGATTCCAGCTCTAATGCGAGATTTTGATAGAGATTGTATTTGCTGTCATCATCATCATCATCATCATCAAAGCCTTATCCCAACCATGTTGGGGTATTGTATTTGCTGTAATTACCAAATTCATACATTCGGTATCCTACATACAAATAGACTACTATCTATTAATAGCATTCACCAAAAATCAATGTTGGAAAAGA
Organism: Sextonia rubra; assembly: GCA_037013555.1. Lineage (NCBI taxonomy): Eukaryota > Viridiplantae > Streptophyta > Magnoliopsida > Laurales > Lauraceae > Sextonia > Sextonia rubra. The sequence continues at coordinate 11,258,655 of JASUAD010000007.1, read as the reverse complement.
GTTTTTTGTATATATCCCCCTACGATTTATAAAATTTATAAATAAGCCCATGTGGTCTTAGTATTTGTATATAACTCCCTGTCTTTTCATTTTAATACCATCAATGTCCTCAATATCAATAGTCTGGATGACAATGAGGAACTACCAGGAAATTTTATAAAAATGAGTATATCATTATTTACAAAAAGATATTATAATTTTATCTCAAGACCCAATGATTTCTTTCTTAATAATTTTCCAATGCACATGAATCCTAATTATCTATTTTAAAATACACATCAATCCAACAGTGGGTCATCCATGGATTTGGTTAATTATAATCAATTATAAGTATAGATTATAATTGATTTGAATTTAATAAAATAGGTTGTATATTGATAAAAAAGATATATGTAGGCCTATTCTCTCCTACTAAATATGTTGTATTAATGATCAATGTTACAAGCTTTAGAGAAAAATAAATTTAAGCCTTTGACATTATGTATATAAAGATAAAGAGGTGAGCAAAAGTGTCATTTTATTCTAAAAACCTTATGGGGGTTGTGAAGCTACTAATTTTGGGACATGGAATGTATTAGAATGAAAATGCAAGGGGGCTAGATGCAAATACTAAAGTTACAAGAGTCTATTTACAAATCCAAAGAACCTTAGGGGGGTATATACAAAATACTCGTTTGAAAACTTCCCAAGCTAACTCTTCTCTAGATTCATCGTATTTTGATTAGGGCTAATCAAAGGGTCGGACCCTGGGTTGTCCTGACAATACCCTCAATATATGTAGGGTTGTAAGTAGGTATCCGATTCTTTGATTACCTAAGGATTCCGACTCATTAATAATCAGATTTGGGTCTTTATTTAGGTCCTAATAAGTAAACGGGTCTGTATCTAAATCCTATTTTTGGATCCGTGATCTAAATGGTTCCTGGTCTAGTTCCACCTTAATTCTCCCCTATGGTCCTGGGACCTGACATATTACCTCAGTTTTTGAGAAAATTTCTAATATTTAATTTTTCTCCTAACCATTCTTTATACAGACTAGGACCCAGACTCAAACTAGCCCCATACATGGAATTGGTTTCAGCTCTAGCTCCATATTCTCATTAATGGAACCAGGAAACTAGTTCCAATTTTGATTTTGGGTTTGTTTTCTCATTAATGATTCTGATTTTAGTTTCAGGTCTACATGGACTCGGATTGGAACCGACCCATTTATAACCTTATATATATATATGCAGGGTCAGGCCCCGGGCAGGCCAAAGCCCAGGATGGCCTACACTACCTAAGCCCTTACTGTAGGACTAGGCCATGACAGGGCTCAAGGCCTCAAACAAGAAAACCAATAAGGCTTTTCTTTTTAAATTTTTTTATGTTGTTACTAAGAATCGAGTGTCAAATGAACGTTATTTTGTCTAACCGCAATTGCGAAGAAACCATTAAAAAAATATTTGGAGAACATAAGTTGTCTCTAAAAAGTTTCTTTAATCGAATAAAATCATATGTGCTTTGGTGACTTTAGTTCTAAACATGCAGTTTTATTTATTTTGTAAAAGAAGGAAAATGGTTAAAGAGTTTAATCTATTTGCACACCTTTCACATGAATTTCCACATATTAAATTATTCCGACGATGTCTTATCTTTGAAAATTTTAAACTATTTACATTCACATACTTTTTTCAATTGACATTATTTTTAATTTAACACTAATTTGACTTAGTCACAAAAATAAATGCACTTAGAAATACTAGTTCAGATTTTTAAAAATTGAGAGTTATAATGATCTAATTAAAACTATAATTGGATCACCCCATATTTTTAAAATTCCATGCACATACAAACTACCTTTATGCATTGGTTAGCATCCCAAGTAACTCTATAGAGGACCATTAAAAAAAAACTCTATAGAGAAAAAATGTATCCTTATTAATAGGAAGGAGTACACCCCCTTTTGCAATAACAAGAATATATAAATATAATATAAAAACCTAATAAGAAGTAATAAAACTAGAAGAAAAGTATCAGAAGCAATCATGCAACACCTATTACTTATGTATGAAGTATAGTACACAACACAAATAATTAAATATAGATGAAATGGACTATGTTTGTGTGTATAGATTTGAGGACATTTTGTAATGGGTAGGCGGGTATGAAATTGCATTCTTATCTTGCTTTTGTTAATACTAAGATACTGTGATAAGGGCATTTTACTATATATTTACATATATAAATATGAGAGATATTTATGTGCATATGTTTTTCACCAAGGGACCGTGCATACTTCTCTGTGGGGCACATGAAAGACCTCACCAAGGGATGAAACTGGGGGGATGGAAAGATTCATGTGGGACCACCCTCTACACCATGTTTGGCCCCAATCATATGTCCCTAACCCCTTCACCCGTGATCTACAAATTCATTCCATTCGAATGGGTGCATAGTCAATCCAACGGTCAAATAAATTCGAATTTGATAAAAAAATTGGTAAACGTGTTCAATTTAAGGGGTTCGTGTGTGTGATCCATTTGGATGGATCATACAGTGGGTCCCACATAGAGTTCCTATAAAAAAATAGTGAGGAACATATGCATATGAATATTCCCCTATAAATATACACATTATATAAAATATATAAAAGTAAGAGGGTCAGGGTCATGGTTAGGGTCAAGAGGGTTAGGGTTAGGGTCAAGGCCAGGGCTGGGTTGACATATGCTGGGCCAATACTATCCAAACCTGACAAGCCTAGCCTCAGGGCTTTTCTTTAGAATCAAAAGCCCAAATATTTTAAGGACCTTTTCATGAGTGTCGAGCCGGGCTTATTGTCTCATAGGCAAATTGACATGCCTAGTTTTGCTGAAGGACTAAGTTGAATACAGGAGAGATTGGCTGATCCACCTCATTTTAGATCGACCTCATTTTAATAAGTTGTGTGCATTTTAAACCACTTAGTGGGTAAGTCTCATTTTAAACAATTAACGATTATTTCTATGTAATTATGCATGAGATTTTGAGTTGGCAATTTAATAATGATGACTAGAATGTAACTTGAAACTTAAGTTTGTCTTTTACATTTGATATTTGGATAAACAAATTATATAGGGCAATATTCATGTATATATGTCCATCACTATTTTTTTCGTGAGAACTTTAGGTGGAGCCTACTGTATAGTCCATCCTAATAGACCACACACATGATCCCCCTGAATTACATTAGTCCACCAATTTTCGGCCAGATTCAATTTATTAGACCGTTGGATCGACTGTGCACCAATTCAAATGGAATGAATTTATGGGCCATGGACGAAGGAATTAGGGACATGTGGTTGGGGTGAAACTTGATATATAGAATGGTCCTCTATAGATCTTTCTATTCCCTCCCCCCCCCCCCGATCTCATCCCTTCATGGGGTCCACAGTGGGCCCCGCGAAGGAGTATGCGCGGTCCCTCCATGAGGGATATATCACATGAATATTGTCCAATTATATAATATACAATTTTTATTAATATAGTATTCTTGTGCATATATAAATTCATTAATTTAAATAATTATCATGAATGCATGTAAATAAATGTATATTTATATCTTATAAATATTCCATTTATTTTTAATTATTAAAAAAAAACATTACGCATTTTAGTACATTTTTAGTCTCCATAATGACTAGATCTGATTTTTTTTTTGTTTTCTTTTATTTTTTGCATTGGATGAGTTGAGTTCAAGTCACATGTTTTGGATGACGTAAACTATGAGTATTTGAAAATCACTATCACTAAAAAGCTCTTTTCGTGAAAATTCCTTTCATCTTCCCACAACACAGATTGTGATGCTTTAATAAATGGGCCATATCAATCTGATATGTCCCCTTAATAAATACCTCCAACATTAGAAACATGATGTAAGAAAATCCATTACCCAAACAGAGAAACTTTATTAAAACTGAAATACACAGATGAAATTATTACCAATCTTTCAAAACAGAGCAAAACACCTCCCAACAAAATACAAGGAATCAACACACACATTGCTTCAATTTCTGGGCCTTAGCAACAACAGGATTAGTAGGAGAAACAAAGGGAAGCAACTCTTCATCTTTTTTGAATTTGGCCATCACTTCCTCTAGCAAACATGCCCAAACTTCAATTCCAACTCCTGATCTGTCGTCTATCAAAACAAAAGCATTCTTTGCAGCAGGTGTTCCAAAACATACCCTAACGGGCCTTCCCCATCCAAAATTCACTTCATATAGATGCTGAAATCTGCAGAGACTAGTGTGTAGACACATGTCCACCCCACATTTGGAGCACTTCTCCTTTATTTCATTTAGAGGCTCATGGTCCATTATGGGCCCACGTGGGCCTTGCAATTCTCTAACGTAGTCGCCATCTATGCCCTTCATGGGATTCCTCAGCTGCCTCTCCAAGCGGCGCTGCATGTCCTCATGACACTCCTCCTCCCCGTCACGTGGTAGCGGCATGACCCAAAGGTTGCCGAAGGAAGACTCCGGCAGTGGCTGGACAGCCCGCTGACGCAAGCTGATGGCATGCAACACCACAATTGTTTTCATCGACTCCTGCGGGCCCTCATATAACACCGGCAGATGAGCGCAGTCATTGCCTCAACCCGCGTCGGCCGAGAAGCAATGGACTCCCTGTGGTCTCCTCCGCGAAGGCGGGCCATGTTAGGCCACGGTGAGGATGGCGGGGTCCGTCCAAGGCACTTCGATCGGCGGGAAGAGCACCGGCGAGTTAAATGTGGGGCCCACGTCTTCGCCGTCCTCACGGGCCATCGCTGCCCACCTCTTGACGAAAGTGGCCAAAGAAGGCCCGTCGGAGAGCTTGTGGGACGTCCCGACGCCGACCGCATACCCGCCACACTTAAAGGTGTTGGCTTGCACTGCGAGGAGCACGTCCCGGCCTGATCTAGCACTTGTGGCGTCGCAGGGGAGGAATTTAGCGACCACATCCGGGTCTGGGTCCTTGGGAGAGTCGTGAAGATGGCCGTTGACCTTGGCAAGAAGGAAGTCAACACCATCGTCGTTGCAGTCAATAATGTAGTCTTCTGCATTGATCCTTCCAGCGAGAGGGTAGAAGAGGGTCAGTGCTTGAGAGAGAAAGGCCTTGAGCTTCTGGACGGTGTCAATGGCTATGGTGGGGGAGGAGTAGAAGAAGATAAAGCTAATGAATGTGGGAGGTGAGAGCTGGTCGAGCCTGCTGAGATTAAAGGTGCGTAGGTGCTGAAGTGTTGGAGAAGATGGTTTGACGGTGTCTGGAGATGAGTTCAACCTCCCACATCTCCTTCTTCTCTCTTGTCTCAGACATGACAACAACAGCAACAACGTAGAGATAGATTTTGAGACCTTCATCTTCTTTTTACACTTGTTTTTTACTTTTTGTGAAGATTTTCATAGAGATTGTATTTGCTAAAATTACCAAATTCATGCATTTGAGATCCTGCATATATACAATAAACTTTGTCTATTAACAACATTTACCAAATATATGCATTCAGCATGGATTAAAAATCGTATTCGGCCAAAATTATGAAGCATTCCAATTGTGCCAAAGAGGATATGGATGCGTCGGTGAGACTGCACGTGTCAAAAAAATACTTCACGAAAGTTAGGTTTGGTTTTTCTCACCACAATATATCCACCTATCAATGAAAGGTATAATAATAACTGGAAGGAGTGTACACGGTTTAGAATGGATTTGATCGAGCCAAATTTGTCACTAAATTGTTACCTACGAATTGACAGTTTTTTAATTCATCACCAATCCGTTGTCCATTAAAACCGATTCGAACCGAACCGTGGATCAACAGATCAGATCATTTTAAACCGTTTAATCTGTTAGTAGTTTTCCCCGCTATTTCAGACACTTTATCCACTATAATAAGAAAATTACAATGAAGATTATTGTCTTTAAATATTTTTTTATATAAAAATACATATATATTTATTTATTTCAATAGTTTGGATCGGTTTAAATTCGGGGATTAAGAGTAAAATTCGTAATAAAATCGTTACAAACGAATTAGGATTTTTTCAATCCGTCACCAATCCATTAACACTTGGATTGGTTAAAAAACTGTGGATTGGATCGAATTGGATCGGTTTCACGGATTAAAGGATTTTTTGTACACCCCTAGTAACCGTGGCTAAGGATTTGGCAATGAACTAGCTGGGGGTTGTCCTTTTCCTACCCTCTATAGATATGGGCTATACCTATATGGGCCAAGGCCTTCTAATGGCCAATACTACCTTCAAGGGCTACTGTATGACTTAATGCCTAAAACATATTTTTTTAACACTATACCTACTATCCAAGTGTTGATCGAGTGGTATCTTGTCTAAAATCTATTGCAAAGGGATCACAAAGGAACGCGTGGAGAATTGAAGTGTGCTTTTATGACTTGGGTTTTAGAAATATAGTTTTATTTATTTTGTCAAAGAAGAAAAATGGTTAAAGAGTTTATTCTATCTTATACTTTTTGTTCTATCTCATGCCTTTCACATGAAGTTTTATGAACAAAATATTTTTGGCAAAGTCTTATCTTTGAGAAATTTAAATAATTTACATTCATAAATTGTCATTATTTTCAATTTAACACTAATATAACTATTAAGCGTGATTGGATTTTCATCATAAAAGTAAATGCACTCAATAAACCACTATTGGTTTAAACTTTTAGAATTTGAGAGTTATAATTAATTAATTAAAAGGATATTCGGATCACCCCACATCCTTGAAGTTCCACTTGTAATAGAGATGAAATGAATTGAGTATGTGTCTATAGGTTTTTAGGGCATTTTGTAATGGTTACGGAGGTATGAAATTGCCTTTATATCCCATTTTATTATTATTAAGCGACTATTATTAGGGAATTTTAGATATATATATATATAATAAAGAAAAGTGGGAGGGTCATGGGGATTGGACAGGTCAGGCTAGTAACGTCCAAAGCCCAACCTTGAAATTATAGGGCCTATAAAAAAAAATTGTCCCTGGCACTGAGGCATTTTTTTAAGAAATAGAAGCCCTTAATTTAAGGATTTTTTCTGAGCAGGCTGGGCCTCTTTGTCTCATGGTTTGATTGACACGCCTGCCCATTCCAAAAAGGTTTTGTGTGAGTTTTCCAAGTAGTCCGAATTCGTTTATGTGGATTTTTTTTTCTTTTCTTCTTCACCGTATCCACCGTCATGTCTTTTTTCTCTCTGTTTTACATTTCTAGTATAGTGTAATTTAGGGATGTAAAACCTAAAACATTGTTGGAGAGTGGGTGTAACTTAAGGGACTTTGATATGGTGTCATCCCTTACTTCAAGGGATATCTTTTAAACGTGCATGTGTTTGGATGAATTTACATGCATGTGTTTGGGTATTTTTTAAACATGCATGAATTTACATAGGCCCCACTTTCTTCTCTGGAATCTCCTTTAAACGTATGATAGTCTTCTCCATTTTTATTTTCAAATAACTTGTTTTATCGACATCTAAAACACTTGAAAGTAATTAAGGGTTTTTACCATAAAATCACCTTAAATACTTGGTAGACCAAAAAGGGCTTAAAATTTTGATGGTGACAAGATAGGCCTTCCCACCACAATTTTTAATTTTTTCTTACTTCCCCCACTGCTAATGTACAACATGACCAGCAATATCTGTCTCATAAGAGGTTATCTGCAATCCTTTCATCTCAGAACCCACTTTTTCGATTTTTCCCTTTTATTACTCCATTCAAGAGGAAGGTGAACTCCAATAGAGAGGTGGGTAGCCCCCCTTATATTTTATTAATGTGTGTTTAAAGCTAGAGCTTGGTTTCTATGGATTTATTTTTGAAAACAAGCTAGTGAGAGAATCAATCAAATGAAAGGGTTTTACCTCCCAATGCAAGCAGACAACCTCACCGGTCAATTTTATTTTGATTTGTGAAATATAAATGGACTATATGAATGTGAATGTGGAACTTGTTATGTGAATTGGTTGTGTCAATCTAATGCTAAACTCTATGAATTGATGTCGATATTTTGAATGTCCCTATGTTCAAAATATTCAAGACTGAGATTACTATCGATGCCCATATGTCACTAAAGTCGAGCCATACTAAGTGAGGAAGCTTGTGCTGAGCATCAATATTATGCTTGTAATGTTCAATATACTCAAAACCAAGAGTGTTGGCCAACAGGTATGGTCCCAACTCCGTGACATATGAGCATTGATATCAATGCTTGTTGTCTTCAATATTTTTAAAACTTAAAGTGCTGGCCTGCTATGAGCATCGATATTTATGCTCATATGTCACTGAATTGAGGCCAAATTGAGTGTGTGAAACTATGCTGAGCATCAATATCGATACTTGTAGTGTTCAATGCCACACCATGCCACACGCCAATTCAATTTAAGCTTATACATTCACATTCTTAGTCGCTTTTACATGAAGATATATGACATTCACATTAAAATTCATGTCTGACATTCACAGTCGTTTTCAAATCCATCATTCATATTCATCTTCACTCGCTAAATCACATGTAAACTAACAACCACCTAAAGAAATTGAAGAAGTTCACAAAATACAAAGAATATTGCACAGTCATATCTAAACTCTCCGAAAATTAATTCCCAATCATATCTAAAGTCTCCGAAAATTAATTCCCAATCAAATATCTACAAAACCCAGTTGCTAAGATATATACAGAGAGAGAGAGAGAGAGAGAGAGAGAGAGAGAGAGAGCAATTTTTTTGGTTCTGGGCTTTGATGTTGATCTTAATGTTGTATCTGATTCCATATGTGAGGAGGAAGAAAAAGATAGCACGACGCTAGAGAAGCCGCTCAAAGCTCTGGGGGGCCACATGGACGATTACGACACCTCCAATTCATCGGTGGTCAATGTCAATGGGCTAAGGGAGGAGGATTCTTACTCCACCCATGTCAACCAGGTAGGTGGCGATGGCAATTTTCTCTTTATTTCAGTATTCTGATAAGGGTGAGCAACATCATTGAAGAGGAAGAAGGTGGTGGAGAGAAAGAAGATAAGGGGGTATTTTTGCAGCCAAAGTCAATGGCAGAAGATATGAGGAAGAGCAAGAAATGGGAAAAAAAGTGACCGCACAAACGGGTAGTGTTACCATTGTCAAGGAAAAAATCAATGAATAAAAAAATGAAAAGGGCCCCTGGGACCACTCCGAGGCATTTAAAATCTTATAACTCCTTTTTGGTCAACAGCAAATCTGTAAGGATTTTTCTGAAAAAAATCCAATGAAGATCGATAATCTTTTGTTTTTAAAATACTTTTTTTTTTATAGAAAAGGCCGAAACCAACCGGTATGATAAAAGCTTGCCATAACAGAAAAGTTTCTTCCTATCAATCGAACATCCATGATTGATTGATATTGATCAAGGGTTAAAAAATGGGAAATTTAAATTGATTTCTAATCAAGCCTTCAACTCGAACCCTGTTCAAGCATAGGTTATTGCCGTCAACCTGAGCCAGAAATGCCAAGTTTGATGTTCAGGGGGCAAAGAGATGAGCTTGGCTTGGCTATAACTCAAACTGGCTGAATCATTGTTCGACCCTAGCTCAAAATCATGCACTCACGATTTAAAATGCTCAACAACGAAGTTCGAGGATTCCTGGACTCCCATAACACCATGAACATTTAAGCTGGGGCACATTTAGACCTACTTGTTACATATTTATTGCAAAACTTAACAGTATCGGTGGATCATTAGAGGTACATCAGACACTGATTTTCCACACAATAAAAAAAATGAAAATGAAATTAATGAAAATGATTTTTTTCAGTCTCTCAAAAATGTACATACAAGAATGCGCATTCAAGTAGTTCTGGGCAATAGTTTGGAACCTATACATTCTGCAGATATGAAGCTAACAATAGAATAATGTATTAAAAGGCTTAGGTTTACACTATGAATCACACAAAACAACCAGAATTTGCATTTTTTTCGTCTCTTCTTCTTCTTCTTTGGCTAAGTTGCGGCAGTGGTGTATAACTTGTTAAAGGTACCCATCGAAGATGGAACCTGGTGTGAGAATTTGCATTTGAGAATCTGTATAGTCAGTGCTGATGATGTCTTTAACTTCGATTCAAAATTTCCCAGGCTAGCGATTTACATTCTGCAAGACTTGGAAAAAGAGCTCATTGTGGCATAGGGAGCACCCAATGCATGCAATATAAAATTCCAGACAATAATTTATACACTCTTCTTAAGCATGCATTGTAAAAGAACATGTCAGTTTCCAGTGGTGTGCTAAAACATAACAAGGGTGGGTGGGGGAACTCTCTCTCACCAACACATTATCACTTTAAAATGGAGCGTAGAGACCTCTCAACATCTGCAAGTGGCTGTCCCGCATAAAGCTTAATTTGCCCTTTCCTTACAACAAGTACCTTCGCACCTTTTGACTTCACTCCCTCTTCAAGATCCTGAAAAGGTTTTATGCTACATGGTTATGCCGTGAAGAAACATTAGATTCATATGAAATGCTTCAGATATCAATCAAGTCCATATTGTCATGTTTCAATTGCCCACTCAGAAAAAAATGATAGGCTTCTACATATTTCCTACTCCAGTATTCAGAAGAACAAAAGTCATTGTCATTAGAAAAATCCAAGAACAAAAGTCATTGTAGATAGAAAAATCAGACACTAGTAGATTACAGTGAATTTAGGAAAGCCATTTAGGTATATTTAGATGTACCCAAGTTAGAAGAAAACTGAATTGCTTGGAAGAAGAGATGATTATTTTATCCTCTAGTCTGCCATGCATCTGGGATGAAAAATAATGGGAGAATACATCAGGAGTAATACTGTTCCCTGTTTTCCTACCTCAAATCAACACCAGTGGCACTATTGGATATTGATTTGGCGTGGATAAGTCTAAAAATCTTACACTAATGAAATTATCCAATATCTGATTTCCTAGCTGCATCCTTCCGTGAAAATATCAGAAGAGCATGAAATGAAAAACATCTAAATGTTCACAGAAGGCATGAAATGAGAAACATCTCAATGTACCCTTTGTTGGGGCTCTAATACCACACGTTGAGGGAGAAGGAAGAGAGAAAATTGAGAACACAACTTACAACCAGCTTATTATATTTTGATAATCCTATTACAATCACCAATATAATAGGAAAACCCTAAGCTAATGATGCAAAGCAGGGTACTAGATGTGGGGTTGCAAACAATCTTCAAATATGAATAAGCGAGCCAATCTCTGAAGTTGAAATTGATATGTGGAACCTCAATAATTTGATCATCATTTTCAACATTCAAAACAAAAACCTGCTCTACTGATGATTTATTTTTCTCTTCAGGAAGTGAACTTATGATGACATCCACTAGATGACTAGACTCCTTGCTGCTTTCTTCATCGTTTGTTTCTTCTTGCTCCACCTGCACTGGCTGATCAAAACTGTCAAAAGGATGAAACTTGGGTTCAACCATGTCCTCTCCCAATTTATCTGAAGTAGAATTATTTGGAGTGTTATCCATTATTTCATCTGAATTTAATGTGGAATCAACTATTCATTGCATTTGCTCCTCTAGATCAGTACTGTGATTCTCCAAAATAGGTTCCACAACATGGACTTTTGTGGCTTGCAGAGATTTCTCTTTTTGCATCTTAGCTCTTCGGAGGTGGTTTCCTCGTATCAAGTGCTCAACACGAACGGCGTCCTCATTTCCATCAAAAATGTCTTTGCAATCTCTCATATTTTCCAAAATGTTTGATCATAGAGCTCTGAGGAAGCGATCGAAGTCGTAATCGTCACTCTTCAATTTACATACACATTGTAGCCTTGAGAATTCTTCAATATATTCATCGACAGTCAATTTTTCTTGCCTCAAATTAAGGAATAGGTCAAAGTAAACTCTATTCTCGAATAACCATGCTCCATATTTAATGGCATACTCAAGCCCTTTTCAGTTAATTGTGGAGGTTACTGATTTCAAATTTCATGTTGACTTGAATGAGAGAGGGATGTAAAACTTATCATCATCATCATCATCATCATCAAAGCCTTATTCCAACCATGTTGGGGTCGGCTACATGAATTCTGTTTCTCCATTCCGTTCTATTTTGAGGGATGTAAAACTTAATGCTCTTCAAATTTAAATCCAACCTGACCTGAGGTGAAGATTTCACTAACTGGAGTTCACAAGTCAAGATGGATCAATATGGATTGACGATCGAAGTCTGGATGGAGAAGATCTTGATATTAAAGTTGGATGGCTGAAAACTTGTTGGGATATGGGTCTACACTTCTGCACTTTGCTGGTTCACTGCTTGATGCTTGTTGAACGATCTGGGCTGCTACATTTTTTTAACAGCAGTTGGGTCGGGTCGGAACTGAAGTGAACTGAGATTAAACTTTAACTAGACCTACACCTATATCAAGCCTAGATTTGACTTGGATTTGTGGTTTCAGGTGTGGACCTACTCTTTGTGCAGGCCCATTAATCTTTGCTTGCTTTGGACTTTGCAGAAAGTTTTTTTTATTCATTTGTCATGCCCGAGGGGATGAAATGGGGTTGTGAGCTCTTTTAACTCCTCTTTGGCTTCTCGATGAGAAAGGCAGGGGTGAGTGGAGGTGATGGCAATGGGAGGCAAGGAAGCCATTAACGATGACAAAGGAGATGATGACAATGGCGACTGCTCGATTGGTGCTGGCTTGCGGGCGGCAACGACGACGATGGTAACCTTTTGCCTTCTTTCTCTTTTGGAGGAGATGCGAGGCATTGATTAAGGACGTTAACAGAGCTGCTGGAGATGAGGATGGCGATGGTGAGGTGGCCTACGACAACGGCTTGGTAGCTGTGGTCCGGTGCAAGGTCCGCCGGATCTTATACTATTCCTCAATCTTTTTTTTTTCTTGCTTCTACCTTCTTCCTGTCTTTGTTAGTCTCCTTCCTTATTTTATTTATTTTTTTCAAATGGGTTTGTTGCTGTGATGGTTGAGTTTTGGTAGATTAGGCAAAAATTCCAAGATGGTTTGAGTCGGTGAAGGGGATGGTGGGAAGGGTTCGATTGGATTTTTTATTTTTATTTTTATTTTTTCTTTTTTGGGAGTTGGTTTTGGAAAAGGGTGCGGGGTGGGGTTTGATTGGAAAAGATGTGAGGTTTGGATGGCTAGGATTTTGGGAAAATTTGTGGATTCCAGCAGGTTTTGTAGGGGATTGGTGGTTCGATGGGTTCGACAATCGATATTGGAAGGAGAAGGGGTTCGGCCAAGGGTTTGTGGCTGATTCTGGTAATGGAGTGTGGGGTACAATCAAGGTGGGTTGAGGAGATGGGTTATGGCAGTGGAGTTTGGTGATGATGAGGATCGACAATGGTGATGGATGTCAGATTTTAGTTTTTGCTAGGAGTGATGGGTTAGGATCTGTGATGATAGCGGAAGAGAGGGAGGGGATTTCTTGATAAGCTGGTCAACAGTGGAGATGGTTGTGCCGAATCTCGAATCCACGATGGATCGATCTTCAACTCTGATACCACATGATGCAAAGTGGGGTACCAGATGTGATGCAGGCAAAGATGGAGAGTGGAAGGGATAGGTCAGGCTTTCGCCTGAAAAATTGGCCTCACACCAAACTCCCCATCGTAGGCGAGGAAGAAGATAACTCTGAGAAACCTCAAAAGTACTTTAAGAAATTTTCATAAATGATTAACAGAGTAGCAAATGAGGCTTTACATCATTATATAGGAAAATAAAAACCTAAAACTAATCTAGATGATGCAGGACAGACTCATGATCCCCATGGGTCAACTTGCCAATAGGCGCAGCCCATTCATCTTGACCAACTCTTTTGGGCCTAGCCCATCTATCAATTAGATATTCTATTTTATTTAGGTTTTTATTATGTTTTAGTTTGATGATATAATCATGGCCATCAATGTGTTTTGATGGTCCAGATTAGTTATAAGGTTTTATTTTCCTATATAATGATGTAAAGCCTCTTTGGTTATTCAATTATTGATTAATGAAATTTTATCTTAGTGATTTTGGGTATCCCAATTTTGCTTCTTTCTTGCCCGTGATGGGGAGGCCAATTTTTCAGGTGAAAGCCTGACCTACTCTCTCCACCTTCCATCTCTTTTCTCTCCATATAAACCCGGCCCGTGTCTAGTATCACAGTCCACATCATTTGGTGTCAGAACCAAAGATCAATCAAACCTGCATTTGACCTTTGGCAATCCATCCTTCATTCCTTCGTGCCAACATCGTCCACCATCATCAACATTGATGTCATCACCACGTCCAAAGTGGCTCGTCACCATCGCCATATTTGGCATTCCATTCCCTGATTCGCCGCACCATCATCTGATCCTGCCAAACCATAATCGATACCAAACACCACCCACTTATCTCATCAAAACCCTAAGCTCACAAACCCTAGCCTACATAATAACCCAATACACCCAGCTACCCAGTCATTAATCCCATGGCCGAACATCCCTAACCCCAAACCCCCTTGTCGAACACCACCTAAAACCCGAATATCTCATCCCCGAACACCAAAACCTCTCGATCCCTCAATCCCAAATCCAATACCCATTAACTGACCCAAAACCAACCCTTTTCACCTCAATCAACACCACTAAAATCCTCCAAAACCCTAAAAAAACACAAACCAGACATAAACTACTAATCCCAAAAATCTTTTGCCAATTCCTGAAAACCTCAAAAAACCCAGTCCTACAAAACCCCATCCCACTCTTAAAAAAATAATAATAATAAGAGAGAACGGATCAGAGCAAAAAAAAAAAAAAAAGGAAAATAAGAAGAAGACCACTGATATCGTACCCAGCACCACAAGCATCTGACTTTGCAATAGATCACGCTTAAACTCCATCGCAGCACCTTCTAGCATCTTCACACCGCAGCAGCAGCAGCCTGTTGTCGTCATCTGTAGTGCCATCTCCACCAATTGCCTCATAGCAGCATCTTCAACAAGCCATTTACATCATCATTATCGCCAAGCATTAGTATCTTCATCATCCTCCTACTCGTTTTGTCATTGTTGCCTTCATATTCCTCCATCGCAACGAGCCACTGAGCACAAAAAGAGAGAGGCAAAGGACTTAGACCCTTTTCATGTCTCTTGGCATGAATAACGAGAGAGCATTGACAAGTTGGGTGAACTTACTTTGAGCCAACCTAAATCATTTGAAGCCCAAATCGATCATAGGTTCAGAGTTGACCCAACTGGAGAGCCCAAGGCCCAGCTTGCTCAGCCTGAGTTCAGGATTCTATACAGCCTCAAAAGGTTGAAGCCCAGTTCTTTAACTTGAGGTTGGGTCAAGTTAGGTCAGGTCGGATTCGACCCGATCCAACAACAGTAAAAAAAAAAAAAAGTATCAGCCTAGTTATGCCAACAAGCGCCAAGCAGTAGTGACAACAGCAGATCTCAGCCAAAGAGTAGATTTGATCAATCAAGGGCTCATAGTCGATTCAATTTCAGCCATTACCTTTGCATTGTGATATTTTGATCATCTAAAGTTCAATTAACAATCTATTTGCACCTGCAAACTCTTAGAATCTAGATCTACACATCAGGTTAGGTTGATTTAATTTTGAAGAGCACTCAATTTTGAGTTCTTGCATTCAAGTCAACATGAATTTCGAAATCAGTAACCTCAATGATTAAATAAAAAAGCTTGAGTATGCCATTAAATATGGAATGTGGTTTTTTGAAAATAAAGTTTACTTTGACCAATTCCTTAATTTGAGGCAAGAAAAATTGATCATGGATGAATATATTGACAAGTTCTTAAGGCTACAATGTGTATGAAAATCGAAGAGTGAGAACTATGATTTTAATCGCTTCCTCAGAGGTTTACAATTAGACATTTTGCAAAGTATGAGAGATTGCAAAAGACATCTTTTATGGGTATTAGGAAGCAACCATGTTGAGTACAGGATTAAACGGTATCAGTTGCAAAAATCTAAGTCCCAAAAGGAACAATCCCCACAAGTAATAGAAGCCCATATTTGGGAACCCTTGGTCAAGAATATTAAGCCAGACATTAATGAGCCCAAACCAAAAAGAGAGAATTATATGACCTCGGTGGAGGACATAACATGGATAAGTCATGAAGAATATCATATTTCGGATGCATTGGAAGACAAAGACACTGAGTTTATCGACAACATGGATCAAAAGGTGCTAGAAATGAAGGAAGACGAAGAACAAGTCATTGAGATTCCCCACACTAATTTCATCTTTGGGGATGGACTATTAATGTTTGAAATTGTGATCCAATGATGCATCATCAACAACTAATGTGCTTGACGGTCAGATCACGAGTCCATGTTTGCTTCAAATATCAAAAGAAGCCATGCTTACATTCTCCTTCTACATGGATGAAAAGATTGAGCCAAGACTCTAAGTCACGCGAAGAAAACGAAGATCAACACTCAAATCGGAAATTCATATGTTGGATTTTCGATCCTGGAAGACTCCTACTGAACTCGACATCAAGTTCTCTCCAAGAATGGGAGAGTTGATGCGGGATAGACCTATGATCCCCATGGGTCAACTTGCCAATGGCACTGCCCATCCATCTCAACCAACTCTTTTGGGGCTAGCTCATCTATCGGTTAGATCTTTTATTTTAATTAGGTTTTGATTATGTTTTAGTAATTTTAGTTAAAAGTTTTAATCTTGGCCATT
This sequence comes from Sextonia rubra, assembly GCA_037013555.1. Lineage (NCBI taxonomy): Eukaryota > Viridiplantae > Streptophyta > Magnoliopsida > Laurales > Lauraceae > Sextonia > Sextonia rubra. The sequence continues at coordinate 11,241,958 of JASUAD010000007.1, read as the reverse complement.
AGTGTGTTTCGATGGTCCAGATTAGTTGTAGGTTTTTATTTTCCTATATAATGATGTAAAGTCTCTTTGGCTATTCAATTACTGATTAATGAAATTTTATCTGAGTGATTTTGGGTATCCCAATTCCTCTTCTTCCTCCCCTGTGATGGGGAGGCCAATTTTTCAAGTGGAAGCCTGACTTACCCCCTCCACCTTCCATCTCTCTTCCCTCCATTTCAAACCGCACTGGGTTTGGTACCCCACTCCGCATCACTAGACCATCTAACACATTGATAGCTAGGATTAAAACATCAAACTAAATACAACTCAAATCTTAAATAAACCCTAAAAAATATAGAATAATTAGACTGATAGGTGGGCTGGGCCAAAAAGAACTAGTCAGGATGGATGAGCTAGGCCCATTGACAAGTTGACCCATGGGGACCATGAGTTTGTCCCGCATCAACTTAAGCAGGAAACCTACCCAAATTAGGAACACACTATAAAGGAAAACCCTAAACCAAACCAAAAAGGAAAACCTACCATGATAAGGAAACCTAACCCACATAGCACCACCGGCCTAACCCCTCTTGTGCACGTGCTAAGTCAGCGATGACTCCTGGCATCACTAGGCTAAGTTTACATCTAAATCTGTGAAAAAGTTTCCATGTTCGTGTGCTAGCTTCTACTAATCTTCGAAGCCATGTGGTTTCTTCAAGTAAATCCCCATGTCAACTCCCCCACGCTGGAAAGCATCTTTGACGTTTTTATGCTTGAGGTTCCACCCTTTGATAGAAACTAATCTCCACTTATACGGTAGTGATCTTTGCAACCAGACCCAATGCCTCATTAAGATCTAACTCGTACTGTTGGTTGAATCCCTTTGCTTCCAACCATGTTGTGTAATGATTTACGGTCCAATCGGACCGACTTTCCCGGTTGTTAACCCATATGCATTCAACTTCTTCACACTATAAGGACCTAGAAACATCTCCCTTGTCTCATCCCTAATCAAGGCTATAAACTGATCATCCCCTGCGTCTTGCCATTCCTTGCTCTCTTATGTGATTAGTTTTGCATCATTGTTAGTCTTTGAAACGTCATGAGGAATTAACTCCACAACCGTTTCATCAACCATCTCTTGTGGATATGATCTAGTCCCGACAAATCATCCTCCACTTCTTCTAACTCCTCCTTGAAACAATTTGGCACATGATCTTCAAGCCCCTGGGAATTTGGCATAGTTTCACAAAATTCATTTTGGTTTAGCCAAATTTTCTTAACAATTTCAGTTCGGACATGAAACCAAACCGAACTACCTTGTGGAAAAAATTCGTTCCAAAATTCAGTCCATTTTGGTTGTATTCAGAAATTCGGTCTAAAATCCTAGGTTTTGACCACAATATCCAAAGTCTGGAGTTCGTCGGATTGTTTTTAAGGGGTTAAAATGACAAAAGGGGCAATTTACAAAGGGAAACAAGGAGAGAGAGAGAGAGAGAGTAACTAAACCAGAAACCCAATCTATCGTTGTTGCTCAAGAGGTTGCGGATAGCCTAACCATCACCGTTGCCTAAGCTGTCACTACTGCCTGAGCCATCGCCGTTGTTGCTCACCAACATCAAAAGTGTTGCCGCGCGCTCTCTCTCTCTCTTTCTCTCCATTATTCTTTTTTCGTTTTTCTTCTTTACTCCTTTCATTTTTGCTGGAAGTCTCGAGAAAAATGAGTCTCGGGGGCGACGAGGGACGAAAGGACTTCTTGTCCTTTATTAAGGAGTGGAACCAATGTTCGGCCCACCCCATTGAAAATCTGATCCAGTAAATTTACCGGGAACAATGCCCAAGTGGTGGCTCAATTAGTAAGGGACGAAAGCGGTTAAGTTTTGAATGTTAAATAAAATAAATTATCTCACAAAAAATTACATGGGCAAGCATACTCACATTTAATCCATAAAATAAATGTCCCACTAATATTTACAAGGGCCCTAGCCATATTTGAACCCTAAAATAAAATAAATTAAATGCCCCACTAATAATTACATGGGGCGCTACACATTTGAGATCCAAAATTGAAATAAATTAAATGTCTCACTAATAATTGCCTGGCCTTAGCCACATTTGAGACTTGAATTAAAATAAATAAAATGTTCCATTAATAATTACATGGGCCCTATCCAAATCTAACTATGAAATATGCTTTATATTATATATATACACATTTATATCCGAAATGTAACTATGAACCATTTCGCCGAACTTCAGAAATGACAGAAAGTTTTCAGTTTCGTTGCCATTTGCCAAACCAAATCACCATCCGAAACAAGTTTATCAAGAGTGATCTAGCACCTCCTGAGGACTTGATCCAATCCACGATTGATCGACCTCCTCCACTGTTGAATCCGCTTCCTTGATCTGATCTTGAACCTCATTTTCAACCTCAGAAGAATCTAAAGCCACGACATCATCAATATCATGAATTATTGATGTTAGTGCAAACTCATAACACCTAAAAATTGGCCTCCCCAGCATGGGTGAGGAAGAAGAGGAATTGGGATACCCAAAATCGCTCGGATAAAATTTCATTAATCAATAATTGAATAACCAAAGAGGCTTTACATCATCATGTAGGAAAATAAAACCCTACAACTAATTCGGACCATCGAAACACACTGATCGCTAGGATTAAAACGTCCAACTAAAATAACTAAAACATAATACAAACCTAAATAAAATAAAAGATCTAATAGATGGATGGGCTATGCCCAAAATAGTTGGTTGAGATGGGTGTGTTAGGCTCATTGGCAAGTTGACCCATGGGGATCATGGGTATGTCCTGCATCAACAAATTTCGATGGTTTCGATGGTTGTTGTGAAATTCGTCTTTGAGTCCCAACCATCATCCTCAATTATTCCCCCACACTCGTTGGCTTCCCTTTGCCTCGAGTCTTCAATGGTTGAATTTCCCCCAACGATTACCATCTTCACTCCGTAATCCCTTGCAATGTGGCCCAATTTTCCACATTGGTAACATACCTTGTCCACTATAAGTTTTGGCTTCTTGGCCAATAGTTTGGCATAAAAGTCCCAAGCTTTCTTTGGAGTCTTTACATCCATAAGATAATCAAGCATGTCATCATCCACTAACACCTTGATTTCAAATAGAATACTTGCTCCTTTCATGGTCCACTGTTTCTTTGTGGATGGCTCTTTTGGTGGTATCATTTCTCTCCAACACGTTATCTCCCAATACGCATTACTCAACAGGTAGACTCCATCCGATTTCTCCATGAATTGTAATTTGACTTGCTGTGAAGTACCACCAGGAAAGAGAGAAATAAACCCATTGCGAAATTCATCGGTGCTGATGTAATTTGATCTGCCTCAATATCTACATCACTGTGTCGTTCTCATCGCCACAGCTCCCATGGATCAAATGGATCTGAAATCAAAGTCTAGGTGGCCCCAATATTGCAAAAATGAATTTGCGCATTAATTTAGTCAATCCTTCTATTTGACTTATTGCTGATGTCAGTAGCTCTGTTGGCCTTCTCTATAGAGCCGGGTCAGGTCCACCTAACCCAAACTCGAACTTAACTGGGGCCAACCTGGCCTAGCCCAAGACTGCCTTCTCTTCTTCGATTCTGTAACAAGAAAAATCCAGAAAGTTGCTCAACCTTTCTCCTTCTACTTAGACAACAATGGTGCAATCATAAATGTGTCTGCCAACAATGACGACATCAAGTGACAGCAGCAGCTTCCACAGTGACCAGCGACAGTGAGGCAGTGGCGACGGCTCTTTTCTGCTAAAAATGCCTAGCTCTGCAACCTAGGCCTCCTTTCTTCTTAGGGAACGATCACTCTCTGGCACTACGACCGGGACAGCGGCTTGCAGTCTTCTTCTTCATCTCTGGCCAGGGCTCTGAAATCCTGCAGATCTGGTCATTAGTGGTAAGAGCTAACGCCTGTCGCTGCTACTATTTCTTCTTCCACCCATAAGACCTATTCACAGCAATTGACCCAACCTTCTCTAGCAACAGTGGTCCTAGATCCCTCTAACCTGCTCTCCTTGTGCAGTGACCAACATAGAACCAAGATCCAAGTGGGTACCGATCCTGTTCCCAGAATTGCCAAAACCCTTAGGTCTGAGATGGTCCGGACTTCCCACAGTCCGAACCCTTTTCTTCTTTCCCCTATAACCAAACCCCACAAGATTTACGTCGATCCAATCAAGATGATCGCGCCTCGACGTCTTTGACGATCTGCACGCAATCAATCCCTAGATTTGTGCATGATCTTCAAGATCTACCGAATGAGAGAAACTAGTCACAATTGCCACCCTCGGCTTGCTTGATTTCTCAAAATTGGTGACCTGCTTTGATACCATTTGTTGGGGCTTTGATACCACTTGTCAAGGAGAAAGGAGAGAGATAATTGGGAACACAACTAAAACCAATTTATGGTATTTTGACAAATCATATTACATTCACCAATATAAATAGGAAAACCCTACGCTAACTTGCTAAGCAAGAAACCTATTCAAATTAGGAAACACACTAAAGGAAAACCCTAAACCAAACCAACTAGGAGAACTTAATAAGGAAACCTAACCTACATAGGGCCACTGGCCGAACCCCTCTGGTACATGTGTTGAGTCAATGATGTCAATGACTTAAACCCTTCATTATTTAGTTATGTTTCAATGGAACACACAACCATTTTCACTATGAAATTTCTATATGTGAACTAAGATAGAATTGAATGAATTTAAAGTGCAGGCTGCTGGAGTTGGGACCTAGGAAGGATATAAATGCACAAACAAAGATCACCCGCAAATTAAGAATTACCTTGGTTGACAAAGGAACAGCATCAGCTTTAAAACCTCCTAGGCCTTCAAAATACGACTCCAATAGGTAGCAGAAGTTGTTGGCATCACCACGGTCCTCAAATGCAATAGTACAAGAATAGTCTCCATTTCCTGAACGTGAATTCATCTTTAGTGAAAAAAATCCTTCTGAGCCTTCATGTTCAGAACCTTTACACAAAAGAATAGCCTGTACAAGTATTCAAGTGTTACAAGTATGATGAAATAAATGAGACATAAAGAATCTGAATGAAATAGTAGGGAATATCAAGAATAACATCATTGGCTGAGAAGTTTATTCTCTACCTCCCCCCCCCCCCCACCCTTTCTTGTTCTTTTTCATTGAACAAAGTAACGACCAACAATTTTAGGTAAAAGAAAGAAGAAAACACTTACATTAGATTGTAATTTAGGCACATCATGTTTTCCTCTTCTGCCCTCACTTAATTTAATAAAGTTAGGGTGTTTTACTTAATTAAACAATATACTTTTTTTATATGGATCAACTGTAAAAAAAAAAAAAAGTAACAATAGTGCTCTAGACATAAGACATTATGTATCACCCACAGCTGGGAATATCCACAACACATATGGAGTGCATGCACCCCAAATCACGTGCCCTATTTAGTATGAGGCATAACCAAAACTAGTATGAAAAGGATTGTCCAACTCCCAATCATCTCATTTATACCATAAAAAAACACCACACACACATGCACAAACACACAAAACCTGGGAAAAACAAACAAAAAAAAAAAGGAAAGAAAATAGTCCACAATATATGAGAAAGTTGAACGTACTACAACATATGGAAGATCGAGCCACCATAAATTATTCTCATGATCTGACTGATTGTCTTTGACTTCATGAAGAATTGATTGTTCAACTTTTCTTGATTGTAACTGTGGGATGGAACTGCCATTGCTATCTGACAGAATATTTGCTCCAGATATTGACAAAGTTCCCTGGTTTACATTTTTGGAATGTTGAGAGAAATTACTCCGCAACTCCCTTGATTTGATTTCATTGAAGGAGTCTTCATTTTGGTTCCCAATACCTTCTGGAATCTCAGAAGCATTACTTCCCCCATGCAAGCTATCCTCTGCACTGGAAGGTTCACTCTGAAAATCCTCCTGACCATGGCTAGTATTGTCAATACTGCTGAAGGAAGAACGATTCCCATCCTCTGATCTTTCTATCAATTTGTCAGTGATACTAGAGGTCTTTATTTGGCCAACTGATTTTATCTTTTCATATGACCTCACAGATTCTTCCAAAGGCTTTTCATGACCACTTCTCTCAGAGAATCCTAAAAAGAAATGAATATCACCCACATTATTAATCAGGCAAAGCAGAGTGAATTAAAGAAATATAAGGACTAAATGATGGACAGCATACGGCCTCACAGATTCTTCCAAACCATATTATCGTTGTTCTGAAAATCAAAATCTTAAGAGAGAAGTTCTTATTTACCTTACCTTACAAAAAATGGAAATAACTAAAGATTAAAAGAAAAAGCGAAAAAAGTAAGTTATTCATAATCAATCTGTTTCCATCCATAGAAACATAAATGCAACTGATGAAAAAAGACTGATAAAATCATATAAAGAACATTATTGACATTGATATATTGTAAATGATGTGCAAATAATTAAATATGTTTAAGATATCAACATTACTCGGAAAAATGTTTTGCAGGTTGCAATCACTACCATGTTTTTCTTTACCAAATTCTCCATGCTTCAGAGAATACAAACATGATGATATGTACGATGTTCATCCTGATGAGCAAGGTCTTCTTACTCGGACTAGCATTCTATACATTTGGAACACACCTTCTCCCGTCCATCAAAACAGAGTGACAGAAAAAGGCACGTTTAATCCATCAACACATTATTGGTGATAAACTGTAGAACATATAGACAAGATCTAATCCTGTTGAGGCAACTTGATCCAGAATTTTTAAGCACTGCAGGTATGTAAAAGCTAACAATTGTTTGCAATGCATACGCAAAAGATACAAAGCAAAGCAATTAATAAAGATGGAAAAATTCTCGATTAGAGATCCATACACGTATTAAGCAAACTGCAAATGAAAATTGAAAAAAAGCGAGTCAAAAGCCATACCATTACTGAGATCAATACCCTCTATTCTCTTCTCCAGCCACTGCTTTGCATAATCTGGCCCTTTCCTTCTAAACCTTTGCATCAATGCTAAAAAGAAATTCATTTCCTCAGAATCCAAACCACTATATGGCTCTCGTCCTGCTTCTTCATTCACCCGAACTTTCAGCACAATTCTCCTCAAAAGTTCATCGCTCGACCAATGGGAAACTTCTTCCTCCATAGAATCAGCATTCACGCCATCTGCTCGCTGTTTTCCGCGATCCAATAAGCCATTCTCATCACTCTCAACTCTCGACGACCTATTTGTATCATTCTTTGAACCCTTAAAACCATCTATATCAATACCATCCTTCAATGAAGTAATTGGCAGTTCTCCCCTAGACGCAATATTCCCATCTTTGTCATCTGAATTTGGGGCTTGCAGAGGCTTCCCACGACGCTTCTGTAACTTCAACAGCCTCCTATTCACCTCTTTCCTAACATCAATTCTATCCCCATTGACATCATCACCATCATCTCCAACTACACTAGAAGATGGCGCAGATGCCTCACTCCTCGTCCTGCGTTGCTCAATCTCACGAGCCTCCCTCGCCAACACCCGAATCTCCGTCAATTTCTTTTCGAATTCTGCTTCATCCCCATTAAAACCCCAACACCCATTGGTTTCCATGTCCCCAGTTTCAACCCCACCTCCAGAATTCCCACCGGTATCTGCAGGACCCATAATCCAGATGTTGTATAAGGTCTCCAAAATGAACAATCCCAATAAGCAGAACACAAGGTTGGTGAATAGTTTGGGAGAACCGAAGCGAAACGCTTTTGGGGCTGCAGGAAGAGGAGAAAACATCTCATGTATCCTGTATTCTTGTCGCTGTTCTACCCCCTCTGCCCGTTTGAACGGATTGGTGGGTGTTTCGATGGCGTCATTTCTGGGGTCAGGGCTTTGTAGGGTTTGCGGAGAGAGGACAGAAAGGTTGGGTTTTGTTGTTGGGGTTTTGAGGAGCTTTTGGCGGAGATGATTGGTTCTCTTGCTGTTGGTTTTGGATAGAAGCAGAGAAGGATCAGAAGGAAGTGAAATTCGGATCCGTCTTCCTGTAGAAAGAGAAATGTGAGGAGAAAAGGGTAAGGAAGAAGAAGAAGAGATGGGATGAGTTTGAGATAGATAAAGCACCATGGGTATTGAAGAAGGCGAGGGACGTGTAGATTGAAATCCAAAACCCTAAAAAACCGTTGATGGATTCCTATTTTAGATTCGCTTCAGAAGCTCGGAGCTACCACTGTTCATAAACTCGAATAGAAGCTTCAGGTATCAGAGCTGTTCCTTCATCAGGCCTCCGCTGATGATGACATTAGCAGTGGGTGAGTTGGGGAGGATGGCTTCCGGGGGCGAGGCGCAAAATCACTTTTACACAAAATTTCATCCTCAGGATTAAACAAAAACAGAGTGCTAGCATTTAAAACCCAAAAGTCTCTTTTGGTTAAAAAATTTTTAAAAATTAAAAATTCCAAAATACCCCACACATTTCCCTCCCTCCCTCTGGCCGGCGAGCTCTCCCTCCCTCTCTCTTCTCCTCCCTCTTCCTCTCATCTCCATTCCTCTTCATCTCCCCTTCTCCTCTCCTCTCCTCTCCCTTTTCCTCCCCTCTCCTCTCCTCTTCACTCTCCCTCTCCTCTCCCCCTTTCTTCCTCTCTTTTCTCCGAACAGGGTGGAAAGGAGAGGAAGAGGAGGAGTAAGAGGGACGGAGAGGAGAGAAAAAAGGTGGGAAAGGAGAGGAAGAGAAATAGAAGGAGGAATATGAAGAGGGAGGATAAAAGGAAGAGGGAGAGAGAAGGAAATGGAGGGAGAGACCCCCTCCCACCGGCCAGAGCTCGTCGCCGGTAGGAGGGAAAAGGGGGAGGATAGAGGAAGGAGGGGGAGAGATGCGAAGGGGTATTTTGAGAATTATATATATATTTTTTAATTTTTTTGTCTCAATAGAGAGATTTTTGGTATTTAAAGGGCAAAAATTGTTGGATAAACAAGTGTTTGCTTTTTTGCACACATATGCTCTTTACACACAACTAAAATCTTAAAAAGTTAATTTTTTTCTTTCTTAATACACCCTGTATCCCTAAAATACCCAAATCCCTCTTTTCTCTTCTTCTTACACACATTCCCTTCTTTCTTCCTACAACAATTCTCTTCATTGCAACCATAAAGGCTAAAACCCTCTTCTATTATATTTTTTCTTTCACTTCTTCTTCCATTCCAAGATTAAAAATCCTTTTCCATTGCATGGTAAGTCTTCTTTTTCATTGTCTTCTCTTTTTTTTTTTTTTTGTGTGTGTTTAGAAGTTTTTTTGGTTTTATGAATCCATTAATGGTGAAAATTGGTTGTGGGTTGTGATCTACATCTTATGAGATTATTTTTGAGGAATGTGTAGAGAGAATGAACCATAATAGATTCGGTTTTCTCGAACATGTTCGCCCTTCTAGGGTCGAGCAGAAGCCATCTATTAATTTCGTATATTAAAAAAAAATTGTATAGATCTGTTCGGCCTTATACAATTTTTTTTGAATATATGAAATTAATGCATTACTTCTAATTTAAATTACAGATATGGATTGACCTAGTTATTCAAGAGTGAGACCTACAGCCTTTAATATGAGGCGTCGCCATAGGGTGGAAGAGCTTGTAGAAGAAGAACCTGAAATTAAAGAACATTTATCCTCTGAAGACAATGACCAACAAGAAGAGGAGCTTACAATTGGGCCAACTAATTGAAGCTTACTTAAGAGTTTCCACATGAACGTTGCATATTTCCTATGAAAGGGCGAAGTGTGTTTTAGAAAATATATTTTCTCAAAAAAATAATCTATTTGTTGAAAGAGAGGTAGCTAATTATTAATTTTATATTTGAATGCAAGATTGTAAAATGTTGAAATGCCTAAGTCATGGGCAAAAACTAGATTTGTGGCCATTGAATGATAGTGAGCGTTTTAAGCGACTGGTGAAAACTTCTATGTTGTCTCTATTGATTGGATGTTCTTACCGGATGGTAAACAAGACCATCATGTCTGGTTTTGTTGAAAGGTGACACCCTGAAACAAACTCCTTCCACATACCTTTCGGTAAGATGACAATCATCCTCGATGATATTTCATCCATCTTGAAGATTCCCATTTGTGGTTTTAGTACGACGAATTTAGATAAATTGACTTAACCCCACGCCATATATCTTGTTGTTGATGTGTCACAACCCGAGCCCAGGGTTCGGGGGTTAGCAAAAGCCAAACCTAATGACACACGTACTCCCGTGGAGTGATCACATCCACTCCTCTAGGCCTGATGGGGCCCCGGGGGTCTCATCTGGAGCCTGGCCGACCGGCGAGGGTTCGGCAGGGGGATCTGGGCCTGCAACACCAAAAACAACTGTGAATACGAAGATTCAGCAAAGTATAAACCATAGCAAGTTAACACACGCTGTGTCTAATAGAATAAAGAACATCATGTTATTAAAGAAAGCATTTTCGTATACTAGGCTATCATGCAAGAAAGAAAGATGCTGTGTGAATCAAGGATAACATGCTGTGTACATGACTAGTGGCTACTACATTACCATATGCTCCCAAAAGAGGGATCTTGTAACATGCAAAGAACACCATTGTCCGGGCCAGGGTACAATGGGTCTCGGTTTCCTGGGGTCCGGTTCCCCAAGACAAAATCCATACTGCAGCAGGTCCTTATAACTATACCAAATTCACCCCGTCGGGATCCTAAGGCTGAGGCTAAGTAGAGCCTGATCATACAAAGTCAATCATGAAAACCTGAGTAGATCGTGATCATATATCATGCGTGCATATCTGGAATTGAACATATCATACATGTATACTCAGGGTAAATAATCGCAATGTGAAAGTAAAGTAACGGGATACAAGTAATCATGTCAGAGTGTGAGATCAATGATCGAATGCAATATGGTATGCAACAAATCATGCGAAATCGAATCATCTTAAGTTACAAACCAATTCTAATCTAATTATCCGGTGTTTCTAACCGTGCATGATGATGTAGTTTTAAGTTATTCGATACACCGTTGTCTAGTGTTGCCTGGAATCGGGCGATGCATGAAGTCCCTTAAACCAACACCCATGGGGAGGTGCTTAACATCCGGATAACGAACATGAATGATTCGCAGCCCTCGAGATCATTCACGCGTAGTATCACATCCGTTGGGCAAGTCTCGGTGCTCTACATTCTATCATGAAGGTCATATAGGTCTTATCGTTACACCTAGCCTTATTCTTCATGTGTGGTTACGGCTTAGCCGTGTGTGTGCTACGGCTTAGCCGTGTGTGGTCTACGGCTTAGCCGTGGCTGGACCGTAGAAGGTCTGTCAGTTGCTGACTCTCAGTTATTCCAGAAATTGCACCCTGTATTGTTCTACGGCTGGGCCACGGCTGAGCTACGGCTTAGCCGTAGGGCATTCCACGGCTTAGCCGTGCCCTAGCCGTAGAGGAAAACTGGGTTTTTCTCCTCTCTGGATTGTGAGCCGTAAGAAGCATACGGCTTAGCCGTACCTGTACGAATTCCATTTCCTGAAACATGTACAGAATAGCTGGGAATGCATCATAGGGGCAATTTATCAATGGGAATACACAAGAACTGAAGCAATGAGTATCAAGTGAGCTGTAAACACTTATTTCCATATCAATACATGTAAGATCAACCCAATTCAATGCATACCAACATGGGTTCTCAATGTTATGGTTATACTTGCCTCAATTGGAAATTCAAATGCACAATGGTAGCCCTTGGATCCAAACACAACCTAACACAAGCAAAACCACATGCATGCATGAGAGATGGAGAGAAATCCACAACACACAGACACACCATGCAAAGAAGCAAGAAGGAGAAGAGATAGAGAAAGGAGATGAGAAGAATGGAAGACTTCCACTCACCTCAATTGCACATGCAAGAACCACAAGCTAGATCGATGGAGAGAAATCAAGTGAAGGAGAAGAGAATTCCACGTGCACAGTGAAGTTGAGGGAAAACGAGAGAGAACAAGAGAGAGAACGTGAGTGTTGGTGAATTGGGTGAGAGCTTATATAAGTAATGGGTTGATCAAATTCCAAGAAGGGCCAAGTCATAAGTCTATTTTCAGTTTGAGTCAAATCAAGGTCCAATCGAAACACACGACGTCGGTTGCAAATGACGTAGTTACGAAAGTTAACGAGCTCAACGAAAGACACGTGTTGACATCAAGATGATGCAAAAATGACCATGTCTTAGAAAAGCTAAAATTACGAAAAAGGGCTTGATCTACTTAATCCAGGTCAAACTCAACCCAACTACCTATCCATGACCCGTAACGAAAACAAAACACAAACAAAACACAATTAACAACAAAAACAAGATTAACTAACCGCTAAACGGGGTCAAGCTGGGTCGGAGTGTTACATGATGCATTGGGAGTCTCTATTGATAAAGCAAGAGAAGAACTTTACAGTCAGAGAGGCCAATCATTAAAGTTAGAATGGCTTAGAGAGAATTTCGCTTAAGTGAAGGTTGTACACTCTTTACTGATAAGACTAGGAGTTTTATGCGTATACTTGAAGATGTTAAAGGTTTTAGAAAATGTCAAGAACTATACATGGGGCGCTAGTGCTCTAGCATATTTGTATCGTCAATTGGGCTTAGCAAGCCCGAATGAGGTCAAACAAATTGCTGGATACATGACACTTCTGGAAACATGAGTATACGAGCACTTTAAAACACTAGCTCCTACTGCCAGTGTATCATACTCAGTGAGGCAGCCTCGTGCGATGTGTTGGATTTCTCGTAAGGAGACTAGTTCAGCTTTACAAGGTTTGCGAGAGAAACTAGATTTCTTAGGCATTGATAAGGTAAATCATGCTTTAATTGATCAATTTTCATTGAAAGCATATATTGTCATTCTATGATAATTTAATTTATTTACAATAATTCTTATGGTGCAGGTCATATGGGCCTTATCTTTCTTGCAGGTGAGATCATCCATTCCATCAAATTGCCTTCTACTGTGGATGCCTTACGCACATGGATATTGTAGAGCCCTACCATCCAGTTAGTATTCTTCGGCAATTTGGTCAGGTTCAAACAATTCCTATGGCACCTTTAGAGCTGGTCCATGATTTAAGGGGTAATACAGTGGCATTAATCAATGCCTCGGTCAGAGTATATTATCAAATATGGTATCAATGACGTAATCACTTACTGGCCTAAGTAAATCGGAGTATACCGGTCTGTCGTCCTTGGGATTTCGCACCAAATTACATGGATTGGTACATAACGGTGTCATGAAGAACATTGACAAACCCCGAATTACAGTCCAATTTTCGTCAAAGTGAGCCAGAGCCATAAGCATATAATGTAATTGATTATGAATTGCGCAACAGAAATGCTTTTCAAATCTACGAAAGAATTGAAACAAGGGTTGAAAAGCACTCGCACAAGATAGGCATAGTTTGTATCAAGATGTTAGATATATGGCTTTAGCTTTGTGCGGACTTACCATTGAGGATGAAGGTAAAACAAGCAAAGACCCCCATATGACATTATGTGCTTACTCTCATCGGTTTAGACAGGAGAGATGAACTTTTTTCATTTGGTGTCCAATTTACTTTTCATTTCATGAATTTTATGTAATAAACTATGATGTAATGAACTATGATTCAAGTTAATGAAATTTGTCATCTTTATGCAACATGATATTCCATTACATTAGTGGTGTCAAAATGCATTACATCAAGTTTATAAATTTTACATTTTCCTTCCAAATCAATACTTTCATATGTAGCTACACCAAGATTGACGAGCTCTCTAAATTGCTCGATGCGATCTGTATATGCAGCTTTCCATCCACTCACATAAGAATGATGGAATTCTCACCACTTATTTGCAATTGATGGTGTTGGATGACCAGGTACCAGAAAAACCTAAAAAAATAGATAAAAACATTAGGATGAAAAAGAGAATGATAAACATAATGAAACATACTGCGGCGTAGCAGTTAAATCGTACCTGAACAAAATGACAACAGTAAACAAAACCTATAGCTATCTTTCTCCTATTAGAAATAGACACAATAGTCGACCTTAGAGGAAGAAAAGTAAGGCACCGTTTATTGCTCAAGTGATACAAGACCAAATTATAATGAGATACTATAAGATGTCACAACCCGAGCCCAGGGTTCGGGGGTTAGCAAAAGCCAAACCTAATGACACACGTACTCCCGTGCATGCACACGTAGACCGAGTCTAAATGCACACGCACAAGGGAACAAGCACACGTGCCAAGCAAGTATGCGGAAGCTGTAAATATCAGAAACATAAACAACTAATAGCACAAGAAGAGGATACCAGGAAAGGACTGACATAATTACATATGAACGTTTACAAAAGAACAAAAGGATAAATACAATAGTGACATGTCATGACATATACAAGTCTGAAAATCCACACAACACAAGACTCCAAAAGGATGCATGCCATGAACGCTCTCCCGTGGAGTGATCACATCCACTCCTCTAGGCCTGAGGGGGCCCCGGGGGTCTCAACTGGAGCCTGACCGACCGGCGAGGGTTCGGCAGGGGGATCTGGGCCTGCAACACCAAAAACAACTGTGAATACGAAGATTCAGCAAAGTATAAACCATAGCAAGTTAACACACGCTGTGTCTAATAGAATAAAGAACATCATGTTATTAAAGAAAGCATTTTCGTATACTAGGCTATCATGCAAGAAAGAAAGATGCTGTGTGAATCAAGGATAACATGCTGTGTACATGACTAGTGGCTACTACATTACCATATGCTCCCAAAAGAGGGATCTTGTAACATGCAAAGAACACCATTGTCCGGGCCAGGGTACAATGGGTCTCGGTTTCCTGGGGTCCGGTTCCCCAAGACAAAATCCATACTGCAGCAGGCCATATAAACTATACCGAATTCACCCCGTCGGGATCCTAAGGCTGAGGCTAAGTAGTGCCTGACCATACGGAGTCAATCATGAAAATCCTGAGTAGATCGTGACAACTTATCATACGTGCAGATCCGTGAATGAACACATCATACATGCATACTCAGGGTAAATAAACCAAAATGTGAAAATAACGAAACATACGTAATCATGTAGAGTGTTGAGATCAATGGTCGAATGCAATATGTTATGCAACAAATCATGTGAATCGAATCATCTTAAGTTTACAAACCAATTCTAATCTAATTATCCGGTGTTTCTAACCGTGCATGATGATGTAGTTTTAAGTTATTCGATACACCGTTGTCTAGTGTTGCCTTGAATCGGGCGGTGCACGAAGTCCCTTAAACCAACACCCATGGGGAGGTGCTTAACATCCGGATAACGAACATGAATGATTCGCAGCCCTCGAGATCATTCACGCGTAGTATCACATTCCGTTGGGCAAGTCTAGGTGCTCTACATTCTATCATGAAGGTCATATAGGTCTTATCTTTACACCTAGCCTTATTCTTCATGTGTGGTTACGGCTTAGCCGTGTGTGTGCTACGGCTTAGCCGTGTGTGGTCTACGGCTTAGCCGTGGCTGGGCCGTAGAAGGTCTGTCAGTTGCTGACTCTCAGTTATTCCAGAAATTGCACCCTGTATTGTTCTACGGCTGGGCCACGGCTGAGCTACGGCTTAGCCGTAGGGCATTCCACGGCTTAGCCGTGCCCTAGCCGTAGAGGAAAACTGGGTTTTTCTCCTCTCTGGATTGTGAGCCGTAAGAAGCATACGGCTTAGCCGTACCTGTACGAATTCCATTTCCTGAAACATGTACAGAATAGCTGGGAATGCATCATAGGGGCAATTTATCAATGGGAATACACAAGAACTGAAGCAATGAGTATCAAGTGAGCTGTAAACACTTATTTCCATATCAATACATGTAAGATCAACCCAATTCAATGCATACCAACATGGGTTCTCAATGTTATGGTTATACTTGCCTCAATTGGAAATCAATTGCACACTGGTAGCCCTCAAGCCAAACACAACCTAACACCAAATCAAAGTACATGCATGCATGAGAGATGGAGAGAAATCCACAACACACAGACACACCATGCAAAGAAGCAAGAAGGAGAAGAGATAGAGAAAGGAGATGAGAAGAATGGAAGACTTCCACTCACCTCAATTGCACATGCAAGACCCACAAGTTTGATCGATGGAGAGAAATCAAGTGAAGGAGAGAGAGAGATAGAAGCTCCACGTGCACAGGGAATTTGAGAGAAAACGAGAGAGAGAACATGAGTGTCGATGGTTGAGAGCTTATATAAGTCAAATGGGTTGATCAAATTCCAAGAAGGGCCAAGTCATAAGTCTATTTTCAGTTTGAGTCAAATCAAGGTCCAATCGAAACACACGACGTCGGTTGCAAATGACGTAGTTACGAAAGTTAACGAGCTCAACGAAAGACACGTGTTGACCTCAAGATGATGCAAAAATGACCATGTCTAAGAAAAGCTAAAATTACGAAAAAGGGCTTGATCTACTTAATCCAGGTCAAACTCAACCCAACTACCTATCCATGACCCGTAACGAAAACAAAACACAAACAAAACACAATTAACAACAAAAACAAGATTAACTAACCGCTAAACGGGGTCAAGCTGGGTCGGAGTGTTACATCCTCCCCTACTTGAGAATCATTCCGTCCTCGGAATGAACACTAACTCGCTCATACCTGGGAAAACAAATCGGGATACTGGCGTGCCATCTGCTCTTCTAACTCCCAAGTAGCCTCATCGGGACTGTGATGCTCCCAAAGCACTTTGACCCATCGAATCGTTCTGGTACGGAGTATCTGCTCTCGGGTTCCCACGATACGGAGCGGTCGCTCAACGTATGCAGCACTCGGCTGAATCTGAACCTCGTCGTAGCGAATGACATGGGAGGGATCATGAACATATTTCCGAAGCATCGAAACGTGGAAAACGTTGTGCACTCCTGCAAACATCTCGGGAAGCTCTAATCGATAGGCTAAATCACCAATCCGACTCTTGATCTCGAACGGTCCGACATAGCGTGGAGCTAACTTGCCTTTCTGGCCGAAACGGATCGTACCCTTCATCGGTGAGACCTTCAGAAAAACCCACTCGCCAACCTGAAACTCTAAGGGTCGTCTGCGGGTGTCTGCATAACTCTTCTGTCTTGACCGAGCAACTTTCAAATTCTCAATGGCTTTCTGTATCTTCTCCGTAGTCTCGGCAATGATCGTCGGTCCGTGAAAACTGCGGGTTCCAACTTCTTCCCAACAAACCGGACTTCTACACTTCTTCCCGTACAATGCTTCATATGGTGCCATCCCAATGCTCTCGTGGAAACTGTTGTTGTAGGCGAACTCGCACAACGATAGATGAAGATCCCATTCTTTCTCGTAGCTCAACACACTGGCTCGCAACATATCCTCCAAAGTCTGAATCGTCCGCTCTGATTGTCCATCCGTCTGTGGGTGGTATGCCGTGCTGAAACTCAACTTCGTACCCAAAGCCTCTTGGAAAGCTCTCCAAAAAGACGAAACAAAACGGCTGTCACGATCGGATACAATCGACACGGGGGTACCATGGAGCCTGACGATCTCATCCACGAACTTCCTAGCCATCTCTGAAAATGTCATACCCTTCCGAAAAGGAATGAAATGGGCTGACTTCGTCAATCGATCTACGATCACCCAAATGGCATTGTTCTTCCTGCTCGTCGGCGGTAACCCGGAAACAAAGTCCATAGTGATGTGTTCCCACTTCCACTGCGGTATATGCAAAGGATGCAACGAGCCTGGCGGTCTCTGATGATCAGCCTTCACCTTCTGACATGTCAAACAGCGAGCAACAAAGCCTGCTACTTCTCTCTTCATGTTGTTCCACCAAAAGCGATCCTTGAGATTCCGAAACATCTTCGTGCTGCCTGGGTGCATCGCGTAGCGAGCGTAATGCGCTTCGTTCATCAGCTTCTCCTTGAACTCATCAACTGCTGGCACGCACAACCTACTCCGAAAGTAGAGTATACCATCCTCGAGTCTGAAATCGGGTCTGTCTCCAATGTGGTCTCGAATGCGCTTCAAAGTTAGATCTTCAAACTGCCTGTCCTTAATCTGCTGAATCAACTCAGGCTGAAACACTAGCGTACTAGCCAACATCACGCACTCATCCACTAGTTTAACCTCAACAGGGAGACCACGAAACTCTAAGAGGAAACTGCTCAAGAGCTGCACTGACTCTGCTTTCCTGCTGAGCGCATCTGCCACCACATTCCCCTTGCCTGGCTGATATTTGATCGGGAAGTCATAATCCTTAATAAGCTCAAGCCATCTCCGCTGTCTCATGTTCAGCTCCTGCTGTGTGAATAAATACTGCAAACTGTGGTGGTCAGAACGAACCTCAAACTGCACACCATATAGATAATGTCTCCACAGCTTCAACGCAAACACGATGGCTGCCAATTCTAAATCATGGGTGGCGTAATTCTTCTCATGATCTCGCAACTGTCTCGATCCATAGGCAATAACCTTCCCATGCTGCATCAACACACAACCTAGACCAACTCGAGAAGCATCTGAATAAACCACGAATCCTTCACAACCATCTGGCAAGGCTAACACTGGGACTGTAGTCAACTTCTCTTTCAAAGTCTGAAAACTGGCTTCACACTCCTCAGTCCAATCAAATGGTACGTTCTTCCTGGTCAACTTCGTCAAAGGAGAAGAGATCTTAGCAAAGTCCTGGACAAATCGACGGTAGTAACCTGCTAGACCAAGGAAACTGCGAACCTCTGTCACTGTCTTGGGGCTAGACCAATTCACCACTGCCTCTACTTTAGATGGATCAACTGCCAATCCCTCTCGTGAAATGATATGACCTAAAAATGCCACCTGCTCAAGCCAAAAATCACACTTCGACAATTTAGCAAACAATCGATGTTCTCTCAACAACGACAAGGCTTTTCTTAAATGCTCCCTATGCTCCTCTGCTGACTTAGAATAGATCAGTATATCATCAATAAACACAACTACGAATTGGTCCAAGAAAGGAGCAAAGATCTGATTCATCAGTGCCATAAAAGCTGCAGGTGCGTTGGTTAGTCCAAAAGGCATCACGAGGAATTCATAATGTCCATAACGAGTCCTGAAGGCAGTCTTGGGAATGTCATCTTCTTTGACTCTCAACTGGTGATAACCAGACCTCAAATCAATCTTCGAAAAATATGCTGCGCCCTGAAGTTGATCGAACAGCTCATCAATCCTGGGTAGGGGGTACTTGTTCTTGATCGTCACTTTGTTCAGCTGTCGATAGTCTATGCACATCCGAAAAGTACCATCCTTCTTTTTGACAAACAAGACTGGTGCTCCCCAAGGTGAAACGCTCGGGCGAATGAAACTCTTATCCAAAAGCTCCTGTAGTTGCTTCTTCAATTCTGACAACTCTGCTGGGGCCATGCGATATGGAGCCTTGCTGATCGGTGCCGTGCCGGGAACAAGCTCAATGGCGAACTCCACATCTCGAACCGGGGGTAAGTCTGGCACATCGTCTGGAAAGACATCTGGAAAGTCACAGACCACCTGGATCTCACCTAGCTGCTTCGACTCCTTCTTCGCTGAGATAAAGGCAATGAAGCCTTCGCACCCTCGGCGGATCAAGCGATCTGCCTTACACGCCGAAATCACACGTCTGGGGCATCTCTGCTGACTGCCCTCGAAACGGAAGCCCTTGCCTAAATCGAAGAAGATCGTCCTGTTGTAACAGTTAACACAGGCACGATATCGAGCGAGCCAATCCATACCAAGGATCACGTCGAAGTCCAGCATCGACAACAGGATCAAATCAACAGGTAACTGATGACCTGCAATCTGCACGTCGCAATGGGGGTAGTACATACTACACTCCACTCGCTTGCCAACTGGGGTGGATACAACCAACACATATGGCAACGGCTTAGACGGCTGAGGTAACCGCTCGGCAAAATGAGGTGCTACATAAGATCGTGTAGACCCCGAATCGAACAAAGCTAATGCCTCGACGCGCGAAATCAAAACAGTACCTTCAACCACCTGTGGATCCTCGGCACTCTCGTGGGTAGCAGCGTAAGCACGGGCTGACTGGCGAGGCTGTCTCGAGCCTGGACGAGCTGACTGCGGCTTGCTCGGAGCTGTAGGTGCACTAGGCCTGCTAGGAACTGCGCCGGAAGTAGGACCAGATGGAGCTGCACCGGAGGCTCGATGTCGAGGACAATTAGCGATCATGTGCTCCCTCGAACCACAAATGAAACAAGCACCGGCCTTCCTCCAACAAGCTTCAGTCGTGTGGTTCCTACCACAATATCCACAAGTCACTCCACTAGAACTAGAAGTACTCTGCTGGCCTTTGGTCTTCTTCTGTACTTGTCCTCGTGCACTGAAAGGCGGCTGTCTCTTAGGCTCAACGGCTCTAGCAGCTTGGTGGATGGCCTCGGCAGAATAGGCCCTGTCCACTGCATCGTCAAACGTAGCCGGACGCTGAAACGCAGTCACGTGATGCATGTACCGGGGATGCAAACCTTCGACAAACCTGTTCACCTTCCTTTCCTCGGTGCTGATCATGTCCGGAGCAAAAAGCGACAACTGCATAAACTTGTTCACATACTCTGCTACTGTCATCTGCTGCTGACGGAGAGCTAAGAACTCAACCTCCTTGGCTCGAAACACATGAGCCGGGATGAACTTCCTCCTGAACTGTTGCTTGAACATCTCCCACACTGTCGCACTAGGAATGTCTCTGTAGGAGTCTTTCACGCTCTTCCACCAAGTCTTTGCAACGTCTCTCAGCATGGAAGTTGCTAGCCCGACCTTCTGTCGGTTCGTGCACACAACTGTCTCAAAAACATCCTCTGTCTGGTCTAACCACTGTTCTGCCTTCAGTGGCTCTTCTGTTCCATAGAACTCAATAGCTCCTCGCTTGCGAAATTTCCCATAGAGGGCATTCGGGTCACTCTCTCGAGGCTGCAAGATCACCTGCTGGTCTACATGCGACTGAACGGGGGCTTGGCTTTGTCGGTCTAACATGGTTGTCACTTGGGCTTGCAAGTTCTGCATGGATTGCGATTGTGCCTGAAGGGACTGGAATAGCATAAGGATGCGTTCATCTGTATTCGGTGTCTGCGGTGACGGGGCAGATCCGCTCTCGTTATTTCCGGCGTTCTGCTGCGAACCAGAACCTGATGCCATCCTGTAAAATGGAAAGAGTCAGACACAAACACAACACAAGAGCGCCCAACAAACCCCAAAATCTAGAAAGAGCACCAAGGAATAATCGTATCCTCACCACGATCCTATACATGCCTACATGCTTATCATCTAGAACAAGGAATGAGCAAGGAATGCTTTGATACCATACAATACGTATGTCACAACCCGAGCCCAGGGTTCGGGGGTTAGCAAAAGCCAAACCTAATGACACACGTACTCCCGTGCATGCACACGTAGACCGAGTCTAAATGCACACGCACAAGGGAACAAGCACACGTGCCAAGCAAGTATGCGGAAGCTGTAAATATCAGAAACATAAACAACTAATAGCACAAGAAGAGGATACCAGGAAAGGACTGACATAATTACATATGAACGTTTACAAAAGAACAAAAGGATAAATACAATAGTGACATGTCATGACATATACAAGTCTGAAAATCCACACAACACAAGACTCCAAAAGGATGCATGCCATGAACGCTCTCCCGTGGAGTGATCACATCCACTCCTCTAGGCCTGAGGGGGCCCCGGGGGTCTCAACTGGAGCCTGACCGACCGGCGAGGGTTCGGCAGGGGGATCTGGGCCTGCAACACCAAAAACAACTGTGAATACGAAGATTCAGCAAAGTATAAACCATAGCAAGTTAACACACGCTGTGTCTAATAGAATAAAGAACATCATGTTATTAAAGAAAGCATTTTCGTATACTAGGCTATCATGCAAGAAAGAAAGATGCTGTGTGAATCAAGGATAACATGCTGTGTACATGACTAGTGGCTACTACATTACCATATGCTCCCAAAAGAGGGATCTTGTAACATGCAAAGAACACCATTGTCCGGGCCAGGGTACAATGGGTCTCGGTTTCCTGGGGTCCGGTTCCCCAAGACAAAATCCATACTGCAGCAGGCCATATAAACTATACCGAATTCACCCCGTCGGGATCCTAAGGCTGAGGCTAAGTAGTGCCTGACCATACGGAGTCAATCATGAAAATCCTGAGTAGATCGTGACAACTTATCATACGTGCAGATCCGTGAATGAACACATCATACATGCATACTCAGGGTAAATAAACCAAAATGTGAAAATAACGAAACATACGTAATCATGTAGAGTGTTGAGATCAATGGTCGAATGCAATATGTTATGCAACAAATCATGTGAATCGAATCATCTTAAGTTTACAAACCAATTCTAATCTAATTATCCGGTGTTTCTAACCGTGCATGATGATGTAGTTTTAAGTTATTCGATACACCGTTGTCTAGTGTTGCCTTGAATCGGGCGGTGCACGAAGTCCCTTAAACCAACACCCATGGGGAGGTGCTTAACATCCGGATAACGAACATGAATGATTCGCAGCCCTCGAGATCATTCACGCGTAGTATCACATTCCGTTGGGCAAGTCTAGGTGCTCTACATTCTATCATGAAGGTCATATAGGTCTTATCTTTACACCTAGCCTTATTCTTCATGTGTGGTTACGGCTTAGCCGTGTGTGTGCTACGGCTTAGCCGTGTGTGGTCTACGGCTTAGCCGTGGCTGGGCCGTAGAAGGTCTGTCAGTTGCTGACTCTCAGTTATTCCAGAAATTGCACCCTGTATTGTTCTACGGCTGGGCCACGGCTGAGCTACGGCTTAGCCGTAGGGCATTCCACGGCTTAGCCGTGCCCTAGCCGTAGAGGAAAACTGGGTTTTTCTCCTCTCTGGATTGTGAGCCGTAAGAAGCATACGGCTTAGCCGTACCTGTACGAATTCCATTTCCTGAAACATGTACAGAATAGCTGGGAATGCATCATAGGGGCAATTTATCAATGGGAATACACAAGAACTGAAGCAATGAGTATCAAGTGAGCTGTAAACACTTATTTCCATATCAATACATGTAAGATCAACCCAATTCAATGCATACCAACATGGGTTCTCAATGTTATGGTTATACTTGCCTCAATTGGAAATCAATTGCACACTGGTAGCCCTCAAGCCAAACACAACCTAACACCAAATCAAAGTACATGCATGCATGAGAGATGGAGAGAAATCCACAACACACAGACACACCATGCAAAGAAGCAAGAAGGAGAAGAGATAGAGAAAGGAGATGAGAAGAATGGAAGACTTCCACTCACCTCAATTGCACATGCAAGACCCACAAGTTTGATCGATGGAGAGAAATCAAGTGAAGGAGAGAGAGAGATAGAAGCTCCACGTGCACAGGGAATTTGAGAGAAAACGAGAGAGAGAACATGAGTGTCGATGGTTGAGAGCTTATATAAGTCAAATGGGTTGATCAAATTCCAAGAAGGGCCAAGTCATAAGTCTATTTTCAGTTTGAGTCAAATCAAGGTCCAATCGAAACACACGACGTCGGTTGCAAATGACGTAGTTACGAAAGTTAACGAGCTCAACGAAAGACACGTGTTGACCTCAAGATGATGCAAAAATGACCATGTCTAAGAAAAGCTAAAATTACGAAAAAGGGCTTGATCTACTTAATCCAGGTCAAACTCAACCCAACTACCTATCCATGACCCGTAACGAAAACAAAACACAAACAAAACACAATTAACAACAAAAACAAGATTAACTAACCGCTAAACGGGGTCAAGCTGGGTCGGAGTGTTACATAAGATAACCCATATTAGGCATAGTCATCCAGTAATTATATGATGGGTGATCCGCATAGTATGATAATGACGCTATTGGATCTTTAACTCTATTTCCACCCTATACAATGCCCTATAATGATCCTCATTTGCAATAAGCTCTCCTATAAGCTCTCTCTGGACCTATTTCTAACTTTCTTTATTGAGACCAAGTAACCCTGCAATAGCTCTATATCCACAATTATCGTCAACTGTCACGTCTTTGACAATGCTTATATAAGGCTTTATTCCCTGTTGAAATGAATCATGTCAGGACGAAGTCTTCAAGTTATTCGATCATGTTAGAACTGGTAGCTTCTCAACCTTTTTTTTTTTTTTTTTTTTTGCTTTGGTCTTAGAGTCAATTGCTACTCCTGTGGATACATGACTATAACTATCTTGTGCAGATGGGACCAGCTTAAAAGCACTTGGGGCACGTTTAGTCGATGTATCATATTTCAATAAAGGCCTACCCCGAGTCTTTAACTTCACTTCTGATTCTTGTAAAAATACAGTGGAAGGTTTAAATATCTCCCGTAATTTCTTCAACACTTGCATTTTATGGGTAATATTAGAAGCTTTAAACATTGATTGAATAGAAGACAACTCCGTCATCAAGTCTATGTCCATAGTTTGATTTGTAGTTATACCAAGTATGCAACATATCAAGCTTAGACCAATGAGGATGTATGTATTGGAAAGAAATCGGCCGACCCTTAATCATATTCTCCGCAATCTCATGAGCACAAGGTAAACAATGTGTATGTCTTATAACGCACTGGCAGACTTTTTTATCCATTCCAACAACATTTGCTCTTTTACTTTCCATTAATATTTTTTTCAATGCATTCTTTCAGATGTTCCCACGCAGCTCTTTGAATTCAGTCAGCTTGAAGTTGTGTTAAATAAGTGTCTTACTTTCTTTAAATGATGCTTTAATATTCATGTGCTGCAATTCAAGTAAACTATGGATCTTTGCCTATTTGATTCAAAATTGGCTTGACTAGATTGGAAATGCCTCTTCAACTGTGCATGTGAATTCTCTGCCCTGTAAAAAAGAGAATGACAGAAAATATTAATAATTCATAATGTTATAAAACTGCATAGTATTTGTAACACTCCGACTCAACTTAATCCAATTTAGCGACTAATTAATGATGAATTAGTTGTCAATTATGTTTTGATTTTGTTTTTGTTTTGTTTCGGGTTATGGATAGGTAGTTGTGTTGAGTTTAACCTGGTTTAGGTAGACATGAGCCCTTTTTCATAATTTTAAATTTTGGAAGATGTTGTCATTTATACATCATCTTAGCGCCAACACGTGTCTTTCATCGAGCTTGTCAACTTCCGTAACTGACTCGTATGTGAACGACATTGTTTGTTTTCGTTGGACCCTCGTTTGACTCGAACTGTAATTAGTGTGACCTTTTGGACTTCCTCATAATTTTTCTTATCCTTATCTTATATAAGTCAAGATCCAAGGCACCGACCTTCATCCTCTTCTCTTTCTCTCAACGTCCATTCTCTTTCTTTCTTTCTGTAACACTTTGATCTCCTTTGAGCCGGTTTAGTGGCTCATTAGTGTGTTTTTGTGTTGTTTATTTCTTTTGGGCTTGGTTTCAGATCTTGGATAGGTAGTTGAGTAGCCTTTGACCTAAGATAGGTTCTAAGCCCTTTTTCGTAATTTTGCAATTGCTTTGAATGCATCATATTTGCATCATCTTGGTGTCAGCACGTGTATTTTGTTGAGCTCGTTATTTTCCGTAACTGTCTCAGACTCATTCGGAGTCAATTGGAGGAGTTGGACCCTCATGTGACTTGAATCGTAAATAGTTTAAACTCATTAGACTTTGTTTTAAACTCCAAAACTATATAATGAGTCATCAGCCAGATGTCTTCTCTCCCTGCTCATTTCCTTCAACGTGCATGCAACAAACTCCAGGGAGAGCTCCACGTCCATTCTCTCTTCTTTTCACTTCTCTTCCTCTCTGGGTTGGTGTTGGGATTTTCCACCCATTTCGATTGGGTTATCTCTCTCCCTCCTCTCTGTCTATGCTTTGAGGTAAATAGGTTCTTCAATTCTTCTTCTCCAATTTGGATTTTGCATCTTCCTTGCTGTGTTCTCATACTTGTATGTGTTGTTGCTTTGCTTTACTTGGGTTTTTAGTTGGATTGGAGCTTGCCTTCAGTGGTTTGACAAAACTTTGAGGTAAGTATAAGTACAGGACTGTATAACACATATGGGTAGATTGTTGATTGTTGTGATTCTCTTGTTCTTACATGCTTGACATGATCTACAGCCTAATTCTATCACTTTGGCTTCATTGGAGCTTGTTTTGCTTCATTTGCACATGAAATTGCAATCTCTGTAACTGTCCCGATTTCGTTTTCTGTATTGTACGGCTAAGCCGTAATGTTGTACGGCTCAGAATCTAGAGACTCAAATTTTGAATTTTGTTCTACGGCTAGGCTACGGCTGAACCGTAAATTGTTCTACGGCTGAGCTGTAAGCTAACCGTGACTCAGCTGTGAATTAACACTCTGATCAGTCGAAACTTTCTGATTCCAGTACTCTTACGGTGAAGTTACGGCTAAGCCGTGGACTCCACTGTAGCTCAACCGTAAAAAGGTATCAGATCAGAAGTGGAAGATGACCAGTTTAGCCGTGTTCTAAAGGAAACCACGGCTAAGCCATTGTGCATCTTACGGCTAGGCCATAAGCTATCGACGGCTAAGCCGTAGGTCACCCATGGTTAAACCGTAAGACCTGGAAAAAGTTTGAAATTAAACTTAGGCTAATGGTGTGACCTTGTAGGGCCTATATACAGGTAACAACTCATATAAACCGGCCCAATGGATTCCTTGGACTGCATGAATAGTCTGTTAGGCTGTGACTCATTCATGTGAGCGTTGGTTTACTGTTAAGCACCTCCCCATGGGTGTTGGTTTAAGGGACTTCGGTGCACATGAGAATTACATTGCAACACTTTGATGGCAACGGTGCATTGAATAACTTAAAACTACATCATCATGTACGGTTAGTGACAGTGAACAACTAGATTTGAGTTGGCTTGTAATTACCCTTGATTCCGTGTTAATCTGAGATGCATTGCATATTGCTTACAGTTTTGCTCTTTATTCTGCTGATTTATATTTATGCATGATGAGATCATTTTGCTTTTGTTCTGTATAATTGTTTTATTCTTCGATCTGTACTATGCTTTGATCTACGCAGTGCTTTGACTCATTTTACACTATGCTTGTATACCTCTGGCTTTGTACATCTCTGATTCACTGGGTATTCTTAAGTGGCTCTGCTCAGAGATTTATACATGAGGATAAGATCCGGCCTTTGCCGTCGGTGAGTCCAAAGCGGAAAATCTCCTTTCTTTTGGATTTGATTTGATTGGTATTAGTCTGGTTCTACTCAGCCTCAGCCCTAAGATGCCCGATGGGGTTACCTCTGGCTTGATTATCTGTTCTCTGTATTGCTGCAGCGTAGCTTTGTCTTGGGATTCCGGAACCCAGGAAACCGAGACCCACTTGTACCCATGGCCAGGTCGGTGGTGTTCTCATCTGTCTGCTCTCTATGTGAGAGAATATGGTTAATGTAGTAGTCACTTAGTTCAGTATTTTTAGGTTTTGATTCATTATCATGCATTACTTCTATGCACGATTTGCTTAGCATACTAATATGAAACTTTGTATTTAATCTTCTGTCATTATTCACTTTGATACTATGAGTGTTTCGTCCCTGTTACTTATAATTGCTGGATCGTTGTATTCATTGAGTTGTCTGTGGTGTTGTAGGCACAGATCCCTTGTCCGGCTCTCTGGCGATCGAAAAAACTGTAGGGCAGGACCTAAAGACACCCTCCGGTATGGCAGAGTGGGCTTGATCATTCTGCCTAGTGCGTTCCTGCATTTTGTATTATGTGTTTTGGTTTTTTGGAGATTTTGTATTTTGTACTTCGGACTTTGTTACTCTATATTATTTTTGTACATCATGTTTTTTTTTTTGATGTGTACTTAGCCTTGTATTGGGATTTATATCTGTGTGTTATCTACGTCTTTTTCGCATTTCACATTTTGGTTTTCCGCTCGTTCTCTTTTGTTGTGCTTGCTATAATATCTACAGCTTCCACGTTCGTTTGCTTCGCACGTGTTAGATCCCTTGTGTGCGTGTATCTGGACTGGGTTTGGATGCACGTGCACGGGAGTACGTGTGTCACTGGTTTGGCTTTTCGCTAAACCCCGATTTCTGGGTTCGGGTTGTGACACTTTCTCTGCACGATCAAAGCAAGGAGGAGGAAAGTTCTTGTGCACTTCAATCTTATGCCATCTACTTGTGTGTTCTAGGTGGGAGTTGGGTTCTTGGTTTTCTTCTTCATCTCTTTCTTCTTCTTGTCAGCTACTGCATGTACTCAACTCTTTCTTCTTCTTTTGCATGCATGGGTGTTAAAACAGTGAGTAGACGTCGGATTTGAGCCCATGGAAAACGGGTAATGTGTTAAAACTCATTTGAGGCAAGTACAAGCATGATTTGGATGAACCCATGTTGGTATGTCTGTGATTATGATGATCTCTTTTTCCTTGCATGTGAAGTGTGATTTACAGCCCAATTGTATCAATCCCATCTCCTAGGTGACTATTGCTTCAGTTTTATGCATATATAGATTGTTCTGTAACAGGTTAAAAAACTTAGCCTCGTGTAGTTTACGGCTAAGCCGTAACTGCCTACAGCTCAAAGTCCACAGAGCTGTAAAACCCAGATTTCTTTTACGGTAAGGCTACGGCTAAGTCGTAGAATGTACTACGGCTAAGCCGTAGGTTAGCCATGACTTCACCGTAGGTTAAGCTACGGCTTGATTTCCAGAGAGCTGAAATTTGATAGAACTTTCTACGCACCAGCCACGGCTAAGCCGTGAGGTATGCTACGGCTAAGCCGTGCCCCCACCGTGGCTGAGCAGTAAAACAAAAATAGGGCTAAGCCGTGAATGCGGATGAACAGTAAGGGGAACCACGACGGAGCCGCAGTACATATTACAGTTAAACCATAAGATGTCGTCTATGGCTAAGCCATAAGACCTTTGATAATTAAAAAAGATAGGCATTAAAGAGACCTTGTAGGACCTTTGAGTTAGAATGTAGGTGACCTCAACCTGCCCAATGTAATATGACGGATTTCCATGAATAATCTTGAGGGTTGCGACTCATTCATGTACGTTATCCAGCTGTTAAGCACATCCCTATGGTGTTGGTTTAAGGGACTTTGATACACCTTCTTGATACAAAGCAACACTTGTGAAAGACAACTGTGTATCGGATAACTTAAAACTACATCATCATGTACGGCTAGAAACACTAGATAACTAGATTAGGGTTGGCTAGTAAATGATCTTGATTCAATTGAATATTGAATTGCATGGCATTTTGTATGATGATCTTTGAACTCCACTCTTCTGTATAATTTGTTTGTATTATCCTTGTTATGTCCTTTGATATGGTAAGTTTGATTCGTATGATCCATTCGATATGTTTCCTTTAACTTGAGTATCCCACGTATAAGTTGAATTGAGTTGAACGTATGATTGGTACCTATGATATATTTGTTATGATATGCACGGTTAACTCAAGTTCCAGTTTATGATTGATTCCATATAGTCAGGCACTATTTAGCCTCAGCCTTAGGATACCCGACGGAGTTGAAGTTGGCGTAGTATGTATGGCACCGCTGCAGTGAGTATATGTCTTCGGGCTTCCGGACCTCAGGAACCCGAGACCCATTCGTACCCTAGCCCGGTCGATGGTGTTCTCAGTATGTATGTAAGATCCCTTTTTGGAAGCATAGGGCAAATATAGTAGCCACCTAGTTATGTACATATCATGTACACATTGACTCTGTTAGCATGTTTCATTTATTTGCAAAACTGCTTAATATACGAATTTGAAACTCTATGATTTATCCATTGTCGCTTATTCTGTTAGATACAACATAGTTAACTTATTGTTGCTTATATTTGCTAAATTGTTGTATTCATAAGTCGTCCTTGGTGTTGCAAGCTTAGATCCCTCGACCGACCCCTTGTCGGTCAATCAGACTGCAAGGGAGACCTCAGACGTCCCATCAGGACTAGCGGAGTACGTGATCCCTCCGCTGGAGCGCGATGTTGATATACATGCATATAGGTCTTCTATGTGTTGGGATCTCATTTGTTTTGGTTTAGTCATGATCTTTATACGTTATATTTTGACTCATTTTGTACAACTTTGAACTTATGTAATCTTTTGTCTATCAATATATTGTTTTATTATAGTGTATTTCTTTTGTTATGCAATGGTACATACAGCTTCCGCGTACATATATTGGGACGTGTGAAATTCCCTTGTGTGTGTGCATTTAGAACAGGTCTAAATGCATATGTACGGGAGTACATGTGTCATTGGTTAGATTTAAACTAATCTCTGATCTCTTGGGCTCGGGTCGTGACAATATTTATAACTGATAATAAGGTTTTAACTATACCTGTTCGGTGTAGTATTGCCGAAATGCATATAATTGTCCATCTACGCTGAGATAAATCTTTCCTTGTATGGGTCAAGCCAGCTGGATTTGACATATTTAAGTGCCTGCCGATATGTGCTGAAGTTTTCATTTAACTTTGTTAATTGTTCGATGTACTCTTCTTTCGTTGATGAATTTGTCAGCATATTCCAATGTGTAATGAATTTATCCCAACTTTATTTTATTTCAAACAATTTCTTATATTTAGGAAGCACATTTTTATTGATATGCCATTTGTATAATAAATGTGTAACATTTGGAAAGACTTTATCAATTACATTTATCAGTGCCAATTCTTTATCTCTCACAATAATATACGAAAGAATACCTTCCCCAATTACAGAACTCATGATACCCAATACTCACATATAGTTGTCTTCACATTCGGCTTCCATGTATACAAAACATATAGAAAACGTCATGTTTGTAGACGTTACACCCACAACTTCCAATAGAGGCATGCGATATTGATGGATCTTGTAAGTGCAATTCATTACCAATATATGTAGAAATGCATGTAACAAGTCAATACTGGTTGGGTGTCGTCCAAAAAAGATCCTTCGCAATGTTGGAATTCTTGTAACTTCTATGCCATTTAATGTAATTATACTCTGTCAACTTTCCCAACAAAAGTTGCATTTGAATTCTCTTGCCTCACTCAATGACTTTATGCCTATGTCGTATATTGTAAATCACTTTCATTATTGTCACATTAAGTTCACTTCTTCGCTTCAAAGCAATCAAAATCTCTTTTGGTTTGACCATGCTCGTAAACATATCAAGCAGTAATTTTGTTTCCTTTTTTGATAATCTATCTGTATATGAATGACCCTCTAGATATTGCGCCGCAGAATGGTTATGCATACCACAAACAACTTCTAACATTCAATCATCATTTGTTTTTAACTTTTTACCCTTCAATGAAAATGGGCATCCACATTTTCTCGTACCTGTTTGTTTGATCTTCTTTTTAACAGGCTTCTCATCAGTGATCCTCTTTGCATTATAGTATCTGTTTCTCTGACATACAAGTAATGCTCCGGGTTTTACTCCAACCCCAACCGCATTAAAAAGTTTAACAACAATGACAAAGCCATTTCTCCTTCCAACCAGTACGAGCTCAATCGATCAATGCCTCACGACTATGAAGATCTACAAATGCAACTCTTACAAAAAAGTTTAGTAAATAAACTTTTAGAATAATGTTTACAAAGTCTTTTGGTAAAAACTATAACAAATCATCCTTAACTCTTGAGTAATAAATTCATTAGTATAACCTTAACGCATTTGAGCCTGCATCGCTTTCTTCTATAGGAGCTAGAGGAACAAATGATGCACAAAAAAAAATGACAAAATTTTTTTTTAAATATTTCTTAACATTTTCTGATTGGCCACCTATGGCCGAATAGAACAAGCATGTTCGGCCACTCATGGTCAAACATGTCTTTTATGTTTGAATCTGGAAGTCCGAACATGAGGCGGATAAAAACATTTCAACTTAATATGAAACTTTAAAAAAATGGTAAAAACTGATTAAAATCATAGTATACTAACCTTGTCACTTGTATTGGGAGTGTATACCACCAAATCCTTATTCATTTTTTTCCGATTGTACCCTTTGATTAGTAATATCCTTATCCAAGGAAGTTGAAGGAAGAATAAGTTGTGAGTGAATGGTGGAGGTTAAAAATAGAGGGAAAAGGTGTAGGAGGAAGATGGAGGAAGAAGAGATGATGAAAGGCTCTGAATGCGGAGGAAAAAGAGGGGGTCAACAGTTTTGTATATGAAGAGGAGAAATTTTGTGCATTTTGGAGGGAAATGGGCAATTTTGTAATTTTATACAGGGGTAAAATTTGATTAAAAATACAATAAAACAATGTCTTAGGAGAAACATTTTTGTGTTCAAATAGTAGCATTCTTAAAGAGCAACACTCTAAAAAAAAGCTATTATGCTTTTTATCTCGAGAAGGAATGGCAACACCAATCATAAGCTTATTTTGCACTTTGACACTTTACAAAGTAAAGTAAAGTATAGTGAAGTGGAGCTTCCATCTAAGACACATGAAAAGATGTGGGGTCATATCAAAAGCATAAAAATTCTAAATTCTCTCCTTTTTTAAAAAGGTAAAATAAAGAAAAAAAAACATTGTCAAGTCACTAAAAATGACAAAACCATCTACCTTTTACACAAAAAATATAAAAAAAATCATTCTCAAGTCACTAAATATAAAAATAAATTCATCACATTATGATTAGTCTCATCATATTTTATTCTCTCTTGATTTGAGGTTTTCGCTCACTTTAATTTACTAGTAAAATGTCAAATAAGCTTAGAAGATTTTACCAGAAAAATCCTCTTACACTTTATGAAGGCCAAAAGGACCCTCAAAGACCAATATAGACTAAAAAGCTCCTCCCAACACCCTTTTCATTTTTATTTTTGTTAAGCATATCGCTACTCTATCATTTCTTCTTCCTCCTCTGTTTTCTCGTTCTAAGAGAGAGGGCTTTTCCGGGATCTGGCATTCACATGACATATATGATGTTTAGAATTCATGGCGAAGCCTATGTAATCACTTGATATGCTCCATACCTTTCCCAAAACTCATCTCTTCAACCATTACGTACAAAAAAGCCTACAAGCCCCTTTGAATCAAGCAATAAAATCCCAACTCTTTTTGTCTGAGTTTAAGTGAGTTGAGTTTTAAGATTGAGATTTGGAGAGATTGATGGCTGTAATTCATGGTTGCTGCAGGGCTAGATGGAAGGAGAGATAATGACATGTGGTTTTTGGTTTGCATAGTGTTGTTAGTACTTTAATGGGTTGACTCTAACAAATATAAAGATGGAGGATGAAGGTCCAGGTTTGGATGAAGAAAACAAAAATGAAGAAGACACAAGTGAGCAGCCATATCCCTACATAGCAAAACAAGTGAATTGCGATATTGCTACTTATATGTATCCGCTTCTTCATCGTCTTCTTCATACCCACCAATCTGAACCCACTCCAACAAAATCTGAATCTTGTCTCTATCCCCCCTCATCACCATCTTTCTTCAAAACCCACCTGTCCATCATCAAATCAAACACCACTTTCATCTTTTCTCACCTCATGTTTCCCGTCTCCTAAACCAAGACTGACTTCCACTTTTTTCCATTCCTCATTTTATTCCACATCCAAATACATTCCCCATTTAATCCTCCAAACCAAACAACTCACCTTTCTCCACTCAACCCATATTCTCTACTTAACTAGCCTAAGAAATCATCCTTTTCCTCAAAATCCTCCAAACAAACACTACTCAACTAAGCTACTTTACTAACCCCATCACCATCACCACACCACAAATGACAACCGTAAATCTCATCAAGTTAAGCTCTTTCTTGAATTTGCAAGTACTTGCAATGCGATCGTTGGAGGAGATGAGAGGAAAAAGAAGAAAAGAGTTAAAATGAGGTTATGCTAGCAGAGGAGCAGCGATATCCCCTCTCAAAGCCTTTTTATCCGATATTAAAATTTGAGGGTTTTTTTTTCAACGATAGTGAGATTTGAGGGCCTTTTGGGTCTTCTGAAAGGTTTTTTTTTAACCCTCCAGGCTTTATTATAGCAAGAAGCTTTAATTCCACTTTCCTTACTTTTTCCATGCAACGCTAGCTATGGTAAATGAACATAAATGTGCCTCCTTATTTATTTGCCAAGAAATGGCATAAGAATAGAATAGATTGAAATTCACATGTATGTGGTTAAAAATAGATTCTTTTTTGAGAAAAGTTAAAAATAGGAGAAATGAAATGAATTAAAAAATAAAAATCTACTGAGAAATAAATACCCAGTCATCTTCTTCCAATTCATATCCTACTCTAGTTAATGTGTCATATGCAATATTATTTTTATATTATTCACCTCTCAACTGTTTTAGTTCATATTTCACTTTTTTATAATTTTTTAATGTGCTCGTCAACTATGAATTTATGTGTTTTCAATTTCTATGTATTCTATTTCAAGCAAATGAGATTGAGGATCTATTGAATTGAGTTTTATTTATTTACTTATTTTTTTGGGTAAGGAAGCAAATTTCATTAAAAATGCTGAGCAACAACAACCAACAAAAGAGTGGACAAAACACAGCTAGGATAAAGGTCACGCGAGACCAATCTTACGACATCACACTCTAAAACAAAATCCTTCTTATAGTCAAAACATAGTTTAGCCAAATAAGAAGCAAAACTAACAAAATTCCTAGAAATAAAAGAATACTTGACACAAGGAGGAATATTGAGTAGAGTTGATATGGCCGAAGGAGGAGGAATCCAAAGCAAGCTTTTGAACGAGCGAAGATTGGGATTGTCACTCATCACATCTCAAGCTATGTCTCGTCCACCTTTCCTTCTATTTTAGGCTTGGTTTTTCTTAGCAAATAGAGAGAAAAATCACCTCTTTCCCTTTTCAACACTAACTATAGGCCTTTTTATTTTCTTCTTTTTTTATTGTAAGCTGACTTAATATGTAGGTCTAGGACCTACAATCTTTTCTTCTTCTTCTCTTGATATTTTGAGTTGAATTCAACAATTCAAATTGTTTAATAAGTTAATGAAAAGAGGTAGAGGGTGCCAAACCACAGCGGCGTCCTATGCTGACAGAGAGACCAGGGATTGATCCTCATGGAGACTATAACACTCTTGTACCACTTATTTTGTTGGGCCAAAAAGAAAAAAAAGGAAAAAAAAAAAAAAAGAGAAGAGGGTACTTCCATGAAACAAAAATCACAGGTCAAATCCAACCTGATACTCCAATTTTAAAATCCTAGTGAGTATAAAGTTTGACTTCTACAAAATATTTTCACATCAAACATCATATTTGCACATCCTTGTGATAATATCTGTTTTCTTTATAACCATTGGATGAAAAATTACATAGTTAAGGACGAAAGTGAAACACAAGAAAACTCAATCCACCTTCTGCTACGTTCTTAATAAAAATGAATCTTTATTAAAAATTGACATGTAATTATTTAAGATTAATTGTTTTAAGGGAAGATAGGTTTTTCCTAAAACACATGCAATCGCCATAAGAGAGATTCTTCATCTCTAGATTCTCCACCCAGTGGTGACCTCTCACCCTAATGTCGACAAACACGAAAATTTTGCATTGGTGCAGAAAGAAAAAGTGAGTTCCGCAAAACGGATGTTTCTGATTTAAAGATCTTTAATATTTTCTAGGAAGTCTCCATAATTGACCATATCATTTCAATTCTTTCTGGTTTGACGGGTTTTTAGACCAAAACAGACAACAGATAACCCAATGCATGGCATCAATGCTCAAATGGCTTTTTTATAATAATATTTACGGTGAAATTCAACATAGATGCAGCGAGAAACCCCAAAATTGCACTTTCCAATTAGCAACTGACAAAATGGGTTGTTCATTTGGTTGGCAACCGCTTAGGTCTGACCAATCTCACCTAGCTATCCAGGGATTGATTCCAGATATATAGCATTTTCTATATTTGTGGGCTCTATTTTTTTACTTGTGTGCGCTACCTTGGGTCCCAAGTTCAATTGCTGACCCTAGATTTTTGTTCGAGGGATGCGGACCCAAACAACCAAATATTAGATGTTGGGAATAAACCTAAATTTTCATGTGAGTTTTAGAGGTAGACATATAATTTTTATATAAAGTTTTGAATCAGTGCCAAAATTTTCATTATGATTTTGAAGCATACTGAGGTTCAATGGGTGCAGCCACATCCACATGGATGTAGGTGCGGCCACACCCATATAGATGTACTTGAGTCCACCATTGGTGCTAGCGCCTTGAGTGGGGTTAAAAACTGAAGCAGGAGCTAAAACACAATAAAAAAATCAAAATTAGAATGATTCATTGATTGATTTTGGTATTGCTTGATGAAAGAGCCCTACAACATATGTCAAAGCTACTAAGTTTAAAGCTCAGTCGTGATTACATGAGACCATTAAAAACTTTCATTTTAAGGAACTGTGGTATCAAACAACTTGAATATTCTTACCGAGAGAGAGAACCAGTGGAAAATAACGGTTCTCGACAGGATTCCCGCCATTATTTTCTCCAGACCGCACCAAAGAATCTGTCAGAGGAATCAGATATATATATCTTCGCACTCATCAAACTAAAATAAGCTCGGCTCGCCTCAACATACATGAAAGGTGACAGCATGAAAATGACCAGATGTTTGGACTTTTTGGTGCCCACACGGGATGATCATCCACTTTTGAATATATCATCCTAATTTGATGAGAAGTTTGTCAATGAGGACCAAGAACAAGAGGGATTTATTTTGTTTAATGCCTTTCCTTGGGTGATAAGATGAAAATTTTGGGTTAAAATGTAGTTGCATGGGCTGCTCTGGTAATAGTCCTCACTCATTAGAATCAAGTAATTGTTCAATAGAAGTTGGGCCAGAGGCCAAAAGTTCAAAAGCTGTACTGGCGAGGGATACCCTAGGTTATAAAAAAATATACAGTTACATGGTTGGCTCTTTGTCTATATTCAGGAACCTTCAATTGTTTTGCAAAAATTTTGTTCGGTCAAATCCTTCCTAAGAATGTGATTTCCACCAATTCCTTTTATAGGTATTTGTTTATTCTCATCTATATTTGAAAAGCATATAATTATCTAATCATTTTTATAATCACAATTAAAGCGTGAAGAATCTCTTATTGTTCAATAGAAGTTTTGGTCAGTCATACTCTTCCGGAGAAAGTAATCTCCATCATTTTGGTCTTTTGGCATTTGTTTTTCTAGGCTTCTTAATTGAATAAGCAATTCCCAATTGATTATTTCTTCACAATTGCATGATTTTATTTGGTTTGTGCATGTTAGATTGATATCAATTTTTGAACTTGCTTTATGAATGATTATAGTTTCATATACTTGTTTAATTCAAAAAAATATTTAAAATTTCAATATACTGGTGTATAATTTGTAATACATAGACATTCCCATTCTCAGCAAAGGTTATGATTCTAGTCCACTTTTAAAATGGTACCTGATTTTCAAAGCAAACAAAATTTAAAGAGATTGGGTGAGAAAGTTGAAAGAGATTTGGATATGTATATAACAAGTAGCTAAACAGATCACAACGAACGGAGGGACAAAATTGGCAAAAGGCCGCGCAAGCCAATGTGCTTTGCCCCTTGCTTAGAGAGGACATCCAAATAGGCCCATAACATGGTACAATAACGAATTTTGTATTTCATACTCCTCCTCCCTTACAAGAAAGGAATTATCATATTCTTCCCACAATTATTCATTCTTCTCTTGCTGGAAAGGAATTGCTTTTGGGTTCATATAAATGAGCAAACATGTTTGAGATAATTAGAGCCTTGAGAGTAAAATTTATTTGTGTTGGTAAAATCTAAAGAAAGATCATCTCCTAAGATCATCTCACATCTATTTTAGCTATATTGTTGTTGCCTCAGGAGGTGAGATACCTACAATTTAAAGGTCTGCATACCATTGACCATACCCAATCATTAAATTGGGCATATAGACATGATTATTATTATTATTATTATTATTATAGAGCACTATATCATTATGGGCCCACCCAATCAATTTAAATCTCTATCTTTCTCGTACTCCTTCCCTCATCTTGCTCCCTCTATAAATCTTTTTTCTTTTTTGTTGATATTTTAATATTTTTTGTATATGTCTTCTTTGATATGCACAAACATTTCTTTTATATTGCTCTAGATCATTTCTTTTATATTAGAATATATGTTTTTTCTTCACAGGCCTTTTGTGCTAGTAATAATGATAACCTGCACTTTTGAAGCATGATTTTGTTTTCAATGCGGATAGGGTTGCTCACTTCTATGACAAGCCCCTGGAAAAGCTAAACAACAGAGAGGTGAGATTTGAGTTGAAACTAATGTTGCTAATATAGGCAATACTTCAAAAATATTGATAATTTATCGCAATGATTACCTTTAACAATATTTTTTTCCTAACAGCATCTTCATATTTTAAAGATGTAGTTGAAATTGAAAATATGACAAGATTAATATAGATTTTACTATTGGAATAAAAATGAAAGATTAGAGAATCTTTCAATGTAGCTGATCCAACGTAGATCGGATATTGCTTCGATGAAGATGGTTTGTTAATCTTTGCTTTTATGAAGATGGGAGCCAGACATTCCTAAGATTTGATTTAGAAGGCTACCGGATGAATTAACATTTCCTACAAGAAATAAAAGACTAAAATTGATGGTTATGTGTGAATCTATGCTCGTGGGGAAGACCTTGGCTTAAAATTCCGAGAAAATCAATTCCAAGTAAATAGTGCCCAAACTGATTTCATCGAAAGGTTAGGAATTGGTCTCACATTTAAAACTAAAAAATTTTTCCATAGGGCACGATTAGATGCGTGGCATTCAGTCGTCCATAGCTAAGCCAAAATTAATTTGATTTAGTTATCTCAACCATTTATTTGGACATTAAGGAACTTAATAGTAACTAACATATGCGAAAGATGCCCGTGCTAGGCCCAATTCAGTACAAATAAAAAATATATATTAGTAATTCTTTTCAAATTACAAGCCCATTTTGGTTTTGGAAAAGAAATGAAAATTACTTAGTTGAATTAAATTAATTTCAAATCTGTTCTTCAAGGGAAATTTTCATTGCCACATCACCACAGTCACTGCCATGTCCCAAAACCTGAGTCCCTCCAATTTTGGGATGTGATGTTGATGTATCTAGTAAATCATGTACTTTTAAAAATGAGCCAATTTTAATTCCATAAAGATAATAGAACGAAGCATGATTTCGTTAAATTTACAAGAATTTGACATACAATTTGTTTTAAACATTAACTAGTACAATTGAGCCACAAGGGCTTTATTGCAAAGGTCAGTAAAGAAGTTGAATTACAAGTGTCTCATCTCTCAATGCACTATAATACTATTAGTTATACAAACCTAAGTGCACAAGCTCAACTTGCCAGCAGTTTCCAAGGCAACTGCTCTGTATACGTGCTAGCAATATTGGTACCTGTTACCTATAAGCATGACATACAATATATGTTAATACAGGAAAACATGCTACAATGCTAAATGAGGGCAATACTAAATTTAACTCGCATAATCAAATTTGAGAGCCCATTGACTGGGACTAGTACCTCCAATGCTACCAAAATAATAATAATAATAATAATAATAACCAAGAATAAAGTGAATACGGGTGTGTTAATCATGATGTCCAATCATGATTGCAAGTGCGTACGAGATAATAACAACCCTCTCGAGAAAGGAAACTCGCATTCGTGAGAATAAACAGTAAGTGGGTAAAGCTTGGTGCGTGTCAACTACACTTGCACCTGTTGATGCCTACAACATCAAAACCTTGACACGAGAATACCTACAACTTGGTATCCCTAATACATACCACAAGTACAAAGATCTCGACATTGGCATCCTCACAACTTAGTATCACCTTGATACCTACTTAAGAACACCTGGTACGTATTTATCCAACATTGTGCAAGAAAGGATAGTGCGCATTGAGTATAACATATAATCGTTCAGTTGCGTGCCTGTTACATGCGTTATACCAATCTGGATGTACATGTGCAATTGATATGCTGATGTGCGAACATAATTAACCACAACAAACTATATTTTATTCATATGCAGGTCTACATGGGTGAGCTATCATGTCGAGGTTTGGAAATCCTTAACTATGTTTCATGTTTTATGGCCTCTTACAAGTCCATCAATATTTTCGTTATTAGGTCCATTGTAACCCTTCGCATGACTATGGTTGGATAGGTGGTTGATTTGTACTTAGAATTGTGTGGTTATTATATTCAGCCCTCCTTATGGCCCTTAATAATATAAGGAGTGACGAGTTCTCCATCACGATCGGTTTTGGGTGTCCGAGTATGAGTTTGGGTATGGGAGTCAGTCTAGGCGAGGGTTCGGGTTCGACTATTAACCAACATAGAATATGAAACTAAGTGAGACAAACGTAATACTCACATCATTCGACTAGGTCGAATGGGTTCTAATATTCTAAGTACAAATTAGTAGAAAAGGTACTGAATGGATCCGGAGAACGGGGAGGCTATTCACATCCATGCTCACAAACCAACCCAAGTAACTCCTAATCATGAATCCTATCATCCAAAGGCAGTAACGACGATCAAGCGCGCATCCTGTGCCTAAGGAATGACATAAGTAGCCATCAATGGTTTTGGCAATTGTCAGGTAATATCAGGTATGAAGATGTAGCATAATAAGGTATTGGACCATCAATAAAGTAACACTTGGTCCAAGGAAGTATTCAGACCGATGCAGTACGAACCCGGTCCAAAAAGGCAGCTGGGACCACACATTGACCCATGGGTCAAAACCTGGTCCATTGGATTTAGCCATAGGCTCAATTGACTGAAAGCTACCGTGGCACATTTTATAATCATCATATTACTATTATCTCTTGCTTAATAGGATTAAAGAGTTCTTGTTTGAAAGGACTAGGAAGTACTTTGTTTTAATTAGTAAGTCTTATTTGCCAAAAATTAAGTCTATTCTTTTATAAATAAGAGAGACCTCAACGTAGTTAATTATGGTTATTTGATTAATAAAATTTCTGGTTGGTTTTTCTCCAAATATGGGTTGTTTTTTGGGTTATGCTTGTGCCTCAAGGTAGCAATTCATTATGGATTCGATCAATTCTTTAGGAGATTGATTTATTCTTCTCGATTGTAGATTGTGGCTACACCAAAGACTATCCTAACGTGCTAGGAACCATACCACTCACTTTAGGTAGATCTAGGGTTCTCATATCATGTTTCATGTTCTTTGGTGCTTGCTCTAATGGTATTTCGAGCGTGGAACCCTGAATTCACGTACAATCGACATTGTAATATATGATGCCCAAATACGAACATGGATACGAACACAGATATGGGAATCGACGATACAACTCTTCATTTTGGAAAATCTAGGACACAGATACATAAATCAACAATTATGACTCTACACTTTGGAAAATTTAAGACACAGAAATGAATACGGGTGTCCGAAATTTTCCTTTAAATCGCGTTTGAATTATTGAAATTATTATAGTTTATGTTTAATTCTAACATTTCCTATGTTGACAAGCAAGAAAACTTAAAGAACTAAATGAAATAATAGACTTGTTAACTAGGATACACTAAACTTATACCCCAGAAGTATTGATGCAATATTGAGTACCAGTCCTTCCAA
The DNA here is from genome assembly GCA_037013555.1 of Sextonia rubra. Classification (NCBI taxonomy): domain Eukaryota; kingdom Viridiplantae; phylum Streptophyta; class Magnoliopsida; order Laurales; family Lauraceae; genus Sextonia; species Sextonia rubra. The sequence continues at coordinate 11,200,266 of JASUAD010000007.1, read as the reverse complement.
GTTAAACCACCAGAGGCATTTAACATGTTGTAATCCATATGAGATACAAGGTTTTAGTGCGAAGAACAAGGATCAATGAATTTTAGGTTTTGGTCCTCAAGTAGTGGGGGAAAGCCCTCAACGTAAATCCTTTTTTCCAAACGGTCAAACCCACTTAACAAAGACCAAGTTCCTAACATAGGTTTTATTCTCCCTTAATTTCATTCATTTGAAAAGAAAATCAAGTGGCTAAAGTAGTATAAGTGGAACCCAAATTGGTGGGTCAAAGGGGGCCATCAAGTGGCCCCACAACAGCCCCAAAGGGGACTAACAAATGCCCAAAGGGGCCCCATGATTGCCCCCAAAAAAGGAGGGACCACAATCCGTCCCAAGCCGAACCCAAAAGGGTTCTGCCAGGACACTGGAAAAGCCTACAGTGTCCTGCTAGCAGTTGTTCACCCTGCTGGCGAGGTTCATAAGGGGCATTGGGGGGATTTTGAGAGCCCCTCTTGGGCATGTTTTGCTGAACCAAACCCCTCCGCATGGCCCATCATTTACATCATATACCACCCTAAAAACACTTACAAGTTGAGCTTTAAAATGGGTTACTAACAAGAACTTTAACATAGATGAATGTAGAAACTCAAAAAATAAAATAAGCACTTTTTAAGGGGTCATTTTTACCTCCAACCAACACAACAAACAACTTAATAACTAAGCTAACCATATGATAATTTCTAACATGTAATAAATAGTAGAATGCAGGTAATGAACAATAATACATCAAGCAAGCTGTGTAATCGAAATCAATTACTTTCCTTGGCCTCCTAAGCTTCCAAGAACCCTTCAAAAGCCTCCGATCACACCGGAAACACCTAGGAACAAAAAACCCCAAAATCACTACCATAGAACCCTAAAAATCCAAAAACCATCAAGGATATGGAATTGAGACTTGCACTTTTGAATTCAGGGTCCGTAGGGCTTGCCCCAGTACATTCTAAAAGATGGGAGGGAGATCTAACCTGTAGGTGCTCTAGCCAAGGTGATTCTGATCATGGAAGGGGCAGCCAAGCTCGAAATCACATGAAAATGGGATCTTCGGAGAGTTGGAGACTAGGAAAGGATGACAAGTTAGTTTCCAAGCTTTCCGTCCACGAGAGGGAGGTGGAGAAGAAAAGGGAGGAGGCCGCAACACATTTCTGGAATGAGGAAGGGAGAGTGAAATGTGAGGGAGGGAGTGTGGGGTGGTGGCATTATAAATGAAATGGAGGTGGGACCCACTGTCTATCGAGTTTGGCATTTCGATAATTTAAGTTCTAAACCTTAGATCCTGTAGATTCAGGAGAAAAAGTTTTACAAAATTAAATTTTACTTTTCAATGAATTCAATAATGATGTATTTCCAGAAATTTAAAATTTTGACTTAACTTCTAGCGAAATGGTGATTATGTCATTACTTACGCAAAAATAGGTGAAATAATGGGTTTTTGGACAGAAACAGGTTAAACACGAAAATTATTTGACATGCCAAAACCTAACTTTTGAAGCCAAACTTGAAATTTTATAAAATTCCAAAAATGCTCTTGATTTTCTCAAAATCCATGAAGGGTCACTTTTAAGTTTGAAACCAATTCATCTTCATACTTCGATGAGGCTCTACGAAACTTTGTGAAACCAGTCTAAATCACTTTAAAATATTAAAACACACTCGTTAGCACATAATCAGGCTTAATTAGCTACTAACCTTAATTAATTAGCATTAAATAAGGTAGTTTGGGATTGGAATCTTACAGACACATCCCACGTCTTAAGCACCATGAATTGGATTTTAGGGCTCTCATATAGAAATATTTCGTGAGGCACTCGAGTGGATCGCTTAAGAAAAATAAAAATAGGCCCAAAGTGCGAATCCTTTATAGTTGACACTCTTGAATGGACCTACTTTTGAAAAATCTATACTCTATATTTGAATGGACCTACTTTTGAAAAATCTATACTCTATATGGTGTAATATGATTTGGGCCCAATGGCTAGTTGATTTACATAAAATATTAGAATTATCTATATTATTTTATATTAACGAACGCTTTAGACGTTAACATGTCAAGGATGATCATTTAAATGAAACCTAATAGGATTGTACACTAAATGACAAGGCAGTCTTTTCAATGATTCTTATCTATAAAAGCATTTCCCCTTTATCTTTGAGACGTTTCTGTTAAATATGATAGAGGCCTATTGTAAATTGATCTATGCTAAATATTATTTATTTTTATATAAAATTTGATCTAATTGTTATAAAAATTGTCATCTTGGGTGTAGATAATCTAAGTGAGACTTCTGAAGGTTATAATGGAAGGGTCCCTATTTTTATTGGTTTAGATTTTTTATAAGTGTGTCCACTAACATTATTGATCCCTCTTCCCCCCACAACTCCAAATAAAAACGATAAAAACATATTGGCTCCACACTACTTATCATCTTGGTTAGATAAGGGGAAAAACAATAAAGAATATTACAATATTTTACAATGCATAAATTAAATAGAATTGAATTTTAATTAAACCATAAATAAAAAGTCAGATTTCATACTAAATGAAGAAGAAAGCCCCTAAAAATTCAATTAGAATCTATATCCAAAGAAAGTAAAGATATCAAGAAAAATAGAATTGTTTGTTGAAACATGAAAAAAGCTCTTAACATAAGGAACCTATTAAAAAAATATAAGAATGTTTTTACTAAAAAATAATAACTTAATTAAAAGAAGTAAAAACGAAAAATGCAAAAGCTGGATATTGTATCCCGAACTTTTAAAATAAAATATTAAAAGAATCGTAAAAAGTTGAATGTAGAAAGGACAAGACTAATAAATGAATGCAAAAGTTAAAAAAAAAGCTTTGGGTTTTACAAAAACAAAAAAAAAACCTTTAACATTAGACAACCTTTATATATATATAATTATATATACGGAAAATAATCCTATGAAAATTAGTTCTCACCATTTTTTTGTGAGAGTTCTAGGTGGTGCTCATCTATCATCCAATTTAAATCTTGCAATACATAGGGACCCCCCTAATAGTCACTCACCTTAAGTTTTGGTTAGATTCGAATTTACTGGACCGTTGGATCAACTATGCACCAATCCAAATGGATTAAATTTGTGGGCCACGGATGAAGAGGTTAGAGACATGTGATTGGGGCCGAACTTGATATATGAGGTAGACCCACATAGATCTTTCCATCCCCCTAGTCCCATCCCCAAATGAGACCCACAAGTGGGCCTCATAAAAAGTTCTAACATGATCAAAGTCCTATATATATGAGAACTCATATCCTTTAGATTTTTATAAATGCGCGCCCCCTACCCCCAGTCTAAAGGTGTAAAAAGGCTTGAATAGAAATTACAAAAATATGGAACATCAAGCCATTCAAATTATCTTAGTTAGCTTTTGTTTTCAGAGTCTCAAAGTTTCAGGGGCAAAATTGTCTAATTAATTTAATGGTATAACAAATATTATTTGAGTTTTTTGGAAAGGGAAAAATTAATGAAGTTATTCACATGAAATAAAACCAGGATCCATATTGATGGGCTTGAATTAGCAGCATTGTTGATACATAGGGGCCAATTAGATTTTTGGAAAGGTGAGCCCAACCAATAACTCTAGTTGGGGAAAATGTTATCCTACAGGCAGAAGACTACATTACGTAGTTGATCTTGTGAAGGTAACTTAGATGCATATTGATCAATGAGATGAGAGTAAATAGAAAGGTCTCTTTATGCATAAGGGGGAGTCAAAAAATAGCCCTGTCAGAATATCACAGCCCTAGATTTAACATCCTCAAAATTCTAATGACAGCTTAACAATAAAATTATTTTAAGATTCAATCCCCAATGAGTAATGGCCTGATGATTGTGAAATTAGATCTCATGCCAGATGATTAGATGACAAGAGTATATGAGGGGTGCTGCACTCATTATTGGTGAGCCGAAGTTGGCCTTACTTGGCGGATAGATATTTTACTTTATTGAATGGTGGGGAGTGTATTTTTTACTTTCAATTTATTTTGGCACATTAATTAGTTTGTGGTAAAATTTTTTAAGGAGACATTGACATGAAAACTAACTTTTTTGCTTGCGTAATGCAACAGCTAAAAGATGTCATTAGGAAAGCAACCGAGATTACTCGTGGAGAATCCAACTACGATCTTGAGTATGATAAGTATTTCAAAAAACTCGAAAGCGAAAGTAAACTACTTGCCATATGACATGAATTTCCTGACTTAACTTAATACGATGTTTTTGGTAGAAAAACTTAATCTGATGTTGATATCGACTTTTCTAACTTTTCCCCCCTTCTGTCTGTAATAGTTACAGAGCAGAAAAATTTATTAAACCACGCCTTCCCAATTTGGCCAACAAGTCGTGAACACATTGGTATTATGAAATGTCAAAATGAGTTTCCAAAAAAAAAATTAAATTCTTGATTTACCCTTTTGACACACATTATTTTAAAACTTAACAAAATAGATAGGATATGGAAGGAACTTTATGTGTATAAAAAAGAAATTATCGGGGATCATGGATCCGGAGCCTATGGAAGGATTCCAAGTAAAAAGTACAAACTGCCTCATCGAGTTCCTAACAATATATTCTTCTTAACCTATTATTATTATTATTATTATTATTAAATTTATTTAACTTTTCTAACATTTCCTTCCCCTTGTTTCTTATATGTTATAAAGCGAAAGAATCCCTTCTTGTTCAGGTTCCTCCAAAATGAAAGAGGTGAGGAAAGCATATCACTTCATTATTATGAAACGTCTAAATGAGTTCCCGAAAAATATTACATTCTTGATTTACCCTTTTGACACATCTGTTATTTTAAAACTTAACATAACAGATTTGAAGTTACAAGAGACTATGGAAGAACTGTTTTTCTTTTCAGAAATCATCACTGATCAAGGCACATCTAGCTACCAGATAAGAAGCTTTCTAGGTATAAATAACAATATATTTTTCTTTACCTTTTATTATTATTATTATTATTATTAATTTTAAGGATGGAAAATAACATAAATTTTAACTTCTCCATCTCTAGGAACAAATAGGTCCCTCCCCTTCTTTCCGCCCCCAAACCTAGGTCAATCGATAAAGACGGAAGTCCAAATTTTTAATGCAGACATTCAAGATCTTAAGTCCGCAGTGGAGATTAATTTAAAATTTTCTCCAACATATATACCATCCACATTTGAAACATTTAAGTAAAAACTGCAGAAGCAATTCTAATATGTACACATCCATGATCCAAAATAAAGATTGGGTACCAACCATATATGTCAAATCAAATATAAAAGTGCAAAAGCAAAGTTTGAATACTAAAAATTTAAATGAAACCAATATTACTAAGATTTATTATAAAACCTCTCAGACTGCTTAATGGAATTATAATTGCAACTAAGATGAAACGGATCTCCGAATGCTCAATCTGAATCTCCTCACTACCAGCCGCTCGCGAGAACTAATCAACTCCAGGTACCAACTTCGTCTCCTCCAACACCTCTCCCTCCGTGATAAGGGAAGCAAGATCACTGTCTATAGCACCCAATAACAAAGAATCAAATCCTGAAGGACTTGGCAAACGCAGTATGCAAATAACACCATACATAGTTCAAGTAGAATAACAGTATATAATGTAATCCTTGGGTAATAGATCTATAATCCATAATAAAACAATGTACGAATACACATTATAAGAATCGATGGAGCGATAATCAATCTAATCTATAAAGACATCTAGCAAATAACACATCCACATAAGTTGATACCGTAACATAATCAACGGTGAGTTGTGTAGTATAATAAAGTAATCCATTAACAATCCATAAGAAAGTGACGTATCTGCTTGTGTAGGTGTACGTGGCGATGTGGGGCTATCAGCTAGTGTAACATGACTACATCCATCTCCATCAATAACATAGCCAACTATGGAGGCAAAAACAAAACTAATGAGCTCATACCAAGGGTGATTGGCCCAAGGCTAAGCTTTAACAACTAAGTGGATATATGTGCCAATAATTGAGAGTCAATGAAACAAAGGTTCATGTCGGCTAGGCTTCTTGCATGAGAAAGAAGGTCAATCCATCTAAGTCCAGTCCATAACAGCCTAGCTATAGGTCCATACAATAATCGTTCCATAGTACAATACCATATATAGTATAGTACTATACATTTCCATAAGTATCCATAACAGGGTACCTATTCCATTATAACCTATCCGTCTACACCATAATTCACACAACTATGGAATAGGTGGCCTAGCCACAGACATTATTTACATCTCCTTTCACAACCTCTAAGTATACCCTAAGGTAAGAGTACTCACATAATTTAATATCAATAAGAAAGAGGGCAAAGAATACAATCACAATGTAAGATCAATATAGCCACATCCATCAATGAAACGTAAAATAAAAGTAACCAAACCTAAGTCACGGTTGCACATTTTTGGGTATAAAGGACTACTCCCCTCCATATGATAGATCTTCTTAGCTTATGGAGCAATTATAGTCGCATTGGGTGCTCTAACAATTGGGCCCCATTAAGGATTCAAATATCTAGCTATTGGATTGGGTTCCACCTCCATATAATACTTTGATACAACTGATAGATAAAGGTAAAACTCAACCCCTCCATTTATCTTAAGCTTGATTTAAGATCCATTAAGTAAGGTTCAAGGTGATCCAAGTGGTGTCTAAGGTTCAAGGTTAAAAATACAAAATCTAATATTTTAGCATTCTACTGCAAGGTCTAGTCAAGCACATTGTTCAAAATTTGGATGGCTTGAGCATGGAAGTCCTCGCCTATTAGACTTTTATTTATTGGAACCGTTAGCTGAAAGTTTTCAGAATCCACTTGAGCGCACTATAAAAATTTTGTTCCGAATTGAGAGTTGGAACTCTCCATTTCCATGCAACATTCATCCTTCTATTACCTTCTATACATTAATTTTAATATGATAAACCGTGTTCCCACCTCCTATGGGCCCCATTCATACCAACATCACTCAACCACATCCTCCATCCAAATCAACATCATCCATGACATTTATATAGAACAAATACAATTCATAATCAATAAGGCCATTAATTACCATTAAAATGGGGCATCTACAAAGCAATCAAGGTAGAGACATAAGCTGAGTTAGAAGGAAATCTAAGAAGCATTTTATCAAACACTTAACATTCAATCAAGGATATTCACATATAGGGTAATTAAAAGAATGCTACACTTGCCTTGAATATGGTAGATCTCACTCTTAGAAGTTCAAATTGCTAAATCCAAGCTCTTACAAATACTCTCAACCAAACAACCTCAAAAACCTCGATCTACAATCACAGAACAAAAGATACAAGGGAGAAGAAGAGGATTAGGCTAGAATTTAAGGAAGAAAGTTGAAGGAGAAAGAGAATTGAAGCGGTTAGAAAGAGATTTACTTGACTTTATATATAGAGAGTGATCTTTCAATTGATGGAGCTTGATTGAGGAGAGCATGGCTTGATCTTTCAAGATCTAAGGTTGTAGAGATTGGAAGCCATGAAAGGAGCTTGAAACCTTAGCTTTTAGATGAGATATTGGAGAGAAGATGAGAGTGAATAAGAGAGGAATTGAGAGAGAGATGAGAGGAATCTGGTCGCGTATTGAACTGAGTATGAGGGAGAGTGGGTTTTAAATAGGTTTTGTTTCAAATGAAAAGAAAATGACCACTATGCCCTTTTGGCTAAAGGGAAGGTGAGAAAATAACTTGGGCAATTGAGTCATTTGGAAGTTAGTTAGAGGAAGTCCGCTTTTGGACCTCCTAATTAGTCTAAATCACACACAAAGACCTCTCTATATCCTATGCTAATTGCAATAAACCCCTCAAACTCTTCTTAATTCTCATGATAACCTTTGTAATACCCCAAATAGAATGAAATACCAATTATCTAGGCTATAAAATTAGAAATTTTAGGGTGGGATCTCACATCCGCTCCACTAACATAATTGGGACAAGGCGCTCAAATGATAATAACAAGGGATCTACAAGCCCTTGTCAACCAAACTAGTGTAGTTGGTATCTGTACTTAGTATGGTAGTGTTCTTTTGGGCTGCTAGTTGAGACTTGACAATGGCGCTCACCTTTTAAAAATTTAAACCTCTTAAAAAAATATATGTTTCCCTATTACCAAGTTTTACTCTAATAAAAATAGGTCTCAAAACAAGATTTTAAGAACTATTAACAATTTAATTGATAATTTTTGCATTCATTAAATTATTAATCATATGCTCAATTTTAAAACTATTTTCATGTATGTAATTCTCTCTCTCTCTCTCTCTCTCTCTCTCTCTCTCTCTCTATATATAGACCTTACAAGATAAATACCTAGTATTCATTATTGGATTCCTAATCAATGTTTCTTAGTTTGTGGTTTGACTAATTTACATTCGAATTTACAATTAATTTTTTGGGAATTGAGTTAATTTGAAATTTTGATGGGGAAGGTTGCTTTTATTTATATTTTAACTCATTTGAGTGCATGCTATGAATACTTCTGTTAGGCCCACATTTATTAATATCAAAATCACAAAAAGCAATTATCTAGGCCAAATTTTACTCCAATTAGGGTTAGGCCGTCATTCGATTGATTGTAAATAAAACACATGATCAAAATAAAAAGGCTAAAAAAGTAAAATCCTGTATTTTACTAGTGATCAATTATAATGTTGGGCAAACTCCAATTTGAGTTGGATACTTGGATATGAACTAGAGTAGGACGAGTAGGCCTCTGTGCTTTTGGGTAGCTTGGAATTCTCAAGCGGACTCTTGAATGGATTTATAGGACTAAGCATAGAGAATTTGATGAGACGGGCGAACAAAAAGTTGGTAATTGTAAAAGCATTATTAGCGAACTAGGTAAATTTTCAATCAAATGCTGAAGAAGAATAAGAAGAAATGTGACTAATGTTATTACCATGTGCAATGGATCTTGGTCAGTTGATTGCCCAAGATCCTTTGATGGGAACTATACGACAAGGATGCAGCAGAAGATATGGGAAAGGCTGAAAGATTCAAAAACTAGAGCTTTTTTAGTTGCTGGCTGGCAGGGAGTGGGAAAATCAAGAATCATGAGGCAGTTGATGGATCAAATACATCAAGAGCCAGGTCTCTTCGACATAATTGCACGGGTGAGAGCACCCGGGGCTGAGTTTCTGATAGGGGAGATGCAAACGAGGATTCAGAAAAAAAAATGTACTCTCTTTTTCGGATGAAAACAGCAGAGGAGATTAGGACGGTAATGAAACTGGAAAATGCGAGAGGATCTCGACTGTCAGTGCTGCAAATAAGGATTGCGCAAGCCTTGGGAATCGACATATCTGCGGATTTCATGCCGTCTTCAATACGAAAGAAAATTTCTAGAGTCTTGGAGAATAAGAGATTCTTGCTTGTAGTTGAAGATGTTTGGGAGAGCATAGATTTTGATAAGGTTGGAGTCCCGGCTCCATCTAATGGCAGTAAGATAGTGACCACAAGCCGGTCTGGGCAAGGCCCTGATTACATGGAACGACTGGAAGAAGGAAGGGTTGACGGAGAATTGACCAAAGAAGAGGTGTGGACATTGTTCAGTGATGAATCAATCGACGCCGCTGCTAACCTCCCAATGTATTCTGGCTTCTTCACTGGTGATACTGTCTTACAATGCTTCTACTATGCCATGCTATTCCTTCCTGAGGAAGGAGTAGATGGAGATCGTTTAATAGAATACTGGAAGTTGGAAGGCTTCATGGATGATTTGCCTCGACCTTTCCAGTTAAAGGAGACAGAATCGACAATTCGAGAATTGGGCAATGCCCTATTGAAAGAGCTTAAACAAAAATGCATGCTGCTCGTCACCCCAAGATCAATACGAGCTCTTACTATAGAAGAGTTAAATTAGTATTGATTCATTGGAAGGATTCTCGAGTTACCATGTGAAAGCTGAATCCCACATTAGAGATATGATTGATTCGCGTAGGTTCTTGGTCAGATTTGATTTAAGTTCCAAGGAGCCTTCTGATGCGCCAAATTTGGCCGATACATAGAGAGAGGATTTCTTTGTTGAATGATGATATAGAGAGACTACTTCAAGGAACAGAAAGCCGCCCTCCCAATTGCCCAAAACTCACTACTCTCTTCTTTCATGGCCCTTCTCCTCCATTAAAGGTTGCGATTCCATTTTCATTTTTCCAATTCATGCCTCTACTTCGCCTTCTCTATCTTTCCCACTTGCATATCACTTTCTTATCCTCTTCAATTCCTTGCTTGCACAATCTTCGCTCACTAGAGCTAATATCTTGTGTTGAGTTAGAGGATCTTCCCTCGCTTACACCAGCATGGAAAAACCTTGAAGTCTTTGATCTCTCTGGCACACCCCTAATAAAGATGGAAGAGGCCACTTTTCAAAACCTGCATCGCCTTCAACGCTTGCATATCCCAGCTGCCCCGTACATGACTCGTCTCTCATTTAGAGGTTGTTCCTCCCTCCAGAGATTGGAAATTGGCTCACAACCAAAGCTTCAAGTGCTTGATCTTTCAGTTACCATGATAAAAAAAAATTTCCATCTGGAATGTCCACAATGGAACAATTACAGTGCTTGTAATTGTCAAATATCAAGATTAGAGATGGTCATTTTCATGCAAGTGGATTCATCTATAGACATGTTTATGCTCTGATCAAGCATACTTCTATGAGCTCTCAAAATCATCTTGAGATTTCTGGTGGTAACAACTTCCCATACAACATTGGTGGAGCTCTCTCTGCGAAAGAGTCTCTTCTTATTCACGACAATGGATTCATTTCCAGAGTTTCTGACATGAATATAGAGACAATGAACAAATTGAGGTTTCTTTGGATCGAGAGATGCTGTCAATTGGAGGATATAGTGGTTGGACAAAGTAAAGACGTGCATGCATTAAAGAGCCTGGAGAGTTTGCTAGTCTCTGACGTCGCCAACTTGAAAATGTTATGCAGTGGAGAATTGGGAAGGGGAAGCTTTCCATGTCTAAAACACGTCCATTTGCATCTCTGTCCGAAACTAGTATCCTGCTTTTCTTCCATTACATGCCTTGTGCAACTAGAATCACTGGAAATAAAATTTTGTGCTAGATTGAAGGTGGTGTTTGAAGAAGAAGATGAAAAGGATCAAATAGTATTTCCATCACTGACAAGGATGTGCCTGTGTGGGCTACCCAGACTGCAGAGTATTTGCCTTGGAAGCTTGCCGAAATTGGAGGAGCTGAAGGTTAGAGGATGTTCGAAGCTACAAAAGCTCCCTCTGTGTCAATGAGAATCCGAATGCTACTCAATTGAAGATCAGAGGTGAAAGGAAATGGTGGGACAACATCAAAGGGGGTGAAGAAATCAAGCAGCAGCCCCACATTACATTCAAACCATGGCGTTCATTTTCTAGGTGATTATTCTTTGAATCTGTATGGCTTGATGTTTACCCTTTTTTTCAGTTTGTGGCTTGCCTTCGGATTGTGTTGCCCAAGTGTTTTTTCTTCTATGTTTTTGCTTTCCTTTTTGTTTTTTTTTTTCGTTTTTTCTATGCTATATTGGGAGTGTATTTATACTGTGTATTTGTGTGATCCTTGAACCAGAGGTATCTATGTTTCCTATATCATATCATCATTACTTACATGGGTTTCATTTGGTGACTAGTGTCATCCCCCTCACCTCTATCTAAAGCTAGATGGACTCTCCATCACAGGAAACTACCATACACGTTTACATTTCTCACTATTTTTATAGAAGTGTCAATATAGAAGTGTCAATTGATTTCTTTCAATTCTAGTTCTTATAATAAATGAAATGAGATTGGCAGTGCCTACCCGATGATGGTTTAGTGGCAAGGCATCCAATACTAAATCCCCGCTTGTTACCTTGCTGGTTAAGGAAAGCAAATTGTAGACAGCATCACTTGTAGGATAGACACAAGCGGGTCAACTGACTTTTATATTTTTACAACTGTTGATTGATCAGACCAAATTAAATATAAACTAGCAAACATTTCTGTGATTAGCACGGGCAAAATGATCCGTGAGAATAAATAGCAGTTTTTTTATTTTTTATGAATGTTAAAACTTTTTAATAAAAACCATTTTTGAGTTATTTAGATTTAGTATGTGGATTGAGCAGTCTTTCTCAAAAATGAAAATAAAAATAACAATAAGTATACTGTGATTGGTGTTGATGCTCAAAAAGGAAACACATATTATAGAATAATGTAAAGGCTTTATGAAAGTTAGAAATAAACATAAATTTGTGTCGATAGTTGTCAAATTAAGAAATCTTAAATATATTATTTGATAATTCGTTTAATATTTGTTATGTTTTGTATCCTTAGGAATAAAATAGTCATCATGATTGAGATTGATATCCATGTTAATATATTTTCTAATTTGATGTCCAAGATACCAGGCAACTACAATTAAATATAAATAAGAAATTACAAGGATTGAAAGCATTTGCTAGAAGAAATATGTTCCCTGACCTTATAGCCATTTCTTCAACTTCGAGTGAGGAAATAAGAGGAGGAAAAATTCAAGCCTTTCAGAATTGTTTCTTTACCAGGGAAGATAAGAAGTAAGAGCAACTTACTTTATTTCATGATGAAGAAAAAAAAATGTGATAAGAGCAAGAGCGAGATAAGCACTAAGCAGTAAGAAATTGGAGAGTAGTAGAGAACATGCAAGATTTGAAAAGAACTAATGCAACTTTCAGTCAAAATTGTAACTAACAATCCAAATTGAGATAGGGAATACTTCTCTATTAAAAAAACGAAATAGAAAAAAAGAGAGGGAACACTTGGCTTTAATATAGTATAATGTCTGGATCCTTGGAGTGGAAGCATGACCCACGAAGTATAGTCAGTAAAGGTCCAACTTGAAACCAACCTGTGCAGACGCCCCTAATTGTTAAATCAAGTCTTGGGAGTCTTGCCTCTGATTACAAGCTCAAGTGCACATGGACAGGGGTGGGAATACCAGCCCCCATTGACCCTACCCACACAACTCAACCCCCATCACCCTACCGAAAAAAATATCGGTGGGTCCTGTTTATTGACCCGTATTTAAATGAGTAGGGTTGGGTCAACCCCTATTAGACAAATAACAAAGTGGTTAAACCTGCATGTCTAAACCCATTCAAATGCTTTCATGGATCCTACAAAAGGGTGCTGGGACCGTTAGATCTAATACACTAATGAGTTTTGGGACCGTTAGATCTAATTTGCTAATGAGTTTAGAAAAGATCTATTGATTACATTTATCTGGATAACAAAAAAATGGGTCCGTACAGCTGCTGCCTTGTACGGGAGAAGCCATCTAGGATTGTGGCATGAAGCATCATCACCTTTGAGGCAAACGCTTATGTAATTTTTTATTTTTTTATCACCTCCATATCTTTCCTCAGCATAGCCTTTAGACTTTTGGCCAACGGCCTGAGGATTATTCGATCTAATAAGCAAAGACTATTGCATAGGGGGTATATACATGCCTAATGTAGAATTTATTTCCAAATCCAATGATAATTGCAAGTGTAAAATTATTTTTTTTAAATAGTAGCAAATATACGTCGATCCCACGGGGAGTACTTTTGAATTTTAATTAAAAAATTAGATTTTTTTTCTTTAGAACAAGAATTAAAGGTGATGTGTGTGAATAAAAAAATTTGCAATTATTAAAAATAAAGTGTGGAAAAACAATAATGATTGAAATAGATCATAACATCAATATTTCATTGAGCTGGCTAATCAACCAAAATATGCAATTAATTCAATAATTTTTGCATCAAATTAATTCAAATTAAAAACAAATCAATGTTTCTATTAGGAGAATTTGTTTGACATGAAATAATAATTTTTCAAGATTTAAGATAGTATCTCCTTTACCTCATAAAAGACTAAAAAACTTCTAAGCATCATATATAAATTTAAACATAGACTATCAAAAGAACAATTTCCTAAGCATAATATATTGAAATAGGCATATTTGATCAAAGATATCATAGAAATCTAAGATATCATAGAAATCTAAGCAGAGGTTTTTCATAAACTTGAAGACAGATTCATTAATATGTTAAAGCATGCAAAAAATAGAGACATTCAAACAATTAAATTAAATTGCATAAAAAGGAAAAAAAAAGAGTAACTTAACTTCATCAAGATGCTCCAATCCGACAGATTACTCCTCTATGTTAGAAAGTCATTCATTAATTTCTCCAAATTTTACAATAATTCACTTAAATTTCTCTCCCTTCTGAACCTTGTTTCACTCAAATTATTCCATGTCCAAGCCTTTGTTGAATCGGTCTTATGGCCTTTTCATTTGATCAATTTATGGGACCCATTTTTGAGCTTTGAGGAATAAAAATAACTCATTTATGGTAGAATTGTGTTACTTCAAACCATTTTACCAACAATCTTTATTTGTTTTAACTTTTGCCAAAATATTAATTTAACAAAGATTTGATGATTTAGGCAAATAATGATTGGGCCTAATTCCATAAAAGTTTTGTTAGGCAATTTTTTTGTGTCAACAAAGGTATTTCTAATTCTCTCTTTTTTTCTTTGATTTAATTTTGATTGGTGGCTTTTTTTTTTTTTAACCTTGCTCGTTCTAAACTGGGATGCAATTTTTTGTAGTGCTCTCGCTCAATGGTTGAAAAAATAGTAAAAAAAATATCTCATTTTACTATTACTAGAGATGGGTTTGGTTCCTTTTTGAAGGTTACTTTGTTTTTATTAGAATGTTCCTTTTTTTTTAATCGGTAACTAAAATACATTAAAAAAAAGAAAAAAAAACAACGCTAGCCAAACCTGAACAATTGAAAAGTTATAAACAAACTATACCAACAACAACAATAATTATAAATTGAAAACAACAAAAGGAAAAAGGACGATCCACCCCCTGTTTTTATTAGAATGAGTATACCATAAGGGCTTGATTTATAATGCCTCGGTTGTATTTTTTTTCCCTAGAAAAATGTTTCATGAGAATTTTAGGTGGGTTGCAAGGTTTTGGTCTTTCTAATTAAGAGAAAGGAATTTTAGTTGGATTTGACCTTTTAGGTATTGATCTAGTGAATGAAAGTTTGCTTTTTTATTTCCGAGAAGTTCCTTGGTCGATGATGTTGAGTTGGGGAGGAGAAGAATGGTCTTGTAGTTCTTTTTTACATAATTTTATACAATTATGATTATTATTATTAGAGGATTTTACAAGAAAAATCCTCTTAGTTTTGCAATAAACAAAAAATAACCTAAAAGATATATATCAACCATAGTAGTTTCAGGGGCACTTTTTTATTTTTTATTTTTTTATTGTTGTTTTGCCTAGCAGTGATATCCCCATTTACTTGCATAAACGAGCAGGTATATTCCAGCTTATTTTTTCTTCTTCATAGTGAAGTGAGGTTATTGTTGCCAGGTTAGATTTAAAAAAAAAAAAAGGACTTTGTTTTTGGATGGTGGTACCTAAGTAGTGGAGGTTGGATGGTGATGATGAGTGAATTTAAAGATGATGATGAAAGAAAAGGTTAAAGATTCTTTGTCACAGGTATGAGGTTGGTTTAGAAGTTGTAAACTGAATTGGTAAGGAAAGGGAATGCCAAGGGAATGAGATGAGATGATGATAGGGTAAAACATTTGGGCGATGCCCGCAAGGTGTTTAATAAAATGATTGAGAGGGAT
Organism: Sextonia rubra; assembly: GCA_037013555.1. Classification (NCBI taxonomy): domain Eukaryota; kingdom Viridiplantae; phylum Streptophyta; class Magnoliopsida; order Laurales; family Lauraceae; genus Sextonia; species Sextonia rubra. The sequence goes on along the minus strand of JASUAD010000007.1, from coordinate 11,184,525 downwards.
GCCTGTTTGTAGAACACTTAGGTGACATGTATGGAAAGTGTGATAGCTTGGACAATCCCATAGGGTGTTTGATGAAATGATTAAGAAGGACACCTGTTTAAAGAACACGTGGGCGATACGTATGGAAAGTGCGACAACTTGGGCGATGCCTACAAGGTATTTGATGAAATGACTAAGAGGGATGCCTATTCGTAGAACACTTTAATTGCTGGCTACACAAAGAAATATGCCCTCGAGGTGTGTTGGAGAGAATAAAAATGAAAAGAGAAAAAAGAAAATGAAAGAAAGAAGAGAGAAAATATGAGTTCAAGAAATATATATTAATATATATAGAGAGAGAGAGAGAGAGAGAGAGAGATTTCTATTAGATGGGGTTGAAGTTTCATTTGTTTGGCTCGAAGAAGATAAATGGGTTCAGATGAGTTTGTTTAGGTTAAGAGAGAAAAAGGGATGTGGAAGATGATGGATTTAAATGAATATATGTGATACTAGGGTGTTTTGATAATAAGCTCTCACTTGCACCCAAGTTCAAGACCATGATGTCACTATATCAAGAAGGAAAATGTTGTGTGGGTAGGGGATTAGTTGGTAATGGTGGAAAGAGTTGGAGGAAAAATGAGAAGGAGGAGAGGAAGGAAGCAGAAGGAAAAACGAACAGTGATATCCCCACTCGTATACGCGAGTGAGTGGAAATATCGCCATTTAACAAAACAATTAAAAAAAGAAAACCAGAGAGAGCCCTTGGGACCACTACGGTGGATACATATATTTTTAGTTTTTTTTTTTTTGTCTACAGGAGTCTAATGAAATTTTTTTGGTAAAATTCTCTTATTATTATTATTATTTAATTTTATTTGGCTAATGGCATGCTTCCCAAGTGGACAGATCCCACATGGATACGGGTTCTTCCTCTTTCATTTGCTCTTGCTCTTTTTAATACAGCGCCTTAAAAAACAAGACAAGAACCCTAACTTCTTCCTCTTTCGAAACAAAGGTGAAATCCACGAATAGCCATTAATTTATTGACAACGTGATATTGGGAGATTTTCATTAAGGCATCCCAGACACTGTTTTTCTTCTATTAGAACCAAATGTCTTGTGGGTTGAACAGTCAAGTCACCCTGTTTCAATGGTTTTTTTAGATATTAAATGAAGTTTGTTTTAACCTGCATTAAATCTTTGAGCATGTTCTAATTGAATGGAAAGATAGTAGCAATGTATGTACCCCAAAAAAAAATAGTCCTTGATCGTCAGAATCAGGTAACCCCCTGGCTGGAGGCCTGAAGGCTAGGCTGGGGAGGGATACTTGCGTCATAAAAAAAAATAGTATCATGCTTGGACTATAACTTCTTTCTTTTATGACTAAGTCTTTTTTTTTTATAATATTCTGACATTAATCATTATCCTTGCTTATTTGCTTGGTGATATAGTTAGGGTATATTAAGTCAATGCCATTCATTGAAGCTTTGGGCTCTAGATATCACTCATTTTTTTATTTTATACATTTTATCTTCATTAAGTCTTTATCTTATGGGACAAAAAATTGCATGCAATAGAAGTGTATAGCTCTACGTTCTTGTTGGTTGATGACGTTCATGATTCAACAATCCTCTACTGAAAATCTTTTGTCTAAGGAGTGTGTTTTTCTTTTGAAGTGTGGAATTGCATAGTGTCATTGAGAAACTAGGAATCTTTATGCATTCAACTGGTTGGGTACTCCGTAGATTATTATATCAAATTGCTAGAAATGTATCTAATAATTGGGCAGTTTCAATAATACATTATTTTGAGAGCATGAATTGATTGTGAAAATATTTTGAATTTATATTGCTTGTGGTTACATTTGTTTTGTTTTCTTCCTTATTAAAGTGTCTAAGGGAGGTCTTATGTAGTGCCTAAGAGCTGGCTCACATGTAACTAGGGTTCCCCCAAGGAACTCTCTTTGAACGGGCTGATTCCTGAACTTGGTGTTGTATCTTGGTCTATAATTCTATTCCTCCCGCTAAGACCAAAGTGATGACTGGGTTTGCCTCCTTTATTCATATTAGATTGTGTTTTGGATTTGAGTGGTACGTCTTTACAAAATTGATGTACCTGTAGGTTGATTTCTAATGATTTTTATACTAGTGAAACAGTAGTGCTGATGACTAATTTTCAGCGGTTTAGTTTTTTTCCTATTTGGGGTGGGTAATAAGTGGTGCTGATGGGATTCATGGAGGTGAGGATTTTTGAGCTGAAGGAGATGCCTTTGATGGATCAGTCCAGTTTCAAAGAACTACGTGATGTGGCATGGATAGTTGAGTTGGTGGATATGTATGTCAATATTGAATCTATTTACACATGGTTTCTTAGTTGTATGTAAATCCAATTGGATGTGTCAGGATGTATATATTCAATTGGATGTTCCCATGTCACATGTTTTCATCTTAGTTGCTGCAATCATCTGAATAGATTCAAATGAATGTATTTTTGATGCGTGCTATTGTTTGCAGTTTAGTTTGTTGAAATGTGTTCTTCATGTTATTTGAGCGACATGTTGAACGTGCTTATGTATTCAAATGTGGAATGATGAGATGATGTTAGTTTTTCAACATCCGTATCTTTCTTCATATAGTTATTTGGACCTTGCACGTGCAGGCTCCACTAGTAAAGTTAAAAAAAAAAAAAAAAGAGAGAGAGAGATAAAAAAGGAAAAAAAAAAAACATAACATCGCAGCCTTTTACTTTTCTCTTACTACCAATTTGCTAAACAAAGAGCCCTGAGCAAATCTTTGAAAAAAGGAAAATAAAAGAGCAGCAAATCACAAGGGAATTCCTCATCTCTATATTCTCCACCCAGTGGTGACTTCAATGTCAACTTCACACTCTTCACAAGGGTCCCGATAAAAAAATGCACAAGACAGATGCCTCTGATCCTCAGATCTGGGATATTTGCTAAGCAATAACTACAATAGATTGCATCATTCCAACTATTTCTAGTTATTTAGATGTGGGAAAAAAGGATGGAACGTTTCCCTACATCCAAACAGTTTCAAATCACGAAAACATGGGAACACATGTTTGCCATAGTGTAACCTTCTTCAATTAATATTATTGTATATTTTTCATAAGTACCAGAATGGGATACACAACACAGCAGAAAACATTTAATAACCCCATTCATTGCATCAGATTCAGTGCTAGTATGGTGACCTTTTTTTTTTAATATACAGATGAAGTGAAACTATATGCACCAAAAAGACCCCAACTCTTTAATTAGCAGAAACTAGAACAAAAAATATATATAGAATGAATCATTGAATGATATTGCTATTGCTGGCCTCAAAATGAGTGAACTTTCACAACATGATCGATATCAGGGCATCTGTAGTTAAAGCTTTCAGTCGTAATAGCATGATAGCAGTTAAGTAACTTTCAATTTATGGACTAGTCTTTTGGCCGGTTCATTTTCTCCACTGGTTAGAATTGTTAGAATGTTGCACAATATCAAGAGAGAATTACATCTCATCTACAATTTAAATGCCCGCTTTCCTGTCCTGGTCTTTTGGCTGGTTCATTTTCTCCACTGGTTCCTCTTTACGACACCAAAGAATCTGTACATGACAAAGCCAAATAATCCAATGATCACAATAATAAAAGTTTGCTAAAAAGATTGCTCAGATCAGCAGATGGTCATCACATGAAGGGTAACTGCATAAAAATGATCAGGTAATTTGGAGCCCACACACTTGATCACCATCCACTTCTGAATAAACTGGCAAGGGGACAAGGTAAAACTGCAAGCGATTACACTGGTCTCACTTATGGAATATTTATAAACACACATGGCCATGTGGATGGAAACAAAGGTCTGTTAAGGGGTCTACATTTTCTAGCAAATTCCTCCACATCAACCAACATAGTCTAGATGGAATGCAACGTCATACCTCATCGACGATACCAAAATCTTTTGCTTCCATGCTACTCATATACTGTGGCCTTCGCATAACACTTGTCACTCTCTCGGGCGACTGATGGGCAATTTTAGTTAGATCATTGATAAAATCCTGTCTGATGCAATATATTGTGCACTGTGGCATTATAAATCAATTTATCTTCATCTGATCCTAAAGATAGGTTAATCATATCAACATTTAAGGATACAAGATTAAAAAAGTAACTATATATCATACTCACAGTTCCAGTATGTCTTGCTAGAAGTTTAGCAAGCATGTTCCAATTCTCAGTGGCCTGCAGATGATTAAGATTCATTTGTAAGGTTCTGAAAAATAGTCAAAATATGAAAATAGGAAAGAAGGCTTTATTTCTTTGTTAGCTACAAAATTTACGAAACACTGACATTTCAATGTAGCTTTGGAGATATTCATCCAATATGTTGGACAATATGCTTTATGCTTAAAAAAAAAATGAAGAGTACAACTGCCAGGCTGGTCCCGGGAGACGTTTGTCCAGGACCAAACAAACAGTATGGTGCTTAGGCCAGTCCTGCACGTCCAGTTCCAACTTCGAGTCCAAGAAAGTGTTAACATGTCAGGTGGTTAGGGACACAGGTGTGAGTATGAGAGTGAGTTCAATTCCTGTATGTAACAAGAGGGAAAAAAACATGTTCCTAAGAAAAGCTCATAAAATTGCATTTATATATATATAGAGGTGCTCTAGAATCTGCCCAGGAGCCCTTCGTGCGCCAATGAGAATAGGATGAGTTATAATGAAAATAAGTGCTTAGCTGGATTTATTATCCACTTGCTATTCACATCTTAGCCATGGGGGATTTTTATTGATATTAAAGAGGAGAAAATGTAGGGCAAGAGAATTAAGATTGCATTTAAAGGAGAAAAAGTCTCCACCAAAACCAAATTGTGTATATATATATACACACACAAGGAAAGGCGGTAGCAAAATGAATGTTAGTATGGCAGTGAGAGAAAATGGGTGTAACTGACCTCATTGATTTGAAGAAGAACATCACTCGTTGGCTTTATCCCATGGAATATGAAAGGAGGTGGTCGTATCATAACTGCAACAGAATTAGATGAACAGCATGTGGCATCAGAAACTCAGCCCCAATGAGAAAAGCCAAACAAAAAGGTTCCACTGAGAAAAGGGCCAGGGAGCCTGCACAATTTAACAAAAGGGTCACTTACAAACCTCTTGCGCGGGGCAAAATGAACCGTCGACCCTTTTTTCCAGCAGCAAGAAGTAGACAAGCTTGACCTATGGCAGCACCGACAGCAACTGTTTGGATCTAGACACAGCATATATGTCGTCATGAAGATAAATATGTATATATTTCATCATGAAGATATATTAGTAGCGAATTTAACTATTGAATTTTTATCAATAAAAAAGATTTTATACCAGAGAACAAAAAAACCAGGAAGGAGAAGAAAAAGAAAAAGTAACTCAATAAGAACCATAACTTTTCAATACGGAAGAAGCATTTTGAATTTTAGACAGCAATTAATTTCATATGCATAGGATTTTAATTAGAAGTCTAGTGATAATCTTGGAATAGAAAAGTACATGACAATATAGCATTCCGAAAAGGGAAAATAGAGAAGAAAGAAAGAAAACAGAACATTTGAAACCAGCTTTTGCTGATAAAAGATTTTTCAGATTAAAGATCATCAATCAGAGTATTTATTTCAGTGCAAAAGGGAAACTCCTAACAGCTATGGCAACAAAATGAGAGCATAAAGGTCTTTCTTTTTTCTTTTTTACTTCTCTTGGAGAAGTATAGAAATTTAATAGAGAAGATGTTGAACGAGGATCTATAATTAGGACTTTTTTTTTTTGTTAGTAGCTATAATTAGGACTTAGGATCATGATTTTTATTCAGTATTGGTGAATGCAACTCCGACTACTAGCACCAAGACTGGGCTGAGTCTGTGAACTCTGTAGGGACTGAGTCCATACAAACTTGGCCAATTCTTCAGATCCTACTTAGGTTATGTACAAAAAGGAGGCAATCATCATAAGGTTGAATCTTAAAACTGGCTTTGATATTCTAGAATCATTGTAAAATGTCCATAAGACTGGCCTACAACATGTTCTATTAGAAAAAAAAAATAAAAAAGGAAACAGGTGCATTTAGGGCCCTAAAATATAAGAATTGACCGGGTAAGTGGCTCAGGGGGTGACTCAAATTTGCACAAGTTAGCCTGACTCAGTTGATTTAAAACCTTGTTCCTTACTGCCATTTCAAAGTGCTATAGCAAAGGAGCTGATATATAAGTAACAAAGTGATCACTTCTTTCTAACATGGTCAATCTCAGTTTTAACTGATCTAAAGAAACACGGACTTCAAATGATTACGCAAATTAAAAATGCCAAACAACAAAATGCATGGAAGCTTTCAAAAGAGTTCTGACCAAAAAAAATCACATTGGTACCCCATATACGATTATGCATCAACATAGACATAAAAAACAAACTGCACACAAGACAATTCATTTGCAGACATCAACCAAACTAAGAGAATCTTGAGAGAACTTCAAAACCAAATCAGATTACAAGAGTTTACTTCGTTCGTCAGCTGCATCATCACATCGTATATAGCAAAACTTTTAGGCTCTGTTGCAACCTGGAAAATAAATATCATTTTGGATAATGCAACATACAAAGCAAAAGTACTACAATCATTATAAAATAGAAATAATTTTGAAAATGGTGTACAGTCTTTGCCTCTCTGGTATATATAGATCAAAAGACTAAGTAAGATAATCTAATTTAGTGATACAATATGAGCTTACTTTGAGCTCAAAAATCATTAATTCTCTTAAAATGGAAATTACATCCAAACCTTTTTAAACGTCAAACAGAATCCTAAAATAAAATATACTAATTTGCAGTTTCTCAGTGTGTGAGGCCCCTCTTCTCCAACAGCAGTATGAAACATCCACCCCCTAAACCATATGAACTATTAACACCTTTTTTTAGAACTAATGATAAATTCTTTAGTAAATAAAAGAATCAAAAGAAAATACCAATTCCAAAATAGGGAGGAAATTTCAAGTCGTAAAAAGTAGCAAAAACATATGAGAGAAAAGCTCTCCACCAACCAACAACTTCTTTTGGTAATGTTGCTACATGGCACAACATCCAAATGCTGATTCTCCTAAGATCCTACAGAAGAACGCTAATTTGACTCCATATGCTGTTCCCCTCCCTCACGACTGCAGCCGGCTGGTGGCCAGAATGCATTGATAAAATTAATGATTAAGGGCAATGGTCTCCTATGAGGTCCAGCTTGTGGGGCCCACTAAGATACACGTACACCAATGGAAGGCCAGATGGAAGGGAAGCCAAAACATCAATTCCACGAGATTATCCTAGCCCTCGATTTAACAGCCTTAATGTTTAATGGTGTCTTAATGTTGCAATCATGGGCATAAACAGAACCCAATGATGGCGTTATGATGTTCAATACCACTGTTACAGCAGTAAATAGTCTTTGGACGTAAAATGCAAGAGAATGTGTAAGAATGGCCCACCCAATATGCTTAGAATGCAAGCATAAATCAGAGGGAAATAAAGACAGAAGCAAACAATGGAGAACAATGGCCGGAGAACCCACTGTTATTCCAAATCAACTTCAGTCAACCACCCACCACTGTCACATTACAATCTCATATAATGTATACAACCATTAAGAAAGCTCTCAAGAAGATCTTGACACTGTTAGTTCCTACTAAGACACCTATTCATGACTAACTTGCTAAAACAAAGAAAGCCAAATAAAGAAACTGCCCCCTGTCACTTTCCCAGTCACCAGTTGACTGATGCACATATAGTTCTAGAAATCTCCACCACATAAGTATTATTTTTCCTCATACTTGGTTGCTGGGTAGATCTAACTATAAGGTAAAAGGGGCAAGAAAATCAAAGAATTAAAGAATTTATGAAGATTTCAAAACAGTCCCCACAGTCTTCCAATTTATCAAAACAGTACCTATTTTTGTATTTCAATAAGCATTTGAGAATTGAGACTGTTTGAGCCCCGAATTTCAATCAAATCTTGTGAAAGTAAATTGTTATGCAACACTTAACCGTAGATTTTTTATTTTTTAGATTCAATCCAATGGTCAGTGAAGGTTCAATGAGTTTAGAATTGATCCTAATGTCATATCATGGGACGGCAATCGAAAAAAAGGGGCTACACTGATCAATAGTGGGCCCAAGCGGACCCCAAGTAGCTGGAGTTCATATGCAGTCCACTCATAGGACGACACTCTCTCTCTCTCTCTCTCTCTCTCTCTCTCTCTCTCTCTCTCTCTCTCTGTGGCCATTAAAAAATGAGCATGCCTCATGAAAAAGGAAATAATTATGTACTAAATTATGCAAGGAGAAGCAGGCAAGGCGTTTCCATCATTTGTTCTTGAAATGCCAATACATTATGAAATCAACACTGGAAAAAGGTCCATGGCATATCTAGACCCTGATCCTTACCTAACATGGCCAAACCGATATCTAATCTTATAGCTTGTACATCCAAATCCATACCTATTACCGATTTTAGACCCTTAATCTAATTCATAGTTTGTGGATTATATAATAAATATTTTGTATATTTGAGAAATAACCACATCACTGCATGCCATTTCTTCATTAAGTCAACATCAAATGAGCATCTAAAAGTTTATATATAAAAATAACTATAATGTTAAAATATCTATATAGATATGGGCTTTGATCATGTGAGAATTGTTCTCACGCACCTACCATGAGAATTTTTATGGGGCCCACTTGTGGGTCCCATTTGGGGATGAGACTAGAGAGGATGGAAAGATCTGTGTGGGACCACCCCACATATCAAGTTTGGCCCCAATCACATATCCCTAATCCCTCCATCGGTGGCACACAAATTTAATCTATTTGGATTGATGCACAGTCGATCCAACGATGCAGTAAATTTAGATTTGACTGAAACTCGAGGAGAGTGACTATTAGAGGGTCCTTGTCTATTACAAGGTTTGGATTGAATAATAGATGGGCCTCACCTACAGTTCTCACAAAAAAATGATGAGAACTAGTTATCGTAGGATTATTTCTCTCTATAGGATATAATTACAAATATGGGATTCTAGAATTTAGGTCCACATGGACCCCGGAGCCACTTATCAATCCCTAGGAAAAAGTACTATCTTAGCAAAACTTACATGGCGAGGAGCAGGAAGATCAATAGTACTGAGAACACACTCACAAAATCTTGGCCTGGAATGGGTCTTTGGTTTTCCATATTTCACAAAGTTGGGTATGATAGTCTGTATTAAAGCAATCTATTAAGGTAGTATTTCAATGGAATGGGTGCTCTAGTGCAATTTCAAGCTAGGTAATCTAAGTTGGTCTAGTGCCAATTTCATTTTAAATTTGCACTGCTTGTAAGGACTCTCTTCACTCACGAGGAAAATGAATTTAAGATGTTCTTAAATCATAGGGCAAGATCATGAAATCTTGTTACGAAATTGAATACAGCTTTAACTAAAAACTTGTACCACAAACCTCGAAAAATTTAGCTTGAAAAATAGTTTCATAAGATCCAGTTAATCCATAAACCACATACCGTTTTACCATTAGCATGAATCAATCCAGTCGAATTGATATAAAGATAAATTGGCAGGTTTGGATCCATCCATTGCAGGTAAAGCAGTTCTGCAGTCACAAGCTCTATGGCAGCATCAACCAACTAATCAACAGAGACAAAGAGTTTTTTATCATTATAGGGTACAAATCTAGCAGAGACAATGAATTAGTAATACAAAACTGATAAAGAAAATAAAGATGAAAGACAAAGCAAAACTAGAGGTAAAAGGAATCAATATCCATACATCTGTAAATTTGACAAATTCAATGTCCCTATGGTACAGGGCTCTACTTTTATCCAATTAATAGAAGCTACCATTCAAAATATACAAAAAGCCATCTCTTAATGCTAAACTCCTTGTTTAGCCAATAGATATGTTTCCTAATTTGCACTTCAATGAACAAATCCTCGAAGAAGTCTGAATTGAATGAGCCAAATTGACCATTTCTACAATCTCCCACCCAAATCGGATATCCACCAAGCTGCAAGACAGTATCTGCTGGCCCAGCAGATGGAACACACTTCACCACACCACCCTCCACCCCACCCCACCCACCAACCCCCCCCCCCCCCCCCCCCACACCCCCGCGCGCGCGCGCACAACCATTTAATCCACTGCTCAATCAGAATTATGGCAGCTACCCTTCATTTTAGCTAAATGACAAGATTGTTTAAGGATTTGCAGCCATGTTATCTAGATGTTATTAGAAGGCAAATAGAAAAGCAAATGCTCTCATCAATGGGAGTGGGACCATGTGTCACTACTCACTACTTGTTGACCTGCGGGGGTCAACCCATCTTCAGCTTGTACTTTGAAATCATTTAATATATTTTACTTTCTTAGCATGAACACAGATGAACAAGAAAAACCTATAATGATGATGACAATGATGAACATATTTCACCATCTCAAAATGACAATAATGATTTCAAACTTCCAGGAAGGACCCACAAAAGAGGACTTTTAAAACCTGTGTCCTCTATCAACAAAAAATAAGATAAAATAAAATAAAGAAGCCATGTTTCCATCCCTTCCACTCAATAGACAGCAACCCTATTAATCATCCATGTATAAAAGAATGCTTCTTTTCAACACAATTACCATCAGGATATCCCTTGCATTGAATACATTCACAATACCCTTTCCCCCACACTGCCAGAGCCTTCCTTCAATTTTATTAAAAATAAATTACTTTAAGTTCTTACAGATGACCACAGGAAGACAACAAAAACTTGCTCCTCCTTTTAAAAATCCATCCAATTGAAGAAATTATTCTCAACCAGCACAATAGAGACAGGACACCACAATCATCTTTGTTGATTCGATTACCGGAGCTGCAAGCACTAAAACAGCCACACGTAGCATCCATTACAAATGCATTCCGAAGGCAAGGACCTTCAAATGCAGTATATTATGAGTCTAAATGATTAGCATGAGTAAAATTCAGAATACTGGACACATGAAATATGCTTTATCATTAGCACCAAAAAAAGATCACTTCAAGCAAAAGATGTGATGATATTCAACTATCAAGGCAACTACCTCTTAAAGTCTAATATTATTCTTAATGCAAAAAAGAAGAGTTATAAGGTTAACAGCCTAAAAGATTCAAGCTTGAAAGACTTACGGGCATTCCAATGTAAACAATTCGTCCATGAAGAAGCAATGATCGCAAGTCTGGCGGAGGCTTACTTGGCCAGTGTTTGTTGTCCTTAACGGCACTCTCAATCTGGTTCACACATAAAATAACAACAACAACAATAGTCAAGACTCGACAGAATCATGAAAGGTAATGATGACAGTGATGATAATGATGATGACTGAACAGACTAGAAAACATCCTCAGCCAAACAGAACCAAAAGGTGACGAAAACACATGCCTCTTCAAAACAGGAAGGCAAAAACAACATAAGAACTAACCATCAAGAGAGATTGTAACATCATCTTCTGGTTTTTTTTTCCCAAAAAAAAAAAAAAAAAAGCCATCAAGAGAGATTGTGAAAAAGATAAGGGGAGGGATTGAAAAATGCCATGACTGCAATTTAAGATGATTGAAAACCGTTTGCCAAGAAAAAAAAAGACAATTGAGAATCTGATTGCAGAATTCAGTTTGCAGAAGGAAAGGAAAATATAAGAATAACAATAGTAATACAATAATGCTAGCCACATTCCCTATCTCACAACTCATCTCACAACCATCTTATGTGGCACGCCTAACTAATTTGTTTTGCTTTTAACATTGTAGAGATGAGGGAGAGGAAAACTACGACATGGGACGGTTGTAAGATGAGTTGTGAGATGGGGAGTGTAGTTAGCATTATTGATAATAATAATATTTTACAAATGATGTTACCCTAAAACACTTTGCTTCTGGAATGGTGTTGAGAGACAGAGACCCTATATATCAATTAAAACAGGAAGAGCCCATCAAACATCAAACAAGAATTGAAGAATAAACAATGATATAGAAATAATCAATAGATCCACTCTACAACAACACCAACAATTAACAAAGGATTAAAGAGAAGAAAGCTAGCAATTACACCATCAGCCATCATAAATTGTAATATGCAAACATGGGGTTGCACAAATGGACTGTGAAAATATCATTTGCATTCACAAACAAAACCCATCTAGAAATTCAACAAAGAAACAACCAAACATCCAAGCAAACAAGAAAATTCAGCATATGAGTGTTTCAGCTCAAAAATAAAAAAGAAGCCACCAGATCAGAGAAAAGCAAATGTGACAAGAACCCACATCCTAAAACTTCAAAAGATCAAAAACCCAATTGCCAGATTTTAAAAAGAACCCTAGAACCCACATCGTAAAACGCCTAATCAAGACGCCTGCAATGAAATCAACCAAGAAATCAAACATGGAGTGAAGAACTCAAGAGAATGACTCAAACAAGGGACTTTCTTTCGTTGATTTACCTCATCAGGTTTATCCACCATGAGGGGATTTTGAAAGAGATTGAGATGAGGTGGGGTTTCTGGATTCTCGGAGTTAGCGACTGAAACGAGCTTGGAGAGGAAAGGATCGCGAGGGTTTAGTGGAGGCATTGGAACCGATCTGCTGCTGCAACTGATCCTTGGAGAAGAAGACATGGAAGAAAGCATCGCCATCTTCGCGTTGGAGGAGCACCAAAATCCAGTGGTCACGCACGCCATTTCTTCTTCTTCTCTCTCTCTCTCTCTCTCTCTCTCTCTGCACTTCTGTTTCCTACTTTTGATTTGATTTGTGCATTTCTTGGCGCGTTTGGGTGGTTATATTACACAAGGGTTTTTGCAAGAAGGCCCCTTAAAAAATCTCTCAAAAGGTCCCCTGCTTTTATAGTTTTACAAAACGATCCCTCTTCCGAGTGTCTAGTTTGTTCGTTTCTATGGTGAAATGACAAGAATACCCTTCAAGAAGACGTCTGTAGCTCACGCAACAGCAGTGCAGCACTACACATGAAGTGGTCCCCATGCGTGGTGAGCTGGATGCTTCTAGTTTGTTTGTCCTATATGATATGGTGCAATGGTGATTGATTGGGGATGAAACCCAGTCAATTTGGCTGGAGCCCTACTCCAATTGTACCTCACCCAACAGACCCACTGGATGTGTCATGTTTGATTAGGTTGGTCAAATAAGGTGAGGTGCCTAAACCTTTTTTTTTTTTCTCTCCCTAATGCTGGCACTGGGAACTGATCATAAACTGTTTTATGGGCGAGTCCTCGGCAAGCTGAGCAACAACTGGGGGATTAAAATTTATTGATTTTAATTTTCTTTTGAAGAATATAAATTTTAGTTACAATGTAGAAACCACTATTTACACCATTTTGAAATTTTTATAAGATTATTTTGTCCCAAACATGTATCAATTTTGCACTGCTTACCACCATCTCCAACACCCTTAGCTAAAATAAGGAAACCAACCCCCCACCCCACACCCAAAATTCCTTCTCAGGGATGTAAATAAGCTTTAAAGTTAGAAATTACAATAGAGGTTAATCAAAACTCTAATATATGAAATAAGCTCTAAATCACAAAACCACATACAGTCAAAACATGGAACCACACAAATCCTACCAACTTCCCAACTTTTTTTTTTTAATTTTTGGGGTAATCACTTCTCAATACTACCACAGAAACAAACATATCTCTAATTAATAATGTTAGTGAAGTAAATAGAAAACAATCACCACTTTGCAGTACATTTAAGTTTGTTGGATCTTTGATATATATATATATATTTTTTTAATTTTTTTCCCTTGTTGCAGGAGAATGGAGGAAATCAAACTGGGTCTTGCCAGAGCTAGAGCATTGATTACTTGAAATTACACATCTTAACAAAAAGGAAAGCTATGCCAAAAGAGGCGTCATTTATGGAAATGCCTCCACTTTTTCATCAGTTGAGAAAGTTGCATGCTGAAATTCATGGCTTCTTTGAATGAAGAGAAAAGTTGAAGAAAACTGTTCACACTTCAAAATTAAACTATGGACTGTTTTATCTGCGTGTTTTCTTCGCATCCAAATGAGACCCTCACAATCATAATTGCTTTTTGGGTATTCTGGATGCAGAGATATGGGTAGAGAAAACATGTGGAGAAAACTATTTATGGCACAAGCTTAATATATGTAAAAAAATTTTCTCCCCTCCATTTTTTATAGATGATGGCCCTTCCCATAGCATCTATTCAGTAGAAGGTCAGTTCATCAATGAGATGGAAAGCTTGGGACGGAGCCCATTGTTGGGGACGCATCCGAACGAGGCCCATGCCTTCTTCCTTCCAGTAAGCATAGCCAATGTTTCAAGTATCATGAACAAACCTTTTCAAGTCCTACTTCAAGGGCAGACCTAACTTAGGTACTTTCATGTCGGTGCAGTCACACCTGTAAAATTGTGCACTTTCAAAATCCATATGAAATTTTTGGATCCACTTGAAAAAATCCAATAAAAGTTATAAGTCTATCTTTAAAATCCATATGCAAATCTTCAATTTGTCTCTAAATCCAAACTACGTATGAGGATCGGCACCCCTCAAACGAAAATCCTAAGTACACCGCTACTACTCTCCAGAACTTAGTCATAAACTGCATAAGCATCATTTCAAGCAAGTACCCCTACTGGAATAGAAGTCACGGAGCTAACCATTTCTTTGTGTCTTACCATGACTGGTGAGGGCTAGATATATATTAAGATTTCCATATATTGGAGAATTTTCATACGCATTTGTCCCTCACCATTTTTTTCGTAAAAACTCTAGGTGGGGCCCATCTATCACTCAATTCAAACCTTACAACATACATGGGACCCCATGATAGCAACCGGTGGATTCACTATACACCAATCCTAACGGAATGAATTTGTGACTCATGGATGAAGGGGTTAGGGATATATGATTGGGACCAAATTTAATATGTAGAGTGCTTTCACATAGATCTTTCCAACCCCCTCAGTCTCATCCTTTTGTGGGGTTCACAGTGGGCCCCACCAAAAAGTGTGCACGAAAAGTCCATGAGGGACGTATGCACAGGAAAAGGCCCCTATATATATCAATAATATTCAAGTGATAACTATTTTCACGGAATTTTTCATGAGAACTCTAGGTGGGGCCCATCTCTTACCCAATCCAAACCTTGCAATACATAAAGGATCCCCTAATAGTCACACTCGGCAAGTCGCAGTCAAATCCGAATTTACTAGAACATTGGATCAACTATACACTAATCAGAATGAAATGAATTTATAGGCTACGGACAAAGAAGTTAGGGATATATGATTGAATCCAAACTTAATATTTGGGGTGGTCTCACACAAAATTCCATGAGAACTATACTCACCCGAATATTGTCCATAAATATTGTCATAGATAGAGAGAGAGAGAACCCACATGGGGTCTTTTTAGTTCCTAGCTGAAATTTGCACCTAATCTTATTTGTCACCCAACCCATGATTTTTGTTCGCTTGGAGCTAAACTTTTGCTAGAGTTACCATTAAAAAAATTGTTAGACTTCGCTAAATTTTACGTAAACTTTGGCAGTGGCACTACGTACTAGAGATAAAAAACAAAAGACATCCATTGAATTATTAGTGGACTTGCTCTGTACTATGACACATTATCTTTTACTTGTTCGAATACCGTTCTCCTCAATCTCTCATCATATTCACACTTTAACATGCTAGTCAAATTCGAAATGGTTATAAAATCCTAACCAGCATTCACCATTCAGAATGAAAATTTTAACGCTTATTTGATCAACAAGATAAAAAAAAATACCATCCCTTCCAAAATTACACATTCTACAAACTTTTTTTATTTTTAATTTTTTTATAGGGGCTGGTATCCAAATACAATACACAATTCAACACTCACTCAACTCACACGTACACATTCTGCAAAACTGAAAGAATCATTTGCATAGCATAATTTCAGACCATAAATAATCAACTGATTGAATTCCAACCAAAAACTTAACAAAGTTAAACAAATTCTTTAAAAAACATGATATCATCCTTAATTAGCCATAATCTTCAAAAGATCCACACCAAGATATGAAAGCAATGGATGCTATTAGAACCAATCAGTTGCCAAAATGATCAAATATCAAAGAACCTAACTGGAATTCAAGAACAATATGTACGTTTGCACTCAAAGAAACATAATTTCTGTTCAAAGATTTCAAACAGAAATGTAGGCGTGAAAATTACTGAAAGAAAATCAAAGAAACGTTGGAATTGAAATCCATTTAATTAATGGAATGGAATTGGAATTCTCCCTTTAATGAATGGAATTGAATTCATTTAAATTAAAAAAAATTAAACAGATTTTTCTCGTAATATAGAATCACTCCCATTTGTTTACATGTGTGGAACAGTAAAAATAAAATGGGGTCAAATCATGAACAAAGTAAAAATAAAGAGGGTTAAAGCAGATATAAATATTGTTTTTTAGAGTTTTCTTCTCTCCAAGTTATTATTACTCTTGATTGTAGTTAAAAAAGGAAAAACAACCAAAGGAGGAATACAAGGGTTAATGGTGTCGCATCCAAACTTTACTTGTCCCCTCCACTATTTTCATTCAAATAGCAATAACAAGATTACAATCAAGTAAAAACCTCACATCACCACTTTACTTTCTCTATCCAAGCAACAATAAAGTAAAAACAAACATAACATCATAGCCCACTTTTAATCTTCCCTTGCTACTAATTTTGCGAAACAAACAGCCCTGAACAAATCTTTGTTAAAAAAATTTAAAAAAAAAGTGGAAAATCACCACAACTCAGATTCCTCAATGTCAACTTTGCAATGGTCCAGAAAAAAAATCCAGAAAACAGATGCCTCTGATCGTCAGATCTTGGATATTTTCTAGGCAGCATCTATTATAGACCACATCTTTTCATCTCTTTCTACTTATTTGTATGTGGGGAAAGGGAGGGAACGTTTCCCTACATCCAAAGAGTGCTTTCAAGTCAGGAAAACATGGGAACACACGTTTGGTATAACGTAACCTTCTTCAATTTATGTTGTTGTATATTTTTCTTCGGTACCAGAAAGGAATAAAAACCACAGCTAAAAACATATAACACCCATACATTGCGCCAGTGCTCAACTTGTGAATTTTTTTTATTTTATTTGTAAAGGTGAAGTTCAAGGTAGGAGTGCCAAAAAGACCCCAAAGGCACTCTGCAATTAGCAGAAATTAGAACAAAAAATTTAGAACGAATCATTGGATGATATTGCTATTGGTGGTCTCAAAATGAAAGAACCCTTACAACATGATCCATATCAGAGCATCGTGGTTAAAGCTTTCAGTCGTGATAGAATGATAGCAGTAAGAAGCTTTCAATTTATGGAATTGTTGTATCAGGCAACTTCAGAATATTGTTAGAAGGCTGGATGCTATCAAGAGAGAATTACATCCCATCTACAATTTAAATGCGCTGTTTCCTGTCCCGTCCTTTCAGTGTGTCCATCTCCTCCATTAGTACCTCTTGACCACGCCAAAGAATCTGTACATGAGAAAGCCAAATAGCCCAATGATCATAATATTAAAATTTGCTCAAAAATCACTCAGATCAGCAGATGGTCATCAGGTGAAGGGTGACTGCATAAAAATGGTCAGGTAATTTGGAGACCACACATTTGATCACCATCCACTTCTGAATAAACTGGAATTTTCTCAGGTCTCTTGGATAAGGGGAAAAGGTCAAACTGCAAGTGATTACATTGATCTGTCTCCCTTATAAACACATAGTCATATGGATGGAAACAACTGTGTTCATGCGTCTCCTTTTTTTAGTAAATTCCTCAGCATCAACCAACATAGTCCAAGATCATACCTTATCGACGATACCAAAATCTCTTGCTGTCGTGCAACTCATATAGAATGGCTTTCGCATCACATTTGTCACTGTCTGAATTGACTGATGGGCAATTTTAGTTAGATCACTGATAAAATACTGTTTGATGCAATATATATTGCATCGTGGTGTAATAAACAAATATATTTTTCATCCTATCCTAGAGATAGGTTAATACATATCAGCATTTAAAGGATGCAAGAAAAAGGTAACTATGTATCTTACTTACACTTCCGGTGTGCGTTTTTAGAAGTTCAACAAGCCTGTCCCTGTTCTTAATGGCCTGCAGATGATCAAGACTCATTTGTAAGGTTCTAGAAAGTAATCAAAATATGAAAAATAATAAAGCAGGCTTTATATGTTTGTTAGCTACAAATGCTATGATACACTGACATTTCAGTGCAGCTTTGGAGATCTTCATCCAATATGTTGGGCAGTCTATTTTATGCTAAAGAAAATGAAGAGTGCAACTGCCAGGCTGGTCCTGGGTGAAGCTTGTCTAGGACCAACCAAACAGTTCAGTGCTTAGGCCAGTCCTCCTGCACATCCAGGTCCCATCCCAAAAAAGTGTTAACATGTCAGGTGGTTAGGGACGCGGGCGTGAGTACAAGAGTGCATCAGTTCAATTCCTCAAAAAAAAAAAAAAAAAAAAAAAAAACATGTTCCTAAGAGAAGCTCGTAAAATTGTTATAAAAAATGATAAGGCAGAAACACGATAAATGTGTGTTAGTATGGCAGTTGTGCAAATGCTGATGAAGAAAGAAAATGGGTGTAACTGACCTCTTTGGTATCAATATGGATATCACTTCTTGGCCTTGCACCACGTAATGTGCCGTGAGGTGGTCCAATCTTAACTGCAATGGAATTAGATGAACAGTATGTGGCATCATAAACTAAACCCCAATGAGAAAAGGGCTAAAGAGTTTACACCATTAAACAAAAAAGTGACAATGACAAAAGGGCGAGGGAGCCTACACCATTTAACAAAAGGTCACTCACAAACCTTTTGAATGGGGAAACATGAACCGTCTACCCCTCCTTCCAGCAGCAAGAAGTAGACAAGCTTGACCTATGGCAGAACCGACAGCAAATGTTTGGATCTGGACACAGCATATATTTCATCATGATGATATGTATGTATATATATTTCATCAGCATTGAAATTTAACTATTGAATTTTTATCAATAAAAAAACCCTTATACCAGAGAACCAAAAAGGATAAAAGTAACTGCGTAAGAACCACAACCTTTCAATACAGAAGTACTTTGAGTTTTAGACAGCAATTAGTTTCATATGCATAGGATTTTATTTAAAAGATAACCACTTCCTTCATCATTTTAGAAGTCCAGCGATAATCTTAGAATAAAAAAGTACATGACAGTACAGCATTCAGAAAAGGGGAAAAGGGAAAAATAAATAAATAAATAAAATAAAACAGAACATTTGAAACCAGCCTTTGCTGATAAAAGATTTTTCAGATTGAAGTTCATCAATCAGAGTATTTACATTGGCGCAAGAAGGAAAATCCTAACAGAAATGGCATCAAAATGGGGGCATAAAGGTCTTTCTTTTTTCCTTTTTCCTTCTCTTGGAGAAAGTATCAAATTTAATAGGGAAAATGTTGAACAAGGATAATTATGACTTAGGATCATGGTTCTTTTTTTCAATATTGGTGAATGACTTCGAAACCACCAAGTCCGATGTGACTCCAACTACCTGCACCAAGACTGGAACAAGTCTGTGCGCTCTGTAGTCTGTAGGAACCGAGTTCATACAACTTGGCCAATTCTCTAAACCCTACTTTGGTTATGTACAAAAAGGAGACAATCTTCATATAAGAAAATTGGTTTTGAATTTTGATATTCTAGAATCAGTGTGAAATGTCCATAAGAGCATCATACTACATTATCTAATACAAAAAATGAAATAAAATAGGAAACAGGTGCATTTAGGACCCCAAAATATAAGAATTGGCCAGCTAGGTGACTCGGGGTGAACCAAATCTGCACGTCAGCCCAATTTTTAAAACCATGTTCCCCACTACTATTTCAAAGTGTTATCGCTATGGCAAAGGAACTGCTAAGCAACAAAGTTATCACATCTTTCTAAGATGGACAATCAGAGTCTCAAGTGATTCTAAAAGAAACAGACTTCAAATGATATGCAAATTAAAAATGACAAACAACAAAATGCATGGAAGCTTTTGAAAGGGTTCTGACCAAAAAAGGGAATCTAAAAGCACATTGAAATCCAATACATGATTATGTATCAACACAGGCAGAAAAAGTAAACTACCGACAACACAATTAATTTGCAGACATCAACCAAAGCTAAGAGACTCTTGAGAGAACTTCAAAAACAAATCAGAATACAGCAATTTACTTCATTTGTCAGCTGCATCATAATATCATATATAGCAAAGCCTTCCAATGTTTCAGACTCCATTGCAACCTGGAAAAAGAATATCATTGTGGATAATAGAACATACAAAGCAGAAGTACTATAACCGTTATAACCGTTATATAATAGAAATCGCTCTGCAAATGGTGTACAGTCTCTGCCTCTCTGGTATATATAGATCAAAAGACTAAGTTAGATAATCTGCAGTAAATTTAGAGATATAATATGAGCTCATTTTGAGCTCAAATATCATTAATTCTCTTACAATGGTAATTACATCCAAACTTTTTTGAACTTCAAACAGAATTCTAAACTAAATATACTAATTTGCAGTTTCTCAGTGTTTGAGAACCGTCTTATTCTACAGCAGTATGAAACAGTCACCACCTAAACCATATGAACTGGGAACACCTTTTTTTAGAACTGGTAAATTCTTTAATTCATAAAAGAATCAAAAGAAAATGCAAAGTCCATAATAGGGAGCAAATTTCAAGTCATAAAAGTAGCCCCTTACATCTTGGGAATCTGCCCCTGCATAAAATGTAAATGTCAAACATTGTAATTCCACTGCCATTTTCAACCAGAACCAGGGACACACACACAAACAAACATGAGAAAAAAGGTATCCACTAACCAGAAACTTCTTTTGGGAATGTTGCTACATGATGCAACATCCAAATGCTGATTCTCCTACAATCCTATGGGAGAAGCTTATCTGATTCCATAAGTTGTTCCCATCCCTCATGACCGCAGCCTGCTGATGGCCAGCATGGATTGATGAAATTAATGATTAAGGGGCAATGTTCTCCTACGAGGTCCAACCTGTGGCACCCACTAAGATACATGCCCACCAATGGAAGGACAGATGGAAGGGAAGCCAAAATGTCAGCCCTACCAGATTATCCTAGTCCTTGATTTAACAGCCTTAAAGCATAATCGTGTCTTAATGCTGCTGTCATGGGCATAAACGGAACCCAATTACAGCGTGACGAGATTCAGTACTGCTGTTACAGCAGTAAACCGGCTCTGAACATAAAATGAAAGAGAATGAGCAGGAATGACCCACCCAATATGCTTAGAATGCGAGCATAAATCAGTGAGAAATAAAAGACAAACAAAAAATGGAGAAATAGTAGCTGGAAAACACACTGTTACTTCAAATCAAATTCATAAAACTGTAAATTATCCACCACTCTGACATTACAATCTCCTAATGTATACAACCATTAAGAAAGCTCTTGAAAATTTTGACGACTGTAGTTCCTAGGAAGACAAATTCATTGTTAAGTGGTTAGTTTGCCACACCTTTAACGCCAGAGCATTTTGGGTGTATTGGTTAGCACTTGAGATGGCATTAAAGCTAACACGTCCTGGGTTCAAATCCATGCCCAAAAAAAGGCCCATGCTGCATTTTGTGTGTAGACACGTGTGTGCAGAGCAAAAGGACCCCATGCCACGTCTTGTGCAAGTGTGTGCTTCAAGTCTAGGCGGTGTCCTGCATGCTGGGGTGTTAAGTAGTTAGTTTGCCACACCTTTAACACCTAGGCATTTTGGGTGTATTGGTTAGCACTTGAGAAGGCATCAAGACCAACACATCTGGGGTTCAAATCCGCGCAAGGCAAAGAAAAAAGGCCCATGTAGCGTTTTGTGTGTAGACACATGTGCGCAGTGCAAAATGACCCCATGCCGCATCTTGTGCAAGTGTGTGCTTCGAGTCCGAGCAATGTCCCGCTGGAGGGGGTGTAAAGTAGTTAGTTTGCCACACTTTTAACAACTAGGCATTTTGGGAGTATTGATTAGCAACTTTAAATTCAAAACTCACTTGCTAAAACAAAGGCAAATAAAGAAACTTACCAGTCACTTTCGTGGTCACTAGTCGAATGATGTACATATAGTTCTAGAAATCTCCACCAACATCAATCAAATTCCCTACTAAATCATATTATCTTTATTTCCTAGTACTTGGTTGCTAAATAGATCCAACTAATAGCTACAAGGGGCAAGAAAATCAAAGAATTAAAGCAATGACTGCTGGCTGGTACGAACAGCTTTGACATTCTCTGTTGTGGGACTCATGTGGCCCACCATCCATTGCTTCAAGTAGGCTGCAGGTGAGGACCTGTTCTTACATTTAGAATTTCTGAATATTACAAAACAGTCCCTGTATCCTTCCAAATTATCAAAACAGTACCTATTTTTGTATTTCAATAGTAGGCATTTGAGACCCCCTATTTTTGTATTGGCATAGTAGGAATTTGAGACTGTTTATGCCCCAAATTTCAATTAAATCTTGTTGTTGTAAATTGTTCCACATCACTTAACCATAGATTTTTTTTTTTTTTTTAGATTCAATCCAATAGTCAGTGCAGGGTCAATGAGTTTAAAATTGATCCTAATGCCATATCAAGGAATAACAAGAGAATCAAAGGGGCTGCATTGATCAATAGTGGTCATAGTAGACCCCAAGGAGCTGAAGTTCATATGCAGTCTATTAACTTGGGGTTCATCAGTTGACTTGAACCCAGACCTAGGACATCCTTGGGCCCAAAGCTTCTCTTCTTGTTGTATAAACCCATGTTGGTATTGACTTTAGAAGGATGGTATAACGGTTGTAATAGATATGATCAACCCAATTAAGGGAATCATGATTGTAAACTTTCCATGGATGTATATTAATCATGTATATAGAGAGGGGTCCTCCAAAGGAGGTGGGCACCCAAAATTTCTTCCAAGTTCATTTTTCTCTGTTTTCTATGTTCTCTTTGTATTGATACTGTCCACTCATAGAAGATCTCTCTCTCTCTCTCTCTCTCTCTCTCTCTCTCTCTCTCTCTCTCTCTCTCTCTCTCTCTCTCTCTCTCTCTCTCTCTCAGGCCATTAAAAAATGAGCATACCTCATTAAAAAAAAAATTATATGCTAAATTATAAAAGGAGAAGCTGGCTAGAGTCACATTTCCTCATGAAAAGCCTAAATGAAATCAGCAATGAAAACAGGTCCATGGTGTACCTAGACGGCTAGACCTTAATCCATACCCAAATGGGAATATGGTACAAGACCAAAACCTGTATCTAATCTTAGCTTGTGTATCTAAATCCATACCTATCACCCAGTTTAGACCCTAACGTAAGTCATAGTTTGTGCAATATATGTTAGATATTCTCTATATTTAAGAAATAACCTCATCTATGCATGCCATTTCTTCACTAAGTCAACACAGAATCTGCAAGTTTGCATATAAAAATGACTATAATGTAAATATATAAATTACAAATACGGGATTCTGTTATTTAGGTCCACATGAACCCTGGAGCCACTTATCAGTCCGTGGCAAAAAGCACTATCTTAGCAAAACTCACATGACGGGAAGAAGGAAGATCAAACGTAGTGAGAACGCACTCACAAAAACTTGGCCTCGAATTGGTCTTTTGGTTTCCAAATTTCACAAAGTTGGGTATGAATATGATAACTTACTTTTCTATTAAACCAATATATTAAGGTAGTGTTTCAATGGAATGGGGGCTCAAATGCTATTTAAAACTAGGTAATCTAAGTTAACTTGGCCTAGTGTGAGGTAAGAGGTTAATCTTAAATTTTCACTGCCTGTAAGGACTGTCTTCACTTATGAGGAAAATGAATTTTCTGATTTTCTTGAATCATTTGTTATAAGGCAAGATCATGAAATTTTTGTAGGAAATTGAATACAACTTCAACTAAAAGCTTGTACCACCAAACTAGCCAAAGTTAGCTTAAAAAATATTTTCATAAGATCCAGTTAATCCACAAACCACATACCGTTTCATCATCGTCACAAGTCATTCCAGACGAATTAATATAAAGATAAATTGGCTGGTTTGGATCCATCCATTGCAGGTAAAGCAGTTCTTCAGTCACACGCTCTGTGACAGCTGGTACCAACTAATCAACAGAGGTGAAAATTTTTTTTAGCATTAGAGCATATAAATCTAGTACAGACAATGAATTAGCAATAAATGAAAGGCTACTATCAATAAAGAAAATAAAGATGAAAGAGATAGCAAACCTAGAGGTAAAAGCAATCAATGTCCATACATCTGTAAATCCATTGAATTCAATATCCCTATTGTACAGTGTTCTACTTCTACCGTATTAATAGAAATTACCATTCAAAATATACAAAAGCCATCTCTTAATGCTAAACTTCTTGTTTAGCCAAGAGATCTGCTTCCTAATTTGCACTTCAATGAACAAATCCCGGAAGAAGTCTGAAGTGAATGAGCCAAATTGACCATTTCTACAATCTCCCACCCAAATCGGATATCCACCAAGTTGCAAGACAGTACCTGCTGGCCCAGCAGATGGCACACACACATCATCCCCCCAACCATTGAATCCACTGCTCAATCAGAATTATGGCAGCTACCCTTCATTTTAGCTAAATCACAAGATTGTTCTAAGGATTTGCAGTCGTGTTATCTACATGCTATTTTAAGGCAAATGCTCTCATCTATATGATTAGCAATAATACAATTCAGAACACCGGAGACTGAAATTTGTTTATCACTAGCACCAAAAAAAAAAAAATGATCACTTAAAGCAGAAGATGTGATGATGTTCAACTAACGAGGCGACTGACCCTTCAACTCTAATCTCATTTTTAATGCAAAAGGAAGAGTTATAAGGTCAGCAGCCTGAAACATTCAAGCTTGAAAGACTTACAGGCATGTTGATGTAAACAATTCGTCGATGAAGAAGGAATGATCGCAAGTCCGGCGGAGGTTTTCTCGGCCTGTGTTCGTTGTACATAATGACACTCTCATCCTGGTTCACACAGACAATAACAATAACAACAACAACAGTCAAGACTCAAGAGAAGCATGAAAGGTGATGATGACGACGACGACGACAATGATGATAATGATGATAACTAAACAAACTAGAAAACACCCTCCACCAAGAGAACATCAAAGGGATTAAAGAGAAGAAAACTAGCAATTACACAATCAATCATCATAAATTGTAAAAATGCAAACATGGGGTTGCACAAATGAAGGGACTGTGAAAATATCATTTGCATTCACAAACAAAACCCATGTTGAAATTCAACAAAGGAACAACCAAACATCCAAGCAAACAAGAAAATTCAGCATATGAGTGTTTCAGCTCAAATATGAAATAGAAGCCACCAGATCAGAGAAAAGCAATTGTGGCAGGAACCCACATCCTAAAATGTCAAAAGATCAAAAACCCAATTGCCAGATTTTTTGTCTGTTGATTCACCTGATTAGAGTTTGCCATGAGGGGATTTTGAAAGAGATTGAGATGAGGTGGGGTTTCTGGATTCTCGGAGTTGGAGACTGAAATGAGCTTCGAGAGGAAAGGATCGCGAGGGTTTAGTGGAGGCATTGGAATCGATCTGCTGCTGCAACTGATCCTTGGAGAAGAAGACATGGAAGAAGGCATCGCCATCTTCACGTTGGAGGAGCACCAAAATCCTGTGGTCACGCACGCCATTTCTTCTTCTTCGTCTCTCTGCGCTCCTGTTTTCTACTTTTGGTTTGATTTGTGCATTACTTGGCGCGCTTGGGTGTTTATATTTGGTAGAGGGGTTTACAAGAGGACCCCTATGTTCTAAAAAGCTCTCAGAAAGGCTCCAATGTTTTATATTTATTTTACAAAAAAGGCCTCTAATCCGACGGTGTGTGTAACATCAGACGATTAGTTTCTGCGGAAATGACAATCATACCCTGTACTGTATTTCACGCACCGCACATGAAGTGGTCCCGTGCGTAGTGAGCTGGATGCTTCTAGTTTGTTTGTCCTATATGATATGGTGCAATGGTGATTGATTGGGGATGAAACCCAACCAAGTTGGCCGGAGCCCAACTCCAATTGTACCTCACCCACGGACCCAGTGGATGAGCCAGTTTGATTAGGTTGGGTCAAATAAGGTGAGATGCCTAAATTTGTTGATATTTTTATTTTATTTTTATCCCTAAAATTATTTTATTATTTTTTACTTTTTTTCTTTTTTTTTTCACGATTTGTGTTTCAAAAGATATGTATTTATTTTAGAAATTTCTAGAAGTTGTATAAAGCATGAAGCATAGTTTGCTAGATTGATCCCACCATTAAATTAATCATGTCTAAAAAACAGTAGTCAAAAACTTAAATTAGGTCCATTCATATGAAGTTGATGGAGTGGCATGAGACATAGGTATGCTCTTCATGTCTTATATTTGAAATCTGACCCCAATTTACCAATTTGCATTTGTATGAATTTAACATGTGCAACCGCATCCCAATAGCAATGGTTGTTAGATCAAATAACTAGACATTAATGATATTGCGTCAATGAATTGGATTTTAAAGGTGGGGCCTCCCTAATTAATATTTTACATCGATTGTGCGGCCTCTCTAGCAGTCTGCATAAATTGATTCGCTGGACAAGTGATGGGCCCTTGTATATCATGTTGGAATTTCTAATCGTCCAATTATAGGTCTTGTGATTCTACATCTAAGCAGCAAGAGGCATTGGGAAACTCTGATAAAAATAAAACTAGCAACAAAGGGACATGCTAATTTTGGGTAAAATAAAAGATAAATTGGTGTTTTTTTAGAAAACAAATTGGTAAAAATTAAATTAGCAACAAAAATATTCAAAGCATCATGCAGACCACATGCAACCTCATCCCAATAGCAATGCTATGTGCAAATCTCATATCTTCATCAATAAACTAAAACATCAACACCCGTTGCCCTCTCAACATCATGGTCAACAAAATTATGTGATCACAGCCTATTACCTTCATTCATGCAGACATTACTAATCACCATCATAATCATTTATGATCAAAATTGATTTTCTACCAACTCCCATGATCTTACTGGCAGCTCCACCATACGCCCTAAAAATAAAAACTCTCACCATGAAGAGGCAAAAGCAGTGTTGAATCAGTCGAATAAAATCACCATAGGAACTATAACAAAACACACTCGTATGGAAAAATTTTTTTTCTTCTATAGAATCATATGGAGTTAAAAAAATAAAAAAATAAATAAATAAGCAAGTGCATTCCATTATGACAAGATTTTTTTTTGGGTAAAATCCAAAGAATTAAGGTATAAAATAAAAGTTATATTTTCAGAGTTTTAATAATTTACAATTAGCGGGTTGGATTAAGGCTCTTATTTCATGAGAAAATTGGGAGCCACCTTGTGGAATTATAGTGACTGGGCCCATCATTTTAGTAAACGATATAGAACCTGTCATTTGCGTTATTTTGAAAATTGTAATAGGGTTAATTCATTCAAGAAACTTATAAAATTTTACATTGCCTGCCTCCATCCGCCTTGGTAAAAAAACTCTAAAAATAAGCAACACCTTAGCTTATTTTTCCAAGGCAAAAGCTTTAATTTGCAAATAAGCTATAAAATTATAAATACAAGTCATGGTTTACCAAATGCTCTAATTTTTAAGAGGATTTTACCAAAAAAGTCATCTAAGGGGATTACCAAACCATAAAACTCGCCCTCACTGTGGGTGCACCAGAGTGGTCACACTATTAATTTTTTTTTCATCTAATTGGGAAGTGTCGATATCGCCATAAGTTTTGTATACCAGCGGCGAAATCGATGTTCCCCTATTTCCATTTAAATCCAATAAACCCCTATTTCTTCTTCTTCTTCTTCTTCTTCCTTTCATGAAATAGTGGTTCCAAAGCTTTTCATTTTCCCACTTTCATAAAAAGTGATTGAAAGACTTACTAAACTAGCATACTAAATACCTTTAAAGACCTAAAACATCCAAAAGCTCCAAACCATGTAAGTCTAATGTAGCCTATTAGAAAATGGGCAACAACTTCCACTAAACTTATCATAGTTGCAATACAAGGCTCGTTAAAAAAGGTTGGAACAATCCAAGACATTTGACGCATAAATATTGAATACAGCTTTCAACTAGAGATAAGCTCTCAAATTTTTATAGACTGCTTTCTATACAACCAATGTGACTCAAATAGTTGACCTTTTGATTGCGACGATGAGCACCTTCATACTCTACTGCATGATATTATCAAGATTCCTCAATGGTATATGGTAAATTTTGATTTGTTTGAGAGACTTTCCAAAAAGTGAATGTGTTTTCATCGAAACTCTAACCGTCCTCAAATTTGCATTCTGAGGGTCATTTTCATCAAGTTTGACATTCATATTAGAAACACCTCTCATGAATTACACAATTAGCTAATTCACCACTCAAGTCATTACTAAATTCTTACGTGTTTTATATGATCTTTCTCACCCAAAAGATTTAAAGAAAAAACAGTCAATTCAGATCTGCAATTCACATATGAAATTCCAATCCAAAGTTCTAGATTTCATCCAACCCACATTTACAGAGATATAGTTTTAAAAAAAACTAAGATGAAAAGCCTATTAAATTGTTGTTCATGAAGGAAAAAGATGAAAAGCCTTGGAACCACTCTTTTATAGAAGGAAGAAGAAGAAATAGAGGTTTTTCGAATTTAAATGAAAAATAGGGAAGCATCGATTTCGCTGCTGGTATAAAAAACCTGTTGTGATATCAATGCTCTCGAATTAGATAAAAAAAAAAAAAAAAGAACCAGAGTAGTCACGTATGACCAATCTAGTGCAATCATACCTATGGTGAGTTTTATGGTATGGTAGTCTCCTTAGATTTTTTTTTTTTGTAAAATCCTCAATATTTAAACTAGCACAATAACTTGAACCATGTGGCTAGGATCTATGTTCCATATAATTAGTTTTGAAATATTTTAGGAAATAAACACACATACAAGCGCGAGCGCACACACACCACACACACACACACACACACACACATATGTGTGGGTGTTGTATGATTAGGTTACTCAACTAAGAGGGTAAGAGGTCATATGTTCAAATCTCTAATATGGTTGAAATTGAATTCAAAATCACTCTCTTTAATATATTAAAATACGCTCTAAATTAAAAAAGATAAGAGCTTATCTATGTCTAATACGCTATTTAGATGTGGTTTGCCTTCGATCAACCACAATCCTCCTTATCCCCATCCCTCTATTCTCATCCACTATTGTTGTTTCTCTCTCCTACGTGACATCCTCACAATAAACAGGATTGGTTCTTACTTTCACAAACCACTCCCTCTCTTTCTCCGTAACTGATTTAGCAGTTACCAAAGGGGTTTGTATATCCTGTGCTTTGCACAGGAGACCACTAGTAATATACTATTTGAATGTGGTTTGACTTTGATAAACGACAACTCTCCTTACTATCATTTTTCTATTCTCATCCACTATTGTTGTTTTTCTCTCGTATGTGATATCTTCACAATAAACAAGATTCGGTTCCATTTTTACAAACCACTCTCTCTCTTTTCTCCTTAACTAGTTCAACAGTTACCAAAGGAGAATATAAGAAAGTGAAATCCAAAGGAGGAGAGAGAGGAGGAGTTTGCATCCTCACAATAAACAAGATCTATTCCCACTTTCACAAATGACTCTCTCTCTCTCTCTCCTCCCTAACTGTAGTTACCAAAGGAGAAAGTGAAATCCAAAGGAGGAGAGAGTGGAGGAGGAGAAGTGCATTACCAAAGCTAAAGCCAAGACCAAATTTCCAATTCCCTCCGAGCTGCACCACCAGAGACCAAGCCAAAGCAGTACCGTTGAGTCCTTCATTGGAGGTAGTGTGGGGGGCTGTCGACGTATAGAGAGGAGAGGCCAGAAGATGGAGGGGTTTGTATATATGCACGGCGGACCGCTACTTTGCAGAGATAACAATGTCTAATTCTCAAAGGATTAGCACCAAAGGATTTTGAAAGCCATGTATTGAATATGGGCTTGTATGAGATACTTTATAACAATCAATAATGTATGACATTGTTTATTGATCAATAAAAGTAAACGATTTCACAATTCTTTCTTTGTTCTAATATTACATGTGTTTTTGTAAATGACGTGAGAATATTAAAGTAATATGACATTATAGCACCCAATTAAAATAGGAAGTCATATTAAAGTATCATATTTTACCATTATTAAAGAACTTGGTTAGGGAAAAATACTAGTGTTGTAATTATGGAAGGAAACATATCGTTAAAGATGTGTACCTACCACAGTTCACATTAGTAAACTAACACCGCCACAGTTCACATTAGTAAACTAACCTAATCACAGATTAAAGGCCTTATAATGAAAGTTTGGAGGATAACCATTTTATTAATGATGCACATCGGTTAGAGTTATTTTCAAAAATTCGTTGTTTATAAAATGAATTTTAATCAAGAAAATTTTTGAGGTATGTGATGGTCATATGGGCCAAGTGGGAGAATGTTGGAAACCTAGGTGGTGGTCCATATGACCATCACCGTTCCACTGTTTGAACTACTTTCCCATAACGACCTCATCCCTTATCCTCGATTTGTTTCTGTTTTATTTTTCAAAACTGTGGTTATTCTAATCTAAGGGATGGGTTTTAGTTGAAGATAGCAAATATCTTCCGTTATTTAAGTTTTCTGTTGATGGAGGAAAGCTATAAAGGATATTCTGGGTGACTCCTCTGGCCATGGATATTCCCACCTGATATCCATTATTCATCAAGTATCAAAGTAAGGCACAGAGGAGTTATAAATCTTGCATCTATTGCCCGCGCTTGATTTCGTTGCATTTTTTAGTTGCAATTGCTATGAATTCAGGTGTGCCCATATCATTTAGAAATCGGTTTATGATTAATCTAACCGTAGGGTGTAACATTTGATCCATTAAAACGCTTAATTTGGGGCCATTTTAGCTTACAGTTTGTATATATGCACGGCGGACCACTACTTTGCAGAGATAACAATGTCTAGTTCTCAAACTTTCCTCGTATAAGGTGGGCCAGGGGCCCACAAACATGCCGCATGGCATAATTGTTTTCAAAAACCGAAGTGGTGGTGCGGTGGTGGGCTGTTTGCAGCAGAGGATATGGACTCCCAACCGTTTCTCCTACGAGCAGGGATCCTCTCTCCCACTCTCCTCTTTCCTCTCTCACAAACAACGAAAAAATATGCATTTGCCCACAAAAAAATATTTGCACTATCCCCACGAAATGCCATTCTTGAACTGCCCCTCCTCTCACATCCCCTTCGTTCTCTTTGTCCCTCTCCTCATCTTCTTTCTTTCTCCCTTGGACCAACGCCATTTCCATCTCTTCCACAGCTTCATCTCTCAAACCCACACACAAGCAAACCATGGAACCACACAAGTCCTAACAACTTCTCAACTTCTCACTACTACCACACAAACAAACATTTCTCTAATCAATAATGTTAGTGAAGTAAGTAGAAAACAGCCACGATCACTATGCAGTTCACGTAAGTTCTGTTGGGTTGTGAAAACTGTGTTCATAGATGAATCTTTTTTTGTTTTTTTTTTGTCTTGTTTCAGGAGAAAGTGCTGAAGAAATGGAGTGGTTTGGAGGAAATCGAACTGGGTCTTACAAGAGCTAGAGCATTGATTCGGAGAGCGGTTACTACGCGCAATTACACTTCTTACAAAGAGGAGAACTATGTGCCAAGAGGAGCCATTTTTCGCAATGCCTATGCTTTTCATCAGTTGAGAAAGCTGCTTACTGATATCAATGGTTTCTTTGAATGAGGAGAAAATATGGAGAGAACTGTCTACACTGCCAAATTGAACTATGGACAGTCTCATCTACTAGTTTTCTTTGCATCCAAATGAGTTCCTCGAAGTCCTAATTGCTTCTTGGGCATTTTAGATGCAAAGATACGTGGCAAAAACTATTTTATGGTGCAAGCTTGTGATGTAAAAACGTTTTCTTCTTCTCTGTTTTTTTCTACCTTGTCCCACACTTTTTTAGGCTCAGAGGCAGACCGAAGTACATTCTTTTGGGGGCGTCAAACCTGGTCCACTTTGAAAATCCGACGAAAATTATATAGGCCTGTTTTCAAAATTCATATAAGAAGCCTACAACCACGCTAAAAATCCACATGAAAATTCTGATTTTGCACCCAAAACCCAGCAACTTGTTTGTCACCACCCACGCGGCACCCACCTACCTGTTCCACAAACGCCCTCCTTCCCCTGCCCCACTCCACCCGAACGAAACTGACCACTGATTAAGTGTATTGTCTTACTACATGCAAAAGGGCTTTAGTAGCCTTAGATGGGACAAGAAGTAACTTCGAAATCCCTTCGAGTTTAAACTAGTATAAAAAAAAATGTATTAGATCCTCAATTCTCCACGTGTGAACCTCAGATGTGCAAATATCTGCATATAACTCACATTTTTGGATGGAAATGTCAGTGCAAAAATTTGCCATAAAATATCTGGTATTTATGCTTTTACATTTACCTCAGGAGCCACATTGAGATGGAGAGGAGATTCAAGGTATGGACATATAAAGAAGGGGAGCCACCACTCATCCACGATGGCCCTTGCCGTAGCATCTACTCAGTTGAAGGTCAGTTCATCAATGAGATGGAGAGTGGGCGAAGCCCATTCTCGGCGAGCCATCCCCACGAGGCCCATGCCTTCTTCCTTCCGGTAAGCATAGCCCAAGTTGTAAGTTTGGTGAACAAGCCCTCCAAGTCGTACTCCAGGGACCCTCTCCAGCACTTGGTCACTGACTACATCAGCATTATTGCAAACAAGTACCCCTACTGGAACAGAAGCCAAGGGGCTGACCATTTCTTTGTGTCTTGCCATGACTGGGTAAGTGAACCCTCTTCTCCCTTTTACTAATTTTGCGTGTAATATGAATATGTGTGTGTGAGAGAGAGAGAGAGAGAGAGAGAGAGAGAGAGAGAGAGAGAGAGAGAGCACATGGGGCTGAATTTTGGTTTAGTTTTTAGCGCATGTACTGAGTTGGCTCTAAATATTTTGGATGAAAACTGGCACCTGATCCTATTTGTCACTGATCCCATTTATGGAAACTGCACTAATAAAACCGTCACACATCAAAGTGCTCTAGTGCTAAAATGAAGGGTTAGACCATCTATTTAGGGCATTTCTCATTCAATTTTTACAGTATTCTTATTAGTTGGTTGACAGTAGTGGTGATTTTTGGCCCATCTTTAATCCACACAAAGGCCCCTTAAAACCCATGATCCACACAGGACCAGCATTTATGGAGACTTTCAACCTTCCATGGTATACACTTCTAAACGACATTTGAAGGTTTTTTCTTGTTTATGCAACACATTGAAGAATCATTTCAAAACCACTTATTGTATTTGTCATTACATTTCTACTTACGGTCTATCAGGCACCGGATGTTTCTAGGGCCAACCCTAAGCTCTTCAAAAATTTCATCCGGGTTCTTTGCAATGCCAACACTACAGAAGGTTTTCAGCCCAAGAGAGATGTTGCAATACCTGAGATCAACATCATCCATTATGATCTCCTCCCTACAATGAGCGTCGGGCAATCACCTTCAAATCGATCAATACTAGCTTTCTTTGCTGGTGGTGCACACGGGCACATAAGGGAACTCCTACTTGAACATTGGAAGGACAAAGATGATGAGGTTCAGGTCCATGAGTACCTCCCAGTAGGCCACAACTACACTGAATTGCTGGCCCAAAGCAGGTACTGTTTGTGCCCAAGTGGATATGAAGTGGCCAGTCCTAGATTGGTAGAAGCCATCTCCACCGGCTGCGTGCCGGTGATAATCTCTGATCACTATGCGCTTCCATTCAGCGATGTTTTAGATTGGAGTCAATTCTCTGTACAAATACCCATAGATAGGATAGAGGATATTAAGGTGATACTACAAAATATTACATTGGCTAGATATCTATTGTTACAGGCAAGGGTGATGGATGTGCAGAGACATTTCTTGCTCAATCGCCCGGCACGGAGCTTCGATATCACCCATATGGTGCTTCATTCAATATGGCTAAGGCGGCTTAACCTACGGCTTCCCTATTGATATGATCATTGTTGCTCACCGTATAAGAAATCTTTGGAAGGAAGAGGAGCAGTGTTCATATTAGCAAAAGGTGATTCAATTAAGGAGCTATGTCCATATTAGCAAAAAGTGATTCAAGTAACTGGTGTTTATAACATATATTTTTTGTGTTTTGGAGATCTGTAGTGCTGAAAAGAAATGGCAGTAAGGGCTTTGTGGACCTTCGGTCTTCTTTGCATTTCATGGGTGGGGCGGACCCAAGTATATTTATGTGGGTAAGACCATCGTGCACTTCCAAAATCTATATTAAAAATTTAGGTCTACTTTCAAAATTCCAATAAAAGCATAGGTCCATCTTCAAAATCCACATAAAAATTCTTAGTTCGCCCCTAAAACCAAGCTTACCTATTTGGATCTGGACCCCTCAAATAAAAATTCTTGATCCATCGTTGAATTTTGCATGGCTTGGATTTACAGCCATCTCCTGCATAGATGTGGGTTATTCGTTTCTCTACAATATTGGCAGCCATAAATGGATTCTCTAGCTGAACAAATCTTTGTAACTACAAGGTATTAAGAAGGCAATTGTGGCAAAATACAGCAGGATTTGTTATAACATTTTATATATTTTTGGGAAAGTAGCGGAGAATCAGCTACGAAGTGGCTCTGCCAAATAAACATCACGGATAAGAAATCAAACTAGGCAAGTGGATTGTATTTATAATTGGATTTTGGTGCCAATCATTGCACTGATTCACTTCACTTATTCCAATGACCCAGGCACGGGATCTTCCTTAATCTGTTGTTCCCCCAGACAGAGGCCCGCGGTTCGCAACCATTGACCTTCGTATTTAACATTTATGCATGCTTTTGAGCTCATTTATACATCTCATGCAAAGATTAGGCATACAAATGGGGCCATTTTCCTATAAAATGTTTTGATACCTAACAAGATTAGAAATGAGTACACCCAATACAGAGGACGCCTGGGACAGGTATCCACCACCACCTATGTATAATTTATTTCAAAAATTTTATTCATTTCTTGAACGTTCATAGATTTTGAGATCATGTAAGGATATGACATATGCAATCTGTTCAACGTTAATAGTGCTTTCATACAAACATGAAAATTTCTTTAAAATTTTTCCTAAGACTTAGGGGTGTCTTCTGAAATTTTGGGGGTGCTGCTTCTAAACTTTTCAATCACGTTACATGAAAATATTGAAGTGCTCAACTTATTCAAGAAAATATTGAAGTACCCAACTTGTTAAGAAAATACTGAAGCGTCCGAGTCCTGAATTAAGGCCCACATTAGTTCGATTGGGTGTATGTGTTGTTTTTTTTTTTTTTCATTTTTATATATTTCTCAAAATCATCTTATCCAAATTGCAATTTTGGAGCACAGAAAATTTAGACTTAATTTAATGCAATTACAACCCCTCTCGTGTGAAGTACATTTGGACACCATTTCAAACCAAAGTTTATTCTAAATGAGTGCGAACACTCGGTGTAACGTTCAAATCAGTGTAAACAAAACTGCCTGAAGTATCATCTGTGTGTGTGTTCTTTTCATCTCTCTCCTAATTTCTCTCACCTGAAATATCACAAAAAGAAATCATTGTAAGTTGAACATACTGTGATATCTGCCTGTGTGCGCTCAGCGTCTAACCTGCAAAGCTTCAAATGGAATATTCCACAAAACCCGGCCGACTGGGCCCTCAAAAACCGGGCACCTGCTCTATTTTTAAGATCCTTTCTAGGTTGCCCATTGTGTAACTTGTTACACTCCAAACCATGTACATATGTATGGTATATATATTTACACTGAAATTTGATCTATACTATTTCATACACAAAACATAAAACCCAAATAGAAAGAGATTACCACCTAATCAAAACCACAAGTTCACAAGGTCCTACTTACAAAACCACCTTCAAATGAGCGCATAACTCATAATCACAAGCAACAGAGCCCATGCAATACAAGGCTTCACCAGATCTGCAGCTATCGGATTCACTTCTCGAAACCGCGTCAAACACCCATAAAGAGCAGCCACAAGCACCAACCCAACCGCCAAACCCACTCGAGTCGCACCCATAGCAAAAACGACCGGACCCCACAACAGCCCCAGCATCAACTGGGTCACAAACAGGGGGAATGCAGCTGCAGGCTGGTGGAACCCACCCTCAGCCCAAACAAGCCATGCAGAAAGACCCATGACAGAGGATGATAACAGGGTGGCCAGGTGGATGAGCCATAATGGTGGGTACCAAGCCGAGATGACCAGGTCGTTGTAACCTTGGCCGAGTTGAAAAAGGTAGATGGTGAGGGCTGTTAGGAGGAAGGGAAGGCCAATGGCTACGCCCATAGATCTGAGGCCTTTTCTGGCCATGGCTACCTTTTTGGCTCTTTTGTTCCTGCCTGTTATCTTTTGGCTACTGTCGGGGCTCGGTTCGGGTTCGTCTTTGCTGCTCGGTTCGCGTTGGTCTTTGATGCGTTGTTTGGATTCTGAAGATTCCATTGATGTGTAATTTCTAGAGAGAAGAAGAATGGAAACAGAAAGGTAGGAAATCTGTATTTCAGAGATGTGTGAGGTGACTTCCTTGTGGATGAGCTTGTTTTTCTGCATGCCTTCGGTCGTTTTAATGGAGGAGTGAGAGCTAGAAGGTGACAAGTGGGCGGAAGATGTGTCACTATTAGAATGATTCTTGAGTCCTTGTTTTGTATCAGTTCTACACGTGGATGACTGTTGCTTGCATTCAAATCTCATGTATTGCTTGGGACTTTGGGTGCAACCTGCAAGTGCAACTCAGGCGGGTTGAATCAGATTCTGGCCCAACTCGAGGTGGGTGACTCACAGAGTCAACTCAACTTCAACTTAGGGTCAACCGAGATCTGAATATATGGGTATAACTGTATAAGCTGTAAATTTTTACTCCAAACGATTTTAGGTTGGGTGAGATCAACTTTCAGTATTTCTAAGAATTAAAAGTAGAAAGGGTTTTGAGAAGATTATATTGATTAGAGGATTGGAATTTAGTGAGGGAATCCCTCACGGTCACTGTAAATGGTGAGGTGGGGACTCCCATCACGGCCGTGAGGGATTTCACTAGAGGATCTGGACTCATTGATGAGGTAAGTAGTAAAAGGCATAAGGTGAAGATATAGAGATGGACTCCAATTGTTTTTTAGGATTTAATCCACTACAGTCATGATTGGACATTCAGTTTTCAGCGTAAGTGATGGAATGGCCATTCGTGGATCCTCAAGTTTAGCAAATATAATAAGAACAGATTTACAAGAATTTCTAAGAACTTAATTTTATGCAAATTAAGAGCCATGAATTTTTACTAAGAAATAGCTGTTAAATATATTGTCTAGGAATCTAAAAAGTAAGTAAAACATTTTTGGGTTGAAAAAAATATAATAATTTACAATTACTACAGTATATATATATATATACGTGCCTGCGTGTGCAGTTGGTATAGTCTATTCAAATAAGACCTAAAATTAGATGACAAGGGATCGTGTGTGTTGTTCATTTGGATGGAAAATACAGTGGGCCCCACTATGAAAAATGGTCTGTGCGAACAATCCTTACAAGACCATTTCTTTTATATATATATATATACACATACACACAGAGAGACAAAGAAACATTTGTCGCAACTTACAATAAAATTAAGAGTTTTTCTCGAAAAAAATCCTCTTATATTGGTTGTATAATAAAAATGACCCCAAATAAATATATTGCTCGTAGTGGTCCCCTAGGCCCTTTTTGGATTTTTTTATTTTATTTTAAATATTGTTCATAAGCATCAATATCTATGCTCATACAAAACATTCTTTTTATTGTTTGTTGCAATGGTGATTGCAGTCATGAAAAATGTAAGATTTTTCAAGGGGTTTTGAGGATCCTAAAGGAAGATGAGCAGAGGTTTTATGGGTAATACCTCAATGATGTTTTGCAGTTTTTTGTAGAGGTGGATCTTGATCTTGATTCTTCTTCTTCTTGTTGCAAGGATGGGATTGGGAACATGAATAACTCTTCTTGCCATGCATTTACTATGCCACTCTTGCCCAAAACTAGGGTTTCTATTACAAGGGGATATAATGGAAAGTGGTATTTGGGTAGTGGGATTTTAGGCTACTTTTTTTTTAATCTTTTCTTTTTTGTTTTTTTTTTTGCTGAAACTAGCAATCTGAAAGCCCTAATTATTTATAGGTTTAATTGTGATGTTGTTAACTTGATGATGATGATGAAAGCGGAAGACGACAATAATAGCGCCAAGTTTGGGTAAAATAAAAACCTAGTGTTTGAAACCATCCCACTTGCTGAAGAAGGGGAAAGGAAAAAAGAGGTGAGAAAGATGAAGAAGAACTGAGGAAAAGATTTCATATGAGTATAGATATTGTTGCTTATGAACAACATTTAGAAAAAAAAACCCAAAAGAGGAAAAAGTTTCGCATGAGCATATATATCTCTGCTCAAGAACAATATTTAAAAAAAAAGCATAAAGGGGAAAAGGTTTGGCATGAGTATAGATATCGCTATTTATAAATAATATTAACAAAAGCCTTAGAAAGAGCCCAGGGGATCACTCTGGGAAATATATTTATTTGGGATCCTTTTTTGTTCCACAACTAATCTAAGGGATTGTTTGTTTTAGGCCATGTACATATGTAAACACTACACGTATGAAATGGTTTCACGCCTTCATGTTGTTTTTAAGTTTTACACATGTGGTGTGTAAAAAAATCAACCATTGGATCATTTTACATTATGAGATATTGAAGACATGACTCAAGCCATTAATCTTCATTTCTTGGATTTTGTGGGCCTTGATATGAGAATCCGAACCATTAGTCTTGTTCAAAATGCCATTTGTAGGGAAAAAGTCAAATTTTAGATGTTCATTCACTATGGATTTTGAGATATCTTCAAAAAATATATGAACCATTGGATGTAAATACCATTGTGACTGTGCACTCCATTAGCTGAACTGCTAGTCCTTTTTTTTTTTTTTTTTAATTTCTGGTTCTTCAAATGAAAGATCTAAACCATCCAACACGTTTGAAATGATTAAAACGGCCATGATACAAAATTTCAACTGCTGGATCATCTTATATTATGAGATATTTATGAAACAATTAAGGCCATTTATCTTAATTTATGGGATTTTGTGGGCCCCATTTTCATGATCCAAACCCT
The DNA here is from genome assembly GCA_037013555.1 of Sextonia rubra. Taxonomy (NCBI): domain Eukaryota; kingdom Viridiplantae; phylum Streptophyta; class Magnoliopsida; order Laurales; family Lauraceae; genus Sextonia; species Sextonia rubra. The sequence goes on along the minus strand of JASUAD010000007.1, from coordinate 11,145,065 downwards.
TAATCTCGTTCAAAAGGTCACTTTCAACTATCACGTCAAATTTTAAGTGTGGATTTAACATGGATCTTGATATATCTTCAAAAAATATATCAATCATTATTTGCATTTAGATTCACATTTGAAGGGTCTAAAAATGAACAAACAAAAATTATGTCTTACGTGTGAGTCATTTGCATAGAGTCATTTGCCTATGTAAAGCATTTTAATATTATATGTGAAATTAACAAACGACCCCTAAGGGGATTTTCCAATAAATACCCCATAGAACTATATATAAATGAAATACATTGGGATGGAATTTGGAATGGAGAGTAGACGTATAAAATATGGATAAATGTTCAGTAAAAAATTGCCGAAGTAGTACATGAATACAGATGGGTATATACAATGAACTTTTGCTTTAAAATGTTCAAGTCAAGCAATTGTCTTTGGGTATGTTATTGTGTATACATGCATATTTTATGGCTCCAAAAATCGGTTGGTAATTTATACGGGTGTGCACCTGGAAGCTTATTTTGTAAATTTAATTTTATACAATTTCAATTTTTTAAAGTAATCATAATAAATATGGTATTAATTTACTGTTTCTAAAGAGCTGTCTTAAGTTTATGTAAATTCCTTTTGTTTTCATAAAACAGCCAAATATTTCATTAGAAATTGGAATATTATTTTATCTTTTACAAAGTTCAGAAATGTATACAGAAAACAACCCCTGACAATTTCAATGTTGCACAGTGATCTCTTTGAAGAACTGGGCCACCCTTACAGCTGATCATACATCTATCTGCAGTCCCCACCTTTTCAATGACTTAGATATCTTTGGCCCCGGGTTGCTTGTGATTATCAGTGTCAACGCAAAGACAGTAAACGAGCGAAAAATGTTAACGCGAACCAAAAGGGGCCAGAGATTCGCGGCAGAAGCGAAAATGGTACGTTAGGGTTAGGGTCTCTTCTTCCCATACCTTCGATCGATCTTTCTTATTTTTTCAAATCAGGATTCCATACGAGTTTCACGATTGAAATCTTTCTTACGCAGCGGACCCAATTCCGTTTCAAATCCGATTGAATTAGCATTTGGTGGTTTCTCTTTCTCTCTTGTAGTTTGGATCTGTTGGAATGATTATATGTATGAATGTTTGTGGTTTATGGTTAGTTTGTTCCACATTGGTTGGTTTGTTGTTGTTCTTCACTTTTATATACATGGTGTTACGGTGAACATGCCATTGAATAGATAGGGTTGAGTGGGAAAAGAGTGGTAATCCCAAAATTTAATCCATATATATATATATACAGGATAAGGCTTTGATGTGGATGGCATGTTGAACCTTGTATGTGTGGTGAGGGGATAGTTATGGTTTTTGGGCTGGATTATAATCATGTTGCTGTGCAATCTTGGTTTTTCAAATTTGTTTCCTTGCCTGCATTTTTGTCACAAAAGGAACTTCCATTGTGCTTTTGAGAAATGAAATAAATGGTGTTAGGAGACTATAGCCTGCACAAGATTAATTTGAAATAGCCATGAATTTGGCTTGGTTATATGCATTACTAAGTTGATTTTCTGTGATGCTAATGACGGGGGGAGATGATGTAGCATGACACCATAATAGTGGGTCTGCTTTACATGCTTATCCTGCTTAACTCTGCGAACGTTAGTATCATGATTTGATCCAGTTGTCTTTGCAAGCTGTGTTTTGGAGATGACAATCTTATTCTAACTGTTGTGTTAATTTCAATTTTATTGAACATGAAATTGTTCATGAAAAAGCCAGTTTTACCAACAGTCTTTTTTTTTTTTAAATGAATTTGCCTGACAACTGTTGGGCACCAGACTGGGTTACATGGTTATATGTTCTTGTTTCATGGCATCAAAGCCAATGCCCACTTTTTAAGTCATTGACCATACTTTGTACTTACGTTTGTGAAGCCTGTTTAGTTTCACAGCTTCAAAGTCATCGACCATTCCTCATACCTATCCCTTTGAACCCTGTTTAGTTTCACAGCTTCAAGAGCATGTGCTGGAATTCAAGTTGAGGAGCAATTCAATGATATGCAATACTTGTCTATTTGATGAAAATGTGAATATTTCTTTTAGGCATGTTTGTGCACATCGGAAATGCTTTTCTGCTGAATTTTTTTCCTTTACCCCCTAAAGTTGGAAACATTTTCTACATATTTGTAGAAAATTGCCTGTTTTTTATGCTTTTCCTTGCAAAAAAGTGTTTGCACTTTGCAACAACTGATGGAAAATGCTTTTTGTAGAAAAAAATATGACAATTTACAATTACTACAGTATATTTATATATATGTGTGTTTGCGTATGTAGTTGATCCAATGGTCTAGTCTATTAAATTGAGACCGAAAATTGGATAACAAGGGATCGCGTGTTGTTCATTTGGATGGACAATACAGTGGACCCCTCTATAAGAAATGGTCTGTGCGAACTGTCCTTACATGACTGTTTCTTTATATATATACAAAGAAACATTTGTCGCAAAATACAATAAAACTAGGGGTTTTTCTCAAAAAAATTCCCTTAAACTGGTTGTAGAACTAAAAGGACCCCAAATAAATATATTGCCCGCAGTGGTCTCCTAGGCCCTTTCTAAGTTTTTTTTATTCTTATTTTTAAATATTGTTCATAAGCAACGATATCTATGCTTATGCAAAGCATTTTTTTTCATTGTTTGTTGCAATGGTGACTGCAGCCATGAAAAAGGTAGGATTTTTCAAGGGGTTTTGAGGATCCTAAAGGAGGACGAGTAGAGGTTTTATGGGTAGGACCTTGATGATGTTTTGCAGCTCTTTGTATCGGTGGATCTTGATCTTGATTCTTCTTTTTCTTCTTACAAGGATGGGATTGGGAACATGAATAACTCTTCTCGCCATGCATTTGCTATGCCACTCTTGCCCAAAACTAGGGTTTTCTATTACAAGGCGATGTAGTGTAAAGTGGTATTTGGGGTAGTGGGGTTTTAGGCTGTTTTTTTTTTCCTTTTCTTTTTTTTTTTTTTTTTTGAAACTAGCCATCTAAAAGCCCTAATTATTTATAGGTTTGATTGTGATGCTATTAACTTGATGATGATGATGATGAAAGAAGAAGACGATAATAATAGCACCGAGTTTGGGTAAAATTTAAAACTTGTATTTTAAACTGTCCCACTTGCTGAGAAAGGGGAAAGGAAATAAGAGATGAGGAAGATGAAGAAGAAACAAGGAAAAGATTTTATATGAATATAGATATTGTTGCTTATGAACAATATTTAGGAAAAAAAACCCAAAGAAAACAGGGGGAAAAGTTTCGCATGAGCATAGATATCTCTGCTTAGGAACAATATTAAAAAAAAAACGCATAAAGGGGGAAATGTTTGGCAAGAGCATAGATATCGCTACTCATGAATAATATTAAAAAAAAAAACTTAGTAAGAGCCTAGGGGACCACTCCGGGCAATATATTTATTTGGAGTCCTTTTTGTTCCACAACCAATCTAAGGGGATTTTTTCAGAAAAAAACCACATAAAACTATAAATAAATGAAATACATTGGGATGGAATTTGGATTGGAGAGTAGACGTATAAAATATTGATAAATGTTCAGTAAAAAATTGCCTAAGTAGGACATGAATACAGATGGGTATATATAATGAACTTTTGCTTTGAAATGTTCAAATCAAGCAATTTTCTTTGGGTATGTTATTGTGTATACATGCATATTTTATGGCTCCAAAAATCAGTTGGTAATTTATATGGGTGTGCGCCTAGAAGCTTATTTTGTAAATTTAATTTTATACAATTTCAATTTTTTCAAGTAATCATAATAAATATGGTATTAATTTACTCTTTCTAAAGATCTGTCTTAAGTTTATATAAATTCCTTTTCTTTTCATAAAACAGCCAAATATTTCCTTAGAAATTGGAATACTATTTTATCTTTTACAAAGTTCAGAAATGTATTCATAAAACAGCCATTAACAATTTCAATGTTGCACAGTGATCTCTTTGAAGAAATGGGATACCCTTACAACTGATCATACATCTATCTGTAGTCCCCACCTTTTCAACGGCTTAGATATCTTTGGTCCCGGGTAGGTTGTGATATCAGTATCAACACAGAAAAAGCGAGAGAAGGAGCGAGACGCCATGGCATTGAAAACGGCGGTGGCGGACCCTCCGATTCCCAACGGCTACAAGATATCAAAAGTAGCATTTGCTTCTATCTTGCTTGTTCTTGATACCCTTCTCGTCTCCCTCATAATCGCTTATGTCCCTTGTAAGAGACCAATCCTTACTTGTGTTCTCATTCAATAGATTTCATGCATTTCTTTGATTTCTTTGTATTTGATGGGTTTCCGTTATTGGGTTCTTCTCCAATTTCAGATACAAAGATAGATTGGGATGCATACATGTCTCAGGTTTGGATATTTTCCATTTTTTGCTATCTGTACTTTTCTGAGTTTTCCTCCTCTTACTTGTTAGAGATGAATTGGTTGAGATTTTAATGGGTTTTGAAGGAATTCAGGTTAGTGGGTTTCTTCAAGGAGAAAGAGATTACATGAAATTGAAAGGAGACACTGGGCCTTTGGTTTATCCAGCTGGGTTTCTCTATGTCTACTCAGCTATTGAATTTGTTACTGGAGGAGAGGTCTACCCAGCTCAGGTAATCACATGAATATGGAAAAAACTGTTTCTTTTCTGCTTTGATTGTATTTGATATGATTTCACATTTTAATTTGTTCATTTTTTGGGTTGTGAATATTGTGTTGATTTATTTTGGCTTTTCCAATTTGATATATTATTTTCATGCTTGCATGCCTCTACATTTTCGTTGTTGAATGTGGCCATCGTGGAATTTTATTTTTGAACATTTATTGATCACCAGTTTTAGAACTAGATGCCTCCAAATGAAATGATTGTTGGTACATGGCCGTCATGGAGGGGTCCATCATAACTACAGCGGGGCACAGTACCAGTTCAACCAAACTGCACATATTCTTATGGTTACTTTTGTTATATCAAAACTGCAATTCTAATTTCACTAACCTCAGGAATTTCTTTTGCCAACCAGTGGTCTCCTGCATCTTGGACCATAAATCGATGGAAGGCACACCTAACTCTTTAGCTAACTCAACACAGTGTGCTGCATATACACCTGCCATTTCATTTGTTCTTTCTGGGAGTTCTGCAGCTTTCTCACCATACAAAGATCTACAGCATAAACAACTAAAATCAACTAAACTATAGATGTTCTCTAAAGCAAACATGGGCTATAACATGTTGTGATTACCTCTTCTTGTTAAGAGTGTCCCTTGCCTCACGGGACAAGCCTATTCAGTTTCTAAAGTTAACACCAGGGGTCAAACCCTGGCCTTCCTCATGATAGAAGGCATGCCCTACCTCTGTACCAACAGTGAGTTGGTGGTGCAATCACCCTTTATTCCTAAACTATACAAAAAAAAAAAAAAAAAAGAAGAAGAAAAAAGAAAAAAGAACTAACAAAAGAATAAATGGAGCTCCCATCTTCTAGGAAATGATAACAATATGGCTATGAATTTAGGATCTTTTGAGTTTCTAGTTCACAACAATTTATTTTCCAAACTTTTTGGGTCTGCTTGTATAGGCAAAACAAAATACATGAATTTTACTGCAAATATAACACAAATTCCTGATTGCCAATGATGTTGATTTTCAAATTTTCTATTTCAGGTAGAAAATTCAAGTTTACTATTGGCACACACGGAATAGTGTTAGTTGTTTGGCCATCCAATAAAATCCAGAGTACTCAAATTCTACTTTTGTTTTGTTTTAAAAAAAATGGCTCCAAATTCTACTTCAAGCGAGTAAATGTTGCACGTGTATATTCCATCCTTTTCTCTCATTAAATAATTGTGGACTGCAAGGGCTTTTGTAGTCACAAAATAAATTTTAATAACACAATTCCCCTTTTCCTCACTTTCTTCCTCCTTTTCTCCTATTTATTTCATCCTCTCTTACTTAGAATGGATCAATTACATGATCTTTTTGGAACTAACAAGGGAAAAAAGTAACAAACCGTGCATATTCGCTTCGCCCATCCTCATCAACTGCGGGTGGTGTGATAAGCACCACGAGCATGGTGGGGGACAATTCCTGTGAGCAAAGCACAAAACACACATTTCAAAACATGAATGAAATCAAAACAGAAGTAATATATGAACAAATGCATTCAAGCATGGAAAAAAGAATCATTAACACAGACATCTTTGAAGATGAAAAAAGGTGCCCGTTCATGACAGTTGAATAATTTTAATAAATTGTTTTTCAAATGGTGAGCACGTATGTTGATATTGAAGAGGGTGATAAAGCCCTCATAATATTGAAACTGCTTCCCTCATTGTACTGTCTTTTAGTCACACCATTGATTTATGGAAAGGAGACTATAGGCATGGATGATGTCATCTTGGCTCTTTATATAGAAGTGCTTGTTAAAAATCCACCAAGAAGGAAGTGCAAGCCGGTGCCTTGGTGGCTAGAGGTCATTCATAGGAAAAGGGATTGAAAAATTGCAACCGTTCCAAATCTAAATCAAGATGTAGAAAGAAAAATATTAATGTCATTATTGCAAGAGACAGAGGCATATTAAAGAGCGTAAAAAATTCAAATGCCCAAGAGAGACACAGAAAAATCTTTAGATGTAGCTAGTGTGACAAAAGACTCTTCAGATGAGAGTGGTGGTGCTGTCTTGTTGATGGTTGCTAGTGATGATCACTTATGTGATACATGGATTCTTAATTCTAAATAGTTCCTATAATATGTGTCCTAATAAAGATTGGCTTACCTATTACAAGATCCAATGGCAGGACGGTCCTTATGGGGAATGATGCAGCTCACAATACCATCAGGATTGGATAAGTCATAATTAAGTTGCATGATAACATGGTCAGAACTTTGACAAATTGCAAACATTCCAGATCTCAAGAAAAACCTTATTTCTTTGGGTGCTTAACTCAGTAGCTGTGAGATTACAGCAGAAGGTGGAAGCCATGAAGGTTTCCAAGGGTGCCACTGTATTGATGACAGGAAAGAATGTAGTTAATTTATATGAGCTTGTAGGGAGTGCGGTTTCATGTAGAGGCAGTGTTTATCACACTAGATCATGTGGGCTAAACTCTTCTATGAAATGCAGTTGAGCCACATGAGTGGGCCTCGTTTGATAGAATTGCCTAAGAGGAAACTAGTCAGGGGTATGAAGTGTTGCAAATTTGTTCATTTTTTGGGTTGTGAATATTGTGTTGATTTATTTTGGCTTTTCCAGTTTGATATATTATTTTCATAGGAGCCATATGTTTGTTGGATAGTGACAGTTTCTACTGATTTGAACAAGTATCAGTAGAAACACAAAGCTTTCCTATTTAGTTTGATTTGGTTTATGTGCATAGTATTTCTCTATTTATGTTATTCTTTTCACTTCTTGGAAATTTCATTATTTGCATTCTTGCCTTTTCAGATTCTCTTTGGAATTCTGTACATTATAAATCTGGGGATCATCTTGTTTATATACATCAAAACCAATGTGGTATGAACTTTCTGTACCAAATTCTAGAAGTTTCTTATCTCTTTGTTTTCTATTGAAATGAAAAACAAATAAGATGTTCTGTAAGATATTTTACTGCATATTAGATTTTATTTCATCATCATCATAGCTTTATCTCATATTTTAATTAATCATATTTGTGCAATTTTATGAATTGTGAAAGTTGGATTTTATTCCATTGCAAGTTTATTAACACACAATGCTAAGCAATTGTGCAGTTGTGCATTCTGCATACAAAATATTTATACATATATTTGAATGGTTATATTTTGCACAGGATGCTTCATTTATCTACTATTTACAGAGGTGCATAATTTATTTTTATAGTGGCTGACAAAATCCATGTCTAATTCCATTTTCCATTACCTCATAGGGACATCCTACTTAATATGCTATCTTTGCAAAAAATAGCAATTCGAATTTGTGAAACTTCTGGACTTCAAAGATTGTAGTGGTTACTATCCTGAAGCTACATCAGTAATCATTACTTTTTCCCAAAAATGGTTGCATGTTTTGGCGAAGATATTTGCTGTCAATATAAGATGCACATGCCAAGAATAATGATGTCAGGCATAGGACTTTTTTGAAGAATGAATATCCAATAATCATTTCTTAGGGACTCTATGAAGGATTTGGATGTTTATATGAGAGAAAGTCACCAAATTTCACATTGAAGAATGAATATCCAATAATCATTTTACAGGTGTCGGGTGACATTCGTTAATGTAAAGAAGTGTAGTTCCTCTTCCTGCTGAGCTTCTTTGTGCTGTTGGAGTCTGGCCTTTTGTTGGGCCAGTCATTATATTGTATATGCGTCTGTGGCTTGCTCTAACCTATTTTTTCTCATTAATACATACTGCTATCGTTTCAGATTTTTTTTAATGGAAGTTTCTCTTCGGAAATTTTCAAAATGTTCAGATTTTCTTCAGATATATTCGGGAAAATCCTATTTCAAATCAATCATCCATTCAGTTGGTCTTCCACACTCTTAGAAAGGAAGAAAATAATGAATCCTAATCAATCTAGTATTCTTGATATAAACACCATTACACCAATCAATCTTTTCTATAGTAAGAAAGAAATCTAAGTAAACTTAAATTCGTGTATCCAAAATGAAGAAGTTTAAATAAAAAGGAAAGAACGAAGTTTGGTGATGTTGAAGTTCTTTTTGACTGGAATGTGTCGACTTGACATGGGCTTCAGTTGTGGGTCTATCTCACACATATTGCATCAGATAACATTTCTCCCGCTTTTCTGCCACAAACCAATGTTAGTGAAAGACATTAAAGCATAATGCCCTGCATTTCTTATCCTGTGGAACCTGAAATGTGTAGTGGCCATCTGCTGTGTGGCTTCTACAAAAAATATATAGCCCAATTGTGATATGGAGTACATCCAAATGCAAAAAATACGATGATGCCATTTAAAGTTATTTAAACCAATATCCATTATTCAAAGACTCCTTGTGTAGGAGAATTTCTGGATGCCATAACATTGATTTATGCTCAACTCATATATATATATATATACGGGCATTCCTCTCCTAAGCTCAAGCTTATATAAGAAATTCTGTAAGCCCAAGTCCTAGCCCTTGGAGCCCACCTTTGGTCCATCCAAATGGACCAAACACACGACCCCCCTAAATTTCACATGTCCACCAATTGTTTGTCAAATCCGAATTAACTGTTGACCGTTAAGTTTTTGGGGCCTAGATGGAGATGATTGAAATCACAATTGGAGTTGATTTTTTGCAGAGAGGATGGTCCTAGGGAGTCCTTCAAATCCCCCTATCCTTATCCCTATGTGGGTCCCTAGGTGGGCCTCACAGGCGTGAGCTATACACTTGAGCTTACTTTATCCTAAGCTTGAGCTTACGAGAGGGGCTACCTATATATATATTACCCCAATATGTTTTTTTCAGTTGTTTTGCACTGATCATCAAAGATATTGCAGCTTCCATGGTGGGCACTTTGTTTGCTTTCTTTATCAAAAAGAGTTCATTCCATATTTGTGCTCCGCCTCTTTAACGACTGTTTTGCAATGAGCCTGCTCCATGCTGCACTGGCTTCACTTCTTTATCAACGATGGCATCTCGCATTGATTATTTTCAGGTGGTAACCAAATTTCCTGCTTAACATTTGAGATGTATGACATCGGACTTGATTTGTCTTTCTTATTTTTGCTTATAGTGGTGCTGTGTCAATCAAGATGAATGTGCTACTGTATGCCCCACCACTATTGGTTCTTATGTTGAAGGTATATTTGGTATGCTTATGTTATAGATGAATAACTATAAGGGTCCTGAATCCTGAAGCATGAGGACATTAGATAAAGTACCATGCCCTGATGCACCCATTGCATATGGTAGGCCAACCCATATCATTGATCAGTTGAGCAGGCTTTCATTATGGATAAGAGTATGATAGAAGTCTTCCAGATGTGGGAATTTTCACCCTGTGATCAATAACCTAGAAATAAAAGGTTACCAGCCAAATATCAGATTATGATATTCTAATTTACAAATTTTTGAGGAAGCTCCCATTTTCCAATCAGATCAATGGTATGAATCACCAGCCCATAGTCCCCATTTTCTAGAATGGGTGCATTTTGGTACAACCTCCATCTAAATCAGATTTTCTTAAGCAGTTTTATCTTGGCAATATACTCTGTCTAAATCTGGGTCCTTTTTTTGTTTTGCCAAAATTGTTGTTATAGGGAATGAATTTAGGTGGCGTTCTGTCTTCCTTATCTGCTGCGGCATTAGTTCAGGTGTGGATTTAATAATTGATTTGACCACTTAGTTAAATGAAATACATTAATGTAATTATTCTAGTATAGGCACAATTTATCATTGAACATGCGGTGGGAGACTGTTATATTTGTGTAGGGTTGGGACACTTGCACTTTATTTATTTAAAAAAAGGTACAGAAGAACTATATTAGCGTACTTTTCAAAACAGGAATGAAAAAGAGGAATGATATATAGCTTTAAGGCACTTGGACTCACCTCATTGAAATCAGTTTGAATATTTCGTAGAATGGATTGATGGTTTTCCATTTTTCCATGCATTCAGTTGGCTCAGAAATCATGCAAGACCATATTAATGATGTGGGACAGTGTTGGAAAAGTTAATCAGCTCCTATGCTAGCGAAGTGGAAAGATCCATTCTGTCAGCTTGTCATCCATGCATCTCCTACTAAAATCTTAAATAAATGCTCATCTTACCTGTACTAATAGAAGTTTTGTTTGATTGTTCTGCAGATTTTGTTGGGATTGCCCTTTTTGCTGTCTCATCCAATTGGGTACATATCAAGAGCTTTCAATCTTGGGCGGGTCTTCATCCACTTCTGGTGACATCTTCAGACTCAATCTTTTAATAGACGATCTTCTTTAGGTTCTAACAAGTGATAATTGTGACATATAGATATTAATATTGCTAATTTTGCTTACTGAAGAATTTAGATGCAATGGAGACATATATGGTTAAGGCCATAGCTGTGCATATGGGTGTTACCTTATTTTCATTTTGACTTTAGGCTTGGGTTTGAAAAGGTGGCAAAATGGTCTTGCTGAGCTGAATGGATAATGCTTAAATAACCAATCTTACCCAAAAGTTGAGCTACAACCGAAAAGATATAGTTTTTGGTGGAATTTTTGAAACAGTTTATTGGTGGATTTTATAATGGTTCCCCTGGACTGCCAATGATTCTTGGAATGTCAATGATTCTTGGAATGTTTTCCTTCCCCTCTTATGTATACTTTTGCTATGCTGATTCCTACTTGATTATCATTATCATCAAGGTGTGATCCCCTCTTATGGATACTTTTGCTATGTTGATTCCTACTTGACTATCATTATCATCAAGGTCTTATCATACCTATAAGGGATTGGAGTTGGGATTGTAAATTCCTTTTTCTCCCTTCATTTTTTGGGCATGTTTCAACTTTAACACATCCTGTTTCTGTATTTCCCTTGTTTTTCTTTTTTAGTGCAATTTGTTTTATTTTCCTGCGAAAGTGCCTTTTCATATATGACGGTTTTTGATGTAAATAACACATCAGGGCATTAGCTGTATGCTATCTGATTCTGCCAATATATTAACTGAGATTTCTTGTTCACCCATTCTTATCAGGTCTGTGAACTTCAAGTTTGTTCCGGAAGAAGTTTTTGTATCAAAAAGATTTGCAACCATTTTGCTGACAGTTCATCTTGTCCTCCTTACAGCTTTTGCTCACTATAAATGGTGCAAGTAAGTACTTGAACTTTTTAGAGGTCTATGTTAATATGTGCTGTTTTCACTTTCTAACTGGCTCCTTGTTTTTATTATTTGCTTATGCCTGTATTCATCTCCCGTTGTGTTTAATGGGAGGTATTGCCTGATAAAAGGAGTGACATTTGTTTTTGTTTTTTCGGGAAGGCTCTATGATATGATCTAGACCTTATCAGTCTCTCCCCATTATGCAGTAGCCAAAAAAATTCTAGTTTGGATGATTTTGAATGTACAAAATGGAAAGTTTGTCCTGTGATCTACACTTCAAAAAATATATATCTGTTATGAACATTTGATTACAATTTTTTGATGCATTTTGGGATATAGTCATGATGACCACCACCTTAGGATTGGCATGAACAGGTGGGGCCAACTTATAACTTTTGTTCCTGTACTGCAAGAAATTTTTGCTTCACCTATTATTGTACATTAATTTGCATGGGTCTGTAAAATAGTCTTGTGGGAGAGAGAGGTGTCTTATAATTATTTGCCTTTCAAGAGACTCAAGTTACATGCCCACATGGTACACAATGTCGCTAACCAGCTGAAAAGCGGTTGGTGATTAATTTTCCCTACTCTCTGTTCAAGTGTATTGTTTTGATATCTGATTTTCATTTTGTTTTTACTTTCAGCATCTTAACTACATATTTTGATCAGCATGTATCTGTCAACTTATGGAACTAGATGTTTGCAGGCATGAAGGAGGGCTTCTCCATTTCTTGCGTTCTAAATTTTCCTCTGAAAACTTGAGTAGTCATGACTCCTTAAAGATTCTCAGTAAAGAACGTAAGGAACTATTTTCAATTCAAGTTGCAAGAAGCAGTCTATTTATTTCCTCCCTTTTTTCTTATGCGTTCTTATATTCTTATTCAATTCCTTGTTAACTAATCATCATGTGCCATTTATTCAGATATTGTGACGGTTATGTTTGTTGGGAACTTCATTGGCATTGTATGTGCCCGATCACTGCATTATCAGTTCTATTCATGGTAAGATTTGTTTAACGAAGGTTCTATTATTATGGGTATATATCATGGAACATAAAATCTTCCAGGAACTATTAATGCTGGCGACTTTGTATCTGATCTTGGGTAGTCATAGAGAGTATCTCACGTTGCTTTCGTCTTTGCTGACTGAATATTTTATTTAGTAGGATTTGAATTTGATTTCAGCCAGACCATCAAAATGATCTCTAGAAGGGAAATTTCAGAAGGAACTATGATATTCAATGCCTCAAGATTTTTCCCAGCGTTCTTTCTTTTTGCCTGTTGTCATTATGTTTTGCTAATTTTTACCTTTGTTATAATGAGCCCACCATGTATATTTCCTAAAATTAACCTGATAAACGCCCTATTTGTAGCATTTTATTATGGTGTGCTTCAACATGTTTGCGCTGTTGTGACAGCAAAATGTTCACTGCCTGGGTGTCTTTTTATCTAGATGGCTGGGATAATCTTTGCGCTGTGCATGCTGTGTATGCAGGTACTTTTATAGTTTACCATTTCTTCTGTGGAAGACTCCTTTCCCCATTCCACTTCGGTAGGGTGCTCATTGCTGATTTGTGCTTCATGCTTCAAGTAATTTAAGCCTACCATTAAGGGCATGTTTGTTTGCATAGAATATATGAGAATTGAATACATAGGAATTCGTACCATAAGTGGTTGAAAAGGAAGAACCAAAGGTGAACATCCAAAAAATGACTATCAAAAAATCTCCCCTTTAATGGAAATAGAATCAAGGGGAGTTGAAAAATGAAGGAGAACATGCCCTAAATATCTTAATGTTTTTTTTTTTTAATTCTAACTCTTGGTTTCTTTTACCTCTGTTGCAGATTGATTTTGTTTTTAGGAGTGGAAGTTTGCTGGAACATCTATCCCTCAAACTTATGTTCATCTCTTTTGCTGTTCTGTATACATCTTACTATATTATGGGGGCTATGGATTGCTCCATGTGAATATCCTCATGTCGATAGCAAATGGCATCAAAGAAAGGAGGAATAAGGCCTCCATTATACATTATATTTTCATGACTTTAAAAAACAGTTTTCAGTGTAAATTGTGAACATCAGTCATTTGTCACACTGCGGATGGATCAGTGCATCAAGAAATCTCCATGCTCTACTGCGCCCAAAGAACACCAATACCAATCTAGACCCATATGCATTTTTGTGCCTGGTGAAATAATTTTCTGGATGAGGGGCTGGTTGATAGTTCCAATTAGAAATTTTGGACTGATGGAAATTTGGTAATTAGTGATTTTGTCGTCTGTTACCATGGTGGTTCTCAAATCTTTCATTGTCAATTAATTTTTAAATTTGTTTGTAAAAACTGTCGGGCCCCGAATTCTGAGATCCTTAGGACTCTCAGAGTTCATGGCGTAACGGTCCCATATTTCATATTATAAATCATTCATGTAATTGAATCATTACCTGAGAGGATTCAGAATCAACTAGATTAGGTTAAATCATCAATAGTTAATTCATTAATAGAAGATAAACAGAAATGTCTAATATCGATGCTCTCAAAGTAATGAAATATTCAAATAAATATGATATAGTCCAACTACATAATAAAACTAAATAAACACTAAAAAACTAAATAGTGACTTGGTTAATAAGATTTGACCATTTCCCGCAAATAAGTTAAGGTACTTCATTATTAGTGGGATCAATTACAATGTCGGAAAAAAAAAAACACATATGAGCATAAAGCTCCACAAGTAAACAAATTATAGAACTATAGCAAACGATTGTTCAATCAAATGATAGCAATCTGGTTATGATGAACGAATAATGATTAATTCAAGGATAATCCAGTAAAAATGAGGTGTTAAGAAATATTAACAAGACAATGGTAATATGAATAATTTTGCAATAATTTATGTATACTGGCAATAAAATAAAGATTACATGATCTATTTTAAGAAAAAGGCATTTCCTCCGCCACAATACATATATAAGGGCCCGAAGCCATAATTACATATATGAAGGCCAGAGGCTATAATCACATATATAAGGGCCCGAAGTCATGAGGGACTAGCTGCAGACTAGTTATCAAGTACAAAGGGGTTCCCAAGCCCCAATATTATACCTATAAAGAGCGCTAGAGCCCGTATGTAAAAACTCCTACGTTGCATTGCCCATGTGTTGGATAATGCCTCTGAAGTCAAGGATTACATTCAAGGGTAGACCATAAGACTCAAAATTAAATTTTCTTAGCAAAATCTGATGTGGAACATTTTTACAACATAATTAGAATTATGTCATAATTTTGGAGTCCAAGTATGATAAAAATATTTCTGGCAAAGGATCATATAAGAATTTCTATATCTCATGGTAGCATCAAAAGAACATGGAACAAGTTCAATATTTATAATTTTGATAATTGATGAGTTTGCAAATTAATTCATAAAGGTACAATCATATCAATAAAATCAATAGCCCTAGATAAGCTAAAATGCCAGGAGTGAGCTTCACATGAAACCAATGATCACATAACAATTTAATATTTTGGAAGGCAAATTAGAAAACTCTAATGCTACAGGACCATAGTAAGGTTACTTTCCTGGATTCGCGGTGATCACCTGATCAAACTTGTTCTGACGTGGATGTTCTGGAATCTTGTTTTGGTTCCTTGGTCATGATAGGTAACCAATAATTAAGATTCGGGTTTGTGTACAATTAATGGGTTTGGTTTAGGTAAAGGTTAAATTTGATGGGTTGAAACATATGGCTTGAACCCAAATTATTAAGCAGTGTAAGTGGGCCCTATATATTAGAAGTTACACATGCACATATTTAAGGTGGACCATGGCCAATATTTTGTGTAAATGGATAGTAACTGAGCTTAGACTACTGGATCATGGACTTGGGCCCGTACATGAATGAAACTAATAGATCAAATAGGCTAGGATGGTGGGCCATAGTGACATAGAGTTATATTGGTATCTTATATGGGTCATGGTTGGTGGGTCCAAGGGGCTAATGGAACTTTTGGATATTGGACTCAAGTGGGACCAACTATTGGTGACATGATATATATACAGTTGCATGAGACTGAGTTGAATGGTTGAATTTATATATTATAAATGACTTTGGTGATTTACTTGTGATGAAGATTAGAGGTGAATGAGAAACTAGTTGGGTTTAGACTTAGATTAGTTGGGTCCATAGGTGATGAATGGGTGGATTATTTCCATGGTAAATTGTAACAATTAATGAAGTTGTGTTTGGCTTACTAAAAAAAAAGGTTGAGAATGATGGGTTGTTTGGTTGGAGGAACACAGTAGAATACAAAGGTGGAGATGGGGACTTAAAGATGATTAAAATGGAATAAATAAATAATAAATAAATAAATAAATAAAGAGGAGAAGTAGGAGTGTAACAAAAATAGAAAGAAGAAAAACTGTAGAAAAGGAAAAACTCTTTGAGTTGCAGAGATTGAGAATGGCTTGTTTGTTACGAGGGATAGCATAGTTGGGTACTGGTTTTTAAAGAAAAACAGCCCAGTTTTAATAGTTGGGTACTGGTTCTTAAAGTAAAACAGCCTAGTTTCAAAGTTTTGAGTTGCAATAGCCACAAACACTTAAGTTCTAAGTTGGTTTCCCACTAGGTTCTGGGTATAGTTTCTATGAGGAAGATGAGGATGTGATAATGGAGAGATGCAGTGCAGAGGCTTAGGCTCAACCCCAAGTGAAGTGTTGGCTTTGAATTTAAAATTCTGCAAGTGGGTAGAATGGCAAGTGTGTGTAATGTTTGGATTTTTATGATGGGTGAAATGCACATTTGGAGGCTTACAGCAGTGAAGATGGATTCTTCATCTCAATGGCTATACATGATGTATAAATAAAACAAATCATCAAAGAAATTAATAGATAAGATGAAACTACAAAATAAATATAAAAGAAGAACGCATGACATAAATGAACATGAAAGAGTCAGAGGAAACCAAAGAAAAGAATATTGTTATAGTGGTATATGACGGAGATGATGATTGAGAGATGAAGAGGAATGCAATAAAACATGATCTGAAGGGAAACATGGAACACCATAAACATGGGTGGAAACAAATAAAAGAAATAGAGGTGGGTGATGAGCTAACAAAGAAATTAGGTTCTGTATGCTTAAGAGAATAAGGCATAGGTTCATATTATGAACATGGGTTGGCGTAAGTATTGAGAGAAGGTGGAAAATCAATTCTGCGAAGGTGATGATATTGGTATGCAAAAGCAGAGCATACAGATAATAATAAATTAATATTCCTAAAAGAAGTAAAAGAAAAAGGGAAGGAAAAAAAAACAAAGATGGTTATAGTAAGTAAGAAAATATCAAAGAAAAGAGATGTGTAAATTACCTCGAAGGGCAAAGAGACCTTATGTGGAGAAGAAAATCTGTAAAAGAGAGAGCTTGAAAGGTAGTAAAGACTGATATGATAGAGAGAGATTGGTACTTCTCTATATCATTATAAGTCGTCATGTATTCATGTTACAGTTATGCAGAAAAAATCACATTTGTTAGCATGTAGAATCATCTTATGCGAAGCAAAACCTGTAAGTAATGGGGCTGGAAATCTCATCCTAACCAAACCTAAGAAGTAGAAAGAGTTAACCTGAGCCCTGAATCACTGAATTACAAGTTGGTTAACCAATGTGGACTAATTATGTTGGAGACCTGAATTAGTAGTTCAGATCTGGTTTGATTTGTTTGGTGGGCCAAGAACTGTTAAAGAGTGTAAAAGGATAGCAACAGATAAAAATTAAGAATAAGCAGGAGGTGTGAGTTAGTGGAGACTTGTAAAGAAATTTGTCTGCCGTCCAGTTCTTGAAGATTTAGAAATTCAGACTGGAGAAAATTAAAAATGATGGATACTTGTAGGATTTGAATTTTGGGGTTGAAAATGAAGGGGAGTGTGGGCGGGCAATAGTCGAGGATAAAGATTTCAAATTCAAAATCAAAATAGACTTAAAAGAGGCTATAAAGATGAGAGAAAGTGCTGGGCCCAAGGCAGAATGGGCTGACACGACATCAAAATTGATTGGAAAAATCTGTGGTAAAAATCAACTCCATCCACTGTGGTTTGATACGTGAGATGGGGAATTTTTATCAATATTTATGAATGTAAACGGTTAAATTGAAGGGATTAGAATGATTGGATGGAGTTAGTTTTTAATGTAATCCTCATTAGGATCTTTGAATCCGCCGTGCCCTTGATGGTTGGCACTCATATCTAGGCACCTTACTCATTCAAAGATCGATTTTTGAGCAGTTTTGTGAGACATGAGCCTCACAAGCCCGAACCACCACTGACCACCTCTGAAAAAGTGGCAGCTAAATGAAGCCTGCTGCCATTGTTTGATGTGGTTCTTTCTAGCCACATTATCCCAAATCTCACTCTACTTGAACCCAGAGCTGACTTTGGATCCAAATTCGCAAAATGTGCAGTTATATTTTCAAGATTCTTATCATTTGATTGAAGAAGAAGTAAAATCATACGTGCACTGTCGTTATGAATTGACATGAGCCCAATTGAGACCCATAAAATGCCGTCATTACAAACTGGTCCAAATCCAATCATTCGGACAGCAGATCTGTCATCAATTAAACTGTGCAAGACGCACACGGCACACCGGATCACAAATGGCATCGCCGGAAATTCATGTGAACCACCATGGGCACTTTCGTAATTCCTATTTTCAAACGCTTCTTCTTCTTCTTCCCGTGAGAGCTTTCCACCCGAAGGCGCGAGCGCAAAGGGGCCAGAGATTCGCAACAGAAGCGAAAAATGGTACGTTAGGGTTAGGGTTAGGGCTAGGGTTAGGGTTAGGGTTTCTTCTTCCCATGCCTTCGATCTATCTGTTTTTCTTTTTGTTAACAGTTTCATGATTGAAATCTTTCTTACGCAGCAGACCTAATTCCGTTTCAAATCCGATTGAATTAGCATTTGGTGGTTTCTCTTTCTTTCTTGTAGTTTGGATCTGTTGGAATGCTTTTATGTATGAATGTTTGTGGTTTATGGTTAGTTTGTTCCACATTAGTTGGTTTGTTGTTTCTCTTCACTTTTATATGCATGATGTTACGGTGAACATGCCATTGAATAGATAGGGTTGAGTGGGAAAAGAGTGGTAATCCGAAATTTTAATCCATATATATATATATATGTATAGGATAAGGCTTTGATGTGGATGGCATGATGAACCTTGTATGTGTGGTGAGGGGATAGTTATGGTTTTTGGGCTGGATTATAATCATGTTGCTGTGCAATCTTGATTTTTCAAATTTGTTTCCTTGCCTGCATTTTTGCCACAAAATGAATTTCCATAGTGCTTTTGAGAAATGAAATAAATGGTGTTGGGAGACTATAAACTGTACAAGATTAATTTGAAATAGCCATGAATTTGGCTTGGATATATGCATTATTAAGTTGATTTTCTGTGATGCGAATGACGGGGGGAGATGATGTAGCATGACACCATGATAGCAGGCCTGTTATACATGCTTATCCTGCCTGTTATACATGCTTATCCTGCTTAATTCAACGAACATTAGTATCATGATTTGATTCAGTTGTTTGTCTTTGCAAGTTGTGTTTTGGAAATAACAATCTTATTCTAACTGTTGCATTGATTTCAATTTTATTGAACATAAAATTGTTCATGAAAAAGCCAGTTTAACCAACAGTCTTTTTTTTTTTTTAAATGAATTTGCCTGACAACTGATGGGCACCAGACTGGGTTACATGGTTTTATGTTCTTGTTTTATGGCATCAAAGCCGATGCCCGCTTTATAAGTCATTGACCATACTTCGTACTTATGTTTGTGGAGTCTGTTTAGTTTCATAGCTTCAAAGTCATTGACCATTCCTCATACTTATCCCTTTGAAGCCTGTTTAGTTTCACAGCTTCAAGAGTATGTGGTGGAATTCAAGTTGAGGAGCAATTCAATGATATGCAATACCTGTCTATTTGATCAAAATGTGAATATTTCTTTTAGGCATGTTTGTGCACATTAGAAATGCTTTTCTGCTGAATTTTTTTCCTTTACCCCCTAAACTCAGAAACATTTTCTACATATTCGTAGAAAATTGCCTGCTTTTATATGCTTTTCCTTGCAAAAAAGTGTTTGCACTTTGCACCAAATGATCGAATTTGTTTTTGGTAGAAAAATTTCATGCATTTCCTTTCCATTTTTATGGAAAAGCAGTTACAAAAACATGCCCTTGTTGGATGGACTTTAATACTCATGGTCATCTGCATGGTAACAATGACAAAATTAGTCTAGCTATCACTTAAATATGTGATAGTCAAATGCAAATCTGGTCTCCATAACTCTATACACAAATTGATTTTAGGAAAAAAGGGAAAATAAAAGGGAGGAAAAGAACTCCATATGTAACTGGAATAACTAAAATCATAAAAACACACTCTAATTCTTCTCAGATATTGGCATGTCGATCTTTTAACAGTGGCTTTTTTGGAAGTAATGAAGGGGTTACATCCATAAACTCATGGGTTGAAGTAGCAGCAACGAAAGCATTAGGCCAACAGTGATGGTTTGGACTTGTGGTAGTTTCAGCTTCTTGTAGGCTTTTGATGTGCATATCAGTCCTTACCAACTAAAATGTGTGGAGCTGAGAAGTGCACTGTTTCAAAACTTGGACTCAGCCCCCAACTCAGCCAGGGTTGGGTCAAGTCTGTCAAGTCAGCTGAGTCGGGTGTGATTTGGCTATTCGGGTTGAGTTTTATCTCTTATTTATTTTTGTCATTTTTTTAAAAATCTTTGTTAGGCCCTACAAAATTGGAAAAAAAATTGTTTGCCATCCAAATCTGGCACTTCAGATTTGAGACAAAAGTTCTTTTAATTCTATACTAAGTTTAGCATTTCCTGTTAGTTTTGGATTTTCTGCAATACAATACACTGTTCTATAAGGATTACATTCAAAAGGCTGAATTTTTCCCAATCAGAAAATAGTCTAATATTGGCTGAAGGATAGTGATGACATGAGTTTCCATCATGGACTTTGAATGAGATAACATTCCTTTTGTAGTTTCTGAAAGCAAGGAGGTGAGGGAAGTTTTTACAAGCAATCAATTTCTTTCTGAACCACTCCCAAATCCCAATTACTTCCTTTTAACTACAATTTAGGCCAAAATTTAATTCAATGCATTTTGGTACACCGCAAGACCTGAAGAAAGTGCCAGAGAATTGGGCTCTATCTTGGAAGTGAAAGGGCCGTTTGGCTGTTTTGAATTTCTTCGGTTCATGGCATCTTGGATGTTTGTTTTGTTGCTGGATTGTGCAAGTAAAGAGAGAGAGCGAGGAGAAGCAAAGGTTAGGAAGGAAGAAAGATCTTTGTTTTTCGCCTTTTATGCATAGAATCCCATGCCCCCATCCCCCTCATAGGACTTGATTGAGTCTCTTATAAAGCCACTTGTCCATGACTGAGTAGAAGTCAACTTGGCCTAGTTTTAAAACACTAGAGATGTACTTTTTTTTTTCCAAAGAAATGAAATTAACTGATAACAACCAAACAGCCTTGGCTGATGTTGAGTTTGGAGTTGAGCGTAGAAATTGTTTAAGTGATGCCTTTAGCTCAAGCCTGTCTGCACCATGTTGCTTATATATAATATTTTATTAATTCCTCTTGATTTGTAAAAAAGTAGAAGTGGCCCATATTTTTGTTTCCAATTTTTCCCTTTAAATGTAATTTTGCTTATTCCATGGTTTTGTTGCCACTTCTTAATTCCATAGACACTGCTGGTATCCTATTTATTTCAAAATTTTGCTGTTCTACTTTTGTTCTCATATGGGGAGTAGATAACTAACAGGAGCTTCTCCAGTCATATATGCATTGATGCTTGTCATTTCTGCCCTTGATAATTCCTTTTTTTTTCCCCTCTCAATATCTACCTAAGCATAAAAAGTTTTGGTGCGTCACTGTTTTTCTAAGCTATCAACGATAAAATAGAGACTGATAAAAATATTACTCCTGCAAGTAACAATACTAATAATATTATTGACAATTTTAAGGCACAATTCAATTCATTGAGCCTTTTTCTTTAAACTGAAGGCACTGTTGATAGCCATAACCCTCATTCCATGCCATCCAAGTGAACTGACATGTCTTTACGTATTGGCCAACGTGCGTCATGCACCATGCAGTAAAATGAATCGTCATAGAAGTATCAATCAGAGAAGGTTGTTTGATTCTCTGCAAGAATTTTCTTTCAGGAAGTAACCATTGACATTAATTTGAGGCATGAATAGTTCAAGGAGTGAATTATAGTTAAGTCGTTGGTAATTTTCAAGCAGCAAGGGTGTCTAATGTTTTAGATACAGATGTTTTTATTCTAATTACTGTCATCATTGTCGTCATTGCTATTTTTATAATGTAATTGGGAGTTTAGGAAGACTTAGACAGCATAACCAGCAAGACAGACTTAACTCCCGTATGTCTCCTTCATATAGTAGATGTCTAAACAATGTGCAGCTTATGTTCTTTCAGTGATAAATGCATCAAATGTTCAGAATTTGGCCTGATACATTTTATTGTGGCTGTGTGGATATTGACCTACACCTGCATCAAATGGATTGTCATAAGCATACAATCTGTGGTTTGTTCCCCCCTCCCCCCTTTTTGTAGGAGTGCAGATTGCTAATCTTAGTGTTTGTTGCAATCAGAAGGTTTAGATTGATTATTTGGTAGTGTCTTTTATTTCATAATGTCCCATATAGGGCAGGACTCATTAATTACAGCATTCATGTCCAATGCATGCTTTAATCCCTTTTTCTTTTAATGTCACCCCTTGCAATTACTCTTGGATTTGGAGTCAACTTGCCTTTTGAATACCCTTTCTTTGAAGTTGCTCCTTGTACTACAAAAAATGGAGATGTATATTGGTTGTTCGTCCATGCAATGATACATTATATTGAACTTTTGGGCACACATTGTGGAGTGTGTTTTGATTAGCTGTTCTTGCAGGAGGGACAAGAATCAGAAGATACGAAACAAAGCACTGCTGACATGACTGCTTTTGTGAGTAATTCCTTTCTATGATTCTATCCTTTCTGTAAACAAGGAGACCAAAAAAAAAAAAAAGAAAGAAAAGAAAAGAGGTGGAAAAATCATAGATACTAATTCAAAGACTGCCAAGATTTTTTTTCTTCTTATGTTTCATGTTATGGAGAATCAGACATGTATTTTCCCCATCTATCATAAATCACAATCCTAGCCTATTTTCTCAGGCTGTTGCTGAAGACAAAGTGATTTCAATCCTTACTTGATATGCTGTTTGATTTTTCAGGTGCAAAACCTTCTTCAGCAGATGGTGAGTTTCTTATATTTGTGTTTTAAGACTAGAATTTGTTAATATTCTTGTTATTGAAAAATCATGTTTGCAGCAATCCAGGTTTCAGGCAATGTCTGAGTCCATAGTCTCGAAGAATATCCTTTTGCTTTGTCTTCATTTCTGATCTTAACCCCATTAAGCATCATCATTGTGACACCTGGTAGTTAGTTCTGTTGTTTATTCTTTCTACAACTAACCAACCGGTCCAACCCTAACCCCTTTCATGAGGGAGGTGAACCTAAATGGTACTTAAAATGGACTATTTTACTGGAAAATACATTTGGATTTTTTAAATGTCATCTTCTACCATCTCAAAGAGTAACAAAAGAAAAAGAAAAAAGAAGTGTCATCTCTTGCATAATTATGTTTCAATTTTGGACCTGCTGGACCACTCCCTTGAACTTTGAATATCTTGTTGGTTCTCAGGTTTAGATTTGAACAGTTGGTTGTTTGCTTGGTTTTGCGTCTCATATAATGATAGGCTTCCCTTTTACCAAAAAAAAAAAAAAAGTTTGGACTTCGGACACCCTGCTTGCTGTCAAAACTGATACAAGTCACTCATCCTATGTTAAAGTACTGTTACATAACTAGTTTTAGTTCTTTTTCTACCTGTGGATTCCATGGCAATTTTTGAGGCATTTTTTGATTCATCCCTTATGAGGATTATGTTTGTTTGTGCTTTGTAGCCCAAGTTGTGTTTGATTCTTTTGGCAAAGGCCCTTGGAAATTCCAAGCCACATTGAGGGCACATTTGTGCAGACTTCTCTTTTCCACAAACGGGCTGCATTTCCCACACCAAACCCCAACATCCCTGACCCTACCTGCAAAATAAAGAAGAGTTGGAAAGTTATTTGTGGAAAATGACTGGTGTTTCATCTACCATGCTATGATCGACTATGATACCCGGATACGGCAGGGATATGCCATGGTCATGGCAAGGATACGGATTTTACACGTAAAAAGTGAAGTATCGGATATGATACGAGTATACGACACAATACGTTGCCTGTCATAGATGATCGATGATCCCAGTCCTCTGAATTTTACTCAATGAACAGGGATAGTGGACCATTAACCATCTTGACCATTGACCTATGGTATAATTCATATGTTTTTCATGATGTGCACCATCCATATTTTGGAACAGTAGAATGGAATGGCATGATTTTAATCCATTAATGTGTCATGACAAAGGATTGTTGGGTGCAATCTAGAATCAGTCTTTTTCCTTGTCATGGGAATCAGTGAATCACCCATACATCTCTTTCATCTGTGTGCTTTCTATCTTCTGTGCTACAATCTAGAATCAGTCTTTTTCCTTGTCATGGGAATCACCCATACATCTCTTTCATCTGTGTACTTTTTATCTTCTGTGCTACTTTTACTCTGTTGTCTTGGTAATGCAAATAATTTTTATTAAAAGATTTTTTCCTTGTTTTTGTTTGAATGTTGAATAAAACAGTAGTTTGTGATTTACCCAAAAAAAAAAAAAAGTAGTTTGTGATTTCCTTAACTGCGACGCACTTGATGACATGGGAAGCCGGGTAGAGGAGTTGGAGAAGAGCATCAACGATCTAAAAGCTGAAATGGGTATGGAGGGTGCCCCTTCACCCTTGTCCCCATCAAATGCCAAGGCTGATGAATCCAAGCCAGCAGATGGATCAGCATGAGCTGCTCAACAGAGTACCAGGAAGCTGACATGGTGTGAGCTTCTCAGTGTCTGTTTATTATCATGTTTGAAATGCCGGATGTGAGAACTAGGACTGCTATTACTTGATTGATATCAACAGTGTGTTGTAGGGTTTTGTGTGTTTTTTGGTGGCTCTATTTTCATTCCCTGATTCACATATGTTTGATTTGGGTTATGCATTTTGCAAAGTAGTCAAAACTTATGACAAAGTGATTAGTTAAGGCATTCTCCCGCTAAAAAGGGCTCCAAAGAATTTATCATAGTCCTTACAAAACCTACCTGACTTCAGGTAGATCTGTTAAATTTGCCTCCTGTAAATCTCTCACTGAAGGTGAGCTTTAGATGTGTCCCGATGTTTTGAGACTCAAGCAACCCTCACATCTTATTTACCATGTGTTAGGGCTTGATCCCACTGATAGTGGCTTCAAACAATTTGTCATTTGCTTGATTTGGGTTATGCATTTTGCAAAGTAGTCAAAACTTATGACAAAGTGATTAGTTAAGGCATTCTCCCGCTAAAAAGGGCTCCAAAGAATTTATCATAGTCCTTACAAAACCTACCTGACTTCAGGTAGATCTGTTAAATTTGCCTCCTGTAAATCTCTCACTGAAGGTGAGCTTTAGATGTGTCCCGATGTTTTGAGACTCAAGCAACCCTCACATCTTATTTACCATGTGTTAGGGCTTGATCCCACTGATAGTGGCTTCAAACAATTTGTCATTTGCTTGATTTGGGTTATGCATTTTGCAAAGTAGTCAGAACTTATGACAAGGTGATTAGTTAAGGCATTCTCCCACTAAAAAGGGCTCCATAGAATTTATCATGGTCCTTACAAAACCTACCTGACTTCAGGTAGATCTGTTAAATTTGCCTCCTGTAAATCTCTCACTGAAGGTGAGCTTTAGATATGTGCCGATGTTTTGAGACTCAAGCGACCCTCACATCGTATTTTCCA
This sequence comes from Sextonia rubra, assembly GCA_037013555.1. Classification (NCBI taxonomy): domain Eukaryota; kingdom Viridiplantae; phylum Streptophyta; class Magnoliopsida; order Laurales; family Lauraceae; genus Sextonia; species Sextonia rubra. Next base: position 11,119,237 of record JASUAD010000007.1, on the reverse strand, counting down.
TGTGTCAGGGCTTGATCCCACTAATAGTGTGGTTTGACGGGTGTCAAGTTGTGTCATTGATATGATATCCATGCCAGAAGTATAAATTTCAAGTCAAAAGTGTTGATTGCTTTTGTAGCTACCGGAGGTTCTTCCTTCAATGTAATGCAAATGTCAGCTGGCGGTTCAATTAATGATAACCTTGTACTGCATTCGTAGTATAAATCTTCATTATCAAGCAGGGGAGAAATCGCTTTAGAAAGTGAATGGGGTCCTCGAGAAGGTATTCTATTTAGGTAATCTAATTGATCTTGATGAATGATAAGTGATGCCGGCCATGCATGTCATTACCTGAATATTATGCATTACTTTGAGAATCTGGCAGGTTGAGCATCATATCTTCATTTGGATTCTGTGAATTCTAACCCCCTCATTCATTTGGATTATCTGAGTTGCCACAGGTTCATTGCAGCAAACATGAGACACCTTAGCACACGGCCACCTAGGCGTCATCTTGATGCTGCAAGTACTGTACCATGGATCCAATCTAGCAAAAATAAATTAATAAATAATAAGAACTCTAAGAGTGGGGTATCAGCATCACTGATATTATTATTATTTTTCTGTGATCCTAGTTATGAGGTTGGACAATGTGAGACTCACTCCCGCTTGCAAGTAATGAGAACTCACACATGCAATGAAATACGCCTTAAATATGTAAGGAGGGAGAAATGGCTTGGATCACTTACAAGTAAGTGGGCTCCACATATTGAAGCCTGGACTAGATGAAGTGAAATTTGTGGGAGGCATGTGGCCTAAATGGCTTGGATCACTTATCACTAAATGGGCTCCACATATTTATGTGAAAGTCATTCTCATAAAAACCCATGTCATGTGCGTTTGATCCATTCTCAAATGTAAATCTCCAAAAATGTTGAAACCTTTTGCCATTTCCAAGCCAGCTTCTTCACCCTTTTGAAAAATAATAAAAGGTGATCATTTAGAGGAAAAAGAGAAGGCTTTAATATTTTCAAAAAATAAAAGAGAAAAGGCTTTAATGTATTATGTTAACTACGGTGGTGAGTCATCTCTCAATCTGAAAAATAACCAAATATTGATCCACAGCTCTATTGTTGGGGACTTGGGAAGGGTGTGTGCACAAGTATTTTATCAACGAAAAAAAAAAAACTACTAGGGAGGTTCTTTATATTGTATAATTATTTCATCATTTTGAAAGGTTTAATATGATTATATTATATGATTATTATGTACTAAAAGTTTGCCTTCCATGTTTTAATGAAAAAATCTAAATGATTTTTCAGTGAAAAACAGTACAAAAGTTGTGCATGTAAAAAATAAAAACTTTTTTGTATTTACTTCAACTTTTAAAAGACCAAACAAATATACCCTAAATTAGATTTAATAAAATGAAAATTGAATTCATCCTTAAAACCTGCCTAAGAGTTGGTGGAGTGGTATAAGGTGTAGATTTGCTTCCTATATCTTGTGTTCCAAATTTGTCTCATATTTGCTTGATATATGTTTGTATGGATTTAATGGGTGCCACCTAGGGGCCCGTTTGAATAAATGAGTAGACTAAAGTGAAGTAAATTTTAGATGATGAGTAAAGTGGAGGAGAAGTGAGTTTAAGTTAAGGTAAATTAGTTCACTTTATTTTTTTTAAATACTTAATGTGAAGTGAAATTTGAAAATATTTTGGGATAGAATTAACTTTTACTTAAAGGAATTGAAATATGTAAGATTGAAGTTAAATGAAGTATATATGAGTTGAAAACAATACTTCATCCATTGAGACAAACTCATCTAAACAAGATAAAGTTGAAAATTTAGATTGATGGGCCTATTTGACTTCACTCTACCATATATTTTTTCCTTTGCAAGCAGGCCCAAGGGATTTTTAAGTTATCTCTTCTCTGAATGCGCATGTGTTGCTCATGCTTATGTGCTAAATTCATCAAATGATGGAGGGCATGGCCGAGCCACAACTTGAACTCTTATGAATCATGACTATAACTCCGAGGACTAAGCAGTGACGTATTGAATGATGCTTGCACGCCAGGGACACTTGAATGAAAGAAAGACTAAAAGAATATAAAAACTGAAAACGGTGCACACATGCTGAATGTCAAAACGACGAAAGAGGTGGAGGTTCATATATACTCGGAAACATTCAAGTGTTCCACTGGACTACCCTAAATAGAGATCATCCTCATATTCATGCACGTCAGCATCTTCTGTTTCAATGCTACACACAAATTCTATATTTGTCCTCAAAATCCATATAAAAATTTTATATCCATTTCCAAAACACAATTGTTTGTTGAGGTCTGCACCCCTCAAATAATCATTCCCTCAAATGAAAATTTTCAAATAAAAACTCTGAGCTTGCCACTAACTGGCTCAAAATATTATCCCAAAGACAAAATTAATTCAAAAAAATTATAATACGTGAACAAACCATGTCATAAAAATGGAGCCATACTAACCTTCCTGCTCACTTTATTAATGCATGTAGGACTGACTCTTTAAAACTTAAAACTCATTATGTATTTAAGTCCTTTTTTTAATCTATATGTAAGTACTAGTTACATAAATTTGATTTTGAATTAAGGTCAAATAAATGCATAAACATATGAGATTCACCTTTCAAAATCTTGAGCCACTGAAGTTGTGGCCTCACCCTGTACATCTATAGCAGGCTTGGACCATCATTGAAAAAAAAAGTGATGTTGCTTTGCTTGGTTGAAGGAAACTTGATTAATTCACTAAGAATACTATTTCATCGACAAATTTATTCTCTACCATAATGGGGTCTACATTTGGCAACATAACCCATCCATTAGATGCAAAGTTTACTTCTTTATAATCATGTATTCGATGGAATCTAAGTTACATTAACTGCTAAATTGGACCAACGTAGTTAAGCCTCATTTTTCACATGTGCATATAATCTAGCACAACTCTTGCGTAGCTACGAGATACAGTGGTCCGAGGGACTACTGAGGACGGAACTGCAGAAAATGATGTCCTGCATCTCATGTCGTTTGTACAAAAGATAGGCACAATCCATCCTCTATTTATCTCACACGTCTCTTCTCTTTGCCAATCATCGATTCTTCATCCCTCCAATCACAGGTATCTCTTTTTCTTTCGGTTGAGATCACTCTCTCAGTCTCTAGTTGAGTCTTCCAATCTCTCCTTAGATTTTTGTTTCTGGGTTTCTTTTTGTTTGATTTTTTTTTTTTTTTTGATAGATTGGAGCTCCTGATTGAAGAATCCATGGCTCCTCTGCTTCTCTTCTCTCTGCTGCTGTTGAAGGTTCGGGTTTTTTTTCCCTTTGACTGTTTTTTTTTTATTTTTCTAAGAGACCATGCTTTGATTTCAATCTCTGTCCTATGTGTGAAAAACCAATGTTTTTGTTTTTTTGGGGTGTTTTTGGAATTTGGGGTGGTTGTGAAGTCGAAGATTTTCCTTCTGTTTTGGAAAGTTAGGGGCTTTTGTGGGGTTGGGTGGGATTTGAGAGCTGGTCATTGGATGGATGGCTTGGGTTGGATTGGATATGAGTAACAGGATGATTGATCCTCAATATGCAAGATTTTCAATGTCTATTTAAGAGTTGAAAAGTGTTGCCCATCACCCATGGTTTAGTGATTTATATCATGGAACACATGGATCTTAATCAGCAGAGTGACCAAATTACTGTTTGATATTATGCATATATTTGGCTTTGTTGTAATTGAATTGATTTTTGTTGACCACAAATTCAGTGGATCGGATCACGGAACATGGTGATAAGGATGTTAAGGGGCCTCACCAGTGCAGATTCCACTGTCTGTGCAGAGAATATCATGCATGCGTGTGGGGGTGGGGCGTGACAGTCTGAACTTACCTTAGTGGGATTTTTATGAGGGGACTTCCTTCAATAGGAAAACATGGGAAGATAGATCTCCCAGAATCATAAAGCATATAGGGGGCTTGTTGGGTTTCATGTGTAGTATCTAACTCACCTCTATAGGGATCTTAGAGCATCATATTAAGTACTCAATGTCTTACTATTGAGGTTGAGAGATACAGAAATATTAAGGAGATCAACACTGTCATTTAGATCCAACTAAGGCACTAGGGACCACCTCTTGTAGGTTTGTTGAATCGTATCTCTCATTTTTCCAAAGTTTTCGTCAGATCCTTTAGCGAGCCACCCCAATTGGATGCTTTCACTCCATCATTAGGCCCTCATGGTTTAAAAAACATTTTAATAAGTAAATACTTCTTTTTTTTATTTTTTTTATTTTTTATCATAATTAAAATTATTAATTCAGATTTGAAGAAGTTGCACTTATCGAAAGATTTAGCTCAAAATAGAACGGAATGGAGAAATAGAATTCATGTAGCCGACCCCAACATGGTTGGGATAAGGCTTTGATGATGATGATGATGATGACCATAATTAAAATTGTGCTGAGTTAATCCATGGGGTAGTTTTGTGTTAGGAAGCACTGTGGTGTGATGATATTATCTGGTCCCTTTTGTTGTGAGTCTCTTCATCAACACCATATAGGGTTGCAATAGATAACTTATTGCAGTTATTCACTGGTGTTGTGCAGTAAGGAAATTGTTTTGTGAACCAAGGCCCTTTATTATAATGTGTGATCAACCATGAGAAATTAATACTAATCAGGACATTTAGAAACTATGTGAAAGTAAGGGCCACCCATTGTATGGTACTGATAATAGTGCTTATCATTGTGGTTCAACCAAACCACTGTGCTGTAACCGTGGAAGCAGGGATAAACTAAAAGACTGAATATGTGAGCGACCCATGGTGTAATGTTCAACCATTCTTCAGTCCAGTCTCTCAAGTATTTGTAACAAAAAGAAAAAGCGAGGAATATCATATGTAGTGGAGCTCAGCTGTCCTCATGGACTACTGGTAGCATCTATTGAAAAGTATTTATGTTGCCTATACTAATGCCTTGAGGTTTTGGTAGTAATGGTTACCTAAAAAAATTTAATATGGTATTAGGGCCAACCGGTTGTGAGTTTGAATTCCAGAGGAACAACTCGGCGTGAAAAAAAAATATGCATGTTGCCAAAGGTGCATCGACCGGGTTCCACTTGAGGGGGAATATTGAGGAGTGGGTTCTACACGAGGGGGTGTATTGAAAATTATTTATGTTGCTATTACTAAAACCTCGAGGTTTCAGTAGGAATGGTTAGCTGAAGAAATTTAATATGGTAGTGGATTCGTTCGTCCTGGGATTTGAACTTTTGACCTGTTGGCTCTGATGCCATATTAAATTTCCTCTGATTGCAATTCATACCATAGCCTCGAGGCTTTAGTAGAGACCACGGAAATACTTTTTTCTACTCCCCCTCTAGTGAAGCCCACTCTTCAACATCTTCAATTCTTACCCATGTTGATTTCGGCAGAATTACCTTTGACATTCCATTCCTGCTGTATAGGATGGCATCACAGTCCTCTCTTTCCAATCATAAAATAGCAACTGCAACTATGTTCTATGGGGCATATGTGCTTTGCCAATTGGATGGTCACTAATGATTATGATATTATTTTATGCATAGCAAATGATAAACACCACTGTTTTTTCGACTTTCTAATGTTACTATCTGAACTTAATCCTTTATAATTGCAGGTGGTTTCAGGTGAACCAATTCCACTGAAAAGGACTACATCTGAGATTCTTCAGGTTTTTTTTGTTTTTTCATTTAACCCAGGGGCATGGTTAAAATTATAGTTTTATGCAGTTTACTTTTGTTTATTTTGTTACTTTACTTTTGTTTATTATGTTACTGAGCCAACCCTTCTTTATTTTTTGAGCTTTCATTCAGGAGTCAATTGTGCAAGAGATTAATGCAAACCCTAAGGCCGGATGGACAGCTGCCATGAATCCTCGATTCTCCAATTATACAGTGAGTCCCACGTGGCTGAGCTCCTTTCATCTCATGGTGAACTATTTCCAACTTCACCGCATGCTTGCCAATTGCTAACTTTGTTTTCTGCCTCCTAGATTGGTGAATTCAGTCATCTTCTTGGGGTGAAACCAACACCTAAAAGTTATTTGGATGCTACTCCAGTGAAAATTCACCCTAAAGGTTTGAAGTTGCCAAAGCAATTCGATGCAAGAAGAGCTTGGTCTCAGTGTACTACTATTGGAAGAATACTTGGTCTGTTTCCTGCATTACCTTTCTTAGTTTAGAAAATTTTCAAATGAGAAGCTAACAAGTTTTGTTTTCAAACTTCTGGCCCATTTTCACGTTGACAAATAAAGATCAGGTGAACTGATTTCCTTTGATGTAGTAGTTGTTTCATTTAATTAGTTGTATCTAATACTTACTCAGAGGGCAGCCCTTGGCACAATGGTAAAATTGCTCCATTGCGAGCTGGGCGTCATGAATTCAAAATGCAGGAACAGCCTCTCTGCTTTCGAGGTTAAGGCTGCATCCATCTGACCCTTCCCAGACCTTGTAGTGGGGGCAACCTCGTGCATTGAGCTACCTTTTTTATGTAAAAATTACTCATCTGATTTAGTTTTGATAATGCAGGGACATTGTGGTTCTTGTTGGGCTTTTGGTGCAGTAGAATCACTAGCAGATCGGTTCTGTATTCATTTTGGCATGGTAGCCTTTGCTTAATGTGAATATTAGATTCTATGAAATTGTACTTTAACTTTTACAATACAATAACATGCGGAAAAAAAGTCCATGTAGGTATTTCCTTTTAATTCTAGTTCACTCGTCGTCTGTTGCAGAACATTTCACTGTCTGTTAATGACCTCTTATCATGTTGTGGATTTATGTGTGGGGATGGTTGCGATGGAGGCTTTCCTATTCGTGCATGGCAATACTTTGTCCGTGATGGGGTTGTTACTGAAGAGGTATCTCTTCCCTTACCCCCTTTCATTACTTTGTTGGCTTTCCTTTTCCATCTTAAGAGTGTTTATAGATTTGTTCAATGACTACTCTAGCCCCTCATTTGTGCAATTTATTTAATCCATTATCATCATCGAATCCTTGTCCCCACTATACTGGGCTCGGCTACATGATTCAGTTTCTCCATTCTAATCTATTATGAGCCAAATCCTAAGAGAGGTTGCACTGCTTTAGATCTATTTTTACTACTTCCATCCATGTCCTTTTAGGTCTACCCCTTCACCTTGGTGGACCATTAACCTTTATAGAAAAGTACCCCTTTACCATGGTGGACCATTAACCTACATAGAAAAACTTTTCCTTACCAGCTTTGTTGTTGGCTTGCATTGGACATGTTTATACCATCTCAAACGTGTTTCTCTTATTTTATCACTTATTGATGATACCCCAAAAATCTCTCGAAAATACTTATTTCTGATTCTATCATTCATAGTTTTACTACACATCAACATTCTTATCTATTACACTCATTCTGTGCATGTATTGCTTCTTGATTGGCCAACATTCTTCTCCATATATATGGCATGATTTACATAGCTTATTAGCTTCTTTTCTTTTCTTTTATGTTTTCTAAAAAATAAGGCAAAATTTTATTAAACCAGAAAAAAGAATATTATAAACCCTCAACGACCAAGGGTGTAAAAGACTTATCCCTACAGTACAAGAAAACTAAAAACTCTCAAGGAGTGATGCAGCACCAAGAAGAAGAACAGCCAACGGCTATTCTCCAAATCAAAAGGCTTAGGATAATCTATTTAGATCTCATACTAAAGACAGGAATTAAACCCACAAGGAGAAGAAAAAACTAAAATCTTAATTCAATAATAATGTAATATATCCCATGAGAAGGGATTACATTTATTTAGAATTAAACTACTCTCTAAATAAAGAAACAAACAAGTTCAATCTAAATAAGGAGTCCTAATTAAAATATAAAAGCAATTTCTAAAACTTAAGAACGCAACTATTACTAATAAAGCAAACTATTAATTAGACTTGGGCTTGCCAGTATAAACTTTCAAACGTGGCCCATTGGTCTAGCCTGCATCAAGGAGGGACCCCGGTAACCCCTTGTTTAACTGAACCATTGGCTTATCTAACTTATTGGAAAAAAACCACACTAAAATTAGAATCGAAAACCTTGATCTCATTAAAAAAGAATTGAAGCTTCTACGGCTTGCTCTTGAGTCTTGCCAATATAGGCCCACAAAATAGCATTAAAAGAGAAGATACTGAAGCCAGTGAAGGCCCTCTAAAATTGCTACAACCTTGGCTTCATTAAAGTCCCTTACCCCCATACCTTTATGGGTCGTTTGTTTTTTGCCATTTACATATATAAGCATTACTCATGTGAAATGGTTTCACACATTTATGTTTGTTTTTACATTTTACACATGTTGTGTGTAAATCCCATATGATTTTGGTGCGTAAATCAAAAGCAAAAAGAGTAGAAACTTTTCACACCTCAACAGGTGTGAAAAGGATTCCCACCCCTTTTCATGAGGCGCTGGTACAGGGCGTGAACAGTGTTTCATGCCCTGCATGTTTTTTATTTTTTATTTTTTAATTTTTTGGCTGCCAAAATCATGATCTTAACCGTCCAAGTTATTTAGAATGCTAAAAACGGCTATGGTAAAAAAAATCAGCCGTTGGATCATCTTACATTATGAGATCTTTATGACACAAACCAGGCCGTTGATCTTCAATTCTGGGATTTTGTGGGCCCTATTATCACAATCCAAACCGTTTATCTCATTCAGAATGCCATTTTCAGCTAAGAGACCAAATTTCAAATCTTGATTCATCATAGATCTTGAGATATCTTAAAAAGAACGTTTCAACCACTAGATGTATATTGCCAGTCCGGTTTTTCTTAATTTTTGCATCTTGTATGCTTTAAATGCAAGATCTGAACCGTCCAAAATGTTTGAAATGATGATAACGGCCATGCTACAAAATTTCAACCATTGGATCATCTTTCCTTATGAGATATTTATGAAACAATGCAGGCCGTTGACCTTAATTTCTGGGATTTTGTGGGCCCCATTTTCATGATCCGAACCGTTAATCTTGTTCAAAAAGTCACTTTCAGTTAGAAGGTCAAATTTCAAGTGTTGATTCAACGTGGATCTTGAGATATTTTTAAAATGCATATTAGCCATTGGTTTAATTAAGATTCACATTTGAAAGAGTGTGAAAATAACAAACAAAAATTGTATTTCACATGTAAGTCATTTACATATGTAAATGACTCACATGTGAGTCATTTACATATGTAAATCATTTTCACATCACATATGAAAAAAACAAACGACCCCTTAGAAATCAAACACAGAATCTCCCCCTTATCATTATGCTACATGCTACGATTAGCTTATTAGATTTGTTCAGTGATTATTCTTGTCCTTGATGACATGGCTTTGCATTCCTCTAAGGGCCACTGGGTAAGAACTTCCTTACATGTCCTGTTTATGCAAAAGGCCAAAACAGAGTGCTCTATGCAGATTAATTTGAGGACACTCGACATTGACAATTTTGTCTTTTGAATTTACTTTCTCTGCTACAATTATCTTCTCACTAACATACTATTATGGCATTGTTGTCTGGCTGAGCTTGAGAGAAACAGATGGATTATGCTAGTTTTTAGTTTCCTTCAGATATTTGAGTAATTTTTCTGAGGTTTGTTATACCACATGCGGGCTATGGCAGTGTGACCCTTACTTTGATGACATCGGATGTTCTCACCCTGGATGTGAACCTGCCTATCCGACCCCAAAATGTGTGCGGAAGTGCCAAGTGAAGAACCAACTTTGGGCGGAATCAAAGCACTTCAGTGTTGATGCATACAGAGTTGATTCTGAGCCATACAACATCATGGCAGAAGTCTACAACAACGGTCCTGTGGAAGTTGCCTTCACTGTTTATGAGGTAACGAAAAAAATTTTCTTTTTTTTTCTTTTTATTTACTTATTTTCTCTAATCTATCTTCCTCTTTTCCACCTCGATAAGTTGTATGAATATTTTTCTCAGCCAGTGGCTTAATTAGGAAAGTGGCTGAGTCGACTAGGTCTGTTCACATATTAGGCAACTGGGTAGGGTTGAAATTGGTTTGGATGAATTTTAGTCAAGACCTGGTTGATCCGCGTGCTAAAGGCAGCTTGAAGGGCCACACCCCTCATTCTTTACCATTGAGATAGTAACTAGGGACTTGCTCAAATCCTAAAGCTTGTTTTGTCAAGATTGTGATTGATCCTGCAGCTTTTGTACCATTGAAATAGAGTCAGTAATTAGATTTGTACCGACTCCCAGTGTGCAATCTTTTTAGTCATTGCCCTTAGGATGGCTTGACTTAACCTGTTTTGCTCAAATCGGCTGGGTTGTTTTGAGGAGTTTTATCCTTGCTAAAAAGGAGAGTGATAACAATTCACAAGCCTTACAATTGCAGATGCTAAAATATACTTCAAACAAAAACAACAGATTTGAAATTACAGTTCATATGCGATTTGCGTGCTTTTATTTTTAGACCCGTCAAGTTTGTTGGTTGACTTAACCCAGTAACTGTCCGATTCTTGTCAGCCCACAGCATTGGTAAACTATGGTTGTATGAATGGTAGTTTCACCATTTCAATGGGACCAGCAATAAGAGGTGGTGCTAAAAGGATGGCGAATTTTTAAAGTTTTCTGACATAAGTCGTGATTTTCCTACTCATTGGCAATTCCCTTTTATTCCTGGAAGGTTCGGTAGTATGAATTTAGTTGTGGATTGCTTTTTACTGCATTTTAGTTTTGTTTACCTAATTATTGTGATTTATTGCAGGACTTTGCCCACTACAAGTCAGGAGTTTACAAGCACATCACTGGTTATGTTTTGGGTGGTCATGCTGTGAAGCTGATTGGATGGGGGACCACTGATGATGGAGAGGATTATTGGGTTTGTTCTTAGTGATTAACCATCTCAAGTTTTAGAGTCCCTGCATATTTAATGGTTTAATTTTGTTCCTTTTTTATTGCAGCTTCTTGCAAATCAGTGGAATAGAGGCTGGGGTGATGTATGTAGATAAATTTATTCCTTACCCTGTGGTGGTTGGAAGATGTCTGTTGAAACACAAAGTTGAACTCTTTTTTTTTTAAATGGATTTTGGCAGGATGGTTACTTCAAGATCAGGAGAGGAGCAAATGAGTGTGGAATTGAAGAGGATGTGGTCGCGGGCTTGCCTTCTACCAAGAACTTAATCAGAAACTATGCTGGTGTGGATGTAGACCATGAAGTCACCGCCTGATTATTGTCTACTTGCGTTATCATGTTTATCAACAAGGGGCACGTGGAAAACAAATGTAGGCGACCATTGTGTTATTTTATGCATGTTATTTTATGTATTAACAGAAATTGGGTTGAAAAAAAAAAAGAGACCAGGCTTGCTTATTTGTATGTTTCTTTGATACTACAATATTCTGTAAGCAATGGAAGTGGGCTTCTCTAGCCAATTTGTTTTCTTACATAATATCAATCACACGTGGAACATGATGACTTTGATCTAAATTATATGAGAATTAGCCATGTTTGCAAAATGACCAGGATCATCCTTATAATTTCTGGGCATGTCTTTCAAATATGCATGAGTATTTTAGGGCATGGTTGCCAATTTTCAAGTGAATATTAGTTCTTAATAGATGGGCTTATTTCGAATGGGTCATGAGTAAAAGATCACCAAGGGACCATCAATATTTTCCTCTTTGATAGGAGATGGTTGCCATCTTTCACCCTCTTAAAACAATCCATTCAATTGTCGATCTCTTGTTGAACTCGGCCCTTATCATTTGGATGCGGAGAACGGCAAGTGAAGAATTTCCCAGGAGAAATCTGTAGAGGATCCTCTTTGGAGATTCACCATTTTTTTAGGGAGTGGTGATTCTCCCGAGTGTTTGAACTTGAATCATGAAAATTATGTTGGTGAAAACTTTCTTTAAACCTTCGTTGAAGCAAAAAGTATAGTTGTGTTAAATCTCACAATTTAAAAATAGAAACGTGGGAAAGCTCTCCAAAATAAATCCAAAAAGAAGAAAAGAAAGGGAAAAAAAGACACAAGCTGTTTCTCCAAACAGGACTCAAATGGTACCTGTGAGATCCCTCCTATCTGGGCGTGCATGTATTGCTTGCTAGGGGTGGGAAGGGTTTAGACTACACCAAGTTTTACATTGAAAATATCTAAGCCCTAACCCTAGGCTTTTAAGTCAAATATTTTCTTAACTCGGCATAAAAAGGTGTTTTAAAGCCGTGCGGCTCTTAGGTTCAATAAGAACGTATGCTCGGGCGATAACAGCACTAGGATAGGTGACATATCCAAGCCCTAATGCTGGGCTTATAAATCAAACATTGTCTTAACTCGGCATGACGAATTTTAAAGCTGTACGACCCTTAGGTCCCATAAGAACTCCGAAGTTAAGCATGCTTGAGCGATAGTAGCACTGGGATAGGTGATTGCCCTAAAAGTCCTCCCACATGTATGTGAATCAGAGTAGACAATATCATGTAAGGTTGTAACAATTAGTATTAGAATCAAGGATGACTTCATTTCCGCTGGCTGAGAGTGTGAGGCTCCAATCCGCGTGAGTAATCCCTTGATTGATTCTATAAGCCAAGAAAGGAAAATCCAAAGGAGTAAGGGTGGAGTACTTTAGCAGCATCGTGTACTTTGTACAAGTCCCACATTGAAAATATTCAAGTTTTAACTTTGGGCTTATTAGTCAAATTTTGATGTCTTAAAACTCAACATAATATGTTTTAATGTTGTGCAGCCCGAAATCTTATAAGAACTCCGAAATTAAGTGTACTCAGATGGGAGCAGTATCAATTAAAAATTCCTTCTGTATGCATATAGGTTAAAAAGAATAATATCATGTTAAGTTGGGCGGGGCTATGACATTATCCTGCGTTCTATTTTAATGAGGCAAAAGATGGAAAAAAGAGATATGAAGAACAACAAAATGTTTATTTTTATCTAAGGACTATTCGCAATTCTATTTTAATGGCACGTTTATGCCGCGGTGTTCTATAAAAAAGGTGTCCAGCTGTATGGAAAAGCATAAAAATGAATTAAATTTTCCAAAATTCCATGAAAATGCCTGTCGTGGCAGCCTTGGAATTTCCATTTTTCTGCAGAAGGAAACAAATTCTGCAGTACCTGTTTCCCACGGACATGCACAAACCTGCCAAGTATGAGTTAAAAAGGAAGCAAGGCTTGTTTAATATTGTTTACTGGTTTTTAGTTTTGTTCATGGGCCTTGCTTTGACGATGAACCCTGGGAGGGTGTTCTATTGGAGTAAGGCTTGGAAGCCCCTCTTTCTGAATGTGCTGGCATAGCAAATGTGGAACTTCTTGCCCATCATCCCCTCCTAAATTTCATATTTGAGGTATGCCTTTCAGGGTGTCAATAAGACCAGCAAAATGCGTTTCATCCTTTTGGTATTTAGCCTAGACCCGATTGTCAATTAGGCTGAAAAATTAGGGCTCATACCTGATTTTCTCAGGTTTTTAAGTAGGTAGTTCTGAATATGACCCCGTTGCCATGTTTAGCTCATAATTTTCGTCTAGAACGCAGGGTTTGTGTCCGTTTCCAATATAACTTTGAAATTATTAGCACATTACATGACTAGTTATGGATCTAAATGGGCTGCAAGTTGACCTGAAGTAAGCCCAATTGTCCTTTTTATTATTATTATTTTTTGGTATCCCAAGCAAGAGGGTTAGGTCCTAAGAGAGAGGCTGCACACACTAGAACAAAATCTCGCATATTCTCTTCGTTAAAGCTTAAAAACAGTTGGGAAAAAAAGGATTGAATCCGAAGTTTCAGTGCAACACATCAACACACTTATGCCACATGACCAAGTGATTGAATTCAGCAACTACATCTTTTGAGATGCATCACTTGAAGGCATCTCTTGAGATGCATCTTTTAAACGCATCTCTTAAAAAAAAATGCTCATTTTCACTTCTTAAAGTGCATCCATCGCTCCTAAACCCAACTCTCAACAAAATTTTATCTTGACAATTCAAAACCCAACTCTTTTAAAAGTTGGTGTTTCATATGTGGCCGAGTTTTCTCTAGAAATTCAATGACACAGCCACGCAAGTCTTGATATTAAAAAAGCTTATGTCTTCTGAAGCATTCACTAATCATAAAACTGTTTGAAACCAGGTAATCTTTGCTCTTTTAACATTTATTTCAATCTTTCAAAATTAAATATAAAAAATTGTGCAAAATGAATAAATATTATTTCTTAATGTATAGCGATTTTATTTTTATTTATTTTGATATATTTTGTGAAGAAATTTGATCAGTTAGTTTGCAGTATGATTTGAAAGAAGGAATTATTTGGTGAATTCTATGAAGACAGTTTTAAATAATGGTCTTGATATTCATCAATAGATTAGTCTATATATTTGATGGAATATACTCACTGCCCCCTCTGCTTTTTCCATAAGCTTCCACAAGTGTAGAGTCTTTAACACTAATGTCTACCTTTTATTTTTATAATATTGTAATTTATTTTTATTAAAAAATCATCTAAGTCATTTTTTATTGATTGATATTTAATTTAAATATTAATTTTAAATAACTATTAAATTCAAATGAGAATTAATGCTAGTATGGAAATACGAGCGAGAACAAAAGCCCACACATGTGAAAAAAAAAATTACCTGCTCACACAAAAAAAGTGGCATATTCAAGATTTTAACTCTATTGTCAACCGAATTGTCCATTGTGTTTGGATGTTTGTCATTTTGATGAGAGAAATTACAAAAATGTCATGGCCACCTTAAAGGTGAAAGTCAATGCCAATAAATGGCAATTTGTTTTTTTCTTTTTCAGGTGGAACCCACTTATCACCACTCTTGCTTGAAAAACAAAATCAACACTTTTACCCAATCTAGACATCAAAATAGGGGTACCTTAAAATCTACTATTTATTAGTCTGGCAAGTCTCTGTTGTTGTCACAAACCCACTACTTTATGGCTAATAAACACCAAGAACTTTTCTACCATAATAATAATAATAATAATAATAATAATAATAATAAACACAAGAACATACGTCCTGTGGATGCTATAGATAAAGTACAGACAAAAGCCAAAATCTAGATGCTTGCGTCCTCTAAAATATTTGTTCTACTTGCTTTGCTTTTAGTAATACAATGCATTTGGTGGTGATCTCATTCAATGAAACTCTTTTACCTTTATGTAATCACATCATTAGCCATTGAAATCCCCAATTAGAAAGAGGGCCCATGGGCGTCCAAATATCAAAGGATGTACATCAAAAATCTAAAGTGTCCAGCACCTTTGAGTAAAAAACACAACACCATGATAGTGAAGAAGAACAAGATGAATAAATTATCTTCTTTAGTCATGTATTCAAAGAGTTCAAATCCTGCGAGGACCAGACTTAAAAACTCTCTTAATCCATTTCTATAATTTCATCGGTGGAGCTTGATATATAAAATTTAAATTGCTCAAAATCATTATTTGACCATCCAAGTTGGATTCACTGACAAATTAATTGCGTGGAACATATGCTTAAAACACTATAACCAAGAGTCTATTTACACATTACGGTTTTACCCGTCCACATTATAAGCATTTTTAGAAACTAAGGGGCTACAACTTGAAAAATCTTCTGTTTTGCATCAACATCAAAACAACTTTCTTAATCTTACGGTAGAATATGTTCCATTAGCATAATTTTATATAAGGTTTTTAGTGCATGAGTGATTTGGTGGTATAAATTAATCCAATAAAGAGACATTAAGACCCACATGAAAGAGGGTGAGTAATGTGATGTACTATGGTAGATTGTTTTCTCTTTATAATGATTTTGCTGGTTGACGTATAGGGCGGGGAAATCTCCTCTTTATGATGGCCAGAATGGAATGCCTTTGAAATTGAATGCGTTACTGTAGAGGCAGGGAGACAGACATCTCACCAGCGAAAGGACAATGACAGCCTGCAGATATGATTTTTTACAGTGAGGCCCAGTCATGTGTGGCCCAATAGGATATTGTCATGAATTCTGTGCCCACCATAAAACAACTTTTTATTATTATGTTTTTGTTGGTAGCGTCAGTGGCCTTGAGTTGGAAACCAAAGGGCACCAACTAGGGATCGCCTCATCCATTAGGATAGCTCTGTATTTCAGGTAATCAACTTTTTGTGGGAGAGAAGTACTCATCGTTCATTTGCCCTCGGCTCACTAATGGTCAACCGAGAAAATTCATGCTAGAGACAATTTCATTTTTTCTATGGAAAGTTAGATTCACACAATCTCAAAATGACATGACTCCATTCACAAATCTGTAAAATAGGGGATGTACTTCAACTCTTGGTAAAGATGAATGTAGGATCTCTCTGTGCTGAAAATAAAACCACTGAAAATTGCACAATCCTCCTTTTGCACAAAGAAGTCCAATTGGAGTCCATTCTTCTTCCTTCGGCATCCTAATACTTTAGTAAACATCCTAATCTTTAAGGAATATATGGCCCCTCCCGAGAAATTCTTTTTTCATATAATGGTCGCCTAAAGAGATATATATGTGTGTGGAAAAGACTACTATGCATTTATCCCTCATATTATGGTGAAAAAAATATCTTTTTTAGACGGGTCAAAAAGGTGTCATGAGGTGTGCTGATTTTATCTTCTCGCACATTAATACTTTCCAGATGAGGAAGATATATATATATATATATATTGCTCTACCACTGTTTTATGTTCTAAAGTTTAATCTTTAAAGAGTTTATTCATGCAAATTTGTGACAGCCTAATGGTGATTAATGCCCAAAATAATTTGAGATCAGACCCATAAAATATAGAAATTAAGAAAATTGCCAATTCAAATAAGTTGGCCTCACTGAAAGACCCCAATTACAAGGATTTGAGAATTTGAAAGAGTAACAGTGAAAATTTCACTTGCCCTCCAGACATTTCAAAAACGCTATTCTTTCGCGGATTCTAAAAGCCAACAAACCCATTCTAGTGAAATACTGAAATTTTATGCAACAACTCTTAAGCCTAACTTCCAGTAAATATAATCTTCAAATAACTAGGCCTGATTAAATTAACAGAAAAGATCGTATCTAGGTTAGGTGATACCAAATCATCTACTTAATTCATTAAAGTACATACACAATTCATACTTTCTCCTGCTCTGTATTCTTCTCCCCACCAACATAGTCCACCCAACTGTGAGACATTTACAGAGGGTAACAGAAAAACATTTATTAATGATACCTTTATCGGTGGACCCATTTGCTTTCAATTTGGCATTACAGTGTTTGGTCGCCATCATAATTTCCATTCTAGTAGTTACGATAGAGGTCCCATTTGGTAGTCCAACGACCCACTAAATTGAGCCAGTGCCCAGCTTCCCAAGTAGGAAATAATGAGACCCACTTAGCCTTTAAGCTGGGAAGCTGCTAGAGATTGGTGGGTGAACATCTTGGGGACCATCTAATCACGTAGTCCTTTGGAGCACTTCTATTTCCCCACATGAATTTCCACCGATTTCAAATTCCAAAAATCTCAATTCAAAAACAACAGGCGGGTGCATGTTTTGAGATTGGCGTACTGCAATCTCAGCCGTAGATTTTGATAATTTGATCAGACCCTGATAGGTTAATCAGATTGAATTAGAGATGGACTGACATGGGTCTGGATCCAGGTCCAATGAAATTTCAGGGCCCGTTAGGAGCCTGCCTCACAAGGTTATGGAACGAGACTCAACTAGTAAGAGATATGGGCCTATGTCTGTTCAGGATTGAATTCAAGATGTTTCAAGCCCAATGGTGTAACATGAGAGAAATGCATACAGTTTGAATACTCCTCACTGCTCCTGGAACATGGATTCCTCACTAGATATTTGTATAGGTTATGACTATGAATCAATATCGATGCAAATCAATGCAAAAAATTAGTTTTAAAAAAGGCATCAGGATATAAATCTGCAAAATGAAGATTTTCAGATCCAATAAATGGAGCCCGACCTGCAAATCCACACAAATGAGAATTTATGCCAATCTAGTTCCTCGAGGATTTCGAGTTGCCCCAATGTGTAACTTTCACAGACTTTATCAAAAATCAATGAGGAATCCCTGAAAATTTGATTACCAAACATGACCCTCAACATTAAAATTCCGTGGCACTGCGTTCAAATCCATGAACCCTATTAGGGTATGTATTCCTCATAAAGAAAAATAATTTAATTTTCCTCTTTACATTTGAAATAAGCTTGGATATACGGGTGAAAAAAAATTTAAATATACAGGTAGATGGCCCATTAAGAGATAGGGGCAGGCTGATAAAAACATGGATGAAAGTCATTAATTCAGATTTGAAGAAGTTTAACTTATCGAAATATTTGGCTCCAAATAGAGCGGAATGAAAAAATAGAATTCATGTAGCTGACCCAACATGGTTGGAATAAGACTTTGATGATGATGATGATGATGACGACATTTGAAATAAGCTGCACCAAATAATATAAAATCGGTATTACAAAAAAAATCGAAGCCTTTCTCATGCTACCAAGGAATTACCACATTACCCAGTTACCAAACATTGTCCCAAGTGGCTACCAGGAGAGAAAAAAAAAGGAAAAACAGTGTCCCAAGGGTTTTGAGACCATAAACTTAAATATGAGCCTGGTCCAGGCCCATCAAACAGTAAGAAGTGGGAGTTATTGTTGGCCAGAGTTAGGTCAAGCAGACTGGCACACACCCTTCAACTGGTTTTTAATTCCAGAGCTGTTTGGATGTGTACCTAGACAATAAAGTTAATTTCAAAAATTTTCACTGCACCAATTGGAACAGGAACCCCATCACATGGGGGGGCCCCCTACTTTTCAGCCTTTCCTGCCTCCCACTGATTTTTTTTATTAAACATTGGGACCTACAATGAACTGGCACTTGATTCGGCTGGAACTGGAACCTGGAAAGGCCGAAGCACCCACCACCGTATATTGGGGGCAAACAAGCTGAAAATCCACCGAAATTATCACTTTCTGTCACCAAAAGTAACTAATGAAAGGTGGGATTTCAGTTTTCCACCTCCCCTTTCTTTCCTCTTTTTTTCCCCTCTCCAAATTCCATCCTTGTCACCTTTTCCATGAATGACAGGAAAAACCCAGTGAAAGGGGCATTTGGAAGAATCAGAGGCCAGATGGATTGGAAACATCAATGGACCCAACAAGCAAAAAATAAAATCTATGCATTCCCCAAAATTGCATTTTTAGAACATCTAATTTACATTCCCATCAGGACCATAGCCCCAAAATTGGAAAGATTTCCATGGATTTGAAATTCCACGCCTTTTTTTCCGTGTAATTGCAGCTACACCCAAACAGCGCCCAAAAAGAAATCTATCAATTTGGGGTCCCCTCAAAAATCGCATTTTTTCAGAAACTTCTACGATTCCAGATTTCAACCCAAATTCTAAAACTAGAAAACAAGACAGCTCCCTGTAAAAATAAAAACCCAAAATCCCTTTACATTGATTTCTTCAAGAAATGAGGAAAAAAGAGAAGAAATCAATGACAAGAGATCCAAAAACAGAGAAAGAAATAAAATCCAATATTAAAAAAATTGTTTTACACACTAAACTCATATAAATTATGATACCACATACACCCACAATTTTTTTTTAAGACAACAAAGTCAAATCACCATCCAATCTCTTCCCATTCCATGTATAACAACAAACCCACCACACTCACCCACCCACCCACCATATATATGATAAAATGCCACAAAGAGAACAGGGACACCACCGACAACATGATACATCAAAAGAAGAAGAGATTCGAACAAAGAGAACTAACTGCGGCATCGAGTGATGGCGCTGCAGCCGCGGCTGTAGGGGTTGGCCTGGGCTCCGGGGCGGCAATTGTAGTAGGACGCCCCGCGGCGGGAGCAGGGGACGCTGTTGCGCTTCAGCGCCTGGTAGCTGATGTACGAGCTGGTGGCGAGGATGCGGCGGTTGGACTCGGAATCCATGGCGAATTCGTCGTCGGCAAGGCACTCGGCGACCGTCCCCTGGCAGACGGCTTGGGTTGGGATCCAACCCAGATGGTGGTTTCCGGCGAGGCAGGTGGAGATGAGAGCGGAGACGAGGAGGAGGAGGAAGGAGAGAGCCCATTTCGCCATTTTGGGTCGCTTTTGGCTGCTGCTGCTGCTTTCTTCTTCTTCTTTTGAGTGTAAATACAAAAGTCTGTGTTGAAGGCAATTCGTCGAATACGGGGTGGGCAGGAGAAATAGAGAAGGAAAGGATGCCCTAAGGTAGGTTGGGATATGTAAAGGACCTTTGTTATTTCATATATTGCAAAAATTGCCACTGGCAACAGTGAGGACTGGAAGCTGACTTTGTTGTTTAGTTGGTAAATTAAAAAGTACTTGTGTTTATTATTTATTATTATTAATAAGTTTTAATTTTTGACTTTTTAAAATATTTTATTTAAATAGGAAAGGGCCAAAATAATAATTTATTGATGTAGTTAAAACTCTCTCTTATAGGTATTGTTATCGTGAGAGCGCTCATTTGGACTGCCACAAAGGTGAGACCCCTTTGAATTTTATATGATTTAATGGGCTGCACTTTCAATACAAAAAGTTATTTTAGGACTTATTTCAAAGGCAAAATATTTTATATATTAGCTGATATATTAAATTTTTTTGAACCCTTTTAAATATACATAATTGAGTTATTTATTTTCATTATTTTAAAAGTAGTTTCATATTTGAATAGTAGCTAGTTGTGAAATAATTATGGCTATTGTTTATAGTTAATTTGTTAACTTATCTAAATAATCTTGCCTAGTAAATGAATTAATGGTATTTTCATGTCTCGACTTCGAGAAAATTAATTTTAAGGGTTATTTGGTCTAGAAAAGAACTCAAATCTATTGTATAAGATGTTTTTGGATCTAGGATGCCTTTGAAATTATAGGGATATTCTAGAATTTTTTTTTCATAGAACCCCCTACTTTAAATATATATCATTTTCCTTAATTATTTTAAATGTGCTTTCATATTTGAGTAGTGGCTAGTTATGAAATAATTATGGCTATAGCTTATATTTAATCTATAAACTTATCTAAAGAAGTTTGTTTGCTAAATAAATTAAAAATTAGACATTTTGTACTATTTGATTGGCTTCTTTCATGTCTTATTTTATAGGCCTCCTTGAGTATCTCTTTCACAACTCCTTCATTAGATATTGTGTATATTCTTGTACATTAATCCTAAGCTGACAAAAGAGAGAGAATGTTACATCTAAATATAAAAACTTGTAAGATCAAAATTTTATCTACTTCTATCACTTAAATAAAAATATAATAAAAGAAGGAAAAAAAAAACAACTTGTAGTAGGGGGTATGGACCTGCTTGATGGTGTTAAGAAGAAAGAAGACCTTGATTGCAAAAACTAGAGGTGGGGGGTAGCTCTGTAGTTTGAGTGATAAAATGTGGGCATGTTGAATGAATGGAGGAACTTAAAAATAATAAAAAGAAATCAGTGTGGAAAACGGCATCTAGGGTTTGCACCAGTTCCCAAGCCCTACAAAAGCAACTGTTAACCAACACGTTTTCTCTACCTTCCGTCACCGTTATCTCACTCTCCTCTGACTTCAATGACTCTATACCTGGCCGCAGGGGCACCGACCCTACTGCCCACTAACGGCGTTAGAGACTTTGTAACGTTAGTACAATTGGCGCCGTGAATCTAGCGGATGCCCGTGTGGATGGGCAATGAGGATGCCATGCATTTGCCCTTCATTTGTGAATCCGAGCCGCTCATTCATCCTTGAATTCATCCAAATGCACAAATCACGAGGCCTTCATTCTTAACTTATTTTTTTTAAATTTACCTTTAATCTTTATTTTTAACGACTTCATCAAAAAATATATTATGTGTTGAATTCTATTTAATTTATTGCAAACGAGCACACCCTCATTTGATATGAAGACTGGCAAAACCATATATTTTTCTTTTCGGCCCAAATGAATAGTGCACCATTAGAAAATTTAGGAGGACATGGGCCCCAAAGATCTATCCCATCATGGGGATGAATAGTTCTGGGCACCTTAAATTTCATTAAATCCATAATCATATTGCAATTCTTGTTCTTGTTGTTGTTGTTTGTTTTTCCCATCTATTGGGGACCTATAGAATTTGGGGCTTGTGGCAGATCAATTAAGATTTATGTTAATTATTAGTAAATCTGAACCTTTTCTAAAGAATTGAGAGTAGAAGATGTGGTTAGAACTAAAAATAATAGACCCAAGTTTGAAACTCTAGAGATTAAAGTCCCATAAACTTTTTTGAAG
The DNA here is from genome assembly GCA_037013555.1 of Sextonia rubra. NCBI lineage: Eukaryota > Viridiplantae > Streptophyta > Magnoliopsida > Laurales > Lauraceae > Sextonia > Sextonia rubra. The sequence continues at coordinate 11,096,914 of JASUAD010000007.1, read as the reverse complement.
AAAACACATATATGGACTACAAACGTTATCTCGACCAAAATTGCTTCAACTCACACTTGCACCTTTTTCTTTTAATATCCCAGCTTTAATGAGGTTGGGCCCGCAAGACTCTTGTGAGAGAGCCCTCGTGTGAGATTAAAGAACCTCTTAGTGAGGAAAGAGGTCTTTGGAAGAGATAAAAATGTTCTCAAGATAAGAAAAAGGTTCCTGCCCAAATTACTTTGTCTATTACCAAACCCAAACCAGAGCTGAATAAACCTGGAGCCGGCCCCATCCGTTGGAGATGGCACGTCGGGGTGGGGGCGAGGACGCGGCAGGTGAAACGGTTGATCGCGATGACGGCGTTATGACGTGGGAAGACGGGACCTGAAGAGCGCGGCGTCGGTTGCAAATTGCTTTGAGCTGGGAGGTGGGCCCCACGCACCTCAAGACATATCGGTGTATGCGCGTCCTAAAACAAAAGCAATCCCAGCGTCAATTCCAGCTGTCACGCCTCTTTCCCGTCTCTACCCCAAAAATCATTTGAACTCAAACAAAGACATTCTTGCTACCTTCTCACCAAAATTCTTTACAGCTATGCCATCCCCTTTTTTTTTAAATGACCTCACTGCCCTCGTTGAGTAATGGCCGTCCACTCCCGGATGGGGGAGGAACATCTGACCACATGAGTCCAACATCTTAAGATAAGAAATTGCTTTTTGGAAACTGCCTCTTTTTCACTTACATCCACTTGCAATTTATTTATTTATTTTTATATGAAGAAAGGATTACATGAATGATGAAACTGCCAACCATCATCCCTGTTAATTTTAGAATCTGATCTAACCATCTTCATCACAATTGGAGGCCAACTCTGGGTTTTGGTTGATAAAATCCAACATAATCTTTTACCATAGAATGATGAAAATATCAATACATCTAAGTTCAAACATTGAGCAGTTAGGTGGCAAATAAGAGTACCCAACTAATTAGGCAAAACCATGCAAGAGTACCCAACCAATTGTGCGAAACCTTTTAGCTCTTGCGATTGGCATTCATCGAATGCCCATATGGGTTTATTATTTATTAGGGTTTTTGCGCGCCCCCCCCCCCCCCCCCCCCCCCCCAACCAAAAAAAAAAAAAAACCCTGTTGAAAACACTCTTAACCAATATTTATTTTAAATAAGATGGGGGAGACTCCATGGCATGCTTGAAGCTTTAAAAGGCCATGGAACAGTCCATTTTGAAGCCATTTGGTTTGCAATGCAACCTAGAGGGCTACAGGTTGTTTAGTGGGCCACAGGCAATGGAGTCCTCCAAGAATTATTCTAGCCAAACTACCAAATCAATGAGATGGGTTTCTACCGAAAAATGAAAAAAAAAAAAAATATTCAATGAGATGGGTCGATTTCTGTTTGCCTAAACGAACAATTGGGTATGGTGGGACCCACACTGATATGGACCTATGGACAAGCATTATTTAGGCCCCAGTAAGCTTTTCCCAAAGCAAAGGAGTACCATTTTGATTCTTTTTGGCAATAAATCAGCCCATCAAAGTCACATGGATTTGGGACAATGAGTGATAGAAATTGGTGGTTCCAAAAATCCTTGTGATATATCCTTAAATCAAGGAGTGGTCCCTCAACAAATGTGTGATAAGACATTTGGTTCCTCAGCCTCAGTAATTGTATTATACTCGGGTTCACTACCATACCAATATAAGTTGGCCTGAGCTCATTCAGGTTCGGCTGGGTTTGGCAATTCGGGTTTAGTCCACCCTCAGGCTTACATCCATGCAATTTGGGTCAGAATTGGGTTGGATCGGGCTTAACGCAGCATGCTTGAGCTGTACCCATAGGCCATAGGTTTGGGTCATTCAGACTTCTTGGGTCGCATCATAATAGGCCCGGCGAAATTTGCACGCGTTGGGCTGGACATATAGTGAGGTTTTATGGTCTGGATGGACCGGTTCTGAATATTAGGTCAATAGTGAAATGAGGTAGGACTAGGCCACTTTTGTTTAAACGTCCAGTTACAATTTTTCGTCCCAGCGGACATACCTTACAATGATGGGCCTTCAGTATGCTTGTTAATGGGCCTTGATCCTGCCGCTGTCTGAAACAGTGTGGCCAAGCCAGGAATCTATCTCCAATGGGACAAATATAGATCCAAATGTTGGGTTTGATCATTAACAGAACCGACCTGGATCCTATCCATTAAACCCATGTAGCTTTTAAAGGCTCATTAAGAAATATATAGCAATTTATAACGTGCATTTATATAAGTCTAGCAAGTCTAGTCGTCAATATATTTATATTTTCTGGATTGGTATAGGAATTGGTCCTGCTCTCATTTTAAATCCGTAAAGTGGGGCCCAATGTTAGCAGTTCAATCTTGAATCTCAAATCAAATTGGATTAAGATGGGATATGGGAGTCTAAAGCAAGATTTGGACTGTATAAAATTCTCCTCCAAGTCCCGTATACTGATATACTGTGTAAATGAGGGCACTGACAGCCCTGGCCCGGTCATTTTGTTACTAGGCCTGGGAATAGGCCCAGGTTCAGCTCACGGTTGGTATGACAGCCTGATCCATCTAAACCTCTTCATCTTGTAACTAAGGTCCAACCTTTGATTCTCATCAATCTTGGTTGGTCGGTAAAACCATGTGGTGGGTTTGTGACACTTTTATTCACATCTAAGCAAGCATCAATGTAAAAGTAAAAATATAATGAAATCAAAGGGCCAATGATGGGATCCATTGTTTTTGAAATCAGAAAACATTTGATAGATGCAAGCCTAACTTCTTTTTTTTTTTTAAATATGAAATCTATTTCAAAACACAAATGATCGATATGTTGCTAAGTTAAAATGATCATTCTTTTTCTTGATCTTGAATTATCATTTGAATTCAACATTAACTTCCATAGGCAATGGTGAAAAGAAAAAATGGTCATCAAAAGTCAAGTAAGAGAACCACAAGTCAGTAATAATATTAGTAACATGTGACTTTACAGCTATCAGGCCATTGGATCATAGAGTAGAAATTGTGCACAGTGGGACCCAGGGAGCAAAATTTACGGAGAGAAAGAGAGAGAGAAAAAGAGGATCCTATACAGAGGTGTCAAACGGGCCGTCGCACCGACAAGCATGGCCCATGCCCTGATGTCAAGCCCATCGGCATGTCGTGATACAGCTCGTAAGCTAGCACGGCTAAGGCATATGGCACTGCCCATTTCGCCAATAATGGCCAGCACAACGCAACAGGCATTATGTATTTTGACCATTTTGCCCCACCAACAATACAAAAATGACTAGTTAAATATGTTTTGCCCTTTTTACTCCCTTCCCAATGATCATATTTTGGGCATGTGAGGCCATTTTGACATTTCAAAAGTTTAAATACTATTTCCCTTCTCATTTCTCACCACTTCAACTCATCCAAAAGTCTCTCACTCTTTTAAAACTTGATCGCTATAATTCTCTCAATCTTTCTCTAATCATATTTTTGAGAAGTTTTTGTGTGGGGGTTGCAAACCCCACCCCCCCCACAACCCTTTGATTTTCTTTTGTTAATTTTGGAGAAAAAGACGATAATGTGGTAGTAGGGGAAGAACTAGAACCCTAAGAGCGTCTAAGTGACTCCGAATTATTATAGTTTGTCAAGTATTTAATAATGTAATTGTTAAAAATAATAATGAAAAAGAACAAGAAAAAGCTCAATGTATATATTGCGGCAAGCTTTATATCTGCAAGTCAATTAGTGGTACTGCCCAATTCAAAAGGCACAAGGCCAAGGGGGAGTGGGGTAAGGGGTACAGACCCAAATGTCAACTAATGGAGTAGTTTAAGAGGTTTTTCTTATAATGCCACTAATGGTAGACAATTACTTGTAAAAATGATTGCATTAGCCGAATTACCATTTATTTCACTGAAAATGAATTTTTTGAACAATACATATAAATTCCCCTAATTCTAATACTTAAAAATTTTCTAAAAGTATTTTAAAAATGATGCTATTAGATTGTGGCAAAGTGAAAAGGAAAATATAAAAAATTACTTAGAAAATAATCATAATAAAATAGCTTTAACTACAGATTTATGGAAAGCTAGAAGTGGTGATAACTTCCTTTATATAACCATCTATAACATAGATGAAAAATGGGTTATAAATAAATCAATTATTACTTTTGCTAAACTTGAGTGGCCGCACACTGGCTAAAGAATAAGAGCACGAATTTTGGAAAAACTTCGAGAATATAATATTTTGAAAAAAAATTTTATTAGTAACTTGAAATAATGTATCTAATAATAAAGTATTTATTGACCTAATAAAAACTATGATGTCACCTTTAAATTTAATTGATGGATCTATTTTTCAAAATATGTGCATGTCACATCTTAAATCTTATAGCTCAACTTGGTTTAAAACATATTGAAATTATAAAAGAAAAAATCAAAGATACTGGTAGGTGTAATTTTCTCCTCCGTGCTTAAAAGAAAATTGTATTCCTCAATATGTGAGAGGTATGGCATATCAGCTTTAAGGATAAATATGAATGTTGAACATAGATGAAATTTAATGCCTAAATTGTTAAATAGGGATATTTCAAGAAAAGAAATTCTTAATGAATTTTGTGCTTTTTATCCACAAGAATACATGATGACTAATGCACATTGGGATATTTCTCAAGAAATAAGTGATTTATTAGAACCTTTTTAATAATGCAACAATATTTTTTCTTGGGTGTATTATCCCACCTCTAAATAAGCTCTAAACCATCTTTTTAAATTTAGCTTACAAAATAAAAAAATATACATATAGAAACCACGAACTAGTTGAGGGCATTAATAAAAATATGGAAGATAAATTGAACAAATTTTAGAGAGAAGTTCCAATGACATTTTGTTTGGCTGCTTTATTAGATCTTAGGATAAAATTACATGGAGGACAAATTTTTATTGAAGAAATAAATGACAGAGTTTTTACTAAATGACCCCTATATTTTAAGAAAACCTCAAGAAACCCCCCCTGTTTTATGTTTTAACTAAAACTCCCCTCCATTGACAATTTGAGGTTAGAAAAAGTATTATGTTTTAACTAAAACACCCCTCCACTGATGGTTTGAGGTTAGAAAAATTAAAGTTTCCATTTCCACTTTCAACGCATTGGTCTTCCTCAAGACTGAGCCGCTGTTTGGCAGCACTATTTTTTGCCTTTTAATATTTATATGTTTAAAATATTTAGAGTTTAGGAAAATAACGCCATTTGGCTTGTAATTTTAGCATCAACTTTTTTTTAGTAAAACCTCTTAAAACCACATACTCCAAAACTCACCTCCTCAAAATAAGAGGGAGAAAATATGAGGTGCTGATATAGTAAAAATGTGGTCATCACATCTAGTACTTTTTTTTAATGTTTCTTCAAATCCGAGATGGTAAGTGAAGATCCTAACCATTGGAAATGTCCACAAGATCAAACATGGCTATTCATCCAAATTTCAGCCATTGAATTGTCACTAATCTCGAGATATGTGCAAAAAAGCTTGTGCCATTGGATATATTTTTAAAAAAAATTCTATGGGCCTCAAATACAAGATCCAAATAGTTGGTAATGTTTGGAGGGCTTACCACGGCTATGGGGTCAATTTTTAAGTCTTGATTTTATATAGATCTCGAGAAATTTGTGAAAAACTTTCAACCATTGATATAACATGTTTAACTTTAGATTATTTCACATGCAGTCCATTTTTATCTTTTTTATTATTATTTCTAAGACAATAAGTCACAATCCAAACCGTTAAGAATTTTTATAAGGTCAGTGATTATTAGAAGACCGAATTTTAGGAATTGGATCATCGCTAATATTGAGATATTTGCTAAAAACATGAATTATGTGCTATTTTTTTTTAATTTATGGGCTTCAAACACAAAATCAAAACCGTTAAATCTCATTGGAATGATGAACATGGCTATGGAGTTGAATATCAAATCTTGATATTTTGTAGATATTGAGGAATTTGTGAAAGTAGGTTCAACCATTGATTTAAAAAAGTCTATTTATAATAAATCTTCATATTACCAAACACACATTTTGATTTTAACCCTTTTTTTTATAGCTCTTTTCTTAATGCCTCTATTTTTTATGGGTCTACAATAATAAGACTAGAGATGCCAAACAAACCATAAAATCCTCCTCATGTATGGTCTTGAAGACATTTATGGAGAGAGCCGCTTGCGTGCACTACTAGGCTTATTATCTAATGATAATTCAAAGCATTAAAAATTGAATGATATTTATTGATGTGTTTTGAAATTTGAGTTTAATTGAGACAAGATGATAAGTGGGTATGAAAATGATTTTGGTTACTTTGTTGCAGTAAATTTAAAGGTTTTCGGGAATCCATTATGAGCCCCCCATGATAATAATCTCAACCGTTAAAAAATATGTTATCTCATCAAATGATGTATTCTAAAATTTCATTTTAATAGATGCAAGCCCCATCGCTCAACTAAAAATATAATAGAAATATGATTAACTTCAAGTTACGAATGAGCAAACCAGCCTAGGACTCCATTGACTAGACTGTTCATGATGAATCTCGTAGACTCTAGGGATTTATGCTAGAATTTCATATTAATATAGTAGTGGAGCCCGTTGTCTGTTTCAACACATGTTTGGTTTTGAGCATACGATATTGTATAAAACAAATATAGTTTTAGAAAAAAAAATAGAAAAGCTTTTCATTTACCACAAAATCCAAATAACTTTTTCACCTAGCTAAAAAGTGAAATCGGCTTTCACACTACCACCAAATTCCAATGATATGGTAAAGAAAAGTGATTTTTTTATTTTTTTAAACTACATTTTTTTGTAAGGAAGCGTACAATTAAGACCAAATATCTACTCAATCGATAGTGGGCCCTCGCTCCTATTGAAATAAAACTTTAGTACTTATCCTTATATTTTAGAGGACTGACTCATCTTGAATAGTTCAGATTCTCTATTAAAGGGCCTCATGATGAGTCTCGGTACAATTTGCTCTTTCTTGACATGGAGTTAATCACACTTGTATCACATGTTCAGCTGAACAGTAAGACATGCATTTTTTTAATTGAAACTTTTAAGATAGGTCATTAAAGGGGTTGGATTCATTGTGTAAGGTTTGGATTATCTTTATATGGGCTCCACAATGGATTCCTGGATACCTATGAATTCACAAATATAATTGGCAAACAAAGGATCCAAAATTGTCTTCATTAGCTACTGATTATCTCCTCTCTATTTAACTCAAATTTCAAAATATAGCAATGGATAAACAATATTCATTTTTCATTGGTTTGGATTATCATTACATGGGTCCTTTGATGGAGTTTCAATAATACACATTCCAAGAGTGCAAGTTGGTTTTTGGAATGTTACAACACAGCATAGGACAGTTTCACCTTAATAAAGAAAAAAAAAATATATATATATATATATCTATATATATATAAAGGATGTAAAGGGTAAAATAGTCAAAAGAACAAAAGGGTTAATGGTGGAAACAATATATTTGCGTTTTGGGAGCTTGTATTTCAACACCACTTTCAACTCAGTTTAGACATGGATTAAAAAAAATTTGCTATAATTTTGTCCATGCATGAAAGGACCAAAAAGCCCTTGTCCCTTGAAAACTCAAATTCCTAATTTCTTTTCATACACACATACTTATCTTCTCCTTCCCTCTTTCCTTTTAGAGAGCAGCCCCCCTTTCCACACACAATAGAGACTATTTCTTTCTTGAATGGTCTTCTTCCAATCTGAGCAAATGACCCTCACACCCATTGTGCAAGTGACCATCTTCTTCCCTTTTTATTTCTCTTTATCCCATAAAACATTATATTTTGTAATGCTTTCCAATTAAATTGTGCAATAGAGGAGGAGATGAATACACAAATAGTGTTTCACAAACATCACCCTGTTTTGCCTTACGAGACCAAATAGGACAACTAACTATTATGCCTCTCAAAGAGGAATAGTTTAAGAAATTGTTCCTCTTTAAGAGGCCAAATAGTTAGTTGAACTATTCCTTCTTGAGAGGCCGAATAGTTAGTTATCCTATTCGGTCTTGCAGGGCTAAACAAGGTGACTACTGTGAAATCAAAAAGAAGAAAAATGTAAAAAAAAAAGAAGAAGAAAGAAACACTTAAAAAATAAACTTATTCAAGCTAAACATTCACAAAATGAAAGGAAGATGAGCTCTTTGTGTTTGGATGCGTCAAATGTGCGGAGAAAGTAATAATGGAGGTAGAAATATGAAAAAAAAAATATAGAGAAAGAAAGTGAAATATGTGTTTGGATGTGTGGGAGTATGTTGGGTAAATTGGTGACTGAAGAGAGTAAAAGATCAGTGTAACTATGTTAATTATATGTGTATAGAAAGAACATGTCTACATTGAGTTAAAAGTGATGTTGAAATAGCAATTCTCTTGCATTTTCCAGCCTGAATAGTTAGTTAAGGGGTGTTTTTGTAAAAACATAAAATATAGGGGTGTTTTTGAGGTTTCCTAAGGAGATAGGGGTCTTTTAATAAAAAACTCTAAATGATAATCTGAAAAAAAAAACTCAATAATTTAAAATTTTAAATATTATATTTAAAATTACTTTTTCATTCTTATTGCATCCAAATGGGTACATTAGGTGTTAGTATGGACCCTCAACAAGCTCGAGCATTAAGACTGGTACAAACAAAGTTACTTGGAATATCCTTTATCACAAAATGGGCAAATCCTACACTTGATCTTCCTCATGTCAAGCTGTGACTAAGTTATCGGCATGTCTATAACTCAGCTGTATTGGGGATGTAGGCTGCATCTAGTTTTTACATTTTAGTGTGGTGGAAAGCATATGAGAGCAATATATATATTTAGAAATGAGATGGGCTACGCCTGACTTCTATCTCCATCAGTTAAATTCAGGGCCATAATGTTGGGTTTGGCTCAAAAGGTCCTTATTGGGCCTAAGTGGATGGCCCAGTTGATTAGGGTTAGCACTATATATATATTCTCTTTGTGTTTCTTGCTCAAGGGCAAGGAAAAGGCAAGGAGAGGGCAACCAGAAGGAAACAAGAGGGCAACCCAAGGGCAACTCCAGGAGAAAGGGAACACTGAGAGCATTGTAAAAGGGGGTGAGAGAGAGATTTCTAAGTAGTGAAATCTTGTGCCCGTGGATGTAGGCAATCTTGCCGAACCACGTAAATTCTCGTGTCTTCCCTGTGTGTGATTGATGGGTTGTTTTTCCTCACTGTGGTGTGTGCTTGGCTAGATCTAGATCTAACAAGTGGTATCAGAGCGTTTGTTGAGATCGTGAAGATTTGGTGGCAAAGGGCATTCCAGATCTAGTTGTTTTTTTTTTTTTGCCCTATTCAACAGAGAAGAAACCAGATTTGGGTTGTTTTTCGCCGTGTACAGTCACCGGCAACCGGAGTGCACGATCGCCGACCATGTACAAGGAGCCACAGTCGGAGAAAATCTGTCTCCCGAAGACGACGTTCGCTGCTGCGTACATCTCCAGCCAGAACCAGGTCGCCATGAGCGATCGCCGCGCGTTTGCCGGCCGGAAGCACCAGACAGATCGTCGCCGTTGCTGCTTCGCCGGTAGCCCGTCGCGTCACATGCCATCGCCGGATTGCCGCGGTCGTCTGCTCACCGGTGACGAAGGAGAAGACCGTCAAGGAAGGAGACGGCTTCTCTGTTGCAGAAAATAGAGGAAGGAGAAGACAACCCAGGCAAGTTGGTCCAGTTCTTGGTTCCGGGTCCAGGTCGGGTTGAACAGACCTAGTTCTGCGCCCAGTCCAGATCCAGGTCACAGGTCAGGTCAGGCGGACCTGACCCATAACAGAACCCAGCCCAGTCACCGCAGGATTCAGGTCAGGCTCGAGTCAAGTGAACCTGACCCGGTTCAGCAGCCCAGCCCGCCAACACACAGCAGTTTACAGTTCGGGTCAACCTGATCCGAACCCGTCTGCAGTAGCCCAGCCCGCGAGCACAAGCAGAATACAATTTGGGTCAACCTGACCCGAACTCGTCTGCAGAAGTCCGGTCCAGCAGCAGTGATGACGTCATCCAATGTCAGCAGTTGACCAATTTGACCAGATTCAACGGTCAAAATTCAAACTCAATTTTCAGAGCCATCCGGACTCGGAATTGAGCTCTGTTTCTTCCAGTGGACTCCTGGCTACGAGATCTACGACGTGAATGGAGTAGATTGACAGTTTGACAAGCAATTTTTTTGGGTGAGTTGTTTTTTGAGTTATCTTCAAATTTACCATGGCCACAGCGGGGACTTCTACTGCAGGAGGCATCAAATTTGAAATTGAAAAATTTGATGGAAGAATAAACTTTGGTTTATGGCAGCGGAAGATGAAAAATATCTTGATTCAACAAGGTATTAAGGTGGAAATATTGGGCAAAGAAAAGAAGTCTGCTAAGATAAATGATGAAGATTGGGCGCATATAGATGAAAAGGCAGTCAGCTTTATTCAATTCTACCTTTCTGACGAAGTCATGCACAATGTCATGGAAGTGGATACTGCAAAGGGTCTATGGGACATGTTGGAGAGTCTTTATATGGGTAAGAATCTCACAAACAAGCTACATCTCAAGAAACAATTGTATGGGTTGAAAATGGAAGAAGGTTGTGATGTGCTGGAGCACATGAATACTTTCAACAGAATGATTAATGACTTGTTGAGACTCGATGTGAAATTTGATGATGAAGACAAGTCCTTGCTGCTGTTGAATTCTCTTCCTGACTCATATGATCATTTTGTGACTACCTTGCTGTATGGAAAGGACACACTCAAATTCGAGGATGTTAGGCAAGACATCATCTCCAATGAGGCAAGGAAAAAGGCCTCTAAAACCAAGTCACATGCAGAGGGACTTCTAGTAAAGGAAAGCTTCAGTCAACGTGGCAGGTCCAGCGATAGGGGCAAATCAAAGAGGAACAACTCCAGATCAAAATCACAAAGCAAGAAAAGTTCAGAGTGCTTCTTTTGTAAAAAGAAAGGACACTGGAAGAAAGATTGCGGGGAATACAAGGCGCCCAAAGATGGGAAGAATAAATCTGTCAACAGTGATTCCGCCAGCGTTGCTTCAGAAACTGAAGTGGAACTCCTATTGGTCTCGCAAGGTAACCATTTATCTGATGCTTGGATTTTAGATTCTGGTTGTTCTTATCACATGTGCCCTAATCGTGATTGGTTTGAGACCTATGAGGAGTGTAATGGTGGCAGTGTTCTAATGGGCAATGATGCACCCTGTAAGACTATTGGAATTGGCACCATTAATATTCAAATGGCAGATGGAGTTGTGAGAACCCTAGGTGATGTGAGGAATGTGCCAGCACTCAAGAAAAACCTAATCTCGTTAGGCTTGCTTGAATCAAAAGGGTACATATTCACAGCAAAAGATAGTTTGCTGAAAGTTACAAAAGGTGTTCTGATATTAATGAAAGGTACCAGAGTTGGAAACAATCTGTACAGACTTATGGGAAACACAGTTGTAGGTGGAGTGGCAGTCTCCATAGATGATAAAACCAGTGATGATGAGTCTCAGCTATGGCATATGCGTCTAGGGCATATGAGTGAGAGAGGCATGTTAGAACTACACAAAAGGCAATTGTTGAAAGGTGTGAAAACATGCAAGCTGGGCTTTTGTAAATACTATGTTCTCGGCAAGCAGAAAAGGGTGTCATTCCAAACTGCAGGCAATAGTTGTAGAAGTAGTGGTATTCTGGATTATATTCACTCCGATGTATGGGGACCGGCCCCGATTATGTCAAAAGGTGGAGCATACTACTTTGTGACATTTATTGATGATTTTTCAAGAAAGGTTTGGGTCTACTTTATGAAAGAAAAATTTGAAGTCTTCACCAAGTTCAAAGAGTGGAAGGCAGAAGTAGAAAATCAAACAGGTAGAAAAATCAAATATCTGAGATCAGATAATGGGGGTGAATACATAAATGGAAAGTTTCTACAGTTTTGTAAGGATGAAGGCATCATAAGGCACTTCACTGTTCCAAAGAATCCTCAGCAAAACGGAGTTGCAGAAAGGATAAACAGAACACTTCTAGAAAGAGCAAGGAGTATGAGGCTTCATGCAGAGCTGCCTGAAAGTTTTTGGGCAGAAGCAGTTAACCACGCATGCTATGTGGTTAATCGGTCACCATCAAAACCCCTTGACTGTAAAGTTGCACAAGAAGTATGGACAGGTAAAGAGGTGGACTATTCTTCATTGAAAGTATTCGGTTGTCCAGCTTATGTACACATTCCTAGTGATGAGAGATCCAAGTTAGACTCCAAGTCACTCAAATGCATATTCCTCGGCTTTGAGAAAGGTGTAAATGAGTATAAACTATGGGATACAGAAAACAGTAAAAAGATTTTTAGCAGAGATGTTGTATTTGATGAAGCTTCTATGCTGAATAGAGAACATAATAGTGAAGTTAAAGGGCACAGTGTTGAAAAAGTGGTCACCGAAGTAATTCCTCTTGCGGATAATACAACCAAGGAACAAGGTCAAAGTTCATCAGAGGTTGGTACATCTGGAGGTGAGGAACAATGTAAGGATCAGCTGGAACCCTCAAGTCTAGCACAAAGAAGAGCAAAGAGAACCATCAAGCCACCTCAACGTATGGATGGGGTGAGGATGAAGTACACTTTGCTCTTATTACTAGTAATGGTGATCGACCTCATTTCAAGAAGCTATGGAAAGCAGTGAAAGACAAGGTTGGATGGGTGCTATGATGAATGTGATGGAATCTCTCCAAAAGAACTCAGTGTGGGAGTTAGTTCCTAAACCCAAAAACAGAATAACAGTTGGCTGCAAATGGGTGTTTAGGAGAAAAGAAGATTCGCAAGAAAATGCAGAACCAAGGTTCAAGGCACGTTTAATAGTAAAGGGGTATTCACAAAAGGAAGGGGTTGATTATGATGAGATCTTTTCCCCAGTTGTGAAATACACTTCTATCAGGGTGTTGTTGGCATTGGTAGCATAGTTGGACATGAAACTCGAACAATTAGACGTAAAGACAGCATTCCTTCACGGTAACTTGGAGGAAACAATTTACATGGAGCAACCTGAAGGATTCAAGGAAGTCGGAAAAGAACACCATGTGTGTAAGTTGAAGAGATCATTGTATGGGCTGAAACAATCTCCAAGACAATGGTACAAGCGTTTCGACTCCTACATGTTGTAGATCGGCTATCATCGATGTGAATATGACTGTTGTGTTTATTACAGAATTTTAGATGATAATTCTGTTATTATTTTGCTGCTTTATGTGGATGATATGCTCATTGTATGTAACGACATGTCAAAAGTTGATGAACTCAAATCTCATTTGAGAAAAGAATTTGACATAAAGGACCTTGGGGCAGCCACAAAAATGTTGGGCATGGAAATTAGGAGAGACAGGAAGGCTGGCAAGCTGTGGTTATCACAGAAAAAGTACATCTCAAAGGTACTTGAAAAATTCAATATGCTAAATGCTAAGTCTGTGTCTACTCCACTCGCAAGTCACTTCAGTTTAAGTGCCAAACAATGTCCAAGCGATGATGAGGAAATTGAAGAAATGTTCAGGATACCATATGCAAATGCGGTAGGATGTTTGATGTATGCCATGGTTTGTACTAGACCAGATATAGCTCAAGCAGTGGGTGTAGTGAGTAAGTACATGGCGAATCCAGGAAAAGAGCATTGGAATGCCGTAAAGTGGATTCTGAGGTACTTGAAGGGCACCAAAGACTTGGGTATTTAGTTTGAAAGAAAACAGGGGTCAGAGTGTGTAGTTGGATATGTAGATTCTGATTTTGCAGGAGACCTAGACAAAAGAAGATCTACTACCGGAGACGTCTACACACTTGCTAGTGGACCGATAAGTTGGAGATCGGTGCTTCAGTCTACAACTGCATTGTCCACCACAGAGGCAGAATACATGGCAACTTTAGAGGCTTCTAAGGAAGCAATATGGATGAGAGGTTTGGTAAATGACATGGGTATCAAATAGAAATCAATCTTGCTACACTGTGACAGTCAGAGTGCAATATGCCTATCAAAGAATCAGGTATATCATGCAAGAACAAAACACATAGCTGTTATCTATCAAAGAATTCGAGATTGGATTGCGACAGGTGAGATCTCCATTCAGAAGATTCACACAGATGATAATCCAGCTGACATGCTTACCAAGCCAGTGACCACAGAGAAGTTCAAGCATTGCTTGAACTTGCTTAATCTTTCCTCTTGTTAAAGAGTGAAGGTGCACCTCATCTCCCTTGGAGTGCAGTCATGGTGGGATTGCGTTCCCACAAGATATGTGTTCCAAACACTTCAACAATTCTTCAAAGGGTCGGACATTTTTCGCCAAGGTGGAGATTGTTGGGTTTGGCTCAAAAGGTCCTTATTGGGCCTAAGTGGATGGCCCAGTTGATTAGGGTTAGCACTATATATATATTCTCTTTGTGTTTCTTGCTCAAGGGCAAGGAAAGGGCAAGGAGAGGGCAACCAGAGGGAAACAAGAGGGCAACCTAAGGGCAACTTCAGGAGAAAGGGAACACTGAGAGCATTGTAAAAGGGGGTGAGAGAGAGATTTCTAAGTAGTGAAATCTTGTGCCCATGGATGTAGGCAATCTTGCCGAATCACGTAAATCCTCGTGTCTTCCCTGTGTGTGATTGATGGGTTGTTTTTCCTTGCTGTGGTGTGTATTTGGCTAGATCCAGATCTAACACATAATATGACCAATAATTAAACAGGTTGCGTAAAGAAGCCTGGGCAGCTCGACCCAGGTCATGAACTGATGAACACCTTTGATGCACTGAGGAATTGAAGTCAAACAAAACTTTTTAGACCTATCTATAACAACCAGAACCACCGTCCATTAGTTCTTTTTTTGGGGGGGTTGGATTGGAGTCATCCATTAGTTCAAGTTGGTATAAGACTGATGCCAAGAATATTTGCCTTGATTCTGTGTTGGTGTGGGAGAGAAACGAAACTAATGTTGGGCTTCACCAAATTCAGTGAATTTCACAAATCCAACTCAGCCTCGGGAGAGTGATATAAAATAGTCAATGGAAGCAATTGAACCATCGAATATAACTTAAATCAGATCGATAGCTAAAAATACAACAAGCACACTCGCAGCACTTTGGGTTTTTCATGGCTATGGCCAGAATGAGCCCGGTCCACAATGTGCTGGATTGGGGCTGTGTTGGGAACTGGGATGGCCAGGACCAGACTAGATATTTTTGACAGAGGACTTTATGGTTTGCAACTGGGTTGGGAACTCTCGGACCCGCCCTGTCTTCAGGCATGCGGGCTAGTTTAGGCCTGAAAATGGTTAAGATAAGCAACCGCGTGAGCTTGGAAAGCTTTGGACCTGCTGGACGCATCCCATGGACACCTCTATCTTTTCCTGGAAACCAAAGAGAGTAGATAGTTTAACAATCTCTCTCTCTCTCTCTCTCTCTCTCTCTCTCTCTCTCTCTCTCTCTCGCTGAAATCATGAAACGAGTATCAAATAAATTTACGAGGTACAGAGAGCTGAGGAGATGAGATCGATCCTGGGCTGAAGTGGCCAGGCTACTAATTGCACCGTGGCCACCCTATAGATAATTTATATCATCGTCATCATGACAGATGTTAAACTAATCGGATGCGTTTAAATTTCATGTTTTTTCTATAGGCACAATATTTGAGAAAAAAATTAAATTTTGTTCGTGATAAAAAAAGGTTAATTGATCTCAAAAAACAAAGTGGAGGGACCTTTTATTTAAAATGCACTTTTGAATTGACTGCTGTTGTTGTTGTCGTTTTTTTTTTTTTTTGGTCTCTTTTGCTTAAGTTTGAGAGGAACACATCTGTTTCCAGCAGAGAATAATTCAGATTAAGTAGGAGTCAGCAAATACTTTGAGCCCCGTCTAAAGAATCGAGTTGAGATGTGTTAGGTTTATGTCTTGTATTCCGGTTTAGCCGGATGAGTCACTGGGCTAGCCAGGGACTGGTTTAAGGTCAAGGGTATTTTGGTAATTGTACCGGGGCTTTCTTGGTGGTCAAGAAAGCGGAGATTATATATTGTATAGTCTGTAACCCTAGACCTTGCGGCGGCAGTAGTTGCCCGTGGTGTTCCCACACCACGTAGGAGAGATGAGGTGAGAGTGTGGGAATCTCTTGTATGCTTTACTTGTCATAGTGAAGATGTTCGTCCTCCTGTGCCCGTGGATGTAACTCTATTTGGGTGAACCACGTAAATCTCGGTGTCTCTTCTTGTGTGGCTTGTTCATGTTTGATTTTGTGATTCCGTGGATGCGCACAATGGGTGATTGTCAAAAAATCACAACAATTGGTATCAAAGCCAAGGTTGGTGTTCCTTGGGTTTCTGAGCGAGGTGGAGATCGCTCAGTGACTTGGAGGTTGTGCGCATGAAGATTAACTGAGATCAGGTTAGTGATTTCTGGTTGGGCCACACAGGTCGGTCTGTGTGGAGAAGAAGATCAATTAGAGGAGAAGAGATCACAGCTGTGATCTCTGTGGGCCATCATCGCTGGAAGCCGACGTGAAGAGGAAGACACAGTCGGATCTGTGAGGAAGACACAGATCTGTCAGTTTAGGCGGAATCTCTTCCCAGAATCGGTTCCTGTGCACCGGAGAAGAAGACCGGGATCAGTGGCCGCCGTCTGTCACCGCCGCTGCTAAGAACAGCCACACCGTGCGCCTGCCGCTCGCCGCGATCATCTTCCACGATCGCCATCGCTGCCGCTGCATCGCCGCTGCCAACCCCAATCGCTGTTGTTGCCGCCGCCTCCAGTCGCCGGGATCGTCGTTCGACCCTGTCGCAACCCGCCGCCGCTGATCGCCTGGCCATAGCCGTGGACGGAGAACCCACGTGCTATTGCTGCTCACAACGCGTGCGCAGACGATCCGAAAATCGCGCGCCCCAAATCATCTCGGTCACCACCGAGATCTTCGCCGGGATCCTCGCCGTCCTTGTCGCCGGAGAAGACGCCATCAACCGCTGCCACCCCCGCTGCCGTCGCCGAGAACGAAGACACGCGGACGCTGCCGCTGCTGCAGAACCAGAACAGAGGAAAGGAAGAAGGAGAAGAGGTCGGGTCAAGGTCCGGGTCAGGTCGCAACCCGTTCGTGCAGAAGCCCATTGACAGAAACGGGCTACGGGTCAGGTCAGGTCAGGTTAGACCAGACCCGATCGCACAGAAGCCCAGCAGTTCCGAGGCGGTTTGGTTCCGGGTCAGGTCAGGTCCGACCCGACCCGTTATCAGAAGGTCCAGCCCAGCAAAGCAGGTTCAGGCCGGGTCAGGTCAGGTTCGACCCGACCTGTTAGCAGACGGTCCAGCCCAGCGCAAAAAGGCAGTTCAGTTCCGGGTAAGGTGAACCCGAGCCGGGTCCGCTCCAGAAGCCCAGCAGACAGCGCAGAGTGACGTCAGCGGTGACGTCAGCAACGGTCAAAGGCCAGATTTGACCAGTTTCAACGGCTGAAATTATTTCTGCGATATCTTGATCGTCCAATGTCCGATCGGAGATCCGTTTGCGCCTACGGACTCGTTTCGAGCAGATCTACGCAGTGGAAGAGGTTGATTGGCTGTTTGACGGTCAAGAAGGAGGTTTGATCGATTGGAGCGTAGAAACTTGTTTCTACGTTATCGGAGCCATCCTGAGTCGGATTTCAGATTCGTTTCTTCCAGCGTGCTCGTGTCGACGAGATCTATGACTTGATGCAGAAATCTGGCAGAAATCTGAACAGATGTGAATTGAGGCTAGAATCAGGTCTACTCGACCTGGTTGTTGTTGCAAACCCAATAATAGGAGTCGCCGGCCTAGTTGCAAAGGGTTTGCTGATTCAAACGAAGTTGTTCGTTTGGCGTTCACATGATCGCATGTGATGTTATTCATCTTGCCAGAGCCAAGCCGGAAAAGCAGCAAGGAGGAGCTGATGCGTCAGCAGTTGTCAAACAGTGGTTTGATTGATTGATCGGAGGCCCGGTCAAATGGAGTTTTTGACCGCTCGGAGGCAGAGGTTGTTCTGCAATGGAGTCATCTGGACTTGTATTCCCGATCTGTCTTGCTTGCATGCTTGTGGTGATTGGATCTTCACAGTGATGTTGAAGATGGGGCAAGATGGTGAGTGATTCAGATATCACTCAGATTCGTCAATGGTTTCGAGCTTTTAGTTCGAGGTGGAGTTTGACGAGATGAACTTTGCTCAAAGTTCATGTGCTGGTTCAACATGTCAAAGTGTTGAAGAAGACTGCATCCCTGGTGCAGTGACGTGCCATTCAGCAGGGTACGTGAAGACATTGCCGGTTTTATCTCCTAGTAGCTCGAGTTGTACGGAGTTGTACGAAATTCAAGCAAATGTGGAGATTGTTAGGTTTATGTCTTGTATTCCGGTTTAGCCGGATGAGTCACTGGGTTAGCCAGGGACTGGTTTAAGGTCAAGGGTATTTTGGTAATTGTACCGGGGCTTTCTTGGTGGTCAAGAAAGCGGAGATTATATATTGTATAGTCTGTAACCCTAGACCTTGCGGCGGCAGCAGTTGCCCGTGGTGTTCCCACACCACGTAGGAGAGATGAGGTGAGAGTGTGGGAATCTCTTGTATGCTTTACTTGTCATAGTGAAGATGTTCGTCCTCCTGTGCCCGTGGATGTAACTCTATTTGGGTGAACCACGTAAATCTCGGTGTCTCTTCTTGTGTGGCTTGTTCATGTTTGATTTTGTGATTCCGTGGATGCGCACAATGGGTGATTGTCAAAAAATCACAACAAGATGGGGCCGTGAGCACGCGCTTGAAGCCCAACCTGTACTCAAAGACTTCATTATATGAGCCAAAGAACTCCAACTTGTACCCAACATAGGTCAACCGGACCCAACCCAACTTCATTTTACTTTTAGTAAATAAGATTTTATTCATTGTAGCAGAAGGTGAAACACACAAAGCAAAGGACAACATGCAACAGGATTAATCACAAACGACGATATCAGCAAAGAAGGAAAAATTACTACAAAGGAAAAACATAAAATATGTTGCACTGATCCATAATAATTGATGGATCGATAATAGAGGCCCCAAAAAAAAAAATAAAAAAAATATATATATATTCAATCACCTCTTGATGGGTTACTGGTGGTGGACTTAGAGTTTTTGGTTAAGGGTTGTAGACCGAAATGGACAACTGTGTTTTGGAAACAAATATAGAATTTTCATTTTGGTTTTGGGGGGAGGGGGGAGGGGGAGGGGGAGGGGGGGACGTAGTATTTTTATGTAAATTCTCAAAAAAAATTAAAATTTTTACTATGATTTTAGAAGTGGACAGAAGTCCAACAAATGCGTTCGCCCTCACATAGATGTATGTAAGTCTGCTCCTGTGGGGTAACCCTACTTATTTAATTCTAGGTTAGAGTCTCTTGACTCACAAGGGACTAATATTAGATTAGGTGATGCAAGTTGAATTGACCTCTTAAGTTCACATTTTGCCATCCCTTTGGTTGATTATAATCGTAATATTGATCACCTAATGGACTCTAAGAATGTTTTCTTCTTTAATTTTTTTATTTTTTATTTATAGTGGCCTCAGTATGATAGTGCAGCTCGAATTTGCAATTTCTGTGAGCAAATGATAGTGTAGCTCGAGTCCACAATCTTTGTGAGCAAATGATAGACCCAGGCCAATGAACTACCTGTTGGGTTGGGCTCCAAGAATGTGGAACAGATGAACGTCAACTACGTTTTGAGGAAGATGAGAAGAATGCTTTATTTATTTATTTTTATATTGATAAGTCAACGGTAAATCTTCCATCTAATTATGTATTAATTGTGAGAGAGGCTTTTTATAAAGTCAAACTTCGAATACAGAACATGTAAGAAGGCATGCACTTGTTTTTAGTTTTTACCAAGAAACAAAGGTAAAACAAAAGTAGCCATATTTGAATAGAACAAATGTAAATAAACACGTCCCGGTGGAGATGAGGTGTAAAGGATCACACGCTCCTTACTATCGGATTTGTAACCATGGTTCTAAAAATTGACCATATGAATCCGTTTTCTCAAGAAATAATTAAATACAAAATATTGGTTTCGGTATTATATCAATTTCACATGATGTTGATGGGAAATTAATTATACTATTCTCTATCACATAATGTATTAGTTTTCTAATCTAACTCTCGCTATAAAAACTCAAGACTTTAGTAGAGGTAAAAGTACTTTTTAATACTGTTCTTGAGTAAAATATGATTTTTTAAATACTCCCCCTCCAGAAATCATGATCAGCTCAATTTCAGCAAGACACACATTTTATTTCTTTTAGCATCGAGTTATTTTCATACGATTTGAACATATGACTGGTTGCACCATATTAAATATCCTTAGCTACACATTTCTACCAAAACTTCGTGATAATAGTAGGTGCACAGAAATACTTTTTAATAATTGGTTAATCTATATACTAATACATATCGGTTTTGGCCTCATGACTATGGGTCATGGATATTGGCCTGACCTATCTTATCTGCTTTTGCAAATGTTGGGTTGATGTAGTGTCTTAATTGCTCCTTTGATTTACCATTTATATAATATAACTTATAAACTCTAAATTTAAAGATGAATAAAAAGGTGATTTTCTTTTTAACTTTGAATGTAGGTATAATATAACTTATAAACTCTAAATTTAAAGATGAATAAAAAGATGATTTTCTTTTTAACTTTGAATGTAGGTACACTACCAAACAATTTAAATGTTCCTTTTTCTGTTTTCTTGTGTGATTTGATTTCGTGGGATTCAATTTCGGTGAGCAACACTAATAGAATGAAATAAACCATGTAAACTAGAAAAGATTAATAATGACACTGTCTTTTATTATTACATCATATAATCTTTAATACATGCCACCTAAAGAGAAACACACAATATCTTGAAGCCATACATATTAATATGAGCCATTATGCTGTGACAACTTATTCAGTACGAATGCCACCAAAGAGTGGTATCCATAACTGGGCTCTAAATTCATCTTACTTAATACCTGGACAAGACGATGGATAACCCATCACTGCATCCGTAATCACCCCAAGATGATTAAACCCATTGGATCATGACAATCATAATCCAGTGGTCATAACGGGAAACTCCAGCACAATGAATGGTACTTCACCGTCCTCCCCCATCGCTGCCCCATACCAACTTACCTATTTGTGTGGGGGTGCGTGAGGGTTTGCCATTGGAGCTGGCGGCGGAGGTCTGAATTTCGACTTATTTGATCCAAGGCTGCTGGAATCATCTTGGAGAGAATTGCCATCTACAAAGCCCAAACACAATAATCTTAGTTTATAGAAAAAAAAAATTAATAAGACTCCATCATGTGAAATAGTAGGTGTTACCTTCATTTAAAAGTTGACCTAAAATTTAGTTCATGAAGTTCTTAGAAATGATTCTTTTATAATCCTAATCCTCCATTTCCTAACTGACTTAGAATGGCACATGCTAAATGGAAGATCTTCTCTCTCAGAGGGCTCCACCACCCGATGAATTTTTAACTATTTCAACCAAAGCCAACAAATGTAATGGCATATAACGCTATCATCATCATAATTTCATTTTATCCTATTAACGCAGGCTTTGGCAGAAAGGACTGTCATTAGCTATGATGTACTAATACTTTAAAATAGACAACTTATTGTGTTGTATTATATTTAATATTTTACTCTTATGTGTAAAATTTGTGTTCTTACTGTATCCATGGTGTATATCTATAATATCTGTGCTGTATTTAGACATTATAGGTCTATAGTAGTAGATAAGTCTTGGAAAATAAAAAACGATATATAACTTAGATGAAGACGATGCATGACCCTTTACTACATCATTAGATCACCTCAAGATGGTTACACAGTTACACCCATTGGATTAGGATAATCATAATCCAACAGTCATAATAGTCGTTGAACTGTAACTACAACACAATAAATAGTCCTCTGCTGCTGTCAATACTTTATTACCTCCGGGTGGGTTTGATTTGGGAGACGGCGGTGGAATCGGGGTTACTTTATGTGGTCTGATGCTGCCGGAATCCATTAGAAGACGATTACCATCTACACAGCTCAAAAACATTAATCTTGGTTCATAACAAAAAAAAAAAAAAAACACAATAGATAAAATTAAAGATTGATAATAAACAATCATGTGATATAGGTCAAGTGGCACTTTTATTTATCCAAAATGTAAACTCAAAACTTAATTTGAATACAACCTTAATCCTGCTTTTTTGAGGCCATGACCACACAGAAAAGGTTCTCTTAAAGCTTAAAGAGAAATCTAGTCATCTCAAGATCTGGCATTGGACCAAATTTTACACCTACTCATTTAACTTTTACACATGGTTGGATAATTGGATTGAGTCTAAAAAACGTTTGCGATTAAAAGGTCATTAAAATTTAAACTTGGATTAGGATAATTCAATCAGTTAGGATAATCCAATCAGGCTGAGTTTTTGGCTCCCCAGCCCTGGTCCATATAGAGACCCTCTCTTCCTTCTCTCCTTGGTAGGTATGCATCTAAATAGGTCTCATGAGTTTAACTGTATTTGAGCAATATATAGTCTGCTCATAGGATTATGGAATAATCATTATATTATACTCATAGTTATTAGCAATAATAAACATTACCTATGAGATAACCATGGGCACGCATTGCAGTAGACCTGACGGCCCCTGATAGTAACAAGGCCAAGAAGAGGAGAGTAAGGATTTTCTCAAAGGCATTATTAGGTCTAGATGGGGAAGACTTCATTTTCTTAATCTAGAGCTCACAGCAAACAAGTTGGGCTGTGCAATAGATGCTGATGGGAACATGTATTTATAGAGAGATCACCATAACGTGCACGCTGGGTGATTCAAAGTACTAGGCCCTACATTGTACGTGCTCGGAGAATTTTTAATGCAGGGAATATTGTTGTGTGTGTGCGTGAAGTGCATGTCTGCGGTCAGGCAAATTCCAACTATGTAACTTTAAATGTGATTTAGGATTAGATTGTTTGCAGAAGTCCTTCTTCTAACTGTCCAATTGATGGAAACTGATAACTTGGATGGTTAGGGTTGCCCGATCAAGATTTTCTTTCTGGAGATGCTCGTCTATGGGTACTGACTATGAAGCCCGATTTGAAGCCCGATCCCAGTGGACGGTGAGGTGGAATACTTGGAGGGGCCCTTTGAAAACTGCACGTCTCCTAGGTTTTGCTGCCGTATAATTAAGCATCTCTTGTTTTGAGGCCAAATCCCATATTCTGGTGCCACAGATATCCTTCTTTGTACTATTTGATAAAATATAAATCTTGGGTTGGCCTTTTTGTGGTAAACAGATTGTTGTGGAGGATCCTTCTTGGTAATGTATCCACATGGTAAAGGGACAGAAGGAAGGGGTGTTTTGTGGACCTTTTGAGACTCTTTGGTTTTTCTTCTTTATTATCATCATCAAATTCTTATTTTAACTATAGTTAGTATAAGAATGTTTTTTTATTTTTTATATTTTTATTACTTTCTAATGTATTCTGAGCTAAATCATTGGGGCTGGAGGGATTGGACTTAACTTGTCCCTTTTGCCATTTGAAGATTTTGGTACATCCGTGGAGATTTATGTTGCACCAAATAAGGAGAAAAATGGGATGCGAAAGTTCAACTATGTAGCATTTTTTTTTTGGTTTTCCCTTTACACAAATGTGCCTTACGGCTTTTTCCAAATTGCAGTCCAATAGTAATTATATCGAGTGTTGTCTAATTCATTATTTATAAAATAATATATATGGACTTTGTTCGAGTGAGAACTATTCTTATATATAGGCTTAGGAAGATTTCTCAATCCCCCTGCTCACAATCCCAAGTGGGACTCACATAAGATAAAGAGTAGAGTTGATTCTTTATGGAGAGGAAGGCCTAGCGAGAATTTTCAATTCCCTTGCTCATAGTCCCAGGTGGTGCCTCAGGTCGAGGTGTGCGATGCACACTAAATAACTATTATATATATTATCAAGAGATCAAGAAACTCATTTGTTTTTTTTTAGCCGAGTGCTCAAACTTATTGTTTTTATCAGGTATGCCTCCCTATGTACTTGATAAGTTCGGCATTTATTTAAACAAGTGGCTGCAGAGAGAGACCATGAGTTTGAAACTTCAAACTATAATTCCTTAAACATGGTCCTAGCCAAGCATGCTACCCTTCAAGATTCTAGAGAACGAATGGTAAAAAACTAAATCTTCAAAAAAATTTTGGGCCTTTGCTTTCAACTTTTTTGAATGCCATAGGACTCAAATATTAAAATTGTATGGAAAATAAGGAATTGATGTTGTGGACCGGTGGTGTGCGTTTTGAACAGTATTCTATGTAAATTCACCATTACTCTGCAACATTTGCGCTGGCAATATTCCATAATCCCAATAAAACCTCATTTAAAAATATGCCTGCCCTTTCCCGAGACAAGAGTGCGAAGAAGGATATTTGTGGCACCAGACAATGGGATTTGGCCTTTAAACAAGAAATGCTTAATTATAGGGCAGCAAAACCCAGTACCCGTAGACTTTTAATAAATTATATACTGTTCCAGCCAAACCCAAAAATGAAATGGCCCATGTTCCCATCACCATCATCACATCCTCCTTCTTTATTATCACATTAATGTGGGGTTGGCTTAATGGGCTGTTGTCATTAGACAAGTTGAGAGAACAAGAACCTTACATTCTTATATAATATGGGCCAGCCTATCTTAAGCTTAAGCTTATATAATAAATTCAGTAAGTCCGAGCTCTTGAGGCCCATCCTTGGTCTATTTAAGTTGACCAAACATACAACTCTCCTGTATTGTACATGTCTACCAATTTTTTGTCAAATCTGAATTTGCTGGACTATTGAATTGATCGTGGATCGATTTGTATGGACTATTGACCATTGAAATTTTAGAGCCTAAATGGAGATGACAGAAACCACGGTTAAGCTAATTTTTTGCAAAGAGAATAGTCTTAGGGAGTCCTTCAAATTCCCCCATCCCCAGCTCCATGTCGGTCTCTAGGCCGGCTCCACAAGCATGAGCCATACACTTGAGCTTATTTTATCCTAAGCTTGAGGAGGGGGGGGGGGGGGGTCTATATGTGTATATATAGGAAATACTACTATGCATATGTCTCTAGTACTATAGTAAGGGATACTTCCTTTTTTAGACCTAATAAGATAAAAAATGTGTCATGAGGTGTGATGACTTTGTCTTCTTGCATATAAATACTTTTCAAAAAAGGAAGTATCCCTCACCATAGTGTGAAAGACAGATGCATATTAGTTTTGTCATATATGTATATTTTGTTCACTTGGCTTAGTGGCAAAGAAGGGAAAGGTAATGGCACCCATCACGGATCGATCTTTGGTGGGTGAGATGGGAGTGGGAGCCTTAACCACCACAACATCCCTAAGTTCCCATTCTTTTTTTTTTTTTTATGAAACCTAGGTTCCCATTCTAATATACATAATTGTATAATAATGCTCTTGGTGTATTTGTTTCAACCTATCTATCTGTCTATATGTATATATATTTTACACTTTCTAAGTTTGATTCCAAAATTAATGGCATGAGAATTTAATGAGGATATATTATGCGTTATAAGCACACAATTAAATATATATTATAATTATAGCTGAGGAGTATTTATTTTAATGAGGCACACTTTCTTTTTTAGACCTATCAAGATCAAAAATGTGTGTGAGGTGTGATGATTTTGTTCTTTTGCTCATTAATATTTTTCAAAAAAAGAGTGTCTCTCACCAAAATAATGCAAGACATATGCACATAAATACTTTTCATAATATATTACGCTAAAGTTATAAATAAAACTGAAAAAAATTAATATATAATATTATATCCGAGCCTGTGTTTAGGATTGAATTGAATCCAATCGATTCAATCAGATTTGGCCCTACATACACACAACATATAAATTAGAAAATCCTTACACCAACCCTGTCCGAACCCTTAGATGCTTACATAGACTGCTACATACATGATAAATCGTGTTTCATATAATTTAATTTTAATATTATCACTGATAATTATTATCATGAATTTGATAGCAAGAAGTATCTTAACATGTGTTGCACGGAAAATTTGACGTATGTGTCGAGAGGGACAACGATAAAGTGGTCAAATTGCCGAGAAGGTGACAGCAACACGGGATACGGACTTCCAAATTCAAGAGACCCGGGAAGGTGGAACAGTTGGTCAGGTAACTGCTCCCACGGACTTTCATGACTAGACCGCGTGAAATTTCTTAGCATACACCGTTGACTTAACTAGAAGGTGGGTCCTGAGATTTATTTTTTTTTGAAGAAAATTGGGGCAGGGCCACGCTCAAAGAAGAATGCACGCAGATCTCTCTCTCTCTCTCTCTCTCTCTCTCTCTCTCTCTCTCTCTCCAGCATTTCTTACTCCACATGTATGTCAGCACAGTGGTGGTAGGTTACGAGGTTGGATCATTTGGATCCATAACATATAATACATTGATTCATTACTACCATTTAAAATGCCGTTTTTGCTTGGGAAGGCACCGTAGAGGGTTGCATTGATCCATCACTACCACTAAAATGCCGGTTTTGACCCCCTGTATATTTATTTCAGTGGTTAAGATATGACAGTAACTTCTAAAATGTCTCTGATTCATATCATGTAAATTATCCGATGACGGTGCTTATTAGTGGTGTTATGTATCAACGGTTATCAATGATCAACCGAGGGTAGGTCGGTGGGTTATCCCATTATAAAAAAAATGCTGGTTTTGCTTGGGAAGGCACCCTATAGGCTTTTCTAACTACTTTAGTGGCAAAAAAAAAGACTCCTTATTTGACTTTTAATCATCATTATCATCATCATCCTCAAAGCCTTATCCCAATCATGTTGGGGTTGGCTACATAAATTCTATTTCTCCATTCCATTCTATTTTAAGCTAATTTGACTTTTAATGGCAGAAATAAAAAAAAAGTCACTAAGAACAGATTTTTTTGCGGCTAAAACAGTCATGTTTTTGGTAGCGCATGAACTGCAATCCCTTGTTTTGTCCTCATTTAAAAAGTGTGGTAGCTAATTAGGGACGATTTAAGTTTGATAATAGAGAATATTCTAAATAATATTGAATGTGAAAAGGTAGGTATGATAGCTGTTGCATTGGCACATGCACTAGTGGGACATTTGCCAAATTAATGTTAAAGAGGCACTCCGACGATGGCCTCGCTGTTGAATGAGTGTACATGGAGCAGCCAGCCGAATTGAAGGTCGTGAGCAGGTTCTGTCATGTATCTGCAGACACACAGTGGGCAGGCCTGGTTCGACGAAGGACTGGATTAGGGTTTGTTTTTATGCCTTTCTGTCTCAATAGAGAACTGTTGCATGACATTATTTTAGTACTAAGGACTTTATGGTTTGCAAATGAGTTGGGACTGGTCCTAAATATCAGGCTTGTGGGCTGAGCCTGAAAATTAGTTCGGATAAGCAAACATGAAGCTTTGAGCTTCAGCTCTGCCGACCCAGCCCACGAGCATTTCTAACAACACTAGACAATGGGGACCATCATTTCTTTTCCAACCAAACGAGTGGGGAGATCATCTTCTCCTACAAGAATACCACATATTTTTTATATGCAGTCAAGCTTGTAGGGTCCACTTAAATGCATGATTATCAATTGGATGAGATCAGATGCAAAGGCTGCCTTACGGCCAAGCGGGGACCCAAAAAGGGTATCACAAAAAGGCTTTTGTATTTTTTTGATAACCTCAAAAGGCCCATGTCTAATACTTTTATAAAAAGAGGCCTGGTTTCAATGTAACAGAGCTTGTTAGTTTTTACAGAAACATGATAGAAATACCCATTATTTAAACTCATCAAATTTGATCAACTCAAATTATTGTTATGGTCAGTCTGAATGCATGATAACCAAAGGAGATATGGCGATGGAAAGGCTGAGATGATCACAAGGAAAATTTGTAATATCATGACATTCAAATGATCATAGTTTTCAATTTTAGGACGAAATCATCTTTTTTTTTTTCTTTTTGCTCAAGTGATAAGTCATTTGAGCTTTTCTTAAGTGTAAATCAATCAAAAATAAAAAATTGGAAGATTTAGTTACTTTCTTTACATTAGGCTGGTTTCAGTAAAAAAAAGGGAAAAAACACAAGATATAGGAGCTTTTTTTTATGTTGTATGAAAATATAGAACTAGCCAAAAAGTCAGCCCCACCAAATTAGCTTAGCCATTGATTTAAAAAGTTTAATGATGTTAACTGTAGATATTTTTGTGATGCCATCAAAGTTGATAATGAAATGGTAAGTGAAAGTTCAATGTGTGTAAAATTATTCCGAATTAATAATGCCACTTCACAAGATGACATAATTGTCTCAGGGCTTGTACAAATTAAATGTGGGCTTTGATAGCTTTTGATATTGTGGAAGCGTAGATTAGGATCACAGGACCGCTACAAACACAATCAGGATAGCGTCGGCTTGGATCAAGCTATGGGCATAGAGAATCTTGATTGTCTATTAGAGATTAGCCATGTAGGATTCACTCTTCACAATCTCAGGACAAGGATAGACACCCTAATGGAAGAGATGATGATGAATGACTTATTTTTATTGGTTATAAGTATTCTAGTGCTCTATTACCATCCAATCATATCTATTTATAATAGTTGGCTTAGTGGATGGTAGACTTTAATTCAAGTAAGAATATGATAAGAAAGGAGAGTTTCTTAATTGGAGTTTGAGTCTTAAAAGGATTAACATATCCTCTTTTTTTTCAAAATAGATTCTTTGTGAGGTTGGGGTAACGTATGAGTGGGCCCATCACAGATGCCAATGGGCTTAAGTGTGCTTGATAGAGTTGCACTGCCGTATGCTTTTATGAAACTATAAAGTGAAAATTTTCACAATCTTTGGCCGTTGCCTGAGTCACTCTCTCTCTCTCTCTCTCTCTCTCTCTGGAAAACAAATTTCACAATCTTTGGCCTTACATGAACTCTCTCTCTCGTCAATGCAATGTTGAACAAAAGTTGCAAGAGTATCAAATAGGTGGAGAATTCTAATTTTCAAGGAGAGAGAATCGAGGAGGTTGGCTCAAGTGGAGGTTGCTAATTGCACCGTGGCTAACCTAGATTATTTCAATCATCGTCGTCATCAACCATCATCATGATAGGTGTTGAATTAACTGAATGCTTTTAATATTTTAAAATGTTTTATGTGAAAAACACTTGAGAAGACATTGTCCATAATTAAAACAAAATGCAAGTGAGCTGGTAATCAAAACAAAGTGTACGGCAGAGAAGGGACCGTTCAAAAAAATTTCACTTTTCAATTTCGAATGGGATTTAGTGAGGAAAACTCTCATGTGGCCGACAACCCTTTATTTGCATGCATCCATAGTAGGCTGCCTGAATAGTAACTCTACGGTCACCATAAGGAATATCCTCAGCGCGTCGGCACTCTTCAATTTCCTTTTGGTTGTTTTGCTTGTATATGGCTTAAAAGTTTTACAGTAAGCCGGACGTGTACCCAATGCGTTGATTAAATGGGTCAAATTAATGCCACTAACTTGTAGCCAGTACATACCCAATATATTAAATGGTCAACTTGACGTAACCCAACTTCTTTTTTTATTGTGCAAACAAGATTAATTCATTGCAGGAGAAGGCCAAACACATCAAGCTAAAGACAGAAGGCAACAGAACTAACCACAAACTACATCGAGAGGGAGAGAGAGGAGCTACGAAGGAAAAAACAAAATGAATCCAATGAAGTCCAACGCAAGAAAAGAACCAGAAGAGTAAAGAGACTTGAACGTCATTAAATAATAATAATAATAATAAAAATAAAGCGTAGACAGAGAGGACTTGAGAACATGCTCCTCGCTGATCCATGCATAAAAATAGATGGATGGATTGATTCCCTGTTGTGCTCCTAGAATGTGGGAAGGACGAACCTGACCACTGAGGAATTTTGAGATGAATGCCTCTTTTCTGATACAAGTACATCTAAATCTATAGGTTCATGTGGAAGTCAACTGTAAGTCTTCCGTGTTACATCCACATGTTCCATTAATTGTAAATAAAGCTGTTGTGAAGTCAACCATTGAGGAAGGATGAGAATATGAATGCTTTTTTTCTGGTACGAGTGTACTAGTGTTGGCATCATACCATAGGCTCGCGTGGAAGTCAACTGTAAGTCTTCCATCTTATATCCACATGTTCCATGAATTGTTAAAAAAGCTGTTGTACAGTGAAGATTTTAGAACTGCCAAATAAGATGAGGCTTAAGTTGAGGGGCAGGCCAATGAATTTTTTCTTGGAGACTACTATCTAAATTTTATTTTTGGAGGACCACAAAACATAACTATAATTTTCAAAATATATAGGGCATTTTTTATTTTTTTTTTGTTTTGGGGGGGGGGGGGGGGGGGGGTGCATATGTAAAGAGAATTTAAAAATATTAAAAATAAAAGAGGTTTTTTCTAAATTTTTGGAATTTAGGGGGGGGGGGGCGCATATTCTCTGTGGCCTCCCTTTGGTTCACCTCTACTTAAGGTCTCAACCAGATTTCTAATATGAAGTCCAATTAATTAAAGCGGAAAATAAAATGAATAAAGAAAACCAATCACCATAAAAGACATCAAGATTTTTTATGTGAAAAACTGGAACATGAGAAAAGCTACGAAACCAATCACCTCGATCCAGGGTAAATCAAACACGAAATTAAACAGTTATAAGATACTCACAACTCTTTTTCCTAGTTGAACTTAACCTAATGACTATAGTTCTTCTTGGTGATGACGATGTCGTTCATCATTTCCTATGCTTGACACAACACGCTTTGATAAAGTAAGACGAACGATCTTCTATAAGGGAGTAGAAGCAAAAAATTTTTTAGAAGCTCTTGACATTAAGCATAACTCTCCAATAGATGCTTTAGAGAAAAACAAGATCTCCAATGAGTATTCTAAGTTTAGAACAAGGAGATGCATGCTCTAGGTTGAGAGCATAATCCTTTTTATAGCCCATGGTTCGTAGCTTAGTGTTAGGGCTCAATTGGGACTCAAATAGACATGTGTAGTCAAAACAGGAAAAGAAATAGCCTATGTTCGCTTGAGAGAGCTCCAGGTTTGCTCGAGCAGACACTGCTTTTGTCTGAGAATTTTTCGAACTCACTAGCCTCCACTCGAGCGACCATGAATTCATCACAATTTTTATAAATTTTTGGAGGCCATAACATTGTCGTTTTAGTTTCATTGATATAATCTTGAATTCTACGGATATCTACTCAAAAAGAGATTTCAATTATAGGTAGATTGTCCCGATCCGATGCTTGGTTTATGAGTTATGACTATTTTTATCCACGATGTCTTGCGAAAAATATTTCAATTTGCTTTATTTCTTTGATTTTTTTTTACTTTCTTCACACGTCCGATGAACCATACTATAGTCCAAACTAAAAAAAATGAAATTACAACTCACATTGGATCCAAATTTTGTTCATAACCCATGAATTAGGCAACACTGCAAATCTTAACATAAAGTTGACCATTGAGGAAGGATGAGCATATGAATGCTTCTGTTCTGATACCTGTGTTGGTATCTCAATCTATAGATTCATGTGGAAGTCAACTGTAAGTCTTCCATCTTATATCCACATGTTCCGTGAATTATAAATAAAGTTGTTGTAAAGACGGTCATTGAGAAAGGATAAGAAAATGAATGCTTCGTTTATATACCAGTATTGATATCTCAATCTATAGATTCATGCATGTGGAAGTCAATTGTAAGTCTTTCATCTTATATCCATATGTTCCATGAATTGCTGTTGTAAAGTTGGCCATTGAAAAAGGATGGGAATATGAATGCTTCTTTTTTGATACCAGTGTTGGTATAAATCTATACCAGTGTCTATAGATTCATGAATAAGTCAACTGAAGTTTTCCATCTTATGTTCAAAAGAATTGTGGGAAAAGTTGTTATAGATATCCATGGTTGAAATGAGCTATAGAACATCGCAAGCTAGCTCTCTCTCTCTCTCTCTCTCTCTCTCTATATGTATATATATTTATGAGACGTTGATTTTACTAGAATTTGAATTACTACGGTAATGATTGGGTATTTATTTTTCAACTTCCCTTGATTCAATTTCTATCAAAAGGGAGGGTTTTTCATGGTCATTATGGTGTGTTCATGTTTGATATTTATTTTTAATATTCATTTATGCTATGAATTCCTCTATATTCAGTTCCTACAGAATATTGTTACTCGTGTGATTTAAACTTCACATCTGGATCATTGATGTGAACCCAAAATCCAGTATGGACTAATCATTTGATTTCAAATCAGGATTAAACATGCTAATATGGCTGATACAAAATTGGTTTTTCGCTAGGCCAATATGGTCTCAAGTCTTAACAGTGTTTACTTTTACCAGACAAAAAAAAAAAAGTATTGACGTCCCATGATGTAGACCCATCATATGTGAGTTTCTAAATGATAGAACGAAAAACGAATTTTTAAACTAGAAAAAAAATTAATAATCTTATCATATTTGGTACATCCCGCATTAGAGAAAAACACAGCATCTTGAAGTCATACATACTAATATGAGGCCCACATTTTCAACAACTTATTTAGTAGGAATTCCACCATGTGCTATTCATAACTCGGCTCTAAATGCATAACTCTTCACAACATCCATAATCAACTCAAAGTATAATAACACCCATTGGATTAGGATAATCATAATCTAAAGGATCGTTTCGTTTCATATCTAGATTTTTAGTTTGTAGTTCAATTAATATACAGTGGAAGAAATAAATGAATTTGCAAATAAACAATCAATCGCACAAATAAGAAGGCACATGATTTTTTCGTAGAAAACCCTAATTGGGAAAAAACAACAAATCCAATATGGATCAATTATTAAGCACTAGTCATGAACAATCACAAGATATACTTACAACTCCTTTCTAGTTATTCATTCGACTTAAGGACCATGCTCCTCTTGCACAATTCCTTGTTATAACTCTCTTTTTCATGCATTGTTTTTCATTTGATTACACTATACCTTGAACACACAAGACGCTTTCAATTTTCTACAAGAGATGTAGAAGCAATATTCTGTAACATAAAGTTTTAGCACAATCTCTCTTGGCTTTATAGAAGAAGAGTGATCTCTAATGTGAATTCTCAATTTAAAACAATGAGATCTTTGCTTAAAGGTTGAAAGAAAAGCTTTTTAATTAACCTACAATTCGAGCTTTAGGATTAGAGTCCATATAGGAATAAAACAGGCAATTTTGGCACAAAAAGGAAAGTATTTTCGCATAAGTTGATTAGTTTCTATTCGTTAAGTGCTTAAGCAGAGTT
Source organism: Sextonia rubra (assembly GCA_037013555.1). Classification (NCBI taxonomy): domain Eukaryota; kingdom Viridiplantae; phylum Streptophyta; class Magnoliopsida; order Laurales; family Lauraceae; genus Sextonia; species Sextonia rubra. The sequence continues at coordinate 11,063,455 of JASUAD010000007.1, read as the reverse complement.
CAATTCTGTCTTCAGTTTGAAATTCTGTATTGGGCACTTGAGCTGAGAAATGTGTGCTTTAGATGATGGCATTTTTGTAAATACTTTAAAAACTTCTTAAGGCCATAACTTTATCATGTTAGTTTCGAATGATGCAATTTGAAACCTATAAATATCTATTTGAAAAGAGCTTTCCAATGGTATGTAGATTTTGTCACGCCCCACCCCTTCACACATGCATGATATTGTCCGCTTTGGCCCATGGGCCTCACGGTTTTATTTCTGGTGGGCCTCAGCACACCAAAAGGCCTCATGCAAGGTAAGGATGTAAGCTCTATATATAAACCCATTCACTTTCCTCTCTATAGTCGATGTGGGACTCCAGGATGTCACAATCCACCCCCCTTAGGGCTGCACGTCCCTGTGCAGTAGCCTGCCAGTTCCTGTAGCCTGCCAGCCCTCTTGGCCCGCCCACACATGAACCCGCCCACTTGCAACAGGCCACGACAGGGACCCACACTCGATTTAATTAAGAGTCGGCTCTGATACCATTTGTCACGCCCCACCCCTTCATAAATGCATGATATTGTCCGCTTTGGCCCATGGGCCTCACGGTTTTGTTTTTGGTGGGCCTCAGCACACCAAAAGGCCTCATGCAAGGTAAGGGTGTAAGCTCTATATATAAACCCATTCACTTTCCTCTCTATAGTTGATGTGGGACTCCAGGATGTCACAGATTTCCTCGATCCAACAGTTGATTTGAGAGATATAACTATTCTTTTCCAAACACTTTTATTCAAATAACTCGGAGAATTATGTTACCAAACACTTTTATTCAAATAACTCGGAGAATTATGTTATAGTTCAATCTTAAAAAAATATAAAACTACAACTCAATTAGACCCCAAGATTTGTTCAAATTATGAATTAGCCAACACTCATAATCATAACATAATCCAACGGTTATAACAGTCGATGTATCAAAATTATAGCACAATGAATTGTACTTCACCACTCTCTCCCATTGGTGCCCCATACTTACTTAGCAATTGGTGTGCTGGAATCATCTCAGAGGATACCATCTCCAAAGTCCAAACACATGACCTCAATTGTAGTGTAAAAAAACTTCAAAGACTTTATGATACTTACTCATGTGAATAGGGGCGGACACACCTTATGGGATGTGGGTGCAGCCGCCCTAGGTGGTTTACGAAAATATCTTAAGAGGGCTTAGGGAATGTGGCCCAAGCCCTAATCTAAAACCCATCCTGCCCCAGGTCCAACTTTCCAACGCCCTTAGCCCCTTCGAAAAACCTTTTCATTTTCCATGGAAGACCCTAATTTCAAAACCCTTTTCCTTCTCCATTAAACAAGAGCAAACTACACTGCTTTAGATCTTCTCTCTCCATTCTACTATACTGAAAATGGTGTTTCAGCATTTCCTATTCATTGATCTCTTTTGGAGAAGAGGAACCCTAGTGGAGATGCAAGAAGACACAAGCATGAACACAAAGAGCTGATCCTTCTAAATACTTCCTCTAGGATGGAAAGTGATGAAATCTCTCTTCGACTACATCGTCCCCAATGGCTGCATCACCGATTACTCCACTGCTAGCAAAGAATTGCTTAGTTTTGAACTTATCAATTTAATGGAAAGCCACCGACATCGATTTGTTTCTGATTTGGGAAAAGGAAGAGAAGAAAAAGGGAAGTGAATTACAATATTGGGGTGGATCTTGCTAGCGTTGGAGTAATCATTGCTCATAATGGAGTGGATTTTTTGATCTTCATGCCTCCACCTTCTTTATTTTCATGTTTTGTTTTCTATTTTGAATTCTTGAATCTACTATTGTATTCCTCTTTTTTATTACCATTTTCTTCATCATGGGACATGATCTAGGTTTGGGGTGTACGGGGTGGATTCAATAAAGGGCTTTTGCAATTGGGGATATTTTTTTTTATTGAGAGATTAGATGTTTGGGTTGAAGGCATTTGGAGTCTAGGGTGTCCTCTCTTTTCAATTTGTATATTATTTTCAAAATTATTTCAATTATAGATTTGATATAGAGTTTATGTCATTTATTCTGTGCTTGCAAATTGATTTGCGAATGTTCATCTTTATGTGTCTCATATTGTTTAATTTGATGGACATGGTTTGCATATGAGTAGCGTGGCCTTGATCAATTTGAACTTATTCATGGTTATTTAGTATTTTACTAATCTATATTAGTTGATGCAATTAAGTATTTTGTGTATATTTAAATGCAATATATTTTCTCTCTTATTCTTGTTAATGTGAAAAAAATCTGAAAATAAATTTAACCAAGGCTTGGCCCCACCGAAAAGAAAATCCTGAGTTCGCCACCGCACGTGAGTTAGCTCAAATGCTATCGTTTAAAAGTAGACAAAATTCAGTTCATGGAGTTCTAAGGCCAATTCTTATATTACCGTAATTCTCCTTTTACTAATGCCTTGGACCGGTAAATGGTGAGGTATTACAGTGGACGGAAGAATTATCATAGTAAACCCATTAATAATACTTGTAATAGGCATGGGTTCTGATAATAACAAGACCAAGAATAAAAGTGGAAGGATTTTCTTGAAGACTTTTTCAGGCCTTGATGGGGAAGACTCCATTTTCTAAATATATACCTCACGGTCACAGCAAACAAGTTTTTCAATGCAATAATATGGTCATTGGATCATGTACATATGGAGAGAGGAAGTCATAACGTACACGCTGGAATTCAAAAGGAGGCCCCACACTCTATTGTCGAAATTTTGAATGCATGCAATATGTCACTCTGTGTGCGCGCGGGGGCGGGTTTATGTATTCAATTGACAGTACACAATTTATCCCAGCTCAAGTGCTACTCACCGAGATCTAATTGGAACCCTAACAAGTCATGAGAGTGGGTGGGGAATGTATAGAACCCGCATGGAAAAAGTCAAACTGGGTTTAATCACCCAAAGACCTAGTTTTAGGGTTTGGAGAGCTAGTGATGGATTTAGGTCAATGAGTGTCCGTGAGGCTTCACCAGTTTCGTGTTTCAGCGCCCAACGCCAAACCTGTAATGGTGATATTCCCACCATCATCATTTTACTTTATCTCATTAATATATGGTTGGCTTTAATTTGTACATTCTCCTCTATAGACAAGTTGAGAAAACAAACACCTTTCATTCAAATTGACATAGTTGTATCTAGGAGGCCCCTCTATGATGGCATATCCGGGGGAGTACCGGATATGGGGGTAGTGGCCCTTGCCGGACTTGGGATCTACCTTTAAACTCTTATGACAATTTTTAAGTCTACCCCCTTCCAATAAAAATATTGGATTTGCCATTGGATAAATTATACATTTTATATATAAAAATATTAACTTATGTATTAATGCTAAAAATGGTAATATATGCAAAATTATAATATTAGGAGTTTTAAGAAAATACTCTGAAAAATAAGTAGGAGGGCCAAACACGCAAAGGACATTCAATTCTTAATATGAAATCATCTAATGGAATTTCATGAATAATTTAAAGTGACACTTCATTATAACATGCAATAATCCCAGATTTAAAGGTGGGTGTTGCACGCGGGATTTTGCAGGACTCACAATGTACAAAAGAAGGCAGCATCAATCAATCAATCACCAAACCGCCCCCACTGACTAACCCATCACTAATTCATGACCAGAGCACTTGACCAGCTTCCCCCTGACACGACCAGTCAGAATTAATGGCCCGGGCCCATCATAATTGACATGAAAATTTGTTTATGAACCTAAGCCGTCCTCTTTAAAGTTAAATAGGAGGTGGGGCCATTCTCCTGGTAGAATGCCTTTCCCATTCAAGGGGTCTTTCTCGCCTTTATGCCCGTGGCAGTACTCACTGGTCTTTCTAAATGTTACAACACATGGGCGATGTGGGTTGAAGCATTTGGTCTGTCAGTGATTGCCTCTCAAAGCAATTACTGGCTTCATCCTTGTTTTAAAAACTGTGGAACCTAATTAGGGTGGGTGGTCGATGGGCTTGGACATCGTGAGCAAGGTGTTACATGGATGGCTTGGGCTGTTGGAATTTTGAATCCCATGTGGAAGTTAAATGCTAATAAACAGAATGAGTCTGGGCTATCAATTCTCTGCCGCAGTTGATCCATTATGATTAGGAGTGCACTAATCATTGTCTACTATAATACCACATCACTACAAATACCTGCCATAATCACATATAAGTGTTCCCCATCAACTCATGGAAGTGTTTGTATATAAACCATCACGAAAGCCTTGTCCCATTTTCTTATATTTGGTACCTCTAAATATCTCGCAAGCCTTCATCTCCTCCTGTGCATAAGTTAGATTCATCTCTTGCCAATTTTACTCTACATAAGCTTTGATTAAAGACAGTGATAGGTTAGACTCCACGTATGAATCGTAAAAGTGACGATCAATTTGGACTTAGACCTGATGAGAATATTTGTCATTCAGGTTTATGCATTGCAGCACCAGCACTAGACGGAATTGTCTGGGGATATGGGAAAGAACACTGACCTTAATTTGATCGAAAGCATTAAAAAAAAGTCAAATTCTAACCACCATACCGTCTTGATTGCAACAAAATTTTATTTGGCAATGGATGAGCCAGTTGAGCATCATATAGATAAGTGTGGGTTCCTAAAAATTGGGACTTTTATAAGAAATAATCATCTTTTGTTAGTGTAATCATTTTAGGATTTTACTAAAAAACCATCTAAAAGGGCCATAAGACAAAAAAGCTCAGCCTAGGTGTGAGTGTACTAGAGTGGTCACTCCGATGTTTTTTTTTTCACATCTAAAGGTGAGTATCAAATTCGACTCTCATTAAAATGGATGATGGTCAAATTCGATACTGGAAGTAATGAAAGAGTCAATAATAGGTTGGGTTTTGGCTTGAGGCCTTGCACTGGTTCTCTTTTTTTTTTTTCAGTTTCGAAGCGACGATCGGCACTGACGAAAGAGGTAATGACCGAGGAGAAAATAGGACATAAAAACCACTGCTAATTAATGCAATGATGGGCAATGATCGATTTGAACTCAAAGTGCAACCTCTCGATGTAGTTTTATCCAGTGAGTCCAGGATCGCATCCACAGGAAGCTAGAATTCGCAGAAAACTTGTCCTAATTGAAAAACTAATGCTAGCCTATTAAAAATCTACACAAATACACAATACCAAATTGAAAAATTAAATTTAAATTACATTTCCAAAAAAGTCTTATTCTAGAAAATCCTAGTCTAAAAAGCAATCTAAACTAATTACTGCAAAACAAAGAAAATGATCAAACAACAAATTGAATTATATTAAAAGTGAATAAAATAAATCAGAAAATAAAAATAGAATGCAATAAAATATAAGAGAAAGGATGGATTTTAATTATTTAAATATGAATTTAAAACTTTATTTCATGGAATCAAAATAAATTTAGATCCATTATACCTAATAAGCACTATCACTACGCATAAATTTACAATTTTAATTTTATGATAAGAACCATGACATCACTAGCTTTGCTTAACAATGAAAAACTCAATTCAAATAAGTAATAAAATCAAGTTTATTAAACTGAAACAAGTACGCATCAAAACCTACCCTAAGATCGTAAACTTCAAGAAAGTAGTGTTGCTTGTCTATTTTTTCAATTAGTTTTCACTTCAAGTCATACTCCAAAGGTAAGGAAGATGGTAGAAGAAGATGAATGGTGATGATGGAAGATCACCAAAGGGGTTGGCCTGAGACCCACTTATGGCTAGAAAGTTGATGGATGAGAGAGAGAGAAGGAGGCGAAGTGCACGTGGTTGGTGGTTTGACTTTATGAATGGCGTGAGAGAGAGGGTGGGGATGTGGTATGTACATCCACTCTTCTTGACTTCCTTATATATCTTTTGATGCTCTTTTTGTTTTCATCTTTTTAAGTCTAGCAAATTTTCCTCATCTTGGTAAGTGGACTCCTTGGCCAATAATACTTCTTAACAATGGAAAGAAGTGTGTAGTGAAGGATTGTCTACACTACTTGCCATATTTAAAACCTCTAGAACTTGCTTGGATTGGCCCCATTGAGATGGACTTTTACTCTCTATGATGTGTTTTGATTAAACTTCACTTTCTTTGAATTCTAGAAGAGTGGGTCCCAACAAATCACTATGGTCGTGGGATAAAAAGAATCCAAGCCCAGCACATGTATGACCAATCTTTCCTTTCTTCATTTATTTTCCTTTTGACTTGAACTTTGAAAGATGCTTTCGTATTGGCCTGGTTTGGAAGTTCCGTGTATTGCATGGATTGCTTCCCACTCTTTTAGCTCTTGTTAATGCATGCTTTCTTTCTCTTTATTATATATATATATATAGATTGTTATTATCAAATCTCTTCCTTTCATTGGATCACAAATTTGTGCCTTTCAAAATCTTCCATTTGCTTCAATTGATGAGAAGTGGACCCCACATGATTATAGTGGCCGTGAGATTGCTTGAGCTGGGCGTTTTGCATGGGCTGAAAATCACACCCATGTTTGAATTATTTCCTCTTTCAAATCTTCTTTACAATCCTTGGATGATGATGTGGTGGAAAGCAAAAATATCTGATAGCCATACATATGCAAAGAAGGGCTTGGCTGCATATGTGAACACACTTGTGCTTCACTTTATTTCTCTCTCCAATTTTCTTCTCCTCTTTAATTCTTGATTTTTTTATTTCTTCTTCAATTTTTCCCTTTTCTTGAATTTTCCTACGCACAAAGTGTCAATAAATTAAAATGAAAACTTTTTACCACATATCACAAATGCACTAATGCGAGCCCAATTAATATAAAATGACACCATAAATCTACATCATTGATCATGATTTGACTTGAAAAAACTAAAGGTTATAAAAACTCGTATCACTTCATGTGAAAATATGATTTTGACAAACTTTCTAAAAATGAAACTCCAAAAATGACATGTTTCGTGATTTTATAGAAAAATAAGGATTTTTCAAAGAATTTCACATGAAAACACTACATTGATGTTCAAATTCATAAAGCCATGATTTTCAACTAAATAAAAAAATTTTTAATGCTTAAGTTCTTAAAATCTCCTAGAATGAATATGAAATGATGCACTTTTAATGACTTATTAGGTAGGTATTATACGAGGAGTCTTTTGCAATATTGGTGATCATGGCAGCAGTGATCATGAGAACTATGATCAAACCAATAGTGACGGTAGCATACTGCCCTGTGATGCGCTTTGTATCTTACAAGCGGGGGACAATACAAAGGTCGAAGCTAGCCTTGGAGCGCATCATAGCATGCATCCACACCCCACGCAATGTCCCAATCACTGTAAACCTAGTGGAGGCTTCCCATCCCACCAAGAAGTCCCCCATCTTTCTCTATGCCCTCCACCTTGTCGAGTTCATCGGCTGCGCCTCTGCCCATGCTCATTGTCCACAACCTCCAAAAGGGACGCGACAGTGGTGGCAACACCAACCCCATCAAGGCCAACTCAGACCACATTGCCAATGCATGCTAGAACTACGAGCGCCACGCCGGCAACCTCTCCATCTAGCCCCTCACTGCCATCTCCTCCTACTCCATCCATGAGGACATTTGTAACCTCAGTGAAGACAAGCGTTTTGCCATCATCATCGTCCCCTTGTTGCTGAAGAAGATCCATTGAAGAAGAGGAATCTAAGAAGGTTTCTCAAGCCAGGTCTGGGCTCTTTTGTTGCAGAAACATGAGGTCTGTTCATTGCCGGAATTGAAGAGCAAAAGATTAAAAAAAAAAACTTCATGAAAGGGCCGCTAAAATCATTGCCATCACCACCTTGCAGGTTGCCGTCGCTGCCTTTTCCGTGGCCATTGGTCATTGCTTCCAGACTTGTGAAGAAGAAGGAGAACCAGTGTGAGATTTCACGTAAAGATTGAACCTATTATTGACTCTCCCGTTTTTCCTAATGTTCAATTCGACCCTTATCTATTTTAATGAATGTCGAATTCGACGCTCATCTTAAGATGTGAAAAAACACCGGAGTGGCCACCAGGTGACCACTCCAGTGCACCCATGCCTGGACTGAGCTTTTTTGTTTTCTGGTCCTCTTAGATGATTTTTTTTGGTAAAATTCTCTTTTACATTTCTTTTAAAATGTGAATGTTATGAAAGAAAGTGAATTTTTGACAACTGTAATAGAAACAGGTTGATGTAGTAAATGAATGGTTTAAATCTTTGAAAGTTGGCCTCTCATGCATAAATTTAAACTTTTCAAATTAAGTTCAGTTTTGGTGTGTTTTTTTATAACTACTAGGGATGAAAATGGATGAGGTTAAAAAAGGCAACGTGTTCTAATTAAAGATGGATTTGACGGTGGATCAATCTAGTTCATGGCTGGGCATCAATTCTAGCCCTTGACCAAAGTCGGGTTTGGAGCAAGTTTGGGTTTTAAGTGTGGTGAACCGCCCCACAATGCCTATATAGTCTATATATGTATTTCCATAGGACTGCTATACAATGTTGGTGGAGCACAACCAGTAGCAGGAAACTTGGTTTGCTCATTCGGTTTTGTCACTCTGCTATCAAGGGATCAGCCCTGGATATGTCACTCTTCTCATACTTTTTTCCACTTTGTGTGTTACCTCTTTCCACTTGTACGTGCTCTCCTTTCCACCTTCTATGGGCTCTCTTGGGTACTAGCCCTCTAAGTTGTGCCCCAATGAAAAAAAAAAAAAGATTGTAAGGAATTTTGTGGTAGCTAATTCATGGGTTAGACAAAACTTGAGTCCATTAGTGTTGTATTTTACATATCTTTGAGTATGGATAATGGTTTAAGTCGCCGGATGTCCTGAAGTGAAGAAATAAAAGAAAAACTGATAAATTAAAGTAATTTTCTACGGATAACTTAAATTAAAAAGGCCATATCTCACAAACTGAGCATTAGATATAGGCAAGCGACTTATCGTTGGAAAGCTCGTTTCGAGTAGATATCCGCAGAGCCTAAGATTGTCTCAATCGGCGGTAAAACGAGAAAGTTATGGCCTCCGGAAGTTTGCAGAAAATGTGCTGAATTTTTACTCGGGCAGAAAAGTATTCCAACCGATTCGACCATGAATCCGACCGATTGGACAGGTGCAAAAAGTTCGTTGACTTGCAATTTTTCAGTCCGATTTGAAGGAAAAATTGCCTGTTTCATGCCAACTCCTTTCCTAATTGGAATATACTTATGAGGTACGAAATTAGAGTTATAAAAAAGGGTTCTCTCTCAATCCTAAGATAAAGATCTCATTATTCTAAGTGGAGAATATATTTTGGAGATCATATCCTTTAGAGTTTTTTGGAGAGTTGAATGGTTGAAGTTCTACTCTAGAGATTCTTGTCTTCTACTTTTGTGAGTATATAAGATTGCTGTGGAGAGTCAAGTGCTACATCTAGAAGGCGTCTAGATGTTTGGATCTCTAACAGAAAACGACAGGGGGTCGTTGCAGCAGGCAGCTGTGCAAGAGAATCACAAAGTCCTTAGATTGTGTGATAACTGGATAAAAGTTGTGAGTATTCTTTTGTAACTGTAGTATGATTCATAGTGCTTGATTCTTGGCTGTGGTTTTTTTTCAAGTTGGGTTTCTACATAAAATCAGTGTCTTCTTGTGGTGTGTGCTTTTGTTTGATTTATTTTCACTGTGTGGTTGATTGTTTGCATACATATTATTAAGATTAGAATTAATCAATTTTAGAGGATCTCTCCCCCAAAAACCTTCACTGGTGTTGCTTTCTTTGATCTGATGTGATTGATTCTTGCTGTTTACTTTTCGGTTCTGCTACGAACAGACTCATTACTTCAAAGGATCATGCCTCCGTTAAGATAAATATTGGACATTTGGATGAGAATGGCATGTATGCTGGCCACTTCACTAGCTTCGCCCTCTGCGGATTTGTCCGCGCTCAGGTTCTAGTCTATCCTACACATTCTACATTGTTTTGGTTGCTATATTAGGTTGTTTAGTTAATATTGCATCCTTTTGCCACAGAACTTAATAGGAACATTCGTTTTGATTTTGCAAGTCTATGTGGATAATTATGTGCTAGCTTTGAAAGCATGAGTTGTGGAAGTCGCAAACTTGTTATTCGTTGGACCTCTCTTCGGTTCGTGTTTGCCCATAGTGTTTAGAACATGTTTTACTGTGCATTAAGGCTATATCAAATTACTAGTGGCATTTGCATTTTTGGTCCAGGCCATGAAGGATACAGGACTTCTATACTTTTTCTGCCTGCTTTAAAAGTGTATCTCTGTAAACTTTTAATGAGACTCCAACTGGATCTGCCATTAAAGGCTGTGATAATATTGTTTGGTGTTGGGCATTTTAGATATCTCTTGCAATGCATGCAATGTTTTTCCAAAATCAGTATCAGTTTTATCTTAAGGTTACATATAAATGTAATGATGCTTAACATGGAATGGATAGAAAGTGGATCCCCTCCCGTATCCAGTCCCACTTCTTTGTGTTCTGGCCAAGTAGTTGGACATATGCAAGGCTGCCAAAATCTTCAGTTTGGTTGGAATCTGCGATGCATCCGAACAGGCCTTTAACCCACAGGTTATTAGTATGCTTAGCCAAATACTAAAGTTCTGATTGTGTTATTCTTTTCATTTAACTTACTTTCGGAAACCAAGGTATTAACTTCAAGGATGTAGCTTCTTTTTGTTAATACCTTAAAAATGTTAATCTCATGCTTCTGTTGTCTTGTACATTGTTCATTTTTTTTAGAGCTGATGTGCGTTTGGTTGGTATTCCAGGGGGATGCGGACGGTGCTGTTGATAGGCTTTGGCAGAAGAGTTGAACTCCGTTAGTAGAAGAGAGTTTATGTCATTTCTGGGCTTTTCTTGAAGTCACTTTTGTGGGAGTAATGTTACACAAATATTAGTAGCTATTTGAGATTTCTTTGTTTCGTGGATTTATAGTGACATTAGATTTAGATGGAAGGTTTATGTGTGTGACTGGAGAATATTAAGGGTACTTAAAACACACTGAATTTTTCTGTCAAATGTCCACACTGTGCACCTCTGAATGGAGTATAGCCCAAACATGCAACAATCAAACAAATGCAAAATGTGCCATCTGACGTTCGATTTGGTCTGGGCTCAATCCAAAAGTGAGAGGATAATGAACTAGTTTTAATCATACATATGATGCCTAAATCTGATGACAGTGTTTTCTACTCTCTCCTACTTCACCTACATGTGGCATATCTATTTCAATTGCTGGATTTCCTTTTCTCGTTTTGAGCATAAGTGGGGTTACGGGCGCGTTTGTGTAGTCGGTTACTTTACTGACATGGTGACTTGCTGTACCAAGTTGGGTGAGCGAAGATCATGCAGCCCGGCTCCGCTTGATCAATGCTTGTCATATGGCTTTTACTGGACATGTGTTGGCCCAAATTCAAATCCAATCAGCGTACGCCATTGGATAATTTGACGCATGGAAAGTGATTTCAAACTTTCAATCTAACTGCTGAAATTTGTGGCAGTGAGGAATCCTTGCAAAGGATTTGTAGAGCTGAGAATTTTACATTAATGTTTTGCTTTTTTTTTTTGGCGTGTAGCTAATAAAAATTGGTAAATTGGTATTGGTGTGTAAATAAATAAAAAAAAACTATTGGTATTGGTGCGTTTTTTGGGATTTTCATATTTATTTGGTGAGATTCAGACCTAGGAATCCTCAAAATAAGAATTTCAATTCATCCAAATCCTCAAGAATTTATAATTGCCAAATGTGGAATTTCAAATCCACGAGGAAATTCATGAAGAATCTTTGAGAAATTAGATGCCAAACATGGCCTTGAGGACCCAAAATGAGGCTGCATGTTCACTAGCCAAAAATGGTTAGAATTAGACCTGGGTGTTCTCCAAAGTCCAACCCATACCCCTTCAACGATTGTTCTCTCTGCACCAAAGTTATAAAAAAAAATAAAAATTAATAATATGTCTGGCAGAATATTGAGCCTAGGGATGGCAATGGGTCAAGTTTAAATGGGAACCTGCCCCTATTTGCTCTTATTAGGGGCTAGTTTGGTAGTGTGTTGATAGGATTCAGGTCGGATGAATAATGTACTAACTCAAGGTGGAATTAGGAAGGGTTTGGGTTTTTAGGTGCATCAACTTGACTTGCCTCGTATATCTTTACTTCATATATTATTGTGTGCATTTTTTAACATATGAAAGTTGAATAATGCATGTGGCAATGAGGATATATATTCTCTTAGAGGTCATGGGTTGAATCAACCCTAGCACATGAGTTTTTTCATAATATTTCAAAATATTATATAAATCACTATCAAACCCAACCCGACCCACGGTTATGGGTTCAAATCAACCCTAGCATATGAGTTTTTTTCCCTTCAGAAAGTAGAAATGGTTTTCCTCTTTTTGACAAAATCTGCAGAATTCTTCTCTATCATGAAAATGAAAATCCATACAATGTGGTCATATCATTAAAAAAATAAGTTCTAACTATGCCCAAGGCTCAGCTTATTTTCCTTTTTTTTTTATTCGTTTCCTTTATTTCATTGAAGATTTCTTCTGTAATAATAATTTATATAAAACAAAAGCTGTTTAGGTCCTGAAAGAACATCAAAATGTATTATAAGAGGATAGTTTTACTGATTTCGTTCAGATATCCTTTTGCAATCTCGCCATTGCCACCATTTGGAAAGGAGCCACCTGGCTTGCTTTCATCTCCACATCCCTAGACAATGCTTAGAACCTCTGCAGTTGTTATAATATACTATGTGTGCGGCCATGTATGTACCCTCTAAGAAATAGTTTTCATTTGTTCAAATTGGATAACTCCCAGGCTGGAGGCCAAAGATCTGGAGACTAAATTCGTGAAGGATACTTGGGTCACGAGGAATATATATATATATATATAGAGTATGCTGTTGGATATCTTCCCTTCCCTTTCTTCTAACAAACAGCCATGATCTTTCCGTCTACAACCACCCAAACAGTTCCTCTGATGGGAAATTCGAGATGTGAAATGGGGAACCGTGTAGTTAGAAGGGTAGACTAGTTCTTTTGCTCTCTGATAGAGCAAGGTCCTGATAACTACATCTTGGCCTGATTCAATAGCTAAAATGTTACTTATGAAGAAAGTGCAATAAAAATAAAATAAATAGACAATCAAAATAAATAATTAGTGAATAAAGGTGAATGTGAATAATAATACTTGGCATTAGTGTGAATGTAAGAAATTGAATAAGAAAGCAACAAAAATAATGGATATGGCACACCAATTAAGATGATTTCTTAAAAACATTAATTTTTCACATGCCTGGTGGTTTTGATGAACCCATGATATATACAATGCCCAAGTCTAATATAAAGTATGCACACTAGAATTAGAAATATAGAATTACCCTTGAGAATCAGAAAATAATTTTAAAAGAAAAAACGCGATAATCTCTGTATTTTTTTTCAAAATTCAAAAAAAGGCCTTAATTTATAAAGTTGGAAAGCACCCCTTAGAAATGAGTCAAATCCACGCAAAATTGAGCCCAAAAGATACATCTCATCCAAGAGGCACAAATATATTCTGAAAAGATACAAAATTTAAAAATATCTGAAATAATTTGAAAGGACAAATTCAACTCTAAGTGCCCATTGAGATTTAAAAATTTTTAATTGTTAATTCTTAGAAAATACCCAACATAAAAGCCCGGCAAATAGCTAAAATAGTTGCAGTTTAGAAGATGATCAGTACTGTTTATTTATAACTCACTCAAGTATCATGGAAACCATTTGTAATGCTCAGCAAGCTCATAGGACATGCACCTACTCTTTTTGGGGACTTACACACGTCAAAGGGTGACGTGGTTGAGGTAAAGTATGGATCCAGACTTTATAAAAGTTTAATTGAATCAATTTTCTTGATTGCAGATTCATTAGCCAAACATTGAATGAATAAGCCAGTGTGCTCTCCAACCCATACCACATCAAATATTGTTCTCTCTATCAAGAAAAAGCCAGATTAATATATTCTTATAGTCCCTTGTTTAATATGAAATAATCCTACTTTACTCATGTTTGGGACCGACACAACAGTAACTATAAGGGGACGAATCAAACACTCCTAGAGATGGGACTTGAGGGTTTTAACAAGAAGATTTGGACTCGACTGACACATGTAAAGAAGAAATATGTGGCAGTGGAAAGAGGTGGGGCCTTAACTTTTATAGAACCCGATTTCCTCATAACATGGGGAGACGTGATGTGCGGGTTTTCATCAGAGGATCTGGACTGGAACAACACGTGTAAGGGAGAGCTATGTGGCAGAGGAAATAGGTGGGGCCTGAACTTTTATAGAAACCAATTTCCTAAGGAAGTAATGAGATTGCAGTTTCATTTGCCAAAAACAGAGAGAATAGATATGTTCTTTCAAGCCCATACCGCATCAAATATTACTCTAACTATCATAAGAAACTACATAAACAAATTTTTATAGTGTTGGTTAATATGAAATCCTAGTCCTTTGCTCACAGTTAAGACAAGCAGAGGCACATGTCCAAGAGCGACATAAGGTTCCTTAGCATAGTTGGAGATTCAGTAGCTAAAATTAGAATGAATAGACTCATGCACTTTCCAACCCATACCTCATCAATCATTCTTCTCTCTATCACGAGAAATTTAGATTTCGCAATTTTTTTCCACTCTCTTAATTAATGTGAAATAATCCTCAAATCTTTTATTCTCTTGATTAATAAGAAATAATCCTCCTGATCTATTTATATAGTGATGCTTGGGACATCTAGTATATTGTTGTCGCTCTAATACCACTTATTTGATCGGATTTAAATCAAATATAAGCACAAGCACCACTCACATAAAACAAGAAAAGCATGTAACTACGACGCAAAGATTGTTATGTGGTTCACTGTAAAGGTTACGTCCACGAGCTATGAGCGTTTTGGTTGATTTCACTTTGAAGAAATTTGAACTTATTACAATTATTTTGAACGTTTTAATTCTTAACCTACTCACTTTTTACAAGTCTCAATCTTGCTCTCATAACACTGACATACAATATTACGTGGTTGGGCAATCTCCAAACGTCATAGGAGGGATAGAGCTCTCCTCTCTTACAGAGTCTAGAGGTGGATTACATCAATTTCTAATTTCTACTTTGTTGGCCTCCAAAAAATCATTTTTGAGCACCCCCCCCCCCCCCCCCAAAAAAAAGTTTCAGTACAATTATCAATATACTAATAATCTTGAACTTGATAATTGGTCAATCCAATGACCTAACTGGGCCAAACCAAAATATAAGGCATAAACCCAACATACATGTATCTTGATTAATACAAAATAAACCTCATTTATTCATGCTTAGGACCCGCATATGTCGAGGCACATGTATGTTGGATGAAAGAGATGGACACTAACTTCTATATATCAGTAACCATAATGAGGTTGCATATTCTTTAGTTTAAAAAAAAAAATGAATAGATCCTAGTGTTGTCCACGCTATACCCCACCAAATCTTTTGTTCCCTCCATCACAAGAAAACAAAATTATCGATTATTAATTTGCCTGGTAGAAAATTGACTAACAAGGAAAATAGAAGTGGTTTTTCTCTCATTCACGAAACTCTATGGTTCTGTATAGAAGGGATAGGATTGCAGGACTCCTTTCTCTGTTTAAAATAGAAATTCATTGAGCTAGAAGTTCATCCTTACAAGGAGAAGTCCTAAAGTGCAGTTTATGTTATTTCCTTTCTCATTTTCTTTTATTTTAAAGATCTCTACTGGTTTCTATCGAAAAAGAAAAACCACAAAAAGTGTTAATCCAAGTCTTGAAAACCCATCACATAAAAGAAACAAGATCAAAATAAGACTCACCACACCAAACTAGGCCATAATTTTTTTCACAAATTGGCTTATAAGTTGCCCATGAAAACGAAAATATCAAAATGTAGTTATAAGAGATTAGTTTCATCATTTCTTTTCAGATACCCTTCTGCAATCTCTCCATTGCCACCCTTTGGAAGGAAGCCACCTGGCTTGCTTTCATCTCCGGTTCCATAGACAATGCGCAGAACCTCTGCAGTAGTTCTAGCATACCCAAGAGATCTAGCATCAGCAGATAGTATGTTGCTGGATGTCTTCCCTTCTGCACCTGCACTTTTTCTAACAAACAGGCCTTCATCTTTCCTTCCACAGCCACCCAAACGGTTCCTCAGATGAGAAATGCGAGAGGTGAAATAGGCGACGGTGTGGTTGTAAGGGTGGACTAGTTCTCCTGCTCTCTCATACAGCAAGGTCCTAATCACCGCATCTTGGCCTGCTTCAACAGCTAAAAGCCCTGCCAGCAGCTGAAATAGATGCAATTTTGAAGACATGAATCATCTACGGTCAATTCATGAACATCGTAGAAGAAAAGAGACAATTTTTTTTATATCACTCTAATACCATGTTAACACGACGTAAAGTCTAACAAATGCTCATATATTATGCGCATCTAATTTTATTGCGAACTTATGATATACACCAGTGAATCAATTACATATAAAAATCATATAACTGTTAATGTACCTGTATATTTTAAACATGCAAATTTACAATTTGATGTCTCTTGCTTTAGAGTCAAAATTTTAAACTTGATCATACATTGGGACACATGCGATATGAGGAGATTTTATCGGACTATATTATTTCTTCTGAAACAAATTTAGGAAGGGGATATAGTTTGGGGCCTTATCCAATACATAGTGCCAGTGAGTGGTATTGTATATCTAAAATTTTATCAATGATAAATCAAAAGGGGTGGTCGACAAATTTCTCATCATAAAAAAAGAAAGAAAAAAATGAGAATGATTTCTATACCCTTTTTGAAACATGTCCTTGGATGGATGGGTTGGTGCCAACATAAGCTACAAGACCCACATAAGGGATTACATAAGAGGCCAAAAGGTAGTTCACTGTATTCCTGTATGGGTCAAAGGGAGGGGAGAGAGTGTGGCCCACTGCATCATCGAAAATCTTTGCGAAATTGGAAGCGGTTAGATTCATCAGAGCCCTTGAAAATCCTCCAACAGTAGAAGTAATGGCCCTGCAATAAAGAGAGAATGAACACAATCAAACCTTTAAAAACACAAACCAAAACATGTCCCCCAAAGAAATGCTTGGGATATAAGCCCTCCATCTTGGCTCAGGCGGGGTGATGTGATTTTCAATCGTACCTCAAATGGCCTACTTCTTGATACCCAAACTCCTCAATGATGGCTCGTGTAACCTTGTCAAGATTGGCCTTTTTGGCCCCAGTGGAAGGTGGGCCACCCATGGCCAGAGCTGGATCAACTTTGTCTAGCCCATATCCCAATGCACCATACAGAAACCAATCAGTTTCCAAGAATTCCAGATTCAAAGCAAATCTGATTTTCTCCACATCATCTGGATGGACTGGCACTCCTATAAGCTTAGATTTGCATTTTGGTTGCGAGTGAGAAACCAAAGCACAGTCACCTAAAAAAAAGAGGCAGATGAGTAGAAAGGAACACAAAAATCTTGGCATTGTGAGATTGGAATGAAGAGTATGGGAGAATTGGGACTAGAGAGACGGGATGGAGCTAGTGATAGAGAGAATGCCTTCTTTTTATAATTGAAAAAATTGCTAAATTTGTCGTTGAGTGTTTGGATCGAAAGCAGTTTAAGCAGGATTTCTTGGATCTGGTCAAATTCATGCCAGATGTAGTTACAAACTCGCTTTAAGAAGAGTTCAGAACACAAGATTGTAGTCTGCAGGCTCCGGGAATACTATTTAAGAAAAAACTCATCATGCTATCATCATCATCTTAGCTTAATCCGATCAATCTAACAGTCCAAAAATTACAAGCTGTAATGGATTGTGAATAACCCAAAAACATACAGATCAAACCAAATCACCCAAACAATTGAATGAAATGAGAATTCAATGTCCTAGAAATGCCTATTAAAAAAACTAAGAGTGAAAACTGGCCCAGTTTGTATGATTATTTGGGTGTGACCCACCTACTCGGAATATGTGATTTGGATGGTGTCAATTTGATCAAACGGACACAACACCAACCACTGACAAATTATTTGCGCAAATTATTCCCATTTTCCTTTGCAGTAAGGTTTTCAATGAAGGTCAAGCATGTGATGGTTAAAAACCGAGAGTTAATTTTAGGAGCGACTTATTACTGGTGGGGCCCCCTAAGTGACAATTTTAATATCGATATGGCCAAGATTGGATCATAATCATCAACAAGTGCAACGGATATCTACATTGTATCTTTACTATGGGGACTGCAGAGATGTTTTTGTTCCACGATCACACGGTGGAGATTTGTACATGGATTTAAGGATTTCTGTTATCATAATTCAGAAATTTCCACTTTCTACTGGGGCAAAAAGGCACTAATTAAACAAAACCTCTTGTGACCTATACCGGATTAATCTCTCTAGATCCACTTAACCTCTTTTTCTACTCAAATTTTACATCATTGCATGTGAATCGTCTAGGGAAAAACAAAATGGATCTAACATAATAACTAGATTATATATGTTAGGGGCAAGTTAATTTTTTTTATTTTTTATCCCAGTTATAAGGGGCTACGACTCCATCCTTAGGGGAGTAGACCTCGGAGAGGTGGTGCAGCCCACCCACAAGGAAAGCAGATAGAACTTGACCAGGTGAGATAACATGGGCCTCTAGTGAGTGAAAGGGTCTGCCTAAGTTTAAACCTTACCTAGATTGGCGAACACTGACATCTCTTACAAGTGGGATAAGGGACCATTATTGGTGGCTAGTTAATTTCTTTTTTTTTTTTTTAAGGTTCAAAGTGGGCCAGTTAATTGATAGACCGAAAATAATTAAGGAATTGTTTTAGGAAGGATTCAGTAAATGTTGTATTATTTGGTAAACGGTTGTAGGAAATCCAAAGGGCACGTTTGGTGATCAAGTGCTCTGGGTTTCCTCACTGATCAAAGCAGTAGTAAAATCCACATTTGGCACTGCTAAATCTCCAACGATTTGGGTCATTGAGGATTTTCAGGTCCAGCCCTCCTCTCCTAGGATTTCTCAGTAAAACATTGATTAAGGTAGCGTTTGGTTCGCTGGAATGATTGCTGGGAGGAATGGAATGGAGGCTGGAATGAGCCTGGAATGGAATGAGGCAGGAATGGTAATTCCTATTCCAACGTTTGGTTAGACATAGGAATCATTCCAGTAATAGGACTCTCATTCCGATTCTTGTGTTTGGTATGATGGAATGATACCAGGAATGGAATAAAATTTATATTAAACTGACCAAATATAAAATTTATATAAAATTTATATTTTATTAAAATATTAAAAAATTAAAAAATTTAGCTTTTTAAAATAAAACTTAATTTTTTTATGTGACCAAACATTGTATTTAATTTTATTCTTAAAATTTTGATATTTTAAATTTAATTTCAACTATGTTTATTTTATGATTTATATAATAATATTTATTTATATTTTATTAAAATATTAAAAAATTAATAAATTTAGCTTTTTCAAATAAAATTTAATTTTTTTATGTGACCAAACATTGTATATAATTTTATTCTTAAAATTTTGATATTTTAAATTTAATTTCAACTATGTTTATTTTATGATTTATATAATAATATTTATTTATATTTTATTAAAATATTAAAAAATTAATAAATTTAGCTTTTTCAAATAAAATTTAATTTTTTTATGTGACCAAACATTGTATATAATTTTATTCTTAAAATTTTGATATTTTAAATTTAATTTCAACTATGTTTATTTTATGATTTATATAATAATATTTATTTATATTTTATTAAAATATTAAAAAATTAATAAATTTAGCTTTTTCAAATAAAATTCGTCAAAAATAAAATTGGGAAAGGAATGGAATGGCCATTCCTCCGCCCCCCCGGTGGAATGGTGATTCTTGAAGTAATGGTCATTCCGCCGTTTTTTCACGAACCAAACGTGGGAATGGTCATTCCAATGGAATGGCCATTCTATTCCAGCCTTCATTACAGCGAACCAAACGCTACCTAGGAGGATTAACTTGAACCTGAGGTCCTGAACTATTGAATAAAGTTTTGGTCCGGGTGGTGAGTGAAAGTAAATCTAGCGGCTGAGTAGCAAGTACGGTCGCAACCTGTACTCGGACCATTCATTGATGGGTTTGGAAATCCCAACTAACCCTCAAGGATTAGACTGTTTAAGATCACAATCATGGATGAAAATTACGATATTGGTCGATCCAAAAAACTGATACAGTATCGGTATTTGTCGCGGTTCGCGGTCTTTCGTGGCCATCGAAGTGTAAATTTTTTTAATCCAAAAAAATTAAAAAATATCCAAAATATTCAAAATATTAGAAATGGATGGAAAAAATGTTTTTTTTTTCATTAGTAACAAGTATAAATCAAAATATCGGTCTCCCTAAGTTATGATATCCTGTATCGCTATCTGGTCTAAAATTTTAATTTTTTTAAGAACTATAATTATGACTTATGAATTATGAATTATCTGTTAGTGTGAAATTTTAGAGAATATAGTTTATTTATAATTTATATATAGTTGTTGTACTTGTATCTTATATAGTATATAACTATATACCCCTATTATGATTTATTAGTCATCATTTATCAATCATCAATTTATCACTCAATTATCAAGCAAGTTGTAAAAATTAAGAACATGAACATTAACATAAAAAAATGACATAATGACAGTAAAATAAATCATAAAGCAATTGGAGAGAATGAATACACACCCTAATTCTAAGTGGAGTGTCGCACACGGTTGAGATCATCGTCATAATCATTTATTCTTCTTTGGTATGAGTTATAATAATATGATCCAAACTCTTTCATTGCACTCTTATACCCTTGGCCATATTGATATTGTTGCTGATAAGCGAAGATCCCTTCATAGTACAATGAGCTATCCTCAATTGATTGAAATGACTGGGACCCCAAATTTAAATTAAAAAATTCATGAGGAATAAAAATAGCTTTTTGAAGCTCACGTTGAATCATTCCTTGCTCATACTACGGTTGTGATGGAGGAACTAGAGGCAGCCGAGTTGGCCAATAAGGGTTGTATCCGTATAGAGCCTGCTGTTGTCCAACATTGCTGGCAGAAGTACCTTCCCCGCCTCCTTGACCGATGCTACTACCAATCTTTGTCTCAGTTGGTGAGACATATCTTACATAACCATGATGGGGATCTAAGTCTGTAGCACTAGGAAAATGCTCAACTGTCCCATATATTAGTAGCTTATTATCTCCACAGTAACCACCAGTCCTAGGAAAATCAGGTGGAATTCCTGCTGATGAGGAAGATGTAGAGATATTCCACTCACTCTCCTCACCTACCTTCTTTCCTCTTGCCTTTGCAGGATCAATCGTAGTACCCCTTTATTGCTATGTCAAATTAATCTCTTGTAATTCTTAGAGGCTTTCATTGGCTCAAACTTCTTCCCAGTCAAGTCCTCAACCATCTTTGCTAGCTCTAGATCGTTATCTAATAATGGCTCTTCTACCTCCTTTAGCCACTCACCTAACAAATCATCTTCTGCAAAAAATATATATATATATAGTATAAATTAATTGGACAGAAGTAATCTTGTTGATCCTCAAATACTCTTCTTCTTCGGTTTCAACTGCAGAGCTTGAGGTGACAGTGAATGTAGACCAATTTGTTGAAATTATCTATTGTGATTTTATTTCTTACTTTTGTATGGAAAAAAGCAAAAGTGCTCTAATTTCTTTCGTAGCTTGACGATGATATAGTTTGACTAAGGAATTTAATTGCAATTGTCTTTAACGTTGGAACACTCTCCCTATAATTCAACCACCATTCAACTGAAAATACAATAAAATAAGATTAAATATTCAATTTTTGAATTTTTGAATAATGAAAATATAATTTACTATTTATTTTTTATAATCCTTACCAGGATATGTTTGTGTGATAACTCTTCGAGCAATGGTGGTGTCAAAACTTTCCATACATTCATTATATACATCAATCTAATGACATTAAGGAAGAAAAAGAATTATCAACTATTATGAATAATGATATATATTAACTTAAAGAAGACAAAAGACACCATTTAAGATCTCTACTTTTTAATTTACTTACTTGGTTTATTACCTTAATTGCTTCATCGGCGTCATTTGCTAGTCTTTTAATAACATTTTGCATCCTCACTTGAATTTCATCAGTTATAATTCGATCCAAAGAATCATATCGAAATTATGGATTGAAAAAGTAACCTATTAAATGCAAAAATTTAAGTGAATAATGTGTTATCACTACACCAAAAATGACTATTTGGAACGGTTTAAAACTGTTCCTAAATGAATCTGGAATGGATTTAAACCGTTCCAAAATTTTAAAACCGTTCCAAATCATTTCCCCATATTTTCTTGCCATTTTTTTTGAACTTCTTTAAAACAGTTTTAATAATATTTTTTTAAATCATAAGTTTTTTAAACCACTAATAATCACGTATTTAAAAATAAAATAGAATAATTGTGGTATTCACATTCATATAAATGCAATCATTAAAATTCTTTTTTAACACAATAATTAAAAATTCATATTATATTCAATAATTTCATGCTACAAGTTGCTATTATGGTAATAAGAAAAGTCAGCTCTTCTTCTTGTACAACCATCACTTTGGTGGCTTTTGATGAAACAAGGAAGCTTGGTTGCCTTGTAATGAAGCTCACAGACCCTATGAATAGAAATAAAATGAATCTTTGATTCCAATATATGGCTCACTTTTTTATAAGACAAACGGCACCACGCGCAGCATCCACTCTTTGTAGTAGTTGCACACGTCTCTCTCAGTATTCGAAAGAGCAACAAGAGGAGTAACTGATATCTGAAATATAACGTGACCTTCCCTCTGCTTGTTGGTCTTAACCTCCGGCCCTTCACTCCTTTGATTGATAAAAGGTTCCTTATTCTGTGGGTCTCTTAGAATATAAATCTGAATTTGGCAATACGGTCCCAGAATTCTCCAGTACAGGAGAAAATAAAAGATCTAAACGTGTAAAATGGATGCTCAATGTAAACCGTGACCACATTTACAAACCTGTAACACACAGTTGCAGCAACAACAATAGGGAAAACTGCAACGAGGACAAGGGCAAGGTGCCACTGCAAAACAAACCCAGCAATGCAGGTGCTACAGTGTTGAACAGAAGCGCTGCAGATGATACACCGATCAACAGATAACAGTACTTGCCTATCTCCCTTCACATGTAGGAATGATCTTGGTTGAAGTAGATACTAAGGACAGCACTTAGAACATATGCGAAGAGAGCACTTATGGAACCACACACAACAGAGCCTACAGAGCCAACAAGGGCATAGACCCACTCAGGGGAGTTCATCACTACAGACAAAAATCCACCTATGCAAAGAAGGCAGACAGCCCAATTCCAATTTCAAGGAAAGAGAGCCTCAGCTTTTCATTTTTTTGGATAGGCTTACCCTTTTGTCAGTTAGAGAGAAGGAAAAGAAAAGATGGATGCTGTACTATCCATAAGAACAAATTGGAAAGTGAAGCTCGTCATTTGTTTCCCAGCCTCTGTGTTGATAAAATAGTCCTCAACCAACAGTTACAAATGGGCAAAGATAGGATCCACAGTCCACACCGCTGATCTGGATTGATTTTTTCCTAAATTATCAACTCATGGAACCAAGGAAGCGGTAGAAACTACCAATCCGGAAACCACATATTCCATCCACAGTGGGGCACACCATCAGGGGTCCCAAAACCAAGTCAATAAAAAGCACACTATTCTCCTAGATTAAAATGTGTGCTTGACCCAATTCACAAAGTGAGGAATAGAACAAAGTCAATCTTCATCAATATTCAAGTGGCTATTGCATTTGTAAATTAACCATTTGAAAGCCAACAATATTTTCAATGATAGATTCTTCTATAGTATATTTTCATTTTCAGTAAGTAACAGAATGACAATGAACTTAAACAATTACAAAGAAAGTAAAAAAATAATAATAATAAACTACACATAGTTGAAACCAAAATTGCTTTTATAGTCATGTAAGCCTAATGATCTGAAATTGACCTGTGCAAGACCTGGCTGACAAGCACATTGAATCATCAAACGACCAATCACATCATGAGCGACAACAGTTTCAACAAGATCACCCCCAACAAGTTTAACTAGAACTTCATTATCAAGATCATTCAATTCCACCACTATGTGTCCTCTGAGCCCTTCTGTGACTCCAGTCAAGCTTAAAACTGTTCTCAATGCTCGCGCATCACTCTGTCCCAATCCACACAAGTAATAAGACCAGTTAACCTCACTTCAGGAATTAAGCATAAAACTGATAACGACTAGAATATACCTGATCGGCATTTCCATCTTCAGCAAGGACAATAACAGCACGGGCTTTGGAGACAGACACCTATAATAAGCCTCCCCATTAAAACACAAAACGAGGAACTTACAAAAATTATGAATAATTATTGAATAAAATAAGCATCGTCACCGGTCATAAAATAAATTATCCTGTGAAGCACAGCTTTTTTAGAAAAAAAATCAGAATCTTACATATTTATCATGCAAACTAATACTAGAAATCAATGCAAACCTTCTTCAGGTCAGCTAAAATCAAAGGGCTTCCACTTCTGCATATGACAGATGTTTCCTTGAAGTCAAATTCCATTTTGGCAATATCGAGTTCCATTTCTTCTTTGTCTCGCTCAGCCATCACTACTATGATGGCTCCACCCAAACTCTCATTAGCTATTGCAAGCTGATCCAACAATGAACCCTCTTGAATTCTGATCACTAAATTGTTGACAACATCCACAGAATCCAGCAAACAACATGATCGTAATCTAAAATTGAGCTCTAAAATTGAGAATGTGTGATGCCAGATCTTCTCCATATCGTCCCAGTTGCTCACAATACCATGTTCAATTGGGTATTTCAAGGTCAAAATACCACACTTGGACTAGGCTTCATCACCCACATATGCATCTTTCTGACCCATGCCAACCATCACACCAGTGTGACGTGGACGACCCACAATGCAAGAAAAAACAGCCCTCGGGGCATCATCTCCAGCAAATCTCGCCTAAAAAGAAATGTTTTAAGCATAAGAATCAAACAGGAGTCCTTCCATCATCAGATGCAAAGTATCACATGCGAGACACAATAAATGTGCCAACTCAGGGCTTAGAACAGAGAAAGAAGACACAATTTCTGAATAGCCATCTAAAGCCCTTCCTCCTCAATGCACTTACACATTATGCAAATCTCATGATGTAGTTGTGGCATGGCAACAGGTATGGTCTGCTAATGGTTAGGTTAACTACTAGGGGCAACATATTGCAAGCTCAAAGCTAAGCAGTCCAATCGGGTTGAAAATGGTAAGTTGAACCTGACTTCAAAGTTAAAAACTGAAGCCTTATTTAACAGGCTAACTTCAGATTAGGTTGGCAGGTCATACTGCGATTATTCATGTCTGGTTCGGGCTTGTGCATGGTTGACAGAGGTTCCAAGCAAGTATGAAGCAAAACCAAATCCTACCCATTTATTAACCGGATTAAAAATTTGAGCACATGCCCAACCCACAACTAAAAGGGTCAACTTGAACCCTATATTCTCAAGAACTCTTCGGTTCTATCAATGTAATAAACATTATAAAAACTACAAAATGAATCTTGCGTTGTACCTTTACCATCCCAGTGCCATTATCGCACACAAGCAGCTGAATGTCCTCTGAATCTGCCATTTTATGTTCTTATGTTACCTGTAACTGCAAGAAAGTAACTCCAAACTTTCAGAAATTGTCCCATTAGGAATAAATAGAATGCAAAGGAATTCACAAGCATACATCTGCACTACAAATGCCTAAATGACAAGGTAATGATCATCTGCATTCATAGCATATGATCAAGATACTTGGAAGGCGAAATCTCAAAACAGAAGATCCAGATCCAGATCCAGACTAAATCTCAGACACCGAACACACAACAAACACAAATCCCTAACGGAGAATGAAACGCATCCACAACAGAAAGATCGATCCGATCTCAATCCAAATCTCCAGCAGAGAATGAAGAGCAATTACAACAAAAAGATCGGATCTTAGTCGAATTAAACAAGAGACACCACAAAAACATCCCAGATTTCAAGGTTTTCAACGCAAATGTAGATCGGATCCATCGTCACAACAAACGATCAACAATCCAAGCATCAGAGATCGATCGAAGAAGAAACCTCCAAAATCACTCGATTCGAAGCTCTTCCTTTGGATTGATCGATTATGCATATTAAATCGATTAAAAAACAGAAGAAGAAGAAGAAGAAGAAGAAGAAGGAGAAAAGGAGAGAAGTACCTTTCGAAACCCTTGATTTCTTTACGGCTCTCTCTTTCTTGCTCTCTGCCTCTGTTGGCTGAAATGGGCACGCACGCCTAAAAGGAAATCTCCTTAAATGAACGGGAAACGCAAGCAGCGGGAATAGAATCTTACCTTCTGCGATCTGTTTTGCTTCTTGCCTTCTGCGATCCGTTCTGCCTCTTGCGTTTAGCGACGGATCCGTGTGGGAACGGTAGAAGCAGTGGGAAGAGACAGATCCTTTCTCCCTCTTGCCTTCAGCGAAAACAACCCTTTATTATCAAACAGGCGTTTGCAGAACGGATGAAATCCGTTTCAAATCAGGAACGGCCTAAAACCGGGCCCATAATCCGTTACTGAAATGGATTTTTGGTGTAGTGTATATGAAGAATTTAATACAACAATGAACATCATAAAAAATCAGTCTTCACTTACCAGCAGTGTGTAAGTCATGATGCAATTGACGCTCCTAACGACCGTCGATGATCTTCCAATGTTTGGTATAATATCTATAATTTACTTTAATAACCATCTTTGCTCTTTTTATGGTCTCATGTAAGAAGCCCATAGTTGGCTTATCATCACCATCAACTAATCGAAGAACTTTTATTAGAGGCTCAAGAATATTTAAGCAATTTTTAACATAAGGCCAAATCTTATGGACTCAATGGTCTTGCACATTTCTTTTGCTAGGGGAGTTTTTCGCTTTTCCCACTTAGAATTAATCCATTCATCTGATTTGATGAATTGGAGAAGCCTTCCTCTATACTTGTAAATACTCTAGATAGCTATCAAGTGGGTGGCAAATTGAATAATGCCAAGCTGTAGCAGTTCATGATTGTTTGTAAACTTTTTTATCAATGAAGTAAGTTTATAAGACTGGTAGAAGAAATTAGTAATTTTTTTCATATTTTTCAATCACTTGTTTCATGACTTTTCCTTTGGTAATTTCTTTAAATATCAAGCCTATGCAATGTGCTGCACAGGGTGACAAGAAAATATTTGCCTTCTGTTGCATAAGCATCATTTCTGCTTTCTTCATGTATGCAGTATTATTGGTGACAACTTAAACTACACAATCTGGCCCAATATAATTAATCATTAAACAACTTATTAATATATCTAGTATCTTGAACATAATCAGTTGTATTAATTGATTTGATAAAAACTATTCTCAAAGGGTAATAAACTAGAAAATTCAAGAGATGACGTTATGTGAGGGTTGTCCACTTATCACATATTAGAATGCAGCCCTTTTCTTTTTAAATCCTCCTAAAAGTTTTCACCCAAAGCTGTAACTCCTCATATTCTTTTCTAACACAGAGATGACCAATCTCATATGGGGTGGGTCCTATATACCGGGATCATGTTCTGCTGCTGCATCTAACATAGTGGTAAAATAAGGAGAGTTCGTCTTATATGGTGGAATGGCCGCATCTAAAAAGAATTTTGCAGCAGCTTTTACCAAATTTTCTCTTGGTTTATTGAATTTCCCCTTCAGTACTTTTACAATGCTAGGTTGCTTGGTTATTGGTTTTCTATATGCGAATGAGTCCGTTTGATCCACCACACCTGGCCTACGAGGTGTCTGTGTAGGATGTTCATCATCGTCCTTAATATCTACTAGGTGGCGTTGTCTTTTACTAAATGCTCGACACAAAACCCCTCCCCTGGATCCGGATGAGCCACCCTCCTCATATTGGCCACCTCTCATGGCTACCTCATATTGCATCCTTTTTCTCTCCTCCTCCCCCTCAAGTGACTTCAAACTTTCTTTCTTAGCTCTCCTCAAATTTGGATCATCATCATTGTCGGAGGAAATAATTTCTCCCTTTCTAGACCCAAAAACTTCTTCTCTACATGCTTTAAATTCCTCCTCTCTTCTTTTCTCTCTGATAACCTTTTTCTGTTTTCCTGCATCTAACAACTGTTGCATTTCTTTTTTCACATTAGGTGGTACTTGAGGATACTTTGCCACTTGACCTTGCCTATGAGTCAAGTATTGTTTCAATCTAGTTATCCCTCCATTTATAATTTTTTGGCAATAATTACATTTAATTTTATGTTTACTTCCACCTTTTTCACAATGATTTCATGCCAGATCAATATCACGCACCATTTTGATCTAGTTTCTTCAAAACAAAAAAATAAATGACATGATTTATAAAACATTTGAACTAAGATCCAAAATATAATAAAAACAAGGAAACTAATACATTTATGTAAAGCATTTGGAATCTCAAAAGGGCACATTTTAAATGATATATTAATTATTTAATTTTTCTAATTCCATGTTTTAACAATCCAAAAATAAATTCAGAAATATAAAAAATATTGACATGTCACATAATCACATAAATGATAAGACAACCATAAAAAAATTAGCATATGTGAAGTCTACAATTATTATATAAGATTAGGAAACCACATTTATAGTGAAAATCTAAATATATAATAGTTTAATATTAAATTATTAGAAAATCCGAAAATAAATTAAAAAATATAAAACTAATTACATATAGGAACAATAAAAAAAAGTAATCTTACATGAAGTATACAAAGATTATGCTTACTTAAAAAAAATGTAGTGAAATCCTTAAAATATTTGTTTTAAATATTAAATTATTATTTCATACAAGAAAATAAATTTGAAAATATAAAACTATTTACATAATATTTTGAAAAAAAATGAAAACTTATCATTTTCATATCATACATGAAGAATGCAATAAAATAACAAAATTATGGTTAAATTCTCAAAAAATCTTATTTTAATATTAAAATATTCAAAAATTCAAAAATAAATAAACATAAAATGTCCACATCTTGTAAATCTATGTATGCTACTACTAAATCTATCAAACTTGCTTCATAAAATCATGTATTTGCATACTAATAAAATTAAAAATAACACTTAACATCAAAAAGACACTAAATCTTAACAAAAGTTAAAATCCTAAAATTTTAAAATACCAAATAATAGATCCATACTCAGAAATCACAATGTGTAAATCCATAACATAAAATAAGTAGAATCATCATCATAGATCACTTTTAACCTCTTACTAAACAAATATTAAAAAAATACAAAAAATATAATATACTTACCTTTGTAAATTTATTTTCTTGACTTTTATAAACCAAATCCACCAAAATAATTGATTTTGTGATGTTTTTGGAAGTTAATGGAGGAGGAGCAGTAGGTTGGGCGTCTTTGGAAAGGGGAAGATGAGTAGAGAAGGAGAAAGAGGGAAAAATTTAGGGTTTTGAGGCCTTTATATAATATCGGCCGATATTTTGAAAATATCGGCCAATATATCGTTTCTGCCGATATTTTGAAATATAGGCCGATATCTCACGATATTTTGATGATATTTACTGACACCGATTCTGAGACCGTTACAAAGCAAAATATGATATTGGTACATATCGGTCGATACGAGTCGGTATTAACTGTTTTTTTTTAACGATGATCCCAATATAGATTTTTCAAATGGAATTTAATAAAAAAAGGAGCATTTACCAGAAAATCCTTGACACTGCAAGAATTCAAAAATTGTTTCAAATGAATATTAAAACCTGATAAGGATCAAATTTCCTCATTGAAGCAAGATCTAGAAGAAGCTCTTGGGAAGGTATATGTCTTAGAAAAATCAGAAAAATACTATGGCTGATAATATGACCAATACAAATAAAAAATATGAATTGTTGTTTGATGAATTTGAGAAATCTATAAAAGAGATGAAAACTTTGAATACAAAGTTGTTAACGTGTCAAGTTGAAAATTTTGATTTGATTGGTATGAAAAAGATGATCACATCAAAGTTGACCGCTACAAAAGTAACAGTAGACAGGAAAAAAAATGTATCTCATCCACATGTCACCATTGTGAAGTCAAATGATACATTCATCCCTATTGCAATAAGTTGAGATGTTTACCGAAAAACAAGCAATGAAAGAAATAATTTTCTCCACCCAAGATCAAGATAAGAGTTGTCTGGATAAGAAAATCTAACTTGCCTACTAAATTGGTACACATTGTACTTAAAGTTTCAAATTCGCAAGTGTGAGTACCAAAATCTAAAAATTCCTAATTAAGAAGATCAAGCTCCCACCTCCGGTGCTAAAAAGAAGACGGCATTAAGGGGGAGTTACAATTGAGGGGGAGCTACTTCTAGATCCTGATTGACAAACATACTATATGTTGACATTAATCTTGTCAATTATGGTAAAAAAAGGAAAGCTATGTAGATCAGGAGTAGATTCAGGTATTCAAGAGGAGATAGAGTAGAATCATAGCTGCATCGTACTATTGTACTACACGTAAGTATATTTTTATTATATAGGTACATTCATTCTACAGATTATAAATTAAAATTCAAATTATTTGAGTTTTGTCCATAAATTGCCAAAGGGGGAGATTGTAAGGTTTTTTTTATATGTGGGCTAATTATGGGTTGGATAAAACTTTAGGCTCATTGAATTGTAATTTATATTTGTTTTAAAATAGACTGTTACATAAGTCGTCGAAAGAGCAAAATAAAGGTATTTGAATTAAAAAAGGTCATATCTCACAAATCAAATATTGGATAGGGGCAAGCTACCTACCATTGAAAAATTCTTTTCGAGTGGATATTTGTAGGTTGCAAGATTGTGTCAATCAGATCTAAAACGACAAAATTATGACCTTGGAAAGTTTGCAGAAATTGCGTTATCCGTAATTACGAAAATGGCATCGTGCAAAAATTATGAAGCTGTCATTGTGTGAAAACCTTTCCTTTTGTGCCATGATTAGTAAGTTGAATTTTACATGGAGTATTATTGTAAGGGACGAATTGTGAGTTATTTAAAGGGCGTTTTTCACATCCTAAGCAATCCATTTCCATATTTTGAGTTGAGATTTTACATTAGAGATCATTTCTTCTCTACAGCATTTATTGAGAGGCTGTACTGAAGTTGTTAAGCTCTAAAAAATATAGCTTCTACTCTCTTGTAGAAGATTGTCTTTTCTCTTATAGAAGGTTGTTTGTCTTCAGTAGCTTCAAGACGTGCTAAATCAAGTGTGAAGATGGCGAACATCGTGTGCATCGAGAATAAGAACTCTAGTTCATTTAGGTTTTGCACAACTGGACAAAGCTAGTAAGTAGATCTTGTAGATTTTCGTTTATAGTGTTTGATTTGAGTGCGGATCGGTGTTAGGTCTTGTGTTCCCGATTGGGGTTTTCCTCTTGAGAATTCCGTGTCCTTATTTTGTGGTTAATTGTTGTTAAGTTAGGTTAATTGCTTACTTATAGAAATTTGTGTTGGGACCTTAATATGTGTCAATGTTAGAATCCTTCAAAAAGATTTACTTATTACCTTTTTCCAATTGCACACAATATAAAGGACTAAAGTTATTTTTGTTGATGCACATGCCGTTTGCCTTCTTTACGCTTGATCCGATGCATCTTGAAGTCACTCAAGATGAACAAAAACACCTTGAAGACACTCAAGATGATAACCTTCTATAAGAGAGAAGACAATCTTCTATAAGAAAGTAGAAGTAATATTCTTTAAAACTCAACAATTTCAGCATAGCCTCTCAAGGAATGCTCTAGAGAAGAAAGGAATTTCTAATGTAAAATCTTTACTCAGAATAGAGAAAGAATACCTCAGGGTTGAGAGAAACACCATTTAAGTAACCTACAATTTGTACCTCAAAATAATACACCTTGTAGAACTTAACTTACTAATTCTGGCCAAAAAAAAAAAAAAGGTTCACATGATGGCAATTTCATAATTTTTGTGCGATTGCAGTTTGTAAATAGAGAAACTAAATTTTTGTAAACATTTTAAGGCTATAACTTTATCATTTTGCTTTGATTTACATAAGCTTGGGATCTACGGATTTCTACTTAAAACAAGCTTTGCAATAGTAGATAGCAACTCCGATTGAATGCTTGGTTTGTGAGATGTGACCTTTTTAATCTACTTCAAAACACTTCAATTTGAGTTCTTATTTGATTTATTCACTTTTGTGCATTGGAGGACTTATACTACAGTCCACTATAAAAGAAATAAAAATTACAACTCAATTAATCCAGAGTTTTGTCCAATCCATAAAGTAGCCAACATACAAAATCCTAACAAGCCCAATTGAAAATAATAAAAGCTCATCCTAAATGTGAAATTACTAGGTCAGGATTGATTAGGTTAGTATATTGATTGGGTCATGAATTGTCACATGATCCTAAAATCTAAACAGAAAATATCTGATACCATGTCAATGGAGCACAACAGAAGGTTCTTCATTTTCCAATATGATAATATTGTTTTACACACATATATTTATTTAATTAAAAAAAAGAAGAATAACCATTACAAGGCCAAGTTCTTTTTGCTCATTTAGCATGTGATCATGCTAAATTCTTGCAAGTTTTATTCACAAGGAAGAGAAGTAACATGCTTTGTAAGTGTAACATTATTTTAAAACCCTTTTGAGTCAAGTTGAGCCAATTCAAGTTGTAAAACAATGCTATTCAGTTCATAGATAATTTAGAAATGATCTAACAATTGCTCCATTGTTGCCTTTTGGAAAAAGGACCTTGGGTTTGTGCTCATCTTTTGTTCCATAAATAATCGTCAAAACCTCTACAGGTGTTCACGCATATGACATAGAATCAGCATTTGTAGATAAGATGTTATTGTTAGTTCTATTTTCTGCCCCTAGCTCTTTTAGGACAATTAGTCCTTCATCTTTGATGCCACACATCGTGAGTTGATTTCTCATATTAGAGATGTGTAATATTCTGGGCCCAAGTCTTAGATTTAATTGCTAATCTTTCATACTTATTGCAAATTAATGATATTTTACTTTTAATTGCATAATGGGTAGGTAGATTAGGGGGTCCTTACTCTTAATTAGTAGTTTTAAGGACTAATTGGTAATTTAATTATCCTAATATGTATTATCTCATAATCTCATTAATCATGTTATTTGCATTATCATAATACATTGATGTACTCATTTCATTTAACACTAAGTCACCTAGGTGGGACTCTTGTGATCTCTTTTGGTAAATAAAATAACCTATAGACTTGCTAGTAAATATTTAAGAGTTCTAGCAGCCCTAACACTATATAAAATTTCATTTCCCAAAGTAAGAGCTCTTTGTGCCTCATAGACTAAAACCTAACCCCCAAAGCTCTCCCTACTCCTTCTTCCATCCTTCGACAAGCCTAGAGTGTGTGAGAAAGAGAGATTCCACCAACTAAAAGTTAGATTCACTTTCTTTCCCATATTTCCTTTTACTCATTTGTTGTTTATTTGGAGAGAAAAGCTCACTTACACCTTTTGGCTCAACTTTTGAGGTAAAAAACCCAACTCATCTTGGTGTTTGAGCTATTAAATAATATAGGATTAGATTTCTCTCAAGCTTAACTTCATTTACTTATCCTTTCATGGCATCCATCTCATCATTCATTTTGTTTTTCGTATCATTTCCATGATTAGGGGTTTACTTGAGCTGGTGGATGTGAGGGTTTGCACGTAAAGCCTTGCATTTGGATTTTGGGAGCACCACAAGATAAGTTTAAGCAAGTAGGAACATACATAATTGTAGTTGGGATTAATTCCTTGAGATTTCTATATTTTTAGTATATTGGTACAACTCATTATCTATTTGTTTCATAAATGAGAATGTTATGGTGGGTTGGAAATGGATTCTAAATTGAATAAATGAATGTTAGAATTAAATTGTTAGAATGAAGTTGAAATGGGTATAAATGTGGAAGATTCAAAGTCTAAATGCATGTATTAATACAGGTGGAAAAGTGGGTTGAATACATGTGAAAAAGTGGGTTGAAACTTTAGAAACTCATGGGCAAAAAACAGAACTCAGATCTGGGTCTCGAGTTGGCGTGTGTTTGAGCGAATGAAGGTACTCTTAAGAGCGTAGTTAAACTTTTTAGCTATCTGGTCTCTGTAAATCGTGCTTGAGTGCATGTTCATATGAACTCAAGCGTGTTCACCTCTATAAAGCCCACTCGAGCACGTGCTCAATCGCAAACCCAATTTATTTATTTATTTATTCTTTCTTTCTTTCAATTTCTATCTGGATTGGATTGGCTATACTAGACTTTTTATTAGACACATGTGGATTTGACTCATGGTCAAGTATCGCCTTAAAATTATTAGGTGAACCCTATGGCTATGTAGGACCTTGTTTCTCAAAACCATTATATCTTAAACCTTGTCCAATGAAATCAAATGAGATAAACAAGGAAAGTGTTAACTGTCACTCATCTTTGTTAGATGACTCGATTAGTTCTAATGTTATGCCATTCATGTATAGGTATAAGGAACTTGGTGTCCGAATTCATACACAATGCAACACTAAGATTTCGGTAACACATGGCATCAGAATCCTTATAGTCATATTAGAGTGAAAAACTAAGGACGTGGACATATTAATTAGTTTGGATTATAAATCATCTTTGTTTCTTAATTAATTGGAAATTATGCATATTTCAATGACTTCTAGATCCTTCATCAGTTCAGTTATATTCCTTTTATTATGTTTTCAGTTTAGTTATGTTTTTTTTATTATATTATCATTTCAGTTATGTTTCTTTTATTATGTTACTAGTTCAGTTATTTTCTTTTCATTACCTTCACATTTGCTTTTATTATTACGGTTAGTTATTGATATCATTATGCTTCTGTTACTGTAAATGTTAAGTCAGTAAGTTTTGTTAAGAAGGTAAGTAAGAGAGCACGATGATGCTATCTGGTCAGTTATATTGATTCATAAAGTTGGCACATTGAGTTAGACTCTATGATACCCGACGGGGTTATGTATGGGTTGAAATTTTGTGCACCGTTGCAGTTGGTTTTCTGTGAAGTAAATCGATGCTCCTTTGGGCTGTCAGATTAGTTACCTAATCTCCCATTTTGTTCTGATATATATCTCTCTTCAGGAAGGACTGTAGCAATGTGATTTGCAATCTAGTTGTGATATTTTGTTAATTTGACTCCTTATGATTATGCTTTATCTTATGCTAATATGCCTAGATTTTGCTTTTGCCCTATTTAATTGGTACTATCTTTAACTTTCTTTGGGGCAATGTTTTAGTGTATCACTTGCCTACTTCTTGTTGAGTTGTTGTACTCAAGTGTTACCCTTGGTGTCGCGAGAGGATGCCCTAATCTCAACCTGATCATTGACGCGATCCTGGAGGTTGCCATAACGGTACCTTCAGAACTAGCTAAGTGGGGACCAAATGACGTCTTCTATTAGGCGTATCCATAGAGCGACATGGGTTCCTTTGGGCATTTATGATTTGAGCTATGATAACTCGCTTTATCATATTATCATGACTATGGACTTGATTTGTGTTTATTTCATTTGAGGATATGTATTGTACTTTCAATCTATGACCGTTATCCTTTTTTGGCACTTCATCACTTTACATACAATGAGACATTAGTATTATGCATGGGTTATGTTCATTTGAATTCAGTAAGCAGTTTAATTATGGAATGTTTAAACAGATATTTGTTTAGGCTCTTATATTATTAGAGGGTGTTGATTGGGTGTACCAAATACTAAGTTCCGTAGTTAGTTTTGAATGTGCATGTATTATGGATCTTCCGCATATATGAGAAAAATTATGAAAATTTCCTTGTAGTGGTTCATGTTTACCTTAATGTGGTGTGAATTAATATGGGATTATGCATGGCACGTCACGGGTCTATCTGTAAGACCTAATCTCAGGCCCGGTGCGTGACAAGATGTGATTTGTGAATTATGCAATTGTGGATGTACAAGTTCTTCTGCTCGCTTGTAAAGTATGGTTCAGATCACTGCATCTTGCCTTGATTCGACACCTAAGAGTCTTGCTAACAGTTAAAACAAAATTTTCATTATCGGTAGCTGTGCATTAAAGCAATAGTTGCAAAGTGAAATACCATTACTTTTAATGTTACTTTAGCTATTCCAACACTAGAGATTAACGAGGGGGAGGGTCATCAATATTTCATAGTATTTTATAATCTGAGGTAAATTAAACTATTTGAATTACGAAAGACAATTGATGGCTTTGTTTCAATTACGCATTTATCATAATGTATTCCTTTAACAAGTGCTAGTCCTAAGCCCGAACAAACGACCAAGGGCATATCTGTTTGTAGAGAATACAGAGAAATCCATGTCCAAATAAGCTATGATAAGGATTATTTAAGAGGTAAAGGATGAAGTATATAAGGTTGGCCTATAAACGGAATTTTGCCTTTCATAGGATTTGAATTACTATGATGTTAGCAAGGTATTCATTTTCTATTAAATGAGAGACCATTTGATGATCATTTTCTATTAAACATGCCCTACTAGAACTGTGAAATAAGAAGTAATAAAAACATGTCAATACATGTTTTAAGTTCTGACCAGAGAATTGTTTTCAAGATTGAATGCATTCGGTTACATCTTTGATGGAATAGTAGCTTGAAAAGTATTGTTCAATATCTAATAACTATTCTATCAAAGACATCATCAAAGTAGTTGAAAATTACATCCAACCATTCATAATAGATGTTTGTGATGATAAAAAAATTAACAAGGGTTACTTGATTATTGAAGCTTTATGACCTAACATCTAGTTATTGGGTTTGGCTTCATGGGAATGAGTGCCAATTACTATAACAAAAACCAGGTGCAATAGACCCAAACAGCATCCTAAATATTAAGTAGGTCCTAGCCAGGACCCATAGGACCAAAGCTTATTTGGGGACCCTTTTTCACATCTAGATGCTGTTGATCATGTATGCAACTTTTGAGTTGGGACCCACTTGTTGGAATCTTTGAGAACTACTTACTCGCTTTGACTGATAGCCATTGATGTTTGGGTTAGTACCCACATAAGCAAGCAAGCAAACATAAGGGATCACGTAGGAGGCTAAGATGTAGTTGAGGCTATTTAGGTAAGGGTAAAGGGAGGAACAAGAGGGGGTTCAAATGCAAGAGGGGTTTCAAATGCATTGTTGAACAATTTTTCAAAATTCTCAGTGCTTAGATCCAATAGAGGCCTTCGGAATCCTCCAACCGTCGATTTAATGTTCTAGAAAAAAAGGAAAAAAAAACAAACCCAAAACAGGCCAAGGTCAAATATCAAAAGAAAATGTGTTAAAAAACTCAGAAACGACACTTAAGACTCAAGAAAATCATGAATTGAAATTGGGTACT
The DNA here is from genome assembly GCA_037013555.1 of Sextonia rubra. Taxonomy (NCBI): domain Eukaryota; kingdom Viridiplantae; phylum Streptophyta; class Magnoliopsida; order Laurales; family Lauraceae; genus Sextonia; species Sextonia rubra. The sequence continues at coordinate 11,025,825 of JASUAD010000007.1, read as the reverse complement.
TTTTAAATTTAGACAAACCCTTTTGACCCAAATGACTCTGTGATCAATTAGTCGAGTTCCTTGTTGTAGCTCAAGCGAGTTGAAAAGAGCATGAAAATTTAGAAAGTAGAAAAACAACATAACTAGGGAATGGAGAATTTGCAAAAAATTGCTGCACCAAACTACAAACTACTTGTTACATATACCAAGTTTGAAGTTTATTTTTATTTCCATGAAAATGCCCATGCACATATTGTCATGCCTTCGGCCCGAGATTAGGTCAATACAGGGAGGCCGGTTTCGTGACTTGCATAATTCTGTAGTAATTCATGCTCTAATAAGGTAAACATGGACCAATACAAGGGAATTTTCACAATTCTCATATGTGCGGAAGATCCATAACACATGCACATTCAAATTGAACTGGCGAACTTAGTGCACCCAATGAATGCCTTGTGATAGTATAAGAACCCAAATAAATACCTGTTTCACATTCTATATTTAACTACTTAATGAATTATCAAAATGAACATAACCAATGCATAGTACAAAATGTATGAATGCATGTAAGGTGACAAAGTGTGAAAATATATAATTGAGTGTGAAAATATATAACGGTCATAAACTGAAAGTATAATACATATTCATCAAAAGAAATAAGCATCAACCAAGTCTAAAGTCATAATGATGTATAGATGACTAGCAAAAAACGTCATTCGGTCCCTACTCGTCTAATTCTAAAGGTATCGTTGTAGCAACCTCTAGAAGCGTGTCGATAATCAAGTTTGTGCTAATATCAGGTCTTGTAACACCGAGGGTAGTACCCTCATTACAACAACTCAACAAAAAATAAGCAAGTAGTACACTAAATAAATTGTTCCAAATAGAATTGAAGATATACTGATTAAATAGGGCAAAAGCAAAATATAAGTATGTTAGCATCAGATAAAATATAATCATAAGGAATCAAGATAATAGAAATATGGCAAACCACATGGCTACAACCCTCCCTAAAGAGAAATAGATAGCAAAACATAATGGGAGATCAGGTAGCTAATCTGACTACCCAAAGGAGAATTGACTTACTCCACAGAAAAATCAACTACAACAGTGCATAGAACTTCAACCCATACTCAGCTCTGCCAGACCTTATAGAGTCCAGCTCAGTGGTGCAACTGCGCACATGTGTCAATACAAACAGAACAGATAGAAACATCGTGTTCTCATACTTACCTTCTCAACAGAACTTACTAACTTAATATTTACAGCAACAGAAGTATAATGATATCAATAATGATTAGAAATAGCAAAAGCAGATGTGAAGGTAATGAAAGGAATATAATTGAACTGATAACATAAATAAGTGTAGGATTTAAAAATTATTGAGATATGCATAATTTCCAGTTAATTAAGAAACAATGATAAATTACAAGCCAAACTAACTAAGTCGTCCGTGTCCTTAGCTTTCCACATCGGTATGACCATAAGAACCCAAATGTTATGTGTTACCGAAACCTTGGTATCGCATTATGTATGAATATGGACATCGGGCTGCTTATACCTATATACGGAGGGCATAACATTAGAACGAACCAGATCATTTAACAAGGATAAGTGACAGCGAATACTTTCCTTGTTTACCCTATTTGATTTTGTTGGACAAGGTTTAAGGTATAATAGTTTAAAAGAAAAAAGTCCTACATAGTCATAGGGTTCACCTAATAAATCTAAGGTAGCATTTGACCACGGGTCAAGTCTAAATGTACTTGGCGAGAGGTATGTTATAGTCATTCTAATCCAAATGGAAATTGGAATAATAAGTAAATAAATAATAATTTAATAATTAAAATAGTAATTTCGGTGTGCACTCAAGCGCAGTTGAGCATGCGCTGGAGTGAGGTCTCACTGAGACTAATATGCTTGAGCCTGACACACTCTACATCAAAATAACTAAGAGTTTCGAGTGTGCGCTTGAGCGCGCCTAGGTCTGTTTAAGTGCACAGGTGCAAAACCCAGTTTTGCAGCTTTGTTTCATGTCTGGATTTCTACATTTTCAATTCCATACTTCCATCAGCATTAATGTATACAATAGTACTTCGAATCTTCCACATTTATTGCCATTGTAACCCATTCCAACTTATTTGAGCCTAACCTTAATTTACCCATTAAAATCCGTTTTCACTCACCATGACACCTTCATTTATGAAAACAAGAAGAGGATAAACTGTATAAATATAATAAAACACTAGTAGAGAAGGACCATGCTAAGCTCGGGTCCCACAAAAAAGAGATTTTGAAAATACAAATATAAAAATCTAGAGAAAATTTCAAAGTATCAAAAATAAATATCAAAACACGAAACAAACTATAAATAAAATAAAAATATCTTAAATCAGAAAGTTAAGCTAGAACAACTTAAAAAAATATTTAAAAAGTAATAGAAAAATAAATACTATATAGAAAATAAATTTTGTAAATGATATGCTAAAAAGGGAAAATGAAAATATGAAAATAAATGTAAAAGACTAACATTTGAACACTAAAGTTATTTGGTTTTGAATATGATAAAAGAGAAACAAATTTGCAAGATTGATAAATGAAAATTTCATTAAACAAAATAGAAAATAATATTTGAAAAACATACTTTCTATTTTATTTAAACATTTATTGTGAAGTTACCCAAACCAATTATAGCACAAAAGATTTTCATCCCTTAAAAAAAAAACTCCTTCAAAAACTTATCTAGAAAAGTTTATATTCTACTGGAGATACATCAAAAAATCCAAAAGGAAAAAATTCAAGCTACTCATAGATACAATGTAAGAATAAAGAAAGTTATCTTCGAGTTATAAAGAAAACACCTTCTACTTATTCTTAGTTAGAAACTAAGAGGCTGCTATTTCTTATTCCAATTCATGCCAATGTTCAACTATATTTGGTTAACTTACTAAAACTAAATATATGCTAAAAAGTCGTGCTATAGATCGATAATTCTTATATCTTAAGAGTATAAGCATATTTTTAATCTCTAACTTAAAAGATTGTAGAAAAAAAACTATAAATGACATACTTATGAGAATATACCTATAATGCACAGATACTTCAAAATGGGCAGTGTATCGCATTACATTATATCCGACACTTAATTTTTTATAAGTAAAATTTATGTCCTTTTCATATCTATCTCGTGTCCCTATCATATCTATATCGTATTTAGGCATCATAGGCATGAACCATAATTCATAATAAAATTATCCATTTATCATTATAGGTATTAGATAATAAAATTATGGTAGCCATCACCCACCACCTATAATATGCCTTTCAAGAATATAATTTTACAATCATCTATCGCTGGAACCCCTTGTAGTATAGTCGGCATACATCAAGTTGGGCCTCATACTTGAGTTGTATAAATAAGTCATTGGAAGAGGATTTGTAAGTGCTAATCAAATAAAATGAAAGCAGCTCCAAGTAATAAAAGTCCCAACATTGATACAAATTAATGCAGATTCTATATTTAGACAAAAGAATAGTAAAGTATTATATACCAAAAATTAAAGAGAATTTAATTGCGTTTAGATCGGGTAAACAGGTGGGGTTGACCAAATTCGGGTCGGGTCAACCCGAATCTGAATTTGTTGGTTTGAACTCTAATCCGACCAGTTTTTAAAATGGGTTGGAAACCTTCAACCTGCACTCACAACTGGTCAACCCAACCTGCCCGCCTAACTCGAATTTGATGCGGGTTGGGTCGGGTTAACTAGACCTAACATATTTAATTATCATTTTGTATATAATTTAACTCATTTTATGTGGCTCAGTTTCATTTGTAAAGTTCTCCTTACATCTAGACTTATATAAAATGTTGTATTGAGCATGAATTTATAATTTATCAAATTTTAAGGTGTAAGAAACAGAGAATCTATAAATATTTTCTAGCCCATTTATTGAGAATTTGAGATAATCCATTTCCAATTTTTGTTCAATTTTATAATTTTATATTTGAGCATAAGTATAAGACTCATCAACAATATTGTATTTCATTCATATCCATATTTTAGAGGTAATTTTATATGCAACAAAAAAAATAATAAGTACATATCAATATTTCAATTACAAAACATTATATTTTCAAATAAAGAATAAGTTTTATATTCTAAGTATTAAATTTTACATGACTCCACAAATGATTAAGAGCATATAATTTATGGCCCACATAAATAAGAAAAGTCACATGACAATTCAAAAGTCATGGTAATTTAGTAAAATCTAAGCGAGTCAAACGGGTTAAGGAGGGTTAGGTGGGTCAACCCTAACCTGACCTGTGTTTTATACGGGTTGGTAAATGATCATAACACTAACCTGATCCGTATTTCAAACAGGTCAGGTTAGGCGAGTCAGAAACGGGTCGGGTATAGGTGGGTTGGCGGGTCGGGTTGGATTTTGCCAGCTCTAATTGCATTAGAAATAAATTGCATAGTAAAAATCAATATTTAAACTGTAATTGTGGCATAACCAAATGCACTAAAAGCAATTTTTGCTTCAGTCAGATAAATAAAAACTCAATTGAATGATATATCAATATCAATAAACAAAGAGAAGTTAAATCTTTACATCCTGGAGAAGTGGCAAAGCATTATTTTCTTCCACCCATTCAAACTTTGTAGTGCCTACAAAATTTCTACACCTGTCTATGAAAGGTGGTTAATAATGAACCATTGTTGGTATTTCATAACATATAAAGAAGAATTTCACTACAAAAGAAAAATAAATCTGAACTTATCATAGAAGTCGGAGCAAAAGAAAACCAAAAATAAATAATCATGGAAACACTATAGAGAATAAAGTGTCTCAAAAAAGATCTTATAAAAAGCATTGTGAGTTTAAAAATTTGAAATGGGGAAAAACAAAGAGCTAGAATCTCTACTTTGATGAATGGAGAAAGTTCCTATTAGAATATTATCGGCTTTGATCGAAGGTATAATGATAGAAGAGAAAGAAGAGTTACAACATTTGTAAAGAGAAGTTAATAAAAGAGAGGAATTATAGTTCTTCAATGAATACAAAAGGACAATCAAAATAAATTCTAGAGGGTTAAAATCAATCGAACAAATTGAGGTTGATTTCTCAATTGAACTCAACCAGCTTAATATACAATAATAGAAATCTCAAGCAATCAAACTTAATTATAACTATGTATGTTACTACTTGCTTAAACTTGCCTTGAGTGCTCCAAAAGTCCAAACCAAAACTTTTAGAATACAAACCCCCAGGCTTAAGTAAATCTTTAATCATGAAAATGACATGAGAAAGAGATGAATGATGAGATGAATGCCATGAAAAGATGATTTGATGAGTGTTTAAGCTAGAAAATCATTATACACTATTCAAATAGGCACAAACATCAAGGTAGATTGAGTTTCTTACCTTAAAAGTGGTGTAAAAGGTGAAGATGAGCTCATTATACACTATTCAAATAGGCACAAACATCAAGGTAGATTGAGTTTCTTACCTTAAAAGTGGTGTAAAAGGTGAAGATGAGCTTTTCACTCCAAACAAAGTTCAAGCGTGTAAAAGGTAATGTAAAGAAGGAGATAAAGTTAACCCCTAATGGATAAAATTTCTCTTACATACACTCTAGGAGGAAGGAGAAAGGAGATGGAGGCCAGGGTTTTAGCTAGGGGGTACAATGAGGCTCTTGCTTTGGAGAGTGCCTTTATATAGAGCTAGGGTTTCTAAAAACTTTGGTATTTACTAGCAAGCCCATAGGTTAAAGTTATTTACAAAAGAGGTCACAAAGGGTCCTACATAGGTGACTTAGGTGTACATGAAATGGTCCACTAGTATATTATGATAATTATGATTAATGAACACGATATGATTAATAAGATGATGAACTAATGCAAAGTTAAACTAGTTAGATTACAAAATGGTCTTCAAAGCTACCTAATCAAGAGTAGGGTCCACCAATCTACTATCATCAGTAATTAAGATTAAGATATCATTAATTAGCAATAAGCACAAAGATTAACAAATAATCCCTAGATTTGGGGCCGGGATATTACACATATAAATAAAATGAGAGTGAACCTCAAATAACCCACTTCTTGATAGCCAAATTCGGCAATAATCCGCTATATAACTTTGTCAAGATTGCCTTTTTAACTCCAATCAAGAAAAATTTTGCTTCCAGGTGCTCTAGATTCAGTACAAATCACAAAAATTCAACATCTTCTGGATAAATTGGAACTGTATTGTAGGTGGAGTTGTTGAGTAGGTAGCACCAGTGCGAGAAGCATGGGCAAACTCATAGAAGAGGAGAAAGAAAGAGACCCATAAGCTTAACAAATATGTCAACAGTTACCAATAGGTGATGAGTCAATGATTAGTCATGCAGATGCCAACCTTTTTATATAGAATAAAAACTGACAAGGACGTGCATTGAAAAGAGCCCATAATTAAGTAACTACTGTCATCAGGCCACATGAAAGGGTGGGTGGGTTAAGTAACTAGTAATTATTGTTCCCAGACCACATGAAAGGGTGGGTGGGTTAAGTAACTAGTAATTGTTGTTCGCAGACCACATGAAAGGGTGGATGGGTTAGGTGACCCTGGGCTAAAGCAGATAATATCATGCATGCGGTAGGATAGAGCGTTATAAATCGTATCAGAGCTGACTCACGACTAGTTTAAGTATGGATCCCTGTCATAGTCTGGTGCAAGTAGGCGAGTTTTTCTATGGGTAGGCTAAGATAGCTGGTAGGCTATAGGAACTGGCAGGCGACTGCACATGGACGTACAACCCTTAGAGGGTGGATAGTGACATTCTCGAGTCTCATATCAACTATAGAAAGGAAAGTGACTGGACTTATATATAGAGCTTACACGCTTACCTTATATGAGTCCTTTGGTGGGTTGAGGCCCACCGAAGCAAAACGTAAGGCCTATGGGCCAAAGCGGATAATGTCATGCATACGTATAAGGTGGGCACCCTATGTTTGCAATCCACTGTTATAGTTGGAAATAAATGAGTTTGCAATTGAGCAAACCAGTGTTCTAAAATTCTTCACTTTTGGATTGATGAATCTAATACTAATTTTGCTTGTGGATGAAAAAGATTGTGGACCTGAAAAGGACATTTCATGAGCACAGAAAAAAAATTTTACAACTTAAAAAAGCATCAGACACCATACAATATAGATATGTTGCCTTTTCTGAAATAATATATGGGGTTCAAAACGACGCTATAAGACAATATACGAATAGAATGCATGTACACCATTCAGATTGAAACTATTATTCTTTAGGACGAACAAGAACGTCAATCATTTTCTATCATCAAAATGTCGTTTTCTTGTATAAAGAAATTGGTAAAGAAGAACCTAAAAGCAATTTAATTCTCATTTGGTATAGAATGAAAACACAGTTACTCAAAAGAAGAATAAAAGGCAACAGCAGATCAATAGCGTAAACTTGAAGATGTTTGCAACTTCAATATGATGCCCAGACGCGGCAAGAGATTATGGATGCAGGAAGGACACCTCGTGAATCCAGGAACACGACTTTTACAAATAAGAATGAAGGGTCAGATCCCAACTCAAATACAGGCATTTTGCAGTGCTGTAGACCGTGTTCTAGAATCAGGAAAAGTTAGGATTGCATATTCTTTTTCCTGAAAGTTGCTAAGCAGTTACACAAAAAATGGCCAAATCTGTTCTTCTCTCTAAGCCACATCACCATGTTGAGGCCCATTTTCTTATTCGAAGAGATATGTCTCTCCTTGAATCATTACATTTCTTGCCCTTTCATCTCTTTAAAAACCATTTTGTTCCAAAAGACATGCCTTTCTTTGAATCATTACTTCTTTTAGAAAAGGGACTTGCTCCTTCATATCTTTAAACCATTTCTTCCCCAGAACTAATACTCCATCACAAGGAGATCTCACGAACCAGTGGGGTTATGTTCTTCTTCTCTTCAACGAATTTGTCTGTTTCTCTATTTGATGCTTGCTCTTGCAAAAACATCATGTGCATGATTAGTATGTGGACCGACTGGGTGCAAAGCTCATACCTAGCATACATTGGATTAGGTTGATACTGACTTGTAATTAATAAATCAATTTATGCAAGAGCTAACCGTGCATTGCAAGGGACACCAGTGGGGTTAGGTTCTTCTTCTCTTCAACGAAGTTGTCTGTTTCTCCATTTGATGCTTGCTCTTGCAAAAACATCATGTGCATGATTAGTATGTGGACTGACTGGGTGCAAAGCTCATAACCTGCATACATTGGATTGGGTTGATACTGACTTGTAATTAATAATTCAATTTATGCATGCGCAAGAGCTAACCGTGCATTGCACGGGACTTCAGGCTAGTACACCATTAAGAGGGCATGTTGGTCTCTGGCATCGATCAGGATAGCTATTATTTTCCATTAATTAGAAAACCTCTTTACTTGCTGTAGAGAAATTAAGTACTCGTTTTACTACTCAATTATGCGTACCCATACTTCTATCGGTATAATTTTAGCATATTTCATTTACCAAGGTCATTATTTCACATAGTTCTTTTAGTTAATTGCTACCCAAAAAATTGAAGTAAAAAAAAACACTGGAAAATAATATACATTAGTGGTGTCTTTTTATAATTGAAAAAATTGCCCTCTTTTTACAAATTGAAAAAATCGCAGAAAATTGGAAATAGAGAGACTGATGGAGCTAGTAATAGAGAGAATGCCAGCATTTTATAATTGAAAAAATTGTTAATTTGTTGTTGAGTGTCTAGATCGAAAAGCAGTTTAAGCAGGATTTCTTGGATCTGGTCAAATTTATGCCAGATGTAGTTACAAATTCACTTTAAGAAGAGCTCATAACAAAAGATTGTAGTCTGAATAATACTAGCCACACTCCCATCTCACAACTCATCTCACAACTGTCCTATGTGGCAGTCCTAACTTCATTTGTTTTATTTTAACACTGTAGAGATGAGAGAGAGGGAACGTGACACATAGGACAGTTGTGAGATGAGTTGTGAAATGAGGAGTGTGACTAGCATGACTCTTGTACTCTAGGTCGGGAGACCACTATTTTAAGAAAAAAAAATCATCATCGTTATCATCATCAGCTGAGCTTGATCTGATCAATCTAACCATCTAAAATCTAAAAGCTGTAGTGGCTTGTGAATGGCCCAAAATCATACAGATCAATCCAAGTCGCCCAAACAATTGAAAATGAAATGGGAATTCAATCTCCTAGAAATTGCCTATTAAAATTGAGGTTAAAAAATGGCCATTTTTGTATGATTATTTGGGTGTGACCCCATCTACTTCGCATATGTGATTTGGATGATGTCAATTTGATCAAATGGATGGGCATTGGTAAAACTTCGGATATACTACCATCCACTGACAAATTATTTCTGCAAATTATTCGCATTTTCTTTTGTCGTAAGGTTTTCCATGAAGGTCAAGCATTTGATGGTTAACAACCGTGAATTATTTTTAGGAGGGACTTATTTATGGTGAGGCCCACTAACTGACAATTTTAATATTGATATGGGCAAGATTGGACCATCACATGAAGTGTAACGGATATCTACATTGATCTTTACTATGGGAATTGCAGAGATGTTTTTGTTCCATGATCACACGGTGGAGATTTGTAGATGGATTTAAGGATTTCTGTTATCAACGTGAAAGCCATCTTGTTTGTGCTAGAGCCATTTTCATTTGAGAAATCTCCACCCTCTGTTGGCGCATAAGGGTATGATCGTGAAATTCAAATATAGAATTGCAATGTAAAAATAAACTGGTGAAATTAGGTCGATCCACACAGGAAGCAAAGTGTTTAAGGTATTTTCAGCTTGTAATCTGTCCTAAAAAAAAGTCTAAAACTGACCTAATTTAAAACTAACAAATTTTCTTCTAAACGAACTCTTTTCTTCTGATCAACTTTTTATATCGAAATGAACTCCTCGCTTCTAAATGCACTCCTTTCTTCGGAGTAAACTCCTTGCTTCTGATCGACCTCTTTCTGTCCGAATGTACTCGTTGCTTTTGAATGAACAATGTTCGAGTGAACTCCCCTCTACTGAATAAACTATTCTTTTAATGAATTCTTTGCTCGTGAATGAACTATTTGCCTCTGAATGAACTCTTTTCTTATAAGCGAACTATTTTCTTTACGTGAACTCTTTGCTTCTAGACGAACTTTAAGCTTCTTAATGTACTCCTTCTTTCTGAATGAACTCTTTCCTTCTCAACAAGCTCTTTTATCGTAATTAACTCTTAAAGCTTCCTACTGCCAAAATTAAACTAATTACAAATAAATAAAATGAGACTTTCTATAACTAAAAGCCTAAATCTAAAACTTCCTAAAAATAAAACTAAAGTTGCTATAAAAATAAAACACGGGTTAGAACTTCCAAAAAAGAAACTAAAATTAGAAACTTGCTAAAGTTAGAAAATTATAATATTAAGCAATGCAAAAAAATTGAAACAATGCAAATTTTCTAATTTATAAATCTAACCTAAATTAATCATGCATTAAACACTTTCTAAAAAACTGAAAACCTAAATCTAAACTTTCTAATCTTAATTATGACGCAAAGATTTTATGAAAGTACAATTTCTAAAAAGATGATACAATGATGCATGTGACGTGTAGCCTAATGCTAATGCAGAATTGTTATTTGTAGACTATTTGTTAATTTAACTAGTAAAAGTGATGTCAATGGTCATTTTAAAAGTTGAAAAAATGAGTGGGGTTAAATCAATCCAATGATGAGATTTTGTTCTTAATGAAGAGAGAATATAACTTTTTGACTTTTGGCGTTAAAAATAGATATTTTTTGTTAGTTAGATAGAAGAATTCTTTTTGAAATATAATATTTTGATTTGACTCTTTCAGTTTGTTGTGTTTTAAAATGAAAGATGGCTTTAACTTTGCTTTAAGGTGAAATTAACAAACATGCCCTAAGGAACTGTGATAACAACTACTCAAGGTAGGCTAAGGATGTGATTTCTTTATGCATGGAAGAATGAGGTGTGCAAGTGTGTGAAAACTATGATGAATGAGTGACCGAAGAACACATCAAGAATTGGAACACAGCAAGAATTGGTGTTTTTTTGTAAGGGCTGTTAAAGGTCAAGTTCAAATTGGAATTCATGGATTCAAAACTCAAGTTAACAAATGACTCAAACAGTCCCATACAACTTCGGCCATTTAGTATTTACGTTCCAAGTCATTCTTTTTCAGGCCATCTGATATAGAAAACTAAGTTCACTTCGATTATGACTCTGACTTTTCCAACTTGGTTCAATCTTCAAAAGTACAAGAAGTGCATAGATGCACAAACCTGATATATAGTTTGTCCAACGCAGGTTCAGATTTGGGTCCAATTTTTGGACTGTTTTCACTCATGACAAGTTAATATATAACTTGGAGAAATCAGATTTTTGAACTTCACTTTAACACCAACATGTTCTTAAAGTTGAAATTATGAATGAATGTTATGCAACTTTCAGCAGTATTTAGACCTAAATAAAATTGTGCAGAACATAACATAAGTAGTGCAGAAAATAAAGAAAAAATACAGGAAAATAAATGTGTAGAAAATCAAAGGTGGTAGAATTGAAATTAAACATGGTAAATAAGAAATTAAAAGTGGTGGAACAGAAATTTAAAAGTAGAAGTGCAAAAACTAAATGTAGCGGTGCAAAATTAATTAAATGTAGTTTAAGTAGTATGCATATTCTCTCAAAATCCCTTCTCAACCGGGCTCAAAATCACTTCAATTGTGCTCTTAAGGTATTGGGTCGTCAATCCAAGAGTAAAAACATAAATCAAGCAACAAGATATCTACAAGAACAAGAAGAAGAATGATGAAAAGAATATTATTCAACTAGCATGACAATTCTTTTACATAAAGTGAGAAAGTAATTAAAAACAAAGATTTTATACAGTGAAATAGAAAAGAATTCCTCCTTCTAATTGAGCACATAAGGGTATAGTGTGGCCTTAGGGATAAGCATCCTAGGTGATGAAGAGACAAGAGAAGGAGAGATGAAGTATAGAAAATTTATTGGTGGGAGGTGGCTAATTCTTCCATGGTTTGAAGGTCCAACACAAAGGACTATATATATATATATATTTTTTTTTTCAATGCCCAAGCTGCCTTTGTTGTTTGCCTTGTTGAGATCTCCAAATTGATTAGATTGGAGAGAAATGGATCTCACTTGATTTGGCTGCCCGTGAGGTGCACATGGTTAAGTTGGAACTCTTCCAATTTTTTCTCTTTTTGCACACTTTTTTCTTTTATTATGGTAGACCCTTCTTTGACTCCATCTTGTATAAGGTGGACTCCAAGAATCATGGCTGGTCTTAATTTATTGTGCACGGGTTGAGTTGGCCATGTGGTGGCTGTGCATGAACTTGCCACCTTTGTTCCTTCTTGATTTATTTGATAGAAATCATATGACCTTTTTTCCTTCTTTTAAGAAGATCGCTTCTAATTTAATTAGAGGGATCTTTTTGAGATGAGAAAACTCTCAGCCTTGTTGGCAAATTGAGTCAAATATCTTGTTGAATGGGTTGTCCCTCATGCTTACACCCACTCTTCCATTTGTGAAGAATCTTTTATATATGCTTTCCTTTCATGTAATTTCCATGAATTATCCCAAAAATAATCCAATGATGAAAGCAAAGGTGGTGGGCCCTTGTAGTTAATTTTCTGCATAACAAATGTAAATTTTATATGATAAGACAAATTTATCCTTAAATTACAAATGCATGTATGCAAGCCCATCTCACTTGAAATGATGACATGAATGTACATTTGACTTAAATAAACAAATGATGATAAAATATCATTTTATTTCATGAAAAAAAAACACATTTAGAAGAACATTCCAATAATGGCACTCCAAAAAAGGCAGGTTCCATGAATTTATGAAAAATGGTGATTTTTAGCGAATTATGCAAGTACTTAAATGAATTTAAAATGAACAAAACCATTATATCATACTATATGAGACCCCTGGGCTTGATAAGTCCTTAAAACTTCTAAAAAAATTTGAAAAAAATACATTTTCATGGACTTATTAGGGCACTTAACAAAGCTTCTTGTGACATTTACCGGATTAATCTATCTAGATGCACTTAGCTTCTTCTTCTACTCAAATATTACTTCATTTCATGTAAATTGTCTAGGAAAAAACAAAATGGATCTAATAAATTAATTGGAGATAGACTGAAAATAATGAATTGTTTTAGGAAGGATTCTTTAAATGTTGCATTTATTGGTAAATGATGGTAGGAAATCCAGTGGTCACGTTTGGTGATCAAATGCTTTGGGATTCCTCACTGATCAAACTAGTAGCAAAATCCACATTTGGCAGTCCTAAATCCCCAAGTGTTTGGGTCATTGAGGATTTTTAGGTCCGGCCTCCTCTCATAGGATTTTTTAGTAAAATTTCATTGATTAAGAGGATTGACTTCATGAACCTGACCTACCGAATCAAGTTTTGGTCAGTGTGGAGGGTGAGAGCACGTCTAGTGGTTGAATAGCAAGTACTGTCCCAACCTATACTGGGACTATTCATTGATGCATGGGTTTGGAAATCCCAACCAACCCAACTTGAAAGTGATAAAAGCCCATTCCAAATGTGAAATTACTGGGCCAGGATTGATTAGGTTAGTATGTTGCGGTTGGGTCATGAATTGTCACCTGATACAAAAGTTTGAACCGAAAATATCTCACTGCTCTTTCTGATACAATGTCAATGGAGCACAGCAGGAGGATTTTCATTTTCTAATATGATAATATTGTTTTACACACATATTTATTTAATAAAAAAAGAAGAATAATAATAACATTACACGGCCAAGTTCATATTGCTCATTTAGCATGTGATCATGCTAAATTGCTGCAATTTTTATTTCACTGTATACTATTCAAAAAGAAGAGAAGCAACATTCTTTGTAACATTAAAGTTTCAAAACCCTTTTGACTCAAGTCGAGCCAATTCGAGTTTTAAAACAATGCCCTTCAGTTCATGGCTGTTTCAGAAATGATATAGCAATTGCTCCGTTGCCGCCTTTTGGAAGGAAGCCCCCGGGTTTGTGCTCATCTCCTGTTCCATAAACAATCCTCAGAACCTCAGCAGGTGTTCGCGCGTATGATATAGAATCAACATTTGCAGATAAGATGTTACTGCTGGTTCTATTTTCCGCCCCTAGCTCTTCTGGGACAATTAGTCCTTCATCTTTGATGCCACACATCCCAAGCTGATTTCTCAGATTAGAGATGTGATTTGTGAATTCTGCTACTGTATAGTTGTATGGATGTACAACTTCCTCCGCTTGCTCATAAAGTATGGCTCGGATCACTGCATCTTGCCCTGATTCCACACCTAAAAGCCCTGCTAACAGCTGAAACAAAATTTTCATTATAGGTTCCCATGCATTAAAGCAATAGTGGCAAAGTGAAATACCAATACTTCTAATTTTACTTTAGCTATTCCAAGACCAGCGATTAAAGAGGGAGAGGGTCATCAATATTTCATAGCATTTCATAGTTTGAGGTAAATTAAACTATTTGAATTATGGAAGACAATTGATGGCTTTGTTTCAATGAGGCATTTCAGTTTTTAACATCACCATGTATTCCTTTAACAAGTGCTAGTAGTCCTAAGTCCCATGGAAGGGCCACTAGAACTTTGAAATGAGAAGTAATAAAAACTTGTCAGTACATGTTTTAGGTTTTGACAAGAGAATTATTTTCATGATTGAATGCATTCGGTTACGTCTTTGATGAAACAATAGGTTGAAAACCGTTGTTCAATATCTAATAACTATTCTATCAAAGACATCATTAAAGTTGCTGAAAATTGCATTTGCATCCAACCATCCATAACAGATGTTTGTTATGATAACAAACTAACAAAAATTACTTGATTAATGTAGCTTTATGACCCAACATCTAGGTGTTGGGTTTGGCTTTACGGGACTGAATGCTAATTACCAGGACAAAAACCATGTGCAATAGACCTAGACAGCATCTCAAATTTTAAGTAGGCTCAACCAGGACCCATAGGACCAAAGCTTATTCAGGGACCCATTTTCACATCTAGATGTTACTGATCATGTATGCAACTATTAAGTTGGGACCCACTAGTTGGAAGCTTTGAGAACTACTTACTCTCTTTGATTGATAGCCGTTGATGTTTGGGTTAGTACCCACATAAGCAACCAGGCCCACGTAAGGGATCACATAGGAGGCTAAGATGTAGTTGAGGCTATTTAGGTAAGGGTCAAAGGGAGGAACAAGAGGGGATTCAAATGCATGGTTGAACAATTTTGCAAAATTCTCAACGCTTAGATCCAATAGAGGCCTTGGGAATCCTCCAACCGTCGATTTAATAGCCCTGCAAAAAAAAAAAAGAAAAAAAAAAGCAAACCCAAAACAGGCCAAGATCAATATCATAAGGAAATGTGTTAGGAAACTCAAAAACTACACTCAAGCATCAAGAAAATCATGAGTAGAAACCGAGTACTTTTAAAATTTAGACAGACACTTTTGACACTGTGACTCAGTGATCAATCAGTCGAGTTGGCTTGCTGTAGCTCAAGTGAGTTGCAAAGAGCATGAAAGTTAAAAAAGTAGAAAAACATCATTGCAAGGGTAATGAGAAATCTGTGAAAAACTGCTGCACTAAACTACAAACTAGTAGTTACATGTACCAAGTTATGAAGTTTATTTTCATTTCCATAGAAATGCCTATGCACATATAAATAAAGTCAGAGCTAACCTCAGATGGCCGACTTCTTGATAGCCAAATTCAGCGATAATCCTCTGTGTAACTTCGTCAAGATTGGCTTTCTTAGCTCCGATCGGAGGTGGGCCCCCCATGGCCAACTCTGGAGCAATGTCATCTAGTCCAAAGCCCAAAGCTCCAAACAAGAAAAATTCTGTTTCCAGGTGCTCAAGATTCAGTGCAAATCGCAACAATTCAACATCTTCAGGATAAATTGGAGCTGAATTGATAGGTGGAGTTGTTGAGCACATAGCATCAGAGAGAGAAGCATGGGCAAACTCGCAGAAGAGGAGAAAGAAAGAGACGCACAAGCTTGACAAATTCATTGTTAATGACAATTACCAATAGGTGATGAATCAATGACTAGTAATGCAGATGGAAACCTTCTTATATAGAAGAAAAAACAAGGACGTGGATTGAAAAGAGCCCATAATCAAGTAACTATTGTTAGCAAACCACATAAAAGGGTGGGTGGGTTAGGTTACCCTAGCCCCCCGCTCGCAATCTACTGGTGTAGGTGGAAATAAGTTTGTTTTCAGTTGAGTACATCCAGTGTTTTAAGATTCTTGACTTTTGGATTGATGAATGTAATACTAAACTTGCTTGTGATGCTGATGTTTTTTCATGAAAAAGAATGTGGTCCTGAAAATGACTTGTCATGAACGAAGAAGAAAAATTTTCCATCTAAAAATGAAGCATCAGACACCATACAATATAGATATATTGCCTGTTCTGAAATAATATATGGGATTCAAAAGGATGCTATAAGACAATATAAGAGTTGCATGTACACCATTCATATAGAAACCGTTGTTCTTTATGACATAGCATTTTCCATCATCAAAATGACTTTTCCTTGTATGAAGAAATTGGTAAAGAATTCTCGTTTGGTATATAATGAAAACACATTAACTCAAAAGAAGAATAAAAGGCACTACAGATCAATAGCGTAAACTTGAAGATGTTTGCAACTTCAATATGATGCCCGGACACGGCATCAGATTATGGATGCAGGAAGGACACGTCCTGAATCCAGTAACATGACTTTTACAAATAAGAATGAAGGATGAGATATCAAATCAGGCATTTTGAACCGCTGTAAACCATGTTCTAGAATCAGGAAAAAGTTAGGTTTGCATATACACCATTCAATGGGCACGTTGGTCCCTGGCATCGATCACGATAGCAATCATTTTCCATTAATTAGAAAACCGCTTCCCTTGCTGTAGAGAAATTGAGTACTCGTTTTGGTACACAATTTTGCGCACCTATACTTTTTATCGGTACAACTTTAGCATATTCCACGTACTAAGTTCATTATTTTATATAGTTCTTTCAGTTTGTTGCAACTAAAAAGAAATAAAGTAAAAAGAAAATGAAAAGCAATATACATTAGTGGTGCCAAACGTGCCATATAGTGCCGGCACAGCATGATTCTTTGGGGGCACGATGCCTCTGGGAATTCAGCTCGGCATGGCACTCTAGCATGGCCTGGTTCATGCCGGGCCTGGGCCTTGGTTGTACTAGTACGTGCCATGCTAGCTGCGGTCCATTATGCTTCAAACAAATTTTTTTAAAGATTTCTGATTTTTTTAAAAAAAATAATAAAATAACATAGACATAAAGAATAGGTTGGCATGGAGATTTATGTGGTTTGGTCAAACTCGACCTACTCCACTGAAGGAAAATTTTATTTAAATATTTTATACTTAAAAGTTTTTCAATGGGATTGCCTTCAAAACCTTTACAATTTTTATAAATAATTAAAAAAATAAAGAATTAAAAAATAATAATTTTTTACATTTACGGGAAAGAAAAGAAAAAACAACTATATTTGTAGACAAGGGGTTGGCTTGAGGCCATAAATTGCTTTATTTAATTTACAAACATGTGTTGGGTATGTTAATTGGTGAAACTCGGTGGTTGTAAGTTATTTCTCAAAGAAATCCATGCTTAACAGGTTTCTAAGTAAAAAAGAATATTGTTTTTATGTTTACACTAAAAAAAAGAAAAAAAATTTATATATGTAGACTAGGGGCTTGCTTGAGGCCATAAATTGCTTTATTTAATTTACCAACATGTATTGAGTATGTTGAATTGGTAAAACTCGGTGGTTGTAAACTGTTCCCCAATGAAATCTATGCTTAACTGGTTTTTAAATAAAAAAGAATAGTTTTTATGTTTACACGTAAGAAAAGAAAAAAAAATTTATATATGTAGACTAGGGGCTTGCTTGAGGCAATAAATTTTTTTATTTAATTTACAAACTTGTGTTAGGTATATTGAATTGGTAAAACTCGGTGGTTGCAAACTACTTCTCAAAAGAAATCCATGCTCAACGTCAAGCTGACGAAAAGGAGAACGTAGAATAACTACCGCGTCAAGCCATCGAATAGGGGAATGTAGAATAACTGCCTGGACAATGCAAATAGTTGCGGGTTTAACCTCTGAACTAAAGGTCTTATCAAAGTCTTTCAGCGGATTATGACTACGCGAATGCCTGAAACTATGAACAGTCAAGTGACAAGTGTCTTGCAGGACAGAGCATGTTTAATAGGACAAAATTTCTTTACATTCATACCTCAGATTATGGTGAGGAATATTTTTATTTTTAAAAATATTAATATGTAAAAAAATAATATTATTGTACATTATAATACCTTTTTTACATTAAAAATATTTTATTGACCAGCTCCAATTCATGAGACGATGATGATGTATCCACCGTCAGGTGTACTTATCTTTTTGGATTGGCAGTTGGTGAGAAGTGTCCATATCTTGGGACCACATCTTCTGTATTTTCATGATGCATGTCATGAGCCTTCAATGGTCAACTGGAAACTTCTGTTGTGGGGTCGGTACCTCTTGAGTCTGCACTGGGGACAACCCATTTATTAAAATCTGGGAAGGTAGGGGTTTCTGGGGAGGTGTCAAAATTTTTTTAGCATTTCTATATGAAAATACCGATTTATCAAATATTACGTGCCACCAGATGAAAACTTTCCGACTTTGAGGATGGTAGCATTGAAACCCTTTATGCAATGGACTATACCCTATAAAAACACATGTATATGATTTTGTTTCAAATTTATACATACTATGGTCCCGCAAATAAGCTTTAGACTTGAATAATCAGGATGGGCTCCATGGAGTTTAAGGAATGGTGTCTCCATTTGTAATGTTGTATATGGAAGTTCGTTGATAAAAAAACATCAGGGTCACGAAGGCTTCTACCCAAAAACTCTTGGATAAATTTGTAAGTAATTGTAAGGTCAGTCATATCTCGACTTACAACAAATTGTGTAATCTTCAACGCTTTTTACCAACACCATTTGAAAGGCGTTGCTAAATATTATCTTTTTGGCAATGCAAATAACAATGCGTTGGTAACAATGAGAAAATAATATACCTTTGGCAACACAAATGAGGTTGCATTGGCACAAGGTGTCGAAATTATATTGGTGCACAACAAAAATTCCCTCAGAACGAGAGTGAGGATTTTGATAATGAAATGTTCCTCTTTGGAGACGTTAACAAAATGTTGGTCATGGTTTGACCTATTTGCAACACACCTATGTATATTAAGAAAAGCACATTGAACATTGCCAACGAACTGTTTGCTCATTGGTGAAGACCAATTTTAATTACCAACGCAGTGTGTGCATTGGCAGAGACCAATTTTAATTACCAATGCATTATGTGTGTTGGCGAAGACCCATCTTAAACTTCACAAAGTATGCGGTTGTCCTAGGGAAGAGTTATAAATCCCTTTAAAGGGCCCCACGTCAGATGGGCCACACACCAAGTAAATAGAAGTTCCCATCACCAACCTCTACATTTTTAGAAATCCAAAGTGGGGATAGGGCTCACACATGAACTGGTCATCCCTCTCTTTTATTATTTATGATGTATTTATATATCATTATTACTATAAATATTTTTATTTTATTTTTTATTTCTCTTTACTACTATTTTTCTTTTTTCTTATATGGGTAACCTTTGAACAAGGCGGGCTAACCCTAGGCATGATATGTGACATGCATGGGTGGGCGGGGCGGACACACATGTATTGGGGTGGGCACAAAACACACCCAAAATAGAGAAACAGCTATTGAGGCCTTAAGAGAAGCCTGGCCTAGCCCCTACTTAAAATACTTCATAAGCCCCCATCGATTTCTCGATCCACATTCCCTCTCTCAAGTCTCCAAAATCCCTAAATCCAAAACCCTTCAATCCTCAGCCCCTTCACCTTCACCGACACTGGCACACGGCGCACCCCCACAGACCTCAATTCCTCTCTCGAGTAAGCAACAGGTAACCATTTGACCATCTCTACTCTCTCTTCCATCTGACCATCTCTACTATCTCACTTTCTCACCCGTCTTTCAATCTCTCTCTCTGTTTGGCAATATACACTGAAAGTATGCTTATGGTGGTTCTATCAAGAAACTAAATTTCTAGGATTAAATGTTAGTTGCAAATAGGAAATTCTGTAGAGGCATGGCATAGCCACAAAATAAAAGATCAAAATTGGAATATGAGACTTAGATACAACCCTAGCACCACAGCAACCAACGATAGGGGAGAACCATCCCGTATAGAGCTTTCCTTATGAGAACTGTAAGCATTTAATAGTCTCACAAAAGCATTTTCCAGTAACAAGTTTCATGATCTTCAATTCAAACTCAACATTCGTGATAGTACATTGGGTTTGAAGTGGCATGTAAAAATATAACCCCCTATTGACAAATTAAAATCAATGCTCTGTTGTAACTAAAATCTCTTAGCATAGAATGCTAAAATGTAAAGAAACCAATTTCTTGATTTACAATTACTAAAATCGTTGCCATATTATAACTGAAATCTCAATGTATATATATTGTTATAATACCAAATCTTAATTTATAGCCATGTAATTAATTGATTATGTAATCCTTCCTGTATATATAGATATAAAGAATGCATCACCCTCCCTAAAAATAGTGGAGAGAATTCAAAATTCAAATCACCTTTTACAAATCCTATATCCAACCATATTGTAGCAGCCCCTTAAAACCTTTTTCCCCCACATAAGCCACAAAATAACTCTAGGAAAGAAAAGTGGGAATAGAATTAAGAAGCTCAAAGGTGTCTTTTAATCTCCTTATCAACCAGTAGGGTTTTCAGGGGTAAAAACTTGCTTGGAGCCATGGGAGGAGCAAAAGTTTTATTCCTCCACTAATCCCTGTCTGTTAGAAAAATCAATCGATGTGAATTTTGTGGCAGAAACAGATCTCCACATTTTTTAAGACCAATACCATTTAGTTGATTTCAATTAGGGGGAAAAATTCAGAAAAAGAAAGAGAGGGTGGGAGACACTAACATTCATGAGAATAACTCACGAATGCTAGGTTGTGTATTGGATGTACTCCAAGATTGGAATTTGAGGCATCTGGGCATCTGAAGTTGACATTAAATAAGGGTTAAATTTGAGTTTCGTTTCCATAATGGTATCTAAATCATCATATGGACGATAAATTATTTTCTTTTCATATGTCTATCTAACAGCCACACTAGAACACCACCTGAAAATATTTCTTCATCCATGAAAGCATGAAGGGGGCTCAAAATGGCTGGTGATTCTAGAATAATAAGTCTCACATTGCAGAGTAATGCATTTGTGTAAGATAGTTTTTTTTTCTAGTTTTTTTTTCTCCTTTGTTTTTTTTTCTAGTTTTTTTTTCTCCTTTTTTTCTAGTTTTTCTTGCAACTCTTATCCTGCATAGGTTTTTTCTTCATCTGTTGGGCTGGATTTGGTAGCAACAATGTCTTAGTTATGCTCATCTATCATTTAATCAAGGTTTTGTATTTTGAAAGATAAAAATGGGAGTATCTTCTTTTTTTAATTTATTTTACTTTTTTTCTACTTTTATGCAAAGGGCTTGCCGACCTAGATTCCAAGAGGATGGTAGGAAGAAATAAGTTGAATGCAATTGAAAAATTTTTTGTTCAAGTTCTGCAATCTACCTGTTTTATTGTACACACTTGCACTATACTTCTATACAATATATCTTTTTGTTTGTATTCTATTATTCTTACTAGCATAATAAGTAAATTGGCACCATTTAAAATAAAAAGGAATGGACAACAATTCCTCTGCTTGAAGTCAAGTATTATTAGAAATAGTGGAAATACTTACCTATAGAGAAAGGAAATATTACTGCAAAGAGATGGATAAACTTCATGCCTTGCAACATTGCACAAAAAATTTTCTTCATCATGCTCTGCGTTGTCTCCATAGAGTAGGAGAATCTATGGGACCCACTAGATGAATGGTCTTGATCATGCACAAGAGGAAGAACTAGCACACACACACACACACACACACACACACACACACACACACACACACACACACACACACTCTTGCTACTCTTCTCCGCTATTGATCTCAAAGGTATGTAGGAAAAAGCTTAACTGAATATCTTTGAATTTCATATGTGGATTATGTTTGTTGAGATGCCTATATAGAAGGCATATAAAAATCTAGAAACAAAAGGTTTTATAGAGATTTTTTTTTTTTTTTTTTGTGGTGGTGTATGCATGACAAAAGGTAGGAGGACCGTAAGGCTGTAGAATGATTGAGTAAACAACTCCTAGTAGAGTTCCAAGATTACTACAATGCTCCGGTGGAGAGTAATGCCCCTTCTTTTGAAATGGAGCTTAGCAAAGAGATTAGAGGGGCGGCGCCACTACAAGGCATCGATACATGCACTGATATTGATAGCCACTTAGAGCGGCCATCATACAACGAGCTTTAGTAATTGTGATTTATTAATTAACTGATAAGATTAATTTGTATTATTTAATAGACATTGATTCACTAATATTATGTTTGCATGAGAAGTTTAAGATCAAGGATTACATGACTAATCCAAAAGTACGAGCAATAGTGGATAAAAAATGCCAGGCATCATACATAGGCTGGAAGTGCAATTTGCACCTTAAGTATAAGAATATGCTTGTCCTACCTCGAACCCGAGAATTGGGGATTAGGGTGGATCCCAAGGAACGGCACATGTAACCTGTAGCAATCTGTGCCATGTAAATACATGCACAAACCACTACAAGGGAGATTCCACAAGTACATGTAAGAAAGATCCATATACATGTAACAATCATTTACTTAATTTAAGCGGAAACCTAGAGAATTCACATATAATCATCATAGGCATTAATAAAACCACCATCATTCATTTATTAATTATAACCAAAAGTCAGTTACTTAACCATCCACATACACATACACCATTATATCATACACAGAAACCCTAAACTTCCATAATGTCATTTATTGTCGGGAATCTAATCCTCTGATGATAAGTGGACAGGACGGCCCTCATACAGTGGATCCACGTCCGACCCATTATGGCATTATAGGGGAATGGACCTTCCACCACCAAGAATTCCACCTAAAAGCTGATTGGGCCTGCTACCATTGGTACAATGATCAGGCCCAACAGCTGGACTGCTTAGCTACTGAATCCGAACAGTGGTATAAAAGATGGTCATAGATCTGATTGTCTAAGTCCAAGCTTATTGAAGAGCTTGACATACATGATTTCCGACAAACTAACTGAATCAACAAGCATTCGTCAAACATCAAGCGTCTTTACCCGTAGGGTGAGCACCAACGCATCGTTATAAAGGTAAAATATGTCTTGTAGGTTCTCATCCGAGAATGTGATTTCAACTCTAGTGTGTCCGTCCTTGCATACGATGCTCAGGTGTCTGCTCACCTGGTACATTTCAAATGGGCTGCCATTTTCCTTTGGCTTCTGATAGCCCGTGCTGTTATCTCTTCCGAGCTTGTTACACCGTGGACAACATCTATAACCCCTACCGGGGCTTTTTCCTCATTGGCAGGCCTATGGCTCCGCCTTTCCGAGCCTTTCGATGATCTTTCTGCTCGGCCGCCCTCTACGAACTCTTTCAGAGAGCCCTATTTGACTAAATCCTCAAGATGCTACTTGAGCATTCTACAATTCTTTGTGAGGTGCCCATTTTCACAATGATATAAGCACCATAGATTTGGGTTTTTTCTACCGTGGTGGCTCACCATCTTAGGAGGCCTTTTAAAATAAGGCTTATCCTTAATTTGGGTCATGATCTTATATATTGGGTCCTTGAAAATGGTTAGTACTCCTTCGTAGGCCGTTCAGGTGGGTTCGGTACGACCCAACCTTTTGTTCAGTTTCTTCTCCTCCGACAAGGTCTTCTTTCCTCCTAATGGGGTCATTTATACTCCAGTGGCCCCATGTCCTCCTCCAGCTTTACGAATTCTTCAATTCGCCCCATTAGGTTCTCCGGCATGGCTGGAGGTCACTTAGTTAGAGACTGCCAAAGCTGGCTCTCTCTCGGGAGTCCAAGCTTATAGGTGGCAATCACTGGCTATTCATTACTGCCGTCCACTTCATTATACAAGCGCCAATAATGGGCGTTATACTCCTTCAAGATTTTCGAGCCCTGTTTCCTGAAGCCGAGCATTGCCTCAATGTCCTTTGGCTACTTAGAATTCGTTACAAACCGTGTCACGAAGGAACTGGCCAACTCTCTTAAGCTGCCAATAGACCTAGCCCTTAGTTGGGAGAACCATTCAGGGCTAGATCCCCTAGGCTTGATGGGAGGACTTTACACATCAACAACTCCTTACTAACCCATAGTGCCATAGAATGTTGGAATCGTTGAACAAGGTCAGTTGGGTCCGAGCCACCATCATAGACCTTTAGCTTCGGCATGCTAAAACACTGAGGAGGCTCCGCTTTCTCTATTTTCTTTGAAAACGGAGACATAAAATTTTGAACCCTTTTCTAACTCTTCTCCTTGATGGAGCTTTCAGGAGGGGGTGCACAGCCTCTTTCTATGAGCGCTTTCTCTATGAGCACTTAAATATCATCTTCAACAATCATTCGCGCAAGTGTTATTTCCCTTCGGTGCCCCCTTGGGGACACCCTTTCTATACTACGCTGCTCCACCCGACCTTTGCTATCCTCTATCTCGTTCTGAGGTCGGGAGCTTGATGTCCTCCTTCCTTCGTCGCCCATCTCCGACCTTCTATGGGATCGGCCAGCTTTGGATTAGTGACCCTCCTTCCTTTGGTTGCGGCTCTAGAACCCCGTCTTATGAGTCGATGATCGGCCCGGTGCTTTACCTCGACATTCTTTCGTTCAACCTCCTTTTTCTTGCCTGAGGTCCTCATGTTTCCATGCTTCAGCCTTTAGTTCATCTAGCAGCCTATTGATCTTCCTTTGCTGCTGTCTTACCCCCTCTACTAGGTCTAGAATAGCATCTTTACAAATGCATTCGAGTCGTGCGTAAGAATTGTGCGGGAGTCTGTGATCTAAGGACCTAAGATCCCGTCTTTGCTGTGCAGTACTTTGCAGCTCTATCACTGAGGGTGACCTTTCTAGGAGACCGGAACCATGTCGATGTTTTTCCAACCGGACACGCCCCCCATCTACCTGTAGGTGATGTGACTCGATTGCTTTCCAAGTGAGGGACATAGTCATAATCTTCATATAGTCATAATCTTCATCTTCGGAATAGATCACCATGGGCTCCTTCCCCAGATGCAAATGATGCTTTTCAAGATCTCCCTTTGCTAACGATGAAGGTTACCAAACTAGGCATGAAGAACTAGGAATTTGATTTCTGTTTAACATCTTTCTTAGCTCGAGGAAACGTCAGTGGATTTTCATTTTCGTCTCCCACGGAAGGCGACAATTGTAAGGTCAAATTTCTCAGATCAGGTGCGATCTAGGCAGACCTCGGTTGATTTGTAGATAGAAATGTATTGCAAGCCTCCAATTTAAAAAAGTGAGTTGGTTGACTGTTAGGTGGGAACACTCCAAGCAACCTTGAATCAAGTGTAACGAGAAACCGTTAAAGGAAAGACGGTCGGGTGGGTCAGACCGTGGGCCTTCCAATGGTTAAGTTAGTAGATAATCCTTTTTTAAGAAAATGGAATCCAACTAGATTTAGTGAATTTGTGCATACCTTTTCATTTGTACCAAGTTCTCCTTTTATTGCTGTCACCGAACAGATTAATCTCCTCAAATATAGGATCCATTATCCACATATCCTTCCACCCCGGGAGACTTAACAGCACATATTTCTCCACTTTGGGGGACTTGATCATGTTCCCTTGATTGTAGGGACGTTGCTTCTTCCATTTCATCCCTTATCTCGAGTGGTGACGCCAACTGTCCCATGTTATTTGAGTCGATCATAGACAATGGCCCATCAGCCTAGTTCGACGATTCTGGGCTGATTCATGTCCTGCTCGACTATGGAGGTTATCCCGGGCTTGCGGGTGCATAGTTTGGCCCGAGGAATGACGTATTTTATCCTCTTATAGTTGCTAAAGACCGAGATTGGAAATTGACTAAGAAGTGCAGTCTTGTTCTCTCTTCCAATGTATCTATCTCCTTTACATTCGCTCTTTATACAATCTTGTCTCCACAACATTATAAAAAAAAGGGTCAACTCAATAAATTGATTCTATGATTTCAACTTAAGTGATTAGATACTGTTATGTTAACCACTGTCTTGAAATTCTTCATAGTTCAATCATGTGCAATTTATGTTGCATCAAGTTCAATCTTGTGTATGCTTTGTCAAAAATTAGAATTAGATCTTCCACTATAGTAATTGACACTTCTTCATACGTACATGCTAAAAGCATAGCAGTAACCCCAACCAACTGAAGTTTCTTCCTTGCAACTGTCTTTTTTAAAAGAATCTGTCCATGAGATTCACAATCAAGAATAAGGTCTTATCCATCAATTCAAACTTGTAGTGTGGTTCATTTGCAGATCTCAAGCAATACCTTTGCTACCATATGTTCGTCTTGTTTAGTGTACCCAAATCTTCATCCATGTATTGTGGTGTCTCAAATTGTGATCTAGTTGAGTCTCAACTTCACTAGAGATTGAAGAGTCTTGAATTGAAATGGAAAAGCAAAAAGGATGACCAATGGTCCACATTTAATGCGTAAACCCAAGGCTCTTGAATGTCCTAATTCCCTTTGCAGTTTTCCATATTGTATTTATATGAATATGCATATTAGGGAGGTTGAGATTGGTTGGGATAAAATTACATATAAACTTAGATTATGAAAGCTTATGATAGGAACTATCTACAAAAGTTCTAGACAGAGTTTTTTTATTTTTATCCTTCACTGTACGAAATATATTATTCTATCAGTGTGATAGACATTTTTCTATTTATTCCTTGTTTCTCATCTTCTCTGTACCATGGATGTTGTGAGCATTGCTTCCAACCATGGAGCAGCTCTCTCTATCT
This sequence comes from Sextonia rubra, assembly GCA_037013555.1. Lineage (NCBI taxonomy): Eukaryota > Viridiplantae > Streptophyta > Magnoliopsida > Laurales > Lauraceae > Sextonia > Sextonia rubra. The sequence continues at coordinate 10,998,686 of JASUAD010000007.1, read as the reverse complement.
TTCTCTTTGCTTTTAGCTCTTGATTTCTTTTATTTTTTTTCTTTGTTTTACTGGTTGCCTCTTTTCTCTTTTTCTTGTTTTCCATAAAGACTAATAAATTTTGTTTGGACAAAATAAACCCTAGAAAGTTTAGTTTCATGTTCTGTGTGGCCTTGTAGATTTTGGGATGATGAGAATTTATTATAGACAATTGGACCCATTCAATGTTTATTTACTTGAAAATGAATGGTCTCAACAAATATGGTCCTGCATTTCACACGTGTAAATTTAAGCATTAGAAATTCACATATCCAAATTTTATATAGGTAAAAAATTAACAAATGACCCCCAAAGATGTTGATTTTGAGAAGGCAAATGGACCCCACAACAGTGATGACCATTGTTCTAGCATTTTCTATTGCTAGGTCATTGCTTATATCTGTTTGTTTCGAGTTTGAATCTTCTTATCTGACCATTAATTTCTTGAACTGATTTTCTATCTCTTGTTTTACTTGCCAATCATTAAACATTTTGGTCATGGATCATTGATAGTAAATGGATTGGATCTTTTGTCTATGGACCTAATCACTCATGTTTCGATTGGATTTTTGACGCCTAACTTTTGTTTGTTGATTTTGATCATTTCAATGGATCAACTATTTGTCAGGTATTCTAACTGCTGGATATGATGAATTTAAAATTTGAATAAAATATTCACATCCCTTCATGTAATTTTGGACCAGAGCTAGAGCTTTATTTTTCTTCCATCTCTAGAATTATTTGCATATTCATTTGCAATGAAATATTGGTGATACTTGCATAGAACATATGCATGAGGCATGAGCCCATGGCCATGTGTAGAATGATACATATAGATGTGAAAGTTGAGTTATCAAAATTCTCATGCAAAGGGATTACATATTATCACCACTGCGAGTAGAGCACTAGTTATATGGATGGATTATATAGATGGATGAATCTATGCTTGTGTAGACATATGATTGTGGATGTCATTTTGTCAAACATTATTTGAAAGTCATTTATTGCTATTTAAATATTTTATGTAAATAATTTGATGCATTTAATTCATTTTATTTGTGTAACATGAATTAGAATTCAAGGGAAATTGAATTGGACTTAAATATCCTAGCAAGTTACCAAATAATGCATTCATAGAATTCATGGTGAATTGAATTCTCAGCCACGAAATTACAGGATGAATCAAACACGGAATTGGAATTTAGGTGAAATTTAGCAGCATTCTAAATTCCAGCATTTTCAATTCTCTAAATTCCAACAGATATAAATTCTCCAAATACTTGCAATTAAACAGGCTCTAGAATTATTTATCCAACTATCAACATTGATAATATTCTGAGAATCTAAAATCTTCAAAAACTTATTATTAGGATTTCCATATATCTTCTGTAGTTTTTCTAGATTTGAGTGCTATAAACATTGCCATGGCATCCTCATCTTGTGCATAAAGATTTCCTCTCTTACTGCCCGTGGCTCGTTCCTTTATCAAAAAAATCGAGTTAGAAAATTTGAATACACAAGCGTTATCTCTAGCCAACTATGAAACTGAAACTAGATTTTTTTTTCACGCACTACCAAGACATCTTTTAGTTTAATTGTACCAAAATTTGATTGAAAAACTGAGTCTCCATTGTGTGAAATATTTAGTTTGGACCCATCCCCTTTCATCACTTTTTTATTTCTAGTGTAAGGTCTAGAATGTAAAAGCTTACATGGATCGTTTGCAATATGTGCATTGGCCCCTGTATCTACATACATATTTGGGTCTTGTGCTTCTGTTGTAAAAAGTGCAGTCAGAGCATAGGACAAGTCTTCAGAAGCTTGATATAAGTAGTCACATCTATTCCACTTGCAAGTCACTTTAGTTTAAGTGCCAGACAATGTCCTAGTGCTGATGAGGAAATTAAAGAAATGTCTAGGATACCATATGCTTATATGGTAAGATGTTTGATATATGTCATAGTTTGCATAAGACCAAATATAGCTTAAACAATGGGTATAGTAAGTAAGTACATGGCGAATCCTGGAGAAAAGAATTGGAATACGGTAAAGTGGATTCGAGGAACTTGAAGGAAACTAGAGACTTAGAAATTTTGTTTAAAAAAAAACAGAGATCAAAGTGTGTAGTTGGATATATAGACTCTGATTTTGCAGGGAACCTAAACAAGAGAAGATCCAGTACGAGATATGTTTACAAATTTGTTAGCGGACCGATAAGCTGGATATCAGTGCTTCAGTCTATAACTACATTATCTACTACAGAGGCAGAATACATGGTAGCTTCAAAGACTTCTAAGGAAGCAATCTAGTTGAAAGGTTTAGTAAATGACATGGGTATTAAGTAAGAATCAGTCTTGTTACATTGTAATAGTCAGAGTGCAAAATGCTTGTCAAAGAATCAGGTATATCATGCAAAGACAAAATACATAGTTGTTATCTAACATAGAATTTGAGATTGGGTTGTGATAAGTCCCAAAAATGCATCATTTTATGTGTATTTTAGGAAATTTTAAGGACTTGTTCATTAAAAATCTCTTCATTTAGTTGGAAATCAAGCTTTTATGATTTTAGAATTTATTTTAGAGTTTTCTTGTAAAAATCATTGAAAATCATCAATTTTTTATAAAATCTTAAAACTTTTCATTTTTAGAAGGTTTTTCAAATTCATGAGTTTTACATCAAAATGATAAAACTTCTCATCATTATTAGTTATTTAAAGATAAATTATGATCAATGATGTGAATTTATGATATCATTTTATGTGAATTGGACCCGCATTAGTGCATTTATGACTTGTGGTAAAAAAATTGTCAATTTAATTAAAAATAACTTTTGTTTGTAGGGAGTTGAAGATAGGGACCCACAATCAAGGTTTGAAGCCAAATAGTTATTTGAGAAAAGATCCAAGAAAGGAATAAAGCGGAAAAGAAAATTGAAGAAAAAAAAAGGAAATTCAAGCAATGGACCCACACATGCATTGAAATTTACATCTAAGGGGGGCTTTGGCGGCCTAGTTTTTCATGCTTCAGAATTTATTTCCATAGTTTTAGAAGTTTTAAAAATCAGTGAGTCATGATAAAATTGATAGTGTGAGCTAAAAAATAAATAACCCCATAGGAAGGCATGTTTTGGAAGCTTGGAGAGCTTTACAAAGACGTCATGTATGATGCTAATTTTGTTTGTTTGAGAAGAGGATGGCTAAATTAAAGGAACTTGTTTGTTTAGAAAGAATTGTAGCCAAGCAAGCCAACAAGTTCAGATGGCAACTATGAAACAACTGTGGACATGGAAAGTCTTGTATGGAAACAAGACCGATGAAATTTCTACCTGAAGAAACACATCTCCACCTATACCAATGACACGTCCTAGGTCCACAAGCAAAAGACCCATTCAGCCAATCACTTTCCATATTGGAAAAGAATTCCAATTCTACCATCAACCCACCATTCCACGCCCAGGTTCTCTATTATATAGATATATGTATATATATATATATATATTAATTCCACCTACACTTCACCATACCACCAACCAATACAACTCTCTCCATTCACCATTCACATGTCCAGAACCCATTCACCAATCCACGCCAATCTCTCTCTCTCTCTCTCTCTCTCTCTCTCTCTCTCTCTCTCCACATAAGGAGTTTGGCCAACCCCTTTGGATTCATCACCATCCATCCTCTTCTACCATCTTCTTTACCCTTAGAGCATGATTTGAAGAGAAGTCTAGTTGAAGAGTTAGGCGAGTAACAATTCTTTCTTTAAGTTTATAATCATTGGGTAGGTTTTGATGTATTTATTTTAATTTAATAAATATATATTTGTTGCTTATTTGGATTGAGTTTTTCATTATTAAACAAAGTTAGTGATGTCATGGTTTTCACTATAAAATCAACATCGTATATTTATGCGTAGTGACAGTGCGTGTTTGGTACAGTGGATCTAAGTTTACTTTGATTCTATTAAATAAGGTTTTAAATTCAGATTTAAATAATTAAAATCCATCTTTTTCCCTTTTATTTTCTTGCATTCTAATCTAATTTTCAATTTTATTTTATTCACTTTTAATATCATTCAATTGGTGGTTTGATGTGTCTATTTGTTTTGCAATAATTAGTTTAGGTTACTTTTTAGTTTAAGATTTTTAGTTTAATTTTTTATTTTTGAGTTTTTATTTAATTTTCAAATTTGTGATTGTAATTTAAATTTAATTTTCAGATTTAGTAGTTGTATTTTTATAGATTTTATTAGGCTAGCATTAATTTTTTTTCAATTAGAACAGGTTTTCTGCAAAAACTAGCTCCTTGTGGATACGATTCCGGATTCATCGGACAAAACTACAATTGTCCACCTTACACTTAGAGTCCATATTGATCAGGTAGCTACATTTGAGATCCCCATTCAGAAGATTCATATAGATGAGAATCCAACTAATATGCTTACCAAGCCAATTACTTCAGAGAAGTTCAAACACTACTTGGACTTGCTCAATCTCTTGTCTTGTTAAAGATTGAAGGTGTACCTCATCTCCATTGAAGTATAATCAAGGTGGGATGAGGTTCCCACAAGGCATATATGTTGGAAACATATTTCAAAAATTCTTCAAAGGGTCGAGCATTTATTCGTCAAAGTAGAGATTTTGGGTTTGGCTCAAAAGGTCTTTGTTGGGCCTATGAGTGATTTACATTAGGGCCAAGTAAATTAAGACATACTCTCTTCTAGAGATTATTCTTTATAAGCAAGCATGGCAAACAGAACACAAAGAGATCTTGTAAGAAAGTGTGAGAGAGAGATTTCTTCTTATTAAAATCTTTATGTATGTGGATGTATGCAATCTTGTCAAACCATGTAAATCTGTGTCTTGTGTGAATTCCTTGTTTTCTTCTTTATGTGATTGTATATACTTGATTGTCGATAGTAGATTACGCATTTTTGCACCTGCACAACACCATCTATTCAAAACACTTAATTGCAGTATGGTTTCTTCTGCCCCAGATTTGGCATTGATCTGGTACACTAGCACTACCTTGCTTCCCCGTGCTAGAAGTCTGAAAACGTGGACGGTAAGAAGCGGATGGATTGAAAAAAGAGTTGTTACCTGCTAGTTGTTGAGGTTTTGGTTGCTAAAACGTGTGTTGAGCCAGGGGTGAAGAAGTAGCAACAAACTGTTGCTGGCCTCAATTAGCATTCGGTTGCACGGGACGGAAACCTTGGTTTTACCCAACTATAGTAAAACCTCTTCCTCAGGAATTGTATTGTCCATTATAACCGCCTCTGGGTTTGTAATTTCCTCTTCCACGACCTCCTCCTTGCTGTCTTTGTGCCACAAAAGCCATTGATTGATCGAATGGCTTGCTTTTATATAGAGATGTAGTTCATAATTCTGAACTGCTGCAACGAACTGGGCGTCGGGAATGGAGGCTTTGCTAGCATGGAGGTTACTAGGACACTATATTTCTTTCCTAAACCTCAAGACATACATATTACTTTATTTTCATCTGCGACGGTTTTGTGTATTGCAGCAAGCCCATCAAAGAAGTTTTTAAAGGCTCTACGATAGTCTAATAGGGACTGGCTTCCAAGCGTCAGATCTTGCATCCTTTGTTTGAGTTGAACCTCGCCTTCCTTCATAGCATGAAGGAAAATTTTTTCAAGACAGCCAAATATCGTTGGCTGTATTGCACCCACGAAGAGATACAGCCAAGGGCAGACCCAAGAGTTTTTTTTAAGGGGCCACTTTCTAGAAAAAAGTTTTGAAAGGGCTACATATAAAAGATAAATATAGTTTTTAAAATATGTAGAGAGTTTTCTAAAAATTTTGAGGGGGCACATATAAAAATATTAAAATCTTAAAAGAGTTTTGTGAAATCTTAGGGGGCTATATGGAAAAAAATTTAAAATATTAAAAACTTTAAGGGGCTTTGTGAAATCTTGAGGGGGGGCGCATAGCCCCCCTAGGCCTACATATGGGTCCACCTCTGGATATAGGAATTCTTTAGGTAAAGTCCCTGTAATCCAACTTCTCAAAAGGAGATCGTTTTCTTTTAGTGCTTCATAGTTGGAATTGATCTCACCATTGTCATTAGTTTCAACCTTTGGTGGCAGCCCTCCAGTTATTAGATCTTTGATTTTAAGGTTCTCAATCCAAGTAGTTATTGTGATTTAGCTTAATTGAAATGATGGTTATGAGGTGGTGAAGTAGCAAAAAGAGTAAGAGAGCTGGACAATGAAGATGAACTAGCCATTGATGATGGAGAAAGAAAAGAGAAAAAAGAAGATTTTTAACATAGAGAAACAAATCTATAGCTAGTGGTGCTCTGATACTATATTAAATTTGCTCAGGTAACTATTTATACCAAAATCTAATAGTGTTAGTAGAAGCAACAGAAATACGTTTTAATATTCCCCATCGGGCGGAGCTCACTCCTTAATACACATGATATATGCTCTCATATGCTTTCCATTAGGCTAAAATGTCATAAATAGATGTAGCATTTGGTTTGGGTGCAACTCCAATACACTTGAGTCCAGATATGACGATAACTCCATGACCTAAGGTGGAGGACATATCCATTTTGGAATGAAGGATATTCCAAAATTATATGATGTACTCATCTACCATCCCTGATTTGGTTAAGGCTCCATACTAGCCCCTGATGTGCCCATCCTTGAGCAATAAGGTTAAAGGAGTGAATCTAAACAAAGATTTAAATTTTTAAAATCATTTATGTTTTATGTTTCCAAATTTACATTTGTTTCATTAAAAACACATCATACACCTCTTCACTTTATCATAGGATCTCATGCGGCAGACAAACAAAATGTCATTGAGGCTTTTATCCAATATTTACTAAACTTCTCTTCCATTTGTTTTTACAAATGGCACCAAGTAGTTCATTATTTTATATCTTTTAATTTGTTCACTAATTTTAAGAGGATTATTAAGTGCTTGATTAAAGGTGGGATAATACACCTTAGAAAAAAAATAATGTCGCATTATAAATAAATAAACATATAATAAATTTCTTAATTTTTCACAAAATTTTTAATGGCCGTTGACACCAGGTAATCTTATGCATGAAAAGCAAAAGAATTTATTAAGTACTACTTTTCTAGAAATAGCTTTATTTAAGATATCATATGTAGAATTCCATCTATATTTAACATAAGTGCTCATTATTATAGGTCTTAAATCATGCCTCCTACATATTGCGGCGTATAATTGTGTTTTAGGTGAGAAGGAAAAAATATATCTAACAACATCTTTGATTTTTTTTCTATTATAATTTCAAAGTGTGCCAAACCAAGTTTGACAATAAGATTTAAGATGTGACATATACATCTATTGTGAAAAATAGATTCATCAATTAAGGTTGAAAGTGGCATCATAGTTTTCATTAAATAAATAACTCAATAATTATTACATGCATTATCTAAGGTAATAGATATAACTTTATCAAAAATCTCATATTCTTGATATAAGAGATCCTATTATTTGGCCATTGTGTGACCATTCAAGTTTTAAAAAGGTAATAATTCGTCTGCTCATTACCCAATTTTCATCTGTGTTATGGGCAATGATAGAAAGAAAGTCATCACCCCTTCTAGATTTCCATTAATCTGTTAACCATCAAATGAAATGTGAATAACCCGTCCTTTTCTCTTTGAAACAAGGGTCGCTTCCTAATGCAAATAATTATTCCTCTTGATATTTTTTGTTTTCTTCAAAACAACTCCTGTAGCCATACTTTCTTCAATATTCGGATTTGTTTGAAGCCTAATTATTCCTCTGGTTCACTTAGACTGGTGTGTCCATTCTTTGCATGATTGATCACAAGCGTCATATAATTATTCTTCTTGATTGTTATGAATTCATGATAATTGATTTACATCACTTCCTCTTCTGTCCGTGCTTCAAATAATTTTGTCTTCTCCATATTACCATATCTTGAATATCAATAATTTTATATGAGGAACTATTGAACTCAATCACTTGCTGTCAGTTATAGCTATTCTACTAGGAGTACTATATTTAAGTAAATTTTTATATTTTCTTTTTCTTATTTCCATAATCTAATGGCATCATTCTTATCAATATTTGTAGATATCTTTTTAAATTGAGGATTTAAGGCATTTTGAATGTATTATTCAAAAAACTTATTTTCAGCAAAAACAAAAGGTGATTCAGTAATTACAATCATTTTTATCAGTAATTATCTTGCATTAGTGGCATTATAATTAAAAACTCCTAAACTACTACCACTAGTTGAAATTTGGGCCTATACCCCCAACCCTGCCCATTCGGCTTGGGACCCAGACCCAATATATTTAGATTCGCAAGCATCATTATACATTTTCAAATGCCCTGTACCTCCTCTTGTATAGCAACTATGAAGTTTTTTGCAATACTTACATTGAGATTTTTCTATTTATTTTTCATTTTTATCTTTAACCATTATTTTATTAAATACTTGCCAAACTATAGAAACTCAGGGTCACTTAGATGCTTTTTGGGTACCCCGAGTCTCTATATTTTGGGTTTGGGTTTGTGTTTCTTCACCTTCTTCTAGTATATCATGCAATTCCTCTTCTTCCCTTACATTAAAAGAAAAATCTTTAGCGTATTGTCACAATTTTTTGGAACATAAATATGAAACAAGGGTATATAATAAATAGTAATAGAAATTTTTGTGATATTTAATATAAGAAAGGGGAGGAGATGAGAGTTAATAATATATATATATATATTTAGATTATGGAAATATGAAATCTCAAAATGAAATAAAATAAATACTTAAAATTTTTGAAGGCCCTTAATTTTGTCTCTTGATGACTTGATCTCCCAAAATACTTCTTACAAATATAAATAGAGAGATTTTGAGAGAGCTTGTATGAGAAGTTGTGAGATATGAGAGGGAGAAGTGGGTATTTATAGAATTTGAAAGGTGAAAATGATCTATAATGCCCAAAATCTAGCCATTTATGGTTGTGTGTGTAGTGGGGGTGGTTGTGGAATAAACATACACTTCTGACCATTGTGCCTAGGCCGAGCCATGCCGACCGTTGAGGTCTGGCGTGCTGGGCTGCCACCCGATTGGCACCTCTAAATTATACATAGTAATAATTTCATTAATTCAGAATCGTCCTAAAGAAAATTTCAGGACCCTGTCCTATATCTCCAAAAGTGTAGTCAAACCCTGATCCCTGTGTCCATCACCCTATCCTTGCCCTTATCTGGGCATCATAGATGACCCCAGAAAAGGCTGAAATCAAAACACAGCACTTAGTAGCGATTTGGTGAAGATGTTTGCAACTTGGATATTTGCACTATAGCAGTTTCAACGCCTTTTCTTCAGTAATTAGAGTCACAGGCCTCAGCTGGCCATCGGGCCTGAGTTGAACATGAGACGTGAAGGGTCGACCAAACAAGTCAGTAAATTAATAATTGCAATTTCTATTCATATACTTTAGCAAGCATTCATTTACCTCTGTATATTGTTTTTAATCTATTTCCAGCGATACAACCCAATTAGTTGGTCGCATGCAACTGTTGCACTTACGAACCAAAACTTGTACAGTGATATGTTGTGATATGTTTACATGCTCTCCATCTTCATCATCATCATGATCTGGTTCTCATCCCATCTCTCCGAGGTTGGATTTGCAATTTCAACTTTTTCATTCAACACATTTGAAGATGATATGTTTTTCATACTACTGATTCTATACAGACTAAGCAACAAGTGAGCTTTTTCCTGTATTAGTATGGCACCTTGTGTATGTGCAGAAACCAGCACATTTTTGGTGTTACAGTTACATGGCTTCAATCAAACTAATTTCCAAACTACAAGATCAATAGAGAATAATGCAACTTTATTCAACAAAACTTTAAACTAAAATGTTCGATGCCATAATTCGAGGCTGAACATTAGAACACCGGCTTACTGCTCAATCTTACGCTTAGCACCATCTAACGTATTCTTCAGCAGCATTGCAACAGTCATTGGGCCCACACCTCCTGGAACAGGTGTCAGCCATCCAGCCACCTTCTTCACCTCTTGAAAGTCTACATCTCCAACTAGTCTATAACCCGATTTCCTACTTGGGTCATCAATGGCATTTGTCCCCACATCAATAACAGCTGCACCTGGTTTAATCCAGTCTCCCTTGATCTGAAAAATGACAACAGTAAGACTAAAGAATAAGCTCCATGGTGTAATCATAGGAATGGCAATACCTATACTTACGAACTAAAGAATAAAACTTCCAACGAGCTCTAATGTATAAACAGTTTAAGATACATTCCCATATTTGTGCCCCCCTAATATAATTAATACAGTTACTTGCCATCATTGGTTGTCCAGCTGCAGCAATAATGATGTCTGCACCACGAATGATTGTTTCGGAATCACGGGTATGTGAGTGAACTACAGTTACAGTTGCATCTGCTTTCAGAAGCAGCAGTGCTACTGGTAATCCAACTATGTTGCTGCGACCAACTACAACTGCCTTTTTGCCTTTTATACTTACACCGCTTCTTGTGAGAAGTTCAAGACATCCCTGTGGGAACAAAAAGAAAAAGAAGAATATTGCAAATTCAAATGAAGTTTGCCAGAATAATGAATCATGGAATGTCAAGCATTAACATTGAATTTAGCGCCGCTATCTTCCATAGCGGCTGCTACGGGACCGCTAAGACCTTTATGGAGTGTGATTGATGGTTATTTTTCAAAAAAAAAATTGAAATACATATTAAAGCTTATTTTTTTATTTCTTCTCTTCAAATAACATTTTTACTCAACTCTTCCATCCTTTTATACTGGAAAGAACACCAAAATACATCGGATCCCCCTTCTATCCTTGAAAGAACACCAAAATACATGGGATCTTACTAAATTGAAGTTGATGAAAAGAGTTCCTCTCAAGTGGAGTATTTTTATGGAGTTATTAATTATTATGCCATTCCACATTTGTTGTATTGACTGTTGAGTATTGACTATTCACTATTTAGTGTTTACTATTATACTCCTAAGTTCTAACTTTTAAGTCTTGAGTCTTGACTTCAAGTTCAATACATTATTTATTTTGATGATATTTCTTCATCACATAGTTTTTTTAATAAGCTTTTCATTAGTTTCTAAGTTAGCATAACAATATGAATACATGTTTAAAAAATGATCATTACTATTATGTTCTATTAATACAATGATACAGGATTTCATGCAATAAAAGAACCGCTACACCCCTTTATCTTAATTACTTTTGCAAGAAAATCATATATTCTCTCATTTTCTAATATTCCAGATTTTCTGAAATTTTTTCAGAATTTTTTTATAATTTTTTAGACTACACCATTAAGCCGCTACTGCTACATAACGCCCACTACATAGCGTTTTGACGGCGAGCCACTACACCCGCCGCTATTTTCATCCTTGATCTAGTGAATGAAGAAACTTTGAAACGAAAAGTTGAACCATATATTCTTCCGCAATGAAGCTTTTTCTGCCCAAATCCATAAAGACATCACCAAAAACAATTGTTCTTTCCCAAAAATATCATGACAAATGTACCTTTGGAGTGCAAGGGTAAAACAGTGGTTCTCTGCCTTTCATTGCAAGCTTGCCAATATTCAGAGGATGAAACCCATCAACATCCTTCTCGATACTAATTTCTGTCAATACCTTCTCTTCATTTATATGCTTCGGCAAGGGCAGCTGAACCAAAATTCCTGTCAATGGAAAAATTACCACCTATATTAGCACAGTGATCATCATCATCATCATCATCATCATCATCATCAAAGCCTTATCCCACCCATGTTGGGGTCGGCTATATGAATTATATTTCTCCATTCCGTTCTATTTTGAGCTAAATCTTTCGATAAGTGAGCACAGTGAACATCTATCACAGGAAAAAACAAAACAGACATCGGTTGAATATCAAACTCAAATGCAACTGTTTCATATAAGATTTAGCCATTTTGACAAAAGAAGGGATGAAAATTCCATCCATCAAAATGAAGTGTCAAAACTCGAGTAAAAGCGAAGTGAATAGTTTCTTTCCCCCTGGAAATTTGATTTTACCAAGATTCAAAACAGCAGCAAAAAAGGACAAAAGAGCCAAAATACAGAAGAAAAACAGTAATGACCATATATATCATCTATCTGACGCCCAAAGTTTTTCACTCCCCGCCTGTGGCAAGTGATAAAACAAATCCTGAACCCAGTATTAAGTGGATTCAATAGCCTGTCCTTAGCTCCAAATGTCAGCAAAGGTTCATCCTCTCTAGATTATTGAGCTGTATCCACTATTTCTTCATAAAAGATTGTGGTTCTGACACCACTATTATATGAAATGTGACTAGAAAACCTGTTGTGAAAATCTATTTTACTACATAACCATAAAACATTTCGTCCCATCCAGCGCTTTACCTCTAAGATAAAAGAAACTAGGATATGTATCAAACATTTTATCCCATCAGGCCTAATATTATAAATGATCCTTTGCCTAAGTCTATTGAATTTCTAGGATTTCATAAAACTTGGGTTTCTATCAAAGGGCTGAGTGAATGATGGGGCAGATCTGCAGGGACCTGCAAATATCCACCATTGTATCCCTCCTCTTGATAGGAAATAATTGTGCACTCTTCACTCTAAGATTAAATTCTAGGAATTTGATAGCCCCTTGTAGATCACCGCTCCAATCCTCTCTACCCTTCCATTAAAAGCCTGAGTGAATGATGGGGCAGATCTGCAGGGACCTTCAAATATCCACCATTGTATCCCTCCTCTTGATAGGAAATAATTGTGCACTCTTCACTCTAAGATTAAATTCTAGGAATTTGATAGCCCCTTGTAGATCACCACTCTAATCCTCTCTACCCTTCCATTAAAAGCCACTTATGAATTCCTACTTCCTAGAAATTCTTTCTACTATGCCACACTTACCCCAAGGCTGCTTTGGATTCGAAGTGCCATAAAGCATGAATAACTCAAATATTCTTGCAACATGGATGGTTATCAGTAGCTAGCGGATGGGCTGGCTCAACGTAAACTCCTCGACTGAGATTTCACCCTTGCTCTGCAAGCAAGGTTTGACTCTTGTTCCTTAAATACTGTGATTTAAGGCTATGAAATCTGGCAGTTGACATTAGTGGCTGAAATGATAATGTTGAGCTGCACTGATAACAGCTTGAGCTGGAAATGATACCCTGCCAGCTGTTGGCTCTGATTTACATGCTGCTCATATGCATGCTGGAAAATGTTACCACTAGTTCTGTTTAAATTATGGAAATATGAATACATCTGAATGCACCCAAATTACTAAAAAAATGCAACACTTATTTGATCTATGGTGACAGCTTGATAAAAGAAACGTTACATGCACTTAAACTGAGTGATTCAAGTGAAGCATGTGAGAATGCCAACTTCGTGACCTCCACAAGAAAACACAGAAATGTGAAAATGATAATAACAGTGAGAAACTTTATGTAACACATTGTAAACAAGGTAATAATATGCAAATAGTTGCTTTTAAAACCAATGCATTTCTGTTTATTAAATTACAAGTATGAGAAGCAAGGCTACAACCGTGGACGTCTGGATCAGCATTTAACTCGTGAACTTTCTTCACCAGCTCCTCTTCAGATACTTCCTCTGGAAGGTCAATATCATAGGACCTGATGCCAAGTTCACAACAGGCCTTCCTCTTCATATTTACATAACTTTGAGAGTCTTTCCTATTGCCCACAATGACAACAGCTAGTCCAGGAACCTGAGCCAGTTAATGGAGAGAAACATCAGATACTACTATTACCATTATTCCTGCTGCTGCGCTGTTAGTATTATTATTATCATTGGTTTCTTTTACAATCAATACAACTGACTAGTGTCAAATTTAAAAAATAGGATCCCTTTCTGAGAAAAATTTCTTTTAGCTTTTTTTTTTTTTTGTGATAACTGTAAAAAAATTATTTCACCAAATCACAAATACACAAAGAAGAGACTCAGCTGACTTTGTTGCACATTTACATAAGCCCAAACAACATAAGATAGCCACACAAGAATTCACTTGATTCTTTAACATTCTTTATTTGATCAAAGAAATCTCATGTCCTCTCCATGGAGGGACATTCGTTGCCACTGCTGTAAATGCATTTTCTTTCCATGGAGGTACCCACACACGAGCACATGATTTGGTATCAGAAGGGAAGGTGACCAAATGTTATGGCATGAAACTCAAGAAACTAGAGGGGAAACAATGAAAAAAAGAAGAAGAAGAAATAAAGTTGGCTTTTGCTTGCTTATTACTGTCAACTGTAAATATACTGTCACATATTTCATTATTTATCAATTTACTTTCTTTTTTTATTTTTTTGGCGGTGGGGGGGCGGGGGGGGGTGGGTTGGTGTTCGTTTGCCGTTCAGAAAGGGTGACTGAAACCAGTAAGGCAGATGGACACAAGTGCAGGCCCCACGTAAGGTCACTCTAATCACAAGGAAATGATGTCGCTTGATGTGGGGTAAATCAGCAATCTGCGAGTCAAGACTCAAGAAAGGACCTTTCATTTTATGCAGTGAGCTAAATTGCTCATTCTTTAAACTAGACTGTGAAACATGAAGAGATCAACATGACCATGAAGCGAAGACAACAAACTAGGATCTGCCTTCAGAAGGTCAAATCACTAATTCCATTCCAACCATGATTAGTTGACCTTGATAGTGCATGGGAAGTAGGAAGGTACTCTGATAGTGCATGGGAAGTAGGAAGGATTAATTGTATAAAGCATGACACTGCATCATGTTTCCATGAATAATGCTAACATTTTCAGCAGCTGTCCTAGCAAAACCCATCAACATAAGCATAGTCTCAACTGTCTTAAATGGAATCATTTTTTTTGGAAAAAATTCAAGAACTTGGGAAACTGTAAAAGAAAATGGCCATCATGGAAAACAGAAGTTCATATTTCTCTATGTTAAATATGTTAGTCTGTCTACACTGCTTAACACATTTATTCACTTCAAAAGGCCCTAATGACACTCCAATAAAAAATCACACTCATGTCTGGTAGTGGCAGAACTTGCACTAATGCTGTGTTTAAAATCCACAGAGTATATGGACAAGAATCTATGGAATTCTTCATTTCTTTAGCTGCCTCTTCTGCCTCCACAGTCCACACCAACCGCCACGGACTCTCGGCAAAACTCCAACAAAATCCCCCAATATAAAGCACATAACACCCATGACAGTTGATTCCCTCTGTTCTCCAAATAAATTCCAGCTTAAACTACAGAAATTTGAAGAATCCACCCAACTGATACTCTCATAGTGCCCTCTAATCGAATAATTTATACTAATAACACATAAGCCTTTTGAGCAAAACCAACCCATCGACCAAGATCTAAATCTAAACATACTTTTACAGCAGGAAGCATTAAATCAGAACACTGTCCACCAAAAACATCCCAAAATCATCAAGTTTGAAGCCATGTTTTAAGCACTTGCTCATATATCGAGCTCTAACACCAAATGGGCACTGAAACCATATCAAACCCAGATCCCAAAACCCCTGCTTTCACATTGGAA
Organism: Sextonia rubra; assembly: GCA_037013555.1. Taxonomy (NCBI): domain Eukaryota; kingdom Viridiplantae; phylum Streptophyta; class Magnoliopsida; order Laurales; family Lauraceae; genus Sextonia; species Sextonia rubra. The sequence continues at coordinate 10,983,082 of JASUAD010000007.1, read as the reverse complement.
TTATAATCAAATAGCATCACAAAACCATCAGACTGACGAGATCTAGATGTACCCAAGTCATGAAACGACCTCTAAATCAAAATGGGCACTCAAATGACATCGAACCCAGATCCCAAAATTCAATCTTTCACAGTAACAAGCAGGTAAAAAACCAAATCCACCAAGAAATAACCAATCAAACCCAATCAGAAATCACCCACACGTTCTAAATCGAAATGGGCAGACAAATGAACTCAAACCCAGAATCAAAATAACCCCCACAAACAAGAATTAGAAGCACAAACATGAACATTTCAATCAATGAAGTTTGATTGAAATCAAAACAAAAGGAGAGACAGGAGAGAGATTGTTATCAATTACTTTGCCGTATTTTTGGGAGAGATGAAGAACTTCTGAGGCGATCTCGTTGCGGATTGTCTGGGCGATGGCTTTGCCATCGATGATCGTAGCCTCCTTTTGCTGCTCGGACGCCATTGATTGCAGCAGAGAGAGAGAGAGAGAGAGAGAGAGAGAAAGAGAATACACTGTACTTCCGTGTATATACAGAGAAACTAAAAGCGCAGCCTCCAATATTTTATCGTGTCAGGCGGAAGGGACTCAAGTGCATACACAGGTGTATGTGAATTCTGTGTTGGGTGGGCCACGTTAAATCCAAACCGATCAAATTCACAATCGATCAGACGGGCCTTGACCTGGAAATTCTGGCTGAAAACTTTTCTTTTCCCATTTTTATCTCTAATTTTTTCTTTTGCTTTTTAACGTATATGGGTTAGCTTTTCTTAAAATATAGAGGATTTTATTCTGCAAAAATCCGCCTAGATGATGCCTACACAAAAAAGGCCGCCAACCTTTTTTTTTTATTTTTTTTTCAAATATCAACGAAGATAAAAGAGGAAAAAAGGGGTCAGTTACGTAAGGTACATGTAATGCTAGCATCACTTTCCAATTCGTTTAAATAAAAAAAAACTGTACAAAAAAGGTTCAAAGGATCTGTTTTTAAGAGCTACAGGGTCCTTTTTACGTAGGTGTCATCTAGGTGGAATTTTTCCGTAAAATCTTCTATAATATAAGGGCCCATAGTTAGTTGGGGCCACTGGTTGTGCCTTATGTTGAAAGAACCAAGTTAACTGACACTATTCAAGCTCTAATTTCATATTAATTTCAAAATTTTTTATAGATGTAAAAGCAATTGTAAATGCTGAGGAGGTTGAAATTAAGAAAATTCAAAAAGGACATTTAGAACTTCTTAGGTTGTTGGAATTCATAATTTTAGCAAAGAATATAGTATTTTTAAATGTTTAGGGGACAATTGTATCGTCAATATTAGAAATTTTCAGTGTATTGTCAAAGACTCTGCTAAAAAAATAGGCCAAGGATTGAACCATGGGTACCCAGCCAGAATAGAGATGTTCATGGGTAGGCCAGGATGAGGAATATGTATGCCCACCTTGACTTTGGAAACATAGACATGCATCTTGCCCAAGTTTGACATGAAAAGTAAACTTCAGGCCCTAACTCACCCATTTAATCAATGAGGTTCACCCAAATCAAACTTTTCAGCAACTCTTTGGGCAAATTTATCTCTAAATTACAAGTAGCTGAGCTGGGTCAAGCTTTGGTTCTTTTAATCACTTAATTCAAGCCTAGCCCGAACACTAAAAGGGCCCAAGGTCTAAGCCAGCCCAAAGCATTTTAGACCTTGATAGGAATTGAGCTGGCCGGGGCCATAAGCTCCCCTATCCGTGAGCAGGTGCTCTGCCTTCTAGGAAGGAATTTATTACTGCAGGAGTGGATATAATTTCCTTGGGACAGAATCTCTAATTAGTCCTAACTCCCTTGGTCGGGTTAAAAAAAGGAAAGAGAAAAAAAAAAGAAACTATACATCCATATCAATTGGTTATAAAATTCTGCCAATGCCAAATGGTGGCCCCGTGGCATAAAAAATGGCAGCAATAGATCATTATTCTTTTATTACTACAAACTTATAACAATCAATTTGAAAAACTTCAGGTCATTGTTCAAGAACTCAGCTTTGGGATTAGAACGAAATCCTGAATGCATCACATATTGATTTGAAAAAATGCCAAGAGTTATAGAATAGTCCAAAGTCAGGAAATAATCTTATCCTCTCCTACAAGGACAAGACAAAAAACACAGCTTTTAGTCAATAGTGACAACACCACAAAAAACACAGCTTTTAGTCAATGACAATCTATCGTGGAATCCATTGCAATTACAATCAAATTAAAACATGTTCAGACCAAATGATTTCCACTTCCTTCAGGTACAATAACAAGCATTTCTGATATCTCTATTACAGTCTGAGACATCTTTCACTAGATGACTTAGGCCTACATAATCCATCAGCAGATCAAATCACTAGGCCAAAATACCCAACTGGGCAACCATTTCTCTCCTTTGATTAACACTACATATTCTTATGGGTAGTCATCTGGCACAATATATGTTACACACATTTTTACTCCTAAGTGTGGCTCCAAGGCCCCAAAAACATGACTGTTCTTATTGGGTCTTCAACGCTCGATTTTCGCCGTCTGTTAGTTTCTTTCCGGTTAGGCGGGGACTGACCCATATGGCCTGTTACTGAGATCGTCGCCGCATTGTCGACAACCTTCTTCAGTTTCTCTTTGAGCCTTCCCAGGGAGCCTTCAGCTGGAACATGTTTTGTTTCCATGGCCGCTTGGTGAGAGTTTTTGGTATAGGATTTGTGACTCAAGGGGCCTTGAGGGGGTATTTGTAGGAGAAGCTCCACTGATAGGTGGGAGGGGGGGATGAATGTGGACCACTGACTGGCGGGCCATGATGTGGAAGGTCAGGCCCATCATGTCCTGTTTGGATAGGATGGATGTGTCATGGCTGTGGATGCCAAATCAGCACAAACAATTCAAAGAGTGGTCCAAAGATTCTTGGTTATTTGTCTTTGTCCTTGATAGCATGTGTTGGTTATCTGTTTTTTCATTAGCTAGGCAAGCTGGACCTCAGTTATCAGTCTATTATTCGGAGGAAAGGATGATCTTAATGCATAATTTATACTCATTAAGATCAATCATTGTCACTTAAAAATGTTTTTTTTTTCTGTGGGATTGGATTGCGCGCACATTAATGCGATTTTCTTTTTTAATTTGATGCGTGAGGTTTAGTCAAGTGAGATTATAATGATGTGGAGAAATGAGGAAGAGGAGGTGGAGCAAAATGTTGCATTGTTCAAAATTTTCCCCTATGCTCAATTTTCTTTTCTCCTTATTGAGTCCCGGGGCCCTCAAGGGTATGTTTGGATGAGAAATAAATATGTAGAAAATGAAGATGTAGCAAAATGAGCATCAAAATCATAGTGCAGACGGTTCTTTCCTTCGGTTTTCTTTACATCCAAACGGACCTTTATTGAATATTTTGCGAATCGAGGTTATGGAAAATTATTCACTAAACTAACAGTTTTCTTGACCTCATGATGTGAACAGTTTTGTCCGCTTGTTTTTCTGCATCCAAAGAACACTACAAACAATCCCTAAGTGTGCTAGTTGAGCGAATTTAACTGTGGTCTATGATCAAATTGCTAGACCAATGTGGTCAATTGGATTAAGGGGGAGATTGTTGGACTGCCTATTTTGTGGTCCAATATGACCAAATGGATTAGGCCAGTTATGTGTCCAAATAAAACATTTTTTTGTCAACAGGCGGCCAGGCTAGGCTAACCACAAATCGGGTTGGCCTGACCCAGTTGGCCACGCCCAGCTGCCCATTTGGCCGGGGCGTTGCCGCGGTGCGCAAGGGCAAAGTAGCGTACTATCAGCACACTTTTTTCATTTTTTTAACATCAACTTTAAGTAAAAAAAAAATACTTTGAAAAAATCCAAAATAAGAATAAAAAGAATTCAACTGTAATTTTTTTCTTTCATGATTAATCATGATTGAAGCCAAAAATAAGATGACATCAAACCCACAGATTTTGAACCTCTATGTAATTTGTTAAATGAAAAAAGTAATCCATAAACATAAAATGATAACATCATCCCCATCTCTTCTAGATTGGATTGGACACTGTATTCCTCATTTCTTAGACTATTATTTTCAATAATGGAATGCCCTTTATCAAGTACCCAAAATAACTTTCTTGTGGGTATTTGGGTGATTCCCGGAAGAATCAGGAAGCCCTAAAATTTTAGAATATGATAATGAAATATAATTGTTCATTTATTATACACAAAACCAAGCTCTGATATCAAATGTTAGATATCTTATTATTCCAAGATCGTTACTCATAAATTTAAAACATAATGAATAATACCTAAATCCGTAGCTCTTCCTTAACAAAATAATGATCTAATTCTAAATAAACAACAAAGTATCAACGAACCCTATCCTGAAATTTTAAGGTCAACTCGTACTTGAAAACCTACTAATTCAAATAACTATGTTGTGCACTTAGAAGAATATGATATTGGAATTAAAGAAGATCCAAAGACATTTAAAGATGTCACTATAAGTGAGAATTCTGAAAAATTGTTAGATGCAATGAAAGATGAAATCGAATCAATGGCTATGAATAAAGTTTGGTATATTGTTTAATTACCCAATGGATCCAAGGCTATTAGTTGCGAATGAGTCTTCAAGACCAAAAGGGACTTATAGGGAAAGTTAAGCGATGTTGAAGCTCGACTTGTAGCCAAAAGTTTCACACAAATAAAAGGAATTGATTAGAGCAAGACCTTACTCTCTTGTATCAAGAAAAGACTCATTTAGGATTATCATAGTACTTATAACTCATTATAAGTTAGAGTTACATCAAATGGACGCCAAAACCGTTTTTCTAAATGGAAATTTAGACGAAGAGATGTACATGGAATAACGAAAAGTTTTTGTGAAACAAGGTCAATCTAAACTAGTCTACAAATTGAATAAGTCAATAAACGGTCTTAAATAAGCCTCCCTACAATGGTATTAAAAATTCAACTGTGTGATTACATCATTCAGATTTTCAAAAAATGTGGTTGATCACTGCATTTATCTCAAAGTTAGTGGGAGTAAATCTGTGATCTTAGTTTTGTATGTCGGTGATATTTTGTTAGCTAGTAATGACCTCGAAATGATTAGTGAAACCAAGGGACATCTTAAAGGAAATATTGCTAAGAAAGACATTATTAAAACAACTTTTGTAATAGGAATCAAGATCTATTGAAATAGATCACAAGGAATTCTTGAGTTGTCACAAGAAGCCTATATATATCAAAATAATCATTAAAAGATTTCATATGAAAGGATACAAAGCCCAATCCACACCCATGACTAAGGTGATAAATATAGTAAAGATCAATGTCCAAAAAAAAAAAGATATTAAACGAAAGCATATGGATAATTGTCCATACGCCGTTACAATTGGGAGCTTAATGTATGCATAAACATGTACTAGGTACAATGTTGGTATTGCGGTGGGCATGCTCAATAGATATCTAAGTGATTCAGGTATAGACCATTGGATAGGAGCAAAGAAGGTCTTAAGATATCTGAGTGGAAGTAGGAATTACATGCTCACATATAAAAAGACTAATCAGATATTCTGACGCAAACTTCACCGGATGCCTCGATACAAAAAGGTCTAACCTTAGCATACAATTTTTTTTAAGCTGGTGGGGCAGTGTTTCTTAGAGAAGTGCGAAATAAACATAGTCACTTTATTTACATTTGACACAAAATATGTAGCATGTTTCAAAGTCACAAGACATGCTTTATGAATGCGCGAATTTATTTTAGGGTTACAAATAATTAATTTAGAAAAAGCCTATATAGGGTACCGAGGAATTTAATTTCGTTGGTTTTGAAAAAAAGGAATGTCTCCAAATGTTACATTGAAATTTTAAAAAATATATATGAAGAAGCAGTAACAAATGTGAGAACTAGATGTGGAGAAACAGGTGGATTCCCCATGACTATAAGTTTGCATCAGGGATCAGCCTTAAGCCTTTATCTTTTTACATTAATTATGGATGAGTTAACTGTGCATATTCAAGAAGAAATAGCATGATGTATATTATTTGCAGATGATATAGTATTGGTAAATAGATCAAGAGATGGTGTAAATGCAAAACTCGAGAGATGGCGAGAGGCATTAGAATCTAGAGGTTTTAAAATTAGTAGTACAAAGATAGAATATATGAATTGTAACTTCAGTGGACATATTCAAAGTATTGAAACCACTATCAAAATTGAAACCCATGAGATACCACGTAGAGATTCTTTTCGGTACCTAAGCTCGATGATTAGTAAGGATGAGTAGATTAACGAAGATGTGGAGCATAGGATAAAAGCTGGATGGTTGAAATGGAGGCTAGCTTCTAGAGTGCTTTTGTGACAGATGAATACCAACGAAATTAAAGGGCAAAATTTACAAGACAGTAGTTAGACCAGCTATGACATATGGAGCAGAATATTGGCCAATTAAGAAGACGCATATATATAAGATGAATGTAGTAGAGATGAAAATGCTTAGGTGGATGTGTAGGAAAATCAGGAAAGATAAAATTAGAAATGAGTACTTTCGAGAGCATTTAGGGGTACCGCCAATATGGGATAATATTAGAGAAACTCATTTAAGATGGTTTGGGCATGTTAAGCATAAGCTCGTAATAGCACCGGTGAGAAAATGTTTAGCTATACTGGTGAATGGTCGATCAAGAGGTAAGAGTAGGTCAAAGAAAATATTGATGGAGGTCATTGAATCAGATTTGAAGAAATTTAACTTATCTAAGGATTTAGCTCCAAATAGAACAGAATGGAGAAACAGAATTCATGTAGTCAACCTTAACATTGTTAGGATAAGACTTTGATGATGATGATGATGATGAAATAATTGATACAATTTCTCAACCTCTGAGAATTTATTGTGATGCAGCTAGAAATTTGCACTGAATGACAAAGTGACAAGTAAATCTAAATTTCTAGAAGTTAAATAAATTGTGTTAAAGGAAAAGGTACAAGATCAATTCGTATTAATAATTAGAGCTCTAATGAGCTTTTTATTCGCAAATCCTTTAACGAAAGCCTTGGAGCCAAAGGCTTGTAACGAGCGTATCAATAATATGGGGTTAAAGGAACTACTTTATTTGGATCTAATGGGTACATTGGCTGTATACATTAAAATAACAATTTCGTAATTTTTTTTATCGAATGTTGCATGCATGTAAAATGGATACAAGGAAAATATTAAAGTAAATTGCATAATAAAACCCTCTAAATAAAATTGCCATGAAAATATCATATTTAATTCCTGTAAAAAAACTTAGTTAAGTGAACATGCTCATAAAGTATAAATGGTCCAACACAAACACCATAATTATCTCTATATCAATGACAAAATTGTGCCCTAAAAAAGGTTTGCCTGATAGCTTTGGAGATCATAACTTAATTATGCAACATAAAGTGCATGCCCTCGATGATACATTTTTTGTGGTTAAAATCAATAGTACCTTCAATGATGAGAACAGCCTCTTACCTTAATGGTAAGAGGTAGGCCTATCAATTTGGCCCTTTAATTGGGGCCCGGTGCAACCCTTGTTGAGGGCTTTCATTTTGTGAACAAGCCTTAGGGTTGCGCTGGGATAAAATTTTCCAGGCCCTCAAATTTTGAAGGGACGAGATAGGACAATAACAAGCCGGGCCCTTATATTTTTTCTTCATTTTTAAAAATATATAGTTATATATATGGTTTGAAATGCCCCTTATAATTATATATATGGGGTTTATTTATTTTTAGCAAATTATATGCATTAAATGAATATATAAGAATGCATAGATATGAAACTCTTTTTATACTTTTTAGAAATCTTTTTTTGGAGTATTGTAGAAGATTAGGTAATAAATCTTGTTCAGCGAATGAAGTTGAACCTAGTAATATGTTATCATGTGATGATGGTGAAGATGACTTATTTTAGTATTTAAAGAAAAAAACAAAAAAAGTAGTAGTCAAGGAAAAACTAAATTAGATTTTTACTTGGAAGACCCTAGAGAACAATGTATAACATTAGATATATTAGATTGGTAGAAAATAAATTCAACGAAGTATCCAATTTTATCAAATATGGCTCATGATATCTTAGCTATTTTTATTTCTGCAATTGCTTCTAAGTCTACATTTAGCACTGAAGGAAAGATACTTAGGCCACATGAGACTTATTTAAAATCAGTGGCAATCATGCCTTAGTTTGTGTACATAATTGGTTACATGCTCAAGAACATAGTAATAGTAAATATGATGATAAGATGCATTACATGATTTATTAGACATATTGAAAAGGATTAAATTTTAAAAATTTTATCAAGCATTATTGTTTAAATTAGTTTTACATATACAATACCTTTTGCATATAAAATATGTATCATTACAAGTACTATTAAGTATTATCAGAAGTTTTTATTTTATATTATTTAACATATCATTGGATGTATTATTATTAAGTATCATTTGATGTGTTATTTATATCATTAGAAGTAGTATTAAGTATCATTATAAGAAATTATTATATAAACTAATTTTTAATTTGCCATCAATCAATTAAAAAAAAATTTAAGTATGCCCCACTTGCTTTATTGCAACCATTGTCAGTCTCAAGCCCGAATAAAGGTGGTGAATGTTAGATTGACATTCGATGTTTGATGACAAATTAAAAATAATTTTAAAATGCAATTCTTATTTTCAAGCCTTAGGCCCAACCTTAGCCCTTGAGGGTAAAGTAGGAGTCTAAGTAGAGTAGACCCTTCGAGGGCTTCAGCTAGCCCAAGGCCAATACAACCCCCGGGCCTGGACCGCCACTGACAGGCCTGGCAAGAGGTGTCAATTCTCATATGTCGAATCTTAAGCATGCCCACCTTCTCTTACTCAAGGGCTCTCTCACCTTACTTGAGGGCTCCAACGCCCCACCCGAGATACACAACCTTCACCTGAGAGCGATGTACCAAAAAAATACCATAGATGAAATTTTTTTTATAATTAAAATCAATAAAACTTCTTAAACCACCGAAAGAGATTGAGAAATTTTTGTTGCACAATCATTAAAGCGTGAGTAGTAAGGGCCGCAAGTATTAGTCTATGGGCCATTTGACAAGTGTGTCATCAACTGGGTGGTCCAGATATATTGATGTATTCTCTAATTAGACAACAAATCACTTGGTCATATATGCCATACATGCACATAATCATTATTCCTTCAAGAGAAATTCGAATGGAATTTAGAGCATCTTTTCTGCAATTGATGGGATATCTGTGATGTTTAAAACCGAATCTCCTTTGGGCGTATGATTCTATTCTCACTAGCAACATGCTGGTGTGATGGCTGAAAAATGAGAGTAGGAGAACATCTCCTTTGGTGCGAAAGAGTAGTAGAATGTTGAAATGTTGTGGACCAATTGCATACACTTTGAGTTGCACTTATTTTGATGGGACTTCTCATTCATGAATGCCTATCATAGCCTTTTATTTTTAGTTTCTTAGAACATTTCACTGCTTATTTATCATGGTGAAATGCTCTCAAGCAGGGAATAAGATCTTGACCGTTGATGGAAAGAATTTGACATTGGGTTATAATTTTCTTACGAGTTCTACATATGTTAGCTGAAATTCGAAACATTCACATAAAAATAGGGAAGGAGAAAAAATTGATAATATAAGAGTCGGCTGATTGATCTAGGCAGCCCATTTTCTCCAAGCCACTTAGCATGGATGCCCGTGCTAAAAATCAAATTGATTGGGTGCTCTTCTCCATCCAAAAACTTTCATACCCACCCTGCTTTGCTCTGGTAAATACCCCTATATTGGGTTTTATTTTGTATTCTGGTTTAGCCAAATTAGTTGTTTGGATTAGCTAAAACTGAGGTTAAAAATATTTTAGTCATTAAATTTAAACGCTGTATTAAATTGTGTAATTGCTTGATAGTGTAATTTGTTAGAATAGGGAGGGAGAGAGAGAGCTCTTATTCATGAGATTTCTGTGTGTACATAATGGGGGGAGGAGGATCTTATTTATAGAATAAGATTGCTTCCTCCCTAAGCAACCTAATAGGGAAAACCCTAATTCTTAGTAATCCCTTTATCTCATGTGGGTCCCAATGTGGGCATCCACATATGATAATACATCTTATAACACTCCCCCTTGGATGACCACCATTCAATGACAGTTGCCTAATTAAAACCTTGCAAAGGAAAAACCCAGTGGGATAAAAACCAAAGCGAAGGAAAAAGAGTACAATGTTCTACAGGATCATTGACTTGGTGTTGGACGTGCATAATGCTGCCTCGTTAAAACCTTAACTAGGAAAACCCAGTGGGACAAAACCTAGAGAAGGAAAAAGAGTACAGCGCACATATGTCCTGGGTAGCATACTTCAGGATGCCTCCCCCTGATGACTACTCCCCCTGATGATAACATCTTTGTACATAATTAAGCATGTCAATCTCGTATACAATTTCTAAAATGCTGAGTTTTGACAAAACTTCGTAAACTGATCAGCCAGGTTGTTGCTTGAACGAACTTGCTTGACTTCAATCTTGTTATTCTTTTGAAGCTCATGAGTGAAGAAGAACTTTGGTATAATGTGTTTCGTCTTGTCATCTTTAATGTATCATTCTTGAATCTGTTGAATACATGCCCCATTGTCTTTGCAAATAATGCTCGGAGTACCTGTACTAAGAAGTAATTGACAAGAACTACATATATACTGAGTTAAATATTTTTTTGCCATACACATTCCCCACTGGCTTAAAAATCTCAGCATGGTTAGAATAAGTAGCTATCAATAGTCAATTTAGTAGAATATCAAAAATAATGATATTGACATAAAGAACATATAACATGTCTATGAGCGATCCTTATAAGGATCAGGGATATATCCTGAATTTGTATATCCTACAAAATTTGGTTTCAGCCATAAAACAGACATAGATATCATAGCACTTGTTTAATACCAATCCAAAGCCTTTGTGCAAAACTATATATGGGAAGCATATTTATAAAGAATAAAAATCTCATTAGAACTTCTCTCGATCTGCGGGTCGAGATAAAATAGTCAATAGTTTTCTCGAGCTCTTCTGGAGTCTCGATTAGATTTATGTTATTCATGTAAATAACATAAACTTTTACTATTATAAATCCATGTAAGGATTGTATACACAGGAACAGGCAAATGAGATTGTTTTCATACTCTTCCTTATATAAACATTTATTAAGACGATTGCACCATATTCTTCTGGAATGCTTCAGGCTGTACAATGAACGTCTTACTTATATTGAGTACGTACTCTCTGACTTTGCTTCAAAGCAAATTCTTCTGGGATTTTCATATATATAACTGTGTATGTTTTCAATCCCAAGTTTCTACAGGAAACCTTATATCACAAGTTTGCCTTTCGTTCATTTTCCTTACAAACACCCATTTGTAACCTACAGGGTTAACACCATCTGGGGTTTGTACTATATGTTCATATATACCACGTCTATTTAGAGATTGTAATTCCTTAATGGTATCTCTTTATTTTGGCCAATATATTCTTTGTCGACATTCATTTATAGAACGTGGTTTTATATCCCAAACAACATTCTTAATTTCCATTGATATTTGAGTAGCTACCGCATATACAAATGCGTCATCGATGATAATTTCATTTTTATCCCATCTCTCTCTTGAATAATTATAAAGTATAGAGATCTCTTTATTTATTGGGTACCCATTGCCTCTTCAGGGGCTTTCAGAGTCTCTTCTGGGACTCATGTCTCTTCCGGGACATTAATTTCTTCAGGTTTTTTTTAGAGAGAGTGGATTTTGTCATAAACTCTTCGGGAGTATACCTCTTCTGGAGTATGATTGGGATATGATTGCTCATTTCTCTTCTTCTGGAGAGTTGAGTCCTTGAAACCTATAAGTCTACCATGCTTCTGGCATGTGTAGATTCATTTGCTGTCATATTTGGACTTTGTTCTTCAGGAACATTAATTCGTACTTGTCCTACAGGGACATTAATTCATGCTTGTGTGTTCATAGCCGATACATGTGACCTAGTCACTTTTGCTGCATCATTAAAAGCATCAGGAAATTCATTTGTAATTAAGTGCACAATTCTCCGTACTTCATTCTCACATTGTGAAGTACATAAATCTAGATGAGATTGAGTGGAAGTATTCCATATTAATTCTCGTCGTTCTTCAGGAACGGATTGTTCTTTAGGAACAAGGTGTTCTTCAGGAACTCTTTTATCTCCCCCTAAAGGCGAGAAGACCGTCTTATCAAGATGACAATTAACAAAAAACGAACAATGAATATATCTCCTGTCATTGGGTCTAGATATCCATTAATTAGGGTGAAGTATAACCAACATAGAGTCTACGTTGTAAGCTCCTGCAAGTCACAAACCTACGATATCAAGCCTTATAAATTTAATAACATGCTTAAGGATGTGTATCCTAGGTTTAATAATATGTGCTAATGGACAGGATTAGATAGGTTCACAAATGTCACACAATATCCTTTGCGAAAAGGATGGTCAATAGATGGTACTCTTAGGAGTACATAACAGAATTATCAATAATTTGCCAAAGCATAGTACCCCTAGGATAACCTAATCTATCCTGCCAAAGCATTAAAGCCTGATGGTCACTAAGTTGAGGGCTCGCTGTAAGCTTTCTGGCTTAACTTTGTCGTTTTGCTCATAATCGAATATGATTCGATTTGTAAAGATTGTCTTGTAACATAGCCTTGAAATATGAGGAGAATGCACTTAGCTTTTCTAGTATCAGCTTTTGGCTGTCAATACTAGTAATGATGTACAAATACCATTATGTAGGCTCTTCCGGAGCATTCAAGTATTTGTACGGATACAGCTATGATTGATGCCGTGCACGAATGAAACACTAATTCAGAGAAAAACTTCTGGTTTTTTCAATGTAGTGTGTTTTGTTGCACTGTCTACTGGACAGATATTATCCTTAGCTTCATGCATTTCATGAGCCATAGAGCAAGTAATAATAAACTCACATAACTAGGTAATCGCATTGCAAAAATAAAAGTAAGAACAACTAAACAATTCAGCATTCAAAACAAATATAACATAATATACGGGGGATTAAAAATAAGTCCTAACATTCAACAAAATATCTAAAAACTGAACTCAATGTTCAAACTCATAAAAGTAGTTGTAGGTCTTCCAGACCATGCTTGGTGGTTCTCCCAATTTCCAAACAAAATGCCTTTTCAATCACCTCTCCTGGGGTGGTTTATTTGCATCTCTACTGGAGAACATATTATATCTACCTCTTCTGGAGGGATTTTAATTGACTAATCTGGCATTTATTTCAAGCATTGGGTGTATGACCATCTGCTGGTGATCATCCCTGTCTAATGGGGATATAATGGCGCGGAAAATAAGAGCGTATGCCATATCCTTCAGGGATATTTTATTTCCGACTTTGATAGTATCACCAAACCTTTTTAGAGTGTGTTAAGATCGATTTACTAATAACAATCAAACAAAAATAGAACTTCGGGTTCTCAATATCTGATGACAAAATACAATGAAGAATTGGCCAATCAGAAAGTTAGAACTTCGGGTTCTTAACTAATGAATCAGAACTTCTAGTTCTGTCAATACTTCAGGCTAGTGATAGAACTTCAGGTTCTTAGAACTACTGGTTCTATCAAAACTTCAGGTTTGAATCACAACTTCTGGTTCAATCAAAACTTCAGGTTTGATTTCATGGCCTTCGTATCGATCTACACTACTTTGAATCTTTAGAAATTAATGCTCCAAATATGAATCTTCAGGTTCATATTCCAAATCTTAGAACTTCTGGTTCTAGATAATGTATGGATCTTCAGGCCCACGTTATTCATTGGAAATAGAACTTCAGGTTCTATTATACACAATTACTGCTTTGGCAATAACAAATTCATCAAGACTAAAATTTCATATAATCATATAGTGATAATGATACCTAAGTAATTATATCAAGCATGCAGTACAATGTTATAGAATATAAAAATAAATGTATGTGAGAAACAGAAATAAAATGTAGAACTTCAGGTTCTTAACATCCAATCAAAGATAATAATAAAAATGTGATGAGGAATTGAGAAATTTGAAGTTTAGAACATTAGGTTCTCAACTTAAGAATCAGAACTTCTGGTTCTAAAATAGTTCATAGATCTTTCAGTACAAGTTAGAACTTCAGGTTCTAGATTAGGATACTTCATGGATCTTCATGTCCGAGTTAGAACTTCTGGTTCTAAATTAAAATAACATACAGAATTGCAGGTTCAGATTATTTATTCGATATAGAACTTCTAGTTCTAAGTATTAGATGAAACTTTGAGTATGTATTGTGGATCTGAAAACTTCTGGTTTCAGAGTAAAATAACTAACGGATCTTCTGGTCCGAATTTGAAAGAACTTCTGGTTCATAGATTAAAATAATTTACGGAACTTGGAGTCCGAATTATTGATTCCATATAGAACTTCTAGTTCTAAATATCGTATGGAACTTCGGGTTCCAATTTCTTGCATAGAACTTCTGGTTCTATTTATGATCCATGATTTTCAATTTTTATCATGATCTCTTTTCAATAAAAGAAGACGAATAATCATCACAAGGATCAAATGATAAATATTTGTAGATTTAAAAGAATAAAGATAAATGCAAACTAATAAGAGATCATAAAATAAGGAGAAATTACTTAACTTTTAAATCATCCTCTTTTTGTGATGCCAATGCGTAGATCTGCTCACGAGCTTTCCGTAGGTACAAACGGATCTCAAATCGGACTTCGGATCGTCAAGATATCGCAGAAACAAGTCTATGCCATCGATCCGGTCAAATCTACCTTTGACCGTACTATTCGCTGACATCAGCAGGCTGACGTCATCCGGATGACATCAGGCACTGTGCTTTGTTCAATGGTTCAGGTCGATCTGACCCGACCCGAACTGACCTAGCCTGATGGGCTATTTTGTAATCAGTTCAGGTGGGTCGACCTGACCTAAGTCTGACCTGGGTTTGAAATACCCAGGCATCTCTTTCCTCTCTGGTCCCTGCAACTAGAAGAACCAGAAAAGCTTCTTCCTCTTTGGCGTCGGTGTGGAAAGGGAAGGTGATCACCGGCGGACTGACATCAGAGGTGACGATGACTAGTCCCGTGATCGCAGCAGTGGCGGGGGCCGCAGCAGTGATGGCGGGGGCCGCAGCAGTGATGGCAGTGATCGAATACAGTGAAGTCGTTGCAGTTGAATAGAAGCGATTTCTTCTTCTTTTTTTTCTTTTGGGGGAAACTGATCATAATTTAGAACCTCCTCCGAGGCATGATCGTAGGCGGCGATCGTCCCCACCGGCTGCCCCCGGAAGAAGACCAGAGACCTCCTGAGCGCCTCCCACGCCTCCGCAAACATTGGATAAGGCTCAAACGAGGTCCTAGAATACGATCCTGGCGTCCCCAATCCTGACCGTCCTCCAGGCGTCGATACACCATCCAAACTCTCCTTTGATCTTCCGGTGAGTCCGGGAGCCCAGGCTGGTGGCCCAGAGTTTCGCGACGTCGTCAACGACGACGAGATCGGAGTCGAGGTAGATCACGCGCTCGACGCAGATCGGGGGGGTAGTATCGATCTAATGGAGATTGGGGTGGTATCAATATTTCCCCAATATTGATAGTTCCGCGCGTAATACAGCGGCTGCTCGAGGGTATATTTATCGTTGTTAATCTATTGATTGTGGGTAGTTTCCATTGTACTGCTTTTCGCAACAAGTAGTTTGAGGGCGAAGTGGAGAACGGTGGGGTTGCAATGGAATGGACAAATAGAAGAGGATCCACGGTCTTTCCCGGATCCATCTTCGATTAGGCTGCTAGATATTGGAGTCTGAGAAGGCTACAGGCACGGAGGACTCAAACTCCCTTATAGTTCTATGTTGTAGAGAAGAGTGGGGCAGTTGGTTCTCGCTCGTTGGACTTCGTCTTTCAACTGTCGCCGGAATTGGAAAGGCCTCTAATTAGTGGCGCAAGGGGCAAGGGATTTTGCGTTTAATCTATTTCTCAACAGTTCTCTGTTGGGCATACATTGCGGAAGAGAAGAAACAAAGGGTTATCCTATTTCAGTTTTTCGCCTAAGAACAGGGGGGTTTGCCAATTTGCATGCTCTTTCATCGGAGAAGGACCAAGGAGAGGCAACATTCACCGCAATCCTCGCCCCTTGAAGAAGGGGCTGCAAGATCCCTCATCTCTGCTGCCGGTTGTCGTCGCCCATCCCTCCCGCTGCCTCGCCATTGCCCGACTGCCGGTTGCCATCAATGCTGAGGAAAAACAATAGAGGGAAGGGAGCCTGAGGTTGGACGCACAAACAGAATTGGAAAGACAAAGGGGAAAGGGTGGCATAGTAGGGGTGTACACGGTTCGGATTGGATCGGATTGAGCCAAATCCGTCACCAAACCGTTACCTACGGATTGACGGTTTTATAATCTGTCACCGATCCGTTGCCCTTTAAAATCGATCCGAACCGAACCGCAGATCAACGGTTTGGATCGGTTAAAACCGTTCAATCCGTTGGTAGAAGCCATGATAGAAATTCTTTTGCAATAAAATAAGATAAAAATAGATTTAAAAGTTGTAGGTGGCCCATTGGTAAAACTTGATCATAGGTGGCCCGTCTCTATCCTTCCTATGTGACCATTCTCAAATTATTAGATGAAGTCATTGTTAAAATCAACACGTTAGACATGTTTGTTTTATGAAATGTCTTGAAGAGATTAGATTTTGAAGAGGTTTAAAAGGGACACATTCAACTATCCTATGGGCTTCCATAAGGTGATTATGGTATAAGATAACTGCCACATCACCAGATATATAATGTAGAATACAAGTAATAATAGAAAGATATACAAGTAGATACCGTAAATAAAATCTTTAAGTAAAAACCCTAAATTTTGAATACTTTAAAAGCATAAATGAATAGTTAGCATATATCAAATTAATTTTTTAACCGAATCTCACTCTTCCAACTGAAAGAGAATTGTATTACCAGTTTCATAAGGTCTTTCAAGGATCCTAACAAAAACTCACTAGAAAAATTTTAATAAAAGGATAAAACAAAACACACAAAACACTTAAACTTTCTGGAAGATATTTTGCAATGAATACCACACAAAACACTTAAATCTTCTGGAAGAAATTACTGTCTTTTAATATTTTTTATATAAAAATAAAAAAATATATTTTTTATTTTAACGGATTGGATCGGTTTAAATCCACGGATTGAGGGTAAAATCCGTCACCAATCCGTTACTAACGGATTAGGATTTTTCCAATCCGTCACCAATCCATTATCCATCGGATCGGTTAAAAAACCGCGGATTGGATCGGATCGGATCGGCTTAACGGATTAACGGATTTTTTGTACACCCCTATGGCATAGGGTCTTACGGTTGTCTGTTGCAGAAAGAACAAAGAGGGTCGGATCTAGTCCAGGTCGGTTCAAACCTAACCTGTGGAGTTGTAGCCCCGAGCAACTAGGTCCAGGTCAAGTCAGGCTAGATCTGGTCCACAGAAAGCCCAACCTGGTTAGGTGTTCAAGCCAGTTTCTGCTAGGGCTAGGTGGACTCGAACCGTTCTTACAGAGAAACCCTGCAGTAGGTGCAAAGTGACCTCAGCAAAGTATAGTCAAAGTAGTATGACCGGAAATCAATGGCTAAGCTTTTTTTTTTTTCCTGCAATGTCTTGATCGTCCGATGTCTGATCGAAGATACGTTTGAGCCTACGGACTTGTTGTTAGTAAATCTACTTGTGTGTAGAAGAAAATGGCAGTTTAATGGTCAATAAGTATGTTTGATTAATCAAAGTGAATAAAATTGTTTCTGTAATATTGAAGCCATCTGGAGTTGAATTTTAGATTCGTTTTTTTCAGTGTACTCGCGGTGACGAGATCTACGAGGTAGACAGAAGATATTGACAGTTTGATGGACAGAAAATTGTGAGACAAAAGAAATCAAGTGATTCATGATAATAACAATGGATTCAAGTATTACAGGTCAGATTAAAGTATTTAATGGAGAAACGACTTTATAGATTGGCAAGAAAGAGTCATAGACTTTGTGGCACGGTAAAGATTAAAAAGTGTTACTTGATGTCATGGACAGAAGACTACTCCAAGACTTTGTGGAAAGCTTAGATCCACGTCGAAGGAGTTGAGAATGAGCAAATGCACCAAAGTGGAAGGAAAAGCAAAAGAATTATAATCTGAAGATGGTAATGTACAAGAAAGCTTAGATTCGGATGACAACGATTCACTTTCATTCATTATAGGTATGAGTCAAATTGGTGATTCATAGTATTTGGATTCTAAATCTTCCTATCATGTGTTCAAGTAGAGATTGGTTGGCACTTACAAATCTCATGCTGACGAATCTATTCTTATGGGAGATAATGCAAACTTGATGAGCATTGGGATAAAAGCGGTGAAGATCTGGGCATATGATGAGATTGTTCGGACCCTAACGAATGTGATGGATATTCCTGGTTTGTAAAGGAATTTAATTTCTTTAGTTACCTTAAACTGCAAATGCCACAAGTGCACTATAGTATATGTAGTTGCAAAGGTGGAAAAAAGAATATTGGTCATCATGGAGGGTGAGATGGTCAGAGATCTCTACAGGTTGATAAGGGATGCTTTTTCAGGTAAAGGAATGAAGGAGACATTAATTAACAAGGGAGGAAATCCATGGTTGAGGTGAAGTTAGATGTGATGAGATTATTGGAAGATAAATTGATGGGTCTTCAATGATATCATCTAGTGGAAGTCTAGAAAGACCTGAACAGAGATAATTTTCCCGGAAAAAGGTAGTCCAATTCAAGTTGGAGCAAGCTAGTTTAGCATCGGGTCATAATACCTAACCTGCATGTACAATGCCCAACCCACCAGAAAAGGCTAGAACAGGACATTTGCAAGTTTGACAGGAGAAACACCAGAAAATGGAGATAGAAGGAAGGATTCACAAGGTACCGATGAAATCTGAATTCTGAGAGGTCTTCAATTTTGTCTTGATGGATGGAAGTTAAGTTCATTGTGTTGCAAGGATGCATGCATATAGCAACAAATGGAGAACACTTCGGATGTTCAAGCCAGGGGTATTGAGGTCAGAGGAGGAGGTCACCATAGGAAGTTTCAAGTTGGTTTGGATTTGATCGACACCAGACAATGATGAGATTATCTATGCACCAGGATAGGGGTTTCAAGTGCCACGCTAGGTCATTGCATATGCAGAGGCATACTTTTCAATGAAGTATGTGAAGTGCTAGTTTAATATATTAGAGTATTGAAGAAAGAAGACTGCGCCATCGGCGCAGTGAAGTACCGTTCAGCAAAATATGAAAAGACATTATCGGGAATCTCAAAGTGGCTCAAGGGATTTATGGAATCCAATCTAAGGTAGGAATTATTGGATTTTGTCTCGTATTCCGATTTCGCGAGATCGGTCATTTTGGTTAGCTAAAACCAAAGTTCAGAATTAGAGGTATTTTTATCATTATGTATGAATTTCTTGTTGGCTAAGAAAGCAAGAACTATATATATTGATGTAATTATAACCTTAGATTTCGAGGAGATCGAAATGAGATCATGATGAATGAGTTCTCTCTTTTGTGGACGTAAGCAAGATTGCTGAACCACATAAAACTGCTGTGTCTATGTGTGTGATAGCTTGATATGTGATTGTGTGTTTATCATAGTTGATCACTTGCGCCACTTTTCCCAACACCATACACTTACATACGCTACAAAAGTCTTTTATCAAAAGGATAGACATGGGGTTGATCCCTTGTCATTCTCGTGGGAAGAGAGATGCCCACTTTTGAACCATTCGATTTTTAACAATTGTCACTCTTATTGAATTGCATCAATGGTTAGGATCATTCGATCTACCATCCCAACCTTGGGAGTGGAGTGCCCTAGTTATCAGTTTTTATTTGTTCTTCAGCTTTTCTCTTCTATTTTATCCATGAATGTACCTTTTTATTAGTAAATTATTGTTAGATCTAAAAAAAATGTAAATATGAATCAACCATTAGGCTGGGTATATGAATTTTATTTCTCCGTTTTAATTTATTCAAGCTAAATTTTCAGATAAATTATACGGCTAAACCCAATCCAACCCACCCCAACCCAACCTCGAAAATAAATTGGTCAAACTCGAACGGCGTTGTGGGTCAAACTCGGACAGAGTTACGGTTCTAGAACTGCCGCGAACCCACTGGAGACTCCATTTTGATTTGGTATCTCCCTGCTCTCCTCCAATGGCGGAGAGACTGAGGCAGACTCAAGTCAGATTTGGATGCCTTAGTCATGTTCAAGTCATCTGACTGCCAGCCATTATAAAGATTTCTCCAGCTCATTCAAACCGTAATCTTCTGACATTAATCTAATCTCTCATTGATTAAACCAAATTAGGTTTTCATCGCGCCTGATGGATTTGCAAGCGACGAAGCTGGAATACTTTGATGACATGCAAAAGCTACAATCGACGGCTACCATTCTCTCTCAGGTCCAGGTAAATAAAACCCTTGCATTCAAAATCTTCCAATCAAAATCAAAATGCAGAGAATCCCTAAATGTGTTAATCTCATTTCTTTGTTGTTGAAACCCTAAATTTCAATCGACCCATGAAAAGGAGGGGGAGAATCGGCATGCTCTGATATTGGATTCGACCATCTTCTATCCCCAAGGAGGGGGGCAGCCATCTGATACTGGTTTCATCACCAATGAGGATTGCGATCTCAAGTTTGTGGTGCAAGATGTTCGCTCCAAAGATGGAATCGTAAGAAGAATCTCTTCAAGTTCGCTTTTATTTATTTTTTTGGTTATGGGTGTCCTAATTTTACATTTAGATCACGTTTGAATTAATGAAATTATCATTGTTTATGTTCCTTTATATTACATTTGAATTAATGAAATTATCATTGTGTAGGTTCCTTTCTAATATTTTATATGTTGAGAAGTAAGAAAATTTAAAGAACCGAATATAATAATAAAAAATTTAAAGAACTAAATAAAATAATGGACTTGTTACGTAGGATATATTAAACTTATATCTGTAAAATAAGAATTGGATATCAATAAAGTATTGTGTGGGGCCAATATGGATACGCTGGGCTTGGACAAGTTTTTGGGTATAATAGCTGTCCGCCATATTGGCATACTGTTCAGCCCACTCACACCATAATCTAGATCCTTAATTACAGGAAAGAAGAAATGAGACTAAATGTACAAAAAAGAAATGTCAAGTGACAGAATGATTAGACTGGTCAGTAATAGGGAATTTGTGTAGGCCAAGTGAATTCTGATTAATGCATGATGCCTAGACATGGAAGTTCTGTATTAGGGAGTGACTGTGTTAAGGTGTTATACAGGTTTTCCATTATGGATTTTTCGACACTCAAGATGGATTCGCCCCAAATCTTGAGAGTGGGCAAGAAGTTTGCTTGCTTGTCAATGAAAAGCGACGTGTTCTTAATTCTAGGTAAGACCAGTGGTCACTCTAAGGTAGAAATGATTTTAAAAATTACTCATATTACTTATATTTTTTTGTTTAAGAAGTTTGCTTGCTTGTCGATGAATGACATGTTCTTAATTCTAGGTAAGACCAGTGATCACTCCAATGTAAAAATTATTTTAAAGCCATCACATCATCATCATCATCAAAGCCTTATCCTAACTATGTTGGAGTCAGTTAAATGAATTCTATTTCTCCATTATGCTCTTTCTTGAGTTTAAATTAACACATAGTACTTATATTTTTTTTGTTTAAGGTTCTAGCACGTTGGACTTATTGAGGTGATATACACGATTTTCTTTTGCTTTTAACATTTCCATACATTGTTAGAACAGTAAAGCCTTTTGACATAGCATGAACCATCTGACACAACCCAGACAGCAATTAGAGGCATGGTTTTTAGGGTTCTTGTTCTCATCAACTTACCTACAATATAAATCAGAAACAGATGTTGGAAATAATAAGCAAACAAGATGCTGAAACATATTTATTCTAACTGTAATGGCTACATATTCCCAGTCATTGAGTTTCTCCCCAAAACATGAATAACTACAGCAAAAAGCTATTGATTCACAGCTCATTCATTGGTTGTACTTGCATCAAAGAAGCCAAAGCACTATCTCAATGACTCTAATCATCTATACAAGTTTTAGTCCTAGAGACATGGACTTAATATAAAGGACAAATCATCAAGTCCTCCTGAAAATCTTAACTGCTTTCAACCTATCAATAAGTCTATAAGTCCCCCAGTACGTATTAAAACTGTAAGGAATTTCATGTTACATCTTTCAAAAGGAGTTTCACGTCATTCAGTTATCATTTGACACATGCAAGAGTGCAATTTATTAAATTCATAAAAAATAAACTGCAATGGTGCTAGCATGTTGCCATCCATTTGGACGTGGAGTAAGCAGGGTTTCCTTGCATCACATTTATAAGATTTTACAAGTAACACTTTAGCCGTTCGTTTTTGTACTGGTGACAATTGGAAAGCCAGATTCTTTTTCCTGCTCTCTTATGTTTGGTATAACACAAGGAAATGTAAAAGTAACTAACTGTACGTTACATGGTAGTACCTTTTTTTCCAAGGCAATGGAATTCAAGTTTCTTACTGAGGGCTGAGAGTGGCTGTCCAGCTCTTCACAGAAATGGATGATGTGGCAGACAAGATCTCCACACCCTGCAGAAGTTCCCAAACAATCCCTAGATTCTAATAGGTCCTAGGTAGTAAGGCGGTAAAAATGGTGTTATAGTTTCGAACCTAGCTAGCTCACTTGGTAGAAATGGAAACTGGAAAGCATTTAGAAGCGGAAGTCCTGAATGCTGATCTTTGAGTCACTAATTCATAAAGTTTCCATTCTAATTTTTCAAGAAAATGTATGTCCTCCAATGTATTTCTTCATCTCCAGTCTAACTTGAATTTCATATGCTCTAAATTGTGTTAACACTTCATGTGACTTCCTTTTTTTTTTTTTTTTTCAATAAAGGAGATGATTACCTTGGTCCTTTGACTCTTTCCATGTAGGCTGCATTCAGGAGGGCATTTGTTGGATATCTGCATGAAGAATGTTGGTTTGGCTCATTTAGAACCAGGAAAAGGTTACCATTTTCCTAATGGGTATGTTCTTTTAGAGCATTGCAAATTCTCTTTCATATAGTATGTCACCTCTTTTCTTTCAGATGATATTTTTGATGAATGTCGAGGTTGAGAAGCTTAAGTTTTTCATACTTATCTATAGAGTTTTTAGTACCTTATAATTTCAATTATTGCTTTGGGTTGATTGTGCAACTTTACCATATGGATTTTTTTTATAACAATAAAATTTTATTCCACATAAAAGGAAACAAAAGGTATACTAATAATTAAAAGAAGAACTCTATAAATAATTTTTGTATCTCGAGAAAGTCCTTTGCAGATCCATCAGCTATCACATTGGCTCTCTAAGAATGTGATGAAATGAAGCACGAAGTTGCTTGGAAAGATCGAGCACCTCCTCCACCCAATCTACCAATCTCTAAGTTACCATAGGGATCATTCAAGTAACATTACCATATAATGTAGAAGCACAAACAAAGAAGGCTCATCTGCAGTACCATTAATCATGAGTTCGAAGTGCAGAACCGCAATGTAATAATAAAAATTGGTGAGACCTGGTCGTTCCTCAGGGAGCAATGTATTTTAAGGTTCTTTTCAACTTGTAACCTATCCTAAATAAAATCTAAAACTAGTCTATGTAAAAACTAACAAGTACAACCATTCCTGCTTTCCAAAAATAAAATTAAACAATTACAATCCAAATAAAAGAGACTTCCTAAATCTAAGACATAAACAAAACTAAGTTTGCTTCACAACTCAAACACAAGTTAGAACATCCGATAATAGAAAGTTACCAAAAATAAAACTATAAACTAAATTAGAAACAAATCAATCAACAATCAAGCAAAGTTAGTAACAAAGCAAACAATCAAAAGTTAGGCAAACAATGTTAGAAACAATCTTACTCAATAAAAAACAATCAAATCCACTTTCTAAAATTAAAAACCTATGTTAAAATTTCCAAACTAAAAAAACTTCCAATTTTAAAAATCTTAAACAAATTTTCAAAGATCTTTTATTTATGAAACTTATCTTAATTAATCAAAAACACAAACTAAGAAACTAATCCTAAAGTTAGAAGGTTAACAAAGTCAATAATGCAATGTATGCCATGAGATGTTGAAGAATTCTAAGTATGAAAAAATAGTATGTAGGGTTGTTTTTATGCATGATTTTCGTCTACCCTAATGTAATCTAAAACTAAGTTTAATGACTGGAATTGAAACTAGAATGATATATGAATCAAATCATCATCATTATTATCAAAGCCTTATCCCAACCATGTTGGGGTCGGCTACATGAATTCTGTTTCTCCATTTTGTTATATTTTGAGCCAAAACTGTAGATAAGTTAAACTTCTTCAAATTTTATTGAATGACCTCCATAAAGATTTAGCTCAAAATAGAACAGAATGGAGAAACAGAATTCATGTAGCCGACCCCAACATAGTTGAGATAAGGCTTTGATGATGATGATGATGATTTAATGACCTCTATCAATGTTTTATTCAGTCTATCCCTACCTCTTGATGGGCCATCCACCTGTATAGCCAAATTTTTTTTACCGGTGCCATTACCGGCCTACGCTCAACATGCCCATACCATCTTAAACGGGTTTCTCTAATTTTATCCCCTATTGGTGCTACCCCTAAATGTTCTCGAAAGTGATCATTTTTAATTTTATCTTTCTAAGTTTTACCATATATCTACACATCCGAAAAAGAAAACAAAAAACAAAAAAATGATTTAAAACAAAAATCATATGAATTAATGAATATAAAAAGAAAAACAAATTTCTGACAGAAATTCTGCACTTAGGTGGTCTGACGGGTTATGTTTAAGCTTTTGGTTTACTAACTTCCCAAAATTATTTTGGTCTTAAATTTTCGAGTTTGAAAGACAACATATCAAACTTAAATTCCCCCCAGTTTCACAGA
This sequence comes from Sextonia rubra, assembly GCA_037013555.1. Lineage (NCBI taxonomy): Eukaryota > Viridiplantae > Streptophyta > Magnoliopsida > Laurales > Lauraceae > Sextonia > Sextonia rubra. The sequence continues at coordinate 10,957,964 of JASUAD010000007.1, read as the reverse complement.
AAAAATAACTTGATTTAACTAGGCTACCCACTTTTGCCAAAAATCAGTCTTGAAATTCTGAATGGGTGCTGAAATTATGTAGTTTTATGCTGTACCTGATTTTGGGCACTTTGTTTGGCCAAAATTTTTCATTCAAATCACAAGTTTTCTATACTTTTTCAACCCTTAATTCTGATCCAAATCTTTTCTTAAAGAAATCACAACTTACTGCACATAAATATGGAATGATTTTTTATTTAAAAAATGCCAAAACAATGGACAGTTTTTTATGTCCAACATAGACCATCAGATCAGAATTTTTTTCTTCTTGTTTCAGTTCTCAAACTAGGTTCCCCAGCCACTTAAACATGCAAGAGACTCCACCATATGAATATGCATGCAATGCCAACTAGTTCCAACCATAAACTATGCAAAAGATAAACATGAAATTAACTTGAACATAAAAGAAAAGAAAAGAAAATAAACAAACCTTCAGAAATTTAGATCTGTGGAATTGCAAGGAATTTAAATGTAGTAAGCGCAAGGAATTTAAATGTGTGGTAAGTATGTTCTTCTCTTTCAAAAATCTTTTCCAAGTTGGTTCATAATTTGAATCATGCTCTTAGGGCCTTTGGGTTGTCAATCCAAACACCAACAAGTAAAGAAAAACAAATCAAGCATCAATCACCCAAGTACAAGAAAGAAAATTAAAAAGAGAAAACAACACTTTTACTGATATGTGATGTTGTTACAAAAGAAATAAAAAATTTAATGAAAGAAATAACCACATATTAGGATGAGAAGCCTTTTTTCGATGAAAAACCCAAAGGTGTAGTGTGACTTTGGCAAAGTCTCCTTCAAGACTTCATTGGAGAGAGAGAGAGAGAGAGAGAGAGAGAGAGAGGATGAAGTATAGTAGTAATTCTAGAGAGAGGTGGTCTATCTTCTCATTTATAGGAAGTAGGGGATGTCCAAGGTTGTGTTTAAATAAGGCATGGCAAGCCCTATTTTGTCTCTAACATCCTCTTTAGCTAGCAAAAGTTCTTCTTGGAAAGTTCCTCCTATGTCTTCTCCAATTTAGCAAAGACTTAACAATTAAGGAGAGATTCTTGTTTTCTTTTCTTCAAAATCGATTCCTACACAAACTTTCCATATTTAGAAGAATTCTCCTCTCATGTGCAAATAAATCTTCTAAATAAGCTTTGCTTCTTGAAATTTCTTAAGATCTCTTGAACTTATCCTTGAATTGTCAAAAAGATAATTTGTATGATGCAATAAAAGATGGTGAACCTCTCTTGGCCGTCCTATATGTATGGCTCATGCATGTGCATGTGTGGGGTCCTTATGAGGCCATTTTCATAATCTTTTTGTATTTTCTTCTTCTCTTCATGTTCTCTCTTTCCTTCCTTCAAAAATGTTTTCTTAGCCTTATTTTTCGCAAATGGGACCCATGTCATCGATTTCTTGCAAGCAAAAAGTGACATTCTCATTCAAACAATAATTTTGAACACAAGTCACAAGTGCATGAATGTGGGCCTTCTTCACATGAAATGATAGCAATAGCATTGGACATGATTTTACTTAAATAAACTAATGATGATGAAAGATTGATTCATTTCATAAGAAAAACAGTTTTGGCAAATTTTCCAAAAATCGCACTCCAGATTGGCAGATTTCATGAATTTATGCAGAAAGTGTGAATTTTGATAAAATTATGCAGGAAAACACTACAATGAATCCAAAATTCATAAAAACATGATTTCTCTCTAAATGAGGCTCCTTTGCATAATTAAGTCCTTAAAAGTCAAAAAATACCCATGAGAATATGCATTTTTCAGCACTTATCACCCATCTTGGAAGGCCCATGACCAACAACCCAATGCTCAAATATAGAAAATCCAATGTGTGGGATCTTTTGTAGTTGGTCAACACATTGTATATCTATACACTATAAATCACACTTGTATTGTTCCTTTCTTGCTTGTAGATGCATGTAATTAGGAAGCAGTGATAGCCTGCAATGAGGCAAACTTTGAATATAATAATATCAATCGATTCCCTCTTTGGGACACGACAAATCTTCCAATAATCTCTTGTATTGATCTTCTTTTTCCTCATATTTGGTTAATCTAAGGATCATTGGATCCTCACATGGTATCCAAGCCACAGGAAAAACTCTAAAACCTTCTGGTTTTGTCATCTTACATTCAACAGAGAAGGATAGAAAATCTTAACTCTACTTTTTTTCATTTTCTGCATCAAAGCAAGGAATAGCCTCTCGGCAACTCCAAACAGCAAATCGGATCAAACTTTGTGTAAAGTGACCCTTTTGGCAACTTTTGAAAGTCATCCAGCCGTTTGATCAAACAGTGGGCTTGACCTCCAGATAGCGGCACCTCTAGAAAACCACACTATTCTAGTCGATTGTTATTCCTAGGAATATTATATATTTTCCTAAGATTTTATCTACCCAAACAGGTCAGTTTTTGCCTATTTCTCTGGTTTGGTAGTTTTTAGAAATTTTTTCAATCTTAAGGCTTGATAATCAAATCCAACCATTGGAATCCAATAATTCTTGTCACGACCCAAATTTCGGGGCCCTATTAGAATCTGAATTATAACGCATTGGCATACAATTCACATGCTTAAATCAAATGAACACATAAGGCATAAACATTATTTATTAAAATTGTCTTTTCATGTAATCTAACCAACTAATAGTGTCTCCAGTGTCTAACATTTCTTATAATAAAATTCTTCAACTAATTAAAATATTCAATACTATCAATTTTCCTAAACTACTGAATATTGGTGTCACGCTCTCCTCAGCTACACTTGCCAAACACTACAGGTTGCTCTTTGCCATTTTCCGGTCCACCTGCAACTCTGTTACCTGAAGGGGCAACCCAACGTCAATATAAATTGGTGAATGAATTCCCTAATCTAACATACATCCTTAAATAACATAAATAGCATCAAGGGAAAATAATTTACCAATAAATATTAATTATTTCAACTTAGTGAATAAAAATCCATCACAGGTTACATCTCTAACCTACATCCTCGCACCCCGCTCTACATCATTGTGCTATCTTGGCATAAACACAGATTTCGAGATACCACTCATGTATCTCTCTAACCAGCGTCCCATAGGACTCTCACATTTCAAGATACCACTCACTTATCTCTCTAACCGGCGTCTCCTAGGACTCACTGTCTCTGGACCTCAATGTCTTATCATCCACATTCACATACATCTTAAACAAATCTCAAACAGACCCAATAGTCCAAAACTCATAACCACAAGTGACCTTTAGTACATAGTCACCACTTCGTACCGTGCTAGTAGTTTAGAGCATGTTTCATCCATTTTATAAAATCCTCACAAGATAATTCATATTAAAATATTTCATGTCTATTAATTAAAATATCAGGATTTATGTAATATCAGAATTTCCATTTCATTACTAAAGCAACAATAATCAGCAATATATATATATATGTTAGCTTATCAGGCATACACTATATCCCCTAACCTTTCATTAATAACGAAGTAAAAGGACTGTTTTATTATATCCTAAAAGGAGTAGGACCTAAATGTAATTGTCCCATCATTATTTGGTTTCAAAGGGCCCTTAGTTTGGTCTCAACAGAACTTTCGTCCTATTATAGGCACTCCACACCGAGAAGATTTGATGTCATCAAATGGTGGGCCTTATAGCCCCCAATCCATTAGCGTCCAACGTCGCTTGGGTTGCCCATGGGTCTTCTCTAAGATCCATGGTGTTGATCATGCATCAACCGAGCCACCTGGGCCCACAACTCCTCCACGCACTAAATCTGTCCCAGATAACCTGGGATTGGGAAAAGTCCAGAATTCGACCCTGGATGTCCTTACAAGGAAAATCTGTGTTGGGTAGTCTTCTTTATCATTCTACTGTAATTATTTTGAAGATTGCCAACAGTATAAATCATTCAGGACATAAATTAGGTTCCCTAATTACTACTATAGGGTTGTCAACTGTTGTATTACTCTCTTTTCATCAGAGAAGAATCAATCGGTCATCATAATAAACTCCTTAGAGATGAATAAAACCAGTTGACAACGTTTACCGCAGTTAGTCATCCACTACAGGCACGTAAACTTTACTATCCAGTCTAAATAGTGCAACAACAGCACTGACACCTACTGGAGTAATTAATACAACTTTTGATGCTCTAATCAGATCTCCTATTATTAACCTTGCTTTCCATCATCATAGCCCTTAAACAAATTATAAGGTTGTAGGAAACCCACTCACCTTTTGTAGACATTCACAATATGTGGCTGAGAGGACTTCCGTCAACTGCTACCTGGCTGGCCACCTTCTTCTTCTTCTTCGTCGTGCAAATTCAAGCTCTCCTAAACAATAAATCTCTCCTTCTCAGATTCTCTTCTAGGCTTTAGAAGGAGATAGAGTGAAGCACATAAGAGGCTTCCTTATATTATATAGCCGATCCCCCTTTTTTGATAAGAGCCATGTACAAAATTCCTCTCCCATTCAAAGTTCACTTCTTTTCGGATGGAGGTGTAGTGCAACAAGAGTCTCCTTCCTCCCCTCGAAGACTAATCCATGTTGCTATGGAATGGGTCCCATCACTCAATACATAATATTTAAATCAATATCTTGTCTCATAATAACTAATTAGCAATAGGACCCACCATAAAAATAAACATTTAAGTGTTTAAAAACAAGGCCAGAATTTCCAAACCTTGGGTATTACAATTCTTGTTTCAGAAGTTACGTTGGCTACCAGTCTAACTTAAAAGGCTGATCGGAGAGAATATATCATTACAGCAAGAAAATACTCTCCCTGTTACAAATTTTTTGGGAAGCTGAAAGGTCCATTTTTTTGTGGTTTTTTTCTGAAATAGTTGCTGCTGTCCATCTTTTTTCTTAGATTTTAGTTTCTGGAAATCAAATGGATGAGGCTGATGTTTTTTCTGTTAAATTCAAAGGTAACAATTATATGTCTTGGGCTGCTTGGCATTCCATCTTAACAACTTTATTGAAGGACAAAGAATGTTGGGGTATTTGGATGGAACAACTATGAAACCAGCTCTAGATCCTCATGGTACAATAGCTATAGATGATAAAACAATTGCCACTTGGAATCAGTGGAATGCCAAGGTTGTAACTTGGATCCTCAACTCTATTGATCCATCCTTCACAATGGCACTTCAAGCTTTTATGAAAGCTTCTGGAATGTGGGCATACATGTGGAAAATTTATCATCAACAAAATAAAGTCCGAAGATCCCATCTGGACACAGAATTGGCGAAATATTGCAAAATGATAAGACCGTACTGGAATACTACAATGGGTTTCTGACCTTTATGGATTGAAAGGGACCTGATGCTCCTCCAATCTGTCTTGGCAAAATTGCTTCCCTAAGCCCTCAAACTTCAATAAGAACTCCATGTTAGCCAATTCCTCATGAATCTCCATTCGGAATTTGAGCTTGTACTGGTTGCACTCATTAATTAAAAAATCTCTCCTAATCTGGATACATGTGTCCAGGAGATCCTTTGTGAAGAAACCCTTGTTTTATCTTATCATTTCTTTCACCCTTGTTTTATCTTATCATTTCTTTCTTGACGAATCGAAGGCACTTCTTACACAATCAAGTCCATCACAGGATGTTGAGACAGCTCTTTTTACTACCCGAGGATAGAAACCATGGTGCTTTGAATGTAAGAAATATGGACATGTAGCACGGGAATGCCGGAAGAATTGATTTTGCAATTATTGCAAATGCATTGGACATGTTATTTGCAAGTGCATAAGAAGGCCTGACCAGAAACCTGAACAAACTCAAAAGCATGGCCCTACACAATTCAAATCTCATTTCTATTGGCCAACTTGTTGATTGTGGTTATTTGGTTAAATTTTCTCCCTCTAGTTGTGTCATACAAGAATGGCAAACTGGAAAGGTGATCAGGATGACGAGTAAGAATGACAGGCTGATTCTCTTGAAAATGGGACAATAATTGTTTTTTGCATCATCTTATGAGTATTCTAAATAATGTGCAAACCACTTGGCATAAACACCTTGGTCATTTGAATAATGCAAATTTGTTGTCTTCGTTTAAACGTGAATATTTTGATAAATCTATTAATAGTTCTATGGTTTCTAATTTTGCCAAATCAAAATGTGAATCATGTTGCTTAAGCAAAAGTCATGTATTGCCCTTTCCTATTCATTATTCACGTACTACTGCCCCATTTGATGTGGTTCACATGGATGTCTGGGGGATTGCCCCTTACTGAAGACTTGGATAAAAGTACTATGTTACTTTTATAGATGACCACTATTGTTACACATGGTTCTATTTTTTGAAATCTAAATCTGAATTTTTTTCGATGTTTCAAAAATATTATAATATCATATGTACTCAATTTCAGAAATCTATTAAGATCTTATGCTTAGACTCAGTCACTGAATTCAATTTTTTTTAACAGAAAAAGGCATTTTTCATCAAAGATCTTTCCCCCACACACCACAATAAAATGAGGTCGCAAAAAGAAAGAATCGCCATCTTCTAGAACTACTTAGAACTCTCCTTGTTGAATCCTTTGTTCCCCACTAAGCTCTGGTGTGAGGCAGTGCATATAGCAGTCCACATTATCAATAGATTACCTAGCTCTGTTATCGTCATTCTCCTTCCTACTCACATTTGAGGATTTTTAGGTGTCTATGTTTTGTCCATCTCTCATCTCTTGAGCATAACAAACAGTCACCTCAACCAACTCAATGCATGTTTCTTAGCTCCAGTGATGAACACAGAGGCTAGTGCTATGATTCCAAAGAACGATGGCTACAGATCTCCCGGAATATTGTTTTCTTGGAACACATTCCATTTCTTTCTTAGTTACTTAGTACTTCTAATATCCAAGTTTCTTACCTTCCTCACTTTTCACCTCCTGATTCCCCTCCTACAATCACACGGATCTATACCCATCGTCCAAGACAACTGCCTTCTACTGCTTTATCTCTCAATACACCTACCATGCCGGTTCTTAAGGGCAATGATACTACTACAGAAGGTACTAATCATGCACCTCTCTTACGACGTTCTAGTCATATTTCAGTCACACTTGATAGCTATGGATTTCCAGCACTATTTACCTCTTCAAATCCTATTCCTATTCTAAAATCTTTTTCATGGGCTGCTCATATACCTCGAAGCCAACAAAACTTGGGACTTGGTGCCTTTTCCAAAAGGTACACCCATAATTGGAAGCAAATGGGTCTACTCTATTTAAGTCTTCTCTGATACTAGTATTGACTGATACAAGGCTCGACTTGTTGCCCAAGGTTATAAGCAGGAGTACGACACTGATTACGAGGAAACCTTTCCATCGGTAGCTGAAATGACTACAGTTCGATGTTTACTTGGTGTGGCAGCTACTCGTAACTAGGCTCTTTAGCAAATGAATGTCAGGAACGCATTCCTACATGGGGATCTTAAGGAAATTATGTATATGTGTCCTCCACCAGTCGATGCTTGTCCTCCACAGCATGTCTGCAAGTCGACTAAATCTTTATATGGGATTAAACACAGTGGCGAACCTATCAAAATAGCCAATTAAATTTTGGGAATAAATTCAGGATTTCACATGGTTCTTTGGGGGGGGGGGGGGTGTTGCAGATATATGCTTTTATGTGATTTTTCAAAAATAAGGCAAAATTTTCATTATAGATTAAGAAACAGACCAAGGTCCGATGGGGGCAACCGTCCCCACGTGCATGCACTTAGGTCCGCCCTAGCTTAAACAAGCGCCTCATGCCTGGTTTGAAAAGTTTCGCTCTGCAATCCTCAAAGCAAACTTCTATCAAAGTTTAAATGATAGCTCTTTTTTCATTCGAAGATCATCTCGTGGCTATACCATTTTATTGATATATGTAGCTAATATGATACTCAAGTGGGAACGATCAAGTTGACATCTCTTAACTCAAATCTAATCTCATGAGTATCTTTAAAATGAAGGACCTTGGTCCTTTAGGTTTTGAAGTTGCACGGATAACAAGGATGGCATTTGGGTCGCTCAATCTAAATGTGCTGATGACTTAATTCGGTTTGCTAGACTTGGTGATGCCAAAACATTTGCAACTCCTATAGAGCTTAATGTCAAAATAAGCAAAGAGAATGGGCATCCTCTCACAAATCCAACTATGTTTCGATGATTGGTTCGCAATCTTCTCTATTTAACTATGACGCGGCCAGATATCTCCCATACTGTTCAAACTATCAGCCAATTTATTAACAATCCTCATAAACCGCATCTTCAAGCTAGTTATTAGATTCTTCATTATGGTTTGCTTCATCCTTCAGCATCTTCATTAAAATTGCAAGCATATGATGCTGCAGATTAAGCAAGGTGTTCGGATACTCGTCGATCGACGACAGGATAGTGCATGATTTTGGGCCCCTCTCTCATCTCATGGAAAAGCAAGGAACAAAGCACTGTTTCCAAATCAATAGCCGAGGCATAATATCGTTCCATGTCTTCTGCAAGTAACGAAGTTATATGGCTACGTCATCTTCGAGAGAGTTTGTCGTCTTCCTTGAAGACACTCTACTTTATGTAGATAATACTAATGCCATTCGGATTGTGAAAAATACCGTATTCCATGAGCGCACTAAGCACATTTAGATTGATTGTCACTTCATTCGTCAACATGTTGTCTCTGACACAATCTGTCTACCCTATATCTCTTCATCTAAACAACTGGCAGATGTGTTCACTAAGGGCATGCCTCGGGATCATCATGAGTCATGACTATATTCTTTTCAAATTGATAGTCCTTGAGAAACTGCATCAATTTGAGGGGGAGTGTAGAAGCACAAACAAAGCAGGTTGATCTACAACCCAAACTTGGAAGGCCCATGACCAACAGCCCAATGCTCAAATATAAAAAGTCTAATGCGGAACGGAATGAATGACACGGGGTGGGCAAGGTAGAAGATGAAGATGGAGGGAAAGAATTGGGCTCTTAACAAACTCCAATTCAGAGGTGTTAGAGATTTGGGGACAACTCCAAGAAGACTTGGGGAAGATCCCAAAACCCCCAAATTTCATTAATCATCAATCGTTCAATAACTGAGGTGCCAAACAGGCTTTACATCACTTATATAGAAAAGAATAAAAACTAAAACTAATCTAGACCATCAAAATACATGCTAATGGCCAGTATTAAAACATCCACAACTTAAAACATAAATAAGAAAATAAAATCCTAAATAGACTAAGATAGGTGGGCTGGGCCCAAAGACGGGTTGACCCATGGGGGACCACAAGACCTTCCTACATCAAAATCCCATGTGTGGGATCTTTTGTAGTTAGTCAACGCATTGTATATCTATACAATATAAATCACACTTGTATTTTTCCTTTCTTGCTTGTAGACACATGTAATTAAGAAGCAAATCATAGCCTATACTGAGGCAAACTTTGAATATAAAAATTGCAGTTGATTCCCCCTTTGGGACATGGCAAACTTCCAATCATCTGTTGTATTGATCTTCTTCTTCCTCATTTTTGGTTAATTTAAGGATCATTGGATCCTCACCTATAATACAGTTATGTGCATTATAATGACCAGTCTTTATGGAAAAAGTTGTTAATATCCCAGCATAGTGCCTTCTATTCAGACCATATCATCACACCATTACTTTGTTGATGGTTTGGATCAACTACTCATGGCTTTTCATGTTTAAGAGTTTGAGCTTTCTTACATAAATGTAATGACAATGGGTCTTTTAAGGTAGTTGATTGTGTAGAAGCACAAACAAAGCAGTCTCGTCTGCAGGCCTATGACCAACAGCCCACTGCTCAAATATAGAAAATCCCACGTGTGGGATCTTTTGTAGTGGGTCAACACATATATCTGTACAATATAAATCAAACTTGTATTTTATAATGTATAGATGTACAATGTGTTGACCAACTACAAAAGATCCCACACGTGGGATTTTCTATATATTTGAGCATTGGGCTGTTGGTCATGGGCCTTCCAAGATGGGCCTGCAGTTGAGCCTGCTTTGCTTGTGCATCTACAGATTGTGCTGAACTATGTGCTTCTACAGATTGTGCTGAACTAGAGATTAGGAGGACAAGGGCCGGCTATTCATGTGTGATCGTGAATTGCTTTTATTTATCATTTAATTCTGCCTAGGGTAGGAATAGTTGTAGAACTATTACTATATGCTGAAAATCACTATTGCTTTCCATCATTGAAATTTGGAATATCTGATGTTTGGAGAAAGTTTATTTCCATTATCTTCTTCCTTTTTTTAAAGTTTATTACCATTATCTATTGAAAGAGTAATTTTCAGGTGAAAAGCAGCCTCAAATTTATAATTGAGAACCTTTCTTAGGGACAACCTGGAAGGTCCTAGCGTGCATTAGAGGACGTTACGGAATTAGAATGACTTGACAACCTAACCATCTATTTAAGGTCTGATGGTTGTGTAAGTTCCCGCAGAATAAAACCATTAACCTTTGATGCCTTTAAATACACGATTAGGATAATCAGATCATATTGCTTTTTGAACCACCCACACTGTAACCTGCCAATCCCTCTTAACCTTGCTACTGGCTTGCATCAAGTTAGGGCCATGTTCTCAAACTTGGAATTTGAGGCCAGTTATTAGAACATTTTGTGTCCACTTAAATAAATAAATGTTGATCTTGTATTCAAATTCATAACATTGCGACTCCCTGAAGTAGTTAGGTTTCTTCAAGGTTCAACCATGAAAGGTTAGGTTTGTCAGATAATATGGGATTTCTATCTGTTTTACTTCATTTTTTTTAATTCTTGTAATACGTGATTCACCTCTGTAATATTATTATTTATATATAGGGGTATACTTTCTCAATGTGTATTTGTCTGCTTGTTTGGATGTGGCATTTACCAAGCTTCCTTCTGCAGGCCCTTTGTCGAATATAAAGGCACAATCACACAAAGTGAATTGCAAAGCAAACAAAAGGAGCTGGAGATGGAGGCTAATAAATTAATTTCTAGTGGAGGAAAGGTAAATGTCAAACATTGTAAAGGAAAGATCATGTCTGCATGTTACTTTAGGTGACCAGTTTTGCCCCTCTTCAATGTTTTGGGAAGTCTGCATGTTCTCATCATTTGTTTGAGGCGTAGCAATAGCAAAATTTTGACTCCTGAGTAAGGCTACAAAATTTTCAGGTGCTTGCTGCTGTTTTACCATATGCAGAAGCTTCTGAAATGTGTGGAGGATCCCTTCCAGCCTACATTTCTGAGGTCAGAACTTAGAAATCCATTGTGTTACTTTTCATTATTTTCAGGTTCCAAAAATTTCCTTCCAAGTCTGCATTCTTTGGATAATGAGTTATTTTCCTGTAATCTTGCAACAATGAGCACCCTATAACTTTTCTGCAGCCTCGTCTATTGGGTTGTTTTTTCTAGTTCAAATACAATTCCCTAGCTTAGCGGTATCTTCAGGAGCAAACCTATGTATCAAGAACCAAAATAACACTGCCAGTATTTCATAAATATCATAAGGTTTTTTCTTGCATTAAATTAGTAAAATTCAACAAATCCAAGAATATTCTTTATAGATTTTTCATATTATAAAATTTAAACATTTTTTTCTTCTTAAATGCCTTCCTGTATTTGTAATCTACGAATGATTATGTCAACGGGCATCAGAAAAGAATTTATGATATGTTTTTTTATTAGTGTTTGCTATCCATTGAACTGTTGCCTAATTTATTGTTACGTCCAAGATTTAATTAATGAGATAACTTTTTAGTGGTAACTCACTCTTATGAAATATCATGCAGGGCAGCGCCCCAAGGGTTGTTAAGTTGGGCAATAACCCTGGATGCCCTTGTGGAGGGACCCATGTTGCTGATATTGCAGAGATAGGGAGTTTGAAGGTACTAGATAACTTATATCCTTGGTTTCTCCTATGATATGGAGGGATGTTTTATCATGTTTTATCGATATTTTTACAATCGTTCAATTCCTTTTGGTTTGATTCTATATGAAGCATGTCATCATTGTCACTGATTCGTTATTTCATCTATCTGGGGTTTGCCTTTTGACTTGAGTTACTACATTATGAAGCATTGTTGTCTTCATTGAAACCTTATCCCATCTATCTAAGGCCGGCTTTTTGAGTTGTACATTTCCGGTCTACCCTATTTAAAGACTTGCTCCATCTATGTGAAGCAGTGAAGCTATATTTTGCTAAGCCCATAATTGGATATGTTTATATCCAGTATGGGTTGTTTGTTGCTTTGGGTAATCTTGAAGATTCTGTTCCCTGCCTTAAGGTTTACCATGTTGAAACCATACATTTCAGTAATCGTGTGACTGAATCCTTTCAAAATATCCAACCGGTGTTTACCAGCTCCAAGTTATAATCATCTAGTTTGCGCTGCTTTGATTTTTTAGCTTCCAAAACACACATATTGGACAAACATGACCCTTAATTTGCAGAACTTATTAAGGTAAAAATGGATTGATGATGAATAGGTCAGACAGGGATCTGTTGAGTTTGCATTTTTCTCCTTTTCCTAGGAGAGAAAAATAATCATCCAGATGCAGGGCTAGTATTGTCTGATCACTATGAGTTTTTGCTATATTTCAGTTTTTAAATGAATTGGTTTGAAATAATATTACATGCGTTGTGATCAAATGGCATGTAAGTCCCTGTACAAGTGCATTGCTATCAAAATCATATGATACACATGTATAACAATTCAAATTTTAATTTATCTATTATGATTCAAATTGGTGGCATGAATCATTTTTTGCTTATTAGTAGGCGTGAAACATTATCTGGATGGATTGTTTGGTTTATGATCTGATTCATAAAAGTCTTATGTATTTTTACAAATATATATATATATATATTATTGTTTGAACGGAAGTCCTGATCTAGAGATTTGATGCAGACATTTTCTACTAACTTACTTTCTCCGCAAGATCTGAATGGTTTTGGGATATTTTTTACCCTAAGGATGATAAAAATAAAAATAAAAAAAAATTTAACATATTTTCCAGCATTTGGATTGTGATTTTATCTTCTCCATTGCAATTGTACATGCTGGAGGAACAGCTCTTCATCACTCTCAAACATTTTGCTTGAATTTTTCATGTGCCTTGTTGAACTGTTAAAATTGGGATTTGATGATGCTTGATATCTGTGCAGTGTGGATGAAGACATTTCTTTCCCTTTTTTCCTTTATGAAGCAGGATCTGATGCTTTGGTTGATTGACTTGAGCTTTATTAGTTATAACCTTCTCACTACTATCGGACATTTTTAGACTTACCTTGTATAAGTTTAGATGGCTGACTTGGTATACTTATCATCATCATTTGCTAAACACTATTGTGCCATCTTAATAGGATGACATGGGCCACCAAATGTAAGGTGGAGCCCTTATACCATTTTAAGGGAACGAAAACTAGTTTCAACCAGGCTACCTTCCAAAAATTTCATAGATGATTATCCCTAGTGTAATTGTTTTTCAACATAAACAGCACGCATCTATATCCATAATTTGAAATTTTTCTGATATTGTTTTCCTAGGTTTTATGGTAGTTCTTTGCGGACAGAGATTCTCTCAAATCTGAATAATCCTTGCCTTGTGGAAATGTTTTGCTTGTTTTTTATTTTTTTAACGAACAAAAAGTTCATATGTTACTTGAGTGGGAGCAGAGTCATGCTTTACTAGAGAAGTGTTCTGCATATTGTAGAAAGAAAACCTGCATTCCACATAGATAACATTATTGTGCACATCACCAGTTCTTTCAACTCAAATGTCAATCTTATTAATTTTCTTCGGATCCTTGTTGTGCAGGTTACTCAGATACGAACAAGGAAGGGTCTCACAAAAGTCTCTTACAACATAGGACCCTGAAATCTTAGGCTTCTTAAGCATGAATTCTATATTAGGTAGCAAAACACCACTGCACATATGGCCAGTGATAATTCATGTGACTGTAAACTCTTACTAGGCAGCAATGTATTGTAAAAGATGTTAAATGATCAACATCACTTCCGGAAAATGAATGAAGTATAATTTAAATTGCAATTTAGGTGATCTATCTAGTTTTGGCCTCAGCCAATATTGGTAGTGAATCAACAATTGAAATTATATAAAATTGATGGCAGAAAAATGTTCTTTTTTTTTTTATTGCTTTTTTCGGGTGCCCTGTGGCTGGCAGGGAGTAAGGTCATTATGGGATCCAGATCAGGGGGTGCTGAAATTAGGCATTGTTGGATGAAAAGGGGTGCTGAAATTACCACTCTTTCCTGATGAAGTAAATCCTTTGATTTTGTAACCCTCTTTATATCTTATGCTTGGATATAGGACTTCTTTTCTTTCTGGGTTTTCCCTTCTTTGTAGTTGTCGTGGTACAACTATGCAATTTTAGTCGCGGGATAAAATAAATGGTTCTGGAGAATTTCGCTATGCCATAACTGAGTATGCAATGGTTTTGAGGATATCAGATTTGGTTTTCATTTGTAAACCAATTGCATGTGGTGGGCTTGGCATTAGATCACTTGTTGCTGCTTTAATGAGACAACTATAAAATGTTGTAACAAATGAATATACTTGTTAAAATATTTGGGTCAACGCAAAATATGTGAGAAGTCAATCCTTTTGAGAGGTCTCTATTTCAAGCAATTCATCGTCAAGCTGGAAAGGTATTCTAAGCCTTCAAACAATTGTTTTGCTATACATTAAGCATCTCATTGGTAATGGGCAATCAACTAAATTTTGGATAGGCCCGTGGTTGAATGGAGGTTTGTTGAAAGATGAGTATAGAGACCAACCCATTTATGATATAGGGTTGGGCAAAGATGTTCTAGTTGCGAGTTTTATTAATAATGATGGATAAAAATTTCCACAACCAAGGTTGAATGCCCTCATGGATATTTTTGCTGAAATTTTATTAGAAATCTAACCACATCTAAACTTTAAAGATGAAATTGTTTGGACTTTGGAAGAAAATGGCAATTTCACTTTAAAATCAGCTTATAGTATGGTGAGGGGTCTTTAGAATCATGAGCAACAATGGTCGTCTTAATTTGGTTCAAAGGTTGCACAAAAAACATTCTATCTGTGCTTGGATGTTTTTTAGAGGGAAGTTGAAGACTAAAGATTTTATAATCCAGAGAAATGTTTATTGTAACCCAAGTTGCATTCTTTGGGACTATACTTTGGAGACGGCATCACATCTCATGATACATTATGAATTTTCTCAAGAAGTCTAAAATTATCTTTTGGTAAAGTTTAATTTGATTCATATTGCTTGTAACTCTCCACAAGCTATAGTAGAGTCATTGCTCTTCAACTGGATTGGCAATATAGTAGTACTCAAACTTTGGGGAAGATTATCTTCTATGCAATCATATGATATATATTTTGTGGGCTGATGTTGGTGTGCTAACAAAAGCAGCTATTGAACCTGGGCTTTATTATTATTCAGCAATTTACCTTGTGTTGAGACTAGTTCCAAACTGTGGTCCTATATCAATAGAATCATAAGTCCTTTTAATGCAGATGATATGCTAATCTCATTTGTCTTCATGGAGATATAGATTTAAAGTTAGAATGCTTCTAGCTCATCTTCATCAAAGTGATCATGTGCATTATGTAAATCTTTAGCAAGAAACTATTCGATTCAGTAGGAAAATTTTTCGTAACAGGAATGCTCCTGATCAAATTAGTACTTTGAAATTAGAAATGTTATTTTTTTCTTTATAGTTTGCTTGGAGTCGACGCTGTACACATTTTCCTTTGATATGTTTGGTTTTATGAGAGGTATGCTCCTCTGGAAGTTTTACCTTAATTTGGGATAGACCCCATTTCTGTAATTTATATTTGAAGAAATAAAGGCATTACTTATTCTTAAAAAAAAGATCCAGAGAGACTGCAGCTGTTCTGGGCTGTGAAAACAGGAACCATTTTGTAAAAGCTAACAAGCATTCTCATGTAAAAGCAAGCAAAGCCACACACGCATATTTTCTTCAACCCTTGACTGGAGGGTGCCACGTGTGTATTCAAGATACGAAAGTCATCAGGCATGGTCACCATAGAATGACACCATGTCGGCATCAACCAGACTTGGCATCCGGACCATCCAATTTTAGGGCCACATCGGAAGGCCCATGGTTCAGCTGTTGGTTTTGCATGATCTTATTTTATCATTTTTATGATAGCCAACTACACTACTAAGATTATCAAATCCGCATGATCTTGAGCAAAATTACCCAACAATTGTAGGGCAACCATTTGGAACCCTGGATTGATCCTACTTTGTTGCCACTAGGAAGATGGATCTTTGGATGACCCTGACTCTCAAATGAAATTTGGTCCACACATAGGGTTGGTGGTTGAGTATTGACCATATATACATGGGAAGAGGACAAGCAAACTTTTTATGAGGTTCCTATGCTTCTAATTGTAAATTTCTGGTGAGTATTCTTGTGGACCCATCACAATCTCTCTCAAGAGCAATGCTAAGTTTGAATGAAAAATAACCAAAATAACTCCTTGATACTTGACCTCATTTCTTCTTCAAAATAACCAATATGTCCTTTAACCATTTTTGTCAAACCTGGGTCAGTTTGGCTTGATTGAAATGGAAGGAATACTGGGTTATAGATGCTTTCAGCAAATGGCTCTCAAGATAATTTTCTTTCTGTTGAGAACTACAGGGAAATGCCTAAAAACTGCTTGCTTTGTTACTATCAGCTTATATTGTACCATCATTTCAGTGCTATTTAACTAATAGGAAAGGTACCTTACTGTGAAATGAACAGCCAAGTACTAGTTCCATTTTCTATTTGAAGGACATGAATGAGATCAAGAAAAATGACCCCAACGAAATGTTTCCATGATCAAGCTTTCATATACATGGGCCACGTCTACATTGATTCGGACCGTCTATGACACTGGCTCGGCCAATCTTTGAGTGAAAACCAAGAAAAACCCATTTATATTTGCACTACTCAGACCATCTCACAACAAGTGAAGGTGTATGTCTATTGTCAATTATTAACATTTTGGATTCTCACACAACTAAGCTTCTTTTTTTTTTTTTTTTTTTTTCAGCCTTAGCAGGGCTAGGACCCCTAGCCCTCTAATGAGAGGGGACAGCTTGGTTGAGGAAAGGTGCCCGCCCAATTAAGTAAGAACTGACACCTTTTACCACTAGGATTAGAGGCCATTCTTACGACTAAGCTTTGTTAGAACTTAAGAATATGTCTCATTCTATGAACTCTATTTCCACAGTTGTGATAAACACCTCCTTCCCCACCGCAAAACAGTTTTCCACATATTCAAGGAGCCCTTTTCTTTCATGTAATTGAATTCCTAAGAATTCTAAGCCTTCAATTTTTCTAAGTGGTTAAAAATGAGGTGACAAAAGCCAATATCTAAAAGGAAATAATCATAATCTGTGACAATCAATATGGCATCTATATTCCTACTATATATCCTTAGTTAAAGCTCATTTAACCATGAGTTCTTAGTCTCGGTCTTGGCTGGCCTGACTTTCACCCCAAAATTGACCTGTGTTGACCCAAGTTCATATAATCTATAAAGGCGTTAATATCACTAGTATTTTTTGGGGGCAAATGTATACAAGGGAACAAATCCTGTCACCCAAAATAGCCGTTCCAAGATGTGCCTTATATTTTTCCAGTCAAAGCAAACAAGTAATTCAAAAAATCTGGTAGAGGGTGTGCTAATAATTCCAGCAAGAGAAAGTCTATTGAAAACAAAATAAAAATAGAAAAACCAGCAGAAATACTATTGGGGCGAGGGCATTACCGTTATTGTAGCAAAAGTTGCGTCCACTTCTGTAGACTGCATGCATACGGCTAGCATCAATCAACGTAGTTCACTGTTTAAAATAAAAGAGAGTGAGAGGTAAAAAAAACGAAAAACGTAGTTCACTGTTCATCAAAGAAGGGGATTTCCCGCCAATCCGTTGTGTGAATCATATAATTCCAAGCTCGTGGAAGTCTAATATCCAAAACCCGTTTGAAGATTTCAACTATATATCCACCAGAAGGAGAATTTTGCTTTCTTGGGTTTGGGTAAGGTTTGGGTAGTAAGGAGGAAAAGAAAGGAAGGTGAGGTTTTGGTCTTCCATTCCTCCGTCTGGTCATTCATGGCATGAATACTTGGTTTTTATATTTTCAATCACTTTCTCGTTTTCCAGTCGATTATATTACTTATATTCTTGGAAAGCTTCAAAGCTCATCCTTCCCGGATTAAAATTTTGATATCTTTTGTTTCCTTTTTGTTGTTTTAGTGTGTTGGTGTGTTGGTGATGAAGAGTAATGAAGTTATATGATTGTCAAAAAAAAAAGGAAACGAAGGAAGTTGTTTATCGAGGAAATTTTTTAGGACCACCCAAGAAAACTTTTGTAAACAGACTATGAAAACTTGAAAAGAGAACAACTGGTTTCACTCGTCTACTTCTTTTTATGATTCTCTCCTCAGTTCAGTCAGACCATAACTAGGTCTAGGAGGCCCTTTTTTAGCTTCTTCCATTTTTTGGGATAGATAAGGTGGTTTGGTGTTAGCCATCAAATGTTTTGTCAGTTCACTGGGTTTTGTGTTGAATTCACAGCCTTAATTTCATTTACGGTGAACTGGGTCTTTTAATGCTTGCTTGTGTTATTTATTCCATATTCCAAATAATTGTTGCTTTATTTTTCCTTTTTTCTTCTGTACTTAAACATCATAAAAGATCCCTTTCTCCTGTGCAATCAAATATTGATGAAAATTGCTTGCTGAAAGCAGTAGCACCTGATTTTGGAGAGGGAGTAGGAAGAGACGCAATGTTATGCCTGAATTGGATTCATTTACACTCTTTGCAATTGGCTTGAGTCAGTTCTCAATTGCTACTTGTCTGGCGGATGAAAAGGATTAGCTGGACCACGTACTGGGCTATTAGCTCACTGGTTTTGAATGAAATTTGCTGAATTTCCAAACCTCTGTCTTCTCTTTTCGTATTAATTTAATAAAAATGTGTTCCAGGCATTTTCTATGGGAGTAAATGTTTTTGTTCAAGGAGACTTGAAAAGGAAATTTCTCCTTTAAAGAAGGAAGCCTAGCTATTGATGCAAAAATTCATCGAGTCCGGTTCTTGTGAGGGAAAACCCCACGGTGACCCTGGGTGGTCCTATCAGGGTTCGCCACATCACTGTGGGTAGCTCCCATGCAACGGGGCTGCTGCCTCATCCAAGGCAAGCGCTAACCAGGGTGCCCTACCGGACACTGATAGCTCCACCCACGGTCACCATGGTTCCCTCCCCCCCCCCACAGGATCCCAATTTAAATTCATCATAATAGCTGTTTCCAAGGTTTGGTGTGCATCTTCCTAGACCCTCGACCCTAAACCCTGTTCAGGGTTTAAGGTCTATATTTGGTGGTCCTGCAGGTTATCATAATGGCCTCCATCGCAGATAGGGGAAACTCGAAAACTACCCCTGATTGGAATGTCATCATCACCAATCATTATGCTTGTATTTTACTGGACCATTTTTGTATTTCTTAATGAATTGTCCGTTATTTAGGCCTTCAATTAGAGGGCTAGATCTCCCAATATGGGAGGTTATGTAGGTCCATGGGTCTGTTGCAAATCACCGACAATGATCCACAGGTAGAAAATTAGACTAAAGACCTCGTAAATTCTCTTTGTATCTTGTGTAGATCAATTGGCCCACCTTACCATCAGGTCAGAAGTCAGAAGTTAGTTAAACTTGATTGTTTCTTACCATAGATAATGAAGCAAGTTCCACATATATGTTTTATCTCATTTACATGAAAACTATAAAATTTGCCTTTTTCCAACCACTCCAACTTTGCTCTTGCTTGCAGGAATTCTTACATCCAAATAAGGAGCCTAAGTTTCAATTTATAAGAAAATGAATATGTAGGAGAACTGTTACGGAAGAAACCCCCAACCCACCTCTGAGATTATGTTGCTCCAGTGTAAGGACTCTTCATTTCTAACTGGTGTTTGGTTTTAATCATTTTCCAGCATCATCATAAAACCTTCACAAAGGAATCTGTTCCCTCTCACTCCCAAGCAATGCTGGCAAATACCACTGGTGACCATGATGGAGAGCTTAATGTCAGTTTTGGCTACCAATGCACAAGCAAGAAAGGTAGCTTCTGCAAAGCTTCTGATGTCTTTGAATCTCCAACAGAAACAAATGAAGAAGACAGAAAACTTCGAAGGCGAAGCAGCTCATTTTCTTGCTTATCAGGTGCTGCTCTCAGTGCAAATGCCACATTAGCAAATACAAACCTCTGTAATGGCTTGATTGGAGCAGGAATACTGCCAGGTTTGGACTCTCCCAAGTCATTCCGTAGGGTGCCTTCTTCTCAATCCTTTTCAAGGTTGGATATATTATCGTCTTCCTATCAGAGTAATAATTCAATATTGAGTGGCAGCTTATCTACTAGTCTAAGTGAGTCCTTTGGGTGGGACTCAATTATGTTGGAATCAATGAGTGCCCCATCAAGAAGTGAAGGTTTTCTGAATGCTGTGGAAGTACAAATTGCGGGCGGAGCTGCAGGTGAAGACCGAGTCCAAGCAGTTTGCTCTGAAGAAAATGGATGGGTTTTTTGCTCAATTTATGATGGATTCAATGGGCGGGATGCAGCAGACTTTTTAGCTGGAACACTTTATGAGAGCATTGGATTCTACCTCAACCTATTAGATTGGCCAAAAAATCAGCAAAAACATTCATCTTTTGATGTGTCAAATTCAGATGGCTCACTCTTATATTTTCTTGAAGATGGTAGCTTTGAGGAGAAGTTGTCTTTGAGATCAAACACTACCAAGGACTCTGTCGATGAGGAAGAAACTGTGCTTCCTTCTGCCAGAGTAATTGACTGTCTACAACGTGCTCTTGGTCACGCAGAGAGTGAATTTCTCAATATGGTTGAGCAGGAGATGGATGACCGACCTGATTTAGTGTCGGTCGGATCTTGTATCTTGGTTGCGCTTCTTCATGGGAAGGATCTGTATACACTTAACTTAGGTGATAGCAGAGCAGTGTTGGCTACAAGTGAAGGCATCCATACAGATGATAATGACAATTTGGCAGCGGTTCAGCTGACCGAAAGTCATACTGTTGATAATGAAACAGAGCGCATGCAGCTTCTGTGTGATCATCCTGATGACCCATCGACAATTGTTGCTGGAAGAGTGAAGGGAAAATTGAGGGTTACTCGTGCATTCGGAGTCGGTTATCTGAAAAAGGTGCTCCTTTGAGTTGTTTTGAGAATACTACCAGCCTTTTTATAAGTTTGTTCAAATTCTATAGTTGAAGTTTTGCTTGCAGCCATTTACTGAGTTTTTTACTTTTTAACTACTAACCTTGATTTCTGCAGAGAAAAATGAATGATGCTCTTATGGGTATCCTTCGAGTACGAAACCTTGTGAGTCCACCATATATCTCCAGCCAACCCTCATTAAACGTTCATAGAATTTCAAAAGGTGATTACTTTGTAATTCTGGGTAGCGATGGTCTGTTCGACTTCTTCAGCAATGATGAAGCTGTGAAGCTTGTTCATTTGTATATCTCGAGTAACCCATCAGGTGATCCAGCCAAATATCTGTTGGAGCAACTTGTGGAAAGAGCTGCTGAAAATGCAGGTATGGTCAAAATCTATCATGCTTAATGTTGTGTTTGGATGCAAATTGGAAGCATTTTGAAGATTTTCACATAACTAGATCGTTGTCCATTCTAAACTATATGCATATGGAGCAAAACAGAACCCAAGTTTACTAGTTACTGCCTTAATTCCCCAAATAATTATCTGTATTGATCAGTTATTTCAATTTGGGGGTAGAAAATTCACTGATATGTAAGATATGGCTTCCAGTTCTGCACCACCCCAAACATGTGGCAGAACTGATATGTAATATGTGATTCGAGATTTGAGGTATATCCAATTGCACCATAGAAACAAAATGTTCTTTGGGAATGTGGCCCAAATATCCTTAAATAGACCCTGCCTTGCTTATGTTTTGTATAGCACTTGATTATTACTGTAACTTTTCTGGAATCAGTACTTCTGTTCATTTGTAATTGAAATCATATTTGTTGATTAAGCTCCATTTCTTATGTGTGTTTTATGGTTACAGCATTGCTTTAGAGGATATGCATTCTATCCTTGAAGCCTCTTGAGTTGTTACAGGTGGGGCCTGTGGCATGATAGTTCAGATTGTTGATTTGATGGACCCTGCTGTGGATAAAGTATGGTTAAAAATTAGTTCACATTGGTAGAACCTAGCAATTCGATATTTATCCTTTGATTGGATGTGTACCATTTCCACACCTTATTCCCAACTGTTAAAAGTGGTTCATAAATGGTAACAGTTGTCCAACCTGGGACTCTTAGGGAGGTGTTATACATGCAGCCTATGAGGCAAGGACACTTGTATAGGGTTCCCATGTCCGTGTCAGACACGTGTCGGACATGGACACGGCTCGAACACGGCCGGACAAGTGTCCGACATCCCAAAAATATGTCCTATCTTTTTAAAATTTTTTTAAGATGCGGACACGGCTCGGACATGAGATGGACACGGCTCAGACATGGGCTGGACACGTCGGGACATAGGGTGGACACGTCAGGATACGTCTCGGACACAGTGGGAAGAAGAAGAAGCTGCTGTTGGTGTTTTTTTTTTTTTTTTTACTGCTGTTTTTTTCTTTTTTCTTGTTCAGAATTGCTGCCGCAGTTTTTTTTTTTTTTTTGGCTGCTGCTATTTTTTTGTAGTTTTTTCAGAATTGCTACTGCTGTTTTTTTTTTTATCATTTTGTTTTTGTAGATGTTGTTTTTTCTAATTTGTTGTTGCTATTTTTTTGTATTTTCAAAATTGCTGCTACTTTTTTTTTCCAGAATTGGTGTACTGTTGTTATTGCTGATGTTTTCTTTCTTTCTTTTTTTTCTGAACTGCCGCGCTGTTTTTTTTTTTTCTCAGAACTACTGCTGTTGCTGCATTTTTTTTCCCAAAATTGCTGTATTTTTTTCATAGTTTATTTTTCAATTGATGCACCAAAATTAGAGGCTGTGCTGTTTACTAATGATTAGAGTATTGGTGGGGATGATGATGCCATTGAAGTTGTGTCAAACGATGAATCATGAATGAAGTAGGGATTTTTTTAATTTTTTTTATTTTTGGAGTGGGGTAATGGAGGAGGGATCTTTTTTATTGTTTTGATTATGATGTAATTGTAACAAGTAATGTTGATGATATACTATGGCCTACTATTACATTACATTATGCAGTATGGATTTTATTTTTGACTTTTCTAGTATACTTATGTTTTTTCTTTATTAATTGTGACATTATGCTTCTTAATTTGGCTAAAAATATAACTATTCTTTAATTTTATGATTATATATATATATTTATTATTTATCATGTCCTAGCCGTATTTATATCCTACTTTTTTAGGATTTGCCATATTGGCGTGTCCGTATCATATTATATCCGTATCCAGTGTTCATATCCATGCTTCTTAGCCTGCTGCAGGTTCAAATATATCAATATTAGGGATTTCTTGATAATAAACCACCCATGTTATGATACATAGACACAAAGGACTAGCCATGCATGTGGCAGTGATATAGATTTTTCACATAGAAAGTGTGAAGCATTAAAAACAATACAATATGGTACATTGCTTATTTTGAAGTATCCAAATATCATAGCTCATACCCTAGATACTATGCATTTGTCAGTGTAGGGTATCATTATTCCTAATCTAATCTAATTGTTTCAGATATGTAGTATATTAAAAATCTGAGTCTACTCTTTCGAGCTGGTGTATTTGATTTGTTTCGTGTCCAAGTTAGCTCTCATATGAGGATTTTCTTTCACTATAAACAACTTTCTTTTGATTCCATTTGTTGTTTGGCACATATGTCCCAAGTCCCAACCAAAGAACTACCATTTTATGCAACTATAATTATGCTTGTATTTGACATGGATGAAGAAAGTGTTCATGTGAGTTAAATGTCAATTCCTTGACATGTATAATCATGGCCATCTCTGCACTTTTGCTGCAAATTATTTAGATCTAACCAATACCTTTTGAAAATTGTAATAATATAATGGTACACAGTTTGTCTAGTTTTTATCTTTCATATCATAAATGCCTTTCTAGCAGGTTTTACCATGGAAGAGCTGATGAGCATCCCTGCTGGTAGTAGAAGGAAGTACCATGATGATGTAACTGTTATCGTGATTATCCTGGGGAGTAACCAGCGCACTATGAAAGCATCAACATGTCTATAGGTATTTTAAGAACCCCAATTAAATTTTGAACATTTAATGGTAAACTGTATAGTTTATTGCAAAGTTGGTCATGCTGTTGTACAGAATATATTGCACTTTTTTTGTAAAAATTTCTGTGTACTGGTATACTGGCTTAAACTGATTATTGTATGACTGCAACCACTCTACTCGGACAGTTACAAATCTATATATAATCTGTATTCCACTGCATGCTTTCATAATTCATAGATTCATCGTTTATCTAACTTTGGCATTAGCGATGGCAATGGGTCGGGTAAAAATGGGAACCACCCCCACCCCCCCCCCCCCCCCAATTATTAGGGGCGGATTTGCCTGAGGTTTTTTTGGTACAAGGTGGGTTTGGATTTTGTTGTCCGAACCCGCCCCTCCCTGGATATAATATATATATACTTATTACTAAAGTGATAGGCAAACCTCATGTGGTGTCGATGGTGTTCGGCCTTTACACAAGGCATGTGGGAAGAGAATGTGCCGTGTTCAATTTCTACTACAAAAATTCTCATGCATTTTTATATATTTTAAAAGTTTTAAGCTTTAAATTCAATTTGACACAAATAGGGTTGGTTTGGTGTCACATATCAGTGAACCCATCACAGGGTGGACTGGGTTTGGATGGGATCAATTTGCAACAGGGCAGGTTTGGGTTTACCCCAGCCCACACCAAACCCGCCCCATTGCCATCTCTATTGGGGATGAAGGAATGAACAGATTGTTGGAAAATTGGGAATTAACTATGGTTTTTTGGTCAACTTTGGACCATAATAAGTGCGAGATCCACACATCTTTTGAGCTGGTTCCAAGTAGTAATGTGTTCTTCTACATAAAGAGAATAACACTAAAACATTGATTAGTTAAAAACTATTTAAGGAGTAAATGAGAAATTAGCTCCAAAAGTGATTAGTTAAAGTTGCTTTGTATTGGTACTAAAAAGAGGTAGTCCAACATTGCTAGTTTACTAAAGGTGTGTATGTGTTTATATATCTTTGATTTGCTTATGAGATTTGGGCCCCAAAGGGCACCCATATCTTATCCCGTAGGGAGGATCTACACTACACCACAACCAACACGCGTGCACCGCCATCCTTCTAGCCAAGTTGGGTTGGGTTGGGTTAGGTCTCCATGGAAATCGGTTTCCGAAAATTATATCTTTCTGGAGAAAACAACAGTTGTGTCTCTTCCACTGAACAGACATCTCTTTTCTTAGTGTTGTATTATTTTTATTTCAAAAAACCGAATAGAAACATCCGTTCTTGTTGTCTGTTGACTGTTCAAAACAGTCACCAATTCATCTATTTACAGCCATCTCGTCTCTACATTTGGGAGACAAACATGTTTAGAATAATCACTAGTTCATCTATTTAAATACAATTTCTATTTAAAGCCACCACAGCAGGGGCGAATTCTATCTTAAGGACATAGTGTTAAATACTAGCCTTGATCGAATCTTTTACGGTTTTCTAACATACTTTGTAAGTTTCATTTCAGTTTCTGTAATTTGTACAGTTCGAAATATGTACAGAAATCACAAAAGTGTACAGTGAGGGTAACACAGATATGGTATCAAACATGGACACAATTTGTCAGATACCAGTGTAGAGATACACAGTTATATTGAAAAGTTCAAGTATTACCTAAGTTCTAATCCATATAAATTACACAAAAAAAATCTGAATAATATATGAATACTGTTAAAATTCCAGATTAAAGGCTACGTGCTTCTTTTATGGTACTTAAGTATTGCAGTTATAGGACATGAAACCTGCCCAGTTCTTCGTAAAAATTGAGCATCCTTGTTACATAATTTACTACAAGTCACACTGCTCAAATGTATTTGTGTATATGAATGTTCCTGCATCCCTGTATTCTCCACAACCAAAATTTTCTTTTCCTACCTTAGAAAAGTGAAGGTGTAACATCTTTAACTCATTAGAAGTCATTGTTTTTCTTTTAATAAATCCATCCCGTCACAGGGTTTGCAAGTCTTGACTCTTGGGAGCTGGAAATGCAAGCAGGAAGCAAAAGCTTGAAATATGTACCAAAAGGGCATCTCTTCTTCTAAAAAAGTTGTGGTTGAAATGGCTGAGAAAATGGAAAGATCACTTCTTTTCTTTCTCTCCTTCCTGTCTTTTTGCATTTTTTTCCCTTCAAAATATTCCACCATTGGAGTAGTATCGTTGGACAAAATTCCTCTGACAAATGGAATTGATATAAGACACGGATACAGGGATATGCCAAGGGACATGGGTAGCAAGGATGCTCTCCAAAATCTAGTTCATATCCATTGCTTAAAAGAGAATATACAAGATTATCAGATTGTAGTTGTTCGGATATTTTCTGATATATCCTAACAACGTCAACCTGCTAACCTTGTTTATTCTCTCTAATTATTACCATGAGAAATTTAAAGGAGTCAAAGAAAACAAAGAAGTTAACACACCTGATAAAGTAGGTATTTTCAATGTATTATCCAGCATCACTATCCCAAGAGTACATCAACAGTGTGTATAATTAAGCATGTAAATATCTGGATATCCCGCTTCTTTTCTACTGTTGAGATGGGACCATCAACAACCAACCTCCAAACCAAAACTGCTAAGGGGTGGACATCGAAACACTCACTTGATATTTTCCATGGAGGGCCAATCACATTGGTGGGATATGCCTCCTCGAAAGAAGGGTTCGGTAGATGCTTAGCCAATGGTTAATCCTGAACCTGCTCAACCAATGTTAACCTGACGGCATCAATGTATTAGCTAGGTATCAATTCTAATCATTGCATCCTCTTCATAGTAGTCGTAAAGCTGCATTTATTTCGTTGAAAACATTACCTCCACAACCACAATTGTCGTAAAAACATCATTACGGTTTAAACAGACACAAGTGTGTGATAGAACCTCATTTTCTATTCACTGAAAGGCCTCCTGCTGATTTGACTCGTATATTTTAAAGAATCTTTCGTAATCATAGTCTCTAAGGAGTGCTTAGAATCACTACTTAGCACATCCAGATTATCCTTTATGTTTCAGGCTGTCTTGCATTCTTTTGCCAGTAATACCGTATTGGATAGTGTATGGATACTGACGGGGTCCATTTGAATGGGAATATAACTAGTGAGAAATCCTCATTATTTGGAAAAATGAGAATAAATTTAGATGTATAGATTCACCACTTCTCTCTAGTATCTTTTCTGCACTGTGTTTGAAATACGATGGCGGAAGCATGTATAAGTAAACCCTTTTAAAATCTTTATTGAATTGAAGAATAATTATTGAAAGGATAGATGTCTTTTTTAAGAACAAAAATTTTAGTTTAACTAGAGTAAAAGAGTGCCTCCAAAACCAACCCAACCCCACACCCTTATTGGATTTATATTTATTTTATTAATTTCAACTTTATTTTAAGTTGAAAACTCTAAAATCTCTAAGTCCCTTTCAATTTATATAAAATCTTAATTAAAAGGAGGGGCCCATGGCCCAAGCCAGCACATCAAGTGGCACGGCCCAGCACAGCACGACAATAATTGTGCCAGTGGGCCAACCCCCTATGAGCTTGGCCATGGCACGATCAGAAGGTGGCACGGCACGGCCCCTTTTACACCCTCACCCTAACCACACCCCAGAAAGAGAAACAGCTCTTTTAAAAGTAAAAAAAGAAAGTAGTTGAAGAGTATAATTAGTTGAGAAGAAATCCAAGTGAGGATAAACTTTTCCATGCCCCCACTCTCTCTTCATCCAACAGTGCCAAATTATAGTTCCAGTCTCCTAGTCTTGTTTTGTTTTTCCTTTTAACACTGGTTCTAGCAATTTTCCCCGGCATTAAGCATCCTGTATATGCGAAAGAGTACCATGTCCATGCCTTATGTTTCAGAAAAATGGTGTCTAAGCCCCGCTTCCTGTATCCACGTCTGTATTCATGCACTGAATATATGAATGCTTCGTAGCGGTTGCCGTACATATTTTAAGTTTCAGGGATGGCCATAGTACCTTGTCATTGGTGGGTAAGCTCAGATGGAGCCCATGACTGTGGAATCCGCCATTGAAATATTACACCCAAATCTCCATGACACAGGCTTGAGCCTACGGATCCAGCATCAGAAAGAAAAAAAATATCTTAAAGGCATCCAAGGTAGATGACCACACTTGAAAGAATCTGGTTCAAAGAAAAAAAAATGCCCACCACAGAGCAAATGGAGATTATGTTGTCACTTGTGAAATGTCATATCCCATTGAAGTTGCTTTCCAAATTGTGGTCCTCATCAATCTTTTTATCTCATTTCAATGGCCCAGTAATCTAGTACTTAATCATCTTGCATTTGAAAGATTTAATCCCCCACTTATGTCTTAAAAAAATCCATGTTGTCTTTCGGGTCTCTCCGTTTTTGTAATAGTAGAAGTATTAATGCAATGAGACATATATTTGCATTCCTCTGCAGTTTTGGAAGTGATGCTATTGGTTTCTTCTCTTCAGCTTCTTCTGTTGTGTTGGTGGTTGTGATTCTAGGCACAGATGTAGAGACAGGCTTTTTTTTTTTTTTCAATTTATCAAATCATGCTACTGATTGCAAGGCCCAAGGCTCTTCAAAAGGTGTTCCCATTCACATGACTTACAAGCTACTGTTTTTAGGATCTTAGAAATGTGATGATGGGGTCCACTGACTATTTGGCATTGCCACCTTTGAAGCTGGACCAGGGTAACTAGCTCCAAAAGAATTTTTAAAAAAGATAAAAGAAAAGGTGATCCCCAGGGACACTTTTGATGGTTGTTTTACACTGATACCTGGTGAGCTTGGATACAAGTGACAGAAATAGTTCCTCCTGATTGCTAAAAGTTGCATTGAGCCTCTGATCTTGACTGTCTAATTGGTGGCGACACTAATCAGATGGATGAAAGTTAAAAATACTGTCTAGTGGTTGAAGAAAGTGATCAGTTCAATTATTGCTCGCGGTATGGTTGTGGTTGCGCTCTTAAAATGAACACCCGAGGCCAATGAGTTTGGAACCAATGGAGTGCTCGGTCAAATTCTTGTAGGCCGGGTTAACCATATTGATGTTTTGGGTTAGTCTGGATCTAATTTTTGGGTCCCCAAGTATTTTAGTCTTCGCATCAAGTTCCGGTTCAAAGCAAGTCATACATATGATTGCATGATTGGATTTGTGGTAGGCCGGGTTACCTTATACCTCGTAATTTTCGTTGTCTTTTACTTTTTGATTGTATGATTGGATTTGTGTGTGCTTCATGTGCGGTACATGGGTTGTAGGTCTTTCCTGAATCCAAAATGGCGTATATCGTTGAGGATCACAATTTGGGTTGGCCCTGTGGGCCACAGTGGGTATTGAGAAAAGTGGGTCTAGACCACAAAGTGACATTGGGACCCTCACTTACAAGAATGGTGTCACCATGAAGGCGGTACCACTTTTACCATCGCCCAAAGTTGTCTTTGATAAATGAAATGGGGTTCCTTTGACCTTAAGCTAGTAAAATGTCAAACTGTTTTCCTATATCCTGTGTTGACAATTCAACAGATCCCAGGATTTTATTCTAGGGTATAGAATTCAAGAACATTCTAGATATGTAAAGATGAGAACATATCACATACTATTTTTCTTTTTTCATATTCCAAAAGTCGAGTTGAGTTAAATCGGACCAAGTTTTTGGTCAAACTCAGTATGGATGGACATACTTTGCTCGACTTAGAAGCTGTTTGGTTAAGCTGATTCGGCCGCGTTGTATTTAATAACAATGCAAAAGAGTGCTTTTTATTCCCTTCTAGGATAAGGAATTGATGACCTGAGATTGGGGTATTGATTCGGTCAGTTTGATAATACCTGAGTACTCTTTTATTATACAGGATGCACAGAGCTTTTGGTGTAGAACCATCTGGTCACTATCCAGTAGATATGAATGCCAAATTGATCTTAAATTGATCATAATCTCATTGGTCAATTATTTCGGGGTGGCTGAAAAGTTATGTTTTGCATTTAAGTACATCGATCAAATGGATGAGGTCATTTAATCAAAGGTGCAAGAGGCGGCTTGCTGATTGAATTATAGATTTGTTAAATATTAAGTAGTATCGGTTCGGTGAAAGATTCTCTAATACTTGATTACCTGTAGTCAGTTATGACATAGAACAAAACAATTGTTACCCTAAAAAATTCCCGATCAATACAAATTTTCACTCATTTACACAAAAACTGAAGACATCCAAATAGACTGTGAGGTAATTTGACTTTAAGAAGGAATTTGGATTCTCTGTTGCAATTGACTCAGGATAACTATAAGCGGATCAATCTTGATCTGTCATGTCGCCACAAACACTTTGATAAGTTGAATTGAGATTAAGGAAAACCCTCACGGTAACCGTGGGGGGACCATTCATGTCCCCTTACATCATGAGTGGGCAGCCTGCCATGCACAAGTTTGCATGAGCAGACTGCTCAATGGTGATATGGGGGGACGTGAATGGTCTCCCTACAGTCACCATGGTCCGTGGGGTTTTTAATTGAAGGATCCAGACTCTGATGAGTTAGATGAGAAATAGTTACACGTGATTATTGCATGTGTTTATGGTGACATAGCAGACTTTGATTTGTCTACTCACGATCACCATGAGTCAACTTTGATAGAGGATCCTTGAAGAAAATGGTAGTGACTAGTGAGGCTTCTATTTTCCACATTTTTTTTCACTTTTCTTAACATTTAATGCAACAAATTGAATTTTATTTATTTATTTATTTATTTTTGTATTGTATACATGCAATAAAAGTCATTTTCATTAAAGTAGTTTCCGTGTACTTATCCTGAGGAAAATCAGCGTCCTAATGTAGTTTATTGATTTGCTCTTCCTAACAAAGATGAATCGTCACCTCACCAAACATGCTTACTTTCCATTTTCTTGAAAATCAGATTTTGCAGAAATTCGGCCCACAAACATGAATGGTTTTCCTAGTAGAAATTTTTGTCGTTATTTTCATTTCTGTTGTACCTAAACCAATTCCAACCGTGGGCCCATTGGACAGCAAAACGCAAATGATATCTTGATTCAAACATTATGAAAGCTGCAACAATCTTTGGGCCTTGAGTGTGTACGCATGGCCCATAGTTTAGGACGCAGCCCATTGACATTGGACCAATGTTCCATATCCTGTAAACCATTAAAGCACCTTTTGAATAATTTACCAATAAATAATATAAACATTAAATCATTAAATCAATGGAAAGGTACTATTGTGTAAAAGTAAAGTAATTTCAAAAAGTAGATTTGTTTTTATGAGGCAACATAATTTGAAGTGAGACGAGAAACCAGCGTACGGTGCAATAACCATAGTACAGTATTATTATTATTATTTTTTACAGTGTTTATAGCGTAATTTTTTGGGAAATCGACCATAGGGTTCTAAATCATTATAAACTTAGATAATTTCTATAGAGATGGTGGTAAACTAATAATTTTACCTTGTTAACATTGTAATATTCTAGAGTAGTAGGACATCCAAGGGCTATAGGATATCACAAGATTGTAGGATGTCTCACAATTTTGTCCTCCGGGCCGAAACGCACAAATTCATCGTGAATTTAGAACTCTATTTTCTTTTCATTATTTTTACTTTCCGTAAAAAAAAACATGAAATATTGCACAATGTGATATCATATAATCCTATAATATCCTACAATTCAAAGATAAGATCAGCAATTTCAAAGCACCCTTTTTTATACAAACAGCTCGGCTGTGATATCTAAGTTTTGACAATTTTAAAACAATGGTCTAGTATATAAGGAAAGTTATAGGGTCATTATCCCTAAATATCTTTCCACTTGTTTGGCCCGACCAAACTTGTGTAAAGTAGAAGTTTTGAATGTTGAAATTACTTTCCCACAAATTCTACTTTTATCTCTTGAAAAAAAAATATTGCCTCTAATTTAAACGTCTAGAATTGCAAATAAAGAGATTACGATTACTATATTATAGTCCATCCATGAATGGACCCATAAATCAACCATATCCCCCATCAAGCAATGGGCCTCAATTTGCATAATAACGGGGCCCCAAGATATAAAAAAACCCATTATATCATCATCAAAGCTTCCTCCAACCATAAAGATAAGCCTCGTGACTGGTGCTTTTCCACCCCACACTATCCATTGGAAAGAATGTTTGCTCTAACCCCACAATCTTCCTACAACTACATTTTTTCCAAATGTTTGCTCTAACCTCACAATCTTCCTACAACTACAGTGTCATTGGAAAAAATGTTTGCTGATCTAAACCCATAATCTTTCTACATCTACAGTGCGTTTGATATCATTCAAACCTCCGTACTAAAAACTGATATAACAGCACTGATATTATATACCCCAACTCCAACTCCAATGTGCACAAAACGATGCAACCAAAGAAATCGACATCACATTAACAAACCAGAACAAATGTTGTGGGCCACCCAATCCAAGTGGTGCCCACCCCGCCACTAAATGAATCTGATCACATGACCCATGTTCTCTAAAATAATGATTGCACAAATTGCAATCTTTTCTAACATGTGAAGAAAGACTCCATATGACTCTCCATACATTCAGAGAGATGTGGCAAAACCTCCAAAGCTGAAAAAGAAGCATAAGGCACAACACAACAAAGTATCAAAAGTAGAACTTAAAGATCAAAAAAGTCTCTAAGGCCTATCCTTAACACATTGATACAAGCAATCAATCACCCACCAACTTTGCAGTTAAAATAGATGGCATTGATAAGATGCTTTGAGTCCTTGTAAAATGTACCAAAAACAGTACGCACACTCGGCTTTACAAAACAACCCTCCATCAAAAGAGGGAGAAGAAAGAGAGAAGAGCCCAAGAGAGAAAAAAGCCAACTAGTACCCCTCTTATTACTAGAACTGTGCTTTGGCTACTACTCACTTTA
Source organism: Sextonia rubra (assembly GCA_037013555.1). Taxonomy (NCBI): domain Eukaryota; kingdom Viridiplantae; phylum Streptophyta; class Magnoliopsida; order Laurales; family Lauraceae; genus Sextonia; species Sextonia rubra. The sequence continues at coordinate 10,924,668 of JASUAD010000007.1, read as the reverse complement.
CACATGAGAATACAAAAATCAACCCACGTACACGTATATTATACAGTGTATAGAGGCTCTATACACCACCATCGGCCGCCGGATTCCGCCCACTGGTCACATGACGGAGCAGCCATTTGGGTTCTCGTCGCTGAACAATTCGTAAGAGTCTGTCACCGGAGGAGTGCTTTCCTCCGGATGGACGTAGTACGCCTGCGGCGCATTGTAGTACCCGGCCTCGTTGCTGGTGCTAGGATACGCCCTGTTGTAGCTGACTATGGAAGCGTGCTGCGGGGCGTAGGGCGGGTTCGGATGCGGGTACGAGTACGGGTATTGATACGGGTAAGACGGATACTGGTGGTGAAGTGGAGAGCTGAAGTTGACGGGTGCGGCGGACCCCGCGGGCTTCTGGCCGCCGGAGGAGGCTGCGTTGGCCGGAGGGGGGCTCTCGTCGCTGCTGCTGGGGCCGGCGGGGTGGTTATTGGGGGGATTACCGCTCTGCCCTTTCTTCTTCTTCTTTTTCCCGCCACCGCCGCCGCCGCCGCCGCCCGCGGGTTTCTCGTCGGGTTCGCTGCTCTTCTTATCAGCTGGCGGAGATGTCGGGTCTCCGGCGGGTTGGTTCTCGGACTTCGCCGGATCTTTGCCTTGAGCGCCGGCGTTTGGCTGTTGCTCGGCGGATTTTTCATCGGCGGTTTCAGATTCTTCGGATTTCTTCTCGTCCTCACCATTTTCGCTCGCTTTTTGTTCTTTATCGGGTTTGTTGCCCGATTTCCCGGATTTCTTATCCTTCTTCGCGGGTTTCTCCGGCCAGAGCTCGGCGTGCTTGCCGGATTTGACAAGCTTCTTGATTAAGGTATCAGCATCAACGTTTCCGGTGACTGTGACCTTGTTCTGGGGCGAATCGATGTCCGTCGTATAAACACCTGAAATCAGAGACAGAGAGAAAGGAGCATCAAGCAGGAGATTGTAAATGCATTGAAAGAGGGAAAAAATTAGTAAGGAAGAAGACCCAGAACGGGAAATCCATCAAAGAAGAAAACCCAGAAAGTGAAAATCAATAAAAATGTCGGAACCCCAACTGGGAAGAAAACCCAGAAGAGAAAAGCATAGAAATGGCGGGAAATCGACGTAGGAAGAGAACCCAGAGAGCAAAAGGTTGATTTGGAAGAAGCCCAGAAAGGAAAGTGGCAGAAAGGTTGAAATAAGTAGAAAGGATTGGAAAAAAAAAAAACAAAGGGTTGAATGGGAAATGAAGAGAAGCAGAGAGGAAATGAACATGCACCTTCGATGCTCTTGAGGACTTTCTTCACCTTCTTCTTGCAGCCCTCACAGTGGATTGAAACCCTCAAGACCCATGTCTAGAAAATGAAAAATGAAATCTTTGTCAGAGATCATAAGAAACATGAAATCTCTATCAGAAGCCATAAGAAACTGAAGAAGAAGAAGAAGTAGAAGAAGAGACAGTAGTTACCTTGTATTTTAGGGGTTCTGAGGGCTTGTCTTCACTTGTTGCTGCTGCTGCTGCTTTTTCCGCCATAGAAGAAAGAGAGGAAGAGGGAGAGGGAGAGTAGTGGGAGAGTGGGGTTGGAAGGGTTTTAGAGGGAGAGAGAGAGAGAGAGAGAGTAGAAAGCGGAAAAAAAAGGGGGCAGAAAAAGGAGAATGGGGAGGTGGAGTGTGAGTACGGAAGCAACTGGCACGTATTGTATCGCCTCTATTATCATAATACTTTACTGGACCAGGCTTTGTGCCACATTAATACTCAGCACTGGAGGATTGTACTTTGTCCACGTTGGATGGGACCATATTTCCTTGTCGTTACTTGTGTTGGGCCACACCACTAAGATCTCATCTATCAAATCATTGATATGATAGGGCCACACCATCCCCATCTGACGTTTGTTCTACCCAATCTAGGGGTGGGACCCTAGCTCATAAGGAGGGATGCAGACTAATTTACACTTCTAGTCTGGTGGACGCTTTTATCACTGGAATAAGAGTCCGTTTTGGGCACCTCCAACAGTTGGGAAATCACTCTCGCAAAATTGGAATGCAGCCTCATAATTCATGTTGTAGAGAAATTTATGTTTTCATCGAAATTGATAAAGTGATTGAGTGGCGTCTAAGCTTGGTTTGAATTTACACTTTTAGTCTAATGAATAATGTCGGATTCGGATTCAAAGTCGTAAAAATGTCATGGACCATTTTCACTTGTACGTTATTCTCTTTGCAATCCATCTTGATCGGTGCATTAGGGTCTCAAGAAATTCAGAGAGGGACTCGGCCTCGTAGAGGAGTCTGGATGAGGCGCTCCCAAAGCGGTATGAGCAACAGAATTCTTTTTGAATCATATGGCAGTTAGGTTAAACTACCAAGTCCAACTTAACGGGTTTCAATGGCAAAAACAATGGTTTGAAATCACAGTTAGAGGAATTTTCCAAAAAAATATTCACGTTAAGAGGGACCACTGTTGGACAGTTAATATCATGCCTTGATCTTATTTTCTATAAATTGTCAATCTAAGGTAGATGAGTTAAATATTTAATTATGACATGCATGACTTTAAATGATGATTGTAGAGTATCCCAAGCCTTCACCTACATATAAAGTGCTTATGAAACTTTTTTAAATACCTATATTACTTGACTTATATTCATATTTGAGAATCTACATTACTTTAATCATATGCCATTACATTACTTTAATCATATGCATTTTAATGGCTCCACTTGTATATTTAAAAATAATGAATTTTCTTATATCCAATTATGCTAATGCACTCCATATTTTAATTTGGATCTAGAACTAGAATCTGATCTTCTAGTGTTTAAGTTGATGCTGGGTTTTATACAACTCATAGGTTCCATGTTAGGATTGGATCCAAATTTATAATGACAAATTAGAATGTATTGAGATGAATTTGGGTCCAAATCCACCATAGTTATGCCTAAGATCCAACTTCTTTACTTCACGTTATTGGGTTTTGTCTTGTATTCTGGGTTGTTTAGGCTACCCAGAATTAAAGTTCAAGATTAAAAGCTTTTTAGTCATTATAGATATAGGCTTACTTGTTGGTCAATAAAATATAATTATATATTAATGTGATGTGTAACCTTATACTTAGAGGAATTAGGTTAGATACAATAAGGAAAAAAAAGGAATTTAGCGAGCTTTTTTGTGGATTTTGATATTTTACCAAACCATTTAATTGCTTGTGTATTATCCTCTTCATAATTACTTACTTCATTGCTTGTAACTATGGTAATTTATGCATCCCGTGTGGATCACAAATCTTAAAAATATTTCCCAACAACTAATACCAAAGCCTTAGGTTGTCTGCACGTGGAATGTTCCTGCAACTCGCAGGGAAGAAGAGATCCAGTGGTTTGATGTTTGAATTGGTTGACATAATCTTCAGAGAAGGAGGGTTTGCAGGTCTATGTGCACAATCCTAGGTCAGCCCTAGGATCGTGCCCATGCATCGTCGCCGCTGCTACTGCAAGTCTTCACCTTCCTACCTCGTCGGTTTGCAGGTTACTGCTGCCCGCTCTTCACTGTTCGCTGGAAAGAGGGTGATTGATATCTACGTTTTCGTAGCTGCCACCCACTGCATTGCGGCTGTGTGCAGCCGCTACCACCCTCGTCGCTTGTCAAGCGCTACCGTCACCAGACTCCAATCCCTAGAGGCCTTCACGTTGCCCAATAAAAATAGACGGCAGGGAGGGGCTATTGGTAGAGAACAAGGAAGCAAAAGAAGATGATCTAGGTTCTAGGCTTTTGTCGAGACTAGGTTGGTTTTTCAAGTTAGGTTAAGTTCGGGTTGAATCTGACCCAGTTGCCAGCAATGCCAAGGTCGACTCCTAGCCAAGTCAGGTCAAGTCGGACCTGACCCATTTATAGAAGGCCACCAGCTATTGCAGCCAAGTGCGTCAGCAAGTGACGCAGCAGGTACAGCAAAAAATAGTTTGATCAAGATTGACGGCGAAAACTTCTTTTCGCAATAACTTGATCATCCATTGTTCAATCGGAGATCTGTTGTAGCCACAGACTCGTTGCAAGCAGATCTACGCATGTATGGTGTCACGACCCGAGCCCAGAATTCGGGGGTTAGCGAAAAGCTAAACCGGTGACACACGTACTCCCGTGCACGTGCACCCAAACCCAGTCCAGATGCACGCACACAAGGGATCTAACACGTGCGAACTAAGCGTACGCGGAAGCTGTACATATCATAGCAAGCAACAAAGGAAAATAAAATAGCGGAAGCCAAAGCAAATACGAAACGGAAAAGACAAAGACAAATACACTGAGATAAAACCGAATACACACCAAAATCAATATACACAAAATATACAGAATACAAGTCCAAAGTCCAAAGTCCAAATACAAGCTCTCAAAAACCAAAACGCAAAATAAAAGCCACTGGTATGCATGCACGCACTTGGCAGAAGTGATCAGGCCCACTCTGCCAGACCGGAGGGTGCCTCTACACTCGCCCCTGCAGCCTCCTCGACCGCCGGGGAGCTGGGCAAGGTATCTGTGCCTGCAACACCACAGACAACACAAATGAATACAACGATCCAGCAAATATAAGTAACAGGAAAGAAACACGCATAGTATCAAAGCGAAATGAAATAGGGACAGAAGATTAAATACAGAGTCCATCTTAGTATGCTAAGCAAATCGTGCATAGGAGTAAAACATGATAATGGAATCAAAACATAGAATACTGAACTAGTTGGCTACTACGTTAACCATGTTCTCTCCAAAAGAGAGCAGAGCAGAGCAGAGCAGAGGAGAACACCGCTGTCCAGGCCAAAGGTACAACGGGTCTCGGTTCCTGGGTTCCGGGGTCCCAAGACAAAGCAACACTGCAGTTAAAACAGAGATACAGAGATCTACGCCAGAGGTAACCCCGTCGGGTATCCTAGGGCTGAGGCTGAGTAGAGCCAGACTAATACCAATCAAATCAAAGCTAAAGAAAGGAGATTATCCGCTTTGGACTCACCGATGACAAGGACCGGATCTTATCCTCACGTATTAACCTCTGGGCAGAGCCACCAGGGAATACCCAAAAATCAGAGATATACAAAGCCAGAGAATATACAAAGCATAGCATAGATCAAAACATAGTACAGAGCGAAGAATAATACAGATATACAGAACGAAAGCAAAATGACTGAGGAATGCATAACATAGATTAACAGAACAGAGGGCAAAACCATAAACAATATGCAATGCATCTCAGATTAATACGGAATCAAGGTTCATTACAAGCCAAGTCTAATCTAGTTGCATCACTGTCACTAACCGTGCATGTTGAGGTAGTTTTAAGTTATTCGATGCACCGTTGCCATCCTAGTGTTGCAATATAATCCTCATGTGCACCGAAGTCCCTTAAACCAACACCCATGGGGGGGTGCTTAACAATGAGCAACACTCACATGAATAAGTCACAGCCTAACAGACTATTCATGCGCTCCAAAGAATCCATTTGGGCCGGTTTACGGGTATGGTTAACCTGTATTTGAGCCCTACAAGGTCACACCATTAGCCTAAGTTAACTGATATTTAACAGGTCTTACGGTTTAGCCATGGGTGACCTACGGCTTAGCCGTGGCATCCTACGGCGTAGCCGCAATATGCACTACGGCTTAGCCGTGGTTCCCTTCAGAACACGGCTAAACTGTCAGCTTTTCCACCTCTGATCTGATACCTCTCACGGCTGAGCTACAGTCAGTATACGGCTTAGCCGTAGACCAATCCACGGCTTAGCCGTAGCCTCACCGTAGGAGTACTGATATCAGAAAAGTTTCGACTGATCAGAGAATTAATTCACGGCTGGGGTACGGTTGGGTCACGGCTAGCTTACGGCTCAGCCGTAGGACAATTTACGGCTTAGCCGTAGCCTAGCCGTAGAACAAAACTCAAATTTCGAGTCTCTGGAAACCAAGCCGTAGAAGTTCACGGCTTAGCCGTACAATACAGAGATGAATTCGGGCTGAGTACAGAAACTGAAATTTGATACAGAAACTGAATAAAATGAGTTACAGAGGTTCCAAATTCACAAATTGTGGCTGTAAAACATGCTAGACAAAGAATAAGAGTGAATCAAAGCCATCAAACAAACACCCATATGTGTTATCAAAGCCTGTACTTATACTTGCCTCAAATCTGACAAAATCCTCTGAAATCAAGCTCCAAGCAACTAAAATCAAAACAAATCAAAGCAATCACACATGCATGAGATGAAGACAAAGCAACAGAGAATGGGAGATGTAATTTGGAGAAGAAATACAAAGAGTTGGGAAAGAACCCACTTACCTAAGGCAAGGACAGAGATGAGAGAATGGAGAAGAACCCAAGCCAAACAGAGGATCCAAATCCTCAATCGATCAAGAGAAGGAAAGAAGAGAGAGAGAGAGAGAACGAACGTGGAGAGCTTCCCTGGAATTCCTCTTGCATGCAACGATCAAATGAAATGGAGCAAGAGAGAGACACCTGGAGAGTGACTCATTTAAATAGGTTTTGTGGTTTAGGTCAAAGTCCGGTAAGTTTATACTAATTACAGTTCAAGTCACACGAAGGTCTAACTTCTCCAATTGACTCCAAACGGATCTGACACAGTTACGGAATTTGTCGAGCTCAACGAAATACGCGTGCTGACACCAAGATGATGCAAAGATGAGATGAGCAAAGCCAAAGCAAAATTACGAAAAAGGGCTTAGAACTACCTATCTCAGGTCAAAGGTTGCTCAACTACCTATCCAAGGCCCAAAACCAAGTCCAAAAGAATAAAATAAAACAAAACACACACTAATGAGCCACTAATCCGGCTCAAAGGGGATCGGAGTGTTACATCCTCCCCCACTAGGAATCATTCCGTCCTCGGAATGACTACCTACCTGCGCAAAGAGCTGGGGGTACTGGCGCGCTAGCTGCTCCTCTAGCTCCCAAGTAGCCTCATCCGGACCGTGATGCTCCCACAACACTTTAACCCATCTGATAGTCCTGGTACGGAGAATCTGCTCTCGTGTCCCAACGATGCGAAGCGGACGCTCAACGTAAGTCGCATTAGGCTGAATCTGGATATCATCGTAGCGAATCACATGGCTCGGATCTGGCACATACTTACGGAGCATCGACACATGGAACACATCGTGAACACCGGAGAACTCAACTGGAAGTGTCAACCGATAGGCTAAATCTCCAACTCGGCTCTTGACTTCGAACGGTCCTACATATCTCGGAGCTAACTTGCCCTTCTGACCAAATCGAACTGTGCCCTTCATCGGAGAAACTTTAAGGAACACCCAATCTCCAACTTGAAATGCCAAAGGTCTCCTCCGCGTATCCGCATAGCTCTTCTGCCTGGACCGAGCAATCTTCAGATTCTCTATCACTTTCTGCACTTTCTCTGTCGTCTCAGCAATGATCGTCGGACCATGGAAACTTCTAGTTCCAACTTCTTCCCAGCACACTGGGGTCCTGCACTTGCGTCCGTATAGAGCCTCATAAGGTGCCATACCAATACTCTCATGGAAGCTGTTGTTGTAAGCAAACTCACACAAGGCCAGATGTGTATCCCATTCCTTCTCAAAGTTCAGCACACTAGCTCTGAGCATATCCTCCAACGTCTGAATGGTACGCTCCGACTGTCCATCGGTCTGGGGGTGGTATGCCGTACTAAAACTCAGCTTCGTACCCATAGCTTCCTGAAATGCTCTCCAGAATGAAGATACAAAACGACTGTCTCGATCTGACACAATCGATACTGGGGTGCCATGCAATCTGACTATCTCGTCAACAAACTTCCTGGCCATCTCCGTGAATGTCATCCCTTTTTTGAACGGAAGGAAATGTGCTGACTTAGTCAATCTGTCCACTATGACCCAGATCGCATTATTCTTCCTACTGGTCGGCGGAAAACCGGAGACGAAATCCATCGTAATGTGCTCCCACTTCCACTGCGGAGTGTGCAATGGATGCAATGATCCTGGAGGTCGCTGATGATCCGCTTTCACCCTCTGACAGGTCAAACATCGAGCTACGAACCCTGCGATCTCCCGCTTCATATTGTTCCACCAAAATCTATCTTTCAAGTTCTGGTACATCTTCGTACTACCGGGGTGCATCGCATATCGGGCATCGTGCGCATCTGTCATCAACTTATCTTTCAGCTCGTCCACAGCGGGAACACACAGTCTATTCCGAAAGTATAAAACTCCATCTACCAAGCTAAAATCCGGTCGATCTGCAATTCGATCTCTGAACTTCACCAGGAGGGGGTCCTCAAACTGGCGATCCTTGATCTGCTGAATCACCTCAGGCTGAAACACGATGGTAGTAGCTAATGTCACCAATCCACCTACCATCTGAACCTCAACAGGCTGATCACGCACAAGCATATAAAATCCTGCCAACACCTGAAGACTGTCTGTCCTCCTGCTAAGTGCATCTGCAACTACATTGCCTTTGCCTGGGTGGTACTTGATCGGAAAGTAGTAATCTTTGATGAACTCCAACCACCTTCGCTGCCTCATATTCAAGTCATGCTGATCAAACAGGTACTGCAAACTGTGATGATCGGAATGGACCTCAAACTTCACACCGTACAGGTAATGTCGCCACAACTTCAATGCAAATACAATGGATGCTAACTCCAAGTCATGTGTGGCATAGTTCTTCTCATGTTCTTTCAACTGTCTGGATCCATAGGCAATCACCTTCTGATTCTGCATCAGTACACAGCCTAGTCCAACTCTAGAGGCATCTGAGTAAATCATGAATCCCTCACTACCATTCGGGAGAGTCAACACTGGCGCCGTAGTGAGCTTTTCCTTCAGCAACTGAAAACTACGCTCACATTTCTCTGTCCACTCATACGGGACCTTCTTCCGAGTCAACTGAGTCAGCGGGGCTGAAATCTTCGAGAAATCCTGCACAAACCTGCGGTAATATCCTGCTAATCCCAGAAAACTCCGAATCTCTGTCACTGATCTAGGACGGGGCCAATGGACTACTGCCTCAATCTTAGCCGGATCCACCATCAATCCATCTCTAGAAATCTTATGACCCAGAAATGCAACTTGCTCTAACCAGAAATCACACTTAGCCAACTTTGCATACAACTTGTGATCTTGAAGCAGCTGCAATGCCTTCCTCAGATGGTCTGTATGTTCCTCAGCAGTCTTCGAATAGACCAATATGTCATCTATAAAAACCACAACGAACTGGTCCAAGAAGGAAGTAAACACCCTGTTCATCAACGCCATAAAAGCTGCGGGTGCGTTCGTCAAACCAAACGGCATGACAAGGAACTCGTAGTGTCCATACCGAGTCCTGAAAGCTGTCTTAGGAACATCCTCATCCTTCACCCTGAGCTGGTGATATCCTGACCTCAAGTCAATCTTAGAGAAGTAAGCTGCACCCTGAAGTTGATCGAACAACTCATCAATCCTAGGCAATGGGTATTTGTTCTTGATAGTCACTTTGTTCAACTGCCTGTAGTCAATGCACATCCGGAAACTGCCATCCTTCTTCTTGACAAACAATACAGGAGCTCCCCAAGGTGAAACACTTGGGCGTATGAACCCTTTATCCAACAAATCCTGCAACTGTTTCTTTAATTCCAACAACTCTGCAGGTGCCATACGATATGGAGCTCTACTGATGGGTGCTGTACCTGGCATCAAATCAATCGCAAACTCTATCTCTCGAGCTGGTGGTAACCCTGGCACATCCTCCGGAAAGACATCCGGGAACTCGCTGACTACTGGAATCTCGCTGAGCTGTCGCTGATCTTTCTTCTCTGAAATGAATGCAAGAAATCCTTCACATCCCCTACGAAGCATCCTGTCTGCCTTACAAGCAGATATCACACGCCTGGGGCACTTCGTCTGGCTGCCCTCAAATCGGAATCCGCTGCCTAAATCAAAATAAATAGCCTTGCTGTAGCAATTGATACACGCATGATATCTCGCAAGCCAGTCCATACCAAGAATCACATCAAAATCCAGTGTCGTGAGCAACACGAGGTCTACTGGGAGCTGATGACCAGCTATCCGCACATCACACTGAGGGTAAAACACACTGCACTCCACCCGCTTACCAACCGGAGTGGATACTAGCAACAAGTATGGAAGTGGTGTGGGTCGCTGTCGAAGCTGCACAGCAAAATGGGGTGCTACGTACGAACGCGTAGACCCGGAGTCAAATAAAGCTAAAGCTTCTGCATCGGAAATTAAAATTTTACCTTCCACTACCGTGGCCTCCTCCGCGCCCTCATGCGTAGCAGCATAGGCTCGGGCTGTCTGGCGATTCGGCTTCTGACCTGGGCGAGCTGGCTGAGATCTGCCCTGTGCTGTAGGTCCTGTCTGTCTCGTCTGTGGAGAGGACTGAAACTTCGGGCATTGGGCCCGCCTGTGGTCCGTAGAGCCACACCCGAAACAAGCCCCACTCTTCCTCCAACATCTGTCGGTGGGGTGATCCTTCCCACAGTGACTGCAAACTATCTGAGGACTGCTCGAACTGCCCTGTTTACCCTTGAACTTCTTCTGGAACTGACTTCTGCCACTGAAACCTGCTGCCCTCTTAGCCTCTGTTCGCTCCTCCTCAAAGATGGCCTCTGCATCATAAGCCCTGTCAATAGCGTCATCCAAGGTAGCCGGCCACATACAAGCAACCACGTGGCGTTTGTGTCTCGGATTTAGGCCGTTGACGAAGTGAGTCACCTTCTTATGCTCCGTGTTCACCATATCCTCTGCGAAATGAGACAACTCTGTAAACCTGTGTACATAATCTGCAACTGACATCTGTCTCTGCTGAAGGTTGAAGAATTCCACTTCCTTGGCTCGCTGAATATGGAGAGGCATGAACTTACGACGGAATTGCTGCTTGAAGGTCTCCCAAACTGTGGCACTGGGCATAGTCTGAAATGAGGTCTTAACACTCCTCCACCATGTCTTAGCTACACTCCGAAGCATAGAGGCTGTGAGAACTACCTTCTGCTTGTTGCTGCACACAATCGTATCAAATAGCTCTTCAGTCTGCTCCAACCATTGCTCAGCCTGCAATGCATCCTCTATCCCATGGAACTCAGTCGCCCCTCGCTTACGGAACTTGTCGAAAAGCGCATTAGGATCTGATTCCTTAGGCTGGAAAATCACCTGCTGATCTACATGAGGTGATGCTACTGCAGCAGCCTGACTCTGCCTATCTACCATGGATGCCATCTGCGCCTGTAATGACTGCATAGACTGCATCATCATCATCAAGCGCTCCTCACTGCTGATATGTGGGGGTACCGATCCACTATCACTGTTATGGCCCTGTTGATTCTCATCCCTAGATCCTGATCCTGATGCCATCCTGTAAAAGGAAAAGAAACACAACACACAAATATAACATGCCCTGAGTTAGTCAAACCCCAAATCAACATATGAGACCTCGAGTCAAATAGTTGATATCGTTATCTCACCACGATCTTAGATGCCTACATGCTTATAACTAGCATGCTCTGATACCATACAATACGTAAGTCACGACCCGAGCCCAGAATTCGGGGGTTAGCGAAAAGCTAAACCGGTGACACACGTACTCCCGTGCACGTGCACCCAAACCCAGTCCAGATGCACGCACACAAGGGATCTAACACGTGCGAACTAAGCGTACGCGGAAGCTGTACATATCATAGCAAGCAACAAAGGAAAATAAAATAGCGGAAGCCAAAGCAAATACGAAACGGAAAAGACAAAGACAAATACACTGAGATAAAACCGAATACACACCAAAATCAATATACACAAAATATACAGAATACAAGTCCAAAGTCCAAAGTCCAAATACAAGCTCTCAAAAACCAAAACGCAAAATAAAAGCCACTGGTATGCATGCACGCACTTGGCAGAAGTGATCAGGCCCACTCTGCCAGACCGGAGGGTGCCTCTACACTCGCCCCTGCAGCCTCCTCGACCGCCGGGGAGCTGGGCAAGGTATCTGTGCCTGCAACACCACAGACAACACAAATGAATACAACGATCCAGCAAATATAAGTAACAGGAAAGAAACACGCATAGTATCAAAGCGAAATGAAATAGGGACAGAAGATTAAATACAGAGTCCATCTTAGTATGCTAAGCAAATCGTGCATAGGAGTAAAACATGATAATGGAATCAAAACATAGAATACTGAACTAGTTGGCTACTACGTTAACCATGTTCTCTCCAAAAGAGAGCAGAGCAGAGCAGAGCAGAGGAGAACACCGCTGTCCAGGCCAAAGGTACAACGGGTCTCGGTTCCTGGGTTCCGGGGTCCCAAGACAAAGCAACACTGCAGTTAAAACAGAGATACAGAGATCTACGCCAGAGGTAACCCCGTCGGGTATCCTAGGGCTGAGGCTGAGTAGAGCCAGACTAATACCAATCAAATCAAAGCTAAAGAAAGGAGATTATCCGCTTTGGACTCACCGATGACAAGGACCGGATCTTATCCTCACGTATTAACCTCTGGGCAGAGCCACCAGGGAATACCCAAAAATCAGAGATATACAAAGCCAGAGAATATACAAAGCATAGCATAGATCAAAACATAGTACAGAGCGAAGAATAATACAGATATACAGAACGAAAGCAAAATGACTGAGGAATGCATAACATAGATTAACAGAACAGAGGGCAAAACCATAAACAATATGCAATGCATCTCAGATTAATACGGAATCAAGGTTCATTACAAGCCAAGTCTAATCTAGTTGCATCACTGTCACTAACCGTGCATGTTGAGGTAGTTTTAAGTTATTCGATGCACCGTTGCCATCCTAGTGTTGCAATATAATCCTCATGTGCACCGAAGTCCCTTAAACCAACACCCATGGGGGGGTGCTTAACAATGAGCAACACTCACATGAATAAGTCACAGCCTAACAGACTATTCATGCGCTCCAAAGAATCCATTTGGGCCGGTTTACGGGTATGGTTAACCTGTATTTGAGCCCTACAAGGTCACACCATTAGCCTAAGTTAACTGATATTTAACAGGTCTTACGGTTTAGCCATGGGTGACCTACGGCTTAGCCGTGGCATCCTACGGCGTAGCCGCAATATGCACTACGGCTTAGCCGTGGTTCCCTTCAGAACACGGCTAAACTGTCAGCTTTTCCACCTCTGATCTGATACCTCTCACGGCTGAGCTACAGTCAGTATACGGCTTAGCCGTAGACCAATCCACGGCTTAGCCGTAGCCTCACCGTAGGAGTACTGATATCAGAAAAGTTTCGACTGATCAGAGAATTAATTCACGGCTGGGGTACGGTTGGGTCACGGCTAGCTTACGGCTCAGCCGTAGGACAATTTACGGCTTAGCCGTAGCCTAGCCGTAGAACAAAACTCAAATTTCGAGTCTCTGGAAACCAAGCCGTAGAAGTTCACGGCTTAGCCGTACAATACAGAGATGAATTCGGGCTGAGTACAGAAACTGAAATTTGATACAGAAACTGAATAAAATGAGTTACAGAGGTTCCAAATTCACAAATTGTGGCTGTAAAACATGCTAGACAAAGAATAAGAGTGAATCAAAGCCATCAAACAAACACCCATATGTGTTATCAAAGCCTGTACTTATACTTGCCTCAAATCTGACAAAATCCTCTGAAATCAAGCTCCAAGCAACTAAAATCAAAACAAATCAAAGCAATCACACATGCATGAGATGAAGACAAAGCAACAGAGAATGGGAGATGTAATTTGGAGAAGAAATACAAAGAGTTGGGAAAGAACCCACTTACCTAAAGCAAGGACAGAGATGAGAGAATGGAGAAGAACCCAAGCCAAACAGAGGATCCAAATCCTCAATCGATCAAGAGAAGGAAAGAAGAGAGAGAGAGAGAGAACGAACGTGGAGAGCTTCCCTGGAATTCCTCTTGCATGCAACGATCAAATGAAATGGAGCAAGAGAGAGACACCTGGAGAGTGACTCATTTAAATAGGTTTTGTGGTTTAGGTCAAAGTCCGGTAAGTTTATACTAATTACAGTTCAAGTCACACGAAGGTCTAACTTCTCCAATTGACTCCAAACGGATCTGACACAGTTACGGAATTTGTCGAGCTCAACGAAATACGCGTGCTGACACCAAGATGATGCAAAGATGAGATGAGCAAAGCCAAAGCAAAATTACGAAAAAGGGCTTAGAACTACCTATCTCAGGTCAAAGGTTGCTCAACTACCTATCCAAGGCCCAAAACCAAGTCCAAAAGAATAAAATAAAACAAAACACACACTAATGAGCCACTAATCCGGCTCAAAGGGGATCGGAGTGTTACATATGGAAAATGATGGGTAGTTTAATGGTCAACCAACAGGTCAACCAACAGGTTAGAATGCAGAAAACTGCTTTTACGAAATCAAAGCCATCCAAAGTCGAATTTTAGATCCGTTTCTTCGAGAGTACTCGTAGTAACGAAATCTACGAGGTAAATTAAAGAGATTTTCCATTTGTTGGACAAGAACAAAGGGTAAGTCAAGAGGGCGCGCATAAATCAAGATACATAATGACGTCAAGTAATGAGTATAAGATTGAAATGTTCATTGGGAAAACAATTTCTTTCTTTGGCAATGAAGGATGAAGGATTTCTTGGTTCAGAATAGTCTAAATAAAACTTTAGAAGCCAAAGAAGATGTCCGATGATAATTGAGAGGATTTAGACTAAAAAGCTGTGAGTGCAATTCATTTTACCTTCACGATGATATTCTTTACAACGTTATGGGAATTAAAATTGCTCCGGAGTTATGAGCTAAGTTAAAGAGACTGTACATGTCTAAGTCCTTGCAAAATAAATTGATTTTGAAGATACAATTGTATTCCTTAAAGATGACAAAAGGATCATGGTTGTCCAAGCATCTCAATGAGTTTAATAAGCTCGTTGTACAACTATTGAGCATTGAGGTTAAGTTTGAGGAAAAAGACAAAGCATTGTTGTTTTTGTCTTCACTACCCCTATCCTACAAGCACTTACTGACAACGCTGATGTACAAGAAAGATCCTTTGAGCATAAATGATATCACTGCATGTCTTGTATCAAGTGAGATCATAAAGAGTGATAGTGAAAAATCTTGTGCAAAAAGTATTAATATAGCATCAAGTTCAAACCAGAGAAGGGGAAGACTTAGATCCAAGAATAGATGATCAGAATATTAGAATTGCTCGAAGTCTAAAGGGAAATGCAAGGTCTTCACTTGCTATTATAGTGATGAGAAAAGCTATATCACGAGGAATTGTTCGAAGCGGAAGAAGGACTTGGAAAAGGAATAAGAATCTGATTCAAATAGTACGAGTGTGACAAAAACTGAGATGGTTGCAAGGTAGCATGTTTGGTAGAATATGTTTCGGTCATTAAAAGTACAGATCACATTAAAAGTTCCTGGATTTTAGATTCTAGTTGTAACTGTCAGTTGTGATATAGTAGAAATATATTTGACACCTATATATCTTGTGAGGATAAATCTATTTTCATTGCAAACAATACGGAATCGAAGTGTATTGGTATTGGAACAGTAAAAGTCAAAATGTTTGATAGGATGGTACAGGCCCTAATGAATGTGATGTATATTCCAAATTTACCAAGAAATTTTATTTCTTTAGGGACCTTAGACTTAAAGAGCTATAAGAGCAGTGTAGTTTGTGAAGTTATGAAAGTAGTTAAGGAAGCAGTGGTCATCATGAAGGTGACTTGGTCAAAGCTCTGTAGTAATTAGTAGGAAGAACAGTTACAAGTGGATGATGAGCAACTCTAAGAAAAATGGAATAGTCAGTTGAAATGGAGTTAAGTGGCAAGTTAGAAGATGGTGCAACAAGCTTTTCCAAGAAAACTATTAACAGAGAAGCACAACTGTAGGTGAAACGGAAGGAAAAGTCAGTTAAGGTGGAGATAGATGAAAAGTTAACAATTTGTGCAATAGACATTTCCAAAAAGGCCATTAATAGAGGACCAAAACTACATGAACACCAGGTTTAAAGCAAAACACTGAAGATCATCAATGTTGTGGGCCCACGGAAACGTGCAATCGAAAAGAGGATTACTTTTGCTTTACCAGATGAATGTGAGAAGTCATCATGTTGTAAGGATGCTAGTAAGGTTGGCAATAGATGGATTGGATCACTTTGGAAGAATGAGACGAAGGTGTTTGAAAAGTTGACAAAAGAGAAGTTTAAGCCACACTTGGACTTAATTGTTGCACTACATTATTGAGAATGTGGGTGCACCCTCAGCTAAGGGGTGTAGTGGGTGCAGAGGCATACCTTTCAATGAGGTATGAGAGATCTCAAGTTGATTTGGACTGGATTGATATTAGACAATGCTGAAATTATTTATGCATTCGGGCTAAGGGGTGCAAGAGCCACACTTAGTTGTAGTGCATGCAGATGCATACCTTTCAGCTAAGTACGGAAAGACAAAAATATTAGCGGGCATCTTAAGGTGACCCCAGGAATTTACGAAATCCAAGCCAAAGTTGAGATTATTGGGGTTTGTCTTATATTCTGATTTAATTAATTATCTAGATTAGCCAAAACTAAAGTTCAAGATTAGGGGTATTTAAGTCATTATCTGTGAATTTTCTCGTTAGTCAAGAAAACAGGATATATATATTAATGTGATGTATAATCTTAGACTCTACGGAGTTTTGTTAAACACATCAAGAAAAGAAAGAAATTGAGTGATCTTTCTTCGTAGACACAGATATCTTGGTCGAACCACATAATTTTGGTTGTGTGTCATCTTCTTTGTAGTTAATTGCTCGATTACTTGTGATTATATTAATTTGTGTGTCATGGTTGATCGCACACCTGAGCGTATTTCCCAACACCGATTTTGTGCTTTTGGGGGGTACTGGCTTGGAAATTCAAGGTTAATGTGAGCTTTGGACTTAACCTAACCCTTTGACTTTTTTTTAATTCTAGTCTTTTGATTAATGTTAATATTTTCAGTTTGCTGAGGAACCTTGTGCGACCATCTCTCAAAACCATGGATCCCCTACTTCATAGAGGGCCCCACCTTACTAGCGGATAAGTATATTTGTACAGAGGTGGGGTATGGAGGAATAAATGGGCTTTGTAAAATTCCATCTACAAATGAAACTGGGTTATGGGTCCCACATGTTGGGTAAATTGGGTCAGAATTCAGAGATGTAGATAACCAAACATGCAGAGAGACAGGGCTAAATGGAAGTGGACAGACTGCCCAAAATGGGCAGAATCTAATTCACTAATTGTGCTAATGGCCTTCCTAATTAAATTTTGGGCACAGGCCTCTTCTTAACCAACCTTCAGTCATAAGGTCCCAACTAGTATTTAAGAACTCGGAAAACGACTTCAGTACTTGCTCATGTTAGACACATTTGAATTGCCCTACTCCGTGATCTATGAAGGTGAACCAACCTGGTCTATTTTATATCCTCAATTAAAAGGACGGTAGCTAAAGATGTGGAAAATAATAGAGCAGTAAGAAGAGTATATTTGTCTATAAGGTTTTACAACTCAGATTGGGCCGACCCAAATATGTATGTGCGACTAAACAAAGTGATTTTTTTTTTTGGTAAGGAACCAAAGTGAAGTTTATTGTGGTGGTTCATGATTGGGTCAGGATTAGGCTTCAATTTTGAAACTCGTATCTAGTTTAATTTGTATTTTGATTTGTGCATTAGGCCAGCAAAGCGCAGATAAAGAAAAGCTTTTTTATGCTAGTCGTAATTGGACAAAAATTAAAATAGTGAGGATAAATATGAAAAAATGTAACAAATTCGAGGATCTAGCCTAAGACAAACTATAGCTTAGAGAAAACATTATCTATATAGCTGTGCTGCTCAACATGATTAGAATAAGGTTTTGGTGGTGATGGAGTTAGTTTGTGCATCCTACTTGAATTCAATCTGAGCACCCTACTTATCCATAAATAACCCTCTTCAACCCAAACTCTAGTCAAATAGGGAATTTATAATTTGGGTCAGGGTAGATTTTGCCATGTTTGGTTTAATTCTATTTTTAAGTTCGGATTTAAGCCAACCACTTTTAGTTGGGCCGCCAGCTTGGGTTGAGCCAATTGTTATTACAGACTGTCACATTATGACAAGTATTCATAATGACCTTTTATTGGGAGATTCAACGTTACATCACTTCACTTTTTAGCCTTTACTTTTCTCGTTCGTCGTTTTAAAGATGAGTAATTGAGTCCTAGAAAGTGAAAAAAAGATAATGGGACCCGTTTGGTAGGACCCGACTCTTTCATTTGCCCATGGTTTCTCCTTTACTAACAAAGGTTCAATCAGCTCTCATTGTCTTTAAAAAGCACTTAATGTTTGTGATTTTCGCGGTCTAGCCCACTATGCTCTATCCTAAGTGGACCTCACCATTTTGATAGATTGGACGCATGCATTTGAGTGTGTTTAAAGTGAGCCATGACAAAGTTTTGCTTTGGTGAAGATAAAGGCAGGGCATCCACATCACTATAATTAAGGATACAGATAGCTCCCAATTATTGGGCTACCTTATGGACTCTACCCGTAAGATTGGGGTATGGACATTTTATGTTATAATTAGGTCTAGATCTTGCAAGAATCATGCCAGAACATATATTAGTCGATCTTTTCCATCTTACAAAAAAATAAATAAATAAATTTTGCAGGAAAGGAGGTCCAAAGCATTGGATCTGTGTACTAACTTAATCAATTATTAATTTGGGTGAGCCGTCAACTAAGGAGTTTTTTTCGTAAAATCATCTAGCTTTTTTCAGTAGTAATCAAGTACGATGTCTCATTGGAAATCTTGTTTATGTACCTAGTATTGGGCTTGGATTTGGGTACATCTTGGACACGATCTAATGGCCATACGATATTACAACCTTGCATGATAATCTTCCACCCAGTGCATAAGAAATGTGTATAGGAAGGCTTTTTCTTAGTAGGCATGTGAAGGTTTTTTTTTTTTTTTCTTTTTGGGTGGTGGGGTGACAGATTCTCTAAAATGAATTAATTCAATCAATCTCAATATGTGTGCAAATAATCAACCACGCAGCGGAAATAAATTAAACCACAAGCACACGCCACAAGACGACACTAATTTTACGTGGAAACCCAAACCGGAAAAAAACCACGATCAAGAATCAAGCACTATAAATTATACTACAGTTACAAGAGAATACTTACAACTCTTATCTAGTTCCTCTTCAACCTAAGGACCTTGTGATTCTCTTGCACACCTTCCTACTGTAACAACCTCCTGCCGTTCTCTTTGACAAATCCAAAATACCTAGGCGCCTTTTAGATGTTTCACTTGACTCTTCAAAGTAATCTTCTACACTCAGAGAAGTAGAAGACAAAGATCTTTAGAGCAGAACTTCAGCCCTTCAACTTTCCAATAAAAGAACTCTAGAGAAGGTGATATCCAACAAGCAATCTTCTTCTTAGAATAATGAGATCTGTATTCCACACCTTAGGGTTAAGAGAGAACTCTCTTTTATAGCCTCTAATACGTGCCTCATAAGTATAATACGATCAGGAAAGGAGTTGACATTAAACAGGTAAGTTTCCTTTTAATTCGGGCTGAAAAATCGCAAGTCGGCGCACTTTCTGCACTTGCCTGATCAGTTAGATAAATTGCACAATCGGTCAGATTAAGGTTCTGCCCTGGCGAAAATTTCAGAATTTTCTTGCAAACTTCCGAATGTCATAACTTTCTCGTTTCAGCTCCGATTGAGGTGATCTTGGGCTCTACGAAATCCTCTCGAAACGAGCTTTCCAACGGTAGGTCGCATGCCCATATCTAATGCTCGGTTTTGAGATATAACCTTTTTAATCTATGTTATTGGTAGAAAACCGCTTCAATTTGTCGCTTTTTCTTCTATTTCTTCACTTCAATGCATCCGGCGACTCAAACTATTGTCCATACTCAAAGATATGTAAAATACAACACTAATGGACTCAAGTTTTGTCTAACCCATGAATTTGCCAACACAAAAATACTTACAATCTCCCCCTTTTACTATTTATGGACAAAACTTCTTATACATTCAATCTACCCAAAAATAAAACAAAGAAAATATATTGAACATTGAGTAAATTGAAATAACAAACAAAATTTTACTATCAGCTCTTCATCAGGTACAAAAAAAATCATCTTTAACTCAAAAATTCTATTCTCCCCCTGAATGCAATAGCTTCCCCTTTTTGTCCATAATTGGCAAAGCAAATGATCATCATGCAGCAAAGATGTCAACCTGGATCTAGTAGTAGCTCCCCTTTGATTACAGCTCCCCCTTAATTGTATTGTCATAACAGCACTAGGGATGGGAGCTTGATCATCTTGATCAAGATTATTTGCATTTAGCTAACCACACTTGTGTAGGATAATCTTTCAGCAGAGTGTGAGCAACATCTGGAAGTAAATTAAATTTCCTAACCCAAATAGCTCTTGTCTTGACCTTTGGCTTAGACAGTTGTTTCCACCATTATTTATACCGTGGCAAAACATGCCGCTTCGTGCAATGGGGAAGATTGTGTCCTTTAATGCCACAGTGATGACAAGTGTATGTGCGTGCAGGACGTGACACCTTTTTCTTTTGTAAACTACTCATCACATTATCAACATGTGCAACATATGGAGTAATGTATGTAATACTTCTAACAAAAACAAAGTAACCTTTAGATTTTGAAATAGATGCACTATTATTGAAACCAAGACCGCGCTTGTCATTAGGCAACTTCTGAATACACAAGATGTCATCAAGTATCTTTGAACCAATATTCATCTTATTCAGAGACGCTTTTGTAGAATTCAGCTCAGACAATGCAATCTTCAGTTTTCTAATTAGGTCGTCTTTTTCAGCTTTAGCAGTTTTTAAGGCAGTTTTCAAAGTTTCAAACTCTTGCTCAACTTTCTTAAACTCTTTTTTCAGTAAACTATACTTGTGACTTTCAGTAGTCAACTTATCAGCTATGGAATTCTTTTGTCCTTCTAACAAATGAACCTGTGATTTGGCAGCCTCTAACTCTGTCTTAAGAGACAAAATCTCTACTTTTCGCTTAAGAGTATTTTTTCAAATAACTTTCTCATCTGTATAGACTTGTCCAGTAAAATCCCATATTCTGCCTCCCAATCATCATCTTCATTTGAAAGTGCAATATCAACAGTTTCTGCAGCAGAACTGTCATTAAACACAGTGGATTAAGCCATAAAAGCCACAAACTTGCCATTCATAATATCCTTCGAATTAGGTTCAGGGTCTTTCTCTTCTTCTGAAGAATTATCATCCCAAGTTTTTAGAGCTTTGTACTTGGGATTCTTTTTCTTGTTAGGACAGTCACTGTCATAATGACTAAGACCTTGACAATCAAAGCACTTAACCTTGGCTAATGGCGTCTTCTTTTCAGATTTCGATCCCTTCCACTTAGCTTTCATAGCCTTCATGATTTTTTGAAACTAAACCATTAACTCAATGATATCATCATCAGAATCCGAATCAATCTCAATTTTCTTTACAGATTGCTTTACGGAGTCTTTGAAAGCTCCAAAAGCTAATCTATTATTCATTGCTGATTTTCCCTTATTTAAACGGATTTCCTCAAAAGTCCGAAGATTTCCAACCAACTGAGTCACTGTGAGGGTATCTAAATTCTTATTCTCTTCAATAGCATCAACCGTTGAATCAAACTTTGAAGGAAGAGACCTTAGAATTTTTTTAACAATTTTACTTTCAAGGATTACTTCACCCAATTGAAAATAGAATTGACAATGTCATTCAGCTTAGCACAAAACTGATTAAAGGTTTCTTCTTCTTCTATAACTATGGTTTCAAATGCCTGATTTAACCTTTACAACTTTGCTTGCTTGACAGTATCAGTACCCTCATAAACAGTTTGTAAAACATCCCATGCTTTTTTTGCAGTTTTACAAGTGGAAATCCGACGAAACTCATCAGCAGAAACTCCATTATAAATAGCATTCATGGCCTTATTATTGCAATTGGAGGCATATTTTTCTTCCTTAGTCCATTGGGCTTTAGGTTTAACAATTGTTTGCCCATTAGCAGTAATAGTGGGTTTTGAATAACTTTCTTCAACACTATCCCACACATCCGATCGCGCTTAAAAATGTAGGCGTGGAAATGAATTACGGAATCAAGGTCCGACATTCACGCACTTTAAGCGTTAAGAAGAATGGGAAATAATTACAGTTCATCATTAATTTCCCTTTTGTTTACATGGGTTCAAGTTCCCTGGCCGCGGGGATGCAGGTTGTTTACATACATTTTGAAAGTTTACAACCCCTCCCTCAAGTCTTAGATGTGATCTCAATTTGGAAAATACAAGAAAATATACATAAGGTGGAAGAAAATGTGAAAAAGGGGGAAAAATGGGGGGTGACCGTGACCCGCGGTCACTGCCCCATTCCAGTGACCATGACTCACCCACGGTCACTGGGGCCTTCCAGTGACCGTGACTCACCCACCGTGGGTCACGGTCACTGACAGATAATGGCCGTGAAGCCACTGTTTGCCTCCGTTTTTTTTTTTTTTTGTGCTGTTCGCACTGGTTCTTTCTTGGAACTTCTTTCAAGTGTTGGAACTCCATTCTCATGACTTTGGAGCGATGGACAACCATCAAGAAGATCACATTTAACCATGGAATCAATTGAAACCGCTGTAACTCATCATTCGTGCTTACGGACTGCATTTTTGTTTCAAGTCCGAAATGCGCAAATTTGAAGCAGAAGTTGTGTCATTTTGAACCTGTCATTTTCAAGGAACAAAATGAGGCCTAGAGATACTTCTTTCACAACTCTTGCAATGGCTAAGAAGCCCTACGAATAAGAGAAACAGAGGTGACAATGTCATCCTCTCAAAAATTGGCGTCGTACGAACATAGTATGGACTTTGGCCATTCCACTTCCTTCTCTCCTTCTGAATTTTCTTGCTCACCTTCAAAACTAAGAAAAGAAGGTGGGAATGGTCGTGGAAGTGCTGCTGGAGTTTGCTTCTTTGTTGCTTTAAGTGCTTCTTTCTTTGATTTCTTCTCTTTTCTTCCTTGTGTATGTGTTCCTCCCTGTTCCTTCAAAATTTGCTCTTTTTATAGACTCCCAATCAGTTTTGTGCAGTTTTGGGGAGTTAATAGCAGTTGTGGGGAGTTGGATTTCGAACAGGAGTGGAGGGAAACCACCTAAAATTGTCGGAAACATCTTTTGAAGGTCCGTGACCACAGGCTGGGTCACGGACGAGGCCCAATTTCGGGTTTTCACGTATGTGGCCCATTTTCATCTGTTTTGGGCTCAAACGAAGTCCGATTGCCACGAAACTTAGAGGGATGTTTCTTGACACTATTTTCTACATGTCATAAAAATTTCAGCCTGTTTTGACTTCAGGAACTTGGTCAACTTTTTCATTAATTGGGCCCCAGTCACGGACAAGGCCCACTTTTGGAACATTGCATATGCGATCTATTTTCAATTGTTTGAGGCCCGAATGATGTCCAATCATCACGAAACTTGGAGAGATGCTGCTTGACACTATTTTAAGTGTTTCATAGAAGTTTCAGCTTCGTTTGACCACCTGAACATGGTCAACTCCTTTTGTTTGTGGGCCCCGGTCACTCCCAAGGCCCATTCTTGGATTTTTGCATATATGGCTTGTTTCCGCCTGTTCGGGGCCCAAACGGTGTCCAATCGCCACAAAAATTGGAGGAACACTCCTTGACAGTATTTTGAGTGTGTCACAGAAGTTTCAACTCTGTTTGACCACCTGAACTTGGTCAACTCCTTTTGTCTGTGGGCCCCAGTCACTCCCAAGGCCCATTCTTGGATTTTTGCATATGTGGCTTGTTTCCGCCTGTTCGGGGCCCAAACGGTGTCCAATCGCCACAAAACTTTGAGGAACACTTCTTGACACTATTTTGAGTGTGTCAAAGAAGTTTCAGCTCTGTTTGACCACTTGAACTTGGTCAACTCCTTTTGTTTGTGGGCCCTGATCACTCTCAAGGCCCATTCTTGAACTTTTGCATATGTGGCTTGTTTCCGCCTTTCGGGGTCCAAACGACGTCCAATCGCCACGAAACTTGGAGGAACACTTCTTGACACTATTTTGAGTTGTCACAGAAGTTTCAGCTCTGTTTGACCACCTGAACTTGGTCAGCTCCTTTTGTTTGTGGGCCCCGGTCACTCTCAAGGCCCATTCTTGAACTTTTGCATATGTGGCTTGTTTCCGCCTGTTCGGGGTCCAAACGACGTCCAATTGCCACGAGACTTGGAGGAATGCTTCTTGACACTATTTTGAGTGTGTCACAGAAGTTTCAGCTCTGTTTGACCACCTGAAATTGGTCAACTCCTTTTGTTTGTGGGCCCCGGTCACTCCCAAGGCCCATTCTTGGATTTTGCATATGTGGCTTGTTTCCGCCTGTTCGGGGTCCAAACGGTGTCCAATCGCCACAAAACTTAGAAGAATAATTCTTGACACTATTTTGAGTGTGTCACAGAAGTTTCAGCTCTGTTTGACCATCTGAAGCTGGTAAACTCTCTAGTTGACTTTTCATGAAGTGGGTCCTTGTTTCAGTTGTTTGAAGCCCAAATGACCTGGTTTGATTTGAAACTTGGAGGGCTTGACATCAAGAACATCTTGGAGTATTCATCCAAATTTCATGCAGTTTGGATTTGAGGAAGTAGGATTTCGAGCAGTAACCTATTCATTGCATGCGTTAGGTCACTATTCACTCTACATTGAGATAGTTAGCCTGTTTTCTATCCGAACAGCCTCCCCTTGACTTGAAACTTTGGGAGAATAACTTGGGGCATTCTTTGAGCATTTGTTCCAAATTTTATCTGCTTTGGCCTTCTGGAAGTAAGATCTTAGCTGATGACCCCCAAATTCGGGATTACTGTTCTCTAAGCTGACATGTAATGAAATTTAGGCCAAACAGAGTCTTTTCATCTTGAAAATTTGCAAAGTATCTTCTGAGCATGACTGAAGCTTCATGTCTAAATTTCATTAATTTTGGACATCGGGAAGCAGAAGTTTGGTCAGTGACCCCCTGGCTTGGGGGGGAACTGACTTCAGGCTGACATGCTTGTGGCTTTTGAGTTTGATGATGTCTGTTCAACCCGAAATTTGAACTTCCTCTGAGAGTTCCAGCTACCTTGATCTTCATGGAATGCCGGTTCTCACAGTGATTTCCCAGGATCTGCAAATAACCTCTGTAGCCTAAATTAAGCTGAGATGAGGTGTCTTCGCTGCAGTATTTGCAATTTTTATAGGTCAACAACATCATCATCAATAGACTTGAGGAACCCAATCATCATTTGCTTCCAATAAGCATAATTTGAACCATCAAATAATGGAGGCTTCACAGTGGATGTGCCTGCTTGATTAAGCACCATTCTAGATATCTCTTAGGATCAAACACCACAATTTAGTTCAACCCGCTCTAATACCATTTGAAGGTTTTTTTTTTTTTTTTTGGAAAGATTCTCTAGAATGAATTAATTTAATCAATCTCAATATGTGTGCAAACAATCAACCACACAGCGGAAATAAATCAAACCACAAGCACACACCACAAGAAGACACTGATTTTACATGAAAACCCAAACCGGGAAAAAACCACGATCAAGAATGAAGCACTATAAATCATACTACAGTTACAAGAGAATACTTACAACCCTTATCCAGTTCATCTTCAACCTAAGGACCTTGTGATTCTCTTGCACAGCTTCCTACTGTAACAACCCCATGCCGTTCTCTTTGAAAAATCCAAAACACCTAGGCGCCTTCTAGATGTTTCACTTGACTCTTCAAAGTAATCTTCTACACTCAGAGAAGTAGAAGACAAAGATCTTTAGAGCAGAACTTCAGCCCTTCAACTTTCCAATGAAAGAACTCTAGAGAAGGTGATCTCCAACAAGCAATCTTCTTCTTAGAATAATGAGATATGTATTCCACACCTTAGGGTTAAGAGAGAACTCTCTTTTATAGCCTCTAATACGTGCCTCATAAGTATAATACGATCAGGAAAAAAGTTGACATTAAACAGGTAAGTTTCCTTTCAATTCGGGCTGAAAAATCGCAAGTCGGCGCACTTTCTGCACTTGCCCGATCAGTCGGATAAATGGCCCAATCGGTCGGATTAAGGTTCTGCCTTGATAAAAATTTCAGAATTTTCTTGCAAACTTCCGGAGGCCATAACTTTCTTGTTTCAGCTCTGATTAAGGTGATCTTAAGCTCTATGGAATTCTCTCGAAACGAGCTTTTCAACGGTAGGGCATGCCTATATCCAATGCTCGGTTTGTCAAATATGACCTTTTTAATCTATGTTGTCCGTAGAAAACCACTTCAATTTGTCGCTTTTTCTTCTATTTCTTCACTTTAGTGCATCCGGCGAGTTAAATCATTGTCCATACTCAAAGATATGTAAAATATAACACTAATGGACTCAAGTTTTGTCCAACCCATAAATTTGCCAATACAAAAATACTTACAGCATGCCACTTCTTTTATCACTGATCAGCATTTTATTCGCTAAAAAAGATAAATCAAAGCTCGAATATTGGTCTAATATATATATATATATATTTTTTGGTACCCAACTTGGAGGGCTTGAGTCCTTTTGGTGAGGAAAGTAGATTTTGGGTGAGGTGAGGGAAGAAGACCTCAGGTGGATAGGACAGACCCTAGGTGAGAGAATGCGGGCTGCACAAGTTTGCTTAGATTCAAACCTTGGATACTAAAGTAAGAACTAATGCCTCTTAGCACAAGGTGAGGGACCATTCTTTTGTCTGACAACTTAAAAAGGAAAAAAAAATGGGGATAATTTCCGACTTTCTCTATATGTACAAATGCAAGTAAATGTTCATGTGAATCGAATGTGGGTTAAATGGAGCTGTGTACATATTAGACAAGTAACCCAGCTAGCTAATATAATTGGCATACACATGAGGATGAGCCTAAATTAAAAACCCAACAGTTTCTTTCTGAAAAAGCTATAGGGCCAGTTTTACTTTCGTTTAACATTGGCTTATGTTGTATACAACTTGCAAATATTGCACGAAGCGATTTAACTTCCTTAGAACCAGTTTATTTGGGAATACAAAGAACCTCCAAAATGGAGTCAGATAATTTCATTATATGCATTCCCTACAATTCCTCATATACCTTATCTCTTGCAGGCACGTTGTTTGAAATTCTCCTTATCAAATACCGCTTTTATTGACAATTTGTAATTAGAAGTTGAAATTTTTGACAGGCCTCATTTTCTAAATCATTATAATAATCAAAGAGAGAAGATTTAAAAAAAATGCATGGTTTATCATCGACAGAGTGCGCCAAGCATGCTTTCAAGCGCCAAATGATATGGAGGATTACCAAGTGTTGCAAACTCTTATCTTTTGTATTAATTTTTATTATCATGCATGAATGGAAAGGTCTAGTTATATAAAGTTTGCTTAGTCATGTCCTCATCCATGACTCCTCCTCTTCTAATTGTCATGGTTATTTTAGTTAGTAAGTCATTCTTAGTTTTCCTAATCTAGGGTTTCTATGCACCATGGCAACATCTCCCACTTGGGAAGCTAGTTTTTTTTTTTGTTTTTTTTTGGCAGAAACATCTGGATGATGTTCACTTGGGAAGCTAGTTGCGTTTATAGAAAGGGGCTTATAAAGTTATGGTTGTTGTCTAATGGACATATGATAGATATTACTTTTAAAACATGGTGTATTTAGTACTATATGCTTCCATCTTGCTTTCTTTTTATTTTATAAGCTTTCTTTTTATTTTATAATAGAATTCATCCGGCTTTCTTCGTCTTGATTCTGGGTTAGGTATTTAGTACGACAGCCATTCTAATATATTAAAGCCGCATATTTTAGATTTGATCCCAAGATGAAGGCATATTGACTGACAAGAATCACCTCTTATCTTACTACTAAGAGGTGACAGTTCTTATCTACTTGTCTAGGATTCAAACCTTCCATGATTCGAAGGTGGGGCCCCGGCCTTCTATAGCTAAGATACCAAAAAAATTTATAATTTTGACAGACGGTTGCATTCGGTTTTCTTAAATCTTGCATGTTCTTTTTCTACTCTCTAACTTCTTATCTTACTTTTTCTCTCAATTGGCCTAGGATCACAATTTTCTCCCGAAATTGCAGGTTTGAGCTGCGCTGCTATACGGGGCCACGGGGAATTTTACCTGGCTTTCCTTGGTCCCAAAAGGATTATTTCGACTAAAAAGGTTGGGATACCCTCGGTTATAAATATAAACAAATAACTTCTTATATAACTCATCTTCCATTTTTTTTAATCTCATATTACCACTCTTACATACTTTGCGTTTGAAAACTTTTGTGTTTGTCTTTCACTGCAAATATTCATTTTTAAAAGTTCGAGTTCTTGGCTTTCGCCTTCCTCACTTAAGTCCAAGTAATAGTACAGCTTTCTTTCCTGCAATTTCTCTATAATTATGTGGCAAATACATTTTCCAATTATGATCATTTTATTCTTAATAATAGAAAATAAATCAATAAATTAATTCTCAAGTAATGTATTTTAAAATTTTAATTTCCACTTTCAGCACAAATTTATATTAATTTCTTGATTTTATATAACTTCTACATTGTTCTATTATAGGTTTTCTCAGTAATTGTTATTTCATTTTTGAGAAAGAATGCTACAATCCAAACACATAAAATCTAAATAACTAAATAAAATTTATAATAAAATTGTGAATTTTATAAAAAAATATAAAAACTATTATGTATTTTCATGAGTAATTGTCCGTGTTAAGCATGGGCACATTTTGCAAATCTATGTTATTTTGGTTTAGGATTCATTGATATTTTGCACTGCTCATAACCCAAACTGGATTTTCATAATCTAATGTTCAAATTACAGACTGTACTAGAATTTGGACCAGGGCCCATCACATCAATGACTGTAATCTTAGATTTAAAACATAATCACCTATTCATACAGTAAACATAATTTTTGCGTAATTCAAAATATAAACTATAATTCAAAATATAAACTATCTTATACTACCCCTAGCAAATTGGGATCATTGACATGAAACAAATTGTGTTTGTAAGTCCCAAGCCACGAATTATTATCTGGTGATCAAGGTAACCCTAGTTTGGATTAAGATGGTCCATCGTGTGTTGGGCTTGCGCTTCAGGTTTGGCAAATTAACTTTGTTCGACTAGTTCAAGCAAATCTGGGAAATTAGGATTGGCTCTGGATCAAGTCAAATTGACACTTCCATTGGTGCAGTGCCCCAGTCTGAACTACATTCATTGTTTCTTTTTCAAAATGTCATCTTAAAGACCAGAGCATGAGGTGAAATTGCAAGTGCTTAGTACTGCAATCTTGTGGTTATGAGTTCAAGTCATATCAATAAAAAGAAGATAAAAGAGATAAAAGAAAAGAAAATGTCAACTTGAATTCACTTGAAACATTAACAAATGTGACTATTTGAGAATGAGGGATAACACAGCACATGATTAAGAATCCTCCTTTCATCTAGCTGCCTAGGGACCAATTAATCCCTAAGTACACTCTTTCTCACGTATGTGGACATCGTCCTCTTATGTGGGTAGGTGCCCTCTCTCCAGTGAAGGTGTCCTTGGCTGGGGTACTTAAACAAGAAACAAACAAGCAAGAAAGAAAACATGGTCATTTGAGATTTTGTGATCCACCACTTCCTATGTTCAGCAAGAAATTTATCAATAGTTCTTATAAAGACCCAACCAATAATTTATATAATTAAGAGTGATTAAGGATAATTAACTATAATTATTGACTTTTATGGATGTTTTAAAAGTGGACAAACTTAGTTTTGAAGTTAGAACATGTTTTGAATAGCATTGAAAAGTTTGGAGTGCATTTGGGCCGAGTCAACAGGCTTTTGGAGCCAAATTGTCAATTTAGGAAAATTCTAAGGGATATATGTAATTTCTGAAAATTACTGTCCCGACCCCATTTGATAGATTTAATCATGTTCTACAAGTTTCATTGTTTGTCCGAGTCAATTCGGAGTTGTTTAACCCTCTGCTTCATTAAAGTTTTATCGCCAAAATCAAAATCAGGTCAAAATCCCAACTTCTCCGATCTATGCTAATATTGGGCTCATTGAGAAGTTAATTTAATTTCATAAACTTTTTTTGTTCGTATAACGCTTTGTTTTGAGCTAAAGATCTCAAGATATGGCCCTAACAAGATCTTTATCTTGTGACCCCACATTTACTCGTTCTAAAAGGGGTTCATCTGCTTCATTTCATCCCCCTTCCATTCCCAACCAAACCGGCCACGACCTGGGCTCTGGGAAACAACTTCCTCTTATTTTCTTCATTTCTTTCCCACCAAATCACCATTAAACCCTTTCCAACTTGAATACAAATTCCACCATTTCATTCCTCTCATTCTGCTCTCTTTATCCATGCGATTTTCTTACAAATCCGCCATGGGCAGTCCCCTTCTTCAATCTCTACTTCCTGATCAACCATGGTAGAGTCAAGATCTCCTCTTCCTTCAAAATTTTGGTAAAGCATGCTGTCAAGTGTCTCCAATCCAACATGCAAAGAATGTCTCCATCTCCTCACTAGCTTTTCTAAATTTTGTTTATTTAAGGACTCTTTCGGTGGAATTTCCATTTTAGGTGGTTTTAAGTTGAATTGAAGGTTTTAGAAGAGTATTTTAGACCATTCAAGTCCAATGCAAGTGATTAAACTCAATGTGTTAATGCATTGTGTTGTCTACACCGATTCTTTCTCACAACTCTCTAGACTTCCTAATATTTCATGATTTTTTTAATTGTTGAAATGCAATGATTAGGAGGCTTTAACCCATGATTAAATGAGGCTCAAAGGATATTAAAATGTTGCTTACAATTACTTCAAAGAATCCTCAAAATCTGGTGGAAATTTGGACTGAAATGGGTGCCCAACGAAGGGACTTGCGCTGCTAGCAGTGCAGCGACCGATGGAGATGGGTCACAGCACTCTGGAAATGATCGGACGTGGCCAGGGCCTGTGACCAATCCCCATCGGTCACTGCCTCATGTGCCACCATGATAGCCCTTTTTTCAGGGTTTTCTCTCCCTATTTCTCACCCAATTTTCCTCAAACTATGAGGGCATCTTTTTTTTTTTTTGTATGATTAGGATATTAATTGGGTAACCAAATGCCCCCTCTAAACCACGTGGGGTTAAATGGTAGTGATTCTCAATGCTAGAATCACCTAACTTAGGGAATGTTTGTTAGTGACTTCACCCGGACTCACTTGGACCGAAACCTGGACTTCAAAATTGAGAAGTCTAGAACATGTATTACCCTTAGGTTGTTTTGGTGGCATGTGTCGAATGTTTATGAACCGTATATAGACCATTTAAGGCCCAAGGATGCTGCCGACATGATTGGACATTAAGGTGATTTTAAATCTGGACTTTTAATGCATGCAATGGCATTTCATGAATACTCTACCACACTAAAGGCAACTTATTGAAATAAGATGAATGATTAGGTGGTATTCTATTGTATATGCTCCATATTCACTTTACTTCACCTACTCACTCACATACACGCTAGCTACCCCCTCACCTTCTCCATGCCTGGACTTCAAATGGGACGGTGAGGTCCGAAAGTCGAGCGCGGAAGGACATCTAACACTTATCTCACAACCGGAGACTCTTACCCGACCAAATATTGGTTTAGGTGTTTGCGAATTAGTAGGGGTTCCTTGAAGCACTGCGTCCACGCTCGAGGACCGAATGCTTGTGGTACCTTTTTACCCATTACGAGGCATTCAATTTCATGCTAAAATGTTGTTTAATGGTTTTCAGAACTTATGATTTCTTTCGACTTATGGTTTCTTTCGATACTATTTTCAACTAATGTCAAGGTAATGAACTGAACCATTTATACAGACCAGTTTCACCCGTTTTATTTCGAAAATCATTTAGTTGCCTCTCTTGACCTAATAAGCTTAGTACAACCACTATTACACACTGTATAGCCATTATTACCCCTAAAGACTATTCAAATGTACTATACGGATTAAGCTATGAATATTGCTTTGGGAAAAGATCCTCACCTTGGTACTGCTCCCCGACAAGTCCAGTTCACTAATTTATATTGATCCTTTGAGTCGACACCACTAGGCTTCAAAGGCCAAACTAAGTCCTAGGTTTATACTGTTTTAGTGTCTCTACAGTTGGTTTTATTTTCTCTGCTCAGGCTTTAGCTAGGAGGGATTATTTTTATTGTCCTATCTTTGGTTCGTGTTAGTGGCCTGAGTGTGCTGTATTGGGTGTGTTCTGCTCTGTTTCTGTTTCTACGCTACTGTCACGAAAGTGTACTGTGATGGAGAATATAGTTGACATGGTTTATCAAACTAGTTATTGTAAAGTAACCATAATCTTGCTAAGAACGCCCTTGAGGTAAGAATGGGCTCTGCTACTCCCATGATCCAAGATAGGTGAATTCGCAAGGGTGGTACCCCAATCCCGCTAAGAACTCCGTTGAGGCAAAAATGGTTTCTATTACTCTGATAAGCCAAGATAGAAGAATCCTCCGCGCGGGGGGGGGGGGGGAGGGGGGTGGGGGTGTGTTGTTGTAGTGATTTAGTCATACTTACTTTCATATTATGATTCTTGCATGCTTATTGCTTTACAGTATTGCACAACATGCCTAGTTTATCTTGTTCATTATCCTCTTATGATCTTGTTACATTGTCATATACTCTATATTGTATGGGATATTGTGATTAATCTCTTACCTGATCGTCGTCGTATCCAACCGATCACCTTAGGTTCAGGTATTGACAACTTTGCCTTTACTAGGAGAGCGATGAGGCTATGAAGCCACAGGTGATTTTGATTTTGTTAATGCCACATATGACACCTAGACATCATGCTGGGCATCGGAACTATGTCACATTTTGGGGAGGGTTATCATTGATTGTATTTTGGGTTTATTTTCGATTATGCCAATCTATCCGACCGTTACTCTTATAATATCTACAAATGTTACCTTGCTTGTAACTAGTGGAAGATATTAATGAAATATTCCAATTACTTGTCTAGCTTCGAGTCTGTATAACTTATGATTTTCAGTCTGATGATCTACGACATTATGGTAAGTATGAAATATATGCTGGATTCCGATACAGAATCCAAGGGCCACATACTTCAAGTCAAAACACCACTTAGGCTTTCGCAACTGGTTAATATAAGTGATGGGACTTGTCCTCACTCACACGGATTCAATCCTAAGGTTTCAAACACAATAACACCCCATTATTAAATTTTAATTCCACGCCCAGTTTGGGGGCGCAACATTTCCAAGGCAAAATTCAATTGGCCTTAAAAGAAAATTGAGCCATGGTATCAATCCATTAAACATGTGGTTACCTCTAGTGAATCTACCTTCCAAATCATCTTCTTGGGTTAGGACGAATGTAGCCTAAAAACTACTTTGGTAGCCATCAAAATTGGTTCATCGAGTTTGAGGTTATTTTTTAATGAGGAACCTATCAACCCACTTACGTTTAAAATTTTAAAAAATTTCGGATACACAGCACCAATTACTAGCGCTATGTATCCAATTGGGCCTCAATAACAAGTATTGGCCCTTTCCCTGATGATGCCCACTAGATGAACAACTCTGAACTTCCTGGAAGTAGGTTGCAGCTTTTATCACAACAGTAGCTAGGATCTATACCATGGCTCATCCATTCATAGATTCCGAACCTAAACAAACTATATGGTCAGAAAAAAAGTGACTCGAGCCCACACTCCACAATGAACCCTAACGAAAACTCAAATTACTAACAATAAAATGAACTGGAATTATGAATCCAACCAACCCCATTATAGTTGGAAGAAAACTATGATAATGATGGTGAACGACCCATCCAGATTACAATCCTATACACACTCACATATATACATTTATGAGGATTTTTTAATATAATTTGAAAATGCACCCACAACCTTTTAAGAACTGGACCCTCTTTGAGGGGCAAAATAATTGTAACACCACCTTAGCTGACCCCCGCATAGCTGTAGACCGTTTTTTACCCCACTTAGTAAGTTAGAATGGTTATTGGAAAATTAAGAAAAGTATTAAACTTTGGCTCATTTTAAAAAAACAAAGTATATGAAAAATTGAATATTTTTGAAAATTGTAAAAGTTTTTCACAATTATTTCAATCAATTCTTCTTCCAAAAAAATAAAATAAAATAAAAAGCAGTAAAAATGACAAAAAAATGCGCTTCTCTTATGAAAGGTTTTTGTCTTTTATTAACCTTTTTACTTCCCAAAATAGTCATTTTGATTTGCTCAAGTGGGGGGCTTACTAGGTCATTTGGGTTGAATTCAATATTTTTCTTAAATGATTTATTAAAGAAATTTTTTTTAAAATGACCTATATTTTGTCATTTTTCAAACCTTTGGTCTTACTGGTGTGCTTGATTGAAAGAAATATAGAAAACTTTTATGTTCTTTTAAAATATTCAAATTTTCATGTACTTTTATGAAAATGATGCAAAAGTTTTATACCATTTTAAAATTTTTCCATTGGCTATTTTACCCTTTCAATTTCAATCTTAACCCGTGACTATAGTTCACAAGGGAATTTGAATCCATATAAAATAGCAAACTCAAGGCAAATTAGTGAGGTTTCATAATGGGTAAATAACAATTATAATTGGTCAAAATAGGTATTTTGAATTAGAGAATTTAACCAAAAAAATCCTCTTATAATCACTGTAAGCCAAAAGGATCCAAAAGACATATTTCCACCATAGTGGTCCTACGATTCCTTTTTTGCTTAACTTTTTAGAATCTGAGTTAAATGATGCTATCCCCACTCACTCACATGCATGAGCGGGGATATCTCTGCTCATTTTTTCTTCTTCACTCCTCCTCCCCTTACTTTTTCCTCTAACTCCTTTGATGTGAATATTTAAATCAATCCAACTAAAAACTACAAGTGCACAGTCATATGAAAGAGACAGTGCCAGATATATGTCGATCCCACAAAGATCTCTATTGAGTTAAAAATCAAAAGAATCTAAACTTGTCTAACTAAGCACAAAAATTGCAGAGATTAATTTTGAAGTGAGAAAGATATCAGAAACATGCAATAAAATAAAGTTTAGTAAAATCAGTAATAAAATACTAATAAGAGCAGCCCCAATCTACTAAATGAATTAATTAATTAGTTCATGTAATTAATCTATTCTTCTATCTAAAAAATAACTCAAATTAAAAACAATTCAATGTTTTTGATCCAGAAGATTTGTTTTCGAAAATTAGTTCTTAATAATAGAATCAAAAGAAACCCAAGATATTCTTCACCTCATAAAAGTATAGATTATCCTAAACATCA
Source organism: Sextonia rubra (assembly GCA_037013555.1). Lineage (NCBI taxonomy): Eukaryota > Viridiplantae > Streptophyta > Magnoliopsida > Laurales > Lauraceae > Sextonia > Sextonia rubra. Next base: position 10,889,282 of record JASUAD010000007.1, on the reverse strand, counting down.
TTTATCAGATTAAGCAAAAACTATTTAAGGTACACAATCCTTAGCATAATTTATCAATATAAGCATAAATAATCAAAAGTAATTTATTAATAATATAAAACAGAGGTTTGCCTAAGGCATGAAGGTAAATCTATTATTCTATACATGTAATAAAAGAGACATTAAAAGAAATAAATCAACTATTTAAATTGAAAATTATGTCTATTTAACTTCATCTTTGCTCCGATCTAATAGATTAACCAGCCATTGAAAAGAACTTCATGATGATTTTCATTAACTGCAAATGTTTACAAAAGTCCCGAGTCTCTCTTTTCTAATTCCTAATTTCTATAATAGGGCTCCAAAATACCCAAAAATAAAATAGAAAAATTTCAAAAAGTGGAAGAGGGAGAAATGAAGAAGAGAAGAAAGGGAAGAGAGGGAGTCCCCCAGCCCATGGGACGTTTGTCTCTTTTTATAGTTTCTGCATGATCCAAATTCATTGAATCTGACCTTCTTTCTGAAGGTTGGAATGAGGATTATCTCTGGTGATAAGAGAAATGTCTTTTCTTTGCTTGAATTCAAATGGAGATGAGGTGGAAACTTCTAGAGACCTTACATGATATTTAGGTGAGACCCCTAGCAGGAAGCGAAGCAGATGATCCCAAGTGCGGCCGACTTTTAAAGACTTCCATTGTGGGACCTGGATCTTGTGTAGAATGTAAGTAGGGCCAGAAGGTGTGTGCAATAAAGGGACTGGGACACATGTTAGACGGCCACTATGGTGTGGGACCCCCCATTAGTCGACCTTCACGTGTGTGGGACCACATGTGTTTGTGTGGGATCCACTTAGTGATTTCTCTTCAGTTTCAACTCTAATTCAGCAACGTGGGGCCCATGATGACTATGTGTTCTTGGAGTGGGTCCCATGTCAGAAACTTAATGCTTCCAAGACTCTCATCAAAATCCTCCTTAGGGTTCAACGGGTCTTATAATTTTCATTTCCTCACAATCTAGCTTAACCAATAATGTACTAAAGAACCTTGATTGAACTGGAGCCCCACTAGAAACAGTCCTAATCCAAATAAGATTCTTAAAAAAATTGAAAAGTTGTATAAAATATTAAAGTGATGTAGAAATGTGTATAACGTGCTTAAACCCCTATTTAAAGGTGAAAATGCATGGAATGATGAAAATCAATGCATTTAATTTAATTAAGTCTGGAATTCTACCTAAAATGATGCAATTTTATGAACTTAACACACCCTTCAACTAGCATTTTGCTAGTCCCTTAGCAAAATTAGTGAAAAAGAGAAGTTCTTTGACCTAAGCTATTCCTAAGGAAATAAAAGCAACTAAATTAATGAAAACAAAGCCACTTTCACTAATCATCTTGACCACATTTAGTGTATGTAACAAACCCTTAAACCCTTAGATTTCCCCTAATAGACGAGTTGTGCCTCATAAGGATTTGCAGTAAATACACCCACAAAACTTATTTACCCTAAACAAAACAAAAGAATTCAAAGAAATTTTCCAATAGAATATCAAGTCAGATCAAATATTTTTGACTTCTGGAATAATCAAAATCTCAAAATTTTCAAATTACGATTCACAACCCTAATTTCAAAAACTTTCTCGAAACTCATACCAAACTTGTATGCCTTGCACAAGTGTATCAGAAAAATTTTTTCTATGTTATGCAAAAATGTTGAAAATAGAATTCCCTCTCAAATATTCAACCCTCTCTAGATTTAGGGGCTTATAAATTTCCTCTCAAAGCTACTATAAAGAGTATGGGCATCCTATCGTTTGCTTTGAAAAAACCTCTTTTTATTTTGGAAATCAGACCGTCTTTGGTAGCTTTTATGCTAATGAGTATGGTAATCTTCTCTTATGATTCATTTAAGTTATGATTCATTTAAGTAACTTACATACTCCTAGGTAGCTTTTTCCTTGGGTCCAACTCAAAATTTTCTCTCACTTCCTTTTATCAATGCAAGAGTTTCCAAGTTCACGTGATATAAGAAAAGTTAGAATCTAGGGAGCAGACCTAGTCATTAGGTAGTTCCGCATACAATCCTTTGAAAAATTCTTACAGACACTCGTCACTTACTCACTTATTCCTTTGCAAAATTTTCTGAGTTCATATGATATAACAAAAATTAAGATCTATGGAGCAAACATAATCATTATACATCTCCACATATACTCCCTACAGAAATTTTACCACACTCCGGTTTGGGGTGAAATGTATGTATATATATATATTCTTTTTTTTTTCTTTTTTGTAACAACAAAATAATAGGTTGCCCTCCTCATTTCACCCAAATTAACTCACACAAGTTCACCGAATCAAGTTCACCTAAGCGTGCTAAAAAACTTTTAAGTCCAAACTTCGAAGAGCCATCCAATTTTATCAAAAAATTTTGAAAATGACATCAAAGCTTTCTATTGAAAATCTTGAGAGATGTACACGTATTTCAGTGAAGAGCAAGTTTTGGAAATTCTTTTATCAATTTTATCTCTTAAGAGAAAGTGAACTTTCATTCTACTGCCTCCAAAAGTTTTGAAATTCCAGATTCCTAACTATCGCCAAAGCATATCACTTCTTTTAAGAACTTCCTTTTCCTAAAAATTTAAAAACTTTTCCAAAAATCTGAAAAACATGAAACCTAAATTGGTTCACCTCAGGCCGATGTGGGGGCCTTTAATGTCAGATTCCCAGACAAGTTGCTCATCATGGTAAGGATTGGTTTTGCCTTCATAGGAAATCATTCATTTCCTATATATGAAACTCATCTCAAATCAAATTTCTTTAATCTTACTCAAAAGTTCCCGAATCAGTAATATTCTTTTTTCTTTTGCTAAGGAGGTCCAAACCAAACCATTGCCCTTTTTTTTCCATTTTCTCTCAAAACTGAGTTGCAAGTCAATCTAGCACAACAATAGCAATGCCCTATCCTCTTAGCTCTACGTTTAATGGCATTGAGGCTCCTACCATTAAACGTTAGCGATTGTTTAGTCTTCATTTCCTTGTTGAAGGCCTTCTTTACCTTCATCATAATGATGAACTTAATGTCAGAAGTGTACGCTCGAAAAGGAGAATCGAGGTGCACAAGGCACATCATGACTCCTTTTCTAACAAACACGAAAAGATGGAAGAGAAAACAAGAATATCGTTCTTTTCGACTTTTCAATTTCAAATTTATTTGTGAGTTCTTTTACATTCTAACCTCCCAATAGCAAGCTGTTTACACGTATTCTCTTTTAACCCAACCCACCCCCGCTTGGTCTTAAATGATCAACACTAGACAAAAATAGGCGAAAATGCATGAAAATTTCACATAAAATTACATAATAATGAAAAAAATGACACAAAGACAGCTAACTATTCAAGGGAAAAGCCGACTTTCAAGGTGTGGTGGCCGGTCCGGCTTGTATGGAATACGCTTTGTTTTTGTTTTTTTTAAGCTGATCGAGAAAATCTTTGTAACCCATCACTTGTTTTCCTTGGATATGGAGTTTCAAGAGGAGTTAGAATTAGGGTTGTTCATGGTTAACTGGGTCAGGCTAAGGCATATGCAGGCCCGGCTTGCCTTTAGAAATGTTGGCCCAAGTCCAACACAAGCTATAAAAGTCAAGCTCAAGCCCACCCATTTAATGAATCAAGCTGGGCTAAATCAGGCTTTTAATCAATTTTATGGCTTTTTAAGTAATTGTTTGTACTAATTAAATTGAATTACATGCGTTTGTTACAATGACCGGGCTCTAGGCTTTCTATCACTTAATCCAAGCCCGATCCAATTAATAAATTGACCCTAATAATATATCCAAGCCCCGCTAAAGTGAGTTGGGGGAGCCCATGTACACCCCTAGTTAGAATAAAAGATTTTATGGTTATAGTTGCCACAATGGATCTCTTATCGCATTATGCTAATGGGTAAGCCATGGTTATATTTGTATTTCTCTCTACTCCTAAGTGAGGGAATCAAAGAAAGTCTTAAAAGACTTGTCTTCATCAGGGGCTCATTCAAGTCAGGGCATTATCCTTCTGAACTTTTTCAGAAGACCAAGTACCATGTCTTTAGTCTCCGATGTTGCTGCAGAAGAAGTTGAAGTCTTCCAGAAGAGAACTTGACAAGTCTCGAATGCCTTTGTGACTGTTGCACTGATGATGCTCCGTTGTGTCTCTATTTGCAATCGGCAAACGAGGGGGGCATTTCTAACCCTTGTAAATCTTCTCCGGCCATTTGTGGAAACAAGAAACATGGGCGAAAATCATATTTTCAGGGGAGTAGCCAACCGTATATTTGTATGGTCGGCTACCCTCCGGTGGTCAGTTATGTTAGATGGCAGCAGGATTTTCTCTTAAATCATGCCAATCAATTTCTAATTTGACCAAATTTGACTCAGCTGCTTGATGAGTTGCCAAAGATTTGTCAAAGTCGACTACTAGTTTTCTCTAGTCGACCATGCAGTCATCGGCCACTGTATTTGTGAAATCCGGCATTTTACCAGCGGCTACTTTACTATATACTCTTTTCTTCATCTTTAAAAGCTTTTTTATCTGTTTCCTTTTCAAACTTCAAAGGGTCTTTTTATACTTTTTTCTTGAGCTGTTTGGACTTTGTTTTGCTAAGCTTGAGCCATGTCTGAGTCTTGACCTGACTGTTCATTGTTGAATTGTTTAAAAATTTCTTTCAAACTTTTTTGCTTGTCAACAAATGTCACCTAGAGGTGCAATGATAAAGGGTTTTTGCCCATAATCATTGTGCCTCGATATTTCATTTAGGAAGTTCTGGGTTGTGACTCAAAGGTGGATAATAAGAAATGGATGGATGGATAGCCAGGACTGCTCAAAGATGCTGCTCATTCCGACGGGCAAAGTCATACTCAAAGAGCAACAAACCAAACAAATATAAGCCTGTCAACAATTGGTCCAAGTTGCTCAAGATGCCCTTTGGAGCCACTAGGGGAATTCCAATAATGTTGAAAACATAGTTGGATAACCATATACAGGTGTAGGACAGTATTTAACTTCCATGACCCAGGAAATTGGAGGATAACAACCGCCTAACTCAATATTTTGCAAGTAGCTTATTGAAATTTAACTTTCAGGCCCTTGAGCTGGATTCGTGCTTAAATAGCCTTCAGTGGAACAAGGTAAAGCACATCAAGGTGTTCCCCACTTGACAGATGATTATGCTGAATTTAGAACGCAAGGAACAATGCTAAAGGGATATTTAAAGATGTAAGGTACCAAAGAAAAGTTATTCAAAAAAGTAAACGACATAATTTGCCCATTTTGATAGTTTAATAACAATTGGGCTGTATATTAAATGGATCAGGGAATCTGATGACAGTCATAGCCATCAAAGAGATTTTCTTATGCCGAGCTGAGACCTGCATGGTGACGATCGAGACTTTTTTCCTTCCATCACCCAATACCCACAGCAGCAATGAGGATGGTTTCTCTCTGATGGTGAATATATCCAACCAAACACTCTTGCCAGAGTCACAAAACAGAGATTTTACGGGAAAATTAAATGCATCTATCCATCTATGACCATCAAATTCTAAACAGGTATTTTTCACATAGAGACACCTCTCCTCTAGCATTATAATGACGTTGCCATTGGCAGCAGGAAATAAACAAACAACGGAAACTCCCATGCATTCATTGGATCCTCCGACGTCAAAACCATTAGCGGTTAATTGGAGTGTGCATGCGCTGAACAATTCTGTTAACAGCATCTCGTGACATTACCAGAGTGTCATGGAGTAGGATGCTGTAAACATTTAATCCCTGCACCCCGAAAAAAAAAAAAAAAAGAACTCAACCGATTACAACACTCCTGAAAAATGAAGAGGGCTCAAGAATCATTTCCCACCGTTCTACCCAAACGATTAACTTTGTAATGCCATCCTCATGAAATTCTACCCGAATATAACCAAAATCAATGTGAAAAAACTAAACTTACAACACTACTTACGATTGATGGGAGTACGTTCACATAGTGCAGATTGTGTGTGGCCAACTTGAGTTTTTCATTTATAGGACCGCCATCCACCAGCAACACTTTTTTTGTGTTCTCCATTTGTGCAACATAATTGACAATGTTCTTTGTCTTGTGGGTAGGGACCTCCAAATCCTCAAAAATTATAAGCTGGTCATTTATACATTTTACCCGCCTCAGATTTCAATGAGCCATACAAAATAACTAAAATACCCAAAGCCAGCCTTCTATTTCAAATACAAAGAAAAGGAAGAAAAAAATCAACTAAAAACATTAGTAGTCCAAGAATATTGCTATGGAATTGAGTTCCAGAAAATGTTATAATATATATAGAGGCAAGCTAGAAAATGCCCTAGCTATTTTCCTATGAAAAACACCCTTTTTCTGATTGGCTAATATCTTCCTCTTATGCTATTATTTAGGAAGCCAAACTATTTATAGATCCCTATATTTTCTCCCATTAATATGAGTTGGCATGTTAATGTATTGTGAGGAGTCACCTTATTGGACAAATTAAGAAGGGCAAAAACTCCCCTTTTTGAAATGGAGAGCTTTAGAGAATTTCTCATATATATATATCTATTTATAGATATATATATATATATAGAGAGAGAGAGAGAGAGAGAGAGAGAGAGAGACTATGCATCTGTCCCTCACACTACGGTGAAGGACACTTTCTTATTTAGAACAATCAAGGTCAAAAAAGTGTCATAAAGTGTGATGCTTTTGTCTTTTGCCCATTAATACTTTCCAATATGGAAGTGCCCCCTCACCATAGTGTAAGGGATAAATGCATAGTAGTTTTATCCATATATATATATATATATATATGGAGCTCCTCTGCTAATAGATCATAAGTTAAGCCCCACTAGGTGTTCTGGAAAACGGTGCTCACAAAGTGCTTGGCGGAGGTTTTCCTATATATATATATATAGAGAGAGAGAGAGAGAGAGAATATTAGTATATATCTATCCCTCACCCTATGGCGAGGGATAGTTTTATATTTGGATGTATTAATGTGTAAAAGAAAAAAAGGTTATGAACAAGAGGAATGCTCAAGTACAAATAAGAAAAACTATAAAAACATCCCTCAACCTATGGTGAGGGAAAGATGCATACTTATATATATATGGGGCTAGCTCCCCTAAGCTTAAGCTTAGGATATGGTAAGTTCAAGTGTGTGGTGGGGCCCACCTAGGGACCCACATGGGGATGAGGATGGGGATTGGGAGGATTTGAAGGACTCCCTGGGACCCTCCTCTATACAAAAAATCAGCCCCAACTATAGTTTCTACCATCTTCATCTGGGCTCCAAAAATTTAACAGTCAATACTCCATTCGAATTCATGCACAGTCAATGTAATGACCCAAATTTTAATTTTTAATTAGAATAAATCCGGACCTTTGATTTGATCTTTGATGGACCTGACTTGCATTTAATTTTCTTTTGTGATTTGGTGCTTTTTAAATGTAGTAAATTGTGTTTAAGATTAGTGGGTCCCATATGTGTTAGAATTTGAGACTTTAGGAAGCTTGGCTCAACTAAGAGATCCAATTTGAATAGACTCCTTGAGTTGTTTTCCATCCTAACTCTACTTGATAATGAGAGTCTCACTTTATTTAGAATTCCTAGGGTCAGTTTTCTCATCCCAAACTTCAACTTGAAGATTAGAATCCTAATCTACCTTGGTTATTAGAGTCCAACCCAAATTAGTATAAGGTCATATGTCGTTTAGGACTCTCCTTTTGATTCCTATAAAAAAGACTCTTTCTCCCCCTCCATCAGTCATCTCATGTATGAATGTAAAGTTCTTTCTCCCTCTAAAGTATGGTTTTCTCCCTTTCTCTTTTCCATTTTACAGTTACTACTATAGTTGGCCATCTTAGCATGCTCCTTTTGTTTCCTAATCAAGCTTTATTTATTTTTGCTATTACCATGATCATGGTGGACCATATCCAAGCCACACAATACACACACTTTGCATCAACTTGCTCTAAACCACTTCACTCTTAGACTCACCAACCACAATCAGTACTCACTTGCATCAAGTCTGAGAACCTTAGTGTCGTCATCATCATCCTAGCAATCTCTCACTGCAAGCATCCAAGGCACCTCTAATGGCCCCTTTTCCAGCCAAACCCATACCCACCACAACTAAATAGGACTTAATCCACTAACTCACTTGGCCCACCATCATGAATCAGCCCGTCCTCTTCACCCCCGCTTTTTCTTCTTTGCTCTGCTTTCTTGCTTTCCTCTTCTTCCGTCCATCTGCATCACCTTCTTCTCTTTATGGTTTCTTCCGTCTCCTCTGGATTCTGTTTTTCTCTTTCACACACTCTCTCTCTCCGCCTTCAACTGAACCCAACCAACCCACCTATATCAAGTGGCCATCATCAGATCGGCCACCTAGGACCAATCTTCACCCCGATGTAAGCTCACTAAAACAAAACCCAGGCTTCATCTTCCTTATTCTACCCACTGCACCACCACTTTACCCACCTACAGAAACTTATTCTCCTAACCAAACGACTCATCTCAGTCATTACACATTCTCAACACCAAATCCAATCTCCTCCATCTATGCCATCAAAGCCATCGTTTTTACTCCACCATGTTCCAGCCTTCTGAGTCCATTAACTGCTACACACCTTGCTGCAGTACAGCACTCATACCTGCAAACTCTCATACCTGCAAACTGCACCATCGTCTGCCTCCCTCCTCTGCCATTCTCTCCCTTTTGCTTCCCTGCATTCTTTTCTTCTTTTCTTTTCTTTTCTTTTCTTTTCTTTTTTTTCTGATTTCGTCTTAGCACTGCTTCTTCTCTATCTTGTCTTCATCTTTTTTCCATCTAAGCATGTTCTTCTGCTTCTTCATCTTGTTCCCCTTCTTCTCCACCGGTTTCCATGCTCGTTTCTGCTCCTTCCTTTTCTTCTGCAAACCTACTCAGATAATGTTTCCCTGAAACAAGCAGAATCCAGACTGCACCTCAAGTCCTTTTTCGTCTTCTTTGTTTCCTCCCTCTCTGCTTATCTTTTCTCATTCCTCTTTTCTATTTCTTCTTTTGTTTTCTTTCTTCTTCCTCCCTTCTGTTAAAACAGACATCTATGCCCATCCTGTATAAAGATAAGGCCATCTGGACCCTTGATCCTTAGCACCTCATCTTGACCTCACTTAGATGCTAGATACCACCATATTCTGACAACCCAATCCAACTGAGCCACTGCCCCTGGCCCACTTGTATAACTAAATAAACTGTGCCCAATCCAAGATTGACTCATCACTTGGGACTCACCCCTTAGCCACTTATGCAACCCACAGTGTTGAACCACCTTGCATGCATGCTCAATTCAAGTCCTCCTTTATTATTTATTAACCTTGGCCCAACTCAAAGATAGACCAGGTCGCACCCCAATATAGGAATCCATGCTTGAACCCATTAACTGATTTTTCCCACATCACTTATTAATCTATGTCCAGTCCATTTAACTTATATGCATGCACAACTCACACCATTCATGGCCCACTTGTACTACCTAATTTGGGCCCACACCAAACTGTGCCAAATCATAACATCCAGTTTGCACTTAGGCCTGGCACATTCATTCGCATATGAACCCAAGCACCGATGCCTTGATTACCTATCATTAGCAGGACCACATATTGAGACACCCAGACATCCAAGTCAAGTCAAATTCATTGATCACCATTGATCCAGGCAAATAATCTTACTATGTTACCCTAGTATTTAAGTTTCCTATTCCTTTTCTCGATTATGCTTTAAATCGTAATCTCGGGTTTTACTAAAATAATCATAGGATTTTCAAGGATTATTGTTGTCTTTGATTTGTTTGATATTCAGTAGACTTGATATTGTTTCCACTGACACCATCTTGTAATAAATTAAATTGATTTGTGTATTATTATCAGTGATTTGTTATTTGATTTGATAATGATGGAATTTTGATGAAAACTTGATAATATTAGACTAATTCGTATTTCCAATCCTGATCCTATTTGTGCACTTGAAATTGTGAATTGGAAATTCATGGATTTTTTTTGAATTTTGTTATTCGTATACCATTGATCTCAAAGGCATTCTCTAAAGCATGGGCAACATATCGTGGGATGCTCACATGCGGATTTTAGCCTTTTTTTGTATGACATTAGGATTAGAACCCCTTTGTGCGATATTGATAGTCTGCAGCTAGCTCCACAATGTTTTGTAGAGATTACTGGTATCTCAGGCCTCTAGCCAACTTTGGACATAAAATTGCTTGTACCTAGCGGGTACCTTTTGCTTGGTCTAGACTTAACTCTGGCGAGCACACATTGCTTGCTTGTTTTTGTGTACTGCAAAGATGCCTTAACTTAAGTTGACTTTAGGATGTTGTTTCTAAATTGTGTTATTCTTGATTTTGCTAGAATATGCTCACACTTCATCTTCGTATAATCTTGTAATTCCATTAAAGATTAAACTTGCCATTTTGAACTTGATGTCATCTTGCTATTAAAACTCTTTGCCTCCGATATTGTAGTTTTTCATTCCTTGTTTATTTGTAAGAAACTGTGGCTCCGCAATTTGATATCTTTGATTGTTACCTGTTTACTACGATTTCATAGTGGGTCTACTAGCAAAGTTGTATTCACCCCCTTTGTTTTTTCCTAGATTTTGGAATTGAGAAGGACATTAAGGATACCTAACTTGCATGTGGGGACGAGACTGTGTTGAGCTACGAGAATTTCAGCATTACTTATTAGAATGTTCTAGGGGTTTATTTCTTCTTTTGTGGCTAGCTATATCTTTGTACCCAATATTTTATTTGGTTTATTTTCAAAATATCATTTAGTTTAAATTATCGTAGACTAGTTGTGCCTCGTGATTTTACGGTCCTAAGGACCTCAAATTTCGGGGTGTGACAGTTGATCCAATGGTCTAGTATATTTGGGTTTGACAAAAAATTGGTGGACATGTGGAATTTTGGAGAGTTGTGTGTTTGGTCCATTTGGATAGATCAAGGGTGAGCCAAAAGGGCAAGGACTTACAGAATTTCTTCCCTAAGCTCGAGATTAGGGGCTCTTATATATAATGAGAGAGAGAGAGAGAGAGAGAGAGAGAGAGAGAGACCTTTCCTTCAGCAGTACGAGCAGACAGAGCAATTTTCAATCCCAAACGTCGCACCTTCTTCTGCAGCTTGATTGCATGACTTCGTGGCTTGGGACCGTGCATGGTAGCGCCATGCCGAAACTGTTCCAACACCCATGTATTAATTTGAACTCCTCCATGGCACAAAAAACTATGAATGATGTATCAACCATAAGTGCAATGCCACACACCTTCAAGCTAGAATACTAATATACCGTCAATAACAGAACTCAAAGATTAAAGGCAAACCATTATAAAGTCACCTGGGGCCCACGCAATGTTCCATGTCTTGCTCGCCCAGTCCCCTTTTGTGGGTATGGCTTTCTTCCAGTCCCACTAACTTCACTGATTGTTTTCGTTGAATGTGTCCCCTGTATACCACCCAAACATAAAGTTAAAATAATAATTATAATAACAACTCCTGTTAAAATACAATTCAATGCAGAAAAGAAGTTTAGATACAACTCCATTGAAGAACCATAGTGTCAACAGACACAATAAAATATCCGTCTTTTTTCAAAGGGAAATAAAAATGCAAATACCAAGATCATTTAGCTGGGTTTTTTTTTTCAACCAAATGAAGTTCAACATGGAGCTTAAATTCTTCAATTCAAATTAAGTTGATGGTTTATAACAGAAAGTGACACGAGCCAACAGCACAGTAGGAAGGTGCTGTTTGTCACCACCCACAACCCTGCGATTGTGTGTTTTTTCTTTTCTTTTTTTTTTTATCATATTAACTATAAAGAAAAAAAAAACAGACTATGCAAGCTATAATACAAGAGTCCTAGTCGTCACTGTTATGTCATCTGCATCTCATCAAGCAAGGCTTGGGTTTGTGAACGTGGTAAAAGGAAGAGCAGCATTTTAACCATCCGTCAAATACCCAAATTACAGTAAAAGAAGAAAGAAGCAGAAATATTTGTGTTCCACAAAAAATTTTAACTCACTTGAATAAGAACAATGCATGTAAAAGAGTAAAGGACGAATACAGAGCCACAACACTTCCAAGTACAAACAAACTCTTTTCTTGGAAACAAACTTGGCTGATTTTGTAACTCTAAGGGTATAGAGTGAAGGTTTGGTCAGCCATATGGGACTTCCCTAATCAGCTCTTAAAAGGGCTTTGATCCCACCTCGCACCTAGCCCCATCTTTTGTATCTGTTTCCTCTTTGTTAACAAATTTAGTCAACATTAAAATAATAAGAAAAAAGAGGAAAGAAAAAAGATGAAAAAAACAAAAAAAACTTGTCTGACTTTGAATAACTCATCTTTCCCCACTACAAAATAGCAGGTTTTTATAGATTACAAAAAGTTCTAGTTATAACTCTGCCAGGAATGAATAAGCAGTAAAACCACTAAATATTATAATGGTGGGTGGTCTCTTTACGCTCATACCAACATGACAAAATGTTAAATCATTCCTCTGCATAAGTTGACGTTGGAACGGAATTATAGTATAGTTTAAAATAATAGTTAAAATGATTGCGGAAACCATTTTCAACAAGTGTCCTATAAGGTTGTAACCGACAGACCATTGAGGCATAGAGCATTTACTAATTCTGACCTTAAACAAAGTAATGAGTTTGCTTGAATATTTTCTTCATGGGTCTAAGTCATTGTTAGTATCAAAAGAATTGATGACAGATTAATTGGTAAGCGCAAGGCTTCTTTTTTGCTTTTCTTTCTTTTTATTGTTTACGAGAAAGCATAAGGCTTGAACTATTGTTTTATATATTTACACGCACAGTCATTATCCTATGCAAAAGGTGGGCATGGAGCTTTCCATAGCAAATCACTGTGGGGCCCACATGGTGGCCCACTTCGAGTTGGAACCTAGGGGGATTTGAAGATCTGGTTGGGGCCCCCCTATGTACAAAAATCAGCCCCATCCATTCATCCTAACCCTATCATCTAGGGCCCACAAGTCCAATCCATTTAGATGAATGCTTAGTCAAACCAACATTCCAATACATTCAGATGGGTGTTAACCCAGAGGGCATGTGTGCTATAGGAGTGGGGCCATGGGGGTGTTTTTTTTAGTCCACTTAGATGGACCATCAGGTGGACCCCACTAGGGGTGCACACTACACTTGGGGTGTTTATAGGATAATTTTCCTACATATACATACATATATACAATATTTCCCATAATATATAAAGGAAGTGATCATGTGCAATGAAAATAGAATACAATGGAGACAATGAAATTTGAAATCCATCGCGTGCCCTCTCTTGCCTAAATTCGATGAGCACAAAGCCTTCTTCCCACTTCACACCCTCCCTCCCTCCCTCCCTCGCTCTTAAACTCCCTTGAATGGCTGTGAGCTTATGAAATGGGAGAATTTGACAAAACCAGAGCTATTGTTTCTAGTGTTTTAAGTTGCTACTAATAGAAACAAGAATTTAGTGCACTCGTGAGATCAAAACACTAAAAGAGATGTGTTTCTTTACATATCTAGTCTCCTAGGCACTTGACTATTGCTTGATTACCAATGGTAGAATCAATCTGATTATGGAATGAATGGTTATTCCCCACAAGCCAAAGAGACGAAAGAAAAGAACAAAAATGATTCTCCATAAAATAGAGCTGCCGCAGACGCCATAACACCTATACTCTTAGCTTCATAAAATGTCCTAAATGATTTTTTATGTATGATGCCAATTATGATGCAACAATTAGGAGATATGTACTTATGCTAATTTAACTCTTGGTTGCTCTAGAGAATGAATGGGCATTTGATATGTGTACCATGGATGTAAATATCGGCTGCTACGAATCGTAGTGGCCGATATATCACCTATAGCACCCATGGGTGCTCCAATTTTTTAGAAAAATTGGCGCTCGCAAATGTAGCGGCCCGTGTGTAGCGGCTGCTATAGGTCGGGTGGGGTTAAAAACCCCACCAGTCGACTTTTTCCTTCCCTTTTTTCATCTTCACATGCTATAAGTGGGTCTTTTTCACTTTTCATTGCTCCAAACCCCTCTCTTTGCCTCCATTTTTCAAATCCTCTAAAAAAAACACTAGAATCATAAACAAAAACATCAAAAACATTAAAACATCAAGGTGGTATTCAAGATTCAAGCAACAAACTCAAACAAGGTGAGTTTTTAGGCTTTTTTTTTATTTTTTTCACTTTGAATTTATTTCTCTCTTTTCTTCCATGAATCACTTGAAAATGAGTTGTTATTGTTAGATCCATGTTCCCCTTTGACCAAGCCTCTCTTTCTTTTCACTTTCTTAATTTTTTTATTTTGCATTTTATTTTCGGATTATTTTATTATTTGAAAAAAGAAATCTATTTTATTCATAGAAAACCAATAAAATGAGTTGAAAATGATTCCTAAATGTTAGATCTATGTTTCCCATAGATCCATCTCACATATTTGTGTTCTTCTAATTTTTTCATATTTTTTATTTTCGAATTTTTGTAGTTTTTTTAAAAAAATATTTTTTATAGAAGTAAACTCAATCAAAGGGGTTCAAAATAGTCCCTAAATGTTAGATCTATGTTTTCCATAGATCAATCCCACATATTTTTGTGTTCTTCTAATTTTTTCATATTTTTTATTTTTAGGATTTTTGTATTTTTTTAACTATTTTTTTATAAAAGTAAAGTCAATCAAATGGGTTGAAAATGGTCCCTAAATGTTAGATCTATGTTTCCCATAGATTAATCCTACGTATTTTCGTGTTCTTTTAATTTTTTCATATTTTTAATTTTCGGATTTTTGGATTTTGTTTAAAAAAATATTTTTTTATAAAAGTAAACTCAACAAACGGGTTAAAAATGGTCCCTAAATGTTAGATTTATGTTTCCCATAGATCAATCCCACATATTTTTGTGTTCTTCTAATTTTTTCATATTTTTTATTTTCGGATTTTTTTATTTTTAAAAAAAATATTTTTTTATAAAAGTAAACTCAATTAAATGGGTTGAAAATGGTCCCTAAATGTTAGATTTATGTTTCCTAAAAATCAATCCCACATATTTTTGTGTTCTTCTAATTTTTTCATATTTTTTATTTTTGGATTTTTGTATTTTTTTAAAAAATATTTTTTTATAGAAAAACTCATTCAAATAGGTTGAAAATAGTCCCTAAATGTTAGATCTATGTTTCCCATAGATCAATCCCACGTATTTGCGTGTTCTTCTAATTTTTTCATGTTTTTAAAATTTATTTAAATTTTAACCTATTACTTTTGAATATTTTTAGGTATTATGACATGAAAAATGCCGCGTGAGATAGATCTTGCATGGAGTTATGGTGAGGCAATTGAAAACAATCGGTTGAAGATTAAGTACAAGTTTTGTCACAAAGTGACGGATGGGGGCATTATAAAATTTAAGTAACATTCGGCCCATGTGCAAGGTAATGTTGCAAGGTGTCCTAAAGTGGCAAAAAAAGTTAGGGAGCAAGCGAGAAATTTATTGAATCAAAGAAAATAGAGAAAAATACAAATTAAAGAGAAGAGGAAGCAAGGTGTTAATGCAGCACGCTATGACGTATTTGGAGATAAAAGTCTTAGTGCTACTTCTAATGATGAGGTAAAAGACCCAAAAATGATGGCTGCAAGCCGAGAGTTCCTTATATCGTGTCAAGAAAAAGTAGAGCGTCGAGCAAATAGTCAACGTAGAAATTATAATGCAAGTGGCTCATTTGGTGCAACAAGCAAGGGCAAGGGCAAGGGCATTACGGGAAAAATGCGTAAAGCATTTAGCACCCAACAATGGGATGATAATATAGAGATTATTTCTACTCGAAGGGCTACACCTACATAAACTAGAAGAGGAGTTGGTTTTGTTGATCCTCTAGCACATAGATCGGAGGCAGCTAAGCAACCAAAAATCTCTAATGTTGTCAAGGGTGTTATGAAGGCTGCAAAAGATAAATTAGCTAAAACTACAGCAAAATGGCTAATTCATAAGAATATACCCCCTACCGCAATTAATTTTCCTTATTTTCAGACAATTCTTAATGTTGCAACTCAAGCTAGGAGGGGTATTACGGCACCAGCTGTATATGATATGGGCACCAAGTACCTTGAAGAAGAGTATAAAGAAATAAAGGCTTGGGTGGGGACGTTTAGGCCCATGTGGAGGCAAAATGGGGTCACTATTACGTGTGACGGGTGGACAAGCGGCACCCAAACATAATTAATTAACTTTTTGGTGTATAATGTCACTGGGACAGTCTTTGTAAAGTCCATTGACGCATCTGAAGAGAAATGGATAGCAAATTATATTTATAGGCTTATGGATAAAGTTGTAGAAAGTGTTGGAGAGGAGAACATTATCCAGATTGTAACAAACAATGGAGCCAATATTAAGAAGGCCGGTAAACTGTTAATGGAAAAAAGGATACATTTATTTTTGACTCCATGTATAGCACATTGCATTGACCTTATAATGGAAGATATTGGAAAGAAGAAGCAAGTGGTTGCTGTGATCAAGGCATGTAAAGGCATTACAAGGTTCATATACGACCATTCATGGCTCTTAAGCTTGATGAAAAGATTTACAAAAAAATCATGCCTTGGTGCGTCCAGTATCTACTAGATTTGCTACCCATTTCATTTCTATAGAAAGCCTAGTACGATGGAGAACGGGGCTAATTTAGATGTTTGCATCAGAAAAATGGCTTTGTTCGAAATGGGGCAAAGCAACAAGTGGTCCGGAGTTCGATATCTCAATTCTAATAAGGGATAATAAATTTTGGGGGAAAGTAGAGAACATATTAAAGGTATATGAACCTTTAGTGAAAGTGTTATGGACTGTGGATGGTGATGAAAAGCCGACAATAGGGTACATATATGAAGCAATTGATCAGGCAAAGTAAGCCATTATAAAAAATTGCTGAAATCATGAAGAATACATAAGAATTATTGATGTCCAGTGGAACAATCAGCTACACCATCCATTGCATGCTACAGGTAGTTAACAATTTAACATAATTCTTTAAATGCTTGCTTTTTTAAAAAAATTTTTGACTCATCAACAATTTAACTTATTATACGTTCTATTTTTTTCAATATAGGTTATTTTTTAAATCCTGAATTCTACTATCACAATGCCCCACACCACACTAAAGCAATAGATACGGAATTGCGAGTAGGATTAAGGACAATGTTGAAAAGAATTTTGAATGAACATGATCACATCAAAGCTATATAAGAGGCGAGTTAGTTAAGAAATTTGTTTAATCTTTTTAATATATTTGAGATAATTGTATTGATATGGTGTACCTAATTACTTCTAATTTTTTTGCATTGTAGATTTCTACTTATACACATAAAAGAGGGACTTTCGCTGACGCTCTTGTACAGCAAACGATTGGAAGATGTCCACCTGGTAATTATACACAAAACTACTGCACCACCCAAGATTTGATGGAAAAAATAGAGAGCAAAAGAGCGAGATGGAGCAGGAAATCCATTGGAAACACATTCAATCAACTTCATCAAATATATGGCTGTTGGATTGTTAGATGGTAGAAGCTATTGTAGATGAGTTATGGGGCAATATATCATTGTAGATGAGTTATGGGGCAATATATCCCTAGGTAGACCAGAATAGCATGAATTATTTAGGGCCATATTCATGTCAATATCAGCTGGTTTTATCATTTTCTTTTTTTAATGAAAAGTACTTTCTCGACTTGTTTCTCATAGTTTAGTGTACTATTATCACTCAACTCTTTGTTACAGAGTTGTTTTTTCATTTTAACCCACAAAGAAAAGAGCAGGTGGGGTTGAATTAGGAGCGATCGTACGCTATATTATGCAAAAGAGGGCGTGAGATGAAATTCTCATCCATCACACATGATCACTTCCCTATACAAGCGCAGACCCAGGTCCATATATGAAAAATGCTTAAAATTTTCAATAACCCCCCTGCAAATTCTAGAAATTAGTATGTATTTTTTTAAATTAGCCCCTTCCACTAACATTTCTTTTACAAGAGCCCCCACAAGCCCGATTTCCTAGGTCTGACCCAGAAACTATACACATATGAGAGAATCCACACCTAAGCTCATGCACTCATCAGTATGCAAAAACTGGAAAGCCAGAAACACCCTGTGGGGCCCACCTAATGATCCATCCAGTGGACCATAAAATAAGGACCCCACCTAATAGTCATCAATCTCAAGGCCCAGCACCCATCTAAATGGACTAGACCATTCGATTGACTATGCACTCATTTTAGATAGTAAAAACTTGTCAGCCATGGATCACCCTCCATCACTGTACACAGTTAGGTTGGTTTGTGAAGGTTCACAAGTGTTTCCACATTTGCCCAATATCTTTATCTATATTACATATATGTATATATATATAGAGAGAGAGAGAGAAACAGAGAGAGAGATTATCCAATGCACACCACCAATGGTGCCCAGATGATGGTCCATCCGATTGGACCACAAGCACATAACCCACCCACCCACCCACCCCCAAAAAATTCACAAGGCCCCTGACTTTGCACCTATTCAAATGAACTGAACTTGTGGGCCCTAAATGATAGTTTAGGATGATCGGATGGGGCAGTTCTTTGTAGAGAGAAGGGTCCTGCCCCAACAACCATAAAGGGGCGGGGGTTCTCAATGCACACAGGGTGCATGGTGTGCACCAAACCATGGGGGCCCATTTGAATGGACCAAAAATAGGTGCCCTCTAAATTACACTAGATCCATGGGGTTGACACCCATCCGAATGGACTCCGTCCACAAATCAACTGCACACCGATCCAAATAGACTATGAAGCCATTAAACTTCTGCGGCCTGGTTGAAGATGATAACATGAACAAATAAGCCCCAAACTAACATCAACCAGATGTTTCTACTAAAAAACTAGGCCGAAGCTTTATAGGTGGATAAGGCCCAACCAAATCTTGAAATGCAGTCCCATCCCCAAGGGGGCCCCACAGCGTGGTGTGCACACCCTGTGCGCAACACGCGTACTAGATAACTACTTATGTATACATACATATACATATAATGGTAGCATGACTTGTACATGCAATCTTGTGGTTGCCACACTAAACACCTGCCAACTTTCTAGAGGCATGACATAATTTATGCTAAATTGAAGGGTATCAAAAGATTCATAAATAGTGGAATCAACAATGACTCATCTTTCCTTGGCTGTGACTCAAACCAGAAATTTTGTGAGCAAAAATTAGCATATTCTAAATGTGCTGCAGGCTCTTCTTGTACTATCATTACATTAACTAGCCCATCTGAAACAAATCATCAAATTTACCTTCATCCATATTGGGCCTGATGGGCCTTGTGGGCTTTATCACTTCTACACTCCCCCAAATGATGACCCTAAATAAGGAGGAGGCAGCCTGCCTCTTTATTCGAGTAAAATGAACTAAGCCCAACTAGATGATACAGGCCAGACCATAAGTTGGCTAACCCATTTGGCCCAATCCACAACCCCGACAGGACATTCAGTTATTTAGGGATATTATAAGTAGTTTAATTTGATTAGAATTAATATTAGTCAAATTTTTTTGTATTTAGGCTTATTCTAATATTAGCAAGTTTGTTTCTTAGGGATCAAGCCAACTTCTATATATGGAGATGTTAGGCCTCATTGTTATGCATGCTCAGATACAAAAAGTAAGGTTATAACTCCTTTCAAAAGGGCTAGGGGGAAAAAGTTTTAACCACCAAACTAGCCCTAAACTATTCCACTGAGGAAAATTCTCACCTGCACTATCTCATTCACTGGCCAAACTACACTCCACTCGTGAGAGGGTCCAAGATTAAAAACCCCATGACCCTCTTAACTCTTATCTAAACCAAAAAGGCAATGCAAAAGACCTCACTGCCTATTCAGGAAGTGAATATCATTATGTCCTCTTTTTATTTAGAGAGAAAATATATAATTCTTGGTTTTATGCTACTGCTATAAATTTTTTAGGCGTTAGGAAGTCCATATTGAATTGATATTGGATTAGTCTTTACATTTTCAGAATCAATATGGTTATTGATATTCCAAGATCAAGATTATCTAACATACAAACCAATATGTTTTGAGTTGAGCATCCATTTGTGGGGAAACAAGATATTAACGTAAGTAGGTACCTGTCGTCGCTTAGCAAGCTGCCATCGGACTACACGATGAACAATATCTTTCCGAATTGGTACATCAAAAACATCACCAGCCAAAACCATTAAGCCTTTATCCTCATTATGAAAATTTGTTACTCTTGTTATTAGATCCTCATATTGGCCTGAAACAATATATATCTTAACTAAGCACTTAAACAGAAAATGTAGTATTACAACAAAATATCTAACCAACATCAGTCCCCTACAATGACAAAGAATGAGCGGAAAAAAAACATGGTAGCATGGAAAAGATTATTACATGGGATGTACATGACGGGTTTTAAATGATTAGAGGAAATTCACTTTGTTTGAAAGGAATTTGAACATTATTTTGGCTGTGGTTGATGCTAGACATATATAAGCTCGTGAGCATGGTTTTAAAATACGGCTTCTGCCTGTATCAGCGAATACTGAAACTTCTAGGTATCAACCGATAACTTGAAATTAGAAACCAAAAATTTTGTGATTTTTCATGATTGATTGATTTAAGAGCATTTTAGATGTAAAGAAAATAACAAAATATAATGTATAACAAGGTGAGAATAAAGGAGACCAGGGATTAAGCAGGAACAAAAAGAAAGAAAGAAAGAAGGGGGAAAAACTAAATCAAGGAAGATTTTCATTCAATGTCACTGAACAGACTAAATAACCATACAGAAGCTCCTCTGAACATAACTAGTCTTGAAAATCAACACCCAAAATAACAAGGTGTAGAAGAATGCCCACACAATTTCGGTTTGAAGGCAATCACACAGGAATGAAGCAGAAACTACATACACAGACAAAAAGTAATAAGATCAAGGAGATTTTCTAGGGAGTTCACTAAGGAAAAATAAGAACCACAAAAAACACTCAATTCAAAGTACCGTCTTCAACCTAAATCCACTCACAAAACATCAAGAAAATGCAGATTCCTCTCAGAAACACAACAGGATGAAATCACGAAAATGAAACCATGAAAAATCAACTTGATCAGAGGAAAGTTTTAGAAAAGGCTAGTAAACATGTCAAATAACCCCACAGAAAGACCACCGAACAAAAAAATTCAAATTGGAAGCCCTCTCCCCCGTCGCCTACCTAGGCATGACGACATCAACTTTCTATGAATGTTAGCTTCAGTTTCAAGGACTAGAAATATCACTTCTCAAACCCAAATTCTTAGATACGTCTTTTTCTCCAAGACATTGCTAACTTGTAGAGAGAGCAGTGAAATGAGGGAAACAAGAAGACAACACAAGAAAGTAAAGGTGAAGATTGAAGAGCAGTGATATTTTCTCACCACCACCCAACACTTCCAATAAAAAGTTGATTAGTAGAAGAGACACACCATTGACCAACCAATTTAATAAAGGAACAAGAAAAAAAATAAGTGAACAAATAAATCGACATGGAGCAAGCACAAAAACCAGTACACCCCAAACAAACAAATAACAAAACCAATCTTCAAACTTTAAACTACAGGTTAACAAAGACTAAGTTAGATTGATGAATGATGGAATGGCAATCAAGAAGCCTCGATTGGAAGATCCACATGAAAACCAAAACAATGCAAAGAACAAAAGGCCGTGTACATTTCTCCGTACCAGGAACACGCTCAGAGGTCAAAACCTTCTTGCTCGATAACAACTCTGGAGGAATCCCACCTTCCTTTGGAGTCAAGATGCCACTGGAAAGCAATCTACTTGAGACTAAAAATGAATTGCTCTGCACATGCACAGACCATAACAAATGCAAATACCACACATCACAAAGCAATAACGACAAAGTAGGCACAAGATCAACATAACATATTCCAAGAAACGGCCAATGGCTACGGTTAAGGGAAACCAAAACGGGTTGATAGAAGTAGCACGCCACTGCGGATTCGACCATTTTGATCAGGGAAAGGAGATACATGGTATCCATGAATCAGTACCTTATGCCATGTAGCTGCAAGGCTCTGAGCAGCAGCAGGGAAACCAGAAAGGGCTCGGGCACTGCAACACAATAGACGACGGGCTTGTCCCAACATCCTTGGTCAGCTTTTCCCTCCCCGGCTCACTCACTTGCAAAAATTGACAAGAAGGAGATTGGGAAATCAGAGTAAGAGGAGGAGGTTGCAAACTGCTTCCATCCAACATTGGTGTATGCTGTACATATGCTTAAATAGTCACGTAATAATTTCGTCGATTACATATCGGGGCATTTGGAAACTGCAGTCTAGTCTAATCAGGCAAGACCCTTGGCCTTGGCCTTAATTTGTTGTAACCATTTACCTTAGCAAGAAAATATCCAGTTGAAGAATTGTGATACACTGATCAAATTGATTTTATAGCCATTACCCATCAATGGCATGTGCACCCAATATTTGGATAGAAGGCAGTAAACTCAAGGGGAAAAGGGAGAGAGGAGAAAAGATAGCAATGAGGGACACAAACAAACAAGAAGGAAAAATGTCACGGATCTACAGCAGCTGTCACCAAATTTTCCCTTCAATTGGATATCTCTCAAAGCAAACACTTGAGATTCATTTTGCGATCCCCCCCAAACAAACAAGAAGGAAAAAAAAAAAACACATACCAGTTTCAGATTGTGGAAACTGGAGATGAAGAGCCGATGCGTGTTGTGTAAAGAGGGAGCTGCGCGGCCGGTGGGCCTTGGAAGGGTTTTGAAGAGGGATTTTGGGGAGAAGAAAGAAACGGGGTATAAGGGAAATTACGGGGTGTTAAAATTTTTTTTATGTTAAAGGTATTTTTATCCAAAAATATTGATAATTTGTCACACTGCTCTATTTTTATAATTTATTTATTTTTTTTATCATTCCTGGGAATTTGTACTTTAGATATGTTTGATTGCATGGGATTTGAATGCAGAGGCATTTGGGGCGGAATGGCCTCCAGAAACAAATAGTTGTGAAGAGGTAATAATATGAGGTGGAAATGTATATACGAAACATAAAGCTTGTGCAATATCTTCGAATTAATGCAAAAACATACACCGTATTTTAAGATCCCCAAAATAATGAAGTTGACCCATGAGTGACTATATTTTGATTAGGTGTCAAACTAGAGTGAGTGCCCACTAATTAGAGATTTAGTGATTATGAGCAGGTTGATTATAGATGGGTCTCAGGAGGTGCAATAACTTTTGCAACTGTAAAAATTCTTTAATTTTTTAAGGAGGTGCAATAACTTATGCAGCTGTAAAAATTCTTCAATTTTTTAAGGTTGTAAGTGTAAAAGGCAATTCTCATGTAAAAGATCTGGTGCATCTATGGCAATGTTTTCCTAGAAGAGGAGAACATACAAGCAATGCGCATATAGATCACTTAAAATGTCCTCTTATTAGTGGGATGGGTATCCATGAAAAGAGTACTAGTACCCAATCCCACTAAAAGGGGATAGAGGCCAACAAAAAATTAGCCCCGTAAAATAATTATTGCCTTTGATTTGAAAGCATGGCTGTCCATTTCGTTTTTGTTTTCATTTCAGTCTAACCTCTAATTATATATATTATAAGGATAGACCCTTTGCAAGAGAGCGTGTAGGTGAGCAATAAGTGGTGTTTTGGTTGAGTGACATGTGGCATCTCTAAAGTCTAAAACATCTTTTCTCTCTACTATAATCTCTATGCATCCAGTTATTATATGTACACACGAGAAAGTGCACATGAGATGCGCACAGCTGATGTGGAGAGGACAGCTATGCAATTTGCAATGGGTTTGAAAAGTTAACTCAAGTTCAACTCTAGTTGTCCAACCACACACAACACTAGTCCCTAAACCCAAGACAGCACATAGGTAAAACTGTAGGGCATTTCAAAGAAACAAAAAAACTCTCCCCCCAACCAAAGCTTGTCTTCAACCTGGCTTCAAACAAAAATCCATTGTCCATGCATTCCTCTTGTTCATCTCCCATGGCAAGAGTAGAGTTCCACCTTTGTTCTTCATTTCTCACGGACCAGTTGATCTCCATCTCTGATCTGCATAGCTGTGGCAAAAGGACACCGGTGCCCATCTCTATAAAGGGTTTTCTCCACAGCGGGGACCCTCTCCATATCCATCCTTCATCAACTATGGCAAGAGGATGCTCAGGCTGCAGAGCTCCACCAGGATTTATGTGAAGCAACTTGTGGTGCTTACCTCTTTTTTTTATTTTTGCATTGTGTTTCTTTTTTTTATTTTTGCAATCCATCTATTTCATTCCATCATTACTTTTTTTTTTTTTTTTGCATTGTGTTTGATGAAATTGCATTTCTATGGTTTTTATTATTATTTTTTGTTGTTTTTCCTTTTCTTATTGTGGCTTCTCTGATATGTGGTTTTTTGCTGTGGTTTTTTTTTCTTATTTTATTGTGGCTTCTCTGATATGCAGTTCAAAGTGTGGTTTTTTTTTTCCTCATTGTGGCTTCTCTAATATGCAAGCTGTGGTTTTATTATTTTTTTATTGTGGCACCTTTGGTTTTTATTTTATTTTTTATTTTTGTTTTTTTCTTTTCTTATTGTGGAGTCTCTAATACGGGGTTTTTTGCTGTCTTTTTTTTTTTTTTTTTGCCTGATTCTTATTCTTATTGTGGCTTCTCTGATATGCGGCTCAAGGTGTGGTTTTTTTTTCAATTTTTTCGTATTTTATTCTTATTGTGGCATCTCTGATATGCGCTTTAAGCTGTGGTTTTTATTGTTTTAACAATACTTTTTTTTCTTATTGTGGTTTCTCTGGTTTTTATGTTTTGTTCACTTACAAGTTTATATTCTATTAACTTTTTTTTATTACTGCAATGTCTTTTGGTGTGAACATAATGGAGCATTTATTCTAGAAAAAGCTATAATCAAGTTCTGTCCTTCTACTATGATAATATTGGAAATAAAAATGTGTCAAATTTGGTAATATGGGATGAATTTTTCATTTTATTTGACAGCATGCAGATAAAGAAATGCCTCTATCACCAACAATATCACATTTATCGATTGGTAATTCGTAGTGGCATATGCGTCCATGTCTATGTGCGATGGGCACTTTGTGGTGAAGATTTCACGATCAACCAATAATAATGGTAGACACTATTACTCTTGTCCACAATCAATGGTAAGTTGGTTAGTCATTTACTTATTCGTAATATTTTATCGTGTGTTTATATTTTTATAATTTCAGATGCTAGAACCTTATGATGATTGCGTGTTAACAAAATAGGCTTCTAAGAACTTGATTGGTTAGTGTGATGAGTACACGCAGACAATAAATAATCAGGTTGCTATGGAAAAAAGTACTCAATTGTTCCCCTTTGGTCATGTAGCCATGACTCCGTCGAGTGTTGAACGTAGATTGGATGGTGTTGGGCGTAGATTGAATAAAATGGAAAATGGAGACTTTATATTTAGGGTAGTAGTCGCAATTGTTTTGGCCATGTATGCGGTGCTTCTAATTATTTTGCTCTTTCGAATGTAACATATCCAATTGCATATATACTAATGTATCAGTGTATTGATGTATAGGCTATCAAAACTTGAATCTAATGCCTCTACGTTATTATCTCTCTAGTTTTTCCCATGGAGTTGTAAATTTGATTGCATTTCCCTTCCATTTAATCTTCTTCTCTATTGTATGCATGTGACGAGCCCAGTTCTACAAACTGTAATTTAATTTGTCCTTTACAAGTACTTACCCAAAAGAAGAAAAAGATTTCATGGCCCAGTTGAGACAAACTCAAATTTCACTAAGCACAAGATTGGGATTTTATGGTGACTTGGGAGAAGCTCTTAGAGAGTCTAGCTCATCCGTAGCAGTGGGAAATTAGGTTTTGTAGGACGGTGAAAAATGTCGCCAACTTTTGGTCAAAATGTATTTTCCCATATTTACAACTTTTCATAGTTATCCACTGCCACAAATCCAATTTGTGCATTTGTGGAAGTTAAGCAAGGTGGGAGTGTGTGCATGCTCTCACTTTGTTGTGTCGGTGACATCCCCACCTAGAATACATCCTTCACAAATGCTGGTACCCATTGGTGCCTATGTTCATACAACCCAGCTAACCATTCATTCTTATGCAGTCCATACTTCTCAATAAACCTACTCTAATTTTCTTCAAACTCCTCAATCGTCACCGAATCATAAACTGTATTCTCTAAGTGAAATTTTATCACATTGTACTCTTTGTACCCCTTTAATTTTTCTAGCAACTTCTTCATGATATGCCACAAGCACCATCAATATCATGCATGAGGGAAAACAATTTCTATTGCCTTCTTTATAGCCTTCTTGTGTGATCTGTGATGATTACTTTTGGAGGACATCCATTCATTAAAGTGATCTAAGATCTAAACAACCAAGTAAATAAACTTGTATCCTCATGTGATACCAATCCACACCCCAATAATGTTGATTGACCGTGATGATTCACCCCTACAAAAGGAGCAAATGATATGTTATATTTGTTAATCAAGTAAGTGGTGTCAAATGTGACTATATCACCAAACTCTTTGAATGCTACTCTACTCCGTGCATCAGCCCAAAATACATTCCTTAATGCACTATTTGCATTATGATCCATCATATAGAAAAAGTCATTAGTGTCTACTTGCATTCTCAGAAAGTAGTTGTACATTGCAGTAGTCTCTCCTTCCTTGAGTTCTAACCGCCTGAGACTAGCGAGGTAATTTCTGCATTTTCTCTCAATACATTACATATTTTCATACCCTCCTACCGCAACCGTTAGTGGAGCGTAAGTCTTGCTCAATCTAATTCCAACTTTACCATTCATCTTAAGCTTTCTTTTCACATGTGGATCTAAAACCTTTTTGTTCTTATGGTACCAAACCCTTCCTGGACTTGTTTTATAGTTACGCCTAAGTTCAACTGAGTTAAAGATCCACTTTCCATCTAGGCATCAATATATTTTAACCATCGCTTTGCAATTTGTTTTAGTTTGTGATCATGTATTAATTGAATTGTGGGTTCTTATCCTCGGTTTTCCATATCGAAAATAAAAAAGTGTTCTAAAAATACACTATCCATCCTTTCTTTTTGAAGAGGTTCTTATTGTCACTGCAAATCCAATTGGTCTTGCGTATCTTACGTAATATACATTTGCATCATCAGCCGAGTCAAATGCAATTCCCTTCCTAAGCTCTTCAACCTTTTCCAACTCCTCAACCATATTTTCTTCAACGCGAACAAATGCAAATCCCAACTCAATTTCAGATTTGTCCCCATCTACCTCTTCACTTGAAGAGCCATTTAATAATCCTTCATGTTCATGTTTCTATAGTTAAACCCAAAATGATAAGTTATTTCACAAATCATACAAAAAACAAAAACAAAAACAAAAAATCCAATAAAAACTAGAGAAGCCATAATAAGAAAAAAAAACCAAAAATAAAAAATAAAAACCACAACTTGAACCACATTTCAAAGAAGCCATAATAAGAAAAAGCAAACAAAAAAAAACCACACCTTGAACCGCATATCAGAGAAGCCATAATAGAAAGAGAAAAAAAAAAGATAGCAAAAAACGAAATATCATAGAAGCCACAATAAGAAAAGAACAAAAAATCAAAAAAAAAAAAAACCCAAAGAAGCCACAATAAGAAAAAAAACAATAAAACCCATGGCTTACATATCAAAGAAGCCACAATAAGAAACCAAAAAATTAAAAAAAAAAAACCACACCTTGAACCACATATCAAAGAAGCCACAATAAGAATAATAAAAAAAAACGACAGCAAAAAAGCACATATCAGAGAAGCCACAATAAAAAAAGAAAAGGAAAACAAAAAATAATAATAATAACCACAGAAATGCAATTTCATTAAACACAATGAGAAAAAAAAAGTAACTATGGAATGAAACAGGTGGATTGTGAAAACAAAACAAAACAAAAAAAAAAGTAAGCACTAGAAGTTTCTTTACAGAAATCCCAGTGGTGCTCTCCGGCTCAAGCGTCCTCTTGCTGTGATTGATGAATGACAAATATGGAGAGAGCCTCTGCTATGGAAAAAACCCTCTTTAGAGATGGGCACGGAGTCCTCTTACCACAACTGTGCAGATCGAAGATGGAGGATTAACTAGCTCACGAGAGATGAAGAATAGAGGTGGAACTCCACTCTTGTCGTGGGAGATGAACTTAAGGAATGCAGGGATAGGGTATTTTGTTTGAAACTGGGTTGAAGACGAGCTTGGGTTGGGGGATATCTTTTTTGTTTGTTTGAAATGCCCTATAGTTTTACCCGCTTGCTGTCTTGGGTTAAGGACTGGTGTTGTGTGTGGTTAGGCAACTGGAGTTGAACTTGAGTTAACTTTTCAAACCCACTGTAAACTGCATAGCTGTCCTCTCCATGCCAGATGTGTGCATCTCGTGTGCACTTTCTCGTGAGTACATATAATAATTGCTATATGTCATCATCCTTTCTCTCTACCATCTTTCTTATATAATTTAAAATTATAAAATTTAAAATACCTAAAATCTCTCATTATACTCTTAAACAATTATATCTCTTTTCTCTCCTAAAATCTCTACATGTCTTATCCCTAAAATCTCTACAGTTGGGGTGAATGCCAAGAATGGCTTCCTCTTTGCAAGAGATCATGGGGGAGCGATAAGTGGCATTTTCTTTGAGTGATATGTGGCATCCCTAAAATCTAAAACATCTTTCTTCTCTACTAAAATCTCTATATTTCATTATCCTTTCCCTCTACCATCTTTCCTTTATAATATAAAACATCTACATCTTTCATCTCTACTAAAATCTCTATATATCATCACTCTTTCTCTCTACCTGATAAAAAGAGACAGAGAAGTAGAGAGAGAAAGAGAGAGACTTTTTTATTGACTAAGAGAGGTGTACATCATAAAGGGAGGAGGAAGATCTTATTTATAGAATAAGATTGCTTTCTCCCTAAGTAATTTAATATAGAAGAACTCTAACCCTAATTGCTTTCCTTATCTAATGTGGGCATCCACCCATAATAATATCTTTTATAAAACTCTCCTTTGGATAGCCACCATTTAATAACAATTACCTTATTAAAACCTTGCAAACAAAAAACCCAATAGGATAAAAACCAAAGTGAAAGAAAAAGAGTACAATGTTCTACAGAATTATTGAAGTAGTGTTGGACATACATAATGCTGCCTCGTTAAAACCTTACCTAGGAAAACCTAGTGGAATAAAATCTAAAAAAGGAAAAAGAGTACAGCACACATATTCCTGGGTAGCATACTTTAGGATGCCTAACCCTGATCAGTTACTCCTCTTGATAACAATAACTTTTACATTGTTTGATGATAAACTCTAGCATGCCACTCTTATTTACAAGCTTTTTGGAATGCTGATTTTGGTAATGACTTAGTAAACAAATCAACCAAGTTATTGCTTGAACGAACTTGCTTGACTTCGAACTCATTATTCTTCTGAAGCTCATGTGTGAAGAAGAACTTTGATGCAATGCATTTCGTCTTGTCACTTTTAATGTATCCTTCTTTAATCTATTGAAAACATGCCTCATTGTCTTCGCATATCATACTTGGGATACCTGTACTAAGAGGCAATTGACAAGAACCACAAATGTGCTGAATTAAAGATTTTACCAAAGTCTGTTAAGTAGAGTGTCAAGAAATAGCAGCATTATTACTGAGAAATACATAACCTGTCTGTGATCGACTCTCATGAGGATCAGAGAAATATCCTAAATCTGCATATCCTACAATCTTGGAATCTTTATAATAAAAAAGTCTTAAATCAATTGTACTATGTAAATAGCGTAAAATATGTTTGATACCAGTCCAATGCATTTCTGTTGGCGCAAAACCGTATCTAACAAGTAGATTCATTAAGAATGAAATCTCCGGTCTAGTGCATTGTGCTAAACACATTAAAGCACCAATAGCACTCAAGTATGATATTTCCTCAATTAGACGATATGGGTCTTTGTTCAAATCTAAAGACCAAATAACCATGGGAGTACTTAGTGGATGTGCTTTGTTCATACCAAAGCGTTTCAAAACATTGTTGGTATAATTAGATTGATGGACTAATATTCCACTAAAACTTCTCTCGATCTGTAGACCGAGACAAAATTTTGTTTTTCAAAGGTCTTTCATTTCAAACTCTCTTTTTAAATAATCAGCGGTTATTTCTAACTCTTCTGGAGTCCTGATCAAATTTACGTCATTGACATAAACTGCGAGTATTGCAAATCCTTCTAAGGATTTCTTTATGAAGATACATGGGCAAATAGGATTGTTCTCATGTCTTTCATTAGATAAATATTTACTGAGATGATTGTACCACATTCTTCAAGATTGTTTCACTCCATACAATGATCGTTTCAGTTTATATGAAGTACATACTCCTAGGCTTTGCATCAGGCAAAGTAAATCCTTTCGGAATTTTATATGAATTTTTATATCTAAATCCCCATGCAAGTAAGTGGTCATAGCATCCATGAGTCTTATATCCAAATTTTCAGAAACTGCTAAACTTATTAGGCATATAAATGTTGCTATATCCATAATAGAGGATTATGTTTCCTCATAATCAATTCTAGGTTTCTGCAAGAAACCTTGTGCCACAAGTCTTGCTTTGTATCTAAAAATTTCATTCATTTCGTTCCTTTTTCTTACAAACACCCACTTGTAACTTACAGGGTTAACACCTTTTAGGGTTTGTACTATAGGTCCAAATACACCACGTCTATTGAGAAACTATAACTCTGCTATAATGGCACTTTTCCATTTTGGCTAATCTTTCTTTTGTTGACATTCATTTACAGTATGTGGTTCTGTATCATAATTATCATCTTTATGTTCTCTTGATATTTGTGTAGCTACCACATATGCAAATACATCATCAATGACAATTCCTTTTCTATCCTATCTCTCTCTTGAATAATTGTAAAGTATAGAGATCTCTTCATTATTCGATACCAGTACCTCTTCAGGGGCTTTTATAATCTCATTAAGGACTTTTGTTATTTTAAAGAAAGTGGATTTTTTCATAACCTTGTCGGAAGCATTATGTATCTTTTCAGGAGAAACTTCTTCAGGAGTGTTAAGTATATCTTTGGGAGGATATGATGATTATTGTACATTTCTCTTTTTCTGCGAAGCTATATCCTTTGGACTTATAGGTCTCGTGCTTCTAGCGTATTGTAAACTCGTTTATCACCACTTTTTGGCTTTGTCATACATGGACATTAATTCTAGCAAGTGTATTCATAGCTGATACATGTGACTTGGTTACCTTTGCTGTATAGTTAAATGCATCAAGTAATCTATTTGCAATTTCTTATAAGTACACAATTCTATGGACTTTGTTTTCACATTGTGAAGTACATAGGTCTAGATGAGACAAAATTGAAGTATTTCACGTTAGTTCACGTCGTTCTTCAGAAATGGGTTGTTCTATAGGAACAATACATTTTTTATCTCCCCCTAACGGAGGAAATTTTGTCTCAACAAAATGAGCAGTAAAAACATCTCCTGTTATTGGTTTTAAAAATCTAATAATCAAAGGAGAATCATAACCTATATAAATTTCAAACCTACGTTGTGGTCTCAGCGTAGTACGCTGAGGGAATGGTATAAGGACTAGAACTGCGCACCAAACTTGTGCAAATGGGAGATATTAGGTTGTTGTCCCGACATAAGCTGTGTATGGGAGTATCAATAGTAGGCTGTAGGTCAGAGTCTAATGAGCATTAATGCATATAACACAGTATGTCCCCAAGCACTAACTGGTAATTTGGACTGCATCAATATAGTCATAGAAATAAGTTGAATGCGCTTAATCAGGGATTCAGCTAAGCCGTTCTAGGTATTGACATGAGGAACAGGATGCTCGACAACAATGCTGAGAAATGAACAGTAATCATCGAAGGCATGTGATGTACATTCGCCTGCATTATCAAGTCGTATAGACTTAATAGGATTATTAGGGAAATGGGCCCTAAGGTTAATGATTTGGGTTAATAGGCGGGCAAAGGCTATATTCTTAGTTAAAAGTAGAGAAACATCCGACCAACAGGTAGAAGCATCAATCAAAACTATAAAACACCTAAAAGATCCACTTGGTGCATTAATCAGTCAACAGATGTCTCCTTGTATCCTTTACAAAAAGGATGGGGATTCTAATGCAATCTTAACAAATGAAGGTCGAGTTATTAGTTTTCCCTATGAACATGGGATATACAGATACCCATTACATATGGTTAATTTGTAGTTTTCTAAGGAGCACACAACAGAGTTATCAATGATTTTCTTTAACATAGTATCCCTAGCGTGTCCTAACCTATCATCCAAAGCAATGAAGTCTGAGGGTTGCTAAGCTTCAGGCTTAACGATATCGTTTTACTTAAGACCGAATGTGAATCAACGACAGAGATTGTTGTATAACATAACCCTGAAGAGAGTGCAGTTAATGTTTTTAGTATTTGCTTCTGGCTTTCAATACTAATAACGATAAGTAACATTTCCTTGTTTTCTTGATTTGCAGTCTCAATATGTTATCCATTTATTCTGATATCTTTAAAACTGACTAAGTTTCTTCAGGAACTGCTGAAGAATAATACATCTTTAATGAATAAATAAGTTTCATTAGGTAATATCATGTGGGCTCTTTTGGAACCTTCAATTATTTGCACAGATTCAGCTATGGTAGATACCTTTCGTGGATTGAATATCAATTCTGAGAAAAACTTCTGGCTTTTCAGAATGTCATGTGTTGTGGCACTATCTACAAGACAGTGAGTATCTCCATTTTTGTGATTCATACCTTTAAACAAAAAATAATAAAAGAATATTACTAAGCAATCACATGATATATAAAAAATCCCTAAAAAGGTTTATCAAATTAATAAACTGAAAAATAATAAATCATCCAGCATAAAATATCCATGACAAAATAGATATCTGAAAAAAAAATCATTCTAAATAGAGATTCTAAAAAAACAAAAATTTTGTTTGGTCTTCTAGATAATATAAGGAGGGGTTTTAATATTAGCACTAAATGCCTTATTACTTAGAGGTTGGCTATTCCCATCTTTAAAAAAAATCTATAGTCTCCAAATTTGTGATATCCAACTAGTAATTATCATTTTGTAGAACTGTATCCCAATCCCAATCTTCCAGATTATTTGACTTTAGAGAATGAATAGAGGCCTTGTATGCTTTATATTGTTCCACCATGTTTTTTGGTGCACAATAATTGTTAGGTTTATGTCTTGTATTCCGGTTTAGCCGGATGAGTCACTGGGTTAGCCAGTGACTGATTTAAGGTCAAGGGTATTTTGGTAATTGTACCGGGGCTTTCTTGGTGGCCAAGAAAGCGGAGATTATATATATGTACAGTCTGTAACCCTAGACCTTGCAGCGGCGGCGGCAGTAATTGCCCGTGGTGTTCCCACACCACGTAGGAGAGATGAGGTGAGAGTGTGGGAATCTCTTGTATGCTTTACTGGTCATAGTAAAGATGTTCGTCCTCCTGTGCCCGTGGATGTAGCCCTGTTTGGGTGAACCACGTAAATCTCGGTGTCTCTTCTTGTGTGTGGCTTGTTCGTGTTGATCTTGTAATTCCGTGGATGCGCACAACGGGTGATTGTCAGAAAATCACAACAATTGGTATCAGAGCCGAGGTTGGTGTTCCTCGGGTTTCTGAGCGAGGTGGAGATCGCTTAGTTGGAGGTTGTGCGCATGAAGATTAACTGAGATCAGGTTCGTGATTTCTGGTTAGGCCACCATCGAAGAAGAAGAAGACGAGATTGAGTTCTCCGGTTTCGCTGGGATCGGAGGAAAAAGGATTCACATGTTTCGTTCAGATCTTGGAGTTACCGGTGTGGTTGGGATCGGATCTTGTTGAGCTTGGATCGGAGAAGAGTGCAACAGAGGATCTGTTTTTTTCTGCAAGTGTTCTTGCAGGAGAATGGGTTTGCCTGATCATGAAAGACAAGGCCACTGGCAGTTCAAGAGGTTTTGGGTTCGTGCAGTTTTCAGACCAATCTGCTGCTGAACAGTGAATGGATTCTGAGCAGGGAAAGAGTCCGTGATCATGAAAGACCAAAAAAAAAAAAAAAACTGCTGTGCGACCATGACATTCTCACCGGAACGTTCGCCGGGAATCCCGCCCGCCTCCGTCGCCGTCGCAGTCGCTGCCGTTCCCATCGCCGCTGCAATCGCCGGAGTCGCCGCTGCCAGCCGGAGCCGAAGCAGATCGCGGCCTGCTGCAACTCGGTTGCAGAGGATGTTGCAGAACCAGACACAGGAAAGAGAGAAGATCTGGATCTGATCGTTGCTGCTCGCCGGATCTGGATCGTTGCTGCCCGCCGGTCGTCACCGTTGTTTAGCCGTCGCCGCCTGTTGCCGCAGGTCACCGGATCACCTCGCTCGCGCCGCAGAAGACCGCGGCGTGACTGATGTCAGCGTCTGCAACTGGTTGCAGACGCAGCGCTATTGAAGGAGACGACCCACATTCCGGGTCGGGTCAGGTTTCGGGTTGGGTCCGACCCGACCCGTGGAGAATAAGCTCAGCGAGGTTTCAAGTTGGTTCAAGTTTCGGGTTGGGTCCGACCCAACCCGCGGAGACAAGCCCGGCAGAACAGGTTCGGGTTCCGGGTTTCGGGTTGGGTCAGACCCAACCCGTGGTACAAGCCCAGTCAGCAGGTTCATTCCGGGTCAGGTCAGGTTCGACCCGACCTATTTGCAGACGGTCAGCCCAGCGCAAAATTGCAGATTAGTTCCGGGTCAGGTGAACCCTACCCGGGTCCGCTCCAGAAGCCCAGCAGACAGCGCAGAGTGACGTCAGCAGTGATGTCAGCATCGGTCAACAGGCAGATTTGACCAGATTTGTGGCTGAAATTGTTTCTGCGATATCTTGATCGTCCGATGTCCGATCGGAGATCCGTTTGCTCCTACGGACTCGTTTCGAGCTGATCTACGCAATGGAAGAGGTTGATTGGCTGTTTGACAGTCAAGGAGGAGGTTTGATCGATTGGAGCGTAGAAACTTGTTTCTACGTTATCGGAGCCATCCTGAGTCGGATTTCAGATCCGTTTCTTCCAGCGTGCTCGTGTCGATGAGATCTATGATTTGATGCAGAAATTTGGAGGAGATCTGAACAGATGTGGATTGAGGCTTGAATCGGGTCTACTCGACCTGGTTGTTGTTGCAACCCCAATAATAGGAGTCGCCGACCTAGTTGCAAAGGGTTTGCTGATTCAAACGAAGTTATTCGTTTGGGGTTCACGTGATCGCATGTGATGTTATTCATCTTGCCAAAGCCAAGCCGGAAAAGCAGCAAGGAGGAGCTGATGTATCAGCAGTTGATCGGAGGCCCGGTCAAATGGTGTTTTTTGACCGCTCGGAGGCAGAGGTTGTTCTGCAATGGAGTCATCTGGACTTGTATTCCCGATTTGTTTGCTTGCATGCTTGTGGTGATTGGATCTTCATGGTGATGTTGAAGATGGGGCAGGATGGTGAGTGATTCAGATGTCACTCAGATTCGTCAATGGTTTCGAGCTTTTAGTTCGAGGTGGAGTTTGACGAGATGAACTTTGCTCAAAGTTCATGTGCTGGTTCAACATGTCAAAGTGTTAAAGAAGACTATATCGTTGGTGCAGTGACGTGCCATTCAGCAGGGTACGTGAAGACATTACCGGTTTTATCTCCTAGTAGCTCGAGTTGTACGGAGTTGTACGGAATTCAAGCCAAGGTGGAGATTGTTAGGTTTATGTCTTGTATTCCGGTTTAGCCGGATGAGTCACTGGGTTAACCAGGGACTGATTTAAGGTCAATGGTATTTTGGTAATTGTATCGGGGCTTTCTTGGTGGCCAAGAAAGCGGAGATTATATATATGTACAGTCTGTAACCCTAGACCTTGCAGCGGCGGCGGCAGTAGTTGCCCGTGGTGTTCCCACACCACGTAGGAGAGATGAGGTGAGAGTGTGGGAATCTCTTGTATGCTTTACTGGTCATAGTAAAGATGTTCGTCCTCCTGTGCCCGTGGATGTAGCCCTGTTTGGGTGAACCACGTAAATCTCGGTGTCTCTTCTTGTGTGTGGCTTGTTCGTGTTGATCTTGTAATTCCGTGGATGCGCACAACGGGTGATTGTCAAAAAATCACAACAATAATTGCGTGACTAATGCCTATTCCTTTCACATCTGTAGCAAGGGTCATCAGAACGGTTGGTAGATCTATTCAGTGAATTTTGATTTTGATCCCGATTTTTCTTTTTCTGAGGATTACATCATTTCTGGTGGTTTTTGAATTAGGGGGGGGGGGGACCTTGAAATCCTCCTCGTCTGAAGGAATTATTTCTTTCACCTCTTCTGGAGGGATTATTTCTCTCACGCCTCCTTCTTCTGCCTCTACTGGAATTAAAATTGTCATTTGCTTCAGACATTAACATAGATCCAGTTGGTCTAGAGCTATGATTCTTTATCAAGATTTTGCTATTTTACTCAGCAACAATGAGACAAGAAATTAGTTCTAAGTATTTAGAGAAAAGGCGATTACAGTACTACTACTGCAAGATTATATTTGATGTGTAGAAAGTGGACAGTGTTTTCTCTAACGTCTGCTCTTCTGTAATCTTTTCCCTACACAATCTTAATCGAGAAACAATGTTGAAAAGAGCAGAGTTGTACTCAGATACTGATTTACAGTCCTAAAATCTCAGGTTTAGCTATTCATTTTGAGCTGCTGGTAATATGACCATTTTCTGGTGATTATATCTATCATTCAAGGATTTCTAATGACCTGCTAAGTCCTCCTCAGTAAGATATTCGTTCTTGAAGTCATCCTATATATGATGACATAAGAAGATAACTGCCAACGCACTATTTTCTAGAAACTTTTTGTTATCCTCTATTATTGTCTTTTTAAGTTTCTTAGAATGTAGTGTAATTTTGCATCCAAGTACTAGGATAAGTAGTTGTTCCCGGTAATATTAAGAGCTTTAAATTCAAGTTTAGCTAAATTCGACATTATGCAAGAGCTAGAAAAAAAAATATGATCATTGATATGCAAAGGAAGATAAAATATAAACAATAAAATTTTAAAGCATTCAGAATAAATCAAGAGGTGAGTCATGTCAAATCAAGTTGGCCTATTTAAAATTAAAAACATTAGGTTATCAACTTAAATAATCCAACATAACAAGTCTTGGCAAGGCTTCTGGCTTGATTTGAAACTTCAGGTTTAGGAATTAGAATTTCAGATTCTTTAATTAGAACTTTATGTTCTTTAATTAGAATTTCAGGTTCTATCAAGACTTCGGGCTTAATATTATGGCCTATTGGTATTATTTCTAGACCTAAATATCAAACTTTAGGTTTGATTAGGAATTTGAATATTCGAATTCATATTATGGATTTGAGAATTTCTGGTTTCAGATTTTAATAACTCGCGGATCTTTGTCCAAATTAGAAAAAAAAATCTAATTCGGACGGAACTGCAGGTCCGTATTAATATAGAACTTTAGGTTCTTGTTTATGATTCATTATTGATCTCCGCTTGTTAAAAAAAATAAATAATCATTCATCTCTAAATAAGAGTAATAAGAATAAGAGCATATGTATATGTAGCTATTAAACTACTAACATATTATAAATAATGAAAATTATTTTTTCCGTCAGATCTTCCTCCTATTGCTTTCAACTTGTAGATTTGCTCGCGAGCTTTTTGTGGGTGCAAATGGATAGTTGATCGGTCTTTGGATGACTAAGATATCGTGATCTGAAGTTTTAACAGTCGAGTTGCACTATGCCTGCGCCATTGCTGATGTTGGTGTCATTGCATCGGCGCCTAGATCCTCGTGGATCGGGTCAGGTCCTAGTCAATTTGAGTTTGCTTGATCCAGACTATTGCACAAGGGGGAACGGAGGTAGTGGGAGATCTTCTTTGCACGTAGGCCGAAGTAGCTAATAGGGGGACATCAGAGTTATTGATTTTTAGGAAAAGGGACAAACAAAGGTTTGCTTTTGAGAAAAAATAAATAAATAAATAAAAGAAGGTGAGAGAATCCCTTTTGTCCTTTCGGTATAGTGAAAAGCAACCAATGATGTCTTCGTATGCATGCACTTAAGGGCACAAGATTTTTTCTTCCTTGCAGAGAACCAAAGCTGAATGATATTGGAGCGTTAAATCGTAGTGATAACGTGATAAAAAGAGAGAGAGAGGTAAAGAGAGAAAGAGGGAGATTTTCTTATCGACTAAGAGAGGTGTACATCATAAGGGAAGGAAGAAGATCTTATTTATAGAATAAGATTACTTTCTCCTCAAGCAACTTAATATGAAATGACTTTAACTCTAATTGCTTTCCTTATATAATGTAATCTCAATGTGGGCATCCAGCCATAATAATATCTCTTATAATACTATCATTTTTTTATAAAATTTAAAACACCTAAAATATTTCATTATACTCCTAAAAAGTTATATCTTTTTTCTCTCCTAAAATTTTAACATGCCTAATTCCTAAAATCTCTACAGTTGGGGAGAATGCCAAGAATGAATTGCGACAAGCCCGCCTAGGTGTCTGATAACCAGCGATGGAATTCTCATGTGGACATCTGCATATGATCGCTAAAACTTTTTGTTATTTTTAATTTCTAAAAAAAGAAAAAAAAAGATTTTTAAGCGATGTCTATCACTTATCTCATAAAACTTTTTGTCATTTTTAAACTAAAATCACCGGTCCAATTAGATCAAAACCAAATCCTGAGATTTAACCACTTGGATGAGTAAGTCCATATATGGGTGGACCTGCTAACAAATATGTATGGGTGGGACCACTATAAAAACTAAACAATCGAATTAAACCACTCCATGGTTGGACATCACAAGTGCATGGATGGGCCTACTAATAAGTAATAATGATGGGCCCACTTGATGGACATAGCAAATGCATATAATGGACCTACTAACAAATTCATACTCTCATTAGATATGCTCCATTTGAAATTAAAGCGCGGATAAACAAATTCATATTCTAATGAGATATGCTCCATTTGAAATAAAAGCGAGGATAACAATAAATAGTGGGCCCCTTATGTTTTGTGAAGGGTTGGATCACCATGAGCTCAATAAGGTCCTATACATTGACTTCCCTATCTTTTGATGTGTACTTGAGAATGTGGCTTTTCCCATTTACTGGTCGCGGCCTCCAAATCAATAAAGTTCCCATTAACCGGTCGCCTCCAAATCAATAAATACCATCTTATGGCTTCCTGTCTCTTGATGGGTACTTGAGAAATTGGATTTGTTTCTTCTTCAATCGGTGCTTGCAAACAGAGGGCTCATTTGGATCCTAGAATTGGATATGATTATGAAATCCTTGAACATTATGAAACAA
Source organism: Sextonia rubra (assembly GCA_037013555.1). Classification (NCBI taxonomy): domain Eukaryota; kingdom Viridiplantae; phylum Streptophyta; class Magnoliopsida; order Laurales; family Lauraceae; genus Sextonia; species Sextonia rubra. Next base: position 10,849,693 of record JASUAD010000007.1, on the reverse strand, counting down.
TCCTGCAATTTAATAATATGCTTATATTGTTTTTAAGAATTAATTTTGAAGATCAAAATTAATAATTTTGTTTAAATTGTTATTTGAACATCCTTTCAAACTTAATGGCCTGCCTACTCTTTTGCAACCCTGATCACAAGGTCAGATCATGGTTTAAAATATGAGCCAATACTTACAAGTGTTGGTTGGTACCGAACTAATACTTGTATGTGTGGTATCGGACTCGGCCAAGGTAAATATTGCCAACTTATCGCTCATTCTTGGCCGATATCTTAAAAATATCAGATAACCCGATACATCGGCCGAAACACAAAGTGCCCTCTTTCTTCTCTCCCATGACCAATCCCTTTGCCCTTGCAAAATAAATAAATAAATAAATAAGCAAATTCATATTGAAAGAGAACTTAAACAAAAACAAAAAACAGAGAATGAAAGACGAAGAAGAGTACCTGAAACCACCACTCGTAGCAACAACAGAACCACCGCACTACCGCTCGCCACTGCGACTGTACGTCCACAGGTCACTAGGCTGCCACACGCTTCTCCTTCTCCTTTTCGTATGCTTCTTCATCTCATTCCCTTCCTTTCCTCTCTTTCCCTTTCCCTTCTCTCTTTCCCCACTTTTTTTTCTCTCTTGTTTTTTTCAATATCCAAATCAAACGAAACCTTTTTTGGATTTCTTACATGTGTGGACCATGTAAAGTGTATTTCACAGTTTGTGGGCCCAATTGAAACTTTTTATAAAATGGTTTGTCATTTATTTTTTATAATTACAATTTTGAATGTTTTTAAAGAAACTTAAATTACTGAGACCCTTAACAAAGCTTATACATTTAAAGAACATGTAAATAAATTGATGACACTTGAAAAAAATGTGAATAAAATTCTAAAAATTGAATTAAGTATCCAAACTTTTTTTTCTTTGATTTATACACTTCTAATAGAAACTACTTATAAAAAATTCAAACTACTAAAATAAATGCCTCTTTCTTGAATAGGCTCGTAATCTTATTTAGGGTTTGTTTGGTAGGTCTAATCTTATTTTTATAGACCATTTAAAATAAAGCCATTAAAAAAGAGCTATAAAAAAAAGAGGCTAGAATTAAAATATATGTTCGGCAATGGAAGCATCTATTTTAAATAAATAGTTAAAAGCTTTTCACAAATATATTGAAATCTACTATGTATCAAGCCTTGAAATTTTATTTCATAAACATGTTTGGCCTCCCAAAGAGATCTAACGGTTTGGATCTTATGTTTGAGGCCCTTAATTTTTTTAAAAAATATTTAATAATTCACGTTTTTACATAAACATCTCAAGTTTGGTGATGATCCAATGGTTGAAATTTGGTCTCACAATGGTCAATACACATTTTCAATGATTTGGATTGTTATTTATTGTCCCAGAAATAATAATGAAAAATAAATACAGGGACTGCCTGTGGACTAGCTTAAAATTCAGCATATTAAATCAATGGTTGAAAGTTTTTCACAAATATCTTGAGATCCACAAGGAATCAATCTTTGAAAATTGACCCCATAGTCGTTTTTAGTCTTCTCAATATTTCCAATGGTTTGGATCTTGTGTTTGGGCTCCACAAAATTCAAAAACTAATATCCAATGGCTCACGCTTTCTTGCACATATCTTGAGATTCATGATGATTTAACGGCTGAAATTTAGAGAGATGGCCGTGTTTGATCATGTGAACATTTTCAACGGTTTGGATCTAGATTTAGGAACTCAGATTTCGAGAAAAATTGAAAAACCAAACTGGGTGTGATCCTTATAAGTTACTGTAGCAGCACCTCTTTTTTTCTTCCTCTTATTTGGAAATGCATCATGAGGAGGGCTGTGGGAAATAGAGGTAAAACATCTACATATCTAAATTAAATAGAGCACAAAAGCATATGCCAAACACTTTTATTTTTATAAACTCTATTAGATTTAGACATTTAGATAAAAAGAGCCTAAAATTAATGATGCCAAACATGCACTTACTCCTGTTAAAGTTTGACCAATATTGAAATGAAATTAAATTGTGTTTGAGCCCTAAAAACTTATTTAATTGTAAATAAGGTTTATACAGTTTTAAATAAGATCGCGACATAGAGCGCTATAATTTAGGAGGATCAATAATTTGATTTATAGATGTTATTAATAAAAAAAATATTATTTTTCAGCCTTTCTAATACTCTAAAATTTTGGATATTTTTTTATAATTTTTATTAAAAAAATTCATACAGCAATGGCCGCGATAAACTACGATATCAATTTTTTGGGCCAGCTAAGTAGTGGCGACCATGCCGCAATTTTCAACCTTATCGTCGCTCTTCTATTTAAGCGACCCTGTCGTTCGTTCTTCTTTTTCTCTCCAACGTCATCTATGCCACGACTGCCGTACTATCGCCCCATCTCAACAACACCATCACTGCACAGGTGTACCTCACCAAAACCCACAACGAGCCCACACTCCACTGCACACTCTATTGCCATCTCTCCCTTCAACTTCTTCACCAAACCCGTAACCTCACAAACCACATACAATAGAAACCCAGAGCCTCATCATCGTCCCTTATCATCTCCTTTTCCTTGTATCTCCGAACACTTCTCCTGCCAGCCAAACAGCACCCAGCCCAACACACACCTTTCTCTTTCAAACGAACCAAACATATAATACCATCTTTCCATTCAACACCACCAACAACTTGTGACCCACATGTTTTTTTATTTTTCCTGTTCACCTGTTCCACCACTGCCGCACCACCTCCCCATCCAACTCGTAAGCTTGCATAAATACATGTCTATCAGCATATCAAAAGGTCTCCACGTGCCGAAAGTGGAAGCAAAAAAATCAACCCCACCAAATTATTGTAATACTTAATTTAGAAGCTCTAAAATTTAATGGCATCCTAATCCTAGCCCTAATATCTTTGAGATTTGACTCAACTTTGATTAAAGGTTCAATGAATCTAAAATTGGTTCTAATGCTGGAGTAGAATTGAGAAGGGTATAAAGGGGCTGAAGGGTGAAATGAACAAAGGTGTTCCACAATGCTAAGCACTATGTCCACGCACAAGAGACAGATTTTCCACGTCATATCATATTTGATACATCACAAACATCTCCATTTCATTCTCGATTCTAGATTTCTCAAAATCTGAAACCCGGGATTGTTTTAAATACTCGATGCATCAGCTGTGCAGTGATTGGTGGCGTTGAGAACTTGAGATGGGGAGATGGTGCGGCAGCGGTGGAACAGGTGATGATGGACTGGCAGTGGTGGAACAGATGACGAGTGAGAGAAGGAAAAAAAAGGTGGAGATCTTATCATCACTCCTTTCCCTTTAAATATTTTATTTTATTTTTCATGAAATCGGAACTGAAGGACCAATAATGTACACTCAATTTATTTGAGGCCGAATTTGTGCAGTGTCTAATTAGGGAGGTTTTTTCCCTCTTAAAATCATTTTAAGTATAACTGCAATCTCTATTATTGCACTTTTTTATCTAGTGAAATGCCTACACTTAGCTAGTGTCTAAGGAAGAAATCCTACACCCCAAGAGACTTTCATGGCACATGTAAGGAAAATGTAAGGAGGAAGAGACCCAAGAATTGATCCTTTCTTATCCAAGTGCAAAGTAGGGTTTCCAACCAACTAGACAACCCCATTTATCTACATAGATGGATATGTCTTCACAGTGCTAATCTCAATTTTTGGTTATATGAAATAAGTTTTCTTGAATATTACACGAGGATGGATATTTGTAAGAAACGATCGATGGTTAAGGCTAAATACTCCATGCTAAATTTTCAGAAACGATAAATGGGAAATGAAGAGAAATAATAGTTGCGCCTAAATGCATTTTATCGTGCATTTGTTTGCTAATTTCTGACAATATTTAAATGGCTATCCCCGACATTCAAGATCTTCTATTTGATTTTGAGTTTCAAAAAATAAAAAACAATGAATTGGCTTTTTTGGATTCAATTTTTTTGGGGTTCTTTTAATTTCAACTCTTAAAATACTCAAAAAAATTTTAACATTTATAAATTTAGCTAGGGCTAGTATTTGAAGAATTTAGATATCCCCATAAAGGAAGTCCTGTGCATTTGGCAAACAAGTAAGCCCTTAATAATGTTACATGAGTATATATATAGATGGTAAAAGACACCTCATTTTTTGAACCTAAAAAGGTTAAAAAGGTATAATGAGGTATGAGGTTTTATCCTTTTGCATATTAATACTTTCCAAAAAAGAAATGTCTCTCACCAAAATAATGAGGGACATATGCATATGGTTATTGTCTTATATATATTTATATTGCTATTACATTTGGTAATCCTTCAAAACCCAAATAAAATGAGATCACTGTACCTCCTTTTCCCATGAAAGAATTTACTACTGAATGTTATTAGGAAAAATACCTATATCAGATGTTTATACTTGCGTGCACAACTTTAATAGAATTAAATTTTCCCTAGTAAATATAAGGTGGCACAACAATCTCAGTTGTTTAAACTTCCAGTGACCCCATTAATGAATTTATGGTGATGAATTACTATTTTGAGTGCCCGGCATGCTTGTTTTTCTAAGAGGATGAGGACGAGTAGAGTAAAATAAAATATCAAATCAAGATAGCTGCAAAGCTCTAATCGAAAGTGCTACAAACTTCACGTTGTGGAATCTGGATAAGTTAGATGCCATTGTCGTTGGTCGGAATCTTTCTCTCTACCCAGACAGAACTGGATTTTGAAGGATTTTTAGCAATCCCTTATTTGCTTCAATTGTTTACATTGAGGTGTCCTCCAGGATCACTTGGAACGTACAATGAACTGTTGTAAAGATGTTTAAGTTTGGGACGACTAGTGCCTTGTGTGGCTGATCTCTCCCTCTCCCATACAAGCCTATCATACAATGTTGAGAGAGCATGAGCGAGGGAGTTACCTTCAAGGTGAGCCATTTGACTTGGTCCTTTATTTATTGATAACTTGGAAGGAAGGTCCCATAGGCTGCCAAGATTGTGTGGAAGATAAAGCCCCATATTTGCAGCTCTACTACTGACATTTCGCAATATGTTCGCAGCAAATTACTTGGCTGATTTCTTTCTTGCCAAATATGCTATCCAAAGGCTTCAAAAGTTAGCTTTCCGGGTAATTGTAGCCTTGAACTTTGAGAATATAGCCTGTATAACATGGATTGTACCATGTCATTGGTGGAATCACAAGGCCCACTGGGAGGAAAACTTTTGAAGAAATCCACTCAAAACTTCTTTTGAGTAAGTACACTGGGAGAATAGATCAACTGAGTCTTCCCATGTACTATCATAGAGAGTACAATGACTGTCACATATCACATTGCGCTCCACCGAGAAGTCTTTTGTTTTTAAGCATGTTTTAAACAACATCCAGCAAAAAGCAAAATATTTTTTGATGCATCCCTAAAACCAAATCCAACGAAGCAAAGGTGGGGACGGACTATTTTGATGGTTTCCCATTATCCGGTAGGCAGACTAAAGGTGAGTGAACCTTCCATTTGTATTCGTTGTCCGCTGAACCAAGATCATGTCGTGCTCTAACTCCAGAAATGTCAGGCAGACTAAAGGTGAGTGAACCTTCCATTTGTATTCGTTGTCCGCTGAACCAAGATCATGTCGTGCTCTAACTCCAGAAATGTCAATCAGTTGTCGATCATCCAGCCATTTATCATGCCAGAAAGATGTACTAGTACCACTGCGAATAAAATGTGTGATGAAGAAGAGTGCCTTTGATCTCAATTTCAGTATTCCCTTTCATCCCCATGAGGCATTAGTAGGAGCTGGGACACTGGGATTTTGTGTAAGTTTTTTGCATTTTACCCAAAGGCTCCAACAATTCATACGTTTTTGAGGCTATGTTCCATACCTGACGTAGCATATAACAGCCTGGGACAAGATATGAACCAATTTTAGTCTAAAGCCTCCTTGAGCAACAGGTCTGTAGATGACGTCCCAAGCTATCGGGTGAAGGTATCTTTTTACTGCCCAACTCTTTCAGAACAAATCTCTAATATTCTGGCGGTCCACCACATCAAGGGTAGCCTTAAACCAAAGGAATTTCGTGGCCCAGTAGATTTGAAGAGCAGACAACGTTGAGCGAATTAATTCCACTCTTCCTGCATATGATAGCAACTTTGATTTTCATCTTGCAAGATTTTCTCAATGAGTGGTTGGCAGTCACTGGATGACAGCTTTTTGGAATGCAAAGGAATTCCAAATTATCGAATGGGCAGAGCATCCTCCTCTAGTTGTAGTATTCTCGAGATTGCATTTTTTAAATCTTCAGGGCAGTTGGAAAAGAATATAGAGCTTTCTCCCCAGTTTATCCCAAGTCTTGAGAACAACTTGAAATGATACAGGATATTTCGCAAGTTGTAAGCTTCATGGGTATTTGCTACACTAAACACCATTAGGTTATCAGCAAACATCAAGTGGGATATTAAACTATTATGTTTTTTCAAAAAGGAGTAGGTATGAGGGAGGATGAGGCATTAGCTGACATCATGGAAGAATAAAATTACATAGTAATTGTAAAGAGAAGGCCCGGATAGGGGACATCCTTGCCTCAAACCCACGTGAACTGTGAAAATAGACCTTCGCTGATCCGTTTACTAGGGTAGAGAATTGTGGTTCGGCCACACAAGCCATTGTCAAAGAGATAAAGCACGGAGGGAATTGCATCATCTTGAGTGCAGCTTTAGGGGTTGTTTGCAATGTACGCATCCCGTGCGTAAATGCATTATACATGTGAAAATGTTAAGTATGTAAGCTTTCCACATGCGTTTTTATTTATGATGTTTGGCAATTAACATAATTTTCATATGATTTACGCATGTGAAGTATTTTACCATATTTGTTTCAAAGACATGTGTAAATGAATGACAATTTTATTTTTATTTATATTTAAAAATTGAAACAAATAAAAATAACTCTAGCATTTGGCCCCTATATAGTTTGTGGGGCCCACCTTTGGGAACCAATAGATTGGTAAAGGTTTAAATAGATGTAGTGCATTTTTTTAGAAATTAAATTGGTAATTCATGATCAAGCCAGAGCTATTTAAAAAATGTCTATCATGTAATACAGAGGTATGAAGTATCGATGAGCATTATCCACCCAATAATTTAAAAAAATATTGCATAAATGGCAACCCACATTTTAAAAATAAAATTGGGCAGCGTCATTTGAACTACTGCTCCCTCATTATTTTTAATTCATTTGACTATGAGGCCTAAATTTATATAATACGTAATATATGAAAATTAATCAACATTGGTTCAATCAAATGATCAGTACATTTTCATGTCTCCATATATAACAAAGATGGCCCATGTCTCCATGTAAAAAAAATGAAATCAGCTAATTTTCATGCAAACATATAATTTCCAAAAGTCTCAATGTATTTGAATTCCATATACAAAAAGAACCTCAAAATATGAGACAGTATGTTCCAGTTAGACATAAACAAGGTAGTTCCTTTCAAACACAACCTATACTCCATCCAAAATATATTATTGTCTCTTTAAAAAGTTTAAATTTCCCAAAAATACTTGATTTTCTTTTAGAAATGAATATCTTTTCCTGCACAAAAAGTGAGACAAATGTCTACATGTTAATTCATTGAGCCCTTCTATTAGTATTAGCGTTCCACATTTCTAATGCTATCATATCCCGTAAGCGATATGCATACTGGCTATCAGATTCTTCATTTACTGCTTCACCCTCACGATGATCATCGTTTTCATCATCAATATCTATTGTTTCCCAACGATGACGATCATATAATATATCCGTACTAGGATTTCTCGACATAATAAAGTTGTGTAACACGGCGCATGCATTCACAATCTTTACTTGTGTCTTAATTGGATAGTTTCGAGGCATATGTATCAAAATTGGAAATATTTCCTTCCATAAGCCAAATGTTCTTTCAACGACATTCCTCAGCTTCGCATGGCGAAGATTAAATAACTCACAGGGCATCCTTGGAGCTAATGTTTGGGGCCCGTACTCTTTTAGATGATAGCGAGTTCTATGATATGGTCCAATGAAACCTTTCCTGTTAGCATAACCAGCGTCTACAAGATAAAATTTTCCTGCAAATATTAAATATGAAAAATATCAAATATATGTAATGCGCTAACTAGTCCTATAAATTATAAATATCTTTGAAATTTACAACTCCAAAATTTTTTATTACGATCTAAATTTTGAAGATTTTGGACCCCCATGTTCTGTAGAACATCAGAGAGAACTTTTTGATCATTAGCTGATCCTTCGAAGCTAGCACATACAAATTGGAAAAGTATATCAAAACCCACAATGGCCATCACGTTTTGAGCAATGAAACCTTTTTTACATCGATATCGCTGCTGGTCTTTAACTGGTACCCATGCTGGAATGTAGGTGCCATCAATGGCACCTATGCAATCCTACACTATCGATAACAATTTAAAAACTTATTAATAGAGAATAAGAGGAAAATAATATAGTATAAGCTAGTGAATTACCTTGAAAAATGGGTAAAATACCGGATTTGCAGAAATCTGAGACGGAGTAGGTGTTTCAAGTTCCGGAATCTTCACATAATCAGGGCATATATATAGCAATGCATCTAGTACTGCATTGAAATATTTGCTAATTGTGTACCCTGAATGCTGGAATTGAATTTGCATTACTCGATTTCGCCCACTATGGGACTCAACCAAAGGGCTCTCAGGCGGATACCATCACCAAACAAGAGGAATGACAAGGATAGTAAGTTCTTTTCCTTACACTGAAACCCTCGATTCTATCTTTCATTCTAGTATGCAAAACTATCCACCCATTGGGCTCCATTCCATCACACCAATTGCACATAATCCTATGCAAGTGGCGCCTACACTACTATAAGTGCTCTTCCCTAACACATGATCAATAAACTAAGCTAACAAATAAATTAAAAAGCCTTGCAGATTATGGAGTCACCAGATTTTAAAGTGAGATTCACACTAAAAGTGATGAAAGGAGGAGGGCCCAAGAGCTAGTTCTATATGATGGACATTGGTGCATCTTTCTCTCCGTCGCCCTCACTCATTCCCTCTCTCTCTCCCTTCCAATTACAACCTACCAGAGCTCACTTTCTCTCTTTTTCTGTCACACGTGTAAATCCAACCTGCCAGAGCTCTCTCTCCCGCCCAAATCCAGATCTACTCTCTAGCCCAAATCCGTTTTCTTTATTGCCCAAATCCTTTTCAATTCCTTCCTTTTTTTTAATTATTTCCGTTTTTTGATTGAATGTTGGATAAGAGGTTGTCATTGGTGTAATTTCCGTATGACAATGAAATTTCCCTGACCAGTTTATATTGCAATGACAAAGATAACCAGATAGAAATTTTAGAAAAGTTAAAACATAGTTTAAATTGATTCAAAAAAGAAGGAAGTTGCAAGTTCTGGAATGTCCAGAACTGTTTGGATGTCTGATGCTTGGTGCCCGTATCCATATGGCAAACCATTCCATCAAATGGAAACCTAAAGAATTAAGGGGACTATCAGGCAACCAAGATGATGTGTAGTTTCCATCCCCCATCCTCGGCCCACTCCATGAGGCTGTCTGCCAGACCAGTGCATAGAATACCAAACCCAAAATAGTAAAACCTAATAGAAAACCTAAACCCAAACAGAAAAATGCATGAAGAATACCAAAACCCAAATAGTAACCCCACATAATCAATAGAATCATCAGAAATCCAAGAATGAATACAAAATAACAGATGCAAAAATCATGCCATGGGTGGATCTGTATCGCTGAAACAAAAAGAACAAAAGATGGGTTGATAGAAAGAGGAGGACAAGAGACAGAGTCATACTTGAGAGGTGTGGAGGTGCTGAGTTGTTGAGGTGCCAAAGTCTCGCTCGGAATGGTTGAGAAGCAAGGTGGAGAAGAGCAAACGTCAGTTGTGTGTGGGAAGAGGAGGGAATAACGAAATAAAAGGGACCTCTACCCTTTTTCCCTTTTTCTGTGTTGGGTTTCGAACCCGGGATTTTTTTGTGACGGAACTCTCATTTCTTGGACCGTTCGCCTTTTTGATGTGGTTCGATTTCATACCACTTGCACATGTGATCACTTTTACCACCTATTGAGATGTGAAAATTTGAGTGTAAAATTAGCCTCATTTACACATCATTTTCACATGCAATTTTCATATGTAATGTGTAAATCATTAAAAACAAACATAATGCTATGTAACCATTACACATATGGGTCATTTACATATGTAAATGACCGCAACCAAACAACTCCTTAAGGAATTCCCAGCGAACACTATCATATGCTTTTGTGAGGAACAATTTGAGGGCCTCCTCGACAGAGTCACGGGTGGAGGCATAAATGCCGGGGCACTTGTTGGCAAATATAGAGATGCCAACGCCTGTGCCGCAAGGAGGACGCTTCAGATATCGGAGAGGGAGGAGCTGTCGGCGACAATGGTGTTGGGAGGGAGGAAAAGGAAAGTGCATAAGGAAGTTTTGGGTATTTTACAAAGAAACGTAGAGGAATTAAGTCACCTAAAAATTTATATAGGCAAGATGTACGCAGTCTCCGGTCTTAACTTTTTTTTGAAAAGGCTGTTTCCGTAACTTAAACACGCGTACTCCAAAACGCTACGGTAAGCCTTTACCATTGTGCCAAACCGCTCTTATGATGTCCTTATCTAAAATATAAATTAAAAACTTAAGTTTTAATTTGAAATGTTAAATTTGTTTCTGGAAATCTGGAAAAAACTTTGAACTCTGTTTTGAAAATTTTCCTTCAATCTAACATTAAAGTCTTACCGTACTGTTGTTCCACAGCATAAAACATTAAAACCCTTAAACCCTCTCTTCATCTTCCTCTCGCCTCGTCTTCTTAACGTTTCCATCTGCAGCAAAAGGACGAAGACGTTTTCCTTCAAATGACGGTCAGTTCCTTCGTACCCCTCATCCTCATCCAATCTATATGTTATTAGGCATCTTTGGCAATATAAGTCCACTGAAACTGAATCTATCTTTCAGGCCTCTCTTTGGGTTTTCTTTTTTGTAATGATGATGGCTGTGATGATGATTTGTAAATGCTTTTGTCCAAAGACGCTGACTGGGTCTCGTGTAATTTTCTTTTTGTGATTGAAGACTGTCCCAGTGAACCCAAAACCCTTTTTGAACAATCTGACTGGCAAACGCGTCATTGTGAAGCTCAAGTGGGGAATGGAGTACAAAGGTATGCTTCAATGGCTTTGAGTTCTTCTGGGTATGTTTTGGATTTCTATAAAATAGCTGACATCTCAGGGCTTTGTGTGCTATTCTGCAGGCTACCTTGTTTCTGTAGATTCATACATGAACTTGCAGGTAAAAGTGATTCGAAGGAACCTGCTTGAAATCATTGATTTGAGATGGGTTTTTCTTCAGATCTTTTGTCTCTGTCTTCTTTCGGGCTTATTTCCTTTTTGTGTCCAATGTGTAGGAATTTGTGGTAGAGTGGGTTTTGGGCTTGTTTGCTTTTATGAATCCAATGCGTAGGAATTCATAGTAATGTGGGTTTTATTGAAGGACTATTAAGGAAGGGATGAGTGAAAGGTTTAGGCTGGAGATGTTGATGGGACCATCACTTTCCTAGGATTTAACTAATTGGGTGTGTAATTATTTCCTATTGTAGGAGAGGTCATTTGATAGCCTTGAGTAAATCATCACTTCTAATCTTTTCACTTTTAGGCCCTTTGGTAGAATGTAATGGATTTAAATCTGACAAAACAGACAGGCCTCAATGATGGGGACATCTTACCAAATTCCCCAAAACCATACAAAGTTTATCAGAGAAGAAAGCGCAGGGCAGCCGATCAAGCTCTAATCTGGTTGGATGATCAATACTATGGCATTGAACACGAAGACAATACAAATCCACCGTTGGATTATCTTTCAGAGGAGATCCGACGGTTGGATTTCGTTTGATCACGATGGCGGAGCATCGACGGCCCATGTGCACAATTACAGTGAAGACCCCACATAGGGAAGTGGCACATGGATTGGAGAAGTGAAGGGGTCCTTGGATTTAATTTTGTTTTGAGGGCCCATGGTTTGATGTGTTAATGTATTGGGTCCCATGTTTAATTTATTTCTTTCCTTAAGTTATTAGTTTGGTCCCATATTAGGTTTTTATTAGAGTCTGTAGAGGGACCCGTTTTGTCTTATCGATGTAATAAATAAGAGAGAAAAGGGGGGACCACCATTTAAGTGAAAAAAAAAGGAAACAAAAGATTCTTGCGCAAGATAAACTTGCGCACGAATCCCAATGTGGCAAGTCTATCTTGCGCAAGATCCCCTCCCTCCTTTTTCTCCTCTTTATTTCCTTTCATGTCTTCCTCTTTCCTCTTTTCCTTTTTCCTTTTTTGGTTGGAGAAATCCTTTAAATCTAGGGCTAGGTCTTCTCCACTATTATGATGCATGTAAGAAAAAATTCTGGAATAAGAAAAGAGTTCTTCTTCTTCTTCTTCTCCACTTGGTTGCAAGCCACCTTCTTGCCAACCACGACTAACGCCTCCTGTGATTGGAGTTTGGTGAGAGCCCAACAAGGTATTCTCTATCTCTTCAACTCTTCTCTTCTTGAGCAACTTTTAGCCACCACAAGAGCCCAGATCTGATCTTGAACAACTGAACCAACAAGCCCTAAGTGTTGGAAGTTCTACCTTCCATTAAGATCCGCTATTAAATCTGGGAACTATTACTGCGGGATCTGTGATAAGGGTCTAGATCTAATGTTGACCCACCCTTGGAATTTGTACTGATCCAGATCTGAATCTTAGACAAGTTTCAGATCCAGATCTGAATTTTCTGCCCTTTCTGATTTCAGCACTTTTATTACATTGCAATAGCTTTAGTTTGCATCGTCCTGCATCAATTTTGGTATCAAAGCCATAGGTTCACTTAGGGTTCTGCAATTAGTTTCAGTTCTGGCAGCAGTGTATTTTCAGTTCTGGAACTTCTTTTCAAATCTGAAATTACTGCTAGTTTCAGTTCTGGAAAATTACAGATCTGAGTTTCAGTTCTGGCAGATTACAGATCTGAAATCTGAAATTACTGCAGCAGTCTATTTTCAGTTCTTACAGATCTGAGTTTCAGTTCTGGCAGCAGTGTATTTTCAGTTCTGGAACTTCTTTTCAAATCTGAAATTACTGCTAGTTTCAGTTCTGGAAAATTACAGATCTGAGTTTCAGTTCTGGCAGATTACAGATCTGAAATCTGAGATTACTGCAGCAGTCTATTTTCAGTTCTGGAAGATTACAGATCTGAAATCTGTTGGTTTCAGTCCACCATTCATCATATCACGTCTGCAATTTACAGACCTGAAATCTATTCAGCAGTGCACATCTGCAATTGATTTTTAGTTCTGAAATTTTTCTCTGTAGAGCATCATTGCATCGCATCTGAATCTGATTTCAGTTCTGAAATTAATTTCTGCAGTACATAACACATCATTGCATCATATTTCAGTTCTGAAATTATTTTCAGCATTGCATCATAACATCATTGCATCGCATCTGAATCTGATTTCAGTTCTGAAATTAATTTCAGCAGTGCATAACACATCATTGCATCATATCATTGCATCATATTTCAGTTCTGCAATTATTTCCAGCAGTGCATAATAAATTTAGGATAGTCATCTTAGCATCCATCTTGTATGCCCACTAGGAGTGGTAGGGATTTCCAACCCGAACACCTTACAATGGATTCATCCCAAATTTCCAAGTTGATGGATGAGGCGCTGGCCAAGAACAATGTCATTATGAATGAGAGGTTGGCTGCCATGCAGGCGCAATCTGACATCCGCCTTCATGAGGCCACAACTCGTCTCGAGGCACGCCTCGAACAGATTGAAAGGTCCCAACGTGATGATGACGGGCATCGTCATGTTCGGAATCGCCCACAAGGGAGACCTAGGGGTAGAGAACGAGATAATGAGACCGACCTCGAATCTGAGGCGGGTGATGACCGTAGGCCCCAAGGCAGGAGACGGAATTCTGAAGAGTGGGCCCTGAGAAGTGTAAAGGTTGAAGCCCCAACCTTTGATGGTCGCATTGATCCTAGGGTCTACTCTGATTGGGAATCTGACATGGACCATTATTTTGATTGGTATGATATGTCTGAAGAAAGGAAGGTCCGATTCGCCAAAATGAAGTTGGTGAGTCAAGCCCGTTTGTACTGGGTTGATCTTGAGCGGGGTTTACAGCGTCGCCATGAGGCACCTATTGATACTTGGGATGAAATGAAGGAACACTTACGGGTCAAGTATCAGCCCCAATCTTACAGGGATAGACTTTTAGATCAAAAGTCTAACCTTAGGCAGGGTAGCATGTCCGTGACCGAATACATCAATAAGTTCGAAGAACTTAATTTAAGATGTAATACCCAAGAAGACCTTCCTGAGCGAATTTCAAAATTTAGAACAGGTCTTCGCCCTGAATTTCAAAGGAAACTAATCATTGTAAAAACGGCTAGCTTAGAAGACATTTACGAGGTGACCCTTAACCTCGAGATAGCCATGAAAAACAAGCAAGCTAAACGCAGTGATTATCGGGGAACAGATTCCAAGCCTTATTCCTCGGGTAATAAATCTAATTCAAATTCCCAATTTACCCGTAATCCCACGAATGGACCGCATGCATTTAGGGATAACAAAGGCAAAGGAATCGTTAGTGGCAGTTCTAAATCTCTCACCTGCCATAAATGTCACGGTTATGGACACTACGCCAGTGAATGTCCTACCCGCAACATCAATCTCTGCGTAGAAGACGTAGAAGATGAGAATGATCCCACGGTAGATACCTATATCCCGGATTTTGTGCCTAGCGATGAGGATTGTGAAAATCCGGAAGATCGGGTATCCTTTCTTCGATTTACACCCTCCTATCCTCAACATGGAAATGCACAATCTTTAACAAAAGATGATCCGCCAAAATTAATGGTTGTAAGATGTGCATTGACCATTCAAGAAAATGAGGATTGGCGTAGAACTTCCATCTTTCATACCTACGTCAAGTGTAATGAGAAGAGCTGCAAGATCATTATTGATAGCGGGAGCTGTACCAATGTGGTGTCAGCCAATAACTTGTCTAGACTAGGCTTGACCCCTGTTCCACACCCTAAGCCATACCGCGTCTCTTGGGTGGATTCTACATCCATTCCCGTGACCCAACGGTGCTTGGTCCCAATTAGTATGTCCACCTATCAGGACCAGCTTTGGTGTGACGTGGTTCCCATGGACGTGGGACATATCATTTTAGGGAGACCTTGGCTTTATGATATGGATGTTACCAACTTTGGGCGTACAAACATTTGTGCCTTTCAATTCAAAGACAAGAAGGTAAAATTACATCCATTACCCCCTAAAGGCAAGGATAACCCTAAGGACAGTGTTAAACCCAGTACTAGTGCTTCCACTCCTACAACCAAGGGTTTACACATCTTAAGTGCAAGTGAGTTCCAGGCTGAGTTAGATGAGAGGACTCATAAGGGCTCTAAGGAGGATCCTATTGTTTATGCTGTAGTTTCTACGGATGTTGGTAAGGAGTCCACTATTGATGTTCCACGTGCTGTGGAACCTGTTTTTCAGGAGTTTAGGGATGTTTTCCCTGATGACTTACCAAACGAGCTCCCGCCCATGCGTGATATTCAGCATGCAATTGACCTCGTTCCAGGAGCGACCCTACCTAACTTGCCCCATTATCGTTTGAATCCTGCAGAACATGCAGAACTAAAACGGCAGGTAGAGGAGCTTCTTGCCAAGGGTTTCCTTAGGGAGAGCTTAAGCCCTTGCGCTGTTCCCGCACTGTTGACTCCAAAGAAAGATGGGACGTGGAGGATGTGTGTGGATAGTCGAGCTATCAACAAGATTACCGTTAAGTATCGATTTCCGATACCTCGGTTAGATGATATGCTTGACATGATGGCTGGTGCTACTATCTTTTCCAAGATAGATCTTAAGAGTGGCTACCATCAGATTCGTATTCGTCCTGGTGACGAATGGAAGACTGCCTTCAAAACGAAGGATGGGCTATATGAATGGCTTGTCATGCCATTTGGGTTGTCAAACGCACCAAGTACTTTTATGCGGATCATGACACAAGTGTTAAGGCCATTTATTGGTAAGTTCTTGGTAGTCTACTTTGATGATATTCTTATCTACAGCACTACTACAGAACAACATCTTAAACACTTGTGGCAAGTTTGTAGTACTTTGCGGAAAGAACAACTATACGCAAACCTTAAGAAATGCACATTCATGGCGGATAATTTGGTTTTCTTAGGTTTCGTAATATCTGCTGCGGGCATGGCTGTTGATCCTGAGAAGATTAGAGCTATTGTTGAATGGAAAATTCCATCCAATATTCATGAGGTTCGTAGCTTTCATGGTCTGGCCACATTTTACCGTCGATTCATTAAAGGCTTTAGTACCATCATGGCTCCTATCACAGATTGCATGAAAAAGGGTGAGTTTCGTTGGAGCCCAGCTGCTACTGCCGCTTTTCAGGAAATTAAAGTCAAAATGACAGAGGCCCCTGTCATGCGATTGCCCGATTTTTCTAAAGTTTTTGAAGTGGCTTGTGACGCGTCGGGTGTGGGAATAGGAGGTGTCTTGAGCCAAGAAGGACACCCAGTCGCTTACTTCAGCGAAAAGCTGAATGATGCTAAGCGACGGAAGTATTCCAATTACGAAAGGGAATTCTACGCATTAGTGCAAACCCTTAAACATTGGCGACATTATCTTTTGCCGCAAGAATTTGTCCTGTTCTCTGATCATGACGCTTTAAAATACTTAAATTCCCAATCTAAGTTGAAAGGAGAACATGCCAAATGGGTTGAACTTTTGCAAGAATACACTTTCGTGTTAAAACACAAGGCAGGAGTGGATAATAAACCAGCTGATGCGTTAAGTCGCAGGATCCATTTAATCCACTCCATGAATGTCGAAGTCACAGGGTTTGATCGTCTTCGAGATGATTACCCTACTTGTCCTGATTTCGGGGATATGTTTGCTTCACTTTCTGACAATCCTCTAAGAAGCATTGATCGATTTACGTTGAAAGACGGTTATATCTTTA
Organism: Sextonia rubra; assembly: GCA_037013555.1. Taxonomy (NCBI): domain Eukaryota; kingdom Viridiplantae; phylum Streptophyta; class Magnoliopsida; order Laurales; family Lauraceae; genus Sextonia; species Sextonia rubra. The sequence goes on along the minus strand of JASUAD010000007.1, from coordinate 10,832,544 downwards.
GAGGTAATCAAATCTGCATTCCCCGGACTTCCATGAGAGAGTTTTTAATTTGGGAACTCTACGCGGGAGGCGTGGGAGGTCACTTTGGTCGGGATAAGACCATCCTTCTCGTGGAAGATCGTTTTTACTGGCCAAGTCTCAAGCGAGATGTTGCGCACACGATTGCGCGTTGCCGTACTTGCCAATTAGCAAAGCAACGCAAACAGAATACCGGCCTGTATACTCCTTTGCCCGTGCCTCACGCACCGTGGCAAGATCTTAGCATGGACTTCGTGCTTGGGCTTCCTAAGACATCCAAGCAGCACGATTCCATCTTTGTCGTTGTGGACCGTTTTTCCAAAATGGCCCATTTTGTTCCATGCTCCAAAACTTCTGACGCTTCGCATATTGCGAAGATCTTTTTCGAGCGTATTGTCAGCCTTCATGGTGTCCCAAAGACCATTGTGTCTGACAGGGATGTGAAGTTCACTAGCTATTTTTGGAAAACACTGTGGAAACTCTTAGGCACTAAATTGCAATTTTCTTCTGCCTATCATCCACAGACTGATGGACAAACTGAGGTAGTGAACAGAAGTTTGGGGAATCTGTTGAGGTGTCTTGTGGGTGAACATGTGCGAACATGGGAATCTATTTTACCAATAGCTGAATTTGCATACAATAGTTCAGTCAATAGGTCCATAGGCATGAGTCCATTTGAAGCTGTCACTGGTTACAAACCTAGAATGCCTATAGATCTCATTCCCATCTCATCCATTCATCGTCCTTCTGAGTCTGCTGATGCATTCATTCAACGCATACATGCATTACATGCTGAAATCAGGAAACAAATTAATTTACACAATGCACAGTACAAATCATCTGCTGATTCACATCGCAGATTCACAGAATTCCAGGTGGGTGATAATGTTATGGTTCGCATAAGGCCTGAGCGATTCCCGCAGGGAATTGCCAAGAAATTACAGGCTCGCAGTATGGGTCCATACAAGATTTTGAACAGGTTGGGTCCTAATGCGTATGTGCTGGACATTCCTTCTGATATGGGTATTAGTTCCACTTTCAACATTGAAGACCTTGTTCCTTTTCATGGCCCCACACCATCCCCCATTGAGCCATCTGGTGTTTCTTCTCCGTTACCTAATTTTGCGCCAGCATCCTTCTCTCACCTACCCCAGCCGACCCCCCCTCCTAAACCTAAAGCTCAGTTGAAGGATGTAGTAGAAGACATATTGGATGACCAATTGGTCTCCACCAGACACGGGGGCATTCAAAAATTTCTTGTCAAATGGAAGGACCGACCTCAGCATGACAGCACCTGGATCACAAGGACTGAATTGCAGCGCATTGATCCCGATCTTTTGGAACGCTTTGATAGTTTCATCTCCCCAGAGGTGAGATTTTCGTAGCCGCGGGGCAATGATGGGGACATCTTACCAAATTCCCCAAAACCATACAAAGTTTATCAGAGAAGAAAGCGCAGGGCAGCCGATCAAGCTCTAATCTGGTTGGATGATCAATACTATGGCATTGAACACGAAGACAATACAAATCCACCGTTGGATTATCTTTCAGAGGAGATCCGACGGTTGGATTTCGTTTGATCACGATGGCGGAGCATCGACGGCCCATGTGCACAATTACAGTGAAGACCCCACATAGGGAAGTGGCACATGGATTGGAGAAGTGAAGGGGTCCTTGGATTTAATTTTGTTTTGAGGGCCCATGGTTTGATGTGTTAATGTATTGGGTCCCATGTTTAATTTATTTCTTTCCTTAAGTTATTAGTTTGGTCCCATATTAGGTTTTTATTAGAGTCTGTAGAGGGACCCGTTTTGTCTTATCGATGTAATAAATAAGAGAGAAAAGGGGGGACCACCATTTAAGTGAAAAAAAAAGGAAACAAAAGATTCTTGCGCAAGATAAACTTGCGCACGAATCCCAATGTGGCAAGTCTATCTTGCGCAAGATCCCCTCCCTCCTTTTTCTCCTCTTTATTTCCTTTCATGTCTTCCTCTTTCCTCTTTTCCTTTTTCCTTTTTTGGTTGGAGAAATCCTTTAAATCTAGGGCTAGGTCTTCTCCACCATTATGATGCATGTAAGAAAAAATTCTGGAATAAGAAAAGAGTTCTTCTTCTTCTTCTTCTCCACTTGGTTGCAAGCCACCTTCTTGCCAACCACGACTAACGCCTCCTGTGATTGGAGTTTGGTGAGAGCCCAACAAGGTATTCTCTATCTCTTCAACTCTTCTCTTCTTGAGCAACTTTTAGCCACCACAAAAGCCCAGATCTGATCTTGAACAACTGAACCAACAAGCCCTAAGTGTTGGAAGTTCTGCCTTCCATTAAGATCCGCTATTAAATCTGGGAACTATTACTGCGGGATCTGTGATAAGGGTCTAGATCTAATGTTGACCCACCCTTGGAATTTGTACTGATCCAGATCTGAATCTTAGACAAGTTTCAGATCCAGATCTGAATTTTCTGCCCTTTCTGATTTCAGCACTTTTATTACATTGCAATAGCTTTAGTTTGCATCGTCCTGCATCACCCAATGGTGCTGATTTATATAATTTGTGTTGAATAACCTGAATTCTTAGGATTTTCTAGGCAATATGCTTCTACAGTAGAGATATCAGTGCAATGAAGATTAGAGGTGGAAATGTACAAGGGACCAACAAAAAATAACCCTTTTGACCACATTTGCCATAATAAATTAGATCCTAGGAAATTGATGGTTCCTCTAGATTCCCACCCCTAACTATTTCACTCTTTCACCCCTTCAATGCCACTTTGATGAAAGCCTGTCATCCATGAATTTCTAGGAATTCAATTCAATACAAATTAGACAAGCATCTCCTTTGGGCCAGCTTACCTATTTGTATTGAATTCCCAGGAATCCACCGCAAAAGTGGTTTCCCCATACCACACCCCCAACCGCACGGCCACACCACCCCCCACAACCCAACCGCGCCCCGGGCTCCTTTTTGTAGGTGATCTTATTATATTATGCCCTCCAAATCTATCCTACTATCTAACCTGTTTTTCTTTAAGAGAAGTTCTGGGTAGAGACCTCTTTGTCCCAACTAGGGCTCCAGTGTAGCTACCCTGTCTCTCCCTAGAGGACTTATACCGTTATACATACCTTACCAACTGCGCTAGGCAGCAAAACTAAAAGTGATTTTACTTAGAAGTATAAAGAGACAATTGGTGGTCCCTTGTGGGATGGTCACATTTATCATTCACTTTTAGCCCCCTTCATAGAGAAGCTATTGCTTAGATATCTTTCAAATCCTATACTGATTAAAAGGACCGTTAGTGATATTTTCATGTATTCATTTGGATATAGCTATCTCTTCAATGGTCTAGTTTTGTTCTGCAGCTTGCCAACACTGAAGAGTTTGTGGAGGGGCAATTCAGTGGAAATCTTGGCGAGATCCTGATAAGGTAACTGACATTGGTTGCAAATTTTCTTTGGCTGCTGTTTTGGATACACTCATCATCTAGCTTTCTAAGTCTCAGAGGTTTGGAGGTGGTTTGTTGTCTCAAATTAACTGAAGATAGGACTCTTATGTTATTTTTCCTCCTTTTTAATATCAGAGCATGGGATGCATATACCTTGATAAGCCAGTTTTATAAAATATGGTTTTTTTTTGTATATCTTATAAATCCCCTTCACGATGAATTCTGTTCACAGAATAACGTCTCCTAATATTATAACAAATCTGAATACTAAAAGGATTTCATCTAAAAAGTCTGAATAATGATATGACTGCTATTGATGAACTGCTTGAGATGGGAAACATTTTCTCAATTTTTTTAATGAATGACAATTTTGGTGGAAAGAGAAAAGCCAATCATATGAATCAAAAAGTGCAAGTCATTTGAATCAAAGAGTGCAAGTCATTTGGGTGCTAAGAAAGTTAGCACATATTTAATGTCAAAACTCATGGTGGGATTTGCATTGATATTTAATATACCATCACTCCACAGTTGCTTAAAATCTCCCTACATTGAATCTTACGAGTCCCATGTTCATTGAGAACCCACAAATTACAAACTATGAACTCTGATAAGGCTGTGATGACGCTGATGGAACCAAACCTGAATTAGATCGAACTTTGAAATTGATTGCTATGAAAATGCTAGATTACATGTTTAAATAAACTGTATTTATATGATATTCTGCAAACGATTCAAAATTTTTTGAACAGCATCGTGTCTTCACTGTGTTATTATCCAAGAAAATATGTTCTTCATTTTGGTCATTCTTCTCTTGGATGATTTACAACTGCCTAGACAATCTGCAAAAAATATTTTGGGTCCCTGCTTGGCAAGGAGTCATATGCAGCTTAATATTTTCACAAGCCCAACATTTTTGCTGTGGTGCACGGAATTCCGGCTTATTTAATGTCAATTATCATCGGCATTACTTGTTAGTCTATCAATGCTTTGTTCCTGTAGGTTTGATCTTGTTTGTTGTTTCATCTTTTTTGCATTTTCAGGTGTAATAATGTTCTATATCTCCGAGGTGTACCAGAGGATGAAGAAATTGAAGAAGCTGATAGAGATTGAAAAGAAGACCATCAAGAATCTTGGATCATGCTGCTGGTTAATTGTTTCAGCTTGATCTTGGTTTACTGTTTATATGAGCCATGGAGATTCATTCCACCAACGGCCGATAATATTGTTTCTATGTTTCAACATTAGGTGCATTTTAAGTGTTTCAATAGGAAAACTGTGACTAAGAAAACCAGTATCATGAGGCCAGTTCTGATCATTTGACACAATCTGAATCTGATGTTATCAGATTTTCAGACTGTTGAATTGTGTATTTGTGTTACAGTTGACAGACTTTTCCAGAAACCACGATACCAACACAGTTTTTAACTGACAATTGAACTGGACAATTAGGAACTTTTGATAATTTGTGATCATGAATCGATTGGCTCAGATCATATGTGGCTTGAAATTACGGTTATGGCTCATCAACAATGAGGTCAACTGGACTAACAAGCCAAGAATCGGGCTGCTATGATGTTTATTAACTACTGGAAAATCCTGCACTGCTCTTGTCCAGGACTGATCCAGGTGAAGTACCTCCTGTTTCCATGTATTAGACGTTACTGATAATTGGATCAGGTGCAGGCACACCATGACTCATCCAATTCACAGCCTTGGGTTGCACCTGTATTGGGTGCCCTCAACAGTGCAACTAGACAGACCTGTTGCAGCCCCAGACAAATGGATCAATGTCAGGAATGGCAATTAATGGCCTAATCCAGCAACCCGACCAGTAATTCAGTTTATGGGTTCCTTGTTGGGCTCAGATGTACAATTCCAACTTGATCAGTAAACATGTCAGGTGTGGGTCTATTCAATACTTACTATTCGACCCACCAACCGCGGACGTGGTAATATAGAGTTTGGGTCGAATTTTGTTACTTTTAAATTTGAGTTTAGATTGAAATTATTAAGTGGGTTGGCCTTGGGTTGGGAAAAGGCATGTTACCTAGTCTACCCAGCCTGTTGCCACCCTTGGTCACTCTAGGTTTGGAGACCCTTTTTTTTAGATCTTTTCATGGTTCAAAGGGAGTATGGTCAACGGCAACAATTGAAAAATAGCTTAATTAAGTCTAAAGAAGCAGGTAAGAATCATTCAAATCAAACCTCAGGGGGATCAACAATTCAACACCCACTACAGCAAAGAAGACATCTCACAGTTTCCAAACGGCATCTTTTCCACCTCAGCTCGGCTAATCATTATGTTTGTCTTCTACTTACTAAAAACCGAACTTTTGCATCTAGATCCGGACCCTTCAAACCGTGGTGCACTCATCCGCCCATTTTAGGCTACACGAAGGTTGTCCAAGAATAGTCCTTTTAATATCCGCTTAGTCCACAGTCCTGAAAGTAGTGCCCAGGCTTAGCCAATTTGGAAAATATATATATGCACCTTTGTTGTAAATATGTTGGGCTACACTGGACCCAACAGATGTAGGTCCAGTTGTAATACAGCAAACTGGAAAAAACATATGCTTGAGATAACAATGGGCCGATAAATGCAGCCCAAATCTATCCCAGGTTGGGCCTGTTTTTTGTTAGGTTTCGGCTAACACATCTCATTAACACCATTTCTTCTGGTCATGATACAAGGTTTTAAGGATTATGATTTTGGGCCCATTTTGCTAGCATGGTTCTAAAACTTGGCCCTACTACTTTAAATTATATTTTTCTATTTCATTTACATGTTGTTTAAAATGAAGATTTTTTCTTTTTTGAAATATTGTTCTTCCATCGAAAACAAAGCTTCATAACAAACTTAGGACCGATATTTTTGCCATGAGCTCCTTTTTGAAGTAGTGATTCACTTGGTGGCCTACATATTTGTCGCTTTTTTTTTTTTTTGAATTTATTAGAGGGACAAATGTTCGAATGCAGACCTTGTGTACAAATCTAATGATGCAGACCATCTAGTGGAGCCCACCTGACCACAAATCCGAATGGGCAACAATGTCACTGGATCTCTTGGGCTTGCACTGTGACCCATTGAGACAGGGCCATCGGATCAAGAATCAAAACACATTTTTTAAAATATAAACTACTTAAACTTGTAGGTCATAAATCAATGGGTTATAAGTACTTCATAAGCCTTGAAAGTCGGTTCGTACATACGCAAGCCGTTGATTCCAGTCTAGTTCCAACCTGACAGATAAGATTATAAAAAGCCTGACAACTTATAAATTAACCTACTTTTTAGGAATTGAGATTTTATAAGTGAATTCTAGACATGATTCATACTCACTTTTTAGTCTTTTTTGTTACAGAAAAAAGACCACCAAATGTCTGCAATCTGTCATGCACTAGGATCACAATACAAATTCTCTCAGCTTTTAGGGAAATGATGCTTGCACAAATGCACCCTAAAGTTTACAAAGGTATAAGCCCATCCGAATATTTAGATCCCCACATTTTCCTTGATTGTTGGGACTCTGGATCGTTTATAGTCAATGACTTTAACATGAAATGGCCCAAATTTCAGTTTATCCAAAGTGATATTCTCCATTAAATTTATAATAAATATCACAAACATAAAGCTTACATTTATAGTCTTGATATTGATAGTCTATATTCACTTGGAGTAGAAGTTAAACAACACACTTCCTCTATGAACAAAGATTTGTATCATCCAACAATAAAAAATAGACCTTATCCAACCCCCCCCAAACCCCAAAAAAAAAAAAAAAAAACTATCACACAGGTGAAACAAACAAACAAACAAACCTGATGATTTATTTATCACAGATTGTGCAAGACTAACAGCAGACCCAATCCTGGTAAAACAATGATCAGCCATCAGCCAATGTAAACAAAAGCAAAGCAAATGGCAGAAAATCTGACAGCCGTCTTCACACTCCAATCCCACTCCTGTTTTCAGGAGGAGCGTTTGTGTGTACCCAACTTGCAATAATTCCAAAGCTACATCAATTGCTTGCTTTGCTCCCTCCAAAAGCCAAAAAGCAAAAGAAAGGGACTAAAACAATCATAACAACCAAAACCCAGAGTCCATTTCATTCTTATTTCTCACACCTTCATCTACAGACAGATCCTCCGTTTTCTTTCAACGCATTTCCTCTCTGTCTCGCTTTGCAGACAAGACGAGTGGAAATGAGTCAGGAATCGTTCATATACAGCTTTGTGGCGCGGGGGACCATGGTTTTGGCTGAATACACGGAATTCACGGGGAATTTCCCAGCCATCGCGTCTCAGTGCCTTCAGAAGCTACCATCTTCCAACAACAAATTCACCTACACATGTGACCACCATACATTCAATTTCCTCGTCGAAGATGGATATGGTATAATCAATCTCTCTATACAGTTCTCAACTATTGATTTTGGAGGCTTTTTGTTGTTGTTGTTGTTGTTGTTGATCTTAGATTGAGGTTTTGGGGTTTAGAGGATTTGGGTTTTTTTTTTAGAGGATGCTCTTTGTTTGATATTGGAGTGGGGTTTGGGTGATTGGGGTTCTGGGTTTTAGAGAATGGGTGGTTTTGGATCTGGGTTTATGGGTAATTGTGGTTTGAGATTTGAGTGGGTCATGGTTTTGGGATGGTTGGGATGTTGTGTTTTGAGTTGGGGTTTTAGTAATGATGTGTTTTGATCTAATTTTGGTTCTGGATTATGCAATTGAGACAATCAGGGTTTTGGGTTTGAGAAGATTAGGGGTCCTTTATAGTGTTCTGTTGATGGTGGTTTCTGATTTTTGAGATGGGGAGGGTGGTATGTTTGAAAAGATTTGGTATGTTTGGAAATGTTTGGTGTATCTTCTCGTAATTTTTGAATCTCTTCTGCTTGATCTGAGATTGCCCTTCGAGACAATTGGGGTTTGTGAACATTGATGGTTTTGAATCTATCTTAATTGGCACTTAAGGTATGAGTTCAGAGAAGACTGGGTTTTGCACTGCTTTCTTTGGCATTGAGGCCTTTTCTTTTGTTGGTGGGAGGAGTTAGAAGATTGGGATTTTAGTTTTGATTTTATTTGTTATTATTATTTATTTGTTTAAGATCATTCAATTGAGACAATTAGGACTTTCTGCTTGAGAAGATGAGGTGTCCTTGATAGCATTCTGTTGATACTGGATTTGGCTTTTAAGATAATGTAATGGTCAGAGAGTTGGGAATTTCGTTGTTCTCTGCAGCAAGTCATGTTCATGGCTTTGCCTTCTTTCCTTACATATAGTGATTCATAGATTTCAATATTTATGTTGAGTTGGAGAATTGCTTCATCTGTTATGTCTTTCTTGATTGATAATGTTATATTTCTTTGGATTTTGCAGCATACTGTGTTGTTGCTAAAGAATCTGTTGGGAAACAAGTATCTATAGCCTTCCTAGAACGGCTCAAAGCAGACTTCAAAAAGAGATATGGGGGTGGGAAAGCTGATACAGCCATGGCCAAAAGTCTGAACAAAGAATTTGGGTATGTGCTGCATATAATTTTAATTTTCCAGGGAAGCAAATTTCCCCCTCTTTTTAAAACGGTCCATAAGATTGTGTAATTTGCAGCCCAGTTATAAAAGAGCATATGCAGTATATCATTGATCATCGAGAAGAGATTGGAAAGCTCTTAAAAGTGAAGGCTCAAGTGTCGGAAGTTAAAAGTATTATGCTGGAAAATCTAGATAAGGTATTCAGTTTTGTTCTTTTTATATATCGTCGCAAAGGCAAAATAATTATAATGCCTGAGGGGCAACCATGATTGTGCTTTTGCATAAGAAGGTAGAATGTATAGAATTTTAGTCTATTCTAAATTACACGAGTATAATTACCTGTGCTGGCGATGATCGTATGAGTTACCTGAATTTGGCAAATCCCATAATAGAGGACTCATTGATTCAGTATAATATTTAAAGCGAAACGGTCCTGTGTCCTTGCGGACCATTTTAAACCATTTGGATAATAGGGCCCATGTTGTAAGCCATTCAAATGGATCACACACATGACCTCCTTCAATAACACACGTCCACCAATTTTGGGTCCCATCAAAATAGATTGGACCATTGAATTGACTGCACATAATGGTCTAATGTATTCAGATGGGACCCAAAATTGGTGGACATGTGTAATTCAGCGGGGTCATGTGTGTGATCCATTTGGATGGCTTGTAATTTGGGCACCCCTCTCCAAAATGGTCTGTAAGGACTATCCTTACAAGTCCGTTTCTTATATTTAAATAAAGCAGTATTAAGGTTTATTTTTAAATAACATTGCATGAATCGCAACTTGCAAGAGAATCCCACCAGCCTGGTTCTGCAAAAACAGACAGCACACTCTCTCACAAACACGCAACGCGAAACTAGGCCAGAGTCAAATCTACAGAGAGGGACTGCATTGCCAAACATTAGCATTGCCCTCAAGCAGGGATGTAAATGTGCAGAGCAGTGCCTAGCTTGAGCTTGAGTCAATATTGACAAGCCTCTGCTTGAGATTGGCTTGATGAACTTTTTCCAAGCCTGAGCTCAAGAGCCAGCAACTTTTTCCTAGGTCAAGTTCAGCTCGAGCTTGAGCTCAATTATAGATATGCCTAGCTAAGTTGAGTTTCAGGCATTGAGCTCAGCTGACTTTTTTCTCACAATTGTAGCTTGCCAATTTGGCCAGTCAACTCAGAAGGTTGTGAGTGAATTAACCAGAGTGATCTGTTAAGAAAAATATCCGTATGAGGCTTGAATCAGTTACCTTTAACTTCCAATGCATTTCCCAAACCACTCTCCTGCCATGCTTTGGCAAAGTCTGATGTTCAGCTATATATAACAAAGCAGATTATCATTATGAATCATTTTGTATGTGGATAATGGAGAATAATTTTGAATCAGATATACGTGATAGTATTTTTTAGGAGGTTACAGTCTATACTTAAAAGAAATAAAGTCAAACATGAAATTGTTGTGATTATTCCACAAGCCTATTTTTTAGACGTATATTTATATATTAAGTGATCAAACTTCAAAATCATGAGCTTTGATTTATAAATATTGTTTAATGCTGTGTTCATTCTGATCTATCTATGCATAATGATAGGATTTTATTTTTCAATGATGTTATAACAAAATCAGAATATTGTATAATATCACATGTTTATTTGTACAATTATATATGATATGCTATAAGATGCAAATCAAGCATGCCGAACCAAGAAGACACCATTCTTAGCTAGAGTATCTGCTTCTATCATTCTCCATTGAGCTCTCTTATTACATGTAGCCCGCTCAATTGCACAAATCAAGTCACCTTGCCCTCAGATCCGGTCTCAGCTGTCTTGTAGGTTCACATAAATGGAAATGAAATCATTCACTTTTAATAATGTGGGGCCCACTGAGCTAAACAAAAGTACAAGATTGCAGAATTCACATTCTGGGATACACCTCCAATCCCAGGTAAGCCAGCATTACCTTTAGCACTGCCATCTTGAATAACCGTGTGGAAGGAGGGACTCAAAACAGGAGGGCAATGGGGAAATGCATAGTCCTCGAGGACCTCCATCTACAGAGGTCCAAAGTGAGTAGCTAAAGCCCTTAAAATGCTGTAGAAAGACTGTCCAAGTAATTATCATTCACTCCAGATGGCTACACAAACCATCACCACCCCTCTATTAACCCCCAAACTACTGATTTTCTTTTTTTATATCGGTAATTGAAACTATCATTAGAAGAGAAGATGCAGTCAATGATGCCCAGATACGGACACAGATACGGATACGGACACGAGGAACGGGGGTTTGATACGGCAACTTCAAAAAGTTAGGATACGGATACGGGTACGACATTACTTAAAAATAATATATATATAATAAAATAAACATAATTAGAAAATTTTAAAAATAAAGCTTGCCCTAAGCCTTCCCCTTTTATAAAATTTGCTCCAAGCCCTAGTCTAATTTTATGAAATCTATCTAAGTTCTAGGCCTGGCCCATATAACCAACAAAATCCCCAAGAGAGCCCAAACCCAATCCCGCCCTTGCCTTTTAATTTTTTAGAATCTGCTACAAACCGAAGACCCAATCCCGCCCTTTGCCCTTATTTTGCTTAAACCCGCCATAAGCCGACCCATTCCCACATGTCCTTTTAATAGCCCATCCTTTCCCGAGACCGTCTCTCTCTTTTAAGTCAAACGAAAGGGCAAAATGAGAGAGAGACTCTCTAGTGAAGAGAGGAGGAGAAAAGCCATGGAAGAAAAGGTGTAGAAAGTGGCTGGAAATTGACGATGGTGGCTAGAAATTGAAGAGAGGAGGAGAAAAGGCATAGAAGACATGCAGAGACATGGCGCAAGCAACGGTAAGCAGCGACTGTCATTCTCACAACTCTAAACCACACAGAACGTCTGAGATTTCTTGATCAATTGATTGTATATATTGAATCAATTCTCTTAGAGAATGAGTACTAATATATAGGAATACACATGCCTTAATTAAGGCTTTTACAAAGGAAACTAGCTAATCACTAATCTAAAATAGGAAAACAATCAAAACAGAATATGTACAGCCATCTAATTGTTGACCAAATCAAATCCCACGTGAGATATGGCTAGCTGGCTGGCTGGACAGGATTGATGGGCCTTGGGTCCCTTGATGGGCCAATGTAACATATGAGCCAACTTAACACCCCCCCTCAAATTGATGCGGGAGAATCAATGAGCATCAATTTGCGAACCAAGAATTGATGCCGTGGTCGAGGAAGACCTTTAGTAAGAATATCAGCGACTTGAAGCTCAGTGGAGACATGCGGAAGACTGATGACATCACGTTTAAGCTCATCCCGGATGAAATGACAATCAATCTCGATGTGTTTAGTGCGTTCATGAAAAATCGGATTTTCAGTAATCCGAATTGCACTAGTATTGTCAGCATAGAGGGGGGTAGCACCGTCTGCGGGAAAGCCAATGTCCGAGAGGAGGCCGCGGAGCCAAATAATTTCAGAGCACGCAGCAGACATAGCGCGGTATTCAGCTTCAGTAGACGATTTTGAAACTTTGTCATGTTTCTTGCATTTCCAGGAAATTAGACTTTTTCCTAAAAACATGCACCAGCCTGTCGTCGATCGGCGAGTATCTGGACAACCAGCCCAATCAGCATCTGAATAGGCTGTGAGAGATAGAGGATTGGCGGATGGAAAAAACAGCCCGCGAGTCGGAGTGCGAATAAGGTACCGAATGATGCGTCGCACAGCAGCCATATGAAGATGACGAGGAGCAGTCATGAACTGACTCATGAGGTTAACCGCAAAGGAGAGATCAGGACGAGTGATGGTGAGATAGATCAAGCTACCGACTAACTGGCGATAGGCGGTAGGATCGGGAAGAAGATCACCCTCCTCTTTACTGAGTTTTAGATTTACTTCGAGTGGCGTATCAACCGGAGCAGAGTCAGTAAGGCCAGCCAAGTCAATGAGGTCAACCGTGTATTTGTGCTGATTGAGAACGATCCCAGTAGTGGATTGATGAACTTCAAGACCGAGGAAATAGTGCAAGGGCCCGAGATCCTTCATTTGAAATGTCTGATGAAGAGAAGCTTGAAGGTCATGAATCATTTGTGCATTGGGTCCTGTAATGACAATGTCATCAACGTAGACCAGTAGAACAGTAATGCCAGAGGAAGCATGATGTAAGAACATAGAAGGATCATACTGGCTCGGATGAAAATTCAAGTGAAGAAGAGCCTCTTGAAATTTCTCAAACCATGCGCGAGGAGCTTGTTTCAGACCATAAAGAGAGCGTCGGAGCTTAGCAACCATGCCCGGGCCAGAGGAGGACCCAGGAGGCAGACGCATATAGACATCTTCTTTGAGATCACCATGAAGAAACGCATTTTTGACATCCATTTGATAGAGAGGCCAGGATTGAGAGGCCGCAACAGCAAGGATTGTGCGGACAGTGGTCATCTTCGCGACAGGAGCAAAGGTTTCATCATAATCAATGCCATATTCCTGCCGATTTCCGAGAGCAACGAGGCGCGCCTTATACCGATCAAGAGTGCCATCTGGTTTTAACTTGAGAGAAAAAATCCACTTGCAGCCAATCGGTTTGACACCCAAAGGAGAGGGGACAACATCCCATGTATGATTTTTCTCTAAAGCGTCCAACTCATCGTGTATAGCCTGGGTCCAACATTTGTCCTGCACAGCCTGAGAATAGGAGCGGGGAATGGAAGAAGAGGACAAAGTGGCCATTAAAGAAGTATGGGAAAAACCATAGCGGTCAGGGGGTACCGAAATGCGGGTGGAGCGACGCAAGGTAGGAAGCCCAGAAGAACCAACTGCTGGAGGTGGACCAGATGCTGGAGGAAGATCAGGAGGGGGATCCCGGGAAGGCGCGTCTGGATGCCGTCTGTGGTACACATAGTGAGGATTGAAACGAACAATGGAGGTGGTGTCAGAAAAACCAGGTAAAGAGACTAAGGAAGAGTCAGGAGGGTCAAGGTGTTGTTGAAAAAAATACTGATTTTCAAAAAAAACAACATTCCTAGAGGTCCGGAAACGACGAATGTGAGGGTCGTAGCAAAGGTACCCTTTCTGGAAGGGGGCATATCCTAAAAACACACACTTAGCGGATTGTGCAGTTAATTTGGTCCGTTCAGAAGGGGGCAAGTGCACAAAACAAACAGAGCCGAAAACATGAAGAGCATCATAAGATGGAGATGTCTGGTATAAGCGAAAATATGGGCTCTGATTGTTAAGTGAGGCAGAAGGTAGACGATTTATGAGATGTGCTGCAGTAGCCAGTGCCTCAACCCAAAAACGGGTAGGAACCGATGATTCAAGCAGAAGGGAGCGAGTGACATCAAGTAGATGTCCATTTTTCCGTTCAGCAACTCCATTCTGCTGGGGAGTATAAGGACAAGTACGATGAGAAATTATGCCTTTGTGTTGTAAAAACTTTTGAAAATCAGAGGAGACATATTCTCCACCCGAATCAGAGCGCAATATTTTGATGCATGTGGAGAATTGATTCTCAACATAAGCTAAGAAAATTTTAAAAACAGGGAAAACATCAGATTTGGAATGCAGAAAGTAAATCCATGTGAACCGACTGAAATCATCAATAAAGGTGACAAAATATTTGTAGCGAGCATGAGAAAGAGCGGGAGCAATGCCCCATACATCGCTATGAACTAAATCAAAACACCTAGTGCTGTGTGAAGTGGAGATAGGAAAAGGAAGAGTTTTGCTTTTTCCCATTTTACAAGTAGCACAATCAAAAGGCACACAAGAAGAGAAGCCATTAGATTTATTGATTAAACCAGAATTTAACAAGAGGGACAAAGCCTTGGAATTAGGGTGTCCGAGTTTTTTATGCCACAATTGGCAATTATCTCTAACAGAAAAACAAAACATATCACTAGCAACTCTAGTCCTAGGAATACGAGAAAAATCCAACGGAAACAGGCGTCCACACTTAGGTCCCCTCGCGATCTCCTGCCCGGACATCTGGTCCTGCACAACACAACCAGAAGAAGAAAATGATATGTTACAGTTATTTTCAACAAGCTGCCCAACTGACAATAGATTGGAAGTTAAATTGGGACAGAGGAAGACATTTTTCAAGGGGATGGGACCAGGAATGTCTCCAAGAGCAGTAATGGGAACAGTACCACCATTGGCAGTCTGTATTTGAAGATTTCCAGTGTATTTTTTCACATTGGAGAGAGGGTTCCGGGAATATGTCATATGATTAGAGGCCCCGGAATCAAGAAACCAAGTAGAAGATGGAGGGGATGTACCTGAGAGACCTAAAGCAGAAAGGGCATTGACAATCATTTGCTGAACCAATTCAGGAGTCAGAGAAGAGGAGGACCCATGCTGTGCAGAAGCAACATAAGATGGTGGAACAGGCAGTTCTGAAGAAGCAACATAAGCATGCGGAGTCGGAGACTGAGTCTGATATAGCGGAGCCTGATGCTGTGGAGCTTGATACTGTGGTGGCGGACGTTGTGGGCGGCGACGACACTCAGATATTATATGTCCCGGCTTTTTACAGTAACTACAGACCTTCTGTTTGCATTGAGATGCAAGATGCCCAAATTTGTGACAGCTGTAGCATTGAGTTTTGCTCAAGTCGCGAGTGGAAGGCTGAGGAGCCTTATTTGCCGAAAAAGCGACTGAGTAAGTCTCAGTGGTTTGTTGAGCCAGATGTGCTGAGGTAGACAGGCGTTGTTCCTCTCGCAAGAGTTCATTTAGACAGACATCTAAGGATGGTAAAGGCGTCCGATTCATTAGGGAAGAGCGAATACTGTCAAATTCATGTCGTAATTTCATCAAAAATTGATCCCTCTGACTAGAGGCCTGAAGATCGCGGATAACGATTAGAACATCGGCAGCCACATCCGCATACTTAATACTATCATATTCGGACCAAAGGTTTTGGAATCCGGAATAGTAGTCTTGGATTGATAAGTTCCCCTGTGCATATTCAGCAATCGCACATTCAAGATGGAATTGACGTGCTGAGTTATCTTGATGGTACACTTGCTTCAGATACCTCCACATCTCTTTAGAAGTAGAATAGGGTTTAAGATTCATTATTAGATGGGGCTCCACTGAACCCAGTATCCAAGATTTGATTTTGGCATCTTTAGTAAGCCAAGTGGATATCTTTTTCTCATCTTCAGTGGGTTTAGGGTCAGATCCAGAAATATAGCCCCACAATTCCTTGGCTTCAAGATAGATCTGGAACTGAAATGCCCATGCAGGGTAATTTTTTCCTGTGAATCTGACTAAAGTAACCTCAGATTTCTCCATTTTTAATAAAGATCTGTCAAACACACTGAGTGAAACAGCAAAAATAGGAACAGGTTCAGCAAAGAAAGGAAGTCTTAAAGATTGTGAACAATCTTATGATCAATCAGTACCACGATCGACCAGCCAATGATGACAGAACAGTAAATCAGCACAAAAAAAACCCCAGACGACCAAAAAAACTGCTGTTGATCCTTGACGTGGGCCCCACTGGAAGATCTGAACAATGATCAGATTACTAATCTGAGGATGCACAATATCCTGGTTTCTAACGGAAGAAGAACTGTCCAAATCCACCACAGATCCAAGATTTTGGACGGTCTAGATGAAATCAATATTAAAATCTGGAAAATCTCTAGAATGAGTAAAACACCAACCTGGAAGCCTTGAAAAATTCTAAAAAAAATCTCCAATAGTCTTAGAAAATCCAGACGACCAAGACTGGACAGATTTTGGATGGAGATTTGATGATCAGTGGTGGGCCACCATGCAGATCACACTGTTTGCAACGTCTGTGTTCCTTGAACTCACGATCTCCTCTGACGATCTTCACAAGAGAGAACAATTTCTCTTTCTTCTTAATGAGTTAATGCTTTCTAGGATCGCAAGACAAGATTTCTCTGAAACTGGCTCTGATACCATGTCATTCTCACAACTCTAAACCACACAGAACGTCTGAGATTTCTTGATCAATTGATTGTATATATTGAATCAATTCTCTTAGAGAATGAGTACTAATATATAGGAATACACATGCCTTAATTAAGGCTTTTACAAAGGAAACTAGCTAATCACTAATCTAAAATAGGAAAACAATCAAAACAGAATATGTACAGCCATCTAATTGTTGACCAAATCAAATCCCACGTGAGATATGGCTAGCTGGCTGGCTGGACAGGATTGATGGGCCTTGGGTCCCTTGATGGGCCAATGTAACATATGAGCCAACTTAACAGCGACAGGGCTGGAAATTGACGAGCGCCGGCGGCAGCAGAGGCGATGGCAATAGTAGCACCATGGCATAGGTAGATCTGATCTTTTTCTTTACTCTTCCTCCTCCTTCCCTTTACAACCTGTTTGCTCAAATATCCTTTCTTCTCTTTCTTTCTCCTGGTTGCATGAAGGGTGGAAAAGGGTTGGGGTTATTTCAGGTTTTTTTTTCTTTAAATAGAATGAGATAGCTGTATCCTCAAAATTTTTACCGTATCATAGCCGTATCTTGCCACATCCCGTACCCGGATCCGTATCGGTACCGGTACCGCAAGTGAAATGGCATATCGGGGTATCATAGGATGCAGTAATACAAAGAGTGGAGGAGTGGAGAAGTACAAGAGCATTGTACTATACCTCCTAAGCAAAGTTACAACATATTTCCCTCCCAAGAAGAGACCCTCATAACCCCTTGTTTGGATAAAGCATTGGCCATAGAGTTAGCCAATCTAAGCTCGTGATGGAAAACGACATTGATGGTGGTAGAAAGAACTCGAATTTCATTAAAGGTGAATTGCAATTTCCAAGGGAATGACTTTCTATTGGAAACTCAATCAATGGGATTTGAAGAGTCACTCTCCACAATGAGGTCACCTTGAAAACTCTTTGAGAAGCATCGAATAGCTTCCAAAATAGCTAACACCTCTACATCATTGGAATCACGGATACCCACTGGCTTTGAGAACATATATAGAGGACCTCACCCTTACTAATGAGAAGAACACCACCGATACCTGCTAGCTTCGGCTTACCTCTCGCAGCACCGGCAACATTGAACTTGAATACTCCAAAAGGGGGAAGAGACCAATGGACAATTTTCATTATCTTAACTGGGCCACATCCCATACAAGCTTCCTAATTAAGAAGGATATCATTGAAGTTAAAAGATGAAAACTCTTTGAAAACCAAAGCCCATTTTGCAATCCTTAGCGTGATTGAACAATCAACCTCACCATAGAAGAGGAGTGACCCTTGAAAATCATATCATTCTTTTCTTTCTAGATGGACCACAAGATAGCAATTGGAATCAATCTCCAAAGAATACACCCGCACCCCACAAACTGACCTCCCATCCATGACTCTGCCATCTCCTCAATTTTCTCTGGGCGGCACCACACAACTCTACATTTGCCAATGAAGTGACCCTAAAGACTAGCCGCATACTCGCAATGAAGAAAAAGATGATTAATAGTTTTCGATTCCTTTTGACACATTACATATACATCTGAAATGCTAAAATCCATGAAATCTCTCATTTTCAAATTGTCAGCCGTAGAAACCTTTGCAGCGATTGCTAGCCAATAAAAGGCTTCAATCCGCAAAGGAACCAACCCTAACCAAACAAGAGTCGGGGAAGCTTTAGAAAGATTAATCTCCTCTAAGGCCATGTAAAAAGCTTTCATCTAAAATTCTCCGGATATGGATAACTTCCAAATGTTAGAATCTAGAATTCTCCGGATATAGATGGCTTCTAAATGCTAGAATCTTGAGAGTTCCTGCACAAAAAGATGTTATAACTTAGAAAAAAAAAAGGGCGGCTCAGTGCACGAGGCTCCCGCACAGCGGGGTCTGGGAAGGGCAAGATGTACGTAGTCTTACCATAACTTTGAAGAAGCTGTTTCCGTGACTTGAACTCACATCTTCCAGAACGCTGCCAATAAGCCTTTACCATTGGGCCAAGCCGCCCTTATACAAAAAAGACGTTAGAAATAATATTCAATAATTCCCCATATTGACCTTACTCCTGACACATGGACACCTCTTCTAAAAGGCACACTCCAAGACGTACTTCCATCTCTCTCCTTATAATAGTCACTAATAATAGATTCTTTGTCGGAAACCGCTCTAAAGACCTTTGGAAACAACTTACACAAAGGGCCCACCTTTACCCAATCATCCAACCAAAATCTCACCTCCCTCCCATTAGCCATTGTAAAACCCACCACTTTTAACAAAACTTTCCCATTCGCAGATGACGCATCCTCCACCAATGCAATAGCATGCCATAAACTTGACATGCGATGCTTGGGACCAATATTAGGCCACCACCCCCAATTTTCAACACCTTATTTACTAGCAATAATGTTCCTCCAAGGGGCCTCCCTCTCCTCCCCAAATCTCCACCACCACTTGGCCAATAAGGCTACATTCTTAGATTACAAACTAGTCAATCCCAAACCCCCACACCGTTTTGGTTTAATTACCTTCCTCCACTTCATTAGATGCAATTTCTTCTTTTCTCCTTGACCCGCTATAAAAAACTCCTTTGAATACGGTCCACCCTCTCCACGATTGATTTTGGCATTTTGAAGAGTGACATATAATAAATAGGAAGATTGGTCATGCACACTGTTATCAAAGTAATCTTTTCACCCAAAGATAGGTTTTGTTTCTTTAAAGAAGAGAGTTTCTTCTCAAATTTGGCTATGATTTGATCCCATATAGCTTTAGATCTCAGTTTAGCCCTAATAAGTAGACCGAGATACGTGATGGGGATCCTTCCTGAATTACAATGGATCATGGATGCCAAAGATTGCATTATTGCCTTGAAGCGCCCAACCCCAACCGACAGACTCTTGGAAATATTAAACTTTAAGGCTTGAAATGAGCTGAAAGCATCTTAGAATTCTTTTAAGAATCAAAATTTCTTCCTGTTTAGCCAAACAAAAAAGAATAGTGTCATCAACAAATTACAAATGAGAAATAGCCTCCCCTCTGTGGTTAACCTTAAAGCCACTAATCAACCCCTATTCCCTACCTTCCACTAGAAAGGAGCTTAAAGCTTCCACCACTATTGTGAACAAAAAAGGGGATAAAGGGTCCCCTTGCCGGATACTTCTAGAAGCTTTAAACAACTTCGAAGGGAAACCTTTGACCAAAACTAGGAAAGAAGTAGTAGAGATGCACTCTCGCATCCACCCCCGCCAAGTATCCCCAAAGCCAAACCTAAGCAACATGTAATCAAGAAACCCTCAATCAACATGATTGTATGCTTTCTCCAAGTCCACCTTGAAAATAACCCCCTTGTCCTTATACCTCTTCCTAGAATCAATGAGTTAGTTAGCAACCAATACCCCAACAAGAATCTACCTCTTTGCCACAAAAGCCCCTTGGAAAGAACTAATTATGAGAGGAAGAATGTGCTTCAACCGGTTTGTCAAAATCTTTCCCAACAACTGGTAGACACACCCCACAAGACTGATAGTTCTATACTCACCAAGTTTGGCACTTTAGGAATAAGGGTTAAAAAGGTTGTGTTCATCTCCTTCTTGATTTTTCCCCTTTTATGAAGCTCAGAAAGCATATCTACAAAATCTTTCTTTAGAAACCCCCAACCTGCTTTGATAAAAGAAAATTTTAAGCCATATGGACCTAAAGCCTTATCTTCTCCACATTCCTCCAAGGCCCTAGACAATTCTTCCTCTTCGAACTCCCTTTCCAACCAACTTTGAACCTCTAAGGGAATTATTGGAAAAGAAATGCCATCTAGCATAGGTTTGACAACATTCTTATACAACTCTTCAAAAAAGCGAGCAAGCTCATCCTTAATCTTAGAAAGATTCTCCATGAGTCTACCACCCCGTCTTATCCACCCCAGAAAATTCACTCTACTCATTGAAGCCATTTTATGAAAGAATCTAGTATTTTTATCACCCTCTTTTAGACACCTCATCCTGGATTCCAAGAGATTTCCTCCATGCGATTAAAGGTCCAGATCTTGCTTAGAGCATCTTGCCTCCTAAAGTTCTCCTGTGAACTAAGCTCTCAACTTTTCCCCTTCGTATCCAGAGCCTCCACTACTTTGGACAGAGCTTCTCTCAATTCCTCTATACTGCCAAACACCTCCCCGTTCCACGTTTTGATATTGTTTTTTAAAAAATGAAGCTTTTGACAAATCTTGTACCTTGCATAACCGCTGACTTCCATTTGGCTCCACCAAGAACGAGCCACTGCCAAAAAGTCCTTATGCTTAAGCTAGCAATTCTCAAAACGGAAGGCCTCCAATCTATAAAATTAGAGCACAATTTGATTTGCCTGAAATTGACCTCGGAAGCGCCACCTGAGTGACACCACTGAAGTGCTCATCCCACTCTTTGGAAAATAAAACCTGTCAATTCTGCTCAAAGCCGCCCTCTCTCTATTATTAGACCATGTGAATCTCCTCCCTTGCAGAGGCAAATCAACCAAGTCATTGAAATTGATGAAGTTAGAGAATAGAACCATGGAACGAGAAATAGATTTTCCCCCTTTTTTCTCATGAGGGTATCAGATCATATTAAAATCACCTCCAAAACCCAAGGAATAGGCCATTGCGATTTAACATTATGAAGTTACGCCAAAAAACCAACCCTTTCTTATTGAACATTTGGTCCATAGACATTGCCAAAAGTCCAAACAAAATCTTCACTAATCCCACGAACTTTGACAGCCAACGTCCTTTCAGTCAAAAAGACATCTTCCATAAAGAATAACTCCTCCTTCCATATTGAAATAAAACATGAAGGTCCAGTTGATGGAACCCAATTCTAAGCACACCTTTGATTACGCCAAACTTCCCCAAACTTCCCGGACTATTCTATCAATTTTGGAATATACTTTAGTCTCTTGCAATAACAAACAATCTATTTTGTTCTTCCTGACCAACTTTCTAACAGCCAATCTTTTCTCGGGCCTACTAAGGCCCCTTGCACTCAAACTAACAGTAATCATAGGAAATAAAATAGAGACACCCAAATAATAGAACTCAGCAAAGAGCAACGGACTCACCCTTGGCCTCCAAGACCTCCACTTCAATAAGATATTGTAAAATTTTATCTTCATTAGCCCCAAAAGTAACCCCCAGGCCTTTGCCCAAAAAGCAGTCTGGTGTGCTTCTCCCTTTGCTGCTTTAAGAATACCCACATTGGTATAATTTGAATGCTCCAAAGTGCCATCCTCTAATGGTACCTGATTGATATTGCCCTCGACCTACCACCCGCGGCAACTGAAAATGTATCCTCTTTATGACTTTGGTAAGAACAGTCAGGCCTGCAGCACACTGTATCCAAAGGGACATCAATCTCCTCAAGATTCTTCTCTTATTTTGATCAGGGCAATATGGATTTCTTCCACCTTCTCCTATGGCCAGTCAATAGAAAAGGTGCACTTTTGGATCTTGCTGCAGAAATGAATCTAATGTGCTTCTGAAAGGATTGTGTTATCCCGGGGCTAACAACCTTAGAATGGCCATTGATCTCAAGTTACCTGGTTCAAGCCCGCCCAGCCTGATGGGTTTTAGTTGGCCCAAGGTCGGGTGCCGAGAGGGCTGGCCCAGCTAGAATATTGTTTGGGCTGGGCATGGGCTTAGGGTATAAAGCCCGGCCCGGCCCGATAGCCTACCCGTCTGCAAGCCCATAGGCTATTCATGTAGTAAACTAGCAATGGGTAGTTGTTTGTACTTTGTACTTATGCATTCATGTAGGTTTCCATTTGTTTATACTCATGTCCATCAGTTCATGTAGTAAGCTAGCAATGGCCAATGAATAGTTGTTTATACTTTGTACTCATGCGTAATGCATTCATTTTAAAATAATGTTATTAAACGACAAAAAAAATTTTAAAAAAGCTCGGCCGCTAGAAAAAAAAAACCCCGCTGGGTAAAGCCCATGGGCAGGTTTGGGTATCACTTTCACAGCCGGCCTGGCCCGATGACGGTCCTTAATCACAACACTATCTCCTCAAGAAGAGGCCCCATCAGTTTGATGGCGCAGGGCCTTAGCATCAACTGACTTGGACCTACGTGGACCTACGAGTTTCTTTAGATAAAGGTTGAACCGTGGACCTACCTGCAAACAGATCCAAACTGATGCCACCATCTATGGGTTTGCCAAAAATTGGCTCATCCCTCAGACCTGCATAAGAAGGTCCAATGTTAAAGGTTCCCACGCAGCTGTCTTTTTCCACCCGTCTTGGGGCTCGGTCCCTTGTAGAGATCACTTTGCAGCAACTGCCATCTTCTTCACTGGGAGCCCTGCAAAAGACCAAATTCAAGGCCTTTGGACCCCTTGATGAACCTTCCTCTGGAGAAAATTTTTTCTGCACCAAGCATCTCTGGAAGATAGGGCGTTTGTCCTCCTTTTCCTGATCTAAATGCCCAGAATGGAAGGTTTTTGAAAAAGCAACCTTCTCTCGAGACTGCAACCCCGACAAAGGATGCTGACACCTGCCCTTCAATTGCCCCTGGCCGCATCATTGGTTTGTGACAGATCCTGAGCTGCAAGAACTGAAGCTTCCTCCCTGAGCTGGCCACCTTTCACAACGTCGATATGGCCAGTGCCGGCAACGGAAGTCGAATCTGCCATTTCTGCACCTTGTTTCTCATTCTCCTCCAAGGTATACTTCACACCTCTGTTTTGGACCTCTATAGCCGGCAAGCTCTGTATTGCAACTTCTTCCCTCACAATCACCTAGAACAAATTGTCGAAAATTCTGATCGTAAGTTCTCTGTAGATAGAGGAAAAATCCTCTGTTTGGACACAGACTCTTCCGAAGTCCAACCTCATTTTCTGCAGAGTCTCATTTGCAACTTCCTCCACCTTCCCAATCCTCCCAATAGCCTCGAATGCCTCAACACTCCATCCATGAGGGGGAACACCAAAACATTGTAACCAAAACCTCCTCACAGAGATTGATTGTTTTGGCACCCACCTCTGTAGGGATTCGAAAATGTGACTGCAATCCAACTTTGAGCATTCCAACTTAAATGAAGCCTCTCCCCCCCTCCCCCACCCCCACCCCCACCCACCCCCACAATGTTGAAACCTTCACATCCCTGATTCCACCGGGTTCAAAAATTCTAGCTATGGTTGGAATAACTCCTTCCCCTTTTACCATGCCCTCCAGGCTATTGGACAACCACCGGGAGTTATTAGAGACTACCTCTTTAGGTATAGAAATAAAAGACTCCTTCAGAAGGTGAGCTCCTATGACCACATCAAGAAAACTGGATTTTTGCTGCCCTTCATTGTTGATCTGATTGCTTTGTCTCACAGGATACTTGGTCCCTTTGGATAGTGGATCTTGGTCAGTTGTAGGAGAAACAGCTAAAATACTCTTCCTATCCTTACCCCAGATCCTATCCCTATCCCTATCCCTGTGCTTATCCAGCCATCCATATTGTGCCACATTTACTTCGAGCTTTCTACTGCAAAGTTTCTCCCATTCATTATCTCAACAGCTTTGAGTGCAGTCCTCATGTTGGCGTACCGAACAAAACCAAAACAGGAACCCTTTCGTCTCCTGCTAGATGCAGGAATTAAGGCATCGAAGACTCTCCCCACATTAGAGAAAGCAAACTGCAACTGTTCTGCAAGTGACTACCGGAAAATTTTTCACGAACGCCGACACCAAATTCCCCCACTTGATACTCCTCCTTTATCTATCAACCTTCATCCACTCTCCATCCATCACCAGTTATCTTTTCTCCTGTTTATATATATATATATATGCCTTTCGTGATCCATATTGCCAAAAGCAAAGCAACAGAGGAGATCCTTGTCTTATCAATGGTTGAATCTCCAAGCCTCAAGTAGAAAATTGATTGGATTGATGAGCACTCAATCATAGTCATACCAAGAGTACACTGTATACCATATTTGGTGGTCATCAAGAAACAGCAAGAGGAGATAGTTAATAGCCCTGCATCTCTCAGACACATGGGGCAAGCAACAACAACAATTTGGTGGTGTTTCAGAGATTATCCATTGTTAATACTATTCCTTGGTGGGCCGCCCAAGGAGCGGGGTTACTGAAAAGATCCACTTATTCTTTGCAAAAGAAAACACAAACATTAGTTAGAATCTTTGAAATGCATGCGGGAATGGAGAAACTTGTTTTATCCTTTTCAAAGGAAAACAAAACACGGGTAAAAAGAAAAAAACAAAAATGGAGATTAAAGCTCAAATTTCAAGTGCTATGCTTGATTGGAATACTTTGTTTTGAAGGGGGAAAAACACTGTCGTAGACATCCTTGAGAAAATTGCAAATTTAATACTTACCAAGATTTAAACTAATTAAACCAAATAGTTTAAATCATTGGTGCTACTGTAATCAGCCAATTGAAACAGTCTAGAGCTATTTCTATAATGTTATAGGATCTACATAGGGTATGATGAGATGTTATTTTGATAATTTATTTAGCCGTGAAACACACCAAAGGAAAACTTAGCCACAAGAGGCTAAGCCCAAAAAAAAAGAAAAAAACCTCCAAGAAACCTAGAAAACAAAAAGGAATCTGTACGTAAAAAATGAGAGTAGAATGAAATACTCCTTCCTTAGCAAGACCATCCACCATGGTGAAAACAAGCACCCAACTAACACAAGATATCCTACACCTCCTCCACCCAAGCCACCAACCTCTAAGGAAAAGAAGAATTACCTGAACCCACTGACTAGCTGAAAAGGAATCAGTGAATCACCTTCAATAATCACATTGAAGCAGCCCATTCTATGCAACTCACGACAACCCACTAGGAGAGCAAAAATTTTGGCCTTTATAGTGTAGAATTCATGATCCTTTCTGTTCTTGATTAACAAGAAACAGAAATGACCTGTGTGTCCAAACTAGGAGAATGGGAGATGGACAAAGACATAGAATGAGGCAGTTAGAACTTCTAAGTGACACAATAGATTGTGAAGTGGCAAAGAATATACCTATAGGTAGGTATGAGTAGAAAAGTAGACCACACAAAGCCGCCCTGTATAGATGAGATAAGTTATCCCAGAATGATGGATTAAGGCTCTGAGGAAATGATGATGACAGTGGTGACTATCACAGAAATAAATATAATGAAACAGCTATTGTTTATAACCATTTCAAGCATAAATGTTTATAAAATAAGAAAATTTATAGAAAAATGGGCAACTAGGCTAAAATAATCGAATATGGTGATTGTTGATAAGGTGCCACACAATAATCCAGTGCACATATCTGGGTTGATATCTGTTGGTAAGTGGTACACTATGACTAGGCATATTGTAGTATCTAGGTATCTTAAGATATGCTATAAATCTATAACTGACATTGTTATGGATCATGGTATTTGTAGAAACCTAAGCCTGACTGGGTGTTCTGTAAAAGTACTGAGTGCTCAGGCCTCAGCTCAGGGTCACACAGATGATAGCGAATGATACTGTGTCGTTGCATGGGAAGTGGAACACTGAAATGACATCCTTTTGCTCTTTTGGGTTTAAAATTGTGTAACCTTTTCACCATTCATGGAAGTGTGTTACTCCGGTAGTTACATTATTTCCATGATTCATGTAAGAAGCACTTTCACCAAGGTATTCAAAGTTGGAATTGGGGGCTGACTCGGTCCTTGTTGAGTTGATTCTAGTTTGCCGCTTTGGACGTAGTCAGACGCTGGAGCTCAAGAACTGTTATAACTTCTGTAAAAATGATAAGAAAACCATTAAAAATAGAAATTAGTGTCCTGTGGATCTAAAGTTCAAGATATCTGTTTTAACCACTAACAAATGAGTTTAAGTAGTAATAATTGGCTGTATTTGTTTTTCATTGAGTCAAATGAATTTTACCTCCTGATCTTTTAAATCTTTAAAAAGAAAAAAGTGACTTTGATCTTCCTAAATCAGAGCAAAAGAAACTCATAAACTCCCACATCTTCTCACAATGTGAAAACGGAAATGTAATCAGTGGGTGGCTCGGGGCAAAACTCAACTCAAACTCAGCCAATTTTTAAAACCACGACTTACACAATACTTGATCTAGTTTATTCTATTTATTTGGCTTTGTTTGTTAACATATGAAATGTAATTTCATTGAGACAGTTTTATTCAAACCTACTGACTCTGTGCTCTTGTAGCCTTTGAAGGATAAGTGTAAGTTCCTTGCTATAGATGTGTGGGGATGACTTCATAAATTTCTGTCTACTCTAGAAATGTGAAAAGCAACATTTGAACAAAAATGTCCTTGCTAAAATCATACTGCTATTGTTTGATTCACTTGTGGCTGTTTGAAATTTGAATCTAATGTTAAGAACATGCATTGATGGTTTGTTTTGATAAATACTTTCAGGCTCTTGACAGAGGGGAAAAGCTAGATGTCCTTACAGACAAAACAGAAGAGCTGCGTTCTCAGGTGGCTAATCCTTTTGACTCAGTTGCTCTTATTCGCAGTATAGTTCTCTCTCATTATACACTGTTCTGTATACTGATATGTGGGTGATGTTTCAGGCTCAATCATTTAAGAAACAGGGAACACAAATCCGACGCAAAATGTGGTTTCAGAATATGAAAATAAAGCTGGTGGTTCTTGGGGTTCTCTTGCTTCTAGTCCTTATCATTTGGGTTTCTGTTTGCCAAGGATTCGACTGCACCAAGTGACCTTTTCTCATCACAGTGACCAAACATCTGATGCCTACAACCTATTTTTTGAGCTTCATTGGAAAAGTTGAAATCAACAAGCAAGAATGTCAGTTTCTATGATGTGGATTCTGTGGTTTTGGCTGTTGTTGGTTTGAGGGCTTCTTGAGGGAACCAGTGCAAGTGTAAAATCAAAAGAGTTTAAAATGCAGAGTCACATGTATTTTGGTGATATTTGATAGCAAAGATAGTGGTTGTGGGATTGAGTAGGGCCGCACAGTTCTGTCAGTAATTCTGTAGGTTCCTCTTAATGGTTGTTACTTGTTTTATAGTTATCATTGTTCATTTTTCATGTGTTATGCTTGTGAAATATGCAACAGAGTCAATAAAGTAGGCAATGGCACTGATTCCTCTTAAAACAGATACAGGCAACTCTTTTGGTATATGCATTGAGAATTCCTTGGGAGAAACTGCAAGTTCAGAAAGATTCAGCTCTCAAAGACATGATTTCTTCCAAATGCATTGTTCTGGATGTCAGAGGAAAGATGGATTAGTTAATTTGTTTTATCAGATTTATCAAAATTGGATGTTTTGTAGTATAGGCTATTTCAATTGTAAGGTCCTGATACATCACAACCAGATATGAGGGTTGCACAGTGTGATCGACAAGTTTATCTGATAGAATCATTACTGATGAGGGGGTTGCTATAAATTGTTCCAGGTTCGACCATTAGTGTGCTTCTCTCTTAAGCATCTATTTGTAGAGCAATGAGAGGAAATGGGTCTGAGGGGTCCTATTGCAGCGTGTCTAGTGATGATTCTATCAGATTAGAACGCGGGTGTTTAGGCTGGACAACTGTGGATAATCGCTGCGTCTATTGACATTGATGGACAAAATTTCTCAAATTATATTCATCATAGAAGCTATTAGGTAGGAGAATACAACAAAAATTAGGGCTTGTTTATTTGCATGAAATTGAATGTGCAGGGATTCGTGCTTAAAATGGCTATAAGAAAGATTAAAAAAGAGGTGACGGGGGAAGGATATCAAGTAGAGATGTAGATGAAATTTCGACTTTCCGTTGTTTTTAGTTACTTTGGGACTGGCTGAATACTCATTTCTCATCTACCTTGATTTTATATTCTATTGAAGTAGAGATTATTTGATGATCATTTTTTAATATTAAATTTTGCCTCTGCATTTACTATAAAAATATTAGGAATCCAATTACATGAAACAAATGGCCCCTTAACAGTAAAGCTACATGAGAACAGGGGATGAAAGGATGAAACTTCAGCTTTTGTGTTTTCATTTCTATAGAAATATTAGGCATCCAACCAAACAAGCGCCCCTTAGAGTAAATCTAAATTGTAAGATGGAAATTGAGCTGAGAAAAACTCCAAATATTCCCAAGAATAGTAAGTGGGCACTTGATAAAATCAAGTCGAATGTCTAGAATTACTAAACGTCTAAACCCATATTTCTATGGTAAATGATGAATTAATTGAAATAAGAAAAAACAAAGAATTTTGGGTGTGACACATTAAAGTCTCGATGCATCATAGATGAGGACACATCATCAACATCATTATCATTTTTATCAAAGCCTCATCCTATTTATCGGAGTTAGCTCGGCCATGTAGGTTGGAGTCAAACCGACCAGTTGGCATCCCTAATTTGGTCATTGGCTTAGCGGTCTGGATCATCAATTCCTTTGTTCATAGAATTGCCATATACGTACACTAAACTTTATTTTCACAGTAATCATTTAACTTAATTTCCAAAAAGATAATTATCTATCTTTAATTGCTTCTCCCAACCCAAGCACATTGAATAATTTCTCTTACCCTATTAAAAAAAAAAATCAGTCACCCTATGTAATATTCATAGATCCATCCTTATGTCGTCGGTGCCAACCATTGGAAACATCTTTTATGTTTATTTAATCTTCCAGTGAAAGTAACATAACACAAACAAAGAACTTTGATGGCTGCAGAGGAAAATAAGGTGGCGCCGAAAAGGAAAGGAGTAGATGTGAAGGAATAGAGCTTGGTACTTGTGGAACTTGCAAGTTTCTACAGTAAAGTTTAGAATAATCGCAATCCCCTTTCCCCAGTCCCCATATGGAGAACATGGAGAACATTTACTCGGGAGACCTATTAAAATGCTAACCATTGACTTTATGTTTCACCTATCAATCGGTTGGAAATGGGGCTGCCATTAGCACCGGCCAGGACAATATGGGCCCAGGACTCAACCCAATGGGAAGTTTCAAGTCTCAAATCTGAGTCCTGGCTCCAGAAAACATCCGAGAGATGGGTCCACGTCCGACCGCTAAAATGTACAGGAGGCCCATGCCTATCCAAGACGGGCCCAAGTCCAAGAGCAGGCCTAGTTCAACAATGGTCCAAAGTTGGATTCAAAAACACCTGATTAGTCTGGGTCTGGCCAGTGGGACTAGTAAGACAACTCAATAGTGTTTTATTTTTTGGATTTGGACTTGATTGGATCTGAGTTAGACCACTGACAGGCTTAATTATAATTGTCGGTATGTATGACCCACAAAAGGGTCCCACCTACTAAATGCTCCTCTTCTGTCCGTGGACACCACGTGTGCGTCTTACAATACAATAAATAATGTGCATCCCTCAAGTGCGCGATGTACCCTTCATCATTACTGAGAACGATAGAATGTGGTGAAAGTGTATGTTCTGTTCCCCTTTTGCAGTTTGCAAATGCATCAACTTTTGAATAAAAGGGATATGAAACTGTATTTATGGAGGAAACAATGGTTGTGCACTTTTGTGATGGAAGAAATTGAAACAAGAGAGAGTTAAGCATCTCATGAAAGGGAATGAACCTAGCTAACTTGTATGATTAAGGACCCCATACCTTTAAAAATGATAATGTAAGACATGCATGCAAAACAAAAAGGTAATCCCGAAAGCTGTGCTCCATCCCCACTTTCTCTTCCACATGCCTTTCAGTTTTGTTTATTTTCATATGCCTAATGAAAATACAATCAATTAATAAGGGCTCTCTTTTAGTTTGATTTTAAATTTGTCATCAACTAAACTGATATTTCCAGAAGAAGAAAACATAATTACTAGAATAAAGGAACAATCCATGTACAAACCCATCTCTTCTTCATCAAATTGGTGTGTCATCTTTTCAAGATACTTCAGCCAAAAATCAAAATGAGTGATATTGGTCGTTATAATCTACTAGAGCTGGTGAGGTAGCTATAACTTCTTAATAAAAGTTTGGTAGAGTTTTATAGTTCAAACATTGATCGCTTGTTGTATATGTTGATTCAAAGATTCCTTACAACTGGGCCATCAAGGGATTAGTGGCATTATTGATTAAAATAGGTCATTAAGAGATGGTAAGAGGTTTTAAATTGGTAAGCACTGGTCTCTATAAGGACATTTGAGTGTTGGCAAATTCTTTGAGTGTTGGACAAAATAAGGAATCAAGCTTTCTAATGTATTTATAGAAGAGCCCTACTATTTGAACACCAAAAATATCTCTCATCACACATCATTTTGTTATAAATTTTTAATCCAACTTTGCCCCTATATAAAATTACAAAATTACCCAATTCCCTCCAAAATGCAGAAAATTTCTTCTCTTCACACACAATTTATTTTCTTCCCATTTAAACCCTATCATTATTTCTTCTTCCTCTGTCTTCTTCCTCAATCTTCTTCCTACACATTCAAAGCCTCTCATCATCTCCTCTTTCTCCATATTTTTCATATACCTTTTCCCTCTATCTTCTTCCCTACTACTCACTACAAGTTATTATTCCTCCAACTTACTTGGATAAGGATATTACTAAGCAAAAGGTGCAATGGAGGAGGAAATAAACAAGGATTTGGTGGTTTACACTCCCCAGACGAATGGCAAGGTTAGTATACTAGGATTTTTTTGTTCGTTTTTACATGTTTTTAAAGTTTCATATAAAGTTCCGTCCGCCTCATGTTCGGACCTGGAAGTCCGAATTCGAAAGAACTGTTCGGCCATAAGAGGCCGAACAGAATAGAAATGTTCGGCCTCTCATGGCCGAACATGCTGAGATTGTTCGGCCATTAGTGGCCGAACAGATGGGATCTGTTCAGCCACTCATGGCTGAACAGTCTCAGTATGTTCGGCCATGAGTGGCCAAACATAATTTTAAACCTTTTTTTTGTTTTTTTTTTTTTTTTGTGAATCATTTGCTCTTCATGCTCTTACAGAAGAAAGCGATGTAGGTCATGAATGCATTAAAGATTATACAAACGAGTTTATTACTCATGAGGTAAGGATGATTCGTCATAGTTTTTACCAAAAACACTTCGTAAATATTATTTTAAAAGTTTATTTACTAAACTTCTTTATAAGTTTTGCATTTCTAGATCTTCCATAATCGTCAGGCAATGATCGATTGGGCTCGTAATGTTGGAAGGAGAAATGGCTTTGTCATTGTTATTAAAGTTTCTAATGCAGGTGGGGTTGGAGTAAAACCTAGAGTATTACTTGTATGTGAGAGAAGTGGACACTATAATGCAAAGAAGCACACCGATAATGAGCCATCTGAGAAGAAGATCAAGCAAACTGGCACCAAAAAATATGGATGCCCATTTTCATTGAAGGGTAATAAATTAGAAACAAATGATGATTGGATGCTAGAAGTGCTTTGTGGTGTACACAACCATTCTGCGGAACAATATCTAGAGGGTCATTCATATGCAGGCAGATTATCAGAAGAGGAAACGAAGTTATTGGTTGATATGTCTACGAGCATGGTCAAACCAAAAGAGATTTTGATTGCCTTGAAGCGAAGAAGTGAACTTAATGTGACAACAATGAAGGCGATTTACAATGCACGGCATAGGCATAAAGTCATTGAACGAGGCGAGAGAAGTCAAATGCAGCTTCTGTTAGGAAAGTTGGAAGAGCATAATTACATTGAATGGCATAGAAATTGTGAGAATTCCGACATTGTGAAGGATCTTTTTTTGATGCACCCAACTAGTATTGACTTGTTACATGCATTCCCACACATATTGATAATGGATTGCATTTACAAGACCAATCGGTATCGCTTGCCTCTATTGGAAATTGTTGGTGTAACGTCTACAGACATGACGTTCTCTATATGTTTTGCATATATGGAAGCTGAATGTAAAGACAACTATATATGGGTATTAAGTATCTTGCGCTCTGTAATTGGGGAAGGTGTTTTTCCGGATATTATTGTGACAGACAGAGAATTGGCACTGATAAATGCGATTGAAAAAGTCTTCCCAACTGCTACACATTTATTATGCAAATGGCACATCAATAAAAATGTGCTTGCTAAATGTAAGAAGTTGTTCGAAACAAAGCAAACTTGGGACAAATTCATTACGCATTGGAATATGCTAACAAATTCATCAACGGAAGCAGAGTACATCGAACAATTAACAAAGCCAAATGAAAGTTTCAGTACATATCCAATGGCACTTAAATATGTGAAGGACAAATGGCTTGACTCATACAAAGAAAGATTTCTATCAGCATGGACGGACAATTCTACGCATTTTGGCAATACTACGTCGAACAGGTATGGTTAACAATTTTTCTTACATTATGAATTTTAAATATTCTCTAAGATTCTTTTCTTTACAGGGCAGAGAGTTCGCATGCGCAATTGAAGAGGCACCTCCAATCTAGTCAAGGCAATTTTGAATCAAATTGGACAAAGATCCATAGTTTGCTTGAATTGCAACACACGGGTATTAAATCATCATTTGAAAAAAGTAAAACACTAGTCCAACATAACTTCCAGCCGAAAGAATTCAAAGAGTTGCGTGGGAACATATCAAAGAGTGCATTGGACAAAATATTAATGGAAAGTAAAAGAGCAAATGTTGTTGGAATTGATAAAAATGCATGTCAATGCGTTATGAGACGTACACATGGGTTACCTTGTGCTCATGAGATTGCAGAGTATATGATTGAAGGTCGGTCGATTCCTTTCCAATGCATACATCCTCATTGGTCTAGGCTTGATATGATACATACTCGTATAACCAATGATCCAGCTATGGACTTAGATTTGATGGCGGAGTTGCTTAATATTCAATCCAAGTTCAAAGCTTCTGATCTTCCTCAAAGACTACAAATGTTGAAGAAATTACGGGAGCTATTTAGTCCTTCCACTACATTTTTACAAGAACCAGAAGTAAATTCAAAGCTACGGGGTAGGCCTCCATTGAAACGTGATACATCAACTAAACGTGCCCCAAGTGTTTTTGAGTTGTCTCATCTGCACAGGATAGTTATAGTCCTGTATGCACAGAAGTGGTAGACTCCAAGGACATAGCAAAGAAGAAACAGAAGGTTAAAAAGCTACCAGTTCGGACAAGATCGAATAGCTCGAAGACTTCGTCCTGGCATGAATCATTCCCACAGGGAATAAGGCCTTATATACGCATTGTGAAAGACGTGGCAGCTGACGGTAATTGTGGATTTAGAGCTATTGCAGGATTACTTGGCATCAATGAAGAAAGTTGGAGACAGGTCCGGAGAGAGCTTGTTGGAGAGCTTATTGGAAATGTGGATCATTATAAAGCATTGTATGGAGTTGAAAACAGAGTGGAAGATCTAATAACATCATTATCATACTATGCGGATCATCCATCATATGATCATTGGATGACTATGCCTGATATGGGTCATCTTATAGCATCTCGTTATAATGTGGTCTTGTATTACTTGAGCAATGAACAGTGCCTAACTTTTCTTCCTTTAAGGTCGACTCTTGTGCCTATTTCTAATAGAAGAGAGATAGCTATAAGTTTTGTTCACGTTGTCATTTTGTTGAGGTACGATATAACTACTATGCCTTAGTATGTTTCATTATGTTTGTCATCTTCTTCATTTTAATACTTTTGTCTATTCTTTTAGGTTTTCCTGGTACCTGGTCATCCAATACCACCAATTGCAAATAAGTGGCGAGAATTCCATCATTCTTGTGCGAGTCGATGGGAAACTGCATATGTAACACTCCGATCCCCTTTGAGCAGGATTAGTGGCTCATTAGTGTGTTTTGTTTTGATTATTCCTTTCGAATTTGGTTTTGGGCCTTGAATAGGTAGTTGAGTGACCTTTGACCTGGAATAGGTAGTTCTAAGCCCTTTTTCGTAATTCTGCTTTTGTTTTGCTCATATCATCTTTGCATCATCTTGGTGTCAGCACGCGTATTTCGTTGAGCTCGACAATTTCCGTAACTGTCTCAGAACCATTTGGAGTCAATTGGGGAAGATGGACCTTCGTGTGACTTAAACTGTAATTAGTATAAACTCTCCGGACTTTGACTTAAACTTCCAAACCTATAAAGATGAGTCATGCTCCAGATGTCTCTTTCTCTTGCTCCTTCACTTCAACGTTGCATGCAAGGAAATTCTGGAGCTCCACGTTCTTCTCCCCTTCCCTTCATTCTGTTCTTCGATCTTGTAGTGTTGAGCTTGCACTTTGGTGATTGGGTTCTTCCTCTTTCTTCTCTCTTCTCTCCTCTCTGTGTATTGCTTGAGGTAAGTGGGTTCTTTGTGTTTCTTCTCCGAATTGCACCTCTCATTTTCTGATTGCTATGTCTTCATCTCATGCATGGTGTATCTCTTTGTTTTGCTTTGATTTTAGTTGATTTGGAGCTTGATTCAGTGGATTTCCAGAGTTGAGGCAAGTATAAGTACAGGCTTTGATAACACATATGGGTTGTTTCTTTGATTGCTTTGATTCACTCTTATTCTCTGTATATAAAGGTTTTACAGCCACATTTTGTGAATTGGAACCTCTGTAGCTTGTTTGGAGATGTTTCTGTACCAAATTTCAGTTTCTATAACTATCCCGAATTGTGTTCTGTATTGTACGGCTAAGCCGTAAGTTTCTACGGTTTGATTTCCAGAGACTTAAATTTTGAGTTTTGTTCTACGGCTAGGCTACGGCTAAGCCGTAACTTGTTCTACGGCTGAGCCGTAAGCTAGCCGTGACCCAACCGTAATCCAGCCGTGAATTAAATCTCTGATCAGTCGAAACTTTCCAGAGACAGTGTTCCTACGGTGTGGCTACGGCTAAGCCGTGGAATGCTACGGCTAAGCCGTGGATTGGTCTACGGCTAAGCCGTATACTGACTGTAGCTCAGCCGAAAAAGGTATCAAATCAGAGGTGGGGAATGACCAGTTTAGCTGTGTTTTGAATGGAACCAAGGTGAAGCCGTAGTGCATATTACGAAGAGCACGTAAGATGTCTTCGGCTCAACCATAGGTCCCTCATGGCTAAACCGTTAGGCATGGCAAATCTGAAATATAACTTAGGATAATGGTGAGACTTGTAGGGCTCAAATACAGGTTAACCACCCATATAAACCGGCCCAATGGATGCTTTGGATCGCATGAATAGTCTGTTAGGCTGTGACTTATTCATGTGGGTGTTGATTTACTGTTAAGCACCTCCCCATGGGTGTTGGTTTAAGGGACGTCGGTGCACGCAAAGATTACATTGCAACACTTTGATGGCAACGGTGCAGTGACTAACTTAAAACTACATCAACATGCACGGTTAGTGACAGTGAACAACTAGCTTAGGACTGGCTTGTAATGAACCTTGACTCCGTGTTAATCTGAGACGCATTGCATACTGTTTATAGTTTTGCCCTCTGTTCTGTTAATCTATGTTATGCATTCCGCAGTCATTTTGCTTTCGTCCTGTATGTCTGTTTCTTCTTCGATCTACACTACGCTTTGATCTATGCTGCGCTTTGACGTAATATTTATGCTTTGTTGGCTTTGTCTATCTCTAATTTTGGGTATTCCCTGGTGGCTCTACCCCGAGGTTAATACGTGAGGATAAGATCCGGTCTTTGTCATCGGTGAGTCCAAAGCGGATAATCTCCCTTTCTATGGATTTGATTTGATTGGTATTAGTCTGGCTCTACTCAGCCTCAGCCCTAGGATGCCCGACGGGGTTACCTCTGGCTTAGACCTCTGTATCTCTGTATCACTGCAGTGTCGCTTTGTCTTGGGACCCCGGAACCCAGGAACCTGAGACCCACTTGTACCCTGGCCCGGTCAGTGGTGTTCTCCTCTGCTCTGCTTTGCTCTGCTCTCTATCGGAGAGAACATGGTTAACGTAGTAGCCACTTAGTCAGTATTTCTATGTTTTGATTCAAATATCATGATTTAATTCTATGCACGATTGGCTTAGCATACTAAGATGAAACTCTGTATTTAATCTTCTGTCATTACTTTATTCACTTTGATACTATGCGTGTTTCATCCCTGTTACTTGTATTTGCTGGACCGTTGTATTCATTTGTGTTGTCTGTGGTGTTGCAGGCACAGATACCTTGCCCAGCTCCCCGGCGGTCGAGGAGGCTGCAGGGGCGAGTGTAGAGGCACCCTCAGGTTTGGCAGAGTGGGCCTGATCATCTCTGCCGAGTGCGTTCATGCATGCTTCCAGTGGTGTTTTCGTTTTGGGATTTTGAGAGATTGTATTTGGACTTTGGACTTGTATTCTGTATATTTTGTATATATTGAATTTGGTGTGTATTCGGTTTTATATCAGTGTATTTGTCTTGTCGTTTCCGTTTTGTATTTGATTTGGCTTCCGCTATTTTCTTTGTTGCTTGCTATGATATCTACAGCTTCCGCGTTCGTCTGTTCGCACGTGTTAGATCCCTTGTGTGTGTGCATCTGGACTGGGTTTGGATGCACGTGCACGGGAGTACGTGTGTCACTAGTTTGGTTTTTCGTTAACCCCCGATTTCTGGGCTCGGGTCGTGACAACATATACAGATCGCATAGAGCAATTTAAACAACTTGTCAATCCTAATGTAGCTACCTGTGAAAGTATTGATTTGGAATGAAAGTGCAAAGTTTATATACTTGATGTAATTGAACATCATGTAAAGTATTTCTTTTTTGTTGTGGCAACCATTTGCAAATTTTAGAGAGAGCAATGTCGAATGTTAACTTGATTGCTTCATTACGTCATAGTTCATTACAAAGTGAAATGACATGAAAAGTGATATGAAAAGGGAATTTCATTAACTTGAATGGTTCATTACATCACAGTTCATTACATTGAATTCAAGATATGAAAATTGATCTTGACACCAAATTCATCTCTCTTGTCTAGACCGACGAGAGTAAACACGCGATGTCATATGGGGGTCTCTACTTGATTCACACTCTTCCTCAATGGTAAGTCCGCGCAAAGCTCGGGCCATATGTCTGACATCTCGGTACAAACTATGCCTATCTTGTGCGAATGCTTCAACCCTTGCCTCAATTCCTTCATAAATTCGAAGAGCATTTCTGTTGCGCAGTTCATAATCAATTACATTATATGCTTGCGGCTCAGGCTCACTTTGACGAAAACCAGACTGTATTTCGGGGTTTGTGAATATTCTCCATGACATAGTAGCGTACCAGTCCATGTAATCTGGCGCGCAATCCCAAGGACGACGGACAGGTGTACTCTGGTTTACTTGGGCCAGTAAGTGATTACGCCACTAATGCCATATTTGATCATAAACTCGGACTAATGAATTGATTAATGCTGCTGTATTACCCCTCAAAACACGTACTGGCTCTAACGGTGCCATGGGAATCGTTTGGACCCGACTAAATTGCCAGAGAACCCTATCTGGATGGTAGGGCTCTACAATATCTAC
The DNA here is from genome assembly GCA_037013555.1 of Sextonia rubra. NCBI lineage: Eukaryota > Viridiplantae > Streptophyta > Magnoliopsida > Laurales > Lauraceae > Sextonia > Sextonia rubra. The sequence goes on along the minus strand of JASUAD010000007.1, from coordinate 10,794,214 downwards.
ATGTGTTAGGCATCCACAGAAGAAAGCAATTTGATGTAAGGGATGATCTCGCCTATAAGAAAGATAAGGCTCCCATGTGACCTGCACCATGAGAATCATTGTAAATAAATTGAATCATCATAGGTTGACATGATATGATCAATTAAAGAGTGATTTACCTTATCTACGCTTAAGAAGTCTAGTTTCTCCCGCAAACCCTGTAAAGCCGAACTGGTCTCCCTACGAGGAATCCAACGCATCGCACGAGGCTGCCTTACTGAGTATGATACGTTGGCAGTTGGAGCTAGTGTTTCAAAGTGCTCATAGACCCACGCTTCAAGAAGTGTCAAGTATCTAGCCATTTGTTTGACGTCATTCCGGCTTGCTAAGCCCAGCTGATGGTACAAATATGCTAGTACTGTCACAGCCCGAGCCCAGGGTTCGGGGGTTAGCAAAAGCCAAACCTAATGACACACGTACTCCCGTGCCTGTACACGTAGACCGGGTCTAAATGCACACGCACAAGGGAACAAGCACACGTGCCAAGCAAGTATGCGGAAGCTGTAAATATCAGAAACATAAAACTACAAAGCAAGAAGAGGATAATACAAGAAAGGACTGACATAATTACATATGAAGTTTTACAAAATGAACAAAAGATATAGACAATAGTGACATGTCATGACATATACAAGTCTGAGAATCCCCAAAACATGACTCCAACATGATGCATGCCATGTACGCTCTCCCGTGGAGTGATCACATCCACTCCTCTAGGCCTGAGGGGGCCCCGGGGGTCTCAACTGGAGCCTGGCCGACCGGCGAGGGTTCGGCAGGGGGATCTGGGCCTGCAACACCAAAAACAACTGTGAATACGAAGATTCAGCAAAGTATAAACCATAGCAAGTTAACACACGCTGTGTCTAATAGAATAAAGAACATCATGTTATTAAAGAAGGCATTTTCGTATACTAGGCTATCATGCAAGAAAGAAATATGCTGCGTGAATCAAGGATAACATGCTGTGTACATGACTAGTGGCTACTACATTACCATATGCTCCCAAAAGAGGGATCTTGTAACATGCAAAGAACACCATTGTCCGGGCTAGGGTACAATGGGTCTCGGTTTCCTGGGGTCCGGTTCCCCAAGACAAAATCCATACTGCAGCAGGCCATATAAACTATACCGAATTCACCCCGTCGGGATCCTAAGGCTGAGGCTAAGTAGTGCCTGACCATACGGAGTCAATTATGAAAATCCTGAGTAGATCGTGACAACTTATCATACGTGCAGATCCGTGAATGAACACATCATACATGCATACTCAGGGTAAATAAACCAAAATGTGAAAATAACGAAACATACGTAATCATGTAGAGTGTTGAGATCAATGGTCGAATGCAATATGTTATGCAACAAATCATGTGAATCGAATCATCTTAAGTTTACAAACCAATTCTAATCTAATTATCCGGTGTTTCTAACCGTGCATGATGATGTAGTTTTAAGTTATTCGATACACCGTTGTCTAGTGTTGCCTTGAATCGGGCTGTGCACGAAGTCCCTTAAACCAACACCCATGGGGAGGTGCTTAACATCCGGATAACGAACATGAATGATTCGCAGCCCTCGAGATCATTCACGCGTAGTATCACATTCCGTTGGGCAAGTCTAGGTGCTCTACATTCTATCATGAAGGTCATATAGGTCTTATCTTTACACCTAGCCTTATTCTTCATGTGTGGTTACGGCTTAGCCGTGTGTGTGCTACGGCTTAGCCGTGTGTGGTCTACGGCTTAGCCGTGGCTGAACCGTAGAAGGTCTGTCATTTGCTGACTCTCAGTTATTCCAGAAATTGCACCCTGTATTGTTCTACGGCTGGGCCACGGCTGAGCTACGGCTTAGCCGTAGGGCATTCCACGGCTTAGCCGTGCCCTAGCCGTAGAGGAAAACTGGGTTTTTCTCCTCTCTGGATTGTGAGCCGTAGGTGTTATACGGCTTAGCCGTACCTGCACGAATTCAGAAATCTGAAACATGTACAGAATGTCTGGAAATGCATCAGAAATGCAATCTATCAATGGGAATACACAAGTACTGAACCAATAAGTATCAAATGGGCTGTAAACACATGTTTTCCACACACATCAATGTGAGCTAGCCAAAATCAAAGCATACCAACATGGGTTCTCAATGTTATGGTTATACTTGCCTCAATTGGAAATTCAAATGCACAATGGTAGCCCTTGGATCCAAACACAACCTAACACAAGCAAAACCACATGCATGCATGAGAGATGGAGAGAAATCCACAACACACAGACACACCATGCAAAGAAGCAAGAAGGAGAAGAGATAGAGAAAGGAGATGAGAAGAATGGAAGACTTCCACTCACCTCAATTGCACATGCAAGAACCACAAGCTAGATCGAGGGAGAGAAATCAAGTGAAGGAGAAGAGAATTCCACGTGCACAGTGAAGTTGAGAGAAAACGAGAGAAAGAGTATGAGTTTGATCGATGGGTGTTATATAAGCTCATTAGGTGGTCAAATTGCAATGAAGTCCAAGCTAGAATACAAATTTCAGTTTGAGTCAAATCAAGGTCCAATCGAATCACACGACCTCGGTTGCAAATGACGTAGTTACGAAAGTTAACGAGCTCAACGAAAGACACGTGTTGACATCAAGATGATGCAAAAATGACCATGTCTAAGAAAAGCTAAAAATTACGAAAAAGGGCTTGGTCTACTTAATCCAGGTCAAACTCAACCCAACTACCTATCCATGACCCGTAACGAAAATCAAAACACAACAAAACACGATTAGCAACGAAAACAAGATTAACTAACCACTAAACGAGGTCAAGCTGGGTCGGAGTGTTACAAGTACACCGGCGCCCCATGCATAGTTCTTGACATTTTCTAAATCCATCAATAGCTTCAAGTATATACAAGAAACTCTTGTCCCGGTCTTGTCAGTAAAGAGCGTACAGCCAAGTAAATACAGAAGGTACGCCCTGACTGCATAGTCAACACCATCATCTCCAGCATCATCGTCCACTCCAGCAAAATTCTCTCTGAGCCATTCTAATTTTAGCGATTGGCCTCTTTAACTATACAATTCTTGTCTTGCTTCATCAGTAGAGACTCCCAACGTATCAACAACAAGATCTATGGCGTTGGGGTATGTCAACTTCTCTAAATTTGTTGTAAGGGAACCAATGATGGGAATCTTCAAGAGGCAAGAAACATCATCAAGGGTGATTGTCATTTCACCGAAAGGCATGTGGAAGGTATTTATTTCAGGATGTCATCTTTCAACAAAACCGGACACCATCGTCTTGTTCACCATCCGGTAAGAACATTCAATCAATGGAGATAACATGGAATCTCTTACCAGCTGCCTAAAACGGTTACTATCATTTAATGGCCACAAATCTATCTTTTGCCCATGACTTAGGCATTTCAATGTTCCACGATCCTGCATTCAAACATGAATTACTAATTAGCTATTTGTCATTAAACAAATAGATTATAATTTAAAGAAAACATATTACTAAAAACACACTTCGCCCTTCCACAAGAAATATGCGACATGAGTGTGGAAATTCTTAAGCAAACTTCCATCAGGTGGCTCAATTGCAATATTCTCTTCCTCATGGTCATTGTCTTCATTGGAAACATGTTCTTCAATCTGAGGGTCTTCTTCCACAGGCTCTTCCACTCTATGGCGACGCCTCCTATTAGAGGTTGTAGGTCTCACCCTTGAAGTACTAGGTTGGTCCATATCTATGAATCACAAATAATGGTCTTGTTCAAAAAATAATCTCTTAAGAAAAAAAATCCTGAAAAAATATGGTCTTGTTCGGTCCTCCATGGCCGAACGGAGCCCAAGAAAATGGTGGAAGAAGATCCCTCCATGGCTTGCTAGGTGGAAGCTTACCTTCCAAAAACTCAAGAGGATTTCTTCTACTAACACACAAAATAAGAAAAGAGGATAATAATGAAACTTACCTTGAATGGAAGAAGATCTTAGTGCAATGGAAGGAAAAGGAGAAGAAGTGAATAGAAGGAGAAGAAGTGAATGGAAGAAGAAGAAAAGAGGTAGAGAGTTGCTGTAGAGAAGGAGAAGAGAAAAAAGGCTTGAATGTGTGTAAAGAGGGGAGAAATGAGGGATTTGGGTATTTTAGGGGTATAGGGTGTGTTAAGAGAGAAAGTTTATAAAGTTTTTAAAATTTACTTGTGTGTAAAGAGAGACTGTGTATAGAGAGACCAAATTAAGGTTTATCCAGCAAATCTCTTTATAGAATGGACTGCATGAAGGAAAGATTCTTAAAAAAAGCTCAAAAAATTTAAATTCCTTAAGGTGCGCTTGAGCGCATATTCCCAGCCGCTCGAGCGCATGTTCAATCTCGAGATAGAACTTCCTGCACTCAAATCAATTTTATGTGCTCAAGCTTGAAAAACTAGGGATGAAGTAACAATAAGTTATTTTCATCTGCTCGAGCGCATGGTCAAGCCTGCTCGAGCGCGTCATGCGTTTTCTATTTCCAAACTTAGCCAGACTTCCTTATTTGTGTCCAATCTTTTCCAAACTCTTTGCAGATCTTAACCCTAACCTAAGGCACGAATTGGAGTCTTTATATAGACTTGTTCTCTTCTCCAAAGCTACCCATCTCCCTTGAGAAAAATGAAAAATCCCTTGGGGATCCATGCATCTTTTCTAGAGCATCTAAGAGTTATATTGATATGCTGAAGTTGCTTCTTTAATCCTTCTTATTTATACTCTCTCTTGAAGCAGATTTAACTTAAAGAGGCTTTCAAGTTGGTTGTTTCAAATACAGAGAAGGTGCACGGCAAGGAGTCGTAAGGTCAACGCACGGCAAGGAGTCGTAAGGTCAACGCAGTCTTTAGGTTGAATTGCAGCTACAGAGGGTCTATAAATATCTCTTACAACCTTCGATTTACACAGTGTTTGTTACTCCTAATCACAGTGATCCGTGATTTTTTCCGAGTAGGGTTTTTCATGTAAAAATTGTGTCTCTCGTCTCTTTGTGTATTGGTTGATTAGTTTAGTTTAATTAATTTACTTTACTAAAATTCATATGAGAATCTGTGATTGGAACCTTAACCCAAAATTAGGGTTTCGAAACTTTCAGTATCTCTCCCCTTACCCATAGTTCTACATTTGTCACCTCATGTTGACACACAATGGTTGCTACCTTTGTTAGATCCAAAGACATTCGTGTAAGAAACCCATCTTGAGTAGGCACTGATTCATACAATTGGAGTGATCAATTATGGTAAAATGAGACTTTTAACTCAACAGTCAATCTTGCTCTCAGCGTGTTAATCAATTCAACATCAGACGAAATTAGGGGAATAACTATATATACAGAGTCCTTCGTGGGGTCAATATATACAACATTGACAGCTCACGAGATCTTTTTTTTTTTTTTTTTTTGTGGCTTTTAGCATTGCACCACGGACAATAAATGAATATAAGGCCCACTAGATAGAAGAGATGTTTTATATACATAAAACTTCTATATATATTTCTCCATACACAGGACTTCAAACCGAAATAACTTCCACTAAATAAGGAGAATCTAGATAGATGGATAGATAGATATGTGGACTTTTCAAAGCAATAGTCGTCGGTCTCCACGCCAGGACAAAATGTGTAGCAATCAAAATCAGCTCATGAGAAACAAAAATTGGGATCCTTTCCCATCGTTTGTGGATGGAGTGGTAGTTGTCATCTCCTTGGAATGGCCAGAATAATTGTTCACAACCTTTTCCCTTTTAATAACAGACTTCTCACAATAGCTTAGGGCTGGCACATATCCATTCTCATTCTACGGGGGAATGGGCAAGGAAAAGGCCCCGAGATTTGATGGGCTTCAAATTGCAAACATGTTGATAATGCCCTTATCTTCAAGCATATTTGTCCATTTGTGTCAACTTTGTACAACATGTCCTTTGGATTACATTACAGGTAAGGTCATACATGGACTCCTGATTGCCCGGTTGCGAGAAAAAAAAATAAAAATAATAAAAAAGAGTAAGAAGAAAAAGCTTTTTATGGGGCCCCTGTGATTATTTAATTCGGGTATATCCTGATAATCGTCTAGCCGACTGTATTATCTATAAATATTTATATTTGCACATGGTAGGCATCTAGCTCGCTACTCACGTACCTTCTTTTTATACTCATTCGTATGATTTTGTTAGTAAGAAAGATTGGGGCATTTTCCGCAAAATAGATTACATTCACCTGATAAAACAGATAACGCTGAGATGATGATAATAAGATGAGTGATGATATATACAAGTATGGAGAATGTGTTTACCTGTTAGGGGGCGTGCCTAGTAGAGTTTAGTTCACAAAAAACTTCTTCTAATAGATATTTGATTGAAATAGACTATGTGGAAGATATCAATTTCTCGCCTAAATTGAATCGGTGTTAAGACGTTTTCGCTCTTGTTCAAAGAGTCAAAGGGAAGAGAATAGAAACAGAGTTTGACAACAAGCAAGTAGAAGTTTGATCTTTTTTTTCACTAAGTATGTCACATAACTTGTGAAGTGAAGGGTCCCTTTAAGTGACAAGAAAAGGAGAGAGAGGTCATATCAAGTATTACAAAATTTCACAACTCACCTTTTTTACTCCATGTCAAATACAAAAGAAGAGGTCCACTGTGGTTTAGTGGAATGAGAGAATTACCATTTTATTTTATTTTATTTTTTAAAAAGAGGTGATTTTTGAAGTTTTATATTTTTTGAGATGACCTCTTTTATTTTTATCTCTTAGAAGTGACCATTCATTTTAATTCATTTTACAAGTAAATTACTCAAATAGTGAATCCAAACTTTTAACCTCTTTTTGGAAGACATGGCTAGAAAATGTAAGGCAATAAATAAGTTTGTGAGCGTTAGTTAGATGAAATCGTGGTGTCTACTTGGAGTTGTATTTGTGGTTTTGATTGCGGCCTTTCCGTTTTAATACACTTGGCTTTTTAAAATTCCAATCATATTTGATCGGTAGAACATAAGGTTGGCTTGATTGCTACAATATTAGAATTGCCTTCTCGCCCCTTGGAACAATCTTAATTTTAGAATTTGAAATATTATTTTTAAAATTAGCATTTTTTAAAAATTTCAACTCCATCATAGGGGAACGAAGAAAGAGGGTCTTGAAAATTCTATTGCCCCTTTTCTCTGGACGAGGCTGAAGGGGTGGAACTTGGGAAGAGTGTATGTAAATCAAAGTGGAATAAAAAAAAACAAGTAAAAGGATATGCTCTTTGCAAACCTAACTTAAAGCAAACAACATTTGGATGCATTCAATGGTAGAGAATAGACACAAGTGTGTTCATAGAATCAAATAATGAGATTCTCCAATATTTAGAAATTCCATTCTCATCCAGCTGCCCAAAGTTCAGTTCTTGGATTCTCTGTGGTGCATGTGCTTGTGGTCTTCCCCACAATATATATTATATACTATGACGCACTCTCATGTCAGTAACAGCCACGTTTCTCAAGGTCCTATCCACCTTGGCTAGTAGAACCAAAAAAGGTGTGTTAATGACCAAAAAAGGTTGAGCATTACAAGGGAACGTGTGGCATTATGATATCATGGGAAGATTTTCTCCCATCACCCAAGTGCATTGATAGTCCAACTCGATGGCATCCACTTGGGTCACCTTTGATCCTCCTTCCACTCTTACCCTCCCACGATTTCTCACTATGCCCATCTAATCGTTTATTTCCATTGCATTGAATATTTGAAAAAAATAATTATGGTTGAAAACTATTAAACTTTATGGCTATTAAATCAAGAATTAAGATAGTTTTATAGTTAAAATAATCTGATAATCTTATTTTTTGGCGTGACCCTTATCAATAAAGAGATCTTTCTATCTACTCTCAATTCCATGATATAAATGCATCCAAGTGAACCCTATGAGTTGGAATGGTTTGCTCATAGCTGAAACTTGTCCAATATTATAGAACTTTTTCCAATTATTATATAACTCCGACTATTTTAGCCCCAAAAAAAGTTAAAAGGAAAACTCATGACTAACCAGATTTGCCGAAGTAATTCACCATCATCAAGAACCCATTTTTTAGTGGCAGTCTGTAAAGATATGCTAGTTATGTGCCCAAATTACTGTTGCTAGTGGTTTAAGCTTTCAAACTTCGAAAGTACCATCCAACATTTAAAGCTTGAAAATTACATGAAGTTACAAAATATCATGCATTCCCACTATAAAACCTTATAATTGGAGGAATTCCAAGTGTCCATATCATAACATTTGTGGCCCACCAAAATCTATCAATGTACGCAACTTAACGAATTTTTTCAGTAGAAGACAACACAAATAACGTCAGGGCTTCATCAGTCCCAAACGATTCACCTATAGGTACAAGAAATGAATTTTAATTTTATGAAGAGGAGACTTTTCAAATATATAGAAATGTACACTTTCGTAATATCTCTCCAACTTTCCTGTTGTCTCTAACACCAAATGATTAGTGATAAAGGTGTTGGGTTTATGCCTTTAATTTTGGTTTAACATGATGGGTCCACGGTTAACTAGGTATCAATTTAAGATTAGGGGTATTTTGGTAATTGCACCAGGGCATTCTTTGTGGGAACAAAAGCAGAGATTATATATATCATATAATCTGTAACCCTAGATCTGTCTAAAAAGAGGTGAGAGCTCTTTTACCCATGATGTTCCCACACTATTTAGGAGAGACGATGTGAGAGAGTGAGAGTCTTTATATGCTGTGCTTGATACAGTGAAGATGATTGTTTCTGTGCCATGGATGTAACCTTGATTGGGTGAACTACGTATTTCTCTATGTCTCTTCTTGTGTGGTTGCTTGATAGTCGATTGTTTGATTCATGTATGCACACAACGTAAGGTGTCATAGTCACAACAATTGATATAGCATTCGTTGGAAAAAGTGGCGTAGCAAAAAAAAAAAATACCTACAATTGACGAATCAATCACGATGAACACAAACAATCGCACCATTAACCAATCACTTAAATGGACATAATAATTTTACATGGTTCAGCAAACTTGCCTATTTGCACGAAGGAGAGAAACTCATCTATTATTCTCCCATCTCAATCTTTTTAAGAATAATGTGGTTCACTCTTTCTTCTCCACTATTATGCTGTGGAGTACTAGAAACTGTTTTTCAATTATGTCGAATGCCATGCTTACTTTTCAAATATATAAAAACGTACACTTTCCTAACATCTCTCCAACTTTCCTAATGTCTCTGACACCAAACGATCGGTGATGGAGGCACCTCAATTATGGGGTTGATCATTGGTCCAAAGGTTGGAAAATTCACTCCTTGAGCCATTCAACCATTCGATATGATAAGCTCCATTACCTTCAATTTGATTCCCCCATCCATTGTGGGGCTATGATGGAAAACCTACGATCTAACGACCAAATGAATGTATCATCATCCACACTGCCAAAGGGAGCCAAAGCACTTTGTTCATGGCTTATGGTCAATGATGCACTGATGAGACATGAATAAGGCAGGGACACGCTATATGGCAAGGATATGAATTTTACACATAAAAGTTGAAATGTCCAGAAATAACATAAGACAATACTGTGTCCATTTTGAAGTGTTTGGATAACATGGCCTCTAAGACGGATCAAATTAGGTGATTCAATTGAAACACTAGCTTATGAATGGGCAAGACAGATTTTACACAGAAAAAGGGAAACGTCAAATTATGATAGGACACAATACTCTGTACTTACAAGTACAATAGTCGGCAAGGGAAATCACATGGCTTGATTCAATTGAACTTTGGCTTATGGAAAGGCAAGGACACAAGTTTTACACATAAACATTGAAATATAGGATACCATCCAATAAAATAATGTGTCTTCTTCGAAGTATCCGGTATCATATTCTATGAGAAGAATCACATGGCTTAATCCACCTGAAACACTGGCTCAGGGAAAGCCAAGCAAACCAAATATACGCTTCTGGTTGGTGATACGGATCGAGTGGTCCACGTGCATTGGATTTTATTTCCAGTTTGGACAGTTCAAATGCCTCATCACATGATGTCTCAAAATGACCCACATATATAGATGAAAGAGGTGCTGCCATAAGTTGAGCTGATTCTCTGTTCATACATGAGCAAGGGAACTAGAATAACAAATACATACATTAAACAGCAATACAATTGAACACAAGGGAACTCTGCTGGTCCCACAAATTGACCCTCATATAACTCCATAGGATAAGATTCTCTATATTAGACAATTTCTAAACTATGAGCTTTATATAAACAGAATCACAAGAAATCTGCAATACATTAAGGACTTTTTTGGTAGGTATACTTTTATTTTTATAGACCATTCAAAATAGAGCTATTAAAGAGCCATAAAAAAGAGAGGCTACAATCAAACTATATGAGGCTACAATTAAACTATGTGTTTAGCAATACAAAGAGATATGTTAAATAGACTTTTTTAAATCAATAGTTGAAAGGTTTTACAAATTTTTTAAAAATCTATAAAGAATAAAGCTTTGATAATCTACCCCATACATATATTCATCCTTCAAATGAAATCTAACGGTTTGGATCTTGTATTTGGAGTCCACATATTTCAAAAACATGATAGCAAATAGCTTACATTTTTTAGCAAATATCTCAATATTGGCGACGATCCAACGGCTGAAATTCAATCTCCTAATAATCATTGACCATATAAGCATTTTTAATGGTTTGAATCATGATTTATTATCTCAAATATAATAATAAAGAGGAAAAAAATGGATTGTTCGGGCTAAAATAAAATTGACTTGTATTACATCAATGGTAGAATGTTTTTCACAAATATCTTGAGATTTACAAGAAATCAAGCCTTAAAAATTGACTCTTTAGTTATGTTAAGACTTCCAAACATTTCCAATTGTTTGGATCTTGTGTTTGGAGCCCACAAAACTTAGAAAAAAAATTCAAAGGCCCACGATTTTGTGCACATATTTGAAGATTGATGATGATCCAACGGCTGAAATTTGGGTGAGTGGCCGTATTTAATCTCTTGAACATTTCCAACGGTTTTTATTTTCATTTATCCTCTCCGATTTAATGAAAAAAAAAGAAAGTGACTCGGTGTGATGACCCAAGGTGTACTGTAGCAGAGCCTCTTAAAATTTTCCTCTTATTTTGAAGAGCTCATATTTGAGGCATTTGGTTTTAAAAGATTTTGCCTCTTTTTCTCTAAAGCATGTAGAGCTTTAAATGGCATGCCAAACACTCTAATTTCTCAAAACTCTGTCAATTTTAGACATTTGGAGAATAAGAAGGTAGAAATAGAAATGCCAAACATGCATTATATCAATGAATATTTAGCTTTGAATTCTTTAAATTAAGTGCCAGTATCACTTAATCAAACTGAGGACACCTATTAATTGCACGTCCCCACTATAACATGCGAATTAGTCTGCCCATCTCATGTGTCAACTCTCAAGCATCCAAGTGGGGCCAAATACATCTTAAGAATATAAAAGAAATTCTAAAATAGTATGAAGAAATGCAATTTTAATTTTTCAGTTACATGTACTGATCATTACGAACAGATGTTGTTCCATGGCATACATAGATAAACGTGTGTATTAGATGTAAGCATAAATGGCCCTTAGGAAAAACTTTAACGGATTGGATTTGCATTTTGACGGATCGATTTGCATTATGAAAAACAACCAATATTGGGCATACCTGAATCCATCGCGAAACGAAGAGGAGATCCGTAACTTTAACTCTCTCAGTCTTCTCGTAATGCCTGCTGATCGATGGGAATGCCAAGCAATAATAGTATGTATGAAGATGAGAGAGTTCCCAATGCCTTTTATAGACTCCGCTAATGCTTTCCTCCCCATCAACGGAAAGCCTTCCATGATCGCACGACTGGAGAGTTTCCAGGGTCGTGGCTTTAGTGGAAGACGTATACTTTGAACATATCAAAGTGAGTGGTGGTCATGTGGGCCACCACCCATGATATCCAACATTAGAGACTATAAAGTCAATAAAACCCACCAAAAACTGCATTTAAGAAGACATAAAACAAACCCACCAAAAACTACACTTACGAAAAGAAAATACAAGCTTCAGAGAAAAGATAATACAAGCATCAGAGAGAGAGAGAGGAGAAAATCCATATCAGCTCCGTAACAACAATCTTAGCAATTCTCCTTAGAATCTAGAGGTCTCTAACTTCAAAGACGTTGCGATTTTTAACTACAATGTCATACATGTGCATGGATTTGAAGCGGGTGAAGTCCTTTGGGAGGGAGATGAGATGAACTGAGGATTGCTTGTGGAACTGGAGGAGATCAGGGTCATCATAGTACCTCTCCCATCCAAGTCCAGACAGCTTTCTCTCCAGCGACGCATAGGAGGTGATCACTTCATTGGTGGGAGTGTGGACCAGGACCTTCCGGCGGCCACTTCTTGACTGCCGCCCGTCCACCGTTTCAGTTGCGGGGTTTTCGACAAGGCGAACCACTCCATTCTTGAATACCCAGACACCAGACATGCTTATTTCTATGTTGGTTTCTATCAGATGGAGAAGAAATGGCAGAAATGGAGGGGAAGATGAAAGAAATGAAGAGAAGTGTTGGTTATGGCTTCTTAGTGAGGAGGGAGGTTGTAGGGGTTTATATAGAGGGGAACTTTGAATACTAAGAAAGGTAAATTCACATAGAACCGGCTGCTATTTTTGGGATTTACAGATGACCACCTTTTTTTCATTTCTTACATGCATCACCCTATTGTCCTTGGACAATATCATCAGCCACCTTAGCCTAAAAGGCCGCCTTTACCATTTTCATATATTGGATTGTTTTCTTTTTTCTTTTTCTTTTCTTTTTTTTTTGGTAAAAAATGGATTGTCACTAGAAACCACTAAAAAAAGGATAAAATTCCCTTTTAACTATAGTTCGCATGTACAACATTTAATATTTATATAAGTTTTAATCTGAAAGAAAAACTATGATCATTTAAAAGATGCTAAAACTACCATGGCAACTCTACTTAGAGACAAGAATTGAGTTGGTTCTTAGTTTTAGTCAATTTGATTGGGTCAAGCACTAAGTTTGCAGAATACTACTCTAAAATATGATATTTTTACATTTCAGAAAAAATTTAGTTATAGTCGGCCAAGATAATGGAAAAACCAAGCCAAGTCAGGAGTGAATGTATACTAGGTAAAAATTATAAATAGAGGTGTTTGTTTGTAAATATTAGAAAAGGCAGGTAGTGAAGTCCAAATGTTTTAAATTAAAAAAATGTATAGTAGGTTGGGCACATAGGCATGTTAGGGTTTGAATTTGCCTATGGTGTGGCTGATGTGGACCCCTTTACAAAAGGTATCTAGAAAACAAGTGTGGTAAGGGAGGGTGTTTCGCAGTAGGAACCAGCTCAGGAAATATGTACTGTTTGTTGGATGTCGATTTGGGGAGAAATGGAGAGAAGTTGGGGGCCTCGGACCTGGGAAAGAGATGTCTATCCAGTGCTGAGAAAAGCATATACATGAAGTGTTGGTGTATGTCGACACTATACACTGAATGTGGGTGTGTAGCTTGATGGGATGATGGGTGGGGCCCACATCTTGTTCCCGGCGTTGTTACAAGATCTCTTGCTCTCTGGTGGGATTGCTGGCTGGTCTGGTACGCCACAGAAGTTCATTGAACATGGAATGGAGATGGAGGTTAACTTCATACATGGGTGGTCCATGGCCCATCTAATGAATGGCTCCACTCTCTCTCTCTTTCCTTCTCTCATCGTACCTGGGGTTTTTTTTTCCAAATAAGAACCAGTTTTTATAGACTCATTTGGATATACGGCATAATAATCAAAGAGGCGTGACACTAAAATAGTTTTAAGTGGGACTGAATTGATCTCATATTTAACCTTTAAGTCTTCAAAGTTTAATTATTTTATAGTTAGTAAATCTATGTTGATAACATGAACATTGAGTAATTCCGAGAACCGTGCAAAATTTGGACTAATGTCAATTCCTACGTTGGTAAATGAATTGGATTAATCAAGTGCAGTCCTCAAGTATGAAAACTAGAAAAGAAACTTATAGGTAAAGTGGGTTGTCCAGAGAAATCCGTATATAAGAAAGTGGGCCCTTACCTGCTCCAATCAAAGGATCCGACCCAGAAAAAAATTGGTATGTGCCCTAATGATGATTGATACAGTTCAACCCTGAGGCCCCAATTTCACCACCATAGATTATTATTCTGGATAAATCAAGTCTATTACATAGAGTCTGGCCGTCTGGTTCAGGTCTCTGAACTTGATTTGAGTTTGGATATGGGTTTTCTACACTGGACCCATGAAGACTATTCCCATTTCATTGAGGACCCAAACTCTCTCTCTCTCTCTCTCTCCCTCCCTCTCTCTCTCTCTCTCTCTCTCTCTCTCAGAAACCATGAAGTTATAATATAAAAGGAAGTATTTTGAAACCATGAAAGTAGGATTTTGATTTTTCCAAACGTGGAATTTTCAGAAGCAGAAGGAAAAGTCATTGGAAAGGGTCTTGGTGGGCATCTTATTATAGTTATAATCTCTTTTGTTGCTTTTGTAGTGAAAGGTTTCCCAACGTAGACTCGCCTAACTATTGACCTTTTCCTTCCTTTCGGTATTATTACCCACCGGCCTCCTTAGTCCTGACTTTGAAATTTAGCTATTTTGATGCATATATGTATCTAAATTATGAGGCTTGATTTGGTACCCTGCCCACTCTCCACTGTAAGCTTGGCCACCAAATGATCCTAGATCGCCTTCCCACAATTAGACTAATGTTGTGTGACTAGAGCTAAACCCAATAGTCACAAACCAACAAATAAACATTTAGAGCAGAGGGGAATCAACTGTTTAGATCGTGCAACAATTTTCTCCTGTGCCCTGCACATGGGGGTTTGAGATGGGGGCGGCGTTTGGTGATGGTCCTGTCCTGCAGGTGCACATAGAAAATTTTCCTTCCAATGTATGGATTGATGACAATGCACACTAAGACTTAAACGAATTTATTTGGCAAAATTTTCTTCAGTTCATATCGATGTATGTAAAATTGTTACATTTTGAGACATGACACATGTTAAAAGAATAAATATAGTGTAAAATGAATAATACAAGAAAAAAAAAAAAAAGAATAAGTCAGTGGTTGTCCACCATGATCAACGTCTCCGAAGTTAGCTGATATTCCATTGCCTACCAAAAAGATGATACATTTCATGCATCCATTAACAATTAAGCATATATAGTTTGATCATCCTTTGTTACCCTAGCCTGCTGCTTTTTCTCCATGCCACATGATCATGTGACATGGACACAACAATGCACTAAGGCCATTTGGTGGGCCCCAATGCTATGTTACCATCACCGATATTCGTCTACATCTAGCTTGGATTGCTAAAGCATTTTTCCCACACTTTTTCCTTATCTAAAACCTGCATTCTATGCTATCACTGTTGAACATACTGGAGGCTTCCCTTTGATCAGAGAGCAGGCTCTTCCCCATGGCTGTGGTTACTCTTCCACTAGGAGTGGACTTATATCCCCAAGGCTGGCTGGAGTCTCTCATGAGTCTTAGTTTCCTTGGCTCCTAACAAAAAAATAAAGGTTATGGATTGAACCCAAATTAGACCTGTTTAATAACTGACTTACAATTGTCAAACTAAAGCTAACCTGAAAATAAAAAGGGTCAACCGTAATCCGAACTGTTTTTGTACCAGGAAACACAATGGGTAGGGAATGCCTTCATTGGGGAGAACCTAGCCATCCAAACTGAAACATACAATAGATTGTTAATTAAAGGAAGATGATTGAAATACTTCTTGACTAGGGTCTCAGCCACAACAAAAGATTTTGGCATCATACTATATCCAGTGTGGGACCCGTTGTTTTAACTAGTTATGAGTCATTTTTGAATGTGTAACTTCAGAACTCCAGTTCCCACAGTTCTCATGTTTAGTTGTATGGACAGATTTTATGGGTTTATGTATTTTCTCAACGATACTTCTTACTGAAACAAAGCAAGTAAAAGGTTTACCTCGGGTTTGGAATGGAGAGATGAAGTGCCATTGAATGTGTGGTCATTTTCATTCAGTAAAAGATGCTGCAAACAAGTCAAGGTGAATTTCAGCCAACGGGAATTTGATTAAAGTTAAAGCAAGAACAACATGATTACGTATATAAAAAAAAATTAGTAGTTTATGCCTAACTTTGATTTAACAAACAAATGGGTTCGGGCCACATGTGCGGAAAATGATATTTCTCATAACTTGAGGATAAAGTGACAAAAAGTCAGCGCCGACTCTCAGTGAGGAGCTGGGGGTGGTGGAGAAAATTATGATAATGTTATCATCGCCCCAAGTAGTAGCTCAACTGGCCTATTACCGGAGTTTACTCTTGAAGGTTGTGGGTTCGAACTGGAGCCATTATAAAACAAAAAAAAAAACTGAATGTATAAGATAGTGTAAATTAGGTAGTAGCTTAAAGTAAGAATTTTGTGCTTTAGTGGGATTAAAAAGACTAGTGGGAAGTCCCTTGCAATGCACAGTTAAGTCCCATAGAAATTGATTTTATTAATTGAAGTTAGTATCTACATTGTACATGTGGGACACCTTACAAAATACTCTAATGAATGCCTCTAATAAATGCCGGTCATGAGCCTCACTATGCAAATACATCAACGTTCATTTAGCACCCAATCAACCCCATGCAAATCATGCACATGATGTTATGCAAGATCATGTATAAGATAGAAAAATGGAGAAATCTGTTAAGGAGGAGAACAAAGTACCATAACCCCACTTGTTTTTGTAGGTCTCTTTCTTCTTGTCTAAGTAAATAAAAAGAAAAGGGCTTTGAGTTTTTTCTGATGCTAGAGATTAAAGGTCTGTCAAAGAGGAAGTTGAAAGGTGGGGTTGGGGTTTTAAAATGACCTTGGGTGATTTGATCAAGAGTTAGCTTTGGGGAAGAAATGGCCTCAATAGATGAGATCGAGGGCATTTCCTTTCTTAAGAGATGAAACATTCACAAGAGCTAAGAAGTTAGCATGTGTTTTGGAGTAATAAATGAGGCTCAATGCGCTGATGTGGCCTCAAGGGAAGAGAGATTTAAGGTTTTTTGTATAACTGTTTTCTAACTTTCAGGAGAAAAGATTGTTATATTTGAAGTTTTCTTAGTTTGAAGCTTGTAGAAGAAGTTTTGTCTTTTAAATAGTGCTATTATCTGTAATAAAAAGAAAAATTAGGGGGCTCCTATATGTATACCGCTCTAAACTCTTCTTACACAGCAAAAAAGAAAAAAAAAAAAAACCAAAACTTCTCAAAATGTCCCTACCCCTTCTTTCCCTACACACCTTTTCTCTCCCTATTTCCTCTCCTCTCCCCTTCCCAACCTCTCCCTTGTCCCAGGCCGGCAAAGGGGCTCTCCCTCTCCCTCCCCTCCCTCTCTCTCTTTCTCACTCTTCCTCCTCCTCTTCCTCCTCCTCCTCCTCTTCTTCTTCTTCTTCTTCTTCTTCTTCTCTCTCTCTCTCTCTCTCTCTCTCTCTCTCTCTCTCTCTCCTCCCTTCCCCCTTTCTCCCCCTCCCCTTAACAAAGAGACTGGGATCTCCCTGCACTGGTGAGATCTCGGATCTCCTTGTAGCAGGGAGATGTTGGTCACCTGCTGTGGGGAGGACGGATGTGGGAGGAAGAGAGAGAGAGAGAGGGCATGGGGAGGTGGGGAAGGGGAAGAGAGAGAAGGGAGGGAGAGAGAAGGTGCGTAGGGAGAGAGGGGTGGGAGAATTTTGCGAAGTTTTGGGGGTTTTTTTCTTGCTGTGTAAGAAGAATCCAAAGTGATGTACATATAGCTGCTTCCAAAAATTATTATGACTTTTTGCATAGCCCACTTTATGATTTTTTAGTTCGACATGTTTTTCCTTGAGAAAAAGAAAAATAATAAATTAATTTCTTTAACAGAAAGGATTCTATCTCCTACGAGAGGGGTAAGAATGTAGGAAACATCTCTCATGTGGAAATAAAAACTCATCAAAAACAATGTTCTTTTGTTGCACAATAGACCTTACACGGAGAGTTGGGTATGAAGGGTAATTTATCAAGTCTCATATTTTGTTTCTTCTTATGGTGATATTTTTCTTTTTCAAATATATTTTTTAGAGTAAATAATTGTAGCATGCAACTTTGTTTGGATATGGCCCACTTAAATATAATGACCAATGAATTTGGATCTAAATTCTAGTCTACGATTAACGTAAATTTTTTTTTTTACTCAGCAAAGGGGTTGGGACTGAATACCTGTGGCGGAGTCAGGATTTTCTTCCAGTGGGGGTAAGCAATAGTTGACTAATGACTATGAAGCAAATTTTTTTTAGAGGGGATCAATAATATTTGTACATTTATAAATTTTTTGCTTATCATTTTAAAATATATTTATTATTTTTTATAATTTTTTAAAAATATATTAAAAAAAAGATCCTATTTGAAAAGACCTAAATGCTTTCAAACTTATGATTTCTCAAAAACTTTAAAGACATTTAAATTACAAAAGTAATATGGTTCACCATATTGAACCTAAATTGGTCAAAATAATCATTTACTCATTTAAGACTAAGAATTGTATTTCACTTGAAGTAAAGTAGGATCTATGCCAGACTGTTTACTTGTACAATAAATCCATCCATAATTAATAAATAAAAAATTGGTTAGTTATGATCAACAATGCCTGTTATAGATGTGAATGATTGAAAACCCATTAATTAATTACTTGTAATCAATTAATAGGCCACGATGCTTGCAATAGTATAAACTATATACCATTAATAGTCATTTACTAATGTTGTAAAAAGGTAAATAATCAAGGTGTAATATCCATACTATCTAGAATAAACACCATCCCTTTAAGTGGTTTCCCCAAAATTTTCACCATACCATAAGATTGAGTACATAATATTTTTAATCGTATGCTTAATAAGGTGTGATTAACTCCTATTTGCATAATATTTGGGGACAACTCAACAAAGGAGAGCAATTGAATTTTTAACGACTTAGATTTCTATTGAGATTATCTAGCTAGCATTTGATTTAATAGTCATACAATTTAGTAGTCCTTTAATCAAAGAATGTTTTTCACTTAATCATAAAAAAGGGTTTGAAATTCAATCTAAACAAAAGTCAAGATAGCCAAATATATTTGCAATCAAAGGCTTCTTCAAAATTGACGTGAATGAAAAATGTTGGGAAAGAAAGAGGGAAGAAAGGATTTAGTTCATGGATTATAAGTTGCAACTTATCCTTAAAATCTGGAGAATGATTTACTCACTCTTTTCCAACCAAGTAAAAAAAAAAGTATCCTCAAGCCCTCTTTAAATTCTCTCATAAAATTGTATACAAAAAAAGAAAAGAAAGTAGATGAGTGGCGGTAAAATTGTCAGGGCCTATAAGCTGCTCCCATAACTTTACATGATCATATGAAGTTGAGTGAAGGAAATTGCCCCCACTCAACTCCCTCTCCCTCTGCCCCTGCCAAATATAAATATAACTTAATTCATACATGTAAGTCATGATGACTTGTACATGTGAGGATATAGATACAACTTACACATACAAGATAATAGGGACTTACACATGTGACGGTACAAACACAACTTGCAAATACGAGGTAATGGTGACCCACACATGTAAAGGGACAAAACACAACTCACATATGTAAGGTAATAAAAACTCACATGTAAATGAGGGGGAGGCTTGGTTTGAATCTATGGCTTTCGAATGAGAACATGCACTCCTTACAACTAAAATAAGGGGTTGTTCTATGCATGTATCCAACGTAGACAACAAATATAGTCAAGTTAGCCTTTCACACCCTTTACTTGCTAACGAATGACTTGCTCCATTTTTATTTTATTTTTTGTTTCTCTAGCCAAGGGGCCTGAATTCTAAGAGAGAGCCCGCACATGCGAACAAGGAAGCCTACATGAGCAGGAACAGAAGCCCACACATGTGAGAAATGAAGCTCGCATATGTAAGAACTGAAGCTCACGCATATGAAAAAGAAAGCCCACACATGTAAGAAAGGCGACATATCCAAGGTTCAAACCCTAGACGAGCAAGTGAGAACCCAGCTTCTGACCACTTAGATAGGGACCTGTTCTCATCTTACCACTTGGGTAAGCCCACCAAGGATCCCCACCCCAGCTTGATACTTATCTTATCTAATTCATATTTACTGTTAAATTAAATCTTCAAAATGCATGTGCATAGACTTGCTAAGATTTAAAGGATCAAGGGTGAAAATACCTGGATGGGGCCAACATATTTCCCCAGTCTTACCAAGGATGCCTATAAATTTCAAAAGGGAAAACTCTCAAATAAGACCTTAAGTTTTTATCTTATTTCAAAAAAGAATAAATTTCAAAACTTTCAAATTAGTCCCTAAGTATTCAAGTAAACTTTCAATTAAGGATATTTGGCAATTTAAAGGTACTTCATGGCGACTTTTTTTTCTCAATTTTCTTGAAGTATTAGAATTACCAATCATTTAAAGCAATAACATGGTTTCAGCAGCCACTACATGTAACCGATCACTGTGGGGACGCAAGTTGTCTTTGAACACCGTGAGGATGCTAAAGAAGGAAATAAGAAAAATATAGAGAAATTGAATGAGAAATTTATTTCAATAAAAGGTAATCTGAGTTTTTTTTAAAAAAACAAAGAGGAAAAAAGTTGCCCGAAAATAGTTTAAATAGACAAATGTCTTTAATTGAAAACTTCTTAAAAAACTTAAGGCCTAATTTGAAAAGTTTTGAAACTCATGTCCCTTTTTGAAATAAGACAAAAACTACAGGCCTTATTTGAAATTTCCCCTTTCAAGAGCCCCATATGCCTCAAGTTTTACATATTTTTGTTATTTTTTTACATTGGCCTCCCAGGTTGGGCTGTTAGTGAGCAGTGGTACTTTAAATGTGGAGATCCAGTGATCAACTTGGACATGTAAGTGATGCTAAAGTGTCACCATTCTAGCACCATTCAACTATAAGCTCAGTTACCCTAGGAAGTTCCTACTACACTACCACACTAAGGCCACAGGGGATTTACCCGACTCCCCCTACACTTGAAGGAATTAGTCCTGCCCAAAAGGCCGGGACATCCTCAATTAGCCAAAAAAAAAAAAAAAAAAAGACCATGAGTGTGTTGGCAAACTAGATCCTTATTTAAAAGTGTATTTTCACCTCTGATGATCCTTGCAAGGGTTTGGAAAGGGGCTTTCAATAAAGGGACTTTCAGTCCCTTACATCCACAACATGGGATCTGCCTGAATTCAAGGTGGGACTAAAAATGGGAACATAACCCAAGTGATAGGGCATCCATGAATGTTTCGTAGTGGTCAAGGAGTCTTCTATTCTTCTGGAGGTCCACACTTCAAATTCTGAAATGATGAGTGCTTTAATCGATGCATGTTTTTTCGGGTGGTTTTATGTATCTTGGGTGGTTTTATATGTCGTGGGTTTCATCGTTGGCCCTACAATGTTTGTAAGGTGGGATTAGGGGTTCCACGTCTTAAAAAATAATAATAATAATAAAATAAAAAATAATTAAAATTTTCATGAAAGTTGGGCGCATGCTTAAATGACTATGATATTTGATCTAATGTAGGTCCCTCGTGTACATGAATGACTCGCGGCCATTGAAACAATGTCCAAAAACGAGAGAGATACTGGCTAAATGTATGACAACGGTTATATGACATATATCAAATGACTTCATGGATTGATGACCAGAAGTGTTCCAATCCAAGCTCTTTAATATCGTAAGGAAGACCAATCAACCAGC
The DNA here is from genome assembly GCA_037013555.1 of Sextonia rubra. Lineage (NCBI taxonomy): Eukaryota > Viridiplantae > Streptophyta > Magnoliopsida > Laurales > Lauraceae > Sextonia > Sextonia rubra. The sequence continues at coordinate 10,772,332 of JASUAD010000007.1, read as the reverse complement.
AGTTGACCACGAAATCATGGTTCACTTGTTTCTTATGGACACACCAGGAATGATGATGACGCATCCATGAAACAATAAAGTCATCAGATGTGCACCTTGGGCCCAGCCCTAACGCAAAGGTGACCAACCTGACCTAACCAAGACCAAAACTCTTGATTACATTATTCGGAATCAGGTCAGCTCGGGAGTGAAAATCAACCCGCAATTTTAATTCAAGTAAGGTTTGGACTTGAAATTAGACTCAGACCAGTTTTGGATTGGGAACTGTAAGTTAAAAAAATTAGGTTGTTGCACAGGTCAAGCCAGATTAAGTCAGCTTTTGGTGGGGGTTCAGGTTTTTTATTTTTGGGTGCAAAGGAGCTTTTCATTCAGCAAGCAAATGACAACAATAGAAGATAAGTCAGACTCCAAAATAAAAAAACATACATCACAAAATAAGACCAACAGTCAGCCCCCTTACACCTAAAAACAGCATCGCCCATTTTCGGTCTAATTACTGATTATATACTTGAATAACAACACTTGACTAACAAATGAGCCGTTGAGTGAACAAGTTTAGGTTATTACTTATGAAATTCAGGTCGGGCCCAAGGATGCTAATGCACCAAGTTGGCCCAACCTTATGCAAGCGTAAACAGCATGGCAAGGACTTGAGCTTTAACTTTTGTCAGGCCCGTGATCTAGACCCTGCCTAATTTTTTTATCGGAGAATTACATAGCCCTGGACCTTACATATTCTGCTTAAAGGCCCAGCTAGTTATAATTTATGGCCTCAGAGACCATTCCCAATAGTCGAATGAGCTTGGGCTTGGACAATTTTGGCCCAGCCCAAGAGCACGGTAGCCGGGTTTAATCTAGTGAAATGGGTCTGAAACAAGATTAGATTTGTCTTCCGGTTGGCTCCTCGAGAATAAGGGTCAGACTCAAGTTGGCCCCAAACCTGCCAACGTGGCCCATCCTAGTTAGCATATTTAATAATTCCTCAAAATACAAATATTTTGTTAGGAAAGACGAAAGAGTACCCACCAAAAAAGGGAACCATAAACCATGATTTGAATTCAAACACCCAAATCTGCAATGCCTTTATACCAACAACCCAACAGTAGTATTGTAACCAAAATCCTCCATTTCTTAAAAACCTGCAATTCTGCCACCCAACTCCACCAAATCCAAGCCCAAATCATCCTCCACAACCTTCATCCCAACACCACCATCAGTTTCAACTTCATCAATGCCTGCAAGTCTCTAGGCCTCTTGGACTCTGCCGTCAACCTCTTCAACCAACTCCACAAACCCCATGTCTTTATTTGCAACAATCTAATCAGGGCCTTCTCCCATGCCCAAATGCACAAACACTCAATTCAAATCTACACCCAAATGCACAAAACCTCCATTCCTCCCAATAATTACACCTTCCCTTTCATTCTCAAGTCCCTTTCTGACCTCAGACACCTCAAAGATGGCCAAGCAGTGCAGACCCATGTCATTAAAACAGGCCATTACGATGACCTTTACGTCCGAAATGCCTTGTTGGATCTCTACTCTTCATGTGGTGATATGAAAACTTGTGAATACCTGTTCGATGAAATGCCTCAGAGAGATGTGGTCTCTTGGACGGTCTTGATTTCTGGCCACCGGAACATGGGGGCTCTCGATGAAGCATTGATTGCTTTTGAGAGGATGCAGTTTGCCGGGGTGTCTCCAAACCCTGTAACGATGGTGAATGCGCTAGCCACATGCGCGAGTTCTGGGGCACTTGATATGGGTGTTTGGATACATGACTACATGAAAAGACATAGGTGGGAACTGGATGCGATCTTAGGTACTTCTTTGGTTGATATGTATGGAAAATGTGGGAGAATTGATGTTGGATTGAGTGTCTTTGAAAGCATGGTGGAGAAGAATGTCTTTACGTGGAATTCGCTTATCAGAGGGCTAGCTTTGGCAAAAAATGGCGAAGAGGCAACATCTTGGTTCTTTAGGATGGAGGAGGAAGGGATAAAACCCGACCAAGTAACTTTAATTGGAGTCTTGTGCGCTTGTAGCCACTCAGGTTTGGTGCAAATGGGTCAACGCATTTTCTGCTCAATAATGGATGGGAAGTATGGATTCTCCCCAAGCATTAAGCATTACGGGTGTATGATTGATCTTCTAGGACGTTCTGGCTTTTTTGATGAAGCACAAGAATTCATAGAGAGGATGCCTTTTGAACCTACTAGCGTTATGTGGGGGGCATTGCTGACTGGTTGTAGAGCTCATGGAAATTTGAAAATGAGTGAGTTTGTGGTAAGAAGGCTTCTGGAGCTTGAACCTGAGAATGGTGCTTACTATGTTCTGTTGTCTAATTTGTATGCTGAGATGGGAAGATGGAGTGATGTTGAAGAGGTGAGGAGGTTAATGAAGAAAAAAGGAGTAAAGAAGGATGTGGGAAGTAGTTCTTTAGAATTAGAACCTAAGGAACAAGCTTATGAATTATTAGCACCTTGAAACTAACTGCATCTTGTGTATGTTTATTCCTCTTTAAACTTGTCTAATGTAAATGTATATTGACCAATACATGTTGGGTTATATTTGGCCTAACAAGATTTTGAGGGACAACCATTGCTTTTCTTGGACTGATTTTGCCATATTATATGTCATATATTGTCAGATTGAGCTTTTAGTATACTTATCGAACTTAGAAACAAATGATGAAAATCAAAGCAAGTACCTTTGCATTTAGAATTTTTACAATACTTTTTTTTTACATCGTGGAGAAATGGGAAATGTGAAGCATTGGTGTCTCCAGGGAAAGCAGTCATTCTATCATCTCTAGTCACTGCACATCCACTGCCTCTTCCCTGCCGACCCTGTTTGGATGTCCCTAGCAAAGCAGGGAAAGCATGATGCCTTACCCCAAATTTGGAATTTACTGTGTTTTGGACCAACCATAAGCTTGTGGGATGTGTATTTGAGGTGGGTGAGCAATATCCTGGCAAACCCAGTCCTCGTTTTTCATGCAGGGTACCCATGCCACCAAAATATGTGAAAAATTTGCTATTTTCTGCAAATCCTAGAGGTCCCTTATAGGAGGAGAATTAAGTTGCTGATTCCAATAATGCAAACATGGGATAAATCTTTCTATACACTGCATGTGCTTTGATGACCACATGATTTGTTAATTCATAAGAGGGATGGTCAATCCCAATACCTTCTGCAGATAATTTTAATTAGAACAGAGAAATTGGCTCAGTTATTATGTCCTACTTACCTAATAATTACATGCGTATGTCAACATTTTTTTTTGTTTTGAACTGCAGTAATTACTCTCCCTACTTTTTCATTACTTTCAGAATCAAATGCTGCAGTCGCCAGTTGGTTTGGCTTTAAAAGAAATCAAAGACTTTGCCCCTACTCAAAGCAAGGAATACCCCTTCATCTTCCTTCATCTCCTTCACTTATCAACATAATGCCATGGATTTAAACCGCACTATCTGCATCCTCATCGGCTTCTCTGCACCGTATCTCATTTTTTTAAACTTGAGAAGATGGAAGAGGGAACAAATTATCAAGGAAAAATTGAGAATCATAGCGGAGGCTCTCGAACATGCTGAGGAAAGGGTGAGTAGGTACCAAGAAAGGCATGACAGGATCCTCAACCAAATGAATTTATACTACTTCTACCATAAAGAATTGGAAGAAGCATTGGCGGGTGCTCGACAGGCCATGAACGAAGCTCTTGAGTTCTCTGTCAGCCTACGACGGATGCAGATGAAGCTCATAAGCTTATCTCTAGATAAAAGTCTGGATGTTCTCCAGTTGGATCGAAATTATGGAAATGTAGCTTGAAAGATATAGGTCTAGACAGTTTCATGATACAGTAACCATGGTAAAAGTTTTCTCTCTTTAATTTGTTTTCTCCATCACCCACTTCAATCTTTTGGTGATTGGATCTGTTGCATTTTTCTTTTTCTTTTTTTCTGTTTTTGCCACAAGGATCTGTTGCAAATTGCTCAAAAAGGATTTGAAGCCTGTTGTTGACATTTATTCATTACTGTTGCAAATTGTTATATGGTCTTGTTCTATATTTGATCTTGATGTGTATATTTTCCAAAGTGGGGGCTGCCATCTAAGGGCCCAGCATTTTTTTTTTTTTGCACCTAGATTATCGTGGCAACAGCAGGAGATCACAACCATCCATCAGGTCCACGGCCACAGACAACTGTAATGGGAGCAGAAAAATGAAAAATCAGGAAAAGCTTCCAGGCCCTCATGTTTACGTGGGCTCGCCCGCTCCTCTCAACACACTCTCAACAGCCCATTCATAACCCATCAAAGTTCAAAAAAACAATTAGCAGTCTACTTACCTTGTTTTACATAAAATAAGCAGTACAATGCAATACAGTAAACAGCATGGATTAAGCAAATCTCATTTAAAATGCCCACCTTAACTGTTCAGCAGTTTTCTAGGAAATTCACAGGATTGTTTTGCCTGCATTAGGGAGAGATGTTGGTACTAGGCCCAAAAGCCCCATCCATTGCATAGTGTTTTTTTTTTCTTTTTTTTAAAAGAAAAGCCTTGACTTGCAAAGTAACTGGGCTGAGTTACCCAACCTAGCTTTAAGGTCAAAAGGGCATTTTAAAGTATGATCCAACCAGTGATTGCAGCCATGAAGAGACCCGCGCTTATAGAATCAAAAGATGAAGCGGATTGCCACAGCAGTTACACCTTGGATGGCAGGAAATATATAGTTGTGGAACAACAGAAAGCAGAAAGATCAGCAGGCCTGTGAAGGGTGTAGGATCAACAGACCCTACATATCTTGGAACCACCTCATCAACCAGGCCACAGTTTACTTTAAGGGGAATTCAGCAGCTGAATCAGGAATTGTGTGGCCCTAAATTCCGAAAATAACGTGGATAGCGGACCACTGCATGAATAAAATGTGGGGTCATTTGGGTAACACTGAATACATGTGATGATCACCTGTCCACTAAAATCTGATCCATCGATTACTCTCCAAACCTAGCTTAACTATTACCGGTGGCCTTCATTTTTCAAGGCTGATCCAGACTGTGCCACCCCATGGAGATCTTGTCCTGCTTAGGGATGGCTATGGGTCGTGTTAAACAGATGACCTGTCCCGACCCACTCCAATTAATGGTGGGTTTTGCTATCTATCGTTTTTTTTTTTTTTTGTGTTTTTATTTTATTAATTTTAATTTTAATTTTAATTTATTTTATTTTACTTTTTTGGAGTTTAGGACAAGCATAACTCGAAAGAGTTTAACCCTACTGGAGAAAGTTTGCATAACTCGAAAGAGTTTAACCCTACTGGAGAAAGCTCAAGTCTTTTCTTTCTTTTTTTTTTTTTTTGTAAAAATGTAATTTAATAACTTGTAGTAAATTTAGCAAAATGCAAGGGGAATTTTTCTGTCCGGCCATCATTAGCCATGTAAATCCACACTTAGTGATGAACGTTAATAAAATTTTCCAAGAAGTTCTCTGTACTGTTTCTTTTTTACAATATTGAAAAATTTTAAATAAATTGTACAAGATCACATAAAATAAAATGATTAGGTGCCGACAGAACTTTTTAAATATTACGTAATTCAATTAAATATTTGTAATATTGAAAGAAAGTGTCACCACAAAAGGTGGTGATATTTAGAACATTTGGTAAATTTTCTCTACTAGGTGACCGCACGAAAAAAAAATAGAGTGTCCCAACAACAACTAAGATAAGGAGTTGTGTGTTCAAACGTCAAATACTTTCCACATGCAAGATAATATGCAACATTTTTTGGGGTTTTTTTTAATTATAAAAAAACGTCTCCAATATTAAATCCGTTTCGTATCTACAACGAAGTACTAGTACTTTCAAGCATTTGACAGTTTCTGGAAAACAGCCATAACAATGATAAAAAAGACTATAACAGTGTATTTTGCATTCATCAATGCTAACCCACTCACACCCAACTAATAATTGAAAACAACTAGTACAGAAACAGGAAGACAAATATTCATACACTTTTGAGCTTAGTGTCCTCTTTTCTTACAAGTCACAATGTTCTTGTTTTGCATCAATCTCGACCCCAGCTAGCCCCCCAGATAATTGTTACCCCCAAGATAATTGTTACAAAGCTCGCTCGCCCATTCCCCTTGGCGCCGAAAACCGCTGTAGCCATACAACTGGGAATTCCAACAAATTCCCAAGCAACAATATTCTTCAAAGCGGGTGATATGGCACATAACCAAGCGTGGACTTCACATCAGTGACTATATCACTACACCTCATCAGTAGGGTCAGCAACTGATGGGAGATGTCTACTGCGCTTTCCTTCCTTCCCTCTCCCTCATTATAAAGGGATAGGTGCACATGTTGTGGTGCTTTGCTAAAATGACCGCGGCTCTCATGTGGGTCCATTGCATGAGATAATGAAGGGTGTGGTGGCAACGAAGGTGGTGTTGGAAGCACATCCAGTGGCCACGAAGGTTGAAGAAAAGGCAGCGAATTTGATGGTGGGGGAAGCAACATATCAGGGTTACGAGAAGGAAGAGGAAGAGGTATTGGAACAGGCGGAATAACCATCGTTGATTTTATGTTGTTAATATTAACATCAAATTCCATGGAAGATGATGGTGCTCCATCTGCACTACTACCATTGTTACTACCACTAACCATCATCTGTTCTCCCCTACTATCATCACCACCTAAAACGAATTTTACACGGGGACTATCTTTTGGAAGGGCCGCTGCTGGAGGCACCTCATCACCCAATGGCTTCTTCAGGCAAGATTTGAGCTGTACAGATGTCTGCCGCTGCAGCCGCAGCTCCCCAACAAGGTCACTGCTGCTGGGCCTAGGTGGTGGGGTATCATCAGCACCATTGTCCACACATCGCTTCTCCGTTTCAGGCAGTTCCGAAGCTGGCAACTCGAGTTCCCGAAGTGTGTACCTCACCTTCGCCTGGCCAAAGAGAGAGTTGTTTCGGATGGCATGGTTGTAGGCTGCTTGAGCATCGGATTTGTACTTGAAGACAACTCGGCATGTCGACGATTTCCAATATACACGCATGCCTGATACATCGAGAGGGCCATATCGTGCAAACCTTGCCTTCAGCTCCGGAGCTGATGGTAGTGTTGTTTTAGGAGGGAATTTCATCACTAAAGCCGTGGGTTTAGTTGCCCTAGCAGGCAATTCTTGTTTCTTCACAGAATCCATCTTAGTTGGCTGTGTCGGAGCCACTGCTACTGTCTCTTTCTGCCCTACTTTCTTCTGTCCATCCAGTGTCTTCTGACCACTGGCCTTCTTTTCCAAGGCCAGTTGCTTCAGATCATTCAGTTTTTTTAACCTCTTTGCAGACATTTCTTCTTGTCGATCAGAAGGGCCCCGCTTCCGCCCTGTTTTTGAGGGATCATCAAGCCTAGAAGAATGTTTCAGAGATTTGGATGCAGGAGCCTCCTCTTTTCCTTCCACTGTCAAAGGAACCTCAGCATTTCCAGTGCTCAGTTCCTGCAATGCCCTACCCACAACAGATATAGCGGCACCAGGTTCAGATGTTTCGGATTCTCCAGCTGGTGGTAAGACCAAGCTCTTTTGATAAACAAGCGACCGAAATTTAAGGAAAACCTGACGAACAATGGCAGGACTATTGCGTTCAAAAGCATGAAATGGATCAAGAGCAAGTGCTAACAGATCATTCACCAGCCTGGGAAGTTCAAGCTCAGCATTTACAGTATCAGCTTTTGAAAACAGTGTGGCAGAATCAGACCTGATTCCATCTTTCCTTTCTGACTCTATCAGAGTATGCTCCCGGCTATCTGAACCAATCCCAATAAACTTTCCTGCTAATTTTCTTGATGCCTCACCACCTTTCAAAACTTTTGGATGCTGCCGTTGATGATCCAAACCTGTTTCCAAACCAAAATCCTTCTTCTTCTTCTTCTTCTTCTTCCTCCTCTTCTCCCCCATGATGTATTTCTCCTCGCCGAAATGAGCATCATCAATTGGGCGTTTAAGAGACTTTGTGATCTTTCCAACCATCGCATCCCCATGAGGTGCTCCAGGAGCCTCACCAGAGAGAGAATCATCACCAGACATGGATAATCTTCCAACATTGATGTTTCCTGTCACTGGATCCTGTACACGATTTTCTTCAACAAATATACCTTCCACCTCTTCTCTGACAGCTCTGCAAGCACCATCCACGATGCTAAGTGATTCGGATTTCCCCAAGTCAGTGGTTATGCTTGTGGTTTGAATTGTCCCATCCAACTTTGTTCTTCCAGTCATATCACGAGATGCATCCATCTCCTTAGCCAGAGACTCCATTAGCAGTTTCCCTTCTTCAGTTCCTCCTTGCATAGAGAGACCAGTCCCATGGGCTGGAGGCCGACTCATTGAAAAATCCACAGGAACTACAGTTGGTGAGACAACAAAATCCTGAGACACAGCTGAATCTGACTTAATAAGAGGTGTTCCATATTCCTGACTGACAACCTCTTTTTGTGCCTGTTTTGTCGAAAGAGCGTGCTTCCCTAGAGCAGCAGGAGCTCTCTTCTGCAAGACATAATCACCAGACGGAAAGTTGCCAGATGCATCTTTGAAAGCCAATGAGGGTACAACATTTGCCTGGAGTTGACTGGCATGATAGAATTCTTGCTTTGCAGCTTTTTTTTCATTTAATTCATCTCTTCGTTTAAACAAATATTTATCTTTCTTCGACAAACCCTTGACTTTCACAGGCTTTCCAGAGTTCTTCCTTTCACCCAAAGCTTCAGCAATAACAAGAGGACCGCTCAAAGGAGCTGGTAAAGAATGGTACCAAATGAATGGATTAGACAAGCAGAAGCTGAAAAGCAAGGTGCTACTTCAATCTAAACACCATGACAATTTTACAAAACCACAAGTATATAAGAAGATAATAAACATTTAAGAGCACAGCTCAATAAGCATACAGTTAAACTCAAGAACCGAATGCCATAAATTTCTTTAATTCTATTAAGTAGGGATCTGACTGGACTGATGACTTGGCACAGGCCAAAATATTAACAGGCCAATGGGCATGCCCAAGACAATTTCTTTGCTTAATGCACAGGCTTGGGCTGGGGGGAAAATCCCGCTGGGCTAGAGCAGGGCCATATATAACTAAAGGGAGTTTGGGCCTCGACGCATACGATTAGGACCCAACTTCTACCCATTGTAACCCCTATCTCTAATAACTGGATCAAAATTATATAGTACATGTATGAACGGTAGGTGTGTAAATGAGCCAAGCGTATCCTTTAGCTTGAGCTCAAGACGAGCCAAGCTGAGTTTTGACCGCTTGAGTTTGAATTGGATTACATAGAGTTAGGTTTCATAGTACTAACCTGAGCCCAAGCTCGAGAAAATATGATCAGAATACAAGCCCAACTATGCCAGCCTTAAAGCTTGGTTCAATTAAGCATATCAAATAGAGATCAAGTGCAGCCCATCAAGCATAAAAAAAATATATAGGAAAACTTTCTCCTTGGCACCACTTCTATGAACAATAGCAGAGGGCTACTATGTGGAATCCACTTTTGGTTAGTCGTTACCCAAATCAAGAGGAATAAAGGGAGAAAAGAACTCTGCCTAAGAGGGGAGTGTAATCCAACTTTATTTGTCATATAAAAGATCTAGTTCCAAATGTTTCCTGAACATTGAAACGTTTCCATTTGAGCTGGGCCACAAATTCCAGTTTCACATGACAATATGGTTACACCATGTGTTCAGAGTGCTGCAGACCTGAACACAATGAAGATTAAGTTGTTAGACTGAATAGTTCATTCCAACCAACTGGACCAATAACTGTCATCAAGACACCAAAACACCAACTAAAACCAATAACTGGTTCACTTCAGTCAGAGTCAGCAAGTCAACTCTACTTATAGGGCACTCAGTAAAACAGAGCCCAAGTGTTTCCTAAAAAAATAGGCAACTGAAATTTTATTAAAAAAAGAAGTGAATAAAGTGGTTACAAGGGCCTCTACCCAGGTAGGTGCCACAAAAGGAAATGAATCATAAGAGATCCGATTACTCAAGGAAAAATCAATCACAAAAACAAATATTGACACCAAATGCAAATACTGCCCCTTAGCTAATCGGCAATAGAAAAATTCTGGAAAAATATTGAGGGCATGTTTGGCCATGGTCATTGGGTCAGAATACTTGCCAATTTTCCGTGATCACGTGCCAAACCCACGTTCGGTTGTGCAAGGAAAACCGAGAAAGGAAGTGAAAAGCCTGTCTCTGCAAATATTCTGGACATCAGACCTCCCCAGGTCAGATTTTGAAGACCAAAAGAAGACAGAAGTTCAGAAAGGCGAAGCTACAGTGCTCCAGCCAGTTTTGTAGTGGTCACCGTGTTTTTTGATCTTTTGGCTTTTGTGCGCTCCCCAATAAATATCCAAACCATCAAACATGTTTCAAGGTCCAAAACAGCTGACTAAAGATATCAGTCGTTGCTTAATCACAAACTTTGAGATATTTGCAAAAAGGTTCAAAACAATAGATGATCAATTCTGAAATTTCGTGGGCCCCATATGAATAATCTGAAACATTCAAACTGTTCAGAAGGCCAAAAATGGCTAGTGGTTAAAATATGGTTGCTTACTTCATTGTGGATCATGAGAAAAAAAAACAACAAAAAAAATATATCCCAACCGTTGATCTCCAACAGTGCAATAAACGAGATTATTTGCAGTCCGTTTTCTTCAATTTTTTGGTTTTTATGGGCCCCAAAATCATGATCCACCATGCATCATTTCCAAAAGATCATACACGACTAGAGGCTCAAATTTTAGCCATTGATTAGTCCTTGACATTGAGATATTTAAGAAAAAGTCCGAAACCTCAAATGTCAATTTTTTCAACTGTAGGCCCCATTCGCAAGATCCAAACCATTTAGGTTCTCTAATGAACCAAAGTTAGCTATGGGGTGAAAGGTCAGCCCTTGATTTTTCATGGATTATGAGAAATTTGCAAAAAGAAAGAAACCAATAGCCTTTGGATCACGCAGTGTAGACAGTCAGATTCCTCCCTGTTTACTTTACCAAACTGGGAACTCTCCTTAGAAATCCTCTATGAGGATAGCTTTTTTCCAGCTAATCAAAGGAAAACTCTAAATAGAGGATTATTCTCTGTTTGTTAAACGTGCCCTGATAATTCTCTACGCTGATAGGCAACCCACAGATATGTAGTCTGGGCCCACTCAATAAATTGCAATGGACCGAAAATGAATCCAGAAACTGGTGCATGCGCACAGCATACAGACACCTGATGCCAATGAACAGCTTAAACTGTGATTTTTAAATTTGATAAGTTCAAAAGTTCCAGAATCCTTTGAAGGTGAGGGCGAACTAGATCTCAGGATAAGGCCTCACTAGAGATATATATTCACATGCACAGTGATGTCCACGCCGGACGAAGTCGTCTGAGGATATAGATTGCTAAAATGATTATAACAGATACTGTTCACAGAAAATAAGTAACAGATGGAAGCCTTGATGAGTAACACAGCGTTTATTAGAAGCACAGTGTGATGAGGCATGATTATGTCTTTTCTTTTTCTCTACAATGTGGTTTCTTTTCCCATTAGTTGTTTCATGAGAAGAAGGAAAAAAGAACTATATTTTAGAAAAAATGCAACTCCATCGCAATGGTCAAGATATATTGGAGCAGGAATAGTTCATCAGAGATGGATAAATGAACTCTTACGGTGGGCAATCACAGTTCTTTTAAAAAACACAACATATTTTGCAAAAATTAGTTTGTCATATGAGCCCGCTTTCTGCCTATGACATATTTTAATTGGCTCCATTTTGTCTCTTGCTTAGCACCTGTACTTGAAGTCTTTTCAATAAACAAATTTTTTGTCATCTATCAAAAACTGGACAATAAAAGACATTAAAGATGGATAACAAACAAATTTCTCTTCAGTCATCAAGTAGCAAAGAAACAATTGCACAATTGATTGCCAAGTACCAATAAGAATGTGATATTTGAGATAAACAAATCCAAAATATTTCCTCGAAAAAGAATCATTAATAATTAGTTTACCATCAAGCAAAGGGAGGCGACATTTAAATATAGACCACCATTCTTAATCTCATAATCCGCAGCAAAGAAGTAAACAGAAAAAAGAACAAAGTAATAAATATAAAAGCAAAGAAAACAGTGTTATGAATACCTCGAGGTGGAACCCTATCAGGCTGTTCTAATACCCCAAATGCATCACGGGGAGGACGTACTGGTTCCATCCCAAATGCCTGAGCATATGTCTCATCAAACTCCTCAAAATTAGCTTTCCGATAAGCAAGAACCATAGCCATATTCTTAATCCAATCAAAACTCTTAAGGTCCCCCTCCAAAGGCATCAATGCTGCTCCCTGTAAAAAAGAAAGTGCTTCAGCAGGCTGAAAGCTGTCTCTCGCCTTCTCAACCTGCTTTCCTGAATACACCCCTCCCGGTTCAAAATCAAACACATCAACCACAAAGTAACCCGGCACACCGGCCGGGCGGAAATTGAATGGGTTCCGACAGCGACAAGCCAACCCAAGGGCAGTTCTCCTGCTCGCCTCATCAGTAGCCTCTTCCACAGCCTTCATGAAATTCCTCGAGTTGGTCTGTCGTGACTTTTCCGAGTAATTAGGTTCAAATGGGATAAGTTCAGCCGGGTCAAACCACCCATAACTGCTATCACCAAAGAAGGCAACTAGCACATGACCTTCCCGCCGCGTTCTTCTCACAGATGGTGATGCAAAGGCTTCATTAAATATATGTCCCGGCCACCATGGATGCGATTTTACCTTTCCCCACACCATGTCACCATATTCAAACCCATAGCTCAACCCTCTCTTCCCTCCATCCAGTTCCGAAGCTCCCAAAATAGCATCAGTACCGACATCATGATAAGAAGAAGTCAAATCATGAACCCTCCTTTCCCTTACCACCTCCATTTCACTCTCTGCCAATATCCCTTCCATCCCATCATTTCCACCATTTCCCTCGGCATTAATATCAGATGCCCTAGCTTCCATTTCCCTCTTGACTTCTGAACGACGCTCCGAAGAAACCCTAGCCTCTTCAGACCTATCCACTTTACCCTCCATCTCATCATACAAACTACCAACTCCCCTCTTCGTTTCTCCATATCCAGACTCAGAAGAAACACTACCACAACCACTACCACTACCTTCGTCAGATCTGACCACCAAATGCCCTACCCCGCCATTTCCGCCATTAAGACCCAAGATTTCAGCTTCAACACTAGAACCCCCAACTTCAGCAGCTTCTTCACACTCCATTTCCGACTTCCCAACCTCAAAATCACCATCCCCACCATCCAAACCCATCTCCCCCTCCGAAACCCTAGCTCCCTCGGACCCCACAGCTCTCAAAGCCCCACCATCCATGTCTCCGCCATCAAACCGCATCTCCGCGGCCGAATCATCAGAAACCCTACTTTTTTGGGGGATTTCGACATCGAACACAGATCGATCCGCGGAGACGCAGAGCGAGAGAGATTGCCCATCGATTTCGTAGCCGTTCATGACAATCGGTATCATTTCGTGCGCAGAGATGGAATCAAAACCCTAGAAATCCGCCGCGGAGATCGGAAAGGATGAAACCCTAGGCATCTGAAATCGACAGAGGCCATACCTTTTTCGCTTTTTATGGCGATGATTGAAACCCTAGAACGAGATTGCTGTGAGCTAAAGTGCGCATTGGGGCTCCCGCGTAGGTTAGCAACGTGCGCCGCCGAAGCGAGAAGAAGAAGAGGCGTATGATGAGAGGGTTTGGATTTCGGCGGTGGAAGATTTCTAAAAAGAGCGGAGGCGAGACGGGACGATCATGTATTAATCGTGACACACGTGACAAGTGCGGCACGTGCTACGTGATCAGAGGTTGGGCCACACATGGAAACTGGCGTTTTCCTTATGTCGGCACCGTTCATCAAGTGGGTCCCATAACTACTTGCCTCGTGTACTCAAAATTCGGTTGTGAGTTCCCTTCCAATCAGGGAACATACAGATCTCTTTTATTTTCTTTATCATAGACCGAGTTGGTAGCAACTTTTATTTTCAAAGTCCACTAGTTTAATAAAAGCAAGCATCGATGGAAACCTTAATTAACCATGGATATTTTCAATTTTCCAAATTCAATCCAAGTGTGAGTAAACGTATAATGAATGTAAAAAAATGAAAACAATGCTAGATCATGAGGGACAAGAATGTGAAAGGGGTTGCACTCCGCTAATCAAAAGGTGTGCCAACTAGCTCCCTAAAGCTGTGCAATTCGCTCACAAAATAAGATTCTAAGGTCTTAGGACTCTCAAATTTTTATATTGCAAGTCTAATAATATGCAATGGAAATAATAAAACAAACTTGCAAATAAACAATCAACCACATAAGAAGAAAGTACATAAATTTTTAATGTGAAAAAACCCCAACAAGTAAAAAACTATGAATCCAACAGAGATCAACTATTAAGCAATATGAATAATTACAAGATATACTCACAACTCTTATTCAACCACTCCTTCGACCCAAGGATTGAGTTCTTTTTACGCAACTCATTTTGCCATAACTCTCTTTCGTCGTGCGCTGCTCTCCACTTAATTAACTCATACCTTGAATATACAAGATAGCCTCAATCTTCTACAAGAGATGTAAAAAACAATATTCTCTAATCTAAATCTTCAGCACAATCTCTCAATAAAAGCTCTAGAAAAAAAAAAGAATGAATCCCAAATGTGAAATCTCAACTTAGATTATGGAGATGTATATACTAGGGTTGAGAGAAAACTTCTTTTTATAACTCACAATTTGTGTCTCATAGGTATACTCCTTGTAAAACTTAACTTACTAATCTTTCCACAATTTGGAAATAACATACTAATCTTAGCACAATTTGAAAATAATTCCTCATAAGGTTGATGGGTTTTTTTACACCATTCAATCTATTGATCAGATACTCGATTGATTAAGTATCGCCTCTGCTTCAGATCCAATTGGTCGAGCAATGATCGAATCGATTGGTCACCCCGTTTTTTTTATTTCTTCACTTTAGCTTCTGGCGATGCAAACCACCGTCCATTCTATAAGAAATATAAAATACAATTTAATGGACCCAAAATTTTGTCCAACCCATGAATTAGCCATATTTGGCAATTCATGGACAAACTTCATAAACATATGATCTACCCAAAAATTAATACCAAAATTATATTGAGTAAATTACTACAAAAAAAAGATTGTACTATCAGCTCCAGCTTGTCTTCATATCTTCATACTTCTCCATTTTGTCCATAATTGACAAAAGTAATGACATCAACATGCAACATAACTGTCAATCAGGATCTAGTAGTAGCTCCCCCTTAAAAATATCTTCATGGCAATTGGGGATGGAAGCTTGATTTTCTTGAACAAGGGCTTTTGAAATTTGATACCCGCATATGCAAATTTAAATATTTCAACATAGTATGTACCCACATAGTAGGCATATCAGTTTTCTTGACCCAAATGGCTCTAGTTTTGACCGTTGGCTCAGTCAATTGCTTTCTCCATTGTTTGTTCTTTAGTAAAGTTCTCAACTTGTTGCAATGGGGGACAAATGTGTACTTTCATTCCACAATAATGATATGTGGGTATAATTGTAGGACTACACATTCTTCTTCTTTAAACTGCTTATCATATGATTTGTACTTGCAGCATGTAGAGTAGCATATACCACATAATCTAAAGCAAAGCTTTTTAACAAAAACAGTTTTATCTTTAGCCTTTGAAGTGAAAGCACCTTGATCGTAACCGAGACCACGTGTATCATTAAGCCTTTTTCAATTTCACCATATATCTTTAAAAATTTTTAAACCAATGTTTATCTTGTTTTGATAAGCCTTTGTAGATGGGTGGGGGTGGCTTAAAATATATGTAATATGCTCATGTGAGTTTAGGGGGTTGAGAGGCTATGTCCTAGAGCGGGTGTAGTAATTATGTAAGGACTAGGGGGTGGGGCTAATGCTCTTGCACCCTCCTTTTCTCCATGCTTTTTCTAGTGTAATTTTTTTTCTTTTTAATAAGTTCTTCGATACTGATAAAAATAAAAAATAAAATTGCTTGTACAAGAATATGACCCACACTTAGTCATCTAAGAAGGTCCATAGAAGACTCTTGGGTGCTTCATTAGGAGGGTTTTTATTATAGGGGCATTTGGCGCTAGGTCCCTCAATATTTCATATTACTGTGAGTAGTCCATGATCTTTTATTATAGATGCAGAGATCATTTTTCTAATTTAAGCACTTAAAAGGTTCAAAATGCCTTGCTAACATATCTGACCTATGACTTTCCTACCCTCTTCCTCTTCAATACACCAGCGGGCAATGCGGTGATGTTGAGACTATGTCACAGGACCCACTTAAGAGCACAAACAATCATTGTAGACCCCACCTGAAGTCTACTAAGCTTCTAGAAGCTTCTTATCTCATCCTAATTGTGTTAAGAAATATTCTTTGACTTGGCTAATAAGTCACATCTACTGTAGAGACATAGTCCATTGCAAATCAAAGTTCAAAATCCCATCCCATTTTTCTTAGGACAACTTATATTAAATTGGGCATATCTCTTAAACCACGCATTGGATTGGTACAATTAACTACTGTTGGAAACTTCTTTCAGAGTAAATGTCCGTGGAGCCCAAGATCAAGCAAATTGGAGCTAAAATGACCAAGTTATGGGACAGAAAAGTTTCAGATACATTTTATACAAGAATAAAATTGAATCCACGCCGTTGAATATTTATTACTGCACATCCAAAAGTGGGACCCATCAAGGAGATGTTCTTCTCAGAAATGAGCTGTATTTATAATAATAACCTTTTACCCACTTAACTTGGCCACCTAGTCACCAAGTTATTGGAAAACTCTATCAACAAGCCACAAAAAATGTCTAGATTCAATGAATTTAAAATAAACCTTGAATTATAAAAGGAAACCATACAAGGAAGTGTTGATCATCCCATGTACTTCTCTCCACCCATAGACGTCCCCCTCCATTCTTTATCTCCTATCTCTCCTTTCTCATCTTCTCTCTCTAATTATTGTATTTTCAAAGATATTTTTGGGTATTTTAGAATCCTATTCCGTAAATTAGGATTAGAAGAGGAAAATTTGAGTGATTTATTGTTAGAGCTGGAGTTTTTAATAAAAAATATCTGAAGTTCTTTACCATAGAGGACTAGTCTGTCAAATTGGAGCATCTTGATGAAGTGAAGTTAGCTTTTTCTTTCTTTATATGCGATTCAATTTAATAATTTGGTTGTCTGTGTATTATGCGTGCTTCATAAGAATAAATTTGTCTTCATGTCTATGATAAACCATGCTTAGATTTCTATTGATTATACCTTGATCATATATGATTGTTTAATATATTATGCTTATCATTTAATCTATTTGATAGTTTATGTTTACTTGATATATGATGCTTGGATGTTTTCAATCTTTTATAAAATGAAGGAGGTTTTGGCTTATTAAATTTAAATAATTGTTCTCTTGATAAACAAATCATCCAGATCAGAAACACTAATTTATTTTTAATCTGAATTAATTAAATGCAAAGGTATTAGATTGATTGCATATATTGGTTGATTTGCTTACTTGATGAATTCTTGATGTTATAATCTAATCTCATCATTATTATTATTATTAATCTTCTGCACTTTAGTTTAATCATTAAAAATTTCTTATTCACACACATCTCTCTCTAATTATCATTGTTTTAAAAAAATTAGATTTTTAGTTAATTAGTTCAGAAAAACTCCTTGTGGGTTCGACCTATATTTGCCACTATCTTTTATAAACAACTGTGCATTTGTAGTTTTTAGAATATTAAAATTAATCAATACAATACATATCTCTTGTGGGATCACATCTGAAGATAAGCCAAGCCATTTAGAGAGTTTCAGAAGCTTCCCATCTTATCCCCATCTTATCTCCATTCAATTCAAAGAAAAAATAGATAAGAGAAATCTTTCTCATAAGAGATAGTCCCAATCTGCAAAAGAGATTCGTATTTAATGAATCGGAGGAAACCAAAAAAAGATAACAGGAGCCCATTGTGGGGTGGGGGACGTCCCATGCAAGGTTGGACGTCCACCACCACCTCTCTCTCTCTCTCTCTCTCTCTCTCGTCTTTGTCTATCTACCTCCCGCCACTTTCTTATTTTCTGATTTTTACAAATGTATTCTAGAGCTTTATTCCAGAAACATAGGATATTAGAAAAGAGATTTTTTTAGAGACTATTGTAAAAGAAATGCTATCAATGAAACCTTTTTGATGTTCTTTTCAATGGCAAACTAACTTTCTAATTGGAGCGAAAGATAAATCTAGGTGATCTACCTTTTTACTTTATGTTTGTTATTGTGTCTTTTCTGATTGTCTCTTTTTTAATCGATTTTTAATAGAATAATATATTTGCCTTTGTGCCAAAAAGGGCAACTTTCATTTCTGATTTCTTAAAAATAAAAGGAAATTTGATCATCTATGCTTAGGTTTGATATGTTATGCTTAGGACGTTATATCCTTTGATAGTTTATGCTAATTTTTTATCGGTGGTGCCTAGGATTTTTGTTAAATTTGAAGTGAAGGAGGTTTTGAGTTTCTGACAATATTTTGGATTGAAATAAAGGGTTTTTGCAAAAGACAAATCTTCTGGATAAAAAATATTAATTTGTTTCTAATTTTAGTTACATTTGAGAGAAAAGATTGGAATAACTTAATGAATTAAATTGTTTGATTGCTTTGTGGATCTGGTTCCTCTAATCTGTTTTGCATAAAAAATTATCTATACTTTTTAATTGCTTTAGTTTTCTTATTCCTCTAAATCCACTTCAATCAATTTGCTTATTTTCTGATCTTTAGTTTAGAAATTCAGTTTTTAATCTTACTTGGTTCGGTTCTCTGTGGGATCGGCCCGTATTTGCCATTGTCTACTACTGATAATTTTGCACTTGCAGTATTATTGATTTAAAATCACTTTAGTATGCTATTTGTATCATTTTCTTTCTAAAAGGTTTCATAAATATAGTTTTGTTCTACTAACTTCTCAGCTTTGAAGTTCTTATGAGTGAGAGTGTTTGGTTAGAGACTTATGGGATGAGGGTTGTTTGACCGAGAGAATAAATGGGAGAGAAGGAAAAAAAGAAAGAAAAGAAAAGGTAATAGCCTTTTTAAGGATAAAAGGAGTGGTATGAATTGAGAAATAGATATTTACTAATTCATCCAACGGGTCCTCCTTACTATTGTAGAATTTTTGAAGTACATATAATTTTAATTTGATGAATTTTTTTTCTAGATGTGTCACTTCCATCTAACTTTGGATATGCAAATTGAGCACAATGGATAACATCACACGATTCATTTGCCGTGAGATTTCTAGCTGATCAAAAGAAACTTGGACGCTTTTCAGACAATGGCTTTAAAAAATAAGTGTGGAAGAAATACTTTGAGGAATTGAATAACCGATTTGATATATCAGCTAATGCAACACAATTGAAAAGTCACATAGCTGACCTTCCAAAGTAATATTGCATTGTTAAAGCAATAAGAGAGTAAAGTGGATTTAGGTGGGTTGATCTTTTGCACATGTGCATAACAGATGATGATGTTTTGAACCTTTATATTAAGGTATAAATGCAACTTTATGTATTTTTAAAATAGGAAAAGTGCATGTATTAATAATAACTTAATATATTTTTACTAAAACATGCACATCTCGAAGAAAATATTTGGTGGAGAACCCTTTTCCACTTTTTGATGAACTTAGCATTTTATATGATAGTAATTATTAGAATAAATTTAATTGGATTTTACAAAAAAAAAATCATCAAAGGAGACCACTAAACCATAAAACTCACCCTAGGTGTGGGTGCACTAGGGCCGTTAGGTTCATTTTTTTCATCTAATTGAAGAGCAGCAATATTGTCGTAAGTTTTTTCACACCTATGGCAAAATCAATGCTCCCATGTTTCCATGTAAATAAAAGAAACCCCTGTTTCTTCTTCTTCTTCTTCCTTCCATGAAAGAGTGCTTCTAAGGCTTTTCATCTTTCAAAAAATCCATACGCCATCAAGGCCCACTTATTGAGAGATTTCCAACAATATGCATGAAATCTAAAATTCAAAAATCTTTTGACTTGGGCTGAGCACAGGCATTTGTTGCTAGTTATATTACGGTATAAAAACAACTTTATATGTTTTTAAAATAGGAAAAGTGCATGTATTAATAATAACTTAATATATTTTACTGTAACAGGCACATCCTGAAGCAAAAATTTGGTGGAGAACCCCCATTCCACTTTATGATGAACTTAGCATCTTATATGATAGTACTTGTTAGAATAAATTTAAATAATAATTTAATGATATTTTAGAACTAACATCTAATATAAAGTTATTTGGTATTATTAGGTTCTTTGGTTGAAGGTAAATGGGAGATGTCCATCAGTTTTATTTTTACTCAACCTGTTATAGAAGAGCACATTTTTAAATAAGAACATAAGTAATTCCACTACATTATTCTCCACTTCTGATGAATAACTTGAAGATATTAATTCAAATTCCAATAATGATATCGGAATTGAACATCTGAACCGTTATCATCCTTGTGCCATTAAAACTGCAACTGCTCCACAACAAAATTAACTCAACACATCAACGGGTGATAGTCTTTGCGAAGATGGTTGCACCAGGTCATCGACATAGTTTAATAAACTCAATGGTACTACCTAAATATCATTATGCATATGAATTATGTATGAAAGAGCTCCAAAAGATGCATGGAGGGTTTAGAAGAAGAAACTTTCATACAAGTTATAGCAGTTCTTCGTGTTCGGCAGTGTACGATTGCATTTATGACTCTAAGAGAATCCATGGAGGGTTTAGAAGAAGAAACTTTCATACAAATTATAGCAGTTCTTCGTGTTCGGCAGTGTACGATTGCATTTATGACTCTAAGAGAATCCATGCGTATGAAGTGACTGCAGAAGAAATATGGTGGTGTTTAGATGTTTCAGGGTAGTTCAATTTTTTGAGTTTCATGTCTATTGACTATAAAAAGTGATAAAGACTAGTTAAATTTATAGTTTTAAGAATAAGCTCGAACTATTTTGTAATGGCATACAAAAGCATCACTTTTATTGATACGTTTGTTTGATTTATTGAAATCTATTTACAATATGTATTGTAAGCAAAGTTACATGATTCCATATTATGTGCCTCAATTTCTTTTTACATTCATTGATTTACAAAATATCATCTTTAGCTTTATTTTGATTAATGCATGCTTGTTTTTTTGTAAGAACACATGCTTGTCATCTTTTCTTTGTTTTCCAAATATTTAAAAGTTACGTTAAATCTGTAAAAACTATCAAACAACTAGAGTAGCAAAATATTATAATATACCAATATTGTAATATACGTAAAAAAACCTATCAATATTTAAATTTATATATATATTATTTTGCGTATACCCAAATGCACCCAAAACTGCCCAATCAACCTGCTTCTTCAAGATTTAAACCTTTCTTAAATAAATAATTAAATAATAACTCCAAGTCTTGACCTAACAAAGGGAATAGGCTTTAGACATTTTGGCAGTGGGCTTGTAGTGTGGATGTTCCAAATACATTGTTGGACCCTTTTTTTGCTCCAGAGATAGCACAAAAGCATGAAGATTCTGTGTTGGTGGTTGCATTTGTTTGTTACAAAAGGTCTCCAGTCTCCAGTCTCCAATTTCAACAATGAAACCCTTTTTTTAATTGGGACCATAGAATCTATAGTTTCTCTTATGAGAACCGAGATGATGCATTACTGGAAGATATCAAGTGCTTTGACATTGAATTCCCGATTTAATCATCCAAATTCCAACCGATTTTGCACACATTACATTAACCCAACCAATCAAATCAAGGGCTGATGGTTATTGTTTTAGAACTCACTTTGCTCCATTGGACTCCACTTGATAGCTCACTAAGCTGGCCAATATAACTGAGTTGAACCAAGCTTTTAGAGTGCTTGGTCAAGTCTTAGAGTTACTTGACTTAATGGCCTTCTGATCAGTCCAACTGTTTTTCTAAATTTAAAATTGAAAATGGACTATCTTGCATGCATTCAAGGGCGAATTCTCCTTACAGGGGCCATTGCATGAAAGGGGAAAAAAAAAACTATTGAGAGAGCCATATGAAAGACATCTACAAGGTTTCAAGGTATTTTAATTTCTTTTCCTTCCCCTTTTTCTCTTTTTTTTTAGGGCTTTCGTGTGTAAGCGAGGAATCTTAGCTTTGCAAATATTTGTCAATGTGTAAGTGTGGAAAAGCAGTTTCAAGTTTCAACTTCCTTTCCAAAAAAATTTTCCCCACAAAAAAATAGCATGCCAAACTGAAAATTTTACACTAAATTTAAATCTTTTATAACCCACTTTTTCTATGAAATTGAATTCCTAATAGTTCTAAGAAATGTATTTTTAAAAGTGACTAATGTGAAGAGGCAGAGGTGAAGTCATAATGGCTATCAAATAATCTCCCTTATAATGAAAAATGAATAAAGGGGAGATGGAAATAAACACTCAACCATCATTCTAGTAAATAAATTTATAAAAGCTAGACTCCATCTACGTTACCATTTAGTATATTGCATCCCTCACCTCTTTAATAATCCTTCACTTAAATCAATTTTCCATAGATTTCTATGAATCCAATTTTCATGCAAAAAAATTAGGCATTAGTGTTGGTTTTGTATGGTGAGAGTATTCTGTGATCCATAAATTTCCACAACCATGGGAGAAAGAGATCTTGCATTCCAATCTCTAATAGAAAATTAAAATCCTCTTTGTTGAGAAAAATTTATTCATTTTTTTACTTTATGCAAAGGAAAAGTATTGCACCAAACATTAAAATAAAAAAAACACTTCTCTCAATGGAGGAATTTCCTCATTACAAAAGGCTATTTGTGGTGATGCCGGGAATTGCTGACACTATAAGGTTGGAGAATTTTCCCGTTAATGATGTACGGTTCAGCTTTATGGGATCCGTTTGGACATACCTTTCATTAGAATACATTCTTTCACTCTTATCCTCCCCATAAATTTGAACTAAGTGCAACTTGATATTTATGGGACCTTTACTAATGACTGTCTTGATTCTTAAAAAATATTCATAGCTAGAAGACTATTAAATAATAATTAGGAATGCTAAATCAAAGTCCAGGACATTATACTGGCACCCAACAAACACAATATGGCATCTGAAGAAAATCTACCTAAGAAGGGTGGCCTTGCATAGTAAAATTTTTGTGCACATCCACGAGTTTCCTAGTTGGAAGCTTTGAATTGACTTATGTCTACATTTGTATTAGATTCTCAAGCACCCACAGCTGGAAGTATATATGGTCATGTTGGAAGAAGATACCTTGGGTATAGTAAAAGCCATTGATCCAACGAGATGGTGAGAATAATGTACAGTCAACTTATTTAGGAGGCGAGAAAAAAGCTCAAAACCTTTAGACTTTGGAGTGTTAGACATGTGGAGAGGAAAGTTAATATGGCAGTAGATATTTTAGCTAGAAATGGTGCTTTGCATGGGATGGATAAGTTTTGGTTAGAAGAAATGCCTCCCTGTATTCAAAGAGTTGAAGTGTAGAACATAAAATTATTTTATGAGATGTATTGGTTCTTTGATTATAATGATAATTTATACTTTTTCAAAAAAAAAAAAAAGAAAACACCTACAGCTGCTTTCTCTTCACTTGCCTCATGAATTTGTAAGTAATCTGGAATCCACTATACATTGATAAAACTAGCTGCAAGATGTAACCTGAGGTATGGTCAATTTCAGTAGCTTCGCTCCCCATTGTCCTATTGTTGATTACGGGGCCCACCAATAATGGTGATGGTGCAGGAGCCTTCCACTCATGTGCATGCCTGGGGAATGATAGATCAGGACCACCCAACAAGTGGGTTCTTGCATAAATGTTGAATATTTCTAAAATTGCACTGACCAGAGAGTTATCTTTATTTTTTCTCTTCGGTGTTTGTTGATGGGAATCCTTAGAGCTCCATCTGTCTACCTCAAAAGAATACCATTTTAGTTTTTCTCATTCCAAATTTATGGAATTCCAATGGCCTATACTACTAGGCACATGAGTAGTTGGAGAATATGAGAGAACAACTTGAAGTATTCAGTGCTTGATTTTATTTTTTTTAAAGAAACAAAGATGCACCTCCCCTTAAATAAAATGTGAAGTTTTATGCTTCTGTTATAAATATTAATTTGAATGCATTTTCCTATGAAATAAGAAAATCACTGGTCTCCCATCTTCATTTACAAGAGTACCGTGGAGTGTGGATGGAGGATCAAAAGGTTCTCTTCAAAAAATATTTAGGTGAAAAACTTGCTAAAAAAGTGTTGGACCATTTTGTTATTGGCAATAGAGTGACAAATATACTGAATCTCATATAATACGAAATGGCAAGCGCCTGAATCGAAAATCTTCAACCACCCAAATTTCTCTACTATTTTCATTTTTCTGAGGGCATGTTTATCTACACACCTTTTATGTGGAAAGAAGAAATCACAACGTCAGCAAATTCTAAAGAAATAAATTCCATGGGAAAAGAGTTTCTTGGAAGTACAAAAATTCATGTTTTGTGCAATTTTTTTCCCTAGTGAATTGGTGATAATATTGTTTGCTGCGGTTGCTGATTACTTGGTGAAAACCAATTTTCTTTGTTTTCTATGGAAAAAATTAGTTTTTTATGACTTGCAAATTAAAAAGATGAAGACAATTCTGATATTAGTTCAACTTAAATAATATAACTAAACTATTGGTTGAATGACTCTAGAAAAATTGTAAAAAAAATCATTGGGGACATATGTCAAATAAAAATTAATGGCAAATACCAAATATGTTAAAGTGGGCAGTACTATAAATCTAAACATAGGTAAAATTTATAAAGGGACACTAGTTGGAGATATTTTATTACTCTATTATTATATCTAAGCATGCACTCAATGCCAATATATTATTTTTTAACATCGGGGCAAATTATGGCCTACATTTTGTGTTGTTGGTCTTCTTAGACTTCATTAAAAAAAATATAAAAGAAATGCTAATTCTTCACAATCTTTATTACTTCATATGCAACACAAATTAACAAATAAAGAGTCTTCTATAGAACTTTTTTTTTTTAAATAAAAATGCTTAGATCAATAATTCAAATCCTCTAGCAACAGTTCACCTTTTTTTTAACTTATAGAGATGGTTAGCTCAAAACAGAGGGGTGGAGATGGGTTTCATTTTAATATAAAGAGGAGGTGTAAGGGTGGGTGGAGGGAGCAACAATGAAAAAAAAATGTTGAAATAGGAAGAGAGAGGAAAGACATCGTAATATAGAAAGAGAGAGAAGCCCAATTGTAGGGATTTAAATGATGGAATGAGAGAGGAAATCAGATTATAACAAATGGTGGGCGTTTATGCAAAAATAGAATTCCGATGGCCCGCTTTGGGAATTTTATTTCCAACATTCTTAAAGAAAAGTCTGACGTGACAGAAAAGGGATTTTGAT
This sequence comes from Sextonia rubra, assembly GCA_037013555.1. Taxonomy (NCBI): domain Eukaryota; kingdom Viridiplantae; phylum Streptophyta; class Magnoliopsida; order Laurales; family Lauraceae; genus Sextonia; species Sextonia rubra. The sequence goes on along the minus strand of JASUAD010000007.1, from coordinate 10,746,709 downwards.
GAAATACGCTGCGCCAAATACATAAAAAATGGTCTCCTTTTCTATGAAAAAGGGTTATACAAACGTGCCCTAAGTATTCTAACAGAGAAACGATTAGTAGGACTACCACTTCTTTTTTAACTTTTTCTAAGTTAGAAATAACAAAAGTGTGTTTGTGTAATGCCTCCTTCAACACAAAGGGAAGGAGACAGGGTGATGGATTTTTGGGCACGTTCTTTATTACCTTTTGGCCTAGCAAGGATTTGAGGTTAAAAACCATCTTTTTATGCATTCTCTTCAATAGAGAGGATCCCAACTTCTAACCTAGCTTGGTTGGACAGAAGTACCGCACAAGAGAAAACCATTTCCGCCTATCATATGTGCTTTAATAATGATTTGGATCCCCGCTCGTGGCTTTTACTTGTGAGAGGAGTCAAGGTCATAAGAGGCTTCCGACTGTATAATGGACAACACCTAATCTTGTGTCACTTCTTGTCCAATGTTCGAACTATTAATCATTTCAACCGTGTAACTCTTTTAATAAACATTCATCATTTATTTTTTATTTATTTTTGTTTTGGTAAACACTCAATCACCTATCACATACTCACTCAAATCTCTCACCATCAAAACACACTAGCCACTCAATGACAAGGTTGTTTTTTATCTCACATAACACTTCCGAGTGGATCCTTGGACAAGATGGCTGTCTCCCAAGCTATGTACCACTCAACCACGCGGAAGTCTCTCACCATCAACACTATAACTAATTATTGATTAGTCTTTGTTTCTATAAATGAAGGTGGCTCACCACTGAAATACCAGTGGATTGACAAAGATTATTTAGATTGAAAGTCCAGAAAATGAAAAATTTTAAAAGCCTCCATTTCTATAAGAATTTCTTAAACAATGCTTTCTATTTTGAATTAGAAATAAAGACATATAAATTCTACTTCTTAGATGAAAAAGCCTTGCACACCTGTTGAAGACTTTTGCTCGAGGATGGGAATGCCATCGAAAGATTTAGGTGGGCTCAATATGTCTTCAGGGTTGGGAGCCCACCAAACCATCTTTAACTTTTTTGCAACGGCTTCCGAGTTTTTAATATATATGGGGAATAATACTATGTACCTTTTTTTATCATATGGTAAGGGACAAATGTATAACTGAAAAGATTCATATATAAAAGAGAAAAAATCATTTATAGTATTATAAAAAAGAAAAGTTTTCATATGTAAAGACTAAAAGCCATGTTATTATCCCTCGTCACTTGGTAAAGAAAATATGCATACTAGCACTTTCATATATTTACATATATAATAAAATGCAGTTGTGGGGCATAATCCATTTAGATCTTGAAAATTTTCACCATCTTTTATTCAACACATACACTATATCAGACACTTCATTTGCAATCTTACCTTAATAATTATATTCCATCGGCCACTACGTTCGTCACGTCAAAATGATGGTGACCACCTAAAAAGTGCATGCAATGGGGTGCTATGGACGACAGCCTATGCTGACACAAAAATATCATGCCAAGCTCTTGGTCGGCGCTTCTTTTGGATTCGTGTGGTGTTCACCACTGCCATCCAAACAGGCAAATCTCCAACACACACATGTAACATGTGGGACCCTCTATCACATATATCCCACGGGGAAATCCCTCAGCCGAGCACTACTGTGCTCAGGATTACATGGTGATGGTGGAGACCATGTTTTAATCCATCTGGATAGGCCATAAAACCCGGACCCTCCTATAGTCATGGGACTCGTAATTTGGCAGCACCTATGAATGAACTAAGCAGTTCGATTAAGGGTGATTTGGTAAATGTGCTTTCCACGGAAAGCCAACCAATTTGCTGCAAAATCGCAGACTTTCCATTGAAAACACCACCCCCCCCCCCCTCCCCCCCCCCCAAAAAAAAAAAGGTGTATTGTCGATTATACATTTACGGGGTCCCATATATTAGATCAGAACCATTAAGATTGTTTCCCTTTCTAAGAATAGCTATAAGGCCAATTTTCAGCCATTAAATCATCTTATATGCTAGAATATTTTAAAAAACGTAATCAATGCTAGAAATGTAAATTTGAATTTCTATGGTCCCTTTTTCAAAAGTCTACACCGTTAAATGTGATCTAAAAGACAAAAAAAAAAAAAAAAAAAGTAATGAGGCAAAATCTCAGAATGTGGTGCTTCATGAATCATGAGATATTGGCTAAAATGTTCTAAATGAAATTATTGATTTCTTTGAGGCCTTTTCCCTGAAAATTCTTTATTTTGCCAAAACTGAATTTTTTTAGTGAGGATATATTGATCTCAAGCGCAACGAGGAAATCATCACACTAGAGAATTCCCTCATCCCTCCGAATATATGCCAAACGTGCCCAAAATGTATGTTAATTTTGGACGGCAAAAACCTAGGTAGGCCAATTATCAAAGAATCTCATCGCACACAGCCCCATCCCCATGTGGGGCCCAGTTGGACCACACAAGCAAAGTCCCATGCAAAAGCAAGATATTAAATCGGTGGCCCCACCTACACTGACGACATAACAACGTCACGATCACACCAAATCACAACATCCCGCGTACCACGAGCAATATTAAATGGCCGCGGCAGCTCCCCTGTTCCTGCAGCCAAAATCCCTGTCCAAAAAGCGAGAACCGACATTATAAACGAACGAGTCAAGTACCCAAACGCATCAAACAGGAGGTTTCCTTGAAATCCTGCAATCTCTCTGTCGCTCTCTTTCTCCAATGACGGCTCTTCTCTTCTCTCCTTTCCGCATTCCTCAATCCCCAACCTCCTCAAAACCCTAAAAACTCAAACTTTCTCGGATTCCTCTTTCCAGTTCCTCCTTTTCCCGAGGAATCACACGATATGATCTCCATGGCTCCGCCCTACGCATCGCGCGATTCGATCTTGCGTACGGTTTCATTGGATTTCGACTGAAGATTGGTTGATTTCTGGAAGATCCTTTCGAATTTGGTTTTGGCGGTGCTCTGTTTGTGAGATCGGATTTGGTTCTGGGCAATGGAAGAGCCCGGGCGGCTCAGGCGCGCGTTGATTGACTTCGCGGCGGGCGCGATCGCCGGCGGGATTTCACGGACGGTGACGTCGCCGCTCGACGTCATCAAGATCAGGTTTCAGGTACGGGAGGACTCTGCCTGTGCCTCCGCGTGTTCTTTCGCTCGATGAATTTGTGAATCTCTGTTGTTTTGGATGTTTTTGTTTTTGATCATTGATTTGCTTGGATATGCGTTTTGGCGGGGAATCGTTAGCAGTTTAAGAGTTTGAAGATTTGAACATTTTGGTTTGTGCCGCAATGTAGTGAGGGATGTGATAGGATGAATGAGCATTTGATTAGTGGAATCACTGTTTGATTAGTTTTAGTTGTTCTGATTAGATTAGGTCTGTAGGATTAGATCCTCTGATTAGAGTTCTGATAATCTTGGTTATTTTGAATGCACTCTATAAATATGTGCTCATATGTCATATTGTTAAAATCAGCGGTTTTATTCATCTGTGAACCATTTTTAAAGATCTGTATGTGTGTCTATATAGAGGGCACTGTGGGTTCTGGTAAAAATATGGATGAGGACTTGGAGTGTGGTTTTGTATTCAATTGGTTATTTTGGTAAAAGGTATCGCTGTTCATGTACTCGGCTTATTATCGATGATTCAGATGGAAGTGAAATTAATTTCTAATTGCATGCATTTTGCTCTTAACCAATCATCTGGATGGTGGTGGCTTCATTAAATATACTTTGTAAATCATGAAATCCCTAAATAATTTTCTTTTGATGTTGTTGGAGCAGGGAAGGGCACTTGCCTTGTGTGTTTAATGCTAGTATCTTTCGCTTTTTAAATGCTGTCATTTTCACAGTCCGGGCAATCATTTGGCGGGCTATTTGGTGCATATGCATTTTGCTCCTTTCTTTTTTATTGAAAAAAAAACATATATCCTTCACACCTTGTATGGGCTTTGAGAACTCTTCTTTGGTAACCATTGGCAGGTTCAACTGGAGCCAACAACTTCATTGGCTTTACTTCGTAGAGAATTGAATGGACCGTCCAAATATACTGGAATAGTGCAAGCAAGTAGAGAAATTTTTAGAGAGGAAGGCTTGCCGGTATTGGCCTCTCCATGGATTTTATTGTTTTCAGTTGTGACGCAATTACTTTTTGTCCATTTTAGTTACTTCCCTTTACTCACGGTGACTGTTATAACTGTGTGATTCCTTTCTGCAACCTCAAGAATCTTGAACAAGTTACTCTAGTTAGTTTTAGAGAAGGAAGTTCCACTATATATTAATGTACTCAACTAGTTAAGTATTGGGTAAATATCATCATGATATGACATAATGTCTCAAATATTCATTGAGAGTCTCAAAAAGTTATTGCAAGAACAATGGTTCTCTCTCTCTCTCTCTCTCTCTCTCTCTCTCTCTCTCTAATGATTGGTGCATTTCAATTTTTTATCTCCTTGTACTTTGTGTGAAACAACACAGTTTTGCTTTGTACCGCTAAAAAGAAAAAAATATATCATTTTACTCTCTTTGCTAAATGGAGCAAAGAGCCACAGAAAAAAAGGTATTATCTTTTGATGTCCATGAGCAAAGAAAACTTGCCAGGTAGTAGAGATCTTATAATTGTTTTTTAATTAAAGAAGAGCAGTAGATTCTTATAAAAATACAACAGAAACCTGGTAAGCATAGAAGAAGAGCTGAGCTGTTGAGCTAGTGCAAGATAAAAAAACCAATTGTTCTAAGAATAACAAAGCCAGTACGTGTAAAAAAGAACCTGAAGTCTGCTTAGTGGTGCTGAAGTCCTCCTTAAAACTTCTAGTTGACTGCTGAAGTTTAAAGCAGCAGTCAAGTTCAAGAGGAGTTCTTGGCAATAAATTTTCATCCTAAAACATCTTTTATCTTTGAAAAGCTCTCAATTCAAGGTACACAAGTGATAATTTTGCAATAAAAAAAGAAGAAAATTATTTTCATTGTTAACTAGGGGCGAATTGAAGTCAGCATTTCACTTGAAGAAAGTCAAAACTTGGGAGACTCTTAACCATGTGAGACTAATAATTTAGTGCCATCTTGATATATCAAGAGGTGACTGGATGCCCCATGTAGTGATGAACTTTGAAATGAAATGGCAAACAAAGCATATGCCAACGACATTTGCTGAATTTCATATGCCAACGACTTTTGTTGAATTTCAAATTTCAAAGAAATGGTCACATGCTGTTGGAAGTTTCTAGTTCAGTCTCTGTTGAATTAAGTAAGGCTCGCACCTAAATTGTGGTTGCTCGGTTGTATGAAATGGAGCTTGAAACAATAGAACCTTGATTTTGTACAATCAGCCGCATTATTTTTCCCTGGAACCTCACTAGGAGACAACTTCCACTTTTTATATCATCTGCGGTCACTGCAATCAAGCATTCTATATGCTAGTGTCATTTTGTTCATCATTGCCCCTGGACAGTGGTAATGTTTTCTGATTGAATAGTGATTACCGATACTTTTATTGGAAATGGTCGAATGTGTTAGACTATCCATAACTTTGCTTACCTTTTCATAAATGATAATCACTTATATTTTCACTGGGTTTATTTATTTGTTTATTTCAAATGGTTGTCTTTATCAGTTTATTTTGTAATATTCTTGATTCCATTTAGAAAAGCTGTTTACAGAAATGCTTTAATGAAAGTGAATGCATTTTATTTGTGAACTTAACAAAATTTTCATCTGTTTGAAATGGTTTCTTAAAACAGGGTTTTTGGAGGGGTAATGTCCCAGCTCTACTTATGTTCATGCCCTATACTGCAATACAATTCACTGTATTACACATGTTTAAAACTTTTGCGGCAGGTTCGTCGAAAACAGGTCTGATCCTTTGCCAGCATACCAATGATCTTTCTTTTTTGTATGCTTATGTGAAAGCAGAAGTCTGTGTCTTGTTGCATTTCTGATGCTGTATGATGGTATCCTTGCAATGCATTGTGGCATGGGTATTAATTTTTGTATGCTTCAGTGTACTGTTTTTTTTTTTTTTTTTGTATTTTGGATAAATTACTTTGGAGGCGTCCTTGCCCAGGTCTTCTTTTCAGTTCAAGTTTTGTGGTTTATTCATTCTTTGACTGTTAAGTACTGGGTGTCTGGAAGGCTTCCTTTTAGAAGAAGAAGAAGTTGACGAGTGCCAAAAATATAATGATTCTCTTACATAACAAGTCCTTATTAGATAAGCTTTAAATATCCTGGGGAGAACCCAAATCATATAATGCAGAACTTGTGAGTCTCTTCAATTGCCTGAGGAGAACCCAAAATCATGTAATACAAAACTTTGTGAGTCTCTTCAATTTGCTTGCTGAGTGAGTCCCTAATGTTTGAAGTGAATTTCCTGTTTTTGTTTTGCTCATACTCTTCATTGTGGCTGCATGTACATTGTCTTGATGCAGGGGATCATATGAAATTAAGTCCTTATTTGTCATACATAAGTGGTGCATTGGCGGGATGTGCTGCAACTGTTGGATCATATCCATTCGATCTTTTGCGAACCATTTTGGCATCTCAGGGTGAGCCAAAGGTATCCCTTACATTTATCTACCAAGCACGATTTTCTTGTTTCTTTGTGACTTGTATGTTCTTCATCTTGATGCTTGTGATTTTAAAGAGAATTGATTTTGTATTTTTCAATTCAAGCCTTCTTATTTGCAAGAGGATTTCTAACTTTGCTAATTTATATCATCATCATCATCATCATGGATGTAAATATTCGTAGCGGCCGATATATCGGCCGTAGCGCCCAAGGGCGCTACGCTATTTGCGAAATAGAGACGCTCAAAAGCGTAGCGGCCCGTAGCGGCCGATATATTCCCGTAGCGGCCGCTACGGCCGCTATATTGCCGTAGCGGCCGCTATATACCGGCTTGGTTAAATCAGGCCCCTCTTCCCTCTTTCCGCTTCTTCTCTTTTGCTCAACTGGTAGACTAACAACAAAAAAAGAAAAAGAAAAAAGAAAAGTAGAAAAAGAGGAAGAAAGGGAAAAGAAAAAAAAAGAGAAAGAGAAAGAGATAGAGTGGGACAACATACTTGATACAGCGGCAGCAGCAACATCACAGCGACAGCAGCAAGCGGCGGCGGCAGCAGCAGCAGCAGGCGGCAGCAGGCAGCAGCAGTAGCAGCAAGCAGCGACAGCGGCAGCAGCAAGCAGCAGTAGTAGCAGGCGGTAGCAACATGCAGCAGTGAGCGGCATGCAACAGCGAGCGGCAACAGCGAGCACGCGGTAACAGCAGAACCCAGCAGTAGGTCTTCTACTTCTACTTCTTCTTCTTCTTCTCTTGCTTGTCCTTCTCCTTCTTCTTCTCTTGCTTGTCCTTCTCCTTCCCCTTCTCCTTCGTCTGTTTTGGGCGAGAGTTAGGCAAGCAGCATTTGGGCAACAAATACCCTTCGTGCCGTTTTTTTGTTTTTTTTGTTAACGGGTCGGTTATGTCCCATGATGGCTCATATGATGAAACGTAGATATAAAAATTAAATGGGCCATTCAAAAACATTAAAAACCATTAAAAACATTTAAAAAAAATTAAGTGGGCCCATCCAAAACAATAAAACCTAAAAAACCTATTGTAACCATTGGTGGGTTCCACAATGAGGCAACAACGTTAAAATTTAAAAAGGTCATATAGGAGCTAAATATTACTAAATTGAATTTGACACTTTCCTCAAATTTTACTCAAATTGGAAATAGGGTCATAGCCAACTTCCAGACCTACTTTTTACAATTATATATAAAAAAAATTTCACACCTACTGAAAATAAAGGACATCCAAATTTCACACTAATTGAACATAGGCTATTTAATAGGACACAGGGCCCAACCAAAGTTCACTCTAGTTAATAGGAAATAGGGCCCTAACCAAATAACACTCCAATAGAAAATGAACCGTTTTCAATTTTCAATTTAATAAACAATTCCCCTCCACATATATATAAATATATATATATTTCAAAATATAACTATGAAATGACCATTAAAAAAACTAATCCAAACAATTTTACTCTAATAAAAAATAGAGCTCTAATCAAATTTCACTTTAATAGAAAAACTTTCTCCATATATATATGTGTGTGTATTTCAAGATAAAACTATGAAATGTTATATTCTAAGCATGACCAAACAACATTAATCCATAAGAAAAAAATTTATCATTCCTATTTTTTTCTATTCATACAGCGATACAGGACCTCATGCAATGAGGGGACCGCTACATACCCCTATACTAGTTACTTTTACAAAACAAGCATATATTCCATCATTTTCTAATATTTTGGATTTCTTGAAATTTTTTCAGATTTTTTTGAAGACATTTTTTAATCACACTGCTACGCCGCTACGTATCGCCTCACGTAGCGTTTCAGCGGCAGGCCGCTACGCCTGCCGCAACTGCTATTTTCATCCTTGATTCATCATCATCAAAGTGTTATCCTAACCATGTTGGAGTCCGCTATATGAATTCTATTTCTCCATTCCATTATATTTTGAGCTAAATCTTTAGATAAGTTAAACTTCTTCAAATTTGATTTAGTGACATTCAGCAATATTTTCTTCGGCTTACCCCTACCTCTTGATGAGTCATCTATCTGGATAGCCAAACTTTTCCTCACCGGTGCCATAACCGGCTTACGCTCAACATGCTCAAACCATTTTAAACGGATTTTTCTAATCTTATCCCCTATTGGTGCTATCCTTAAAAGCTCTCGAAAGAGCTCATTTTTAATTTTATCTTTCTAGTTTTACTGCATATCCACCTAAGCATTCTTATCTCCGCCATATCCATCTTATGTATATGTGTCTTTTTAATTAGCCAACATTCTGCTCCATATGTCATAGCTGGTCTAACCATTGTCCTGTGAAATTTGTTCTTATTTTCGTTGGCATTCGTTTGTTATAAAGCACTCCAGAAGTTAGTCTCCACTTCAGCCATCTAACTTTTATCATATGCCCAACATCTTTGTTAATCTTCTTATCCTTACTAATCATCGAGCCCAGATACCGAAAAGAATTTCTACGTGGTATCTGTTTCAATTTTGACACAGGTTTTAACATTTTATATATGTCCACTGAAGTTGTAATCCATATATTCTGTCTTTGTACGACTTATTTTAAAGCTTCTAGATTCTAATGCTCCTCGCCATCTCTCAAAATTTTCATTTACACTATCTCTTGATTTATCCACCAATGCTATATCATCTGCAAACAACATATACTATGGTACTTCTTTTTGAATATGTGCAGTTAATTCATTTATAATCAATGCAAAGAGGTAAGGGCTTAAGGCTGATCCATGATGAAAACCTATAGTCATGGGGAATCCACCTGTTTCTCCACATGTGGTCCTTACATTTGTTACTGTTCCTTCAAACATATTCTTAAAAATTTCAATATAACAGATGGGGATATTCCTTTTCTTCAAATCTTACCAAATTAAATCCTTCGGTATCTTATCATAGGCTTTTTCTAAATCGATAAAGATCATGTGTAGATTTTTCTTTTTTGCTTGATATTTTTCCATTAATTGCTTAAACGAAAAAAGAACTTCCATAGTTGACCTTCCTGGCATAAAACCATATTGATTTGCAGCAATCTTGGTCTTCTGTCTAAGTCTTTGCTCAATTATTCTCCCGTAACTTTATAGTATGGCTCATAAGTTTAATCTCTCGATAGTTGGTACAATTTTGTATATCTCCTTTATTCTTATGTATAGGTACTACAATACTTCTTCTCTATTCATCCGGCATTTTTTTTGTCACAAGTATCTTATTGAAGAGTTTATATAACCAACTCACTTCAACCTCTCGTAAGCATTTCCATACCTATATCGGAATATCATCTGGGCCTGTTACCTTTTCTGTCTTTATTCGCTTCAATGTTTCCTTCACTTCCACCTTTCTAATTATATGGAGAAAAGTATGCTCTGCTAATGAAGTATCCTCCCTAGTCTTGTATCCCTCATATGTTCTTCATTTAAAAGTTTGCTAAAATATTTCTTCCACCTTTCTTTAATATCGTTGTCCTTCACCAGAACATTTTCCTTATTGTCCTTGATACATTTGACATAATTTTAAGTCCCCACTTTTTTTTCTCTTATTTTTGCGAGCTTAAAAATATTCTTTTCTCCTTCTCTTGTTCCCAACCTTTTTATACAACTCAAAATTTTTGATACTCTTAGTCCCTTGCTAAACTTTGTAGCAATGTCTTTTCTTTTGAATAACTTCCTGAACCTTCACACTCTAGCACTATGTTTCTTTTTAACATGTCTTTTTTCTTTTAATTCTCCAAGTACTTTCTTTGCAACCTTCTTAATACAATTAGCCATTTGGTTCTACATTACTGTAGTTTTTCTTTCAAAATTCTATTCTCCCTTCTCAATCATTTTGTCCTTAGATATTTTTGCTCTTTCCCCTCTTAAATCTTTGCACCTTATTTTAGGGCCTATTTTGTTTACTACCGCTCTCTTTTTATTGCTAAAGTAAATATTTAAAACTACGAGTCTATGTTGCGTGGTCAAACTCTCTCCTGGGATAACCTTGCAATCTTTACAAGCCAATCGGTCCTATTTTATAACTAGAAAAAAGTCTATCTGACACCTATGACTCCCACTATTATAGGTAATTAAATGCTCATCTCTCTTTTTAAAGTAAGTGGTTGCTATTACAAGATCAAATGCTACTGCAAAATCCAATATACGGTTTCCGAATTCATTCTTTTCTTAAAATCTTTGCCCTCCATGCGCTCTCTCGTATCCTCTATTATCTCTTCCTATATGCCCATTTAAATCCTTTTTAAGAAAAATCTTATCACTATTTGGAATTTCTTGTAGTAAATTATTCATCTTCTTCCAAAATTGTCTTTTCACATTTTCTTATAATCCTACGTGGGGAGCATATTCATTGATGATATGGATTATACCTTCTTTTAGCACTGGTTTAATTGTTATAATTCTATCACCAAATTTCTTTACCCCCACAATTTTTTCTTTCAAATCCTTATTACAACCATACCCACTTCATTTCTTGTATTACTCTTTCCTGCATAAAAAAAGTTTATACTAATCTGTGAGCTCCTTAGCTTTATTCCCTTTCCACCTTGTCTCCGTATACAAGCTACACTAATTGTTATTCTTTTCGTTATCTCGACCAACTCCATGCTCTTGCCTGTCAAGGTTCTTATATTCCAAGTAGCAAGTCTAATTTTCCTATTCCTCTTCTTCTCATGGACTAACTTCTTTAACTGTATTAGCCTAGAGTCATGCAGTAGCCCCTGCACACTTTTTACTGCAACCGGGTAACACTGCAATGCATTGCTTAAAGTGGAGAACGCCTTAGCCTTATCACGAAATATTGTTATCTTATAATTCATGTTTGGGTTGTGACAAAGTTTTACGCTAGCTGTCAACTTATTTAACGCAACCTTCCTCCTTTACTCGGGCTTGGGACTGGCAGCAAAAACTGGTGGAGTTAACTTGCTAATTTATATGTTTTGTGATAAATAATGGTTTCTAAGTCATTTGAGGTTCTCAATTATTATCAGTATTTTGACCATGTTCCTTCGTTGCTGGTGCAAGTACTGCTCAAATGTATATGCGCTTTGAAATCTCATTAGGTGCAAAACATAAAGTCTGTAACTCTTCTATAGTATCATCAGCATAAAAAGACACTTGCAGGCGCACAGAAAAGGCCTTCTGAATTAACTGTGAGAAGAATATTGGAACCAGTGGTCATAATTGGTTTCTGAACATTTTTCCTCAAGGGCTTAGGGGAAACCGGGGACTGTTATGGACCCAAAAATGCACTGTCTTCCTTACCCTTATTTTTTATTTAATATTTTTGTATGTCCAATAGCAATATTTTCACTCAAATCAAGCATATTACATCACACTTCACTTGGGAAATAGAGGATCAATAGGCACTATTGGTAGGATAGAGTTCCTTAACTTTTCCATAAATTTTTTACTCAATTTTCTCTTAACTTTTCTATGGCCATCAAGGTGGGTATTAATAAGGGATCCATTAACTTGATCTTGCAAAGGTTTGCTGGAGGGGACTCTGCTTGTGCTTTCGGTTGGGCAGCAAGATTGTGTAATTCTCCTTGGAAATTACTGATGAGGTTGGGGAGGTCGATAATATGTGAGCAAAAATATCAGTCTCCTTCAGCCATGTATAAGTACATGTGGTGAGTGGATATCTGGCAAAGCAAGGTCTTTTAGCTGTATTGATGATGGTGAGACATGTCGTTCGCTTCCATCATAGGGCCTTTTTGGCCTCACTTCTGGGTGGCTGTTGATCCAAGTTGCTTGGGGGTACGTTTAGGATGTTTGTGACTGTTGTTTCTTTGGGGTGTGTTTGAGTTGTGCATGAAGTTGGGTTTTCGTGACTTGGGCATTGCTTGGTTTTGTGTGTATGTTACACTATGCATCTGATGATTTGATTTTGTGTTGCGATAAGTGTGGTCCGGATGGCAACTACAACATGATTTAGCCTGTGTGGGGACCACCTTTATGTGGTCCAACTCGAATGACATGCTTCCCTATGCATGATCACTAGCTTAGGTTCATTCCAATCAGAGTGATATCCTCCTTTGCGTTGATCAGATGTAAAATCTACAGTTATATTTTCTATGCATGACCAATCCAATGATATACCTAGCTTTGGTTTGAGTGAGATCTCAGCTAGTTCTTAAATAGAAGGGTCCATGGATTATAAGTAGGTTTGATCAAGCAAAGGTGAACCCCACATAGGTTGAACCAAATGATTAGCTGCTGTTAGTACTATACCGGTGGCAGAGCATGATCATTTCTCACACCTCTTCTACTGTTCAGTGCATTCATTGCTTGGGTTCTCTTTTGAAGCACAAAATTTTGTGACTCTTCCAAAAAGGTTTATTTCCTTACATTGATAAAATTGACAAGTGTTCAAATGGGCCAGATAGGCCCAATTTTTGCAGTGACTGAGATGGACCTGTCAAACCTAGGCCATTTAGCTTCAGGCTTTCCTGAGACCGTGTGGACAGTCTCAATAAAATCTTTTCATTCCTATCATAAAAGAAGCTCCTTTTAGATCAATTTCCCACATTTCTGTGCGTACATGGGACTTTTTTCCCCTTCCATTGTAAGGCTCCATTAACCTTAAACCTTAATAAAGATGATTGTTATGTGTGAAAAAGGCACTCTAAACTGTGTGAGGTCTTCTGACGGGATTGATGTTTACAAAGCTCATGTGCAAATAGCCAAAAAAAAAAAAAAAAAAAGAAAAAAAGTTGGGTTGGGGTCGCCTGGGGCGGAGGGGGGGGTGGGGGGGGAATTGGGTTTGAGAATGTCTTAAAGCGCCATTGGGATTTTCTTTCTTTTTTCTTCTCCTTTTTTTGCAGGGTACCATTGGAAATTTCCAGAGCAGTTTATTGAAACCTGGTATATAGTTTTTATGCTGCCCTGATAATTGGGAGGGAAAACTTTTTTTTTTTTCTTTCACCCCGAATGAACTCCACTTGCCTACATTGGTGTCCGCGCCTTGTCATGCATGCAATGGTCCCCCTTATTTCCACTTATTATGCCTGGTCGAGTTGATTCAGTTCCAATATTGAGTTAGGACTCATGCTGTCCTGCATACTTGTTAGATTGTCTGGTATGGTGTGGTGCTAAAGTCACACCCCTCTGCAGTTAGCCATTCCTCCAAGGTGTGTTTAGATTGCTCAATTACAAAAATACCTTTGTTTCTTGAAACGACACACAGCTGCTTTTTCACAATGGATACCAGGATCCGTCTAATTATCACTAAAGGGAATTAATATGAGATCCACGGTGGACATCAGGGTCATTGTGTGTATGCATGAGCCAGCAGTTGAGTGTAATTTCACGAGTGCTCGCGTGCGCCCTAAAACATTTACTTCTGCGGCTCTAAAGACCTGGATTTGGTTTTGGTGTTCATATGCTTTAGAATTGAAAATTAATTTTTACCATGGAAAATCTTAGTCTGCATAGAATATAACGAGGGAAATGGCATGGTAATGTGCCTTGAAACATTCCTTGTTTCTGTTTTGAGATTTTACTAACAGTGCACAATACATATGTCGGTCAGGATGTGCCGGCTAGAGTAGTGCTGGCTTAACCACAAGGCCAAAAAAGCCTTTGCTTTAGGCTCCCACAAAGTAAGGCCCCAAAATAGTAACTGTCATCCTTATTTTCAATCCCCCAAAAAAGGCCCCTATAATAACAACTAACATCATTTTAAATTCCAAAATGAGCAGCTTTCATTCTTTTATTTCTCCCAAAAAAAAAAAAAAAAAAAAACTAAGGCCTCATCCATTCATATTAAAAAAATATTATTTTTTCACATTTCAAAAAAGTAACTACCATCCTTTTGTTTCTCCCCAAAATATAAAGCCTCCTCTTTCACATTCAAAAGAAAAGAAAAAAAGAAAAAAAAACTGCTATCTTTTCTTCTTTTTTTTAATAGGAAAAACTATTATCTTTTCACATTTCAAAAAAGCAAATCTTATTTTTTTATCATTATTTTTAAATTATGTGATTGAAAGTTGACAATTTGGTTTTGGTCACATGCTATTCCACTTGTGGGTTATGAGTCATATGATATTCGGCAGTTGGTTTTATGGTGGACTGGGTTTCAACTATTTTATAATCTTATTTATGATTATTTATTTGTCAATTGACCCAAAAAAACCTTCATTCCTGCATCACAATCTCAACCCAAACTTTAAATTAACAAGTTGGGTTTGAGTTGGATTAACAGGTGTTTACAATTAATCAAGTTGGTAGGTCAAATATCAAGAATGTATTCAATCCAAACCCATCACATTTTATTTATTTCGTCATAAATGTTAACTCCAACCCTGAATTATTAGTTTGGGTTAGGGTTGGTTTGTGGATTAGGTCATGAATAATTATCTTTAATTACAACTAAATGATTCTTTTCCCCATAGAATTTTTATTGTTGGCTCCACCATTTTTTTTTTCTCTACATCCAATCATCATAAGACAGAAAATACCAATTGTTGATGGATAATGTTCACAAAGTGCTTCCATTGAGTTCATATTTACTCATTGTAAATATCAACTATAATTTTTTACTTAAATTATTATTAAAAAACCGAGTCAACATTGACTAAAAAACTTAGTTTTTGGGTCCACTAAACTTAGCTGGGTTTTTTTTTTTGGTAAGGGTATAAAGTTTTCCAAAAATGGTTTTCCTTCATTAATGTCTCCTTTTGTTTCCAAATATGATTTTAATAAAATATTTGCAATAATATTAAAAAATAAAAAAAGCGTCATTTAGGATTGTCGCTTTAGGCCTCAATTTGTCTCGAGCCGGCCTTGGGCTAGAGTGGGAGTGTTTTGTTGGTCTGTAGTTTCTCACAAGTACTGGTTCATTTGCATAGAAGGGAGTTACGATTTCCATATTATGTACAAAAGTAGATGTGGAAAGTGGAAACAGTGGATCGGTGTTTCATTTAATATTGATTTGCCTTATTATTCATAGATTTATTAATTCACTTTTAAGTCCAGAATTCTTGTTTCTGTGTTTTTGAAGTTAAATGGGTACTTCATGGACCATACCAAGGCCGTCGCTCTTCTTTATTATTCATCGCTCTTCGTTATTATTTTGTATGAGTGGGAGGTTCTAATCAGGCAATGATTTTAGTTATTGGAGTTTGAAACATTCAAAAGATCTTGCTTGGGTCTTTGCTATGAGGGGGAGATTGGTTACTGCTTAAAAATGGATTGGAAGAAGTCAAAAAGAATCTTGGAGACTCGCTTTTATGGTGGATGAGATAAGAAACATCAGTGCTAAATGTATCCGCCCATTCAATAAAAAAAGTAAAAGAAATAAAGAAATAAAGAAAAAAAAAACAATGCTAAATGTATCCTTTGGGTAGTTTATGTTCCTATGGAGAACAATGAGGAAATTGTAAACTAGCTAAATGTGGAGGCCTTAACACTGGTTCTTTTAGTGGGTAATGCCATACCATTATAGTGATAGTTTTTTTGCTAATATTAAAAACCGATAAGTTATGGAAGTAAAGGAGCAAAAGTTCTCAATGAACTTGAACAAATCAATTCAAATGGTGGTTTTCTACATTTTCTAGATATAACAATGAACGTCATCAAGATATCTATACTCTAAAAGAGATCATGCCTATCCAGTTGGTCATTATTTTTATTCTATTATCCTCATTACCGTGATAGATAGATTTGTGTTTTTTTTTTCAGCATTAATATCATGTTTTTCCACTTCATAAATTTCATGATTCTTTTGTTCTTACTGTTTTGTGGTTCCTCTGCCCTTATCTTTTGTGGTATCCCAACTTAATATATTCGTGAATCTCACACCAGGATTTAAGAGAGATTCTCTCATTATCTTGTACCCATTCACTTTCAGAAGATGAAGGAAATAGTATGAAAAAAATGATGGAAATAATTTATGAGTGGAACATGACAGTGGAATGGCTTGATTGGTTATAGGTGTATCCTTCAATGAGATCTGCTTTTGTTGATATAGTTGGAACACGTGGTTTTCGAGGATTGTATGCTGGATTGTCCCCAACACTAGTTGAGATCATTCCTTATGCTGGCTTGCAATTTGGGACCTATGACACCTTCAAGCGCTGGACTGTGGTAATGTCTACATGTTCTGTATTCTGATCTTTAATTTCACATATGAATGAAATGTGGATCCTTTTCTTCTTTTCTTGTATTTAGAACTTCAGATTGAGCAAATTTACACCAATCTTTCAGGCAAAAGCTCCCTCCATAATTTGGAGCGACATATTTCCCAAAAAGTGTGGTTCCCTATGGCGCCTAATCTGACTCCATAGATTAATGCTAATATCCTAGAGTTCTTGCTGTATCTTTGGTTCTTCCACAAAATCTGCATATTGCAAATTTGCTAGTTGGTGTAGTTGCAATGAGAAGTCCACTTCCTGAAGTCCTAGGATCCGACAATATTTTAAATACTTGTTCTACCTTTGATTTTTGAGGCATTAAAATTCACAGCAAACCACAGTTATCTAGTTCACAGTCAATTTTTAGCTTTCAACTAACCAATTCCTAGTTTGAATTAAGCATGATAAGAAAATTCATTGGAATACTTTCATTTGATTCACTTTACAATTTGTCTAATTTGAGCAAGTTTGACAAGTTTGATAAACTAATTTTCCTGTCCATCGTATAAGTCCATTATTGAGGCCCATGTCTATAATCCAAACCACTCAAAACAACTGTTCTTTACATTTATTTTGGGCTGGATTTCCTTAAATTGGATCTTGACCCACTATCAGATTGATTACGTGTAAAACACATATTTAAAATAAAATCCAAAATAAACTACCATGTTTTAGTGGTGATCAATTTTAAGGTGGGTCCAACTTTGATTGGAGCTTGATATGGACCAAATGTTACTACATAGGGGTGCGATGCTTTTGAGCCCACAGTAGCCTTTGTCTCAATCTCTTCGTAAGAGTAAATGGGGGATGATTTTGGAACTTAATTCTTCCTTTTTTTCATGTGTTGTGAGAAACTAATGATGCAAGCACTCTTTCTGTTTAAATGATTCCAAAGGAATCTTAAACTGCCTATCTGCTATTCCCCTAGTTGAGGTATTAGACAAGGGCCTAAGATGACCTATTTGGCCCCTGAAAAGCTAACAGCACTCTCCCCGCAAGCAACAATGCAGAACTTCTACTTGACATCACTACAACAGCAGATATACCTTCTAGAATCCCCAAAGGAAGATTGATGACTTAAGCTAATAGAGATACAATACCAAAGTGGTCAGGCCTAATTTTATTCCTGATTTTTGGTGGGAATATGGGCCCACAGATTACTGTGAGAATAGGATGGTCCTCATCGAATTGCTTGCTAGCGTCAGGATTGGCAAACTGGGTTCTTGATGATATTCTAGGGACTTATTCTTGTTTTCTTTATTTTGTAATAACTTTTCATTTTAACTTACTAAATATATGAAAAGGTATTGTTTATTGTCCTTGAAATATTATTTATTTATTTTATAATTTAAGTATATTTCACCAACAGCTAGATGGGTTCTTTATAGTACTACTAAAAAGGACTTCTTGATTCTTAATTGCTGTGCTTTTCAGTACTTTGCCAATTTGAAATTACAAACAAACAATTCAAAGGACACGCAAAAGGAGAAAAATTACAAAAGATGAAACTCTAGTGAGTTTTGTTATAAAAGAAAGTCGAGTGATTCTTTAGATGGATGCATTTTGTAGAAATTTCTAATTTTCTCCAAAATAACATGGCAATTCAGAGCATTCTCTTTCTCCCTGTAACATTGGTATTAATGTTTGTGCTGTTGTAGGCATGGAACAGATACAGATCTTCTCGTTTAGGTTCAAGTCCACCAGCTGACAGTATTTCAAGCTTCCAGTTGTTTCTCTGTGGTTTAGCAGCTGGGACATGCGCTAAAGCTGTTTGCCACCCTCTTGATGTTGTCAAGAAGAGGTTCCAGGTGACTTCCTTCAGCACTGTCAGTGAATAATTCAGTCCTATATTGCATAAATCATTATCATTGAAAGTTCATACTTCATACCATCTATTTGAGTTCTTTTCCGCTTATACCTTTCTAGGGCTAAATTCTGTATCAAACCTAATGCAAAAACTTTACGATTTTTCCAATCTGAACTTTTGATGGGGAAATGAATTAAAAGTAATATAAAGACAAATTATTTGTTAGGGGCAGGGTCCAGTGCACTTTTGACAGTATCCTTAATTCGTTGGACTGCTAAATACAGTATTCTGGACTATGAAAATGTCCTCCTTTTTTTGTATCATTGATCTAAATTTCTAGGTGATTACATTGAATATGTTTTTGTCCATAACTGAATTTGAGAGTTGGCTTATTGATTACACTGTTAAAATATATTTCCTTGCACATCAGTGATGCTAATCGGGCCTGTTACCATTTATCAAATGTTAACTAGCGTGTGTCCCTTCAGCTTTTGTTCTAATGAAAGGGTGTTGGCAACAGCTTTTGTTCCTATGAAAGTGTACTTGTTAACACAATATAAAGTTAAAAAAATAAATGCTTTGGCATCATATTATGAAAGCTATACTTGGCGTTTGCTTGAAAGACCCTGAGACTGAATCTCATCGTGTAGGAGTTTCCCATGTCACCACGAAACCACAGCTTGGGGAACAAGTACAAATACTTTAGTTGAAGTTTCACTGCAACAAGTGATCTATGGTCTCTTCGCCGAAACATTTGGAGTTACATTTTGGAAACATATAAACGTGTATATATATAAAATATATGACATATAACATATTTAAATGTGGATAGGACTCATGTAATTATTTGTGGAACATTTAATTTATCTTAAATCAAGGCTCAAATGCGGCTAGGGCATGCAATTATTAGTGGGTCATTTAATTTATTTCCATTTAGGTCTCAAATGTGGCTAGAGGGCAGAGGCCCATGTAATGTGGAACATTTAATATTTCAATTTATGGATCAAATGTGAATAGGGCCCATGTAACTATTAGTGCGGCATTTAATTTATTTCAATTTACAGCTCAAATATGGCTAAAGCCCTTGTAATTAATAGTGGAACATTTAATTTATCTTAATTTATGGTTCACATGGGAGTAGTGCCCAAGAAATTTTTAGTGAGATACTAAGTTTTATCTCAAATTAGGGCTGATATGAACAGGGCCCATATTTTTTTTGTATTAAGAATTGATTTCACTTTCAATAAGATGGCCCCACGTGTACGTGTAGCCATTTTATGAGTATATTACAAGAAGCGAAGGGGTTATTTTTGTTGATGATATACATTGTTGTGCCATTTACTATCAGCTCGAGCTTTTTGGTATTAACATGGTATCAGAGACAGAGGTCACGAGTTCAAAACCCCTGGGGAGGCATGTTACCTCTATCTGTTTGTCTGGTCCATCTGCTCTGTCTGTTGGGTTCTGAATTTGAACGGCCAATGGCTTCTCGTTCAAGTTGCAGGGGGGGGGGGGGTGTGGGATGATATATATTGTTGTGCCGTTCACAAGTAGCTCGAGCTTTTGGTGATTCCAATTATTAACAATTTCGACTTTTGAGTTTTGCCCAATCCCGCATATGGAAAGATCTTGAGAAACAAAAGGCAGAGAAGAAGAAAGATGGGGCAGCGAGCGAGGAGGAAAAAGAGGAAGATGGGGAGAAAGAAGTTGGTCGTGGATGATCTTCTTCCATGTCGATGAGCGAGGGCTCGATTTTGCATCAAGTATGCTTCATTCTCCTCATCCCTCTCTCTTGCTCTCTTTTACTTTTCTCCTCTCGA
The DNA here is from genome assembly GCA_037013555.1 of Sextonia rubra. Classification (NCBI taxonomy): domain Eukaryota; kingdom Viridiplantae; phylum Streptophyta; class Magnoliopsida; order Laurales; family Lauraceae; genus Sextonia; species Sextonia rubra. The sequence goes on along the minus strand of JASUAD010000007.1, from coordinate 10,726,358 downwards.
TCGTCTTCCTCCATTTTTTTTCCCAGCAGTATGCAACTAGTGCATATCTATGATTTTAATTTAAAAACAAAAAATACATCCGAACAAGATCAGATCGGACTTGTTCGGCCGAAATCTTTTATTCTAGACCACATTGGATGAACATGTCCAAATTTTATAATGAACTTTTAGGGGGTTTATTCGATTTGGTTTTGTGACCGAATCAAGATATTTGGAAAAATTCGTTCAGAACGAAACGAACTTCATAACTATGCCCAGACCATTGGTTGGCCAACCCATTGGGCCTAATCCATACGCCCGATAGGCCATTTGGTTGTTTAGTGATCTTATTAAGTAGTTTGATTGGATTAGGATTAATATTGGGATTTGCTAAATGAACAATAAATGGGACTCGGTGCATTCAGGGGTTAAAAAAAATTATTATAATTTTACCTATGCATGAAATGAGCATAAAGTAGATTCTCACACCTAAACTCAAAACTTAGTTTTCTCTCTGCACACACTAACCCATCTTCTTTTCTTCTTCCTTGGCATCATCTCATCTTCCCTTTTGCACAGCATCATCTCATCTTCTTTTTCTCTTCATTGGCATTGTGCAACTAATCTCCTTATACTCGTCTTCTTCTTTTCTTCCTTGGCATCTTCTCTTCTCCACACGATTTTGCAAATATATATATATATATTATCACTATGAACAATATGAATCCTCTTTAACAATGTTTGATGCAAACCCATGCATGCAATGACCCATTTCAATGCAAATGGTGGAGTGAAGAAATGAAAATGTTGATGAAAAAGAAGCCCTTCCATGCAAATGGTGAAGTGAAGAAATGAAAATGAATGTTATCTTTAATTATTAATGGAAGAGAAGAGAAGCCCTAGAAGAGAGAAGAGATGCCCTTGAGAATGGAGGAAGAGATGAGGAGAATGGATGGAAATGGAGATACGTGTAGAGAGATAGGGGAAATGGGTAAGATGGGTATAATGGGTGAGTGTAGAGAGTAAAAAGGACATGTTTTAAATCACTATGATGAGTGTAGAAAGAACATAAGTGAATTGAGCCCCTTCTTGTGTTCATTTAGCAAATCCCATAATATTAGTTAATTTCCTGTTGTGTTTACATTATTCAAATATGAAAAAGTAGTACTTCTTAGCGATCAAGCTAACTCCTCTATATAAAGGATGTTAGGCCTAATTGTGATGCAATGCTTATTGTCAATTAAATCTGAGTTTTCTATGTTATATGAGTTTTATTTTTATTTTTGGCATTTTCTCTTCTTGTGAGGGTGCCCGTGCCCAAGTGGCTGAATCCATCCTTGAATTCGATCAATGCTTCAGGAGAATGATCTATTTATTGATCGTGGATCTAGAGTAGCGCCACCTTGCTTGCGGTTATTTTTTTTCCCCAATCGACTTTACTTATTTCTTCACCAAACCACCTCAACTTATTCAAAATAACTAAAATTTTCTCAATTTTTTGCACCTCTCAAGTCTCCTTTTCTGACTTCACCACCTACTCCTGTTGATAAGCTGGATGGGTGCTTGACCATGTGGTTTCCATGCAGATAGTCAACTGTTTTTTTTTTTTAATCTTTATCAATCCATTTTCTTTAACCTTCTAGACGCTGCATGAAACGTGGCAGCATCTTTGAATTATGGATCAAACCGGGCAGGCCTTTGATTTGTCCTGGCCCGGCTCAATTAAGTGATGAAATCATAGCCTAGCCTGATCTATCCAGCTGAAGAACTGGGTTTAATGATGATGTACACAATCTAATTTTTACTGTGCTTGCACTGCTGCAGTTTTTGATTTATCGTAGTCAGATATAGGAGAACACAGAGTGAGTAAATTTGTAGAAGGCAATAAATGAAGGCTCCAGTTCTGCTATTAGGGTTGTAATCTAGAATATCCCAGTTTATTATTGAGGGGTTTTAGGATTGATGATGGGAGGGGAAATTTTTGCCACATTGAATATTCATCTAAGCTCATGTGGCTTTCATGTGCATGAATTGTTCAATATGCTAAAGCGTAAGAGGGGAGAGAGAGAAGACTTCAGGCAACAGAGACAGAAAAATAGTAATATGCTAAAGCCCGAAATGTAGAAAGTAAGCAATGAATATGGAGGAAAGTAAGAAGATGACTAAATGTTAGCGAAAGGGCTTCCTGTTTATCAGAGGTCATCTAGCTATCCCTTTCATAATTGTCAATCCTGTTCTGGTCAATTAAACTACACTTTACAATTGATGATTTTCTAGTATTTTACTTTATATGTGAGGAAGAAGGAATCAAATGGGTATTATGCTCATGTTTGCCGCCAGATGTATCAATGTGCAGGGGAAGAAAGCTCTATTGGATGGGGTAGTCCATTCTGTTGATTATTATTTCCTTTACCAATCTGAACTAGTTGCATAACCTTATGTTTACCTAATGCTATTCTACCCTGATCTTGTAACCCTCGTCCGTTTCAGATTGAAGGACTACAGAGGCATCCCAAATATGGTGCCCGAGTGGAGCCCCATGCCTACAGAAACATGTACGATGCCCAAAGTCGGATTTTACAGACAGAAGGGTGGCATGGTCTTTACAAGGGGATTGTTCCATCCATAATCAAGGCTGCCGCAACAGGTGCCGTTACATTTGTTGCTTATGAGTACACTTCAGACTGGTTAGAGTCCCTCTTAACTTGAAGGAGATCTAACATAACCACATTTCACCTCTTATTTACTTTCATTTTTGTTGTAACACTAGCTCATTACAAGAAAAGAGACATATAGTGGCAGTTTTTTTCTGCCGCTAAAAGATAAAATCTGCCACTAAAACTTTATTGCAGCAGATATTTGTCTGCCACTATATTTGTCACTAATACCCTCCGTCGCTATTGCTCACCACCTTTTTGCGGTGGAGAAGTGTCTGCCACTAAAAATAAGAAAATAGCAGTAGTTAAACAACTGCCACTGTTAATATTAAAATGTGCCACTAAAAATGTTTTTTAGAATCCGAAGAGCGCCTGTTTAAACAGTTTTAGCGGCAGTTTTTTTCTGCCACCAAAATAATTTTTATAAAAAATTTTTTTTTATGCCCCATTCCACCATCCATGAAAAAAGAAAGACTGGGTTGGTTTGGTTGCCTATTGAGCTTAATTTCTGGATATTGGAGCTTCTCACATTGATTTTTTTTTTTCGAATGATAACTTCCTTAATAGCTTAATAACTTCACAATCATCCCAATCAGCCGAACTGCGTCCAATCCAGTGAGTTGCGCCACATTTGCAATTGCTCCCAGATGTTCCCAAGTTGACGCCATCTCCTCCTCACTCCAAATCCTTACTCCGCCACATTTGCAATTGCTCCCAGATGTTCCCATGTTGATGCCACTCCAAATCCTCACTCTTCGAATTCTGATGTTCCCATGTTGACGCCACTCCAAATCCTCACTCTTCGAATTCTGATGTTCCCATGTTGACGCCACTCCAAATCCTCACTCTTCGAATTCTGAGACAAGTCAAGAATTCTGTGGAGAGAAAAGTCTGGTTGTAAGCTGAAAATGCCTGGGGAGATGGAAAAAAAAATGGGGAGGGGTAGATTGGTTGTAAGCTGAAAATGCCTGGATCATGGGAGTAATCACATAACTGCAATCAGCCAAGTACTTTATCTCTGATTGTTTTATTTTCTTTGAACCATAAGCTAGTCATTTCTTTCCTATTCTAACAGTCCCAGCATCCCAAATATCCTGTGTTTGTGCAACAAATATAGCTGAACTTTTTCTTTTAGCTTGTGTTATTATACAGTGTCCACAAATATTGAGCGTGCCATTCTCCATGGGAGTGTCTGAAATTAATTGTGTAATTATAACATAAGTGCATTGGATGAATTGACTTCTGAAGAAAAAAGCATGGATAACAACAGGGATCACAGCATATGACTATCTTCTTGTATTTAACTAACAAAAACAAGATAAACACCCATGTAAATGTTAAAACACTGTATTGACACAGGCGTATTGAAATAGGAAGCTACAAATAGATTTGATTGTCTCTTCCCCTTTCCAACATCAATCAAATAGATCTGTTAAAGAAACACCAAAAGAAGAGTCACAAGGGTTCACGTAGGTCATAGTATGAACATTAATCACATTTAGATCACATGCAAAATCAAAACAATCAAACTAACAACCAATTGAATCTGCATCCTGCTATGTCACGTAGAGTAATGGCATCTGCATCATGGCGCCTTGAAAAAGCTGGAGCAAATGTGGCATGCCACAAGGTGATGTTGTCAAATTGAATACTAAACCTACAAGAAAGCATTATTTAGGATTAAAATGGAAACAACTAATGAAGGTTATATAGCAGTTGTCATAAAAGGCATAAAGTACTTAATAAGAACTGAAAACAGATTTTCAACTTGAAGTTTAAAATTTGAGAAAGCATTAAAGGCATCAAATTTACAATGAAATGGAAACAGACATGTATATCTAGTAAAGTAAAACTTAGAGAGAGAGAGAGAGACAACCCAACATAGATGAGATAAGATGCTGATGATGACATAATTTAAAATATCAGGTGTTCATTGTTTGCACCCATTTCATTTTGGTACAAAAAAAAAAAAACAAAGGAGATAAGTGGGGTCAAAATTCTAAGGGATCTTAAAATTCTACAAACTCCTCCCATGAATTTAGTTGGCCACCCAAAGCTGAGTGGACACCCTCTCCCACTGCCCCTGCGCACATTTGGATATATATTCTGTTAAAACTATAGTAATGTTAGTGAGAAGACTGCTGCTTATAGCTATGGGGTGCTGCTTTGAATTTTTATACATTCAGTTTCATGCAAGTAAATTAGCCTTTAAAGTATTTTCTTCAATAAAATCTGTAGTATGGGTCTTAAAGATTTTTTTTTTTTAACCAGGAGAGATATTTTATATAGAAGATTAAGAGATAAATTTTGGTCAGAGACATTGGAAAGACATGGGTACAAACAGTGAACAGCTGCTATTGGACATATGATTCTGTGCCTACATTTCATTTTGGTTTATTGACAAAACAAAAGGATTCAACCATTCCAGTTGGAAGGAGACAAATTTGTTTGGATGGGAAAACGAAGATGATGCACCAGTTCTCAAAAGAGACATCAAATCAGTTATAATCATAGTTATTAAACGAGACATCAATTGTAGAGAGGGAGATAACCTCTGAAAAATGCTGGAGAGATCAACCGACATGCTGAATGTCATCGGGAGAAGCACCATAAACCTATTACAAAAGAAATAGTGATTTGAGTATGAATTTTAAAGGGAATTAAACAAATATATCTAAGTTTTAAAACTATGGTATGCTACGCACAGCCTCAGATGAAGAAGACGAAAGGCCACTCCTAGTGAAGCGCTGGAACCATGCCATCACTTGGTTCAATTAGGTTCGCACCTCGGTCATTTCCTCTTTCAAGGCAATTACCATTTGCTCACTTGCTATCCTTTGAGCTCTCTCATTCTCTGCTATCCTTCGTGCTTCAGCAAGTGATGCCCGTGGACCATAGATATCAGAGGGAGTGACACCTAATCCAAAAGTGCGAACCCAACTACGTCTATCTTCTCCCATCACTTGGGTGAAGATAGCATCTCGCGCTGTGCTGCTCTGTGAGTTCTCCGACTGGCTAATTCTTTCATTAATCTCTCTCTGCAATTCACAATCAAACACTATTTCATCCGTAACCTCCTCAGAGTTCATAGTAAGTGCATTCTAATAGGGATACCAAATAGTAAAAAACTGAATAAATCACATGATATAGGTATGCTTTTCCAAAGAGTTTCATTATATAGCTTCTAGCATAACTTATTCACCATAAAAATGCATTAAACAAGGCTTTGTTTGTCTTCATTGAACTTATGCTTATAAATATGAGTAAATGCAATGTGGAGAGCAATGTTAGTGAAAGATTTTTCTTCTTGGAAAAGCTTTTTTTTTTTTTAATTTTCTGAACATGTTACTGGTAGATTTGAAAAAAGATTACAGTGGTGCAATTTTTTGTTGCAGTGTAAGCAGTGGGTGAGATTGTGGCATGTATATATTAGAGGTGGAAGTATTAGTTATTGAGTAGGTCAAACTGTGGTGGTTATAAGCGCATGCATCTTGCATTTAAACAGGGCAACTTAATGAAAGAGATATCTCTATCTTTTGACAACTTTTTGTTAAGTTATTGGAAGGGCAAGGTTCCCCTCCAAGTGAACATGCAGTTTACAACTTTACAAGGTCTTCTGTGCCTTATTTGGACCTTGGATGGAATGGAAAACAGGGTTGTGATTTCGGGACATGCCAACTCAAAAGAAAGGGGCCAGTTCCATCATGCACCCGTAAAGACCATATCAGACAAATTACAGATATCACTGAAACAAAAAATTACTGAAAAAAGAAGGAAAGGACAAGCTACAAATCTCATAATTTTACTTGCAAACAATAAGAGAGACCATGTAAATCTCACTCGGGCAAAAACTAACATCAAGCACATACATATTTACATCCCTTCAGGGCCAAAAAACAAATGGGGTAAAAAGGGCAATCACCACACCACCCGAAACACTCAACCAGGTGTATTCACAAATTCTTACCTGAACAGACTCTACAAGTTCCACCCTTTCAATGCAACACATCCTCCCCCTAGCTCTTTTTCAGAGTACAGTTAGCTCTTAAAATCCGAGCTACAAATTAGAATAATTTCACTGTTCTTTTCAAATGAGCAACCCAGGGCATGTATGCAGACTAAGGGACATTCTCACTTCTCAGTTGGATAAAACACAAAAGATAAATAAACATTTATATCCACAGAGACTGTTTGATTTATATGTTTGATTGCTGCTCAGATACTCTCAGATACTCCACTAAAAACCTTTATCATGTATATGGTCTGATTTCTATACTAAAAATGCCAGTAACGTGGACTGTATTAGATGTCCATCTGTGCACATCAAATCTGAGTTTCAAACTCAGTTTTCAGCATTGCTTTAGACTCAAAAACCTCATCATTTGCTTCAAATCTGATTTCTCTTATGAAGCCAGTTTCACTTCATGAACAATCTTCATTTGTTTCTACTACATAAAGGGTGGTAATGTCAGAAGATTAAAATGCAAGAGCCGCAAAATTGTATGCTTCAAAACCAAACTGTGGGGAAGATTGCTGGATGCGGTCAAGAAGACAGAAGGCTGTAGCATCAAAGGTGACTATTACTACAATCCTAAGTTAAAAGTCAAGCTTAAACTTACCATTACTTCCGCTGATGCTTGATCCACCGGTCGTCCATCTCGACGCATATGAGTCAATTTGAACATCTCCGTTCGATCCAGTGGCTGCCCATCAGGATTTCGTGCCCGCTATCATCATTTGAAAATAATTATATTAAAAAGCAATAAGCTGGATATCCAAATTATTATATAAACAACAATAATTTAAAGAAGAAATTACCGCTTCCTCGCGTATCCGAGCGAAGCTTTTCGTTCCTGCAGTATGACTCATTACTTGTGCAGCACGATTTTTTGAATTTCTTCTGCTTCGCGCCTAATTAATGCAAACATGAACTTTTCAAAGAACGAGAAAAATAAATTCGAAACTAAAACATTCGGCTTGTAAATCTTAAATTTCTGATTTATTCCATACAATTCCATCTAGAGACCCCAAAAACTCAACAAGCGACGCCCATTGGTCTGGATCAGCTCTCGGAGGACAATGCCGCAACCGCTCCCGAGTAGTGGGATATGGATCAAAATGTCTCTTCTTCAATGCGGTCTTCCAGTTCCTCCAACTGCGGCTTATCCCCTTGTAGATCCATTTCTTCACCTTCTCGTTATTTTCAATAAGAAATTTTGACTGCAACACATGCATAATAAATTCAACATCAGTATCAGTATGGATACAATATACACTATTATTATAATTGAATCAATTACATTAATACCTCTATAGCCTGCCACATATCTGTTTTCCGCTGTGCAGGCATTTTCCTCCAATCTGTATAAGTAATGGGCGCCTTTTGCCCATCTCGTGCGATGACACCAAGGTACGAGGATAATACTCTCCCATTGCTTCCAATAGGCTGCCCATATTCATTAAAATGCACAACGATCCGCTCCCGCTGATTAGTGAGAGCAATGCATCGATTTGCCCCTCTTGTTCTTTTTGTTGTTTGAGTCCCTATTCAAATCACATTACAATTTTCACCAGTTTCACACCTTCTCCTAAGAAATTCTTTTTCAATAGTTTAAGATGCCCTTCAATTCATCGTTCGGTCCAAATTCATTAAGTCAAATCTATTCAGTCCATTGCATAATAAAATCTCAAATTTCAGGTTACAACTAACATCAGAACTGCTCATTTTTGGTAAGATCAGAACAGCTCATTTAAAATCATCAATTTCCCTGAAATCAGTTTCAGATATCCAATTATTAAACTGGTTTAGAGAATGGATGTGTGTGCTGGTTTATGTGGTCTTAAATTGCTAAGTTTATGCACCACAAATGCTTATTTTCCTAACATTGTAATTGTTTTTAAGAAAGACATCTTAGAGCAGGGAATGACTTGGCTTTTTTAGTCTACTCTCCTTCCTTGAAGGAATATGAAATACTGGAACCTATTGTGGAGGAGGTTGCCTACTCTTTGCAAGGTGTAGTAGATAAGACATTTGCATGAAACCCACTTCAGTAGCTAAGACATTTGCATGAAAATGGAGGGCTGGAACCCTCATCCTCAGATGTGGAGAGGTAAGTATGCCCCAACTTATTTGAGAGAGTTGAATGTCTTAACCGACTTCTTGTGGTCCTTTAGATTCTCGCTACCAATTTTAGAGAGAAAAGAAGAAACCAAAACACGTCTTGTAATTTTCTGGCCATTACAAATGGGACATCAGATTACAAATGAGACAACTGACATTAAAACAAGAGGTAAATAGTCTTTACAGGCTGATAACGAGTAGCTAATTTTCTCATGGTACATATGCATGTTTGGGTCTTTCCAAGCTGATTTAGCTGGTTTGTGTGGAAAAAGTAAGGTGATGGCTTTAATTGATATAAGGGCAGCAAGGGTGAATGAATGGTCAGATAAACCCAGAAGAGGTTGTAAAGAGTGGGGATGTCTTTTCTGTATAGAGCTGTCCATTCCCTCTGTGGTATACCGTTACAATCTCATGGCTCTCTGTAGGCTAGTTTCCCTGTAGACAAAAGAAATGAAGAAAGCTCTAATTTGAAATGTGTTTTTGCAACTGTAAACAAAATATTTCAATAGGGGAACTCATGCTAACTCTCAAAAGCTACCATATGTCACGCTATCCTTTCTCACATTCACCATGCCATTAATGATATATTTACTTTGAAACTTAGTAGAAGAGATTCAAAAGATCAAAATCGTGTATTTTCTTGTGCTGCAATTATGATGTCCATCCTAGCCATCAGATTTTGAGGAGTGAACTCAACAGGGTGAAAAAAAATAGGACTGTGAGATTCACCATGTGATTGAAAAAGGTTTGTGGGATTTCCATGTGGTCAGGTTCATATCGAAGGATTAAAGTAGACAAATTGTGGCATTTGGGAGTGAGCGGAAGATTGAACCCTGTTTGTTTCTCAATTAAGTCATTTATTTAAGGTGGGCGGATCCTTCCCCAATCCAGCTGTGTCAGACAGTTGATCTTATCTTCCTCCATCTTTTTATGGTTAAAAGCCTAAAATCTAGCTCTATCAACAAATCCATAATCAAGACATTGAGGAACAAATGAAAATGGAAGAAAGGATTGATGATTAGCTTTCTCATAGCTCTCAGAGGTAGATGACAAATGTTGAGTATAAGTATTGATAATTATATGTAATTACTTGAAGTAGATGTCTCAGGGCATGTTTGGGCTGATCGGTCTCCTCCCTGTGATGATGAAGATGTCATACCGAGCATGTGCACCAATGACTAGCATAACATAACAACTACATGTTAGCATCACAACTTGAAATGGCTGTAATACTATGATATAAACAGTCAAAATGCACTTAAGAAGGTAGAAGTCAATAAAACAGACAACAATTCTATATTCCATTCAACAGCAAACTGAAATTTAGAAAATTTCAACTGTTATTCAATAGAGGAAGAAAAGGTGTTGGGGGGGGGGGGCAATTCTAGCCATTCAAAAGTTACCCACAAATTTAAAAAACTTGAATTCAATTACAAACACCACAACTACTCTGGAATTCAATTACATGTTAAAAAACTTTATTCAATTCAAAAGTTTGAAATGGTATTAGAATTGACAAACTCAGCATCATCAAATTCAGAATCATCTCCATGGTCTCTCCCCGCTTGGGTGCCTAGAGGTGTGTCAACAATTATCCAAGGCACATATACCCTTGCTTCACTAATATTATCAACATCTACACAAATTTCTTCTAACTGTTGAGCATTGTATGGCTCACTTTCCAAGTATGTCTCCTCTTCATTTGCATTAACATCCCCACGCATGTCAAAAAAATCCCTAGGTCTTGTCGTAATAGCGACATGCCAATCCGTTTCAACCGGGTCTTCCACATAAAATACTTGCAATGCTTGAGAGGCTAGCACAAATGGTTCATTAGTACTTAATAATCGCTTCAAATTTACAAGTGTGAACCCAAACTCATCTATTTTGACACCCCTACCTTGGGATGTGACGTCAACCCAATCACATTTGAATAAGACCACCTTTCACTCTTCATAGTAATCTAGTTGTATGATATCAGTCAAAACACCATAGTAGGTAACATCTCCTATAATAGGGTTCCTGTCCTTGACACTTGCAAAGCTTGATGTTTTTGTGGTAACCACAACTCCACTATTTTGAGTCTTACTTTTCTTATCAAAATCTTTCGTGCGAAACCTAAACCCATTTATCACAAACTTGGAGAAGCTACTAGCCACCTTACTAGGACCTCTTGCCAGCAAGATAAGGTCTGTAGTAACCCGTTCGTCACCTTCTAATCGCAGGCGATCAACCTGTATGGATACCACATATTAGTAGAGCACCAAAATCATATTTATGAAAAATATGTGTTTAGTTGTTATATATATGTATATATATATAGTAAGAAAATCTTTTACTTACATGAGATTCAAACCATTTGGGAAATTGATAATTGTGCATGCGTTCTCTATCCATTAGTCGCTTGTGACGATTATTACTGTAGATTATTTGACGGTGTTCTCTACGTGCAAAAATGACCCTCAATTAGAACACTAAGAATGATATTATATTTAATTGCTTAAAAAAATTAATAATCAACATGAAGTAAGTGTTTTACTCGAGAAATGGGGTCACTTCGGCGCAATTAAAGAGAATATACCGATGCATCTGCTCCCATGCATCATGCATCAAATTTATTAGCGTCTCCTTCCTAAGTACACGGCCTGACCTCAAGAAAATTGATGACATTTGATTTGTTTCTCCTGGGCCATCATCATAATTCCTTGGTATACGAGTCGACCTTGTCTCTATATCATGCAAATACCTTGAACAGAATGTCAAACATTCTTCTGCCAGGTATCCCTCTGCTATTGAACCCTCCGGTCGACTTTTATTGCGCACATATGACTTGAGAGTAAACAAGTACCTATGAATAATTAGAAATAAGAAATTATAAGAATAGTTTTTACAAAAACAGAACCATTCCTACATTGACATGTTGAAAAAAATGCAATGAAGTTAAACACACCTCTCAATTGGGTATATCCATCGGTATTGTACGGGTCCAGCAATCTTGGCCTCTCCTGCCAAGTGAATTGGCAAATGAACCATGATATCGAAGAAGGCTGGTGGAAAAATCATTTCAAGATGGCACAATGTTGTTGCTATTCGAGACTCTAGTCTATCAAGAACTTCGACTTTACCAGTTTTTGAGCATATTTCCCTAAAGAAATTGCTTAACTCAATTAATACTGCACTAATATTCTTTGGCAAGGCCCTTCGCACTGCTAATGGAAGTAATTGTTGCATTAAAATATGGTAGTCGTGACTCTTCAATCCAGACAATTTGAACTCTTTCAAGTGCACACAACGTGATATACTAGCCGCATAACCATCTGGAACCTTCACCCGAGATAATACCTTGCAGAAAATTTCTTTCTCTTTCTGAGACATTGAGAAACATGCAGGAGGCAAATGTGTTTTGTTTCCTTCCTCATATGGATGAAGGGCAGGCCTAATGCCCATATGTTTTAGGTCTTGACGTGCCTTTACGGTGTCCTTTGTTTTTCCTTTAATATTCAACAATGTCCCAACTAGACTAGCACATATATTCTTTTCAATATGCATGACATCCAAGTTGTGGCGTAATAAAAGATGCTCCCAGTATGGTAATGTGAAGAATATACTCTTCTTTTTCCATCCACTCGTGTTATCATCCCGTTTTCTCTTCTTACTTTTCCCGAATGTGATGTTGATGTCACGACATTGTTGCAACAGCTCCGTCCCAGTTCTTGACAAAGGAGCGGATCTGAATTCCGTCTTTCTATCAAATTTTGATTTATCACGACGGAACCTGTGATCGGCATCCAAGAAACGGCGATGGCCCATATAACATAACTTTTGCCCATTAAACAAGAAGCAATGACAAGTGTCCTCATTGCAATGAGGACAAGCAAAGCGACCTTTAGTGCTCCATCCTGAGAGGTTTGCATATGCAGGATAGTCATTAATCGTCCACACCAATACTGCACGCATCAGAAAATTTTGATTGGTTGATGAATCCCAAGTGTGCAATCCATCCTCCCATAACTCCTTTAACTCATCTACCAACGGTTCCAAATATACATCAATATCATTCCCAGGTCCCTGTGGACCGGGAATAAGCAATGACATCATGAAAAAAGGTTGCTTCATGCACATCCATGGTGGCAAGTTGTATGGCATTAAAATAACAGGCCATATGCTGTGGGCAATGCTCATTGTACCAAATGGGTTGAAGCCATCACTTGCTAACCCAAGTCTAACATTACGAGGCTCTGCTGCGAAATCTGGGTATAGATCATCAAGACTTCGCCATGCTTGAGAGTCAGCAGGATGCCTCAACACCCCGTCATTGGTGCGACCCTCTGCATGCCATCTCATGAATGAAGCCGTTTTATCTGACATGAAAAGCCTCTGAAGCCTTGGTTTCAAGGGAAAGTGACGCACAATCTTCGCAGGAATTCTCCGTTCATTGGAAAAAGAAGGTGATGCACCGTCATCATTGGATTTCCACCTTGAAGTGCCACATACAGAACAAGCAGATTCCTTCGTAGTTTGTTTCCAGTACAACATGCAATCATTAGGGCATGCATCAATCATATTGTAACCAAGGCCCAATTCTCCAATGATCTTTTTGGTTTGATAGAAGGACTTTGGTAAAGTTTCCCCTTCAGGAAATGCTTCTTTTAACAATTCAAGCAACATAGTAAAAGACTTGTCGCTCCATCCATTCAGACACTTTATATGGTATAATCGCACAACGAAAGCAAGCTTGGTGAAATTCTTGCATCCCGGGTACAACTCTTGCTCGGCATCTGCTACCAATTTGTAAAATTTCTCTGCTTCTACATTAGGTCCTTCTTCAAGTCCTTGTGAACTAGATTCAGGATCTTGAATTCCAAATGCTGACCGCAACATTCCATGCATATCATCAACTTCATCCGGTGCATCTTCATCCAAGGTTACATTACCAGACATTTGATGTGGTGGTGAAAATGTTTCCCCATGGAAAACCCAAGCACCACGAGCGTAACTCTTTTCAAATCCATCGCATATTAGATGTTCATGTACTTCATCCCGAGATCTATAGTATACATTACTGCAATTCTTACATGGACATTTGATCCTATCCCTTGATATTGCATTAGCAAATGCAAAGTCAAGGAATCGTTCAACCCCTTCTTCATATGCAGCGCTCACTCTCGACTCAAGAGTCCAACTCTTGTCCATAATGACTTTTCTGAACAAATGGACCGTCAAAACAGAGTAATCTTATTGGAGACTTGATTCAGAAACTTGATTGGGTAGGTTCATTTGATTCACTTTCCGGTCCATCTGATTTCCCTACCTAGTGACATAAACAATCAGAAAGATTACCATCATCTATATTTCACTATTAGATGGCATAGCACTTGAGGATGGATGCAAGCTAGAAACTCTAGCAGCCAACAAAAGATAAGCTTCTTAAATTCATATAGAGTGGCATGTTCGGATATGAAAGTTCAAATCCCATGTGAGAAGATGATTAGTAATATCGACAGAGTTGGAATTCAAGTATAAAGCATGTGAGCAGAAAAAAAGTATGAAAAGAAGATAAGATTTCACATTTTTCAAGACAACACTCATTTTACTTGTTCTTTCAGAGTTGTCAACTGGTGATAATCTTACATTTTCAAGCCAACACCCATGTGTGATTTCATTATTATGAATACCTACTGTCACTAATAAAACCCAAAGAAGGTGGATAAAATGCTAGGGACATACAAATACCTACTGTTCTCAGACAATGTTTGAAGGTTGCAACCACATTAATTCATATAAAAAAAATCTCTCTTGAAGATCAGACTATTGATGGGGTATACTTCTAATTCTTTCGAAATAATAGCCACCCAAAAAAAAAAAAAGACAATTTGAAAGAGGTGTACTCGTGAAGAAGACTTGGGCCAGCCTACAGGATGCTGGTTTTGGGCTGAGCTTCAAGGATCTTGGGTTGGAAAATTGAGACAATTTCCCAGATACCCAGATATATAAAAGGGCTGGACCTGGATCATTGCATACTTTAAGGCCTAGCTGGTTCTATACATGTTTCACAAAGGCATTTATGCAAATGATAGGCTTCCTGGGCCTTTTTTTAGGTATGTGGGCTCAGTTTGCGCTTGACATTAGGCCTAATCATTCAACAGGCTGGGCTTGGACAAGCTTGAACACTCGTTGTTTATACTTTCAGGTTGCCCATTCAATGGTACTGTTCCTTTTAGGCATGACTGGAGGAGGAGCAACACGCCGAAGAAAAAAGAACAAAAGGCATGCTCAAATATGAAAGGTCAGCATTCAAAGTGGTGGTGGCCATGTCATGGACTTGCAAGCAGGCAAATTCCAAACGTTTTCTTAAGGATATTTCCGAGGCCCTGTTCTGTTGGGTGTGTCATTACAACGATGTTAATTTGTAGAACTCTTAATCACCAATCAAAATAAATTCCTTACTTCACACAATATTAGCTGTCTCTCCAATATTGACGGAGAAAGATCTCCTGTTGCAATCTGACCAATTGCTACAAAATGGCTGTTTAAACTTTAAAGTTTGACCCGAAGAATAAATAAATATCTTACAATTTGATGTAGACACATGCATAGGGGAAGAATCATGTCACCGTGACACCATTAGGACGCGGGTTTGAGTCATATTAACATAACAATAAAATATTTAAAATATCTCGCCATGCAGCCACAAGGACGCGGATTCGAGTCAAATTAACCATAAGAAGAAAAAAATACTAAAAAGGGAAAACATGTCACTTTGCAACCAGGAGAATGCAGGTTTGAGTCATGCTAACAGTGAGAGCAAGAATATAAATGAGGGGGGAAAACATCATTGTATAACTAGAGGTCCAAAAGAACTCAAGCAATTGCAATTACAGCCCTTGTGACTTGTGTTCTCATCTCTTGGCGGAAGAATACATGAACATGACATGATTGCTGTGAGAAAAAACATATATAGAAAGATAGCTGAACTGCCGATCATATAAATAGTGTACCTAGAGGTTCAATTTTTTTTTGAGTGAATGAGTTAGATTAGACTCCTGATTACCTAATGTCTAAAGGTTGATTTTTATTTTGTTCTGCAGGAGATTGAGAACCTATTGTATTATAGTGTCAAAAAAGAATTGTGAAAGAGAAGAAAATTTAGTTATAGCATTGGTCAAGTTCAATAGAGAGGACCTTAGAAAATAGTCAGTAAAATAATTATAATTAGCATCATTTAGTCATGGCAATGTAAACAAGCTTTGGCTCTCAAGTCGTTGAAGAATTTTCGAAATGATGTTTGGGCATTTGAATTATGAAAATTCACCTTAGAATTATATGATTGAAATGAAAAATCTTGGAGGAAAAATCTCCTCTTGATACTTGTAAACCTCACTCCCTGTTTGGAAACATACCGGCATGTGTTTTCGTAGTAGCCTCACATTAGCAAAAACTGGAACTAGGGACATGCCCTATCTATATTTAAGGTTTTGGAGACTCACAGTCACAGATGCACTTCAAAGCGTGCTTCTCACTCACTCATTTACACAATTTTTTGGTTCACCAAACTAGTTTTTCGTGCATGGCTCTTGGGTTGGGTCAGCAAAATCATAGAGCAGCAAACCGTCTGTCGCTCTTCATTGTATATTGGATGTGACGCACTGGTTAAACCTATTGCTTACTAGGTTCAACTAGGTGGGTGACTGAGATTCTAATCTGCCTTGAAGCTATCCATTTTATTTCGTTTAATTTACACTCAATTAGAGATGCCAAGGCGAACACAGGAGCTTGGCTAGGGTGGCCTCAGGTTCCACTGCTTTCCTTATTTCTCGGTTTGGGTCAAGCTTGGTTTTGTTAGAGGGCTCAACTCAGTATATGTGGATTACATGATATAATTATCTATTAAATCCAAATTTGTATTATACTTTAAACTTCTAAGTAGAATATATTTATACCACTAGAAAATAGTATTTTGTTCTATGACAAAACAAATTTAGTACATAACACATTAAACTTGAGATTTTTTTAAATTTAGAAAAGATACATAATGTAATACATTAAAATGAGAAATGAACATTTGGCTAATGAAAGATTTGCAGTGACCTTTGTAACCCCCTGATTTTATATACAGGGGGCTCATCTTTTCTAAACCCAACCCATCCATGCTATGCATTAATATTCAGATAAGATATAAACCGGTTCTTGAGAAAGAACTCAACTTCAACATTAGTCGCAATTGTTAAATGCAATACAGAAAACAGGATTTCAAGATAGTCGCAATTGTTAAATGCAATACAGAAAACAGGATTTCAAGAACAAGATAAAATGAGCAGATTGAAGGCAAAATAAGTTATGGTTAATGGTTCACATTTACAACGGTTGAAATAAGTTACCTTATTTACGAAGCTTTTGATTTACCTACATTCACGCTGTCTTTATATTCAGCGGTATACTCTGTCTATAACCTACTGTGTACTACCAAGAACTTTAGCGATAGTTACAATACAATGACTGCAACTGAGTCCATTACAACTGTGTACCCATATATCTAATGTCAAGCAATGACTAGGTTTGTACGGTGATGTTTTCACTACATTAGTACATAGTGAATGAGCTAGATTTTCTGGTGTCAGTATGTCTACAATGCAAAGGTATAAGCTCGCTTCCACTTACAAAGAACTGTGTTGCAGAAAATTTTTAAGAATTTAAATGCAGTGATTGAATCAGTTTTACATGTGCCAATGTCTACTGGGATTGGTTGCAATGCAGTAAACGTATGTGATAATAAAATGTATCTCCATCTTCCCTTTTTCTATAGATTTGTGCTGTAAATGTCATTAGTTTCTTACCCGTGCTTAGCACAAGCATTGTTTGCTTGTTTGATACTGATTGAGATTAAGTTCTAATAAATTAATATTATGCACATTCACATTAGTGTGTACTCCAGAAACAGAGCAGCATGTGTGATTTTATTGCCAACCACTTACACATTGAAAGGCATGATAATGTCTAGAATGGGCAAAGGCAAGTTACTTGTTCTTTCAGAGTTGTCAACTGGTGATAATCTTACATTCCAAAACTAAATGTCTCCTAAATCTTACACATCAGTTTACTAAATATCATAGATTATATTGTTGGGTGGAACAAAAAAAAAATTCTAAACGGATACAAGTAGTGCTAGTTTCAAAGATGTCAGGGAAATGAAATAAAAGGCTATGAATTGGGAAAACAAAAGTATGAGTTTTACTTTACAAATATATATATATATATATATATATGTGTGTGACATCATCTGGTTCAATAGGAGGAACCAGATGATGTCAAAGCTCATGTGATTGATACTACAAAAATCAATGACTTTGCCTACTTCATCCCATTACCCAATTTGCTTTGTTCCATAGATTTTGTGATTCATTGACAATAGAGTATGAACCCTTTGACAAAGACAAATTGTGCACTAGTGTAACCCATTAAACCATCCCCTACCACCATTTTGATAATTTGGGAAGCAAAATCAAACATGGTTATCAACATTTAGCAAAGGGCTTTGGGATCAAGCAAGGATTCATAAAAAGAAAGAAACGGAAAAAGATTAACGTAGATTGAGAATTGCCAGGATTAAATATATAAGCTAGGATCATCACATGGACCACACAATGGTTTCAGATCAGTGAACAAGCCAATATATATCCCATACAGCAAGCCAAAATAACAAGATCCACAGAGAAAATACTGTAATGTAAAACAACATTGCTGTCCAATTTCAGAAACGGTGGTCAATTTCATTGTTATCAAAGGTTCTATGGTCGATCCCCTCAGACATAAATGCATAAATACAATAACAGTCACTTGAATCAATTCCTAATGAATTGATATAAGTAGATCTCTAGAAATTTTCTGGATCAATTTCTTAAATCAATTCAGATATGGACAGATCTTCACAAAGAAGCACCTCAAAATATTCTCAAACTATCTCAAATCACCTAAAAAAATGGAAATCCCCAATTCAATAAAATGAAGATAGAGTTTACCAAATCTAGTTGAGGAAACCTAGCAATCTTTCGAAGCAGAGTTCAACAAACCACTTCTTTTAGCTGCCGGTAACCAAACAAGGGGATTTCGAAGCAGAATCGTTGCCAAATAGTAAATAATCAATAGCTAAGATGCATACATCTGATTTTGAGAACAAAGATCTGAAACAGTATATACTAGCAAATCTTATATTCTTAAATAGGCAAAGATCATATCAATGCAGATGATCAGATCAAAAGGAAGGAAGATGCAAGCAGATGTGAAGAAAAGGAGCAATCATTTCAACAGAACTAGACAAAACAAGTAGAACAAGCACATTGCAAAACGCACTAAAAAACCTAGCCACTGATGGAAATCCACTCGCATATGAATCAAATCGAAATCCACACAGCACATCAAATCACGTGAGATCAGAGATTCTTACTAATGGAGAGGTAGAGTCCCTTCTCTTGCTTCAGGAGCTCTTTTGCAGAGAGAGGATTAGGGTTTCGAGAAGAGATTCAGTGGAAAATTTCGCAAAGGTAAGGGTTTCGCAGTGGATTAGGGATTTGCAGAGGTTAGGGTTTCGCAGAAGATTAGGGATTCGCATAGGTTTAGGGACTCGCAGAGGATTCAAGAGTTGTGCAAGAAACGATCCAAAGAAATCGTAGCTTCAGTCACAGAAGATTCGGGATTGTTACCCTCTCTTGCTTCAGTCGCTTCAGGAGCAGAGCTTAGGGTATTGGAGCCATTTGATCTCTCTTAGCTACTTTAACTCCTCTCTCGCTTCAGGTGCTTCAAAGAAATCGTGCGAAAGTTATGTTTCAAGCGAGCGAGGGTTGTGCGATAATTAATGTAGGGATCCAAAGCAATTGGAGCCATTTGATCTGACCATGGACATTGTTCAATAGATTATTTCATCATACGAGCAACCTAGCTAACGATCCAAAGCAAAACACGAGATCCAACGCCATTGCAAACTTTTGTACACGAGCCTAAAATTGGGCTATTTTGTTTTTGTAAATGACCATTTCCAGCCTGATATTGCATATATTATTTTTCTAGTGAAAAAAGTTAATTAAATAAGTCAATAGTGCATCGATAAAAATCAATAGTGCACCTACTAGTTAAAATTATAACTATATAATTTATGCCTCTATATATATAATTCTCTAAACCTATCTTGAGTAGTATATAATATATTATGCTATTATATATAAGCTTTTTCAATTACTTATACAACACCTACTTATCTATTATATACTTTTATAGCAGCAAACAATATTGTTTGCTGTTGTATATATTATTTTTCCACTACTATAGTAGCATACAATACTGTCTGCTGCTATATACATTAATATTATATATTTATGAGCAGTAAATAATGATTTATGAAACTTTAGCGGCAAACATTACTTTGTGCTGTTAGAGAGATGTATTTTTTTTAACTTACAGTGGCAAATAGCAAATATGCTACTGATAAAGACATTAGCGATAGAATCTCAATACCTACTTACCTATGATATACACCTACTTACCTACTACATATCTTTATAGCAGCAAACAATATTGGCTGCTGCTGTATATATTAATTTTCCACTACTATAGCAGCATACAATACTGTCTGCTACTATATACACTACAGGATAATGATATGATAAAACTTTAGCGGCAAACATTTTTTTGTGCTGCTGTAGAGAGTAAATTTTTAACTTACAGTGGCAAATAGGAGAGTGTGCTGCCGCTAAAGACATTTAGCGGCAGAATTTAAAAATTGCCGCTATGAAAGTGTCGCTAATTGTCATTTTTCTTGTAGTGTAATGATGTACGGTTCAGCTTTATGGGATCCGTTTGGACATACCTTTCATTTGAATACATTCTTTCACTCTTATCCTCCCCATAAATTTGAACTAAGTGCAACTTGATATTTATGGGACCTTTACTAATGACTGTCTTGATTCTTAAAAAATATTCATAGCTAGAAGACTATTAAATAATAATTAGGAATGCTAAATCAAAGTCCAGGACATTATACTGGCACCCAACAAACACAATATGGCATCTGATGAAAATCTACCTAAGAAGGGTGGCCTTGCATAGTAAAATTTTTGTGCACATCCACGAGTTTCCTAGTTGGAAGCTTTGAATTGACTTATGTCTAAATTTGTATTAGATTCTCAAGCACCCACAGCTGGAAGTATATATGGTCATGTTGGAAGAAGATACCTTGGGTATAGTAAAAGCCATTGATCCAACGAGATGGTGAGAATAATGTACAGTCAACTTATTCAGGATGCGAGAAAAAAGCTCAAAACCTTTAGACTTTGGAGTGTTAGACATGTGGAAAGGAAAGTTAACATGGCAGCAGATATTTTAACTAGAAATGGTGCTTTGCATGGGATGGATAAGTTTTGGTTAGAAGAAATGCCTCCCTGTATTCAAAGAGTTGAAGTGTAGAACATAAAATTATTTTATGAGAAGTATTGGTTCTTTGATTATAATGATAATTTATACTTTTTCAAAAAAAAAAAAAGAAAACACCTACAGCTGCTTTCTCTTCACTTGCCTCATGAATTTGTAAGTAATCTGGAATCCACTATACATTGATAAAACTAGCTGCAAGATGTAACCTGAGGTATGGTCAATTTCACTAGCTTCGCTCCCCATTGTCCTATTGTTGATTACGGGGCCCACCAATAATGGTGATGGTGCAGGAGCCTACCACTCATGTGCATGCCTGGGGAATGATAGATCAGGACCACCCAACAAGTGGGTTCTTGCATAAATGTTGAATATTTCTAAAATTGCACTGACCAGAGAGTTATCTTTATTTTTTCTCTTCGGTGTTTGTTGATGGGAATCCTTAGAGCTCCATCTGTCTACCTCAAAAGAATACCATTTTAGTTTTTCTCATTCCAAATTTATGGAATTCCAATGGCCTATGCTACTAGGCACATGAGTAGTTGGAGAATATGAGAGAACAACTTGAAGTATTCAGTGCATGATTTTATTTTTTTTAAAGAAACAAAGATGCACCTCCTCTTAAATAAAATGTGAAGTTTTATGCTTCTGTTATAAATATTAATTTGAATGCATTTTCCTATGAAATAAGAAAATCACTGGTCTCCCATCTTCATTTACAAGAGTACCGTGGAGTGTGGATGGAGGATCAAAAGGTTCTCTTCAAAAAATATTTAGGTGAAAAACTTGCTAAAAAAGTGTTGGACCATTTTGTTATTGGCAATAGAGTGACAAATATACTGAATCTCATATAATACGAAATGGCAAGCGCCTGAATAGAAAATCTTCAACCACCCAAATTTCTCTACTATTTTCATTTTTCTGAGGGCATGTTTATCTACACACCTTTTATGTGGAAAGAAGAAATCACAACGTCAGCAAATTCTAAAGAAATAAATTCCATGGGAAAAGAGTTTCTTGGAAGTACAAAAGTTCATGTTTTGTGCAATTTTTTCCCTAGTGAATTGGTGATAATCTTGTTTGCTGCGGTTGCTGATTACTTGGTGAAAACCAATTTTCTTTGTTTTCTATGGAAAAAATTAGTTTTTTATGACTTGCAAATTAAAAATATGAAGACAATTCTGATATTAGTTCAAATTAAATAATATAACTAAACTATTGGTTGAATGACTCTAGAAAAATTGTAAAAAAAATCATTGGGGACATATGTCAAATAAAAATTAATGGCAAATACCAAATATGTTAAAGTGGGCAGTACTATAAATCTAAACATAGGTAAAATTTATAAAGGGACACTAGTTGGAGATATTTTATTACTCTATTATTATATCTAGGCACGCACTCAATGCCAATATATTATTTTTTAACATCAGGGCAAATTATGGCCTACATTTTGTGTTGTTGGTCTTCTTAAACTTCATTAAAAAAAATACAAAAGAAATGCTAATTCTTCACAATCTTTATTATTTCATATGCAACACAAATTAACAAATAAAGAGTCTTCTATAGAACTTATTTTTATAATAAAAATGCTTAGATCAATAATTCAAATCCTCTAGCAACAGTTCACCTTTTTTTTAATTTATAGAGATGGGTAGCTCAAAATAGAGGGGTGGAGATGGGTTTCATTTTAATATAAAGAGGAGGTGTAAGGGTGGGTGGAGGGAGCAACAATGAAAAAAAGATGTTGAAATATGAAGAGAGAGGAAAGACATCGTAATATAGAAAGAGAGAGAAGCCCAATTGTAGGGATTTAAATGATGGAATGGGAGAGGAAACCAGATTATAACAAATGGTGGGCGTTTATGCGAAAATAGAATTCCAATGGCCCGCTTTGGAATTTTATTTCCAACATTCTTAAAGAAAAGTCTGACATGACAGAAAAGGGATTTTGATGAAATACGTTGCGCCAAATACATAAAAAATGGTCTCCTTTTCTATGAAAAAGGATTATACAAACGTGCCCTAAATATTCTAACAGAGAAACGCTTAGTAGGACTACCACTTCTTTTTTTACTTTTTCTAAGTTAGAAATAACAAAAGTGTGTTTGTGTAATGCCTCCTTCAACACAAAGGGAAGGAGACAGGGTGATGGATTTTTGGGCACGTTCTTTATTACCTTTTGGCCTAGCAAGGATTTGAGGTTAAAAACCATCTTTTAATGCATTCTCTTCAATAGACAGGATCCCAACTTCTGACCTAGCTTGGTTGGACAGAAGTACCGCACAAGAGAAAACCATTTCCGCCTACCATATGTGCTTTAATAATGATTTGGATCCCCGCTCGTGGCTTTTACTTGTGAGAGGAGTCAAGGTCATAAGAGGCTTCCGATTGTATAATGGACAACGCCTAATCTTGTGTCACTTCTTGTCCAATGTTCGAACTATTAATCATTTCAACCGTGTGACTCTTTTAATAAACATTCATCATTTATTTTTCATTTATTTTTGTTTTGGTAAACACTCAATCACCTATCACATACTCACTCAAATCTCTCACCATCAAAACACACTAGCCACTCAATGACAAAGTTGTTTTTTGATCTCACAGAACACTTCCGAGTAGATCCTTGGACAAGATGGCTGTCTCCTAAGCTATGTACCACTCAACCACGTGGAAGTCTCTCACCATCAACACTATAACTAATTATTGATTAGTCTTTGTTTCTATAAATGGAGGTGGCTCACCACTGAAATTCCAGTGGATTGACAAAGATTATTTAGATTGAAAGTCCAGAAAATGAAAAATTTTAAAAGCCTCCATTTTTGTAAGAATTTCTTAAACAATGCTTTCTATTTTGAATTAGAAATAAAGATATATAAATTCTACTTCTTAGATGGAAAAGCCTTGCACACCTCTTGAAGACTCTTGCTCGAGGACGGGAATGCCATCGAAAGATTTAGGTGGGCTCTATATGTCTTCAGGGTTGGGAGCCCACCAAACCATCTTAAACCTTTTTGCAACGGCTTCCAAGTTTTCAATATATATGGGGAATAATACTATGTACCTTTTTTTATCATATGGTAAGGGACAAATGCATAACTGAAAAGATTCATATATAAAAGAGGAAAAGTCATTTATAGTATTATAAAAAAGAAAAGTTTTCATATGTAAAGACTGAAAGCCACGTTATTATTATACATACTAGCATTTTCATATATTTACATATATAATAAAATGCAGTTGTGGGGCATAATCCATTTAGATCTTGAAAATTTTCACCATCTTTTATTCAACACATACAGTATATCAGACATTTCATTTGCAATCTTACCTTAATAATTATATTCCATCGGCCACTACGTTCATCACGTCAAAATGATGGTGACCGCCTAAAAAGTGCATGCAATGGGGTGCTATGCACAACAGCCTGTGCTCACGCAAAAATATCATGCCAAGCACTTGGTCGGCGCTTCTTTTGGATTCGTGTGGTGTTCACCACTGCCATCCAA
Organism: Sextonia rubra; assembly: GCA_037013555.1. NCBI lineage: Eukaryota > Viridiplantae > Streptophyta > Magnoliopsida > Laurales > Lauraceae > Sextonia > Sextonia rubra. The sequence continues at coordinate 10,701,672 of JASUAD010000007.1, read as the reverse complement.
ACAGGCAAATCTCCAACACACACATGTAACATGTGGGACCCTCTATCACATATATACCAAGGGGAAATCCCTTTTTCAAAAGTCTACACCTTAAATGTGATCTAAAAGCCAAAAAAAAAAAAAGTAATGAGACAAAATCTCAGAACGTAGTGCTTCATGAATCGTGAGATATTGGCTGAAACGTTCTAAATTAAATTATTGATTTCTTTGAGGTCTTTTCCCTGAAAATTCTTTATTTTGCCAAAACTGAATTTTTTTAGTGAGGATATATTGATCTCAAGCGCAAGGAGGAAATCATCACACTAGAGAATTCCCTCATCTCCCCGAATATATGCCAAACGTGCCCAAAATGTATGTTAATTTTGGACGGCAAAAACCTAGGTAGGCCAATTATCAACGAATCTCATCGCACACAGCCCCATCCCCATGTGGGCCCAGGTGGACCACACAAGCAAAGTCCCATGCAAAAGCAAGATATTAAATCGGTGGCCCCACCTACACTGACGACATAACAACGTCACGATCACACCAAATCACAACATCCCGCGTACAACGAGCAATATTAAATGGCCGCGGCAGCTCCCTGTTCCTGCAGCCAAAATCCCTGTCCGAAAAGCGAGAACCGACATTATAAACGAACGAGTCAAGTACCCAAACGCATCAAACAAGAGGTTTCCTTGAAATCCTGCAATCTCTCTGTCTCTCTCTTTCTCCAATGACGGCTCTTCTCTTCTCTCCTTTCCGCATTCCTCAATCCCCAACCTCCTCAAAACCCTAAAAACTCAAACTTTCTCGGATTCCTCTTTCCAGTTCCTCCTTTTCCCGAGGAATCATACGATATGATCTCCATCGCTCCGCCCTACGCATCGCGCGATTCGATCTTGCGTTCGGTTTCTTTGGATTTCCACTGAAGATTCGTTGATTTCTGGAAGATCCTTTCGAATTTAGTTTTGGCGGTGCTCTGTTTGTGAGATCGGATTTGGTTCTGGGCAATGGAAGAGCCCGGGCGGCTCAGGCGCGCGTTGATTGATGCAGCGGCGGGCGCGATCGCCGGCGGGATTTCACGGACGCTGACGTCGCCGCTCGACGTCATCAAGATCAGGTTTCAGGTACGGGAGGACTCTGCCTGTGCCTCCGCGTGTTCTTTCGCTCGATGAATTTGTGAATCTCTGTTGTTTTGGATGTTTTTGTTTTTGATCATTGATTTGCTTGGATGTGCGTTTTGGCGGGGAATCGTTAGCAGTTTAAGAGTTTGAAGATTTGAACATTTTGGTTTGTGCTGCAATGTAGTGAGGGATGTGATAGGATGAATGAGCATTTGATTAGTGGAATCACTGTTTGATTAGTTTTAGTTGTTCTGATTAGATTAGGTCTGTAGGATTAGATCCTCTGATTAGAGTTCTGATAATCTTGGTTATTTTGAATGCACTCTATAAATATGTGCTCATATGTCATATTGTTAAAATCAGCGGTTTTATTCATCTGTGAACCATTTTTTAAGATCTGTATGTGTGTCTATATAGAGGGCACTGTGGGTTCTGGTAAAAATATGGATGAGGACTTGGAGTGTGGTTTTGTATTCAATTGGTTATTTTGGTAAAAGGTATCGCTGTTCATGTACTCGGCTTATTATCGATGATTCAGACGGAAGTGGAATTAATTTCTAATTGCATGCATTTTGCTCTTAACCAATCATCTGGATGGTGGTGGCTTCATTAAGTATACTTTGTAAATCATGAAATCCCTAAATAATTTTCTTTTGATGTTGTTGGAGCAGGGAAGGGCACTTGCCTTGTGTGTTTAGTGCTAGTATCTTTCGCTTTTTAAATGCTGTCATTTTCACAGTCCGGGCAATCATTTGGCGGGCTATTTGGTGCATATGCATTTTGCTCCTTTCTTTTTTATTGAAAAAAAAACATATATCCTTCACACCTTGTATGGGCTTTGAGAACTCTTCTTTGGTAACCATTGGCAGGTTCAACTGGAGCCAACAACTTCATTGGCTTTACTTCGTAGAGAATTGAATGGACCGTCCAAATATACTGGAATAGTGCAAGCAAGTAGAGAAATTTTTAGAGAGGAAGGCTTGCCGGTATTGGCCTCTCCATGGATTTTATTGTTTTCAGTTGTGATGCAATTACTTTTTGTCCATTTTAGTTACTTCCCTTTACTCACGGTGACTGTTATAACTGTGTGATTCCTTTCTGCAACCTCAAGAATCTTGAACAAGTTACTCTAGTTAGTTTTAGAGAAGGAAGTTCCACTAGATATTAATGTACTCAACTAGTTAAGTATTGGGTAAATATCATCATGATATGACATAATGTCTCAAATAGTCATTGAGAGTCTCAAAAAGTTATTGCAAGAACAATGGTTCTCTCTCTCTCTCTCTCTCTAATGATTGGTGCATTTCTATTTTTTATCTCCTTGTACTTTGTGTGAAACAACACAGTTTTGTTTTGTACCGCTAAAAAGAAAAAAATATATCATTTTACTCTCTTTGCTAAATGGAGCAAAGAGCCACAGAAAAAAAAGGTATTATCTTTTGATGTCCATGAGCAAAGAAAACTTGCCAGGTAGTAGAGATCTTATATTTTTTTTTAATTAAAGAAGAGCAGTAGATTCTTATAAAAATACAACAGAAACCTGGTAAGCATAGAAGAAGAGCTGAGCTGTTGAGCTAGTGCAAGATAAAAAAAACCAATTGTTCTAAGAATAACAAAGCCAGTACGTGTAAAAAAGAACCTGAAGTCTGCTTAGTGGTGCTGAAGTCCTCCTTAAAACTTCTAGTTGACTGCTGAAGTTTAAAGCAGCAGTCAAGTTCAAGAGGAGTTCTTGGCAATAAATTTTCATCCTAAAACATCTTTTATCTTTGAAAAGCTCTCAATTCAAGGTACACAAGTGATAATTTTGCAATAAAAAAAGAAGAAAATTGTTTTCATTGTTAACTAGGGTCGAATTGAAGTCAGCATTTCACTTGAAGAAAGTCAAAACTTGGGAGACTCTTAACCATGTGAGACTAATAATTTAGTGCCATCTTGATATATCAAGAGGTGACTGGATGCCCCATGTAGTGATGAAATTTGAAATGAAATGGCAAACAAAGCTTATGCCAACGACATTTGCTGAATTTCATATGCCAACGACTTTTGTTGAATTTCAAATTTCAAAGAAATGGTCACATGCTGTTGGAAGTTTCTAGTTCAGTCTCTGTTGAATTAAGTAAGGCTCGCACCTAAATTGTGGTTGCTTGGTTGTATGAAATGGAGCTTGAAACAATAGAACCTTGATTTTGTACAATCAGCCGCATTATTTTTCCCTGGAACCTCACTAGGAGACAACTTCCACTTTTTATATCATCTGCGGTCACTGCAATCAAGCATTCTATATGCTAGTGTCATTTTGTTCATCATTGCCCCTGGACAGTGGTAATGTTTTCTGATTGAATAGTGATTACCGATACTTTTATTGGAAATGGTCGAATGTGTTAGACTATCCATAACTCTGCTTACCTTTTCATAAATGATAATCACTTATATTTTCACTGGGTTTATTTATTTGTTTATTTCAAATGGTTGTCTTTATCAGTTTATTTTGTAATATTCTTGATTCCATTTAGAAAAGCTGTTTACAGAAATGCTTTAATGAAAGTGAATGCATTTTATTTGTGAACTTAACAAAATTTTCATCTGTTTGAAATGGTTTCTTAAAACAGGGTTTTTGGAGGGGTAATGTCCCAGCTCTACTTATGGTCATGCCCTATACTGCAATACAATTCACTGTATTACACATGTTTAAAACTTTTGCGGCAGGTTCGTCGAAAACAGGTCTGATCCTTTGCCAGCATACCAATGATCTTTCTTTTTTGTATGCTTATGTGAAAGCAGAAGTCTGCGTCTTGTTGCATTTCTGATGCTGTATGATGGTATCCTTGCAATGCATTGTGGCATGGGTATTAATTTTTGTATGCTTCAGTGTACTGTTTTTTTTTTTTTGTTGTATTTTGGATAAATTACTTTGGAGGCATCCTTGCCCAGGTCTTCTTTTCAGTTCAAGTTTCGTGGTTTATTCATTCTTTGACTGTTAAGTACTGGGTGTCTGGAAGGCTTCCTTTTAGAGGAAGAAGAAGTTGACGAGTGCCAAAAATATAATGATTCTCTTACATAACAAGTCCTTATTAGATAAGCTTTAAATATCCTGGGGAGAACCCAAATCATATAATGCAGAACTTGTGAGTCTCTTCAATTGCCTGAGGAGAACCCAAAATCATGTAATACAAAACTTTGTGAGTCTCTTCAATTTGCTTGCTGAGTGAGTCCCTAATGTTTGAAGTGAATTTCCTGTTTTTGTTTTGCTCATACTCGTCATTGTGGCTGCATGTACATTGTCTTGATGCAGGGGATCATATGAAATTAAGTCCTTATTTGTCATACATAAGTGGTGCATTGGCGGGATGTGCTGCAACTGTTGGATCATATCCATTCGATCTTTTGCGAACCATTTTGGCATCTCAGGGTGAGCCAAAGGTATCCCTTACATTTATCTACCAAGCACGACTTTCTTGTTTCTTTGTGACTTGTATGTTCTTCAACTTGATGCTTGTGATTTTAAAGAGAATTGATTTTGTATTTTTCAATTCAAGCCTTCTTATTTGCAAGAGGATTTCTAACTTTGCTAATTTATATCATCATCATCATCATCATCATGGATGTAAATATTCGTAGCGGCCGATATATCGGCCGTAGCGCCCAAGGGCGCTACGCTATTTGCGAAATAGCGGCGCTCACAAGCGTAGCAGCCCGTAGCGGCTGCTATGGCCGCTATATTGCCGTAGTGGCCACTATATACCGGCTTGGTTAAATCAGGCCCCTCTTCCCTCTTTTCGCTTCTTCTCTTTTGCTCAACTGGTAGACTAACAACAACAAAAGAAAAAGAAAAAAGAAAAGTAGAAAAAGAGGAAGAAAGGGAAAAGAAAAAAAAAGAGAAAGAGATAGAGATAGAGTGGGACAACATACTTGATACAGCGGCAGCAGCAACATCACAGCGACAGTAGCAGCAAGCGGCGGCGGCGGCAGCGGCAGCAGGCAGCAGCAGCAGCAACAAGCAGCGATAGCGGCAGCAGCAAGCAGCAATAGTAGCGGGCGGTAGCAACATGCAGCAGTGAGCGGCAGCAGCGGCATGCAACAGCGAGCACGCTGTAGCAGCAGAACCCAGCAGTAGGTCTTCTACTTCTACTTTTTCTTCTTCTTCTTCTTCTCCTGCTTCTCCTTCTCCTCCCCCTTCTCCTTCGTCTGTTTTGGGCGAGAGTTAGGCAAGCAGCATTTGGGCAACAAATACCCTTCGTGCCGTTTTTTTGTTTTTTTTGTTAACGGGTCGGTTATGTCCCATGATGGCTCATATGATGAAACGTAGAGATAAAAATTAAATGGGCCATTCAAAAACATTAAAAACCATTAAAAACATTTAAAAAAAATTAAGTGGGCCCATCCAAAACAATAAAACCTAAAAAACCTATTGTAACCATTGGTGGGTTCCACAATGAGGCAACAACGTTAAAATTTAAAAAGTCATATAGGAGCTAAATATTACTAAATTGAATTTGACACTTTCCTCAAATTTTACTCAAATTGGAAATAGGGTCATAGCCAACTTCCAGACCTACTTTTTACAATTATATATAAAAAAAATTTCACACCTACTGAAAATAAAGGACATCCAAATTTCACACCATAGGCTATTTAATAGGACACAGGGCCCAACCAAAGTTCACTCTAGTTAATAGGAAATAGGGCCCTAACCAAATAACACTTTAATAGAAAATGAACCCTTTTCAATTTTCAATTTAATAAACAATTCCCCTCCACATATATATAAATATATATATTTCAAAATATAACTATGAAATGACCATTAAAAAAACTAATCCAAACAATTTTACTCTAATAAAAAATAGAGCTCTAATCAAATTTCACTTTAATAGGAAAACTTTCTCCATATATATAGGTGTGTGTATTTCTAGATAAAACTATGAAATGTTATATTCTAAGCATGACCAAACAACATTAATCCATAAGAAAAAAAATTATCATTCCTATTTTTTTCTATTCATACAGCGATACAAGACCTCATGCAATGAGGGGACCGCTACATACCCCTATACTAGTTACTTTTACAAAACAAGCATATATTCCATCATTTTCTAATATTCTGGATTTCTTGAAATTTTTTCAGATTTTTTTGAAGACATTTTTTAATCACACCGCTACGCCGCTACGTATCGCCTCACATAGCGTTTCAGCGACAGGCCGCTACGCCCGCCGCAACTGCTATTTTCATCCTTGATTCATCATCATCAAAGTGTTATCCCAACCATGTTAGAGTCCGCTATATGAATTCTATTTCTCCATTCCATTATATTTTGAGCCAAATCTTTAGATAAGTTAAACTTCTTCAAATTTGATTTAGTGACATTCAGCAATATTTTCTTCGGCTTACCTCTACCTCTTGATGAGTCATCTATCTGGATAGCCAAACTTTTCCTCACCGGTGCCATAACCGGCTTACGCTCAACATGCTCAAACCATCGTAAACGGATTTTTCTAATCTTATCCCCTATTGGTGCTATCCTTAAAAGCTCTCGAAAGAGCTCATTTTTAATTTTATCTTCCTAGTTTTACTGCATATCCACTTAAGCATTCTTATCTCCGCCATATCCATCTTATGTATGTGTCTTTTTAATTGGCCAACATTCTGCCCCATATATCATAGCTGGTCTAACCATTGTCTTGTAAAATTTGCTCTTATTTTCGTTGGCATTCGTTTGTTATAAAGTACTCTAGAAGTTAGTCTCCACTTCAGCCATCTAACTTTTATCATATGCCCAACATCTTTGTTAATCTTTTTATCCTTACTAATCATCGAGCTCAGATATCGAAAAGAATCTCTACATGGTATCTGTTTCAATTTTGACACAGGTTTTAACATTTTGTATATGTCCACTGAAGTTGTAATCCATATATTCTGTCTTTGTACGACTTATTTTAAAGCTTCTAGATTCTAATGCTCCTCGCCATCTCTCAAATTTTGCATTTACACCATCTCTTGATTTATCCACCAATGCTCTATCATCTGCAAACAACATATACCATGGTACTTCTTTTTGAATATGTGCAGTTAATTCATTTATAATCAATGCAAAGAGGTAAGGGCTTAAGGCTGATCCATGATGAAAACCTATAGTCATGGGGAATCCACCTGTTTCTCCATATGTGGTCCTTACAGTTGTTACTGTTCCTTCAAACATATTTTTAAAAATTTCAATATAACAGATGGGGATATTCCTTTTCTTCAAATCTTACCAAATTAAATCCTTCGGTATCCTATCATAGGCTTTTTCTAAATCGATAAAGATCATGTGTAGATTTTTCTTCTTTACTTGATATTTTTCCATTAATTGCTTAAGCGAAAAAAGAACTTCCATAGTTGACCTTCCTGGCATAAAACCATATTGATTTGCAGCAATCTTGGTCTTCTGTCTAAGTCTTTGCTCAATTATTCTCCCATAACTTCATAGTATGGCTCATAAGTTTAATCCCTCGATAGTTGATACAATTTTGTATATCTCCCTTATTCTTATGTATAGGTACTACAATACTTCTTCTCCATTCATCCGGCATTTTTTTTTTCACAAGTATCTTATTGAAGAGTCTACATAACCAACTCACTCCAACCTCTCGTAAGCATTTCCATACCTATATCGGAATATCATCTGGGCCTGTTACCTTTTCTGTCTTTATTCGCTTCAATGTTTCCTTCACTTCTACCCCTCTAATTATATGGAGAAAAGTATGCTCTGCTAATGAAGTATCCTCCCTAGTCTTGTATCCCTCATATGTTCTTCATTTAAAAGTTTGCTAAAATATTCCTTCCACCTTTCTTTAATATCGTTGTCCTTCACCAGAACATTTTCCTTATTGTCCTTGATACATTTGACATAATTTTAAGTCCTTACTTTTTTTTCTCTTATTTTTGCGAGCTTAAAAATATTCTTTTCTCCTTCTCTTGTTCCCAACCTTCTTATACAACTCAAAATTTTTGATACTCTTAGTCCCTTGCTAAAGTTTGTAGCAATGTCTTTTCTTTTGAATAACTTCTTGAACCTTCACACTCTAGCACCATGTTTCTTTATTAACATGTCTTTTTTCTTTTAATTCTCCAAGTACTTTCTTTACAACTTCTTAATGCAATTAGCCATTTGGTTCTACATTACTGTAGTTTTTCCTTCAAAATTCTATTCTCCCTTCTCAATCATTTTGTCCTTAGATTTTTTTGCTCTTTCCCCTCTTAAATCTTTGCACCTTATTTTAGGGCCCATTTTGTTTACTACCGCTCTCTTTTTATTGCTAAAGTAAATATCTAAAACTACGAGTCTATGTTGCGTGGTCAAACTCTCTCCTGGGATAACCTTGCAATCTTTACAAGCCAATCGGTCCTATTTTATAACTAGAAAAAAGTCTATCTGACACCTATGACTCCCACTATTATAGGTAATTAAATGCTCATCTCTCTTTTTAAAGTAAGTGTTTGCTATTACAAGATCAAATGCTACTGCAAAATCCAATATACGGTTTCCGAATTCATTCTTTTCTTAAAATCCTTGCCCTCCATGCGCTCTCTCGTATCCTCTATTATCTCTTCCTATATGCCCGTTTAAATTCCTTTTAAGAAAAATCTTATCACTATTTGGAATTTCTCGTAGTAAATTATTCATCTTCTTCCAAAATTGTCTTTTCACATTTTCTTCTAATCCTACGTGGGGAGCATATTCATTGATGATATGGATTATACCTTCTTTTAGCACTGGTTTAATTGTTATAATTCTATCACCAAACTTCTTTACCCCTACAATTTTCTCTTTCAAATCCTTATTACAACCTTACCCACTTCATTTTTTGTATTACTCTTTCCTGCATAAAAAAAGTTTATACTAATCTGTGAGCTCCTTAGCTTTATTCCCTTTCCACCTTGTCTCCTGTATACAAGCTACACTAATTGTTATTCTTTTCGTTACCTCGACCAACTCCATGCTCTTGCCCGTCAAGGTTCTTATATTCCAAGTAGCAAGTATAATTTTCCTATTCCTCTTCTTCTCATGGACTAACTTCTTTAACTGTATTAGCCTAGAGTCATGCAGTTGCCCTTGCACACTTTTTTCTGCAATCGGGTGACACTGCAATGCATTGCTTAAAGCGGAGAATGCCCTAGCCTTATCACGAAATATTGTTATCTTATAATTCATGTTTGGGTTGTGACAAAGTTTTACGCTAGCTGTCAACCTATTTAACGCAACCTTCCTCCTTTACCCGGGCTTGGGACCGGCAGCAAAAACTGGTGGAGTTAACTTGCTAATTTATATGTTTTGTGATAAATAATGGTTTCTAAGTCATTTGAGGTTCTCAATTAGTATCAGTATTTTGACCATGTTCCTTCATTGCTGGTGCAAGTACTGCTCAAATGTATATGCGTTTTGAAATCTCATTAGGTGCAAAACATAAAGTCTGTTACTCTTCTATAGTATCATCAGCATAAAAAGACACTTGCAGGCGCACAGAAAAGGCCTTCTGAACTAACTGTGAGAAGAATATTGGAACCAGTGGTCATAATTGGTTTCTGAACATTTTTCCTCAAGGGCTTAGGGGAAACTGGGGACTGTTATGGACCCAAAAATGCACTGTCTTCCTTACCCTTATTTTTTATTTAATATTTTAGTACGTCCAATAGCAATATTTTCACTCAAATCAAGCATATTACATCACACTTGGGAAATAGAGGATCAATAGGCACTATTGGTAGGGTAGAGTTCCTTAACTTTTCCATAAATTTTTTACTCAATTTTCTCTTAACTTTTCTATGGCCATCAAGGTGGGTATTAATATGGGATCCATTAACTTGATCCTGCAAAGGTTTGCTGGAGGGGACTCTGTTTGTGCTTTCGGTTGGGCAGCAAGATTGTGTAATTCTCCTTGGAAATTACTGATGAGGTTGGGGAGGTCGATAATATGTGAGCAAAAATATCAGTCTCCTTCAGCCATGTATAAGTACACGTGGTGAGTGGATATCTGGCAAAGCAAGGTCTTTTAGCTGTATTGATGATGGTGAGACATGTTGTTCGCTTCCATCATAGGGCCTTTTTGGCCTCACTTCTGGGTGGCTGTTGATCCAAGTTGCTTGGGGGTACGTTTAGGATGTTTGTGACTGTTGTTTCTTTGGGGTGTGTTTGAGTTGTGCATGAAGTTGGGTTTTCGTGACTTGGGCATTGCTTGGTTTTGTGTGTATGTTACACTATGCATCTGATGATTTGATTTTGTGTTGCGATAAGTGTGGTGCTGATGGCAACTACAACATGATTTAGCCTGTGTGGGGACCACCTTTATGTGGTCCAACTCGAATGACATGCTTCCCTATGCATGATCACTAGCTTAGGTTCATTCCAATCAGAGTGATATCCTCCTTTGCGTTGATCAGATGTAAAATCTACAGTTATATTTTCTATGCATGACCAATCCAATGATATACCTAGCTTTGGTTTGAGTGAGATCTCAGCTAGTTCTTAAATAGAAGGGTCCATGGATTATAAGTAGGTTTGATCAAGCAAAGGTGAACCCCACATAGGTTGAACCAAATGATTAGCTGCTGTTAGTACTATACCGGTGGCAGAGCATGATCATTTCTCACACCTCTTCTACTGTTCAGTGCATTCATTGCTTGGGTTCTCTTTTGAAGCACAAAATTTTGTGACTCTTCCAAAAAGGTTTATTTCCTTACATTGATAAAATTGACAAGTGTTCAAATGGGCCAGATAGGCCCAATTTTTGCAGTGACTGAGATGGACCTGTCAAACCTAGGCCATTTAGCTTCAGGCTTTCCTGAGACCGTGTGGACAGTCTCAATAAAATCTTTTCATTCCTATCATAAAAGAAGCTCCTTTTAGATCAATTTCCCACATTTCTGTGCGTACATGGGACTTTTTTCCCCTTCCATTGTAAGGCTCCATTAACCTTAAACCTTAATAAAGATGATTGTTATGTGTGAAAAAGGCACTCTAAACTGTGTGAGGTCTTCTGACGGGATTGATGTTTACAAAGCTCATGTGCAAATAGCCAAAAAAAAAAAAAAAAAAAAGAAAAAAAGTTGGGTTGGGGTCGCCTGGGGCGGAGGGGGGGGTGGGGGGGGAATTGGGTTTGAGAATGTCTTAAAGCGCCATTGGGATTTTCTTTCTTTTTTCTTCTCCTTTTTTTGCAGGGTACCATTGGAAATTTCCAGAGCAGTTTATTGAAACCTGGTATATAGTTTTTATGCTGCCCTGATAATTGGGAGGGAAAACTTTTTTTTTTTTCTTTCACCCCGAATGAACTCCACTTGCCTACATTGGTGTCCGCGCCTTGTCATGCATGCAATGGTCCCCCTTATTTCCACTTATTATGCCTGGTCGAGTTGATTCAGTTCCAATATTGAGTTAGGACTCATGCTGTCCTGCATACTTGTTAGATTGTCTGGTATGGTGTGGTGCTAAAGTCACACCCCTCTGCAGTTAGCCATTCCTCCAAGGTGTGTTTAGATTGCTCAATTACAAAAATACCTTTGTTTCTTGAAACGACACACAGCTGCTTTTTCACAATGGATACCAGGATCCGTCTAATTATCACTAAAGGGAATTAATATGAGATCCACGGTGGACATCAGGGTCATTGTGTGTATGCATGAGCCAGCAGTTGAGTGTAATTTCACGAGTGCTCGCGTGCGCCCTAAAACATTTACTTCTGCGGCTCTAAAGACCTGGATTTGGTTTTGGTGTTCATATGCTTTAGAATTGAAAATTAATTTTTACCATGGAAAATCTTAGTCTGCATAGAATATAACGAGGGAAATGGCATGGTAATGTGCCTTGAAACATTCCTTGTTTCTGTTTTGAGATTTTACTAACAGTGCACAATACATATGTCGGTCAGGATGTGCCGGCTAGAGTAGTGCTGGCTTAACCACAAGGCCAAAAAAGCCTTTGCTTTAGGCTCCCACAAAGTAAGGCCCCAAAATAGTAACTGTCATCCTTATTTTCAATCCCCAAAAAAAGGCCCCTATAATAACAACTAACATCATTTTAAATTCCAAAATGAGCAGCTTTCATTCTTTTATTTCTCCCAAAAAAAAAAAAAAAAAAAACTAAGGCCTCATCCATTCATATTAAAAAAAATATTATTTTTTCACATTTCAAAAAAGTAACTACCATCCTTTTGTTTCTCCCCAAAATATAAAGCCTCCTCTTTCACATTCAAAAGAAAAAGAAAAAAAGAAAAAAAAACTGCTATCTTTTCTTTTTTTTTTAATAGGAAAAACTATTATCTTTTCACATTTCAAAAAAGCAACTCTTATTTTTTTATCATTATTTTTAAATTATGTGATTGAAAGTTGACAATTTGGTTTTGGTCACATGCTATTCCACTTGTGGGTTATGAGTCATATGATATTCGGCAGTTGGTTTTATGATGGACTGGGTTTCAACTATTTTATAATCTTATTTATGATTATTTATTTGTCAATTGACCCAAAAAAACCTTCATTCCTGCATCACAATCTCAACCCAAACTTTAAATTAACAAGTTGGGTTTGAGTTGGATTAACAGGTGTTTACAATTAATTAAGTTGGTAGGTCAAATATCAAGAATGTATTCAATCCAAACCCATCACATTTTATTTATTTCGTCATAAATGTTAACTCCAACCCTGAATTATTAGTTTGGGTTAGGGTTGGTTTGTGGATTAGGTCATGAATAATTATCTTTAATTACAACTAAATGATTCTTTTTCCCATAGAATTTTTATTGTTGGCTCCACCATTTTTTTTTCTCTACATCCAATCATCATAAGACAGAAAATACCAATTGTTAATGGATAATGTTCACAAAGTGCTTCCATTGAGTTCATATTTACTCATTGTAAATATCAACTATAATTTTTTACTTAAATTATTATTAAAAAACCGAGTCAACATTGACTAAAAAACTTAGTTTTTGGGTCCACTAAACGTAGCTGGGTTTTTTTTTTTTTCGGCAAGGGTATAAAGTTTTCCAAAAATGGTTTTCCTTCATTAATGTCTCCTTTTGTTTCCAAATATGATTTTAATAAAATATTTGCAATAATATTAAAAAATAAAAAAAGCCTCATTTAGGATTGTTGCTTTAGGCCTCAATTTGTCTCGAGCCGGCCCTGGGCTAGAGTGGGAGTGTTTTGTCGGTCTGTAGTTTCTCACAAGTACTGGTTCATTTGCATAGAAGGGAGTTACGATTTCCATATTATGTACAAAAGTAGATGTGGAAAGTGGAAACAGTGGATCGGTGTTTCATTTAATATTGATTTGCCTTATTATTCATAGATTTATTAATTCACTTTTAAGTCCAGAATTCTTGTTTCTGTGTTTTTGAAGTTAAATGGGTACTTCATGGACCATACCAAGGCCGTCGCTCTTCTTTATTATTCATCGCTCTTCGTTATTATTTTGTATGAGTGGGAGGTTCTAATCAGGCAATGATTTTAGTTATTGGAGTTTGAAACATTCAAAAGATCTTGCTTGGGTCTTTGCTATGAGGGGGAGATTGGTTACTGCTTAAAAATGGATTGGAAGAAGTCAAAAAGAATCTTGGAGACTCGCTTTTATGGTGGATGAGATAAGAAACATCAGTGCTAAATGTATCCGCCCATTCAATAAAAAAAGTAAAAGAAATAAAGAAATAAAGAAATAAAGAAAAAAAAAACAATGCTAAATGTATCCTTTGGGTAGTTTATGTTCCTATGGAGAACAATGAGGAAATTGTAAACTAGCTAAATGTGGAGGCCTTAACACTGGTTCTTTTAGTGGGTAATGCCATACCATTATAGTGATAGTTTTTTTGCTAATATTAAAAACCGATAAGTTATGGAAGTAAAGGAGCAAAAGTTCTCAATGAACTTGAACAAATCAATTCAAATGGTGGTTTTCTACATTTTCTAGATATAACAATGAACGTCATCAAGATATCTTTACTCTAAAAGAGATCATGCCTATCCAGTTGGTCATTATTTTTATTCTATTATCCTCATTACCGTGATAGATAGATTTGTGTTTTTTTTTTCAGCATTAATATCATGTTTTTCCACTTCATAAATTTCATGATTCTTTTGTTCTTACTGTTTTGTGGTTCCTCTGCCCTTATCTTTTGTGGTATCCCAACTTAATATATTCGTGAATCTCACACCAGGATTTAAGAGAGATTCTCTCATTATCTTGTACCCATGCACTTTCAGAAGATGAAGGAAATAGTATGAAAAAAATGATGGAAATAATTTATAAGTGGAACATGACAGTGGAATGGCTTGATTGGTTATAGGTATATCCTTCCATGAGATCTGCTTTTGTTGATATAGTTGGAACACGTGGTTTTCGAGGATTGTATGCTGGATTGTCCCCAACACTAGTTGAGATCATTCCTTATGCTGGCTTGCAATTTGGGACCTATGACACCTTCAAGCGCTGGACTGTGGTAATGTCTACATGTTCTGTATTCTGATCTTTAATTTCACATATGAATGAAATGCGGATCCTTTTCTTCTTTTCTTGTATTTAGAACTTCAGATTGAGCAAATTTACACCAATCTTTCAGGCAATAGCTCCCTCCATAATTTGGAGCGACATATTTCCCAAAAAGTGTGGCTCCCTATGGCGCCTAATCTGACTCCATAGATTAATGCTAATATCCTAGAGTTCTTGCTGTATCTTTGGTTCTTCCACAATATCTGCATATTGCAAATTTGCTAGTTGGTGTAGTTGCAATGAGAAGTCCACTTCCTGAAGTCCTAGGATCCGACAATATTTTAAATACTTGTTCTACCTTTGATTTTTGAGGCATTAAAATTCACAGCAAACCACAGTTATCTAGTTCACAGTCAATTTTTTGCTTTCAACTAACCAATTCCTAGTTTGAATTAAGCATGATAAGAAAATTCATTGGAATACTTTCATTTGATTCACTTTACAATTTGTCTAATTTGAGCAAGTTTGACAAGTTTGATGAACTAATTTTCCTGTCCATCGTATAAATCCATTATTGAGGCCCATGTCTATAATCCAAACCACTCAAAACAACTGTTCTTTATATTTATTTTGGGCTGGATTTCCTTAAATTGGATCTCGACCCACTATTAGATTGATTACATGTAAAACACATATTTAAAATAAAATCCAAAATAAACTACCATGTTTTAGTGGTGATCAATTTTAAGGTGGGTCCAACTTTGATTGGAGCTTGATATGGACCAAATGTTACTACATAGGGGTGCGATGCGTTTGAGCCCACAGTAGCCCTTGTCTCAATCTCTTCGTAAGAGTAAATGGGGGATGATTTTGGAACTTAATTCTTCCTTTTTTTCATGTGTTGTGAGAAACTAATGATGCAAGCACTCTTTCTGTTTAAATGATTCCAAAGGAATCTTAAACTGCCTATCTGCTATTCCCCTAGTTGAGGTATTAGACAAGGGCCTAAGATGACCTATTTGGCCCCTGAAAAGCTAACAGCACTCTCCCCGCAAGCAACAATGCAGAACTTCTACTTGACATCACTACAACAGCAGATATACCTTCTAGAATCCCCAAAGGAAGATTGATGACTTAAGCTAATAGAGATACAATACTAAAGTGGTCAGGCCTAATTTTATTCCTGATTTTAGGTCGGAATATGGGCCCACAGATTACTGTGAGAATAGGATGGTCCTCATCGAATTGCTTGCTAGCGTCAGGATTGGCAAACTGGGTTCTTGATGATATTCTAGGGACTTATTCTTGTTTTCTTTATTTTGTAATAACTTTTCATTTTAACTTACTAAATATATGAAAAAGTATTGTTTATTGTCCTTGAAATATTATTTATTTATTTTATAATTTAAGTATATTTCACCAACAGCTAGATGGGTTCTTTATAGTACTACTAAAAAGGACTTCTTGATTCTTAATTGCTGTGCTTTTTAGTACTTTGCCAATTTGAAATTACAAACGAACAATTCAAAGGACACGCAAAAGGAGAAAAATTACAAAAGATGAAACTCTAGTGAGTTTTGTTATAAAAGAAAGTCGAGTGATTCTTTAGATGGATGTATTTTGTAGAAATTTCTAATTTTCTCCAAAATAACATGGCAATTCAGAGCATTCTCTTTCTCCCTGTAACATTGGTATTAATGTTTGTGCTGTTGTAGGCATGGAACAGATACAGATCTTCTCGTTTAGGTTCAAGTCCACCAGCTGACAGTATTTCAAGCTTCCAGTTGTTTCTCTGTGGTTTAGCAGCTGGGACATGCGCTAAAGCAGTTTGCCACCCTCTTGATGTTGTCAAGAAGAGGTTCCAGGTGACTTCCTTCAGCACTGTCAGTGAATAATTCAGTCCTATATTGCATAAATCATTATCATTGAAAGTTCATACTTCATACCATCTATTTGAGTTCTTTTCCGCTTATACCTTTCTAGGGCTAAATTCTGTATCAAACCTAATGCAAAAACTTTACGATTTTTCCAATCTGAGCTTTTGATGGGGAAATGAATTAAAAGTAATATAAAGACAAATTATTTGTTAGGGGCAGGGTCCAGTGCACTTTTGACAGTATCCTTAATTCGTTGGACTGCTAAATACAGTATTCTGGACTATGAAAATGTCCTCCTTTTTTTGTATCATTGATCTAAATTTCTAGGTGATTACATTGAATATGTTTTTGTCCATAACTGAATTTGAGAGTTGGCTTATTGATTACACTGTTAAAATATATTTCCTTGCACATCAGTGATGCTAATCGGGCCTGTTACCATTTATCAAATGTTAACTAGCGTGTGTCCCTTCAGCTTTTGTTCTAATGAAAGGGTGTTGGCAACAGCTTTTGTTCCTATGAAAGTGTACTTGTTAACACAATATAAAGTTAAAAAAATAAATGCTTTGGCATCATATTATGAAAGCTATACTTGGTGTTTGCTTGAAAGACCCTGAGACTGAATCTCATCGTGTAGGAGTTTCCCATGTCACCACGAAACCACAGCTTGGGGAACAAGTACAAATACTTTAGTTGAAGTTTCACTGCAACAAGTGATCTATGGTCTCTTCGCTGAAACATTTCTGAGTTACATTTCGGAAACATATAAACGTGTATATATATAAAATATATGACATATAACATATTTAAATGTGGATAGGACTCATGTAATTATTTGTGGAACATTTAATTTATCTTAAATCAAGGCTCAAATGCGGCTAGGGCATGCAATTATTAGTGGGTCATTTAATTTATTTCCATTTAGGTCTCAAATGTGGCTAGAGAGCAGAGGCCCATGTAATGTGGAACATTTAATATTTCAATTTATGGATCAAATGTGAATAGGGCCCATGTAACTATTAGTGCGGCATTTAATTTATTTCAATTTACAGCTCAAATATGGCTAAAGCCCTTGTAATTAATAGTGGAACATTTAATTTATCTTAATTTATGGTTCACATGGGAGTAGTGCCCAAGAAATTTTTAGTGAGATACTAAGTTTTATCTCAAATTAGGGCTGATATGAATAGGGCCCATATTTTTTTTTGTATTAAGAATTGATTTGACTTTCAATAAGATGGCCCCACGTGTACGTGTAGCCATTTTATGAGTAGATTACAAGAAGCAAAAGGGTTATTTTTGTTGATGATATACATTGTTGTGCCATTTACTATCAGCTCGAGCTTTTTGGTATTAACATGGTATCAGAGACAGAGGTCACGAGTTCAAAACCCCTGGGGAGGCATGTTACCTCTATCTGTTTGTCTGGTCCATCTGCTCTGTCTGTTGGGTTCTGAATTTGAACGGCCAATGGCTTCTCGTTCAAGTTGCAGGGGGGGGGGGGGGTGGGATGATATATATTGTTGTGCCGTTCACAAGTAGCTCGAGCTTTTGGTGATTCCAATTATTACCAATTTCGACTTTTGAGTTTTGCCCAATCCCGCATATGGAAAGATCTTGAGAAACAAAAGGCAGAAAAGAAGAAAGATGGGGGAGCGAGCGAGGAGGAAAAAGAGGAAGATGGGGAGAAAGAAGTTGGTCGTGGATGATCTTCTTCTAGGTTGATGAGCGAGGGCTCGATTTTGCATCAAGTATGCTTCATTCTCCTCATCCCTCTCTCTTGCTCTCTTTTACTTTTCTCCTCTCGATCGTCTTCCTCCATTTTTTTTCCTAGCAGTATGCAACTAGTGCATATCTATGATTTTAATTTAAAAACAAAAAATACATCCGAACAAGATCAGGTCGGACTTGTTAGGCCAAAATCTTTTATTCTAGACCACATTGGATGAACATGTCTAAATTTTATAATGAACTTTTAGGGGGTTTATTCGATTTGGTTTTGTGACCGAATCAAGATATTTGGAAAAATTGGTTCAGAACGAAACGAACTTCGTAACTATGCCCAGACCATTGGTTGGCCAACCCATTGGGCTTAATCCATACGCCCGATAGGCCGTTTGGTTGTTTAGTGATCTTATTAAGTAGTTTGATTGGATTAGGATTAATATTGGGATTTGCTAAATGAACAATAAATGGGACTCGGTGCATTCAGGGGTTAAAAAAAATTATTATAATTTTACCTATGCATGAAATGAGCATAAAGTAGATTCTCACACCTAAACTCAAAACTCAGTTTTCTCTCTACACACACTAACCCATCTTCTTTTCTTCTTCCTTGGCATCATCTCATCGTCCCTTTTACACAGCATCATCTCATCTTCTTTTTCTCTTCATTGGCATTGTGCAACTAATCTCCTTATACTCGTCTTCTTCTTTTCTTCCTTGGCATCTTCTCTTCTCCACACGATTTTGCAAATATATATATATATATTATCACTATGAACAATATGAATCCTCTTTAACAATGTTTGATGCAAACCCATGCATGCAATGACCCATTTCAATGCAAATGGTGGAGTGAAGAAATGAAAATGTTGATGAAAACGAAGCCCTTCATTGCAAATGGTGAAGTGAAGAAATGAAAATGAATGTTATCTTTAATGATTAATGGAAGAGAAGAGAAGCCCTAGAAGAGAGAAGAGATGCCCTTGAGAATGGAGGAAGAGATGAGGAGAATGGATGGAAATGGAGATAAGTGTAGAGAGATAGGGGAAATGGGTAAGATGGGTATAATGGGTGAGTGTAGAGAGTAAAAAGGAAATGTTTTAAATCACTATGATGAGTGTGGAGAGAACATAAGTGAATTGAGCCCCTTCTTGTGTTCATTTAGCAAATCTCATAATATTAGTTAATTTCCTGTTTTGTTTACATTCATTCAAATATTAAAAAGTAGTACTTCTTAGCGATCAAGCTAACTCCTCTATATAAGGATGTTAGGCCTAATTGTGATGCAATGCTTATTGTTAATTAAATCTGAGTTTTCTATGTTATATGAGTTTTATTTTTATTTATGGCATTTTCTCTTCTTGTGAGGGTGCCCGTGCCCAAGTGGCTGAATCCATCCTTGAATTCGATCAATGCTTCAGGAGAATGATCTATTTATTGATCATGGATCTAGAGTAGCGCCACCTTGCTTGCGGTTATTTTTTTCCCCAATCGACTTTACTTATTTCTTCACCAAACCACCTCAACTTATTCAAAATAACTAAAATTTTCTCAATTTTTTGCACCTCTCTAGTCTCCTTTTCTGACTTCACCACCTACTCCTGTTGATAAGCTGGATGGGTGCTTGACCATGTGGTTTCCATGCAAATAGTCGACTGTTTTTTTTTTTTAATCTTTATCAATCCATTTTCTTTAACCTTCTAGACGCTGCATGAAACGTGGCAGCATCTTTGAATTATGGATCAAACCGGGCAGGCCTTTGATTTGTCCTGGCCCGGCTCAATTAAGTGATGAAATCATAGCCTAGCCTGATCTATCCAGCTGAAGAACTGGGTTTAATGATGTACACAATCTAATTTTTACTGTGCTTGCACTGCTGCAGTTTTTGATTTAACGTAGTCAGATATAGGAGAACACAGAGTGAGTAAATTTGTAGAAGGTAATAAATGAAGGCTCCAGTTCTGCTATTAGGGTTGTAATCTAGAATATCCCAGTTTATTATTGAGGGGTTTTAGGATTGATGATGGGAGGGGAAATTTTTGCCACATTGAATATTCATCTAAGCTCATGTGGCTTTCATGTGCACGAATTGTTCAATATGCTAAAGCGTAAGAGGGGAGAGAGAGAAGACTTCAGGCAACAGAGACAGAAAAATAGTAATATGCTAAAGCCCGAAATGTAGAAAGTAAGCAATGAATATGGAGGAAAGTAAGAAGATGACTAAATGTTAGCGAGAGGGCTTCCTGTTTATCAAAGGTCATCTAGCTATCCCTTTCATAATTGTCAATCCTGTTCTGGTCAATTAAACTACACTTTACAATTGATGATTTTCTAGTATTTTACTCTATATGTGAGGAAGAAGGAATCAAATGGGTATTATGCTCATGTTTGCCGCCAGATGTATCAATGTGCAGGGGAAGAAAGCTCTATTGGATGGGGTAGTCCATTCTGTTGATTATTATTTCTTTTACCAATCTGAACTAGTTGCATAACCTTATGTTTACCTAATGCTATTCTACCCTGATCTTGTAACCCTCGTCCGTTTCAGATTGAAGGACTACAGAGGCATCCCAAATATGGTGCCCGAGTGGAGCCCCATGCCTACAGAAACATGTACGATGCCCTATGTCGGATTTTACAGACAGAAGGGTGGCATGGTCTTTACAAGGGGATTGTTCCATCCATAATCAAGGCTGCCCCAGCAGGTGCCGTTACATTTGTTGCTTATGAGTACACTTCAGACTGGTTAGAGTCCCTCTTAACTTGAAGGAGATCTAACATAACCACATTTCACCTCTTATTTACATTCATTTTTGTTGTAACACTAGCTCATTTACAAAGCTGAGAAGGTTATCATTCCATTTTATTGTGATTTTTTTGTCCTATCTCTAGAAAAGCGCCTCGTTCAATTTTAGTCCCATCTCTCTGTGAATAACACTTTGTCCTTGCTGTCATTTTTTTTTTCCTCTCCTTTTTATTTTCTCAATTAGGAATGAATTGGCATTTTTGTAATAACTAATTGTTGAGGAATGGAAAAAAGCAGAGGGGCAGGCATGGGTAAGCTTAAATCCAGATGTGGATGAGAATTTTGTTGAGAGGTGAGGCCCGTCAGGGTCTTCTGTCCAGATCTTTATTTTATTATCCCTTTTTTATGTTTACTAGTCTATATGTGCAAGCCATGGCTGGATCCAATGCCTTATAAAGCTGTCTTTGGAAATGCTTCGTGTGGATGTGATTTATC
This sequence comes from Sextonia rubra, assembly GCA_037013555.1. NCBI lineage: Eukaryota > Viridiplantae > Streptophyta > Magnoliopsida > Laurales > Lauraceae > Sextonia > Sextonia rubra. Next base: position 10,680,266 of record JASUAD010000007.1, on the reverse strand, counting down.
TTTCTTAATTCGTATCCATATTCTATGTAAGGTTTTTCATGGGCCAATTTTGCTTTAAGACCAGCCAGAGTTTACTTGGGTTTAGAATGTGGGCCTGGAACAACTGCATTTGCAGGATTTATCATCCCCGAACATGTCAGGCTAAACATGATCTTTTAATTTGTTAGAGGGTTTAATCATTGAGCCAGGAAATCAAATCCTGGTGAAGCCTATTGGCCTGTAACGATGTTGATCGAGTCCCAAATCAAAAATTTTCCCGGCTCTGGTTTCCCCACGAGTGTTAGGAATTATAGGATTATATGGCAGTGCCCTCATTGGTAAGTGTTTAAGGGTCTCGTTCAGGCAGAAGAGTTAATACGCTGATTTGTGGAGGGCCGGGGTGGGGGTGGGGGTGGGGTGGTAGCTCATTCAACCCCTATTATTGCTGTGAAGATGCTAGAGGCCTTGTCTTTGGTTGCCATTGGTATATTTCACTCCAAGACAATTTGAATGGAATGTATTTTTTTTCCCATCAAAGGTTATATATATATATATATATATATATATATCATCCGGCGTTTCTTCAAGGAAAAATTTTCATTTTCCAAGATTAATATATGCATTGCTCGAAAATGGCTTTTTCATATCCACCTAATAGTTGAAGTGGCATAAGGCATAGGCTTACTCCCCACATCATGTTGAAAATTTCCGCAATATATTTACCCAACAGGATTCCCATGTCCCTGTCACCACTCTCTCTTAAATATTACTCTTAACATCCTCTGATAATTGTACGTATAAATGGTCATATTAGATTGCTAATCAAGTGACTCACCAGCTTTACAGTGAATCTGTTAAAAAGTTTGTTTTGGGCAGCGCTAGGCATCTGCCGCTTGAGACAAGTCTGCTGTTTTCTTCACCAATTGACATTTATTCATCAGATGATACACATTTCCTTCCCAATATCAATAACAAGTTGAATGTCCTCAGCTCCCCAACCAAAAATGGCAAATGAAAAAGAAAATCTCACAACTATTACACAGAATATGGTAATTTCTGGCAACCCAAAAAAATATTGGGTAAAAAACAAACATGGACACCTAGGCACCTGTACCAGAACCTACAATTACAAATACGATCTGACTGAAGAATGCAATGAATTATTGGTATATAACTAGAAAGAACATGGGGTTTCTATAAAGAATTTTGAATGGAAGTATATTCTCAGTAATGTTGAAACGTACGGTTATGTCATGGAGTTCTGGAACCGTCAGGCGTCGTCCCTCTGGCTCGGGGGAGCTCCTGCAAGCCAGCCCCATACGCCTCCAGAGCTCTGCTTCTGTTTCAAGGCTGCCTGTTCAGAAGCAGCTTTTTGTCGTTGAAGCAGCTCAACTTCCTTTCGCAATGTTTCCATGTTTTGCAGCTTCTGTCGTAGCTCTGCAACATCAACCTGTTTGGAAAAGTACATTCAGAAGCTTCTTGGTGTACCCTTGGATATATATTGCCTGTTCAGAAGCAGTATATTTTTTGGACTCTGCGCAAGTGAAAACATCTGAGGGTAAAGGGCGTGGACAACATCAAGTGGCTGTTGCATTTGAAATTTGGGTAGGTTTGCAACAAATAGGCACTAAGTCCTCAATTGCTCAGTGCTCCTTGTTGTACTTACAAAGCACAAAGTGCACCTGACGAGCCAAGCCCATGCCCTCATATTTGCTAAATGTGCATGATTATGAAGACATACCTCGAGTTTGAAACACCGGGACTGCTCGGCAGCAAGCTGACCACGGACAGATTGAAGCTCCTGCAAATTCAACATATAATTAAACTAAGTTTTCAGTGGTCAATGGATAATCTCTCTCTCTCTCTCTCTCTCTCTCTCTCTCTCTCTCTCTCTCATAAATATATATACATATATTATTATTATTATTATTATTATTATTATTATCGTCGTCGTCATCATCAAATTAAAGGTCAAAAATCTAAAGAGAGATACACAATGGTGGATGAAATGGATCCACATCTTTAGCTAACCAACTGCTACCTCATAAAAATAGCCCACAGATCTCAAAAATTTTAGGAAAAACTAACAAAAGTCTTGGTAAATTTTCAAGCTAGAATGAGGACTATCTAGGCAAACTGGGTCTCCCAAAAATATCATGATATACTCAAAATAGAGATGATCCAGGCTGTACATACATGCAAATGAATGTTCAGCAAGAGCTATCAGACTGGCTCTTCCACAGCTAAAATCTGACCTGATGAGATCACACCCATTAACTATGGCATACAGCCACATGATAATATGGTACCTCAACTCAGCAGCAATAAATTTACCGGTCTGAATGATAACTGCTTTTAAACTTCTGGTGATTCAATCCAATGGTAAGCACCACTTGGATCAGAATGAAACTTGGAGAGTTGGAGATACACAATTCATGGCTCAATGGAGGTTGATTGAAGGGTATGGATTCATTGGAGGTAGGTCCAACAGAAATATATCATGTGCTGGTATATCTTAAAGTTCCTCTGTATGATGCTCCCCTTGTACTTAATAGTAGATAATAAAGAAAACTGAAAGCTTGCCTTGGTAAGATCTGTGTTTCGTGTCTCAATTCCTGCTAACTCTTGCTTCAGCTGGACAGAATATAACTGCTCCTTGGTGAGTGCTGCTTCCAATTCTTCTTTCTCTGCTTTCGAGGATGCAATAAGTTGTTCACCAGTTTCTTCACTTCTAATGTTCTGCAGGAGAGTTTAATTAGAGATGAGTGGAAAATAATAATCTCTAACTTGGATCACCTTAATGCGACTACGCTTTTGCTAGAAGACTGAAGTTCTTTTAGGATAAATGCTAATCTGATATTTGGCGCAGGAATTTTCCACAGAAAGAACTCTGGCAAAAACCTGTGAGGATTATGAAGTCCATGCGGAAGGGTTTGGCCCTGTGACTTTTTCCATGAAAAACCACTGCTCTTCTGCCTCCATCACATCCAAAAAATCGCAGATTCTGTGGGTGTGGATTCCACACGTGAAGATGTTCGCAGAAAAAGTGCAGTGTGGATTCTGCAAGCCATGAAATACAAATGTGCCCTTAAAGACATGCTTGTGTAATCCTGAGGATTCCTTGAAGTGTGGAAAATCCTCCAATTTTGTGCTTGCAATTTTCTGCAGTTTGATGCAGCATTTTCTTGGAGTTGAAGGAAACGGATTGGGGGAAAAACAGTAGGGACTATATAGTTTTAAGAACTAATGTACTCGCATTCGCAGTGTTCATCTTTATTTATTAGGCTCAGTTTCTAAAAAACATATTTATCATATGGTCTAGAAACCAAAAAACTTCGTCATGAGAACACTACCAATGGTTCGGAGTCAGCATTGTCCATGACAATTTCCCGTATTTTTCCATCTTGATCAGTTTCAAACTCAGATTGCACGTCTCTGGTAACATTTTCCATGGGAAGTAGGGCGGCAACACTGTCAGCAACAGGTCTCTCATTCTTCAAATTTAAGGTCGACTTGTGGCTTGGTTTAAGAACATGAACCTGGACAATGGGGAATGGAACTAGAAGTGGATAACAGTGGTTAGAAGATATGATTTGGAAAGATTCATATTATTGCTATTACCTCGTTGCTATATCGCCCATTGTATCCACCAAAAGATACAAGAATATCTTCACCATTGCAGGAGCTCATAACTAAACTTAAGCCCTGAAATATGACAAATTCCAAAGATCACATGAATACGTGTTGTACCAATCAATGGCTTCTGTGAATGCAATTCTGGAAAGAACATGGCACTTTGTAATGCAGAACAAGCTCACAGCCTCACTTATCTACATGAGGAAACCCCAATAAAGAGCAAGAGGAACACAGTTTTGAAAATTGGAATCGTATCACAAATCGCTTATACCCATTGACCGAATTGAATCGAATTGAATCGTGAACGTAGATTTTTTAGTTTTACAATAAAAATGAAAAATACTTACAAATTAAAAAAAGAAAAAAGTAGTTATTCATAACTAGCCAATTTCCCATTATAGTGGTATAAATACAATAATAAATGAGTCTAACATACAATCATATCAAGAACATCATGACATGTATTAATACATAATAAATGATATATGTAAATAATTAATAAGTTTAAGGTATCAATATATACTTATTTTTTGTTATTTGTAAATCAAAATATAAAAGCAAAAATTAAATCCAAACCATCAATCTTAAACAATAGGATATCTGCTGGAGTTAAGAAAGTGTTTATGAAGGAAGAAAGCAAAAAAGATTTAAATAAAAAGAAGAAATAGACAAGCACCATATGTACAGTCAAACGCTTTAATTAAATGCATTTTCTTTATTTACCTTTACATCCTCCCCAAAATTGTGAATATTCTTAAGAGGTGTTGTTAACTACTAAATAATTTTTAAAAGTAAAACTGCTATAAAAATGAATAAAGAAAAGAAAAGAACAAAAGAAAAAGATTGTTATTATTAATTTAGTTGTCATAGCTATTTTCGCTCAACTAAATTGCTTGAATCGTAAGATTTAATAAAACGAGTATCGAATCATAAGATTCACACCTAAATCCTATGTTTCATCTAAATGGGATTTGTTTCATAGATATGAATTGTTTTCCTTAAGATTCGGGATACAAATTGTACGATTTTGATAACTATGAAGAAGAAGCCCCAATAAAGGGTTTGCTCAACTAGTTTAGTCTAAAAGAAGGGGCCAGCTAAATCACTTTAGTAATTATTGAAGTCGCATGGGCAATTCCAGGGTACCACACATGTCCAAATCACTTTAGATCTCTCTTGGTTTTCACATTTCCAAAATGCTTTGAAAGACTCTTAGTTTTGTTTTTAAGTTAAAATTCGAAAATTTACTAGTTTCAATAGATTCTGGGAATCGAATGCAATAAAGCAAAAAGAGAAGGTGGTCATCCAATGCTATTATAATAATCCTGAAACCTCATTCATTTTTGTGCATCAAAGACAATGGAAACTTGGTTTTCCTCTAGATTTGTGTTGATTCCATTGATGATGACTCCACAATTGGTGATCATCTTAAGCATTGGCCCTGTGAATTGATCCTTGGTCCTTTCTCTTATCCTTGGTGATGACTCAATGGAATTGTGATCGATTTATTACCTGTTATGCCATGATGAAGAGTATCTCAAAACAGAATCCTAACTTGTAGCCTTACATATCGGCAATTGTACTTTGTACCATGATGATGTAGCTGATGACGTTATGTTGGCATTTGATAGTTTGTTTTATGTAAGATGCACATGAATGGATTTTTATCACCAAAACTAAGTTTGCAGCAATTATAAAGCACGTCAAGTGCCATTACATGTCTACAACCACCATCTACCAGTTCCTTGGACAAACAGGTAAAAAAAACCATGGCCACAATTAAAGCCATATCTAATCTGAAGTATGAAAATAATAAATAGGCATAATTGTCTTATTTCTCAGGCTACAAGTTCTCCAATTTAGGTTGGTTTCATTTATAATTTTCTAAATTATGCAGCTCCACACAGTATGATATATTACAAATATTCCAAAATCATGAAACTACAAAATAGTTCATACCTCACTAGCAACAGGCACACGTCCTGTAACAGTGGTTACAACTGACCATACCAATGTGGACATGTTGAGAACAATAGTTTCAGAAACCCCTGCAAAGAAGCATGAGTACCAAGACAAAACTGTTAAAACAACCTTGACAACTCTCTTCCATCTTATTGATCAGAACACTGATGGAATTCAAAAACATTTTCCGACTATTCCAGTCCCTTTGATGGACAAATAGATACAAAAAGTTAATGACGATGGTGTTAAAGGCATGTGCTTAAAAGACATCTTTAAGAAAGAAGCACTTAGAAGACCAGAAACAGCATCAATGATACCAAGTGAAACTTGGTCTTGCTAAAGAGGGTGTTGGGAGAAAATCTTCTTATCGAGATTTTGTACATATCTACCATGACATTTGACCCTATGATAAATCCATTCATATAGGTATTCCTTCAAAAAGTGCTAAAAGGTCCTAACCCATCAGATCAAAATCTAAACCAAGCAATCACGATTAACCAGGTACAGTCCACAGATCTCAGAGGCAAGTTTGAACAGCATCTTGATTCCTCTAAGAAATTGCCTCTCTTCACTATGCAGCAAGAGTTATCCTAATCCTTGACCCTTTTTCCTTCTTGGGAGATCTATGTTGTATCCTAAGGATATCAGTTGCTTAACTTCATAAAGAGCAGAATGAAGCTCAAACCCTAAGGGCCTATGCTATAGAGCACCAAAGGATGATTAAGAAAGCCATAATAATAAAAGGTATCCAGCCTTATGGCTTTGAACTATTTTGTTAGTAACATGACTTGAATCTGCAACCTTGTGGTTGTGACAATGAGTGCGTTCCAACTGTGCTATGGGCTCCTATGAGTCTTGATGACCTTTGTGATAGCAGATATTTATGACAGCCTGGAAGTGCATAGCAAACAGAAGGGAGAAAATTGAAAAGTCGATATTTTGCAAGTAAGTATTACATAGAAGTCCTGGTACAGTGTCAAGGCCTAAATCATTCAAAAATTTCTCCTGTTCTTTTGAAAGATAAAACCATGTGAATGCTTAGAAACTGAAGCTTTGCAAAACATACCACTCTTGTTATCACCACCTCCAACAATGAACCAGTTTTCTCCTACAGTTACACCAGCATGTCCAGCTCGTGCAGTTGGAATGCTACCCTGTTGCTTTGGCCTAGACCATTCCATCTGCAACAAATTGATACATGTTTATATAAGAAGCTAATAAACACTAAAACAAAAAGGAAAATACTTGATGGAGGAAGCACTCTTACACCATGCAAGTCAAGGACATGGAGATCATTGAAACATGTAGCATGTGAGCCCCCACCAAAGATCAGTAGGTATCGCTCTGCATGTACTGCAGCAATATGATCAGCCCTTGGAGATGGTGGCACCCCACTACAGAACAATGAAGAGCAGTGCAATAAGATACAAATGATATATACAGTGAACAGTTAACATTAAGAGGGGGACTAATCAGACAATCTCTTTTCTCAAAGAACAAAAAAAATTGTCAATATGATTGCCTTCAGATTGAGGAGACATCCTCTGATGAGTTAATAAATACAGGGAATTAATTATAAAAAGTAACTCCATCTTTTTTCCTTGGCATTGCATTGAAAATAAGAAAATAGTTTTTGGGTAACAACAGAGGAAACATGCAGTAAAGAACACAGTCATCTATTTACACAATGAAATGGGTCACGCTACAACTACACAAATGATGAAAACAATGGCGACATGGGATCATTCTACACTAATCCACAGAAGCAATGTAGACGCAAAATTCTAAACATTTCAAATAAGTACATGAATCTAACAACAGAAGCAGCAATTCTAATCCCAAAAAAGAAGAAACAAACATGAAAAAAGAGTGCTTAAACTTGTTGGTTAGCCTCTTACACAGCATCAATTTCATCCCACGTCATTGTTTCCAGGTCAAGAATGTGCAGATCATTGAGGAGAGACCTCTTTGCATCTTCACCACCGAACATGACCAAACTCGTTCCAACAAGGGTTACCGTCTGGCCTCCACGAGAGACCTACCCAAAAAATGAAAAATCAATAAGAAAACGATGAGCATTTCTGATGGAGAGCAGAGAAGCTTCCAACACAACAAAAAGCAACTAATACCCTAACACAAACACCATAATTATAGTTATTAGAAGATAACCAAAATGCCTCAAGATGCTTCCATAATATTCAAACTGTCTTCCACATTTACGTGAAAATGAACACTTCTATGGATCAAGCAAATCAAGATTTCAGACTTGAAACAAGGTTTTAATAAAGTTTATGAGTCAGGGCTTTTCTTTCTTTTTTCAGGTTTTTTTTTTTTTTTGCAACATAGGATACAAGGAGCTTCCAAAATAAAAATAAATGCACAAAAAGGACTATGCACGGACTTACAATAGGGACTAAATATATTTATGGTGTCCGAAAATATAGAAAATCAAGGCAAAAAAATTACTAATGAATGTCTTGGACAATGAGAGTAGTATATACTCATGTAAAATAACAGAACGCTGAGAACATTTTTATTTCCAGAAGAGATAATAGAAGTTGGACCAATGAAAACAAAGGCACTTTATGATCTTCTAACAATAGACAAAAAAGCGAACCACAACAAGCAGCGGCAACAACAACAACAACAATTATTAAATAATTAAAGATTTTCCTTAACTTTTAAACCTAACCTGAAGTCTTACCACATTTCAGAACTTAATCAAGCAAGATGGTTTGTATAGTGTATGGATGTACAATCATTCGATAAGTTCTCATCCTCAAACAAGAAAAATTTAACCGTACATTCAGTAAGAAAAGATGGTTCTCATCTTCTGATTGAAGGCAGAAATAAATACTATGTTTTCACCAAAGAAAAAAGATCTACAAACCGGTATCTTCCCATTAGACTTTAGCTTAGACCACGTCCAAGTTTGCATATCAAATTCCAGCACTGTCATGAGAGTAAGAGAAGAAAAAGGGCATAAGCGTTAATTGGAACTACAGAAATTGAGCATAGAGATGACTAAGTGTACTAAAAGAAAAAGAATATAGACGTGAAGTGAATTCAACCTGTAACAGATTCAGAGGGATCCTTTGTATGTCCGGCAACACAAAGAAGCTTATTTCTCCATGCGATCTGGATGAAAAGAATGGATCAAGTAAGCTCATGTTGAAATTAGCAATGATATGATGCACAAACATGAACAGAAGTCATAATTTACCACCTCAGTCAATTGTAGAACTAAAGCTATTCCAAAGATCCCAGATATTATAAGAACAAACTTATTGTCCTTACCAAGGAATGACCAGCACAGGGAGCCAATCGAGTTAAGGAAGGTGATTCTAGAGTCTCTACAGCTGCTTTGGTCTCCACCTTGGACCACGTCAAACTTTTCAAATCCAGAACCTGAAATTTTCAGAAAGGAAGTGTATAGGACTTAAAGTGTATAGTGAAGATTAGAAATTATAAGTGATAGTTAGAAAAAAAGACAAGAATCTGTAGTGCAGTTGGAACATGCTCATTGTTGCAACTGAAAGGTTGTAGGTTCAAGTCAAGTAACCATTCATATGTACACATGTACACACAATGAATAATATCATAGGACAAAGAAGTGGAGAGCATAAATCTAACAGTTTAAACTAAAATAAACCTTATATCCAAAAAGATTTCTTAATATAAAATCACTTTTTAAATGTGGATGTCTGACATGGCAATTAAAAAAAAGATATGGTGTATGAAATATTTAAAGATCTTATGCATTAAAATAAGTTATTGCCAATCATTAAGTACCGATTCTGTAACCATAAAAAAATTCATTTCTACCAGAGAGCCAGTAATAGTATCAGAAGCAACAGGATATTTCATTCGGCAGCCTATAAGACAACATACCTGAAGGTCATTAAGGTAACGACCATTGTGATTTCCACCAAATATGTACATTTTTTCTTGGGCTATTGCTGCTCCATGCTGCAAAGATTGAGAAGACTCAATACAGAACTAACCTTTTTTTAAGGTATCAATAAAAACTTACTCGTTGACTGAAAGAATTCTAAAGATATCATCATCACCACCAACAAAAAACAAAAAAGCCAAATAGAAAAAGAAAAGACATATCATCATCACCAACTAAATCCTATCTATGATCTCAACAGAGGAATATATCAAAAATAATAATGAAAAGTAAAAGAACAGGAGAGATACCTCATATCGAGCTCTCGGGGGTTGGCCAGATACAGAAGGTGCAACCCACTGATCATAGACGTCCACTGAAACAAGGCCCTCTGACACAACATCCTTATTGTGGTGCTCTAACAAACTTCCATTTTCAGGGGAAACAATCCTCTTTGGAGAAGAGTTCCCATTTAGAGTAACTGATTTTGTTTTTGGAATCTGTAAGAAACCAGAATTAAGGGTGGAGAATGCTTTGATGAACACATACATCCATAGAAAGCTAAATGATAAAACCATACATTATGAAATGTTTAACCCAAAAGCAAAAGCAAGGGAAAACAACAACAGTAGCAGCAGTGTACAAGTTGATGAGAACTTGATATGAAAATCATCTTATTTAAATGTTTCATTCCTCAAACATCAAAACCATGCTTCATTTTTCTTTTGTCTTTTATCATTTTTCTTGAAGTAGTATTTCTATGGTTTAAGTTCATATAATATGCACGAGCACTGTTTGTTTTCAAGGTCCCTCTCTTCTCAATGTTCATATATATAATGCTTGTGTGGGAACCAGGCTCACAGAGTACCCTGCAGATCATGGGACGATTTCCTTCCACACCATAAACAAAATGTAATTCTTTATTCGTCATTTCATCCTCGGAAGACGGAACTGCTACCTTTTATATATGTATAGAATGGCAAAGAATCCAACATTGTTTAATGAAATGAAAGCACTTTAGTTTACTGTTCCAAGGAATGAATTCATGTCTGAGATAAGTATATTACTGTTTAACTTTTGTAAACTCACATTTATTTCAACATCTAAGATAGGCTCAACAACGAATTCAGGTACCCTTGAATACCAAGCTGGATCTTCTTCCTATTGGGAAATATGACATGTCAATATCAGCAGAATGTAATGAAAATTACAATCACCAGCAAGATAAACTAAAAAGTTCATTTTGCACACACCTCTAATATTTTCACAAAGAGGCGCATTGCTTCTGTTGAAGCCATATTTCCAAGTCCATGCCAACTGTATGAGTAACAAATGCTCTTAATAAACCAAAAATGAAAGCAGGAATGTAACAGCAAAAATCACAAAGTTAAGTAGTACTTTTGAAGAATCAGTATCTCATTATTTAAAAAAGCTAATTAAATCTTATTGCAAAAGTATAGTAAATGTCTGGCTGAAGAAACCAGTGGGCCCATTTTGAACTGATTGAGCTTTGCTGAGCCAAGATGAACAAATCTAGTATTGCCAGGGCCGGTCAAGACCATACCCACGACCAAGGATCAAAATAGCGGTAGCGGATAACGTAGCGATCAGTCGCCAAAGCGCTACGTAGCGGCATAGCTGTGTGATTCAAAAAAATTATCAAAAAAATTTGAAAAAATTCCAGAAAATCCAGAAAATTGTAATGAGCTAGAATATGTGTTTGTTTTGCAAAAAAGCCTAAAACAAGGGGCCGTAGCAGTCCCCTAAATGCATGATGTCCTGTATCGCTGTATAATTAAAAAATAATAGTATCATTCTCATTTTTTACATGGTATCAAGAATCAAGATTCAAGACTCAAAGTCAAGACTCAAGAGTTAAGAATTTAAGATTTAGAGAGATTAGCCACTAGAGTCAGTGACTTAACAATCAACATTCAATACAATAAATGACATAATAAATAATAACTTTATAAGCAACATTGTACTTAAAGAGTTGAGACATGAGAGTTAAAATAAAGTTGAGATTTGAGAAATGATTAGAAGAATACCTCTACCACCAAAAGTCATATTAATATGAACATAAAAAATTAAATAAATTCAAATAAACATGAAAGAAAGTGTGATTCATTCATGGGATTCATAGATCTAACACTTGGGAGTAATTTTCAAGTGATTTGGTTGGTGTTTTTTCAAGAAATTTTTTTTTCAAAAAATAAAAAAATCTGAAAATAAATAATAAATAATAAATAAATAAACCATAGAAAATGGGGGGTTTGATCTATGGGAAACATAGATCTATCACTTACAAGCCATTTCCAAGAGATTCATGAAGGAGAAAAGAGGAATAGAGCCATAGATCTAAGAAAATCACATAAAAAATATCTTTTGAGAGATGCCTTTTGACTCCAAAGAAGATGAATAATCTAGATTTGTTGATCAAGATGTGTTTTTGGACCCTTGTTGTCTTTTATTTGAAGAAAGAGGGAGGTAGGACCAAAAAACAGTGGAAAGAGAAAAGGAAAGATGGAGACAGGAGTTAAAAATGCAGAAGAATGGGCGTCATGGCATTTAAATAGGCCCAGCCCGCTACGGCCGCTACGCCCCGCTACGGGTGTTAGCACCGCTAACACCTCCGTAGCATGGCGGTGCCGACCGCTACGGCCGATATAGCGGCCGCTGCGCTTTGTAGTGGCCGTTATTTTATTCCTTGCCTACGACAGCCCCAACATAGGGATTTTTTTTTCTTTTTGAAAGTTAAAATCTGAGGAACATAATTTTTTGGACGCTATAACTTCTTAGGATGTTAAACTTTTTTTGGAAGTTATATTGTTAGGCAAAGACTTCAAAAACACAATAACCATGCCAAATACAGAATAATTAGGTCATATCATTAACCAGTTAACTTGAAGTCAATGGCTGTTTTTGGGAGAAGATAACAAAATTTATTAAACAAACAAGAACTATCAAAAGCCGTAAGTTAGAGGAACACAGTTGGCTCCATTCTCGGTCAACTGAACTGCAACCACATGGGCCCCTCTAAGAACATAAGAAGGCACAAATTGCCCCATTGACACAAAATATGTAAGTTTCTCAGTCAATTTTGTATTCGCTAGTTGAATTGCAAAAAAGGAGCTCCCATCAATAAGTGGATTTGATGCAGTCTAGGGCCCAGCCGCCTCTCAGCCCCTCTTCCACATTAGATTAGGATTATTATTATTATTATTAGGAAAGTTTCTATTTTTTTAGCCTAGGGTTTTCTTGCTTATTAAGATTGTTTTACTATATATATGGCTTTGTGGAGAAGAACTTCTCAGAATTGGTTGATTAATAGAATTGGGTTTTTTCCCAGAGGTGTTCCCCGTGTGTGTTGAGGTCATCTGACGGTTCGAAGTGTCTTTGGACACGTGCTTAGGCACTTCCACGCAAGCCCTAACCCTAGGGCTGCATCAGGATTCCAAGTTCCACGCCAAATAAGCTATTGACAAGCAATAAGCACAGTCAAAACGCCTGCCTTACACAAACTTAGATCAAGATTTAGATTCACAAGTCACAAGGCCCAAATGGATAGGATGGAATTTCCAAGACGATGGTGGGTGTGTGTGTGTGTGTGTGTGCGTGCATCTATATACATATATATATATATATAAAGCAAAATAAGTATGGTTTAGTGACTTTTTACTGCTTCTACTAAATAATCATGATTCCTCTGTAGATAGCCATACTGTTAGATTCAAATCACACAAACCTTGTCCATTTACTGTGCTCCACTGGATTCCATGCTCGGGGCTTCGGAATATTGCAAGGTCCTACTGTTGCCTGCGATAGAAACCCAAAAAAAATAAGCCAATACTACACAATATCAAGGCCTGTCCACAGGGAAAAAAAAAATTTCCTTCAAACAATACTAGCATGCCATGAAACAGATTTGCACAAGCATCACCAAAGTGGACTCATTCACTGTAGAAATGGCACAAATCTGCATCAATTAAGACTGCTCAAACCACAGGCCCCATTACCTGATTGTGAAATTGGGTAGCTACTGAATCATTACAAATGATCCTACCAATGTAGCTCCCAGTCACTGATAGCTGGACCTATGATCCAGACAATACAGACTAGCCTACATTTACAAATGCAAAACCAATCAGCCCTCTTTTCCTGCCAAGTTTCCACCTAAACAAAATCACAAACTCTAATTCCATCAACATTTCCAACAAACAATCCGAAAAATCAATGCCAAACAACAAAACAACTCATCTTATCTAATGCAGAACTTCAAACTCAAACTATGAACTCCAGATCCCCAATCAACAATCACCATTATTGGTAGTACCACTCATGACCCAGACAGTACACATCACCATACATTTACAATCTCAAAACCAATCAGCCTTATTTTCCCACCAAATCTCCACCTAAACAAAACCAAGAATTCTAAATCCATCCAAATTCCCAACAAACAATCACAAAATCAACACCAAACATCATACAAGCTCCTCCAGAGCTTCAAACTCAAACTACGAACTCAACAGATCCCCGATCTACGATCACCAGCCTTTGTAGTGCGACTCGTGAATCATGATCCAGATAATACACATCAACCTACAATTTCAACGCCAAAAGCAATCAGAGTTCTATTCTCGGCAGATTTCCACCTAAAAAAGCTCATCGAATCTCCTTCAGAACTTCAAATTCAAACTATAAACTCTCCAGATCCCCACCAGTTCAAGATCGCTAGCCAAAACTCTAGCTTGATCCGCATTTCTAACACTCAAATCCCAAGAATCGCCACCAAACATCAAACAAACTCATCGGATCTCCTCGCGAACTTCAAATTCAAACTAATAGCGCTCCAGATCCCCGATCTACGATCGCGAGCTCAAGATCGCAATCCAAAACCCTAGATCTAGCTCAATTTCAACAGAAAAACATCGAAACACCAGATCTAGGCAGAAATCAGCGCGAAAAAGACGAAATCGGCAGCAGATTCGGGAAAAAGAGACGGGATCTCTGAGATTTGGACCGATTGATTACCTGCTGATACAATCCGTAGAGCAGAAGAGCGACATCGTTCTGGAATTTGGAGATGGCGGCTTTGGAAGACGCAGTTGGCGATCCGCCGAATCCAGCGTATGATGCTGCGGCGTAGAATCTGTCCGGATATGCGAGGCCAGAGCTTGCCCTCGTCATTGTCTCCATCTCTCTGTCTCTCTATCTCTCCGTGGAAGAGAGAAGATAAGCGGAGAAGAGAAGGTATATATAGGGATAAGCAGCAGACAGAAAGCGGAGAAGAGAAGGTATATATAGTAGAACAGTAGCCTGTCCTGATTGTGTATTGCGTATTTGCCTGTGACTGTGAGAGGACCCGCGAATGATGCGGGTCTTTACCAAACGTTTTATACGCTAGAGAGACAACGGTGATAAGGAGAAGTTTTGGGCCAACCCCTGGCCAGCCATTGATGGGGAGGTGGAGATGAAAGATCTAGATGAGACCTCGTGGGTGGGTATAATATTAATCTGAGTAGATGATTCTATCTCCTGATCATGGGCTTGGACAATGGTGGACTCATAATTTTCATTTGATAACCCAAATAGCTAATTGGGTTTTTGGGGGGCATGTTGATGATTTTTACATGGGTTGTAGAGGTGGATCCAAAGTTTTTATGTGGGTTTTGCAAGTGGGTTGAGAATTTTCATATGGGTTTTGCAAGCGGACCCAATCGGTCGCCTTCGAAAGCATGTACTTGGGTCCGCCACTGGCCATGAGTTTCATGGTTTTAGTAGTTTTTTTTTTTTTTTTGTCAATCTAATAGTGAATAATTGTTTGATGAGTGTCAATTTTAGGCTTATAAAATTTAAGGGGGATTAGTGATTGTGAGGGGGTTGAATTAATTGTAGTCACATGTGAGAACTATAAGCTGTCTCTCATGGTTGTCTCCTGGGAGAGCATGAAAGACACTTCTTGCTCTTTTGTCCTGTATTTGAAAAATGAAAAATGTGTTTATTTTAAATTAATTATTATAAATCTTTATCGGCCCATTTGTTTGCATTGAATTGAATTGCTAAAAATTATCATAAAAAAAGTTACAAACAAAGATGATTGTTAGATAGGCAAAGGGTGATGGGACCTCACTTTTCCTATCCTATGTTTTTATTTTTGGTGGTGATGGTTGGGTGCTTATTTCCATTTTGATGGATATTTATGGATCCTTGCCTTTGTTTCTTCAAATTTAACTACTTTAAGAAATATATTACATAAAATACATAGGAATTTAATTCAATGCAAAACAAAGCAATTAATATATTAGCAAATGTGCAAAACCCTCCCTAGTCAAACATTTCAGTACTAATTTTGACCTTTATTTATTGTGTCTTTAGGACAAATATATACATTTTTGTGAATACATTATACACTAATAAATATGTTGATTGGGTGTTTGGTAACAAGATATTTTAAAAGAATACTAGTGAAGCCCAGCACATGTAAGGCACCTATAAGGTCCAAACACAACTAAACTTACTTTTACATTTTTCTTTCTTCCTAATCAATCAATATTCTGCCTCACAGCTTTAAATTTCTCCATTATAGTATGAGCAAAGTTTGAAAAATGCCAAAGTTGGGATCCTGTCCTTACAACAATTGTTTAAAAAGAGTTGGATGAACTACATAAAAATTGGCAATACATTCTCAATGAGACTTCACTTTATGATCAAATCCTTCGTTCAATCTAGTGTAATAAATAGAAATGAAATGATTCTTTTTATTGTATCAGTATACAGACTCTAGAGCAGGGATGGCACCTAAAGCTTCAATAACAATTGCTATATAGTAGCAAACTCTTAGCTTTAAGTATTAAAGCATTTTGGGCAGTGAAGCATAAAAAAAATTCAAATGACTTCATAATTTAATCAATTACTTAATCAATAAGAATTATCAATTTAACTACTTACATAATTACATATAGCCTCCAAAACACCCTTATCGATGGCCCCATCTATTATTTCTGTATCAGAAAAAAATTATATAACACTAAGCAAGGAATTCTCAAATTTGCCATGACAAAGAGGCTAATGCCTCACATTCTGCACATGAATAGAAGCGCTCAATTTCATAATAAGCAAACTTGCTGAATTGGAAGTTTATTATTTTATTGTCGAATTATCTTGTACTGTGAATTTGCAGTTTATTTTGATAGCTAACCCAATTTGAAGCAATATATTTTATTTCACAACATCAAATAATACATTTTGTAGCTATACTCAAAGTAAAAGGAATAGAGCGATGCCATTATTGTTTGCAGAGGACTAAAAAAAATAAATCTAACAAAATAATGAAAGGTTGGATTTAGGAAATCATGACACTTTAGTAATAAAAGTTAACATTTATGTTACCACAATAGTATAGATATTGCTAGTAATGAAATATTTACAACATAATAAGTTGAGGCAGATTAGTTACAGTTTGACATGTAATTGGCCTTGAAAGTGTCTGAATGAAATACAACAACTCACTATTTCAAACAATAAATTAAAAAAAAAGAAACCCCATACATTGTAACTTATATTATTTTAAAGTAAAAGTGTAAAACCAAAAAGAGATAATAAGCTTCTTATTTACAACATTTAGCATATTAGGCAGTAACCTTGTTGCTTACAATACTTGACTTTGTTGAAAGGTAAGTAGAAAAGTAGTAAAGATATTAATACAAGTGAATATTTACAATGAGTATTCACAAAACATAATTTTTGACAAATTCTTTATATTTAGCTCTCTGTAGTAATATCATTAATTGATTGAACTGTGAAATTAAATCCTGAGCCGTATTGATAAGCTTTTAATTGGAAGATATATTCTTGCCCATTGATATTCTTGACAACATCTTCAATTTTATTGACGAGTCCCTATAATTAAAAAAAATGTAAGTTTAATCTTTCTAGTTATAAGATGTATGCATATAAATGTGGAATTAATAGTAATTATACCTCTTCTAAACTTTTCATTATTTGAATTGGTATACACGTTGTCAATTTTTTCATTTCATTTCCAAACAAGGTGGCTGATATGGTTCCTGTAGAGTTAGATAGATTTGCAACAACTTGAAACTTGAACATTGACGATAGTAACTAGTAATAAAAATTAATTAAAAATGCTTGTATATATATGTAAAAATTTTATGCCATGGCTGTGTAGTAGTGTCTTTGTTGATGCATGAACATGAAATTGCATCGTTATGTTTTGTTATTGTTTATTTTTTTACATTTATTGTAACCTATGTAACAAAACTTTTGTTGTAGATCATCTATTGAAATTGTTGCTTTTATGAAAGATATATTAACCTGACAATAAGAATTTATGTTAAAATACAAAATATGGATGAGCAAATATTGTAATTTGAAAGAATTTTAAATTAGCTGATTAAGTATCATTTGATTTGAAGTAAGAATGTCATAAATGTCTACAGTTGTTATTTCTAACGTACTTGTAGTGGACATGTGATGTTTATTTTTTTGTAACCGATTAAGCTCATCATTATGATTTGAATACCTTGCAAAAGAAATAATTGCAATAATTGATTCTATTGTTATTTGCTATGATTAAGATAAAATGATTTGTAAGTACTAAGTGCATAACAAAGTAGCTTTTGGTATAAGTGCACAACAAAGTAGTTTTTGGTATTTGAATGTCTATGATAATTATTGATGAGGTCTTGTATTTAATCCTATTATTCCTAATGAGCAATAGGTGTTCAAAACCTGTTGCATCCCTAATGAGCGAGGAGGAAATGTCGATTGAGGTGCTTAACCAGACGCTGGGGTACTTGAAGGGATTTGGGGTTGGCTCGAAGCCTTCATCTTCTAGGAGTGTCATTCAATCTCGAGCACATGATTATGAGGTGCGGAGATTTAAAAAGCAGATCGAAGTTGCAAACAAAAGAATTGAAGGATTCTCGACTTTCCAGGCTATGGCGATGGAGGCCCCACAGCGAGTGTGAATCTTTTCGACATTATCGCTTGGTGGGGCAAACGTATTAGGAGCTGATTACGCCAAGGTTTCTTAGTAAATTCATGTTTATTGTTTAAATTTCAATATGTTATTTTTAGAGTTTCTGCTTTAGTTCAGAATAGGACATTTTTTATGTATTTCTTTCTTCTTTTTTCGCAGATGGGTAAGTGATATCATGGAACGCATGGTAGTTTTAATGAAACATTGGAGAGAGAAAGGGAGAATACTGCTTGAATTTAATACATTATTTAGATGCTATTTGAATATTTTTATATTATCTTTTTTATTTTGATATTCGGGATTGATGTATGATTTGGAATTGAATTATATATAATTTTATTATTAATGCAAATGGTTTGAGGATTGGATGAATTTCATTATGAATGTACATTGAAGTTGGATTTTTATTTTGATATTTCATATTAAGAAATTATTTTGAATTGAAATAAGCTTAGATGAAAACATGTGTATATAAAAAATTAAAAACTATTAGGTGTGATATCATACCTTTGCTGACGTTATTAGCAGGGTTAGCAAAAGCAAATTGTGAACATCCCAACGTGATATATAATAGTTTGCCAATGCAGTTATTTGTGTTAGCAAAGCTAAAAACTTATTTGTCAATGCAGATATTGTGTTGCTAAGAATGGACTTTTACTAATGCACCACGTGTGTTGAACCTTTGCCAACGCAGTTACCGCGTCGGTGTATGTCAACTAATTTTACCCATATACATTGTTTTTTGCAACGTTTAAAATGATTCTACAATATATTTTGACAACGAATATTACGTTGCTGAAAAATTGACTTTCCCTAACGTTGTCAATATGTGTTGCTGAATACTTTTATTGACGAAACTTTGGCAACATGCTAACAACACACTCAGTTGCGTTACAGAATGTGTTTGGCAATGCAGATGATTTCTTTTGCAACCAATGCAGAGTTGATGGTAAAAGTGCAAAGTTGATGGTAAATTTTTTGTTATTTCAATTTACTCAATATATTTTTTGCTTTGTTTTTGGGTAGATTAAATGTATAGAAAGTTTTGTCCATGAATTGCTAAAGGGAGAGATTGTAAATATTTTTTTGTTGGCAAATTTATGAGTTGGACAAAACTTGAGTCCATTAGCATTGTACTTTACATATCTTTGAGTATGGCAATGGTTTGAGTCGCCGAATGCACTGAAGTGAGAAAATAGAAGAAAAAGCGACAAATTGAAGTGATTTTCTACTGACAATATGGATTAAAAAGTTCATATTTCACAAACCGAGCGTTGGATATGGGCATACAACCTATCATTGGAAAGCGCATTTCGAGAGGATTCCGTAAAACCCAAGATCGCCTCAAATGGAGCTGAAATGAGAAAATTATGGCATCCGAAAGTTTGCATGAAAATGCTAAAATTTTCAACTGGGCAGAACCTTAATCGGACCGATCGTGCTATTTATCCGATCGATCGGGCAAGTGCAGAAAGTGCGCCGATTTGATATTTTTCAGTTCGAATTAAAGGGGAACTTGCATGTTTGATGCCAATTCCTTTCCTGATCGAATTACATTTATGAGGCACGTATTAGGAGCTATAAAAAGGGGCTATCTTTCAACCTTAAAGTGCGGAACACAGATTTCATTGTTATAGGAAGAAGATTGCTTATTGGAGATCACATTCTCTAGAGTTCTTTTATTGGAGAGTTGAATGGTTAAAGTTTTGCTCTAGAACTTATTGTCTTCTACTTCTCTAAGTGTAGAAGATTGCTTTGGGGAGTCAAGTATAACATCTAGAAGGCGTCTAAGTGTTTTGGATCTATCACAAAGAATGGCAGGATGTTGTTACAGTAGGGAGCTATGCAAGGAAATCATAAAGTCCTTAGGTTGAGGGGCAACTGAATAATGGTTGTGAGTATTTTCTTGTAATTATGTATAATTTATAGTGCTTGATTATTGGTTTTTCCCAGGTTGTGTTTCCACGTAAAATCTGTGTCTTCTTATGGTGTGTGCTTTTGTTTGATTTATTTCCGCTGTATGGTTGATTGTTTGAACACATATTATTAAGATTGACATTAATTCATTTTAGAGGATCTCTCCTTCTAAAACCTTCATAACCTTTGCTAACAAATGACTAAGTTGGCAAAAAGTTTTTTTCTTATAGTGAAATTGGTGATCCTTGCATCCAGTTCTCCATTTCATGTTCTGTATCATAAAAATAGAGTTACAAGCAGTAAGGATGTCCATCGACAGGTATCAAGTCATTGATATAGAGATGTACTTAACCATGGACCTTGAATGTGTAGATACCTTTTTCTCTTTTACAAAGTTGTTTATCATATTTCACAGCAAATGATGTAAATGCAAAAGTGGTGTTGTATGTTTAAACATATTTTTTGAATTTAAGAGCATCTTTTGACTTTAACATGAATCGAGTATAAAGTTCTTTAGGGACATCATTTGAAACCAATGCTATTTGTGCAAAGAGTAACAAAAGCCTACAAGCTTACAAAAAAATCATTTTGTTTGTCAATGTTTGCATCTTGGAGAAAATGGTAGAATAGATGGTTCTTGAGAATATTTTGAAGAAAATCATCGATGCATGTGGAACTATATGATATTTTGTCTACAGTAAGAAAAATATTAGATGTCAACTATTATTTATTACAAAGCTTGAATTGGTTGAGTGTAGATAGTTCTACCTACTTTTCATTTTTTTTTATGTATTTTTGACCTAAATGATTGAATGGTTTCTATCATTGTAAGTTTTGTAATACAATTAATATTATTATAATCAAATCTCAAAGAAGATTGAGTGATCAAATAACAAATGGAATGTCTTGTCACCTTTGAAATCTTGATTATGTCTATTTAATGAGGTGGAACGATGGCCAACTTTTGATGTTGAACCTATTAAAGTAAGTTTTGAAAATATTACCATATGCCTTAATTTTATTCATTTGTAATAATGAAAACTTGCAACTCTTACCAACTTCATAAGTAGTATAGAATTCAATTTGTTCTTTCCCCTAATATGATGTTGTTGATGAAATGTGTTTAACTTCATTCACTACGATAGTGAGTATGATATAAAAAAACAAATAGTTAGTCATTGATAAGAAAATTTATTAATTGAAATGAATATTAGTGAATTAGTAATTACATGTTTTGTTACCACAAAAATATTTATTATCAAACAATATATATATTTGAATTGAGCTATTAAATATAATGAAATCTATGTTATATGGTTTAATTTCTTTTAATAAGTAATAGTTAATAAATAGTTACCTTGCTGGTTTGTAATGATGGGCGTTGAAGGTCTTGCTTGTGTGGCTGTCATATTGCATAATTCTTTATTTTTATATGCATCTCTTCTTTTTCTTTGCAAAACTTCTTTCTTCTCCTCACTTACTACAGCAAAATATTTTTGAAAACGTGTTTCCTTTTTTTTTTCTTTTATATGTAGAATCTTCAACTGGTTGCTGAATGGATATAATGCATGGATGCTTATTTGATTTAAATCCTAAATCAAATTCAATTAAAAATTTTAGCATATTCTTTAATTTATTTAACATACTTTTATCAACTCCAAACAAATTAATGAATTATGTTTTCATATTGTTATGAATATACCTTGTTCAAAAGTCATGTCTGTTGTTGACGACGCAAGTGCATAAGAACATTTGCTAATTTCTTCTTTTTGTATATCTTTCTTTACTTTCTTCGCAATTCTTCTTTCATATCATTGCTCAATCCATTATAATAGTTTTTCAGATATTCTTTTCTATCTTTTTTTTGCCCATTTTTACTTCTGCTAAAACAAGAAATCAATAATATAGTAATTGTACAATGTGATTTTTTGTAACATATGATATCATTTGTTGTCTATATTTTGTAACAATGACTAAAAAATAAATAAAGTATTCTTTTAAAATAAATACTGGCAACTATACATGTAATATCTAATTAATATAAAGCCAGAAGATAATGAAGGACAAACAATCACAATCCATAATAGTTAATTAGAAATTAATTACACTTAGTCATAGAATAATGATCGATGACCCCAAGTGCAAAACCTCAATTGTAGTTTTACATGGTGAGTCGGGATCATATCCATAAGAAGTTATGTATCTCACAACCTATCCTAATTAAAAAACTAATGTTAACCTAATAAAATATATATAAATACACAACTACTAAATCTGAAAATTAGATTTAACTTACATTCATGAATTTGAAAATTAAATAGCAAATCGAAAATAAAACCTAATCTAAAAATCATAAACTAAAAAGTAACTTAAACTACTAAACTGTAAAACCATAAAATTCATCAAACGACCAATTATAGAAAAATAAATAAATCATGCAGTAAATTAAAAATAAAAAATAAATCATTCAATGGTAAGGATAAAAAAAATAAAATAAAAGAATTCTAGTTTCTTTTATTATGGAAAATTAGAACAACATATTGGTAGGATTAATAAAAGACCACAAAAATACCGCACCAAGTACGTACTTTCACCATACAGAAACACATGATGCTGATCGAAGGAGGGATACCTTGACCTGACTAATTGTGTCTTTTAAATTAAAATAGACCAATACAACCAATAATCCCCAAAAAACAATTAAAACTAAAAAACGAAACCATCCTTACCCTATATCTAGACATCAAGAAAGAGATAGGACTCCAAGTACAATCCAAGATCTAATCTTTATGCTTCACACTACAGGAAAAGAATTGGATAAGAGAAGGATGATGGAATGGAATAAATAGAGTGGATGGAACCTAAAAGGGCTAGCCTAACCCATCTCGGGGTGGAGGAGAGATGGAGAGAGAAAGAGGGCTTGTGGTGTGTTGGACAACTCCCCCCTAATCCTTTTTATAGTGTTTGGTCTCCTTCTTTGGCCAAAAGTTAGAAAATAAATAGTAAGTAGAAAAATTCTTGGTTCCTTTTCTTGTACAGATTTCTCTCCACACCCACTTTCTAAAATCAAAATAAGACTTCAATTTTATGCAATTTCACCTAAAAATACACAGCCAACTTCCCAAGGCCATAACTTTGTCGCTTTAGGTCCCATTGGTACAATCTTAGGTTCCATGGATATGTACTCGAAAAGAGTTTTCCAACGGTACCTAGATTGCCCTGATCCAACCCTTGGTTTGAAAGTTATAGCTATTTTAATCATGTTGTCCAAATAAAAACA
This sequence comes from Sextonia rubra, assembly GCA_037013555.1. Taxonomy (NCBI): domain Eukaryota; kingdom Viridiplantae; phylum Streptophyta; class Magnoliopsida; order Laurales; family Lauraceae; genus Sextonia; species Sextonia rubra. Next base: position 10,656,596 of record JASUAD010000007.1, on the reverse strand, counting down.
AGATTCACTTTCCAATTTTTATCTCTTCTTTTTTTACTTTCCTTTTTTTGAACTTTTTCCACCATGGCTTTCCCTTCTTTATTCTAATTTGAGTTCTTAAAATCTAAATTTAAATTCATGCAACAATTTGAAGAGTGGGACCCTCCTTCATCATTCAAGCATGTATGCAAATATGTACATGTATGTTGGTCCATTTTCTTCAATTTTCCTACAAAGGAAAATGAATTTTATTAAAAGTAATGATTTTGACCAAAAGTAATATTGCATTAATGTGGGCCCAGATAAAAACCTTTGTCATTTTTATGTGAAAATTATGAATTTGAAAAACCTTCTAAAAAGGATATCCAAAAATGAAAAGTTTTATGATTTTATGAAAAATTGATGATTTTCAATGATTTTTGCAAAAAACCTCTAAAATGAATTATAAAATCATAAAAGCTTAATTTTCAACTAAGTGAAGAAATTTCTAATGAATAAGTTCTTAAAATTCCCTAAAATACACATAAAATGACTTATTTTTAAGGACTTATCAAATAACATGTATATGAATAAAAAAAACATGTAACCATTTGTCAATGAATAGATGCGCCACTAATCATATTTCTTGTCAACATATAAAAAAAAGATATTAATATCAAGAAATATAAAGATCAAATGCCAATAAAATCTTTTTATACCTCTATTATATATGTCATCACTAGCAACAAAATAAAGTGAATGTTTCACAAAAAATAATTGTTGCTTGGTGCATGATAGGTGAATAAAGAAATAAGAATGGTCTTAGAAAAGCAAAGAACTATCCTACACAATGTTATAAAATATCAACATTTTGTGCCAAGGAATTAGAAACAAATGAAGATCTAAATATTTGTCAATAAAAAAAAAGCTTGTTTTCAATAAGAAAAATGCTTGGTTATCATATTTATTTATAAGATTTAAAAAGACTATAATAATTGAAATAAGAATAAATTCATTTCAAACTGCAATTGTACATATTCTCAATAATTGGTGAATTAACAAAAGTGACAAGGAGAATGTACATTGAAATACACATAGCTTTAAATTCTAAGCTCAAATAATATTTATTGTACTGAAATAACAAATATGACTTCTCAATAATATCAATGTTTGGAAAAATGCATAAGCTATAAATTCAAAGCTCAAATGATTTTGTACTCAAATAACAAAAATGACTTCTCAACAATATCAATATTTGGTGCTAAAAAAGTTTTGATTTGGCTTATGTCAATATATTAACTCTACAAATACAATAATTCTACAATTATCATAATTGTGAAATCAACACATAAAATCATTCAATTATAAACGAGTAATTGAGATCAAACATATGAATTAATTTTGACATTCATTGCATCAATTTTTCATGTAGGAGACTTGATATATACGATTTAATGTTTTGTTGATTTGGTTTAATGGAATTGTGAATAACAATATGTTTGAAGATAATGAAATTTCATGTTTACATATAAATAAAAAATTTTTTTATGAAGTAATGAATGAATAGTGAAAAAAAATGATTAGCTTTCATTTTCTTTTCTAATGAGTAAATTATCGTTATTGTTGTAATCACCTAGGGCTTTTTTAGCAATTTTGTTTTGTTTGAAATAAATTCTTCTGAAATAGATATGTTTCAAATGGAGTTGTTTAAAATAGTTATGACAATTTTCATTTCAAATGTTTTACTTTTCATCACAAAACTAAATAGGCCATGAAGGGACATCAAACCTTTATATAAACAATAGTTTTCATTTATTGAAGGGACATCAAACCTTCATGTAGACAATAGTTTTCATTCAATTTTGGACTGAATGGTATTCTAATTAAGTTCAAGTACCTCCCAATTCAAATTTCGATTTTGGGCTTTTCTGACCTAAGATAAACTGAATAGTATTTTAATTAAGTTTAGGCACCTTAAAAGAATTGTCCAACTTTAATATGGTTTCAAAATATACCAAATCCGACTCAAACCGAGGGAAACCCAACTTAACATTGACTTTTGGTTTTGCCCTACCTAATGAATTATAAAATATTCATTTGAGTCGGTTGACTTAGATCCAATAACAAAAAGATTCTGATCTAGTTTGCTGCTTAGAGGGTTTATATTTGGAAAACATATATTTTGATTGCAATAAGATAGAAGAAGCATATAATAATATATACATTGAAATGAATACTTTTGTTAAAGGAGCAGTAATTTAATTAAATTCAGGTACCTTATGAAAAGTGCCCAAATTTAATATGATTTCAAAATAGACTACGTCCGACTAAAACCCAGGCAAAACTCAAATTTCAATTTTGGTTTTACCTGACCTAAGATAAACTGAAAAGTATTTTAATTAAGTTCAGGTACCTTGAAAGAATTGCCCAACTTTAATATGATTTCAAAATATATTAAATCCAACTCAAACGCAGGGAAACCCAACTCAAATTTGAATTTTGGCTTTGCCCAACCTAATGAATTATAAAATCTCCACTTGAGTGGGTTGACTTGGATCCAATAACATAAAAATTCTGATCTAGTTTGTTGCTCAGTCGGTTTAAAATCCGAGAATATATATTTTGACTGCAGTGAATACTTTTGTTAAAGGATAAACTGAATAGTAATTTATTTAAGTTCGGTACATTATAAAAAGTGCCCAAATTTAATATGATTTCAAGCAGTGAATACTTTTGTTAAAGGATAAACTGAGTAGTAATTTATTTAAGTTCAGGTACCTTAAGAAAAGCGCCCAAATTTAATATGATTTCAAAATAGACTATATTCGACTTAAACCTAAGCAAAAACCCAACTCAAATTTCAATTTTGGTTTTACCTGACATAAGATGCATTCCTAGCTAGTTCTGGATATGAGCAAAGTTGACATGAGCTTCACCTTGTTAACGCTCATTTTGCATAAAAATGTGTGGAGCATACTCGGCTTGAGCTCATTTTGAGGTTTACAATTTAAGCTCAAGCTTGACTCATAAATACTTCGTTCTGCTTGAGTTGAGCCCAATCATGACTTAAATATTTTATTTTCAATCTATTATTTAGCAATTTATTTTAATTTGTAATTTCTGAGTTTTTTCACCGTTTCATTGTTCAACATGGAATGTTTTTTCCTGCTAATACCATCATCAATTAGTATAGAGATTAGAGTGCTAACCTAATTTTTATATGTCTAGATTCCACTTCTATAAACTCACATTCATTTATTTTCTAGTTCATTTTCTTCTCTTGTACTTTTTTTTTACCTATAGGCATGTCTCATCTGTTTTCATTAAATCATCATCCAAAATAATAACAATGCATTACCGACCATCTAATTCCTTGAAATTATCTTATATCATCTTTTGGGTCACATCATGCTAAACACTACTTCATTCCAACAGAGAATAACAAACAAATATAAGTCCAATTCACATACTTGTTACAACAATAAAAATCTATATTTCTGAGCATATACAAAAAAGAACTTGTGATTAAAGATTATTGTTAAAACATTATAGAGTTTCTTTGGAATCTAACAGGAGAGATTTAAAAAACATACAACAATATCATAGCATTGGCCACCTACTTAGAGAAAGAGAAAAAATCCACACAAAGTAAATTAATACAAAAGGATTTACCTGAAAGGAGCAGGTTCAACAAAGGCACCAACAAACCACAGAAGTAGAGGAACCAACACCATGCAGGTTCAAGAAAATTAGAATTACAATATCATTAAGTTGATTGGAAATAATCAAAAGTACAAAAAGAGAAGAAATCCAAAGAAGCTAAACAAAAGTCAAGGAGCCAAAACCTTGTAGGTTCAGGAAAATCAGAATTACAATATCATAAAGTTGATTGAAAATTATCAAAAGTAGAAAAGAGAAAAAATCCAAAGAAGCTAACCTATCACTAACATGCAAAACACCATTACAGAAGGGATTTACCTGAGAGAAAGCAGGTTCAAGAAAAAGAGAAGATATCCAAAAATGCTAAACTTATAACTAATAGGCAAAACACCATTATAGAAAAAGGAAAAACACCATTATAGAAGGAATTTACCTAAGAGAGAATAGGTTCAAGAAAGTTGGCAACACCATAGAAGTTAACGAGTAAACACTATGAAGGTTGAAGAAACTCAGAAATAGAACAAAAAAAAAAAAAAAGAGGAGAGAAATCAGAAAGGGAGTTTGTTCGATTCATGGAGAAGGAGAGAATTAACATGCAACACACCATTACAGAAAAAGGGAAAACACCATTTCAGAAGAAATTTACTAGAGAGAGAGAGCAGGTTCAGGAAAGTCGACAACACCACGGAAGTTGAGGAGTAAACACCTTGAAGGTTTAAGAAACTCATAAACAGAACAAAAAAAGGGAGAGAAATCAAAAAGAGCGTTTGTTCGATTAGTGGAGAAGGAAAGCATTAACATGCAAAACACCATTATAGAAAAAGGGAAAACACCATTGCAAAAGGAATTCACCTAAGAGAGAGAAGGTTCAAGAAAGTTGCAATACCATAGAAGTTGAGAAGTAAACACCTTAAAGGTTGAAGAAACTCAAAAAACACAAAAAGAAAAAAAAAAAACTGGAGAGAAATCAGAAAGGGAGCTTGTTCGCTTCATGGAGAGGGAAAGCAAGATAGCAGGAAAGGGTAGGATGCTAAAAAGGGAATCCGAAAAGTCCTTCTAATATTGTAAAGGCAGTATACATACCAAAATGTAATATGAAGAGTGAGGCCTATGCCAACTGTCAAGTTGCATGCATTTAGTAGGACCCATGAATGTAACCATTTTCAACCAGCAAAAACCTGTTGGACTTTCTTCTCTTTTATAAAAATGTATATAGATGTGATATTGTATGTTATATTATGATATGATATACTTATCTAAAAATTAAGTGTTTGACTCACTTTGAATGCATTTTACAATATATAACTTTCTACTAAAAATTGTATGATTTTTTTCTCTACATCCCTGTAGGAGCAAATATCTAAGAAATAAATCTGTTAAAATACTACCAAATATCATTACTTATAATATGATATTATTTTGTTCTCCAATAATGAAGTCTTACGATATTCAATTTTATTAATATTATTTGCTGTGTTTATCCAAACACCCCTTAAAGTGACGCAGTGTTTAATGTTTATTAATACTCTGTCATGTTGATGAAGTAGGCAATAAGTACTACTTCAAACGGAGTGAGATTTGGGTAAAAGCCTATCTGTTAACAGGACTATGATCCAATGACATGAGATCAAGGTGACTTCATATGCCATCATAATAATAATTTAAAAGAATGCCATCCACATGGTGGTCAGAAGTAAACAGAAAGGCATGCAAGATGAACAAATTTAAATGGGGCTTTTCATCGGCACACATTCCAATGGTGATTGTGTGGGGCCTATCCATTCTTTAACACATGACGAAAAGAATCCATTACAGCATAGAAATATTTTGAAATATCAACAAGCTGCATGCATTCCAAGACTAAGAATTCGACTATATAACAGAAAAATGGACTCGGGAACTTCAACTCTTGGCTTGATGTCTTGCTGATTAGAGTCGTGCTTCCTGAGTGTATTAAACACTTCCAATTTCTTCAATCTCACATCTAGACCAAAGGAACATCAGTTCCCTATTAGTAACACACAATTGCACAGCAGTTACAAAAGAAGCTTCTCTCATTCTTTCTCAAGCAGAGGAGACAAGGCCGAAGGAATTGGACATCTTATAGAATTCCTCTCTAATGTTTGGCCAGGCTGATTCTGGAGCTTGAGCATTGAGAGTAAACAACCGGCCCCGGCAAGCGGTGCAAACGGCAACATTGTGACGGTGGAAGGAAGGGCTGTCAACTCTAAACTCCAACATATAGTAATTTACATCGCGCAAAGGATCACTTCTAATTGTTGAATCTATAAGAGTTGCATTGATATCTGCCCTCCTGGACCTGCCAGCAACTGATCTCATCAGTGCCTCTCCGACCTCCTTCGGCCCACCGAAGGCTTCGATTCTGTGAAGTAAGATGGTTTGTGTGATCAGCTGCATCAAATTAGTAGGAATTCAATTTACAGCATCATACTCCTTCCAATTTATGATAATTTTGCTACAATACATGGAGGTGCTTGAATAGATTGAGGCCTCACTAGTATTGCATGAAAGTAGCTTTACCATGTAAGCAACCTACTTACATAACCATGTAAGCATCCTACTTACATATATATATATATATGTAGATGTACACATATTAATCTATAATATAGTTTAAACAAAGCAAAGAAGGTCGAGTGCTACTTTCATTTAGAAGCGGACCTAAATTTATCAAATTCAAAGAGGGGAACTCACGAGAAATCAAGAGGAACAGGAGAAACGATGACACTGACATTGAGTTCCCCCTTAGAACCTGGTGGGCCAAAAGCAACAATGGGCTCATTAACATCTTGCAACCGCCGAAAGGATTTTTTATCATTTAACGGCGGTGGATCAAGTGATCTTTCTAACTCTGCCTTTCCAACAGCTCTGTACAAAAGTGTCTGATCTCCAACCCAATTAGCTGGATAGATGAATTCTGTTCATCATGTAAGATTGTAAAAGCATGTATATTAAAAAACATTTGATATTCCTATTATGATACTGAAAGAACTATTACATCATAACAATTTACCCTTATAAGAGTGTGAGAAAATGCGAAAAATGCCATTTTAATGTGATAAACCATTATATATTTGCAATATTTTCCTACAATATGTATATTTTGTCATAAATATTTTAGATTGATTTTTTTTTATTTTCCCTGTCCCAAGACTATTCTATCCATATTTTTCCATTAATAAACCAAGAAAAAAAGAAAATTTTGAAATATCTCTTTTTAATCCGGCTTTAATGACTCTGTTAACCTTATTTGTGGCAATGATCTGAAAAAACAATGCTTTTGTATTTTCAAATGGAAGATGTGAAATATTTAACCAGTAAATGCGAATGTTAATCAGAATTCCTGCTATTGAGCAAACAGAGCCTTAATAACACAGTACTGCACTGCAACTTTGCTGCGCATTCAGATTCAGGTAAAAAGGGGCCATTTTTCTAAAATGCTGCAACTTTTGGCCTATGGTTATCATAGAGGTGGCATTGTGGCAACTGGCAAGCACTTCAATTGGTAACAGTACTTAAATCCGTTTCTATCTACCCAACTGGACGGTTGCATGAGCTGATGTACATATACATCAATCATAGTGTCTAAACCCCACTAGATCACTAGGATTAGTTGATGCAGACCCATCTAATTGGTGGTCAATCAAATGGTGGTCATTAAAAAATGGTCAAGGTTCCAAACCCAACAAGGGATCGCAACATAAGATATTTTAACACCAGTTCATCTGTTTATTCCAACATTTGGACAATGATTGATTCAACTAGCGATTGCAGCTTTTGGAAAGTGACACCTTTTGAATGAATCACAAAATTCCGATGGTCCAGATTTTACATAACATCTAATGCTAGTTTTGTAACTGCAGATTGGTAGTTGAGGAAGATGGTTCTTTTATAAGGATGGTCAGGTGAATTTCGGAAGTTGCTTCTAAAATTAAAACTGAAGGGCATTTTTATTAGTATTATTATTATGTGAAAAAGCAGGGACTATTTCAAACTTTTACCACATTAGTAGCTATATTTACATGGAACGATAATGCCATCTTATGACCTTATGCCTAACCTCATAACAACTGAAAAAGTCAAGGACAGAACTTTTAAAATTATTTTATATTTATATATAATGTTTAATGTGAAATGCTCCATGTGCAGAACCAGAAATTTTGCCCTGGGGGCCATTGTAAAATTGAAAAATTCTTGTGGGGGCCTAATGTAAAAAATCCATAAATTTTTATATATTTTTTTATGGGTTTTAAAATTTTCTTTGTATACAAGGTTTTCTTTTTTTTTTTTAATTTACCTTTTTGCAAGCCGGGCCTACCTATTGTCAATTTGAACCATCCACACACAAGAAACCCCTAAATTTGATTGAATTTATCAAACTTGCATTAATCTGAATAGGTTAAGCTCTTATACCGAATTGTCAAAATTTTTCTTTAATATAACCTAGTGAAACTTATAGGCCGAATGAGTAAAAGGCATGTAATTGACCTCAAAATTTAATATCTAAACCCATCTAACATGGCTCTTTCCATTCTCTCCATATCATGTAATCTGTGGGACGCATCAAAGGTGAGAGGTAAATGCATATTAGTAGGGATGTACCAAAAATTCATCGATTCGTCAAACTAATCTGATTCACAGTTTTTTAACCGATCTAATAGTTAATGATTTGTTGACAAATTAAAAAAATAATAATCCACTAGTAATAGATTAGTGACGAATTTTACCCTTAATCTGTGGATTTAAATCAATTCGAACCGTTAAAATAAAAATATATTTATTTATTTTTATATAAAAAATTAAAAGGCAACGATCTCTATTCATCATCTAATTTTTTGTTACAAATAAACTTAAGTGCATGGGGTATATTATAAAAGAACTCCTATTGTTGGCACTAAATGGTTTTAACTAATTCGAATTGTTGATCCATGATTCAGTTGAAATTGATTTTAAAGGTCAATATATCGGTGATGGATTACAAAACTGTCAATCCCGGTTTGGTAATGAATTTGGCTTATTCCAATTTAATTCGAACCATATACACCCATGCGTATTAGCATTTCCTTTGTTTAACCATCTAAAACCTAATGAAATTTCCACCCATAACAATAATTTTGACGATGCTGGCAAACACTTGAAAGTCGAAAGCAGCAAGTTAGCGGGACTCACCGAAGCCTTGGTTTGTGTCGAGGCAGCGGCTGTAACCATCGACAGGATAAAGCACGTCCAGCTTCAGCCTCCGTCCAATGTCCGGCGACAGCCCCAGAAGAAAGCTCGTGACGCCTGCGAAATTTGCGCCGACGGCGACCAGAGAGGCAGATCCGACTCCAACTAACAGCCTCCGGCGGAAGACTGGGAGGAGCCCCGTCGGCGGCCCCTCCCTCCGGTCGCCGAAGAGGAGCGTTGTACGGACACAGGAGCCGCAGCAGCGCTGTAAGGCCATGTGTAAACACCAAACACCCTTCAGCTCCTCCTCTCTTTCGCTGGTTTTTTATTCTTATCTCCCCGTGGGAGCCGAGGTTTGAGGATAGGGCTGGGTGGGACCTACCTCGGTCTATCCCGTGAAGGACCTCCCTCCGTTCGTTGCTGGCCATGAGGCGTTCGATGACTCGTGGAAGGCCATGACTCATGGGCCATGATGATTGATGATGATTGATAGATGTGATTTTTCTCGTGATCTAGAACGTTAATTAATCTTTTGTGGTTGTAACTAATCCATATTGATTAATAGAATATTATGTTAAACAATAAAATTAAATAAAGAAATCAATTTAAGATGATTTAGACATGTTTAATGTTGGTTGGTAACTGGCATAAGAAAAATTTTGACTGTGTAAATTGATGACCTGCCAAAAACAAGGGAGTCTGCTGAAAAATGGAAATAGTATAAATGAGTTTTAAGGAAAACTTTTTTCAAGATTCAGCTCAAGATAAATTAGAATGGATCTAAACCAATCATTAGGAAGGGTGCTATGTTGCTCCATTTATTTATTTATTTATTATTTTTTCGGTACCCTAGCTGCGGGGATAGGGTTCCAAGAGAGCCATTGCTTATATAGTAACAAAAACCCACATATGTAGGAAAAGAAAATCACAAATGTGAAACAGGTGGCATATTTAAATTTCGACCACACCTTACTGCTTGGGTAAGGAGCTAGCATCCCACCCAATATGTAAATTTTTGGTACCATTTGGGTATCCAAACCAGATAAGTAGAGAGAGTTACACTAATCAAAGGTTGGCCCCACACTTTAGTCTAGTATAGGAAAACTTGAGCCTAGAATGAGTTAATGATTTGGAATACAACATGGTTGAAAAACTTACTGAGTTGACTCATGACTCTTCCAATTCATTCTTATTCATCTCATTTTGATGAAAGATTGAGTTAAAAATAAGGTAGATTCAATTGAGTCATCTCATTTCAGTAAGTTATTTGCATTCCAAACTATTTAATAGGCATATTTCATTAAATAATTAAAAATATTTAAAATCAATTATTGTTGGATCTCAGTGTATGCGGATTAATGATAATAGCTGCAAAATAACAATATTGAGAAAAATATTTTAAATTACTAAAATAATTGGTAGTTAAATTACGTCTTTTGAGACGCTTTCTTTAGGCATATTTTGCCTCCACAAACATGCTCATAGCAGCAACAAACTAAAAGGAAAAAAGTAGAGAGGTAAAAAGAAATCAGATTGATCAACAAAGCTTCAACGAGTGTAAAATGTTTTACAACTCTTATTGATATATCGCAGAAGCAGTATAGTTAGAAAGCATTATGCAGACAGGTCCGACCCGGCCCACCCACCTGCCTCGCCACGCCCACTCGCATAGATGGCCGAAGCGCATGGACTTATAGTTACCACCACTAAACCCCACACGAAATACAAATAATGTAAGCATATGAGGAATCATTAATAATCCTCGCATAAAGAAGTCCATAAAACTAATGTGGGACTCTAAGAAATAAAGAGGAGAATAAAGGAGTAAAAACAAGTGCAATAAAAGTGGAGATCTTGTGCTTTAATGCACACCAGATCCAACAATTATATATGAGGCAAACTCACAAATTTGCTTGAGAAAAGTTTACACAAATTTGTTGCCGTGCAGACTTGGAATTTCAAATAGCTTCACTTACTTCTACAAGTACCTCTACTATCAACCATCTTATAAAGGCTTGTCAATTCGACCCTGAGACAAGAAGGCTCGACCCTACTCATTCTTTAAAAAACTTTTAAAATGAGGGCTTCTGTTTCTAAGGAAAAGCCCTAGGGCAGGGCTTAGATAATTTTTTGCAGCCCTAATGGTCAGGCTTGGACAATGCTAGCTCGACTTGACCTTGGCCCTAGGCCTACTATTTTTTTTATTATATTATATCATATTTACACATACATACATATGTACATAGATATATCATACACTAAAATACACATATAATAGTCACATAGTAATAATAAAATGGGGGATATGAATGGAATTTCATACCCCATACCCCTTATAAAATGCCCTAAAAACTCATACATACATATACTCAGTTTATTTCATCTTTGTTTAATTATTTATGTGCACAAAAAATAAGCATTACACAGTTGCTTCAAATCCCTTCTAGTTTTTATTTCTTTTTCATTAGGCTTTTTATATTATGGTTATGCATTCTTGCTAGTATAAAAGGGGTGTAACACTCTTGTTAATGAGGACACACTTTCTCCTCTAAAGAGTGACTTAGGATGCTAAGTGATTTTATAAAGATAGTTTGTATGTGTATCTCTTAGTTTTTAAACTCTGCACTAATAGTGATTTTTAAGTGCATTTATTTGTGCCGATTGAAATCCAACAATGGTTATAACTTTGTTCAATAAAAAAAGAAAAGGTTTTAGAGGCATATTCTATCCTCTTTCCCAATAAAGGCTAAGCAAAATAACCATCAATCAACATTGGACACTTGATAGCAGTATTAAAAAATAAATAATAGTTTTCTTGTATTGAGGCCTTGAAACCGGCCCTGACCCTTGAGGGTAAGGTAGGGTAAGGTCCTAGATAGTGCATGCCCTCTGGGGGCTCTGGTTTGCCCAAGCTCGGCTCCGCATGTATTGAGGATAGAATTAGAACAACCATTGGCCCGGCCCCGGCCCAATGACAATCCTAATTCTATATACATTTCTTCTTCTTTTATTCTTCTTTATTTTATTATTTTATTATTTTTTAATTTTATCGTCTTGGATCGGTTCAGCTGGATGGAAAGGTGCCCAAAAATGTATTATGATTTTCCAAGTAATATGCAAAGGAGTTGTTGCGAGGGCAGGATGAGTTTGCCACAGCTAAACCAGCCCTAAACGCCTATATCCATTTGAACCTGAGAAAGACAGCATTATGATAAAATTAGGATGGCTCTTCCATATATATACTAACTTCTGCCCCAAATTGTAAAGGTGAACTAATAAATTTATACAAAAATAGATCACATGCCAAATTTATTTTGTCATATTCCCTTGTTTGCAAATATATGACAGGCTGTCCCAAATACCCTGTAAACTTCTCATGGCACAAATCACATTATTTTTTGCCTTATCCTCTAATCATGCCCACACCCACTCATGTTTTCATATCACCTCTTTAGAGATATATATATATAAATTTAAATGATTTAAGTAACTTTTTTCTAATTCCTGAATTAAAGTATAAACATTTTGATAGCAGGCCTCCGTCTCAGTGTCATTAAGATAGGGAGTGGGCATTTCTAGTCTCAAAACCAATTCAAAGACGATATATTCATTTTAAATCAACGAATGGAACGAGGGACACAGACAACAAATTTGATTTTAACCGCACTTGATAAGTCAAGGAGAAGGAGAAATTGTAGGATATAGGTTTAAAAGGGGCTTCTCTTATTTTTAGGGTGGAGGTTAAATCTTTCTTTTTTATTTTTGAAGATTTTTTTAATGGATGTTGCTTTTTTCCCTTCAATAAAAGTGATTTTTATGAATAAATTAATTTAAAATATAGATTAGATGATTTAATTATGAAAAATACATATATAACAAATTAAGATGTGATACATATTTTTGGACAAATTTACTCTTATAAAAAATGGTAATGATATTATTACCTAAAAATTATACACTTGTGAGAAAAAAATATATCTAGATCAACTGTCATTTATTGTGTTTATTCGCAACAGTATAAAGATATTACGAATCAAATATGAAAAGCCCAACAAATATTGAAAATAAAAATTGAGCGTAAACTATATAAAGAATGGCAATGATTTCATTACTTAAAAATTATATAATTATAAGAAAAAACATTTGTGCCTCAAAGGCAAAAACATTTGCAGATCAAATTTTGATGTGCAAGTCAATGTATTGAATAATATTTGATGTCAAGTAAACAATTATATTAATTTCTTACTTCTCATAAAATTTTATATTATTTTACTACTTTTTATATTTTGATTTTTTAAAATTGGTGCTAATATAATTTTAATTATCATTAATTCATAAAACTAATTTCATTTTTAATTTAAAATGATACCAATAAAATTTAAAAAACTTATACACATATAAAATGTCCTTCAACATAAAGTCCAACTCACTTCCAATTCTATCAACCACATAGATATTTTACTTTAAATCAACTCACATATAAATTAAAAAAACATCCTAAATGCATTCTCCGCGTATCCACCTTAATCAACCATTAGAATTTGCCCTTTTTTTTAAATAGTATTCAAACCAGCTCAGATAGTAGATGTGCACAAGAGTCCGATGGATTCATTTGATCATGAGTCAACCATAACTGAGAATGACCCATGGTGAGGGTCCCACTGATTTCACTGATAAGAGTGGCCTCTTTATAAAGATGGCCCATGGTTTCCTTTCTTTGCACACTCTCATTTATTTTTTGTTGATATTCTATTTAAGACCCATTACTTATAACAACCGCATCACAAGCCATGGCCCACTATTTAGATTTTTAGGCTTCACCCCCACATGCTGCTGCCATGGATCATCATCAATGGCTAAAATCGCCTCAATGATCCGATGGAAAGAAAGTGTATGACCACAACAAAATAAAAACTATAAATCAGTCGTAGGGTTTTGATCCAATTGTTTGATTTATACCACACCAGTAAATCGAGGACCTGGGTTTTAACAAAGAAGACCATGGAATTCTGAAATATGGACATGTATGTATGTCTCACCCACTATAAAGATTTCTCTAGATAAAGTGTAAGATCTAGAGTAAAATAGCGAGTTAAGATCAATCTAGGGTACTACATTCATCTCTAAGGTAGCAAGACCGATAAATCGATCTACCAAAGAGTCAAACTTTAGTCCCATTTCTCTAAATCCTAATCCTAAAAAAATCAAAACAAAATCTCAATAACCTCCTAAAGGAGAGAGACTTATAACAAAATCTAAAACATTAGACTAAACCAAAAGATATATGCAAGAATTTGACATCACCATCCTTTATATAGCTTCCATGTCCATAAGTATACTAGAAAGGAATTTTGGTTTCCATTTGAGTCATAATAAACCAAGTATGTCTTTTTTCTGCAAATATATAATTTTGCTACCATTATTTATAAGGGCAAATTTGTCAATATATATATAAACATATATATAGAGCAAATTTGGGAAAAAAAAACTATATCATATCTTAATTTGTTATATATGTGTTTTTCATAATTAAATCGTAATCTATATTTAAGATGAATTTATTCATAAAAAGTTTCTTAATGAAATCATTATTTACCAAGAAATTCCTTTAATGAAATCATTATTTAGAATAAAATTATATTTGACTTGAGATTGGTTGGATTTTAGGGCTTTGGTTACTACTTTGGCAACCCAGCTAAAGGTTGGGCTAGGGTCTCCCTGGGAGAGTCTGACATGTTCACACATGATTATATGCACTGACACACGAAAGGAGGCACATAATTGGAGCTGGCGTGCAAGCTTTTAAATGTGGCCCACCAACATCTAGCCTAGGTACTTAAGGCGCCAGCACGACCCCAGCACAAATGGGCTGGGCCATGCGATCCATGGGCACACCGACATCCCCCTTTTTAAATTTGTTAAAAAAAAATTATTACTTTTTTTTTAAATAAATTGTAGCTGATTATGGACTTTTAGAGATTCCAACTTGAAATAAAGTTGAAATTAGTAAAATAAATGCACAACTATGGACACTAATTTACAAAAGAGAAAATTTTAATTATTTTAAAATTTATCTTTAATTTATATAAAAAATTATATTTGTTAATACTGGTGTGTCCCATGCCACAGTCCAGTACCCTTGGCCCAACACAGCCCAGAAAAGGCAGCCTAAGGCAGCCTGGCCCAGCAGGGTCCAACCCAGGGACCATGCCGGGCCTCAGGTCAATGTGTTGTGCCGGCCCACGGCATGCATTTTTGCAGGCTGGGTCCTGGGCTGGCCCACATTTACATGCAAGTAGCATTTGGGAGGATAACAGGAACTTATAGAAGGAGAGACAACTCACATAGGGGACCATCCAGAGAGGTAGAAACAAATAAATTTACTGTTGTTATTTATCTCCAATCCCATAGTATAAAGTAGAAAAGAAGAGTGATGACAACACCCACTGTATAAGTTTCTTGAACCCACATGCCCATCTTCTGTATCAGAGCACATGAGTAGTCTTCAACTCAAATCCCAACAATTCCTAACAAAACACTGCAACCCATTTAACAAAACAAACACTTCAATTAAGAAAAGATTGACAACAGACAAATCACAAATGAGGCTTATGTATTATCTCTGTTTTTTTTTTCCTAAACATGGATGAATATGTTCTTGAGGAGCGATGCTAGACAATGGTCGTTTGAGAAAAAAAACACTCTGCAGTTGGGGTATGCTAAAACTCAAGATTCAATGGCTAACACTGATTCTTGATTTAAAAAGGGGGGGCATTGAAATCAAGGCTCTATCTAAGAATATACCGTTGATCAGATAATTGTAGTCTGTATTTTGTGTCGACACATGTATCTTCCGACCGAAATATCATCACATCAACGGCTAAAAGACCCACAACAACAGGATGAAAAATTATCAAAACAAAAACCAGAAGAAAAAGACATAAAATTAAAAGGGTTGGCTCAGAAGGATCCATTGGTTTTTATAATCACAAGGGAATTTGATGTTTCCCTCATAAAATAGGTAGATTCGATCATCACAGCCGTCCAAAGAAGCATAATCTATGTAAAGAGAAGAAGAGGAAGAAGCAGAGAAATAAAGCAACCACATCAAATACTAAACTCACATATGCAGATGAACCCTACCTCTCCTTTGAGATTTCTGTATTGCTTTGGATGGAGTCTAGGGTTCTTTTTATATATTGTATATATAGAGAGAGAGGTGAGGCAGAACTAGGGTTAGGGTTTCATCAATGAATATTTTGAATTACCAAACTACCCTTCACTTTTTTTGGGTTGACGAGGATAGCCTCATCGGCTTGAGATGCAAACTAGGTGAGCCAGCTAGCCTCGGCTCGAGTTGGGATTTCATTGAAATTGCCAAACTAGCTGAGCTCAACTCAAGTTTGACTAGGCAAGGTCAAATTGTTTTTGTGGAAAATGTGTTAGGACTGGGCTTAGTTATGTGGGGTCCACGGTCAAAGATCCAGGCCGCTGAATGTTGATCTAAATGAATGACCAGATGTTACTAAGATTAGAAAGATTGCAAGTGTTGGGAAATGTTCTGATCACCCGACAGGTGTGTGCCCCACCTTTGGTTTCCTACCCCGCAACTTCAAGTAGAGGCTCAAGTTTGACCCCCAAGTGGAATGACCTACAGGCTAGAGCACTGGGTTTATGATGTTTTATTATAGTTTTAAACTGTGTTTAATTAAATTGTATTGACCATCACAGTTGGATTGGTCCAAAGAAAAACATAGGATGGGCCCTTGATCAATCAAATGTGGGACCCAGCCAGTCACACAGGTGGCCACAAATAGAATTTGTATATGCACCTGCTCATATCTCTAGCAGCATAATGACTACTGTTATTAGGCTAGATTTCATTATTGGGCGTTGAGTGGTTCAATTCAAGGTGTAAATAATATTTAACCCAAGCCCAATTGCAGGTCGGTAGTGTAGCCTGAACCCATTATAGAAGTTAGTTGATCCTATTGGACAGTGGGCTACCTTAGGTAAATATAAAGGAGCCTGTGCCGATCTTAATTGACCATGGGTAATGGGCCCAGTTATTGTCAACTATGTCCATTCATCGTCTTGTGGGGCCTGGATCTAGTTCGGGCTCATATAAAACTCCTCCAATCCTGCCCTGACTTGCTGACTAGATCAAGCAGAAACCAATTAAAGATTCAAACTTATTATGTCAGCCAAGTCGGCCTAAGTTATTAGGCTAGGTGGCCTTTTCGGTAAAGAGTTGGCATCAGGACATGTGGCGTAGAATCTCTTTATATATATTAAAGCTCTAATAACTGAGACGTGTGAGGGGTGCGATATCAGCACCCCTTATTTTTTATTTTTTCTGAAGCACCACCTCACCCTCCCAATTCTCTCAACTTTCATCTTGTTGGATCTCTTTTCTTATCAATCATGTCAAAACAACTTTCCTTCTTCTTGGAACTCTATTTTTATTATATATCCTGCTATGAATCTTTCTACGGATCTTTCAAATCAAATGCTTATCATAGTAGTTAAGGGTTTCTGCTTAGATCTGCGATCTCCTGCTAACTCGATCCTCGCCAACTGCTCTACTCATATCAGACTTGAAGAATAAGCCGTCGTCAGACTGGGACACGCCGACTTGAGTTACCGAGTGGACATGCGCTTCGATTTTTCACTATGCCATGTTTCTCTCCCTCTCCCTTCCTCTCTCTGTCTCTCTTCCTCCCCCCAGTCTTCGTAGGTGGCTGTTTTTGGGTTTGGATCTGATCTGAGAATCAGAGGATTTCAGTTTCCGGAGTCGGAGAAGAAGAGAAAGAGGTTAAAAAAAATTGCTACTGGTTCCATTTTCTAACGGAGAGTAAGACGGCTACTGAGGTTCTGTGATCAAACAAACCAAAAGGCTCAGTTGGGTTACTGGTGCTGATTGGAGAAGAACAGAGGAAGGTCTGGGCTCTCGGAGTTGCAGAGGGTGCCTGGGTTCCACTGCAGGTTTCATAGTTCTTGGATTCAGTAAGAGAGAACAGAGGTTCTTGGATTGCGGTGAGGTCTCGAAGAAGGGTCCGGCCACCGTTCTGTTAAAATCGCTGCCGGTTCAACTTTTTGGAAACAGAGAAAGAGATTGGTTTCAATCTCTGGTGGGGCCACATGATCAGTTTCTTAGAGAAGAAACAGACTAACTGGTCCTTGGTTCCAATTGGAGAGAACAGAGAGGTCTGGGCTCGTCCCTGTTATCAGATTGTTGTCGCCGTTCGCTGCTCAGCCATCCTTGCCGCCTCCTTCCGATCGTCATTGCTTCCATTCCATGGCCATTGAGGAGGACCAGCGCTCTTTCACTTCTAGGTTGCAAAACCCTTCTTCTAAGGGAAGAGGAAGATGACGTCTTCGGCCTGGTCCGTCGGGCCACATCGGTTCAGATCAAACAAACCGAACACCTATTCATTAGCCCAGTTACTGCTGCAGGCCAGTTTGGGTTTAGGTCAAGTTAGACCTGACCCGTGTGCATCGCCAAGTTCCCCAACCAGTAGTGCAGTGTTGACATCATCCTGACACAATTGGTGACATCAGCAGAAGGTCACATGACAGGGTAGACGGCTGAAACTTGTTTCATCATTATTTTGATCATCTTATGTCCAATTGGAGGTCCATTTACACCTACTGACTCATTTCGAACATATCTACGCCGTGTAAGAGAAAGATTGGTTGTTTGATCGTTAATGGGGAAGTTTGACTAATCAGAGCGCAAAAATTAGTTTTTACACTATTGGAGCCATTCGGAGTCGGGTTTTAGATCCGTTTCTTCCAATGTACTTGTGGTAACGAGATTTTTGCAACGGTGCTGAAATTAAAGCAGCTTGAAGCCTGTTGTGTGAGTGGTTTCAATATCAGTTGAATTCATCAATGGATTCCTCGTGGCCTTCACTTGGACTTTGCGAAGAAGAACAGGCTGTCGCCATCAAACTCTGCGAACTCGACAACAGCAGATCTGCGAATAGGTTGTCACCAAGAACCCTCCATCGTTGGTGGCATCGACTTAATCTGCGAACTCTCTCAGATTGGATGCGAAGAAGAAACACTGGCTGGTGTTTCTGCTTGCGGCATCTAGTCGGACTCCAAATCGGCCAAAGGTATGTTCTTCCAATTCCAAATGGCATTTTGAAGATCTAAGATGTTTCTTTTTCTTTTCTGTCACCTGTGTTTTAAGAATTGTAAAATGTCATTTGTATTTCATTGAAGCCAACCCTAGATTAATGTTACAAAGTTTTATTGATGAGGAGTTTTTTATCCTAGGTTTTGCACATATTGAGTGGGGCCCGCGTTCTCTCTATTGCACAGTGTAAAGATCACATATCTGATGAATTTAAATATTTTTCTTTTAGTTTATCTTGAAATATGTTTGAGATAGATTATTAATTTCTTTTTCTGTGATCTGAGTTTATAATGTATCATTAATTTTTTTAATCTAAAAAACATATATTTTTTTATCAGGGTCATGAAGCAAAGTGAAAAATCATTGGTAAAGTTAGGCAAATAAGGCTTGATACTCTTTTTTTGGAGATTTTTTTTTTAGTATTTCGTGTTATTAATTGGTTTGAACAGCTTTTTTTTCTCCTTTGTTATTAATATTTTATATACTTTCCTTGCCATTCTTAACGGCACAAGAATTTATAGATTTTCTTCTTCTTTTAGTTCACTTTGTGCAATTGCAACATTTCCTTTTGTTTTCTTATTTTCATTTATAGAACAATGTAAGTTATTTATACCTTTCAAATTAAATAATAATATTATAATTTGATCATTTTATTTTGCTAAATTATTCTGTTTTTTATTTACATTGTTGCAACCAAGTGCTTCATCTCGACAATAAGAGGCTCCACATGCTACATCAACTGCTAATGTTGTGCAAATTTAATAAAATTATTTGATGCATTTACTTTTAGATCAATTGAATTTTTTATTTAAATAATATCAATTATTCCATCATGGGTGTTATAATAAAGGCAAACAATGTTACAACCCTCCCTCCTACTGATCTCTTGATTGCTTATCTCAAACATTTATTCTGAGGTACATTTTAACCTACATTGTTAGATTTATTTATTTTTGAAAAAAATATTTTCTATTAGTGTAGGTCTGAATTTCTGTATTTTTTTAGAGCCCAGGCTTAGCACGGGCCTTTGTTGCTAGTAAGTTTCTAAGACGTATAATAGATGTGAAAGTTAGGCTCAGGTAATATGCATGGCCTTCGCATACAGTGGGAAGCCTGGGCCCAAAAAACTAAAAAAGGGCAAAATTTCTATACTACTCCATATTGGAGCCCATTTGGATTTTATATAAGGGGCCCGCCGAAAAAACCAATCCCTTCACTGAACTATCCCCTGTGTATTTGAAGTAATCCTAATTTAACACGGGCCCAGACATTAGCACCATTGGATTTTACACAATAAATTCTCATGATTTATATCTATTAAACTTTGAGGTCTTAAAAGTAAGTGCCATGTTCATCCCCATACCTTGCTGATCATTATGCATCAAGATAGGCCCACATATGATATGTATTTTTTTAAGATAAAGCACCATGCATCTAGGTGGCCTCACATGTGCGAATTGCCATTATCTCACATGTGTGACTGTGCGCATTAGCTATTTTTGTGTTCTTACATATGTGAATTCTTATTATCTCATATGTATGAGTCGTATCTGTATCCTCACATATGATGAGTTCGCACTACCTTGCAATTGTGAGTTATATTTGTGTTCTCCAACGTGTGAGTTTCCATTAGCTTGTCTGTGAATTGTGTCTACATCCTCATATATGCAAGTTTTTTATACCTTACAAGTGTGAGTTGTGTATGCCCTCACAATTACAAGTGAGTTGTGCCTATATTAAGATTCAAGCCCCGCAGCTATGTAAGTTACCAAAAAAAAAAAAAAAAAACGTGTGTGGGCCAATATGAAAAAGAGCATTTCTTGTTGAAAGGGGATTTTATCCATTTATAGGCATGGCCATAAGTTGTGAACAAACCAATACCCAAACCAGGCAAACCTATCCCGTCTTGTAACTAACATGAACTATAATAGATTTATGACTTTTGAAACTAAATCCATCCTGTAACGATACATTCGAGTCAGAAAAGTTTATCATATATCATATTTTGAAAAGAGATAAAAAAAATGTACTGCATTAGAAGTTAGGGTTCTTTTCTTTTCCCTAAATAGATTGATGAGTTGTCAAAAGATAAATTATTTTAGATCAATTTAATCATTTTATATTAGAAAGTGGTATGATAAATCCTAAAACTGTGCCCCAATTTACAGCCAAAAAAAAAAACTGTGCATTAATTAGGAGCTCTCTCAATTTTGATATATATATATATATATGAGAAATTCTCAAAAACTTACTATTTAAAAAGGGGGAGTTATTCCCTTTTCGACATATGCAATAAAAATCTATTACCTAACAAGTAAAATGTAAAAAATAAGAGATAGCTAATTTTAAGGAGATATTGATGATAAGTGTTAAAATCTGATAAGCCAAAAATAGGGTGAAAAATGCCCGAAGAGTTTTGTAGTGTAACCTTATATATATATAATTTTTTTAAATAATAACTCAAGTTTTACCTCTTTCAAGCTAAATATTATATTGACTAAAATGTTTTATCATTCCCAAATCCCACCCTACTTCTCACAAAAAAAAAAAAAAAAAAGAAAGGTACTCTTCTTAATTTGAGTGTTGACCAGAACAAAGACCTTGCTTAAAATTTTGTGTCTCAACGACCAAAAGCCCAGGGCCTTATGGCCTTGGACTCTTTCAAAACATTGAAAATTCCATGTCCCAAATCAGTAGAATCCGATCAAGGGCAGATAATAGGTAGGACAGAAACACCAAGTAACTGGAATCTAATTCTGATCTGTCTCGGGTTGCTTGGCCAATCCACATGGGGTCCACATCTTGCAATGACATGGTCTTGACCACTCATCTGTTGATGGGTAAATCTAATCCATCCATACAAGAGCCTTACAACCCATGTTTATTAGCAAAACACCCAACAATTTCTCATGGGTGTGACCATTTCTTATTTTTACAGTTGCCTATCAAGTAAAAAGTCTTAGATCATCTGGTCATGGGCCCCGCTCATGGATTGGACAAAAAGCTGAAAAACCCTGTCTCATCTTTCTCAAACATCCCACATGGATTTCTCCATTGTTCCTCCTTGCCCATGAAACTGATGCATACCTGGCATTCTCTGCTCACCAACTCCTTCAAACTCCAATCCCTGCTGCTGTTGTTGCTCATGTAAACTAACAGAACTTGTCCCACCAACACCCAGGAAATCTACAGTCATCACATCTCCGCCTCCGTTGCCGCCGAACCTCGACGCACCCAAATTGCGGCCACCCGTGGTCATTGCCACACCGGAATTTCCCATGTTCTTCAAGAACATATGCTGCTGGTGCTGTTGCTGCTGATCACTGCCCATGAACATTCCATTGGCAGAAGTGAACACACCCATGTCGTTGATGGGCGCGGAGTCCGCACCGGACCCATCAAAGAACTGGGACTGAATCTCTTGTGGGGTTTTCTGCAAGAACTGGTTTGTGAAGCCACCTCCATCAATGCCAACCAGCTGAGATTGGTCTGTTTGAGGTTGGAGGTGGTCATATGAAATGTTCTGGTGCACCCCAAAGGGTCTCATCCCGGAGAGCTGGTCAGACCCAGCCATGCCCGCTACAAAGCTCCGCTGTAGCATTGGAGGATTGATATTGGTACTTACAGTTGCACCCATCTGGGCTGCCTTCTGCAGCAATGCAGTCGCCGACATGTGAGCTGACCCAGCGACTGGCCGGCCGGTCTTGCCATCGTGGAACCCTTCGAAGGTTGTCGCTGTGCCACTAAGCTGCAGGCAGGAGGACGGGGAGGAGATGCTGCTTCTAGGACCGAAGAGGGCGCCAGAGCTGCTCGAGAACATGCCACTGGCCATGTTCAGAGACTTTGGCATGAGCTCATGAGAGAGAGATTTCAGGGGGTGTTTGATGTCGTGGTCGAAATCGGACATTGAGATGGAGGTGTCGGTGTGGGTGGTGTTGTTCATGGGCATTGAAGAGATGAGGTCTGAGACTACCTGGCCTTGTAGGTTGGCCATTACACCCTGGTTTACTTTGCTGTTTTCTTCTGCCAAGGCATCACAAAAAGCTCTGTGGGTGATGAAGCTGTCTCTCCTGTGAAAGTAAGAAAGAGTACTGTAACGTTTGGATTTTAAAAGAAATGGAATGCTTTTGTGCTGGGTTTTTCTGTTTTTTAACTGTTACAGTGGCATGTCAGCATGCAAACGTTACATGGTAGAGGCTTCTATCATTGTATTTCTACTATGTTATCATCATCAGCTTACAACGTCATGTTAACACTAATATATGTTACAAGTAGATGGTATGATATCAAATGGAAATATTAAATGGGGAAGTAGTTCAGATGGTAGAGTGATCACTTAATATACGACAAATTTCATTCCCTTTTCTTCTTCTCTTCCTTTATCTTTTTTAATGATGCCTTCTGGCAAGAATCTATGCAATACACTCCATTCAGGTGGGTTGTCCATCGATACGTGGGTCCTACGACATGAGCAATAGAGATCATACAAGAAGGTCATTTGGATAAGTGTAGTGCCCGCTATATATTTTATCGTTACCAAAAGAAAGATTTTTTAGATTTTTTCCGACAAAACTTCACCCTTGCTGAGCTCCCAGGCAAAAAGGTTGTCCTTGCCCTGCCCTGCCCTCTGTACATGTACGCAAGGCTTTGGTGGGCCAAAACCGTTCTAGGGTCTGCATTTTTTTAAGCCCTTATCTATTCTTAGGGCCACAGCAAGACTCTTGGTCTCAAAATAAAAATTTTTTTATTTTTTTATACTTTTATTGAGTATTGAGTGTCAACCCAGCCTTACCTTGTCTAACCTCTATCATTAAGGGATCACTAAGAAAATATTTGATTTGACAAATAGAGAGTTGTCCCTAAAAAGTTTACAAAATCATAAAAACTTTACAAAATCATACATACTTTGGTGACTTGAATTTTAGACATACATGTTTTATTTTTTATTTTTTATTAAAAAAGGAAAATGATTAAAGAGTTTGCTCTATTTCACACATTTCACAAAAATTTCCATGTACCAAAACATTCTAGTTGAGTCTAATTTTTGAGAAATTTAAAACATTCACATTCACCTACATTTTTATGAATTGAAATTACTTTCAACGTAACACTGACATGATTATTAAGTATTTTAGACTTTAAAAAATTGGGAGTTCAAATTATCTACATAAAAGGACATATAAATTAACCCATATCATTGAAGTTCCATGTCTATACAAACTACTTTTTATGAATTGGTTGCCCTCTCAAGTTACTATATAAAAGAAATATATATATTATTAATAGGAGTACAACCTCTTTGCATCCATAAGAGTATACAAAAAATAAAAGAAGACCTAATAAGGAATAATAAAACTAGAGAAAGGAATAGAAAGCAAACATGCCCTAGGGCTTTTTTTTAGAAATAAAAACCCTCATTTTAAGGGCTCTTTATGGTCTGGGTCATGCCTTGATATCTTACGGCCAAATTCGCAGGCGTAGTAAAAAATGATATTTGTACTACAAACTTTCTCATGTGTAGCCGAGCTAGTTGGGACATCTGTGTACCTAAGAGCATGTGAGCTCAAATCCCCGTATATGAATAGCTATATGAGGTTAAACGCATCCACTTATTCTGACATTAATTTATAGTGGTAGGCCAACTGGCCAAGGCTATAGCTTTCAGTATTTCACCTGTAAGCTTGATGCTGGTCCTTAACCTAAAGGGGGTTGATTACCGTTTAGGCGTGGCCCTAGTCCACGGTTCTCAGAAACCTCTCCAATTCTGGCCCATTGCAGGTTAAGCTTACTGGTCCGTCAGGCTAGCCCATCTCATTTGTATTTCTACTTGCTAACTCTGGGAGCACTACTCGCTGGTGACAGACTTATATTCACACTAAAAGAAGTGTGGAGCAGTGGGCCTTGCTACAAAGATCAAATTAAAAGGGTGGTATTATCATGACAAAAACTACAATGGAGTTTTAGAGAAAAAGGAAATTTTCATTAATTTTGTAAAGCCTCAGTTGAATTAAAAAAATACTTCTTTTCTAGGAAATGATTTCAATTAAGCAAAAACAAGGAGTCCCGATTTTATCATAAGCCCATAATATCATGATAGTGTTAAATATTCTAGATGATGGAAACCATTGCATCTTAATCGACACCGTCGGCAGAAAATCACTCTGGGTACCGTTGGATTGGATTATGCCAACAGGACACATTCATCTTGATGGGTCAATGTGTTTCACAACGTGTATCTTGCTTGCCCCCAATTGAGCAGCAGAACGGGAGGCCTCATTCCTCTCTCTATCATTAAATATAGGGATAGCTTAATCACATATCTTTAAAAGTAATCACTTTCTAATAAAGTTTGTCTGTTCATACACAAGTCAAAAAGGTGACCGACTTTAAAAGATATGATGAGAATCTCAGTTTTTACCTGTAAAAACAATCCTACTTTAAAAACCCACATTATTTACCATACCACTTGAAACAAGAAAAAGTCCATACTCTTATGCAAGTTGAACTTTGTTCTCTCTCTTGAGACAGTTGTGTTGAACACTTGCAAGCTGTAAAATTGATCCCAACTCAAGTCACTAGTTAGGAAATTTTGTTCATTGCTCTTTTTTTTTTAATTAAATTGAGCAACATCCAAAGAGACTCTCTAATAATGTGTAGTCACCAGGATACAAAACCCGTAAATTTGGGGTGCTCCTAAGTCTGTTCCTAAGCTTTAGGTTGTGAAGGACTCATTTGGGAGATCCCAACAAACTGTTTGAAAGGGACATTTAATTAGTTACCTTAGCAATGTGGGCACGACCCAAATGTCCCATGCAAACATGAATTGGGATCTTGTTTTTTATTTCTTCCTCTTCTCATTCTTCTTGTGTGTGTGTGTGTGTTTGGAATTAAAGAAGAAAGAAAAAGATAAGAAGAAACCTGGAGAAGATGGTTCCACAGTCACACTTGTACTCTCTAGTGCCACAAGTCTTGGAATGAGCCTTCCAATCGGACTGCACTGCATATTTCTTCGAGCATTTGTCACATTTCCACTTCTTCTCACCATGCTTCCTGCAGAAATGCTTCTTGATTCCAGTCAAGTCTCCAAGGGCCCGGCTGGGGTTGTGGTGGACGCATGTTGTTTCGGGGCAAATGTAGACTCTCTTCCTGATTTCGGTGCTCGTTCGCTGCCTGAGCTTCCAGGGAAGATTGTGGCCTCTTCGGTGCAGTTGGAGGTTTTGGTCCCTTTGGAATCCTTTGTTACAGATCTCGCAAACGAATCGATTTGTAGCCATTAGGGTCGTCGGCGAGAGCGCAATGACTTCTGCAGTTGGGTCTGCATATACCAAAACTTCACTAGTGAACATTTCCATACTTGTATTGTGAATTTTCACAAAAGGTGAAAAAAAAGAAACATGAAAAAAGAAAGTTGCAGTGTGGAAACACCTAAGTTGTAATCTTCTCAGTTTTTTAAATTGTTGTAGTGTTAGTGTTGAGTAACTTGTAATTTTTGTCATTGAAGAGCTTATCGTCTTCCAATTTCTCATATTGATGAATTTTGATACCCATTCCATTATTTTTAATGTGGTTCTAGTAAATATTTAATAAGTAACAAAAAAATCAACTACAAGAAGCAAGTTTATCTAGTTTTCCAAGAAATTTCATTCGAGTACATGAAGAGATCAACAGAATTTACCATCCAAAATCACTGTCAGCCTTTTGTAACACAAAAACATTAGCAGCCACTATAAATTTGTGGTAAAAAAAAAAAAACTAAAACTCAAAGGAAAATGGTACATACACCCATTTTTTTTGTATAAGGTGTCCATTTCATACTTCCAATTATGTCTACTTTTAAGTACAAAACTGCTACCAAGAACTTGAAAAGAGTTAAAGAACATATACATATAGATTATTATGTAGAGAGAGAGAGAGAGAGAGAGAGAGAGAGAGAGAGAGCGAGAGCGAGAGAGCGAAAGAGGGGGGGAGGGGGAAGAGAGAGAGAGAGAGAGAGAGAGCTTAAAAGAACAGTTTGAAAATGGAAAAAAAAAAGTTGATGAAGCAAACTGTTTGCACCAATTATTGTAATCAACAAGCAATTATTGAACCCTTTAACAACCCAAACATAAGAACAATTACTCTCTACACCTAAAACCCATTCTCATCATTCCAAAATTGAAATCCACAAACCCAACATGACCCCCACACCAATCTTGTCATAGAACGATCAATTGGATCAAGCTCATAACCTCACACTCCCAGCAGTAAAACCAATCTATATAGAAAAACAAAAATGGTGTCACGATCTACTGAGATTCAGCCTCAAACTGCGTAAATTAGAAGTGAAGTAGACACAAAATTCACATACCAAACTAGGAACAAAAAGACTAATACTAGGCAGTACTACTAGTGGAAAAAAGGTCTAAGGGGTAATTGAATTGCCTGGAGTTCCAGGAAGATTTCGCTTCTTCTTAACGGGTTGTTGTTGCGAGGTTGATCCATTGCTGTTGGGGGTTGAAGAAGGTCCTAAATTGGAGCCATGGAAGGGATTTTTCTGCTGCTGCTGCTGTTGGACTTCTTCTCCTGTGTTGCCAGAAGAGAAGCTACCACCATCTCCTGTGTGGTTAGACATGGGTATCTAAATGAAAGATCCTATCTTTCTTTTTCTTCTTCTTCCTCCGCTCTTTCGTCTCTTCGATAATCCAAAGGTTTTTGTTTGCTCATGTGCAAGAAACCCGGGATTTGCTTTGGCTAGAGGAAGACAAGAAGCAGGGAATTCTCCATCATTTCTGCTGTTAAAGGTGACTGGTGGCACAAGAACAACATTGGAGCCCCGGGTCTCCTTAGGCTCTTTTTAATATACTTGTGAGAGTGATGGCCTCATGGGTTGAATATCCATTGCCTTTGTTGGATATAACGAGATTGCCCCTGCCCTTGTTATCCTTTCGGCTTGGTGGGTTCGATTCTCCCTGGGGCCCTACCTTGTTATCAATTGGATCCAAAAAGAGGGTCGGTGCTTGCCTTAGTTGGATACAACAAGATTGCCCCTGCTGGCTTCTGTAGTTCTGGCCTGACGGCAATCACATCAAAATGGGCCAGACCTGGTAATCAGTTGGGTCATAAAAAAGGGACAGTGCTTGCCGTAGTTGGATGTAACAAGATTGCTCATGTTATGTGGTTTTGGCTTGATGGGGTCAAATCTACATGGCCCTGTCCTGATTGTCATTTGGGTCCAAGACAAGTGTCAATTACCTGAGAATTTTTTGGGGTGGCGTCCATCAGGAGCTCCTCACTTTGATGGGCCATGCTTCTTTCGGATGGAACACCTTTTCTTTATTATTATTATTATTATCAATGTTATATGAGTACTTTCTTGTTCTTCTTATATAGATTGGAATTGTGGTCTTTTGTTGAAGTCTTAATGAAGGCTTTGATAACAATAATGATGATTTATGTTTGTGATAGTTAAAATATATAAGTTAGTTTTTATCAGATAGATAGACGGATGAGAATACTAGTTTTTACCAGTTGAAAGGGTCACGAGCTGTGTTTTAAGTGAAAAGGTCGTAATATCTTAATTTAACCATGCTCAGTAGTCCAGCAAAACAGACCCATGAGTGGATCGATGCTTCTATTTGATTTTATTATATTGTATTGCTTGCTTCTAACTAACAATATATGCCATCACAACATATCTAAAAAAATTTCTTAAATTTGAATGATACCTTCGTGTTAATTTCGTACGTTTTCCCACTTCCAAACTAATTAAATGAGCCAAAAAAATACAAAAAAATCAAATATATAAAAATGATAATGTCCTCTAATATAAAAGAGAAAAAGAGGAAAAAAATATAAGACAATGGTCTCATTTGTTGCGCTTATGGGTCTATTTATATATTAGAATTTCAAGAATTCATATTTAGAGAATTTTAAATTCTCTAAAAATTGTCTCCCAAGGTGGAATTTCAAAATTCTCCTTTTGGTAAAGCATTTGAGATTCCATCAAAAATCAAAGAGACCCAAATTCAGGAAATTCCCTAAGAATTGTTAAGACCTTTTAGGATGCCAAAATTTAAAATTCTTCTGAAAGAAATGTGGCATTTCAAATAGGGGGCAAGCCATCATATTATGTGAAAAAAAAACCCCAATATGTCTGATTCTTGCAAATATTCTAATAAAGAACAGATTCTATGTCGTGCACTGTGGGTTAGTGAGATTTGTCCAATGGATCGGACTTTGGATTAGTATTGGAAGTTTTGATGGGTAAAGAAAAAGAAAGTTAATATATAATATAACTTATAAAACCCTTAAAAAGGAGAAAGGGCGTAAGAAAAGAGAGGTTTCACTGTCTATGACATAAAAAAACCAGAACAACAGTTAAAAAGAGGAAAAAGTTAAGGTCTTTTTATCATCCTGAGAACTTACCTCAAGGATACAATAAAAGGATTACAAATGCTTTAAACAATGATGTCGAAAGAAAAATCCAAACCGCTTAATCAAAATCGATTCAAAGGATGGAATTCAACATTAGTCCACTTTCAACAGGGAAAGAATCCCATTTGTTCAGCTAATTTACATGACATCCTTCTGTCAATCACAATTCAAAACGTTCATCTTAATCTTGCCAAATTGCACGCATAAGACAATGGTCATGTCATCCAATTATCTAGCTAATGGTTTTAGAACCTCAAACCGTCACGCTTAAGATGGCATCAATTCCCTAGTGTCACAAGAAAACAAGCTCTGTGATTGGTTCACAGTTCATTGGTTGATACAGGATTTTCATGGTCCCATTGACCAATCAAGAACAGGTTGCACTATCAGGCCTCCTTGTGCAATGCAATGGGCGCTCATTGTATACGAATAGTTATCTTTAGCTCCATTTTAAGTATTATTATTATTATTATTTTTATGACTCAAGATATTGCTCATTAGTCCAGCTTCAGACCTTTGGCCTCCAACCTAAGGGTTACCATTTAATTATGGAAAGAATAGAACGGCCCTTACCCAATGAATGAGAGGTGTTAATTTTTACATGTCCGACCAAGATTCAAATGTGAGCAAATAGTTACCTTTTCCTAGCTAGAGAACTATTTTACCTCACCTAAAGTTTTAACAGTTTCTCTCGCCCGAGGGCTCTAAGGTTTGTCCCCTCTTTAAGGGTGGGGTCCTAGCCCCCTATAGCTGAATACCAAAAAAAGTATGGGAAGAAATATCTATAAATTACGGATATATTGGTTTGCATTAATCTTTTTTTTTACTAAAACCAATTAAAGTTTTTAATGGATTTAATTAAAATTTTAACTCAGATATTAAAAATTCAAAATGGCTGATATATGCTTACGGGCTTTCTTGCCCAAGGTATTTAACACAATGAAATGTATGTATGTATATATATATATATATATGAAAAATTATCAAGAATGCCACATTTAAAAAGGGGCTTTTCTACCCTCTTTCTATCCTTCGATGAGGGAAAAGTCATGTGGGGACTTTTTTTACTTTTTAAAAGTAATATTAATTGTTTCTCCATATTCCTAATCTCCTATCCGTTACAAAAATGGGCGTTTTCACTTTTAAAAACGCCCGGCCTCTATCTAGTGCTCCTATATATCTATATATATATATATTATAGGAGATGGTCTAGCAAGATGATGTAGTATATGAGTTAAGTTTTTAGGGTCTACCTAGAGTTGTGCCAACCATGGAGGGCATGAGTGATTGAAAGATCATGATAGGAATTAGGTGCGTGCAAAAAATAAGCCACATCCAATGGAGTTTGATGTATGAAATAAGGTAACTTATTTCAATTTACAAATGTAAACTATTAAGATGAAAGGGTTAGAATGATTGGATGTGACTAATTTTTTGCATACACCTAGTTCCTATTATGATCTTTTAATCCCTGGTACACTCCATGGTTGGCACAACTTCAGGTGGGCCTTAAAAACTTATCTCATATACCACACCATCTCGTTAGATCGTTTCTCTATAATATATATATATATATGACAAAACTGCTATGCATATATCTCTCACACTATGGTGATGGATACTTTCATTTTTGAAAAATATTGATATGCAAAAGGACAAAATCATCACACATTATAACACTTTTTTAACCTTGTTAGGTCTAAAAAAAAAAAATTTATCCAATCATCTTATAGTGAGGGATGAATGCAAAGTAGTCTTTCAATATAGATGCATATTGAAAGTGGCCTGCTTGGTCAGGCTTCATGCAAGTTTCAGGTCTAATAAATAAATGGCTGGATCCAGCCTATGCACAGTCCTCATTGTGTGATGTGATGACTGAGTGGGGACAACATCTAAAACCTTTTCTTCTTGGATCATGGATGCATGATGATTTGCTTCCAATCTACGCAGGTACAAAAAACTATGACTTACTTTCCCAACACTAGGAAATGAACTTTCCAAGGAAATTTATGCAGCCGAAGTGCCCATGAGTCGCTCCACATAAGTAAATGCAGTTATTTCCAAAATTAAAATAGAATCAGTTTAATGACAAAGCTAAGCCTTTGGAGGAATGACAATGGAGTGGGTTGGGTCTGGGTTCGCCTATATTCTCAAATTCAAGCCAATTGGTATTCTTACTATATCATACCTGTCGTAACCCATGTCGGGTTTAATGGTTATCATACCAACTCCACCCCATAACACCCACAGGTTGGGTTGAGTTTGTTAGTGGTTTATTTAATATTAAAAAAAATAAAAAAAATGCATGTTCTAAGAGAGATTCAACCTATGACTTTAAGAAAACTATCCATCCTCACTGCCACTTACACTATTGAGCTCTCATATGATAACTAAGGCACTAAGAATTGTATGAACTAAAGACATACGGGGCAAGGTAGGTTTATGTGTCTAAAACCCAGATCCAACTCGAGTTAATGCATGACAAACCGTACTCAACCCAAACCATACCAACATGCTACCAAACCTTCCTATAATGGGAGCAGGTTGGGTATGATCCCATTTAAATTTGACCCATTGCTATCCTTACCTTTAGGTTAATGATTGAACTGAATGTACATGTTATCATAAGGGCAGACCTAGGAAATTCAACTTAAGGGGCTCTTAAAAATTTTGAACTTTCCTTTCAAGTATGGGTGGAGGCTTTTTGCCCCAGGCACTTGCACCTGGTCTGCCCTTGCATGTTATACATTTATAAACATTTATCTACTTTTCATTATTTAAAGTAGCATTCACTTTTAACCCACCTAAAATTAGTGGATTTGCATGAGGGGTGTGTTTACTACCCACATCTTGTGTTTGAAACCAACCCATATTTATTCAGTATGCATTTGTTTGTGTTTAGTGGGGCATCACTCAGAGAAAATAGTCCCATTGGGTGAAAGACCTCCGGGATATCCACATCATAAGAAAAACAAAAGATAGCATGCACTTTTGCAGTGGCCAATAGCATATGTATAATTGTTATGAGGTGTATTATTATAAGTGGATATCCACATTGGGGCTCACATTAGATAAGGAGATCACTTAGGATTAGAGTCCTGCTATATTAGGTTGCTTGAAGAGAAAGCAATCTTATTCTATAAATAAAACTTTCATCCCTCTTTATTATATACATCTCTCATTCAATAAGAACTTTTTTTCTTCTCTGTCTCTTTTAACACGTTATCAGCTTGAACAATATCCACCCCTCCTCATTCTTGAAGTGCATGTAGGAACAGAAGACCCCAACACTTTCTTTTTTTTTTTTTTTTTTGGCTTGACCCACGTGCAGGAACAACAAGCTCCTATCAATCTAATTATACCAAGAATGTTTTGAGACACTTTGGTATAGACAAAGCACATCCAATAAGTACTCCCATGGTTGTTTGGTATTTAGATATAAACACAGACCCATATCTTTTAATTGAGGAAAATGAAAAAGTATTAGGTCCTAAAGTATCATACCTGAGTGCTATTAGTGTTTCAATGTATTTAGCACAATGTACTAAACCGGACAGTTCATTCTCAGTGAATCCACTTGCAAAATACAGTTATGCACCAATGTAAAGGCACTGGACTGGTATCAAATATATTTTATGTTATTTATATGGTACAATTGATCTAGGACTTTTTTATTGTAAAGATTCTAAGTTTGTAAGATATGCAGATTTAAAATATCTTTCTAACCTTCACAAGGGTCGATCATAGACAAATTATGTATTTCTTATTAGTGATAAGGTTACTATTTCTTGGCGCTCTACTAAATAGACTTTGGTAGCTACTTCTTCTAACTATGTTGAGATTTTAGCTCTCTATGAAGCCAGTACGAAATGTGTGTAGCTAAAATATTTAATTCAGCATATTCATAATTTTTGTCGATTGCCTCTTAGTATAGGCACCCTGAGCGTTATCTACAAAGACAATAAAGCATATATTCAACAAATTAAAGAATTATACATTAAAAGTTACAAGACAAAATACATTGCACCAAAGTTCTTCTTTACACATGAGTTTCAAAAGAATTATGAGATTGAAGTTAAGTAAGTTCGTTCAAGCAACAACCTGGCTAATTTATTTACTAAGTCATTACCAAAGTTAACATTTCAAAAGCTTAGTACATGAGATTGGTATGCATAGAGTCTATTATCAAACAATGTAAAGATTATTATTATCAAGGGGAGTAACTAATTAGAGGTAAATATCCTGAAGCATGCTACCTGAGACATATATACATTGT
Source organism: Sextonia rubra (assembly GCA_037013555.1). NCBI lineage: Eukaryota > Viridiplantae > Streptophyta > Magnoliopsida > Laurales > Lauraceae > Sextonia > Sextonia rubra. The sequence goes on along the minus strand of JASUAD010000007.1, from coordinate 10,622,958 downwards.
ATTCTTTTTCCTTTTCTAAGTTTTATCCCACTGTGTTTTTCTAGTTAAGGTTTTAACGAGGCAGTATTATGTATGTCCAACATCAATTCAATGATTTTGTAGAACATTGTACTCTTTTTCTTTCACTTTGGTTTTTATCTCACTGGGTTTTTCCTTTGTAAGGTTTTTAATGAGGCAACTGTTATTGAATGATGGTCATCCAAGAGGGAATATTATGAGATGTATTTTCAGAAATGGATGCCTACATTGGGACCTACATGAGATAATGAGATCAGTTAAGGTTAGAGTCCTGCTATATTAGATTGCTTACGAAGGAAGCAATCTTATTTTATAAATGGGACTCTCCTCTTGTTTTATTATGTATACATCTCTTATTCAATAACATCTCTCTCTCTCTCTCTCTCTCTCTCTCTCTCAACAAAAATGACCAATGGTATGTTACCCTCATTTTTTACAGTTGGTTTGAGGAGAATAGTGTGAAATTATTTTGGATTAGATATTTTTAAACTCGGTCTTTTTCAAGATATTACTAGGCAAGCTAGTGAAAAATAAATTAAATTTGGAATGTCACCTTTATTATATGTGGGGGCTCCTTTTCCACTTTTGTGGGCCTTCTTTGCGCGTGCAGGGGCTCCTTTCTCAGATGAGTGAGCTTTCTTGTGTTGGGTCCCGCCGCTTTGGCTGGGTTAAAAAAAAAAAAGACACATTGTTATTTGGTGTTCGATTGACCCATCATGTGTTGGGTTTTGTCTTATATTCAGGGTTAGCATGATTGGTCGTCTAAGTTATTGAAATTGAAATTCAGAGTCAAAGGTATTTTAGTCATTATATATAAACTTTCTTGTGAGTTAAGAAACCAATAACTGTATATTAATGTAATGCGCAACCCTGCACCCTTTAGAATTGTGTTGAACATATAGGAAGAGAAATAAGTTAAGTGAGCTCTTTTCGTTCACATATACATATCTTGATCGAATAATGTAATTGCTTTCGTGCCATTTTTTTCGTCATTGCTTGTAATTTTGTTGATTCCAAAGCGGGAATTCTAGACATTTTTCCCAGCAGCATGAGCATATGAAGTGACCGCATTTTGTGTGTCCGTACTGGAAAGGGTAAAAAAGGACCGACAACGTTTAGTTAGTGACAAAGTCCTGCAACCTACCAATGGCGGATGAAACGCACCTCATTTCTAGCGAATGTGACAGAGGAACTGCAACATAAAAAGACTTTAGTATCTTGATATTTTGAGTAAATAGATTCATGGGACATCACTAACGTTCGAACAAGAAATAAAACCTTATAACAGTAAGTTTAAAGTAATGGTTGGTTAAAAAAATTTAATTGTTTACCGAGACTAGCATAATTGAGTGGAGTTGGAATATTAGTCTCACACACATGCCTTAAGAACTTGGATCAATCGTTAGGTATTCTATTGCAAGTATCACCTCTATAGTAGTAGCCAAAAGAATAAAAAGAAAAGTAATGATTGGTTCAAAATTATTATTTTAAGGGCTCTATCATGCATACAGTGTTAAACAAAGTAACCTTATTTGGAAGGATAATGATGCCAGGGGCTAATTACGATCAAACCCTTATGGTATTGTGAGGATAACGTGTTTTGCAATTGATCTATCACTAGCAAGTCTTAAAGGCTTTTAAGTATTTTATAGTCAAGCAAGAGTATGAATAAATTCACACACAAACACAAACATATAATTTGCTAAAAGGTATAAATATATTAGTTGCATCCGGGTGTATTTGGATGTGAGGTAGATTAGAGTAAAGTAAAATGAAGTTTTTGAAATTAAAATTTTTTCCCTTCTGTTTTTAAAAAATTCAAAATTTTCTCATTCTTTTAAAAAAAATTAAAAAGTCATCACTAAATTACAAAAAAAATCTCTACTTTATATACAAAAAGTCAAAAAAATTTCATATCATGCAACTAAAAATAAAAAGTCATCATAATCCTATCATATATTATTATTTCTTGATTTTGAGTTTACTTTACTCTATTTTATCTACCCCACATCTAAACACATCCTAAGTCTAAGGTTTTAAATTTGGACAACCAAAGCTAAAAATTTGAATAGTGTGCGTGTGAGTGTGTGAGTATTTCCTAGAGCAACCAACACATACAGTATTAAGTTTTTATCTTTACACATTATGAAGGTAATCGATATGGACACAGAACAAGCAAAACAAATTCATAGCTAGCAGCCCTCAAAACCTTTTTATGCTGAAATGAACACCATTGAAGAACCCTTGGTGCATGTTTGTGTGCAACGGCTTTTGCAAATTTTCAATTTATGTGAAAATCTAAATGGAACACCATAGGCACTATTATAATGTGATTCTTGCTGCTTCTTTTTTCTTGTGGTTTCAATTTTCATGGTTTGGTGTTGCTACCCAATACATTGGTAGGTCAGTGATGAGGCACCTTCGTTTCAAGAATAAATATTTGATTGTAACGCTGATGGTAAGAGATTTGGTAAGCATGTATAATTGCATGAGTATTTATCAAAGCCAGAAAAATAAAAAATAAATCAATAGTTGGTTTGGTCTTGCCAAACTCTCTGCTATAAAATGTGTTTTCATCAGATTTTACAGTGATGGATTTGGAAATTTGGCTATAAATTAGGGATAGTAATGGAATTGTGGGAAAGGGCCAGTGACAAAATGGAAGGATGACATGCCATGGATTCTCGACTACGTCTTACAACATTAAATAAGCCAAATAAACAAATGATTGTACGCGCCTCGCGTGTGGATTACCATGGCATATGACTCCTGCACGTGGGCACTCGTCGTTCCAAAAACCTTTTACGTTTGAGGCCTTCACGCTGGAATTGGAATGGGCTAGGAACAGTAATTCATGGGTTGGGGAATATGATCACACTTCCAAGTATAAGCTGCGTATTTTCGAACCTATGAATACCCACCATTTGTCTACAAAGGGCCTTCATAATTCAAATGGACGGCTAATAGAGAGCGGTGACAACGTTTATAAAGGGCTTGATGGTACGACCACCATGCCCCATGATGTTGAGGACCACATTGCATAGAAGCATTTCTCAAGTAACAAAGGATAGGAAAAGCATTTTTCTACATACTAAGTCGTGAAAAACCCTATTAGGCAATTATAAATATTAAGAGCATATTTTTTTACAAGAATTTCTACTAGCAATTGGGTGGTTGGATTTTTTGAGAAATGATATGACATCTTGTTCCTTGATATTTTCAAATGCCTTATTTCTTTACAAGCATTTCTGAATTCTACTTACTGAAAATGTTTTAAATAGTTTTGGGAATTTTAGAATTCCACTTAATTCACCTTTTGTTAAAATTTTTGAATGTTAAAAAACAAGAAAGTATCCAGAAATTTCACTATATATGGGGATTTCAGAATTCTCCAGACATGAATTCTCTAAATTCTAATAAAAGAACAAGCCCGGATTTCAACTAATGAAAATCTTCATTTGTTAAGATTTTCATATCTAACACGGCCCCTTTCATCATATTTGAAAACACTCACATTTGTGGATTTGCACACTGAAATTAATTTTTTTTATATTATATGTATGATGTACTAATAACAATTTGAAGTCATCCTCTACGAGGAATTCTTATTTCAAGGGTAGCAAGGAATCCTTTTATGTGCATATTCCTTACATGTTATTAAAGGGTCTAAAAGTAAAAAATTAAATGTGGACAATATATGAAGATCAGTGCTCTCCCTTTTCATTAGAAGTGATTTCCGCCCCCATCAACTTTGTAAATTAAATATGATATAAGGGATGGACCATCTGTAGTTCCATCTTTGATACTTCAGTCCTCACTTCTTTGAAATGAGGACCCTTCTATTTCAAATTCATAGGAATTGAATACGTAGTAGTTAAACCGGCAAAATTTCACCAACTAAAAGAATAGACAAAGAAAAGAGGGGCTCTTTAATTGTTTCTAACTGGGTTGGCTCATCTCGAGTTTTCAGACTTTCATACCACTTAGGATCATGTGTATATAGCTTGGGTGGAATGGGATATAATAATAAATATACTTTAAAGAACTACCAAATTTAAAATTTAATGGAAAGGGTTTTTTTGTCACAGTAACCAGTGTTTCTAGAATACAAATGCCTGTGATTACATGATTTCCATTAATTATATTTTCAAACTTGTATATTTTAAGTCTTAAATTCTTATAAAAATATAGGGCTGGACAACTTAACAACCAAATTCCCTTTATAATAGCAAATATAAAAATTAGGCAGCTACATTTAGCTAGATAGATATTGTATTTAGTCTGCATGGGCGGCCATGGGTGTCATGGCTAACATCTAACAGTGAATTTAATTATATAGAGCCATATAAAATTCAATGATAGATAAAGAAATCAAAGATAGGAGCTAAGTGAGCAGTTGAATGGGTATAAAAGATGCTTAGAGCCTCAACATCAATTTAAACCATTATTTTCCTGTACATAGCATAAACCTAGCAATAGAGAAGATCTTTTGATGTTGGCCCTAGTCCCAAGCTTCAATAACCTTCATACAATTATAAGCATCTGCTTCTAAAGTCAACATCCCATCAACCACTACATACTATATGAATTTGTCCTCAATCCATTGTTTCTTTTTTAATCCTCTAACAAACCCTCTTACTCAAATAAACCATAGAGCATAAGTTGCTCAATTCCTATCATCTTATTGAAGGGGAACCCGGCCCAAAACAGGAAAATCCAATCTCAAGTATAAATGTAATTATGTAATGCTAAGTAGGTCAGTGATAAGTCAAAAGAAAGCTTCTCTCATCTTTTAGTTATGTATTAAGAGTTTAACGGCCGAGATCTGTTTTTTTGTCATGCTCGATTTCGACAATGGCAGGGATTGGAAGGGTGATCTCAATCGTGCTGGTGTCTTCTAAGTTTTGTACATTCAACATGAAGATTCTCCTAATTGTCTTTATCTCCCAAATTGATAATGCAAGTTAACCCCTTGACAAGCATAATAAACAGTGAAATTTTATTTTATTAAGGACAAAACCATTTGAGGTTATGAGCCTGTTTGTGATACTACTGACAACCGTATTTTATGAGCCCAATAATGGGGGCCCTATGATGTTGTTGACTGAGGCAATCTTTATTTAATTCATTGGTTTCTTTCCTGTATGAACTTCGTACCTGTTACCACTTGTTTACTTGGAAGTGCTACAGCTATTAAGAAGCTGTATTTCACAAACGTGTGACTATTACTTGTCTGCAAGTAAGAACTTCCTCATTCAGCACTCCATGAGCTGGGCCTGTGGCATCTTTTTACACTACAATTAAGGCATTTCAGATATTTATAACCACACCTTCACATACAGAGAAGCCCTGTTTGGACACTCACAACTATGGGCCCATTTGTTTCATGTAATCTCGAAGGGCCATCTCATCTCACATAGCTACTTTGGGAACGATGTAGGTTGCGTAGGTTGTCTCACTTGTATGGTACCACTCAATCAATTGAGTAGGGAAAACTTTATATAGAATATGAATCTAATTGGAGACAAGAAATAAACACTTAGCCATCACCTTAATAATTCAAATCCAGCAAAAGTCAAAATCCCTTCTACCTTATTACTATCAAATCACCCTCACCTCTTTTTCATATTTCTGTTGGAGACCATTTGACCATGAGTTTCCATGCATTCAATTGCATGCCCTCACATGAATTTCACAAAGTTACCGTAAGGCGTGAACTAGTCACTTGTAAATCTAGTTATCTGACAGCTCATAGATACTAGCTAATAAACACTTGAATGGTAGAATCAATGGTTTTATGGTCTTCTCAATTATATTAGGAGGCATTTGAGCATCACTTTACACAGATGCCCGAGGGAGGAGACTCGAACCCCCGTCCTCACCAGGCTCTGATACTACTTGTAGGATCTCAAACCTCATTGAGCTACCACTTATCCCAAAACCTTAAAGTGATAAGAAGGGTAAAAGCAATAATTTTATGACCTTCTTGATTGTGTTAGGAGGTACTCGAGCATTATTCTACATGGGTACCTGAGGGTTGTAATAGAGATCTAACAATGTGCTCCCATTTTCTTATGTTAACTTCAATTGCGAATCAACCTAAACTCATTTAATCATGTTTAAGAATACCTTCCTTAATCAGAGTGATATGTACTGAATTAGATTGGACATATGATTACGAAAACATTAAGATTGAGCAGTGAAATGAAAAATCCAACAGTTCCGAAGTGAACTGTGGGCCTAGTCAACGCGAGGATTTTAGTGTTTTTGAGAGGGCTGGATTTAAAAAAGATGGGTCCTATATGTGGGATTATAAATCAGATGATTAATGTCCCTATTGGGGATTTCTATTACTACTCATCACCAAAATGGCCGATGTTAAAGTTCTAGATTATCCCATCGATACGAATTTGACTTTGTCTTGCAATATTAATCAACCATCATTTTCAGAGCCTTTGGGCATACGGTCCATGGGAATATTTAGATGAACCCCACATGGTCACTTAGCCTACTGAGGCACCAAATGGTTCCTGCAATTTCTGATTCTACCAAATGTCTTTTTCATTTTGTCGTAAATTGATTTTACGACACACAACACACTCTTTAAAACCTTCTCATGTGCGGCCTGCAGTAATAATTCTTCCATGTTAAGAACTAATTAACATCAACAATGCTATCCATAGATCAAATTATTTCACAAATTAAACTTCATTTGATTGTCTATCTTATTGGGTATTTGGAAAGATGGAAGGGACTATCCAAAAACCAGAAGCCACCCAAACAATCAAACCATTGGCTGAATCGGGATTTTCTTTCAGTGGGGGCACAAGCAATAGTTGACTATCAGTTGCATAGTCAAACAACTCAAAATAGATATCATCTCCGTAAAGGGTTTTTCTAAATTTTCCTCCAATAAGAGTTAGCCTCCGCAAAATATAAAACTGACTACGTAATATTTTTAATCATATGCTTAATAAGGTAAGACTAGCTCCTATTTGGGTAAAATTTAAGCACAAACAAACTAAGAAGAGTGGCCGAATTTGTAACGGCTTGGATTTCTATTGAAATTATTTTGATAGCCCTTGATTTAAAAACACACATTTTAGTGGCCCTTTAAAGATAAACTTCTTTGTGATTCACTTGTGGATAAGGGTTTGCCAAACCAAAAAAGAAGTCAATATAGTCAAATATATTCACAATGAAAGACTTCTTTAAAATTGCGATCAAGGAAAAATGTTTGCAAGAGAATGAAGTAAAAAAAAGTTATTTGATTGATTGTAAGTTACAACCACTTCTTAAACTTTAGAGAATGATTTTACCTACTCTTTTTGCAATCAAGTGAAGGGCAAAATTATCTTCAAGCCTTTTTTAAATTCTTTCATTATCTAGAGAAAAAAAGTAGATTAGTGGAGGCAAAATTTTAAGGACCGTAAAATTCTACAAATTACTACATTAGTTCAAATTTAAATTAAGTTGATACACTAGATCTCTCAACAACTACTACATTATTTGCTTACCAGTGGCATTTTCGTTAATGAAAGAACATATTTCTATCTTCTAATCACCTCTTATCATGAGCTTTTCATATCACGACGAGGAGGCAAATGGATTGTATCGAAGAGGATCGATGGAATTGAAGAAGCAAACATCAACACAACCACGTCAAGACGACTCCTATTTCACATTGCTTTATTAGTGCAAGAGAAGAAAAGACAACAGAGAGAATTCCGGTCTCATGCATCTTTTAGGACCATGTATGCCATGGTTAGGACTCAAAAGACATATTATAGTATAAATATTATATATGTAGATGAAAGTTTGGCTACGTATTGCTTTTTGAAACTTCAAAAGTTTTATTTTTTTATGTGTTTGCCCATCTTAGTGCATGCCAATCATAATTTTATAGTGAGATTTAAGCTCTTATGGCTCATTTATTAATTTGCGTGGAATGGAATTTTTAGGCATTCATGGTAAATGGATTCAACAAAAGATCATTAACAAAGTAAGGCATAAAGGATTTAAAGTGAAGCCAAACAATAGGTAAATGAGTGGAAAGCACCTTAGCCTCAGAGTATTGATCAAGGATAAATGTATATCCGTCATGTATACTTTGTGTAGCATAAGGTGCATGAAATAGGTGTAACTTTTCCACCTCCCCTTAATTCACTTTCCATTAAAGGTGGAATTACCATTTATGGATCTTCACTTTCTATCTTTGATTACTTTAGGAATACGTGTTTTTTTTTTTTTTTTTGAAATTATTCCATGCAAACAAAGATGCCACTATGGTTTAGGGGAATCTACAAAATTAGTAGGATGGACGATTGTGGTTGTCTAATTAAGGGTATCCAAGTTTGAACTCAAGTCATTCAATAGATGGAGACTATCATCAAATCATACTAGATTTATACTCCAACTTTAATTCATATAATGAGCTTCCAATGATCCAATCCAGTCCTATAACTTTTATACTAATGCTCATAAATTCATTACACTTTGGAGCTCCTAAATAGGTAGTTATAATCGTCTAATCAGATATTTGATCTGCCATTAGTCCATAGAAAAAGCTTTTAATCCCAATGACCTTGTAATTGGCATGCATCAAAGTGGGCTTCCATAAAAAAGTCACCTAAGTTTCAAACTTTTTATTATTATTATTATTATTATTATTATTATTATTATTATTATTATTATTATTATTATTATTTAAAACTTGAGAACCATTCGTAGGAGAATTATCCTCTTATAATATTAACATGTACATGTGGCCATGCAATGGAAGACAATAGCTTGTGACATCAGCTAGGAAGCACATGAATAGAACCATCACCAAGAGTCGGCCACTGCAATATTTGCAGTTTCTTTATGGGGGTATTATATTATTTCCCATTAAAACAAATGTCGGATACAAGAAAGAAAAATCCATCCAATGACATGGACATGTTTGGATGCAAAAAAAATTCCCTCCTTTTCTTTGAATTCGGTCGTTGCCGCGTGAAGTTTGTCATCTTGATGTCGAACCCATGAAAGCTCCCTTACTTTTTAATATGTCATTTTTGGACTTGATTATTTCATTTGATTGGCAAGTTAAAGTAATCTTCAAGTTTAAATATGACCGGTTGGAATCTGAAGATCAGACCACCTATTGTATGGTCCATGGTTTGATTTGGTGGGTCTTGGATGTAGCATCATGGGCCCATGACCCAATATTTGCGAATCCAATGTGGGTTTTGTATTATCACTAGATGGGTAATGAATGAAAGCTGTTTTTAGCGTGTTGAATTTCCAGAGTCCCAGCGTTTGTGGCCCGCTTGATCACATGTCAATCACGGAGAAAGTAGGATTGAAAGGTGATGTATATATAGTACAGGAGGGGGATGCTAAATTGGAGGTCATTTGATCTTTCTAGACTTTTGTATGGTGGCTTCAAAGTGGAGACAATTTTTTACCTTTGCATCAAGTGCTTCATTTTTAACTGTTTTTTTTTCTTTTTTCGTCTGAGCAAGTTAACAGTAGGTAAAGCTCAGATGAGTGTCAAAATTATTGAGAACATCAACTACTTGGGGGATAAGTGGCGTGCTTGATCATAAGTGGGCCCAAGTAGACGCACAAGTCACTGACACCATGCAATTCCCAAGTGAGCCCTTCAAGTGGGAAAAGGAACTTCCTCTTGCATTTCTTCAAACATTATATCAAACAAAAAGCTACTTTTCTCGCATATTCTCTTTTCTTTTACAATTGTTTGAGAGTCTTCCTAATTTTTTACTTAAGAGTCCCCTAATCTTGACTAACCTACTTTGTCCTCTCCCAAGCAGCTTCAATTATTAAGTCATGGATTATCCACTAATTTGATGGCCTGATTCCATCACACACAAAACACTATCAAGGCTTCATCACTTCATCAACACTGATGACATCCCTCTAGAGAGAGAGAGAGAGAGAGAGAGAGAGAGAGAGAGTACACATTCAATAATAATAAAAAATTGCATGAATATGATCTTCTAATCATGGAGCATTATTTGCTGTGGCCCATAACTGTCAGATCATCGACACTTCAAGTTTGCGTAGGAGAAAGTTTAGAACCGAAGTCAGTAGGACTGGTACTCAAGCACAATAGAAGTCCGGATTATTTGATTAAAAACGCCACTGGTCACGAAGCACGATCGGATTGGTTTGGCCACAGTTACCGTGAGAGATTTCCTCATATAATCCTGATTCAAAGAATAAGTGCCTAACATCTATGTAATTGACAATCTAAAATAATGATGATTTGATCTGTTAAGAGGAGAATTTCTAGACTAGGATGTCTCTTACTGACCTATAACGACATAGTAACATGTATTGTTGTTTGGCCACACAGAATTGTGTGTAAACCTTTAGATATTGACAAACGAAAAATTATATAGTATTGAGATGATCTACTATTAGTTAGCTTAACTCAAGTTTATTACTAATCGTAGGGTCCTTGCTAAGAAATTTGTGATTTGGGCCTACCCAACAGATTTATTGAGACGGAATGGTTCACACTGAATAGATTGAGCCAAGTGGGAGAGGGTGGTCTACGCTAATGGATCACAGAAGGCATTGGTTAGGAAAAAAAAACACATTATTATTATTATTGTTAACTTTTGATACAAAACGAGTCTTAGTCTTGCAGCTATGTGGATGTGACAATTATCATCTAGCAAATGCTTAGTACAAATATATTTCTTATCATAATAATAATAATAATAATAATAATAATAATAATAATAATAATAATAGCCTTATCTCGACCATATTTGGGTTGACTATATAAATTCCGTTTCTCTAATTCAACTTGAAAATGTATTGGGTTAAAATGACAAAGATAGCTTAACTTTTAATTGCTAAATTACCAAAGAGAAAACGAATCACCAGATATGACATGGTTGGGAAAGATACTGGGCCTCCATGTCAACTGTCTGACAGCATTATCACACAATCTGATTCTGCTGTTGCGTATCTCATTATCAATACCTTAGCATTATTCCGTCAATCTTCTTTTTCTAATTGTTACAAATCTATATATTACATCTTTCATTTAGGTCTAAGCCGAGGCCCATTGGAACGTCAGGTCTATGACTGTAATTGGCCAGTTCCGGACACCTAACCCCATCCTGGCCCATTTATTAATCATGTTAGAAAATAGAAGTGAAAATCATTTAGCTGGATTGAAGTAAAAAGGTTGGTTTGGGTCAGGCTTGCTTGGACTTAGCAAGTTTAATCATATATGGACTCAAACTGGACCCCAACTCCTTTGTCAAATGTCAATCTCAACATGGAGCAGGAGAATCAGGTTCAACAGGAATTGTGCCCCACCCTCGACCAGGACTTAGCCCATCATCCCATGAGAAATTCTATGTAGGTCAGTTTCAGTGACTTATATAGACAGGCATCCCTCTGCAGGTTCAAAACCATGAAAGAAGGAAGGTGTTTCCTTTTGTTAAAAGAGCTGTTTACATGTAGGGGGAGATGTATCTTTCATTTCATTACAATCCAAGGGTGATAGCCTTGTTTGACTATGATGGCGACAAAGACAAGGAGGAGAAAAACATCACAAGGTAAACTGATTGTAATCATCGCAAATAAACATGTTTTAACTAAAGATTACTGTAAAAAAAAAAAAAAAGAAATTCTCTTCTCATCCCATCCATCACTGTCATCAAACTAGCATGAAGAATACGTTCCTAAGGAAAATCTTCTTCAAAAGGAAAAGTCAAGATTTTTCAAGGGAAATATATATATATATATATTTATATGGTTAAGTTGTATTCATCGACTATGACTGACCAACTTGCATTGCTTCTTTTGAAAACAATGTTTACCTTTACAAGAGTGAAAATGTCCGTCGAGGGTGGTAATTCTCGCCCCGGACGCATCAACCTGGCCCAAATTCAACCTAGCTAATTTTGAATTCGAGTTTACATTTTCCAATGTCAATAGTAAAGGGGTCGGGCTCAGGTTGTGTTAGTAGATGCTGTAGCCCAGCCAAACCCTTTGTACTTTGACCCACAAACCTGAGCTGAAACCAGTTTTAGATTTCAGGGCTTGGGTTAACGTTTCAAACCCGGTTAACAAAGGGGTCAGGATTTTGTTGGGTATCTTTCATAGGTCAATCTGACTCAAAGCACAACAAATTGCCAACCAGCAGAGACAAATGGCCAACTGAGATGGGCTAGCTGATACCCTTGATCTAATGGTCAAAGTGGGTGGGCCAGGCCTGGCCTAAGATCTAAGTAGCTCGTTTGGATATCTGCCTAAGCAATAACTAGTTCAATGATTATGTCAGGCCAGCGTAGGCTCCTCCCTTGTCCTTTATATAACATGGGCTCAAATAATTACCAATCAGTTATCAAGTGTTGCGTTCAATTGAAACTAAGATCAATTGACCAAAGGTCTCTGCCATAGGCTAAGGTAGTAGAACTTTTGAGAGGTTGGCAGGGTCGACATCACATGCTTATTTGGGTCACTGAAAGGGCCAGGTGTAAGAAAAGACTCAACTATTAGGAGTGCCATGTAGAAACTTATTTTTCCAGCCCACCAGTCTGGCTGGCCCAGCAAGGTTCATTTTCTGCGTCATTGTTTTTGTAATAATCAAACATGATAATTAATTCAATAGATGGACCTAACCATCTAATTAGTTCCCTTATAAATAGATTCTGAAACCTAATTTTTACATAATAATCCTGCTGAACTTTTCTAATTCATGTTGGACTGGACCTTGGCCAAGCCTACTAGTATTTGCAAGAGCCAGGCTCCAACAAGAGTTCATGCCATATTCCTCAGGTGGGCCTGAATTTAGCCTGCAAACATATGGATAGGGCATGGGGTAAACCTATTCGGTCCTGATCACAGCTCCTTGTCACACCCATTGTAAGTAGAGAGAGTCCACTACTTTACCCACGGAAACCAAATTGTTATTAAACAGCTTTAGTGCAAATGTTAAGAAACATCACCGCAAAGCACAAACATTACATACTCTGGAATTGATAGCAACCCAACTCCAGCCAACCCACGTAAGCAGTGAAAGGGCTCTTCAGAAGTATAAGCATTAAGGCCCTGCTCGGATCTTTCGAACTCAGTTGACCTGCACAAGGTTTAGCTAACAATATTTTGGGCCAGGTTACCCACACTCATGTTTACTTATTATATGACCTTGAGTCAGGACCATGCACACAGATTAGACCATTGAGTTTGAAAATATTGTGGGTTCATGGTTTAAAGGACATGAAAGTTGATCTGATGGGCTCCATTGTGCACCCCCATTCAATTTGCACGTGTTTCTTATAAACCATGCCTTCCTCTTTCTTCTTTTCTTCTTCTTCTTCTTCCTCTTTTCTAAAAAATATCAACTACTGAAGTAATTGAAGGGCTAGTAGTATTCTATCAGGTAGAATTGTGGGGGCATGGTTCTGTGATAACAGAACCATGGCCACATACTCAGGACTCAGATATCATTGCATATATCCTTACTAGTCACAGGTGGATGATTTGTATCCCTCCCATTCTCAGTTTATCATTCAACCTTTCTCACAACAGCCCCAATAATGACATGTTCTCAAAAGAAACTGCCACATGGCTGTACAAATGAATCAGATTAGTAATAAAATCCAGATCCTGAATTATGATTACGGGGAAAAAGAGGGAAGAACGCAGTCTAATGAAGCAGTGTAACCAACAGAGAACTATATCCATTACAACACTGCCGTATCAAATAAATATGGATGAACTTACCTGTATAATAAGAGAGCACAGCAGAAACTCCATTCAGCACGTGACCAGTTGGAACAATACAGAATCAACAATGGAAACCTATTGAACAATGCAGAATCAACAATGGAAGCCCAGTAATTCATTCAGTCAAAACTTGTATGACGAAGGGAACCGATATGAACAGATGCTGCAACCTTTGACTGACAAGCAAGAAAAGTGCAGATATTCTGCAACTCTGGGATATATTGCTAGAGGAGCATAAAAGATTGTTTTTAACAAATCATTGATTGGGTATTAAGTTATAAACTTCCTTTGATCTCTATTTCCCAATTTCAAGAGCCTTGTGGATGCTGCAGTGAGGAAATCATGTAGACTGAAACCCCATGAATATGAAATGTTGAGCTCAGCTGAACTTTCCTGTAATTCCACAAGCAGCAAATAATACAACACTTAACATATTTGGAAGAGATTGCAGCCTTTCCCCATATTCAGCGGTTAACCAGTCAAAGTTCCCTAGGAGTTTCTGATTATCATGTCATATGATTTTCCAAACAAAAACCATATCACATATATTGCAGCATCTCATATCCCCCTCAAAACAGGCATACCTCCAAAGATCTGACATGTTTCCCATCAAATTTCCGGCTCATAGACAACTTAGGGCACCCCAGATAAGTCAGGATTCTCCTTCCCTTCAGAAGGACTTTGGGATTTGTCAAGCGAGTTCATATGACTGCTACACTCCTCATCCACCCCCTCTATCTTGGAATCCATGCTGTCAGTGCAAACATTACCTGAATTTGTAGTGATGGTTTCTGAAACACCACAATGTTCACGTGCCCGCCGCCGAGATGACCTGGGTATTGTGTTCCTCCGTGATAGGGCCTTTGTTGTGCCCCTACGCCTTCGCTTAGTGCTAAAGAAGCCACACTCTAAAGCTTCCAAGACTCTAGTTGTCAATGGTCGGTTTCTGGTGCTCTGCCTTCGAGCATTTGCAACTGGAGGCTGTGCAGCATCCATATCATTAGAGGTTCTCATTGCCACTGAATCCTCAGGTTGCTGGTTTGTTCCGAGTGGGAAGGAAGCTCTCTTTGTATCTGAATCAACCCGACAGTCGGATGGCTCTGCATTGAATGGTTCACGCATTCCAAATTCAGGTGGAACAGAAGGTAAGTTCAGGTCAATCACAGCCCGCGGCTCAGGTTTTTTATCAGAAAATGGCATCTCAAAGGAAGTACCAGAACCAAAACAGTTCCCACTGGGAAAGCACTCACTGCTCTCACCCAGACTACACTTACCTGAAGAACTAGTTGCTGCCGTCTGCTGAGATGGATGGCCTTCTGCAACTATGTGATCACTCACTGCAAGTGAAAATTTTTGGCAAACAGGCTCCACTTTCAAGGGAGGGCCCACAGAGGAATTGTTTGCCCGGTGATTGTTCTCTGCACGACTACAAGCAGTTAATCTCCGGCGTTTCAAGATTGGGCTTAAGTAGCCTGGTCGGCCTGATTTTGTCCGGCTGAAGTTGCATTTCATGCTTTCTTTATCCTCATGATTATCTGAAAGATCCATTGGCATACATCGCTTAGACAGAGCCCTCAGATAAGAACACAGGTCAGAGGGCACTCCTGCATTATGCATACCATTCATGTTGTTCCCCAACTTAGCATTATCAGTAATAGTGGCACAAGACTCTTCCTGGTCATCCAACAATGCATCATCAATTGGCTCTGGCTTGTTCACCCGCTCTCCAGAACTACTGCTGTCCAATTCACTTGACGGGCTTGTGGGGCTGGAAGTATGAGCACAATCCATGGGTAAGCTTCTCATTTCCCTTATTTTATACAGTTCCCCATGAGCCAAACTAGTGTCCACAATGGTAAACTTCATAAGTTCTGAATTGAAATTTGGGACTCTTGGACGAAGATAGAAAGGCCGTTGATGTTCAGATGGACCTGTTTTGTTCAATTTGGGATCCATATCCAATTCATATTCTTCCTTGACCCCAGTCCCATTAACTGCTTCAACCTCCAACTCAAGAAGCTTCGGATCTGATGCCACTTTGTTCAAAACATCAGTGACAGAATCGAAATAGTGGTTGCCTTTCACAAGCTTTCTTCTCGAGAATTTCTTTATTCCAGGAACAAGAAACACCAAAGAATGCCTAGAGCCAACAAAAGCACAATCCTTAGGCTGCTCAGAATGCCACCCTCTTGCAAGCAAACGAGGCCAAACAGCTTCCCAAAAGAGATCATTTGAACGGGCCTTGCTTAACCTGAAGTCACCTGTTAGAAACTTGATGATTTCAGCAGATGAGAGGGAGGAGCATGCTTTTCCAATGGGTATTTCAGAACGAGTAGATATAGCTTGATTTGTTTTCGTAGGCTCCATGGCAATGCCAGTGAGATCATGTTTCCCTTTGCCAATTGCTATTGCTTCAACTAGAACATTTAAGCCAACTGCACCCTTTAGAATGGAGACATATTCTTCCAGAGAAACTTTCCCCTCACTAAATGTCTTGGTTACCTGCCAAAAGATTACAATTTATATGGAAGGAAGAATAGATTATTCTAGCAGTATAAACCCGGTTCCAACAAAGCTAAAACAAAACACTTCTGAGAGAATTTTAGGGTCCTGGTGCACCTACTTTAGGTGCAAGCGAAACCCGTTGTTTGGTGATCCATATTTTCCAACTGGCTGATATTATGGAATCCCACCTGACTGGGAGAATACTCAAAATCAGAAGTCTTCCAGATTGAAAGATCCTATCCATCCAAACTTTGGCCTGTTCAAGGGTCCATTGCTATTTTATCCCTCTTAATAGTTTCTAAGCCACTAATCCAGGTATAGGACCTTCCAAGTTTTGACTCTGGTGGCATTTCCCATCCATAATCAATGGTCTGTATGAAGTCTGAACCACCCAACTGTGGATACCACTTGCATTGGAAGGCACTTCTGGACAATATTTGCATTCTGATGTTGTCAGGACCATAACATTCCTCTTGTAAAAAAGATGGAGAACTATTGAGGTTATGCAGAGACGATGAATTAAAAGTCATCCAAAAATTGTTGAGATAAAGTGTATAGCAGCTGGAACAATCAAGTGCATGCTACAAACATCACCATTCGCCCAGTAACTCCTCTTTTTTTTTTTTATTGGTAACAAAAATCCACAACCTCAAGGTTGCAGTAGTGAGTGCCTTCTCCTGCCACTATTAAATAACTACTTAAGGTGATACTATAAGCAGATATTTGTGGTGAATTGTTCCAGAAAATCTAGAAGATTGTTTCTAATTTTGGATATTACAATATAAGAGGTGATAGTTTTGGCTGAAATCTCTACTGTTGGACAGTCTGATTACCTAGCTTGGCATGCTTCTTTCATTTTCTCCATTTAGAACTTATGTTATCGAGATCTATTGGGTCTTCTACTAACTTAAAGTCTGTCCAAATACATTTTTCATCCATAGGTGACTATTTATTCTTCTTACCCGTTGATGAAATAAAATGGCTTTTAGGATCTATAATGCACGAATACTTTAAAATGGGCGATGTATCATGTTGTATTGTATCCGATACTTCACTTTTTACATGTAAAATCCATGTCCCTCCCGTACCCTTGCCGTGTCCCTATCATATCCATGCCGTATCTGGAAATCATAGTTTAGGATGGCTTTTTGATCAGTTTTGCGCTATAACACCCTTTAGTTTAATTGATTGCAAAGGATTTCCTTCACTAATCATTGATTAAAGCCTTGCTTGGGTGGAGTGATCAGCTTACTTGACAGGAGAATGTAAATCGTTTATTGGTTGCTGACAAGAGTTTTATATGAGTGTACAGTGATCAGTTCAGTTAACAGCAGAATTTAATCCTTTGATGGTCCTTGAATCTTCTTCAGTTGATTCACTATAGAATGGACCAGTTGACAGAAGAATTTCAATCCTTTGGTTATTTTCTTATCGCCCACATGTCAATCGAAGCAGGCCATTTAGGCCTAGTCCAGGCCCGATCTTGGCAAGCAGGCCATTTAGGCTCAGTCCAGTTTTCAGTCCACTGTTGTACTGTAGAATAAGCTATAATGTAGGATCTGTGCGATAATATAGGATCTAGAATAAGTCAAAGGATAATGCTATAATTTAGGATCTGTGCTATAATATAGGATCTAGAATAAGTCAAAGGATAATGCTATAATTTAGGATCTGTGCTATAATATAGGATCTATGGATTGTAATGAGGGAAATCAACCCCTATATATGTAAAACTACAGTCGTCTCTTGGAGGCACTGCATTCTCACCATTTTAATGGAATTCTAAACTCTCTTGCAAATGTTATGGTATCAGAGCAAGGTCAATCAATCATCTTGGTTGTCTCAGTCATCTTCCAAGCCTTGGAAGCCAATCTGTGATCAACTTCTTCAGTCGGATCTTCTCTGATCATCTCAGATCAGGCGTGGCCCACCTGTGATCATCATCATCACCATCTCAGCGGATTCCTCCCTCTTGGTCGTCTGAATATTCTCTTATTTATGAAGATTTTTCCAACATTTATTGGTTATCAGAGGTAGGCCTTCTACCTATTTTTGAGGAAATTCAATTTTTTTGCTTGTTTTCATCTCGGCCGTCCAAAATCCTGGTTCTGGATTTGATTTGTTTGAGACCACTTCCATTAGTTGCGTGCTTATCCTGCTCTCTGATCTATCAAGAGATCCTCCGGTGGGGCTCCGGTCATGTATCTCTCCCTGACGACAGGGCCGTCTGGATGCTGCTCAGTGTTTCCTTCCGGAAACTTTTACTGACTGCCTGTTCTGGTTGTTTGCTGCTACTTACTGCTTGTGCATGCACTGATTCATCATTCTGCTAGTTCATTCTCCTGGTTTATTACTGTTGCAAGTTCCTGCAATTTGTTCTGTTGTTGCTTGTTCATCATTCTGTGGATCTATCTGCTGTTTTACATTACCACTCTGGTCCATCTGATTGTGTCTCTAACCACTGATTGTGGACTGATTCTGATATTACTGCTTCCTGGAGTGTTTGCTTGTTCTGAGTCATCATGGACAAATCTAACATCATCTCCCTGGTTAAGTTTGATGGCGCTAATTATACCTCATGGGCCTTCCAATTTCAAATTTACTTAGAAGGCAAGGAACTTTGGGCACACATTGATGGATCTGACCCTAAACCCGAGGCCGATGACAAGAAGATTTTAGCTTGGAAAACTAAGGATGCTAAAATAAAAACCTGGTTACTAGGTTCAGTTGACCCACAGTTTATCCTCAACCTCAGACCTTGCCAAACTGCCTGTGCAATGTGGGACTATCTTCAAAAGATCTATCAACAAGGCACTGCTGCTCGTCAATTTCAATTGGAACTTGATATTTCTCAATATACTCAAGGCACACAATCTGTTCAGGAGTATTACAATGGCTTTCGCAGACTGTGGTCCGAATACGATGAAATTAAGTATGCCTCGGTGTCTGAAGCTCTTCTACCTGAACTATCTCGCTTACAGCAAAGTAGCCATCGGGATCAGTTTCTTATGAAACTTCGTCTGGAGTTTGAGCCAGTTAGATCCAACTTGATGAGCAGGGCTTCACTTCCTAGCCTGGATGACTGTCTTCAGGAGCTTCTACGGGAGGAACAACGTCTCGTCACTAAATCTACTATGGAACAACAAAGGGCTGTTGAGGCTCCGCTTGCCTATATTGCTCACACCAGACGCTCTTCCCGGGATATCAGTAAAGTTCAGTGCCATAACTGCAAGAAATATGGTCACTATGCTAATCAATGCAAGGTCAAGATCTGCCGATATTGTAAGGCCACTGGTCATGTCATTGATGAATGCCGGAAGAAGGGTCGCAATTCTACTTTCCGCAACTCTGTGCCCTCAGCCTCTACTCCTTACACAGTGTCATCCGCTCCTAGTGCTTACACAGTCACCACTCCACAATATGCCTCCTCTGAATTCAGTGCTCTGCCGTCTGATTCTTCCTCACAACCTGATTCCTCCACGCAATCTGCATCCCCAGCTCCTCTCACCCCTGAGATGGTCAACCAAATGATTATCAATGCCTTGGCATCCATGCACATCGCAGGTACTGGGTCATCTCTTTCTAATACATGGTACTTAGATTCTGGTGCCAGTAACCATATGTCCTCTTCACCTATACAATTGCAAAATGTAGTTCCTTATACTGGTCATCTTACGGTTCAAGCTGCCAACGGAGATCATCTTCCCATCACCTCTGTTGGTGATACCCCTGGCCCCTTACCCTTAACCAATGTTTTAGTTTCCCCTCATCTTGCTACCAATTTGGTTTCTGTGGGTCAACTTGTTGAAAATAATTACAATGTCTCTTTTTCTTCTGCTGGTTGTGTTGTGCAGGACCAGGAGTCGGGGGAAGTGATCGCGAGGGGGCCTAAGCGTGGCAGACTTTTTCCTTTACCAGTGTCTTCATTTATTCATGATAAACCTTTACATCAGTTATTTTGTTTTTTCATTCAGAATAATTCTCGATTGTGGCATAATAGACTTGGTCATCCGAATGCTTCTACAATGTCTACTTTATTTCACTCTGGATTAATAAATAAACCTATTGATTCTGCTTCTTTTGACTGTGATGCTTGTAAATTAGGAAAGAGTAAAACTTTACCCTTTCCAATCTCTGACACACGGAGCACTTCATGTTTTGACTTAATTCACAGTGATGTTTAGGGCATTGCTCCGACCCTTTCACATAGTCATTTCAAGTACTTTGTAACATTCATTGATGACTACAGCAGATTTACTTGGATTTATTGATTACATTCGAAGTTTGATGTTCTTAATGCATTTAAATTTTTTGTTCAATATGTTGACAACCAATTCTCTAAATGCATTAAAACTTTGCGCTCAGACTCAGGGGGGGAGTATGTTTCCAAGGATTTTCAATCCTTTTTAACCAATAAAGGAATCATTTCTCAACGTACCTGTCCGTATACTCCACAACAAAATGGCGTTGCGGAACGGAAAAACAGACATCTTCTTGATGTCACTAGAACTCTTCTGATTGAAGCATCCATTCCCCCTCGTTTTTGGACTGAAGCTCTCACCACGGCTGTTTATCTCATAAACCGCATTCCATCCCCTACCATTGGCCATTTAACGCCTCATTTTAAATTGTTTGGTCATCATCCTGTGTTTGATCACTTACATACCTTTGGCTGTGTTTGCTTTGTTCATTTACCTCCCACAGAAAGAACGAAACTAACAGCACAATCTCACAGGTGTGCTTTTTTGGGTTATGCCACTAATCAAAAAGGTTTTGTTTGTTATGATCCCATTGGTCGTCGTATCAGGGTTTCTCGGAATGTTATTTTCTTTGAAAATCAATATTTCTTCCCCACTCACATGGACAGTCCTCATCCCTCTTCCCCAGCTCTCTTACCAGGTTTTTCGGATCAAACCTCTGTTACTCGGTTTAATCCTGCTTTTGTATACCATCGTCGGGAGAAACCTCCCACTGCGGATGGTCCTCCCCCTGATCCTCCACCGACACATGGTTCCACAACTACTCCTCGCTTACGTCGCTCCTCCAGAACTTCTAGACCGCCTGATAGGTATGGATTTACCCATACTTCCTTGATGACCACTCTCTCTTCTATCTCTATCCCAAGTTCTTATTTGCAGGCTGTCCAACAAGATTGCTGGAACCAGGCTATGAAGGAGGAATTGGATGCATTGGATCAGAATCACACCTGGGATATTGTGGATTGTCCTTCCGGAGTTAAACCCATCGGTTGCAAATGGATCTACTCGATCAAGCTTAAATCTGATGGGTCATTGGATAGACACAAAGCTAGACTTGTAGCACTCGGAAACAGACAAGAGTATGGCATTGACTATGAGGAAACGTTTGCACCTGTGGCAAAAATGACTTCTGTTCGGTTACTTCTCGCCATTGCTGCCTCTAAATCCTGGCCTTTATACCAAATGGATGTCAAAAATGCCTTTCTCCATGGGGATCTGCAAGAAGAAGTCTATATGAGGATACCACAAGGTGTCCCCTCTCCCTCTAAGAGGAGTGTCTGTCGCCTGCGCAAATCGCTTTATGGTCTCAAGCAAGCTCCTCGGGCATGGTTCGAGACCTTCAAGGGTCGCTTATGCAAGAGTGGCTTTACCCCAAGTTCTTATGATCCATCTCTCTTTTTATGCCACTCCTCTACTGGTGTTACTGTGCTTCTCGTATATGTTGACGATATTATTATCACTGGTACAGATGATGGTATGATCAAATCCCTCCAGGCTTCTCTCAAGGATTCCTTCTGTACGAAGGATTTGGGCCCCTTGCATTATTTCTTGGGCTTAGAGGTGCATCAATCTCCCAAAGGTCTATTTGTTAATCAACACAAATACACATCAGATCTTATCGAGTTGGCTGACCTCCATGATTCTTCCCCTGTCGATACGCCTGTCGAGGTCAATCTCAAGTTGAGTAAGGATGATGGCGATCTTCTTCCTGATCCTCAAACCTACCGGCGTCTGGTGGGAAGTCTTGTCTATCTCACCATCACTAGACCTGACATCTCCTATGCCGTTCATCTTGTGAGCCAGTTCATGACCGCTCCTAGACATCTTCATTTGACAGCTATGAAGCGCATTCTTCGCTATCTGTTAAAAACTATCCCTCGTGGTTTATATTATCCAAAGGATAATCCTCTTCATCTGACCGCTTATGCGGATGCTGACTGGGCAGGCTGTCCCGACACACGCCGTTCTACTACTGGTTGGTGCCTGTACCTTGGAACTTCTCTCGTTTCTTGGAAATGCAAGAAACAAGAACGTGTGTCCAGATCTTCCGCGGAAGCTGAATATAGGGCAATGTCTTCTGCTTGTTCTGAGATTTTATGGTTACGGGGACTTCTATCGGAACTCGGGTTCGCTCAAACATCTCCTACTCCTTTGCATGCTGATAATACTGGGGCCATCCGAATCACTGAAAATCCTGTATTTCATGAACGCACCAAACATATCGAAGTTGACTGCCACTTTATTCGAGATGAATATAAGCGTGATGTCATTCGTCTTCCTCATGTCTCTACAGAATTTCAGTTTGCAGATATCTTCACAAAGGGTCTTCCTCGGCCTCGGCATCAATTTCTTGTCTCCAAATTGCTGCTTTATGACTCCCCGGCATCAATTTGAGAGGGGGTGTCAATCGAAGCAGGCCATTTAGGCCCAGTCCAGGCCCGATCTTGGCAAGCAGGCCATTTAGGCTCAGTCCAGTTTTCAGTCCACTGTTGTACTGTAGAATAAGCTATAATGTAGGATCTGTGCGATAATATAGGATCTAGAATAAGTCAAAGGATAATGCTATAATTTAGGATCTGTGCTATAATATAGGATCTAGAATAAGTCAAAGGATAATGCTATAATTTAGGATCTGTGCTATAATATAGGATCTATGGATTGTAATGAGGGAAATCAACCCCTATATATGTAAAACTACAGTCGTCTCTTGGAGGCACTGCATTCTCACCATTTTAATGGAATTCTAAACTCTCTTGCAAATGTTACCACATTCCCCAACCTGCTTTAGAAAAATAATTTTGCTGGTTCGATTTTATTTTAAAAACCAAACCAAATTTCTCTGGCCATTCCACTTTAGAGTTTAAATACAAGGTAAGGATTTGGAAATATGCATTCATGAAATAGAACAACAAATCCCGAAATTTTGACAGAAATCAAACAGTGGAGCCAGAATGAAAAAGTAATTAGTTGGATCTTAAGTTTTGACAAACCAAGTCTGCCCTAAATCTAAGAACCAGAGAAGGATAGCATAAGTTGACTGCAACTATCTATGAACACTCCTCTCACACAAAGCTTCCTTGGTTTCCTTTTGGCATAGCCTTGGATCCTTGATTGGAAAGATGGACCAATCTCCACATTGATAGAATCCAAAGATGGATTACAACCGTAAGACACACTAGAAATCATGAAACACACCATAATTGAAGAAAACTCAGTATTCTTTTCATTAACTGGAATAAGCATAAGCAACTAATTTAGGGGTGTAACGGTTCGGTTAACCGTATGTTTTGGAAAAACCGTTAACCCAACCGTATTTTACGATTTTCAGTTTTTAAAAACTGTAACTGCAACCATAAAAACCGAATAAAACCGAACCACAGTTAACCGTATAAGACATTTCAGTTATGGTTAACCGCTATAGTTCTTCTTTTCCAGTCAAAATGCAAAATACATGTTCAAAAGACTTGTTTGGTTACGGTTAACCGTTATAGTTTTTTTTCAAGTCTTATTATGTGTGGGAAATATGCATAATTTGTGTTCTAAAGATGGGTTGAGCTATTCTCAAAGAGGCATCTATGAGAGACAACATTTTGGGGCTATGGCGATGTAATATACAGGAGGTGAGGATGGAAAGATCTAAAAAGACCTAATGGGTCTGTAAAATATTAACCCCAAGAGATAATTCTAACCCCTTCAATCCAATGATGAGGGGTTTAACATGCTATAATCTATAATTCTATTGTTAGTTTAATTGCCAAAAAAAAAAAAAAACACTGTATAGTTGCCTCTTAGCTCGGCTATCTCATTAGGAAGGCCTTCCAAGTTCTAATGACTCTTGTCTACCTCAAATGCCATTACACAAATTTTCAACTTTTTAAGCAAGACATACAGAAGAATCAACCCCGTGATTCATCTTCAACTATACGAATTAACTGGTGAAAACAAGATTAAAATGGGTTAAAAAAATATTTTGGTGGTTCAAGCAGGTTTTTTTTAATCAAAATTGAATTGGATTAAACCAAACAATAGGTTTCCTTGGAAAGGGCTAGGGCCTCTTTTTCTTCTTCCTCCTTCAGTCCTTTAAATGATCGAAGCTACCTCTTTTTCTTCTTCTTCTTCTTGTTTCGTTGAAAAGAGGGGTTGCTTGGTTTTTTTACGTTTAGGGCTTAGGGCTTCATCCTTTGCTTAAAGTTAAAAAAATTACATTTTAGCCCCTTTATTTGTTTTTCTAATTTTAAGCCAATAGCCACGGTTAACTGTTTCACAGTTAACCAAACCGTATATTACGGTTCAATTCAATAATTAACCGTGAGCCATGACTGAAAATCGAAACCGAACCGTAACAGATAGTTTTTCGATTTTAAAAACCATAATCGTAACCGAACCGTGAGATACGGTTATTAACCGTCGGTTCGGTTCGGTTCGATTTAGTTCGGTCGGTTAGATAGTTTTTTAGTTTTTTTAACAACCATAGCAACTACAATAAAGCCTTGACTATATATAGAGCAGTAGAATTGTTCTTAACAACTAAGACTTTCTAAATAATATGGGAAACTGCCTAATCCTAATTAAACAAGAAATAGGAGTTAGAAATAAGATAAAAATAGAAGTTGGCACAGTAGCTCTCAATCAATTGGGCCTGTGGACTAAACCCAATGGACTAGGTTAACCCTTGGGTGTGGGCCCAGCAGATTTCTTGGGCCTGATCCATACTGCATCACCTTTGGAACCTTCATCCATATTCCATTTCAAGTCCTAGCCAAAAGGGGCATACAAAGAAAGCTACCGCTATAATTATCAATTTCATCACAGTCCCTGTTCTATAGAATCCATGGAATAAAATGTTTGATCACCCTTACCGTTCCAATGTTCCATTCCGGAATAGAAGAAATGAAAAAATATCATCATCATCAAAGCCTTATCCCAACCATGTTGGGGTCGGCTATATAAATTCTGTTTCTCCATTTCGTTCTATTTTGTACCAAATCCTTAGATAAGAAAAAACGTAATAAAATCAAGTAGGAAAATGGTTGAATTTTGAAATTTACATATTCTTGCATAATCTACACTATATAAATGGTAATTTTTTCCTACTAAAAAGCAGCAGTTTGTTTTCCTTCCTCAAAAATTATTCATGGTGGGGTTTTTGAACAAATGAAAGAGAAAGAGGTGTTTGTGGGGAAAATAAGCCATCTCATTGCCTTTAGGGGGTCAAACTTCCCTATCCATGGCACACACTGGCAAGGCAATGAGACACGTAATGGAGGGGTAGAGGCTTCTGGAGTCACTTGTGCACCATGATCGCCCAAGTGGAGAGGAGCGCATATGACCTGATGAATGGGAGGATCCAGATTAGTAAACAGCTAGGAAGCACAGGTACCGGTACGGGTACCGATGCGGGTACGGTACGGGTACGCCGGTACGACAAAATCCTTAAAAAATAGGGTACGGGTACGGCTGGGGTACGTCTATTAAAAATTATATTTTTTAAAATTTTAATAATACAATAAGCTAATAATTAAAATTTTAAAATAAATTAAAACTCTTACATGCAACAAGCCAACAATTACTTAATATCATTACAAAGTCAACATACAAACTATCGAGTTTAATATCTATCATTACAACAAAAGTCAAGAGCCATGTAAACACCAAGATTACAACAAAAACAATAAAACAAAGCATTGAAAACAAAGTCATCCATCAACTTGAGCTGCATCGCCTTCATCATCAACTAATCTAGCTTCCATGTCAGGCTCATCAAGTGAAAGATCTGCAACTTCAAGTAAACCAGCACCCTCTGATGAATCAAATGTATCTCCACTAATGTCCCAGAGCTTGGTCTCTCCTTCCATGTATTGTCGACTCCTCCTTGATAGGAGACGAATATTGTTATGCACAAAGACCAAGTCTTCACAACGGTCTGGTGTCATTTTGTTCCTTCTAATGAAGTGAATGAAAGAGTAGGTGCTCCAATTCCTTTCACAACATGATGAGGAACATGGCTGACTAAGTAATTTCAATGCTAAAGATTGGAGAGTTGGTGCAGAAGACCCATGTGCATACCACCAAATAATTGGTTCCATTACTCCTCTATTAAATTTTGAATCAAATTCCCCAAAACTTTCCAAACAACCTGAAAACTTGGCATATTCTGTTGTAACAATCCTTCTATCCTCCAGCTCTGGAAAGTATTTCTTGAGGCATATTGTTCTCATATTTGAGATCTCTTCATCCTTGTGAGGAGGAACACGATTGGGATTTTCATCAAGCCACGTTGCACTATAATACCTAAATTATAGAAAGATGAAAGTATAAGTAAATTATGAATTTTATATCATATTCAAAGAAATAACCAAATACAAAAAGTATTGGGTTGTATGTACCTAGGATTCAATGAATGTGCAAGGCAATGAAGTGGTGTGCTACTTTTGGTCCACCTTTCAACAAGTATTTGGTGCACTACAGAATAAAAATTGGACTCCTCATTTTCCAGCTTCCCTTCATGCCTATAAATGGCTACCTTCACCTTTTCAATCATTGTATCCCACATCTCATATACCAAGTGCAAACAAGGCCTATTAGTATCACAAACTCTAATCATCTCATAGATAGGCAATGTGAAAGATAATATGTAAGCTATCTTATCCCAGAAGATGTCACTCAAAACATTGTCCTTCACAAATGTTGCCTTACCAACATCAACATCCTTATAACGATTCGATTTGTCACTAATAACCATTGTCTGAAGGCCACGCTTGAGAAGATTGAACCTTTTTAGCATAACAACAGCAGATGCAAAGCGCGTCTCTGCTACAGTAAGCAACTTCATAGGCACAAAGTCATTAAAAATTGACAATCTCATAGAATGGTTCACAATAAAATTTTTCATGAACATCACATCATCAACAACGTGAGTAATCCAATGGCATTCATCATAAGCATAGGCAGCAACTCCAGTTTGCTTTGCAGAACAAATATTCTTAAGAGCAAGATTAAGGGTGTGAACTACACATGGTGTCCAAAAAATATGCGAGTATTTACCCTCAATGATTGCTCCAGCTGAACTACAAACAGGAGCATTATCAGTGATTACTTGAACCACATTTTGAGGTCCAACATTATCAATTACTTGACACATTAATTGGGCAATGTAGTGCTTGTCCTTGAACTCACCCTCACAATTAACCGCTTTCAAGAAAATTGCTCCATCCTTCGAAGCTCCCATAAAATTGATAAGAGGCCTTCTTTGGGCATCAGTCCATCCATCAGGAACAATACTTACCCCCTTCTCCTTCCATGATTGTTTCAAAGACTCCAACAATCTTTCAACATTTGCCCTTTCTCTTTTAAGTAGTGAAGTCCTCAACAAATTATAACCGGGAGGTACATACCCAATAATTTGATTTTCTGCAGCAAACTGAAAAGCTTCTACAAAATACGGATTCCGAGCCAAATGAAAAGGTAATCCACCGGAGTAGAACATACGAGCAATCAAAGAATGCAAATGTTCCCTAGCACCTTGATTGAATGCCTTCTCCAAGGCAGTACTTCCAATGGCCTTTCTTTTTTTTGGCTCATACCCTTCCAATCTAAACCCTCCACTTCCACTTCCAACATCCATTGTATTTGCCATCCTACTACTAATTGGATAAGAGGAAGGTGGTAAAGGAACATTTTTGGGTTTAGCCATCTTCTTCCGATTTTCAGCTTCTTCACTTTCCCTTTTCATTTGAAGAAGAGCATCACCCTTCACATTAATGCAACATCTGATTCCCTGTCCTTTTATTTGTAACAAATGTGCTTTGACCCTATAGTATGACCCTTGAAAATCACAATTACAATAATTGCATTGCCATTTTGCATTCGCACTTCCTCCTCCCCTTCTTTCTAATATGGTTACGTAATTCCAAAGAGGATCCACAATTTCATCAGTGCCAGTAGCACTTACACTTGCACCAGTAGAACCCATACTACTTGATGAACTCATTTTTATCCTACAACAATTAATAAATAATCAAACAACCAAACAATTAAAAATCTGCCAATATACTTAAAAAATGGAAAGGACAACAGCAACAGCAAACAACTAAGCAACGGCAATGGCAGAAAAAAAAATAGCAACAGCAGTAGCTATGGCAAACGGCAGAGCAGAAAAAAAAATAACAGCAGAGCAGAAAAAAAAGAAAAGAAAATTAAGTAGCACACATACAGAACAGCAAAAAAAAAAAAAAAAGAAATTAAATATCACAGCAAAGCAACAGCAGAGCAGCAAATACAGAGAAGAAGAAAAAAAAAACAGATGAACAAAATACAGCAGAGCAGCATAGCAGAGCAGAGCAGAGAAGAGAAGAAGAAAATAGCAAATGCAGCAGCAACAAAGCAACAGCCAACCAGAGTAGCAAGGCTGATTTGTAAAAATGATTTTCTCTAATAATTTCCTTTTCATCATATATATAATATTTCTCATGTGTATATCAAATTATAATGTCTCTAATAATAGTTCCTTCTTGAGGATTTTATGGAAAAAGATACCTATTTGAACACTATACGAAATTCATCCCAGAAAAACTTAGTGCATAAAATGGGTCCCCTGGGGCTATTTTCGTGCAGAAAAAAACAATTGTAAGGGGGAGGGGCATGCTGCAGGCAAACTAGGCTCCCACCCGAACCGGCCTGTTCTAGAGGACTCGGCTAGGCTGTTTTAAGCAGGTCAGTCCCAACCTGGCCTGACCCAACCATGAACTTGGCCTGATTAAAACCCAGGCCCCTTAGCCTTCATTTCTGGTTCTGCAACCAGAAACCTACAACTACCCAGGCCAATGTCTTCTTCTTCAAACAAGGCAGAGACAAGCGGCTGCCGTGCGAAGGAGGCAGCTGCCACCGGCAGCGATCACTCAGGCGACGGCGACTGTAGAAGAGGATGTAGTGGCGAGGAACTCCCCCGGATCCTCTTCAACTGACAGAGACAAGACTGTCTCTTCTCCAATGAAAGGCCAAGCCGAAATCCGAGCAGCAGGAAACAGGGGGGAAATATTACAGCAGTAGAGCAAAAACGTTAGGGAAAAAAAATAGCAGAACAGAGCAGAGCAGAACAAAGCTAAACAAAGCAGAACAAAGCAGCACAGTGCAGGGTAAAAAAAAAAAAAGAAGGGAAGAGGACCTGCGGTTGTGGCTGACGTGCAGCGGCTGGTGCGGTGAAGTACGGCAGCTCGTTTCTTCAACGGCGGAGTGCGGCAGCTCGTTTCTTCAGCGGCGGAAGTGCGGCTGGTCCTCTTCTTCTTCATCTTCTCCTTCTTCTCCTTCCCTTTCTCCTTTCTTCTTCAATCGGCTATCGCTCGTTTCCCGTCAGACGAAGAAGAACAGGTGTGCAGCGGCTAGGCTTCTTCTTCTTCTTCTCCTTCCCTTTCTCCTTTCTTCTCCCGTCAGCGGCTGGGTGTCTTCGTCTTCTTTCTTCTTCTGCTGTCGCTCGTCCCAATCGACTGCAATCGGGCATTAGGGCAGAAGGGAAATGTTTTATATAAAAGGGATTTTACACTTTGCCCCCTCCTTTTTTCTTTTCTTTTAAAAAACGTATAAAACATTAAAAAAAGGAGATATACGTACCCGATACGTACCCGATACGTACCGGGTACGTACCCATAAAGTCAAGACGTACCAGGTACGTATTGACCGTACCCGGTACGTCTTTTGCCGTACCCGTACCCGTCCCCATACCGGGTACGTACCCGGTACGTGTACGCCTGTATTTTAGGAGTACCCGTGCTTCCTAGGTAAACAGAGATCTTGAAGGGTGTGGAAGTATCTAAAAGACATTAGCGTAAAGATCTAGCGTACGCTTGTAAATCATAGAATTATGTAGAGATTTGTGGAGTATTCTAGACTGGTTGCATAAGTCTTAGGAGTAGGGTAAAAGTTTCTATAGAACTGTCTAAAAGTTTCTCATCTGTTGGATGAGTGATAAGAGGTTTAATCTTCACCATGAATAGTATAGTGTAGAACTAAAAATATAGGGATCTCCACAGTCATTTGTAAACAAGCAAGTTTGAGGAATCAATAAAAGCATTTTAAGTGCTCTCTTCTTGGTGTCGGAGCAGGAAAGCCTTCATTTAAGTTTGGTTTAAGGTTTAGACTCATACTGAGAAAGGGAATTTTCTTTGTCTGTAACCAGATGGTTCACCAATATCTCATGGGCCCAGCACACAAAGAACTTATGTATTTAGGATAGCGGTATTATAGGATTTTATGTGGTTGGTAGTCAAGTTCTTATTGGACATTTTAATCACCAAAAAGTATTACCTCAGAAACATTAGTTGTAACGTATTATACTAACATGTCCTCCCAAGTGTAACTTGATCCCCATTTCCTATAAATAATCGAACACCTTTTAAGAGAACCTCCCCCAATTTAGAGTCTAGATCCTATGAGTCTTTTCCCCACGGTGACCGTGAGTGGACCAATCATGGTCCACCACATCCCCGTGGGTCAAAAGCATCAGAGGATCCCGATTCCCCAATTTAACAGCCCTACTTCAAAAAATCCCCTTCCAAAGAGATGAACAACCCCTTTTCATGTACTGACCATTTACTATTTTGCTCGCTTTTTTTTTTTTAATAGTTTCTCACCATATATTCTCACAATAACTTTCTCCATAATTGATGTAGGCCAGATCCATGATTGGCCAACTCATTGGACCCAGATCCAATGAAGAGTTCACAACTACAATTATTTTTAGAATTTCATGTTGTCTGAGATTTCAAGTGTTTTAGGAATTTCTTATGTTTAGAAGTGGCTACTAGGATTAAATTAGAAGTCTTTTATTTTATGGATTGTTTCCTTAGTTAGAGAATAGCTTAACTATATAAAACAATGTAATCCCTTCTTATGGGACACATTACATTGATATTGAATAAGATTTTAGTTTTCTCTTTCAGAGTGAGTTGATTTTTTCTTTTAATGTGGGACCTGGACAACCTATTCTAAGCCTTTTGGCTTGGAGAGTAATCCATTGGCTATTCTTCTTCCCTGTGTTACTATAATTGGTATTAGAGTGAAGATCCATTCTCAAATCGCTAGTCCGAGGTAACTCGGGTATCCCATCTTCGTATTTCCTTTCATCCATCCATCCATTGTCATCGCCATCCCATCATCCTCATCGTCGTCGTCGTCATCGTCATCATCATCACTACCCCACTACATCACCACAAACACCAACCCACCCTTCCATCAACCACCCCACCACACAAATCCACCCTATGTCACCAGAGCCCAATCTCTATGCTACCCAACCCCTCCTAGCCTTATAGATAGCCCAAATTAACCCCTTCCGCAACGCCAATCCCAACCCCAAAAAACCCTAACTAAACCTTCCCAAAACCCAAAACCCATCCAACCCACCCACAATAACCGCAGAACTAGAGCAACTCCACCTTTAAACCCTAATCAAGATTCCAACAGCCTTAACCCACTCCATCCACTCAAGCACCTCCACAGAAACCTCTCTCCCCTTCCGCAGCCCTAAACCTAAAACCATCGCCCCTTCATCTAGAACCCAAACCTTTCCCGAGTATCGTACTCCACAAACCACACATCATCCAGCCCTGACCCCACGAACACCATTCAAATCGCGCCAACCAAACTCCGGAAAAACCCCAAGCTAGTCCCACCAACGTCAGATGACAACCAGAACCCCACATCCACTTTCGCAACCCATCTCGTCTCAGCCGAACCCTAACTCCATCTTCCTCACCATCCAAACCATTGCACCCCATCCCCTGTTCTTTCCTCTATTTCCTGCGATTCTCAATTGACCCGTCCCTAAACCGAACCAAACCCAACCCAATCTCCACAAATCTCGAACCCAACATTACCAGCCCTTCCGCCAAAGGCTCCAACCTTGTCTTCACCCATCGCAAACCCCTCTACCGAACCCATTCCCTCCCTCTTTAGGACATCCCATCCCCACTCCCACACACAAAAGGAGCAAAGAAAGAAAGAAGGTTTGGTTTGCCTTTGTTGTAACGTCATCCCGATCTTCTATCACTGGTGTCATCCTCATTACCCTTCCTCATCCAGGGCCCATCACGTCTCCCTTCCACCTCTTCTCGCAAAGCCACAGTTGAAAGGAAAAGGCTCCAGACCTTTCTTTTTGTTTTTTCCCTTTCATGCAACATCGATTTCAAGACAGAACGCTAGTAAGGGGTCTCCGGCTCACACGTGCCCAGGGTCCGACTTCTGGTTAACCCCGACCCACTAGAAAAAGAAAGGAAAAAAAAAGGGGGGCAGCCAACAGAGAGTCAAGCTCAACAGAACACAATCAAGTTATTTCTACTTGATCGATCTCAGCAATTGATTCTCCAAAGAGTTATGTATTGGCCATTTGAATTTGGGCTCACAATCCATCTTCCCATGTATATTTCAGTCACCAAGATCAAGCCATCAGGTCAGTCAGTTTTTTGGGAATTTAGAAGATTTCGTTTTCTTGCATCAAAGTCAATATATATATATATAGATCCTCCAATGAAGTTCAAAGAATGCAGCATGAGCATACATGAGGCAATTGGTATTTTGAGAATCAATTATTAGTCGAACAATTTCTCAATTTGAACAATTTCTCAAGCTGATGAATGTTTAGATCAATTTTCAAGACTGCATCAAGTATGTGAATTGGAAAAAAATGAGTTGCATGATTTGATTCATTTTATTAGAGGCTTGAGACCAAACATATTAGAGAAGATGAATCCTTGTAACACCATTTACGAAGCATACGATGAAGCTATTCGTGTTGAGCGCATGCTTGACGGCCCCACAAGCGTCAAGTTAAGTCCCAAAAAGAAAATTCTCAGCAACGAACATGAGCTCATGTCGTGAAACAAATTTTGCAAGATAAGATAACCCTACATTTGTCGTACGTCAACTTCTCAGCACCACTACAGAAGAAGAAGCATAGTGGAAAAAAACTATGATATTCCACACGCAAGTAAAGTATGAAGACAGGTTAGTCAATTTAATTATTGATCATGACAGTGCAATCAATTTCGTAGCACAAGAAGTTATTAAAAAACTCAATTGGCCTACAGAGCAACTCACGAAGCCTTACAAAGTCACATGATCTAGTGATTTTGTCTCATGGTTACCTAATTCGCAATTCAGTCAATTTGAATTCGAGTTTGCAATTCGTAGTTCGACCCTTGAGCCGATTAGAAAATTCGATGGGGTAGCCCCATTTAGTTCGCTTTTCAATTTGCTTAATTTGAAATTCGAGTTCAACGAGTTCGTTTCATTAATTCTAATATATACTTTTTATTTAGTAGTCAATAATTCATGGGTCTAATTTTACATACATAGATATTCAAATGAGAAATATCCTCATGTCTTGCTTATTTTTTTGGCACTAACTTACCTATGACCAAGCTATCCCCTCCATACACCATCCCCTATGAATAGCCACAAGCACAATAACATGCACCCAACCATTCTAAAATCGAAAAAAAAATTATGCATACTAAATTCATTATTCATGAGGGCAATAGATGATGGGTTAGGATAATCTATGGGATTTTTTTATCTTCTAAAATCATTTGACCCCATTTATTTTATGGTTCATGTATTTTATATATAATCAATCTAATAGTGGGCAAAGTGAAATTTTGCTAATAGATTATAGAGAATCACATTTCTAGATACAATCAATTTGACACTCACTTGAAGTGTGTATATATATAGGGCTTTAATCCTATGAGAACTATCCTCACGCACATACCATGAGAACTTTTTATGGGACTCACTTGTGGCTCTCATTTAGGAATGAGACTAGGGGGATGGAAAGATCTATGTGGGATCACGCCACATATCAAGTTTGACCCGAATCACATGTCCCTAATCCCTTCATCCGTGGCCCACAAATTTAGTCCATTCAAATTGATGCACAGTTGATCCAACGGTCTAATAAATTTGGATCTAACCAAAACTTGGGGCGAGCAACTATCGAGGGGGTCCCTATGTATTACAAGGTTTGAATTGGATGATAGATGGGCCCCACCTAGAGTTCTTACAAAAAAATGGTGAGAACTAGTTCTCATTGATTATTTCCCACATATGTATGTGGTAGAATTAATTTAAGTATCTTGGATTTCAAAAGTAGGCCAAAGTAGGCCACTAATGAACTCATTGCAAAGGTCAACGAATAATGAGTGTCCTCTAATCTGGATGTGCTAGTAAAAGTTGTGGCATTATTGTTATTCTTCTGAAATCCAAGGTGTTATCTATACCCTATCTTTGTTGTACTAGTATGTACTGTCTCCTTCATTTTCGAAAAGGAGAGAAAAATAGAGCATATGCAGAGGGGTTTTTTTTTTTCTTTTCTTTATTTTAACCAGAGGAAAGGATCTGCAATCTACAAGCTGAACTTTTATTTGAATCGAACCAAAGTTCAGTGACTTTTCTAGCGCAGATATGCTACAGCCTACAGGTCGGAGTACACTGCAGTTTTGCAAAATTATAAAAATAAGTAAATAACTTTATCTTCCTCAACAATGGTTCTGGACGACACCGAATTAGGGATTTTGAGATTTTCAAACTCCACAAATTGAACAACGATTTATTAAAATTGAACAGTTTGTGATTTGGAACCCTTTGGACTGAATTAGGTAACCATGTTTTGTCATTCGCGTGACTCATAGATGTTTGGTATCTTTTAAGATTCGTGGATATGAAGATAAAATTTGATGTGATGTAATCCCTATGAATATAACTCATATTCTTTTAGGAAAACCATGATTTCTGATCGAAATATTCACAATGATAATAACAATAACACATATACCTTCATGTGGAAAAGACGATGGATCACGCTCCTTCCATAATCCCTTTCAACTAAAGAGCCAAAGGAAGAGCCAAAAGAAGAAACAATTATCAAGGCTACAATTGCAAAGCAACAACAAAGAATGGAAACTGTCATGATAAAGTCAGACGAGACATCATGTGGCACTCCAAGAATGGATGATACTTTAATAGAATTAGAAGACAAGGAGCCCAAAATTCTTTCTACGGACATTGCTGATCTACAAAAGCAAGAGGCAAAGAAAGAAGTACATGCGGACATTAGTCATCCAATGGATATGATTGCACCACCAATTTCAGAAAAGCCAATTGAATCATCAGAAGTCAAAACAATTGTCCCAATGGTTATGCAAGAAGATCAAGTCATTGAAATCCCACACATTGTCTTCATCTTCAGAGATCAAACATGGATGATAGACAGCCAACAATTGAAGGATCTAATTGTTAGATCACACATTGAAGCTGCATGCCCTGATCAAAAGAAACAATACCTCCAACATACTTCTAAGTGGGAGACAAGATCAAATCATGCTTTCAATTCATGTCCCCAAAATGAAGCTCAACAAGTGACCCGGAAGTTCGTTTGAATGATTTTCGATACAAGCGGGCATTTATTGAACTCGAGGACAAGTTCTCCTCCAAGAGGTGGAGAACTCATGCAGGCGAGATCCATGATTGGCTAGCCCATTGAGCCTAGACTAGGCTATATAGAAATTTTTAGAATTTCATGTTTTCTAGAATTTCAAGCTTTGTAGGAATTTCTTATATTTAGAAGTTGTTATTAGGATTAAATTAAAATTCTTTTATTTTATGGATTGTTTCCTTAGTTAGAGAATAGCTTAACTATAAATAAAGAGGTAATCCCTTCTTATGGAACACATGACATTGAAATTGAATAAGATTTCAATTTTCTTCTCTAGAGTGAGTTGATTTTATCTTTTTATGTGAGACCTAGACAACCTATTCTAAGCCTTTTGGCTTGGAAAGCAGCCCGTTGGCTATTCTTCTTCCCCGTGCTGCGTTAATAATGCCTCTCCCAAATATCCAGCACTATTTTTGACAATAGTAACCATAGTTTTTTCCATAATGCGATCATTTTGAGAATGACATCTTCCATTGCTAATCTCACCCGTCTACCATTGATAAGTGAATCTTCTTTTTAGCTCCATTTCTATCCCATAAGAAGTTCCATTGGATCTCCTCAATAAGTTAGCCTCTCTCACAAGAATTTTTAACAAAAATAGGTAGTAAATGGGTAGATTTGCAGGTGATGATTTAGTGTTATTTAGAAGCATATATATAATATATATTATAAATAGAGAGAGAAAGAGAGAGAGTTTTTTTCTAAGATGGCAATTTCTTTTTAAATCACTCAAAACCCAGGTCCCACATGGGTGTAGCATTGACTTTTGCACCTAATGGAAGATGAGGAGAATTAAATGGATAAAACCTATCCATTGAAGATAGTGGAGCAGAAAGAGATGAATCATTCAATGTTGCCCATTCCATGGAACTTTTGGCAACATTCACCCTCAACCTGAAAATCCAAGGTGAATTGTGGGCATGGGAAGAGGTGGTTGGGGTGGGGGGGAGATCCCGGAAAATAATTGTGCAAACTCAAAATGAGTACAGTGTCCAAAATATCTAGGATGATGTTTTTTGGACTCGGACTTAGGCCATTTGCCACCATTATGAAGAGGAAACGTGAGATTGGATTGCCCTGTTGTAAGGCGTTGGACCTCACAAAGAATACTTTGGGAGCCATTCTCTAGCAAAGAATTGTTTCGTCAGGAGTCAAGATACACACGACTATCCAACTGATCTGTTTTGCCCCAAAGCCATTCATGATGTACAATAGGAAGGACCAACCCACATGATAACAGTTTCTCTAGAAAAATCGTGCATACTATGCCTGGCTTTCCTTCCCTTTCTCTACTGTAGATGTCTCTTTTGCGATAAAGAAACCATCTAAAATTTGTCTTACCTGAACAATAGCACCTTGAAAGGCGCTTATAATTCGCCTCACAACCTCCATCACTCTATTTTCTATAACTTTCGAGATGATTTTGTACCCAATATTTGATAACCCAACTGATATGTACAAATCAGATATATTATATAATGTTTATACGTAAAAGTATAGTATTAACTTTATTTTTACAGAAATAAGCAATGCACAAAACACACCTTTCACCTCCTGGTTGCATGATCATACCCCAGCTCTAACATGGTTATTAATCTTCAATATTATCCTATTTTGAGACAGGTCCAGAGTTGGGTCTGTGTCCGACCAGGTCCATTGGAGTTGGGCCAGGATCAAGGTGTGTAAATTTAAGTCAGAGTTGGGTCTGAGTTCTCCATGGACCCAACTCAAAACTACCCCATTTGCATCCTTAGATCTGTCCACCACCCCAACAAAAACAAGCTGCCGTTATGTGACACATGCCCCAGATCCTTTCACAATGAAGGCAGCATGCACTAGAAACAATTTTAGATATACTCATATCCAAATAATTCTGTCGTTAAAAGAGAGATACATACGGACACACACGAATGCAGAGAGAGAGAGAGAGAGAGAGAGAGAGAGAGAGAGAGAGAGCAAAAAATGTTCACAGAAGAAAAAGGTAGCACATATGATTGGTTGATTAAGATCAAACAGCAGTCTACTACTACTTCAACAAGACCTAATAAAATCCATATGAACACCATGAGATATTCTAATTGCAAACAACTCAACAAAAGTGAATATAAAACTGAAATTTTAAATAGAGAGCTTCGCTATATGCAGGTAACCATTTCACCACTCAAAACATAATTAAGATAGGATTTCAAGCTTAAAAGTTCTCTAGAGAAGACCAA
This sequence comes from Sextonia rubra, assembly GCA_037013555.1. NCBI lineage: Eukaryota > Viridiplantae > Streptophyta > Magnoliopsida > Laurales > Lauraceae > Sextonia > Sextonia rubra. The sequence goes on along the minus strand of JASUAD010000007.1, from coordinate 10,584,718 downwards.
TCTAAGAATTTTGAATATTTATCAGGTCAATGGCTAATCATTCAAGACTGAGTTTTGAGTGGTTCTGATATCCTAAACCATATCAGTTGCGGTGATACTGAATTGCTGCAGGGACTTCCAATGCAAGTTCCAATTTCTGCCCCCAACTGCAAACCTAAAGCAGAAATGGACAGTTATCCATTCTGGTATAATATTAATTAAAATGTATTAAAAAAAACCTCAAAGGAATTTGACAGAGAGAGAGAAAGATAATGTAGTTGCACCATTTAACCGAAGATATGTGACCAGTTTTCTCTTTTGTCTAGAATGTTAAAGCATTGATGCCTCAAAGGCTTAGACGGATGAAGCAGAACTCATCTAGACAACCCATTTAGAACTTCCAAAATTTAAAGATTATGTGTGCAGAGAACTAAAAAGAAATACCTCAACCAAAGTATTTGCAAGTTTCTCTGATGTGTGGCGTAGCAAGCGCGCCAATAGTTCCTGTTGCCTCCATCCAGTAAAAATGCGCTGTCCATGTATACACCTCCTGCTTCTCATCTTCCGACACTCAGCCCATCTACGGTGTCCTTCAGACCTATAGAACTTCCCATAATAGAAAGACAAAATATCCCCCATTCCTTTACCCCCAATAAACCTCTTCACATGAACAAGATTCTTCCCAAAAATGTAGAGACCAAGGAGAAAACTCTCTTGCTCCATTTCACTCCAAGAGCTCCCTGATGAACCGGGCATTGGATAGTAATTGTTGCTTTCATGCTTCTGCATAAGGTTAGGTTCCTTATATTGTGGTGAGAACGTGTCGACATTCATCTGATTACCTAACATCTTGTAGTCTTGATCCTCTGAAAATCTGAGTCCTTTCCCATCATCTGATGCAACATCAAGAATCCCAAGTTTAGGTGCTGAATCTTCTGGAACTGTTGCATTATGGTCTGAAATGTCTGAAAGTTCAGCTATGAATTGGCCCAATTTACTTGTTTTGGAATTCATAAGCGATTCATTATTGTCTTTAGATAATACAAACTCAGTTTTATTTGTATGAATTGTGTTGCCAAGAAATTCCAGCTCTTTGTGATTGGTGAGATGGTCTACACAATGAACCCACATAACAGGGATGGACAATCCTACAGAAACAGAGCAGTCACCATCAACTATGCCTTCAGCATGAGCTGCACTTGCCTCAAGACCATCCAATTGCATCATTAGAGGAGGAATTTCCACCTGATACTGATCTCCCAGTCGAGGAGTTACCTCTGGGTCTCCATAAATACCACCTATCTCAGGAGAATCTGGAGAAACCAACTGATGAGCAGATGTGTCTTCCATGCACTGATCGTGATATGCTTCAACTGAATCCATCTGTCATACAATACAATGCTACAAAATGTTAATTTCCATGAATGTGATTAGACTACTTTAGAGTATGTCTCTATATGCCAAGCAACCTACAATGAACTGCTTGATGCCTTTCCAAATCTCATTTAGCTTTTGAGATTAAAAAACTAAAGACCCTTTTTTCAACAAACTTTTTATATGGAGCAAAAATCAAACCAATAGATGAAGGATGCATAATGCTTTACCCTGATTGGCATTTCATTTTGTTATTTGGGGTACTAAAAAGATGTCCATCTCATTTTTGAAGGAATGGGAATAGAAATAACTCCAAGCAACAATAATAAGTCTAGCAAAACGTGTTTATCATAATTAGATTATTAACATGATTATTATACTCTCAAATTTGTTATTTCCACATGAACAGCCAGAAAGGTCATGATTAATGGGTAACCATTTTGGTGTTACAAAACCTAAAAACTTACAAATTTTGCCTCATGAGTCCTGATTCACACATTTAAACACAATTGGCAGACTGATAAACCACACAACACACACAGAAAGAGAGAAACAAATGTATGTTATGGTGAGAGATTTACCTATGCATTTGAATAAGAGCTGTAAGAAGTGTAGAAATATTAGACTTTCACGGTCTAACAAGAAGTCCATTTGCCACACCTTTTTTCTAATTAGGCAACTTTGATGTCTAGTGTCTACTCACACAAAAAGAACTCCCAGAGGTTCTGGGAAGTTCCAGGTCAGATTTTCATATCCTCATTCAAAATACAACTGATACATACTAGCACGGTTCTTCCACCTATTTCTAGAACTCACTTTTGAAACCCAATTATACTAAAAAAATTCCCGTTTAGAGAAATTTCAAAAATTAAAAAAAAAAAAACACACACACACACACACACACACTCACAAACCAGACAAAATTCGATCATCTGATTTGAAAATTCTATTAGGACCCGATAGCGTTTAAACCAAAAATCAACAACTTTCATCACAAGGACACATAACATGATATTTAAATATCTCCCACCATTGCCATCACTATCATCATCAAAAAAGCCTTATCCCATCGATGGGGGTTGGCTAAACGAGTTTATAATAAAACTAATGTTAGACCTCACAAAAGAGTCTGGCTAGTTTTTAAGCCAACTGTCAATCAATACAACCCTCCCTTATCTAGGTTGGGTATGGGACATGGAGCAAATCAACTTGTGTTGGGAGAAAAGAATGATAAATTAAACAGCTATAAAAAATATTAAATTAAAAAAAGAGAAAAATCTACAGCAACCCAAGCACATTACACGTAGTGCTTTAATGAATCCCATTTAACTAAAACCCATTAGCCATTCAATCATGCAGATAGGGCTAAGATCCAGACAGAAATTTTGAATCCAATGCATCAAAGTCATCGGCATTTCACTATAAAAAAAGCATCCCAATTTCTTTCTCCATTAAGACCCTCCTGGGGGCTAGCACTCAAGATAAAACACCCCCCCTATCATGACCAATAAAGCATTAATATAGAACTAATAGTAATATTTAACATCTTACTCAGTTCCAAGATAACAAACCAGCATTAACAAGATCTCAAACAAATACATAACAAAGACACCACCAACAGCCACATGAACCAACCACAAGAAGCAGCCACATCAAAATATCAACAGACAAAAGCTTCAAAAGCAAAAGAAACCCAACAACAATACCAATCATTTCAAAGAAAAACCCCCCACATAACCATGTCAACAAGAAATCACTGTTTACTTAGGACAATTCATGTTTGATCCATTAAACAAAGCTGGGTTATTCACTTTGAGCAACAACAAGAACACTAACCACCAAAGTACATTAAAAGAAAAAAAAACCATTGATGAGAAGCCCCATTAAAGAAAGAAAGACATGCAAAAAGCTTATAGAAGGGCAAGATATGTTACCTCTTCCATTCAACAGACTCAGACGTCGAAACCCACGTGAGAGAAGATGGGTATTCTTTTTTTTTGCTTGGGAACCTCGATTGCGTGGCTTTTGATGGAAATAACACACACAGGAAGAGAGAGAGAGAGTTCAATAAAACTGGGTTTTCATGGAATTTAAGATAACTGGGTTTTCATGGAATTTAAGATAACTGGAAGGGGAAGAAAAAGAGAGGGAAGGCGAGAAGAGGAAAAACGCGAAGAAAAGTCGTTCCTGGAGAGCGAGAGAGAGAGAGAGAGAGAGAGAGAGAGTACAGACAGCGTGCGGAGGTTTTGAAGAGTGTCCTCGAGACTTAGATTTATCTAATTGCAACGTGGGGCCCATCAAAGTTGTGATCTGGACCATTGATCTGATGGTCTGCCACCCCAGATAGGAGGTGCCCAATTCAAGATTCAGTATAGACCGCTGGATCTGTCTCTTTTCATCCATTTGATTGCCTAGGTTCACAAGTTGTGGACCCCGCCCGCATGAGTGGAATCGTTGGGGTGGAACATCCCCATCAGTTGAATGCATTTGATAAATGGTCTGGATCACTTAAGCATGGGCCACACTAGTGAGCCCTTCATGCCAGAGGATGTAATTTGCTTATCATGGGGTGGAGGTGGAATCATTATATCCTCAGGTTAGGTGAGGAATTTATATTGTACGGACTTTATGATGGAGAAATGCCAAGCCACTGGAGCACCTGGAAATGACCAAGACCACCTTTTTTACTACGGCGGCACGCATTTTGGTTGATCCAATTCATTCTTATCATAATTCTTACCTCACGTATCTATTGAGCCAAATTTCATAACTAGGGTTTGTTACCCATTGGTTAAACTCCACATTTAAACCAAATTATTTATTGATCAATTCAGCAGTGCAACCACTATGATTTAAGTGGAATTTTTAGCGGATGTCAATACGTAGTGTGATATGAAATATGAACAAGTTGGATCAAACAATGATAATTCACCCTCATTTGACAAAGAAGTAGTCAGTTATTTTTGTGAGTGATAACTTAGATCAAATGTCTATAGATTCAAAGTCCTGCTTGCAATGACGCAGTCACCTTATCAAATAAAACAGGACTCATAACAAATGGGCCCACCCTCCATTATCTGTTCCTATTGAGTGGGCCACAACACACTATTTCAATGGGCGGAATCTGGCTTTTTGCCAGACTCGATATATGGAGTCTACGTGCAATGAGTCAATTTGATTCAGAAAAAGTAGGCCAGCACATGTCACAGTCGAAACGGCTCCTTGCATACAGAGCTGGGTTGCTGTTACACTTCATTATGTGTGGCCTTTTCTCCATGATCATGTGATCTGCACCCTATAGATGAATCTCTAATAACCCCACCAGACGGCAGATTCTACAAAATTCTTTTCTGATTAGAAGGTTGTAGTCCTTTGATTGTGGGTCTGCAAATAGACGGTTACGAAAGCATACTCCATTGGACCAAAATGAGGACAGATATTAAGTCAACCTCATCGTAAGAGAAGTAAATTCGAGGTGAACACACATGCACTTTGATTGTGTCATATTGATATTTACATAGATAAATCAGTCATGTTTAGCCGAGGCACTCATGGTTGAATGGTTAAGTATCACAAATAAATATTTGATATAATGAATAGAAAATGAGGTGGTAAAGTAATAACTGAAGACCTGGCAAACAGGTCGATTTGACCAAATTCAAGTCGAGTCAACCCAAATTCGAATTTATTGGTTCCAACCCTAATTCATCCGTTTTTAAAAGAGGTTAAAAACCTTCAACTTGCACCCACGGCGGGTCTACCGAATCCGACCCGCCTAACTTAAATTTAATGCAGGTTGGGTCGGATTGAGCCGACCTAATATATTTAATTCTCATTTTGTGTATAATTTAACTCATTTTATGTGGCCTAATTTCATTTGTAAAGCTCTCCTTTCATTTAGATTCATTTAAAATGTTACATTGAGCATGAATTTATAATTTATCAATTTTTAAGGTGTAAAAAATTGGAAATCTATAAATATTTTTCAACCCATTTATTGAGAATTTGAGATAATCTATTTTCAATTATTGTCCATTTTATAATTTCATATTTGATTATAATAATAAGACTCATCAACGATATTGTATTTCGTTTATATACATATTTTAAGGTAAATTTATATGCCAACATAAAAATAAAAAACATATATCAATATGTCAACTACAAACACATCATATTTTCAAATGAAAAAATAACTTTTATATTCTAAGTATTAAAATTTTACACAATTCCTCCACAAAAAATTAAGAGTATATAGTTTATGGCTCACATAAATAAGAAAAGTCACATAAAAATTGAAAAGTCATGGTAATTTAGTAAAATCTAAACGGGTCAAACGGGTTAGAGGTAGGTTAAGCGGGGCAACCCTTATCCAACCCGTTTATATATGGGTTGGTAAATCATAACCCTAACACGACCCGTATTTCAAATAAGTTGGGTTAGGCGGGTTAGAAACGGGTTGGGTCAGGCTAGGTTGGTGGGTCAGTTGGATTTTGCCAACACGAATAATAACATAACCTTATTGATAAAAATGGAAATTTAGGGTGAACACATGCACTTTGATTGTATCTTTTTGATATTTTGAGAGATAAATCAGCATATTTAATCAACACTTGCGTGGTTGAGTGGTGTTGCTCATCGGTGTCAAAAAGATGCAATAGAATCAATCCCCATATTTCCAAATGAATAGCATCACTCATGGCCAATGAGCCAACCTAGTCAGACAAAAAATTTGTCATGGTATGATAGGCAACTGTATTAGGCAAGTCATAGAAAAAAAAGAAAAATAATCTAGCAAAATTTTTTTAATAATAATAATAATAATAATAATAAAATGGATTGAATTGATTATCATCTAAAGGGCCACCTTATGCATACTCAAATGATCTATCCAAAATTTTATCGCACCAACAATGCTTCTCTCTCATAGCCTTAGATGAATAGAAAAAATGGATCATGAGGATTTTATTTAATGTCAAATAAGCCATGATGGCTCAATTGGTTTGAACCTTGGATTTGCTCCCCAATGTCTTAAGTTCAACTCCCAAACCTTACATTATTCGGGTACTAAGGGGTCGTTTGTTTTGGTTGATTTGCATAGGTAAATGAACCACATGTGTAATGGTTACACACCATCACGTTTGTTTTCACTTATTTATGCATGAAATGTGTAAAGTAAATGTGAAAATGGTATGAAAATAGCTTGAAAATCAGGTGAAAATTTTCACATCTCAACAGGTTTGAAAACATTACCCATGTTATTGTTGAGAGGCGGGTGAATAGTAACTACCATTAACAGTCCGTCTTTTGCATTTTTTTTATTTTGTGGGCCCCAAAATTGAAATCTGAACCGTCCAAACTCTTCTAAAGGTCAAAAACAGCTCAAAGACCAATTTTCAGCCGTTGGATCATCATATAACTTGAGATATAATCAAAAAAGTTGAGACCGTTGGATGTGTTAAACCGGTGATTGAACCCATTCCGCCTTTCTTTATTTTTTTTTTTACTCCTGTGGGCCCCTTAATGTAAACCAGAACCATTGAAACTCTTGTGAAGACTGAAAACGGCCATGAGACCAATTTTCAGCCATTGGATCATCATACAACTTGAGATATGATCAAAACAGTTGAGACCATTGGATGTGGTTAAACCCATAATTGAACCCAGTCCGCCTTTTTTTATTTTTTTACTCCTGTGGCCCTCTAATATAAATCAAAACCGTTGAAACTCTTGTAAAAACTAAAAACGGCTTGGAGATCAATTTTGAATGTTGGATCATACTATAATTTTAGATATTTACAAAAAGATCTAACAATAAAAATCTGAAATTCTTAATTTTATGGGCCCCATCTTAATGATCTGAACCGTCCAAACTCTTTAAAATGCCTTTTTTGACTTAGAGATGTAGTCCTTTTCTATATATATTTTAAGATATTTGTGATAAATCATGAAAAGTGGCAAAAATATTATGATAAACGGTGAACCATTAGATTTCTTTTAATTTACATATGAAAAGGTGTAAAAATGACAAACAATTGAATTCATTTCACATGTGAGTCAATTGCATATGCAGATGACTCACATGTGAGTCATTTACCTATGTAAAGCATTTTCATATGACATGTGAAATTAACAAACGACTCCTAAGTGCATGATCATGTATGTTTGTCAAAATCGGATAAATCCCGAGCCAAAGCCAAAGGTAATAAAACTGGGCTGGTAAAGGATATCTTAGGTCATAAAAAAAAAAGCCTTGATATTACAACTGGAGGGCATATTCGTTCTTCCAAACACTCTTTTTTTCTTTTTTTTTTAACTCTCTGACAAAAACTTAAATCTTTTCATCAACTGGGAATTATTGAATTTATACATAATATTTCATAGAAATCTTTCTTTCTCAATGATATCTCAAGAAAATCAATATTTATCAAAATAAAACAAAAATTAGAAAATGGCTTTATGAGTATCATACTTTCTTTTCTGATACTAATTATTGGAAAACTCTCCTACTTTTCTCAAACCCGAAAATGATAGCTTACCCGTATGTTAAGATGAATTAGTTTTCACTTTTTGAACATGGCTTCCTCCTTAGTTTTCACTTTTTGAACATGGCTTCCTCCTACTCCTTCCATGTGCAATATTTTCTCTCATCCCTCTCGTCCCATGTGCAAATTTCCACCTCGATTTGTAGGTTCTCTTCTCGAATGTGCCCGTCTTTAATTTTAGGACCCAACCCCCTTTGCTGGGACATCATAGGGAAAAAAAAATTTTCTCCAAACCTATAATTATCCCAACAGATACCACAAGAAAGAATGGAGAAGGTTTTCCTTTACAAGATAAATCCAAACCATATCGGTGTATCGCCAAGCCGAAATGTGACACCGATATTTCAACCCATGCTAGGCACCTGTTACACCTTTCCTTAATCTGGCATAAATGCGAGACCAGTAACACGAACGGACGATTTTTGACATTTATTATACACAACTGGCTATATGGCACGTTCTTTGATTCTACGACTAGGACCATGGTCATTTTTGATGCAGATAAATAAGGCCTCTTAAGCCTGGAACTATTAGCTTGGATGTTCAAGATTATCATAAGTAAGCCTAATTGAATGGTCGCTTGAATATCTTAATACTAGATTAAAGATGTGAACCATTTTCTCTAACGAGAAGTTCATATGGTCCACCAATCAGACCAGATTCATGGGGATTAGCTATCAAAATTAGTAAATCTTTAGATCTCTCTCTTTATTTGCTTTAAATCTATAAAAAAAACACATTATTATTTTTTACTTTTGGTACATCTTACAATTTAGATCTAATGCGTCACAATATCTATTTGGTTGTGTATTTTATTTTATTTTTTACAAAAAAACAAGGCCTTATTTTGTGTGTGCCTATATACACATATATATATGACAAAATTATTATACATATGTCTTTCATACTGTGGTGAGGGATACTTCCATTTTTGAAAAATATTAATGTGCAAAATGAATTTTTGTTAAGTCTAAAAAATGAATTATCCCTCACCTTATGGTAAGAAATTGATGCATAGTGGTCTTTCTCATATATACATATATATGTAGGACAGAACTACTATGCATATGTCTCTCACCATAATAATTTTGTCCTTATATAGTAATTTTGTTATATATATATTATGAGATGTATCATCATAGGTGGATGCCTACATAAGATGAATTAAATTTAGAATCTATTGTAATTAGGGTTTCTCGATGAGGAGGTTACCTTTCCTATAAATAAACATCTTCCCTTTGTATGTACATATATCTCTAAATAAGGAGATCTCTCTATTCCTCTCTATTCTTGTGTTTGATATTTCGCAACACGTTATCAGCACGACTTTGCTCGCTACAAAATAATCTCTGAGGAAGGAGCGAGATGGCAGAGAAAGGAGATTTCACATTTGCCCAAGAAGGAAATGGGAAAGGTTGGACCAGTTTTGACTGGATCCAGATGAACAAAGCAAAGAACGGGATCTATCATGATGACAGTGGCCCACCCGTGAAGGCCTAGACCATGGATGAGCTCCATTCGCTGCCAATTGGTATCAGAGCTCAGCGTGATGTGTTTCGACGGTTCAAATCTTAGAGATATAACGTGAATCACGATAGATCTAAGTTTTCTTTTGGAAGCTTGGGACTTGATATTCTCTGCAATCTGCGAACAAAGAAGGAAGAAGCTTTGATTCAAACATAAAGCTTTAATAGAACCAGTAATTCTAAGAACCTGAAGTCCTGATAGAACCAAAAGATTTTATTTCTCAGTTAAGAATCCGAAGTTCTAACTTTTTAACTGGATGTTTCTTCATTATATTTTGTCATTTGAGAACTCGAAGTTCTATCTTTTATGATTTTTATTGTTAAGTCGATCTCTACACACTTGAAAAGACTTGGTGATGCCATTAAAGAGAGAAATAAAATTTCCCCAGAGGATATGACATAAGCGCTCATTTTCTATGCCATTATATCTTTGATAGATAATGTCACGACCCGAGCCCAGAAGTCGGGGGTTAGCGAAAAGCCAAACCTGTGACACACGTACTCCCGTGCACGTGCATCCAAACCCAGTCCAGATGCACGCACACAAGGGATCTAACACGTGCGAACTAAGCGTACGCGGAAGCTGTACTTATCATAGCAAGCAACAAAGGAAAATAGCGGAAGCCAAAACAAATGCGAAACGGAAAGGACAAGATAATTACAAAGTGGGAAACCAAGTACAAGCCTGAGTACACGACAAAATACAGATGTACAATTATACAGAATACAAGTCCAAAGTCCAAATACAATCTCTCAAAATCCCAAATCGAAAAGCCACTGGAAAGCATGCATGAACGCACTCGGCAGAGATGATCAAGCCCACTCTGCCAAACCTGAGGGTGCCTCTACACTCGCCCCTGCAGCCTCCTCGACCGCCGGGGAGCTGGGCAAGGTATCTGTGCCTGCAACACCACAGACAACACAAATGAATACAACGATCCAGCAAATACAAGTAACAGGGATGAAACACGCATAGTATCAAAGTGAATAAAGTAATGACAGAAGATTAAATACAGAGTTTCATCTTAGTATGCTAAGCAAATCGTGCATAGAATTAAAGCATGATAGTTGAATCGAAACATAGAAATACTGACTAAGTGGCTACTACGTTAACCATGTTCTCTCCAATAGAGAGCAGAGCAAAGCAGAGGAGAACACCACTGACCGGGCCAGGGTACAAGTGGGTCTCAGGTTCCTGGGTTCCGGGGTCCCAAGACAAAGCGACACTGCAGTTACAGAGATACAGAGATCTAAGCCAAAGGTAACCCCGTCGGGCATCCTAGGGCTGAGGCTGAGTAGAGCCAGACTAATACCAATCAAATCAAATCCATAGAAAGGGAGATTATCCGCTTTGGACTCACCGATGACAAAGACCGGATCTTATCCTCACGTATTAACCTCTGGGCAGAGCCACCAGGGAATACCCAAAATATACAAAGCCAGAAATATACAAAGCATAGCCATAATACAGATCAGAATACAGATTAAGTCAAAGCACAGCATAGATTAAAGCATAGTGCAGATCGAAGAATGAACAGATATACAATCCGAAAGCAAAATGACTGCGGAATGCGTAAACATAGATTAACAGAACAGAGGGCAAAACTATAAACAATATGCAATGCATCTCAGATTAATACGGAGTCAAGGTTCATTACAAGCCAGTCCTAAGCTAGTTGTTCACTGTCACTAACCGTGCATGTTGATGTAGTTTTAAGTTAGTCAATGCACCGTTGCCATCAAAGTGTTGCAATGTAATCTTACGTGCACCGACGTCCCTTAAACCAACACCCATGGGGAGGTGCTTAACAGTGATCAACGCTCACATGAATAAGTCACAGCCGAACAGACTTTTCATGCGATCCAAAGAATCCATTGGGCCGGTTACATGGGTGGTTAACCTGTATTTGAGCCCTACAAGTCTCACCATTATCCTAAGTTATGTTTCAGAATTGCCATACCTAACGGTTTAGCCATGAGGGACCTATGGTTGAGCCGAAGACATCTTACGCACTCGTCGCAATATGCACTACGGCTTCACCTTGGTGCCATTAAAAACACAGCTAAACTGGTCATCCTTCCACCTCTGATCTGGTACCTTTTTAGGCTGAGCTACAGTCAGTATACGGCTTAGCCGTAGACCAACCCACGGCTTGGCCGTAGCATTCCACGGCTTAGCCGTAGCCACACCGTAGGAGTTCTGTGTTGGAAAAGTTTCGACTGATCAGAGATTTAATTCACGGCTGGGTTACGGTTAGGGTCGCGGCTATCTTACGGCTCAGCCGTAGAACAAATTACGGCTTAGCCGTAGCCTAGCCGTAGAACAAAACTCAAAATTTAAGTCTCTGGGAATCAAACCGTAGAAACTTACGGCTTAGCTGTACAATACAGAACACGAATTCGGGATAGTTACAGAAACTGAAATTTGGTACAGAAACATCTCCAAACAAGCTACAGAGGTTCCAAATTCACAAAATGTGGCTGTAAAACCTTTATATACAGAGAGTAAGAGTGAATCAAAGCAATCAAAGAAACAACCCATATGTGTTATCAAAGCCTGTACTTGTACTTGCCTCAAAGCTCTATCAATCCACAACCTCAAGCTCCAAATCCACTAAAAATCAAAGCAAATCAAAGCAATACACCATGCATGAGAGGAGAACACAGAAATCAGAGAATGAGAGGTGCAATTGGAGAAGAAGAAGAAATAGTTGGGAAAGAACCCACTTACCTCAAGCAATAGACAAGGAGAAGAGAGAATGCAGAAACCCAAATTAAAAATGAGAATCCAACATCAATCGAGCAAGAGAAGAGGGAGAGAGAGAACGAGGAGGGAGTTTCTCCTGGAATTTCCTCTTGCATGCAACGTGAAGAATTGAAATGAGCAAGGGAGAGACATCTGGAGCATGACTCATTTATATAGGTTTTGAAAGTTAAGTCAAAGTCCGGTAGTTTATACTAATTACAGTTCAAGTCACACGAAGGTCCATCTTCCCCAATTGACTCCAAATGGATCTGACACAGTTATGGAAATTGTCGAGCTCAACGAAATACGCGTGCTGACACCAAGATGATGCAAAGATGATATGAGCAAAACAAAAGCAAAATTACGAAAAAGGGCTTAGAACTAATTATCTCAGGTCAAAGGTCACTCAACTACCTATCCAAGGCCCAAAACCAGGTCCAAAAGACTAAAACAAAACAAAACACGCACTAATGAGCCACTAATCGGCTCAAAGGGGATCGGAGTGTTACATCCTCCCCCACTAGGAATCATTCCGTCCTCGGAATGACTACCTACCTGCGCGAAGAGCTGGGGGTACTGGCGCGCTAGCTGCTCCTCTAGCTCCTAAGTAGCCTCATCTGGACCATGATGCTCCCACAACACTTTAACCCATCTGATAGCCCTGGTACGGAGAATCTGCTCTCTTGTGCCAACGATGCGAAGCGGACGCTCAACGTAAGTGGCATTAGGCTGAATCTGGATGTCATCGTAGCGAATCACATGGCTCGGATCTGGCACATACTTACGGAGCATCGACACATGGAAGACATCGTGAACACCGGAGAACTCAACTGGAAGCACCAACCGATAGGCTAAATCTCCAACTCGGCTTTTGACTTCAAACGGTCCTACATATCTCGGAGCTAACTTACTTTTCTGACCAAATCAAACTGTGCCCTTCATCGGAGAAACTTTAAGGAACACCCAATCTCCGACTTGGAATGCCAAAGGTCTCCTCCGAGTATCAGCATAACTCTTCTGCCTGGATCGAGCAACCTTCAAATTCTCTATCACTTTCTGCACTTTCTCTGTCGTCTCAGCTATGATTGTCGGACCATGGAAACTTCTTGTTCCTACCTCTTCCCAACACACTGGAGTCCTGCACTTACGTCCGTAAAGTGCCTCATATGGTGCCGTACCAATACTCTCATGGAAGCTGTTGTTGTAGGCAAACTCACACAATGCCAGATGCATATCCCATTCCTTCTCAAAGTTCAGTACGCTAGCTCGGAGCATATCTTCCAATGTTTGAATGGTACGCTCCGACTGTCCATCGGTCTGGGGGTGGTATGCCGTACTAAAACTCAGCTTCGTACCCATAGCTTCCTGAAATGCTCTCCAGAACGAAGACACAAAACGACTATCGCGATCTGACACAATCGATACTGGGGTGCCATGCAATCTGACTATCTCGTCAACAAACTTCCTGGCCATCTCTGTGAATGCCATCCCCTTCTTGAACGGAAGGAAATGTGCTGACTTGGTCAATCTGTCCACTATTACCCAGATCGCATTGTTCTTTCTACTGGTCGGCGGAAAACCGGAGACGAAATCCATCGTAATGTGCTCCCACTTCCACTGCGGAGTGTGCAATGGATGCAATGGTCCTGGAGGTCGCTGATGATCAGCTTTCACTCTCTGACAGGTTAAACATCGAGCTACGAACCCTGCGATCTCCCGCTTCATATTGATCCACCAAAATCTATCCTTCAAGTTTCGGTACATCTTCGTACTCCCTAGGTGCATCGCATATCGGGCATCGTGCGCCTCTGTCATCAACTTATCTCGCAGCTCATCCACCGCGGGAACACACAATCGATTCCTGAAGTACAAAACTCCATCTACCAGGCTGAAATCCGGTCGATCTGCAATCCGATCCCTGAACTTCACCAGGAGGGGGTCCTCAAACTGGCGATCCTTGATCTGCTGAATCACCTTAGGCTGAAGTACGACGGTAGTAGCTAATGTCACCAGTTCGCCTACCATCCGAACCTCTACGGGTTGATCATGCACAAGCATATAGAATCCTGCCAACACCTGAAGACTGTCTGTTCTCCTGCTAAGTGCATCTGCAACTACATTTCCCTTGCCTGGGTGGTACTTGATCGGAAAGTCGTAGTCTTTGATAAACTCCAACCATCTCCGCTGCCTCATATTCAAGTCATGCTGGTCAAACAAGTACTGCAGACTGTGATGATTGGAATGGACCTCGAACTTCACACCGTACAGGTAATGTCGCCACAACTTCAGTGCAAATACAATGGCTGCTAGCTCCAAGTCATGGGTGGCATAGTTCTTCTCATGTTCTTTCAGCTGTCTGGAACCATAGGCAATCACTTTCTGATTCTGCATCAGTACACAGCCTAATCCAACGCGAGAAGCATCGGAATAAATCACGAAACCCTCACTACCATCCGGGAGAGTCAACACTGGCGCTGTAGTGAGCTTTTCCTTCAACATCTGAAAACTACGCTCACACTTCTCTGTCCACTCATACGGAACCTTCTTCCGAGTCAACTGAGTCAGCGGGGCTGAGATCTTCGAGAAGTCCTGCACAAACTTGCGGTAATATCCCACCAAACCCAGAAATCTCCGAATCTCTGTCACTGATTTAGGACGGGGCCAATGGACTACTGCCTCAATCTTAGCCGGATCCACCATCAATCCGTCTCTAGAAATCTTATGACCTAGAAATGTAACTTGTTCGAGCCAAAACTCACACTTGGACAACTTTGCATACAACTTGTGATCCTTAAGCAGCTGCAATGCTTTCCGTAGATGATCTGTATGTTCTTCAGCAGTCCTCGAATAGACCAATATGTCATCTATGAAAACCACAACGAACTGGTCCAAGAAGGAAGTAAACACCCTATTCATCAAAGCCATGAAAGCTGCGGGTGCATTCGTCAAACCAAACGGCATGACAAGGAACTCGTAGTGTCCATACCGAGTCCTGAAAGCTGTCTTAGGAACATCCTCATCCTTCACCCTGAGCTGGTGATATCCTGACCTCAAGTCGATCTTAGAGAAGTAGGCTGCACCCTGAAGCTGATCGAACAACTCATCGATCCTAGGCAATGGATATTTGTTCTTGATGGTCACTTTATTCAACTGCCTGTAGTCAATGCACATCCGGAAACTGCCATCCTTCTTCTTGACGAACAATACAGGAGCTCCCCAAGGTGAAACACTTGGGCGTATGAACCCTTTATCCAACAGATCCTGCAACTGTTTCTTCAATTTCAACAACTCTGCAGGTGCCATACGATATGGAGCTCTACTGATGGGTGCTGTACCTGGTATCAAGTCAATAGTAAATTCTACCTCTCGAACTGGAGGCAACTCTGGCACATCCTCTGGAAAAATATCCGGAAACTCGCTGACTACTGGGATCTCACTGAGCTGTCGCTGATCTTTCTTCTCTGAAATGAATGCAAGAAATCCCTCACATCCCCTACGAAGCATCCTGTCTGCTTTACAAGCAGATATCACACGTCTTGGGCACTTCGTCTGGCTGCCCTCAAAACGAAATCCGCTACCCAAATCAAAGTAGATAGCCTTGCTGTAGCAATTGATACATGCATGATATCTTGCAAGCCAGTCCATACTAAGAATCACATCAAAATCCAGTGTTGTGAGCAACACGAGGTCTACAGGGAGCTGATGACCAGCTATCCGCACATCACACTGAGGGTAGAAAACACTGCACTCCACACGCTTACCAACCGGAGTGGATACTAACAACAAGTACGGGAGTGGTGTGGGTCGCTGTCGAAGCTGCACAGCAAAATGGGGTGCTACGTACGAACGCGTAGACCCAGAGTCAAATAGGCTAAAGCTTCAGCATCATAAATTAAAATTTTACCTTCCACGACAGTAGCTTCCTCTGCGCCCTCATGTGTAGCAGCATAGGCTCGGGCTGTCTGGCGGTTCTGCTTCTGGGCTGGGTGAGCTGGCTGAGATCTGCCCTGCACTGTAGATCCTGCCTGTCTCATCTGTGGAGAGGACTGAAACTTCGGGCATTGAGCCCGCCTGTGATCCGTAGAGCCACACCCGAAACAAGCCCCACTCTTCCTCCAACATCTGTCGGTGGGGTGATCCTTCTCACAGTGACTGCAAATCACCTGAGTACTGCTCGAACTGCCCTGTTTACCCTTGAACTTCTTCTGAAACTGACTTCTGCCACTGAAGCCTGCCGTCCTCTTAGCCTCGGTTCGCTCCTCCTCAAATATGGCCTCTGCATCATAGGCCCTGTCAATAGCGTCATCCAATGTAGCCGGCCACATACAAGCAACCACGTGGCGTTTATGCCTCGGGTTCAGGCCGTTGACGAAGCGAGTCACCTTCTTCTGCTCAGTGTTTACCATGTCCTCTGCAAAGTGGGACAGCTCTGTAAACTTGTGTACATAATCTGCAACTGACAGCTGTCTCTGCTGAAGGTTGAAAAATTCCACTTCCTTGGCTCGCTGAATATGGAGAGGCATGAACTTCCGACGGAATTGCTGCTTGAAGGTCTCCCAAACTGTGGCACTGGGCATAGTCTGGAATGAGCTCTTGATACTCCTCCACCATGTCTTGGCTACACTCCGAAGCATAGAAGCTGTGAGAACCACTTTCTGTTTGTTACTGCACACAATCGTATCAAATAGTTCTTCAGTCTGCTCCAACCATTGCTCAGCCTGCAATGCGTCTTCTATCCCATAGAACTCAGTCGCCCCTCGCTTACGGAACTTGTCAAAGAGAGCATTAGGATCTGATTCCTTAGGCTGGAAAATCACCTGCTGATCTATACGGGGTGATGCCGCTGCGGCAGCCTGACTCTGCCTATCTACCATGGATGCCATCTGTGCCTGTAATGACTGCATAGACTGCATCATCATCATCATGCGTTCCTCACTACTGATATGTGGGGGTACCGATCCACTATCACCGTTATGGCCCTGTTGATTCTCATCCCGAGATCCTGATCCTGATGCCATCCTGGAAAAGAAAAGGAAACACAACACGCAATATAAACTGCCCTGAGTTAGTCAAATCCCAAATCAACCTATGAGACTTCGAGTCAAATAGTTGATAGCGTTATCTCACCACGATCTTAGATGCCTACATGCCTATAACTAGCATGCTCTGATACCATACAATACGTATGTCACGACCCGAGCCCAGAAGTCGGGGGTTAGCGAAAAGCCAAACCTGTGACACACGTACTCCCGTGCACGTGCATCCAAACCCAGTCCAGATGCACGCACACAAGGGATCTAACACGTGCGAACTAAGCGTACGCGGAAGCTGTACTTATCATAGCAAGCAACAAAGGAAAATAGCGGAAGCCAAAACAAATGCGAAACGGAAAGGACAAGATAATTACAAAGTGGGAAAACCAAGTACAAGCCTGAGTACACGACAAAATACAGATGTACAATTATACAGAATACAAGTCCAAAGTCCAAATACAATCTCTCAAAATCCCAAATCGAAAAGCCACTGGAAAGCATGCATGAACGCACTCGGCAGAGATGATCAAGCCCATTCTGCCAAACCTGAGGGTGCCTCTACACTCGCCCCTGCAGCCTCCTCGACCGCCGGGGAGCTGGGCAAGGTATCTGTGCCTGCAACACCACAGACAACACAAATGAATACAACGATCCAGCAAATACAAGTAACAGGGATGAAACACGCATAGTATCAAAGTGAATAAAGTAATGACAGAAGATTAAATACAGAGTTTCATCTTAGTATGCTAAGCAAATCGTGCATAGAATTAAAGCATGATAGTTGAATCAAAACATAGAAATACTGACTAAGTGGCTACTACGTTAACCATGTTCTCTCCAATAGAGAGCAGAGCAAAGCAGAGGAGAACACCACTGACCGGGCCAGGGTACAAGTGGGTCTCAGGTTCCTGGGTTCCGGGGTCCCAAGACAAAGCGACACTGCAGTTACAGAGATACAGAGATCTACGCCAAAGGTAACCCCGTCGGGCATCCTAGGGCTGAGGCTGAGTAGAGCCAGACTAATACCAATCAAATCAAATCCATAGAAAGGGAGATTATCCGCTTTGGACTCACCGATGACAAAGACCGGATCTTATCCTCACGTATTAACCTCTGGGCAGAGCCACCAGGGAATACCCAAAATATACAAAGCCAGAAATATACAAAGCATAGCCATAATACAGATCAGAATACAGATTAAGTCAAAGCACAGCATAGATCAAAGCATAGTGCAGATCGAAGAATGAACAGATATACAATCCGAAAGCAAAATGACTGCGGAATGCGTAAACATAGATTAACAGAACAGAGGGCAAAACTATAAACAATATGCAATGCATCTCAGATTAATACGGAGTCAAGGTTCATTACAAGCCAGTCCTAAGCTAGTTGTTCACTGTCACTAACCGTGCATGTTGATGTAGTTTTAAGTTAGTCAATGCACCGTTGCCATCAAAGTGTTGCAATGTAATCTTACGTGCACCGACGTCCCTTAAACCAACACCCATGGGGAGGTGCTTAACAGTGATCAACGCTCACATGAATAAGTCACAGCCGAACAGACTTTTCATGCGATCCAAAGAATCCATTGGGCCGGTTACATGGGTGGTTAACCTGTATTTGAGCCCTACAAGTCTCACCATTATCCTAAGTTATGTTTCAGAATTGCCATACCTAACGGTTTAGCCATGAGGGACCTATGGTTGAGCCGAAGACATCTTACGCACTCGTCGCAATATGCACTACGGCTTCACCTTGGTGCCATTAAAAACACAGCTAAACTGGTCATCCTTCCACCTCTGATCTGGTACCTTTTTAGGCTGAGCTACAGTCAGTATACGGCTTAGCCGTAGACCAACCCACGGCTTGGCCGTAGCATTCCACGGCTTAGCCGTAGCCACACCGTAGGAGTTCTGTGTTGGAAAAGTTTCGACTGATCAGAGATTTAATTCACGGCTGGGTTACGGTTAGGGTCGCGGCTATCTTACGGCTCAGCCGTAGAACAAATTACGGCTTAGCCGTAGCCTAGCCGTAGAACAAAACTCAAAATTTAAGTCTCTGGGAATCAAACCGTAGAAACTTACGGCTTAGCCGTACAATACAGAACACGAATTCGGGATAGTTACAGAAACTGAAATTTGGTACAGAAACATCTCCAAACAAGCTACAGAGGTTCCAAATTCACAAAATGTGGCTGTAAAACCTTTATATACAGAGAGTAAGAGTGAATCAAAGCAATCAAAGAAACAACCCATATGTGTTATCAAAGCCTGTACTTATACTTGCCTCAAAGCTCTATCAATCCACAACCTTAAGCTCCAAATCCACTAAAAATCAAAGCAAATCAAAGCAATACACCATGCATGAGAGGAGAACACAGAAATCAGAGAATGAGAGGTGCAATTGGAGAAGAAGAAGAAATAGTTGGGAAAGAACCCACTTACCTCAAGCAATAGACAAGGAGAAGAGAGAATGCAGAAACCCAAATCAAAAATGAGAATCCAACATCAATCGAGCAAGAGAAGAGGGAGAGAGAGAACGAGGAGGGAGTTTCTCCTGGAATTTCCTCTTGCATGCAACGTGAAGAATTGAAATGAGCAAGGGAGAGACATCTGGAGCATGACTCATTTATATAGGTTTTGAAAGTTAAGTCAAAGTCCGGTAGTTTATACTAATTACAGTTCAAGTCACACGAAGGTCCATCTTCCCCAATTGACTCCAAACGGATCTGACACAGTTATGGAAATTGTCGAGCTCAACGAAATACGCGTGCTGACACCAAGATGATGCAAAGATGATATGAGCAAAACAAAAGCAAAATTACGAAAAAGGGCTTAGAACTAATTATCTCAGGTCAAAGGTCACTCAACTACCTATCCAAGGCCCAAAACCAGGTCCAAAAGACTAAAACAAAACAAAACACGCACTAATGAGCCACTAATCCGGCTCAAAGGGGATCGGAGTGTTACAGATAAGTATGATCACCAGAAGATGGTTATACTACCAGAAAAGGTAAACATAATAGTTCATCTAGTAGAGATGAAACTAACCACTCTAAGATAGGTAATCAACAAGGCATTTTTCTAAATTGAGAGAACCACCAAGCATGGTCTAGCGGACTTACAACTACTATTGTGAATTTGATTATTGAGTTCAATTTTTAGAGATTTTGTTAGATGGTAGGACTTATTCTTTTATCCTTCGTCTATCTTGTGTTTGCACATTCAATTGCTTTGAATGGTGAATTATTTAGCTGTTCTCAAATTTTATTTTTGTAATGCGACTGAATAGTTATGTGAGTTTATTATTTCTTGTTGTATGGATCATGGAATGCATGAAATTGAAGATAATATATGTTCGGTAGACAATGTCACAAAACACAGTACATTGAAAACCAAAAGTTTTCTCACGGTTAGTGTTTAATTCGCACAAGGTATCAATCATAGCTGGATCTGTAAAAATGCTTGAATGCTCCGGAAAAGTTCATATAATGTTACCAAATGGTACCCACATATGCATTAAAAATGTATTCTTTTTAGCGGTTCATGAAGAAACTTTCTTAGATTCAAACACATTGATGTAAATTTAATCAATCTACTTAAAACTGCAAGTACACAGTTGTCTTGTTGAGACAGTAGCAAATACAGGTCGATCCCACAGAGAGCACTTTTGAATTTTTTAATTAAAAATCTAAATTTTTTTCAAAAGGAAAATAATAATAAAAGAGAATGCGATATGCAAATCAGAAATTAAACAAAATAATAATAATAATAATAAGAAATAGATCAAAGCAGCTAGAATCCACTAAATTATTTAAAAATCTAATTTATATAATTAATTTACCCTTTTGTCTCAATTATTACTCAGATCAGAAACAAGTCAATGTTTCTGATCCGGATAATTTGACTATTGCAAAAACCAACTTTAATTAAGAAAAACAAAATTAATACCCAAGACCTCCTTCACCTCATAAAAGAATGAACATCCTAAGCATCACCTATCAAATTAAGCATAGACTATCAAAGATAACTATAGATCTAAGCATAATCTATTAAAGTAAATATAAATGATCAAAATTTATTCATTAAGAACATAAATTAGAGGTTTGCCTTTGGCATGAAGACAGATCTATTATTATATTTTAAAAGCACATTAACAAAAGACAATCAGAAAAGAATAAAATAATAAATATAAACTAGAACATTAAAATACTTAGCTTCATCTTTCGCTCTAATCAGAAACTCAGCCCACCATTGCAAAGAATATCAAAAATAACTTTATTGATTCCTTCTTCTTATACAATGGTCTCTCAGAGTTCTCTCTTCTAGATCCTAGTTTCTGGAACAAGGCTCCAGAATACCTTTAAAATAAAAACAGAAATTAATGGAGGGGAGAGGTGGAGAAGAAAAAGAGAGAGAGAGATCTGGAATTTCCAGATTTGGCTGGGGATGAGGAAAAGCCTCCCATGGCCTCCTTTTATAGTTTTCTAACTCCTCAGGTTCATTGAATCTGAACCTCTTTTTGGTGAATTGAGAGATAAGATCAACTGCATGTTGATTGGGTTTATCTCCTTAGATGAGAGAGATTTTAGAGATAAGATGAAGTGAAAGCTTTAAGCATTCTTATCTGATCTTCTTATGGGCTCCACAGAGAAATGTACAGCAGTTATACTTTAATGGTGTAAATGCAATTGCAATCCCGCCTAAAAATGTACATGAAACTTCCCATGCCCATAACTTTCTCATTTTAGCTCCGATTTGTGCAATCTTGGGGCTCCACGGATATCTACTCTGAAAGAGCTTTCCAACGGTGGGTTATTTGCACTGATCCGACGTCTGGATTGAGAGTTATGGTCATTTTAAGATAGTCTATTTTGATTGTATTTTGAATTTTAATTTGCAATGGACTCTATCTCTAAGAATATTTCTTGGTACAATAGGGTGAGATAAGATCTTCTGGAAGCCTTAGCTGATCTTCAGATAGGATCCACGGGCAGATGAACTCTGAGTGTGTGGATCTTCAAGCAGTGGGACCCAAATCATCCAGGGTTCTGTGGGTCCTACAAATTTTATTTTCTGCACATTCTAATTAAATACATTAAATACTAAAGAGCCCACATTGAAGTGGGACCCGTCCGGACAGAGTTCTACTCCAATTGGGGTTCTTCGGAAAAAAATTGCAAACATTCTTAATTAATGCATAAGATGTGCAAAAATTGTACAAATTCCAATAATTAGGTGAAAATGCATGAAATGATGAAATTGAATGAATAATGATGCATTTAACCTAATTAAATCCCTAATCCAATTTAAAATGATGTCTAAATTGTGTAAATTCATGGACGTAAAACACATCAGGATAACCGAGTGCCATATATAGATACAATGAGTAAAGGTAACACAAAATATTTATACATCATTACTAGTATTGACAGCCAAAAGCTGATGCTAGAAAAGTTATGTGCATTCTCATCAAACTTCAAAGCTATATTATAAGACAATCTCCAAAAATCGAATCACATTCGATTATAACCAAAATGACAAAGTCAAGCCCGAAGCTTAGTGATACTAAGGCTTTAATGCCTTGGCATGATAGATTAGGCCACCTTGGGGCTATTTTGTTAAGGCAAATTTTTTATAACTCTTTTGGGCTCTCTTTAGAGTACAATCAATTGACCATCCTTTCTGAAAAGGATATAAGGTAACATTTGTAAACCCATAAAATCTTCGAATGGACCTTTTTAGGTATTTTATGGTTTTTGATTGATGCTTCTACCTATTGGTTGGATGTTTGCATACTTTGTTAGTGTCTGCCTGCCTATTAGTACCAATTATTTAGGGTTTACTTCCTTGAACATTCTATTAAGTCTATAAGGCTTGATATCAAAAATTCGTGACCTGTTTGAACTCACAACATAAATTGCGAATATATGTTGATTATGATTTACCTTTAATTATTAGATATCTAGAACCAATAACAGGAGATGTATTCACTGTTCGTTTTGCTGATTGTCATCTTAATGAGATAATCTTCTCGCTGTTAAGAGGAGATGAGAGAGTTTCTGAAGAACGTATTATTACTGTAGAAAAATTCGTCCCTAAAGAACGAAGAGAATTGACGTGGAATATTCCCACTCTGTCTCATCTAGATCCATGTACTTCACAATATAAGAATGAAGCATGGAGAATTATGCACTTAATTGCAAACGAATTCCCTGATGATTTTAATGATACAGCAAAAGTGACTAGGTCACATGTACCAACTATGAAAACAAAAGCACGAATTAATGTCTCTGTAGAAAAAGCATGAATTAGTGTCCCTATAAGACAAAATTCCAAATATGACAGTAAATGAATATGTTACAAGTCAAAAGTGTGGAGACCTATTGGTTTTAAGGACTTAACTCCCCGGAAGAAGAGAAATCAGCAATCAGATCCCAATAATACTCTTGAAGAGGTTATGATAAATTATACACTCCTGAAGAGATATATCATTTCACTCAATAAGAGATTATAGAAACATCCACTCTCTCTAAAATTCCTAAAAAAGTTAATGTCCCGAAAGAGACACGAGTGTAGAAAGAGACTCTGGAAGCCCCTGAAGAGGCAATGGTACACAATAATAGAGAGATCTATATACTTTATAATTATTCAAGAGAGAGATAGGATAGAAAGGAAATTATCATCGATGACGCATTTGCATATGGAAAGGAAATTATCATCAATGATGCATTTCCATATACGATAGCTACACAAATATCAAGGGAAAATGAGGATGATGATTGTGATATAGAACCATGTATTATGAATGAATGTCGACAAAGAAAAGATTGGGTAAAACTAGAAAAGTTCCATCAATGAAGAGTTAGAGTCTCTTAATAGACGTGGTGTATCTTGATTTGTAGAACAAACTACAAAAGTTGTGAACCTTGTAGATTACAAATGAGTGTTTGTAAAAAAAAATGAATGAAATTACTAAATACAAGGCAAGACTTGTGATACAATGTTTCTTGCAGAAACCTGTAATTAAAAATGTACACAGACATATATATAAAAATCCCAAAAAGATTTGCTTTGCCTAAAGCAAAGTCAGAGAGTACATATTCAATACAAGTAAGACGTTTATTGTATGACCTGAAGCATTCTAGAAGAATATGGTACAATCGTTTTAGTAAATATTTATCTAAGGAATGGTATGAAAATAATCCCATTTGCCCATGCATATTTATAAAATCCTTATGGATTTATAATAATAAAAATTTATGCAGATGCGATAAATCTAATCAAAATTCCAAAAGAGCTCGAAAAGAATGTTGTCTCAACCTGCAGATCAAGAGATGTTTAAAAAGGGATATTTCATTCTTTGTAAATATGCTTGCTATATATAGTTTCACACAAAAGCTACTGGATAGGTATCATATAAATCCTACTATATTTATTTCTATTTTATTCTTATGGTTGTTAAGATTTGAGCTTTATAAGATATACAGATTCAAGATATCTCTCTGATCCTTATAAGGGTCGATCACAAATAGGTTCTATGTTTCTTAGTGATAATGCCACTATTTTTTAGCGTTCTACAAACTTTGGTAACTACTTCTTCTAACCATGCTGAGATTTTAGTCCTCTATGAAACCAATAGGGAGTGTATTTGGCTAAAAATCTTTGATTCAGCGTATTCATAGTTCTTGTTAATTGCTTCCTAGTATAGGTGCCCCAAACATTATCTATAAGACAATGAGACATGTATTACAGATTAAAGAAGGGTATATTAAAGGTGATAAGACGAAGTACATTATATCAAAGTTCTTCTTCACTCATGAACTTCAGAAAAACAACAAGATTGAAGTCAAGCAAGCTCGTGAAAGCTACAACTTGGCTAATCAATTTACCAAGTCTTTACCAAAATCAATCTTCTAGAAACTTATATACGAGATTGACATGTGTGGAGTTCACAATCAAACTATATGAAAGGTTATTGTCATCAGGAGAAATAGTCAATCAGGGGGAGGTATCCTGAAGTATGCTACTTAGGAAATTTGTGCACAGTACTCTTTTTCCTTTTCTAAGTTTTATCTCAGTAGAATTTCCTAGTAAAGTTTTTAACGAGGTAGTATTATGCACATCCAACACCAATTCAATAATCTTATAGAATGTTGTACTCTTTTTTCTTCGCTTTGGCTTTTTCCCATTAAGTTTTTCTTTTGCAATGTTTTATTGAGGTAACTGTCATTAAATAATAGTCATCCAAGGAGAAGTGTTATGAGATGTATCATCATAGGTAGATGCCCACATGAGATGAGTTAGATTTAGATCCTATTGTAATTAGGGTTTTTCAATAAGGAGGTTACCTTTCCTATAAATAAACCTGCTCCCTTTATAAGTACATATATCTCTCAATAAGAAGATCTCTCTATTCCTCTTTGTTCTTGTGTTCAATATTTCGCAACAATATATATATATATAGTGGGCTTCTCCTAAAATTGTCGTATGTTTAAGTTGAGATCACATAGGTTTTTCTGGTGCTCATCACCTATTTTTATTTAATGAATAAAATACCCTTTACCCGTTTGCCGTGCTTTGTTTAGGAAAAGAACAGTCTGTTTTTTCTAAAAAATCCCCACTTGCCTGTGTTATTTCTAAACAAAAAAACCTACTTTAAAAAGCCCATGCTTAGTGTAACTATTCTAGAAAAATCCACTTGACTACTTTCTCTAAGACCATACTGTCTTAACGAAAAAAGATTTTATAAAACAAAGGGCCACAGTCCTCTTCTATTTCCGATGAGTAAAATATAAAAAATGCCCTTATTTGTTCAAAACACAATAATCAATTGACTCTTGGTCAACTCAATCAATTTACTTAATGTTTTGTTTTTTTTCAAATTCCGGCCTCCAAACTACTTGGTTGTATTTGAAATTTATAAATCCTGCTCCGAAACAGCATTTGGAGAATTTGTTTATCTCCCAACAAGAATTTTTACAATTCCTACAAAAAAATATACTATTATTATAAGATTATAAGATTCTTCATTTTTCTATAGCCTTATACTATATCATTTAATGACAGCCCATCTATTTTGACCTAATTTGCATCTTCATTTTCTAAATGCCAATATATCCTTCTAGCTTCCTTGAGAATGGTATCTTACATCGATGATAAGCCGCAGCAGTTTTCATTGGGGGGTCCAAGGTTTGACCATAGCCTCTCCCACTTCTTGCATTTGCGAGTTTCCTTTTCCTCATACATATGAGTTATCATTCCTGTCACGTAGGTACAAGTTCTTTCCTTGCATGTGTGAGCAGTGATGGTCCAAGAGGCTCTACGTAAAAAACTATTGAGGGAAGGAGCAAATCTAAAAAAAAAAATGCATATCAATTCTCAAAATTTGTAGGGGGCTTTTAAATTTGTCTAGTTTGGGTGGTGGCTCCAACCCCCAAACCCATGTATTTGGTTCTGTTCTTCTGTGTGAGTTTCCCCCAGAAAACCATCTAATTGGGTCTGCTCTTGTGTGTGAGTTTCTTGGAAACCAACCCCTTAGCGAGGATAAAAGAAAAAATTTGAAGTTATTTGTTAATTTAACTTGTAGAGTGAAGTGAGGTGAATAATCGTTTTAAAAGATAAATAAATAAAATGAGTTAAATCAATCTCATGATAATATTTTTTCTTTTGGTAAAAAAAGAAAGTAACTTTTTTACTATTTATCTTAAAAGTAGATATTTTTGGTTAGTTGGTGGGATAAAAAAGTAGCTTTTTGGCTTTTTAGTATAAAAAAGTAAAAGAACTTTTATAAAATATAGTATTTTGATTTAACTCTTTGGTTTATTGTGTCTTAAAATGATAGGTAACTTTAACTTTACACTAAAGTGAAATTAACAAATGGTTATAGCTTCCTCAATGGTTTGTGCATAGCAGTATACCCTCCATTTTCTAAATTATAAAAACTTAAAAGGGCATATTGGTCTTTTAAAAAATGTATTTAGATAACTTTTAGTAAAAAATAGTTTGATATCCACTCAGAAATGAACATCTTGCTTACATGATGTAAAGTAAAAACGTGTAGTAAAGTAAAAAACAAACATGCCCTATACCTAATTCCACAAATAAACTACAAACCCAACTTTTGCTGCTTATGCCTTTTGCTTATCGCCCTTAGCTTTTCAGTTTCAAACCCGAGCTGCGATGGCCATAATGGTCCTGGACTCAAGTTCAGGTTGGATCTCCAAAAAATTAAAAAAAACGGTACATGGCGTTTCGTCTATTCCTAGCCTGGAATGGTTACCAACATGCCTCTTTTTATTTATTTATTTATTTATTTTTTGGGGGGTAGATGCCTTGAAATTAAACATGGGTGATTGGACCAGTCCAACTAGTATTACATGAAAGCAAGGTCCGTCAGCCATCTTAAACCCATTCAGGCCAAGCCGTTCCGTCAATTAGACAGGCAAAGCCCAATTCTATCTCTCCATTCATGGCCCAGGCTGGTTCAATAATTAATGTCCTGACTTCGGCTGGTCTTGGGTGAACATATGGCCCTGGGGGCTTCAAGGGGTCTTTAGTTCTAGTCCCAATCCAGTCACAACCAGCCTCACCTTTGTTCATGAGTGAGGATTAATTGAGGTTGCTATTGGTTTTGGGTGAGTCTTTTCAAAGTAGCCTTTTATTAAACCTGATACTGAGGTACAACCCAAGTTTTCTACATAGAAAGTTAGGCCCCGATTAATGACCATTGAGCAAGTGTTACACCTGGACGAGCTAAATAGCAAGCTGATCAGGATATCTTGTGGGACCTTGAGAAAACAGATAATGACTCAAGTCCATTAAGTGAGAGATAGAATCAGTACCTGGCCTATCTCATGGGCCATGCAGACATGTCAAGCCCGCATGCAACATTTAGTCCGACCCACTTGCACAACTATCCGAATTTTTTTACCACTTGAATGCCTGTTTGGATGTTCAAAGGTGATGAAAACTATCCATTTGGTGTTTTTTTTTATTGTGGCCAATCCTCAAAACTGGCCACCAAATAGACAATATTAACCCATCAAACAATGCCATCGTATTTGGGACGTTCCAATGACCTAGATTCTTCCTAGTTTTACGTTACAAATATAAATCCAACCAATTTAAACATGGGCCCTTTCCAGTTGGTCCCTATGGTGCTGTGCTTTGCCTCATCCCACCGTTTACCTGATTATTGGCAGCAAGGACAACTACAGGACCGTTGTGCGGGTAAAGTTTGGACCGTCACTGGGCTTCAAGAGGCCCTTTGGTTGACAATTGTTGTGGCCCAACCAATGGACAACCAACACATGGCTGCCCATTGGCCTGGTCCAGGTGGAAGACAACCAGGTTGTTTTGTCCATTGGACAGGCACACACAATGACTGTAGGCCAGGCCCACCTGACGAACAACAGACTGGCCCATCACCCAGGTATAGGTGTAAGACAACCCGGCCATGGTTGGTCATTGGACAGGCCCGACAATTGTTGCCCAATTTACATACCGAGTTACTAATAATCTGTTCCAGCCAGGCCCAGTCATTAGGTTGCCACCTTTTGTTTGGTGGACTTGACCAAATTGCATTTTACTCCAAAACCAGCAAGGCCAGAGTTTAACTTTTAAGGTCTCCCCTTCGAGCTGGAGGGCACCGCTTTAAAACTGTTTGGACAGTTATTCGATATATAGTGTTAGTGAGTGGTATTGTGTATCCGGAGCAACTAGTCCGGAGGCATCGGGTTACTCATAATAATAATAATAATAATAATAATAATAATAATGATGATGATGATAATAATAATAATAATAATAAAACTTTTATGGTCTTGGAAAACAAGCTTATAAACTTTCCTTTTGAGAGAGGTTTAGGTTGGCAGATCCGACGATGAATTTGAGGTGGGTCAGGAACTGGTACCTATGATTTGCTTTTCACTGCCTCCACATTTGAGATCCCTACTGCCCATCATGCGGGCCACATGGTGAAGGACCTACAAAAATGTAAAAATCTTTTGTACTGCAAAATCGTACATAGTTGTGGGCTTAGGCCCCATCTTTTGCGTGACTGATTGAACAAAGGTGGATAAACTCATCAGCTAATGGAGCATTGGATATCAGAAAAAGAGAAAGTAACGGAAAGCAGTAGGCCATTGCTACTTTCTTCCTGTCCCCCTAGAAAATATTCACTGAACAGCACTATCTGGCAGTACAACCTGTTACACGCGTGAACACCTAGACCGGTCATCTTTTGTGGATATCACAGTAGGGTTGTAAAAATATAAAAGGGTCTGTGAGTTATGCCGTTGATTCCATGTGCCGATGTGAACCTAGCCTTTCACTTCTGTTACTTCAGTAGTTATTCCAATTGAGAATGGCGCCTTGCTAAGAAGAGGCAGTTTCTTTGATTTTGCCTTGTATTTAGGTTTGTTGGGATAGTTGGTCTTCATTTACGAGGATCGATGTTCACACAAGTCTCTTTATTCGCAAAGGAAGAAAAAATTATATATACTAATATATTATAATTTTAGCTTCCCAAAGACTAAAATAGGAGAACGAGATGGCCTCCTTTTCTCCATTGCTAATTTTATCGAACTATGTAAAATTATTATGTTCATATTTATAATTACTTAAATGTTGAGTGATGTAATATTATTTGTTCATCGTAGTTGATCCATTTATAGAGCTTCACCCTTTTCAGGGTATGTGGTATCAGGTGGTTGAGATCGCTTGACTTTGCGATCAATGGATGGTGTCTCAAATCGAGAGCGACGAGGAGGATCCGCAAATTTGCTTGGATCCATCTTGTTGTTGAAGATCAAGGTTGTGATCAAGACAGGTGGGGTTGCCAGAGTTGCTGGTTGGAGAAGAATGGCACAGGTGTTCTTGGGTTGTAGACGTCGCGAGAGAAAGAGAGGATCCAGAGGTATCGTTCTAGGTTATGGGTTTCGTTGCAGAGACTTGGGCTTTGTGACTAACAAATTAGGAAGACCGGCCGCTGCCCAATTCTCTCTCGCCGACGCCGAAGAAGAAAAGGGGTTTTGTGCCATATTGCCAACGTTTGAGGACAGAGAGAGGCTCGGTTTCGTCTCTGTTGCCTGAACCGGAAACACCGCTGCTGTCGGGTTGCCAGAGAAGAAGATCTGGAGCGGTGACTATTGCGTCGTCGTCGGAGACCGCCGCGCCTCTGCCACCTCCAGTTTAGCCGGCGCTGGACTCTTTATCGTTGCCGGAGAGGGGGGCCGCGACCCATCGTCGCCGGTGCCTCGATGATCTGAGGAAGAAGGGGAGGGGCTTGGGGTTTCGTCCCCCGTTGCAGCGCTCGAAGAGGAATAAGCGGGTCGGGTTGACCTGCATAATGTGCAGCGGAAGCCCAGAGTGTGAAGGACCAGGTGTCGCGTCGGGTAGGGTCAGGTTGACAAAATCTGTGATACAGAGCCCTACCCGCCAGACTGCGGAGGACCAGGTGCACGTCGTGTTGGGTAGGGTCAGGTTGACATGATCTATGATACAGAGCCCTACTCGCCCAGCAGAGTAGTACTGACATCAGCAGGCTAACTAAGGGTTTAAAAAAAATCCGTCGATTCATAAAATCAAATTGAACCAATCTGTTCTGCAATCTTTTAACCGAACCGATAATTAATTGTTTGGTAATTGATTGAAAAAATCTTAATCCGTTAAAAATAGTTCGGTGAGAGATTTTACCCTTCGTCTACGGATTGAAACCGAACAAAATTGTTGACATAAAATATATATATGGAATTTGATTTCTATGTCTATTTTGTTATGTAACAGGTTGAACAGTTTTAACTGAACTGAACAATTGATTTACAATTCGATTTAGTTTGGTTTTTAATAAGCATCAAATTGACTATGAATTACAAAACTATCAATCCGTAGGTAATGGATTAGGCTCAATTCATTCCAATTTAAACTACAAATTGAACGGTTTTAACCAACTTGAACCGTTGATCCACAATTTGTTAATACTTATCTTATATATATAGGATAAGATGCATGCACCGAGTTATCTCTCTCTCTCCAACATCTGTTCTTCCTCTCTTTCTTTCCATTCACTCCTTCGGTTATCAGGTCATCAAGAAAAGAAACAGGGAGAGTTGTTGTGCACCCAGTTTACTTGTCACCTCTTTGTGTTGTTCAGGTATGACATGGTTCTTGACGATATCCTTGGGTCTAGACTTCTTTTCTTTTTTTGCATGCACACCTCTCTTATCACTCTTGGCATGCATGGTATTAGGACTGCATATTGCTAGGCAATTTGAGCGAAAGGACAATTATTCACATGAAAAAAATTATCCGAAAACCATTAAGTTGGGTTGGAGTGTTACACAGCTTGATTTAGTTTGGTTTTTAATTAGCATTAAATTAGTTACGAATTACAAAACTATCAATCCGTATGTAATGGATTGGTGGTGGATTAAGTTCAATCCATTCCAATTCGAACTGTGTACATACCTAAGGCTAACGCAAGCACCACGTCAATAGAGTACAATCCAAGGTAGATGTGACCGAATCGATGACTGACTTTATTTTTACTATATCTTGATTGACCAGTGCCTTATCAAAGATCCGTTTGCATCGACGGACACGTCATGAGTAGATTTACGCATTTGTGGAAGAAAATTGGCAGTTCAACAGTCAACAGAGAAGTTTAAGCAATCGGAGTGCAGAAAACTGTTTTCTACGATATCGAACCCATCTGGAGTAAGATTTTAAATCCGTTTCTTTCAGCGTGCTCGTGGTGATTAGATCTATGCTATTAGTTGAAGAGATTACCAATTTGATGGGCATAAAATTTAGGGATTTGGAAAATATGAGTTTCATGATGATAATAATGGATTCAAACATCATGGGTCAGTTTGAAGTGTTTAACGGAGAAACTACTTTAGGGAATGGCAGGGAAAAGTCTTAGACTCCTTGACATAGCAAGACTAAAAAGTATGACTTGATATCATGGACCGGAGATAGATTAGATGACAAGGAATCACTTTCAATCAAAAAGCTCAGATTTGGAAGGAGATAGTGTGCAAAAAGCTCAGATTTGAACGACAAAGAATCACTTTCGATCACTAATGGTATAGATCAGATTAATGATTCATGGCCTGCATTCTAATTCTTCCCATCACATGTTCGAGTAGAATTGGTTTCAGGCAAATAAATCTCATTACTTTGAATTTATTCTTATAAGAGACAATACAAAACTAACGAGCATTGGAATAAGAGTGGTAAAGATAGGGGTGTATGATAATATTGTTCTTCCTACCTGTATAGGCTTTTTTTCGATGTAAGTAAGCCTCTCTCTTGGGTCTTAGCCTCCTCAGCTAGGTACCAACAAAAAGTCATTCCGATTGGTTGGACTTCTTTTTTCTTAGCTGGGGTAAAAGAAAAAAGAGTTAATTATTTCAATAAGATGTATTGCTTTTTGATCTTTTATAGCATCATTTATCAAGTGTACGGGCCATCTCATGGATAATCTTCTTTTTTTTAGCTGTAAGGTAAGTATATATTGAGACAAAGGAAAAAGAAAAGGAGAGACTATGACGCTAAGAGTCTTGGCCTATAGAGATGTTCAAAAAGCTACAAAATGCTTGGAGAGGTTGACCATAAAAAGGCTTGTTAATTCGCCGAAGAGAGGTTGAGAGAAGCTGGGACAGGTAAAACTTAGTCTTTGTCTTAGAGGCTCTGCGGTTGTTAAAGATGCTCTCGTTTCTGCAATTCCATAAGACGAAAAAGATGTTGAAGAAGACGCATGAAACTCCTTTGAGAGCAAGCTAATCATTGTTACAGGAGATCCTCTTGCAAAATAGAGGAGAGAGAGGTAGTTCAAGACGTAGGCACTCCAGCAGCTTGAAGAATCCATCTCCATAAGGAGGTAGCAAAAGGGTAGGAATATAGAACATGCATATCAATCTCAATGTTGGCTTTACAGAGAATGCACATGGAGGTTAAATTGATACCCATTGATTGGGCCCAAACTTGGCTCGGGGTCTTCCGATGCATTAATCTCCAAGCAAAAAGTGCAACCCTTAGTAACATCAGAGGGCTCCAAGCAAGGGGAGCCCAAGCTACGACTGAGCCAATAAAGAACATAGGATGTTCCAAGATTCGTTGAGCAGAAGGTTTTTCCTGGGTGAGAGATCCAGAAAAATTGATCTTTATAGAACTGGTCAGGGATAGAGTCTATAGTTGCAGAGGCCAAGAAGTCAATAATTAGTTGGGGGGGGGGGGGGGGGGTGGGTTGGATAACACAATGATTTCCTTTCAAGATGGAGTGAACCTTCTACTTTAGGGGGAAGGGGAAGGTACAGAATTAGTAGCTACACTGAGGTCATCTACCCAAGCATCAAACTAGAGATTTGTAAGGACCCGAACCCTCACTAATCCTAATTACGTTAATTAATCTTGTTTCCTATTGATTAAGACTGGTTGAGGGTCAATTTAGTGCGAATTATTGGATTTGGACCCCGCTTAAATAGCTAAGGGCTTTTTCGTAAATTGTCCTTATGCCTCTAGGATACCCCGTCCATCTCCTTACGTGTGATTTATCGCATAGATCATCTTTTGTGTTAGGCCCGAGTTAATCCGGACTCATCTTAAGCCAATTGGAGTCCTTCCGGACTAAACTGAAATTCTAGAAAATAAGTGGGCTAGAGTGCAATTTCAGGAAAACATGTTTAAAAAGGAGAAACTAACGTCCAGTCTCCTTCTTTCTGTCGTTCTCTTGGCTGGAGCTTCGGTTGTCTGGGTTTCTTCTCCATCTCCTCCTTTCAATCGAAGCACTGTGGACCTTTGAGAGTGTGCATGCATGAGGAATGGCATTCACTCACATTCTTATTCTTCCTCCTTGACCCCTTTTTCCATTATATTCTGGTGTAAGTGAACTCTCCTCCAAGAGTGATCTCTCCTCCAAGTTACAGCAATACAAGGTAAGGAATCGGTTCCATCTTGTCTTCTTGGGTTTGTTGGAGTCATAAAGACTTCGTTATTGACTTGAATGTGGATTCTTCCACCATTTTGGGCTTATGTGTAGAGAACCCATTAGAGAACCCATTACAGTACAGAGAGTTTTCCTCTGAGCATACAGCAAGGAAGATCTAGGAAGGGCTAAACACGGTAACAAGGCAAATACTAAGTTATATGTATTGCATGCATGGTTGAGTGTGGATAACATGAGCTAGTTATTGCATTTTAACTTTCCAGCCATTGCTCTGTCATTGTTAATTGATGCAAATGTGGTGTGAATAGAAATGGAATGATAAGAAGGGAATAGGAGGTGTGTGAGCATGGGATACCCTCAAGGACGCTTCAATTGAGCTTCAGAATTCCCTTATAAGTTAACACTGTAGTGATCCCGTACAGAAAATCGAGCTACGAAACTGTATTCAAATTTTCTGAAGCTTACGGCGAAGCTACGGCTAAGCCGTGAGCTCTTACGGCTCAATGTCCAGAAAGCAGTAAAATGAAATTTTGTACTACGGCTCACTTACGGCTACGCCGTGACATACCCTACGGCTAAGCCGTGATCGTCCCGTAACCTAGCCGTAGGCTTAGCTCGGCTAAGCCGTAGGCCAATATACGGTTGAACCGTAACTGTCGAAAATCCAGATGAGCAGCGACCCCCCTCTCGGCGAAGCCGTAGCCTTGTATACGGCTAAGCCGTAAGAACCCAGTGAATGTAAGATGTTAGGAATCTCAATGATTTGGTAGGGCTTTAGTCATGGTACCCTCTATACCTCCACTTGGCCATTGGTAATTATACGTTGAAATGAATGAAGGATTCCCCAATGGCAAGTCATTGATGTTGGCATGAGAAGGGTGTTCCGTATACACAATGTAATACCCAGACGCGGTAACACAACGACATCGAACATCTCATGTGTACCTCGTGCTGAATGTCCTTGGGGAATCAAGAGACTGCTTTATCGAAATGCATTCATATTGATACATTACACTACCTTCGACATGACTGATATCGAATTACTTTCCCCAGCAAAACCCGAGGCAATTCAGACCTGAGCTTCTAATGAGTGCGTGTCTGACAAGCCAGAGCTTCTATTGAGTGTGTGCTTGTTAGCCAAGGGTGTAGCTGAGGCTTGGGCCTTGTAGCCTACCTGCATGTGTTTCGTTTAAGTATTCGTAGTTTCATGGTTATCTATTCCTTATGTATGTTATGATTTATATGATTGACTCCGAGTCGGCACCACTTGGCTTCTGCCCTTTGGGTATTATATGTCACCACTGCAGTAGGTTTACGGAGGGGTTGTCGACGCTCCTCGGGAAGCTAGCTTGATCCCCTAGCGACCCATACGTTATGTATGCTCCCTTTGGGAGAATAGAGCATCGTGGTTGCCAATCAGTATGTATAACATTAAGTTTCACTCATGCATCATGTTTAGTGATTGTTCTTGCTAATGTATTATGTTATACTAATTCCTATGCTTAGTACTTGCTTAACCGTCGTGTTAACAGTGTTACCCTCGGTATTGCAGAGTCAGCACCCGCTCCCGACACGAACACTGACGCGGCCCCGGAAGATACCCCAACGGTACCTCGGGGTGTAGGTGAATGGATGGATGGCGACGTTTACTACTAGCCATCCTACGGAGAGTGTCTCTTCTGGGAATATTATGTTGAAGACTTTCATATCATCTTTAAGGACTGATTTTGGGAATGTATTTCAAGACTATAATACTATTGTATGTAAATATGTTTTAATAGATTATGAACCTTATGTGCTCTTGATGATTATTGAGTATTCCACAGGTTCTCGATTATGATAATTTATGTTTGTACGTGTGTCAGCATACCTCACACGTTCCTGTGGAATCTCCCTTGTAGGAATTCGTGCAAAATTCTTCAGGGTACGGATTTCTACGGGATTACGTATCCACGCCCTGGGGGCCCACTCAAATCCTCAAATTCCCGGGATTGGGGCGTGACAAGATTTGCCAGCTTCCCATTTCCAATGGTCCACCTTCCACCCTTCTGAAGCTGGTTTGCCAAACTCCGAATTTCGCGCCAAATACATCAGCCAACTTTAAGGGAATAAGGACTCCAGATTGACTGATTTCTAAAGTATCTACTTCGCATCTAGATAGCCCAAATAGATTTATACCCGCCCAACCTAGTTTGATAATCCATATGTCAACCATCCATATTAGTTAGGTATAGTCTCATAACTTTGAAAATAGTAAAAATACTTCATGTCCATCTTCATAATGACACCAAACATATTGGGGATATTTTATGAATTATCAAACTATTAATCTTATAAGATGAACTTTCAGAAAAAAAATATATATATTAAAGTTCTAAAAATGGAGGCCTCTGGAGGGTGCCAATTAGCACCCCTTATTTTTCTTTTTTCATAGAGCGCTACGTCAACATCTCAATGGCATTGGATAAGATTCGGTTAGAGAGACATTCTATCTATTCCTTCTCCATAACCCCCTAAAATCTCTTATCTTTAAATCTCCTTTCCAAGTCTTTTTAAAATCTCTTCTTATCAAGTCTTCTCTGATGAAGTTTATTATATTTTAAAACCCCGCATTAATCTACCTCACATGGTCTATTATGCTACTGAAAAGTAAGTACATCTTCGTCCAATGTCTTTTGCTAGATCATATTTTTCTTTTCTTCATCTTAAATATTATATCAGTATTATCTATTGGTTGCTACTTTGATGTCTTGTTGCAGATGTTCGGTGTTAAAAATCCTTTATTTACAGGGTTTTGATTGCTTCCATAAGCAAAATATATCTCCACTCATCTACAAATAAAGGGAACTTGAATGGCTCAATTTAATAACACTTGGCTTGTTGTTCATGCAAATCACTACCGAGATCAATTAACACTGTCCAGCTTAAGTGGGCTTGGCCTTGGGATGGTCAGCCGAGAAGGACCAACTTTTCATTGCCATATAATAGATGCCACTGTAACAGTGCTTCCAATGCTTAAGAGCTTTACTTTGAACGAATATCCTTGTTATAGACGTTGCTTGGTCGAACTAATGAAGGGTTGCAAGGAATTGGAAGACTTACATTTATGCATTGCAAGTTTCAGGATGATCATGATGATATATATTATAACATTCGAGTGAACCTAAAGGAGGAGAAGGTTTTCCAATTTAAGAGGTTCATCAATCCCAGTATAATATTTGCCGATATACATGATTTCCCAAGCTATATACAATGGGCCAACTCTAGACTTGATAGCCGTGAATACTTAAAATGCCCTCAAAAAAAAAAAAGACGATATTATTCCATGGTATGCACACTATTCCTATATAGATAAATTCATTTATGCCTTTAGAAATTGATCCATGCTCATCAAATTTCGTGATATTACATAGAATCTATGTGGAACTTTATTTTTATTACATTTTTTCATGGACACCATTTGATGGTGAAAAAAAAGGGATTGAACTATTGTATTTTTGTAAAATGGGCACTTCTAAAATCAATTAATATAATATAATTTTTAATTTCTTGTGATGGGTAGAGTAGATTTTAGTAGATTTTGATAGAAGCCCATGGCTAAAGTTGTCAACCAAGGGAGTTATGCCTTGCAAAAATTGTTAGGTTCCCAAAATCTCAACTAGAGATGTCATGTAAGGACCCCACCCAATACGAGTAATTGGTTTCATTAAGGACCTGACTTGAAAAATCTGGGCACTGAACATTTTTTTTTATCCTTTTGGCACTAGCAACAGTAGTGGTAGTTGTAGTGGTAGTGATAGGGGTGGTGGTGTGGAGTTATGTGATTAGTTTATTATTTATTACCTTTTCTCTTTTAATTCAAGACTTTTGTTACTTTTGTTGTACAACTAATAAAATTTTCACCCATATTTTCTCACATTTTTATCCTAATCAACTAATTTTCATGTTCTTCATCAAATCCTATTTTGTTTGTGCAATGAAAAATGATGGAGAAGGATCAAATAATCATATCCTATTCAAGATATTTCTTCTCACTTTAAGTCGTCAATTTTTTTAATTTTTATTTCTGTTCTAGCACTAAGAATTTTCATCTCATACATATGTAGATTGATAGGCATATTATTCTAAATGATGTATTATCAATTAATTCTCACATGGTTAATGGATCTAAATCTTAAAAAATAGAAATGATATATTTGTTTGTTTTAAATTTAATTTTTTCTTATTCAGTATCTCAAAAGATATCTTCAAATTAAATATACCTTTATTTTGTTCGAACTGGCTAAGCACGGGCTTACATTGCTAGTAATAAATTAAAACAATACCAATGACAGGGACAAAATATTTTAGATAATTTGTTTAATTTTATGTCAAATAAATATGTTGTAGATGTTCTTAAAATGGGTCAGGTCAATAAGGATCAGTAGGTCGGTTTGTGTGACCTGTTTAAAAAATAGCATAAAGAAGCATTTTAATGTAGCTATAATCTCAATTGACACCTTGTTTAATAGGCTAATACCAAAGTAGATTCTACAGCATACAATGAGCAGCCATACTTAGAAAAATGAAATTAAAGCAAGAAAAAAGTGGGAATGATATTCCCTATGAGTAGACTTTGTGATATTGGTCCAATACCTATTGTGGAAAGCTCAGCATTCAACCTATCTCCAGATCAGCTGCTGTGAGGAATCTTTAACAAGTGGTTTTTAAAGTTTAAATAAGCTAAAAATAAATCCGAGGATCCTCAAAAGACTCCTTAGCTTTAGGTCTCTTTCATGACTACAGTGTCATTCCACTACATTCGTTCTTATATTGAGCCCTTCCTATATGCAATGGCAAACTTGTCTATTATGCAAAAGAGGAGGAAAAAACAAAATTAAACCTGGAACCATCGTTTAGAGATGATTTGATAGATATCATCATCATCATCATCATCATCATTATCATCATTAAAGACTTATCCTAACCATGTTGGAGTTGGCTATATAAATTTTGTTTCTCTATTCCGTTTTATTTTGAGCCAAATCTTTCGATAAGTTAAATTTTTTCATTATGATAGACATAGATATCACTTTATTATGTCTCACTGGAGTGGATAATTGAGACAGTTAATTAAGGTTGGCAGCTTATGGGCCCTGTTGATATTGTCCATTGCCATTGGATGGGTATACAGACATAAAGATAGATATGGGAGAGAGAATAGAATATAGGAATAAAGGGATAGAAGGGATTAGGAAATGAAACAAATCAGGTCTTAGAAAACCTCATCATGGCTATGGTCCCTACTGAGTAAATTAGAATATTTAACATTATATTCCTTTTTGGTTTCTCTTTAATTAGGTAGGCCCTCTGTTGGTTGGCATGAAGGTCTTTAACCTATTAAGAAGGGTTCGAACACTAGTGCTTATAGGTTATATTTTTTTTATTTGTTTTTAATTGCGCAT
This sequence comes from Sextonia rubra, assembly GCA_037013555.1. Classification (NCBI taxonomy): domain Eukaryota; kingdom Viridiplantae; phylum Streptophyta; class Magnoliopsida; order Laurales; family Lauraceae; genus Sextonia; species Sextonia rubra. Next base: position 10,545,121 of record JASUAD010000007.1, on the reverse strand, counting down.
CCAGAATTTTCATTTGACGGGGGTAAAGGATGTTCCATTGAAAAGGTTAGTGTCATCTCCAACCACCAATCATTAACGCCAATGACGAATAATCTCTACTGATTGCATGGCTTCAATACATGACTTTTTTATATTTATTTTTGACAAATTAAGTATAAAAAATTCAATTCCTGTGAAAACTTTTTCAACTATAATAATAAATTTCTTAAAAAATTAATAAATGAGCATTGCAAATATGCTTAGCAATTTGTCATTACTAAGATCCTGCCACAATTCTTAATTCCATCCTGGAGGCCTTTGCCTGTTATGTGATATTCTCAGTGCCAGAATTCCATGGATGGATATCTAAATCAGAATCCTTAACATGAAAATTTGGATATTACAGATCTGTCATCCATTATATCTTGGAGATTCCCGATGTCACAACATGATTTGACCCGGGGCGGTCTTACAGCTGATAGACTTGTCATCCATTAAATATTGAAAATGTCCAATGTAGCATCATAATTTGACCTGGGCCGACCGCCCAAGGTGCTTCTAATGTGGGTTCGTCCTTCCTTGTTGCCATGGTGGCATTGGGTATTCGGGTCAACCTAGGTAATGAAACACATGGTTTCAGTCCCAAAGGTAAACGTGAACCCTAACTTGGACTTAAAAACTGGGTCTATATCTTGGGTCCATATCCGATCTTTTTCAGTTCAAATCCTCTTTGTATGCAAGAGGCCATTCTCACGTTAGGATGTTTGAAAAGTGAGATTTCTTTATAGGATTCACTCTTCTCGAAATTTCATTTTCTTATAAAACCTGATCTTCTTGAGTTCTATGGACTTTTCTTTTGTTGGAAAGCTTTTTAAAACCACTTGAATTATCATAGTAAATGACTTAGACAGCACTTAGAATGCTTCAAATTCTAACATTCCAATTACGTTTTTTAAGCTTAGAGTTTAAAATCGTAATGAAAATGTTTTTTTCTTTTTTTTACAAAATCTGAAGGGGTTTTATAATCCTCTAGATGAAAACATTTTTTTTTTAAATCAAATTCTTCCTTTCAGTCATACCTGAGAAAGCGTTTATTGCAATTTGATTAATCTGTTAGCCATTTCGCATGTTCTAAAGCTTTCATCAAAATGACCTATGTAAGATAGCATCTCATTTTCCCATTTGTATTATTCTACAATACACCGTTTCCAATTTAAAAGGGTGATCACTGTTGATTGATATGATTGATCGACCTCAATCTTTTTTAATTGAAGGATTAGGTTAGTGGGTATGTGTTTCAACTGTTTACTTAGGTTTTTATAACTTCTCTTTTGTGTCTGTGCCGTCACATATGTAAGCCTCCATTATTTAGTATGTTTGCGTAGTGTGAGTGTGAGTTGTATCTGTGTTTGGATCTCAGCCCCTTTGCTGTTAAAATTTTTTTTATTTTAAGTATGGTCATTATAAAAAATATCTTGACAATTCTTCAAAGCAACTGATGATGATATCACGAAATGATAGTTTCCCGATAATATCATTAAAAAAACACAAAAAAGCATGATAAAATTGTGAGGTTTTGTAGTCCCAACCTTTTTCTTCTAGCTGGGCCTGCTTGTTAGTTTATATAGATTTGCTTCTTCTTTTTCATATCCCATTCCATGTCGTGTGGTTTTGGCCCTCTACTTGCTATCTTTTCGCTGAAGAAAGTCTCATTCCTTGGCTTAGCTAGCATTACTTAGTGTATGATAGTTGAACTGTACTAACAGAGGTGGACTTAAAGTATGGCAACGTGAGTGCGGCCACACCCATCAACCTATAGCACCGTTGTAAAAATTCGAAAAAATTGTAGGTTTGACCTCAAAATTTACATAAAAATTCTTAGTTTGCCTTACTTCTAAACTACTTATTAAGGTTTGCACTCCTTAAACAAAAATTTTGGGTCCGCCGTAGGGTACCATGTCTTTGTAGTGTGGGGCTCTCCTTTTTTTGATATAATTAATTTTTACTTACACTCCTAAAAACAAAAAAAGAAAAAAAACAGTTTCCAATTTTTAGTTTTTATTATTTAAGGGTTATGTATTTTTTGCAGTATTTCTCGGACTATATCCTATGAAAACCATCTAACTTTTAAATAGTTTAACATTTTCAAGATGATAGTTTTTCTGAGAACCATATTTATTAGATTGAATTGGTATGGTATGGTTGGATCAACAATATCACCTGCAAATATGCATAAATATGATCCACTGGCTCCATATTTGCGCTGTAGCTTACCATAATTATTGGGAGCAGTAATGGTGGGGTTGGGGACCTTATCTAAGACCTAGCTGTTTGCATCAACGTGCTATGAACACTATCCCTGGCAGATATGTGCGACATTAAAAGGAAACCTTTTGGACTGTCTTTTGCTTTTGCTCCCATTTCTATTGGGTTTTGCGGAAATGGGACTCGTTGTGTGGAACCGTGTAGTGACATATGTTTTTTGCAACTGTGCCATGAAAGCGAGGTGGGTCTGGTTGTGTACGTACGGTGTATTCCTACGCACCCTGTGTGTAGGCTACAAATGCTGTCTTTTTTGTGCTTCTTATCTTATCTATCTTTAATAAAAGTTCCTTTATGGATAAAAGTAAATAAATAACAGGTTGCAAACACTGCCGCCAGGTCGACGATATTTTGAAAATATGAAAACATTTGTTTAAAATGGTATTTTGTCTAATAGAGTTTAGATGTTTTCAAAATAATGTAAAAAATTGAAAATCCAAGTAAAATTGGAAAACCCTATAATTTGAAAGATATCCCCACATTTTCTCAGGATGAAAATCTCCTGAGAATGATATTGTAACAATGGTTTAGCATCTCTACCCATAGTCGAATTTAAATTAAGAGAATATTATACTTTTTCAAGGTGATGTAGGGCCCCACTTTGAGTCCATTGATTATGATATTTTTTCCCTTTAATTTGTTTTTTCAGTTTTAAGAAGCTTAATCCCGTAGGATTCTTGTTTGGCTAATCTTTGAGGTAATTATGGATAAATTTCTTTGATGTGAAGAAATCTATAAAAGTGATTTTCTTGTTCTCTCTCTTAACTTACAACCATTGCAAAGTATCCATCAACTCTTGTACATTTTGGAGTGAGTGATAAAGAAAATAAGAGAAACCCGATTCCATCAAGGCAGTTGATCACAAGGCGAGACAATCTTTAGATCAGATCCGAACCACTCATCATTAAGATCATGGTGCAAGTTACGTTTTTAGTATATTGGATTATTTGTTGTTTAATGCATAAATCTTGATCCTTATGTTTGATTTTTGTTGCAAATCATATTAAATCTTACAAAACTTTGGTCTCTCCTTCTTGGCCTAATTATATGAAAGCCATATCTCAATATAACATATCTTTTAGACTTGCTTGTTTATATTAAAATACATATGAATTAAATACATAGAAATTTATGGTGAGTAAACTCTACCAGAGATTATTAAAAAGGGAGAGGGGGTGAAGCTGTGAAGGATAAAATTGGTGATGTACATAAGACCTTCACTTTCCTATGCATTGAATCATTAGGGCGATAGCCGTGTATTTATTTTCCATCTTTAACCTTTTTTTCTTAGAAAAATTAGCCATGTATTCACCTTTGATATTCATTTTTAACCACTTATACTTTGAGTCCTATGTATTTTAACTTCTGATGAGAGGCTCTCTGTTTAGTCTTACGCTCTACAACAGATTCAAGTATAGAGCTATTTCGGGGTCAAATCCATTTAAGAAATTACTCAAATAACCACGAAGGTGAAAGAGGCTTTAATCCTTTTTATTATTTGACTTTCAAAATCATTAGTTTCCAAGTCTAGAGTCTAGACACTGTAATTAGAATATCAACTTCTGACTTCACCCAGCAATCCGTTTTGGCAGCTTAGCGTTGGGTTGAACCTTTTCATTCCCGAGTTCAATTCAGGTTGAATTACTGGAATTGGTTGGTGGATCGAGTCCGAAATTGCCACTTCTAATTGGTCTATGAATCCATTCAGTAACATCTAAACTTGCAAAAAAGGGTTTTAGAAAAAGAATCCATAGGTATAGACTTTTTCACCATCCAGTGAATAAATAATCAAAGTGAATATCCATAAATAACCATCTTAATGGAAAGTTAAGCCTTGTTTGGTAAATCTTATCTATATGAAAGAGACTTACATGAAATAGATATGTTTCAAGTGTCCTTAATTGAAATAGATGCCTTGGAAATAGTCTGTTTGGTAACAAAAAAATTGACTCAAATGGACTTTTTTAAATTACCAGTTGAAAGTTTTTTGCAAGTTTCTCAGGATCCACAAAGAATAAACCATTGAAACTTGACTCCATATCTATGTTTAGCCTTACAACGAGAAGTAATATTTGGATCTTGCTTTTGGGGCCTTAGGCAGTTCTTTTAGAGATATCTCAAAATATATGATGATCCAATGGATGAAATTTGGATCCATAGTCATGATTACATTCTTAATCTATCCAACGGTTTGGATCATGTTTTATGGTCCTAGAACTTAAAAAAAAAAGGAAAAAAAAGAAGAAAACAAACTAACTATGGACACATCCACAACCTAGCAATGAACATTTGGTATATTCAACGGTTGAAAACTCCTTGCAATTTTCTTAAGATCCATGAGGAATCAAACCCTGAAATTTGACCCCATAGCCACGTTTAGCATTCCAAAGAGGATTAATAGTTTGAATAATGTGTTTGGGAGCCACAAAAGTAAAAAAAAAAGTAGATTTGAGTATCTGGAGTATTTTTCAAATATCTAAAAATATACGATGACTCAATAGTTGAAATTTGGTCCCATAATAGTGCTTAACCTTCTAAATCTATACAACAATATGGATCTTGATTTACTCTCTTAGAGCTTAGAAAAAAATCGGACTATGCCATGAGGGTATCTGCTTTTTTGGCTCTTGTTTTCGACTGCCCAAAATTGGGGCTATTGGGTTTTAAGAGTTTGCCTCTACTTTGAAGAGGCTGAAGGGTAGACATGTGTGTCACACACTCTTATTTTATAAACTTCTACCTGCTTTAGACATTTAGACAAATAGATGGTAAAAATAGAGATGTCAAACATGGCTTAATAATGGAAGATGAAAAATGAATACCAAGGTATCATCGTAATATAATTCAAGTACTAGAAAAGTCAAAGTCCATCTACTAACCGCCTTATATTTTTCACCCTCAACTATTTAATAACCAATTCAGTGGAGCTTAGTTAAATATGAATTCTTATGTATTCTCATTCCTATGTACCTTATATCCAAAGCGAAGACCTAGGAACACACTAATATAATAATGATTATAATCCGAAGAAAGCGAAGTCCCATCTACATCATCACTTTATAATGTTCATCTCTCACCTCTTTAATAATATTTTAGTAGAACTTATTTGGCCATGAACTCTCATGTATCATCAATTTCTATGCACCTTATATTCTAAGTGAATGCCCAACGCATCACCCTAATGATTCAAATTTTAGGAAAGGCAATGTCCCATCTATTCCACTTTCTTATATCATTTACTAATCACTTTTTAATAATTGTTTAGTAGAGTTATTTGACCATGAATTGCCATTGTTATTATCAATTTGTATGTATTCTACGTAAAACAAATTCTAATGTACTTTCCAAACAAATAGACCCCATATGTATTTTGAACAAAAAGGCAACATTTTAAAAAAAGTATAAGGTTAAGAAATTAACAAATAACTCTCAATACTAGAGAGTGTTCTAAATGATTAGGCAAAAAAAAAAAAAAAAAGAAAGAAAAAAAGAGACTATAAAAAAAATTATCTTGAATCAAAGAACCAAGTGGATCTGAAGGAGATCTAGAAATAAATACTTCTTAAATGTACCTACTATATATATATATATAGATAATATACAGTGGTGGAATTAGGTCATGTATAGAAAATATACAGTGGTGGAATTAGGTATTACGGTCCATATGAATCCATGAACCTGGAATTGCACTACATTTGTGTTCCCAAAGTTATACCCAATGCTATGTGTACAAATCTTATACCCTACTCTTTTGTCAGTTTAAATACTTCAAATGAAGGATGAGTCTTCTTCTTGTGTGTGTCACACAGACAGAGGCAAGTAAGAATGACCATGTCATAGAAAACAGTACTTAGTACTCACTCATAAGATATCAAATGATCAAAGCAAGGCACGATACTTAAGGGTCCATGTGAATAGTGATGGCCCACCATCAACCCTAACCATGAATGGCACCACCTGCCCAAAAATCATGAAATCCCACACTCCACAAGATTAACATATGGTGATTGGTGAGTCATGTCTAAAAGCTATACCTTCTCCTTTGCCCCCTTCTTAAGCTTTACTCCCTCCTTAGTAAGAAAAGAGATGCAGCATGCTCCCCACAACCCCCACCCCAACCCCCCATTAAGGCATATTCCTAGTGCATGTACATATATAGAGTTTTGAGTTAACAGCCAGGGAACAATGGATCTCTGAGTTTGTTTCTTACTGAAAATGGCCGAAAGTCATAACTTTGGGGTAACCAGCGCTGCCTCCAGTAGTAGTACTACCTCAGGAGATGGGTGCATCAAGGAGCAAGATCGCTTGCTTCCCATCGCCAACGTGGGGCGGATCATGAAGCAGATCTTGCCACCCAACGCCAAGATCTCAAAGGAAGCTAAAGAGACCATGCAAGAATGTGTGTCGGAGTTCATCGGCTTCGTCACCGGTGAAGCCTGCGACAAGTGCCACAAAGAGAAGCGTAAGACGGTCAACGGAGAAGATATTTGTTGGGCACTTGCTACTCTAGGTTTCGACAACTACACAGAGCCCCTTCGAAGGTATCTGCACAAATATAGAGAAGTACTGGGGGAGAAAGCTAATTTAAGGAACATGGGTGACACCAAAAATGAAAATGATGAATCATCCTTCTTTGAAACTAATTAACAGACAAGCCAAACCTTGGATCCTAGTTCTATATATAACTTAAGGCCATTTTAGGTCACTGAGAAGGGACACATCCATTCTAACTAGTTTTTCCATCGATGTTGATGGTGGGATCGTGGGAATAATGTGTGTGTGTGTATGTTTGCTTGTGCTTGTGAGTATATATGTGTGCAAGAGAGATTTTCACAGGTGCTTTGTACTGTATCAATTTAGGGATTATGGGTTTACATTGATGAATAATAGTTAGCTTAATATTGACACATAGACTACTGCAAACAAATTTCTATACTCTTGTTCAATATGATCTTGTTTCAAAATAATAAAAGTTTATGGACAAAATCAAATTACAATTGCAAAGTTTGTTGTCTTCTCTTGATCAAGTATGAGAGTAGATTCCTTGATTGATATCCTTTCTTATGTAGTGGAAGCCATTGAAAATATGACATTTCTTTCTGAATTTGATCTCCATCTAACCTAGATTTCTGGGGACAAAGCAAGTATTGATTCTTTAATCTTCAGTTCATTGATTTACAAAAAATCTGGAAAAAGATTTATGTTGTGTCCTGGTATTAATTGTGCTTGTTATATTGGGTTGAAGCAATGGCAGCTGCAGTCTACTTGATAAATTAATCTCCTAAAAGGGCAGTGAAAGGAAAGACTTCATATGAAGCATGGAATTAAAGGAAACCCAATATAAGTCACTTAATGCAGTGAGATGAGCATAAAAAAGCAATTCACTACTAGTTATACCCCACATGGTAAAGAGAATCTTTATCTAGTCTACATACAAATGCCCCTTAGATAACCTCATCAAACTCCTACAACATGTCGACTTAAGCATGAGGAGAAAAAGATTTTAGATATAATCTCACTAAAACTTATAGCTCAAATAAAATAACCAAGGGCCTATTTTGGCGACATGAGAAAAAAAATTTTTTTCCATTCCTGACCCTACCTTTTGTCAAGAGAATGACAACTATTGAGGTAACAAGCTTTTCATGTTGCAGTTTTCCTCCAACAGAATGAAATAGGAAACAAATAAGTTGTTTATCCCTTGATAAAACTGTCACTTTTTGAAGATGAAAAATGTTCTCAATACTTCCCCATTTGGATTTGAGGTCTTTAGGTTATAGTCTTCTTTGTTTTGCATACCAATTTGATATAGGCCAGAGTCCTTTGAATAAGTCTGAAAATGTTATATTCCTATATTTTTAGCACTTCATATTCCAGTAGCTCTTACATTCGTTGTCTACTGTTTTTATCTCTTTAGATGCAAATGTTTTTTAGGATGAGACTAATCTTACACTTAATAGACACTACGTGATTCTCACCTGCAGTTCACCATACATCTGTCTAAGGAATATGCAAAATGTGTTGTCTCAACTCTCGACTCAAAATCTAGGGCCACCCTTATGCATAGAAGTAGGGCTATAATTCTAATAACCCTACAAAAGAAAAACCTTTGAGCAACAAAGGATTCATTCATCCCTTAACAAGAAAGAAAGAAAGAAAGAAAGAAAACAAGAAAAGGAAAATTTGTAAATTTGTCTTACTCAATCTATCTCTTAGTCCCCATAGTAGTTAGATTTGGTGTTCTTCCATTAGTTACCATTTTATTCCCTTTAATGCAAAACGTCTATTATTAATTCTCTTTCTTCCTCTTTAAGAGGAAGACCTATATCTGTTAGGAGGTGTAGCTGACCCCTCTTGCACTTTCTAGCTTATCCAGGATTCTATCCATCTACTGAGCAGAAATAAAGCAGCACAAATGTATTCTGGCTTTCATTTAGGGTTAGAATACCCACAACATCACTAAACAATACTAAGAGAAACAGCCGAGTTGTTCATCTCTTTACAAATAGTAGCATTTTTCGTCTACTGCTTAAAATTAGGCCATTACAAAACACTTTGATTTGGGCTAGTACCCATTAGATGAAGTCCTTTTCCATCCGTATTCAAATCATAATAAACCTCTTACTTCCTACTTACTTTCATCAGTACTTGATCAATTTATCCATATTGGATTCAAAACTCGGAGTCATCTTCTTTTACTCAAAAGAGGAAGGCTAACCCTCTAGCTGCATTCCAGTTATACACTTAAAACAAAACATGTTCAAGATCATTGGAGCTTTCTTCTATCTAATAGGAAGAATTGAAAAGATGGAAATGTGCTGTCTTTGGGTCAAAGTCGACCTTCTTCACACAGAGGCCTGAGCCCTATTCTGTAGGGTTGTAGTTTCAACGAGCACTAGAGCCTGGGAACATGGTTAAAGTGGAACCCTATTGCCTGCATGGTTTCCTGTGAAAGAAAGACATGAAATTTCGTGCATGTTGACGTTGTTTTTATTGAAAGAGGAGGATCTGGTTTCCTTCCCACAAGCAAGGACGACTTGGGTCTGAGGCTGGAACTATTCTTTACAGGTAAAAAGGCTTGCAAAGGAGGAGATGCAAGAGAAATAAGTCAAGGACTATAATAACTGTATAGCTTGTCCCTTGTACTGTTTTAGGGTTTTCTAGCTATGGAATAAAGCTGATGCCTTGGGGACAATGTTAAAAACACCATTTTGGTTTGGGCTCAGGGAAAGTTTGTCTCCCATGAGAAGATCTGTCATTGGACTGAGGACGACATGGGTATCAACACTAAGATTGGTGTTTTGGCTCTATGTAATGGATGATCCTTCTTTGAAGTGGGAGCTTGCAAGGATGTGGAGAATCCAATGGTGGAATCTATATTAAGAGATTTTGCACTTATGATTGAATTAATCCATTCCAAGCACTTACTCGAGGCCTGCACCACCTGGATGGGGCACAGCCATTGGTGACATCCATGGTAAAACCATCCAGGTGGAATTTGGCTGCCATGAAATAGCATAAACCAAACTGGCATCTTAATGACAATTGTTGTGCAAATTTTTAAGCAATGTTTTTTTCCTTTGATTTTTATTTTTTAGATCCATAATTTTTCATGTCATTTAGCCGAATAAATCTCAATGAGTCCTCTAGCTAAATGCTGTGCAATGAGTGGCAAAATGACATGCAATGGGTGGCCTTATGACATGCTTGTCTATAACTGGGACATGGATGGATCATGGTCTTGATGTTGCATTAGCCACAGAAGATAACTACCCATTAGTTGTTGGTTGTCGTTATGCTAATGAAGGATGCATAGATAAATTAATATTTGTCAAGTAAATTGGTTAGGTTTTAAGATTTGGCTAAACCTAGATTCAAATGGAGAAATAGAATTCATGTAGCCGGCTTTAACATAGTTGAGACAAGACTTTGATGATGAAGTGAATAAGTTAGATGAGCATCCTTTATGTGAGTTATATGGATATAGTCCACAGTCACATGACATAAAGTTATTTATTATTATTATTATTATTATTATTATTATTATTATTTTGTGTGTGTGAGCTTTTCAGTCTCAATATGTGACGTTATTTGTGAAACTAAAACTTACCCCTACACCTGTAGGACCCCAACCATAAAAAGAACTTTAAATTATTATTTTATCACTTTTATAATTAGTTATATCATTTAAAATAAAAATTAATAACAACTCAACTATAACTAGGTTCCAACATACAAAAGGGTATTTATTTTAAATGGCTTTAAGCTTCATAGAAGCAAGCCTTACTGCCCACAAGAGGTGCGCTCCTCTTGATGAGAAGTTAGAGCACGGGACACATCCGAACTTATACGAAACGTATAAAATATGACCGTATAGTTATCATGCATATCTACATGAGACAATATATGTGGACTTGTTAATAAAAGTTCTACGGATATTCCCCACAGAGCTGTCCTTGGACATGAGATTATCCCTTGAACAATCGAAACTTAAGTATTTACCACATAGAGTTGTTCGTGCAATATCTTAGAGCCGTATGATATTGCATATGTAGTATCTTAAAGCCATGTGATATTGCACAAATTACCTGGTCCGATATCTTAAGATCGTGCGATAACCTACCACTATGGAACGAAAACTCTATGAGAAATATTAAAATTCTGACTATTCTAGCACAAATGTCACGTTTAAGACCAATTGTAAGGTCAATATTGCAATGTTCTACTTACCTTGTACCTTACATGTAACATATGCAACTCACCACCTATTTGTGTTAGATGCAATAGATATGACATCAAAGACCCATCAATCATGATTATCTTCGTCATATAAATGAGATCCACTAGATTCAACCCACTAGATTCAACCCACCTACTCTTCTGCATAGGGCATACTTAGATGAAGATCCTACTCACCCACCCATATGCTCCCACCAAATGGGCTGTTAAAACAAAAGATGATACCCATGCCTGAAAACATGGGCAGGGTGTTGACTCAGAACTAACTATGAACTCAGTGTTCATACTAACATTTCTTAAACTCAATTCCAAAACTGCTTTTTTTTTTTTGTGCAATATCATAAAGATCGGAACCATGCACTTAAAAACTTTCTCATTTTTCTCTTTGATTTTACTTCTTCTCCCGATTAAAAACAAAGCATAGTCTCCACAAAATCATTTTACCTCTTTTTTCTTCTCCTCAACTTTCCCACACAATTCCCACCACTTTCATTGCCATTTTCTTGTTGATATTACATGGACTCTTCCTTCATTCTCCGTGTTCTTCAACCTCAATGTTGATCATTCTTGTTAGTTTCTAGAGAGTTTTCTTTGATTTACCTTTTTTTTGGGTGGGGGAAGGGGCACTGGTGAAGAATTTCACATTGGGCTACATGTAAGGAGCATTTGTTTGAAACTAAAGCTGTATTTGGCATCATGCCATCGAATGTTCCTAAGTTCCCACAAGATAAGTCCGCGGAAAACATATTTGACATCTTGTGAGTCACTGCTCTTAATTTTGATTTCACTAGAAATAATTCAAAAATCTAAACTAACAAAAAAAAGTCGGAATGAAAAGACTGTTTTTTTTATTAATAAATAACTTGTAATGTCTCTTATTTATTTGCCTTCTAAATAAGCCTATTTAAAGGCTCCAAATCCTTACACACATCCTCTAAATAGGTCTCATGTTCACAATTTCAAAGATGGTGCTTCACTTTATAATTCCTAAGGATGGGTCACATGGTTACATTCATAAAAAGGCATGCTCATATTATAATTCCTATAATGGTAGGGCCACATTATAAAAATTATAATTTGGGCCCTATGTTCTAATTTCTAAAAATAGGCACCACATTGTAATTCCTAAAGGTAGGTCCCGTGTCCACAATGAATGAAAAGGTCGGCTAGCTTTATAATTCCTAAAGGTGGTTCGTATGGTCACAATCGCAAAATGTGGACCTATATTATAAATCCTATGAATATACACTCATATTTTGAATCTTATGAATGTAGGCCTCATATTTTAATTTCTAAAGATGAGTACTACATAGTTTCTAAAGGTGGTCCCATATTATAATTTCTATAAATATAGCCCCATATTGTAATTTCTATATAGGTGGACCCATATTGTAAGTCCTATGAATGTGCCTTGTGATTTGATTTTTAAATGTGGGTATTCCATTGTAAATTCTAAAGGTGGGTTCTGTCATGCTTCGATCCCGGGAATTTGGAGATTAGAGTAGGCCCCCAGGGAGTGAATACGTGATCCCATAGTAATCCGTGCCATGAGAGAATTATGCACGAATTCCTACAAGGGAGATTTTACAGGAATGTATGAGGTATGCCTGATCATACGTAGGAATTAGAATTTATCATAAGCGGGCTCCTGCAAAATACTCTACAATGATCATGAGCCAAACACAAAGAAGTATATCCTATAACATTCATATATCTATATAAATACTTAAGACTTTAAATAACATTTCATACAACCAACCCACTATTTAACAATTCGGGTACAAAAGGTCCAATTTAAACCTCTCCAGGTGGAAGACCAAAATTCACAACTATATCACATCCAAAACATTGGGCGTGCTCCGTGGGATGACTAATAAAAGACATCGTCATCCTTCCATTCTTCTGTACCCCAAGGTATCATTAGGGCACCCTCCGGGCACGCGTCAATAGCCGAATTGGGGTTTGGTTCCGTACCTGCAACACCAAGGGTAACACTGTTAACATGACGGTTAAGCAAGTACAGAGGCATATGAACTAGCATAATGTATCAAATGAACTTAGTAATATACACTGATCAAAGAGGGCAATATGAGTCTACCAAGCATGTTGTGCATGAGTAGCAATGAGTTAGGAACCATAAATAAGATGTCGTATACACTAATTGGTAACCACGAGGTTTTATTCTCCCAAAAGGGAGCATACATATGGGTCGCTAGGGGATCAAGCTAGCTTCCCGAGGAGCACCAACAACTCCTCCGTAAACTACTACAGTAGTGACATAAGGATACCCCAAAAAGCATAAGCTAAGTGGTGCCAACTCAGATTCACCTCTTTCATAATTTCAATCATACTTGTCATATCATACATAAGGAATACCAGTCTGAAGGTATAATCAATCATGAAAAAAGAGATAGTAAAGTGAAAAATAATTAAACTAAGCATACTTATATGAGCTAAGGAGGCTTGAACCCTCTCAACCTCGGCTATACCCATTTGACTAGCAAGCACACACTCAGTGAAAACTTTAGCTTGTTAGACACGCACTCATTAGAAGCTCAGGTCTGATTTGTCTCAGGGTTTGGCCCGGGAGAGTAAATACATAACAAATTATGTTGAAGGCAAGGTATCTTAACAATATGAATGCATTCGGATTGAGTAAGTGTCAAAAGAAATTACTATCCGACCCCATACTAGATAATCCAAGATCCCAAGGTCATTCAACACGATGTACTCATATAACGTCTGGTGCCATTTTGTTACCGCATCTTGGTATTATATTGTGTATATAAAGGACACCCCTTCTTATGCTAACATCCATAACTTGACATTGGGAGATCATCCAAAATTCAAAAGGGATAAACGACAGCTCAACACTCATCCTCTTTAAAGGTTAATTACCATTGGGCCACTGTGTTTATAAAGAATGTGTTAATACTAAGGTCCTACAAGATCATTGAGAGTTCCTCAGATCCTAAGTTCACGGTGTTCTTACGGCTTAGCCGTATACATGGTTCTGGCTTAGCCGAGTGGCAGCAGTTGCCTCCTTAATTTCAGGCGCATTTACAGCTTAGCCGTATGTTAGCCTACGGCTTACCTGTGTTAAGCCTACGGTTAGAGTTACGGCTAGGTTACGTCTTAATTGTAGTTTATTTTACAGTGCAGCCGTAGGCAAGCCATAGTATAAAAACGATTGCGTTGCTTTCGGGACTTTAAGCCGTAAACACCTACGGCTTAGCCATAACTTCGCCGTACACTTTAGAATTCTAGAGTTAATTTTGTAACTCACTTCCAATACAGAATTCTGATTTGTAGGGAGTTCGTATCACTTAATCAAAGTGTCCCTGAAAGTATTCAATACTCACACACCCTCCTATTCCATATTTACCTTCTAATTCATCCAACACCTCATACATGTATAGACAATGAACAAGATAAAGAGCTGTAATCTAAAATTGGAAAGAACCAGTCCAAGACTCAACAACTTGAACACCTATGCGGCATATATGCACTCTAATACTTGCCTTTTAACAGTGTTTGCCCTCTCTAACTCTTTCTTGTTGTGTGGTTAGGGAAAACCTCTAAATGAAAAGTGGGTTCTCTATAAGAAAACATGCAAATGGTGAATATGATGTAACAATGCATACATGTAATAGATTTGAGTCTTCTTGACTCTAACAAGCCTTAATATATGAAGTGGAAGTAAAGCCCTCACCTTGGTTGGCTGTAGCCTGAAGAAGGAGGTATTTCTCCAAAGAAAAAATACTCCTACAAGGAAGAGGAAGATGGGTGAAGACTACCCTAACGCATGCAAGACCCCCAACCCTAGTAGCTCTTCAAAATTTGAAGTGAAAATGGAGGAATTAAGAAGAGAGGAAATAGCTCCAGTGGTTGCAGGAAAGGAGAAAAAGAATGAACGTTGAGTTGCATCTTTTAAATGGAAATTTTTCTGCCCTTGCATGCAAACCCCTTTCCTTGGGATATTTACGGTTTAGGTCACGTGGCCTTAGTTAGCCCAAGATGAATCCAAATCAAGTTGGGCCCAACACGAAAGATGATCTACACGAAAAATTTTGCAAGAGGTGATAGAGGAGGTGTCCATAAGATGTAAGAACAATTTACAAAAAAGTCCTCAACTACTTAGGCAAGGTTTGAACTCTTCGACATAACTGCCTATCCAAGACCCGATCTAAGAGTTTTGAATTAAATTATCCTTAATAAGGTTTAATTAATATAGAACGCAATTAATTAGCGTAGATCGAGATTCATGGAATTTCAGGACCTTACAGGTTCCGTGTCCACAATTATAAAAAATGAGGCTCCATTTGTAATTCTTAAAGATGGGTCACATGTTTGCAATAACAAATGATGGACCCACATTGTAAATCCTATAATTGTGGGCCCCATATTCTAATTTCGAAAGGTGAAAGTTTTAGAATACCCAGAATTTATTTTAGATTATGATTCGATTACTACTTCTATACAATAGAAAAAAATAAAAACAACTAATCATATAAAGAAGACAACACCAATATTAATGTGGAAACCCAAGCGGGAAAAAACCCAGAGTCCAAGTGGACAAAATCAATCACTAACTTTCACGGTATAAGATACACTCACAACCTACAGCCAATCCCTCAACACAAGTTATTATAGTTGTTCTTGATAGATTTTCATAAGCATGAAAAAACCCAGAGTCTAAGTGGACAAAATCAATCACTAACTTTCGTGGTATAAGATATACTTACAATCCTACAGCCAATCCCTCGACACAAGTTGTTATAGTTGTTCTTGATAGATTTCCACAGCACGCAATCTCTCGGTGCCCCTGTATCAGTACCTTGATTTTCACAAAGAACAAGTGTCTCTAATAAGAGAACAATCTTCTACAAGGAAGTAAAAACTACAAATCTCCTACGAAAAAGTAAAAGTATCAACTTTAGAACTTGAAGCCTTCAACCCAATATCTCATGTAAGCTCTAGATAATTTCTCTAATGGCAATCCCAATTTGAAAAGGAAAGCTCTCTATGTTGTTTTGTGCTTAGGCTTAAAAGAAACCCTCTTTTTATAGCCCATAATTCATGTCTTAGGTTTAGCAACCAAATCTAAGTAAAACAGGAAGTTCTGGCATAAATAGGAAAGGTTTTCGTACAAGTAGGTGGGCTTCTGCAATTCGTGCTATCGAGCATGGTCAAATGGGCTCTCAAGCACGCTCACCATTGTCTTCGGCGCTCAAGCCCGATCAAACGGGCGTTGAGCGCGCATGATTTTCTTGCGCTCAATATCAAACTTCCCGAGGCCATAACTTTATCGTTTTAGCTCCGATTTATATAATCTTGGACTCTACGAATATTTACTCGAAACAAGCTTTTCAATCATAAGTAGCTTACCCATATCCGAAACTCGGTTTTTTAGATATGATATTTTCAATCCATATTGCCTTCGGAAAAATACTTTACTTTGCATTATCTTTAATTCAACTTATCCGGCATACAACCACAGTACACTCTAAATATAAAATACAACTCAGTGGACCCAAGTTTTGTCTAATACATAAATTTATCCTATGCGAATGTCCTAACAGAAGGTGTATACCACAAAATTTCTAAAGGTGAGTCTCATATTCATATTCATAAAAAAAGTTCCCCCTATTATAATTCTTATACAAATGGACCCACATCATAAATCCTATGAATATAGACCCATATTTTAAATGTTAAGGGGTTGTTTGTTTCACCTCATTTACATGTTTAAACATCCCACATAAAAAATGGTCACACACCATTTATGTTTGTTTGCAAAACTTACACATGTGGTGTGTAAATTATATGTGATTTTGGCACATAAATCATGAGCAAACTGGCCCTTACATTTTCAGAAGAATCACACCATTGCCTTTTGCAGTGCTACAACAATCTTTCCCCCCATCACATCTTTTTTCCATTTTTTTTGTTATCTTTGTGGGGCCCTAAATAATGATCCAAACCGTTAACCATAGTAAGAAGGCAAAAAACGATTAAACTAGTACACAATTTCAACCGTTGGATAATAAAAATTTGTGAGATATTTATGAAGAGGTCAAGACCATTAATTTTCATCATATACAAATTTGTGGGCCCAATTTTTATGGTTTGAATCATTAATCCTTTTTAAACTTCCATTTTCAGCTACAAGGTCAAATTTTAAGTGTTAATTCAACACGAATCTTTAAATATCTTCTAAACACATAGCAACCATTGGATGTATGCACTATTTCTACAATGTATTCCATTAGTTGAACATGTAATTTGATTTTTTTATTTTTTATTTTTATTTTTAGATCATCTGAGCCTCAAATGTAAGATCTAAATTGTAGAATCTATTTCTAAGGCCAAAAATGGCTAATTGATCAATCTTAACAGTTGATCCTTCCTAGATTGTAATATATTTGTAAAAAAGAAAAAAGCTCAGACTGCTTGATGTTCAATTCTAATTTCTATAAACCTCTTTTTTTTTCCGAACCATTAATCCTCTTCAGAAGTCCAACAATGCTTGCTGGGTTGAATCTCATCAATTGATTCATCATGTATTTTTCAAAACTTGTGAAAAATTAAGAAAGCGATGGATGTAATTGGATTCACATTCGAAGAGATGTGAAAATGGCAAACAATGAATTTCATTTCACATGTGACTCATTTGCATATGTAAATGATTCATATGTGAGTCATTTACATATGTAAACTATTTTCACATCACATGTAAATTTGGCCCCCTAAAAGTGGGTACCAAGCTGTAATTTCTACAGGTAAACCACATGTACGACAATAATAGAGTGTCATACAAAGAAAAAGATAGGTCCACATTGTAAACCGTATAATTCCCTTAACTCTGTTCCTTGGAATAAAGCTTTTATAATATTTCCACACAAGTTCTATATAGTAAAGTCTTACCACAACTTGATTTGAACATAAAATTAGGAACGATATCAGAACAATGCTAAAAGGGACCTAAGATGCAAGCCAATACCTAAATCTAAGATGAGAGCTCGAAAGTAACTAAATCTATGATGCTTTTGATAGTTTGAAGTTGTTGAATGAGTATGGAAACTATTGGAAGATTTTCTATTTATCACACTAAATGAGATTTTGTATAGATTTGAGTTGATTTACACAAAAAATAAAAACTATGTTATTTGAAATGTGTATCATTTGTACGATATCACACAAAAACAAGGAATTTTGCCGCGTAAATTTTAGGGATTGTGGTGGCCCATGAATGACATGAGAATTTACCATCATCTCTCCATTTTGATCTATAGGTGAGTAGAAATCCCAATTGAAAAGTCTCAATTATTTCTCTGGAACTCAAAAAATGGTTAAGCTTTTTATCTGTGATATCACTAAAAAATATGGACATTGGCCACACAAATTTCAAGGTTTATATAAACCCACAAATGATTTAAAAATCTACCATCATCTCTCCTTCTTGATCTATATGTTAGGAAAAATCTCAAGTAAAAAGGACTCATTTATGTCCATGGAACAGAGAAAAGGGCAGTTTCGAAGTTGAGTTTAAAAAACATGTGATATGAACATCAAGTTTGTAATTACTTACCCCATTGTATAGGGTTTTCATTTGGATTGTATGAAAATAGAGGCTCCTATGTAGATTCTAATCATGTTATAAATAATCAGCAACTAATAAATGGCTCTTGCAAAATTTATGACAAAATTTTCTTCCATGGTACATCTGCATAAATTTTCTTCCATGGTACATTTGCATGCAAACATTCTAATCCAAACATTAAAGAGACTAGGCCCCCATCAAACAGTTGGGACCCTTTTTTAATTTCATAGCACCAAATGTGACAATACAGATGTTCACCTACAGGAATGTCTGTAAGAGAAAATTCCCCACCTTAATGTAAGCAATGGAGCTCTTTTAAGGAGCATTTGTGCCACACCATTCTTGTAGCTTGGTGTACTAAAGGGGTCAAATCGGCCGAGCAACCCATGTTGTGTCCTGCTCGGCCAAGCATGCTAGGCCCGTGACAAAACACTAGGTGTCATGGCACATAACCAGCAAAAGGTAGTCAGCCCACTTCCCGAGATGTGGTACACGTCCCGTGAGGATTCAAGCCATAAAATCATGTGAATTTCATTCCCCACAAAGGAGTTCCTACAAGATTCATGTGTGAGGAAGTAGCTTGTAAATATACATTTGCAATCTATTGAAGCGTGTGTAACTCATAGTTAAATAAAAAATTCAATTCATATCTATAATGTGAGGAAAATGGAATAAGAGCATAACCAAAACCAAGCCGTAAAAAAATTAAGTTAAAGTTAGATAATAACATGCTTTAAAGTTACACAACATGGTAGACAAGTTTTACAAAAGGGTAAATGAAACAACTAAGGCCATTTGGGCCAATTGCAACATGTGTCGTTCCCTCACTTTGTAAATGTCTAAAATATTACATCCACAGTCCATTTTACTATTTGTTAAGGAGTATCTTCAACAGCTGCAACTTCCTCAAAAGGGGCTAGGGTGTTGTAACGACCCAGTCTCAAAAAGTACATCTGAATGAAAGAACATAAGTAATAATCCGTTCTAAACTATCGAGGTGCCTTTTGGGGACAAAACCGTGAGGACTTCCATAAAAACTATAAAGTTAAGCGTGCTTGAGTCAGAGCAGTTTCAAGATGGGTGACCTCCTGGGAAGTCCAAAGCGGACAATACCTCGATGGTGCGGAGCGGATTGTTACAGATGGTATTCGAGACATGCACGTCACGTTCTAATAAGATACATGTTCTGCTATGCAAGTAATGATACGCCCATTTTGATATGCATGTTCTTATATTGATTGACTCGATATAGTCCGGCACTACTGAGCCTCAGCCTTAGGATCCCGACGGGGTGACTTGGGTGTAGTTTGCATGTTCTTATATTGATTGACTCGATATAGTCCGGCACTACTGAGCCTCAGCCTTAGGATCCCGACGGGGTGACTTGGGTGTAGTTTGTATGGCCTTACTGCAGAAGGACACGTCTTGGGGAATCCGGATTCCAGGAAACCGAGACCCATCTGGCCCATGGTGTTCTCGGTATGTTTATAAGATCCCTATTTTGGGAGCATATGGCGTACGTAGTAGCCACCTAGTATGTACATGTTATGTATCCATTGATTCACACAGAGCATATGTAAATTTGAATGCACAAGTGCCTAGACGACTACATTGACTTGTTATGATTATTTATGTCTTTTATTCTATTAGAAACTATACGTGTTAACTTGTTACTGCTTATACTTTGCTGAATCGTTGTATTCACATATTGTCCTTGGTGTTGCAGGCTCAGGTACCTTCGACCGTATTCTTATCGGTCGTCAGTTTGCTTGGGAGACTCCAGCTATCTCTTCAGGTTCGTGGAGTGGGTGTTATCGCTCCATTAAAGTGCGACTGTTCTCTGCATGCATGCATGTTGCTTTCTTTTCATGTCATTGATTGTACTCATGTTCTATACATTGTGATTGGATCCCATGTGTATGTTCAGACCTTTGTATCAGCCTTTGGATTTTATGTCTTTGTTCTTGTGTGCCTCGTGTCTCTTGTTGATATTTTTAGCTTCCGCATACATGTTTTGCACGTGTGTTTTCCCTTATGCGTGTGCATCTAGACCGGGTCTAAGTGCATATGCACGGGAGTGCGTGTGTCGCTGGTTAGGTTTTTGCTAACCCCCGATCTCCTGGGCTCGGATTGTGACAGGTGTCATCACTTGTAACACCAAAAGCAACATAGCGATACATGACAGTCCAACAAGAAGAATAATCATAAATCATGATCTCGTGTTATCAAATGTATAAATAATGCGAAAAAGATCATATGAGGTTAAGTAAAGTAACACTAGTAGGTGAAGCATAGAGTAAGCATGCATATCTAGAATCAAGATAGGAAACTGAAACACGTGCTAAATTGAAAACCATATATGGTATATTCTCCTGGCATTGGTTAAAACCCATGGTACAGTGCAAGTGAGCTTACATGCATAACAAAATGATACCACTAGAAGGTTGATAGGCCCATGTCCCATTCTTGTGGACCTGGAGTTCAAACAACTCCCATATGTACTAGACTGCTGCTAGGAACATAATTACTTAACCTACACTCAGCCCAATCTGGCTTAATTTGGGTCAAAGCCGAGTGGTGCGGACATGTACAAATCATGAATAATAATAAGGAATTCATAAAGAGCGTATATGGTGCTAGCATAGCAGAATATATATCAAAATCATGCTAAGCATAAGTCTTGAACAGATAAAACAAGTACACATGATAGTAATGAGGAATCACAAGCAGTTGGCATATTAATATGCCCAAAATGACCATAATCAATTAAGGACTAAATATGATAAATGAGCCTGTTATCACAGAAGCATGGTTGTAATCATGTAAAGGGCACAAGTGTTTCATATCAATATGACTGCAAAAAGATCATATGGAATCAAGGCAATTACAAACCAATCCTAGGTCTAAAATACATTCCTTAGGCAATTGTCCATTCCGACATAGTACTAAGTTCAAGGTGCCCTTGTGTTATCGAATTTGGTGTTACCTTGTAAAGAAAATGGACACTGTCACAACCTGAACCTAAGAAATCAGGATTAAGGTTACCCCAATCAGTGACACGTACTCCTATGCAATTCACACCCAAACTAAAGTCTGAATGAAATTACACAAGGGATATTCACATGCTTACACGTGTGGAGTGCTGAACAGATCATTTGTCCAAGCAGTTAATGCGTAGAAACCTGTCAATATCACCTATAATTTTTCTTTACTTTTCATTGAACAGCTCAGCAATACCATTACAGCCATGAAACAGTTCAAAACTTAATGTTCGGAAACATAAGATTGATAGATTAATTATACCCATTACGATTAATTATACCCATTACCCGTATAACCCAAACATAATGTGCTCATGCATGCAAAGAGATCAAGGATAACATTCTATGAAGGGAATACAGGAAGGTAGAGAAATACATAATAAGATCAAGTTATATACATGTGGTTTACATGGATGCAATTATATGCAAATGCTAAAAAGACCCAAAATCCATATGTATAATTCTTAGGTACTAGTGAGTCACTTTCGCCATACGAAGCAGTCAACAAACTTCTGCTGTCCACCGTTACTACCTGAAGAAACCATTGCGGTCTCCTTCTACACTACCTAGGTCTGTGCCAGACTAGGTTTGGGATCTGAACCTGTAACAACATTAGACAACTTGTGAATAAGACTATTCAACAAAGCATAAGCAAAATCAAGGTAACACGCATTGTATCCAAAAAATTAATGACATATGATTAATAGGAATCAAGATAGTACATGAGACATATCACGCATTTGAATAAATCCGTTTTGGGTCAAGGAACTCGCACGGCTTTGCTTCTAGCAGGCCAATCAGCTGCTCCCACCAAAACACATTGTATTAAAAATAAATAAGGACATATGATTAATAGAATTCCAAGTTAATAACTAGGCATGTCGTGCATTTGAAATAAGCATGCTATAAGGATCAATAAATGCAATACGCACTAGTTGCTACTACATGTATC
The DNA here is from genome assembly GCA_037013555.1 of Sextonia rubra. NCBI lineage: Eukaryota > Viridiplantae > Streptophyta > Magnoliopsida > Laurales > Lauraceae > Sextonia > Sextonia rubra. Next base: position 10,522,485 of record JASUAD010000007.1, on the reverse strand, counting down.
ATATCCTCCCTCTAGGGATCTATGCGTTGAGAACACCATCGTCCGGGCCAAGGTACGAATGGGTTTCTAATTTCCTGGGGTCCGGAAGCCCCAAGACAAAAACACACTGCAGTGGCAACAAACATGCTACACCAAAGTCAACCCCGCCGGATATTATAAGGTTGAGGCTCAGTAGAGCCAGACAATTTTTATTCAATCATATACTTGTACTTAAACAAAATAGGCAATGGGTTCAATTCATTCGTGCAATACGTTCATACTCAGTTCCATGCCAATGGTTAATGTAAATTGAATATCAAGAATATCAAGAGCATATCAAGTGGACCCAATACATACTATACTGGAAGGACATACGATAATCATTCCATTATTCAATTTTATTCATGAAAGTGGAGGACAATAACCCATTTTCCAATATGCCATGCAATTCAATTTAATAGAATCAATATAGTTTTACTAGTCAACCCTAATCTAGTCATCCATTATTTTTAACCGTGCATGATGATGTAGTTTTAAGTTATCCAACACACAAGTGTCTTTCTTTTGGTGTTACATTGTATTGGGAAGGTGTATCGAAGTCCCTTAAACCAATACCCATAGGGAGGTGCTTAACAAATAGACAACGTCACTTGAATAAGTCTCAGCCCTCAAGACTTTTCATGATCTTTTAATTATTCCTTTGGACCAGTTGATGGTATCCAAGAATCCAAAAGCTAAGGCCCTACAAGGTCTCACAACAACATCTATTAATTTTTAGTTTCAAGTGGACTCATGGTTTAACCGTAGGTGACTTACGGCTTAGCCATATGCATCTTACGACTTAGCTGTATTATGCACTACTGATTAGCCGTAATTCTCCAAAGTTGCCTCGTCAAATACGGCGAGCCACGGTTGAACCGTACTTCCTCTTACGGCTTAACCGTATTTAATTTACGATCGAGCCAGGTTTGGCTACGGGTTAGCCATAGCTCAACATGCGGCCTGGTTGTGGCTTAGCCATAAAAGGTTATTAGATTTTCAAACTTTCGGAAGTTCAAACCATAAAATGACTTACGGCTGAACCACGGCTAAGTTACGACTCAGCCGTAGTACACCCTGTGGCTTAGCGGTAGCTTGGCTGTAGTGTAATATCAGGTTTTTCTACTCTCTGGAGTCCTAGCCGTAGAATACTTACGGCTTAGCCGTAAGCTTCAGGTCGTGTCAGGCATTTTCAAGTTAGTATACTAAAAGGGATGAAAAAACACATTTAAATGAATTGATTTACAAGAATCATAAAGTACCAACATTCATTAAACCAAAATTTGCTTAAACTTGCCTCCAATTAAGCTTTACAAGCTCTTAATCCTTTGGCTCAAATTGGGTATTTTAGATCTAGTGCCATGTATGCCAAAAATTGAGAAAAGATGAGTGCATGCATAACATAAGAGTCCTCTTAACTCTATTAACCGAAGAGATCAATGAATAAGAAGAGAGATTACCTTAATAGGAGCTAGAGAGTAGTGTTTGAGAAAGAAAAACCCACTGAGTTCAATTCTACCAAGGAAAGAAAGTAGAAAAGAGCTCGACTGATGGAGTGGTTGCTTGAAACCCCGCATGCAAGATATCCCTTGCTCTCTTGATGTAAGGCAGAAGAAGAAGCAGAAATGGAAAAAAGGGAAAATGAGAAGAGGAAAGCTACAAAACGTATGAGTCGGTGGTGCTTGGGCTTATATATATTGTGGGGTTTAAAAGAAATCCCTTCTCGTTTATTAGATTTTCCATATAAGTTAAATGAAGGTCCAACTGAATCAAATGACATCTAATGCATTCGAGTCAAGTACGGGAGTTAACGAGCTCAACCAGACAAACGTTATGGTGTCAATATGATGCATGTATGCCTTGAAGTCAAGTATTTATAATTATGAAAAAGGGCTTTCACCTACTTAGGTAAGGTCAAACCTAACCCAACTATCTATCCATGACTGAACTTGATCCACTAAGACCTAATTAAGAGAAAACATCATTAATTAGCTAGTGATCACAATTAATTACTCGCTAATCAAACTTAGCTTGGGTCTGAGCATTATAGACACCATTGCCTTAGTCCAACACCCATGAGTCACTTGACCCCAAGTGGACATGTATCCACATGGGTAATGTCAGCTCGCCTAATATCCATGTTTGTTTCAACCACTGGTCATTTTTTAGATGTTCCAAGGATCCAAGTACTAAGACCAAGCCAACCTAGGTCACCTATGTTTTCAGGCCGTTCTAGGCTAGCCGAAGAACAATCTGGGTTTAGTGGTGAAAATTATACTTCTGTGAGCTTTTGGTGACATGCTCGGCTAGATGAAGTGGAGTCCTTGGCTAGCCAAGAAGCTCACCAATGAAGAACCTGAAAAATGCATCATGCCCTTGAGGCTTGCAAAAGTAAAATTCCTCAGCTCGCCGACTATTTAGAATTTCTGGGGCAAAATTCCAATTCGAAACACTCTTTCATCCCCTACTAAAACTATATCATTCATGGTTTAAACACATTTGAATAAGGATTATATCATTTATATTACATTACAATGGAGGACATGTATTACAAATCCTAATGTTAAGCAGAAATGCATATCTAATTTATTAAGCTTCTATCAGTATGATGGTCTGGATGAGGAGACTCCACCATGCAGCCAAAGATCTATATGCGTTCCAGTGATGGGAAGCTCCGTGGTTCTCTTCACCTCTTGTCTTTCCTATAGGAATGGTGAGAATAATCCTCCAATCCTGGGGCTCCTTTATCCTTATATAGATAAGTTCTAAAGAGTCACACTTACTAGAGACATCTTCAACCAAAAGCTCACATCCATTGATCCTATTGGGACTCTTATTATGAGGCCCAGATCAAGTCTTACACTAAAGTGTGATTACAATCTCTGTTGGCATCTACCCTGCTTGATCTCACGTGGGACCCGTGGCATGCGGGCCATACGATTTCTTACAATCTCCCATTTGGCATGAATGCTATGTACATCAAACATTTCTCAACCCCATGTGCATCACATGCTTTGCAAAAACCTTTACAAGCAAAGCTTTGGTGAGAGCATCAGCCATCAATTCCTCCGAAAGCACATAGAAAATCTTTATATCATTCTTTTCAGCCTTCTCTATAACAAAGTGATATTTTATCTTAGCATGTTTTGATTGGCTGTTAATCTTTTGCTCATTTACCATAGAAATGGTCGACGTACTGTCTATGCTCATTGGGACAGGCTCTTTTTCATTTATTACCTCTAAATCACACAGGAAGTATTTTAATCAAAGAGCCTCCTAGACTACTGTACTGCAAGCTATATACTCTGCTCCGGCTGTTAATATAGCCGTGGAGGTCTGTTTTTTGTAACCCCAATAAATTGCACCTCATCCGAGGGTAAACACAGAGCCGGTTGTTGACTTTCTTTGGTCTAAATCACCAGCCCAATCTACATCTAAGTAGCCACACAGTTCCAGTGCTTCACCTTCATAACATAGGCAAAAATTCACTATTCCTTTGATGTACCACAAAATCCTCTTAACCGCATACTAATGCTGTAATCCTGGGTTACTTCGGTTTCTACTTACGAGACCCACGGCGAATGCAAGATCTGGTTTTGTACACAACATTGCATATATGATGCAGCCTACAATTTGAGCATAAAGTTTTAATCTCATCATTTTCTTATCCTGCTTATTTGTGGGTCCTTGATCACTTGACTATTTTATACTTTTGCAGATGGGAGTATTAATTGGTTTACACTTAGCTATATCAAACATTTTCAACACAGTTTTCAAATAAGATCTCTGTGTTAAAGTCAATATCCTATTCGGATGATAACAGGTTATTTCAATGCCAAGTACATACTCTACCTCACCCATGTCTTTTATCTCGAATCTTAACTTTAATCATTGTTTGATATCATGTATGGCTTCCAATTTATTACTAGCAATTAAAATGTCATCTACATATAATGATAAATATAAATAACAACTCCCACTGCGTTTAATATAGAAATATAAATCTGCACTATTGGGGACAAATCTAATTTCACATATGGCCTGATGGAATTTTCTATACCATTGTCTCAAGGCCTGTTTTAATCCATACAATCCCGTATTAAGTTTGTACACTTTGTCCTTGTAACCTTGCACCACAAAACCCTCAGGTTGTTTCATATAAATTTCTTCTTCTAATTCGACGTTTAAGAATGCTGTTTTCACATTCATCTGGTGCAATTCAAGGTCATGACATGCTACCAATGCTACTAAGGTTCATATGGATTTGAATTTTACGATTGGAGAAAATGTCTCCTCATAATCTATTCCTTTCACTTGTGTAAATCCTTTATCTACTAACCGTGCTTTATATTTATCCAAGGATCCATCCTTTTTAAATTTCTTGCTAAGAACCCATTTATATTCAATGGCTTTTTGATCTTTAGGTAGATCAACCAATTGCCGTACTTGGTTCTTTTCAATTGATTTCATCTCCTCTCTTATAGCCTCTAGCCAACACTGCGCATCCTGCGCTTTGACCGCTTGAGAGTAAGAGGTTGTATCCAAATCTTACATAGTTTTCAATAAACTACAATAATCATCTAGATATGACGGTTATTTCCTCGCCCAAATCGGTCTGCCAACTGGCTCATTGGGTTATTTAATCACCTCAAGTGGGCCTTAGCCAAGAATTCTATGTCCAACATCCTCTTCGTCAGAACCTCCACTTGCTTAAACCCCCTTGCCCATAGAGATTTCATACAATTCCATGCTCTGTGGTCTTACTCTTTGACTAACCGTTGGATCTTCAAGGAAAAACACATCTCAGTATTCCATGATTATCCTATTATCATGATCATACACAGGATATCCTTTAGAATGTGATTAGTAGCCAATAAAAGAACAATTTTTCTCCATTTTTGCTTGCAGTTTATGTATTTCTTGTGGTGGTAGCAAGACGTGTACAGGGTAGCCCCAAGCTCCCACATGTTCTAATTTTGGTCTAGCACCAGTCCATAACTCATACAGGGTTTTGGGCACACTCTTAGAGGGTACTTTGTTTAAAAGATATTGTACTGTATTTAATGCTTCTCCCCACAAATACAGCGGAAGACTCACATGGCTGATCATTGACCTTACCATATTCGTTAAGGTCCTATTGCTCCTTTCAACCATGCCATTTTGTTGTGGGGTATATGGAACTGAATATTCATAAATTATTCCCTCACGTGCACAATATTCTTTAAACAGTTCAGAAGTATATTCACCCTTTCTATCATATCTAATCCTATTTATTTTCTTGCCTTTTTTATTTTGAACTTTAACGGCATATGTTTGGAACATTTTTAAAGCCTCATGTTTATGTTTAATTAAGCACACATACCCATATCCGCTGTAATCATCAATGAATATAGTGAAATAGTCCTCTTCGGTTCTATTGTGTACATTCAATAGTCAACATATATATGAATGAATTATGGTCAATATTTCAGAACTCGTAGTTTCTTTTGGAAATGGTTACTTAACCATCTTCCCACTTATACATGATTCACATATGGGGAACTTAATTTGACCTAGGTTTGGTAAAAGCCAATTTTTAACCATTCTACTGATTCTATTTTTATTAATGTGGCCCAATCTCAAATGCCATAACATTGCCAAACCATTCATGCATACATTCACACATACAAAATAATTAGAAGTGGACTTTATTTTATTATTAAGAATATCTAGCAAATACAATTTTTCAAAAAGAAAAACATGGATTAAAACTTTACCGTGCATTCCAATAGTAACCTCAGTGTCTTTGAATCTAATTTCAAATCCATTCATTGCTAACTGGCTCACAGAGATGACACTTTTCCTCTTCGCAAGAGCAAAGAAGACATCAGAGAGATAAAGGGATTTTCACGTGGGTAAGGGAATTTTGGCTTTCCCTTTCTCTAACACATCACAGAATATTTCATTCCCCATGTATATATTTTACTCTTTAGGTTTCATTTATTTGAATTCAATCAATCGAGCCTTGGTCCTTAACATGTGTCTGGTGGCTCTAGAGTCAATCTATCAATTCTTATAATGGTGTCCACCATCATGAACTCAGTGACCATCTTAACATAATCTCAGTGTTCTTTGGTCACTTTACCTTGTTGGTTATTATAAGGTCCAAACCTGAGATAATCATCATTTATAGTAATTAGGTTAATTTAACTCGAATCCTTTTTTGCATTGGGTCATAGACAGGTAATTGGGTCGGGTTCAAACCTTACTCAAGTAGTCAAGGCTTTTCCTATTTTAGTATTCCATGGTTTGCATCAATAGGGCATCATAATAATTGCATTGAGTGCATTTCTTCTTGAGGGTCATCTTTCGTGTTTGGCCCAACTCCATTAGGATTCATTTAGGCTCATTTAAACCCAACTGACTTAACTTAAAAATCCAAGAAACCAATAGGGCCTATTTGTAATTCCAGAAAACCCAACCCATTTAAATACTCAAACCCATTGTTTCCTTCCTTCTTCCCCTTCTCTCATTCGACTACAACAAGGACTCCTTCTCTGCCCTTCTTCCACCACTCTCTTCCTCATTTTGCCTCCATTCTTGAGTAGTAGAGGATTGCATGCAACGAATCTGAGGTTCTTCTTCTTCCTCATCACTTTTCTTGCTCTCTTCTTTAGAAACTAAAGCCCCATCTCCTTCCTCTTACTTGTAGAAGACTTTAGGTAAGGAAACCTCATCACCATTGCATTTCTTGGGATTCATTAGGGTCAAGAGATCCAATCTATTAGTATGCATGCATCTCATTCTCATTCTTTTCCATGCATGTGTTAAATTCATCATTAGTGAAGTCTTCTCCACCATCTAACCAAAGGGCAAATCGATTTGGGTGAAGTACTGCACTTAAGGCAAGTATAAGGGTACATATTCTCTACATGTATGCTTGGTTTATTAATTCTTGATGAGCTCCTTGCATGTACCCATTTACAGCTCTTTAATCTTTAATTGAAGTTGTGTGAGATTAATCTTGTATTAATGATTGTATGATGGAATGAATGTTGGAATTGGATGGTAAAGAGACCAATTATGTAGTAGGAGTGGTCTCCTTTGGGTGTTGGAGTACAGGGGAATATAATGAGCATGAAGAGAAAGCAGTTAGAAACTGAATCTCTTGGAGCAGAGTGCTTCAGGGCCAACAGGTCAGTCCTGAAGCCTGATCGGTCAAATTTCGGTTCTGGGAGTGTCCAATTGATCAGTCACCCCATCCGATTGGTCGGATTGCGGTTATGGGGTCGGACACCTCACCCAATCGATCGGTTACGGTTATGGGGTCGGACACCTCACCCGATCGATCGGTTAACAGAACCCTGTATTGGAGAATTAACTTTAGAATTTAGTTTAATGGCTAACTATAAGGCTTAAAAACCAACCTTGTTTTAGAATCTTAAGCATAACCAAGACCATTTAGGCTCTGGAAGTGGAACCTTTACCTTGAACAACTAGCCCAATGGTAATAATATACTAAGAAAGATGAGTGTTGAGCTGTCACTCAATCCCTCTCGACTTCTGGTTGTTTCTTGACTTTACGTCATGGGTGTTGGCATAAGAAGTAGTGTCCATTATATATACTAAGTAACACTAAGAATTTGGTAACACATTGACACCGGACGTTTTATGAATATGCCGTATTGAATAACTAGGGAAATACAGAATGTCTTAGCATAGAGTTGGCTAGTAAATTTCCTTGATAACCCCTTAATCCGAATGCATTCATATTGTTAAGAAAACATTGTCCTCAACATGATTTAATCATGTACCCAATTTCTCCTGGTGAACCTTAGGCAAAATCGGAGACGGAGCTTCTATTAAGTGTGAGCCCGTGAGCCAAGATGAGTGTAGCTAAGGTTGAGTGGGTTCGAGCTCTGGTAGCTCATTTACGTATGCATTATTGATTATCCATTATTTTGTTAATTCTGATTCTATGATTGGTAACAATTCTCAAGACCGATATACGTGTTGTATGAGTACCAGTTGATCGCTATGTATGATAAGTATGAACTCGAATTCAAATCAGTTTTGGTATATTGAGTCGGCACTACTTAGCTTGTACCCATAAGAGGTTCGATGGGACCGAATGAGGGTATTCTATATGTTAGCTATTGTAGTAGTTATATGAAAAGTTAGTCAATGCTCTTAGGGTAGCTAGACGGTCCTGGCCCGATCGCTAGTAATTTCCCACAGTATGATATGCTCTCTTTTAGAGAGGAGATAGCCACGTGGATGCCAACTAGTATGATGTTGTCTTTCCTCTATGATTCTTTACTCATGCTTATTCACATGCACAATTGCCTAGCTTCCGAATTTGCTCTCTTTTAATCTTTATATTGTTTAATTTCAAATTGTTACATCATGATAGGCTTATGTATTCTTATATTTGCTTAACCGTCGTATTAACAGTGCTACCCTTGGAATTACAGGTATGGAATCCAATGCCGATACGGCAGTCGAAGCGCCTCCGAAAGGAACCACAACGGTACCTCGGGACGTGAACAAGTGGAACGAGGAGGATGTATTTTGTTAGTCATCCTCTACAGCGCGTAACATGGTTCCTTGGGGGTGTTGTGTAGTCATAGTTTGGCTTGAAGTTGGATCGTCATTTTGCATTTTGTTTATATTCATGGGAATTTGCATCATGTACATGTGGTTGGGAACTTAAAAGGACTCTAAGTATATTAATGCAATTATTGAATGTTTTATTAATGTCTATGATATGTACATGTGAATTCTTCAGGTTTCCGCTTAAACTTAGAACAGTTTGATATGTGTTTATGGATTTTCTTCATACGTACCTGTGGGATCACCCCCGTGGTAATTCGTACGTACCTTGATATAGCACGAATTGTCACGTGTTACGTGTATCGCGCCTTGGGATTCGCCATTAATCCTCAATTTTTTTGGGTCGGGGTGTGACAGCTATTCTCACCCTTTTTCTTCCTCTAATGAGAGCTAAAATATCTAGGCTTCCCATAGTTAAAACAAACACTATTTTTAGGCCCTTTCCATTTTGGATTGCCTTTAAATTTCTTTTTATTTTCACATTGGCTGTTAACGCACCGCTATAGCTCTTAGTTCTAGCAATCATAGCAGAATTTATAGGTGTTATACCACGGGCAACCTACTTTTATCCTTCAGCAAGTAATTTAGCTTCAACCTCACTAAGGGTTACACCCTTGTAAAGGTTAAGGGTTCGAGATACATGCTCCCATGAAAGTGGAAAACTCATTAGCAAGTACATGATCTGAAAATTCTCATCCATTTCTTTTCCCAAGGCTATGAGATTACTATGTCGGACTGACATTTTGTCAAGGTAATCCTTTATAGATGACCCCTCTGGTATCTTGTAATTAACATGTGCACTAAATGCCTCCAGCAGATGAGATTTGGAGGTTTCATCATACTTGTTCATAACATAATCCCAGATTTCTTTTGCCGTGGTGAAATGCTCAAATTGTTTCACCAATTCAATGGATATGAATCCGATTAATAGATGCCTTACTGTTTTGTTTTCAAAAAAGCTCATCGCTCATATAATTCATGGTCCTCCTTAGGAGCATCATCAACGTGCTTAGGGATTAGATCAGATTCAATCACATAAGTTAGTTTATCAAAATGCAACAACACATTCATTCAACGCTTCCACAAGACTAAGTTCATGCTGTTAAAAATATCAGCCTTTGCAAGATCATGCAAGGCTGATTTGGCAGATATGATTTTTATTTTTAATTAAAAGATGGTTTAGATACCATTGACCGTATGAAGGGAAAATACCACCCTTTTGTCTAAACCGCTGGATCACCTTCCTTTTATTGCCAATGTGTAGATCTGCTCGTAAAGATTCCATAAGCGCAAGCGAATTGTCAATCTCACTCTAGATGGCCAAGATATCGCAGTGGGAAGATCTAATGGTGATCCGCGCCTCTACTGCATCAGCCGGACGATCTCTGCGTCAATGCTGACGTCGTCAAGCGTGCGTTAGTGACATTGCACTTGGATCTAAGTTGAAGCAGATCGGGTCAAGAATAGGTTGGGTCCACCTGACCCACTTATTCTAAAAAAAGGCAATACAGACAGAAAACAGAGGGCTCGCATGATGGCCGAGGCGGGATAGCCCTATTGCTTGGCTCTAAAATTTTTTTTTAATTGTTGGCTTATCAAGCCAATCTCACGCCAAACGCCCACTGTAATGTGCAGAAAGGACAAGAGAGTTCTCCTCGGGTTCCATGCACTGATAAAGCACATGGCATTTTAAAATAAAACCAAGTCGTCTGATCTACGCCCTTTCTGCCTTTGTGTTAGTAGAAAAAGACAAAAAAAAATTGAAAACTTTGCTTTCTTTCTCTGTATAAGACTTTAAGCGTCTCATATTCACGTGCGTAACTTTAAAAGAAAAACAAGACTCGTCTTCTTCCTTTATTCAAGTTGCAGAAACAAAATGAGACCACGGGCTCTATATAAAACCTTAGATCTACTAGTATCCACTTTGCCTCTCTAAGATCTGAACCGATAAAGTGCACTGTACCGGGGCTCTGATACCATCTGATGGATCTAGATGAGGAGACTCCGCCACGCGGCTGGAGATCTATGTGGGTTCCAATGATGGAAAGCTCGGTGGATCTCTTCACCTCTTATCTTTCATATGGAAATGGTGAGAATAATCCTCCAACCCTAGGGCTCCCTTATCCTTATATAGACAAGTCCCAAAGAATTATACTTACTAGAGACAACTTCCACCAGAAGCCTACATCCATTGATCCTATTAAGAGTCTTATTACGGGGCCCAGATCAAGTCTTATACTAAAGTGGGATAGCAATTTCTATTGACATCTGCCATACTTAATCTGACGTGGGACCCGTGGCATGCGGGCCACACAATTTCTTACACAATAGGCACAAGAATAAAAAAAACCAATCACATATACAAGTTTATGGAAGTTCCACTTGCCTTAACTGATGCTAAAGGTCCTAGAATCAGCCGAATTAGCCTCTAAGTCCACAAGCAATACCAATTATAGAGATTTCCCCCAATATCCTAGCTTAAACAAGAACCCCAACATGAAGAAGATGGTGAATGCACATGAGAGGAAATCATTTGACATCCAGTAGGATGAGGTTTCCTTAATCCAAAATAAAGGAATGAGAGAGGAATGGGGTTGGAGACTTCACCTTTTGCTTTAGCTGGAATGATGATGAGGGTGGATATGAGGATTCATTGACTTGAAGAAGATGACACAAGTGAAGATTGGATGAATGGAGCTAACCAATCCTGCATCCAGGACTCTATCCTTGATCGATGGAGATGAGGAGAAGTAAGAAAGGAAAAGAGGAAGAAAGAAAGAACTTGGCTGAAATGTAAGAAAGAAATAAGGATATGAATTGGGCTCAGGTATTTGGTTAAGGGTTTTATCAATTTACAAAAAGGGGCCTTATTATTATAAAAGGGGTTTCGAAAAAGTGGTTTTTCAACTAGGTATGGTATTTCTAAATTTGTTGGGCTAAAATTCAAAATATGTAAAGTGATGCACATGAAATGCTCTACCCGATGCACCCAACCTTACGTGGAAAATACAACAATAAATGTCATTCCCACTCATACAGAAAAGTATGAAAAGGGGTTGAGAAGAGATGCTTTTAAATTGGCCAGCATTTATGGCTTAAGATAGGTCTCCAATTAGGGTTAAAACATGTAATCAGTGATGGAACAAAAAAGGTAGCTTTGTTGGGCAAAAAAGATAAATAAAATTCGTGATGTTGGGTTGACTGAGATTAAGTTGGGTTGACCAAAAACTCAAAGTTGGGTTGACCAAACTTACATTCTGCAGATTTTCCGAGGTCATAATTCTGTTTTATCTTTAATTGTCGCAATCTTGAATTCTATGGATATCTACCCGAAAAAAGATTTTCAATGATAGGTAGATTGCCCCAATTCGACTATCAGTTTGAGAATTATGACCATTTTATTCTATACTATCCCGAGAAAAATGGAATTGATTTTCTATTTTTGAATTCCTCTTCTTTGACTTTCTTTTCCTTAAACTCTCTCCACCCTTCCTTTCTTCATTGAAATGATCCAATGAAGCACACAATAGTCCAAATATAAAATATAAATTACAACTGTATTTGGACTCAAGTTTTTCTCCTCAAACTAAGAATCACCAATACTTAAAAGTCTAAGAATCTCCATTTTTGGTAATTCTTGGATAAAACTCTCTAAGTTTACAAAGAATTTGGTCCTAACAAGAAAATTCAAAAATTTACATAGACCTTGACCTTTCCAAACAATAGAAATGTGTACTCGCAAGAATTACCTATCATGAACCATACTGACAAAGATCATATTAGTAAAAACAAGAAAATTTAAAATATAAATACATGCTACTCCCCCTTTTGTCCATAATGGACAAGGTAGAAACCAAATTTAGAAAGTAAGAATCGATTAAGTCCAAAAGGCAAAGTAAAGTAGTTCAGAATTTGAGGCCTCAAAAGTAAAAAATATACACACATGTAAAATTTATCAAAACAATATACGAAGATTTTTTTATTAATGTGCACAATGTGCAAATTTTAAGAAACCAAATCAAGAAAGTAACATGTTTTTCAAGGTTTCGACACGTGTGTGAGTGTATGAGGGATAACCTATATGAAACATCACAATGAAATCAATTTTGCACCGAAAATCAACATTCATTAAGATTTATGAGAAATTCACACCAAATAGGAATTATCAACCCCGACAAAATTATTGGCATGCTCCCCCTTAATGCCACACATAAAAAAATTTTATATCTTTTCTTTTCTTTTTCTTTTTCTTTTCACCCCTCTTTATATATATATATATATATATATAAAGATTGAACCTTCATTGGTGGCTTTCACACTAATGAATATGGTTGCTCTCTCCTCGTATTACTATTCAGAAATTATCATACATACTCTTAGGTAGCCTTGGCCTTTGCGTTAAATTCAAGAATATATGTTTTTTTTCCATTCATCTTTTTTTTTTCAGAACATTAAAGGTTGGGAGCTTAAGGGAAATAAGAAAAGTCAAAGTTGATATCCTAAATAATGCAAAAACACGATAAGACACAAATCATATCAACTTTGTTTTTTCATCAATTCAAAGTAACAACCCATATAAGTTAGCATGTACAAATTGACAAAATAAAAAATCCTTAAAACATGTACCAAGATAATAGATTTAGAAACTAAGCAAATTCCTTGCATCACATGCTTAAATTTTCATTCTTGTAAAGCAAAGCATGTTCAACTATGTTTTTGAATCAAGGAAAAATCAAGAAAGAAGGCAAATGCCTTTAGGTGGTCTCTTGGTGTTAAATAATTCTACTTTCTCAACAGATAATCTTACTTCCTTACCAACTTTACATGTGCCACGCACATTATTCAAGGGCTTTTGAGGTATGGGTAACCACACTTGAGAATTTTATGCATTCAGTGCAATATTAGCCACATAATAGTGTAGGTCAGATTGATATCCAAATATCTCTTGTTTTGACCTTTTGAGGAGAAGATTGTTTCTTTTTTTGCTGTTTTTTATTCAATTTCTCAGTTTCTTGCAATGTAATTGAATGTGTCCTTTGATTACACAAAAGTGACACGTGAGAACAAATTTAGGACGTGACACATTTTTTTTAGATATTTGGCAACAAGATTTATTAGTGCAGTGTGTTGAACAGGTTGTGCCTTAAAAAATAAAATAGATCCTTGAACAAGCACAAATTTATATGCATTTTCAGTCGTAGAAGCACCATCAAAATAGCAAATCCCATGTTTGTCAATTCCCAATTTTTTATTACAGAGGATGTCATCCAACTTCTTTGATCCACTATTCATCCTATTCAGAGATGCTTTTGTGAACATCAACTCTGATGTGATGATTTTGATCTTTCTATCCAAATTTGTTTTTTCTCCTTGACAAGTGTGCAGCTCTTTTCTCAATGTTCTAACTCTTTTGCAGATTTTTCAGCTTCCTAAGATAGAAGATTGTATTCCAATTTGCATCAATTAGATTTTCCATTATTTGATGTTGTGTTTTTAATTGATGTACCTTTGCAAGAGCGTCTTCTAATTCTAGTTTGAGAGAGTAAATTTGTTTTTTTTTTTTTTTTGCACTTTTCCACTGCATGGATATCTTCTCATTCAATTTGTTTCTTTTTGTGCAATCTTTCCATTGGGATTTATAAGATTCTTCCCATTTTTGCTCATTATTTGACACTTCAATTAGTCCTAAGGCTGTCACCAATATCATCATCAGATTAGAATAATTGTCAGATGCACTTTGTAAAGATGAAGAGTTAGATCTAGCCATAAATGCAATAAGCTTTGAATTGGCATTGTCAAGAGTATAAGTATCAAGTTTATGACTTTCCTCATTTGATTCATCATTTCAAGTGACCATTAGAGCCTTGCATGTGTTCTTCATCTTTATGTTTGCAAATTATAAAGCAACATGACCAAAATCCTTTGCACTTATAGCATTGAATAGAATGAGAACTTATCTTGGCAAAATTTTTGGGCAAATTGTCATAGAAATCTTCTTCAAGCCAAGTTTTTAACCTTTTGACAATTTTTTGAATTTTTTCACAATGAGGACACTAGTGTGAAGATCGATTTCATCCGAATCAGAATTTGCATCATCTTCAATCTCCTCTTCTAATTCATTTGAAGTATTTTGGGCAATCCTCTTAGATTTTCTATTTGACAATGATTTGCCTCAAAAGTTTGCAAATTTCCTACTAGTTGGTCAACCTTGAAGGCATCCAAATCTCTGTTCTCCTCGATTGCCACAACCTTTGTGTAACACTCCGACCCAGCTTGACCCCGTTTAGCGGTTAGTTAATCTTGTTTTCGTTGTTAATCGTGTTTTGTTTGTGTTTTGTTTTCGTTACGGGTCATGGATAGGTAGTTGGGTTGAGTGTGACCTGGATTAAGTAGACCAAGCCCTTTTTCGTAATTTTAGCTTTTCTTAGACATGGTCATTTTTGCATCATCTTGATGTCAACACGTGTCTTTCGTTGAGCTCGTTAACTTTGGTAACTACGTCATTTGCAACCGAGGTCGTGTGATTCGATTGGACCCGAGTTTGACTCAAACTGGAAATAACATTCTAGCTTGGACTTCTTCACAAATTGGACAACCCATTTGAGTATATAAACTTCAACCATCGGCACTCATGTTATTTCTCTCGTCCTCTCTCTTTCTGTTTCTTTGCAACTGCACGTGGAGTCTCTCTCTCTCCTCCTTCACTTGAATTCCTCTTCTCCATCGATCAAGAGGAGGTCGGTTTCTTGCATGTGAGGTGAGTTGGTGGAAATCCCTTCATCCTTCTCATCTCTCTTCTCTAGTTCTTCTCCCTCTTGTTTCCCTTGTTGTATAGTGTGTCTATGACTCCAATCCTCATGCATGCATGTTGTTTTGATTTGTATTAGATTGTGTTTGGGCTTGAGAACTACAATTGTGCAAGTGATCTCCAATTGAGGCAAGTATAACCATAACATTGAGAACCCATGTTGGTATGCATTGAATTTGGTTGATCTTACATGAATTGATATGGAAACATGAGTTTACAGCCCATTTGATACTCATTTGACTACTACTTTGTCTATCTTCCTTGATAAATTGCAATTTGGATGCTTTCCCAGACATTCTGTACAGGTTGCAGGAATTTGAATTCGTGCAGGTACGGCTAAGCCGTATAGCACATACGGCTCACAATCCAGAGAGGAAAAAAACCCAGTTTTCCTCTACGGCTAGGGCACGGCTAAGCCGTGGATTGCCCTACGGCTAAGCCGAAGCTCAGCCGTGGCCCAGCCGTAGAACAATACAGGGTGCAATTTCTGGAATAACTGAGAGTCAGCAACTGACAGGCCTTCTACGGCCCAGCCACGGCTAAGCCGTAGACCACACACGGCTAAGCAGTAGCACACTCACGGCTAAGCCGTAACCACACATGAAGAATAAGGCTAGGTGTAAAGATAAGACCGATAAGGCCTTCATGATAGAATGTAGGGTACCTATTCTTGCCCAACGAAATGTGATACATGCGTGAATGATCTCGAGGGCTACGAATCATTCATGTTCGTTATCCGGATGTTAAGCACCTCCCCATGGGTGTTGGTTTAAGGGACTTCGTGCACCGCCCGATTCAAGGCAACACTAGACAACGGTGCATCGAATAACTTAAAACTACATCATCATGCACGATTAGAAACATCGGATAACTAGATTAGAATTGGTTTGTAAAGCAAAATGATTCGATTTCACATGATTTGTTGCATAACATATAGCATTCGATCATTGATCTCAACACTCTACATGATTACGTATGTTTCGTTACTTTCACATTTTGGTTTATTTACCCTGAGTATGCATGTATGATATGTTCACTCACAGATCTGCACGTATGATATGTTGTCACGATCTACTCAGGATTTTTATGATTGACTCTGTATGGTCAGGCTCTACTTAGCCTCAGCCTTAGGATCCCGACGGGGTGAATTTGGTATAGTTATAAGGATCTGCTGCAGTATGGATTTTGTCTTGGGGAACCGGACCCCAGGAAACCGAGACCCATTGTACCCTGGCCCGGACAATGGTGTTCTTTGCATGTTATAAGATCCCTCTTTTGGGAGCATATGGTAATGTAGTAGCCACTAGTCATGTACACAGCATGTATTCCTTGATTCACATGGCATATTTCCTTCTTGCATGACAGCCTAGTATACGAAAATGCTTTCTTTAATCACATGATGTCCTTATTCTGTTAGATACAGCGTGTGTTAACTTGCTATGGTTTATACTTTGCTGAATCTTCGTATTCACAGTTGTTTTTGGTGTTGCAGGCCCAGATCCCCCGGCCGAGCCCTCGCCGGTCGGCCAGGCTCCAGATGAGACCCCCGGGGCCCTATCAGGCCTAGAGGAGTGGATGTGATCACTCCACGGGAGAGCGTACATGGCATGCATCATTTTGGAGTCTTGTGTTGTGTGGATTTGCAGACTTGTATTTGACTTGACCTGTTATCATTGTATATATCTTTTGTTCATTTTGTAAAACTTTCATATGTAATTATGTCAGTCCGTCCTTTGTATCCTCTTCTTGCTTTGTAGTTTTATGTTTCTGATATTTGCAGCTTCCGCGTACTTGCTTGGCACGTGTGAGTGTTCCCTTGTGCGTGTGCATTTAGACTCGGTCTACGTGTACAGGTACGGGAGTACGTGTGTCATTAGGTTTGGCTTTTGCTAACCCCCGAACCCTGGGCTCGGGTTGTGACACTTTGCATGTAACCTTTTGGGTAGAGATCTCAAAATTTTATGAACTACCCGATTCTAAGGAATAATTTCACCAAGATTAAAGCTAGAGTTGACAATGTCACTCAGCTTAGCATAGAAGTCATCAAAGGTTTCATTGTCATCCATTCTCAATGTTTCAATGGTTGTAGTAACCCTCTGGAGTTTAAATTGTTTGACAGTAAGCGTACCCTCATGAGTTGTTTGCAAAATTTCCCATGCTTATTTTGCAGACACACAGGTAAAGATCTTGTGGAACTTAGAAGAAGAAACACCATTGAAATTTATATTGATGACCTTATTATTGTAATTAGAAGCATATTTTTTCTTCTTTAGTCTACTTATCTCTAAGTTTAGGAATAGTTTTTCCATCAGATTCAACAACAGGTCTAGTGTATCCGAATTTCACTGTGTTCTGGACATCCTCATCAATGGACTAAAGAAATGCAATCATATGCACTTTCTAGTAGCATAGTTTGTGTCAGCTAGCATAGGAGGTTTGGTGGTGGATGTACCTTCTTAATTAAATTCCATACTAGAAATCTAATGAATTCACATGTAAAAAAAAAAGAAAAAAAATTCTTTGTGCGAATTTGCTTTGATACCAATGAAGGGAACCTAGACGTGGGTGTTTAGGTCCCGATATATTTTTAGTATATAGTTCAAATACCTTAAACCAAGAAAAAGAGAACTAAACTAAAACAATCACCACACAACAAGGCACCAAGATTTTTTAAATGAAAAACCCTAGAAGGGAAAAAACCACGAAACCGATCTCTTTACTCAAAGGAAAACCAAGCGCTAGTAGAATTAAATTGTTACATTAATATATACTCATAGACTCTCTCCAGTTGAACTTAACTCAAGGACTATAGTTCCTTTTGCCAACAACTCATCGTTCACCATGTCACAACCCGAGCCCAAGAGATCGGTGGTTAGTTAAAACCTAACAAAGGACACACGTACTCCCGTGCATATACACTTAGACCCGGTCCAGGTGCACACGCACAAGGGAATATCACGCTTGCAAACACATGTACGCGGAAGCTGTAGGTATTAAACCATAACACAAGAAATACGGTAAAACAAAATGATTGATATGCAAAAGATTATATAAGGGCAGAGTTAGACAAAATGAATCAAAATACAGATCGAGAAGACACCAAAATCCCAAAAATCCACTGGGATCCAAAAATGGAAAGGACCTATGCATGTATGACCTTGTTGCGCTTCGTGGGAGGGATCACATCTACTCCTCTAACCCTGATGGGATATCTGGGGTCTCCCCTGGAGTTTGATTGACTGACGAGGGGTCGGTCGAGGGATTTGAGCTTGCAACACCAAGAACAACTCATGAATACAACGATGCAGCAAAATATAAGCAATAACAAGTTAACACATATTGTATCTAATCGAATAGGTGGCAACGGATAAATTATAACATTCAATTTCGTATACTAAGCAGTTGTACATTAATAAAGCATGCTAACAAAATCAATGTATACGTGATGTGTACATAACTATGTGGTTACTACATTTGCCATATGCTCCCAAAAGGGATCTTACATACATACTGAGAACACCATTAACCAGGCCAAGGTACGAATGGATCTCAGGTTCTTGGGGTCTGGAAGCCCAAGACATAAACTCACTGCAATGAGGCCATACATATACTACACTAAATTCAACCCCATCAGGTATCCTAAGGCTGAGGCTGAGTAGTGCCTGACAATATGGAATCAATTAATCATATATAAACATTTGAGTGAACCGTGCATATCATAACATATATATATATCATACGCATATACCATACATATCAATCATATGTTTGACTCAAGTCAAAGTGAAGAAGACATATCGAACAGATTAGACGAATCAAACTTATATATCATAAGACCTAACAACAATCATCCAACAATTCATACAGAAGAGTGGAGGTCAATGACCGTCATACAAGATGTCATGCATTTTCATATTCAATCGAATCAAGATCATTTATTAGCCAACCCTAATCTAGTTATCTCATGTTTTTAACCATGCATGATGATGTAGTTTTAAGTTATCCGATGCACTGTTGTCTAATGTTGCATTGTATCATAAGTGTGCATCGAAGTCCCTTAACCCAACATCCATGGGGAGGTGCTTAACAACAGGATCATATACATGAATGAGTCGCAGCCCTTGAGATTATTCATGTGATTCTCATCATAATCCATTGGGCAATTCAGGGTTGCCTACATTCTAATTCAAAGGTCCTACAAGGGCTCTTCATTACCTACTTTTTTTACTTTTCAAAGGTCTCACGGCTTAGCCGTGGGTGACCTTACGGCTTAGCTGTAGGCATATTATGGCTTAGCCGGAACATGTACTGCGGCTCAGCTGTGATTCCCCTTACTGTTCTTCCTCATTTACGGTGAACCACGGTTTAACCGTATATTCTCTTACGGCATCACAGTATGTGTTCTACGACTCATCCTTGGCTGGTCACGGCTTAGCCGTAACACACCACACGGCTCAGCTGTAGCTGGACCGTAGAAGGTCATTCCTTCATTTCTATTCTCTGGAAGTCAAGCCGTGACTTAACTTACGTTAAGGTTACAGCTAACCCACGGCTTAACCGTAATACATTCTACGGCTTAGCCGTAGCCTTACCGTAGAAGAAAACTGGGTTTTACAGCTCTATAGACTTCGAGCGTAGGCAGTTACGACTTAACCGTACACTGCACAGAATCGTTTTTCTGCACCTGTTACAGAAATAACTGGAGGTATACAAAACAGAAACAATAACCTCTAAAGAATGGAATTCAACACAAATGGGCTGTAAAATACATTATACATGCAAGATTAAGAGAATTATTCATAATCAAATATATACCAACATGGCTCATCCAAATCATGTTTATACTTGCCTCAAATGAGTTCTAACAAGCTCTTTGTTGTCCCTTGGCTTAAATCACACTTCTAAACATGCTTCTAATACCGATGCATGCAGAAAAAAGAAGAAAAAAAAGGGACGTGAGTGCATGCACAGTAACTGACGAGAAAAAGCAGAAGAGGAAGAAACCAAAACTCAAGCTTACCTTAATTTCCCAATAAGAATTGACCTGAGAGTGAAAGAGCACAAATCCTCCTCTTCTTTACTTGAGTAAGAAAGATGAGAAATGGAGGAAGAAATAAGGAGAAAAAGAAGTCGTTGTAGATGAAGAAGGGAAGAGTCGTTGCTCACTTGACTTATATAAGATAAGTATTAAACAATTTGCGGAAAAGTTCACACATTAAGACTAATTACAGTTCAAGTCAAATAAGGGTCTAAAGGAAACAAATGATATCTTTTGTGAACTGGACAGTTACAGAAGTTAACGAACTTAACAAAATACACGTGTTGACGTCAAAATGATGCATGAATGACAACGTCTTACAAATTTTAAAATTACGAAAAAAGGCTTATGTCTACCTAAACCAGGTTAAACTCAACCCAACTACTTATGCACGACCCAAAACAAACCAAAATAAAGGCAAAACACAATTAACAGCTAAAGCATTATTAATTAATCATTAAACCGAATTAAGTTGGGTCGGAGTGTTACACACCATTCACTCGTGCTTGATGCAACTCGCGTTGATGTCTCTCAAGACACAAGATCTTCTACAAGAGAGTAAAAGTAAATCTTCTAAAACAAAAGCTCTAGGACTTTAGATCAATGGCCTTCAATGGATGCTCTAGAGAGAAGAATATCTCAAAGGGAATTCTAGATTTAGAATAGTGAGATGCATGAGTTATGGTTGAGAATAGATGCCTTTAAATAGGCCAAGATTCGTGGCTTATGATGGGTTTTGAATTAGGGTTGAAATTGGTAATTAGTGATGAAATAGGAAAGGTAACTTTGTTGGGCGAAAAATAAAATTTGCAATGTTGGGTTGACCAAACACTTGTTCAGCCTCCAATGTTCCAACTTCAACAAAGTTAGGTCAACTAAGATTAAGTTGGTTGACCAAACTTATATTCTGCAAACTTTTCGAGGCCATAACTTTGTCGTTTTAGCTCTAATTGATGTAATTTTGGAATTACGGATATCCACTTGAAATAAACTTAGGTAGATTACCCTGTTCCAATGCTCGGTTCGAAAGTTATAACCGTTTTAATCCATGCTGCCATGAGAAAAATAGGATTAACTTTCTATTTTTTAATTTCTCTTCTTTGACTTTCCTTTACTTGAATTTTTTCCACCTAAACTTTCCTTTCTTCATTCGAATGACCCGTTGAAGCACGTAACGGTCCAAATCTGAACATAAAATTACAACTATATTTGGACTTGAGTTTTTATTCTTAACCCAAGAATTGCCAACACTAAAAAAACTAATAGTAGCATTATTTTTTTATGAGGTGTACCTCTAATCAAGTACTTAATTATTTTCTTGAAATTAGTGCACAAATTAAAAGATATACAAATAATGAACTACTTGGGGCCATTTGTAAAAGAATGGAAGAGAAATTTACTAAATATGGGGGAGAAGACCTAATGACATTTCATTTGTCTGTTGTATTAGATCCTTGGATAAGATTAAGAGGTGTAAGAATTATTCTTAATGAAATATATGTGAACTTGAAAACAGAAAACATAATAATTTTAAAATTTAAAATTTTTGTTTAGATACACTCTTTTTGCTTGAAGATGGGCACATCAGGAGCTATATGAAGCCTCAACCAAAATAGGAGATGATAGAAGGACTCTGATGTACTATTGGAATACACCTCCAACTTAGGTCATGTTGGGATGGAGTTATCGTCATATCTTGACTTGGGTGTATTGGAGAGCAACTTTGACATTTTAACATGGTGGAAAGCATATGAAAGCAGATATCTTGTGCTTTCTTTTGTGGCTCATGATTTACTAACAATTTCAATAACTTCTATAGCATCAAAATACGGTTCTCGTGTAGTTAGAGGTGCGATGGATGATAGGAGAACAAGATTAATGGAAGAAATAGTTGAGTATTGTGTCTGCCTACAAGACTGGTAATTGGCAGATAAGAGAAAGCAACAGTTGATGGAAATGCAAGATTACGATTTGAGCAAATACATCAACAATATATAAATAATTTTTTTCTTTTCTTTCGTGCAAAAATAAAAAATATATTCTTTTTTTATTTTTTTCATTTTTTTATTATCTACAAAGTTGTAAAGGTTTTGAAGGTAATCCCGTTAAAAAACTTTTAAGTGGGAAAGATCCAAATGTATTTTCCCTCTAGTGAAGCACGTCCAGTTTGCCTGAACGACTTAAATCTTTGTGTCATCTTCTTCTTTATGTTAATAATGTGTGTATTTAAAAAAAACATTTGGGAAATGTTTCAAAAGAGAATTGAAGCACAGTGCCAGCATGGCACGATCGGGCATGACCCAAGGCCAGGCATGCCACGAGCCCGGCTGAACCCTAGGGCCATTGTGCCATGCTGTGCCCAAGAAAATTCATGCTATGCCCGCACAACATGACACTTTTGACATCACTAGGTGAGACATCATTTTTCTGAAAAAAAATTAGAAAAGAAATATTATCTTGCAATGCCCAATAGGAGGTTGCGACCACTTTCTTGTGAAAGATTGTAAGTTGAAGTCTACAAATCACTGTTCAACAGTATTGTACAAATGTGCCATTAGGATAAATTATTTTGATCATAATGAGAGAATTTTATGATAGAGGGGAAAATTATTTTGATTGTCTATAAAAGTCACCATAGTATCATTTGATATGGTACCTTTCATGTGTGAAAATAGAAAACTATTAAATTAATTATCCATATTTTACTCAATAGTATTATTCCCCTAGGTACATTCATGACCCCATAACACACCTATACCATGTAAATATGAGGTGGTAACTCAAATATAGGATGTAGGGAGCAAACCGACACCTAATGTCAATTTGTGTGACAATAGAAAACTATTAAATTAATTATCCATATTTTTACTCAATAGTATTATTCCCCTGAGCACACTCATGACCCTATAACACACCTATACCATGTAGATCTGAGGTGGAACTCAAATATAGGATGTCGGGAGCAAATCGACACCTAATGTCAATTTCACATGTTATATTGAACTCTCTCTCTCTCTCTCTCTCTCTCTCCCTCCTTATTTCTTTCTTTACCATTAGAGTGAATTTCAATTTCTCATGGCCGTGGAATGCATGACTCACTCTCTTCCTACATGTCTTACTAAAAGTAGTGACTTTTTCACTAAGATAGTATTTGGCGTCTCTACTTTTTACCTCTTTTTCTCCTAAAATTGATTTAAAATGCTTTTAGAGTGTTTGGTAAGTATTTTTTGCTACTCAACTTCAAACCTTATAAAGAGGGAATACCTCTTTTTTGGACAGTCAACACTTTTTGGAAGATTTGAAATAGACTTCAGTATTTGAAGCGGATAGATTTGCGTTGCTACAGTAAAAAAGGCATCCTTTTATGGGTTGCCTTGGTTTTTGTATTTTTTTTTTAAATTGTGGGCCCTGAGTGATAATCTGAACTGTTGAAACACTTCATAATGACAAAAATGGCAGCGAGTCAAAATTTGAATTGTTGATCATTCTCCGATCTAAAAATATTTGCAAAAAACATAAGCCTATATATGGACATTTCTGGACAACTGCGGGGCCCCAGAATGTGATTAGAATTGTTCATCGGTCTTTGAATGGCTATGGGTTCAAATTTCAACTACTGGTTCAATGTAGATCTTGAGAAAATGATAAAAAAATGAGAGCTGTTCGATATGACTCAGGTATAGAACAACTTACATGTACATAATAATTTGTTTGTTTTTTCCTTTTTTTCTTCAAAATCTGGCCCATCTAATTATGATCCAAACCGTTGAAGATATTCATAACATCAAAAATGGTGACCATTGATCATTCTCCAATTTCGAGATGTCTTCAAAAAAATGCAGAATATATATATGTTTTTGGACATCTATGGGGCCCCATATCACAATCCCAACGTTGATCTTCTTTAAAATAGTAAAAGCTACAACGGTCCAAATTTCAACTGATTCAACGAAGATCTTGAGAAAATGATGAAAAATCACAACAGTTGTAAATTGCTTTGAGCCAAAACAACAACTTACATGTTTATGTCAACTTGTCTCCCTTCTATTCTCAATTTACAGGCCACTAAATTATGATCCAAACCATTGGAAAGATTTCTAACCCTATTAGCTGTTATAGGGCCAAATTTGAACCGTTGATCTATCTCCAACCTCGAGGTATTTTTGAAAAATATAGAGCAATAGATGTACATTTATGGACATATATGAGCCCCCAGATCATGATCTGAACCGTTGATCCTCATTTGAATAATGAAAATTAATATATGCCAAATTTCAGCCCTAGATTCTTTGTTGATCTCGAATAATTAGTAAAAAAAATAAAAAATCATTGGATTTTTAAAATATGTAGTTCAACCAATTTTTCAATCTTACCAAACGATCTATTCTTAAAATATCTATTTCAAAAGCTTTTTATGAAATAAATGCATATAAAAAAGATCTATTTCATATTGATAAGATTTGACACCCTAATAGAAAACAGCTTTCACCAAGTAGCCCAACAGTAGAGGACAAGGGCAAAGTAAGCAATGACAAAATAAAGAGCTTAACTATTAAAAATCCAAACCCCATACAAACGGCAAACTAGGTGATATACGACAACTCAATCCATCCTTACCCCATCCCGCATAAAAATATACTAATTTTCAATCGGGTGGGCTCCACTCCCTTCCTCCGACTACTCTTTTAAGAAAGCATGAAAGAGCTCTGAGGGCGTTCCTTTCTCCTCACTTGTCCCCTTTCCAATTCCGCTTCTTCTGAAAACGCCATGCCGGCCCCTTCATTCCCATCCAAAAACACCAAAGGAAAGAGAAAGAACCCAAAAAACTCTAAAAACTAAAAAAAATCAGTTCTCTTCTCTTTCCTCTCTCTATTCAACAACAACTCCCAAATTCCTAGGGTTAGGGTTTCGTTTTTACCCTTCTGAATCCGGTTTCATCTCAATTTCCCCATATCGATCTCTCACAGGTACGTAAATCGGTGAATTTCTAGGGGTATTTTTTTCTTTTTAGGTTTAGATTCCAATTCTGATGCAAGAATTTTGAGATTTAGGTTTTGAGATTGAGCTCCTCCTGTGTTTCACGCCTCATTTTGTTCCGATCTTTCTTTTGTGGTTTGTCAAGGGGATTGATTGATTTGGGTGGGGCAGCAATCTGACATTGAACGAGCGGAGGATGACCATGAATGAGCGCAAGACGATCGAATTGGAGCAAGGAGGGGAAGTCATGCAGGGGGGAATCACAAAGCTGAAGAACATCCTCGAAGGCCTCCCCGAGCCTCAATTCAGTGCGGATGAGTACATGACGCTTTATACGTATCCTTCCACTTTGTTTCCAATGTTGCTTTGGGTTTAGTTTGGTGATTGCTGCAAAATAGGTTCCTGTGTTTTGCTGGGTCTATTTCAATTGAAATAGATATTGCTTCTCTTTTGAGTGAATTGAGATCTTTAGGGGTCGGTTGTTTTTGCCATTTACATATGTAAACACTACACATGGGAAATGGGTTCACACATTTTATGTTTGTTTTCAAATTTTACACATGTGGTGTGTAAGTCATGTGTGGTTTCAGTGTGTAAATGCAATGCAAAAGGGAGTAGTCATTTTCACACCTCAAGAGGTGTGAATCATTTACACTGCACTTCAGTTTTGGCGGTGCTACAGTGCCATCATGCCCAGGGTGACCTTTTTTTAAAATTTTGTGGGACCCCCCAATCATGATCTGAACCGTCCAACATATTAGAAATGTCAAAAATGGCTATGGTAAAAAATTCCAGCTGTTGGATCAGCATAAATCGAGAGATATTTAGGGGTCATTTGTTAATTTCACATGTGATGTGAAAATGATTTACATATGTAAATGACTCATTTACATATGCAAATGACTCACATGTGAAACATAATTTTTGTTTGTTATTTTTACACCTCTTCAAATGTTTTTTAATGTGAAAATGGTCTATTATTTTTTGTAAAAATCTCACAATCCATAAACGATCAACGGTTGAAATTTGGTACACTAATTATGTTTGGCCTAGTAAAGAGTTTCAAATAACATTTGAAGATTATGGATTGTGAGATTTTTACAAAAAATACTAGACCATTTTCACACTTAAAAACATTTGAAGAGATGTGAAAATAACAAACAAAAATTATGTTTCATATGTGAGTCATTTGCATATATAAATGACTCACATCACATGTAAAATTAACAAACAACCCCTTATGTATTACACACTTTGTTTTCAATGTTGCCTTGGGTTTTAGTGTAGTGATAATCGCGAAATAGGGTTTTGTGTTTTGGGTGGGTTGATTTCAATTGAAACATATATTGTCTCCCCTGTGAGTGAATTTGGGATCCTCTTGTTTCCTTCACGTGAACAACAGAACTCTTGATAATGCACTTTGTTTTCGATGTTGCTTTGGGTTTCAGTATAGTGATAATTGCGAAACATATATTGGTTTCAATGCCCTTTGGAGTGAATTGGGATCCTTAAGATTATCTGGTCATTTAATGTGGTATGCTTCCTTAACTGGAACAACAGAACTATTTATAATATGTGTACACAGAAACCTCCTCATGACTATTCTCAGCAGCTTTATGACAAGTACAAAGAGTCTTTTGACGAGTACATTACTTCAACGGTGAGTTGATTCGTAGCTCTTTGCACCTGGTTAGCTTGTTCATTCTAGATAGAATTAATTCCATTATCAGTCTCGCTCTTTTGACAGCTAATGTGATTACTTATATGTTACTCTGCAATTTCCTTATGATAGTGAGATTAGTGTTACTCAGCTCGATCCATTGTAGCCTTCTATTTATTTTATCACAAAGTTTGTAGGATTATGTTTTTACATTTATTTCCGAATTTGTTTTCTTTCCGCAAGTCAGGTTTGTTTTGTACCAGCTATGAGTTATTCTTTGGTTGCCTTAATTTTGTTAGGCACCAAAGTTTTACTATTGTAGCCATAGGGTTTTGGAGGAGCACCCAACAGGATCTGAAATAACAGTTGTGGATGTGAGAAATCATTTTTTTTCGTACTGTAAAACAACCTGCGATGATCTCAGAGGTTTTTTTTTCTTCCTCATTTTGTTTTGGCTCTGTTAAATACTTAATGCAGACACCCACCCACACAATGCATAAGTCCCTAACCAACAAAGTAACAACTGGGAGTTGATCCCTGGTTGGCCCTGTGGAGAAAGAGATTCCTTAAGTAACAACTGGGAATTGATCCCTGGTTGGTCCTGTGGAGAAAGAGATTCCTTAGCACTGATCTTTCGGTGGGCTGTCATGATCGCAGGTTGAAAATCGAGTTCAGGAATAGGGAACTAAGAATGATCTAAGAAGCATAAATACAGACACGGGACACGGATACGACATGATACGGACACGGCGAAACGGCAAATCCTAAAAAATTAGGATACGGACACGGCTAGGACACGGCAAATAATAAATATATATATTTATATATAATCATAAAATTAAAGAATAGCTATATTTTTAGCCAAATTAAGAAGCATAATGTCATAATTAATAAAGAAGAAACATAAGTAATACTAGAAAAGTCAAAAATAAAATCCATACTACATAATGTAATACAATAGTAGGCCATAGTACATCATCAACATTACAAGTCACAATTACATCATAATCAAAACAACAAAAAAGATCCCTCCTCCATTACCTCACTCCATAAATTAAAAAAATTAAAAAAAGTCCTTGCTTCATTCATGATTCATCATTTGACACAGCTTCAATGGCATTATCATCCCCACCAACACTCCCATCATTAGTAAATAGCACAGCCTCTAATTTTGGCGCATCAATTGAAAAATAAACTAGGAAAAAAAATACAGTAGTTTTGGGGAAAAAAATGCAGCAACAGCAGTAGTTCTGAAAAAAAAAAAAAAGCAGCAGTGGCAATTCGGAAAAGAAAGAAAGAAAGAAAACATAAGCAGCAATAGCACAACAATTCTAGAAAAAAAAAAAAAAAACAGCAGCAGCAATTCTGAAAAGACTACACAAAAACAGTAGCAGCAAATTAGAAAAAACAGCAGCTGCAAAAACAAAACGAAAAAAAAACAGCAGCAGAAATTCTGAAAAGACTACAAAAAAACGACAGCAGCAAAAAAAAAAAAAAACTATGGCAACAATTCTGAAAAAAAGAAAAAAACAGCGGCAAAAAAAAAAAAAACAGTAAAAGCTTCTTCTTCCTCCCGCCGTGTCCGAAACATGTCCTGGCATGTCCACCCCGTATCCGAGCCGTGTCCATCCCGTATCCGAGCTGTGTCCATCCTGCATCCGAGCCGTGTCCATCCTGTTAGTGTCATTGTAAGAATGTGTTGTCAATTACGTGACCCAAGTCTAGTCTAGCTATAGAAAGATCAAGTTACATCTATGAAGATCAAGATCAAACTAGATCAAGGAAGCTCAAGGTCTATCAATGAAGATTAAGCAAGTTCAAGGAAGATCAAGATCAATTAAGTCCATCATCTAGAAGACCTTCTATGAGTGCCAGGGGATAAGGCAACATTGACTCTTAATGTCTGTAGAAATAAAATGGGAAAAGGGTTTCTAAACACCCTATTTTTGAACTACGGCTTGGACCACGGCTAAGTCAAAGATTCTATGGCTCACTCTCCAGAGAGAGAATTTTGAATCATTTGTTCTACGGGTGCACCGTAAAAGGGCTACGGCTAAGCCGTAGTATGATTCACGGCTAAGCCGTAAAGTTTATGGGCCACTTTCCAGAGAGCAGTTTTGGGAGATTTTAGCTTACAGCTGACCTACGGCTAAGCCGTAAGGTGCTCACGGCTAAACTGTATAAGGATTTACGGCTAAGCCGTAAGGAATAAAAAATGTTGAATATGGGTCAAACTAGTCATTGGATGTTGTCAGAGATTACAGCTAAGCCGTAGGCCATTTTTTTCCTAGCCGTAGATCTGACCGTTGGAGCTTTTCTGTATTTAAAGAGGACCTCTCCTTTATTCCAGAGACAGAGATCAAACTGAGAAAACCTCCAACATAGCTGAGCTTTTGCACCATTAGTAAAACGATACCAAAAAGCTCCCACAACCACTTCTTTACAACTCTTAAAGTGCCATTATTGTCCTAAGAAGAGTAGTTGTGCATTTAGGAAAGGCCTACATTCAATCTGAGAAAATCTTAGCCTCCCAAATCTTTTTAAAACCTCTGTCCTTGGCTAAGCACTTATCTGAAGATCTTCATCACCAAGGATCAAGCACAAGAGGTCAAAGCTTGGAGGTAGGTTTTGTTTTTCAAGCTTCAAGAGCACCACTCAAAACTAAGGTATACAGTTCCTTGTTTGGGTGTTTTACTTTATTTCAACTTTCTTTGCTGTATATGGTGGAAGACAAACCACCGCATTAAAAATTGTTGTAGTTGGCGAATTAGATCAAGGATCAACTACCTGATCAAAAATCCAATTGGTGGAAGACAAACCATCGGATCAAAAAATTGTTGCAAGAGGTGTTTGTTATGTAAGTACCTCATATTTAGTGGAACCAAGAGAGATTGCTTTTGAGAGTGGATGCAGGTCTGGGACCGAACCACTATAAATTTCTGTGTTTATTTCTTGTTGTGTGTGGTGGATGCCTTATGGCCTTATTTACTTGTGTTGATCATCTTTTTGAGTTATATCTTCTTTGTTCTAGTAGCATTTCTACGGTGTCAGCACACACAACTCTGAGCATCTTTCTTAATCTTACTTGTGGTTTGTTAATTTTAAATTAAGCCTTTAAATTGCACACTAATAAAACTTATATCTGGAAAGAAATTTGTTGAAGTCCTATTCACCCCCCACACTAGGACTTGGTGAGATCTAGCTGTTGCATTTTCAATTGGTATCAGAGTGGGTTACTTCTTATGGGTGTAGTAACCTGAAGTAGATCCTTTTTGCTAGATTCACCATGAATCTTGAAGGAAGCTCAATTTCCCGGCCTCCTTTCTTTGATGGAACAAACTACGCCTTTTGGAAAGCCGGTATGACAGCATTTTTGAAATCCATGGACTGGGCTGTTTGGGAGGCTGTAGAGAAAGGCTGGACGGAACCCATTGAAGAAGTGACTAGAAATGGTGTCACAACCACTAGACCATTGGATCCGGCAAGATGGTCTGCTGCTTAGCTACTTTTTAGACAAAACAATGCTAGAGCTTACAATGCTATGGTGTGTGCCATGAATCAAGGAGAGTTTAAAAAGATCATGACAATCACTAATACAAAACAGGCCTGGAGAATCCTTGAAGTTATGAGGGTACCTCTGTTGTCAAAAGATTTAAATTTCAGATGCTCACAAGTTAATTTGAAAACATTCGTATGGAAGAAAATGAAATGTTTACAGACTTTCATACAAAGCTTATGAAAATTGTAAATGAAATGTGGGCTTTGGGGGAAACTCTTCCGGAAGGTAAAGTCTATAGTAAAATCTTGAGATCACTTCCGGAAAGATTCCATCCCAAGGTAACCTTTATAGAAGAGCACAAGGATTCAGAACAAATGAAAATTGAAGATTTAGTGGGATCCCTTCTGACCTTTGAACTAAAATTTAACAATGACAAAAAGAAATCAATTGCGCTAATCACTTCTCACAACACATCTTCTTCTAAAGAAAACATAGGAATAACTAGTGATGATGAGGATGAAGATGTGGCTCTTTTGGCTAAAAGATTTTTGAAACAATTTAAGAAAAAGAGAGTGAAAGATTATAAAAATGAAAACATTAATGATAAACACAAAGGTCGGTCAAGTTCTCTCTCTAGAAGTAAGCATAAGGAGCCCATGTGTTAGAGGTGTAAGAGATTTGGACACATATCCACCGATTGTCCACTAAAAGGAAAATCCAAAAAGAAGAATCTAGTAGCCACTTGGGATGATTCATCTGAATCAGATTCTGACACAGATGAATCACATCAAAATGAATCAGACAAATATACAGTTCTGATGGCTACCACAACTTTCAACTTCCCTGAGGAAATGATTAAATCTGAAACATCGCATGAAGAAATCTCAGGAAGTGAGTCAGAGAGTGAATATAAAAATTCAGGCGATGAGGATAATGACAACACCATGGATTCCTATGAACTACTTTATGAGGGTACGTGTAGACTGGTTGAAACTGTAAGTAAATAACAAAACAAAATTAAAAATTTAAAAGAAAAGGTTGATAGTATTAATGCTGAAAAGGAGGAATTAATCAAAGAACTTGAAAGAGTAAAAACCCAGTTATCAACCGAAAGAGAAAATGAAATCAAATTAAGAGAAAATGAAAAAACACTTTGAAAAATAAAAGATGAAAATAATGCTCTCCACAATGAAGTGACTATTCTGAAACGATATAAAGAAAAGTATGATTACAGTTTTACCCAAAATGATGAGAAATACATTAGACTATTCAAACTTGGAAAATCTTATAAAGATATGACCGGTCTTGGATATGACAAAAATATTAATCAGTCTCCAAGTTCCAAAACTGTTTTTGTCAAAAGTGCTCTAGAAATGGAAGATACCAGTGTCAAAAACAGTTTGGATAGAGCGTTTACCAGTACTCATACTGTTTCATCAAATGTCATTTGTCATTATTGTGGAAAAAGGGGTCATTTCAAAATGGAGTGCAAGTTGAGAAAAATTCATCATAACATTAGTCTAACAAATGAGGAAAACACTTCAAAGAAAGTGGAACTTGAAAACAAAATGCTGAAGTCTCAAATAAACAAGTTTCCCTTGAACCAAAAGTTGAATAATCTGTTAAAAGAAGTCCAGCAGTTAAGAAAACAATTTGAAATATACAAAAGAGATGGAGCAAAAATTGGAGCAAACATTCTTTTTCCCCAACATAAAACATTTCAAGTGAAACATTAAAAGCCAGTTGAGATCCCCACTACTAGTGCACCTAAGTGGATACCTAAAAACAAGAACCTAGTGGTCTACACAGCCTCTAAAGCTGCAGATCAATCAAGATGGTATCTGGATAGTGGATGCTCAAAATATATGACTGGTGATAAATCATGTTTGTCTAAAATTATTGAATTTGATGGAGGCACAATTACTTTTGGAGATGGCAGTACTGCCAAAATTATTGGTAAGGGAACTTTAAATGTTCCAAATCTACCACCTTTTGAGAATGTTTTGTGCGCTGATGGGTTGAAACATAATTTACTTAGCATATCTCAAATCTGTGATAAAGACTATACTGTGAACTTTAGTAGTCATAGTTATGAGATATCAAGGAATGGAAAGATAATCTTGAGAGGTCTTAGAACTATCGACAATTGTTATGTGGTGGGAAAATCAAATACTTCATCCTCCACTTCTTGCTTATTGACTAATACTGATGAAGCTAAGTTGTAGCATCAAAGACTTGGGCATGTAAACTACAGGGACTTATCCCATCTAAACAAATATATTGAAGGACTGCCCAAGATCAGTAGCTAAGAAAAGATGATTTGTGGAGAATGCCTTCAAGGAAAACAAATTAGAAGTGCCCATAAAAGGGTGAATGCTATGAAAACTTCTCGACCTCTAGAACTTATTCATATGGACCTGGTTGGACCAACAAAAAGAGAGAGTCGAGGTAAGAAAAAGTACTTTCTTGTTATGGTAGATGATTATTCCAGATTCACTTGGGTTGCATTCTTGAGAGAAAAATCTGAAGCCTTTAGAGAATTTAAAAGGATAGTAAAACAAATTCAAATTGAAAAAGGCATTTCAGTAGCCCGAATCCGAACTGATCATGGGGGAGAATTTGAAAATGATCAATTTGACAAATTTTGTGAGAAATATGGCATTCATCATGAATATTCGGCACCTAAAACTCCACAACAAAATGGGGTAGCTGAAAGAAAGAATCGAGTTCTTCAAGACATGGCAACAGTTATGCTTCATAGTAAGAATCTTCCCAGAGACTTGTGGGCCGAAGCTGTTAATACCAGCTGCCACATCATCAACCGAGTCTATCTTAGGACTGGTACAAATCAGACAGCTTATGAACTGTGGCATGGGAAGAAACCAAATGTCAAATATTTTAAGGTCTTTGGAAGTAAATGTTACATTCTGAAGGACAGAGAACAACTGAGTAAATTTGACTCAAAAAGTGATGAAGGTATATTCTTAGGCTATTCGACATAGAGTCAAGCCTATCGTGTTCTAAATATGAGAACCGGAGTCATCCAAGAGTCAATAAATGTTATTATAGATGATGAATCCACAGTTTCTGATGATGTTGATGAAGTGGAAGTTTCCTTAGTGACTGAACCTATACGATCCACGGTAAAAACTGATGTTCCTACTTCCACTGAAAATTTTGTGAATATAAAAGATCATCCTATAGAGCAGATTATTGGTGATCCTTTAACAGGTGTAAAAACTAGGAAACAATTGGAGAACACTATGAGTCACCTGTGCTTTACTTCTGTTTTAGAACCACCATGCGTTGATAAAGCCTTTTCAGACAATGATTGGATAAAAGCAATGTAAGAAGAATTGAACCAATTTACAAGAAGTGATGTTTGGTATCTAGTTCCAAGACCAAAGGATAAAAATGTGATGGGCACTTAATGGATCTTCAAAAATAAACTTGATGAAAATGGCGTCATTGTTAGGAACAAAGCAAGGTTGGTAGCACAGGGATACTCTCAAATTGAAGGTATTGACTTTGATGAGACCTTTGCTCCAGTTGCCCGTTTAGAATCAGTTAGGATTTTGTTATCTATAGGTTGCTTTTTAAAGTTCAAATTGTATCAAATGGATGTTAAAAGTGCCTTTCTAGATGGAATTTTGAATGAGGAAGTGTATGTTGAACAACCTAAAGGTTTTATAAACACAAAATTCCCTAATCATGTGGTTAGATTAAAGAAAGCTCTATATGGTCTTAAGTAAGCTTCACGTGCTTGGTATGAAAGATTGACCAAATTTTTGTTAGATAATTATTTTCAAAGAGGTAGTGTTGATAAAACTCTTTTCATCCAAAAGACAAGAGAGTCAGTTTTAATAGCGCAAATATATGTAGATGATATCATATTTGGCTCTACATGTAATGAATTGACTGCCCAGTTTGTAAATCTAATGCAATCTGAATTCGAAATGAGTATGGTTGGTGAACTGAATTTCTTCTTAGGTCTGTAAGTCAAACAATTACGTGATGGTATCTTCATTTCCCAGTCCAAGTATGCAAAAGAATTGGTAAAACGATTTGGACTAATGGCTGGAAAACATGTCAAAACCCCCATGAGTACAACTATCAAACTTACTAATGATGCTAATGGTAAAGGGGTGGACTCAAGCTTATATAGAAGTATGATTGGTAGCTTGTTATACCTAACTGTAAGTAGGCCAGACATAGCCTTTAGTATGGGAGCTTGTGCACGATATCAATCAGATTCGAAAGAATCCCATCTGATTGCTGTAAAAAGAATCATCAAGTATATTGCAGATACAACTGAATATGGGCTGTGGTATCCTCATGACTCATCATCTTCCATTGCTGGATACTCAGATGCTTATTGGGCAAGAAACTTAGATGATAGAAAATCCACAAGTGGCGGCTGTTTTTATGTTGGAAATTGTCTAGTAGCTTGGCATAGTAAAAAGTAAAATTCTATATCTCTTTCCACCGCAGAGGCTGAATATATTGCCACCGGAAGCTGCTGTTCTCAACTCTTGTGGATGAAGCAGATGCTTATGGACTATGGCATTAAACAAGAAACAATGAGCTTGTATTGTGATAACACTAGTGCCATACATATTTCTAAAAATTCGGTCCAGCACTCTCGCACAAAACATATTGATATTCAACATCATTTCATTAGGGAATTGGTCGAAGAAGAAACCATTGTGTTGGAATATATTCAGACTGAATATCAACTTGCAGACATCTTAACAAAACCCCTAAATGTGTTAAACTTTGAAAATCTGAGGAAATTTATTGATGTTTGGTATTTGGTTTAATTTGCACTTTGCCCAGGACCTACCACTAAGCCGTAATTCATTTCACGGCTAAGCCGTAAAATTCTACGGCTAACCCGTATTTGCGCATACTTTACCCTACGGCTGAACCGTCAGGGTTTACGGCTAGGCCGTAAAATACTCTACGGCTAAGCAGTACAGTGATATTTTCGCCCTCGTTCTCCGTGCCGAATTCGCATTTAAGGATGTACCCTTCCATTTCTTTCTTCCTCATTATGTGTAGGACGCTTCTTCTGCCCTAGGGTCTCTCTCTTTTCTCCGTTCTTTCTCCTCTGCCTCTCTTCCTCAAGGTATACTTTCTCTCCTTGCCTCCACCGTTTTGATCTCCTCTTCCTGTTCCCTTATTTTTGTTTTTCTGTGCTCGGTTCATCTGTGTCGATTGTGTGTTTCTCCTTTTTGGGTTTTTGGCTTACGTTCCTTTTTGTGGTTGGGTTTCCTCTTATTGTCTATCTGCTCGTCACTATGCCTCCACGGACCAAAAATGGTTACCCCGCCGGTAAGAGGCCTAGATCCTCCGGAAGCTCCTCCAGACCTCGACAGAACTCACCACCCTCTCCTAGAGTTTTGGTTCCATGGGAACCCACTAGAGATAGGTCTTTTTCCTTTCGTCCCATTACTGTGGAGCGAAGTGTTAATATCCTTGCAGTTGAAAAATACGGGGTTCATACCCTCCTCTCCACGGTTAGGTGGGAAAATATTCTCAAATGGGGTGGTCCTGCCTTCCCATCTATTGTGTGGATCATGTATGCATCTATCAAGGAAGCATCTATAGACTCTCTATCTTTTGAGATTGAATTCACTAATGGCACTAATGTCATCACTCCTGCCATCCTTTCTGCCCTTCTATGTGTTCCTCTCTCTGATGTGCCTCCTTCAGTCATCAAGGACTCTCTCTCCGAAGAAGAAAAACAAACTGCCACTTTAGCTTTATGTGGAGAGACCATTCCTTGGAAGGACAAGGGCTTCCTCCCTGCAGCTTCCTTACTTCCTCACTATCGGATTTTGCATGCCATCTTCACGTGTAATATCTATCCTAGGAAGGGCAATTTCTCTAACCTGACCCCTTTCATGGTTAATGTCCTCTATTGTGTCCATATGGGGGTCAAAGTGTGCCTTCCCTCTCTTATTTGTGCTTCCATCATTCGTTTCTGGCTATGTCCGGGTAGAGGCATCAATGCTTGCGTGTTTGAGTATCTCATGACTCGCCTTGCCTCTCATTGTGGGGTAAATTTACCATCTGATGAAGCTCCTGAATCTCACCCACCTTTGGGATCGTCAATATTCAAAACATGTGCTTCTCCAAGCAACAAGCGGCTGGTCCCCGCTATCATGATTCTGGGGATGAAGAAGACTTACCGGACGGGCTTCCTCCTACAGCTCTCTCTACTGCCTCACCTACTCCGGTTCCTCCTCCAGCTTCTTCCTTTGCTTCTTTTGAAGCTCGGTTGGCAGCACTCGAACAACGACAAACAAAGATGGAGAAGCTATTGAAGAAATCTTTTCAATACCTCTTAAAGATCTCCAAAAGCTGCCGGAGAGACGATGTGGTGATTCCTTCCCCCTCTCCTCCTTCCGATTGATGTTCTATTTTTTGTTCTGTGTTTTGTTGGCACTGCATTCTTTATGTATTGTGAAAATTGCCTGTGCTTCACCTTCTGGATATGGTACTGGGATTAGTTACATCTTTTGTATTTGTGGGTGATGCACTCTTTTGGTTTTTTTGGAACCTGTTTGTGCCTTGTTTTGCACCTGCTTTCTCATATAATGTGGACATTACTTCGGAGTTGCTTCTCTCTGTGTGCATTTGTTTTTCTTCATGCCTTTCTATATATTTTATGGCTGTGGTGATTCTTGTGCTTTCCTATCTCTTTGTCAATATTGTGCCAAAAAGGGAGAGAATTATATGCATACCTTCAGGGGAGCTTTCTAACCTCCCACCTTTCTAGTAGATTATGTTTAAAGACTTTTGCAGGTCAAGCATCATAAAAGGGGGAGCCTCAATATGTTGAACTTTCAGGACTTATTTAGACCTGTCTGGTTAAGGTGTATTCAGTCTTGTAACACTTGTTGTATCTTTTTGTTGAGTTAAAATGTTGTATCTTCTTCACTATGTGTATTTTTGTCACGAAATTGACAAAGGGGGAGATTGTTAGTGTCATTGTAAGAATGTGTTGTCAATTACGTGACCCAAGTCTAGTCTAGCTCTAAAAAGATCAAGTTGCATCTATGAAGATCAAGATCAAGCTAGATCAAGGAAGCTCAAGGTCTATCAATGAAGATCAAGCAAGTTCAAGGAAGATCAAGATCAATCAAGTCCATCATCTAGAAGACCTTCAATAAGTGCCAAGGGATAAGGTAACATTGGCTCTTAATGTCCGTAGAAATAGAATGGAAAAAGGGTTTCTAAACACCCTGTTTTTGCACTACGGCTTAGACCACGACTAAGCTGAAGATTCTACGGCTCACTCTCCAAAGAGAGAATTTTGAATCATTTGTTCTACGGTTGACCCTACGGGTGCACCGTAAAAGGGCTACGGCTAAGCCGTAGTATGATTCACGGCTAAGCCGTTTAAGTATTTACGGCTAAGCCGTAAGAAAAACAAAATGTTGAATATGGGTCAAACTAGCCGTTGG
Source organism: Sextonia rubra (assembly GCA_037013555.1). Classification (NCBI taxonomy): domain Eukaryota; kingdom Viridiplantae; phylum Streptophyta; class Magnoliopsida; order Laurales; family Lauraceae; genus Sextonia; species Sextonia rubra. Next base: position 10,484,421 of record JASUAD010000007.1, on the reverse strand, counting down.
ATGTTGTCAGAGATTACGGCTAAGCCGTAGGCCATTTTTTTCCTAGCCGTAGATCTGACCGTTGGAGCTTCTCTGTATTTAAAGAAGACCTGTCCTTTGTTCTAGAGACAGAGATCAAACTGAGAAAACCTCCAACATAGCTAAGCTTTTGCACCATTAGTAAAACCATACCAAAAAGCTCCCACAACCACCTTCTTTACAACTCTTAAAGTGCCATTATTGTCCTAAGAAGAGTAGTTGTGCATTTAGGAAAGGCCTACATTCAATCTGAGAAAATCTTAGCCTCCCAAACCTTTTTAAAACCTCTATCCTTGGCTGAGCACTCATCTGAAGATCTTCATCACCTAGGATCAAGCACAAGAGGTTAAAGCTTGGAGGTGGGTTTTGTTTTTCAAGCTTCAAGAGCACCACTCAAAACTAAGGTATACAGTTCCTTGTTTGGGTGTTCTACTTTATTTCAACTTTCTCTGCTGTATATGGTGGAAGACAAACCACCGCATCAAAAATTGTTGTAGTTGGCGGATTAGATCAAGGATCAACTACCTGATCAAAAATCCAATTGGTGGAAGACAAACCATTGGATCAAAAAATTGTTGCAAGAGGCGTTTGTTATGTAAGTACCTCATATTCAGTGGAACCAAGAGAGATTGCTCTTGAGAGTGGATGTAGGTCTGGAACCGAACCACTATAAATTTCTGTGTTTATTTCTTGTTGTGTGTGGTGGATGCCTTATAGCCTTATTTACTTGTGTTGATCATCTTTTTGAGTTATATCTTCTTTGTTCTAGTAGCATTTCTACACTGTCAGCACACACAACTCTGAGCATCTTTCTTAATCTTACTTGTGGTTTGTTAATTTTAAATTAAGCCTTTAAATTGCACACTAATAAAACTCATATCTGGAAAGAAATTTGTTGAAGTCCTATTCACACCCCCCCCCCCCCCCCTCCTCTAGGACTTGGTGAGATCTAGCTGTTGCATTTTCACATACCGTGTCTGAGCCGTGTCCGCATCTTAAAAAATTTTAAAAAAAGACAGGACACGTTTTTGGCATGTCAGACACGTGTCTGGCCGTGTCCGAGCCGTGTACGTGTCCGACACGGACACAGGAACCCTATACAAGTGTCCGTGCTTCATAGAGAATGATGAATACAACTAAGGCTTCTGTTGAAGAGTGCTATTGAAAAATCATATAATCATGTAGAGTGGGTTTTTGTTGAATATATTAATTGAATGCACATGTGGGTACGTGATAAATTCAATTTTTGTCACCCTGCATTTGTGCCGAAACCATTCACACATGCTTTGGGGGAAATTTCTATTCACATATTAGAGAACAATGGAGAATCCAATTTTTGTACTATACCATGTGAGACTTTTGTCTTTTGCTCGTCTGGGATCTTGATGAGGTTTCTCCTGATTTATTTTTTATTTAACTTGAAACATAATTGAAAATGCTGCACAAACTGAGTGGGGATTGCTCCCCTGCGAGTTTTGTTTGCATTTCTTCATATTTATTAATCAGCCATTCATTCATTGTTCTTTGGGCACATCACTGAATTATGTACCTTTAGAAAATTATCAGAATAATGGCATGCTCATGAGTTTATTACAACTTTTAATGTGTGTGTGTATATGTGTTTTTTTTTCCAACTCAGGTAATGCCATCTCTAAGAGAGAAGCATGATGAATTTATGTTGAGAGAACTAGTGAAAAGGTGGACAAATCATAAAGTTATGGTCAGATGGCTTTCACGCTTCTTTATTTATTTGGATCGCTACTTCATTACCCGGAGGTCACTTCCTGCACTTAATGAAGTTGGTTTGACTTGCTTCCGTGAGCTGGTTAGTAAATAGTCTGAGTTTTATGTAGCTTTTGGTACTTCAGGCTAATATTTATAGTTTAATGTATATATGTGTGAAGCACTGATCGAGTGGACATAGTGTGCAGAGTCTTACAGTGTACACCTCATTATGGGGCCCACCTAGGGTCCCACCCCTGGATGGGACCGAGGGCATTGGAAGATCAAAGCGGGCCCTACCTGTGGGACCACATGATCATCCCATGTAATCAACGGCTCCCAAGTTTTAATGGCTTTATATTAAAAAGAAAAATATATGTATAGTTAATCTAACAGTCCAGTCCATTCTAATGGGTACAAACCCCATGATCCAGTGACTATCGGGGGGTCCCGGTTTTGTGGTCCACTTGGATGGATGATTAGGTGGGCCCCACTAGGTGGCGTGCACCATCAAGGACTGTGCACATCATGTGCATTGGATCATCTATCTATCTATCTATCTCTCTATCTATATATATAAACATATTTGTTCTCTTATTGTGAAGTGTTGGACGTCAAACTTCCCTTCCTGAGTTTGTACACTTTCTAATTATTTTTGAATTTGGAAATTCCCTTAATTTCAGGTATATCAGGAGATTAATGGGAAGGTTAGAGATGCTGTGATTTCTTTGGTATGTTGACTGAAGTCATCATAAAATTGAATAGTTGAATAATATTTTATTTTTGTTCATGTTCAGTTAATTGTTGTTTCCGTACCAGATTGATCAAGAACGGGAAGGGGAGCAAATTGACCGAGCCTTGTTGAAAAATGTCCTGGACATTTTTGTTGAAATTGGGATGGGGAAAATGGATTTTTATGAAAATGACTTTGAGGCGGCCATGCTTAAAGATACTGCTGCTTACTATTCCCGTAAAGCATCAAACTGGATTCTAGAGGATTCTTGTCCCGATTATATGTTAAAGGTAATAATTGCTAAAGTATACCTACTTTTGTTAAATTTCATTTGCATTACCACTTGGGATGATGTTCATTGTTCCTTGTGACACCTTTCAGGCTGAGGAATGCTTGAGAAGGGAGAAAGATAGAGTTTCCCACTACTTGCATTCTAGCAGTGAACAGAAGTTACTGGAGGTTTGTTTATATTAAAACATTTATAAGTTGGCTGGATGCCTGTTTAATCCCTATGCCTGTGTAATCCCTGTATCATATAATTGGCTTTTGAAAAGAGAATACTGTATCTATGTTTCTCGCTTGGATAATATAGTGATTGATCTGAAGTAGACAATCGGATTGGATATATTTTTTGGTTACTTTTTTTTTCATGAGCACTTGTTTCTTGAATATTTTTTCTTATTCAACTTGTATTCATGGCAGAAAGTACAATATGAATTGCTATCTGTATATGCAAACCAACTACTTGAAAAAGAACACTCTGGATGCCATGCATTGCTGAGAGATGACAAGGTATGCCTAGGGATGTGTTTTATGTCGTTTGTTGTATGTTGTATTACTTCAGTGGCTTGCTGTTTAATCCTTTCACCATCTTTAACTTTGCTAGGTCGAGGATCTTTCAAGGATGTATAGGCTTTTCTCCAGAATACCCCGAGGCCTAGACCCTGTTTCTCAAATATTTAAACAGGTACATTAACAACTTAAATTGTTTTTGGTTATATGAATAATAGGAGATTTCTGCTTTATCATGTTTCCTGCAATTTATAGTTTCTGATTTTATTACCTGTGATGTAGCACGTTACTGCTGAAGGTACTGCACTTGTCAAACAAGCAGAAGATGCAGCAAGTAATAAGAAGGTGACTTAAAATTACTTTTTGTTGTCCTTGATCCAGCACATTTTGAATCATACCTTTGTTCTTTTTGCTTTCTTTCTTGTTTTTACTTTGTAATTAGGATGGTTTAAGATTTACTAAGCACAGATTGCTTTTCTATCGCTTGTTGCCAAATTTTGTTGATAAAAATGGTATTTGGTGTAAAATTTAGAGTCCATTATTAAGTGTGTCCTTTAAGAATCTCCAATGTAATTGTCGCTTGAAATGACTGTTGGATGGTTACTGTGACTTTTCTTTTTTGTCTGCGTTAAGCACCCTTTAAGTATTAGATTTATGTCAGCTATGAGATTGTTTTTTTTTTTCCTTTTGCTGGACCTCTGGGGAGTGGATCTTGCATGAATTTTTCACTTACTCTCATTTTGATGTTTAGTTTTGCGTAATGTGCCTTGCAACCTTATAATACCTCCAAATTGGCATGCCATAATGACCTATTAAAATTAATTGATTTTTTCCCATCTATCTCAAAGGGACCACATTTATTGGAAAATCACTGTCATAGCTGTTAATTTGAAATAATCACTAAATCTCATGAGTCGAATCCCAAGCCAAATCATGTACTAGTTCCTGGATTCAGTACCCAATGTCGATAACTTGCACAAACATTTACCCTAGTAATAGAAAAAGCTGAATTTCAGAAATTGAATAATATGAACGAATCACATATTTATAGTGGGATGGGTGATTGACAAACTCCATATTTCCTCCCTCGGACTCTTTGTGACATCTTCATTTCCTGATGGAAACTAATTATATTTTTGTTCTTAGTTATAGAGAGCAACTAGCATGCTAAGTTTTTATAAAACTTTATATAAAATGTCCAACAAATAGAAAGAATTGGTATACATTATAAACTTGCTAATATAATCTCTCCTACAAATGGATAGAAATAGTAATAAGATAAACTCTGTATGCTTCATCCAATGGCTTTACTCCTCTATGACATCCCAACTCTCGAGCTTTGTCAATATGCAAGTTAGATTTACACATGTACGTTAAATGATTTCAATATTTACTTGCATACAGTATATTGGTGATTAATCTCTCCCATTTGTCATGCTGAAACAAACTGAGTTAAAGTAGCTTTTCCTGTGGCCCAGAGACCCAATGTGAGGCCTTGATTGAATGTCCTAAGTCTGCAGTTCTCACAATTTTTCTCCAATGTTGACTGAAAAGGGTATACATTCTAAGCTGATTTAAAATCCAAGCTTAATCATTCATATATGTAGACAAAATTTAATAGAAAAACCAGCTAGGTTGACACTAATCACAAAGCAGTGCAAGAATAAACCAGGGCAACCCAGGTATCCTATATGTGATAAATGAGAGAACATAAAACAGCACCATCACGATCATCATCCAAGACTTGTCCCATCAATCCGGGGAATTAAAACAAAACATCTTGTGGGAAGACCCTTCTCTTTGATGCCATTATATTAATTAAACACCATTTTCCAACAAATCAGGCACATAGGTACTTGGTTTCTCTCTAACTGAAAGTGGCATATTCGAATCTTTGAAGCCTTCTTTTTTTATTTTTATGGATGATATCCAGTAATACAACCCATTTGCAGCAGCCAGATGCAACTGTTGATTGTTTCTGTAAACAACCACTTAAAAGCACAGAAATTCCAAGATATGGTCAGAATTTTGGACCTGCAAATCAGCAGTTATCATGTTGAAAACCAGCCTAATAATTTCCTTGTTTGCTTGCATTCTTGAAATTGGTTACACATTGAATGGCTGGAGAACTCATTGGCCTCCCCAGACTGTGAAGCAGCAGCATTGGTACGGCAGCGAACTGTCTGTATGTAGATGTCCTGTGGTGATTTTCAACCAGTCAATAAAACTGATTTTCTTATTGTAGCTGAGATCATAAATTAGACCTAGTTTCACATATGTGGGCTGGCCAGCAGTAAAGAAGAATTTTTAGTCTGAATCTCACCTGCTTCGATACACAAGAACTGCCAACTGCATCGTTCCGTTGTTGGATCTAACCCAGATCTAGGCTCTTGCGGTCCTCAATGAGTCATGCCAAAGGAATATCAAGGTCTCACACCCAAGAGAAAATTATTTGGAAGTTTCTTATTACCGAAAGCATGTTTGTTACATACTTACAAGCATCTTTAAATAGAATGCTTCAAAGAAAACCATAACACAAAAAACTCCTAGCCATTCATCTAGTTGATTGAAGAAAGAAAATCATTCAACCAGATTATTACTGTAGAAAAAGAGGAGCAAACCTGAGTGATTATATGGGCATTGCCATTGCATTTCACATGGGCGCAGCATGCACTTATTCCAACCGTAGGCCTGGAATAGACTGTAGGCCAATGGTTGCACCAGTTTTGACCTTAATCTAAGTTTATGCTATGGTTGAACCTGGATCTTAATGCTATGGCTGGACTCCCAGACATACTTAACAACAATTGTCCATGTTCAGTGGAGTGGCTTCATGGATTGTCAAAAGATTACTTTTTCAGGCATCAATCTATTGTGGGTTGACCAGATTGATGATCTCAACCATGGGACTATGGACCCAAGTGTACAAACTCAAGGCCTGTCAGCATTCAATCTAATCCTCAAATTAAGAATTCTATGTCATCTATACTGTGGTTGCAACATTATGGAATAATTCTGCTATGTGCAGCTATCTCACGTCTTTGTGTTTTTTTTTTTTAATCCTTGCCATGCATGATTGTATGCTTGTAATATACAAATGTCAGTAGTTAGGCATTGCATAATAGTATTTAGGCATTGTATGAATTCTTGTGTTCTGGTGAAATCATCTTGTCCACTTCCACTATTGGTATTTTCTGTTTTATCAGAATGGAGTTTGCTAACAATTTGTTTCCCACAGGCAGAGAAAAGGGATATAGTTGGGTTGCAAGAACAGGTAAAGCTTCTAACTGGAACGTCATGTATCTGAGAAAAAATGGCGTACAGTGTTGGAGCTGAACTAGTTTTATGGTTGTCTTCAGGTTTTTGTTAGAAAAGTCATTGAATTGCATGACAAGTACTTGGCATATGTAAATGACTGCTTTATGAACCATACTCTTTTCCATAAGGTATGCATTATAGAAAATGCTTTTGGTTTTTTGATTCAGATCCTTAAATTCCTCTGAAGTGTTTTTGTTTTCTCAGGCCCTCAAAGAGGCCTTTGAGGTCTTTTGCAACAAGGGTGTTGGAGGTAGCGCCAGTGCAGAATTGCTTGCTACTTTTTGTGATAACATCCTTAAGAAGGGTGGAAGTGAGAAGTTAAGTGATGAAGCAATTGAGGAGACACTTGAAAATGTAATCCAATTTCTTGCTGCTCTCTTTTTTTTTTTTTTACTTTTTTTTAAAATCTCTCTCACTGCTTCTGTTTATGGTCTCTTGTGGTGCTATTTTTTTTAATTTTCCATTTATATCAATACTTTGCAGGTAGTAAAATTGCTCGCCTATATTAGTGATAAAGACCTTTTTGCTGAATTCTACCGGTAAAAGTTTCTTTCTTAGAGCTAGGATGTTACTTTTTATGTTTCTTTAAAAAAACAACACTTCCATTAATTGTACTCTGTTTTTTTTTAATGTTTTTTGGTACTATCTTTTATGCAATTAATTTGCAGGAAAAAGCTTGCTCGTCGACTTCTATTTGACAAAAGCGCTAATGATGACCATGAAAGGAGTATTTTAACGAAGTTGAAGCAGCAATGTGGTGGGCAGTTTACCTCAAAGATGGAGGGAATGGTTTGTTACCATGAGAGAAGCTCTTTTATTTGTGATGTAATCCAGTATTAATTTTTTTTCTTTGGTACTGATGATGCTTCCTTTAGGTTACTGACTTGACACTAGCAAGGGAAAACCAAGCAAGCTTTGAGGAGTATATGAACAGTAATCTGCATGCAAATCCCGGGATTGATTTGACAGTCACTGTCCTAACTACTGGATTTTGGCCTAGTTATAAGTCATTTGATCTTAATCTCCCTGCAGAAATGGTAAGCATTTGCTAGTTTCTTGTAGTCATCAAAAGTTTCTCTATCTCTGACATAGCTGTGCATATTTCAGGTTAAATGTGTTGAAGTTTTCAGGGAGTTTTATCAAACAAAGACCAAACATAGAAAGCTTACATGGATATACTCTTTAGGAACTTGCAACATCATTGGCAAGTTTGAACCTAAAACTATGGAGCTGATAGTCACTACTTATCAGGTAATAAATTCATTTAATCCTAATTAAATAAGTGAGTTGTTTGGTTTGCTTTAGTTATTGTAAATGTTTGAATGAGCTTTCGGGTGTCATCTTTTACAGGCCTCTGCACTACTACTGTTCAATACTTCTGATAAATTAAGCTACTCAGAGATCATGAATCAGTTAAACTTGACTGATGAAGACATAGTTAGGTTACTTCATTCGCTGTCATGTGCAAAATACAAGATTCTCAACAAAGTGCCGAACACTAAAAACATCTCCCCAACTGACTATTTTGAATTCAATTCAAAGTTCACTGATAAATTGAGGAGGATCAAGGTTTCAATCTTTCATTCTTTTGTGCTTTCCATGACTTAACTTATTTTGGTTTCTAGAAATTGAATCAATCCGTCTGAAATTGCAGATTCCTCTCCCTCCAGTGGATGAGAAGAAGAAGGTTATTGAAGATGTTGATAAGGATAGGCGTTATGCCATTGATGCCTCAATTGTGCGAATAATGAAAAGTCGCAAGGTGTTGGGCTATCAACAGTTGGTGATGGAATGTGTTGAGCAGCTTGGCCGAATGTTCAAGGTATGTTGAGCACATTCACTTGGTGCTTTTGTTTGTTAGACTGTGTCACATGGATTCTTTAAATATTATGCTGCACGAGTAGGCCATGACACCAAGTTGGATTCTTAATGAATTATTCTATAGTAATTTAAACAATTTTTTTTCTTTTTTCTTTTTCCTGCTTTACTAGGGACTCAAAACTCACACTCACTCACACTACACGTCTCTAACAAGCTGCACTACAGCCAACACATATCCCTAACAAGCTTAACAATAGACGAGGACATTTAAACTTGTTGCATGTCCCTAGCAAGCTGCACTACAGTCCACATGTCCCTAACGAGGTTAACAATAGATGGGGACGTTTAAACTTGTTGCTGATATAATATTATTACAATTTTCTTTTGAATTCTAATGTTGCAATGTTTATTTACGTGAGTATTTATAGTATTTGCATATCATTTTTATATGTTATTTGTTCGTATTACTTTTGCTTATTGTGCTAATGTGCTAATCTAGGGGTGTTAACGTACTTTATCAAGTAAGGTCAAAGCTCATCCAAGCACTCTCTCTCTCTCTCTCTCTCTCTCTCTCTCTCTCTCTCTCACAAAAAATGCATGCTAAATATGTTGGACTGTGCCGGCCTTCTCTCTCTCTCTCTCTCTCTCTCTCTCTCTCTCTCTCAAAATATGCATGCTAAATATGTCCGACTCTGCTGGCCTTTAAGAAAATATAGGACACATGCATTGTGCTAAATATGCTGGGCTGTGCCTGCCTTTAAGCAAATATAGGCCCAGGCTCATCCATTTAATAACTACGCCAAAAGTTAGACCTAATGCAGCCCAGGCTTGGATCGGGTCCAACCCATGAGCTCCCATATCCAAATCCACGAATCCTATGTTTTGGGATTTTTCGGATTTGACACCACACCTCTTAACGGATTCAGGCATACTTGCCTTCACTCATGCAACTTACGTATCAGAGCAACTCCCTGGTTAATGGAGATATGAGAAATTTATTAGCCATCTATAGATGAGTTTCTACTTTCAAAGTGCAGGTATTGATTTGTGATATGCCTTCACTTGCATTTCTTGGTAATACATGTCACATGTGGCCCCATTATTTTGTGGTCCGTATGTCAAGGGGCAGGGTCCAAGCCGGCTTACCATACCCTCACATATACGGGCTGGACCTAGGTTGAGCCAAAGCCCCAAGACATCTTGGAGGGCTTACAATACCAAAACCCTTACCCTTACCCTCAAGGGCCAAGGCTGAGCGAGGGCCGGACCAGAGCCAAAAGAAATGATTTTTAAATATTATTATATATAATAATTTTTCTTTACCACGATGCTTGCCCTCCTTTGTTCAATCTAAGGACAAGGCAATGCAAAAGTCAAGTCTTTTGTGCCACTTCTAAATGAATGGATGAAACATATTACTTTATCTTCATATAAAGATATTATTTATGATTAATTGAAATAAGCTAAGTTGATAGTATTTTAACATGAAATGTGAACACGGAAGGCACGATTAAACACTACACTAAAAGTAGTTATATAGTTTAAGTAATGTCTCAGATTTTTTTTGTCATAAAGTTTTTAGTAAGATTGCTGCAATGAAGTTCTACTAGTCGTCGTTTTTTTTTTTTTTTTCTAGTTCATGTCCTATATATATATGGACAAATTCATGTGCATACATCCCTCAGAGGGACACTCCATATTTGGAAAGTATTAATGTAAAAAAGGACAAAACCATCACACTTATGACACCTCTTTGACCTTGTTAGGTTTAAAAAAGGAAGTGTCCTATCTATTATAAAGCACTAATATGGACCATTAAACCTCATTTGACAAGTCTTATTTGATTTAATTAGATTTATTTCAAATCGGCATTGGACCTTTTCCGAATAGATTATTTAGTATATGTGGTTTAAATAACATTGAGCTCTTTTAAATTATCATTAACCCTAACTTGTAATTCTTTGAAACATCAACATTGGATTTTATGAAAAAGCAATTAAATTTTGACTATCTAAGATGAATGAAGAAGATGATTTGATGCATCTAAACATGGTTTAGAGTAAAAAAACTTTAACCACATATATGGGGTCCACTTAAATGAAACAACAGTTGTGCAATTAAGTGGATAGAAAGAAATTTGCATCGATCACTAGCCAATGGCTAAAGCTCCCACTCAATGATGATGTTGATAGCCATCCATCTAAGCTCAAACACCAGTGTTTTACTTTCATGGTGAGAATCAGTCTAAGAAATGACTATTTGAATTCCTTTGCATTAAAAAATATGTGAGTGTTGGCAAATGTAGAGTCAAACATAAATGGCAATATTGTGGTCTATGGGGATCTCCATTAAGAGATTTTACCTCATATTTCATAATTATTTTTTGATAAAATTAAGTCACTTTCATTAATTGCTAATTAGAGGGATTCTTTATAATTTTGTTAAAAATCCCCATATATAAGATTATATATTATTTTGTTTTTTATATCTAATAGACAAAGGGCCAGGCGGGGCCCCCTTAGGCTGGCTAAGTGAGCCCTAGCTCGGCCCTCAAGGTTGTGGGTTTATGAAAATTGGGCCCTATCCTACCCTCGGGCTCTAGGCCTACCCTCGGGCTCTAGGACAAAATGAAAAGCCCTCGCTTTGTGGGCTTTTGAGGCCAAGTTGGGTTGGGCCCCCTTATCAAAGGGCCGGGTTGACAGCCCTAGCCAGATAGGAACCGATGGGCACCAACATAGCTAGGCATAATAAAATAAAATAAAATAAATCAAAGATCCTATTATGCTAGAAGACTTTTAGTCTTCCGCTTCATTTGAAGACCTTTTAGTTGAATCCAAAAATGCTAATCCTATTATGCTAGAAGCATCTGTCAGGAGTTGGCACTGGCACTGGCACTGGCACCTCTCGTGTTTTACGAATGTCTAGACATGTCATATTATTTTTATTTTTGCAAGATTTTCACAGAATCACTAAAGAAAGTACGTAATTTAATAAAAGATTTTCTGAGAGCTTGATTCCTAACATTATTTGTGGCTTGTCCCAAGCCAGATTCCAACGGGTTTAAATTAATGTTTCATGCTGTTTGATGCTGCTGCTTATCTTTATTTCCTGTCACTAAGTTTCACATGAGTTTTACTTGAAACATTGTGGATGTACAGCCCGACTTCAAAGTAATCAAGAAGCGGATAGAAGATCTGATCACTAGAGACTATTTAGAGAGGGACAAAGATAATCAAAACATGTTCAGGTACTTGGCCTGATTCAAAGCATTCATCATAGATGGAAGGCTTTCTGTACATTTTGAAAGGGCAAGTTATTGGCCATAGGAAAAAAACAGTATTACCAGAAGTCAAGTCATAAACAAACTGCTGCTGCTCGTGATGCTGCTGCTGGTGCTGATGGGTTGACTGTAATACTGAGAATTAAGATGCTCTTCTATTGTATATTTTGATCACAGAGCTGGGTTTGGGTTAACTATTTAAATATCCTCCATTGGATAAAGGAACTTCAAACAATTGAGACATGTCTAAGTGTACCCTGGACAGCGCTCCTCTTTCTTCTTATAATTTTCTCTTCTTTTTTCGGAATCTAAATTCAATACTCTAATTGTTTCTATTTTATATTTTGACACCTTTCTCCAGCTTGAAATGGCAGTGTGATTTGCAAGTGATTCGTGATTTGCAAGTGTGTTCGTGTTGTCTGTCATCTTGGTCCTGTGAAATCTAGACGGGCCTTGCCACTACATTTTACAAGTGAAATTGCCGTTGGGAATTTGTGTAGCCCATTTGAAAGGAATAATAATAATAATAATGGTTATGCCATTTCATAAAAGGGTTTATGGATTTTGGGATGGGTATGATTGTCTGAGTATATAAAACAGTATCATGGTCCCAAGCTAGAGCATTCGCTTGCAAGTATACCAAAGATACAGTGGCTGCCAAGGACGATAGTTGAACCTCAGAATGTGGATTGAGGAAGTGCTTCAGATCTTTGAACCAGCTTTTCATACAGCGTTAGCTGGACGCTGGACTGGGATTGGAGGGATTTGAACCCCAATGCTTTGATAACGTCTTTGCAGATTGTGCACTGAGGGATGTAGTCAACCTGTGTGTTTTGTTCTCTCTTGAAAACTTGAAATGCTGCATATTTGTGACCATGTACTGTGGAGATCTGCCATCGTTTAGACGATAGTGACGGCCCACTCGTCATGGCTCAGATTTAATGGTTATCTTGCTTTATCGTCCGAAATTTTATCCAAACTAAGGTATTCAATAAAAATTCTCATTAATAGAGTGGATTTGTTGGGAACTGGAAATCGACTAATGGTCAAGGTGGTTTCCAAGTTTTTCAGTTTGCCAAGCTGTTTTTTTTTTTTTTTTTGAAATTGTCAAAAAATTAGGACCACTTTCCTGAAACAGAGCATTTTTCTTTGCTATTATGACCATAATCCCTCAATTTTGACTCTTTTTATGGACCCACTTCTACTTACTTTTCAAATCTTTCATAGATTTATCTTCATTCAATTTCTACTACATTCAAAATACACAAAATACAAGTTTGGATCTTCTGCGTCCTTGAATTAGAGAAATTCTAAGTAAAGAGAGCAAAACTCTCTATGGTGGGGCACACCTATTGAAAAACAAAGCCGCCTAAAATAACAACCTTCTAGTGTATGGGTACTCCAAAATTTACTACAGTAAGAGCTGGTCCCACTAAATCAATTGATTAACATCATAAATACATTTCTTTTTCAAATTGTCAAATCTTACAATGGGATCAGCTCCTCTTGGAGTAAAATTTGAGGATACAATATGTACTAGAAATTAGTCCAAGAAATTTGTAATGAAGTAAAGTAATATTAGTAGAGACAATAGGTTTTATAGATGATTAACTAATGACATTTGTTTTTTTTTAATTTAATTTATGAACCAGGTTATCCCTCGCCAGCCTAGCCTCCGGCCTAGGGGTTACCCGATTCTAATGAGTAGGGAGTTTGGGAGTTACCCGATTCTAATGAGTAAGGACTATTCTTTAAGGGGTACATACATAGCTGCACACAAAGTACCCAGATAACGCAAAAGGTGAAAGTCGAACTTAAGACCTTCGGGAGCAAACCCAAGGCTCAAATCAATTGATCCAGTGAAACAGGACTTGGTGCATATCTTTCAATAAGGTTTTAGTCAAATACAAGTAAAAGGCAAACTTACAAAGTGCACCTATCGGTCAAATTTATTCAGATATTAAACTTGCCAAATGGCCACGAAATCTCTTTTACAAAGTAAATCTCTTTGGAGTATTGAACTCTTTACCACCTTGTAGAATCACTTTTTCTTTCATGAGAATGCTCAGAAAGCTTCGCTCATGGAAATTGCCTAACCCATACATTGAAATGGTTGAACCGCTCACTTGATAGTGATATCTGGAGTAGGAAAGAATCTCTATTGTCAAGTATTATATCTGGAAACTCATCGAGTCCGGATCCTCCAAGTAAAATCGCCACGGTCAGGTCCCCTCACCATCCCACCCACCTGCATGGCAGCCACCCCTTGGTAATGTTGGGGGACCTGATAGGTCTCCCCACATTCACCGTGAGGATCTTCGTCATATAATCTCAATTCCTAGTGTGTTAAAATTGTAATAAAATTTTGAGTTATTATATTGTATTACAATTAAAAGTATTGGCAAATTCATAGATTGGACAAAACTCTAGTCAGCGTTGTATTTAATATTTGTTTTAAACTCGGACTTTGAAGAGTTTAAAGAGCTAAATGAAGGTGTCTAGAGAAAAAAGATCATATCTCTCAAATCATATGTCTAATCAGAGCAAGCTGTGTGTAAGGTCCAAATCCAAACTAATCTTACTTTACTATAGTAAAGCTTGTTTTAATTTAACTAATACATAATTAGATTAATTCAACTCAAATCCCCTTGGATTGGGTCATAAATAGATAGTTGGGTCGGGTTCAAACTTACTTAGGTAGCCAAGGGCCTTTTCATGTAATTTAAACTTGTATGGTTTTGCATCATTAAGGCATCATTCTGATGGTATCATGCGTATTTTAGTTTGTGGGTCATCTTTCATGTTTGGCCCAACTCAACTCGGATCCATCTTGGCCCACTTGAACTTCAAATGACTTAAACTGAAAACTCTATAAACAATCTGGACTTGTTTGCAATTTCCAACAAAATCTGATTTAAAACTCCCACTTCGGCAGATTTCCTTCTTCTCCTTCTTCTCTACTGCTGGAGCCTCTTCTCTTCTCTCATTCTTCTCCACTTCTTCTTCTTCCTTCTGCAAATACAAGAGTAAAAAGGGTTGCATGTGTGTTAGAGCAACTATATTGTCTTTTCCATTATCTTCTTGTTCACCTTCCACCCTTGGAACTCACAATTCCATGTTCTCTTTCTTCCCCTTCTTCTCTGCAGCTCCCTAAGGTAAGAGCTCCATCATTACTTCATTCATTTGAGTTCAATAGAGTTAAGGAAACTCAATTATACAACATGCATTCATCTTACACCCATTTCTTATTTTGCATGTAGTTAGATCATCTTCTATTGAGGCTTTCTCCACCATTAAATCAAGAAGAAGCTTGATTTGGACAAAGCACTAAGATTAGAGGCAAGTATAGGTGCATATTTACGACATGCATGGTTGATTATGTTGATTCTTGATAAGTTCTTTATTAATGCCAAGTTACAACTCTCCTATCTTTGATTTTAAAACTGTGAATGATTTGTGGGTTAATGAGTGGAATTAAGAATGTATGATGATTTTATTGATGTTAGAGAAGTGTAGAATGGATCTCAAATGGATGGAGGAATAGAGGTTCCATGCAGGTAATGAAATGAAGAAGAAGAGCGCTTGCAATAGAATTCTAAACTGTAATTCCAGAAAGCACGTTAGAGCAAGCATGAGCATGCGCACGAGTGCCCATGTAATTTGCCGACAAAAATCGAGTCAATAGTCTTTGTCTGGAGTTAGAGACGAGACGCGCTCGAGCGAGTTTGGACTGCGTACGAGTGCATGTGCATAGGTTTGATGAAAAACTCATTAGTCGAAACTTTTTAGAAATAGAACTATAGGCGCACGAGCGAGCCTAGGGCTGCGCTCAAGCGGGCCTTGCTAATTTTTGAAAAACTATTTTTTAAAGTCACTTTTAACCTTTAATTAAGATCTTAAAAAGACGAATTAAAGCCAATCTTACCCTTAGGATTTTAAGTACATTCAAAGACCATATAGGACTTTAGAAGTGGTACCTTTATCTCAACTAAATTAGCCCAATGGTAATCAAATGCTTGGGAGGAAGTGTATAAAGCTGTCACTTACACTCTCTTGATTTTTCGGTTAGTTCTTGATGTCACATCATGAGTATTGGCATAAGAAGTGGTGTCTTTACTTCCACAATGTAACACTAAGATTTTGGAAAACACATTAACCCTAAACTTTTTATGAATACTCCGTACTGAATGACTAAGGAAACATAGATTATCTTAGTTAGGGTTAACTAGTAACCATCCTTGTTAACCACTCAATCCAAATGCATTCATATTGTTTAAGTAAACCTTGCCTTCAACATGATTTAATCATATACCAATTCTTTCGGTGAACATTAAGGCAAGATGGGAGAAGGAGCTTCTACTGAATGTGAGCTCGAGAGCCAGGATAGGGGAACTAGAGTTGAAAAGGGTTCGAACTCCAATAACTCACTTAAGTATGCATTGCTTAAATAATAGACACTTTGTTTAATTCTGATTTTTTGACTATACACGATCTTAAGACCGTTATATGTTTTTATATAAAAATAGATCGACCATTACGTATGCTATGTGTGGAAGTATGAATTCTTATCTGACTTGAGACCTTTGATTCGCATTACTTAGCTTGTATCCATAGGAGGTTCGACGGGACCGAATGAGGGTATTATATATGTTACCTGCTGCAGTAGTTTTGTCACGTCCCGTAATCTAAGATCTTTGGGAGCCCCAAATCACGAGGCATGACAGGTCCACAACAATTAAGTTAAATAAATTCTAAACTTTATTAAATAATCTAAATGGAATAACATAATCAATATCCCACACTAAATAACAAAACCAATTTATTAACATAATAAATAAATCCGAAGTGCAAGTGATCCTAAAAATAAAAAATAAAATAAGCAATTTCTTGACTCTAATAAAATCCTAAATCAATCCTCTAAATTTAGAGCTGAAGTTCCACAACTCATCCCATAATCCAGATTCCGTAAAACAAGATAGGTTCCCTTGGGTTCCGGATCAACCTTGAAATCTGTAAGGGAAAAAACAAAGAGTAAGTAAAGCTCAACAAGTAATACGAACCATAAAACTTAACAAACAGGTAACAATTTAAAAAAACAAATTTAGAGTCATGGTTCACATATACAATGTATATCAAGTAAGGTAAGTGCAACATCTTGGAGCAACAAGAAGATAATGTGACCAAGATTCAAGGTATTTTAAATAATTGAAAAATTAACCAAATCAATAAATAGAAAGAAAAGGCATCTCTACAGTAAACAAAATAACAAAGTGTACTCGCCAGATTTAGGCCTGAACCAAGCACAAGGTACCCGCCAAGTACAAATCATTTTTATATCCAAAGTTGGTACGAGGCCTGAGATACCGGAAATCTCCACAAAATAAAGTAGGTCTAACTACAAACTAGAAATATCGCACAAAGGGGTTCCAATCCCAATGCCATACCCAAAATGGCTAAAATGCGCGTGTGAGCGTCTCCACGATGCGTTGCCCATACTTTAGAGAATGCCTTTGATATCAATGGTATACAAATAACAAAATCTAAAAATCCATGAATTTCCAATTCACAATTTCAAGTGCACAAATAGGATCAGGGTTGAGAATACGAATTAATCCAATGATATCGTGTTTCATTAAAATTCCATCATTCTCAAATCAAATAACAAATCAATGATAATAATATGCAAATCAATTAAATTTATAACAAGATGGTATCAACGGAAATAATATCAAGTTTAGCGAGTATCAAACAAATCAAATGACAAATTTTTGACAATAATGACAGTACGATGATATCAATAAGAAAATATCAAATCCAATGATCATTACATCAAAGGTAACAAAATTCTTCGGAGCTCCATGCTATTTCAATAAATTTCAAAATCTCAATTTAAAGGATAATCGAGACAGGGATTATAAAACTCAAGTACTATAGTAATATAGTAAGACTACTTGCCTGAATCGACGGTGATCAGTGAATTGACTGACTTGGATGTCCAAATGTCCCAGAGTGAGTTCCTGATAATAATATTTAACAAATAAATTTAGCAATTGGGCCTAATGATCGGGTTCAAGCACAAATTACTAGTCTTGGGTCAAGTACATGTGGGTTGTATAAGTAGGCTAAGTGATGAGTCAACACATATTGATTTGGGCCCAAATTATAAAATCAATCAAGTGAGCCTGAATATTTTGAATAATGCATGTGTATCAAGTGGGCCTGGGATAATGGGTCAAATAGGTTATATTGATGGGCTAAGGCCTGGGTTTCAACTTGAATAAAATCTGGTTCAATGTGGTTCTGAGTGGGGCCCATGTTACTAGATCATATCGATGGGCCTGAATGACCTGAATTAAACATACATGTAGGGAGGGCCAAAATTGTGTGTCAATTGGGTTAAATAACAAGGAAAAATAGGAGAAAGAGAGAAAAGAAAAAAAAAAAAAGAAGAACCAAGAAGAAGAAACACAGAAGCAAGGAAAAAGAAGAAGCAGAAGAAGAAAAGAAGAGCAAGAGAAGAACGAGTAGAGGAAGAAGAGCTATTGCAACAAAAAAGATTGGATGTTAGTTGTAGAGAAAAAAGAAAGAAAACAGGAACACGAGAGAGAGAAGAAGTAGAAGCAGGAAGGTGGAGAATGATATTGGTTGGGATGGGCTGTTTTAGTTTGCAGAAGAGAGGAAGGAAGCAGGGAGAAGTTCAAGAAGAAGAACGGCAAGGAAGGAGAAAACATGGAGAGAAACAGAAATAAAAAAAGAAGAAGAAAGAAAACAAGCATAAGGGAATGACTGGAGAAGAAGAAGCTGTAAGAAAAAGAAAAGAAAAAGAAGGAAGAGCAGGAAAATAGAGAGAGAGAGAGGACAGAACAAGAAGAGAAGGATGAAGATGCAGGAGCAGAAAAACCGAACAAGAAGAAACAAAACAACAATGAAATGAGGAAGAAAAGAAGAAACAGCTGCAGTGGAGAAAGGAAGAAAAGAAGCAGATGGGCAATGGGCTTGTCTGGGAAGAAACAGAAGGAGGAAAGGAAACAAATGAAGAAGGAGAAGCCAAAAGAAGAAGAGAAAATAGAGAAAACTAGAGGAATTGTCACGCCCCCAAAACTGGGCCAGATCCAAACCCGGTTCCAGAGGTGTGACAATTGGGGCCAATTAAAATTTTTCTAACTTGAACAATGCGGGCCCCAATTCTGGGTGGATCGAAGTCCTTCGTGAGGTTATGCTTGGTGATCAGGCAACCATAATTACACGCGGAACTGAAATCCATATTCATCGCAAATGAATATCATATAACAACCATGTAACAAATCTCATTAATAACAAAATCAATGTTAAGTTATTCGAAGCATAATAATTAAAGCTATAATTCAAAACAAATAAACTTAATTAAATAAACTAATGGCCCAAACATTACCTTATTACATAATCTAAATTTGTCGAACTCTGCACCGCACTAGGACACCTCAGATGGTGTCATCGGTGCTCTACTCAACAACTCCGCCATCAGGCGGAATTTCCTGCGTCGCCTGACCCTCCGGTTCGGCACCGGTAATAGAACCTAGACACCAAAAGTACTGTGTCAGATTTACATAATCTGGCAAGAGGGTAAACTACAAGCAATGGATTAATCAACTGAATTAAATAATATATTCATTATGAACCAAAATAAATTAGATGCAAACCCTAATGGCATGAATGCACAGAAACGGGTATTCCCGCAGATAAATATACAGAAACGGGTATTCTCACATACAGATAACAGAAACGGGTAGTCCCACATATAGATAACAGAAACGGGTAGTCCAGCATACAAATAACAGAATCGGATAATCCCGCAGATAATAACAGAAATGGGTAATCCCGCAGATAATAATAGAAACGGGTATTCTCGCAGATAATATACATATCTACAAATATGTACGTATACTGATGCAGAATGAATTATGACACGACACCCTTAATCCTAATAATCAAACCGTTAACAATTTGAGTACTTAGACTTTTATAATTGAAAATATATTATGAATGGGTGTCAATTCAAGTTTTCTGAGGATAAGTACTAAATCTCTAATGGTCATAGTTGGTTAAATATACACATGAGAACCAACTCTCTATCACAATGGAAATATAAGTCCACGATGCCGATATACTACTTTTAGTGCCTATCATGTAGTGCATCCCGAACCTTATATTCTCATTCTGTATTTAGTATAATTCTCATGTGAACATTCAACTAACTTTTCTACAATGACATAATACGTCAAAACCGATTAGGTATATTTAGTGTATTTTACAAATTGGATAAAAGATGCTAAATTACAAATCCAAATTTAAATCAAGTTATGATCAAAAAGGGAAAGGGAATAGTTAATTCCCTATATCTCGTTGTTGTTTATAAATACATCTTATTATTTTAAACCGAACAAAAGGTACAAATCTCGGATCTCAATTCGAAATCTAACTCAAATTAAAAATCCCAATTAAGATTATAAATACATTCTATTTAAGATTTAATCACTACCAAATACATCTTAGTTGATTTCAAATCAATCTAGATACACATGAATCAAAATTACATAATCCTCAATTAAATTGATAAATAACCATAACAATATTCATACAAAAATATTTTTTTTTCTTAAAAAAAAATTTGGGTCGAAACTCGCAGGCCCGGCCCAGCCGCATCTGGGCCAGCAGGAACCCGGGCCGGGTGCTGCCGGCCTAGCTGCAGCCAGGCCTGCCTGGCTGGCAGGTAGCGGTTGCGCTGCTGCAGTTTTGTTTTGTTTTTTTCAAAACAAGTTTAAATTATTAAAAGAAAGGAGGGATCAAGATATTAAATGAAAACAATGGAATCATGCAATAGTTCAAACCCAAATGAAGACACTCTACAAAAGCATATTAACCAACATGTAACCAAAATATATTACAAGTAACCAAAAGCCATTGCTTACAACTATCCACTTGCCTAGATCTTGAAGCCAAAAGCAAATCTGAATAACAAGTTTGCAAGATCCAACTTTGGTTCCCCCCCCCCCCCCCCCCTCCCCCCCACCAGAGAGCTTCTAGGGTTTGGTTGAAGAAGAAAGGAAAAGAATCGGAGAATGGGGAAAAACCCTATGAGTTTATATTGAGAGGAAGTTTTTCTAAATTGCAAGGAAGGGCTCCCTGCTTTCTAGTGAGTTTTATGAAATTTTAAAAAAAGTCTATTGGCCTAAAAGGGTCAAATAACGTAAACCCAAGGCCCAAAAGTGATTACTTAGCCCATTTACCCTTCTCAGCCGAACTCAAACCCGACAGACTGCTATGACCCAAAAATAAAAGTTCGAGGCATGACAGGAATAACAAAGATGTTGCGGGAGGGGTAATGCCTGGCTGGCTGGGTTCTTCAGTCAGGAACAGGGAGAGAACAAGAGAAGGGAGAAGAGGAGAAAAAAAGAAAGAAAACAAAACAAAACAAAGAAGGAGGAGAGAAAATGACGTAGTGGAGAAGAAAGGAGATAAAACAGTGAAGAAAGAAAGAAAGAAAGTGGGGAGTCCATGGTGCAGTTCGGCCATGGCGATGATTGAGGTTCTGTAAATTCCAGCAGAGAAGAGAAATAGCAAGGGAGGAAGAAGAAAGAAAAGATAAGAAAGGAGAAAACAGAGAAGAACAAAAGAAGGAAAGGTGTCAAGTCCCAAATTTTTTTTATACTGGGTCATACCGGTTTGTCGGGTTTGAGTTGGGTTAAGAGAGTCAGATAGATTGATTTAACACAATTGGGCCTGAGTTAATTGATCCTTTTAGGCTAGAGGACTCTTTTTTGAAATTTCTTAAAACCCACTAGAAAGCAGGGAGCCCTTCCTTGTAATTTGAAAAAAAACCCTCTCTCTATATAAACTCTACTCTTAAAGTTTTTTTCCCAATTCTCACACCCCTGGAACCGGGTTTGGATTCGGCCCAGTTTTGGGGGCGTGACAGATGATATCAGAGACGGTCAAGTTCTAGAAGTTCTAAAAGATGCTAGAACGTAGGTCCGATGTGAGGATTATAAACTTTAGATGGGGGCGATGGGGTTTTTATGCGTATAATCGTATATGAACTTTAGCATGGTTAGAGGTTTCAAAATTTGTTATCCTTCGTATTTTTGGTTGTTTAGTCTTTAATGAATGGTTGTTTTGCAGACATGGCACCTAGAACAAGGAAAACGAAAACTAAACCATCCAGTTCGGAGTCGGGTGAGCCTAGTGGTACCGCCAATGTCCGATACAGACTCTGTTCCATACTATGTTAGCCCATCAACAGCGTCAGGATCAACAAATAGCGCAATTGTTCGAGGTTGTGCAGAGAATGAACCAACCTCATGTAACACATGTAACTCCGCCACCGGTAATGCCGCAACCAACGCCTGAGGTGCGACCTCAAGTAGTGGATCAAGCTGCATTTCAGACTGGTGTACTTGAGGCCTTGCAAAGGATTGATCAGCCTCAGGTTGTTGTTGCCCCCAGACCCCATGATCCAAATGATATTTTTGAGAAGTTTAAGAAGAGGGGTCCGCCGGAGTTCAACGGGGGTGAAGATCCAATGGTGGCAGAGGAATTCCCCATTCAAGTGGAGAAGATATTTGAAAATCTAGTATGCACAGAGATACAGAAGGTCAAGTTGACAGCTTTCATGTTTCGAGATGTAGCAGACAGGTGGTGGACTATAGTTAAAAAGACATATGAAGGGATTGCTGAAGAGTTAGCTTGGACTACCTTTTGTAATCAGTTTCGTGTGAAGTATGTACCGAAACATGTTTGCATTCAAAAGCGAATAGAGTTTGATAGATTGAAGCAAGGGAATTTGTCTGTTCGGGAGTATGAGCTGCAGTTTACCCTTTTTTCTCGTTTCGCACCAACTCTCATCACTTCAGAAAACGAGAGGATCCGACGGTTCCTCGATGGCCTTCGACCAGATATACTCCTTCATGCCAAGTCACAAGTTCTGAATACTTACCAGGAATATTTGGATAAGGCATATTGGGCGGAGGAGGTGATTGGGCGCATGGCCCCTACTAGCCAACCCAAGCAGAAAGTTGCTCCATCTCCAACCCCACAACACCAATTCAAAAAGCAAAAGAGGGAGTCTTGTGGCATTTGTGGCAATAATGACTCTACTTCTAAGTGTTACAGACAGACGGGTGGGGGCTTTTACTGTAGCGACACTAATCATCAGGTCAAGGATTGCCCTAAGAAGAAAGGTCAGCAGTATGGGTAGACACCTATACAGAGAGCTCCTATTCAAGCACAGCCGCTAAGACAGATAGCACCAGCTCCCCAGCAACAGCAGTGGCCCTAGGTACCACAACAGCAGATGTAGTTGTACCAACCTCTCCAACAGCCTCAACCTCAGAAAGGACCTTAGCGCCCACAGGGGCCTAACAAGCATCAATCAAGGCCACAGCAGGCAGGTAGAGTGTATGCCATGACTCAAGAGCAAGCTGATGTTGCAGAGAACATTGTGAAAGGTACTATTTCTATCTGTGATAACCATGCTAAAACTTTATTTCATCCCGATTTAACGCATTCCTATGTTTCCCCTAGTTTTTCCTTGAAGATTGGTGTTAGAGCAATTGATTTGCCGTATGATTTAATTGTGGCCACCCCGAAGGGTAAAAAGGTTAGTTGTTTGAAATACTACCCTAATTGTAAATTGGTGATAAGTGGAGTCATGTTTAAGGCCAATTTGATACTATTGATGATGAATGACCTTGATGCCATTTTGGGTATGGATTGGCTTGCTACTCATAGTGCAGTTATGAATTGTCATGCCAAGACAGTGAAGTTAACAGCTAATAACGGCACTGAGGTGCTATTTGTGGAATCTAAGAAGAAGGTTGTTACTCATGTGATCTCAGTTATTAAGGCTATGAGGTTATTGATGAAAGGTTCCGAGGGGTATATAGCGTTTATCACAGAGGATAAACGGACTAAAGCGGTGGAAGAGATACCAGTGGTATCTGAGTTCCTGGATGTTTTTCCCGATGATATTTCCGGATTGCCGCCAGTTTGTGAGATTGACTTTGCAATCGAGCTTGTGCCGGGCACAGCTCCGATCTCAAAAGCCCCTTATGAAATGGCCCCAGCTGAGTTGAGAGAACTCAAGGAGCAATTGCAGGAGCTGTTAAATAAGGGTTTTATTAGACCGAGTGTCTCTCCTTGGGGGGCTCCAGTGTTATTTGTGAAGAAAAAGGATAGTTCTATGAGAATGTGTATTGATTATAGGCAACTGAATCAAGTGACCATCAAGAACAAGTATCCTTTGCCGAGAATTGATGAATTATTTGATCAATTGCAAGGTGCTCAGTATTTTTCTAAGATTGATCTGAGGTCAGGATATCATCAGTTGAGGGTACGAGATCAAGATATCCCAAAAACTGCTTTCAAAACTAGATATGGTCACTACGAATTTTTTGTGATGTCTTTTGGGTTGACAAATGTGCCGGCAGTTTTTATGGCTATGATGAATAGGGTTTTTGCACAGTACTTGGATAAGTTTGTGGTGGTATTTATTGATGATGTACTTGTATATTCGAAGAGTCAGGAAGAGCATGCTCAGCATCTTCGTACTTCATTGCAGTTATTAAGGGAACACCAATTGTATGCTAAGGCAAATAAATGTGAATTTTGGTTGGAACAGGTAGGATTTCTTGGTCACATCATCTCTAAGGAAGGTTTAGCGGTGGACCCAGCAAAGATTGAAGCAGTGGTAAAGTGGGATAGGCCAAAAATAATGTCGGAGATCCAAAGTTTCCTAAGCCTCGCAGGTTATTATCGCAGATTCGTGGAAGGATTTTCCTCAATAGCAGCCCCACTATCAAGATTGACTCGTAAGGGAGTTCCTTTTGTGTGGAATGAGGATTGTGAATAAAGTTTTCAGGAGTTGAAAAGAAGGTTGACCACAGCCCCTATTTTGACCTTACCTGCTGGTGATGATGGTTTTGTGATTTACACCGATGCATCCAGAGTTGGACTTGGTTGTGTTCTCATGCAACATGGGAGGTGGTGGCTTATGAGTCTGGACAGTTGAAGGATCATGAATGAAAATATGCAACCCATGACTTGGAGCTTGCTGCAGTGGTCTTTGCTTTGAAAATGTGGAGACATTATCTTTACAGAGCCACTTTTGAAATACATTCAGACCATAAGAGCCTTCAGTATCTCTTTACACGGGGTGATTTGAACATGACACAGAGGAGATGGATGGAGTATATTAAGGATTATGATTTTGGGTTGAAGTACCATTCAGGAAAGGCTAATGTAGTGGCAGATGCTCTAAGTAGAAAAGCAGCTTTCACTGGAGGATTAATTGCAGAATACTTCTGGATTTGATGTTTGGAAGATATGGATGTTTACTTTCAGCCTATCAGTGAGCAAGCAATGATGTCTAGTATATTCTCATGGGAACCCAAATTACTTCCGAGGATCAGAGAATACCAGTTACTAGACCCCGAGATTACAAGAATCAAAGATCATATGGAGGAGAGGCCTGATTTTAAGTTGGAAAATAATATTTTACATTATAAAGGCAGAATTTGTGTGCCTGATTTTCCAGAATTGAAGGATGAAATCATGGTCGAGGCACACTATACTCGGTATACTATTCATCCAGGCAGTACCAAGATGTATCAAGATCTGAAGGATCACTATTGGTGGAAGAATATGAAAAAGGATATTGCAGAATTTGTTGGAAAATATTTGGTCTGCCAGCAGATTAAAGCAGATTATAGGAGACCCCCAGGTCTTCTGCATCAGTTGGAGATTCCTCAATGGAAGTGGGAGCACATCACTATGGACTTTGTGTCTAGATTGCCTCATACTAGAAAGGGATTTGATGCTATTTAGGTGATAGTGGACCGTTTGACTAAGTCAACCCACTTTGTACCATTCAAGACTGGTCAAGGAATGGAGAAAATGGCAGATTTGTATATTAAGGAAGTGGTGAGATTGTGTGGAGCACCAATGACATCATCTGAGGTGTCCTAGTATAGTACAGAGATAAAAAATCTTAGGTTTTATAGTAAGGCCATGTTTGAAACCATCAGTTTACAAATTTTAAGTTTAATTTGTTTTGGAATTATAATCGTAATTGTTATGCTTCGAAGCACTTGACATTGGTTTCATTATTAATGAGACTTGTTACATGGTTGTTATTTAATATTCATCCGCGATGAGTATGAATTTCAGTTCCGCGTGTGATTATGGTTGCCTGATCACCAAGCATAGCCTCACGAAGGACTTCGATCCACCTGGAATTGGGGCCCGTACTGTTTATGTTAGAAAAAAATTTTAATTGGCCCTAATTCTCACACCCCTGGAACCGGGTTTGGATCCGGCCCAGTTTTGGGGGCTTGAGAATGATAACTGTTGTTGTACGTGAATTCACATAGAGCCAAACTTTCATCTCAACTAGTCTTGAAATCCAAAACACATGCCCTTAGCATATCCTCCAATGTTTGGTTCGTACGCTCTGTTTGTCCGTCTGTTTGGGGATGATAGGCTGCACTAAAATTCAGCTTGGTTCATAAGGCTTCCTGCAGTGACACCCAAAACTGAGATACAAACTTACTATCCCGATCAGAGACAATAGAAACCGGTGCTCCACTCAACAATTCCGCCATCTGGGGGAATTTCCTGCGTCGCCTGACCCTCCGGTTTGGCATCGGTAACGAAACCTAGACACCCAAAAGTAGTGGGTCAGATTGATATAATCCGGCAAGAGGGTAAACTGCAAGCAATGGATTAATCAATTGAATTAAATAATATATTCATTATGAACCAAAATAAATCAGATGCGAACCCCAATGGCATGAATGCACAGAAACGGGTATTCCCGTGGATAAATATACAGAACGGGTAATCTCGCATACAGATAACAGAAACGAGTAGTCCCGCATACAGATAACAGAATCGGGTAATCCCGCAGATAATAACAGAAACAGGTAATCCCGTAGATAATAATAGAAACGGGTAATCCCGCTAATAATATATATATTTACAAATACATACGTATACTGATGCAGAATGAATTATGGTATGACACCCTTAATCCCAATAATCGAACCGTTAACAATTTGAATACTGAGACTTTTATAACTGAAAATGTATTATGAATGAGTGTCAGTTCAAGTTTTCTAAGGGTAAGCACTAAACCACCTAACGGTCATAGTTAGTTAAATATACACATGAGAACAAACCCTCTTTCACAATGAAAATATAAGTCCACGATGCCAGTAACCTACTTTTAGTGTCTATTATGTGGTGCATCCCGAACCTCACATTCCCATTCTACAATTAGTCCAATTCTTATGTGAACATTCAACTAACTTTTCTAAAAAGACATGATTCATTTAGTCTAATTATGTAGATTTAGTGTGTATTACAAATTGGGTAAAAGATACTCAAATTCTAACTCCAAACTTAAATCAAATTATAAGCAAAAAGTTGAGGAAACAATTAAGTCTTTAATTATCATTATTGTGCATAAAAGCACCGATTATTTTATATAAATAAAAGTTCAAAATTTTGGATTCAAATTCGAAATTTAATCTCACTTTAAAAAGGAATTTAGAATTTCAAATGATTTCTAATTAAGTTCGAATTCAGTTGATTAATCCATTGCTTGCAGTTTACCCTCTTGCCGGATTATGTCAATCTGACCCACTACTTTTGGGTGTCTAGGTTCCGTTACCGATGCCGAACCGGAGGGTCAGGCAACGCAGGAAATTCTGCCAGATGGCGGAGTTGTTGAGTGGAACACCGGTTTCTATTGTCTCTGATCGGGATAATAAGTTTGTATCTCAGTTTTGGGCATCACTGCAGGAAGCCTTATGAACTAAGCTGAATTTTAGTACAGCCTATCATCCCCAAACAGACGGACAAATAGAGCATACGAACCAAACATTGGAGGATATGCTAAGGGCATGTGTTTTGGATTTCAAGACTAGTTGGGAAGAAAGTTTGGCTCTATGTGAATTCGCGTACAACAACAGTTACCACTCTAGCATTGGCATGGCACCTTTTGAAGCTTTGTACGGAAGAAAATGTCGAACCCCTATATGTTGGTCGAATTTTGGAGCTCGTGGTTTTCATGGACCGTCTGTGGTTGGAGAGTCCAGTGACAAGATAAGACAGATTCGGGAAAGGTTGACGGTTGCCCGCAGTCGCCAAAAGAGTTATGCTGATAAAAGGAGGAGAGAATTGAAGTTTGAGGTTGGTGACCATGTATTTCTGAAGGTATCACCTACGCGTGGTACATTGCGGTTTGGGCAGAAAGGGAAACTTTCCCGAAGATATGTGGGACCGTTCCAGATTATTAGCAAGATTAATGACGTGGCTTATTGGTTAACACTGCCACCAGAGTTGTCAAGTGTTCATAACGTCTTCCATGTTTCTATGTTGAGGAAGTATGTAGCAGACCCTTCACACGTGCTGCAATATGAGCCATTGCAAGTGCAGGATGATACAACTTACACTGAGCAGCCGGTGGGGATTGTCGATATCAAGGAGTAGGTGTTGAGAAACCATGTCATCCACTGGGTGAAGGTTCAATGGAGTCATCATTGCCCGGAGGAAGCAACGTGGGAGCTTAGAGACGAAGTGCAACGACAGTATCCACACCTTCTTCTCGAGGTATGTTAGTCATTTGGAGGACCAAATGTCCTTTAAGGGGGATGAGATGTCAAGTCCCAAATTTTTTTATATTGGGTCATACCAGTTTGTCGGGTTTGAATTGGGTTAAAAGGGTTAGATAGATTGATTTAACACAATTGGGCCTGCGTTAATTGACCCTTTTAGGCCAGAGGACTCTTTTTTGGAATTTCTTAAAACCCACTAAAAAGCAGGGAGCCCTTCCTTGTAATTTGAAAAAAAACCATCTCTCTATATAAACTCTACTCTTAAGGTTTTTTTCCCAATTCTCACACCCCTGGAACCGGGTTTGGATCCGGCCCAGTTTTGGGGGCGTGACAAAAGGAAAACAAGGGAAAGAAGAGAGAAGTTGCATGGGTTTGTCTGTTCAGAAGAAGAAGAGAATACAGAAGCGATAAAGATGGAGGAGGGAAAGAAGAGTGGGAGATGGGTTGGTGGGTTCAGTCCGTTGAGGAAAAACGGCTGAAATGAGAAGAAGAGACGGCAGCATTAACACAAGGAAAAAGGAGAAGGAAAGAAGAAGTCAAGAAAGAAGACAGCAGAGATAAAAAAAAGAAGAAGAAAGAACGTGAAATGGGGTCCCGGTTGATCCGAAGTCGTTCATGGCAGAGAGGTCAGGTTGAGTTGCTGATGAAGAAGACAACTAGACAAGGGTGAGGTCCGATTAGGTTGGGTTTAATCCAAAAATGGGCACCATGTCGCTGATGGATTTGAATGGCTTTGGCACCATGGGTGAGTCTGGAATGGTGACAAGTATGATGAAGGTGGACTGCTTCATGTGTATGGCTGAGAAAACGGAGTAGAGAAGGTAGATGGGTATAGAGATGACAGTGTAGATGGGTTCAGTCCAGGTGGTTTCAGGTCTAACCTGGCTCGTCTAGGCTAGGCAGTGAACATTTGTGCAAATAGTGGCCCGGTGAGATGTGCGGCTAATGTAATGATGATGATAATGCTCATGATAATGGCAAATTGAGTGATGAAAGGTTTGATACCTTGATGTGAGTGGAGCTACATGATAAAAAGAAAAATCTACGTTACCATGTAAGAATATGAGAATAACCCATTATAGTAACTAGTAAAAGAAGGAGAGAGAGAGAAAAAGGAAACATACCTTAAGAGGAAAGAGAAAATTTAACACAAGAAAGGGATTCGTAAATGTGATTCAAGAGAGAGAGGGTGGTTTCTTTTTATAGGAAGACAAAAGCAAAGTTCTCAAAAGAGTTTTAGTCTTAGCTAAATTTAGTCAAAGAAGATCAATTTGAATTGAATTCCATCCCCAAGTAGAATTAGGATAACTCCATACAATTAAGGAGGTTTAATCAAATAAAACTTCAATTTTGAACACAACTCTAAAATTCTTAAACTCTAATAGTTTATGAGACCCACAGAGTAACTAAGTAATTATCCAAACTTAAATAGCATAAAATCTCAAAATTAATAATAATCACATATGAGGTCCATCAAGGTTAAAACAACGGTCAAGATTAATTCTAATTAAAAATAAAAATTCAAGTCGCTACAAGTTGTATGAAGAGTTAGTCGACGCTCTTAGGGTAGCTAGGTGGTCTTCACTCAGCCACTAGTAATTTCCCACTATATGATATGCTTTTTTGCTAGAGAAAAGATAGCCATGTGAATGCCAATTAGTAAGTGATCATCTTACCATATATGATTCTTTTTTTATGTTTATTCATGCACAATATGCCTAGCTTCCAATTATTGCTCTCAATTAATCAATATGATTTTCTAATTCAATTGATATATCATGATAGTTTTATGCATTGTTATATTTGCTTAACTGTCATGTTACCAATGCTACCATTGGTGTTATAGGTACAGAACCCAATACCAATCCAGCAATCGACGCACCCTCGGAGGGAACCTCAACAATAGCTCAGGTTGTAAACGAGTGGAATGAGGATGATGTCTTTTACTAATCATCTTGCATAGTGTGTCATGGGGTTCATGTTTGGGCTTTGTTTAGAACATTGCCATGTTTGGTTGTGGTAGTACTCTGATATATTGGAGTCCTTGTTTGAGGGAGATGACATACATGATGATGGACATGTTAATATATCTTAGTATATTGTGCATGTAGATGGTTTAACTACTAGACTTCGTTTATATTAACGAATGAATGTGGTTTTATTATTGCATATGATGAATTACAGATTAATTCTCTAGGTTTCTGCTTAATTGTGTAAACTGAATAATACATGTATATGAATCTTCCTTACATGTACCTATGAAATCTCCCTTGTAGCAGTTTGTACGTATCTTGGCATGGCACAAATTGCTATGGGTTAAGTGTGCCGCTCCTCAAGATCCACCCTACACCCCAATTCTTGGGTTCGGGGCATGACACTGCATACTGTTGGAAAGCTCATTTTAAGTAGATATCCGTCGGGCCTAAAATTGCATTAATTGAAACTAAAAGGACAAAGTTATAGCCTTCGTAAGTTTGCAGAATTTGTAGTGTCCATAATTATGAAACTGCCATATCGCAAAAATTATGAAACTGCCATTGCACGAAAACCTTTTCTGTTTGTACTAAAGTTGCCTGTTTTGTTCATACTTCGACTTTAGCTCTAAGGTACAAATTGTGGGCTATAAAAAAAGTGTTTCTTTCAACCCTAAAGCGTACATTTCTATAATTTGAGTTGAGATTGATTTCATCTAGATCTTCCACTAGAGGGTTAGGTTGAAGGCTTCCAGTTCTATTATGGGAGATTTGTTGCTTCTTTATCTTTGTAGGAGATTATTGTCTCGATGAAGAAATTCGTTTTATGAGGCAATGATCAAAACACTAATAGTGGAGCATTGAAGGATTACGCATCGAGAGAATATAGCAAGAACAATTATAACGTCTTATGTCGAGGGACTAACTTTATGGTTGTAAATATATCTTGTAACTACTAAAGTTAGTTTTTGATTTAGTCTACTTTGGGCTAATGGTTTTTTTTTTCTTCTTTAGGTTTCCACGTTAAATACTGTGTCACCTCCTTTGTGTGGTTAATTGCTTTTATTTTCTACAGCATAAAAGCAGTATTATTTGAATTGCATTCTAGAATAATTCCCCAGCAAATCTTTCAATTCATATTAGAGCGGGTTTACATGAAGTTACTTTGTGTTGATCAAATAGATGCTCTATAATGGAATTCCATAGTGAAGAAGGCTCTTCTACTTTGTACACTCCATTGTTTAAATGTGCTGTTAATTATGCTTATTGGAAAACATAGCTAATCGTTTTTTTGAGGTCTTTAGATAAAAGGGTATGGTAAATAGTGCTAAATGGATATTTATTGCCCATTGTTACTATTAATGGACAAACAACTAAAAAGCCCATGACTCAGTGGTCCAAAGAGAAAATCTATGCCTATAACTATAATAATAAGGTAATGAATGCAATTTACAATGAAATATCAATGATTGAATTTAATAGAATCTCCACTTGTAATATGTGAAAGAGGCATGGGACATCCTTCAAATAGTTCAAGAGGGAACTGAAAAGGTAAGAGAAACTAAGATGCAGAGTTTGTTATATGCTTTTGAACTGTTAAGGATGAGTGAAGATGAGAGGTTTGATGACTTCTATGCTAAATTGAGCAACATAATCAATTCAAGTCACAACCTAAGGGAACTAATTCTTAAAGAAAATTCTTAGGTCTCTCCGAACATATTTTAATCCTAAAGTTATTGTAATTGCTAAGGCTAACAAACTAAAAACATTGAAACTTGATGTGTTGGTTTGAAACTTGCAACTTTTATGGCTGAATGCATTTACTAGCAATTAAAATCTACGAGAGTTGCCTTGAAAGTTCCAAACATTTCAAATTTTTCAAGGGATTAGTGAAGAAAGTGAAAGTTAGATCTAATTCTAATTCTGATAAAAGGAATATGCAATTGTCTTCTAAGTTTGTACAACAGTTTACAAACTTACAAAAGGGAAGAACACCAAATTTAAAATTGTGCCAACTAGAAAGAAAAGTTCCTCAAAAGAAATTCAGTGTTTTGAACGTCAAGATTATAGGTATATAGCTAATGATTGTGCTAATAAGAAAAAAAAAGCTCATACAAAACAACAAAAAGGCCTGAAATACCACCTGAGATGATGATACTTTTGCTGAAAAGGACGAGTTTCCTAAAGTTGATTCAGCCAATATTGTGAATAGAAAATTTATGGCTAGATCTTTACCATTTGACGATGATTCTGATAAAAAAATGATTATGAAAAAGAATCAGATGCAAATATAGACTGTGAAGGACAATATAAATTCTTATATGGAGAAAGGAAAAACCTTAGCAAGCATGCTGCTAAACTTGTGAAAAAGGTTGAAGAGGCACATGCAAAGATTATTCTTGTTGAAGGTCAGAAAGGTTTTCTAATTGAAAGTTTGGCTTCTAAGAAACAAGAAAATGAATCATTGAGAAAGAAAGTGTTCAAGAATTAAGCTAAGAATGAAGATCTGGATGGAAAGTTAAAGATGGCTTTAACAGAGTTAGATTTCCTCAAAAGCTTGCTTTCTATACTAGGATACAATATGCTGAAGTTCTTTAATTCGCAAGTATGGGTATCAAAATTCAAAAGCCCCTGATAAAAAAGATCAAGCTCCCACCCCCAGTTGTTACAAGGATATTATTAAGGGGGAAGTACAATTAAAGGGGAGCCGCTGCTGAATCTTGATTAACAGATATGCTGCATGCTAATATCTCTAAGTTTATCAATTATGGACAAAAATGGAGAGAATGAGATATTCAAGGGGAGCTATAAAGATTCAAGGAATTGAAGATTAATGGATTGATATGGCAATTGGTGCAGAGCTAATGGTACAATTTTTGTTTTGCATTTCAAGATAATCAATGTAATTTTTTGTTTTATTTTTTGGTAGATTGAATGTGGAGGAAGCTTTGTCCATGAATTACCAAAGGGGGAGATTATTAGAATTGTAATAGGATTTTAAGTTGTTGTTTTGTATTACAATTAAAAGTTTTAGAAAATTTATGGATTTGATAAAACTTTAGTCCTAGTCAGTGCTGTATTTTCTATTTACTTTAGACTAGGAGTTTGAAGAGTCTGAAGAGCTGGAATGAAGGTATTTGTGAAGAAAGATCATATCTCTCAAACCGTGTGTCCAATCAAGGCAAGCTAAGTACCATTGGAAAGCTTATTTCAAGTAGATATCTGTAGATCCAATATTACATCAATTGAAGCTAAAATGACAAAATTATAGTCTCGGTAAGTTTGCAGGATTTATGTTGTCCGTAATTATAAAACTACCATTGCGCGAAACTTATGAAACTACTATTGCACAAAAACCTTTCCAATTTGTGCCATAGTTGCCTGTTTTGCTCTTACTTTGACTCAACCCTGAGGCACCAATTATGGACTATAAAAAGGGTATTTCTTTTAATCCAAAGGCATACATCTCCATAATCTGAGTTGAGATTTCACATTTGAGATTTCATCTAAAGCTTTTATTAGAGAGTTGAGCTGAAGACTTCAAGTTCTAAAATTAGTGCTTTTACTTTATTGTAAGACATTTGTTGCTTCTACATCCTTGTAAAAAATTGTTATATCGCTGAAGAGATTTGTTTCATGAGGTGGTGATCAAAGCACTAATAGGGGGGCGTTGAGGGACTGCGTGTCGAGGGAATCTAGCAAGAACAATTACAGCGTCTTGTATCGAGGGACTGACTGTAGGGTTGTGAGTATATTTTGTAACTGCGAAGTTAGTATTTGATTTTGTCCAATTTGGGCTTTTGGTTTTTTTCCATTTGGATTTCCACATTAATTATTGTGTTGTCTTTTTGTAGTTGATTGCTGTTATTTTCTTTTATATGAAAATAATATTATTTGAACTGTAATCTAGAATAATTCCCCATGCCAATCTTTCATGGTGGTAACATCAAATTTACCTAGTTAGCTCACTAGGGCCTAGGAACTTCGAATAGCTGATTTCGAACAATTCAGAGTTCAATTTACAATCTACCACGGCGAATTAATCTTGCCCTTTTCTTTAAGTCAGTTCCCTAAATCTTTAGTGGGGCATACCAAAAACTCTCAAGTCAATAAAATTGTGCACCACAGCTCTATGTATTATAGCTAATTAACATTGTAACTCCAATCAGAGTTGGCACCATAGGATTAGTCTCCAATAAACTTAAAAGTTTATTTTGTTTTTTATCTCAACCATGTGTTTTACACAAGCAACGTAGTGTGGATCAACTTTGATTGAAATTCAGTCAAATTTTGCAGAGTAAATATAAAGCATAATCATTTTCAGTTATTTGGATTTTAGATGTGGGTAGGATGCAACCGCATGAAATCTTCCTTGTGGGGCACTATGTAAAACAATGGGAGGTCATATGTGAATAAGGCACAGGATTTTCAAAGTATATAATGAAAAAAAGGTATAAATTATATATCAAAATGTGAAGGGGGGTTTCTTAGAACTTTAGGGGGCACTGGGCAGTGCCCTCCTCCCAACCCCGGTTTGACTAGTGGATGTGGGCCCTAGTGAAGACTTACTGACTGAGCATAAATGAATTAGTTCAAACTTTTCCAACACGAATGAATCAGACAATCAGGATGCGCATAGAATGAACCTAGTCCATCAAATATTCTGAGCATGCAAAGTCTCGAATCGCAGATTGCGAAGTCACCTCCTAGCACATATAAAAAAAATAAAAAATGAAGTCACCTACTCCTATCGAATTTTCTGATCAAGCGAAATCTCGTTTTACAAATTGCCAACTTAAATACAAGTTAATCAAACTACAAACTAGGTAAGTATGGCTGGCACCAGAACTGTGTCGCAGATAGGTGGAACTATGGTCTGTCTGTATACCGGTCATGTAAGTCTCTAGAACAGAACAATTTTGGGTTGCAAGTTGCGTTGAAGCAACCATAACACAGTGCTGTGCAAACATTAACGATGCAAAAGGCATGTTAGTGAATCAGGTCAGCTGCAGATTATGAGCAAGTGGTGAATTCAAACAGAGAATTTCCAAGATTCATTTTCATGGTTGATGATACTCATGACCATCCAACAGTAATTGTTTGGTGGACTTGCTCAATTCTCTCTTTTTTCTGAATCTCATGGCTCCCTTTCTTTCTTCCTATTGCATATCTTATTAATTAATCTATTTTGAGTATCTCCATTGTCATTGCTTTCTTTCCTTCACCGTTCATTCTTGCTCCATTTTCTCCTATTGGTGAGGGTCCACCCACCGCTGAGATCATCCCGGGAAGTTGAGGTCGCTTCGTGGACCAGTTGTCGTGTAATGATTGTAATAGCATCCTAACTTAACCAACTTCCTTTGTTGTGATAGTGGTGTCAGAGTCAAGATGTTTTTCTATTAGTTTTTCTACTGTTCTGGTTCTAGCTGGGTTCCAACCCATGATGATAGGGACCCAGATGAACCCATGCTCATTTCAGCTTAGGTTTTCATGTCTCTGTTTCTACTGTTTTTGTCTTGTTTTGGCATGTTTTTTATTATTGCTTTCCGCTGACGTGATTAGAGATTAATCACACTTGATTGGAAATGCTGCTTGTTTTGCATCTTTGGTGCTTTTTTAGTGAGATATTGACTGTACAACAAATGCAGAGTTTTTGGATTTACTTGTTCCCTCACATTCCATTGCCAGCCCATATTTTGAGTCATCAATCAAGATGGGATGGTCTTATCTAGTTCTTTGGGCTTGGAGGTGTAAGGTACAAATCTCTTTTAGTGAAAGTAACCAGTTAGCTTAAAAAAAATCTAGATTGTCTGAACCCTTTAGTCGATGTCCCATGTTTAACAGTTGATAAGAGAATACAGAACAAAGGATAATGCTCGTGAAACAGGTATAATTTTGGGACATCATCTATGAAAGGTGGTCTGAATCACTGAATCATGGACCTTACACTATAGAGAACCTGTTGCTCGGAGAACAGTACATACGCAAAAACTCAATGGTCAAGACCTTGATTCCTCTTGGACACCCATTACCCAGGCCCTGATGCCAATACCTGAGTAATTAGTGACATCTTTTAAAAAAAATTTTTTTGGGATGAGAATTTTCCAAGTAAACTGCCACCATTCAAACTCTAAAATATTAGTAGAGCAAACGTAGTTGCTTTATCAATCGATTAAATTTAATCTGTGAAGACATCTTGGTGGTGAAGTTGATGTCCCATTTTGAGATTTACAATCCTCATCTTGATTACTGAAATGGAAAGTAAGGATAAAAGGAGAAGTAGAACTCACAAAGTAGACCCCAAATAGATACGTTATTGTTAGATGGTGATTGGTTTGTCATCCTGCCATGGATTAGAAACAAATTTATGTTAAAACAACAGATCATTTTCTCTAGCACTGAATGTAATACATGCTAACGTGAAGTTTAATGCCAACATACTGCAATATTATCGCCTGTTTCAAGACTCGCTGTTCTAATCAGACACACAAAAGGGTTTTGCATTCTTATTTCCATTAGTGTCCAAGTGTCTAAAAGCACTCCCATAGTTTGTAGTTTAATGAAATATATCCACAGAAGGGCCTCCCATCGACGTCAGCTATTTTGTTTGCAGATGGGCTGGTCCCACCACGGTGCTCCACTACTGGGGCTTCCTTTTTTCCCTTGTCTTTTTCGTCTTTCACCTCTGAGAAAGTTCTGAACTGGTGGGGCAATGCTAAATTTGCTTCGGAAATGCTTGGAAGTGTTGCTTTTTCCTTTCTCTCTTAAATTTGAAGTCATGTGATTCATGAGAGCTGGAACACTGAAGCAGATCGTCTGTTTGCCCATTTTGTGCTCCACCAGACAACCCCATTAGATTCTTTTCTTTTTCTACAAAGTAGAGGACTCAGATGTTGTAATTCCGTGGTCTACCAACTTGTATGCAACTTTGCTTCTCAGTTCCACATTTTAAGTGCCAAATTAACTTTGATATATGTATTTTTGTGGGATTGATTCTCATCAAAAGAACTAGTCATTGGAGCATCAACATAGTAAATCTCTAGCGGCCAAGATATCATTTTATTGCATTTTTCGCTTGCGCCTGATCGGTACCTCCCTAGTTCAGAACTGAGCTATTCTGTGATTGATATTGTATATCAAAGGTGGGAATGAATCCAGCCCATTACTTTCGAAGGAACGTCCAAACGTACCCCTGCTTTTTCTTTCATTAGTGAGATTTACAAAAAAGGCTTCAACTTTGTGTAGTACTGTTGGCAATACCGACTTTTGAAAAGTAATCCAGAAACTCTGATTGCCGACATGATCAAATGGTGAACTTGAACTCCACGTCACCTCCACATCTAATCTCATCATCAAAGTTTGTAGCCACCTGATTACATGAATCAAAGTGCACCACGTGTGCACTGCATCGCATACGTAGTGCCATGTAGAAGCTCCACGTAGTCATGATGAAGCATCTAGTAGCACCTCATGATAATCATCCATGATACACGGCAACGTGGCCGACTCCATTGGCACAAGAAACACTTCACTGCCTGTGCCCACGCCCTCATAAATGTCTGAGGCCTCAGGGCATTATGTAATGTATGAGTGCATTACAGTAGTTTGTGCATCAGTAAACTGGTGAGATTATTTTGTATCATATTTCTATTCACTTGAAAGTGAAATAAAATTCTCATTGCATTGTGCCTCTTATTTTATTTGTATTAGCTGTGGACCCACCTAAAATTTCCTACAAGTACTACTACGGATGAAAACTAGCAATACATGACAGAAGCCATTTCTTTGCTGCTATTCATTTCAGTGGCATCATCAAAGGCCCAACTTGTTGCTACTGCTGCTCTCACAAACAATAATATTTGTTTAGTACATGAAAGATTCATGGGTCCCACAATCCACTGAGGAAAAGCTCCCCCCAAAATAAAAATAAAAATAAAAATAAAAATAGAAACTTGAGCAACGAGGAGAAGGTTTTTTGGCTGATGATTGTGTCTTCTTCTGTTAGTCGGTAGATGAGAGATGGATGGTGGTGCTATTGTGTTTTTCTTCATGATTGCATCATGCATCTTTCCAATCCAGGAATCTAAATGAGAAATATGAAATTTTATTCGATAAGTATATAGCTTTATTTGATTCATTGATTCACTTTTCCTAAGCTAACAGTTTTTTAGATACAATTGCTTTAGTCCTGATGTTGCACACTACAGAGTTAACATGAGGAAGTGATTGGAGTTGCACTGCTTATTTGCTGAGATGCCTAATCCTGCATATGTGGGACCCATGTTTGGGAAATCGACACCATCGAAATTTCTTACTTGTTTGTGGACCTTTGTTGAATTCAAC
Organism: Sextonia rubra; assembly: GCA_037013555.1. Classification (NCBI taxonomy): domain Eukaryota; kingdom Viridiplantae; phylum Streptophyta; class Magnoliopsida; order Laurales; family Lauraceae; genus Sextonia; species Sextonia rubra. The sequence goes on along the minus strand of JASUAD010000007.1, from coordinate 10,445,769 downwards.
CACCTATTTTGAGGCACCAATTATCGTCATGCGCATGGTAGGTGGAGCCCACAGAGCAAAAGGTGTGGAGAGTGGACCACGAGCTCTGGACTCCAAAGTTGGTGAAAAGCATGAATCTGTTACCCATTTAAACAATATGCTCCACAAGCAGTAACCCCTCAAAAACAGATAAATTGCTATATCAAGCTCAAGACCAATTTAGGAAACTTCATTCTACTCATAGACAACAGGAAGAGTACAATGAGTAAGCAAGCACAAGACCAATTTAGGAAACATCATTCTACTCGTTGACTACAGGAAGAGAACAATGAGTAAGCAAGCACAAGACCAATTTAGGAAACATCATTCTACTAGTTGACTGCAGGAAGAGAACACTGAGCAGGCAACAGGGCCTTCATTGCTAATACTATATGCAAGTCCTATAGACAAATAAAGATGGTAACTTGTCCAGGCATAGCGTGGGGTCTATAATCAATTCAAGGTGTGTATCTTGGCGAAATCAAGTGATCTCTTCCCATCAAGCTTGTTGGTAACATAGTGCCGACTGTACTCTCCATGGTTGTACCTTCTATACATGCATGGGCGATTTTCATCGACAAATTCTGGTAAAGGTCCAAGCTCAATTTCATAGCTAGGTGCATAGAATGTCACAACCGACAGCCGATCCTTCTCCTGGTTCGTCACTGCTCTGTGTTCGACGCTCTTGTATTTCCCATTTGTAAGAACCTGTACTTAAATAGTTTGACAATTAGAGCCAGAATTCTTTAATTATACAAGCTGATCATTCTATTAACCTACTAGAAAAGCAAAGCGCATTATTAAATACAAAGAAAGGCAATACGGTAATGATGATTATGACACTGATGACGATAGCAAATCAATTAGTTATAAGGGGTGCCTCACTTCTATTGTATCTCCAACGTTGATGACCAGGGCGTTGGTAATGGGGTACACCGGCACCCAAGTGTCGTTTTTGAGAATATGCAGGCCAACAGAGCCAGTGTCTTGCTGCAGCACGGTTAGAGCACTTCCATCTGAGTGTGGGCTGAGACCCAATACGAGATCAGGTCTAGAACAAGGAGGGTAGTAGTTCATCCTCACTGCCTGCACCGCCTGCCCAAACATATCATTGAATGTCTCTGCTTTCAACCCAAGGCTCTCGGCAATGTATCTCAACAGCTGCTGGCATAGCGTCCTTATGCTCACGGAATACAGCTCCAAAACCTCACTGCGGCGTAAAACAACAATTAGAACAATGCAAATTCAAATGAACACTGATGGGTTAACTAATTGCAGTACCTGAAGTTAACAGGCTTAGTTGGCCAAAGCTTGGGGTTCCTTATGAAGGGGGGCTGAACTCCTAGAGCCAACATGTTGCACCAGTCCAATTTCTGGTCCTCGGAGAAGACAAATGCATGCCCATATCCTTGAACAGTCCCTGGCGCCATTGAGTACTTCTCTTTCTCTTTCAGAGGCAGCATGAAGAACTCCGTGGCCACTTTCTCTATACTCTGTAGCAACGGTATATTTATCCCATGGTTGACAACCTATTATCGAACCATGGTCTAACTTCTAAGCAACAATTCTAATAAACAAAAAATGATCATATACTGTTATGGTTCTGAATGGTACAAAAAAGTTTACCATTACCTGAAAGAAGCCCCACTCCTCACAAGCACTGGCTAGTTTTGCCATTTCTTCTCGCGATTGATCTTCGTTGCCATGGCCCAGCTTCGACATATCGATGACAGGTATGTTCATGGAAGTTGGAATTTTGGCGAGATTAGGCCTCTCCGCAGCATCACGGACGTATCTCTCAGGGACCAACGTCGGCCCAGTTTTTCTGAGTTCTTGAATGTCGTCTAGGCGGCCAACCTTGAGAGAAGGAGCAGAACAAGGCACAGGTGCCATGGAAATGAAATTGCTTAACAACAAAGCAATTGCGCCTTGAGGCCTCCGTCTTTGGTTGCAGGGAAGTGATCTATATATAGAGAGCTATGGATCTATCTACGCACATGGGTAAACAGTAACATATTACTTTATACAGTTTTATACGTGCATGTAAGTGTATTTGAGGTATGAAAGAGGTTGCTGCGTATCTTGTTTCATTGGTGAACCTGATGTTCATGAATGCCACTTGGTAGGCCGCACCTAAACCTACCCCTACCCACAAGTTTAAAGATACTCCCATTGTGAAGATTTACTGTCCCACTTCCAATCAAGGACCTGCAAGTTGACATAAGAATATAAGGAGTTGTCTACATTCCGAGGCCCAAAAATGTAGATCTGATGGTTCCCACATAAAGTGATGCATTCAGGTGGGCCCAGCTGGTCGAAGGCCCGGATAGAGGTCTGACCCAACCATGTATAAAACAATAGTTGATCATGAGAATACTATTATGAACTAATTAAAAAGTGTGTTACTGTTTTGAAACATTCATTTTATCATATGCTTTCTGTGCATTTAGCCAGGAAGGTCTTCGATGTCAATACTTTCTGCGGCCAAATTTTTATCGCCTCTGAACTGCCGCTAAAATTTGCATGTGTATTTTTATCTCATGGTTCCATTCTCACTAAGACTCACCCCAAGTCACAGAGAGTCATCTCAACTTGATAGATTCCCATGTTGGTGAGTTTCACGTGTCTGACTCACCCCAAGTTATTCGATCGACTTTATGATCATTTAAGCTGAGCTAAGTTTCCGTGCTTGTATCACTGGTTCATTGTCACTATTCTCAGTTTTTAGCCTATTGCATACATCATCTTGATAATACTTTACCTTTCTGAGGTGTCCTGGGCCAGGACAAACCCAAGCCCACATGTCCTGGCCCACATAAAATCCAGTTTTGGCTGAGCCTGCTTAGGTTGTTTCTCATGCAGTTTGGAAGCTGAGTGATATTGGGCTCGGCTTAGTCCAGGCTTGGACTTCAGGTACCCAAATTGGGACCAATTTCCATATCACATAGATATTAATATATGGGTTTGATTTGGAAATTGGGGTCCAATTTTGCAATTAATTAAGGGATTGAAATCCATATTGATCAATTGATTTTGAAGAGTCCAATTTAATAGGAGCAATTGTGAGCGATTTTAGGGATTTTAGAGCTTGAGGCTTTTGGGAAGATCAAAATTCTTTTCCATCTAATACTTACGGGAGAGATTTTAAATTTTTCAAGTTATTTAGACTCTTTGGAAGATGTGGACTCTTGGTTTTTTATTATTAATGCAAGTGGGTGAATCTTGTTAGGCCTCACAACACTTTTGATATATGGGCCCATTGCCCAGATCTAAATAAACACTTATATGGTTCAAGAATCTCAGTCAACAAGTATTAGATTGTCCTTTTCTTGTGGCCGAAGCAAAAGGTGAGCCATGAGCTGATTGCTCAGATTGATTTTATCCAATTTATGAAGTAAGGCCCCATAAGTATTTTTTTAGATAGGCCAAGAAGAATATGCCCTTCATTGGATTTGGAAATGTTTGGCTTTAGAGAGTCCCATGTGCCACTTCCTGTGGTTTTATTGCGTGCAAGTAAAATTAATCATGTGAAGGAGAAATTATATAGGGACCTTGGCTTGTGGGCCCACTACCTGCCCCCTCCCCCCATGTGATCAATCCACACTCACTTTCCCCAACAAGTCAAACTTTGACGCTCACATGAATTTGTTGGCCTCGGAATAAGTTATGAAAGATTTGGCCCACCATAAGCATTGAAAAGGTTCCTCTCTGGATTAAATAGTTTCTTTTTTTTTATTTAATTAAGTAGCTATTTGGAGAGAACTTTCCTAACCTGCCCGGCCCCTCCATGATTTTTTCATGCTTCTAAATGGTCCCTATAGCACGCGCAATTCAAAGCTTGGGAAAATCCTTGTCATTCCCCCTAATAACAATGTATATGAAAAAATTTAGGTGGCTAGGCTTCGCAAATTATTACCCAACCTTTATTTGAGTCAACTAAAGAACATTTGTGCTTAAAGGGTGTAAAATGGGCCGTGCCGGCATTCACTAACCCTCGCTCAAATTGACTGAGGTATAACCAGAACGACCCATGACATGACTTACATTATGTTGTGCAGCCCACTGACCAGCCCACACGCCCCTCCTCATTTTTTAAAAAAAATTAATATAAATTTAATGAGATTTTATGGACTTTTAGGGATTTTCAACTTGGAATAAAGTTGAAACTACCAGAATAAATGCTTAAATACTGATGCTAATTTACAAATGAAAAATAAAATTTTAATTATTTTTAATTTATATATCATTTATATAAAAATAATACTCATTTTTTAATATAAATGTCGTGTCGGCCCGGGTGTATTCATATGATTAAAAAAAAACAATGTTACAAGTAAATATTCAACCAATTTCAAACAAATTAAAGTGCTTTCATTTTGAAATTTACTAATTATTTTTTATTACAATTGTTTTCACCTTAATATAATTTAGACTAAATTTAAGATTTTTATTATTTTTAATATTATAAACTATGCGGGCATGTTATGCTAGTATACATGGTGTTAATAAATAATTTTATAAATGTATAGTGCATATAAATAGTAAATAATATAATCGATATATGATTTATTAGCATCATATGCTAATAAATATCTCAAGTTGGGCGGAAATAGAGGGTTAGTCTTATAGAGAAGGCTTCAGTTTCCATTGAAATTTGCTGGGAACCCCCTACTTCCTATGTCTTGGCCACTGTGCCAACCAAGTAATATATATATTTATGTGCATATGTCCCTCACCAAGGGACCGTGCATACTCCTTTATGGGGTTCATGGTAGATCCCACCAAGAGATGAGATTGGGGGGGATAAAAAGATCCATGCTGAACCACCCTATATACCAAGTTTAGCCCCACCCACATGTGCTTAACCCTTTCATCCATGACCCACAAATTGATTTCATTCAAATGGATACATAATCGATCCAACGGTTCAATAAATTTAGATTTGATCAAAAATTGGTAAACGGATTCAATTCAAGGGGGTTGTGTGTGTGGTCCATTTGGATAGACCATATAGTAGGTCCCACCTACAGTTCTTGCAAAAAAAATCGTGATATGTATATGAATATTCCACATAAATATATATATTTATATTTATATTTCAAGGTGGGTTACGCTCACATGCAGGCTTGGCCGTGTGCTATTTGGGCTGGGCTTGGTCTATGTCAATACGTTTCCCCGTCCACTTGGGTTACACCCTAGTTCTGTACACACGTCCACGGTCCATATGTATTTGTATGCATATATGTGTAGATGTTTGTAGTAGCAGTATGCATAGGAGTAGACTCTATGCATGTTTGTAATAGCAGTATGCATAGTAGAAGAGGAGGGAATCTTAAGCGAAAAAGCAGTAGTCCTTTTTGTCATTGTGCACTGGAAGTGTTGTAGGGGCCATCGCAAATTGCAGACAGCTGTCCCTTGTTTGCCGATCAGGTCTGGTGATGGTTAAAGTATAAATATTACTGAATCCATTTCTTACATAATCCAATTGATTAAATGACACCAACTTGACCCAAGGTTCCCTTCCACAGCTCCTTTGTAACAGAGCACCACCTGCTCAGACGCCATTTTGTTTTGTCAAGAAATGCAAGCAATTGTAGGGATGTTGTCAGTGTTAATAGTAAAATCTACATCTGATGCCGCCGTTTTTACTCAAGAAAAATTGCAAAGATGAGTTAAATTTTTCATGACCTCCCAAGGGAAGGGGGAAAAGTCCAAGGAACTGGTTTGGGGCTTTTTTTTTTTTTTTTTTTTTTTTTTGGACGTTCAGTCTAGAGGTTAAAGAAAGCACAAGGTTTCTACTTGGGAAAGGAAAATATCGCAAGAGGTTAAAGAAAGCACAATTTTGACATAACAATATCAATGTCACAATTTTGACATAACAATATCAATGTTCTATTCACCTCTTCTTTTCTGTATGGCCACTTTGATTGCATTGAAGTAATTGATGGTAAAATGGATTTTAACGAAGAATTGTTAAAGAGAAAAAGGGATAGTGGTTCGGAAACTCGTTCTCACCCAATTGTCTAGTATTCGATTTCTAAATCCTCTACCTTCCACATGTACAAGCGGTTTTCTCCATGGCTTGTATTGGAGTTCACTCTCACGTTAGTCAGACTGTGAAGAACCCTTGTAAAAAAAAACGATGGGCAGAGATGAGATTGGACCTTACCTAGGATATAGGGTGATGGCCAAGTATTCATTTATGATCCCATTTGATTCATTTTCGATTGAAGGAAAGATTATTTGATGAATTTATTGATTTTACCTTTGTTTCTTGAGTATACTTCTTATTCCTATAAATTCAATTCTATGAAATGAATCGACAAGATTTTTTGTTTGTTCGCTAATTCATGGGTTGGATAAAACTCTGGATCCATTGAGTTGTATTTTATATTTCTTTTAGAATGGACTATGATTCGTTTTACCAAATGAGCTGAAGCGAAGAAAGAGAAAAAAACTCGGAAGACACTATCCGATCGATCTCTTTAGGCAATGGAGGGCCCAGAGGGGTTACTCAACAAATACTCTATTAATTGCCTTTTAATTCATTGCCTTATCTTTTTGTTAAACTGGTTAGGAAAACCGCAAATGAAAGCATTCTGCATCATAAAAAATGCCAAAATTCTCCATTACATACTCACAAACTAACAAAAAACACTTTGGGCCCATTTCTTTGCTAGAATTTTAAGAATTCATGTTTGGAGAAATTTGAAATTCTTCAAAAGCTGTTCCTTTGGGTGGAATTCAAAATCCCTTATCTTGGTAGAGCATTTGAAATTCCAACAAAATGTATAGAGAATGGAATTCCAGAATTTCTAAAGATAACTTGAGATCTTTTAGGCTATTGGAGAATGGAATTTCAGAAATTTAAAAAAGGTAAATTGAGATCTTTTAGGGTACTAGAATTTGGAATTTTGATAAAAAAAACACTTGCATTTCAAATTTCAGGGGATAGGATGTCATATTATATCCAAAAGGCCCCAACATACCAAATTTCCGTTAGAAATTCTGATAAAAAAGCAGGCCTAAATGACCAATTGCATTGGAATGAATCCACATATCTTGCAGCATCAAAAAAGGCCAAGATGCTCCTTTTAAATATCACAAACCGACAAAAGACCCATTGACTAAAAATGGAATCCCTGTGTTGACAAAATATGGAATCCCTGTGTTTTCTTTTATGAATGGACTAGGCATCTGCAGTATCATGCGTATCCTCATAACCCACGCCGGTTCTAGTAGCTTTGACTTCACAAAAATTTAAATATGATGAATTTGAGAAGATATCCGTAAACCAAGGGGTTAGATTATTAGGTGACAGACGTCCCCCCACAATCACGAATCTGCTAGGCTTTTTAAAAATTCAACTCTCATGACTAATTTGAGAGGATATCCTTAAACCAAGGAGTTTGCATTGGAATGAATCCACGTATCTCGCAGCATCAAAAAAGGCCAAGATGCTCCTTTTAAATATCACAAATCGACAAAAGACCCATTGAGTAAAAATGGAATCCCTGTGTCGACAAGATATGGAATCCCTGTGTTTTCTTTTATGAATGGGCTAGGCATCTGCAGTATCATGCGTATCCTCATAACCCACGCCTGTTCTAGTAACTTTGACTTCACAAAATTTCAAATATGATGAATTTGAGAAGATATCCTTAACCCAAGGGGTTAGAGTATTAGGTGACAGACGTCCCCCCACAATCACGAATCTGCTGGGCTTTTTACAAATTCAACTCGCATGACTAATTTGAGAAGATATCCTTAAACCATGGGGTTAGTGTATTAGCTGACAGATGTCCCCCAGAGTCACCAATCTGCTAGGCCTCTATAAAAGGCAACTCTCTCTATCCAGCCAACCAAACATCCAGCACCATCAACCTTACTAGTTATTATCCACACACTCTTTCATCAACCACTGCAACACGCCGCTTGCAAGTGCACCTGCACAGCCCCTTTGACTAGTTAAGTGACAGATAAACGAAGGCACACTTTCTTTATTGGAATGAAGTAATTAGAAAAGACTCTTTATTATGAGATTTAATACCTTTGTCTTTTAGGGGATGTTTGTTTGAAAGAGAGAGAGTAAGACCACAGTAAGTGTCATGTTATGGATAAAGTTAAAGAGTAGAGAGTTAAAGCAAAATGTGTAATGGGTTACTTTATATGTATTTGGATGGTCGGTATACAATAAAGTCTTTCAATTTATCATCTAAACTTATAGAATTTGGCCAAATGGGTCCCACATTTTAATCTTGGCCATTTCATCAATGTTAATTAGAATTGGACCACTATCATGAGCTCACACTTGGATTCAGAGATGAGGACTGAAACATCGATTACTAAACACTTACACATACATGGCCCACTAATACCCATCTTCACTTGCTGATAACGGTGTTCATGGGTCGGGCGAGCCCAAGCCCAATCGAGGCATAGACATCTTTGGACCTGGCTTGGATATGTATTAAGGGCCCATTTAATAGTTGGGTTGGGCTTCGTTAAGTGATAGGAAGCACAAAACCTAGCAGCCTGGCCCATGTAAGAAATGCATGTAATTTAATTCAATTAGTCCAAAAAATTGCTTGAATGCCCACAAAATTGATAAAAACCTGATTAGTTAAATGGAAGAGCTCAGTTCTAACTTTTACAGCACGTATCAAGCTTAGGCCGAGCGTAGGTCAATGTTTCTAAATTCAAACTGGGCCTAAATATGCCTTATCAGCCCATGAACAACCCTACTTGTTGCCCACATCACCAAGACCGAACTTCTCACCCTCCACCCTCACCTCTCTTACTCTATGCTTTACCATCTCAAATAGATCATAACCATCATTAGTTTAGGGCTTTTAATTAATTAAGAACATTATAAATATCCATGCATGTTGGACGTCCAGCTCTAGGCTAATTTTTTACTCTCTTTTTTCAGAAAATCTCAAAATGAAATTTAAGTTTTGCCTGAATTTTAAATTACATTTCAAATCAGGACTTAAATTTTCCGTATTCCTTTCAAACGAGGACATCTAGTGAGCTTTGCAATTTTCGGGCGACTCTCTTTCCTTTTTTCAAATACCTAAAATGCCCTTCAACCCCTTCCACCCAGATTCCTCTTCTAGTTCTTCTCTGCTAATTCTCATCAAATCATTCCTATTCCACATCATTCGCCTCTCATATTCTGGAGTTTGGCGACTGGATCCCAAAAAACAAAGAACACAACCAAAAGGTGCCAGAAAAGAGAGCAAGCAAACTCTCTCACTTATGCTACAAAGTGTTGTATTCCAAAGTCGAAATGAAAGTTAAGAACGGAAACCGGAGGCTGGCCCTACATGCAACGCACCCCATCTCGAAACCTTCTGAAACTGTCAAATCCATGCCCGAGCAAAATACCTAACCCGAACATGTTATGATGATTACCCTAACCTCGTCTTCTCAAAGGTCCGTTGCCAGATCGGCCGAAAAGAGGAATGGAGAAGTCTGTGAAGAGAAGGTGTAATGGCATTTTCGTTATTTGGAAAAAAAGATAACAAACTTGCCAAAAATACTCCAAATCTAGACAGATGTCCTTATTTTAAAAGAATATGGAAAACTCAAGTCCAATTTAGAAATGTAATTTTTTTTCCCTGATTTGAAATCCAGAAAAACTTGAGCCCCACTTTGAATTTCTCTATTTTTTTTATAAAGTCTGTCAATTTTGCAAGTCACCTCTTCTCCTGTTGGTTTTAGGCCCTGCTTTTGTTTCAACTGATGGATTGAATTTGAGGTGAGCTTTTTATTACTTTTTCCTTTTGAGTGCTTAGAGTTTTTGTATATCCCAGTAGGGCATTGGAATTGGGTTTTCCAATCAATTGAACTCACCCTTATGACTGCATCACTTCCATCAAGTCCTAAGATGACCTATCAATTAGATTGAAACATATAAATCAAGCAACAACTTCGATAATAATGCAAGCTTCCACTGCCTGCTCTTTTGGGTACAAGTAACCATAATTACATATCACCAACACACTCATGGTTGAGTTGTGCTCCAGCTTGGTTTCACATAGATTCCCTGGGACGATCTCCTCAAGTATAAGTATCACTCCGAGACCAATAGTTAAAAAAATTAATGAAAGAAACTGTAATCACGCATGAGTCTGCAGCTCTAAGCGTTTGAAAAACCTGAGTTACAAGTAAAATTGTGAGGTTCTTTGCAACTGGCAGTTAAATGCAACCAAAGTTACCCGCAAGTGTCAATTAAATGCAACTAAAGACCAGGAAGAGGCCCTACGTTTACAGACAATGACGCTATAAACCACAGGAAAGAGAGGAGGACAACAGATGATAAACAGTCAAGAGGCTCCTTCAAAATTTAAATAAATACTATACTAATAAATGCACTTGTCAAGCACTTCCAAGTTTCATCACAACAGTATCCCTCATCTCTGATGGGAAGATGCCTCCTTGGGAGAATCTAACTTTATATGTTTACATAAATTTATGAGCAAAAAGGGGAGGGCCATGAAAACCTTCCTATCTCTGTTTAAGTCCACAAAAACAAGTGACAAGAGCCAAGCAAAAAAGGACAAATAAATGGGACTGCCCTAATCATGCCTGATGCTGATTTAATGCTTATTTAAGAAAGGTCAGGGCAGAAATTAGTAACAGTAGGCTCTGGAGCTTTAGATAGTTACCAGGAAAGAGGAAACACTTCTATGGTAATTATTAGAGGGTGGTAGCACGCTGTGGAGTCACTGGAACCTTCAAGAACAGGTAATTTATTCAAGATGGAAAAGATGGCCACAAGGATCATATGAACAAGCTGGCCACAAAGATGGAACCACTATAACATAAAATATGAGTGTCCCTTGGGGCACAAATGACAACTGCGAACACGACAGGGTTCATAAAATTCAACCCAGAGGAGACATTGTGAGAAACGTTTGGCATAGATTGGAACTAAGACTGACTGCCACGACCCATGCGACTACTACCGCTTGGAGGAACAGAATTCTCACCGGTGAGTTGGATATGCGACTGCGGGCCTGGGACACCAGACTTTGAGAAAATTAAACCAACTGAAGCTCTAGATATGTTCTCAGATGACGGCATTCTGGTTGAGGAAGAATCTGTGGTCGGACCAGCAACAAATTCGTGCTGTAGCTCTGAGCCAGAAGACCGGGGCACTGGGCCAAATGATAATCCAACGGGGTAAGGAGCAACTGGCATGTCAGCGAGAGAAGAAGCTGACGGGCTGTAACTCCATGTTTCCATTGGATGATCAAATTTGCATGTTGGCCCAAACTTACAATAACCATGTTGTGAAAAAAAAGTGCAAGCCGGAGCCCCCTGTTAATCAAATCACTAGATCACATACAAAAGCAGTAAAACACAAGCAGAAATTGTAAAATATACATATAAAACTACCAACAAGAGGCAGCAAACATAATGGTTTAAATGCCACAGGTGAAAGAACAGCTACCACAAGCATACTCGAAATGATCAGGCTAAGAGGTCCTCGCATTATTCTCTCTCGCTATTGATTTGGACCCATTCTCATGCTTCTAAGATAAATGAGTTAATCATTGTGGATTGACCAAGGTTGATACAAATGAAATCTGTTCTCAGTAGTCCAAACTCCAAGGTACTTTTGCGCAAATGGAACATATCAATATTTCATGCTACCCTAGTATAAACCCAGATATGGTCAACTTAGGAGATTTGAGATCATAAAAAAAAAAAAAAGGCCCATTCATATGGGACAAAAAAATCAGAGTATAAATTACTTGAATCCTTCTATAGGTGTTTCTTTTTTTTTTTTAACTGGGGTCAATCCCTAGGCAGCCTCATAAGGTCAGATGCCTCTTAGCGACCGGGTTGTGAGACACTTCTCTCTTCTAGGACTTTGCTGAGTTGATAGAATGAGAAAATGAAAATGGCATGTCCGACAAACCAAACTCATTCAACTATCCTCTTTACATACGCATGTTACCAGTCATGTCAGGGCTCTTGATATGGCAAAATGTTTTGAGCTCTACAACTCACACAGCAATATGTTCCAAGCCCTGTAAAACTCTTGAAGCATATCTTTTGTTATGCAAGGCTGTAGTCAGTTCTGGACCCGGATCCTTGGATCGAAACAGACAAGGATCCAGATCCAAAACTGAAAACTTACAGACCCTATACACATGAGTCCGGATCCAGATCTGGATTTCTCCCAGATCCAAAGGTGGTCTATATCTGTTTCCTGGATCAGAGACTTCAGATTAAGATAATTGAATACATTATATGAATTTTGCTTTAAGATGTGAACAAATAATGCTTCCATTTGCTTGACAAGGCTCCAACTATTATGATATTGTGTATCATGGGGATTATGTGATGCAAATAAAAGAAATAGAATTTAATGAAACCAACTCAATATTGCAACTGAAAAGGAATCAGCTTCCACTGACCTAGCCCTTGACAGTAAAATTTAAGCAACATAGAGAGAAAATACGGCAATCTGGTGTAAATTTCCACCAAATTTACACTTGCATACCAAACCCATGACAGTAAAATTTAAGGAACATAAAGAGAAAATAGGGCAATCTGATCTAATTTCCAGTAAAATTACACTTGCAAAATTATTTGGGAATTCTGAAAGTTTTTTCAAAAATAAGAATTATTTTCCTTTCGATACTTTGCCACCAAAGACGATTTCATTATTTTGTTTTCTCGTCATTTAGGTGTTCCACAGATCAATCCCTTAGATCTAAGTGTAGTTATTATCAACGAGTAAGAAGTAAGTACTTACAAGGAAATAGTAGTAAATATTAACTGAAAAATAATTACTAACTTAGTACTAGTATACTGTGTATTACATACTACATACTACATGACATACTATGCACGTAATAATGATCTTTTAACCATTAACACTTCTTTTAGGCCTTAATATGACTGAACAACATGAATATAGGTGAACAAATATATCATTGTTGTTATTTTATAATAACACAACTATACAGGACCTATATGACAGTAAAGGGTCCAACATTCCCATTTGCGTGAGTTACTTTCTTTGTTTTTTTTTTTAATGATAACTTGTATTAATCGAAGGCTGAACAGTACAGAAGATACATACTGGAAAGCTAAGAAGAATACCAAAACAACAAGGCAAGCTATACAAAAGAAAAGATGGGAGGACAAACACCTCAAGGAGGCAAAAACAACTCAGCAGGAAACAAAAAAAAAAAATCTTTAAGTTACTAATATAAATAAACACTGCAATCTAACATTTACTAATATTCTTAATTTTTTTTATATATTTCAGATTTTTTTTATCCACAACTTAAATTCATGCCAATAACCAATATGCATCACTCCTTATATATCATTTTGAGGGGAGCAGATACTTCATCCACAACCGTTTTTTCAATCCTCATTTCTTATCTCTATTTGACAAAGTGGGTGTTCATAGGAAGGTTTGAAGAGAATATAGAAAAAGAAAAGTAGGCAGAATTGCCAATAAAGAGGAAATTTGGTTAGGTGCATCTATATATATATATATATAATACATATATTATATCAGTGTGGAGAAGGCATTGAGAGACTGATGGCCATGAAGGAAAAGCCATGAATTAATGATTGTGGTCTATCAGTGGTAAGCCCTTTGCATGAGTGTCAGTTCAGTGGAACATATCATGAATGTAATCCATAAAGAGAAATTAGGTTTGTGTTTCATACATGCACGATTTGTATGCAATAGATTGCCAGAATAAATTTAAGTAACAGTTACATGATAACAGCCCATCAGCACACTATAACTCTGTTCATAACATAAACCTAATCTCTCTTTCCATTTTAAATGATATAAACTGTGAGAAAATGTTATAAAAAAATATATATGTGAGAAAACATGTCTATTAAAGTCGAGTAAGCTATAAGCCTCTTCATAACATAAGCATCATCTCTCCTTCAGTTTTCAATGATAGAAAAACATGTGAGTAAATACATCTATTTTAAAGCACCACATAATCATTATACAATTCAAGACATACCGGGCGAAGAGGAAGGCCTATGGGGCTGAGGGCACAATTTGATTTTGGCATATTCCATTGAGGTGGATGATTATATCTACATGAGGAACCGTATTTACAATCCCCTGTTCTCATGTAAAATCGGCATTCAGGTTGGCCAGGTCTTTCTGGAAACATGTGTTCCCTAGACCTACTGCTTGAAGGTCCGGCAGCAGAAGAAATTGATGAATAAGTTCCCATGTATGGAGGCACTGAAGGCAGCTGCTGTGTAAGCCCAGGTGACCAAACTGTTTCTACAGTTTGTTGATTACCAATATTCACCATTGGACTTACGGGTGGCTGCTTCACGACAAAGGGAAACAAAACAAGAAACCAATGAAATAACCATCCAGATTACAACAAAATAAATAAATGTGGCAAAAAAAACAAAGGGTTCCACTGACCAAATAAGGATCCCAACCCGGAAACCGAAACCCTGCTGGAGGAAGAAATATAGAATTGTAAGGCCCGGGAACATATGAAACAGGCACTGATGGTGGTCGTGCAACTTGCCAGCTGGTTACTCCAGCTTGATAAGGGGAAGGAACTGCAGGAGACTGCACTGTTGGGTAAAACGCAGGTGCAGTTGGTGACATTGAGGTGCTGGCAGGATCTGGGTGATGGAATTTACAGGTTACACCATATTTGCACTGTCCAGTTTTTACATAGTAGGAGCACTCTTTCTCTCCCTGTGCAATAAAACCACTAGTTAATTCTCATCTCAATTAAACATTATGTAAAACTTGTCAACATGCACTAATTCCAAGGCTACAACTGAAATGAGGAAAATTAAAAAATATGGAATGATAATGGGAAGAACTCAACTGGCCGTAATGGATATCCATGATGATTCACTGACACTGTGCTCGCTGGTAAGTGTCCGTATCTCAGATGGTGGTACTTGCACCTAGCGCCATAATCGCAAGTCCCAGTCCTTAAGAAGTACTGCATGATTTAAAAAAAAACAAAAAAAAAAAAAAAAGTGATCACTAATGCATGGAATTGTGGGTATTTGTGAAGTCATTTCAACATCATCCTATAACATAGTTTAAAATCTCATTAGATACAGTATATATTCAAAAAATACATATCAGACCAGTGATGGGAGAAACTTCATGAGATTACGCATAACAAATCCTGAAACCATTATGTTCTCTAATGCCGAGATTTTAAACATTGTCTACAAAAGACCAAGATGGAGCTTTGACATTTCAAATCCATACTGCAGCGGAAGAAACTCAGAAAATGGAATAGTAGAGCAGGCAACATAACAAATATAGAATTCCAGACTTAGCAAACGAGGCTTGAAAAGAAAGTACCTGGCATAAAGGTTGGCTGTCCCGCTCCGGATATCCATCTCCAGATCCTACAGCTCCAGGAATCTGAGATGGGCAAACGCCCATAACCAAATTTCATAAATTAAAAAAAAAAAGAATAAATGTAGACATCTCTCCATTACCAAATGTCAAAAAAAGAAGAACGCTCAGCAACAATAGTTCATTAAAAGAAATAAATGCGTAAGTAAAAAAGCAAAAGACTAAAAAAGAACAAACTATTACAGCATGGGCATTCCTATGTATGCATTAAAAAGAACACTCCCCCAAAAGACATACAGCAGATAAACAGAAGACAGTGAAAAATACATTATTTTATCTTGAGAACCCATCAATTCATGCCCAATTTCGCTAATTCATCACGCTTCAGTTGAACTTACAGAAATGTATGTGAAAGAAACTCTCATTGTCCAATGCCCCCGCCCACCCTTCCTACTTTTACTTTTTCTGCTTAGCCACTGCAGTTGCATTTTTTTTTTTTCTTATCTAATCTCATTCAATAACTAGAGTTCCAGTAGACCAATCCTTCAGAATCTCCAAATGCTTTGTGTATTGCTAGCACCTTGACCTCATTGGGTTCCTTCAAAGTTCAAACCACCAAACCAAAGAAATTGATCATTGCTTGCTCCCCATAACTCCGCAAAACCCAAACATTGCCAGCGGGCCTAAGCTTCTTCAAGCCACTTCATTCACATCAAATTGTGAGTGTGCGATTGGGGGAATATAGTCCTGTCAGGTTATATTTCATGGGGAGACCCTCATCATAAATAAAATAAAATAAAATAAAAATCATCTAACCAGAACGCGGACGTTGCCATTTTCCCTTATGCAGTTAATTTCTTCCTTCACCATACATATTGAACATATCCAAAATCCTGAAGTAGATCTCAATATTACCCAGGCACCAGCTTGTTTTTACGTTAAAGTTGCAGCGAAAGCCAATGGTTGTGCATCTCATTGCCCTTTGTCAGCATTAAAATCATCCTCCTTTCTGAGATACTATCGCTGTTGTCCTAAAACTCAATGTCCACAGTCATTATCATCCATCATGGTTGACAACAATTTGGGATGGAAAAAAATCAGATAGAATAATCAACAAATGTGGCCTGACCACAAATGCATAGAAGAAGAATCAACAATCTAATAGACCAAATATTAAACCAATCACAATATCTAAGCAAAAACAATCACAAGTATCTTAACTGCACAAATCTCACAAACTAAAGTGAAACACAATAGAGAATCAACCAATGCACCATTGGACTTAAACCATATCCCAGTTACCACAATAAAAACGTGAAACACCACTCACACCAAAACACATCCTAAAGCAGCACACAATCAATATCAGATGAAATCAACGCATTAAGCCCAAACTAATGGAAGCCCAGATAAATTCATAACCTATGAAGCACGGACACTCCAAAATGGCCCCCGTATCAGTGTCGGACACGTGTCGGACACGGACACGGCTCGGACACGCCGGGACACGTGTCCGACACGCCCAAAACGTGTCCTGGTTTTTTTTTTAATTTTTTAAATTGCGGACACGGATGGGACACGGGAGGGACACGGAATGGACACGGCATGGACACGGCATGGACACGGCGGGCCTAAAATGTAATTAAAATATGCTTAAGTTGGGTTAAAATTAGAAAAGAAAAAACGTTGAAGGGGGTAAATGCAATTTGCGATAACTTATAACCCTAATCGCTCATTCTCTTCATTTCTGGAATCGAAACGAAAGGGGGAAACGAAAAAGGGGAAACGAAGGGGAAAGCGCTGGAGACGGAGAGAGAGGAGAAGACGCCTGCGCGTGGATTCGCTGCCGACAGTGAAACAAAGAAGAAGAAGAAGAAGAAGACGCCTGCCGCGTGCGGACGCCTGCGCGTGGAAGACCGTCTTCCACCAAAGACCGCCTGCGCGTTGAGGAAGACGCATGGAAGATCGAAGCTTGATGAAGATCTGAGCGTGGAAGAAGCGTGAGGAAGATCGGTGTCTGCGCGTGGAAGAAGAACAAGAAGGAGGAGGAGAAAGAACAGGTACTGTTTTTTTTTTTTTTTTTCGGTTGCTGCTGTCTTTTTTTTTTTCCTCCACTGCTATGCTGCTGCTGCTGCTGCTGTGCTGCTTTCTTTCTTCTTCTTTTTTTTTTTTTCAGAAAGAAGGTGTTGTGCTGCTGTGCTGCTATTTTTTTTTTTTTTTTGTTTTCAGAAAGAAGGTGTTTTCAGAAAGAAGGTGTTTTCAGAAACTGCTGTGCTGCTTTCTTCTTTCTTTTTTTCTTTTCAGAAGAACTGCTGTGCTGCTGCTGCTTTCTTCTTTTTTTTTTGTCGAACTGCTATTTTCTTTTTTACTGTTTTCTTCCATCTGTTTTCTTTTTTACTGTTTTCAAACTGCTTGAGGTACTGCTATTTTCTGATCTATTATTTTTTTTTCGAACTGCTATTTTCTGATCTAATTGTTTTTTGAAGTACTGCTCTGCTGTTTTTTTTTTTATATACTGCTGTTTCTTTTTTTTTTTTTTTGTTTTTCCATGGGATGCCTGTGCTGTTGCTGTTTTCTTTCTTTATTTTTTTTCTTTCAGTGCTGCTATTTTTTTTCCCATGGTACAGATTTGCTGCTATTTTTTTTTCCCATGCGACAGATTTGCTACTGCTCTTGTGCTGCTACCGGTGCCGTTTTCTTTCTCTTTTTTTTTTTTTTCCGAATTGCTGCTGCTGTTATGCTGTTACTGTTGCTGTTTTCTTTCTTTTTTTTTTTTTCGAATTGCTGCTGCTGTTATGCGACTGCTGTGCTGTTGCTGTTTTTCTTTTTTTTCTTTTTAATGGGACTGCTGTGCTATTTTTCCCACGGGACTTTGCTGCTGCTGTTATGCTGCTACTGTTGCTGTTTTCTTTCTTTCTTTTTTTTTAATTGCTGCTGCTGTCATGGGACTGATGTTCTGTTGCTATTTATTTTTTAAATTGGACTGCTGTGTTGCTACTGTTATGGGACTGCTGTGCTGTTGTTGTTTTTTTTAAATGGGACTGTTGTGCCGCTGTTGTTTTTTTTTAAATGAGACTGTTGTGCTGCGTTTTTTTCCTAGTTTATTTTTCAATGTGATAGTTTATTTTTCAATGTGATAGGAAATTGATTTGAGAATATGTCATTCTCTTCTACGGGAGCTAGCAGCCCTGTACCGGCGGAGGGCTCAGAACAAGATGAAAATAAGCCCCTCTGGAACTATGTAACGAAGTTGGAGAAAATTGGAGGGGGAGGAGGGAATTTTCATTTCCAATGTAAATTTTGCCACAAAGCTTTTAAGGGCTCATATACTAGGGTAAAGGCACATTTGCTAAAAACTAGTGGTCAAGGGATTCAAATATGTTCTAAAGTCACTCCTAAAGATATGGCTGAAATGCAAAAAGCTGTCGAGGAAGCTGAAGCTAGATTGCAAAGCCTTAAACCAAAAAAAGTTCCTTTGCCCCCTCCTAGAGCATCTTTGGGTGGCATGATTGCTAGTCAAGGGCTGACCCTCTTTGAATCAAACAAGCGGTTGAGGAGTGGTAGTGGAAGTGGAAGTGGAAGTGGAAGTGGAAGTGCCATTGAGAAGGCATTTAACATTGGGGCACGGGACCAATTGCATTCTAAAATAGCTAGGATGTTTTATTCTGCGGGCTTGCCCTTTCACTTGGCTAGGAACCCTTATTATGTTAGTTCCTATAACTTTGCTGCCAATAATCAGATTTCGGGTTATTTGCCTCCTGGTTATAATTTGTTGAGAACCACTTTGCTTAAAAGAGAAAGAGCAAACATTGACAGATTATTGCAACCAATTAGAGGCACATGGAAGGAAAAGGGGGTTAGCATTGTTAGTGATGGTTGGAGTGATTCACAAAAAAGGCCATTAATTAATTTTAAGGCAGTGACAAAAGGGGGGCCTATGTTTTTAAAAGCAGTTGATTGTTCAGGTGAAGTCAAGGATAAATTTTTCATTGCTAACTTGATGAAGGAAGTCATCTTTCAAGTTGGGCCCCAAAATGTTGTTCAAGTGATTACGGATAATGCCAAAAACTGCCAAGGAGCGGGGCAACTTATTGAAGGGATATTTTCTCATATTTTTTGGACACCATGTGTAGTACACACATTGAATCTTGCCCTAAAAAACATTTGTGCAGCAAAAAATGTGGAAGCAAATGAAATAACTTATGCAGAGTGCAGTTGGATTACCGATGTTGTTGGGGACGTCATGGTGATAAAGCATTTTATCATGAATCATTCAATGAGATTGTCTATGTTCAATAACTTTGTTAGTCTGAAATTGCTTTCAGTTGCGGAGACACGCTTTGCTTCGATGATTGTGATGCTTAAAAGATTCAAATTGATAAAGGGTGGTCTTCAAGCTATGGTAATTTGTAACAACTGGTCTACTTATAGGGATGATGACGTTGAAAAAGCCAAGTTTGTAAAGGAAAATGTGTTAGATGACATTTGGTGGGATAAGATTGATTACATTCTTGCTTTTACTTTGCCTATTTATGACATGCTTCGTGCTTGTGATACAGATAAGCCTTGTCTTCACTTAGTTTATGATATGTGGGATACAATGATAGAGAAAGTGAAGTTGGCAATATATAGGCATGAAGGAAAGCGGCAAGATGAGACATCAACCTTCTATGATGTGGTGCATCAGATTCTAGTTGACCGTTGGAATAAGAACAACACTCCGCTTCATTGCTTAGCACATTCATTAAACCCAAGGTGACCTCTAAGCTTTAGCATAGTTTTTTTTAGAAAAACTATTAATTAAAAAAATATAAACTAATCATATAATTTTCATTCTTGTATTTAAGGTACTATAGCGATGCATGGCTTCATGAGGATCCAAATCGAGTTCCTCCACATAAAGATTTGGAGGTTTCAAGAGAAAGAACAAAGTGCTTGAAAAGATATTATGTTGATCCAGAAGAGAGACAAAAAGTTCAATTGGAGTATGCAGCTTTCTCAACTAATTCCGGAGGATTTTCAGAGGTTGACTCTATTCATGATAGATCAACCATGGATCCAAAAAGTTGGTGGGTTATTTATGGTGCATTTTCTCCCTCGCTTCAGACCTTAGCTTTGAAGCTGCTTGTGCAACCTTCTTCCTCATCTTGTTCTGAGAGGAATTGGAGTACTTACTCCTTTATTCACTCGCTGAAAAGGAACAAAATATTACCAAACCGTGCTGAAGATTTGGTTTTCATTCATAGTAATCTTCGTCTTCTATCAAGGAGAACCCCACAGTACATACAAGGACAAACTAAGATGTGGGATATTGCAGGAGATGCATTTGAATCCCTAGAGGACGTTGGAGTACTTGAGGTTGCAAATCTCTCACTTGATGAGCCGGAATTAGAGGCTGTGCTATTTACTGATGATGGGAGTGTTGGTGGGGATGATGATGCCATTGAAGATGTCTCCAATGATGAATCATGAATGAAGCGAGGATTATTATTGTTTTTTTCTTTTATGGAGTGGGTGGAGGGACGTTTTTTTGTTATTTTGATTATGATGTGATTGTGACATGTAATGTTGGTGATGATTGATGTACTAAGGGCCTATGGCCTACTATTACATTATATTATGCATTATGGATTTTATTTTTGATTTTTCTAGTGTTAGTTATGTTGTTTCCTTATTAATTGTGACATTATGCATTTTAATTTGGCTAAAAATATAACTATTCTTTAATTTTATGATTATATATAAAAAAATATATATTTATTATTTGCCGTGTCCTAGCCGTGTCCGTATCATATTTTTTTAGGATTTGCCGTATCGCCGTGTCCGTGTCGTATCGTATCCGTGTCCCGTGTCCGTCTCCGTCTCCGTGCTTCATAGTTCATAACAAGGTGATATCGGAAAAGGGGATTACTATGCTACAAGTGGCACCAGGGTCTTGCTTGGCTCTTTCCCAGGTTTTGAAGTGGAGAAAAGTTCTTTCCTAGTTACAGATTTCAGTAAGCATACAAACATAAGGCATGAAAAGTACAAACATAAGGTATGAAAACTAGGATATCATGTAGCTATAAATCATGACAAATGGCTCAAGGCATTACAAGTTTCAGCCATTTTATATCGTCAAATAGGTCTTCCCTAGTTTCACATTTTAGTATCCTGCAAACAGAAGGAATGAAAACTCCAAATGTAGATTTGTAATTACTATAGACTAAACCATGATTAAATGGCTTGTAGCTAAAAAGTCATGTATAATATGCACATTATACTATGGTGAATTACCTAATATCAGTAGTCTAATTATTCTCTCGGAAATTTTTTTTTATGAAAATTAATTCAATAGATAGCTGTAACATAATTTAAATCCAATAGTGCTGCCAAAAGTAATTTTCTTGATTATGTGTTTAAAAACATAAAAACGTTAATGATGTTACCAAACGAGTTCCGCACAGCATATTATCTGTAGAACAATTTAACAGAATATTGCCAAACAAGTTATGCGCAATGGAGTACAACCCAATATCAGCTCAAAATCGGGGATAATATTAGAACAATGCCAAATGGGCCCTCAGTATACCACCCAATGTGGCTCGACCGACAAGCACGGAGAAGAAGAAGCAACAATCTAATTGACCAAACATTAAACCAATCACAATATATAAGCAAAAAACAACCACAAGTATCAACCAATGCACCATTGGGCTGAAACCCATAAACCACTCACAACCCAGCCGATGTCAGATGAAATCAGCAGATTAAGCCCTAATCAATTCGAACGATCAGAAAAGGGCATGGGCATTACCACACTGCGATCACGGGGGTGGTTAAAGTGGCACCAGCCGCCAAAGCCGGAGTAGCCGGTCTGCATGAAGTAGGCGCAGTCGATCGCGCCAGGCCGCTCCGGGTACCCTAATCCCAGCTCCTGCATGGATTCTACAATGCAATACAAAGAGGAGCAAAGCAGAATCAATTCTCAAACCCTAGATTGGACCATTCGAGATCGAGATCGAATCGAAAGACAGCGAAAAGGAACAGGAGTGCTCTCACCTACGATCCCCGCCTCTTCGGGCGGAGATTCTGACACCGATGGGTGTCTGCGGCGGAAAGAGACCATTCCGGTGGCGGCGGCGGCGGCGGGAGTGAGGGAGGAATGCGAGGGTTCTAGAAGAATCTGAAAGTGTTGGATTTGATGGAGGGGTTTTGGAAGAGACGAAGAGAGAGAGAGAGAAAGAGGGTTTTGGGGGAGAGACTGCGATCTTTCGCTTTCTCTCTCTAGCTTTTTCTGGCCTCTGCTGCTTTGGGTTCTTGTCTTGTCTGGTTCGTTCAAAGGTTTCGGCGCTTTGTCGTTGGTTCTGCTTCGGTTGGTTCGTTTGTTTGGGGTGTTTCGTACCCGCCAAATTAAGAACAAGGGGGAAGGGCCTTGTCGGAATATTAATAAATGGGAAGGGGTTAGATGAAATGAAGGATATGGCCCCTTGTTTGAATTGAAGATGTGAAGAACTAGGGCACGTTCTTAACATGGAAAGAAAGAAACATCTTTTTTTTTTTAGTAAGAGGGTCGGTTTTTATTTTTGTGTCTAAGATGCTTAAAAATAATTAAGAATAAAGATGTGTGATAAATTTATTTCCTGGAATTCTAATTCTAACTGTTTTGATGTTTTTATATTAAGGGTTTACTCCTTCTAATTTAGCCAAATCAAATTTGATAAGGAGGCCCATTTCTGGTGTAAGTCCGGGTTTTAATTTAAAACGGTTATAGCATGAAGAATTCTTAAATTCTTAGCCTTCCAAAGGGGCCAACATGGTTGTGTAGTCATGACATGTGGACTACATCCAATGACTATAACGTTATGTGGTTTTTTTTTTTTTCCTAAGAGCACGAAGTTTTTTCATGCATTGGCTTGGAGTAGGTGCCCACAGGAACAATGTAAAAACAAGTCATGCGCCCATTTTTGGTGTAGGAAGATTTGGTCTAAAAAAAGAAAGTGAACAAATCATACACACAATTTTTGTGTATAAAGATTTTTTTTTTAAGAAGAAGATTCATTTTGATAGTGGTTGATTTTTTGCAAATGTGCATATGAAAAAAAAAAACTGCGGAAAAGCACTCACTTCCTTTAATAACAGTAAAAAAGGAAGAAAAACCTAACTACCATAGTCAAAGGCGTGACATCATAGTTGTTACTTTTGTTCTTAACTTCATCTCAGTTAGCATCTAAAATGAAGTGCTTCTACTCGTTCGGAGTTTCAATGAAACATTTTGGATTTACATTTTAGAAGAATCAATAAATCAAAATATACATATATGCTAAAAAAATAGAAAAATAAAATATAATTTATGCATTTAATTCATTTGGATAAAATAATAGTATAACATATAAGTACAAAATTTAAATGCATCCCTTATCAGAGTAAAGTTTAAATAAAATTTTCATAACAATAAAAATCAACAATTTTAACATTGAAGTTTGGACAGATTTCCCACAATATTTCAATTATTTCAAAATTTTCAATCAATTTTTGGCCGAGATCCATATTTTTCGTCGAATCTAACTAAAAGTTAAATGAAGAAGTACACTGTCTTTTGTTTTGGCGCATTGTCGAAACAAAAAATTTTGGCCATTTCAACCGAAATAAAATGAAATTGTTAACCATGCATGACATTGTTTATTCACTTGTCATGTCATGTTGATGGAAACTTGTTCTACAATGAACTACAAGGTGTTGTTTGTTTGTATTAGAATACATGAAAATTGAACGCATGGGGTAGTTAAAAATGAAGGTCGACCGTCAAATTTAATAAATGAGCATCAAATAATATTTTCTTTTGATTCTATTTCCCTAGAAAAAAAATGTTATTTGTTGTTTTTTTTTTAGAAATCAACTTTAATCTTCATTTTACTCTATCTTATATTTTCAACTCCCATCTATTCCAATGCAAATAAGCAAGACTCGGATCTATCACATTTTAATATGGGAGCATTTTGTTGCTTAGTTGAAATTCTACAAGATTTTATTGTAAAATGAGTTAGATTGAAAGAGAATCAAAGAGGTGAGATATAAAGGTTCTAAACTGATGATGGTAAAGTGGACCACATCTCATTAAAATTTAACTGAAATTACATTAACCACCAAAGGCTGGATAAAAAAGCATAATAAATAAACAGTAGAAGGCCAACACTATGTTTAATTCTACAAAAACAAAGCATAATTCTATAAAAACAAAGCAAATTAATATTTCCATGCGGATTTTGTTAGTAAAAATCCCTTATGTGACTCTTAAACTCAAAAGAATTCTTTTGTAGTTGGCCTTCCATAGAGGTTTCATAGGACTACTTTGTTTTTTTCTTTTTTTTTTATGCTTGTAAAAAGCATTGGCGAATTTGACACATGTTTTTTTACTAATGTCAAATTCGACAATACTTTGTTCCTCTTTAAAGCAGTCGAAATCCTATTTTTTGCTTCATCTTTCTTCATTCAAAGTCATCCCTCTATTATTTTAAATATTGACTTTGGAGGCATCAAGATGATTATAGAATCCAAGAAAAGCAAAGAAAATGATTGTGCAAACTAAGCAAACCATTTACTTTACGGGTGCAACACATATACCAGTGAAACTTATTCAAGTGCAACTACCACATGAGTTCAAATCATAAGTTGAGGGCTCACAACACTGTAGAAAATTATATTTATATGTCGGGACCTTTACACAAACCACTCAAAATCTATGAAAATTACAACGATAAGCCGCAAGACCAAACGGAGTTTATTAGTCCAATAAACGAAATGAACTATTTGGATTTCAAGTACAATGCCGACAAGAATGAAAAAAAAAAAAATGAGGGCAGCCGATGGGTTCAGTAATACATAGTGGTGCCCACAGGCCAAGCCCAACCAGAGACGAGCCCACATTGTACATAAACTGGGCTCAATTTTAGCCCTTGGGCTACACATGGGCGTTACGTTCCTGACTAATTGTTAAATGGGGCAGGCACGCTTATAGGGCTGGCCTGATCCGTCCCTCCCCGCCCCACCCAAAAAACTTAACTCAGTAGGGTGCATATATGCTGCAAATAGCCTGTGCTTGACCTACGTTTCAGGCCCTGGTGAATATATGTTGTAAATATGCTCAGTCTAACTTTTAGGCCCACTGTGTGATTTTGGTCTAATTTATGTCCAGAAACGCCACCCTGGACCACAAACACCTGTAGATATAACCACTTCATCTGTAGTGGGTCCAGTTGATATGGGCCGTTTGATGGGAAAAAGGTAGGGCCCACACAGGATAAATAGTTGCTCTATCTAGACAGGAATACTGAGCACCACCACATCGTTGTGGATTAAATTCCCCCTCCCCTCCTCTCCTTGTCTCTCTGTCTCTCTTTGACAATGGAAGCTCTCGTCTTCTCATCATTCATCTCTCGCATTCCAAGAAATGCCCCTCATCAATCGATGATTCCTCAGCATTTCACCAACAGAAGGAGGAAATCTTTCCTCTCACTTGGCCCGTTTCGGCCATTCCAACCTCCTTCAATCATTTGCATGGCGGTAATTTCAAACACCCAAACGCCCTCCCTGGCTTAATCCCAATACAGACAGCGTACGGGCATTTCATTTCTGCCTCGTTCGCGGTGGAATTTCCAATGCACCCCATGTGTTTGATGTAATTCCTGAGAGACAGAAAAGTTTGTCTTCATGGGTTTTGATTGTTGTTGTTTGGTGTAGGAACCGTATCTTATAGCGAAGTTGGATTCAGCGGAGAAAACGTGGAAAGAATTGGCGGTATGATTTTGTACTTACCACAGTTAATGACCGTCACTGCTGTATATTTCTGGAGGACTCTTACTCAATGGATCACCCTTTTTTTTTATTGTAATACTTGCACACCCACACCTACAGCTAAAGATGCCACCCAAGTCCCTAACCGCCGGAGCTACAACCCGGGGCGGGCATGGTTCCTTGTTGTTTCTATGGAAAGGAAGATGCCTTGCCATTAAGCTATTAGTGATTGATGAATCACATCTATGTTAGATATAGCTTTTGGAATGTTGTTGAGCATTTTTTTTTTCACGATTGCTGAGTTGTTATGGCCGACTTAAGTTTTGTAACGTGCGTTTTGAGTGCGAGGATCCAACACTTGTATGGATTATGGAGTGTGGGAAGGTTTCCATGTTTTGGTGGTATAAGAATAAAGGTTAGTGAGGATTAGGGGATATATTGGTATTGGCCTATGGCGACTAGTTTTTTCTATCTGCAGTTAGTGGGGGGAAAAAAGAGGGATACTGGATACAGCAGATTGCTGTTTCATCCCCCATTTGCGGGTTTTCACCATTTACCCTAATTTACACATGGAATCTAATGTCGCATTAAATGCAAGCGTGTAGCTGCATATTTCATATGATTTTAGGTCATGATGGCTGTTTCTACAGAAATTATATTTATGTCATTAAAATGTCATATGCTGCCATAAAAATTAAAAAGAAAAAGGCATCAGTGTTTTTACATAAAAATTTATATTGAATATCACTGGTCAATGTGGTTGTGTGTCATTTGCAATTCAGATAAATTTGAAGAGAATATTTCACAACATGTCAGAAACACAAGCACAGCACTTCTTCTGTTTAGGAGTATCGATGCTACAAAGATGATGATCCAGTGCCTACCAACTATTGTTATATTGGGTTACAAACTATTCATTCATTGTGATATTTATCTTGTGTTGATGACACTTGCATACAATTGAAGCAGTTTGCTCTTGACTGCAGGTCAAACTGGCAGATCCTGATGTTGTCTCAAATCCTAGTGAATATCAAAAGCTTGCTCAATCTATGGCCGAGCTTGATGAGGTAGTGAAGAAGGAAATGAATGAATCTTCTGATTTGTTAGCTGAATTTTGTAAAATAATGTTCTCATTTGAGGTGCGCAGAAGTCAGAATGCTTTCTGTTGCCATTTCTTTACCTCTAATATTTTATTCTTTTTTGCTTATCAAACAGGTAGTGTCAATATATAAGAAATTCAAGGACTATGAAAAGCAACTAGAAGACACAAAAGGTTGATGCCCTTGTTTCTCTAGCTTAATTCATTCAAGATTTAGTGAAAAACATGTGTTCACTGCTGATTATGTCTTTGTGGCAGCGATATGATCAGTGTTGTTGACTTTATCTTTGTTGCAGCTTTGGCAAAAGAAGATAACAGTGACCAAGATATGATAGAGATGATAGCTTCTGAAGTTGCAACTTTATCTAAGCAGCTTAAAGAGCTTGAGGAGAAATTGAAGGTTCTAGCTTTCCATGCCTTCACTTCGTAAAAAAGATTTAATTTTAGTAGTTTTGTGATGGGTATAATGCTATAATGGCATGCATCATGATAATATTATTTTAATTGGCAAAACTCTCTCTCTCTCTCCCTCTCTCTCTCTCTCTATCTCTCTCTCTATATATGTATGTGTGTGTGTGTTTCCCTTCATGGGAGCCGGCTTTCTTTGGACACTGCAAAACCCTGCAAGTAGTTATTTATTGCTTGTTGCTTATGCTGTGCCTGTTGCAGGCTTATGTCTCCAAAGAAACCATTACATTGTTTTAATGGATATTGGGCTGGCTTTCTTTGGACACAGCAAAACCCTGCAAGTAGTCATTGCTTGCTGTTTATGCTGTGCCTGTTGCAGGCTTATGTCTCAAAGAAACCATTACGTTGTTTTAATGGATATCAAGATGGAAAATTTCAATATTAGGCAGCTATTATTTAAAAGAAAAAAATTGTTCAAGTTAAAGATTTGTGGGCTAGGTGGAGCAGTGATTTTGAGCAGTTTAGATTTTTAAGATGTACCCTAATGATGGATTTCTAGCAATTAGCTTAGAGAATTCTCTTAGTCAAGCTGTTAGAGAATTTGGAATCCTATGAAATTTAAAATGTGGGTATCTTGGTATGAGGGATGTCATAGCTTTATGACTTTTATACATCCAAGATTTGTCAATCTTTTAACGAAACTTGGCCTATTGAGCTTAAACTCAATCCTAATTAAATCGAGTTGAGCTAGCTTGCCAGTTGTTTCGGCTTGTTGACAGCCCCATCTATGGTAGAGTTGCTTTACTTTATGCATTTGAAGAGAGATTAGTTGAAGGATTTGCTTGAGTGTCAAAGGAGGGCTTCTTTACTTATCCTAGGGGGATTAACTAGGCAGTGGATCCTCTATGTAAGGAGGTGTTTCGTTGTCCTGAGATAATTCATGATAATGTTCTTTAGTAGGCCTCTGTCATTTTTCCCCCTCTTGTACTTGAGGCCGGGCCCTTGCATTCTTTGCATAAAAATATATATTTTCACAGAGCGAAAAAAATAATTTTCTTGCCATCTGATTCTACAAGTGATTATTTAAGGTCACAACCTGCTCCATAGTTTGTAATTTGGGTTCTAGTAGTTGTTCCCTGCTGGCATATTCTACTTTTGTGTCAGTACACGTAGTTCTTTCATGTATTTTCCGTTCATGTTCTTTCCATTGACTGATAGGTACTACTGCTTCCTAGCGATCCTTTGGATTCACGGAACATCTTGCTTGAAGGTTTGACTTTTCCCACTTCTTAGTCTTGTAAGGTAGCCTTCTCTGTCATTTTCCTGAGGTTTTTTAAATGTAGTGTACCTCAAGCAATCTTCAGTTGGGTTAATCAAACCTCTATCTTGTGTTACATTCCTGATTACCCTTGCATATAGAAAATTAATGTTCATTTAATGAATAAAAGTAATTGGTAAATTTGTTGTTTCCAACCTTTTTTTCCTAATAAATAACCATAGTGGTTTCTTTCCCTTCGTTCTCCTGAACTCCTTTGCTAAATTTTAGCTGTGGTATGAAATTGTTCTTAATCTCGAATCTGAATGTCAGTTGTCTTTCAAAAAATTAGCTTTTAATGGAAATTATGCCATTGGTTTGCAGTGAGAGCTGGTACTGGGGGTGATGAAGCAGGAATATGGGCCGGTGATCTTGTAGGTACATATTAGTTTTTAGCATTCTTAATTGTTGTGTATAAATTATTTTACGTTGATAAAGAAATTTTAGTGACAGAAAACTATGACTAGCACAAAAATGGAATTACAAAGAAAATTGTTGTTTATAAATATATCATATAGATCAGCTCAAGCTGTACCTCAGCTGGTTAGGGAATAACGAAAAATAAAGGTAAACTACAACTGTATAAATTATTCTTGCAAATATTTTTCGTTATCCTTTTCTATTATGTGTCACAAAGATTTAATGCATCAAGGTAGCAAAATATTTGCAAGCATTTAACATCCAGATATTCCTCTGGTGGGTACTCATAAAATCAAGTTGTTCACTTAATTGCCACAGGTTTTTTTCATGATTTAATATTGAACATCTTTTTGTCTACCTTCTGCTCTAGCCAGGCTATGAGACTTTGTCTTGTCTTATTTTTTGTTTTGATTTTTTTTAAGTTAGTGACAATGGAAACAATTTTATTCTGTGAATAATATTTTAGACAACTACTTCAGGTGCGCATGTATCAGAAGTATAGTGAGCTCAATTCATGGAGATATACCACAATTTCTAGTTCAGAGGTGCTGTCTTTACTCTCTATCCAGCTTCTGCTAGTCTTTTTTGTATTTTATCTGATTTTGGGCCACTCATGGAGGTAAATTTCATTTTTCAGGCTGAAAAAGGTGGAGTCAAGACATATGTTATGGAAGTCAAAGGAAGTCGGGTCTATAGTAAATTAAAGTATGAGTCTGGTGTTCACCGTGTTCAACGTGTGCCTCAGACAGAAGCTCAGGGTCGTGTTCATACATCAACTGCAACTGTGGCTATAATGCCAGAGGTGCAATATGATTCTCTTATAAATGATATTTATTGTTTGTGAAGGCCGTGCTTGAATGTATAGTCAACTACATATAGAAGAAAGGAAAACAGCAGAGAAGGCCACTGAAAATGTCTTATTGGTGTTCTCATATAATTTAATGAGCGAAGGCCACTTAAAATGTCTTATTGGTATTGTGATGTATAATCGTTCTGCTTGTTTTAATTTACTTCCACTTGAATGTCTTATTGGTGTTCTCTTATAATAGTTCCTCTTGTTTTAATTTATTGTGCTAGTTAAACTAAAACAAGCCAAATGATTATATATCACAATAGTCATTCCAAATAATGTTGAGTCCAAATATTAGTCCTCAGGAACCTTGCATCTCTCTCAGACAAACACAAAATGCAATGTGAAGTAAATGAATACAATTTGAGACTGGTTTCCCTCTATTGAAAAGGTTAAATTAACCAAACAAAGACAATATTTACATCAAACACAGCTCAAGATGCTAACTGTGCATGTTGGACTGGAAAGGTTGAAGAACTGTGTTTGCAACTTAGTTTTTATATAAATGGTAGAGCATAGAATTAGCGGTACTTTGACTCATTTCTGTAGTTATGGATTTTACTTCTTGTTTTCTCAGTGTCATATATTCTTGGAGGCTGGAACCAGTCCTTTTTGCTGCTACATTTTATATCTATCCTTTTCTCCTCTTTTGACATATATTCTTGGTGTTTTGCTTTCCCATTCCTAAGCATTTGTGCTCTTTTTCATTGCTTCAGGCTGATGAGGTTGAGGTGGTAATTGATCCAAAAGATATTGAGCTTTCAACAGCTAGATCTGGCGGCGCTGGAGGTTTGACCATGAAAATATTTAATGATTCTTTGTGCTTTTTTTTTTTTTTTTTGCACTAGATAACATGACTAGAACCTGTGACCTCATTGTTGAGAGAATGAGAGCCTTCCAACCGTGCAATAGGTTCTTGTACTTTGTGATAAAAACATTTCCTGGTTACATCCTGCCTTTGCAACGTTATCCTACAATTTTAACTTATGCTTTGACTGGGATCTCATTAGTAAAGCTGTTTAGATTGCATTGTGTCACCACCATGATCTTATCATGCAGGGCAGAATGTCAACAAGGTGGAAACTGCTGTAGATCTTTTCCATAAACCAACAGGAATCCGTATCTTTTGCACTGAAGAAAGGACTCAGCTTCAAAATAAGAGTCGTGCAATGCAGTTATTGAGAGCAAAATTGTATGTTTTCCACCACCGTCATCGTTTTATCCCAACTTTTTTATGCTGTTTCCATGAAAGAAGAATAAGGCTTTTAGAGTAGTTTATGACAACTAATCACCGATATATTCCTATAACTATAACGTCAACCTGTCTTTTCTCGTGTTAGTTTTAACTCAAACTGATCTCTATTCGATGCTTCATTATCCTGTAATTATTATGATAGTTGATTAGAGATTTATGTTGAGAAATTATGTAACTGCATATTAGCTAGATGCTTGATATGGTATTTGGTAGAAAACCTGACAAAAAAGAAAAGCACACTAAACAAAAATGTTGATCTTAGAATTATATATAAAAAAAAGTCCAAAAAATTAGAAATAAACAAGTGCTGGTGGATTAATGTGAACATTGTAAGCCCTGATACATTTGGGGACATTACCTTTATTTTGTTGATGAATTTGACATATTAGGCTTGTAATTCTTCATGTGAAATTGCTTCTAGTCACCATTGAATGATTTTATTTTTCTGAAGACGCCAAAAGATGTTGATCGGAATATTTTTAAGTAAATTCTGGTAATATACTTTGAGGTTCTATGAAGTTATGTACTTCCCTCACTACATGATTTGGAATGCTTGCATCCCAATCGTCTAATTCTTTTCATATATTTGTAGTGCAATTTGGGAAACATCAAACATGACCAATTTATTTCTCTACTATTGTGGAAACAATCTGAGTTATTTCCCATGAATGTGGCTTAAATATACTGATATACATCTCATTTTACATGGATTGAGATAGGTCATGATATATCCTTGCTATCACATTTGCTTGTTGCAGATATGAGATGAAATTAAGGGAACAACAAGAATCGATAAGAAATCAGAGAAAATCACAGGTTGGGTATCTTCATGGAGCTACATGAAGTATGTATGGCCACAGTGAGATTCGTCCTAATTAGATATGTTGGAATAAAATTCTTGCATATATCTTCCCTTCATCTAATCTTGTTTTATATATAACGTTTCAAGCTGACTTTTCCTAGTGATTGTATTTGGCAATGTCAAGAAGTGCATTTAAATGTATCCTAGATTTTAATCTCTTGGTATCTGAACGTGGCTTCATCTTCAATTAAATTGGTGAACTTCCATGTATTGTCCTCTTCACTTGAAATTGCCAGTTGCTTACAACTAATGCTTGCATACTTGGATTATGAGCAGCACGAAGATGAACTGCATGTTGAAGTATACCCACCTTTAGTTTTTATACTTTGAAACAACAATATCTCAACCTCAACAAGAGGGTTCTACAAAAGAAAAAGGCCTCTTGGGGAGCCTGTAGAAAATGTATTTCATACACTTGCATGTAAAATTATTTACTTTGTTTTTAAAATTATTTTCTTTTTTTTATATTTTAAATTATAGTTAAAATGCTTTTTTAATGAAAGTTAATTGATGCTGTTGGGTTTAAGGCATCACATGTAAAAGTTGCTTGTCTTGCTGTTTGAAATATTCAGGTTGGTACTGGTGCTCGTGCAGAAAAGATTCGGACATACAATTACAAGGTGCTCTGTTTGTTTTTCTTTTTCAAATTTTTTGAAGATTCAAATTGTTTCTGCTGCATTGTGGATTGGATCTTACTGAGCTCCTTTATTGAATGATCAAGATCTCTCTAGGCTGATCAAATTAATTTTGATAAATAGCACAATACCCCCACTGAGTT
Organism: Sextonia rubra; assembly: GCA_037013555.1. NCBI lineage: Eukaryota > Viridiplantae > Streptophyta > Magnoliopsida > Laurales > Lauraceae > Sextonia > Sextonia rubra. Next base: position 10,412,636 of record JASUAD010000007.1, on the reverse strand, counting down.
TTTGGCATCTCACTATCGAATGGTTGGGGGTCTTGAGGAATCTAATTCCCCATCAGTTAGGTCTATGGAGCTGAATCTTGTCAGTTAAAGGAGTGTTCTTCATCATCATCATCGTCAAGGGCTTGTTCCAACTATTTTAGGTTTGCCTACATGAATTTTATTTGTCCATTTTGATAGCAACCGCTATTTTGATCCTTAATAATGAGCCAAATCTTTGGTTAGGTTTCACTTACTCAGATTTATCCTTACTACTTTCTCTTATGTCCTCTTCGACTTACCATTCTCCTTGGTGGGCCATCACCTACTTAGAAAAACTTTTCCTCAACAATTTCGTTGTTGGCCTGCATGGAACATCTCCAAACCATTTCAAGCAAGTTTTTCTTAGTTCATCACCTATTGATGCTTCGCTTAAATGCTCCTAAAAGCACTTATTTTTTTATTTTGTCTTTGTACTCATTTCTGCTTTTATCTTTCTTAGTTTTACTGCACATCTATCTCAACATTCTCATATCATTTAAAGAAGTATTCTCTAAGAGACAAGATTGTTGGCCCTCTAGTTCATTAAGCTATGGTGAGAAGCTATATGGAGAGGAAAGGAAGCCTGTGTTATGGGGTTCTGGTTTTATAATGAATCTAATTGAGGTGTGGGAGGGCTAGTTTTTTCATCATTTCCTCTTATTAATGGAGTTTATGTTCTAGAAGAATGGGTAGATAGGAGGGTGTGAATGGGTACAACTGATGGGTGCTATTTAGTAGCATTGCTTTCTCAGCCATGAAGAGCGAATCACCAATTCAAAATCCTATAGCTAGCTTATGCAATATCAACTCTCCTCTAAAGATCCTTGCATTTGGATGGACTACAATCCTAAGAGACCTGCCAAACGGGTCAAGTTGAGCAAATTCGGGTTAGGTCAACCTGAACCCGAATTTGTTGGTCCCAACCTATAACTAACCTGTTTTTTTTAAATGTTAGAAACCTTCAACTCGCACCTGTGGCGTGTCAACCCAACCTAATCTGTCTAACCCGAATTTAATATGAGTTGGGTCGGATTGACCTGACCTGACTTGTTCAATCTCTTTGTTTTTGTGTGATCCAACTCATTTTATGTAGCTCAATTTCATTTGTAAAGCTTTCCTTTGATCCAAATTCATTTCAAGTGTTGTATTGAGCATGAATGTATAATTTACTAATTTCCAAGGTGTAAAAATTGGGGCCGAGATCCATTAACAATTTCTAGCCCATTTATTGAGAGAATCCCTTCCCAAATTTGGTTCAACTTTATAATGTCATATTTGAGCTTGAGTATAAGACTCATCAATGCTATTATATTCGATTAATATCCATATTTAATGGTAAATTTTTATGCTTAACTACCCAACATAAAAATAAAAACGCAAATCAATATTCCAAGTACAAAAACATCATATTGTCAAATAAGAAAAAACAAGTCTCATATTCTAAGTGTCAAAATATTTAAGCATGCAACATAAAAATAAAAGAGACAAACTATTGCATAACTTCTTTGCATAAGACTACGAGTCACACGGTTTACGACCTACAAGAGTATGAAAAGTCACATGAAAACTGAAAAGTCATGGTAAATTAGTAAAACATAAACGGGTCAATCGGATTAGGCAGGTTGACCCTAACTCTACCTGTTTTTATACGGGTTGGTAAACTCTTACCCGTGACCAACCCGTAATTTAAATGGATCGGGTTAGGTGGGTTAGAAATAAATCCGGTTGGCACGTTGGGCCAATTTTTACCCACTCTATTAGGGGTTACCCTTACCATGGATAGCCTTTGGCGAAGAAAGAAAATTATTATTAATGCCTACCTTATGTGTTTAGAAGAAGTAGATTCAATGAATCACTTGTTGGATTGATCATGTCTTATAGAGGTTTGTTAACTGTTTTACTATGGTTTGGCTGCAGTTGGGTTGTACCAAATACTCTTTTTTTTTTTTTTTTTTTGAGGCTTGGAAGATCTGTGTGGACTCACCCATGGGAAGAATCATGTGGAAAGCTTCATCTTTTGCTATCATTTGGGTTGTTTGGAAATAGAGATTTGCATTGCTTTGAAAGAGTGTCTTCTAATGTGGTCTTCAATGGAAATATTAAAAATTAATGTCTGGGCTTGGGTTTTTGTTCTTCCCCAGTTTAAAATACACTACCGACATGCATCAGGAAATGTAATGGGGTTGCACTTTCCTCCCCCTCTATGTTCCTACTTCCTAAGCTTTGATATGGCAGAGATACACTAATACCGACAATCATCAGGAATTGTAGTGGTTGATATGGCGGTCACCTCCTTCTGAGGGCTCTCTTAAGCTTAATTTCGACTGGAGTGTGATTGGCATTCTGAGTGCAACAGGAATAGGAGGGGATCATTTAGAACAATGGGGCTGTGTCTATTCTAGCTTTCTTGGGCCGCAATGGTGGTTGTTCTATTAATGAGGCGGTAATGTTGGCTTTGAGGATTGGTCTATGTGAAGCTTATCGCCTTAATCTTCAGTAGATTTTAGTGGAAAAGGATTCTTCTGTGCAGTTCAATGGGTCTCTGTTCTTGTCTAAGCATGCTCCATATTTTGCAAATGTGGTGGACTTAGCTCAGCATCCTGATGCTTTTCTCCATGTGAAGCTCGACAGACAATCACTCAGCGAATGAAGGGTTCGAGTGTTGAAGTTTGGTTACAACTAATCATGGCTTATCTTTTATGCCATGTAGTTTTCTTATTAAAAGTTACCATTCCAAAAAAATAAGGAAAAGTTTTTTGAGTGCTTTACTGCTTCAATAAAAAATGTGGGCAATTTGAATCTAAAAATTTCTTTAAGTTCCAGAACTTTGACGAGGTCAACCAGGAGCTAGTTGATTTTGACCAGATAACCAAGGCCAGAATGAATCATATTAGATGGTAATCATGGCACCGATGAGAGGTTCATTGGACCCTAACACATAGATCAGGTCCATAAGTGGTATGTTGCAACCATATTAGCTCACACATTGGAGATCCCCGCTGTACATCATGTTGCCTGGACCAGGAATCATGTTAGTCTGGTGCCTTACAAAAGGGGAAAATTTGTTGAAAGCTCTCCAATGGTCCTCGTGCAATATACATATACGGCTAGCACAATGGTCAATGCTGTCTTCTTTTCATCCAGGTTATTACTCAGTGGTCCAGTTGTTGTGACTGCATTTGGAGCAACATAAGGGCATAGCCTTTTTAGAGGAAACCTTCCATAACATAAATACATATTTTTTAAGGAAAATTGAATTATATGAACTTTGTTCCATTTGACAAGCACTGGACAAGTATCAACTTTTAGTTCATTGATAATTGCTGATTGCTTGTGGCTACAAATGGACTGCTTTATGGATGGTAGTGTGGTCGATTGAGAATCTTGAAAGGAAAACTGTCTTATCTGTGTTCCATGAAACATGCACTGGATAAACATCATGTTTCTGTTTATTGACCACTTGCTGCACCCATGGCTACATGTGGACTGCTTTATGGACAGCTGTGTGGTCAATTGAGGGCCTTGAAAGGAAAAATGCGTAGCTGTCCACTTGCCATACGAACAAAGACACTGTGGATAAAAAATTGTCTTTTTGTGAAAATGTTGGACACACTTTCTGAAGTTTAGAATGTGTTGTTTTCAACTTGGTATTCATAATTTGTGATATTTATTTTTCTAATATTATTTCTTGAAATCATCTGATAGGATAATAGAGTTACCGACCACAGGCTGAAGATGAACTTTGAGCTCACATCCTTCCTTTCTGGTGATATTGAGACAGCTGTTCAGGTATGCCTTTACAGGATCTGCCATTTCTTGGCTTGTTCTTCATTATCTGTTGTTGCAGAAAAATAAGTAGTGTAGCATCTCACAACTAACAGAAATGACTCTTAAATGTTACTGAATTTTTTTTATTCAAAGAAGAAAATCAAGAAAAAATATTGTATAAAAGAAAATAATATTAAAGAATTGCTGTAGATAAAAAAATTTATTCAAAAGATGAGATGTCAGACTTGAGATCTAAATTCTTCTTGATCATTTTTATGTGAACTTACGGAGCAAATGCAATATGAATACGATCACCCTTGAAAAGAACTTTTGACAAAATTAAAGCTGACTGTCAAGAATATTGAAACAGCGCAAGGAAAGAAGATTAGCCAACGGGCTAATCTCTAAGCCAAAAGGTTTAGGGATGGAATGTCTAGGTGCCTCACCAAAGACAAACAAACTCTCTCAACTGAGAACCAAACTCAAACTCTTTATTCAATATCAATGTCTTATCCCGTGAAGGAATTACATCCTTATTTATAACTAAGATATCATCTAAGAAAGGAAACAACTAATTCTAAACAAATAAGAAGTCTCAAAACCAAACATGACTGGACTTGCCAAATATTAATAAAGCAACTAAAATATCTATATAGCAGGCGTTGAAACATAGTTTAAAAAAGTCTTTTTCACTCAGTTTGACTTGGTCAAGTAGAACCACCTTTTGCAGAAATATGGAGACTTGATGACAAACTTGATAAGGTTAGGACTTGATCAAGATTCTGTTGATTTGGCTGAGGCTCATTGGCTCGGTGTACATTTAAATAGGAAAAATGACTATATTCATGAATTTTTATTACCAAATCATTTATATTTATATAAAAACACATCTGCCAACTTTTTACCTACATGATTTGACCAAGGCCTGGGCAAGTTTTCAAGTTGACTCAACTAAGCAACCTTCAATGGCAAGTTCTCTAATTTCTAAGAATTGGGCCGAACATTGCTTGGCCCTTTTTTTACTGGTAAACATTGCTTGACATCATCAGCTGGAATCACGCTTGGTCAGGAAAATGTGAAGTTTTTTCCCCTTTTATGGAGGATGAGCTTTTTTTTTTCTAATGCATATATTCTTGCAGTCTTGTGCTGCGATGGAACAGAAGGAACTCCTGGAAGAACTTGCTGTATCCGTGGGTGCATCTGCAGTCTAACCATTCATTTATTCCTGTCGACAAGTTTGCAAAGTGGTTTTGAAAACCATAACAGTGGCCCAGAATGGGTTTGGCTATTCACAGACAGATTACATCGACAGCAGGCTGGCAAGTGGTGTAAATCTCTGTATATCGGACAGTTTATATAGATGGTGGCTTATGTTTACCATGTAATATACTTTCTCCATGAATAGATTTAGAACGGTTTCCATTATTTTGTACAAGCATTGTATCCGTTCATACTCACATATCTCCTATCATTAAATTCCTCCTTGTTTTTTACTGCTTACCATTGATTTAAGTTCCCAAATGCATCATCTAGATGGGGAACTGAAGAATATTTCCTTCCATTGGAATGGTGACAGACATCCCAAGCACAAAAAGGGGTTGTGTTTTGCCTTTTAGTTTTAAAATACTAGTCTTGCTATAGCCTTCTTGAGGGCCCCATCTGCATCCTTGGAACTTAGCTTTCCTGTTCTAAGTAACTCTTAACCAGCTGCGCCTAAGGTTACCAGTAATTTGTTTTTGCAACCTCCTAGTGGGGCCCACTTGATCACCATCTGAGCGGACATAGAGGGACCCCTCAAAAGTCACCAATCCCTTTTTTATACCCATTCGAAAGGATTGTACCCATTGGCAGAGCCAAGATTTTCTTTCAATGTGGGCAAGCAATGGTTGACTAATAGCTGCGTAGCTACATTTATTTTAGAGGGGATTGATAGTATTTTTTATCATTATAGTTTTTCTATCATTTAAAAAGTATTTATTTATTTATTTTTCATAATTTTTCAATAATATCCAAAGAAATAAGATTCTAATTTGAAAATACCTAAATGCTTATAAAAATATAATTTCTCAAAAACTTTAAGGATAGATGAAATATCAAAGTAATATGACTTATCATAACGAATCCAAACTACTCAACATAATCATTTATGCATATAGGACTAAGAATTGTATCTCACTTGAATTAAAGTAGGGCTCATGCTTGATTTTTCACTTGTAAACAAATATATCCATCATTTATGAAGAAATTGAATGGTTAGTTATAATCATTTAATGTACCACAATGCTTGTCATAGACGTGAATGATTGAAAATCCATTGACTGATTACTTGTAATCATTTGATGGGCTACGATGCTTGCAATAGTATAGATGATTGAAAGCATACCATTGATAGCCATTTACTAATATTATTAAAATGATGAATAATCAAAGTCTAATATCCACGCTGCTTAGAACAAATACTATCTCATATTTTCCCCAAATATTCCTCTAATAAGAGTTAGCCTTGGCCCACTATAAGATTGAGCACATAATATTTTTAATCATATGCTCAATAAAGTGGGACCAACTCTTATTTGAGTAAAATTTGGGAACAACCAAACTAATGAGAGTAGTTGAGTTTTTAATAGTTTTGATTTCTATTGAGATTGTCTCACTATCCTTTGATTTAATAGTCACACAATTTAGTAGTTGTTTAATGATAGACTCAATTATGGATGAGGGTTTGAAATTCAATCCTAAGAAGAAGTTATGTAGCCAAATTTATTTGCAATGACACAATTGCGGTGGAAAAATATTTGGGAGAGAAAATAGATGATTGGTTACAAGTTGCAACCATTCTTTAAAATTTAGAAAATGATTTACTTACTCTTTTTGCAACCAAATGAAAGGTATAAGTATCCACAAGTCTTTTTTAAATTCTCTCTAACTGTGTAAAATAAAAAGTAGATAAGTGGTGGCAAATTTGTAAGGTACCATAAAATTCTTGAAACTACTTTCATAACTTCAATGACCATCCAAAGTTGAGTGGGGCACCCCCTTTGCCTGTGTTTGTACCGTTGGGTTGACAGTCCATCTTATAAGTGGTGAAAGCTTGTGGACCATTGAATAAGGAGTTAGGATGATCATGTGTGCCTCATATTTTGTACACAAGTATGCCTTGACTGCATGTTTCAATCCCTCATCTCCATCCTCAAGTGGAGCCCCCAAGTGGGCCCCACATCAAGTTCCACATGGGAGTTACCATGTAAATACTACCCATCTAGGGTTATGTAAATGCAATAAATGCAGGCTTATGCAGAGTTACTTGCACTTGAGCTCCACCTTTCATGTAAGGGCCTGCTTGTTTGCATTCAAATACATTAATGGCGACGTGAATTATATCAAATGATTATTATTAAAGAGCTAAGGGGTGAAAAATGAGGCGGAGATGTGGGTAGGACTCATTTGCTTGCGTATTGAATTATTTGTGTTATTGCTGGGTATTTATTTCTTTTTTCTTTTTATTCTATTTTTCAAAAAGAAAAAGGTGAATTGAAGTATAAATTTTATATATTCATTTCAATTCCCATTTATTCCAAAGCAAGTAAACAGGCCTTACGAGATTAAACATAAAGCAGATTAGCCTAATAACCCATGCCAAGCACATGCATATCTACCTATTATATTTATAGAAATAAGTACAAATAATATATAAAAAATTAAAAATTAAAAATTAAAAACTTTAGTTAATATATACATATATATGAATAAGCACAATTATTATTAAATATCCATCTATAATGCATAGCACCAAAATAATAGATATGCAAACATCCATTATCAGTATCAAAGCTTTTTCTAAACTATTAAATATTCATCTAAAATGCACCGAATATATCACAAATAACAATAGATGCACAAAGAGTTATCTTCATAATCAAAGCCTTGTCCTAACTATATTGAGGTCGACTACATGATTTTTTTTTCTTCATTATGATCTATCCTGAGCCAGACATATAATGAGTAAGAAAAAGGAAAAATTAAATTGAAAACCCTCTATGTTAATATATAATAATAAGACTTAAGCGTTGACTTCATTTGGTCTTGAGTAAAACTATTATGGGTAGGTTTCTAGTCAAGATATCATGACCCACTATTAAATAAGTTGATATAGAGTGATCTCTCAAATCCCTCAAGTGAATAAATGATCCATAATATAGTCTTACATAACTATCCATAGACAATCTCCTAGGTATGAAAATTTGACTTAAACCTTAATAAAAAAACTTTTTTAAAAAAAATTCAAAACAAAACTTAAAAAATATGATTTAAACAAGTAACTTCACCTAAACTTAAGCTGCATTATTATTAGGTAAGTCACAGATCAGGCAATCCCAAGTCATTATTACATGGGTGAAATATGGACTAACCAAGTAACCACCCATGCTCCATATGGATAACCTTTTGTTCTTGGCAGGTTTTTTCACAATGATATACATGTATTAGTCTAATTATCACATGGGCCAATAAAAACAAACTTTGAAACGAGGAACCATATTGAATTACAATTATTATTAATTTTTTTAAGAATTGCTATCATGCATGTTGGACAACTTGGGCCATGATATACTATGACAATTTTCAAGTTGAGGGTGTAACTCATTCAATAAAAGAATTTTGAACTTATTTAGTAAAATAATATCGATTTGGCTGATTCAAAATTCTGAACGCTAAACATGGTTGTGTAATGTAGTTTGAAATGTTATAATAATATAACAAGGATGCCACATACATTATTTTATTTTATAATAGCTAATTATTAAAGATTAATAAAATGAGTATATTCTGACTTAATAATATATTAAAAGTGTCATAAATTTATTGTGGTAAGACAAAATCATATTTATGCACAATTTATGAATGATGACAGGGTTATATAAGACACATCTTTTATATTCTCTTTTACATTTATAAATATATGTTCAGATATTTTTGAAACAGTGAGCTAACAATTGATTTTTGAAATTCATGGGATAATTATTGAGATGTTGGAAGAAAACTAAATAATAAGGTAATTATTTTATTTGAAAGCCATTTATCAATCAAAATTGGATAATTTGAGTGTTTTTTTAATTATTTATATCATTATTTAAATTTTTAGGAGGACATGAGGATTATTAAACTATTTAGATCTCTCCACGGATTGGTTAAACTTTGTAATATTTTAATTTTTAAAATAAATAAAAAACAAATTAAGCTAACATTTTGAAAGTCTTGTAAATGAGTTAATAGTTTGAAATTTTCTAAATAATCCAAGCTCGGCCTGAATACTCAAATTTAAAGTCCAAGCTCAGTCAAAAGCAAGTTGGGCCAGATATGGGCTAAAACTGACCTGATCCATGAATACCCTTAGATAAGAAAATCTAAATAAGAATTTATTAATTAGAGATAGTGGAAGTTTGGACTCTTTAAAAGGAATTATCTCTTTATGTAGACCAAGGCCCAGCTAAATAATCCAGGCTTGGCCTGAATACTTAAATTTAAAGTCTAAGCTTAGGTTAAAGTGGGCTGGGCTGGATATGGACTTAGGACGGTCGAATCCATGAACATTTGTAGATAAAAAAAATCTAAATATAAATTGATTAATTAGAGAGTATGAAGATTGGACTCTTTAAAAGAAAACTACTTTTAAATTGGCATCTTCATTTAGATGGATGAAATAAAAATTTTTTTTAAAATTGATTCAAAATTAACATGGAAACTGAAACCAAATTTTCAAATAATTGCGAAATTGAAGCTTAATTGCAAAATCAAATCACATCCCGTTCATATATTATAATCATAATGGGATTACTTTCCTTTAAGAATCAAAATCAAAATCAAGTTCTTTATCTTAAAAAAATTATTATATTATTTTTATTGAAATGGTCAAATTACAGTCAAAATTCGTTTAAGATATAACATATAAGTTGTATTTAAAGAAAGGGGAGGGAGAACCGAGAGATTATTATGGGCATGCTTGTCTTCTCTAATTGAATACATATGCATTGTAAAACTTCTATTTGTGAATATCTGTGAATATCTGTAAATATGATTCAAATTGAAGAAATAGAAGTGAATTTCTAAAAAAATTATTCCATTAAAATTTCTCCCATGTAATGAAAAAAAGAGAATATGACAAATCAATACGCAGTCAATACCCAAATAATTCAAATCAATGATCTCTTACGAGCATATAATGTACATCTCATATATAGTCTAGTGCATGGGAGTAGAAGATGCCTTAGTGAGGGTAGGATAAATGAAAATGTGTCATGTTAGATAAGGGTTAATGAAGGAAAATTTCAGCATCCCTGTCCTTGATTTATTAGCTATAAAGTCGAGCGGTCATTTAACCATCGATGTTTTAGAAATTCAATGCAATGGTGGATAAAATTTAGAAGGGAGTGAAATTGTGTCTAGTGCCGGGTCATAGAGGTACAAGAGCGATTTCTGTCCCAAGGGGCTGACTCAAACAATTAGGGTAAACCTACGATTTTTACGTACTTATAAGAGGCGGATCCAAAATTTTCATGTGGACTACAACATAGATCCAAGTCCAATGGAGGTGACTGCCCCAACCCATATAGGTGGGTATGCTCCCTCATGAGCAAATAAAGACAATCAAAAGTGAGCCCAAATAGAACCATGGAGAATATTTCTCCAACTCAAGCAAGCACGCAGACGCACACACGAACAGGAGGCTGCAGCGGAGGTTCCCGGTTCCATAAAATAACCCCTTTGCGCACGGCGCCCGTGATTGGCTGCTCCCAAAAGACATCTCTTTCCTCTTATTGCCCGCAGCAGCGGTAAAAAGGAGAGAAAAGGCACCAGAGCCTACCCGTGAATCTCGGTCACCCCCAAATCCCCGCTTGATTCACTGGGTCCCACATCCCACATCCCCTCCAACGTCCATATCCACCGTACATTCTCACACCACCGGCCCCACCCAAGATCTCCCCACCCTGCCCGCTGCCCGTTAGAAAATATTGGAAAAAACCCCTTTTCTCCTCTTTCAATTTTTTTTTTTCCGGTTTCGTTTATGTGTTTTTTTTGGCCGTCTTCTTATCGTTTTCTCCGATCCCCCAAAATGCCGAATATCCGGTAAGATCGCTCTGAAAATTTTCACTAATCTTTCAAAGCTAGGGTTTTTGATTCGGAGTTTCTCCTTAGCTGGGGCTAGGGTTTAGATCGAAACGCGAATCCTCATTTCCTCCTCTCCTCGATCTGTTTAGGGTTTTCAATTGAATGAGACTCTGATCAGATTCCGCAGAAAGAGTGAGATTTGAGATTGAGAAGACTGCGCATTGAAGATTTTTGGGGCAAAGATCTATGCTTTCGGGCGGCTCGGATCTGCTGCTCGGTGATGAGTAGTCTCTGAGGGGTCCTCTGCTTGTGATGTGGAGGATCCCTGTCGGAAGGGGTTGTGATTGGAATCTGAGGGGTTTTGGTGTTTGATCGATCTTTCGTTCCTTTTTAGCCTTTTCGTTTGTTGTTGTGAATTGATGGTATGGATCGGTGGGTAAGAAGGTTTTTCGAACTGGGGCGGTGGTGATTTGAGAAGGAAAAGGGAGAAATTTGGAGTTTGTTTTGGGAGGATTCGGGCAGATGTTCTCTTCTGGAACGGATTCTGTGGGAGAAAACAGCGGTTCTGCGGGGTCGGAGTTGATTCTGACGCGGTTTGTTTGGCCTTATGGGGGGAGGAGGGTTTTCCTTACCGGCTCCTTCACGAGGTCAGTGTTGAATGAATTTTGTGAAGATTGTTAGATTTCTCGCGACTTGATTGCTTTTGCATGTACTTCAGAGCACGAGTTTTTGGAATTTTTTGGCAGATTAGATGTTTGTGATGCGCGTGGTGGAAATCTGAAACCACATGCGATGTGATTCTGCTTTCTTAGACTTTTTATTGCCTAATTGGACATGGGCACCTGGAATGGACAATGATTAGGGGGAAAAACAGGTGGAGCATAGTATCTCAACTAATACCTGCTTCTTTCAGTTTCCATTATGCCAAACACTGGTTGAGATTGCCATCCATTCTGTTTTTAAAATTTTTTCCCCACACATACTAGGTATGTGCCCTTTATGGTAAGCCACGAACTTGACTGTTGTATCCGACTAGCTTTTATGTTATGTTTTTGTAATGCTGCGGAAGAGGAAACGTGATGCGAACTTGTTTATGACTTTGTTTTGTCGTATCCAATTAGATTTTAGCTTTTATGTCATGTTTTTTTGTAACGCCTCGGAAGAGGAAACGTGCTACAAACTTGATTGTGACTTTGTTGCATCCCACTAGCTTTTATATGCTTTGAAAACTTGCATTAATGCATGTTATTGTAACGCCTTAGAAGAGGAAATGCACTCTGACTACCTGCCCAAATGGGAAACGTGTTTCCTTTGCATGTAGGAAACCAGTTGAGGAGCACCTGCCTCACCAAATGATGGAATAGGGCCATGCATGGTGCTTTTCTGTTCGTCTGCTGCAGAAGTTCTGTTACAGAAATGCGTCATTACAGAAATTTGATTTTTATAATATAGATTTAAAAATGATTGGAAGCGTCAAACCAGTTTCCCTTTGTTGTACATCTAGATGTGCATGTAAGAAGCAATTGTTTTACACGGCATATTTATAGTTTCCTATTTTGTTCAGCAATTGGGGAAAAACAATTGTGGTTGATTTGTTCTCGCTGCTATATCATAGAAATTAAGCAATTAAGGGAGAAACGGTTGTGATAAGGTGTTGCATATGTATTGTTTTGCCCTGGAAAAATGGATAGCATACAAGAGTGTTCTTATTAAACTACTGCAGTGTTTATACTCCGTGGAAGTATTAAATCAATGTTGAGAGTTTTTTTAGGTGGTCCGATCATCGGCAGATGTCCCCAGTGGAGGGTTGCCCTACTGTATTCCAGGCCGTTTGCAGTTTAACGCCTGGTTTTCACCAGGTGAGTGTTTTCATACCATCATCATTATTATCTTTTAGTCTTCTTCCATCCAGGTGAGTGTGTAGTGTGTATCTGCTTGAGGTACTATCTTTCTTTCTTTCTTTCTTTATATGATGTTAATCAACACTATATTTACATGAGGCACCGTAAGGTTTCTTCATGAGGCCCTATAAGGTTTCTTCTTATATGATGTTAATCAAGTGTGGCTGCTTAGATGTCCAATTCATGTTGATGACATCACCAACACAAACATTTTGAGGCATCTTTGTACTATGGCCTCTGCACAGCTAGAAGCTTTTCAACAAATTGCATTTGTGTATTTGTTTCTTAGTACATTTTTAGGACTGGGGCCAGGACCAGCCACATGACATTAGTTTTCTTGGTTGCTTATCAGTGTCCCCTTACGTATGGTCCTGTTGAAAACAGCTGCAATTATTGATGTTTATATTATTTTCTTGGAGTGGATCTCCTTTTGTTTTTCCAGGTTCTATTTACTAAAGATTTTTTTCATCTCATTGTTTTCTTTCACAAACAGTATAAGTTTTGTGTTGATGGGGAATGGCGGCATGATGATCACCAACCTTTTGTAAATGGGAGTTATGGGATAGTGAACACACTTTTTCTCACAAGGGAACCAGATTCAATGCCTGCAATCTTGAGTCCGGGTACTGGGACACCCGGCTTCAGATCAAACATGGATGTTGACAGTGATGCTTTTCCACGAATTGTAAGTTCATTCTATTAAAATGTGACCTATATATAGATATAACTGTCTGTTTTAATATGTCATTTTTATACATTGTCACTGATAGAAAAACAAAGTTGTCTTTGATTGCTTTTGTCCTTTTCATAGCTGGTACCATAGTTATGTAAAACTCCCGGCTCCTATTGTGTTGCCTGTACAATTGTTTGTTTTGGCATTTGTTTTGGGCTTCTCTATCAATTGTCGATTTTGTTTGGTATTATCATTGTGATGTACTAGCATTGATGGGCCATATTGATGGGCCCTACTTGATCCATGATGATGCAGTCTAGGCCCCACAAGCAGTCCCTATTCAAATTAGATTATGATTATATTATTTTTATTAGTAAACTTATAAGTAAATTGTTATTAGGGAAGTTTCTATTAATAGCGTAGGGTTTCTTACACATTAAGTTTGCTTTTACTATATATTTATATGGCATTGTAGAGAAGAGATTCTCAGATTTGGTTGATTAATAGAATTGGATTTTATCCCTGAGAGGTGCGTCCTCGTGTGTGTTGGAGTCTTCTTGACGATTCGAAGTGTCCTTGGACACGTGTTTTGGCACCATACGCAGGCCCTAACCCTAGGGCCTGCATCAGTTTGGTATTAGAATAGACGATCCCCTCGATCTAGGCTTGTTACCATCATCTCCACTCCCCCACGTCTGCCTCCTGCCATCTCTCTCCCAACGACACCCATCCCTCATCATCGAGACTGCCTACATCCATCCTGGGACACCGAACCCCTCTCCAACTTCCAGCCATCCTACTGCCGCCTTCCAACCTAGTCGCAGAACCCTAATCTCGTCAACAGCTACATTGTGAACCATCTTAGAAACCGAACCAACCCTAATTGTCAGCCGGCCAAACCCTCGCCACCGTCAGCCCTTTCAACGCACAACACCCCCATTGTCATCCCCAACCATCCTCGTCACAGAAACCCCTATCCGCTGTTCCAACCGGACCAAACCCTCACCACCGCTCCTGTAAAAAACCAGAGATCGCAGCCCTGTCGAAACCCCTCACTCTCTGTTCCCAACCCTAATAGTCAAGCCAAATTCCCGAACCCAGAGTATAACAAAAAAGGGGGAAAGAAGCAGCAGAGAGAGGAGCAGCAGCCGAGAGAGAAGAAAACATACTTGGCACCCATTGCCGCCGTAGTCTGCCACTTGCCGATACTGCTCGATGATTGCCGCCATCGTAGCACCGTCGCCGTTGTCTAGCACTGACGTCTCAGCCTCCAGCCACTGCTGCATGCCTTACCCCACTGCTGCTGCATACGCCTCACCGGAGCCGCACCTAGCTGCTGACGCCATCAACTGCCCGCTGCACCATCGGCGTAGTTTGCCCACCTCTTTTTTTCGACAGAAGTAAAATGACCAGGGAAAGGGGTTTTCAAGCCCTTTCTGCAATGTACTATGCGACAGACAAAAAAAAAAAAAGAAAAAAAAGAAAGAGGGCTCTTGGTTCAGGTTTTGACTCACTTGTGATTCGAGGCCTAGCAGCATAACCTAG
This sequence comes from Sextonia rubra, assembly GCA_037013555.1. Lineage (NCBI taxonomy): Eukaryota > Viridiplantae > Streptophyta > Magnoliopsida > Laurales > Lauraceae > Sextonia > Sextonia rubra. The sequence goes on along the minus strand of JASUAD010000007.1, from coordinate 10,397,627 downwards.
CTTCTTTTTATTTAGTGGGCCTGCTCAACCTACTCCTTATCAGGTCGGGCCAAGTTAGTTTTTGATCCACTTGCAGAAGATAGTTCATCTGATTATATTGCTGCCATCATCATTGTAGTAGCTGTAGCGACCACACATCAGATCTTCAACACCATCTCAAGCCCAATTTCCTCTTCGTCTTCTCTAGCGTGTTTCTGGTGATCAAAACTACACATTAGGTCAATTAGATTGAAATTTTGCAATAAAAAAAATGTCACCTAAGAAGCAAGTGGACGTTAAATCTTCATCTTCTTCACTTGAAGATTTGGCTAATGCTACTAGAGAATTATCTGCAAAAGTTGTGGCATACACACTACCTTGCAACAATTGGACATTAGAGTGGCAAATTTGAAAAATAATTAGCGTGTGCATCACAATCGTGATGATGGTGTAAATATTCGGAATCAACGCGATCCACCAGTCAATAATCCTGATCGAGATTTAGGGATTAAATTCGTGATTCTCGAATATGATGGAAAATTGCAGTCCGCTGAATTCATGATTGGTTAGTGTGTGTGGAAATTATTTTTGCACACAAGCCAATGACTAAGCACCATAAAGTCCCACTGATTGTCACTAGATTCCGTAATTATGTTGCAACTTGGTGGGCTGAATTGCAAAGAAAACGGAGGAATCAGAACATGAACCCTGTTAACACATGGACTGAGATGAAGATTGCTTTGAAGGCAGTAGTTGATTATTCTGAGGAATTTCTGACTCTGCAAGCTCGTTGTGGCTTGAATGAAGATGATGATGTGGTAGTTGATAGATATTTCAATGGGTTGAGAATAGACATTCAGCATATTTTTGCCTTCCAATATTTTGATAATATCGATGAACTCGTCCAACATGCTGTCAAAGCTGAGGGAATTACAAATCATCACGTACAAAAATCCAAATGGGTTCCACCAAAGAATTCATCTCTACAAGAAGCTAAATCCAATGGATAAATTTTTACAAGGACTGAAGGTCAAAAGAAGTTGGTTTGTTTTCATTGTCAATAGCACGGGCATCGCACAGCAGGCTGTCCAAGGCGAATACATCTGATTAAGATTGAAGGTGCTGATAACAATATCCCAAATGATATTAAGGGTATTGACATTGATCTTAAGGATATTAACAATCCCAAGGATATTGACAATGCGGAACTTATTGAAATATATGTAGTTACCAAAGGTGAGGCTTTTATTATCATCAAGGAGGCTCCACCAATTGTTGAGAATAAGTGGTTGAGAAAAAATATCTTCCATTCTGTGGAAACAGTTCATGGACAAAATTGTACAGTTGTTATTGATGGCAGAAGTTGTGAAAATCTCATCTCCCAAGCTTTTGTTGATCGCCTCCAATTGAAAGTTTATAAACACAACCGTCCTTATTTTGTCAAGTGGCTAATGAATGGTGTGATCAAGTGCATGTTCGACATACTTGCAAAGTTACTTTTGCCATTGGTGAGACTTACAAAGATACAATCTGGTGTGATGGAACTCATGGTATGCGCGATAACACATATACATTCATGCATAGTGGACAGCAGGTTACTCTTTATCCCGAGAAACCACAACTGTCAAAGAAGAATTCCTAGAAAGCTGCCACAAAGGAAGTCTTTCATATTCACCACATTTATAGAGGCAATCCGAAGCAGACTCGAGTTCGAGGACGAACTCTTCTTTCAACCCGGGGAGGATGATGTAGTTTAGGCCCCACAAGTAGTCCCTCTTCAAATTAGATTAGGATTATATTATTTTTATTAGTAGATTTCTAATTAAATTGTTATTAGGGAAGTTTCTATTAATAGTGTATGGTTTTCTTACACATTAAGTTTGTTTTTACTATATATATGGCATTATAGAGAAGAGATTTTCAGACTTGGTTGATTAATAGAATTGGGTTTTATCCCTGAGAGGTACGTCATTGTGTGTGCTGAAGTCTTTTTGACGATTCGAAGTGTCCTTGGACACTTGCTTCGGCACCCTACGCAAGCCCTAACGCTAGGGCTTGCATCACATGATCTGTCCAAGATCAGGGATCCTTATCCTTAATTGGATAGTTCCTAGTTAATAGGTTTATTTCTTATTTTATGTTGGATTAATATTTAGTAATTGCTTAATGGGATTTAGTTATTGCTTAATTTATTTTAGTGATACTTGACTGTTTAGAATTAATCTTTCCTAGTTTAAAAACAATCATTCCTATACAAGGAGGAGCCTTTCATCATAATGGACATGCTTATTTCAATTAAAATTCCCGAGATTTCTCTCATTATGGTTTTCATTGTGAGTATGGTTATGCCTTGGGGGCTGTAATCCATCTTTGGATTCGATCAATCTTTCAGGAGATTGATCTAGGCTCGATTGGAGATTCGGGTTGTGCCGGTTTGGTATCAGAGCCCAAATTCAGTCGTCAGAGAAACATTGTCTTTCCCATACCTCATCATTCCATCCACTATTTACCATTAATCCACTTCCAACATCACCGAAAGCCACAGCATACCCAACAACCCCAAGTCTATCGCGAGACCCACTGTTTAATTCAACCTTTACCTGACGACCAAACCCATCTCCCTAACAAACTTCAAAGTCAGAAACCAAACACGGAGAACCCTCAAAACCTAGAAAGCATCCCCAAATCAATACCAAACCCTAACTCCAGCCACTGTACGCCACTGAGTCTCCAAATGAACCCACAAAAATCCAATACCCTCCTCCATCGTCCCCAACCTCCATTCCCAGAATCCCAACCCTATCCTGGAAACCTAAAAAAAAAAAAAAGAAAAAAGAAAAGAAAAGAAAAGACAAAAAAATAAAAAGTCCCTCAATCTACCTGCCCTCATCCCTTCTTGAACCAAACCCACCCTAGGCTCATCCCCCTCCTCTACCTCTGCTCTTCCTGAAACCCTAACCGCTCATTCCCTAGCCATCTTGCCACCACCATCATCCCATTCGACGTTAAACCCGTTGCCAAAACCCAGCCATCTTCAGCCCCCTTCGAAACCTTAGAACTAAAATCCAAACCCCTAAAATCAAACGAACTCTCCAAGATCCTCGAGCCCTCGCCAAGGCCCTAAGGCCCCAAACCCTCCCTTTCGATCTCTCTCTGCATCCCCAAACCTAGAGAGAGAGAGAGAGAAAAAAAAAAAGACGAACCCAATCCACCCTTGCCATTCTGCCAAACCAAACTCGGCCACCGTCTACCCCTCTCGACAACACCACCATCATCCTGAAATCCCAAAACCCATCCCCTACACATCCCAGTTCAAAACCCTAACCCAATCTTCCCCATGCCCTAGTTAACCCATCGCAACTCACTTGCGACCCAACCCAGCGCCATTACCGCCCACCGGATCCCACTTTTGCAAATCCCTAATCCTCACCAACCTCCTTTGAAGCCCTAAAATAGCATCCCAGTCCCAATCGTCAAACCCCAACGCCTCCATCCCCTTCACCAATCCATCAATAGGGGAAAAAAAAAGAAAGAAGAAGGAAAAGAAGAAGAGGTGCAGCGAAGAGAGACGACACATACCGTGCACCAATGCCTCGTTAGCTCTCCTCATCGTAGTGCAGAAGCAGCGCCAAACACCTTGGTCGCCAAAGCCACATCGCAATCCTTTGCTATTGCTTCCTTAATACGCCCTTACCCATTCAAGTAAGCAGTCAAAAAAAAACGGAGGCCCTTACTCTCCTTTAGTTTTCTTTCTGCACGAATCCCAAGGACACAAGCCCCTTTCCACACGGAGGCCCTTACTCTTCTTTATTTTTCTTTCTACACAAATCCCAAGGCCACAAAGCTCTTTTCCACTTGTGTTCTTCCCATCCCTGATTTGAGACAAGTTCCTTTTGGGCCTAAGTTTGTGTCCGACCCAAACTCTATCTTATTTGTAACAAGTGAACCCAGTTTGGGCCTCCACCTTAGGTCCAACTCACACCTATTTAACATCTATTGAAGGCTTCACCATTCTTTGGGCTGCAATTGGTCCAATCCGACCCAAAGTCCGGTTGGACTTGTAATCTGGGTCTGACTTGACCCATGTCCAGACCCACAGCACCACACACACAAAAAGAAAAAAGAAAAAACCTTGGTCCAAGGCCCATTGACCAAGATCATAAGGTTCAAATCCACAATCCATCATCATCAATATATTGTGATCAACAAATCAGGCCAACTTATTCTTTTTTTGTGCAGCTGAATTTTAAATCCAAATAATCAAGAAAATTTTTAGACACTCAGTTGAAGTTGAAAGATTTGTGTATCAATACAACTATAGAAATTGGTATTTTAAAAATGAGTTTTACTTTGAGTAATTTTTGAATTTGAAGCAAGAAGGATTAATAGTTGATGAATATACCTGCTAATTTCGAGAGTTGCAAGATATTTGTGAACTAGAGGAGAATGAAACACATATTTTGGGTCGTTATATCAGAGGCTTGAGACTTAACATCTTGGAGAATATGAATTGTTGTGACACTAGTCAAGAGGCATACTTAGAAGCCTTTCTTGTTGAACATATGCTTCGATGGTTTTGCATGTGACAATGTGTATCTCAGCAAAAACAAAGAGCATATGTTGTTGAAAGACTTTTCGTTGGAGAAGATAATCCCACGATTGTCATTCGCCGCCGCCTCAATACAAATGAGAAGGAAGATGAAAAATGAAGAGAGGCAAAGAAATTCTACACACAAGTGAGAGTCAAAGACAAAGCTGTTAATTTGATTATTGACAATGGTAGTGCAATCAATTTTGTCGCACAAGAGGTTATTGACATGCTTCATTTGCCAATTGAGAAACTTCTGAAGCCCTACCAAGTCACTTGGTTTGATAGATATGTCATCCCTGTGACTCATAGATGCTCGGTATCATTCAAGGTTGGTAATTTTAAAGATAAAATTTGGTGTGATGTGATCCACATGAATATTGCTCATATTATTTTTGGACAACTATGGCTTTTTGATTGAAAAGCGCTTCATGATAAAGAGATGAATACATATACTTTTCAATGGGAAAGAAAACAAATTGGACTCCATCCATTGTCATTAACAGCCCAGTCTTTATTTGCATCATCATCTTTAACTGAAGAACCACAAAAAGAGCAAAAAGAAAAAATTCAGAACCATGACATCATGTTTACACCAACGAGGATGCCAACCATGACAGCTGATATTAAGGACGCAACAGATGAGCAAGGTAAAGTCGAAGTTGATCTCATGAAAAATTCAGAACAAGTAGAACATGATTAAGATAGTGTTATTCCAGGATCACAAATGGTAGAGGAAGAATAAAAACAAGTAGTTATTGAAGACTTTGAGCAGGTTAACAAGAATATTAAGCGTCCAAAATATCTGATTGTAACTTTGTTTCTAGCAAATACAATTGGGTCCTTGGAAATCAAATCAGTTGATTAAGTGATTTTGCAAGTAGATCAAATTGTTGAAGTTCCCCACATTGACTTCATCTTCGGAGACCACCGATGGATATCTGAGGATTGTGACCTGTTTGCATGCTCCAGTCAAGGCGTCTAATGGTGAGATTATACATCCAAGTTAAATGCAGACATTATAAGATGCCACACCTTTAATCTACTTCTACATAGAGGAAATAGATGCATCAAGCTTCTACGGCGTGTACAGAAATGAATATTGAAAGATACATCAGAAGTAAGGGTCATCAATTGGCCTGTGGGCCTGTTACTCGGCCCAAGCCCGGTCATTGGGCTGGCCAGCCCAGCCCGAATAGTGTTTGGGCTGGGCTTGGGCTTAGAGTTTAAAGCTTAGACCGGCCCGTAAGGCGAGCCCACAGGGTATTCATGTAGCAGACTAGCGATGGGTAGTTGTTTGTACTTTGTACTTATGCATTCATGTAGGCTTCTAGTTGTTTTCTCCCATGTCTATTAGTCCATTTAGCAAAATAGCAATGGCCAATGGGTAGTTATTTGTACTTTGTACTCATACATAATGCATTCATTTCAAAATGATGTTATTAAACGATAAAAAAAAGCCTAGCCTGCCCGGCCCACCAGAAAAAAGCCCGGGGTAAAGTCCATGGGTGGGCTTGGGTGTCACTTTCACGGGCCGGGCCGGGCCTAGCCAATGACAACCCTTAATCAGAAGTTTGTGCAATTGATTTTCAATCTCGGAGGACCTTTCCCCCAACTTACGGTTGAATTCTTTCCAGCATTTCTTAAGTTGGTAAATTCATTGGAGTCGAGTTTTTCTAATCCGTGAAGAGCTGATGCAGGCCAAATCCAAAATTCGGCCCGGCATTGATGGGCTACATTGATGGGCCCTACTTGATCCATGATCTATCCAAAATCAGGGATTCTTATCCTTAATTAGATAGTTCCTAGTTAATATGCTTATTTTTTATTTTATGTTGGATTCATAGTTAGTAATTGCTTTATTTTATTATGCTTACTTTATTTTATTAATCCCTGATTGTTTAGAGTTAGTCTTTCCCAGTTTAGAAACAATCACTCCTATATAAGGAGGAGCCTTTCATTGTAATGGACATGCTTAATTCAATTAAAATGCTAGAGATTTCTCTCATTATGGTTTCTATTGTGAGTATGGTTGTGCCCTAGGGGCAGGAATCCATTTTTGGATTTGATCAATCATTTGGGAGATTGATCTACTCTCAATCAGAGATCTAGGGCTGCGCCACATTGGCTTTTCAGAAAAGATTGTTGCTTCTTTTATTTGCAAATCCTGAACTGATAAATTTTATTATTTTATTATTTTGTTAGATTGTTTGAGTATCATAAATTCATAATTATAGATGATTATGCATCTAATTGCTATTTCATGAAGTTACATCTTTTAATGTTTCTTAAAGGCTGTTCCTGTGCTGTATTATGGACTTTGCTAGTGCTAAACAACTCTCTGCTTCTTGTGCGAGCCATGAAACTGTATCAATGTGAACTTCAAGTGTTCTTCATTGCATCATGTTAATATTTTCTGTATTTCTATTCCTGTTACATCGATCAGGGCACAGTGTCAGATGGTATCCTGCAGGAGGCAGCACCAAGGATTTCAGATGCTGATATTCAGATCTCTCGTACTCGGATATCTGTGTTTTTGTCTTCACATACAGCTTATGAGTTGCTTCCTGAGTCAGGCAAGGTTTGAACGCGCCACCCTCCTTTTTGAGCAAAGCATTTGGTGATTTGTGTTGGTCGGTTCATTTAGTTTGGGATGGTTTACTGTCTGGTTTAAAATCATTTAAGATTTCAGGTTATCGCCTTGGATGTGAATTTACCCGTGAAGCAAGCATTTCATATTCTTTACGAGCAGGTACTGCCTTTTAATTTTCTGCATACATAATAATCAGTAACAGGTATTTATTATTAATGGCTTTTGCTACTGCTTTTGTCATTTTCTTTTGTTTTCTTATGGTGAAAATGGTGCTTGCTTTATTATTATTATTTTTTTGCCAGTATGCTTCTATGGTCAAATTAGTGGATGATTCACTAGGTTTTAGAGAGACAAACTGGAAAGTGCCTTTATAAGTGATGCTTGTTGAAGCAGGGTAGGGGAAGAAGATTAGCCAACGGGCTAATCTCCAAGCCAAAAGGCTTAGGGATAGGTTGTCTAGGTGTCTCACCAAAGACAAACAAACTCTCTCACTTGAGAACCAACTCAAAATCTTTATTCAATATTAAAGTCTATGTATATATCCCATGAAGAGATTATATCCTTATTTATAACTAAGACATTATCTAAGAAATGAACCAACTAATTCTAAACAAATAAGAAGTCCTAAATCAAACATTAGTAGACTTGCCAAATATTAATAAATCAACTTAAATCAACTACTAATAATATAATATACTCTAATCTATTAGGCTGTATTGATCTTGGGTCCAATGGCCTGGTCAATCATGGATCTGGCCTGCAGCAGCTCTCTCCTGCCTGGAGGAGAACTCGTCCTCGAGCTCTGTAAATATCCACCGGGGTCGAAAGTCACTCGAATAAACTTTTGTTTTATCTTCAGATTCATATTTTCATGACATGGCTTGAAAGCTTGTTGCAGTCTTTTCCTCCATATAATAGTAGATCGGAATGTTTTCGACTGGGGGTCTTTGCATGGAGCTTAAATGCGTGAACAAACCAGTAGATGCTGCAAGTGTGGACAGTCAGATATCCATATGTGATCTCTGAAGATGAAGTCAATGTGGGGAACTTTTACAACTTGAACTACTTGTGAGATAACTGGAACAATGAATTTCACTGTTGGCGTCCTAATTGGATTTTCTGGAAAAGGCAGAACAATCAATTCTCTTGAATGTTCAATGTCTGTTTGTACGTCAGCTTGATGTACCTTTGGCTTCTCACTTAAAGTTGTAATGAGATCTTTTTTTCCATGAATGGGCTTCTCAAAATCCCCATTGGAATTTGTTTCTTCCCTGTGTTCATCTTGTGACTCTTCAATTGATGGTGATGAGGTAGATGAAGATGTTGCTGGTTGTAATGAAACAAGGTCAACATATTGTCCTTCCCAATAGAAAGAATAGATATTCTTCTCTTTATCGTATTGCACTTTCCGATTAAGAAGCCATAGTTGTCCCAAAAGAATATGAGTGATATTCATGGGAATTACATCACACCAAATTTTATCTTTATATACACCAATCTTGAAAGATACTAGACATCTGTGAGTTACAGTAATGACAGAAACATTAGATCATGTAACTTCGTAAGGCATTGGAAGAGTCTCTATAGGCCAATTGAGTTTGTCAATAACATATTGTGCCACAAAATTGATAGTACTGTCATGATCAATAACTAGATTAGTTAATCGATCTTCACACCTTACTCGCGTCCGGAATATCATAGTCTGCTTTCACTCTTTGTCTTCTCGTTCATTGGTGGTGAGAAGTCTGCGAATGATAAGGGTGTGAGTATCTTCTCCTTCAAATTTTGTTTCCATCAGATGATCTCTCGTCCATCGCAGAGAATATTCTTTCCTAAGCTTAACTTGTTGCAGGTGGGACCATTGAAGTAGGTGCTCAATATGAATTGCTTCCTTGTATGCTTTATGAACACTGTGACATGGTTTCATCTTCTCAAGAATGTCTGGCTTCAAACCTCTGATAAAGCGAGTTAAATCATGCAGCTCGTTCTATTCCAAGCCACAAACTTGGTGCAGTCTCGAAAATTGATTTAAATATTCATAAACTGTCGAATTTGCCTGTCTGAGATTGAGGAACTGCTCAAAGTAGACCTTATTTGCAAAATACCAATCTCCATATTTATACTCATATAACATGCTTTGAACTTCATCAGATGGTCCAAAGATTTGCATATTGACTTTGCTGTAAGAAATTCAAAATCTTTTGAATGCTCAAAATTGATTGACCTGATGGCTTGATCTTATTGACAAAAATACGCAAGTGAAGATAGATCGTGAATCAGACGAAAATATCATCTTTTGAGAAGCAATGGCTGAGATCAATTAATCCAAAAAGACTGAATTATTATTATTATTATTATTTTTTTTTGCTGCTGTGGGCCTGGGCTGAGTCAGGTCAGGCCTGTCTGGGCTGGGTCTGGGCAGGTTTGGACTGAAACCAATAGAGTGGTTTGGAGTGAGGTGATATTCGGGTCAGCAGTTTTGGCCCAAACTGTTATCGGCCTAACTGCTCAACTTTTTTTTTTCTCTTGCTACAGTAATGAGGAGATAGATGAAAAGGGAAAGTGCTGCTCTCTGTATCAGAAACGAAAAGGAAAGAGAGGAAGGAAGAGGCTTAACTGCTCGACGACGAGAGGCTGGCCGCGAACGACGAGGGGAAGATCGTGCTGCAGGGGATTCTGCAGCAGCGGATGGCAAAGTGATGCCGTTAATGTCGACGATAGTGGTCAACGACAAGCGACTGACGACGGCGAAGGCGTTCGGCGACCGGCACAGGTATGTCATCGATCTCTCTCCTCCCTTCTGTTTCTTCTCTCTCTTCTTCTATTGTTTCTTACTTCTTTCGCTTCTGCTTTCTCTCTTTTTTTTTTTTTTGTTTTATCTCTAGGTTTGGGGATGGATGACCGTTATCGAAGGGGGTGGGTTTGGCTAGGGTCGGTGGAGAGTTTTCCGGTGGGCTGCGGGGTTGGATCGGTTTGGGGATGGATCGGGTGGGCACCGGAAAAGGGAATCAGTCCGGATTGGTTACTGTGAGGGTTTCAGTGGAATGGGGAAGGGATGGGGATTGCGGATGGGATAAGGGTGGAATCAAGATGATGATGATGAAGGGAAGATGGGTTCGGTGAGGATTTGGGACTTCTTTTTTTTTTTTTTTGGCGGGGAAGAAGAAGTGTCTGAAAGGGGTTCCGTGAAGGGGTTGGGTTTGAGTAGTGGTTAGGGTTCGCTGTGGGTTGTGATTGTGGGAAGGTGAGGGAGATGGTGGGATGGGTACTGACGATAGAAGAAGATGATGAACGAAGACTGACAAAGACCAAACGAACGGTTACCTCGAATCGGCGATCAGACGGCGGTCCGAGATTGGATCTTTGTCTCTGATACCAATTGAAGCAGCGCAGGGGAAAAAGATTAGCCAATGGGCTGATTTCCAAGCCAAAAGGCTTAGGGATAGGTTGTCTAGGTGCCTCACCAAAGACAAACAAACTCTCTCACTTGAGAACCAACTCAAAATCTTTATTCAATATTAAAGTCTATGTATATATCCCATGAAGAGATTACATCCTTATTTATAACTAAGACATTATCTAAGAAATGAACCAACTAATTCTAAACAAATAAGAAGTCCTAAATCAAACATTAGTGGACTTGCCAAATATTAATAAATCAACTTAAATCAACTACTAATAATCTAAGAAGCACGGACACTTCTAAGAAAGTGACGTGTCCGTGTCGGACACGTGTCGGACACCGACACTCCTCGGACACTCTCGGACACGTGTCCGATACTATTTAGCCGTGTCCATAATTAAGAACTAAAAATCTTAATTTCGGACACTTGTTTGATACTCTTTTTGCAACGTGTCCCACAATTCTTAGCTCATCTCTATGACTAAAAAATAAACATGTGGCTAATATCTCTTAGACACTTTGTTAATACGTGGTTATTAAAACTTGTAAACTTGATATATAACAATTTTATACCATGGAAAAATATATGATTGTAAATATCAATCATATCACAAGCAAAAGACAAATAAATATTTCACTAAAGAATAGGCCTCAAGATTGGCTTCTCTTTTGCTTTTTTTTTTTTTAAGGCAAGGAAAAGGGAAAGAGATGATCCGCCTTTTTCTTTATATGGATTTTATGGAACTATGGATATTTCATGTTTAATAATTATGAATTATGTTTTAGTATTGTATTGATATTTAATAATTTGATATGTTTGCTAGTTGATAGGTGAATTTTTATTTGTTGCTTGCTAAATTGATTAAAAAAGTTAAAATGATATTAGTTTTTTAGTAGATGATTATATATATAAATTAATATATATTATTCACGTGTCCCTGATGTGTCCGTGTCCTGCTTTTTTGAGAAATGCCGTGTCGGCGTGTCCGTGTCGTGTCGTATCCGTGTCCCGTGTCCGTGTCCATGCTTCTTAGCTAATAATATAATATACTCTAATCTATTAGGCTGTATTGATCTTGGGTCCAATGGCCTGGTCAATCATGGATTTGGCCTGCATCACTTGTTCTAATACATAATAATGTATTTTGATCTGTGTTAATATTTGACATCTGTAGTCAAGTAGCGTTTCCACTACGACAACCAATATCACTTAGATTTTATAAAATTTTCTTTAGTAAAGGGAGTGTTAAAAATTCTTGGCATTTGTTAAAAAAATGCTATATTTGGTTTTCTTTTTGTGATATCATTGCATTTTCTTACTACTCTAGCTTTTTAATAAAACGGGTGAATACTTTCGTCAACAAACTCATTCTTTCCCATCAACAGTCGCTGACCTGTGCCCCTTCTCTCCATCTCCCATTCTCTCTCTCTCTCTCTCTCTCTCTCTCTCTCCTCCAGCAATGCTCCATCAATTTGTTTCATTTGAAATGGACTGTATGGACTGTGCATTGAAATGAAAAAGCTTACTATGGATGTGTGGATGATGGATTTGTTAGAAATCTCCACCTTTGGTTAGTGTCATTACATATTGATGGTTGAGAAAGGATTATGCCAACTCAGAATTGCCTGTCGCCAGTGTTTTAAACATCATCCAAGTCGACTCGGACTTGGTCACAGCCGAGTTGCTTCATAAGGTATTCGGCCGAGTCTTTTCTTTCGTCAAAATCTCCTTTTCCTTTAGTCTTTCATGTGCTTTTGAGAGAGTGATCTGCAGGGATGAAAGAGCCATTCACCACTTTCATCTTCCCCAACCAAAGAGATCGTAGATAGAGTGCTTGCAATTGCTAGGGTTTGGTATTGGGTTTTCCCTTTCCTGTTCTTTTTTCTTTTTTTGTTGGATTTGATAGTCCTTTTTTATGTCCCTATAGTTTTGCACTTTGGATTCATTACCATCTTTCTCTCGATCCTCAGAAATAAAGCAACATCTACAAAACCCAAATGATAAAAAAAGAAAGAAATCAAAACAAAGAGAATGGATTGTCTGAGACAGAGGTCGGTGAATGGTTCTGCAAGGGAAGAGGAGCAGTAGCTGGTTGAGAAGAAGGGAAGGGTAAGGAAGAGAGCAGGAGGTGTCTTTTGGGTCACTGCTACTGACCCATTCTATGGCCACTTTTTCTACTGCCGTTTCTCTTTTTTATGACCTAAATTGGAGTGACTGCTTTGTCCTATGGCCACTGCTCTTGCTGTCATGTAACCCTTTTTATGGCTGCACTGAAAAGCTTCACCAAACAGCTAGAGGAGTTCTGACTCAATGGATTCGCACCTGACTCGGCTGAGTTAAGTCGAGTTGTGACTTGATGCGGAGCGACTCTTAAAATCCTGCCACTGGCTATGATTTCCATTGACATCATCATTTTTCAAGCATCCCCTATCCTATAGGCAGTCCATCTTATAAATGCTCAGGGTCATTGGAGCAACATAGATCCTCTGTGGGCACCACAACTATCTCAATTTTCTGGCTGTGCAAAATTCATTGAAGACAAGGGATAAGTGATCCATATTCTAAGAGATTTCCATGAAAAATAAATCCATAACTCTTGAAACTCTGAATTTCGTTGGATATATTTCAAACTGTTATAGAACATGCGATGTAGGGATGCAAACGAATATCCAATTCTTTGATTCTTTGGAGGTTCCGACCCATAAAAAACCGGGTTTGGTACCCTATGTTAGGTTTTGATTCATAAATGGGCCCAGATCTTGAACCCAATTTAGGCTCCGATTGCTAAACGGGTTCAGTTCTGGAACCCAATTTAGGTTTTGATTGCTAAATAGGTTCAGTTCTGGATCCATATAAGTTTCAAACACCCGGTACCTGGCTCATGAACACCCATTTTTAAGATATGGTTCTTGACTTTGTATTGGCTATGGTCAAAAACTTCATTAACAACATATATATTAGTTCTAAAGATATTGAGATTTATCAGTGATGGAGGGTAGACTTGAAGGATTGTTTTTGGTTTGAATTATATGCCTTTTTGGATTTTATTGGGTTGAATGATATCCTTTTTAAGAAAAAATAAAATAAAAAATAAAAAAGAAGTCAAGACTGGCCCTTTTATCGGAACAAGGAAAAAAGTTCCAAACCAACCCATTTACATCCCTAATGGAATGGCAATTAAGAAAATGAAATATAAATATGCTTTCTTATTTTATTGGTCTTTTATTCTTCTTGTTTTTCTACTATTTTTCTTCATGTTATTTGAATAAGGGAATCTTGCCTTTTTATGTCATTATTTTCCTTTAGTCCAAATGGCAAGGTATTTTTTTTTCCAACGGTAAGAACGGAATTTATTAAAAGAAATCAAACAAGAAGGAGAACAAAGGAGCAAGAGAAAGGATGGTTGGGAAGGTGCACAAGAGATGCATCACCCCTACCTCAAGAGAAAAAGAAAATTTTCCAATTACATAATCACACCCACCCAAGGAGAAAACCTATTAACCCCTTGCTTAGCTAGTGCGTCCGCCATGGAATTGGCGGATCTATCCTCATGGCAAAAGGAAACATCGATTCCGGTTGACAACTCCCAGATTACATGAAAGTGTATTTGAAATTTCCATGGGATAGCCTTTCGTCTAGAAACCCACGCAACCGCATTAGAGGATTCGTTTTCCACAACTAGTGGACCATCATATCTTTTAGGGAATATTCTAAGGCTTTCTAGGATAGCTAATACCTCTGCTTCATTTGAATTGCACACACCTGCATGTTGGAAAACATAAGCAATACCTCCCCTTTGTTATTGTGCAGCACACCTCCAATCCCCGCCAGGCTTGGCTTACTATCCCAGAAGGTCCATCCACATTTAACTTCAAGACCATTAGGAGGGGGACACCAAAGGATAGATCTACTTTCCTTCAAAGGGCCACACTCCATGCATGCTCCCCAATTCACAATAAAATTATTCAAGTTAAGATTTGAGAACTCCTTTCTAGTTAGGGCCAAGGTCCACTTTGCAATCTTTAACGTCACTTTAGAGATCAACTCTGATAATGGAGAAGAATTACCCCTGAAAATCCAGTCATTTATTTCCTTCCAAATTGGCCATATGATGGCAAAAAGAATCATCTTCCATAAGACATGACCACACCCCATAAAGCACCCAAAGCACCCATCTAGCCAAGACTCCCCCACAGGCCCCAAATTCTTTGGAGAGCACCATGCAATACCGCACCTTCCAATAAAGTTACTCCAAAGTCTACAGCCATGTCACAGTGAAGGAATAGATGGCTAACCGACTCTTCATTGCTACACATCAAACATATGTCCGGCATGTTAGAAGTCAAACCTCTTTTCCTTAGATCATCTACTGTGGATACTTTACTTGCAACTGCTAGCCAGCAAAAGACTTCCACCCGGGGAGTAGCCAGACCTAACCACACACGGGAAGGGGGGCCCTATGAGGATGGGTTCCTTCCAAGGCCAAGTTGAAAGTATTAGTTGAGAACTCTTCAGAAGTGGAAGACTTCCAAATTCTAGAGTCCTTAGAATTCCTACAAAAAAAATATGTTAGAATGCTCAATAACTCCTAATAACTTTCCTCCAACCGCTAAAGACTCATCGTAAAAGACACCTCCTGCAACATACAACCACTCGTCATATCAAAACGATTACTTTCAGAAGATTCTTTATTAATTGCTACCCTAATGAGCCTTGGAAACAAAATACGGGGCGCATTCACCTAGTCATCCAACCAAAATCTCACAATTTTACCAACCCCACTAAGAAGCCTACCCCTTTGTGCAAAACTTTCCCCCTCAACTCAGATTCATCCCCAGTAGATGCTATAACCCTCTAAATACCTAATCTAGAGTAGCTATGCCCCAGCTTTAGCCACAACCTCGTTTATCCTCGCCGTATTTAATGGCAATCAACCTCCTTCTCCTTGCCAAACCGCCACCATCATTTTGTCAATTGAGCCTAGTTCTTATTCTCCAAATTGACAAGACCTAGACCCCCATAAGATTTAGGTTTGATCACTTCACTTAAACTTCATTAGATGCAATTTCCTCTTATCCCTCCCCACCCCACCGCCCCCCACCCCCCCCCCCCCCCCCACACACACATAAAGAGTCCCTATGAATACGATCAAAACTATCAATCACTGCCTTTGGTATTTTGAAGAGGGACATGAACTATCAATCATTGCCTTTGGCATTTTGAAGAGGGACATGAAGTATACAGGAAGATTAGAAAGGCAAGATTTAATAAGTGTGATTCTCCCTCCTAAGGATAAATAAAGCTTCTTTCATGAAGACAATTTTTGCTTAAACTTATCAATAATCGGGTTCCACAACAATTTCAATCTTGGCTTAGCTCCAATAGGAAGCCCAAGATAAACAATTGGAAGCCTCCCTAACTTGCTCCTGAAAATATCTGCAAGGGCCCTTGTGGTCTCCTTTGAGCACCCAACTCCCACCAACATACTTTTTGAGATATTTATTTTCAAACTTGATACTAGGTGGAAACTTCGAAAAATTCTCGTAGAGCAGATAATTCTTCCCTCCTGGTAGAACTGAAAAGAATAGTGCCATCTGCGAATTGAAGAAGAGTGATAAACTCTCCACTTCAACCCATCTTAAAGCCACCAATAACCGCTAACTCTCTTGCCTTCACCAAGAGCCCAGTCAAGGCCTCTACAACAATTGTAAAAAGGATAGGAGATCGAGGTCGAATGCCTCTAGAAGCTTTGAACGACTTTGTTGGAGAATCATTAACTAAGACTGAAAAGGAGGTAGTAGAAAGATGGCAAGGTAGTGAAAAAGAAGAAAATTGTAGTCACCACAAGATGGAATCATACTGATGAAAAATTCTTGCACTCTGTGTATCATGTAGTCCATGCAAGTTAATGGCTAATAATTGATTTTATTGCTTCCAAAGTTTATATACGACATGCATAATTTTGAGATTTTATGAGACTCAAAATACAATTTTGTTATGTATAACATGTAGGTATATAAAGTGTCTATCATTTAAAATACAAGAAGTATCAATATTTTACAGCAGATTTAAATTTAGTAACGTTGGAAAACATGATTTTGTTAGTTTGTTTCTTGGAAACAATTAAAATAGAATCATTCTGAGCGCAGTTGTAAAAATAAAATAGAAATATTTTCAACAAAGGGATGCTAGATGGACCCTAAATTTGTACATGATCATGTGCCACCTACTCTAGACTTGGTTGAGGTTGCCTTCAGTGTTGTAACTATAACAAAACAACCATAATTCTCCTGATTCCATGTGCTAAGTTCTTTCTTGAAGTACTCTCATGTTTGCTTCCTCTTGGAGAAGGCTGGAGCCTGTTAGATGGCTATGATATCAATATGTTTTTTTACTTAAAACATGTTCACTTTGCTTGTTTGTTAAGTTTTGAATACCTAGTTGATTGGTATTTTAGTGGGATAGACACATTTTCTGATAGAAGCTGTTTTCAGGGAATTCCTGTGGCACCTCTTTGGGACTTCTACAAGGGACAATTTGTTGGAGTACTAAGTGCATTGGACTTCATATTAATTTTGAGGGAGGTATGCTTTAGAAATGTTGTCCTTTCTGAAATTTAAATTTGCATTCATTTATCTTTTTTATGCTTAAATTTTCTTTCATTTTGTAAGTAAATGTTTACTAGCTTACATTTCTGTAGCTGATAAGCGTATAGTTTATAGATGGCGGAGGGCATTAGAATCTAGAGGCTTTAAAATAAGTCGTACAAAGACAGAATATGTGGATTGCAACTTTAATGGACATATACAAAGTATTGAAACCATTGTCAAAATTGAAACCCATGAGATACCACGTAGAGATTCTTTTCAGTATCTAGCCTCGATGATTAGTAAGGATAGGGAGATTGACGAAGATGTGGAGCATAGGATAAAAACTGGATGGCTGAAGTGGAAACTAGCTTCTGAAGTGCTTTGTGACAGATGAATGTGAATGAAATTGAAGGAAAAATTTTACAGGATAGTGGTTAGACCAGTTATGACATATGGAGCGGAATGTTGGTCAATTAAGAAGATGCATATTCATAAGATGGATGTAGCGGAAATGAGAATGCTTAGGTGGATTTGTGGTAAAACTAGGAAAGATAAAATTAGAAATGAGTGCTTTCGAGAGCATTTAGGGGTAGCACCAATAGGTAATAAGATTAGAGAAATTCGTTTAAGATGGTTTGAGCATGTTGAGCGTATGTCGGTAATGGCACCGGTGAGAAAAAATTTTGCTATACAGGTGGATGGCCTATCAAGAGGTAGGAGTAGGGCCAAAGAAAACATTGATGGAGGTCATTGATTCAGATTTAAAGAAGTTTAATTTATCAAAAGATTTGACTCAAAATAGAACGAAATGGAGAAACAGAATTCATGTAGCCGACCCCAACATGGTTGGGATAAGGCTTTGATGATGATGATGATGATAAGCATATAGTCTATCCACCCAGTTGGATAAGTCATTAATTCTTGTCTTTTTTAGAACTTTTTATTTTTATAGATGAATGAGTTTGTTTACATTGCATGATCTTTTCTAATTGCAGCTTGGGAATCATGGGTCAAATCTGACAGAGGAAGAGCTCGAGACCCACACAATATCAGCTTGGAAAGAGGGGAAAGTACAGCTTAATCGACAACTAGAAGGGCAACCTAGAACATTCCAAAGGCGTTTAGTACATGTAGGTGTTTTCTCTGGTTTACAGTTAGCATTTAGCAACTGCTACTCAGCTGTGGCTTGTATGTTGTGACTTAAACACTGGCTTGCTTTTTTTTTTTTTACCTTGATAGCCATTGATGGATAGATTTTAAGAAGTTGGCATTGCAACTTGACGTAATCAATAGCATGCTGTCTTATTAACTTTGTTTATGTTGGAGAAACTTGGGAGTTGAATGAGATTTTTTATTTTATTTTATTTTAGGCTTGGATAGCATGTTTTTTCTATTATTTGATGAACATCTAATTTTTATTATCTAGAAGTCTCATGATAATGTGCATTAGTTTCTTCATGTTGCTTTTACATTTAGGGCTTGTTGTTTTGCACTCAATTCATGTTTGTAAATATTACTTGTTTGTAACATTTACTCATATGTTTATTTGAAGTATTTTTTGCTACATTGGGAACTCAAACTGACACACTCATGTCCTTAACCAGTTGAAGATTATTTACCTATCACGTGTAAATGAGATTTGAAAACGGTGCCGTCGGGCCATTTTCAACACAAAGTTCACACCTAAAATGGTGTGAAGCCATTTCACACCTCCTTCCATAGGCATTCCCAAATATATGGATTTGTGGGCGACTATGAAACACGGGTACCGGTATGGGTACTCACACGGCAAAATGTTTAAAAAAAAAAAAACAAAATACTGCGGGTACAGTTGGGGTATGTCGATTAAAAAATTATATTTTTTAAAATTTTAATAATTCAAGATGCTAATAATTAAAATAGGTTAAAAACCTTAGATGCAACAAACTAACAATTACTTCATACTATTAGAATTCAACCTAATGAAATAAAAAAAGCAGTACCAATATTATTTTTTATATTTCATAATCCAGCATTCCTTCCTTCTTCTTCGTCCTCCTGTTTGATGCCCTTTTTTTTCCGCTAGAGACGATGGGGTTGGAGATGGGTTAGGGCTAAAGCCTTTTCCCTTTTAAGCTCGTCGAGAAGGGTTAGGGCTAAAGTTAAAATTTTTATTTTTAGCTCTTTCGAACACTTACAAAAGTTTTTACCCAAAAAAAAAAAAAACAGAACTCTTACAAAAGTACCGGGAATGTACCCAAGTACGTACCCATTCCGTACCCACAAAGTCAAAATGTATTGGGTGCATTGACCGTACGGATACGGTGTAGGTACGTGTACATTTTGGAAGTACTTGTGCTTCATAGGTGTGCGGTTGCCCCCATTAGAGTTGGTCCGCCTCCAAAACTTGCATGAAAATCTTGGGTTGTCCTCCAAAACCCACGTGAAAATTCTGGGTCAGCCCTCAAAATTCACATGAAAATCTTGGGTTTACCCAAAAGAATAACTACCTGTTTGGGTCCACCCTCTTCAAGTGAAAATCCTGGGTCCGCCAGTGCCTTCCTGCAATTTGTCGCTGAATCAAATTTGAAATCCAAAATGTTCCTTTTTATTTCAATGATAAACCCTAAGTGGTTTAGTTTTATATATTAAATAGTATATTTTTGATAAATGTGGAAAGTGAAAAAAAAATGATTTTCTGCACTTTTGTGGGCCCCTAGTCACAATCAAAACCATTCGATACAACCTAAAGACATAAAGTTTTGTATGTTAGATCCTTAAAAATATCAAGAAGCATGCGAAGAACACAAGCATCTACATCCTACTTTCTAATTATCTGCACTTTTTTGGGCCTAGGACTCATGATCCAAACTGTTCAATATTATCTGAGATGTGATAAACCCCAATCCATGGAGTTTCATATCTGTGATCCTGATTGATTTTAAGAAATATGCAGAAAATACAAAACAACTGAAACCCCACTTTCTAAGGGTCCCCAATTCATGATCCACCTTTCACTATGTTTGAGATCCACTATTTCTGTAGAAAAGTTTTGGGGTCTTGTAGCCCACTAAATTGTATAAAGACTGATATAGATAATTTCTTGCTCCTTTTTCCACTCCGTATCATTTACTTGTGAAAATATTGTGCTTCCAAACGAACACTGTAGTATGTTTTACATATGTAAATTTGAAATACTGGAAACTCACTTATACATGTGTAGCTCCCATTTCCAAATCCATGTGTAAAAGACAAACGACCCAATAGGATCTTGTGCACTCATTTCATAGACAGTACGTGAGAGATGGGAGGGAGAGGATATTTCTTATTTACCACTTTATCCTTTGATTCCTTGCATTATACATATGTTTCATCAACCATTTAAGGCAAATTTGCCTAGTTGGTATTGGACTCCTACAAACTCATAGTGAATTGGGTTTTTGACGAGTGTTAAAAATGTGAGGAGTTAGAAGTCTAAGATGGAGATGTTGATGGTACCATCACTTTCCTAGGATTTCATTTAGTAGAGTGATGAGTGGATTAAAAGACTTTTTTTTTTTTTTTGTTGTGAGGGTGGGTGGGTGGGAAAAGAAAAGAGGAAGAATTTGGGCAGGGTGGGGGTTGTGGAAGTGCTCATTAAGGCATTGTAGGAGTATTACAGAGGTGAGGAGTGAGGTCTACGGCAAAGATGTAGATGGTGCCAGCACTTCCCTAGGATTCATTTATCAGAGAGATGGGCATGTGATTGTTTCTTGTCAAAGGGGAGACCATTTGATGGCTCCTTGGGGATCTTCACATTTAATTCATCACTTTTAGCCCCTTTGATGGAAGGGGATGGGTTAGAAATCCTGAATTCGATGTGGATTAAATAAATGGACCCTAAATGTCAGTGGCTAATGTTAAGCTTTTGCAAGATATACAAACTGCACTTACTGAAGAAATGAGAAGAAAAAAAAAAGCCTGAATGTGAAGCACATGACTACCGCTCGAAATTTGATAGTGTGAGATCAGGATGATGTTCTGAAACTGTTGACTTCGCAGATTGTGTTATGAGATTTGTTGTTGGTGGTATTGCTCCTTTTTTTTTTTTTTTCTTTTTTCCTACCCATTGGAGATTTGGGTAATGCCGACCCCAATATAGTTGGGACAAGGCTTTGACAATGATGATGGAGATTTGGGTAATATGGAGAATATAGGATCGTCAAACAATTATTTTTGGAGGCTATTGTGTTTCAACCATACAAGATTTAAATGCATGTTAGCAAAGGCTTTTCTGAAAACTGCTAACTATTGAAATTTGCATTCACTATGGTTAAAATTAGAGATTTAGTATCAGCATCTTACACATAGTTCCTTTTATCATATTTTGAGACGGACAGTTGGCATGTCTTACTTATTAGGAGGGAGGGTGCCACAAATCATCATCAAAGCCTTATTAGGAGGGTGCCACAAATGACAACGATAATTGCTTCTTAATAATGAGCTTCCGCAGATATATATTTTGCGCGCGCGGGGGTTTGGTTTGGCTGCGGCGGGGGCGGGGGGGGGGGGGGGGGGGGGGGGGGGGGGGGGGGCGGAGAGGTGGTTGTGTGGCGGGAGGCGCGCAGGGTGGGGTTTGATTTAGTCAATAGGTCTGCCTGGGGGTGTTCATGGGCAATATCTGGGTCTGGCCCGATTTTTAAACCATTGGCCCAAGCTTGGCCCGCCTGACAAAGGTTAAGCCAGAGACTGGATAGACAATGGCTTTTATATAGTATAAAAGGCATTAGTTTGGCTGGTTGAACTCAACTACTTCCCTCTTTGGCTAACATGATTGTTGACATACCAGCCAAGATCCGCCTTTTCTACTGTCTGTTATTGCATATGATATATTAAATTTTTTTCTTATCTTTTATGATATCCATTCAACATGATGTGAGTCTGGACCAGTGTAGTATGTTTAGTGTAGTATGCGGCTGATGTTTTAATGTTTTTGAAATGATGTCTTGAAACACCCGTTTTTGGTTTGTCCAGGCTGGTCCATATGATTCTTTGCAAGATGTAACTCTGAAGATTTTGCAAAACAAGGTCTCCACAGTTCCAATTATTTATTCTTCTTCACATGATGGGTCATTTCCTCAGCTTCTACATCTTGCATCTCTTTCAGGAATACTCAAATGTAAGCTCCATCTTATGCTGATTTTGCCTTGATGATCTATTCTTGGATATCGCTATAAGATGATGGAGAAGATCTATCACTAATTATGGAAACATATGTTACATTTACAGGTATTTGGAGGCATTTTAAACATTCTTCAATCTCCTTGCCTATTTTACAGCAACCTGTTTGTGCAATTCCTTTGGGCACATGGGTTCCAAAAATTGGAGAATCAAATGGACGGCCACTAGCAGTGCTAAGACCAAATGCTTCTCTTTCTTCGGCCCTATCTTTGTTAGTCCAAGGTAGCGTTTTTATATATTACTGTCCAAATGCACTGTATATTATGGTGTATAATAGCTTACATTGAATGCTAATTTAAGAAGTTTCTTGAAAAACTATAAAGGATTATCATGACCAGTGCTCATCAAATGCTTAGAAATTTCATGAAAACTTCTGTATGATTATTCTCACCGGTTCCCACCAAAAGCTCCACCAAAACATTGTCATTTTAGTGCAAAACATTCTTAAAATGTGTGTGGAGGGGGAGAGAGAGCTCCTCCACATTTACACTTACACTCACATTACACTTTACCATTTCATGTGTGTGGAGGGGAGAGAGAGTGATGGTTCTTGGTATATTACTAGTTTTTTTCCCCACCTTATTTTAGGGGCTTTTGTTGCAATAAAATATCCTTTGAGAACTAGAGATTTTTCAGTTATGCAAAGTAGCATATTGATATAATAGTTATTCATGTTTAGCAATATTTAGAAGATTTTGACCTTTTGAAAGAAAGGATGCTGTAACTATCTTTACATATAAGTTAGAATTTTAGTTCTTATGTTCTTGCATTGATTGTCTTTGCAGCTCAAGTTAGTTCAATACCAATAGTTGATGACAACGACTCATTACTTGATATTTATTCTAGAAGGTAATGTCTCTTGCTGACTAATGCCACTTTGCATTTCCACAGGGGATATTTTGGGTTTCTTAAAGAATTAAGCACTGAAAATCTGATACTAAATGATTTTTAGGGGTAATCCATGAAGTTGAAAAGTTGGGCGGCAGAAGGATGATAAGGATAATAGAAACATAATTGAAGTTTTAAACATGGCCAGCCTTAGGCTTTAAGCCTTTATAGTTATGATTTTCATTTTTAAGAGTGCTGGGTAGTAAAAATGATCGGTGGACAATGGTTTGAAATGGTTCTGGGAGAATTTTTTTATTTTTATTTTTTTTTGAAAATCACTTTGTATGTGAAATTTTGAATGCAATATGACTTTGTTAATGTGATTTAATTTTTTGTAAGGCATGTAGCATGATTTACAAGTAGAAATTTGCATGATAAAAGTGGGCTTAATTGAATGTGTTTGGGACTTAACTAAATATGTGCGCTCTTTATTCTTTTTCATTGAAACCATTTTGCATGTAAGGTGATTTCTAATGCAAAAGGAATGTCTAATTGTGATTTAAGGCACACGATGTAGAATTTTACATGGAAATAAATGTGCTTTAAAACGATGTGCATGTTTCCGCTTTTATCGTGTGTGTGGCTAGATCCGGCGTCGTTATCATTTGTTAGTCTTGTTTCTGAACTGGTGACTTTTTTAAACAGTGATATCACAGCTTTGGCGAAGGACAGAGCTTATGCTCAGATTCACCTGGATGAAATGAGCATCCATCAGGTTATTCTTAATGCACACCTCTCATTTTTGTTACTTTGCCTCCTATTTGATGAATCGCTTAATATCCATGTTAGTGAAGGTTGGTTATGTCCTGAAAATCAGTAGATGTTGGGGAATGAGAGTTCTATATTTGTGCAATGGCTCTATAATACACACATACATACACGTGAAAGGCTAGGATCTATTGTCCTGAAGGCAGTGTGGGATTTATTTACTTTTTGATATCTTATTTGATTTGTATTTTACTTGAATCACTAATAAATTTGTCTTTTATTTGTTTTGTCTTTTGATATCTTGTTGTGTTTCCTTCGATCTATAGGTTGCATCTATTTCTGAAATGTGTCTTCTGTTTCTTTCTGCAAAATATAGGCACTACAACTTGGACAAGATGCAACGTCTCCTGCTGGCTTTTTCAATGGTCAGAGATGCCAAATGTGTCTTCGTTCCGATCCTTTACAGAAAGTGATAGAAAGGTTGGCAAATACAGGTAAATCTATTATTTAGAATTTTGGGTCTTTTGAAAATTATAGGTCCTGGTGCATTCCTGTCTAGATACTGTTTTGATCTATGTTATTTGGAACCTGTGCCCCTATACAGGTTTAACTGCAAATGCCTTTCTGGACGTTTATCGATGGTCACCCTGTTTTTTGTGTTTTTTTTTTAAGCGAGGCATATAATTTCGTTAGTCTGTGGTCAAGATGATGATGCTTCCTGAATTCTTTGTCATAATAATCAACCAACCAACATTTGGCCTCCACGTGGTTACTGCAAGACAATGACTACCAAGAAGGTGCTGAAGATTGGATGACTGGGATCTTCCAGTTTTGGGTCATCCTCCATCCACAGTCGATCCAACCATATTGCCTTACTTGCATATACATTATGTCTTCTTTAAGATAATGCAATGTGGTAGATCCCCTACTTTTAGCCCATAACCTTAAATTGTTCCCACATGTTAATGGTTGCAGGGGTAAGACGCCTTGTCATTGTGGAAGCTGGCAGCAAGCGTGTTGAAGGGATCATATCATTGAGTGATGTACTAAGGTTCTTGCTCGGTATTGGATAGTCCAAATCACTGGCAGATTTATTGATGGGATTGCACATAAGATCAGTACCTTCTGGCATGCAAATGGACTGCTACTGCCTCTGTATATCTCATCTTTTTATGCTTGATGGATCGTTTTTTTATCATTGATTGGTGGGCCTCTGAGCCTGATCTTTTAGGAAAGGGCTGGTGGAGGTCTGTAAATGAGAGGACTTGTATTTTTTCCCCCTTTACTCTCCTAAGTTATTATTTTTCACCTTTTGTGCTTCTAATGTTTTGGAGAGCATGAACATGGATCTCTCCATAATTCTCTGAAAGGAAATTAACAAGGAAATGTTAAATTCATGTGAAACTGGTTGCTTCAATACCAAATCTTATTATTTCTAGAATTTGTAATTGCCCATTGTGTTCCATAGTTTGTGGTGGCTTAGCTGATTTTTCAAGTGAAGCCTATGAATCTGCTTATACCCTTTTTTTTTTTATCACATTAATCCTTGTAGATGTAGACTATTCAATAAAATACTTGTGACAAAGAAAATACCTGATGAATGGAGAAAAAACATTGTAGTGCCTATATATAAGAATAAGGGAGATATACAAAATTGTACTAACTATCGAATGATTAAACTTATGAGTTATACTATAAAGTTGTGGAGAGAATAATGGAGCAAAGATTGAGACGGAAGATCAAGATCTTTGAAAATCAATTTGGTTTTATGCCAGAGAGATCAACTATGGAAGCTATCTTGTCATTTAGGCGATTAATGGAAAAATATGGAGCAAAAAAAAAAAAAAAATCTACACATGGTCTTTATCGATTTGGAAAAAGCCTATAATAGGGTACTGAGGAATTTAATTTGGTGGGTTTTAAAGAAAAGGAATGTCCCCAAATGTTACATTAAAAATTTTAAGGATATGTATGAAAAAGCTGTAACAAATGTGAGAGCTACATGTGGAGAAACAGGTGGATTTGTTAACTGTGCATATTCAAGAAGAAGTATTATGGTGTATGTTGCTTGCAGATGATATAGTATTGGTAGATGAATTAAAGGATAGTATAAATGCAAAACTTGAGAGATGGTGGGAGGCATTAGAATCTAGAGGCTTTAAAATAAGTCATATAAAGACAGAATATATGGATTGCAACTTCAGTGGATATATATAAAGTGTTGAAACCAGTGTCAAAATTGAAACCTATGAGATAGCATGTAGAGATTATTTTTGGTACTTAGACTCGATGATTAGTAAGGATGAAGAGATTAATGAAGATGTGGAGCATAGAATAAAAGCTGAATGGCTGAAGTGGAGACTAGCGTTTGGAGTGTTTTATAACAGATGAATGCCAACGAAATTGAAAGGCAAATTTTACAAGGCAATGGTTTGATCAGCCATGACATATGGGGCGGAATGTTGGCCAATTAAGAAGATGCATATTCATAAGATGGGTATAGCGGAAATGAGAATGCTGATATGAATGTGTGGTAAAACTAGGAAAGATAAAATTAGAAATGAGCGCTTTTAAGAACATTTAGGGGTAGCACCAATAAGGGATAAGATTAGAGAAACCCGTTTAAAATGGTTTGAGCATGTTGAGTATAGGCCGGTAATGACACCGGTGAGAAAAAGTTTTGCTATACAGGTGGATGGCCTCATCAAGAGGTAGAGGTAGGCCCAAAAAAATATTGATGGAGGTTATTGATTCAGATTTGAAGAAGTTTAACTTACTAAATGATTTGGCTTAAAATAGAACGGAATGGAGAAATAGAATTTATGTAGCCGACCTCAACATGGTTGGGATAAGGCTTTGACGATGATGATGATGATGATGATGATATTAATCTCTATAGATCCTCCAGCTCGGTTTCTCTCACTTTTAGTAGTTTGTAATTGCGCTTGATTTTCAATGGGACCCTTGATCAACGATCATTTCTCTTTGACATTGTATTTTTCTGACATTTAAAGTCAGCGATGTTACCACTTAAACAATTGTATGACATCTCCAAGCAATTGAGCTAACTATACCAGTACAGAGAAGTGGGTTGGATCCCTATTTTGAGTGGAATAGCTCTGCTGCATAAGCAGGTCAGGAAAGTGGACCATGAGCCAGCCCTAGACTAGAGAGTTGGTGAAGAGGATGGATATGTTTGTTCTTTTCATGCGCAACAGGAGAACAAGGAGTGAAGTGAGAGAGGTCTTAAACACTGTATCTCGTCCTAATACAGATAAAGATGGTATCTGAGAAGTGCCTCATAACCGAGTTGCAAAGAGGCCTCTCACCTTAGTAGGATGCTGAACCCTGCGTGGGGTAGCTCTCAAATCCCATGCTAGTCTTTCTGGTTTCCACCAGTTGTCCATACTAGCAAGAAATAAAATAAAATACTAATAGTAATACATAAAACACTAATATAATAAAATAAAATAAAGTAAATTTGTTTGGATATTTGTTAGAATAGAGTAGAGTGAAGGGGAGCTTCCATTTAAGAGACATGAAAATCTGTGGAGTCATAACAAAAGTACAAAAATTCAAAATTCTCCATTCTTAAAAAAAAAAAAGCTATCTACTTTTGATACAAAAAGTTCAAAAGATTTTTTTCTAATGTCACTGAATGAAAAAAAAATTATCATATTATAATTAGATCCATCATATTTTATTCTTTCTTGATTTGAGATTTTCTCCCACTTTACTTTACAAGTATAGTACCAAATAGAAGGGCATAAAGGGAATGCAACTGGAGTAAGAGATTTGAAAGATGTATAATGTTTACTATCTTCAAGAGATTTGGAAGATGTATAATGTTTACTATCTTCCTTATTTGTTGAATGTGAACTTTTTAAAGGGGTTTTCTTTCAACATCCTATTTTAGGTTCCCATTATTGTTATACCCATCATAGGTGGACCCCATCAAGCAAAACGCTGTAAGTGTAATGTGCATTGGGATGACTTGAATATATAAATCATGAGATTTGCTAAATGAAAGCAAAAAAGGACTTATTACACTACAAATCAAATAAAAATAAAAATATCTAAATTACCCCTATCCTCTTTTCTCTCCACTAACCTTTTCCTTCTTTGTCCTCCCCTTCCCCAACTCTCCCTCCCGGCCACGATCAGCGGCTACGGCGGCGACCAGAGCTCCCTCCCTCTTTCCCCCTCTCCCTCTTCCTATCCTTCCCTCTCCCTTTCTCTTCCTCTCCCCCTTTTTCCCCAATGCTGGATCTCCCTGCTGGGGAGATCCAGTCTTCCCCCTCCCCTTCCACAGTACCCCTCCACCTGTTTAACAAAGACTGGCCAAACAGTTCTAAATTGTTCGGCCAGTCTTGCCTAAACATTCTCTTTTTGTTCTACCCTACAAGGTCGAACAAAAGTGTAATTTCAGCCTTGTAGGGCCAAACAGGTCGGAAATAGAATTTTTTTTGGGGGGGTGGGGGGGGGGGGGGGGTGGTTAAAGAAAGGAAGAGGGAGATGGAGGGAAGGGAGATTCGGTGGCTCCCTCCATCGGAGTTACTAACCGATGTCGGAGTTGGACCCTTCGCTAAAGCTGCTGATCGTCATAGGATTGGGAGGTGGAGAAGGTGAGTGGGGAGAGAGGAGGGTGGGGGGGTAGTTTAGGCATTTTTATTTTTTTATTATTATTATTTTTGTGAGTGTACGAGTCCCCTTTCACTTTTGTATAGCAAATCCCTAAATCTTTTACTTAAAATGGAACAAATCATGTATGGAAAATCTCAAACAAGTATCCAACTTTTAGCACTTTTTCATACATAAGTTTATGAAAAATTCGATGTTTCAAAATAGTAAAAAAAAATTTTATATTTTTTTGAAGATTTTACAGGAAAAAACCCTTTAGATGTACACTAATCACGATCGGTCCCAGTCATTTAGTGTGCATTGATCGGGTTCATGGGGCCTGATCGTGTGCAAAATTTTTTTTTTGAATGTATAGTTGAGTGATGCTTACATATATATTAAAAAAAAACACAAAGAAGAAAGGCAAGATAGGAGAAAAAAAAGGAAGAAGAAGAGAGAGAAGAAGAAAGGAAGTAATAAAGAAGGAGAGAGGAAGAAAGGAAGAAGGAGAGAAGAAGAATGGAAGGAATTAAGATTTTTTTTTCTCTTCTTTCTCCTCCCTTCTTCTTTTATTCTGTCTTTTCTTCCTCTCTCTTTCTCTCTTTTTGTTCTTTTCCCTCTTTCTTCTTCTTTAATTCTTTCCTTTCTTCCTCTCTCTCTTCTTCTTCTTCTTCCTCTCTTCTTCTTCTTCTTTTATTCCTTCCTTTCTTCCTCTCTTTCTTCTTCTCTTCTTTCTCCTCTTTCTTTCCTCCTTTTCTTCCTCTCTTCTTTTGCGAGTGACACTAGCATCACTCAGCCGCACATTCAAAATAAAATTTTTTTTTTGCCCATGATTAGGTCCCATGGACCTAATCACTGCACACTAAAAAATCAGGATTGATCGTGATTTGTATATATGTAAGGGGTTTTTTTGGGTAAAATTCTCTAGTCCTTTTAATCATTCTTTTCTTTTATCTCTGTTATGCATGAATTTTTATAAAAAGAATTTTTAAAATAACAAAATAATCATTGTCAAAGAAAAGGAGGCTTTTTCTTTGTCATTCTTCTCCCTGAGTCCCCTTGATATATTGCTGGTAGCTCCATCCCCATAGCTAAAAGATTATTTGGTGTTTGCTTTTGGAAATTGACCTATAGTCATTATTCTTAACTATTTATGGCATAAATTATATGGATTTAATCCCAACGTGTTTTGATTAAAACAAAAGGACCAATAATAGACTCTTTTACATTAGCTTTACCATGAAAATTCTCAAATATTTTTTCTTCCAAACTATTCCAAAGCAATTGTGGGAGAAACCACAAAAGAGGCAAAGTTTCTAAATTTTTATGATGAACACAATACAACACCTTGAAGGAGACCTTGAATGTCCTAGGCATGTTTTGATATGTGGTGTAGTAAAATATGATGAAGTGAAGCTTCAAATCAAGAGAGAATAAAATATAATGGGGTCAAATCATAAAATGATAATTTTTTGTTTTTAGTGTGTTGAGAAGAAACCTTTTTGACCTTTTATGTAGAAAGTAGATCTTTTTTTTTTCGGTCATTCATTGGCTTGAGAATGTTGTTTTTTTTTTTCCATTATTTTTTTAAAATGGAGGGAACTCCAGCGATCAAAAGAAAATGGTAGCAGCAAGGGCGCCCACTGTCAAAGCACCTTCTTCCCACTTTTTGGTTGCAAAAAACCAGATCCTCTATCTATTGCAGCAAGACGAGAAGATCGGCTCCTTTTCCTTTGATTCCGGTGATAGAGATGGCGGGCTAGGATGGCGCACAGGCGCGGTGGAACTCTATCCGTCCCAGTCTGGGTTCTGCAATTAGAACCAGATCCTCCACTCCCCTGTTTTTGGCAATTGCAAATCCAGCGGCAACCTAGGCAGCCCTTTTCTTCTTCTCTGTTGTGCCGCAAGTGAAGGACCTAGGGCTACCTCTTTCTGATTTGTGATCACCAACAAGGCCCACCACTAACCTCCAAAACAACACCTCTAATTTGTGTATGGGAAGATGGATATGCGCAATATCCTTCGATCCTCTTCTTCTAAACAAATCCAAGTCTCGATCCGTCAATTGCAAATACCAAGCGATCTCCACCGTGCTTTGATATCACTTGTTATAAAAGAAGATAAACTAGAAGCACACAATCCACACAAGAAACACAAGATTTACGTGGTTCACTTGATGTGAGCTTTGTCCATGGAGATTTAAGCCTGTCTACTATTTTGGAGATCACCTACAAAAAAAACAATCATCTTCTTGTGATTAGAAGAGTACAAAATTCTCTCCCTAAGATTCTCCTCTACAGAGCAACAACTCTCTCTCTCTCTCTCTCTCTCTCTCTCTCTCACCACTCAGAATAATACAGAAGCCTTAATTAACAACACGTAGGCACTGGCCTCATAACAACAGGTTCAGATTAAACTGTTAGATTACATATTTACCCTAATAAATAATGAATATGCCCAAATCAGGCTTCACCAACCCATCATAATCAATCCTTTCCTTTCTCTCTGTTATACACGACTTTTAATAAAAAAATTTTTTAAATAACAAAATAATCATTGTTAAAGGAAAAGTGGCTTTTTCTTCGTCATTCTTCTCCCTCGGTCCCCTTGATACATTGTTGGTAGCTCCATCCCCGTAGCTAAAAGATTATTTGGTGCTCGCTTTTGGAAATTGACATGTGGTCTTTATTTTTAACTATTTATGGCATAAATTATATGGATTTAATCCCAACGTGTTTTGATTAAAACAAAAGGGCCAATAATAGACTCTTTTACATCAGCTGTACCATGAAAATTCTCAAATATTTTTTCTTCCAAACCATTCCAAAGCAATTGTGGGAGAAACCACAAAATGGGAGAAACCACAAAACAGACAAAGTTTCTAAATTTTTATCATGAAAACAATACAATACCTTCAAGGAGACTTTGAATGTCCTAGGCATGTTTGGATATGTGGTGTAGTGAAATATGATGAAGCGAAGCTTCAAATAAAAAAAGAATAAAATATAATGGGGTTAAATCATAATATGATAATTTTTTGTTTTTAGTGTGTTGAGAAGAAATCTTTTTGACCTTTTATGTAGAAAGTAGATGGGTTTTTTTTTTTGTCATTTATTGGCTTGAGAATGTTTTTTTTTACTATTTTTTTAAAATGGAGGGAATTTTTAATTTTTATACTTTTGATATGAGAGGCCTATCAAATCATGTCTTTGAAATGGAGGTTTACTTCACTTTAAGGGTTATAAATCTCGTGGGGCACAGGTGAGACATATGAAGAAGGCCGAAGATTGCCTTCCAACTCATACTCACCTTCTAGGGGTGAAATGTGATGCAGGAAAAAGCTTTGATGCGGGATAACAGTATCTATTCTCCTATACAAGTAAAGATGGTATCATATTGTTTCATTTATGAATGAAGGTGGAGAAATGATACGTGCATACACTAAAATGCATACAAGCTTATGTGATATCACATAATAGCATTTGTGTCGCACTTTTTATTCTTTTATTTTTCACACACCAACACCAATACATGAGATAAATACATTTGTACCTAATAACAAGTAGGTTCCACCATCAATACCGTTACTTTATGACCAATTGTGAGAAGGCACATGCAAAGTGGTCCCCCTCAAATGGAGGAACCTAATCCATGCATTGGGCCCACTTATTATTGGGTGCAAATGTCTTTATCTCATGCATTGGTGTTAGTGTGTATGAAAGAGAGGAATAAAGATAGATGTTATTGTGTGGTGCCACACAAGCTTGTTTGCATTTTGTGTGTATTTTAGCGTATGCACGTATTATTTCTCGATGAAGGTGGCATCATGTTCAGACATTTTGAAGTCTTAAGAACATTTTTTTTGTATCCTAGCTTTACGGGGGCTGGGGGCTGGGGCCCAACCCTCTGGTGATGAGAGGGACCACAGGTGAGGTTAGAGAACCCTCTGGTGAGGAAGGAGGATTTTGGGTGAGAAAAGGTTCATAGTGAGGTTTGAATCCTTGCCAGGTTGATAAGAGCTAAATCTCTTGTCACTAAAATAAAGACCATGACCAATTCTTCGTGTCAACGTGGGCGAAACTTACAGTGGGATAAGAGCAAAGATCATCAAAGGAGTAATAATAAAAAAAATTTTGGGTGCACCGTTCAGCACATGTCAATATGAATATGGGCCGGGGTGGACCATTTGTCAGAAGTTCTCACAACTCTCTAACTACGACTAGGATTGGGATGGTGGGTTACAAGTCTTCCAGGACTATTCCAACTAGTGGGACATGGATGAACAATTTTTAATTAGTGTTGTCAATTTGGCCATGAGGTAAGAGGCCGCATAAAGCCTCCAAAGTAAGGCTAGTGTTTGTAAGAAAAAGTCCTAAAGTGGGGATTGGACAATTTTTTATACGGTCTTAAATTTAAGGGCTGGGTTAAGAAGTACTAGCCCGGCTTGGCCTTGGCCCTAGCCCTTCTATTTTTTTTTTTAAATTTTGTATATTATATATATGTGTATTAAAATGCAATCATAGCAGTCATTGTGCAGTAATGAAATGGGGATATGAAGAAAATTTTATACCCCAATACCCATTTCAAAATGCCCAGAAATTCATATACACACATGCTTGGTTCATTTCATCTTTATTTGATTATTTTAAGTTATATTCTTAATGAATAAGTGTTACATTGCTCCTTCCATTTTCCTTTTTCTAATTTTATAGCTTTTTATTTAGACTTTTTATATATTCTTGCTTGTACAAAAGAGAGTGGACTCTTATTAATAAAGAAAAACTTTTTCCTCTATAGAGTAACTTAGAATGCTAACTAATTCGTAAAGGTTGTTAAGGTATGTACATGAATCTTCAAAGGTATGGAGTAATCAAAATCTCTTCTTTAATTAGATAATCATAACTCATGATTTTTAAAGTCTAAACTAATATTTATTTTTTAAGTGTTTTATTTAATCCAACAATGATTAATTGTCAGATTAGTGTTAAATTGAAAGTAATGTCAATTCATATGATGTAAGTGAATGTATTTGGTTTAAAATTTTCAAAAATAGACTTGCTGTAATGATTTGATAAGCGGAGATTCTTTAACCATTTTTATTATTTGAAAAAACAAATAAAACAATACATCTAGAACCCAAGTTTCTAAAGTACATGACTTTATTTGATTTAAAAAAAATTTGAAGATAACTTCTATCCTCCAAATATCTTTTTAATGGTTCCTTAGCAATCGAGGTTAGACAAGAAAATGCTAGATCAACCCTTTGTGCTTAGCATGTAAAAGAAAATAATAATTTTCTCATTTTGAGGCCCACAACCCAGGCATGGCCTTCCAGTATAGGACAAATGCCTAGCTGGTGTAAACCCTTCGAGGGCTTTCGCTTGACTCGCCCTAACCTTGCAGGTGCTGAAAGGAAACCTCTGGCCAGCCATTTTGACGCCCTAGTCTTAATGGATCCGATGAAGCAGGGTCAAGAAGTTTCTAAAGATGACTTTGTTTTGAAAACACGTTTGAGGTGGGAAGGATTTTAGAATATTGTCGATACGTGTAGAATTATGATAGATAGTCTAGAATAATCTATCCCGTCGGCTAAGTGACATGGGGCCTAATCGTATCCGTTTGTGCAGTAGTATAAAATAGTATTCACATTATTTTTAAACACGAGTTGAATCTTTCTTTCTACTCCTTTGATTTGAATATTAGTGTTGATGGAAAATAAAGAAGCTTCATTGGAAATAAAGAAATTTCATTTATATTCTGTGTAAGACCTAAATAAACTCCATATGCCATAAACTTGGTGTTTGAGTTTACATGTTCCTCCCATGCCTACTATACATTCAAATAATTAAAAAAAAGGGATAAAGCAGACAAAGAGAAAAAGATTATTATGGAAGATTATTAGGGAAAAATAGTTAAATGAGTGACTCGGGAAATTAAAAAAAAAAGTATATAAGAAATTGAGTATTTCAAAATAGTATAAAAGCTTTTGTTTTCATAATTATACAATCAAGTCTTTTCAAGCAGTTTTTGTACCAGCAGTTTTTCTACAGCATTCTTAAATTTTCAAACAGCACCATGGACTTTTCTTTGAAACTGACAAAGCACTGCTTATATAATCCATATGAGATTTAATCAAAACCAAAATATGAGAAATGAATAATCGACCATCTCCTTTGGTTATTTGTTTGTTTCCTATCTTCATGCAAAAGGAAAGGCTAAAATTCACAGTTAGTTTTCATTTTTAACCACATATGATATAAATCCTATTTATACATATTCCATATATTCTAATGCAAACAAACAAGCCCATCTTATCAATTATTATCAAGGAATTAATTGTTGGGGAATTTCGTTTCTTAGAAAAAGAATGGAAATTTTCAAAGAAGGTCCTAAGTTTTTTTGATATTTCAAAAAAGGACATAAGTTTTAAAACTTCTTAAATTAATCCCTATGTTTTTAAAAAAATTCCAATCAAGGACATTCTTCCATTTAAAGGTACTTTCTTGAGAATTTTTCTCTTAATTTCTAAAAATACCAAATTACTAATCTTATAAAGCCATGATATGGTTTCAACAGCCACAATATACAGTCGATCTCTATGAAAATACTAGTTGTCATTAATCATCGTAAGGATATTGGGAAAGAAAATTAGGAGAATATAGAGGAATTGAATTATGAATTTATTTTAATAAAAGTTAAATTGGGTATTTTTAAAAATGGAGGAAAAAAGTTGACAAAAAATAATCTTATATGGACGGATATCCTTAATTGAAAATTTCTTTAAAAACTTAGAGATTAATTTGAGAAGTTTTGAAGCTTTTGTTCTTTTTTGAAATAAGGCAAAGCCTTAGAGCCTTAGTTGAAATTTTCTCAAAAGAATTTCAAACCCCCATCATTGTTGACAAGTAGGGCTGCGCGCGCAGACCATCTCCTCTTATGATTACCAGGGACCTCACTTGGGGATGCTGCATCTCTTTCTTTCTCCTAAGAGTATGTTCAACCTGTATGGGCTTGGCTTCTCAACCACAGAACAAAAGAAAGGGTTAATAGAAATTCAACCGGCTGCTTAGAGGGTTGGTTCGTAGAGTACTTCTCAATAAACTTCAGTCTTGGTCCGAGGCTGATTCATTTTGTATTGGGGTTGCACCATCTATTGTGATTAATTAATATAATTCTTACTTCCCTTCCAAAAAAAAAAAAACAGAGACTATGATTTGGAACATTCCATTAATGCAGATTTTCCGGGCCACAATCAGCATGTCAAAACCATTAACCGTACATACTTTGGTCAGCCGTAACAAGATCCAAATTGTCCATATTAATGCTGCCTAAAAAGTTTACAAATAGGCAGTACAATGGGTTGGAAAAAATGACCCTTAGAAACCAATGTCTTGGTTGAGAAAATTCCCACTGATTGTAAGGTTGTGATCCGATGGCTGCGGCATGCCTTTTTCTTCTTCTCTCTTCCTTTTTTTTTTTTCGGTTTAGCCTAATCTACCTTGTTTTGATTAACTAATGAAGCCCATGGAATTGGAATTGGAATTGTAAATCGGGCGGGTTGGGTGGGGTGTTATTGAACCTAACATCAACTTAAATTGTATGTAGGTAAGCCCAAAACCCTCCTTGACCTGAATGAAACCCAAATTTTGCCCGACCCAATTCCTACACAAGTGAAACTCAAGTGGAGCTGGATTAACTCAGGTTGGGTTGGGAACTCAGATTTTTAGGTTCAGCTTGCCTTTGAATAAAGTATGAAAGTTAGAGAAATATATATTTCCCATGTAGATAAGTCACAAAAGTTAGATATATTAAGAATAGCTCCTTACCCCAGTGGTGAGGAGTGACTGTTCTTATTAGGCTATCCAGGGTAGCCCCCGTCTTCTTGCTTATGTAAGCTACCATTTCACTTTGTGGGCTTCTTTCTCGGGTGTGCCAGGCTCTCTCTTGAATCCCAACCCTCTTAGTTGAGCTATAAAAAAAAAAGGGCAGAATACTACGTTATGCATTTTATATGTATATTTAGACGAGTTAGACAGTCAAGTCAAATTTGGGTACCTGAAACCCAAATCTGAACTGGATCTCCATTTGCATGTCAAAATCCAGCCCCAAACCCAATCGATATTTCACTTTTGGTTGGGTAAGAGCCCTAGGTTTCTGGTTTTGGCCCAACCCAAGTTGGTCCCCTACCCCCTGGCATGGAGTAAACGTTGTGGATCCCTTTGACTCCTGTTTGAAGGATTTAGTTCTCATTGAAACAACCAGGGATTAACCCAAGTAGCATAGATGATGAGGAACTTGGATTAGCGGGTGCAAGTATTTACCAGAGAATAAAAAAGAAAAAAAAAGTTACCCATATCAACTGTCCACTAAATATACACAACAAAAATGAATTAGTTGAAATTAGACAAGAAAGAGAACTTCTGAACTTGAAGAACACTTGAATCAGGTTTTTAAGTTCTATATTGGTTGACTCATCGTTTTCCAACTCGACCAGACTCAGCAGTCTGTTGCTTCTTGTGAGCCAAGTGATTAAACCAGTTTGACCAATAACTCAGTCATACTCATTCTGAGTTATTCGACTCGGTATAGTGTGGAGTCCAGGTATTGGGTTTTAAAACTACAGTCATACACTCACGAGTTACAGTCATACACCTCACAGTGAACGTGGGACTTACGTCTCTCTAACACAGATGACAAAAAACTAAATAGTTTAAAAGTCCTCACAGGAAGAGTGTCAATAATCAAACACAATAATTAAATGACATGTAATCTTTGTTGCATATAAGTATGTGATGATAAATTTAGATTAAACGATTCAATTAAGACGTCTAATATTGAAGGAAAAGGCCTCTTACTAAGCTTGGGAGCCACTCAATTGTCCATCAATTTCATGAACAACAAATTGGGAACCCCCCCAAAAAAAAAAAAAACCACAACACATACCACAGTTCTCTTCATCTCCACATGGGTCAGTGGTCCAGGCCATTAATGTCCCTGTAGGAGCCTATCTTGTTTGGTTGTTGCCAACACAAAGTGCAAGATTCTAATATGTTCTAAAACTATCATAATTATAGCTTTTCAAGTCACACTTGAACTTTCTGATGGCCTTTACATTTTGATAATCCTAGGAAGAAAAATGGTGGGCATTCACTAACCAGTAACCAAATGTAAGATTCAGAAAATATTCTTCTACCAACCATGAAGTAGGTGCAGAGTCCAAGCTTCTAGCCTTAAGCTCTGCGATACTTCATGGCGTCTCATTCGAAGTGTATACAGTGAATAGGTCAATCCGTACCATCCAAATATCTGACCTTATTGTGGATGGAGTGTGTCGGAAACTATGATGACCAGACCATCATCACAGTTAAAATGGCCACTAAGACAGAGATGATCAAGAAGCAATGGTCACATTCCGATTACGATAAGTAAAGCCACATCAGACATCTCTCTCTCTGTCTCTCTCTCTCTCTCTCTCTCTCTCTCTCTCTCTCTCTCAAGTCAAGTGGGTCAAAGAAAATGATAACTTCCCTAAATTCCGGGGGACTTTTGCTCTGGACAAAAGCATGTGTTTTGGGGATTGAGCCAATTCCGCTGACCTAAACAACTCCTAGTTAGGAAACTCGGAAAGGGAGCAGTTGAGGACAAGCACCAGCTTCTCCACCATTTTAGTGCACCCTCTCATCTACTATAATAATGCCCAGAGAGTTGAGAGGCCCCACATACCTCACTTTTCTTGATATCTTTTGAGAGGGGCTTGACTCACCCATGTTTGTTGTCACCATCCAACTTTATACTATACACCAAGTACACTTCAGCAATTGCAAAAAAGTGCTTTAGGGAGTTTTTAACTTCTTGGGCCTTCTGAAGAATTTCTTTCACTGAAAAATGGCCCCCATGGAACCAGAACTCCAGAAAAGATTAAAAAAAAATGCACATCCATGAGGGATCATGACCCACCCAACCCTAACCATTGGTTGGATTGTGTGTCAATCCTCACTCTGGTCCATCTGACCAGCCTGGATTTGCAAACGGTGGGCCACATGATCAAAGGCAAGGCAGCAGAATACAATGTGACATTATTTGGCCGAGGATGACAGTGATAGAAGCATCTCTTCTTTATCACACTGCAAGGGTATTGGTAACTTATTCCGCTTTCATAAATGGCTCCCAAGAGACACAGACTACAACAGTACTTAAATATCTAGATTAGTAAGTCTAAAAAACAGTTTTTCTTTTAAATAACGGTTTTTCTTTCAAGTGCATGCTTTCATGTGGAAATTGGTCCATCTACCAATGGAGAAGAGTGGTTGAAAAGTAAATCCTCATCTGTCTTTCCCTGAAATCTTAAGTGGGGAAGTCAGAGAGTCATAGAGTCCGTGTCCATGCAATATTGGTTAAAGAGCTTGAATACCTCTGTCCCCCTATAAAAGCTAAAAGACCATTCTTCTTTTTATATAGTGTTACACTCTTATGGTGATAATCTTCTTAGTACTCTTCTTCCAGTGTATTATATTAATTCCACCTTTGTAAATGAAATGGGGAGCAAAATGGAATTTAATTAGTGCCAGAAATTGGAAAAGAGGTATACCCTATTTGACTCAGCTCCTTTACGTTGTTCCCAATGCCATAATAAACCTTCTGTAATTGAAAAGGGATTCAGATGTCATGTTCTCTGTTTCTTTTAGATCATGGTTTGTTCTATTATCACATAGTTTTCTGATGCGCTTAGTGTTTTTCATTTTGAACCGTTTTTCATTTATAACTATAATTTTTTTTCTCCTCTTGACCTTGTCATCTTGTCTGCCTTTCCTAGTTTCTTTTGAAACTACAGACCCATACTTACTTACTCACTGAACTTGAGAAAAGGCTTTGTATGATGATTTTAGGTCCAGCCAGTTTCAAAACCTTAGCCACTGACAAAAATTCACATTGCTTTACACTTGGAAGTATCATGATACAAATCCTATAGGTTCAAGGAACATACCCACAAATCTAGTTTGATTTTCATGCCCATGATGCTGACAAACAGGACATGGCTCCATTTAGGGGTCAGACATTGACCTGTTCACCTAACTTAGGTCCTCTTTTGGTGGGGAATTGATGTGTAAGATCTGAGATTGCCTGCAGAGAGATAGACAAAGGCCAATATAAGATGATATCCATGAAGTTATTTTCTTAATATTAATTAAACCATCCTAACAACTTCCTTTGAAAGCCATGAAGCAGACAAGAACTGCCAAGTAATTTGATTGATTATTTTTACTTAGAATGCGGAAAGATATGTGAAATCAAATGTACTAAAAAAGTGCTTACGCATTCAGTTCAAATTTCGAAAAGGTCCCTTAATTTAGCCACATATGGTCTAATGTAACATTTAAGCCCTTTTGGATCCTCGGAACTCACTTGTATGCACTCAGTATACTTGTAATTATTTATGGCAGATTATAAAACTGTCACTTACCGTTAACTCAGTTATCCAAAAGCATGATGATTTATAAATAAGCCAAATTACTTTTACTCAGTTTACAGTGGCCAAACTTGGCCCCTGGAGTGACCGCTAGTATCATTAGCGTGTTACTATGTTAGCACCATACTGGTAACTATAGGCATCAACCCATGTGTCAGATTAAGCTTGAGAGAAAAAAGGGAAAAAGTGTTGTTCCTGTAGCAAAAACCCAAGTTACCAAGGGTGTGTTTGAACGTGCCTTATTGCAAATGCATTGAGGCAGGATAATCAACCATCTTGTCAGAAATGTTGAGACCACTTGAAGTTTTGAATGGATTCAAATTTCGAAGGCAACATGAATGTAACGGAATCATAATAAAAAAAAAGTTGGAACCATCAGTAGCATCACAGATTGTGATCTTTTATGAGTTGTATTATATTATATAATAGGGTACGAATTTAGGACAGTAAGGTTATAAAGAAAAGAAAATTGATAAAAGAGGGGAGTGGGGAGGAAAGTAGAGATGGTCATGCACTTGAAAACATTTTCATCCATCCCATCCCAACTGTCCTCTTCCCTACCCTCTATGGCCTATCAATTCCCTTTTAAAATCCCTCCCATCATTTCACTCAATACCAACAGAGTCTCTCTTCCTCCCAGCATTCCCTTCTCCATCTCACCACTCCTCTCATTCAATCAAATCCCTCATACCGCAATGTCCACTTCTAGAACCTCAGATAAGCCCTTCAAGGATGACTTAACCACCTTCCCTCAACTGGGGTTTTCTCTAATCCAACCAAATACATCTGCATCCTACTCAAATGAGAGGAGAGGAAAGAAAAAGCAAGCAGAGCCAGGGAGGTTTCTTGGTGTGAGGAAGAGGCCTTGGGGAAGGTATGCAGCAGAAATCAGAGATCCTTCAACCAAAGAGAGGCATTGGCTTGGGACCTTTGACACTGCTCAAGAAGCTGCACTGGCTTATGATAGAGCTGCCCTTTCCATGAAAGGCACCCAAGCTAGAACCAACTTCATCTACTCCCCTGAACCCACCACCTCTTTTGGCACAGTTCTAACAGCTTATGACAACCAAAACCTCAGACCCAAAGATTCATCAACCCAACTTATTGGTACTCAAACCAAACCAACGGCAAATCAAAACATCCTGAATTGCGGCGGCGGCCAATCGGACTTCATAACACATGCTCAAGCTCCATGTGGGGGTGCAACCAATGACAACTTCCTGTTCTCTGCTGATTCAGGGTCTGGTTATTTGGATAGCATTGTTGCTAATGCCTACTTCAAATCTACTCCAAACATGGAAACCTCAAGCAATGAAAGTGGAAGCAGTTCAGGCCTTCAGAACTTTAGCAATGACAACCAAGTTCACACTCCTCTCACTTTCCACACTACAAATCAAGTCCCAAGTAATGGTTCCAGTTCTATAAATAGCAGTTTTTCATATGCTTGCTGCGCAGAAAATGCTTCAAATGTGGGATTTTCACCATGCTTTAGTGAGCTGAACCATGGGTTTTGGGCTGATGATCATAAGCCTTTAAGGGAGGTAACTGCCACTAATTTTTCAGCCATGAGCAACAGTCCTTTGAGGATGGATGATGGCTTTATTGAAGTTTCGGATTCACAAACCCAAAATCCGTTTTATGGGTTTGCACCAGAGGCCTCTGAAACTTACCCTCCATCAGTCTCTTCACTCAATGATGTTCTTGATTTGGGTTATTCCTTGTTCTGAGAACTGATTTGAGGTTCTTGTCATGTCTGTTAAGTTAGTTACTTTCAGTTTTTCTCTTTTTTTTCCTCATGTTTCTAGAACTTGCCCATGACTGCAAATGCGGTCTGAGAAGTACTGCACCTCATTGTAGAAGACCCAACTGTTTATACCACAAACTCCACAGAGAGAGAGAGAGAGAGAGAGAGAGAGAGAGAGAGAGAGAGAGAGAGATTCCTACTTGTTTTGGTTGTTTCAGGTCTCATAAGAAGTATTTTGAATGCTGCAGTGAGCTCCAAGGGCAGAAGTTCAGGTAATCCTCCCCATCAACATTTCATGGAGAAAACTTCTATAGTATCTTTATCATATATATTAGCTGGCAAATCCTAGTTTGTACCATGTATAGCCCATAGACTTCGAAAGTTTAAACTAAGGGCTAGGAACTTTTGCTTTTTTGTAAGTACTCATACTAAGGGCTTGGATTTATGATTCTCTTTATCCTTAATCTTCATTATACCTATCCGTCGCCATGCCTATCTTGATTGTTATGATCTAGTTGGTCCAACAGAGGGTGGGCAATTCTTGAGGAGACAAGCCTGGTATTGTGTAGTGAGAACTCAAACAATAAAAATCATCTATAGCATGAAAACATTACTTTTACAGTTTACTGCGTATTGGTTAAAAAGTTGGAATATAAGATGACATGTTTTTTCTACAGTTTTCTAGGAAAACTCTTTACACTGATCTAAATCGATGGGATAAGGTTATAAAAATGACAATGATGATGATTAGGCATTTGAGATTAATTAAGGTGATCCTTGTCTTGATGATGATTGGAGGAAAGTGCACCTCAAAACCAAACTTCAAAATTAGGCTCATCCTTAACTTTTTGTGACCTCATCTTGAACCTGTTGTGGCTGATAGCACTTGTTAGATTGATTTAGGGAAAACAATCACAATTCTTGCACCACACATAAAAGAAGAAAAACAATCAAACCACGATACATAGATTTTACGTGGTTCACTACAAAGGCTTTGTCCACGAGTTATGAGTGTTCTGCATAATTTCTCTATGAAGAATTAGGGCAACTCATTAAAAAAATTTCAAACCCTCTAACACTTAGTGTACTCTCTCTTCATTGAGCTCAATATTGCTATTACAGCCCCTTTAGCTGCAAGTGATTCCGCAATTGTCAACATTTATAAGGAAAAGAGCTCTCACCTCTCTCACATCAAATCTAGCATTACTAATTACATAAATATATAATATTCACTTTCTTGACCCCCAAATAGGTCATTTCTTAGCTCTTAAGAAAGCCTTAATAAAATTACCAAAATACCCATAATTTTGAACCTGGTCATTAGCTAACCGAACGAACGAAGCCGATTAAATCAGAATACAAGATATACACCTAATAGAACCAAGTGGAAATTTCCTCCAAATCTTCACCTATTTCTCTTTCAAAAAATTTAACAATCTTAAGAAGGAAATCGACATTATTCCTTGTTCTTTTCTAACTTTTCAGAATTCCTTCTTGCATGGGCTTCGACAAGAGGATTGGAGTTCAGTAGCATGTCATATGTTAATACCATATGTCCTTGTTTCTATGGTGAATGCTGTCATTCTTATAAAATGCGGTTAGAAGCATGTTTATGATATCATTGCAGTGTTTCTTACTCAGCCTTAACACATCTACTAGAAAAATTAATTTTGTGAATTTAATTTTTCTACTCATCCTTTTCTTGTTAATCAGATTGATCCATTGGCGGGTTAGCCAAGACTAAGTTTTGAGTCGGTATTCTAATCTGTATCAGGGCTTTCCTAAGGCTTAAGAAGGAGAAAGCACCCTACCAAACAACATAAATAAATAACTTATCTAATTTCACCCTTTGTGTGGTTGAGTGTGGACAATAGGTTTCTGCTTCCGCATATACACGCACATCACCTCGGATAGTGTTCAACCATTGATGATCATGGATGGTGCTGTTACAACTAAAACTTGAGTAACCATTTGACCAACCCACCGCTATTTGATCTTACTTTCTTATATCCCATGCCTTCATGTATATGGACACCCTTCCAAATATTACTGCAGTAGAAGTGATATGTAGCATGAAATTCTATCGAATGAATTATGCTCAATTATGGTTTCTAGCTATCTATGATTAATCCAACGGCGTATTGCAATCTGTTTGGAGTAACTAAAACTCTACAATCAATTCCATCCAGAGATATTCTGGGTTTTTTTTTTTCTTTGTGTAGTGATTAGGTCAAGTATGAAGTGGATCTGCTTTAGATAAACTCTCATGGAGCATTGCAATTGGATATGGTAATATGATTGCAGTTGGAGTTAGAATTTAGGTTTTTAATTTGGAAATATAGAAAAAAGATTAATTTATTACTCTCTTCATTGAAGCAACAAATGATGATTTAGGTTTTACTTGTAAAATTCTTATCTCAAATTTTCTTTAATGACAAACGTGGAATCAAGAAAATATTTCAAAATCCTCCTCTTTGGTTGAGAAAAACTATGCAAATAAACAACAAAAGCAATCTGTGAATTTTGATGGCATTGTAGAATTATCATCGCATTATTCAAACATATGCGGTGGAATCAAGGGTTATAAACCTCTTAGACGAATTCGAATCCTAGAAAATTTCTTCATCAGGAGGATTCTAACACCACTCTTAAACTGAGGTCTACTGACCTCATCAAATACAAGAGCATTTTGGAATGGGGCAACAATTCTAAATCAGATTTGTTGGACGTTGGTAACAACTAATTTAAGACCACAAATGGACAGTTGAAACAGAAACTTCAACCTTTTTCTATTAACAGTCAATTTTGTAGCTTAATCAAAAGAATGTAAACATCTAATTGACTTGAATTTTGTAAGTCAACTTAAAACTAAAAGCTTTATTTACAGTTAAGACACACAAGCTCTACCACATGTCTTACCTTCAAAATCATGACAGGTAGTAGATTGATAGTAATTCAAAAGAAAATGCAAAAAGAGAGATTTAAAACTTTCAGCGGTCACTTGTTTGAAACCATTTATATATGTGGATGATTCCTATATTGGTTAATAAATGATCACATTTATTTACACTTATTTATGCATGCATGTAATGTGTAAACAAGTGAGGTATGATGAGCTACAAAATTTGGATTAGATGTAGACTAAAACTAAAAGCATTTCA
The DNA here is from genome assembly GCA_037013555.1 of Sextonia rubra. Classification (NCBI taxonomy): domain Eukaryota; kingdom Viridiplantae; phylum Streptophyta; class Magnoliopsida; order Laurales; family Lauraceae; genus Sextonia; species Sextonia rubra. The sequence goes on along the minus strand of JASUAD010000007.1, from coordinate 10,352,686 downwards.
AAAACAACCTCTTATCCTAGTTGTTAGAGATGTAAGATTTTACTTGACTATTGAGTATTCAAACTTTTAGAGTCATCTACTCATCTTACCTCACTCCAATAATTGTATTACATCAACCGAAGGCTACTCATCTTACCTAAGGTCTAACCCACCTCACCAAAGGGCCAGGGGACCAACTTCTAAGCTGAAAAAAAAAAAGACCTAAAAATATTTCCCAAGCACTGGGATGATATGATGCCACATCGGTAAGTTTATATACGAGACAATAGAACCAGATCTTGTACGGATGACCCTAGTTCACTGTCAACCGCCTCCTGCAAGCTAGATGGGTCCCACATGCTGATGGAAAATTTTTTCTCTTGCACATGCTGTCTGTTCATCTGGACCATCACCAAAGGCAGGCACCTATTGAATTTTTCCGACTCCCACGTGGCACACAGTATCGATTCACAAGAGAATGAGTCAATTATGCATTATTAATAATGTAATTAGCATAATATTAAGGATGAATCCTTGACTGCAGCATTGTTATAGAGATGGACTTAGGTGAGTGCTTATGCTTGAGAATTTCCCAGTTTAAAACAGAAGAAAGAATTGTATTATTGATAGATCGTGTGGTCAATCTTGAGCCCAAATCCCACAAGAACCATGTGAGGCATGCCAGGAACTCCATCATGAGGCTCGCACAGCGATAAGCCAGACCATTCATGGTAAATCATGCATATCCATATTTCACTTTAGTAGGAGTGGGTGTCACTGTAAAATTAAACACTTCATTGAAAGCATGACTGGGCATGAATGTAGCCCTGCTATTAATCAAGCAATAATCACGCTTCAATCAAATGCTTAATTAGACGGTGCAACCCACTCCTATTAAATTGAGATTTTAGAATATATCCAGAGATGAGACTCATCTTAAAAGGTCTAAATTATGACTCCGGATCCTCTAATTAAAAACCCCAATGGTAATGTTATGAACCTTATTGGTCCTACCACGGTCACGTAGGGTTTTTTCTCGTTGAATCTCAATTTTTAAATTATACCTATGTGGGCCCCACAATGGAGATGAGAAACTGTTCCACATCCCCCATAATGAGTGCAATAAGGCCAAATCCTATTACTGGATGCAAGTACTCCATGCCGAGTAACTCATATGGGCGGGGGAGGGGAAGCGTGCGAGAGACCACGCAGGGAATCCGCCCTCCGGTCGTATTCTACTGCTACGTGTTGGAGAAATGGACGCGTAGTGGAATGGTATAAGGATAATTTTGTACGGTATCTGTACAAAGATACGTCTAGTGGCCGGGGGCCCTGTTGGCAATAGTACAAATGAATCTAATTGACAGCAAGGGGCAAGGCTGTCAAGGATAGGGGATACGCGTGTATACAATAGAAAGTTTCTGACAGAGATTCGTCTTCTTTTGTTACTCGCACGATCAATGAAGTCTTTGACTAGAGACTTGCATTTTACATACACCACAGGAGCACAGATAGTTACTCTTTTTTTTTTAATTTATTTGCAGGTATTGAGTGATCCTGTGATGCCATGACATGAAGACCCGGGATTGCGATAGAGTCCTTGAATTTGACAGATCTGGATTGTTTTTTACTGGATCCATGATATCAACTCATAAAATCCACCAAAATCAATGATCCACCATTTATACATTTTTGACAAAGTGTCTCCTGTGGAGATTTTTGTGAGAAAACTATGTCCTGAGATGAGAGAAAATAGCTGTATGAGAAAAAAAAATATTCTTTCATTGATTGCCAAAGCTTGTTATGCATGGAAAATAAATAAGGTGAATTTCTACAACTTCTCATTGCATGTAACTCACATATAATAGCACTTGCCCACTTTCTTTTCCTCTAAAACATCTCTTAACAATAACAAACTATTTGCTAAAAAGTAGGATATGACTCACCACTAGCAACAAACTCAACATACATAACTACTTGCACTATACATGACTCCAACAACTTAGGTTGCGTTTGGTTGGCTGGAATGGAGGTCGGAATAGAATGGTCATTCCGTTGGAGTGACCATTCCCACGTTTGGTTCATGAAAAATTAATGGAATGACCATTACTTCAGGAATGGTGATTCCTTTATGCAGAGGAATCACCATTCCATTGGGGGGTCAAAGGAATGGCCATTCCATTCCTTTGTCATTATTGGTTAAAGTCAAAATTGTCCCTACCTTGCCCGATACAAATCAAACAAAATGACCTAATCTGCTGCGTCTCTGCTTCCAATTTCTTCTCTCATCTCTGTCGTCTTTCTCGTCTGATCTACTGCCAAGCGAACGGCGCCAACAAGATCAGGTACGCCTCTCTCCCTTTCTCAGTCTCTATCGTTCTCTTCTCCTTCTCCTTTCTTCACTGCTGCAGACGCACACACAAACTTGGATTCCTCCCTTCGAACCCTAATTTTTGGGGTCTGGATAGAGGAAGGTGAGAGGGGGCTGGGCGAGAGGAACAAAGGGACAGAGGGAGGGAGGGGGGCTGGGACAGTGGGGAGAGAGCGAGAGAGAGAGGAGCACATTGGTGAGCGACACGAGCTGGGTGGCTGGGAAGAAGCCTCTGTGACGGTTGGGAGGCATAGCCGACGCCTTATCCATCGCTTCCGATCTCGGTTTCTCCATCTCTCCTCCTCCTCAGGTCTCTCTCTGCACCCGTCTGGATTTGGTGGCTAATTTCTTCCAATTTGAAATCAACCCACATTCTTTCTTTGAAATACTGTTTGTCACAAATGGGTTTGATCTGTTTTGGCGATTTGGTTTTGCAGAGAGGAGGCATCTCCTTTTCCCTGCAATATTTGGGGTTTCCTTTTTTAGTGTAATCCCTGCAATATTTGGGGCTTCTCCTTTACAATTCGATCCCTTTTTTTAGTGTAATCTTCAATATTTGGGGTACATGAATCTTTTTGTTTAAGACTCAATGACAAACATCAGAGCCCATATCAATATTCGTGTTGAGAAATGTTAGTCTGCATTGAACTGCTGATATACCCGTAACACTCGTTGGGTTGACTGTATCAGTTCTTTAATCAACATTTTCTCAATATCAGCAACAAATAATTAGAGATTAGTGCAATTAAGAAAAATCATGGTGAGCCCATCCATGTCCTACTTTGGTCTAGGCTAACATATAAATAATTGGATATTAATCAGACAGCCAGCCACATTCATGTCTGATCACAACTTGCTCTTTAAGGAGTCCCTCTCTAAGCAGCCAAACAACCTCATGTGCACTGTATTTTATTGCAAGGCATCAAATTTTAGACAACTCTCTGTACATGATTCCTATTGCTTAAGCAAACTAGTGAATGCATTTTGATATATTGAGGGGATCAAATTTGATATAAGTTGCATGTGTTCATATTATTGAATGATGCTTTATAATTTTCGAATGATGCTTTAATCAGGTCCTCAATGGTACCTATTTTAATTTAAATTGATTTATCTTTCTTTTATGACAGTTATGGCACGTGTTAGTCTAGCCAAAAGAAAATTGAAAGTGAAGAAATTGGCAATGGTTATGCAGTGGTGGTTGGACATTCTACATCTACTGGGGCTATTCATACAAATATCATATAAATTATTCGAAAAACAATGCATGCGTGGGGTTAGATCTAGGTACCAATTAGATTACTATGATAATAGAAAAATAATTGAGAATTGGGTATATGAGAGTGATCACATATGTTTGAACAATTTTAGAATGACTAGGCGACCATTTGTGAAGTTATGTCACTTGCTTAGTACAATTGGAAAGCTGAAACCAACCAGACACATGTTGGTTGATGAGCAGGTAGCAATTTCCTTGCATATCCTTGCTCATCATGTCAAAAATAGGGTAATTCAGAGTGAGTTTAATCGTTCAGCGGAGTTAATAAGTAGGCACTTCAAAAGGTTTTTGGTTGCAGTCATTAAACTACAAGGAGAGTTATATAAGAAACCTGAGCCAATACCAGAAAACTCGGTAGATGAAAAATGGAAGTGTTTTAAGGTAAATGATTCATATTTTTTTTTAAAATTATAGCTGTGTAATTTATCATCTATGTGTAAATATATTTTGATGCATTGTAATGTCTTGTAGGGATGTTTAGGAGCTTTAGATGGGACACACATACCGGTCCATGTGCCGGCTGTTGACAGACCTAGGTATCGAACTAGAAAAAATCACATTGCAACTAATGTCCTTGCAGCGTGTAACCCAGATCTCCAATTTACTTATGTATTGCCTGGATGGGAGGGGTCAGCTGCTGATGGTCGAGTGTTACGGGATGCAATTGCTAGAAGACATGGTTTAGTTGTTCCACGTGGTAAGATACAATACTGTTACAAAATCAATAATAAACTAAATTCTTGAAAAGAGTATATATCACTAACATAAAAAAAATGTTCAATTTGTTTAAGGTACCTACTATTTGGTTGATGCTGGGTATACAAATGGTGAAGGATTTCTTGCACCGTATAGAGGTCAACGTTATCATCTGAATGAGTGGAGTAATGGACGTCAACCGACGAACGCGGAGGAATATTTTAACATGAAGCATTCAATTGCTAGAAATGTAATATAAAGAGCCTTTGGGATATTGAAAAAACGATGGGCAATCCTTAGGAGTCCTGCCTTTTATCCCATTAATATTCAAGTTCATATTATCTTGGTGTGTTGTTTGCTTCATAACTATATAAGGAATGAGTTACTTGTTGACCCATATGAAGATATAGAACTAAACGAGGATGACAACGAAGGAGACATGGATGTAATTGGCACTGTAGAGACTTCAAATGAATGGACTTCATTTAGACAACAAATGGCTGTTTCTATGTTTAATGCGTGGAGATGAACTATTTGAATTTGTTTGTATTTTAAAGGCAAAGTTTGTAATGGTTGCAACTTTTATTTGCTTGTATTGGAGTGATTATTTGTAATGGTTAATTTATGTTGCTATATCATGTTATTTTTATACATTTTATTCATTGTGCCATTTTTCTTTATTATGTTGTTGGTTCATGGTTAATTAAATATCATGTTATTGGTAGATTGGTTGTTTTAATATTAATAGGCATGGACATGAGCGAAGATATAAACATCAATGAGAAGGGGCCAGGGAAGAATAAAAGGAAATGGACAGAAGCTGAGGACAGAGAGTTAGTTTTTGCATTGTTTGATATGGTTAATGCTGGAACTCATAAGGCGGACAATGGGTTCAAGCCAGGCTTTCTTGGAGTGCTTGAATCTGTATTAAAGCAAAAGTTACCTCAAAGTGGAATTAAAGGCAAGCCACACATTGACTCCAGAATTAAGACAATGAAAAAGGACTTCCGTATTGTGTATGATATGCTTAACGGAGTAAATTGCAGTGGATTTGGATGGGATTCAGAAAAGATTTTGGTGGTTGCAGAAGATGAAGTTTGGAATAGTTATGTGAAGGTATTATTATTTGAGGAATCATTTGATGTATTCTTATCTGTCTTTTGAATATATTACTTTATTTTTTTTTTATATATGTTTTTTTGTAGACGCATAAGGGTGCAGCTTAGTAGAGGACTAGGAGTTTTCCACATTATGAAATGCTTTGCACTATCTTCGGTAGAGATCGTGCCACAGGAAGGGCAGCTGCTACCACTGAAGATATCTTGGATGAGCTGACTAGAAATGAGGAGGATGAAGATACAGAAAATTGTCCTGTGAATTTAGAGGAAATGTCCACAGCTTCATTCAATAATGAAGGAACTAGTCAGAAAGGAAAGAGGAGAAGGAGCATGGATAATATGGATGGATTTCGAGAAGCAGCCATGATCATAGGCAACAAGATTGATGAAGCTACTGAGAAGTTCAGTAGAGCTATTGGTGTTGATTTGGATATAGCAACGAAGAGAGATAAAATCAATGAAGAACTTCGCAAGCTTCCAAATCTATCAAGGATGGAACGCCATAGAGCCTTGATTACTATAGCCGTGATCATGAGATGACTGCAGTTTTTTTTACTTTGGAAGATGATGAGAAAGAAGACTTTGTGAGGGTTTTGTTAAGTGGAGCTCTTTGATGCATGAACTCTTTGTTTTATATTTGCTACTCTTTGTTTTAAGCATTATATGGATATTATTTTGGACAAGTTGGATGTATTCAAACTTTTAAATGACTTAGTTTAGATAATATATGTGATGTTTAAGTTTAGTGACATATTATATGGAGATTTTATTGATGTTTATTGCTATTGTAAATCATGTTTAAGGTTTATTATCATGGAGAACTCTTTTAACGAAGGAATAGTGAAATTTCTGCTAAAGTTTCTGTTTTTATTGTGTTGTGATTGTTGGGTTTTTGTTTTGGAAGACATTAAAGTTGGAGAGTTTTGTACTACTCTTTGGATATTTGTTCTATTCTTGCTATTTTTTATTGTTTTGTTGTAAGACTTGTTGCTCTTTTCATGGGGTTTTCTCCTTTTGTCTTGGTTTTTCTGTATTGGGTTTGTGATATGATTGGGTGAAAGGAAGGATATTGCGATGTTACAGCAGTTAGCTCTGAGCTGGATTGAATGCTTTCATGTTTAGATGATTAGTGGAAATTAGCATGGAATCTGAAAACCAAACTTTTGTGGGTCATTTCTGTTTCAATGGAATTGTGGTTTGTACCATATCAGAAACATGTTTCTTTGAATAATAGGAATAGCTTGTCTCATATAATGGCTACTGGGGTGCGTCACATCCTTCTCCGGATTCTGGGTCTTTAACTGCATATAGAAATGATCAAATGCACAGGGGACTGCACTTTCGATCTCCCTCCTAAGGCTCCATCTTAGAAGAACAACATTCGTGCCTCAAGGAATTGTACATGGGCTGGGGATCCAGAAAACCAATCCAATGTTGTTAAGAATACATCTTTTTGATGTTTTTAGCTTTGATTCCATGTTTTGCTATCTGGGGTTCTTCCATTGATGGGTACATCTTTGCCTTTTTGTTGATCTGAATAATGGTACAGCAGTAGACTATTTTGATCCTTGAATGGTTTGGCAGAGATAATTTTGGGTGTCTGTTTGTTTGTTTTTTGCTGTCTTGGTTTCAGTGTTCTTTTAAGACTGATTTAGTGGAAGTATGTTTTTGTTTTTTTTATGCATTGTTGTGTTTTTGTTTCTGGGTTTTTTTTTCTCTTCATTGAAAGATGTGGCAGTGTTTATGTGGATTTAATGAACTAATATGGAATAGAATTGTATCTTTGTTTATATGGATATTCTCTCCTTTTCTAATTTAAGGTGTGTGTGTATATATATATATCCTTTCCTTTTATGCATTGCAGGGGAAAGCAGAGTGAAAAATAGCTTTTACTGGTTTTGTAGGAAATAATTTCATGTGTGTATGTGTCTATATATGTATATATATTTATATATATGAAAGGTAAGTATTCACAAGCCCACCCAAGCATGGCTGGATATAACAAAATCTTTCATGCATTAGCATTGGTCCATGCCCCACTGCTGGATATAGCAAAATCCTTTTTACATTCCTTAGTGTCCTCCCAAGCTTGGGTGAGCTCACCTCATTGATCATCAATTACAATAGCTCTTCATAACAACTTTGGAAGCCTGTTTTCTTGGTGAACAGCTTTGGTATACCTGTAATGCGCCCATGGTTTTAATTGTAGCAGTATCAATGTAATCTGTGTAGTAGTTTGGTGCTTTGTGGTTTGCGTATTGTCTTACTTATAATTATTCCATTCTTCTGTGCACTATAACTACTATAAATGTGCAATGTTGAATGATGATGCACTTATCTTTGGTTATCCCATATTGTCATTCATGAAGAGTTCAAGTGAAACTTGTGGATCTTAAGTCAATTTGAGTGGTGATTCACCTTCTTTTAAATGTATTTGCAGTTATCTATACAAATTGATGTAGATATTTTACTTTTTTTAGCATAAGATGGTTTTGTGGGCCATTGCCAGAAAATTGCTTTTGCAAGAACCGAAGCAGGTATCAGTAGCCATGCTTGGCAAGCATTAAAAAAGTGAGTATTATGACATGAACCTTTCCATTGGAGTCTGGAAATATTTCAGCAGTAGCCACCAGACTTGGATGACTTTGTCTCGTGATTACATGGAAAACATGTTAAGCAAGCACAAACATCACAAAGAAAATTTGGAAAATGAATTGCTACTAACTGAAAACATGATGCAAATGAGGGGAAAGTGAAGAAATAAAAGTAGGCACTAGCTGAGGGTCTCACCTTATGTAGTCATCATCATGGTGTGCATGCACTCTTTGTTTTATATTTGCTACTCTTTGTTTTAAGCGCTATATGGATGTTATTTTGGACAAGTTGGATGTATTCAAACTTTTAAATGGCTTGGTTTAGATAATATATGTGATGTTTAAGTTTAGTAACATGTTATATGAAGATTTTATTGATGTTTATTGCTATTGTAAATCATGTTTAAGGTTTATTATCACAGGGGTATATTGGTCAGTTTATATAAATTTTATTCCATTCCTAGCATCATTCCAGTGTACCAAACGCAGGAATCGGAATGAAAATTTCATTACTAGATTGATTCCTTTGTCTAACCAAACGTTGGAATGGGAATTACTATTCCAGCCTCCATTCCATTCCAAGCTCATTCCAGCATTCATTCCATTCCTCTCAGCAATCATTCCAGCGAACCAAACTCTACCTTAAGATGTGATCATGTATGTTAGACACTATAACCAAAGTAAAAAAAAATCAAGTTATAACCATTAACTTCCATGGCCCATTTTATGTGGGCCCATCATGTTTGAATTATATTTCAACACACCCCCTTAATTCAAACATGTTGCTGAACTCCCATCATGGTGCGGAAGTTTTTGAATTTATCTTCTGCCAAAGGCTTTGTGAAAATATCTGCCATTTGATCATTGGTATTGCAGTGCTTTAGTACTCTCTCTTCTTTAGCCACAGCTTCTCGAATTAAATGATGATGAATTTCAATGTGCGTGGTCCTTCCTTGATGTACTGGATTTTTTATCATCGCGATGGTAGACTTGTTTTCACAAATCATCAATGTTAGGCCATCTTGTTTCTCCTTCAAATCATAGAGAATTCTCCGCAATCATATTACATGATAAGCAGTAGATGTGGCGGCTATGTACTCAGTTTCCGTGCTGGACAATGTTATACTTTGTTGCTTCTTCGAGGCCCAAAAATTCATTCTTGATCCAAGGCTAAAACAATAGCCAGTGGTACTTTTCTTGTTATCTACACAACCAGCCCAATCACTGCAATAAAAGAAATCAATTTAAATTTTTGGACCCCAGTGTGCCTGATTCCATAATTTAGTGTTCCTTGAATATATCTCAAAATCCTATTTGTAGCACCCAAATGATGTCTACTTGGACTGTGCATGAATCTAGAAACAATGCACACCGCAAACATGATATCTGGTCTTGTGTGACAAAGATAAATTAGTCCTCCCACTATGCTCTTGAAAATTTTCTTATTAGCCTTTTCAACACAATCAATTAAAATCAGCCTTTCATTATGATTCATTGGTGTCTTAGCAGGGGCACAATCTGACATACCACACTCTTTCAATAAATCTGAAGCATATTTTCTTTGGCATATAAAAATGCTGTTTGAATTTTGAATTACTTCAATTCCCAAAAAATAATGCAAAATTACCAAATATGACATTTCAAAATTATGCATCATACTTTCCCTGAATTCTTTTATTAGTACGTATCATGTCATCGACATATAAACACACAACCACAAATTCATTGCTGCCTTGGGTTTTCACATACAGGGTTGGATCACTTGCACTCTTATGAAAATTATGGTCAAGAAAATCCTGTCAATCTTATTGTACCAAGCCCGTGGAGTCTGTTTAAGACCATATAGTGCCTTGATTAGCCTATAACCTTTTTGTTCCATTCCTTTCACAATAAAGCCTTATGGTTGTTCAACATAAACTTCTTCTTAAAGGTCAGCATTAAGAAATGCAGATTTGATATCGAATTGATAAACTTGCTAACTTTTTTGAGCTGCCAATGCCAACACAGTTCTAACAGTATCAATCCTAGTCATGGTACAAAAGTTTCTGAAAAATCAATACCTTGATTTGTGAATATCCCTTCATAACTTATCAGGCCTTGTGCTGCCATACTAACCCATCTGAATTGAACTTGGACTTGTAGATCCATTTGGGCCCAATTGCTTCCTAGTTGGGTGGTAAGTCAACTAACCTCCAAGTATTATTTTTTTCAATTGCTTCAATCTCCTCTTTCATTGCATTAAACCATTATGTTTTTGTCACTGCATCTTCATAACAATTGGGTTCCATTGAAAAAAGAGCAAAACCACATGACTGAAAAATATCAAAAAGACTTCTTACCTTCCTTGGGTTTGAATCAAGAGATAAATCTGACTCACAGTTGACTGTAGGTAATGGGTCAACTGCACAAATTTCTTTTGGCACACTCACAATCTTTTTTTTTTTTTTTACTTTGCCAATGCCAAATATCATGTTCATTGAATATAACATCACGGCTAATAATCAATTTTTTAACTTTTGGATTATAAAGCCAATATGCTTTTGACTCCTCACTATAGCATATGAAAATGCATTTGATGCTTTTGTCATCTAATTTTTGTCTATGTTCACATGGAACAAATGCATAGGCTATTGAACCAAAAATTTTCAAGTAACTTACGTTAGGTTTCCTTTGATTCCAGGCTTCATATTGAGTCCTTCCATTCACTGCCTTTGTAGGAGATCGATTTATTAAGTAGACTGCGATTGCCACTTCTTTAGCCCAATATGATTTTGGAAGTCCTTTATCTTTCAACATGTTCCTTGCCATTCCAACAATGATTCTATTTTTGTGCTCTACGATCTCATTTTGTTGTGGGGCATAACTAGTAGTGAGTTGCCTTTTCATACCCATCTCGCTGCAGAACACACTAAATTCCTTAGAAGTTAACTCTCCACCACCGTTAGTTTGTAAAGTCAAAATAGAACAGCAACATTGATTTTCAACAAAGACTTTTAATTTCTTGAGAAAATAGAAGGCAGCTGATTTTTCCTTTAAAAAATATACCCATGTCATTCTTGTAAAATCATCCACATAGAAAATATTGCTCCCATTCATTGATAAAGTTTGCATGGCACCACAAATGTTAGGATGTACAAGCATCAAGGGCTTATGTTCTCTCCAAGATTTTTCAACAGGAAATTGCTCACAATGTTGTTTTCCATACACACTTGTTTCACAAATTTTTCTTTCCTTCCCAACATTAGGAAATCCTGTCACCATATTCCTTTCATTGGACAAATGTAACTCATCATAATTTAAGTGGCCAAACCGCCTATGTCACAACGGAGAATCATCATTTGAGACACTAAAGGCATTAATTGCAAGCTTTGAAAATGAAAGAGGGAACAACTTATTTTCTGTCATTTTGACAAACAAAATCAATTTCATGTGCTTCTTCTCATAAATCATGTATTCATCATTATCAAAAATGGCATAGTAATCCTTTTTCATCAATTGGCTTCACTGATTTATCAATATCTACAAAAAAAATTGATATTAACAGTCATGTGGTTACTACAGCCACTGTCAAGATACCACACATCACCATTGGATTGAATATTTGTAGTAAGGCATGCAACAAATAATTTATCTTCACTATCATCAACTCCTTTTCCTCTTTCTTCAAGAAAATTGGCTTGCTCCTTAGCCTTTTGAAAATAATTTTTTCCCACATGACAAAATTTTTTGCAATGGTAGCATTGAAGTAAATTTTTTCCTTCCATAGCTCTATTTTTATATGTCCGACAATCATCATCGGTATGATTACTTCTTTTGCAAATAGAGCAAGAAAAATCAGAACCATTATCTCCATTGTTTCTTTGATTCCCATAGCCTTGACCTCTTCCTCATCCTCGGAAAGCATTTCCATAGCCACGGCCACGTACATGTCCACGTCCACGATTATTATTTGCTTTCTCTAAATTTTGCATAAATCCTTTTGCGTCCACTTTTAATTGAAATGCTTGCTCAACTAATTTTCCTATCGCTCTTGTTAAATGTTGTTAATGTGCTTGGAGTGAACCCATTAGCTCATTTACAGAATAATCAGATAAATCTTTAGATTCTTCAATAGCAGCAATAACATGATCATACTTATAAGGAAGGCTTCTCAAAACCTTTTCAATAATTTTTTGATCGGACAAAACCTCATCATAAGATTTAGTTTGATTTACAATTTTTGTGACTTCTGAGAAAAAATTTAAAACTTTTTTCAGATGCATCCATTGATAAATTTTCAAAATCACGATGGAGAGTTTGCAATTTCACAGTAATTACCTTACTTGTGCCTTGGAATTCCTCTTGAAGTAAATCCCATGTTTCTTTTGATGTGGTGGCTACCAATATTCTTGAAATATTGCATCATCCAAGGCTTGTTAGATAAAATAAAAGGCCTTAACATCCTTTTTTTGCCTTTCTTTCAACTCAGCCCGTTGTCCCACTGTCAATTTAGTATCTGGATCAGCAGGTTCTGCATAACCATTCGCCACTAATTCCCATAAATCATAAGATGTAAATAATGTTTTCATGTTAATATTCGAAAATTGATAATTTTTACCCTTAAAAACAGGAATCACAGTTTGGGATGCACTTACAGACTGCATATTAGTTGCCATTGCCTTTTGTCAAAAACTTCACCTCAAGTCAAAATGAACTCTTGAAGTATCCTGGCTCTGATACAACAATATAGAAAACTATGGCATGAGATAAGAGAAAACAGCCATTTGAGAAAAAAAACCTATTCTTTCAATGATTGCCAAAGCTTGTTACACATTGAGAATAAATAGGCTGAATTCCTACAACTTCTTATCCCATGTAACTCATGTACAACTCCACTTGCCCACTTTCTTTCCTCTAAAACAACTCTCAACAATAACAAACTGCCTCCTGAAAAGTAGGAGATGACTCACCACTAATAACAAACTCAACATACATAACTACTTGCACTACACATGACTGCAACAACTTAGGACGTGATCATACATGTTAGACACTATAATCAAAGTAAGAAAAAATTAAGCTTGAACCATTAACTTCCATGGCCCATTTTATGTGGGCCCATCATGTTTGAAGTATCTTTCAACAATTTTGACCCATCTGTATGTAGTAAATAGAGTCAAATCACCATAGATTTTACACATGATCAATCCAGTTGTCACCCCATGATAATTGAAGTGATATTTCATTGAGGAGAAACCTATGGTTTTGAGCTGTTCAAGTTTTTCAAGTTTCAAAAAATAAAAAAAATTTTCAAGTTTTCAAGGTAAATCCATTAATAATGTACCTAGGTTCGGAGGATGGGATGCCATTAATAATAATAATATTATTATTATTATTATTATTATTATATCTAAGTTGGGCTATTCGTCATGAGTGGTACTTCTGGTCATGAGTGGTACTTCAAACTTAGACCTAAGATTGATTTGTAGGCATGTGAGTGATTGAAATGCACCAACAGTAGTTAGCCATGTGTCTTGGCTAATGCAATTTCAATTGGGTGTGCAAACCGTTTACCAAATTGTTAATCATGACTAGGGATGTAAATGGGTTGATTCTGGTCGAGGTCCATGTTGACCCAAAACTGAAACCATTAATGAGAAGTTGGAACCAAATCAAAATTAGTTTCCTGATTTTGAAACTAAAAATGTTAATGAGAAGATGAAATAAAAACGTAATTGGTTACAGATGTGGGATGAGTTTAGGTTCGGGCTCAACTAGAAAATTATTTGAAAATAAGGACTAACTTTTAAGAAGAATTTTCAAAAATCGAGGTAATATGTTGGATCTCGGGTCTACGGGCCAAAACCAAGGTGAAACTACCGGACTTGTTTAGGTCACAACCCCAAAAAGAATTTAGACACAAATCCCTTCACTTATCATGACCTAAATAAGAATTCAAAATCAATTATTAATGTGTCGAAATCTCTTGATAATCAAAGAATTGAAAACCCATTTACATCCCTAATCATGACCAATGTTGGGAATTCTTTTATTGGGTAATATCTAGAAGAGATTTTATTAGGACAATTTAATTTTTTATCTTAATCAGCATAATACCAACAATATCAATTTATTTAAAATAAAATAGCATATTACATTATTGAAAATAAAATAATTAAAGGATGGAAAAACAAACATACCCAAAGTCATGAACCAACTAAGATCCGTGGTCTCAGTCATCTGTCGTCATTATGGGGTCAAGGTCCATGATTGCCGTTAAAGAGTCTGCCACGTCAGTAGTATTTGCATGTGCATTGCTCTAGGTACAAGGCCAAATTATCATTTGTATTGTTCCGTGGAGGTCTCTGGAGAGAAAACTCAAAAAAAAAAAAAAGGATTTTACCAAAAAAAAAATCTCTTTAGACTCCCTATAGACCAAAAAGGACCTAAACTAGATATAACCATTGCAGTGGTCCCTTTTTTGTTGTTTTGCTAAGTGGCGATATCCCCTCTCACTCGTATATACGAGCTTCTTCTTCTTCATCTTCCTTTTTCCTTCCTTCTTCTTTTTCCATTATGATATGGTGACTTCATTGTCTTGAAATTGGGTGCAAGTGGGAGCTTATTACCAAAACACCCCAATATCATATATACCCATTTAAATACACCATCTTCCATATTCCTTTTTCTTTCTTTCATTTTCCTTTTTCTCTTTTTAATCGTGAGTCTCTTTCAGTCATTTCATCAAATACTCTACAGGAATATCCCAAGCTGTCACGTTTTCTATACATAAAATCCAAGTGCTTTACAAACGGCGTCCCTCTCATTCATTTTGTCAAATACCTTACATGCTTTGCCTAAGTGTTCTAACACATCATCATCTCATCTCATTCCCTCTATATCCCCTTTCCTTACCATTCCAGTTCATAACATCTAAATTAACCTCAATCTCTAATGTTTTTCTTTTACCACCATCTTCAAATTCACCCATCATCACCATCCAACCACCATCCCCTGCGTGACCACCATCCAAAAAACAAGGTTTTTTTTTTTTTGAATCTGACATAAGCGGCGATATCCCCACTTAACTGTGAAGAAGAAAAAAATTTCAATCCAAGTCTTATTTTCTAAAAAATTTCAACTCCAACCCACAATCACTCTCCACACCCATGTCCAAAAACCCCCTCTTCAAGTCTACTTTGGACATGGATGGAGTCCATCTGTCATTGATCCATGTTGTGCAACTGCTAGTAGTTCTTTATCACCATTTTTTTTGTAAACCCAATTATCACACAATCCATGATCCTCTATTACGTTGTGGCTCTATTGGGGCATCGCCCAACAGAGAATGAGTTTCAAATTTGCACACCTTAGCTTTGTGGTCGGTGGACTTCTTTTCTTGAGATGTGACATCGTAACTCTATCTTACGCTAATGATATAGAGGATTTGGTTTCCTAATTAAGAATTGTCTTTCTGTTTTTTATTTATCTCCGTTCATTTCTTTTTCTAAAATATAGAGAATAGTCTTTCTAATTTTAAGTCAATGAGGAATTTCCAAGACTAAAAGTGATTTTATTTCTACTGCAAAAGACATGTGATGCTCTCTTAGAATTCTCCCTTATTTTCAATTTATATAGATGGATTAATATGTTTACTTGTAATTCATTGATGTAATCAAATAGTTGTCGAAGGGTTTATTAAAAACTTGGACGCTATGTTCAATGAATATATATGTTTCAAGGAGCAAAAAGTTATATTGGATCAAGAGAAGAGCAAGGTGGAGGCTGGGTATGTAGAATGTGATGTAAGCTTACGATATGGGTGAAAGCATTTATCATCCAATGGCAGCAACTATGACCCATCTCCTCTTACTTGCCCTCGAAATGGACTGCTTGCCGCAGGTATTTTCTAGTATTAGTGTAGTTATTTGATATAGCCTATAACCATGTGGATGGTGTTGTGTTGAATAAGTCACATCTACTAAAAATTTCTAGGGACGGAAATCTGCAGAAAAAGATAGAGAAAAAGGACAAAAAAGAGGAAGAAAGGAGGGAGAAGAAAAAAGTGGCGACGATAGCATCACTCATAAAAAAGGAGAGCGACGATATCACCACTCATCTCCACTTTTTTTTTGTTTTTTTTTTTTTTTGCGTGAAAACAAACCCAGAGGACCCATTCTATTTAATAAAATCCATTGGGTCCTTTTTCGTACAGTGGCCAACTTGATGGGTTTTTACATAAAATCCTCTTGATCCAAATTCTCTTAATGTTGTCCTTACAACTAAATTTTAAATATTCAAATCCACTCTAGCATTAAAAACCGAAAATATAAAATGCAAAATAAACTTAGATGTGAGATGTTAATTAGAATTATAAGAATTTATGCATCAAACAATGTTAAAGCATTTAGAATGCCCAGGAGACTTGGTCTAAAAACATTGTTAATAATTATATTCAACTCTTACTCAGAAATGCCACTAACACAATAGGTTAGCTAAATAATGTCACTACAACAAACTGTATTATTACCGATAACTTTTCCCGATGCAAACTCACATGTGCTGATAAAAGTCCTGCTTCTGCCAATGCAATAATTTTTGTGTCGGGAATTATCTCAATTCCTTGCTTTTTTCTACCACAAGCTTTCGTGCTTCAGAAGAAGGTATGTTACTCTTGACTCATAGAAACTTGGGTTGGGAGAAGGATACGTTCTCCCAATGCAAAAAACCCTTGTGTCGAGAGAAACATACCTTCTCCCGATGCATGACTCTTTATGTCGGCATTTATCTTCCCAGAAGCATAGTGTGCGTCGGTAAAAACAAATTTCCAAACTAGAAATTACTGATTTCAAACCCTTTCCCAATGCATGTTATGCGTAGTTTTTTTTTTTTTTAATTCTATTCGCTCTATTGGATAATAGGGTGTCCAATCCCAAGAATCATCCACTTCCACCATGTGACAAGGATCAATGGGCCGCGATGGTTGATGTTTAGGACTAAAAGCTGAAAGGTTTAATTGTTTTAATCTCAATTACTAATATATGTATATATATATATATATCACTGATCCATTTTGTTATTTCTTTGTTTTTCTTTTGCAGAAAAAATCAAAGAAAGTCCAAGACAATCAAAAGGCATTGGCCACCAACCATTCTTGTGGATCAAGATCATTCTTAGCAACCATGTCCATCATTGTAAGTGGGCCTCTTAAAATCTTTAGTTATGTGCTAAGCTGTTAATGTTCGATTGAGGTGTTACCGGTCCATGTAATGTAATTGTTAAGTTCATGAATTTGCATCAATTATGCATCATTTTAGGGTGGATTTGGAACTTAATTAGGTTAAATGCATCATTATTTATTTAATTTCATTATTTCATACATTTTCACCTAGAAATCAAAATTTGCACCATGTTTACATATTTCCTGCATTAATTAACGATTTTTGCAATTTTTCTCAAAAAAGTCACAATTGGAGTAGAACTATATTCAAACAGATCTCGCTTCAATGTGAGCTCTTCATATTTTACTAATTGAATTAAAATGTGTAGGAAATGAAATTTGTAGAAAACCCACAAAACCCTGAGGATGATTTAGGTCTTACTGCTTGAAGATCTATACCCTTAAAGTTCATCTACCTGTAGACCACACCTAAAGATTAGCTAAGGCTTCCAGAAACTCTTATCTCATCATATTTGTGTTAAGGAATATTTCTTTGACTTAACTAACAAGTCACAACTACTACAAAGATAAAGTTCCTTCCAAATCAAAATCCAAATTTAATCTTGTTTTTCTAAAGATAGCCCATAATAAAATGTTCATAGCTCTCAAATTGTAGGTTCGATCGGCGCAAACGATCTACTGTTGAAAAGCATATTCAGAGTAGATATCCATAGAGCCTAACATTGTGCAAATCGGAGCCAAAATGAAAAAGTTATGGGCCCGAAAAGTTTTAAGTATATTTTTTTATATGATTTAATTAAATCCACATCGTTGATAATCCATTGCTGCATAATTTTTGTGGAACCTCTTCTGAAGATTAGCCAAGCCATTCAGAGGTTTCTGGAAGCTATCATCTCATTCAAATTAAAAAAATGATAAGAGATCAACCTCATAAAAAAAGATAAAACAAACCTCGAAAAAAGTGTCTTGGTTAATGTATCTATAAGATACCTACAAGCATAAAAGGAAAACTAAAATGAGGTGTTGACACATGCTCTCCCCCTCCCACTTTGGATGACCATTCTCTCTCCCGCCTTCCACTTTAGACAACAACCATTCTCTCTCCTCTCTCTCTCTCTCTCTCTCTCATTTTTTCTTTTCTCTTTCTAGTATATAAAAAAATATAGAAAATATTTTGGGTATTCTAAAGCCCTATTTCAGAAACTAGGATTAGAAGAGAAAATTGAGAGTATCATTGTATTCACATGGAGATTATAACAAAGTTCAAAATTTCTTTAGCTATGGAGGAGTAGTTCTTTGGATTTGAGTATTTTGACGAGGTAGCTAATTTACCATCTTTATACAATTGATTTATTTCATTAATTGTCTCTATGATATACATGCGTAGGTATAAAAATAAATTTGCATTCATGTCTATGACGGACCTCTGCTTAGATTTCTATTGATTGCACTTTAATCATGTATACTTGTTTAATAAATTATGCTTAGAATTTAAATTTCTGTTTAGAATTTAGATTTCTTTGATAGTTTATGTTTACTTGATACATGATGCATGAATGCTTTCTATCTTTTATTAGGTGAAGGAGGTTTTGGCTTTTTACTTAAATCTGAAAAATTGTTCTTTTGATAGTCAAATCACCTGAATCAGAATATTGATTTGTTTCTAATCTGAGATAAATTGAGACAAAGTATTAGATTAATTGCATAAAAAATTGGTTAATTTGTTTATTTAATGGAATCTTGATATTTAGATCTATTTCCATCATTACTATCATTAATCTTTCGCACATTAGTTTTATTTTCTCATTCACATCTCAATCATCCCTATTTTATTGTTACTTTTGAAAGTAAAATCAGATTTTTAATTAAAGAAATCAAAAGTGCTTCATGTGGGTTCGACTTGTAATTGTCGTTATCTCAATGGACAACTATGTACTTGCAGTTTCATCATTGGATTTGAATATAAATTCCACATTAGAAACGACGGTAGGAAACAGTGGATAGGTGCCCGCCTTCTCAGACTTCTACAAAGACACCCACTGAAGCAAGAATAAGAATGATTGGATAGACGAGACAACGGTCCGATGTCATGTATGTATATCACAATAGCCTTTGTTAAATCCTAAAACTATTTCTTTTTTTTTTTTTGTTCTAATTGGTCTACCTTTTAAAAAATGACATGCGTAGTTATTAGACAAAGCAACCACACAGTAGTGGCCCAAGGTGACATCCTTAATGACTCGGGAGGAAATAGTTGCTAATGTGCTTGAGAGGAGGTCAAGCTATTTGACGAGATTCGGAATCCGAATGAAGTTGGCATTATCTTCCAGGTTAGCCTTAAGTGCAGCTGAGGTGAAGAGCTTGAAGTAGCAAATTGATCAAGCCAAGGCCCAAGCTGAACAAGCTAGCGTCATAGCTGCGCAGGCCAAGAGACAGGCTACACTTGAGGATGTAATAGTCCAATTGGTAGCTCAAGCAGGGATAATGGTTCTCGATCTTGATATGGGTGAAGGTCAAGATGCAATATATCTTGGTCAGTATATGATTTTATTTTCTTCTACTTTAGTAGGCATAAAAATAAAGTTTTTAAGACTTAGAACACAAGTTGTTAAGATTTAGAACTGAACAATAGGGTATTGAGGGGCAAAATCGTCAAATAATGACTGGACGTCCCATAGAATGTACGAGCATGTTGCTTGGGACTGTAGGAACTTGCAGGAGTTGATTGTGCCCCGACTGGACACCTGATTTAAGAATAGAAAGCAGAAATGCCAGTTTTTTAGACATAGAGCAGAAAACATCCAAGTAGTTTAATGAATTTTTTTTATGTACGTGAGCATCATATTGTAATTCTTTATAAGAAAATGATAATGTTCTATGTTTGTTGTCACAGGTCAATGGATTTTATGGAGCCGGCCGCACCATGTACGCTCGATGATATGGTTGTGGTTCTTGTATTTTGATATTCTGTTCTTTATAGTTCTTAGATATTGGTTCTTGGATATACTTTGTCGTTCTTGGATATTGGTATTTTGTAACATTTGTTAGTTTAAGATCTATGCATTTTGATGTGTTGTAGTTATGATGGGTTCTTATATGTATTATATATATGGATTAATTGTTTAGATTGAGTTTGTTGGTTGGATGGTTTGATATTATGATATACATGGTTGAGATACAAGTTGACATGCCAGAATTTGTAAGAATACGGAAAAATAAATAAAAAACCTTTCAAATTTAAGACCATTGCCGATACAATCTGGTATCGAGAATGGTTTTTGCCAATACATGCCCCTTTTGACAACCTATTTCGATGCAATTTGGTTTTAGGAATGGTTTTTGCTGATGCATTACTATGTTAGCACAAGCTTAATATATTTTTTTTTTAATATTTTCTCGGTGCATATTGAGAAAAGCATTGCTGACAAATTAAAGCATCAGCACAAGGTTAATATATGATTTATTAAAAAAATATTTTTTTGACACCAAATGGCGTTGAAAAAAGTATTGCCAAAACAAGGCATTGCATCCAAAGAAGTCACTCTAAATGACGTAGAATTGTCGACGCAAGAAAGTCTTTGCTGAAACATATGTGACTTTTCCCAATGCGTTTTTGCATCGGAAAAAGTTCATTTTGTTACATAAGTTTTAGACTAGCTTAATAATGAATAGAAAATTTTTTATGACGTGTTTGTTTCATTTAACTGAATTCATAGGAATTGCAAGGCTTTTATTTCTAAATTTGATTAAAATTTAAGAATCTTCAAAAATGATGATCAAATTATTTGTTCCCTTTGGGAAAATGAATCAGAGGTGGGAAGTGAATAACAAGCCACCACCTTAATAATTTAAATTCTAGGAAAATAAGGTTTTATTTTAATTAAACCTAATGTCTTACACCTCTCACTTCATATCCTTCACCACTCTCCTGTCTAATAATTGACCTTGAATTCTTATGTAATTAATTCTATGTGTTCTATGCAAACAAATGGATTGTATGTTAACAAATGGGTTGTATGTTAGATTATCTCCCTATGTTTAAAGGTTGTATCCAAACCTTTTATATTTTTTTAAAACCAGTCTCTTGTGATTTTGATATGTGAGAGTCCCTTCAGCCTTATTGTCTTTCCACGTTATTCTCCTCTTTTTTTTTCCTTTTTTTTTCCTTTTCTTCTTTTTTGGTCAAGAAAGGTCTCTTGCATAAGGTTTCTCATTTAACCAACGGTTGATGGATAAGGCTTGGTCGTATTTGGATAAAATATCATTTTTTATAGAAACGCAAAGATTGTCCATTGGAAATCTCAATATTCCATATTTGATTGGACTTAGGTATTTGTTGAGCTAGCCAAGTAAAAGGTTACTTTTGGCCAACTCAATCTTAAAAACTTAGAATCATCCTATGTCAATATAATTTTGTGATTCTACTTTTTGGAGAAGGCATTTGAAATTCCCCAAAAACTCTCTACACAGTATATCCCCAAATATTGCAACAAAACAGACTCTAATGATGGTATTGAATTACTTTTTTTTTAAATCCTCTTAGAGTCACTTTGTATCAAAAAGACCCCTAAAAATATGATTCCACCATAATGGTCCTAGGGTTTTTTTTTATTTAATTTTTTTTAATTTGAGTTGGGCGGGAATATCCCTGCTTACTCAAGTACATTAGCGGGAATATCTCCACTCGTATTTTCTTTTTCTTCCTCACATTCCTTCCTCTTTTTTTTTTATTTCCTTTTCTTCTTCCTCCTTTCTCTGGAACACAACAAACACACTCCCGTCCTATTTTTAGAAGAAGAAAAAAATATGTTTCCAAACTTCATTTTCAGATTTCTTTTAAAAACTCATTTTTGTAAGCAACATTCCAAAGGAAAAAACCCCCATTTTTTCAGATCCCACTTTAGATCCAAATCAAGGAAAAAAAGCCATTTTGTTTTGAACCTCTTTTCAGCCCATGACAAAGGAAATACTAAAGAAGAGAGCGATGATGCCTTTAGTGTGGATAATACGGACACCGACTATGACGAGTCCGTCGCGGAAAGTGGCGGTGGTGGGGTAGGGGCAACGACTGTGGTTGTGGTGTAAAAAACTAATGCAGAGTGGAGATTAGGTTGGATGGGCTGCGCTAAGATGGGGTTTACATCTTGGAGATAGAGGTTTAGGAAATAAGGAAAAGAAAAGAAGAAGAAGAAAGAAGGAAGAAGGAAGAAGAAAAAAGAACAAGTGGAGCAAAGGAAAAAGGAAGAAGAAGAAGAAGAAGAAAATGAGTGGGGATATATATCTCCGCTCGTGTACATAGCTAAGCGGGGATTTCTCCGCCAACTCAGATTTTAAAAACTTAAACCAAAAAGAAATCTTGGGACTATTATCATAGAATCATATCTTTGAAGTCCTCTTTGGAATAGAGTGAGTCTATGAGAATTTTTTTTGATAAAATCCTCTTTGTTTTAATATGAACTAGTATCTTCAACGGCAGCAAATTAATTACCATCAATTTTCATCATCCAATAGGTTCTTGTATTAGAATTTCTAGTACAGAGTAGGAGCTCCATCATAAATGGGAAACAAGGAAAACATGCCCTGAAAACATGTTTCCCACCAAATTCTCATGCAAATGGGCAGAATTCTCAATTCACCCAAATAAAAAAAATTAAACAAAAAGGGTGTTTTCCAGAAAGGTACGAAGAAGAGTAATTTCTCTTCATTTGGGAACATTATTCCATATGTAGTTTCCACACCAAAAGTGAAAAGTCCCTTTCCAAAACAGAAGAAGGGCCACCTAACATACATGCGAGGCGAATCCAATGAGAGGAGTCCTCAAATTGGGTACCTAGCAAGATACAAAATGCTCCCATGGTTGATGGAGGTCATGAATTTAGTAGATGTCTCAATATTGAAGAGTGGGTTGCATTCGATGGAAAAATATTAAAAAGTATTTTCGTTGCCTCTACTAATACTTCGAGGTTTTTATAGTACTGATTAGTTAAAAAAATTTAATATATTATCAGAGCTAACCGATTGTGAGCTCGAATACTAGAAAAAAACGACTTGATGCTATAAACAATGTACAGAATTAAGACTCCTTGCAATTTGATAAGAATAAGATGCCGTGATCAGTGAGCTGTCTGGTAATTCCCCTAGGGGTGAACCCAAATAAAATTGCACCTACATGATTCGAAAAGCTCTCTCATATATACTATTAAAATATTATTATTGTTGTTTATTTAACTTGTTCACTTAATTATCCCCGCACCACTCAAATGAAAATCCTTGGTCTACTATTGCTATTGAATACCGCTATATAAAATATAGTAGGGCTTTGAGTTGGGTCCACATGAGTTGAGCTGGGACCCACACATAAGGTCCTACCCATTTTACATCCAACATTAACCCATCAACAGTGGGACCAGCATTTTGGACTTTGGAACCAAAGGTCGTACAACCCCATTGTAGTTCTTCAATTTCCAAATTTGTGACATTATTGTGATGGATAAGCTTACATTTGTCATGATTATACCCCCAAAAGCACTGCAAACCTCAGGATTCCTGCAACCGAAATCAGATTAAAAGGCAACCACTTTCACCGAAAAGAGGCTAAATATATGCGTCTGCTGACTTTAGATTAGTACTTGAATAAAAATAAAAACATCAAACCAGCCCTTAATCCTGTATGGGTCTTCTTCCCTTTCCCTGAACCAACTTTCTGCCCCGAAAAATGCCGCTTGCCTGCTTTTTTCCATCCCACAAGTCTTTCATCTGTCTACTTCACACCCAATAACGCATTATTCCTAATCTCTTGAAATGGGTCTCAAAGATTACATGAAATTAGCTCAAGGTTAGAAAGAGATATGGGTGTTGTAACAGCTAGTGAATTGGGGTCAAGTGTACCGGGAAAGAGAACGTTTCGGCCGAGTTTAAGCACTCGATACAGCAATGAATGGTATTCTTCTTCTCAACTGTTTCTTTTTTCTGTATTTGAAGCTTTTGTTGTGGCAAAGTAAAAAAGAAGAATAAAAAGATCTCTAGCCACTAGAACAAAATTATTTGTTCTTGTGCAAAAATTCTCAAGGTATTTAGATTGCAGGGTGACAAAGGGAGCTCTCATTGGGAGTCTTTTAAACAGAATCCTTAATAAATAAACAAATAAAAAAAAAACAGTACTTGTTGCTTTCCATCTATATGCCAAAAGTTCAATGTTTTATTTCCCTTTTCTTCTTTTCTTTTTTTTTCACTGTTTGGTACATAAATTTAAGATATAAAATTTTCTAAGGCATTTTACGCCCTATTTTTCTGCCTAGCCAAACAACAGGTTACAAGTAATATATTGAAGATCTAGAAATCAATCCCTTGGCATATAACTGAAACTAATATGCCAACACCACTCAATCATGAATGAATTAGGATTTTATCATTAATATTGACAAATCACTATATATGGTGTATTATAAGATGTATGTTTTTTTTCTAATTTTTGGAATTTTTGTTCTTATTTATTTTTCTGTCATGTATTTTCATGCTGTAAATATGATTTTCTTAAATAAAAAAAAGGAAAGAAAAAGGAAATAAGGGCTTTTTTGGTGACATATACGTAATGCATAAACCTACAACTTATGCAAGTTTATACTTGTTTTGTTCTTTGCTGATACAAGAGATATAATTAGGGTTGCAAATAATTCCCATACGAAAACCACACTTTGAATATTATATTCGCCAGGTATTAAATGCCATCCTTGCTGATATCAACCCATATCATTATCGCTCTCAATAACCACTATTTTGAACCTTAATGGCAAAATGCAAACCAATCTGTACCACTAATATTGGGAGTTCAGTCAGGATGGATGAAACCCTATTAATCTTCTTAATTGATTGATTGATTGATTGTTGATTGATTTGTGACATCTTCTAGATTAACAATGGGGTCCACAACTGGATGGTTTGGATTCATGTAAACACATGCCACGTGTACACTGATGAGGTGCCATAGGAGTGTGAATTGTGAACTGTGAATTGTGAAGGAGTGGTTGGTAAGCTATCGTGAGTGTGTGGGATCGCTTTCCACAGGTATTTGCAATAGGTTTGAGGAGTGATAGTGAATGGTGATATGGTGGTGGGAGTGGGACATGTGATTTGGAAACGTTAAGGAGCCCATGGACCCGTGACCCGTCTACAGGCTCCCCTGACAAGCAAACATACCCACATGAAGACCTGATGTGTGGCCTCGTGGATCACACCATCAAAGCCCCAGTGAAATTTGTCTCTTAGGTTTTTCACTAGCGGACCTTTTTTTCCCTAGTCGAGGGGGTTGAGTGTAAGAAATCAAATGGCCCGCATATTATGAATCCCACGTTATATCAAGCAGGCAGATGCCAATAGAGAATACAATCCCACTCAATATAAGTCTTGCTTTGTTCCCACAATAATACTCATAAGACAACTAGTGGATGTGAGTTTGTTGGCAAAAAAAGTCTTGGACCCTTTGTGACCCATCTATATAAGCGTAAGAGGGCCGTAGATCTGATGCACTCCATTCCGGTAGGAAAGACAAGGCTCACCAGAGAGAATGACAATATACATCCGGATCTATCCTTGGTCAACACCATAAGATATCAGGTTCCTCGGTCTTACCTATGGACCTTTTTAGTATGTTTGTGCGGTAATGAGGAAACTGGATTGTCGACGCATTCCATGTAAACTAAGTCATACTCTATTGGAATTAGTATTTCATGGAATTACAAAAAA
Organism: Sextonia rubra; assembly: GCA_037013555.1. Classification (NCBI taxonomy): domain Eukaryota; kingdom Viridiplantae; phylum Streptophyta; class Magnoliopsida; order Laurales; family Lauraceae; genus Sextonia; species Sextonia rubra. Next base: position 10,326,747 of record JASUAD010000007.1, on the reverse strand, counting down.
TTCAATTTATTTTTCTGCTTTTACTGTTCCAAACATGAATTTTACTACGGCGTAGAAAATCGTGTATACAAAGTTGCCCTATACCTTGCAGTCGGCCCTGACTATAGCCATATGAACAAACTCACGGCCGATATCATTGACTCATTTCTCAATTTCAACTTTTTTCTAAAAAAAGGATTTTTAAAATATTTATAAAATGAGGAAGAAAATTGCATGTTATCAGTTACTGGAGAATGTTCTGATGTAATCGGAATAACAGAAGAGAACATGAACGGGACAGGAATGGATTTTCACTTTCAAGAAATCTTAAATGGTTTCGAACTATGCCTGAGTTGGGAGCTATTGGAAAACACTGGTGGATTTTGCAAACCATGGAGTTTATAACGCACTAATCAAATGATTTGCCCATTTCTTTGCTACTAGGGTTATAAATTTTTCTTCGATTCTCTAATTATTCGGAGGTTCTAACCCATTAATAACCGGGTTTGAGTTCTTATTCAGGTCCTAATAAGTTAACGGGTCTGTATTTAGATCTTATTTTGAGATTTGTGATCTAAATGGTTTCGAATTTGGTTCCAACTTAGTTTCGGCTCAAGGCCCGACATATTACTTCATTTTTTGAGAATTTTTTCTAAAAATTTATTTTTTTCCAAAGCATTCTCTATATAGACTAAGACACGGATTAGAACCCTCTCTATACATTGAACCGGTTCTGGTTCCTGATTCTATATTTTCATTTATGGTTGCAATTTTGAAACCAGGAAATTAGTTCCAATTTCGAAACAAAAAAATTAGTTTCGGTTCCAGATCCATTTTCTCATTAATAGTTCCAATTTCAGATCTACTATGAAACCTAACCCAAAACCAAAACTGACTCATTCGCAACCCTAGTTGGTACCCCATTTATCACCTAAGTACCCAAAATTCTATCCTTGGATTCCTCTTTCTAGAGGATCAGGCTTCTTACCCATAATGGAGCTTCTCTTCTCATGGGAAGCAAGCTTGTTTTCTTTAGATACAGCGTTTCTTCCTATAGGGGCAGCATGTTTCCCATGGCTATGGTCTCTCATGGGTAGACTTCTTTTCCATGACACGGCTTTTATTCGAGCAAATAGGCTTCTTCCCTCATTGTTGTAATCTCCCATGAGTGCCAACCCCCGTGGTTGTTTACCCCAAAAAGAAATTTTTTTATTTGTCATCTAAAAAAATTGTCACAAAATGTTGCCATTTGGACGTGCTCTATTGGCTGAGGTTAGGTTTTGAGTTTTTCATAGTGATAACTAGTATTTACTGGCAGGGTTCACACTGCGTAACTGGCAGATAGCTCATATTATTCAACCTCAGTATCATTTACGTCGATGCTTCAACTGTTTGAATAGGACCTTTAATTGATCACATGTGTGGCCCACCCCTTGTGTCACATACCATACGTGTGGTCATACTAGCTCCTGTCACCATCTGACCATTACTTGTCGGTGATAATTTTGACTCGACCTGCATTCTGACCTTACCATGTTCTACCTGCTCACTACAGACTTTGTGGCCACGAGGAAACAGGCCGTCCAAATCTCACTTCCTGTTGAGGAATTGAATCAATGATCCAGTACACTCAAATTATTTGAGATCAAATCAACTCACATGTGCAAGTAAAGATGAAACATTTATAATGGTCATTTTTATATGAAATGACAACCTCACCAACCTGGCAAATTCCAACATCTTTCGAGGAGCGAGCCATGGTTCGAGACGCTGACCTGACTCACCCCAACAACACCTGGTCGACTCGAAAGAAACAGAGTTCAACTAGCCAATTGTGTCTGCCCAATGCTTGTCAGACTCGCTTGAGTAACTCAACCACGGTTTCAAATATAGGTTGGTAGGTACCAAAGCGGACAGATAACGTGTGTGTAGATTGCCCAATTCACACTTGCATCACTAATGACGTTATCAATGAGTATTGACAAATACATGTTGATAGGGGCCAATAATGCCTTCCACAGGCCAAATCGGGCTATTTTATCTCCTTTTAAACGGAACTGAAATCACACTGATGCGGCCAATTGATTAATTTGTATCTGCCATATCAATCATATTGACTCATTTTTAGTTTGGCTAATAGGGCATCTGATACTTTGATACTCAAACCCATGAACTCAACCAGAGGCCGTTCCAAGTCATTGGAAAAGCTGAGTTTCAGAATTGTGCCTTTGGATGTGTACCATGTGTATATTTCATGCATTGTTAACAATGAAAATCTAGCCCTTTTGACCCAATCAAGATTAGAGCGTGGTCCATGACCGGCTGCCATTCCTCATATACTAGTATTCGTTGTATTGATTGAGGCCATTTTTGAATGGACCATAAAATATGGATGGGACTGATTGTCAAGTGGGCCTTTTTTGGCGAACCAATTGTCATCATTCAGTCATCTCAATTTTACAAGACACCCAAATAGGACTTCACATGGGCAAGCTACAACTGAAACCTTTTGAGATTTAGAGTAAAAAAAAATGTAAACAAGAGAAGATGGAAAATTCTGAAAACGTTGATACTGAGGGGCCCGTCCTTCATGTTCTGGCTAACAAAATTCACCCAATTGGAGAGTTCTAACACTTCAATTGCCAGCCAAAAAAAAAAAAAAAGATTAATAAACAACTACAGGAGGATGTTCTGGTAAAAAGCAGAGACCTACTTTTACCAGATATTGAATGGTTACATGTTCAAGAAACCAAGAAAAGGAAGTACCCACTAAAGACCTCAAATAAAATACATGACAGATTGTCGAGTTAGCAAACATAGTTTTAAGATTGAGTGGAAAAATAGAACTCGCAAAGTAAACATCATAAAGATGGGATAAGAATTCAATGATGATGACAATCTAACAAAAGAATGAAGAGGCAGAGTCCTAATTGAGAGAGAGAGAGAGAGAGAGAGAGGTGGCTTACAATTTACAAGGAAATTCAAGTTGAATCATGCAGTTCATATGGATCCAAACGCACCAAGTTTGGAGACATTATAAGCATGGATCATTCACTGTAGAAGAAATGGACCACCACATCCAAATAAATATAGAAGTACTGGTTTGCTAGGAACCTGAGCTGTTAGAGTGACCAATAGTCTTTAGATACAGTGCGTCTCTCCTACAGGCATTTCCTTGCTTAAGAGTTTATTGCACTTTCAGCATCCAATGGACATGTATGCAGACAATTCAGTTCCATAGCTCCTACACTCGGCTCTTTATTCTCTGCATGATTCTAATATTATGAAGTGTTCCTTGTCTTTTCAGGCCTGTTTCAGATGTGTCCAGCGATCTTACAGTTGAAGTTGGAGCAGCAAAGTTTTCACTGCATAAGGCAAGATTTAGTTTTCTTGTTGACTAATATATGTTGATAACTTGACATTTTTTGTGCCTTGAAATGTTGTAGTTATCGAAAATTCTTGGATATCAAGGGAAGTTGTTAACATGGTTCTTTTCAGCTATGAACTACACCTTGAAATCTTTTCTTTTGTCAAAGGACAATGGGTCAGGTTATTTGATTTTTATAGTTAAAAATACAGATTAGACTGTTACTCAACAGTTTTTTCTAATCATCAAAGAACCATATTGTGGGTGTTCCTAAGTCCAGTGAGTTTTTGCTGCTGGTCACAGAAGCTACTACCAAGGCTTGGTGATGCCAATTAGTTTTGAGCTGTGAAGTACTTCTCATTTGCCTTTTCATTTGCATGTTTCATGGGTATAACAGTAATTACACTCAGAATCTTGAGATTTGGAAGTTCATTTTCATAGGTTTGAGCTGCACGGTAGATTCTTCCTCTTCATTATCTATGATTTATTGTGTACTGGTGGGTAACTTTAGAAATTGTAGTTGTCTGCAACCAAAGTCAGGCAACTCCCCCTCTGTTCTTAACCATGAATTCACTACGAACTATCTTTGTATCATTTTGTATTTCATCACCAACATCATCTTAGGGGTCAATTTATTGCATTCTACTCAAAGAAGGAAACAGACCAAGACCACAAAGCTGATCCTTTCAACATTGGTGCACAAGAGTGATTCTCTCTCACACAAGAACACACGTGACATTAATTTTCTCTGATTATAAAAAATTTGATTTCATGTCCGTTCTCAATTTTATCTATTAGACAATTATTCAGTACAGTATTTGTGGGTGACTGGCATATCACAACCTGACAAAGGAAGCATCTGATTGGACAGCATGTTATGTTTATGTATATAAAAAGAATCCATTCTCGTTCACATCTTAGGCACTCAGCTGTTATAATCCTTGTAATTTTCCTGCTATTGTCTATTGTTAGATACCAGTAAAGCTGAGATTCATCCACGCATTCTTAAAAGATCTTGGTTCCTTTGCAGTTTCCTTTGGTTTCGCGGAGTGGAAAAATTCGAAAATTGGTGTCTGAAGGGAAGGATTCAAAGCTATCATTGATAAACTTGCAGGCCATTCCAGGGGGACCAGAAGCATTTGAGCTAGTTGCAAAGTTCTGTTATGGTGTGATCTTTGAGATTACGCTACCAAATGTTGCTATGCTTCGATGCGCAGCTCATTATCTAGAAATGACAGAGGAATTTACGGAAAAAAACTTGGAGATCCGTACCGAGAACTATCTAAAGGAAAAGGTGATCCCAAGCATCTCTAACTCAATTACAGTTCTGCATAGCTGTGAAAGTCTCATCCCAGCAGCTGAAGAAATCAACCTGGTCAGCAGACTCATCCAAGGAATTGCATCCGCTGCCTGTAAAGAGCAGCTTACAACTGGTTTATCAAAGCTTAAGCACAACACACCTTTCAAACCCATGATTTTAGAGGCAGAAACTCCATCAGATTGGTGGGGAAAGAGTCTGACAGTGCTTAATCTGGAGTTCTTCCAAAAGGCTGTAGCTGCAATGAAAGCAATGGGTTTAAACCAAGACATGATCAGCAAGATCTTGACAAACTATGCTCATAATTCTCTTCAAGATCTCATCGTTAGAGATATTCAATCAGTCAAAGGAAGATTCTTAGATCCAGAACTGCAGAAGAAACAGCGTGTAATCGTTGAAACAATAGCTGGTCTACTACCAACTCAATCGCGAAAAACTTCTGTGCCAATAGCATTTCTTTCGGGTCTACTTAAAACTGCAACAATGGTGTCAGCATCTTTCACATGTAGATCAGATTTAGAGAGGAGAATCAGCCTGCAATTGGACCAGGCAATTCTTGAAGACATTCTCATTCCTACAAACTCACATGGAAACAACCAACCACTGTACGAAACAGATTCAATATCCAGAATCTTCTCCATTTTCCTGAACTTGGATGAGGATGAAGATGAAATAAATAGCTTGAGGGATGAGAATGATGTGTACTATGATTATCATAGTCCTAGATCTCCTAAACAGAACGCGATCCTGAAGGTATCAAAGCTCTTGGACAATTACCTGGCAGAAATTGCGCTAGATTCGAACGTGCTACCATCAAAGTTCATCACACTAGCGGAGCTCCTCCCCGACCATGCTCGAGTTTTGAGTGATGGTCTATATAGAGCCATCGATCTTTTTCTCAAGGTTGCATTCAATTCTCACATCACCACTATATCTCTAATCCAAGCGACAGAGTTTTGGAATCCTCAATAGCGCATATGAAGATACGCCAAGTCGCAATCAATGGTTTAAAACGCTGAGGCATGAGGCAAGGTGTTCCAATTGTCTAAACCGTGAGGACTAAGCCTCAATGCTTGATGCATTAAGCCTCATGAGAGGCTGTTTTAATTACATAGAATGTATGTATGTTAATATACATAGAAAACAACCAAAGTTTGACTATTTTAAGCCTGAATTCTAAAACTTCATTGACTCCCAACTTACAGGTCCATCCTAATATCAAGGACTCTGAACGTTATCGTCTCTGCAAAGCTCTCGATTGTCAGAAGTTATCTCAAGAAGCTTGCAGCCATGCAGCTCAGAATGAACGACTGCCGGTGCAAATGGCAGTCCAGGTCCTGTATTTTGAGCAAATAAGGCTTAGAAATGCCATGAATGGAGGGCACAATCAGTTCTTCTTTGGGTCTACCAACGGCAACTGTCCTCAACGCCCAGGCTGTGGTGCAGGCAGTGGCGCAATGTCTCCAAGAGATAATTATGCATCAGTGAGAAGAGAAAACAAAGAATTGAAGCTTGAAGTTGCAAGAATGAGGATGAGATTGACTGAGTTAGAGAAGGAACATATCTCCATGAAACAGGAGTTGGTTAGATCAACTCCTTTGAACAAGTTAATTAGGTCTGTCACTAAAAAATTAAGCAGACTCAATTCGTTCTTTCGGATAAAAGACAGTAAACTCTTGAATGGTAAGTTTAATTTAGAGTCTCGGTTCCTACTTCAAAAGCGCAGGCGCCACTCTGTATCTTAATCATAGAAGTGTTTCTAAGCAAGAGTGTGTATAACTACTGTAATTTTAATGAACAATAGATAATTCATATTAGCAACTCTGTTCTCATTTTATTTATTGTGAAAACTTGCAAATTTTATTGGATGGATCCCTCCCAGATAGACCAAGTGCCCATGCCAAACAAACATGTCACTGATTACATGTAAGCTATAGGACTTGGTTGACCTCAAATCTCATGGTATGAAACATGAAATATAGTTATTACTAAAAATATCTTTTATTTTTAAAACATATCTAATAAAATTTTTATGCCATCTAAGCTTTTGACTATTTCTTAGTAAGCCATACTCAACATTAAAAGAGTTCCCTAACCTCCACGGCACCCCCCACACCCCCACTGCCCCCCACGCCAACCACCCACCCCCGCCCGCCGCGCCCCCCCCCCCCCCCCCCCCACCACAACCCAACAAAACCACACCCCAACAAATCTTTTCTTTTCATTTTATTGATGTGCCTGGAACAAAAGCATTTCCATAGAGGTCCCTAGAACTCAAAACTGATTTTAACTTGCTCCCTAGAGCCTCAGAACATTGGGACTGGCAGAATGAGTGTTTTTCATTCAAAATAATTGTTCTACCACTCCTCTCTTTAAGGAATATATGTCCAACTTCTTGAAACAATCTCTGTTCTCTCAGTTTCTCCAGAGCATTGTTTCCTTCGTAACAGGAGGAAAAGTGATGAGAACAAATGCAAGAGCAGGCTTCACTTACAATACATTAGCAACACCTTCTGTTCCACGGGACTCTTACACCTTGCAGCTGCCAAAGGAGATGGTAGCTGTGAATGAATGATGACGTTTTTGAAAAATGTTCTGCGGTAGCGGTAGAGTCTACTCTTCATTTCTCCTACTAGCAGATGTCTTTCCAATGATTTTTTCCCCTTCCCAGTTGGATCTAAGCTAGAAATTTTACTTTTAGGCGACAAGGGACATATTCTGTGTTTTGTAGCTTGGTTCCAATTGAATGCCAACACGTTGCAGTGATTCCGAGCACCATTCATCAGATGTTCTAACTCTACAAGCTTCTTTTTGGGGTTTGCTGCGTAACTCATCATCACTATGGTTATCTTGTACTGTTTTAGCTATTCTTCTTAATGTGACCATTAAAAAAAAAAAAGATGAAGCACGGTACAGGCCTTTTGTCCAGCTGGATCTTGTCACAAACTACAACCATGGAAGGGTTATGTGCCAGAAGTTCAATGGTTCAATACAACCAACACGTGATCCTGCCTCTACATAAGACTGATGCGGGTCCGGATCCTCTAATATTTCACCCATGGTGACCATGGCGGGACCTATCACGGTCCGCTACATCACCAAGGGGTAGCTTGCCATGCATGCGGGTAGCTGCCCCATGCAAGGTGGGCTATGGTGATGTGGCGGACTGTGATAGGTCCACTCACAGTCAGTGTGGGGCAAACCCTCATATAATCTCAATTCAACTGATGCATGCTGCAATCATTCTTCTGCATTAACTATATGCACAGTTTATATCCATTGCCTATGGATTTTGATACGTAATTCCAGTGTATATCCATTGCCTATGAATTTTGTTATGTAATTGTAATCTTGATATGTAATTCTAATCAGTAGTTATTTATTCTCTCTCTCTCTCTCTCTCTCTCTCTCTCTCTCTCTCTCTCTCTCTCTCTCTCTCTCTCTCTCGCCTTGAAATGCAATTATTATTCCTCAATAAGAGAAATGATCAGGTTAAAAAAGCTAAATAGCATGTTGAATGGGATAATTCAAGAATATGGTTTCATTTTGTCATCTTATTTTATGTATACCAGAAGAGCAATCCAGTCCATGTTGGCAAATGGATTGCTTTAGGGCCTGGAAATAAGTTTCCAACAAATGTCTGCTTCCGGGGTTGCAAAGAGGACGGCTTAGTAATAGGTTTTGGTGCTAAATGGAAAGAGAAATGGGTTTGACTTGAGTTGTAATGGGAGTGGTTTAGGTGTACTTTGTTGATCTGAGTTCTAGGCTGTAAGCTGAGCAGCTATTGAACCAGTTTCCAGGCAATGAATGGGCTGAGAACATTGAAAATTTTGTTATGTTCAATTAATTCTTTGGAGGTGCAGAAAGGGTGTTTTTTATTCTTCGGAGGTGCAGAAAGGGTGTTTTTAGGCTGTTTTATGTTTCAAGGCTAAAAATGGGTATTTCTTTAGAGTAGGAAATAGAGATGGGTTTAGGGTAGAAGTGTGGAGTGAATTACAGCTTGTTTCAGGGCTGCAACAAACAAGACTTAATGATGGTCTGTAGGTCATGTTGTGTCTGAAATGAAGCTAGGTTTGTCATGAGGGTAACAGACTGTCGTGGAGAGTTTTGAAAGATGTTCTAGGCTTGTTACAAGGTGATCTGGATGGTTTAAAATGGGCTGAAATGACTATTGCATGATGCATGGACTCTGACAGAATTGTGGCTATGTAAAGAAACAAGTGAGAGAGAGAGAGAGAGAGAGAGAGAGAGAGAGAGAGAGAGTCTGTGTCCCCAGGATACAATAGCCTTGCCATCAATTTGTTGTATATTCTATGAACAGCATTCCCATAGAAATTTCAAGAGAATTCTAGCAAGAACTTAGCTTGAAACTTATTTTCTTTGTTCAGAATTAAACAGCATAGTGTACAAATATTAGAATATAATCCATCGAATCTGAATGCAACATTTCATTTGGGCTTACAGCCAAAACAAAACAATACAAGTTGAAACAATCAACTGTTACATGCCTGTAAATCTTAACAAGAGGCATAAAAAACAAGCATTGTGTTCACCACCATCAAACGGATCTTGACGGGCAAAGTGCTTCTTCCAGTATTTCCCTTGAATTTGATTCTTTGGTGTACAGAAAACTGTCCAAAAGCTACCACTTCTACATGTGCTGAGTCTCTTGATGATGGATGTTTCTTGAGGAAGTCTCTCCATGTTTTGCTGAAAGCATGTGTGGGTCCTACGCCTGCTTAAAGTCCCAAATATTCATCTTAGTGCCACCATAATCCAAAAGCACACATGTAATGAAGGAATCCAAGCATGTCACAGCACTTTCACCGTTCAATTATGCGCCTGCGTGGTCGATTATCACCCAGACCTCTTGGCCTGTCTGAGCTGTCATCAAGTTCATTAAATCTTCCTTGATGCCTATACCCAAAACCTTGCTTTCGAGCAGGCCCATTAAAATCTCGTAAATCGCCTCCTCGGCCATTCCCTCTCCGCCCACCATATGAATCCCCAGCAGTCCTGTCAAAATCTCGAAAATTGCCTCCTCGGCCATTCCCTCTCCGCCCACCATATGAATCCCCAGCAGGCCTGTCAAAATCTCGTAAATTGCCTCTCCGCCCACCGTATGCATCCCCTCGAGATCCTCTCCTATCCCTATGAGAATTCCCAGAAGATCTATCACTATCAGTACCGACAAAAGAATCCCCAGTATAACCCATCATATCATTAGACCTGAATCGTGAATCTCTCCTAGAACCAGATTGATCACGTCGCACAAATGCATTTCCCCTTCTATCAGAGCCAGATCTATTGCCTCTCATTTTATTTCTGTGAGATTGCAGGCCATGGTCACCATCTGATTCTGAGTCAAACATTAACTCATCATCAGAGCCGAGACTCTCCTTCCTTCCACACTTCCTATTTAACGAAGTGTGCGTTTTTGTTTTATTCCATTTAGATCCCAAACCTCTATCTTCATTATCAGAATCTGAATTCAATCCGAGCTCATCATCAGAATCTGAGCCAAAAGAAAGCCCTTTTGACAGCCGACTTCCACCTCTACCTCTAGTTCTCTGTCTGGAATCTGCAACATGACTGGATTTCCAGTTGGGATGCACTGAAAGTTCACTGTCAGAATCAAAATCCTGATCAGCTTCATCATCATCATCAGAGCCTGAAAAGGTAGACATTCCTTGCGCAGACCGAGACGGATAATCAGCTCCACCACAGGTATGAGAGTAATGATTGGAATCATCAAAATCTTCAGACTCAGAGAACCCTTCAACATTCATTGAAGAAATCTGTTGTTTTGAATTGTTATTAGGAATGTCTAGCTCGTAGCTATCCACGTCATCTTCTTCATCGTCAAAATCATCAAAACCAGAGCCATTGACAGGAAAGGGGGGCCTCCTTTGGTCATGTGTTGGATATTTGCCTCTTTCCCGAATCTCTTGAGCTCTGATGTTCTCGAATGAATCATCTTGAAACTCCCTAGAATTTCCGCTATGTGCATGACCATCAAGAGGAGTATCCTCACCCATTCTAGGAGGGTCTGCAAATTCAAAAGCAGCAACATCTGCCCCATCAGATTCATTTTCATCAAAATCAAAGTTCCATGCATTAGAAACACCAGGAATGTTGGCAGCTCTCTCAAGCCTTGTCCTGGGGCCATGTGGTTTTGCCTGAACTTGATTCTCCATGAATTCATCAGGTGGACGCTTGTGCTCACAATGAAAGCATACCATGTTTCTTCTATAGTTCAAAAAGTTGCATCTTCAAAACAATAAAAAGAAAAGGTATCAAATATTTCAGATATCTCCATTATAAATCAAAAGGGAAGCAAGCACTAGCCCAAAAACCAGCAGCCCGGGACATATTCATAGTGCAGTGATAAAATCAATGTAAGACTGCAGTAAAGAGGAATATTTAACAATAAGTTGAGATAAACTGCCTTTTCAATCTAACCAGAAAATGTGATAATGGGCCCACTTCTTAGTAACAAAGGTGTTCATTTGTGGTCAGCCCTGTCATGGGATGGTTTATACCCCAAACGTTTCTGCTATTGAATGATTCTAACTGTTCAATCAGTAGCTTGAAAATGGGTAATCACAGAGGTGTTTCCATGGTATTTCCAGTATATGACAGGGATGGCTACACAAACTATAAGAATAGCCAAAAGGTGAGCCCAAAAAGTAGTGCTAAGAATATGATACAAACATTGAATATTTCCTTTTTCAGCCAAAATAGTGATAGAAACTTACTCTGGACACTCCCATTCTCCGGGGAGTAGCTGCCTCTTTGGGCGCTTGGCATCACATTGCAAGCAAACAGTGTTTTTTGCAAAATTCATGAAGTCACACCTGACAAGAGTGTAAATAATGTGAGCCAACTAGATGGAAATTCTTATACTCCAGTACTCCACTACGATGGAACATGCAAAAGTAGAATTAGCCAGGAAGGACAATAAGAATATACATCCATTAAAAAAAGAAAGAAAGAAATGAGTCAAATGAGATTGCTTTAGCTACTTTGGACAGAGCCAATCTCCTTTCTTCATTTCAATGTCATCCCGTCCTACTCGTTTCTTAGGCGGAGGAGGTGGTTGCTTGACCTTGGGAGGGGGCCTCTTGATTACTGGCGGTGGGAGATTTGGATCTATTGGAACTGCACTCAACTTGACAACCTCATGAAGCAACTTTCGGATTACTGTTTTCACAGATTTTAATTTCAAAAGAGGCTTGTTTTCAACAGATCCAGTCACTGGATCAAAGCCAAATGTCAATAGTACCCGCATCGTGTCAAGTGTCCGTGCCTCATCCTCTTTACGTGCAAGTAAATAAGCTCTGCTGCAGGAGCTTCTTAGACTGCATGAACTGCAAACCTGAAACATGTAGACACCCATGACATTATAATATAGAAGATCACTCCCACAACCTGTACTATTGGTACCATGAATTGTATATAAGGGCCAGTTTGGCATCAGAAGTTGGGAATGCAAGGATGTGTCATGTGCAAACAACCCAGGAACGGAGGCGAAGAAGATCTGGATCCATTTATACTAAGAAATGAAGACGATCCAAACCCATATATACTAAGTGATCTATTTAGGAGGATAGAAGGTTTTGATGGGCCACAGTCCTATAAAGCCAAGGTGAACTGAGCATGGTGCAAATGAAATTGAGGAAAGGTAGGCTCTGCTCAAGTGTGAAAAGAAACAGGCTTTATTACTTCAGTTGTTACAACTACTACTGGTGCTACCAATTGTATTTAGCAAAATTTTAAACTATCTATGCACTAATCATATTTAAGGCACATCCAAGATTCAGGTTGTTCATCTGCTAGGCCCTAATGTGGATGTGTTGCAAAGTCTGTAACCCAAAACTACATGTTGGATGATCCTAGACTCCAACTAAAGGACATTTGACCAAAGGTAGCAGGAAATTTGTTTCCCCTTAAAATTACGTACTGAACTATTTTCCATTTCATGCATTCAAACCATGCTTGCATGATGCTTTGCCCATCAAATGTCAATTCAACTGTACTCTCTCTCTCTCTATACACATGTAGAGGGCTTTAATCCTATGAGAAGTGTTTTCACGCACCTACCGTAGCCCATTTGGGGATGGGACTAGGGGGATGGAAAGACCTATGTGAAATCACCCTAAATATCAAATTTGGCCCCAATCACATGTCCCTAACACCTTCATCCGTGGCCCACTAATTCAACCCATTCAGATTGGTGCACAATCAATCCAATGGCCTAGTAAATTTGGATTTTACCGAAATTTGGGACGTGTGACTATCAGGGAATTTCTGAGTATTGCAAGATTTGGATTGGGTAATAGATGGTCTCACAAAAAAGTGGTCAGAACTAGTTCTCATAGGATTATTTCCCATACATATATATAAGTATATATATATATATTGGTATTATGACTCCTATTCATGGTCAAGATTATCTTTTCCTTTAATAGTAAGGATCATCTTATCTCATGTATATTAACTTCAAACAGATTGATCTTTTGGTACATGCCAATTCAGCAAAAAAAGGCTCTTCCACCTGATCTCCCTTGAAAAGCAGTAATGGGACCAAGTGGATAGCAGTTCAGGTGTCGCTTCACCAACATCCAACCATCCTATTTTGGTGATTTTGGACACTAAAATTTTGACCTTTTCTGCGGTTAATTTCAGCATGGATCCAAATGCAGTGCTAACATGATTGATTAGGTTGGCGTTCTTTTTTTTCTCCAAAAAAAAAATATGGTAACTCGAGATTTAATTTTTCTTTAAAAAACCATATGAATAAAAACCAACAAAAATGAGAAAAATCATAGTGCAAAGATGATTGATTAGGTGGAGTTCCTCTTATTTTAAAATGACAGACTCAGATTTAACTTTAAAAAAAAAAAACCAAACAAGAACAAACAAGAACATAAAAAATTAGAAACCACACGAAAGGGTAGAAACATTCTACCAAACATCTACAAAGATCAATAGCAGAGAAGCTCCCAGGTGAAGTTGAACCCATGGCTTGCCATCCCTCTCTCCCATGTGCCATCATAAGGTAAAGGGGCAATTAGCATATGTATAATACCATGCAGATGAGGGATGTTGGAAGTTTCACCCAATCCAATTGGTGTAGGTTTCTGACTCAGGGCCATGAAAATCTCAGCCATTGCAAATTCACATATTTCTAGTGTTGAAATCACAATGGTACCTAGACTGTATGGATGTATCTCCCCCTATCCTCACAATTTTGCTCTCTTTATATTCCACCACCCTCCACATATTAGCATTTATCCAAAGTGAGCTCCACAGAGTAATTAAAAATTGTTTCATCACTGCATTATTTTAGATTTTTTATGCAGGCTGCAGCCCTCCAAGTGGGCCCATCAAAGGCTATACTGAAGCCCAGCCCCCTAACAAACCCAGCAGATCAATGCGTACAATTGCAGGACCAAAGCCTCCATCCATCCATGTGCTATAGTTGTACAGCAACCAAGTGTATCCTAATAGATCTCATCCAGCTCCATTAAGATATTTCTATTGGTAATTTCTCCTTTGAAATTCCTTTGGTTTCTAGTATTTCAACCCATTCAACATGTGGATCAAGAATGTTAAGCTAGACTGGATCGTACCTACATATGCATGGATCCTTCATTCCGTCTTCACCAATCTGACTGTCACTTATCCATTTCTCTTAAGTGTGGATCAAAACTCTAGAGATGCAAGTCTTACACCAATGATTCATTTGAAGATTCAAATTAAATTTAAATTTAATAACCAGAAAATTAATTAAAAAAAAAAAAAAGAAAATTCAACATTTTTACCACTTCAGGAAACAAAACTTTTGTTTCATTATCACGTAAGATCAAACTAGATGAAAGATGTAAAATAAAGTGCAATCCTCACGATACGCAACACTAAAGTTGCATCTTGCCCCAAGGTGAACCCCAAGCATAAGACTTGCATGCATGGTTACAATTATGGGATAATAATTTGTTCTTTGTTCAGCTGACATAAAATTCAGTAATTGAAAAAATTGATATATAAAAATCAAAAGGGAAAAAAAAGAGGAGAGATTTTTCTACACCACCAAAAAGACCAAGAAGAACTAAATGCAGCTTTATATAATTTATATGAGTTAAATACTATCATAAACAACATATGCAATGACAAATTATTTACTTACAATGTGCAAAATGCTCTACATTGTGCACTGATCTAGAATGTTACACAATCATTTCAAATGCAAATCCAAAAAGCTTGGCCATGATTAGACGGTTAGTCAAAGACTTGAAATTAAGAGGGTTGGCTTAAATCTTCAACATGGAGAGGGTTGGTTAACTAGGTTACAAGGTTCAAAATAACAGTACTTGAGAGTATATCAGCCATCAAAAAAAAAAATTTCAGGTGTATGTGCAATATGTATAAACTGTTGGTAATACATATTATTAGGGGTGACAACGTCAGGTTGGGTAAAGAATGGAGGGTAACACGTATAGGCTCAACCCAAACCCATCTATGGTTGCAACGTGGGTCAGGCCCCAGACTAACCCAACCTCATTTTTGACTAGATTGGGTTGTGCTAATTCCAGTTCAGGTCAGTCCAGGTTGAAATAAGTCAAGGCATTTGGAACTTAGGTTGAGCTCATGTTAACACCTAGGGCAACCCAGCCAACCTAAACCCAAACAGATATACAAGTAAAATTTACCTACCTATAGTAACAGTTGTTTTTATTAGAATATGAAAGCAAATCCATTAGTGGGACCCACCACTGAAATCCAAACCGCTCAAAATCATTGTCCCACCTTTGATCATAAAAGAAGAGTTTTATGACAACCAAATATGTTCCCACTGTCATATTGTTGACATGTATAATTTAAAGCATGTGACTCATGTTTTTGCCATGATTAGTTTGCTGATGGGCATAAAACTGATTGGAGTGAAATTTACTTTTATGCTAGAATAAGGTGGAAGAGTGATTTTGAGCGAAGTGGACTCCAATGTGAGGACACACTTATGGATTTATATGATGGATTAAAAGAATATCTAATTACACCCTTTATCTGATCTATTCCTATAGTTGCGATTAGATGAGTGGCTAAATTCAAGATTCAAGAAGGTGGCCTTTCCTATTGAAAATGTGTTTTAACAATGTTTTGTTTTTCTTTTTTAACTATTTCCACTGTAACATAGTAATTGACAAACATATCCAATCCCAACCCCTCCCAAACCAACCACACCACCCCCCCCCCCCCCCCCCCCCAAAACCCCCACCAACCCCCAAAAACAAAACCCCCATGTGCACGGTCTCTCTTGGCGTGCAAAACCCCCCAGTGATTAACCTTCTGTTGTGCCGAAATAAATCTCAGAGCTTTCAATTGACCATTTTCTTTCTGTCCCTTGTAGCATCTGGCAACATTGAGGACACATTTACAAAACCTCTTTCTTCGGAAAGGAAAAGGAAACACGCGGCATCTTCCTGCAGAAAACTTTTTCCATCTTTTGGTACAAACAACCACTCTCCACAAGGAAAGGCATCAAAAGCGACACAATTTTCCCCATATATGTGGGCAAGTGTTCAAATTGGGAGGGGAGGTAGAAAAAATCTTCTGCAAAAAATAGAAGTACACAAATGCCAAATGTCTCTCCACTGAAATAACGTGGAAAAGGGGACATTTTTCCACCGAAAAGTTTTTCAGTCATTTGGTGCGAATGCTTTACCATTGGAACCAGTGCAATTTTCCATGGTTCCGCAGAAAAAGTGTTTCCAATTGTGGGGTACAAACAAAAATTTTCCCATTGTCACTTTCGTGGAAATATTAGTTTCTTACCTACCACCCCACTCCCAAAAAAACAAAAGTTGCAAAAAATTGCACTTGTTTTGATGCTTTCCCTAGCAAAAAACGTTTCACACCAAACAATAGAAAAACTTTTACACAGAAAAAATCTCCCACTTTTCCACGTTTTGTGGAAAGGTGTAGCACATTTTCATGGAAGAGATGGAAAAAAAAAACATTTTGGTTTTCTGCAGACTCTTTTTTCCATTGATTGGTGTAGAAAGTTTTCCATGAGTAAAAGTATCATTTTAGCCTTGATTTTCGACAAATCCACTGAAAAGCCTTTCTGATGGGATGAGGGCGTTAGTTGTTAGAATGGCTCCTGTTCAATGAGGAAAGCTTTTTTCTGAGTAAGTATGATTCAGTGGATCCCACTTGTCCTCTATGCATACGTGTTATTCTAACATTAGCAAAGACAGTGTGTTCCAAAAAAAGAGGAAGAGCAAGTCAGCAGATTTCCATTTCCATCGACACTACATAAAAATGCCCTCTGGGCTTCCATCTCACACTTTTCAAGATGCTATGCACCACATCTTCCCTTGTCAAAGTTATCCTAGATCCTTTTTTTCTTTTTTTTTCTGCTGGTTTTTTCAGTTTGCGAAATTTCTCTTCTTTATTTTTGTCAATGTCTAATAAAATACCTTGTTCTTTTTTAGTCTCATCTCAAATGACTTTATCACAATAAATAGATTAGGTTATCGTTGTTGTATGAGAGCTCTATTTGGTTAAAACTTTGGTTTCTTCACCATGGCTTTTGATATGAAATAATGAAATTCAGGTTAAATGGATCAGTTTCAGGTTATGGGGATGTTGGATCAGGTTCAGGTTAAAGGATCAAGTTAAAGCTCGGTTTCAGGTTCTAATTATAGGTAATACAGTCAGGTAAGCCCCAACCTGCCCAATTTGCAACACTTAACCCAAACCACTTATGAATTGGGTTGAAAATGTCACTTGAACTCTTACCAGTCAGGTTGGAGGTAGGTAGCACATCATAGTGCAATCATCAAGTTCAAGTCAAGTTGGTGGGTCAAACAGCAAAACTGTACCCAACCCTTTTGCTAACTAAGGTAGAAATGTGAACCCAAACCCTTAATTACCAGGTTGGCTCACATTGGGTTGGCAGGTTAGGCTAGAAATTGACACCCCTACATATGGACTATATCAAAAAAATATAATAATAAGAATAATAATAAGGGCCACTTTTTGTCAATGTGATTGAAAGAATTCTAAGAAATGTATTTCTAAAAGTGATTAAAATTGAAGAAACAGAGAGGAAGATCCAAAAGTGGCCATCAAATAGCCTCCCCTTAATGGAAAATGAATCAAGGGGAATGGAATGAATACCTAGCCATCACCATGGTAAAATCCACATCTTCTTTTTGGCATTCTCAAGTATTTATATGGTGTCACACCCATAAATGTCATGGATGCCCTGTATCATTGTCTATTGAAGATAGAAGATTGCTTTTAAAAAATAACTAGATTTCTTTTATTAAAAAGAAGAAGAAGAATCCTAAAAAGAAGAAGAAGAAGAAGAATACTAAAAAGAAGAACAACCCGGCTCACATTTTTCTTGAGAAAGGATTTACGAATCAACTACAGAATACACACAAGAGAGAAACTATATATATTTTCAATTTCTTTTTAAAAAAGGATAAACGAGCAAACATTTTGAACAATGACATGGAAATGCTTTTGAATTTAGAATGTAATACATACATCTCCTTCATCGAGATGAACATGCTTCCTCAAAAGCTTTGCAGAGAAAACAACCTTGCTGTCTGTGCTAGGGCAACCATGACCTACTAAAATCTGAATATCCTTCCTGGACAATGACCTGAAATCTATCACCAAAATTAGATTCACCAAGAAAAATATTATTAAGGAAGACTACAACAACAAATGGTAAAGAAAAAAGATTTCAAAAGGACCAGAACTTAATGCAACTAAGGATCCCCTTTACCCATTGAGACATGTGCACACACAACTTAGTTAGACCCAATCAAAAGATGGGTCCAAATCCATATAGACCTGTTTAGTAATCAGGTTGAGTAAGGGTCCATTTGGATCCATACACAATTAACCCCGAATGCCTGAATTTGAACAGAACCAAAATTTAATGCAACTAAGGATCCCGTTTACCCATATAAGTTGTATGGACATGTTTAGTAATCACATTGAGCATGTGTCCATTTGGATCCTTACACAACTAAACCAAATACCTGCATACTTGTAATCATCATTGTCCATAGCCTTATCCCATTGGTATGGAGTCAGCTAAAGAGTACTGCCATTCACCTATAAAAAATATCTGGCCATTTGATCCTTTCTTTCTGAGGTGTGTAGATGAGTGGATGAATATCTGAATGGGTGTATGGGGGTTAAAAACTTAATTGCCCATCACGATTGGGCCCGATTTGTAGGCTAAAAGATGCAAAATAGACAGAAATGACCCCATTTATCTCACTAACATGACTGATCCAAACCATAGGGTTGCTCCCTATTTTAGGATCTTTTGACAGCAGGACCCTAATGACGGAACCATTTGGTAATCAAGTTGATTACAGGTCTCCCAAACTTAATCGGGCTCCGTTTCAGTTACCTCCTATCCAAAACACATACAGTAACATCAACCATCTTCAACCATATCGTGATGAAATGTTATATCGTTCGTTTGACCGGATTTAAGTCATCACCTCTCAAAATTAAATCGATTTTCAAACATACCATTGCATTTTAAAAAAGGAGAGAGGGCTGCTTTTGAGGAAGAAAACAGAATCCGTCTTTTGAGGAAGAAAACAGAATCCATCTAAAAACGCTATGTAACGAAATATTTCAGTAATAATTTTTAAAAAGGAGAGAGGACTGCTTTTGAGGAAGAAAACAGGATCCATCTAAACACACTATGCAATGAAATATTTCAGTAGTAATTCTATAAATGCAACAACAACATGTTTCCAATGCTTTATGAATATCAGTTTTCGCAACGTATCGCATAATTTGGATGTACAAGTGACAAACTGCAGGCGATTCAAATCTCAAATATTTCCACAGAAAGGATGTTCATTGACTGCATTATGATTTGGAAGCATCACACTTAGCAGTGACAAAATGCGGAACCTGGTGTTATCCATCTAAACCAATGAACTTCATAATATTCAATCTGATTGCGAATGTTCCACCCCTCCTGAACACAGAGCACGAAGGAAGAACATCTACTCTTCCAAAATAATTTCATTAACTATCTTAAAACAATCAACGCCATCAAAGAGGATAAAAGAACAACCTCAAGATATCGAACCTGTCGCGGCCAAAGTTGAGGCACGCAGTTCGAACTGTTATCCAATCCCTCGTAAAATCGAACCCTTCTTCAACAAATCCCAACCCACCCACATCGTCCAACGGAACATTTGGGATCATTCCATCCTCGTCCTTCCTCCGATGATCAAAGTAGTTCTGCTGCACCAACCTCTCCATCAATTCAATCCATTCGGGCCATGGATGGACCACCTCGATCTCCCTGGTCGTAAAGATGTTATCTTTCTTCTTCTCCGCAAGTTCCGAGCTCAATTCATCGGCACCCAGAGCCCCAGATTCCGAAACCAAGGCTTGGGTCTTTTGCTTCTGCTCCCGCCAGGACCGGATTCGCTGCAAAGCCTCGTCTTTTCCAGATCGCTCGCGCTCAATGGCGTCGATTTGGTCGAAGACGAAGCTCATGCGAGCGGAGAGGGTGGTTTTGGGATCTGGGTATGTGGGGGGAGGGGTCTCTGGTTGGGGGAGCGGGGAAGGAGAAGTGGAGAATGGTCTGCTGGTGATTGCGCAGAGATGAGAGGATAGAAGAGAGGAAAACCCAGAGTGGAGAAGAAGGGGTTTATGAGGAGAAAAGGAAGAACGAAGAAGAAGAAAGGAGAACATGGATGGAGCCATCACAGAGAGAAAGATATTGCTTGATTTCAACCGCAGAGCAACATATAGTCGTCGTCTTCTTCTTCTTCTTCTTCAATCTATCTATATCTGAAATCTAAAACCCTTCTCTTTGTGTTCAGGGAGGAAAGAGTCGATCGCTTAAACCCTCGTTCAAGGGTAATTCAGCGCCGGGAAAATGTGGCCCGACCCGCTGGCCCGACCCGTGACATATGCGGGTCGAACGGCAAATGACTTTTGGGAATCTACTTTCTTATTTTATTTCACTTTACAAATGAGGGATTACGATCACATTGAAATAATTTTTTAATTTTATTTAATAATTGATTTGTAAATCTCCATCAATCCGTTCTCCATTGAAGCTATTGCCTATAAATCTTTCAAATTCTTTTTCTAAAAGAAGAAGTTGTTAGCTATGATGTGGTTTGAATAACTAGTTTGCAATAAGATGTAAAGGCAAAAAAAATAAAAAGGGGAGAAGAGAAAAGAAAAGGAAGAATATGATGTAATTAGTTATGCTTTGCGCATCTATTATGTAGTTTTTATTGATATCTTGTTTTTTTATAGTAACAAAATCCAAGAATCCACATTGAAAAGAAAAATAGAAAGAGGAGAACGAAAAACAAAAAAAAAAAAAAAGAAGAGAGAACCACAGTATTTTCAGTGAAGTGGTAAGTTTGGGCTGACGTGAACCGACCCACAGCATCATGTGGGTTCAAACAGGCCAGCCTGATCCAACCCTATGCCATTGCAGGTTGACGAATTGCAATCCATTTTGAAAACGGGCCAAGTGTAGGTTAACGGTGGAAAACCCGAACACTGACCCAACTGAATTGGCCTGACCCCGACTGCTGACCCGACTGAATTGGTCCGACCTGTTTCCCGCCTCTAAATTCAGCAGATACGGTGGACACGTGTGCTGCGACAAGCGCATGAAGAAGTATGGCCCATAGTTATCATGTGGTGATTGCGATCAACCTTGTACGATTAGATCTGCACTTATAATAGATGACCCACAGCAGGGAGTAAGTTACATCCAATCATCTGATGTGATCCACACTTTGACGAACGGTCGAATATGATGAATCAAAGAAACGTGTCCATCATTGCCAAGGGGGCCTCGTTAAAGTAGGATCCACCCTAAGGATGGAGGATGTTTGTCAAATGTCTAAAGTGGATGGTGGTTAAAAAAAATATACAAAAAGAGTCTTTGGTGTACGAAATCTTTTAGTTACTTTTGTGAATCCTTTTAAAAAAACGAAAGGCCTCATTTTTGTGGGCAGTTGAAAGATAAGAGCTTTAGCCATTTTTTATTACTTTATCTAGGATGGCTCCATTATATATATATATATATATGTTGGGAGGGTGGGGGATAAAACTACTATACATATATCCCTCATACTATGGTAAGGGACACATTCATTTTTTAAAAGTATTGATGTGCAATACGATAAGACCATCACACACCATGACACCTTTTTGACCTTGTTAGGTCTAAAAAAAGAATTATCTTTTACCTTGTGGTAATTGATAGATGCATAGTAGTATTTCCCTATATATATAAATAGAGAGTGTGTGATACAAAAATTTGCACAATAAGCATATATATATATATGCAGCAACCCCTTTTTATAAGATCGCAGGAGAGTGCGACACGGGACATGGACTAAATTAAGTTCCTATGTTAAAGGATTATTAATATTTCTCTTTATCTATACACACCGTTATATATCTTCTCTATCTAAAATCTTTCCATCTTCTATTCTTTCTCCACCTTATCCTAATTTAATAGGAGTTGCCAAAATTTGATCAAACCAATACATTGTATTTGTTTATAAGACTTCTAAAAATGAGGTTCTACCGTGAGCATTATTGTGCTCTAACGGAATTCATCTTTAGATTCGATTAATTTTTCTGAAGATTGATCTATACTAGATAAGAGATTTGGGGCTGCACTAAATTGGTATCAAATACGAGATCTGGTCGCCGAAGAGACAAATGTCTCTTGGAATTCATCCTTCCATCAACCATACACCATTTCATCACCCGATCTCAGCAGCCTTAAGCCCACCTTCGTCAATTATCCCTATTCCCGCCCAACCCATTTTCGTTCAATCTCACTCAAACCTCCAGCTTTTTCCAGCCCTCAAAAACACTTTGACTTTTTTAACAAAACCACCGCCAACCCATTCTCTTCCTAAATCACCAAACTGAGAATTCCCAAAACCCTAAACCCAATTCAAACCACAATTGCCACCATCCCCTACTCTTGCATCCAATCCTGGCTCCATCCTGACCTATCAACACCACCATATCACCTTGAGACCCCCGCTGATCATCCTGAAACCTATAACCATCTTTTGTCTATCCTAGCACATCCATCGAAGCCCCAGAACCCTAAAATGCCCTTCTACAAGGCCTCACGTTTTTGTGCAAAAATTTTTTTTTTAATAAGTGGGGAGGAGCAACGCTATTGTTGCTTCCTTTTATTATGAGTGATGATGGTGTTGCTACGTACCATCTTCTTCTTTCCTTTCTTTCTTCTTCTTTTCTTTCCATCTCTAATGGTTGGAGCCATTGTGATCGGGGGAAGGAAAGGCGAGGAAGTGGTTTATGAACTTAGGGGAAGGGAGGTGAGGAACTACCACACCATAATGTCTGGCCATCATCATAACTTCCATCTCTTTACCACCAATATTATCACTACGTAGTACCTACTCTAATTGCCCATACACTCCGCTGCCTACCGTCACCAAATCCTCCACATGAACTTGGGGGAAGGGGAGGTGAGGAACTACCACACCATCTCTTTCATGTCTGCCCATCAACAAAACCTCTCTCTCTTTACCACCAACATCATCACTATCCATTACCTATTCTAACCTCTATACACCACGTTGCCCACCTCCACTAGATTTAGTGCTTTGTGGAGTTTTGTTATAGTCAAAAGGGCGGTGGCGGTGCAGGTGTTGTGTTTTGGTTCAGTTGAAGAAAAAGACCAGTGGAGTATAAGTGTTGCTGCTAAAGATGATATTGTTGCTCCAAAAAAAAAAGGCATGAAAAAGGACCTCAAGGACCTATTTTGTGCACTACAAATTAGGGTGTCCTTTTCGTGCACGTGCCAAGAAAGTAGGTTTTTCCGTAAAATCCTCTAGATTATATAATCTTATTCATAAATATATCATTTGGAACAAAAATAGAAAATATGTCTTTACCATTATTTAGGAAACCAATATCATATCGTAAATTATTCAAAGGATTAATCAAACAAAATTATTGTAAATGCATAACAAGCATATGATCATCCAGATCAAGCGACTCACCTTTGATAAAGCTATAGCCTAATCCTATAAATTAATCTTCTAGACAAACCCTCACCATCAAAATGTTCAACAAAAGGCTAAAAGTGATAATAAATAAGAAAATGTAAAAAAGTCAACCATTTTTTTTTATCAAAGGCTCCATGTAATCTTAGGCCCACAATTCTAATGGTATTTTTGATCGACACCAAACATCCTACAATGTGAAAAAAATGAGTTGGCTCAAAGAAAGGTTTTCATGCAAGCTTCAGTAGAGTCCGACATCTATTTCACTCATTGCAACGCTAGTAAAGCAAACACAAAAAATGGGAGCAGTGAGAGAATCAATGACGTTAAACCAGGCAAATTGCTAACATGATGATAGTTTTTCAAAATATGGCCAAAAACCCTTCGATCTAGTTTCCCTTGCCCCTTTTGATCTCATTTCCTATGGGTGAACACGATTTGAATTGAATCGGATTGAATATAGTCCATCCTCAATCTGTTACCTACGGATTGGCAATTTTGTAATCCGTAACTAATCTATTGCCAATTAAAACCGAACATTTGATCAATAGTTTGGTTCGATTAAAACTGTTCAATCCATTAACAATAGTGCTAACTATTTCCTCACTCGTTTATATGAATAGTGAATGGCTGACATTGAAAGCTGGATGATGAATGGATAAAATGTTGCCTTTTAATATATATATTATTTTAACGGTTCAAATCGATTTAAATCCACAAATAAAGGATAAAATCCATTACCAAACGGTTCACCAAACTATTAACAATCGAATCGGTTAAAAAATTGTAGATTGGATTAAATTAGATTGGTTTTACTTTTCAATGGATTTTTTATACACCCCTACCACTTCCCCTTCTCATTAGTCACAACACACACCAAACCCTTTTTCCTTTTCGCTTCTTATTTCCAGTAGCAAAATTTATATTTTTTAAAGCAAGAATTGTTGTAGAAAAATGTCATCCGCGAAACTTTAGTGGTGGTTGTTTCATCTTTTATTAGAAATCCGCCGCTAAATGTAACTTTTCTTTTATTTGACATGATAGTCTATCCACCTCCGTTTTATAACTTCTTGAGGACACAAACCCACCCCTCTTGTATCTCCTTATTATAACACCTTTTGAGGTCATAAACTCAGCCTCTTGAGGTCACGAACTCAATCCTCAATGGACATTGAATTCAGAAGAGGCTTTCCATGAAGATATATCTAGATTGTGTCAAATTTAAATTGTTTTAAACCCATGACACACAACTTTTAGTCGGCCAATATATTATGAATCTAAGACGATCAAGTTGAATGCGTTTTAGTTGGGTTGGGGTCAGCTGATTTTTATTTTCACTGGAGATGAGCCCATTGTGAAAGTAACTTGATATGTATTGTTAGTTATTTTGTTAATATTTTATTCATAAACCTTGGGATAATTAATTTTATGGTTTGGTTAATTTCTTTTAGTGTGAAATTTAGCCAAGTCTAACATGAAAAGGCAAATTTTGTTTTAATCGATTTGCATTTCTCATCGGATGGAAACGAAATTGATTTCTACTCCATTTTTAGAAATTATAAATTTTTATTAAGTGACTAAAAAAGCAAATAAAAAGAAAAAAGAAAAATATAATTGTAGAGGATGGATGCATTTTTCTTTATTTGCGCCAGTTAGCCATGTGTGATTGTACTTAATCTGTCATCACATGCATTAATTGATGGAATCATATTTTTCATTTTCCTTTTTGAATTGCACTTCTTCTTATTATTTTTTTTCTATATTTTTAGTATTACTTTGAGTAAAACCTTGATATTCTCTTCATTCTCCTTATAAAATTTATTCATCCTTGTCCTTTTTGAATTGCACTTTCTATTATTATTTTTTTCTAGTATTATAATTTTTCTATTTAGAAGGGCAGCTTGGCCAATGGTAAAAGCTTACTGGTAGCGTCATGAAGAATGCGGGTTCAAGTCATGAAAACAACATCTTCAAAATGAAGGTAAGGGTGCGTACATCTTGCTCTCCTCAGACCCCGCTATGTAGGAGCATTGTGCACTGGGCCTCCCTTTTTTTATTATATTTTTTCTATTTAAATATTGTTTGTTGGTTTGTTCTTCATTGGTGTTTTTTTTTTGCTCTTCTACATCCAAATTGTTTTCTTGGTGTGAGTTGTGACTCACAAGTTTCCAAAGACATTCATGTGCAAACCTGGCTCTATTCATATTGAAGTACTGTAGTAATCTTACATTGTAGTAGTCTTACATTAAAACATTAAAAAAAAATCCTTCTCTTTAAAACTATTGGATACTTTAGATTCTACCGTTCTATTTTATTTATGTTCCTTGCATGATTCAATGATATATGCTTAACTAAAAGCTTCTATGCTTCATATGCTTTTTGTTAAATTAGAATCGATAACTTCTTTTTTCCTTTCTTTCTTTCACTTCTAAAATGTCATTTCACATTTGTATTTTTTGCTTGTGAGAAAACCAAAAGATTCTAACATATTGAAATATTTCTTTGAAAGAGAGAGGTCCAAAATTGTATTTGTCAACATTCCCTTCGAAGCAATCCATAATACTCAGCCTAATCTCACATCATCAATCAAAACCCAATTGACAAACTCAAATTCCTCAATGTTTTAACAGCATATAAACAGAGCATAGTCGACATTGTAACTCTGGTTGTCTCTATTCACATTCTTATTCAGTTTGCACTCTTAGATGAAAATTTTTGATGTGTGCTAACTATTGATTATTATATTTTTGTTGAAATTATTAAATCCTCTTGAAACAAGCAGCCTTAAGCACAGTTGGACAAGGAACAACTCCGAAAATGTTTTACTTCCAAGGATTTCAGTTGAGTAGCAATATCTCTCATTTTCATAATGTGTTCACATACACCTTTATTACCAACAAGCTTCATGGTTGAAAATTTGTTCATCAGGGTGTTAGATAATGTCTTTTCGAAAATAACATACTGTTGTTCAATGGCATTCATGAACTCCTTTACCTTAGTGCACTCTTGAATAAAACCCTGAATACCCTTCCCAACATGGGACTCAATGAGCATTAAACTTGATCGCTCCCATCACTCATATGAGGCCCTTTCAGCATTTGTGCCTGGTTCTATTGGGGTAAGTGGTTCATCCATACGAATTGCTAAATCCAAACCCATAAACCCTAATGTTAGGAGAATTTTCTCCTTCAAATTCGAAAAATTTTCACCAATTAACATTGGAATATGATATGATTCATTAGACATAATGATAGATCGAGATGGTGCAAAATGAGAACAAATATGCACATTAAAATGCTATGGATCACACATAATAATGATATAGATTGTTAACCCATTTAACATTTGTAATAAATAAAATTCAATGTATCATCATAACCTTCCTATGGGCCAAAGTTGCAACATGCTATTGATTTTTTCCAATTATACCTGACATGAGACTAGTAAATTAGAGATATTAATGTGGAAGAATTCCATTACCTATGTGCATTAGGATTTTTCTCCAATTTAGGGCCAAGATATCACAATTCACAAACTTAATTGCAATTTTTTAATGCTATCTCTTGATGTGCTTAAGTGTGTACACACGAATATATTTTACACTTATCATCAGATATCAGTATGACTTAAAGATGCTATGGCTATTCTATAAGTCGATTATATATTTAAACGATATAATAACATCAAAGGCATGATTAAAATTAATATACTAACTAACGCTTAATGTTAATATATAAAAACTAATCACTGAAATATTTGAATAAATATGCATAAACAACATTATAAAATTTCTGTCACAAAACAGTCCTCAAGTTTTCTGTAATTATAGAAGCATCCTTACAGATGGGTTGGACTCATAAGTAGGTCAAAACCTAAACAGTGGTTGATTCCAATTTGGGTCAGACCTAAAACTGTCATCACCTTCTTATTCCTTATGAAAAACGATTTTTTTGGAAGAAATCATAATCTGTTTAAGAAGAGAGGAAGAGAGAGAGAGTAGAGGGAGAAAAAGAGAGAGAACTTTTCTTATTGAATGAGAGATGTGTACATGAAGGAGGGGAAGATGATCTTATTTATAGAGTAAGATTGCTTCCTCCCCAAGCAAATCAATATAGCAGACTCTTGCTTTCCATATCTAATGTGGGCCCCAGGGTGGGCATCCACTAATAATAATAATATTTTATAACATAATCCTAATATAGAGAACTCATGCACCCCACCCTGGCCACTATCACCACCAGCAGCAAAAGGGGACCCAACCGTCACTGTCCGGTGTTCGTCCGGCAACCATTTTTCTGACGAGTCATTCTAAACTTGTTTTTCCCATAACTTTTGATACAAAACTCAATTTTTTATATATAATATATGATTTTGGGGAAGAACGAAATTCTTGGTTGATTTGGAATTGTTTCAAAGGCATAAGAAGAAGTACCAGCAGAATATTTTGGCACTTTTCATTAATCCCCAAAATTAATTTAAAATCACGTGACTACTTAAATGAAAAATTTACACTTATGTGCAAACATCCCCAGAAAACTTGATATAGTTTTATCAAAATCAAATTTGATGATGAAATCAAACCCCATATCTTAGGCATATGAACCAAAAAATAGATTAAGATTCGCACAAAACCCAAAACCCAAAAAACTTGAATAATAGAATCAATCACCACAGTCAAAAGGACATACCTTCTGCCATGGTGATTAGATTAATTTCCTTTCAAGCCTTTGAAAGTCACTAAAGGTTTGAGTCTTGTTGAAAAGGAAAAACCTTGCCTTCTAATCGATGCAAGACTTCTTCATGTATGAGATTGATGGAATCATAGGCACCTTCTTCCTCGCTAAATGAGGGACCATCTCACCAAATCACTTCCACACCCTCTTCCCATCAAAGAGAGATATCACTGTAACTGAGAGAATGGCAGTTATTCCCAATATTATTTCAACTTGATAACTGCAAATAAGTCAGAAAAGTTTCAAAACTGCAAATGGGCTAGTGGCAATATTGGGCCACATAAACTGGGCCCATATGTTTACCAAATGATACATGTCTTACAAAACGAAAATCAGTGCAATTAGCCACAAATCATCCATGGCCATAGTTGTCTAACAACCAGAGGTATTGAAGCTGACAAGGATAGTCACATAAAAATAGAAGAAAAATAAAATAGTAGTGTTAGTGGTGGTGGTGAGAATTCATACCTCGGGAGCAAGATTCTTACAATGTCCACAACTATCAACACAGAGATGAGATATCAAAATTGTTGGGTTTATGTCTTGTATTCCGGTTTAGCCGGATGAGTCCACTGGGTTAGCCAGGGACTGGTTTAAGGTCAAGGGTATTTTGGTAATTGTATCGGGGCTTTCTTGGTGGCCAAGAAAGCAGAGATTATATATATGTATAGTCTGTAACCTAGACCTTGCGGCGGCAGTTGCCCGTGGTGTTCCCACACCACGTAGGAGAGATGAGGTGAGAGAGTGGGAATCTCTTGTATGCTTTACTTGTCATAGTGAAGATGTTCGTCCTCCTGTGCCCGTGGATGTAGCCCTATTTGGGTGAACCACGTAAATCTCGTGTCTCTTCTTGTGTGGTGATTGGTGATCTTGGTTGCGTTTTCACACACGCGCACAATAATTGGTATCAGAGACACAACAATTGGTATCAGAGCCACAACAAAAATAAGAAAATAATCTAATATTAATAGTTTATAAGCAAGCATAATTTCAATCATTCATCATCGTAATCAAATAATCATCAAAGCGTCACCCATCTAGGTTATCTGTTATAAAAATGAAACTGATAAAACCAA
Source organism: Sextonia rubra (assembly GCA_037013555.1). Classification (NCBI taxonomy): domain Eukaryota; kingdom Viridiplantae; phylum Streptophyta; class Magnoliopsida; order Laurales; family Lauraceae; genus Sextonia; species Sextonia rubra. Next base: position 10,297,183 of record JASUAD010000007.1, on the reverse strand, counting down.
TTCTAAGCCGAACATGGACTGCTCTATAAATCGGCTAATACAGGATCAGATAAACTAAAGAAATAGAACGGGGAAAATAGATAATTTTCAATGTATGATCCTTAATCTGCTGATCCAAACAAACCCATAACAAGAATTGACAGCCAAATGTTACATCTTCTTTACTAAATTTCTTGCTTCATTTCCTTCCTCAAGACGACTTCCATTTTTCTCTGTGTTTAAGAACCAAGCATGTAAAGATAAAAGATAGTGAGTAGTTAGGAAGAGAGATTTCAAGGAAATTTAGTAATGACATGATTAGAGATGTTAATTGCATAAAGAGAAAGTTTAGGAAGAAGGATATTTTAAAAAGAGAGATTTTAAGTTATCTCACCGCTTCAAGATCTTACGTGGCAATAACAAGTATTAAGTGGATATGGTAACTGTACAGTAGAGATTTTATGAGATTAGACTCTAGATAGACTCTAGATAGTAGGGAGGGAGGAAACTGCGACCCGAAAGCAATGTTTTGTATATATTTCTTTGAAAGGAGAGCTCTTCCTTTCGTTTGCTTATATATATATATATATTAGAATACTACTATTAATGTCAAATTTAGAATAAAAGAATATATAGTCTCTTATTAACGCTCTTCCCTTTATCCTCTTCGTCTTCTCCGACTGCAAAAAATGTTCTCCTATGAATATCTACATGTCCCAGTCTAGCACTATAGTGCTCACTTATGTCAAATGTAGCTTATTTTATACTTTTTTTTAATAATGCTAGTTGTATTCTTTATTTTATAACCGTCTTATATGGTAGGCCTAACTCATTTGTTTTATTTTTAATATTATAAAATTTAAGAAGAGGAAAATTACTATATAGGACGGTTGTGAGATGAAATGTGTTACATGCAGACACTCTTACGGGGTCGTTTACAATTACTGAAACTCTTGGTTGTGTTCTACAGTTATCATAAATGGCAGGTGCTTCCGACAAATTAAATTGGAAAAGCGTCCCCGATACCATCACAATCAAAACGTAACAGCAACCAAAGCAGAAAGTTTCAGATTCAATCGAGATCGATCGATTTCTCGTTCCGATCCAGATCCAGATCCGTCAAACGAAATACGAGACAGAGAGAGATGATATGAGACTTCCTCTAGATTTAGGGTTAGGGTTAGGGTTTTTCCTTCCAAAACCCTCTCCTTGAATTTGAAACCCACGAATCCCAACAGTGATCGAGAGGAGAGAGAGAAAGATCAATCGACGCCACGCCCAACGGACGAGATCAGGCAATGTACAGTGGATCCAGCGACGGAGAAGGCCACGAGGCGGCGCAGAAGAAGATCCCGCCGGCCTCCTCCATGCCATGGGTCCGGAACCTCCGCCGCTTCATCGGATCCGGCGCCGGGCTCGGCTCCGAAGCCCTCATGGGTCGGTAATTCGTCTCATTTCTCAGATTTCAATCTTAAATCTGTAACTTTGCTTTCAATTTCGTCTGTGAATCTCTGCGAGTGCGGTAATCATTGTTCCAAATTGGATTTTTTTTTATCTGTTCAAGCTTGGGTGCCACTGCATTGTTGTATTGATTGTTTAATCGAAGCTTGTGATCTGCAGCTTTTGGTAATTGTAAAATGCTGGATGATTCATGGCGCTTTTTTCGCTCCATTGATCTTTTTGTTCTGGTTTCTTTTGCTGCGATTTTTGACAAGATTGTGTTCATTGGGAAGCTAGATTGCTCCGATTTTTGTACACTTATAGTAATCCCGTGCTGTGATATAGCCGTCGTTAAAATTTCTAACTTTGCATCTGGAAAGTGATTAACACGTTGTTGTTGAGTTGATGTGGCTTTTTGAAATGGTGACTGAGATTTTATTGCACTGGATCAAAAGCAAAGTGTTTCGATGGCTTAAAAGGTTCAAAACTAGAAGTTACGCATGGAATATAAAATGGACCACATTATCCTGATGCTTGTTTGCAGTTCAGCTGACGGATCTTCTTATATTGGCGTCACTGCCCTTGCTGCTGTCATGCCCTGAAAATTTTTTTTTTATAACGGTAAAATTTGTTGCACCCCAGCATAGTATGCAGATGCTTGTTAACATCAGATTAATCCAGTTCTCGACGTAACAGCTACTAAGTTTACTTAACGATAAATTCTCTCGAGATTCAATCCAACAACTAAAGGTCAGATGAATGTCAAATCAGGCCTGGTTCCATATCCTGTCCACTCATAGTAGGATATTTCTGGCTCTCTCAGATGTTTGTATAATGAATTTGGATGCAGAATATTAGACCTAGTGTGGGCTGATTTTACTGGATTCCATTCTCACTTGCAGAGCTCGAGACAAAAAGAATCCTACTTGAGATTTTCAAAGAGAAGCAACAGAAGAATGCTGCAGCTGGCGCAATCCCAAGCTTCTACCGAAAGGCATGCACTGCAGTTATTTACTTGGGTGGTTGGCTCAATTATCTTTTTTACATTTGCTTAAATGATGCTTTATGTAATATATGTCTATATATATTTAGCGGTAACGTGAATTGAACCTGCAACTTGTGGTTGCGACTTGCGACATTGAGCACCTTTTGACTGTGCTATGCTCTTGTTGATGCTAATATAGTAATCAAAGTCATCTATTTTATTGGTCATACTTGAAGTTGTTCATGTCTTATATCTTATAATACTAATGCAAAGTAATATATTTGCACCTGGTTTTAATAATTGTTCATTCAACAACGTCCCCTGTACTTTTGAGGAGAAAAGTCATATGTACTTAGACACTTGCATCTTTATTGTGACATAATTATTATTTTAATGTAATTTCAACTTCTGTTAACAGAAACCTGAAGAAGGATCAATCAGCCAAAGGGTACAAAAACTGGCAAAATACCGCTTTTTGAAGGTATTATTGGCCATCGACTTCTCAGCTGGATGTCGAGAATGTTGGTATTTGAAGAAATCTAAATTTGCTTTTCCAAGAGTCTATTCTTTATATTTTTTGAGATATTTGAAGTTGATTTTTTTTTACGTAGACAGTGCACCTACATTTTTAACATTATATAGAAATGATTTAATGCGCCTTTATTTATTATTTTTGGTTGGATTGAATGCTCCACCCTTTTTAGTTAGTGATCCCAGCTGCTTCTCATCTATACCTGTTTACTTCCTCAATTATCTTCCTATTATGTGGTTGATTAGTTTACCTGCATCAAGTGTTTAAACAATTTTATTTAAGTCCTTGTTTTTCATCTATGCAGAAGCAATCAGATCTTTTGTTAAATGCTGATGACCTAGATGCCATGTGGGTTTGCTTAAGAGAAAATTGTGTTATTGATGATGCCACTGGTGCTGAAAAGGTTTGTGCCTATTCACCTCTGTCTGCTGATACTGATTGTGTGGACTTGAAAAATGGGCAGCCATTAGACAATATTTGCCATTATGAAGGCTGCACCTGCTGAGCCCTGCAGTGAGAGCTTGTTTGTAACTCAAGCGGGGCATAAAGGTGGTCTGAACAGCCAGCTGAGCCTTCAGGGTGGGTTCAATGCAGTGTTGCTAAGCTGACCATTTCAATTTGCGTTGGCGGATCAATAGTGAAGGCTGTTCCTACTTAGACTGTATTGAAAAACTACAAAATGTTGCAATCCCTGTCAAATTCTAATTTTTTGTTGACACTGTATTGTACTCAAATCAGGGAAAAGATGCATATGTTGTCTTTGGCCGGCTCTGGCTGTTCATAAGTGCTTGCACTTCATGGATCTTGCATCAAGGATGCAAATTGCTATCGTGTTTCTCTATTTTCTCCTGCAGAGAATTTTCTTAGAATATATGAAATGATCTTTATTATTTAGCATGCATCTTGATATCAGTAAATTAGAGGTGAATCTTTTGGAAATTTACTGTCACCTGCTGGTCCTGCTTCCAGTTTTTTCCCCTCTTTCTTTTGTTCTGGAGTGCTGGTGTCTCTTCCTCTTAACATGCAGAATTTTCATGTCAAAATTTAAAAATTTGGGTTTTCTCATACTTTTGTAGGATGATTTTCCGCTTGCTAAATTTTTATTTTGATAAATGTATTCATCATTTTTTTTAAAAAGTAATTTCAAGCCCTACATCTTGTGGCTGTTAATGCATTGTCGAAATTCTTGCAGATGAACTATGAAGATTTCTGTCACATTGCATCTGTATGTACAGAACAAATTGGCACAAAATGTCGGCGCTTTTTCAGTCCTTCAAATTTTATGAAGTTTGAGAAAGATGAATCTGGGCGAATAGCTATTCTTCCATTTTATCTTTATGTGATGCGCACGGTGAGTTTCCCTTTTCCTGCCGCAAGACTTTTCTATTTTTTTTATGTTTTTAAACTTTTTCTTATGAAAAGAAAATTAACATCTAATTGAACGCATTTTTATTTTTATGTGAAAATTGAAATTCAGCTCCTTTTGTTCCATTTTTCTGTTCATTTTGAACTAAAGTTGGTTTATACTTTGCCTCTCTCCTCAATGGTTATATTACTATTTGAAAACAACTTCAACTTAGCATCTTTCCAGGTAAAATCTCAACCAGCAGTAGCTCATGCTTTTGCTAATTTGCAGGTTTCACTCACTCAGGCAAGAATAGATATGAGTGAGCTTGACGAGGATTCTGATGGTTTCCTTCAACCTCATGTATGAAATATGTCCAAATTTTTGTTTCATGATGAATATGAGTTACTTGCATTAGACAGTAGTCTTACTTTCTAGTAACCATTTTCATATTGTGTTTATGAGGACATACCATCAAGGCTGCGGATTTTATGTTAATTTAATCGGAGCAACTTGCAACTTGATGTTATTTCTCTTCTTTACAGGAAATGGAAGCCTATATAAGAGGCCTTATCCCTAATCTGGCACAACTTCGTGATATGCCTGTGGCGTTTGTTCAAATGTACTGTCGTATAGCTGCACATAAGTTCTTTTTCTTCTGCGATTCTCATAGGCGAGGTCTGCCATCATGTCTTACTCTCTGATCACCATGAGAAGTTAATTCTTTTTATTCTTAATTTGTAATCTATGTTAGCTGGACCCCTAATAGGTATGATAATGCTTCAGATGATGATGCTAAATAATCTCATCTCACTCAAGATACTAATTTCAGTTTTCACATTATTGAAATCATTCTGTTTGGACTTTGGATGACCTATTATGGTTTTTTTTTCCAATTTTTTTCCACACGAGCTTTATGTTTACAGTCTAGGGGACATGTTACAAACAGGGCAGTAGATGGATCAAATAAGCCCTATGTTTTGACCCATTATATACATTCAAGTTTTGGTTGGGTCTGGGTTCATGTCAGGTTCTGAGCTATGATGCACGGATACTTAAAAATGGGCAACATATCATGTCGTATCATATCGTATCGTATCCTTTACTTCAGTTTTTACATGTAAAATCCGTGTCCATGCCGTATCCACGGCTTGTCCTTATTGTATCCATGCCATATCTGGGCATCATATGTTCTGAGCACCAAATGAAAAACCAACTGAGTTTGCAGGACCCAGCACCTGACCTGAACCCCATAAGCATTCTTGCTTAGGTCTTGAATCCATGACCTATACATAGCCTGCAGAATCAGACACCTCTCACCCATTATTCATGTTAGTAGACCCAACTCCTCTGGTCCAAAAACTATAAAAATAAAATAAAAAACAAACAACATTATACCCAGATCCAGGTTTTTTAAGCTGCCACTTGGGCGGCCTACTTACATTCTGGAGTTTTTCATAATGATTTAGCCATCATGAGCTTGGACCAGTTTGAATGTTCACCTTGGAATCCAAATCTGGACCAAGTAGTCAAACTCAGTCCAAACTCATTTAGGCCTTGAGCTGGACCCAAAACCCATATTTTTTACATCTTAGAATTTCTCGTGCTTAGCCAGTAAGAGATGCTGATTTTGAATGAATTAACTTTTTTTATGGTTGAGTATAAATGAAGAAGTTATGAGCTATTATTGCATTCTGATTGATGTGCTGTATTAGCTGGGTATGCCATCCTTAGATGATGTGAAGTTTCCTCTTTTGAGCCGATAAAATAAAAAGGTTTCACCTCCCAAGTGCCGGTCACTCGATTCTTATTTAGACCTTTGCTCTATACTCCTGATCGCTCTCTATTCCAAATATCACGTGTATATATATATAGAGAGAGAGAGAGAGAGAGAGAGAGAGAGAGAGAGAGAGAGAGAGAGAGAGGTTCCAAATATCAAGTATGGAGAGAGCAGTCACTCTATCACAATATGGATCTCTTGCTTAATCCTTATGATCTCTCTATTTTAAATATCAGTATCACATATGTTGAGGTCCTCTCCTTCTCTATACACACATAGAGAGATATTCTATTTTATTCCAAAAAAGAAATAAGGACAGCATTGTTAAATTGATTCCTTTTGGATTATGTAGTTTCGAATTTTATCTGTTGGATGATTTCCTTTAATCCTACTTACAGGGAAAGCATGCATAAAGAAGGTGCTCCTTAGCAATTGTCTCCAGGAGCTTATGGAATTGCATCAGGTAGTATTGCGTTAGCATTCATTCTTTTTAATGGTGTTCACTACATCTGCTTGGTAGAAAATCATTTTGATAATCTGTTCACCTGTTTTTCTCATTTGACTTTGAACTTTATAGCTTATTACATTTTTTTCCTTTTGTAATATGCTATATTGACTTCGCTGATTGTAGTTGTTACATTGTTTGTATGATCTTATTCTTCTAAACTAGAATCCAAAACCTTTTATATATATATATATATTTATTTACATGATCTCTGCTTAATTCTGAAGTCTTCTTGACACATTAGGAAAGAGAATTAACATGACATGAATTGTCAGTTCTTATTTAAATCTGTATTGGAGTTAATAAATATTGTTTGCTGTTTATTTTAGAATCATCATCATCTAGAATTCACTCTTATTTCTGCTCTTTAACGTCAGGAAAGTGAGGAGGAAATCACAGATACTGAACAAGCTGAGAACTGGTTCTCTTTGACCTCTGCACAACGAGTATGCGGTAGGTTTGTGTTTCTTGTATGTAGATGAATAGTGCTGGCTCTTTCGATAGTGAAAGGGTTCCAGTTTTGTTTATTTTTATAATGTCAAGTGCTATCTTTAATTTGTGTGCATTAGAAACAAGTCATTTCTAAGCAACAGAATGATTGGATGCTGGGCCCAGGGAATTCTTAGATAATTCTCCATGCCAAAACTCTGTACTTGTGGTGCCCATTAATTGTGATCCGTGCAAAACAAAGAGCTATACTTCCAGTATTCCTTTAAAATATCCCTGATTGAAATATTGCAACCCTTGGAGTGGTGACCCAAAAAATTGACCATTATGAAAGATCTGTATTAACCTTATCGTTTTGTTTTGGGGGGGGGGGGGGTGTGGGGGGGTTGGGGTTGGAAAGATGGATACAATATTCCAGTTTTGGAACATTTCTCAGGGGGTCCATTACTCTCTAGATCATTAAAAGAAACATGGGCTTGGGCGGATCCTTAGTTACCTAATTTGGTCCAAAGGCATCTGAATCACGAACCGTTTGTTTCGAATAAATCTTTATTCGATTCGTTGGGTTCAAAAATCTCGAAATCCCGAATTCAGTGTCATCCAGAACCTTTGTTGAGGAAGATAAAGTTATTTTCATGAATCTACAAAACTCCGGTGCAGGCTGACTTGTAGGTTGTAGCATATCCGCGCTGGAAAAGTCACAGCTCAGGTTTGATTCGAATAAAAGTCCAACTTGTAGACTGCAGATCCTCTCCTCCGATAAAAAAAACCTCTGCATATGCGCTGTTTTTCTCTCCTTTTTAGAAAACGAAGGAGAATACGTATTACATACAACAAAGATAGGGTATAGGAAACCCCTTGGATTTCAGAAGAATAACAATAATGCCACCAATCTTTTACCAGCTCATCCAGATAAGAGGACACTCATTATTCGTTGACCTTTGCAATGACTTCATTAGTGGCTTACTTTTGAAATCCAATATACTTCAATAAATTGTCAGATTGATTGTATCTAGAAATGTGATTATCTATTAGCCAAATTTCACTTGAATTTGTGCCCACATATTGATTATATATAAAATACGTGAACCATAAAATAAATGGAGTCAAATGGTTCTAGAAGATAAAAAATCCCATAGATTATCCTAACCCTTCATCTATTGTCCTCATGAATAATGAATTTAGTATGCGTCATTTTTTTTTAATTTAGAATGGTTGGATGCGTTTTATTGTGCTTGTGGCTATTCATAGGGGATAGCTTGGTCATAGGTGGGCTAGTGCCAAAAAATAAACAAAACTCATCTGAATATCTGTGTATGTAGAATTAGACCCATGAATTATTGACTATTATATAAAAAGTAAATATTCGAATTAATGAAACAAACTCATCAAACTCAAATTTCGAATTAAGCGAATTGTAGAACAAAGTGAATGAGGCTACCCCATCGAATTTTTGAATTGTTGAGGGTTGAACTACAAATTGCGAACTCAAACTCGAATTGGCTGAACTGTGAATTAGGTAACTATGGGCCGATCTACATGTTTTTTTTTTTTTTTTTTACTCTTAAGCATGACAACAAGGAGATGTGAACATGGCCATGGACTCCCATGAAAGGACTTAACCAGTGGCACCCACCCACTTTTTGCTTAAAAGACTATTGACTACACATAACCGAATTCAAAAAATCCACATGATAGATGACCTCAGCACTCATCATACGCTGATGGAACATCTTTATGCTTGGGGTTCTAGTTGTTGGAATTGGGAATAATAATTCCTCTTTGGAGCTCAATTGTGAACATAACACTGTTTAGGCTGGGAACACCAGTACTTGAAAGGGAATGAGCAACAACGCATCAGCCCTTCACGCAAGTACGTACACATATGACACGTGCAATAATACAGTGATTCAATGATGCTTGGTCCATACTTCTTATTTCCAAATTGCTCATCAACACTGTCCCCTGTTTGGCAGTTGGCATTTGGTACTGGCTGAAATGTTATTGCCATCAGAGATATGTCCATTGGTTGACAGCATGTAAATGCAGAGGATTGGAGTGATCAACTCCACCTATGGTGGCTTCAACTCTTTGTAAAGTGATATTTGTGTCAGTGGTAATGCACAAGGGCATTGTATTGGTGAGTTATTGGATACGAGAACATTGGGCTCCAGGACATTATGGGAACGGGCAGCATATGGTCATCTCTCTCTCTCTCTCTATCTCTCTCTCTCACTCACACACACACATATTCAGTCCTCCACATGCGATCCTGGTTGAATTCGTAGTTGGTACTCTTTTAACTCATTTGCTTTTTATATTGCTTCAAAGCAATGCTGAAGTGTTTTTTTTTCAAGGTTATGAAGTGTGTGTTTATCGAACTTAATGCATTCCTGCTAATCCATTTTAAATGGTGTTTTTGTTGGGCATAGAATTGATTGCATCTAGAGGCTATTTATCAATGCAAATGTTGACATGTTCCACTTATGTTGTCCGTGATTATTTTGCAGATATGTTTCTTGCTTTGGATAAAGATATGAATGGGACATTGAGCAAGCAGGAACTTAGAGAATATGCAGATGGGACATTGACTGAAATTTTCATTGAGAGGGGTTGGGAAATTTATTTAGCTTTTGAAATTTGTCCACCCTTTCCTAGATTTTTCTCCAGTGTCTTTTTGTAGCATATTTATTTATATGCAATTGTTTATAATGCCGCTATTCTTCTTCTATATATTCTTAGACATTCAAAGATGGACATATTTTCATTCAATAATGCATTATAACATATCCTGCTATCCTACACCTTAGTTTTTCATTTGATCAAATTGAAATTTTCTTTCTTTATGGATATGTGAGGTTGATTCAAATTTGAGGTTGCAAGCAATTGTTAAAATGGGATGAGTGCTATGATGGAGAAATTTTTTTCGTCAAACCCTTTGGCAACCATAAGAGAGAACAACCGTTTTGATCTAGAGCTTTTTGTGATATAAACTGAGGTTGATTCCATAGATATGCTCTAGCATCTTGTGGTATTCTTTAGCATTTTGGTCTGGAAGGAAAATGACTGTGTGAGTCATTATGAAAGGTTTTGGACAGAACCTATGAAGCACGGGTTCTTCCAAAATGGACACCTACCGGTACTGGGTACGTACCCGTACCCGTACCGGATATGGGTACGGCAAAAAATGTACTGGGTGCAGTCAAATGTACCCGGTACGTTTTGACTTTGTGGGACGGAATGGGTATGTTCCCAATACTTTTGTAAAAGTTTGAAAGAGCTAAAAATGTAATTTTTAACTTTAGCCGTAACCCTTCTCGACGAACTCGAAAGGGAAAAGGCTGTGGCCCTAATCCATCTCCAATTCTCTTTTTTCCAACGGAAAAAAATGAAAATGGAAAGGAGGAAGAAGAAGGAGGAGGAAGAAATGTTGGATTATGAAATATAAAAAATAATGTTACTGTTGCTCTTTTTTTCTCATTAGGTTGAATTTGTAATGGTATTAAGTAATTGTTGGCTTGTTGCATCTAAAAATTCTAACTTATTTTAATTATTAGTATATTGCATTATTAAAAATTTTAAAAATATAATACTTTAATAGACGTAACCCAACCGTACCCGTACCTTGGTTTTTCAAGATTTTTCCGTATCGGCGTGCCCATACCGATACCCGTGCTTCATATGAGAGAACTAAACCTTGTTGGAAGCCCATGTGTTGCTTTTTAATAATGATGGTGGCAAAAGAGAAACTGGGTTCAACGTGAATAGGTAATGTGCTGTGAATGTTTTGGGCAAGATTCATCACTTTTATTGAGCCAATTGGAGTCAAATATTTCCTCAAAACAGGTGTGGGCTATTAGAGAAGCATTGGGAATTTCTATTATCAATTTTTTAATGGAGAGGGATTCCTTTAATGCTATGGGGCGGGTGTATAGTAGTTCTGAATTCCCTTGGAAGTTGCATTGCGTAATGTCCAAGTTCAACCACCTGTCTTTGTCCCTGAATGTGGAATTTGTCACATTTTTTAAGGAAGCTTATGACGTGGTGGACTCCTTAGCTAAGTGGGGTATCCCTAGAGATAGTTTGTATCACGGTCCCATGTGTGTAGTCATATCTTGTGTTATTATTCTTTATGTGTCTGCTTTTTAGGCCTTTTGGTTTTTTTGAGTCTCAACATTCATCTCTCAGAGTCTCTATTAGCTATTGTACTCTTTTTAATGAATTCCTTTACTGTTACTGATAAAAAAAATCTCAAGCATTTTATGAATCAAGAATCAAGATTTCATTAGACGATCAGCTTCCCTTAAAAAAATTAGACATGATCGGCTTATAAAACTGCATTCTTATTTTATTTTTTTGGTTTAGAAGAACACATGATGCCATATAGAGGCAGCTCATTTTCACAATATTTAGTGTGCAGAGTTTGGCTTCTTCAAAGACAACTTGCAGATTTTAGACTCTCGATTTTTTTATACAAAAAATTTGGTTTCCATGGAAGCTGAAATCAATTTCCCTAAAAAACCATTTACACATGCAATGCCTGCATATTTAGGGATATTGTTAACTTCCTTTGATGACTGAAGTTAATTTATTTTTCTTTCTTCATTATGAGGCATGAGTTCTGGCAAATGTTTTCTGTGATATTGGTGAATGGTATACACTACACATCAATTAATTCTGTGGCTGTATAGTTCTTTATGGTTTTAGAGCAATCCTTTTAGTAATTGCACTTGTTATCCTTTTTCAGCATTTGATGAGCATGTTCGGCGAGGCAAAAGTGGAGGGGGCAATGGCCGAGAGATGGACTTCGAGAGCTTTCTTGACTTTGTTTTGGCATTGGAAAACAAAGACACACCTGAAGGCTTAACATACTTGTTTCGCTGTCTTGATCTTCAGGGAAGGGGCTTCCTAACAACGGCTGATATTCACACACTTTTTAGGTACATATTACTGAATCATTGACTGTATTGTTGTTTTTTGAATGATTAGATACCATTTTTCAGAAAAGAAAAAAAAAATTGCTGTGGCTGATGGTCATTGCATTGGACATAGATACAGTAAGGCTGTAAATGAGTTGGGTTTAGGTCCAGGCTAAAGGACATTGGCCCAACTGGTCCAGGCCTTACTGAATAATCATTAAATTTTTTGCTAGTTACTTTTTATATGACACCCTGATTTTATGAACCGATTTACATATTGTAACATTAGGCATATGCATGTTTGTGCTCATTTACATACCATGTTCATAACTAAGGTGTGAAAATGTTCTGTAAATGAGGTCATTTTCATTTAAAAACTTACAACCTTAAAAAGGTGTGAAATGGTTGCACACCTTTGGTTGCCTAGGGGCTAGTTCCCAGGACAAAGGACACCTGGGAAAGCTTGTGGTATGAAATTCCTTAATCACTTTTTATTTTTACTCTCATGGGCTTATATTTTTAATCCGCATGGTTCAAATGATTTATTGACTCATAAAAACCTAGTTGCATGCCTTTAAACATTTATAGGATTTTGAGATATATGAAAATTTTGCATGGTAATCCAAACTATTCAACATTTACTCACGCAAAAATGGTGCTTCCAAACAAGCATTGTCATTTGGAATGGGTACTGATATTACTATTACCTAAATTTACCTATTGCCATCTGGAATGGGTATTGACGTGATTGGACATAGTTTTGGGCCCAATTGTCAATTGGGTCAGAGCTCAGTAGTGTGGATCTGAAACTTGACCTGTTTACCAATTTGGGCGCTGCAATATGCCTACACATAGGAAAGTACCCTAGTTGAACTCTTTTGCTTATGTTTTAATAGCATTTTTATACTAATCATTGTGCTCCAATGTGCTAACATCTTCTTAGATACTGTTTCACATGTAAAGTTGCTATATCTAACACCTCTAGTAAAAAAAAACATTGGCCTTTAATTTGATTTGAGATTGTGATTGTGTCTGTGCATCAAAATCACAAAGTTTATGCACATACAAAACCGTTAAGAGTTGACATATATTGATATTTTTGTCTTTGTTTGTCTTGGTCCCTCTTGGATGTTTTTAATAACACTCATTTAGGCAACCCATAGGTAAGGTGGTGATGATGATGGAAAACCATTTAAGTTTGGGACCCTGAACTCATGGACTACGTTCAACATGTGTAACAAGTGCTTGTGACTCTGTATTATGGGCCTATTTTAAGTCAACTTCTAATCCACGTGTAGACTTTCCGCCCTTTCCACAGTTGGCATCCATCCAAGTGTGCCCCTTGTCATTTTGCAGTCCAACTGCTCATGTATTCATGTCATTTTGCAGTCCAACTGCTTTTGTATTACTCTCTCTCTCTCTCTCTCTCTCTCTCTCTCTCTCTCTCTCTCTCTTCATTTTGCACAAGACCTGGTTTCTTTCTATGAAGCTTCAACATTAAATTTAAGGACAACCAGTTAGTTCTAGGGGGAGTTTTCCTTTTCAATCATTTAATGACCAGTTCTCCATTCGAAATCCACCATTGGATTCTAATTGCAAAATCCTGCACTTAGAAAACATTGATGTTTGGGTGCCTAAAAGAAATGGTTAGGATGTCAATGAGTTGGATTGGTCCAGACTGACTCATGTCCAACTCCGAATCATTTACAAATGAGTAGTCCAAGGCTGGGACTGGGTCTCAGGGTATGATACAGACCTAGTGCTCGTGTCTGATTCCATTTGAGAATGGACCAGCACAGGTTTGCACATCAGAGGCTCATTACTATATTTAGACACAGATTCGGTCTCTACAACTGAGCCTAAAATTATTATTAAAAAAACTGAAAAAACCATAAAATCCTTTTTCTCTATGAGATACATGCATATGTTAGTATTATTTTGTTTATTATGTACATCATGTATTATTAAAATATACATATAAAATAGCAACAAACCTAGGAAGATTCAATTGGGCTGGGTACCTTAGCCTTAGATCAGCCCATTCAGGGTTTCAAAGTTCAGACCCTAAACATGGATCCAGGACCAGCATGTCATACCCTAATGCATGTCCAGTTGTCGATGCCCGCCTAAACAGACCCAGAATCGGTTTGGACTCACAGCAGGTTCAGGCCCATTGACAACCTTGAGAGGATCAGCTCCAGCTATTTTTCAGCCCATCAGTAATCCATATAAAGACATGATTACTCTTAACTCAGAAATTATCAATCCAGCTTTGTTTCCTATATCAATGAGTAATATGTGAGCTGGTATGCCAATTTTTTCCCCTAGGGAGGAGAGGTTTGGATTCAGGAAATAGCCAACAAGCTATAATTCTTGGTTTTGGATACTCGGAAGGTCACAAACACAGGGTTGCTGTTACGGTCACATTACCCATAAAGAAAAAGAAACTATTTTCTTTTGCACCTTTTTGTAAGTTTATTTGTTAAAACATCAACTATGGAAGAAAAGAAGGGGAACAATCAAAAGCAGTGATGTTAACCCGATACAATCTTCCTACAGAAAAATTGTAGTTTCCTGCTTGCAGTACTGCAAGCAAGTTCTGCAAGTCTCAAATTACAGGACATTTGGTATCCATACATTTATAATTCCATTTTTTTTAATCCTAATGTCTGGAGAACTATAAATGCAAAGCAGTTTGCATGGAAATGCAAAACAGTTTTGTGCCTTTATCTAAATGTCAGGTTCATTATGTTTGTCATAGGATCCAGTTTTGGGTCTAGGTCCTGCTCAAGTCCTGAACACAGGATCCATTCCTAGATTTGACTAGGAATGTTGGACCTTGACGCCTGACCCAGGCCTTGTTACCATTTCGGGTCTAGGTTGACTAATGTCAGGTTTATTTTGTATATAGGTAATAGGAACCAGTTCCAGGCCTGTTCAGCTCAATCACAGGATCCATAACCAGAGATCTGATTAGGAATGTTGAAACTTGATGCATGGCCCGGGTCTTGTTACTTTTCAGGTCTATGGTTCGATCCATTTGTTGAACCTCGACACGAAATTATCATGATGTTTCTCAGCCCCCAAAAAAAAAAAAAATATTCGTCTGAGACTTTCCCCACTTATCCGGTCGGTTTGAAAAGTTCTATTACAGAACTGTGGAAAGACTGTCATCACTCATCACATATTTTCCTTTAGCGACAATCTGGCTTGTTAGGTCTTGGGAGCCAGACTGAAACATATCTCAAAAGGCCTTGGTGAAAGTCTGAAAAATAAGAAAATGTTTGAAAACCCATTTAAGATTTATACTGGAATTAGTTTTTGAATAAAACATAGATTTGATTTAAAGATACCAGTTAAGAGAACCTTGGAAATGGGAAATAAGCACCATTCCAAAACTAAAAACAAATAAAAATAAGATTTATACTGGAATTAGTTTTTGAATAAAACATAGATTTGATTTAAAGATACCAGTTAAGAGAACCTTGAAAATGGGAAATAAGCACCATTCCAAAACTAAAAACAAATAAAAACAAGAAAAATAAAAGAAGAAATAAAGAAAAGCAAGGATATGAGCAATACTTTTTGTCAGAAAGTGATGCTTTGCAAATGGGTTATGAGATTGTAAGAGTATGTTTGTTTGCATTAGAATACCTAAGAATTCATGGTCAAATGAGCTTCATTAAAGGATTATTAAAGAGGTGAAGTCTGAATGACATTATGTTAAGGATGAAAGGTAGCAATGTAGATGGGTTCTTGACTTTCCTAGGATTTGAATTACCAGGGCAATGGCTATGTATTCATTTTCCATCTTTTCATTAAGGGAGATATGATTTTTGTATATTCACCTCGGTTCTTCATTTTTAACGATAATTATGGCATGAATTCCTATGTTTTCTATGCAAACAAACAAGCACTAAATATTGATGTATTGAACTCTGGTCTGAAGGAGTGGCTAGAGTTTTGGTGCATGTATTCCTGTGTAATCATGATTGTGGATCTGTAACACAGCAGTGCTGTGCTGTGTGTTGGCTAAAATTGAGTCATCTTATCAACATTTCATTTGTCAAACAGTATTCATGTATTCCATCTGACAAATTTTCTGGATATGGAACAGAGATGTGCATCAGAAATGGATTGAGGGTGGGAACTATGAGCTATGCATCGAAGATGTGAGGGATGAAATCTGGGACATGGTGAAACCAGTTGACCCTCTTCAAATAACACTTGCTGATCTGCTTGCTTGTAAACAAGGAGGCACTGTGGCCAGTATGCTTATAGACGTGCGGGGCTTTTGGGCTCATGACAATAGAGAAAATCTTCTACAGGAAGAGGAAGAGCCAGAAGAAGAATGACTATTGGGTTTTCTGGCATGTAGACATGGACACATTTACATTGTATTTTAAACGCTATATATTACAAACCGGATGCTCTATTCCTTTGTTCTTACTTAAATGTAGTTTTCTACTCACATGTTCACAAATGTAAAAGGCAGGTAATGCAGTGAGTGTTATTTCAGGAATTTCGTGCCTTGTTCCGTTACTAACAAATAATACTACATTACTCAAAGAAAATGGTACTCAATGTGGGCCTGGTGATACTGTTGATCATTTTCTGGCTAAGGAGAGACCATTTCTATGAAACGAAGTACAGAAAGATAGGGTCCTGGCGGTTTCAGCTGGTGCCCTATTTCATAAGCACCAGCGGTTTCAGCTGGTGTATTACCTGATTTCATAAGCTGGCTGAAATGCAAGGTCCAGAGGATTCTTAGCCCTATTTGAACTTCTTCCAAAACATCCTATTTGAACCCCTTCTGTCATTAGCGTTCACAGGGAGCTTTTATTTTATATTGTAATTAAGACAGCTAGTGGGTTATTTGTCTCCATTTGACTTTGAAAGGGTAGGAAAGGGTTTTTACTATTTCGGCATAAAACCTCAAGCAATTTTCATTCAAATGGAATTACGTACCTTTGTGCATAACTGTCATTTTATACTACTCAATAATTCTTGTGCTTTCAGAGGCGGGACTGACGTTCTGAGGTGAGGAACATTTGAGGCTACGACGGTCTGGCTGAACAGTTCTTGGTTTGGCTGCAGATGCAATAAGATGGATTAAGGACTCCATTTTTGACCATCCATTTGATGACTTCATATTAGACAGCTAGAAATGTCCAATTAGATCTGATTTTTGTTAAATGGTTAACCCATAGACCCATAATGTATTTGGTAGAGCCAGGGAACACCAAAGACATGCTAGTCTCCATCTAAAAAAGGTAGGAGCAGACCTAGAATAAAAGCAGCATGACCCAGAGAGTTTATTCAGAGGGGAAGGCACTCGAAAAACAAATCAAATGACTCGGCTAACAGGAATATTCAAGCCAAGAGATGGCGATGATGATGATGATGATGATGAGTGAAGAATCAGATGACTCTACTTCCCAAGCTCTAGGAATTGATTTTACAAATATCGCAGGATCTGTTTAATCAGAAGAATTCATATAGTATCTGGTCATGAAAAAACCAAGCAACTCAACTACAACACATAAACATAGCAAAAAGATGAAAAGGAGGCTTTGAAATGAAATGTTTCCATCCATAATTCGATTGTAAGTTACAGATCAATTAGGTTGTGTTCCATCTGTCTATTGAACAAAATGCACTTGCAATTGCAGTCGCAAAATCATCTAACAAAATTTTTTTTGCCATGCAACTCCCATATATGTATGATCAGTGACAATTACCTTGCCTTGCATAATCATCACCAACCTCCAACATCCCAAAGGCAAGCTCTTATTTTGGTACCATACAAGTAGGGCAGGAATTCTACAGAAACTTATGATTAAATACATATATTTTGCTAAAGGGCATATACAGTGGGCATGGCATTCTTCTAATAACAAAAGAGAGACGTGACTTTTCTTCGATGACCTCTGCATATCTGCATACAGGCTGGTCCAGAGTAGAATATGTCAGCATTTTCACCCTCACAAACAAAAAGAAGGCCTTGTTAACAGCTTATCCCGAAATCAAGCAGTCCTGTCCAGGACTAGGCATGAAATGGTTTCCTGGGTGTTGGCGCCCTGCTCTCCACAGACTGCAATCTCTGTTTGAGGTGAAAGACTTCCACCTGCAACTTGGCATGCATATAATGTAAGCACCATTACCAGATGGTTTTTTTTTTTTTGAAAGGACTATGACCAGATGTCGATTGTTGAGATTATAATATTAAAATCATTGATATCTTGATTGCACAGTGCATGAGCTTGTACACTCCAACAGGCTTCTGTAACTATCATTCTAAGCAAAATATAGAATAAAACAACTGGAGGCACTCCATAAATATCCGTTTATACCTGAAGCTGGAATGCTCTTGCCCTTTCTGCTGCAAGCACACCTCTTGTTGAATGTAGCTCCTACATTATTTAAGCCATGTGGAACAACGTTAACTATAAGTAGTTTGATTGGCATTAATTAAGGATTTGTTAAAATGTGACATGACCTGCAATTAGTCGAAACACTTTTGTGCTCTATTCCAAAGGTCAGTTGGGGATAAAAAAAAATCACACTAGCTAGGATAGTGCTTTTACTTTCCATAACAAAAAATGAATGCTGCTGATGACGATTTAGGGTGAAAATGGCAGGAAAAAACTCATCTTTCCAATTTCCATATGGCCCAATTGCCCAAATGCCCCTCAAATTTTGAAAACATCCATGTTACAGCTCCAAATGACAATTGTTGTTCATCATCATATTTTTGTTTCCTAAAGACACTGTTTTCGTCAAGAGAAACGGCGACAGGAGAAAAGTTTACTCATCATGGTGTCCTTGACAAAAATGATTTATGGGGGGAAGAAAACCATGCGTAAAATAGGCACATAAAGATGTAGTCTTATACCTACATCCAAAACATCTTTTACTTATCATGGTGTGGCTTGACAAAAATGATTTTTAGGGGGAAGAAAACCATCACACAAATGCATAAATAAGCACATAAAGTTGTAGTCTTATACCTTCTGAGTGTCTTCCAAAACTGCTTTTAGAAATGCCACATCATGTTCCAGACGCACATTGTCAGAGTGAACAATATTCGATAAGCTGTTTGCCTCTTCTTGTGCAATCTCTGCAGCTGCCAGCTTCTCTTTTAGAAATTCCACCTCTTTCACTGTGTCAGCAAGCTTTCTTTCCATGTCCTGCCGGCTCTTAACAGCAGAAGATAAAGTCTTCTCTGCAGCCTCTCGATTTGCCAATGCAGCTTCCAGTTGTCCTTCAAGCACACCATTTTTTTGTAGCAATGCAGCCATTTTGGTTTCGGACATTTGATAGATGTTCGAAGTAGTTAGTCCAATTGATTTGACATCTATTTCAGTAAGCATCACATCATCGGTCTCTGACAGAAGGTTTCCAATTGCTTGCTTTTGGTGGGTTTTTGTGTTTTCCGAGTCTAACACAGTTTGCATCTCTTCTATATTCGGCACAGTTTCAGCCATATCCACCTGAACCCCAGCATCTAGAGGTTTGTTTCTCTGCTCCATAAAAAAAAATTCATTTTACTGTCAATGACTGAGTATATAATAGAACTGTAGTGAGAAAGAAGAGTCACAAGAAATTATGATAAAAGTATGACAAGATGCTGTATATATGCTGTATATATCATATTGCATAGTTTATGCTTCTATAATGTAGTTGGGGGTCGGTTGATGGTACATTTCTCTTGTACCAATACACCTATGAAAGGAGCTTTATATATGCTTTTATCTAAGTTGTATTTGTTTTCTTATCAATAAATTTCTACAGCCACCAATATAAATAAATAAATAAATAAATAAACAAACAGTTGACATTTGTCAAAGCAATGATACATGTTTCTCCACATATCTTGGTCTCATATGGGACATTGTTTAATTTGCTCAACAGTTCAACTTAAAGGGATTTCTTGTAACACCCCATCCTACAATGTTTATGAATGAAAGAAATATAAGTTTGTTACTATTGGTAACTTAGGCTTAAGCATTTTGGGCCATGTGATAGGCGCATCAAGTTACTGGGCCAATGGGCTACTTGGGTCGTGACAAATGCTATTAGATACTATCACCAGCCTGAAATGTGAGACCCCAACCCTGCTGAGAAAGCCCTTGAGGCAATATCAGGACAGAGTTAGGGTGCGTGAGCCAGTGAGTCAAGATAGGAGAATCCGCCCGCAGAAAACACGGGTGTGGAATGCTTCGGTCTCACATTGCTTGGTGAAGTTAGATGGATCCACCTAGGAACGTGTGGCCTTAAGAGGGATAGATTGTAACACCCCATCCCACATTGCTTATGAATGAAAGAAATATAAGTTGGTTACTACTGGTAACTTGGGCTTAAACATTTTGGGTCATGTAATAGGCTTACCAAGTTATTGGGCCAGTGGGCTACTTGAATCGTAACATTTCTTGCCCTTAATACTAAAACCTTCACCATGATGAGATTCCAGTCATATCCTTGGTTTGAATTGAAGAGGGCAGTGTAAAGAAAACCAATTACACACCAATGTTAACACAACAACAGCAGAAAACATCCTATGAACGAAACCCGATTACACTTGCATCCAATTTTACCATCTTTTTCAACTACATCAAAATAGATGTTCATTTCGGATTAATTGGAGATAGGGCAAGGGTTCAATGACAATGGCAATAATTTTGGTTAGACTGGATTATCACACCAATGAAAAGCCCACAAAATACAGGGTGAAAAGCATGCAGTCCAACTGTCCATTTTTGTAGACCCTTGATACAATGGTGATTATGAACCAATGAGGTCAGAAGTTAATCTAAATACAATCCAGATTCCCCTTTCCTTCCATCTGCCAAAGATAAAGGTGACACTGGATGTAGGTCATACAATCAGGTTGTGTTGCATTGTATTGCAAATGGGTTGCACTTGAGAGAGAATTCATGAATTTCTTTTGATGCTGATATTGCATTATTAAGGTGAAATCTGGATATGCCTTCACCCATAATTTTGAAGCTAGTTAAATTCCTTTTTTTTTTTACATGGGTCACCTTATTCCTTCACGAACATTTCTAACATGCATTGAAAAGATGCATATACAAACTGATCTGACTAAATCAGAACTTCCGTGCAGAGTGCCTACATATAAGACACAAAACAGTGAAGGATAGGTAACACAATAAACTATGATGGAAGAGCCTAAGATCTACCTGACAGCAAGTACTATTTGATAATGAGCAATCATCAGCCTCCTTATATTTATCGACTTCAAGAGACTGCATTTTAAAAACTGCATTGTTCTCTTCCTCTTGGTGAAACTGCTTGCAAAGTGACACATTACCATTGGCAGGATTCGGGTCAACGGACGATTCAGAAAGTGATTTCCTACCAGAGCTACGGTGCTCCATTGCAGATGCTAAAGTATGTCTAGCAACAGAATCAATAGGATTTCGGGAAGCACCATTATTAATATGAGAAGGGAGCCCAATGGTGCTTGAGCAATTTTTAAATAGCAATGGATCTTTATCATGTGGAGGTTGCTGGCTCATAGACTGCTCATTCTTTACCAGGGTCAATATCTCAACCTGCAAGAACCATCGAAAATAAAATAAAAATTAAAAAATAAAAAGTGCTCCCAAATTTAATTTAGTGGTACTTGGATTAAATGCATGTGTGAAGAAACCAAAATTTGCAGAAATAGATACATGCACTTCCCCAACCTGATTTGATGGTTCTTTCTTGGTTCCTCCAAACGCAACGAGAAAAATCCACTCTTTGTGTTGCATGAGCACTAGGCTAAAGCTCTGTATCACCAGGTTCTTTGTCAAAAATGACTCCATGAAATGATCAGGAAATAACTATCATTTATCAAATGCACTACAAAAAACACAAACACACACACACACACACACACACGCACACGCACACGCACACACACACGCGCACCCACACGCACACGCACACACACACACACACACAACTGCTTGTGCTAAATCACAAATGTCCAATTTAAACATAATGATGAGTTTCCTACCATGGTTTCACTACATGATTTAATCAATTACCAGAATAACTGATGCTATGCTGTTACTCATCCCAATTGTATAAACCAGTACATTTTCAACAGTAGGTTGAAAATGTTAAGACCATATTGTGCCCAATACTTTCTGGCTACAGTTGTGTCAAAGTGAAATTTTAGTAACATCTATTCATGTTGATTACCAGCAAACTTATTAAAGTGGCATTGGCATGAGAAAACTCCCCAACATATATATCAGATCCAAGAGAGCTCTACTGGAAACCCAAATTGCCAAAACTTAGTGAAGACCCTTTTCCTTTTTTTTCGTTTCCTTTTTTTTTTTCTTGAATGGTAAAACTTGGAAATGACTTGACAAGATTGATTGGTCAATTATTGTCTTGATTCAAAACTTGACACTAATTGCATTAGCTTTATACTTCTGTTCAGAATATAAAAAGTAATTGTTATAAAGTCACCCCTAATACAATCAAATGTCCAACATGGCCAGACACACATAATGAGCTACTTTATCAAAATTTTAAACCATGCCTTTGTCTCTCCTCTTTTTTAAAAAAAATATAAAAATTAAGTTTTAGGATTTTGTTTATAAAATGAAAACCTAAAGTTAAAAGATCCGAATGACTGCATCTGAAATCTCTCAACTCATCAGATGACGAAGTGAATTTGGTGAACAATGCTCAGTTCATCAACATTGCCAAAAACCACTAGAAACTACGCAGCGGGCCATTCAAGTTAATCTATAACCAAGGCATGATGATCAAATGAAAAAAAAAAAATGCTCACTTTGTTGGCAGCAACTGAAGAAGGAGATGATGGTACTGCTACAGCCCACTCAACTTTTAGCACATCAAAGACCAAGGTTTCAGAATGTCCTAAAGGAAGAGGAGAAAAAACAAAAGAGAAGGCATTTAATGTCTAAAAGATAACAAGTACAAACAATGCGAAGTGAACATTTTTAGATATTCATTATGACTCAATCATCTGAAAAGCATATTCATGGAATTGTGTAATTCAAACTTATTCCAACCAGTTCACTATTTGCACAATCAATATCTCTCAGAAATTGAAAAAGATAATCATTCATCATCATCATCATCATCAAAGCCTTATCCCAACCATGTTGGGGTCGGCTACATGAATTCTGTTTCTCCATTCCGTTCTATTTTGAACCAAATTCTTCGATAAGTTAAACTTCTTCAAATCTGAATTAATGACTTCCATCAGTGTTTTTTTCAGCCTACCCCTACCTCTTGATGGGCCATCTACCTGTATAACTAAACTTTTTCCCACCGGTGCCATTACTGGCTTACGCTCAATGTGCCAAACCATCTTAAATGGGTTTTTCTAATCTTATCCCCTATTGGTGCTACCCCTAAATGCTCTCGAAAGGGCTTATTTCTAATTTTATCTTTCCTAGTTTTACCACACATCCACCTAAGCATTCTCATTTCCGCTACATCCATCTTATGAATATGCGTCTTCTTAATTGGCCAACATTCCGCTCCATATGTTATAACTGGTTTAACCACTATCCTGTAAAATTTGCCATTCAATTTCATTGGCATTCGTCTGTCACAAAGCACTCCAGAAGCTAGTCTCCACTTCAGCCATCCAGCTTTTATCCTATGCTCCACATCTTCGTCAATCTCCCCATCCTTACTAATCATCAAAACATTCAAAATATGTTTCTAATTTATATTGAATCACGGCATTCAAGATATGTTTCTCATTTATATTGAATCACAACATTCAAGATATGTTTCTAATTGGATAAATTCATCTATTTTTCTTTTTTGAGGCAGTAATTGCGTTTATCATTAGTGGAGAATCAAACAATTTATCATGTGGTGCCAACTTCAGAGGTATTATGCCTTCTCAAAATATGATGAATTCTTTTGGGAGATCAAATTCCCTCTAATACATATTAATGCAATCCAGGACAAAGTAATCAATTCTGTTTTGTTTCAGTCGGTCAGCCCAAATGAAATATATTTTTTTTCAGTTTTCACTTTCTGGTTGAAACCTTGAACTTGCACTCTATAAAAGTAAAATAAATGAGCACCACGGACATCTATTTTATTAATGTTTCCTATTGAATCCAAGAGTTTAATCAAGTGAGGATTTAGAAAGATAGTTGGTGTGGCTTAGAAAGATTCTCTGGGGGTGGAGAATACCAACAACCCATCTTACACCGCCAATTCATCTACTCTTTGGGGGTTCATTGGATGATCTATTAGCATCTAACCAACAGCGAAAACTAATACCACAATGTACCTTGAATAGACAGGTATAGAGATCACCTATATTAGAGAAACCCTTCTTAACAGAAGTGAAGCATGACACATTTCAATGCTTCATGGCCTTCCAAAAATCAAACAATATGTTTTAAGTTTCAGCACCTGTATTCACTAGTGCAACCTATCCGAGCATTTGGCTCAGGATATATCAAAATGGAGAAATATAATTCAAGTAGACAACCCCCACATAGGACAAGGCTTTCACGATGATGATGACAATGATGATAATAATGTCCTGGATAAAAAAAAGAGAAACAGACATAAAGATAATCATTCAAAAAATAAAAATGAAACAGATAAGCAACCTTAAAATAATTATGTTTGGTTATGTTTGGCATACTTCTTGAACTTGTCACAGAGAAAAGTAAAATAATCAAATGAAATTTTGGCACTTTGCCACTCAATTGAAGCGGAATCTGAGAACCATTTAGAAACATATGATGCCAGACCTACAAGTCTGGACCCAGCATCATCACAGTTTCCTCATTCCTAACAAACAAATAAAGAGTGCAGTGTATCCCCTCCAAATGTGATTTAAAGAATGAGAGTATCTACAAAAATCATAACTGTGGTTTAAATAACTGTGATGAATCTTGGTAAGGTAAAGCGTACGTTTTCTCCGGCTACCACCCCCTGCAATGTACCATTTTGATCCACAGAGAACTCCGCAGCAACCTGCTCTGGGTGTTGGTTGAAACCCTCGGGTCTTGATTCTTGACCATTCCATCTGACAAGACAAATAGTCATATGTCAAGCCATTCATAGCACGAACGAGATATATTAACTAGAAAAAACTGTTCAGCCAGAACATACTGTTTCAAAATCAAGTGAATATAGATCATTCAGTGTCCGGGACTTTGACACCCCTCCAAAAATGAAAAGAATTCTATCATTGTAAATAGCAGCTACATGGTTGGATCTTGAAGATGGTCTCGTTCCTCTGTACATGAATATAAACGGTAATTGGTACTGCAGTCACAAAAATATGCATCCCTAATATCCATAATGTCTTTTCTTTTAGACATGCAATGGGAATCTAATTCTAGATTTAACACACAAGAATAAGACATTCAAATTCATCCAAAACACGAAGAAATCATCATTTGCAGTCGTAAAACTGGTTCCATTATTTACTTATTTATGTTATGAGAAGTCAGGATTCCACTTAAAATACCATAAGACTAATGGTAACGAGTCCAAGATCACTCACGTGCACTGCAAAGGAATCCACATTAAAGACTTCAGATCAAACATATGAAGGTCATTTAATTTCCTCCCTTTGGCATCCTCACCCCCAAAGAGGATCAAGACCGTACCTGCTCTGATTGTGGTATGGCCACTGCGGGTAACCTGTAAGACAATTTGATTTTAAATCATTAGTTCTTTGCCATTAGGACATAGAACAGAACTCCCCACCCTCGGGTACACAACTGATAAACTTATCCTAGGAACAGAGAAATGAGCAAGGACAGATTGAAGAAAATACAAGGCAATGGTTTTCACAGCAAAAGGTAGCAGAAAATAAACAGGAATTTTAGCAAGATAAGACATCAAGCAATTTACTTGACCAATCTAGAAACAGAAACATAAAAATATATGAAGGCTGGGAACTCTGTATAGGTTCCAACTGTTAGACGCACCTGAACTTTAACAATAACTCAGAGTCTCAACTTAGAGTGTGGCCTACATAACTCCAAGATGAAAATGAAATGCTTAACAATCCATTTGGGTTGAGGATTATTAAATATAAAAAATTTTCAGCAATTGTAAATTGTGGCCCTGTATCCCACGTCTCGCATGGATGACCTTATTGTGGTCATCATTCTTCAAAATCTAGCATTAAAAAAATTGACTTCTAGCTGTTTCCGTAAGGTCCGTTCAGTGCAAGGCCGATGCTGCACATGGTCAATTAAACAATTCCCTTATTGACAGAAAAGTGTAAACCCCCTCCCCTCCCTCCTACCCACCCAATTTCTGTGCTTCTCCAAACAGATTATAAGCCAATGCACTGAATTGTCACTTCACCAGTCAATGTTGACTATTGACCCTGTTCCAAACAGGTCTTTAAAGTTGTATTGTGTGAAAGAAAGAAAGAAAGATGATAAGTCCTTAAAAATGCATCATTTTAGGGAATTTTAAGGACTTTTGCATCAGAAATTGCTTCATTTAATTAAGAATCATGGTTTTATGCATTTAAACAACATTTTAATAATTTCAAGCATAAATCTTTGAAAGATTACAAGTTTTCCATTAAGAACATGAAACTTTCCATTTTTGGATTTCCATTTGTAGTAGGTTTTTCAAAATCATATTTTCACATAAAATGAAAGAATTTCTCATCATCATTAGTTTATTAAAAACAAATCAGGATCAATGATTTGAATTTATTGTGTCATTTTATGTGAATTGGGCCCACATTAGTGCAATTGTGACTTTAGGTCAAAATTATTATTTTTAATAAAAAAATCACATTTGTGTATAGGAAAATTTAAAAAAAGGGACCCACATTGAAGATTTGAAGACAAGGAATTAAGTGCGAAGAAAGAAAGAAAGAATTGAAGTGAAATTGAAGAGATGGAATTTGATCATCAAGTGGACCGCACCAACATGCACACATGTGCATTAATTCACACCATGCCAAGGATGCCCAAGGGGGTCCACTTCACTTGCTTGCACAAATTATCCTCTTGGATAATGCAAGAAAATTTCAAAGAAGATTGCATGAAGATAATTGAAAAAAAAAATGTCTACATGTGGAAGGTACTTTGCACAAGGTGGAGATTTTGGAAAAAAAATTGGAAAGTGCAATACATTATGGTGGGCGTCCACCTCAAGCTGGATTTCAAATTTGAATTGATGCCAAGTTTGGATATCCATATCCTGGCTGGAGTTTGAATGTAATGTATTGCTTGGATTGAAGAGATCTCATCTCATTATTATCCAAGTAAAAGAAGAAGGAAAAGAGGAAAGAATGCATTGTGTGAAACTGAAGTGTAGAAAATTAAGGAATGTATACAGCTGGACGTCCCACTTCAACCCAGCCCTTGCTGCAAGTGTATCCCCAGTCCATACATACACCTCACAGCCATGCCAGCCCAGGCCAGACATGCACCTCACAACCATGACCAAATTGCAGCCCCCACTCCATGATGCCTAGATACGAACATGGGTACAGACACGGACACAGAGATACGACTCTGTACTTTGAAAAATTTAGGACACGGATACGAATACAAGTGTCTTTAATTTTTCTTTAAATTACGATTTAATTAATGAAATTATCATTGTTTATGTTCAATTTTAACATTTTCTATGTTGCAAAGTAAAAAAAACTTGAAGAAATAAATGGAATAATGGACTTGCTAAGTAGGATATACTAAACTTATACCCCGGAGGTATCGGTGCAATATCAGGTACCATACAAATATCGTATCGATCCAATACGCATATGCTGGGCTTGTACAAGTTTCCGGGTATCATAGCCCCCATTCTTGTCAAGCTCAAATCAATTGGGGATTGATTCAAGGCCTACAATGAAGATAAATATCCGTCCAAGGTGGGCCCCATTTAGCCACACTTCCATGATGGGCCTCGTTGCTAGGCCAATGACATGTAGATTAATCTCCACTATCAAAAATCAAGATCAAGCCCATGAGGATGGAATTTCCAAAGCAATAAAGATAAAGATAGTTGCTGAAATTTAATTTTTGAATTAGCAAAGAAGATTTCCAGCACACATCAGCTACCTAATCCCATTCAAATTTATCTCTCAAAGTTGATAGAGAGGAGTTCTTAGCACACAAGGAAGAAAGAGAAAAAAAAAATTAAAAAAGGTTGCCAAGGGGGTTTGGGCATCCACTACAGGAAGCCCCCCTCCACTTCACACATGCAAACACACAACCCATACCACACTTCCATCTCACACCCATCAAACCTTTCTCCCCCTCATACATACCCCTATACACCACTCTTGCTCCATCCATCCTCCATTCCAAGGTGGGTTCAGCTGGCCCACTTAGGCATATTCACCCACACATCCACCTCTCCTTTTCCTCCATTGTTTCAAGCTTCTTCACCTCTTCCCTTTGGTGCATGTTGGTCAAGGCTTTCAGGTGATGATGTACCTAGCATGGCAGATGCTCCCTTGGCTTGATGTTTCATGTATCTAGAGGATAAGTGAATTTTTTTTTTTTTTTAGATTGGATATTTTTGAATTCTTGTTCATGTTTTAGTGATGTGCAATGGATTAAACAAAGATTTGTGCGTCGTGATAATTTAATTTATTAAATCGATACACTGTGTTTATGTGGGGTGACAAAGCGTGTTTGGCAGTGCAGTTCTGAGTTGTTCTTTGACCCTAAGCATGAAGTTTGTGATTAAAAAATTAATGATCTAAAATCCATATTCTTACTTTCTTTTTATTTTTATGTTTTTGAAATTTTATTTAATGCACTTTATTTTTATTCCATTCGTGGTTTGATGATGTTGCGTGCTTTGCAGTTTTTAGATTAGATAATTTTTAGTTTAGGTTTTCTAGTTTAGGATTTTTATTTGGGGTTGTAATTTCAGATTTGAGACTTGTATTTAATTTTAATTTTCAGTTTAATAGTTATTTATTTTGTATAGACTTTTAATAGGCTAGGCCTAATTTTCAAATAGGATAGGTTTCTACGGTACTACCTTCCTATGAATTCGACCTTGGACCCACTGGGTTAAAATACAATCAACGACCTTGCTCTTGGGGTCCACGTTGATCAAAAGAAATGAAAAAAAAAAACAGCTCAAAAGCTGACACATATTCCATAGGATCCACAAATTATGATTTATGAAAGTAATACAAATATAGACTAAACTAGTTTTAAGCTTGAGGAAATACCGGAATGTCTCCTTTGGTTTCAACATGTGACCAGCATTCTGTTTCTATGTCAAATGACCAAACTGAAAGTAAAAAAAAAATAAATAAATAAAAGAACAACATTCAGGGAAAGATTGGTCAAGCATAATTATATATAGAAAATTACATAACATATATAATGAATTCCAACCTGAAACTTTGTCACTTGCAGGCTCGGTTTTACCTCCAATCAGGAGGGCCTTTTTCCCCCAAGTGACCTACTCCAACAAAAACATGCAGATAAGATTTGAAGTATTTCACAATAGTTGCTCCATGCAGATGCAACATCAGCCATAAGCAATAATGAAATCAATTCCCATTCAGCTAACAGCTAATACAGTACCTCAGATATTAAAGAGTGCAAATGTTAATGTCTGCAGGCATGAGCATTAAGTGCTTCCCACCCTAAAAAAAACATGAACAAAATGATTTTCATGTTTCCAGGTGGCCCCACAGTCTGGATGGTTGCAGCTGAACCATTGCAAGGAATGGTTTACCCTGTGAGGCCACTTGA
The DNA here is from genome assembly GCA_037013555.1 of Sextonia rubra. Classification (NCBI taxonomy): domain Eukaryota; kingdom Viridiplantae; phylum Streptophyta; class Magnoliopsida; order Laurales; family Lauraceae; genus Sextonia; species Sextonia rubra. The sequence continues at coordinate 10,267,513 of JASUAD010000007.1, read as the reverse complement.
GAGAATGGAAACATGGGGTGGGGTATGGGACCATCTGATCAAGAGGTAGCTACTCTCTCAAGGTCTCAAAGTCAACCAAATTCTAACTAATAGATACAGCCCAACTTTCACCAAATCTACAGCATAAATTGTGGGGCTTACAAAACTTAGATGAGTGTCATATTTGGGCACTATAGACTATGTTTATTTAGAGAGAGAGAGAGAGCCATTCCCACTTCCGTGCAATGGACTTGACTCATGATCAACCAAAACACTAGCACCTCCCATTCATCTCATTTTGACATTGATCTACCCACTAAACACTGCTGAATCGAATCACGATTAAAAAAATGCACAACCATTACACCATAATACCCTAGGATAATCTGATTGATTGGAGTGGTATTTAGTAAACTCCTAAGCCCGATCATACCCCTCTCATCCTCTCTCCTAGTCGGATGCAACAATGTGGGTCGATGCAAACACGAGCATACTTTTGAGTAGCAAATCCGGGTTTTTATACCACTCTTTAACCATGTGGTCAGAAACACAAATAAAACATAGTCACTGCAAGAAAATACTAAAAGATATACAATACAAAATAGGTTGCAATGAGGAGCTCAAAATTTATACCAAGCTGTGACCTTTACATGCAGGTATTTTCAGTGGTAGATTAGTAGGAGACAAGCGGAGCTTCGGAGCAGCAGTATTCCAAGTAAGCTTATCGAAATTAAGCACCTGAAAGGAGAAACAGTACACACTTAATTGCAGCAAGGAGAAGTATCAAATTAAACTATTAAGCCGAATTGAAAAGCCCAAAGAAGATAACATGACCAACTATCAACAGGCCATGCCATGAGGTGTTCCAACCAGCTTCCTGTTACCTCAACATCTTGTAACAATCCGCGACCCGATTCGCCACCAACAACAACCATCTTGCTCCCAAGTACAGTTGCTGCATGCTATTGAAGAAACCAGTTCAAATTTTTTCTTCTTTTTTAACACCAGAGAAAACATTCAATTGGGAATTCAAAGTGTACATTACATTAAAGCGGGGTGTAGGATTGTCCCCTGCAGTTGACAGAGTCATCCACTTCGGTGAGTTCCCAGCTGTGCAGTTGTTAAGATCCAAGTCAGATGATGAACATTGGCAATTGATGTCATCTGAAAGGTTGCTTGCCAAGATCACATTTTCTACCTGGACCAACAACATGAGCAGCTTAATAAGCATACAGAGTGAATACAAAAGTCTTATTAGCTGAGATGTCTCTTACATTGGCATGGCTGAGGCGCTTGTTGTGTCTGATAGGACTTTTAGTTCCCTGGGTAGAATCTGTGAGCTGGACTTTTAGCCTAAGACACCCAAAAAAAAAAAAAAAAAAAAAAGTCAATTCAGATGCATCATTGAAAATGATTTCTTCAAAATTAAAATTTTTTTCCTTCTTAATTTCTAACTTTCAACCAATCTCAATTTCCAGCCTGGATTTGAGAAATGGGGTTTTTTAAAAAAACAAAAAAAAACTTCATCTAGGCTCTATTGAGCATGAGAGCAGACAAATCTCAACTTCAAACAAGAGAGAACTTTCTCATTTCCCAATGCAATCCACTACCACTTCAAAAACCTTCCACTAAAAGTCCCACAAACCAAACCAAAACACAAAACCAAAGCCCTACCTCCCGAGCTTCATCCGACGGCGCGAAAACCCGAACATCTTGTCCCCCTCTCAACCCCCAACAGCACAGATCAAACGCGGCAGCAACACTTGCTCGACAGAAACCGAAGCAGATACAAACCACACATTGTCATAAAAGCGCTAGAAATCGCTCCTCTTCTCTTCTTCCAACCTCATCCTTATCTGCATTTCCACTGCTTCGGCGATGTAAATGAAGACAGCAACCAATGCAGGCCAAGTTGATGGGATATTATGAGATTGCTGGGTTTGGGTGCGACCCGTTTGTGGATTCCATGGATTGATTTTCCTGGGAAAGTGAGAAGTGACGTGTCTGTATGTGGAAGAGTCCTTTTTGAAGACCCTTGAAAATAACGCTTTACTTTTTACCTGGGAGTCTGAGACTGGGATGGGTGGATAAAGAGATTCATCCTTGTTTGGGTGGAAAGGCAAATCAGAGAGAAGGAAAGGAGGCTTCTCAATGGTCCATCAACAAAAAGGCTATTTTATTTGGAGGTTTGGGACAGGATCTAGGATCCTCCGGAAAAAGGATGCTTTTGTACTGTTGATTAGAAAGTTTGCGTGTGGACTGTGGGTGCATGGACTGTGTAAAGTGACAATGCAAGGTTCTAGAAATCACTCATATGTTAAGTCGTGGACTATTGATTTTGGTTATTGGGTATTACCATTCAATTTTGGCGTTCAAACTTGGATGATGGATGTCCGTCTAGGGAGCGATATTTGGCATTATTAGTAATGCAGCTGGTGGTTGGGTTTAAGAGGCGACCCGCCAGAATATTCTCCTATTAGGGGTGGATTTAGCAGTAGATTTGTCGAGTTTGAAATAAGTTTGAATCTTAGTTGAAAATGACTCGCTCTGTCATGTTCTCTGTTTGTATACTTGGTTTTGTTGGTTTCAACTTGCAAGGTGTCGTTGGGGGTCCTGAGTGTGTGCCTGAATGATTTAGATTGGTGATAGCTTACGGTGATAGGTGATTACATACGAGCGTTTAGCACAATGGGTTGGTCCGGTGGATCCGGAGGGCTACTTATTTCTCTCAACCCACTGCCAAGTGCCATCCCAAGTTCCCAATCCCAACCCATTGAAGGGTGTTCACAGCTCAGAAGAGGATCAGATTTTGGTCATTGATATTTTAAGACAAAGAGGGTAGGTGGGGCCCAGAAATTGGTTTTTGTTGGCTTAGAAAACGACAAGATTATTTATTACATTTGGCTACTCGAGGCCAACCCTGACCCAATTGGCATTCACGTAGGTTTCAAAAATTCAAGCCCCATCCCAACCCTAATTCTACTTCCGTTTGATTTGGGTCATTGGGGTTAAGTCGTTCAAATCCGGGGAGGCCCAAGTTGCAAGGTGTGCCCTGTGGCTAATGGCCATGTATTGTATTGTTATGTTGTGGCTTGGAGTTGGAATGTAAAAGGACTGAATTTGGTGGTGGGAAGGAAAATTCTCGGGGGAGGCCCCATCCATTACCGGGATGAGCAAAACGATGACTTCATATTATAGATGCATAGATCCCAATGTGGTCAACACTTTTATAGGAACATGAATAAGTAGTCAATGATGGAGGTTGGTTTCACTTTCACCATTTAACTTTATCAGTGGGACCTTCTCTTCAAGAGAGCTCTCATTTCAAACATAATGGGCCCCAAAATATAAACCTTCGTAGTTGGATAAGGGGCTTCATTTCTTTTGGCCCAGTTTCTTTATAAAAAATTTTTACGGACATTTTTTTTGCAAGCTGGGGTTTTTATGACTTGTCTTCCCATATTTTTTAATGTCATATTTCTTTTCAAAAATTTATGAATTTCAATCAATTGAAAGGGATCAAATGATTTTTGAAAATTTCAAATTTTCAACTCATTTATCCTTTGGTGGAATTTTTGAACGCTAAAGTACAGGAGTTCATCTAAAAATTCCAGTATATGTGAGAATTCATTAATTCCCCAAACAAAATTCTCTGAATTATAGTTAAGAAAAAGGGTCTAATCTATATCCTTGTCGTTTGCTCACTAGCAAGCTTTAGGGCCTATTTTTTTTATTAGAATTTTTTATAAGAATTTGGTATGTTAGACGCTTTTTGGACATGATATTACATTTTCTCCCCTACAATTTGAAACACGATTTTCTTTCATTAGAATTTCAAATTTCAATCACTTAAAATGTCTCAAATTGCCTTTTGAGATTTTAAGAATTCCATTCTCTATATATTTTGTTAGAATTTCAAATGCTCCACGAAGAGGAGGGATTTGAAATTCCACCTCCAGGTTAGAGAATTACCTTCAGTCTTCAAATCATTCATACTCCCCCTTTTTGTCCATAATTGACAAAAATAATAACCAGCATGTAGCATATCTGTTAATCAGGCTTCAACAGCTAGCTCTCCCTCAATTCTGACTCTCCTTTAATGTCGTCTTCTTTTTAGTACTGGGGATAGGAACTTGATCTTCTTGATCAAGGGTTTTTGGACTTTGGTACCCACAATTGCAAATTTGAAGATTTTAGCACAATGTGTACCAATTTGGCAAGCAAGCCAGATTTTTTGACCCAGATGACTCTTGACTTGATCTTTCGCTCAAACAACTGTTTCTTTCATTGGTTATGTCTTAGTAGATTCCTCAGCTTATTGCAATGGAATTGAATGTATCTTTTAATTCCACAATAACGACATGTAGGTGTAGATATAAGATATGACATATTATTCTTCTTTGAAGTACTAAAAGCATGTTTAGCACAAATAAGTTTTAAAATAGTAGAACTTTTACCAAACACCATTTTACCTTTAGCCTTCGTTGTAAAAGCACCATGATCATGATCGAGACCACGTTTGTCATTAGGCAACTTTTGACCGCACAAAATGTAATCGAGTTTCTTTGAGCTAGTATTTATCTTGTGCAACAAAACTTTTGTAACTATCAGCTTTAATAGTGTCGTTTTAAACTTACCATTCAAATCATCTTTCTCCTTTTGAAAATAATCAGCTCTTCTTTGAAAGATTTAATCTTTTGTTCAGATTTATTAAAATCATCTTCCAATAAACGATACTTATGACTTTCATTAGTCAAAGTATCAGCCATAGTATTTGTCACGCCACAAGCCCGAGAATCTGCGATTAGAGTAATTCCCGAGGCGTGGCATACATAATCCTGTGGCAATTCGTGCGATACTAAGACACGTACGAACCACCACAAGAGCAAAAGCACAAAACTCACGCGTGAGGACTGATGTGTAATATAAGTCCATTTAAAACATTTGCAGAAGCTTGTGTACTTTACATGTACTTAACAATATCCTGTATAATTCATATTTTGAGATATGATATTAAACAAAAACTGAGGCTATTAAATTTCAATTGTAAACCAAAGATATAGAACTTAAAATAGTGTTTTGAGTGAAACATGAGCCCATGCATGTACTAATATGTTCAAAATACAAGTGTTATCTTAATAATCCCAAAATATGGATATATGGTGTGACCAAATGCATAGAACCTAAATACAATTGGACTAAACGACATACATGCCCATCAAAAATCAAGTAACAAAATAACGTAAGACATAATAGCATGATGCATAAACATAGTCTAACAAATGATATAACCTGTGATGTCCCAAAATATACCCATAGTGCTCTCCGAAATAGACAACCGTAGAGTATTATAATTACTATTATATACCCTAAAAAGTATTTGGAAACTCCCCTACAGGTACGTTAGAGGTGGAATAGTACTTAAACCTGTTTATAACACCAAGGATAGCACTGTAAACACAACAGTTTAACAAAAATAGGTGCATATAAAACTAATATGTTGTATGAATTGAATTAGAGATATTAATTAAGTGAGAGTAATAGCGAAAGCTAGGCATGTTGTACATATGAATAGCGCATGAATATGGAATCATAATTGGGGATATAGTAACATACTAGTTAGCATCCACGAGGCTATATTTTTTCTAAGGAGAGCATTTATTGTATGATGGGACTCACTAGAGGATTCTTCTAGCTACCCGAGAAGCGCCGACCAACTCCTCTATAAACTACTATAGTAGTGACAGAAAGAATACTCGAATTGGTCTCATCAAACCTAATAAGGATACAAGCTAAATGGTGCCAACTCAACATATCATAGCCGTCTTGAATTCATATCATTCATACTTATCATCAATCGTAGCAATTATCTCATATTTGTACATAAATGGATTATCGGTCTTGAGATCGCATTCAATCATAAAAATCGGAATTCAATAGAGTAACTAATAATCAAATAATGCATACTTAAATGAGTTAATAGAGCTCAAACTTTCTCGACCTTAGCCACTCCTATTTTGGTTCACGGGCCCACACTCAGTAGAAGCTCCATCTCTGATTTTGCCTCACAGTTCGCGAGGAAGAATAGGTACATAATTAGATTATGTTGAGGGTAATGTTTATTTAAACAATATGAATGCATTTTGATTAAGTAGTTAGCAAAGATAGTTACTAGCCAGTCTTAACTAAAATAATCCATGTCTTTTTAGTCATTCAATACAGTGTATTCATAAAACGTCTGGTGTCAATGTGCTACCAAAATTTTAGTGTTACATCGTATAAGCGATGGACACCATTTTTTATACCAACACCCATGACATGACATCGGGAAACAATCTAGAAAATCAAAAGGGATGAGTGACAGCTCTGCACTCTTCCTCCTTATTATCTGATTACCATTGGGCTATTTTAATTAAGGTAAAAGTGTCATATCTAAAGCCCTACAAAGTCTTTGAGAGTCCTTAATTTTCCTAAGTTTTTGTATTCTTACGACTTAACCGTGAGTAGGCCACGGACTCACAGCTTAGCTGTATGTATAAAGTTTTTCTACTAAATTCTCCCGCAATTACAACTAAGCCGTATATTGGCTTACGGTATAACCGTATGTAGCCTACGGCTAGGCCACGGCTTAGCTACATCTTAACCGTAGTGTTTCTCAAGGCTTAGTTATGAGGTTCGCCGTACAACAAATGCTATATTTTGGGTCTCTAGATTCTTAGCCGTACTGTATTTACGACTTAGTTGTATGCTTCAGAATTCCTAAATCTGTGTTGGTAAAAAGGTTCGGTTCTATACATAACTTCTTTCATTTGAATCCACTATGGTTCTCTCTATTTAAAACTGTTATCATACATTTTCAAAGCCCACATTTCATCATTATTTCATAAATATACTCATTTTCATTCAAACCATCACATATTTTTAATTAAAAAGGTAAAAGAGTTGTAAGTTGGCATTCAAAAGAGAGTTCCTTGAGAATCAACAAAATCAAACATGCATGTAGTAATATACATGACATACTTGTCTTATACATTGCTTGACTTAATTTATCTTGTCCTTGGCTTACTGGTAGAGAAAATCCCAATCTCTAACCATAAATCAAGCACTATATGAAAATGAATGAAATGGTGATGAGATGGGTTACATGCTGTAACTTAGAATTTCCTTGACTCATTTGAAACTATTGAAATGGAGAGATGATGAATTTCTTACCTTAGGGAGCTTTAGAGAAGAAAAAAAGATGGTTCCCCACAATCTAAGACCATCAAGAGATATAGGAGAAGATGGAGAAGAAGATGGAACCCAATGCCCCTACATGCAAGGCTCTAAGACCCACCTTCCAACTCTAAACTTGAAGAGGAGATGAGAGTGTGAGAAGAAGAGAGTTTCTTGAGCAAAAGTTAGGGAGAGTGAAGACCAAATCTGCTAGAGTAGGGGTTTTTATATAACCCAATTTACTGGAATTACAAGCAGATCCAAAGGTTTGTGAATTTTACAATTTGAATTAAATGGACTCTAGTTGAGCCAAAATGGATTTGAATTGAGCTGGGCCAAATATGAATAAAGACGTACATGATGAAACACACACGATGCAATTAGTATAATGTAAAATCATGCAAATTTAAATTACTAGAAAGTCCTTGCCTATTTAAGTTTAGTCAATTCCTGTAAAGTCCTGACCCGACTTAAGTATAATTTTGATTAATTAAGCTTGATTCTCTATTAATATGTGTATTTTATTCTTGATCCATCTCGTTATTAATTTTAGTGGGTCTCAGTTGGATAGGTAGTTGGGTTCGAACTTTACTTAGGCAGTTGAAGACCCCCTTGTAAATTAAAGTCTCATGATTTGCATCATTTTGACATCATAATAATTGCATCATATGCATTTCATTTTGTGAAACATCTTTCATATTTGACTCAACTTAAATTGGGTCCATCTTGGCCCAATCAAGGTGCATTTGACCCAAATTGCAATTTCCTCAAAGAAATTGGACTTACAAGCAAAAGTCCAAAAAAGTTGAGTTAAAAAGGAAGCAACCAACGATCTCCCTTCATTTCTTTCTACTCTTATTGTTGGAAGTTCTTCTTCTTCTCTTCTTCTCCTCCATACCAGCTGGAAATCTAACTTTAGAGTTGTTGAATGTTGGAGCCAAGGCTCCCATTGTCTTCCCCATCATCTTCTTGCTTGTCTTCTCTATTGGAATCTCTCCATTCCATCTTTTCTTCTTCTTTACAGCTTTAACAGGTAAGAATTACATCATCCCTCTATTTATTTGAGTTCAAAAGAGTAAGAAAAAGCCAAATGAGCAACATATATGCATCTTACACTTGATTCACCATTTGCATGTCCTTGTATGTAATAGGTTTGCTTCTATTGAGGCTTTCTCCACCATCAAACTAACGGAAAGGCTAGTTTTGGGTTAAGCACTGATACAAGGCAATTATAAGAGTATTGTCACAACCCGAGCCCAGGGACCGGGGGTCAGAGAAAGTCTAACCAATGACACACGTACTCCCGTGCGTGCACACCTGGACCCCGTCCGAGTATACACACACAAGGGATCAATCACACGTGCAAAAGACTGAACGCGGAAGCTGTACGTATCAAGGCATACCACAAATATACCAAAAGACATAGGAGATTACAAAACGATATACACTGCTGATAAGAACAAATACATGAACGAACGTATGACAATAGAGCGGGCTTACACAATCCAAAAACCAAAATACAGGTATCACTTAAGGCCCACTTCACAAGTACAGAAAATCCCCTCAATAGACGCCAACACAAAGAATGGGGAGAACCAAAATAATGCAAATGCAAACCGTACTCTGGAGGATGGATCAAGTCCACTCCTCTAGGCCGGAGGGGGCCTCGCGAGCCTCTCCTGCAGTCGGGTCGACCGACGCAGGATCGGAAGAGGGATCTGAGCCTGCAACACACAAGACAAACACATAAGTACAACGACTTAGCAAAGTATAAGCCAACAAGAAGATAACACGAATTGTGTCTAATGCTGAATAATACTGAACAATAATCATAATGCAATAGCTATAGAAAGCATGTTCGTATACTAAACAATTATGCAATGAATAAGCATGCTATCGGAATCACAAACAGATAACGGTCAAAGTGGCAACTACATTGGCCATTTTCTCCCTTACGAGAGCGGACGGAATGAGAACACCAGCGACCGGGCCAGGGCACGCATGGGTCTCTAGTTCCCGGGGTCCGGAGTCCCAGGACGGAAACACTCTGCAGAGGCAAACACATAAACTATACCAAAGTCAACCCCGTCGGGTATCCTAAGGCTGAGGCTCAGTAGTGCCAATACCAATCACAATCAAGCGGATGATGCACCTCGATCACTGATCACTTATCACTTATCACTTATCACTTATCACTTATCACTTATCATACTGAACGAACAATAGGAAGTGCATCACATAAACTGATACTGAATACAAATCATACGGATAACTGATACTGAATGCCAATACTGAATGCATAATACGGATACTGATACTGATACGAAATGCAATACAGAGACTGAAAGCAATCATACGGATAACTGATACTGAATGTACATAAACTGATGCTGATACTTAAACTGATGTAAGTACTCCAGTGGAGCAACGGTAAACATAATACACAAATAGAATGGTTCCGCCCGGGCTTCGCTCTGGGGTTGCTGCATTTCCCACAGAATCGAGAGGTCCAGCGCAGAACACATAAGAGGGCATAACCGAAATCAATATGCTGTACAAATCAGGATGCTTATACGAATCAAGGTCAATTACAAGCCAATCCTACACTAATTATCCAGTGCTTCTAACCGTGCATGTTGATGTAGTTTTAAGTTGTTCGATGCACCATTGTCTAGTGTTGCAGTGTCTGGAGTGTGCACCGAAGTCCCTTAAACCAACACCCATGGGGAGGTGCTAAACAACTGGATAACAAGCATGAATGATTCACAGCCCTTGAGATCATTCATGTCATGTACACATTCCATTAGGCATGTCCAGGTTAACTACATTCTAACATGAAAGTCCTACACGGTCTTTTACTTAAATCTAGTCCCTTTTCATTCAATTCTCAAGTCTCACGGTGTAGCCGTAGGTAACCTTACGGCTTAGCCGTGGCATCTTACGGCTTAGCCGTACTATGCACTGCGGCTGAGCTGAGGTTCCCCAGATATCCCTTTGGATTTACGGCTTAACCGCATTTTGCTCTACGGCTCAGCCGTATCCTGGTCCACGGCTTAGCCGTAAGCCAATGTACGGCGTAGATCAGGCTGGGCCGTAGAAGAATGGCAAATTGCCAACATCCAGTTATTTTCAGATAACAGACTGTATTGTTCTACGGTTCAGGTTACGGTTTGGTCTCGGCTTAGCCGTAAGCCATTTTACGGCTTAGCCGTAGCACATTTCACGGCTTAGCCGTGAGTGCACGGACTCATTTTCCTGAAATCATTACAGTCATTCAGAAACGGCACAAAACCACCGAAAACAGCAAAATACAGCAGAACTGACTGAAAGGGGCTGTTTAACACTGAGATACACACTGAAGAATCAAAACACAACAATCAAATCCATATCAATTGGTGTTTATACAACTTGAGCTTATACTTGCCTCACGGACAGACGAACTCCACACGTAGATTGGCTCAGTCCACCGGGATCACACACGCACAAACGGGCTCCTCTTCCTCCCACAAGCAGAGAAACAGTGAAGGAGAGAGAGAGAAGAGAGCTGTCGAGAGAGAGAGACGAAACTGAGAGCTGAGAGCTGAGAGAGAAAACGATCGAGAGAGAAGTGAGGGTGGTTGGGATATTTAAAGTCAAATGAGGCCCAAATTTGCGAATAAGTCCAAGTAGCTTATACAAATAACAGTTTGAGTCAAATGACGGTCCAACGAGAACAAACGAACTCATTCGGATCCAAGACAGTTACGACAATTGACAAGCTCAACGAAATACACGCGCTGACGTCAAAATGACGCAAAACTGACAAGGTCAATCAAAAGTCAAAATTACGAAAAAGGGCTCGATCTACTTAGACCAAGTCAAACTCAACCCAAACGATCGCTCTACAACTCAAAGCCAAAAACAAACAAAATCAAAACACACTTAGCGATAAAAACACACAAATTACCCACTAATCCGGGTCAACTCGGGTCGGAGTGTTACAAGTATATATAACTAGATGCATACCTAACTTTGTTGATTCTTGATGTGAACACTCTAAATAAAAGTTCACAGCTCATATACCCTTGATAAAGTAAACATATATGTTGGATTAGATGATAATGAGTATAACCATGTAATATTAATGATATGTGGGCATATAAGACCTAAGATGATAATTTGGAGTAAAAGAAACCTCATTGGAACTCAATCTGTAGAGTTCTGTACGTGAACTCATACTTTAGAACTTGTTTTTAGAAATTTTAAAGCTTACAGTGAAGCCCACGGCTAAGCCGTAAGTATCTACGGCTCAGAATTCAGAAAGCTTAAAGACCCACATTTAAACTATGGCTAACCCTTGGCTAAGTAGTGGAATCAACTACGGTTAAGCTGTAACCCTCTCATGACCAAGCCGTAAGCCATTTTACAATAAACTTTCTAGAGAGCCCTAAAATCAAGAATTACTCTACGGCTCATCCACGGTTAAGGCGTGGATTGTATTATAGTTAAGCCATAACCCAGCTGTAGCCTAGCCGTAGGCCAATATACAGTTAAGCCGTAAATCCGCATGGAATTATGAGGTAAATTTGAACCACTCAACTAAGTCGTAACATGTATATGGCTAATTAAGCCGTAAATGCGCATGGAATTAAGAAATAAATTTGAGTCACTCAATTAAGCTGTAATATGTATACGACTAAGCTGTAAGAACACTTTGAACTTAGTATATTAAAGATTTCAAATGACTTTGTAGGGCTTTAGATATGACTCCTTTTCCTCAGTTAAATTAACCGAATGGTGATCAAATGATAAGAAGGATGAGTGTAGAGCTGTCACTTATCCCCTTCGATTTTTCAGATGAATTCTCGATGTTACATCATGCGTGTTGGCATAAAAGGAGGTGTCTTTGCATACACAATGTAATGCCAAAATTTGATAACACAATGACACCGGACGTTTTATGAATACATCGTATTGAATGCCATCGGGATTACGAATTATCTAGCATAGGGTTAGCCAGTAAATTTTCTTGGTACTTTTTCGATTTAAATGCATTCATATTGTTATGAAACCTTACCCTCAACATGATGTAATCATGTACCCATTCTTTCTGGTTAACCTTGAGGCAATTGGTCCGAAGCTTCTACTGAGTGTGTGTCCGTGAGTCGAATTGTAGATAGCTCAGGTTGAGAGGGTTCGAGCTCTATTAGCTCAATTAAGTATACATTAATTGATTATCATATACTTGTTAATTTCGATTTCTATGATTGAATATGACCTCAAGACCGAAACTTTCTCATGTATGATATGATAAGTATGAATGAATATATATATGAATATGAGACGATCACTACGATTGATCATAAGTATGAAAGATAAGAATTTGAGTTGGTCTTGATACGTTGAGTTGACAGCACTTAGCTTGTACCCTTATTAGGTTCGACGGGACCAATTTGGATATCCCTTATGTCATTGCTGCAGTAGTTTATGAAGAAGTTATTGATGCTCCTCAGGAAGTTAGACTGATCTCTTAGCGTAATTTCCATATGTATGTTATATGCTCTCTTTAAATGATATGCTCTCTTCAGGAAAAATATAGCTACGTGGATGCTAACTAGTATGTTTTAATATACTGTTTATGATTTGTTACTCATGCATAATTCATACACAATCTGCTTAGTTTTCCACTATTGCTTTCTTTTAATCAGTATGTACTTTAATTTATTTGATGCATTATGATTGTTTTATATATCTCTATACTTATTTAACCGTTATGTTAATAGTGCTATCCTTGGTGTTATAAGTATTGAACTTAGCATAGTACGGCGAACGACGCGCCCCGGCAAGAACCTCAACGGAATCTTGGGAAGTAGATAAGTAAAATGAAGATGACAATGGGTTCTTTACTGGGTTGTTTAGCTTAGACATGCTTCGATTATGGTTGTTCTTGCACCTAGCAATTTGATAGACACATATATAATTTTAGACTTTGTATATGTTTAAGTAATTGTTGTCATACAGATGTTTAGACTTATTTATGAAATGAATGATGTTTCTTTTATTATTGCTTATGATCATTACATGTGTATTACACAGGCTTCCGCTTATTGTTGAACATAATTTACGTGTTGGAAAAATTTCTCTATATGGTCCTGTGGAATCTTTTGTAGTGGTCATACATGTTTTCACATGGCACATATTGTTACGGGATTATGTATACATACCCCGAGGGCCCATTCTAATTCTTAATTCCTGGGATCAAGGCGTGATAATTTCAACCCAACTACCTATCCATGACCCGATTATGATTAAGAATAAGATAAATTAAAGCTAAAATACATTAATTAATATGAAATTAAGTTTAATTAATATAAATTGCAATTAAGTTGGGTCAGGACTGTATAGTATTTTTCTAAGATTTAGAGAAAGTTACCCTTACAAAAGCTCTCCAATTCATCATTCAGAAAAAATATTTGTTCTTCTGCAGCTTTCCACTTTAACGTGATTTTCTCATTAATTGGTCAACTTCAAGGATTCTCATAGTATAGATTTATATACTTCTTGTTAATATTCTTCATCATCATTATCAAACAAACCATGCGAAAAGAGAGAATTAGATCTTGCCATGAAAGCAATAAATTTTTTACTAGCAATGTCAAGGGCTTATTATCAGTTTTTCCTCCTTTTCAAAATCAAAAGAATCATCCCATCTCTTATAAACCATATGCATGGTCTTCGATTTTTTGTTACCATGATCACTAGCAACATAACCAAATTCTTAACATTCATAGCATTGCACAGATTTAGAAGAGCATTGCACAGATTTAGAAAACTTCTTTTTATCAGAGTTTGGAATCTTCAAGTGAGATTTCCTATCGTTGAAAAATTTCTAAAGTTTTTCATAAAATTAACAGCAACTTGAACATTAATTTATTAAGAATCAGAGTCTGAATTATCTTGCATAGTTTTGACTTATTCTTTGGAAACTTTTAGGGCAATCTCCTTAGATTTTCCCTTTCCCCTATCGTTTGCTTCAAAGGTCTAAAGATTTCCAACCAACTAATCTACCTTGAGGGTGTCAAGATCTCTATTTTCTTCAATAGCTACAACGTTCAAATCAAATATTTTAGGTAGAGACCTTATAATCTTTTTAACAATCTTATTTTAAAAAAATTGCTCATCCAGATTGAAACAAGAATTGACAATACCACTCAATTTGGCATAAAAGTCATCAATGGTCTCATCATCTTCTATCTTAATGGTTTGGCCGTAGTCAATTTCTACAATTTAGATTGCTTGACAGTAATAGTACCCTCCCGAAAAGTTTTCAAAATATCTCATGCTTCCTTAGTAGGGGTGCAAGTTGAGATTCTCCTGAACTCAGAAGCAGATACTCCATTGTAGAAAGCATTAATAGCTTTGTCATTACAATTGGAGATATGATTTTCATCTTTAGTTCATTGTGTTTTAGCTTTAGGAACATATTTCCTTTCAATCACAATAGTGGGTCTCGTATAGGCATCCTCAATAATATTGCAGACATTAGCATCAATGGATTTAAAAAAGCCAATCGTTTTAACCTTCTAATAGGCATAGTTAGAACCATCCAACAGTGGTGGCTTGATTGTCAATGTGACTTTGCAGTTAAATTCCATTCTAGAAATCAATAGATCTACACAATAGATTTGTGTAACCCACTCCGATACCAATTGAAGGTTTTATAATCACCAAGATTCAAGGCCTCAAATTAGATTTCTAGATAGCTGTAACACTCCGACCCAGCTTGACCTCGTTTAGTGGTTAATTAATCTTGTTTTCGTTGCTAATCGCGTTTTGTTTATGTTTTGGGTTTTCGTTGTGGGTCCTGGATAGGTAGTTGGGTTGAGTTTGACCTGGAGTAAGTAGACCAAGCCCTTTTTCGTAATTTTAGCTTTTCTAAGACATGGTCATTTTTGCATCATCTTGATGTCAACACGTGTCTTTCGTTGAGCTCGTTAACTTTCGTAACTATGTCGTTTGCAACCGATGTCGTGTGATTCCAGTGGACCCAGATTTGACTCAAACTGAAAATACACTTTTAACTTGGACTCTCTTGTAAATTGGACTTCACCATTACCTTATATAACTCCTCCATCGACCAAAAACGCACGTTCTCTCTCTCATTTTCATTTCTCCTCACTGTGCACGTGGAGTTCTCTCTTTCACTTGAATTCTCTCCTCCACCGACCTCCATCGATCAAGCTCAAATTGAGGAAGTTGGTTTTTGCATGTGAGGTGAGTTGGAAATCTTTCTCTCATCTCTCTCCTTTATTTCTTCTCCTTCTTGTTTCCATATTGCATGGTGTGTCTGTGTTGTGGATTTCTTTCCATTCCTCATGCATGCATGTTGTTTTGATTGGTGTTAGGTTGTGTTTGGGCTTAAGGACAACAAGTGTATCATTGAATTCAATTGAGGCAAGTATAACCATAACTTGTAAGAACCCATGTTGGTATGCATTTGATATTAGTTAATTCACATGAGTTTGTATGGAAAAATGTGTGTCCAGCTCATTTGGTTAGTATTCTATCCCTTTCTATTGGAAATTTGCAATTCTGATGAATTCCTAGACTTTCTTTATATGCTTCAGAAATTTGATTTCGTGCAGGTACGGCTAAGCTGTATGGCACTTACGGCTCAAAGTCCAGAGAGGATAAAACTCCAGTTTTCCTCTACGGCTAGGGCACGGCTAAGCCGTGTATTGCCCTACGGCTAAGCCGAAGCTCAGCCGTGGCCCAGCCGTAGAACAGTACAGGGTACCTTTTCTGGATTTAACTGAGAGCACGCAAATTGACAGACCTTCTACGGCCCAGCCACGGCTAAGCCGTACACTCACCTACGGCTCAGCCGTATCCACACTAGAAAATGAGGAACAAGGATAGGTGTAAGGGAAAGACCGATATGGCCTTCATGATAGAATGTAGAGCACCTAGACCTGCCCAACGGAATGTGATACAACGCGTGAATGATCTCGAGGGTTGCGAATCATTCATGTTTGTTATCCGGATGTTAAGCACCTCCCCATGAGTGTTGGTTTAAGGGACTTCGTGCACCGCCCGATTCAATGCAACACTAGACAACGGTGCATCGAATAACTTAAAACTACATCATCATGCACGGTTAGAAACACCGGATAATTAGATTAGAATTAGTTTGTAAATAAAGATGATCCGCTTTTGCATGGTTTGTTGCACAACATATTGCATTCGAGTGTTGACCTCTACTCTCTGACATGATTACTTGTATTCAGTTACATTCACATTGTGGTTCTTTACCTTGAGTATGCATGTATGATATGTTCACTCACAGATATGCACGTATGATATGTTGTCACGATCTACTCAGGGTTTTCATGATTGACTCTGTATGGTCAGGCACTACTTAGCCTCAGCCTTAGGATCCCGACGGGGTGAATTTGGTATAGTTATATGGCCTTGCTGCAGTAAGGATACGTCTTGGGGAACCGGACCCCAGGAAACCAAGACCCATTGTACCCTGGCCCGGACAATGGTGTTCTTTGCATGTTATAAGATCCCTCTTTTGGGAGCATATGGTAATGTAGTAGCCACTAGTATGCACACCGCATGCATCCATTGATTCGCATAGCATATTTCTTTCTTGCATGACAGCCTAGTATATGAAATTGCCTTACCGAATTTACATGATGTTCTTTATTCTATTAGACACAGCGTGTGTTAACTTGCTATGGGTTATACTTTGCTGAATCGTCGTATTCACAGTTGTTTTTGGTGTTGCAGGCCCAGATCCCCCTGCCGAACCCTCGCCGGTCGGCCAGGCTCCAGACGAGACCCCCGAGGCCCCATCCGGCCTAGAGGAGTGGATGTGATCACTCCACGGGAGAGCGTACTTGACATGCATGGCGTTGGAGTTTGTTTTGAGGATTTGTCATATTTGTATCTGTCACGATATGTCTTGATTGTATATATTATTTTGTTCTTTTTGTAATACCTTCATATGTACTTAATGCAATTATGTCAGTTCTTTCTTCGTGTTCTCTTTTGCACTGTTAGTTTGATGTTTCTGATATTTACAGCTTCCGCGTACATGTTTGGCACGTGTGAATGTTCCCTTGTGCGTGTGCATTTAGACTCGGTCTAGGTGTATAGGCACGGGAGTACGTGTGTCACTAGGTTTGGCTTTTGCTAACCCCCGAACCCTGGGCTCGGGTTGTGACAATAGCAGTTCAATCAACAATGGCAAAAAATAAACAAACAAGCAAATCAACCAACTACACAAAGAAGATGAGGCACATGATTTTTACGTTGAAACCCTTTTCAGGAAAAACCATGAATCCTCCTTAAACAAACAAAAACCAAATACCAGTAACGAGTAATTACAAGAATACTCATAAATCTCTTTTCCTAGCCTCCTCAACCTAAAAACTGTAGTTCTTCCTACACAACTCTCATTTAAAACAACTTCCTACCATTCATTGCTCTTCACACTTGATCCAACCAATCTTTTCTGAGAGAAGACAATCTTTTAGAAAAGAGTAAAAGAATTATTTTCTAGTACTCAGCAACTCAACACAGTCTCTCCAATGGATGCTTTAGAGAAGTAGTTGTCTCTCAAATAGATATTTTATGCTTAGAAAAATGAGAGAGGTGCCTTAGGGTTGAAGGAGAATCCTTTTAAATAACCACAATTCTATATAAAATAGAAACAAGTAGTCTTGACACAAATAGAAAACAATTCCATAATAAAAAAGTGGGTTTCCTTTGTCATTCGCTTGGGCAGATGAATAGGTGCTCAAGCAAGCAAAGCTCCTGCCTAGCAAGATTCGTCAGGTCCACTTAAATGGATAGAGTTTTTGTCCCAGCTTTATATTTTTCTAAAATTCTGCTTTTTCTTCAAGTCGTCACTTCAGCTCTTTCAGAGACTTGAACCACCAATTCATTCTAAAAGAAATACAAAATTACAACTTAATGAACCTCGAGTTTTGTCAAACCCATGAATTAGCCAACATACATAATTCTAGCATTCATGATCTTCTATTTCTTCCTTTCTCTCTTCTTTAGCGTGCAATGGAAAAGGGCAAAATTCTCGTCTATGGAGCCTTGCATTTATTCGATGTTGGATTTTCAATTTCCACCATCCAAGCAACAAGACACTTCCCTATGATAAAGGCTTGAGCTGAAAAGCCTCAATGGGTGAAAGATTTGGTTAGATGAAAACTACCTTCCTTGTAAGCCCCTAAACACATAAATAAACTATCCAATTGAAAAGAGTGCTAATTACAAGAAAATCACCAACTTAAAAAAAACAAAAGAATTTTAAAAAAAAGAAAGAAATTGAAAGGCATCTCAATATTATGGATGGGCCACCTACATGCCTACATGCACAATTGTCGAAAGCACAATGAGAGTCTTTCTCCAATTTTTGCCGAAAGAACAATGAGAGTCTCTCTGTCCAATTTTTATTTTAATGTGATATTCAATTTTAGTGGCCACACAAAAATCCATTTTGATTGACATCTCCACTCTCTTTCTTACAGACCTACCTAAAATAGGGCCATTAAAAAATGAACAATAAGAAAATAGGCTGGAATCAAAAAATGTTTTTGGTAATATAAGGATCTATTTTAAATAGACCATTGTAAATCAATGATCAAAAGCTTTTTACAAATTTCTCCAGATCTGCGACGCATTAGGCCTTAATATCTGATCCCATGGTTATGTTGATCCTTCCAAAGAGATGTAACAAGTTGCATTTTGTGTTTAAGGCCAACAGATTTCAAAAAATAATATCAAATAGTCCACATTTTTTAGCAAAGATTTCAAGATTGGTGATAATCCAACCACTGGAATTAGGTCTCGTAGTGACCATTAACTTTATCAACATTTTCAACGGTTTGAATCATGATTTATTATCACAAAAATGATAGCAAAAAGATAAAAATGGGACCACCGATAGATCAATCTAAAATTGAGCATGTTACATCAATGGTTGATATTTGTTCTCAAAGTTCTTGAGATCTACAAAGTATCAATTTGAAAATTGACCTCATAGCCATGTTTAGCTTTCCAGAGAGCTAACGGTTTGAATCTTATATTTGGGGCCCACATAATTCAAAAACTAATATCGAATAGCTAACTATTTTTGTATATATCTCAAGATTGGTGATAATTCAATGGCCGAAATTTGGTGTTATAGCCATTTTTGACCTTATGAACATTTTCAACGATTTAGATCTTGATTAATCCTTTGAATTAAAAATAAACAAAGAGAAAAGAAGACGGACTGTAGCTTCGCCTCTTTTTTCTCCCCTCTATTTCTTAAATACATCATAAAGGGGGTTATAAAAAAAAAAAGAGACATTGCCTCTACTTTTATAAACTATGTAGAGGTTGGAAATAGCTATCAAACACTTTATTATTCCAAACTTTTACCCGATTTAGAGATTAAAAGAAATAGAGGTAAAAAATAGAGATGCCAAACAGGAGAGTGCTCTTATAACTATAGCTAAGCCAATCTAAGTTGCAAGAAGCTCTTTATTTTTTATTTTTTTATGATAGCTAAGGGAGTAAGGAACTAAAAGAAAATCGATGCATATGGAAAGACATTCCACTCTCGTGGAAAATGAGCCCACACACATGGAAGCACTATAAGAAAAAGTGGCCGCTGCTGAAACATAAGACGGCCACCACTATAACCTATAGTGGCAACCAGCTTGGCCCCCGCTAGTCACTGCAAAAGACTTTTGTGGGTGAATGTTTTAGTAGCAGCCCTTGACCATCACAATGTACTGAGAATTTTTGTGGCGACCACGACCATCGCTGAAATTTCTTTAAGGTTTGTGAAATTCCGAAAAAGAGTTTATCTGGGTCAGTGCAGCTTGTTACCACGGGCTAGCCATTCTCAATTCGCAAGAAGCTCTTGCTACTGGTACTTGCATGGAAGTGTTGGGATATTGAACATTTGGAGGCCACATTAGTGAAATGCAAGCGATTTCATGATGCTGTAGAAAGAGAAAAAATTATAACCTAATGTTTCTTTATTTTGGAAAAAGTTTCATGATGTTGTAGAGAGAGAAAAAATTATAACCTAATGTTCCTTCAATTTGGCAAAAGAAAGCCTTTTTCCACTGTGGTACTTGTCAAACTGCTCTTTCACCTTTCCGCAAAAATGGTTCAATTTCCATGGACCACTGAATGACAGACATGGCACAAACAATCCTTACAACAAGTCTTCAAGTTGATGAGAGTGAACAGGCGGGAAAAGCTAACCTGACACAACATGAGAAAATGATGGGCCATGATGTTTGGTAGAAGTTTGCAGAAAGTGTACTCTTCCCAATTTTACCTTGACAATGCTGCTATGGGAATGGCCAAATGCCTTTATCTGGAGTAAATGGCTTTTCCAGCGTAGCAATTTCTCCCATCCAAGCACCTGTCTGTGGGTAATAAGGTACCTACCAATAATAGGATATCTGAAGATGTTCTCAACAAATTTCAAACCCAACAATACATGTCCAACCCCTAAAATCAAGGCCATTTATCGCAAGAATGGCTTGCGTATGAAGTAGGCTACTTCTCTCCTCTGTGGGGTAGGGGCATTATTGAAGTCATCTTACATGAAATACTGTGATTTTGGACTCTTCTTCCAGATGAGCTTTATAGTGAAAGCATCTTTGTAGGGCCATGTCAACTTTGTCTATGCATGAGGGTAGAAGAGAAATGATTTATGAAGGTGGCATCATTGGTTGAATTTTTTTGATCCCAAATCACAGTACCCTACTAGAAGGGGACTTGAAAACAAAGTAGAAAAAGTTGGTCTAACCGTTTCCTTGCAAGCGCACCTGAATATATGGATGACATACCCAACAACTGATATAGAATCTCACCGCCCAACCCCAATTTATCATATTCATACCCTTCAAATTGTCCCTTCAAGCATGAATTGCCAGTTGCTACACATCAATATGGGCCTCATATCATGGGGCACTTTGATTCTTCTAGTTATGCCACTCTCCTTGTTCCGGTCAACCCACCGACTAGATGAGTGTGCTTTAATAATTCTTCAATATAAGGGGTTGGGCTTACATAGGCACAGAATGCAAAAATTATTGTGCCCGTGGCAAAAAGATGGGACATTTAAACGTTACTGATCGTTTTAATACAAGAACATATTAACGAGGTAATTGGACCCTAGCTCTTGCTCGGCTAGTTAATTAGGGACCTATGAGCATGTGAGTACCTGATTTCAAGTCCCTACTATAGAGCAAAATATGAAATAATAGGAGGATATAAAGTTGCTAATGTTTCTTTGTTTGCATAAAATTTCTTGAAATTCATGGGATAACAAAGGATAAGAGGTGAAGTTTTAGTTATATATAATAAGAATAAACAAAAAGAGGTAGAAGTTAAAAGATATAAGGTAGCGACGTAAATGTAGATGGGACACTCACATTCCTAGGATGCCGCTTATGAGGATGATGGATGGATATATTTGTGTTTTTTAATCTCTCTTTAAATTTATTTTTTATTAAAGAAAAAATTATTTGATGGTTATTCATGGATCTTCACTTTTGTTTCTTCAATTGTAATGACTTTAGGAATACACATTTCGTAGGATTTTAAAAATTCAAAGATATGTATCCCATCAATGTAGCTAAATTTTAAAAAAAGAATATCATCATCATCATATTATTGTCCCAATTATGGTGGAGTCAGCTACATTAGTAAGACCCTTACTAATTCTAATATTAATAGTAATAATGATTTGATTAAGTGGAGGGGTTTCTGGAAAATCAAAGCCCCTCAAAGGGTCCTTCTTTTTGGATGGAAATGACTTTGTAAGTCATTCTCGTTGAGAAATGGATAAGTCCTCAAACAGACTTAGGAACTACCACTTGTCTTATTTATGAATCAAAGGAGGAAACTGTGGAACATGCTCCTTTCCTATGTGATCACGCTAGAGTAGTTTGGTTTGACTCTAATCTTGATTTATAGCTCACTTTCTTGGGAATATGGACATAGTGGAATGATGGAATAACCTCATGAAGTTAACTGACACAATTGGATAAAGAAAAATCTAAATATCTCTTCAATGGTTCTTACTATTTGGTGCGCTTTTTGGAAAGGTAGAAACAATTTCATTTTTAAAGGAGTAGATATTGAGCCTCAAAAAATTATTTGCATGATTCATAAAATGTGTAACTTAAAAGTAAAGGAATATTCAATAAAGGAATTTGTCATATCCCTAAAGGTGTTAGCTATCCAACCGTTGCTTTTAATGATGTTCTAATGATTTTTTCTAATGCAACTTAACAGTGTAAAGATGGTCAATCTTCTTTTGGATTTATATTTTAAAGAATAATCCTCCCATTTATGCATGAGGTTACTATGAGCCAAAACTCACTTCCTCTAAAGAAGCTGAAGTGAGAGCTACTAAAGGAAGCTTCAAGTAAGGGTTTTCAAAAGATTGTGCTTTTTTTAGATGCAAAGGAAGTGGTGGATACCATCAAGGGGCAAAAGGATTGGTCTATCAATCCCATTATTTTGGACATTAGACATCATTGTAGTTTTTTTCTATTTTTTTTACATAAAAACATCATTGTAGTTGTTTTTCCTTTGTTGATTTCTTCTTTATTCCTAGGACTTCTAATGTGGTTGCCCATGTTTTTGGCCAAGTGCCTTATTGCGTTGGTAAAAGTTTCTACAGATAGATTATTTTCTTATTTGGATGAAGCTGTGTCTTCCCCATGCTTCGTTGTTGTTGTTTTTTTTTTTTTTGTACTATTTAATGAAATTTTGATTACCAAAAAAAAAAAGGCAAATGAGAAGATCTACACATTTCCATAAAACAATGTACCTTAGGGTGAAAATGATTACCCAACCATAATTATGTTGGTAAATTAGATTTTAAGCAAGTTAAGGTCTGGCATACATAAGGTGTTCATGGGTTGGACCGGGCTAATGCATACATATCTAGGCTCAACCCAAGCCCAACATGAGCCGTAACAGTTAGGCTTGAGCCTACCCATTTAATCAAACAGGCCGGGCTGAACTAGGTTTTTTTAATCAATTTTGTGGGCATTCAAGCATTCATTTGAACTAATTGAATTAAATTATATGCATTCCTTATACGGGCTGGGCCAGGTGTTAGGCTTTCTATTTCTTAATCCAGGGCCGGCTCAAATCAAGCTGATCCCGGATTGAGCTGGCGCGGTCCATGAGCACCCCTCTCTATACATCTCCACTTATGTCCTTCACCCCTTACCTCTTTAATATCTTAATATTCCTCAATTAGAGCCCATTTTGCCGTCATGCAAGCAAATGGGCCCATGGTGAATTTAGCAAACCCAAAGGGCATGAAGGGTTCATTGTATGGAAAATGAAAGTAACTCATGATTCTAGTATGTTGGTCCATACATCATGAACCTGGTCCAATGTGGCTAATCCTAAATTACACCTTTCTTACATCTTTTGGGTTGGTCCATCCTGATCAGATTGAGCCTGACCCAGGGAACCTCAAATTATAATGATGGGAAAATCCTAAACACACTGGAAGAACCTGAATTGGATAAACATGATATATGAGTTTGCCCCAGGCGCCAGCGCAATGAATCCGAAAAAAAAAAAGGATCAAGGTCTTACTAGAAGACTTTGACAGTTGACACTCAATGACCCAATTACCCAATTCCAGCCTTCTATAATATCTATGCATGCGAGAATCTTCTCCTCCAAGTAGATTGCTTGTGTGGTCCAGCGTAGACCTCGATTAATGCATCTCCTTTTACACTTTTATCCCATCAGGGCCATGATTTGGCATCATGCCATTTTTTCTGCTCATTGAATTTTTACTCAGAGTGGATTGAATTTCAAGAATTTTATGTAGTTAATAGATCATTAAATTCTGAAGTCTTTAAATCAAGTGCTAGGACAATTTAATAAGTTTTATGATCTTTATTGTGTAGATACCTTCATCTATCCTATACTCAATGACAAAAATGCATCCAAGTGGACCCACGGATAATTTAATGAGTTTTATTTATTATTACTATTTTTTGCATGATCCTTATTGTTTAGAGACCTTTCATCTATCCTATACTCAATGACACAGATGCATCTAAGTGGACCCCACAAGATAAATGCATTTGCACAAATGCGGTGTGCGTGCGGGTAGGAGAATTTTTCTATCTATGATTCTACCAATATAGGAAAAAAATCAAATACATACATCAAAATTTAGGTCTGGGTAAGATATTTGACATAGGCTTAGGTTTGCTGGGTTCTCATGTTTTTTGACCCGAGACTGAGAAAAGGTTTACTTTAATTAAATCCAACTAGGAGTAATTCAATTGGTCTAGAATTACTATTTGCTTATGAAAGTTTGTTCTACACCACTACACTGAAGTCAAAAGGAATTTATCAATCTCTCTCTCTCTCTCTCTCTCTCTCTCTCTCTCTCTGAGCCTAAAGAGACTAATCCGGCCCAAAAGTTGAGGATCATTCAATGGGAAAAAAAAACATAAACTAGAGATAGGGCCATGCATGGTGTTTTAGAGGCGACACCCTATCCAGATTCCAAAAAGCCCGAAAACCTGCATAAAAGTTCTCAATTTCACTCCCAAGTTCACTTGAAAATTCCACCATTCCACGTACCCTACAAAAGGCATGACCCCAATTTCATCAATAAAATAATCATTTGATTATTATGCTGCTCTGCATATTTGGGGATTATGTCATCCACCAACCAAGAGATTTCCACGAATTTGACGGTTAGGATTGTGTACCGCGCATTAAACCCAAGTGGACGGTAGATTTTGAAATGCTTTGGATTCCTGTTGCTCCGTATAAAGCGCACATTGGCTCCACTCCATCAGTGTGGCCTTGATTGGGACTTGGAAGGAGAATGGGCTATTTTAGTGGGTCCCACTGTGACGTTCATCTGCTCCTCTGCAGTGGGACAGGTCTTAGTACGTCCTTGTCCACCCACGTAATACAATTTCTGTCTTTTGCTCTGTATAAAAGGCCTTGACAGCAATCAAATTCACACGTCTTGAAGTTAAAGTTAGGACATATTTTGGTAAAATACCACCATTAGTATCCATCAGCATTTTCTATCAGGCAAGCCTCAAATGTATGAAGGTCAGTCGAAGTATTTAAGTGTTGTTGATAATTTAAGTGTCTGTTGCAGTATTTTATTTTTTACTTTTTAAATCCCATTGAGTAGTTCGGGTGCTCCACTTTCATTGAATTTCATTTTTCTTGCTGTTACAAAATATCACTATATCAGTATAAAATATATGAAGGTTTTGACAAAATAACCCCTATAACTTTTTTCAGACGATATAACGCTGATATTTATTTTTTATGTTTTTGCAACAAAAAAAAACGGCTCCGGGTTTCACTATGTAACATATATTGAAAAGTAGACTTCACCCGATGAAAAATGTTAAAAAGTATTTTCAGTGCCTCTATTAATACCTTGAGTTTTGGTTGCAATACTTAGTTGAAGAAATTTAATAATATGTAACTGTTAGGCCTTTTTATAATATAAATGATAGACATACCTTTTACTTAAAGTTATCAAATCTCACCAACTCAAGGTAAATTTAGTACAGTCCTCTATGTATGCTGACCAAGAAAGGCTTGGTGATGGAAAGGCTTGTAAGTAGATTAGCAAGCCATTCAAATAAATTGAGCATTTGGTTTTAGGTCTTCGAAGTTTAAGGGACTAAGATGCATGTTATTCATAAAGTGAGGAAAATGAGATGGATATGATGCATATGAAGATTTAGAGCTGGCCAATATCACTCTAATACTACAAGTCTAACCTCCTTTTCTTTAGGGTAACAATGTCTGAAAGTTTGATACCTGTAATTTTTTAAAATAAGTGTCAACATATTTTATTGTGGCAGTATTAACAAATGCTTGTTTAATGACCATCTCATTGGCTAATAATCAATACATAAGATCCCATCCATTGAACAATAGAATCTGGATCCTGGTGAGACTGGGTCAATAAACTCATTTCTCATTCAAATAGCTCAAAATAAAATCTTTAGCCTTACTTAATGGGTTAGATAGTATCTAGAAAAATTAGGTTGATCATGTGTGTTTTATGGATGATTCACTCCCTTTGCCTTCTTATTTCAATCACATGTTTTATATGCGATCGATCCTACAATATCCCATTCTCATGGCTAGCTTTATTCAAGTGCTATATAAATGATCAGGTATAGCCCTCAGGCTTATGGTTGAGTAGTGTTAACACCTTTTTCACATAAATGCCCAAGAATCATTCACCTAGGTCCTCAAGTATCACTCGTCGTGGACTAGTAGCCCAGCAAAGCACCAAAAAAAAAAAAAGGCAAGGCTTTTATTTTGAGCAATTTGGTACATATTTGTGTAATGTTGTGTAACACTTCGACCTTAATTCATCCTGTTTAATGCTCTTTTTCGTTCATTTTCCAGCGAATTAGCTTAGTTAATGTCGTTCTGCTTTTTTTTAAGTTACATTTCAGGTCATGGATAGGTAGTTGGGTTGAGTTTAACCTAAATTAAGTAGACACAAGCCCTTTTTTTGTAATTTTAGACTTTGTAAGATTTCGTCATTCATGCATCATCTTGGTGTTATCACGTATACCTCATCAAGCTTGTTGATTTCCTTAACTGACTCGCATGCAAACGACTTCGTTTGTTTCCGTTGGATAGTTATTTGACTCGAACTGAAATTTTCTTAAACCGCTGGACTGTCTTATCCTTTCATTTTATACTTATCTTATATAAGAGGGAGAGAGAGAGAGAGAGCACTGACTCAATGCCAGTCTCATTCTTTCTTCATTTCTTCTCTACTTCTCTTCCTCTCAACGACTTCTTCTTCGATTTTCTCTTCACATCGTTGGAAAGATCTTTGCACCAACTTCACAGTTCAACACTAGTGTGTTCTAGGTAAGCCTTTGGTTCACGGTGACTTCTAAGAGTCTCAAGCTCTCTTCATGCACTGCATGCACTCATTGTTTCTTTCTTTTTACATGCATGGCTACTAGGGTGCCATATAGACATATACTTTGAGCCAAGGATAGAGATTAACTTAAAACAACTCACTTAAGGGAAATATAAGTACGTTATGGATGAACACTTGTTGGTAAACGATGATTGCTATTATGCTTCTAATCTTTCAAGTTTTCTATATTTTACAACCCTTTTGTGTCAGAATATATACGCTTGTTCTCTTTGTTTCCAAATTTATTGAAAGTCAGTTATGTCTATGTACTACTCGCACATTGAACTTCTGAAGTTTGCGGCTAAGCCGTAGAGCTTCACAGCTTAAACTGCAGAGAGCGGCCAAATTCGCACTTACACTATGGTCAAGCTACGGCTGAGCCGTAAGATGTACTACTGCTGAGCCATAGGCTAGTCATAATCTAACCGTAGGTCAAGCTATGGCTTGATGTCCCAAGAGTAGAAATTGGAGAAAACCTTCTACAATCCAATCACGGCTAAGCTGTGTGGTGTGCTACAATTAAGCCGTATCCAACCGTAGCTAAACCGTAGAACAACTAGGGTCCAATTGAAGGATCATGCACGATTCAACCGTGGCCAGCCATAAATGTGGGAGAACTTCTGGGGAACTACAGTTGAGCCGTAGTACATAATACGGCTAAGCCGTAGGTTACCCACAGCTAAACCATAAGACCATTGAACATTAAAAAAAGTAGGTATTCTTAAGAGACTTTATAGAGCATTCGTGTTAGAATTTAGGTACCCCTTACCTTGGCCAATGGCATCCATGAATAGCATGAATAGTTTTGAGGGCTGTGACTCATTTATGTGTATTGTCCAGTTGTTAAATACCTCCCCATAGGTGTTGGTTTAATGGACTCCGATACACCCTCCTGATACAATGTAACACTAAAAGAAAAACAACTATATATCAGATAACTTAAAACTATATCATCATACATAAATAGAAGCACTGGATGACTAGGTCAGGGTTGGCTAGTAAACTGTCTTAATTCTCTCAATTTGAATTGCAGGGCATATTGGACGACGGTTATTGTCCTCCACTCTTATGTATGAATGATTATCGCATGTCTTTTCGATATTGTATGAATTAGATTTGCTTGATATGTCCTTGACATCTGATATTTCATGTATATTGACTATTGACATTGACTTGAGTATGAACGTCTAGCACGA
The DNA here is from genome assembly GCA_037013555.1 of Sextonia rubra. Classification (NCBI taxonomy): domain Eukaryota; kingdom Viridiplantae; phylum Streptophyta; class Magnoliopsida; order Laurales; family Lauraceae; genus Sextonia; species Sextonia rubra. The sequence goes on along the minus strand of JASUAD010000007.1, from coordinate 10,239,133 downwards.
ATGAATTGAACGTATGCGATTTAGTGTTGTTCATATTTCCTGAATGAATTACATATTTTACTCAAGTCCAAGTATATGATTGAATCGAAATGGTCAGTCACTACTCAACCTCAGCCTTATAATACCCGGCGGGGTTGACTTTGGCGTAGCATGTATGTTACCGCTGCAGTGTGTTCATGTTTTGGTGCTTCCGGACCCCAGGAAACTTGAGACCCATTCGTACTCTAGCCCAGTCGATGGTGTTTTCCACGTATAGATCCCTAGAGGAAGGATATGGTACATGTAGTAACCACATAGTACAGTACATCTATGCCATTGATTCGAATAGCATGCTTTAGTTAAATGCACGATTTGCCTAATATACTAAATTGAAACTCTAGACATTATCACTTGTTAATTATTCTTGTAGACACAACGCATGTTACCTTATTGTTGCTTATGCATTGCTGAATCGTTGTATTCACTAGTTGTCCTTAGTGTTGCAGGCTCAGATCCAACTACCAACCCATCGCAGGTCGGCAAAACTCTAGAAGAGATTGTAGAAGCCCCATCAGGACTAGATGAGTATATGTGATCACTCCACCGGAAAGCGACATGACATTAGGATAGGTCTCCTTTTGATATATGGGATGCATGTTGTTATGTCTTAGAGCATATCTCCTTGCATTTGGTGTTTTTGTTTTTGAAACCTCATTTGTCTCTTTAAAGACATATTCTCTTATTCTCCTTCATGTCATACTATGTAAATACTTTTTCTTTTATTTTGGTGTGTTCTCTTTTTAATGCAATGATACATATAGCTTCTGTGTACACTATGTTTTATACATGTAATTTATTTATTGCATAGACGAAGTTTAAGTGTGTATGCATGGAAATACGTATTTCACTGATTAGGTTTCAACTTAATCTTTGATTTCTTGCGCTCGGATTATGACATAATGAAACTCTGCATTCCTTGAGTTTCTGTGCAACTTCAATTCTCTCGTTCTTCATCATTATTGTTGTTGTCATCATCGCCACCATAGCCTTGGTCTAAGATGATTGATTGATTGCCCATATCCCACCAGCGGAGTACAGCTCTAATGTGCTCCAGATGTGCACTTGCCTGTAACAAAAGTTGCAAATTCGAAAAAAGTGTTCGGCCCGAGGCGATGCATTCAGATTTCAGAGCCAAAGGAATCTTTATTTTATTTTGTTATATATGTATATATAAACTCAAGAGGAATCTATTTTGCTTCAATTTGTCTCCACCACGTGATGATTGCATGAGAAGGGACTAACATAATATGACGTCGGCTATGTGAGGATCGATCCATCTACTCACTGGGCTGGATTTAGGCCAGATCTAAACAGATACTTGGACCCATTGTAAATTCAGATTCGGATTTAAGTCCAATGCTTAGACCCCAAATAAAATCTGGGTCCTTCATTCGGTCCACGTTTTGCATAGTTGAGGGCCCCAAATACCTGATGCCGCTGCCTTATTTTAGGTATATCTCATATTTGTGCGTAAGTAACTGGTTTTTTTTTGGGCCGAGTTCCCAGCCCTTTATTTGTGTTGTGTTTAGATTCAGGTTTTTAGATTGAACTAGAGTATGGGTACAAGTCCTGTAACCTTGATCCAATTGGGTCTAGTCCACATCGTTATCCATCGTGCAGGTTCAGGTCCACAGACAATATAAAATGATCAAACAAGGCCCATTTTCATCAAGCGCTCCAGATCATTAGTTCAAAATGGCCGAAACTCCACTTTACTTTGAATGTTATCAGGTGATGAACTGAAGATCATTAATTCAAAAACTTGAAAACTCCACTTAGAATGTTATCGGGCCAAGTCGATTGGAAGGCTTGCGCAAGTCTCAACCAAATCAAAACTCAAAACTAGATTGGATTCTATAACGAGATTTTAAGGAAATGTTGGTATGGGCTCACTTGGCCTACTTTACAGTCAATCTGAACTGCTTGCACTCACTGCCTCCCATAAAATTATCCCTCAGTCAAATTTGATACTTATCCACGTTTGCAGGCATGTCGCACTTGTGTAACTTTATACAATGATTAAAATTTAGACAACTCTTTGAGGCCTTCAAAACACTTATCTAAAATGATCAGTCACAGAGGTAAGTCAATGATCAAGCCACAATTTTTGTACTATTTGGAACGACTTGCCTGAGATTTACCGTGTTTTATATCCATAGTACAGAGCACAGGAAATGAAAAAATGTAGGGCCGGACCTACATACATTAATGTGAGGGCATAGGCACTCATCGGAGCTCAGTCTACTTTTAAAACTATTGTGAAAATTCTAAATTTCCTTCAAAATTTTACATAAAAATTCTAAAACCGGCCACAAAACCCATATGAAAATTTTATATTTATTCCCGAAACACGATTTTTTTTTTTTTTGGGTCTACACTCTTCAAACAAAAATTCTGGACCCACCACTAAATATAGGTATGCTTGTTACGAGCAATTATAAACATGATTAATAGTATGAATTCATGTTTTAATCCAAGCTCGATAAGTTTATAATGAGGTAAAAGTTGGAAAAATCTCAAATGAGGCCTTAAGTTTTTGCCTTATTTCAAAAAAGGACATAAGTTTTAAAACTTTTCAAATTAGTCCTTAAGTTTTCTAGAAGTTTTCAAGTAAGGACATCAGTCCATTTACAAGTATTTCTTAGTGACTTTTTCCTCAACTTTTTTAAAATACTATAATTATCAATCATTTAAAGCCATAACATGATTTCAACAGCTACTACATGTAGCCGATCACCGCAGGGACGTTAGTTGTTCTTGATCATCGTAAGGAAGCTGGAGAAGAAAGTGAAGAGAATATAAAGAAATTGAGTAAGAGATTTAGTTTAATAAAGGGTAATTTGTGTATTTTAAGAAAATTAAGGGAAAAATTACTAAAAAATAGTTTTAAATTGATGGATGTCCTTAATTGAAAACTTTTTAGAAAACGTTGGGACTAATTCAAAAAGTTTTGAAACTCTTGTCCTTTTCTGAAACAAGAAAAAACTTAAGGGCTTATTTGAAATCTTCCCTGAAAAGTTTAACTTACTTAATTGACTTTGATGTTATTGTAATTCAAGGAAAGATGTTAGTCACAGTCATGTGATGAATAGAAGTGCAGAGAAAAACACTCTTTCACAATACTTTCATCTTTTTGTACAAAGAAAAATACGACTCAAACTTATTTAACAAAGAAGATTTTATAAAAGAATAAAGGATTTTATAAAAAAAAAAAAATCTTCTTAAAGTCACTCTATACCAAAAAGGACTCCAAAGATATGATAGTAGTCCTATAGGTAGTTTTTAGTTTAAGTTTTAAAAATCTGAGTTGTGTGGGGATATTTCTGCTCACCCATGTACACGAGTGGGGATATCTCTATTCATTTTCTTTTTCTTCTTCTTCCTCTTCTTTTCTCCTTCGCTCCACTCTTTCTTTCTTTCTTCTTCCTTTCCCTCCTTCCTCCATTCTCTTCCTTATTTCCTAAACCTCTAGCTCCAAGAAGAAAACTCTATCTTAGCATAGCCCATCCAAACCAATCTCCACCCTACATTAGTTTCTCACACCACAACCACAACCGTAGCCCTACTCGACACCACCACTACTGGCGTCAGACTTGTCATGACCTGCATCCACATCATCCACATCATAGGCATCCTCGCTCTCTTCTTCGGTGTATCCTTTGCTATGGGGCTAAAGAGAGGCTAAAAAAAAAGGTTTTTCTTGCCTTGATTTGGATCTAAAAAGAGATCTGAAAAAATGAGGTTTTTTCATTTAGGATGTTGCTTACAAAAAATGTGTTTCTTTATGAAGATTTTAAAATGAAGTTTGGAAAGATGTTTTTTTCTTTTTTTTTTCTTTTAAAGATAGGATGGAAGTGTGTTTGTTGTGATCCAAAGAAATGAGGAAGGAGGAAGAAGAAAAAGGAGAAAAAAAAAAACTAAGCAAAGGAGAAAAGAAGAAGAAAAAAAGAGCGAGAATATCCCCGCCTGCGTAGTTGGGTGAGTGGGGATATCCCCACCCAACTCATATTCGAAAATTAAATAAAAAAGGATCCTTGGCACTATTATGGTGAAATCATATTTTTAGGGTCTTTTTTGGTATAAAATAACTCTAAGATGATTTTTTTCAGCAAAATCCTCAAAAGAATACCACTTATTATTCAAATTAGTGTCTTTGAAAATTGATTTTTGATACTTCATTTTTCATCAACTGGGGCAAATGTTTTTCCATGAGACAATGCAAGTTTTTAGCGTGAGTTTTTGTGAGTAATGTACAAGCCTTTCCGATGGAAATTTTGAAAACGTGAAACATCTTGCGAAAAAGCAAACGTTTGTAGACTTTTATTTTTATAGCACTACACAAAAGTGCCCTAAGACTTTCCATGAAATCAAGCTGTACTCTCACTTTCATTCGTTGCTTACCTGTTTTTGTGATGCATTCCCTAGTGAAATCATGGACAATTGAAGGAGAGTATTGTAGCATAACCTACAAAGTTTTGAAACTATACTCAGGCCTTTTCCATAATTGTAACAGCAAACGGCCCATTTGTTTGTAGTGAAAAGGAACTCGAAGAAACGAATCTTCAACTATCACCCATGAAAGTTTGGGTACCATCTATTTCTCCATCTTGTATCCTCTAACTCTTACCTCTTTAATAATCTTTTGTTGAACCATACCATGAATTTTATGAATTCAATTTCATACAAACAAACAAGTTGTGATGGCCCATTTGGATTTTTGACATGTTGAAAAATAGGTTATAGGATTCGGGGGTGTTCCCAAATATGTGATTTTCTAGATTGTAAGTAAACACATAATATGCAGCGAAAAATAAAATTAAAGCAAATGAGCAACCACCACAAGAAAACACCACTTTTACGTAAAAACTCAATCTAAAAAAAAGGCCATGAGTCTAAACTGAACCAACAATCAAGCACTATGAATTTCGTAGTACAAAATGATATACTCATAACCCTTATCCAGTTCTTGAGCAACCTAAAAATTGTGATTCCTCTTGCACAGACTCACTCTGTCACGACCTTCTACCGCTTATTGCAACAGATCCAATCAACTAGACGCTTTCTAGTTGTTATACTTGACTCTTTAGATGATCTTCCGTAGAGAGATGTAAAATACTAGAATCTCTAGAATAAAGCTTCATTATTTTTCTCTCTAATGAATGCTCTAGAGAAAAAGCGTGATCTCAAATGTGTAATCTCTAGTCATAATAATAAGATCTATGTATCTTTAAGGTTGAAAGAGGAACATTTAAATAACCCCAATTTCATACCTCATAATAATGTAAAACTCAAATTATTAATTTTGGCACCAAAAAAAAAAAAAAGTTTCACACAATGGTAGTTTTGTAATTTTTGTGCGATGACAGTTTCATAATCATGAACAACACAATTTCCACAAACTTTTCGAGGCTATAACTTTGTCGTTTCAGCTCTTATTTATGTAATATTGGGCTCTACGAACATCTACTCGAAATGATCTTTCCAAGGGTAAGTAACTTACCCATATCCAACACTCGGTTTATAGGATATGACAATTTTAATCCAAATACCTTCATTTAGCTTTTCGGACAACTCATGCAACAGTTCATTCTAAAACAAATACAAAATACAATTTAATGGACTCTAAGTTTTTCCAATACTCAAATTCTTACACATGTGAAAAAAACTACTTGTAGTATTAAGGAGAAATTGGAAGAGAAAAAGGTTTCCTTTTATCTATTTTCTCCTTTCCTCCAAACGATCCTAAATATATATATATATATATATATAAAAGAGAAAATATCACTGTGTATTGTCAACGGGCAAGTTTGGCAACCAAATCTTGGGGAAAAAGATTTATGACCAAATAATCATGGAATACCCACGTTTTGGCAATTGTAATTCCTAGAGATTTTGTCATTCTTAGAATCCTTATTTATCCCCCAGCGAATGACCCGGCTTTTAAAAGGAGCCTCATGTGAGGTTAAGACCAAGTCACACACAAAAATACCTAGGATTAAGACATGCAAGTTTTAGATGGGACTTATGCACCACATCTAGTCTTTTAGATTTTTCATACCCTCTCTCTCTAGGCGAATGTTAGTCAAACCCCACATCCTTCCATAAGGGGGCCACTGGCATGCATACGTAAAATATCCTCATTTGAAAGGGGGACCATGGGAGTGGATGCAATTGTTGAATAAGTAGATTCCTCATCAATTACCAAATGTGCCCTAAAAAATTTTCAGCTATAAAAATCGTCTGTGAGGATAGTGATGTTCAAGGGGAGTGAGGAATCTTCACATCGGCAGATTCCATGTTCACATTCCCAATTGGGGTTGGGACCGTTGGGTAGATTCTTTTGGCCGGCCCTTGATAGCGACCAAATCCTAGGAACATACGCTACCCATATAGGAAATATACACATACCTCTGCTTTCTAGGAAAGGAAAACAAGAAAATGAGGACATATAAATGCAATACCGTCTCTGGTATCATTCAGGTGCACTTCCACGCTTGCATTCTTTGATCCATACGCCAACCATGTCTGGATTGAAGAGAGCATTGTCTTCCCAAATGCATAAACAGCTGTACAATAATAAGAAATTCTCATGGAGAGTGGAGAGCCTTATCTCTGCTAGAAACAGATGAACCAATAATCATTCTGCAAGTCACTTGTCCTTGGCTATTCATTTCCTATGGTTGCATCTATATTCCAGAGTCCTCTTTCCCTTTTTTTTTTTTTTTGTTCAATTTCTCTTTTATGCATCTGTGTCTTTATATGAAGGATTTTTTGTTCCTGTCATGTTTGGTTATGGAAATTTTATGGTTTGTTTTAATCATCATGTATGATATAATCAAGGTCTATTTCCTGTATATCCGGGTGATTGATATTGCTAGATCTTTTTCTTTGTTAGCTTTTGAAAAGAGAATAATCAAATATACTGGGCCTTCTTGCATCAGCATGTGTAATTTACTGTCCTGAAGTGTTGATCTCGGACAAGTGGGCCCCACTCTTTGGTTTTAATGGCTAGTGATCTAACAGGATACAGGATACCCCAACACTTTTCCTCAGTGAAAGATCTAGCCCTCAAAACTAGAAATCTTAGCCTTTTTTTCCTAACCATTTGTTTTATAGGTCAGAAATTGAATGGCTAGGATCTTCTAATCTAAGATTTTTTGGGCTTCTCCTGCCTGATCAATGATCAGGGTGATGGTAGGATGGATCCCATTTGTCTGGAACGGTTCATTTGGACAACTGTTTATGTTCTGGTGAATCAAGATTTAGCACCCCCATCATTCCTCTTAATCTCCAGTATTTCTCAAAATTAAATGCTTCTTGTCTATCTTCATAAAATGTAAAGCATCAAGCTTGCCAAACTCTTGCACTTTCACAGACATTGATTAATTCATGTATAAGAAAACAAGCATTCAAGATGGAGAAGACACAAACACCACTAATACAAATTATATGGCCTTCACCAAGACAAGTAGAGATAAATGCCATATTCACTGCCTAACACATAGATGCTTTCTAGCTCATATTTTCTTCTCCCCTTTTCTTAAACTAGTATAGTCAAATCATGTCTCCCGGAGCCTAACCAGAAAAGCTTTGGTGCATGGTAACTAATCATTCTTCAACATGGCATCTGAGGAGAGCTAGATTCATAGACACTTAGAGTGCCCCTGCTTCCATGAGGAGTGGACGCAGAGAGCCACTGATGTGTAGAGTCATTATCCTATCAGTGGACCCCACTAGTTGCCCGCCGATGAAAACGATGGGCACAGGAGGGCTACGGCCTAATAGCCTGGCAAGCACCTTCTCCATTTCCCTTCCATTAGGGTCCTTGTCGAGCTCGTGGACGGCTGGATTGACCCCGATCTCACTAAACAGTGTCTTGATGGTGTGGCACATGCAACATGAGCTCACGCTGAAAATCATCACTGGGTGTTGGGAGGTCATAGCCAACACCCTCTCCATTTCAGATGAAAGAGCTAATCAATGAGGGAGTGCAAGGAATGTAATTCTTCCAAATGAAGAAGCTATCCCTGACGTGAGAATGAAACTAGGAACACAAAAAAAATTACTTGTGGGTCTCAGAGAACTTATCTAAAAACTGGATACTAATCCAAAGTTGAGTGAACAAATCGCGTAGAAGTGATCTTAAATGACTCACTTTAGAAGTGGGGATTGAGAAACTCAAGTGAGGATTACTTCTTTTTTTTTTTTTTTTTTCAAGTGGAAGGTGTCTCTTTTTTCGAAATTTGGATGGAAGTAAGAGAAGAAGAAGTGGTCTAGGGAGGAAAGCTAGCTTGCAACTTTGCTAGCTAGCACACAAGGCTTGGTTGTGATGAAGTTGAGTCCCCTGATGGGGCTTATTTATACATGTACAAGGGGATGGTGGATTGTATGTTAAGAGAATGTTCCATAGATTTTTTTGCTCTAAAATTCTCAACTTTTATTCTTGGTAGTGCCAGACCATTCTGGAATCGGAATAAGATGGAAACTTGTTGTGCCCCACCAACAAAGATGCTCCAATCATGTGGTCCTCAAGAAATCTACAGAGATTGGCATCTTATTTTGTTTAGACTTTAGACCAGTCAAACTCGGTTATTCCTCAGAACCACTGTTCTGACTTTATAGTGAATCTGGCCCGATTTAGTGATAGTATTCGCACCCCCGATGGGCCTATCTCAGAACCAACCCAAATCAACCCACTAACGGGTGCTTCAGTGTCTTTCACAATGCTAAATTTGTTAAATATGTTGGTTGGGCTAAGTTGGTTACAGGACTTTATTAAGGGGTCGGTTCAGCTTCAACATGATAACTTACTGTGTTAAAGTTGGGCCCTGGCCCACCCACAATCTAGGACAACTAATGTTAGTTTGAGTTAGAGAAAAATAAGGCGTGGATATGGGCTCAAGCTGGCCCATTTGCAAGTTGAAAGGCACATTGGAATGTACTTTGTATGGATCCGAAAAAATATCTTCACTTTCAAGGACCAGATTCGGTCGATATTGGCCATAAATTAGCAACGTCCTCGATCAACCAATTTCAAAAAGAAGAGGAGGAGGAGGAGGAGGAGGAGGAGAAATCCTACTTTAAAGAGTTGCTTATTCAATAAGTTGAATTAAACAGCAAGAACATCATCAAACAACGCTACTCTGTACATCATTTCTGTCCCCTTGGAAGAAATTCTGTCTCCTGATGAAATACCACCATTAGTTGGGAATACACGGCTGTGAGTTTGTGTGCCCTTAAAGACCCTAATATCGATGGCAGTCTTCTCAAATTCTCTTATTCTTAATACTTTTGGTGAAATGGAAAGTATTGTAGACAACAACAAGAAGTGAATAATTTGATATTTGTCTCAAAAAGAAACGCAGTAATAAGGGTGGGATTTGATGTGCTAGTTGGTCATGGATAATAGCTTTAGTTGCCGCGGAAACATAAATTTATAATTGTAGGGCCGCTACAAACACGACTAGGACAGCATTTATTTGGATCAAGCACTATATGTAAATATCCGTGACTAATCTATCTACAAGAGATCAGTCACATGAGATTCCTCTTCACTATCGAAGGACAAGAATGGATACCCTTAAGGTAGAAGATGATGATGGATGGTTTAGATCTAAATTTCTTGTGGCATATCTATTTATAGCATTTTGCTTAATGGGTGATAAACTCCAATTAAAATTTGAAGAGAGAGATAAAAAGGATAGAAAAGTTGGATAAAACTCAAACGAATTCTATCCTTATCATCACACATGTCAAATTCAAATATTTTCCTTGTGAGGGAGACTCTGTTAAGGTCCACCCATATATAAACACAAGTGGGCCCATACATATGCCAACAATGGACACCATTATATGGTGGAAGATTAGATTGGCATGGGATGATCGGTTGATGAGATTGCCTAACAAAGATCTTGGAACATGAGATATTTGCAATGAGGCTTTTCATAAGATGCTGTTTGGCCAGTTGTTTGCATGTTCCATTCCATCAGGAAGGAGAGGGAACCTTGGTGCAGCATGTGCTTCGGCTGTGGTCCTAACCAATCTTGTTGGGCTGGAATTTATTCAAAGGCGGCTAATCCTCCATGTTTGGAAAAGCATGCTCATAAAGGCTATGATTAAATGCAGGTGGCAATTCCTGTCCTAACCCACCAGCATGGAGTGGCTGAACCTTTTCATTTTGGGTTGGGTTTTGTTTGACATTTCTAATCCGATTAAGAGATGGATTGGGCTTGGAATCTGTCTTTTCTTGCTGTAAGCCCAACAACCTGACCACCTAGGAGGAAATTATTCTCTTAAAATTCCAATTTCCCAGCACAAAGGTGGGCTAGAAGCTATATAAGAAATAACAGTGGTTCAAGACAAGCCCAGTGATCCACCCACTTAACCCGTTTGTGCCCCACATGATCCGAAGGAGAAAGACTACAGTGGACAATCCCAATATGCAAGAAGAAGGTACTGCATAAAAAGTGAGATATCATACTATATTCATCTTAAGAGAAGAAAAATGCCATTAAAGAAAAATAATCATGAGAAATAAGCATCCGAACACACTAGCTTTGCTGATCACAAGAAGATAGGAGATTATTTTATGAAAATAAAAATGAAAGCATCCAAACGCAAGGAAACATCTTGGGCATGTCTGATTCATGTAATTAAATACCTAGGACTATATCGTTACAGGTAGTTAATGAAAATTGAATTAAGAGAAAGGGAAACGAGTTTCTCTCCACATCTATAGTAGTTCATTGTTTAAGAAAGTTAAAGACCCATATACATCCTTACTTCATATCCTTTTTTATTTTCATGACTCTAGGTATTTCTCGTTATCTTAGCCTTTAGACCTTTCACCTCTAGCTTGAAAGTTACCTATTTCTAATTAACAAGACCTATTCCCACCTAGAATTTGTATTTGGGTGGGGTGGACTTTATGCATTCTTCGATTATATTCTTTGTGCTAACTCTCCCATATAAGGCTATATTTGGCTTGGAAGATGTACAATTAGGTAGTGGTGAAAACAACCCAACACACATAAGGAAAAAAAAAAAAGACCCCTTCTTGACCATTCCCTCCTTTCTTTCCTTTTTTAATCCTTTCTCCCTCATTCATCTCACCTTAGAAGAGGACAAATCTGAAATAACTTTTCTTTTCATGGAATTTAACTTTCCACTTATCATATATCTTATGGTAAGAAGAAAGCCTTTGACCAGTGGTTAAGAGAAAGAAAAAAACACATTAAAGGTGCGGAGCGAGAGAAAGATAGAGTCACATCAACTCTTGCTTTTTCTCCAAAAGTTTTTTTTTTTTTAATGACTTCTTCCCCAAACGTTAGTAGCGGAAGGGGTCTTAGTTTTGAAGGTGATGCGGAATTCATTTTGTAGGCGGGGCGTAAGCCATGCTTCCAATAGCGATTCATCCGTGTTTTCCAAATCAACCGAGTGCAGCTGCACCTACATACTATAATGTGAGTCCGCCCTTAATTTCCTGAGAGTACATATATAGCCACGCACACAATATCAGGATAACGGAAAAGATGGGAGTCAAATTCGAGACCTTAAAGAGAAAACCAAGACTCAAACCAACTAAGTTTCCGCCTTGACGACCTCATTTCAAATCACCCATCACATTTTTAATAATCCTTCTGTAGAGCTCATTTCATTCCGAATTCCTATATATTTTATGTAGATGCCCATAATGTTCTTATTTGGAATATAGGATGATTCCAACATTATAATCTTGCGATTAAGCAAAATGAGCACCTACTAACTATCCTATGGGTTTTTTGCTTATGGGAAATAAAAAAAAAAAACTCTTTGACTTTCAACTTCCTTCTTTGTATTCCCTGCTCACTACTTCTCCAAAGCCACTGTGACACTTGCCACGTTAAAAAACCTGTCTCATTTTAACACGAGTCTCTCTCAAGCACATGGGACTCTGTCTCCTTCACGTGCGTTCAACATGCACTTTTCCTATAAAATTGAGTAGAAAAACTCTTCAAAAAATGTAACATCTTTCTTAGGCCTTTTTCACTTCCATGATAGATCCAATTGGGCCCCACATAGGGGCGCTCAGTAAAATTTTTATCAACTTTCGTTCATTTTGACTCCATTTCCTCTTCATATTATTAAAACATGCAAAACCTTTGAAGGAAAAAATCGTATGTATCTGTCGATGTGATTTTATTTTAATTAAGAATCAAAATATAAAATAAGTGCGAATCAATTTATCACACTGATACTCAGTATTGCGTAAGGGCTGGCTTCTTACAAAATTCTACCAAAAGATGTGGTTACTTTACATCCCAACCTTTGGGCGAACAATTGGGCACTGTTTGCCAACAACAATGACATTTGGGAAATGTTGTGACCTCTGGTTGACATGGGAAGGGATTCCATAGGGACCATAAAAGCTACAGCTGATTGTTTAGAACACAGCCCACTGAAGAGGAGGTGACCTGTCCTGTCCATTGGGTGGTCCAAATCCAAAGAGAACATGGACTAATTGCTGGATTCTACTTTACAGATTCATGTTGCAGACAATCCAAATTATTACGTGTCAAAACTTTGGGCTGGCCCACGGATCAGCTACCCCAATCCCAATCTGATTCGACTTTTGGCTGAATTTAATGGATGGGGACCCGAGCATCCATTATGTTCTGGCCTAAGTTGGTTGGGGCCCGGAATTTGAATGGCAAAGCTGAGCTAGAAAGGCATGGTCTAGCCTGCTTTGTAAATTAATGTGTGGTTTATTTTCAGTATGCAAGGTTTGGTTGGGTCATTTTGGGGCTAAGCATGGTTGGAGAAGTCTCCAAATTGACTCTTAACTCTCCTGGTTTATCTCATTTTGATGACGGATCTAGTCAAAAATAAAAGAGACTCAGCTAGGTCATCTCATTTTAATTTGTTTACATTTAATATGATATCCAAACATGTTCTTGTACGCAATTCAAATAAAGCAGAGGTACTAACTATTTGGAAAGGCCATCGATTATTTTCTAGGGAATATAGTAGTCCGCTTGTAATGGATTGTGATTTCTATATTGTGATTGCTAAGTGGAAGTTTAACCCTTAGAAACTTTAATTCTACTTCGCCATCAAACTGTCTTTAACGGTTAACCGAACCATTGACTATTCAAAATCAAACCAAATAGAATTGCAAATAAACGGATTGGATTAGTTAAAAACCAAATAATTCGCATTTTGTTTGGGAAAAAAATAAAAAAATCTAAAACTTGAGATTGTTGTAAAGGTCTATACAAAAAACCAACACAATAAAGCCCCAATGCAAAACCTATTGCAAAGCTTTGCACTTAGTCCATTGCAAGGAGGGGTTTGGCTTTATAGAAAATGTGAGAAATATGTTTTCTATCATCAACCGATGTGGGATAAGGTCCTATCTTTTTTATAATTTAACAACATGTCATGCATTTCACCAATCCCACATCGAGCGTAAAAACTTCTCTCACTCCCATTTGTCATCTTTAATTATGTTTCACCATATTGTGTTAAATACAAAAATTACATTATATATAATGTTTAACCAACCAATAATATATGTTTATTTAAATATATTCTATGTCAACGATTTGATTCAATTTAAATCCGTGGACGAAGGATAAAATCCATCACCATACTGTCACCAATAGACTAGGATTTTTTCAATCCATGACCAAACCATTAACTATCGGTTTTGCTAAAAATTTGGGGATCAGAGCAATGTGATTCAATTTTATAAATCGACGGATTTTTTTTACACTCCTGTCTCCTTCAATCATGAGATTAGATTTGCTAACCCCATGGTAGATGTGTTAGTCAAGAAAGGGGTTAATAGGTTGCTTCCTTGGGTTGGAGTGGTTATGTAATTAGTTGTCCTGTCTTCGAGGTTGAGAGTGCTGCATCTCTCTTACATATTTGTCCTTCTACCTATTCTGTTCTTTCAGTATTTCTTATGCTTATCGTTTAATGAAATCTTTCGTTACCATTTCAAAAAAAAAAAAAAAGGATAGATCTTGGCATGTAAATGTGGGCCATGCCAATGCTGGCCCTGCCGTGCATGGGCCAGGCCCCTTTTTTTTCTTTTTTTAAATTTTTTTAGAGAGCAATGCTTGGAGAAAAAGGAATAAATATGGGAGAAAAAAATTAACAATAAAACACAAACAAATGAACAATACTTGGAGAAAAAAAAATGAATTATATTATATTTTCTCAAATGAAGTTTACAAAGACTTTGATGATAATATACAAAAACTATAAATAAAATTTACAAATTATTGATAATTTCAACTTTATAAAGTCCTAATAAGAAAAAAAATTACAAGTATAAAAATTTTGTGAATTACAAGTATAAAAATGTCTGTCTAAGTGTCACTCTAAATCTCACACTCTTGAGTAAAATTTTAGGAAAAATACAAGTCATTTAATATTTCTGGAATAATATGAATTATGATTTATGAAGATACATCTAAAGCTAAGAAGTCATCTTTGATTTCTTCATCCATTATCAAGTTTTGCTTCCTTTTTCTCCTAGAAACCAATCTCTCAAGCACATACATGTATCCTTCATTATTTCTTCTTATTGCATTATTCTTTTGTTGTCGATTAGTCTTCCACCTGCACTAAAAGATTGCTCTACGACAACTATAAACACTAGAATTGTTAGTAAATCACAGGCCATAATGGAAAGCACGAAAAAGCTTAATTCACTTGCTTTCCACTATACCAAAGAGATTGAAATCGGTCTCATTGTCCAGGACTTCAACCAGAGGTATTTGTAAATACAATAATAATTCATTGATAGATTGACTGGAAGAAAAGGAACTACTTCCACTTCAAACTTTATTTTTAAGAAAGCTCTATATAGCCTTCTTCTTCCCTTTTTATTGTTGGGGAGGGCCCAAAGGAGTAAAGGGTGTTTCCAATCTACCACATCCAATATAATATCTTATTAATTGATATTTAATTGTAGATATATTATTTATATTCATAATATTATTTATTGCTTCAAGTAAAGTTTCTAAACCTATTAATTTTAACCTATGATCTAATATAGAGGCTTAAAAAAAATGCTAGTGTAACATTGCTCCAGTATTTTAAAAACTTTATTGTCATTGGTCTACACATTTTTTGAAAATTTTGTATATTTTTATATTAAAAAAAAAACAATACTAATTTCATCAAAGTGATTTGATACTTGAAAAGCTATGGGATAATAAATCCCAGAAACAATAAGGTTGCATCATAAAAGACTTCTAAAAAATCGCTAATTATTTCAAGACTTTGCCAATGTTCTTCACCTATAAAAATATTTGCATGTGATAAATGTAAAGCACAATATTGATTAACTACACTTTTATAATTTATTGTTTTCTTAACATTTGATAGTTAAAATCCCACTAATATTTATACCAACTTGTGTTTGTTTGGGGTTTTTATTTAGATTTCTACAATTTTTCTTTTTGGATATTTTCTAGAAGAAGATGAAAAAATGAAACCTACAATGTATTCAATTACTTCTATTATAAGCTTAATAAATCCTAAACTCTTTTGTACTATGAGATTTAAGATGTGACATACACATCTATTGTGAAACATCATCCTATTTAAATTAAGTGTAAGCTCTTATTTTAACATGTCAATTGCAAGAGCTTGCATTATTTAAAGATATAGATAATATTTTAGTATGAATATTATAGTCTCTTAATTTTTTTTAGGATAATGGCTTCTATCCAAGCACCACTATGTGAGTACTCAAGTAAAGAGAATGAAATCATTCTCTTCTGCATAGTCTAGTTACAATCAATATATTGTGCATTTATTGCAATACACCCAACACTTTGTTTTGATGTCCATAGATCTTAATTTAATGTTAATTTTCCTAGTATGTTTTGAATACCAGCTTTTAAATTTTCTCTTTCCTTTTTAAACATTTTTATTACATCATTTTGTACAATGTTTCTAGAAATTGTTTTAAACAAAGAAGGAAGGGGGGGGGGGGGGGGGGGGGGGGGGAGGGTGTGGGGTAAAAAGGCCTATTTTCTAAATTCTTGAAATGATTCATTTTCAGCAATTAAAAATAGTAATTGATTAATTACAATAAATTTAGAAGTTGATATCTTGCATTAGAGAGGTTATATGAAAAAAAACCTAAACTACCACTAGAAGAAGTTTGGGGTAATTGAACTTAAACCCCACTACCACCTGCCCTTGGATTACATCCAGCATGTTTATGTAGACATGATTTCAAGTGTCTAATAAGATGACTAATGCCAACTATTGACTTACAACTATAATGTTCTTTACGAAAATCACATCAAGCCTTTTCCACTGTTTTTCCAATGGGATCAGTAACCATTAAATTTCAAAATATTCCCAAACTCCAAAAGTTCTTTTTTTTTTCTTTTTACCAAATGTATCTTTGTTTGAGATACATTTGGAGCATTGCTTTCTACATTTTCTTGTTCTACATCCAAATATTCTAGATCAATATCATTTAAGCTAAAGTCCAGGTTGAAGTTTTCTTAAGATCCAACCATTTTATAAAAACAAAAGTTTGAAAAACACAAGAATAAGGAATTATAAATATTGTGTTTGTTATGATAATTTATATAAGAAAGGGGAGAAAATGAGACTTATTGTATAGTATCAATATGTATATGCTAATTAAAAACTGATATTTAAATTAATAAATATCTTAAGAGCTTAGAGAGAGAGAGAGAGAGAGAGAGAGAGAGAGAGAGAGAGAGATCTTTTGGCCATTCACCTCCATGCTCCAAATTAAGAGATGAAAAGTGAGAGCTTTAGAGAACTTAGAGAGAGATTAAAGAGCTTTAGAGAGATAATGAGAGAGCTTTATAAAAGTATGTTGAGAAATGAGGAGGAAGTATTTATAGGTTTTAAAAAAGGTTGAAATGACACAAAATACCCTTTATTTTACTATTATTTGGTAGTTGGGGAGGATAGAATTGGTAAAGGATGAAAAAGACACAAATACCCCCTCCCAATTAGTGTTTCTTGGTTGTTGGGATGGTAAAAGGGTCAAAACACCCCTTAAACATTTTTTTACTTTGTTTGTGTTGTGGGGGAGCTAGGGGTGGGGAGCTTTTAAATTTTGCTGACCATGAGTGCAGTAGCCCAGCGCCCTCGATCCAACACGCTGTGGCCAACGCGCAAGCCGTGTAGTGCTGGGCCGTGGCCCACGACCCCTAGGCCTAAGCACAGGCCGTGCTGGTCTTCGACCTGCAATTTTGTGGGCTAGGTCGTGTTGAGCCTTGGCGGTTCACCCTTATGTACATGCTTAGGTAGAGCTGATTTTAAATTATTAAAGTCTATTTACAAGTAATTATACTTGAGGTTAGAAGTCTGCAATTTCAAAATGATGATTTGAATATAATTTGAAACATATATTTGATCGTTTACAAATTGCTATTTGGATTAACAAATTATTTAATATGCAATTTTTTTTCTTCTATTTTTTTAATTGTAGTGCTTCTTGCATATATAAACTTTTCAATGCAAGTTTATTATCATGAATGCATGTAAATAAATGTATATTATATTTTATAAGTAATGGATTCGTTTTTTTAATATTTTTGAAATTATTTTAAAAAGCATGACTTTTCCAAGTTTAAGCATTGACTCTATTCAAGTTAGTTTTTTTTTTTTTTTTGGCATTGGATGAGTCAAGTAGGAGTCATGAGTTTTCCAACCTTAGGGCTAAATATCTCCCAGCACATTTAGCTAGTAGGTCAAAAGATAGGCCTCAACATAGACCACCAGTCTAAAAACAACTGAAAACCATTCCAACAAGGTTTACTCTCAGGTTAACTGACCCGTTCGGCTATCAAATTAACAATTCAGCCCCTTGTCAAAGACTTGATGGCATGACATAGCCCAATGAACTGGAAGGTTTAATCCTTTTAGTAAGCAAGTAATAATTTGGTTTTGGTCTAGATTTAACTATGACCCTTTAATAAATGAACTACCCAAAGCAATATATGTCTACAAGTTAAGGTGGCAAGAGGGTCGAGTCGAGCTAAATAGGTCGGACCCACTTATGAAATGGGATATGCACTATTGACTTGCACACGACCAGCTTATTAAACGGGTCAAAACCTCCTAACCCGCACCCACTGCGGGTCAACCAAACCAGACGTGCTTTAACCCACATAACCATTACAAGTTACTTGGGTCGGGTTGACCCAACTAACTCACATCCATCTAGTGGATATATTGACTCAATCGTGATTTTCCACATGACTCAGACTAACTTATATGCTGAACCTAATCCTATTTCATTTTAACAACAATTTGAGGTGTAGACCCTTGTTAACAAGAAATCGCATCATAAACTCATTATTTCATATAGAATTATGGTCTTAATTAGGCAAAATGCATTGTTTTTCACTGATATTCATCATTTTATGCATTTCATCTTTAAGTTGTGAATTCATGCAAATCATATACATTCATTGCATCATTTCAACATTTTATGTAATTTTTCAATTTTTTGAAGTATCCTAGTTGGATTAGGACTCTTTCCGCAAGAGTTCCAATTCAATCAGGACTCTTCAATACTTCAATGTTTGAGTTAGTTTCTGTAGGGAATTGGAATTTTAGGAACCATAGAACACTAGTGAGGATTTTGAGAAAAGTCATAGTTGCATTAAGACTATAATACAGGACCCACTTCAGAACACAAATAGTCACTTTGGGACCCGCATTGCTAAATTAGAGCTGAAAAGAAAAAATACTGAAGATAGAAGAAGAACTCACCAACTGTACCCCACACACACAAATATATGGTCTCACATTTGTAAAAGTCAACAGGGGGGTCCACTCATCTTATACAAGTTCAAGGGTCCTAGTTGAAGGAGAAGATCTCTTGTGAGGCCTACCATTCAAGGAAGAGAGATGTCCCACATGGCAGGGTCCGCATTAACTGCATATTTGGATTAATTTAAATTACCTCTTAAATAATTCAAAGAGGACAACCTTAGTGGAAGTAAGCATTAAGGAGTTTGAATGAACCATAACTTGTTCCCCATTACTTAGATTTAAATTCAAAATTTGTGCAGAGATATATTCCCCTTCAATTCAAGCTTTGAAAGTCAATTACATTTTTCTCAAAACAACATATCTTAAAGAGTTTATTACTCTCTATATGAGCGTCGGATCAATATAATCTACCTACCATTGGAAATCTATTTCAAAGTAGATGTATGTGGAGCCCAAGTTTGTATAATTCAAAGCTAAATTGATAAAGTTACAAGCCTGGGAAGTTGCATGTACATTTTTAGATGGAGTTGCAAATAAAAACTACACCGTTGAATGTCATTTACCGCACATCTCAAGCGAGACCACAGCTAAGGAGAAGCCCTTGTTAGAGATAAACTCTATTTGCGCAAAGAGCCCAATCTAATCCTATCTCCACCTAACGTAGCCACTAAGTCTCCCACTGGCTCAAAAATCTATCAACAAACCACAAAAAGAAGACCATATTCAATCAATGTGGGATTGCAGGAATTATAAAAGAAGCCCATGAAAAGGGAAAGGGGGGGTCCCACGCTCTCTCTCTCTCTCTCTTCTCCACTTATTCTTCCTCCATAAATTTTTTCTTTTTACTTTTAAGGTATTATTGGAGCCTTGTTCCAAAAACTAGGATTTTAGAGGAAAGATTCTCAGAGAGTGATCGTTATATAGTAATGTTTTTTATGGAAATCATTTTGAAGTTTTTGACAATGTCTAGCTAGTCTTCTTGATAAGAGCAAAGCATCAAGCTAAGTACTCAATTTATTTACTTTATGCAATTTTTCTTTTTCTAATTGTCTTTTCTTAATGTGTTTTTAAAGTTATAATAGAACTATCTTCATGCCAATGGTAGCCTTTATTCTATATTCTTAATGAATTGATTTTGATCATCTATACTTACTTTAATAGATTATGCTTAGGGCTGTGTTTACTTTGATAGTTTATGCTTAGTTGATTGATGATGCTTATGATTTTCATGCTTTTATGAGATGAAGGAGAACTTAGACTTAGAAGTTTATTTTCTATAAAAAGAAGGGTTTTGCAATAGACAAATATTTCGGATCAAAAACATTAATTTATTTCTAATCTAAGTTATATCTGAGACAGGAATTAAATTGATTGCATGAATTAATTTATTGGGTGTACTTAGTGGATTCTGGATCTTCTGATTTGTGTTCTCTTATTGATTTTTCTGCATTTTTAATTTTTCAGCTTTCAATTTGTCACACATCACTCTTAAACTTTTGTTTAAAATGTTCAAAATTTCAATTCTTAACTTAGTACAATTCTACGTGAGATCGACCTATATTTGCCCCTGTAATATGCAGACCACTGTACACTTGCAGCTTGTATTGAATTTATTGAATACACATCAACCTTAACTTTGCATTGACAAAAAGTGAATCCAAGGTCAATCAACGTTTTTTATTTTCTATACATTGAACCAATTGGTGCATACTCTAAGCCTTTTGTGAATGTTTTGACGAAGCCCAACTTCGTTTCAGGGACATGAGACTTGTTACTCAATTTTCCATCTATAAAAGGTGGGGTCTAATTGGCCACGATCCATTCATCATTTTCTATCCCATGGATTGAAACAATCCAATTCAATTCTAGCTCTTTTCCATGTCTATTGTATTTTTTTCATATCCACAATCCATATCCTAAGAAACAAGAGCAAATAAAAATGTTCTTGACTAAGCTGACAAAAAGCATACTTGAGGAAAAAAATAGAAAAAGAGTTATTTAATCCTTGAGTATAATATATTTTTTAAATAATGATTGTTAAAATGGAATAGTAGAACTAATAATAATAAAAATATAAAATAAGGTTTTCTTTAAAACTATGTCAAAATAAAAAAAAACTCTACAAGATTAATCATTAATATCTTCTAGTTGAATACTGGAGGCTACAATAGAAAGTGGATATCATTTGAGTAAAGTGGCTATCATTTCGATTTTTGCCTATTTGGAATTTGAAATAATAATTAAAATGTTAAGTAAAATTTAAATAGGTCATGCGGGTTAAGTGGGTTAGGCGGGTCAATGCTAATCCGACCCGTTTATCAATGGGTTTGAAAACCTTAAACCGTGAGTAGGCTGTCAAAAGGCCAGGCTGGAGTAAACCCTTACTCTACCCTCTTATATGCGGGCTGAACTTAGGTCAAGCCAAAGCCCTTAGATTCCTCAGCAGGCCTACAATATTGAAGCCTTTACCCTACCCTTAAAGGTTAGGACGGGGCAGTCAAAAGAAATCATTTTCTAAAATATTTTTATATATAATAATTTTTCTATGCCATGAGACTAATTCTCCTTTATTCGATTGTGGACTAGTGCAATACAAAAGACAATATTTTTGTGTAACTTGTAAAAGAATGCATGAAATAAATCACTTTGTCCTTATAGAAAAATATTATTTTAGATTAAATGAAATAAGCTAATTTGATAGTATTTTGATATGAAATTAGGACATAGAAGACTATTAAATACCTTAGCCCATTAATAGTAGTTACATAGTCTAATAATGTATTCAGTTTACTTGTCATTAGGGTATTAGTAAGGTTGTCACTGCTACAGTTCTACTAATTTTACCATTTTTTTTTACTAGTTCATGTGCTACATTTTGTTTGTAAAGCAATAATATGGACTATCAGATAATGTTTGACAGTTTTCATATAATTTAATTAGATATATTTCAAATACACATTGGACTTTTTCCAAATAAATTGTTTACTATGTGTGGTTCAAAATCCTAACTTGTAATTCTTTGAAACCTCACCATTAGATTTTATAATAAAGCAATTAAACTTTTATTACCGAAAATGAATGACTAAAATAATTTGTTAGATGAGTCACAGACTTTATTTCCAAATGTGGGGTCCACTTAAATGAAACAACAACTATAAAAGTAAAAGGATAGAAAGAAGTTGACATTGATCAATGGCTAGCGGATAAACTCAACCTCACTCAATGATGATGTTAATGGCTATACATCTAAACTTTCAAACTTTAATAGTTTACATTAGTAAAAATCAATATAATAACTGACAACTAGAAGTATCATTTTATTGAAGAATATGTCTATGTTAGGCAAGCATAGAATCAAGCATATTATTCAAAAGAAAATGTAGAATTAATTAAACATATGTATAATATTGTGATATATGGGGATATCTATAAAAAAAAATTTACCTAAGATTTAGTTATCATTGTTTGACAAAATATTAAGTATCTGTTATTAATTATTAATTAGAGGTTTTTTAAAATAAATTTTTTGTGAAAATCCATATATATATATATATCATACATTTTATCTATTTTACATATTTATAGACAACGGGCCAAGCAGGGGTCAGCTAAGTCAAGCCCCAGCTTGGCCCTCAATATTGCGGGCGCTCCAAAATTGGGTGGGCCAAGCCGAGCCAGGCCCCCTCGTCAAAGGGCCATATTGACAATCCTAACCGTGACCGACCCTACATATTATGCAAGTTGGGTTGTGCAGGTCATATGCGGGTTGTGTCGGGTCGAGTAGTTCGCCCGGACCATGGTCTGCCACCTCGAATGCAACATACATGCCACATGCCAGCCTTGGGCCAGGCCGCAAGATGTCTAGCCCAGCCTGTTTAGTGCTGGGGCATAGTATGCGGGTATTGGTTCAAGCTTAGGCAGAAATTTGGCAGCCAAATTTATCATTTGTGCTAAGATTCTGGATCTGGCCTAATAATATAACTGGGTCCGGCCCATGTTTTCCGTGGGCCCAAAGGCAGACCAAACTTAGGCCTCCGACTACAATTAAGTGATGATCTGACCATTAGTAAGAGATCCAAGCGTCTCAACTGTACTCAGCTGGTTATGGACATCATGTAGCAATGCAGTGGGTGGTGACTTTTTTTTTCGAAACTAAAGTAAATGATGAAAGCAGCAAAAAGAGAGATCTTGCCCATCCATTTTATGGGTCCTCCTTAGACATGCCCAATCACATGGTCAGTTGATCATGCCTGTGAGATCCTACTTATTTTCCCAGTGCATGCTGATTTTTTCAAAGGTCAAGTTTATCTGAGCCAGGTCACTGACCGGTGCTTTTCTAAACCCGCTCCATTTTATTATTAGGCCAAAAATTTAGACCGAGCCCATTTCCAAAATATATCCACACCATTGGGTATATTCAAGGCTGTTCTGGTCCCTGAAGCAATCTGGCGTTTGGGTGAGCAAGGCACCCTACACACTGCAGAACCAAAACAGAGCCCAAATCTGGCCCAATCTATGCTGAGCTCAGATTAGACTTGGGATGACAAGAACATCACCAACCCTATGTTTGTCGTACTCTCGAATTTTGAAGAAACGACATATCTTTGAAATGGACCCAATTGATGAATAGAAGGGATCCCCAAAGCATAACCGATTATCCTATTTAGGGCCGTAGATGGTTTCAGATTCCCAATTATCTGGAGGTTCCGATTTGTTAATAACCAAGTTTGGGTTCTTATTTTGGTCCCAATAAGTAAATGGGTCTGGGTATGGATTCTTGTTTTGACCTGCGACATAAATTGGTCCAAATCCTGTTCCACTTTGGTTTCATCCCGTAGACCTAAAACCAGACATATTACCTCAATTTTTAAGAATTTCTACTAAAAGCTATGTTTTTTTTGTTTTTTTTTAAATCTTTTTCCTATCATTTTCTACCCAGATCGGACCCGAACCCATCACATATCCAAAACCAGTTCCAACTTCTTATTATCAGTTCTAGTTCTAGTTTTGAAACTAAGAAATTAGTTCCAAACTGATTTTAGTTTCATCTCCTCATTAACAGTCGGTTCCAGGTCCAATATGGACCCAAACGAGAACGGATGCATTTCCATCCCTAATCCTAATCCAGTAAAAAAAAAATTTTATATATTCCTCCAGGTTCTTCCTCTTAAAAAGCCATGCCATCTTTTGGATGTGAGGGAATTTCACCAAAAGCCAAAAAAGTAAAGCAGAATTCCTAGCTTGTTCCTTTCACACAGTACCCTGTTCTTACTTGTGCTAATACACTTTGACATCGGCAAAGGAACAATTTGTTATAGTCTTGGGCCCCACAAAATTGTGAATTTTAACTACCAATATCCGTGCAAGGTGTATGCATATATACATTCCACATATAATTTTTGTCAAAATTGTGAATTTTAGTCTCAAGGTTGGTAGGTCACGCCTTAGCATATCTTCAATCCCAGAATCCGCATGCGTAGGGCCTTACAATATCTTCAAGCCCAGGCTAAACGTGTAGACCATCAACCGGTTATGTTTACTGGCTCACCAAAGATTCGCTCCAGCCCTAAAATTTAAACAGAAATGAGGAATAATTATTTTGCAAATGGACTGGACTGTGACTAATTTCAGTGCCTAGAGAGAGACCTTTGCTTGAATAGAAAGGCCCAATAATATACAATCTTGGTGTGGACAATCTTCATGTGGGCCTGATCTGGCATATGCAGAATCCTATACAAAATATCTCATATAGTGAAGCCCAGGATTTTTTTTTAAGTCTTATTCATAAATTAACGGGGATAATGTTTAATCCTGACCCAGGAAGTTAGTAATATATACATACGCTGCATAGATTGGACATTTTGGATCTGGCCTGCCAATCCATTAGGCCTTTACACAAAAAGGGTCCAACCCAACCCATTATATCTAAGCTGTAAATAGACATTTAGGACACTCCAAACAAGATTAGGACCCGGGGAATTGAATCCATGCTGGGTATTTCTAGTGAACAGCCCATATTCGAAAAGGTTGGGGCACATTGTACAGTGCAAAGCATTTTAATCCTAAAGGGCATTGCTTATAAATTGACAGCCTGTTGTCTGTTGAAGAGAAGAATCACTAGGGCGTTCATGGGCAGGTTTTTCCAGGCCATAGCTTGTCCAAGCCCTGCCCACATAGTCCGCAGACTTCAAAATTAGGCCCAGGCCCTGACTTCAAAATTACAAAAATGTATGCAGCTTTTTGTACAGAACATGTCGGGCCGAGGCTGGGGTTTTAAGAATTTTGGTGTATCCCAGGCCCATTTAACTATTATTTGACGCAATTAGGTCAGGGCCCAAGCCCAGGGGTCTAATACCGGAACCAAAATCCAGTCTGACATGGATCGGGCTTGGGGTCGCCTCGCTTGGCCATTATCACCCCCTACAACTGTGTGCTCACCCTCCATTAGCAGGCCTCTAATGAAATGGATGGGCATGATTCTGAATTGTCTTGAATTTAAGGCAAGGGCCGGATCGACGGCCTTGATCACCTCGTACAGGCAGCCATATAGAGATGGGATCCAAAAGAATATACCTTGTGCAGTATTATTTTTAAAAGCATAACGAAACCCTTAGACACACTATTTGACACTCATTTTGACCTTTATTATAGAATAGCGATTCTTAATGGTTAAAAGAATTAAACTTGGAGGCCATCAAATTAAAGGTTGGCGCAATTTAACGTAGGGCCCACCTGATGGTCCATCCAAGTAAATCACTCATAGGACACATCGCTAAATTAAAATGGATCCCTAAATTTTGTACTCATCTGAATGAATTGGACTATTCGATCTACTAAAATTATAAAGCCATTGAACTAGTTGATCAAGACATTAGGATGATCAAGTGGATACCAAATTTGGTAAGAGGGTAAGGCTCATCCAAATCTTTGGATTCTCCAGCCCATCCCCAGGTGGCCCCACGACAAGGTGCATAATAGGACCATGCTTGCTTATGATTCGTTGCCATCCAAAAGAATCAGCAAAGGGTATAAAGCCCCAGGACACTTCAATACCCTCCAAGGCTATAAGCATTGCTACTTGGGCCACATCTTCACCGTATGGCTTATGCATGTAAATGTGTCTTTACATTTATACCATCCAACTGTGGGGCCGATTCAGGATAGGTTGAGGTGGAAGGGGCCAGCTCAAGTGCCGCACCTTGGTACCATAATAAGCGCGCAAGCCACTTTGATAGAAGTGAGCCTCATTTCTTCTAATTTTGCACTAATGGGGCCCATTAGTTCAATATATAGATGAGATGATATAGCAAATTAGCAATGCGTCCCATCTGCTGTGATAGCCTCAATTGATCTTTTCTTGTGCAGGCAATGTATAAAATACAGAGGGCAATCTTGGAGAAAATTATTTTGTGGAGAAGTTACACATAGGATTGGAAGCCGTGTGGAATTGCAACTAGGAAAATGGAACAGGGCTTAAGCTGATAGGACAGTGGGAAGATGCAGCTTATCATGGTACAACGGCGCTGCACTAGAGCTGGCCCCTATGTGGGATCCAGATTCTCGGTGGCTGTAACCTTCTTGTGAGAGTAAAACTCCACGGTGGGGCCAAAACAAATGCCCTCCAAATGTATGAGATGTCTTTCAAATCTAATGTCAATTAGATTTTGTTCCGCTATTGAATTGATTGTTTGACATAAAAAAATGATTAGCACAATCTTACGTAAATTTACTTTCACATTTTTCATCAAATAGTTTTTTTTATATAGAAATAACATTATATATATTAAACCAACATAAAGAGGCAAACAACAAAAGTGGAAGCAAAATGATAAAAGGGAAAATGAAAAATAACCCCCCACCCCTAATTCAAAAACTGTCATCTCTCATACAATATCTTGATTAGAAGAAAAATAAAGTTTGACAAGCTTATAAGCATAACCATTGAAACTCTTAGGGATAAAAGAAAAGCTCATAGAATTAAATGAAGAGGTTAATTCTTTAATGTTTAAAATAATAGATGAAATAGACCAATCATCATCTTCCTTTAAAGTCTGATTAACTTCTTTGGCATCTGACATCACATGCACCCTACCGAAACCTCTTCCTGAAGCCTTTTCCAACGCGACTAGGATTGCCCTCATTTCGCCCTTTTTTGAACAGACAATTTTAATTCCTTACCAGGCACCTACATCTACAATGCCACCATTTACAAACATAACATAACCAAAGCTGCTTTTCAATCAATGACTCTGAAGGCGGCATCAAAGAAGATCATAAGATCCTCATTATTGGAGATCACTCTAGGATATTCACTTATTTTTCCGTTTTTCTTTATAGTCATGTTCTTAGGAAAAATGGTTGGTCCTTCATGTAAAAAATCGTGTGGCCGCATGCCACAAGTCCCACGTCAGATCAAGCAAGGCAGATGCCAACAAAAATTGCAATCTCACTTTAGTGTAAGACTTGATGTAGGCCCTACAATAAGACTCCTAATAAGATCAGTGTATGTAGACTTTTGGTGAAAAATATCCCTAGTAAGTGTGACTTTTTGGGACTTGTCTATAAAAGGATAAGATGGAGCCCTAGGGTTGGTGATATTCTCCATTTCCATAGAAAAGACAAGAGGCGAAGAGATCCATGGAACTTCCCATCACCGAAACGCACATAGATCTCCGGCCGCGTGACAGAGTCTCCTCATCCGAATCCATCACTTCAAACATTTTTTTTTTACCAAGCCAATCATTTTGGTGAGGGGGGTGGGGGGGTCCAAAGGTTGATTTCTAAAAATGAAATCATTTTTACAAATGGCCCACCAAATGGATAAAACCCACATCTTAGAGTGATCATCCCCAAGAGGAGAAATCAAATGGCCTTGCTCATGGAACACCTTCCACCAATCAATTACATCCAAAGAAAGAAAGTTATGAGTTTGAATGCCAAGATGCGAGCCAAATCAACTAACTCTAACATGGCCACATCGCATAAGAGTGTGACCAACTGATTCCACCTCTTTTTCACATACAGGACAAGTTTCATCAATTGAATTTATTTTAACCTTAATTGAGGTTTTTACCAAAATAGCATTTTTAAGGCATTTCCAACCAAATAAAATAACTCTTTGAGGAAGTGGTAGCTTCCAAAGAGCTTTCCAATTGACAATGGGAATAAGATTGGCCTTGTCACCTTTGGAGATTATTCTAAGGGCTTTAATCTAATGGTTGAAAAAACTTGGATTGATGTACCTTAATCTAGTGGTTGAGAAAACTTGGATTGTTGTATAATTTGAAGACACCTCATTAGCGTGGATAGTGTTTGTTTTGGAACCATTAGAATTTTAAAAGGTGGGCACTACTAAGGAGTTTCACTCATTTTAACTTAGGACTTCTTTAAATTAAAGCCTTAGTGGATCTACAGTAGGCTTATTAAGAGACCACGTTGTGCCAAGCTCAGGACTGTCCTTACCTTACCCTCAATATATGCGAGGTCTAGCCAAAATGGGCCAAGGTCCATCGAGAGCCTGCTCTACATAGGACCTTACCTTACCCTCAAGGTTGAGGGCCTGAAAAAAAGGGAAAACCAATTTTTACTTTCTTTTCTACAATGCCATTGAGCATTGACAAAACTCAGCATAATGTAACACACTACTAATTATTAACTACTACTGATATTCTAACATCATTACACAAAATTATTTAGCAATCCATCAAAATAGCAAAAAAGCTTGCACAAGAATCAAGTCATAAACATAAGGCCTGTTTGGCAAATCTTATCTACATGAAATAGATCTGTATAATATAGATCTATTTTAATTGTGGCGGTTTGAAATAGATATTTTACAAATAGCCTGTTTGGTAAGAAAAAAAAAAACTGTTTGAAATAGATGTCTTCAGGGGTTTTCGTTAGTTTCTCAACATATACAATGAATCAAGGTATGAAATTTGGACTTAAAAGGGTTTTCAAGACTCCAAAGAAGATCAATAGTTCGGATCGTGATTTTGGGACTTATATATTTTAAAAATTTTCAATTTCCAATTCTATGTTTTTTGCAAATATCTCAAGATTCGAGAATGATCAAGAAGTCCAATTTAAACATACAGCCATGTTTGAGCATGTGAAGATTTTCAATCGCCCAGATCATCATTTAGGGTCATATAAGTTTTAAAAAAATTTTAAAAATGGACTGTTGAAAGACACACTTTACTATAATATTTTTTTACATGAGCATATCCAACAGTTCTTACTTTTTCTCAGTTTTTTCGAGATGTCCACCTGATCTTGAGCTGAATTTTGGACCCAGAGCTGTTTGCTTTATTCCAAAGAAGATTGATGGTTCAGATCATGACTGTGGGGACCAGAAGCATATAGAAATGCACATCCATGTTTCCTTTTTTTTTTTTTTATAATATCCTGAGATTCAAGAAAGATCAACGACACTTCTAACGGCTTGGATCAGCTTGTAGAGTCGCAGATTTTAAAAACAAAATAAAAAACGGTGATTAGTAAACCACCGCGCCAAATACTGTAGCTGTGCATGTCTTTCCGCATTAGACATCAACGTCTATTCCAATTCAAACGAAATGTGGTCCTTTCCAAGACAGACATTTTTAATCTTTATGAGTTCTCAAATGGAACTCACTTTGAAAGTTACCAAACACACTAATAGCATTTTAAAATCACTTTGAGACAATAAGAGGCAAAAAGTAGACTTGCTAAACGGGTCATATATTATCTCTTCCAAGCCTAGTTAGGTTCTTACAAAAAAAAAAGTCAATAGTTAGGTTTCATTGACTATATATATAAGTGTGTGCAAATAAAAACTACAGCAAGCGCATGAGGAAAATAAACAAAAATTCTCATCTTCGACCAATTTAAAAGAATTCCATTCATGACAACCATCTTATGATTGAATGCTGTTCCAGAACCTCTGATTTTAATGGGAAATCATCAACTATACTCTTTAATGGGGAAGGCAAGATGAGGTTTGCTACCATCCAAAGGGGCTAAAAGTGCAAAACCAATGAGAGGAAAATACAAGGTATGAGAGCATGGCAGCGATATCAGCTCAGAGAAAAGGCCTCACAGAAAAGGCCATTGAAAAAAGGAACACTGGAGGAGGTTATCCTCAAGCATTCAAATAAATAGAGTAAATCCATTAAGAATGACCATTGTTGCTATAGATTCCTTATCAGATGGAGCATTTGGCTTTTTCTAAGAGAGGGAGAGCTGAAAAACAGTTGCACGTAAGAAATCTTTGGACAGACACAATTTATATAGGCCAGGTAGAAATTCAATGCAATCATAGCGACTTCTTGGTACAATTATTAGTCAATGAAGGCATGCATTTGAACTTGTAAAATCTAGAGATACCAGGTTGAAGGCAATGATCTCATATTCAATGCTCCCACTGAGAGTGATGCAGAAACAAATTGGGTTGGAGAAGGAAGAAACTTCAGAATGATAAGGAGCGCCTCAATAGGGGTATTGACACTAAAAACATACACCTTTAAAAAAGCCCATATAAATATAAATGAATTAAAAAAAAAGTGCTTGTGCATTGGCCTAGAACCTACAATGGTGGGAGCCGCGTACATTTAGCTGTCCTTTTTTTTTTAATAAATGAAATAGAAAAAAAGTTGGGCTAGGTTGGGCTTGGTATTATACGAGCATGTCCCAAGATTAGAGGGGCTGCAAAATTCTATGTAAACCGACTCTGGGGATTTATTTAAGAAAATAAAAGCCCTCATTCTAAAGGCTTTTGAGGACTGGGCTGAGCCCCTTATCAAAGGTCCAGGTTGATAGGCCTAACTGTGAGTCTACTTTTTAGGTTCGCTTGAGTTAAAATTTAGTTGTCTCAAATTATATTTTTGATGGCCAACAAATGCGCAGTTGAAGTGAAATATTTTGTCCAGGAGCACAGCCATTGGATGGATTGGATGGTCCATTTGAATATATTCGATCTCCATGTCATGAAACACATTGGGCCTCACAATCTGGGGGGAAATTTTCTTCTACGAGGCTCTATAGGGCCCCACTTGGTCCCACCCATCATAAGTGTAGCCTTTTCTTCCTCTTATTCTCCCATTATTTGGCACTATTATCACACTGTTGGATTGAATCTCAATAAATTCTTACATTAAACTTTAAGACTATCTCATCAAGAGTTAGACTGAACTGATGGGGCTAATTTCTTGCATGACTCTTATCCATATACTTCTTGCCACCAATCCTATCCACACTGATAGTAAAGCATCCAAGTTGGCCCACGAGAAAGACTGCGCAAATTGAGCATAATGTGCTCGGTGGTGAAAATCTTCCCATTTTGGATGGTTATGATTAAGATACATGTGTCTTGCCTTTGTTGGAGATGGACCACCCCTTTCAATCTTAAACCATGGGCATTATCATTTTAGTCAGTCCTAAACCCTCGTCATTATCGACCATTGCAGTCAGTCTGCCTTGTCATTAGTAAGAGTTGGATTCAAGAATTCTACTAATTAACTTTAAGATAAGTTACATTCATATTTTCCATGCGTTTTTCATGTAATGCATGAAACAGCAAACGCAGGTAGAAATCTACTTCACTGCAAAAATATTTTGCCAAACCATACAATGAAATTGATACCTTAAAAATGATGTATTGAAATATCAATTCCACAAGAAATGAAACCACTGTGAAAATAGAATGTCATAGGAAAATGTTAACAGAAACATGCCCTAAATGCTGTACTTAGAAGTAATTCTTGTAAGAAAAATAGTGCCAACTTGCATGAGAATGCATTTAGATAAATTACATAATGATAACGGCACCCCGTGTGATGAATTTCATGCCTTCAACACACTCATTTAGACTTCTACAAAGAAAACATGCACACATACACACTCATTTAGACAAATTTTTCACAAATTCACTTCCTTTGCCTCAATTAGATATCTAAAAGAAAGAAATAAGATCACTAGGGGAAAAAAACCGTAAGCTTAGCCCAACAATAGCTCTGGATATATTGAGATGGAGAAACATCATTCATATAGCTGAGCCCAACATAATTGAGAAAAAGCTTAAATTATAATGATGATGATGGCAATCTATTTATCAACTATCTTTGATAGTTCCTACACTATTATATATCAAGCTACAGCTAAAACCCATTACATGGTTTTATCTTATTCCACTACATGATATCAGAGGCCACAAAGGTCACAATTTCATTACACCCAGATTGCTCCTGCTCTTTTGAGCAGGTCAAGCAGTTTGCCACGAAGGTGAAGTGACATGACCTCATCAGTGGACCCCACCAGTTGCTGACCAATGAACACCGCCGGGACAGCCCTGTTCTCACCCAATAGACTCGCGAGCTCCCTCTCCATATCCCTTCCTTTTGGGATCTGATCGAGCTCGTAAATCACAGGGCTGACCCCAAGATCATAGAAGAGAGCCTTGATGGTGTGGCACATGCAGCATGAGCTGGAGCTGAAAACCACCACTGCATTCTGAGAGGCCAATTTCAGCACCCTATCCATGGTAGTTAAAAAGAAAGCAACAATATTATATGCAGTAATCCAAAAACCTTGAAATTCTGATTTAGAATTAGAATAACCTTTGTAGGTGAGGAGATTGGAATATGGGTATTTGAAATGAGAAAAAGAAGGAAGTAATCACAAGGCTGCCTGAAAGTAATTTGTAGGAGAAGCAATGCTTGGATGTGATGAAATGAAGTCCGTAGCCCAGTTATTTATACATGCTCGTGGGGATAATTGAATGCATTCTCTCACGAATAGGGATAGGAAGAGAATCTCTCGATTTTAAAAAGTGGCCCGTACTGCTTATGCCTTGTAGGATTTATTCGCACAGTACCAGTATTCTATCCTTCTTTGTTTTTTATCCCAGCTGCGGGGCTGGGACCTATTAGAGATTCCGATGGAAAATTCAAGGATCAAACCCTGTATTGAGAAGGAGGGTTTCCAATCCCTTATTCTCTATGTGGGCACTTTGGTGAGTTGGGTATGCTCATATATTCCAAAGAAATAATTTATGTTGTGGCCCATCATCAATGTAATATTTTTGAGTCTCACATCGACTATCAAGAGAAAAATGCACCTTTACCTTACATGAGACCTTTTGATAGGTTGAAACTCATTAAAAGTAAAACCGTGAGGCTCATAAGCCAAATCGTACAATATCATGGATGCGTGTAAGGTGGGGCATTACAATCAAAGTATAAAATATAACCCAGCCAACATTACAATTAGTTGAAAAACACCCTAGTTGAGAATTTTTCTTTTCATAGACATCCCTCTTATTTTATTCCACTGTATCCATAGCAAAGGGAGAGTTGTTGTCAGCTTTTATTTTTGGAGGCGGAGGAATCGCATAGAATTGTAGTGATGTGATGCCACGATCCAATCTTGCCTTCATCTCTGCCTAAACAACCCTTCTTTCTCTGGATGAAATCTGGTAGATGAATTTAGGCTGATAATTGGGCTCATTTCTTTAATTATAAGAAAAAATAAGATTTTCTCCTCCGACGTTCCACCCGACGGTTAAAAAGATAAGTACATTTTGATACTGTGATTATTGGTACCAAATCACATTTTGATAACAAAATTATATTGACCCAAATGTGAAGATGAAAACCATTACAGGATTTATTGTTAAGTGTTACAATGTAATAGTATTGTACCGTTTCTAGCCAAGGGAGTCTTGCTGCCCCAAGCCTCGTAGCTTTTTCCCTATACTATGCTGGGAATCTGTCTGCAGAAAAAGGGTGCCCATATTGGACAAACTACACCTTCTTTCGTCAGCTCTGAAGATTCTCCTCTTAGCTCTGAATGGATAAATGTAACAAAATGATTAAAAAGAAGAAAAAATCATTTTATAGTCCACTACCAATTACTTTGTGTGGGTCCCACTGCAGCACGGCCCTCGGAGGGTTCAGACTTGAGACAAACCTAACTTTAAGCAAATTTTTCACAAAGTAGTTACTTATAGGTCTCTGTTAATTCTATGAAATTGCATCATAAACTCATCATTTCAATAGAATTAAGGACTTAATTTGGTTAAAAGCATTGTTTTTCAATGAAATTAATCATTTCATGCATTTTCACTTCATTATTGATATTTCAAGCAATTCATACACGCTACCTGCATCATTGCAACATCTCATGCAATTTTTAGTTGGACGAGGAATCTTTTAAAGGAGTCCCAGTTTAATCAAGACTCTTCACTACTTCACTAGATGAGTTAAACTTTGCGGGGAATGAGAATTCTAGGACCCATAGAACCCTATAGAGGATTTTGAAAAGAGTTCTAGTTGCATCAAGACTCTAACACAGGACACACTTCAGAGCACAAACAGTCATTTAGAGACCTGCATTGCTAAATTGAAGCTGAGAAAGTAGCAAATTGAGGAATTCACCAAGTGGAACCTAAACACACACATGTGAAGGTTCACCATAGGGGGGTCCACCTATCTTGCACAAGTCTAAATTATCTCTACAAATAATCTTAAGAGTTCTACTTGAAGTAAAAGACCTCTCACGGGGCCACCATTTAAGTAGAGGAGATGTCCCACATGGTAAGGTCCCTATTAGCTACAGATTTGAAATAATTCGAATTACCTCTTGGATAATTCAAAGAACATAATTTTAGTGGAAGATAAACTTTGAGGAGTTTAGATAAGCCACAATTAATCTTCTTTTGTTGGATTCAAATTCAGAATTTGTGCATAGATAGAGTCCACTTCAAATTCCAGATTTGAAAGTCAATCACGTTTTTCTAAGGACAACATACTTAAAACAGTCATAACTTTCAATTTGAGTTTCAAATCGGAACAATCTACCTACTGTCGGAAAGCACTTTTTGAGTAGATAACCGTAGAGCCCAAGATTACGTAAATCAAAAATAAATTCATAAAGTTACAGCCTCTGGAAGTTAATTGTATATTTTTAGATCGGGATTGCAAACAAATCCATACCATTGAAGACCATATGTTGCATCTCTCTTGTAAGACCCACTTGAAGATTAGCCAAGCTTTTTCAAAAGCTTCCAACTCATCTTATCCTCGTCTCAATGAAGCTAAGAAATATAAGATATCTCTCCCATCTCAAGAGGTATCCCCAATCCACAAGCTGCAAAAAAAAAGGTCAAGATTCAATGAACCAAGGGAATAAGAAATTATAAAATGAGGCACTCATAGAACTCTAGCCCCATTCCTAGCCAAGGTGGGACGTCCCCCACCTCCTCCTCTCTCCCTTTCTTCTTCACTTCTCTCCTCTTATATTCTGTAATTTTCTATTATTTTAGAAGTATTCTAAAGCCTTGTTCAAGACACTTAAGCATAGAAAAGAGAGTTTACGAGAGAGATCATTGTACAAGAGTATGGAATCAATGAAAATATTTTTTTTTAAGTTCTTTGCAATGGTGGATGAGTTTCTTGATCGGACTGAAAAATGAAGCTAAGTGATTCATTATTCTATTATTTTCTAATTGCCTCTTTTAATGGGCTTTTAAAAACAAGATAGGTCTGTCTTCATGCCAAAAGCAGCCTTTGTTTTATGTTTCTAATGAATTGATTTTAATCATCATGTTTATTTTTATAGATTATGCTTAGGGTTAAGTTTCCTTTGATAGTCATTACTTAGTTTGATAGATAATACTTATGATGTTCATTCTTTTATGAGGTAAAGGAGATATTGAGTTTCTTGATAATATATTTTATTAAAAAAGGTTTTTGTGAAAGACCAACTTTCCAAATCAGAAACATTGACTTATTTATAATCTGAGTTATATTTAAGAAGACAAAAGGTTAGATTAACTACATTAATTTATTGATTTGATTTACTTAGTAGATTCTAGCTGCTCTGATCTATTTGCATCATTAGTTTTCTTTATTTTTATTTGTATTAGCTTCTAAGTTTTCTAGTGCTACTTCAAGTCATATTGCTCATTTTCTCATCTTTAGTTTTAAATTTTAGTTTTTAATTTAACTTGATACAATTCTTTGTGGGTTCGACCTGCTCTTGCTACTAT
Organism: Sextonia rubra; assembly: GCA_037013555.1. Lineage (NCBI taxonomy): Eukaryota > Viridiplantae > Streptophyta > Magnoliopsida > Laurales > Lauraceae > Sextonia > Sextonia rubra. Next base: position 10,203,297 of record JASUAD010000007.1, on the reverse strand, counting down.
CTAGTATTGACAACTGTTCATTTGTAATATTATTGAATTTAATTCACATCAGTCTCCTCTCCTTCTCGATGTGCTTAAATTTAATGTCGATGAAGTTACGAAAAAAAAAGCCAAGGTCAGCAGGTATTGGTGGTGTGCTACATAACAGCAGTTGCAAGGTTTTATTTATGTTTTCTAAGCATGTGGGGCATGTGCTACTAGTGAGGCAGAGGTTTTAGCTAGTTTTAGAAGCTTTTCGGTGTTTTTTTGTTTTATGAAATTCTTGTAGCAGAGAGTGACTCTTCAATGACATTACTTGGGTAACAAATCGGAAGGCTTTTCCTTGGAAGTTTTAATTTTATACTAATGAGATCCGTGGATTGTCTTCTACATTGGATGTTGTTTTTAGTCATGAGTTAAGATCGGCCAACTATATGGTAGATGTTTTACCAAAGCAAGAGGTTGATGGGTTGCCTCCTTAAGAAGGTATTGTTTTGTAATTGGAGTGAGTACACCTCTCTTGTATATTTATATTTTTGCTCCTTATGTTCCTTTTATTATTTTAATGAAATATATGTTACTATTTCAAAAAAAAAATCCACATCAATCTCAAACCTACATTGTCAAGCATGGCACCTGAAACTTTACCATTATATGAAAGCAATAACCCTCATCTAGTGTTAATAATTATCTTCTATTTCATTAACTTAATGTATTGATTTTTTGTGAAACTATAGTTAAATTAGATGATGACATAAACACCCTTTAGTGGTTAAAAAGTTCATTTTTTTACAATTTGTTTATAAATCATGATCTGTAATTGCGAGAGTGACACAATCATTTGTTAGGTCAATTAGGGATGATAATTGTGAGCTAACCCATTAACCCAACTCAGATTTGATCTGTTAGCCAAGGTTTAAGTTGATTCTTTCTTTGGTGGGGTGGGGGAGAACCCAATCCATCTGGGTAATCTAATGAGGTAAGATCAAGTCAAGTGATCCTATGAGTTAAAAAAAGAAATCTATAGGGGTAAAGATAGAGTGCTTTGGTTAGCACCACGATGCTTTATCCAAGTCTGATATTAGAATTTCCTAAGTTTTGACCCTAGGATTATAAGTCAAATACTATCTTAACTCAAAATGATGCATTCTAAAGCCATACAGCCCCCAGAATATCATCAAGCTATGACATTTAGGTTATAAAATACATAGTTAGAAAGACTATAAATTTAATCTATAGTAGCAGAGGTGGTTTGATTGGGTAAATTTTAAGACATTTTTTTATGATTAAATGAAGCTATAATATAATGGTAGAGTTTTTAACATTGCTTCAACAGTGGATTGGCAAGAAATCATCGTATTACTAATAATGTTAGTATACACAATTCATCACAAGGTGCATGTTACTACAGTAAGTTTTTTTTTTTCTACTAATAATAGATAGTATCCAAATCATGATAAGATATATACATTTGTGAAATGTGGATCTCATATGCTTTTTGTGTGTGTGTGTGTGTGTGTGTGTGTGTGTGTGTGTGTGTGTGTGTGTATGTGTGTGTATTATACTCTTTTAAAGACAAATATGATTGAAAAAATGGGTACTCAGCCCAATCCGAGTCAACCCAACTCATTCTCAACTACACTTATGAGCTGACATCGAGTTTACCGCCATCAAATTAGTCTAACTTTGATTGGACCATTCACATATTTGACCAGGAGGGGTAGAGTAGTTGTGGGCTTCCCTCTTCTGATGGCCTCAAAACATTCCTGTCCTTTCTTGGTTCAGTGATTCATTTTTTATTTTATTATGAAAGTTTCGGCCAAAGATTCCTAGATATTTTCCTAAAATATCATAATCCTGAGAAATATTTGTTGCTACGTTATGTCTCTAAGTTAAAAAAAGCAAAAGTATTTTTACAAAATTGGCCGTCATAATTATTAAGTATGTTTGTTTGAAATTCAACATTTCAAAAGCATGTCATTTTCATTTCTACGCAATTCAAGCTTTCAGACGACGAAAATCTTATCGCATCTAGCAGACTCTTCTCCATCAAACTACAAAATAGAGCAACCTAGAGTACAAATTTGAGAATCTTCTCCATCGTTCCGTCCAATGATTGCATTATCAAATAATTAAAAAACTACTTAAATCCGATAATGATTCCCACTATTAATATTTCAAAATAGATCAAATTGATATGTTTGTAACTCAGATTGTTTCTATTACCTATGTAGAAAATTATGCCAAATATGTAAAATGATTTTTAATATGGTTGATATTTCATCTGTTTTACGCAAAAGTATAACAGCAAACAGATAAAATCTCTGTTAAAACCATTGGTATTTTATATGTTGCATTAAATAGTATTGTGCTAAACAGATGAAATTATTTTTAAATTTCATTAGACCAAACAGATTAAATCTATTTTCAAACTACATGCTTTAAAAAATGAGCTTAAAATCTTTCCACGTTCATTTGGCTAAAAGATATTTGCTTTTCTTAGCAACTCACAGAATTAAATTCAACTATTAAACTTAATATTTATTCATATACATCATGAAATAACAAACAGATAGATTTGTCTGTTGCAACATATAAAATTATGGATTTTACAATTCTATTACCTAAACAGATGGGTTCCTCAAACTCAAGTAGTTTATAGTATTTTACAATTATATCTATTAGTATAATTGATATTTTATCTATTTCACGCAAGAATATAATAGCAAACAAATAAAATCTCTATTAAGACCATTGTTATTTTACATGTTACATTAAATAGTGTCATACCAAACAAATGAAATTATTTTTAAATTTTATTATACTAAATAGATGAAAGCTACTATCAAATAATATACTTAAAAAAAAGTGAATTTATGATCTTTTCACATCCATTTGACTAGAAAAAAAATGTCTGATTTTGTTTATAACTTACACAATTAAATCCAATTCGTGAACTTAACATTTATTCATGTACATCATAAAATAACAAACAGATGAATTCGTCTGTTGTAACAAATAAAATTATGGATTTTACAATTCTATCACAGAAACAGATGGATTCCTCATGCTCAAGTACGTTTTGGTGTTTTACAATTGTTTTTGTTAATTCTTTGACATTTTTTTATGTTTCTTTCGAATTTGATCTGTTTGCTTATTGTCACAACCCGAGCCCAGGGTTCGGGGGTTAGCAAAAGCCAAACCTAATGACACACGTACTCCCGTGCATACACACGTAGACCGAGTCTAAATGCACACGCACAAGGGAACGTTCACACGTGCCAAACATGTACGCGGAAGCTGTAAATATCAGAAACATTAAACTAACAGTGCAAGAAGAGGATACCAAGGACAAACTGACATAATTACATATGAAAGTGTTACAAAAAGAACAAAATAACATATACAATCTGACATATACACAAGTCTGAGATCCTCAAAAAAAAAAATACAACAAGAACAAGACTCCGATGCAATGCATGCCAGGAACGCTCTCCCGTGGAGTGATCACATTCACTCCTCTAGGCCTGATGGGGCCCCGGGGGTCTCATCTGGAGTCTGGCCGACCGGCGAGGGTTCGGCAGGGGTATCTGGGCCTGCAACACCAAAAACAACTGTGAATACGAAGATTCAGCAAAGTATAAACCATAGCAAGTTAACACACGCTGTGTCTAATAGAATAAAGAACATCATGTGATTAAAGAAGGCAATTTCGTATACTAGGCTATCATGCAAGAGGAAATATGCTATGCGAATCAATGGATACGTGCTGTGTACATACTAGTGGCTACTACATTACCATATGCTCCCAAAAGAGGGATCTTATAACATGCAAAGAACACCATTGTCCGGGCCAGGATACAATGGGTCTCGGTTTCCTGGGGTCCGGTTCCCCAAGACGTATCCTTACTGCAGCAAGTCCATATAACTATACCAAATTTACCCCGTCGGGATCCTAAGGCTGAGGCTAAGTAGTGCCTGACCATACAGAGTCAATCATGGAAACCCTGAGTAGATCGTACAACATATCATACGTGCATATCTGTGAGTGAGCATATCATACAGGCATACTCAAGGTAAGTAATCACAATGTGAAAGTAAAGTAACGGAATACAAGTAATCATGTCAGAGCGTAAAGGTCAATACTCGAATGCAATATGTTATGCAACAAATCATGCGAAATCGAATCATCTTAAGTTACAAACCAATTCTAATCTAATTATCCGGTGTTTCTAACCGTGCATGATGATGTAGTTTTAAGTTATTTGATGCACCGTTGTCTAGTGTTGCATTGAATCGAGCGGTGCACGAAGTTCCTTAAACCAACATCCATGGGGAGGTGCTTAACATCCGGATAACGAACATGAATGATTCGCAGCCCTCGAGATCATTCACGCATTGTGTCATATTCCGTTGGGCCGGTTTAGGTGCTCTACATTCTATCATGAAGGTCATATCGGTCTTTCCCTTACACCTATCCTTATCCAATTTTTGTGTGCATACGGCTTAGCCGTGTGTGTGCTACGGCTTAACCGTGTGTGGTCTACGGCTTAGCCGTGACTGTGCCGTAGAAGGTCTGTCAATTGCTGACTCTCAGTTAAATCCAGAAAATGCACCCTGTATTGATCTACGGCTGGGCCACGGCTGATCTTCGGCTTAGCCGTAGGGCAATCCACGGCTTAGCCGTGCCCTAGCTGTAGAGGAAAACTGGGTTTTTCTCCTCTCTGGACTTTGAGCCGTAAGTGCCATACGGCTTAGCCGTACCTGCACGAAGTTAAATTCCTGAAACACATACAGAATGCCTATAACACCATCCAATTTGCAATTCTCAATTGGAGATAGACAAGTACTGAATCAATGAGTATCAAATGAGCTGTAAACACATGTTTCCATATCAATTCATGTAAAACCAACCAAATCAAATGCATACCAACATGGGTTCTCAAAGTTATGGTTATACTTGCCTCAATTTGGATTTCAATTGCACAATTTGTTGTTGGCCTAAAGCCCAAACACAACCTAACACACATCAAAACCACATGCATGCATGAGAATTGGACTCACAGACACACCATGCAATGAGAAACAAGAAGGAGAAGAGATAGAGAAAGGAGATGAGAGAGAGATGGAAGAAAATCTACTCACCTCACATGCAAAGACCCACCTCCTCTAGCTCGATGGAGGAGAGAATTCAAGAGAAGAGAATTCAAGTGAGAGAGATTTCCACGTGCAGTTGAGGAAGAAAAGAGAGAGAACGTGGGTTGATCGATGGATGAGGTATATATAAAAGTTAATGGGTTGTCCAAATTGCAAGAGAGTCCAAGTGAGAATTCTATTTTCAGTTTGAGTCAAATCCAGGTCTAATCGAATCACACGACATCGGTTGCAAACGACGTAGTTACGAAAGTTAACGAGCTCAACGAAAGACACGTGTTGACATCAAGATGATGCAAAAATGACCATGCCTTAGAAAAGCTAAAATTACGAAAAAGGGCTTGGTCTACTTAATCCAGGTCAAACTCAACCCAACTACCTATCCATGACCCACAACGAACACCAAAACATAAACAAAACACGATTAGCAACGAAAACAAGATTAACTAGCCGCTAAACGAGGTCAAGCTGGGTCGGAGTGTTACACTTATGCTGTATTCCAATTGTATTTGTTGTTGTCTTTTCTTTCTTTATATTTCTTTCAATTCTATCTATTTATTGCTGTGCTTTTCAATTCTATATGTTTGTTGCTATTTCTTTTAATTCTATTTGTTTGCTGCTGTATTTTTTAACTCTATTTATTTGCTGCTGTTTATTTCAATTATATCTGTTTGTTGCTGTGTTTTTCAAATTTATTTCTTTGCTGCTGTGTTTTCCAATTCTATCTGTTTGTTGTTGTTTCTTTCAATTCTATCTTTTTGCTACTGTGTTTTTCAATTATATCTGTGTGCTGCTATGTCTTTTAATTCTATATGTTTGCTATTGTATTTTTTAATTCTATCTGTTTGCTGCTGTTTCTTTCAATTATATCTATTTGTTGTTGTTTCTTTTAATTCTATTTGTCTGTTGCTATGTTTTTCAATTCTATTTGTTTACTGTTTTATTTTTCAATTCTACCTATTTGCTGCTGTATTTTTTAAGATGAAATCTGTAACACATAAGATTCAGTTTGTTCTAAATATCAAACAGATGAAATTTAAATTTAAAATTCTATCTGTCTCAAGTTTGCTGATGTTTCTTTCAATTTTATCTATTTGTTGCTATTTCTTTTAATTCTATTTGTTTGCTGCTATGTTTTTTAATTCTATCTATTTGCTGCTATGTTTTTCAATTTTATCTATTTACTGCTATGGTTTTTAAGATGGAATATGTAAAACATAACAGTCAATTTGTTCTAAATATCAAATAGATGAATTTCATATTTGAAATTCTATCTATCTCAATAAACAACAATAAGTTGAAAATAAAATAGAGATCAAACTCCAAACGTAAGTACATATCTACACAATCTATATATATATAAAACATACATTCAAACAGATAGAATTACAAACAACTGAAAACTGTTTGAATTTCTTAATTCTATCTGTCTCAACTATATTTGAAAGTAGAGTACATTTCATTACATAAAACAAATAATGTTTGAAGTTCTATCTGCATTAACAATGTATAATATGTTAAAAATAAAATAGATATCATCCATTCAAACAGATACAATTACAAACATCTAAAATAGATGAAATCCATTTTTAAATGTGAAACAGTTTCATTTATTTCCAAAATAACAAATGAATATGATATTAAATAAAAAAACAAACAAATGAAATTCAAAATGGGTAGTAAAACAACTTTCATTTGTTTCAAAACTTACGATTCAATTTGTTTGCTATAAACTTAAAGAACACATTACTTCAAACATTAGATCCACAATATATATCTAATTGTCATTACAAACAAATTGGAACATTAAGAAACAAAATCAAAATACTTATTCAAACATATAAGATATCCAAGAATATATATTATGAAACACATCAACTCAATGATCAAAACTAGATCTGCATCATCATCCACTATAAACAACAAATAATTATGTGGTCTATTATAATCATGAAACTAGATCTAATTGTCATTTCATAAAGTAAAATCAAATTACAACTATAAACAGATAAGATTTTTATCATCAAAACCGGACCTGCAACGTCATGAAAGAAAAAAAAATTTCAAAAACTTAAAAACAATAAAAGAAAATCAATAAAAAAAACTCCATCAATTAACAAACAAATGAAAAATGAACGGATATCATAAGGGAACAAAAGAACAATATAAACAAGGAAAAAAAATAAAAGAATCAAACAAAAAATACATAAAAGAAAGAAGAAAGAAAAGAGAAGAAGAACATACATGCCACTCCAAAAAAATGCAACCAGATCGGACGATTCCAATTTAAAATTGAAATGAAAACATGATTCTAGCACCTAAATCGCGAGAATAATGTAACAAACCAGTTCAAGGGCATTTTCAGTATGAAATATTCTCAACAAAAAAATAAAGGAGCTCCGCTCAAGGACAAAAACAAAATAAGGAACCTAATGATTTAATATAAATTAAAATGGATTTAATGTAGTAAGAACGTAAAGAATAGGGACTGGCCTCTAAATATCCATTTTATTATTACTAAGTCAGATTATTAGGCAAGAGTGACACTTTAAACTTGAACACCTAAAATGGTGTGATGGTGTCAATCCCTCAACATGTGTGATAATAAGGTGCCAAGTACCAACCCCACTCAATCGTAAGTGTGTTGGCTTCTTGGTTCAGTAATTTACATTGTGCATGAGCTATCAATTAGTAATCTCTTGTATAATGACTATCAAAATTCTTGTCTTTACTTACTTTTCATTTAATGGCTTTGGATACTTTGTCTAATTTATGAGACATTTTTCAGATGAATAACTGAATAACTATGCAACATGACTACTTTTCGAAGAAAAGCTATGGAGAGTACATGTTTATGAGTCTAAGGCTCAAAGTTTGTGAGTACCCAAGGGTCGACTATGGAAATAAGGGGCGGACCCATATGTGGGTGCAACCACACCTGTCAATCTGTGGTACATTTCTACAAATTCAATAAAAATTGTGAATCCACCCTCAAATACTATATAAAATTTGTTAGCTTGCCCCCAATATTAAACTACTAATTAGGATTTGCTCCTCTCAAACAAAAATCCTCAGTCTGCCATTGATGGCAATGTAGCTTTTGGGCCTAGCTCGACTCAACGCTGGTAGCATTTGGCCAAGGAAAAATGTCCCAATTTAGGCTTCCGTCGGAACAAGTATATTTGTGTGGAGGCCATTTTATAATTGAGTCAAGTCGAAGTCAAGATAGTTGACCTACAAAGGTCAGGTTAGGATAAAAAATAAAAAATAAAAAGTCAAGCCTTAAAATTAAAAGATAACCAAAAAATATTCTTAAAAGAAAAAAAGTAGAAGCCACCAAACTTCTATTTCTACAAAAGCTACACAAATGTGCCCTAAATGTTACTCACCAGACTTGCGAAAGGTACTCAACTAGATCATTATCCAAGGCAAGTTGAGCTTAAAAATTTATTGACAATATCAAAAATATTGCTCGTCTTCATGTGTTAAAAACTAGCCAATTTTGAGCTTCAGGTCCAAGGGCTTGTACTTTTGCAAAGGCCTCAGTTTAGCTCAAACCGAATTCTCCTCGGCTTGCTTAAAGTTGGGCTTGGATTTATGTAAAACGTAAACCAGTTGAGTTGAAGTCAAACTTTTCAGCTTAGGCCAAGCCCTTAAATGACTCGAGCTCAAGCCGAGTGTGGACGAAATAGGCCTTAACTTGAGTCCAAGTCGTCTAATGAACTGATTGAGCAAAGCTTGATCTTGTCTCGATTAGCTTGTAATCAAGCATGAGCAGAGCCTTACCAAGCCAAGTCGAGCTAGCTTGACTTGTTGACAATCCCCTAGTGGGGCATATGAGCATCTTCTTTTTTTTTTTTCTGAAAAAAGAGATGCATTAACAATAATAAAGGTCGGTAGGTATCCTCTCACGGGTCCAACGGAGAAGCCGTTAAGAACCTGGAGAAGAAAACATAGAACCCACATAACTAGTAGTACCCGTGGAAGCTGAAGGTACTACTTCCCTACAAACAAAGGAGTAAGAAATACTCCTCGCAGATTTTAGGCTTCCCCAAAGCACTGAATAAGCATAGTTTGAATGAAAACATATACACCTAAGAGACATATCCATCCATAGACAACTACAAACCCCGAGGACCCCCAAAACCGCAGGGGCCCAACAAACCTATTGTGAAGAAGCCAATCATGAGGAATAAAGGCGGTGTTCCAATCCTAGAATTCCCTGCACCTTCCAAACCAATGGCTAGGTCCCCAACCGAGGAGGGCGAGCCCAAATGGTGATGAGAATTTGGAGTAAAATAAAAGGTGTTGTTATAGATGGTAGCATTGCTAATTTCTACTTCATACCAGGAGCAAACATCTTCAGACAAATCCGCCAAGAAGGAAACCACAATGGGGTTGAAGGATTTGGATAAGGCATTTGCTATCATATTAGCAGACCACTTACAAGAGCTGATGGACCAAAGGTGTATCTCATTGACGCAATCCTAATTTGACGAGACCGAACTGTCCAAGGCTCAAATAACCAAAACAAAAAAATATCCCAACAACCACACTAAACTGCAATAAAGAAAACAAAGATTTAGAACTCACATAGCAAGAAATAATGCAAAAGAACACAAAAAACACCTTCTAAGAGCCTTCTCAATCTTCCAGCATCAACATGATATAAAAGAGAGGAAAAAATTAAACAAAACAGTGCTTTATTGAAGTTTTCTGAAAAATGCATTGTAACTACTACAGTAATGACGAGAACAATTTCTTAAATAATGGTCATAAGTCACCCCAAAACCCTAGTAATTTTACCATAATGAATTCCTAACGCATATAGAAGTCTTAACCTTAGTTTCTAAGCTAAATACAATCACAAACTACTAGAAAATAATAGATAAATTGGATCTGATCCCAAATCTGGACGTTTCAGGCAATTTAGAGAAGATATATGCGGGCCTACATGGCCCACTCTTTGGCTACAAGACTTGCACTATTGGAAAGACCACCTCCAATCGACTATAGTGGAGTAGAACTTCAATGGGCTGGGCCCTGTTTGGCCCGCCAAACAACTAATCTTATAGTACTACACGTGAGATATTTTCCCCATGTCTGAAACTTCTGAAAATTGCAATAACAAACCTAGTTCTCACTATTTTACTAAGATAGCTCCTATAAACTGATTTTTTTTCCAAACAACTTCATGAAAATTAATATTAAAGTATAATACAAAACTATTTAAGCCCAAGTTTTTCAATTAAACCTTGTCAGGACCCTTGTGGGCCATCTTGGATAATTGAATTGATCAATGATCAAACTTATGATTAAAACCCAACTCTGCATCATTCTCCCCCGGTTGGAAAAAACTTGTTCTTAAGTTTACATTTATGTAGTGCCATTTGTGTAAAGGATTGATGTAATACGTCGTTGCCTTATTTGACATCTACAAATCCAATGTATAACCGATCACTTCACCATCCTCTAAGATATGATCTGTCACATCAGCACCCTTTCATACATCGTTCGCTGAATCTACACCATCCGACAATCTGCTTATCATTAACAATTGGAGAATCTTCCTCATAATCTTGATACTCAGCACAAATAATTTCAGCACCAAGACCGATTTGTTGAAAGGTATTGAAGACTTCAACATAGGTAGCATCATCTTCATATACATCCCAAATCGGTGCATCATGATCTTCATCTGATTCATCATCGCAAATTAGATCTTTAAAATCACAATCATCAGCCAATCTATCATTGTAAACTAGGAAGTCATAACCACTACCAACATTCGATTTGTCATCATAAATCGGATCTTCATCATCACCATGATAAATGGCTTCATCTTAGTCATCTTCATGATGTTCCATAAGCCATCATCTTCTGACTAGAGACCGACTATGGAACGGGTAATAAACTTCTTACCATTTGTCTCATTGTTATAAATCTCACAATAAGTCAGACGCTCTAAGTGCTTCAAGCATTAGGTTAGCCATTCGACTTGCATTTGTATTTTCTGAATCTTAATATCTCTTAGATCTGGTTCATGACCCATGTCACTCTCAACATCTGCCCTACAACTACGAGCTCTTCAGGGAGGCATTATCAGGGAGACGGACTCACAACATAAATCGTAGGATCGATTTCCTCCGATACCAACCAACGCAGTCCCGATTTGATAAAACTGGATTGTTTAGGGCCCAAATAACAAAAATCAGAAAATAACCTAACAACCACACTAAGATGCAGTAAAGAAAACAAAGATTCAGAATTCACTTAGCAAGAAATAATGCAAAAGAATACGCCTCCTCAATCTTCCAGCATCAACATGATACAAGAGATAGGGTTGTAAATGGATACCTGATTCTTCGATTACCCGGAGGTTCCAGCCCGCTAAAACAGGGTATGGGTCCTATCTTTTGAACCGATTTTTAAACAGGTCCAATTCTGGGTCCTTATTTTGGACCCACTTTCTAAACGGGTCCGGTTCCGCTTCCAACAGGTCTCAGACCCGTGGACCCAAGACCTGACTCATAAAGTCACTTACATATTAAATATATATATATATACGATGGATGCCCTAAAGTCCTAAACCGATTGCTCTTCTTGTTCTTATTTGCACAACAGGTATTCTTCTTCTTTTAGGGCCGGCTCTTCTTCTTCCAGGTATTCTTCTTGATCTACCTTCTTTTTCTTCTTCTTCTTCTTCCTAATTTATTTATTTCTATAGTTTGTTTCTCCCTTCCATGAATCCTGTCACAACCCGAGCCCAAGAGTTCAGGGGTTAGCAAAAGTCAAACTGATGACACACGTACTCTTATGCCTATACACATAGATCTGGTCTAAATGCACATGCACAAGGGAAGATTCACACGTGCCAAACTTGTACGCGAAAGCCGTAGCTATCAAAACATCACACTAAACAATACAAGAAGAGAGTCCGAAAATAGAGCTAACATATCTAAATAAAGGTTTTACCAAATGAAGCAAAATAAACATGTACAAATCATGTTAGGATTCAATCGTGACAAATCTCAAAATGATGAAGACTCATATGCAATGATGTCTATGGCGCTCTCCGATTGAGTGACTATACCCACTCCTCTAGTCCTAATGGGACCTCGGGGGCCTCACTTGGAGTCTAGTTGACCAACGAGGGGTCGGTCTAGGTATCTGAGCCTGCAACACCAAAGACAACTCGTGAATACAACGATTTAGCAAAGTATAAGCCATAACAAGTTAACACATGCTGTGTCTAATAGAATAAAAAATATTATGTAAATCATAACAGGTCACATTCGTATACTAAGCTGTTGTGCAAGAAAAAAACATGCCATGTGAATCAATATATACATGTTGTGTACATAACTAGTTGGCGACTACGTTGTCATATACTCCCAAAAGAGGGATCTTATATCCATGTAGAGAACACCATTGACCGGGCCAGGTTACGAATAGGTCTCGAGTTCTTGGGGTTCGGATTTCCCAAGACGTTTCTTTACTGCAGCAACTACACCAAATTCACCCCGTCGGGATTCTAAGTCTGAGGCTCAATAGTGCATGACTATACAGAGTCAATCATGTATCAAACCTTGAGTAGATCGTGACAAGTATATCATACGTGCATATCCAAAAATAGAGCATATATGTGCAAGCTTTATACCAAACATGCATACTCGAGGTATTGAAACCATAGTGACAATTAACCATTCCATGTTATATAAAACAAGCAAGCATACTGAAGAGTGGAGATCAATGATCGGACTACAACATGTCATGCAAGCAAATCTTAGCATATCGAATCAAGCTCATTTACTAGCCAACTCTAAGCTAATTATCCAGTGTTTCTAATCGTGCATGATGATGTAGTTTTAAGTTATCCGCTGCACCATTGTCTAGTGTTGCATTGTATCATATAGTGCACCGAAGTCCCTTAAACCAACACCCATGGGGAGGTGCTTAACAACTGGATAACGAACATGAATGATTCGCAGCCCTCAAGATCATTCACGCATTTCATCATATTCCGTTGGGCAAGTCGAGGTTGCCTCCTTTCTACATTCAAGACCTTACCAGTCTCATTCATTTCCTAAGTTTCTTACTGTTCAAGTCAGCCAGCTCAACCGTGGATAACCTTACGGCTTAGCCGTAGAAGGTTTCACGGCTTAGCCGTGGCTAGGCCGTAGAAAAGTTGTTGATTTGCATACTCTCAGTTATTTTCAGGTGTCACCCTGTATTGGTCTACGACTGGGTTCACGGTTAGGTCAAGGGTTAACTGTAGTGCATTATACGGCTTAGCCGTAGCACATTTAACAGCTCAGCCATGCATGCGCTGGGTCAATTTTTGAATCAATTACAGAAAACCTGTAACGACATAAAATGAGCAAAATCTCAACAAAGAAAGGGAGAATGAGCTCAAATTGGGCTGTAACCATACGAGGCATGCAAGATCATGAGAATCACCCAAAAATCAAGCATATGTCAACATAGGTTCATACAAATTATGCTTATACTTGCCTTAATGGAGTTCAAACACACCAATTGTTGTCCTTGGGGCTCAATTTACATCCAAACACCACTCATAGCTATCATGCATGAGAAAGAGAGAGGGAGTTCATGAGCATAGTCATGGAAAATGAGAAAAAGAAAAGGAGAGAAGAAACCAAGACACATACATACCATGAATCACATGAGGAAGGAGAGAGGACAAGAGGATCTCTCAATCTCCTTCTAGCTTGACTGAATTAAAGGAGAAAAGAAAGAGGAAATTCGAGAGAGAGAGAGAGAGAGTAAATGAACAAGGGTGAGTTGGTGGAGGCACTTATATAAGATTAGATTAAAGGAAACATTGCAAGAAAGTCCAATGTAAGAAATTATTTATAGTTTGAGTCAAATCCGGGTCCAATGGAATCATATGACATCGGTTACAAACGACGTAATTACAGAAGTTAACGAGCTCAACGAAAGACATGTGTTGACACCAAGATGATGCAAAATGACCATGTCTTATAAAAGCTAAAATTACGAAAAAGGGCTTGGTCTACCTAATCCAGGTTAAACTCAACCCAACTACCTATCCATGACCCGCAATAAAACCAAAACAAAAGCAAAACAACATTAAGAACTAAAGCAACATTAATTAGTCACTAAACAAGGTCAATCTGGGTCGGAGTGTTACAAATCCAGTTTTATTTATAACATTTCCTTCTTGTTATTATGATGATAAGTAGAGGTGGGGGATGATGGGGAAGGAAAGTGCGTGTCATAGGTGACTAATGGCGTGGTTAGCATGCGCTGGAGATGGGTTCTAAAAAGTGACACTTGGCCCTTCCCTATCTTAAACTTGGAGTTGATTTTGGTTCCTCCCTTCACCCCTTTCCTCACGCTTGGCTGAGGATGGAGATGAGATGGAGATTTATTAGGTGACGTCCTGTTGGAAATTGGTATGTGATAAGTGAGGATCTGCAAAGGATACCAAACATCTGAAAGAGTTGGGGGCAATGCGAATTTTATTTTAAGTCTATCTACTTGGTGTTTTGTAGAAAAGCTATGCATCTACCAATCAAAAAGTGGGCACTGGATTCTTCTTTTTCTTGGAGAACAGTGCCTTAATTGCTTATAGAGACTAATGGCTGAACAGTGACTAATGGCGTGCTCCTTTTTTACTTTGACAGTTTATAGAGACCACTCTAACCTCTAGGGTGCCTTAATTATAAGATGAGGATTAAGGCAATTATGAGAAAACAAATATTCCTTAATGTACCATCAATTTAAGCAAATCCAGTTTTATTGAATTCATGTTGCAATATTTCAATATTACTATATTTTAATCTATAGTATGTTATTATGATGATATTTTTTTCTAAATTGGATTTGGGTTGTTCACTACGCATCATATAGGAAAACAAAATTCATAAAACTGAATCTTCTCAAAATGAAGATGTTCTCAACAAATAAATAACTAAAAATATTTTAGTAGAAAAATATTTTATTTTGCTTTGGATGAGTTGTCATGAAATCGCCCCATTTTTTTATTTTCCTTCAAGTTTTTAAATTCAAGGAGCAGTGAAGAATATCTCACAAAACTTTGTAGGACCTTGGGATGGCAACAGTTAATTGGGTCTCTCTTCTACTTTATTTTTCTAGGTCTATTTTCATAGATGGTTTCATCAAACTTGCCATTATTGTTAACCATATGTGTCTGATGAAACACTTATGCTAGTGTTAGAGTTCGGGAATTCTCTAATTATAATAGATTTTTAATTATTTATATGCTGATAATAGTTTAGAACCCATTGATTTCGATGACAGGAAAACCAATGTTTCCATTGAAGTTTCCAGGGAATCTCCAAAAAAAAAGGAAGCTAACATCGAATGTTTGGGATGATTTTGATAAAATTACTAAAAATGGAGATGAAAAGGCAATGTGTAAGCATTGTAAAAAATGTTGAATGGGAAAAGCAAAGACGAAACCTCTCATTTGAGTAAACATTTAAATCATTATGTTGTTTACAAAAATAATAAACGGAAAGGACATGGAGATATAAAACAACATATTTTAAAAATTGGAGAAGTAAACCAAGTTGGACTGATTGATATTCAAAGTTTTAAATTTGATCAAGAAAAAAGTAGGCATGACCTTGCACGCATGGTCATATTGCATAAATTACCATTTCGCTTTGTAAAATATGAGGGGTTTCGAAATTCCTAAAAGGGCTTCAACCGATGTTTAAAACAGTGTCATGGAATACTTTGAAGTCTGATATTATAACAATTTACAATGAAGAGAAACAAAATCTTTATGACTTCTTGGACAATCTAAAATGTCAAGTGAGTTTGACAACTGACATCTGGTTTTCTAATCAGAATCTCGGATATATTTGTTTAACATGTCATTTTATTGATGATGACTGGAGTTTGCAAAAGAAGATCATTGTTTTTTGCTCTCTCGAAGCTCTCCACACCGGTGACGTAATTTGTAATTCCATAGTTAACTGATTATATAGCTGGAACATCGAAAAAAAAAATTGCATGCCATTATTTTAGATAATTGTTCTACCAATGATGTTACTGTTCAAGAGCTTAAGTCAAATCTTATCAGTAAGGGCTTACTTTTGTCCAATGGAGATATATTTCGTGTACGGGGTTGTGCACAAATTTTGAATTTGATAGTCCAAGAGGGCATAAATTCCATCCGAGACGTAATTTTTGAAGTTTGTGAAAGTGTGAATACATGAAAGCTTCACAGTTAAGAGAACAAAGGTTTAATGAGATTGCACGGCAAGTACGAGCGCCAAAAAAGAAAATCTAACATGATAGTTTGAATAGGTGGAACTCTACTTTTGAGATGCTACAAACAGCGATACAGTTCAAGGAGGCCTTTGAACGTTTAAGTGATCATGATGATAGATACAAAATTGCTCTAAGTCATGAGGAATGGGAAAATGTGAGAAGTGTTTGTACATGTTTGAAAGTGTTTTTTGAGATGAAAGAAAAATTTTTAGGCATTACGTAACCGACAACAAATTTATATTTTCATGATGTTTATAAGCTACACTTGCATTTGGTTGAATGGTGTAATAGTTCATAATCTTTTATTAAAGATATGGCCACGAAAATGATTGTGAAGTTTAGAAAGTATTGAAATATAATTTCCACACAATTGGCAATTGTTGCAATTTTTTATCTTCGACTCAAATTTAAATTAATTGAATATTACTTTCCAAAGGTTTATGGTGATGAGTCCGATGTGAGGACTATGAATGTTATGTTTGCATTGAAAAACCTTTACAATGAATATACTCTTAATGTAACACTTTTATCCAATGGTGGAAGTGTTATTGGTGGTGTTAGCATTAGTGGTGAGACAAGTTTATCAAATGTTGCTTCTCCATTTGCTTCTACAAGTAGCAAAAATTCGGATCTTGACCTCAACATGTTTCTAAAAGAAAATTCATCAATTGAAAGAAAGTTAAATTTGGAGTCATATTTGGATGAAGCATTGTAGCCTACCATGGATGATAAGGACTTTGATATGCTAGGTTGGTAGAAAAATAATGCAGCTAAATACCGTGACATTACTCGGATGGCTCATAATATTTTGGCCATTCTTATATCCACCGTTGTATCAGAATCAGCTTTTAGTATTAGTGTCAAAACAATTGATGACTATAGGAGTAATTTACTCCCAACTACAGTGGAGAGCTTAATATGTTGTCAAGATTGGTTGAGAAGTTCAAGAAAAGGTAACTATTTTATACTTATATATATTGCATTCAAATTCATAAAACTTTTTAACATTTAAGTTTATCTTTTAGATATTCAATCTTATCACTACACAGTCACCAATGCCGTGAATATTGATGATGAAGAGACTTTAAATATTATCTTAAATGATGTTGGCTTCAAATAATTAGTGAGTGAAACATTTATTTTTCAGTTTGGTTTGAATGACTGCTTTGTATAGGAATAGTATTAACTCATATATATATATATATATATTTTCAGGTGAAGCGTGCAATGGACTGATGGAAATTAGATTTCTAGGGAATGAATTATAGGATATTAGTTTTTTTATTGTATTTTGACTATATTTTGTAAACTTTTTATTGCTGTAGGTTGGACTTTAACGGTAATGTTTGGACTTTTGATGGTTTAAAGAACAAGAATTTTGATGTGATTTCTAAATTTTTCTATTATGGGTGTAGGTTATTGATGGTTGAACTTTCTGAATGTGATTTCTAAATTCTAAACTTTTTTTAGATAACTAACAGGTTACAAAAAGGCCCTTCCATAATGCATTGGGGCACCACTCAAGAGAAAGCAAGACTTTTCAATTTTGTTCAGGACTCAATTGTAAACAATCATTTTCCTTAATTGATGGAAACATATTATAGGTCATGTTCTTTGGCCTTTCTCATTTTAATTTGGGAAAATGGAAATGAGAAGAAGGGGATGGGTCCCTTGTTTTCGAGGCTTCATGTGAAGGATTCTGAGAAAGGGTATCCTAGAGCACCTCTAAGGAATAATATAGCCCTCTATGAACGACTCAGTGTTCCTTCTCACAGGATCAATTTGGTCCCTTCCTCTTCCTCAAGTTAATGTCAGGTCAGTAATTGAATTTCATTTCTGTGGTTTTTCTTATGTCATGCTGCTCATCATCAATTGATTATGGGAAATAAGGGGTTTTCCCCTTTTGGGTTTGTTCTATTTGAGCTACTAAGCTTTATAAACTAGCCATTGGTGTTCTTCTTTATTTTGGAGTGATGAAATTTTTGTTAAGTTGTAGTTTTTTAGTTTTCTATTTGCTTGTTCTGCTGTGGTGTTCAAAAGAGCAGCAACCTTTCCTCTAGATATTTGCAAGTTTTAAGGTTAACAACATAAACATGTTTGCATATGTAAATAGATTTTCTTCTTCAATGATTTCTTGCTACTTATTATTCCTGATATGGAATGATTTGTGACTGCAAGGTAGTGGACATGAAAGGGGTGTGCTCTCTCTGTTTTACATCCCTCCTACCCCACCTGCTCATTCATCTGGAGTCATAAGTCAAAAGCAATTTTGGAAAGCAAGAAGAGCAATTGCCAAGTTGGTACCCTTCCCATCATCAGAATTTTGCTTTCTCTACATATTGGCAATGTACTTGAAAATGACAGTGCCTTGCTAGCTTCACTTGTTATATTGGCTCTTATTTTAACATATATGATGACATGGAACCTATCAAAGTTGTTTCTTCTAGCTAACATTACATGGATATTGAGCAGAGCAATTGATTCATTTTGTTCTAAAGAACCATAATGTTTGAGTTTGTAGTCATTTTATGTTATGCAATCTAATCTTCATGTCATACATTTCATACCAATAGGAGTCAAGATAGGTTTCATGAAAAATCTTTATTCCTTTTTTAAATCTTATGTAATGCTCTATAAGATCTCTCTTGAGAGTCACTATAGTCATAGCAATTCCGGAACCGGTTCCAAAACCAAAACCAAAACCGGTTCTAGGCCCAAAACTAGAACCGAAGCCATTCCAGTTCCAGATCATGCTAATAGATTCAAAATTGGAACCGAAACGGTTCCGAATCCGGTTCTGGTTCCAGCCTCAACATAATGGTTCCAGTTCTAGTTTCACCACGGGCCCGGATTGGAACGGACCCATTTACAACCCTAACAAGAGAGAGGAAAAAAATAAAGCAAAACAGTGCTTTATTAAAGTTTTCAGAAAAGTGTACTGTAGTTGCTACAGTAATGACGAGATTAGTTTCTTAAATAATGCTCATAAGTCACCTCCAAACCCTAGTAACATTACCATAATAAATTCCTATTGCATATAAAAGTCTTAACCTTAGTTTCTAATCTAAATACAATGACAAACTACTAAAATAACAGATAAATTGGATCTGATTCCAAATTTGGACGTTTCAGGCAGTTTAGAGAAGAATTGATGTGGGGCCCACATGGCTCACTCTTTGGCCACAAGACTTGCACTATTGGAAAGACCACCTCCAGTCGACGGTAGTGGAGTAGAACTTCAATGGGTTGGGCCTTGTTTGGCCCACCAAATAACTAATCTTATAGTACTGCACGTGAGATGTTTTCCTTATGTCTGAAACTTTTGAAAATTGCAATAACAAACCTATTATTCACTGTTTTACTGAGACAGCCCCTGTAAACTATTTTTTTTTTCCAAACAACTTCATGAAAATTAATATTAAAGCATAATACCAAGCTGTTTAGGCCTAAGTTTTTCAATTAAACCTTGTCAGGACCCTTGTGGGCCATCTTGGATGATTGAATTGACCAATGAAGGATTCAACCAATTCAAACTTATGATTAAAACCCAACTCTGCATCACTTCGCCAGGAGATTTAAGGTTTGCTTCCATGCTGTCATCATGGTCCAGCCTAATCTGCCAAATGCATGAATTTAAGGTTTGCTTCCATTTTAGCGACTCTGAATTACGAGGGGCACGAGTTTATCGACACATACCAAACCCGATTTGTGCCATCATCTGTAATAAATAGAACCATCAAAAGAGAATGAGAGCGAGAACAAGACAAGTCCAGATCCCCTAAGTGGTCTCTTACACACTTCTATGGAACTCACCCTAAGGCCAACCTACTGATGATTCAAACAATTAAAATGGAATAAAATCCCCTCCTTTACTGCATCCTCAAACTTTCGTCCAATAGGACTTGGTCTCACCATGAACTTTAATGATATGATTAACTCATTATTCAGCACTACTAACCCTATGCATTAATTATATTACAATTTTATGTTCAAGAGGATTTTATAGAAAAAAAAAACCACCTAAATGTTCACTAATCATAATTAGGCTTAAATTATTTTTGTGCATTAATTGAATCCTTTGAGCTTGAATTCGTGACAAAAAATAAAGAACATGTGTATGTAGGCTAGCGTCGCTAAGCCCCCATGTACCAAAAAACAAACAAAAGAATACTAAGTTTGGAGATAAAAAAGAACGAAGAGGAGAGGGAGAAAAGAATCAAATCCAATTTGCGCAAAATGAATTCCCTCCCCTCCCGTCCACTCATATAACATCAAATTCTTGGAAACCTCATTAACACCGAGTCAACAACAACCAACATCAACATCATGCTAAATTGTGTAGTGGGACCCACTCCATTTGAACATTCAGTGAATGTGAGAAAATAGGAGTAGACTGTAGGGGGATGTTATCCATCTTGTACAGTATTTTCTCCATGGGGTCCATGATGGAGCGCCAGAAAAGTATTGCCGTGTAATACGGTTTCAATTTAGAGAATAGAACATGACCCAATTATTATAGGGCACCCCCCCCGGGCGAGTCTCACGCGGGAAGCATGTATGAGGAACCCTCATCACAGGTGCCCTTCCCACGCGTCTGCGCTCAAGACCTAACGCCTGCGTTACGTTAACCACATCCCCCCACCCACAACCCTATGTAAACTCCCTTCTCTCCCCCACTTCCACACTTGTGCTTCCACATCTCTCTCTCTCTCTCTCTCTCTCTCTCTCTCAAACAAACGAAAAGAAGAGATTTCTCTGCAAATCACTTCATATCAGGACCGATTCATCGATTGCAGGGATCGAATCTTGCATCAATGGCGTCTTAATCAGGTCGGCCAACGGATCCTATCCTTTCTCAACGTCTTAGATGTCTCGCAGCTTCCGATCGGATTGATTTTTAGGGTTTTTCGTTTCAATTTGCATCGGGACATGAAACGAACTGATCTTCTTCGTCGCTTTATGAGATTCCGTTTGTTCTTATTGATTTGTTGCTTTGATCGGTTGAATTCATCTTCTCTCTCCGCCCGCAAATCCCGATTCGGAGGAGATCCGCGCAATTGACCGCTGATTAGTAGAGATTTTGAAGATGTCTTGATCAATCTTGTTTTGGTTTTGATTGTCTTTCTGTTTTGTGGAATTGATGTTCTGCAGATAAAGATTGAAGCTTTTGCCTCGAGCATTCGGTTTGTATGTTTTTGCAAATATGGTTCATTGGCGGTGATTCGATTCTCCCGCTTCCTGATGTTTGGTAAGTTTAGGAACTGGCTTTGTGTTTTTAATTTTCTGTTTAGATGTCTAAGTATCAGTTTGTGATTGGAGTATTGCCGCGTTTGCGTAGGTAGTGAAGGGCTGAGTTCATTTCGGGAGAGAAATATTCTGATATTGCATTGGATCTGCTTAAGGAGGAGTTTCGATGGCTGGAGGCGGAGAGGAGCAGCTAGAACTTAAGTTCCGGCTCTACGATGGATCCGATATTGGTCCTGGAAACTATGCTGTATCTACTACAATAGCAACTCTCAAGGAAAGGATTGTTGCTGAATGGCCCCAAGGTTAGAATTGTATGTATTTCCGTTGCATTTCGTTATGTACAGGTAACAGGAGTTGTATATAGCAGATGTATATTTTATGCCTTTATTTTCCTTTTGATTTGTTGTCTTCTGCGGGAACGAGTGAATGAAAATGGGCGTATCGTCATTTTGATAAGTTTTGTTTGGTTGGTTGGCTGCTGCATTGATTAGGTGGATCAAATTTGGGGTTATGACGCAGGTCCTTATCAAATTGAAAGGGCCGCGGCTTCAAAGAAAGGTTTGTAATATGTTTGGACCCTATGAAAGGGCCTCTAATGTGATTTGAGTTCTGCCCTAAGGCGGCTAATGTGACTGAGTTTATGATATAAACCTCTTTCAAAAATAGTCAATTTACGCTAAAAGAAGATGATGGCTAAACGTAAGCTTAGTTGTCATTCTGATGTAACGGGTGCAACACCAATCTAAAGAGACTAATTTGCCCGATCACAAAGATGGTCAACTGCCCGAAGTGTAAGGCCTTAATTGTAGTTTTACCGAGTGAGTACGGGATCGAATCCACGAGGAGCTATGATTATCACAACCTTTCCTATTGAAAAACTAGAACTATCCTAGGAAAATTTATACAAATAATGTCCTACTAAACTGAAAATTAAACGCCAATGTCTGAAATTAAAATTACAAATCAGATTTAAAGCCTAATCTAAAAAGCAATCTACACTAAAAACTGCAACCACAAATAAAAGCATCAAACCACCAATATAATAAAGTAAAATATATAGAAGAAAATTCCAGAAAATAAAAGAAAGAAAGATGGGCTTTAGAATTTCAATTTCCACTTCCAAACTCCATGTGTAGGGTCAAAGGACAACTTAGAACTACAATGCCAAATATGGTCTATCACACATCACTAAGAATTATGAACAAGAAAATAGAAAAAGAAAATCCAAATAAACTCACGTCTACTCTATATACATGGAACACCAAGTCAAAGGAGCATCCACCATGCGAAGTACATCATCTCTTGAAGATCTTGACCAACATGCACCAAGGGAAGAGAGGTGAAAGAAGAAGATGAAGAATGGTGATGATGGATGTATGGATCCAAAGGGGATTGGTCGATCCTACCCTTGGATTGGAATTTGATGGAATGATAAGAAATGGGGTGAATGGTGATGGGCGTGCACTCCCTTGGTTCTTTAAATACCATTTTTTTTGCTGTTTGGCTGCCTTCTTTTTTTCCTATTTTGTAGTTTGCATAGACTTACAATTAGAAAGATCTCCTTCCTTAGCTCCAAACTTGCAACAGAATAGGAAGTGGAGGTTGCCAAGCTCATTAAACCCACTTTCTATAATTGGAACTTGCAAATCTTCATGGAATGGTCCCCACATTTGATGACAAATTATTGTACATGAGGTGCCATTAGTGGGCCTTCAATGTGCTTGAAATAAAGTGGAGTGGATCCCTTCAATCCATCATGGCCGTAAGGTGCTTGAATTAAACATGGTTGGAACGTCCCATATTTGGAGAGAGAGTCTCCTATTTTTTCTCCATTTTTGTCTATTGTAGAAGCATGATTTCCATTCTTGACTTAATCTCCTCTTAACTTGGATTCTTGAAAGATTGAAAGCAAGCAAGAGAACATGGGCCTGGGCTGGGTTTGGAATGTCCCTTATTTGGAGAGATCTTCTCCATTTTTCTCTTCTTTTCTTTGCTTCTTGCCTGATTGGCATATCTTCCTTTGACTTTGGACTCCTTGTAATCTTGGGGACTTTTTAAATAATTCCTTAAATTTGTGCAAACACAGCCCCCCCGCCTGCCCGCCCCGCTAGACATCTTTGGCATGTTGTGCACACATGTGCAAGTGTGGGGTCCACTTGATGTTCATTTTTTCCCTCAATCTTCCTTTTCTTCTTTTTCTTGGATTTCTTTAAAAGCATTTCATTGACTTCAAATCTTTACTTGTGGGTCCCTTCTTCTTGAATTTTCCTACACACAAAAGTTGCATTTCAATAAAAATAATAATTTTGACTTTAAGTCACAAATGCACTAATGTGGGCCCAATTCACAGAAAATGACACAATAAATTTACACCATTGCTCATGATTTAACTAATGATGAAGACAAATTATATCATAAAAATAAGATTTTGAAAAAACCTTCTAAAAATAGAAATCCAAAAATGGCAAGTTTCATGATTTTATAAAAAAATGTGATTTTTGAATGAATTTTGCATGAAAACTCTATAATGATGCTCAAAACCATAAAAGTATGACTTCTAATTAAATGAAGAGATTTCTAATGAATAAGTCCTTAAAATTCCCTAAAATGAATATGAAATGATGCACTTCTAAGGACTTATCAAAAGATCAGCTCCTAGGTTTCCAATCCTCACCACAAAGATGGCATTATAGGAAACAAGCAAAACAATCACTAAAACCTGTGATGAATCGATGAAATCTTCAAAATTCTCCAATGCAATTAGCCCAAATAGGCTAAATGTTAATGATTAGAGTGAGCAAAACTGGAAGTTCCCTCTTTTCCTATTTATATTGTATTTCTTTTCAAAACAAAAGCCCCAGTCCTACTTTAAATAAAAGATTTATATTCCAACCTATGATGCCCAGATACGGGCACGGGTACAGATTTGGACACGGGGAACGAGAGTTCGATATGCCGACTTGAAAATTTTAGGATACAGATACGGGTACGGCATTTCAAAAAATATATACATATAAATACTTATCATAGTGCTCAAATATTATGAGGCCCACTATGTGGATCAAATTTTCAATGAGGTGGGCCTGACTGTATCTTAACATAGAAGAACATAAAAGAAAAGAAAAAAAAAGTGGGCCAAGTGTCTTGGTTGGCCCAGTAGCTCAACATTAAAATGGAAAGAAATTAAAAAAAAAAAGCCCAACGGGCCCGTTCTCATTAATAAAATGTGACGGGTTCTTTTGCCCCTTTTACATATCTGTGGCATCATCGAACGAAAAAGAAGAATAAATGAATAAGAAGAAGAGGAGGCATATATAGCACCTGAAGCTAGAAGCTCGAAACAACAACAGTAACAGAAAGCAACACGGTGGTCTACCACCTAATTGAAGAAGCAACTCGTCAAAATGAAAGCAGTAACCCCTGTTAGTCTAGTTATCTTCATCCTTGCTGCTACCTTCTCCTCCTCCTCTTTTCCTTCTTTTTTACTTTCCTTTTGATCAAACTGAGAGAGGGCTCATTTAGAAGTAAATTAATCAAAATGGACAAAATCTGTCATAATTTTGGATAAAAAATATTGCATAGCCGTATCCTAAAATTGGGGGCCATATCCAAGCCGTATCTTGCTCTTGCCGTATCCCATATCCGTATCCGTATCGTATCGTATCAGTACCGATACCACAGGGCATTTGGAGTATCCGGGTATCATAGATTCCAGCTCAAATTGCTAATATTGAAAAGTCCTAATGCAATTTAAAGGAAAAGAAAGCAGAAAGGGAAGGAAAGAGTCCAAAAAAGACTTGTGCAAGACTCTGAGCAACTGCACAGTCGAGCACTGGTTTGGGCCACTGGGCCAGCTGCTGTGCAGTGATCGGCCTGCTGGAAAGGCCCATGATGGCTGGATTTCATTCTGGATAGATTGGATTGAGTTTTTGTAAAGTTCATCATCATCATCATCATCAAAGCCTTATCCCAACCATGTTGGGGTCGGCTATATGAATTCTATTTCTCCAGTTTTTGTAAAGTTATGGTCTGAAATTTGCAGAAAATCCCTGCTTTTTTACTGTTTTAATAAAACTGCACATGACAGAGTAGTTTCAACCTGAAGCTTGATTTGGTCTGGCTTAGCTGGACCTAAATCCCTTCAGGCCAGTATCAAATTGTCAGTGGAGGGGAGCTGAAAAGAACTCAAATCCTATATGGCTGTACGTCCTTTGTGAGCAGGGAGCCGGGGATCCCCTGTCAGTGATGAACACAAACTGAATTGGATGTGTCATTTTGATCTGCTTTGTCAATTGAGAGTTAAAATAATCGCAACTTTGTTTAATTACCTTGGAATAATTTCGTTTCATGGTCCATGCTATTATTAATTTTGATATCTAGGGGCAGTTATAGAACCGGCCTCAGTTTGATGGGACAAGGCTAAGGGTCGACCAGCAATTATAGAACAAGATGGTGAGTTTAAGTTGGATATTACAAAAATGATCAAAGCAGGGTGAGTGAAGTGGAGGCAAGCCAGTGGAATGGTGTGTGATTGACTGATTGTCGATTGTTGATTCAATTAAAAGGGGTTGTCTATAAGATGGATGTTAGACCTTGTTTGTTGTATTCAAATGAATGTGGCAACAGAGAAATGGCAAGAAATTAAAGTATTTGAGGCTGTGTCACTCAAAGATGAACGTGCAAAGTTGCAACAAAAGATAAATTAAGAATGCGTACATAAAGAGTCTATTGACAGCTTAATAAAACAGAAAAAAAAAAAACAAATAATATAAAAAGAACGTAAAAAGGGGGCCCACATCCCATTGAAGTGTTCACACCTGCCGAAGACAGTGTCAATTAAACAGGTCCTTGGAGAGTTGGAGTAGAATTTCCATGTTTCCAGAGATAGCAAGTCTAATGTATAAAATGATTTCCATATGACATTAAATCAGATGCCTTATATTGAGTATTCAATTACATATTAATCAATGCCAACATTGTGCAATGATAACTAGAATTGAAGAAGATATGGCCAATTTAGTAATAAGGTATGGTGCAATTATAAAAAGGTTCCTAAACTAGCTGAAAGTCTACTTCTGTTTTTGGATGTCTTGTCATCTTATATTCATGAGTTAAGTGTGATTCAATTAGAAGAGGGTTGATGTGAATGTCAAGGAAAGGCATAGTTGGAATTGTACTGGCAAATAGGACATGTTTTAGTTCCAAGTTATTAAATTCTCAGATACATATGCTGTCATCCCATTCAATGGCATTTATACATTTATGATGTTACAGATTTTATACATTTATGATAACAAATAGTCAAAAGATTATTTAGTGCCACATTGTTCTATCATTAGGTTTTCCTGATTGACTCAAACTTGGTAATTGGCCAAGTTTAGTTGCCCATCTGGGTTAAAGAACTGTTTTCATTGTAACTCGTTCTAATGCCAATACCATATAACAATTTTCCCACTAATCATAAGTTATTATGTTACTTTTTTTTAAGTTCTCTGGACCAGACCGAATAATCCCATGCAGGATGGATTTGATGTGCGGATGTTTAAGAAAGCATTAAAAGATTCTTTTTTTAGTGGTTACTTGTTTTAAACAGAGGCTTAGCAATGCAAGAGGTTGACAAATGAACACACAAAACTCACATAAGCCAAAAAAACTGCCACCAAATAATAGCAAACAACAAAAACCTCAATGAACCTCTAAGAACAACTGAAAGACAAAGCTAGCAAAGAGCTATTGTCAAATACTGATATGCGGGATAGCCACTTCTCTTGAATTAAACAAAATGAGACCGATGGTAATCCCTTTTGTTGAGTAAGGATGCAGACCCGTAAGGCAATGCTAAATTTGTCTTACAAATGACAGCTGCTCTGGGAGAAGATATGCTTTCAGAGCATGGTTGGTTCCTCCCTTCCCAAATAGACCAGATGACTACTAGGGAGGGAAGATAATCTCCACATGATCCTCCCACTTGACAACCCTACCACCAACCTCCATGCCTCAAAGAGAGCAAAAGAGTTCCGGAGAAGCACCTAACTACACTCAAACCTGCTAAGAATCGATCTACATTATCTCTTGCACAAACTTGCAAGTAGTAAATGGTTTGCCGATTGCACAGCTAGAAGGCACATAGGCAAGTATTGACAGTGATTACTTCTTAATGATGAAGGTTATTCACAATGAGGATACCTCCTGTTAGTGCTAGCCATCCAAAAGTCATCACCCTTGGCAAAGCCTTGGTCTTCCACAAGTAGTTCAATGGGCTAATTAAGTAAGAACCATTCAACAAGGCGAAGAAGAAGGAAACTACTGAAAATTTACCATTCTCTAAATACCATGACCCTCCTCCTGATGTAAACTTGACCTAGAATGTCCAAAACGGAGAAAAGGTGTGCCTCTCTTCTATCTGTAGCAAGTCTCTCCTAAAGATCGGGTTCCATAAACGACCAGAAATTGATTTTGGCTACGAAGGATGTCTTCACGAGACTATTCCTCTCCAAAGGCTCGAATACTTTAGATAGCTAGTACTATGGATGTACCCCCCAATCCTTGTCATATAATATTTAACTACTGGGCCTTGAGCCACAATCCATATGGTTCTTCCCCAATCCTCCACGACCACTTGTCCATAAGAGCTTGATTTATCTTCTTCAGGAGTCTAAACCCTTGCATGCCCTCCTTTGGTTTACACATGAATTTCCAATTGAACAAGTGAAATTTCTTCTTGACGTTTGTAACCTGCGAAAGTAAGTTAGGCTACATTCTCTCAATGCAGTTAACAATTGACTTCGGGTGCCTAAAGATCGATATGAAATAAATTAGTACATTGGCAAGGCTGATTGAATTGGAGTAATTCTCCCTCCTCGAGAAATAGTTTTCTTTCCATGAGCCAACTTTCACTCTACTCTCGTCAACACCAAATTCCATAAAGATTTGGATGCACTACTAAGTCACAATCATCATCAAAGCCTTTTCCCAACTATGTTAGGGTTGGCTACATGAATTATGCTTCTCCATTCCTATGTATCTTACTCCAAATCCTTGGATATAGGCCGTACTTCATGAAATATATCCTTACTACTTCCATCAATGTCCTCTACGGCCTACCGCTTCTCTTTGGTGGGCCATCAATCTGCATAGAAAAACTTTTCTCCAAACGGTGCCATTACTCGCCAGTATTGGATATATCCTAACAATTGAATATTTCTTAATTTATCATCTTTGATGTTACCCTTAAATGCTCATTTATGATTCTGTCTTTCCTAATTTTACCAATATACATCTCAAGATTCTCACCTCCGTGACACTCATTTTGTGCATGCATTGCTTCTCGACTGGCCAACATCTCCATTCCATAGAGGCAAACCTAAATAGTAGGCCGAAAGAGTTCCCACTTAGCATCTCATGATGTTAGCAAGATGAGAGACTTAAAGAACAATGACAGAACTTTTCTCTTGATCTCTCATGCATTGCTTCTCGACTGGTCAACATCTTCAGCTGGCATGGTGCCGCAGGGAGTGTCTTTTATGTTGAAAGAAATTTTGCAAAATTTTTTGTCCTTATTGAGTGTGCCATTTGTAATTTATTTTTAACTCTTTAACATTTTCTTCTGTTCTCCTTTTAAAAATTCTATTACCGTTAGTGATAAAAAAACATAAATTAAGTTATATAATAAAAATAGAAATGGTCTCATTTGTGTTGTGTTGTGGCACTGCATTCTGCTGTTTTATTTTTCTTCATCCTATGGGCAAAATGTTGTGGCTGTTTGGTAGCATCTGTGAGTGTTCAAAAGTTTGCAAATTTCATCATGTAAAGAATGTGAAAAGGAAGTGTTAAGCTTTTCTGGTATAAAAATTACTTTCTGACTGATGTTGGTTTGGCTGTGGTTTTATATATCTATTAGAGTTCATCTATGTGTTGATTTCTGGGGGTATCTGGTTTGATACATATTTATTGAAGTTGGTTTCTGTGTTCATTTCTGAGGTACATTTGCACCTTATGACCTGAGTTATAGTGTGATCTTTACACTGGAATTGTTGGACAGAAAGGTCTCACCGTGACAACCAATTAGTCTCCTTTTAGAACAATTGGCATTTTGTCTAACTCTCTATCAGGTGCCTGCAAAATGAATATTTGAAACTAATTGTGGACCTGTGGTAGAGCTGTACATAATGTAGGTTCTTTATAAACTAGTTGAGTTATTCAATCTTGCTGATGAGGGGTGGCTGCCTAAAGATGGCTATAAATATTCGACATTTCACTCGAGGCAAAAGGTGGCCCTAGGCACTTTAACTTCTTTATCAAATACCTGCACAATGGATAAGAACAAATTTTGGCAAAGCTGTACATTTTGTAGGCTCTTCATGACTGACTCGACTGATCCAATCTTGATGATGAAGGGAGTCTCTTGATGACCATACATATCCAATAGTTCAAATAATTCATAGGTGGTCACCACCATCCAGCATTAAGATCTTTGCAGCCACTTGTGTCCCTGAAGGCTTGTGCTGGATCTTTCCTCTTGATTACCTGCCATTTTTATACTTCCCACCACATTCTACTGAGGCCCCTTTCCTTTTGTCATCAGATAAAAAAACGATTCCCAAGACAGTGAACGAGGTGAAACTCATATACTCTGGAAAATTTTTGGAGAATAACAAGACACTTGCTGAGTCCAGATTGCATCTTGATGGTCTTCCTGGTGGAATTATTACAATGCATGTTGTGGTGCAGCCTTCCTTAGCCAGAAAGAAAGCAGGTACATCTTACTTGCCAACTTCCTTCAAAAAATTTGCTGTTGCTAGAAAAAAGATGTTTCATCAGTATAATCATTTAAAGAAAAACTGAGACCCTAGGAATGCAGTTTCTCATTTAATCCTCTCCTCGAACAATGTGAAAAAAAATGAATTTTGCTATCCATATGCACACTTCTGGATACATTAACAGGCCAAAGCAATTATAATTATTTATAACTGGTTGTAAAAGATATCAGGTCTCCAGAGAGATGACCTGTGAGCTATCACATATTCAAGGAGCGGAATATAAAAGCAATGGTGCCTCTCCTATGCTTAAAGCAGACTGGAATACCCTCCAGCCTTATTTTTCTCCTACTACCAAACAACCCCATCTGGTTCAGTTTTAACTCCTCACAGACAATGCGACAAAACATTCTACAGTGTAGCTAACACTTTTTTGATGAATTCCGAGGAAAAAGGCTCCGATCAAATGTGGCTGAGAGGGTCTTTACGTGGAGATCTACAGCTACAGGTGACAATTGAATGCCTAAAACTTGATTTTCACAGGGTGAAGGGCAGGCAATCAGTCATTTCCTATTGAAGGGGTGTGGTATCTCCATGGTCCCATGTAGATACCTATCCATGATCCTTGACCATTTGTGCCTTGGATGGAAACCTATTCCCTGTTAATCTAGTAGTTGCAGTTGGAATTAGGCAACGGGCTCTTTAGTGTCTATATTCTATTATTATAGCTGGTGGGGTCCTTAAAAGCTTTATGCTTTTCTTCTGCGTAAGCATGCACATGAAATGTCTTCTGTACATAGTCAGGGGTTTTATTCACCTAGAGGTACCTCAATATATAGTTCTTACATAATGTATAGTTTCCAGAGCTACTTGTTATTAACATGATGGGTGTCACGGCTGCAGATAAAAACCCGGATGAGATGCCAAAGAAGAATCTATGCTCATGTACAATCATCTAGTGCAATGCCGTATGTTATACAACCCTTACTGGACTGAAAAAGAAGCATCATCAGGTCATCATTATTTTGATGAAAGTTCACATTCTTTTGTGCAGTCTGTTACAGTTGCAGCCATTTATTGTATCTGCGGCATGCTTGTCGTTGTTCTTTTTTGATGTAATTACTATGTTATAAATGTTTAGAAGCATACATGACCTGTTGCAGAATACAAGTGATGTGGTATAATATCTATTTTCTTCCGTTGGCTCTTGCAATTTGATGTCAAATTCTATTAGCTTTATATCCATGGATGCTATTGGTTTTAACAGAGATCAGGCTATTTATTGAGTGAGAAGATAGATGATCCATTGCAAACTCCTCTAAAATACAAACAAAGATGATGGTTCAATGTCAAAAAGAAATTTTTCATTGAATGAAGATGCTCCACACTCCCAGCCTCGTTGGTATTGTGATTCAGGGAAAGCCCATCAAGACCCAATCCATAGCCGTTGTGGGCCTATCCTGTCAAATGTTTCGAAATTAGTAGATAGTAAAGCAGAGGGTTTTGGATTGTATTTTGACAATATCTTGTAATTTTGATCGACAGTTATACCCACTATTTTAAACCATTGCAACTCTATTCCCACATTTTATGTAATTTCTCTCTATGCATTCGACTTGGCAGCATCGTTCATCTGCTCCACTTTTGGACTGCAGTCCTGATGTCTATTCTCTACATTTCCTGATTTCTATTCTCTACATTTCCTGTTTCCCTTATTTTGCAAGAACTTGTTTTGCAATGACTCTCTTTCTCAATTTTCTTTTATTGCCTTTATAAGCCTCCTATTACCTTTCCCACCTACCTACATTTTTCCGCTCGGTTAGGAAAAAGTTTTTACTTCTGTAATATTTTATTGAAATTTTTACGGGAAAAAACCTCCAGTTACTTCATAGTTTTAATTGCACAAAAAAATCCTTGCAATCCATTTTAACTTTTTTTAGTGAGTGCCGACGCCATTGCTTGTTTTAATCGAGCAACAATATCATCGCTCTTTCTTCTTCCTCCCACCAAATCAAGACGACCTACAACATTTCCATCATCCACAACATCCTAGCCATTTCATGCATATTTTCACTTCAAAAAATATATAATCATCCACAACATCCTAACCAATTCATGCATATTTTCATTTTAAATATATATATATATATTTGAAATGGGCTGGAGGGCCTTTTTTGTGAAGTTCATTTTCGTGCAGAATTCTTTTCAGTAAAATCCTCTATTTTGAAGTGTTTGTTGGATAGAATGACAATTTCACAATAAAGGTTCATAGTGAGAAATGGAAGTTTTTTGTGATGTTCATTTCATAGCTATTCATAAATTAAAACTCTCCAAATTTATAAATATTATTAATTTTCTTTTTAAACTATAAATGCATGGATTTTCAATTTGAGATTTGTGGACGTATCCGTGCTTAGGTTATTGTGCTAGTATGGTGTTATTGAAGTAAATTACATCCACAAGACAGAATTACATTCATTCACTTAAAATGTTTACAATCTAAACAACATACTACCCATAAAGTGAAAATATATATATATATATATATCAATCCGACGATGGTGATGGTGATGATCGGGTCATTATTGCCACAAACTCATCGAAATTCACAGCCCCATCACCCTTCTGATCAATAACATCCATCATCACCTTACAATCTGCCAAGGAAGCAGTGCAGCTCTTCAGCAGAGATCAGACCGTTCCTGTCCCGATCAAAGACACCAAAAGCACCCCTCAGATCCTCCAAACAGGCCCCAGGATCCTTCTCTGTGGTGGTCACAGACAAGAAGTCCTCCAAGCTGATGTACCCATCCCCATCCAAATCAAGGGCCCTCATCATCAACTCCACCTCCTCTGGAGAACCCTGGTGCCCCAAGCTCTCCAGCATGGATCCCAGCTCTGAAGATGAGATCTTCCCATCACCGTTTGAGTCATATTTTTCAAAAACCATGCGGATGTCATTTGGGTCTTGGATTTGGAGTATGGAAGATTGGAGTATGGAAGAGGCAGAACAAGTAGGAGATTTGGAGCTGCTGGTTTCCAAGGATTTGTCCATTTGGGGATTGAAGAAGTTCCTACCAAGTTAGAGATTTAAGAAAGAGTACCCAGCAGGAAGATTTAACTAAGGAAGGAATGTGTGTAAATATTGGTGGATATAGGACTATAGCTCAGAGTACTAGTGTGTTATTTGAGTAGAAGGTGGAAAGTTGGATTATGAGGTTCATATAGGAAATGAAGGTTGCTTGTTGCTACGTGGAAGTCTGCCTGTGTCTCTTTGTTTCCGGATGAATCACACACGTTTCTGGTGGGGTTTAGCTATTATTTTGACACGTGTGATGGAATCGAGTTTTTTTTTTGTCCTTTTTTATCCAGAGCGTCCACGTGTTGGGAGCTTCTCGGGAGGGCTTTCTTAATAAGATTGCTGGTCACGCTCTCATAAGATAGGAATAATTAAAGAAAAATATTTCTCACCAATTTTTTTTCTTTTTTAGAACTCTAGGTGGAGTTCATCATCACCAAATTCAAATCGTACAATACACAGGATCTTTATAATAGTCACATGCTCCAAATTTTAATCAAATTTGAATTTACTGAACCATTAAATCGACTATATATTAATCGGAATAGATTAAACTTGTTGGACATGGATAAAAGAAATAGAGACATGTGATTGAAGCCAAATTTGATATTTAAGGTAATCTGACATAGATTTTTTCATCCCATCTAGTCCCATCTCTAAATGAGACATGCAGTGTGCCCCATGTAAAATTCACGGTTGGTGCACGAAAACAAATCTCACAGGATCAAAGCCCATAATTAAAACTATATTCATGAATCATGTATCTCTTTTTTTTTTTTTTGTTTAATAGTACTAGCTGCCCTGAGATCGAACCAGCAAAAAAATCTTTATTTCAACCCAGATTTTTATTAATGGACATCTACAAAATGCCCATCACATGACATTCAAATGGACAACTTGAAAAGCCCCAACACAATACTTAACACTCGCCATGGCAAAATACTGGCGGATAAAGATTGACCATCAAAGGAGAGGCTTATCACAAGTTAAAGCGGCCGAAGAGACCATCCCTGGGAGCAAAATAATCTACTCGTTAAATGGCTGGTGGTTATCATGACAGTGTTAGCTTTCCACATGTCCCATAATACCTGATAGGGCAAGTAGACCTCCCAAACTATGTCAATCAAATTTTTTCCTCACCTAAGTTGATGGGACTAAATAACCTATTGGGAGTGGTTCCATCCTCTGTTTAAAAGTCGTAACCGTTGGGCTAAAACAAGGTAGGTTGAGCAGTAGGTCAGTGATATGGAAAGCCCCCAGCCCAACCCCACCACTCAAAGGTTTTATATGACTTTAGTTCTGAACAATAATTATAGCAATGAGGGCAATGATTATATGCGTCAGAGGAACGTCTTGATCGCTATCTCAGAACATTCATTTCCCACTGTATTTTACATGCAATCGTTGGTTCAAACATCATCATCCCAAGGCAAAGCACACCACTCCCCAACTCCCACGTCCCACCACCCAATAATAGACAAGATTCACATTAACATCAAGAGCGACACTTGGACAAATACATTTGTTGCCCCAACTGGATTGAATAGAAGTGATGATAATTACATTTGGTACACATAAGATTAAATAGAAGCTATGTACAGCAGGATTTCTTCATCAAAAACCATTCAAACAATATTTCCAGTCCTAGCTTCCTTGACGGCCAACAAACAGAACTTGGTGCCTGAACTTTCAGCTCGTGGGACATGTTTTCACTCTGCAGATAATCTATGGCCAGTGTCCATTTCTGTACTTAGCTTTATGACAGAAGTGGCAGGATCCCTTGACAAGGCAAAGTTGCCATTGAGATCAACAGTGTCCTTGATCATGCTCCTGTCCAGCATTACAATACTGCAAGAACCCCATGACTCTGCCTGTAGTTGCACGCCAAAGTACTCTAGATGATCTGCAATGCTATTCCCGTAAACCGACCTACAAACCCACCACAAAATAGCCTCAAGCAGCTTTTTTTATATAATAACAGTGAAGTTTATGACAAAAACAGATGAAATAAAATATTAAGACAGCAAAAGCATCACATGCAATACACAATGGTGGGAGCATTGACTTTATCTTTTGCCAATAGATCTGCCAATTCACTAACTGCCACCAAGAGAATGTGTATAGATCCTCATGGCGTACCAACGCACCCCTAATACCAATACTTGACAAGATGGGGAAGGAAAGACATACCTGCAACAAGATGGGTCTTCCCCGGAAGCATCACAGATCTTCTCGACCGTATACACTAGGCTTCCTAATCCAATGTTGTAAATCCAGACCTATGATGTTGGAGTGAGATGGATCAGAAGGCAGGCAGGAAACGTAAATATAGATGATATGTACAATAAAAGCGCCACACACACACACAACAAAAGTTTTTTTTTTTTTTGTTTTTTTTTTGAGCAAGAGAGAGACAGATTATATCATCATTATCGTAATCATCAAAGGCTTGTACCAAATAAGGTCAACTTGAGAGTTTTACTTATTTGTGCATCCCTACTTAAAGCCATGTTCTCCATTAATCTGGAATCTAATGAGTCATTTCTTATTACAGGTAACGACAGTAGCGCAAAGCCGATACATGCACAAGAAATGCCAACAATGCTTCCAATTGGCGTCATCATTAAATTTAATAACAGTAACTTTTATTAAAAAAGGATAGAAAGTGCATAAATGGCAGAGATGTATCAACTAGGATTTGCTTGTATCCTCCACAACATCATCATTATCAAAGCCTCATCCCTAAGAGGGTTGCTTGAGAGTTCTACTCAGGCACTTAAAGCATTGTCATCTGACAATTCAGAATCCAAGTCATTTACAGGCCTCACGGGAACTGCATTATGCACAAAGAAGTGCCAGCATTCCAAATAATAATGACAATGCTAAACTCAACTAGGTGTGATTACTAAATCATTCTATAATGACCGGCAAACCAATCCAAATAAGCACAATAGCCCATCAACAGATTAGTGATTGGTGGTGAACGCCGCATCACCTTATCTCAAAGAAGATCAACTCCCATCCTAGTCTCAACTCAGTAGGAAGTTGGAATTATCCAAGACAGAGTGGTGGAAAGTAACAGTGTTTTTTTTTTAATAGCTAACAGGGAAAATTTTAAAAACATCCAAAGAAAGATTATTAAGTCGGGCATTTTTTTTTGGGTAAAAATTGAATCAAAAGGATTGAATTGGGGCATAAGTCCTAATGAATTGTGGAATAAAATGGCTAGTAGTACATAGATCTGGTCACTAAAGATAGAGTGGTGAAACCCAGTTGTCCAAATGGCCACTATTGAAAGGAAAGGGAGTGGCCAAAAGAGGGGGAGGGGGAAAGAATTACAAAAGAAGATGAAGAAAGTCACAAGGTTAAATACAAATCCCATGAAAATTTGCGTGCCAAGATGGGAACCAAGGGTCATGGTATTCATAAGATTGTCAAGATATCAGAAAGCAAACAAGATACTAAAATCATGTAAGACACATTAAAGAAGAAATTTAGAGCGTCTTGGACATAGGAGATGAGATATAGAACGAACAAGGACCATATTGTAATGAACTGTTAAATAAAAAATTAAGTAAAAGAAATCGATCATAAATCAGAAGAGCAATAAAGAATACGAAGGCAGGCATTGGTGTGGTGATACAGAATCAGGAGGGAATAATTGTCTGACTCAATGACAGGTTCTTATTCGAAAAGGGCTGGTCTTGCTTGTGAAAAGTATAAAGAGCTCCATAAAATGATCTATGGTTGATATTGTGAAAACTGACCCAAAGCGTGCTACTCAATTGGGGGGTTCACAAATAGGAACTTGCTGGAAAATTGGCTAATTTGGTTAACATGTCTCCAGCCATTAATGACTTATTTATTTGTAAACAGACTCCTTGCAGTGTAAAAGTTTGTTGATTGAGTGGCTAGAGACGGTGCCGAACAGCCGAACCCTGTGCATGGTGTGTAGTCCATCTTTAGATTCTTTTTCTATAATTGTTATCTCTAGATTATTATTTTGAGTTCTGTATTTCAACCAAAACAAAATAAATAAGAAAAAAAATACCATGTACCTATTTTATATACACATATATAGCATCATGCTCTTCTGCCAGCAGCCTATGCCATCTGTGCCAAAGGCCTTATGAAGCCCACCTGGGGCCACAATAATCATAGGGGCGGTGGGGACTGATAGATCCCAATGGGACCTACCTGTGTGCAAACTCTAAAGTCTGTTAGATCATCCTTACCCTTTGATCCATGGTCCTCAAGTTTAACATGGGTCACATTTGAATGAGCTCAAACTTGGGGATCATGAAGTTTTTTTTTTTTTTTTTGGGTCTGTGTGGGTGTCGGTAAAGCAACCTCGTAGTTGCAACAATAAGCACCTTCAAATTGTGATATGGGTTTCCTATCCTTGCACATAATTTCCTTTAAGAGATGCAATCCATTTCTATCTAAACTCCAATGTGAGTAAGTGCAACACCTCAAACAATGAACTGGAAAAAAAAAAAAAAAAAAAAGATTACAAGTTCCAAGATAGCAAGTCCAATCCATATCCACACCATTAGCCTTTAACACATAAATACAGTTTTTCATTCTTACCTCTCTTGGGAAATGATGGTATGTCTTGTGGGGGAAGTAAGTATAGTATGGAGGCAAATGTGGCACCATGTCATTCTCATTGGTCATTCGAATTGTATTTGGCAAGTGTTTGCTGAAGTAAGATGCAAAAATTGAATTGCCAACACGTGGTTGTCCAAATGTCATAACCTGAACATTGCGTTCACCATGATTGACCTAAAAGAGAAGTAAATGGCAGCATTATGCATCTGTTAATGCAGCAAAACTTACAAGTTTTAGATTGAACAATATCTTCAAATATTAACAGTGAAACAGGGTGTACACCAAAGGAAATAGTTGTTATCCATTATGATCATCTGATATTGCATTTATGATGAAAAGGAAATCAGAAATCATGATAACAAGAAACCTCCATTTTACCCTACTTTCCATCCCCAACTTTCCATCCTAAATGGATGCAATCAGTGATTAATTGACTCGGAGGGGGAAAGGTACCAAAAAAAAAAACGGCCCCCAGATGTAGTCATAGATTTGTGCATTGCTAAGAGTGAATATGGGAGCAGAAAACAACCTATACTGTCAACACATTCAAAAAGGTTCATATTTAAAGCAGGGGTGAAACCTGGTAGAGCCTAACCCCTGGGCCCTGACTAACCCAAACAAATTTTGGTCAGCTAGGTCTGGCCAATGTGGAATCAGGTTGAGGCTTCGGACAAACCAACCAGACCCAAACTCATTAATGTGGGTGTCTGACATGTATAATGTATATTTTATATATCATACCACATTTAATTATAATTTAGAATATAACACAGCTTATACTATGGTATTAACATATTAGATCCACTCTACCCAATTTTCATGACAGGTGATATGGGGTGAGTTTGGGTTATAGGAATTTGAGTCTGGTTGGATAGATTTTGAGTTGGGAGTGTACAAAGCCCGGTCACTTTGGGATGAGCCCGCCCAATTCATTTCTTGCATTCCTGCTTTATGATACCAACTAAGTGAACAATGCAGTCAAAAGGCAAACAGCCATCAGAGGAAGACAGCTAGAAATGAAAGAACCAATTCATTAAGCACTTGATGAAACCATGTCTGTTTCATGCCTTTATTTTGAGAGAGAGAGAGAGAGAGAGAGAGAGAGAGAGAGAGGAAAAAGGATAATGGAAAAATCAAAGTTGAAAGTCAATAGAAACCAATAAAAAAAAGCTAGAGATGACCATTTAGATGGCTTCTAGGGATGAAACTTGTATCCCCATTTGTTGCTTTGAGTTATGATCTAAGAACCACGGATATGGATACGGATATGGACACGGGTACAACACGACATGGACACAGCAATATGGCAAATCCTTAAAAAGTAGGAAACAGATATTGCTGGGACACGGCAAATAATAAATATATTTTTTTTTATATATAATCATAAAATTAAAAACTAGTCATATTTTTAGCCAAATTAAGAAGCAAAATGTCACAATTAATAGAAAAGAAAAACATAACTAATACTGGAAAAGTCAAAAAAGATGAGACTAGCAAAAAAGAAAAAAAAAAGTTAGAACATAGGGTAGCAAAAAAAATAAAATAAAAATAAAAATAAACCAAAGATTGTTTGGAATTTTTAATATTTGGTCTGAAATTGTTCTTGAATTATTTATGAAATTTCAAAACTTCATTGAACACTCGCTTTTTTGTTTTTCATAATAAGCTTTAGTCACACTCAATGATTAAGAAAAAGAAATAAAAGAAATAAAAAAGAGAGATTTAAAAATTAAAATAATTCCTCTGTGTCCTCCCGTGTTCCCATCATGTCCCTGGCGCGTCCATAATTAAAAAATTAAAAAAAATACTAGACACATTTCGTGGCGTGTCGGACACTTGTTCGGCCATGTCCGAGTCGTGTCCGTGTCCAATACGGACACAAGGACCCTAGGGACGTGTCCATGCTTCATAGGTTATGATGTATTTACATTTGGAGGACCAAATGTCTTTAGGTGGGGAGGATGTGAGATCCCGATTTTTAGTAGAGTGTTTATTAGTTAATTAATCTTGTTTAGTAGTTATTTTGTGAGTTTAAGAGATTTTCACCCTAGAAAGGACCTACTTGTAATTTGAGAGAAGGTTAGGGGGTTATTTGTAATATTAGAATTTCATTTTCTCCACTTCGTTGGATAGAGGACATTATTCTAAGCATCTTTTGTTCTTGGACCCAGTTGATCCAATATGTCATCTGACCAGAAATGACACATTTCTACCAAAGTGGACTTATTTGCAATTTCTGAAAAATCCAGCAACTTGTATAAATCCAGCATCTTCTTCTTCTTTCTCCTCTTTTCTTCTCTTCTCTCCTTGTTTCTCATTCGGCTCAGCTCTCTCCAGCTCTCTTCCTCTTTCTTCAACTCCATCATCTCATCATCATCACATCTTCTTCATCTCATCATCCTCTGCATCATCTTTAACGTCATTTTCATCTTCTTCCTTATTTCTCTTCTCTATTCAAGTTTCCATCTGAGGTTGAGCTTGGGTTTTGAGAGGAATTTTAAGAGGACTCATTAGAGCTCTGTGACTCAGTCCCAAGGCAAGTAAACTAGTGTAATAAGCATAGTCAGACAGTTAATAACATGAATTTCAGTTTCAGCTCATGGAATTTCAGTTTCAACTTAGATTATGAATTGTTGTATAAATCATGAATCCAAAGATTTCTTTCATTAAATGATGTTTTAGAAATGCTTTTGAATATTTTAAATGATATTTCAATGGTACAAATGAAAAGTAATTGGAAAGATCAAGTGTTTGGGCCTGAAACAGAGAAATCCTGAAACCTGAATTGCAGGTGCTGCCGTGTCCATGGTCGACCATGGAGCAACCGCGAGGTCAACTGAGAACAATGCAGGTCGATCCCGAGGTCAACTGTGGAAGCAACTGCGACAACTGTTTTTTTCAACTCGCTTCTTAACCTGGTTTTTCTATCCGGGGAAGGTTCCCTATAGTTTTCCTATGACCTTGAAACTTTGGGAAATCATAGTATAACAAGTTAAGGATAAGATGCCGAACTTTATGAGATTCAAAGTTTCACCTTTGAAGATAAACAAAAGAGCAGGTGACATTTCGCTGAGATTTAAAAAAAAGAACAAAAAGAAACAAAAAAAACCCCCCAAAGAACAATGATGCCCATGGAGAACGGGATGTGAACCCCAAAAACATTAGGCCTCAACCCGAAGAAATAAAAAACCATTAAATATCAACAACAAGTGAAAATAGTCAAAGGAGGTTTGGATACTCCCTCTTTCACTAGACGATCTGCTGCAAAGTTGGCATAGCACTTGAGTACATGGAATTAGTTGTTTACCATTGCAATGAGAATTCTAGGTCATCTCTTCTTTTTTTTATGATGAGGACCCCACTGACCCCCCTCACGGTTGATCATTGGTAAAACCCCAGATGCAAAACACCACCCACTAGCACTATGTATCAGGTAAGGCCCAAGCGGTTTGAAGCAGGGACCTCCAACTCACTGCTGGACTTCCTAACCACTCGAACAATTTTAGTGATTATGTATTGTTTCATTTCACACTGCCACGTCAATACAATACAATATTTCAGAATGAGGAAATTCACGCATTCATTTATAGGATGGATTCCTTGCATCCATTCCTAATTTGGCAACAAAGTACCAATGTAAGATAGATTAGAGCTTCCAAAAGAATGCTTTTTCTCCCAAATCCATAAATTTTAAGTTAGAAGTAAGACGTGAAGCAGATACCAGATGGACCAAAAAATGGATAACAATACACTAACATTCTTCACATCAGTGCAGTCCTAATAGCACAACGATATGGACACCCATCCACTCCACTAAGTATCCAATGTATATGCGACTTGGTTTAGAACAGACACAACCTAAGATTACAACCAGCCCATGTTTAGACAATAAACTATGTCTTTTAAAATTTAAAAAAAAACAGTGAAAGAACCAAAACTTAAGCAGTTCACCCTATTAAGGATCTATAGGAATTCCTAACATTATAATAACGCTAGTGAACACAATGAAGAGACAGGAAGTTTGTGTGTGCCATGTCAAGAAAAAGCAGTGAATGAATGAAATTTGAGAAATATTAAAAGAGTCAGATGGTACTCACAGCAAGATCAAGGGCACAAAACGAAGCCATAGCCCCTCCCATCGAATGACCAGTTACCATGATTCCTAAATCCCCATACAGCTCTTTAGCTCTTTGCACGGCTAGCAGAACCCTAGGACGTAAGGTTGTGTTGTGGTATGCAGAATAGAATCCACAGTGCACCTGACTCCACAGAACAAATGGAAGGAAATATGATTACCGATTCTGCCTTATCCTCATTTTTCAAGAGAATATACTATAAGGGCCCTTTTAGTTTACCATTGCATCAGGCATTCCTGGATAGTTTAGATCAAGCTGTTTCCAGAATAGGTCTTCAATCCAATTTTGTATGCTGTACAGAGCAGCCAGTCAAAAGACATATCAGTTTGATACAAATGGCAGAGAGAATGCTTTATTATGCAATAAACATAATGTCATATCACATCAACAAAATATCTTTAATGACATAGTTTTCTTCAATTTACCCATGAAGCCAGACCAGTCCATTGAATTGTTATTCACATGGTGCATCATGGAGCATTAACTTGAACATTTATTGCTACAGATGACTACAAATCTTGCACTGACATTTGAAAAATGATGCATGAAAAAATTGTCATCACCCAAAAGGCAAATTTTGTAGGAGAAAATAAAGATAGGTTCCTCTTTGTTTGCAAGAAGCAAGGAATAGCTTACTAAACCAATCAAGTTTTAAATGACAAGAGCTGCAAAGAGAATGCACCTCAGCAACCAAATGGAGAAGATTGAAACCTTGGATAGCATAGGTGACAAAAATGCTTTTTAAAATAGTTTTTTCTTTTTAAAAACTGTATTCCTTCGTTGCATGGGCTTGAGTCCGGTTAAACAGATGTTTTCAAGCATATGAAACAACCAACATGGATTCAGGTCTTCCATTCATCTCCCAAGGTCAATCAAGTGTTCAACAGTGGAAAGGGATACTGCCAAGACTAACCCTTAGTGATAATTTCTTTCCCAGTTCAGAAGATTCCAATTTTACAAGCAAGCTATATTTCTAACACTGGCTATTCTCCCCCTAAATGATAGCCATTGTCAATATTACCAATGCATTCATGAAAGAACTGGGTCCATAAATGTATGGATGTTGTTGGAAAAGATTAAAAAAAGAGAACTCTCTTCATCAGTGATAGATTTATCAGGTCATGGCCCCTGTAAACAATATCAGTTGATAGGGTCATGAAATTACATTGAGTCAAACCATTTAAAAAACTAAACTCGAAAGGCCATAGAAAAAGGTTCAACCAGAACCAGAACTGGTACCTTAGTCAGTCCAAAACCACCCAGCAGTTGAACTGGTTGGACTGCCACTAATTACTTTAAAAAAAATTTTTTTTTTTACATCATGGTTGAACCGATTTAAACAACAGTTGAACTGGGTTGGACCAAACCATTTATTCCTCCCTTTTTTTATCGGTAACAAAGGATTAAATTGAAAATAATAAAATACAGCCATGGAACCAAAAAAAAAAAAAAAAACAGAACCATTATACACACATTCAACAAAAACTTCGGTGTAAGAGAAAAATACCAAAAGATCGACCTTAACTAAGAAACATTAAATATTAGCACTAAAACTAAACTAACAAAAAACTCTCTGCTTAGCCTAGCAGTCCGCCATTCCACTTGGTTCCAAAAGAAATTAGTTACTCTTCTGTTTTCTTTCTTCTTCTTCAAATACTCAATATCAAAACTTTAAATTTTTCAAAACAAATATATAAATGCAGTCCTTGCATCATTTACAACAGAAGATTGTACAAACCCTAACAAAATAGTAATATTTAAATTAGATGAGACAATAGACAAAAGGTATGATACTCATGCTTTTATACCTGAATTAAAATTAGTCATTGCAAACTTCTCTTAATTTAAATGGGAATTCTCATCATTTACTTTTGGACCAACTTCTGGGAATCAGGTAAGTGAAAATGCAACAAACTCAGCACCCATTAAATAATAGATGGCTTAGCCAAGTACCCTTCCAATAGGCACAAGATACAATACTATGAAAAAAAATAAAAA
This sequence comes from Sextonia rubra, assembly GCA_037013555.1. Taxonomy (NCBI): domain Eukaryota; kingdom Viridiplantae; phylum Streptophyta; class Magnoliopsida; order Laurales; family Lauraceae; genus Sextonia; species Sextonia rubra. The sequence goes on along the minus strand of JASUAD010000007.1, from coordinate 10,159,048 downwards.
ATAACAAGAAATTTGTGATCGTATTACTCGTGCAACATGAGACATACCCTCCATTATGGAGGGTCAGGTTATAAATTTTTGAACCTACAAATGCCATGCTTATATAACTCCCTATAGGTAGTCCTGGTTTCAAGCTGTCCAAACAAAACTCTCCAAAAAAGTAAGACTATCAGAACCAAGATGCAAAACGTTCTGTACACTTCTATAGTGGGCAGTTTAATGTATGCTATGGTTTGTACAAGGTCTGATATCGCACGTGCCGTGGGAGTTGTTTCACGATACAAATCCAATCCACAATGGGAACATTGGCAAGCAGTAAAGTGAATTCTTCGATATTTGAAGGGGACACGAGATTTATGCTTTTGCTTTGGAGGCTTGCCATTAGAAGTTGTTGGTTTTGCGGATGCTGATTATGCAGGTTGTCGAGATACACGAAGGTCCACTACTGGCTATGTCTTCAAAGTGGGTGGTGGTACAGTTAGTTGAATGTCAAGGTCACAAGATGTTGCTGGTTTGTCTACAACTGAAGCTGAGTATGTTGCTTTAACAGAAGCAATGAAAGAAATGATTTGGTTGAAGATATTGCTGAGTGAACTTGGATTGAAACAAGAAAACTATTTTGTGCACTGTGACAGTCAAAGTACAATGGATCTCTCAAATAATACAGTTTATCACTTCAAGACAAAGCATATAGTTGTTTGGTATCATTTCATTCGAATGGTGTTGGAAGGTGGTGATTTGCAAGTAGACAAAATCCACACTGACAAGAACCTTGCTGATATGTCGATAAAGGTTGTTTCAACTAAAAAGAATCAAATGAACTGAATGGGTCTGAACATGGAAAAGACGTAAGCTTGGAGCTGGAGGACAATGCATGCTTGGTGATTGGCTTGAGGGTTGGTGATTTGCCTTCAAGTGGGAGATTGTTGAATATGTGTTGCATGTGTGTGTTCAACACATGTGTGAAGTCAAATCCTTGTATTTGCTTTTACCCCCTTGTATTTTTATGTATTCTATTTCTACTCTCTCTTTTGCTCTTTTATTGTGAGCCATTGGATTGGGTCAATCCAATGCTTGTAGAGCTATTTTCTTTTAAGAAAACCCTAAGAGAATAGGAGATGGTATTCCATTGTATTCATTGGCTCTTGGAAGAGAGTGTAGAGATTCGAAAAAGAGGCTAGATAAGAGCTTCTTGAAGAAAACCAAGAGAAAGGGAGGAAGAAAGCTTTAAGAGCTTGTAACTTGTAAGTAGATTTCTAGAGCTCCACTTGTAATTAGCTTGTAATCAACATTAAAGGTTAAGAAAAGCTTTGCATTGTTCTCCCGTGGATATACGTCATACACTGTAACCGAACCACGTCTATCTTGTCTCTTGTGTGTTCCTTATATTGTTTTTATTTCTCTACATGATGGTTTAATTTATGATTGCCTTAGTTGCATTGCCATAACATTTTGTCAGTGATACGTGTTAGAAGATAACTTTGCCTACCAAGTGTTTGACAAAATTCCTCAATAACACAACTGCCTTTGGAGCAGCATATCAAAGCAAACATGGTCTTAGGAAATAAAATACTCTAGGAACCTTAGAACGCGATGTGAGATTCAGGGTATACATTATATGTGTAATGATTAATGACAAATAAATTATTTTATAAAATCTGACACTACTCATCCGACAGATAAATGGCAGTAGAAGAAGGTGGTAATCATCATGACAATAATAACACGGATAACAGATTCGAAATACTTCTTCAAGCCTTCAATGCTTCTCAGCAAAATCAGACAGTTATGCAAAATGAATTTAATAGACAATGTTGGTTACCTTTAAGAACGTCACACAACAATTACAAAATCCGCAAACTCAACAAGTGACCTTGGCTCCACGTGAACCCGACCCAATTACACTATATAAGAAATTTTGAAAAATGGGGGCACCAGAGTTTGGCGGCGGTACAGATCCACTACAGGCTGATAAATGGGTGGTTCAGATAAAGAAGATTTTCAAAGTGTTCAAATGTATTGGGCGCCAACAACTGTCATTGGCTGCTTATATGTTTAAAGAAGAAGCAGAATCCTAGTGGAAGAGTGTGGAGGCAACTTATGAGACCATTCATGATGCTACTGCATGGGAAACTTTTAGAAAACAATTCTGCAAGAAATTCATTCCAGAACATATCAATGCCTAGAAGTTGATTGAGTTTGAGAAGCTAATACAAGGAGGTATGACAGTCGCAAAATACAAGCAGAAATTCACAAGGTTGTCTCATTTTGCTGAAGAGCTAATTAAGACTGAATCTGAAAAGGTCCATCGATTTATCCGTGGCCTCAGATATGACATCCAAAAGGACGTGACTAACACAAAACTTGAGGCATTTGATGAGAATCTCAAGAAAGCCTATTGGTCAAAGGATTATAGTAATAAGATTGCATATATGAAAGAGGCAAGGTAGAGGAATGGACAACACATCAACAAAACAAGCAATCAGGTCCCTCAACAGGGGAAGCGGCCACGACTTGACACGAAATCTCAGCAGGATGTACAATGCACACATTGTGGAAAGAACCATGATACTAGCATGTGCAGACGTAAGCACGGAGATTGTTTTAGTTGCGGAGAAATTGGCCACATGGTCAAGGATTGCCCACAAAAGAGAACTCAATCCAAGGACCTCCGCCACAAGCACCTAAACCTCAATTACCTCACCTCCAACAAGGCTAGCTTTACCAGCACCAACTAGGCCTCAACAACAGCAGCAGCAGAGGCCACCCCAATAGTAAAGACAACAACAACCTCAAAAGAAGTGCCCTTACTATGACAACACAAAGAAACCGCAGGCCGCAAGAAAAGTCTATGCAATGACTTAAGCTAATACGGATGTTGAAACACACGTGGTGGAAGGTACACTTACTATCTGTGATAAAAAAGCCAAAGTTCTTTTTTATCCCGTTCTACACATTCATACTTATCCCCTTCCTTTGCTAAGAACATAAATGCATCTGATATAGACTTAGATTATGAGTTAACCATAACCACCCCTTTGGGCAAGAAAGTTATGTGTAACACTTATTACCCCTATTGCAAAGTTGAAATAGGAGAATTCCATATGCCCACGAACCTCATACTACTAGACATTAATGACTTTGATGTAATTTTGGGCATGGATTGGTTATCGGGGTATCAAGCATACATGGAATGCTTTAACAAAATCATTAGATTTAAGGTGGGGCAAGGATACGGGGATATCAAATTTGTAGGCACTCGAAAGAAGAAATCAACCCCTCTCATGTCTACACTTAAGGTGGAACGCCTTTTCAAAGCGGGTTGTAAAGGGTATATCGCCTTTATCATAGAGGATAAAGGCTCCAAAAGGGTGGAGGAGATTCCAGTGGTGAATGAATTTCCAAATGTCTTTCCAGACAAAATTCCAGGATTACCACCAGTGAGGGAGTTAGATTTCACGATTGAGCTTATGCCAGGGATATCACCAATCTCAAAGGCACCTTATCGCATGGCTCCAGCTGAATTAAGAGAGCTGAATGATCAATTGCAAGACCTGTTGGATAAAGGATTTATTCGACCGAGCGTCTCGCCCTGGGGAGCTCCGGTCTTATTCGTGAAAAAGAAGGACAGATCGATGAGAATGTGCATTGACTACCGTCAAATGAATCAAGTGACGATCAAGAATAAATATCCCTTACCAAGAAAGATAAATTATTTGATCAATTGTAGGACGCGCAACATGTTTCCAAGATTGACTTAAGATCGGGATACCACCAACTAAAGGTCCGTGACCAAGATGTGCCAAAAACAGCATTTAGGACTAGGTACAGGTACTATGAATTCCTAGTTATGCCTTTTAGACTAACGAATGCGCCTGCGGTTTTTACAGCTTTGCTGAACAAGATCTTCGCATAGCACCTAGATCAATTTATTGTCGTGTTCATCGACGACATTTTGGCATATTTCAAGTCCAAGGAAAAGCATTAGCACCACCTTAGGACCTCTTTGCAGTTGTTAAGAGATAACCATTTGTATGCCAAGCTGAGCAAATGTGAATTTTGGTTGACTCAAGTCGCCTTTTAGGACATATCGTATCCAAAGATGGGTAGGCAGTAGATCCCACAAAGATTGAAGCCATCGTAAAATGGGAATGCCCAAAAAATGTGTCTAAAGTGCAAAGTTTTCTAGGTTTGACAAGATATTATCGGCCAATTGTTGAAAATTTTTCATCTATTGCGGCTCCTTTGACTAAGCTTACTAGGAAAAATACACCATTTGTGTGGTCAGGAGAGTGCGAAGTGAGTTTCCAACTATTAAAAGAAAGGTTCACTTCAACTCCTATTCTTACTCTACATTCCGGGAGCGGAGGATTTGTTATTTATACCGATATATCGAATGTTGGTTTGGGATGTGTATTGATGCAAGATGGGAAAGTTATAGCTTATGGGGTCGCGGCAATTGAAGGATCACAAGCGAAATTATGCAACCCATGACTTAGAACTCGTTGCAGAGGTATTTGCCTTAAAAATGTGGAGACATTATTTCTATGGGAAAATTTTTTAGGTATATTTGGATCATTGCAGTCTCCAATACTTGTTCTTCCAGAATGACTTGAACATGTTACAGAGGAGATGGATGGAGTATATAAAGAACTATGATTTCCCAATTAAGTATCATCTGGGAAAGGCAAATGTAGTTACAGATGCCTTAAGCAGAAAGTCTGTGACCATTCATTGCATGATTGGAGAGTGGAGTCTAATTGAAGAGTTCCGAAGCATGGATATAAATTTCCAACCACGCAGGGAGAAATTATTACCTACCAACATGTCCTCTCTCAAGCCAACCATTATTTGAAGAATAAAAGATAATCAGCGGAATGATCCGGAATTAGCAAGAATAGTTGACCATATCTCGGAGAGACCAGACTTTGATCGTTGATGACATCCTCTACTTTTGTAATAGATTGTGTGTTCCAAATGTAAAAGACTTGAAGAATGAAATTATGAAAGAAGCTCATCATACAAGATACGCCGTCCATTCAAGTATTACCAAAATGTACAAGAATTTGAGGAATCAATATTGGTGGAACAACATGAAGCGGGAGATTATAGAATTCATTTCACGATCCTTGGTATGCCAACAGATCAAGGCTGACCATCGGAAGCCTCCTAGACAACTTCAGCCGTTGGGGATTCTAAAATGGAAATGGGAGCATGTTACGATCGATTTCATTTCAGGACTTCCAAACACAAAAAGGGGTCGCGATGCGATTGGGTGATCGTTGACCGATTGACCAAGTTTGCACACTCCCTGCCATTTAGCACCTCGGCTGCAATTGCAAATAAGTTAGCCAAAAAGTATGTCAAGGAAATTGTGAGATTACACGAAGCACCCAAATCGATTGTGTCAGATAAAGACAACAAATTCGTTTCAAGGTTTTGGACTACCCTGCAGCAAGCTATGGGTACCAAGCTAAATTTCAGCACTGCTTACCATCCACAGACAAACGGCCAAACAGAGAGGACTAACCAAAAATTGGAAGATATATTAAGGGCTTGTGTGTTGGATCTCAAGAAAGAATGAGATGAATGTTTACCACTATGTGAGTTCGCTTACAATAATAGCTATCACTCTAGTATTGGCATGGCTCCATTTGAAGCCTTATATGAACGTCGATGCAAAACTCTGGTATGCTGGGAAGAAGTCGGAGTTCGGAGTTTTCATGGGCCGTTTTTGGTAAATGAAACAAGCGACAAAGTAAAGTTAATCCAAGAAAGGTTGAAGATAGCCCAAAGCAGACAAAAGAGCTATGCTGATAATCGGAGAAGAGATTTAAAGTTTCAAGTCGGTGATAAAGTGTTTTTAAAGGTATCACCTACAAAGGGAACTTTAAGATTTGGGCAAAAGGGCAAGTTATCTTAGAGGTACATTGGTCCTTTTGAAATTCTTAAATGAGTTCAAGAAGTGGCATATCAATTGGCGTTACCACCAGAATTGGCTAGAGCACATAACGTATTCCATGTCTCGATGTTGAAGAAATACGTAACAAATCCTGCCCATGTACTACATTACAAACCCTTGGCTATTCAAGATGATGCAACATATATAGAAAAGCCAGCGCGGATCATCGACACTCATGATCAAGTGCTAAGGACTAAGACTATTAGCTGGGTAAAAGTCCAATGGGAAAATCACAGACCAAAAGAAGCCACTTGGGAACTTCGGGATCAAGTTCAAAAGCAATATCCTCATCTTTTACCTGAGGTACATTATTTTCATTTGGAGGACCATATGCTTCTAAGGGGGGGAGGATGCAAGATCCCGGCCCAAATTAATAAATTTAATTCAATTAAAGATAATTTACAAGATAAATATTGAAATTAATCTAATTGGGGAAAATCGACCCACATTGAACAATTAGGGCATGAACATGATTAGGGCTTGATTCAGGAATTATAAGACATGGTTGTAATTTTTAGAAAATATGAGGGGTATTCCTGTAATTTCAAAACATAGCCACTATGGGGCTCATTGGATAGAGAATAATTAATTATGAAACTTTTCCTTAAGATCCAAACCCATTCAAATTAATATAGTGCTTTGATGAAAGGTTTTAAGTAAAATCACGTTACTAATGAAGTGGGGCCCACATATTTGGCATAAACCAAGAGAGAAGATAAGTGAGAAGTGTTGTTGTATTCCTCATACAATGAAGAGGTAAAAGTTGCTTTGGACTCTACTAAAAAGAGAAAGAATCCTACACCACTTCATACTTTGAGTCATAATAGAGATATAGTGTGTAAACCCTATATATAGGACCACAACCCCCACCCACAACACTCACATACAACTCTCTCTCTCTCTCTCTCTCTCTCTCTCAACTAGAAGGCTGCAACCTCAGGCTTAAGGATTTGAGCTCTCTCTCTCTAGTTTCTCTCAACTAGAAGGCTGCAACCTTAGGCTTAAGGATTTGAGAAAAAGCCACAGAAGAATTATTTTCAAGCTCTCTACAATTTGGAGATTTCAGTAAATTCAGCGAATAAGGCAAGTGCACATGCCCAATTTTATGTTTCCTACCTGATTTTAACTATCATACAATTTATCTTTTGAAACATAGAGTAGATTTCCTACCTGTGTGCATGACTCGAATTCATATTTTTATTTGAAGTAATGATTCTACCTATATCGAATTTGATTTAGTAAATGGTGTTAGCACTATTAGAAAATCTGATATAAGGGTAAGACCAGATAAACACAATGACCTATGGTAGTTGCTGTAGTAAACTCAACTTTGTCAATATATAGATGGTGACAGAGAGATGAAAATTTGTTCTTGCACCTAGAAACCACACTGGTGTGTTTCGTATTTTGTTGAAAGTCACTAATAGGCCATTACTCCTCAAATTCTGCCATGAATCTGTGAGGATACCCATCTGAAAACAAGAAATTCAGGAACCCAAGCCATTAATGTGCAAATCTTCCAAACTTTTAATGGGGCTCACATGCCCCATTTAATAGATGATCTGAGCCGATCATCAAGTAGGCCATCCTTGGGCGACCCTAGAGATGTGAGACCCACTTGGACTCGGCTCCCTGTGGCCCACTATCCAATTGACCTAAACCCTACACACATATTGAAAGCCACAGTCAACCATGATATGCCATTTTCTTGGGTCTGAACCCTCTTTCCTTGTACATTAGAATTCTGTGGAATTAGGTGGTAATGTTGATAGGACAATTAGAGGTTACAATCTACTGAATTCAGCCAAAGATTGGCCACAAATCCCAGCCTTAATGGGAGTTTTGCAAAATCAGACCGTCACAAAGCATCATAGTGGACAGAGTTGTGGGACCCCGTGGCCTACTTGATTTGAAGATCCAAACACCACATCTAAGGCTATACCCTTGGGCAACCATGGGGATCTAGCCTTTTGTGACTGGACCCACTAGGACCCACCATCCGTAAGGCTTGAAGGGTAGAGGCGTGAGACCCATGTAATACCGAAATAGTGAAATAAAGAACATTGTTCCATTCTGTTTCAGTTTGAGCCTTAAGTAAGTTTTCTGGAATTCCAAATAAGCCCTCCATCTTTCATTAATTACTAGTAAAGCCTCTGCTATTTTTCATTTAAAAGATCTTCCATAAATTTGAGAATCTAATGCTATGCTTAAAGTTCTCCATTAAGGTTTGTCCTGGACCCATGACCTATGTTTAATTCCTTTTTATTGGAGGACTTAAAAATTATGATAAAATACTCATGTCTTGGCCTGTGACTAAATTAAGGACTTTTAAGGATTAGGGATTTGGTTTAAATTAAGAATTTTGTATTCTACAGACGAATTAAATCTTAACCAATAATAAGACATGTCATTATGGCTTGACATCCACCTTTGAATTATATTTGAAACATGCCTAGGGTTAAGAAACTCAAGGGTGTGACATCATAGGCTCTCCAACCACAAACCACCTTCAGAAGTGCCAATTAAGAATTAACCCAAATCTAAAGAAAAGATCCTTACAGTCATCCAAATTAGGTTTAGGGCAAGTATACGGTGTTTGGAATTCCATAATATCATAGGGTTAAGTTAGCCTAAACCCGGCGTGCAAAAAATGAACCTACTCTCAGCATGATTTGTAAAAAATGGATTTTAGATAATGAAACTTGATTGTTTGGTTTTATGATTTTAATCGTACCTAATATGTACTCTAACTTGATAAAAACATATTTTCTCTATTATATGATTTATGGCATTTGGAGAACACATCCGTCAAATCTGAAATTTTTCATGTATAAAATAAGTTCTATATTATGATTATTTGTCTGTTTATATGTATTTTGAATTAAGGCGACACCTCTAGGCTATTTAAGTCTAGCATAGTGGGGCACCACTACGTAGGGGCTATACTTCTAAAACTATCTGCAGATTAGTTAACTCTCTGTTTATGATAATTAGTCACTTTGATACCAAACTCTGTTACTCTATTTTGATGGCCAATAGCCATAATTCTAATTCTTTGGCTACCAAAATTCTGTTCTATGCTCTCGTCACATTAAATGAGGGCTGCTATAGTACCTGTGACAACCTAGCCAATGTAGAACGCCAATTTGTTTTAAACACTATGGTATTTATAAAATTTTAACTTGATTTTATGCATGAACCTATATCTTGAATTATTATATCTTGTCAATCCATTTTGAAAATTCTGTGAATTATCTGTCTTTGATTTTTTATCAAAATATGGTATGAAATGTGAAAATTGGGTAGGTATACTTGCTGAAGTTATTTTATAACCTGATCCCCTATGGTTGGCGCTTTTACGTAAAGACATCCCTTTCAATGAACCAGAGGAAACTGTAACACCCCTAGCCCAAGTATTTATTTTACTTAATTTAAATATAATTTTATTTAATTGTTTGTATTTTAGTTAATTAAGGTTATTATAATTATTTAAATTTCTTTTGGGTTTTGGGCTAATCAGATGATAGTTTTAGGACTGCGAATATTTACCGTTTGACCCGACCCGATTCGAACCCATTTTGGACCCATTAAACCCAATAACTCAAAACAAGCCCATACTTATAAATTAATGTTAATAATAGGGTACTTTTTATAAAAACCAAAACTTATCCTAAAAACCCTAATCCTTATTTATAGAAGACGTTGAGCAGCCCCTTTTCCCCATCGCTACAGTGCATCTTCCTCTCCATCTTCTTCCCTCCCTCTTCTCTTCTCTTGATCGGCCAACTGCCAGTTCTTCTTCTTCTTCCTCTTCTTCTTCATCTTCTCCATTGGGATTTGGTGGGTGTGCACGAGAGAGAGAGAGATCTAGATCATCCTATCCATTAATCTTCATCAAAGGCAAGTAATATACCCATTATTTTTAATGATTTACACTATTTTCTTTGAATCCATTGTGTTAGAAGTATTTGTGAAATGCCCATTAAAATCTCTAAAGGATGATGATAGATAAATGGTTATGTTGATGATGTGTTGGACTGAATGAATATCGATCAGATCTACTGATGGATGGAAATCTGATTAGAACAAAAAAAAAAAAAAAAAAAGAGGGATGATCGTGTCTGGGAATGAACCCAGACACGCTGCCTGTTTGGATCATGGGCAGGGGGGTTTCCACTTGTATGCAAGTGTGGGTCTACCACTTATTTAGGTGGGCCCCATGGCTGTAGCATGGACCCTTGGTTACTGGATTGATGGTGGGCCATTAACATTTGTAAAAAAAATAAAAATAAAAAAAATAAGTATGAGCGTGTATGGGAATAAATCCCAAACACTATGCAAGCAGAAGACCCCTATGCATGACTGCACAGGCGCCTAAGTGCGCCTGGCAGTGATCAAAGGTGGAGACCCACCTATACATGCAGGCAAGTGGGCCCTGGCATTAAGGGTATTTTTGTTTCACTGTACATGGATGGTGATGGTGACCCCAGGCCATGGGAATTCTAGCAACTAGTGGTGTGGATCTCTTTGAAAGCCGTATGATGGTGGGGCAATTACTGTGATGAAACAAGTGCACACTGTGTTATGTCATCTGGGTTGTAAAGCAGCATTGTATAAATATATATATATATACAAGTGCACCTGGGTTTCAAGAGACATTACATCACACACATATATTTATATATATATATATATATATAAAGAAAGGAAGAAGTTAGTGTCTGTGATAAAATCCCCATAACTATGTTTGGGTGTGCACTACAAGGAACTTTGATCCTTGTGTATGGTTGGGACAATACAGGTGGGCCCATTACTTGTGGGTCCTTGGTATATATGTGGATTTATGATTATTTGGACTGTTCTTAATAGTGTACAGGTGGGCCACCCCATGTGTGGAATCATGGGAATGATAGAGGTTGGGCCAGATAATTTATTTAAATGTTTATGTAATCATTTAATTATGATTTTCTTTATATGGTTTACACACACCGAAAGACTCTTGTGTTGGCCTTGGAAACCCAACAAATCTAATCTAATAAAATTAAATCCATCACATCATCAAAGTAAGAGGTTATGCGGGCAGATTTCCCCTTACAAATTTCATGGTTTGCACATGATGGTACAAACCACCCACACTCAGATGAAGTGAGAATTGGGCTATGCATCACCCCAGTTCTCAAAAAAAATTCCCAACCTTACTTCATCTTGGTTCATGTGGAATTGTCGCATGCGTGAATTGTGGTCACACTGTTAGGAATGTTTGTGGAGATATTCCTTGATCATTGAGCTTGTATTCCTTTACCTTGTTGCATGCATATTAGAGTTTATACTCATTATTTTATGATGATTTGGACCATGTTGTGGCTTGGACCATGCAGCGTTTAATTGGGAAGTATTCATGTTATGTTGAAAATTATTTGATTGGTATAATGTTTTATGATATGGTGTTTGGATACCTATTATGGCCAGCCCTTCACAAAACCGTAGGATGTGTCTGTCGAACAATCACTGAGCCATGTTTATGAGTCTCAACACAGGAAGGGGCAGGGCTGTGTAAGATTACTATGTGGATCTAGTCATTGGACGACTGCAGTCGGTACACAAATGTACATTGTGATGATTTTTACCAGACTTAGGGCCGAAGACGAGCTTACCACTTGTATACGGTTGGTTTCACCATGATTTTGGACAGGATGCTAGGCATCCGAAGACGGATTTGATCCACCGTTTCTAGACAAGATGCGAGGCATCTGAAGACAGTATAAATCCCGCAAGGGCATCGGCAGATGCAATGCTCGGCGAATGTGATATTGTTCATTTGATATAGAGTCAGATTTAGGATCCGTTCCTTCTATATTGCATGGCATTCTTTAGTCTACATTGTTTATATATATTCTTATGATTTTCTCGTCTTATTCTCACTTTGATAGTGTATTTCATTATAAGTTATGTGTATTTTACTTGCCGCCACTTTTGTGGTTGACCCTTGTTTTCTAAAATTGATGCATAGGTACCAAGCCCGGCTTTGCCGAGGAAGAGGCGGAGGTTGAAGCGTTTCAAACGCTTGAGCCAACTGAGGTTCCCGAGTGGGGTGCAAATTATGGCTTCGAGGCTGTCTAACCAAGCACGGGAGTGACTCATTTAGCTTGCAATTAATTTAAATAAATCATTATTTAGAGACTTGATTCTCTTAATGGAACATTGTAATAAATTATTATTTCTTTTATTTGCAACTGAATATTAATGTCATTATTGTTACCTGGAGATATGCAAATTTGACTTTCTATTGGTACCTATTGGTTGAAAATACTTCCACACGTTTGGAATGAATGTGAATGGCCTAAACTCACCACGGCCTAAGATCCTGTGGGAAAAATAATTAGGAGTCAATGGTTTTATTTACAAAAAAGTATAATAAAAAAATTTTATTGGCTCCTAATTTCACGTAACCCTAGTTTTATTTTTTGGGGACGTGACAAGAACGGCGGTCGAAGAGAAACCTCAAGAAAACTACGCGTGGAGCGCAAATGATAGAGCTTAAAGATATCGAGCCTTTGCTAGAGAGTCGACAATTTAGATAATTAGTTTATTTATAATAATTTTAATTTTAGACTAGTTGTAAGCTCTTAGTTGGCTATTTATGTTAGGATCTAGTTAGTTGGATTATATCTTTACTTATGGTTTTATTTATGACTTTGATACATTTAAATAATTGAATTTGAGTAGGATTATTTACTTTGTCTTGTGATGATACCTATGATGGCTTGACAATTATGTTTCGCTGCGGATATGGACCAGTCAGCAAATCTCATATTGCAGATCCATTTAATTTCATTATTAACGCCTTGAAATGTGGACTTCTCTGGAAATCCAAATTTTGGGGTCATTACAAAGGTGTTACTCTTAGTATTTCTTATACTTCGAATAGCTTATTTATCACAGATTCCTAACAGAATTCTTTTTCCCCCTTTTTGAAAGATTAACATGACTTCAATGTTACAACAATGAGCAACTTCAAACTGTGCTATGGCATCTTGTCAAGTCCTACTCAAAATTACAGGTTTATTTTGGGAAATATTAGCTTTGTATGAACATCAAAGTCTTACAGTAAGTTAATTGGAAGTGTTTAGGATTATAATGTTCAGTCTTTCAAGTTGGCATAATTACTATAAATATGGGCTGCCGGACTATTATGGACTTAGAATTCAATTTTCCTTTCTTAGATTTAGAATTCAATTTTCCTCTCTCTTAGTAAGTGCGCTTTCCATCTTCTACTCCATACCACTTTTCTTTCTACTTCTTTTTTTCCTCAATTATTCTTCTACTCCTACCTATTTTCTTCCAGCATTTGGTCACTCAGTTCTTTCCTCTCAATTTTTCTCCAGGTTGTTCTTCTTTTCTTTTCCAGTTTTTATCAGTCATTTCTTTTGTAATAGATAGTGTACACTTTACAAGTAGGTCTACCACCTACCAGCTGAGGATTCAAACACCCAAAGTTGTGTCAATTAGTATCAGAGTTACTATCTAAACATTGGTTGACCTGATTTGCGTCAATTTAGAAAGAACTGAAACTAAACTGTATGCATTGAGGTAGATACCCAATCTGCATCAGGTACATCAAAAACAGTCATGAAAAATTCCAAACTAACCAACATCAAAGAAGCACATGTGGCGTGCTTCCGTAATTTCAATCTAAACCATCACATCCACAATGTAATTACACTAAAGTAAAGGCATGACCTCTATAGCTTGAAGTTTGTAAATATCATTGGCAAATGGCATATATTGCAGTCAGTATTCACAACAACTAAGAAGTGGGCTACAAAGAAGTACACACCTGTGTTCCTGAGTGCCTCTAAATGCAATAATTATTGAATTAAGATCTTGAGCCACCCCAACAAATGCCTGAATGAGAGGGATTTTAAAAAAATGCATGATGACAGAGACAAACAAACAGGAGTGCCATTTAATAGAACCAAGATTGTTGAAGGTCGCTAGGCTTATAACAGCAATAAGGATAGCTATGTGATCCTTTAATTGCTACTACAAAAAAATAAGAACACACCTGTAAGCAGTGCTGGACATCAACTACAAGCTCTATTACCTCAAATCCCTGTTCATATAGAAATAAAAATATCCTATATTAATTGAGGGAATGCCATCTCTCCACAATAATCTAGTAAACCAAATGGAATCTTGGAGCACAAACCTGAACTAAATTAATTCAGAACGAAATACAGAAGTACAATGATTATAAATCACCTCTGTTCTATCACTGCATCTTGAGCATGTCCAAGTAATTAGTGCTGTTAGATCTGACATGTACACCTACAAGATGCAAAAGCAAGCCACCAATCATCATGTCATGTTTATTCCACACAATATGATGATATTAAGCATATCTAGAGGTTAAAGTAGAGGATCATGTTTATGCAAGCCACCAAACACAATTAGATTGTATATACAGGTTGAAATTAAGGTTTAATAAACCACACTGAATCATGTTTAAGCAAGCCACCAAACAACGCACACCACGCACGCATGCACGCACGCACCGCCCGCACACGCACATGCGAAAATCCACTTAAAACAAAACTCCCACCGTTCCCATCATTCAAAAGATCCACATAATGGATCTAAATTTCAAAGACTCCACTGTGGATTTTTCTTATTTTTTCTTGTGTGTTGTTTTAATCAAAGTCTTAAACCAAGCAACATATAAATTAACAAATTGTGCTATGCCAGAGCCATGAACTTCGGTAATATCACCATTCACTAAATAAGTAAAGCCTTCCAAAAGGGAAATTTGACACCGATACTATATGAACGTGTGGATGATCAATCAAGTTTCTGTTGTGGTAATATCATTTCTATCATGTGTACAGTACAAACAACATCAGAGTCTCATCTAGAACACACTTGAAACCGAGACCCAGCAGCTAAGCAAAAAGTGGCTCATAAATACTCACTGCAGAAGCATACTCCACAAGTATTGTAGCAAGAGTATGGTTGTACACGGAGGCTACACCAGTGTGCTTTATCCTAAGTTCTGCAGTCACATAAAAACATTCAATTGGATAAGTTGCAAGAATCTAGGATTTCATTCAAGTAACAAGAATTCCAATTCCCTTGATTAGGGAAGCCCAATTCCAAGTATCAATCCATTCCAAATCTGGGTTCTTCTCATTCCAAACAAAATTGCTAAAAAATTTGTAATATGCTTGAAAGAAAACATGCTCACTTACCTCTCCCTTCCGAACCTGCGAAAAATAAGCAGATCAAAACGGTCACCTTTAGCCATCGGAATCGTTCCATAGACTGCAAAACAAACAAAAACAGACTTAACATATCCAAAACATTGGGGGTGCATGAAGAGTGTCTTAATTGAATCATAAACACACAATCAAATCAAATTCCTATATACTAAACAACATTACCAAACCCAAAGGTGCACCCTTTAAACCTTTCTAATCGCACAAATCAGGATTCAAAGAGAAACCCACTTTGATAATCATGGGTAATTCACAAATCAACAATTTGGGTAACCACATTTACATCAAGTCCACATCTGCTTCCTTCTTCTTGGAACCAACCAACCGACCGACCATTCACAACGCCCAGTCAACTGTAAAGATCTGTTCTTTATCCAACAACTTTGAACCCTCTTTTGTGTAATCAATGGATTCAACCAAATTCCAAGGAAAAGTAACTGCACCTGTGGATTTCCTCGGGAAAAAGGAGGTTGTGGAATCTGTCGTCGGATTCCGGCGAAGGGGTTCCTTGTTTTTCCGCCCGAATAGAGGGGAGAAGAGAGGCTGCGGGAGGCGGTCGTCGGATTCCGGCGTACGGATGTTCTTTTCGGTCAAAAGGGGTCGGATCGCGGCTGCCCGCAAACCTCTCTTGCTTTCTGTCGGTTTTTACTGCGGAGAGATTGAAGACACGGCTCCAATTCGGAATCCTCTTTCGGTTTCAACTGCAATAAGACTGGATGAGAATTTCTATTAATAGTACGGAACATGGGGCCCAATCCAAATCCAAATCCAAATCCTCTCTGTGGAGAGCACATTTGTAGCCCCTAAAAAAAAAATTAGCCCCATCAAATCATCCTCACCTTTAATTTGTTAGCTCTAAAGTTGATGGCATCTTAAATTGTAGATGCTTTTAAGATTAAATTTAATGGGTATTAAAGGTTTAATGGGTATAAAATTCGGCATAATGCTAAATTATGAGATAGAAGAATATAAAAAGGGATATGCTGATCTAAGGTAGGACCTGTGGACTCCATTGGTAGGAGAACATTTTTCTAAGCTGGAGATAGAAATGAGTGTTTGCTTTATTGGGATTTAATCGACAAGGATGTTGGTTTGTGATTTTTTTTTCTCAATTCTCATTAATGCATTTTTATTAGAATTTTTTCTTTAATAGTTATTAATGGATTTCGATCTTTTATTTTTATGCTAAACTCTTGGTCGCTCTCAAAATGAAATATGTAGGCTTTTCTTATCCCATCCAAAGAGGGTGGGATCAAAGAAAATGACTACATATGTTGAAAGATAGCCCAATCAAGTAGGAAAGAAGCCCGCGTAAAGGTTTTCAACCTTTGATGGCCAGGAGGACGTCCCTCTAATTACAATCTGGATAAAGAGTCATTCTCCTATTGTTTGGATGTTATGAATGGGTTTTTTGGAGCTCTCCCCAGAGAATTCTCTTAGATTCCCAATTTGATCGAAAGAGGCCTAGAAATTTCTAAGCCGCAGCCGTTGATCCAGTGCCGTGGCACAAAAGAATTGTTCTCTACTGTCGTGTCTGTCTTTTACTAATGCATTGCCACGGCACAAGTCAGTCAAGTTTGAGGCGGGTGGAGTTGTTTGATGTGACAAGGACTAAGTTTTCTTCGATATGATAAAAAAATGACTTCACGTATCATAATCTATCAAAAACAGGTAGTTTTCTTTTATTTAAAATCATGTTTTAAAATTTTAGTATATTGATTGAATATTTATATGAAGACATGAAAAGACGTACAAGTTATATTAAAAGTAAAAAAAAAAGATCTTAATTTTCCCTTCTTTTCTAGAAAAAGGTCAAAAGATAACATTTTCAAGTCAATAAATGATGAAAATAAAATTATTTACGTTTTATACAAAAAGTTCAAAAATTTTCTTCTCAAGTCATCATCACATTATGATTAATTAAATCTTATTTTATTTTATTTTCTCTTGATTTGAGGTTGTCACTCACTTTACCAAATGGACAAAGGGGTCCGGAGGTACCTCATCAAAAGTAAAAACTTTAGGTTGTAATGGTCTAAACAATTATTACTTCTGTAACAAAATGATTTGTATATGTAACTTTTTATTGGTCATTTACTTGTAGATTTTTTTTATGCTTGATGTCATGCTGGATGTGAATAAACCACCAATTGAACTGAGCTTGAAAAGAACCTTGGAGTTTATTGATGCAATGGTTAATCCAGTTTCTAAATATTTTAAACCTTTCCGGGCTTGTTTGTGTAAAGCTGAAGCATATAGAAAAGTGAGAGAGGATAGAAATCCAAAGCCGGGCTCTAAATTTTGAGGAAGTGCAAATCTGGGCTATTTATTTGTGCAACTTAAAGTTGCACCGAACAAAACTATTAAGAAGAATAAGAAAATGCATATCCAATTACACAGAAATAGCAGGGCACAAATGCGCCCAACAAAATAGTGAATCTAATCATTGATGATCAAGGCAGTTTCATTTTTACTGAGCGATGGAATACTGTGTAGGAATACTGCTCGTGATAGAGACGAAGTGACAAATCTTGAGAGTTGGTGATCATAATTTTATCTTTCATTAGGTGTTAAAGTTGTCATCCAATAACTAATTTTGTGGACAATGTTGAAAGTGATAGGAGATTTAAGAAACCTTTCCCACCTTTCAACAGGAACAAAATATATTAAAACATGAGATTTGGGATGCCTTGTACTTTCAAGTATGCATGATCATCAAATTTTCTAACCGTCTAAGGTTCAAACTCGCAATAAATTTGTAGGGCTCAAAAGTTGTGTCAACTTGTGAAAAATCTAAATATATCAAAATAAATGCTCCCCTCCTTTAGGGCCCTTAACAAATTCCACTCTTTACACGGACATTACATTGACCATCAATAAAAAATAATTAAATAATTATTATGAAAAAACTGTTGTGTCTGAACCGCTGTCATTGATTCAGAGGACGTTTTGGATTTTCTTAAATGGGTGTAAAGAGAGACGGCATGCAGGGATAGCTAGTTGTCACTCCGCAACTAAGCAAAACAGGAGTGAGTAGAAGGGTTGAGGCCACCTTGACGCCCATCATACCAAAAGAAAAGGGAAGAGGGACTGAGGAAGTGCTGTGCTGTGGCAACCAGATGGTTAATAGCCTCCATCACGCCGCCAAAGTGATATAGGCGTTAACATGAGATTAGAAGCCAATTTAAAATTTTTATGTATTTAATATAATACGTAGCCGCTGGCATGGTCTCACTATAAATCATAGTCCACGGTAAGATTCAATATTCATTACTTCACCAATTAATACAATGAAAACTCCAATAGGATACAGAATATGATAAACAGTTTAGAGTAGGCATGTAAATTCATTTCTAAAGTTGAAGTAGACAATTAAAAGATAATTTAATTAAATGACCACAACTAAAACCTAGGTCAACTGAAATATAAATATCTGTATTTACGATTATGAAATCGCTCATGTGCTGGACACAACGCACCAATAGATGTCGTCTACATATCATCCGTACTCAACAACATCAAGCTCAGCTGCCAGATGTATCTCCAACGAAACCTCATAGGGATAAATAGACTCTGTACCTATGCACCAAACACTGCATCATCAGATTATAATTGTAGTTGGCAAGTAGATTAACAAAATCCATAACAAATATACAATATCGAAAGTGAGTAAAGATGATATGATCATGTGAGAGAAAAACAAAAAGCGGTAACAAGAATGAAAGGAACCTTACTCCAAACGCTACACAAATGAGCAATGCACATAGGTCAAGCATCTAATATTAACCCGTTGCTACATAGGGTGGTCAGTCCATCGAATCATCCAGAAGTACTCGGTCACCGATGGTCCGTCTGGTCACATCATTAGGATAACCCAATCATATCATTGGATACCTAGCAATCCAATCACAGCGATGATTAATTGTTCACACCGACTTGTGCAATTGTCACATGACTTCACAATATACATATATATATATAGATCGACGTAGTGGTGCTTAGACACAGAATTCTAAGTCAAAGTGAAGGGCTGACTTACCTGTGCACACACAAGTTCAATCAATGGAGGAACTACTTCTACATTCATAATTCAAACAGAAACAACACAAGTAATCCTCTTATGTTCAGATACAATCAATGCCAAGCCTTGACACGACAAAAGTCCAATGCAATAGGTACAACCTAAATGATATGTATATCACCTGTACGGTATAACGACAATGCAAAAGATGCATACCAGAAGGCAAAGGAATAATTACAAGCCTAACTCCTAAGTAAATTATCACAACTGGTGTAACCCAACAACTTTACTTGGACCACGGGTGAAGTGAGACCAACCCATCCATTCCATTTTCAATGCATAAACAATTTAATGGATGTTTTTCAAGTCCTCACACCACAAGGGTACTAATAATTTGTGCAACATACACAAATCATGAAATCCGTGAGGGTTTGTTTGCTCCCAACGCCCCTCAAACGTGATCCAATTATAGTCTTTAATTTCATATGGAAAGACCCACAAAAATCAGCCCACAAACAGCCCGCAACAGTGGGAGTCTTGTACTAGAGGAGCCCCCGGTAGAACTAGGGTCCGCTTGAGCGGGCCTGGGTTATGCCCAACAGAAGATTCCCTGTTCTTTATGGAAAATGGAGGATTAATTCCCCTTTTCACTCCTTTCCATTCCTTGTATAGAAGTTGGGCCTTGCCCACTCCACACACATGCATTTCTACCTCCAATCCACCATCATTCATCCATTCATCATACCCTAATTCTAACATTTTTCATTAACATTAAACATATGAGCATATAAATGTTTGAATCAATCAAAGTAAAAGCCTATCCTCAATGAAATCATGTGAATCTACTTGCCTTGATGAAAATGGGTAAAAATGAAGAAGTCCTAGCTTACAGACGATGCCCAACATGCTCACTCTCGAAGGAGACACAACCCATGCTGAATCCAACCTACAAAAGGAAGAAGAAACTAGCATACCCTCTTAAAGCATTTCTAAACTCAAACCAAGGAAACCCGAACTCCTACAAAGGTAAAGCCTTACCTAGGGTTGCTCAAGTTGAGAGGAGGCTTGAGAAATAGTTCCTTGGGAAGATGGAGGCTTGCAAGAAGAAGAATAAGAAGCTCCGATGGTAGTTTGCTGGTAAGATTCCATCTTCAGCAAGGGAGGGAAAGGAGAAAGACAAAAAGGGAAGGAAAAAGATGAAGAGAGGGAAGAAAGAAAGATGGTGAGAAGATGGTGGCTGTGGTTGTCAACAATGAGAGAGTTCGGATCCCTTAATGGTAGCTGGTTGGGTGAGGGTAAGGGAGAAAATGAGAGACAAAGAGGGAGAAGAGAAAAACGAAGACAAAAGAAAGAGTAGAAATGGGCATCGATGTTTATAAAAGGAAGTGGATTTTGGCCATTTACAAAAAGGTTAGTTTAAGTGGGTTGGATTATTTATGGTCAGGATGGGTCCGGATCAATTCGAGGTAAAAAGATTAAATTATTGATATTAGATCATCTACCCAATGAGCCCAAAACCTCACAAGTCAAAAATTTACTAAAAAAGGCTTCTATAGTTTTTAAACTTGCAAACTGCCCCTACTAAGCTCAAACAAGCTCGAGACCCAACGAAACTTCGCACACACGATCCTAACAATAAACTGAACTTGCTTAGCTTCTAATCACACTTGATTAACTAACGTGAAATTAACTAAAGCTAACTAAATCCTAGGATTTCAAAATGTTACATCTGAATCTACTTACTTGAATGAAAATGGGTGAAAAAGAAGAAACCCTAACTCATAGATGATACCCACGATGCTCAATATTGAAGGAGACACAACCCATGCTGAATCCAAGCTACAATAAGAAGAAACTAAGGAACCCTCTTAAAGCAGTTATAAACTCAAACCAAGAAAACCTTAACTCCTATAAAGGTGAAGCCTTACCTAGGGCTGCTCAGGTTGAGAGGAGGCTTGAAAAATGGATTCCTTAGAAAGATGGAGGCTTGAGGAAGAAGAATGAGAAGCCTCAACTACAGTTTGGTGGCTAGATTCCTGTGGCGGCAAAGGAGGGAGAGGAGAATGAGAAAAAGAGAGAAAAAGAAAGGAAAAGAGGAAAGAATGAAAGAAAGAAGGTGTGCATCGGTTGGGTTATGGTGGTCTGAAGAAGATGGTAGTTGTGATCGTCAGTGGTGGGAGAGTCTGGATCCCCTGATGCAATTGGTTGGGTGAGGATAAGGGAGAAAATGAGAGATAGATAGGGAGAAGAGAGAAAGGAAAAAAGAAAAGAAAAAGGGGAAATGGGCATCAATTCTTTAAATAGGGAATGGCTTTTGGTTATTTACAAAAAGAGTTTAGTTTAAGTGGGTTAGATTTTTTATAGTCAAGATGGGTCCGAATCGAGTCAAGGTAAAAGGGATAAATTGTTGGAATTAGGTCATCTACCCAATGAGCCCAAAACCTCACAAATTGAAATTTTATGAAAAAAGGCTTCTATACTTTATAAAATTACAAATTATCCTCCAATGAGCTCAAACAAGCTCAAGACCCGATGACACTTTGCACACAACGTCCTAATAATAAACTGAACTTCCTTAGCTTCTAATTACACTTAATTAGCTAACAGGCAATTAACTAAGGCTAACTAAATCCTGAGATTTCGAAATGTTACAGCCTTGGTGAGAGTAGCACCCACGAGGGTGCCCAAGCTGTTGTGCAGCAAGCATATGATGTTCATCATGGTGAAGTACAGCACGCAATTGTGCATAGGGTCAAAATCCATGTGTGTGTCCTAGCAACGTTTCAGACTCATTAGAGAGCGAGAGAAAACGAGGTCACATGGAAGAAGAACGCTTTGGTATAATCTTCAGCTCGTCGTTGTTCTTTATTGAAATCATATATGATTTGAAGAGGCTGCTGCATCTGGAATGTTTGCATTGTAGGTGAATGAAGCTTTGCAAGGTAGTCAGCATTGATGTTGGCCGACCATTTGCAATATGTTATTGTCCATCCATGGAATTTTCCTAGCATTTCCATTATCATTTTCCACAAAGGCATTAGGTCCCAAGCCAGAATACTTGCATTTTCAATTCTGCAGCCCAGCCCGACAAACAGCAGCCTTTCAGTTCGGGTCAACCTGACCCGAACCCGTCTGCAATAGCACAGTTCGCCAGCACACAGCAGTTTACGGTTCGGGTCAGGCAGACCCGAACCCGTCTGCAAAAGCCCGGTACAGCAGCAGTGCTGACATCATCCAACGTCAACAGTTGACCAATTTGACCATATTCAACGGTCAAAATTCAAACTCAATTTTCGAAGCCATCCGGACTCGAAATTGAGCTCTGTTTTTTCCAGTGGACTCCTGGCGATGAAATCTACAATGTTAACGGAGTAGATTCACAGTTTGAGAAGCAAATATTTGAGTGAGTTGTTTTTTGAGTTATCTTCAAATTTATCACGGCCACAGTGGGGACTTCTACTGTAGGAGGCATCAAATTTGAAATTGAAAAGTTTGATGGAAGAATAAACTTTGGTTTATGGCAGCGAGAGATGAAAAATATCTTGATTCAACAAGGTATTAAGGTGGCAATATTAGGCAAAGAAAAGAAGCCTGCTAAGATAAACGATGAAGATTGGGCAGATATAGATGAAAAGGCAGTCAGCTCTATTCAATTCTACCTCTCTGACGAAGTCATGCACAATGTCATAGAAGTGGAGACTGCAAAGGGTCTATGGGAGATGTTGGAGAGTCTTTACATGGGTAAGAATCTCACAAACAAACTGCATCTCAAGAAACAGTTGTATGGGTTGAAAATGGAAGAAGGGTCTGATGTGCTGAGCACATGAATATTTGCAACAGAATGATTAATGACTTATTGATGCTCAATGTGAAATTCGATGATGAAGACAAGTCCTTACTGTTGTTGAATTCTCTTCCTGAATCATATGATCATTTTGTGACTACCTTGCTATATGGAAAGGACACACTCAAATTCGAGGATGTTAGGCAAAACATCATCTCCAATGAGGCAAGGAAGAAGGCCTCTAAAACCAAGTCACATGCAGAGGGACTTCTAGTAAAGGAAAGCTCCAGTTAACGTGGCAGGTCCAGCGATAGGGGCAAATCAAGGAGGAACAACTCCAAATCAAAATCACGAAGCAAGAAAAATTCAGAGTGCTTCTTTTGTAAAAAGAAATGACACTAGAAGAACGATTGCAGAGAATACAAGGTGTCTAAAGATGGGAAGAATAAAGCTGTCAACAGTGACTCCGCCAGTGTTGCTTCAGAAACTGAAATGGAACTCTTATCTGTCTCGCAAGGTAACCATTTATTTGATGTTTGGATTTTAGATTCTGGTTGTTCTTATCACATGTGCCTTAATCGTGATTGGTTTAAGACCTACGAGGAGTGTAATGGCGGTACCGTTCTAATGGGTAATGATGCACCCTGTAAGACCATTGGAATTGGCACCATTAATATTAAAATGGCAGATAGAGTTGTGAGAACCCTGGGTAATGTGAGGCATGTGCCAACACTCAAGAAAAACCTAATCTCTTTAGGCTTGCTTGAATCCAAAGGGTGCACATTCAAGGCAAAAGATGGTTTGCTGAAAATCACAAAAGGTGTTCTGGTATTAATGAAAGGTACCAAAATTGGAAACAACCTGTACAAACTTATGGGAAACACAGTTGTAGGTGGAGTGGCAGTCTCCACAGATGACAAAACCAATGATGATGAGTCTCAGCTATGGCATATGCGTCTAGGGCATATGAGTGAGAGAAGCATGTTAGAACTACACAAAAGATAGTTGTTGAAAGATGTGAAAACATGCAAGCTGGACTTTTGTAAATACTGTATTTTCGGCAAGCAAAAAGGTGTCACTCCAAATTGCAAGCAACAGTTGTAGAAGCAGTGGTATTCTGAATTATATTCACTCCGATGTATGGGGACCAGCCCCGGTTATGTTAATAGGTGGAGCATACTACTTTGTGACATTCATTAATGATTTTTCAAGAAAGGTTTGGGTCTACTTTATGAAAGAAAAATCTAAAGTCTTCACTAAGTTCAAAGAGTAAAAGGCAGAAGTAGAAAATAAAACAGGTAGAAAAATCAAGTATCTGAGATCAGATAATGGGGGTGAATACCAAAATGGTAGGTTTCTACAGTTTTGCAAGGATGAAGGCATTATAAGGCACTTCACTGTTCCAAAGAATCCTCAGTAAAACGAAGTTACAGAAAGGATAAACAGAACACTTCTATAAAAAGCAAGGAGTATGAGACTTCATGTAGGGCTGCCTGAAAGTTTTTAGGCAGAAGCAGTTAACCACACATGCTACGTGGTTAATCGGTCACCATCAAAACCCCTTGATTGTAAAGTTGCAGAAGAAGTGTGGATAAATAAAGAGGTGGACTATTCTTCATTGAAGGTATTCGGTTGTCCAGCTTATGTACACATTCTTAGTGATGAGAGATCCAAGTTAGACTCCAAGTCACTCAAATGCATATTCCTTGGCTTTGAAAAAGGTGTAAAGGGGTATAAACTATGGGATCCAGAAAACAGGAAAAAGATCTGCAGCAGAGATGTTGTGTTTGATGAAGCTTCTATGCTGAATAGAGAACATGACAGTGAAGTCAAAAGGCACAGTGTTGAAAAAGTGGTCACCGAAGTAATTCCTCTTGCAGATAATACAACCAAGGAACAAGGTCAAAGTTCATCAGAGGGTGGTACATCTGGAGGTGAGGAACAATGTGAGGATCAGCTGGAACGCTCAAGTCTAGCACAAAGAAGAGCAAAGATAACCATCAAGCCACCTCAACGGTATGGATGGAATGAGGATGAAGTACACTTTGCTCTTATTACTAGCAGTGGTGATCCGACTTCATTTCAAGAAGCTATGGAAAGTAGTGAAAGACAAGGTTGGATGGGTGCTATGATGGATGAGATGGAATCTCTCCAGAAAGACTTAGTCTGGGAGTTAGTTCCTAAACCCAAAAACAGAACAACAGTTGGCTGCAAATGGGTGTTTAGGAGAAAAGAAGCTTCGCAAGAAAATGCAGAACCAAGGTTCAAGGCACGTTTAGTGGCAAAGGGGTACTCACAAAAGGAAGGGACTGATTATGATGAGATCTTTTCCCCAGTTGTGAAACACACTTCTATCAGGGTGTTGTTGGCATTGGTAGCACAGTTCAACATGGAGCTCGAACAATTGGATGTAAAGACAGCATTCCTTCACGGTGACTTGAAGGAAACAATTTACATGGAGCAACCTGAAGGATTTAAGGAAGACGGAAAAGAACACCATGTGTGTAAGTTGAAGAGATCATTGTACGGGCTGAAACAATCTCCAAGAAAATGGTACAAGCGTTTCGACTCCTACATGTTGCAGATCGGCTACCATCGATGTGAGTATGATTGTTGTATTTATTACAAAATTTTAGATGATAATTCTGTTATTATTTTACTGTTTTATGTGGATGATATGCTCATTGCATGTAACGACATGTCAAAAGTCGATGAACTCAAATCTCATTTAAAAAAAGAATTTGACATGAAGGACCTTGGGGCAGCCACAAAAATGTTGGGCATGGAAATTCGGAGAGACAGGGAGGCTTTAAAACTATGGTTATCACAGAAAAAGTACATCTCAAAAGTACTTGAAAAATTCAACATGCTAAATGCTAAGCCTATGTCTACTGCACTTGCAAGTCACTTTAGTTTAAGTGCCAAACAATGTCCAAGCGATGATGAGGAAATTGAAGAAATGTCCAGGATACCGTATGCAAATGTGGTAGGATGTTTGATATATGCCATAGCTTGTACCAGATCAGATATAGCTCAAGCAGTGGGTGTAGTGAGTAAGTACATGGCAAATCTAGAAAAAGAGCATTGGAATGCCGTAAAGTGGATTATGAGGTACTTGAAGGGCACCAAAGACTTGAGTATTCTATTTGAAAGAAAACAGGGGTCAGAGTGTATAGTTGGATATGTAGATTCTGATTTTGCAGGAGACCTAGACAAAAGAAGATCCACTACCAGATATGTCTACACACTTGCTAGTGGACCGATAAGTTAGAGATCGGTGCTTCAGTCTACAACTGCATTGTCCACCACAGAGGCAGAATACATGGTAGCTTCAGAGGCTTCTAAGGAAGCAATATGGATGAGAGGTTTGGTAAATGACATGGGTATCAAACAGAAATCAATCTTGCTACACTGTGACAATCAGAGTGCAATATGCCTATCAAAGAATCAGGTATATCATGCAAGGACAAAACACATAGCTGTTATCTATCACATAATTTGAGATTGGATTGCTACAGGTGAGATCTCCATTCAGAAGATTCACACGGATGATAATCCAGCTAACATGCTTACCAAGCCAGTGACCACAGAGAAGTTCAAGCATTGCTTGGACTTGCTCAATCTCTCCTTTTGTTAAAGAGTGAAGGTGCACCTCATTTCCATTGGGTGCAGTCATGGTGGGATTGCGTTCCCACAAGGTATGTGTTCCAAACACTTCAACAATTCTTCAAAGGGTCGGACATTTTTCGCCAAGGTGGAGATTGTTGAGTTTGGCTCAAAAGGTCCTTATTGGGCCTGAGTGGAGGGCCCAGTTAACTAGGGTTAGCATCATATATATATTCTCTCTTTGTGTTTCTTATTCTAGGGCAATCAGAGGGCAACCCCAACAGCCAAGAGAGAAATCAAGAGGGAAGGAAACACTGAGAGCATTGTAAAGGGGGTGAGAGAGAGATTTCAAAATAGTGAAATCTTTGTGCCCGTGGACGTAGGCAATCTTGCCAAACCACGTAAATCCTTGTGTTCTCTTTGTGTGTGATTGCTCGTTATTTTTCTTCTTTGTGATGTGTGCTTTGATAGATCCAGATCTAACACATCACCCACTACCCATCTTTTGTTAGAAAGGATGAAGTTCATGTGTTTCAACATGTTCTACCAAAGGCTAGACTTCCCAGCTTTTATGGCGACCTCGTGGATTGATTCTGTTCGTAGGTATTTTTGGGCCAAAATACAACACCACCACTTATTCGGGTTGTTTATGAGTCTCCAGAGGAGATGAGTTTTGGATGTTTTATTATTGACACCTGGATCACAAGAGCCCAACCTGCCCTCGATGATCGGTCCAGAGACTTTGTTCCAGTTGATAGGGTGAAATGATTTTCCAGTCGCACCATTCCAAAGGATGGCAATAGAGATGCTAACTAGGCACGTAGTTTGTTTCATCGTGAGATGGCTTGCCCTCAAATAGAATTTTGGGATCATTATTAGCACCACCTTGACAATGATTCTTGGGCCGGTGAGTGAGAGGGTCTTCCTTTCCACCGTACTATGTCCTGAGAGATTCTGTTGTGAAGATGGCATTGCCCCGTGGTACCTTGCGATTTAGCCTGATCTCATGTCTAAGATGCATGAAGTTCTCTTCAGTTCGGTTAATATTGAATGTGACCTTGAC
Organism: Sextonia rubra; assembly: GCA_037013555.1. Lineage (NCBI taxonomy): Eukaryota > Viridiplantae > Streptophyta > Magnoliopsida > Laurales > Lauraceae > Sextonia > Sextonia rubra. Next base: position 10,131,340 of record JASUAD010000007.1, on the reverse strand, counting down.
ATTAGTAATGATTGAAGTAGGGGTGCTATTTGCTGGCAATCATGATTGACTAATGTGGGTTTGGATGTTGGCCAGATTCCATTGCAAAAGAATGGGTAATGGTGGAAACTTTATTTGCCTCATGGTCAGACACCCTGAAGAAGAGGAGGATATCATCTATAAACTTAACGATTTGGATGAGGAGCCAAGCTGGGGAACAAAGATGGCCTTGACAGGGAAAGATGCTTAAAGGCATTCATTAAGGCTTTAGCACGGATTATAAAAAAGAACGGGGAGAGGGGGTCTCCTTGTTTGATACCCACTATAGGTGTGATCACCTGGGTGAGATCGCCATTGATACTCATTTTCCATTTAACTAACGCGATATAGGAGTCTTTGGACAAAGAGGGGGTGAAAACCAATGCATAACAACGATGATTTAATGAAAACTATGCCATAACAACAATGATTGAATGAAATCCCTAGTGATGATTGAATGAAAACGACGGCATGATAGTGATGATTGAATGTAAATTATCATAGGCTTTGGCTATGTTTAATACAGTCCACACCATTTCTGTTTTCGCGATCTCTAACTCATAATGTTCATCAGTTCCTTCACAATAATAACATTGTCCAATGGCCGCTATCCTAGTTGGAATGCAACCTGATCAACTGAAATGCAATTTCTCAAAATGGGGTTGCAGCCTGTTAACAAACACCTTAGCAATGGTTTTATAAATTACATTGCAGAGGCTTATGGGTCTAAACTCCCTGAGTCTGCAAGCCCCCTAATTTTTTGGTAAGAGAACAATGGAGGTCCCATTGACTCCCTCAAACATGGCTCCTGAAGAAAAAAAGATGCGAACAAAGGTAACGATCTCCAGTCCTAGCAACCCCCAGAATTATTGGTAGAACCCCGCATGATGACTATCTGGGCCTGGGGCCTTATCCTTCCTCAGAGATAAAAAAACAATCCTAACTTCCTCTGCAATAGGAATGCTTGTCAGAATATTGTTATTTAAGTCCATAACAGTAGGCTATTATGTAGTTCTGTACATTAGATTGAATTAGGGAGGTTTATGAATAGGACAAAAGATGTTTTGGAAGTGGTCATAGGCGTGCTTCATCATTCTTGAATTGTCCAAAAGAGTGTTTTTATCACTATCCTTAAAAAAAGCAGATGATGTTCATTCTATAATTAAGTTTGGCCACTGTATGGAAGAATTTAAGGTTTCTAAATCCTTTTGATAGCCATTGGACTCTAGCTCTCTATTTCCAAAAAGTTTCAGCCTAGCTATTAGTCATGGGGAGGTTTTCCATAAGTTGCCCTCGGGGTTGTGAAGGAAGACGGAGGTTCGATAGTGTGGGTTTCTTTGGATACCCTCCAATCTGCACTTAATTCAAGTGAGTACCTTACTAGGATCAGCAAAGCAAGGTCTCCCCCAACTAATAAGAAATTGGCTAAGAGAACCAAGCTACTGAGGTAGAGGGGTGGAAAGATCTCCACTGAGGAAACAGGACGAGGTTAAGGCAGCTTTGAGTTTTGGCAGGGAGCACCAGCATAGTTCAAAACGAAATAAAAAAGGAGGTAGGCTCTGGGCACCGGCATTGAGTGATTATGATCAGATGTCAATTCTGATCAAGTGATAAATAAAGTGGTCACTGAATAGTTGTGCCCATTTAGCATTTGTGATGGCTCGATCCAGATGTTCTAAAATTCGATCATATCCAGATCTACCATTGGACCAAGTGAAAGGTTGGCCCACAAAACCTAGATGCATAAGACCATTAGAGTCTATGAATTCAGCATAGTCTTGCTAGCTAGCACCCCATAGAAACGATCGACCTCCTACCTTTTCAAAAGCATCATAATACTGTTTAAATCCCCTATCAGAAGCCATGCATGCTCCGTGCCCATGTGGCTTTCCATAAGGGCGCTCAATTCCTCTCAGAGTTTACGCCTCTTCCGCCAATTAGGAGAGGCATGGATAACCAAGAAAAGGAAACTAGACCCTTGTCCATTTTTGAGGTGGACAAAAGCACTAATGACCTGGTCAGAGGATATGATAAGGTTCATATAAATGATTAAGGGGTCCCAAAAGATCCATATTCCTCCAGTCCTATACCATAGACAACTTTTTTATTTAAGAAGAAAGTACCCATCTTTCTGAAGAAATTGTTGGGCCCTAGACGAAAACGTTCTAGTAGCAAGACAACAATAAGGGGCGGATACATTTTAACCAGCATTTTCACAAAAGGGTAAAAGTTAGTGCTCAATGCACCTCTTAACATTCTAGGTCATCAGCTTCATGAGTTTCAATGGAAAGGATACAAACCTCCATACCTGTGTCTGGGAAGAGTTCACTATGCAACTGAGCAAGGGAGCCAATTTGCTTTCTGCATATCCATATTGTGAGCACCCAACAAATTGCTCTTCCTTGACACAAGATCGATATATTGAAAGACTGCGCCAAGGAAGATAGGGAGGAATGACTTAACGACCGAAGAAGCCTGGTGGACAAAGTTCATTGTCTTGGGTTTCCCAGTTGATATTTTCTGCGGGTGTTTTTGTCTCTAAAATAGGGGTAATGGCTAGCGTGGTCCCAAGAGAAGAGCCTGTTGGGGTGGTTTGGGCTAGATCCCTAATAGAGACATTGAGTGCATCCGTGGTGTTGTAGAGGGGCCAGTCAGTAGGAGTAGGGATGATGGAAGTGTTAACTGGCCAGCCAATGGAATGGAAGCTGATGGTGGAGAAGAGAGTAGGCCATGTTCTAAGTGGTGGACATGAGAAAACATTAGGTAGGGTAGTGGATATGGTGGGTGTATGTGGACCATATGGTGGTGCGGGCAATGCCAAAGGCAGTGGAAAGTTTCCACTACCACAAGGATTGGGCGGTGGGCCATTATCTCCAGCTAATGGTGAAAGAGGGTAGATAACGGGGGTCGACTGTTCGCTGAGGTGACGTTGGCCTAGAGGGGTAGGTTTTGGTTTGAAAGTGAGAGGTTGAAGTTGAGTTCTGAGTTGAGTTTGCAAAGGATGAAGGCATGGTGAGAAGAAGAGGAGGAGGTGTATATAGGTAGGCTAGTATTTTGACTTTACTGTTGAGTGAAAGTAAGGCAAGAAGAGGCAGTAAAATTGTGTTGCTTATCGAAGGAACTCGGTTTTGATCAGTAGGTTTGATGAAGATCAAACTGAGATAGGTTCTCATCGCCCAATATGAGTTGACCTGTCATGGTTGTCCTCCCTGATGTGCTTTCCAGACATGATTTATAGCCTAATTTGGCATCCATCATATAATCTTGTGTCTAATGCAAATTACGTGAGCATTTGCCCGCAAGCTTTTTTTTAGAGGCCGCAGCGATTTGTAGATTGGTGTGACTGTTTGTCCGTGCTTTGGGCTATGGTAGCCGTTTCATCCTGCCATGTGTCCCTTGCATTCCATCATGCCTTTGATTCTTGTGAAACATTTGTTCGAATCCTCTCTGATGGTGATGTATGATGGGCCCTATCCGCATGTGTTCATCATGTTGGGCAATGCCCTGGTTACTTCGAGTGGGAGGCTCGGTTCGGTGAATGGATTCCTGGATGGTTTTCTGGGAAAATAGGGCTGAAGGAGGAGTCTGTGTTAGTATTATCATCATTGAAGATACTGTCAGGTCCCAAACTTTTATTTTTTTGGGTCACACCGGTTTGTCGAGCTTGAATTGGGTTAAGAGAAGTTAGATGGACTGATAACACTCTTGGGCTTTGGGTTTGCATTATTTGATCATTTTAGGCCAATAGACTTTTTTTGGAGTTTTGTAAAACTCACTAAAAAGTAGGGAGCCATTTTTCATAATTTAGAAAAAAACTTCTACATAATATAAACCCTTAAAGGATTTTCCCCATTCTTCCATCTTTTTCCTCTCTTCTGCAATCAAGCCTTAGAAGTTCTCCGAGTGGAAACCAAAGTTGGATCTTCTGATCTTCAGATTTACTTTTAACTTCGAAATTCAGGTTTCGTTACTGGTGTCGAACCGAAGAGTCAAGCATCATAGGGGATTTCGTCAGTTGGCGGAGTCATTAAGTGGAGCACCGATGACATCATTTGAGGTGTCCTAGAGTTGGTGCAGAGAGCATAACATCAGATTATGTAATAAGGTCATGTTTGGGCCATTAGTTTATTTATTAAATTTATTTGTCTTAAAATGATAACTCTAATTACTATGCTTCGAAGCACTTGACCTTGATTTTGCTATTAATGAGATTTGTTATATGACTATTATATAATAATCATCTGCGATGAGTATGGATTTTAGTTCCGCGTGTGATTATGGTTACTTGATCACCAAGCATAGCCCCACGAAGGACTTCGATCCACCCGGAATTGGGGCCCATATCGTTTATATTAGAAAAATTTAAATTAGCCCTAATTCTCACACCCCTGGAACTGGTTTTGGATCCGGCTCAGTTTTGGGGGTGTGACATATGGTATCAAAGTCGGTCAAGTTCTAGAAGTTCTAAAAGATGCTAGAACGTAGGTCCGATGTGAGGATTAGAAACTTTATGTGGGAATGTTGGGAGTTTTGACGCTCATAATCATATCCAAATTTTAGCAATTGTTTAGATGTTACAGGAGTTCCTTACTTTCCGCATTTTTGATCATTTAGTCGCTAATATATAGGGATCGCCAAAGAGGTGGCTTAGACTACTTTTTGTAATCGGTTTCCTGAGAAGTATGTACCGGAGCATATTCTCATTCAGAAACGAATAGAATTTGAAAAACTAAAGCAAGGGAATTTGTTTGTTCTAGAGTACGAGCTGTAGTTTACCTGTCTCTCTCATTTCGCACCAACACTCATCACTTCAGGAAGTGTGAGGATTTGACGGTTTCTCGATGGTCTTCAACCAGATATACTACTTCATGCTAAGTCACAAGTTCTGAATACTTACCAAGAATATTTGGATAAGGCACACTCGACTGAGGAGGTGATTGGGCGCATAGCCCCTACGAGCCAACTCAAGCAAAAAGTTGCTCCGTTTTCGGCCTCACAACACCAATTCAAGTAGCAAAAGAGAGAGTCTTGTGGCATTTGTGGTAATAATCACCCTATAACTAAGTGTTAGAGACAGAAGACAATTGAGTCAATAGCAAATGATGGCACCAAGGTGTAATTTGAGGGATCTAAGAAGAAGGTTGTTAATCGTATGATCTTAGCCTTTAAGGCTACGAAGTTGGTGATAGAAGGTTCTGAAGGGTATTTAGCGTTTATCACGGAGGATAAATGGGCTAAAGTGGTGGAGGGGATACCAATGGTGTCTAAGTTTCTAGATGTTTTTTCCAATCATATTTTTGGATTGCCACCGGTCCGTGAGATCGACTTTGCAGTTGAGCTTGTGCCGGGTACAACTCCGATCTCGAAAGCCCCTTATAGAATGGCCCCAGCTGAGTTGAGAGAACTCAAAGAGCAATTACAGGAGCTGTTGAACAAGAGTTTTATTAGATCGAGTGTCTCTCCTTGGAGGGTTCTAGTGTTATTTGTCAAGACAAAGGATGGTTCGATGAGAATATGTATTGATTATAAACAACTAAATCAAGAGACCATTAAGAACAAGTATCCTTTACCGAAAATCGATAAGTTGTTTGATCAGTTGCAACGTACTCAGTATTTTTCTAAGATTGATATGAGGTTAGGTTATCATCAGTTGAGGGTACGAGATCAGGATATTCCGAAAACTGTATTTAGAACTAGATATGGTCACTACGAATTTTGGTGATGTTTTTTTGGGTTGACAAATGCGCCGGCAGCTTTTATGACTATGATGAATAGGGTTTTTGCACAATACTTGGACAAGTTTGTGATGGTATTTATCGACGATGTACTTATGTATTCAAAGAGTCGGGAAGAGCATGCTTAGCATCTTCGTACGTCATTACAACTGTTGAAGGAACATCAATTGTGTGCTAAGGCAAGTAAGTGTGAATTTTGGTTGGAACAGGTAGGATCCCTTGGTCACATCATCTCCAGGGAAGATTTATCGGTGGACCCAGCAAAAAAAATAATAAAACAGTGGTAAAGTGGGATAGACCAAAAATAGTGTCGAAAATCTAAAGTTTCCTAGGCCTCGCAGGTTCTTATCGCAAATTCATGGAAGGATTTTCCACAATAGTACCCCCACTGTCGATATTGACTCATATGGAAGTTCATTTTGTGTGAACTGAGGATTGCGAGCAGAGTTTCCTAGAGTTGAAAGGAGGTTGACCGCAGCCCCTATATTGACCCTATATGTCGACAGTGATGGTTTTGTGATTTTCACCGATGCATTTGGAGTTGGACTTGGTTGTGTTCCCATGTAACATAGGAAGTGGCAGCATATGGGTCCAGATAGTTGAAGGAACATGAACGGAAGTATGCAACCTATGACTTGGAGCTAGCAACCGTGGTCTTTATTTTGAAGATGTGGAGACATTAGCTTTGCAGAGTCACTTTTGAAGTACATTCAGACCATAGGAGCCTTCAGTATCTCTTTACACAGGGTGATTTGAACATGAGACAGAGGAGATGGATGGAGTATATCAAGGATTACGATTTTGGGTTGAAGTACCATCTAGGAAAAGCTAATGTAGTGGCAGATGCTCTAAGTAGAAAAGTAGCGTTCACTAGTGGATTAATTGTGAAATACTTCTGGATTCGATGTTTGGAAGATATGGATGTTTACTTCCAGCTTATTAGTGAGCAGGTAGTGTGGGCTAGTATATTCTCGTGGGAACCCGAATTACTTCTGAGGATCAGAGAATACCAGTTATTACACCCTGAGATAACAATAATTAAAGATTATATGGATGAGAGGCCTGATTTTAAGTTGAAAGATGATATTTTGTATTATAAAGGCAGAATTCCTATGATTAATTTTTCAGACTTGAAGGATGAGATCATGGTAGAGGCACATTATATTCGTTATACTATCTATTCAGGCAGTACCAAGATGTATCAAGACCTGAAGGATCAACTACTAGTGGAAGAATATGAAGAAGGATATCGCATAATTTGTTGGAAAATGTTTGGTTTGTCAACAGATTAAAACGGGTTATAGGAGACCTCCAGGTCTTTTGCATAAGTTGGAAATTCCTCAGTGGAAGTGGTGAGATTGCATGGAGCACCGGTTTCTATTGTCTTCGACCGGGATAGTAAGTTTGTATCTCGGTTTTGGGTATCACTGCAGGAAACTTTAGGAACCAAGTTGAGTTTTAGTGGCCTATCATCGCCCGGAGGAAGCAACGTGGGAGCTTAAAGACGAAGTGCAGAGACAACATTCGTACCTTCTTCCTGAGGTATGTTAGTCATTTAGAGGACTAAATGTCCTTTTAAGGGGGATGAGATGTCAAGTCCCAAACTTTTATTTTTTTGGGTCATACCGGTTTGTCGAGCTTGAGTTGGGTTAAGAGAAGTTATGTGGACTAATTAACACTCTTGGGCTTTGGGTTTGCATTATTTGACCCTTTTAGGCCAATAGACTCTTTTTGGAATTTCGTAAAACTCACTAAAAAATAGGGAGCCATTTTTCATAATTAAAAAAAAACTTCTACAAAATATAAACCCTTAGGGTTTTCCCCATTCTCCCATCTTCTTCCTCTATTCTGCAACCAAGCCTTAGAAGTTCTTCGGGGGGGTGGGAACCAAGGTTGGATCTTCTGACCTTCAGATTTGCTTTTGGCTTCGAAATTCAGGTTTCGTTACCGGTGTCGAACCGGAGAGTCAAGCATCGTAGGGGATTCCGCCAGTTGGCGGAGTCATTAAGTGGAGCACCGATGACATCATCTGAGGTGTTCTAGAGTTGGTGCAGAGAGCGGAACATCAGATTATGTAATAAGGTCATGTTTGGGCCATTAGTTTATTTATTAAATTGATTTATCTTGTAATTATAACTTTAATTACTATGCTTCGAAGTACTTGACCTTGATTTTGTTATTAATGAGATTTGTTACATGATTGTTATGTAATAATCATCTGCGATGAGTATGGATTTTAGTTCCAAGTGTGATTATGGTTGCTTAATCACGAAGCATAGCCTCATGAAGGACTTCGATCCATCCGGAATTTGGGCCCATATCGTTTATGTTAGAAAAATTTAAATTAGCGCCAATTCTCATACCCCTGAAATTGAGTTTTAGATCCGGCCCAGTTTTGAGGGTGTGACAGATACCATTACTGTTTGGGATTAAATTTGCTGGCGGATGAAAATGGCCACCATTAGGGGCATATAGACACATAGGCATTCCCTTGTTGACTTCAATTCCTTGAGCCATCTAACACTAGTCCCTACGCAAGGCAACGGTTGTCCATCCGTTGGATTTTTTCACTTCGGTGGTTATAACATCGTTCGGGAGCTTCTACGTTAGTTGGCATTAGCTTTTTGCCCTTGGGTAGGTCTACGATACAGAAAAGACAACCATCTTCAGAGAACTACAACTTATTACAAATGCTGCAAATCAGTGAGGGGTTCTCATATATAAGTCTCTGAAAACGGTCGCCCTCTCACTACACCCTTATTGATTTCTTTGCTGAGATCAACCTCAACCAAGACCCTATCTAATAATGCCCTCTTAGATTGTTTGCCCTGAGACTATGTTACTAAGTCTAATCTGACCAGAGTTCCTATGGGAGAAGTGATAAATTCCAACAAAGTTGAAGTCCAGAACTTGAACGGAAGCCCTAGTAGCATAAGCAACATAGGTGTTTACGTAAAAAAAGACTTGAGGGGTCGACATTTGGTATCCAGTTAGTGATAACAAACTGTTGTCCTACGATGGCCCAAGGCGAGCCCATTCAAACCTTTCTAAACTCAGCTTCATTGACAAATAATAAGAGACAGAACCTGCTTTGCAATTCAACTATCTCCAAGTGCCCACTTAGATTCCACATTTGGGGGAATCTATGTTCTAATGAATAGATGGGTAGTTTCCTATTGCGAAATTGGTCGATGAGGATTAGGGTACATGAACTATGTACTTGTTGAAGATCCTCCTCCGATAATGCAATGGTAGGCACATCCTTACACTTTATGTCATGTCCCGAACCCAAAAATTAGGGATTAAGGAGGATCCCGATGTGCGGTACACGTAACCTAGGCAATCCGTGCCACCTCATGATACGTATGAATTGTCACAAGGGTGATTCTACATGAACGTGTGAAGAAGATTTATAAAAAAAACATGTTAATCTTTTTCATTACGAAGCGTATGTAACTGTCATAGACACTAATAAAACATTCATTCATTAATATACAAAAGTTTCTTAAGTAGCCCATCCACATAAACATGATATACAAAATATACAAAGACCTATACATGATAAACAAGCTTATATAAACATATACAAAATAATACGTCCATCAATCTATGACTCCAAAAATAGCATGATGATGATGCCATGATTTAGATACAAGCCAAACATGGCTATACCTTAAGCAAGCCCAAAATAATTTATATGACACACTACGCAGGATGACTAGTAGTAGATGTTATCCTCATTTTATTTATCTACACCCCAAGGTACCGCTATGGTTCCCTCTGGGGCAGTGTCGACTATGGTGTCGGCAATGAATTCTGTACCTGTAACACCAAGAATAGCACTGTTAACGTAACGGTTAAGTAAATATAAGAGTACATAAAACTATCATAATGTATCAATTGAATTTAAAGACATATTAATTGAAAATGAGCATTTACGGAAGCTGGGCATATTATATATGTAAATAAGCATGAACAAGAAATCATAAATGGAATACAGTAACATACTAGTTAGCATTCACATGGCTATCATCTCTTAAAAGGGAGAGCACCACTAGTGGTCGGGCCAAGATCCGTCTAGCTACACAAAAAGCACCGACCAACTCTTCACATAATTATTGCAGTAGGTGACATATGGAACACCCTAAGTCGGTCTCGTCGAATCTCATATGGGTATAAGCTAAGTGGTGCCGACTCAATATATCAAGACCAATCGAAATTCATAACTTTCATACTTGATATATGTTACGATCATCTTATACTTATACAAAAGTGTATATCGGTCTTAAGATTGTTTACAATCATAAAATTGGAGTTGAACATAGTAACTGATAATTAAATAATATATACTTAAATGAGATAATAGAGCTCAAACTCTCTCAACCTTAATTACCTCTCTTGGCTCATAGGCTCTTGCTCAGCGAAAGCTCTGTCTCCGATTTGGGTAAAATGTGTATGCATGAATATGTGCATTAGAGAAAGACATAATGATGTTCTCAATGTGTTAAATTTTTTTCACTAGGGACCTAACAAAATCTAAATCTCATATCCAATATTTGAGATGATCAAAGTATGTCTCCTGAAAAGGAACAATAAAAACAATGGGCCTTAAACCCAACCACATGATCAGGTGAAGAAACTCTGTATATTAAAATGTCGAAAAAAATAGAAAAACAACAACAACAACAACATCAAGCTAGACGACGAGTGACAAGCTGGGCATGGTAGCATTTGACGGTGGGTAGTGTGTGGGGCAGGGCATAATTCAAAGAGGTCCATTAATGATTCCAACCAAGTGTTTACCGCTCCAAAATCGAATATATGCACGTTCGAGTGGCCAAAACATTATGTGTACATGGAAATGTCCTTGAAACTAACATGAGAATGTCATGATCATAACTTATTTTCAACTTGAAATTGATCACATGGGATGTTGACCAAATGCCTCAAGTGCTGTCCCATCATTTTCCTTGCCAATTGGAGTGATTTAATTGTTAAATAAGTCCACAGTTGTATAAAAATGCACACAAAAAATACCAATTACATGTTTAGCTTAGAAATTGAGCCGGTGTGGATTCACAGGGGAAAAAAATTGCTACTTGCCAACATATGGTTGACAATTAGCTCAATTAGAACTATTATATTTGTTTGTTTGCATAACATACATGGAAATTGATTATGTAGGAATTCAAAGTTAGATGGCTCCACCAAAGACTATTAAAGAGGCAAGGCATGGAGTTAGGGATGTAAAATGCTCTAATGTAGGTGCAACCCTCACTTATAATATTTGAATTGCTAGGGTGGTGCTGTGTAGTCATTTCTCACCCCTTCTTGATTCTTATTTCATTTGAAAAGAGATAATTTGAATTTTTTTAATTCACATATGTTTCTTCAATTTTCATCATTTTTAGAACTTAATGTCTCATGATTCTTATCTTATTTGTTTAAGTGTTTGGCTATTTGGGCTTTGAATCTTATGCCCCCTTTCTTTGAAGCTACATGGGATTTACCTCATTATCCCTGGCCCCAAGGGATTAGTTCAGCCCAAATTATTAAGATACCCTCTGTTATAGAAAAAAAATTTACATGAAACAAACAAGTGCTAAGACATTACACTTTGTGATGCTTAACTTTATACATATGTATATAAAAAGTATTCAAGTGAGAACTAGTTCTCACCTTACTTCTGTATGAACTATTGGTGAGGCTTACCTAACAACCCATTCAAACCATACACAAATAGAGAGCTCCTTTGATAGTCATTAATCCCAACGTTTGGCACCCATTTAAATGTATTTGACTGTTGGATAGAGGGTTGGATTTTTTTTAATATAAAACCATTAAACTTGTAAGCTACGAATGAAGGGTTTAAGGGCATGAAATGGGAATCAAACTTGGTACTTATGGTGTTCCTATATAGATCTTTCATCTCCCCTGGTCCCATCCCCATATAAGAGCTACAAGTGAGCACCATAAAAAATTCTCACAGTAACTCCGTGATAATTGTTTTCACTAAAACAAAGCCACACACGCACACATATATATATATATATATAAACAAATATGTGTCATGGTGGATTGAAATTCTAGGATAGAGTCAATCCCATCTAGGCAACCCAAAGGCCTAAACTATAAGCAAAATTGTAAGAAGGCAAGTGCTCTTTTAATAGAGGCACAATGAGTATGAAGAAGTTTTTTGTTTTGTTTTTTTCTTTTGATAATGGATGGTGTCCTAATTATTTGGGCCAGACTAATCCGTTCGGGCCTAGAAAAGCTGGGTAAATCCCCTATGGCCCTGATGTGGTATTAGTTCAAACCCACAACCTCTTATGCTATTTTTAATTTTTATTGGAAAAAATTTCACCCATTATACTCTATTCAGCATAAGCGTTTTGGAGTCTAATTTGGACTTTCTGTTACAATTTAAACGGAAAGTTACTATTTCCTCTTCTATTATTTCTTCTAACCACTCACTTCTCATCTAATGCTCATATAACCACCCACCTTTCCTCTTTCATTTTCCACAAAATTCCTTTATGTTCACATCCTTTATTTTATTTCTACATAATCTTCAATTTTTTTTTCTACATCACATCTTATTTTTCCTTTCTACTATGCCTACTCTATATTTTAAAAATTTCGGTATGGCCATGTTACATGTATTATTTTTTACATTTTCTTTCTAAAAAATTATTATCGTCGGTATTCATTTTTTAATTATATGAATATTTGATTTGAATCCTATAAATATACTCCTGTTCAGCACTGATCACAATACTAGTACACCTTTAATCCAAAAGGTTCAAAATTTGACCTAACATTGAAAATCCTACACATCACACTTATGGCCATACTTGCACATTTTACCTGGGGCTTCCCAATAGTTGTCCTGCCTCTCCTGGACAACTTTGTTGTTGTTTTTTTTTTAGGGAAATTAGAAAAAGTATGAAACATCTGTCTCAATTTCTAAAATAAGTAGATGAAAACTTGACTATTTCAAAAGAGTATCAAAGTTTTTTTGATAATTCTTTTTATTAAGTATTCACCAAGAAAAAAATAAAAAACGATAAAAACACCCTTATATAAATTTTTTATTTGTAAGTCACTTAAGATAAGTGATCAAATCTAATCTAAATGACCCAGTGGGACCCACTTCAAGAAATATGTTTTGCATGGATTCATTATAAAGGGGGTTTATATGGATTCCAAATAACCGAGAACTAACTTCATGAGATGTTTATGATCATCAAATTCAAAATGGTCAGATTTTGGAAGGAAGAAAGTTATGAAAAGACAAAAACCTATTATTCGATAATGATTAATTTGTCAAATTTCAATTATTCTTTTTCATGGAAAGGATTTAATAGCAACAATTGCAAAAAAACTTTTATGCGTGAAATATTCAAATCTTCATATATATATATATATACATATATGTATGCATGTTTTAAAGACAAACCAAAAGTTTGATACTTATTTTGAAAATTTCCTTCTATTAAAAAAAAAAATTCAGCCACAGTGGATGATGAACTGATGATCCACAAAGAATGGGGCATCAATTGGGTATCACACCCCAATCACCACCTAATTTAATTCTAAACCTTTAAATGACCAAGCCCAAGCGGCAACCCTGCAACACAGTGGGCCTCACCAACCCAACGATCAAGCCGACCAAGGGTGGGCCCCACCGATCCAATCACAGTGGCGGGAGATTTGCACCCATAACCGAAATACTTGGCGGGAGAAATAAATCCTGACCCTTTGCCGCACTCATGAATCCTCCATAAATACCCTTCAAAACCCTTCGCTTATTTCGTTCGGTACCTTTTTGTTTTTTTTGCTTTTCCTCCCCCAGCTCTCGCTCTCTCTCATTCTCCCTCATGGCGAAAGCGGAGAATTACGACCGTTCATCTGATGAGGCCCCATCCAACGGCTCGATGTCGTCGGACGAAGAGCAGAACAACGAGGAGATGATCCCGGAGGAGGAGGACGAGGAAGAGCTCGAAGCCGTCGCCAGGCCGGCTGATCCCGACGAAGATGACGAGGACGCCGGAGACGACAGCTCCGACGAGGACGGAGACGCCAGCGCCGACCCCAAGAGCGACGACGACGACCTCGATAGGGTAAAGATTCAATCTTTCGAAGCTCTTCTCCAGATGTCCGATTTTGTACTTGGCTAGGGTTTGATTGGGTTCGGTTCGATTTTGGGAACGGGAGGGTTTGTTGGGTTCTTAAATTTAGGGCTTTTAAGCTTCATCTCGGCGCCACCTTTACTGGGTTCTTCGTGGAAATCTGAGATTGGTGTGATTTCTACCATAAACAGTGGTGTAGTTTCGTAGGGATCGAGCGGTGTTGGGTTTTTTGAATTCCATCAATGATTCGCTTAGATGAGTGCCAAATCGCTGTCTGATAGAAGTTGCAGAACCGAAATGCATTGGGTAGGATTGGTTTTTGACTTCTTCCCCACATGTGTTGAGCATCGTATGTAAATTTTCTTAGATTTATCGATTGTATTAGTTAGGGTTTGCATTGGTTAAATTCGATTTTGGGCAGGGAAGGGTTTGTTGGGTTCTTACGTTTAGGGTTTTAGCTTGCGTGTTTGATATGATTTGTTGGGGTTGCATTTACGTGGTATGTTTGATGGCATTTTTAGGGAAAGCAGAGTCCGGTGTGATTTCGACCTAAATTCGTGGTATAGTTACCTAAGATTGAGATATGTTGGGTATTTGGATTTCATCAATGATGTGTTTATACGAACATCAAATTGCTGTCTGATTGGTGTGTAGAGCTGGAATGCAGTCGGTAGGGAACGGGTTTTACTCGTGAAGCATCTGTTGTTGTTTTGGGGGAAATGGCATCAGCCAAATTGTTGGGATTTCCAAAGACTCTGGTCTCCACGTTTGATGGAACTAGAGTTTTCTACATTTTTGCGCGATGGTTTTTCTTTCATGTATTTTTCTACTTAATTTTAGAGAATATCTGAAATGAAGATTGTGGCATAGAAACCCTAAGTTTGAGCTGCACCTTAACTCGGACCTTCCCGTGGACCATGAATTTTTGGGTAGCAATGAAAAGCAGATCGCTCAATTGCTTTGATCAGCTGGAACATTTGGTCTGACTTTGTGTCGTAATATGCCTTTCCCTCTTTTTCTTCAGGGTATATCGGTCTACACGATTGAATGAAGATGTAATTTTCACCTACATTTATTAGGAATCATAAATCTCATACACTCTTGGCTAATGCATATAGGGGCCAGCGTTAGATGTCTTTTGGAACAAAATTGAAAATGAAAGCTGCAGCAGAATTGTTGTTCCATCCGAAAAAATGGAAGTCACTTTCCAGCCAGTAAGCTACCATGCCTGCAGCACTTTGCAATACAAAAGAGTACAGATCTTGCAGTGTTGAGTGTTTAGACATCTAAACCTGCATTAACCTTGTTATTGGGCGTTGCTAGTTTTCCTTTGGCATAGTTTCTCAATTTGTATGTAGAGGATTGTTAGTAAATGCGCTCGTAACCTGACCTAGAGGCTTTATTTAGCAGTTCTGCATACTCTTTGTGCTTGCATTTGCTTATGTTCTTGTTGGTGAGCCTTTTTTTTTTTTTTTTTTTTTTGAGTTTTATTAATATCACTGCACCTCCATTATTTGATTTTCCTCCCCCTTCCCTCAAAGTCCTTCCAAACTAAAGATATCTATAGAACATAAGTATTTGCTCTTCTTTCATCGCTGGTTTTGATATCTTTAAAAAAGTCATCTGCATGTTGTTTCTGTGATAGTATGCAACAAAAGTAGCTGTCCCTTGCAATGAGTTCTCAGAGTATGATATCTGACTTAATATTCTTGCAGTCAGAGATTGGGAGGCGTGAAAGGGCTCGGCTGAAGGAGATGCAAAGGTTGAAGAAACAAAAGATTCAGACAATTTTGGATCAACAAAATGCTGCCATTGATGCTGACATGGTAACTGAATCCCCCGCAGTGGCTGAAAACGATTATTAGTTCCATTGGTGTTTGTGCATTATTCTTTCCTATTTTTATTTTTCATGACAACAATTAACCAGAGAATTTAATGGCTAATGCATTGCCAGAACAACAAAGGGAAAGGGCGTTTGAAGTATCTGCTACAGCAGACAGAAATATTTGCTCATTTTGCCAAAGGTGACCAGTCTGCAAAGGAGAAGAAACCAAGAGGAAGGTAATGACGATTCACTACTGTTCTCATGTGAAAACTTCAAATGAGATTGTTTATTGGTCTCTTGAAATATGGATTGACATTTGGGAAAATATTTCTATTTTATAGATGAAAAAAGATATGCAGAGTTGCACACATTCACACATACAAGCATGCACTCACAGTCACAGTCACAACTCACAAGTTGTCATTATTTTTGGGGTCTCATTTAGCAAAAACCAGCCATCTTCAAGGCCATCTATTATTAATCAAAATCGTCACAAGGACCTGGCTTCCCTCATCTCTGTTGGTGGTTTCAGTCTTTCATATTTCATGTGCAAGTGAACTTGTTGCTGAATAAGACAAATGTAGACCAGTGCTGGATTTATAATGAAAAAGAACTGTAGATGGATTCTATTAGGTCTAACGTATGTTGATCTGATTGTGACGGTGTGGTCTGAGTCCAATTTAGATGTGAATTGGCATGGTCCAGTGTGACCTTCACGGGTTGAACCGCATTGCCTGCCTCAAGCCTGACCATTTGATACGTCTACCAGGCTCTAATGTTGACCTAGCTATGCATCACACCTCTTACCATATTAGAACCATTGGCTTTGATCTACCCACTCAACCACCTTTCAGCTGTAAACTAAAGGAGAAAGAAATCATTCTGTCACTTCATTTCTCTGAAGATGTTGTTATTTCCTTGCATGCTGCAACCATTTGACAGGATTAAGCACATTGGTTGTCTACCTATTCTTTTTACCTATGGTTATATACTAAGCAATGTGCAACCCATTTACAGTTCTTAGAAAGATCCAATCGATTTTGAGAGGACGAATAATTTAATACATGTCTGATATGTGAATCAACAATGAACCAACAGTTGATGCATTACTGATCCATGCATGTTGAGTTGTGATTATGGTGTGGATAGATTGCATGAAATGAAATTCAAGTCACGTGCCACTCAAGTGACACTGCCGCTTCTGGTAACTGAGTCATGTAGTTGTAGATTTTATTTGTGGCCCTTTACATGTTTTGTTGATATAAGTATACTATTTGACAATGCATGTCATTTTGTGACTAGATAAGAAAAATCATTAAATGTTGTATTGAAGCTATTCTCATTTTTTTCTCTCTTGTGTTATTCTCTTGGTAGTGTGTTTGATATGCTTAGTTGCATCTGTTCTTGGTGTGTGTATGGTTGTACCAATGCGATACATTTTAATCTATCCTTTTGCTGATTGGTTGATTTGGTTCTTTCACTAATTGAATATGATGGAAAAGAGTTAGTATATAATGCATATTCTTTACAGGGGACGTCATGCATCCAAACTAACTGAGCAGGAAGAAGATGAAGAGTGCCTTAAGGAGGAAGAAGATGGCTTTTCTGCTGCCGGAAGTACACGATTATTGACACAGCCATCTTGTAAGGATTCCCTCTCTTGGCATTTGTAATATTGTAGGTTTCTGTCTCTATGGAATATTTTATCTCAGCCAATATGAACAAAGAATCCACCATTGGGATGTTTATGACTTCAAGGTCATAATATAGATCATATATATATATATATATTTGGATTGGTATGTTGATTTTATTTTCCATCCAAAATTTACAGGAGGTTTTGGCTGCTGGTACAATTTTGCATTTGGAGGATTGTACATCTATTTACCTACACTATTTTATACGATTTAACTCACTAGGCATTTTACGTGCTTGTTTTATTTGGATCATATTTTTTCCATGCAAATTTATATGAGATTTTGTGATGGTAAACTTTTATGTTTGCATGATTTTACGCTACCCATACCATTTTTTTATACCATTTTCACACTGCATTTTACCATGTTATTTTTAACTGCATGTGACTGTGTAAATGGACAAACAGGCAGATAGTATTTGTAAGTATATTCTTATAGACATTTTTTATATGTTTAGAATTTGGGTATGGTTATTGTATATCTGCATGGGACTTAACTCTTGATCTCCCTGATGCATGTTGCATTAATGAAAATTAGTGTCATGCTTCAAATTTATAGCTGACGGGGTGGATACTTTTGGGCCTAGAACTTGTGCTGTTCAGTTGGTAGAGGGGATTCTGTGGGGCTCATACGTTAATTTTTAAACCCTTTCGTGCCTTCTTCATCCAAAGGATTGAATAGCCTACCCTAGGCAGGTGAATGAGCTGCCATTCCAATCTACCATTAGAATCTATGAGATGCAAATGGGTTTATCAACATAGGAAGCTTTGATAGGTTGACAGCGGCAAATCACTGTTATGCCCTGTGTTGCTGCTTAGGTGTCTAATGATATTAGTAACAAGGGATCATTAAAAAAAGATATTAGTCACAATGGTGTTCTGATTTTTGAAGGTTGTTCTTCTGGTGCTTGTATTTGTGTTGGGTCTGAACTTGCCTTTACATTGGACATTATCCATTTTTTATGTGGTGTTTTTTTATTTTTTTTATTTTTATTTTTGGTGCGGTTGGGGGGTTGGGGGGGGGGTGTAAGAGATGAGATTTATGTGGGTTATGCATTCTGAAGACTGGTAAACAATCTATCTAGGAAAGCTAAATTACTGATTAAAACTAATTTAAGTGGCATTAGTGGGCTAGATTGGTTAGGGAGGTTATTGTACAATTTTAGCACAAGTGTATTGGAAGAATCGAGAATGTGAAAAGTGGCTCTTCTTCATATGAGAAAAGGTGACATCTGCAATTGTGCAAACAATGGCTTCCATTCATAGGATGGAAGTCGGGGAGAGTACAGGACTGCCATACTCACTCTAATTGGATTGCAGTGCACTTTGCATTGATCATTGTTTTTGAAGGCGCGAGGCGCCAAGGGTATCCTGGGGCTTAAGCACAAGGCGCAAGGCGAGGCGCGGGCTTCGTTGAAGCGAGGCGCACATTATAGATAAAAGAATAGATATTTTGTCATAGATAAATAATTTAAAATTAACATTGGCAAAGTGAAATTAATTCACAAAAAGGCAGTAAATATTAGAGAAGATTCTAAAAGTCATAAAAACATCAATCATTCAGTGCAAAAACAGCATCAAAAGTCAATAAAACTCTGAAGTCTGAAGTCAAACCAATAATACATATGGTCCTAAGGAGAACCTAATAGTCATCCTCAACATCTAAACCAAATAAATCATAATCTTCTTTGTCATCGTTGGATTTATATCCATCTACGTCTCCATTTGATATTTTGCCACAAAAATTGCATTGGAACCTATTATTCTTTTGTGGATCTTCTAAGTGTGCATATTGCCATTCTGGGTTCTTTTTACTGCTACCTTCGGTTGACATCTATATAGAATATACAATTGAAAAAAAAATAAATTGAAAACAGCAAGCATATAAATTACAAAAGGGATAAACAATTAATCCAGCCTGGCAGACATATTTTGATACCAAAAAGGCAATAATCAACATGGCAGTCAGTATGCACAGACAAATGCATTATCAACACCAAATGAATATCCAGAGATGAGAAAACAAACAGCATCAGCAGCAGTAACACAAAAAAAAAAAAAAAACAAACAGCAGCAAAAAAAAAAAAAAACCCCTGCAGAAATAGAAATGACAGCAGCAAAAAACATGCAAAACAGGAAGAAAAATGCAGATAGCAGCAGCAAAAAAAAAAACATGAAAAAAAATAACGCAACAGAAAAAAATACAGCAGCGGAAAAGAGAAAAAAAAAGAAACAGAAAAGCAGCAGCAGCTGGAT
The DNA here is from genome assembly GCA_037013555.1 of Sextonia rubra. NCBI lineage: Eukaryota > Viridiplantae > Streptophyta > Magnoliopsida > Laurales > Lauraceae > Sextonia > Sextonia rubra. The sequence goes on along the minus strand of JASUAD010000007.1, from coordinate 10,111,678 downwards.
AGCAGACAGCAAACAAAACAAGCAGACAGCAGCAGAAGATGGCAGCAGCAGATAGCAGACAGCCAAAAAAGAAAAAAAAAAGCAAGCAGATAGCAGCAGCATATAGCTGGCAGCAAAAAAAAAAAAAAAAGAAAAGAAAAAAAGAAGAGGGCAGAAACAGAAAAAAAAAATCAGCAGCAGCAAATAGCAGCAGGAAAAATAAAAACGCAGCAGCAGATAGCAGCAGCAAAAAGGCATGGAAAAAAAAATGCAGCAGAAACAAAAAGAAGCAAAATAAAAGGCAGCAGCAAAAATGCATGGATAAAAAACAGAAAAGCAAATAGAAAAAAGCAGCAGCAGCGAAAAAAAAACTACAGAAAACAAAATAGAGAGCAGCAACAAAACAGACAGAAAAAAGAAAATGCAAAAAAGAAAAAGAAGGCCTCGTCAAATGTGGGCTGCAGGAAAAAAAAAACAAAACAAAACATACCTCGCCGGACGTGGGATGCAGCTTGGACGTGGCTTGCTAGACGTGATCCTTCGTCAGACGTGGGAGTTGCTGCTTCTTCTTTCTTCTTCTTCCGTTTTCCTTTTTTTCCTCTCCTCGTGAGAAACGACGCTCCCCCTTTTTTTTCGTTGCAACAGATTAGGGCATCGTTGCTTTTATAATTTACAAATTTTACATTTACACCCTTCCGTTTTTCTTATTCTATTTCAAGACCTTGCCTAACAAAAAAAAACCCACGCCACACTCGCCTCTTGCCTGAGCCCCAGGCGCGCGCCTCACTGAAGTCACCTTGCCTCACATGGAGTGAGGTGCAACTGCTGCGCTTCGCTGCGCCTTGCGCCTAGGCTCGCTTTTTAAATCACTGGCATTGATAGTGTTTCAACGGTCATGTAAGGGACTGCCCTACTCACGCTTAAGAAAATGGAGTCAATCATTTGATTTGCATTTGATCAAGCTGTCTCTTCCTGGGGTGAAATTGGGTGGAGCCAATGGTAGTTTGGACTCTAGAATGGTTGGCTTCAGTGTCCATTTGCAGCTGCAGCAAATGATTATTATTTATATTTATGTGTGCACCCTTCACATGGAAGATCACATGCTTGAACTATTTGTGGATTTACTTTAGTGCATTGAGCAATTTGAAATCAATAATGGTGGCTGGTTGGCGTCAGCAATTTGAAATCAATAATGGTGGCTGGTTGGCATCAGTGCATATGATGATTTTTTACTCTCATGTACACCCCACACCATACCTGCCCACTCTGTGTTCCTGACCAGCTGACCAGCATCCCCTGAACATATGGTGAACCCTGTGCGATTTCTTTTCTGCAAGTTTTAATTCCAGTCCTGAGTCACTTGATTTTTTTAATGATATGATGAACCGTTTCGTGAGCATTGATGACTGTCACTTCTATCCTGTTGTTATGGTTTGCAGGTATACAAGGGAAGATGAGGGATTACCAACTAGCTGGATTGAACTGGCTTATACGGTTGTATGAAAATGGCATAAATGGAATTCTTGCTGATGAGATGGTAGGCAATCAAGTGTTGTTTTCCCCCCTTTTATGCCACATCAATTCATCTTCTTCATATTATTGTCATTGTTGTTGTTACAATTAAATTGTATAAGAATGAATAAACTATGTAAGCCCACATCGTAGACCTCTTATTATTCAGTCTTCTCATTTCCTTTTTCCATCTCGGTTAAGAGTGGAATATAGTCTCTTAAATTATGTGGCAGTGACCCAATAAGCACTTTCTGACCACATTGTGCTGGGGTGGATAGTAAGGGCGTGCTGTGGATAGTAAGGGCACACTATGGATTGGAGATGGCTTAAATATTTCATGGAGATATGATCGTATGCATCAATCTTAGGGCTTATAAATGGGATGTTTTGCCTGCTGCAGTCTGCATCGCTGCTTTTAGATGATGTACATTTAGTGACACCCAATCTGAATTGCCTCAGCTGAGGCGCACCAAGGTTCTTCTGAGTTCATGATGTTTGGTTAATTTTTAAAACTGTAGCGATACATATGCCACATTACCCTAGTTCCATGTGCAATACTGAATCTAGTGTTTTTACTTATGCAAGCTATATTAATGCTGGTAACTTTGTATTACTGCTGACCAGGGTCTTGGGAAGACATTACAAACAATCTCCTTGCTTGGTTATTTGAATGAGTTTAGAGGAATCACTGGTCCCCACATGGTGGTCGCTCCAAAATCTACACTTGGTAACTGGATGAAGGAGATTCGACGCTTTTGCCCAATTTTACGTGCTGTAAAGTTTTTGGGAAATCCGGATGAAAGGGTCAGTAAGAGATGGCTTAACTGGATAGCCTTATGCAATAACTGATTGATAACCTTTTAGTGGGCTTGTTAGCACCATTAACAATCAATTCTGCCACTTATGCAGAGACATATACGTGAGACCCAGTTGGTAGCTGGGAAGTTTGATGTGTGTGTGACTAGTTATGAAATGGCTATTAAAGAAAAAGGTACACTACGCCGCTTTAGCTGGCGGTATGTTATTATTGATGAGGCCCATCGAATTAAGAATGAGAATTCTCTCCTTTCAAAAACAATGAGACTCTACAATACCAACTACCGCCTTCTTATCACAGGGACACCTCTTCAGGTAATGTATAATATTTGTTTATGGAATATCTTTGAGATTGGTGACTGTCATGCAATTGTCCTCTGCATATCATGTAAACATGTTTTGTTAATACTTGGCATGTTCTTTTGGAAGAAAGGTAATAATCAGGGACAAATTTGGTGAACTTGGAAACAACACTGAGCTAGTGACATCATTGAATAATTCATTACTGCTAGGAAGTTGCAGTTGTACTTCTCAGTGACAGGTTTGGATGAACTGGACCAATGTTTTTAAGGTGGTCTTGCACATCACTACTGGGAAATGGAACCCATTTTGCATTTTGCAAACTTACCTTTCACATGTTGTAACCTCTATTGACTGTTTTTATTGAGATGTTTCATTTAAATGCACCATGTTAATAAGGTGTTGCATCAAAAAGTCATGTGGGTACTCATAAGATTCCTGTTAAGTTCTATTTGAATTTTATATAGTAAACTATCTTTGCCAAGCTTTTGGTAAGAATATGTTCTGATTCTTTTGCAATTGTTGCAACCACACTTATGTGCAGAACAATCTTCATGAACTATGGTCTCTTCTTAATTTTCTAATCCCAGAGATATTTAGTTCTGCTGAAACCTTTGATGAATGGTTTCAAATATCAGGCGAGAATGATCAACAAGAGGTTGTTCAACAGCTACATAAGGTATATAATTTCTACTCAAATAAATCTTGGGACTCTTATTAATCAATTGCATCTGTATTTTGGTCAACTTTAATTCATTTGTGCGTGCGCACACACATAAATGTTCAGTCAATGGTACATGCATGACAATACCCATGTATGCATCTTGTGAAGGTCCTCCGTCCATTTCTCCTCCGAAGGTTGAAGTCAGATGTCGAGAAAGGCTTGCCCCCTAAGAAGGAAACAATTCTTAAGGTGGGAATGTCCCAGTTGCAGAAGCAGTATTACCGTGCTTTGCTTCAGAAAGATTTAGAGGTTGTTAATGCTGGTGGAGAACGTAAACGTCTTCTAAACATAGCCATGCAGCTGCGTAAATGTTGTAATCATCCGTACTTGTTCCAAGGTGCCGAACCTGGCCCCCCCTATACTACTGGAGAGCATCTTATAACAAATGCTGGTAAGCATCACCTATTTACGTCTAGTAGGGCTCTATGTTTCTTTTAGATTGATTTATGCTTAGCGGCCATTTTCTTCCTATTGCAGGAAAAATGGTTCTTTTGGATAAGTTGCTTCCAAAGCTGAAAGAGCGTGATTCGAGAGTTCTAATATTTTCACAGGTCAGTATCACTAAGACTTGCTCATAATAAATGCATATGAGGCTTCTATGGTCGTTTGCTTGTTGCGTCCTGTCCTTTTCCTGGTTTCCCATTGCTGTACTGCCTAATTCTCAGTCGAGCTAAGGAAATCTTCTTAAGTAAACTGACTGCTGCAGTGAAACATTAAATAGATTGTGATCACTATCTATAACTGATGAGTGCATAGCACATCTTGAGGGACCTAATTGTTGCAACCATAATAACTTGGGTTTGAGTTGTGATTACTTTCTGAAAAACAGATTCATCAACTTTGAAACCCTTGATTTTGGGAATCAAAATCCAGGAAAAAGAAATACAGTATTACTTCTCTACCATACACAACATAGTTAGCCTACTTTTAAATAAGAATTATTTGTTTGGTGATGCCATTCCACTTAGGGGTGTAACTTGCAAGGCGGCTCGGCATGGCCTGTCTGGAGCTCGGCCCAGCTGTCCTTGGCCTATGTTGTGCTGGCTCCTGAAATGTCATGGGCCATGCCGTGCCGTGCCCAGGTTGTCAAGGGCTCGGTCCAGCACGACCCACAAGCATGAGCTGGGCTGTGCCTTGCACGGCTGTTTTGGGCCTTGGTGGCCCATGAGTTATTTGTTCTTTCTTTTTGTATTTTTTTTATATATTTTAAATGTCAACTTATATTTAATGCTACAAATGAATTATAAAGAGTATCTTCCCAGTGCTCCACCTTTAATGGTAAGTAATAATTTCATTGGGTAGAAGGAAAGAGTAGCTGCCGAATGCTAATTATAATATATTAAAGCCAAACATTCTAACACTAATTTTGAGCGTTAGTTATGATTTTGACTTGTAACTTATCCTAATGAATACACCAGGTTCTCTTCCCACTTCTAATGGTAAGTCGGTAACTCCCCACTTGTAACTCCATTCTTATCTCTTATCCTGTACAACTAGCCAGTTTTATCTCATGCAACCACTTAAATCTACGTTGTACTCTTTTTCATTCTCCTTCCCCATTTTGCAAAACCTCCCATTTTATCCAAATTATATATTTTTCTGCATATTCTCCTGCTTGTTGAGTATCCTTCATCTCCTACTACCTTTGTACTCATTTTTGAAATTAGTTACTATTGTCATGATCTTCTCTTTCTAAAAATCTACTCTTGTGTATAATGCTGATTTGCATATAATATATTTGGTAAATTATTTAAAGTTAATTATTCTTCAAAGGTATGTTGTTTTCTTTTGATCATTAATCAGGAGAACAGATTTTTTTTTTTTGAATGAGGAGAAAAGAATTTTGTTCAATCTATTTCTCTTTTTATTCATAACTTGTTTATTGTGGTTTTCTCCCTATTCTCAAATTAGCCAATTAATCAATCTAAGTCTTCTAGAAATTTTGAATCTTGATTTGAAATAGTCATTAATTAATTTTTTCTCCATGTATATTTTTATAATGTGCGGATGTTTAATCAGGCAATGGACATACCTATGCTGAGCATGGGAATTTGTGATAGTACCCATTTAAGTAAGGGTAATGACATTGACTACCATTGGGAAAGATAACTTACATCCATATTATGAATTAATGTTGCTAGCCATATGTTAATACCCATATGAATTAATACCATTTTTGAAAAGATAATTCCCATAATCCCATCTTACCATAACCAAGGCCCATTACCAGTTGGGCCAAGCATGTGGGCCATGCCGGGCTGTGCCACATGACTGGAATGGGTTGGGCTGTGCTGGGAATTGAGCGGCGTGATGGGCTTGGGTGGCCCAGCCTAGTTTACACCTCTAATTCCAATTCTAAGAAACAAAATGTTCTTTAACAGGCCCTTGAAATGATGTCAATCACTTTTAAATGTTTTATTTTTAAATTATTATATTGTTGTAATTTTGTTTGTTTGACCCCAGTTTATGATTCTGTATGTGTTGAATTTAGATGACTCGGTTACTGGACATTCTGGAAGATTATTTAATGTTTCGTGGATACCTTTACTGTCGAATTGATGGGAATACTGGTGGGGAGGATCGTGATGCTTCTATTGAAGCCTTTAATCAGCCAGGAAGTGATAAGTTCATCTTCTTGCTTTCAACCAGAGCAGGTGGCTTGGGTATCAACCTTGCGACTGCTGATGTTGTCATTCTTTATGACAGTGATTGGTAAAGTTTTGTCAGCTGCTTGCAATTTTCAAGTTGATTGTTATAATGTTTTGGGTCTCATCTTTCTCATATTTGTGCCAGGAATCCACAGATGGATCTGCAAGCACAGGACCGTGCTCACAGGATTGGCCAAAAGAAAGAAGTTCAAGTCTTCCGTTTTTGTACAGAGGTTTTATGCTTTGTTATTATCATCTATTGTGTGAATGACATTAATCACATTGACTATACCTTTTACATTTTTTTTTTTTTTTTGGCTTTTCATGCAGTACACCATAGAAGAAAAGGTGATTGAAAGGGCTTATAAAAAGCTTGCACTTGATGCTTTAGTCATTCAACAAGGCAGATTAGCTGAGCAAAAAAGTAAACATCTCCATTGGGAGCTATGTTGTGGTCCCCTTTATTTATTTATTTATTTATTTTTATTGAGACTTGCGAAATAGTATGTTTCCAGAACACAGATGAAAATTTTGACTTGACTCATTTTTATACGATTGATTCAGCCGTGAATAAGGATGAACTATTGCAAATGGTGAGGTTTGGTGCTGAGATGGTATTCAGTTCCAAGGACAGCACTATTACAGATGAGGATATTGACAGGATCATAGCTAAAGGAGAAGAGGCAACAGCTGAGCTTGATGCTAAAATGAAGAAATTTACAGAAGATGCTATCAAATTCAAGATGGATGACAGTATGTCAATTCATTTCATTCATTTTGTCGATTAGAATCTAACGTGCTTGCATTCATTTTTGTTCTTGTGACATTGAAATGCATGTACACTAGCACAAAATAAATAAAAATGCATGAAGTCTACATAGAATGTACCTTTTCTATTTTCTATTATACGCACCTCACCTTCTGTCTTAATTATCCGGTGTGTTCTGCAGATGCTGAATTGTATGACTTCAATGATGAGAAGGTATGTTATAATGCATAATACGTATAAGCTGTATAGTCCATAACTTCATTAATAAGTCTTAGATTTGATGTTTACAAATTGGCTTGACATGCAAATGATTTATCAAGTTGGTAACTTGGTGCTTTTTTATTTAATTCTGCTATATTCTCTATTTTGTACTTGTTTGCCATCAAACTTAATTCTTTTCTGTATGTAATTGATGAAGGATGACAACAAGTTCGACTTCAAGAAACTTGTCAGCGAGAACTGGGTTGAACCATCAAGAAGGGAACGGAAACGCAAGTATGACCAATTTGGAAATCTTCAATTAACTTTTCTTTTTTAATGTTATTTTATTCTAAATCTTTGTCCTCTTCTTTTTTGTTTAGTTATTCGGAATCTGATTATTTCAAGCATGCAATGCGACAAGGGGGCCCAGCAAAACAGAGAGAGCCAAGAATTCCGCGCATGCCTCAGTTGTATGTATTTTGTATACTCAGTACTTCTGCTATGATTTTCAGTTATTAGTTTAAATTTGCATTTGCTTCTCTTTCAGGCATGATTTCCAGTTTTTTAACACACAAAGGTTGAATGAGTTATATGAAAAAGAAGTGCGCTATCTCATGGTGTGTGAACTCAAAAACCCATTCTCTTTCCCATTCTTGTTTACTGTATATCAGATCACTTATATCCTAAATCATTAATCTATTAAAGACTTGGCTTTGAATATATAACGCATCAATTTTCAACTCTGATTTCCTCTGTGAATGTTCTTTGGAGTTTTGATTTTTAGCTCAGAATGTTGACTTCCATTTTTTGCCTTTGTTCAGCAAATTCATCAAAAGAATCAGTTAAAAGACACAATTGGAGAAGGAGATGAACCTGAAGGTAAGTTCTTTTTATCTCTATGTGCTTCTTTTAATATTCAATGTGAAGTTTTTAACATCTATTGATTATGTAGAGTTAGGGAACCCTCTTACTGCTGAGGAACAGGAAGAAAGGGAACAGTTACTAGAGGAGGTGAGTGAATGATTCATTTGATTGCTTAATAGATTATGTTTTTGTCTACTTTTGTAATTTGACATCTGGTTTACTTCAGGGCTTCTCCTCATGGACTAGGAGGGACTTCAATAGTTTCATTAGAGCATGTGAGAAATATGGTCGTAATGACATTAGAGGCATTGCTTCTGAAATGGAGGGGAAAACAGAAGAGGAAGTTGAAAGATATGCGAAAGTCTTCAAAGAACGATACAAGGAGTTGAATGGTAAGTTGTTTTATACTTAATTTTTGCATAAGGTTTTCTATAGCTTTGACTACCTGTTCATCAGAATTAGTTGTTTTCACATGGATGTTTACAAAAATTAGCACCAATTGGATTCAATGGTCCTAGCTTCCACATTTGAATAGGTATTTCAAAGACAGACTTGCAGACATGAATCTAATTTCATCCTCTCTTTGATAGACTATGACAGGATAATTAAGAACATTGAGAGAGGAGAGGCGAGGATTTCTCGGAAAGATGAGATAATGAAAGCAATTGGGAAGAAACTGGATCGCTATAAGAATCCATGGCTCGAGCTCAAGATTCAATATGGTCAGAATAAAGGGAAGTTGTACAATGAAGAATGTGATCGTTTCATGGTTAGACTTCTAGATGTTTGATTGCTTCCCGCATTTTCCACTAGTTTGGGTTATTGATTAGTGTGGTTCACATAACTAATGATTATGTATTTATGGCCCTTCATAGTTATGCATGGTCCACAAACTTGGATATGGCAACTGGGATGAGCTCAAAGCTGCGTTCCGCACATCTCCACTGTTCCGCTTTGATTGGTTTGTGAAGTCCCGCACTACACAAGAACTTGCTAGGCGCTGCGATACTCTCATTCGCTTGGTTGAGAGAGAAAATCAAGAGTTCGACGAGAGGGAGAGACAAGCACGTAAAGATAAGAAACTTGCGAAGGTTGGAACTGTTTGTTTCTTTCATATTTATGCCTTTAATTTGCCTATTGGATTACTTTGAGTCAGATGTCTGAACTTAGGCACGGAAATTCAAGATAAATGTTTTTGAATTTCAGAATGAAAAGGAGTTAATAGTCTCTTCTTTTCAGCAGGTCTTTTATGCTATTTTGCATTTTACTTTGTTTTGTGTTTTGAAAATGTGCTCATGTTTTGTTATTGTCTCTCAGAATCTGACACCATCGAAGCGAGCCATGACCAGGCCACCTGCTCCAGAAGCACCTGCAACAACCTCTCTAAAGAAGCGGAAGCAACTGGTCATGGATGATTTTGTGAGCTCGGTAAGTTTTGGGATTGCCTCCATTCTGCCCTACAGAAATAAAAAAATTTCCTGCTGTTATCATTGTTTGTGGTCTATCAGATTTATCATCAAATTTAGGTTAGGCCGTGCAAGCATTGATTGTGTTTGCCCTTGATTGAGGGGAGCAGAAAACAGGAAAAAAGCATATCAAGTGAAGTGGTGTTTGCCACCGTGTGCTTTGCTTCAATTCCATGGTTAGATTCTGCTGTTGGTCTATGATTCCATCCCTCGTTCAGCAAAGTGGGAAGGTCCCAAATGGACCTTTAGTTATCATATCCAATTGTCCGCTTGAAACTATATAAACTGACATGGTTTTGGTCTCTCCAAGTTTTTATTTTGTTTTATTTTTATTTGAATTGTAGGAATGGTTTAAAACTTTGATTTTGAATACATTTTACAATGTGAATCCCTGTAATTGGATATTTGTGTTGCAGGGGCGGAAGAGGAAATGAAATCACTGATCGTCCATTGTTACATTATTTGATCAGGCGGATCTTATTCATTTTGAAATGCAGGCTGTGGCTCTCCTGCTGTAAAAGGGTCCATTCCTTGGTGCTCTGCTTATGTCTGAACTGCTGGGTTCTTCCTCTTGTCCCATTGTTTTGTTGTTGGAGCAAATTAATCCAACATTGATTAATGGGTTTTGTATTGCCATTGCTTGCCAGTGGCCACATATGTGAGATTTGTCCAAGTATATATTTTTAACTAAAACCATTTAGAAAAAATATATTTTCAACTGAATTGATCCAAGAGCTGATGAAATTATGTCCCTGTTCTGTTGATCTTGTGGTTGCGCACTGTCCGCTGCAAAAATATTCGCTCTAGATCTTTTTACTTTTTCCTCAGATATGTTTTACACTGGACATTTGCTGCCTGTCACATTTCTATGAGTTCAAATATCCATAATGGAATGAAGTCCTTGAACAAGTTTGAGCGTATCTGAAATTTTTTTATTTTTTTTATTTTGACCTCAGAATGGCTATTCAGTGGGGTTGAATGTTTTTTTTTATTCTAATGATCAATAAATCTTTTCAATACTGGCTTGATATCTGATTCTGGTTCTCATGGAGATCCTGCATATAAATGTGTACTGTGTAATGAAAGTAGTTTCAAAATCCAAAAATCTTGTTAGTATAGATTTGTAATCCATTCCTGTTGGCTATTGTTTCTATTGAAGACTGTTTTTTGGTCTGAAGGAGAGCAGTATAACTTTAATTGAATCACATGGAAGTGATCTTTCTTAACAGTGGCAATCCATGATCATTATAGCATTCCACCGGCTTGTTTTCACTTTGTCTGAATGTTGATCCTAGCTGCTATTTTTTTTAAAAATGAAAACGAATTTTTTAATTTTTTCTATTACTTGTCTAAACATGGCAAAATTTATGGTATTAATATAGTCTGAGCTTCAATTAACACATCTATTAAACTTGGCTCGCTAAACTTGCACTATATATTAGAAAAATAAAGGCACCAAAAGGGAGCAAAAAAAAAAAAAAAAAGAGCTGAAACCACCCAAGAGACCATCCGTAGGAAGGAACACCGAAGGCCCTATAGTTGTATACCCATGCGATCAAGCAAGCTAGGAGGAGCCTATACAAATGGTTCTGACAACTTCCCTCCAGGGGCCTATGTTTACATCGACTCAAGCCCATGGATTAAGTGTTTAATGCATGTGAATTTAGAAATACCTGAGCCTTATGTTAGCCCGTGGAATTTGCCACCTGCTCAGTCTTTGAATTCTAGGATATGCTCTCCTTCCGTTTTTGAGGGGTGGCGCTAGGACTACTATGGAGTTCAAATTCCACCCCTGATTTTGTAGCCATAAGGAAAGTCCTAATGTATCATCAAGAGCTACATTATCTTCTCCATTTAGTTCCTTTGCATATGGAGGAAATAATTTTGAGCTTCCAATTGGTTTAATGCAGCAGGTTCATGACCCGTCCCAATCTGATTGGCGTCATCTGTTCGATATCAGAAGGATCCACAAGATTATTTATAGTTTTTCTAGACACATTGTGGCTCCTATATCTAATCAGGTGTTCTCTTTAGGGCATCAAATTAGTAGATGTAGTCTAGCTCCATCGTTTCTATCCTCTAGTCAAATTATGTCATCATAAAGAATTTTGATGGCCTGACCAGGCTGTGGGTAGTTTTCTTTTGATTATTTGTTACATGGGGTATGCCCCACTGGAGGCCTTCTCTGAATGATCCTCTTTTCTGTATAGTCCTTATGGGCGAATGAAAGACTAGCTAATCTTTCCAAAAAAAAAAAAAAAAAAACATAAGATTTTACTAATCACATCGTTTGTTATAAGCTCAATCCTATAATAGGACGAACTCATACTACACTAAAACTTGAAAATATGTCATTGGAGGGGATGACATTCATGTTAACGGTATGATTTAGGACAAGTGAACATGGGACATGAATTCAAAAAATTAGAAGTTGAGAATATGTCATTGGAGAGTTTGGATCCTCTGATTAAAAACCCTACGGTGATCATGGTGGGACTACATCACCAATAGGCAGCTTGCCATACAAGAGGGCAGTGTATGCCAGGCTGCCCGCTTGTGATATGGCAGGATCTAATTGATCTCGCCATTGTCACTATGAGGGTTTTCCTCAATTTTGATTTCACTCAAAAAGCATTTGAGATGGCCTAAGGGCACATTTGGCAAATATCTGCGGAGATATGGGGATTTTATAATTTCAAAGAATCACTCCTAAAGCCTAGAATTAACCCATCCTCTCTATAAAAAAAAAACAAAAAGTTGGCAAAAGAGAGGATTTTAAGAAAAGCGACCTTTAAGAAATCAATAGCTTAAAATGTTTTGGCTAATATATTAAGATCCACAAGGTCTTCCGTTATGAAATTTGGTACCGTAGCCGTTTTTGGCCTCTTGATCAAATCTAACGGTCTGGATTTTTCAAAAGGGTCCCATAGAAGTCCAAATTTATGGGTGGAACGTTGATCACATTTTTTAAAAAATTATTACATCTAAGAAGAATCAATGGTTGAAAATTGGTTCCATGGCTGTTTTGGGGGTGCTGCTCACATCTAATAGTCTGGATCATCCATGGGAGACCCACCCATTGATCAGATCAAGAAAGGCACATAGCCTGAATTTTTAACCCTAACATTGCATGGAAAGGCGGGATCCGATTGTGTTTTTTGGGGGGGGGGGGGGGGGGGGGGGTGTGTTTTGACCACGAAATCCCATGAATGGGCTAAGAGTGAAAATCCACTTTCTACTTTATTGCCAAATGTAGCAATTTCACAAACCTACGAATGTTCGGTTGGAAATCCGCAGCAACATTGTTTGCCAAACATGCACGAGGAGAATCTGGAGTCCAACTCGGTCATTGTGAGGTGGGCGTGTGGTTTCACATATTTCACTTGTCCTAAATCCGACATACAAGCAAGATAGGATGAGTTGGTTACATCTATCACGGACTGTCATTTCACCAGTGACATGGCAGTCATGGCAGTCCTTGAGAGGTCCACTTACTACCACCTTGGGCAAAACCCTCACAGCATATGGAACGTGGCCTCACTGTACATGGGCTCCACTAGTTCAGCCATTTGTAACAGGCCACGTGGACGGTCAAGACGCGGGGGAGGGTGGGGGTGCGAAACACGGTTTGTAGAGATGGTCCCGCGAGCCACCAAAACAACCAGACCGTTGTTGCTAGGGATTTGAAATTTTGTCTACGAATGCAAAATGCAAATGAAATCAAAGCTATTTCATTGTTGAATGCAGAATAGCAATGTCTGCTACTCTTCCTTCCGTAGCCGTCGAACTCGAATTACCCTTCACATCTTCATCGCGAGATGCACGAATTCAACCAAATCTTCAAAACACGCAGATTTCTCTCCCTCTTGCAAGGATTCTCAAGAAGCCCCATTTCCATCAAATCCATCCATGCCCAAATCATCGCCAGCTCTCTCTCCCAAGACGAATTCCTGGCCACAAAGCTCGTCAAGTCGTATGCCGATTCGGGCAACTTGGCCGATGCCCGTCGTATGTTCGATGGAATTGCCCAGAGAAAGGTGTCTCTTTGGAAGGCAATGATGGGTGGTTATCTGCGTAATGCGCAGTATTCGAAAGTGCTGGAATTGTTTTCGATGATGAGATCTTCTTCTGGTGTGGTGACTGATAGCTGCATCTGCACTTATGCGCTTAAGGCTTGCATGAGCGTGTCGGATATTGAGATGGGCAAGGAGATTGTGAAGGATGGAATGCAAGTTGGGCTGGAGAAGGATTGCTATTTTGGGAGCTTGATGATTGGGTTTTTGGCGAGAATCGGTGAGATCGATGAAGCCCAGCGGGTGTTTGATGGAATGCCCGAGAGAGATGTTGTTTGCTGGAATTCTATGATTGGAGGCTATGTGCAAATGGGTCGTTCTGATTTGTCGTTTGGTTTGTTTTTTGAGATGCTGTGTTGTGGAGTCAAACCAGGTCCAGTGACATTTGCTAACCTAATTCAGGCATGCATAGGGATTGGGAGATTGGAGCTTGGGAGATGCATTCATGGGTTTTTGGCTGGTTTTGGAATGGGTTCTGATGTACTGGTTCTTACCTCTTTGGTCGATATGTATGGAAAGATCGGTGATGTAGTAAGTGCTAGGCGAGTTTTTGATTTAATGCCTGTGAAGAATCTGGTCTCTTGGAATGCTATGATTTCAGTGTATGTGCAGCATGGATTGGTTCCGAAAGCATTTGAGATCTTCTGTGGATTACTCTCTAGCAGTGTTGTTTTTGATTCAGCCACTGTGGTTAGCCTCTTTCAGGGTTGTTCTCAGATCGCAGCTTTAGGTTTTGGGAAGATCCTTCATTGCTGTGCATTGAGAAGAGGGCTTGAATTAAACCTTGTTATGTCCACTGCAATTGTTGATATGTATGCTAAGTGTGGCGTTTTAGATCTGGCTGGTTTTGTTTTTGATAGAATGAAGGAGAAGAATGTGATCTCGTGGACTGCGATGTTGGTAGGATTAGCACAAAATGGGCATGCGGGGGAGGCACTAGAGTTGTTTTGTCAGATGCGTGACCAGGGAATCGCTGCTAATTCAGTCACTCTCGTTAGCCTTATCCATGCTTGTGCTCATGTAGGATCTCTGAAGAAAGGGAGGAGCATTCATGCTTATTTGATACGTCGCAGTTTCATGCTCAATGCAATAAACCTGACAGCCCTTGTTGATATGTATGCCAAGTGTGGTAGGATAGACTCTGCCGAGAGGGTATTTGACAATAGATCCATCTCCAAAGATGTAATTCTATGGAATTCCATGATAACCAGCTATGGAATACATGGTCATGGACAAAAAGCCATCAGTGTGTATTCTCAAATGAAAGAGGAGGGCCTTGAACCAAATGAGACCACATTTATCGCTCTTTTATCTGCATGTAGCCATTCAGGACTGGTAGAGGAGGGGATGTCTTTGTTCGATGAAATGGGTAGAGACTATGCTATTAGGCCTAGTGAGAAACACTATGCTTGCTTGGTGGATCTTCTTGGCCGTGCTGGCAGGCTAAAAGAGGCAGAGGCATTGATTGACCGAATGCCATTTGAACCCGGTAGTTCTGTGCTGGAAGCATTGCTCAGTGGATGCAGGACTCACAAGAACATCGATCTGGGCATTCAAACAGCAGATAGATTACTCAGTTTGGATGCGAGAAACCCTGGAATATATGTCATGTTATCAAATATATATGCTGAAGGGAGGAGATGGAGTGAAGTAGACAAAGTGAGAAGTCTCATGAAGAAGAGAGGGCTAAGTAAAACACCAGGTTATAGCCTGATTGAAGTAGGAAACAAAGTCCATGCATTTTTTGCCAGAGATTATTCACACCCAAGTATGGCACAAATAAACCAGATGCTGGAAAGTTTAAGAATACAGATGTTAGCTGCTGGTTACATGGCTGACACTAGTTGTGTGCTACATGATGTTGAAGAGGAGGTCAAGGTGAAGATGCTTTGGGGCCACAGTGAGAGGTTGGCGATTGCATTTGGACTCGTAAGTACACCAGCCGGAAGCTTGATTCGAATTACCAAGAATCTTCGTGTCTGTAGTGACTGTCATACTGTGACTAAGTATATCTCAAAGATAGTTAGGAGAGAAATCATTGTTAGAGATGCAAATCGGTTCCACCGGTTCACCGATGGGAATTGCTCATGCGGCGACTATTGGTAAAGGTTTAGGTCCTTTAATTATGTTAAATTTTTTAGGTAACTAGTTGTTATTAACATTTAACTTAGGGTGGGTAGAGAATGTAATGGTTAACTCCCTGCCTAAAAGAGATCAGGGCTCCCACCAATCACACAAAATAAGAGGAGAAAGATGTGGTGCTCTTTGAACACAAAACTGCTATACTTCCAGGAAACTTTTCATTGCATTATTGTTCCATGTATGTAAGCTTTTTCTGAAAAATGATTGAATAGCCTTATTACAGAAGTTGTAACTTGAAGTGGGGTTTTTACTTTTTAGTAGCCTTAGCTTGGCATGGTGTGTCATGGGTGGTAGCCTTGGGTGCCCATATATACTAGAAAATGTGTAAAACACTGCCTTAGCTTGGCATGGTGTGTCATGGCTGGTAGCCTTGGATGCCCATATGTACTAGAAAATGTGTAAAATACTGTTGACTTTGACATCCCCACCTGGACTTTGTTTTCCTACCCGTACTTGGACGGAGACACAGCATGGGCTTGGATCCGATAGTGACTTCAGTTGACTCGACTGGATTTGGGTCCTTCTCTGGGCCTGATTCGAATCATGAGAATGTTTATAGTATGTGATAAAAAGATATTTGATTGAATAATTATAGATATCACATATAAGTCTAATACTTATCAATGTCACAATATTTATATACAATAACAAATTCTACTTTATTATAGTTTGAGAAGTTTTTTTTTTTTTAATCTCCAATCCCCTAACACTTTTTAAAAATTAATGCAATGGGTAGCCATGATAAATCTAATTTGCTCATATCACATGTTCTCCCATGATTTGGCACTTGTCCAAACTTTTCTCCAATTTTCTGTTGGAAGGATTGATCATATGTAAAAGCGTGATTTATTCTATTTGAGGTAATCATGTAATATACACCAATTGAAGTGATTTTTTATTTATTTATGGTGCCTATGTAGATGTTGTCCGCTTGTGTGAGATGAGTGGTCTGTGTCTATGACTAATGGGCCCAAAAATAGAGTTTTTGAGAAATTTCCAAAAAAGTATAAAATTTTTGCTTATTTTTAAAGAAATACATGACAATCTAAATATTTCAAAAAAGTATAAAAGTCTTTCATAATTTTTTCAATCAAATCTTTTCCATTAAAGAAGTTAATGGATTTCATCTTTTTCTTAAATGATTTATTAAAGGAAAATTTTGAAAAGTGATGCAGGGGTACTTTTATTATTTTTTATAATATTTTTAAGGAGATGTCTTGATTGAAAGAATTGTGGAAAAATTTTATAATTTTTTGAAGTATTTAAATCTTTATGTATTTTTTTTAAAATAAGCTAAAAGTTTTATACATTTTTTTTGAAAATCTTTCTTTTTTTTTTTACCCATATGGGCCTTGAGTGATACTTAATAAAATTTGAAAACCCAGGAATGGATGTATGGACATCTGTATTATACTAATATGCTAAAACCACTCAACTATGAGTTTGTTAGTGAGTTTATAGGCATTCATTGTTGTGTTAATTTAATTGTTGAGTGAATTAAATAGTCAAATCAAGAGACAATAAGTGTCAAAATAAAATGTGCGGTGGTTTTTTAATGTCAAAAATCAATTCTCTCATTCCATTAAATGGTAAAAAAGTCATCTATTTTCCTTTTTAAGACATCTTCTCAAGCCACATAACAACAAAAGGCCACACATTTTGATTTGACCCCCTTTACTTTTATTCTCTCTTGCTTTTGACTATCCACTCCACTTCACTGAACAAGTGAATTTGCAAAATCTTTGCCACAGAAAAGTAACATCATTGAAATAGTGAGGCCAAATGATATCGAAGTGAAGTATTAATCGGTAATCATTAAAAAAAATTGAGCTATTTCTTCTGAGCCCTTTAAATTTTTATCAATTCGACCAAGTGAAGCGTTTACTAAATTATTGCCAATGAGTCATCGGATCTGAAAGTCCAAATCCCTTGCCGATGCCTGGGCCTCTACCATGGGCCCATATGATGATAATATGCATCGTTCATCTTTAACTCATACCTGTTCATACTCATCCCCTGCGATGGCATTTACACAAATCTGATTTTATGATGATGACAAGCCCGCGCTAAGTCCAGCCCTAAAGATAAAATATTTTAATTTGGAAATATTTTTAGAGACATGAGAAGAAAAATGGTCATTTTTTGACACTTTTTCAACAATATGGTTGGAAAAAGGCTATAATAATAATAGATAGGATTAAAAAAAAGAAGTAAATCTAGAAAAAACAAACAAAAACAAAAACTACATCATTTATTATTTTTAAAGGAGTTTTTTGGAGCATACCTCTCTAAGGTTTTTAATATTCGTAAATAGGTCCCTTTTATTTTAGTGTTTGTAGAGAGCCCTTTGACTTGGCATTTTAATACATCTCATATCCCAAAACATATGAATTTGATGGTAAAGAGCAACCTTTATAAAAATTTTGATCAACTTTTTTCAAGATGATACTTTTGCCCTTGGAACCATTTTTACCTATACCCCCTCTTAATATTTATTAATAGGCTCCACAATATGTGTTGAATAATAGATCCGTTAAATTTTCTTAATGCTATAAGTGTGTTACCTGCTTCTCTCTTAATTTTTTTAATTTTATTGATGTCTCTAATCTATTTTTTATTAGCAGCATGAGCGCAAATAATGTTTTGAATGAATTATATTTATGATTATTTTAACAAAGCAAGTGATTGAGTGAGATTTCATATAATCTAATATGTTCACTAAAAATCATATATTGATCTAATTGGGTGGCTCAAGAGTAGGGCCTCTTAAAACTATTCTTTTAAATCATTGTCTCCACTATTAATATGAATCTTTTCTTTTAGGAAAAAAGGCATTTTTAAAAAACCTTTCAAATGTTTGAAGCTAGAGATAACCAATGCAAGAATAAATTGTAAAAACATGGATTTACAAGAACAAACATAAAATTCTAAAATCCACAAGGCAAGCCTTCTTAACCTTTAGAACCATTATGCAAAGAGATAGAGAAAGAGTAACATTCAAACCTATTTTTAGTCTCTCTTTTCATAGGAACTATTAAAAAAAAAGGATGTGAAGGAGGCCCTAAAATTTTACAAAAATAAACATTACGAGAAAAAAAACTAAAAAAATTATATTAATGTTAAAAGAGAGGATGTCTTTGGCCTCTTATTGTGAAGAACTTTGTGAGTTTAGTTGGAAAAAAGAAAATTAAAGTAAAAAAGGTTATAAAAATATTATGAAGGAGAAGGACTTTTTTAGTGATAAATAAATATATAGGCAAAACTACGAAAATCAGTGAAACTGCATGGGTCCATTTACAAATATTAAAAACGTCAGGGGTAAAAAATATTAAAAAAAGACTCTTTAAAAAAGAAGAAGAATCCGGACATTCAGATCTGGATCCGTAGAGAATCTGCCGCCGGTTTCATAGCAATTTGCCACGTCATCACGTTAGGCCGAGCGTGCGTGGAAACAACAAACGCCTTCCACTATCTGATCTTACACTGTCCCTCTTTTTCTCCCTCTCTGTGGAAGAAGAAGAAGAGAAGAAGAAGAAGAAGAAGAAGGGAATGGCAACAAAATCTCCGAATCTGCAGAAGTGGGAGCTGACCCAAAGCTCCATTCCTGACGATATTGCCCTCATCATCGTTTCATTCCTTTCGGTACTCTCTCTCTCTCTCTCTCTCTCTCTCTCTCTCTTCAGTTTCTTGCTCTTTTTCTTCCTCTTATTCTTCTTATCTTTTATGATGATGATGATGATGATGATGATGATGAGATGGTTTTGATTGGTTTTTTTGGAAGGTTTCTGATATATGCTCGTTGGGTTGCTGCTCTCGATTCTGGCGCGACCTATGCGCCTCCGACTTCATTTGGATCTCTCTCTCCAAACAGAGATGGCCTTCTTTCGATTTTTACAAAATCACCCAAGATTCCAACGATCAAGATATCATCACAGAACCTACCAAGGTAAGTCAACAAGCTCTCATTTTTTTATTTTTCTTATCCATTTATAGAACTGCTAGAAATGATACGATGACCCCAATTTCCATTCTTGCTCATGATTGATAATTATTGATGGGTGTTCCAGTTTTTTAAATCTAAAATTCAACTGATTTCCGGGAAATGGAAAAAACCCAAACTTTTTTTTTTAATTTCATTTTATTTTAAGTTTGATAATGGTTTTGTGATTGCATCTTTTATGGTGATGATTCCGTATGATGATTGGGCTTGGTGGGCCTTCGTGTCAAATTGGGATGATTGCCAATTGACCCAAGTAGGTGTAGGTGTAGGTGTTTATGGAAGGGTTTGGAATTGGATGGATCATACATGGGCCCGCCTCATCGGTGAACAAAAACGGTCTTTTGCCGCACCCCCACGCCCACCCCCTTGTTTATAGTCTCTGCATCAGATGGTAGGGCCTGCTTCCAATGCATAATTTGAACAGGATGGCACTCTTGGGATGCCTCAAGACTCATTATCAATTAGTTCAGAATTTGGATAATCCTTATCATCGATGGATTGGACTACCCAGTTCGGTATAGAACTGTATAAGATTGCATTTTGAAGACGTTTATCTGATTTAGGGGTATGTTTGAAAAGTCATGGCTGCCGCCCAATTTCCATTGCCACAGATTGATCGGTGACGGTGGTTCCAATCCAAATTCCTTTAAACTTAGGGGCATTATCCCTGCAACAGCCTGCAGGTTCTGCTCTTCTCTGATGCAGTCATTTCCCATCAACGGGGAGATCTTTTGGTGGCACCTAGTGTGTCTTCACCTTTAATCTCACCTTTTAGCATCTTTGAAATGTATTGCTTCTAAATCCTAGGAATTCAGCACCATTAAAAAACATTTGATCAAATTAATTCTGTTTCGCTTACTACTCACACTCTCTCTCTCTTACCCCCACCCCAATCCCTTATAAATACTCGCACATCCACATGCACACTGCACTAGTCCCTAACCAACAATGCAACAACTAGGAGGATCCTTGATCATTTACATGGAAAGGGAGATGCCTTACTACTAGTAGGCTTACTATCCAATTGTCTGTTGTATCGTGCATTTAGACAATAGAGGAATCACTAACATTGCTTCCAAACACTAACCCGAAATCCACTATTTCTGTCCAATCATATCAGTATTTTCTTTGCATAGAACCTGTTATAACTGATGCTTAGTTTTTGATCTTTTAACCATACATGCTGCATGCTTTTGCGCTGTAGGAATGGAGGAGTTTTTACATCAAATGGCACAAAGTGATGGCATTCAGAGCTACAATTGTATCCAATTTTGTGAAACAATGTTCTCAACAGGAATCACTTGAAGTTGGAGATTACTTGCGAGCAATTGAACACCTGTGGTCAATGGAACTGGGATTCAAAGATATTCAGCTGTTTCTATTCACAACAAATCAGAATGTGCTTCTAAATTTGATTGGATTGCACTATTCCTTGTTTTGCCTAGGAACACCGGTAAATAATCCTTTTTTATATTATAAATGCAACCTTCATATATTGCCATGCTTTTAAATTTTATACTGATTTTTCCTGAACAAATCGTACTGAATAACTGAAGATTTTGAGTGCATTGATACTTTTGATTGTTTCTTCTTTTGACTTGGACTTGGAGTATGGGTCAATTAGTATCTTATGCAATCTCTTTTTGAAACTTTTTAATTGAGTAACACAAAGTTATAAATTTGCAAACAGTTCCTTGGTACGTATGATTTTTTTTTTTTAAAACCTTTTGTTTGTTTATTTTATGGAAATCATGAATACATGATTTAAGTTTTAATTTCCACAAATATCTGATCGGTATATTACTCTTTTGCCTATAAGATGATAATCTGCATTTTTTTTGATAGGTGATGTGATGAAGTCTGGTCCCTTCATGTGGTCCCATTCAAATCTAATTAGATTAGGACTATGTTATTTTATTAGTAGCTTTCTAATTACATTTTTAGGGAAGTTTTTATTAATAGATTAGGGTTTGCGTAGGCCTTAAGTTTGCTTTTATTATATATATGGTATTGTGGATAAGAAATTCTTAGACTGTGATTGATTAATAGAATTAGGTTTCCCTGAGAGGTGCGTCCTTATATGTTTGTTGTCTTTTGATGATTCGAAATGTCCTCGGATGCGTATTTTGGAACTCCTACGCAAGCCCTAACCCTAGGGCTGGCATCAGTTTGGTATCAAAGCCAATCCTTCGATAGATTGGCGTGTTACCCCTATCCCACATTCCATTGAAACAATTTCCATCACTTTTGTCCACCCAGCCAGCCACCATCCTGCTGTCATCTCTGCCTTCGATCCCTACCCAAAAAAAAAAAAAAAAAAGTTCAGTCGAAACATCCCCCCCCTTCCAAAATCCTTCAGCCACCTAAACTAAGCACCCCAGCACCCTTCCCCCTCCCTCTAGGCGTTCCCTTCCCCAACCCTTGTCCCCAGCGAAAAGAAAAATCTCAAATCCCTGCTCACCAAAGCCCTATCCCTAGCAGAAAACCCCAACCCACAATTGTTTCTTACCAAATTCCTTGTCCCAAACCCTATTCATACCCCAATCTCCTTTGCACCCTCACTGCTGTAAAAAAAGAAAAAAAAAAACCCTCCCAGATCCTTGCTATCGAGTGCAAAAAAAAAAGGAAGAAGAAGAAGAAGAAGAAGAAGAAGAAGAAGAAGAAGAGACAGAGAGGTGTCGTACCTAGTCGGCAGCCTCTGCCTTTTATCCGTAACTGCTCGTTGCTCGCCATCATTCATCTCTCGCTAAAGCCATCACTAGGATCGCACGACCTCATCGTCGTCCTCCAGTCGCCATCGCTAGGTAGAGCCATCACCCATTTGCTGATCGTTGCTCGCCTTCTCTTGTTAAACGAAGAGAAGAAACCATGTTGCTTTTCTTTCTCTTCCCGTTGCTAGAATTAAATCAACAAGAGAGGTCTCAAACACGTGTTTCAATAAGAAACACGCATGTCATTTTTAGGACAAAGCCCAGTTGGGCCTAACTTCTGGTCCAGGTCAACACCATGTTGCCTGATCCATTATAGGAAGGCCCAAAGACAGACATATGATCACAGTGGCTTGACATCAACAACGTCCAATCAAAGTCAGATTTGATCAAAACCAAAGGCTGTGATTTGTTTGCTCAATTTGTGAACCATTCGGTATCAGATTTCAAATCCGTTTTCGTTAACGTATTCCTGGAGAGTAGATCTACACATCAGGTCAGTCATATTTTCAACTTGCATTAAAAAAAAGAAATAAAAATGCCTCCTACGAAGGAAGTAGAGGTGGAATCTTCATCTTCTTCAATTGAAGATTTGGTTGGGGCCATTAGAGATTTAACTACTATGGTTAACAATATGCAAACCACCTTGCAACAACTGCAAACTAAAGTGACAAATTTGGAAAATACTCATCATGAGGATCACAATCGTGATGATGGTGAAAATATTCGGAATCAACGAGATCTACTAGCCAATAATCCTGATTGAGATTAGGGGATTAAACTCGTGATTCCCGAATATGATAAAAAATTTCAGCCCGCTGAATTTATGGATTGGTTAGTTTGTGTGGAGAATATTTTTGCACACAAGCTAATGGATGAGCACTACAAAGTTACACTGGTTGCCACTTGATTTCGTAATTATGCTGCAATATGATGGGCTGAATTGCAAAGAAAATGGAGGAATTAGAACATAGATCCTGTTGAAACATGGACTAAGATGAAGAATATTTTAAAGTAAAAATTCCTCCCTTTCAACTATGTAAGAGATCTACGTTCAAGTTTTCAAAATTTGAAGCAAAAACCCAAGACAGTTATTGATTATTTTGAGGAATTTCTGACTTTGCAAGCTCGTTGTAGTTTGAATAAAGATGATAACGTGGTTGTTGATAGATTTTTCAATGGGTTGAGAATAGACATTCAAAATATCACTGCATTCTAAACTTTTGATAATGTCAATGAATTCATCCAACATGTTGTCAAAGCCAAGGGCATTGTAAATCATTAAGCACAAAAACCTAATTAGATTCTGCCAAATAATTCATCGCTGCAAGATGTTAAACCTAGTGGTTTCTCGGGACAAATTTTTACAAGGACTAAATGTCAAAATAGAATGATTTGATTTCATTGTCAATAGCTGGGGCATCCCGTAGCGGAATGTTCAAAGCGTATACATTTGATTGAAATTGAAGGTGATGATAAAAATATCCTAGATGATTCTAAGGGTATTGAAACTGAACCCCAGGGTATTGAAACCGAGGATATTGGATACACAAATGTAGATACCACAGGTGAAGGCTTCATCGTCATCAAAGAGGCTCCACCAACTATAGAGAGTAAATGGTTGAGAAAAAATATGTTTTGTTCCGCGGTTACAGTTCATGGACAAACTTGCACAGTTGTTTTTTATGGTGGAAGTTGTGAAAATCTCATCTCTTAAGCTCTTGTTGATTGCCTCAAGTTGAAAGTTTATAAGCACAACTACCCTTATTTTATTAAATGGCTGATGCTGGTGATCAAGTGCATGTTCAACATACTTGCAAAGTTATTTTTGCCATTGGTGAGACTTACAAAAATATAATTTGGTGTGATGTACTACCTATGGATAGTGGTGATATCTTATTGGGTCTCCCATGGATGTATAACAAACATGGGACTCATGGAATGCACGATAGCACACACACATTCTTGCATGGTGGAAAGCAAGTTATACTTCATCTTGAAGTCTTTTGATTGCATTATTAGGGAAGTTTCTATTAATAGATTAGGGTTTGCTTAGGCCTTAAATTTGCTTTTATTATATATATGGCATTGCTGAGAGGAAATTCTCAAACTGGGATTAATTAATAGAATAGAATTTTATCCCTGAGAGGTGCGTTCTTGTGTGTTTGAAGTCTTTTGACGATTCGAAGTGTCTTTGGACACATGCTTCGGCACTCTTACGCAAGCCCTAACCCTAGGGCTTGCATCATGATGATTGCCCATTATATGTGTTCTTTAATGGTCAATGTTGTAGTTAAAACTGATGGCCGAAGTATTCAAGAAACACAATTTGAGCACATACTATTTGACCGATCTAGAAAGGACCATTAAATTCAACATAGTCATAGCTTATTTTAAATTAGAACAAAACTTATTTTAGCCAACCCCCGATTGATGGGATAAGGCTCTTGTTGTGATTATGAACTTTGATTTTGATGATGACAAGGCTTCCAATTAATAATGGTTTTTCCAGAGGTACTATAGGAGTTTTTGGGAGTTGCCTCTCTTGATATTATGACATAGTTATGCAAGTTTTAGTTTCCTCTCCCACCATGCGACACTACCAACATTACTTCTATTGCGTAGACTTTGAAAATGAATCAATGGGAATGTAGGCCCCCTTGCATATGATTTTCCGAATCAACAAGTAGCTACTTATCAGCAAAGTCATTGTTGAAGAGGAGGCAACAATTGTGGGTTTCTTGAGCCTGAATTTTGAGCAGAAGACACTCGACAGAACTTTTTATTATTTTTATTTTTAGTTTTATGGCATGCTGGAATTCAAAATTTCAGTCTGTTTTTTTGTGGTTGTTAGCTATACATGGTTGGAAGTGCTGCTGAATTACGCTATATTATCTCTTTGAAATTTCATTCTGCTTATCCAGTTGTGTTCTCTTCATAGCGGCTTGAGTGCGTGCTTCTAAAGATCCAGAGGGTAAAACTTTGTTTATAATCACTATAATTTTTGAGAATTTCCCAATATATATATATGTATATGCCTGATTTTCTCCCCTTTATTGTATTCCACATTCTTTCTTTCTGTCTTTTTTTTTTTTAAGGAAAAAGGTGACAGTCATAGCACATTCTGAACTGCTTTTGATCTTTGGACATGATCAGATGATAATTATGGATTTATTTTTCTCTAGTATCTCATATCTTCTTTGATACATTCTTTATATTGGTAGGCAGAAGATGTAATGAATGCCCTTTCAAGCTGCCAAATATCAGAGCGGCAAGTTTGTGTGAGGTGGTGGAAGCTGGGTAGGTGGTTTCATGGCTTCCGCCTGCGAGATGAATCTCGATCGTGCAGGGTTTCTCTTGGAGCCCTTGCCATGGCCAAGGAGAATGAAGTTATGGGCGTACTGCACCGAGGAGCCATTCATGAGGTGTTGCGAGTGCAGATCTCGGCTGAACCTGCAACCACTGCTTGGACATGTTGGCAATCATAGGGCTGATGGTACCCATGTATCTAGTTATTTATGTGTGTATATGTAGTTATTTATGTGTGTATGTGATGATGTATAGATGCGTGTAAATTTGATGATTGACGTGCTTATATGTAACATGTATCCCATCTGAACTGGATTTTTTAGTTCTTTGACTACTGGGAATAAAAGGGGATTGATTGGGTATGGCATCTTCGAAATGTATAATATGTAGAATATTTTAAGGAGCAGATCTTCGTGGTGTTTTTATTCTAGTTTGCCTTCTAACATTGAAGTGCTGTGGATGAATTATGTTGCACACCTAGCTCGAAGATGTGTGCTGAAATTCATTGATGTGATCTGATGGGCCCAAAATGTATAGGTCATGGTCAAGAACTTCATGGAATGACAACATTGTAAGCATCATCTTGCCTTTCCTTTTGAAGGTAGTAACAATGATTTATGTTAAAATGAAGAGTTGGTACAATAAAGAACACTGAAAACTAGAAATAAAGCAGTGCTAGTATAAGAAATATGTACTAGGCACCACTCTTGACACCTATCCAATGGCAGCACTAAAATTAGATCTATGATCAATTTCTTGCTTAGCTAAATTGTCTGTCATATCATTCGCAGACCTACTAATATGTTGAAACATAATGATAGATGTTTAATCTCATTAAAATAGAACTGCATCTTCCAAGGGCCGCTGAAAGCCTTTGTCTAAGATATTGTATTGAAAGAATTACTTTATAAAATGAGGCTAGACTGGAAGGACTGACAGCAGATGCGAAGAGTTTTCAAAATGGCCAAAACTTATGCTTCTTTCCTTTCTCATTCTATTGATATGATCCATTGTCGTCTCTTTTAAATGTCTGCAGTGTAGTGATTTTTCATTCTGGAAGTTTCTGAAGCTTCATTGTCCTACAGTTTATTATTTTTATTAGTATTTAATATTTTTTTCGGTATCCTAGCTAAGAGGGCTGGTTTCCGAGAGACGCATAGGAGGAGAGAACCGGAAACACGGGGAGCGAACTTGGACATGTCCATGCACATCAAGGAGTGATCCCTGGACCTCTGTGACCATTGGGTCGAGTCTGAAGTGCTTTAGTCATCTTTCCTATCCCTATCATTTCCCATGTTGTCTTGACTACATTTCCCAGGGTCATCAAATGGTTCAACCGTTTTCATGGGATTGTCTGAATTTACATAACTAGGTTGCCTGTGGTTCGAAGTTAGAACTAAGCTTTGTTTGTTGCATTTGGAAAACCATAACTGCGGTCAACTCTATAGCCTTGTTCAATTGCCAAAGTCTATTACCTGTGAATAGAGTTGTAACTTACCTTACAGGTAATCCAATTCCGAAGATCCGAATAAGGCCACAGGTAAAGAGAATTTTGCAGCAAAGTCAATGACAAATTTGGAAGTCGATGCGAGAATTTTGCAGGAGATGTGCTCTGCATTGTATTATTTTTCTATTTCATAAGAGTTTTGTACTTTGGAGACCCTGGAATCCCAGGATAGATGGCATGTAAATGTTGTCATGATAACTTTTTATGAAAGACAGATGATAAAGAATTCCCGAAACTTAATGTGTAAACGAAACTTATGTGTAAACCAAGTTACTTGCACTAGGTTTACTATGATCCAAACAGGCCCAAGAAATGTAAGTAAGAGGCCAGCCCGTAATAAATTACAAGAGTTTTTGCTGGCTGGATAAAAACATGATGATAACCAAGTTTGAATGGTGACTCGGACAGGGAAAATCTCAAAATCGTATAAAACTTTTAACTCATTTTCAAAAAAAGGACAGGAAGATTTAAATATCTCATAAGAATGTAATAGTTTTCCATGTTTTTATTCAATCAAGTCCTTGCCATAAAAAAAATGACAAAGGACAGAAATATCCTCATGTCAATTTTGAAGATTTTCCTTTAATAAATTATTTAAGAGAAATGATTGAATTTAATCTAAAAAACCTAGTGGGGCCCACTTTAGCTACCTTCAGTTATAGATGGAAAAAAAAAAGGGTTTAAAAATGGCTGAAAAACTAGCCCCATTCATTGGTTATGATCATCAAAATTAAGTTGAAATATGGGCCGAGACTAATTCTGGCATTCTCCTTGATGATTGAAGGATCAAAAGAAGGTACCCCATCATCAACATTTAATCAATGAGGCCCACATTGCAATTTTTGAGTTGGTATATGGAATGAAAAAAAGTTTAAATAAAGGACAAAACTTATCATAGCAATACTGTTACCCTTTTTGGGAAGAAAAATCATGGAGAGGGCTTGATTGAAAGAAATATGAAAAACTATCATAATTTATTGAAATATTCAAAATCTTGAAGTAGTTTTTTAAAAATGAAGGGAAATTTTCAAAAAAAAAGTATAAAAGTTTTTGCTCATTTTAAAAAAAGTACAAACAAATTTGCATATTCAAAGTAGTATGAAAGTATTTCATTAGTCTTTCAATCAAGTCCTCTCCAAGGGCTTGCACCAATTTCCAACAACTTTGTATAAATTTTGAGGCTTGCTATTGGAACTCAAGAAATAACTCTCTCCACTCAGCCAAATTTTTTTAAAAAAATACTAAACTCCCTCCCTTCGCCCACTCCCCACCACCTCCGCCCCTTTCTCTCCCTCCCCTTCTCTCCCATTGGCTCCCTCTCCCTCCCCCCTCTCTCTGGTCTCCCTCTCCCTCTCTCTTTTCCTTCCCCCCCACCCCCACCCTATTTCTCTTCCCCCCCCGGTCTCTGTTTTCTCTCTCCCTCTCTCCCCAAAAATTGTGATCCCCACTTGGGATGTGATTTCTAAATTGCAGTTCAATTTAATATGCAGCGGAAAAAGTAAATGAACTAGCAAATAATCAAACAACCACACAAAAGACAGGGGCACGATTTTTAAGTGGAAAACTCTAATCAGGAAAAAACCATGGGTCCTCCTCACACTAGTAAAAATCAAGCACTAATCTCAAACAGTTATAAGATATACTAATAGATACTTCTCCAGATAATCCAACCTAAGGACTGTAGTTCTTCTTGCACAAATCCTTGTCACGACTTTCCATCGCCATGCACTACTCTCCACGCTTGACCAAGCCAAAATTCTTCAAGCGAAGATAATCTTCTTCAAGAGATGTAAAAGCATCATTCTCTAGCACTATAAGCTTAACTCTCTCCAATGGATGCTCTACAGAAGAAGTATGATCTCCAATGTGAATTCCCAATTCAGAATAATGAGATCCTTACCTTAGGGTTAAGAGAGAATCCCTCTAAATAACTTACAATTTATGCATAAGAGTTAGGGTTTTTATAGAACACAAAATAACAATCCCATCATAAACAAGAAATAATTTGTAAACAGTCCATTCTAAAAAAAATAAAATATAACTCAATGGATCTAGAGTTTTGTCTAACCCATAAATTAGCCAACTAAAAAAATCCTAACAATCTCCTCCTTTGAGAATTCATACAATCTACCCAAAAAATAAAACGAAAATTACATTGAGAAAATTGCATAAAAAAATTTATATCTTTAGCTTCAAATCCTTCATACTCCCCTTTTTGTCCATAATTGACAAAATTAATGATGTCAACAATCAACATCCAACGTATTTGTCAATCAAGATCCAGTAGTAGCTCCTCCTCAATTGTGGCGCCCTTTCAATGGTGATGAATGTGTCCTTTAATTCCACAATGAGGGTATGTGGGTATAGGTTTAGTTCTTTTTCTTTGAGACACTCCCTACATGATTTGTATGTGCGGCATGTGGAGTAGTATGTGTAGAACTTTTCACAAAGAAAGTGTTACCTTTAGTCTTCGAAATAGATGCCCCATAATTGATGTCAGGCCCTAGAACTTTTAATTTTGGGTTGAATTGGTTTTTCGGATTTGAGTTGGGTTGAGAGGGTTAGATGGATGTTTGATAGGCCATTTTAGAAATTTGGATATTTGCATGCATGGTAATTTTGTGTAGGGCCCATTAGAGATGGGCTGATTAGACATTCTTGGGCCTTAGGCCTGAGTTATTTGACCCTTTTAAGCTACAAACCATTTTCTGAAATCTTGTAAAACTTACTAAAAAATAGGGAGCCCTTCCTTGTAATTTAGAAAAAAATTTTACATAAGATAACCCTAAAGGCTTTAGATCGTCTTTTCTTCTACACCCAATTCTTCTATTCTTCTTCCTCTCCTCTGCAATTAAGCCCTAGCAGCTCTCCATAGGATCCAAGGCTTGATCGAAGAGCTTAGGAGAACGCCATCACCCTTATCTCCTTCCTCTTCCTTGGCTACCCTGATAGTGTTCGCAACTCTAGAAGGATTTGATTTGTAGTTTCGTTTCGGAAGTGAGGTTTGCATACGGTTGATCTTTAGATATGCTTTTGGGCATCAAAATCAAGGCAAGTGGATAATTGTAAAGAATGTAATTTTTGTTGTTTTGATTTAGAGGCTTAAAATTTGATTTATAGGATTGGATTTAATGTTATGATTTTAGATTAATAATGGGGTCAAACTCAGCACAGGTAGTCAGGCATGATAAAGACCTCGTTTGTCATTAGACAACTTCTTACTGCATAAGATATCTTCCAGTTTCTTCGATCTAGTGTTCATCTTGTTCAGAGAAGTCTTTGTAGCATCTAACTCAGACAAGGTCATCTTCAGTTTGCCATTCAAATCAGATTTCTTAGCTTAGCAGCTCTCCAAATCTTTTTTCAAGGTCTTAGAATTATCATCCAGCAATGCATATTTGTGACCTTTAACAATAATCTTGTTAGCCATAAAATATTTCTGACTCTCCAGGAGACTTACTTTTGCAAGAACATCTTCTAATTCTTTCTTAAAAAGAGAATTTGATCTTCTGAGGCTTTCCATTTGATTGCAATCTCATCAGAAAGCTTGGTTAGCTTCAGGGTATCCTACAACATAGATTTGTACTTCTCCTCCCAATCCGCTTCTTCATCTAACATATAAACATTTTCACCATGAAAGCAATATATTTTCCAATGGGTTCATCAAAGACAGAATTCTCCTTCTCAGAGTTTTCTTCCTCCTCATAAGAAGGCTCATCCCAAGTAATATTGAGAGCCTAATTCTTCGTCTTTTTTTTTCTTGTTTCCATAGTCATTAGCAACATGTCCATACCTTTGATATTTATAACACTGAATTCCTTTTGAAAATCAGTTGTCTTCCCCTTCATGAGTTTCTTGAACTTCTTCATAAGCAGAACAGCTTCTTGGAGATCAACTTCCTTAGAATTAGAATCTGAATTACTTTCCACTTTCTTTGCTGATTTCTTGGAAACTTTCAAAGTAACACCTTTAGACTTAGTTTTCCCCCTTAGTTCTAAGGTTTGCCATGAACGTCTGAAGATTTTTAACCAATTAACCTACCTTGAAGGTGAAAAGATCTCTATTCTCTTCAATGGCTATAACCTTTGAATCAAACCTTTTAGATAGAGACCTCAAAATCTTCTTGACAATTTTATTTCCAGAGATTGGCTCACTCAAGTTGAAAACAGAATTGACAATATCATTCAGCTTTGCATAAAACACGTCAAAGGTCTCTGCATCTTCCATCTTAATGGATGTAAAGGCTGCAGTCAATTTTCACAATTTAAATTGCTTGTTAGTATCTGTACCTTTATGCACAGTTTGCAAAATATCCCATGCTTTTTATGCATCTTACCAATAGATATTTTACGAAACTTAGAAGTTGAAACTCCATTATAAATAGCATTCATAGCCTTATTATTGCAGTTGGAGGCATACTTCTCATCTTTAATCTATTGTGACTTAGGTTTAGGAACATTATTTCCTTTAATCATAACCACTAGTCTGGCATAACCATCCTAAACACAATTCTAGACAATATCATCAATGGACTTAAAAAAGCCAATCATTCTAATATTTCAATAGGCATAGTTAGAACCATCAAGCAATGGTAGCTTGATAGTCTATATGTTTTCATGGCTGTTGACTTCCATTTTAGAAATCATAATTGATCAACACACAGCAAACTAGTGTGTTCCTCTTTCATACCAATTGAAAGTTACGGTCCTAACTTCGGATGTGATTTCTATATTGCAATTCAATTTAATACACAGCGGCAAAAATAAACGAACAAGAAAATAATCAAACAACCACACAAAAGACAGGAGGCACACGATGTTTACGTAGAAAACCCTAACTGAGAAAAAACCACAAGTCCTTCTACAATTAGCAAAGACCAAGCACTAATTTCAAATAGTTGCAAGATATATTAATGGATACTTCCCTTGATAATATAACATAAGAATTGGAGTTCCTCTTGCACAAATCCTTGCCACGACTTTTCGTCGCCTTGCACTGGTCTTCGTGTTTAAACCAGCCAATCTTCCTTAAGAGATATAGAACCATGATTCTCTAACACTCTATCAGCTCAACTATCTCCAATGGATGCTCTAGAGAAGAAGTATGATCTCCAATGTGAATTCCCAATTCAGACTAATGAGATCCTTACCTTAGGGTTGAGAAAGAACCCCTTTAAATAACCTACAATTTGTGCATAAGAGTTTTGGTTTGTATAGAATACAAAATAGTAATCCCAGTGTAAACAAGAAATAATTTGCAAACAAAAAAGTATGTTTTTTCCGTCGTCCGCTCGAGCGCGTGTGAGCATCCACTCGAGCATGTGATGAAAACTTACTGATATTTCAATTTCAGCACAGCTCCTTTCAGGTTCGCTTAAGCGCATAAGCTTTAGCTTGCAGCTTGAGATTTTAGACCCATTTGATCGAGCGCATGTGAGTGCCTACTTGAGCGCCTAGCCAATTTTTTGAATTTCTTCAATTAGCTCTTCTAGTGAACCACAGTCCATTTCAAAAGAAATAATATACAACTCAATGGGGCAGTTTTGTCTAACATATGAATTAGCCAATTACCAAAATCCTAACACTCCCCCTCCCTATTCTCTCTCTCTTTCCCTCTCCCTCCCTCTCTTCTCTCAGCCGCCCAATGCCCCCACCCTTGCCACCCGATCCCCCTGCCGCCGTCGACTGAGAGGGAGAGGGTGAGAGGGAGAGAGAAAAAGAGGGAGAGGGAGATGAAGAGAGAGAATAGAGGGATGGAGGAAAGGGAGGATAGGGAAGGGGTGGGAGAGGAAGCCGGTGGGAGAGAGGGGGAGGTGATGAGGAATGAGTGGAGGGGATAGTGGGAAGGAGAGGAGGGAGGAGAGGAGTGGGGAAGGAGGTTGGGTTAGGTTAGGATTTTTAAAAAAGAAAAATGTTGGTGGGATAGGAAAAGTTATTTTTTGAGTGCCAATTGCAAGCCTTTACATTTTTTTTAAAAAAATGATAAAAATACCCATTTGAAAGCAAATTTGGGTTTTTGTCTTTTGCCTTTAGCTACGGCGCTTCCTTTCCCTCCTTTCTCAAAAGCTACAACTCTTCCTCTCCCTTCTTCCTCCAAGAGCCAAATACCACAAGCCCGGATCTCTTCTCCATTCCCTTCCCATATTGCCGGCAACTTCTCCCAATTTGAACGGCATCTAAGCTAAGATCCTGACTGTTCTTTTATTTTTCTTCTTTTTATTTGCTGCTGTTAGACTTTCTCTAGGGATGCATGATTAAGGATGTACCCATGGATATTTACCTGTTGAACATTTCTTCTATTTCTCTTTTTTACTCTTCTCTCAAACATGTAGTTGTACTGGTAAACTGGTACCATAGGCATATGACGTCTATGCTGTCTGCAGCACGAGTCCACTTGTGTAGTTTAAAAAACAATGCATCCTCACTCCTAAGTAAATGTAAGTGTCAATTGTCCTTCTCTTTTTTGAAAATTTTTCACAACGCAAGAATCCTTCTCCCTAGCTTCCATTAAGGGTATTTTGGTTATTTAAAATACAATACATGAAAAGTTACCGAGAGTTGCCAGAAAGGACTTGATGAAAGACATCGAAAACTCTTATACTATTTTGAAATATTCAAATTTGTTTGTACTTTTTGAAAAATGAGCAAAACTTTTTATACTTTTTTGAAAATTTCCCAAAAATGAACCAAAGGTTTTTTAAAATTTCCCACATATATATACACTCTTTTTTAAAATGTACTTTTTTAAAGGACATTCACTCAGTTTAATTACAATGCTTGGGTGTTGTGGGTAGAATAATTGGCCCCCGGAAATAGCAAATTACTCCCTAAATCTATTCATATTACACAGTTCATAATACGAAATGGTGAATGGAATCACTTGAGACTATACAAAAATATTACCCAAATGCTTATCTGCAATTTAACAATAACAGACGGAAATTTCCAAGTCAAACCTGCATGTTTAACTTTACCGCGGTGGAGTTGTATTTTCTATTTTTTTTTTCCAGGTCTGGGTTGGGACGTTGGGTCTGCTGTCGGTTCTATATGAAAATGCATAAAAATCAATGCATAATTTCTACTCAAATGAAATATCATAAAATATTATCTTTAAAAAATTATCTTTCAAAAAACTAAAATCCTTTAAAAAAATGCATGATCAAATTAGAAACAATTGAATAGCGACTAAAAGTGATAGTGATGAAAATGACCAAGGAGGGGTCCTCTCAAGATAAAAATCCTATGGAAAAATATAATATCATTTGGGTTTTTGAGAATGGTGCCCTACATAAATCCTGTGAAAAGACTAAAGGAGTGGGCTCCACCTAATGGGAAATATTAAAAAGTAAATACATTGTGGTTTTGGTAGCAATGGTTAGCTAAAAAAATTTAATATGATATCAAAGTCAACCAATCACGAGTTTGAATCTTAGGAGGAACGATTTGGTGCTAAAAAAAATGCAAGGTAGCAAAAACACTTTTCAATATACCCACTCCTCAACCCTCCCCCTCAAGTGGAACTCGGTTTGTGTGCTTTTGGCGATACATTTTTTTTAGCACCGAGTTGTTTCTTATGAAATTCGAACTAACGACCGGTTGGCTCTAATACCATATTAAGTTTTCTCAGTTAGCCATTTATACCAAAACTTCGATATTTTAGTGGAGGCAACGAAAATGCTTTTCAATATTTTCCTCAGGTGAAGCCCACTCCTCAACTTACATACATCCAATTCAAGCTTCAAACTAAATAATATTTTGCACTGTCCTATTGCTTCTACTAACTATCTCTCCATTCAAAAATTTTCTAGAGATAATAACAGTTTCTTTTGTTTTGATGCCAATGGTTTTTATGTGAAAGGCAAACTCTCGGGGAAGACTATTTTTCGCGGGCAGACTAATAATGGATTATATCCTTTATGTCTCTCTAAAAACCACACCATTAAAGCTAGTCCTACTTTACTGGTGCTTGTGTTATTTATCTCTGGTGTCATGTTAACCATGATCATCCACTATCATCACAACACAACAGATTAATACATGCATTGAAATCAACCCATCACTATCTTTCAAAAGAGAAATATCCCAAGATATTTGCCAAGAAAAAGGTCAATGATCATCATATACTCTCAAAGAGGAAACTAGGTAAATTAAACCATTTAATTCCTCAATTGTATGAATTTGTCAATTCTCCAATCATAAGAATGTATTGTAATCTTTACCTCTATAAATTGAAATGAAAATAGCCAAGAACATTAAATGGGTGAGAATAATTTCTAAAGATTTTATGGTATGAGAGTCAGGCGGTAGTGAGCTTGAATCACAAGAGGAACTACTAGGCATTTAAAAAATGCATATTGCAAAAAGTGCGCTCACTATGTTCCACCTGAGGGGGGAGTATTGAAGAGTGAGGTCCACTCGATGGAAAATATTGAAAACAACTCGAGGTTTTGATAGCCTTAGTTAGCTATAAGGAATCTTAATAAAAAAAACAACTATCCAAGATGAAGCATTGGTCATTTTTCTGACTTTCTATGCTACTATTCTTTTCCTCGCATGTAGAAGAGAAAACAGAAATGATGCCAATGGTGATGAAAACAAATGAATCGGCCAGACACAGTTGAAATGGGGTGATTCATTACATCTCCTGACTCAAATTAAACCAAAAGATTGTGACTTGGAGGTGTTATTAGAATGTAAATATATCATTCATTCACCTCTCAGCAATCTGATTCATGTCTAGCATACATTAACAAACTTTAACGATCTCAAGCAAAAAGAAAACACACACAAACACAGACATGGATATGGGGAGGAAGAGAACAGCTCTTCGTCATCAAGACTCAACAACCTGGGTAAATAGTGACGATACGGCGCTGCCTTGGCTGATTGCAGATAACCATCAGCACCAGAGCAATGACAAGAGCCACAAGTAATGGGGTGGGATCAAAACCACCGTTATCTTCTTCTTCTTCGGGTTCAAAACAACACATCTTGCCCATGCTCAAAAGACAGTGAACCAGCACAAGCCTCTGTTTTCCTGAATGAAAGAGAAACAGAGATCTCTTACTGACTACCTCAGAAACCTCCTTTTCTTTCTGGATCTGAGAGTTGACTAGGGAGTTTTTTTTTTTTTTTTTTTTTTGGTAGTGGACTATTATGGAGTTAATAAGGAATCTTGGATGCCTAGCATCTCTGTCAAAGGGAGACACTTGGCATGTTGGTGGGGCCCAGTGCCCCCACACTGTTGAGAGGGCTAGCCATCATTCGTGGACCTCAAAATTTATTGCCGGTCAACTATATGCAGTTGTGAGATTTAGTGTAGTAGTAAGTGTCAAATTAAGAAAAATGCCAACTCATTTAGAAGGGATAGATGTGGTTGGCAGAAGTGAAGGGCTTACATTGATAATAAGCAATGGACATGGCAAAGAACACCAGTTGTGATATGTGCACACATTAAAACACACACAAAATGTATAATAACTTATGTGGTATCATATAATAACAATTGTGTTCCACTTTTTACTCTACTCTTTTACACATATCAACACCATCTCATGGAATAAATACACTTATGTGTATTTTAGTGTGTACACAAATACTTTTGCACATAACACGCATTAGTTAGGTCTTCTCATAAAAAATAAAGGACTAAAATTCATTCATTTTTTGTGCAATGAGTAAATTCGTATAGTCGAAAATTGTTTTGAACTTTCATGTAGCCCACTGTTTCATGCATGGCGTGATAATTTTTCATGCGAAAAAGAAAAAGATGAATTGATTTTCCTTAATAGAGAGGATTTGATTTCTCATAAAAAGAGGTAGAAATGTAGGACTCTCTCTCCTGCTAAAACAGAACTTGGTGAAGTGGAAAATCCTCTTATTTACACCAAACAACCTTAATAAATGTAAGTGATCACTGTCAAAGCAGAAATACCTTCCAAGATACCGGATTTATTTATTGGCCATGCAAATTTAAGCAGGTTGAATTGATTACCCATTTGCTTTAAGTTTGCTCTTCTTGACATTGAAATCCAATTTATGACAATGAATAAGACCGTTTGCCAAACTAAATCATCACCTTCTATTTCTCATACATCCGGAGCTGGTGGTTTAAATAACGTTAAAAAGATCTAATTTTTTATATGCAGCTGATATTCAACATCTCAACGGCTCAACCCCATCTTTTAATTGATATACTAATAAACCTACTATCATGCCATGTGTCATGTGTCCATATCCTGTTGGTAGTCAGATAAATTAAGACTTTCTGATGAGTGATCATGTGCTGATTTTTAGCCGCCCATTCACAAACCCCATTTCTGTACTACCCTAAATAAAACTAGAAAGAAGCCCATTTCTTTAACTATATTAGGTAAGGAGGTGGCGTACACTTGATGGAATCTCATTAAAAAAAGCCTAGTCCACGCTGGTTGATTAAACCAATGCTCAAACAATGTATGAGGTCACATGCTTAGCCTGATAAAGAAACATGAACCAACAGACGTTAGCATTGTTGCTAGTGTACAGTTGGTTGATACCCTAGGTCATAAAGAAAAAAAAAAAAAAGAAGAAGATTTACAGTTGGTTGTCCATCTGCATATTTCAACCATCTATTTCCTGTGGATTTGAATCCACCGTTCAAAATTTGACTGAATGGTTCAACAGCCCAAATCCTTTCCTTGGATGGGTCAAAAAAAAGATACTGGCTTTGTTCATCCAGTGTCATTTTCAGGTTAATTACCGTGGCAACTTGGGATTTTTTTTTATTTTTTAAAGAACTTGTTGGATCTTTGTTTTTTTTAAATTATTATTATTATTATTATTATTATTATTATTATTGAAATTTACTTGTAGGATCTTAGGACACATGGTTGTCAATTTGAGGATTAATGCAGTCAGCATGCTGAATTTAAGCCCGACTCACTGTGTCAAGGCCCGAGTCCATTTACAATTGAAGAATTCGAGTCTAGACCAGTCTGAACACATACCCTAAGGAAGATTCTTGGAGTCCTAGTTCATGTGAGTGATTGTTGAATGAATTGTTTTGATCACATAGAAAATTTCTCAGGAGTTTGGTTTTATGTGAGGAATCATTGTATTGATCGTATGGATTGCAGATTAAATTTCTTTGCAGTCCCAGTTCATATGTGTGTAAGATCTCTTCTCAAGGCAATCACCTATTTGGAGGAATAAAGGCAGATAGGGTGGACAGTTTGCTCCGCTGGTTTTTTCTTTATCCATACACTAGTGTCTTTCTTTTTCCGTTCTCACAAGCCCCATGACCCGTTTGCGTCCTTCAGCATCAGGAGAAAATATTGATAAAATGACAAAAAACTTGTTCAAAATAAAGGTAGAGGAACTGTCCATAGTTCTCTTCACCTATTTTTCTCAACCCTCTTTTTCTTTTGGGGCAACCCAGCTAATGGGCTGAGACCCGGATACCCACACAAGTGACCTGATGGAAACACAGCACCGGGAGAAAAAAATGATGAAAGGACAAAAATTGTGTACAACATAAAGGTAAAGGAACTGTCCATAGTTCTCTTCACCTAGTTTTTCCACACTTTTTTTTAGGTAACGCAACTAAGGACTTGAATACTTATACAAGTGAGGTGATGAAAACTCGCACATATGAGGAGACACAAATACAATTCGCACATGCAAGGCTAGTTGTACACTTGTATTAGAAGAATGAGGGAAAAAGTATTCACAGTACATACATTAACCATGGTGGTTTTCTCCACCCTTTTTCTTCATTCAAACCACCTCTAAAACTCTCAACTTTTGATTAAAGCATTTGAGAAAATAGACAATGATGAGTGTCTGACTCAATGGATGCTATTATTTTTATTAAGGAGAGATTGGTAACTTTGATGACATTTATGGCATCTATAATAATAATGAGACATTACTATGAAATGAATATTCATTAAAGAGATATTGGTACCTCAATGACATCTATGACATTTACAATATTAAAGAGGCATTACTATTCTCAAAATGAATCATCAGAAGGCCGATATGGTTTAAGGAGACAGAATCCAGCTTTTTTTTCCCAGCCTACATTCCACTTTGAGGTAAAAGAATGAATAGAAGGTCCAAAGAGTGGGAAAAAGCAGAATAGATGAGCAGAAACTCATACTGTGCAAACATCTGATCAAGGAAGCTTCAGCCCCTTGCATTAACAATTTGAGAAGAAAATCAAAGGTAGCTACAATTGGTAGGGGAAAAGGGCATCTTAGATCAATTTCTAGTAAAGCTGGAACATCAGGGTAGGAACAAAGAAACGTCTCTCTTTTATGAACTCTCTTCCTGTAATTATCGAAAAAATAATCGTTGTAGTAATACATGAAAAAACATTAACCCACCATTACAGTGTCAGGTGACTGATACTCATGTAATAAGCACTAACAGTAATCAGCCCCAGAAGGAACGCAAGAAAAATGATCCCATTTCCTACACAGATGTAAAGAAAAGGAAAGGCTTAAATAATTTCAGAGCGACTTTTTCCCACATAAATCTCATTCATGTTACAACCAATGTGAAAGAAATGTCTGTTTGTCTACATATGCATGCCTTTACAATGTCATTATTCATGTTTCTCCTTTACACTATGTCACGCCCCTAAAACTGGGCCGGATCCAAACCCGGTTCCAGGGGTGTGAGAATTGAAGCCAATTAAAATTTTTCTAAACATAAACAGCACGGGTCCCAATTCCAGGTGGATCGAAGTCCTTCGTGAGGCTATGCTTGGTGATCAAGCAACCATAATCACACGCGGAACTAAAATCCATACTCATCGTAGACGGATATCACATAACAACCATGTAACAAATCTCATTAATAATAAAATCAAGGTCAAGTGCTTCGAAGCATAACAATTAAGGTTATAATTTCAAAACAAATAAATTTAATTAAATAAACTAATGGCCCAAAAATAGCCTTATTGCATAACCTAAAGTTTTCGAATTTTGCACCGCACTAGGACACCTCAGATGATGTCATCGGTGCGCCACTCAACAACTCCGCCACCTTGCGGAATTTCCTACGTAACCCGACCCTCTGGTTTGGCCCCTGTAACGGAACCTAGACACCAAAAGTAGTGGGTCAGATTGACGTAATCTGGCAAGAGGGTAAACTGCAAACAATGGATTAATCAACTGAATTAAACATAAGTATTTATTATGATCCAAATTATATCAGATGCAAACCCCAATGGCATGAATGCACAGAAACGGGTATTCCCGCAGATAAATATACAGAAACGGGTAAATCCCGCATACAGATAACAGAAACGGGTAGTCCCGCAGATAATAACAGAAACGAGTAATCCCGCAGATAATAACAGAAACGGGTAATCCCGCAAATAATAACAGAAGGCACAGCTGTATACTATTATCCACAGTACACGCTGACCCGATGGCGTACGTCCACCTCCGAACTGCAGTCGGTCAGATATATATATATACAAATATACATATTTTACAAATACATACGTATACCGATGCAAAATGAGCCATAATATGAAACCCTTAATCCCAATATTCAATCTAATATCATTGTGAGTATTTAGAGTACTTAAATTTGAAAGTGTATTATGAACGTGTGTCAATTCAAATTCTTTGAGGGTAAGCACTAATTCACCAACGGTCAAAGTTAGATAAATATGCACATGAGAACTAACTCTTATCACAATGGAAATATGAATCCACGATGCCGATATACTACTTTTGGTGCCTATCATGTGGTGTATCCCGAACCTCACATTTCCATTCTGCATTTAGTCTAATTCTCATGTGAACATTCAACTAATATTCCTAAAAGACATAATTCATCTAATCCAATTATATATAATTAGTGTGTTTTACAAATCAGGTAAAAGATGTTCAATTTCTGAATCTAAAGTTAAATCAAGTCACGATCAAAAAGGGGAAAGAAAATAATTAATTCCTTAATATCATTGTTGTGTACAAATACACATTATCATTTTATACAAAACAGAAGGTACAAATTTCGGATCCCAATTTGAAATCTAACTCAATTAAGAGTCCAATTTAAAATTATAAATACATTCTATTTACGGTTTAATCTCTACCAAATACCTTTTTAGTTTATTTCAATCAACCTAAATGAACATTAATCAAAGTTTCATAATTCTCAATTAAATTTATAAGTAATCCAAGATACATTTCTAATAACATCAAATTAAAATTAATTTAATAAAACCTAATCTCCATTAAAATACTAAACCATTAATCAAAACTTAACCTTTTAATTCTTTATAAAAATATCCTAACCTAATTATTTATTTAGTAATATTGTGTATAAATATATATATTTAATAATATATATTTTTTTGAAAAGAAAATGGACTGACGGCCTAGACCCGCACCCGGGCCCGCCAGGCAGCCGGCCCAGCCCATCCAGGCCGGGCCGCTGCCCAGGCGGCCCAGGCCCGGCCTGCTGCCCAGCAGCAACAGCTGCCAGGCGGCAGGCACTGCCTGGCATGCCAGGCAGCGTGGCTGCCTGGGCAGCAGCTGCACGCGTCCAATCAATTTTTTTTTTTAAAACAAAACATAATCATAAATCATACTTATAAGTTCGGAAGAAAATCAAACCACACCTATTACCCCCAAGAGCCATTAATCCAAACAAGAAGAAGTCATGCCAAAAAAGTGTGTTAATCAACAAGCAACTAAGACATATTGCAAGAACCAAAAACCATTGTTTTAGATATCCACTTGCCTGGATCTTGAAGCCAAAGTAGATCTGAAGATCAAAGCTTGGAAGAGCCCACCTTGGTTTCCCCCTTAGAAAGCCTCTAGGGTTTTGGTTGAAGAAGAAAAGAAGAGGGTTAGAGAAAGGGGGAGAAACCCTAAGGGTAGAGTTTATATAAGAGAGGGGGTTTTTCTAAATTACAAAGAAGGCCCCCCTGCTTTCTAGTGGGTTTTAAGAAATTTCAAAAAGAGTCTTTTGGCCCAAAAAGAGTCCATTAACTCAGGCCCAAATGTGTTAAACCGATCTATTTGACCCTCTTAACCCAACTCAAACCCGACAAACCGGTATGACCCAATATAAAAATTCAAGACTTGACATCTCACCCCCCTTAAAGGACATTTGGTCCTCCAAATGACTAACATACCTCTGGAAGAAGGTGCGGATACTGACATTGCACTTGCAACGGCTCATACTGCAACACATGCGAACGGTCTGCTATATACTTCCTCAACATAACAACATGGAAGGTGTTATGAACACCCGACAGCTCTGGTGGCAATGCTAACCGATAAGCAACGTCATTAACCTTACTGATTATCTAGAATGGTCCCACATATCTTCCGGAGAGTTTTCCTTTTTGCCCAAACCGTAAAGTACCACGTGTAGGTGATACCTTCAAAAATACATGGTCACCAATCTCAAACTTTAACTCTCTCCTTCTTTTATCGGCATAAGTCTTTTGAGGACTGCGGGTAACCTTCAACTTTTCCTGAATTTGTCTTATCTTGTCACTGGACTTTCCAACCTCAGACAGTCCATGAAAACCGCGAGCTCCAAAATTCGACCAACCATTTAGGGTTTGACATCTTCTCCCGTACAAAGCTTCAAAAGGCGTCATGCCAATGCTAGAGTGGTAACTGTTGTTGTACGCGAATTCACATAGAGCCAAACTTTCATCCTAACTAGTCTTGAAATCCAAGACACATGCCCTTAGCATATCCTCCAGTGTTTGGTTTGTCCGCTCTGTTTGGGGATGATAGGCTGTACTAAAACTCAGTTTGGTTCCTAAGGTTTCCTGCAGTGATACCTAAAACCGAGATACAAACTTACTATTCCGATCGGAGACAATAGAAACTCGCTCTCCATGTAATGTCATCACTTCCACCAATAGTGATCCTTTAGATCTTGATACATCTTGGTACCTCCTCGATAAATAGTATACCGAGTATAATGTGCCTCTACCATGATTTCATTCTTCAATTCTGAAAAATCAGGCACACAAATTCTATCTTTATAATACAAAATATTATCTTCCAACTTAAAATCAGGCCTCTCCTCCATATGATCTTTGATTCTTGTAATCGGGGGTCTAGTAATTGGTATTCTCTGATCCTCGGGAGTAATTCAAGTTCCCACGAGAATATACTAGCCAATACTGCTTGCTCATTGATAGGCTGAAAGTAAACATCCATATCTTCCAAACATCGAATCCAGAAGTATTCTGCAATTAATCCTCCAGTGAACGCTGCTTTTCTACTTAGAGCATCTACCACTACATTAGCTTTTCCTGGATGGTACTTTAACCCAAAATCATAATCCTTAATATACTCCATCCATCTCCTCTGTCTCATGTTCAAATCACCCTGTGTAAAGAGATACTGAAGGCTTTTATGGTTTGAATGTACTTCAAAAGTGGCTCCGTAAAGGTAATGTCTCCACATTTTCAAAGCAAAGACCACTGCAGCAAGTTCCAAGTCATGGGTTGCATACTTTCGTTCATGATCCTTCAACTGTCTAGACCCATAAGCCACCAACTTCCCATGTTGCATGAGAACACAACCAAGTCCAACTCCAGATGCATCAGTGTAAATCACAAAACCAACATCACGAGCAGGTAAGGTCAAAATAGGGGCCGTGGTCAACCTTCTTTTCAACTCCTGAAAACTTTGTTCACAATCCTCATTCCACATAAAAGGAACTCCCTTACGAGTCAATCTCGATAATGGGGCTACTATTGAGGAAAATCCTTCCACGAATCTGCGATAATAACCTGCGAGGCATAGGAAACTTCGGATCTCCGACACTGTTTTTGGTCTATCCCACTTTACAACTGCTTCAATATTCGCTGGGTCCACTGCTAAACCTTCTTTAGAGATGATGTGACCAAGAAATCCTACCTGTTCCAACCAAAATTCACATTTACTTCACTTAGCATAC
Source organism: Sextonia rubra (assembly GCA_037013555.1). Taxonomy (NCBI): domain Eukaryota; kingdom Viridiplantae; phylum Streptophyta; class Magnoliopsida; order Laurales; family Lauraceae; genus Sextonia; species Sextonia rubra. Next base: position 10,067,726 of record JASUAD010000007.1, on the reverse strand, counting down.
AATTGGTGTTCCCTCAATAACTGCAATGAAGTACGAAGATGCTGAGCATGCTCTTCCCGACTCTTCGAATATACAAGTACATCATCAATAAACACCACCACAAACTTATCCAAGCACTGTGCAAAAACCCTATTCATCATAGCCATAAAAGCTGCTGGCGCATTTGTCAACCCAAACGACATCACCAAAAATTCGTAGTGACCATTTCTAGTTCTGAATGCAGTTTTTGGAATATCTTGATCTCGTACCCTCAACTGGTGATATCCTGACCTTAGATCAATTTTAGAAAAATATTGAGCACCTTGCAATTGGTCAAACAATTCATCGATTCGCGGTAAAGGATACTTATTCTTGATGGTCACTTGATTTAGTTGTCTATAATCAATGCACATTCTCATAGAACTATCCTTTTTCTTCACAAACAATACTGGAGCCCCCCAAGGAGAAACACTTGGTCTAATAAAGCCCTTGTTTAATAACTCGTGCAATTCCTCTTTGAGTTCTTTCAACTCTGCTGGGGCCATTCTATAAGGGCTTTCGAGATCTGAGCTGTGGTCGACACAAGCTCAATTGCTAAGCCAATCTCACGGATCGGTGGTAATCCAGGAATCTCATCAGGAAAAACATCGAGAAACCTAGATACCACTGGTATCTCCTCCACCGCTTTAGTCCGTTTATCCTCCGTGATAAACGCTATATACCACTCAGAACCTTTCATCAACAACTTTATAGCCTTAATAATTGAAATCATACGAATAACATCCTTCTTCTTTGATCTCACAATTGCACCTTGTGTCATCATCAACTATAACTTAACTGTCTTCTGTCTCCAACACTTAGTTGTAGGGTGATTATTGCCACAAATACCATAAGACTCCCTCTTTTGCTTATTAAATTGGTACTGTAAACCGGAGACGAAGTAACTTTCTGCTTAATTTGGTTTGTAGGGGCCATGCGTCCAATCACCTCCTTGGCCCAATATGCCTTATCCGAAAAATGCCTGGTAAGTATTTAGAACTTGTGACTTGGCATGTAGCAGTATATCTGGTCGAAGGCCATCGAGAAATCGTCGAATCCTCTTGCTTTCTAGAGTGATGAAGGTTGGTGCGAAACGAGAGAGACTAATAAACTGCAGCTCATACTCCCGAACAGACGGATTCCCTTGCTTCAATCTATCAAACTCTATTCGCTTCTAAATGCGAACATGCTCCGGTACGCACTTCTTGGGAAACAGATTATGAAAAGTAATCTAGGCCACCTTTTTGGTAATCCCCTATATATAAGCGACTAAACGACCAAAAATGCGGAAAGTAACGAACTCCTATAACTTATAAACATTTGCCAAAGTTCGAATACGATTATGAATGCCAAAAACCCCCAACGTTCCCACTTAACATTTTTAATCCTCACATCGGACCTACGTTCTAGCATCTTTTAGAACTTCTAGAACTTGACCGGCTCTGATACCATCTGTCACGCCCCCAAAACTGGGCCGGATCCAAACCTGGTTCCAGGGGTGTGAGAATTGGGGCCAATTAAAATTTTTCTAAACATAAACAGCACGGGCCCCAATTCCGGATGGATCGAAGTCCTTCGTGAGGCTATGCTTGGTGATCAAGCAACCATAATCACATGCGGAACTAAAATCCATACTCATCGCAGACGGATATCACATAACAACCATGTAACAAATCTCATTAATAATAAAATCAAGGTCAAGTGCTTCGAAGCATAACAATTAAGGTTATAATTTCAAAACAAATAAATTTAATTAAATAAACTAATGGCCCAAAAATAGCCTTATTGCATAAACTAAAGTTTTCGAACTCTGCACCGCTCTAGGACACCTCAGATGATGTCATCGGTGCGCCACTCAACAACTCCGCCACCTGGCGGAATTTCCTGCGTAGTCCGACCCTCTCGTTCGGCCCCTATAACGGAACTTAGACACCAAAAGTAGTGGGTCAGATTGACGTAATCTGGCAAGAGGGCAAACTGCAAACAATGGATTAATCAATTGAATCAAACATAAGTATTTATTATGATCCAAATTATATCAGATGCAAACTCCAATGGCATGAATGCACAGAAACGGGTATTCCTGCGGATAAATATACAGAAACGGGTAAATCCCGCATACAGATAACAGAAACAGGTAATCCCGCAGATAATAACAGAAACGGGTAATCCCGCAGATAATAACAGAAGGCACAGCTGTATACTATTATCCACAGTACACGCTGACCCGATGGCGTACGTCCATCTCCGAACTGCAGTCGGTCAGATATATATATATACAAATATACATATTTTACAAATACATACGTATACCGATGCAAAATGAGCCATAATATGAAACCCTTAATCCCAATATTCAATCTAATATCATTGTGAGTATTTAGAGTACTTAAATTTGAAAGTGTATTATGAACGTGTGTCAATTCAAATTCTTTGAGGGTAAGCACTAATTCACCAACGGTCAAAGTTAGATAAATATGCACATGAGAACTAACTCTTATCACAATGGAAATATGAATCCACGATGCCGATATACTACTTTTGGTGCCTATCATGTGGTGTATCCCGAACCTCACATTTCCATTCTGCATTTAGTCTAATTCTCATGTGAACATTCAACTAATATTCCTAAAAGACATAATTCATCTAATCCAATTATATATAATTAGTGTGTTTTACAAATCAGGTAAAAGATGTTCAATTTCTGAATCTAAAGTTAAATCAAGTCACGATCAAAAAGGGGAAAGAAAATAATTAATTCCTTAATATCATTGTTGTGTACAAATACACATTATCATTTTATACAAAACAGAAGGTACAAATTTCGGATCCCAATTTGAAATCTAACTCAATTAAGAGTCCAATTTAAAATTATAAATACATTCTATTTACGGTTTAATCTCTACCAAATACCTTTTTAGTTTATTTCAATCAACCTAAATGAACATTAATCAAAGTTTCATAATTCTCAATTAAATTTATAAGTAATCCAAGATACATTTCTAATAACATCAAATTAAAATTAATTTAATAAAACCTAATCTCCATTAAAATACTAAACCATTAATCAAAACTTAACCTTTTAATTCTTTATAAAAATATCCTAACCTAATTATTTATTTAGTAATATTGTGTATAAATATATATATTTAATAATATATATTTTTTTGAAAAGAAAATGGACTGACGGCCTAGACCCGCACCCGGGCCCGCCAGGCAGCCGGCCCAGCCCATCCAGGCCGGGCCGCTGCCCAGGCGGCCCAGGCCCGGCCTGCTGCCCAGCAACAGCAGCTGCCAGGCGGCAGGCACTGCCTGGCATGCCAGGCAGCGTGGCTGCCTGGGCAGCAGCTGCACGCGTCCAATCAATTTTTTTTTTTTTAAAACAAAACATAATCATAAATCATACTTATAAGTTCGGAAGAAAATCAAACCACACCTACTACCCCCAAGAGCCATTAATCCAAACAAGAAGAAGTCATGCCAAACAAGTGTGTTAATCAACAAGTAACTAAGACATATTGCAAGAACCAAAAACCATTGTTTTAGCTATCCACTTGCCTAGATCTTAAAGCCAAAGTAGATCTGAAAATCAAAGCTTGGAAGAGCCCACCTTGGTTTCCCCCTTAGAAAGCCTCTAGGGTTTTAGTTGAAGAAGAAAAGAAGAGGGTTAGAGAAAGGGGGAGAAACCTTAAGGGTAGAGTTTATATAAGAGAGAGGGTTTTTCTAAATTACAAGGAAGGGCCCCCTGCTTTCTAGTGGGTTTTAAGAAATTTCAAAAAGAGTCCTTTGGCCCAAAAAGGGTCCATTAACTCAGGCCCAAATGTGTTAAACCAATCTATTTGACCCTCTTAACCCAACTCAAACCCGACAAACCGGTATGACCCAATATAAAAATTCAGGACTTGACACAGTACATACATCAACTCACAGGAGTCTCATACATGTATATAGACCTAGACCTGACAACAAATAAATACTAATTAAAACATTGTTGTATTTACTTCGGAATATTATGAAAACAGGCAAGAAATGAATTGGCAGCTTTAGGAGCAGTTCCCAAAGTTAAGGACGTTGCACACCATTTTAACAATCGGTGTCACAGAGACCAGATCTCTTTGTTCCTCTCTGCTCTTCTTTCTTCCTTTTTTTTTTTTTTTTTTGCAGAAATAGAACAGCAGCTGAACCTAGTCTGATAGACCAAGGAACTCTGCAAAGCTGGCATATTTTGGCTCCCATCCAATTTCAGCACGAGTTTTTGAGTTATCCAAGCGCTTCCCCAAAGGATCGTTTGTACCTAAAAATAAAAATAAACCCACTGCCTAAAGTTTCTGAGTATCAAAGAAAACAGTTCAATAATCACAGTAATGGAGTATTAGCAAAAAGGAGCTTGCCTGTAAAACCCTCAAACTTTTTACTGAATTTCCCACTTTTGTCCACCAAGTCCATTATTTCCTGCCTGCAAAAAAGTGTAGCATGATACCAAGCAGGCCTTGAAAAAAGGTCAAACTTGTCAAAAATCAGCCCAAAAAAAAAAGAAAAAAAAAAGAAAAAGGAATCACCCCCTGTGAAAGTTTATCCCTATTAGTAGATCTTATTCACACTGAAAAATGGCAGACAGTGGGTTCAGTTTAATGAGAAAAGAGCAAAAAAACAAACCAGGACACAATTTGGTTATAAAGGTGATATGATAGAAAAGACCCATAACTGTAATAGGGAGTAGTTTCATCCAGTATATGGATGTTTCATATCAAAGAACAGAAAATAGAGAATATCATGCATTAACTTCTCAGCTACAGCATTTAGAGCTCCACATCTCCATTTCCCAATTAGCATGAGGGTATTGATTGCCCATCACACCACTGGAGTTAATCAACATCTTAAATCACCAGCAAGGCTACTCCAACAATCACGCGCCCAAGTTTGATCCTCGTCAAAATTACAAGTTGTTTAAACCATCATTGTTTTTGACACTTAAATCTTGTGGACTATCAAATCCATATGCATCCAATATGATCGAGACACTATTACATCCATAATATACCTGACATATGCAACAACCCTCCACTTGATTGGCATGCATCCAAGGTGGGCTCAACAGAATTGCTTGCTATAGTTAGAAGGGTGTATATACCCTAAACATTATGTATAGGTAAATTGCTTTCTAAACACTTCGTGCATAATTGGCAAAATTAAGCATTAAGGACTTGGTTTGATATATAATCTTAAAAATAACATGTAATGCATGGCCTAGACAAGATACCTGGAGAGAGGATGATTGTCGCAACCCAAGAAGACACGACCCCGAAGCTTCTTCTTCATAATTGCAATTGATAGCGATGCAGCATCCTGGAATGCAAGAAACAAGTCAGAATGTGATGGTTTCCAGGTTTCGGGACGACAAACATAAAAAGGAGTATCCTATGATATAGCCCAATGTTCATTGTGGGTAAGCCACCAGAACATCTGAAAGGTAATTAGTTTTACAAAAGCAGTGACACTTTTGTTAACTGTGAAACTTTATGATGATATATACTCATTTCAACATTCAAAATGGATTGTCTGCATGGAATATTTCAAATGAGAAATTGAAACATTTTCTTTGATAAGCAATTACAGTGCAGTGACTTCAATACCAAGTGACTAGAAGATTTGGGCTCCCAATAAGGACAATGAAAAGTTAGAACCACCTTTATGTAAGTTGAAGCAAGAAACAGAGGTTTGAGAATATGCCCCAAAAGGAATCAGCCACTTGAAGAACTTCAGAAACTAAAGAAATATGGTTCAAGTTAAAATAAAATGAAATTACTGTAGAACTGTAGAGATAGAGATTCATTCATAAAATTTCACAAGCAACCCCCCCAAACCACCCCCCTCCCTCTTCCTTCTTCCCCCTCTTCTCTTTTTCTCTCTCTACTGGGCTTTATCCTTCTGGAATGCAAAAACTGAAATGTGTTTTCCTGGGCCAAAAGCATGCCAAATAATTAAAACATGAAATGAACAAAGTTTTGAGCTAAACCCAAATAGTAGGTTTTATTATCACAGAATACAAAGCAACGAATTATGTTTTCCTGGGACAAAACCATGCCAAATAATTAAAATATAAAATAAAAAAATTTGTTTAGGCAAACATAGAACCTTTCCGACATGCACAGAAACTTTCCAACACCATAGGCTTGGCAATTGACTGAGATGGCCCACAGCCTAAAGGGCTTCAGAACCTACCCTGCATTACCAGGCCCATGCCCCAATGTTTAGGCCGGCAGACAAGCCTTGGGCCTGATGCTTAAGGCCATATGCCAGGACTGATAATTAGCATGAACAATAAACAGGTTAGGTTTGGTTGAACAAGACCCAGTGGGACCAGCTCATTGCCAGCCTTTACTGACAGAGCTTCAATACATCACATGACACAGAAAAAGCAGCATAGTGATCGACACTGCAACAAACAAATGCCCATAATGGAAATAATGACCTCATAGTGAATTAGATTGAGTGTATGATCTGGCCGAGCGTCAACAGTCCCTTTCTCCAACCAATAGCTATGCGCACCTCTATCTGCTTTGTATCAAATGTTAAGGTTGTTAGAAAGCAGACTTTCATCAGATATTGTTGCATTTCTAGGGTTGTCAACAATCCGAGCCATATTGGCTTAGCTCAATTGGGCTCAAACTTGAGGTCAGGTCATGTTAATCAAGTTGAGCTCGAACCAACTCGATTAGCTCACAAGCCAAGCTCGTTTGATCTATATTTTATATTAGTTGTTTTATATAATGACAAATTATTATATCATCACCATCAAAGCCTTATCCCAACTATCATGGTGTTGGGTGCATGATAATTTTGTTTCTCCATTCCGATCTATCATGGGCAGATCTTTGAATAGGTTGAACTTCTTCAGATTTATCCTTATTACTTCCATCCATGTCTTCTTCAACCTACTCTTGTGGATCCATATATATGATAAATGCATTTCATTATATATAATATCTATGGGCTGTGATTTGGTGTGGACACTCCATGCAAACTCCCATGTGGGGCCCACCTAGGGACACGACAATCGTGTAGATGGTGTGGGATTGAAAGATTTGAATGGGACTCACATGTGTGCAAAATGCAACTCCATCAGATTATCCTAACCCGTTGATCCATGGCCATCAACTTTAATGGTTTTAGAAGGCATCACTTTTTTCAAGATTGGTGAGTAAACAATTGCACGAGTGAAAAATTAGAGCTTCTGCCAAATCATGGGTGGGGGTTTGATTGATATAGGATTCCCACATTCCTTAACAAGGGGAGTCCACATGACAAGAGCCTCAACTTACACACACACACACACACAATTAGAGAAAAATGAAGCCGAGCACAAGCTTGACTTTGAGCTTGAGAAAGAGGAGTCAAGCTAGAGCTAGAGCTTCAGTTAGTTAATTTGAGCTTGATCACAAGGTTTGTCAAGCTCGGCTCAGCTTGGCCCATTTACATCTCAAGAAGTTTTGATAAAATACTAGCAGATTCTCAAGTTCAACAAAAAGTGTTTAATGTAGGATATATAAAGCCCAGCCAATCTAACAACACAACCGCCAACCTCCAAAACTTCCTTTTCTGCTCTTAAGAGAACATCTGTTCGAGGACTTCTACCAATTGGTACTACTGGAGAGTCCTGCATGGCCACACAAGAAAATGATACTTCAATAAAGTTAAAAAAGAGATATATTTCTCTTTAATGGCTTTTGTTTCATCATCATTGTTGTTGTTGTCGTCATCATCTTAAACCTTATCACATTAATTTAGGGACAACTTTAATACAAGACATAAAGCTGATCCCAGGGGTTAAGATGATGATGATAATGAAATAAAAGAAAATGAAAAGAAAAGAAAATATTTTAGAGTTCATTAATAGCTGTCCTTTAGTTCATCCAATGGAACTCTAGACTTTTCTAAAATAAAAAAAATAAAATCATTTCTAGTATAACAAATTAAGTGACCAAAATATTTGACATCAAGTCTGAAATATCAAGAATTTTACACAGTTTACATAGGCATTTTTTTTTTAGCTCCACCTCACTCACGGAAAGAATACCTTATACTAAACCTTATGGACTGGCATTTCAGTTCAACTGATACAGATAGAAGGTTGTGTGGTGACTGGGTATGTAAGGTTTAGCACAACCTAAAAATTGCCAAAACCAGGTTTCCATGGGTTCATGCTCTACCATGTCAGTCATAGGGTCATCATTTACAGCAGAAACAAACCTAGATTGATTTCCCAAAAAACTGGTATCCATGATAAGGTTAGCATAGCAGTGAGACAACATAAAAATCTAGTTTTAGGGGAAACCGCATTTTACTAAAAAGACATGTCCAAACAATGAAAGATAATGCAAGTAAGACCACTTCAAATAATCAAAATTGTAAAAACCAGAATTATCAACAGTTCCTACCTTAAACAGAAATATTAATATGTTTATCAGGATATAGAAAGTCATGCAAGAAAGTATAGATATAAGGAAGGTTGTTAATGTCATGGATAGTGTAGAGGACAAAATCCATTCATCAAATACATAAGCAAACTGTAAGGACCCAATCCTAAATGATCTGGATAAATTAATTTTGACCATAGGATTGCTCATGTGTGGACCCCACCCATTTTATTGACTTTTTTCACTAAATTGTATTTAGATTATTTTGATAATTATCTTATCGCCGTTATGTCATTCAAATCTTAGTGACTATTTAGAGGTGAGACCCATCCTAAATAAGAGAAATTTAATCGATATGGATCTAGTGGGAGTGATTAGGCTTATTTAAGTGTTTAAATTGCAAGATAAGATAGGAATTCAGTTGCTTGATAATTATGCCAATCCTTACTATTATTATGCCCCATCCTCCCATCTCACCAGCGGATTAGCCAACTGCCTCTGTCACCTCTCCATCTTTATCCTCCTAAACAAACAACCCATCCAAATCTCACCCCCACATCATTGTCTCCACTTCTTGATCTCGCAATCCAAGCAACCTAGTAGCCTATTTAAGCAAACTCCATCACATTCCAACACCCCATCCAACAAGGCAACCCACTTATCTTGCAACAAACCCTCATCATCCCTAGCTACCTCACCAACTCAATCCATTATCGCCATCTGGTTCAATTTGCCCACATCACCATAGCACCCTACACCAAAGACTCAGCCCAAGGCCTCATCTGCATTTGCAACCTTCCCATCTCTCAAGCCACATACGAACCAGAGTTGGGTTCTAGCATTTGGATCCGGAGCTTCCAAATGCATTATGTAATATGAAGAGATCTGAATGAGAGAACTAGGCTCTAGGATCATCGTCATCTTAGCATCACTTTTTGTATATCTTGTTGTAGATGCAGATGAGGCCTTGGGTTGAGTCTTAGTGTAGGGTGCTATGGTGATATGGCCAAAGTGATGCGGATGGCAAAAATAAATTGGGTTGGTGAGGCAGCCGGGTATGATGAGGCGTTGTTGTTTGATTAGCAAAATAAGTGGATTGTCTTGGTTGGATGGGGTGTTGGAATATGATGGAGTTTGCTTAAATAGGCTACTTGTTGCTTGGATTGCAAGATAGGGAAATGAGATAATGATGAAATGGTGTGTGGATGGGGTTTGGATGGGTTGTTTGTTTAGGAGGATAAAAATGGAAAGGTGAGAGAAAGAGTTGGCCGGGTTCACTGGTGAGATGGAAGGATGGGGAATAATAATAATAATAATAAAAGGATTCACACAATTATCAGGCAACTGAATTCCTATCTCATCCTGTAATTTAAACAATTAAATTAAGCCTAATCACTCCCACTAGATCGTTATCTAGGATAGGTCCCACCTTTAAATAGTCACTGAGATGGGAATGACCTAATGGTGATAAGATAATTATCAAAATAATCTAAATGCAATTTAGTGAAAAAGGTCCAATAAAATGGGTGGGGTTCACGCATGATCAATCTTATGGTCAAAATTAACTTATCCAAATAATTTGGGATTGTGTCCTTACACAAACAATTTTGTTACCGGCAAAGAATGTGTTATATCAATATTAATACCTCATCACATGATCCATTGTCATTGCAATCATAGGCGGCAGAGCTTGATGTAAACAGAAGAGAACCTTTGCCATTCCAGTTTGACGCAGCAAGCCTGCACATTGTATGGCACTTCAGAATCATCACCTACTCCAAAAGGCATTCAAATTCTATCACATTCTAATAACATGAGCTGTATCATTGTCAAGAATTAGATTTAACCTAAGCAAAAGGTAGGATGATCAGATTCTCATAATCTCCCATGGAATATTGATGCAAAATTGCAAACAAGATTGAAATCAAGTGAATATGAAGCAATCCAATGGTATGGATTAACCAAGACCATCTGTCCTCAATCGGAAAATAAGTACACACAATTTGAAAGGAATTCAAATGCAACTCATTGGTTGACTAAAATAGCAGCAAATAGCAACCAACTAACAACCAGGTTGTATGTAAGCAAACTTTTATAACTTGCTTTGTCTCGAATCAAGAAGATGGCAATAACTTTAAGAAGAAAGAAATGCCATAGCAACTGCAGCATCATCGATAAGTGAAGAACAACCCCCCCCAACCCCACCCCACACCACATAAAAAAAAAACCCCAAAAAAAGAGAAAAAACCCAACCAAAAGAAAGACACAAAAAAAAAAAAACATTGGAATCACAGCAAAGGATTAGGTTTTGAACCCCCAGTTCTAGAAAATTTGTTTTCACCAAAAAAAAAAAAAAACCAAAAAAAAAAACCCCGTCAATATTCATATAACATAAACTCCAAAAACTACATTGGGTGTGAGCCCTACAATATGTTTTTCTGTTCTTCATAAGCAAAATAACATTACTTTTAATCTTAGACATTAAATTAATGACAGAAATTACAACCCTTGAACTATTAAGACAGTTGATAACCTATCAATAATAACAAATTAAAATAGTTGGAGGGTCACATAGGGTTTGGTGGCAATTCAAGGAAAGTAGTGTTTGTGAGAGTGAGCGTGGATCATGTGGAACCCTGGAGTGGGCACTGGGCTCCACAAAGCTATGAGAAATTTCACCCAGGTGATCACTCTCACATGTGTGCGTAAGTTCAAGTAGAGAATATGGTACAAAAATATACAAAATATCTATTAAGTTAAAGTGTGAACAAAAGGTCATGGGGGCATTTCATTTCCCATTTACCATTTGATTGTCTTTTACCACTAGATAATTTTATTAAGTTGTAACAGCCCAGCTCCCTGATAGATAAATGTCAAAAAAATAAGTTCTGTACTTGAAAAATGTAAATTCTGCATACCTGACATCACCAGGGTAGTCTATACACCGGGATGGTGGAGCACAAAAAATAACATAAGGAAACTGATGAAGTGCTTGTGATCCCCTTAAAGATGGTTTAATTCCCATTTTCATCAATTCATCATGATGATCTATGGTCATTGTCTGACCAAAAATTTGGCAACCTGGGTGTTCCTGTTTCAAAGCATACATATTATGAGATTAGTGTTTTTTGAGGAACATAACTGATGTAACTTTATTATCCAATCCCAATGCTTGGGCTGGATTACAGGTAACATTTTGTGATCAAAGTTATTTATGAGGAACGTCCACCATGGATACGCAACACAATTATGGAACAAAGATTAAGTTCAAACAACATCAGAAATCCAAATGGGCTTTTTCTGGGTGATGGATCCTTGGCCATAATTTCTTGTTAACAGTTCGTGTGCAAGTGAATCACCATGATGGATGGGAGTGCCCGTAGTGGAGCTATATGCAACATTGTCCATCCTTGATGGTTCCCACTTCCCATAGTAAATAGTTTGGATCAATGAATAAATGGGCCCCATCTTTGAAGAGTTCATATCCAATGTAGACAGTATGTTTATCTAGACATTGAAAATTCCCAATCCGCCGCAGTGGCTGGTACTCACCATTTAATTTCCTGAATATATTGGGTTCCACCATCAAAATTAAACAGTCAACTATGATAAACAACATGAAGTAAATTCAGTGCCTAGAAAAGTAAAGAAGAATCTTCTTTTATATCTTATTTTACTTTTTTTTTTTTGGTAACATGATGCAAGGAATACATCCTGCCATTATTCCAAAAAAACAAAAAGAAAAAAAAAAACCTCCTTCCATTTTTCTGCCACCATGCGACCAAGTACACCCGGTCCTACAATCAACAGATCGTTTTCCCCTATAAAACCAGAAGAAGAAACTCCCAACATTTCATTAGTTGCACTTGAACCTGCATCCATCATAATGTATATCAGTTATCTTTTCAACACTAGCTAAGACAGATATTATTTAACATCTTATATATAATCAAGTCAAAAAGGATTGCACAGGCCACTATCATGCAGTCAGATAGTTGAGGAACATGGAAAACCAGAGAGCTGGTGGCCACTATTATATAGCTAAACTAGTTCAACTATCATCCACGAAGTTTAATGGATGTGATAAAGCATATTGGAAATGAAAGAGATATTTACAGAGAAATATTGCGCTCCCATCTCAAGGAAGGTAAAGATAATACATTCGAAATGGTTCACTGCCGGATGCATTGAATTGATATGAATCTTTGCAGCTCCTAGTCTAAGAGTGTTCTTTGGGTAGTGTTAATCCATCATATGTTATACAACTGATTTGGGTGGCACAAGTTGAATAAGAGAACTGGTGATGTGTGCATGTTATATTTGCCGATGGGCGATTGGCATCACTTAAAAGAGAATGGATGTTATAGTCCATTTTCAAACCATAGCTTGTAATGGTTTGTCATAATAATGGAGCAAATTCCAACACCCATCAATTGCTGAATTCTTGAACCAATTAAATAGGTTTGTAATAAACTGTATCTTGAACCAGAGATCATCCGTTGGAAGGTTAGAGCATGCTTAATTCAAAGATGGTCTTCTGTCCAGGTCTCAAAAATGATGCACAGTATCTATATTCTATACCCAAGAGCTTTTCATTGTAGGATCTCAAAAATGATGCACAGTATCTACGCCCAAGAGCCTTCCATTCGAAAATCTAAAAAATTGCAGTTTCTAGAAAAATCACTTCAACCAATGGCCCTTATCATCATCTTCGAATTCTTACCAAAAACTAAAAATGACAAACTCACTGTTTAGCAAGCTCAATGTGTTCTTCCATGAATCAAAATTTTAGGCAACTCATCCATGTAGACATGCCATACATTAACGCAAATCCAGAAAGCACGAACTTTTGCCCCATTGTGAACATAAGAAACTATAAATTCACATTGATAATATAATTGCAGTTGGTGGCAATCAAATGGCTTATTGGGAAGAAAACCACCAGATGAACAAACTTTCAGCAGGCGAAATCAGATAGCTAAAATTGCTCTACAATTCAAATCACCTAGATTTCCAAATTATGATCCATTCACAACAACCATGATTCAGAATTCAGATAAACTGGATCTGCATAAATACAAAGACTGTGAATGGTGGAAGAATTGCCACGAATATTACGCCAAGCATGGATTCTAGCTAATAATTCAAATCTAAACCAGAGCATCATGCTCCAACTAGCCCATCAGATCATCTTTCCATTGAAAACAAATCAGAATTCAACAATTAGCCATGAATTCATATGTCATTGTCGCCCGCGCCACACTGGTACGTTCGCGCTAGTCCTAAAAAGTGACAAAAAATCCCAAAAATGAAAAAATAAAAAATTAGTAAAAGTATGCAAATTAAGTCATTATTTAAGTAGCACTCATCTCAATCATACTTAATTAATGCTCATGACTTCATTTAACTAATTCTTAATCACTGAAAAAGCACGAAATTAATAGCACATCACAAGGATTCATCACTTAATGACAACCATATGAAACATAATAATTTAATACCAAAGTTCATAATTCATACTCCACATTCACAAATCTTAGTACCAAATGGATGACTGTCAGTCCAAGACCATTCATTAACTAAACCCTATTGCACGTGGCCCACTAAGAGAATAATTCAAATGGATCAGAGTCCTCCATCAAATTGATCAGCATCATCCAACGGTCCAGAACTTCTGACCACATCTGATCAAAGGATGGATCACCTGATGAACGGTTCCGACCCATGGCCCATTGGCCCAGATTTCCCCCCTTCTCTGTTACCGGAAAGCTCGCAAGACATTGAGAAAGGGCACTCGATTTCCACGTAAACGAAGATTCGCGCGTTTGGAAAAAGATTTCCAGGTGAATCAAATTACAGAGAAACGTCAGTACTGACCGAGAGCAGGAGATGGAGACGAGGATTTGAGGGGCATTGCCATCGACGGTCTTCGTTTGGCGAGGAGATTCCTAGGATGAGGGAGAGAGGAAGAGGAGGAGGAGATGAGGGGGTAAGGGAGAGAGAATGAAGGGCTGAGATTGGTGGATGGAAAGTAGATGGACGGCTGTCGTGGGATGGGGTTGATTGTGATGATTTCCATGGAAAGTTTGGAATCTCGATGTGTGTGGACTCGTGCTGGGCTGAAATAGGAAGGGAAATAGGGTCCAGGTGTAGAGTGGAGAGAAAAGTACTGTTTAGTTACCATGGACCAGGGGCTTAGGTGGTTGGACCCATTTACTATTTAGGCATCAAATTTGCGCTTGGTGGGGCCCTTTGGGCGTACATTAAAGCTCTTGTGAAATGTGTGTAAGCCCGAGTGCAAGTCCAAGTCCAGATCCAGGTGTGATGAATAAAATTTGACCAACCAGATAGCCTCGTCTATTCTAGTTGTAAGAATAAAACATCAGTCACTTTAAAAGCTGATGACATGCTTGTTTGCATAAAATGCATTAGAGCTCATGCTGACATTGGCTCCACAATGGGCTATGAAAGAGGTGAGGGATGATGAAGGATATAATTTAGCTACCTAAATGGAATCTTTAGTGTTTCAGGACTTTTATTACTTTGGCGAGGGGGTATTCATTTCTCAACTTCAATTGACTTAATTCACTGAAGGAGAGGTAATTTTATGGGTTTTTTTTAATATTCACCTGTGTTTCCTTATTTTAAACCAATTGTAGAAATAAAATGTCTTTTTTTTCTCTTTTTGGCATTCATTTACATACGTAAATGACGTACATATATAATGGATGCATATCATCATTGTCGTTTGTATTCATATAGGTGTAAAAATGGTGTAGAGATAAGGCTATTTTAACTACAAAAAAGCACTAGAACTCTCTTTCATACCTCCCACTGGCAACATAGTGCCGATGCAGTCTTCGCAATGCGATAGCATTTTCTAATGCACTTAAGTCACTGGATGAAGTCTAGGAACCACTTTTAATTCTTTTTCCCACTGTGGACTATGTGCTTGTAATCCAAATAGTTCACTTTCAAAACAAATCAAAACCTATAAGTTTATTTCTTAAACATTATAGATTTTGCAATATTTATAAAAAATGTTTGAAAATTTTCATACAATAGATTTAATTTTATACACTTTTGTGGGTCCTTAATTCATATCCAAATCATTTTATGATCTCAAATTAACAATAAGTACTAAGAAGTTTAGTTTCATATCTTAAATTTTTATGGATTTCAAGAAATTTGTGAAAAAACATTAAAAAATCTAATCACATTTGGATATACTCCTTTATCATGTGAAAATGGTTACTTTCACATAGTAATGTGTTTCACATATTTATATTTGCACGTGTAATATTTATACTAGTAAAACTCATTTTTTCTATTCTATGGGTAAAAGGCAAATGTCCGTTTAAATTTAGTGCATCTATATATGTTTCGAAACCCTAGCTTTGGGTTAAGATCCCTAATCAGCTTTTACTATGGAGCTTAATAAAATCAGATTGTAATCTATTCTAAAACAAGCAAACACACAAAAGAATATACAAATAAATTTTTTAGGTGGAGAACCCTATTCGGAAAAACTTCGGGTCATTTGACAATGAGGAACAAGTACTATGTAAATTGAATATTACAAGAGATACTTATAGGCCTTCCCCAATAGTAACTCAACATAAGGATCGCGATGATCTTGCTAGCTCCTCGCTGTGCACCTTCACAGTGCTTGAAACAACCAATTTAAATGCCTATTCAAGTTGAGTCTACTTCGAAATAGTATATGAGAATAACTAGAGTAGTAATTTTAGCACATCAATATAACTCTTCAAGTTGCTTTAGAAAGAATGCGTAGATCTCCAATAGATTTTTTGGTTTTTCTCAAGGGAGATGGATAGATAAGAAGGAGAGAACAAGTCCACATAAAGGCTCCAATTCGTAGCTTAGGTTAGAAATGATATCTCCTTTGAAAATGGAAAAGATAGAACATAAAATATGATACCTACAGTATCAGAGCCAATGGGGTTAATAGTAGCTCAATGGGTCTGAGATCCTATAAGTGGTATTAGAGCCAGATTACAGGTTCCAGTCGTAGGATCACCATCATAAGGGGGAGATTATTAGATAGAAGCTTGCAGGTGCCACAATATCACTCCTTGTGATTGCTTTAAAAACAGGTTCGATGTTGCCGTATAAAATTATTGATTCTACCTTTCCTATCACCAATTGGTTTTGGGATCAGTGGTAGCTTAATGAGGCCTGAGATCCTATAGACCCCTTTACAGATATACAACACCAACGATTAGTATTGTATAATGGGTAAGGGCCCAAATGTTTGAAGCAGAGACTTCTTAATCACTTAAACAATTTAAATATTGGTAAATAATTATAATATATTAAAGAGAATGATTTTGGGTTCAATTTTGATTAAATTCTTTCCAAATTTGGCATTCTAAAAATGTATAGGTTATGGAATTATACTTATGACCTCTTATCCTCTAAATAAGTAATCTAACCATTACAACATTTAAATATGTATGCGTACTTATTTACTAAACAATGTTAAAACTAATTATATGGAGCATGGGCTCTAACCACGGGTGTCATATTAGTGTTTAGCATGGATTATTGTGTTAGTTTAATTTTAACATATTTGTGGCTTGTGAAGCCCAAAATGCCCAATGCCACAATAGATGGGCTAGTTTGTTGATCAACCACCTCAATATTTAAGAGGCTTATCGCAACGTGCCAAGAACCAAGTAGATAGATTGAGTAAATGTTATTCAACACCATTATCTTTACAAAAGGGTACACACACCATTATCTACCACTCCAACGACTCATGAATATTTAATGTCAATACCAAGACCTTCCTTCCGGCCTACGCAAATAAGATGAAGAGGCTTTACTACTCCCCAACCATTCCAGGTTAGCATTTCCTCCTATCTCTTTCACCCCGATGCCATTAAATTAAATTCATTATTAGGACACAAGTACTTGAGAACAAGTGATCTACCCAGAGCAATAACCATGGTCCCATCATTTTCAATCAATCCATATTCTTTCAAAGCCTTCAAATATGAGAGATACGGGTGTGGATGGATCCTATCAAAGAATTCTCCCACGCAACTGTCTCTAGGCATAACCATCTCCATCTCCATCTCCATCTCCATCTCCCTGTGTATTCCATTTCGGATCCATTTTTTTTTTAGGATTTTCTCTTTGAATGGTGATTTTACATGAATCCTATGTCAGATCTAGATTATGCATCAACTATAGCCAAATGTTGAGGTCAACTAAGAAGTGGGGCTGATATGATTATACTCTTATTATATATATTCACAAAATGTATAGATAAGTATGCGAGTGTGATTTTCAAATTAATATCAAGATCTAACATTTTATGGTTTCAACTTACAATCCTTTAATTATCATGTTAGTTAGGAACTTGTGTAATATATGTGCATTAGTAAATTTATTTTAAAATTAAAATTTAGAATATATCTATTTTAATAAATGTGTGTGTTAAGTCACAAATCCATAGGTTGAAACATATAAGGCTATTGATATAAAAATTTGAGATTATGTACATGTAGATCCAGATCTGAATTCGAACTTCTCACATATTGAAAATATGTTTTACATATCCATCTTGGTTTGAGACTTTGGATATTCATATAAACTAGCATGATAATTTGTGCTAGCGCATGAATGACCAACATTGCAATTTAAATATTCTTACATTAAACAAATTCATAATTTTAGAAAAAAATAGAAGAAAAAAAAGTTATAAATACTTGTTTAAGTATCCAAGAGCTAGTGGTGTAGGAAGAAAATAGGAGAATTGGAGCATTTTGATGAAAACAAAGAAAAAATAGTAGACATGAATGGTTCTAATAGAGAGATAAAAGTAGGTAGTTGCATGAGATAAAGAGTGGGAAGATAACATGCAGGATTTGAAAAAAAGCAGGTAACTTTCAATCCAAATTATAACTAACAATCAAAATTAAATTCAAGACCCTCCTCTTTAAATAGTGTAATGGTTATCAAGTTTTTTACATGAAGCTCAAGTTAAGAAATAGCTTGGATCCCTCTCTTCATGTGATTAAACATTATGAGCCCACCTGATTCATGGCTTGGATTGGTCCCATCTAATTCATTCTAAAACATATAATGGCCTATTGATTTGAAAAGAATAATGCTTTTTTTTTTGTTTTTTGAGAAGGGAAAAGAATAATGCTATTGGAAAACCTAATTGCCAGAATCAGCATAGCATGTAACTTCACTTGGAGGTATTTTTGTGAGAAGTGATCTCACTTGATCAGTCTATTTATAGCGCCCCCACCTAATTCTTGGTGTGCAACTGGATTGAGACCATGTAAGATTAACACCAGCTACCATACTGTTGACAGATCTAGAGAACTGGGACCACATTACCTCTGAAATGACATTATGATTAATGATTACTTGGAGGTGCTGATGCACTCTTTTAAGTCTCTTAATTAATGGCACATCTGAAAAATCACTCTACCAGCTAATCCCTTCTCATTTTCATGAAAAATGCTCTGCAACATCATACCAATACTTTGTGTCTCTTCTTCGGAGGAAGCATCCCACCATTAAAAACACTTTTTCACATAATTGCAAAAAATTACAATGATTTTAATCCCCCTTTCATGCATAAAAGCATTCATATTAAATGATGAAAAGCCTTTTACATGGAAAATATATATTGTTTTTACATCGAAGAGTAGGGTTTTTTTCCCTTGATTGTCGTGTGGAAAGGTAGTTATACAAACGTACTGTAGTTTAAGACTTTAGAGTCGCAACTTTTATTCAATTATTATTTATTTTTTATATCATGCTGTCAGTCAAATAATGAAAATAGCCAACCTAGTGCTAGATTTGGAGGAGTGCTTGCAAGTGAAAGGGTTTGGCCAATGTTTGAAATTAAGAGAATTTTGTGCAATGAAAGACTCATCTCCATTCTCTACCAGGCAGCAGCGATGAATCTTAGTGTATGTTTGGCATCACTAATTTTAGGTTCTATTTGTCTAAATGTCTAAATCTAATAGAGTTTATAAAAATAAGAGCGTTTGGCATGTGCGTTTGTGTTCCATCCAATTTAGATATATAAAGGCTTTACCTCTATTTTCCACAGCCCTCCTCATGATGCATTTCCAAATTAGAGGAAGAAAATAAGATGCGTTGCTACAGTATTTTAGGAAGATCATGCCCAGTTCGTTTTTTCAATTTTTCTCGAGATCCAAGAGGATAAATTTAGATCCAAACCGTTGAAAATGTTCAAATGATCAAACACGGCCATGCCTCCAAATTTCACCCGTTGGATCATCATGAGTCTCGAGATATGTGCAAGAAAGCGTGAGCCATTGAATATTAGTTTTTGAATTATGTGGGGTCCAAACACAAGATCCAAACCA
The DNA here is from genome assembly GCA_037013555.1 of Sextonia rubra. Lineage (NCBI taxonomy): Eukaryota > Viridiplantae > Streptophyta > Magnoliopsida > Laurales > Lauraceae > Sextonia > Sextonia rubra. The sequence goes on along the minus strand of JASUAD010000007.1, from coordinate 10,047,910 downwards.
TTGGAAATGTTGGGAAGACAAAAAACGGCTATGTGGCCAATTTTCAAGGATTGATTCCTTGTGAATCTCGAGAAATTTGTGAAAAACTTTCAACTATTGATTTAATATGCTCAATTTTAAACTAGTCCATAGGCAGTCCATTTTTCAATTTATTATTAATATTTCTGGGACAATAAATAACAATCCAAACGATTGAAAATGTGTAGAAGGTCAATGACCATTGTGAGACCAAGTTTCAGCCATTGGATCATCACCAAAATTGAGATATTTTTATAAAAATGTGAATTATTAAATATTTTTTTTAAAAAAATTAGTGGCCCCAAACACAAGATCCAAACCATTAGATATCTTTGGGAGGCCAAACATAGTTATGGAGTAAAATTTCAAGGCTTGATACTTAGTAGATCTCAATATATTTGTAAAAAACTCTCAACTATTGATTTAAAATGGTCTATTTAAAATAGATGCTTTCATTGCCAAACACATATTTTAATTCTATCCTCTTTTTTTTTATAGCTCTTTTTTTAATGGCTCTATTTTGGATGGTTTATAAAAATAAGACTAGATCTACTAAACAAGCCCTTAGAATTTTACCCTTCCTAAAGAAATCAACATCCTCTAAATGACCAAAAAAGAAAAAAAAATACAGATCATTTTTTCCTTTTTAAAGAAAAATATGTTGTATTGAACAACAAAAAATTATTATTCAAAGCCTTCTCTCAACTAGAGGATTTTACCAAAAAAAAAAAAAATCATGTAAGGGGACTTTCAACTATAAATCTCACTCAAGGTGTGGGTGCACCGCAGTGGTCACGTATGACCGCTGCAATATATATATATATATATATTACATTTAATTAGAGAGTATCAAACTTGCTGCTCAGGGGCGAGTTCAATGCTTCTGATAGGGGTAAAAAAAATTCTCTGCCCTCGACCTTTGGATTTCTAAACTTCAGGATTGTGGTATCCGATGGCGATGTTGAGGAGGGGCTTTAAGGGGGGAAACGGTGGAGGAGGGAGCTACGGAGGAGGTGGCTGGGGTGGTCGTAGGAGATGAAGGAGAGGAAGAGGGAAGCTTGGGAGAAGGTGGCCTCAAGGTCGAATTTGACCCTGCAAAAACTCTCTCTTTCAGAATGCCGTGTCCTACTGCTCTTTCACTCATCATTTCCTAAAAAAAAAAAAGGAAAAGAAAAGAAAAGAAAGAAGAGAGGGATAATAGTCAGTAACGTGAGATGGAAGGTGGAACAATACTGGTTGCATGTAGCATTGGTCTAACATATTGATGGCAACACCAACCTAATACGTAGATCGAAGTCAACTACGTCTTATCTCATCATCTCCTTTTGTTTAGCCTACTTCATCACAAGGATATGGGTGGACCACATTGTCACCTCGGATCATTCCGTCATCTAAGCTAAATGGTTGACATGATCAAGTGCTTTGAAATCAAACATGTCTCATCTTATCATCACGCAATTTGCCAAATACCTTGGGTTTCGCTGTCATTGTTGCCACCTCCATCGCTCATAGATAGAGAGGGGGAGAGAAATATGAGTGAAAACCTGCCCTGCAAAATGGATTTTGGATTTCAAGAGAAGAAGAAAAAGAAGATTTATTTGTAGGAGACTAATATTTTTTTGTTACCCCTAAAAGAAGCATCGAACTCACTTTAAAACAGCAAGTTCGATGCTTTCCAATTAGATGAAAAAAAAAATACAGTAGTGGTCATATGTGACCGTGCACCTATACCTTTGGTAGGATTTATGGTTTGAGAGTCTCCTTATATAATTTTTTGGTAAATCCTCTCTCAATTATGAATTTTATTTCTTGCGTCTTTAATGGAACTTCCTTCCTGTCTAAGAAAAATTAAAAAAAAAATAATATTACACAAAAGACGGCTTTTTTGGAATTTGGAATGCCTCAGACCGGTTTTTACAACTATGCTGGACAGATGCAAATGGCAGTTGAAAATCGGAAAGAAAGGGAAAGCACCAATCTTTAATTAAAAGTCAATACTTTTTCGGTTAGTTAAAAGGTAGTTTTGTTGTCTCACCTGTTTGGACTCTAACTCAACAACTCAAATGACCCACCAAAACAAATGGTCCTGATTGCCTTCCACATGGCATTAGAAGAGGATTATTTACCAACCGAGCTCATACCAAAGGAGGATTATAATTTTCTTCAAGTCTCCTCTTGAAAATGACTATCCTGTACTTCACTGGACAAATGCATCCAATCCTCACCTACCCGACCAAACATACCTCTTGTTTCATGCAGACATTTAATCTGTCCAGATAGAATTTGACACAGGACACACACGTGGATAGAGCGTGACACAGGCCAACAATCAGGTGGGTCCAAACCCTAGATATGTGAGTGGTCATAAAACACCTGACTTCAGAGCATTAAAGCTGCACATATGGATGGGTACCGAAACTATGAAAAAATTAGTAAAAAATAAATAAATAAGAGTTCGTGCTTCCTAGATATTAATCTATCTAATGCATTTCTCCTCTTTTACTTAAATTTAGAATTGACACTAAAAATTGGTGGAATTTAATGATAATAATGATGAAGAATAAAAAAAAAAAGGAGGAAGAGAACTTTTTTTTAACTTGATAGGAACTTGAATATATATATACATACATATATATATATATATATATGAGTCATGCTTGCCACACTTCTCATCTTATATATATACACGAGTCATGCTAGCTACACTTCTTATCTTATAACTCAACTCACAATTGTGGCAGTTTTCCTCTTTTTCGTTTTTAAAATGTTAAAAATAAAACAAATGAGTTAAACCTACCGCATGATGATAAGGTTGTAAGATAGGAACTTGAATATATATATACATACATATATATATGAGTCATGCTTGCCACACTTCTCATCTTATATATATACACGAGTCATGCTAGCTACACTTTTTATCTTATAACTCAATTCACAATTGTGACAGTTTTCCTCTTTCTCATTTTTAAAATGTTAAAAATAAAACAAATGAGTTAGACCTACCGCATGATGATGAGGTTGTAAGATAAGTTGTGAGATGTGGGGTGTGGCTAGCATGACTTATATATACATATATATATGGGTGTGTGTTAACGGCAAAAAATTGGATTCAAACAAGATCAATTCTAGCTCTAACAGCTAATCCAACCAAGTTTCTATACATTTTGTTGGAATGCCATCAGGCTATATCTGACCTTCTAATAAGATGCGACAAGCATAATATCAAGGGCATGTTAGTATAATATTTACCTACTCCTACTTCTTTTCCTTTTTGTGTGCATAAAAGTGCATTTATTGCCCTCTACTCTTTCATTTATTAGAGGAATACTTTTTCATGAAATTGCAAAAACTTACATTGTTTTTTATGCTTTTATTTTATAAAAGAAAGTGATGCAAACGATTAGAGAAATATATATATTTTGCATAAAGGCAAAAAGAACTAGATATGATAAAAAATCTTTGGTAAAAAAGTTATAATTGAGGAAACTATGATAACTTATGAGGAAATTTTCTCCCAGGCATGTGCTATTGTAGAGTGCATTTCGACCATCACCCATGGCAAGCCCCCTCCTCAATCTCACCAGATCCCATGTGACGAATATCAACAATGGGCAAGGTGCACGTACACAAGAGAAAATTTTCTTTCAAGTAATCTCCATATGGCTATAAGAAAAAAGTAATCTCTATAATAAAAAAATAAATTGAATATCATGAGTTGAAAATGAATATAGTCATCACCTTAAATCAAATCCTAATAAATTCAACGATCTACAGCTCTTTATATTCTTCGTCCCTCCTTTGTTTCTTATTATACTTTCAAACCCATTTTACTTAAATTCCCAAAAATTCAATTTGATGTCCACAATATATTAATACTAAAATGATAAACTAAAAGACAAGTCCCAAACCTAAAGACGCTGCCCACAAAGGTGTCATTAGATATAATATTTGTCCTTAAGTTAAAGAGTCAAAGTTAAATATTTCTTACAAAGCCAGAGGCAGACCGAAGTGACGCCACGTGGGCGCAGCAGCATGTAGCACCCCATGATGCATTTATAAAATTTTAATTAATATTTTTAATCTATTTTCAAAATCCATATAAAAATTTTTAATTTACTTTCAATACTAAATTTCTTATTACGATCTGCACCTTTTAAATAAAAATCCCGAATCCTCCACTCCACTGCATAGGACTTTCTGTGCCTATGGTTGTTGTGTAATATTTTAAAATCATGTTATATTGTAGGTATCACCTATCCTAGGCAATACAATATCAAAGAGTTTAATTACAGTTAGGCGGGAAATATTAAAATTTATTAAAATTTTGCCTGTTTGGGGCAAATGTGGAATTTAAAATGAGTTGAAAGAGAGAAAAAAAAAAACCCACTTGTCAGAAATCCATTTGATTGAAAGTGGCCCATCAGAATCTAGTTAGATCAGACCCCTGTTTGACTTGCCCAGATGATTGGAATCTCTGCTCCATCCCCTATAAATATATCCTCAGATCTATCCATAGTCCCATCTTTTCCCATTCTCTCCCACTCTCTTACTCTCACAGAAACAACCGATACTACAGACTGCTCCATTTCTACCAATCTCTCTCTCTCTCTCTCTCTCTCTCTCTCTCTCTCTATCTCATATTCCAATCTCGAGATTAGAAACCAAATCCAATCTCAGTGTGCGAATTCCACCGAAGTCCGAAGGTCATCCGAACATCGAAGTCCGCCATCACTCGATTCTAGGGTTTCGTTCACTGGATCGGATCTCGACGCGCGATCGAGACGGATTTCTAGGGTTTCGGACAGGGTTAGATGACAGGGCTCCGATTCAAATGCCTCGATGAGAAATGAGATTTGGAATCGCTCGAGATGGGGTGCGTCTTCGCCAAAGAGCCCTCGTCGGCGCCGGTGACGGTTTCCAAGGACGGAGAGAAGGAGAGGAGCTCGTCGACCGTGCCAGCAGTTCACTCCGGCGAGAAATCTCGTCTTCCGGCGGAGAAGATCGAGGCCGGCGTCGAGGCCGCGGATGGGAATCCGAAGGAGGAGAAGCAGGTTGCGGGGCGGAGGCCGCCGCCGCCGCGCGGCGAGAGGAGAAGGCAGAGGCCGAATCCTAGGCTCAGCAATCCTCCCAAGAGCGTGCAAGGCGAGCAAGTGGCCGCCGGATGGCCGCCGTGGCTCTCGGCGGTGGCCGGCGAGGCGATCAACGGATGGACGCCCCGGCGGGCCGACACTTTCGAGAAGATCGATAAGGTCGGTTGCTTATGGTATTTCTCTCTTCTTGATCTGAATCGGAAAAAAAAAAGGGATCTTTCTTGAATGCTTTGTGCTTGGTTTCATTGGCTTCAGATCGGGCAAGGGACTTACAGCAACGTTTACAAGGCTAGAGATACTTTGACGGGCAAGATTGTGGCGTTAAAAAAGGTTCGATTCGATAATTTGGAACCAGAGAGTGTGAAATTTATGGCCAGGGAGATTCTTATCTTGCGAAAATTGGATCATCCCAATGTCGTAAAATTGGAGGGCTTGGTGACGTCGAGGATGTCTTGTAGTTTGTATCTTGTATTCGAATATATGGAGCACGATCTGGCGGGACTTGCTGCGAGTCCAGGAATCAAGTTCACAGAGCCTCAGGTTAGCTATTTGATGTATTCGTTATAGCGATTTTTTGTTCTTTGGGTGCTTATTTGAGTACAATTTATGATGAGCAGATTGACTGTGTTGTACTACAATTTGTGTAAGATCTCTGATGTTTAAAGACTTCATTTTTATTATTTGTGGATGAATTTGGGTATATTTCTGAAAATGCGGTTGAAATTGAATAAATTTCTTGAATGCATTGATTTCCATTACTTTGTGCATTTGGGGGGCATTAAGAGAATTCTATCATGGATGATACCTACTGCGTTCTATTTCATCTCTGCCTATTTTGGAATTCATACCGGTAACTAAAAATGGCAATGATTTTCTGAAGTGACGGTAAGTACACAGTTGTACAACTTATTTGCATTTCAATTGCCTGCCAAAATGCATTGTGGAAACGGACAATCGTTCTTGTAAAATATTGAAAATGTTTGCAGTCACAACGTGTGGTTGAGGTCTTTCCAAATTCGATTCGGCTTTCGAATTTAAACAGCTTGGAAAATGATCAAATGCATCATAAAGTGGTCAAATGCATGCATTACACTGGTTGATTGATTTATTTATTGAATGGTTACCCTGGTCCATTTATTCTCATAATTTCAGGTAAAGTGTTACATGCATCAACTTTTGTCTGGGCTTGAGCACTGTCACAACCGAGGAGTTCTTCATCGTGACATCAAAGGCTCGAATCTTCTTCTTGACAACACCGGCTTACTTAAGATTGCTGATTTTGGATTAGCATCATTCTTTGATCCAAACCACAAGCAACCCATGACCAGTCGGGTGGTGACACTATGGTATCGACCACCAGAGCTTCTTTTGGGTGCTACTGATTATGGTGTAGGGGTTGACCTGTGGAGTGCGGGATGCATTCTGGCTGAATTACTGGCTGGAAAGCCTATCATGCCTGCGCGTACGGAGGTAATTCCAGTACATACTTTGTTTTTTTATTCAGGCTCTTACATCACCACCTCAGACTCATTTTTTTCTTATTTCTGCACTATCTGGATTTCCTCAGTTACACAATTTCAAAATTGTGAGAGTGCACTACTGCTCTTTTCTATGTCTGGAAGGTGCAGTCTTCTCATGCAGGGACTTTGAGATTTATTTTTTCTTTTTGGGTTTTAGGATCATAGGTTTTTTTTATCTAAAATCCTATTGTATTTTATTTATAATTAAGATTGAAACATGATAGAATTTATTTTATTTCCCAAGAAGTCTATTATACTTTTGCAATGCTTATTAAACATAAGTGTGAATGTGTGATAATGCTGCTTGTAGAAATTGTTGTGCGCTTAATGTTATTCTAGTATATAAAATATGGTGGTTATGTTTTTGGTTATAGGCAAAGGATGCTTTTTGTTGCATATTTGTAGTGCCTGAGGACAAAGATTAGAAGTTAAGAGAGAGGTGAATAAAGGTTCTATCCATGGCACGCTTTTGCCTGATGGCAATTAACATCATGCAGTTTTAGATTGGCACCACTTGGAGGTGATCTATTTTGATTGGTCTGTGGTCTATATCTCCCAAATCCTGTGAGCTTGCTAGGAGGAAGCCTTTCATCCTTAGTGCTAGTGAAACCCTACCCTTTAGCCTTTTCCTTGTCTTTGACATTATGTAGGAATTAGCGAGGACCATTCTTGATGGAGGAAATGGGATCAAAGAGTGATTGGTAGACTCCTACAAGGAAAAAGAACAAATAGAGTGGCCGTTTGTCCAGCTGGATTACCTTGTATGTTGGTTGCATCCCACGTAACTCCTCCAGGAAGCTTGACCACACCTTCTATTCGTACGGGAGAATGCAAGATATTTTGACACCCAAAAACAAGAGTAGCAAATAGCAAACATATTTTACTTCATTTGATTTGAACCTGATAAAGACATGCAACTATTAATGCCGTAAATGGGGCAATGTTAAAAAATCGAAAGCACTGGTATGGATGGTTAAGCATGGAAAGGACAAAAGAGAAAACCCAAAATAAGGTTGTTTGGTGTACCATTGGAACAAACCCACAGGAACTCGGATAATATTATCTGAGTCTCAGGGTCTCAACACAAAACTCATATAATATTAATTGAGTGCTGAGTTTCAGATTCTCAATATAATATTATTTGAGTTTGTGGAGAAACTCAGACATCTTTGTAGTCGACGTGATCAAATCCTTGGTAGACATTCCCTCAACCACTTTCGTAGCATATGCTAACTAGTCCATTCCAACTACATGTGAACTAGAGCATTCCCCACAAACAGTCTCATTCTTGTCTCCATCATCTCCTCTTAAGAACCCCCGTCTAACAACATACTCATGTATAGCACGACCATTGCGCAGAGTAGCAGCTCCCAAATAAATAAGCATGGGTGTCGAACACCGTATATGAGTCGGTCACCAAACCCAGCAACACCATCTTTGAGAAGTAACGAAGGGATGAGGAGGCAAGGCCGTTATGTAGGTAACTGGAGATGATGGAGTTCCAGGTGACGTTTTTTCTTTGGGGCATGTTGTTGAATAGGTGGAAGGCGTCTTGGATGTTGCTGCATTTGTAGTATATTGCTATGAGAGCGTTGGTTGCATGGAGGAGGTTGTTGTGATGCTATAAGAAGAAACTGAATGTAAGGAGAAGAGTGTGGATCTGATGGCCGTGTTGGAGAGAAGAGAGAGTAATGCAGGTCTTGAGAGTGATTGCATCTACCGTGTGCAGAGGATTTCGTCGCTTCGCTTCGCCAGAATCTAACGTCACTGCTGCTGCACATTGTTGCCGACTGTTGCTAGGTCCAGCCGGTCGTCATCCCTGTAGTAGCCGGGCTCCAGGTGTCGGTCAACGTAGCCGAGGAAGAAGGGCGCACGCTGGTGCTATGTATACAAGCGGGCGTTTTGGACTTTTTAAATACTTAAATTTTAATAAAAGGACATCTGCCTTTATGACAAGATTGTGGACCTCTCATCATAATATGAAATGTTGAGGGACCTGTCGCTGAAAACCCCTTCAAAAAGGGGGCCTTTTAGCTTCCAGTCCAATTTTTAAGAGTTGCCTTGCTAGAAGTCCACATGCCAAACTTTTAACTGCTCTAGTCTACTTTGAGGATAAAATACGCTTAAAATAGGAAATATTACAACTGTGCCATTAGCATTAACAGAACGTTGCCTCAGCTGCATTCCCAGATTGCTACTTCGACACCTCCGCTCCTAGCCAAATCGCTGCAACTCTCTGCCATTCCCACCCCCCCCAATATACACACGCATACTCTTTTCTCTCTCTTTGAAACTTTTTATGCATAAAGAATAAGACACACATGAAAGCTTATTTTTCTTCATGGCGCTACTGGTATGTCTATTCTCTCTCTTTGAAATTTTCTATGCATAAAGAACAAGAAACACATGAAAGCTTATTTTTCTATAGGTGAACAAGAGAAGGAGGAGAAAAATGCTTTTGAGTGGTTGGATCTAGTAGTAAATGGCCCGTGGCCGGATCTGTGCAGGAGGGATCTACAGATTGAAGAGATCTTCCATATTTTCTTCTTTCTTCGTACAGACACGCATACACACGTTTGCATACAAACACCACGACCACATGTTTCTGTTCGTAATCTTGTAATTTGTTTTATTAATTTCAAACATGTTCATATTTTTGATACATTTGATTGATGTTTTTGTTTATCATGTACGCTATTACATGATCCTGTTTCTTCAATTTGTGCGCAAAAAATTTAGAATTCTTAATGTTCTTGATTCTTTAATTTGTGCATTGAAAAATTAGAATTCTTAATGTTCCTATGTCTTATGCTTTTGTTTCCAACATACCTGATCTACATTTCTGTTTATCATCTACACTAACCCATGTTCCAATTTCTTTAATTTTTCTACTGAAAATTCAGAATTCTTAATATCCCTATGTCTCATGTTCCTATTTCCAACACGCCTGATCAACGTTTCTATTTCTCATGTATAGTAGCACATGTTCCTCTTTCTTCAATTTGTCCACTCAAAATTTAAAATTCTTAATGTCCCTGTGTCTCATGTTCTTGTTTCTGACATACCTGATCAATATTTTTCTTTTATAATGTACACTAACATATGTTTCTGTTTCTTTAATTTGTCCACTGAAAATTGAGTCTTGATTAATGTTCTTATTCATTATATTCATCCAAATAATCTCCAACTGATGATTCTTATAGGGTTATTCAGAATTCTTAATGTTCCTGATTCTGACACACTTGATATGTGAGCAAAAGGCTAGTTGCGTGTGTGATATCTGAGCGACATAATAGAATGGACTTAAACCACCAAGACAGTTAAAAAGTTGTCTGAGCAAAAAATTAAAACAGGGGTAGGATGGGGATTAACGAAATTAAACAAAAAAAAAGAATGGACTTAAAGCACGAAAACAGTTAAAACCACTGGATTGTGTCTCTTAAAAAATTGTCATTGGACTAGAAGCTCAATAACTCTTAAAAACCGGACTTAGACCCAAATTACTCTAATCGACCTTCTCATTTGCCCCATTTCGTTCGACAAAAGAAGAAGAAGAAGAGGAGGCAGCAACTGAAACTGCTGCTGCTCATTTTGTCCAACCAAGAAAAGCACATAGAAGAAGAAGAAGAATGAAGAACAAGAACATGCTGCTGCTATCATTCGAACCAGGTACTGCTACTTCTCCTTCAACTTGCTGGTGCTTCTGTTGTTTTTCTTTTCTTTTTTTCTTTCATCTTCTGCTGCTATTTAAGTCAAGTAGTCGACCCCTGCTGTTTTGCCCTTTTTTCCTTTCGTTTCAGCACATGCCACCTTTTTATTTGTTTTTTTATTTTACCCTTTTGCTGTTTTTTTCTTCTGTGGGCTGGGGCTTGGCCAGCTCAGCTGCTGTTTTATTGCGTGGCTGGGCTGGGTCAGTAAAGCTTTTTTTTTTCCCCATATTTTGCTTAGTTTGCAGTTTGCTGTTTTCTTTTTATTTTTTTTTTCGAACAAGCTGGCTGCCCCCGTTTTTACAACTGTTGTCTGCCCCATGTTCTTTACAATTGCTGGGCTATATCATATATATGCCATATTATGAGTTGATTTAGAAGAATAAGTTAAATGTAGGAAGCCATATTTTTTAATTTTAATATTATTCATATTTTTTTCTATATGTATGTATGTATACACACACACAAAATAGTGCTTTAAGGCCCACACCCAACGTGGGCCATGGAAAAAAAAATAAATTTTATTAAAAAAATTATATTTGTTAATTTTTTAAATTTTAATAAAATATAAATGAATATTATTACATAATCATAACACAAACATTGCTAAAATTAAATTTAAAATATCAAATATTTTAAGAATAAAATTTATATACAATGTTTGGTCACATGCTCGTACCCTTGATTTGAATTGCCGTATATAGGTCTTACGTGGGGGTGGCTAAACCGCACATAGTAGATATGTTTGCACATGACAGAATCCAAAAATCTCTACTCTACCATCATTTGAAGCCAAAATGGGATTGAGTTGCAACTACTTGGCAGGGTCGGAAAATCTAGTCTATATGATATATTAAATTATATTCGCAAAGGAGGCAGGATTGGGAAGTTTTGATTTGGATTTTAGGTGGGTCAATTATTAATATGATTTGATATTCATAATCATTAAATATATTGGGATTCTTAAAGATGGTGATGATGTTTGTCTCAACTCTAATCTACATCAAGAAATCTTAATCCCACCCTACCCTTGTGAAAACCCATTTTTTAAATAAAATTATTGTATGAGATTTGTATTAGCTTTGTGTGCAGCAACATTACTCTTCTCATGCATTTGTTTGTCGTTATTTCTTTTTTATTTCATCTTAATTAATGTATATCAGTCATTTTTATTTTTTTTTGTAGATTTTGATATGCTTACCAGATGTGAATTTGAAGAAATCAACACTATGGTAGCCAAACGTGGAATGAGATGAATCACCTTCCTCGTAAGTCCTCATTGAGGAAAATTTGATTCCATGGCACCAATGATTCCTACAAAGAGAGAATTCCTCTCCCGTTACCAAACGTGCCGCAAAGGATACTCTAATAGGCAATTGGCCCACACCTAATGAATGTCATAAAAGCATGTATAGAAGAATGCAAGATTTTGGCTTGGATCAACAATAAAAAAAGGTGGGCCTTGGAAGAACCACCAATTGCGTGGTCACCTTGTTCATATTAGATGTCTGATGGATCACCAATTCAACCATAGTATCCAAGGTGATAAAACATCCACTCCATTTGTCAGGTGGGGTCCACCTGGGAACAAAGATTTAGCTCTCTTGCTTCACATTAGAACCAATAGTCATAGGTATCAATAATGAGATTACCCAATTCATGGGTGGTTAATGCAAGAGGACCACACTGATGAATGTCATAAAAGCATGTATAAAAGAAAGCAAGATTTTGGCTTGGATCATAGGCAACAATAAAAAAAGTGGTCCTCGGAAGAACCACCAATTGCGTGGTCACCTTGTCCATATTAGATGTCCGATAGATCACCAATTCAGCCATAGGATCCAAGGTGACAGTGATAGAATCTAAAATGGTTCCAACAAAGGGTATTCTTAAAGGGTGGAAAAGTGAAATTTTAGGGGATGGGTAGAAACTTAAGGGGTGAGAGAGAGATTTTAGGTGTGGATCATAGGCAACAATAAAAAATGGGCCTTGGAAGAACCACCAATTGCGTGGTCACCTTGTCCTTATTAGATGTCCTATGGATCACCAATTCAGCCATAGTATCCAAGGTGATAGTGTTAGTATCCAAAATGTTTCCAACAAAGGGTATGCTTAAGGGTTGAGAAAGAGAAATTTTAGGGGAGGGGTAGAAATCTAAGGGGTGAGAGAGAGATTGTAGGGGAAGAGAGTATGTCGCGTGTTGCTTCCTCGCGCTCTCTTGCAAAGGGGGTAAATTCTCTTAATATATGTAATTTTTTATTTTTTATATTTTTTCGAAACATAAATCCAAATCCTTTCGCCAAAATCCCTAATCGGCCGAAATATTTCAGTTTGGAGGCCGAAACGAATTTTTCAACACTGCCTTCAAGGATCTTCAAATCTCCTGATTAATTTATGTTTGGAAGTGCATGATCATAGTTATGGGCTAGTATCAACTGTTAATGGGGATGACTGGTGCTCCAAGTGAGCGTAGGACCCTGTCATGCTAGTGGGGTTTCAAATCACTTTGACCTGCTTTGATTTTCAGTGAAGAGCTTTTAGGATGTCCCGGGGGCCTTCAGCATTTTCTGGTTTGGCTTCTAAACTATCAGTATTTGATCTGTTACAAAGGCCTTGGGCTTAATCATACAGGTACTTCAATATCTTTATTGTGAACTCTGAGACTTTTCTCTTGGTTTGACCTTGATCTTTAATTCTTTGAACTCTCTCTCTCTCTCTCTCTCTCTCTCTCTCTCTCTCTACATGGGTGAAAGAAAGAATGAGATGGAGGGTTCAATTTAGAAGCCAATACTTCAGCTAATTTCTTGTACACAATACGAGCAGGCTTACTGATTTGATGTCCTTCAAGCTTGCTGCACCATCCATCTATCTTCTGATAAGAACAATAAGTAGCTCCTAGAGTTTTAGATAAACGTTTTTGGTCAAAGAAATTATCCATAAAATCCAATCCCTCCTATTTGATGCCTTCCTAACATATTTGAAAGATGCCTTGGGAAAATCACCCTGTCCTGGAGTGTGATCACCCCCCATTTCAAAGACTCTGTTTTTGATCTCATGCTCTTTGAACTTCCTTCTCAGCCAGCCACTACACTCTTCCCCAACAGTAACAAATTCTAGATTATCCAAGCTAAAGATCAACTCTATCACAAGTAGGATAATGAGAAAGAAGCTCACAACCACATAAATAACTCTTCATTCTCAACTAAAAAGCGGAATCCTCTTCAATCAAGGATACAATTCTGTTAGATACTTGATGAGCTGGAGTGACCCCATTGAAGAATCTAATGCTACAGTCACCCTCTTTCAGCCGTCTCTTCAAGAGACTGATGCTAACTAGAGGCTTAGATAGTAGTTTATTTTCCTGTTGTAGACTATGAAATTACTGTTGCTTATTTATCATATATTTGTGTGTTGCTTTATTTTTTGTACTATGGTAGGCATCTCTAGGAAAATGTTAAGACAAATCCTTTGGTAGTTGTATCACTATTAAGTTTTGTCATCTCTTTGGTCTATTAGGTTGAGCAGTTGCATAAAATTTTCAAGTTGTGCGGCTCACCTTCTGAAGAATACTGGAAGAAGTCAAAGCTGCCACATGCAACCATATTTAAGCCGCAGCAGCCATATAAACGGTGTATAGCAGAGACGTTCAATGATTTTCCAAATTCGTCCTTGCCACTTATTGAAACTCTTCTTGCGATTGACCCAGCTGAACGACAAACTGCCACTTTTGCACTGAGTAGTGAAGTAAGTATTTTCTTCCTTTTATATATATTCATCTTTCAAGAGCATAGCTGATGGAATAGAATATCACTGGGGCTTTTTTTGTTGCATTTCTGGAAACTAGAACTCATGCACCACATAATGTCCCAAACAAGCCAAGAAAAAAAAAACATTTATTGCCAGGGGGTACTGCTTTTTTATCTTACTTTGAATGTTTTGAGAACTGTGTTGAGTTCCCTGTTTTCATGAACCTCAAATGTGAGAAACCCATGCAATGCACAAGACTGCAATTAAGAAAGAGTGACATCGAAAAGGTTCAATTTTACAATTTCTAGTATTGTTGAGAGAGACAAAACGGTTACAAATATATTTTTTTTCTGATATGCTAATTAGTAAATAAAAATAGAAAAATGTGGCAAACACATAATAATTGGGATGAGAGTCGGTACAATATGTTAAATAAAAAGAAATATTTACTTGATAATATGGTTTTGGGATATTAATAAAGGAGTTAATGGATCTAGAAAGAAGTCGTCGTTCAGAATATTGACGTATTTACCCTTAAGAGGGCCTATATCATGCTCCAAATAACTTTTCTGTTTTTTAGAATATAATATATTAGGCACATGTTAGACGTGTGATGAGAGGGTGGGCGGGTGTGACTTACGTCCAAACTTCCATGCCTGAAAGAAAGAGACTAACTGAGCTACAATCATATTTTTAATATCAAACCAAGAGAGAACCTCATTTCAATGAGCCAGTGGACATGGAAGTCGGAACTGATTCAGAAACTTGCCATCTTCAAGGCAAAGGGGGCTAGCATTACAATTTGATGATAATTATGTTACAGATCCTTGAGTCTTCCATCCTTAGAAAATTGCCTTGGAGGGCAATTCATTGTCATTTTGCTCGACTCTGGAATTTTCACGTTTGTATCCTTCACTCTTCTGATAGGGGCTAGTAACAAGTACCTATTACTAGTACTAGGTAAGAAACAACTGTTACAACAAGTACCTATTACTAGGTAAAAATTGACAGAAAAAAAAACCCTGTTTCATTTATCTTCATTATCATCATTATCAAAGCCTTGTCCCAACTGTGTTGGGGTTGGCTAAATGAATTTTGCTTTCCATTTTGATCTATTGTGATCCAAATCCTTAGATATGTTGCACTTCTTCAGATTTAAAAAAAAAGAAAAAAACCTGTTCCATTCTTACCTAAAAAACATTCTCATCATAATTATTGGAGTCTTCACCCATCTAATTGGAAAAAGGATATGTTTTTATTTAAATATGTTTTATTGGAGTCGAGTACTCCTCTCAGGCAAAGCTTTATTTAAATAAGCTTGGGACCACTGCGTCAGAGGGTGCCAATACACATTGAAGTTTAATAACACTAATCTACATCTTTTTGTGAGTGTATTTGGTGGATAAAGCATTTGTTTAAATCATATTTCAAGCAATGGGCACATTTTATAACCAATGAACAAGTTAAGCCTGTTCTTTATGTTTACTTGTTATATTACATTGTTCCTATTTTCATTTAGTTAGCATCATGATGGCTTCTAAAATTTCTTTTTCTGTAACACTTGATATTATTCTGATTTTATTATCCAGTGCATTATGTGGAAGGCTGTCGCCATCACCATTTGGCTTCTGTTTTGCAGTTCTTCACAACCAAACCTTATGCATGTGACCCTTCAAGTCTTCCTCAGTATCCTCCAAGCAAGGAGATGGACGCTAAACTAAGGGATGAAGAAGCCAGGAGGTGCCATTCATATTTTTGTAGACTGTTTTTTGCTAAATCTATATATTCTATGGTGGTCCTGGAAAATCTTCTGGTCCAGTCCAGTATAGTTTCTATAGGGGATTGAAATCTTAGGATGCTTGGTATTGTAGAGATCTAAAGAAAATCTCATCAATACTAATAGTCCTAATTAAATGACCATAAGACTTGAAATTTTGTATCCTGTCAGTGAGTATCTGATTAAAGCAGTAGGCATGGCCCTTCGGGGAAAAAGAAAGGACAAAAAAAAAAAAAAAAGTTTGCTTGAAAGATTTCTGAATCATCTGATCAGACAAGTAGATTCTCATGAAATGGTTTATAATTGCTATTGTCAGCCTGCCAGTTTTGCTACCATTCTTGTGTTTGATCCCTTGATTATCTGCTTGGGTACAAATATCAGCAGGACCATAAGTAGTCTATCGATGTTCTTTTTCAACGTAAAATGCTTTGAAGAAATGTAAATAGTACTTTTACTAAATTTATAAATTTTCTTACGAACAAAAGAGGGCAACTAAAACTATTAGCAGGTCTGAACATTCTGAATAAAAGTGATAATATTAAATTTGAATAGCTTGTTATATTGAATGCCTGTATTTTGCATCCTTATGAAGGTATCTATATGGTTTTCTTAACAAATCATGTTATAGAAATCATTAATTGAAACTTTTCTCTTTTTAGTGTAAAATCACATTTATTTTTCATTGTACTGTACCTGTCCTCCCATTCACAATTTAG
The DNA here is from genome assembly GCA_037013555.1 of Sextonia rubra. Lineage (NCBI taxonomy): Eukaryota > Viridiplantae > Streptophyta > Magnoliopsida > Laurales > Lauraceae > Sextonia > Sextonia rubra. Next base: position 10,031,332 of record JASUAD010000007.1, on the reverse strand, counting down.
CTGAAAATTTATCTGGTTTCCTCTCTCCATTTTGACAACTCATCAATAGTTCTCTTCTTCATTAGTGTGGCTCGTTATTTTATTATTGTTACTATTATTTTAAACAATAACTCCAAGCTTGCAGTTTGTTTCTTTTATGCACCTAAATTTAGTTTTATGGTTCTGTAGGTTGAGAGCTGCTAGTGGAAGGCCACATGGTGATGGTGCAAAAAAGACACGCACACGTGATCGAGCCGTGAGAGCAATTCCTGCCCCAGAAGCTAATGCGGAGCTACAAGCAAACATTGATGTATGTCAGATAAGCTGCTGCTTCTACCTGTTCTTTATTGTTTTTCTTTCTTGTTTAGACTTGCAATAGTTTGGCCTATTGTCACTGCCCCACCCAATTCAGCATGATATTGTCTGCTTTCGACAATGTGCGCACGTGGGGACTTCTCAAGCGGTTACCCATTCTAGTACTATTCTCACTTAATCACGCATAACTTTGGAGTTCTTATGAGATTCGGGGCTGCACGACTTTAAAATGCATTATGTTGAGTTAACACGGGGTTTTACTTGTAAGCTCAGACATCCGGATGCTCCCTTGCCGATGTGGGACCTTGAGACTATAGTCCTCTAAGTGGACCCCGTGGTTGATACGCTACACCCCCTTGAGATTGAAGTTTTGTGGGGTGGCTTCTGGTCCGGGGCCTCACACCTATGATGCACAGATTATACACCAATATTGGGATCGGGAAATGTCTCCACTTTCAGTGATCCAGGATATAGATATGGTTGTCCTATTTTTCTGATTGCAATATGTTTTAATTAATTAACTTATGATTGTTTACATTCTTTTATTACTTTTATGTATAAAAAGAAACTATTAGAACCATATGAAATAATAGACTTCGCAAGGAGAAAATGCTAAGTTTGTACCCTAGGAATATCTATCAAGTAATAATTACAAGTGCAGTATTGGTTTGACATGATTATGGAGGCACATACAAGCTTTGTTGGGTTTTTCTAAAAAAAAAAAGAGTGTCAGAAGGTAAACACAGATACTGATTCTTTCACTGGTTTATTCATGAATGCTATTTTTGTTTTATTTAATAGAGGCGGCGCCTAATCACACATGCAAATGCAAAGAGCAAGAGTGAGAAGTTCCCTCCCCCACACCAGGATGGAGCACTTGGCTTTCCCCTGGGGTCATCACATCATGTTGATCCCCCCTTCGATCCACCAGATATTCCGTTCAGTTCTACATTTGTCTACCAGAAAGGTCAGATGCCAACATGGTCTGGCCCATTAGTGGAACACGCCACAGCTGGCCATCCGAGGCGAAAGAAGCAGGCTGCTGGAGATGCCCGCGTGCTTGGTCACCCTCGTGCAAGTTCGCATTCAATGAAGGAAGCTCAAATGGAGAAGGGTGGCATCCGGGTCCAATGAAATGAAAGCATGCTGCATACTTTCAGTGCGTGTTTGAGGCGACGCATGAGGTTGCGGATGCACGGTATTATTTGTTGTTTGAAGGTAAAAATTAATCCATTGCCCCTCTCTCTCTCTCTCTCAAATACTTGGCCTTAACACAGGCTGCAAAAGTGGCTTTCCTTCATGTATATTTAAAATTTTTTTCCCTTGTTTTAAAAAACTGAGTTCTGGTTAGGTTAGTGAGAGTTATTAAATACCACTCATTCCACTTGTTATATCTGTTTCTGTCAGTGTTGTACGAAATTGAAAGATTTCTTTGTGAATTTACTCTGTGAAGTACAATTTTAGAAAAAGAAAAGAAAAAAAAAAATTTTTTTTTTGGGAGTATAGAAGGACTTTGCTTGTATTTGTCTGGCCTTTCTTCTTTGGCAGTTACTAGTTTGTAGCTCTCGCCGGTTGAGGGGTCAGGTCCAGTGCATCGACATCTAGAAACAAATAGGACTTTGCTCACATTTTGTTCCTCGGATGGCTGTCACCAACACACACGACCTCGCCATGAAAATATTTGGGTTTTTATTTTTTGTTATTTGTAGCTCCCAAGTTTCAGTAATCAACCTTCTTATACGGACGTCAGTGCTTTCAAATTCCAAGAATAACTGGAAAAAGATGGAGGTCATAATTTAGAAAACTAAGAATCTATTATTATTACTATCAGTACTGGTGCTGTTATTATTATTATTATTATTATTATTATTATTATTATTAATGTCATCATTATTCTCAAGTCAGCTAGGAAGAGCTTTTTAGGTAAAAAAGAAATAAACAAAATTGCCATATCCTTGATCTATTGTGGTCCAGGTGAAAGACATCGACATTAAAGTCTTCTTTATGAACTCCTGTCCTGTCTGTAATCCCAATCAAATGGGCAATTCAACCCTTTGACCAACGGTGTTCCAGTTGGTAATGTATTAAAACTGTATTATACAACTGATGTAACAGTAGGTAAAGGTGAATGGCTGGCTTCTTTTTATCAATCTCAGATTATTATCACTGGAGAATTCTTTATGTAAGCGTTTTTCACCGTATGGTGAGGGATATATGCATACTAATATTCTTTAGGAAAATAATTCTATGAGAATTAGTTCTCACCATTTTTTGTGAGAATCTTAGGTGGGGTTGATCTATCATGCAATCCAAACTTTGCAATATACAGGGACTCTCTTGATAGTCACTCGTCTTAATTTTTGGTTAGTTTTAAATTTATTGGACCATTTGATCGACTGTTTACCAATTCGAATGAACTGAATTTGTATGCCACAGATGAAGGGGTTAGGGATATGTGATTGAGGCCAAACTTGATATATGGGGTGGTCTTACATAGATCTTTTCATCTCCCTCAATTCCATTTTCAACTGGGATCCACAAGTGACTTCATAAAAAGTTCTTACGGTAGGTGCGTGAGAACAATTTTCACAAATCAAAGCCTATTTATATGGACAAAACTATTATGTATATATCCCTCTTACTATGGTGAGGGATACTTTTTTTTTTATAGAAAGTAATTAATGTGTAAGAAGGTAAAATTATCATATCTCATGACATCTTTTTTATCTTGGTAGGTCTAAAAAAAGAATTGTCCCTCACCATTGTGTGAGGGATAGATGCATATATATAAAATTACATAGGCTCCATCACGAGGGAGCACGCTTTATTTATTTTGTAGCCATTTGGTTTTCTCCTTTAATCCTCATAAGAAGTTCTAATTTTTTAAAAAACTCTCAATGCAGTCTCTTCCATGTAATCATCTCATTATAATCTACTACTGACATCCTTATCATATATAATCTCAAATTATAGTCTTTAAAATCTTTAAAATTTGAACGTTCTAATTTAATTCATATATGTATATATGCTCATTTATTGATAAATCAAAAAAATTTGAGGTATGCAAAAATTGATACTTTTTACTTGAAAGAAATAGAGATCGATCCCTTGCCATCGAATCCCTAAGAAGTCAATATCCAGGAAAAACACGGGCACTAAAGTTCATATTAATGAGATCACTATCCAAAATAGCACATTAACCTGATGGTCCCACCCGTCGTAAATCTGTACAATTATGTTTTTATTTGGGCACCTAGCTATATAAAATTTCCCCCTATTTTCTCTAGAACATTGGCATCTTAACTCGATCATATAAATTAGATCCGTGCAGAACAGATGCCTAGGGCCTGTTGGCTTGCAATATAATATATGGGAATTCAATAAAAGGAGATTTATGGTCAAATGAACTCACAAATAACTTTTCTTTTCATTGGAGTGGATCTCATTTGTACTCCCTTTTGGGCGGGCATTTTAAAGAGGTATGCATGAATGACTTATATTATAATTTTTCTCTAATTATCAGTGACCACCGTGAATCAAGTATGAATTATAAAATAATATGTTTGTAACCATATTAAGGCTTTTATAATTATGATGAAAATTGAAAAGAGGTTTGTTTGATTATAACGAAATTTGATAGGCACATTTTACTTATTTGGTTCTCAAAACATTTGGTTTTAAAGTTCTATTTTAATTATGACTGTGTAATGAATTATGTGTTAATATATATTTACAATTTATTTTAATATTTATAAATATTTATATTTAAAATTATAATTATTTATTCAACAAGGCACCCGTTGGACGTGGGCCTTGTGGCATTCTCAATCGGTCTCCACAAAACAATACCATCCGAGTTGATGGCCCCTCTCTTCTAATCATGATCTCTTCTCCCCACTATTCCTTCCTAAAATATAGCATACAGTTCTAACTTCCCTCCATTAACTTCTCCTTGGTCCCTTCTAAAATTATTTTCATCTCACAAGCATGATTTAGATTGTCTAGATCAATGGCCTCGCATATTTTAAAACCAACAATGACAAGACAAAAAATGAGAAAAAAAAATGTATCCCTACCTTGATCACCTTACGGTTAAATTGAATCAACCTTTAAAAATTGTATCATTTTTAAAATTGATGGTTGTCATCATCCAGCCGCCGCTCATCACGATTGGTGATGATCCCACACCCCTTTCTTGGAATCCGGCCTTCTTGCACCATTTAAAACTCCTCTCACAAGTTGATCCCATCTAATAAAGTCTAATCAAGTACTACAAGGGACCCAATTGTAGAGGGAGATCCCATAGGTCATGTCAGTCTGTGGGACCCGCTGCAGATATGAAGCAGCAATATAATACCTTCTTGCCGTCATATGCTTTTTATGATTTTAAAGGACCCATGTCTTCTTTCACTAAATCTGGCAACCTCATTGTTCTCTTAATATCTATATATTAAAGCTCTAAGAATGGAGGGAGGGTGCTATATTAGCAACCCTTATTTTTCTTTTTTTCTAGAGCGCCATGTCAGCATTCTAAAATACTACAATTTCTCCTCCTATGATTTCTCTCCCTCCCTCTTATCTTTTAGGTAATTAGTATTTTTTAACCTTAGATTTCCTAAATTCTTTCTTTTTATCCTCTAAGATCTCCAGTTCATTTTCCCTCTTAGTATCTAATCATTCCATTCATACCTCCTAAAATCAATTTTGTTCTACTTTCTAGAATAGATTGATCACATCCTTAGGTCCTGATTTCTTTCTCGCGCTCATCTATCATTCTTGTCTCTTAACACTATAATAACATGGAGTGTTTCTCCTTCTTAACCATTCAAAACATTTCCACAAAATGTGATAATGTTTGGGATCCCATCTCCTTTGCTTAGTCCTCTTTTTCTCTAAATATCTCTTTTGTCTTCCTTCAAACTAACAGAGGGAGATGAAACTCCACCTTTTCTTCCAATATCTCTCCTTGATTTGACTATGAAAGGAGAAAGATGAGTTAAAGAGTAGTTCTCTATTCTCATGCCTGTAAGAAGCAAACACCATGACATCAGCATCATCAACTCCCTTAAATCGTAAGTTTTTTTTCTTGATCTACTCATAAGTAGCTTTCCCTTTTTATTTTTACAAAATCCAAAATGGAATTATTTTCCTTTTAATTTTTCTTATTCCCCCTCTGTTAGGGTTAAAAGTGTTATGTTATTGTTTTAGTTTCATGCTATGTGGAAATAAAATAATTTCATTATCTTTAGTTAGGGTTTCTGATTATTTTGCTTTGAAATGATTCAAGTAGTTGAAAAAAGGATATGGGTTTTTTTCTCTACACATCAAAGGTTCTATTGGTTTTATTGTATTTGGGCAATTTTTTGATTCAAGTAGTCAAAGAATAGACATGGGTCATTTTCTCTACACGTTAATTTATTTCAAATTCTTGTGAAGTTTGAAAATAGTTTAGGATATGTGAACTAAGAGTGAGATTATTTTTCTGTCAAACCTTCGATGAGCCTAGCTTGCCATCTGGGGACGAATTAGGATTTGATTTTGTAAATTTCTTTCTACATTCAAGAAGGAGAGTGTTATAAACAAAATTCCGAGATATCCTTTTCAAAGGTTTACCTATTTGTATGATACAACACCTACATTCATCCACAACATAGTCTCATCAAGAAGGATAAGAAAGCATAATTTTTTTTACAAATACATCTAGATTCACGAGCTATGGGATATTGGATTGTGGTGGAATATAGGACATCGACCAAATTCTCTTTATCCTAAATTTAGAACTCTGTTTTCTCTATTAGTTTCTACTTGTTGGTCCTTGTGTGAGAGCTCTTACAATACGCACTTTTGACCTCAGTGAAATGGTTGGTTTTGACTGTTGTTTTTTTCCCTAGTATATATAATATCGCTTCTTTATTTTCTCATGACATTTGATCATAGGCATTGGATTTTCTGTTTAATTGATTCCATTGATCACCCAACTTGGATTTTTTTCAGAAACTGATCTGATGAATTGATGCATTGATCACATGATTTGCATTTTTTTGTTCAGGATCTGATTTCATTTATTTGATTGCGCTTGATTGATTGGACAGAGCATTATATTGATTAACGGTTCATATCACATGCAAACCCAATCTCAATCCAATACTTTGTATTAGATAAAAATTGTAAATCTAACAATTTTATGGGGCCTTGCCCATCTGCAGTTGATCTGTCATTTGTTGTTTCTTTTTTAAATTTTTTTCTTTTTTTTTTCTGCATATAAAAAAAGACATTATGGAAATAATATTTATTTCATATAAAAATAGGTTCAACAATGAAGAGACTAATGTTTGGAAAAGGGGCATTACAGATAAGAAAACAGAAGACTCAGCATTTTTACTATAAAAAATTGAAATATGTAAGCCTTATTATAATATTTTTAACATAATTTTCTAATTATTATTTACTTTTACTAATTTCAACATAATTTTCTAATTATTATTTACTTTTACTAATTTTAACATAATTTTCTAATTATTATTTACTTTTATTAATTTAACTTTATTTGAATATGTAGTATCAAAGAATAAAAAAAATGTAGCAACTTAAGATGTTGGACCTAGTAATAATGCAAAACGAGAAATAAATAACACTGCAACAATATCAGTACTTGAAACAGGTATACGACTTCAACCAGGTGGGCGACCTAAAACAAGTGAACAAACTGAATGATGGGTCTTCTAAATATACACGCTTTCTTTTATATTAATTGATTCTTCATACCATAAACAATCAAATCAACAATACTTTTATGTGTTTGTGTTATGAATTATATACTAATATTCATTTAATAGTTATAAATATTTTATATAAACTCTTAATTTTTCTTATCATGGCCATGATAACAAATAATTACAAGTTTTAATAAAGATCATTCACTCCTTTTTTAAATTTTTTATTATAAGACATTCACTCCTTTCACAACCTAATTTACACACTCCCCAGCCCATAAAAGCTCTAATGGGCAAGGTAGTTGTAGAGGTTACCTATCAATAATCGTGGACTGAGAGTATGCTTTCAAGGGGAATATATGCTGGTTAGAGGCTAGCAATAGGGTTGTAGATGGGTTTCCAATTCTCTGATTACCCGAAGGTTTCGATCCATTAATAACCGGGTTTGGGTCCTTATTTATGTCATGATAAGTAAATGGATCCAGATCTGGATCCTATTTTTGGACCTGTAACCTAAATGGTTCTGGGTCTGGTTTCACCTGGTTTTGACCTGTGGACTTGAGACCACACATATTACCCTAATTCTTGAAAAGTTTTTCTAAAAACTAGGTTTTCTCTAAAGTATTCTCTATATAAATGTGGACCCGGACCAACCCCATACATGGTTCCGGTTCTGGTTCCGGTTTTAGGTCCATCCTCTCTTTAACGGCTCTTGTTCCGGAACCAAGAAATTGATTTCGAATTAGTTCTGGTTCTAAGACCATTCTCTTAGTGACGGTGACGATTCTGGTTTCAGGTCCACCATGGACCCAGGCCGGAACCGATTCATTTACAACAAGACTAGCATCTCCCAGCTCCAAAATGGGGCCATCTGGAGACATCTTTGTCTGTGGTAGCTGATGGGGCCCATCAGTAAGTGGTCTGTATTAGCAAACTGTAGGCCCACATACAAAAATTGAAGTCCATGTAGTCGAAAGACTCCTTGTGGATCGACCCAGGTCCACTGTACAATTTAATTAATATTTCGGATGATGTTGATTAATAAGTACACTTGTGACTTGTAACATGATGGTGTTGCTTGATTGGACCGCTCCTATTAAATTATAAATCACTTATCGTGATTCACAGTAGTTAGTGATTTCTTTATAATCATTGGAGGATCTGGGGCGTTTTTAGCTTAAATTAGACCTCAATTGAACACAGAAGGCATGTGTCAGATCCAAAGATGACTCATCCAAGGAAAATTGCGTCCCATCATAGACATGGTGCCAGCCCAGATCCATTCGTTTACCTGTCTAAAATCCAAAGCCAGCATTGCATTCTGAATGTCAACCAAATGAATACATGGTGCATGGATAATAAAATCACAACTTTAATAAACACCGGTGGAAACAAAGTTCACAAATGAAATAATTACTCAGAAAGTATTTGAGGATTTTGATGCAGTAACAAAGGTTTTATTAAAAGAGGAGACAAAATGAGGCACAAGAAGGTGTCTCTACTTACGCCACAATTATATAACAAGCTGCTCGAATAATTTTTTTAGCCCCTTATTTGAAAAGAAAATCTGCCATAAAGTTAATTGACTTATACTCATGATGAAAGGTGATATTAATTGAAGAAGTTAGACTTTAAATCTCATTGAAGATGAATTGAAAATTTCAAAAATACACATTCTGATTAGAAACCTATGAAATCACATTAAAAGAGTTACTTTCTAGAAATCAAAAAGCTTTCAAAATAACTAGTATTTCTGCTTTATTAGAATTACAAACACCCATGCACTTAGAACTTAGAGAACATGAATAATTACGAAGTACCCCTTCAATACCCGCATCCTGACTTGCCACTTGCAACTTCACCGACATCGAATTTGCGCACACCCAAAGAGGAGGAAGAGTCCTTCAGGGTGGGGATGACGATGGTCCTCAAGCACCGTATAACCAAACACCAAATTGCAGACGTCCGAGCTATTCATCCACATCGTCCCTAACAAAACGAACCACACCCTCTCTATCATCGTACTTTGGACAAGGTCCCGTACTTTTCCACAGACCCCTAAAATTTAAACACACCCATTTCCTCCATTGGGTTTTATGTGTTATTTTTTGCCTTATTTTTCCATGATTGAGAAGGGTTGCTTGTGTTTTTCAGATTTGGTGAACAATCTTGGAACGATTGCAAGATCTGAGATGGAATGACTTCATGGAAGCAGTGGCTGGCGGCGCAGATGTTAGCTTGAATGGGTAGTGAGGCTCTACTTTGCGCGCTTGGTTACGAAGAGAGTGGTTGTGAGTTTGTGACGATAAAATACAATGGCGATGAGCAGTATGCGTGGGAGTAGCATGCTGGTGGGTCTTTCACAGTTACCACTTAACTAGAGATGCATCCGGACCTGACCTTGGAAGGGGCACCAAGATCATACTTTTCCGGTGAGGGGTTGATATGTTTGCTTTGCGTTTCTTCTGGTTTTTTTTTCTTTTATTTATTTTTTATTTTTTGAAGAACTTGCAGATGTTGACATGAATTTAATTACACTTGATTTTGTATAGCATTTCAAATGAAAAAAAAAAAAAAAGATAGGTTCTTCTTGAAATATAAGTTGCAAGTTTTTGATTGGCAGTTTACTTCATTCCTTTTCTCAGTGCAATCGAATCTTTCTTATTTCTTTATTTCCTACCGTGTGTTTTTACTTCTTCCCACTATGATATGGAATTTGTCTAACGGCATGTTCCTTTTCTTTTTTATTATTTGGGCCATCTACCGATATAGGGGTTGGTATGGTTATTCTCTCTTAATTAGTAATAATGCATTGGTGTAGATCTTTTAGTTCATTGATTTTTGTGTTCAAAATTTATGGATGTTTAGGCATTGTTCTCGTGTTGTCTCTAATTTTGTGCTCGAATTTAGTTATGCCGAGATGAAACTCTATAGAACTTGTTTGGCAACATTGTATTAAAATATTTTCTTGAGAATATGCTATATGAAACTTATTTGTTAAGAGTATAAAAGATTTTTTCCAACGAACAAAAGTAAGAGAATCATAAGATCTAAAATGTGGATCCACCTTTTAAGACACTTTATTATTGGCGACGTGGGACCCACTTGTAGAAGTTACAACGTAGTATCCATCTTTAAAAATTAGAACATGAGGCTCATATTCATAGGATTTATAAGGTATGCCTACTTTCATCAGAATTATAATGTGGGCCCACCATTGGAAAATTTAAGAGATTACAAGGTGAAGCCGAACTTTTTTCAATGTAAATGTGGGACCCATCTTTATAAATTATAACATTGAACACTTTTAACGTAAGACCACCATTTGTAACTACGTGGCTTACATTTAGAAATTACAAAGTAGAGCCACATTTTTTGTGATTTTGTACATATGATCCACGTTTAAAAATTGCAATGTGGTGCTTACCTTTGAAAATTATAAGAGAATATAATGTGGGACCATCCTATTTGTTAATTGTAAATAGGAGTTCTATTTTAAAAATTATGTGGTACCCAAATTACGTGGTACCCATTTTTAGAAATTAGAACATGAAACTACATTCATAGGATTCACAATGTGAGCCCACATTCAAAGGAATTACAATGTGGTTTCACCTTTTTTTGATTTTTTTTAAAGATTAAATGTTTTTTTGAAAGATTGAATATCTTTTTTTAAAAACTAAAAATGTGTTTTGAAAAATTAAATATTTTTTAAAAGATTAAATATCTTTTTCAAGGATTAATTTTTTTAAAAGATTAATTTTTTTGAAAGATTAAATATTTTTTAAAATATTAATTTTTTTGAAAATTAAATATGTTTTTTGAAAGATTAAATATTTTTCTTGAAAGATAATTTTTTGACCATATAAGTAACATTTAGAAATTAAAACATGGGGCTTACACTTAAAGGATTTATAATATGGTTCTACCATTATAAGAAATTAAAAATCATAATATGGACCCACATTTTGTGATTGTTAACATATGACCTACTGTAAGAATTAAGTAGTAGAATCATTTCGAGAAAATTAGGGATCAATGTGCCAGCAAGTTGTTTAAAAAAAAAGACGGAGTTTTTTTGTTCCGAACTTCTTATGCTAGCGGGTTAAGCACATATCATACATGTTTTCTGCAGGCTTATCTTGTGGGAACATAGGAATATCCCAATGCACGATGCCAAATGCACCCTTAATTAGTGTGCTTGATTTTGTGCTATATATGTGTTAAAAAGAAAAAGATGAGATATGTTCTTCTCGAAATATAGGTTTGCAAGTACTTTATTGGTACTTTGCTTTGTTAAGATTATTCCTTTTTTTCTTTATTTGGATCCTTTTTTTTTAAGTAGGCAGTGAGGTTTTTTTTTCAATAACTTTTATGTCTTTTTTAGTAGACTCAAATAATGCAACCATGAATACTTAGGATTTTTCAGAACAATTATTTTTTAATAATTTTAAATAATATTTTTAATTATCAGTCTCATCATTCTCATTTTTTATATTTTTATACCAATTTTAAAGTTAGATAACTTTATTGTATTATTCTAAGTTTTATAAATTAATTAGTTTATTTTTGTGCCCAAGTTTAAGCAACCTTTTTGCTAAATAAGAATATTTTTTATTTTAAACTGTTTTTAATAAAAAAAATGATAAATTTGATTATTTTTTTATTTTCTCCTTGGTTGACAAGGCCTTTGTTGAAAAGCAGTATTCTTATATCAATAGATTCCAAAATATTCTAATTTTTTAAATAAAAATTATTTCTCCAATCTTCCAATAGTGACATTTGAATGAATTATTTATTGAAGCGACACCTTGGGCCCACTCTAAAAAACTAATATTCTCCTTATCGAATATTTTCTTTCCAAAAATTTTATTTTTTTCGTGAGCATTAAATTTTTAGATAAATTTGAAAGTCATCTTTTTTCTTTTTTTAATTTTCAGCCCAATTTGATAGAGATCATAAGCATTACATATCACTTTATCGAAAGTTTTGCGTTTTGGTTACACTTTCATAAGATTTCATGAGCATACTTACATATTTTTATAAAGAAATATTATTTCTATTTTATTCTTTGTTTTTATATATTTTTAATAAATTTAATCTATTTTTAAAATATTCTCATTCTTTTAATTGTCTTCCACTTTTAAATTTCAAACATTTTGTTGTTATTTTAGAATGTTAATATAGCATTTTTCTTTTGTTATGGCCCTCATTGGGCCAGACCTTTGTTGTTAGTTTACACATAAAAGAAGGTGGGCTCGGGCCATTGTTCTAGAGATGGGTTTAATATATTTTAAGTGGGTTGGGCTTAGGTCTATCCTGAGCCACGCATGGACCCATTTTGTAACAGTCTTTAGATATTCATTCTCGTTATAAATTATTATTTCTACGACCTGGTCTTACAGCGGTACCGCTGCACCTCTTCTATTCAGATTCTTGTAGGACCTTGCTCCTGTGGGCCGCCACCTACAGCCGCCGGTAGGGGCAGAGCTCCACCAGCATATCATAGCAGGCACTCAACATCTGACGCCACCACAAGCTCGACCCGCAGAGGACCCACCAGTCAGCATGTCATTACAGTACTCTTGTTACGCCAGCTTGAGCCTAAACCACCTATTAGTTGGGTTGACCTAGTCAACCTGAAGGACATAGAAGTTGTCTTATTATTCAACATGTATAGCATGGATTGTGAACCTACACCATCTAAATTGGGTTGAACTTGCCAACCTGAAGCAAACATTCCAGACTTCCTCAAATAACAATAGGTATTATATAGTACCACTTCAATTGAAAGAAATGCACGTTAACTCTAAACGCAAAATTTTCTTAGTTGCACATTTGTATTAGTTGCAACTTCATTGTTAATTTTGATTTAGAGTTTTAATTTAAGAATGATTAAAATAAACACATTTTAAATTTTATTTTCTATTTAAAAATTAATAGAAACTCTTTTTTTTAATGTTGTCAAACATAGTGACAGCATCCTTCCTATCATGACTATATTTGAGCCTATATGGATTTTTTAAAGAAATGATGTTGTGTATTAAATCCCAGATAGTCTACATATAGGTTGGGCGCTACGGGGGTTCACAATTAAAGTAAGACGATTATAGTAACTCTTTTGAACTATATTTGAGCATATAAGCGTGCTCACCACTTAAAATAGATATTCTCTCTTAGCATTCTAAATTTTTTTTCAATCTCTTCCTTCTTTTTTTTTTTCCCGCTTATCCTTCTTTTCTTTATTAATTACTCTAGATATGTTCCTTCCGTTCATGCTTTTAAAACTAATGAGAAAATTTATTATTTATTACTTATTAAATAAATAGTAAAATATAAAAAAAACATAAGATTACTTTAGTATAATGTAATTTCATAAAAAAAGTTTAGACTTACCATTTTCCTGTGCCACCCATTTCCAATAAAGATTTTAAGACTGCAATATAAAAGATCAATAGTGAAGTACTATGATAAAGTCATGAGGCCACATATGATATGCACGAAAACACTAATTTTATTAACCACACCAAAATACTTAAGCACATCAATTTTTGATGGATAGAACTTCTTCCATCTGCATTCCCTTTGCCCATTCAGGAGCTGAAAATACCAAATCAAATGCCATACTTCAGTTTGTTCTTATTGCAAGCAGTGTTGGGAGGCAGCCGCCAGGATTCTTAGATATCGAGTATAGATCACTGCGGAAATAAATTTAAATGATAATGATTCAAGAATCATATCTACGAGATTTCTCTGACTTGATCTCGATCTTATAATAGTCTAAAAATCTCAAAATCTTCTACTGTATTCCTCTATGCTTGAACTCGCACCAGGGTGTGGCCTCTTCTGCGAATTTGTATATATTTTTTTTCTAAAGAGCAATAACGCATATTTATAGGCTACAATAAGGACCTTAAGAACGAAATAAGGAATAGGCTTCTTATAGAAATTAGAAACCCTAATTCGACCCAAATTAGAATCCTAGATTCATAAATTACAATTCAGTCCACTAAAGAATTATAATTGTACTCCTGTCCTTATTCTCAAAATAATATTTTGAGCTTCTTGTTATTAAATGCTTATTAATCTCCCCACATTAAGATTTCAGATATCCATCGATTAAATAATTACTGATGCCTATATTTAATCGATATCTTTATAATTCCTTGAGACCTTATACTTAATTTATTTGATATGTCGGATATTAAGTCCACCTGTAGGGTTTGACATAATCAAAATTTATAAGCTTCATCAAGGGGATATCATCAATCCCTATTACTGGACATGGATTTCGTCAATAAACTAATATGCACCATACACGTAGTGTAGTCATCCAATTTACTGAGATTATTGACCCACAAAAGGTCTCACTCTTTTGTAAATCAAAATGCTAAATATTAAATGGACATATCTATTATTTATATTGGGATTAAGAGTACAAGCTCTCATAATAACCATTTGGATGTTAATAATCTTATATAGTCAGTATAAATATAATAATCCAAAAGTGGTCATGTTCAATACACACAAAGTGTACTAGCATAACGAGTCGAAACTATACTGTTTCCTGCAGCCAAGACAAGCCTACTAAAACATCATGCTACAATCGTACCGATGGTGTGTCCAGCTCCATCTAGATTGTAAACAACAATAACTTATATTCTATAAGAATCGACAAATTAGTCTTCCGTGCGTAAGCTGAACTCTACACACCAACTTGTCTACTTTATAGAATAAAAGACGCACTTATACACAGTAAATAATAATACAACAATTTACCCATACAAATTCTCATTAAAATGGAAAAAACAAACTTTACTAATAAGTAAATCAGTCAAAGAAAAATATATAAAAGTATGCTTTTAGTATAAATTTTCAACAAACAGATCTTCCAACATTTTGCTAACTTAGCATGCAAAGGATAAAGATGGAAAAAAATAAGAGGAAAAAGTTATGACCTATAGTTATAGCAAGATAAATAACAAGGAAACAGAACTGAACCATTTGCATGATAGAAAACACTTTTATTGCACATAGGCTGCACAACATGTCAGTTCAACCACAATCGCATTGTCTCAGGGAGTCATACGAACAAAAAACACGGCAGTTAACCCAATAGGCACTAAAGATCATTCATTTAGACCATTCCTTATGCTACTAATGCCAAAATATCCACAACATCTTATAGGTTGGAATGCGTCTCTAAGCATATCAAGCAATATGCATTTTCACACTCCTCACAAAGTTTTAGTGTACATTTGGATGCTTTGCACAAAACAGAATTGTGCATTATATTTGTAAAAATACCTGAAACTCATTTGATGCAAAGGCAGCAGAACGTTAAAAGCCAAAAATAAATATCTCATAAGCGCGATTCCAACTTTCTACATCACCCCAAACACACTGCTTTCTCCAACCATTCATTCCTCTAAAACAAAGGTATGAATGTTAATTTACGATACATCCAACTCTACCTTTAAATGGCATGTTGCATTCCGCAAAACATATGTGTTTTTTTTTAATCAGTAACGAAAACTTCCATTAAAAGAGAAAAAATAAAATGAGAAGAAATAAAGCGACAAGAGATATAAGAGTATAGTACCTTATACATTAGATTATATAATGATCCGCTTCCAAGGAAACAATCTATTTACCCCTTTTCTAGTTAAAGCATCTGCCATAGAATTTATCGTGCTTAGCTTGTGACGAAATACTACATTAATACTTTGAGATAAAGCACGAATCTTATTAAAAATGAATTGAAACTTCCAATGATAAACTTTTCGGTTGGATACCCAAGCGTTTACATTAGAAGAATCGCTTTCTATAACAAGGCTACGATTAAAACTTCTAAAACAAAGTCAAAGCATTTCCGGAATAACTTAAACTTTTGCTTCATTTGAATCACAAATACCTATATTCTTAGAAAACATAAATAACCCTTGAAGTTACAAAGCACACCTCCAATACTAGTTGATCCTGGCTTACCTCTTATAGCTCCATCAATACATATGTAAACCAACACAATCAAATTGCGTTAAGGAAAATCTTGGCAAAAAATATGAGATGTTGGATCTGGTGAACTGAAATCAGCCAATGTGTCGTGTATTTGACCAAACAAACACCCAATAGTACAATGACTAAACTGTTTCTCCCCGGTCCTAAACTAGCTATTCTAATCAATTCAAGGGCACATCCAAACACCACCAAACAGATCTCAAAGAAGAAGAAGAAGAAAAAAAAAAAAACACTCAATGAATGAAACAATTGCAAGAAGACAAGTACATAATATTTTGTGTGCATGTGTCAAGAGAGATTAATAGAGATGATATATGTAACCAATTAAAAAAAGTATCAACTGTGTCCTATTCAACCCACTCTTAGAAATCACATGGTGTTCTCCTCTTTAAAGTATGGATCAGCAGATGCATGATCAAAGTGAGAACAAGTCAAGGAGTTGCTTGCTTTTGCCATATTGTTCTGTAGCCCAAAACCATATCCTCTTTGTAATCTTATCACAATAATCTCCTTCTTCCCTACATGACCAGTACTAATTTAAGCCTCCCTCCATATGATACGTCCAACATCTTGTCCTAACCCATCCATGAATTTTCAAAAATTTCTTTTCCTCACTGTAATTTAGTCACAGTTGTGGTGAAAAGGCACTATGTTTTGGATCTTATATGTACAATACCATGTTAACCAATTAAATCTTGTCCTTTTTCACTAAAATTCCTACACAATTTCTAGAATTATATTTTCCCGAATAAAAAAGCTTAGACTCTTCCACATGACAGTAAGATTTCCACATGACAATTTCATGGTACCCCCACCTAAATAAAAAGTAATGATCTAAAGAATCTGTGAAAGAACTTCTATCCCCAGAGAGAGCTCCTTGTATACATTGTAATGAGTGAAGGGAAAATGTAGCAAAGAGGGCAGAGACGATTGTTTGTTTTGGTTAATGGGGTGGTTTGGTGAGAGAGAGGACCGACACCAACACCAACACCAAAGAAATATGTTATTATTATTATTATTTGTAATGAGACTATGAGCATCTGATTTATTTGGCAGCATGAAATGCATTTTCGAGAGAAGGCTAGGGGCTCACGAGAGATGCGTAAGACTAGTTGTGTGGGCCCATTTGATAAAAAAGAAACCTATTTACAAATATTAAAAACCTTGGGGGTATATGCAAAAAACTCTACATTTTTTAGATTTTTTTTAGCTAATTTGCTAATTCATTGTTGACTTGGATTTTTTTTATTATCATCATAATTGTTGTTGTCAAGGGAATTTCATCTTTCTTCATCTCAATGTCGTCACTTTGTTAGAGGTGTGCACCACTGAGAATTCATGTTTGAAAGGGCCGCTGAATCATTCTCCTCAATGTGTGAAATAAGGGTATACAAAAAATCCGTCGATTGATAAAACCGATCTAATCTGATCGGATCCACGATTTTTTAACTAATCCGATGATTAATGAATTGGTTACGGATTGAAAAAATCCTAATTTGTTAGTAACGATTTGGTGACGAATTTTATCCTTAATCTACAGATTTAAACTAATCCGAACTGTTGAATTAAAAAAATATATTTTTCATTTTAAAAATATTAAAAGACAATAATTTCCATTGTAATTTCCTTATTATAGTGGATAAAGTAAGTGAAATAGTGAAAAAAACTATTAGCGGATTGAATGGTTTAAATCGATCTGAACCGTTGACCCACGGTTTGGTTTGGATTGGTTTTAATGAGCAACGGATTGGTTACGGATTATAAAACTATCAATTCTTAGGTAATGATTTGGTGACGGATTTGGCTCAATTCGATCTAATTCTAACTGTGTACACCCTATCGTGAAAGTATTCAACAGTGCCAATACCACTAGTGGTGGTGTTGTGTAACTCCTGTGCCATGGCCAATGGCACCTCCCCCCTGCTGTATTACCAACAATCAGATCTATTAACTCCCCTACGAATTCGCATATACCCTAATTTCACTGAATTAATTTACTTCCTTTTTGGATTCAATAGCAAGAAAGCATGCTATCAGCTACTCTTTTTATAATTTACTAGCGCTTCATGGCTAGCGGCTAAAAATGTAATTGTATTTTTAAATAAAGATATTTATAAATATTTAAATGAATTATAAATAAATATTAACATATTAATCATTAATAATAGTAATTAAAATAAAACTTTCTAAATCAAATGTTTCAAGGATTAAATCAGTAAAATAAGACTATTAAATTATCTAGCATGTGGTATTGGAACAATGAAAAGTTGAAGATTAATTATGAATAATATAACACATGATGAAGAAGAAAATGAATAATTACATTTTTCTATTTGAGAAGAAAATGAAGAAGGAAATGGCACAAATTATATTAATTTTAAAATTTATATTTGACCTTTAATTATATGAAAAATTATAATTATTTTCCAAAAATACTTTCCCATATGAAGCCCATGCACTGATATCACGGACCCTACTAATTATTAATGTGGCTCAGATACATGCACGTGCCACATTATGGTCCTTTACTAGTATAAAATAGAGCTCTTTTGAAACCTTTATATATAAGTACCTAGTAGTCGGTAGACACCTTTATATAAGTATACCCCTCCATTTCAGTGATTGTATAGTTGCTCAAAATCGAAGTAACCCTTCATGTGGGTCAATCAATGAGGACCACTGAAAGGTGATTTCTAAGAAAATATAAAAAATTAAACATAGTTTGGGCCATCTATAGATGAAAATAAAATAGGTTTACCAATCAAAGTGGTTTCTTTGGAAATATGAAAAATAGAACATTGTTTGCTCCCATCTATAGATGAGAACAGAAAAGGTATAGTTGAACCCCAGTGGATAGCTTAGCTAGAGGTTGCGGGTTTAAATTATGCTACCACATTGAGTCCATGTGGATTTACCCAGCTCCCTAGAGCCCTAAGGGATTAGACCGGCTCAAAGGGTTAGGACAGCCTTTGTTAGCCTTAAAAATAAAAAAAAATCTTATCTATAGAGGCCAATAAAATATTTAGAGGAAAATAAAATATTTTTGCACCAAGTGTTCTTTTTAGGCACAGAAATAACATAGTGGTAGATATTTTACGAATAGATAAGAAATGGAGAGTAGAAATGAGTCCTTTTAGGAATGAATGGTGCAATATAAATTTAAATTCAAGCTTCAAATACATAAAGAAGATCATTCGGGAAAGAAGATATAATAAGAGAATAGGTATAGTTTGATTAGAGATAGGAATAAAGAGGAGAGGAATCTAAAAAACTTCTGGTGCAATGAAATATCAAACATGTTGATGAAACGTAAAAGGGATTTTTATGAAATAATTAATTTTAAGTTCTAATTAAACCATATTATAAAGAAATATAATAAAATGACTAATTTGTGGTTCGTACCTATTTTTTGACAAAGATACCTCAGTTGATGATATCCTTAACTGTTGATGATATCGTTAATTTTCTTTTATGGAAAACACCCCAACGTGAGGCACAACGTGTTCGATGAAATGTCTGAATGAACCTTGAGTCATGAAGAGGATTTGAATGGAGGCATTGATGTTGGAGTGTGAAATGAGGACATATATGTTTCGTTTAGTGAGCATTATAAATTCTTATTGAACTGTGGATGAGTATGTGTTGTTTTTAATGGTGATGAAAGTGATGTTGAATGAAATGTGAAGATGGTTTGTGCTTGTTTGTGTGAGTTTCGACGATGAAGGTGCTTGAATGAACAAAACATGGGTGACAACGTATTTGATGAAATGTCTGAATGAACTTTTGGCCATGAAGAGGGTTTAAATGAAAGTATTGATGTTGGAGTGTAAAATGGGTACATACATATTTCGTTTGGTGAGCATTATAAATTCTTATTGAATTGTTTTAATGGTTATTAAAGCGATGTTGAATGAAAGGTAAATATGGTGTATACTAGCTTGTATGAGTTTGGATGATGAAGGTGCACTAGTTTTGATGGAAGTAAAACAATGAAGTTAATATTTAGCCTAAGAAAGATAAAAAGAACACAAAAGAAAATTAAAAAAAAATAAACATACATGTTGGAAATTTACTTTGTTAACTAGATTCGAGAAAATTTAATGAAAGAAAATAACCTATAAAAATGAAGAAAAAGAAAAAAAAATTTTCATAAAGAAGATAAAATAAATTTTTTCATGAAGAAGATAAAATACAGTTAAGTATTCATTGGGGTTTTAATACATGCACTTGATGATATTGTTATCTGAGTTGATGATATCATCAATAGTTGAGAATATCATCAACACGGATATTTTCGTCAAAAAATAGGTACAAACCACTAACCAGTCATTTTGTTATTATTATTTTTTCATAATATGGTTTAATTAGAGTTTAAAATTAATTATTTAGTAAAAATCCCAACATAAAAACATCCCAAAATTGAAAGAAAGAAAAATAAAAAATACCTTAATAATCCTATAGTAATCAATATCAATAGTGTAAATGATCCAATCATAGAATCCATATCGATGAATAGATGAATATCTCCAGCATTCCACGTGCTTAAAATGATATGACCCACCTTTGCCCACGCTAAGCTTGGGACTTAATTAATAACAATAAATAATTCAATTGAGAGAGCCAAAAAATTATCATTACTACTAATTACGAGGGCAAAGAGAGGGAAAATATCATTTAGATTAAGTCATTCTTGATAATTCAAGGAATTACATGTGGGCAATTAACTCAGCCATTAAAACATTTTTATGACATTATTACAAAAAT
The DNA here is from genome assembly GCA_037013555.1 of Sextonia rubra. NCBI lineage: Eukaryota > Viridiplantae > Streptophyta > Magnoliopsida > Laurales > Lauraceae > Sextonia > Sextonia rubra. Next base: position 10,010,543 of record JASUAD010000007.1, on the reverse strand, counting down.
CATCCCGTGGATGATATCATCACCATATGACATTAGTGCACCCTATTGATGGGAGATGGTTAGGATGGCTTTATTCGTCCACAATTATCAAGACATCATCACATCAATATTTTATTTACATATTAATAATGTTTAATAAAAATTAATTATAATTTTCTCATGGCCCATACGTTGAACTGCTAGGTTTTTTTTTTTTTTTTTCTAATGACCCAAGGTATCCTTCGTTAACCCAGCCTTCAGGCCTTTGGCCTTCAGCCCAGGGATAATCAGATTCTGATGAGCAAAGACTATTTCTTGGGAAATACATACATGGCCACATATATATTACCTGAATTACACAAGGGGTGGAAGTCAAACTCGTCTTAGGGAGTAAACCTAAGGCTCAAACCAATTGACCCTAGTAATAAATTAAGAGGGCTTTGGTTGAGTGCTATTAGTTGACCCATCAACCCAACCCCAACTTGACTACACAGGCCAAACCCTAAACCCTTTAGCACAAAAACATGTTTCAAGACAATCCCTGCAAGTCGAAGAAGAAATCTAACAGCAGAAGGGCTGCTAGTTACCCTAATAGTAAGAGGTTAATAGCCTCATGAGGGTTTAAATTTCACCAGGAACCTGTCCTCACCCGAGGTCCCCTTTCTTCACGGGAGAGTTTTTTAACTTTTTCTGAGGTCCCTTGCCTCACCTGAGGGTTAGGAGCCCTATTCCCCATAAGATTGGGATTAAAAAAAAAGAGAGACAATGTTTGCAAGCAGAAGAAAAAAGAAAGAAAGATAGAAAGAAAATCTAAAATTTATTTATGGATATGTGAGGTGTTAACTAAAGAAAGAAAGAAAGAAAATCTAAAATTTATTATGGATATGTGAGTTGCTAACCTAAGATCTGGTGTAGAAGCCTTCAGAGGAAAAGTTTGGCAAAAAAACTCGCCATTTTAAGGTCAACGAGAAGGGTTTGTGCTCGACTGCTCTACAACAAAATAATCTGTAAGGTTGAAAAAAAAAGTGGGATTCTGCTTAAACTGCACCCAAAGATGCCCACATTAGTGTGCCCCGAAAATTCATCCTGACAGGTATCATTTCCCTTATATGGACAAAAATGTCAGGATCCAAGTATTCGTCACGTTGGGTTTTCATGGGCTAGGTAGGGATTGGCTGAGGCATAGCGGGCCCAGCCCAAGCTGAATATGGGCCATAATGTCGAGCGCAAGTCCGTTAATTAAGTCAATTGGGCTGGGAACCAGGCTTTTTTCCACTTGCAGAAGCTCTCTAGCAAATGTTAGACAAATAACCACTAAATTACAAGCACTCCTATCAAGGCTGGGCTGGGCACTATCACTCACAAACTATTCTGGAAATAGCATGGACCCAGTCAATTGGGCTTGGACTTTCAAGTAATCAGACATGACTTTCTGGATCGGCAGTTGGCATGTTCAATCTTCTGGTCAAAGAACGGTTTAACTCCTTCATTTTCTGGCGACCATATTTTTAATCTTTCATTCATGACTATTATTGATGGACCCTACTACTAATACCATTGCATGTTGAAATTCTCTTGAAGTTAATATTACTATTTGAAAGAAAATGTGTTCTGCATAATGCTTGATATCAGCTACTCAAAACATATCTACATGGGAATTTGAATCTACTCAAAATGTTGGTTTGTTACAGTCATCTCCTTTACATTCCTATTAAAGATGGGTTATTTTAAAAGCTTATAAATACATAATGAGTTTTTTACATATATCCCTCTGAGGTTTATAGAATTTGTAAATAAGCTGCTATGATTTTAGTATTTATATATACCCCATGTCTGTTTATTTCAATACCTTATGTGTCTCCAATATCAGTAGTCTTAATTAGAATAAGCAACCACCAAGAGATCTATATTGAAATTTTATAAAAATAACTGCTTTGCCCTTACATCTATTAAAAAAATGAGTTTGTCATTATTTATAAAAAAACATACTATTATTTTATCCTAAGATCTGATTGTTTTTCTCTTAATAATTCTTCAATGCACGTGAAGCCAAATTATGTGTTTCGAAATATACATCAATCCAACAATGGGTCATGTATGAATTTGGTCAATTATAACAAATTATAAATATGGGTTATGATTGATTTGAATTTAACAAAATGAGTCCCATATTGATAAAAATAGATTTACATATGATTACTCTCTCATACTAAATGCGTTATACTAATGGTCATATTACAAGCTTGAGAGAAAAATGAATTCAAGCCTTTGAAATTATGTATATAGGGATAAAGAAGTGGGTAAAACTGTCATTTTCCTCTAAAAATATATGGTGGTTGTGAGGCTACTGATTTTGAGACATAAAAGGTATTAGAATAAAAAGGTAAGGAGCTATATGCAAATACTAAAACTAGAGGGGCCTATTTATAAATCTGAAAAACCTTATGGGGCATATACAAAATACTCATGTAGAATAGAAGAAATGTTGGAAGAAATAACTACAAGAAATAGACAACTCGCCTTCATTCAAATATAAAGGAAATATGATGCCTCATGACTTCAAGATTTTAAGAAGGCTATGCATACCTAATTTTTGACTTTAACACTACCATCACCTGTCAAGGTGTGAGTACTAGCAAGTTAAAAAACATTTGAGAGTATGCTGTAAGTCAAGCTTTAACATGTTAAGTATCTTGAATTTTTTTCCCCGAATCTAATATTCTTCACTCGAAATTCGTATAGATATGACACTGAGAAAGCTTTAGCAAAATGAAATTAGTATGTTCACGTTTTATTCATGGAGAATGTAAATTATGAAAATTGATGCCATACACCTAATTGGGTTGCAATTTCCTTCTTGGAAACATATCTCAAGTTTGGAAAAGCTGACATACAAATTTGTCTTCTCTTAACTCTCTTTAAGATATTATTTTTATATTTTCATTGATATTATCATTTCATAGTTCCTAACTTTTGACTCTACAATAGATGGATACATTGACCATGTGAAATGCTACATGAACATCTAACTTTTTTTTGGGTAAAAAGATGAACATCTAACTTGGACCATCAAGAAAAGACTTCTTAAAAATGAATTGTATACGGCAGTTAAGGATATATCGTTATGGTTCTGTAGTTTCTAACAAAAAAATTGTATAAATAAAATATATCTTCACCCTCGTATGTTTATAGTTTTATGATTAATCACCTGTAAAAATTTTCTACTCTTGGTATATTCTATCGGAAACTTCATTTTTACTTTTACAGGTAATTTTGTCAGCCTAGACAATTGACTCTACTGGATAGATGTTGTGTCCCTTCTACTTTTGATGTTTACTTCCATTTTGAATTTTTTATTTCTTTTCTCACATTGGTTATCTTCTACTAATTCAAATGCAACTTGATTTTACTTTCACAAATATTTTATACTCATCCTTCAAAAATCTTGTAATATATTTTTTAAATATATTATGTTATGAATTATGTTGCCCTTGGTAGACATGAAAGCTTTTTTGCTAGTGACAATTGATGCACACTCACCGTGAGTGGACCTATCATGGTGGCCACGTTAGTTACAAATCACATGTAACTACTTCAAATGTTTTCCAATATTTGCACTTGAACGTGAGATGCAGATTTGCAACAAGATGGCTCACTATGATTGGTGCACTCAAGGTGAGTGTGCATTAATTGTGATAGATAGTTTGGACTCTTCATCCTATGTTTTAGCTCATATGATGATTTAGATTCATTGCTAATTTGCTTGAATTTATTGAGTATTATATCAATATCACTATATGTAATTCTTGGCTTAACTGCACAATTGTTCTGGATAGAATTGAAAGCAATTAATTCCAGCGTTTAAACATGCATCCAACTGAATAATTTTGGCCAACTTAACATTTTATATGATGATGTGACTTTGTCAAGCGTATACGCTTCATGTTTCAACCTAGGTGATTTGAAAATATTCTCATATTGACAGTGATTAAGAATTAATAATGATAATATCCGTTATTGGAAAATATATGAGCTCTTTATTTTCATTGTGGAGTCCACAGCCATACCAAGCATAAAAAGCTATTGTTTTATCCAAAAAAAAGAAAAAAAAGGAAAATTGCACCAAACATGGATTGCCAACACTGCAGACATTATTTCCCATGGACTCCATTTGGTATGAATTTAGATAACATGTCATTTTTCTCATTCTGGGAAAACATATGTACACAATGTACCTTTATTTACATCACAAAGAAATTGGAGGATTTTACGGGAAGAAAACCACACCCACCGCCCCCCCCCCCCCCCCCCCCCCCCCCCCACACCAAAATGGCCCATGCACTACCATTTGTTCATGCATGGTCGATTTAGGGGGCTTTCTCTGATAAAATCCTTAAGAAATTAAGAAACAAGGTGATGCGAGAAAAGATGAAGGGTGAACTCCAGTTTTGTTTCCTCACCCATTTTCCATTTTTTTTTTTTTTTGAGAAAGGAAGATTATATTTAAAGTTTGATTCTTTTATTTTTACGAAAGTTTCTTATCTTATTATTGGGGTAATTTGGTTAACTTAAGAAAGTAATATAATATTAAAAAAAAGAGATGTGCTAAATGAACTACAAAATGGACTCCGTACACTAACGCTTTTCAAAAAAAAAAAAAAAGGAAAAAAAAAACTAAGGTAAAATTGCCAAATGCCCCCATCCATCTCCCCACTCATCTTTCTCTCCTCTATCCTCCCCTTCCCCACCAGCGATGGCCGGAGCCACCCGATCTCCCTCTCCTTCCCCTTTCCCTCTCTCTCTCTCTCTCTCTCTCTCCCCCTATTGCCGTTGACCTAATTTTATTTTTTTTTTTGTAAGTTTGTACCAGTTTTGTCATAATTATTTATTGGATATGGATGAAATTGACTCAGACCCAATTCATTGCAGTTGGCGCAACTGTGTTTAAACTTTCTTTGTTAGTCAATGCATTTATTACTTCTATATTGACCACAGATAAACAATACCCTGAATTGCATAATCCTAGCATTTATATTAACAGTTTTGATAATTTCTTTCTCAAGCGCCATTGTATTATATATTACAGTTGCTAATTTTGATTGAACCAATTTCAATCTTGACAACTAAATTGTAAATTTATATTATTAGTCTTTTTTCAATTATTAAGTTATATAAGGGAAACTTTAGTCAGTTTATTTATTAAATATGGTTAAGACAACTCTCTCATTTGTTTTTTGAATCCTATTAATCAAAATCAATCTAAAGGTATCTTACAAAAAAGGATTTCTTAAAAATAATATGGATTTAAAGGAAAACCTACACTTTCTTAGTTAAAAAAAAGGCCATGTCTATATCAATCAATAATGTAAAATTAGTTTGGCCAAAATAATCTTGACAATTATGACCTTATATATTTTATTTCTTTTAGAATCATATCCAATAAATCTAATTATACCACTTTACCTTGAATAAGACTCATTTATAACATCAACCATTCTTAAAATATTTGATATAAATTAAAAAAAAGTTAAAGTATTTTTGTTTCTTACTCCTCATAGAACTTTTTTATTTTGTAATTTTTGGATATTGACACTAATAAAGTTCTAATTGTAATTAATTCATGTAATTAATGAATATGTCTAAAATTGATCCCCATCAATACTACTATGACAAATTTTTATGTATTTTAATGTCCATGCTTTAAGCATGGGTGGTCAAGCTAGTCTTAGTCTGACATTAGAGGAACAGAATCAATCAAGTTCCACTGAGCATCCTCTTTTAATGGAGGAGTTGAAGATTGTCCTCCCACCCAAAAAAAAAAAAAAAGGAAATAAGAGAAAAAAAAGGGTTGTGCAATCAATGGTCCAATTTGTTCTAACAAAAAAAAAATCAAAATAACATGATGCAGTTCCATGTTCTAGTGGAAAATTATAATACTAATTACACACTTTAACATATGCATGCACCAAGCTTGTGCAAAAAATCACCCCTTGGGAAAAAACATGTAGCATTATTCTGTATTGGTGGCTAGGACACCTCATGATTTAAACTTTTTTTCTTAGACAACACAAGTCAAAACCAAGGGTGAAACTGGAATTTGCCCTTTGATGTGCCCCTTAGGAGGCCAACATTATGAAGGTCCCTTAACAATGATAAAAATCATAACACACATCGTTTGTCAGTGAAGACGAGATGTTCTCCCAAGAGAAGCGTCTCAGGGTTCCAGCGTTTGATACTTTCCTGTCATCAGAAAATGGACTACTGCAACTCTGGCAAGATTAAGCCGAAAATGTGAAGCTGTTCATTAGTTATCATAGGGTTTATATCCTCCCACAAATGCTTTTGTTGAGTTTCACAGAGGAAGATGTGATAAATTTGGTGGAATGACTTGCATGGATGCAGCTTTTGACTTCCAGTCTTCGAACTCTCAACTCAAAATAGTTTCTTCCTTAATTAGTTCTTTCAAATCTATGGTCACCTCTAAACCCATGTCCAACAGAGACGTAACCATCTTGTTGATATCACTTCTCAAGGAACTAGCCAGCTTCTGCCCCACATAAATAGAAAGGAATATGATAGCCAGGAATATTAGAACAAAATGCAGGATTCAGCGGCTTTACTCAGGCAGAAAAGGAAAATGCAGAGTTAAATGAGAAAGTCTTTTAATATGGTAAACAATGTTATACGACTAGACTAGGCATGGAATCTCACAACGACACTCTAGAGCTTATGACCAAGCCCTTGCAATTTCTTCCAACACCATCACATGAGAAAAACTGGAAAAGGTTTGACTATGAAAAATGCATGGATGAGGAAAAAATGAGGATTTTATCAAGAGACCCTTCTGTCTACAAGTCAAATTTGACCATATGAGTGTAATTAAGCAAATAGTTATATTTTTTTGAGATTCACATGTGTGCCCCATGTGTGCCCAAATCCTCAAATCAACTTGGAAATAACCCAGCACCCAAAGGCACTTAACTTGGCCAGCTGAAGAGATGCACTGGTCATGGAAGTCAACAAATTAAATCAATTTTTTTTTTTCGTTTTTTCCCTTTGAATTGTAACAAATTCAATCACTTTAATGGGCTGTTGAGATATACTGAAATTCACAATCATAGTTACCTTCCTGTTTGCTTTCTTTTGCTGCTTTACTACCTCCAGAGGCCATTGGCTTACAAGTTTCTTAAGCTCCACTGCAACATCTGGTTTCTTTGGATCAGGCAAACCCTGTTTCAGACACAGATTAATGGCTGTTTCTAAATCCCCAAAAGTACTTCCAAAATATTTTGATCGCTAAATAAACAGTATTAAAAGCAAGCAGTGCTTAAAGATCATTTTCACCATTGTTACACATTCATTAGTCTTCAAACTGAGTAAATGGCATGCTTATGATCCAAGTATCATAGTACCACAAAGGAAGTATGAAAAAACCAACCTTGACACATACTATCAGCACCCATGTCCATCCATCCACCTCCTCATTCTCCAATTACCTTGAGATTCAGATTTCGGGGTGACACTTGACAGTGATTCACCTTCACAAATGTACATTTGTGGGTACAAGTTCAATGTTGAATCAAGTGGTGTCTCGTGTGAGGTTTTCTGTATGGAGGATTGGAATCAGACTTGGTTATGGGGTTGTCACATTTTTGGTGATTATGTGGTTTTTGAGATTTTTGGGCTTGGACATTTTTTTAAAGGATTTGGAGAAAACTTTGAAAAGGATACTTTTGAATTTAAAATGTTTTTTGGTATCGCATTAGAAGTTATGGTATTTATATATTGATGAGATTTTCAAGCTTTTGATTTGGGAATTGGATTTGATTGCTTGGCAATACTTTTCGTTTGCTATTATAATGTGAACTCATTCAAAAGATATTATATATATATATGAAACGCTACAAAATTCCCCGGGTGTGTTTCACTGAAAAAATAGCATTTTTATAGCCTATGAGATTTTAACACATGTCATCTAATCTTCTTAAAATTAGTTATCATGTATTCTTTTCCTTTATACTTGTAAGGTGATAGATTTTCATTAGACATGTCAAAAGGGGTAAAAACTCCCCATTTAAAAAAGAGGAGTTTTCTAGAATTCCTATATATATATATATGGGAAATAATCCTATGAGAACTAATTCTCACCTTTGTTTTGTGAGAAGTCTAGGTGGGGCCAATCTATCATCTAATCCAAATCTTGCAATACACGGAGACCCCTCGATAGTCACACGCCCCAAATTTCCATGAGATCCGAATTTACTGGACCACTGGATCGACTGTGCACCAATCCAAATAGACTAGATTTGTGGGTTACGGATGATATATATATATATATAAGGAAATATTCATGCAGATCCGTCCCTCACCATATTACGGTGAGGGACAACATATTGGGGCCGACTTTATGATCTATTCGAACCATCTACACACAGGACCCCTAAATTACATTGGATCCATAAAGTTTTCACCTATCACAATGGATTGGGCCATTGGATCGAGGGTCAAGTTTTTTTCCCTTTAATATAAGTCTTAACATTTATGGATGAAGGCGTTAGAGGCATGGGATTGACCCCAGACTTGATATATGGACCCATCTAAGATATCTCTTTCCATCCCCCCTAAGTCCAATGATCAGTAGAGCCCATCAAGTTTATCCCTCAGAAATTAAATAGGTCGAAAATAAGTACCCGGTGCCTACTTCTATGGGTTAGGACTAGGTTGAGATCGGTAAATGGTATCCATTGCCATCCCTACCTAGAAACAAGAGTGGAGACTGTAGACAATACAACAAATTGAGATGTCCACACATGTAAAAAATTAAATTATAGACCACAGAGACATTTTTACATTTAAAATTAAATCTATAATAATGAGTTTCTCATAATATGAAGTGAGTGCAAAATGATATATACCTGGCTGAGCATATGAATGATGGTTGCTGCATTCTCAGGCTTCCCTTCAAGGAGATAACCCTGCAGAAAACAAGCAAATAAGAATTACAAGTACTTCAAGAAATGCCTTGGAAGGTATTGAAAATATAAGCGGTGACTACATCAGAATTATAAGATATGTTCCATATATAAGTGAAAAAGCTGTAACAAAACAAATGTGTGTGTCTGATATTGCAAATTGTGCATACTTTTTGTGTATTTGTACTGTGACATCTATGTGATTCAAATTATCAGGAAATGGCTCTGATGTTCTCTCAATATTAATGGAAATTGACAGTTCTTTTTGCGGATATCTAATCTGATATCATATCCCCAGAGTATTTTTACATTTATTCTGATATCAAGTTTTTTTGTTTTGGAAAAATTTATCTTGATATATCAGGAAATCATGGTAGCTGACCCCAAGATAGTTGGGGCTTGGACGAGGCTTTGATGATGATGATGATGATAACAGGAAATCATGATGGCATACCCTTAAATCAGCCTTGTCAGAGATAAAAGTCAATATTGATTATCTTCAGCGAAGTCAAACAATTTAAACTAATTACTAAATGATATGCCAATACTGAGAAATGTAATTGATGTACAACTAAATTAATATTTGAAATCATTTGAGTGTATTAAGAACTCAAAATGAAGTGAGAAATCTCAACCTGAGGAACCAAATTATGTTGCTAACTTGCTAAAGTCATTTCCGAAAATCCACTGAAAATAAGTAATCATTGATAAAAATAAGACTGGTTCAAGGACAAAAGGCTGGCATTCTACAGAATAGTACAGCAATTAGATCCGTGTCGCAACTTGGAAAATTTTGATCAAGCTAACTCATACCATGGCCCTCTTTGTAACAAGGCTTCCAAATAAACTTCTGTCAACAACATTGCAAATAGAGTTCTAATGCTTGAGAATGTCCATTTAATTCCTCCCACACAATATCTATGGCTATATTATAAACATTGAATGCTATAATTTATCATCAAAATCTCATGGTGCCTACAGAAATAATGGTAATTTCATAAAAATTCCTCTAAACCTAACATCAATATCAACAACTTTCATAAATTATGAAAAGAAAGATCACCTTGGCACAAGAAAACCCAGTCTCAAGAGTGTGCTGCTTTACAGACTTAGCTCTCAGTTCCTCAATTTCCCATATTGATTGCACATCCCCTACAAAAATAAAATTAGGAGCATTTATGCCTATGAAGCCAAATACTTTTTACTGAGAAACACATTTTTTTTTTGGGAGAAACCATATGAAGCCAAATATGTGGAAACCGTAGTCTTCAGTGCATCTAAACTGATCATTTTTCCATTATTCATGATGCAGTTGCATGACTGTAAATCAATCCCCACTGATTGACCAAAATCTACCTAAACCAACACATTACTGGTCAGCCATGAAGCTTGTCTCTGATGCACCTGAAAGAATAGTATTAAAAGAAGCCATAACCTTGAATGACAATATGTATATTGGGGGAAACAAAGATCCAACAGCAAGGTTTTTGAAATCTACAACTCAGTTTATTGTTTTAAGAAAGCAATTCTGAATGACACAATTTTAATGCATAAAATTCAGGCCTTTGACAGGAAATCTTCAAGGATGAATTTACACCTGAATTGACATAAAGCAAACATTCTAAATTTTTTAAGGTAACAAAAAAGAATAGTGGTACGACCTCGTTTGGCAGCAAATTCCATCCATATGCCAAATGCAGTTCGATGCAGTTTCACTCCAGCCTTGATAAATCTTTTCGAATACTTTAAGATTAAACCCCAACTACCCATATTGTAGCAAATACTGCAAATTGTAACCAGAAGTTTTAATCAAATATCAAAACGAATATAAAGCCTTGACCACTGAGTATACATAATTTGATATTTGATGATAAGAAAAGAAATAGCCACCCAAAGATACTCTGAACAATGACCGAGCATTTAGAAAATCATAGCACACAAGCACTAGGAAAAGGAAACCATGCTACCAACTTGACAGTCACAAATTGTTGAGAAAGAACAGAACAAAATGAAGAAACGAAAAAAAAAAAAAAAAAAAAAAGAGAGGGATTCCTCCTATCAAAAAGATTCAGTGGTCCTGTAGACTCAAGATTATACACTATTTAGTTATGGGTAACTGAATAGACACAAATACAAGAGATAAAGGGTCAAGGAAATCTAATGAGTACTGATGGAGAAATGCATGTCAAATTGTCAACACATAACAATGTTTACTGGTAAAATGAATACATTTTCAATGCCCAATATCTTAGAGAGACAGCCTCATGTATATTCTATTTGTAAATTAATAATGTGAATGGCGATCTTCACCCAAACAATGCTTGATATCATCAAAACATATTCTCTTGAAAAGATGCAGCTATGTTGAGGATGACGAATTCATTGTTGTCTACCAAGAGAACTGCATCTGCAAAATAATCCTCCCCCACAAAAGAAAAGACGGTTTAATTTAGAAGAAAAACCTTTATCTCTATGACATAAAGGTGTCTCCCACACTATTAAAACTTGAATCCAAACCTTCTCTACAGCGTAATTTATTTCAGTAGCTTATATCTCTGTGAATAGGTCTGTCTCCTCAAAAAAGCATAAAACAATAAACTAAGCCAAACACAATTTACTAAAACCCAATACAAAAAAGTATATGCTTTTATTTTACAGAGAACAAATAATCTAAGGGGAATAAAAACAAAAAATAAGTTATTAAAAACATGGCACCTGAAAACTATGTCTGCTGTACCCGGCTGCAGTGGTAGTGAGCTCCTTTTCAAGAGTTTCATGATCTCAACCATCAGTTTGGCATCATTATGTTCCTTAGCATACAACTGAAACGTTGTAACCACATTGTTAATGTTCTTGCATTTTAAAGATGAGCCATTAGCTTTTATTGATAACAAATAACTGTTTTATTGTTTTATGCTAAATGCATCAACCTGTGTTTTGGGATTGGCCAAATTGAAAACCCTGTACCAGTAATAGTTCCAAAATGTGTATCTATACTCATGCAACTCAGCATAGAAAAGATGCATGATATGGTGAAAAGATTTTTCTACTTCCTAAAGGGATAATGATCTGAGAAGATAGAGGGATGTGGCTAGTTCCACCAAGTTGGGAAGAGAGCACGACTCTATTTTACTTGCCAATGATATATCACTGGTGATGTAGTCATTTTCAAACTCACAACTTTGGTGTACTTTTTGGTATCCCTTATTGTACCAGAATTGTATGTCTTTTTTTGCAGAATAAAATCGATACAATTAAAAAAAAAAAACCATAAAGAGTCCAAGATCATTAATTACAAGTAAATAGTGAGCAGCACCAATGGTTGGAGTCAACCCATAAACATTATGCTTCCACAGCGTCTTCTTCCCTGCATGGAAAAAATTACAACTGAATTACATACAATGGTATATAATTTTAGAGACCAACTTAACAAGATGATTTTATCATTTTTTAAATGGTACCGGATGAATTTATATTTTAACAACTAATAGACATCTTCAACTTAAAATCAGGCCTGTGAAATTCACTCTAAGCTTAAGATAATCAGATCAACAAATATGGTCATAAATCACATAAATACATATCCGACAAAAGAAAAGGTTTGATGGCATGCATACCGAAGTCAAGAGCACCTGCTCGAGCACATGCCTCGGCAACTCTATAGCAAAGATGGGAGTTGAAATTTGAGTGGATGCGAAGGTTTGATAGCCTCTGCAGCCAAAACCAGTTTAAATTATCAAAGACCAATGATTTATTTTTATATGATTAAAAAAAAAAGGATCAATGATTCTAATTTTAAATCATAAAAAAAATCTATTCTACAAAAATATGATTGAAAACTAGAAAAGAAAGATAACAAGGAATTGGGAATGAACTTAATAGGAAGTAGAAGTAAAACTAACAAATCTCCGAAGGTTCTGCAGTATTTGAAATAGAAGCTTAACATCCTCTCGATTTGCACAGTTTTCAACGAGTGACCAGAGCCAAGCATTTGGAGGCATTGTTCTAGCTTCAACAGATTTAAGCATTTTAAGGTAAAACTCGTTCACAGCCTCTGCAAACAGAAGGAAAGGATGTCATCAATAGAACAGACTTAAATACTTAAAGAACGAAGACCGCCTCAACCCCCTAACCACCTAGCCGGGGCCTACATGGAGAGCTTTGACTGAGCCAGTGAATATGGATCCAATCCTAAGCACATTGGGGCCATAATGGAATCCATGGTCCCATGCTATCGTGGACACAAATGGCCACTTGTCATAGCCTACAAGGCTTGTACATGCAGCGCTTTGGTTAATTAGTTTGCCTTTTGTAAGCAGCAACCTTAAGTTGCATAAATCCTTTCGCAGATAGCCTTTTAATTAAGAGTAGAATGTTTAGATCAAACATCTATTTTCAGGCTACTTTTCCTTGTTAATCATGTAAATACAATAGGACACCAGCCGACCAGCACCTATGACTGGTTTTCTTCATTCTTAAGCTTGCACAAGCACAACACTAGGTGCGCTACGGCTTGTTGAAAGCTGAGCATGACTTCTAATGGATTTCTTCTATGACTTGTGAAGTTCTCATGTTGGTTTGACTGGTTTTCCTTTAGGGGTCGTTTGTTAATTTCACATGTGATGTGAAAATGCTTTACATAGGTAAATGACTCACATGTGAGTCATTTGCATATGCAATTGACTCACATGTGAAATGAATTCAATCGTTTGTCATTTTCACACGTCTTCATATGTAAATCACTGTTTATCATAATATTTTTATCACTTTTCATGATTTATCACAAATATCTTAAAATATATATAGAAAATGACTACATCTCTAAGCCAAAAAATGCATTCTAGAGAGTTTGGACGGTTCAGATCATTAAGATGGGGTCCATAAAATTAAGAATTTTAGATTTTTATTGTTAGATCTTTTTATAAATATCTAAAACTATATTACGATCCAACGGTTGAAAATTGGTCTCCAAGCCGTTTTTAGTCTTCACAAGAGTTTCAACGGTTTTGATTTATATTAGGGGGCCCACAGGAGTCAAAAAAATCAAAAAAGGCGAACTAGGTTCAATCACGGGTTCAATCACGTCCAATGGTCTCCACTATTTAGATCATATCTCCAGTTGTATGATGATCCAACGGTTGAAAATTGGTCTCCAAGCCGTTTTTAGTCTTCACAAGAGTTTCAATGGTTTTGATTTATATTAGGGGGCCCACAGGAGTCAAAAAATCAAAAAAGGCGGACTGGGTTCAATCACCGGTTCAACACATCCAACGGTCTCAACTCTTTTGATCATATCTCAAGTTATATGATGATCCAACGGCTGAAAATTGGTCTCTGAGCCGTTTTTGACCTTTAGAAGAGTTTGGACGGTTCAGATTGCTATTTTGGGGCCCAAAAAATAAAAAAAAAATGCAAAAGGCGGACTGCCAGTGGTAGTCACTGTTCACCCGCCTCTCAACAGTGCCATGTGAATCCTTTTCACACCTGTTGAGGTGTGAAAAATTGCAACTCATTTTGCATATGATTTACACACCAAAATCATATGGGATTTACACACCACATGTGTAAAATGTAAAAACAAACGTAAATGTGTGAAATCGTTTCACATGAGTAATGGTTACATATGTAAATGGCAAAAAACAAACGACCCCTTAGTAGTGTTTTTGAGTTGTGATCTGGTGGCTATAAGTGCTGTCCTACATTAGTACATCCACTGTTTTTTTTTTTTTTTTTTTTTTAAGGAGTGCCACTCCAGAATATGCTCGGCTATATCATAGAGAACACAAATTTTACATGTGTAACAGTGAAAGTATCACACAAAATTTTCATTGTTACAGGCTTAGAACCATAATTTTCAGAAAAGGAAAATAGGACAAACTTGCTGATATGCAGCCATAGATGGTGTTGATCAAACATCTCTAACTGCCACAACTTGCGTTCTGTAGTGTCCACTTTGTACGAGGTCCTATACTATATCATTAGACGTACATGCTTTAATTTGAAAGCCACCTGGTTGAGTAATTAAGTCCAACTAGAAAGAACTACACCTGCATGTTTATCTTTGCACAACCATGTTGCTCAAGAAATTGAAATGCTACCGACATGTCAGTACTAAATAACGTTTGATTGAATACAACATGAAACTTTTAGTAATGCTTCAAAAGAAAACTCGGCCAACCGACAACATCCATCCATCAACATGGTTTCAAACTTGCTAGCAGAGGTTTTTTTTTTTTAAATGATTTCATGACTCAAACCCACAATGGACAATGTCATGCTGTGGAGGAGGAGATCTTACCAAGCAGAGTGAAGCTAAGAACCTCTAAAAACCCACAATGGTTTTTATTTTGTATTGATGCTTCTTCCTTTTTTTTTTTTTTGGTGGGTTTCCTTTGATTAATAAATTATACCGTTATCTGAAAAAAAACTTCAAAAAATACAAAATACGAAAGAAGAAAATCAACAGATATGAATTAAAAACAACCTGTAGAACCTTCAGTTACTGTACTTGCTTCAGAAGTTAAATAAGCTCTTGACATCCTTGAGCACAAAGATTGACAATCCAGCTGTGAAACATTGGTAGTATGAAGTAAACAAGCGTGATGAGTAATCCCTGAAAGATACAGAGAGGACAGTGAGTGACAAGTTCAACAAAGTGCAAAGAGAGAACCTTAACTTTGCGAGTTCTAATTTGATTGCACAGAGTATTACAATCCAATCCAATCCAAACGCACCGAAATCGTCACCAAGAAGTCAACTTTTTTGCTTTACTTTCCTTTCAAAACGGCTTCCAAAACATCATTTGATGAAAACATTGAGAAAGGAAGCTGCTGCGGCTTCCAAAAGCGATCCAAGATCAAATGTGCAGCAGAAATGAGATCGATTCAGTGGTTGAAACAGAGTCAGAGAGAAAGCGAGAGAGAGGGGTTACCTGATGATGAGTGAGGGATTCGAAATGAGAAGCTTCTGGGGAGCTGCCATTGATGATGATGATGATTACGAGTGCGAAGATGTTGGAGTATCTCGACATCGACATTGGAGGAGGAGAGAAATCGATCGGGAGAGAGAGAAATGGAAGCAGGAAGAACCCTAGAAATCCGACGGGCGTTCGAAGCGATCTGCATCATCACCATGGCTTCTAGGGTTTTAGAAACCGAGGGGTTTAAGGTTTAAAAAAACCAACACTACCGCAGCAACCCCTTCGCCCGTCACCACGCGGCAGCTTCGATGGTTTTGTAAGAGGTGGCAACCGGGCCGGGTCGGACCGAGCAAAGATATGTGGTATCATAGCCGGGTACTTGTACAAGTTCAATGAATCTATCGTACGTGCACAAGCTCAATGAATCCATCATACCAAATTCTTTATTTCATTTAGTTCTTTTAATTAGGGAGCTTTTATATGTTGCCAGTTTGGATTCTTTAAATACGGTTCAAAAATTACAAAAAAAAAAAAAAGAAAAAAAAAAGAAAATTGGGGATTTTATCCCAAAAAACCCATTAGATGGTTCCTATGCCAGAAAAGACGTTTTAGTTCTCAAAGCACTAAAAAACCATAGTTGATATTGTTCATTGTTCCTCAAGGTTAGATGGGTTAAAAATTTGAAAAAAGTGGAGGAGCAATGTAAAAGTTCTTGTTTTCTTCAACAGTTTTATCAATCAAAACAAAGGTCATCTTTTCATGTTTTCAAAGTAAATGTCAGGGGAGAGTAGAGAGAGTGGGCATGGGGTTTTGGTGGGAATGGATTCGGTTGAAATCGCGATTGCTTTTCCAAGATGGAGTTGATAGCGGTGAGGATTTTTCATTTCGGGTGGTTCTTGGTTATGAAGAAGATGAAGAAGAAGGAGAGAATGGAGAGAACAAAAATGTAACCATTTTGGTGAGCAAAGGAAGAAATAGGTTTCATTTGTTTTAAAATCTTAATGCTTGTGTCAGAAGTGGCTATTTATCACTCATGAGTCCAAAGGTTTTTAGGAGAGATCCTCTATAATGAATTAATGCAATCAATTTCAATAATATGTGTGCAAACCATCAACTGTGCAATGGAAATAAATCAAACAAAAGCACACAGCACAAGAACATACGATTTTAAAGTGGAAACCCAAACTAGGAAAAAAACTACGACTGAAAATCAAGCACTATGAATCATACTACAGTTACAAAGAGATATACTTACAACCCTTATCCAATTCTCACATAGCTTAAAGACTTGTGTCTCTCTTTGCACAGTACCCTGTTGCAATGACTTCCCGCCATCCTCTATTACTGATTTAAGCACTTAACGCCTTCTAGATGTTAAGCTTAACTCCCTACAACAATCTTTTACACTTAGTGAAGTAGAAGCCAAAGATTTCTAGAGTAGAACTTTAAGCCTTTAACTCTTCAATGAAAAACTTTAGAGAAAGTGATTCACTAATAAGGAATCTGTAACGCCCCATCCCACATCGCTTATGAATGAAATATAAGTCTGGCATATAATGAATTATGTAGATTACTACTAATAACTTGTGCTTAAGCATTTTGGGCCACGTGACGGGCTTATTAAGTTATTGGGCTAGTGGGCTACTCAGGTGATTACAAATGGTATTAGAGCCTATCATCCGCCGGAAATGTGGGACCCCCAGGACAGATTGTAACATCCTATCCCACATCAGCTCTGTAGGTCACTACTAATAACTTGAGTTTAAGCATTTTGGGCCACGTGACAGACTTACCAAGTTATTGGGTTAGTGGGCTACTCGGGTCTTGACAAATGTAAAGACCTGAATTTTAATTTTAAATTTGAATTAATCTTGACCCTTGATTTAATCTTTATGGACCCTACATGTGATTATTATTATTTTTACTATGCTACTTAAATTTGCATAATTAATTAGTTGCTATGTGGGTCCCATAAACTATTAGAGTTTGAGAATTTTAGAGTTGTACTCAAATTTGGAATTTTATTTGGATTAAACTTCTTTAAGTATATTGTTTTATCCCAACTCTATTAGGCATGGAATTAAACTTTTTTGGCTAAATTTGACTAACACTGGAATTCTTTTAGGACTCATGCTTTTATTTTCTTATAAATAGAAAGCCTTCGTCTCCTTTGAATCCCATCTACAAATACCTTCATAACTGCCTCCCTCTTGTGCTCAAGTGTTCCCTGTCTAAGGTATGTTTCTCCATTCTTTTATGCTTCTTTTATAGTATATTATGTTAATAGTCTTCCTTGTTATGATAAGTTTTCTTTATCGTGAAATTTTAAGCATGTCATATCATCAAACCCATTAACTTGCCCACCAACTTGAGCATTACCTTCATCATCAGGCATAGTCATCATCATCATCTAGCCACCACCATTAGACTCATCTAAATTAGGCACACACGCAAACCTCACAGGCCCACTAGGTGCATTAGTTGAGCCAGGCACGGCTCACCAGTTCACCTGACCCACTCCAGCCCCTATTACCAACCCAACCGAGCGAGGCCTGACCCGAACCCATCTGTGCTCAAGCCATCTGCATTGTCGTCTTCTGCTTCTTTTTTTATTTTTCTTCTTTTTTTCTCTTTCTTTCTCCACTGTTCATCGTCTTCCTCGGCTGCCCCTCTTACTCTCTTCCTTCTCTGTTTTCTTCCCCAAGTTCTTCTTCTCTTTCTTTCTCTTCTCCATCGTTTTCCCTTCTTCTTTTTTCTCTATGATCGTGGCTGGTAGTATCAAGGACCCATCATCAGCTCCATTGCTTCCCTCCTCCCCTCTGTTTTTTATCTTCTTTTTCTAGTTTCTTCTTTCCAATCCGTTCTGTTTTCTTCCCTTCTGCTTCGTCTTCATCTTGTTCTTGCCGGTTTCTTCTTCATGCTTTTCTTCTTCCTCTTCTTCTGCTGCTGTCACAACCCGAGCCCAGGGACCGGGGGTCAGAGAAAGTCTAACTAATGACACACGTACTCCCGTGCACGTACACTTAGACCCCGTCCAAGCATACACACACAAGGGATCATTCACACGTGCAAACAACTGTACGCTGAAGCTGTACGTATCAAGGCATACCACAACATACCCAAAATGACATAGGAGATTACAAAAACATTAACTGATGACAAGAACAATTACAATAACGTATGACAGTATAGCGGGCTTACAACAATCAAAAATCAAAATACAGATATCACTCAAAGCCCACGGTACAAGTACAGAAAGATCCCCTTAATAGACTCAGACTCAATGAATGGGGAAAACAAAATGATGCAAACCGTACTCTGGAGGATGGATCAAGTCCACTCCTTTAGGCCGGAGGGGGCCTCGCGAGCCTCTCCTGGAGTCGGGTCGACCGACGCAGGATCGGGAGAGGGATCTGAGCCTGCAACACACAAAGACAACTCATAAGTACAACGACTTAGCAAAATATAAGCCACAAGAAGATAACACGAATTGTGTCTAATCATGAGTAACAGTCACAGTGCAAGATCCATAGAAATCATGTTTGTACACTAAGCAAATATGCAAACGAATAAGCATGCTAACAGAATCATAAACAGATAACAGTCAAAGTGGCTACTACATTGGCCATATTCTCCCTTTCGAGAGCAGTCGGAATGAGAACACCAGCGACCGGGCCAGGGTACGCATGGGTCTCTAGTTCCCGGGGTCCGGAGTCCCAGGACAGATCACTCTGCAAAGGCAAACACATAAACTAAACCAAAGTTAACCCCGTCGGGTATCCTAAGGCTGAGGCTCAGTAGTGCCAGATACCAATCACAATCAAATCGAATGATGCACCTCAACCAATCGATCATATCATACCACATACAGATCTCATATATCACACTATACAAACCATATAAAGTGCATCACATATATTGATACTGATACTGAATGCAATTAAGCAATAACGGAAGATACTGAATGAAATTAAGCAATAACGGAAGATACTGAATGCAATTAAGCAATACTTGATCTCTGACTCAAGTACTCCAGTGGAGCAATGATACAAACACAATAATAGAATGGTCCCGCCCGGGCTTCGCTCTGGGGTTGCTGCATTTCCCACAGAATCGAGAGGTCCAGCGCAGAACACATAAGAGGGCATAATCGAAGTCAATATGCTGTACAAATCAGGATACCTTTACGAATCAAGGTCAATTACAAGCCAATCCTAAACTAATTATCCAGTGTTTCTAACCGTGCATGTTGATGTAGTTTTAAGTTGTCCGATGCACCATTGTCTTGTGTTGCAGTGTCTGGAATATGCACCGAAGTCCCTTAAACCAACACCCATGGGGAGGTGCTAAACAACTGGATAACGGTCATGAATGATTAGCAACCCTCGAGATCATTCATGTCATTCAAACATTCCATTGGGCATGTCCAAGTTAGCCACATTCTAACATGAAAGTCATATACGGTCCTTTGCTTAAACCTAGTCCTTTTCATTCAATCCTCAGAGTCTCACGGTGTAGCCGTAGGTGACCTTACTGCTTAGCCGAGGCATCTTACGGCTTAGCCGTAATATACACTGCGGCTGAACCGAGGTTCCCCAAAATGTTCATCCGGATTTACGGCTCAACCGTATTTTACTCTACGGCGCAGCCGTATCCTGGTCCACGGCTTAGCCGTAAGACAATATACGGCTTAGATCAGGCTGGGCCGTAGAAGAATGGCATTTTGCCAAGTCTCAGTTATTTTCAGATATCAGTCTGTACTGTTCTACGGTCAGGGTTACGGCTGGGTCTCGGCTTAGCCGTAAGCCATTTTACGGCTTAGCCGTAGCACATTTCACGGTGTAGCCGTGAGTGCACGGAGTCATTTTTCCTGCAATAGTTACAGTCATACAGAAAGTGAACAAAACGACTGAAAACAGGAAAATAACAGGGAAACAGACTCAAGGGGGCTGTCTAACACTAATACTAATACATACAGTAAAGAGCATGAAACAAACAATCAAAACACTACCAATCGGTGTTCATACTACTTGTGCTTATACTTGCCTCACAGACGAAAATCACGCACACACGGTCGTTGCTTGGCTCAGTCCGCTGGAAAACACACACACAAACTTGCTCCTTTCTTCCTCCCTCAAGTAACAGAAACAGAGAAGGAGAAGGAGAGAAAGAGAGCTGAACGAGAGAGAGAGACAGCTGAGAGAGACAAAGACAATCGAGAGAAAGGAGAGAGTTGGTAAGATATTTATAACTTAAAATGAGTCCAAATTGCAAACAAGTCCAAACAGCTAACAAAATTGTCAGTTTGAGTCAACTGACGGTCCAACAAGAGCAAACGAAATCATTTGGATCCAAGACAGTTACGAAGATCGACAGGCTCAACGAAAGACACGCGATGACGTCAGCATGACGCAAAACTGACAAAGTCAATCAAAAGCCAAAATTACGAAAAAGGGCTCGAATTACCTAAACCAAGTCAACTCAACCCAAACGATCTCTCTACGACTCAAAGCCAAAGAAAAACAAAATCAAAACACACTTAACGATAAAATCACACGCACTTACCCACTAATTCGGATCAAATTGGGTCGGAGTGTTACAGCTGCAACCACCGACTCATCTCTCGCTCATCTTCTTCTTTCGTCTACATTTTTTTGTTCCCTTGTTCCTGAACCGAGCACAAACCATCTTTTTCTTCTTCTTTTCTTTCCTTCTCTGGTTTCCTATTCTTCTTCCCTGCCGCCGTGCCCACCTTTGCAATAGCGAGGAACCCATCTCTATTACCTTCATCTTTTACTTCTTCTCGTTTACTTCTTTCTTCTTTCCTTGTTGTTTCTTTCTTTTTCTTTGCACTTACCGAAACCAGCAATCAGATCTCGGGTTCATCATCATCTTCTCCTCCTATTTCTTTCTCTACTGCAACTCCTGCCATCTTCTTCTTTGTTTTTTTTTTATCTATCCTTTCTTGCAGCCAAAACCCGTCTTCTTCCTCTCCTCTTCTTAGTTCTTATCCTTCTAGTTTTCCTTCTTCCTCCTTTCTTCTTCCTTGGTTTCTTCCCTCGTGCTTTCCTACTCTTTCTTCTTTTTTCTTCTTTCTTCTTCTTCCTGTTTCCCGTTTTTCTTCTCCTCTCTCTTCTCCTTTCTTTTTCCTTTCTCGTTGCCGTCGTTCACGCTCTTCTTCTTCTCGTGTGTCCTTTTTCTTTTCTTCCTCCTTGAATTCCTTTCGTTTCTTTTCTTTCTTTCTCCTCTACTGACTTCGTGTTCGTCCCCATTCTCTTTTCCTCTTTCCTCTGTCAACCTCGGTAGCTCTCTCATGAACCCACTCTGTACCCACTTCTCATTCTTTTCTTCTTCCTCGTTTCCTTCCTTCACTGCCCTATAGGTCCCCTTCTCTCCTCTACCTTTTCTCTTCATTTCTTCCCTTATCCACTGCTCATAATCTTCTCTCCTCTTTATCCTCGTTTCTGTGTTTCTTCTACAACCGAGAACCCAACCTCTCCTCTCTGCTTGTTCCACCAAAAACAGGCCACATCTCCTTCATCAAACCCATCTCTGTTGTGATTTTCTGACATCACCCGTTGTGCGCATACATCAATCAGAAGATCAACAAGAACAAACCACACATAAGAACAGACACGAGATTTACGTGGTTCACTTAAACAGGGCTACGTCCACGGGCACAGAGACGATCATCTTCACTATCATATGTAAAGCATACAGAGACACACGTTCTCTTGCATCATCTCACCTACGTGGTGTGAGAATCCCACGGGCAAGAGAGCTGTCATCTCTCTTCAGCGCGCAAGATCTAGGGTTACAGACTATACATATATATTCTCCGCTTTCTTGGCCACCAAGAAAGCCCCGGTACAATTACCAAAATACTCTTGACCTTAAACCAGTCCCTGGCTAACCCAGTGGACTCATTCGGCTAAACCGGAATACAAGACATAAACCCAACAATCTCCACCTTGACTTGAATTCTGCACAACTCAAGTTACTAGGATATAAAACCGGTAATGTCTTCACGTACCTTGCTGAATGGTACGTCACTGCACCAACGATGCAGTCTTCTTCAACATTTTGATTTGTTGAACCAGCACATGAACTTTGAGCAAAGTTTATCTTCTCGTCAAACTCCACCTCGAACTTAAAGCTCGAAACCATTAACGAATCTGAGTGATATCCTGAATCACTCACTATCCTGCCCTATCTTCAACATCACTTTGAAGATCCAACCACCACAAGTATGCAAGCAAAACAGATCGGAAATACAAGTCTAGATGAGTTCACAATTGCAGAAACCTCTGCCTCCGAGCGGTCAAAAAACTCCATTTGACTGGGCCTCCGATCAATCAATCAAACAACTGTTTGACAACTGCTGACACATCAGCTCCTCCTTGCTGCTTTTCCGGCTTTGGCAAGATGAACAACATCACATGCGATCCAGAGAGCATGTGAACCCCAAACGAACAACTTCGTTTGAATCAGCAAACCTTTTGCAACTAGGCCGGCTACTCCTATTATTGGGTTTGCAACAACAACCAGGTCGAGTAGACCCGATTCTAGCCTGAATCCACATCTGTTCAGATCTCTTCCAGATTTCTGTATCAAGCTATAGATCTCGTCACCACGAGCACGCTGGAAGAAACGGATCTAAAATCCGACTCAGGATGGCTCCGATATTGTAGAAATAAGTTTCTACGCTCCAATCAGTAAAACCTCCTCCTTAACTGTCAAACAGCCAATCAACCTTTTCCACTGCGTAGATCTGCTTGAAACGAGTCCGTAGGCACAAACGGATCTCCGATCGGACGTCGGATGATCAAGATATCGCAGAAACAATTTCAGCCGTTGAACCTGGTCAAACCTGGCCTTTGACCGTACCTTTGCTGACGCTGGCTGATGTCAGCGCTCTGTTGACGCTGACTGGGCTTCTGCAACTGGTCCAGGTCCACCTGACCCGAACACGCACTGAACCTGCTTCAGTGCACTGGGATGGACTCTGCGAACATAGGTCATGTCCTACCCGACCCGGAACCGGAACTGCACTCTACTACTGGGCTTCTCTCCATGGGTTGGGTCGAGACGACCCGACCCGAAAACCCGAAACTGCGCTACTTTGCTGGGCTTTTCCTGCCTGGGCTTCGTTGCTAACAGGTCAGGTCGACTGCTAACCGACCCGACCCCGAACTGGCCCAGCACTGCTGCTACTAGGCTTGCACCATAGGTTGGGTCTGGCCCAACCTGAAACCCGTAACCCGAACCGTAACCTGTTCTTCTGGGCTCATTCATTACGGGTCAGGTCAAACTGACCCAACTTGACACCGACAGTCATCCCCTTCCTCTGTCTGTGTGCTGGTTTGGGTCTGCAATCAAACGGCGCCCTAGGCGTTTTCCTTGGCCGCAGCGGACAGGGACCGACGGTGGCTAATGGCAGCGGGGGTGCACTCTCCGGCGACGGCCGGCCCTAAACGAACGTTGACGGTGCAACAGCGGTGTTTGAAGCAATCTAGGTCTGCAACCCAGTTGCAGACGGCAGAGATGCAGCGGATCTCTGTTGCGGCCCCGGCTGCTTGGTTCGGCGACCAGCGGCAGGCGCAGTGATGCCACGGCAGGCTGGAAGTCCGGGGAAGGCGACGGAGACGGCGAGAATCCAGGTGAGATTTTTTTTTCCTTTTTTTTTTTTCAAATCTCTTCTTCAAGTTCGGCTTCTGTAATCTGGCGACAGCGGCAGTGGTGGCTCACGATGACCGGAAGCGGCAGCCTTCGATTTCTTTCAATCGTCTGCAACGAGTTGCAGCGGATTCAATGGCCACTGAGTTCAAACCGATCTCTCTTTCCTCTGACTGTGCCCACAACCGAGATCAGTGTTGATCTCTCCTCCTGTTACTGCAACAGGACGCCGATCAGCTTCTTCTTCTTCAAGTGGCCCAACCAGAGATCACGAAATTGATCTCCAATCTGATACGTTGATCTTCCACGCACACAACCTCAAAGCCACTGAGCGATCTCCACCTCGCTCAGAAATCCGATGAACACCAACCTGGGCTCGGATACCAATTGTTGTGATTTTCTGATATCACCCGTTGTGCGCATACATCAATCAGAAGATCAACAAGAACAAACCACACATAAGAAGAGACACGAGATTTACGTGGTTCACCCAAACAGGGTTACATCCACGGGCACAGAGACGATCATCTTCACTATCATATGTAAAGCATACAGAGACACACGTTCTCTCACATCGTCTCACCTACGTGGTGTGGGAACACCACGGGCAAGAGAGCTCTCACCTCTCTTCAGCGCGCAAGATTTAGGGTTACAGACTATACATATATAGTCTCCGCTTTCTTGGCCACCAAGAAAGCCCCGGTACAATTACCAAAATACCCTTGACCTTAAACCAGTCCCTGGCTAACCTAGTGAACTCATCCGGCTAAACCGGAATATAAGACATAAATCCAACAATCTCAGCCCATGGACGTTATCCATCCCACCCCTGTCTCTGTAAGGAATTCGAGGCCCACTCAAGATGATTGCCATCACTATGCAAAGAGACTCGTCTGAACCAAAAACCAATATTCGAGCCTTCATCGCTCCCAAACAGAGACACCCTGCCCCCAACTTCCTCACGAATTTGCTTCACCATCTTTTGTTCTACATACTGCATCTTCTCCCTATTCTATTCTTTTCACCATCATTAGCCCACCTGACATGAATGATGAATTCAATTCAAATCGTGAGGCCCATGTATATGATCAAGATGATTTGGGCCTAAATCATGATGTGTCTACCATAACTTAGCCCAATCAGTCAAGTCCACTCGCATTATCTAGTTACCCGAACCCCCAATCTTAGCCCATTTGACCTATAGGAATCCATGCTAGAACCCATTTGAGGTACTGCAAACTAAAATGTATTTAACCGGCCAACTCTAACTCAGTTAGTTTATGAGCATTCATAACCCCATTACCCAGGGTACATCTGCATTATTAAACCGGAGGCCAAAATCAACATACCAAAACCGTACTCAAACTCGACCTCTTGGTTTTATTCCTGATGTATAGGCCCAAGTTCATGACCCGTATCGAAGCTTGACCTAAGTTTAGTAATTAGTGCATGAATCCAAGCTTTGGGCTCTAACTAATGTATTAGTTACCAATATAAACCCTAGCAATTGCTCACCGATCACAAGCACTCTCGTCGAACTTGCAGATCAAAACTAGCCATATTCATCGAACACCGACAATCTAGGCAAGTAGTCCTACAATGATTCCTTAGTACTAGAGTTTTTATGTCTTTGACTCAATTTGATTTAAAGTGTAATAATTTTGTGAACTATTGGAATAATACTAGATATTAGAACATTTTGCTGCCTTTGGCTTACTTTGAACATGATGAATGTGTTAGACTTGCTTTTGGTTTCTTATGATATTTTTTTTTAGAATTGTTCAATGAATTCTTGTCAAACTGCCATTGGGCTTAAAGCAAAAATTGTGAAAATGGTGATAACATAGGTTTGATTTGTGATCTCAACCTTGGCTTCTTTTGTGATTGAAAACTTGGAATTTGTCATAATTGCTATTATGTTCATTATATCGTAAGGCATTCTCTAAAGTATGTGCAACACACCGTGGGAATGCTCACACGTGGATTTTAGCCCCCTTTTAGGTATGACATGGGTATTGAGACTCCTTTGTGCGATATTCCTTGTCTGCAGCTATACTCACATTGTTTTGTGAAGATTATCGGTATCTCAGGCCTTATGACAACTTTAGAAATAAAAATGGTTTGTACCTAATGGGTACCTTGTGCTTGATTCAGGCCTAACTCTGGTGAGCATACTTTGATATTTTATTTACTGTAGAGATGCCTTTCCTTTTTATTTGCTGATTTGGTTATTTGCTCACTTGTTTGAATTACTTGGAATTTTGGTCATATTACCTTCTTGTCGCTTCTAAGATATTGCACTTACCTTACTTGATATACTTTGTATATACGAACCATGAGTCTAAATTTGATCTCTTAAATTATAATTTGTTTGCTAGGTTTTATGGTTTGTATTACTTGTTGAATTTTACTTACTCTTGTTTTTCCCCTATAGATTTCAAGGTTAATTCGGAACCCAAGGAAACCTAATTTGTTTTACGGGATCGGGATTGAGAGATGAACTGCGAAACTTCAATCTTAGATTTGGAAGATTGATTTAGGATTTGATTAGAGTTGATAAAATTGTTTATTTAGTTTTTTAGAGTTACACTCACTTCAGATTTATTCAGTGGATTGATATACGATATTGAACATATGATTTCATTTAGATTATTTTAATAAAGTTTGGAATTTATTTATTTTATTTGTTGTGGACCTGTCATGCCTTGAGATTTGAGAGTCCCAAGGATCTCAAATTTTGGGGCGTGACACAATCTCTACTTAGAACAATAAGACTTGTATTCCATACCTTAGGGTTTAGAAAGAACCCCTTTTTATAGTCCAAAATTTGTGCCTCATAAGTATATTTTGATCAGAAAAGAAGTTGGCATAAAATAGGCAAGTTTCCCTTCAAATTGGATTGAAAAATCGTAACTCGGCAGATTTTTCTGCACTTATCCAATCGATTGGATTAAATTACTGCTTTAGGTCTGATCGGTCGGATGTCTGCCCAACGGGTCGGATGAAAATCTAGCATATTTTTCTGCAAACTTTCTGAGCCATAACATTATCGCTTTAACTATAATTGACGCAATCATGGGCTATACGGATATCTATTCGAAACGAGCTTTTCTAACAGGAGATAGCTTGGCCATATTCAACCCTTAGTTTGTGAAATATGACCTTTTTAAGTTATGTTATTCGTAGAAAAACATTTCAATTTGTCGTTCTTTCTTCAATTTCTTTACTTCAGTGCATTCGACGATTCGTACTATGGTTCATACCAAAAGATATATAAAAAACAATACCAATGGACTCTAGTTTTGTCCAACCCATGAATTAGCCAATACAAAAATCCTTACAAAGTCTGATCCGATGTATTCTTGATTTTGTGTTATTTGCCTTACAAATCAAGAGCTTACAAAAATACTAAAGAAAAAAGCTTTCAAACTCTTTTCCGTAATTTACAAGGTTATGCCTTGGTTTGTCTATCTGCACGAATACATCCATCGGATTAACTAATGAAATCAGGAACCTTTTTGTGTATGGAACATCATTGGAAAGTCAAAAGTGAAGGGGCTTCTAACTAAAAGAAGCAAACATGTCTTCCAGCTTTTAATGGCGTTAACATTGCAGCAATCTCTACGAAATCTTTCTTCAAATCCGCAGAAATCCGAGAAATCCTTGGGTTAGCATCATCAAACCACAGCTCGCAGTAGACATCGAGAAGACAAAAACCCGATTCATCACTAAAATCTCTTTCGAATCACATTTAAGCGATGTTAACGTCGCTCCACCACTTATTTTAAATTTTAACTGATTAAACCCTTAGGATGAATAGTGACTGTAATGTCGGTTTTTCTGTGTTGTCATAACTAAATAGTTTTTTTTTTTTTTGGAGTAGGACCTATCTAATGAGTTTTTTCGAATAAAATCCTCTAAAAAATTTATTGATTCAATAGTGATCTAAGGAAAAGAAAAAATTCAGACACCCATCTCCATATTTGTGTCTTACATCTTAAAAATAAAGAGTCATATCCCTACTTTGGGATTGGTAGATGATATTTACAAGTTTAAAACTAACAACTTCAAACTGTATCACATTTGGGTTGATCTTAATCGACTCGTGCAACTCACAACAAGGGTGGAGCTAGAGAAGAAAAAAGTGGAGAAAAAGAAAAGGGAAAAGTAGGTGAATATCAAATTTGGTGTTGATCCGAATAAACCTGTGTAACTTGCAGCAAAAGAGGAAAAGAAGAAAAAAAGAGTGGAGAAAAAAAAATTAAGTAGACTAATATGATAAAATAGAGAGTGATATACTTAAAAATGATGGAGAAAATTATTACATATGTATTTTTAAGAAGATGTGTAACTATTGCAGCCCTGATGATTAGACCCTAACTTGACCCTTTTTCTTAGTGTTTTGGATATGGTTGACCTGTCACCTATTGGCGGTGTGTTAGGTTATACAAGTCAAGTGTGAGTAAGATATGGTTGAAACCCCATATGACCTGGCAGGGGTAGACCCTGGTAGAAAGGTCTGGGGGATAAAGCCCCGACCAGGTCTAAAAAATGTCCATAAAAGACCTTATAGATTCTCAGAATTTATGATCTTTTTGACATTTACCCCCTTCCCAAGATCTTTTTTACATCGAGCTTCCCCAAAATGAAAATTTCTTGTGTTTGCCCCTAAGTCCCAGGGTGCATCCACTAAATGGATTGGACCATTGGATTGATGATTAAATCTTTTTAAAATGTAACGTCATTAAACTTGTGAGCCATATATCAATGGGTTAGGGTCATCAGATTAATCCCAAGTTTAATATCTAGGACCTACCTAGATAGATCTTTTCATCCTCTTCATCCATTGATTAGTGGATCCTAGGTGGTGTCCACCAACCCCTCAGTTGGGCTAACAAAAACAAAAGGAAAAAAAAAGAAAAAAGAAAAAAAAACCAACAGATAAGGGGGCTGAAACATTTTCTAATTGGATGAGTGGGGGATTGGAAAATTATCCCATGAACAATGTGCTTTCTCCCCCTCTCGTCGTAAATAGATAAATAAGTAAATTACGAATTCCACACATTGTGGGATAAACACCTAAAGCTAACTATGAAAAGATATATATATATATATAATATGATTTAGGGTATCCCTTGTCAGCACAGCTTTTGAAATTTTAGCCTCCGGACCGAGGGTTATCCGATCTTGGTGAGCAAGGACTATTCCTTAGGGTATACATATATGGCTATACACATAGCACCTGGATAATGCAATGGGTGGGAGTCGAACTTGAGATCATGGGAAGCAAACCATACAAATATCACATCTTGAATTTTTTGAATTGTAAACTGAACGACAATTTCCAAACTTGACCTAAAGCCCTCTTTGTTTATATAGAATAGGTAGGAATTAATGATGAACCTATCTCCACTAATTTTAGAATGCATTGGAATTTTGTTTACACGGATGGATTAATATATGATAGGGTTTGAGTTGGGTACATTCTTAGCTTGCTATTTACCCACCATCTTGATCCAACTTAAATAATTACATTACAGCCCACTAACAGAATTTAAATCTTACCCGACCCAATTAATTTCCACTGCTACCGTAGGGATGAAATTATGTAAATGAGGTTTCTGATTGTCTGATTAACTAGAGGTTCCAATCTAGAAAAAAAAAGCTGAATTTGGAATTTGGAACGTCATTTTAGTTACAAAAAATAAATGGCCCCAGTCGGGATCCTTTTTTAGGGAATGGAACCTAAAGAGATTTGATTCCCAAACCATCTCAAGATGGATTATGTAAGAGGATAAAATACGACTTACCTTGGGTGGAGCTATGCACCCGTGAGCTCGAGTTAGCCCCCATAGTCAAGTAGAATGAGAATCTGCTCGGGAAGGACTACATAGCCGAGCAAAGTTGGAGACCGACAACATCACCGAGCTGGCCTGGAGGACCGTTGCCTTTAATCGAGTCAAGAAATGTGGGACAACTGGCATTCACACTTCAAGCACATGATGTCCCAGAAAAGGCAACATGCCTAAGATCTCAAAAACACGATCAAACCCCCTAAAGTGGAGAATTACGTGCCGTAAAGTCTCCCGGGGAGGAGTGAGATGTGAGGAGTGGATCCTATATTCCAGGTGATTGATCTACTTGGTAGCGGCAATAAAAAGGTAACTTGGGACAAATGAAAGGGTATGTGCAAACTCACTAAATCTAGTCAGATTTCATTTTCTAAGGATTATCTACTAACATAACTATCAGAGGGCCCATGGTCGGACCTACCCAACCGTCTTTCCTCTAACGGTTTCTCTTTGCAGTGGGTTCAAGGTTGCTTAGAGTATTCCTTCCTGATAGCCGACTAGCTCATTCATTCAAATTGGAAGCTAGTAACACATAGCTATTTGCAAATCAATCAGGATTGATCATATCTGACCTGGTTTGAGAAATTTGACCTTACAATTGGCGCCGTCTGTGAGAAACGAAGGTAAAAATCCACTAACGATTGTTTAAGCTGAGGAAGACGTTGAGCAGAAATCAAGTCCCTAGTTTTTCACGCGTAGTTAGGAAATAGTCATCATCGGCAAAAGGAGATCTTGAAAAGCATTCTTCCCACCCATGGAAGGAGCCCTTGGTGATTTATTCCGAAGATAAGGACTATGATTATGTCCCTCGCTCAGAAAATAACCGAGCCACGTCACCTACTGGTACATGGGGGAGAGTTCGGTCGGAAATACACCGACACGGTTCCGGTCGCCTAGAAAGTTCACCCTCCATGACTGAGCTGCAAAGTAGTGCGCAACAAAGGCAAGATCCTAGGTCCCCAAATCGCAGAGTCCCGCATAACTCTTACGCACAACTCGAACGCACCTGTAAAGACGCTGTTTGGGAACTGCGGAGGGGGTAAGGTAGCAGCAAGAGAAAATCAATAGGCTGCTAGAGGAATTAAAGGCCGAGGCTGGAAAACATGAAGACCTTAGGAAAGAAAAGGACAATGAACGAAAGGGTGTCGAGGTAAGACACCGAGGCTGATCACCAACTCATAAAACGAGAGTCCAAAGCCCCAACCAAAGGAAGGAGGGCCACCAATCCAAAGCTCGCCAATCCTGTAGGAAGTCAGAGATGGGTGACGAAGCAAGCAAGATATCAAGTTCCTGACCTCGGAAGGAGGTAGGGGCAGTGAAGGCCTCGTGCAATGCAGCAGAGAAAGGGCATCCCCAAGAGGCATTAAAGGGAGAGAACCCCTTTGCGAATGATTGCTGAAGAGGATATCCAAGCAATCATAGAGAAAACACTCGTAGAACGAGGCCACACACCTCCTCTCGAAAGCCCTATTAAGGAGAGGTGCTGGAAAAGGGTTAAAATACAAACGAAATTGAAGGGCAAATTTACAGCGGTTAGACCAACAATGACATATGGAGCAGAATGCTGGACAATTAAGAAGATGCATATATATAAGATGGATGTGGCAGAGATGAGAATGCTTAGGTGGATGTATAGCAAAATTAGAAAAAATAAAATCAGAAATGAGCACTTTTGAGAGCATTTAAAGGTAGCACCAATAGGGGATAAGATTAGAGAAATCCATTTATAATGGTTTATGCATGTTGAGCGTAAACTGGTTATGGCACCGGTGAGGAAAAGTTTGGCTATCCGGGTAGATGGCCTATCAAGAGGTAGGGGTAGGATGAAGAAAACATTGATGGAGGTCATTAAATCAGATTTAAAGAAGTTTAACTTATTTAAGGATGTAACACTCCGACCCAGCTTGACCTCGTTTAGCGTCTAGTTAATCTTGTTTTTGTTGTTAATTGTGTTTTGTTTGTGTTTTGTTTTCGTTACGGGTCATGGATAGGTAGTTGGGTTGAGTTTGACCTGGATTAAGTAGATCAAGCCCTTTTTCGTAATTTTAGCTTTTCTTAGACATGGTCATTTTTGCATCATCTTGATGTCAACACGTGTCTTTCGTTGAGCTCGTTAACTTTCGTAACTACGTCATTTGCAACCGAGGTCGTGTGATTCGATTGGACCTTGATTTGACTCAAACTGAAATTTGTATTCTAGCTTGGACTTCATTGCAATTTGACCACCTAATGAGCTTATATATCTCACCCATCGATCAAACTCATACTCTTTCTCTCGTTTTCTCTCTTTCTCTTCACTGTGCACGTGGAGACTTCCTTGCTTCCTTGCATTCTCTTCTCCAACCTCCATCGATCTAGCTTGTGGTTCTTGCATGTGCAATTGAGGTGAGTGGAAGTCTTCCATTCTTCTCATCTCCTTTCTCTATCTCTTCTCCTTCTTGCTTCTTTGCATGGTGTGTCTGTGTGTTGTGGATTTCTCTCCATCTCTCATGCATGCATGTGGTTTTGCTTGTGTTAGGTTGTGTTTGGATCCAAGGGCTACCATTGTGCATTTGAATTTCCAATTGAGGCAAGTATAACCATAACATTGAGAACCCATGTTGGTATGCATTGAATTGGGTTGATCTTACATGTATTGATATGGAAATAAGTGTTTACAGCTCACTTGATACTCATTGCTTCAGTTCTTGTGTATTCCCATTGATAAATTGCCCCTATGATGCATTCCCAGCTATTCTGTACATGTTTCAGGAAATGGAATTCGTACAGGTACGGCTAAGCCGTATGTTTCTTACGGCTCACAATCCAGAGAGGAGAAAAACCCAGTTTTCCTCTACGGCTAGGGCACGGCTAAGCCGTGGAATGCCCTACGGCTAAGCCGTAGCTCAGCCGTGGCCCAGCCGTAGAACAATACAGGGTGCAATTTCTGGAATAACTGAGAGTCAGCAACTGACAGACCTTCTACGGTCCAGCCACGGCTAAGCCGTAGACCACACACGGCTAAGCCGTAGCACACACACGGCTAAGCCGTAACCACACATGAAGAATAAGGCTAGGTGTAAAGATAAGACCTATATGACCTTCATGATAGAATGTAGAGCACCTAGACTTGCCCAACGGATGTGATACTACGCGTGAATGATCTCGAGGGCTGCGAATCATTCATGTTCGTTATCCGGATGTTAAGCACCTCCCCATGGGTGTTGGTTTAAGGGACTTCGTGCATCGCCCGATTCCAGGCAACACTAGACAACGGTGTATCGAATAACTTAAAACTACATCATCATGCACGGTTAGAAACACCGGATAATTAGATTAGAATTGGTTTGTAACTTAAGATGATTCGATTTCGCATGATTTGTTGCATACCATATTGCATTCGATCATTGATCTCACACTCTGACATGATTACTTGTATCCCGTTACCTTACTTCCACATTTCGATTATTTACCCTGAGTATACATGTATGATATGTTCACTTCCAGACATGCACGCTTGATATATGATCACGATCTACTCAGGTTTTCATGATTGACTTTGTATGGTCAGGCTCTACTTAGCCTCAGCCTTAGGATCCCGACGGGGTGAATTTGGTATAGTTATAAGGACCTGCTGCAGTATGGATTTTGTCTTGGGGAACCGGACCCCAGGAAACCGAGACCCATTGTACCCTGGCCCGGACAATGGTGTTCTTTGCATGTTACAAGATCCCTCTTTTGGGAGCATATGGTAATGTAGTAGCCACTAGTCATGTACACAGCATGTTATCCTTGATTCACACAGCATCTTTCTTTCTTGCATGATAGCCTAGTATACGAAAATGCTTTCTTTAATAACATGATGTTCTTTATTCTATTAGACACAGCGTGTGTTAACTTGCTATGGTTTATACTTTGCTGAATCTTCGTATTCACAGTTGTTTTGGTGTTGCAGGCCCAGATCCCCCTGCCGAACCCTCGCCGGTCGGCCAGGCTCCAGATGAGACCCCCGGGGCCCCATCAGGCCTAGAGGAGTGGATGTGATCACTCCACGGGAGCGCGTTCATGGCATGCATCATGTTGGAGTCATGTTTTGAGGATTTTCAGACTTGTATATGTCATGACATGTCACTATTGTATTTATCCTTTTGTTCTTTTGTAAACGTTCATATGTAATTATGTCAGTCCTTTCCTTGTATCCTCTTCTTGTGCTATTAGTTGTTTATGTTTCTGATATTTACAGCTTCCGCATACTTGCTTGGCACGTGTGCTTGTTCCCTTGTGCGTGTGCATTTAGACTCGGTCTACGTGTGCATGCACGGGAGTACGTGTGTCATTAGGTTTGGCTTTTGCTAACCCCCGAACCCTGGGCTCGGGTTGTGACATACGTATTGTATGGTATCAGAGCATTCCTTGCTCATTCCTTGTTCTAGTGTGATAAGCATGTAGGCATGTAGGATCGTGGTGAGGATACGATTATTTCTTTGTGTTCTTTCTAGACTTTGGGGTTTGTTGGGCGCTCTTGTGTTGTGTTTGTGTCTGACTCTTTCCATTTTACAGGATGGCATCAGGTTCTGGTTCGCAGCAGAACGCCGGAAATAACGAGAGCGGATCTGCCCCGTCACCGCAGACACCGAATACAGATGAACGCATCCTTATGTTATTCCAGTCCCTTCAGGCACAATCGCAATCCATGCAGAACTTGCAAGCCCAAGTGACAACCATGTTAGACCGACAAAGCCAAGTCCCAGCTCAGTCACATGTAGACCAGCAGGTGATCTTGCAGCCTCGAGAGAGTGACCCGAATGCCCTCTATGGTAAATTTCGCAAGCGAGGAGCTATTGAGTTCTATGGAACAGAAGAGCCACTGAAGGCAGAACAGTGGTTAGACCAGACAGAGGATGTCTTTGAGACCGTCGTGTGCACGAACCGACAGAAGGTCGGACTAGCAACTTCTATGTTTAGAGATGTCGCAAAGACTTGGTGGAAGAGCGTGAAAGACTCCTACAGAGACATTCCTAGCGCGACAGTGTGGGAGATGTTCAAGCAACAGTTCAGGAGGAAGTTCATTCCGGCTCATGTGTTTCGAGCCAAGGAGGTTGAGTTCTTAGCTCTCCGTCAGCAGCAGATGACAGTAGCAGAATATGTGAACAAGTTTATGCAGTTGTCGCTTTTTGCTCCGGACATGATCAGTACCGAAGAGAGGAAGGTGAACAGGTTTGTCGAAGGTTTGCATCCCCGGTACATGCATCACGTGACTGCGTTTCAGCGTCCGGCTACGTTTGACGATGCAGTGGACAGAGCCTATTCCGCTGAGGCCATCCACCAAGCTGCTAGAGCCGTTGAGCCTAAGAGACAGCCGCCCTTCAGTGCACGAGGACAAGTACAGAAGAAGACCAAAGGCCAGCAGAGTACTTCTAGTTCTTCTGGAGTGACGTGTGGGTATTGTGGCAAGAACCATGCGACTGATGCGTGTTGGAGGAAGGCCGGTGCTTGTTTT
Source organism: Sextonia rubra (assembly GCA_037013555.1). Classification (NCBI taxonomy): domain Eukaryota; kingdom Viridiplantae; phylum Streptophyta; class Magnoliopsida; order Laurales; family Lauraceae; genus Sextonia; species Sextonia rubra. The sequence continues at coordinate 9,974,666 of JASUAD010000007.1, read as the reverse complement.
ATTTGCGGTTCGAGGGAGCATATGATCGCCAATTGTCCTCGACAGAGAGCTTCCGGTGCAGTTCCTAGCAGACCCAGTGCACCTACAGCTCCGAGCAAGCCACAGTCAGCTCGTCCAGGCTCGAGACAGCCTCGCCAGACAGCCCGTGCTTACGCTGCTACCCATGAGAGTGCCGAGGATCCACAGGTGGTTGAAGGTACTGTTTTGATTTCGCGCGTCGAGGCCTTAGCTTTGTTCGATTCGGGGTCTACACGATCTTATGTAGCACCTCATTTTGCCGAGCGGTTACCTCAACCGTCTAAGCCGTTGCCATATGTGTTGGTTGTATCCACCCCAGTTGGCAAGCGGGTGGAGTGTAGTATGTACTACCCCCATTGCGACGTGCAGATTGCAGGTCATCAGTTACCTGTTGATTTGATCCTGTTGTCGATGCTGGACTTCGACGTGATCCTTGGTATGGATTGGCTCGCTCGATATCGTGCCTGTGTTAACTGTTACAACAGGACGATCTTCTTCGATTTAGGCAAGGGCTTCCGTTTCGAGGGCAGTCAGCAGAGATGCCCCAGACGTATGATTTCGGCGTGTAAGGCAGATCGCTTGATCCGCCGAGGGTGCGAAGGCTTCATTGCCTTTATCTCAGCGAAGAAGGAGCCGAAGCAGCTAGGTGAGGTTCAGGTGGTCTGTGACTTTCCAGATGTCTTTCCAGACGATGTGCCAGACTTACCCCCGGTTCGAGATGTGGAGTTCGCCATTGAGCTTGTTCCCGGCACGGCACCGATCAGCAAGGCTCCGTATCGCATGGCCCCAGCAGAGTTGTCAGAATTGAAGAAACAATTGCAGGAGCTTTTGGATAAGGGTTTCGTTCGCCCGAGCGTTTCACCTTGGGGAGCACCAGTCTTGTTTGTCAAAAAGAAGGATGGTACTTTTCGGATGTGCATAGACTACCGCCAGCTGAACAAAGTGACGATCAAGAACAAGTACCCCCTACCCAGGATTGATGAGCTGTTCGATCAACTTCAGGGCGCAGCATATTTTTCGAAGATTGATTTGAGGTCTGGATATCACCAGTTGAGAGTCAAAGAAGATGACATTCCTAAGACTGCCTTCAGGACTCGTTATGGACATTATGAATTCCTCGTGATGCCTTTTGGACTAACCAACGCACCTGCAGCTTTTATGGCATTGATGAATCAGATTTTTGCTCCTTTCTTGGACCAATTCGTAGTTGTGTTTATTGATGATATCTTGATATATTCTAAGTCAGCAGAGGAGCATAGGGAGCATTTGAGAAAAGCCTTGTCGTTGTTGAGAGAACATCGATTGTTTGCTAAGTTGTCGAAGTGTGATTTTTGGCTTGAGCAGGTTGCATTTTTAGGTCATATCATTTCACGAGAGGGATTGGCAGTTGATCCATCTAAAGTAGAGGCAGTGGTGAATTGGCCTAGCCCCAAGACAGTGACAGAGGTTCGCAGTTTCCTTGGTCTAGCAGGTTATTACCGTCGATTTGTCCAGGACTTTGCTAAGATCTCTTCTCCATTGACGAAGTTGACCAGGAAGAATGTACCCTTTGATTGGACTGAGGAGTGTGAAGCCCGTTTCAGGATTTTGAAAGAGAAGTTGACTACAGTCCCAGTGTTAGCCTTGCCAGATGGTTGTGAAGGATTCGTGGTTTATTCAGATGCTTCTCGAGTTGGTCTAGGTTGTGTGTTGATGCAGCATGGGAAGGTTATTGCCTATGGATCGAGACAGTTGCGAGATCATGAGAAGAATTACGCCACCCATGATTTGGAATTGGCAGCCATCGTGTTTGCGTTGAAGCTGTGGAGACATTATCTATATGGTGTGCAGTTTGAGGTTCGTTCTGACCACCACAGTTTGCAGTATTTATTCACACAGCAGGAGCTGAACATGAGACAGCGGAGATGGCTTGAGCTTATTAAGGATTATGACTTCCCGATCAAATATCAGCCAGGCAAGGGGAATGTGGTGGCAGATGCACTCAGTCGGAAAGCAGAGTCAGTGCAGCTCTTGAGCAGTTTCCTCTTAGAGTTTCGTGGTCTCCCTGTTGAGGTTAAACTAGTGGATGAGTGCGTGATGTTGGCTAGTACGCTAGTGTTTCAGCCTGAGTTGATTCAGCAGATTAAGGACAGGCAGTTTGAAGATCTAACATTGAAACGCATTCGAGACCACATTGGAGACAGACCCGATTTCAGACTCGAGGATGGTATACTCTACTTTCGGAGTAGGTTGTGCGTGCCAGCAGTTGATGAGTTCAAGGAGAAACTGATGAACGAAGCGCATTACGCTCGCTACGCGATGCATCCAGGCAGCACGAAGATGTTTCGGAATCTCAAGGATCGCTTCTGGTGGAACAACATGAAGAGAGAAGTAGCAGGGTTTGTTGCTCGCTGTTTGACATGTCAGAAGGTGAAGGCCGATCATCAGAGACCGCCAGGCTCGTTGCATCCTTTGCACATACCGCAGTGGAAGTGGGAAAACATCACCATGGACTTCGTTTCAGGGTTACCACCGACGAGCAGGAAGAACAACGCCATTTGGGTGATTGTAGATCGATTGACGAAGACAGCCCATTTCATTCCTTTTCGGAAGGGTATGACATTTTCAGAGATGGCTAGGAAGTTCGTGGATGAGATCGTCAGGCTCCATGGTACCCCCGTGTCGATTGTATCCGATCGTGACAGCCGTTTTGTTTCCTCTTTCTGGAGAGCTTTCCAAGAGGCTTTGGGTACGAAGTTGAGTTTCAGCACGGCATACCACCCACAGACGGATGGACAATCAGAGCGGACGATTCAGACTTTGGAGGATATGTTGCGAGCCAGTGTGTTGAACTACGAGAAAGAATGGGATCTTCATCTATCGTTGTGCGAGTTCGCCTACAACAACAGTTTCCACGAGAGCATTGGGATGGCACCATATGAAGCACTGTACGGGAAGAAGTGTAGAAGTCCGGTTTGTTGGGAAGAAGTTGGAACTCGAAGTTTTCACGGACCGACGATCATTGCCGAGACTACGGAGAAGGTACAGAAAGCTATTGAGAACTTGAAAGTTGCTCGGTCGAGACAGAAGAGTTATGCAGACACCCGCAGACGACCCTTAGAGTTTCAGGTTGGCGAGTGGGTTTTTCTGAAGGTCTCTCCGATGAAGGGTACGATCCGTTTCGGCCAGAAAGGCAAGCTAGCTCCACGCTATGTCGGACCGTTCGAGATCAAGAGTCGGATCGGTGATTTAGCTTATCGATTAGAGCTTCCCGAGATGTTTTCAGGAGTGCACAACGTTTTCCACGTTTCGATGCTTCGGAGATACGTTCACGATCCCTCCCATGTCATTCGTTACGATGAGATTCAGATTCAGCCGAGCGCTGCATACGTTGAGCGACCGCTCCGTATCGTGGGAACCCGAGAGCAGATACTCCGCACCAGGACAATTCGATGGGTCAAAGTGCTTTGGGAGCATCACAGTCCTGATGAGGCTACTTGGGAGCTAGAAGAGCAGATGGCACGTCAGTACCCCGATTTGTTTTCCCAGGTATGAGCGAGTTAGTGTTCATTCCGAGGACGGAATGATTCTCAAGTGGGGGAGGATGTAACACTCCGACCCAGCTTGACCTCGTTTAGCGTCTAGTTAATCTTGTTTTTGTTGTTAATTGTGTTTTGTTTGTGTTTTGTTTTCGTTACGGGTCATGGATAGGTAGTTGGGTTGAGTTTGACCTGGATTAAGTAGATCAAGCCCTTTTTCGTAATTTTAGCTTTTCTTAGACATGGTCATTTTTGCATCATCTTGATGTCAACACGTGTCTTTCGTTGAGCTCGTTAACTTTCGTAACTACGTCATTTGCAACCGAGGTCGTGTGATTCGATTGGACCTTGATTTGACTCAAACTGAAATTTGTATTCTAGCTTGGACTTCATTGCAATTTGACCACCTAATGAGCTTATATATCTCACCCATCGATCAAACTCATACTCTTTCTCTCGTTTTCTCTCTTTCTCTTCACTGTGCACGTGGAGACTTCCTTGCTTCCTTGCATTCTCTTCTCCAACCTCCATCGATCTAGCTTGTGGTTCTTGCATGTGCAATTGAGGTGAGTGGAAGTCTTCCATTCTTCTCATCTCCTTTCTCTATCTCTTCTCCTTCTTGCTTCTTTGCATGGTGTGTCTGTGTGTTGTGGATTTCTCTCCATCTCTCATGCATGCATGTGGTTTTGCTTGTGTTAGGTTGTGTTTGGATCCAAGGGCTACCATTGTGCATTTGAATTTCCAATTGAGGCAAGTATAACCATAACATTGAGAACCCATGTTGGTATGCATTGAATTGGGTTGATCTTACATGTATTGATATGGAAATAAGTGTTTACAGCTCACTTGATACTCATTGCTTCAGTTCTTGTGTATTCCCATTGATAAATTGCCCCTATGATGCATTCCCAGCTATTCTGTACATGTTTCAGGAAATGGAATTCGTACAGGTACGGCTAAGCCGTATGTTTCTTACGGCTCACAATCCAGAGAGGAGAAAAACCCAGTTTTCCTCTACGGCTAGGGCACGGCTAAGCCGTGGAATGCCCTACGGCTAAGCCGTAGCTCAGCCGTGGCCCAGCCGTAGAACAATACAGGGTGCAATTTCTGGAATAACTGAGAGTCAGCAACTGACAGACCTTCTACGGTCCAGCCACGGCTAAGCCGTAGACCACACACGGCTAAGCCGTAGCACACACACGGCTAAGCCGTAACCACACATGAAGAATAAGGCTAGGTGTAAAGATAAGACCTATATGACCTTCATGATAGAATGTAGAGCACCTAGACTTGCCCAACGGATGTGATACTACGCGTGAATGATCTCGAGGGCTGCGAATCATTCATGTTCGTTATCCGGATGTTAAGCACCTCCCCATGGGTGTTGGTTTAAGGGACTTCGTGCATCGCCCGATTCCAGGCAACACTAGACAACGGTGTATCGAATAACTTAAAACTACATCATCATGCACGGTTAGAAACACCGGATAATTAGATTAGAATTGGTTTGTAACTTAAGATGATTCGATTTCGCATGATTTGTTGCATACCATATTGCATTCGATCATTGATCTCACACTCTGACATGATTACTTGTATCCCGTTACCTTACTTCCACATTTCGATTATTTACCCTGAGTATACATGTATGATATGTTCACTTCCAGACATGCACGCTTGATATATGATCACGATCTACTCAGGTTTTCATGATTGACTTTGTATGGTCAGGCTCTACTTAGCCTCAGCCTTAGGATCCCGACGGGGTGAATTTGGTATAGTTATAAGGACCTGCTGCAGTATGGATTTTGTCTTGGGGAACCGGACCCCAGGAAACCGAGACCCATTGTACCCTGGCCCGGACAATGGTGTTCTTTGCATGTTACAAGATCCCTCTTTTGGGAGCATATGGTAATGTAGTAGCCACTAGTCATGTACACAGCATGTTATCCTTGATTCACACAGCATCTTTCTTTCTTGCATGATAGCCTAGTATACGAAAATGCTTTCTTTAATAACATGATGTTCTTTATTCTATTAGACACAGCGTGTGTTAACTTGCTATGGTTTATACTTTGCTGAATCTTCGTATTCACAGTTGTTTTGGTGTTGCAGGCCCAGATCCCCCTGCCGAACCCTCGCCGGTCGGCCAGGCTCCAGATGAGACCCCCGGGGCCCCATCAGGCCTAGAGGAGTGGATGTGATCACTCCACGGGAGCGCGTTCATGGCATGCATCATGTTGGAGTCATGTTTTGAGGATTTTCAGACTTGTATATGTCATGACATGTCACTATTGTATTTATCCTTTTGTTCTTTTGTAAACGTTCATATGTAATTATGTCAGTCCTTTCCTTGTATCCTCTTCTTGTGCTATTAGTTGTTTATGTTTCTGATATTTACAGCTTCCGCATACTTGCTTGGCACGTGTGCTTGTTCCCTTGTGCGTGTGCATTTAGACTCGGTCTACGTGTGCATGCACGGGAGTACGTGTGTCATTAGGTTTGGCTTTTGCTAACCCCCGAACCCTGGGCTCGGGTTGTGACAAAGGATTTGGCTTAAAATAGAATAGAATGAAGAAACATAATTCATGTTGTCGACCTCAATATAGTTGGGATAAGACTTTGATGATGATGATGATGATGATAATGTTTTCGGAGAAGATCAAGAAAGCTGAGCCTCCTCGGTGTTTTAGCATGCCAAAGCTAAAGGTTTATGATGGTGTCTTGGACCCTATTGACCACGTTCAGTGACTCCAGCACTTTACGGTATTATGGGTTGGAAATGAGCCATTAATGTGCAAAGTTTCCTATTGAGCCTAGGTGACCTGACCCTGAAATGGTTCTCCAAACTGAGGGCAAGGTCCATTGGCAGCTTCAGGGAGCTGGCGAGCTTCTTTGTGACATGATTTGTCACAAACTCCAAGCAGCCAAAAGACATCGGAGCATTGATCGACCTCAAGAAACATGGCTTGGAAACTCTAAAGGAGTACAACGCATGTTGTTAGTGTCTATACAATGAGGTGGAGGTTAGCAACGAGCAAGTGGTGATTGCCACCTACAAGCTTGGACTCCCGAGAGAGAGCCATCTCTCGTAGTGTCTAACCAAGCGACCTTTAGTCACACAAGAGGACCTAATGGGATGAATTGAAGAGTTCATAAAGCTAGAGGAGGACATGGGACCACTGGAGTATAAATGGCCCCATCAGGAGGAAGGAGGATCTTGCCGGAAGAGAAGAAAGGAGTTTGAAAAAAGGCCGAGCAAACGGTTGGGTCATACCGAGCCTAGTTGAATGGCCAAGAGGTGCTGACCATTTTCAAGGATCATATATACAAGATCTTAACTCAAATTAAGGATAAGCCTTATTTCAAAAGGCCTCCTAAGATGATGAGCGAGCATGGCAGAAGGAATCAATATCTGTGGTGCTCATATCATTGTAAAAATGGGCACCTCATGGAAAATTGCAGAATGCTCAAGCAGCATCTCGAGGATCTGGTGAAATAAGCTAGCTTAAGGAATTTGTAGAGGGTGGCTGGGTGGAGAAATCATCAAAAGGGTAGGAAAGGCGAAACTATAGGTAGGCCAAAGAGGAAAAAGCCCTGGTGGGGGTTATAGATGTTGTCCACAGGGTGACAAGCTCAGGAGAGGTGACTTCATAGGCTGCCAGAAGCAAAAGGAAAATGGCAGCCCATTTGAAAGAGGTGTACTAGGTGAGTGGGCACTCGAGCGTTGTAAGTAATCACAGGCACATTAGAGGTGAAATCTCATTTTTGGATGAGAACCTGCAAGACGTAGTTCGCCCTCATAACGATGCATTGGTACTCACCCTGCGAGTAATGGAGTCTGACGTTCGATGAATGCTCATTGATTTGGGTAGTTTGTCGGAAATCATGTACGTCGAGCTCTTTAATAAGCTTGGACTCAGATAGTAAGATCTACGGCCATCCTCTATACCACTGATCGGATTAAGTGGCCAAGCAGTCCAGTTGTTGGGACTGATCACCATAATGGTGGCAATAGGCCCGATTAGTTTTCAGGTGGAATTCTTGGTGGTGGATGTCCCGTCCCCATATAATGCCATCATGGGTTGGACTTGGATCCACTGCATGAGGGCAGTCATGTCCACTTATCATCAGAGGATTAGATTCTTAACAGCAAATGGCATCATGGAGATCATGGGTGATTAGGCCACCTCAAGGAGTTGTTTAGTTGCAGCCATTAAAGGAAAATACAAGTAAAATGATGGCGTAACAGGTTCACAGGAAACAACCGACCAAAAATATTAACTATAGCTTAGTCGGCCTTTTCCGAATCATCTAGATATTAGAGGCGAAGAAGATTTGCATATGAAAAAAACTGAATAAGAAGGGGGCATAAGGGAAAGTGAACACCACCTTCCATGATGACTATGGTAGGAAAGGGCATTCTGCCCTTGGAGCATTCGAGGAATGATTCCTCTGGCTTCGAAAGCCAAATATGGACATCTGAGGGAATCCTAAACCTATCCCTAAACTCTTCGATTTGTTTAGGAGATTTTAGCAATTTTCTAAGGTTACCCATCTAAAAAAAAATAGGGAGGTATACAGAGAATAATTGAAAAAAGTTGCTAAATGAGGAAACTTACAGCGGAAAAAGAGAAATAGGCAGGGAAAGGAGAAGTAGCACCGCGCAGGAAGAGCAGAAAAAGTTGAAGATTTAAAGGGTTTGATCAATCATGGAAGACGTTGGGTCGCAACATTTGGACTTGTTGTAATAACCACAGGAAGACAGAATGATGGAGAAGGAATCGTCCGCCGAATTTAGGAATTTAAGGCTAGCTAGCTCGGCCGGATAGAAGCGTCAGACATGAGAAATGGGGGAAGTGGACACGTGTCTTGGGAGGTGATGCTGACAGGCTTGCCTAATTTCGCTTGCGCAGAAGATAAGGCAAAGGCTTGAGGGTAGTTGGAAGAGAATAATATACGACGTACCTCGAACCGAACTATGCACCCATGAGCCCGAGTTAGCCCCCATAGTCGAGCAAAATGAGAATATGCTCGGGACGGATTACACAGCTGAGCAAACTAGGAGACCTACAACATCACCAAGCTAGCCTGGAAGACTGTTGCTCTTGATCAAGTCAAAAAATGTGGGATAGCTGGCATTTCCACTTCAAGCACATGACATCTAGGAAGAGGCAACATGCCTAGAATCTCAGAAACACAATCAAACCCCCTAAAGTGAAGAATTACGTGCTGTTAAGTCGTCCGGGGACGAGTGATACGTGAGGAATGGATCCTATATCCAAGAAGTTTGATCTACTTGGTAATGACAATAAAAGGGGAACTTGGGACAAATGAAATTCTAAGTGCAAATTCACTAAATCTAGTTGGATTTCATTTTCTAAGGATTATCTACTAACTCAACCATCAGAGGGCCCACTATCAGGCCTACCCAACCGTCTTTCCTCTAACGGTTTCTCTTTGCACTGGGTTCAGGGTTGCTTGGAGTGTTCCTTCCTGACAGCCGACTAGTTCATTCATTTAGATTGGAAGCTGGCAATACATTTCTATTTGCAAATCAATCAAGTCTGACCACATCCAACCTAGTCTGAGAAATTTGACCTTACCAATTGCATTTTAATTCAAAAAAATTGATTAATGTTGGATTACCTGTACTCAAGGCATTTTTCTAATTTTAGTATACGTTTTACTAAATTAGGCTGGCTTTGTAATACGACAGCCTCTCCCTCTCTTCTCTCTTAAAAAATAGATTGGACCAGGTCTTCACTTTCCAGTTTTTACAGGTCACTTTCCCACTCCCTGTCAACAGCTTTATGTCCCTTGATCTGTCGGTTGTCACTCCATGTTTCTCTCGCTCCCACTCCCTTCCCATCTCTTGTTCAATTGAAGGAAAACCATATTAATATGGATAAGCTGGAAGTGATTAAAGCCATTGGTTTGCATATTGTTGACCGAGCAGACCACAGTCAAAAGCTGGATCTGAATATAGATTCGAGGCTTGAGGTGAGTTTTATGATCTGGGTTGTATTCAAAATCTGATCTTGGATTTAGCTTTTATGATCTGGGCCCTGTTCAAAGTCTGCTTTTTTCTTTTTCATTCGAATCATGGATTGAGTTTTTATGATCTGAATTATGTTCAAAATCTGCTCTTTCTTATGATTTTGGAAAATGCGTGAACAACTTTCTTTGGAATGTCATACTCTCTTGCATACTTGTGGATATCAGTTTGCCTATGCAAAATTTTCTTTCTAAGACGAAGACGGTGGTATATTTTTACAGACACTTGAGGGGTTGGTCCGGTTGGATCTTTCTCCCATGGAAGAATGTCAGATCTTCGTCAATGCAATAATAAATAAATAAATTCCACACGACGTGGCATAATAGCATATCGGTGCAAATAGAACATCTGGAGTTGTGCAAGTTGTGAAATCCACAACAATTCCTATTTGTTGATGAGAATACGTGGGGGTTAATTGAACACATTAGAATTTTCGTGGAAGGATTATTAAAAAGATGACGTGAGGTAGCAATATGTATGAATTTGACTTTCTAAGGATTTTAATTACAAGAGTGAGGCTGGTATCATTTCCCATATTTATTTATTCAGTTTCCATTAAGGATACAACCGTTGCACTCTTCATTTTTATTTTTCACAGCTTATAGAAATACAATCCTAGAATTTCAATTACATGAAACAAGCAGGTTTTAAAACAAATAATTCTAGTCCCACAAAGTGCGGGATATGAGAAACAAGGAAGTGTGGAGTTCTTGAGGCTAAAGGTTGATGGATATTCAGATTGTGGCCTTGTATATAATGTGGCAGAGGAAAAAATTAGGCTCTTACCAAACTCTGATCTAGAGGCGTTAGAAAAATTAGGTTCAGAAATTGAGTTCTTACCAAACTCCGATTTGGAGGCGTTAGAGAAATTGGGCTCTCACCAAACTCTAATACAGGAGGCATTAGATATTTCGAAGAGAGCTCGAAGTAACTTGAGGAAGATCCCAACGCTTTTTCATTAATCATCAATAATTTTTAGCCAAAAATGCTTTACAATGCTTAAATGGATAAGAGATGTAACCCTAGGACTAATCTAAACCATCTACTCACATTAACGGCTAAGATTAAAACAACTTATTAAAACAACTTTAAAAAACATAAGCAAATAAAATCCTAAATAAACTAGGTTAAACGGGCTGGGCCCAAAGGCGAGTTGACCCATGAGAACCATGGGTCTATCGTCATCAGTTTACGACTTGTTTTCTCTGCTCCACAGAAATATTTTTCTGTGCCTAGCGTGAAAGAATCTCCTCTTTGCTAGATGGTTTTATTCAACATCACAGAAAAATTGCAGCAAACAACAAAAAACTGAAACATGCAAAAAATCGAAGCATTTTCCATGCTATCGTGGAATCCTCAGCGTTAGAAAAAAGTCACTAAAAACTATTTAAATTAAGGCCCAACTATTAGCAATCCTTTCCTATACCTAATCTTATAAATGAACACTCATCCCAGTTGACCCAACACAAATCCAGGTATGATTAGAATGACACTTGATCAATCCCTAATCCACATCATAATCCTTTCATCTCTGACTACTACTAAATAAGCTGGCATCAAGGTGGGCCTCACAAACTGAACTTTGAAAAGCAAACCTAAGATTTTAGTAGCACCATCTTCCTTACTGATGTTTTATTTTTAACATAAAATGTAGGGGAAAGCTTGTACCACTTAGGAGAGGTAGTTTCCTAAGGGATGTTGAATTCTCTGAGGAAGGGTCTTGAACAAAAAAAGAAAAAAAAAAGAAAAAAAAAGGTAGCCTGCTTTGGCATCCCAAAGTGCACCCCACTTGTGCAGGGACCCACAAACTATCTGTATGAGCCCACTTTGAATGCTGTAAATTGTCATGATAGAAGTCCATGAATTTGTAATGTACAAAAACTCATCACATTCCCAAAAAAAAAAAAAAAAAGGGAAAAGAAAAGAAAAGAAAAGAAAAGAAAAGAATGTGAGAACTCTATCAAATTTCCATTAATTTGCAGTTAATTTGCATATATGTCATGAGTGGCCTACAAGAAAAGCATATAAGTTCACAAACATCCATTGTAGTGTCTAAAAAATGAAAATCAGTTGAGAACATCAAAATTCAACATCCATAGAACAAAAGGAAAACCAGTCAAGAACATCAAAATTCGATATCCTTTAGTTGTGTGCTTGGAACACTGGAACACTGGTTACAGAAAAGAGAGCAGATCAAGGCAAAAAGCACAATTAGCACATGTATCACCCTAGTATTCTATTAACTTTGTAAATGTCTCTTCTTCTTTTTCCCACCTTTTCTTTTCCTCAAATATTCTGATGAAGACAATCTGAACAATGGGGGCTGGCAGGTGGAGGGATAGTTCGGGTATTGTACGATTTGCATTGGCCACATTTGTGCCCAATTATATGAAAGAAAACCTCTGTGGTACAACTGCAGTCGTTACAGAGGATCCATACCTGCAAAATTTGTCTCAGATGATGCAAAAAAAAAAAAAAAAAAAAGCACTAGATGATGGAATAATTTAAAAAGCTCCCTGCCACCAGGAAGATATATGAAATATAGCACCACTACTAGTACAGCTACTACAGTATCAGAACTACTATCTTCAAGCACGGTGACAACATTAAACTACTCTTCAGAATATTAAATAAAAAAAATCTGAAGTTTCCTCATTAGTTTCTAGGTTGTAATATTTTAGATTTCTAATGAGTAGTTGCACATATTCTGGCATGTGAAATGGTGGTTGGTTTTGCAATTGCGGATGTCTACAAAATTATTACACATATAAACGAAAAGAAGGTCTATGAAAGTGACAAAATGAGATGAAAAAACAAGCACCTTCTTGTCCCAATAATCCTCAGGCATCCTGGTTGCTTGTACCTGATAAAACAAAAAGCTTGAGAACCCAGCACAGCCATTTAGCGATACAATTTCAGCAAAAAAAAAAAAGGAAAAAAGAAAAAAGAAAAAGGGCAGCCCAGTGCACGAGGCTCCCGCCTAGCGGGGTCTGGGGAGGGCAAGACGTATGCAGCCTTACCCCCATTTCTAGAGAGGTTGTTTCCGTGACTCGAACCCGCGTCCTCCAGGACGCTACCAGTAAGCCTTACTGTTGGGCTAATCCGCCCTTAAAGCGATACAATTTCAGCATTATTTCAAAAAAAAAAAAAACCTTAATTAAAGATCTGCCAAGGCTTTAAGGCATTAGATGAAAAAGAAGAAGAACAGGTCATTACTTTGGTTAACATCTTGGAAGGGAAAATCAACCATATCATTACCCAAAAAGGAAAAAAAACTTCATACCTTCATTATCTATACATATAAATAGGCAAACATGCTGTAAGGTTGCAACATTCTTTGTTTCAGGTAAAGCTGACAAATGCCTAATACCTGAGTTTGCCCAGGCTGGATTTTCAAGTGGTTAGGGCTGTCAGGCCAGCAAAAAATTTAAAAACTGGTTTCACTGGTTCCAGCAATCATTCCAGGATGAGGAAAGTAACAATCCGCATTGGAGTAAACTGGTTTCACTTCTTATATATCTTTTTTATTTTTTATTTCTTTAAAGCTTTCGTGAGTGGCACCGACAATAGGTTTTCACGAGACACAACTTGACCCTCATTGTTGCCCATGGCGCCTTTCAATTTTCAACAGATACTAGTTTTCATTTTTCTGGTCGGCCCCTTGACTGCAATGCTTTTGTTACTCTTGGCACCCTTAGGTATTTTGCTGACCTCACATGTTCTGCTGTTTTTTCTCAGGCACTCTCTTGGGTTTTCATGTTGCCTGTTTTGCTTAGATGGTCTGTATGTGACTGTCCATTAAGCAAAATCTATCTTTATATTATTGGGGCTCAATCACAAGTAGATGGCATGAGATCGCTCACAAGGAAGGTAAAAGGATGTGGAACTGTAGAATATAAATAAGGAAAATGCATGAGGAATAAGGAATGGGCATAAAGGACAAGGAATGTACACAGAATGCCCCTACTTAGTAAGATCTTTTCAAAGGTCCCCTCTCTCTCTAGCTTTCTATCTAGTTGACTTTATAGTATTTACATTTTCTTGCTTTCCCTTTTTAATTTTCATTCATACATCCTTTCTTTCTTTCTTTCTTTGTTTTCCCCCTCTGAGGACTCTTGCTGCTTTATCCAAAATCTGGCCTCCCTCTTCTCCTAGTAACTCTTCAATTTGTCTTAGAGAGGCATTTTCTGGCCTTTAATACATGTGCCAGGACCTTCTCAAAAGAAATACTTACGATCCTTTTTTCCCCTTCAGTCTTAGTTGTCCTGTAGGTGCAACTTATTGAGGATATTGCTCATGATAGATCGCAATGGAGAAACATAATTCATATAGCCGATCCGAACATAGTTGGGATAAGGCATTGATGATGATGATGATAAATAGCAGTTGTCCTTAGATTTCTTGTAATATACTCTTGTTTGATTCTATTGTTTCAGCAACTTTACACATTATCCTAAGCATGCACATGTCGGCCACATGAACTTTGGCAGGTTCACATTTCTTCATTGCCGAACATTTAGCTCTATACAATATACTTGGCCTGACTGACATACAAGCAGCAATATCGGCTACATAAACTGATACTGACAAAATTAACTAATAGTGGTACGTATCAGCATATAAGTCATAATCACCGATAAAGTTATCATAGTTTAGGTCCAACCTTTATAAACAAAACTTAATGAAGTGAAGAAATAAAAAAAGTTGATCAATATATTGGCCAAATTTCCAGTATGTGGTCTATACTGGTTCCCAAATGCACTGATATACAGGCAGTCAGGCACTTAAAACTTTGCATGCAGAACTGCCAAGAAAACTTGTAGGAGGATATGCTGTTGTTCTTCTATAAATGGTACGGAAACCAATCTCCACAAGTTTGAAATATGCCTGTGTAACTGAAGACATTTACAGCCTTATCATCTACAAAGGAAAAGGTTTTATTCACTAGGGCACTGATATACTTCCAAGTATGTGTCAGCAGTATTGTATTATTTATGTTGATCAGTCTTGACATCTGATGGTGGACACTGGAAAGATAATGGAAGAATACAGCTTACACAAATTCTATGATGTTAGATGTGATAGGGTCTTTATGTGTCATTATTCATTAAGGGCACATTTGTGTACACACCCTTTCCGTGGAAAGAGGAAATTGCCACCATAGCAAAGTCCATGGAATTCCATGGAAGCACAAAAGTTGGTGTTTGGTGCAAAATATTTTTTCTTGGTGAATTGGAGATAAAGTTGTTTGGTGTGATCATGGAATATTTGGTGAAAACCATAGAAAGAGGGGGTGGAAGGTTGGGTAAAGGGTACAAAGAGGGGTGGGGAGTGTGGAAATAGGAAGAGAGGGAAGAGGATCATAGTAGATAAAGAGGGAGGTGCCTGGATATGGGGTTGCAACCTAGGGGGGAAAAGGGAATAGAGTGAACATTTCCACAAAACCAGATGTCCGATAATCCCTCAAAGGAATTCCATTTCCGACATTCTCAAGGAAAAGTCTGACGTGGCGAAAAAGTGGTTTCGAGGAATTATGCTACACCAAATGCAATAAAAAAGATTTCTCCAAAGAAAACCATCCCCCTTTCCATAGAAAAGTGTTACGCAAACATGCCCTAAAGTGCATAATGGAATAGATACCCACGTCATTGTCCAAAATTATGGAAAATGTGGATCATATCCTTGCCCCCTTATCATGCCTGTAACCTTGATGGCACACCTGGGCATTAGTTACATGGGCATAATAGAATAATTTGCTCTCTTAATATAATGTGTCCATACCTTGAGGATACATAACATTCTTTTCAATCCTGCATTTACTGACCAACCACATACCCAAACGTAGATGCAGTGCCAAATATTTATATACATACCTCCTCATCCAATTTCTGCCAGTGTTCAGTCATGTCAATTGCTGACTTGGAGCATATTGGACAAGAGTATCTGGGGAACAAACACAAGGTAATTCGTAAAGATAGCAGTCAATCAGTCATTACATTGAGTACTACAAGATAATGCAAAAAAAAAAAAAAAAAAAAAAAAGAGTAGAACTTAAGGTGATAAGGAGCCTCACTGGCCATGACCCATCATCTCAACAAAGCATTCCATGTGCATTGTGTGCCCACAGTTCAAAATTCGTGCCTGTTTTAATGAGTCAAAAAGATACTGCAGCATAGTAGTTATGTTATGCTTCAACACATGAGTTAACTCTCAAATGCTCACAAAAGCCACACATGATCACAAACCTCATAACAGACGGGACAATTATGCCTCAATGAGTTCTCAACACACAAGTGATTACCATGCAGGCTAACTGGGTAGCAAGATCCTGTTTACTTACAAACAATTGAGAGACAGAAGAACCTCTAATCAAGCTAAACACTAAATGTACTATAACAAATAAGCATAAACTGTGGTGCATGTCTATGGGAAAATGCATACAAATGGCATGAGTGTAAAAGTGTACACATGACACATGCACACAAACTAATGTGCAGTAGACTAAGCCCTCATTTGGCATCTCTATTTTTTGCCTCTATTTTTCTAAGTCTCTAAAGAAGGTAGAGGTTTGGAAAAAAAGAGCATTTGGTAGCTATTTTTAGCCTTTGCCCAGTTTTGAGAGGTAGAGGCAATGCTTCTTTTTTCCACAGCCCCCTTCATGAGGCAGTTGAGAAATAGAGGGGAGAAAAAAGAGGTGCATGTACACATGACTGGGCATTGTAAATGTAGAGTCTTGGAAGGTAGAACACAACTATGGAGTCAATTTTCAAGGCTTGATACCTTGGGGATCTTGAGAAATTTGAGAACAAATATCAATCATTGATGTAACATTCTCAATCTTGGAATGGTTCATAGGCAGTCCTGTTCTTCTCTTTTTTTTTTTTTTAAATATATTTTTAAGACAATAAATCGCGATCCAAACCATTGAAAAATGTTTATAAGGTCAAAGATCACTAGAAAATCAAATTTCAGCCGTTGGATCATTACCAATCTTGAGATATTTGCTAAAAATGTGGACCATTTTTTATTATCTTTTGAAATTTGTGGGCCCCAAACACATGACCCAAACCATTAGATCTCTTTAGAATGATGAACATGGCTATGGGTCAAATTTCAAGGCTTGATATCTATCTCGTAAATCTCGAGAAAATTATGAAAACTTTCAACCATTGATTTAAAAAAACTCTATTTAAGATAGATCCTTGATTTACCAAACACATTTTTTCTATTCTAGCCTCTTTTTTTAATGGCCCTATGTTAGATAAGTCTGCAAGAAAAAGAGTAGAGATACTAAATAATCCCTAAGAGAGATGAGCAAATAACCACATTGGCTTAAAGCATACTAAGGGAAAAAAATTTGGAACAACATCAATGGAAAATAACCAACCCACTAAGAGTAGGGGGCAGGGAATTGGATCTGAGAACCAAACGACTCTACGAATAACTAATCTTACTCCCTTTCAATGGCTAGAAAGTAGAAAGTACCGAACCAAATATGGCATCCTTGACTTGAACAAAATACGCAAACAATAGCTTTCCTTAAACTGAAAAAAGAGTTTGTTGGTAGGTTATTCGAAACATAAATCATACATGTCACAGTCTTATATATATGTGGTTCAGCTTCATTGTCTTAGTTTCTCTGTAGGGCAGGTTTCCTGGTCCGGAAAATGTTTGCTGTTTGTAGCTGTATTTTGTCCAGTTGTTTTCTGGTTCTCTTAAGTGTTCCCTCCATTGCTTTTTCTTCCGGAATACATTTCATATACAATCAACAAAATGTTTGCCATTCAAAAATCATGTATCATATTCAGCAAAGTGTTATGCAAGCATTGAGTGCCACCTTAACTGTAGGGGCATTTTTGTAAGACAGTCAATTGAGGTGAATGCACATGAGCCACTTACTATTTCTTGGCATTTTTTTAAGTTCTAAAAATAAATAAATTAAGTTCATTCTATTTTATGCTTTCTAATATCAAACTTTGAGATCATAATTGAAAGGCAGCCACTTATATTTTCAAGAGGAACTGGAGTTTGGATCCTTTCATGAGCTTTCATGTGGGACTATAATGGACAGATCAATCAAACCTTTACAGGCTGGCCAACCAATTCTGGTAAGAACCTGTCCGACCAGCTTTGTCATTCTGGTTTAGTTTTCAAAAATTACCACCATTCTTTACATTGAAATTCTGTGTTCTTCTTTAAAAAAAAAAGGATAAAAATAACCACCTTTGCAGAGAGCAACATGCATGGATGAATAACAGTCTGAACGCCAAATTGATTGTGTACATACCACATTTTTGGCAGTGAAAGAAGTTCTCTCGGCCACCAATTCTGTTCAAATTTTACATTTCAGATTAGTTGACAAGTTAACCTCATTAAGAGAGCCCTCTTTTAAAAAATGTTCCTCGAGTGTCAACAGGACTATCTATATGGAGTAAGAGCAAACCGCACGGGTTTTTACCCATCCCAACTACCAAGTCACCAACCCCCTCCATCGTTTTCAATAATGGATGGTATGTCTTACTATTGCGCCAAGTGCGGAAGACATGGATAGTGCATTTAAATGGACCCCAGATGTCAATCTTTTTGAATACTATGGAAGAATGGATGGTGTCATTGATTCTATGGTGCTTTCGGGGTCAAATATTTGTCAGGCAAATCAGGAGATAAAAAGAGGCTAGAAAAATGAAACAAAAGAAAAAGACTATCAGATTTGCTCCCCAATTTTAATGCTGCCACAAAAACATACAGCAGAACATATTGCTAATAAATATTGCCTACAAATCAAACACATAATGAACACCACCCCCCACCCCAAAAAAAAAAAAAACACATAATGAACACCCCCCCAAAAACACAATCACAAAATAAAAGATAAAAAAATAATAATTAAAAAAATAAAAACAAAAAAAAAGGGGGGGTGATAATCTACCTGCATATACCACAGCCATGGCAATGAAACTGTGCTTTCCCAGTCTGCAAGAGATGAAATACAGTGCGGAGCACCCCATGTGTTAAAACCACGTTATCATGCCTCAAACTAAAACAAAGTAAATCTAATCTAACAAAGCTATTAAATGATAACATTACGCTTGCCCTCTTACATCATCATCATAAAATTTGCACACTTCACAGAAATACTCTCCCAGATTAACACCGCAGTTAGCACACGCGCGCGCCACCTGTAGTTGTATCGAAAACATGGATTCACTAATTCTTCCAATTCATATCATCAAAACAAGAAAAGAGCAGAACATTAAAACTACAATACTCATCCAACAACACTCACGTCCTGCTCCTTGTCGCAAATCAAACACACGACCTAAAACGTCAATCCAAACACATATACATCAGCTCAAGAACCAATTCAACAATCCCAGAACCTAAAACGTAGAGACAACAAACACCCATTTCAAATCACCTGCCGAACATCATGTCTAGGAAGCTGATGCCGATCTCCCGGATTGCTAAGCGCGCTCTAGACACACCAAACAGAGGAAAACATCAACACCCAAACCATTTCAAAAGAAAATCACCAATACCCAGATGAAGAAAAATGCTCAAGAATCCAAATCCAAGCAGAGAAGGAGGACAGATTGCTATCTTACGGTTGCCTCGTCGTGGCAATGGCGGCAGGAGAAGATCTGATTACAACATGGGGCGCGAACCTTGCATCTTCTTCTGTAATGTTTGCATCTAGAAATCCAAAAACCACGTCAATCAAACACTTGAAGCAAGGAAAAAAAAAATGAAAGAGATTGTAGATTTCTTCAAGCTGGAGAGTTTTGGAAGATACCCGTGTTCCATTATTCCGAAATCAGAGCGTTGATTCGCAGAAGCATCCATTGGTCTTGGGAAAGAATGTCAGGATGCCCACGAAGCACCGGCTGACCCAAGGACAAGTTTGAGGTTCAGGATCTACGCATGCAATTAGGTTTTAGGAATCTTTTTATGTAAAATATAGAAGTTGAATGTGGTTCTTTATTTGTTTTTAGAAGTGAACCAATGGGTGCAACCCCCAATAAGGATGTCCTGACTCTGGTCCTACCACAATGGAGAATACGGACTGAGAAAAAAGTGGCAGAACAATGAGGATTTTGATCAGATTTTGTGGGAAAACGCCATTGTAACCACCTTCCTATCAAGATGTACCATGTCACTTGACCAGTTCTGAAAGCACCGTTTTTTTTTAAAAGAGTACATTCAATGGTTTTAGGTGGATTTAGATTTGTAAAATATTTTAATTAAACTTTTTGAATTTTTTATAAAGAGATGAAATTAAATTTTTTAATGCCCGTCATTAATATGAGAATGTTTGATGGTTTAGATCATGAATTAAGCGCAACAAAGGTGCACAATCAAATCTATAAATTGAGATTTTCTGTTTGAATGTTTGTGAGGATTTATTAGACCAATAAAAAAGATGAAAATCTCGAATGATCAATTTGGAGTCCATTGCATCAGTCCTAGTCTTGTCATTTACATATGTAACTATTCACAACACTATTTTTCAGATATTATTTAGGCATGTGATACGTGAATGAATACAAACAAATGTGATGATGCACAAGTCTCAGTCATGTGCATCATCTGCCTATATAAATAATTGAAAACAAATGACCCCTTTGTGTTGGTTGGGCCAAAAGAAGATTCCATGAAAGAGAGAAAATTTGTTAGAAAAGGATTCCATGATAGAGAGAAAATTTATTTTCATTATCAAGATTGAAGGTTGATATTACATATTTTCATTGCAAAAAAGTTTTAAAAAATTGAATTGTTTTGGAATCAATTTTGACGATATTCCTTTTAATTTTGACTTTTGTATTTAGTATTGTAAAAAGTTAAAAATGTCATAGGTTGTGAGATTTGAACTCATGATCTTTTTAGCTAAAAAAATCACTACACCATACGATACGGGTATTAATAGGCTGTGAGATTTGAACTCATGACACATTTTTTAAACCCAACCACTACACCATACTACAAATTAAGAGGTCGCAATCGGGTCGGATTGCGCTAAATGAGTCGAACCCGTTTAATAAGTAGATCGGAATAGTCTAACCCACATCCGACTCATTTATTAAATGGGTCAAAAACCCATACCCGGCACCGACCATAAGTCAACCCGAGCAAACCCGACCCGCTTTAACCTTCATAGCCTATCTGGGTCAGGTTGGGTTGCATAACCGGCATCGATTGCATTTATTAAATCAAAATTTTAACCATAGTACAAGTATGGCTCACGTAAATAGGAGTTGAAAACAAAGAAGAAAGTGAAGAGTAGGGAAAAAACTAAGGAATGTGAAAGGATGGAAGTAGAGATAACCATGAGAAACACTTGAAAGGATAGGAGTGGAGATAACCATGAAGAACACTTTCTGCTTATGTTTTGAAATATGTATCAGTAAAAATAAGAATAAATGTGGCTTAACCCTAACCCAACTTGTTTAATTACGAGTCAAAATTTCTTAACCCGTGACCTACTCGTCTATCATGTGGGTTGGGTTATGATGGTTATATGTGGGTCGGTTCTACGGATCGGGTTACATTTTGCTGGTTCTAACTACAATACCAATATGCAATTATAACATATTAAAACCAATGGTTTTTTTATTCAATTTTGACGATATTATTTTCAACTTTGACTTTTTTTTTGTATTGAGTCTTGTAAAAGGCTAAAAATGCCATAGGTTGTGAGATTTGAACTTATGACCGTTTCAATTAACAAAAAAATCAATAAACCATACGATATGAATGTTCGTTGTGAGATTTGAACTCATGACCTTTATTTATATATTTAACCCAATCAATACACAATACTACAATATCAATATGCATTTTCTTTCAAAAAAAATGTTAAAAGTAATTAGATATAGCATAGACCATAGCCATCTACGGCATGCTCATGCTTAGCATGGGTTACTATGGTAGTTTCCTTTTAGAGAAGTTAGACGGAGTATTCATGTCTTCCTTGGAAGCAAATATACACCGAGAATGAAATCCTTTGTTTTCTTATCCTATGAACCTAACTCCAATTAAAATGAAATTTGGCGATCTTATTTACTGACTTACGCATCTATAACAAAAAAGGTGTTATAAAATATTATTATTAGTGGATGCCCACCCAGGGGCCCACATTAGATATGGAAAGCAAGAGTCCTGCTATATTAGTTTGCTTGGGGAGGAAGCAATCTTACTCTATAAATAAGATCCTCCTCCACTCATTTCTTGATGTACACATGTTTCATTCAATAGAGTATCTCTCTTCCTCTCTCTACTTTCTCCTCCCTTTTTTCTTAAACACGTTATCAGCACGAACATAACCCCCCCCCCCCCCACCCCCACATTTTCTTCGTTGTGCATATAGTAGGATAGCCGTTCTTTCTCTATTGTCTTCTGCCTTAGCAACGTGCAACAAGAAGATTTTTTTTATTAACATGTGTCTCCTCCCTCTACTATCTCTCTTCAACGTGCAATAGCCGTCCTTCTCTTTAAGAACGTTAGCTTTTGGAAACATAGCACGTGTTACGTTACATAGCAACGAGTTATCAGTCAATGAGAATATAATTCAAAAGCAATCCAGATTCAAACCACGGTATCTTGAATGTTCGACATCCGATCAACGATCCGGTAGAAACTGCGGAAAGCTCGTAAGCAGATCTACAAGTTACAAGTTAAAAAAAGAAGATCCAATGGTAAAATAATTTTTATTATTTATAATTTTTTTATTAATTCAATAACTATGCATATCCTTTTATTCTTATTACTTTTAGTTGGAAATGCATGATTATTTATTATTATTATTATTATTATTATTATTAACAATGGGAGATCAAGAATGGATCATAAATAAGAACCTGAAGTTCTATATTAATACGGACTTGCAATTCCGTAAGAACCAGAAGTTCTTTTTAAATCCGGACCAGAAGATCCGTGGATTATTAAAATTTGAAACCAGAAGTTCTCATATCCACAATATGGACTTGAAGATTCATTCATAATCAAACCTGAAGTTTGATATTTTGATCCAGGAATAAAATTAATAGGCTATAATATCAAGCCCGAAGCCTTGATAGAACCTGAAGTTCAAAAATTAAAGAACCTGAAGTTCTAACTAGGAACCTGCAGTTCCAAATCAAGCCAGAAGCTTTGTCAAAACCTATTGTTTTGGATTATTAAAATTGATAACATGATGTTATTTAATTTTCAATTGGCCAACTTGATCTGACATGGCATAACCCTTCATTTATTTTGAATGCTTATTATTTATCTTTTATCTTCTTTTGCATATCAATGATCATATATATTTTTTCCTTTCCAACTCTTGCTTAATGTCGAATTTAACCAAACTTGAATTTAAAGCCCTTAACATTACCGGGGACAACTACTTATCCTGGCACTTGGATGCAAAATTATACTTGCAATCCAAGAAACTTGGAGAGACGATAAAAGAAGGTAATAAAGAGTCCCCGAAAAATAGGGCATTAGCACTTATCTTCTTACGTCATCATATACATGATGACCTCAAGAATGAATATCTCATAGAGGAGGACCCAGTAGGTCTTTGGAAATTTCTGAAGGATAGATATGATCACCAGAAGATGGTCTTATTACCAGCAGCTTAGAATGAATGGCTAAACCTGCGATTTCAGGACTACAAATCGGTATCTGAGTATAACTCTGCTTTTTTCAACATTGTTTCCCGGTTAAGATTGTGTGGGGAAACGATCACGGAAGAGAAGATGTTAGAGAAAATGCTGTCCACTTTCCACGCATCAAATGTAATCCTGCAACAACAGTACCATGAACGGCGTTTTTCTAAATACTTAGAATTGATCTTTTATCCCCTTGTTGCCGAGCAAAACATCAAAGTCTTGCTAAAAAATCATTCCTCTAGATCAACTGGATCTATGGCAATACCTGAAGCAAATGCCAATTTCAATTCCAACAGATGCAAAGGAAGGGGGCGTGGGAGAAACAATCCCTCCAGAAGAGGTGAAAAAAGAAACTACTCTCGATGAGGAGGATTTCGAGATCCTCCCAATAAAAAAATTCAAAAACCACCAGAAGTGGTCTGATCCTCAGAAACAACAAAATCCAAATCAACCTCAGAATTGTACTTTCTTTTAGGTTATATAATACGACGATATCCATCGTCGAATCACATTCGGTTTTGAGTAAAGCGAGACAGTTAAGCCCGAAGCTTAAACCAACTCCGAAGCTTAGCAACCTTCAGGCCTGATTGCTTTGGCATGATAGGTTAGTGCACCCCGGAGTTACCATGCTAAAGAAAATCGTTGATAACTCTGTTGGACACTCTTTAGACAACCATAGATTGACCATACCGGATGGGTATTTATGTGTCCCATGTTCATAGGGAAAGCTAATCACTCGACCTTCCTCCGTAAAGATTGCATTAGAATCCCTGTCCTTTCTACAAAGGATACAAGGCGACATCTGTGGACCGATCAATCTACCTAGTGGACCTTTTAGGTATTTCATGGTTCTGATTGATGCTTCCATCCCTTGGTCGGATGTTTGCCTACTTTCAACTAGGAATATAGCATTTGCTTGCCTATTAACACAAATCATTAAACTTAGGGCTTATTTCCCTGATAATTCTATTAAGTCTATACAACTTGATAATGCGGGCGAGTTTACATCATAAGCTTTCGATGACTACTGTTCATCTCTTAGCATTGTTGTCGAACATCCTGTCCCTCATGTCCATACCCAGAATGGCTTAGCTGAATTCCTGATTAAGCGCATTTAACTTATTTCTAGGACTCTGTTGCTGCAGTCTAAATTACCAGTTCGTGCTTGGGGACACGCGGTGTTACATGCACCAATGCTCATTCGACTTCGACCCACAGCCTACCATCAATACTCTCCCGCACAGTTTATCTCAGGACATCAACCTAATATCTCCCATTTGCGTAAGTTTGGTTGCGCTGTTCTAGTCCCTATACCACCCCCTCAACGTAGTAAGATGGGACCACAACGTTGGTTGGGAATCTATATCGGCTATGACTCTCCTTCTATTATTCGATTTTTAGAACCAATGACAAGAGATGTTTTTACTGCTCGTTTTGCTAATTGTCAATTCGATGAGACAAAATTCCCGTCATTAGGGGAAGATAAAGAACATATTGTTCCTGCAGAATAACCCGTTCCTGAAGAACGGCGTGAACTAACATAGAATAATTCCATTTTGTCTCATTTAGACCCACGTACTTCACAATGTGAATATGAAATCCATAGAATTGTGCACTTACAAGAAATTGCAAATAAATTACCCGATGCATTTAATGATGCAGCAAAGGTAACCAAGTCACATATTCCAGCTATGAATGCACCTGTTAGACTTAATGTCCCTGTTGGGCAAAGTCAAAATGCGGCGACAAACGAGTTTGTAATACTCTAGAAGCATGGCGACCTATAGATTCAAAGGATATAGCTTCGTGGAAAAGGAGAAATGTACAATTATCATGTCCTCCCAAAGATACACTTAACACTCCTGAAGAAGTTCCTCTTGAAGAGGTTCATAATTCTCCCGAAGAAGCTATAGAAAAATCCACTCTCTCTAGAATAACGAAAGTCCTTGATGAGACTATAAAAGCCCTTGAAGAGGCATCAGTACCGGAAAATGAAGAGATCTCCATATTTTATAATTATTCAAGAGAGAGATGGGATAGAAAAAGAATTATCATTGATGACGCATTTGTATATGCGATAGCTACACAAATATCAATGGAACATGAGGATGATGATCGGGATACAAAACCACGTACTATAAATGAATTCGACAAAGAAAGATTGGCCAAAATGGAAAAATGCCATTACAGCAGAGTTAAAGTCTCTAAATAGACATGGTGTATTTGGACATATAGTACAAACCCCAAAAGGTGTTAACCCTGTAGGTTATAAGTGGGTGTTTGTAAGGAAAAGAAATGAAATGAATGAAATCATTAGATACAAGGCAAGACTTGTGGCACAAGGTTTCTTGCAGAAACCTTGGATTGATTATGAGAAAACATACTCCCCTGTTATGGATATAACAACATTCAGATATCTAATAAGTTTAGCAGTTTCTGAAAATTTGGATATGAGACTCATGAGTGTTATGGTCGCTTATCTGTATGGAGACTTAGACACAGAAATTCATATGAAAATCCAGGAAGGATTTGCTTTGCCTGATGCAAAGCCTAAGAGTATGTACTCAATACAATTGAGACGATCATTGTATGGATTAAAGTAATTCGGAAGAATGTGGTACAATCATCTAAGTGAATATTTGTTTAAGGAAGGATATGAGAACAATCCCATTTACCCATGTATCTTTACAAAGAAGTCCTTAAAAAGATTTGCAATAGTGGCAGTTTATGTCGATGACATAAATTTAATCGGGACTCCAAACGAGCTCGAAATAACTGCTGATTATTTGAAAAAGGAATTTGAGTCTCGGCTTATAGATTGAGAGAAGTTTTAGTGGAATATTAGTCCATCCATCTAATTATACCATGAATGTATTGAAACATTTTGGTATGGACAAAGCACATCCACTAAGCACTCTCATGATTTTTCGGTTTTTAGATATAAACAAAGATTCATATCGTCCAATTGAAGAAAATGAAAAGTATTGGGTCCAGAAGTACCATACCTGAGTGCCATTGGTGCTTTAATGTGTTTGGCACAATGCACTAGACCGGACATTTCCTTCTCAGTGAATTTACTTGCTAGATACAGTTCTGCGCCAACGCAAAGGCGTTGGATTAGTATCAAAGATATCCTATGCTATTTACATGGTACAATTGACTTATGACTTTTTTATTGTAAAGATTCCAAGTTTGTAGAATATGTAGATTGTGGATATCTCTCTGATCCTCATAAGGGTCGATCACAGACAAATTATGTATTTCTTAGTGGTAATGCTGCTATTTCTTGGGGCTCTACTAAACAAACTTTGGTAGCTACTTCTTCTAATCATGCTAAGATTTTAGCCCTCTATGAAGCCAGTAGGGAATGTGTATGGCTAAAATCTTTAATTCAGCATATTCGTAGTTTTTGTCAATTGCCTCTCAGTCCAGGTACCCCGAGCATTATCTACGAAGACAATGAGGCATGTATTTAACAAATTAAAGAAGGATACATTAAAGGTGACAAGACAAAATACATTGCACCAAAGTTCTTCTTCACACATGAGCTTCAGAAGAATAATGAAATCGAAGTTAAGCAAGTTCGTTCAAATAACAACTTGGCTGATTTGTTCACTAAGTCATTACCAAAGTCAACATTTCAAAAGCTTGTATATGAGATCGGCATGTGGAAAGTTATCATCAAACAATGTAAAGGGTATTATCGTCAGGGAGAGTAACAGATTCAGGATAGGCATCTTGAAGCCTATTAATCAGGACATATGTACGCTGTACTCTTTTTCCTTCTCTAGGTTTTGTCCCACTGGGTTTTCCTAGTTAAGGTTTTAACGAGGCAGCATTATGCACGTCCAACACCACTTCAATAATTTTATAGAATGTTGTTCTTTTTCCTTTGCATTGGTTTTTATCCCATTAGGTTTTTCCTTTGCAAGGTTTTAATAAGGCAACTGTTATTGAATGTTGGTTATCCAGGAGGGAGTGTTATAAAATATTATTATTAGTGGATGTCCACCCTGGGGCCCACATTAGATATGGAAAGCAAGAGTCCTACTATATTGATTTGCTTGGGGAGGAAGTAATTTTACTCTATAAATAAGATCCTCCTCCCCCCCTTTCTTGATGTACACATCTCTCATTCAATAGAGTATCTCTTTTCTTCCCTTTACTCTCTCCTCCCTTTTTTTCTTAAACAAAAGGGAATCTTTTTAACCAAAACAACCAAAAAAAAAAAAAAAAAAACTGCACCCGTTGTACAGACCCAAGAGAGAAGGGTCAGGAAACCCATTGTACAGATATACTAGTAACAAAAGCCCGTGCTGAGCCCGAGATAAAATAAAGATTATATTAAATTTGAATAATAGTTAGAATTATAAAAAAGAATTTACTATAATTACGTTTAATAAATGCTAGAAGACAATAAGATGAAAAAGAGCTTAGAAATATGTCAGAAAAAAAGACATTCTTTTCAGAGATAATAATGGTATTGTTATTAATACGAAATTAAAATAATAAAATAATTAAAAGCATTCTATTAGATGAAAAAAATAAAATAAAGTAGGTGTAAAATCTACTCCACAAATAATTGATTGAGCTATACAATTAAGAGATAAGTAGGAGGGAGGGTAGAAATATACTTCATCTTTATTAATAATGTCAATGACAAAATCATTGATGATGAAAATATATATTAGAATAAGAAAACTTAAAAGAACATATTGTGAATTTAGTTTTAAATGAAAACTGGAAAAAGGAATCACATAACTTTTGGTCCAAGTTATTTAGATTTGATGTTATTTAAAATAAGAAATCAAATGATCACAAAGAATTTGCATCAAATAATTTGATCAACTTTGCACGTCATTAGAAGTTGGTGTTGTACGTTAAGCTTCCATTTGTCATGATGAGTACTTCTCAAAATGATTGTAGTGGTCTCGCAAAAAAAAAAAAATTTTTTTTTGCAAAACTACACGGAGATAAAAGAACATAACAATTTAGCAAAAAAATTGATTAAATTATAATTTTATTATTTAATTATAAGGAAATAAATGATTTACATTCTTCTATATGTGATAATAAGAAAATAGGATTTTAATTTATACTATATGATCTCTTTATAAATGGCCATTATTTTAGTTAATCTATTTTGGGATTGCTTTTTTCTTCTAATCTTTCTCCTTTGGTGGGATTTTTAGTAGAGAAAAAATAATAATGACATTACGGATTAAAAAAAAGAGAAAAAAATAAAGTCCGTGGGGTCACCCATCAGGTAAAAAACGTGTGCTCTTATGATATAAGCTGCACAAATTATAATAACAATGATAAAAGTAAATCATTAATTAATAGGATGATTCTACAATCGAGAATATTTCCAAAGAGGATGACGTTACAAAATCAAGAATCCATCCAGGCTTTTCAAATAATTGATCTATTGAAAGAACACAACCAATGAAGAATTTACCCATCGCTTCAAATGAGAAAAAGGTCTATGGGATTTGGAAATCCAAAAGTCCCTAAGCACTATAAATATGTGCATGTACAAGTTGCGAATTTTTAAAATTTTTGATCAATTTAAATAAAAAATATAAAAAATTGTGTGCGTATTATATGAGATTTTTATCTCATCAAGATCCAATGAAGAAATCCAAAGGTGTGCAATAAGATGGTGAAAAACAATTTAGACATAAAAAAAAAAAAGTCCTTGCCCTCCCATGGGATTTGATCTTCTCTAGATTCATCAAATAGATGGCTCATTTTTTTTCTAGGCTTTGTATTAGATCTTTGAGATTTAGCTGTCATATATTAAATCATAGGAATTTTATGGAAGTTGGGTGATGAGGGATACATTTTAGGAAATAATTTAATATGGTGGTAAAAAAAGGAGAGATTTTAGGAAAGTGAGGTGGTAGAGAGAATGAGAATATGGAAGTTAGTGATTTTTGGTGCCATGAGTAATTTTCTTAGAAGCTTACGTGGCGCTCTAGAAAAGAGAAAAAAAAATGGTGATGATGTGGCACCCTCCACATGCCTCTATTCTTATAGCTTTAATATGTATAATGAGCAAATTATGATGACATCATATGGATGAACTAAAAAATTGGGTTCCAATTTTTATAGAATTGATTAAAGAAGTTTTCAATTGGTAGGCTGTAAACATCTGATTTGATGGGTTTCAAGGGTTCTAGTTTCTATCTTTCATCTAGAAACTTGTAAAAACGAAAAAGAAAATTAGACAAAAGTCTCTCCCATAACACCAATCAACATTTCTTCTAAGACCTGTAGTCCTACCACTAGGGCATACCTATTGGACATATGTGGTCCTCATGACCACATGTTTAATACTTTTGGGGCCAACAGCTTGAGCCCATTAATTTAAGATGCTTTCTCCTTTTAGTTTTTGGTTTTACTATATATATCTTGGATTCAATTTTAGTAAGCTCAATTAATTAAGAAATCTTGTTTGACTAATCTTTGAGGGAATTAAGAAAACTTACCTTTAATGAATTTTTTTATGGGAAAAAAATCTTTCTAGGGTTTATTTATAAAAGTAGTTTTTCGGTCCTCTCTCTTAACCTACAAGATCTAAAAAGTACCTATTAACTCTCATGTATCTTAGAGTGGGTGATAAGGGAGATAGGAGAAAACCCAATTTGAAAATTACGATCTACTCATCATCAAGATTTTGACACAAGGATGCATTTATTTTCTTTGAGATGATATATTGTTTAATGCATAAATCTAGATACTTAGATTTAATATTTTATTACAAACCCTATAGGATCTTACAAGACCCACATACTATCATGTGGGGGTGGATGCATCCATTAAATTTTGAGAATCCCTTAGAAGGCTATGAGTCATTTTAGCCATGACCCTAGGTAAAAATCCATTATGTCCCCACCCATTTAAGCTTGTGGCTAAAATGACCCTTCTCCGATGATTGACATTCCACTCTATATGAAACGTAAATCCCCAACCCGCGTCCGGTCATTGCTCTCCAACCCTCTTTTTCAATCCGACGACGAGAGACTTCTGCGAGTCATCAAATCCAAGATCAAATCCACCAGAGAATCTGACGATCACAATAGGTTAAGCTGTAAGCCCTTAATCTCTCATCCTTTCATCTTTTCTTTGTTTTTAATGTTGGGCTTTGTTTCATATTTGGAAGTAGAACTAGGTTTTGAGCTCTATGCTCTGACAAACACATCACTGCTCTCCTTCATCTCCCAATAGTAAAGCCAAAAAAGGCATTGAGAAGATGAAGAAGAAGGAAGAGGCAACGGGTTGGTGAGCTTTTGTTATTTAATCTAAGTATTTGCTCGCTCTCTCTCTCTCTCTAGGGTTGGTGAGCTTCTGTTATTTAAACTTGGTATTTGCTCTCGCCCTCTCTGTGCTTTTTTTAAAAACTCTTCTAGGTCTTCTTCTCTGCTCTCATTATTTTCTTGTGAGAGATACTGAGACTCCTGTGATGGCCATTGCCAAATGGATGGTCAAAACAGGGGTGAGCTCTTAAACAATCTTCTTTTTTTTTCACAACCCAAGTGGGGCGCACTTTTGATTTGTGATCAATAACTGGATAATAGAGATTTTCAACAAATTGATGTTGAATTGGTTGTATGACCCTCTTTTTATCAATGGGCCACTGTTGAGGAATCATAAAATTGGACGGTGTGGATTGGGTATGGATGCTCTATGCTAGAACTCCAACTATTAAATTTGCATACTGTTGAGCAAATTCTTCAACTTTTTGTAGATCTTTTTTTTTTAGAAAATGCTTCAACGTGATTATGCTTATTTTAAAATTTTCACATATTCCTATGTTGGGATTTAGAGTGTTACTGTGTTAAATTTTCTTATGGACCTTTCACAAATAATACATGTAGCCATGAGAGCCATTGCATTAATTCAGGAAGTTACTTTGCATTACATTTTCTTGGACAATACAACTCATTTATGCTTGAGGGGCTCATCGGCAGAGCTAGGTCAGGCCGAGCAAAGCCCGGGCTCAGCCTAGATTAAAATTTTTAAGCCCAGGCCTGGCTCAAGCCCAACTCGGGCCATAAGTAGCTGGACTGGGCCCATGCCCAGTTAAAATCTATTAAGCTAGCTAGGCCCATATATTAATGATCAATGTAGATCCCAAGTGTAAGGTCACGATGCAGTTTTGCCCGGTGAGTCCGGGATTATATCCACTGGGAGCTAGTATTCGCAGAAAACCTATCTTGATTGAAAAACTAAAGCTACCCTAATAAAGTCTACAAAAATACACACTACTACTTTTGAAAATTAAAATTAAATTATAAGTCCAAATCTGAAAAAAAAAATACAATCTAAATCTAGCCTAAAAATCCTAAACAAAAAACAATCCTAAAACTAGAAATTACAAAACAATAAAGTAGATCAAACCACCAATGTAAAAGAATAAATAACCATGTACTAAATAAATTAAAAAAATTAGAAATAAAACATTCAGATATAATAAGAAAAACAATAATGAAAAGAATGGTAGTTTCTCTTATTTTTGGAAATTAAAACAATGTATTGGCAGAATAAAAAAAATTTACAAAAGCACCGCACCAAGTATATGTGTTACCACACACAAACACACGGTGTCAATCCAAGGCGGAATACCTTGACCTCACTAATTGTGTTTTTAAAATTAAACGAACCAATACACCCAACAATATCAAAAAATAATTACAATTAGAAAAAGAAAATCTACCATTGCCCTAAATCAAGACATCAAAAAGAGGGGACTCCGTGCGTAATCCAAGCTCTTATCTTCAATCTTCACACCAAGGAGGATTAGATGACAGGAGAAAATGGATGGGTGGATGCATCCAAAAGTGGGCTTGGCCAAACGCCACTTTTGATTGTGATGAGATGGAGAGGAGAGATGGAATTGGTATAGTAATGTGGAGTATGTAAAAGAAAAAGAGATGGAAGTGATGGGTATGGGCGTGTGTTGTGGATGGGTTCTTGTACTTCCTCTCCTTCGTGATAAATAAATAAATATATATATATATATAAGAATATATAAGAGATGATGGGAAGTCTACAGGAGAGAGATGGAGAGAAAAAATTGGCGTGAATTGTGGGACTTGAAAGGGTTAGTGGATGGCTGACGTCTCCTCCTTGAATTGGGTTTACATATATATATATATATACACGAAAGACAAAGAGCAAGTGGCATGGAGGAATAAGAGTTTATGATGGGTGGAGTATGTGAATAGTGTTTCACTTGAATAGAAAGAGAATCTGGGATGGCACAGTTGGTGGGAGTGTTGCACTTTTTTTTTTGTCCTCTTGCCTTTCTTCTTTTTTTTTTTTTTTTTCTTTCTTCACTTTCCAAATTTGAGAAATCATCTCCTCTTTCTTCTCTTGCAAGGGATCTTCCACCTTGGCATGACTTTGCTTCAATTTTTTTTATTGTGGGACTTTCTCTCCAATTTTCCTACAAATAAAAGTGATTTTCTATTAATTTAATAATTTTGGATAAAAATCGCAAATGCACTAATGCGGGCCCAATTTACATAAAATGACACATGAAATTCTCATCATTGATCCTAATTTAACTTGATAAAAGATTTTTATGTAAAATCATGAATTTGAAAGACACTTCTAAAAATGGAAAGTTTTATGATTTAATGAAAAATTGAGGATTTTCAATGATTTTTGTAAGAAAATTCTAAAATAAAATTTAAAATCATAAAAACATGTATTCCAACTAAATGAAGAAATTTCTAATGAATAAGTCCTTAAAATTCCTGAAAATACACATAAAATTTTGTATTTTTAAGGACTTATCACACCCCCAACCAGCAATTTGCTAGTCTTGAGCAAAATATGCGATCTAAAGCAAGAAAATTAAACTAAATTAACCTAAATTAAAAAAATACAATGTATAAAACAAAAAGAAAAATGCCATTTTCGCTGGCACTCTCGACTGCATTTAACGTATGCAGCAAGCCCTTAAACCCCTAGGTTCCTCCAAGTGGATGAGTTGTGCCTCGTGACGGTTTGTAGTGAATATACCCATAAAATTCTTTTTTTTAATAAAAAGAAAGGTGAAAGAAATTCTCCAAAAGAAAATCCACTTATATCAGATATTTTCGCAATCTGGAATAGTTAAAACTTCAGACTTTTTAAAGTCCAATTTATAGTTCTATTTTTGAAAACTTTTCCAAATTCAAACTAAACTTGCGTGCACGGTGAAAAATGTATACATCAAAAACTAGTTTCAAATATTCCACGATAATGCTGCAGAAACTAAAATTTTCCTTCAAATAGTCTGATCTCCCGAAATCCAGTAAAAATAAATTTCCTCTCAAAGCTACTAAGATAGTTGCTACACTACTGTTTACTTCGATATGCCTCTTTTCTCTCACTGTCTTTTTCCGACGCAAGGGTTCCTAAGTTTATATGATATAAGAAAGGTTAGGATCATCATCATCATCATCATCATCAAAGCCTTATCCCAACCATGTTGGGGTCGGCTACATGAATTCTATTTCTCCATTCCGTTCTATTTTGAGTTAAATCTTTCGATAAGTGCAACTTCTTCAAATCTGAATTAATGACTTCCATCCATGTTTTCTTCGGCCTACCCCTACCTCTTGATGGACCCTCCACCTGTATATCCAAACTTTTTCTCACGGTGCCATTACTGGCCTGCGCTCAACATGCCCAAACCATCTTAAACGAGTTTCTCTAATCTTATCTCCTATTGGTGCTACCCTTAAATGTTCTCGAATGCGCTCATTTCTAATTTTATCTTTCCTAGTTTTACCACACATCCACCTAAGCATTCTCATTTCCACTGCATCCATCTTATGAATATGTGTCTTCTTAATTGGCCAACATTCTGCTCCATATGTCATAGCTGGTCTAACCACTGTCCTGTAAAATTTTCCCTTTAATTTTGTTGGCATTTGTCTATCACAAAGTACTCTCGAAGCTAGTCTCCACTTCAGCCATCCAGCTCTTATCCTATGCTCCACATCTTCGTCAATCTCCCCATCCTTACTAATCATCGAGCCTAGGTACCGAAAAGAATCTTTACGTAGTATCTCATGGGTTTCAATTTTGACAGTGGTTTCAACGCTTTGTATATGTCCACTGAAATTGCAATCCATATATTTTGTCTTTGTACGACTTATTTTAAAGCCTCTAGATTCTAATGCCCTCCGCCATCTCTCAAGCTTTGCATTTACACCTTCTCTTGATTCATCCACCAATACTATATCATCTGCGAACAACATACACCATGGTACTTCTTCTTGAATATACACAGTTAACTCATCCATAATTAATGCAAAGAGATAAGGGCTTAAGGATGATCCCTAATGTAAGCCTATAGTCACGGAAAATCCGCCCATTTCTCCACATGTGGTTTTCACATTTGTTATTGCACCTTCATACATATCCTTTAAAATTTCAATATAACCTCTTGGGACATTCCTTTTCTTTAAGACCTACCAAATTAAATTCCTCGGTACCCTATCATAGGCTTTTTTCAAATCGATAAAGACCATATGTAGATTTTTCCTCTTTGCTCGGTATTTTTCCAGTAATTGCCTAAGTGAAAAGATAGCTTCCATAGTTGATCTCCCTGGCATAAAACCAAATTGATTTTCCGAAATCTTAGTCTTTTTTCTCAGTCTTTGCTCTATTATTCTCTCCCATAACTTTATAGTGTGACTCATAAGTTTAATCCCTCGATAGTTGGTACAATTTTGTATATCTCATTTATTCTTATATATAGGTACTACAATGCTTCTTCTCCATTCATCCGGCATTTTCTTTGTCACAAGTATCTTATTAAATAGTCTACATAACCAACTTACTCCAACCTCTCCTAAGCATTTCCATACTTCTATCGAAATACCATCTGGGCCTGTTGCCTTTCCTGTCTTCATTTGCTTCAATGCTTCCTTCACTTCCACCCCTCTAATTCTACGGAGAAAAGTATACTCTTGTAATGAAGTATCCTCCTCTGTATCGCCCAAATATTCTTCATTTAAAAGTTTACTAAAATATTCTTTCCACCTTTCTATAATATCGTTGTCCTTCACCAAAATATTTTCCTCATTGTCCTTGATACATTTGACATGATCTAAGTCCCTACTTTTCTTTTCTCTTATTTTTGCAAGCTTAAAAATATCCTTTTCTCCTTCTCTTGTTCCCAACCTATTATAGAGGTCATCGTATGCTTTGAACTTTGCACTACTTACTACTTTCTTAGCTTCCTTCTTTGCCTTCTTATATAACTCAAAACTTTCTATACTCTTAGTCCCTTGCCTAACTTTGTAACAATGTTTTTTTTTTGTCGAATAACTTCATGAACCTCCATATTCTACCACCATGTTTCTTTATTAATATGTCTCTTCCCTTTTGATTCTCCAAGTACCTCCTTTGCAACATTCCTAATGCAATTAGCCATTTGATTCCACATTACTGTAGTTTCTCCTTCAATATTCCATTCTCCTTTCTCAATCATTTTGTCCTTAAATATATTTGCTCTTTCCCCCCTCCAAATCTCTCCACTTTGTTTTAGGGTCCATTTTGTTTACCACTGCTCTCTTTTTACTTCTAATGCAAATATCTAAAACTCCAAGCCTATGTTGCGTAGTCAAACTCTCTCCTGGGATAATCTTACAATCTTTACAAGCCAATCGGTCCTGTTTTCTAACTAGAAAAAAGTCTATCTGACTCCTATTACTTCTACTTTTATTTGTAATTAAATGCTCATCTCTCTTTTTAAAGTAAGTATTTGTTACTATAAGATCAAATGCTACTGCAAAGTCTAATATAGTGTTTCCGAATTCATTCTTTTCTCCAAATCTATGCCCTCCATGCACTCTCCCATATCCTCTATTATCTCTTCTTATATGCACGTTTAAATCCCCTCTAAGGAAAATTTTATCACTATTTGGAATTTCTCGCATTAAATTATCCATCTCCTCCCAAAATTGTCTTTTCACACTTTCTTATAGTCTTACTTGGGGAGCATATGCACTAATGATATGAATTATGTCTTCCTCTAGTATTAGTTTAATTGCTATAATTTTATCACCAAACCTCTTTACCCCCACAATTTTCTTTTTTAAATCCTTATCTATAATTATACCCACTCCATTTCTTGTATTACTCTTTCCTGCATAGAAAAGCTTATACTCATCCATGAGCTCCTTAGCTTTATTCCCTTTCCACCTTGTCTCCTGTATATAAACCATACTAATTTTTCTTCTTTTCATTACTTCAACTAACTCCATGCTCTTGCCTGTCAAGGTTCCTATATTCCAAGTAGCAAGTCTAATTTTCCTATTACTCCTCTTCTTCTCATGGACTAACTTCTTTAACCGCATTAGCCCAAAGTCATGCGGCAGCCCTTGCACACTTTTCACTGCAGCCGGGCGATGCTGCAATGCATCGCTTAAAGCGGGGAACGCCCTAGCCTTATCGTGAAATATCATTTGTTCAGAATTCATGTTTGGGTTGTGACAAAGTTTTACACTGGCTATCACCTACCTAACGCAACCCTCCTTCTTTACCCGGGCTTGGGACCGGCAGCAAAACTGGCAGAGTTATAAGAAAAGTTAGGATCCAAAGAGAAAACCTAATTTTTGTTCATTCCCACACATACTCCCTCGCAAACTCTTGCAGACACTCTTCACTCACTCACTTTTTCCAATGTCGAAATTTCCAAGTTTATATGATATATGAAGAGTTGGGATCTAGGGAGCAAACCTAGTCATTATACATTTCTGCACATATCCCTTGAAAATTTCTACGGATACTCCTTAGGCCAAAATTTATCATATATATATATATTTTAACAAATTATTTTGTGACTGTCCAATGTCTAGGTCCCTTGAGCTTTCTAATAAACCCATGTAACGAGCGTTAGGCCAATGACTCCCAAACTAGTTGGCTTTGGGGCACTAGATATAAAATACCCATACGGGCTTACTAGTTCGAGTTAAAAAAGCTACGAACTCAAACTAGTCACAAACTACTCAATATATACTCTCTTTTTTTTTCACTCACTCACTCACTCACTCTCTCACTCTCTCTTTTCAAATCGAAAGTAAACACTATGTGGCCTTCCTCATTTCGCTTGAATTAATTTATTTTGATTTTAAAATATACAATCCACCAAAAATGAACCAGGAAACAAAAATATTTTACAAACTAAATCTCAGGTTCACATCTTATTTTCCCGAAAAAATTCCAAAAATAGCATTAAAGTTTCCTATCCAAAACGTCAAAAAACATGTACACGTGTGTATGTGAAAAACAAGTTTAAGTAATTCTTTGATCGGTTTCCTCCTTTAGAAACAGCAAACTTTTTTTTACTTACTTTCAAAAGTTTTAAAAATTCCAGATTCCTATATATCTTCAAATCGCTTCAATTTTTTTGAAAACTTTCTTTTCTAAAAACAAAAAAAAAAAAAAAAAAGAAAAATGCCATTGCACAAATTCCTAAAACCAAAACAAAAATCCTAAAAATTAAAAATTTTCTAAAAACCTAGAAAGAAAACAAAAAAAAAAAAAATACAAAAAATTTTGTCTAAAAGTGGACAAGTGTGCTTGTTCCCACCCCTAACCTAAGATGAACATTGTCCTCGATGTTATGCATGAAATGCAGCATAAAAATGAAGATGATAATATGAGGAAAGTAAACAACAGGAGGGTAAAGTGGACGAAGTACCTGAGTATAGAGCTTTCTGCGCCTTGTCAATGGTTAGATAAAACAAAAGCAAAAGACAATAATATACATATAATACAAAGAAAAAGGGGTCACTGTCAGATCCAGTGCCCATCAATCCTGATATACAGGATCAGTTAGAGGAAGCTCATCATCTTCTGCTGGAACAGTCTCCAAGAATGGTTTTAAGCGTTGCACGTTCACTTTAAAAGTTAAACCATTCTTTGGATCCAGAAGAGTTACCACTCCATAAGGGAAAACTTCTTGAACAAGATATGGCCCCATCCAATGAGATCTTAACTTTCCAGGAAACAAGTGAAGTCTAGAATTATTCAAGAGGACCTTTTGCGAAGGGTAAAATGATTTTCTCAAAATCTTCTTATCATGGAAAACCTTGGTCCTTTTCTTGTAAATTTTAGAGTTCACATAGGCCTCGTTTCTCAACTCTTCTGGTTCATTTAAATCCAATTTCCTTTTCTTCCCAGCCTTTTCCAAGTCAAAATTCAATTGTTTGATTGCCCAATATGCTTTGTGTTCCTATTCTATCGGAAGGTGGCAAGCTTTCCCATATACAAGCCGGAATAGAGACATGCCAATCAGGGTTTTATATGTAGTGCGATATGCCCATAATGCATCATTCAATCTCATGGACCATTCTTTTTGATCTGGCTTCACCGTTGTCTCCAATATTCTTTTGATTTCTCTATTTGAAACTTCGACCTGGCCACTTGTTTGTGGATGATAAAGGGTAGCCACTTTGTGAGTAACTCC
Source organism: Sextonia rubra (assembly GCA_037013555.1). Classification (NCBI taxonomy): domain Eukaryota; kingdom Viridiplantae; phylum Streptophyta; class Magnoliopsida; order Laurales; family Lauraceae; genus Sextonia; species Sextonia rubra. The sequence goes on along the minus strand of JASUAD010000007.1, from coordinate 9,935,942 downwards.
ATATTGTTTGAACAATGTCTCAATAATGTAATTAAAAAAGTGGGTACCTCTATCACTGATGATAGTCATAGGGATTCCAAAACGAGAGAATACATGTCCCATCAGAAAATTTTTAACTATTTTTGTATCATTTGTCCGGCATGGGATGGCTTTTATCCATTTGGACACATAATCAACTACAACTAAAATGTACTAAAAGAGATGGCTATGGGAAACGGTCACATGAAGTCTATCCCTCATACATTAAAAAGTTTTACAATTAAAATTGGGTTTAATGGCATCATGTTTCTTTTGGAAATAGAACCCAATTTTTGACATCTCTCATAGGATTTAAAATAATCAAGTGCATCTTTAAACCAATTAGGCTAATAAAATCCAGATTGCAAAATCTTATAAGCGGTCTTCTTGGCAGAAAAATTTCCCCCACATTTCATAGAATGACAAAAAAAGATGACATTGCTAATTTAATGGTCAGGCACACATCTCCTAATGATATGGCCTGGGCAATATTTAAACAGGTATGGATCATCCCAGAAAAACTGCTTGATTTCTACGAAAAATTTATTTCTATCTTGTTGTGTCCAATCTGTCAATATTTCACCTGAAGCAAGATAATTAGCATTGTCTGTATACCATGGGGATTGAATACTGGTGAGAAGAAATAGTTGTTCATCAGGGAAATTATCATGAATTGGTAAAGACTCTAAATTTTCAGAAAGGACAAACCTTGATAGTGTTAGTGTCATTGTAAGAGTGTGTTGTCAATTACGTGACCAAAGTGAAGTTCGATTCAAGAACGATGTAGTTCACCTCGGAAGTTCATTGAAGATCAAGTCAAGCTCAAAGAAGTTCAAGCTAGTTCAAGACCATTCAAGGAAAACCTATCAATGAAGACTAAGCAAAGAAGTTCAACATCAAAGAAGATCATCTGTGAGTGCCAAGGGATAAGGTATCTGTGATCCCTAAGTGTCCTTGAAAACAGACTAGGAAATCAGTGTTTTCAAACACCCTGTTTTGTTCTACGGCTTGGACCACGGCTAAGCCGTAGATCCTACGGCTCACTTTCCAGAGAGTGTATTTTGGAGCTTTTTGTTGTACGGCTGACCCTACGGCTACACCGAGAAATGTTACGGCTAAGCCGTAGTGGGTTTCACGGCTAAGCCGTAAAATCTACGGGCCACAATCCAGAGAGTGTACTTGGCCAAATTATGCTTACGGTTGACCTTACGGCCAATCCGAAAGGCCTTCACGGCTAAGCCGTAAGGTTATTCACGGCTAAGCCGTAAAGATTACGGGCCACTCTCCAGAGAGTTGTTTCTGGGAAATTTGAGCTTACGGCTGACCCACGGCTAGGCCGAAAGGTGCTCACGGCTAAGCCGTAGAAGGATTTACGGCTAAGCCGTAGGCCTAACCGTAAGAAGGAATTTGTGCTGAATCTGGTCAAACTAGCCGTTGGATGTTGTCAGAACTTACGGCTAAGCCGTAGACCATTCTGTTCTAAGCCGTAGAACTGTCCGTTGGAGCTCATCTGTATTTAAAGAGGACCTCTCCCTTGCTCCAACCACTGAATTAATTGCTGAGAAAATCACTAGTATAGCTGAGCCTTTGCACCTCCATTAAAATCATCTTCAAAGCTCCCACAACCACCTACTCTCCAACATCAAAGAGTGCCATTATTGTTACAAGTAGAGTAGTTGGTGACGTAGGAAAGGCTTCTTCAAATCTGAGAGAATACCTTAGCCTTCCAAACCCTCTTGGAACCTCTTCCCTTGGTTGAGCTCACATCTGAAGATCTTCATCTCCAAGGAGCAAGAACAAGAGGCCAAAGCTTGGAGGAAGTCTTCAAGCTTCAAGAGCACCACTCAAAACCAAGGTATTCAATTCCTTGTTTAGGTGTTCTTAATATTTCAATTCATATTGCTGTATTTGGTGGAAGACAAACCACCGCATCAAAAATTGTTGTAATTGGTGGACTAGATCAAGGATCAACCACCTGATCAAAAACTCTAATTGGTGGAAGACAAACCACCGCATCAAAAATTGTTGCAAGAGGTGTATGTTATGTGAGTACCTCTTATTTAGTGGAACCAAGAGAGATTGCTCTTGAGAGTGGATGTAGGTCTAGGACCGAACCACTATAAATCATTGTGCTTATTGTTTATTGTGTGTGGATGTTGCCTTGGTTTCTTGTCACTTGAGTTGATGATCTTTTATATGTTACATCTTTATTGCTCTAGTTACATTTCTAGACACTCACAACTCTGATTATCTCTCTCAATTTTAATAATCCTTCAGATTGTTCTTTAAAAACATCTAAGTTTTGAAAAGAAAGTTTTAATAGTCCTATTCACCCCCCTCTAGGACTTGGTGAGATCTAGTTATTGCACTTTCAGATAGATGATCGGCCATAACATTTTCTACTCCTTTCTTGTCTTTAATTTCTATGTCAAATTCTTGGAGTAGAAGGATCCATCTAATCAGCCTGGGCTTGGTATCCTTTTTAGAAAAAAGGTACTTAAGAGCAGAATGATCTGTAAAAATCACTATTTTGGATTCAAGCAAGTAGGGACGGAATTTTTCTAGTGCAAAGACAACCACTAATAATTCTTTTTTAGTCATAGAATAGTTCATCTGTGCACTATTTAAAGTCCTACTGGCATAATATATGACAAACATGTTTCTTGTCCCTACATTGCCCAAGAACTGCCCCAACTGCATAATTACTAGCGTCACACATGATCTCAAAGGGTAGGCTCCAATTCGGAGGTTGCATTATTGGAGTAGAGATGTCTTTCAACTTAGTAAAAGCTTCCTGAAACGCCTTGGTCCACTCAAATTCTACTTCCTTTAACAGAAGGTTACATAATGGTCTAGATATAGAACTGAAGTCCTTTATGAACCTTCTATAAAATTCAACATGCCCTAAGAAAGATCTCACATCTCTTATGGTTTTTGGGGTGGGCAAATTAACAATCAAATTTTTTTTGGCCTTGTCCACTTCTAATCCTTTAGATGATACTATGTGTCCAAGGACAATGCCCTGTCGAACCATGAAATGACATTTTTCCCAATTCAAAACCAGGTTTTTTTCTTCACATCGAGAGAGGACTTTCTCTAAATTGCTCAAACAATTCTCAAATGAATATCCAAAAACTGAGAAATTGTCCATGAATATCTCGAGAAAACGCTTCACCATATCACTAAAGATACTCAGCATACATTTATGAAAGGTAGTGGGAGCATTGCAGAGCTCAAACGGCATCTTTCGATAAGCAAAAGTACCAAAGGGGCATGTAAAAGTTGTTTCCTCTTGGTCTTCTGGAGCTATTTCTATTTAATTGTACTTGGAGTATCTATCTAAGAAACAATAAAATTTGTGACCAGCGACCCTTTCTAAAATTTGATCCAAGAAAGGCAGAGGAAAGTGATCTTTTCGTGTGATAACATTAAATTTCCTATAGTCAATACATACTCGCCAACCTGTGGGTACTCGGGTTGAAATGAGTTCATTGTTTAAGTTTTGGACTACAGTGACACCAATTTTTTTTGGTACTACCTGGGTAGGGTTGACCCATGGGCTATCCGAAATTGGATAATTGATACCAACATTTAGAAGTTTCAGCACTTCAGCCCTAACCACCTCCTGCATGGTGGGGTTAAGCCGGTGTTGCATTTGTCTAGAGGGTTTTGTATTTTCCTCTAGATAAATATGATGAGTACACACGAGGGGATTAATTCCTTTTATGTCAGCCACATTCCAAGCAATTGCAGCTTTATGTTGTTTGAGCACATGAAGTAGTTGGATCTCTTAGTCCTTCTCAAGGTGTGTAGAAATAACAACTAGAAATGTGTCATCATACCCAAGGTAAGCATACTTAAGATTTGGGGGCAAGGGTTTCAACTCAGGTTTGGGCGGCCTAACATGAGAAGGAAGAGTTGGGGTACCAGTTGGTACAAGCTCTTTAAAAGAAGACTTCCATGCTGCACTGACCATTTTAACAGTGTCATTTTTCATTTCCTCAAGTTCAGCCATACCCTTACTTAATTCAATCAAATTGTATGAGTCGGAATGGACCGACTCTGCGAAAGTCTCCACTACCAAGGTGTTTATGAAATCAACCTCTTCATAGCCATCATTTTTATCTTATGGTTGTTTGCACAAATAAAAAACATTAATTTCTAATATCATGTTTCCAAAAGATAGTGTCATCTTTCCATTCCGGTAATTAATCAGCGCATTTGATGTGGCTAAGAATGGTCTCCCAAGAATTACCGGAATCTGAGCTTTGTGGTTTGCCACAGGTTGAGTGCCTAACACAATGTAATTCACTGGCAAATAGAATTTGTCAACTTGCACAAGCACATCCTCTACTACCCCTCTTGGTCTTTTTACTGATTGATCGGCAAGCTGAAGGGTAACCTGAGTATGTTTCAGCTCACCTAGCCCGAGTAGGATAGTAAGTTTACACTCGCCCTAAGATTAAGCAATGCTTGTTCGATTTGATAGTTTCCAATAATGCATGAGATTGTGGGGCATCCTGGATCATTATATTTAGGAGGAGTGTTGTGCTTCAAAATAGCACTTGCCTGCTCAGTGAGAAATGCTTTCTTTTGGAAATGCATCTTATGTTTCATAGTGCATAACTCCTTGAGAAATTTTGCGTAAAATGGGACTTGCATAATTGCGTCCAACAATGGGATGTTAATTTTAACTTCTTTAAGCACATCTAAGATCTCTTGATTCTGTGTGGATGACTTAGGCGGAGTTAAACGGTTTGGAAAAGGTGGGAATGGTTTGAACCCTAGAGGAACATGGGTTTTCTCCTTTATAGGAATTGCAAGTCTCCATTTTTCTTTTCTGGTTTTACTTTCTGATCCGAGAAGCAGGTTGTTTATCTTTTTCCAGATCAAGTTTTTTAATCTCTTTACCACTTCGTAGAGTGGAAACTGCTTGAACCTGCTCCTGGGGGTTCGGAGGTCTAGCATGATTGACTTCATACTGTCCTTTTGGATTTGGTTGAGGTTGGGCTGGAAAAACCCCTTATTTTGAGATTGAACGAAATTTCTAATTTCATTCTTGAAATCTTGCATCTGTTGTTTTTGAGCCAAAAGAAACTTAGCCAGCATTTCTTTCAGAGTCTGAGTCTGATTTTGAACAATGGGTGGTGACATTTGTTGTGCATTTGGACCAAATTGTCCTGAAGCACCACCATATTGGTTCATCCTTTGGGAGAAATTTGGCTCATTAGCAATGGATCCACTCGTCCAACTAAAATTGGGGTGATTATGCAAGTTAGAGTTGTATGTGTTACCCAAAGAGTTGTTGAATAGGCGGTTATATGTGTTTGTAACATTTGCTTGCTCTAGAAACGCCTCTTGAAATGTAGGGAGTGTGGAGTACTCCGCATATGTGTGGGTATCGCAAGTGCAAATGCCACAAATAATTGTAGGTTCCTTGTTTTTCACAAATTTCACGAACTCAACCTCTTTTGTTAGATAGGCAAATTTTGCTTGAAAGTCATCATTTTCTTTGAGTACATATAACCCCCCTCATTTGGCCTGATTCGAATGCTTTACAAGTTCAATACCTTCAGAAGTGTCCTAATTTTGAGCACTATCTGCAAAAAATTGAAGGCATGTCCATGCCTCATTTGGATTTTTAGCCATGAACTCCCCATCGCACATCATCTCAATAAATTGGCGTGTCTCTAGACTTAATCCATCATAGAAGTGGCTAATTGTGGGTTGTAGTTCAAATCCATGATGTGGTCATGCAAAGAGAAGTTCATTAAAATGTTCCCAACACCTATAGTAAGACTCTTTATCTTTTTGTTTGAAATTCATTATGAGTCTTCTCAAGGTGTTGGTTTTATGAGGTCGGAATAATTTTTTCAAGTATTCGCGAGCCATGTAGCTCATAAAGCAATTGAATTGGGCTGAAAAGAGTGAAGCCATGCTTTTGCCTTATCTTTGAGGGAGAATGGGAATAATCGAAACTTTATAATGTCCTCCCTCACATTGTTGAAGTGAAGTGTTGCGCACACTTCTTCAAATTTCTTTATGTGTAAGTATGCACTTTCCGATTCAAAGTCCATGGAATTTAGGAAGAAGTTGGATAACCCCCGACTTAATGTCAAATTGACCCACACCCATAGGTAAGGCTATACACGAAGGCGTAGCCTGACGTGTTGGTTGGAGATAATCACGTAAACTCCTAAGTGGTTGGTTCACCTCATTATTATTGGGATTGGGCCTATTTCCATTTTCATTTTTAGGTCTACCTCCATTGCCATTAGGATTTATCAATTGGTCATTGTTGTCATGACCACTGTATGCAACCGCCATTGTTTTCGAACCACTATATAGACTAAGAGATCTAGATCGAGTATAGATTTCACTTAACCTCTTGAATTTGGGTTTCTTACGCATACAAGGATTGAATCAAGAGAGCGGATAAGGGTTTCCATTTTTTTTTTGAATTTTTTTTGAAATTTTTTAAAAAAAAACTAAAGTCCTAGAAAAACAAATTTCTAAATCTAAATAAAAAAAGTTTCCAATGAAAGTTCTGAAACTTTTAGACTTAGGCACTTTTCTTGGCCACAAAGCCAAATTGAAATGGGTTTTAACTTGCCTTTGTAAGGAAAATTTTAGAAATTTTTTTGGAAACTTATCTAACCTCAAAAGATTAAAAACAGAATTTAAACTAAGTAGACAAGTCCTAATAAGGAGCAAAAAGAGTTAGAAAGAAACACTTAAACTAGCTCATAATTAGGCAAGTTAACAAGGCAATTTTCACAAATCGATGAGATTTTTGCAAAAATCAAAAAAATTAATTTTTCAAATCTGAATTAATCCAAATTTTAGTAAAAATCAGAGATGAAAATTTCCTTTTTAATGGTTTAGGGTTGGTCTAAACATTCCATGTATGCACCACCTAAATCTAGAATGATGCCAACAATATTATTCCACACCCACAAAGCAATAAAAAAGGAAAATTGGAAAAATGCCTCTTGCGAAGGCGCTCCCCAGCAACGGCGCCAAAAACTTGATCAACATGAACCCCAAGTGCAAGGTCTCGATGTAGTTTTGTTCAGTGAGTCTGAGATTATATCCACAGGGAGCTAATATTCGCAAAAAACCTGTCATAATTGAAAAACTAAAACTAACCTAATAAAATCTACAAAAATACACACACTACTTCTGGAAATTAAAATTAAATTACAAGTCTAAATCTGAAAAAAAATCACAACTTAAATCTAACCTAAAACTCATAAACTAAAAACAATCCTAAAATTAGAAACTGCAAAACAATAAAGTAGATCAAACTACCAATGTAAAAGAATAAATAACCATGTACTAAATAAATAAAAAAATTAGAAATAAAACATTCAGATATAATAAGAAAAAAATAATGAAAAGAATGGTAGTTTCTCTTATTTTTGGAAATTAAAACAATGTATTGGCAGAATAAAAAAAATCCACAAAAGCATTGCATCAAGTGCGTGCTGTCACCACACACAAATACACGGTGTCAATCCAAGGTAGAACACCTTGACCTCACTAATTGTGTATTTAAAATTAAACGAACCAATACACCCAATAATATCCCAAAAATTATTACAACTAGAAAAAGAAAATCTACCCTTGCCCTAAATCAAGACATCAAAAAGAGGGGACTCTGCGCGTAATCCAGGCTCTTATCTTCAATCTTCACACCAAGGAGGATTAGATGACAGGAGAAAATGGATGGGTGGATGGATCCAAAAGTGGGCTTGGCCAAACCCCACTTTTGATTGTGATGAGATGGAGAGGAGAGATGGAATTGGTGTAGTAATGTGGAGTATGTAAAAGAAAAAGAGATGGAAGTGATGGGTATGGGCGTGTGTTGTGGATGGGTTCTTGTACTTCCTTTCCTTCGTGATAAATATATATAAGAATATATAAGAGATGATGGGAAGTCTACAAGAGAGAGATGGAGAGAAAAAATTGGCGGGAATTGTGGGACTTGAAAGGGGTAGTGGATGGCTGACGTCTCCTCCTTGAATTGGGTTTACATATATATATATATATATACACACACACAAAAGACAAAGAGCAAGTGGCATGGAGGAATAAGAGTTCATGATGGGTGGGGTATGTGAATAGTGTTTGACTTGAATAAAAGAGAATCTGAGATGGAGTAGTTGGTGGGAGTGTTGCACGTTTTCTTTTCTCCTCTTGCCTTTCTTCTTCTTCTTCTTTTCTTTCTTCACTTTCCAAATTTGAGAAATCTTCTCCTCTTTCTTCTCTTGCAAGGGATCTTCCACCTTGGCATGATTTGACTTCAATTTTTTTGATTGTGGGACCTTCGCTCCAATTTTCCTACAAATAAAAGTGATTTTCAATTAATTTAACACTTTTGAATAAAAATCGCAAATACACTAATGTGGGCCCAATTTACATAAAATGATACATTAAATTCTCATCATTGATCCTAATTTAACTTGATAAAAGATTTTTATGTAAAATCATGAATTTGAAAAACACTTCTAAAAATGGAAAGTTCTAAAAATGGAAAGTTTTATGATTTAATGAAATAATGAGGATTTTCAATGATTTTTGCAAGAAAATTCTAAAATGAATTTTAAAATCATAAAAACATGAATTCCAACTAAATTAAGAAATTTCTAATAATAAGTCCTTAAAATTCCTAAAAATACACATAAAATTATACATTTTAAAGGACTTATCAATTAATCGGGCCTAGCCTTATTTGGGCTTGATTATTAAACACCCTTAAGTTGATATTTAGTGAGGGCCAACATGGCTATCATGCACCAACTGAATCCTTCTAAAATGTAAACGGTCTTTATTGAAAGTGATTGCAATTTTCATATAAAACCGTGTTTTCTGCTTTTTGAGTTGATATTGCCTCTTTTTTTTAAAATAAAAGTATATGATTTATTAACAAAGCATAACTGCGTTGGTGTAACCAATAAATCTTTGTCTAATACAAACCAATGAGAAAGAATATTGTTTGCCTTTTGAATAATTTTCTTTGATGATTAATTTTTAATATTTCGACTATGAAGATTTGCATGCAACATAAAAAGCATAAGAAGAGATAGTTGCAACTTATCCACCTATTAGGGCAAGGCTAGGCTTCGGGCTTGTTATCACTTAACCCAAGCTCCGCCCATATAACAAACAGGCCTAAAATCTCAATCCAAGCCCGTCCCAATGACTTATACCTAAGGTCCAAGCCCAGGCAAAAGTGGGTTGGGGCTAGGCCGGGCTCGGGCTAGCCTAGCCCGTGTGCATCCCTATCTATGCTTAATTTGCTATATAAATTGGTTTTTTTTTTTAAAGACTCTACTTGGAAAGTGGTAAGATATGTAATTACCAAACCAATGTGGCAAAATGCCCAAAATACATTAAATAAATCTGATTTCAATACTTTGAAGTTACATAGTATGCTTTTGGATAGCTAGCAAAATTACAAGAAGACAATCATGCAAATGCTTTCAAAACATGAAAAATCATCGAAGACAATTGTAAAGATTTTGTTTTAGAGTTAGATATCACTTTTAATGAGATAAATATTAGTTGTTGCGTTTATATATTTTATATCTATTTAAACGAAATAAATTTTCTCTTTTCTCATTGTTCATGTGAAAAAACTATCCCGAACTATTAGGTTTGACTTTTTCAATTGACCATCATCTATACCTGTTAAACAAAAATTCTGCGTCCGCCATTGCCCGCTGCTTAGACTTATTGTAGGCGGATGTCTCTAACTGGCCAGCTCATCTTTTTTCATGATTGACTTGGCCTTCAGCGACTACTTTTATGTTTTAAATTGTAAAACTTTGACATTCTATAACTTTTTTTTATGATATCAGTTTCTTTTTAAAAAAATGGTATATTTGGAACCTACTCATCGACACCTTTCAAATAACACCCATGTTGAGTATGCAATTCTGAAAGAAAAATTATCAAAATTAATTTGAATTTTACCTCCAAGCAACACTAAACAGTTTTTGGAAAAAAGTTTGAAATAGGTAGACCAGTTTAATCATCTTATTTTTCAGTGAAATTTAGGAAATTTAAAGTTTAGCATATAGTTTTTCATAATTTCAGGTCAAAACAATTTTAAGAAGTGGGTGAACCAGAGGCTTAATCATGGGCTGTTATTTAAACTGTACGCAGAAATTCTACATAAAAACTCATATAAATTCTATTCAAACTCATATAACAAAACTAAATAGTTTTGGTAAAAAGTTTGAATTGGGTAGACTAGTCTAATCATCTTATTTTTTAGTGAAATTTCAAAATTTAAACTTTAGCGTGTAGTTTTTCACATCCCCGAATTTTAGGTCAAAACAATTACGGAAAGTGGGTAAACCAGAGGCTTAAACATGCTAAATTTTATTTTAAAGTAGTTTTAGCAAAAAGTTTGAAATGGGTTGAGCAGTCTAATCAACTTATTTTTCGGTGACATTTGGGGAATTTAAAGTTTAGCATGTAGTCTTTCATATCCTAGAATTTCAGGTCTAAACAATTTCGGGAAGTAAGTGAACCAAATACTTAAATATGGGCCGTTGGTCAAGTTGTGAGTAGAAATTCTGCACAAAAACTCATAAATTCTATTCAAACTCATATAACAAAATTAAACAGTTTTTGGCAAAAAGTTTGAAATGGATAGAATAGTCTAATCATCTTATCTTTCAGTGAAATTTGAAGAATTTAAAGTTTAACATATACTCTTTCATATCCCAGAATTTTAGGTTAAAACACTTTTAGGAAGTGAGTGAACTAAAGGCTTAAACATGCTAAATTTTACCTTAAAGCAAAACTAAATAATTTTTGCAAAAAGTTAAAATTGATAGACCAGTCTAATCATCTTATTTTTTAGTGAAATTTAGAGAATTTAAAGTTTAGAATGTAGTTTTTCATATGCCTCCAATGAAGAAGTTTCGAGCTTTTCTCAAAGCCTCCTCATACCGTCCTAATACTCATGCTGCCCAATCAAGGGGACCCACCGAGCATCCACCTACTCGGCTGACTATGGAAGCAAAAGTGACCCTACCTTCCTATGTAGTCTGGTGAGCCTAACCCTCCTGCCCAATCGGGTGCACCTTTTCTCTTGGGTGCACCTTTCCTTAGTCCTCCTACAGTCCCCAGCAGCATAACTAAGAAATTCATGACTTATTATGCATACAAAATTCAATTGTAATCAGTGTTTTATATATACTAATGAAATTAACATTTTATTCTTAATAGCATGAAGCCTATCCTTGGACCAGAGACCCGTATGGGGTAAGACCAAGGGCTATAGCGCGGAGAAGTTAGTGAGAATGGTTGGTGGCCCCATCCCGATTTCAATCCCTGATTTGACTGGTGTGCTAAAGGAAATACATGCCACTTTCTTCACGCTCAAGCTTGGAAAAGAGGTTTGCCAGAAAACACCAGTCAAGGACTTTGGATAGGACGTTATTTCGTAAGGGATTAAGGAGGTGATCCTACAGAGAGTGAAGGTGACTGTAATTAGTATGATATGGACATTATAATTTACTAAATGTTTATAGTATTTAATGTTTACTATTTGTGCCTTTTTTATTGCATTTGCAGCTAAAGTTTGACAACGGTGGTATAACAATTTGACCAATAGCACGTGCCTAAGGGAGAAGTGCCAGAGATGGTATAGGGATTAGAAGTGTGAGTTGCACGCGCACTATATTGCTCTGTTGGATAATGGGGTGCTTAAACCCAAGAATCATCCACTTCTAACATGTGACAATGATCAATGGGCTACTGTGGTCAATGTTTGGGGGACTGAAAGCTGAAAGGTAATTTCAATTATTTTAATTTCAATTATTTATATATGTATATATGTACATATCATTGATCCATTTTGTTATTCCTTTTGCAAAAAAAGTTAAAGAAAGCCCGAGATAGTCGGAAGGCGTTGACCACCAACCAAATATGTGGGTCTAGATCGTTTCCAACAATTATGTCCATCATTGTAAGTGCACCTTTAAAAATCTTTAGTTTTGTGTGAGTTATTAATGTTCATTTATTGAGGTCTTACCGGTCCATGTAATGTAATGACAGGTACCAGACAGTTGACAGGAGCCCACCTTCTTGGACTTCTATAAGGACACCCATTGGAGCAAGAATAAGAATGACTACATGGATGAGACAACAAGCCAACGTCACTTATGTGTATTGTTTAATCCTAAAACTATTTCTTTTTTTTAGTTTTAATTGGTCCGCCTCTTAAAAAAAACAGGCGCAACTAGTGGAGAAGACAGTTGCATAGTTGCAGCTTGAGATCACATCCCAGATGACTCAAGAGGAGATAGCTACTGATGTGGTTGGGAAGAGTTCAGGCTATTTGATGGGATTCGAGATTCAAACGAACTTGGCATCATCTTCAAGGGCAGCCTTAAGTGTAGCTAAGGTGAGGAGTTTGAAGCAGCAAATAGTTGATTAAGCGAAGGCCCAAGGTGAATGAGCCAGCGTCATAGCTATGCAAACTAGGAGACAGGCTACAGTTGAGGCTTTAATAGTTTAGTTAGCTACTTAAGCAAGGATAGTGGTTCTCGATCTTGATATGGGTGGAGGCAGCTCATCATGTGGAGGTCGGGATGCGATATATCTTGGTCAATATATGATTTCATTTTCTTTTGCTTTAGTAGATATAAAAAGAAAGTTTTTAGGACTTATAATACAAGTTGTTAAGATTTAAAACTAAAAAAAAAGGTTGTTGATGGGCAAGATCGTCAAATAATGACAGAATGGTTGGCAAAATGGTACGACGTCACTTGGGATTGTAGGAACTTGTAGGAGCTGGTCGTACCTTGACGGAACACTCGGTTTAAGAATAGGAAGCAAAACACCAATTCTTTAGACTTAGAATTAAAAATATCTAAGTAGTCTAATGAATTTTCTTTATGTATGTGAACATTATATTATAATTTATTATAAGAAACTGATAATGTTCTATATTTGTTGTCATAGGTTGATGGACTTTATGGGGCCGGCCGCACTATGTATGCTTGATATGGTTTTGGTTCGTGCATGTTGATACTTTGTTCTTTGTAGTTCTTAGATATTAAGTGGTTCTTGGATGGACTTTGTGGTCCTTGGATATTGAGCTATGATATTAACACTTTGTAACATTTCTTACTATAAAATCTTTATATTTTGATGTGGTTTACTCATGATAGGTTTTTATATATATTGTTTAAATGGTGGGATGATTAATTGTTTAGATTGAATTTGTTGGTTGGATCCCTTGATATTGAGATATGCATGGTTGAGTTACCTAAATTGGTTGGTAGAGGTTAACAGGTCAAAATCCGTGGGAACACGAAAAAATAAAAAAAAAACTTTTAGATTTAAGACCTTTGCTGACGCAATATGGTGTCATCAAAAGCCCCTTTTTGCAGCTTATGTTGACACAATTTGGTGTCAGGAATGGTTTTTGATGGCACATTAATGCGTTGGCATAAGTCCCTTTTGATAACCTATGTTGACGCAATCTTATGTCAAAAATGGTTTTTACCAAGCATTAATATGTCGGCACAAACTTAATATTTTTTTATTTTTAAATATTCCCCCAACGCATAGTGGCATTGGGAAAAGTATTGCTGATGAATTAATGCGTAGGCATAAGGCTAATATATGATTCATTAAAAAAAAATTTTCTAATGCCAAATGGTGTCAAAGAAAAATTTCTGACGCCGAATTCATGATGCAAGGGATTGCATGGAAAACCGTATTCTTAATTGCGCCTTGCATCAGAAAAAGTCACTCCAAATGTAAAATTGTAAACGCAATGTTGACACATATGCGGATTTTCCCAACGCGTTTTTATATCGGAAAAAGTGCATTTTGCTGTAGTCCCTAGATTGTAGGGAAGGTCTTAGATAATGTTTGTGGGCTTTGTTAGTTTTTATTTTTTTTTACAAAGACATTAAAATCTCATTATTATCCATTTTTATTTGTTTTTTTTAAATAACTTGAAATTTTGTTTTTTTTGTATTTTAAAGAGATTATGATCACATTTTGTGAATTTCATTGGGGCTTATTTCTATACGTTGTTTTTCTCTCTAAGAGAGCAAGATATTAATATCTTAGTTGAGGGGAGTGTTCCAAATCCGCTAGCAAATGGTTTTTCTTTTGTTTTTTTGGATTTTCTTTTAAAAAATAATGATACTATTTTTAATGGATTAAATAATTCGTAATAAATTAATTCCTTTATGTTATTCTTTATAATATATTCTTTTATATTTAGTTTTAATTAATTATACTTACAACAGTGTTAGATCTTAATATATTTTCAATTTTGGCCTCGGGCCTAACATGGGGCTTTGTTGCTAGTTCAAATATAAATTAATACTGCAAACTATAGCTCATATGACTCCTCTTTTCTCATACACACTAGTTTGATCCTTGGTTCAAAGCAATAGGGAAAGAGAAACAAAACTTCTCTAAGAGTCTAAGTGCTTGACTCATAACACTTAGGGCATGTTTGGATACCATCTTCTGAGAGGAATCCTTCCTGATTTACTTCCATTGCAAAGAAAACCCACGTTTGGGTGAAAAGAGGAAAAGTAAGGGGATTGTCCAAATCCTCTTAACCCACAAAAAATTCTTTTTTCCATTGATTCCTCTATCTCCACCTTCTCACATAGAATTTTGCAAATCCACAGAGGTAAAGAAGTAATTGTGAATAAATCTTAGTTTTTCCCGAACTTGGGATGTAATGATTCCTTTTGTAAAAAATCCGTAGAGAGAATAGTTTGGTTCCAAGAGAATGAAGAAATCCTCTGAATGAAGAATTCCTCTTAGTTTACCAAACATGCCCTTAAGAACTCCACTCATGTAGGAATCACCTAAAACCGATGGACACCATGAAAAGATCCATGTACACCACACAGTAAATATTAACTTTCTTATGATATACGCATTTAAAGAAGAGAGTGGTGGTGAGAGAAATAGAAATGGTTCGTTGGTGCATTATTCTTTTTTTCTTTTTCATTCTTTTTATGACGGAACCCCCGCCCCCATCTCACAAATATAGTATTATGGAATTGCTTTTATTCCTCCAGCACAGTACTATTAAAAATGGTATTTAAATAAATATAAGGAGATCATTGTAATACTTTCAAAATACAGTGTTAAGAGTGCTCATGGGATGGGCTGAGGCATATTTAGGCCAAGCCAACTTTAGAAACATAGGCCTTCGCATGGTAGGTGCCATCTCATGTCTGTGGATACTACACGAAAGAGGAGAGAGCCAGGCATTAGCCTCTATTTTAAGGTGTCCTTCCTCCCCTTATTGATTGCGTTGGCAATTTATATGCACAAAAGTACTGTGACGTCACAATGCAAATGGAACCATAGGCAATGCAAGTAACATGTTGATTAAAAAGATGTTGACCTCGAAGCACCTCCACGACAGTGGAAGTCTTCCAAGTTTAGAAAAGCAGAACTTTTTTTCACTATGGGAGCGTGTATCTAGATTGTCACCAAAGCCCGCCCCCTAATTGCACCAGAGTCCCACATGGTAAATGACACTGATGCACAATATGTAGTTGCATAGGAGAAAATTATCCCAGAAAAGCGAGCTTTGCTTCTTTCAACTTATTATGCTAAAATTTTCAGCTCATTTCTAAAATCAACTTATTTGGAAGTTAGATCAACCCTAAAGTTTGGGACCTACGGGAACTTAATCTCAACTCAATTTTGATTTAGAGTGCTTTCTACCATATTGGCATATATAGGGACGTTGTACTGAAAATTTGTAGATAATGGATGACATCAAACTTAAACTTTTTCTTTTGGAACAAAAATCTACCAGCCCCAAACAAGAAATGTGCAACCTCCAAATTAACAATTAGAATTAAATCTATTGAACTATGATTATTTATATAAAAGGGAATACATTGGAAACATTTCTAAATCAGGGTTAAGTAATTTTCGAGACCTTGGAGAGCAAACTCAAAGTTCAAACCAACTAAGCCATAGCCTTGATGGCATCCAAATAGGGTTTTAATGGTCATCATTGCTGGCTAGAACCTTTTACAATGGCCAAATTCTATTTTTGTTCAAACTAAATTCTAAATTTGTTTGGAGATTTCCTTTTCCTTAGCAAGACAACACTGATAAAGCTACAAGAATCATTAAGGACCTGCTTCTTTCCTAGAATTCCTAACCAAGTTTGGTGTAGAAGACCTACAGCTAATATTATGATCTTAGCAAACTTGTTTTGAGTTTAGTTTTTACATATTTCGTTGGATGTTAGGACTTATTCTTTTATCCCTCATATCTTATGTTTGGATATTCTATGGTGAATGATTTGATTATTTCAGTTTAATTTTTATCATCTAATTGTATAGTTATATTGGTTTATTATTTTGTTTAAGGTATAGACCATGGAATTGAGGATAATATTTGTTTGGTAGATAGTATCACAACAAATACCATTCAAATCACATTCGGTTATGAGCAAAATGACAAAGTCATGCATGAAGCTTAAACTAAGCCCAAAGCTTACTGATCTTAAGACTTTAATACTTTGGTATGATAGGTTAGGTCACCCTATTATGTTAAGAAAATTTATTGATAATTCATTTGACCACTTCTTAGAGAACCATTAATTGACCATACCTAATGGGTACTTGTACTTTTGTACCCAGTGTTCACAAGAAAAATCGATCACCCCACCTTCTTTCGATAAGATTGCATATGAATCCCCATCCTTTCTGCAAAGGATACAAGATGACATTTATGGACCCATAAATCCCCTTAATGGATTTTTTAGGTATTTTATGATTTTGATTAATGCTTTCACTTGTTAGTCGGATGTTTGCCTACTTTCAACTAGGAACAAAGCTTTTGTCCGCCTATTAATTTAAATCATTAAATTTAAAGCTCACTTTTCTGACTATCTAATTAAGTCTATAAGACTTTATACGCAGGTGAATTTATATCATAGGTTTTTTACGACTATTGCTTATCTTTAAGAATTGTAGTCGAACATCCTATCTCCCATGTCCACATTCGGAATAGCTTAGCTGAATTCATAATTAAGCATATTTAACTCATTTTAGGAATACACCAATGCAGTCCAAATTACCAATTAGTGCTTGGGGATATGTTGTGTTGCATGCATCAATTTAATTAGACTTTGACCCATAGCCTATCACCAATATTCTCCTATATAACTTATATCAGAATATTAACAAAATATTTCTCGCTTGCATTAGTTTGGTTGTGCAGTTTAAGTCCCAATACAACCACCTCAACGTACTAAGATGAGACCACAACGTAGATTGGGAATCTATTTAGGTTATGACTCTTCCTCAATTATTCGATATTTATAATCAATGATAGGGGATGTCTTCACTGCTTGTTTTATTGATTGTTAATTCGATGAGATAACATTCCCGCCATTAGGGTGAGATTAGATAGTTTCTGGAGAATGTATTGTTCTCATAGAACAACCTATTCCTGAAAAACGACGAGAATTAATATAAAATACTTCCATTCTATCTCATTTGAATCCACGTACTTCATAAAGTGAACATGAAGCACGGAGAATTGTGCACCTACAAGAAATTGCAAACAGATTATTTGATGCATTCAACTATGCAGCAAAGGTGACTAAGTTATATGTGCCAATTATGAATGCACATGCTAGGATTAATGTCCCTGTAGGACAAAGTCAAAATATGACAACAAAAGAATTTGCAATACGCCATGGGTTCACAGGACTCAACTTTGCGAAAAAGGAGAAAAAAGAAATCATCATCATGTCCTCCTAAAGTAGCATATAATGCTCCCTAAGCGATGATGATAAAATCTTTTTTCTCTAGAATGATAGAAGTCCCTGATGAGAGTTTAAAAGCCCCTGAAGAGGCACCAATATCAAATAATAAAGAGATTTCTATACTTTACGATTGCTAAAGAGAGAGATCGATAGAACAAAAATTATTTTTGACGACACATTTGCATATATGGTAGCAACATAAATATCAAAGGAAAATGATGATTGGAACATAGAACTAAATACTATAAATGAATGTCGATAAAGAAAAGATTGGCCAAAATTGAAAAGTGTCATTAAAGTAGAGTTAAAGTCTCTCAATAAATGTGGTGTGTCCGGACCTATAGTACAAACCCCATAAGGTGTTAACTCTGTAGATTACAAATAGGTATTTATAAGAAAAATGAATGAAATTATTAGATATAAGGCACGACTAGTGTCATAAGGTTTCCTACAGAAACCTGAGATTGATTATGAAGAAACATATTCCCCTATTATGGATACAAATATCTGATAAGTTTAGTAGTTTTTCAAAATTTAGATATGAGACTCATGGATGTTGTAAGTATGTATTTATTTGGGGACTTGGACACATAAATTTATATAAAAATCTTGAAAGGATTTGCTTTATCTGAAGCAAAGTCAATGACTACGTACTCTTTCTAATTAAGATGATCATTGTACGGTTTGAAATAATCTGGAAGAATATGGTATAATCGTCTTAGTAAATACTTATCTAAAGAGTATAAAAACAATTTCATTTGCTTACGTCTATTCATAAAGAAATTCTTGAAGGGATTTGCAATAGTGATAGTTTATGTTGATGGCATAAATTTAGTTAGAACTCTAGAAGAGCTCAAGAAAACTGCTGATTATTTAAAAAGAAGATTTGAAATGAAAGACTTTGGGAAAATAAGATTTTTTCTCAACCTGCAGATCGAGAGAAATTCTAGTGATTAGTCCATCAATCTAATTATACTGAGAAAGTTTTAAAACATTTTGGTATGGACAAAGTACATCCACTAAGTACCTCCATGGTCATCCGGTCATTAGATATAAAGAATGATCTATATCGTCCTAAAGACAAAAATGAAGAAGTATTGGGTCTTGAAGCTCCATATGTAAGTACTATTGGTGCTCTATCATATTTGGCATAATCTACTAAACCAAATATTTGATTCTCGGAGAATCTGCTTACAAGATATAGCTGTGCACTAACTCAAAGGCACTGGATTAATATCAAACATATCTTATGATATTTGCCTGGAACTACTGACTTATGTCTGTTTTATTCTGATGGTTGTATAGATTCAAAGTTTGTAGGTTATGGAGATTTAGGATACCTCTTTGATCCTCATAATAGTCGATCTCTGACATGTTATGTATTTTTTAGTGGTGATGCCGTCATTTTTTAACGTTCTTCTAAACAAACTTTGGTAGCTGCTTTCTCTGACTACACTAGAATTTTAATTCTTTATGAAGATAGTCACAAATGTGTATGGCTAAAATTTTCAATTCAGCATATTTATAGTTCTTGTTAATTGTCTCCTAGTACAGATATCTCAAACATTATCTATGAAGACAATGAAGCATGTATATAACATATTCAAGAAGGTTACATTAAGGAAGACAAAATGAAGCACATTGTACAAAAATTCTTTTTTATAAATGAGCTTTAAAAGAACAAAGAGATAAAAGTCCAGCAAATTCATTCCAGTAATAACCTAACTGATCTCTTCACCAAGTCATTGCCAAATTCAGCATTTCAGAAGTTTTTCTGAGATCGGTATGCGTAGAGTTTATCATTAAACAATATAAAGGTTATTGTTATCAGGGGAAACATCCTGAAGCATGCTTCCTACGACATATGTGCGCTATGATAAAGCAGAACGTGTGATGGAGAAAGACTAGATACACACATTGGCTCACCAGATGGGAGACTACAAGGTGAATCAACAAATGGATCAACAAGATTTGGGTGACGAGATGAGGGGCCACATGAAGAATCAACAAGATATGTAAAGATGCCGTATGGTGAATCAATAAGATCAAGATATGCAAAGAAGTTACATGATGAACCAATGAGACATGCAAGTGTGTTCGGATCCTATCATCATATGCAACAGAAGATCTATATGATCAGCGTGACGTCTCTAGATTATATCATCCTACGCAAAGAAAGATTCATGAGATCAGTGTGATTGTATAAAGAGCTTGCTTGGGAGTTGTAAATATGATTTGTTTCTATTTTATGTTTATCATATCAATTATAATTTGATTAGAGATCTGTAAAAGATGGAAGCACCATACTATATAATGAATTAATGAAGGAAGGGTTAAGTATGATCTTGAAGCTTGAACACCTTCTCATGTAATATCGCAAATCCTTTTTCTTCATGTTGTACTTCTTTTCCTTTCCTAGGTTTTATTCCACCAAGTTTTACTAGTAAAGGTTCTAATAAGATAGTAATATGCACATTTAATACTTAATTCAATAATCCTGAAGAATGCTGTACTCTTTTTCATTCGTTTTGAGTTTTTCTTTGCAAGGCTTTAATAAGGCAACTGTCATTGAATGTTGGTTATCTAATAGTGAGTGTTATAATATAAATATTATAAGGTGGATGCCCACATTGAAACCTACATGAGATAAAAAAAAATTGCATAGAACAAAAGTCCTATCCTAGCATGTTACTTAAAGAGAAAGTATTCTCATTTTATAAATAAGACTCTTCTTCTCCTATTATGTATACACAAAATCTCTCAATAATAAAATCTCTCTCTGCCTCCCTATACTCCTCTTTCTTTTTTTTTTTTTTGGAAAGATTACTAATTCAAATTAAGAAAATAAACCTTTACACAGCCAGAAAGGCTCCAAAAAAGAAGACCCAAAGAGAGAAAGAGGCCAAAGAAAACAAAACAAGAACCAGGAGCTTCCCACTCACAATCGGGCTAGAGCTCAGAGGAGGAACCAGAAAGCACGGCAATCAGCCATCTAATAGAGAGGCACAATCATGGAAGTGGAAGCTTCTTGGGGGGGAGTAGCACCGCATGATCTTTTTCAATACTCCTCTTTCTTATTATTTAATATTTGAACACATTTCTCCTTATCCCGGCCTTCTAATTGTAACTTTTATGATTCCCTACTTTGGCCCCATGTAGGTCCACCTAGAGACCAACCAACCAATCTCAGCCCAAAAATAACTCCACATGATGAACAATTCTGATTTCATTCCACAAACCCAACTCCAAAAATAATAAACCACACATAAAATAGCCGCCAGCCCCTAAAATCTTGCCCACACACACAGATTCCTCAACAGAATCGGTTCCTCCTGAAAAATAGTCAAAACATCCTCTATCCAACTCAAACGATACATCCCAACCGCTCACTTCCCTCTCCTCTCACACCCCTTATTTCTACTCTCCCATTCCGTTACCACCTTCTCATTCTCCAACCCCCACTCTTTCTGTTTCTCCTCTTCCTCCACCACCTTCTCCTCAACAAAAAATAACGAAACCTCCTCTCTCCTTTCAAACTTTAAAACCTAACCAATGGGTTGCAAGGGGTCCAAACTCGACGTCGCCTCTGGCAACACAATAAAAAATCGCCTCCTTCGCAGGAAGTTTGATGCTGCCAAAGGCAATAACCTTAACAACTGTGCTGCAACTGAGGATAACAAGGAGAAGTTGGTGGAGGAATCTCATGCAAAGGGCTCAGAGAGTGGTGTAACATTTGAAAAACGGACTGCCAATGTTAAGGACATTGGTGTGAATACGGAAGGGAAGAAGGGAGGTTTGGAGGGCTGCGAGGAGGGAAAAGGGGCTGCGCTAGATTCGCCTGATGAGTACTTTTCGCCGAAGAAAGGAGAGGGATCGGTGGTCGAGTCGATTGACTTTCACTCGCCGCGTTCTGAGCACGAGGATGGTGGGCCGAGAGAGGGGGGGAGTTCTAAGGCCGTGGAATTGAAAGGAGTTGAGAAGATGGAAGGTGAAGAGGAGAGACATTTGGTTGATGAGAAAGTCATTGAGGCTAAAGAAGAAGATGGTACCTATGGTTTTTCTTTTAAACTGTTTTTTTTTTACTTTTATTTCATTTTACTGTTTCTTTTTTTTGGTATGAATGCATGTGTTGATCATGGAGTTGAAATTTTGGTTGCCCATTTTGTGAATGGTTGTCGCGTTGATTTTTACATGTAGGACCATTCCATGGTTTGGTAATTCTATTAGAACCATTTTCTAAAGGAGCCTGCTGCAAAATCATGACAATGAGGTTAGGGCATGTTCGTTTCATGTCATCGAATTCCTTAGAATTCTGACTATGAAATTCTATGAGAGGTAGAAAAAGGAGAACAAGAGGCAAATAAAATAAAATAAAATAAAATAAAAACTATCAAATAACTTTCTTTTAATCGAGATTGAATAAAGGAATGTGAAAAGGGAGCATAAGAAATGACGGACTAGCTAGCTATCACCCCAGTAATTCAAAGTCCCGAGCTAGTTTCACCTTATATCTTTAACACCAAGGGCGGAACAAAGAAATTTTATCTGAGGGGATTAATAAAAAAAGTCTTTATATTTTAGTGGGGGAAAGATCAATTTGTTCCGCCTGTTTTTTATTTTTTTATTTTTATTTTTGAAAGGAGCAAATTCATTAAGCCCAAGTACACATGAGAAAGAAAGGAGGACCCACAAAGCAGGCAAGAGTAAACATTGTACCACAAAAGCATTACAAAGCCAGCCCAATTTGCAGCCATCTGTGAAGCCCATGTTGACACTACTCCTCGTGAGTCTGGATCCACCAAGTATAAACCCCATCATCGTGCATGTTACCACGGGGCAGCCTGCCAAATGCACTTGAGTTCCCCCCCCACCACCAATGGTCACCAAGGGGTTTTTTTCTCATAGAATCTGTAATGTTCCTAAACTAAGTTTTATTTTACTTAATTTAAAAATAATTTTATGTAATTATTTGTATTTTAGTTAATTAAAGTTATTATAATTATTTAATTTTCTTTTGGGTTTTGGGTTAATCAGATAGTAATTTTAGGACCATGAGTATCCATCGTTTGACCCGACTCAATTCGGACCCATTTTGGATCCATTAACCCAATAACCCAAACCAGGCCCATGTTTATAAATTAACTTAAATAATAGGATCCTTTTTATAGGATGCTAGGCATCCGAAGACGGATTTGATCCACCGTTTTTGGACAGGATGCGAGGTATTCGAAGACGGTATAAATTCCGTAAGAGCATCGGCAGATGCAATGCTCGGCGAATGTGATATTGTTCAATTGATGTAAACTTGGATTTAGGATCCGTTCCTTCTATATTGCATAGCATTCTTTTATTTGTATTGTTTACATATTCTTATGATTTTCTTGTCATATTCTTACATTGATAGTGTATTTCATTATGAGTTATGTGTATTTTACTTGCCGCCATTTTGTGGTTGACCTTTGTTTTCTAAAATTGATGCATAGGTACCGAGCCCGACTTTGCCGAGGAAGAGGCGCAGGCTGAAACATTTTAAACGCTTGAGCCAATGGATGTTCCCGAGTGGGGTGCAAACGATGGATACTCATAGTCCTAAAATTACTATCCGATTAGTCCAAAACTCAAAAGAAAATTAAATAATTATAATAACCTTAATTAACTAAAATACAAATAATTACATAAAATTATTTTTAAATTAAGTAAAATAAAACTTAGGTTAGGAATGTTACAGAATCTCAATTCCTCCTCATATCTTTGGTATTCACCTCTTTAATAAACCTCTTTAATACTCTTTAATGGGAGCCCATTTGACCATGAGTTCTCATGTGCTGAATTCCTATGTATTTTATGGATAGGTCTATTCTCTAAGATAGTCCACTAGTTAAGTACTGGTAGAACGTCCAGATAGTCCAGTGGTAATGGCATCTCACTCTTACTTATGTAGCAGGGATCGATGTCTGACATGTGAAAAGCACTAATGTTGAACAACATTGTGGTGCAGCACGCATGCTCAAGGGCACTTGGGCGGAGCATGAATGCAGGAGCACTAGCGGAAACCATGGAGCGCCACAGGAATGATTTCCTCACAATTAGTAGCAGGAAAAAAAGCCCCATTGTCTATTTTAGTTTTACGGCCACAAAGTTAGTTAAATCTTAACCATTGACGAAGTCGAATGTATGTCAAATTTGGATGATCAAGCCTGTTTTGAGTGGTAATTTGTAGGATAGTGAGTGGGAGATATAATTGATCCTAGGATGAACCACATAAACCCCACATGCTTTCCATGCTTACTCCTTGACGATTCCTCTCGATAATTGTTCCATTGTTTGGTGATTATGGTTTCTTTGATATTTCTTGTGGGGCATATACACATAATGAAATTTTTTCTAAAGTGTTGTGATTGTTGTCAAATGGATATATGTATTACTGGTCTACCGTGGTCGGGTTTAACAAGGTTGCAGAAATGTGTCCATTGCATTGCGAAAGCAAATAAAATCATTCTCATTCAATGTTTTAAGCTCAAATAATTTTCAACTAGTTAAGTAAATGTTGCAGGATGATTTTCTTGTGCTTTTTTATGCAGGGAAGACAGGCTACAAACAATCTCCAAATTTGAAAGAGCCAAATTTTGTGGAAACAGCAAATGGGGAGTCTACTATTGAAGACAAAGCAAATCCTGTAGTAGAAATCACTGAGGTATATTGTTTTCACTCTCTTAGGATTACTGATTTACTGTGATGTACTGTGTAACTGTGATCTATTTTGTAAATTGACATTGAGACGGAACTAATGTTATCATATATGTCTTAATTACAGAAGAAGGGGAGTGAGAGCTCATCTACCAATGACCAGAGTATTATCAAGCAATTGAAGAAGGATGGAGAATGATGACCAATCTTTTGAAATGAAATCATACAATAATTTCTATTCATGATCTCCTCTGCCGTTCATTTTAATGCAATATATGCTTCGATATCTCTACTTTGGCTCATATTTTCGTTAGAATTTAGAAGGTTGTGTAGTGGTAACTTTTAAAGCAGTACCTGTTTCATTAGAATAGAAGGTTGCAGTGATAACTTTTGAAGTAGAAACTGGAAAGAGTGTTGATGGGTTCTAAAATCGGCTATAAGTATTCGGCGGTTCTTATCTATGGTCTGGCTCATTTTCTGACCACCTGACCCACCTATGATCAACATGTCCTCTCACAGACACTATCCAAACCCGATGCTCATCCAACCGTTGGAAAAAAAAAAAAAAAGAAAAAAACGATATCTCTTGAGGGTCATAAATGAAGGTTTTGAGGTTGATCTTTCGTGTATAGATCTCAGGGAATCTCTCCCCGTGACTCAACATGGCCCCAGTGGGCCATTCCCGGGCGTGTTTGGTAAATTATTCACTTCTCTGGTTGGTAAGTTGAAGTAAGGATGTAATTTCATTACACAATAAACTAAAAAACTCAACTCCAAATAATACATTTTAAAATATTCTTCTACTTTTTTACACTTAAAAGTAGGAGTTCACAAAGAGACATCTTTAGTCCTCTTCCTTCATTTTTTTTCTCATTAGTAGCTTCTCCGAGAAAGATTGTAGTTAGGAGTGCTTGAAAGACCAATGTCTTAACAAGTGTTGGAATCCAAACCCGCTTTTTTTCAGGGTGCATTAGCATGTACTACCGTATCATTAGTCGTTGTGTTCAGCTGTTTGTTCGGGCTTTCTTTGATATCAAGACTTAAGACAAATTATCCTCTGAATAGTTTTTAAATATTTGCAAATTCTTATCATAAATTCTTCGATTCCTCAAATTGAAATCTCTAAAATGCATTTGGAGTTTTAACAGTTTGTTGCATTCCAAAAGGCTTATTTAGTTAGTATACTGTAGCTTAATTTTGAAATTCTCTTAGTTAAGCATAAAATTCGGAGAAGTCATGTGATAAGGTTAGATTGAATTGCATACATTTAAGTTTATATGCAATAGAGTGAGATTTGACATATGACAATTTTGGTATAACCAATTTAATAGGATGGTCATTGAAAAGGGATCCTGCTACTATTAAACTTCCTTAGTTAATCATTTCTATTAAAACCTCAACGTGTCAGTAGTTTTCAATATTCTCTATCGGGTATAGCCCACTTATCAATACTTCCCCTCAAGTAGAATTCGGTCCCCGAACTTTTGGCGACATGCATTTTTTTTAGCGTTAAGTCATTCCTCCTGGCGTTTCAACTTATGAATGATTGGCTCTGATACATTATTAAATTTCCTCAGCTAGCTATTTTTACTAAAGGTGTTAGCAGAGGCAGTGGAAATACTTTCTAATATTCTCCATCGGGTGGATCTCATTCCTCAATAGTTAATTCAATTTAAGGCTTGATTGAGAGGGATCATTTATGAGTATAAGATATGAACTAGCAACAAAGGCCTTTGCTAAGCCCCGGCCCTAAAAAAATTCATTCAGAAATATCACATTAAAAAAGAACATCATGAGTAACACATACATACAATCATGTAAAAGCTGTACAAATTCTTATCAAAGGGAAACAAATATTGTTACAAGTGTAACCATGCAAGATAATATTCTTTATTCTTTATTACAACCATATGCCACTATTTAAATCTTTTTTTTTCCTTCGCATGGTAATGCTCAAAAGAAACATTATATGCAATTAAAACAATCAAAGTAAACAAAAAAGAAAAAAGGGACATCCTTTATAATAACCATCAACAAATGTTTTTTTTTCTTTTCAACAAAAGCATGTGTCACATAAATAAGCTTAAGATAACCACCACCCCTCAAATCAGTCAAAAAGCAAAAAACCAAAAAACTTCCGATCTGATTGTATTGAAGTGATCTAACGAACCGCGGGTTAGGAACATCATATCTAAGCAATCTCGAGTCCATGGACTTATCTAATATCAAATCGATGGAGAAAATCAGCTAATAGACCAGATTTGAAAGAAAAAAAAATCCTACATTTGAAAGAAAGATTGTAAGGAGAGAAAGGAGATGGCGATTGGAGCCCACGAGGACCGCCGCCGAATGTTGTCGTCAGTTCAATCAGTGAAATCAAGCCCACAATATGCACAAATTAAATGGATTTTGCCTTTTGGAGAGGCAGATATCACAGGGGGCGAGCTTTTTCCACTGATGGCCTTGTGAAACCAAAATAAACTTAAAGCTAAACTAATAAACATAAAATTCCAGATGAAAAGCAATTACAATAAACAAAATAAAATTGAAATGAAATCAATCCAACAACAGAGATATAGAAAACCTAGATGTGGCAACATCGAGGGGATTAATGATGATCGAAGAGAGAAAGCAGCGTACTCAATTATGAAGGAAATGTACGCTTTAAACTTACCCTCTTAGGTGGCGTGCTGATAAAGAATCTAAGGAAAGAAATAGAGAAGGATATGAGGATTTGTGGGAATGAAGAGAAAATAAGAAAGAAGAACAGATGAGGACTCATCGCCAATCCTCAAGAAATCTGATCCACATAACTTCCCTTATATAGATTTGTGTGCAAGATGTGGCCCACCGTAGATCTGACCCATATGTATTTTCTGATCTGCAAAACCAAGTCATAAAATCTTTGATCCTTCTGCTATATTGTACCCAAGAAGCCCGGATATCTCTTCTCTAGAGATTGCAACTCAGTCCCACCCTCTAACCTTTTCTTTAGTAGCCAATGATGCAAGAGAGCCCAAGTTCTCTTCTTCAAACAACTTTCATAGATTGGAAGTAGGATTTGGGCTCTGTTGCTGTGGGTTGGAAACTGAGCAGAAGGCAAGAAAGAGAAGAGATGGGATAGCGAAGGTGGGCCATGGCAGCTTCAATCTGAGTAACTCTGATCATAAATCTACAAAGATTTTGGTGGGCCACCGTGTGAGGGTTGTGTATTTGTTGGTTTTTTATTTTGCTGGAGAAAACAGAGAGTAAGGCTCTCGTTTTTCAAAAGGGATCTTGGGATTTTTTGTTGCTCAGAGGATCTGGGGCTGCCGGATTTCTCCCAGTCACCAGAGAACAAAGGACTTGGCCTGACTGCAATCGAGGCAGTTGGTTCCCCCGTTCTTCTTCTTTTTCTTCAAATCTGATTTGAGTGTTCTTCTTCTTCTTTTTCTTTAGATCTGATTTAAGCGATTGCTGACGAATGTCTTCTCCGGTTCTTCTTCTTCTACTTCTTTAGATCTGATCTAAGCGATGATCTGAGCAATCTTCGTCGGTTCCTAAGATCCATGTGATAAAAATAGAGTTCGAAAAAGATGGCGTTTCAAAGATTCGTAGGAAGATTGAGAGGATATACGATAAAAATAGAGTTGGAAAAAGATGGAAAGTTGGTTTTAGCCGAGAGACTTGACATGCCTACGTAGCGCTTTAGGAAAAAAGATAAATAGGGGGTGCTGATGTGACACCTCTCACAGGCCTCGATTCTTAGAGTTTTAATATATATAAAGGAAGCATCCCATTATAGGATGTGTAACCATCATAATCCACATTGATAATCTCTATTAGTCAAGTACCAATTTCCCATAACGATTGACGATTGTCCATCACTTGGATGTCGTCATTGGACCACACAAGCAACATGGAGACCCAGATCGATTCATTGGCAGAGAGAGATTTGACGAGTAAAAGAGTTATGCACTGGATACAAAAATCAATAGTTTTTAAGAGTATGGAGTATCAACGGTAGAGTATAGAGTCCATCATCACATTCAGTCATGTGCTAGCTCCAGTTATATTTCATTTATCCCAAAGGAAGGCCAGTCTGCCAGGCAACACTCCCAGCAATGAATTGTTGTCGCAATTAAGTTATTTGTAATTTCTCCATTCCTGTGGAATATGACGGTTTTGGAAAGATAAATGTGATTGACTGAGAAGAGACCTGGATTTTTTTTAATCGGTAATGGTAACTTTTATTAAAAACTTCAGAAAGGTACAATCAAAGAAAAAGAAAAGGGAAAAAAAGAAAAGAATGCAAGCAAAGATATTAGAACTAAATACCCATGCAAAAACAAATAAAGATTGTAATAAGGGATTGGTAAAGAGATGGGCCAACTTGGGATATCATGTTTTCGGTTGCACAAGATGGTAGGATTGGGTGAGTTTGGATGGTGGCTGGCCAAAGCTGTGAAGATGCTAAAGATCAGTTTTGTTAAGTTCTGAGTGATTCTTGTCTTTGATAGGTTTAGCTTTTCAATGACTGTCATCTTTGGTAAAGGTGAGACCCTGTCTCCACTTAACTGTCAAAGCCAAAAGAGATTGAGAGTGGTTGACAAAGAGTTCAGCATCATCAATTAAAAGTTGATTTGGTTTGACTTTGATGGTTATGGACCTTTTTTTATTTTATTTTCAAGTATGCGAAGTTCAATATAATTAACCACCAGTCTTGAGTTTGAATCACTACGGATGTTAGAAATTTTCCTAGATTCTACTTGCTTTATCACGTCACATTCGATGATTGTCATCAACATTAGCATTCTCCTAAGGGTGTCTGGGATTGTTCTCCTTCATTTCCATTATAGGATTCAAACATGTAAAGAGTTGAAAGACGAGTATTATGTTGATTGTATGGGTTTATCGGATTACGGACTTTTGACCCATTAAGTCACTCTTTACCATGAAAATGGCTTGCTACTCAAGTGATAAGGAGCGGTTGTTCTCACATAGTTGCCTAAGATTCAAACTCTAGGTATGCCATTTTTCCTAGTGTGCAGGTTCCTTTTCTACGTGAGTAGGTTGTTTGTCGGTGTGCATGCTCTCTTGGGTCTTAGTCTCCTTAGCTAGTGTAAAAAAAAAAAAGTTACTTTTTACCACCCTGCTTGCTTTGTCCTGATTTTGGATTCACAAATAAGTAGTAGAGGCATATTCCAGCATATCCTATACGTTTGGGATGTTCATTTGATATATTTTGGGACCATGTTAGAGATTTAAAAACAAGAGATACAATATTTCCATTTTGTCTCTTGTAAAATTGCTTTTTAGGAAAAGGGTTGAAAACCTCATGGAAAAAAGCCCTTTTTGGAGTCCATTTCTCGCTTGGAAATTAAACTTGTCTTTGAACTTCTTTTATAAAA
The DNA here is from genome assembly GCA_037013555.1 of Sextonia rubra. Lineage (NCBI taxonomy): Eukaryota > Viridiplantae > Streptophyta > Magnoliopsida > Laurales > Lauraceae > Sextonia > Sextonia rubra. The sequence continues at coordinate 9,906,044 of JASUAD010000007.1, read as the reverse complement.
GGCCCCACATTAGACTGTCTAAGAAAATAGGCATTTATAAGAGATCTCTAAATCTTGGACATAACCGATGGTTTCTGCTTGAAGTTTTAAGGAAAGACTGAAGAGCTGTTTATTCTATTGGCCTTGATGAGTCGGTTTTTTTTGTTGAGGTAGGTCCAGTCTTATTGGGCCTAGAGTTGGTTATGGGTGGTTTGCGGATAGGTAAAAATGTCACTTGGCTTATATTATTGGGGCGGAGAGACAGAGAGAGAGAGAGAGAGAGAGAGAGAGTAAAATGTCATTTGGGTAACATTATATTGGGGCGGAGAGAGAGTAAAAATGTCATTTGGTTTATATTATTGGGGCGGAGAGAAAGAGAGAGAGAGAGAGAGAGAGAGAGAGAGAGAGAGAGAGAGAGAGGGGCTAACCATTGACTTGACAATGGATTGGCAACTGAGCAATCATAAAATGTAGATTTTGTGGGCCCGAAGCTAACACTATTCTGTACAAGTTAGATTGATTGTCCTGCAGCTTGTTGGTGATTTGAACTCAATTTGAGTTTGATTGGACCGTTAATGTATAACACTATTCGCTCAATCGCACAGTTTTGGTAGTTACAAGTCAGGTGTGTGAGGTGCATCACCGTCACTGCCGAATGTGATGGTTTATGGGATATTTTCTTCGGCATAAGTGGGTTGAGGCATGAGAGTATCCGCACACGTGGGGTAAGAGCATTTGTATAAACAAAGGGAAAACTCTTACACGTTGTTAGATCTGAATTTAGCCAAGCACACACCACAACAAGGAAAAAACAACAAGTAATCACACATTCAGAAGACACAAGGATTTACATGGTTCAACTAGATTGCCTACGTCCACAGGTACAAAGATTTCACTATCAAGAAATCTCTCACTCACCCCCTTACAATGCTTTTTTTCTGTGTTCCCTTTCCTCTTGCGGTATTTCTCTCTTGGTTGCCCTAGAACAAAAAACATCTAAGAGAGAATATATATGATGCTAACCCTAATTAGTTGGGCCCTCCACTCAGGCCCAATAAGGACCTTTTGAGTCAAACCCAACAATCTCCACCTTGGCGAAAAATATCCGACCCTTTGAAGAATTGTTGAAGTGTTTAGAACACATACCTTGTGGGAATGCCATCCCACCATAACTGCACCCCAATAGAGATGAGGTCCACCTCCACTCTTTAACAAGAGGAGAGATTGAGTAAGTCCAAGCAATGCTTGAATTTCTCTGTAGTCATTGGCTTGGTAAGCATGTCAGCTGGATTATCATCTGTGTGAATCTTCTGAATAGATATCTCACCTGTAGCAATCCAATCTCGAATTCTATAATATACAACAGCTATGTGTTTTGTCCTTGCATGATATACCTAATTCTTTGATAAGCATATTGCACTCTGACTGTCACAGTATAGCACGATTGATTTCTGTTTGATACCGATGTCATTTACCAAACATCTCAACCAAATTGCTTCCTTAGAAGCCTCTAAAGCTGCCATGTATTCTGCTTCTGTAGTGGATAATGCAGTTGTAGACTGAAGCACCGATCTCCAACTTATCGGTCTGCTATCAAGCGCATAGACATATCCTGCAGTGGATCTTCTCTTATGTAGGTCTCTTGCAAAATTAGAATCTACGCATCCAACTACAAACTCTGACTCATGTTTTTTTTCAAACAGAATTCCCAAGTCTTTGATGCCTTTCAAGTACCTCAGAATCCATTTTACTGCATTCCAATGCTCTTTTCCTGGATTCGCCATGTACTTACTTACTACACCCACTGCTTGAGTTATATCTAGTCTTGTGCAAACGATAACATACATCAAATATCCTACCGTATTTGCATATGGTATTCTGGATATTCTTCAATTTTCTCATCATCACTTGGACATTGTTTGGCACTTAGACTAAAGTGACTTGCAAGTGGAGTAGACACAAGCTTAGCATTTAACACATTGAATTTTTCAAGTACTTTTGAGATATACTTTTTCTGTGATAACCACAGCTTTCCAACCTTCCCGTCTCTCTTAATTTCTATTCCCAACATTTTTGTGGCTGCCCCAAGGTCCTTCATGTCAAATTCTTTTCTTAAATAAGGTTTGAGTTCATCAACTTTTGACATGTCATTACATGCAATTAGCATGTCATCCACATAAAGCAGTAGAATAATAACAGAATTATCATCTAGAATTCTGTAATAAACACAACAATCATACTCACATCGATGGTAGCCGATCTGCAACATGTAGGAGTCGAAACACGTGTACCATTGTCTTGGAAATTGTTTCAACCCGTACAATGATTTCTTCAACTTACACACATAGTGTTCTTTTCCAACTTCCTTGAATCCTTCAGGTTGCTCCATGTAAATTGTTTCTTCTAAGTCACCGTGAAGGAAAGCTGTCTTTACATCTAATTGTCCGAGCTTCATATCAAACTGTGCTACCAATGCTAACAACACCCTGATAGATGTTGATCGCGCTTAAAAATGTAGGCGTGGAAATGAATTACAGAATCAAGGTCCGACATTCATGCACTTTAAGCGTTAAGAAGAATGAGAAATAATTACAGTTCATCATTAATTTCTCTTTTGTTTACATGGGTTCAAGTGCCCTGACCGCGGGGATGCAGGTTGTTTACATACATTTTAAAAGTTTACAACCCCTCCCTCAAGTCTCAGATGTGATCTCAATTTGGAAAATACAAGAAAATATACATAAGGTGGAAGAAAATGTGGAAAAAGGGGAAAAAATGGGGGGTGACCGTGACCCGCGGTCACTGCCCCGTTCCAGTGACCGTGACTCACCCGCGGTCACCGGGGCCTTCCAGTGACCGTGACTCACCCGCGGTCACCGGGGCCTTCCAGTGACCGTGACTCACCCGCGGTCACTGGGGCTTTCCAGTGACCGTGACTCACCCGCGGTCACTGGAACCTGCTAGTGACCGGGGATCACGGTCACTGACAGACAATGGCCCTGTGCCTCCGTTTTTTGTGCTGTTCGCGCTGGTTCTTTCTTGGAACTTCTTTCAAGTGTTGGAACTCCATTCTCATGACTTTGGAGCGGTGGACAACCATCAAGAAGATCACATTTTATTATGGAATCAATTGAAACCGCTGTAACTCATCATTCGTGCTTACGGACTGCATTTTTGTTTCAAGTCCGAAATGGGCAGATTTGAAGCCGGAGTTGTGTCATTTGAACCTATCATTTTCAAGGAACAAAATGAGGCCTAGAGAGGCTTCTTTCACAACTCTTGTAATGGCTAAGAAGCCCTACGAATGAGAGAAGCAGAGGTGACAATGTCATCCTCCCAAAAATTGGCGTCGTACGAACATGGTATGGACTTTGCGCATTTCCCTTCCTTCTCTCCTTCTGAATTTTCTTGCTCACCTTTAAAACTAAGAAAAGAAGGTGGGAATGGTCGTGGAAGTGCTGCTGGAGCTTGCTTCTTGTTGCCTTAGGTGGTGACTTTCTTCAATTTCTTCACTTTTCTTCCTTATGTGAGTGTGTCTTCCTTTGTTTCTTCCAAATTTTCTTTTTTTATAGACTCCCAATCAGTTTTGTGCAGTTTTGGGGAGTTAATAGCAGTTGTGGGGAGTTGGATTTCGAAGAGGAGTGGAGGGAAACCACCCAAAATCGTGGGAAACATCCTTTGAAGGTCCGTGACCGCAGACTGGGCCACGGACGAGGCCCAATTTCAGGTTTTTCGCGTATGTGGCCCATTTTCATCTGTTTTGGGCTCAAACGAAGTCCGATTGCCACCAAACTTGAAGGGATGCTTCTTCACACTATTCTCTATATGTCATAAAAATTTCAGCCCTTTTTGACTTCAGGAAGTTGGTCAACCTTTTCATTAATTGGGCCCCGGTCACGGACAAGGCCCATTTTTGGAACATTGCATATGCGGTCTATTTTCCATTTTCTGAGGCCCGAATGATGTCCAATCATCACGAAACTTGGAGAGATGTTGCTTGAGAGCATCTTAAGTGTTTCATAGAAATTTCAGCTCTGTTTGACCAACTGAACTTGGTCAACTCCTTTTGTTTGTGGGCCCCGGTCACTCCCAAGGCCCATTCTTGGAATTTTGCATATGTGGCTTGTTTCCGCCTGTTCGGGGCCCAAACGGTGTCCAATCGCCACGAAACTTGGAGGGATACTTCTCGACACTATTTTGAGTGTGTCACAGAAGTTTCAGCTCTGTTTGACCACCTGAACTTGGTCAACTCCTTTTGTTTGTGGCCCCGGTCACTCCCAAGGCCCATTCTTGGAATTTTGCATATGTGGCCTGTTTCCGCCTGTTCGGGGCCCAAACGGTGTCCAATCGCCACGAAACTTGGAGGAACACTTCTTGACACTATTTTGAGTGTGTCACAAAAGTTTCAGCTCTGTTTGACCGCCTGAACTTGGTCAACTCCTTTTGTTTGTGGGCCCCGGTCACTCCCAAGGCCCATTCTTAGAATTTTGCATATGTGGCTTGTTTCCGCCTGTTCGGGACTCAAACGGTGTCCAATCGCCACGAAACTTGGAGAGATACTTCTCAACACTATTTTGAGTGTGTCACAGAAGTTTCAGCTCTGTTTGACCACCTGAACTTGGTCAACTCCTTTTGTTTGTGGGCCCCGGTCACTCCCAAGGCCCATTCTTGGAATTTTGCATATGTGGCTTGTTTCCGCCTGTTCGGGGCCCAAACGGTGTCCAATCGCCACGAAACTTGGAGGAACAGTTCTTGACACTATTTTGAGTGTGTCACAGAAGTTTCAGCTCTGTTTGACCGCCTGAACTTGGTCAACTCCTTTTGTTTGTGGGCCCCGGTCACTCTCAAGGCCCATTCTTGGAATTTTGCATATGTGTCTTGTTTCCGCCTGTTCAGGGCCCAAACGGTGTCCAATCGCCACGAAACTTGGAGGAACACTTCTTGACACTATTTTGAATATTTCACAGAAGTTTCAGCTCTGTTTAACCACCTGAACTTGGTCAACTCCTTTTGTCTGTGGGCCCCGGTCACTCTCAAGGCCCATTCTTGGAATTTTGCATATGTGGCTTGTTTCCGCCTGTTCGGGGCCCAAACGGTGTCCAATCGCCACGAAACTTGGAGGGATACTTCTCGACACTATTTTGAGTGTGTCACAGAAGTTTCAGCTCTGTTTGACCACCTGAACTTGGTCAACTCCTTTTGTTTGTGGCCCCGGTCACTCCCAAGGCCCATTCTTGGAATTTTGCATATGTGGCCTGTTTCCGCCTGTTCGGGGCCCAAACGGTGTCCAATCGCCACGAAACTTGGAGGAACACTTCTTGACACTATTTTGAGTGTGTCACAGAAGTTTCAGCTCTGTTTGACCGCCTGAACTTGGTCAACTCCTTTTGTTTGTGGGCCCCGGTCACTCCCAAGGCCCATTCTTAGAATTTTGCATATGTGGCTTGTTTCCGCCTGTTCGGGACTCAAACGGTGTCCAATCGCCACGAAACTTGGAGGGATACTTCTCGACACTATTTTGAGTGTGTCACAGAAGTTTCAGCTCTGTTTGACCACCTGAACTTGGTCAACTCCTTTTGTTTGTGGGCCCCGGTCACTCCCAAGGCCCATTCTTGGAATTTTGCATATGTGGCTTGTTTCCGCCTGTTCGGGGCCCAAGCGGTGTCCAATCGCCACGAAACTTGGAGGAACACTTCTTGACACTATTTTGAGTGTGTCACAGAAGTTTCAGCTCTGTTTGACCGCCTGAACTTGGTCAACTCCTTTTGTTTGTGGGCCCCGGTCACTCTCAAGGCCCATTCTTGGAATTTTGCATATGTGTCTTGTTTCCGCCTGTTCAGGGCCCAAACGGTGTCCAATCGCCACGAAACTTGGAGGAACACTTCTTGACACTATTTTGAATATGTCACAAAAGTTTCAGCTCTGTTTAACCACCTGAACTTGGTCAACTCCTTTTGTCTGTGGGCCCCGGTCACTCTCAAGGCCCATTCTTGGAATTTTGCATATGTGGCTTGTTTCCGCCTTTTCGGGGCCCAAACGGTGTCCAATCGCCACGAAACTTGGAGGGATACTTCTCGACACTATTTTGAGTGTGTCACAGAAGTTTCAGCTCTGTTTGACCACCTGAGCATGGTCAACTCCTTTTGTTTGTGGGCCCCGGTCACTCTCAAGGCCCATTCTTGGATTTTTGCGTATGTGGCTTGTTTCCGCCTGTTCGGGGCCCAAACGGTGTCCAATCGCCACGAAACTTGGAGGGATACTTCTTGACACTATTTTGAGTGTGTCACAGAAGTTTCAGCTCTGTTTGACCACCTGAACTTGGTCAACTCCTTTTGTTTGTGGGCCCCGGTCACTCTCAAGGCCCATTCTTGGATTTTTGCATGTGTGGCTTGTTTCCACCTGTTCGGGGTCTAAACGACGTTCAATCACCACGAAACTTGGAGGAACACTTTTTGACACTATTTTGAGTGTGTCACAGAAGTTTCAGCTTTGTTTGACCATCTGAACTTGGTCAACTCTCCAGTTGACTTTTTTATGACAGTGGGCCCTTGTTTCAGCTGTTTGAAGCCCAAATGACCCCGGTTTGATTTGAAACTTGGAGGGACTGACGTCAAGAACATCTTGGAGTATTCATCCAAATTTCATGCAGTTTGGATTTGAGGAAGTAGGATTTCGAACATTAACCTATTCATTGCATGCGTTAGGTCACTATTCACTCCACATTGAGATAGTTAGCTTGTTTTCTATCTGAACAACCTCCCCTTGACTTGAAACTTTGGGAGAATAACTTGGGGCATTCTTTGAGCATTTGTTCCAAATTTTATCTGCTTTGGCCTTCTGGAAGTAAGATCTTAGCCGATGACCCCCAAATTCGGGATTACTGTCCTCTAAGCTGACATGTAATGAAATTTAGGCCAAACAGAGTCTTTTCATTTTGAAAATTTGCAAAGTATCTTCTGAGCATGACTGAAGCTTCGCGTCTAAATTTCATTAATTTTGGACATTGGGAAGCAGGACTTTGGTCAGTGACCCCCTGACTTGGGGGGGAACTGACTTCAGGCTGACATGTTTGTGGCTTTTGAGTTTGATGATCTCTGTTCAACCCGAAATTTGAACTTCCTCTGAGAGTTCCAGCTATCTTGATCTTCATGGAATGCCGGTTCTTACAGTGATTCCCCAAGATCTGCAAATAACCTCTGTAGCCTAAATTAAGCTAAGATGAGGTGTCTTCGCTGCAGTATTTGCAATTTTTATAGGTCAACAAGTGCCCCCTCGAGGTGTAATGATTATAGTATAATAATCGTTGTGCCTCGAAATAGCCAATCTGTGGGAATGATGGATGGCTTGATGAAAAGACAGTTTGTCAAGGTAGGTTGTAGGCCTAAACTTTGGGATTTGAAAATTTTGATAAAAACCATGAAGGGTTTGATGACGGAATTTTGAAAAGACATAAGAAATCTGAATTTCTTTGCCCTATTTTCACGGATATCAAAAGTAGCATCTCCGTGGGGACTGTGGGGAACACCCACAAAGGAATCCCTTAGGTATTTAGAAAATTCAGAAGTTTATGAATTTTGTTTGGATTTTGGAAATGAATTTGATTTTCTTTTGACCTATTTTTCACAGATATCCTGAGTGGCATCTCTGTGGGGATGTGGGGAACACCCACAAAAAGAATCCCTAAGGTTTTAAGAAAATCAAAAGTTTTAGTAAAAATGGATTTGGGTTTGGATCTTCATGGATTTTTGGTTCATTTTCAAAGATCAAAGTTTGGGTTTTGACTTGGCTTGACATGATTTAAAATGAGATGCAATTTTGACAAAATGAGATGTAATTTTGAAAGAGATTGGCTTTTATGGGTTTTGATGAAAACTAATTTGAGATATTGGTTTAAAATCAAATTTTGACCCAAAGTTGATTTGGAAAGAAACTCCGCCTCTCTTTTTTTTTGTATAATTTCCCTCGAAATACCCTAAAAATAGGATTATTTCTTTGGTAAATTACTCCAAGTGGACCCATCATGAGAATTTCAAACAAAAGATGATCATGTTATGGATTCCATTGCTTAAAATTAAGAGACTGTAGATGAAGAAGGACGAATCCATCGAGACTTGATCAAGGTTTTAGACTCCACTGATTTTAATCATAACCAAATTGTATTTGTGGGAAGGACTTGAGCTCGAAGGGATTCAGCAATGGGTTCCACCAGTTCAAGTTTGCAATGACCGTGGGTAAGGAGGCCAAACAGGTTTTTTTTTTTTTTTTTTGCAGCCATATCCGGTTGAGAAGAACCCTTGTGTCTTAAACTCTATCAGAACTTCTTCATATCACGGTCAATCCTGACTGTCTAGCACTTGTTGCTGTTGTCACAGTGAACATCCACCTGTTTTTGAGTAGTAACATGCATATCACTGAACACGCATCTAATTTTCTGTGATCAGAGCCTCTGTGACTCTATCAGAACTTCTTCATATCACGGTCAATCCTGACTGTCTAGCACTTGTTGCTGTTGTCACAGTGAACATCCACCTATTTTTGAATAGTAACATGCATATCACTGAACACGCATCTAACTTTCTGTGATCAGAGCCTCTGTGGGAATTATAGAATGCCATTTTTGTGCTTGAACACGAACCTGCTGCCCCTGAAAAGGTCTTAAGGTGCTTTGAACATCTGTTTGGACCGGGAGCCTCGGTTCTGAGACTTAAGTGTGCCTTTGATGCCAATTCTTGGTCTCAGAATTGAGTATTGCCTTCTGCTTTTGGTCTTATACTAAGGGGAGATGCTGCCGATTTTTTTTTTTTTTTGAGAAGTTCCATATCATTGTTACTGATATCCATTTTCTTTCTTTTGATTTGTTTTGCAGATAGAATGGGTAAAGCACCTGCAACTGCGACTGCCGCGGCACCTAAAAGTCGTGCCAAGGGTAAGCCACAAGAGAGCCTGATCCGAAAGACCCAAATGAAGCATCTGATGTCAATTTGTGGCTCCAGAGAGCTAAGGCTTTGTCATCAAGAAACTGGTATTTGTTTTGGTGTAAGCTGGACGAGATTGACATTAGTACTGCTATCCCAGCTTATGCAAGCTACAAAGGACACATCCTCATGGCAGAAGTGCTAAATGCCAAGGGGAAACTGGAGGAGTTCCTGGACTGAGATTCTCTACTGCACCTTCCATTTGATGGTTTTGCTTTTTCTGATTAGCCCTGAGGGCCATGTGTACATTGACTTCACTGTTTATATTCAAACTTTAAAATGGATATTAATGGAAAATGTTTTTCCTTTCTATTTTTGTCATTGGTATGGTGTTTGGTTTGATTTTCTGTGGATGTTTGATGTGGTTTATGTGAATGGTTTGTTTGGTTTGTATGGATGGTTTATTTGGTTTGGTTTTCTCAGATTTGTATGAGGGTGTGATTTGCGATCATTTGGATCCACAAATTGAAAATAAGGAAGTCATACAGGTGGACGTTATCCGGTGCCCATGTGTGAGGCTTTCTCCAGGGTCCATGACTTGATCCTTTTGGTGTCGAAAGGGGTCAAACAAAGTGGATGTTATCCGGTGCCAATGTGTGAGGCTTTCCCCGGGATCCATGACTTATTCCTTAGGACAAAGATTTGGTTTTGATTTTTGTTTAGATTTTGGTTATACAGGGTCTACAAAAAGACTTGTTCTATATAACCGAAGGCAGTTATATAGGGTCTGCAAAAAGACTTGTTCTATACAACTAAGGATTAGCTATATGGGGTCTGCAAAAAGACTTATTCCACATAGCTGAGTTTTGCTATATAGAGTCTGCAAAAAGACTTAATCTATATAGCAGGATGTTACAAGGGGTCTTGTAAGGACATTATCCGAGTAACAAAGGTTTGACTAGATGGGTCGAAGGACTTGATCCTCGCAGTCATTTTATACAAATCTGAGGGATTTTGGTTACGAGTCATAGGTTGTAAGGCTCGAAACCAAAGGATTTTGATTTTGGAATGAAAATGTACACTGTGCATGGTTTGGGTACATGGCATGGGTGTACCAATGACATTTAGGTATAGTATTTCTTGAGAAGCTTTCCATTGATAGGCATCATGCATCTGTCCCCTTCAAGTGTGAGGAGCGCATATGCGCCATTGGAGTAAACCTTATCGACAACAAAAGGTCCTTCCCATATAGGTTCGAACTTGCCTCCCGACAAGTGCGTGGAAAACATAGGTCTTCTAACTGCAAGGACTAGATCTCCCTTCTTGTAAGCTCTATACTTGACCTTTTTGTTGAAAGATGCAGCCATACGAGCTTGATACAACTCAATACTTTGTCGAGCGGCAAGTCTTTTCTCATCAAGGTTTTCTAGCTCTTGCAATCTGAGTTTGGCATTCTTTTCTTCAGTATATTTGTTTATTACAGCTTCACAACCATAGACCAAGGAGTACGGTGTTGATTTGGTAGGACCACGAACTATAGTTCTGTAAGCCCGTAATGCTTCAGGAAGCCTGGTACTCCAACTCTTTTTGTTGTCAGAAACCATTTTCTTCAAAATCTTGCAAATGGTTTTGTTAAAAGCCTCAGCAAGTCCGTTGGCCGCGGGGTTATACGCTGTAGATGGACAACACTGGATTCCGTATTTGTCACAGAATCTGTAAAATTTATTATTATTGAATTGCGGGCCATTGTCATGATACAGACGTTTGGGCACCCCAAAACGGCAAATGACATGAGTTTTCAGGAAGCTAAGGACTATATCAGTTTTAACTTCTGTGAGAGGCACTGCTTCTGCCCATTTGGAGAAGTAATCGGTTGCAGCCAAAATGAATTGATGTCCACGTTCTGAGGGTGGACTGATCTTCCCCACTATATCCATTCCCCATGATTCAAACGGCGAAGAAGTGGTCGTAGGGTGCAAATGTTCAGGAGGCTGGTGAATGTAATCACCATGAATTTGGCACTCATTGCATCTTTTAGCAAAATTAATAGCGTCGGACACCATGGTAGGCCAATAGTAGCATAATCTTCGAATTTGATCATGAAGTTTTGGTCCAGCTTGGTGAGCACCACATAGGCCCGCATGAACTTCTCTGAGAACTTGTTCAACTTCTTTCGAGGACAAACATCGAAGTAGAACTCCATCGTATGATTTGCGATAAAGAGTTTTTGAGGGTAAATCAAAATGGAATTTGAGAGCTCGCCTTTGAATATTGGTTCTATCTTTAGGATTCTCTGGTAATACTCCATGCAGAATGTAATCAATAAAAGGATCTCTCCAATCCCTGAATGAGTTTTGGAAATATGAAATTCGATTTTTGATTACAGTGAAGCTATCTTCTACTGCCTTGTAAGTATCGAGTGGGGGTAGAAGTCTTCTCTCAACAACTTCCAATATCATCTTGTCATTCTCAGGGATTGCCATTGAAGCTGCCAAGCTTGCTAAGGCGTCTGCTTTGACATTCTGGCATCTCGGAACATGATGAAACGCAATCAATTTAAACCTTTGTTTGAGTTCATATGCCCTATTGAAAAGGGGAATTAGGTCTGGCTTCTTTACTTCATACTCGTGATTCATTTGCTTAATCACAAGTTGTGAATCTCCATAGACCCCTAGCATGTTAATGCCAGCATCTAAAGCTAACTCAAGCCCCATAATTAATGCCGTGTATTCTGCCACGTTGTTCGAGCATGGCTTGATCAATGAAAAGGAGTGAGGAATATAAAATCTTTCTGGACTGCAGAAAATAATTTCAGCCCCTGATACTGGCTTTCCTCGTTCATTAGTCCTGGAAGCTCCATCAAAATGCATGGTCCAATGTAGATCTGAATCAATGGTGGATTTCCGTGTTTGTTCAGTGAAGAAGACTGACTCATCAGGGAGATTGTTTGTGAACTCAGAATCTTCTGACAGTGGATGTTCTGCTAGAAAATCTGCAAGAGCTTGTCCTTTTACTGCTTTCGCAGGAGTGTATCTGATGTCATATTGAGAAAGAATGATGGACCATTTGGCCAGACGTTCGCTCAACGCCCCGGCTTTTGTCACTAATACCTTTAATGGATTAATATTGGAAACCAGATACACCACATTAGAGAGGATGTAATGCCGCAGCTTTTGTATTGCAAACATAAGCGCCAGACATTCTTTTTCTATTGGGTGATAATTGTGCTCAGCACCAACTAGCATCCTTGACAGGTAATAGAGTGCCACCTCCTTTCCTTCATCATTCTTTTGAGCTAACAATGCTCCTAAGGAATGATCAAGAGCTCTTGTATAAAGAATGAAAGGCTTGCCCGGAATTGGAGCTGAAAGAACTGGCGGGTTTGTAAGATATTGTTTGATATCCTGAAAAGCATTTTCACAAGCTTTGTCCCATACAAAGTCTACTCCTTTCTTCATCAATTTGGAGAATGGTCTGCACTTTCCGGACAAGTTGAAAATGAACCGTCGGATGTAGGCGAGTCTTCCCTGCAATCCTTTCAATTCTCTCAAATTTCTCGGCGAAGGCATTTCCAATATGGCTTTGATTTTGACGAGATCTATTTCAAAGCCCCCTTTTCGCACCACAAATCCTAGAAACTTTCCGGAAGAAACTCCAAAAAAACATTTCAGGGGGTTCATTCGAAGATTGAATTTCCGTAATCTCTCAAAGACAGTGCGAAGATCGGCGAGGTGGTCTGATTTATGCTTGCTCTTGCTGCCAAATCATCAACATAACATTCAACAGATTTATGTTGTAAGTCCTTGAATATTTTCATCATTGCTCTTTGGTATGTGGCTCCAGCATTTTTGAGACCAAATGGCATGACAGTATAGCAGTATATGCCAAATGGAGTTCTAAAGGAAGTGTGTTTTTCATCCTCTTTGAACATTTTGATCTGATTATACCCCGAGAAGCCATCCATGAATGACATTCTTTCGAACCCAAAAGTATTGTCAATCATTATTTCTGGTATAGGTAATGGAAAATCATCTTTGGGGCAGGCTTTATTCAGATCTCTGAAGTCAATACAGATTCTGACTTGTCCATTCTTTTTAGTAACTGGGACTATATTAGCCAACCAGTCTGGATGCTGTTCTTCACGGATGAAATTAACGCCCTTGAGTTTCTGAACTTCTGCTTCTATCTTCTCCATGATTTCAGGCTTAGTCCTCCTTTGGTCCTGTTTTACAGGTTTAGCATCATCTGTTATATTTAATTTGTGTATGGAGATTTCTGGATCTAGGCCCGGCATTTCTGCATAAGTCCATGCAAAGCAATCTATGAACTCTCGCAAGAATCCCACATACAAATCAAGTTCACTTCCTTTAATTTGAGAGCTTACAAAGGTAGGTCGGGGATTTTCTGGGGTTCCCAAGTTTATTTCTTGTACTTGGTCCTCAGTTGGAGGATTAGGAGGAAGTGTTTCTACATTGTTATTGGAAGTTTCTAACTCTGTGAAACCCTCTGGGGTTTCAGTTGGGGGTTTTAGCCAAGGCCTGATCCCTTTCCAAGGATTTGGTTTTTTAGGCTCTTTGGCTTTTACATCAAGGGCTAAGCATTCCCAGCGGACATGTTGGGACGGGCTTATTTCCTCGTTGAGTTCAGGTGGCCAATAGTCAGTGATTTGTGATGCAGCATCATCTTCATCACTTGCCCCCTCAGGATGCTGAAAAATGGCCCAATCAACGGGATCTTGAGGCACATGAATTTCATGAGAGTCATCCGAGTCATATTCTTCAGTGAAGACTACCGATCTAGCTTTAACACTTCGTTTAAATTTAGGAAGGTTACTGTAAGGAACATATCCTATGCAATGACGCAGCTGCTCAATTCTGCCCCCTGTCTGGAGATCTTCTTTCATCTCTGGAGTAAAGACATCCAAAGGAGCCCGTATGCCATTTGCAGTTAATCCAAGACCCATAGGTTTCTTGAGATTGTACCCCATATTTTTCATCATATTACAGACCACAGGATTATAAATATCGAGCCGGATTTTTCCCTCATTACTGATTTTGTCAATGATATCTGGTGGAGAAGTATCTTCAGCCCGATGAAAAATAATCGGATGATTATACTGCTTAGATGAAGGTACCAGAAAGCAAGAACCTTCGAATTCATAAATGTGAGAGGGAGTAGGCCATGGCATAAGCGGAAGATTGCATTCTACCATAGAATGCACGAAGGTGCTCATTTCTTCAGCGTCTTCAGAATCCAACTCAGAATCTGTATCTCTGATCATTGAAATGACATGTATTGGACGCATTCTTCTAGACCTCCTGCGCAGCCGGTGGAGTGCCACTTCGAGAGATGATACAATTCGAGACATCTCATCAAAGGTTTGAAATTCCATTGCCATGGTTAAGCTGCGGAAAGCTGGCCGAAAACCTACCCAGCACAAGTGAATCCATGCGGAGCAGTGTGGAGGATTTTCACATCTTTCAGCCAAACGGAGCCATCTATCAATGTACCTGTCGGCTAATTCTCCCATCTGCTGTGATGTCAATATCAATTGACTAAAAGTGATAGGAGAATCAGGCTTTATAGGTGATATTCCCCTATTAGGGGGAGGTATATCATTGCTTTCTTGATTAGAGCTCGAGGATACCATGTTGGCCGAAAATGAAAACTTCTGATGTTCAGCATCTTTTACTTTTGATAGCTTTGTGGATATGATTAAAGGTGGATCTGGCTTTTTGATTTCAGATTTCACCTTAATTATCAAAGGAGCTTTGATATCTACGCATTTTGCCGCAGATTTTCCTGCACATTCCAACTTTATGGGGAGATCAGATTTTTGACCAACTTTCTTTGCTGAAATAGTGAAAGGTTCTGCAGGATTATCATTCACAGCAGCATTCTTTGTATCTGAGTTGGATTTTGTAGGCTTTTCTTGATACATTGCTGCGTCTGTGAAATAAACCTCCTTTCCTTTGAATGGCTTTTCCTCTGCAAAGACTCGATGTACCTTCCCCTCATTGTCGATGTATTTAAGGCATTGATGAAGAGTAGAAGGTACTATGGCATAATCATGAAGCCATCGTCTCCCCAAGAGGATGTTATAGCAAGCACGAGTTTTTACTACATGCAGAGTGGCCTCTGAGACTAAATCTCCCAACTGGAATCGAATTCGGATTTTACCAATCGGATCCTGGACTTCCCCATCATAACCTTGAATAGAAGTCTTTGTAGCAGACAGCTTGCTCACTGGAATACCGAGCTCTTGAAGGGCCGTGATTGTGATGAGATTTAGAGCTGACCCTGGGTCAACTTGAACTCTTGGGACAGGCATATCTTTGATGTAGGCCGTGAAATAAAGTGGCCTCGTATGCTTCATATTTCCTAAGAGGAGATCCTCTTTGGTGAAAGAGATAGTAGCTTTAGAAGCATTGTGAGTTAAGAGGCACTCCTTGCATTGCTTTTGAGGCTTCTTGGATTTCGCCTTCAAATAATTCTTTTCTATTTGATGCACTTGTGCTATATGAGTATGATTCTCAATATTCAAGGCCTGTAGTGCTCGTATGAAGTTGTCACGAGTCTCCTTGGACATCTGCAGGAGATCAAAAATGTGGAGTCGTGCAGGTATGTGCTTAAGGTGTTCAACAACATCATACGTGAATGGCTCTGGTGGCCTTGCATTATCATTTACTTCTGGAGAAGTTACATTTACATTGGTATTGCCTCCCGAAGGGTTTACATAAGAAGAGGAAGGAACAGAGGATTTATCATAGTTGACCTTGTAGTTACGACCAGAGCGAGTGCCATCATTAAGCATGTTGCTTCGATCAATTTCTGGTCGTACGTCTCTTCTTATGGCATTGACTTTTTCTGGTTCGATGAAAAGCTGGTTGACCTCTTCCAGGCCTACTTCTTGGTTTACACCATTAGGAATAGCCTGCGATGTTTGGGGTTCTATGGCAGCATTCAAAACCGCCAGGGAAGTAGCCGTTGACAGTTCCTCTTCAAAGTCAGAGATGTTCTCGACAATATTACTCATACTAGGGTTATTATGTCCCCTCGGTAACCCAAGTTCCCTGACTGAGTTAAAGTCAACAAACTGATTACTTAATTCAGAATTTTCATTTGAAAAGATCAACTCTGAATTAGGTGTGGAAGAAGCATCTGGCATGGAAGGAGGAAAAACCGTCTGCTGATCCTGAACTTCATCGTGCCCGACTAATGGTAGTGGATCCGGATGAACTTCTGGAGGTAGTGGAAAAAGAGGAGGATCATTTGACCAGCCACTTGAACTTGGCCTGTGTATGTCATACAAGGTCACTGATAGTGTATTTAGACCGTGCTTGATATTAAGCGTTCCCGTCTCGGGGTTAAAGGCTTGTTCGAAATCCTCATCCTCATCAGAAGGGTATTCATCAGCAAAATAATCATCGATCCATTGATCGTCTTCAATATCAGAGTAATCCGACCATTGATTTTCATCATCGGAGTTAGGGGGTGTACCATCCCATGATATCCGATTGCAACTAGATATTGCTGGTTCTTTCTCATCTTTTGGAATTGGAATGATGTAGTCGGCTAGAGTAAAATAACCTCTGGCTGATCTGGGAGGATTTTCTAAAACTGGGGCCTCGACTGCCTTGTCTTTCTTCTGCTTAAACTGTTGTTCTTGTTTCTTTTGAGCAGTTTTCTGGAGACCTTTAATTTGCCTTTTGATCTTTCTTCTTTCCACAGGTGTGGGTTTAGTTTTCACTTTTTCTCATCCTTCATCATTTATTAAGTCTGGGTGAACCCACATTTCCTGCCCTGAAGAATCTTTGATAAGTATCAACCCCTGTTCATTATGTAGTGCGTTGATGACCCGGAATTCGACCATTGGTGGCCTTGATGGAGCGGGTATTGCCACAGGTGCAAATTGTCCGAAGGAAATCATATTGACTCGGGCCGTATCATATTTTCGGTCAAATGTTATTACTCCATTTTTCCACATCTCATTGACTTTTTCTTTTAGGATAAAGCAGTCTTTCAAAGGATGAGATACCATCCAATGGTATGCACAATAGTTTGGATCATTAACACGACCCGCTTGCTCTAGCTTTTTCATGGGTGGAAGCTCGAGCTTGTTGTTCTCCATCAATGCTTGGAAGATGACTTTAATGTCCCCGTCAAAAGGGTACTTAGTTTGCTTCCTCTTTTCATATTCTTCCTTTTTGTTTTGCTCCGTCTTACCATTCTGTGGTTTTTGAGGAACTAGTTTGGAGGTTTGTACATTGAATACCTCCTGCTTCTTTTGGGGTTTCGGCACAGTTGGTTTTGAAGCAGAAGATGATGATGATTCCATTTTTCGGGAACTTGCTTTTTTTCTGGCTAATTTCTTTCAGGGTTAACTCCGCATCAGTGGCTACTTCAACCAATCTGGCCAAAGACTTAGTTTTATGACTAAGTATGATAGCCTTAATTTATGGCCGTAAATTGGTTTTGCACATTTCAATTGTCGCCTTTGGAGATGGTTGTTCTAGGCATCTGTAAGACAATGCTCTCCATCTATTGATAAAGGCTTGTGCAGTTTCATTATCCCCTTGCTTTGTACTACTGAGCATAGCGAAGGTGACCGTTTGATCTTCTTCCTGAAAGTGAAGTAGAAACTTTTCTTCTGTAACTGGCCATGTAGTGAAGGAGAGTTCTGGCAATTGTTTGTACCAATCAAAAGCAACTCCCTTCAATGTACCCACAAACAGCCTTATTTTTAGTGCATCCAATTCGGGTAAACTGCCAAGGAGCGACTTAAAATGCACTATATGCTGATAGGCTGACCCTTTTCCAAGGTAAGGCTGGAAAGTCGGAAGTTTGTAATCTGGAGGAAATGGAACCAAATCAAACTCCGGAGGGTATTTAGATGTAATACCCTTTTTCTTCATCCTGGTTTCCACTTTTGATTTGTTTAAAATTTCCTCCACTTCTTTAAAAGTTACAGGTTTTTCAGGATCTGCGTGGAAACCAAGGATTGAGGAGTGATCACCTCGAGTTGAACCTGAGGCGATTACTTTATCTATTAGTGCCTTGATTTGTGCTGTAAGTAGGTCAATTTTGGTGGCATTTCTCCTGATCATTACCTGTTCTCTTCTATCAGCAAATAAGGAGTTAACAGGAGCTTCAGCTGGACTACCCAGTTTGTCTGCTAAGATTTTCAATTGAGCCGTCAGGTGGTCAATTTTAGCTCCTTGTTGCTTGACAAGATCACTGCCGTCATTCTCTTGATTTTCATCAGCATTTTCTTCGCTAACATCTTTGCCTCTACCGGCATCCTCTTCATTACCGGTCCCACTCCCTTCAGCCATAAATACGGTGTACTGACGGGGGTAAGAGGATGTAGGAAGAGTGGATTGACTATCTTCGGTATCTAGGAGAGTTATTGAGTCCTTATCAGAACCATGATCGTCAGAGGTCCTATCTGAATGAGAGTTCGAATCAGAATCTTGGGACTGAGTTCGAGCCATACTCCGAGTAACTCTCCTGGTTGAGCCAGGTCCGACCATACATGAGGAGGTTAGATTTGGCTCATCTTCTTTAATCACCCATTTTTGAGTGATTCTATGCTGTGACTGCTTCCGAGCATGTCTCTTGGAGCGAGCCAAAGCCCTCTTCTTTATTTGCTGGGCCAATCTGGCTGCTAGAGTTTGATCTCTGAATCTAGCAACTAATGGCTTAGAAGTGCTAGCAACTTGCTCCCAATCTATAGGGTCGGAAGTGGGAAGTGAAAGGATGTTAACAGCATTTCTTTCGATTTTCTTCTTCTGCTCCTTCTTTTGTTGAAGCAAATTTTTAAATTGAACGAGATCGGTCGAATTTTTGATGACCAATCGTTCAGCATATTTCTTGTTTTTAGTGCCATATGACAGGCGCTGGGTTGAAAGTGATGGTGATGGTGCCACAATAACAGAAGGTAAGCGCCTCCTGCCAAACCTCCGTCCCTCCTTCTGGGTCAAAGGGTAAAAGACATTCTTTTCAAGTGGGGCCAACGGTTTCTCCTCAGCTTTTCTAGACTTCTGCATATGTGGCTGTGGTGACCACGTACGGCAATTTGGAATAACAACATCCTTCTGACCCTTTTCATGGGCTAGGGCTTGCTTGCGAGTGGTTTGCTTTTTGAGATGTACCCTTTGTTTAGGATGCATAAATGAGGACTTAGTACTCTGCAAAGCCTCCTGCTGTGAACCAACGGGTATCTCTGTTTTGTTGTTCGTAAACCGAATCTGCCTTGCCCCCAGTCGAGGCTTGGTGATCTGAAAATTACTGTCTTGCGACCTCACTTTGTGTTTTAAGTCATTGTGACCTTTGTGAAAGACTCCAAAGGGGTTTTGGGCATATTTGGAGACCCAAGTTTGAGGAATCTTTGCCTTCTTGATGGGCTTCAAGGTTTCTGATGACCCATCGTGGGTTGAGGTCATGTAGCTTGAAGGAGTAGAAAGCCTTTGAAAGACCGAGACCCTTGATGCATGAGCATTGGTGTTCATTCGGCCCCTTTTGGGTGCCCTTGTGGTCTGAGCCATGGAGATTTTGAACAATCTCTCTTTAGCTTCGTCAAAAGTGATGATCAAAGAACCCATGCTGTTTCCTGCAAAAAGTTAGCCAATGAGACTATATTAGTAGTATAACCAACATGGCTGCCTCTTGGGCTAGCCGGAATGGTTTATAGATGCCATCTAGACCAACATGGTTTTTGAACCGAAATGGTTAGATATAGGCATAAATCCCATCTCATTATGCTATGCTGACTATCCCTACTGTCAGAATTTCTGCAGCATTTCGGGTTTATCGAGTCAGGCTTAAAAGCACGCTATGCTGACTAGTCCTAGCTACCAAAATTTTAGCAGCATATCTGGACTATCTGTGTCAGACTTATAAGCAAGAGAGGGTTGGATCAATCAAAGGGATAGGGCCCACAGGATCAAGCCTGCACCACTATCACAATGACCACAAAAGATCCATCAGTGGTTTATGCCGGACAATGCATAATTACAATGTCGTTGGTCTTATCACTGATTTAATAAACTTTTTATATGGGTCAGAAGCCCTTTGAACTGAATCATTACTCTTCTAAAGTGAAAAGGGTGATGATTTGGTCCATGCACATCACGGTACGAATTCATTCAATCAAGTTATGCACATCAAAGTGCAAATTCTTCTAATTAAATGGCAAGTGTATGCACATCAAGGTGCCCAATGCCTTCATTTGTATGAACAATATCCACTTCAAGGTGCAAAAGTCCTTTAATGATATTTTTAAACCCATTGCAGACATCAAAGGTCTTGTATGGGTGTAATTGGAGGTTAAATAAGCCTTTGTCATCATAAAAATAGGTAAATGACCATGTGCCCTGGTCACAAGCTTTTAGCAGCAGTTTTCAGTGAAACAGCAGCAGTTTCCAGCACAACAGCGGCAGTTTCTAGTGCAATAGCAGCAGTTATAGTGCAATAGCAGCAGTTTCAGTGAAACAGCAGCACTCTCTAACACAACAGCAGCACTTTCAGTGCAATAGCAGCAGTTACAGTGCAATAGCAGCAGTTTTCAGGGCAACAGCAGCACTTTCAGTGCAACAGCAGCAGTCACAATGCAACAGCGGCACTTTCAGTGCAACAGCACCAGTTACAGTGCAACAGCGGCAGTTTTCAGGGCAACAGCAACACTTTCAGTGCAACAGCAGCAGTCACAGTGCAACAGCGGCACTTTCAGTGCAACAGCAGCAGTTACAGTGCAACAGCGGCAGTTTTCAGGGCAACAGCAGCACTTTCAGTGCAACAGCAGCAGTCACAGTGCAACAGCGGCATTTTCAGTGCAACAGCGGCAGTTTGCAGGGCAACAGTGGCAGTTTTCAGGGCAGCAGCAGTACTTTTCAGCAATTTTCAGCTCTTTCATGCATTTTTCACCAAATTCGATCACAAATTAGGGCATGTAAATTCCCACAGACGGCGCCAATCTTCTAATCGCGCTTAAAAATGTAGGCGTGGAAATGAATTACGGAATCAAGGTCCGACATTCACGCACTTTAAGCGTTAAGAAGAATGGGAAAATAATTACAGTTCATCATTAATTTCCCTTTTGTTTACATGGGTTCAAGTGCCCTGACCGCGGGGATGCAGGTTGTTTACATACATTTTAAAAGTTTACAACCCCTCCCTCAAGTCTCAGATGTGATCTCAATTTGGAAAATACAAGAAAATGTACATAAGGTGGAAGAAAATGTGGAAAAAGGGAAAAAAATGGGGGGTGACCGTGACCCGTGGTCACTGCCCCGTTCCAGTGACCGTGACTCACCATCGGTCACCGGGGCCTTCCAGTGACCGTGACTCACCCGCGGTCACCGGGGCCTTCCAGTGACCGTGACTCACCCGCGGTCACTGGAACCTGCCAGTGACCGGGGATCACGGTCACTGACAGACAATGGCCTTGTGCCTCCGTTTTTTGTACTGTTTGCGCTGGTTCTTTTTTTGAACTTCTTTCAAGTGTTGGAACTCCATTCTCATGACTTTGGAGCAGTGGACAACCATCAAGAAGATCACATTTTATCATGGAATCAATTGAAACCGCTGTAACTCATCATTCGTGCTTACGGACTGCATTTTTGTTTCAAGTCCGAAATGGGCAAATTTGAAGCCGGAGTTGTGTCATTTGAACCTATCATTTTCAAGGAACAAAATAAGGCCTAGAGAGGATTCTTTCACAACTCTTGTAATGGCTAAGAAGCCATACGAATGAGAGAAACAGAGGTGACAATGTCATCCTCTCAAAAATTGGCGTCGTACGAACATGGTATGGACTTTGGCCATTTCCCTTCTTTCTCTCCTTCTGAATTTTCTTGCTCACCTTTAAAACTAAGAAAAGAAGGTGGGAATGGTCGTGGAAGTGTTGCTGGAGCTTGCTTCTTGTTGCCTTAGGTGGTGACTTTCTTCAATTTCTTTACTTTTCTTCCTTATGTGTGTGTGTCTTCCTTTGTTTCTTCCAAATTTTCTCTTTTTATAGACTCCCAATCAGTTTTGTGCAGTTTTGGGGAGTTAATAGCAGTTGTGGGGAGTTGGATTTCGAAGAGGAGTGGAGGGAAACCACCCAAAATCGTGGGAAACATCCTTTGAAGGTCCGTGACCGCAGACTGGGCCACGGACAAGGCCCAATTTCAGGTTTTTCGCGTATGTGGTCCATTTTCATCTGTTTTGGGCTCAAACGAAGTCCGATTGCCACCAAACTTGGAGGGATGCTTCTTCACACTATTCTCTACATGTCATAAAAATCTCAGCCCTTTTTGACTTCAGGAAGTTGGTCAACCTTTTCATTAATTGGGCCCCGGTCACGGACAAGGCCCATTTTCGGAACATTGCATATGGGGTCTATTTTCCATTGTTTGAGGCCCGAATGATGTCCAATCATCACAAAACTTGGAGAGATGTTGCTTGAGAGAATCTTAAGTGTTTCATAGAAATTTCAGCTCTGTTTGACCAACTGAACCTGGTCAACTCCTTTTGTTTGTGGGCCCCGGTCACTCCCAAGGCCCATTCTTGGAATTTTGCATATGTGGCTTGTTTCCGCCTGTTCGGGGCCCAAACGGTGTCCAATCACCACAAAACTTGGAGGAACACTTCTTGACACTATTTTGAGTGTGTCACAGAAGTTTCAGCTCTGTTTGACCACCTGAACACGGTCAACTGTTTTTGTTTGTGGGCCCCGGTCACTCCCAAGGCCCATTCTTGGAATTTTGCATATGTGGCTTGTTTCCGCCTGTTCGGGGCCCAAACGGTGTCCAATCGCCACGAAACTTGGAGGGATACTTCTTGACACTATTTTGAGTGTGTCACAGAAATTTTCGCTCTTTTTGACCACCTGAGCATGGTCAACTCCTTTTGTTTGTGGGCCCCGGTCACTCCCAAGGCCCATTCTTGGAATTTTGCATATGTGGCTTGTTTCTGCCTGTTCGGGGCCCAAACGGTGTTCAATCGCCACAAAACTTGGAGGGATACTTCTCGACACTATTTTGAGTGTGTCACAGAAGTTTCAGCTCTGTTTGACCACCTGAACTTGGTCAACTCCTTTTGTTTGTGGGCCCCGGTCACTCTCAAGGCCCATTCTTGGATTTTTGCATGTGTGGCTTGTTTCCGCCTGTTCGGGGTCTAAACGACGTCCAATCACCACGAAACTTGGAGGAACACTTTTTGACACTATTTTGAGTGTGTCACAGAAGTTTCAGCTTTGTTTGACCATCTGAACTTGGTCAACTCTCCTGTTGACTTTTTTATGATAGTGGGCCATTGTTTCAGCTGTTTGAAGCCCAAATGACCCCGGTTTGATTTGGAGGGACTGACTTCAAGAACATCTTGGAGTATTCATCCAAATTTCATGCAGTTTGGATTTGAGGAAGTAGGATTTCGAACAGTAACCTATTCATTGCATGCGTTAGGTCACTATTCACTCCACATTGAGATAGTTAGCTTGTTTTCTATCTGAACAACCTCCCCTTGACTTGAAACTTTGGGAGAATAACTTGGGGTATTCTTTGAGCATTTGTTCCAAATTTTATCTGCTTTGGCCTTCTGGAAGTAAGATCTTAGCCGATGACCCCAAATTCGGGATTACTGTCCTCTAAGCTGACATGTAATGAAATTTAGGCCAAACAGAGTCTTTTCATCTTGAAAATTTGCAAAGTATCTTCTGAGCATGACTGAAGCTTCGCGTCTAAATTTCATTAATTTTGGACATTGGGAAGCAGGACTTTGGTCAGTGACCCCCTGGCTTGGGGGGGGAACTGACTTCAGGCTGACATGTTTGTGGCTTTTGAGTTTGATGATCTCTGTTCAACCCGAAATTTGAACTTCCTCTGAGAGTTCCAGCTATCTTGATCTTCATGGAATGCCGGTTCTTACAGTGATTCCCCAGGCAAATAACCTCTGTAGCCTAAATTAAGCTGAGATGAGGTGTCTTCGCTGCAGTATTTGCAATTTTTATAGGTCAACAGATGTGTGTTTTACAACTGGGGAAAAGATCTCATTATAATCAACCCCTTCCTTTAGTAAGTACCCCTTTGCTACTAAACGTGCCTTGAACCTTGGTTCTGCATTTTCTTGCAAAGTTTCTTTTCTCCTAAACACCCATTTGCAGCCTACTGTCGTTCTATCTTTGGGTTTAGGAACTAACTCCTAGATTGAGTTTTTTTGGAGAGATTCCATCTCATCCATCATAGCACCCATCTAACCTTGTCTTTCACTGCTTTCCATAGCTTCTTGAAATGAGGTCGGATCACCATTGCTGGTAATGAGAGCAACATGTACTTCATCCTCATCCCATCTATATCGTTGAGGTGGCTTGATAGTTCTCTTTACCCTTCTTTGTGCTAGACTTGAGGGTTCCTGCTGAACCTCACGTTGTTCCTCACATCCAGATGTACCAACCTCTGATGAACTTTGAGCTTTTTCCTTGGCTGTATTATTTGCAAGAGGAATTACTTCGGTGACCACTTTTTCAACACTGGGCCCTTTGACTTCACTGTCATGTTCTCTATTCAGCATAGAAGCTTCATCAAACACAATATCTCTGCTACAGATCTTTTTCCTGTTTTTTGGATCCTATAATTTATACCCCTTTACACCTTTCTCAAAGTCAAGGAATATGCATTTAAGTGACTTGGAGTCTAACTTGGATCTTTCATCACTAGGAATGTATACATAAGCTGGACAACTGAATACCTTCAATGAAGAATAGTCCACCTCTTTACCTATCCACACTTCTTCTGCAACTTTACAGTCAAGGGGTTTTGATGGTGACCGATTAACTACATAGCATGCGTGATTAACTGCTTCTGCCCAAAAACTTTCAGGTAACCCTGCATGAAGTCTCATACTCCTTGCTCTTTCTAGATGTGTCCTGTTTATTCTTTTTGCAACTCCATTTTGCTGAGGATTCTTTGGAACGGTGAAGTGCCTTATGATGCTTTCATCATTGTAAAACTGTAGAAACCTGCCATTTCTGTATTTTCCTCCATTATCTGATCTCAGATACTTGATCTTTCTGCCTGTTTCATTTTCTACTTCTGCCTTCCACTTTTTGAACTTAGTGAAGATTTCAGATTTCTCTTTCATAAAGTAGACCCAAACTTTTCTTGAAAAATCATTAATTAATGTCACAAAGTAGTATGCTCCACCTTTTGACATAACCGCGGTTGGTCCCCACACATAAGAGTGAATATAATCCAAAATACCATTGTTTCTACAACTGTTGCCTGCAGTTTTGAATGACACATTTTTTTGCTTGCCAAAAACACAGTATTTACAAAAGTCTAGCTTGCATGTTTTCACACCTTTCAACAACTGTCTTTTATGTAGTTCTAACGTGCCTTTCTCACTCATATGCCTTAGACGATATGCCATAGCTGAGACTCATCATCACTGGTTTTGTCATCTGTGGAGACTGCCACATCACCTACAACTGTGTTTCCCATAGGATTATACAAGTTGTTTCCCACTCTGGTACCTTTCATTAATTCCAGAACACCTTTAGTAACTTTCAGCAAACCATCTTTTGCTATGAATGTGCACCCTTTGGATTCAAACAAGCCTAAAGAGATTCGGTTTTTCTTGAGTGCTGGCACATGCCTCATATCACTCAGGGTTCTCACAACTCCATCTACCATTTTAACATTAATGGTGCCAATTTCAATGGTCTTACAGGGTGCATCATTACCCATTAGAACACTACCACCATTACACTCCTCATAGGTCTCAAACTAATTACGATTAGGGCACATGTGATAAGAACAACCAGAATCTAAAATCCAATCATCAGATAAATGGTTACCTTGCGAGACCAATAGGAGTTCCACTTCAGTTTTTGAAGCAACGCTGGTGGAGTCACTGTTGACAGCTTTATTCTTCCCATTTTTGGATGCCTTATATTTCCTGTAATCTTTCTTCCAGTGTCATTTCTTTTTACAAAAGAGGCACTCTGAATTTCTCTTGCTTCATGATTTTGATCTAGAGTTATTCCTCTTTGCTTTGCCCCTATCATTGGATCTGCCATGTTCACTAGAACTTTCTTTTACTAGAAGTCCTTCTGCACGTGAACTAATTTTTGTGGCCTTTTTCCTTGCATCATTGGAGATGATGTCTTGCCTAACATCCTCGAAATTGAGTGTGTCCTTTCCATACAGCAGGGTAGTCATGAAATGATCATATGAGTCAGGAAGAGAGTTTAACAGCAGCAAAGACTTGTCTTCATCATCGAATTTCACATCGAGCCTGAACAAGTCATTAATCATTCTATTGAAAATATTCATGTGCTCCAGCACATCACAACCTTCTTTTATTTTCAACACATACAATTGTTTCTTGAGATGCAGTTTGTTTGTGAGATTCTTATCCATGTAAAGACTCTCCAGCGTCTTCCATAGACCCTTTGCAGTCTCCTCTTCCATAGCATTGTACATGACTTCGTCAGAGAGGTAGAATTAAATAAAGCTGACTGCCTTTTCATCTATGTCTGTCTAATCTTCATCTTTTATCTTTTCAGGCTTCTTTTCTTTGCCTAACAATGCCACCTTAATACCTTGTTGAATCAATACTTTTTCATCTTCCGCTGCCATAAACCAAAATTTATTCTTTCATCAAAATTTTCAATTTCAAATTTAATACTTCTTGTAGTAGAAGTTCCCGTTGTGGCCATGATAAATCTGAAGATGATTAAAAAAACAACTCACCCAAATATCTGCTTGTCAAATTGCTAATCTACTCTGTTCACGTCGTAGATCTCGTCGCCAAGAGTCCACTGGAAAAAACGAAGCTTAATTCCAAGTCCGGATGAATCCGAAAATTGAGTTTGAAATTTGATCGTTGAATCTGATCAAACTAGTCAACCTGCTGATGTAGGATGACGTCAACACTGCTGCTGGACCAGGCTTCTGTAGACGGGTTCGGGTCAGCTTGACTCGAACTGAAGAACTGTTGTTTTGACGAGCTGGGCTGCAGAATCGGGTCAGGTTCACCTGACCTGAGCCTGACCTGAATCTGGTGAGAAACTAGGTTGGGTTACTGTTATGGGTTAGGTCTGCCTGACCTAGACCAACCCGACCTGCAACCTTCGCTGCATCCTGAGCTTTTGCTGTAGATCAGGTTGAACCTGACCTGCGACTTGGCTTGGCTTGGCTTAGGAGCCCAAACCCCAGATCGTCTTCTTCGTCTGTTTTCTGTAACAGGAATGAAGCAGCGTTGCTACCTTCTTCGTCACCGATGAGCGGATGACTGGCTGCGGTCCTGCGATGGCTTACGACAGCATTGGGCGACCGGCAAAGTAACAGCGGCGGCAATGGATGTCGGCAGGTGTAGAGACGGCGGTGAGGTCCGGTTGTGCGCATGGTGATAGTAGATGCATGAATGGCGGAAGCGCACAGCAACTGTCTTCTTTGGAAACGGTTTCGGCAGACTGGCAGCAGACACTGTGGCTGCGGTTCAGCGGATCTGGTGCGGATGGCGATGAGGAAAAACGGTAGATGCACAGAAGATCCGGATCCACTCGTCCCTTTCCAATTTCTATAGATCTAGCTCTGATACCACTTGTTAGATCTGGATCTAGCCAAGCACACACTACAACGAGGAAAAAACAACAAGCAATCACACACATAGAAGACACAAGGATTTACGTGGTTCGACTAGATTGCCTATGTCCACGGACACAAAAATTTCACTATCAAGAAATCTCTCACTCACCCCCTTACAGTGCTTTATCTCTGAGCCAAACCCAACACACACCCGGGGAGAAAAGACTTGCACCTGTGAGGAGGAAATCCAACTATCTATTCCTGGTCATCCTAGTCATTGGGGTGAAAGGCGGGGTTTACAACTAACTAGGCAAACTAAGCAACCTCTAGTTCTTGATTCAATGGATAAATCTATAAGGCGGCGAAGAAGGTTGTCTTGGTGATTTGAAGATCAACATGAGCTTGCTTGGACCGCTAATTTTTAACACTATCCTCTGAATCACTCCATTTTGGTGGTTAGAAACCACGTAGGTATAAGGTGCAGGCTTCACATTACTTAATCATGATCAATGCTGAATATGACGGTTTATGAATATTGTAGTGGCTAAATGCATGTATTAGTGAAGAAGGTTCGTCTTGGTGATTTGAATCTCAGTATGAGCTTGATTGGACCCATAATGTTGAACACTATTCTCTCAATCACACCATTTTGGTAGTTAGAAATCACGAATAGGGTGTATGTTTCACATTTATTGTTTCATCATGATTAATGATGAATGTGGCGGTTTATGATTGCAATGGTTAATAAGGTGCATGACTCACATTGGTTAAGACTATTTATGAGTGCAATGGTTGATAGGTACATGTTTCTTATTGCTTAATCATGATAATATTAGTTACGATTGGTTTATTTGTTCAATGTTGTGCATTAGAGTTGTTTTATTTTATAATATGAAAAATTAAGCCATCAAAGTGGTGGCTTAGTTGGTTTGAAACTTTGGTTTATTCCGCAAGGTCTCAAGTTTGATTTTTGCCCTTTGCATTATTTGAGTACAATGTAGACTATTTCTAGTTAGAATCGGATAACCCTCTGGCCGAAAGCCAAAAATACAGAAGGTGGGATGGCAAGGGATACCCTGCCTCATAAGAGAAAAAAATAAAATGAAAATTAAAATGAAGTTGTCTCTAGTATCTTTCTTATCTCTCACTCAAAGTCCAAACTATTGGTTTGGTTGGTTTTTTATTTTAGTCTTGCTACACTGGCAATTTGAACTCTCAGAGTCTTACATATACACGTGTCCCTGACCCTAATTTATTGATTTGGTATTATTGTAGATATGATTTTAGAATAATCTCAATCAGACATTACAACATTGATTTAGGGACCTTGACGGTTTACGTTATACTTTTCCAAGTCAGTCCAATGATGAATATACTTTGATTAGTGTCAAATTAGAATAACGACCAATTTAAGGAGGGTTAGTGAATGTGAGGAGGTTGAATTGACTGTGAAGGGTTCTACGTAGTGATAGAGATGTACCCTTTTTTTAAGCTATAGTATAAGAGACGTCTTTAAAAAAGAGTTTTACGCACACAATTTTTTTTTTTTTTTTTTTTTTTTTTTTTTTTTGGAGTGGTGCACAAAGTTGGTGTGAAATTTTTGCTTAATTCAGTCAAGCAAAATATGCCCAACTACCACATTAATTTCTCCGATCGTTGCACTTGGTAAGGACTACAAGCCTAATTTGCAAAAAATAGACTTGGGCTACTCAAATGAAAGTGGGGATCAGTTTGCCCAGAAACCTCTATCTGGCCGGTGCAAAATTATGTATGTAAGATCATTTTGTTCTATGACTTGCATATTCAATAATACACTGCAGTCTCGAATAATGGAGAGTCTTTTGGTAATCACCAGATAAACCGCATCATCCTCATTTTCGTTGCCCATTTGCTTCATCACTCTCTAATTTATTTAAGTACTAAATTATACTTTACGTTCGTTTCTAATGAACATAATCAATAACATAGCAAACAAATTGTTCTGAAACGAATGTTAGTTTAAGTCTGGAACCCTCAGCCTGTGGCTGCCTCAGGCACTTGTGAGTATAGCAAACTAGTTTATTTAAGAACTTTTATAGCTCCCTCTGCCTGTGGCTCAATTGATTAGGAGTATGGATGTGTAAAGGCAAAAAGGGTGACGAAATAATGGATGTGTCTAATGTTAGAGGCTTTATATCTTGAGCTTTTCAAAGCCACTTTAAGGGCCATTATCTTATGACGTGAACGAGGAAAGACAGGAAGATAAGGGGATAAGGTGAGCGAAGATTGCAGTGGGAAAGTGCTTGCTATGGTTATCCTTCTGACTATTTAGCAATCGTTAGATGTTTATCCTTCTAACTCATGTGGCTAGCAATTATTAGTTAGAATTCTCTATTGCTAGTTGCAATGTGATGAATTAATAAAATGTTAAGAAAGAAACACAAAATATACTTTGTAGGAAATTTATAAGAAAGTAAGAACAAGTATAGCCCATGGCATGAAAAATAGACTTGAGTGCTCATTATCAATTTTCATGTATGGGACACAATTAAAACAAACAGCCAACAAAAACAAATTGAGATTCTGAAATAACATCATCAAAATCTCTCACAAGTTCTAGTTCAAACTTTTGCAGGCCAGAAATGTGTAATATAGGCAAATTTTGGTATTAACTTTTATGGAGGAAGATACCCTCTTTAACAGTGTCTGTAATGAGTAGAAAAAATGGATAAATTTATGATTTTACTTCGCTTTGAAACTAGACTCTCTTTCAAGTTTCAAGTGACTCTGTCAATACGTGGGTGATGGACTACTGGGTTAGTGAGATTTCATATTGCCATGAGTTCATCGATTCTGACTAGTCTTACTGTCTCTCAGGTCTAAAGCTACTGACCGTGATGGGTTTACTAAAAGATCAAAAAGCACTTTAGCTGTCTGACTCTGTAAAGAGTCAGATATGGGCGATATTTACAAAATATCGCATTACTATAAAAAAGTGTAAATTTATAATATTACAATGTTCAGAAAATATTATGAGAAATAAAAGTATCACAAGAAATATTTTTGAGAAAATTATAATATCTTTCTTTTTGGTAAATAATTATAATATCTTGAGCCGACACATGTGTGAGAAGAATGGCATAATCAAGTATTGCATTTGAGAGAGTTGGGCATGATGTGTGCTTGTCAACCAATTAACAAACCCTACTCTCTATTTTTTTTTTCTTGGTATTCTAGCCAACCAGGTGAGGGTGGCTAGCTTGGTCAGTTCGGTGAGAACTGGGGATAAAAGGCCATTCTTGGACAACCACTTATTCTTTAAGCTGTTTGTTTAGGAAAGATTCTATCTAAGTTTTAATGAGCCACAGTATTTTGAGGGCAGGACTAGATTCTATAAATCCAGTGCCATAAATTTATCATTTGGGTCTACCTTTAAATGCTAATTGATCAAGATCTTTGGTTGGCCTTGTTTATCACTAATAAAATTTTTATTCCGACCAAAGTTACGGCCACTATTGGATTAATTATAGTCCAAAGGTTGGGTTGGCGAGGAATACCTTAGGTCATAAAAAAAACTATTAAATTAATCATGTCTAAGCACATGGTTAAACTTAAAAATAGATTCAAAACACATTTAGACCTGATCAATTGTAGAGAAAATAGCCTAAAGGTGGAGAAAGATTTTGATATTTTTTAAGAAAAAACTTTTTCATAGTTCAAATAATGAGCCCCAATCCCCTCACAGGTATTCCACGTGCTTCCCATGAGTAGGATGTATAGTTGTATTAAGTCTAAATGGGGCTCACCTATTGGTAATCTGGAGTGATCAACATGAATATCTTCTCCTCCAACGTTATATCCGCAATTGAGAACATGACCGATAATGTAATTAACACAATCTTATTTATTACTATTTATTTACATTAGACATGTTCGGCTCAAATCATTCTTCTCTTTTGTGTTCTTCGTATCAAACTAACTGTATCTAAAAAGTGAATGCCAAAGATTCACAAGAAATGGTCAGATAAGGGATGGACATTTGTCATCGCTATCAGTATACCATCAGTGGAAGGTGATTGTCGCAAATCGTCATCATATGAATCCGAGTTCCATAAACTTCCCACCTGGAAATGCGATTCAATGATTGTGAAATGGTGTCAAATCTTGCAATAGAAAGGGTCCGTTTGGATGTTCGTGAAATCTTAATCACAGTTTACACGTAAATGCACTTGTTTATTCTTAACACAATAATTAGCAGCCAAGCGACGTTATGTGATTGGATTCAAAATAAATTGAGTGCAGGGCAATGCTTCTAGTGTATGCCGCGGCTGGCAGGGCCATTGAATGTTTAGAGAGAGAGAGAGAGAGAGGGCACCCCAAGAATGCTTAAAACCCTACCAAACCAGGCTAAAGCTTCACCTCCTAGTGGGCTGCATGTAGTGCTTCTACAGTGCAGTACAGTTTGTAGGTCGCACTGTTAGATGCAACGCCACTGTTGTAGATAGGACGTATGGAAAGTTTTCTTTATGAATAAGGGTCATAAAAAAATAAAAAAGACCCATCAAATTATCAAGTCTTTGATCTAACAATCTTAAGGCTTAATGGTTTTTTAACTATAGATGTTTTTTGAGATCTAATCCAATGTATGTAAAGATTCCATGAGGAAAAAATTGGACATGGTGATGAGTCATTGGGGATGAGAGCTTGGAAGTACTGCATAAATTGAAGGTGGCCCCAAGTGGGCCCAAAATGGCTTTCCCTTAATTTAAATAATAAAATCTATTAATGTTTCCTTTCATTGATGTCAGATTGACGCCAATAGAACAAATGTACAGCGTTCACACTGCATATGATAATTGCAGTCATTTGATATATTAAACATAATGCTGTTTTTGGCCATTAAATGTCGATGGTGACCATTACAATCATTTGATGATTACAGTAGACAGTGAAAATGATAGAAGATCACGATCATCATCAAGATCAATTATACACAAAATTATGATATTTTCTCATTATAAATCGCATCGACATGACCAAAATTTAATCATCAATTCTATTTTAAACTGTCCTT
Source organism: Sextonia rubra (assembly GCA_037013555.1). NCBI lineage: Eukaryota > Viridiplantae > Streptophyta > Magnoliopsida > Laurales > Lauraceae > Sextonia > Sextonia rubra. The sequence goes on along the minus strand of JASUAD010000007.1, from coordinate 9,873,528 downwards.
CATTCTCATTTCGTTTTCCATTGGTTATAAAAATAAAATCATCATAGTTATGCTCAAAATTAGGTACCAACCGCTAAGTACACAACAGCGAATGTCTCCCCTCACCTTAGTGGTTAGGGGTGCTCATGAGCTACTCCAACCAGAGCCTGATTTGGGCTCAGCCCTCTTTAGGCTGAACTTAAATTAAGTGATAAAAAGCCTAAAGCATGGCCCGGCTGGCCCGTGTAAGAAATGAATGTAATTTAATTCAATTAGTCAAACCAATTGCTTTGAATTCCCACAAAATGGTGAGAAAAGCCTAGTATGATCCAGCTCAATTGATTAAATGGGCAGAATTGGGCCTAGCGTTTACGGCCCATGTCAAGCCTAGGCTAGTGTTTCTAAAGCTGGTCCGGCCTGAATAAGGAGTGCATGTTTTCATTGGGAGGTCATTGGTTCAAACATAACTTTCTTATGCAAGTCCCCATTATCTCATATGACTGCGTTGTGTTGTGTTTGTAATTGAGTCTCAGCCCCTACCTAAGTTATCAAGAAAAAAAAAAAAGAAACTGCTAAACTCAGCATTTTAAAAATACTCACTTGCAACTAACTTGTGATTTTATGGAATTTGAAGGTAAATGAGCTTGGAAAACAGTAAATAAATGTGAAAATTGTTTGGCGCCCGCTCTGTCATTTGAAACTACCCTTAAAATTGAAGTCATGGGAAGGAACGGTGCAACATTATTTGGCACAAGCTCTATTATTTGCTGAGACGCTAGGTGCAATATTATTCGGCATCAGCTCTATTATTTGCCTTGTCCCTATTCTACTGTAACAACTTTGGCATATTAGAAGTCGTGTTGAACTGAAAATTTGACCGAGCCCCAGTGCCCTACTGGCCTCTAAAGTTCTAACCAAAGGCACGACTGCATAACCTGCTTTCTTCGAAAATTCCATAGAAAAGTAAATATTTTTTCCGGGAAAAGTTATTATTATTATTATTTATGAGGAAGAGAAGAAATAAAATCACTACAAATTTTTGTGATTCCACGTAAAGGTGTTTCTGATGAAGGGCAGAAAATAATGGTGGAAACGTGTGGATGTGTGTGTGCTTGCATTTCATTTCAGTGGAAGCACCACAAAGATGGTCTAAAACTCTTCATTTCCCTGTAAGCAAATTCTGTAAAATTATTAAGATATCTCAAGTCTGTAGAAACTCGACTGAAATTTCTTTCAAAGCCTTTAACTTCAAAATCATTTGCTTAAGCTGATTTCATCACTTAGTACGGTATTTTCGCAACATATTCTAATGATTGATGGTTCAAAGTGAGTTTTTTTTTTTTTTAAAAGAAAAAGAAGCACACTATCTTTGAACCTTGACCTCTAAAGGATGCTTTCAATCATAAAATAAAAAATATACAAGGAAGATTGGTGAATGAGGTTATTTTTGCGGGTGAATGAGGTTATGTTTGCCAAGCACTTTTTTTTTTCTTTTTTCCTGTCTTTTCTTTTCATTATTTTTGGATTGATAATGCAACTTATATTAAAAAAAAAAGAACAAGACAAATATAGCAAAATATCGAGAAAAGGTATGTCTTTTTTCTTAATTAAGTTCCAAAACTGTGGGGTTTTGGCGTCAAGATTGCATTTAGAAACATGGCTATACTCCACTCATGTTTTCTTAGTATGAGATGAGACGTTTGACAAGCATTGATTATACACCTTTATTGCCAGCCTTATCGTGCTCCTCTTTAGTCAGTGTTTCAAAACTTTTGAACACTCTACGTAAGCAGATTTGGGTGGCTAACAGAGGCGTCTTTTCATGTGATACGTTCATAAAGTTCACCGGGGACAAACAATGACGCCAACATAAAATCACAATGGCCCACCCAATGATCAAAATTAACGGGTTCTCACTTTGCATTGACCACCCTCTAAAGATGGATGCGTATGGGTGTACAAGTTTCGCTCGTTGCTTATGCTTTGTGTCCTAAGTACGATCAGGTACTAATTGAAATTCTAAGTTAGTCTATGGAAATTTACATGAGCTTTTCTTTTCACATAATACGTACATAAAAATTTATGATTGAATGAACTCTGCAAAAAGAATATTAAAGAGGTAAGATTTAGAGGACACGAAGAAAGAGATAAAGAATATAATGTCATAATATAGATATAGCTAGCTGGAAGAGGTGAAGGATGTAATGTCATAATATAGATGAGCTGAAAGAGGTGAAGAATAAAATATCATAATATAGATGCAACTTCATTTTCTTATATTTGAATTACTAGAGTGATAGCCTGTCCTTCAATTCTTATCTATCATTTGATTTATTTTTTATTGGAGGAAAGATAGTATGATGGTCATTTTTGAAAATTTACTTTTGTTTTTCAGTTGTAACCATTTTAGTGGCATTTGCTCAATGATTTTATTGTGGAGCCAACTCTTTTTCTATTTAGTGCAATATGTTTTCTTTGTGGAGAAAAGATAATTTGAACCGACATTTTTCAATGGAGAGGGTGTTAGGTTTTTTATATAATTGGCTAATTCATAGGTTGGACAAAACTTGAGTCCGTTGACTTATATTTTATATTTCTTACAGAATGGATTGTGATTCGTGTAGCCAAAAGAGTTGAAGTGAAAAACTCAGAAAAACAGAGATCACGCTCAAGCAAGCATGCTCACATGGTTGAGTGGGCAAAGACAAAAGTAATCGCACTCTAGCCTCTGATGTTCACGCTCAAGCCTAACATGTATGGATCGCAAAAAACTAGAAGTGCATTACACGCACTCGAGTGAGCGCTCACTTGCGCTCGAATGCATTGGTGGCAAAAATTCACTTTCCTATACGGATTTATTTCCTCTTTGTGGCAGGATTAGTAAGTTGAGTTCTACAACGAATATACTTATGAGGCACACATTGTGGGTTGTAAAAATGGGTTCTCTCTCAACCGTAAAGTACAAATATCCATACTCTGAGTTGAGATTTCACATTGGAGACTCCTTTCTTTCTCTAGAGTTTTCATTGCGAGCTTGTACTAGAAGAAGCGGAGAGCAATGCACGCGAAAGAGTGACGTGGCAGAAGTAGTTGTGCATGAAGAACTTAGTCCTTAGGTAGAAGTAGTTACTGGATAAGGGTTGTGAGTATATCTTGTAACTATTCACTATTGCTTGATAGTTGATCATTATTTGATTTGCGGTTTTTTTAACCGTGTTGGGTATTCCATTTTAAAATCTGCATGTCTTTTTTTTTTTTGTGTTGATATTATTGGACTTGTAATCTAAAAATTCGAGCAAAAAAATATTCAATTAGTATTAGAGCGGGTTACACTAATTTATTGTGTTGATCCTTTGGGGTTTTTAGAATGGAATTCAACTGAACAGGCTCATCTATATACAAGCCCCCTCTACTTGATGGATCTAGTAACTATGCCTCTTGGAAAGTTATGATGCAGTTAGCTTTTTTGAGATCTATAAATATAGATGTCCCGCAGATTGATATGAAAGGCTACTCCTCATCCATGGGGACTGCGGATGGAATAACTAGTGAAAAGCCTATGGGTAAGTGGTCTAAAGATGAAAAACATGCGTGCAACTGTAATAATAAGGCTATTAATGCAATCTACAATGGAGCATCACCATTTGAATTTTATAGGATTTCCACTTATATGAATGCAAAAGATACATGTGTCATCTTGCAAATGATGCAGGAGGGAACTGATTTGGTGAAAGCGAATAAGTTACAGAATTTGACTATTACCTTTGAAACCTTTAGAATAGCTGATGAAGAAAAGTTTGATGTATTTTATGCCAAGCTAAGTGACATTATGAACTTATAACTTAATTTGGGGGAACCAATTCTTAAAAATAAGATTGTTTATAAAATTGTTTGATCTTTCCCAAATAGTTATCATGCTAAGGTAGTAACAATTACGGAAAGAAATAAATTAAAGAATCTCAAGGTTGATGAGTTGGTAAGGAATCTACAAACCTATGAGGCAAACTTCATTGTTGATTGAAAAGTCAAACCAAAACGAATTGCCTTAAGAGTTTTCAAGGAATCAGTAAAAGGAGTTAAAGTGATTCAAGTTTTGATTCTATAAAAGTAGATACAAAAGAAGTTGTTCTATTCATAAATAACTATAAGAAGCTCATAAAAAAGAATATGTTTGAGAAGTCCGAGAAGAAGAAGTCTTCAAAAGCGGTTAAGTACTTTGAGCGCCAAGGCTACGGTCATGTTGCATGTTATTATGGAAATCTGACAAAGATGACGAAGAAAAAGGCATTCAATCTAACATGTGATGTTGATTTTTCTGATGGAGAGTAGGAAAAACCTGATACTAAGAATCCTACTCCTACTAAAGAAAAGTTTATAGCTTCAATGGCTAGATCTTTATAAGTTACTTTTGACAATGATTTTGATAATGAAGTATTAGATGAAGAACCTGATTTGGAAGAGAAGTGCAACACTCTGTTCAAAGATTGTGCTAAGTTAACAAAGTATGGGAACAAGATTTTACCTTAGTGGAAAGTTTCACAAGAAAAGATTGTCTCTCTCAAGGTTGAATTAGAAGAAGCATTTTCAAAGGTCAAACTATTTGAAGATCAGAAAAATTCCAAGTTTGATACATTAACTACTGAGAGTTAAAATTATGAACAAGTGGTTGGGACTTTGAAGAAGGAGTTGCAAACTTGCTAAGTTAAAAATGAAGATCTAAATGACAAACTGAAGATGGCGTTGTCTAAGTTAGATGCTACAAAAGCTTCACTGAAAAGGATGAACACTGGATCAAAGATACTCATGGCATCTGGTGCAATAAGAAAAGGCCTAATGACACACACAATCTAGGTTATGACAAATGTACATCTACTTCAAAGACTTAGGTAAAACTGTTTTTGTTAAATGATTTACTTTAAATTCTATGGCACCTGTTATTCCATATGATGCACACACAAATAATATTGGGAGTAGTACAATGAAAAAGAATGTGTTGAGTTCTAAAGCTACACCCACATGTCATCACTGTAGAATTTAATGACACATTCGATCAGTCTATTGCTACGAGCTGAGAGCTTACCAAAGAACAAGAAATGGATGAAGCACTTGGCAGAGCTAAAGATCAAGCCTAAAGTCATAAAGTTCAAGAGAGTTGATTTGCCTACTGTATTGGTACATATTATCTTAAAATATTTGATTTCAAAAGTGTACTACCGAAGTCTAAATACTTTGATCAAGAAATTCAAGCTCTAACCCATATCTGCTACGGGGAGAGTCACAATTAAGAGGGAGTTACTACTTTTATTTGACCGATATGTTGTATATTGAAATCATTATTTTTGTCAATTCAGGACAAAAAGGGAGAGTATAAAAAAATATAATGACAAACTTGAGATGAATGCACAAATTTTTTTGATGAAATTTTATTCAATGTAATTTTGGTTTTTATTTTTAGATAGATTATATGTCTAGCAAGTTTTGTCCATGAATTGCCAAAGAGGGAGATTACTAGGTTTTTTTTTTATGTAATTCGCTAATTCATAGGTTAGACAAAACTTGGGTCCATTGACTTGTATTTTATATTTCTAATAAAATGGACTATGATTCACGTCACTAGAAAAGTTGACACATAAAAATTAGAAAATTAGAGATCTCGCTCGAGCGGGCATGCTCACGTGCTCGAGGGGACCTAGATAAAGCGACTGCGCTCAGGCTCCTGATATTCATGCTCAAACCTGACAGATAGATCGCAAAATAGCTAGAAGGGCATTAGACGTGCTCGAGCGTGCACTCAGCAGAAACCTGTTTCTTATGCAGATTTGTTTCCTATTTGTAGTAGGATTTTTAAGTTGAGTTTTTTAAGGAGTATATTTATGAGGCATGAATTGTAGGTTACAAAAACGGATTATCTTTCAACCCTACAGTATAGATCTCTATACTCTTAGTTGAGGTTTCGCATTAGAGATTCCTTCTTTTTTCTAGAGCTTTTATTAAGAGAGTGCTAAAGCTTTGGGCGAGAGAATATTGCTTTTATATATCTTGTATAAGATTGATATTATCTTGCGTGTTTAAGGTATGAGTTGATTAAACAGAGAACAATGCATGAGAAGGAGTGTCATGTCATGATAGAGGGAGTTGCGCAAGAAGAACTCGGTCTTTAGGTCAAAGGAGTGACTGGATAAGGGTTGTAAGTATATCTTATAACCGTTCGCGATTGCTTGATAGTTGATCTTTGTTGGATTCGTAGTTTTCTATGTTAAAAAAAATCTGCGTATCATCTTTTTGTGCAGTTAATTATTTATTTATAAATTTATTTTATTTTTTCGCTGCATATAATTGGATTTGCAATTTAGAAATCCAAAGCCCAACAAATCTTCAAAGGGTTATGATGTTCTATCCAAGGGATTGTAACATATGATTCCTCTCTCTCTCTCTCTCTCTCTCTCTCTCTCTCTGTGGAAACTTAAGTACACCATACGATAATCCTCTCTCACAAATAAGTCCTTGCAACATGCATCTTACAATTCCAATAGATTCAATTATACCTAAGAAACAAGCCGTGGAAAAGACTAGTGCCAATCAAGTTCACTCCACTCCACTCTTGAGATATTTCTCTGAACTGGCATTATTTCAATAGGAACTCTTACTAATTTGTTGCCACTATGAGGTTGGTAAGTGGTAACCCGGAGTCGTTTCCATTTTGACTAAGGATTCTGGTAAAAGTCCACAACGGTGAGAGATGCCACCTAGAGGGGATGGGGCTAAAAATGAGACATCAAGGAACATGCGTCCCACCTTAATTGCTGACAGTGGGTACCACACGGATGGTAAAGGTTATATAAAATATACATAAAGTGTCCAATGTCCTATCATTAATTCGTCACACACACCCCCGACATTCGGTCTCGCCCAGAGCCGCCTCTTCATGGGCCACTAGGCCAAGTTAATGTCTATCTTAGCGTCACGATCTTTATGTCAAATGATGTGATTTTTATACACCATGGAATGTATTTATAATCTTCTGGTCTAGGACCAGAAACCAGTATTACACTGTACAGTAGAGCCCTCGCTAACTCCTCTTTAGACCTCTTTTTTAGTAGAAGAGAAGTCTATTCATATATCTTCACCAATAGCCTTCTACTCATTGGTTGACCCTGAATAAATTTGGATATATTGACAATAACCCAAAATCAGGAAAACTTTTGTGATTGCCAAAGGCCATGGGGAAAAGAAAAGGTGAAAAGGTAAGAGGTATAAAAGACGTTAGTCAAGAAATAAATAGTAAAAATGGATAGCTCTAAGGGTTCGTTTCATATATGCACAATTTTTATAAATAGAAATGCATTTTCGCCCATTCATAGAAATTTAGTAGTAAGGTTACACCTTTAAAAGAAGCTTGTTATTGTAATCTTAGATTCCTGGCGACTAAAAATGTCTCTCTGGATTTTATTGAGGTGAGAGTAATGTAACTCTGTCATTAGAACAATAGTTGTCATAGTTAAAGTTTTTTGTTCCACTTAACCCTCTCGACAGAGAAAATAACAGTAAGCTAGAAACAAATTAAAGCATTTATTTTAATTTTTAAAACAGCCCACCTACTTTTAAATTGGATTGCTAAACAAAACACCCATTTGCTATTAAATTGGATTGCTAAACAAAACACCCATTTGCTATTTGAGTCATAACAATTGAAATCTTTGGTCAATTATTTCAGTCACAATATCGAATGCTCAATTTAGGATTCAGATGATAAACAGATTAGAGTCTTAAGAAGTATATTAAAAGTAATAGATCAAGTTTGGATTATGGCCAACTTGGATATAAATTTTGATTTGTTGTAAATTAAAACGAAACGGCCCTATCATGTATACGCAAGTGAGTCTTAATTATGAATTGTTCCATCCTTTATCCCCATCGAATGGGGTCATTGACGTTGCAAACAGAAAAATAAAAACTAGTAACTGCAATTTCTGATCCACCCATCTGGATGACCCAAATTAAGGTTTGTAGAATTGTAAAGCTTTGATCTATCAATCTGTTTGACATAAAAACAAATTTTGTAGGATTGTGAAGGGGGACCGAATGGGTAGTATCCACGGGCGGCCCTATCCGGATTTGGCACAAAACTCTGTTTCTTTGAACCGAACAGTTTGGATCCAACACGGATCCTTCATTGATTGGGGTTGTTTCATTGATTAGATTTGGTTTTGTTGCAACAGTCCTCAATGTGGTGTATTACTTAGACAATCACAAATGGAACGAGAAGAAAACAAAGAAGGAACCACAAATTAAATGAGGCTGCGATGCTTTGGCTTTTTAAGTGTCCCAAGTTGTCATTCTCTATATGTACACGGAATTTCTTCCACAAAAGAGGCCAAGAAAAAGAAACGCAGCTGTTACACACTTCATACCCTACAACAATGACAAGAGGAACCCGTTTCTCTTAGCCCACGAGGACACAATAAAGTCATCACACAAGTGAACAAAAGGCCATCAATAGGGGAAATGCCAGAACACGAATAAAGGTAGACCCCTCAAAACAGAAAAACTGCAGAAGCAAAGGTAAACACAAGGAAAATAGCTTCAAGACAAGCCAACTTCACAGGTCACAACCCCATTGGCAGATGAATATTGCAATTAATTAGAGATAGTTCTTTTTCAGTGGGCAGTTAGAGATCATTAGCACTTAATAATTGCTGAGTTAATCTTCTCAAAGACGAGTGCCCATGGCACAGTTGTAAGCATATCATTGTTTCAAAGAGCCTGAGTCAGTTCACATATGGAGAAAGTAGGAGCCTGAGTCAGTTCACATATGGAAAAAGTAGAGGGGAAGTCACTATAATCATAGGACAACTATTGTAAGAAAGCTACGTGCAACTCTCAGAACTTCTTAAAATAAACGTGATCCCAACACAGACTAGATAAGACCTAACTATTCTATCTGTGGCACCATAAAAACCAACACCAATCATAACAATAGCTATTTGATCTGGTGGCACCATAGAAGATGTTGCTATCTACCTTGTGTGTTATTAAATTGAAGGCCAACACCAAGTAGTTCGCACATACCTGTTCGACCTTCGAATGGATGGTGAGGGGTCGACTATTAATCAGGTGACTAGGGTCCTTTAAATACTAATAATTCCTCCACTGTTGAAAGAATGGAAGGTCAGGAGAAAAAGTCCAATATGGGGTACCAAGTCGGATTGTGTGTGTGTGGGCCGGTTTAATTCTTTAATTAGGGTGAGGATAACCTTAGCATGCATTGAATAAAATTTCAAGATTGCAGTCTTGATCCGCATGCAATTATGTTTGTCGATATCTAGGAATGAATTTAATATAAAATAATCTTCAATTGACCGGTAATAATATTCCGCAATTATATGATTCTCGGCCAATAAGATCCTAGCTAAGAAAGTGTGGTTCTCCTACCATGACCCACCAAATGGATGACACCCAAGATTTTTAAACAAACGGTATCCTTGTACATTGGAAATTGTGTATCTTGGTCGATGTGATACTTTTTTTTATTAGAAGTCACAACTAGTTTATGTCAAACACCAAAAGATCTTGATTTTGTACCATATAGCCAGCGTGTTCTCGTATTATAGTTTAGTGATTATTATCTTGCGGAAATCCTTAAATCTAGCAAATACTTAAAAATTGACGATGAAAAGTTATTAACCACATAACTATTCGTACAGTAAAAGATACAAAAAACTACTGATTTTACCTATAAACTTGCCATATCTTAAAGCAACATAATATTACTCTGTGTGAAATAGGATATCGCAGGATTTGATATCTACTAAGTTATAATATCAAACACTAACAATATAGGATATCGAATAAATTCAAAAACTTCTCACCCTTTTTTCCTATACCTAAAGCATTTTTTTACCATGAAATTATGTTTCATCTTTATCATTTCTATATTTTTTGGATTCCTGGATTAGGACTCTCTGTTTTTTATCGGTTAAAACTCATCTATTTCGGTTATTACAAGAAGTATATAGCCTTTATCTCATTTTTTTAAGGTGATAAATCAAATTATGTGGTGTAAAAACCCCTTTTTAGTTTTTTTAATGAAAATTGTAAAATCAATTAAAAAGATTTAGATCCTTACATATGATGTGAAACATATAAAAGAATGCCTCCTTCTATATGATGGATGGCGGTTCTGTGCTGGTTTTGAAATTGATAGATTTTCCAATGAACTAATAAGATTTATTGCTGAGCTTGGGACATTGTAAGTTATCTTCTATAAATGTAAAGTGGAGTGGAATAAGCTTTAAACTAGGGCATGAGCCATCCAGCCCATATTCTAATATCTTTATGGAGCTTTGTGTAACCACATCCACATCACAGAATGTATACGGTCTGGCCCTTAAATTTTGTAAGACCAAATAAAAATTCTAAAATTCATGGGAGAGAAGATGATGAGAATGTCATGCTATTAATGATTATGTATGTGTAAACATTATATCCGTCTCACCATTCTAAAGAGCCTCACAATATTGCAATTTCCCACCATTAGAGTTTTTTATTTTGCCTAATCATTAGATGAAATGAATTATTATGCTTAAGTACTAAGTTGTAGTTCACCACCACCATCATCATAATCAAGGAATGGTCCCTATTGTTATTTTGGAGAGAATGTTCCTCACTACTGAGATGATAATATTTAGATATTTATATTGGTTCCTTAAATATTAATTCTCTTACCTCCATATTTTTCACTTTTAACTTTCTAATAGTACGTTGGTAAAGCATAATTTACTTTAAATTCGTATTTTATATATTAAAAGTTAAGAAGTTGATAATTATTTTAAAAAAGCTTTTAGTATCTTTAGGTACTATTTTGTGGTAATATTTTTTTTTATAAATATTGCAATATAGGATTTGATAGTATAATATGTTTTATTAATAATTCAGATTTTCAATCCATGAAAAGAGATGACCCCTATTTTTTTATCGATAAAATTCGAGTTTGTTCGGTATCCTGTTGTTTTAGAATATTATAAGTTTACGGTTAAATTTGATATTTTTCGAATGTTCTTTCTTGTATGAATAGCAGTGTGGTAAATAATTTTTAGTGAACAATTTTTTGGTTTTTATCTGATTTAAAAGCTTCCGTACAATAATAATCCCTATATTTTATGCGGAGATGTAGATGCAGTTTTACTCTTAGTTCTTTTGCTTTTTATTTTATCTAATTGTCACTATTTGATGGTCATTTTTTAATATATGCTTCTTCTTTTCTTTTTTTTTTTTTTTTAAGAAATATCTAAACTTGGACACCCATTCATGTTACACATATACACTATTTTGCTATGGAGTTGAGCAATGGTTTGAGGATAGTTATTCACATTTGTTTCTTCAATTTTAACTAATTTTAAAGTCATAAAGTTTTTTGAAAATTCAATTGCATAAAACAATTAAGCCCTCAATAATCAGGTACGTACAATTAGTAAGAGAGGGAATCACTTGGACTGCCTACCTCCCAAAGTCAATGATAAGTCAACCAGAAGAGCTTAGCTCAAATCTTGCATTGGTCGTTAAAATGTTAGCTTCACTGGATGACCCCTAGACATCAATCGACCAAGCCGAGCTCCAATCATTCATTTGCATGTTCTTCATTTAGTGGCTAGATGGTTACAGCACTCGAATCAAACCCTATAAAAACAATTATTAATATCCTACCATTCACGCACCCTGTGCAGGGCGAACTATCAGTGGACCCAAAAAGGTGGCGGTTAGACTCCATGATTACCCTTTTGCACCACTAAATAGGCTGAACGATCTATGTAATTTCCATAAAACGCACGTGGCAGGTGCATGGGCAGGGGGCTCGACAGAAGGCAAGGGGCACGTGAGACACTGATGAAAACGCCCTCTGGCCGACACGTGGCCTGCGCACGGGTTCCTACACATGCGACCGATTCGTCTAAGTGGACGAGGCGCTGACCGTAACGGCTATGGGGCTCTCGCTGTCGCGTGCCAGTGTAACGTAAAAACCTCTCAATTTTACGTTCCCACCACTTTACTTTGCTTCTCTCTCTTAGTCGTTTTCCTCATGACGTCACTATAACTTTCCTTTGCCACTACCTCAACACCTAGGCTCTCACCTTTCTGATCTTTATATAAAGCCACAAGAGAGGTAGGAGATATCTCACATCTCCACAAACTCATTTTGGGCCCTCAAGGAGCTTCCTCTATAAAAATAAAATAAAAATTTAGAAAGAAGCTCCATCCCATTCAACCTTAGGATGGCAACCAATGACATTCGTCAGTCTTGGGCTTTTGCCTCTGGTGTTTTGGGTATGCAAATCTCTGAATCTCATAAGCAAACGATTATATATTTCTGAGGTTCTGTTTGGTTTTGATGCATTCTTACTTTCTTACACTGTTGTTTGGGTGCGTGGTTGTGTTACAGGTAACGTTGTATCATTTATGGTGTACCTGGCTCCACTGTAAGCTTTTTGTGGGATAGATTTGGTTAATGATTTAGATATGCATGACTTTTTTTTTTCTTTTTTTTTGTGGGTCCTAGCAGAGTGATGAATCGACGTTTTGTGTTTTTAGGCCGACCTTTTATAGGGTGTATAAGAAGAAATCTACGGAAGGGTTCCAGTCGATTCCATATGTGGTTGCGCTTTTCAGCGCAATGCTGTGGCTTTATTATGGACTGCTCAAGACTAATGGTTACTTGCTCATTACTAGCAACAGCGTGGGGTCTGCAATTGAAGCAACATATATTATAGTATACCTGTATTATGCGCCCAAGAGTGCCAAGGTGGCTCTCTCTCTCTCTCTCTCTCTCTCTCTCTTACTTTGGACCAAGTTTCCACCCTCGCACACAGTCAAGAGGTCGGGATGATCTAGTAGGATTGATATTTTGGACAAGGTCATTGACCAAATCTTTCCAACCCCACCTCCCTGATTGGCAGGGCTCGAATATGAAAAAGAATGATACATTATAAAGCTATTAAACTTGGGGGACATAGATATCAAAGGGTCAAGATAATCTAGTGGGGTGAATATTTTGCACAAGGTCTCATTGATCAGATCTTTCCAGCCCCACCATCCCTGATTGGCAATGCCCAGGTGAGCTCCACAAGCAAGTTCACACTGCATTAAGTCGGATGGTACACGGTTCTGACAATAAAATACATGGAGATGTCCCAAACACACGTTTACGTGTAGATTTGGTCACCTTGGGCCTAAAAATGGCAAGAACACGTGCGGCACGCCTATGATTCCCCTAGCATCCAAAAAAAAAAAGAACAAAAAACAAAAAACAGAAAGAAAAGGAAATAAACTCACCCTCCACATAAGAAATGATGTTCCACTACTCGCTTTCTCTCACTTACGCACCATGACGTGACTTGGTCACCTCTTCCATGTTGGTACTGCAGATCTTCACAATCAAGCTACTGCTCTTGATGAACGTGGGAGCGTTTGGACTGATATTCCTCTTCACCTTCATGTTAGTTCATGGAACCAAGCGCGTGGCAATCCTCGGGTGGATCGGTTCTGCCTTCTCGGCTTGCGTGTTCGCGGCTCCTCTCAGCATCATTGTAAGCTCAAAATGCAATCTCACAAAGAACCAATCCTACTAAATCTTGACGAATCACAAGAGGACCAGAAATACTTTTCAACATGCGTCACTAACATTTGTGCTTTGTGTGTTGCAGAGGCTTGTAATAAAAACCAAAAGTGTGGAATTCATGCCTCTCAACCTCTCCCTCTTCCTCACCGTCTCCGCCCTAGTTTGGTTCGCTTACGGCTTCCTCATTGCAGACTACTTTGTTGCGGTAAGTTATTGGCATCTAATCTACAAACTTCCAATTAAATTTTTTCATTTTGCGTAGTTTCAATTCTTCTTGTCTAATGTTTTTCTTCTTCTTCTTCTTCTTCTTCTTCTTTATTGGTGTTAAATCAGCTTCCAAATGTGCTGGGATTATTATTTGGGGTCGCGCAAATGATTCTATATGTTGTCTACAAGGACACCAACAAGCTCATACTAGATGAAAAGTTGCCTGAACTAGATGAGAAGTTGCCTGAACAGGTTATAGATATTAGGCTGAGCACATTGGAGAGTCCGGGGTTGCACCCAGTCGACGATGAAACCACTCGTGGAGAGTCACATGAGAGCCCAAATGACAACAAAACAGCTTGTGGAGAGCCGAATGAGACCCATGTATGAGGAGAATTACTATGAAGGTGATACCTAATTGCAACACAAGGGCTCAGTATCTTGCTCAGTTGGGCCGACGATATCTTGCTCAGGCTTCAGAGCCTCAACTCCTTCAATTTAGTGTAAATGGTTCATGTAGTCTCTTGAAAGTGTTGCATTGTATCTTACCAGCTTAGATTTTCTTCTTAAATAAAGAGAAACAGTAGATTGTAGAATTGTTTAATCTTTTTTTGCTGTGCATTTTAGCGCGTACAAAAATCACAGTACGGATTGCACTTTTTCCTTCTTTATTGGTGGTAACATTTAAAAGAGAAAAGCATATACAGACAAACTTCTTTAATTCAACCATTGTAATCAACAATAGTTGGTGATCATATTCTTTGGCTATGCCTGTAAGTTTGCTATAATCTTATACCCCTTGTTATTATGGCAAGGATTTAGGGCCTATTTGTTTCTTGTAATTGAATTCTAATAATCATATTTCTTTTTGTTTCCAATTATTATAATCATATTTCTATTGGTTAAAAATGAAAAGGCAATGGTGTGTCCCTATAAACTAAGTATGAAATAGCCTCATTCTAATGTAAAATGAATTTGGAGGATGAGAAATCAATACTCAGCAATCACCCTAAGTAATTTAAGTCTTAGAAAAGTAATGATCAAATGTGCAACTCCCATACTAATTCATACCCCTCACCCCCTCTCTTTAGTAATTCTTTGGTGAAGCTCATTTTACTATTAATTTCTATGTATTATATGCCTAACTGTGTCCTTATTTCGAACTTGAGCTATTCTAACCATTTCACTTACAGGAAGGATGATACATCCTCTTAGTTGAAAGGGATAAAGTGGATGATTTGACAAATTTTTTAATCGATTCAATGCGCCTAATCTGTTAAAGTTACAAAATAGATAGGGACCTCTTTAGTTGTATATGTTGGTCTGGTCATGAACCATATTCAAGTTTGGCATTGAAGATACTTGAAATTCAGGTTTCTTAAATAAAGAAATTCGAAAAATCATTATTTTGTTTCAACGAATCAAGTCAGGCCTAATGTTGTTGTGTGGAACACCCGAAAGAGACATGCATCTTACAGCTTCATCTCTTCTCTCGCATGTTTTATCCCAGGGTTTACTGTCTTCAACACACTCAAAACATCGGGAGGCTAATGCATAGGGAAGGCAGGCCAACGTTGGGCTGGATTTGGGTTGTGATTCTAAGCACATGTGGGTTGGACCGAGGCATTTCTAGGCCTACTAAATGGGTTTGTCCTTGATACATTGTTGCAAATAAGACCTAATTTCCAATGGAAGGTAGTCAGAAATGCTTTAAAAACTTTTCATTGATTATGTCACTCCCCCAAAACTGGGCCAGATCCAAACCCAATTCCAGGGGTGTGAGAATTAGGGCTAATTAAAATTTTTCTAATATAAACAATACGGGCCCCAATTCCGGGTGGATCGAAGTCCTTCGTGAGGCTATGCTTGATGATCAAGTAACCATAATCACATGCGGAACTAAAATCCATACTCATTGTAGACGGATATCATATAACAACTATGTAACAAATCTCATTTTATAATAAAATCAAGATCAAGTGCTTCGAAGCATAACAATTAAAGTTATAATTTCAAAACAAATAAATTTAATAAATAAACTAATGGTCCAAACATGACCTTATTACATAATCTAAAGTTTTCGAACTCTACACCGCACTAGGACACCTCAGATGATGTCATCGGTGCTCCACTCAACAACTCCGCCATCTGGCGGAATTTCTTGCGTAGCCTGACCCTCCGGTTCAGCACCGGTAACAGAACCTAGACACCAAAAGTAGTGGGTCAGATTGACATAATCTGGCAAGAGGGTAAACTGCAAACAATGGATTAATCAACTGAATTAAACAGAAGTATTCGTTATGACACAAAATATATCAAATGCAAACCCCAATGGCATAAATGCACAGAAACGGGTATTCCCGACGATAAATATACAGAAACGGGTAATCCCACATACAGATAACAGAAATGGGTAATCCCGTATACAGATAACAGAAACAAATAATCCCGCAGATAATAACAGAAATGGGTAATCCCTCAGATAATAACAGAATCGGGTAATTCCGCAGATAATAACAGAATCGGGTATTCTCGCAGATAATAACAGAAGGCACAGCTGTATACTATAATCCACAGCACACGCTGACCTAATGGCGTACGTCCACCTCCTAACTGCAGTCGGTCAAATATATATATATATACATATATATACATTTACAAATGCATATATATACCGATGCAGAATGAATCATGATATGACACCCTTAATCCCAATATTCATACCATTAACAATTTGGGTACGTAAACTTTTATAATTGAAAATGTATTATGTACACGTGTCAATTCCAGTTTTTCCAAGGGTAAGCACTAAACAACCTAACGGTCATAGTTAATTAAATATACACATGAGAACCAACCCTCTTTCACAATGAAAATGTGAGTCCACGATGCCGATATACTACTTTTGGTGCCTATCATGTGATGCATCCCGAATCTCACATCCCCATTCTGCATGTAGTCCAATTCTCATCTGAACATTAAATTAACTTTTCTAAAAGCCATGCTTCATCTAATCTAATTATGTATATTCAGTGTGCTTTACAAATTGGGTAAATATGTTCAACTTCCAAATCCAAAGTTAAATAAAGTCATGATCAAAAGGGAAAGGGGAATTATCAATTCTTTAATATCATTGTTGTGTATAAATACACCTTATTATTTTATACGAAACAAAAGGTACAAATCTCGGACCCCAGTTTGAAATCAAAATCAAATTAGAAATCCAAATTAGAATTATAAATACAATCTAATTAAGATTTAATATTTACCAAATACATCTTAGTTAATTTTAAATCAATCTAAATAAACATTAATCAAAATTACATAATCCTCAATTAAATATATAAATAATCCTAACAAAATTTCTAATAACATGAACGTAACTTGATTTAATAGAATCAAATCTTTATTAGTATACTAGTCCTTTAACTAAATTTATAACCTTTAAACATTATAATCACTATTCCAAAATTCTCATTTATTTTATTTATATAAATATACAAATATTTTTTTATTTAAACTGGGCCAGCCCAACAGAACTAGCCCAAACCCGCTCACCCGGCCCAGCCGCAGCTGGCCCCGCAGCAATTTGGGCCGAGCGCTGCCAGGCCCAACTGCATCCAGGCCTGCCTGGCTGCCCAGGTAGCACGTGTTGCCTGGCTGGCCAGGCAGCAGGCGCTGCCCGGCTGTCCACGCAGCGCTACTGCATGCCCAGCGCAAGCAGCGGCAATGCAGCATTTTTTTTTTTAGAAAAACATATTTTTCTATTACATAAAAAAAAGAAATCAAATCTCTGTTATTAATCCAAATCAAGGTATCAAATCAAAACAATGAAATCATACGAAAGTTTAAATATAAACGAAGAAATCCTACTAAAAGCATATTATCCAACAAACAACAAAAAGATATTGCAAATAACCAAAAGCCATTGTTTACAGTTATCCACTTGCCTGAATCTCAAAGCCAAAAGCAAATCTGAAGAGCAGAAGATCCAACCTTGGTTTCCCCCTGGAGAACTTCTAGGGCTTAGTTGCAGAAGAGAGGAAGAAGATGGAAGAATAGGGAAAACTCTAATAGTAGAGTTTATATAGAGCAAGGGTTTTTCCAAATTACAAGGGAGGGCTCCCTGCTTTTTAGTGGGTTTTTTTGAAATTCCAAAAAGAGTCCTTTGGCCTAAAAGGGGTCCAATAACTCAGGCCCAATTGTGTTAATTCAATCCATTTGACCCTCTTAATCCAACTCAAACCCAATAAACCGGTATGACCCAATATAAAAATTTGGGACTTGACAGATTATTTTAGCAACTGTCTCAAGCTAGGAGAATTGAAAATGGGGGAACTTCAGAGCAATAGGATCATGATCGAGCCTCCTGTCAAACCACAAACTGATGGAGGAAACATTGCCCACCTTCCACTTACTACTCCAATGGAGGAAAAGGGATTGAAATCTAAGGTGTTTTCAAATGCAAGAACCTGACGTAGAGTTGCTAGGACGCCACAGAGATGACGATCTGATATAACGAAGCTTTAATCAAGAGGCCTAAAGAGAGGAAGAACTAGTAGCTACCCAACCAAGCTTTAACATGCATGCATCATTGAATTCCTTCACATGCCCGATGCGAAGGCCACCTTTAGATTTAGGGAGGCAAATAACATTCCATCGCACTAAGTTGCAATTAATTATATTAGCATCTTTCAACCAAAGAAAGCTTCTCATCAATTTCTCCATAGCGAGGCAAGTTTTTTTCGGGATTGGAATAGAGAGAGATGTGGACTGGCAACAACAATGGCCATTTCTCTCTCCATCAAGCTTGAAAGCTCATCCGATCTTATGATGAGTCTATTCCCTAGGTTGCTCTTGTTTAGACCCGTTTTATCTCTCCCAGGGTTAATTGCATAATTTGGAGGCTTCTCCAAAAGAAAACCTCTATTGAATCTTGGGCAAAATCTAAAGGAGTTTCTCTAGCTTTCAAATGCTGCAACTGTCACGTTAATGAAAAAACAAATGCTTACCTCTTTTTTAATTGCCGCTTTGCTTTCTCTTTTTGGCAATGGCCTTTTTCAATCAATGGATCCTTTCATTCTCGGTCAACCTCTACTGCTACCATTTGAACATCTCTATCTTTTGGTAGAGACGACTTTGGAAAAAAAGTATTTGGATAGTTAGGAATGGTTCTAAGTTTGAGAATAAGAAGACCTCTCTTCATAGCTCTAAAACTCTTTTTGCAAACTGATTGTCAGATATGATTTTCAGTGTATGGGACCGTCTCGGAGCTCAGATTATTCATCCCATTCTATTTGCTCTAGGAATTGTTATTGCTTAATTTCTTTTCTATGTTTTTTTGTTTATGCTAGGTGTTGCTGTTTTAGTTTTTTAGCCTCTTTGGCTCTTGGGGGCCTTTGCCTTTTTTTTTTCGTTCTTCTTTTCAATAAAATTTTACCTTTTGATCAGAAAAAAAAAAAGGGTTTGTCCTGCACCTCTGTTTGCTTGAAGGCAAGACCTAGCCCAACATGTTCATGTACAGAGAGGTATGTGTGTTTATAAATGGTCTGGGCCTGGGCCTAAATTAAAGTGCAGGAGGGGCTGACTTGCATGAGCTTGATTAGGCCCAAGTGAGCATTGAGTAAAATAAACACCCAAGCCCCTGTGCTAACCCAGTAATATCTAACCAGACCTACCCCCCACCCCTCCCTTAGCCCATTTGGCCTAAGAATTAAACATGGATTGGGCAAATGGGCGTGGTTCATAACCGGCCGCAGTTGGTTTTTTCGCACCTGTTTAGGGTTGTTTCTGACTCGTTAAAACTTATGATCGGTTGGGACTTGTGGAGTTAGGGACTGAGAGTGCAAGCTGACTGTGCCGTGTTCTCTTCATGCACGCTTTGCATTACCTAACACCGGCTCTTTCACACGACAACAGATGGCGACAGGGGGAATTCATATGAGCAAATTTGACTAAAATGATTACTAGCATGGACACCTGACCTGCTCATTCAAAATGATTTATAATATTAAATAGAGATTTTTATAAAAAAAATCAAGTTTAAACCTTAATTAAACAACTTGATAAATAAAAATAATAAAATGATTTGATAGTTGTTAGTTTATTTTTTTCGGATGAAATTATCCAATTGACGATATCATCAACTCAGTGGACAATATCATCAAACCGCAACTTTTCTTTTTCTTCTTCCACTTTTTTATTTTTTATGGTTTTGATACATGATTGTCTTAGGTTTGAAGGGGATGATGCTAAAATTTTGTAGGAATTTAAATTTTCATTTCAAACAAATGTAAGAAAAATAAAAAGAGGCAATGAATGCATCAAAGAAGAATGATTTGATAAATCTTTCATAAATCACACAATACTGTGTACTCAATCCATTCACCATCAAAACCATGTACTCAATCCATTCACCATCAAAACCATGCTTAAAATTGGTTCAAAGATTTTGGATTAATGGAAAAAAAAAACCACTCTTGGGATCAAAAACTCAAAACAAATAACTAAATACCTAGGAGAAACCCTTATGATCACTATTTAAAGATTTCCCAACATGCCTCCCTATATGTTGCTTACAAAGATCAAGAGCTATAAAATTTTCTCAAACAAGTGACTTCAAACACTAAATATTCATGAAAGCACGCTCAAATTCATCCCCTCCAACCTCACTAGAATCCACGGCCAAATAGGGAGAAAATTTTCATTTAAGCATTTCACCAAACACCTTACATTCTAAACCCCAAATTGAGAGAAAATACTCATGTAAAGGGGGGCCGACAAGTGTACAGAAACTAAGCATGAGACCACACACCTAAGAAAGATTTCCAAGACCACTTAAAGAAAGACTATCAGAACAAAAAATGCAATGATTTTCACCACTTTCCCATCACCATTTAGAAGAGATGGAGCACAATATCACATTTTGTAATGAATGTTGATGATATCGTCAACTCGATTGATGTGATATAGTCAACTCTATTGACGTTACCATCAACTGGTGTGATTTCATCTAAACAATATGTATGGACAACCATCTTATTATTTTATATTTCTTCTTCATAAAACTATTTAACCGCCAAACACTAATGCTCACGATAATATATAAGTAAATAGTGTAAATTAATTTGAGATTTTTCCAACTCAAATTGCTTATATGGTATGCAATCTACTTGCAAAATTGAACGAATCACTAAAATGCCTTTTGACTTAAAAATAAATCAAATCTTAAGGTTGACCGACTTCAATAAGATAAGGGGTTTTTACGAAATAATTAAATTTATATTATGTTTAACGATTTTAGGAAGAAAAATAACAAAACTATAAGTAAATTGTTTATATATATATTTTTTGACAAAAATACTCAAGTTGATGATATCATCAAGACTACGATATCGTCAAGTGCCTGCACTAAAATCCCAATGTGAAATATAAATTCTTAACTACATTTCATCTTCTTCATGAAGAACTTTATCTTTTTCTTTTCTTCATTTTATGAGTTATTTTCTTTCATTAATTTTCCTTGAAACTAGTTTGCAAAGCAAATTTATAAGATGTATGTTTATTTTTTATTCTTTTTTTTTTTTTGTTCTTTCCATCCTTTTTAGGCAAAATGTTAACTTTCTTGTTTTACTCCCATAAAAATAAGTGCACCTTCATCATCCAAACTCACACAAGCCTGCATGCACTATTTTCACATTTCATTTGACATCATTTTCATGACCATCAAAACAACACACACTTATTCACAATTCAATAATAATTTACAATGCTCATCAAACGAATCATGAATATACCTATTTCACACTTCAACATCCATGCCTTCATTCAAACCATATTCATGGCCTAAGGTTCATTCAGACATTTCATTGAACATATTATATCCCATTGAATACATTCCTCGGTTTTGTCTCCATTTTGCTCAAATAAGATGAACAAAAGAAGATGAGAATTAAAGGAAATGAAATAAAGAATAAAGAAGAAGAAATCATTGCCTACATGAGTTCCCAAATCCCCAATCCCTTTTTCTCTCTCATTAAAGGGGAGGAAGATAAAATGGCGTTTGAAATCAACGGGCTTAGGGTATTTTACAGAAGAACAAGTTGACTATATCATCAACTAGGGTATTTTCATAAAAAAGATAGGTACAAATCACTAACTAGTTATTTTATTATCTTTTTTCTTCATAATATGATTTAATTAGAGTTTAAAATTAATTATTTCTAAAAAATCCCATAATATAATCATTGTGGGATTGCGGAACATTGTAATGATAGTGAAACCTGTTAAATGACCACGTAACTACGCTATACGGATTGCATGCAACCAATTTATTTGTCTATATCTGGTAAACTATATAAGTAGTGGGTCTTGCTTAATAGACACTACATCAAAAATCGTGTGGCCGTCGTTTTACCATAAAAACCGACATCCCCGGCCATTGTTAATTTCGTTATCATATTTTAAAAAGCGACGGCCAAAAAGGCCATCGGGAAATGCCTCTTTTATATTTTAAGATTTTATTTTATTTTTAAGTAAAAAGATAAATGATGGCCATGGCCGTCGATTATGATTTGGTGTCGTTGTCCCGCATTTCTTGACGGCCAGGGGCCCTTGGTTTTCATCATAGAACAAGAGGCCAATGTCTTTTATGATTTTTGATGTAAAGGATTGGTTTGATGTGATGAGTCCCATTATCATCCTCATCAAAGCCTTATTCCAATCATATTGGGTCGGCTACATAAATTTTGTTTCTCCATTCTGTTCTATTTTGAGCCAAATCATTCGATAAGTTAAACTTCTTCAAATCTGAATCAATAACTTCCATCAATGTTTTCTTCGGCTTACCCCTCCCTCTTGATGGGCCATCCACTTGTATAGTCAAACTTTTTCTTACTAGTGCCATTACCGGCCTACACTCAACATGTCTAAACTATCTTAAATGGATTTCTTTAATCTTTTCTCCTATTTGTGCTATTCATAAATGCTTTCGAAAGTGCTCATTTCTAATTTCATATTTCCTAGTTTTACCACGCATCCACCTAAGCATTCTCATTTCCACTACATCCATCTTAATTAGCCAACATTCTGTTCCATATGTCATAACTGGTCTAACCACTATCCTGTAAAATTTGCCCCTCAATTTCTTTGGCATTCGTCTGTCATAAAGTACTATAGAAGTTAGTCTTCACTTCAGTCATTCAGCTTTTATCCTATGCTCCACATTTTCATCAATCTCCCCATCCTTACTAATCATTAAACCTAGGTACCGAAAAGAATCTCTACATAGTATCTCATGGGTTTCAATTTTAATAATGGTTTCAACACTTTATATATGTCCACTAAAGTTGCAATCCATATATTCTGTCTTTGCACGACTTATTTTAAAACCTTTAGATTCTAATGCCCCCCGCCATCTCTCAAGTTTGCATTTACACCATCTCTTGATTCATCAACCAATACTATATCATCTGCAAACAACATACACCATGGTATTTTTTCTTGAATATGCACAGTTAACTCATTCATAATTAATGCAAAGAGATAAGGGCTTAAAATTGATCCTTGATGTAATCCTACAATTTCAGGGAATCCACATGTGGTTCTCACATTTGTTACTGCTCATTCATACACATCCTTAAAATTTTCAATGTAACTTATAGGGACATTCATTTTCTTTAAAACCCACAAAATTAAATTCTCGGTACCCTATCATAGGCTTTTTCCAAATCGATAAAGACCATGTGTAGATTTTTCCTTTTTGCTCGATATTTTTCCATTAATTGTTTAAGTGAAAAGATAACTTCCATAGTTGATCTCTCTGGCATGAAGCCAAATTGATATAATGAGTCTCATACTGAGACAAAACCACAAAGAGTGTAAGATTTTTTATGTAGGCAAGTGAGTTGCTTATAGTAAATCCCAAGGTAAGATGTGTAGGATATTTATTTAGTGGGTCTAAGATAGATGCAAATACTGGTATAGTGGTTGCATCCATCCATATCCCTTCATCTAGTAGTTCTATACATTAAGTTGCTGGTCAGTATTTCTTCATGTAGGTTTCATGTAGATGGTTGAATCTAGTGGGTTCCACATAAATAATAGAAGATGGGTATTATATTTTATCTAATAAGTCCTAGTCAAGTTAATCATCCGGACAGGCAAATTTAACTCCGAAGTTTTTATGGGATGTGGGGCCACACGGTTTTAAAACACATGATGTTGAGTTAGTAAGGAATTTAACCTATAAGCTTAGTCTGAGTTAATAAGGAATTTTACTTATAAGCTTAGTGGCAGACCAGAGAAATTTTGTTGCGGGGTGGGGGGGGCAAAACGCTCACCATCACCCCTAGCCCAACCTCCCGAATTTAAGTCGTTCTCCCGCGGTCTATGTTACCTACCCCAGCCTTTGGCCATCCTGCAAGCTATAGAAATGCAGAGTGCACGAAGTCTTATTACTCGGCTTACATACAGCTGTCGTTAAAAGAGAGGCCTCATTAATCAGGCTTACATATAGCTGTTGTCCAAACCACATCATCATTTGTAGCTACCACCACCCATGTTCATCTTCCCTAGCCGTCTTTCCCTTTCCTCCATCCCCTCTAACTATGGCTGCAAACGGGTTGTGCAAGGTGACCTTAATGTATTGTGCTCCTCTCCATCTGGAAATGGCGATAAGGGATGGGGGTTATTCGTTTTGGGTTGAGGGGGCATGGGCCAGTGGCCCAGTTACAACTAGCATCATTCTTTAGAATCCAAAGGGTCCACTGCCCTATGGATCCAATGTGGGTCCATCCCTGAACTCAATATAAGAATTTAGATATTTTCGATGTGAGATTTGAACACATTTCGCGGGGCTAATCGAAGCATTTCACCATTACGTACCCTTGCGGATTCCTCTATTTTGGTTTACATGCTTGCGCACTAAGGCCTTAGCCCGATCTTTCCTCTAGAGATTACCCAGGCAAATTAAGATCTCACAAGAAGAATCATCAATTCTTAACCAGTTGCACATGCGGAAAAGGTAGCTCGCACGCGGAAAAAGGAAGTCCACACATTCGGAAAAGCTTGTTTATGTGAAAATAGAATAAACAAGATTTGAACCAGGCAGGTGAGAATAGTCATTCCTTACCACTTAGATAAAAAGCCATTCTTACTACATAACAAGTTGATGAATAGGATTTGCTCAAATCTATGCACAGGTGAGAACTACCAAAAACATATCATATTCAAAGCAAATGAGGTCCATTTATATGACTTTGTCAGCTTGATCGTAGGAAAGTGTCAAAATATGAAAATAATATAAAAGATTAAGAAAAGTGAAAAATCCAAAATCTAATTGTGCATGATGATCAAAGAAGAGCATGCGTTTCGTTGTCCCTATAGTAGTCCTGTTAAACTATTCAATCCCTCAGTTTTAACTCATCAGATTTTAATGGCTACATAAAGTGGGCAGCGCAGCAAGGAAGTTGTAAGACGGTAAACAAGGGAAGAAAGATGGATAGATTGCAACAGCAAAGTGGAGATGTTATACCTGGACAAAGATCTCAAGACTTCTACTAATAATTAGAGCCCGAAATCTTGAATTAAGGGCAAGTTATTCTTCAAAAAATACCCCCCATTGTTAGTAGTTACAAAGATGAGGTAAAGCAAGAGAAATCTCACGTCAACTTTGATACGCATGCAGGTCTCTGATTGTCAACATCGAGATCGCCTCCTCCTGGGTCAAACCTTAAATAACTGGTTCGTGTCAAAGTAGGACTCGAGTCGATTCAAAGGAAAAAGATGTTTGTGAAGGATTGGATTCAGGGGGTGGGCTCCATGTGTGTGTGAAAGTCATGGGCATTAGCAGAAAGGACAATGTGGAGCATCTTCATATTTCATACCTACCCCACGCTTCCCTTCCCCAAACCCACTTCCTACTATTATATTATCATTACATCGTTTAATGGCAACCACCTCACATCAGTAAGTCCGGCGTCCTTGCAATAGCATGCCATTGACCAACGGACCACTTGTCGTGTGGTTATTATTGTCACACCAATCATCATTATCATTACTATCAAAGTTTTATTCTAATTATATTAAAGTCAGTCACATGAATTCTATTTTTTCATTCTCACATATTTCAAAAAAAATTATTAGATAAGTTAAATTTGAATTACACTTCTTTAGATTCAATTTTACTACAGTTATCTACGTTTGCTTCGGCTTACCCTTTTTCTTGGTGCATCGTCAACCCCTATGCCAAACTTTTTCTTACCATCTTTATTGCCGACCTACATTCAATATGCCCAATTGATGCTATCCTTAAATGCTCTCAAAGCACTGTCGAAAACATTTAATATTCTCATCTTTGCTATATTCATTATATATATATGGTGCTTCTTGACTAGCCCATAAGTCATAACTAGTATAATCAGTTAGATTTACCATATTTACATGATCAACTTGAACGGATCAAATTTGCATAACACTATACATAATATATATTTGTACTTGGCTTCATAGTATGTTGAGAGTCTAAAGAAGACCAAGTCATACAAGCAAGGTTTACAACTCATTTTTACTTCTCTTTAAAAAGTGCAAGTGATGAGAGAGCCAAACAGTAATTTTTTCAAGTGAAGCAAATTACCATAGGCCCATATATTTATAAATCTCCATAATAATTTCATTTTCATCATGGAACTCATAATCTCATTAGAATTATCCATCTTATTAGTAATTTGCGTATGAAGCAACTGTTAGTTTCTAAATCCAATAGGGTTTTCAAATACCAAAAGAAAGAAGAGTTTTTAATTACTTTGAACTCCAGAGGTGGGACCCATGCATGGACGATCAAGTGGACTACACCTCCAATGGTAACATAATCACTTCAACATTCTGCCCCATAAGCCATAACTGATGTAATTACTATTTTGTAAAAATCCTCCTTCAATTTTATTGATATTTGTTTATCACAAAGTACTTTAGAAGCAAGTTTCCACATTAACCATGCTGCTTTTCTTTTATGTTCAACATTTTCGTTATTCACCCCATCCTTACACACTATTGTCTAATAAATAAATAAATATAAAATGTTGATAGAAACTCGCAAATTCTTTTATTCTTCCTATTTTTCTCATGATAATTTCATTTTTTTTCTCGGTATTTGGAGCTTTGAATATCATATATTATCAACTAAATACCATTTAAGGTATACATTGAGATATTTTCGGGATATGGACAATATTTGAACAATTATACAATGTTGCTTATTGGAAGGGCTCAAATCAGGAAATCTGGACATGAACCCTCTTTTTAGACACATTTTACAATTGGGCCCCAGTAGGGGTGTTATGGGAAGAGGTTCTAGTTATGGCTCAATTTTAAAAGGGACATGATAATGGCCCTAAAAAAAGAACTCTTCCCACTCACTCATTAAAAAGAAAAAAACCCAAATGCCCCAACCCTCTTCTTTCCCCACTCACCTTCCCCACCGCCCCCTCTTCCTCCTTCGACGATTAACAACTCCAGCAAATTGTCTCCTCCCTCTCCCTCTCCTTTTTCCTCTCCTCCCCCTCTCTGCTCTATATCTCTCCCCAACCCCCTCTATTCACTCTCCCCGCTATCAAACACACACCCCGCCTCCCCCACCACCACTCAAACCCCCCACCTCAGCTCGATCCCTCCCCTTCTCTATTCTCGATGTCTCCCTCCCCCTCTCCCTCCCTCTCCCTCTCCCTCCCCCTCCCAGTTGACAACAACGATAGATCGGGCCGCCTGATCTCTTGGCACCATCGATTGGGAGGGAGAGAAAACAGAGAGGGGGATGGATTGGGTGGCAAAGGTGGGGAGGGAGAGAGAGAGAGAGGGAGGAAGAGGGAGAAGGAGGGAGGAAGGGAGAGAGGAAGGGAGAGGAAGATGGAGACCAAAGAGAGGGAGCCAGTGGGAGAGAGTGGTGAAGGTGGTGCGGAGTGGGCGAAGGGTATGGTCAGGAAGAGGAGGAGGTGAGTGGGGAAAGAGGAAATGGTAGTTTAGGAATTTAAAAAATAAATTTGGCTAAGGGGGAAGAGTCCCTTTTTTAGGGTAAATAGCAAGTCCCATCTTAAAAACATATGCCTATTTCCAGGGCTACTCTGACTCGGGCCACGACTCCATGATTAGAGCCAGGCCTACCTAAAATATGTTAAGCCCAAGCCATAGCCTGAGCCCAGCCCATCTAGTTAATCGGCCCCTAGCCCGATTACTCTCTCTCTCTCTCTCTCTCTCTCTCTCTCTCTCTCTAAAGAGAAGAGGATTACAAACGCATCAAAATATTCGAGTCCATCTAGGCCTCATAGCATCTATGGCCCCACTCCCAACCGGTATGTCCAAAACGAACACACAAAAAGTTCATCCACCATTTCATCTCTACAAGATCCTCCTGCTCCCTTCTCACAACTCATGATGATCATATTTGCATCCGTTGGCTACCTCGGATCCACCTCTCTCCTATTTGAGGAACATGAGCATCCTTAATCCAAGCTCGGACCATAGATTAAACCGGCACAAATCCTACTCCAAACCTGGATCACATACAAAAACCTGTGCCCAATCCTGGCCCATATTCTTGAGCTTTTAGTCTGATTCCAATGCAGTTGGTTTAGATCCACTTCGAGTCTCGGTACAGTGAACACTAATAGGGTCTGGGTACACCTCGAACCTGACCCAAATATAAGCTGTATATACATTCCCATTCATCACATAATTCCTACCTTACATTTAAAAATAGGTCACTCGAGCCCACTGCAGAGTCCAAGATGCCTTAATGCCCAAGCCCAATTTCGGGTAAATGGGACTCAACAGGCATGCACAAATACTATGCTCGTTATAATTGGATCAGACCCGGGCTAGATTTGGGCCCATCCCCACCCTTGTGCTAGTAATTACTAAACCAATCAAACTGTTAATATTGACTTTCAGAAGCTAGCACTTGGATTTTATATAATCTCGCATTTTCGGGAAGGGCTCAACCATTTGGGAGAAAGACGGGCCTGTGGGACCCACCTAGAGCAAGCCACTGATGTGGAGGCAGGGAATTGGAAGATCTCTGTATGGCATATTTGTGAAAAAATTAGGCACCTTCTAATCATGGGAATTACAGCTTTCAGAGCCTCATGAGCTATTCCTAGCCTTTATATTAATGTAATGAGTACCAAATTTGCAGTATCAATCAAAGCTTTACAAGACTCGGATGAGTGACAATCATGGAAGGATGCCAATTCACGATAAGTTTTAGAGTCTTTTAATGGATCACCGGGGCCAAGTGGGCTCCACATAATTGGTCATTCCATACTTCAAAAGGGCATGTCACATCTAAGCCCAACTTAACATAATCTTGTCCACTCTAGCCCACGTGCACGCATAGGGAGTTAGCATCATGATGTTGAGACTATCACAGCCGTACCCAGACAGACGAACAGGCCCATGCTGGTGGGATCTTACATTCACAATCCCTCCTACCTTAACATGATATTGTACACTTTGGCTCACGTGTGTGCACGGGAACTTTCTAGGAGGTCACTTGTCTCTCAACATGATACTATACACTCTGGCCCACTTGTGTGTGAGGGAACTTTTTAGGAAGTCACTTATCTTAATACTACTTCCACCCGAACATGCTTAACTCCAGAGTTCTTATGGAATCCGAGGTCGCACGGCTTTAAAATGCATTATGTTGAGTTAATACAGTTTTGACTTATAACCCCAAGGTCAAAACATCGCTATCTCTTATGTGAGAATTAGTATTGTCCAGACCCCTTGGGAGACAGACACACAGACAGTCCTAAGTAGGTGAGATCTCACAGCATGCCATCTAAAAATTTTCAGCATACATCCCGAGACCACTGCAGTAGGGTAGTGAAAGGACTAGGCTAGGCCGGGCCCCGGGTTGTCTTAACTCTACCCTTAATATATGCAGGGACGGACCTAGGCATGCCAAAGCTATCAGAGGGACTCATTATCTAGGCCCTTCCCCTACCCTTAAGGACAAGGGCTGGCTCAGAGCCTCAAAACAAGAAAACTATTACCTTTTAGGTTTTTTACATTGTGACCCTAAATCGAGTAAGGACTATGCATTATCTTGTCTTACCTTAATTGCGAAGCAATCATTAAAAGGATATTTGGAGAAAATAAGTTGTCTTTAAAAAGTTACTTTTATCAAATAAAGTCATACGTACTTTGGTAATTTGGGTTCTAGACTTGCAGTTTTATTAATTTTATCAAATAAGGAAAATGGTTAAAGAGTTTGATCTATTTTACGGGAGTTTCCACGTGCAAAATCATTTTGGTAGTGTCTTATCTTTGAAAATCTTAAACTATTTACATTCACATACCTTTTTTATTCAATTTGCATTATTTTCAATTTAACACTAATTTGACTATTAAGCGTTGTTGGATTTCGGTCACAAAAATAAACTTTCTTAAAAAGTAATATTGGTTTAGACTTTTAATAATTAAAACTTACAATTATTTAATTAAAAGGATATTTGGATCACTCCATATCCTTAAAGTTCAAACACATATACTCTTCAAAAAAAAAGAAAAAAACAAACACTCTTAAAAAAAAAGTTCATATGCATATAAACTACCTTTATGAATTTATTGGCATTTCAAGTAACACTACAGAGGAAAAATGAATCATTATTAATAGGAAAGAATACACCTCCTTTTCGACTAACAAGAATCTATAAACATAATATAAAAATCCTAAATAAGATGCCAAAAAAACTAGAAAAAGGGAATTAGAAGCAACCAGGCAACACTTTTTGCTTATATATTAAGTACAATGCCTCACTTAAATAATTAAATATAGACAAAATAAACCAAATATGTGTGCATATTTTTAGAGCATTTCGTAATGGGTAAGTGGGTATGAAATTGCCTTTATATCCCCACTTTTATTAATAATAAGTGACTATTATAAGGGCATTTTAGTCTATATTCATACCTACACACACCAGCACACACATTTGTTACAAAAAAAATAAATAAAAGCAGGAGGGTCAGGGTCATGGTTGGGTTGGGTGAGTACTATCCAAGCCCGAACCTCAAATTTCAGGCCTGTAAAAATTTGTTCAAGCCCGGCCATATGAGTAACAAAAGCCCTCATTTTAAGGGCTTTTAGAAGGCTGGGCTGGGCCGACCACCTATCTGAGGGCCAACTCGACAGTCCTACATTGTAGGATTGTTCTATATGGCACGTATCGGGCCCATCACAAACCATATTAACCAGTTCATCTACACGGGCCAGTTCAACCGGATACGATGAATCCAATGTCAGACTTCTACAGCCATACTGCATAGGGTGGGATGCATTATTTGAACTCAATTGATGAAGCCCGGAGGGAAAACCTGGGCAAACGAATTTTTATACTTGGGCCCATATTTTAACTTCTAGGCTTCTGGTCTCGATCTCAGCCGAACTGCAAGACCAATAAACACTATAAAACATGCCCGAACAAGTCTGCCTCATTTGTCAGAGGGAGGTAAGAAAAGGGCAAGAACAACCTATTCCATTGAAATCTGGACCATGGGCCACCTTTCAGGGTTCCAATCCCATGCAGCTGAATTGATATTCAAACTTCCCAAAAATTATGAAAGAGTGGATTATTGGCCTGCTGCCAATTCCAGGAGGCACAAGTGAAAATAGGGTTACAAATGGGAATCTCATTATTTGAGTATCCACAGTCTCTAGTTCTGAATAAAGCAGGTTTGAAACTTAATTTTCAATCCAAGAGAAATTTGGAACCGGATCCAGAACATTCGGATCCAAAATTGGATCCTTGTATGTTTGACCCAAGCATCCAAATGCGGGACTAACATTTGGATATCAAAAGTATCTATAGATTTTAAGGATCTAAATAGCTAGAGGTCATGTTTAAATTTGATAGTCTACTACAGTTACAGAGTCATGAATTTCTATTAGAGGGGGCAAAAAAGAATTAAAACTTTCAATAAGCAAAAGATGTACAATTTGTTACAAAGTTTGTTAATATAAACACTTATACATCAATTAGTCATTCGACTTCATCAACATTAGTCAATTAGGAATGAGAATTAGTGACCTTTTTTAATTTTTTGACCATCTTTGTTTTTTTATTTTTTTATTTTTTTAAATTGCAATATTTTGTATGATGTTGTAAGATAAAATCAATCATGTCTTCAATCAGATGGTAGGCCCCAGTACTATTGACATGAAAATTTTAGGATATATCATTAGAGAGGACATTATTCATTTTGAAAAGATAGGATTATAATTATGCGTGCCTTGCAATAGATTTTTGGCGATCTATATGTTAACAGATAATAGTATACTTTGATATGCAATCCTTTTTTTTTTTTCATAGCTCGTTCACTTCACTCTTTTGTCAAAAATTCTAACCTAAAATAAGATAGCGGGCCATAAGTGGTAAGTAATGAAATAGATAGGTAATAATAATAACCCATAAAGATTACCCTCATTGGATCTAGTGGGCCATCAATCTTCCCGATGTTGTCTAATTTATTCATTTACGTAGTCTTAAGCCCTGTTTGACAAATCTTATCTTTATGAAATAGATCTGTGTGGAATAGATCTATATAGAATAGATATTACTTTTAAACAGTTTCGTAAGTACAACTTACATTTTGAAATACACATTTTAGAATCCTACAGTCTAAATTCTTTTTTTGGTTCTTGTGAATTCCTCAAGATCCACAATGAATTAAGGACTCAAATTTGGTCCCATAAATGTTCTTAGTCTTAGGAAGAGGATCAATGGTTCAACTCTTGAAATTCAAGTCCACAAAATTCAGAAAACAGTCCACATTTTTTTACCAATAGCTTGAGATTGGTGAATAATCAACAGTTCAAATTTCATACAATGGCCATAGTTTAGCTTCTAAAGAGGATCAATGGTTTTGATTGAAGTTTAGAGGTCCACAAGCACATAAAAAAAAAAGCATAAGATCCGAATGGATTTCATTAAGTGAAAACCAAGGCACTTCAAACATTATAGGATCAACGGTCTAAATTGTTTCTTCAATTGCACGAGACCCACTGTGAATCAGAGGTTGAAATTTCATATCCTAGCCATTCTTGGGCTTCTACAAGGTCTCGGTGGTCTTGATCTTGTTAAAGGGGTGCACAAAAGCCTTGAAATGTTGATCCAATGGTTTACAATTATTTACAATTATCTTGAGATTCGTAAATCATCAACAATTCAATTTGATACTATAGCTGTTTTTAGAATTCTTAAGACTTTGAACGATTTGGATCATCATTTAGGGCCCCCAATTTTGAAAATATTAAAAAAACATGGTGAGGAGTTTTGAGCACTATAGATTGACCTCTACGTGCTTCAAGCGATAGGGTCTATTGCAAATATCCTGAAATTTGGAGCTTTGCATTTAAGAGTTTCCATGTCTTAAGGAGTTTTGAAATGAAGCATGTAAATGAGGCTACCAAACAGTTTTTGAAAACGCTTTAAGAAAGTAAGTGCTTGGTAGTAGACATTCCAAACAATTACTCAGATTTTCAATCCAATCAAATTCAAATCAATAATCTTGGTAGACTTAAACAACATGGCATCAAAAAGTCTTAGAAAATAAAATAAAATAATGAACAACATCAAGAAGTAATTATATTTAATAAAAATAAACAACACATGAAGAAAAAAATTTAATGCATGCATCTAAATATACTCATCAAAGAGGCATCTATTGAACTCAAGTAAAAAAGAAAAAAAAAGAAAAGAAAGAAAAGAAAAAAAAAACAAAAGGCAAATATACTGAAAAACTATGCTCTATTTGAGATACAAATGAGCTCAAAGAGGAGAAGAAAGAGGAGTCAAATATTGTCTAAAGATTAAGAAATAAAAAGATAAATTTGCCCCAAATTCTCTTGTAATTTTATTAATTGGCTATAGCAAAAAATGAGGAGGGGAAAAAATAGAAAAAAGAAAAAACTAGCCATAAAAAAATTTAAAAGACTCAATCTCTTATCAAAATTTCAAAAAGTTGAGGAGGTACAGTTGCCCCTCCTCACCCCTACTTACATCTGTCCCTGGTGTCCTAAATCTTTAATCATATGCCTTTTGACTGTCCCACTTGTAAATTTTTAAAAAAATATTTTGAAGATCTTTTATCTGATAATACTAATGTATTTTACATCTTATTTCAAGTATAACAAATAGGTTCCACATTGAATTGGGGTCCCAAAATGGAATCAGAGCTGTTGAGGTCCATATGCACCCTAGTTTCGTGTGAAATTGAAGCATTTTTTATCAGTGTTGTGAAATTGCATCTCCAAGCAGATCATGTATTGTTTTCATTACAATTCAACATAGTGCATATTCATTTCCATCTTAGTACATTTCCTTTTTGACATTTTTTTTCATGATCTGGACCTTAATTTTATTTCATTCCTCTTGATAGAAACAAACATGCCTTAGAGCCTACATGGACGCCTATTAGTGTGTAAAGAAATGACAAGTAATAGGGTCAACGAACTTTATACTTATTGTGAAAAAAAGCATGATCTCATTATAATTTTAACAAACTTGAGAATTGTTGCAAAAAGTCTCATCTCCATTTATAATGTTTTTCAATCAAATCAACATCCTCAAACTGACGGACTCTTGCCCTACTGTTGGTGAGGTTCTGCATTCTTAATTAGTTGAACTAATGCACACAACCTTCACACCTGTTTCCTAACCAACTGAACTATGGTTTAGGATCTTATGAGAATCACGTTATTTGGGTTATAAGCAAGTGGAGCATGCCCTCTTATTGTAACCATTTATTTAACACCTTCAAAATTAATAATTTTTATTTTTATTTTCTTGGCTTATCATTTCTTTTTATACCCAGCTACAGGGGTTGGAACCCCACCACCTGGTAAGGATAATAAACCTTCGGGTGTGTTGAGAAAGCCCAAGGCTGAGA
The DNA here is from genome assembly GCA_037013555.1 of Sextonia rubra. NCBI lineage: Eukaryota > Viridiplantae > Streptophyta > Magnoliopsida > Laurales > Lauraceae > Sextonia > Sextonia rubra. The sequence continues at coordinate 9,838,784 of JASUAD010000007.1, read as the reverse complement.
AAAGGTAGCATGTCCAAAGTTTAAATCTTGATAACTATATGAGAATTGACACCTCTTACCTCAATCTCCTTGCCTTGTCACTTGCTAATTGTCAATTGCTACATTGGTAATATTTGTCTTTAACTGAATCTGGTCCACCTGAGACAAATTGGAGGTGTGTTATCTTTGACCGGGTTGACAAGTTTGATGCATTCATGGGTTAGGACAGGCCTCCTAAGGGATATCCAAGCCTAGTCCAATTTTAGAAACACAAAGCCATTCGTCTCAAACCCAACTTGTAGATTACTGTCCTGAGCCCAACCCACCTCAATTTTGATAGGCACGGCTCATGTGCCTGCTCATTTAGTCAATCGGGCTGGGCCAGCCACGCTAGGCCGAGCTTTCTATCACTTGTTTCTTTCTGCAGCTGCATTACTAAACTATAAGCAATAATTACTTTACTCATGTCGGGCTAGGCGAGGCTTTGGGCTTCTATCACTTAGTCCAAGTCTCCAAATTTAAAATGCTGATCTGGTCCAATTAAAAAAAAAACCGAAAATAACTGGACCAATCGACCCCGGGCTGGCCCGAACCATGAGCACCAAAAATTAGTTTAATGGCCACAATCCAAGTAACCCAAACTATGTTCCTCAAAACCCTAAAACCCTGTACCCAGCCTGCAATTCCATCATATATAAGTCCTATAAAACCCTAAAACCCTCTCGCTCTTCTCCATTGGCATTCATTACCCTTTGCTCTTCTCTACTACACTCTTTCACTTCCAGACCCAGAAACAAATGGCTTCTTCTCCCACTCCCCCTCTCCCGCTCCCTCTCCCTCTCTCAGAGACAAAGAAGAAGAAGAAGAAGCAGAAACATCCCAAAGAGGCAGAAGCAGAGGCAGAGGCAGAAGCAGAAGCAGAAGCAGAAGCAAAATCTGTCTACCCCAAACAAGCTCCATCAACGATTTCTTCCATTGAAGCAGACGACCCATCACAGAAAGACTACCTGATCAAGCCCCAATCCTTCACTCCGTCTCTCGACACGTCCCAGTGGCCGATCCTCCTCAAGAACTACGACCGGCTCAATGTCCGCACCGGCCACTACACCCCTCTCCCCACCGGCTACTCCCCCCTCAAGCGCCCCATCGCCGAATACCTCCGGTACGGCGTCCTCAACCTGGACAAGCCCTCGAATCCCTCGTCCCACGAGGTCGTGGCGTGGATCAAGCGCATTCTCCGTGTCGAGAAGACCGGCCACAGCGGCACCCTCGACCCCAAAGTCACCGGCAACCTCGTCGTCTGCATCGACCGCGCCACCCGCCTCGTCAAATCCCAGCAGGGCGCCGGGAAGGAGTACGTCTGCATTGCCCGCCTCCACTCTGCCGTCCCAGATGCCGCCAAGGTCGGAAGAGCGCTCGAGACGCTCACCGGCGCGGTCTTTCAGCGCCCCCCGCTCATCTCTGCTGTCAAGCGCCAGCTCCGGATTCGAACCATCTATGAAAGTAAGCTCCTTGAGTATGACCCTGATCGCCATTTGGTTGTTTTCTGGATTTCTTGCGAGGCGGGCACCTATGTTAGGACGCTCTGCGTCCACCTAGGCCTAATTCTCGGGGTCGGAGGGCATATGCAGGAGTTGCGCCGAGTGCGGTCTGGGATCTTGGGTGAGAAGGATAACATGGTTACAATGCATGATGTTATGGATGCGCAGTGGGTGTATGATAATTTCCGTGATGAGAGCTATTTAAGGAGGGTGGTTATGCCGCTTGAAGTTGTCTTGACCAGCTACAAGAGGCTGGTGGTGAAGGACTCTGCCGTGAATGCTATTTGCTACGGTGCCAAGTTGATGATTCCCGGCCTCTTGAGGTTTGAAAATGATATTGAGAATGGGGAGGAGGTCGTCCTCATGACGACCAAGGGAGAGGCCATTGCATTGGGCATTGCAGAGATGACCACAGCGGTCATGGCCACTTGTGATCATGGAGTTGTTGCCAGGATCAAGAGGGTGGTGATGGATAGGGACACTTATCCTAGAAAATGGGGGTTGGGTCCCAGGGCATCGATGAAGAAGAAGATGGTTGCGGAAGGGCTGTTGGATAAGCATGGGAAGCCAAATGAGAAGACACCCGCCGAGTGGTTGCGGAATGTGGTGCTCCCGCCAGGCGGGGATAAAATGATTGCGGGCCTAGCTGCTGCCGCCGAACCAGGCATTGGAAAGGAAGAAACAAGGGTGGAAGATAAAGTGGAGAAGAAGAAGAAGGAGAAGAAACATAAGGATGGAGAGGATGGTGATGGGCGGAAGCGTAAGTTGGAGGAAATCGATGGCAGCCCTCTTGCAGTCACTAAGAAGCTTAAAGCAGAGGAAGGTGAGAAAGTTGTTGAGAAGGAAGAAGAGAAGGATAAGAAAGGAAAGGTGGAGATGGAGGAGGTGAATGATGTTGAAAAGAGCGAGAAGAAGAAGAAGAAAAAGAAGGATAAGTTGGTATCTTCTGATGAAGAGAAGGTAGACAAGAAAAAGAAGATGAAAGAAAAGGCGGAATCCTCTGATGAGGAGAAGGCTGAAAAGGAAAAGAAAAAGAAGAAAAAGAAGAGCAAAGATGTTGTGAATGACAATGGAGAGGCATTACCTTCTGGCACCGGCGAGAATGATGAGGAAGCAGATGGAAGCGCAAAGAAGGAAAAGAAGAAGAAAAAGAAGAGTAAAGACAAGGAGTAAGAGAAACCATGTTCAAAAAAAGACAATGAGTAAGAGAAGGTATAAAGGGCTTTGTTTCCCTCCAAGATAACACTCATTTGTATGATTTTTATATATCATCTGCTCACCAGTTGGGTTTCTCGGCTTTTTAAATCAGAATGTATGTTCCCGCAAAGCTATTTTTGTTTGTAGCTCTGCATAATAGACTGGTTTTTATAGCGTAGAGAATATTATGAATTGTTTCATCTTTGAAGTCTGTCTTATGTACTGTAGGAACTAGTTAATTTCTGAGCTTGGTTTTCTATAATAAACATGCATTTGGTTACATTTTTTTTTTTTTACTTTCTAGGTTGGGTAAGAGTTACTTTTTCAATCTTTATACATCAAAGTTGGGAGTATTTCATAGTGAGGTTGTTTTACTGTTTTATCAATTGCTTATTATTCTTCCATCACATCCCATTGCCACATTAATAATGAGGTTGTCATTTTATTCTGAAGTATGTGGAACATACAAATACATACGTTGCTCTGACATGTTTGTGATGTCAGTTGTTATGATGTGTTATGTTATATATAAATATATTAGTTTGAAACTCTTAAGTATAAATATATTTGTTATTCAATGTGGTAACGAGTTATGGTGTGAGCAGTGGGATCTATAGATCTGTATTTCATTTTAAATATTAGAATCTTATTGTATATCAAACTTTGTTTCAAAGGCTTCCCTTGCCTGTTTTTGGGTTGTTCATTTCTCGTTTCTAGATACTAAATACAATTGAGGAAGCACAACTCTCAGATTGTCAATTTTAATTTAGTATTCCAACACTGGGTACTGTTACAACAAGCCTCAGGTTATGTGATTTGGATAAAATTTGGGGACTTTGTGACCCATTTTAGGTTATGGTATGAGGTCCTGATGACATTATGGTTTTGGTTGGTGAAGGGCTCTTCCCTAACCTCACTAAACTAGTTTTGTTCTCTTGTTGAGGACTCAATTAATGTCTACTAGGAAAAAAACATAGAAGGTTTTGGAGGTCTATACATATATGTCAGGATGGTTAGGACCTGTTTGGCATCATTCCTATTTTGAAGGCCCTCTAGGATGAGAATATTCTATGCTGAAAATGAATCATGAAAAACTCATTTGGTAGCATTTTGTAACACCTATTTCCAACATGCAAAATTCATAAAATGCTTGTTTGCTTCATGGAATTGAATTCCTAATACTTGATGGCAAAAATGAATACCCAACCATCAACTTCATGAATCAAATCCTAGGAAATGAGGGCCTCATCTTCCCTGTATCCTTTCACCGCCATCCATCCAAACAAACAGAGAGAGGAGAGAGGAAAGACGGAGAGAACAGATGAGGCAGAGTACAGAGAACGTGAAGGCAGAGAACATGAGAGAGAGAGAGAGAGAGAGTTCTGTGTGAAATTATCAGAGAGTTCTCCATGAAATAACCACTCCGTGGATCGTTCCACATTTTGTGCTCACAGAAATGATGCCAAACCATGCCCTAATGTTTTTGGTATCTTTAGGAGCAGCAGTAGCAGACTGCAATAGGCGACTGCAATAGGCATTTAAAGAGCAGGGGGTCTTAATGGAATATTATGGTTTCCAGTTCATTGCCTATAATGCCATCTGTTGTCATAATCATGATCTGACTTTTTGTCAACACCCCAATCAGACTACTCCTTTGCCTTCATAGTTAGGTTCTTCTTTTGCCACTTTCCGAGTACCCACCAAATGAAGTTGGTACATTTGCATTTGGATGCCACCTGCCTAAGCTCATTGCATTTTTAAAGCAGTAGGCATTTTTCTGTTTGATCAAGTGACTAACCTCATTTCAGGTCCTTGATTCACATGCCAGAGTGGCATCATGGCTTTGGATCAGATCCATTTCAAACCTACCTTGTCTGCCTTTGTGTTTATCAGCAGGTTATATGTTGAGCCTCTGCACCTAACTGCATTCTTGAGTGCGATGCAGTTGCTTGTCAACAAGCCTCGACTAGTGTTAACACCAGATCCTCACTCCTCACACAACTGGTTGGCTACCACAGCCCATTGAAGAATTGAGAGACCAAATAATCCTTGGGTACTGTCAAGCATTGCAGGCATCCAGTTGGTGGAGCTTAGTGTTTTTCTGAATGGATTTGTTGACAAATGCATTGCAAGCACCAGAATAGGGATGGCAGTAAAAAAAGGTTTCATATGATACAATATGTTGCCTATTTTGAAGTATACGTGCATCATAGGCCATAACTTACTCCCACCATGCAAAACTTTGGCTCCTGCTCACATAACCCACTTCTCTCATATGAGTCTCCTTCTAATCAAATATATATATATATATGCTCAACTGCCCTGTGATCCCACTTTTTGGGTTCATTTGGGGACATCCATGGAATGTGGACTGTGACCATGCAGTATTAGCTTTTTCCATGGAGCACTGAATGCCCGTTCCCCCCAGTCCCACCTAATACCATGTCTTATTTTTTATCTGGTTAATCACCATTTCTGCCAAAGTATTCCAACCTATTAATTCGGGCTAACCTATATGTATCCACTTTCTTTTGCTTTGTCTTGTATAGTTCATGCTCTCTCAATATGATGAGCTGGGTCCCTTCACTTAGAGAGGTATGATATAAAATGAGCAGATATTTGTTGATTGCATTTGGAAAGATAACTTCTTTCGTTTGGTTTACTTCCATAGGTCAGTATCAGTTTTCTTGAATTACTGTGTTTTTGCACCATATTTAATGTGGAACTTGGTAGCCAGAAACTGGGAATCAATGAGTCAGGCATCCGCTTTATTTGATTCTTAGCAAACAGATAAGAAACTAGTAGCATGTGTCCTAGTTCAGTCCTTGGTTGAAAGAGAATGAATTGGACAGAGTGCTTATTCTGCTAAACTGTGTTTTGGTGAGTAATGTGTCTTGGAACATAATTATATCAATTCATGTGGTATAATGATGATCTTATGGAACCTTTTGTTTAATTTGCAGTAAATTTTGATAATCCAAACTGGGGGCAACTGTATCATGTGTATTATCATGTATTCCATGCCCAAAAATGGTTTCATGGGTTTGCTTTTATGGAATATGCATTTTTTGATCAAGCATTTGTTGGTCTACCAAAATGTAGATTTCTTTATATTGGATTAGGGGCATAGTTCATCATTCATTCGATGATGTGGCCAACCAGATCGTCTTGGATTACAATTCACAAGGCAATAGTCTCTTGTGCACCTCCTTACGTAAGCGCTGGGCTTGGATTCGCCACAAGGCCCACAAGCAAAAGTTCTTATGTTTCTGGAGTATACCATATATTGTTAATGAATTAGCATATGCGATCATGCTTCCTTTTGTAAGTGGATTAACGGAGTTTCGCTAGCCTTAACATGCATGATTCAGATGTCGGAATCAGATCCATTCTGGGGCAGGATGGAAATTGATTTGCATGACTATAATTTAATTTTAACCAGAAAAAATATGAAATGAAACCATGCATCAGCTTGTATCTACAGTATGATGTGGCAATACGATATGCATTTATTGCTGATATTGCTGACTTTTTTTTTTTTTTTAAATTCGGTGTGGGCCAATGCACGCTATATATGTGCCCCTGTTTTTAAGAATCATGTTGTATATTCTCATTTCATTCTCAGCATGGCCATCAACATGGTATGTGTATGAGATCCTAGCCTCTTTTTTAGCAGGACATTTCATGGGGACCACTGTCCCAAATCAAGCCTGGCCAGAGGGTCCAAACTTGTAAACTGTTTTTTTTATTTTTTTAAGAAAAGACTTTGAGAAATATTATTAAGAATGACACATGGAATCCACAAGTACATTTTGCGTGATTGTGTTAAGCATTGAATGCCACCAAACCTCTTTGTCTCTCACAAATTTAGCACACCTAGCTAACTTGTGAGCTGCTATATTACTGTCCCTTCTTATGTGAGCAATTTCGTATCTATTGAAATGCTTCAAAGGATCTTTGATTTGCCCAGACTTGTTATTGGCCAAACTTGTAAACCTAGAACTGAATCCAAGATCATTTTCTTCTCGTTATACTGTGGCTTCTTCCATTTATCAAATCCCTGCCATCCAATTCACCCATTTTCACGTTGTCATGCCTCTGGAATTGCTCACCTAATCATCAAACAGCACATTATACATTCTCTGAGATCTGAAACTAAAGCAATGTGAATGAGCCAACATCTCGATGAAGTGGACTCAGAAGTTAAATATGTCAGGTTTGTCTGAGTTTTCTAGACTTAGCTGGATCCACTCAATTTTGTGACCTTTGACTCAAGTCGAGTTTTGTTTCACAATTCACAACATTTGAGATGACTAACATTTTCATCAAATGATAGAAATCCTTGTGCAAAAATAGGGGGCCATTTAGACAATATTGCTAATCTAATATCATCTGATGTGATCTTTTCACTGAGGGTTGGAGTGCTACTTCCTCGGCCTTTCTGGTAAAAGATTAAGAGTACGGTGTTTTTTTTTTCTCTGAACTGCGTATCTTATCCCAACCCTTCTTTGGCACTTCAGCTTGGCAGTATATGATGGATGAATAATCGGTAGCAAGAAAGCTAAATGGGGTAGTGATAAACAAGGCGGTACTATGCTCACAGTGTTTGCCCACAAAAATAGACCATCAATAAGGAGCCATATTACTGACTAGAAAAAAAGGGGAACCATCTTTCTAATGGATAGTCTTGCAAATGGAAGGGGCTATTCTTAAGGTAGTCTTACAAATGGAAGGGGCTATTCTTAAGATAGTCCTACAAATGGATTGAAACAAAGAACAAAGGGTCAACTTTTATCTTTCATTGCCGTCAGTATTTTCTGCTTTTTGGGGGTCAATCAGTCATCAGTAATGAGATCGGGGTTCTTTTAATTGCAACAACGTTAGTAGAATGTATTCGAGGTAAAATTACCTAAGCTGCTGACATCACACTTGTCTTAAAAATCAGTTCCATTTCACTCATGACTCACAAAACTTTACTTGCTCAAACCATATTACTCAGAAACTATCTTCCCAGTAAGAACATATACATGTCCCTAACACTCCTTTATGGCAGAGTTTGACCGACACTTGCTGCATATAAAGAGGCACATAAAAACTGGTACTGGTAAAACAAGGTAATATCAAACAGAGACCACCACTTTGGGGAGACAAATCATCTTGTGATTTGAGACCACCACTCTTATTTCATGCCATCTAACATACTACATAACCAGAAGTTGGTTACTTAGGGGGGCTGGTGATGAATTGACCCTTGTACTTCTGGGCGGCCTGAAGGCTGTCTATGACTCTGCCCCTTGGAAAAGGTGCGGATGTGGCTATTCCACTGTACTTCCTTGCGGCTTCATTGCTGTCTATGGTTGTCAGCTTTTGCGCAGGTACCACGGAAGGAGGTAAAAACTGGGCTTGCTCTGCCCAGGGGACTCTTGGAACTCTTGGTGGTTCTTTCACCGTCTCAAAAGCAGCTCCAGGAGTACTGGTTGGCCTGCTAGTGTATCCGTCATAGACAGGTGGTAAGGCCCAGCCCATGCCGTTGGGCCTATACTCATCTTTGGTCCCTGTGGCGGAGGTTACGAGTGATGAAGGGTTTAATTGTGACTCATTCATTTCAAAGGGGCCATCAATCTTTTGTTGGGGTATGGTCAAAACACTTGGCCTACTCCTCCAGTTGGCCCCGCTGTCATTGGTCCCAGTCCTGCCATCATTGCCAGTGATGTTGGTCCCACTTGTGGACTTAATCAAAGTATTAGAGCCGTTGCTGTTGGCCCCAGCACTTGGCCTATTCCAGGTATTGGTGCCACTGCTGTTTATCACATCAGTTGGCCTACTCTCATTGGTGGCAATGCTGTTTTTGGTCCCGCTAACTGGCATATTCCAGCTGGTTGCACCTGTGGTGGTTCCACCAGCACCAGCACCACTGCCATTCGACCAGTTCCTTGCATCATTGCCAGTGTTGTCGGCTCCACCAATGGGCTTCCGTGCACCAGAGCCGCTATTGTTGGTGCCTGCACTTTGCCTATTCCAGCTACTGGTGCCGCCAGTGCTGTTTATCACATCGGTTGGCCTACTTTCATTTTCGCTAACTGGCATATTCCACCGGGTTGCACCGGTGTCGGTACCACCAGCACCAGCACCACTGCCACTCAACCAGTTCCTTGCATCATTGCCAGTGTTGTTGGTTCCACCCATGGGCTTCCATGCACCAGAGCTGCTATTGTTGGTGCCTGCACTTTGCCTATTCCAGTTACCGGTGCCGCCAGTGCTGTTTATCACATCAATTGGCCTATTGGTGGGGACAGCATTTATGGTCCCACCAGTCAGCCCCCTCCTCCTGTTGGGGCTGTCGTCATCGGTGTTCCCTTCAATTGGCCAACTCCGGCTGTTTGTGCCAGTATCAGTACCAGCACCAGCACCAGCACCAGCACCACCACCGCTGAGGGTACTCAATCTGTTGGGGTTGACATCATTGGTGATCCCACCAGCTAGGTTGCCAAACCGGTTGCGGCCAACATCATTGTTACGACCGGTGGCACCTGTATCACCAGTACCACGTTTGTCATTACCTCCCCCAGTTGAATTACTCCAACCATTTGTGCCTACGTCAGTGGCACTACGTCCAGCCTGCCTACTCCGCTCATTTGCACCATAAACGCCTCCAGCTGGCTTAGTCCATGTGCTTGTTCCGGTGCTATTTGTAATGCCTCCAGTTGCCTTCCCATTCCACTCATTTGCACCATCCTTGGTACTGCCTGCAGTTGACTTACTCCATGCATTAGGGCCGGCGTCATTGGTGCCATTGTTGGTGTTGGAGTTGTTTGACGTTGGGAGTTGAAATAGGACTCTTGGGACAGCACTCCTATCTGGACCTGCAACTTCTGTCTGAACTTTGCTGATAAATTCCTTCTTTTTGGATGTCCGATCAGAAAGCGGGGTGCGGTACTTACCCTGTGAACCATCTGCAGCTGCATAATTCTCGATGATTTCTTCATTGACAACAAAGCCATCTGTGTATGCAGTTGCTGAAGGTGCATACACCTTTTCGATGATGGTTTCTATTTTGGTCACAACAGCGTCAGTCTTGTGTTGGGGTGACAAGACTACGATACCTGGCCTCATTGCACTATCAGCATCGACCATAGCAGGCATGGCCACAGTCTCATCTATCTCAGTTCTGCCTACAGTAGGCCACCTATCGTCGATTTTTCCATAGGTACTGCTTGGTGCTGGAGCCCTCACGCTGAACCTACCGCCTCTACTCATGTAATTATAGTCAGCCATGAAATCTATTTGGCTTCAAGCACTTGAGGAAATGAACTCGAAGTTTTCTTTGAGATACAAAAGGGCTCTGCTTCTCCTGATAAAAGAGTGTCTCTTGGGTCTCTCAGGATTCTTGGGTCCCCACACCAAAGTAGAAGGCCTGGAGTTTGATTCTAGCCAGGGTTTTTAGGCTCTAATAATATGTTAAAACAGATATACAAAATACATTATGTGTATGGTCCTTTAAACTAATGACCTTGACCTGAGCTAAACCTGATTGGAAATAGGAACTGAACTTATTAAACCATCAAGCTTGCAGGTCCTACAAGTGTAGATCAGACCCAATTCATGACAAGACAGGCCCAAAAACTGATCTTTGCGAGTGGTGCAATGAGGATCTTATTCTCCTCTACTAAGCAGTTATGCTGGAAAATTCCCTTTTGAGTATGCCTATATGCCATATTCTTCTTACCACCCATTGCATTGCTTACAGGAATATGTCACAATGAATATTTGCAAGGAACTGAAATGACCCTCCAAAGAATAAAACAAAGGAACTGAAATGACCCTCCAAAGAATAAAACAAAGGAACTGAAATGACCCTCCAAAGAATAAAACTATGGAAATTTTCAACTTTTTCACACGCAACAGAAATGAGACATTGTGCTAATTCCTGAAATTACAGTGACGGAACGTATAGATGCTCAGCAAGACATGTACATCAAAGAGGGGGATAGACAGATCAAAATATTAAAAGTAGTCTATTGAGCACAGACAGTGGAGCAACAGACATCATTCACCATCAAGACAACACTGAAAGATAAGGTGATGATTCTGCGAATGAGAACCTTGAGTGTGATTAAACAACAACCGATTTTCACCACGAAATCACATCTAAAGATTATGTGAGGATACAGAGAATATGAAACTTGTGCGGCCACAATTAGCTGTTCGATGATTAAAGTGATACCCAAAAGGGAGTAACACTTTTATTTTTATTGGTAATGATGAATTATATTAAAAAAAAAAAACAAAATACAAGCAGCCCAACAGAAAAAGGGCTTAAGGTGTAAAAGCATTTTACCAAGAGAAAACACAAAAACAAATTATAAGGTGAAAGTTACCAAATCATTTGACCTATCCACCCTTTGCTTTGTAAGTGAGTCCGCAAATTCATTGGCCGCACTCCCAACGTGATAAAACTGACACTTGAATTAAAGATGATAAAGATTTAATCTCGTTCAAGTAAAATTGAAATCTCCAAGGAACATGGCCAAGGCCAATGAAATGGCATTGATGGAGTCACTCTCCACCACTTCCATTAGAAGGGAGTAACACTAAAGATGGTTGTGAGTAAACACAAGTGGATTGGTGGACAAGCATCAATTGATGTTAAGATTATGCTGAAGTGTGGCAAATAAGACCTTTATGGGAGCACAATTAGGACCAGGTGCTCGAGCATCACCCGCATTTCAACAAAAAACTTCAAAGATCATTCTGAGATAAGCATTGAAATATAAGAAAATATTATGAACAAACTAGATGTTGTGGCCGTTGTTTGTTTTCGTTGTTATGAGCAGAACTCATTAAACTGACATTGATGTAATAAGGCTATAATTATGATGATGACAATATACACACAGGAGCGTTTGTTCTTACAAGTATAGCTTAAGAATTGTGAAACTATTAGGCATTCGCTGATTTTGCCTCTTGTTCTACTTGCTGAATTGAAAAGAGTTGAATCAACAGTCAAACAAACTCCTTTATGCTTTAACTAAGGGAAATTAACAGTTACAGTTTAAAATGTTGAGTCATACATTAGAAACAGTATAAATGGGCAGTTTTTGTAGATTTCCTAACTTTCCAAAAGAAAAACATCACATAAAATCATGATCATCCATTTACCAGGGATAGAAAATTTCAGGAAAGAATCAAGAGGTTTAATTTCAAAAGGGAGATTTACATTGAACCACCTACCCTTAGCATTTACAAACAGCCACCTCTCTGTTTCTTCACTTCTTTTTTTTTTTTAGGACTCTCTTTTTTTTTAGCATACTCCTTTAACAATATCGGTCAACTACTCAAGGCCTGTTTCGTTGTTGGGTTACTCCAACATGACTAATATTTTCTAAAAAGACAAAAGTTCCCCTATCTAAGTCTTGTTTGTAGTAAACTTTGTGTTTAACCATGGTTAGAATACCTGAATCCAAAATACTAAATTACTGCATTACTAAGCTGGCCAAAACTCTTTGAAAAACTGAGTTTCTCACCAAGTCCTCAATTTTTCTACCTATCCAGTAAATCGTTTCAGTTTTACCAGGTCCCACTAGGGTGAAAACTATGAGCTGGACTCTATTAAACAAGTGAGCTGGCAAAAACCATAATCAAGCATTTCAGGGATTAGACAGGCATGCACTCATACTGTTTTTTTTTTCCCCTGAATAAGGCCTCTATATTCTCTGACATTTTTAAGCAAAGAGGAACAGTGCATAAACAACTCTTTAATTTTTTTTAAGCAAAGAGGAACAGTCCATAAACAACTTTAAATATCTGGATTTTGTGATTTTCAGTCCTTAGATATATTTTGGGCTGTTCAAATCTAAATCAGTGTCAATTGATCTCTCAGCCACAGATACCCAAAATTATGCTAATTGCGTTACTTTTGACCCCATAATTCCACTCACTAAAATCAGAAAGATCAATCTAATTCCTGGGTATCTATATTTATAGTTTCAGAAATAAAGCATCCAAAAACCTGACATTTTCATTTTCCTGGGTACATTTTAGTGGAAGAATGGGTGCCAAAGGGACCACCCTAATGTAATGAGTTCTGATCGAATGTTAGATGCTCTTTGGACATGCTTGCAAAAACATTAAGCATACCTGCTTTAAATAGATAGCTGACCCCAACATAGTTGGGATAAGGCTTTGATGATGATAATAATGATAACAACTTATTTTACAAAGATATTATAGACATGGGCACACAACAATAGCATCTGAATGCATTTGACGATATATTGTTACATAGCAAATATCGTTTTTTTCTTGCTCTAGGTTGTACTACCAGTGAGGGTGAAACTAACAACCTAAATACCCGGGGATCAATCCTGGTCACGTGTGTGATACGAGGTCCCTATACCACTGAATGTGTTCGCTATGTAACAAATATCTCTGTATAGCTGACTTCATCAGTTTGATGGGACAAGTCAAAGATGATGATAAAAATGTATACATAACAGACTCCATTGGTGGGGTCTGTATGACAAATGATACTGATATTTACGGCAACAAAAGGAAAAAATTTTACTTCCAGACATTTTAGAAAAAAATCCAATTTCTGAGCTTAAGTGTCAATATTCAAAGGTGGGAATTTGAAGCTTGGAACCCCAGGCAGCCTTGTAAATATTTCTTTGTATGATACTCCTAAAAGGGTCCTCCTCTCTCTTCTTTAACAGGTAGGAAATTATGCCCTCAACCTCTGACTTTATCTGCAAGTACAGTTCATTTGCGTTTTGTCTGTCTTTCAGCATCTCCATCCTTTCCTTGGTTTCAATTGGTTTCCCGAACAAATAATAAAATCGACCAGGCAACTTGGGCAGAAAGAAAGGAAAGTGAATATCTTGATCTGCAACCTCCTCACCAACAAAATCAGTCCTACAAACACAACATTTGCATGTTAGTTAGTGATAACTACAATAACATTGTCAAGTTCAGGGTAGATTTGGGTTTTGGTTGCTCCAACCTGCTCTGCACTTTTTTTCACTGATATTTAACTCTCTTTTGCAAACAAAAAAAAAAGGGAAAAAAAAGAAAAAATGCTTTAGCACATGTGGTTTTTAAGTAGAAATATATTTTTTATTTTTTGACATGGAATAAACGAAAGCCAGTATAGAACTCAACCTGACCAGGCTTTTTCTTTTACTTTCTCATCATGATTTCCCACTTTAGATTGGTCCACTGCTTTCTTCAACAATGAACTATGGCTGTTATTTAGTTATATTTATAAGAACATCACCATTTATCTCGACTTGTTTTCTGAGAACAGTGGCTTTGATTAAGAGGGATAAGGCTAAAGTTGGTTATCAACCTGCCCCTGATTTCATTTTTGCATGGGGTTGGTTGTTGAACTATTTAACACAAGCCACCACCCACTACATGTTTTGACCGTAAGATGACACTAATTTTATCTGCAATAAAGCCTGCGCGCCCCCCCCCCCCCCCCCCGGGTGTTTCCTTGAAAACCAAGTCTGGAACATATGAAACATTCCTCAAAGAAAAAAATAGTACAGGATAAGGAACATCACCCCAAGTAACTCTCAAAATGGGTTATCAAACCTAAAGAGTAACCTGAGTTATAGGGGATCAAAACGGCCCCCCTAGATGAGTAGGCTTTTCTCACTAGAATCTCAATCTATGGTAGGCTCCCAGTAATACCAGATTGAACTTCCTCTATGAAAGGCGCCTTCTTTTTTTTCATCTTAGTAAGGGTTTGTTTGGGTACTTATTTGAAATTTGAACATAAAGGTGAACATACTACAAATAAATAAATGATGCAATTATGAATAGTTGAATGCAGAAATCTTACCTCAATCTTCCAACACTAACATTTAAGTTGTTAATCCAATCTCTTGCGAAGGGAATTTGCATTTGATCATTGTAATCAAGTAACACCTGCCACAATGCACAGTAAAAAAGCAAGCACATACACTTCAAAAAGCTCAGTCAGAGTCTATGAAGTAAAACCACATTCATCAAAAATCATAAGAGAGTAATTTATACAGGAACCAAACCAACTTCAATGACCACTACAAACACCACCTGGATAAATAGAAGTTACATAGCATATTAAGGAATATAAACTATCAGTGTGTCATCCAAGTAAAAAGTAGTTGTAATTTCTCAGCGTTGCCAATAATATAAAACAAATAATGAGAAAAAAAAACAGTTATATCTGAAAGAAGGGTTTTTTAATTTATTTACTTTTTTTCGTGGTATCCCGGGGCTGGGTCCCCTAGAGACTTGCACATACAGGGAGAGAAACTTGCAAACATCAGGAGAGAACTTGTACATACATGTGAGGAGAGGGAGAAGGCCAGGTTTGAACCCTGGATCTCCTAGTGAGAACTGACACGTCTTACCACTCTGGTAAGACACTGTTCTCAGGTATGTATTTATTTACCTGGTATTCATTGAATAAGCTGCATAACCTCCTTAACAAAAAAACTTTCAGATATATTATTGAATAAGCATTAACAATTTCACAGTTTGAATTAGTTCAAACTCGCGAATGCATGGATTAGTCCTTGGGACAAGTATACTGTATAAGAGGACATGAAGGACCATCTTTGCAATATGTAAGCAAGAAGAAAATTCTTTCATATAATATTTTAAAAATTATAATGAAAATGGAAACTGAGAAAAACATTTTACAAAATGGAAACTGAGAAAAACCTTCCTAAAAAATCACAAATAATAGAATGCATTAAGCATAATAAACTTACATCTGCTAAATCATCTTCTCCAACAGCTCCAAACGGTACAATTGTGGCCCCAAACTTAGCAGCCATTCTTACAAATTCAGCCTGATCTGGCCAAAATAACTTGTACTCTTCACCCTGGCACCCGTTAAAGCAGCATGAGTAAAGAAACTTGTTAGATAAAAACTTATAATAGGTTGTCGATCATCGCAACACTTCATGGAACCAGAGTAAAAATTTAAGAATTAGGATTTCAAGAAAAAAAAATTCTAAACTTTGAAATCATGAAATAACCAGCCAGGTTCACAAAGCAGAATGAATATCTTAACAAAAATGGTATATGAAAAGAATCTTAAGCATATCAAATATATCAAAAATGGTACACAGTGATGAGAGAGAGAGAGAGAGAGAGAGAGAGAGAGAGAGAGAGAGAGAGAGAGATTTACATTTTCCTTTTTACACTCTTTTGCATACTACTTAGCCAGTTTAAAGCATATACTCAAATTGTCCAATAATAGACACATACCTTCTTAGGAAAGACCACATGGAAATGAAAAAATAGATAGGCATGACCAGTTACCAAGCTAACAATAAGATAACAGAAATGCCACAAGTGGAATGAAAGAACACACCTTGCGATGAAGAGCCTCACGAGCACCACCAGGGTAAAGAAGAACGAAAGATTTAGATGAAAAGAGCTTAAAGAAGTTACTTGCTGAGACAGGAGTTGCACCAAATACTACTAATGAGTCCAACTTGGACATCTCTCTTAATGAAGTGTCAATTTTTTCAGAGAAAATTCCAGGGTGTCCAATTCCACGGACAAGTATATTTTTCTCCCTGATGAATTCCTCAATTAGAGGAGCCAGTTCTGATCCAAGAAACATGTGATAACCAACCAGCAGAACAGGACCTTCATTAGGTACCCCAGAAAGACCCCTCACGATTTTACCATCACTCAAAGTTGAAAGCAGTACAGGACTGACAACTCTCTTGAACCATCTGCAATACATAGATTTCATAACATGTCACTCCACAAGGAGAGGAGAAGTGTGTAGGTTTCTGGTTAATGCAATAACAACTGCTAGCATGCAGTTAAAGTATACTCACCCATTCTCTTTTACAAAAAAATCTTCAAATTCTGTCCCAGTGGGTGGAAGGTAGTCCAAGATGTAGTCATATTTTCTCGAACGTCGGTACATGCTTGTGCCTTTAATAACAGTCAACAAATGAACACCATTCTCCTGCACCATTAATTCAAGGCTTTTTTTTTTTTTTTTTGAAATGGTAACACAAATTCATAAAAGGGACCAACAAACATAGTAACAAACTAAAAAAAAAAAGGGTACAAGAGCAATGAACTACTCCGACTAAATTACATAACCTCTCCCATCCAAGGAACTAACCTCTCAACCTTGGCTAAAGCATCTGTCACAGAGTTGGCAGATCTAACCTCATGAAGGAAAGAAACTGAGATAGCATAAGATAACTCTCTAATTTCATTAAATAAAAATTGAAATTTCTAGGGATTCTTTCTCTGATTAAACACCCAAGCGATTGCATTAAAAAAGTCACTTTCCACTAGCAATTGACCATTATACCTTCTAGAAAACATCTTCAAAGCCTCCAATTTGGCTAACACCTCTGCTCTATTGGAATAGCAAACACCCACCTTCCTAAAGAATAAAAGTAAGACCTCCCCTTTACTATTGTGAAGCACACCTCCAATACCTATTGGCCCTAGTTTACCCCTTGAAGCACTATCCTCATTAAACTTTAAAATCCCAACTGGTGGGGAAAACCAATGAATGACTCTCCTCACCTTAATTGGGCCACAACCCATACAAGTCCCCCAATTTGAAAGGATATCATCCATATTAAAATTGGAGAACTCCTTTCTTACCAAAGCTCATTTTGCAATCGTTATAGCAACCTTAGAAATCAAATTTGCCACCAAAGATATAGAGCTTGAGGAGATCCTATCGTTCCTTTCTTTCCATAAGGACCATAAGATAGCAAAAGTGACTAACCTCCACAAAACATACTAACAACCAACAAAATATGCACCCATCAATTCGAGGATTTAAGGCAGTTCATAACATGGCTCAATAATCAGAAAGTACCTAAAAAAAGCTTCATTTTGAAGGATGTAGTGAACCAGTGCAAGTCAAGTAGATAGAGATGACTGCAAATTTATGAATTAAAGGATAAGACAATGAAGGGACTTATATATCTCACAAAGTCCTAACAACTATGAGCGGAATACTTAGATTTCAAGATCCTTTGTTTGGTCAGACCCTTGACTATTTGGATCGATTTGATCAATCAAATGGCCTTTTGGTCCTTCTCAATCAGGGATCAATCAAGCATAAAGGCTCTAATCTAACAATGGGTGGTCAAGATGGCTTAAGATAGGTCTAAATGTGGACAAAATTATGCTAAAATAAAATGGGACTCCTAACCAAGCCCATGATGGACGTGCAGAACTGGCCCCATGTTTTCACCTGTTTGATTAGCACTACAATTTAAAAAAATGGGGCCCACAGACCATATGAGGTGGCATGCCCAAGTACTCCCCAATCAAGAAAGATGGAATTAGGAAACTTTCCAAAACAAAAAAGTTCCTAGGGTAGGAAAGCTTTCTAAAATCTAGGAGGCCAGGTTAAATAAGCAAGTGGAGATAAAATCTCACTCCACATGGAATCTACTTCAAAATTTTAATTCCTTCTAGAGACTTTCTAATTTTCTTTCTTCTTTTTAGTTAAGTTGTTCAGTTATGTAAGGACTTCTATATAGCATTCTTTCTTTATTAGTTTGATAGAATGGATGGCTAAGATTCGAAGTAGATTAGGACTTTTTTTCTCCCAATCCTCTACTTTTTACTGCTTGTTCTGCTTATTTATTTGTTGACCTGGGTACAGTTGATTTTGTGGTTTGGTGATCACTTAGGGTTTGTCATTCGGCTTCATTAGATAGTTCAATTTACAAATCGAGATTATGTCACCTAACCATAAGTGAAATGGCTGAAACAAATACTATCAATTTGCTAACAGAAAATGGATTTATTAATGGCCACAAATAAGGCATGCAGTCTAACAAATATTTGCATTCCAGCATAAGATACTGCGTAGATATAACATTACAAGTCTAAGGTGTTGAATTTATTTTAGAAAAGGTTTCCACTCAAAACAACTCCAATGGACTACTTTGTCAAATGAAACAAAATAATGCATTTCCCCTTGGAACCATCACAAGATGGTTTATTCATGGTCCACAAGACATGCATGTTGATTTTCCTTCTCATAGAAAAAAACATGGATGTTGATTTTTTTTCCCTTGGTAACATGACTCGACTTTGCAAACTCCTGGTTGCAACTTTGAGCATCTACCAACTGTGCTACACCTTTTCCCAAAATGTGCAAGTTGTCCATAAGGGCATTGCTTTATTATGTCTGCCTTTCTCTCTAAACTCTTTGTGATAAGGAGAACTTGCCATCACTATATTCATTTTTATCACACACATTATAGAAAAGAAGATCATCTTGACGAGTGCACAGCTTTACTGGGGGGCACACATATTTGCAAACACAAGCCTAACCACCTTCATAACCATTGTATTTAAGATCAAGAATATATTGAGACAGATTGGAGGTAGCATCTTAAATGATGATAACTCCTATAAATTTGCCAGAAAGACTATCAACTCTAACTAAACTGAGGACCTCATCCTTAGTTTTTCTCTTGAAGTTAGAAGCTATGCAATAGTCCATGTTGTGACAAATTGAATCTTAACTACAATAGGTTGAATGCTTTCCTACAAAATTGATAATTCATGCCATTGTAATGTGTATAAGATGCGAGTTTTTAAGTCTTGATACATCATTGTACACTTAGTGTGAGAACAGTGTGAGAATAACCAGAGTTTCATAAGTTTTTATAATGAGAAGTATTCTTGGAATACCTAAGAGCAAGATTAAAAGTAAAAAAGACAATTTTGCTCCCACCTACCAATAAAAGGGTGTGCCCATTGTCCCTGTAGTAGCGAGCTCTGCAATTTTGTAATGAATTCCGAAGGTGTTCAGCCTCTTCCATGCTTGGTAGCAGGCTATCCTTGCCACTAAAATGCAAATATACTATCAACACTAAGAAGATTTTTTTTTCTTTTTTTTTTTGAATGGCAGTTTGTATTCATCAAAGGCTTAGTAGTACAAAAGGGATTTACTGAAAAGCAAAGAAAAATACAGTCATGATACAACTAAAAAGAAATAATTTAAGTGGCACATCTTAGGATCATAGAGACCTGGCAAGGATTAGTACTTCAGCTTTGACAGCATGGAGACGAGAATTAGCATATAAGGCAGCTGATTTAAGAAGCTTTAGTTTCCAGGCAAGGGTCTCCTTTGGCATGATGTCTGCCAAACCCTGCTAGGAAATGGTTACAAGTTCAGGAATAGACAATTCAAAGTTCACTAGTCTGTAAAATGCTCCTAAAATTGAATAATTAAAAAAATTAGAAACCTCTAGCCCTTTTAACCTCAGAAAGAAACAATAAAATAATATAAACATGAGAAAAGATAGACTGCTATGAATCCAAGTAAGATATTCATAAATGCAAACTCATCCATGCACATCACTGTACTGCATCAAATAATATTCGTAACTACTAGGGTTTCTTCCCTTGAAGTCCCATTGTTATATCAGAAACACACGCACACATAACTATAAACACCTCCATCAGTTGTAACCGCCAATCCCAAGCCTGGATGAAGGAGGGGGTTGCATTAGGTAGATTGACTGGTGACGTAAAATTTATGTCACAACCCCAACATGGATCTTGAGAAAGAACAAGACAATTCATGTACCTGGCCCCAACAGAGTTGGGACAAGGCTTTGATAATGATGATGAAGAAAAGCTATACTAATGCTTTTGTATTGTGACATTGTGGCATCTATTTATTTTATGCAAAAAAGTGCGTTGACATGATGTTTCCAAGCATCCACAGGATTTGGTGGATGCGTGGAGGTCAGGCCCCGTTTCATGGATGCGGGTTTGTTCATTTGCTATCCTTTAGTCCATTTTGGAGAGTAAGGGCTAAGGACTGATAAGGACTTCAACGGTTCGTCTTCTTCTGTCAATTATCTTTCTGTTCATGACTTAAAGGTGGCGCAATGGATCTTTGGTTAGTAAGGAGTTGATCAATATAAAGCCTAATGACATTTTGCATAACTGGTAAGCATTTATGGAGTGTGTTCACCAAAGGAGAGGATCTTGGACTGTTGGTCCTCTCTGCAGCCCTGTGTTCTGAAGTTTAAGGTTGAATCACCAGACCAAAACTTAGGAAAATGTTTCTGTCGGACACCTCAATTTATATACAAAAGTCATTAAAAATACAACAGAAATAAATATATAAGACATTCACAATACTGCAAAATAAAAACAATGGAGGCTCTCTTACTAAAAGATAAGGTAACATAGAAGTGAGGCTCCTTGACAATTGATCAAGTGTTAGAGATGGTGGAAGCTTTTCTTCAACACTGGCCACTCCCAACTTCACAAGGTCACCTAAACTCATAAAAGAAATAGAACTATGGAATGAATAACAGAACTAGTGACTTGGAACTTTAACCATCTATAGATACTCATGATCTGTTTTGATGCATTTCTCTTGGTCCTGCTGCTACATGCTTGCTTTTTTGGCTGCAGCTTCTTTGCATGATGTACCCAAATTATTAGATAAGTTGTGTACACATATTCAGAATGGGATGCACTTAGTTTTCTTTGAAGCCTACTGACTTACCAAGAGTAATTTAGGTAATAACTTAATTTCACACCCCCACCGCCCCCAAAAAAAAAAACAAAACAAGAAGTCAACCTAGAAGTCAACCCAGTGGGAAAAAAGAAAAACGAAACTATTTTAATGCAAGGACCTTTAGTACCAAAATGGACAAAGCAAAACTCATTTCCATATCTGAACCCAAGAAACAGTTTGTCCAAAGTTCTCAAAGCATTCAAAGATTCAAAATGAAGGATTAACCAACTCCATGTTAAAAAAAGTTCAAAACTTCACTAGTTTCAATAGAGGTATTGTAACATCTCATCCCACATCGCTTATGAATGAAATATGAGTCTGGTATATAATGAACTATGTAGGTTACTACTAATAACTTGGGCTTAAGCATTTTGGGCACGTGACAGGCTCGCCAAGTTACTGGGCCAGTGGGCTACTCGCGTCGTTACAAATGGTGTCATAGCCTACCACTAGCCAGAAATGTGAGACCCCCAATCCCACTGGAAAAGCCCTTGAGGCAAAATCAGGACAGAGTTAGGGTGCCGAGCATGTGAGTCAAGATAGGGGAATTTGCAGGGGACACGAGTGTAGAATGCTTCTGTCCCACATCGCTTGGTGAAGTTAGATGGATCCACACGGGGATGTGTGGCCTTAACGGAAGTAGATTGTAACACCCCATCCCACATCGCTTGTGAATGAAATATAAGTCTGGTATATAATGAACTATGTAGATTACTACTAATAACTTGGGCTTAAGCATTTTGGGCACGTGACAGGCTCACCAAGTTACTGGGCCAGTAGGCTACTCGGGTCATTACAAATGGTATCATAGCCTACCACTAGCCGAAAATGTGAGACCCCCAATCCTGTTAGAAAAACCGTTGAAGTAAGATCAGGACAGAGTCAGAGTGCCGGGCCTATGAGTCAAGATAGGGGAATCTGCAGGGGACACGGGTGTAGAATGCTTCGATCCCACATCGCCTAGTGAAGTTAGATGGATCCACACGGGGACATGTCGTCTTAACGGAAGTAGATTGTAACACCCCATCCCACATTGCTTATGAATGAAATATAAGTCTGGTATATAATGAACTATGTAGGTTACTACTAAAAACTTGGGCTTAAGCATTTTGGGTACGTGACAAGCTCACCAAGTTACTAGGCCAGTGGACTACTCGGGTCGTTACAAGCATCCCAAGTATTAACATCCCTATGATGCAAATAGGGATATGAGGTGTAATCCAAGAAGCCTAGAAACTCTAAACTCTTGAGCAAATATGCACTCTTGAGCAAATATGCACTCTTGAAATGAAACAATAGGTTGGTGTGAATCAACAATTTGAAGGAACTAAAAGAAGAAATCAATGTAGACCAAATGATCATTTGAAAGAGAGTATAATTTAGCTACCATGCTTCTTGAAGCTCTGTGTGTGTGTGTGTGTGTGTGTGTGTGTGTGTGTGTGTGTGTGTATTTTGATAGTTGGAAGATGCTCACTATCACAACCACAAGGTTGTAGGTTCAAGTCAGCTTACCTTTAGAGAGACTGATCCTTACCTAACAGACACCAACTAATTTGAAGAAGACAATATAACAAATTTGAAAGACATAAAATGTACAAAAGAGGCTGGGATGTAAGTGTCAGTGATATGAAGTTAGGGTAAGAAGGTTCCATCCAAACTTGCTCCATAACATGAGTAATGCAATAATATGTAATTTTTAAAGATAGATCATGTACCAATGATTAAGTTAAGAAGATAGGGGACAGTCATATTAAGTTCTTCGGGCATTGCATCCAATAAAGGTAGAAAGGTTTTCAATGGTGACTTGCCAAATGACGTTGCTGAAAGGAAATGCAATTACATCAGTAATCTGTAATCAGTAAACAAGAAGAAACAGAAACCATGACGTTGAGGGTTCAAAGAAAATTATTATATATATATAGATATATATAAAGAAACGAAAAAGAAATGGAAAAAAACTTTTGAAATTTTATAAAATTACAAGCATCTCCTTTCTGACCTGGATTGGATAATACTAACATGAGATCAATTGTAGGATTACGGGCAGCAACAGCAAGTGCAAGGCATCCACCAAAGGTATCCCCAACAAGATAAATTGGTTTATTTGGAGAGGCAGAATGCTCAAGCCTCACAGCTTCTTCAACAAATTTCAACAGACCTTCAAATTAAAAAGTTTCATAGATTAGATATATTAGATAATTATTAGATTTTAACTTCAATGTATTGGCTAAATTGATTAAAGAGCAAAATTTATCAGTACATAATATCCAATAACAGAATAGGAGGCATCAGTACAACCCTAGCATGCCCAATATAATTTCAGTCTAGTTAATTGTGCCACAGATGCAACCAAAGTGAAAGGAAAATGCATGACAGAACATGAGTAAGCTTGATTTATTTGTATTGGTTTTTCTTTTTCCTTTATTTTTATAAAGAAAGGAATACAAATAAAACAAAGAATGAACCAAAGCAAGCAAATTTAACATTTCAGTAGACAAACAGATTGTAAAAGAATGAGAACAAGCTGTCCTTCAACATCATTCTCTCCTATCCCATTTTCAATCACCTGGTCAGTTGAGAAAAACATACAAGGAAAAGAGGAGACATTACATTTTACTCTCTCAAAAATTTTTTCCATGTCTTGAGTGGTTTGTTGCAAAAGTGTGTATTAATTAGCGTGCCAAAAGTTGAAAGGTGCTCATTGTTGCAATCACAAGGTTGTAGGTTCAAATCCTGTTGTCTTTCAAAAAGAAGAGAAAAAAGAAAGAAAGAAAGTAGAAGCCATACATGGTACACCAACTTCCATCTTCATGATAGTCACCTCTCAAGCCACAAGAAGACTCATGCCTCTGAAGATGCCAATTTTTGAGCGAATTTAGCACTGCGTAAGGTATACATCCATGTTTTCTTTGTTTACAGTTTCAAACTCAAAATACTCAACTGATGCTCTGTTATACGAATGATGGCTAAGATGCTGCTCTTATTCGAACTTTAAACTGTGACACAAGCTAAGATATGTAACGTAAAACAAAAGTAGGGATGGAGTGTCACAGTTAAGCATCAATATTAAGGCTCATAAACCTCAGCCTATTGACGACTGAACAGGGCACTTTATTATATATTTGGAGCACTAAGTTTAGGAAACTTCCTCATTTCTCGATTAAAGTTTGCTTCATTGTAGGCTCAGGATCTGAGGCAGACAAGCGAAGGATAGGCCTACCAATCAGCCCATTTCAGGTCCAAGCAAAATGCGCACTTCTAGGTTTGTTTTATGTCAGTTAAAACCTTTCTTTCTGAATTAGTTTATTTGGTTAGGCGCTGTTGGATTCTATTTTCATTTTAGCAAATTACCCTCTAGTACATTAATCACGTATAAGTGTCACTGCAAAGTGCAATCTAATGAACAATAGCTTTTGTTTGTTTCAATTCAGATTGTATTCTTTGGTGTTTTTTCCACCCCTAATCAGCCTTGAGGCTTGGCTTGGTCGAAGATTCCAAATTATAAGTTATTGATAAACAGTGGGATATCTCTTAATGAGATCAAGAACATTATTTTAGTCCAATCATTGCAATGCTTCACTCTGTGCCAGGATTTCAAAACAGTTTTGGTTTTACTTCAATAAACATTTTCTTTTACTATCATTCCCAGAATCTGCTTCACTGCATCTGTCACAAATCTTGACGGCCCATCATTTTACTACTGCTGGACTGACCATTCTTTGTCTACTTTCAGGTTGCACCACTATAATTTAGGCTTAGAAATTCAATAAATCAGGTTTCCTTTGCCAAGAAATGTAAGTTATGGTTATAATTGACTCACCTGCATAAACTGTAGATTGAGGTGAAGGAACCTATTTCTTAATGTGTGAAAAGATCAATTTTGTTTTGAAGGTTTCATGCAACCCCATGAGGCGCAGTGTAGTGGCCGACATCATATTGTATTGGTCCCATCAGCTGATACATCTCAAATCTCGTAGATGTGGCAACACACTGTATTACTGAGTTGAACCAACCAATACCCACCATGTGGAAGCCAATATCGTAGTTGTCAATTTCGTTTAGGACCCTATATCGGTTTAACAGCTATGTGGCGCCAACATTGTGAGAACTGCTCCATTCATCCAAATTGAGATCCATGTTCCTAGGCCCTTTGAAATCTAACATTCTACTTCTAAATTCTATTGGCTTCATTCCTATTCCTTCGCAACACGTCAATTCTTCTAATATTGTTGTTTCCAGTCTTTAAAGAGCATGCTGAAACTACCAAGGCGAGTTAATAAAAAAAGAAGATTGCCTAATTGCATTGAAGAGTAAAATCTTTCAACAAGTTTTCAGTAATTTTGACAATTTGCATCTAACAGTTGTGAATGCATGTTATGTATAAACATATTCTTTGTTGAGTAAACAACATTATTAGGATAAGGATTATGATGATGATGATGGCATGAATAAACACAATGATAAAATGTACAAACAAAGACCTTCAAATGGTGTTCGGTCATGAACAGGAATGTGCATACACCTAACTTCAAAGACCCTGCAATCCAGTAATCCAGAATTAGATATCATAGGAAAAATATGACCATTAAAAGATATCCAAATAATAGAAAGGCAAACATAAATTTCAACCATTAGATGATTTCTTGAAATTGGCAAGATAAACTACATTTACTGTATTTTGGAACTAGCTTCAATGATGCATGAGTGAAGCCTTTTTTTTTTTTTTTTTATAGGGTATGTCTAAGTGGCATATAAGTGTTTTTTGGGGTCCTTATTGCCCTTTCTCTTCCTTTAATAAAAATCTAGCCTTTTAGCCAAAAAAAAAAAAAACAAAGCGACACATAAATGATAGGCTCTGAAAACATATCAATAAGAAACAGCCATAAAGCCCAAATGCAGGGGAGTAAGCCCAACATGTCCATCTTCATTTGCAAACATACCATTTTGCCTCAATGTACCAAATATATTTTTCCAGACTAGCTACATTTATCATTTCAATTGAGGGATTCTTTTAGCAATACGCCCCTGCCCTGTTGGCTATTCATAAAACAACCCTCACAAAATTTATAATCTGTGAGAACCCCCTCCAGTTGGTTACTTCTTCTGACAGCTTCAAGCAAATTTTGGCATGCATTTTTTTTCTTCTAATGATTGAAATATGGTAGTACCATTCAAATGATCCAGACTGTGGCAAACTAAAATGTTTAAACAACATCCAGACAGAGAGTCCCACCTGGAAGGATGAGGCAATGACTTAATTTACCCGATTCTAATCATGTCTGCATCATTTCTCAATAATTTTTAGTGGTCTCCACCTAAAATTATAATAGGCACTTTTTTCCCATACTCTTTCGGAGATTTAAACATTTCAGGAGATCAATCCACATCCGAATGTTTCAGATGAATAATCTGATCTCTTCTCATTTTCCCTCTCACCTTTCAAAGATTTTAAACATTTCATGAGGCCCGTCTGGTAATTCACATATAAAATTCAAGAAGAGGGACCTTATAAAAAAAGTTTAAAATTTTAAAAAACACATTGCTTTTTTAAAAGAAGTTAAAAAGTAAATCTCTCACTCCACCAAGGCAAAAGTCATCTTCAAAAGTCAAAAAAATTTCTTCACATGCCACAAATGACAAAAATTCAAGAAAATAGATTTAAAATTTTAATGTTTTTTGAAAGACCCCTTTTCTTTTATTTTCTCTTAAAAATGACCCCTCACTTTGAATTAACTTTATAAGTTAATTATAAAATGGACCCAAAATTGTTTTGTTGCGGGCTCTGTGATTCATCAATTATCATCACAACACCCCAGATGGCATTAAACCAAAGTAGAAACCCTAACTGTGCATTCAAATGTAGTAGATCTGCCAAAATCAAATTTGAGCCGTTGAGATCCCCATCAAATCAATACGCATCATTCTACTGCAACAGTCATTTATCTCAGATCTGATATTATCAGCAATCACAACCCTTTTGAGATAGTTTTTTCAATTTTCAGACCAAGGCTTGAATCATCATCCTAACTACTTGATCAACAGTTTGACAAATTTTCAATGTCTAGAAAAGTCCATTTAGATGTGTGCCAAACCCTTGATAGATGACTACGGATGGAGGTATATCTATTTATAGTCCACTCAAATGAATCATAAAATGGGCCCCTCTAGTTATTTAGGCATACTATTCTTGCTTTATTGTGGGCATTGTTGCTGTGAGGAGGTTTTCCCCTATTATTGTATTTTTCATTATCTGATGTGGTTACACAAAGCTCTCTAGCATAATATTAAGAAACTGAGGCACTCTATTGTAATTAATAAATATTTTTCATATTAATGATCTTTTTATTAGGAGATTTGAAGTGATAACCATATAAAATTGGCTACACAGTGAGGTGCTCAGCTATGTTCAATTGAGCACTTCATATAGCAGATCATCACTGTATATTAGTGTACAATATAATATTATTTTATGTTAGCACATTTGTAAGCCAATCTCCATCTCAAACTGAGAATGTTGTCTTACACCAGTGATGGGATGCAACAATTCTCACTGGTGTGACCAAGTTTTGAACCTGGCCATCCCCCTCTTCTTCTAGCATGCGTGAGTCTCTATTATCTCGCATATGTAAGTTTATTCTCCTTGCATATATGAGTTATTTGCCTCTTACATGTGCGAGTTCCTATTACCTCATAAGTACAAGTCCTTTCAGAGAGACCAAGCCCCCTAGCTAGACTACCCAAAAAGGAAATCTCCACCTCAAACTTAATCATCAATGGGTCTAACAAAGTTTTTGGGAGTGCTCCCAAGTATGTGATTTTTTAGATTGCAAACAAATACACAATATGCATTGGAAAATAAAAGTAAACCAAACAAGCAACAACCATAAGAAGACATGATTTTTACGTGGAAATCCAAATTGGGAAAAAACTACGAGTCTAAATTGGACCAACAATCAAGCACTATGAATCTCTCAAT
Organism: Sextonia rubra; assembly: GCA_037013555.1. Lineage (NCBI taxonomy): Eukaryota > Viridiplantae > Streptophyta > Magnoliopsida > Laurales > Lauraceae > Sextonia > Sextonia rubra. The sequence goes on along the minus strand of JASUAD010000007.1, from coordinate 9,810,547 downwards.
ACAAGAACATATACTCACAACCCTTATTTGGTTCTCGTGTAACCTAAAGACTATGATTCTTCTTGCACGGATACGTACTATCACGGCCGCCTACGATCTCTATAACAAATTCAAACCTTACTTAACTCTTCAAACAGTCTTCCACAAGAGATGTAGAAAACTAGAATCTCTATAATAAAAACCTCAATACAAACTCTCCAATGAAAGCTCTAAAGAAAAAAAAGTCTCTCAATAAGATCTTCTAAACGCAAAATAATGAGAGCGGTGTCCTAGGGTTAAAAGAGGAACCCTTTTAAATAACCCTAAATTCGTACCTCATAATAGTAGCCTATGTAAGATAGGAATTAGCATAAATAGGAAATTCCTAGTTCAAAAAGGAAACAAAATCCCTTAGGTTGGTGGGTTTTTTTTTTTTTTTTTTTTGTAGTCCAATCGATTGAGCAATCATCCGATCGACTAGATATCGTTTCTGTCTCAAGTTCAATCGATCGAGTACTGATTGGATCGGTCGGGCACTCTATTTTCTGATTTCTTCACTTCAACGCTTCATATGACGCAAACTACAGTCCATCTAAAAGAAATACTAAATACAACTTAATAGACTTAGTGTTTTGTCCAACCCATGAATTAGCAAATATACAAAAAACCTTACAATCTCCCCCTTTGTCAGCTCATGGACAAAACTCTCCTTACTACATGCAAAAGTTCTACCCAAAATACATTAAATTTTCTGTCGTCAATTATTATAGAATGAAGGTCAACTATGTGTACCAATTACGAATAAAATATATGAATCTTCAGCTCCTTGAAATTTCATATTTTCCCCTGAATACCTTATTCTCTCCCTTTTTATCTATAATTGACAAAGATATTGATAAATATGCAGTACATCTGTCAATTTGGATGCAGCATTACTCCTCCTCAATTGCAACTCCCCTTAATTATATCTTCGTAGCAGCATCAGAGGTGGGAGCTTAATCTTCTTGACTAGGATTTTTTGCATGTAGCCACCCACACTCACGTGAGTAGATTCCCCTTGACTATATGTTTGTATTAAGGATCAGCCTTAAGCGCTTATCTCTTTGCATGAATTATGGATGAGTTAATTGTGCATATTCAAAAAGAAGTACCATGGTGTATGCTGTTTGCAGATGATATAGTATTGGTAGATGAATCAAGAGATGGTGTAAATGCAAAATTCAAGAGATGGCGGAGGGCATTAGAATTTAGAGGTTTTAAAATAAATCGTACAAAGACAAAATATATAGATTGCAACTTCAGTGGACATATGCAAAGTGTTGAAACCACTGTCAAAATTGAAAACCATGAGATACCACATAGAGATTTTTTTTCGGTACTTAGGCTCGATGATTAGTAAGGATGGAGAGATTGACGAAGATGTGGAGCATAAGATAAAAGCTGAATGGTTAAAGTGGAGACTATTTTCTGGAGTGTTTTGTGATAGACAAATGCTAACGAAATTGAAGGGCAAATTTTACAGGACAGTGGTTAGACCAGCTATGACATATGGAGCAGAATGTTCGCCAATTAAGAAAACGCATATACATAAGATAGATGTAGCAGAGATGAGAATGCTTTGGTAGATGTGTAGTAAAACCAGAAAAGATAAAATTAGAAATGAGCACTTTCGAGAGCATTTAGGGCTAGCACCAATAGGAGATAAGATTCGAGAAACCAGTTTAAAATGGTTTGGGCATGTTGAGCGTAGGCCGATAATGGCACCAGTAAGAAAAAGTTTGATTATATAGGTGGATGGCTCATCAAGAGGTAGGGATAGGCCGAAGAAAACATTGATGGAGGTTATTGAATCAGATTTGAAGAAGTTTAACTTATCTAAGGATTTGGCTCAAAATAGAATGGAATGGAGAAACATAATTCATGTAGCCGACTCCAACATGGTTGGGATAAGGCTTTGATGATGATGATGATGATGATGGTGCCACCCATACTCATGTAGTATGATCTTTCAACACTATGTGAGCAACTTCTTTGGGCAAATCAAATTTTCTAACTCATATTGCTCTAGCCTTGGGTGGAGAAAAATTCTTACGCCATTGCTTGGTCTTTGGTAGACTTCTCAGCTTATTGAATGGGGATGAATGTGTCATTTGATTCCACAATGATGATAAATAGTTGCGCTTGGAGAACGTGACATGTTCTTCTTTTTTGAATCACTCACATCATTATTTATGCATGTAGCATGTGGAGTAATTGGTGCCAAAAACTTTAAAACAAAACTTTAAATAAAAGTAGTTTTAACTTTAATCTTCGAAGTAGATGCATCATGAACATAACCGAAACTGCGTGTCATTAGGCCTTTTCTGATTGCACCAGATGTCTTCAAGAATTTTCGAAGCTATATTCATCTTATTTAGACAAACTTGTAGCATTCAGATCAAACAACACCATCTTTAGTTTGCTATTCAAATATTCTTTTTTAGTTTGGCAAGTCTGCAACTCTTTCTTCAAGGTTGCATTCTCTTAATCAGCTTTCTTAAGTTTTTTACTCTTAGTAGTCAACTTATCAACCATAGAGTTTTTCTAATCTTCCAAGAGACAAACCTTTGCAAGTGCTTCTTCTAACTCTTCCTTGAGAGAGGAATTTTCTTCTTGAGTAAATTTCCACTTGAGGGCATCTTTCTCATACAATCTGTTTATCTTTAAAGATTTCTTCAACAAAAGTTTATATTCTGCTTCCCAATCATGCTCATTATCTGATACTTCATCATTGTCATTATTAGAACAATTGTCAGATGTGCTATAAAAAGACCATGCCATAAAAGCAACATACACAACCCTGGCGGTGTTAGGAAGTGGATTTTCTGCATCTAAAGAATTATAAACTTTACCATGTCTCTTCATCTTTTTATTTAGCCACTCAGATGCTCTATGGCCAAACCTTTTGCATTCAAGGTATTAAATAAATCTAGGGTTTTATTCTTAGACTCATTTTTTAGCATCTTTTTCAAGCCAAATTTTTTATCTTTCAAAAAAAATGGCTTCAACGTGCCTTTGTGGTTGAAATCCATTCTACAAATCACAGATAGATCTACACAGTTAACTTTGTGCAACCCTCTCTAATACCAATTGAAAGTTTTTATGGGTGCTCCAAAGAATGTGATTTTTTAAATTGCAAACAAACAAACAATATTCAGCAGAAAATAAAAGTAAACTAAACAAGCAACCATGACAAGAAGCCACCATTTTTATGTAGAAACCCAAACTAGGAAAAAACCACGAGTTCAAACTAGACCGACAATCAAGTACTATGAATCTCGTGGTACAAGAACATATACTTACAACCCTTATCTGGTTCTCACGCAACCTAAAGACTGTGATTCGTTTTTCACAAATATGTACTATCATGGCCGCCTGCCGATCTCTACAACAGATCCAAACTTTGGTTGACTACTCAGGCAATCTTCCACAAGAGAAGTAGAAGACTAGAATCTCTAGAATAAAAACTTCAGCACAAACTTTTCAATGACAGGTTTAGAGAAGAAATGGTCTCTCAATAAGATCTTCTAGACTCAAAACAATAAGAGAGGTGTCTTCCGGTTAAGAGAGGAACCTTTTTAAATAACCACAAATTCGTGGCTCATAATAGTAGTCATTGTAAGATAGGACCTAGCACAGACATGAAATTTCCAATTAAAAAAGGATACAAAATCCCGCAAGTCAGGGGTGGTTTTTTCATCGTTTGATTGATCAAGTAATCATAAAATCGATTAGGCATCGCTTCTATCTCAGGTTTGATCGATCGGGCAATGATCAGATTGTCAGGCACCTTATCTTTTGATTTCTTCACTTGAGCTCTTCTAGCGACACAAACCATAATCTATCTAAAAGAAATACCAAATACAACTTAATGAACCCAGAGTTTTATCCAACCCATGAATTAGCCCACATACAAAAAAACCTTACATGCTATAATCAAAAAAAAAATTTTCTGAAGTATTTAAGTCTATTGATTTTCTTAATATATCATAATAATTTTTGTGTATTTTGTTACTTAGGATATCACTTTGGTTTGGGTTTAAACTTTAAAATCAGGTCATGGGTTAGGTTTATATCTAAATGCAACCTTGTGCTTGACTTCAATTACGCCAATAACTGTTCCTAGGACACCAAAATTGCAACCTCAAGTAGGTACTTGCTTTTTAATGTCTCATAGTTTTTGCATGGAATTGGATTTACTAGGAAGTATAGGTAAAATGAGCCGCAACGAAGGAATATTAAGAAGGTGAGCAGTGAATGTTATAAGGTATAGGACCACAGTTTGCTCCCAGAGGTTGCAGGTTTGAACTGCACTACCGCACGGGGTGACAGGAAATTTATCTGGCTTCCCCTGGGCCTGAAAGGATTAGTTCAGCCCAAAGAGTTGGGATACCCTTTGTTAGCCAAAAAAAAAAAAAAGAATGTTATAAGGTATAGGTGAAAATTTTCACTTACAGTGGCATGTACAAGCATGGTGCAAGATCTACAATTCCCATCATGCATAAAGTAGGACCCCTAAATTAATGGGAAGAACAAGAATATTGCACATTCTCATTGGAACGTTCCTTGACAACTAGATTGAAATCTAAGTGGAAATGTAAATAAGACCTTGGCTTTTCATATGACTTGATTTACTGGGTGTTGGTTGGGTAATCATCACCTAAAAGAGAGGAATTTGTTTGATGCCATCTTTGAATACATTTTCAACTTTTTATTTCAATTTTAACAACTTTAGATAAGAATACATTTCATAGAATTCCTAGAAATTCAATTGGGAGTAAAGAAGCAGGCTCATGATAAATTAACTACTTACCTTTTTGACATTTTGGTAAAACACAAAGCAATTGTAGTTGATAATAAAGGGTAGCAAGGCGTCACAGGGCATCTCACGAAGGAGAATTGCATCCCGGCATACCTTCTGATCTGTAGTATTCGACAACCGGGCCGAAAGGGATGGTGGTTACGCGCCTCTCTCTACTTTAAAATGGCACGGTGGGCATGGACGATATGTTTTAGGACCCCTTTTTTGCAAACAGTAAATCTTCATCCCCTTCTCAAATTAACGTTTCTCAGTGTTGTCATGGTAGTATGGTACCCCTATAGTGTGCTTGAAGGGGGCCATTCATGTATAATAAGTAAATAAATAAGAATCCAAACCTAAGTTACCTTCCAAGAGCTTTGTGATGCAAGATGAGTCCCAATCCAACACCATCAATTCCTACATACCACACAATTCATCACTCAATTCCAGCATTCAAAGCATAATCACGTATCTCATCAACCAAAATGCAAATCCAGCATCAACAAAGTAAGAAAAAGCATAAAATAATAAAAATAATAATAATAATAATAACTAAAAAAATTTACGGCATAGTATCTCTTAAACTTATTTTCATGTACTAACCAAAAAAAGGCATAATAATGTCATGAGAGTGCCTTGACTGCAAATTTTTTTGTCCAATTCACAATGTTGTGGGCCACCATTGTCACTCACATTTCAGAATAAATAAAAGGACTATGTCCTTCACGTTCATGTTCCTCTCCATCTTCACAACCTATCTCAACCCGTCATAACCTTTGGATCTTCTCTTATTTCCTTATGCTAAAAACAGACTCCTTTAAATCCTCCTTTTTCTTTGTCATGCATACCACAAAGGAAAGAAAAAAAGACTCTCTGTATCTTATTTAATGTGAATTTAATTCATACTCAAATGGCTAGAATAAAATATCAAAAGATCTCCTCCTCCTAAATAGAATTTAAGACCAATTAAAATGGCCCCTCCAGTGCAGCTCAGCTGGTTAGAAAAAAAAATGAAGAAGAAGGAGAAAAACCATTAAACATGTCCTTGGTCTGGTTTATGCTCTTTGTACTTGCATAAGCACTTAGATCTCAATTACAAGGACAACCTCACCTCCATTGCCGACCCTACCCACAAGAGCCCAGCTGAAATGGTAGACCCGGGTGCATGTGACGTCCTTCCATTTTTGGATGAACATATGCACGGATTCAGAGTGAGGGATGGGGCATGAGGACCCATCTGGGTTCGACCCAATGACCGGCAGTGGGTCAACATCACCACCAGTGCCAAATTTCTTCTGGTTCTATTAACAACAACACAACCCCAACAAGTTCTGTTCAAAATGGACTACTACCAACCTAGTGCTTCAAAGTATTGTGGATCAAGAGTAAGACTATAGATAAGTATGGTCAAAGGTCAAAACGCTCATGATATATTTGTCTTTTATCATTAGTCCCTGAAAATAATATTTAAGATATGCTAATCTATGAAGACCCTTAAAAAACAGAAACTATTATCGAAAGCTATGAAGATGCCAGTTATCAAAGCCGATTGCTACATGAAAATGGGTACATCCAAACGTTCCTATCCAACAACGACTCCGTTCACAATTTAGGCCGAGTCACAACTCGTGATCCAGAATCCATGACAATTACCAGGCAAGAACAACAAGACAGGAGAACCCTCTATCGGGGGCCCACATTCGACCGGGCTGAACCAGCGAGGCGGGCCACCGTCGGGCCTAACCATCTCCCGCGCCCCATCAAGATAATCAGCCACGCTGTGGGTTCCATACCCATCAACATACAGCAATCCCAGCCGTTCAGAGAGCAACCCTCTTGATTTTTCTCCGTGGGAATCCCTTTCCCCTCCACCGATTCCACCTCTCCCTGTGCCCACCTTGTTGACTCGGTCCCTAGAGCCCAGCTCCGATTTCTCACTCCGAGCTCGGATCCGAGTCCGGTATTTGGAGAAAGTCGGGTATGGAACAGAGGGGGGCGTAGAGATCCGATTTGAGTATGGTATGGAAAAGGCCATGCCTCAGGCTTGAGCTCAGAAATGCTGTGAAATCTACTGGAAGCTCTCCTGCTTTTATGAATGGATCTCGAGCCTTTTCATAGCTCATGGAGTGAGGGAAGAAATCTCTCCTTTCTTGAAATAGGACAAGTGGCAATCTACAAGTGGCGTAGATTGTAGGCCACTGGGACCATATGTTAGCTTTGCAGATTAGCCTTCTTCATTTAAAGCTATGAAATAGATGATTATTTTTAATAATACACTCACACAGAGTGTATTACCTAGTTTGGATTGTTAAGGCTTTACTGTACGAGACATTGTGAGTAGAACTCTGCAATGGGGCTCACTCATTAAGACTTGAACTACTCAAAATACACGTCCACCGACTACATGGGTATCCTTTGATTTTAAATCAATCTAAATTTGCTTCAGCTATTTAAATTACAATGTGCAAGCCCCACTGTGTATGATAAATTACATGCCAATTAAAATAAAAATATAATTAATCTTTTTTTTTCCTTCCTAGTAAGTGGCATGGCTAAGTTTTGTTTTAGCTAATTACAGAAGGCACTTGGCTTCCTTTGTTTAAATTTATTAGGAAAGGTTGTAGATCGATTCCTAATCTTAATATATTACACGGGTTCGTATCACATGAGCCAACATACAAAGGAGATGACCTAAATTCACTCTAATCATAATGATAGCCACCGTTACATTGATTGCGTGTGAAATATGTTTTCTATAAGTTTGAAGCCTTGGCTTAAGAGGACCCTGGGTTGGAGTGAAACTCAACACCTACTAAAACATTGAGCTATTTAAAATAAAATCCTCTTGGTATAGTATTTCCAAATTTATCGACTACGAGTTGGTCGCACGATAAGATGGACTTGATTAAAAATATATATGATTAATGAATTGCTTAAGATTATATTTATCACATTTTTAATCAAAACAGTCTATTATGTGATGAGACTAAGTTCTATTCAAACAATATTTGGAATACCCCATAAATTAAATGGACATTTATTTTGAACGACTTAAATTTTCAATGGGGTCGGGCCTCACTATGAAGTTCTATATTCTTCAACTCAAAATTTCTCAGAAGCTGTAGAGGATCACAACTCCATTTTGTACGACCAACTTAGTGGCAAAAGTCATGTTGATTAGGTTAAAACTTTTGAAAGTTTCTATTGACGGCAGGACATTTTTTTCTTTCTTTCTTTTTTTTTTGGGGGGGGGAATGGGACTTAAGTTTTCAACTAAATTCTTTGAAAAGCTGGTCAAGCATGCTTAAGTAAGGTGATATTTTTGAGTGGGGAAGATGATTATATATGCTTAATTCAGTGTTATCTTTTAAACCCAGACTCTGCACATTTATAAGGACCCTATTCTACACTCATCAATTGTTTTTGGCTGTGACAAAACTGATGACTAAAGTTTTCACGAATAAAAGCATAAGATTAATTTCAAAAAGTTCAAATAATTAAAAATTTTAATTTATAAATGAGCATAAATATATAAATTTTCAAGTGCTAGGTGCCTAATACCATTTCGGTGCCATGCTCTGTAGCTGTGCTTGATGTTTAGCATCAAAATAGTGCTCTGATTACTACTTGCATAAAGTTTCTTTCAATTTATATAAAAAATTAGGAGAGGCATTAGGCTGGACCATGGGTGGTCGCCATGAACCGAACTGGACTGACAACCTGTTTTACGCCCCTCCTAAAATGCATGTTTAGCATAGAATATGGTTATTCAACCGTCTTTTTCGTGGTTTTTCGTTTTTTGCTCTTCTGAAGTAAGAACCCGTGGAGATTTTCTCTTTTGGTGGATGTGTAGGTTTTGAAATTATGGAGTGGGGTTGATGGTACTCGTGCACATCCAATAACAGAGCAGAGCCGGGGTTAAGTGTAAGGACCATCCAGAGACAGTGGGCGATGTGACCCAATGATTGATGCTACCAACCATCATATGGACGGTTGAGAATAATATAGAACTAGTTTGATTATTATAGTGGTGAGGTGATGCTGTTTTTTGGTTTCCCTAACCATCCATGGTGAGTGGGTTCTAAGTCACTTTCAACTTTTTGAACATATTTGACTTGTGGTGAAATTTTACATTGAACGTCAATCTAGCTAGCCTCCCCCTAAAGATTCAGGCTAGGGACCAGCGATCATGTGTTACTGTCTACTTGTTTGCAAGAATTCTAGAAATTTTGGTTGAGAGATTTTTATGAATTTTTTCGAATACTATCCTCACCTTTTCTTTTCTTTTCTTTTTTCCTTTTTGAAATCCACCTTGGGGCTGGATCCCTTAGAGACTCACACATGCAAAAAGAATAACTTGTATATGCAAAAGAAGAGACAAACTCACACACTCACATATACAAGGAGACAGGGAAGGCCAGGGTGGAACCCTCCTGAAATACTACACTCACTTCATTTGGCAAATGCTCCAGCACACAATAGTAGTTTGAAAACCGAAATATAAAGTCATACTAGTCAAAAGTGATTTGGGCGAGCTGATTTTATGAACTCCCACCATTATAAAAAAGATTGAGAACTGTTGAGAGGCAGCTTCCGTCAGAAATTTCCACATTGAGCATTACCATGAGAAACAGACTGGCCTTGCACCTGTCGTGCAGGTATAGTCAGTCACCTTTCACTTCAAGAGCGTGAAGGATGATAACTACCACACATTCAATAGGCATGATTGTGCTGTTGGAAGAAAGAGCGGCGCACAAGGCACACGAAGTGAAGGAGAAACTGCTATAATACTTACCTGTTCCAACTTACAACTGTGAGGTTCCAACTACCATCATCACTGGAATCACTATCCTACCTATCTGTGGAAGACATTGATGTCCCTTATCAGATGGGTTTCATTGTACCACCACCAGGGGTACATGAAGTTTTCAAAATACTTCAGGAGTTTTCTGAACTTTTGGAGGCCATATGTAAAAACATCTATAGAATTTTCCAATTTCCAAGGAGGCCATGTTCACCCCCAAACCTTTAAAGCATGGGTGCAATCAATTTCGCAGTGGTTAACTTCAAATTGCAGTGAAAATTGAACAAGGGCATTGAAAATGCTTGATTGTTTTCAATGATTTGGATTTTTTTGAGGTAGGCACGCTCATTGACTTGGTAGATCTTAAATGTCCGTGGCATCAGCTTAGGTAGGCCGTAGGCCCAACTACAAATAGAAAGCATTTGGACCAAGTTGGAGACCATAAGACTTCATCCAACTTTGGGTGGTTCATAGAAGATGCCCACTTTATTTGTATGGGCATAATCTAACATTTAGATTTTCTTACTCAATAAAAACTGATCAAAGTCTAGTCCATGCCTAATTTAAAATGTGTCAGAAAAAGGCAAAAATATATAAAGCTAATTAAATAGATTGTACATGCATAACAAATAAAGAATAACACCCTTAGGCTTAGGTATAAATATGGCCTCTGTTGTTTCAAACTCACTGAAATGTTTTGCGTGTAACAATTGTGATTTGTTCGGTGTATTTTAATGTAACAAATATCTTTACATAACTACTAACTTAATTGCTAGGGCCAATGTGATAAATGACACTGATTTACAGACACAAACAGAGGAGAAAAAGAAAAAACGAATTTGGTCTTCAGTGCTTTCAGGTCATGGTTCAAAGGTGGGAACTTGACGCTCAAAGCCCCAGGTAGCCTGATAAATAGTTCTTTGTAAGATGCTCCTATAAGGGTCCTCCTTTCTCTTCTTTCTCAGGTAGGACATAGCACTCTCAACCTCAGACTTTATCTGCGAGTACACTTCAGTTGCATTTTGCCTGTCTTTCAGCATCTCCATCCTTCCCTTGGTTTCAACTGGTTTCCCAAACAAATAATAGAACCGACCCGGTATCTTGGGCAAAATCCCAGGAATGAAGAAGTTTTGATTTGCAACTTCACCAGTTATTTCACTCCTACAAACGGAATATTCTCATGTCAGCTATGATAACATTGGCGTCTTTCAGCGTAATGAATAAAACTAGCCATTCTAAACTTGCTCAAATCTACCAAAAATAACCAGTTTTTGCTTATTTTCTTTCTTCTCTTTTTTTAATTTTAGCAGGTTTGGCCTCAATGCCAACAACGTGCTAACGGCACTAGCTAATTTTAGTAAGGTAACTGTATATCAAATTTAATTTGTTTCTGCATAAAGCGATGCACCAGAAACCTATGTGGTGATGAAAATAAAAGAAAAAAAGAACTATGAATTCATCTTTATAAATATATATATATTTTCACGCGGAATATTCATGTGCATGTCTCTCACCATTTTTTCGTGAGAACTCTAGGTGGGACCCACTATATGGTCCATCCAAATGGATCACGCACATGATCCCTTGAATTGAACACGTTTACCAATTTTTGATCAAATCCGAATTTATTGGACCATTGGATCGACTATGCACCCATTTGAATGGAATGAATTTATGGGTCACGGATGAAGGGCTTAGGGACATGTGATTGGAGCCAAACTTGGTATGTAGGGTGGTCCTGCATAGATCTTTCCATCCCCCTCCCACCCCCCCAGGGTCTCATCCCTTGGTGGGCTCCACCATGAGCCCCATAGAAGAGTATGCAGGGTCCCTTGATGAGGGACATATGCACATAAATATCCCCCTTTTTTCACATAATTATACCAAACTGTCATCTTCCTCTTATCTCCCACTACTGTTTCCAACATTAGGTGAGTCACACCATGATTTCAAGCATTAGATGTGGCCCAACATTAAATGGGTCCCACCCTTCCTGATTTCCGACACTGGATGAGTTACTGCTGTCATCCCAACATAAATGATCTCCACTATGATTCCAACTTCAGATGGGTACCCTGATGTCTACGCTGACAGTAGCGTTGATTAAAAGAAAAAAAGATGAGTGAGGTAATCTATATGCCACTCATTTCATCTTTGCATGGAGGAGGCTGGAGAACTTTTTTTTACACAATTCATCCTCAATTATTAAACCGTGTCAAGGTTCAATTCACACCACTGAAGTCCTGACCCCTTTGCTTTCCTTGAAAACCAATTGGAAACATGTGAACATTACTAGTTATCTGAAAAATAGTAAAGGATGGGAGACTTCATCCAAAACCTACTGAATCCTAAATGGGTAATCAAACATGACAAGCTTGAGGCAGAATGGAAGGTGCTCACTAGTGCAACCTTCAGGTTGTGGGTCCAAGCCATGTTACCAATCAAGGGATGTTGCTCCCAAAAGGGTAATCAGAGTTGATGTAAACTAGCAAATGTAAATGCAGAGAGATTGATTACCTTAATCTTGGGGCACCTAGCAAATGTAAATGCAGAGAGATTGATTACCTTAATCTTGGGGCACCTTCATTCAAATCCTTTATCCAATCTCTAATGTAGGGAATGCTCATTTGGTCATTGTAATCAAGGACCAACTGCCACAATGTCCAATGAAAACACAACCATAAGATATGATTCCATGAACCACATACATGTATGTTAGAAAAGTTCAGTCAACTAACACATTGAAGTACAAGCAGCATCACATGTAATAAAGAGTAATTCATATAGAAAACCATCAAACCAACTAATGATCTCCACATATAGCTCCTGAATAAGTTCGGTAGCATTTTAAAGAATCCAAACCATGACATGATCAACCATGAAACTAGATGACATTGTAAGTCTCCACTATTGCAAACAATACATAACAAATAAATAGAAAAACAAAAACAATAGATGTCTCAGAGGAGGCTTTATTTGTTTGTTGGTATTCATTGAACAGATTACTGTAAATTTTATATAGCATCCTTCACAAAAAGAAAAACGGGTGTTTCCCCCTTCCTCGGTAAGATACTAACAATAATGCCCAGAATAGTTTTTTGGAAACTACATATCATAAGCTTTTACATGCCTTCGATGTCAAAAGGCAACTAGGACCCTTACCTTGGTACCCGCATCCTCAGTGGCATATTCTTTGATTAGTTCCTCCCACCCAATGATGAAATCAGGGCCAAAAGTAGATTTCTTTCCAAGTCTCTTACTCCAACGAGGTTCTAGATCTTTAGGTTTAGAATCACCAGTGGGGGCTGGTAGAACAACATCATGGTTGCTACTAGAATTTGAAAATCCAATTTCAAGAGGAAAATCATTTTCGAAGAAAACGGCATCTCTAGATTCAATGATTGAATCTTTGTCTGAACTTGAGATAACTAGGAATCTATAGATCTTACTACACAGGGCATACACTAAGAACACATTCTAATGTGTGTTAGGTCCAAGTTTAGTCCTCATAGGACTTGGAACTGCAACATGGGCTAAGTACCCCCACACTTTGATGTATTCCAAGCTAGGGGTCCTACCTTTCCATAACTCATGAAGATTTAATTGTCTTCTTGAAGGGAATTCGATTCAAAATTTGACAGCCAGTAAGAAAAGCTTCCCCCCCACAAGTTCTTGGGTAGTCTAGAACTGTTTAACATTGAATCAACCATTTCTACCAACATTCTATTTTTCCTTTCAACTACACCATTTGGTTGTGGAGAGTAGGGTGATGTCACTTCATGAATTATCCCTGAGGCGTTACAAGTCTCAGTGAATTCATTGGATAAGTATTCCCCTCCTCAATCAAACCTCAAACTCTTAATCTTTTTTATTTTCAACTTCAAGTCTAAAGAGGTTGAACTTCTCAAGGGCCTTAGATTTATGTTTTAAGTAAATATATATAACAAAAGCTGAAAAAATTATTAAATATACATAACAAAATCTGAAAAAAATTATCTATGATAGTAATAAAATATTTTTTACCACCTCTGGTGATAATACCATTGAATTCACAAATGTCACTGTGAATCAAACCTAACAGTTCAGAACATCTTTCGACACTTCTGAAAGGTTCTCTACTATATTTTACTGAACACAAATTTTACAAGATTTTGGTTGAAAATTAGTTTAAGAAATCAATTCTAAATCCATCATGTTTTTCACAGAAGAATAATTCACATGACCTGATCTAGCATGCCATAGATCAGAAGACTCAACAATATAAACAAAAGTAGAAGCATTCTTATTACCGATGGAATTTACATTCAGCTTGAAAAGGCCTTCAACAACATAGCATTTTCCTACAAAAACTCCATTTTTGGTAATCACAAATTTATTTACTTCAAATACGAACTTAAAGCCATTCTTGCTTAGCATGGAACCGAACACCAAGTTCTTTCACACATTGGGCATATGAAGAACTTCAGCCAAAGTCAGAGACTTGCCGGCTGAGAGGTATAGAACCACTTTCCCCTGAATAGTTACTTTGGCCGTAAAAGAATTTCCCATGTAGAGTTTTTGTCCATCTCCAAACTGCTCGTAAGAGACGAATGCACCTCTGTCACTACAGGTGTGCTGAGGGCGGACATATTCTCATGTGGGTGCAGATGCACCCATTAGATTTTGAAATACCATTAGAAGGTTATGGGCCGTATGGCCCATGCCCTAGGTAAGGGCCCGTCATGTCCCCACCCATTTAAGCCTGTGAGTAAAATGAACCCAGTCTCCAATGTTTCCCATTCCTTTCCATATGAAAAACCTAAATCTGTCCCACTCCAACCCTCATCTTTGCTCTCCAACCATTGGCCGCTTGTAGAAAGGAAGCTGAGGTTGTTATTGCATCTCTCTCTCCCTCTATCATTTGCTACGATTTTATTCTCTGTTGTTGTCTTCACCATCTCTACTTTCCAACCAATATGATTTGGGTTACTTTGTCTTGTTCTTTTTTCATAGAAAAGTGAAATAGTGGGTATTTATTTGTTTGTTTTTATTGTTCACTGTTTGGGCTTGTGATATAAGGTTTTGATTCTTCATTGTCTGTCATCTTTACTTTCTTTGCTTTTCCATTTGATTTTTTTTTTCTTTCTTTCTTTCATAAAAAGATAACCTGGGTATGTACTAATTTTAGAGATGATTACAGTAGGCTTTTGTTTTTATTTTTACTTTTTGATGCCAGGGCTTGATTTGATTATGGGGTTTTGTTCATATAGTTGAGTTCCATAAGAAGTTTCGATGAAATTGGGAATGACCCACTTGGTATTTTCTACCAATATTTCCGTTTTGATGCTGTTAATGAAAGCAATCTACTATTTCTTCTGCTTGGTCTGTTTTTTATATACGACAATGAACTATGGGTGCTGTTTGAATGTAGCCCAGGTTTTCATTTGATCGGGTATCAATTTTGGTTTCATAAACATCTAAGATCGATGTTTATGGAGTGGGTGGTTTTGTGGGTTCATTTGAACCCATTTGATGGTTAAAAATAACAATGTAGATTTAAGTAATGTTGAGGTGCTTTTTGTATGTACCCAGATACATCCATTGTGGTTTCAAATGATATGTATTTTGGGGGCAAGATCCCCAAAATACATTAAGTAAATCTGATTTAAGTACTATGAGACTTGGATAGCCAGCAAGATGTGATTTTTAGGGCTAGGTATTTTGATTGAGAGCTTGAAATTTTGGGTTTAGAAATTACATAGTACGCTTTTGGATAGCCAGCAAGACTTGGATTCACTTGGAATCGATTACATAGTATTTGAATAGCCAGTAAGATTACATGTTTGCTTTATGTTGGAAAAGTAACTTGTAGGTTGAATTTGGAAGCATCCAAAATAAAAAGCTATACCTAGTTTTCTGGCCAAATATGGTGCTTGTGATTGTCTGTTTATGACTTAAGTTTGAGGTTATTTTAATTATATGAATTTTTTTCTCTCCGGTAATGCAATGTTGGTATGCTCTTTCTCCCTCGATATTTTTATTTAACAACATTGACAATGAGACAATCATGTAATGCTTTCAAACATGAAGAATCGTCGAGGGCAATTATAATGATTTTGTTTTAGAGTTGAGATATCACTTTTGATGAGAGAATGTTAGTTGATGCATCTAAATAATTTGTATCCATTTAAAAGCAATACATTTTCTCTTTTGCCATTGTTCATGTGACGAAACTACACCAAATTAATAAGTTTGACATTTCCAATTGACCATCATCCACGCCCCTTAAACAAAAATCCTTGGTCCGCCACTATGTGCCGGGTCACACCAATGTCAACCCACCAATCTCTACAACCGCTCACAAGGTTCACCTCTGTCACTACCGATCCAAAATCTCTTCCACAAGATTGCCTTGATTTTTTCCTTTGGTTCCTTTTCATTGGCAGCATTCATTTGCATAATGGCCCTTTATCCTGCATATAAAGCATTCAACACTGTTTTTCTTGTTTATATCTTTGCGGGGCCAAAGAGCTTGGTTTTGGTTATTCTTTTGATATTTCTTGGCCTTGGTCATGTTGGGTTTAGGCCTTTTCTGTTCAGTTTTAGTCTCAATAAGATTGGCCTTACCCACGTTCAGAATTCTTATTCTTGGTGTGACGCTTTCGGTGATGCCCTTGGATTCTGAGTTAGGTGATGAGATCTTCCAACTTCATTTCTTTCTTTTTGTGTTTTAGAGTGAGCCCAAAGTCTTTCTAAAATGGTGAGAGTTTATGGATAGTACTGCCAACTACAAATTGTTCTGGTAGATCCATTCCCTCAGTTTGGACTTCATGGATTATCTTTTGCAACTGTCTCATTTGTGTTATCACAGATTTTCCTTCTTCCAATTGGAAGTCTAGAAACTGTTCTATAGGAGAAAATTCATTGAGTGTGATGGGTTAGGATTGATCATAGGGCAGCCAAGGTGGACCCATAGGCCTAACCGATCTTATCTGTAGAACAACTGGGGTATATCGTCTCAAGTTATTAACCAATACACCCAAAATGCCTAGGCATTACAAGTGCGACGAACTAACTACTTAACACCCCCCTTGGGCGGGACACCACCTGGACTCACATCACATGCCCACCATGACGTGGCATAGAGCCTCTTATGCGCCCGCACACAAAACACGTCATGGGGCCTTTTTTTGCCTTGCGCGGATTCGAACCTGAAAAGTGTTGGCTCTAATACCATTGCAAGTTGCTAACCGATACACCCAAAATGCCTAGTCATTAAAGGTGCGGCAGCAAACTAACAACTTAACATATTGTTATTACAAAGTTGAGTGCATCGCATGTGCATGTGTAATCCTATCGACTCTGACCATAAAACTAGTGTACATTTATATTTTTGAAATCTATACAGTGGGGCAAGTAACAAGATAAAATCACTACAATCTCTGCTAGCATAAATGTAGTCCTAACTTGTGTCAAAACTTTGGCTGTTACAACTAGTAGGAATAAAAGAAATCCTTATACAACATAGGGGAAAGAATTTCCTCCACATTTCTAAGTTCCTACTAATCATTTTGACCAGATAACATGATGTCTTAGCAGCACCATGGCATAAAAGACGAATAGCGAACAACTAAATTGAATCCTTAAATAAAAACATAAAGGTATGATTTGGATGCTCTAAAAGAAATAATGCACCATTTCCTCAAATACATGCAAGAAGACATCTTTTAGTAGAGCCCTGCTTCTGTGCATTCACCTCAAAGGGCTTGTTTGTTTGTGGGGTAGAGTAAAGTAGAGTAGAGTAAACCCAAAATCAAGAAAGAATAATATATAATGGAGATATGATGACTTTTTTGTTTTTAGTTGCTTGATATGAAATCTTTTTTACACTTTTGTATAAAAAGTAGAGAGTTTTTGTAATTTAATGATAAATTTTTTACTTATTTTGAAAAAAGAAAGGAGGAAATTTTGAATTTTTAAAAGAGAGAAAGAGGAAATTTTGAATTTCAAATATTTATCTTACTCTACTTTACCTTACAAACAAACAGGCCCTAAATGGTAGATGCCATTGGAGACTACTTGCGGCCCCACATATCAAGGGATGTGTGGGGATGGAAAGATCCATGCAGTAACACCGCAAATATCAAATTTCAAGTCATTTTCATGACCCTAAACCCTAGATCTATGGCCAAGATTTAAAGGCTTTATTAAAAAAAAGGAAAAAGAAACAGAAAGTTGATGCTCGATCTAATGGTCAATCCCAATGGATCGGTGCAAACCCATGGGATCTGGTGACATATATATTGGTTTTGTTTTTTTTGTTTTTTTGTGTGTGCAAGTGTGTTTTGTTGTGGGGGGGGGGGGGGGGGGTGCGGTTTGGTGGTTTGGTTTGCTAGAGGGTTAATTTGGTGGGCCCCACATGCCACCTCGCCCAGTGTGAGGTGGAAGGTGGATCCACTGGAGCATTTTTCCTTTTTAATATATTACAGCACAATTATAATAAAAATACAAAAGCAACAGTAGTGAGCTAAGACTAACATTTTCCAATAGTGGAAAGTAAGATAAACCTTCTCACAAAATAATCATAATAAATTTGCACAAAATACTTTCAATAATAATAATTATAGTAATCATAATCATAATTATATGCAACACCATACAAACTTACCTCTACTACATCATCTTCTCCCATAACTCCAAAAGGTACGATTGTAGCCCCAAACCGAGCAGCCATTCTTACAAATTCAGGCTGATCTGGCCAAAACAACTTATACTCTTCACCCTGGAAACCATTAAAGCAACATGAGTGGAGAATTAGCTAGTGAGTTAAAAACTAATACTAGGCTGTTAAGCTTTGATTTATTAGTGGAACACTACATAAAATCAAAAGAGTAACAGAAATAACTAGCCAAGTTTAACATCAGTCCGCATGGAAACAGAATAAATATATTATCCAAACACATGCTTTGAACTTGGTATTTGAAAATGCATCTCAAGCAAATCAAGAATAGTAGATAAAAGAAATCAATAGAATCTCAAGTAGTTAACAAATACACCCAAGATGCCTAGGCATTAAAGGTGCGGCAAATTAACTACTTAAACCACCCCCCCCCCCCCCCCCCCCCCCCCCCCTCTCAGGTGGGACACTGCCCGGACTCAAATCACACGCTTGCCCAAGATGCGGCATGGGGCCTCTTTGCCTTGGGCATATGCACCCACACACAAAACGTGGCATGGGGCCTTATTGCCCTACACAGATTTGAGGGATGTGCTCAAGTTGCTAACCAATACACCGAAAAAGTCTAGGCATTAAAGGTGAGGCAAGTTAACTACCTAACATAGAAAAGGCAAAAAAGCATAGTTATGAAGATAGACATAAAGTTGAGAGAATATAGCTGTTTTTTTTTTTTTAAATCATTCCAAGAGATTCCTTTTTTTTTTCCCTCTTTTCACCCAAGGATAGAGCGTAAGCTTTTGGGTCCTCTTCCCATGATTTAATGTATGAGATTTTCCACTGCATTGGCAGTAGGAAAAAATATATACCATTTAAAAAAAAAAGGGAAAAAACATATAACACTTTCTTACCATATCATTTTTGAACAAATGTTTCATTAGCTGATAATTTTAGGAAGTGTAAGCTATTGACCACTTAAATATGCACTTCCTTTAACAAGCTAATTAGAGTTACTCTAGGAGAAAATGCAACAAGTGAAACAAATGAACACACCTTGCGATGAAGAGCCTCACGTGCACCCCCAGGATAAAGTAGAGCAAAAGATTTTGATGCTAAGAGCCGAAATAGGTTGCTTGCTGAGACAGGTAATGCACCAAATATTTTAAGTAAATCAAACCTGGACATCTCTTGTAATGAACTTTCACCCCAGTTCGAAAAAAGTACTGGATGTGCAATACCACGTACAACAACATTCTTCTCCCTCAAGAATGCCTCAACAAGAGGTGCTAGTTCAAATCCCAACAACATGTGGTAACCAACCAGAAGAACAGGACCTTCATTAGGTACCCCACCAAGACCCCTAACTATTTTTCCATCTTTCATTGTCGAAAGCACTACAGGACTGGTAGCTTGCTTGAACCATCTGCATAGAGCTTATACAAGTGAACTTCCAAGATGTTTTGGTTAATTCAATATCCACTTATATCATGCAGTGACAGTACTCACACTGTACTTACACTTCGGCTTTCTCGAAAGCATCAACAAATTCTGTCCTAGTAGGTGGAAGGTAATCCAAGACGTAGTCATATTTTCTTGAGCGTCTGTACATTTGTGTACCTTTAATAACAGTCAACAAATGAATACCATCTTCCTGCACCATTACTATGAAGCTTTAAGAGAGTTTATGAAATGGATCAATTAGCACAGTACCTCTAAAAAACTTCATTTCAAAGAACGTTAGTGAAACTGGGGTAAGACAGGTCCAGTAGGTAGAGATGACCACAAATGAAGTAAAGGATAAGTCAGCTTGCTAAAACGAGTTGACCATCTTTTAAATAGGTTTTTTTTATTTTCTTCCACATTGTGACACTTAATACACCAATCCAACTTGCCACTTAATTATTGCTATCCAAGATTCAGCAAATTATTTTCTACAATCTAGATTTAGAAGTAGAAAACTTAATAAAAGAGTTGACCAGTTCGTAATGGAAGAAATCTTACTTGACAAGTAATTGATACAATTCAGAACCATTCAAGACCGAGGACCAGAACTTGGTAAGTGGTCTGTGTCTTGTCCTGGGCCTTTTTACTTGAATAAGAGAGAATGGTGTTCATAAATGAAGCATCACAAAGAAGAAGAACAGCCAACGGGCTATTTTCCAAGCCAAAAGGCTTAGGATAATCTATCTAGGTCTCACAGCAAAGACAGGAATTCAAGCCATAGGGAGAAGAAAACTGAAATCTCAATTCAATAATAATGTAGTATATCCCATGGGAAGGGATTACATCTATTTATAACAAAACTACTCTCCAAATAAAGAAGCAAACTAGTTCAATCCAAATAAGGAGTCCTAATTAAAATATAAAAGCAATTTCTAAAACTTGAGAAAGCAACTATTACTAATAAAGCAAACTATTAATCAATTTTCAGTATTGGGTTTTAGACTTAGGCCTGCAGGTTATGCTAGGCTTTAGACTTGAGCCTGTGGGTATAAACTTTCAAACGTGGCCCATTGGTCTAGCCTGCATCAATAAACCATGGAAAGCACTTAAATGTCTCACAACATATTAACCATAAGTGAAATGGCTGAAACTAAATCAATTTGCGAACAAATTAGAGATACAAATGGGTCAGATCTGGGGATCTGGACCTGGGTCCATCTTCAAAGAGCAAGTTCTGGATCCCAATCCAGAATTGACACAGATGACACAACCTAATATTCTTATCCGGATCCTGCACAATCTTTAAAAGGGGCAAAGAAAGGATCTGGTTGCAGATCATAATTTCTCCTGGACCCAAAAATATAGGTTCCATACCCGGATTTTTGGAATTCAAGACTTTGGGTCCTTGGATAATTGGACAACCATTTACAACCCTGTAAGAAGATGCAGGTTGTTATTTTTCAGAGAAGAAGATGCAGGTTGTTGTTATTATGTTTTGAGACATTATCAGTACACTAAGTGAGTATGAACCTCAGTTTTGTAAGTTCTAATGACAAGAAGTGTTCTTTGAATGCCTAGAGCAAGATTACAAGTAAAATGATAATTTTTTATACGACCTACCAATAGAAGTGTGTGCCCATTGTCTTTGAAGTAGCGAACTTTGCAATTTCGTAATGAATCCCATAGGCGTTGAGCCTCATCCCTACTAGGTAGCATGTTGTCATTGCCACTAAAACAGAAATACACCATCAACACAATTTTCATGAGATAATAGTATGAGAAAGATAACTACTGAAACAAAAAGAGTCCTTAGTAAAAGACACAAACTACCATATCTTTCTTTTTTTCTTCTTTTTTGCTTAAAAAACTATAGAATGTATGATAATCTGTTAAATATGTTAAAATATATGACGAAGTCTTGCAAACCATATCAATGATTCAAACTAACAAAAAATATTTAATTGCTATTCTGAAAACCCTCATCAAACCATTAAGAGGGTCAGATACAGAAAACAAGAAGAATATAGTCATGTTTTATACATAATTGTGCATCTTAGAACTACAGATACCTGGCAAGGACTAGCACTTCAGCTTTGACTGCATGGAGACGAGAATTAGCATATGAGGCAGCTGATTTAAGCAGCTTTAGTCTCCACAAAAGAGTCTCTTTCGGTAAAATATCTGCCATATCCTGCTCAGAAATGGTGCAAATGATATTCATTAATGATAAACCAATAAAAATTGACTAATTTGTCAAGTGATTCTAAATTAAATAATACAAAACACATGAAAACTTTGATCCTTTTAGAACGGAAAGACCCATTACTGTAACTAAAACATAACAATTTGACTATTATGAATACTAATTAAGGTATTCCTACATGCAAGCTCATCCATGCTTATTGCTATGGTCATTCAAGTAATGGCGTTGCTTGCTTTTAACCCTGATAATCCTCTCCACCAATCCCCACCCCCACCCCACCCCCCCCCCCCCCCCCCCCCCCCCAACAACCCCCTTCTTTTTTTTTTTTTTTGCCTTAGAAAAGCATCTGAAGGATCTTAAAATAAAAGTTCACAAATAACTTACAAATATCATGGTATCCAGAATAAGAGACAGTTAACAGTATCCTACAGTAAAATGCAGCACTAACAAGTACTAAGTTCATTATCCAACAGCATAAGTTCAGAATTTATGAATTCCTTGAAATTTGCATGTCGAAGCATTGAAAAGGATAGCTACATCCCTATTCATGACCTAGATTTGAGAAATGTGATATTGCATCCCGCTTACCACATCCATTGAAGTATCCAAACCCATATCTTGGCATCATAGCAGTCTAAGAAATATCTTGTCATGATGAATGATTAATACAATAGACACTAGCACGCAGATCTGATCAGTTGATCAAAACAGCATCGTGTTTCCCTGTACATAATTAATGTTCTTTTATCATTGTATTAACTGGAAAATTATTCTTGCTCTTTTATACAGGAATCATGATCCATAGAATTTGTTATGTTGACATCCATGAAAAGTAGCCAGACCAAAAGCGTTGACTATTATTTCTCACTGAAACGCAAAGCTAAATATACAAAAATATTTCAGAAGTATGATGAAAATTAAACATATAAGATGTTTGTATATACTTAGAAAAATCAAAAACATTGAAGGATTAAAGCAAGGCACAAGCTTCCTTACTGAAAGACGTGGTAACATGGAAGTGAGACTTCTCGACAATTCAACAAGTGTTTGTGAAGGAGGAATCTCTTTTTCAACACTAGCCATTCCTAACTTCAAAGGATCACCTTAAGTCACAAAGAAAAAGGAACTAACAGATGAGAGATTAATAAAACCAGCAAATGATCACGAAATTCAACAGCATATGGACACCAAACTTATCCCATAATAGTATGATAAATGCAATTATACGAATTTTAAAAATGAGAACATGTACCCATAGCGAAACTAAGAATATAGGGGACGGTATTATGAAGTTCATTGGGCATCGCCTCCAATATAGGGAAAAAAGGTTGCAGCTGTGACTTGCTGAATGATGTTGCTGAAAAGAAAGGCAAGTAGATAAGCAATCTGCAATCAATAAACAAGAAGAAACAGCAAGAACAAAATACTGAAAACTAACAAACTTGCAAGCAGCATCTCCTTTCAAACCTGGATTGGATAGTATTAGCATCAGGTCAATGCCAGGATTACGGGCAGCAACGGCAAGTGCAAGGCATCCCCCAAAAGAATCCCCAACAAGATAAATCGGTTTATTTGGAGAGGCAGAATACTCAAGCCTTACAGTTTCTTCAACAAATTTCAGCAAACCTTCAAATTTGAAAATTCCATCTATCAGATAAAATTAAATCATGCAATATCAAGATATAGACTTAGAAAGTGAAATTTATCACATAGATTATTTAATGAATAGAAAGAAAGCACCGGTACAAGCCTAGCATGCCCAACATAAAACTCAGTCCAGCTACTTGTGCCATGGATATATGTATGACTTAAGCTTGGTTTATCAGTATCAATTATGATAGTTAACTAAACACAGGAACAGAATTGAAACTATCAGAACAAGGCTGTCCCAAGAATCAACCTCTCCTACCCATTTTCGAGCCCCACGTCATTTGAGAGAAACATGCAAGGAAAAAGGCAAGAGACATCAAGGAAATCATACATTTTCCTTCAATATTTTTTCTGTGTCTCAAGTTGTGAAAGGTTGTAACAATCAGCACACCATACAAACTGAAAGCTAGAACGCATACACCCACTCTAAGGTTTCTTGAATAGATAGAGAAGCCAGGCAATGTAATGCAAATTCAGAGGACTTTTCTGAAACCATTTAGGAATTCAAAGTTCAGAAACCATTTAGGACTTCAAAGTTCAGTGCCAATGAGAAATTAGCCACATCTACACGGGACAAAGTGACTACTCTAAATTCTTACATGTAGGAAGAACTGTAGAGCTGTGAAAGGACTGATTTGGTTTTTCAGGTTTCATGTACCTCTGTGAGGCACAATGTAGTTGTCTATAGAAAATCACATAGTTGAAACAATTGGTACATGTGAATTTCCAAACACAACAATGAACTCTAAATTTTCGGTGTGGTATGAACAGATTCATCATTAAGGTAAATAAAATAGTTGTCAATTTCATTGTATAAATTACTTATTTCAGTTTGATTTAAAACTAAAATGCTTTAGCCAGTTTGGTGTTTCAATGTTTCATCTTTTAGTTTCATTTTGAAAAGAAGATAGAAAATTAGAATATATTAGAAAAACATTTTTACTAATATAGATTACAAAAATTTTAAGTAACGTATAATCCATGTGTTACTCCGAAATGTGAAATAACATATAAAAGAGTGAAAGGTGAAGTAGACTCACAAAAGTTCATGCCATTTCACCGAACAGTTCATATATGTATCATTCATCGCCAATGCCTCATAACATCTATGTGGTGTGAACTTTGTGAGTCCACTTCTCCATGAATCTATAATTTGAGCCATGTTTTGAGTCCTTGCAAAATCTAAAATGCTCTACTTCTGACTACTTCATTCGAAGTCCTTATTCACTTGTTAGTTCCTTGCCTTCACGGCAGCCTTCGAGTTTGCAAAAAGATGTTGTTTCCAATCTTCTAAAAGCATGCCAAAACTAAGACAACATTCATTTTTTTTTCTTCTTATATATTAATTAATAAAAAACTAGAAATGAAATTGCAAAGCTCATCAACAAGTTCAAATTTTCAGATCATTTTGATGGTTTCCATCTAGTAATTAAGGATGCATGTTGATAATAAACAACTTGTCTCTCAAAAAGACAGCATTAAGTTGATCTTGGGGATAAGGCTAACATCATGATGATAATGGTAAGAAACAACAACAACAACAACAACATAAGCAAATATGCAACAACAATATAAAGAACTGTACAAACAAAGACCTTGAAATGGTGTCCGGTCATAAACAGGAGTGTGCATGCACCTAACTTCAAAGACCCTGCACTCCAAGTAACCCAATCCAAGTGATCCAAAATTAGATACCAAAGGCTAAATATATCCATTGAAATAAACCCGAACAATAGAAAACATAAATGAATTGAAACAGCAGAAGATTTCTCATAATTGACAAGGTAATCCAACTTATCTCGTTGTTGGCAATAGCTTAAATTCTCAATAGTTATATACGATGTATTAGCAACACATAAGTGTTAGATTCTAATGTAGCTCAAGATGAAGCCCATCATGAGGCCCAAGTGGCCGTCTTCAATACTGGCCTTGGGTGAGTCCCACTCACAACTCATAATTTCCGTCCATTGCACATTGGGTGCAGTGCAATTTGGGCAGGTTGGAAACACAGACATACCCGACGGATTGGAACCTAACACAAATTGCAAATCTGCTACCCGAGTGCAACTGGGTAGACCCAAGCTGGTAGAGTACCCAAACTTCTGGTTCAGTTTGCTCTTTCTGAACATTCCCAAGCGACCAATCAACGATATGGAAACATCTGCTAATGAGATTAATGAAAGATCTCACCTTGATCCAAAGCAGATCATCCAAAATCCCAAATCTACAGCATCAGACCAATTCCATTTCCATCTCCAAAACGAGATTTTTTTCCCAAAAATCACGAAACCCAACGATCGCCTGTGTTACAGCAACCACTACAAGCAGCGTCTTCATCCATCATTTGTAGCTGATGAAGATAAGCAAGAAAGATTCAGTCTTGAACAACTGATCTGCGTGTCGGATCTGAGATTGATCATCATGAAAGCCGCCATCTTTTCGCGAGAGCAGAAAACTGGCCGATCTAACTTTCGATGCTTTCGTCTCATCATCACTTAGAAGATGATTAGCTCGACCGGATTCGACTTTAGAAGCTAAAAGAAAGCTCTTTGCCTTCAAACCCCTAAAGAGAGAGTTCCCGCCATCAATTTCATTCATCTTCGGAAAATCTATCTCCAGAATTCCTCACCAATTTTCCTCAAAAAAGATAATGACTCACGTTTGGCAATTATAAATTCTTAATTTTAAAAATTTTTGACCCATCATAAACGGATACCTGATGCCCCAATTATACGAGGCTCCAGCCCATAGAAAATTAAGTTCAAATCTGTTTTACATTCAAATATTTAAAGGATTTGGATCTAGAACCCAATTTTGATTCTGAGTGATCTAGGGGTCTCATTTTCAGTCTATATAAATTTTGACCTGTGGACCTCAACTGAGACCTAGCATATGAGTCTTTATGTTATAAACTGTAGTTCAAAATTACCATTTGTTAAGCATTTTTATGTTTAATCCTACTAGCAGTGGATTTGATGCAATGTTATAAGTTAAATGATATTGATATTTATTCTTATTTTAAGAGAAAAAAGTAAGAAAATGAAAAAAAAAAAGTTAGAATCCATTTTGTACCTAGATTTTAGTCCTCTCCAGTATGATTTCAACCGATAATCATTTCGTTTGCAACCCTAGTCCAACCCTTCATAAGATTTAGATATCCTCAATTGTGCAATTTTGTACATAATTATTAACTTTTCTCAACTACAAGATGCACCAAATTTTGATGTTAAGTCATGAGCTATATAAAATCCTCTTCAAAAATCTTCATGTCTATCATAGCGAGTGACGTTCTCATATTCATAGATTCCTCATATAGTAACAAAGGAATTAGAATCTATTTGAGGATTTTGTCTTACGGTAATATAAGTAGGCCAATCATAATTCACCACATCACCATTAAAGTGATAGTCTTGGCTGAGCAACTACCTACCCATACGAATGACCGGCTTTCTTCAATAAAGTTGTGGATTATGGATGGCCTACTCAAGCTTACCCAAAAAGAAAAGCCAAACTGGACCTAGACTGATTAATAATGTGCCCCATGGCATTGGGGTATAAATCCATTCACAAAGTTTGAGGCCAGATCAAGATTCTCCACCGGCGCGAAGCTAACTCATGTGACGAGCTGCCCTAATCGATCCTTAGAGAGGTAGATTGCTTCACAATGATGTACCGCTCACTGATTCCCATAAAAACAGGAAAATAATAATGATAAAAAAAACGGTAGGCTCTTCTACCCAAGTTTTTGTATACGTTAAAAGTCGTTAGTCAATGAAGGACCTTAAAAGTTATAATTAGTATTATTATTAATATTTTATTTTTTGTGTTTTTTAACACCAATGCTGGAATATGAGACTCCAACGACCGCATCCATCCGAATATGTTTTGAACCATACAAACCCCTAGTTTTATAAGTGGAAGTCTTGCTGTCACCACCAAGATTTTATTCAAAACGATGAAATTTAGGGCACTTTCAAAATCATTTCGACTAAACTGATATTTTACTTTAAAAGTGATTGCTAATCGGAGCAAGCCACCAAGTAATGATGTTGTCCATTTGACGTTTTCCAACCCACTAATTTAAGACAAGCTCATGATTAAAAGATTGAATTGTGACAGATAACAAATCCGCGCCTGATACGATTACTAAAAGACAAGCTGACATTATTGACGGCCCAATTATTCATACATACAAAGATGGTGTTGCTCAATGCATACTCTATCCTTGGATGTATATGGTGTTACCCTAAGCCTAACACGATTCAGCAGTGAAGAAAAGCGCTCATGGTTTACAGGATGCCCCCACTTCTCACAAACAATATGATTTATAACGTTGGCGTATAAGCATATTACGGCATTGCACCAGCAATTCCGGGAGCACCTTAGGTAAGAACCTTGAGAGTAGAACAGGTTTAGGCTTAACCGTTTTAATTACACGCGGATAACAATATTTTCTTAAAAGGAAGAATTACATTCTTAGTTCTTATTTTATTGAGATGTAATGATTCCAATTCGTCGTAGAATTCACCTATGCTCATATGCAGTTCATGTTGGAATCAAGTTTGATCTACACCCAGCCCTGGCCTACCATTTTATTGTGGATATGACATCACCGTTGTACGCGTGTGTGAGTAAGCAATCAAGATCAACAATCACAAAAAGATAAAAATTTTACGTAGTTCGACAAAGATGCCTACATCAACGGAAAACCAATTCCTACTAGATTTTCTTTCAATCTGTGAATCCACAGCCTTAGAATCTCAGTATATGTCTAGAGTTACATATTACATCATATATATAATCATCATTTCTTTATCCCTCAAGAACTCTATTTTAAGAAAAAGGAAAGTACTAATTCTATTAAAAGACTACATTTCTACAAACAGAAAATTCCTAATAATTAAGGAAACTACGCAAGACATTGAACCCAATTTGGTCTGGACCCACTTGACCAACAATCTCCCCCTCCAGACCATGGGGAAGACGACCTAAACCCTTTACTAGGAGTTCAGCCCTACCAACTTTAAATACAGATTCGCCTTTCCCTTAGACACAATATTTGTCATTATGTGTGAGGGATTCTTGTCTGTGTGAACAGTTTCCAGCTTCATGAAGTTTTTCTCGATCACCTCACGAATCCAATGATACTTGACATTAACGTGCTTCATGCGACCATGATATATAGCATTCTCACTAAAATCCATAGCACTCTGACTATCACAGTAAACTACATATTCTTCTTACTTCAAACCTAGTTTTTGAAGGAATCTCTTCAGCCAAAGCATCTCTCTCCCTGCTTCATTAGCAGCTATATATGCCACTTCAATTGTAGACTGTGCTATATACTTTTGCAACTTCGATTACTAGGAGATAGCTTTCCCTACGAAAGTAAACAAATAACCAAAAGTCGACAACCGACGATCAAAATCTCCTATAAAATTAGAATCAGTATAATCTTTCACCACTGGTTTTGAGCCTCCGAAATATAAACACAACCTGAAAGCACCTCTCAAATATCTAAAGATCCATTTCACTATTTCCAAATGCTCTTTTCCAGGGTTAAATAGAAATCTACTCACTAAATTCACAGCATGAGCAATGTTTGGCCGTGTGCAAACCATTGTATATATAAGACTCTCCACAACAAAGGAGTAAGGAATAGATGTCATTTGTTCCTTTTTTTCATCTGTAGTAGGACACAAACGCTTGCTTAATTTGAAGTAACTAGCTAGAGGCATGCTAACTGGCTTAGCATTCTTTATGTTGAATCGCTCGAGTACTCGTTCAACATATTTCTCTTGTGACAACTATAGCTGTTTGGAACTCCTGTCACGGCGTATTTGCATATCCAATATTGTTCGTGTAGGACCTAAGCCTTTCATGTCAAACGATTTTAACATCTCCTTTTTCAACTTGCTATCTTGTCTAACTATCAGCATATTATCTACATACAAAAGAAGGATGATGAACTTACCATTGATAGATCAACAAACAAAAATACAGTGATCTACAACTTTCCTCCAGTACCCATGACTCAACATGAATGAATCAAACTTTTTGTGCCACTGTTTCGATGCTTGCTTCAACCCTTAAAGACTCTTTTTCAACTTACAAACTATCTGTTCTTTTTCTTTTATCTCAAACCCCTCTGACTAAATTATGTGATCTCTTCTTTCAAGTCACTGTGAAGAAACGCAGTCTTCATATTCATCTATTCAAGCTTAAGGTCCATACTGGCAGCTAGACTCAAGACAACTCTAATAGAAGTCATTTTCACAATAGGAAATAAAACATCATCGAAGTTGATACCCTTCGTTTGTATAAAACCTTTTATCACTAACCGTGCTTTGTGTTTCACCAGTTCTCCATTCTCATCCTTTTTCAACTTGAACACCCATTTATTGTTCAAAACATTCTTATCATTAGAAAGTTTCACCAGCTCATAAGTCTTATTTTTCTTTAAAGAACTCATCTCATCCTGCATAGCCTTCATCCACTCATCTTTATCATAATGAGTCATTGCTTCTCGGAAGCTCCCTGGCTCCCCATCATCAGTAAGCAAAATATATTCTGATGCAGGATACTTAGTTAATTGTTAATGCTTTTGTTTAGACCTCCTACATTGAGGTTCCGTGGTTTCTAACTAAGGAAACTGCAGCCTTCCCTGCTCAATAGCCTCATCATCTAGCAACCCTTGTGCTTCATCACAATCCGAATTGTTTTGTCTACCTTCTCCACTATAGTCTACACCAAAGAATGAGTTGGTGTGAGATCAACCACTCCATCAACTATTTCAAAAAACTTATCAATATTTTCAACATCTCCAAAAAATCAGTCTTCATGGAAAACCAGATCCCTACTTCTGATAATTCTTCTTTTCTCTAGATCCCATAACATGTAACCAAACTCATCTCCACCATAGCCAAGAAAAATGCAGCTCACTGCCTTATTGTCCAACTTTGAACACTGCTCTTTTAGTACATGTGTAAATGCCTTATACCCAAACACCTTCAAGTATAAATGGGAAGCATTTTTACCTGTCCATATTCTCTCTGGAAGATCAAAATTCAAAGGAACTGAGAAAAACCTGTTAATCAAATAACCAGCAGTCAGAACGGCTTCACCCCAGAATGATTTAGGTAACAGTGCTAATCTCATCATGCATCGCATCTTCTCAAGAATAGTGCGGTTCATCCTCTCTGCCACACCATTACGCTGTGGAGTACCAGTAACTGTCTTTTCATATCGAATGCTATACTTTAAGCAATAGCTTCTGAACTGGTTGGATGTGTACTCACTCACATTATCTGTAAGGAGACACTTCAAGAGTTTACCTGTTTCTCTTTCAACTATGATATGAAACTGTTGAAAAATCTGGAATACTTGATCCTTTGATTTTAATACACAGATCCAAACTTTTCTGAATGCATTATCGATAAACGTGATAAAGAACTTATTGCCACCTAATGATTCTGCCTCCATGGAACCACAAACATCAGAATATGATAAATCCAACATATTATATTTCAATTTTGAGGTCGAAGAGAAAGCAATCATATGTTGTTTGCCAAATAAACAATAATTACAAGGGTCAATGGATGTACCTTTAGAGCAATGAATTAAATCCTTCTTTGCCAACATCTACAGGCCTTTGTCACTTATATGACCAAGTCTTTTATGACACATATTCAGAGAGGAACTGTATTGAATAACATTCAACATATCTTTGCACAGTTTCACATGTGTTTTGTAAAACGTATTACCCGCTTTCCCTCTTGCAATAACAAGAGACCTTTTAATGAGTTTCCATCTACCATTTCTAAAGTAATTCTCATAAGCTGCACGATCCAATGTAGTTTCAAAAACTAGATTCAACCGCAAATCAAGAACATGTCGCATATCTTTTAGCGTTACTGTGCAACCAATATCGGTTTTAATGCAAACATCATTAATACCAATAATCTCTGAATGACTCGTGTTGCCCATCTTCATAGTACCAAAGTCACCTACTTTGTACGTCATGAATATCTCCCTACAAGGAGTAGCATGGTAGGATGCTACTGTATCAACAACTCACTCAAATGATCATCTGCAACACTCAAACACTCGTCATCATCACCGACGAGCACCACTATTTCGTATCCCAAAGTAGCTGTAGTATTGTTATTGTCATTCTTCTTCTCATTGTTGAATCCTTTTTGTTCCTTCAAGGCAAAACAATTTTTCCTAATGTGGCCCATCTTGCCACAGAAAAAGTATTTCACAGACTTTTTCTCGGTTTGTGATCCACCTCTAGACTTGCCATGACCCCCCTTTGGTTCTCTATTCTTACTCCTCCCCCTATTCTCAGTAACAAAGGCTATGCATTATCTGACCCTATAGTTTTCCTTTTCGTTTCTTTATTCTGTAAATTATGGTAACTTGACTCATGGACAATATACCATCTAGAGTAAAGTTACTCACGAAAATAACCAATGTCTCCCATGTATCCGGTAAAGAATTTAGAAGTAACAAAGCTTGCATCTTATCATCAATAACCATCTTCATTGTTGTTAACTGATTGACCACATTTTATAACTCATTGATGTGATCTTCGATCTAACCACCGTCCTTGAATTTCATATTTACAAGCTTTCTAATAAAAAAGGTTTTGTTCACTACGGTCTTTTTATCATACATTACTTGTAGCTTTTTCCAACAGGTATGTGCATTGGTTTCATTAGACACATAGTGAAATATGCTGTTATCAACTCACCGTCTGATGTGACCAATTGCCTTTCCATGCAACTTGTTCCATTCTGCATCTCACATATCTTTTGGTTGGATATTATCCCCTTCAATGGGATCAAAAAGGTCTTTGCAATAGAATATATCATCCATCTTTGGTTTCTAGATCAACCAATTAAAATGCTTAAGTTTAACCATAGTAGTGTTCATAGTATTGTTCTCCATTTTGATTAAATTAAGCAACAAGAAAAAAACAAACAACTACCACTTACCTTAACTCTTGCACTACACTGTAGATCTCATCACTAAGAGCACAGTGAAAGAAACGGATCTGAAATCTGATGCCGGATGGCTCCAATATCGCAGAAACGGTTTTCTTGCTCTGATTTGGTCGACCTCTTCGTTGACCGTCAAACAACTAATTTTCTTCCACAAACGCGTAGATCTGCTTGAAATGAGTTCATAGGCGTAAACCGATTTCCGATTGGACGTCAAATGATCAAGACATCGCAGAAATAAAATTCTACCGTCGATTAGGTCAAATCTGCCTTTGACCGTACGATCTGTTGACGTATGCTAACGTCTATGCTATGCTGGCAGGCTAGACTGTTGATGGGTTGGATTGACCCAACCTACTTGTTTGCCCTAGGTTTTTACACTACGAATCAAGTATGAACGACCCAACCCAAATGCAACCCGGCTTATGCTACAGCCCACAAAGTTGTCTCCTTCTTTGTCCCTATTTTTGTGAATAGTGACTGTAACCCTCTACTATCTTCCTCGGCTATGGTAGCAAAGGATTAGCGGCATCCGGCGGGTTGGTGGGAACTCCGGCAACGAGCAGCAGAGACGACGGCAACCAGTATAGCGATTGTAGCGGTGGCAGATTCCAAAAAATCCTCCAATTTCTCCACAGTAGAAAAAACCTCAAACGCTCTTCTTCTCCTCTGGCAGGAGCGACCGACGATGATGGAGAAAAACCCTACTTCTCCTCTATGTCTGATCAGCAACTGCAACAAGTCCAGATCTGTGTAGTTTTCCTTCAACCAGTTTAGTGATGACCAAGAACCCACTCTGTGATCCAATCTGTGTGGCCCATAGAGATCACAAATTTGATCTCTGCCTTGTTTGTAATGAACTCTGCAAAATCTGGATCTCCAAAATGAAATTTGATCTGTTGATCTTCCCGTAGCACACAATCGAAGTCATAGAAGACCCTAACCAGACTCTGATACCACTTGTTGAGGATATGACACCACCATTGTGCACGTGTGTGAGCAAGCAACCAAGATCAACAATCAACCACACAAGAAGATAAGAATTTTATGTGGTTTGACAAAGATGCCTACATCTACGGGAAACCAATTTCCACAAGGTTCTCTTTCAATCTGTGAATCAACAGCCTTACAATCTCAGCATATTTCTAGGGTTACATATAACATCATATATATAATCATCACTTCTTTATCCTCCAAGAACTCTATTATAAGACAAAGGACAGTCCTAATTCTATTAAGAGACTACTGTTTAACAAATATAAAATTTCTAATAAATTAGAAAACTACTCAAGATACTGAACCTAATTTTGTTTGGACCCACTTAGCCAATACATTTGACATTTTCTTTCCCATTTCTAGGGAAAACATTCAGAACCATACAAGTGACAATAAGTCATTGGAGCTTGAAAGATGACTTGACTTCAAGCAAAATAAATGGACAATAAGTCATTGGAGCTTGATAGATGACTTGACTTCAAGCAAAATAAATAAATAAATAAATAAATAAATAAAAGAAAAAAAAAAGAACTCGTTGGGCCATGTCAAATGTTGAGATCATTTGCTCTCCTCACATCTTGTGTGTGGCTTTGTGCAACAGAATAAGAACATAACTGTATACTTACTTTCCAAGAGACTTGTGATGCAATATGAGTCCCAACCCGAGGCCATCAACTCCTGCATACCACAATTCCATCAGAACCGTCCCATCAATAAATTCAATCTCCCAAGGCATAGCCAAACAAATCAAGCAACACTCAACTAAAAACAGAGTCACCCAACTCTGCATTCACAACATTCATCTCCCATAGTCTCATTAATTGAGAATAACAACATATATCATCAACCATACCTGTTATCAGGTAAATATACCTCCAAAATGCAAAATCAACATCAACAAAATTTAAAGGCAATGAAAAATAAACTGACTAAAAACATGTTTGGATGCACTTGAATGGAAAGCAGTTTATCTTCACTAAAGACGGAGTCGCATCATAAAACTTTTAATCTACTGTTTCAACCGAAGTCACTAAAAAAGAAGTCAATGGCAATTTAAGGCACATCCAAACAGTCCTCACCCAAGAACCAGTCATTTTACAACTGAGTCAGAAGTAATCAGCCAGATTCAACAGCAATTACCAGGCAAGTAGAGCAAGATGGGAGAACCCTTTATTGGAGGCCCGCATTCGATTGGGCAGAACCAGCGCGGCGGGCCGCCGTCCGGTCTGATTATCTCCTTTGCAGCATCAAGATAATCAATCACACTAGCAGTCCCATACCCATCATCATACAGCAAGCCCAGCTGTTCTGAGACCGAGTCATTCGATTTCTCGACGTGGGAAAAATCGCTCTTTTGTCCATTGATTCCAACTCTCTCTGTGGGAACTGTTTCAACTCGGTCTAGAGAGACCACCTTCGGCTTCGGGTCTGCACTCACTTGGGTGCGGGTGCGGGTCCGATTGGAGGTTGATGAAGTGGAATGTGGAAAGGAGGGAGGAGAGATTCGATTTGAAGAGAGAGCGGAAAAGGCCATGGCTTTTTTGCAGGACGAGAGGGTAAAGGCTAGAGGAATGAGAGAAATGCTAGGCTTTTAGCCTTTCGTTTTCGAGTGATATAGTGCTAAGGATACAAGTCTAGCTCCGGATTTCCACTCTACTTGGTGGTAAAACTTTTTCAATAATTGATGCTGACTATGGGGATGACCCACATGGCTTGGAGCTTCACTGCATCCAAGTACTTTTGAGAATTTTATGCAAGCACTTCGGTATTGTTACTGTGTAGTGCAGTGGTGGTCAGATTAGTAAGTTCAAGTCTTACCGTATAAATAATTTTAGTTTTTTGTTTACAAGGGCTCAACAAAGAAATCAAAATTGAAAGGAATCTTAGCCAAAAGTGAATATAAAACTCTCGGCTTTAATATATTATAATTAGTTGGTATAGAGACCATCAAATGGCAGCCGTGCGATCATTTCTTAAAATAGATTTGGGATTTTGTTGATTAATATCTACATTCTTTATTTAATATTTGTTTTGTTGTATTTTTACATTTATTTGATTAGTATATTATTCATTCTGCTCATATCACACAAACCCAACATATAAGACATAAAACTTACTCAAATCAAAATCTTACCGTATAAGGTTGGTTGCATGTAAAAGATAGTTGATTTGCGAGAGCTGAAGGATTGTTTTATATTTAGATTTTCAAATTGCAGTTCCAATTTTATATGTAGTTGAAGAATAAACGAATTAGCAATTCAATCAAACAACAACACAAGTAGGAGACACACGATTTTAACATGAAAAACCTAAATCAGAAAAAAAAAAAACTATGAGTTCAAACTAAACCAACAATCAAGTAGTATGAATTACATAGTCACAAGAGATATACTAACAAACTATTATTCAGTCCTCGCACAACGTAAGGACCATAATTCTCTATGCACAGCTTCATGCCGCAATACTCTCTGCCATCTACTGCATCAGATTCAAGACACACTTGATTCCTCAATCTTTTATGAAAGAAGATGTTTATCTACAAGAGATGTAGAAGCAACAACTCTTTAGATTAAAGCTTTAATCCAATCTCTCCAATAGAAATTCTAGAGAAAAGGTGATCTCCAATGTGTAATCTTTACTCCTATCTCCAATGTAAATTCTTAATCTTAAAATAGGAGATGGATGCCTTTGGGTTGAGAGAAACAACCTTTATATAACCCACAATTCGTGCTCTAGGGTTAAAGTCCTTGTAGAATAGAAACTAGCACTTCTGACATAAAAAGGAAACAATTTGTATCAAGAAAGTGAGTTTCTATCTGCCATAGTCTCGAGCATATGTGAGCCTTTGCTCGAGCACTTGATGCAAACTTATTCTTATTTGTAGTTCAACGCAATTCCTGTCAAGCTGACTTGAGCTTTTGAAGCCTCAACTTAAGCCCTTGGAGTTTTGTGAACATGGACTTGAGCCCCTTCAGAAATTTTTTGCATATTGAGATTTTCTTTGTTTCTTCAATTCAACTACCAACAAACCACAATCCATTTATAAATAAATTGTAAAATACAACTAAAAAACCCAAAAACTTTGTCTAACCCATGAATTAGACAATTATAAAAATCCTTACAATCTCCCCAGTTGACAATTCATAGACAAAACTTCCCAAACAATATAAATCAATTCTAGCCAAAATACATTGAATTTTAAAACCAGTAAAATGAATGTATTTTCAATAAAAAAAATTTTATCCTCAATTCTTCACAAGTTTCCATATTCCCCCTTTTTTGTCCATAATTGACAAAAATAATTATATCAACATATGGCATATTTGTCAATTAAAATCCAACAGTTACTCTCTCTCAAATTTCGACTCCCCTCTAATTGTATCTTCTTAGCAGCTGGGGTTAGGAGCTTAATCTTTTTGATCAAGAGCTTGACTTAGGTACTCATACTTAAAGAATTCAGCACAGTGTATACCAATTTAGTAGATAAGTCAGATTTTCTGATTCAAATAGCTCTTATTTTGATCTTTCCTTAAGACAACTGCTCCCTCCATTGTTTATTCTTTGGTAGACTTCTAAGTTTATTGCAATAGGGTTGAATTTGTATTTTAATTTCACAATGATAGCAAATGGGGTGTAGGTTTAGAATGCAACACATTCTTTTTCTTTAAATTACTTACCACATTATTTATGTTAGATTTTGTGGACTCAATCCATCAGTTGATGTAATAAATTGATTAATTTCTTTATTTATCAATAAAATCATGCTTTGCTTTCATGAGATGAATGTTATTTTACTACTTCATGCACATGACCAATACGTATGACATAATGGTTCATGAGTTGAACCGGGTCCCATTAGTATATTAGATGTGATATATGTGCATGGATGAGATTCACACACGGGAGATATATGTCACAAATCTTATGCTTAAAATAGCTTCACAACCAGTAATGAGATTGGGCATCTCATTTGATAAGGTTGCAGCACTTTGATCACTATGAGATAGTGTGATTTGTCTCAATCATCAGAATGTAAGATTCTGGATCACGGTGCTGGTACATTGGATGTATTGAAGGACCATGAGATGCACGTTATGGAATTCCGTCTTAATAATAAGGTATGCTCTCATAATTCCCTAGCAATAGGCTCTCAATCCTGAGACATTGACGAACTCAAGTTTCTATCTATTCATTTGCTTTGAGTCACCAATGAGTGAGGCCGACTATAGGTTAACACCTCGGTGTCTTGGGTATATGGTAGTAGAACTGTGGGAACGTTGAATGATCAAGATGGAATCTATCTCTATTATCCCCTTGTGCCAATTAATGGATTTGTCATTAGTAAGTGCGCACCCATCTCAATTAAGAGTTAATTGAATGGTACTGATGATTACTGTGATTAATTGGGGCTCAAGGATAATAAGATGTGGAACTTAGATTGGAAGAGACGAGTTTATTCCAATTGATCCACGGATATTGATAGAGGGGCCTACTTGTGGTAATTGGGAAGTTTAGGGTCTTCATTGTAATTTATTCCTAAGACTGGAGTTCAATTGCATTTATATAGTGGTGTTATTTGCAATTAACTGTGGGCCCGGATTGCACATGAGATGTGGGGTCGCGGTGTTCCAGTTGGAGCCAGCTTTCTAAGGAATCCCTAGTGGTCCCCACGCTAGCCCAAGATATTGGAAAACACCAATCCGACTTGGACTCTAGAAATACGAGTTTGGAAAGGAGAAAGTTGCTAATTGTTTTGGAAGTAAGACTTCTATTTCAATTAGACAAGGGAGAGATTTGGAAGTCTATAAAATATCCTTGGACGTCCAAAAGAGTCTCCCTCACGCCCAAAACCCTTTCGTGCAAGAGTTGCGCGAGTTACTCTCCTCTCCTTTCTTCTAGTTCCTTGGAGTCTCGAGTTGGGATTTTCTCCTGAAGATTCCACCGTTCTTCTTGAGAAAAGAAATCCAATTCGGGGGTCATAGCGTGGAAGGCTAAGAGGTCTTGAAGAAGTCCATTAGAGCACTGCGGGTCTCCAAAGGTATGATCTACTTCTTGCATGTCGTAGGTTATTTTGGATGTTTAGTGCTGGTATAATTTTACTGTACATGGTCACGAGATTGAGGGTAACGCATCCTGGATTGGGTTTTGGTCTTATGGATAGTTGATCCCTATGTCAAGTGGGTCAAAAGTTTTGAAAATCTATCCACGAGACCCACCTACTTCCAACAATTTATGCCTGGAGCATGTGGAGAAGTGTGTACAATACATGTAAAAAATATATATTTTACCTGTAGCAGCTAAAGAAGATAAACTATAATTATAATTGAGACCACATTTGTCATTAAACAACTTCTGGCTGCACAAAATGTCATCGAGTTTCTTGAATCCAGTGTTCATAATATCCTTCTTGTTCTTTGATATCAATTGAATAATTGTTTTAGATTTGGTTTTCTCAATTGTAGTTCCAATTTTATATAAAACTTGAAAATTAAAGAACTAGCAATTCAATCAAACAACCACACAAGTAGGAGACACGATTTTAACATGGAAAACCTAAACTGAAGGGAAAAAAAATTACGATCTAAACTAGACCAACAATCAAGTACTATGAATTACATAGTTACAAGAGTTATACTCACAACCTTTATCCAATTTTCACGCAACTTAAAGGTTGTAATTTTCTATGTACAGCTTCATATTGCAACGACTCCTTGCCATCCATTGCACCAGATTCAAGAAGCACTTGATTCCTCAATTTTCTACAAAAGAAGATATTATTATACAAGAGATATAAAAGCAACAATTTTCTAGAATAAAGCTTCAACTCAATCTCTTCAATGGAAGCTTTTGAGAAAATGTGATCTCTAATAAGTAATCTCTATTCAGAATAATGAAATCTCTATCACCATTGTATATTCTTAATCTCAGAATAGTAGATGGATACCTTAGAGTTAAAAGAAACATCTTATGTATAACCAACAATTCTTGCCCTAGGGTTAGAGTCCTTGTAGAATAAGTACTGGCTATTCTAGCACAAATAGAAACAATTATGTATTAGGAAAGTGGCCATGCGCTTGAGTACATGTGAGCCTCTACTCAAGCACATGATGCAAACTTATTGTTATTTTTAATTCAGTTCAATTCATGTTAGGCTAGCTTGAGCCTTTGAAGCCTCGACTTGAGTCCTTGAAGTTTTGTGAGCATGGGTTTGAGCCCCTTCAAAAATTTTCTTCATCTTGAGATTTTCTTCGATTATTCAATTTAGCTCTTCCGACATACCACATTCCATTTTAAAATAAATTATATAATACAACTCAATGGATATAGAGTTTTATTAAACTCATAAATTAGCCAATTACAAAAATAATTACAGAAGATATCATTTTGAGGATGAATGTTTATGTGCATCCATCTCAGGAAAGACTTACATAATTGAAAATATTTATTTATAAAAGAGGACAAATTATATATAGTCATTTGTGGAAGAGAAGTATTCATGTGCAAAGAGTGAGATGCACATGAAAACTCAACGATTTCCATTGGCTGGAGGTGTGAAGTTCAAAATAAAAGTTTTGTAACGGTTAATTCCATATGGATGGAATAAGGTGTTAGTGTTTATTGTAAACCTACTTCTTTTCAAAAGAGTTCATCATAATAAATCGATTGTTTTTGAAAGATACAAAATTTATGAATTTGATCACTTACAAAGTATAAAATCAAGCTGATACAGAATTCCGCAGGCACTTAAAACTTGACCATATTAATCAAACACAGAAACTGTAGGATGGTCTATCTGGTAATTTCACTAGGGGAAGTTTAGGGGTTTGGAATTTATCCTCAAAACTACCTTTTGCGCAGCCATCAATGTCTACATCCTGCAATCAGATGAAAAGTGGGATAAATATTTATAAATGTCAATGCTTACTTGATGAACTAGAAAACCCGTATCACTCAAATGATTGTCGGTTTTGAGTTGGTGTTAATTTACAAAGGATAATAATAAAAGTAAATGTGGGAAAGATTTGACAAATATGAGTCTTACCTCACACAACTGCGTAGGGCACTTGTAGGTCTCTTATGAGTTATTGTAACACTGATTGTAGGTCTCATATGAGTTATTGAAACACTGATCCTGGTCTAGCCAAAAGTTGGATAGTTCCAACTGCCACATAAATTTGGGAAGTAAGTTTTTGCGAATAGATTTATCAAGGTGGGGCCCATCACCTAGCTTAGGAGAAAATGATCATTTGACTTAGTTAAGAGGGGTGTCTTGCCCGTGGATAGGACGTGCTATCCGTGACCCAGGTTTCTCCCCAGTTTCCTACTTTGTCTCCTCACATGTATAAGCAGGTATGACTTTGTGTCGCCTGTCATGTGAAGTAAAACATGCGCTGATGAACTAAGCAGTAACTTAACTTTTACTTGTCAAACGATGCCCTCTGCCAAAAAAAATGCCACGTCTCGTCTGGGTCTCCACTCGCTCCCTTCATTTTCCACAAAACTCTTTTCTTTGACAAGTTGCCTGGAAAAACTCTTCTCTTGGACAAGTTACCTGGAAAGTAACTGATGGTCTTGGATCCACATAATTTCTGTCCAAAAAAGCCAAGATTGATGAAAGCCAATAGAAAAAGAGAGACCTCACTACACTCCACACAACATTATTGGGTTGTTCACTTGTGTGGGAGGCTTTCGATTTCATGTAGTTTGGCTCCAACATTGTTTTTATGGTGGGCCTTCACATGTATCATATTATTTGGGGGGAAAAAACCCTTAAATTCTTATAGAGTTTCTTCTTTCTATACATGCCCTTTTTAACAGCTTTTTCACACAGTAGGCCCTTCATGGAATATTTTTGAATCCCACCCCTGATTAAACTTCGAAGATATTTCACCTCAAAAGACTGAGATAATTGAATTTCAATAAATAGGTTTTACTATAGAGTTTCACTCCTTTTCACTCATGTGAAGATTTCTAGCTGAAAGTCAAGTGCCTGAACATGAAATTAAATTAAATGGATTTTCTAGAGCAATAACAAGGTAATAATTATCTTAAATTCAGTACCTGCAGACTGCTTATTTTATTGCCACTTATTTTTTTTTTATTAAGGATGAAATGAACGGCTCAGAATAGAAGATGGAAGGAAACGTGGACTAGAATGGTGTTCTAAGGTGTCTATGCTCATTCCATAGTAATGTCTTTGTCAATATCACCCAGTTTGACAAAA
This sequence comes from Sextonia rubra, assembly GCA_037013555.1. Lineage (NCBI taxonomy): Eukaryota > Viridiplantae > Streptophyta > Magnoliopsida > Laurales > Lauraceae > Sextonia > Sextonia rubra. The sequence goes on along the minus strand of JASUAD010000007.1, from coordinate 9,768,750 downwards.
GAGGTTCTTGTCCTAGGGATGTCCAAGGGCCAACAAAGAGAGAAAGCGTCCAAGACTTTTGATTTTGGCGCAAGAAATCACAAGTTTGAGATGTCTGATTTTTAGGAACCACGGGGAACGACAAAGGGACGCATCCCAAACGTTTTGAACTTTGTAAGAGTATTAAGTGTGAGTCGTGTGGGTTTAGGCCACCATTCACTTCACGAGTGGAAAAAAACTGTTCCAGCTATATTTGTTTGAGGAAATTTGAAAAAACATCCCACTTTAAAAATATTTATTTTTTCATCCCTTTTTTTTGTTATAGGGCCCACATTGAGTTAATCTAATTTTTTCATACACACTACTCCATATGTGGTCATAAGTTCAAATTTGACACTGATCCAATATTTCCTCACCATTAAATAAAACTCATAATAAAATGATGTCTTTAAACCATTAAATTTAGTGTTATGAATAAGAAGGTTAAGATGATCTTATGGACTCAAGCTTTTGTATATAAGTAGGCCTTATATGGATCTTTTCATCTAATGGACTTTCATAATCATCACACATTGCTGTAGATAGGATGGGTGTTTTCTCCTAAAAAAACGCCCACACGCTGCATAGTGCTTCCCATTTATTAGTGTTGTTTTGGTGATATATGCTTGTGGGAAAAACCTAAGGTGGGCAGTACCTGTGCGCACAATAGGGTTAGTGTTTCATGCCTAAGTATTCAATGGGGCCTACTTTGTGATTCATTCAAGCGAAAAATAGGGATTTCCTAGATAATTACTGATCCCAGGTTTAACACTTATCCAAACGGATTTGATCGTTGGATCAATTGTAAAATCGTTTTAAGAAGTGAAAACTTGTTGGCCGACAAACAAGTGGTTGAGATGATTATTGGAGCCTCTATTAGGGGTTTGGTGTGGGTGTGGGGGGGGGGGGGGGGGTGGAATGTTTGTGATTGTGTTCGTGTAAACACATATAAAAATTCATAATTAAAGAAATTTTAAAGAAATAATCCGTTGAAACCCTCTGTGAGGAAAACTAAAAGAACCTAGCATAACTGAAAAAATAAAATAACTTGTAAAGAAAGCATAAAATCCAATAAAAAGAGAAATTTGGAAAGAAGAGAGAAGCATATAAAAACCCATTACCGGAAACCTACAAGAGCATGCAACCTATATTGATAGATGGATTCTTTAGTTTAGGCTTAAATGTTCAGGTGCAAAAAAGTTTTAGCTTTGAGACATTGAGAGTTCCCATATTTACATATTTACAGTAAGTCAGCGACCATGTTTTAGAAAGGGAAAATTATATCCGCACTCTTTGTTTTTGGACCTAATTACATGCAGATTCCCCTTCTTTTCGGAAATTACAGTGCACCTACTTATTATTCATTTGTGGGTTACATCTGTATCTTTTGACGTGAGTGCCGTCACCGACAACCCAAAAAAGTAATGATGTTAGCAAGTATTCCATAGTTAATTCCCAATTTACCGTTATCCAAATTTTTTATTTTTTATTTTAATCTTTTTCCATCATCATGCTGGGAAAATAGGGTAGCCCGCCACAATTGCTAGAAAAGAATATGGCCAGATTTCTTATAGTTGCTAAAGAAGAACATGGAGTAGAGATTCTGAGTTGGATTCTCTATCATAGAGGATCGCAGAATGGCAAGGAGGAATTGACTGTTTTAGGTCTGATCAGATCAAGGTGGGCCACAGTTGTGTTTCAGATTTTTCGAATCACCGCTGCATCAGCGAGGGAGAATTGTAGAAGAAGAGGGGTTTTTCAAAACCCAGTAGTCCATCTGGGTTTGATATTAGCGAATTGAGCCTTTTTCATGTACCTCCTCCCGCTCCTCTAGCTTCTTCTTTTATATATTGTCTTGTTTTTCTTCCAAGAGCAAGAGCTATATTTCCACCAGAGGTATCTTCTTCTAACTCAGAAGATCTACAGACTTCTCTTAGTCAAAGCCTTGCTCTTCTCAATTCGGATCCTTGTGAGCTCGTGAATGTTTCACCGGAGAAAAAAGATGGCTGTGGATCAGTCGCTATTCTCCTACGCACAACCGCCAGCCACGCGGTTGCCTCTGTCGATTGGACCAGACCTTGCTGGAGAAGAGTGCCTAAGGGAGTAATTTTCCTAGTTGCGGGAAATAGAGATAATAGGTGGTCTGTGCTTGTCATGCCCCAAATCCGAAAATTAGGGATGAGAATGGGCTCCGAGGTGTGGCACACGTAATTCCTTAGCAATCCGTACTATGTGAAGATACGCACAAACTACTATATGAGAAATTCCATAGGAACGTGGGAGGAAGTTCCACAAACACGTAGATCATGTTTCAAATAATAAAGTGGAAACTAATGAAATATATCTATAATGATCATAAACAATAATAAAAATATCATCCATTTATAAATATATCTTAAAGTCTGTTACTCATCCACATACACATGACAACAATATGCTTAAACATATACATAATCCAAATAACATGTCCATCCAACCTTGACTCCAAAATAACAATAAGGAAAAATGCCATGACTAATTTAGAGGCCAATCATAGCTAGGCCTAAGCAACACAAATAGAAAACCCATTGACGCTCTTCGTATGGCAACAAAGAGAAAATGTCGCCTTCGTTCCACTCAGTTACACTTCGAGGTATCAATGAGGCTCCTTCTGGGGGCTCGTTGATCGCTGAACTGGCGTTAGGTTCGGTACCTATAATACTAGGTGTAGTATTGTTAACAGGATGGTTAAGCAAATATAGAGATATATAAAACCATCATGATGCATCAAATGAATTAAAGAACATATTGATTAAAGGAAAGCAATAATAGTAAGCTAGGCATGTTGTGTATAAAATTAGCATGAATAATGAATCATGAACAGAAAATCATATCATACTAGTTGGCATTCAAGAGGCTATATTCTCTCTAACGAGAATGTATAACATACAGAAAAATATTTCTAGGAGATCAGTTTAACTTCCCAAGGAGTGCCGACCTACTCCTTCATAGACTATAGCAGCAGTGACATAAAAAATACCCGAATTGGTCTCTTCGAACCTAATATGGGTACAAGCGATCATCTCATATTCATACATAATCATTCGTAAATAAAGGGAGTATTGGTCTTGAGATAACATTTAGTCAATAAATTGGAATTGAGCAAAGTAATTGATAATCAGACAATGCATATTTAAATAAGCTAATAGAACTCGAACCCTCTCAACCTTAGCTACACCCATTTTGGCTCACAGGCACATGTTTAATAGAAGCTCTGGCTCCGATTTTTGCCTCAAAGTTCGCCAGGAAGAATGGATACATGATTAAATCATGTTGAGGGCAAGGTTACTCAACAATATGAATACATTTATATTGAGTAATTATCAAGGATAGTTATTAGTCAACCATATGCTAGATTATTTGTGTTTTCGAGGTCATTTAATATGATGTATTTATAAAAAGTTCGGTGTCGTTGTGTTACCAAAATCTCGGTGTTACATTGTGTATGTAAAAGACACTACTTCTTATGCTAACACCCATGACATAACATCAGGAAACTACTCGGAAAATTGAAGGAGATGAGTGACAGCTCTTCACTCTTCCTCTTTAATATTTGATGACCATTGGACTAATTTAATTAAGGTAAGGGTGCCATATCTAAAGCCCTACAAGTCTTTAAGAGTCCTTAATTTCCCTAAGTTTCTGTGTTTTTTGGGCTCAGCCGAGTATGGGTTATGGCTTAGCCGAATGGCATAAGTTTCCTCTTAATTTTACCATCATTTACGGCTCAGCCGTATGCTGGTCTACAGCTTAGATGTGTGAAGTCTACGGCTTGGCTACGACTTAGCTGTAGCACAATTCATGGCTTAGCCAAGGGTCAGCCGTAGAGGAAAATTAGGTTTTTGGGTTCTCTGGAACGCTTGCCGTTAAATGGCTTACGGCTTGGTCACGGGGTAGTTACGGCTTAACCGTAGTTCATTTCATGGCTTGGCCGAGGGTTAGCCGTAGAACAAATACAAAATTATTGGCATCTGGATTCTTAGCCGTAGTACACTTATGGCTTAGCCGTAAGCTTCGTCGTAAGCTTCAGAATTTCTAAAAACAACTTCTGAAGCACGAGTTCAGTACAGAGCTCTTCAGTTTTGGTTCCAATCTTCCTGTGGTCCATTCCTACCATTTTGCATTCCAAGTCACATATCTCCATTGACTCATATACATCTTATATTCTCATAATAAGTGTAAAAGAGCTATAAATTGCATTTAGAGAGATTACTTCAAGAATCAACAAATTAAACATGTATGTAGCAATATAAACTCTTATACTTGCTTTACATCAGTGCTTAACCCAAAACTAGCTTCTCCTTTAGTTTGATGATGGAGAAAGCTCAATAAAAGGAAATCTTATTACATCCAAAGACATGCAATGGGTGAATCCGATGTAAAATGTATGCATGTTGCTCATTTGAGTCTCTTTGACTCTTTTGAACTCAAAGGAATGAAATGAGGGTGGTTCTTTAACTTAAAGAGCTGTAGATTATGGGAAAAGATGAATTTGGTGGTTCCTAAGAATAATATGCATAATAGGATGTAGAAAGAGGAGATTAGAACCTAGTTGGGGCACATGCAAAGCTCCAAAATTCAGCATTCAACTCCAAGTTTGAAGTGAAGATGAGAGAAAAGTGAAGGTGATGCTTTTACACGGAGAAAGAGCTGAGAATATGGAAAGGGACGATGGTTTGCCTCCTTTTAACTCAAACTTCTTGAAGTTTGCATATAAGTCCACTTCTTTTAAGGAAGTTATAGAGAATAAGGAGAGGGACAATGGTTTACCCCCTTTCAACTCAAACTTCTTGAAGTTTGCATACAAGTCTACTTCTTTTAAGGAAATTATAGTTTGAGTCAAATGGACTTTAATTGGGTTAAAATGGATCCAAATTAAGTTGAGCCAAATATAAAAGATAATCCACAAGATGAAATACACATGATACAAATAATGTGATGTCAAAATGATGCAACTATGAGACTCTAAATTACAAGAAGGTTTTTAACTACCTAAGTAAGGTTCGAACCCATCTCAACTACCTGTCCAAGACACAAGCCCAAGGGGGCATGAGTTAAATTAGCCTAAACAAGTATTATTTACCATAAATCAAGGTTAATTATTCTAAATCAAGATTAGTTCGGGTTTGGACCTTACGGTGCTTGCCGAGATGAGAAGAATCTGACTTGACTTTTTGGACTGGTGGGGTTTGTGCATCAAGTTAGGCTTGACTGATATGAACTTGACCTGGGTTTTGCTTTTGGACTCGTGTCAAACAGACCCAAATCTGGACTAACCTGGAACCGACCCAAGACTAGGTCTTCCTTTCTCAATCTTTTTGTTTCTGTAACAAGAGAAGAAGCCTTGTTTAAATTTGGTTCCTCGTTCCTTCTTCCACGGCAAGCAACGATTAGACTTAGCGGGAGTCCGGCAATGGTGCAATGACGAATGAAGCGATAGTCATCAGGCATCAATGAGGGATTCCAGTGATGCTGCAGGCAGACCACAACAATTTCTTTATAAGTTTTTTTTTAATGTCTCTGATATTGCATCTAAACCTTCATTCAAGATGTAAGAGGATCCTGCAGCAATTGATTTGATTTTAGAAGAAAACAAAGAAGTGGAGTTAAGCCTTTGATGTTGTGCTACTTTGTTTGTTGGGTTTGCAATTTCTTGGAGAGAATATGAACTCAGAGTGCTTGGGGAAGAAGCTTGAGAAGAGGGTCTTTTGGGCTGCTGGCAGCACAAGGAAGCAGAAGTAGGTGGAGAAGATGATAGGTGGTAGCTTGGGCTGGTTGGTATGCTCGAGGATTTGCTGCAAGCGAGGTGGGAGTGAGGAAGAAAGGGGGAAAAAAAGAAAGAGAGTGTGACATCCTGGAGTCCCACATTAACTATAGAGAGGAAAGTGAATAGGTTTATATATAGAGCTTGCACCCTTACCTTGCATGAAGTCTTTTGGTGGGTTGAAGGCCCACTAGAAGTAAAACCGTGATGCCCATGGGCTAAAGCGAACAATATCATGCATGCGTGTAGCGTGGGGTGTGACAAATGGTATTAGAGCCGACTCTCGATTAGTTCGAGTGTGGGTCCCTGCCATGGTCTGGTGCAAGTGGGCGGGTTTCTATGTGGGCGGGCCAAGAGGGCTGGCATGCTACATGGACTGGCAGGCTACTGCGTAGGGACGTGCAGCCCTAAGGGGGGTGGATTGTGACATCCTGGAGTCCCACATCGACTATAGAGAGGAAAGTGAATGAGTTTATATATAGAGGTTGCACCCTTACCTTGCATGAGGCATTTTGGTGGGTTGAAGGCCCACCAGAAGAAAAACCGTGAGGCCCATGAGCCAAAGCGGACAATATCATGCATGCGTGTAGAGTGGGCGTGACAGAGAGAAAGAGGAGGTGTGTTGGCGGCAAGCAATAGAGATGGTGATTGTGGTGGTCAGCAATGTTGGAGGAGCCTAGATCTTCTCATGGTTGCCATTGGGAGATGAGATGGTGAGGGTGGAGAGACAAACTAGTATCATCCAAACCATTATCTTCAAGTGTTGATGGGGAACATGTTGGAGAGAAAGATAGCATGCTAAAAAGAGATGATTTGAGAGAGGAGAATCCTAGTGTGGGAGTTCAAGGGAATGAGCTTTCAGAGTCTGGTATTGAAGAGGTAGAAAAAGAAGAGCAAGAAGAGGAGCAACATGATATTCATAAAAGCCATTTTAAAGTGGGTGATCTTGTGTGGGGTAAAGTTAAGGGTCACTTTTGGTGGCCTGGACAGATCTATGACCACACATATGCATCAGAGTACGCTGCAAAGCACTCTTGGAGGAATGAGCGAATCAAGGGGGTTGGGGTTCGGTTCTAGGATGAGAAAATGACATTCCGTCAGGGTTAAGAGGGTAAAAAGGATTTTTACATCATCTTTATCAGGGGACAATGTCTGAGAAGGGGTGTTAGTATAAATTCAGAAGCCGAGAGGGGGTCCTTATAATATCACTAAACTATGGGGGCTGTTGATGTAAATATTCCTTTTAGAAATCACGATACCGATTTGTTGACCATTTTACCATAAGGAATTTAAAGTGAACTTTTCAAGCCATCCTTACTTACATTCAGGCATATCACTAATTGTGCCTAGAAATTGTGCTAGAGTTAGATTGGAGATCGGGCTTCTTGGGACCCCTATTTGTAGATTGGCAATTAAATAAGCCTTTTTGGGAATTAAAAAAAAAATTTTGGCGGTGCTAATCCTAATATAATCAAGAAGTGTAATGAAGGTGGAAGAACACCTTTTAATTCTCAGGCATATCACTAATTGTGCCGTTATGATTGTATTTGTAGCAATATTGTAACTTTAAATAAGTGCTTCCGTGGCCTTCCAGCTCTACTGTGCACGATTGGGCGGAGAGTCGGTCCGTCATCCGGGCACTGTACACGATTTGGGCATTGTGTTTTTTGACCTGCACCATCTGTTTCAGAACATCAACCCAAAAGTGTGATTTCTCATCACATGGGAGGCCTTGGATGAAAAAGATAAGTGCACATCGTCCAATGACCTTTTTCTTGCCTTTTTTCATTTGATGGAGGGAGTTGGTCTATGGAACGGTCAAACGGGAATGAATTAATCTTTACAACGAGGCCCACATGCATGATCACAGATTATACAATCTAAGGATATAATAATCATGTTGCTTATGTAAGATGATATAGATGTTTTCGTCACTGTTATGCCAAATGTACATAATTAAACAATAAATAAGCTGGTCATAATTATTATTATAATGATTTGTTTAAGGTAGTTTGTGGGCCTGTTGGACCTTAGAAAACTTATTATTATTATTTGCCTGGTCATAAGAACTATCTCTAATGTGCATCAAGGGCCATTTTGTAGCAGTTAAAGCCGCGGAATCACAAAACCAGCATTACCACAAAGATGCGATTGTGGAGTTTAGTATTGTGGAACCTTGTATAGGACCATACCAGGCCACTTTAATGTCATGCTTTTAGGACTCTTTTTTCTTTTTTTCTTTTCTTTTTTTTTTTTGTGATTGTTGGAATATATATATTTTACAATAACATTTCAAACGAGTTAGTGCGGGTCTGACTGGGTCCATTTTCTGGGCTACTTTCATCATACAAAATTGACTTATCTTGAGCACATAAAATGACTCTGTTTTTTTTGCCCATTCTTTCATATATTCTTTTGGTCAATGGGTTATGTTGAAATGGATTGTATGGCCATGATACATATACATGGTCACACCCAGTGTTTATATTAACTATGCACTGAATACATTGCCATAAGATTCTCGTCATGTGTTTTGTGCACTGAGATCATGATCTGTGGTCATGGTCGGGTTTGTCCACCAGGAATGACATTCTTCAAATTTGTATAAATCATATGGACTATAGGTCTCGTATTCGTAACACTTATGACACTTTTATTTTCAGTAATGGGCCCACGACGAACCTTAAAACCTTGGAATCAAGATTTATTTTTGGGCCGAACACACTATTCTTTTCCTATGGTCTGCATAATGGATAATTAGCTCATTAAGATGACGAATAACAAAAGTTGCACCTACCGCGCTATTTGATCAATTCAATGTCTAGGCAAGTCCTGTTCCTCTATGGGTGGCGGTCTCTGTTCCTCTATGGGTGGCAGTTTCTGTTCTAGGAGTGTGATTTTTAAGCGGGACCTTTGCCAAGTGCATCGCAACCCCACCACTCAACCTAGCGGCTTACCTGGTGGATTTGGTTTTATAGACCGAGTTGGAGGCTTAGGTGCACTCTTCACCCAGTTATGAGCACTAGTAAAATGAAAATAATATTACATTATTTATGTATCATTTTAACATATTTTATATAATTGCTAAAAAAAATTGAAGTATTATGTTGCATGATGCTATCAAATCACCTGATTAATTATGATTATTGTTTTGGACTACCTTGAATTAGCCATAGGCATGAAAGGTTTTCACTACAATGTTCTAATTTTTTAATTGATTTGAGCGCAAAAAGAGCAACCAACGTGTATGCATATCTTGCCAATGTTGTGCATTAATTGATCAACATATTTATTTATTTATTTTTAGTGATTTCAACTTCAAAAAATATCACTACTGACCTAAATAAAGAAGACAAGTTAGATGGTAATAATTATAATAAGTGGTACCAAACCATTATTTACTTGTTCGATGAACAAAAGGTCACAGATACCTTGGAAATGATTATGATCCATATTGAATTAGAAAATGATGTTGCACCCATGCCTACATTACATGATTTCGATAAGTACGAGAAAGACAATAGTACTGCTCATAATATCATGTTGAGCAGTATTGGTAGGTAAACTCAGAGACCACCTTTGCAAAATGAGTCAAATGATGGCAGATCTTGCAAGGGTAGGAAATGCACTAACTTGAGGCCAAAAGATCTTTACCAAAGTCATGGTGTACAATAAAAAAAACGTTGACCCATTCTAAGGCAATCAAGGCCTATTTAGAACTCTTTTTATCGTGTGATCAATAGCATACAAATAACTAAGAGACAATGGGCTTCAAAAGCCCCTCTCTGCAATTCCTAATATAGAATTTTCCTTTAATGTCAAATGCCTTCAATAACTATAAGACTGTGGAGGACATTACTGAAATATATCTTCCAAACTTTACTGAAATATATCTTCCAAACTCTACATCAAATGATAAAAGAATATGGCCCATACTAAAGATAGTAATATTTCCGCTAAATCTGCTTATAAGACCCTTACTAATTCTAATATTAATAGTAATAATGATTTGATTAAGTGGAAGAGCTTCAGGGAAACCCACGCCCTTCAAAGGATCTTTCACTTTAGCTGGAAATGTCTTCATAGAGCCATTCTTGTTGGAAAATGAATAGGTCCTAAAACAAGCTTAGGGACAGCTACTTGTCCTATAGGTGAATCTAAGGCGGAAACTGTGGAACATGATCTCTCCTTATGTGATTTCACTAGTGAGTCTGGTTTGGCTCTAATCTTGGTTTCTTAGCTCACTCTCTTAGGAATATGGACATAGAGGAATGGGGGAAAAACCTCACGAAATTAAATGACATGATTTGGATGGAGAAAAATCCAAATATCTCTTCAATGGCTCTTACTATTTGGTGAGCTTTGTGGAACGCTAGCAACAATTCCATTTTTAAAGGGGTAGATATTGAACCTCAAAAATTTATTTGCATGATACATAAAATGTGTACTTAAATAGTAAAGGAATATTCAAAAAAGGAAGTTTTTATATCTCTAAAACTGTTGCTTTTAATAATGTACTAATGATTTTTTTCTAACATATCACCTTCAAGATGGTCAATCTTCTTTTGGGTTTATGTTTATGAAGAATAATGCTCCCATTTATGCAGGACGTCACCATGGGCCAAAGCTTACTTCTAAAAAAGCTGAAGTGAGAGGCATTCTCTTTGCTCTAAAGGAAGCTTCAAGTAGGGATTTTCAAAAGGTTATGTGAAGGTTTGAGAATCACCAAGATTCAAGGCCCTAACTTAGATTTTTAGATTGCAGTTCATTTAACAATGGGGGAAAATAAAAGAACAAGTAAATCAATCAACCACACAAAAAAGATAAGACATATAATTATACGTGGAAACCCTCATTGAGAAAAACCACGAGTCATCCTTGGACTAACAAAAACTAAGCACTATGAGTGAACAGTTGCAAGTAATACTCACAATACCTTCCACAGTCCCCCCAACCCAAGGACTGTAGTTTATCACCAACTCTTTGTTGTTCATTGTTCACCGCATTTGAATCAACCACCTTGAATTCGCAAGGTGAATAAATCAAGTGATAATGAAACCACAAGGTGATCGATCTCCTACAAAAGTAGAATCAATATCCTTTAAAAGCTTAGATCTTAAGTACAATTTATATAATGGCTACTCTAGAGGAGAAAGGGATCTCCAGAAAGTATTCTATACTAAGAATAAGGAGATTGTTCCTTAGGACTGTGAGAGAACCCTTATTTATAACCCCAATTTCTTGCCTTAGAATTCAGGTTTGTATAGAATCCAAAATAGCAGTCCTATCATAAAAAGGAAATAATTTCACGCAGGTTAGTGGGTCTCTTTCATCACTTGCTCGAGCGGATAAGTGGGCGTTCGAGTGGGTAAAGCTTCTGTTTAGTGAATTTTTTCAAATCCTGTCAGGTGCGTCCTTATGGCATAACCACTTGCTTGAGCGGTGTCTGACAAATTTTTTCAAATCCCGTCAGGTGTGTTCTTATGGAAAAACTACTCACTCAAGCAGGCAGAGCTTCTGTCTTGGCTTTATTTTCTTTCAAAATTTTCTTTTTCTTCATGCCTTCACTTCAGCTCTTTTAGTGACATATGCCACAGTCCATTCTAAAAGAAATACAAAATTACAACATAATGGACCCTAAGTTTTGTTCAATCCATGAATTAACCAACTCTCATAATTATAACAATCTCCCATTTTAGCAATTTATGGACAAAACTTCCTAAGCATATAAATATTATACTAAAAAGATAATCCCAAGATTTCATTGAATATTTGTATAAACAAATTTACCTAAATACCTTCATATTCACTCTTTATGTGTATAATTGACAAAAATAATAATTAGCATGCAGCATATCTGTCAATTAGGGTTCAACTCCCCCTTAATTGTGACTCCCTCTTCATGACATATTCTTTTCAGCACAAGGGGTAGGGGCTTCATATTCATGATCAAGAGTTGATTTTTGGTACCCACACTTGCGAATTTGGATCTTTAAGCGAAGTGCGTACCAATTCAGCAGGTACGCCAAAATTTCTAACTCAAATAGTTCTTGTCCTGATCTTTGACTTAGACAACTACTTCCCCCATTGCTTATTTTTTGGTTAACTTCGCATTTTATTACAACGGGGACGAATGTGTCCTTTTTCACAATGGTGCTATAGGTGTAGATGTAATACGTGACACATTCTTCTTCTTTGAAGTACTTGCAGCATTATAAGCACAAATAGGTTTTGTAATAGTAGAACTTCAAAAACAATTTTACATTTACTCTTTGAAGTGGATTCACCATTTTAGAAACCAAGATCGTATTTGTCACTTGGAAGCCTTTGATGCATAAGATGTCATCAAGTTTCTTCGAGTTAGTATTAATTTTGTTCATTGAAGCTTTTATAATTGTTATCTCTGACATAACAATCTTTAACTTTCCATTCAAATCATCTTTCTCATTTTTATCATTCTTTGGCTCTTTTTTCAACGATTTGATCTCTTGTTCAGACTTATTAAAATCATCATAGCAAATCATACTTTTGACTTTCATCAGTCAGTTTGCAACCATAGTATTTTTCTAATTTTTCAGGAGGTTTACCTTTGCAAAAGCTTTTTCCAATTCATCCTCAAGAGAGGAGATTTATTCTTCTATAGCTTTTCACTTTATGGTGACTTTTTTGTTAAACTTGGTCATCTTTACATAGTCATTGAACATAGAGTGGTATGCTTTCTCCCAATTCTTTTTGGTATTTGTGTCACGACCCTAACCCGAGAATTATGGTTTGGGGTTAATCTCGAGGCGTGGCACGTGTGCTCATGTGTACTTCACATCTAGAACGGGGTCAAGATGAAAGTACATAAAGGATATTCACATACTTACAAGTGTGAAGTGCTTTGAATAGATATTTGTCCAAGCATTCAATACGCAAAAGCCTGTTAATATCATAATAAAATTTTCCTTAATGGTACTCTAGTCCCAAGATATCATTTCATGAAACAAGATACCATATTACCGAAACTAATAAAAGATAATATACATCTATATGATATGTTATGTACAAGAGTTATAAGGATACATGTCTTTATAAAAAGGAAGAAAAGTTTATGAACATTAAGAAAAATTTACATTGTCTCCAGATACAAAGTATCATGAATTATGTATGACAAAAAAAACTAATGCAAATCATGAACCCTAATGCATTCACAACCCCAAAACAAAGGCCAAAACATGCTCGTGATGCACTCCGTATGCGGATCAATCAGAATGTGTCTACTGTCCACTTGTCTAGGCCTAGTGGGACCTCGACGGCCTCTTTTGAAATCTCTTCGATCTTTGCGAGATCGGAAGAGAGACTTGAGCTTTTAACACCACGAGATAATAAGTGAACAAGACTATTCAGCAAAGTATAAGCATAATTAAGACAATACACACTGTGTCTAAAAGAATTAATGACAAGTGATCAATAGAAGTCAATTTAGTATACGAGGCATGTTATGTATTGAATCAAATATGATGTAAGAATCAATATTAGAAATTCATGACTATGTGGCTACTACATTCGCTATATCCTCCCTCTACGGATTTATGCATTGGGAAACACCAACGACCTGGCCAAAGGTACAATTGGGTCCCTATGTACACGGAGTATAGAAGCGCCAAAAGCACACTGCAATGGCACCATGTCAACACTACACCAAAGTGAACTCCGCCAAGTATTATAAGGCTGAAGTTGAGTAGAGCCAGACCAATTCGAGTCATATAATTGAATTTGAGTAATTCGTGCAATTCATCTCATTGTAAACAATGTATTGGACATACAGTTCATTCTTACTCAATTCAATACTAGTATATGAAAAACAATATATATCAATGTAAACAATACCTATTATGACCATCTTGTTATCATTTTAATGACAGAATAAGCAATTCAATGATAGAAGGCAACTATAAGAATCCAATATGCTGTGTAGTTCAGTTTAATATAAAAATCAAGGTGATTTACAAACCAACCGTAATCTAATTGTCCATTATTTCTAATTGTCCATGATAATATAGTTTTAAGTTATCTAATGTACAGTTGTTTCACTTTGATGTTACATTGTATAAAAGAAACGTGTATTAGAGTCCCTTAAATTAACACCTATGGGCAGGTACTTAACAATGAACAACACCTCATGAATGCGTCTCAACCTTCAAGACACTTCATGGTGAGTACTTTTCTGTTGGGACAAATGAGTAGGGTAAAGGATTACAAAAACTAAGGTCATACAGAGTCTTCTCAATAGCCCTAATTTTTCTAGGTTTTCAGGGTCTACAGCTTAGCCGTGGATGACTTATGGCTTAGACGTGAGGAGTCTGTGGCTTAGCCATGAAATAGATGATGGCTTAGCTATGATCTACTTACTATTCTCCCGTAACCACGGCTTAGTCATGAAATAGCCTACCGTGAGCCGTGCTTAGCCTACAGTTAAGCCACGGCTTAGCTGTGAGCTCAACTGTAGAAGGGATTTTAACTTTGAGTCTCAATTTTCTTAGCTGTAGTGTAAAACTACTCTCTAGATTCCAACCGTGGTACAACTTACGGCTTAGCCGTAAGCTTTCGAAATTCTGATGTTTGTTCAATTATAAAATTCTTTCTTCAACCCATAATGCTGGTTAGTCTACAATTGAACCCATTGTAGATTTCTCTACTCCATCTACTAATGTCCATTTCAAATTCACACTTCATCATTCATTAAGGAAAGCTCATCATGTAGGAGAAATTTGGAAGACTGAAGATATAGGGGCTGATATTTCACATTAAGAACTCAAGAGATTTACAAGAATCATAAAATAACAAAATGCATTCAACCAAAATTAGCTTATACTTGCCTTAGATTTATATTAAAACCACTATCCTTCTCTTGGCTCAACTTGAGAAGAATTACACCGCAATTTAACCCTAAAATGACATACATGTAAGAAAAGATAAAGAAAATGAGTGCATGCTTGATAAAGAGCCTCCTTGACCCTATTCCTAACCCATAAGAGCTGTAATGAGAAGAGATCTTACCTTAGAAATTTACTACAAAGAAAAGGTGCCTATATCCTTCACTTCAAATGAATGAGGATGAGGAGAGCTAGAAGATGATGGGAATGGAAGATGAGAGCCTCCAATCATACATGCAAGCTAATCTCTTGATTTGATGAAGAGATGGTGAAGAAGAGAAGAAGGAAAAAAAAGTTTTGTAGTAGGGAGGAGAGGAAAGATTGAATGACCACAGTTGGACTCTTTTATATCTAAGAGTTTTCCTAAGTTTATAAAAAAGTCCACATTTCTTTATGTATTTCCAATTTAAGTCAACTGAGAGTGCAACGGATGCACATGAAATCGAATGTATTCGAGTCAAATACGAAAGTTGACGAGCTCAACGAGACAAATGTGAGGATATCAATATGATGTTTATATGATGTAAAATCATGAAATTTAAAATTATGAAAAAGGACTTTCATCTGCCTAGTTAAGATTAAACTCGCTTTACTACCTATTTATGACCTGAACATGATCCATTGGCCTCAATAAGATAAAAATTAACTAAGTCTAGCCTAATGAAATGTTAAACATCCTTATTTAGATAAAATTCACATTAATTAGCTAATAACTTAATTATTTTCTAATTATGCTTAATTGGGTTTGGTGTGTTACACCTTCCCCTGCTTAGGAATCATTCAGTCCTTTGAATAAAAACATACCTGTGTAAAGAGGTCGAGGTATTGTTGAGCCATCTGTTCTTCGAGCTCTTACGTGGTTTCATCGGGACCATGGTGCTCCCAAAGGACTTTGACCCATCATATGGTCCTTGTATGGAGTATTTGCTTTTTTGTACCCACGATATGGAGTGAATGCTCGATGTACGATGCATTCGGCTGAATCTGAAAATCATCGTACCGAATGACATGAGTAGGATCTCGAACGTACTTATGGAGCATCCAAATATAAAACACATCATGAACTTTAGAGAATTCTACAGGGAGTGATAGTCTGTTGGCCAAATCACCTACTTTACTCTTGATTTCGAAAGGGCTTACATACCTCAGAGCCAACTTACCCTTTTGGCTAAAATGAAATGTAACTTTCATAGGAGAGACATTTAAAAAAAAGCTAATCACTAATTTAAAACTCTAAGTCTCTTCATTATAAGAAAAAAGGGTTTTAGCGAGGAATAAAATTCATCACCAAATAGGTAAAATTCGTCGCCAAATACTTTTAGCCACGAATAAAAATGTGTCCCCATGTTGTCACAGAAAGCCTATCTGTGAATATATTTTGCAACTAATATCTGTTTGTCTCCAAATATCAATCTTTAGGCACAAATTTTGTTCGTCCCTTATAGTGTTTGTCGCCAAATGTCCTACCTGAGTTCCCCTCATATCCAACCTTTAGGCACAAATAAATTAGTCGCCCTATGTGCTTGTCACCAAATATATAATCTTTAGGCACGAATATCTTCGTCACCAAAAATAGATAATCAGCAACAAATGATAATTTATCCCCAAAAGTCCAACTTTTAGACACAAAATTATTTGTTCCCAAATATCTATTCTTTAAACATGAATTTATTCGTCACCGTATATAATGGTCATCATGCATATTAAAAACGCGGTTGACCATTCAGTGGTGATGGAATCGTCGCCAAAAATATACAAATAGCAACAACAATTCTTATTCACATCATACCCACAACAATTTGAATTCACATCGTACCCACAACCATTGACATCATCACAAAAAAAAAAAAAATAATAATAATGTATTCATCCAAATTTTCATCCAAATATCCATCCAAATATCCATCCAAATATAAAAACTTAAACATAACAAATGTCCTGACACTAATCCAAATACTAAAAAAAAAAAAGCCCTCATGAACAATAGTCCATGCCCACTCCATCTTCAATCTGTGAACAAAGTAAAAACAAAAGGAATTAATGTGTTACAAGAAACATTACCTACACAAAGTTAAGGTAATATGTACGCAACTTTAATTAAAAAAAACTAAATTAGCAATATCACACTAAACTGAAATGACAGAAGTCTTACCAGTTCTTACATTTTCGGCGATATTCTCATTTGAAAGGAAAAAATTTTTGAGCATTAAGTTGAAAACCCATGTATTTTCATTTCCTTCACTTCCAGTCTTGAATTCATGAATTATTGCATTATTCTCCAGGTTACATCATAGCATGTTATATAAAGGCCTTGCTCGGAGATAGGTGAAAATAGAGTCAAACATGGCAAAAGAAAAAAGGCAACTAGTTGTTAGTAGTGTGGTAGTGTCTAGAACAAAAAGATGTCCCCAAGGCAAACTCACCCAACGGATTCATTTGTCGAAGGTGTTCCTAGCCATTATAACCTAATTTAATGTAAATGACCTTTTATTATCCCTTGGCCCTTTTGATTGACAAAAGAAAATACCAAAAACATGAGAGATTAATAATGAAACATTTCCAAGCCATATATGTAGGTCAAACAAGGTCCCATGTGGACCATGGGCTCAATCTTGATGCACATGTTCTCCTTAATAGCTGATCAATCCCTTCTTGGCTTGGTCTGATCTAACCTTCAAGATACTCATCTCTTAGTGCTAAGGCATTATCTTAGCATTATCCACTTGATCATAATAAGAAAAAACAAAAATGACAATTTCCTAAATAGTAATTAAAAATCTTAGAAGAGATTATTAAACAATTACGACAATGAGGTCACAAGTGATGACTTATACCAGTGTGCAGAGTGGATTGTTAGCCGCATAATAGATGATCTATGGAAAAAGTAAGACGTAGATGACTGAACTGGTGGCTACATAAGAGATGATCACTGAGAGGATCAACTTTTAAGTGTGTGATCAGCAAATTGGAAGAGGATGCGGCTACACTCAAGGAGGTCATTGCCAGTCTTCATGAGTAGTTTGATTTTGTATAGATTTAGTTGGTTCTTTTTACCTGCATTCAGAGGATATAATGAAGCATCAATCACCTTGTAGTGGTGCCTAGTCCTTGAATGGAGATACACCTAGATGGTTGAGTGAACATGTGAATCAAATAAATATCAAAAAACATTGCTCGAGTTAAAGGTGGCCTTGGTTGAACCATGAAACTAATACGTTGATGTTAAGAGAGTTCAAAAGCAGAACTGAACATGGTGCATTGTATAGAAGACACACACACGGATATATATGGTGCATTGGGGTCGGTGACTATCACGGGGGGTAGTTGATTTATGGTCCACTTGGATGGATAGTAAGTTATGCCCCATAAGGTGTTTTGGAAAATGGTGCTTACCTTATCGTGAGTACCGGCGCTCCGCGGAGGTTTTCCCTCATATATATGTATATATATGTGTGTATATATATATAGAGAGAGAGTTGTATGTAAAAAAAACTACAATCAAGAGGTTAATTAAAAAAAGGTTTCACAGAAAACATAAGGCATACAACATAAAACTAACCAACACTATCGATGTCATAGGAAATAACAAAAGCCTACAGAAAATATTGTTCGAATGCATAGACATTACCATATCAACTTTAAACCTATTAATTGCTGCATGAATTTGAGGGGCCAAGAACAAATCTGCTTGCAAGTAGCAAGCAACCATTTACATCAAACTTCATTTGAAATCCTACATGGAAAAAAAAAATCCAAATTGAGAAGAAAAAAAAACTCACTATTGCTTTAGATCATGCCACACCAGGCTAAACACATGGTTAGGCAATAGATATGTGGATTTCGATGTCTCGGTATCTGAGTAGAAACAAAGGTAGAAATAACAAACAAAAAATCTTTAGCATTCCAAGGAAATTTCAAACAGAGGACCAGATTAATGTCCCCATCAGTCCATGATTCTGGAAAAGCAACCAAGTAGGCTGCCTCATGGACTGGACTAGGTAAAGCTTGTCCAAGCATATCCTGTTTACTATCAGGCCTGCCATTCAGATCAGCATATAGGAGGTGGAATAGGGATCTGGTTGGGCTTTTACCAGAACACATCCTAGACATAGCCATTCAGCTGATAGAATCCTAGCCCAACCCATGGACAAACTCAACCTAGATCCACCCCAATGAGATGAGCTGGAGTCATGCTGAGCAGCCTTGTGCCACTCTATACTAAAGGCAAAGGGCTACAGTACCTTCAACATATATTAAATAGTCTGCTCAAATTTAAAATGAGCATCCCAAGGTCATGAAGGTAGACAGCACATAAAGATAAAACTACTATGAATAATTCATTCAATGAGATTAGTAATCAAACTGTGAAAAAGACAAGAAAGAACAAACCAAGAACACATCATCCCCTATGGCATATCTTCTAGAGAAGGCTTTTAGCAGCTTTTCAAGAGCTGAAACACAGAAAATTGCCAGACTTAAAGGCCCCACATGTTTAGAAAAGCATGATGGATTCATGGAAGTAAAAGAAAAGAAGGCAATTATGAGTTACAACTTACAACTATTAAGGTAAGAAGAGCAAAATAAGATCTAATGGATGTCTTTGATGGGCCATTCATGAATTAGGGATGCCTAAGAATACCTAATTTAGCAATAGCAGCCACTAATTTAAAGGCCAAAAAGATTTAATAGTTTGAATTTTCGGTCATAGACGTATAACACTTGAATCAAAATGAAATTTAGGGGCTTCTGAATTCATATGGGAGGTTGAATTTGATACAACATTTAGCATCGGACAGTGGCCTATTCGCAGAGAGGTGCTTGGTCCATATAGTGTTATGTTGCTGAGTAGCATGCTCCTATTTTAAAAATAATGCTTCCATTTTCATCATCTGTACAATGGGCCTACTATTCATAAATCCAACCACTCTTATCACCCTAGCACCCAATGAATTGACACAAGGCCCAAATTTCTCTACAATGAAAGTTGCATTTCAAATGGATCGCATGTAAAAGCAAGTGACTAAGAAGCATTCCTTGTCCTTGGTTGTTTCATTTACACATATCTTGAGGAGTGCCAATTGTATAGCGGATGCTTTGGCAAAACAAGAGGTAGATAGATCTTTTCCGTGGGTGGGTTTATCTCTGTAATATGCACTATCTGTGGGTTCTTAGGTTTGGCGTTTCTCTTTGTTTCAGTTCCTAGGGTATATTGCTCTTATAACCTTGTTCTTTTGTTTGTCTAATTAATCAAGTTTTTGTTATTGATCAAAAAAAGAAAAAAAAACACAAGTAACTAATTCTAATCTCTGATAGGGAGGTAACATAATGGTTTACAAGTAATCAATTTGATAGTGAACTCCCTTTGATTGGAGTGAGATTTGGACCAATGCCAATTCATGGGTGGGGGTATGGATGATAGGATGATTAAGTGGGTTCATGCATCAATTGTGAACCCATTGTATAGATTTTTGCAAAATGGAAACATTCTCCCACTCACAATAAGTGCGAAATTTTAATTTTTGCTTGTATACAAAAACACTTCCTACAACTTCTAATAGTAGGGAAACTCAAATGCATAAAAAAAAAAAAACAGATATAACAAATAGTGATCTTTAAGCATAAGTGCTCCATCATGCCATCTTTTTTTGGCATCAAAAACAAAATCAGGGATGGATGGATGGGATTGAAAAGCACATCTGGAACTGCAACTTAAATTTAGATCCATATTCATATATTATTCATGGGGAACTGCTTTACAGTGGAAGATTCGGTAGGAGGAGGTACTCAGTGTGACAGCAAGAAGCAAGGTGGGTGTGGGTGTGGGTGTGATACAATGAATCAATTTACAACCAATTTCATATTGAGTGTTGGCTGTTACGGGTTATGCGTTGTGTAGAGATGGGTGGAAGTAAAAGAGTTGGGTGGTGAAGAGATGAGAGAGTTTTCACACTTGGATTTCTCTTGGCCAATTGAAAAATGAAAATTCTTCACTTGAGATCATGCTATTCTTGACCTCCTCCCACCAAATCCTAGCCTTATTCATGCTTGGCCTTCTTCTCTGTTTCTTTCATTCTCCTCTGCTTTCCGTCGATTCTTCTCAATTTCATTTAATTTGTTTCTTCCTTTTTTTTATTTTGTTCTCCTCTCTATTTGGAGTGGGAGATGGAGAGCAGTTATATGGAGTGGGAAGTTTTTATTGGAGGTGGTGATACTGTGTTAGTTAATTTAAAGAGAGAGGAGAGAGGAAACTGGGTGTGGATGGACCTCTTTTTTTGTAAAACATTATTTGAATATGTTGTTGCGTGTTGGCAGCGTCTGCTGACGGTAGTGGAATGGTTGTGCAAGGTTGAAGCTAGTACAATAGATGTATTGTGTGCAGTGTTGAGTCTTGTTTTAGTTAGTGTTGGGAGGTGAATGTGACATAATGGGTTTAATGGTGGTGAAGATGGGTTGCATGAGTGGCACAATGTTGTTTAATGGGTGAGGTGTAGTTGTGTACTAAAGGTAGTGTGAGTGTGAAGGATATGGTGTGTGTAAGATTATAAGTAAATAAAATATGGATTTGGGTTTATTCCATCACATTGCATTATAAATGAGATTGACGAAAGAATACCTTAGGCAATTTTTTCTTAGAAAGAGAAAAAAAAATATGAAAATGAAAAGAATGGCTACCTGTCTACAAGCCAATCTCATCTAAAGACATACACCATCATATTCACTTGGATAATCTGAAGCCCTGGAATTTACCATAAAGAGAAAGCAACAGTAGTTGATAAGCATGAGAACTGCTATTTTTGTAATTGAGAAAAAGGGCATCACCAACAAATTGTTTGTTGAAAACAAACAATATCAACAAATGGATAATTTAACTTGATCATATGCCAATAATAGAGAAGTTTATGGAGGAAACACATACAAATAATGAGATAAGAAAAAACAAAATTTGTTTCCATTATAGCTATCAGGAACACCACATGGGTGTTGGTAGGCTAGACCAATCCTAGCTTGCATGTCGAACTTATGTGTAAAAAGGTATCAAATTATGAATAAAGCCAAGGCATGGGTAGGGCCAGACTTGCTATTGTCGCAAGGCATGTAGCTTGGCTTAGGGTCTGTGGGCTTGCCACCGTCCCAAAATACCTTTTTCTCCATCTATTGACTTCTGGGGTAATATTTTTCTTTTGCTTTCTCTTTGGCATTTTCTCATTAACTTGGCATGCATCATCGGTTTGTAATCTGGGTGATCCTATTTTGTTAAGAATTTAGCATGCATTGGAGTTTTATAATCAATTTGGACTGTGAGTATTTCTTATCCTTCTTCTGACAACTTGATATAGAGATAGAAGAGTGACAATATTGGATTAATAGCAAAAAAAAAAAAAAAAAACAAAAAAAAAATACACCTTGCTCAACTATTAACCCAAACAATAACAAAAAAGAAAAATAATTCACTCAGTATAAAATAAATAAAGAGAAAATCCTACTAAAGACGAGAAATGCATCATAAAAACATGGATATTGGGAAAGCACCCACTTCTGAAGACATTACAAAAAAAAAAAAATCTTCATAAAAAAATCAAAACCTAGATTTTAGATGAGGCCTACCTTGGGTGATTTTAGCACCGATCAAAAAAGTAACTTCAAATTGGTTCCTCCTCCTTGTCAACCACCAATACAATCACCGAGCCGAATCCCTTTTCTGTCCTTTGGCTATTGTTGCAAAGCTCCAAAATCAGGGAAAAACATACAAAACAGAAAGAAGAAGAACAGGTAAAAGAAGGAGAGAAAGAGAGAAAGAGGAAGAGAGGTGAGGTGCTGTGTCGATGACAGAGGGAAAGAAGAAGAGAGGCAAGGAGCTGAATCTCCTTCCCCAATTGTTGCAGAGCCAAACCCTAGGGAAAAAAAAATTGAAAGCTGATGAAGAGAGGCGTGCCCAAACACTCTGTTTCCAAATACATATATATCGATTGGTTTTTTTTTGGGATGACTGCTTTCTTTGTCCCCAAATGTATCCCCTTGGCGCCAATATATACAGTCGAGCGCCAATATGTACAGTTTGGCGATTTGGCGACGAATATGTGTTTGTCACCAAATAAAAAATATCCTTTAGCGACAAATTCCAGTTGTCGTTAAAAAAAAAATTTGGCACAAATTTGGGTTGATGGCGGGATTTCATTAGGGATGACATTGGGAGACAAATTATTATGTTTGTCCGCAAAAAGTAATTTATAGCGACAAACAACTTTGGTTGTCACTAAATTTCGTCACAGATGGTGCATTTTCTTGTAGTGCTTTTATGAGTATCAGCATAATTCTTCTATCTTGAATAAGAAAATTTTATATTTTCAATTGCTTTTTGCACTTTTTCAGTAGTATCATCGATGATACTCGGTCCATGGAAACTTCTAGTTCCGACTTTTTTCTAACAAACTGGACTCTGACATTTGCATCCATACAATACATCAAAGGGAAACATGCCAATGCTTTCATGGAAGCTGTTGTTATATGCAAATTCATACAAAGAAAGATGCTTATCCTATTCCTTATAGAAGTTTAGGACACTAGCACGCAATATATCTTCCAATGCCTGAATAGTGCGTTTAGATTGTCTGTCTGTCTGTGGATGGTATGCAGCACTAAAATTAAGTTTGGTACCCATAGCTTCTTTAAAGGCTTTCCAAAAGGATGATACAAATCTGCTGTCACGATCGGAAAATATAGATACTGGTGTATCGTGCAACCTTATAATCTCATCCACAAACTTCTTAGCCATCTCTGAGAATGTCATGCCCTTCTTAAAAGGGATAAAATAGGCTGACTTTGTTATCTATCCATAATTACCCAAATTACATTATTTGTCTTGCTCGTTAGGGGTTAATTGGAGACGAAATCATCGTAATATGCTCCTATTTCCACTGGGGAATATGCAACGGGTGCATGGAACCAGGAGGTCTTTGATGATCGGCTTTCACTTTCTGGCGTGTAAGGCACCTAGTCATGAAACTTGCGATTTCTCTTTTCATGTTGTTCCACCAAAACTGATCTTTCAAATTTTGGTACATCTTCATGCTATAGAGATGCATCGCATACCTAGCATCGTAAGCAATTGTCATAAGGCTCTCTTTCATGCCATCATGAGCTGGTACACACAATCTATTCCTGAAATATAGAACACCAGCTTCCAATTGGGAATCCATTCTATCGCGATATGATCTTTAATCCGTATCAGATTAGGATTTTCAAATTGTCTATCTTTAATTGCTTAAATTATTTTAGGTTGAAAAGCAATTGTACTTGCAAACATCACCAAGTCATTCACCAATTTTACTTATACAGGAATGCCTTTGAGTTCATCTTGTACGAACAATGTTGTACTCAATAAGGCATTGAGATTTACTATTTTCCTACTAAGGGCATTTGTTACGACATTCCCTTTTTCCAGATGATACTTGATAAGGAAGTTGTAATCATTAATGAACTCAAGCCATCTTCGTTACCTCATATTCAAATCATGCTGTTCAAAAAATGATACTATAAACTATGATGATCCAAATGTACCTCAAACTTTCCACTATATCGGTAATGTCGCCAAAGTTTCAAAGAGAAAACTATAGCTACTAGCTCCAAATAATATGTGGCATAATTCTTTTCATGCTCTTTTAATTGTCTAGAGCCATAAGCAATCACCTTCATATTTTGCATCGAGACACACCTCAAACCAACTCTAGAAGCGTTGAGTATATTACAAAGCCTTCACCTCCATTAAGTAATGTCAGCACTGGGGCGGTGGTTAACTTTTCCTTTAGAATTTTGAAGTTTGACTCACATTCTTTATTCCAAACAAATGGCATATTCTTCTGAGTCAGCTTTGTCAATGGAGCCGATCTTTTGGAGAAGTCTTGAACAAATTTTTGTAATAACTTATAAGCCCAACAAAACTCCTAATCTCTGTCACATTTTTAAGTCTTGGTCAATTTAAAACTACCTCAACTTTCGCCGGATCAACTGCTAAACCATCTCGTGAAAAGGTAAGACCTAGAAAAGCCACTTGCTCTAACTAGAAAATGCATTTTTCTAATTATGCATATAATTGGTGTTCTTTCAACAATTATAATAATTTCCTCAAATGGTCCGCATGCTCCTCTGCTGTCTTTGAATAAACTAGGATGTCATCAATGGAAACTATGACGAATTGATCCAAGAAAGGAGTGAAGATCCGATTCATAAAAGCCATAAACACAGCAGGTGCATTAGTCAAACCAAAAGGCATAACGAGAAATTCATAATGACCATACCTTGTTTTAAAGGCTGTTTTAGAATATCATCCAGATTGTAAATCAATCTTTGAGAAATAGGCGGCATTTTGAAGTAGATCAAACAATTCATCAATGCACGGCAGGGGATATTTATTTTTTATAGTCACATTATTCAACTATCGGTAGTCGATACACATCTTAAGAGTGCCGTCTTTCTTCTTTACAAACAACACCTGGGCTCCCCATACTGACATACTAGGACGTATGAAACTCTCATCAATCAATTCCTGTAATTGTTTCTTCAATTCCCATAACTCTGCAGGAGCCATCCTGTACGGAGCTTTACTAATTGGAGCTGTACTAGCCACTAGCTCTATAGAGAAATCAACTTCTTTACTAAGGGGTAAACTAGGGACTTCATTGGGAAATACGTCCGAAAAGTCTCGTACAACGGAAATCTCCTTAAACTTCTTGAGCTCCTTCTTTTTGGAGATAAAGGTAATGAAACCTTCACAACCCTTGCGTATCATTCTATCCACTTTGAACGTGGAGGTGATGCGCTTGGACATTTTTTTATTAATTCCCTGTAAACGGAACTCATTACCCAAATTGAAGTGAACCGTCCTGCTATAGCAATTAACACGGGCACGATATCTTGCCAGCTAATCCATATTAAGGATGACATCAAAATCTAACATAGATAATACATCAAAATCTAACACAGATAATAGAATCAAGTCAACTGGGAGTTGACGACCCTTGACTCGAACGTCACAATAAGGGTAGTATAAACTACACTCCACTTTCTTGCCTACAGGAGTGGACACCATCAACACCTATGGTACCTGCTTAGGTGGCTTCCGAAGCTTTACATCAAAATGGGCTACTATGTATGAATACATAGACTCCGAATTAAACAATGCTTGTGCTTCTTCATTAGCTATAGAGATAATACCTTCTACCACATTAGTATCCTAAGTACTCTCATGAGTAGCGGCGTATGCACTAGCATTTTGGCAGTTCTACTTCTTGCATTAACGTGGCCGCTGTTGTTTGCCCTGAGAAAGTGGGTTTAGTAGGTTGTGATTGTTGGGTGGGCTTGTACTTTGGACATTGAGCCATTTGATGTTCCATGGAACCACAAATCAGACAAGCTTCTGTGTTCCTCCAGCATGCCTCAGTCCTATGAGGCTTATCAGATTGACCACACTTCATAGCTACTTTACTTAGACTATAATGACCACTATTTATCTTCTTTTACACTTACCCCTTGCCACAAAAAGTCATGTTCCTTTTAGGATCCATAGTTCTTTTTTCGTAGGCATTAGCCTCTGCAGAATAAGCTGTATCTATAGCGTCATCAAAGGCAGCTAGCCACTGAAAAGCTGTAATATAGTCCTTGTACATGGGATTCAGGCCAATGATAAACATGTTGACCTTTTTCTCCTCTGCATTAATCATATCTGCTGCATACTAAGACAACTGAGTAAAAGTATGTGCATAGGATGTTACGGACATCTGTTGTTGCTATAATGCCATGAACTCCACTTCTTTTTCCCTTTGAACATGAACTGGATAAACTTCCTTTTAAAATGTTTCTTGAAAGTCTCTCACATTGTGGCACCAGGCATATCCTTGTAAGAATCTTTCACACTTTTCCACCAAGTCTTTGCCACATTGCGAAACATAGAAGAGGTGAGCAAGACCTTCTGCCTATTGGTGCAAAAAACCATGTCAAATATATCATCAATGTGCTCTAACCATTCATCTACTTGTAGAGCATATTTTTTTGCTATGGAATTCTATAGCCCCTTTCTTTCTAAACTTTTTATATAAAGCATTGGGGTCATTCTCTATAGGCTGAAACACTACTTGTTGCTCTACATGAGGTTGTGACACTGTGGGTTGGCTTTGTCTCTCGACTATAGTAGCCATTTGAGCTTGTAACACATGCGTGGCTTGTATTTGTGCTTACATCTTCTAGGACTGTGCTTGGATTGCTTGCATTACCATCATAAAACTATCTTCGGTATTTGAAGGTGGGGTTGAGGAGTGGATCCAACCATTTCCAGTAGCGGGTTCATACCACTCTCGTTGTTATTGTTGTTGGTACCTAATCCAGAAACCATTTCCTGCAAAATGAAATCAAATAATCTTATTTTAGAATTACCCATCTACTCCCCCCGCCCCCCCCCCCCCCACCCCCACAATATCAAATCAAAATATTAGAATATAGAGTCAAATATTTGAGATTCACTTAATTCTATCATCTCCTCACAATGTTCCTACATGTCTAAATTTTTTAAATGACTGTTTCATGCTCTGATACCATACTAATACGTATGTCACAATCCGAACCCGATAATCATGGGTTTAGGGTTAATCTAAAGGCAAGGCACGGATACTCCTATGTACTTCACATTTGAAATGGGGTCAAGTTGAAAGTATACAAGGGATATTCACATGCTTACACGTGTGAGGTGCTTTGAACAAATATTTGTCTAAACATTCAATATGTAGAAGCCTGTCAATATCATAAGAAAATTTTCCTTAAAGGTACTCTTGTCCCAAGATATCATTTCACAATTTGACAACTAATCATCAACATTGTAATCATCAGAATTATTATTAAAAGAACCCTGCAAAGAGACAATATTAGACCTGGCCATAAAAGCAACAATTTAGCATTGGCAGTGTCAGGAGTAGAATTCTCATTTTCAACTTTTTTCTTCCTTAGAATCAGAAGAATCATCCCAAGTCTTCACTATAAAAAACCTTACTCTTAGTCTTCGATTTTATGTCACAATCACTAGCAACATGACCATGCCCTTGACCTTCATAGCCACACTTTTTGAAGACTTTTTCTTCTCATATTTTGGAATCTTTAAGTCAGATTTCTTTCCTTTTATATGTTTCTTGGACTTCTTCGTGAACATAATAGTTTCTTGAGGATCAATTCCTCAGAATCATAATCTGAATCATCTTGAATACCAAACTTTTATGGCAATCCTTTTAGATTTTCCCTTACCCCTACGGTTGTTGGCGGGTAAAAATTACATTCCTTTCTTATAAGCCATGGGCATTAAGTCATCTTTCCTTGACAACAGTCCCTTGGTTCATTCCCGAGGACAAAGTGGTTAGCCAAAGTCAAAGGGACTTCCCTTAACTCCAATGGAGAAAGAGAAGAATGGTAGAAAAGGATGAATGTATTCTCCCTCTAAAGAAGCTAGCATTTTGCTCCCTCTTTGACTAGGTTTTCTCTTTAAAGTAGCAATTTATATCAGCAACAACATTGCTCTTCCTTCAGAGAAGGCATGCCCTCGAAGCCACGTTAGCAGCTTTGTTTATCTAAAAAATCACCTCTTGGGTGCAAATGCCAGCTTTATAATAGCTAAGCTCACCTTAGATAAAATCTCTCAGGGATAACCTCATCTACCTCAAGAAATGTCAGTGGAATGCCCTTGGGAAGAACTTTTCAAACCTTAATTGCATGAACGCTTTCATGCGGTGTTGGTTTTAATGAGAGTTTTCAACCACGATGGAGCTACTTCAATTTGTTGCAGATCATGGGTAAAACCACACACTTGGAGACCTTGAAGAAATCTCAGAGAACCTGGGAAAGAGCTTCTTTTCCCCACAATATCCATACTACTAAAAAGTGGTATTGTAAACTTCCAGAGGTCGTATCTTTATTGTTTTAACTCCGATTGGTACAATCTTGGATCCTACGAATATCTACTCGAAAAGAGCTTTTCAATAGTAGATAGATTGTCCAAATCCAAGATGTAGTTTGAGAGTTATAACCATTTTAATGTATGCTGTTCAAAGAAAAATGGGATTGACTTTTTATTTTTGAATTCTCCTTCTTTGACTTTTCTTTCCTTGAATTCTCTCCACCTTAGCTTTCTTTTCTTACATTAATTTTGAATTCTTGCAAAAATTGGAAAGTGGGACCCCTTTCATGAACATTCCACCAGTGTGTCCCCACACATACGTAAATATGTATGTGGGACCATAAAGCTAACTTTACAAAATTTTCTTTTTTCTTCTTTTTTTCTTCAATTTATCTCTCCTTTCTTTTAAAAAATCATTTTTTTGCCTCAATTCTTTGAAAATGGGATCCATATCATCAATTTCCTACAAAACAAATGTGAATTCATGTGAAAAGACAATTTTACCCCTAAAATCACAAATGTATGACTGTGGGCCCATATCTCATGAAATGACAACAACAATGCACACTATTTTAATAATTTTATATAAATGAACTAATTATGATGAAAATTGAATTTATTTTATGAGAATATAAATTTTCGCAAAATTTTCCAAAAATAGACTTTCCAAAACTGGCAGGTTTCATTAATATAAGCAAAAAGTGTGATTTTTAAGTAAATTGTGTAGAGAAATAGTAGAATGAATTTAAAATACTCGAAACTATAATATCACACTAAATGAGGCTCTTTTGGCTTAATAAATCCTTATAATAGTTTAAAATGTATAAAAAAATATGCATTTTTAAGGACTTATCATTGTAGACCTAGGCAGTATGGTCAAACTACAATGAGAATATATTGAACTGTTGAATAGTTACAAATCCTAATGCAAAGGATGCTAACTGCTACCAACCCTCCGCCTGTAACATCACAAAGCAAAAGAAGTCCAAAGTAGATCAGTATATGGTGCATGTAAACGTGCTAACTGACAAGTTGACTGGAGCTATTATTAGTACTGGACAGCCTGTTGTCACTAGCCAGCCAGTTGATCCTGACAAGTCGATCATTATGAAGGACATTGCTGAAATGATCATCCAGTTGTTCATTAGCACACTCAATGGACCTATGTTTGAGTGGTAACTTCAATTACCAAAACTGACACTCAAAACGTGTGCCAATCTTCGAAGAAAAATTTTCTTTGCACTTCTAAGAAGATCACCTAGTTAATCTTGCCACCCTTAGTAATGCAAAACAAGGGAAGAATGAATCTACCCAAGCTTTCATCAATTGGTGGAGAACTTTATTGTACCAATGCAAAGACCCACAAGCTCAAAAGTTTGTAGTGGATATGTGCAGGAACAACTTGAGGTCGGAGATCAATGCCTCCTTGGTCAGTCTAAAAACCAAGTCACTAGCTAAACTGATAGAGTAGTGGGAGATATCTAGAAAGTAATGCAACAAGAAATAAGTCTGGTGAGGAAAAGGGAGTCTTCTTGCCCCGCCAAACAATCCAAAGGGAATAAAAATGAGAAAGTCCTAACATTCAAACTTTCGAAACTCCTTAGAAAGCTTAACTGACCAAAGATGATAAAGCTCGAAAGGAGGAATATGAGAAAAGGAAGAAGGTTAAGTGCCCCTTTGAAGAAGATATCAACATTATTTTCCAATCCAGCATGATAAATAACAAAATCGAATTACCGGTGTTGAACAGAACTCATCAAGAAGGACGGACCAATGACCCCAACTATTGTGCTTACCACCAAATGATATCACATCTTCTCAGAGATTGTTTCATCTTGAAAAAGAAATCTACTATTCTTTTTAGCGTGAAAGCTACCAATGAAGGTCTAATATTGAAAAAAAAAGGAGTTCATTTCAAAGTAAAAAATAGCATAGACATTCCTAATAGTAGCTTTGAGAGAAGACTTATAAGAACTTAGATTTAGAGATGTTTAAATATTTCAGTGAGAATTCTTTTTTCAATATTTTTATAGAACATCAGAAAAGATTGATTTGATGCATACATTTAGACAAGATACACAAGTTTGATATGAGTTTCGAGAAAATTTTTGAAATTATAAATATGAACCAAGTTTGAAAAGCTTGTGATTCAGATTATTCTATAGGTCAAAAATATCTTATTTGACTCAACATTCTTTTCGAAAATTTCCTTTACTTTGTTTCTTTTAAGGTAAATGAATTTTGTGGGTATATTTATTGCAAACTCTCGTGAGGCACAACGCATTCGTTATGGGGAATCTAGGCGTTTAAGGGCTTGTTGCATATGCTAAATGTAGCTGAAAGTACTAGTGTGTATCCTATTTTCATAACTTAGTTGTTCTTCTTTCTTAGGAATATGACTTCTCTTTTTAAAGATTTTTCTAAAGGACTAGCAAAATGTTGGTTGGGTGTCTGTTAAGTCTATGAATTTGCATTATTTAGGCATCATTTTAATTAGAATTATGGACTTAATTAAATTAAATGCATTGATTTTCACTGAATTTTATCATTTCAAGCATTTTCACCTCGTAATTGTAAATTCAAGCATTTCATACGCAATTTTGCATCATTTTAATATTTTATGCAATTTTCTAATTTTTCCACAAAATCCTAGTTGGATTAGGACTCTTTCCGAAGGGGTCCCAGTTCGATTAAGGCTCTTTAGTACTTCACTGGTTGAGCTAGATTGTATAAGAAATGAGAATTTGTAAGACCTGCAGAACCTTAGGGAGTATTTTTGTGGAAAACCCTAGTGCATCAAGACTCTGACACTAGACGGGCTTACTTCAAGCCACAAGAACTCAACATGGACCCACGTACACACACAAATGAAGGTCGATCACAAGGGGGGGTCCACCAATCTCGTTTTAGTCCAGGACTCCCAAACTCCCAATTGAAGCTCGTGAAGCCCACCATTCAAACAGAGGAGCTGTCCCACCTAGCAAGGCTTACATTAGCTGCAAATTTGAATTAATTATCTATTAACTAATTCAAAAAAGATAATTCTAGTGGGAGATAAAACAGAAGGAGTTTGAATTAGCCACAATTAATTTCCTTTCAAATCCAAAAATTGTGCAAAGTTAAAACCCATTGGAATTCAAAATCCAAAAGTCACTTTCGTTTTTCTTAGGATAGCCTGTCGTAAATCGGAAATAACTCTCAATTTGACTGTCGGATCGGCACAATTAACCTATCGTTGGAAAGTTCTTTTAGAGTAGATGTTTATGGAGCCCAGTATTGAACAATTTGAAGCTAAATTGACCAAGTTATGGCCCCTAGAAACTTTTATGTATATTTTTGGACTGGATTACATTTAATTTCACATAATCGAAGATCCATTGCTGCATATCCAAAGTAGGATCCCATATAATAAGAAGCCCTTATCAGAGATAGACTCTATTTGTAGAGAAAACTGACTCTAACTTTATCTTCCCTTAACTTGGCAACCAAGTCTCCCAGAGTAACTTGGCAACCAAGTCTCCTAGAGTCTATCAAAAAGCCATAGAAAGAAGACCAAGATTAACGAACTTGGGGTTGGAAGAATTATAAAAAGGAGCCAAAAGTGGGGGACATCCGATGCACACTTGGCCCCCTCTCCCCTCCTCTCCATCTCTCCCTCTTCCACTTTCTAGAAGTTTCCTTGTTTTATTTTGGGTATTTTAGAGCCTTATTCCAAAAATTAAGAACTAGAAGAGAGAGATTTCGTGGGACTATTTGAAAGATCTGAAATCAATGAAAATCATTATGAAGTTCTTTTCAGTGGCTAGGTAATCTGTTGGACTAAAGCGAAAGACGAAATAGATTAAATTTTCATCTGTAGTTGTTTTGTTTCTATAGTTGGTCTGTTTCTTTTCCCGTATGCCTCTTGAATGAATACTTTATTTCCATAATAGACATATCTTCATGCCATAGGTAGCCTAGTTCTAATGGATTGATTTTTTTTTACTACTGAAGCTTATTTAGATAGATTATGCTTGGGGTGTTGTTTCTTTTGATAGTCTAAAATTGATTTGATAAGTAATGCTTTCATGAGGTGGATATGAATCTTGGGTTGCAAATTTAATGTTTAATTAAAATTAAAATTTTCCAAGAAAATTTTTTAGATTAGAAACATCGAGTTATTTCTAATTTGAGTCATTTTTTAGACAAAAGAATAGAATAATTACTTGGGTTGATTATTTATCTTCCTTAATGGACTCTGGTTGCTCTAATCTTTGTTATAAATATTTTCTACACATCTTGTCTGTTTCTAATTTTTTATTCTCACATTCAAATCTTCAATCTGTACTATTGATTTAAAAAGTTTAGATTTTTAATTCTATTTTAGAACTTTTCTCTGTGGGATCGACCTATATTTGTTATTGTCTTTTATAGACAACTATGCGCTTGCAGATTTTTAGTAGATTGATTTAATTATTACATTAATGGTGAACTCTTACAAAGTGCCACTATGATGGTGGTAAGCTTTGATCAACCATCCACCTCAGCAGCAATAGGCAAGGATCCTATTGAAGGAGTGGGCTTGTTGTTTTCTGAAGTAGAAGAAGTCTTCATGGTGAGACAAAGTTCCCATTGATGGGATGACAAAAACCAGTGAACAGAGGAAGGTACTCACTTTGGTCGGTCCTAAAAAGTCAATTATGACCAATCTTAAAGTCTTTTCTTCTTTTGTGACCTCTGCTGGGGTCAATCCCGATGTAAATACACCTTCTATGAATAATAATGTAAGGCTAAAAGAGCCATTCAAGTATAAAGTTGTCAAGCATCTCAAACACATTCCTGCAAGAATGCACATCTTGGACTAGCTGTGAATATCAGAAGCAACTCGCAATAACTTCATATGCGAGTTACAAGCACTAAGTGTGGAAGACCAGTCCCACATCTTAGAAGTGCATTGCATAGAGGAAGCATATCAGAAGACAAAAACTAACAAACCTAAGCAGCATTTTGAAGAATACTTATCCATTCACAATGCCTTAAAGGCGATCATTTCATTCTCTAAAGAAGACGTTGTTTGGAGAGACCAAACATGTGAAGTGTAAGGCCTAAACCCAAACTAATCTTAATTTAATATAATTAATCTTATTTTACCTTAATTAATGCTTATAGAGGCTAATTCAACTCAAATCCTTTGAGTTTGGGTCATGAATAGGTAGTTAGGTCGGGTTTGAACCTTATTTAGGTAGTCAAGGATGACCTTATATTTAGAATTACCTGGTTTGCATCATTTTGACGCCATATTAATTGCATTATATGTGTTCCATCTTGTGGATCATCTTTCATCTTTGGTTAGCTCAATTCGAATCTATCTTGGCCCAATTTAAGTCCAATTGACTCAAACTGTAATTCTTTAAAAAACAGTGGACTTGTTTGCAATATCCAAGAAAACTGAATTTAAAAACCCACTTAAAGAACTATTCCCTTTTCATTCTACCTAAGGATCGGCTGAAGCAACTCTTCTCTCCATCTTCTTCTTTTCTCTCACTTTCTTCCTCATCAAATCAAGCTCATGAAGCCCTGCATGCAGGAGGAATATGTTTCATCCTCCTTTTTCTTCATGCTCATGTGTATCTCATCTCCAATTTCAATCCCTCACCTTCTCTACAGCTATCCAAGGTAAGAACCCCATCACTACTTCATTTTTGAGATCATTGGAGTCAAGGAAACTCAATTTGGTACATGCATGTATCTCATACCCCTTTCACCCATTGCATGTCTTTGTATGTAGTAGAATCATCTTCTTTTGAGGTTGCATGTCTTTGCATGTAGTAGGATCATCTTCTATTGAGGCTTTCTCTATCATTAAATCAAGGGAAAAGTTGATTTGGGTAAAGCACTGAATTAGAACCAAGTATAAGAGTGTATATTATTGCATGTATGTTGATTTTTATTGATTCTTGAAGAATTCTTCTTAAACGCAAATCTATAGCTCTTTCACCCTTTTTAATTTAAGAACATATGATGGTTGAGTGAATGGTGAATATGTTTATGAATGAATGATAAAATGTGAGTTGTGAAATGAGAGATGATAGATTAGAGCAAAGAGAACCACATTGGAACCAATTGAAATGAAGTTTTGTTTTGAGCCTTGCTTTAGCTTCAGGAATTTTGATGCTTGCGGCTATGCTGTAACTGTTCTACAGCTAGTTTCCAAAGATCCAAAAACTTAACTTTCTTCTACGGCTAACCCCATGGCTAAGCCGTGGAATGCACTACGGTTGAGCCGTGGCCCAGCCGAAGGCTAACCATGGCTAAGCCGTAAACCAAAATACGACTGAGCCATAACTGCAGGAAAATTTTAGTGAAGCACGACTAAACTACAATGTATTCAAGGTTAAGCCTAGGAGCACAGTGAACAAAGGAAAATTAGGGACTTTTAAAGACCATGTAGGGCCCTAGGGGTGGTACCTTTGCCTCGACCAAATTATTCCAACTGTAATTAAATACTGAGGAGGAAGAGTGTAGAGCTGTTACTCACTCCCTTTTGATTTTCCAGATGGTTTTTAATGTCAGATCATGGCTGTTGGCACAAGAAGACGTGTCTATTGCCTATATAATGTAACACCAAGATTTTGGTAACACATCAACACCGGACGTTTTATGAAAATACCATATTGAATGACTACGGAAACATGGATTATTTTAGCATAAGGTTGGCTAGTTAATAACCTTGATAACCACTCAATCCAAATACAATAATTATGTTGTTAAGTAAACCTTGTCCTCAACATTATCTAATCATATACCCATTATTCTAGTGAACCCTGAAGCATAATCTAATCATATACCCATTATTCTAGTGAGTCCTAAAGCAAGATTAGAAATAGAGCTTCTATTAAGAGTGAGCCTATGAGCCAAAATAGGGATAACTAAAGTTGAGAGGCCCCGAGTTCTAATAGCTTATTTAAGTATGCATTGTTTGATTAACAGTTACTTTGTTTAATTCCAATTTGTTTTTATAACTGAATACGATACGATCTTCAGATAGGTATATGTTTCTATATAAGAATGAATCGATCGCTACATA
This sequence comes from Sextonia rubra, assembly GCA_037013555.1. NCBI lineage: Eukaryota > Viridiplantae > Streptophyta > Magnoliopsida > Laurales > Lauraceae > Sextonia > Sextonia rubra. The sequence goes on along the minus strand of JASUAD010000007.1, from coordinate 9,733,015 downwards.
CGATAAGTAAAAAAGTATGAATTCTAATCGGTCTTAATATATTGAATCTGCACTGCTTAGCTTCGACCCATAGCAGGTTTGATTGGACTAAATGAGGGTATTCAAGACATTATCTATTACTGTATTTTTATGAAGAGTTGGTTGACGTTCTTAGGGTAGCTAGATGGTCTTAGCCCATTGCTAGTGATTTCTACCGTATGACATGCTCTTGTTTTAGTGAGAAGATAGCCATGTGGTTGTCAACTAGTATGTTGTTGTAATTTTGTTTATGATTCATTACTCTTATTCACATGCACAACAGCATAGCTTCCGTAAATGCTCTCTTTAAGTCAGTATGTTCCTAATTTAATTGATACATCATGATAGTCTTATATATCTTTATAATTGCTTAACCATCGTGTTAACAATACTACCCTTGGTGTTACAAGTACGGAACCTAATGTCGGTACGACAATCAATGTGGCCTCGGAGGGAACCTTAATGGTACCTCGGGGTATAGATGAGTGGAATGAGGATGACGTCTTCTATTAGTCGTCTTACGAAGAGCATCATGAGGTTCATGATTTGGGGATGTTTAAGACCTAACCATACTTGGGCTTGTGGTTATATTATGTTATTTTGGAGTTACTGTTTGAGTGGCATGATATTCATGATTATAGATCTTTGTTAGAATGTATATGTGGATGGTATTAACTAATGGACTTTAGTTTATGGTAATAAATTCATACTATTATTATCATTGCTTATAATGAATTATAGGTGAATTCTTTAGGTTTTCACTTACTTGTGTAAAATGATCATTACACGTATATGGATCTTCCTCACACGTACCTATGGAATCTCCCATGTAGCAGTTCGTATGTGTCTTGACATGGCACAGATTGCTACGGGTTACGTGTGCTGCACCTCGAGATCCACTTTAATCCTTAATTCCTGGGTTTAGGGCATGACACGAAGCCTTTGTACTTTACGACATATGTGAAATTTAACTCAATCTATTAAAAACTGCAAGTGTACAATTGTTTGCAAGAGATAGTAGCAAATACAAGTCGATCTTATAGAGAACTTTACTAAGTAAGAATTAAAAGTCTGAACTTTTGGAAATAGAATGACTTTTAAGAGTGATGTGGGTGTAGATTAGAAACTTGAAGGAAATTAAAAATGTAGAAAAACCAATAAGATAAATAGGTCAGAGCATTTAAAATCTACTAAGCAAATCAACTCAATCAATCAATGGAATTAATTGATTCTTTTATCTTAAATGTAATTCAGATTAGAAACAAATCAATGTTTCTAATCCGAAAGTTTGTCTTTGACGAAATTTTAATTTTTAATTAAAAAGAAAATCAATACCCAAAACCTCGTTCACCTCATAAAAAATGAAAAATCTTAAGCATAACTTATCAAATTAACCATAAACTATCAAAAGATCTTAGCCCTAAGCATAATATATCAAAATAAGCATAAGATATCAAATACAATTCATTAGAAATCAAAATAGAGGCCACTTAAGGGATGAATATAGATCTATTTCTTTTAAAATCTTATTCAAAAAGACACTTAAAAAGGAACATAATAGCAAGATAAATATCACTCCGATCAGAAAACTCAACCTACCATTACAAATGACTTTAAAAAATCTTTCATTAAAAACATTTCTTTTTACAATGGTCTCTAAGAAATCTATATTAAAAAAAACACTGGTTTCTAGAACAAGGCTCCGAAATACCTTAAAATAAAATAAAAAAATAATGGTGGAAAGAGAGGTGAAGAAGAGAGGGAGAGAAAGAAGGCAGTGGATGTCTCACCTTAGCTGGGAATGGGGAGGAGCCTCCAATGGTAGCCTCCTTGTATAATTCTTACAAAACTTGGGTTCATTAAATTTGGATTCCCTTGTGTGGATAGAATTCTGCAGAAGTTGTAATTTGTTGGCCAAGTTGGAGAGAATATCCCTTGGCACAAATTTGAATTGAGATAGGATGAGATGGGAAGATTCTGGAAGCCTTAGCTGATCATCATATGGGGACCTACACAGATGTGTAGCAATGGATCTTTGACCGTGTGGATTTAATTGCAATCTTGTCGAAAAGTGCACCTAAAGCTTTTTGGCCTATAACTTGATCAATTTAGCTTGGAATTGTGATATTTTGGGCTCTACGGACATCTACTTTGAAAGATCTTTCTAGTAATATGGTCAATTGTACCAATCTGATGATCAAATTGAGAGTCATGACCGAATTAAAATAGGTTGTCCTTAGAAAAATAGGGGTGACTTAAATTTCGAACTGCAATGGATTTCATCTCTGCACAATTTTTTGATGTGAAAGGAGATTAACTATGGATAATTCAAACTCCTTAGGTTTTATCTCTGACTAGAATTTATTAAGAGATAATTAATTCAAATCTACACCTAATGTTGGCCCTATGGGAGTTCTTTTACTGCAATTTGGACTCTTCAGCTAACATGATGAGTTGACCCCCTCTGATTGATCTTCACATGTGTGTCTATGGGGTCTTCTTAATAAATTCTTTAACTTGCTTCCTTGCTTTGATTTAGCAATGTGGGTCCTAGGTCAGAGTCTTGATCCAACTAAAACTCTTCTCAAAATCCTCTCAAGGTTTTGCGGGTCCTACAACTTTTAATTTCCTGCACAATCTAACTCAACCAATAAAGTACTAGAGAGCCTGGATTGAATTGAGACCCCTCCATAAAAAGTCCTAATCCAACTAGGTATCTTTGAAAATTTTAAAAATAAAATAAAATAAATAAATGATGTAGAAAATATGTATAAAATGCTTAAATTCTAATGTCAAGGTGAAAGTTCATGAAATGATGAAATTCAGTGAAAATCAATGCATTTAATTTAATTAAGTCTATAATTCTACCTAAAATGATGCCTAAATAATGAGAATTCATGAACTTAATAATGACGTACGCCAAAGACATGGTGATCAACAGGTCCAGGTGGATCTAGGATTTTTCCTAAACCTGATCACCGTTCCAGCTCTACAAGAAATTGGTATCCCAACAAGCAAACTTACAGGTACCAATACTTTAGTCCAAGGCTACGATGGTGAGGTGTAGAGGCCAATTAGAAAGATTCAGATCAAATTCGAAATAGGGGGCCTAATCTCTGAAGCGAGTCTACCTGCTGTTAGAACTAGAGCATATTACAACATCCTCCTAGGAAGGTAATGGCTACTTGATATGTCTGGTCGTTTCCACACTTCATCAATGTCTCAAATACAGTGATGATGAATAGAAGTACATTGTGTCTTCACTAACAAAAGCCATTCAAAGGAAGTACATTGCGCCTTCACTAACTCGGACATGTTTGAGGAAAGATTAGCAAGGCCCAAACCTCCAGCTAATAAAGGAAAAGCGTCGATGGAGAAAAAGGAATCCCCACCAGTAGAAAGCCGTGCTCCCTCTGCCCGCAAAACCATGGTACGATTCGCCGAGTTATGGGGACAAAGCCTCTAACCATCCCAGTGGCCCCCAAATTTGAGCTGACTCTAGTCATAAGGATGCGAAAGATGGGGAAGGCGGTCCTAGTTACATCACGTATTCCCAATCCACTCTTAGTTAGAGGAATGATGAACTGGGAGATTCCATTTCAGAACATTGATAGTTATATAAGATATATCCCGTACAACACTCAGGCCAGGCGTATGATGGCACATGACAAGATCCTAGCCAGCATTCAAAGCAGAAATACGTTGGGGCCATGAGTTTTGACGTGTGAGTTGGCCCGAGTTGGACAAGAGCCAACTGAGTCAATACGAAAGTTTATCACCCGATGGGTTGACATGGCCAGTAGGTACACAGAAATCCCATCTGAAAGAACCTCTATCTCTCTGTGCACACATTGGTTCCGTTGCCATATCAGATGATGACACATGGTGTTCGAAAACTTCAAATCATATGAGGAATTATCCTAGGTAGCACCAAAGCTTGAAAACGGTACTCTGTTGTCAGCTAAAACCCTGAGCGTTACTACTCTATGTTCACGGTGTCTCTAATATATGACGCTAACTCAGGTTCAGACAATGAAGGTGACCTTGTGGAGGAAGCACGACCTGAATCGATAAAGGATGAAGACTCATTTCTGCGCCCATGGCTCACCTCATCTCTTATTTACAACATAAAAGGGGCAAATTTCAGTGTTCCTCTACTGAGGTATCACCTAAACCCTACTATCTTCCATCAAGCAGAGAATGCGTGCTTCACTCATTCCGCAGAAGAAATCACAAATGAAGGATGTGCAAAGTTTGGGGCTTATAGCCCGTAGTCACACTGCATGATGAGACTACTACAACTTCAAATGGCCAACGAACCAAGGGCTGAGACCAGGCCTATACACACTGTACGAAGTCATGACTTAGAAATAAAATGAAGATTTTGAGTTCCTGCACAGAGTACTAACTACAAGGTACGGCCTCGGGCATGTCCCTGTTGACAAAACCTTTAGTCGCATCAGGAATTTCAGGGCCAAAACTGTTCATCTTACTGAAGAATATGACTCTGATGAGTCGTACGAGACAATTACATTGGAGGATCTCGTCGATGGGGATGACCCACAATGGAACAATGACATAGAGAGTGTCGCATCATCGCAAGGGACAAACTCATGGCCTTTGGAAGATTGTCATGTATGTGACACTTGCTCAATGGTAATACCTTGTTTGTAATGTAGAAGTCTCCGTGCCTAAAAAAAGGGGAAAGTGCCTAAAATCTTAAGAAAGAGATCAGGCCTTGGCTCAAACCCATAGGAGATATCCCTAAGGGGTTTGTAGAGTTGAGAACTTTTGAAGACACTGTGGAAGTGCCTTATCTTAACCCTCCTATCGAGCATCAGGACCAGGAGATTAATCTGGGTACCATTGATCAACCTTGTCCACCTTTGTAAATTCACTTATTAAAGGGAAAGAACTTGAACAATGCATCGAGTTCTTGCATCAATACCTGGATTGTTTTGCTTGGACCTATGCAAAAATGCCCGGTTTGGATCCCGATGTGGCGGTGCATAGATTAAACATTCAGCCCGATACAAAGCCCATAAAAAAACCAAAGGCGAACCAAACTTGACATTATTAGCAAGATAAAGAAAGAGGTTCAAAAGGTTCAGGATGTCAAATTCATTTGTGAATAGCACCATGCCGATTGACCAGCAAATACTGTGCCAATCACCAAGAAAAACGGATGGGTTCAAGTCTACATCAATTTTAGAGACCTAAATGAAGCATGTCCAAAAGATGATTTTCCTTTGCCCATTTTAGAGCTTATGATTGACAATACTGTCGGATTCAAATAGATGTCATTCATGGACAATTTCTCTAGATACAATCAGATCAAGATGTATACAGAAGACAAAAGGCATACTTCCTTCAGGACACCTTTCAGGATCTATTGCTACACCATTATGCCCTTTGGACTAAAAAATATGAGAGCCATTTACTATTATCATGCAAAGAAATTTGGAAGAAATCCACAAGCTTCTCAGCAACTTAAATTTAGAGTCAAGATTCAAACAATGGCTTAAGCTCAGCAAAACAAAGCCCAAACAACTCAAGGACAAAGCTCAGAAGGAATCCTTGAGGTTTGAAAAGAAAAAACAAGTCAAAATACTCCAAAAATTGAAGAAAGTATGCACTGTCCAATTGAACAAAATAGTGGCCGAATGGAACAATGGCCGACCGAGGAAAGTGACTAGCCAACCTTTGTAAGAACTTATAGCTCATTGAATTGCCAATCCAGATCTGGTCGAATCATTCTTGGCAGATTTCAAGCTGATTAGCATGATTTGAGAGATTAAGATCTGGTTGCCACCTCACAATGTTAACTATGAAATGGTAGTCGACTATACAAATGCACAATCGGCTAACCCCCTTGCAAATTAAATTTTGCTCAAGCTTTTCCCTTACACAAATGACAGGACGATACTCGTGGAAGCTACCCCTTGGGCATCCATTGCAAAAGAATCCAGACAATACACACAACCCTAGAGGAATCAACACCGAAGCATCCACAAAGCATTTTCAAGTTCTCTTGAAGAAGACTTTAGTACTCCAGCTTCTTCAACAGCAACACCGACATCAAAGACAAGGTACTTGATCTTTTGAGAATAATTAGAAGAATAGTGCCTTAACTTGAATGACTCTTTGAAGAAGACAAGTCCTTCGAGATTTTCTTCATCTCCTTTACTTAGGAGTGGGAAGAGATACGGATACAATCACAGCCAACTCATTGGTATAGTGCAATAGGCAATCCATGGGGGCAACTATAACCACTGATCTTCCATTCTAACTCCTCTTGGGGCTTCCTATTCAAGGAAAATAAGTGATAGGTTATGAAGACTATTCGTTCAACTTTAAAACAAAAAATACTGCATACTCCTTACATGTAGGATTGGCCACCTAGATATTTGGCTATTCCCCTAAACTATCAGCCATCTCTTTCCTTTCTTTGTAAAATTTTCATATATTTTCATTTTCCTTTTAAGTGTTGATCATCCGAGACAAATAGGGGTGGGGGCTAGGGAGGACGTTTTATAAAAAAATGCATGTAAATAGCCTGCACTTGGGAGGTTAAAATGTAAAAGAACCCACAAAAGTAAAACTCGAAATTGAAACGTCGAAAAGATTAGCATTTTACTTTTCTTTTTTGTGTATTGTTTGTGTTTGTTGCAGGATACGCTCCATCACCTCGATCCCCTTTTGAGCAAACACTTACCAATGGCCAATGATGAAAATCTTCAAAGACATATAGCATAAAACAGTTGAATGCTATGCATATGATCAGGTGGTAAAAAGTGTAAAACAAAGCAACCATCTTATAGATCTTCATAGAGTGTTCGATCACTTATGGAAGTTCAAGCTGTAGATGAATCCTTTAAAGTGCTTCTTCAAGGTATCTTTAGGTAAATTCTTTGGGTTCGTAGAATTGGACTTGACCCTACAAATTAAGGGCAAGGCCATTCTGGACATAAAGTCACCTCAATCTCTATTGAGAGGACTACAAGGATGGCTAACCTACATCAGGATGTTCATCGCGAACTTGTCTAGAAAATGCGAACCTTTTACAAAGCTAATGAAGGAAGGTGTTAGACTTTCTTTGGGATGAACAATGTGAAGAAGCCTTTTAAGACAACAAAAGGACGCTTACCTCTCAACCAGTGCTAGCTGCCCAGTTCAAGGTAGACCGTTCATCCTTTACACATTAGCCTTAGATCATTACTTAGGGCATTGTTTGCCTAAGAGAATGATGAAAGAAATGAAGTCGCTTTGTAATACCTCTCTAGAATGTTGGTAGGAGCATAGTTCAAGTAGGAATTAGTTGAGAAAGAATGCATGGAAGAAATTAGTTGAGAAAGAATCCATGGCTTTGATGTTTATTGTACGTAAGCCAAGGCATTATTTACTGTCAAATGTGATTTACCTCATTTCATGGGCTAACCCCCTTAAGATTTTGGTAACCGATGCGGGAGCACTAGGAGACCATTTAGCCAAGTGGTCTATCCTACTATCATAATTCAACATTAGATACATTCCTGCCAAACTAGTTTCATGACAAGCCCTGTCTGACTTCCTGGTGGAACACCCTCTTCCAGCGGAATCAAAACTCAACTGCAACTTCCCAGTTGAGTTTATGTTCTCTGTCAAACCATTGAAGGCTCCCAATATTGATCATGAACATCACTGAGTAATGTAACATGATGAAGCATCAAGGACCAATGAATTAGGACAAGAAATCTTGGGGTGTGGAATCATTTTCTGCAGCCCAAAAAGAATCTACATCCCTTAGTCTTTCTCCATGGAAGAGCCTTGCTCTTACAATGAGGCTAAATATACAGCGCTGATTATGGGACTTAAGCTAGCCCTATAAGCAGGTACAACTACCTTCGTGGTGTATCGAGACTCCCAACTTATAATTCGACAAATGAATCTACAATATGAAGTAAAGACTCCTGTATTACTCCGTTACTTCAACAGAGCTTGACAGATACGAAAATATTTAGCTTAATTGAATTCTATCATATACAGAGTCATCAAAACACCAAAGCATATGCTCTCGTCGAACTAGCTGTCTCTATGAATATAGGCAGAAGTGACCAACTTGGGTAGAAGTAATAGAAAGGTGGTTTACCTCACGCATTGACATCCTCAAAGAAGCTAATGATTGCTTTCAGGTGATGGGGAATCAGATTTCTTTCTTTGAAAAGCTATCACGAGACTGGAGAATACCCTTGTCGACTACATCTTACATGGAATCCTACCTAAAGATGTGAAAAATCGAACTAGCATTCATTGAAGAGCGCTTAGGTTTCACTTTGACCTGGCCTTGAATACCCTGTATCGAAAATTTTATGATGAAATTCTATTGCGTTGCCTATTGTAAGAAAAAGTGCATACACACTAAGGGAAGTACATCGGGGCCGATACCGATTTCATCAGGCCAGCCCTAAGCTCCACGCTTGAATCTGAAGATTAGACTATTACTAGCCTATGATGATCTCTAACTTGATCAATTTCAGTAAAAGATGAAGAGAGTGACAAATATATCGATACAACATTCATCAACCTCTGGAGTATCTACACCCTACTATAATGTCATGGCCGTTTGAAGCTTCGGGTATGGATGTCATTGGCAAGATCCATGCACCATCAAAACATGACCACTGTTTTATTTTGGCAACTATGGATTAATTCTCTAATGGTCAGCAACATTTCCTCTTACAGAGGTAAAACCAAAATTCTAATTGATTTCCTTCGCACTTATTTCATCTGCAGAGTCAAGGTGCCCAAACGTCTATACCATGACAATGGACTCCAATTCAACAATGATAAAATCTACTGATTTTGCAACAAATGTGTGTTGTTCCTTTACAACATACAATCCTCCAGCAAATGACTTGCAAAAGCTTTTAACAAAACTACTGGTACAATACTCAAAAAGATGGTCTTTAACAACAAAAGAACTTGGAGTGCCAGACTCCCCGAGGCAATATGGGCATATCGGACCACTGTTCAGGGACCAACCAAATCTACACCTTACTCTCTGGTGTACGGGTGTGAAGTAGTTATACCCCTAGAGATCCAAATGTCATCCTTCCGAGTGGTTATATCAGAGTGACTCACCAATGAAGAAAATACCGAACTTCATCTTTGTGAACTAGAAGGCCTAGATGAGAAGAGGCTAGCAGCTGAAAAAATCATCAAATTTTATCAAGCTCGTACGGTTGGGGCGTTTGGCAAAAAGGTCAGACAACGGACATTCAAAATGGGTGATCTGGTACTTGTTGTCAAAGACCTATGACACCCACACATAAATCAAAGGGTAAATTTGATTTCAAATGGGAGGGACTATTATTGACGAGGTCTATTCTAGTGGAGCATATGCAGTTCTCACTATGGAAAGAGATCAATGTATGATGTCAGTTAATGGGAAGCACTTTGAAGCGCTACTATGCATGATGATAAATTTTCAGAAAGCTTGCAAACTATTCCAAAGTCTCTGCGAGGCCACATTTCGGAGGCTAAAATCCAACCATCTGCAACAAACTAAGGACCCCCAACGGAAAGCTTTTTGTAAACAAAAAAGAATTTCCTTTGTATTTCTTCTCAAAAAAAGAAGGAAAAGATACGGAGCAAAAAAAAAAAAAATGCATACATTCGAAAAAAAAAGAAAGGCATAAAAAAACTCCTCCTTCAAATCTCGAAGACTTCCTAGACCTTTGTAGCAAATGCCTTCAGTTAAGAAGTTCGTAACTTCTGTCTGTGATGCAAGCTATACCTGTTGTGATTTTCTGATAATCACCCGTTGTGCGCATCCATGAATTACAAGATCAACACGAAGCAAGCCACACACAAGAAGAGACACCGAGATTTACGTGGTTCACCCAAATAGGGCTACATCCATGGGCACAGGAGGACGAACATCTTCACTATGACAAGTAAAGCATACAAGAGATTCCCACACTCTCACATCATCTCTCCTACGTGGTGTGGGAACACCACGGGCAATTGCCGCCGCAAGGTCTAGGGTTACAGACTATACATATATATAATCTCCGCTTTCTTGGCCACCAAGAAAGCCCCGGTACAAGTACCAAAATGCCCTTGACCTTGAACCAGTTCCTGGCTAACCCAGTGACTCATCCGGCTAAACCGGAATACAAGACATAAACCCAATAATCTCCACCTTGGCTTGAATTCCGTACAACTCCGTACAACTCGAGCTACTAGGAGATAAAACCGGCAATGTCTTCACGTACCCTGCTGAATGGCACGTCACTGCACCAGGGATGCAGTCTTCTTCAACACTTTGACATGTTGAACCAGCACATGAACTTTGAGCAAAGTTCATCTTCTCGTCAAACTCCACCTCGAACTTAAAGCTCGAAACCATTGACGAATCTGAGTGATATCCGAATCACTCACCATCCTGCCCCATTTTCAACATCACCGTGAAGATCCAATCACCACAAGCATGCAAGCAAAACAGATCGGGAATACAAGTCCAGATGACTTCACAATTGCAGAAACCTCTGCCTCCGAACGGTCAAAAAACTCCATTTGACCGGGCCTCCGATCAATCAAATAAATGTTTGATAACTGCTGACGCATCAGCTCCTCCTTGTTGCTTTTCCGGCTTGGCTCTGGCAAGATGAATAACATCACATGCGATCATGTGAACCCCAAACGAACAACTTCGTTTGAATCAGCAAACCCTTTGCAACTAGGCCGACGACTCCTATTATTGGGTTTGCAACAACAACCAGGTCGAGTAGACCCGATTCAAAACTGAATCCACATCTGTCCAGATCTCTTCCAGATTTCTGCATCAAGTCAAAGATCTCGTCACCACGAGCACGCTGAAAGAAACGGATCTGAAATCCTACTCAGGATGGCTTCGATATCGCAGAAATAAGTTTCTATGCTCCAATCGGTCAAACCTCCTCCTTGACTATCAAACAGCCAATCAACCTCTTCCATTGCGTAGATCTGCTCGAAACGAGTCCGTAGGCGCAAACGGATCTCCGATCGGACATCGGACCATCAAGATATCGCAGAAACAATTTCAGCTGTTGAAACTGGTCAAATCTGGCCTTTGACCGTACCTTCGCTGACGTCGGCTGACGTCAGACTGCAATGCTGACGCTAACTGGGCTTCTGCAACCGGTCTAGGTCCACCCGACCCAAACACGCACTGAACCTGCTTCAGTGCACTGGGCTGGACTCTGCGAACATGGGCCAGGTGTCACAACCCGAGCCCAGGGTTCGGGGGTTAACAAAAGCCAAACCTAATGACACACGTACTCCTGTGCATGCACACGTAGACCGAGTCTAAATGCACACGCACAAGGGAACATTCACACGTGCCAAACATGTACGCGGAAGCTGTAAATATCAGAAACATTAAACTATCAGTGCAAGAAGAGGATACCAAGGACGAACTGACATAATTACATATGAAAGTCTTACAGAAAGAACAAAACGATATATACAATAATGACATGTCAGCCAAATACAAGTCTGAAAATCCATAAAACAAGACTCCAATGATGCATGCCAAGAACGCTCTCCCGTGGAGTGATCACATCCACTCCTCTAGGCCTGATGGGGCCCCGGGGGTCTTATCTGGAGTCTGGCCGACCGGCGAGGGTTCGGCAGGGGTATCTGGGCCTGCAACACCAAAACAACTGTGAATACGAAGATTCAGCAAAGTATAAACCATAGCAAGTTAACACACGCTGTGTCTAATAGAATAAAGAACATCATGTGATTAAAGAAGGCATTTTCGTATACTAGGCTGTCATGCAAGAAAGAAACATGCTAAGTGAATCAATGAATACATGCTGTGTACATACTAGTGGCTACTACATTACCATATGCTCCCAAAAGAGGGATCTTATAACATGCAAAGAACACCATTGTCCGGGCTAGGGTACAATGGGTCTCGGTTTCCTGGGGTCCGGTTCCCCAAGACATATCCATATTGCAGCAGGCCATATAACTATACCAAATTCACCCCGTCGGGATCCTAAGGCTGAGGCTAAGTAGAGCCTGACCATACAGAGTCAATCATGGAAACCCTGAGTAGATCGTGACAACATATCATACGTGTATATCTGGGAACATTATACATGCATACTCAAAGTAAAGAACCACAATGTGAAAGTAACGAAACACACGTAATCATGTCAGAGCGTTGAGATCAATAATCGAATGCAATATGTTATGCAACAAATCATGCGAAATCGAATCATCTTTATTTACAAACCAATTCTAATCTAATTATCCGGTGTTTCTAACCGTGCATGATGATGTAGTTTTAAGTTATTCGATGCACCGTTGTCTGGTGTTGCATTGAATCTAGCAGTGCACGAAGTCCCTTAAACCAACACCCATGGGGAGGTGCTTAACATTCGGATAATGAACATGAATGATTCGCAGCCCTCGAGATCATTCACGCGTGGTATCACATTCCGTTGGTCAAGTCTAGGTGCTCTACCTTCTATCATGAAGGCCATATAGGTCTTTTCTTTACACCTATCCTTGTTTTTCCTTCATTAGTCTAGTGTGAATACGGCTTAGCCGTGTGTGTGCTACGGCTTAGCCGTGTGTGGTCTACGGCTTAGCCGTGGCTGGGCCGTAGAAGGTCTGTCAGTTGCTGACTCTCAGTTATTCCAGAAAATGCACCCTGTATTGATCTACGGCTGGGCCACGGCTGAGCTTCGGCTTAGCCGTAGGGCAATCCACGGCTTAGCCGTGCCCTAGCCGTAGAGGAAAACTGGGTTTTTCTCCTCTCTGGACTTTGAGCCGTAAGTGCCATACGGCTTAGCCGTACCTGCACGAATTCAAATTTCTGAAACACATACAGAAAATCTGGAAACTCATCAGACGTGCAATTTTTCAATAGAAAGGAATAGCATATGAACCAAATGGGCTGTAAACACATTGTTTCCACATTAATTCATATAAAACCAACCAAATCAAAAGCATACCAACATGGGTTCTCAAAGATATGGTTATACTTGCCTTGATTGGAAATCAATGACACACTTGTTGTCCTCAAGCCCAAACACAACCTAACACATAATCAACCAACATGCATGCATGAAAATTGGGATCACAGACACACCATGCACATGAGAAACAATAAGGAGAAGACATAGAGAAAGGAGATGAGAGGGATGAATGGATTTCCAACTCACCTCACATGCAAGACCCAAGTTCTCTCAATTGAGCTAAATCGATGGAGGAGAGAATCCGGAGGAGAGAATTTCAAGAGAAGGAGGGAGAGAGCTAAGCTCCACGTGCACAGTGAGGAGAAAGAGAGAAAACGAAAGAAGGAAATGTGAGTTGGTCGATGGTGGGTTATATAAGCAATGGGTTGTTCAAATTACAAGAGGGTCCAAGTCATAAGTCTATTTTCAGTTTGAGTCAAATCCAGGTCCAATCGAATCACGCGACCTCGGTTGCAAATGACGTAGTTACGAAAGTTAACGAGCTCAACGAAAGACACGTGTTGACATCAAGATGATGCAAAAATGACCATGTCTTAGAAAAGCTAAAATTACGAAAAAGGGCTTAGTCTACTTAATCCAGGTCAAACTCAACCCAACTACCTATCCATGACCCGTAACGAAAATAAAATACAAACAAAACACGATTAGCAACGAAAACAAGATTATTTACCTACTAAACGAGGTCAAGCTGGGTCGGAGTGTTACATCCTCCCCCACTTGAGAATCATTCCGTCATCGAAATGCACACTAACTCACTCATACTTGGGAAAACAAATCGGGGTACTGTCGTGCCATCTGCTCTTCTAACTCCCAAGTAGCCTCATCGGGACTGTGATGCTCCCATAGCACTTTGACCCATCGAATCGTCCTGGTGCGGAGTATCTGTTCTCGGGTTCCCACGATACGGAGCGGTCGCTCAACGTATGCAGCACTCGGCTGAATTTGAACTTCGTCGTAACAAATGACATGGGAGGGATCGTGAACATATTTCCGAAGCATCGAAACGTGGAAAACGTTGTGTACTCCTGAAAACATCTCGGGAAGCTCTAATCGATAGGCCAAATCACCAATCCGACTCTTGATCTCGAACGGTCCGACATAGCCTGGAGCTAGCTTGCCTTTCTGGCCGAAACGGATCGTACCCTTCATCGGTGAGACCTTCAGAAAAACCCACTCGCCAACTTGAAACTCTAAGGGTCGTCTGCGGGTGTCTGCATAACTCTTTTGTCTCGACCGAGCAACTTTCAAGTTCTCAATTGCTTTCTGTACCTTCTCCGTAGTCTCGGCAATGATCGTCGGTCCGTGAAAACTTCGAGTTCCAACTTCTTCCCAACATACCGGACTTCTACACTTCTTCCCGTACAATGCTTCATATGGCGCCATCCTAATGCTCTCGTGGAAGCTATTGTTGTAGGCGAACTCGCACAACGATGATGAAGATCCCATTCTTTCTCGTAACTCAACACGCTGGCTCGTAACATGTCCTCCAAAGTCTGAATCGTCCGCTCTGATTGCCCATCCGTCTGTGGGTGGTATGCCGTGCTGAAGCTCAACTTCGTACCCAAAGCCTCTTGGAATGCTCTCCAGAAAGAGGAAACAAAACGGCTGTCACGATCAGATACAATCGACACGGGGGTACCATGGAGCCTGACGATCTCATCCACGAACTTCCTCGCCATCTCTGAAAATGTCATACCCTTCCGAAAAGGAATGAAATGGGCTGACTTCGTCAATCGATCTACAATTACCCAAATGGCGTTGTTCTTCCTGCTCGTCGGCGGTAATCCGGAAACGAAGTCCATGGTGATGTTTTCCCACCTCCACTGCGGTATATGCAAAGGATGCAATGAGCCTGGCGGTCTCTGAGGATCTGCCTTCACCTTCTGGCATGTCAAACAGCGAGCAACAAATCCTGCTGCTTCTCTCTTCATGTTGTTCCACCAGAAGCGATCTTTGAGATTCCGAAACATCTTCGTGCTACCTGGGTGCATCGCATATCGAGCGTAATGCGCTTCGTTCATCAGTTTCTCCTTGAAATCATCAACTGCTGGCACGCACAACCTACTCCGAAAATAGAGTACACCATCCTCGAGTCTGAAATCGGTTCTGTCTCCAATGTGGTCTCGAATGCGCTTCAAGGTTAGATCTTCAAATTGCCTGCCTTTAATCTGCTGAATCATCTCAGGCTGAAACACTAGCGTACTAGCCAAAGTCACGCACTCATCCACTAGTTTTACTTCAACAGGGAGACCATGGAACTCTAAGAGGAAACTGCTCAATAGCTGCACTGACTCTGCCTTCCAACTGAGCGCATCTGCCACCACATTCCCCTTGCCTGGCTGATATTTGATCGGGAAATCATAATCCTTAATAAGCTCAAGCCATCTTCGCTGTCTCATATTCAGCTCCTGCTGTGTGAATAAGTACTGTAAACTGTGGTGGTCAGAACGAACCTCAAACTGCACACCATACAGATAATGTCTCCACAGCTTCAATGCAAACACGATGGCTGCCAATTCCAAATCATGGGTGGCGTAATTCTTCTCATGTTCTCGCAACTGTCTCGATCCATAAGCAATGACCTTCCCGTGCTGCATCAACACACAACCTAGACCAACTCGAGAAGCATCTGAATAAACCACGAATCCTTCACTACCATCTGGCAAGGCTAACATTGGGACCGTAGTCAACTTCTCTTTCAAAGTCCGGAAACGGGCTTCACACTCCTCAGTCCAATCAAATGGTACATTCTTCCTGGTCAACTTCGTCAAAGGAGAAGAGATCTTAGCAAAGTCCTGGACAAATCGACGATAGTGACCTGCTAGACCAAGGAAACTGCGAACCTCTGTCACTGTCTTGGGGCTAGGCCAATTCATTACTGCCTCCACTTTAGATGGATCAACTGCCAATCCCTCTCGTGAAATGATATGACCTAAAAATGCCACCTGCTCAAGCCAAAAATCACACTTCGACAACTTGGCAAACAATCGATGTTCTCTCAACAACGACAAGGCTTTTCTCAAGTGCTCCCTATGCTCCTCTGCTGACTTAGAGTATATCAGGATATCATCAATAAAAACAACTACGAACTGGTCCAAGAAAGGAGCAAAGATCTGATTCATCAATGCCATAAAAGCTGCAGGGGCGTTGGTTAGTCCAAAAGGCATCACGAGGAATTCATAATGTCCATAACGAGTCCTGAAGGCAGTCTTAGGAATGTCATCTTCCTTGACCCTCAACTGGTGATATCCAGACCTCAAATCAATCTTCGAAAAATATGCTGCACCCTGAAGTTGGTCAAACAACTCATCAATCCTGGGTAAGGGGTACTTGTTCTTGATAGTCACTTTGTTCAGCTGTCTGTAGTCTATGCACATCCGAAAAGTACCATCCTTCTTCTTGACAAACAAGACTGGTGCTCCCCAAGGTGAGACGCTCGGGCGAATGAAACCCTTGTCCAAAAGCTCCTGCAATTGCTTCTTCAACTCAGCTAACTCAGCTGGGGCCATGCGATACGGAGCCTTGCTGATCGGTGCCATGCCGGGAACAAGCTCAATGGTGAACTCCACATCTCGAACCGGGGGTAAGTCTGGCACATCGTCTGGAAAGATATCGGGGAAGTCACAGACCACCTGAATCTCACCTAGCTGCTTCGTCTCCTTCTTCGCTGAGATAAAGGCAATGAAGCCTTCACACCCTCGGCGGATCAAACGATCTGCCCTACACGCTGAAATCACACGCCTGGGGCATCTCTGCCGACTGCCCTCGAAACGGAAGCCCTTGCCTAAATCGAAGATCGTCCTGTTGTAACAGTTAACACAGGCACGATATCGAGCGAGCCAATCCATACCAAGGATCACGTCGAAGTCCAGCATCGACAACAGGATCAAATCAACAGGTAACTGATGACCTGCAATCTGCACGTCGCAATGGGGGTAGTACATACTACACTCCACTCGCTTGCCAACTGGGGTGGATACAACCAGCACATATGGCAACGGCTTAGACGGCTGATGCAACCGCTCGGCGAAACGAGGTGCTACATAAGACCGTGTGACCCCGAATCGAACAATGCTAATGCCTCGACGTGCGAAATCAAAACAGTACCTTCAACCACCTGTGGATCCTCAGCACTCTCATGGGTAGCAGCGTAAGCACGGGCTGTCTGGCGAGGCTGTCTCGAGCCTGAACGAGCTGTCTGCGACTTGCTCGGAGCTGTAGGTGCACCGGGTCTGCTAGGAACTGCACCGGAGGTAGGACCAGATGGGGCTGCACCGGAGGCTCTATGTCGAGGACAATTGGCGATCATATGCTCCCTCGAATCACAAATAAAACAAGCACCTGCCTTCCTCCAACACGTGTCAGTCGCGTGGTTCTTGCCACAATGCCCACAAGTCACTCCAGTAGAACTAGAAGTACTCTGCTGGCCTTTGGTTTTCTTCTGTACTTGTCCTCGTGCACTGAAGGGCGGCTGTCGCTTGGGCTCAACGGCTCTCGCAGCTTGGTGGATGGCCTCGGCAGAATAAGCCCTATCCACTGCATCATCGAACGTAGCCGGACGCTGAAACACAGTCACGTGATGCATGTACCGGGGATGCAGACCTTCAACAAACCGGTTCACCTTCCTTTCTTCAGTATTGATCATGTCCGGAGCAAAATGCGACAACTGCATAAACTTGTTCACGTATTCTGCTACTGTCATCTGCTGTTGACGGAGAGCTAGGAACTCAACCTCCTTGGCTCGAAACACATGAGCCGGGATGAACTTCCTCCTGAACTGCTGCTTGAACATCTCCCAAACCGTCGCACTAGGAATGTCTCTGTATGAGTCTTTCACGCTTTTCCACCAAGTTTTTGCGACATCTCTAAACATAGAAGTTGCTAGTCCGACTTTCTGTCGGTTCGTGCACACGACGGTCTCAAAAACATCCTCTGTTTGCTCCAACCACTGTTCTGCCTTCAATGGCTCTTCTGTCCCAAAGAACTCAATAGCTCCTCGTTGGCGAAATTTACCGTAGAGGGCATTCGGGTCACTCTCTCGAGGCTGCAAGATCACCTGTTGGTCTACATGTGACTGAACTGGGGCTTGACTTTGTCGGTCTAACATGGTTGTTACTTGGCCTTGCAAGTTCTGCATTGATTGCGATTGTGCCTGAAGGGACTAGAATAGCATGAGGATGCGTTCATCTGTATTCTGTGCCTGCGGTGACGGTGCGGATCCGCTTTCATTATTTCCGGCGTTCTGCTGAGAACCGGAACCTGATGCCATCCTGTAAAATGGAAAGAGTCAGACACAAACACAAAACAATTGCG
Source organism: Sextonia rubra (assembly GCA_037013555.1). Classification (NCBI taxonomy): domain Eukaryota; kingdom Viridiplantae; phylum Streptophyta; class Magnoliopsida; order Laurales; family Lauraceae; genus Sextonia; species Sextonia rubra. Next base: position 9,714,671 of record JASUAD010000007.1, on the reverse strand, counting down.
CCCAACAAGCCCCAAAAATCTCGAAAGATCACAAAGAAGTAATCGTATCCTCACCACGATCCTACATGCCTACATGCTTATCGTCTAGAACAAGGAATGAGCAAGGAATGCTCTGATACCATACAATACGTATGTCACAACCCGAGCCCAGGGTTCGGGGGTTAGCAAAAGCCAAACCTAATGACACACGTACTCCCGTGCATGCACACATAGACCGAGTCTAAATGCACACGCACAAGGGAACATTCACACGTGCCAAACATGTACGCGGAAGCTGTAAATATCAGAAACATTAAACTATCAGTGCAAGAAGAGGATACCAAGGACGAACTGACATAATTACATATGAAAGTCTTACAGAAAGAACAAAACGATATATACAATAATGACATGTCAGCCAAATACAAGTCTGAAAATCCATAAAACAAGACTCCAATGATGCATGCCAAGAACGCTCTCCCGTGGAGTGATCACATCCACTCCTCTAGGCCTGATGGGGCCCCGGGGGTCTCATCTGGAGTCTGGCCGACCGGCGAGGGTTCGGCAGGGGTATCTGGGCCTGCAACACCAAAACAACTGTGAATACGAAGATTCAGCAAAGTATAAACCATAGCAAGTTAACACACGCTGTGTCTAATAGAATAAAGAACATCATGTGATTAAAGAAGGCATTTTCGTATACTAGGCTGTCATGCAAGAAAGAAACATGCTAAGTGAATCAATGAATACATGCTGTGTACATACTAGTGGCTACTACATTACCATATGCTCCCAAAAGAGGGATCTTATAACATGCAAAGAACACCATTGTCCGGGCTAGGGTACAATGGGTCTCGGTTTTCTGGGGTCCGGTTCCCCAAGACATATCCATATTGCAGCAGGCCATATAACTATACCAAATTCACCCCGTCGGGATCCTAAGGCTGAGGCTAAGTAGAGCCTGACCATACAGAGTCAATCATGGAAACCCTGAGTAGATCGTGACAACATATCATACGTGCATATCTGGGAACATTATACATGCATACTCAAAGTAAAGAACCACAATGTGAAAGTAACGAAACACACGTAATCATGTCAGAGCGTTGAGATCAATAATCGAATGCAATATGTTATGCAACAAATCATGCGAAATCGAATCATCTTTATTTACAAACCAATTCTAATCTAATTATCCGGTGTTTCTAACCGTGCATGATGATGTAGTTTTAAGTTATTCGATGCACCGTTGTCTGGTGTTGCATTGAATCTAGCAGTGCACGAAGTCCCTTAAACCAACACCCATGGGGAGGTGCTTAACATTCGGATAATGAATATGAATGATTCGCAGCCCTCGAGATCATTCACGCGTGGTATCACATTCCGTTGGTCAAGTCTAGGTGCTCTACCTTCTATCATGAAGGCCATATAGGTCTTTTCTTTACACCTATCCTTGTTTTTCCTTCATTAGTCTAGTGTGAATACGGCTTAGCCGTGTGTGTGCTACGGCTTAGCCGTGTGTGGTCTACGGCTTAGCCGTGGCTGGGCCGTAGAAGGTCTGTCAGTTGCTGACTCTCAGTTATTCCAGAAAATGCACCCTGTATTGATCTACGGCTGGGCCACGGCTGAGCTTCGGCTTAGCCGTAGGGCAATCCACGGCTTAGCCGTGCCCTAGCCGTAGAGGAAAACTGGGTTTTTCTCCTCTCTGGACTTTGAGCCGTAAGTGCCATACGGCTTAGCCGTACCTGCACGAATTCAAATTTCTGAAACACATACAGAAAATCTGGAAACTCATCGACGTGCAATTTTTCAATAGAAAGGAATAGCATATGAACCAAATGGGCTGTAAACACATTGTTTCCACATTAATTCATATAAAACCAACCAAATCAAAAGCATACCAACATGGGTTCTCAAAGATATGGTTATACTTGCCTTGATTGGAAATCAATGACACACTTGTTGTCCTCAAGCCCAAACACAACCTAACACATAATCAACCAACATGCATGCATGAAAATTGGGATCACAGACACACCATGCACATGAGAAACAATAAGGAGAAGACATAGAGAAAGGAGATGAGAGGGATGAATGGATTTCCAACTCACCTCACATGCAAGACCCAAGTTCTCTCAATTGAGCTAAATCGATGGAGGAGAGAATCCGGAGGAGAGAATTTCAAGAGAAGGAGGGAGAGAGCTAAGCTCCACGTGCACAGTGAGGAGAAAGAGAGAAAACGAGAGAAGGAAATGTGAGTTGGTCGATGGTGGGTTATATAAGCAATGGGTTGTTCAAATTACAAGAGGGTCCAAGTCATAAGTCTATTTTCAGTTTGAGTCAAATCCAGGTCCAATCGAATCACGCGACCTCGGTTGCAAATGACGTAGTTACGAAAGTTAACGAGCTCAACGAAAGACACGTGTTGACATCAAGATGATGCAAAAATGACCATGTCTTAGAAAAGCTAAAATTACGAAAAAGGGCTTAGTCTACTTAATCCAGGTCAAACTCAACCCAACTACCTATCCATGACCCATAACGAAAATAAAACACAAACAAAACACGATTAGCAACGAAAACAAGATTAATTACCTACTAAACGAGGTCAAGCTGGGTCGGAGTGTTACACTAGGTCTTACCCGACCCGGAACCGGAACTGCACTCTCTGGATGCACTGCTGGGTTGGGTTTCTAGTACACAGACCAAGTCGATCCGACCTGACCCGGCCTGTAACCTGTGCTGCTGATAACTGGGCTCTCCTTAAAGGGTCAGGTCTGACCTGACCTGACTTGCACTGGACTGACCCGGAATTTGATGGCTGGGCTCTCTGCACAACCGGGTCAGGTGCAACCCGACCCGGACCGACCCGGAACATGACCCAACAAGTTTTGAACTGTGCTGCTTTCTCCACGGGTCAGGTCGAACTGACCCGACCCGAAAAGCCGGAACAACAGAAGGTCGTTTTCAATCCGCGGCTCTGTCTGCTTTCTGCAACGTCCTCTGCAACCTGGTTGCGGACGGTGGAGCACTCCGTGGTCTGCAGCGGCGCCGGGGACCAGCGGCGAGGCGTGGCGACCGCACGGCGACGGCGAACAGCGGCGGGCGGCGGCGTTAGCGAACGGCTGGCGATCTCTGGCAGCGGCGACCGGTGAGTTGCAATTTTTTTTTTCTCTTCCGGTCTTATTCTGTTTTCTTCTTCGTAGCAATGATCAGGACCGAGAACCCCCTTTCCTTTGATTCCAGCCAAACCGAAGAACCCCTCTTTCAGTCCTTTTCCGTGGTCTCGGGCAAACCTGAGAACCAACCTTCTCTGTGATGCATGGCCCACCCGCGTTCTGGCAGATCTGATGCGCTTTTCTCTGTTTAAAGAAATAGAGATCACAAACCGAAACTTCTCTTCTCTTTTGATCTTCTTCAGCAACGTGTGGCCCTCCTTGAGATCACAATCGATCTCTGTAACAAGTTGCAGCCAACGAATTCGCCGATCCTCAACACTGATCCGAACCCAATCATGCCGATCCGTTGATCCTTACATCACAACTGCTGCGATCTAACTCCGAGATCTGAACAACCTGGGAATCCTCTTTCCTCCGATTTCAGCCAAACTGGAGAACCCAATCTCGTCTTCTTCTTTTCTGATGGTGGCCTAACCAGGATGCGCACAACCTCCAAGCCACCAAGCGATCTCCACCTCGCTCAGAAACCCGAGGAACACCAACCTCAGTTCTGATACCAATTGTTGTGGCTCTGATACCAATTGTTGTGGCTCTGATACCAATTGTTGTGATTTTCTGATAATCACCCGTTGTGCCCATCCATGAATTACAAGATCAACACGAAGCAAGCCATACACAAGAAGAGACACCGAGATTTACGTGGTTCACCCAAATAGGGCTACATCCACGGGCACAGGAGGACGAACATCTTCACTGTGACAAGTAAAGCATACAAGAGATTTCCACTCTCTCACATCATCTCTCCTACATGGTGTGGGAACACCACGGGCAATTGCCGCCGCAAGGTCTAGGATTACAGACTATACATATATATAATCTTCGCTTTCTTGGCCACCAAGAAAGCCCCGGTACAAGTACCAAAATGCCCTTGACCTTAAATCAGTTCTTGGCTAACCCAGTGGACTCATCCGGTTAAACCGGAATACAAGACATAAACCCAACAATACCACCTCTTGGTCAGCCACAGCCGCGCACACCTCGGAAGTCCACGCTACGAATGGATGTACAGCAATTCACATACCATTCAGCAAACCCAATGGAGAAATGGGTACTGACAAGCTTCGGGAATGGGAAGCGAGCCCCATATTGAAGGCCGGAAAGAAATTCCAGGCATTCCTTGCATCCAAAAGAGTTCCATCCTCAATGACTCCCCTAATCTGTTTCCAAGCCAATGTAAACCACTGCAATGGTACGCAAACCAGGCGTAAAGAAGATGCTATGAAAATGCTATGTTACAAGCCGAGCCAAACGCACCAAATAACCTATACTCTTCGACTCTGCACAGAAGTAGCTAGCCAGTGCAGGAGCCAAAGCATATTTTGTTCCGAAAGCCATTCTCTCGGCTAGGAAAACGCAATAGGCTCGTACTTTCGTTACACTGCCAGCAAAGATAACTTCAGATAGGCATGCTGCAAGGTACATAGTGGTAAATTGCCTCTCCACCTGCACAGGGAAATCAGGGTATGGTTCAAAAGACACAACGGTTGGTACCCGGTTTGACAACTTTCCAGAAGAACACACCGGGACGATTAAAATAAGGGCGCTATGCAATCTGCACGCTCTTTCTTCTCGTTTTCGTTTCCAATGAGGTTGTCAACCCAACGAATGGTCTTCGCTTGATCACCTCCCTTTCGGGATAAGTCATAAAGACCAAACATTTGGTAGAAAACAACCCAGAATTCTTTAGAACAACTATTTAGGGGTTCATGGGAGGGATCACCTCCTCATAAAGCTCTCACAAAGTGGACAGCCCGAACACATCTCCAAACTCAGGCAAAGCAAACCTCAACGCAGTATTCAGGTTAATGAAACTATTAAACACACAAAAAAAAAAAAAAAAGAAGAAGAAAAAAAAGGGAAAAATGTAAGCAGTTTGCCACCAAAAGAGGTTACTAGTCTATAACCCACTTTAATAAACTCAAAATAGAATGAAATTGCAAGCATTATATGATTTCTCATGTTTTATGTCTTCTTACGCAGTTGAATTAATGGTCCCTTCAGATCTTTTATTTCAATTTTAATAGCTACAATGGTTTGCCTTAAAAGTCTGAAGATTTCTAACCAACTAATCTACCTTAAGGGTGTCAAGATTTTTATTTCTTTAATAGCCACAAACTTTGTATCATACCTATTAGGTAAAGAGCTCATAATCTTTTTGACTTTTTTGTTCTTAGGTATTGGCTTATCCAAATTGAAAACAGAATTGACAATATCACCTAATTTGGCATAAAAGTAATCAAAGGTCTCATCTTCTTCTATGTTAATGGTTTCAAAGGCCGTAGTTAATTTCTATAATTTAGATTGCTTGACAGTAACAGTATCTTCAAGCACAGTCTACAAAATATCACATAATTCTTTTGCAGTATTGTAGGTAGAAATCCTAAGAAACTCGAAAGTTGACACTCTATTGTAAAAAGCATTAATAGCCTTGTTATTATAGTTGGAGGTATGCTTTTCTTCTTTTGTCCACTATACTCTAAGTTTAGGGATCGATTTCCCTTTAACCACATCCATGGCATGGCCAGACTTAACAGTATCCCAGATATCATCATCAATAGACTTAAAAAAGCCAATCATCCTAACCTTCCAATAAGTGTAATTGAATCCATCCAACTAAGGTGGCTTAGTAGTTGATGCGCCTTCATGGTTGAATTCCATTTTAGAAATTCCAATAGATCAACACATGGTAGATTAGTGTGATCCTTTCTGATACTAATTGAAGGTTTGAGAATGATCAAGTTTCAAGCCCTAAAGTAGGATGTCAAGATTGTAGCTAAATTAACAATGGCAGAAAGTAAAAGAACAAGCAAATCAGTTAACCACATAAAGAAGACAAGGCACACAATGTTTATGTGGAAACCCCCTGTAACACCCTGACCCGAGTTGACCCGGATTAGTGGGTAATGGCATGTGAGTTTGTCGTTAAGTATGTTTTGGCCTTATTTTCTTTGGTTTTGAGTCTCAGAGAGATCGTTTGGGTTGAGTTGACTTGGACTAGGTAGTCCGAGCCCTTTTTCGTAATTTTGGCTTTTGAGTGACTTTGTCAGTTTTGCGTCATTCTGACGTCAGCGCGTGTATTTCGTTGAGCTTGTCGATTTGTGTAACTGTCTGGGATCCGATTGATTTCGTTTGCTTTCGTTGGACCGTCATTTGACTCAAACTGATATTTGTATAAGCTATTTGGACTTAAATGTAATTTGGACTCAACTTATGTTATAAATATCTCACCTACTCTATTTCTCTCTCTCTCGATCGTTTTCAGCTCCCAGCTCGTCTCTCTCTCTCTCTCTCTCTCGGTTCAGCTCTCTCCTTCTCTGTTTCTGTTGCCTGAGGGAGGAAGAAAGGAGCTCGATTTGTGTGTGGTTTCTCGTGCATCTGAGCCAAAGCAACGTGTGGATTTCGTCTGTGAGGCAAGTATAAGCCCACGTTGTATAAACACCGATTGATATTGATGTGATTGTTGTATTCTTGTTCTTCATTGTGTTCCTCAGTGTTAGACAGCCCTATTGAGCTCAATCTGCTGTTATTTTGCTGTTTTCAGTCATTTCGTCCAAGTTCTGTATGACTGTAACGATTTCAGGAAAAATGCTTCTGTGCACGCACGGCTACGCCGTGAAATGTGCTACGGCTAAGCCGTGAGATGGCTTACGGCTAAGCCGAGACCAAACCGTAACCTGAACCGTAGAACAGTACAGACTGTTACCTGAAAATAACTGAGAGTTGGCAATTTGCCATTCTTCTACGGCCCAGCCTGATCTAAGCCGTACATTGTCTTACGGCTAAGCCGTGGACCAGGATACGGCTGAGCCGTAGAGCAAAAGACGGTTAAGCCGTAAATCCGGATGGACATTTCGGGAGCCTCGGCTCAGCCGTAGTGCATAGTACGGCTACGCCGTAAGATGCCACGGCTAAGCCGTAAGGTTACCTACGGCTACACCGTAAGGTGTCTGAGAAAGGATAAAAAGGACTAGGTTTAAGAAAGAGACCGTATCTGACTTTCATGTTAGAATGTAGATAACCGAACATGACCAATGGATTGTCTGAATGACATGAATGACCTCGTGGGCTGCGAATCATTCATGACCGTTATCCAGTTGTTTAGCACCTCCCCATGGGTGTTGGTTTAAGGGACTTCGGTGCACACTCCAGACACTGCAACCCTAGACAATGGTGCATCGAATAACTTAAAACTACATCAACATGCACGGTTAGAAGCACTGGATAATTAGTGTAGGTTTGGCTTGTAATTGACCTTGATTCGTAAAAGCATCCTGATTTGTACAGCATATTGCTTTCGGTTATGCCCTCTTATGTGTTCTACGCTGGACCTCTCGATTCTGTGGGAAATGCAGCAACCCCAGAGCGAAGCCCGGGTGGAACCATTCTATTATTGTGTATTGTGTTTTCCCGTTGCACCATTGGAGTACTTGCATCAGTGTTCATGTGATATTAGTCTTTGAGTGCTTGAGTTCTGAGTCTGTGCTGGTGATCAGTACTTCTTTGATTTACTTGTGTTTAGTCAGCATCTGTTATCTGTATTGCTTATCTGCATTCAGTCTTGCTTGTCTGCCTTCCGTATTGTTTATGTACATTCCGTATCAGCTTGTGTACATTCAGTATCAGTTATCCGTATGACTTGCATTCAGTATTAGTTTATTTGATGCACTTCCTATTGTTCGTTCAGTATGATATGTGTGATCTGTAAGATCTGTAAGTGATAAGTGACATGCTAAGTGATAAGTGATCGAGGTGCATCATCTGATTGATTGTGATTGGTCTTGGCACTACTGAGCCTCAGCCTTAGGATACCCGACGGGGTTAACTATGGTTTAGTTTAAGTGTTTACCTCTGCAGAGTGTCGTGTCCTGGGACTCCGGACCCCGGGAAATTGGAGACCCATGCGTACCCTGGCCCGGTCGCTGGTGTTCTCATCTTGCGTGCTCTCGTAAGGGAGAAAATGGCCAATGTAGTAGCCACCTTGAGTGTTATCTGTTTGTGATTCTGTTAGCATGCTTATTAATTATGCATTTGCACTTGCACAATTGTTTAGTATACGAACATGCTCTCTATGGATATTGCATTAGGATTATTGTTCAGTCTTATTCAGTATTAGACACAATTCGTGTTATCTTCTTGTTGGCTTATACTTTGCTAAGTCGTCGTACTTATATATTGTCATTGGTGTTGCAGGCTCAGGTACCTTCTCTCGTGTCCTTGTCAGTTGTCAGTTTGCTTGGGAGACTCCAGCTGTCTCTTCAGGTTCGCGGGGTGTGTGCTATCGCACACTATTAGAGCGCGACAGTTCTCTGCATGCATGCATCTCATGTTCCTTTTCCTATCGTTGATTGTACTCAGGTTCTAGACATTGTGATTGGATTCCGTGTGTATGTTCAGACTGTTATATCAGCTTTTGACTATTATGTCTTTGTTCTTGTGTGCCTTGTGTCTCTTGTTGACATTGTTAGCTTCCGCATACTTGTTTTGCATGTGTGTGTGATCCCTTGTGTGTGTATACTTGGACGGGGTCCAGGTGTGCATGCACGGGAGTACGTGTGTCACTGGCTTGGCTTTTTGCTGACCCCCGGTCCCTGGGCTCGGGTCGTGACATACGTATTGTATGGTATCAGAGCATTGTTGCTCTAGTGATTCAGCATGTAGGCATGTAGGCACGTGGTGAGTAAACGTGATACTGACAGTTGGTCTTTAGTGCCAATTTGTTGGTAAGGTGGGTCGGTATGTGTTCTTCCTGTTTATTCACAGGTGTTCTTCCGCAGGTGTGCGATCAGTGTTTGTTGAGACCGTCTGGCCGTAACCTCGTGTAGCGCTTTGTGCCCTAGTGGGAAAGCTCATGGCAGCAGATGATTTTCAGGAGCCCTATATCGATGTTCTCCGTTGGGAGTTAGGACATCTCAGAGGCATTCCTTTTGTGGTCCGGACGACGGCATTGGTGGATCTATTGCGAGAAGCGGAACTATCCCGAGACCGGTACACGTTAGAAGAGAGCATCAGGCATCTTCTCCCAGGCGCTTATACGATTGTGTGCAGACGACGGCAACTCCTACTGCATGCATTTAGAGTGCGAGAGTTCCTCAGGACGCACTTCGGTTATCCCTATACCTTTTGGACAGACGGCAACTACGTGATGTACGAGGTGTACTTTCACGCGTGTGTAGAAGCTTTGCTCGCGCAGCGAGAGGAGTACGTCACCATGCTCCAGGGAGTAGTTGTTTGGTATGTGCTGTATCGAGGACCCGATGCCTTCATCGCACCCTATTAGTAGCGGCTCTTTTCTCGTGCTCGAAGGACTGGCTTTTCTGGTGTTTTGGGTCTCCTCTTTTGTGTTAGTTAGTAGGGTAGGAATCGTCGAGATCTTCCATTTTGAGTTTTGTGTTGTATAAACCCTTGACGTTGTAATTCTACTCTTAGTGCTTTCTTGCATTGCCTCTTGCTCTCAGTCTATATAGAAGTTGAGATGTTCGTTTCCTTTGCCTGGTTTGAGGTCACTCGTGAAATCGGGTAGTCCCTTGTCATGTGATCTTGTTTGGAAAGAGTCACAGCCCAATTGGTGTAAGGAGTCTGAGCCATTCTTCAAGTGGGGGAGTTGGTTCCTCTCCACTTTGTTCGAGTTCCATGGATCAGCATTCGGTATCTCTGGTTTTATTGTATATCCACCCTGGTTTCGTTGTATCTCCGAGGAATTGCTACACGGGTGTAGCCATTGTTTGTCATTGTGTTGGTGAGAGGCAGTTGATTCCTCCTAGGCTTGACTGTATCGACTTGTTGTCGAGCTGTTGTGTTGTTGCCACCTTTCGAGTAAGCGAACCCCGATGCTTCTTTCTTTTCCACTCTCACTTGTTTGCTCTTCTTTTTCCTTCCTTGTTCTTCTTTTTTTTCCTTCCATCGATTGATGTGGAGTCATAACCGTACACTAGCTTGCCATTGAGAAGTCTTCTCGTGTTTACTCCCTTGTTTTGTAGTAGATCCAGTGTACTACTCGGTTTCTTCTGTTCGTAGGTGACCGATGTCAGAGTTTTTCTCTCTGTCCGCTTACCCCTCTATTTCTTTGCTCTATTCTTTGGATGTTTGGGGGACGTTGTTGGATTTGTTACCTTCGCTCTTTGTCTACGATATTTCTCGTGGGAATCCTGTTCCCTTGTCGTTGGAGATGGATCTTTGAGGTTCTATTCATTCTTGATCTTTTTCATGTGAGTTTGATACTCTTCATCACATCGACCTTCCTCGTGAAGTATTTTCTGAAGTGCAGGAACCTTTGATGAGTGTTCGAACGCCATCCTTACTTCTTTTCTTTACTCTTTCCTTGATCACGCACTCATTCCTTGCCTTTCCTATCTGGCTGTTTTGTTGGATTGTTTCTTCGTCGCTTAACCCCTGTTCCTTCCTATCTATTCGATGTGTAGCAGGTGAGCTGGTGGACTAGTGCGTGCGGAGTGCTACTCTGGTCGTGCTTCAGCGTTGCGTTGCGTTGGGTTTCTTGTCGAAGTCGAGTTTAGCGAGATGATGTCAGAAAGAGAAGGGTCTACTGTGGATCGAGGACTTGTTGACTTTGTGTTGGGTCGTGTTCGTGACCTTCTCCTGTTCTTTGGAGTGCTGAGATGTGTGTCGTCGAATGTCTTCGCAGTTGCTCGTTGCTTCTTCAGTCAGTACGAATTGCCAGCCTCGCATACGCAGATCGAAGGATAAGTTAAGTGACGCTTGAGATGGACTTTGTTTCGGGTTTAACACAGTGCCATTTGGGTGATCGTGGACCGATTGACGAAGACAGTCCATTTTCTTCTATCACGAAAGGCGTGACATTTTCCGAGATGGCAAGGCAGTTCGTTGATGAGATCGTTAGCCTACATGGTACGCTTGTGTCGATTGTGTCAGATCGAGGTAACCGCCTTGTTTCTTCTTTTTGGAGCGCATTTCAGGAAGCCATGGAAACGGAGTTGAGCTTCAGTACGGCATATCACGCGCAGACGAATGGACAGTTGGAACGAACTATTCAGACGCTCGAGACGTGTTACGGGCCAGTGTATTGCATTTGGAGAAAGATTGAGATCTGCATCTCCCGTTGTGCGAAATTCGCGTAAAACAATAGTTATGGCACCCTATGAAGCTCGGTATGGAGGGACGGAACTGTAGAAGTCCTGTTGGCTGGGAAAAAAAATTGGAACACAGAGTTTCCACGGACCGGTTATCATTGCTGAGACTACAGCGAAAGTTCAGAAAGTCAGTGACAATTTGAAGAGTGCCCGATCGAGATAGAAGAGCTATGCAGATACGCGAGCGAAGAACATGAGCATTTCAGGTTGAAGATTGGGTATTTTTGAAGGTCTCACCGATGAAAGGTGCGATACGGTTCTGTCAGAAAGGCAGGTTAGCGCCGAGATATGTGGATCCATTCGAGATCAAGAACCAGATTGGCGATTTGGCGTGCAGATTGATTCTTTCGTGGAGTCTTCTTCCTTGAGTGTGCTTTGCAAGTATGTTCGAGATTCGACGTTCCGTATTGTTGGGGCTAGAGAACAGCTTTTGCGTACGAGAACGATTCGATGGGTCAAAGGTACTCTGAGAACATTTTGGACCTGATAAAGCCACGTGGGAATTAGAAGATCAGATGGCGCGTCAGTATCCTCTTCTTTTTCGTTCCGGTACGTGTTCATTCCGAGGACGGAATGATGTCCAAGTGGGGGAGGATGTAACACCCTGACCCGAGTTGACCCGGATTAGTGGGTAATGGCATGTGAGTTTGTCGTTAAGTATGTTTTGGCCTTATTTTCTTTGGTTTTGAGTCTCAGAGAGATCGTTTGGGTTGAGTTGACTTGGACTAGGTAGTCCGAGCCCTTTTTCGTAATTTTGGCTTTTGAGTGACTTTGTCAGTTTTGCGTCATTCTGACGTCAGCGCGTGTATTTCGTTGAGCTTGTCGATTTGTGTAACTGTCTGGGATCCGATTGATTTCGTTTGCTTTCGTTGGACCGTCATTTGACTCAAACTGATATTTGTATAAGCTATTTGGACTTAAATGTAATTTGGACTCAACTTATGTTATAAATATCTCACCTACTCTATTTCTCTCTCTCTCGATCGTTTTCAGCTCCCAGCTCGTCTCTCTCTCTCTCTCTCTCTCGGTTCAGCTCTCTCCTTCTCTGTTTCTGTTGCCTGAGGGAGGAAGAAAGGAGCTCGATTTGTGTGTGGTTTCTCGTGCATCTGAGCCAAAGCAACGTGTGGATTTCGTCTGTGAGGCAAGTATAAGCCCACGTTGTATAAACACCGATTGATATTGATGTGATTGTTGTATTCTTGTTCTTCATTGTGTTCCTCAGTGTTAGACAGCCCTATTGAGCTCAATCTGCTGTTATTTTGCTGTTTTCAGTCATTTCGTCCAAGTTCTGTATGACTGTAACGATTTCAGGAAAAATGCTTCTGTGCACGCACGGCTACGCCGTGAAATGTGCTACGGCTAAGCCGTGAGATGGCTTACGGCTAAGCCGAGACCAAACCGTAACCTGAACCGTAGAACAGTACAGACTGTTACCTGAAAATAACTGAGAGTTGGCAATTTGCCATTCTTCTACGGCCCAGCCTGATCTAAGCCGTACATTGTCTTACGGCTAAGCCGTGGACCAGGATACGGCTGAGCCGTAGAGCAAAAGACGGTTAAGCCGTAAATCCGGATGGACATTTCGGGAGCCTCGGCTCAGCCGTAGTGCATAGTACGGCTACGCCGTAAGATGCCACGGCTAAGCCGTAAGGTTACCTACGGCTACACCGTAAGGTGTCTGAGAAAGGATAAAAAGGACTAGGTTTAAGAAAGAGACCGTATCTGACTTTCATGTTAGAATGTAGATAACCGAACATGACCAATGGATTGTCTGAATGACATGAATGACCTCGTGGGCTGCGAATCATTCATGACCGTTATCCAGTTGTTTAGCACCTCCCCATGGGTGTTGGTTTAAGGGACTTCGGTGCACACTCCAGACACTGCAACCCTAGACAATGGTGCATCGAATAACTTAAAACTACATCAACATGCACGGTTAGAAGCACTGGATAATTAGTGTAGGTTTGGCTTGTAATTGACCTTGATTCGTAAAAGCATCCTGATTTGTACAGCATATTGCTTTCGGTTATGCCCTCTTATGTGTTCTACGCTGGACCTCTCGATTCTGTGGGAAATGCAGCAACCCCAGAGCGAAGCCCGGGTGGAACCATTCTATTATTGTGTATTGTGTTTTCCCGTTGCACCATTGGAGTACTTGCATCAGTGTTCATGTGATATTAGTCTTTGAGTGCTTGAGTTCTGAGTCTGTGCTGGTGATCAGTACTTCTTTGATTTACTTGTGTTTAGTCAGCATCTGTTATCTGTATTGCTTATCTGCATTCAGTCTTGCTTGTCTGCCTTCCGTATTGTTTATGTACATTCCGTATCAGCTTGTGTACATTCAGTATCAGTTATCCGTATGACTTGCATTCAGTATTAGTTTATTTGATGCACTTCCTATTGTTCGTTCAGTATGATATGTGTGATCTGTAAGATCTGTAAGTGATAAGTGACATGCTAAGTGATAAGTGATCGAGGTGCATCATCTGATTGATTGTGATTGGTCTTGGCACTACTGAGCCTCAGCCTTAGGATACCCGACGGGGTTAACTATGGTTTAGTTTAAGTGTTTACCTCTGCAGAGTGTCGTGTCCTGGGACTCCGGACCCCGGGAAATTGGAGACCCATGCGTACCCTGGCCCGGTCGCTGGTGTTCTCATCTTGCGTGCTCTCGTAAGGGAGAAAATGGCCAATGTAGTAGCCACCTTGAGTGTTATCTGTTTGTGATTCTGTTAGCATGCTTATTAATTATGCATTTGCACTTGCACAATTGTTTAGTATACGAACATGCTCTCTATGGATATTGCATTAGGATTATTGTTCAGTCTTATTCAGTATTAGACACAATTCGTGTTATCTTCTTGTTGGCTTATACTTTGCTAAGTCGTCGTACTTATATATTGTCATTGGTGTTGCAGGCTCAGGTACCTTCTCTCGTGTCCTTGTCAGTTGTCAGTTTGCTTGGGAGACTCCAGCTGTCTCTTCAGGTTCGCGGGGTGTGTGCTATCGCACACTATTAGAGCGCGACAGTTCTCTGCATGCATGCATCTCATGTTCCTTTTCCTATCGTTGATTGTACTCAGGTTCTAGACATTGTGATTGGATTCCGTGTGTATGTTCAGACTGTTATATCAGCTTTTGACTATTATGTCTTTGTTCTTGTGTGCCTTGTGTCTCTTGTTGACATTGTTAGCTTCCGCATACTTGTTTTGCATGTGTGTGTGATCCCTTGTGTGTGTATACTTGGACGGGGTCCAGGTGTGCATGCACGGGAGTACGTGTGTCACTGGCTTGGCTTTTTGCTGACCCCCGGTCCCTGGGCTCGGGTCGTGACACCCCCCTCGGGAAAAGCCACAAGTTCTCTTTGGACCAATACAAACCAAGCACTATGCATTTATATATAGTCACAAGTAATATTCACAGACCCTTCCTGGGTCTTCTCAATTACCTAAGGATTGTAGTTTCTTTTCGACTCCTCTCCATTCACTGCTCGCCTCGCTTGAATTAACAACCTTGAATCTACAAGGTGAATGAATCAAGCCACAATGAACCGCAAGGTGAATGATCTCCTATGAAAGTAGATCTAATCAATATCCTTTAGAAGCTTAAATCTTCAGCACAATTTCTAGATGACTACTCTAGAGAAGAAAAAGGATCTGCAAAAGATGTTCCATGCTCAAAATAAGGGGATTGGTTCCTTAGGGGTGAGAGAGAGCCCTTTTTTTATAACTCCAATTTCATGCCTTAAAGTTAGAGTTTTTATAGAACCCAAAATAGTAATCTTAGCACAAAAAGTTAATAATTCCGCACAGGTCAATAGGGTTTCTTTCATCATTTGTTCGAGTGGATAAGTGGGCGATTGAGCAGCTAAAGTTTTTGTCGATGAATTTTTCTAAATCCTGTCAAGTGTGCTCGAGCAGACGAACCACTTGCTCAAGCAGGCAGAGCTTCTTTCCCAGTTTTATTTTTTTTTTCTGAATTTCTAATTCTTCTTCAGGTCTTACTTCAGCTATTTCGACAACGCATACTACAGTCCATTCTAAAAGAAATACAAAATTACAATTTAATGGACCCTGAGTTTTGTTCAACCCATAAAATAGCCAACACTTATAACTCTAACATTATACTTTTTTCAAAGACAAAAAAAGTGGTGGATATGGGCAAAAGGATTGGACCATCAATCCCGTTATTTTGGACATTGAAAGTCATTGTAGTTGTTTTTCCTTTGTTGATTTTTTTTTTACTCCTAGGACTTCTTATGTGATTGCCCATATTTTGGCCAAGCACTCTTATTGCCTTAGTAGAAGTTCTGCTGGGCTGATGGTTTTCCTAATTGGGTGAACCTTTATCTTCTCCCAGTTTAGTTGTTGCCTCATTGAATAAAATTCCGATTAAGAAAACAAAACCTAACGAGACAAGTGCAATGGGGATGCATTTTACTAGTGACACAAACTGCAATTAATATGGTGAGATTAATAACTTACATTAATACGTCGCAAGTCTCAACGCATTGTCTAAAGCAAAAGCTCGAACTGAGGCCCATCTTTCAGTGATCTGAATCATTCATTCACCAGTTCGGAGCCCAAATGTATAATGCAAAACCACAAACATCTCTAACTACACAAACCAACCTATTTGCACTACTAAAAATATTCTCACACTGCCCGGATGAATGGATGCACAGACAAAATGGGCCATTGTAGGATGTGCCCACACATACACACAGCATTAAATCCACCGCCTCCCAAACAGGAAACTGTTTACATCAGCGAATCTGACGGTAGATGGAGAAAGTGGAGAGCAGAACGAGCCAAAGCAAGATGATGGATGCAGCAAGAGCCAAGGCAGTGGAACTTGCAATGTGCCTACAGAACTTGTGGTAGATGTCGCAGACTTTGTTCCACCCCACATGGGAATTGCCCTTTAAGCCAATGTAGGCTACTGAAGCAGATGCACCAGTAGCAGATGCCACCAACGCTGCCATCAACTGCATCAAACCAAAAAACTCCATCAAACCATAGTAGAACTTAAGAAGTGCACATGCTAATCATGAATTATTACTTAATCATGAATCATCATCATCATCATTCTTTCAAATTAGCTAGAACCTACTTGACTCAACTTGGCCAACTCAACTAGACTCATCAGGGTGTTTTATTTATTTATTTATTTTTAATTTTTATGACTCCAGGGGCTGTAAGAGACTGGAGTAACGTTTGAACAAAAAAATGGGTCAGATCGTACTCAGTAAGATATGGAATACGATCTCAGTAAGATATGGAATCACGTGACAGTCTTAAGTTCTTTAAACGAGTGAAAATGATTCTAGATCCTCTACCGTTGTTGTAAAGTGATCATAAGTGAATTAATTATAATCTGCTATGTCAAGTGCGAACACTGAGTTTTTAAGTTTAAATTGGATGGAAAACATGTGCACATGCGTTTTTCCAATGTGGTGGCTAAGGTGGCAGACTAGTTCACCCACGATCACTATGCAACAAAGGCGACGAAGGATATGGACTCCCTGAAAATTTGGAAGTACCAAAAACAAAAAAAAAAAAACATAAAAGGCTTCTGGCCTCATATATAATTAAGAAAAGGTGTCCAATAAATTGATAATTAAACTAAGGTTCCTAAGTTCCTAGTTCTTGCCATCGAATTTTCATCTCTCTTTATAAGGCATGTTCGCACTGCAAATACCTACTCTTACTCTCAAATGGCATGTCTTTTTCAACTTGCTTATTTTGTGCTTGGGATTCCATCAACTTCACCCCTCCAGTTCACATACTTACTCTTATCCTCCAATGTCATGTCTTTTTCAACTTGCCCATTTTGTGCTTGGGATTCCATCAACTTAATCCCTCCAGTTCACTTATACTCATGTCATTCTTGACAAAGACAACAATAAAAGGTTAGTTTTGGTCATTTTTCATGTAATCTCATCTTCTTTGTTGACAATTAGAGGTCTGGATGTAGGTAGCTTCAAGTTGTGTCTGAGTGGGGTTAACAATTCTGGAGGTTGATTAGGGTGAAAACTAAAACAATGACATTTTGGCTTTTTTTGCGCAATTTGATAAGCGATTAGAGCATTGGTAGAGGCGATTTTGATTATAGACAGTAAATACTGGCTAGATTTGGCCTGTAAAGGGGCTACATTTATGGGGTTGTGGTTGGGGGCTGAAGTACTACCTTAGGGTTTGTTCTTTTTTAAGAATTTCCACCAATAATTTGGGTTGTTGTTGTTTTTGGGACTTCATATGACATCTTGTCCTCCCGCAGTTGAAAATGTCTTATTTCTTCACAAGTATTTCAGAATTTCACCTGTATGAAAGGTCTTCAATAACTTTTGAGAATTTTAAAATTCTAAATCCTTTACCTTTTGCTCAAATTTCTGGATACTCAAGTACAAAAGAGCATCTAGAAATTCCACTATGTGCTAGGAATTTTGAAATTTTCCAGATAAGAATTCTTTGAATTCTTGCAAAAAAAAAAAAAAAAAAAAGGCTGAGGTCTTAGAGCTTTTATGATATATGGAGGTGTAAATGGTTGAACTGAGGACATGAATAGACCATGGAACAATTCTAGTGGAGCCTAATTGATGGGAACTGGAGGGTCTTGTTGGGTGTATTTGGGATATGAATTTGTGAAAACAGAAACTCCTAACTATCTAAGAGTTTATAGAGAATGAAGGGGCATGAATAATTTTGTTTCCTTCGTTCACACTGAGCATGTTCCTTTGCATGTGTGGACGAGTAAAAGTGAGGCAAACGTTACATCAATAAAAAAAAGTAAAGATTAGACATGTTGGAAGTACAGCAAAGGCGTAGTAATATGTTTATATGAATTGTATTAGGTAAAGTAAAAAAAAAAAAAAACAAAAAATGCCACATCATGGTAAGAGGTGAGAAAGAGAGAGCGTGATTAAAAGTTTAATCAATAACCGTTTGTCTTAAACTTAATTTCACCATAATTTATTATAATTTTTTGTAGTAAAAAAAAGGCACCTGTGGAGGAGTATAATTAGAAATGTCAATGAGAAACTAGAAATGCCTGAGTGGGAAGAGGCATCTCATCTCACACAGATCAATTTTTAGGGGCATAGGTAGTCTTGCATGCACTGAACTCACCTTGTGGACCACTGAGTGGGGCCACATTGGGACGCCACTGATCATGGGATGGAGGGGGATTGAAAGATCCTAGTAAGGCTCACCTAAATATTAAATTTGAAGTCAATTTAATATCTCTAACTCTTTTATTATCTCTAGTCTGCAAGTTTAATGACTTTATATCAAATAAAAAAAATTAACTCAGATAAAGATAAAGAAATGTCACATCATAAGGTAACAAAAATTGACTCCCAAGAATTTCTATATATATTTATATGAAAATGCCACATCATAAGTTTAATTCTTCGCACTAACTTTTCAGCATTATAGTGAAGAACTCCTCCGGTTGCTAAATGAACATACCCAATGCTCAACAATCATATCCAAGAAATACACTTAACAACAATATCATATTTGGAAGGTGCCTAAAAACTTAGAGCCCTTTTAATTTCATCTATTCGTCGCTTTTATAAGTAGGCCAAAACTTTGGAATTATTTTGAAATTTTCTCTTAAAACGACTGGGCCTAAAATGCAGCTCCCAAACCTGATCTTGTAAATTGGCTCCATTTTGGTATAGATTTGGAAGCAATTGGTAGGCCTATCTTAGCCCTAAAATAAAATTGGGCAGCAGATGAGGGTATTCATCTGATGAAGCCACCACTAAGCCAATATATATATATATATAGAGAGAGAGAGAGAGAGAGAGAATTAAAATGGCATATTTATTAGCGAAGAGATTGGCATGGATTTGAGCCTAAATTTTGGGTCCATTGACTACATGAGTTAGATCGTAGTAAGCTTAACTCCATGCAGGCTTATCTCACCTTGTTCAATCATATAACTATATGATTTAGTCTACCAGTAAGAAAAACATGCATACCGAATAAGCTTTTTCCCTGATTACTTACCGCATCAACAGAAACTAATAAAAGCAACAGCTTATTTGAGGGAGATGACTTGAAGATGAAAAAGATGGAACCCATGATGGTAAGAATGCTGTATAAACAAGCAACACTGAGGGCCACCACAAAGTATCTGCACACATCAGCAAATTCAGGTATTTAATTTAGTGCTTAACAATATTGAAAGAGAGGATGTATTTTTGTGAGAAGTTTCTTTGAAGTGGTATTTTTATGTCTTTTCCTTTCACTTGCGTTTATTTCCTCTTGTCTCTATGATATCAAAAAGTTTCATAGTTCAACTCATTTGCGTTGAGAGCACATACAAAGGTACCTCATTTAATTGCAGCAAAGCTAGAATTATATACATTATGATCATAGTTTGAGTTAAGAAGTGGAATTCACAAGACAACATCAATAAAATCATTTAAGGCTATGATTACAATGACAATGATTATTATAATTATTAGCTTACCGAAAGTAGTCTCCATCAAACATTTCATGGCCATTATCTTTGATGAAATCTGCATTAGATATGAAATATTCTGATCACTTTTGGCTCTAGTCATATGCATTTTACCCAGTTTTGAACCGTCGATCAAATCCGACTACTTTGTTGTAAAAGAGATCTAATGTTCTTAGGTGGCACTGTTACAACTTTTTGTCCTAACACAGTGCAAGTATAATCCGGGCTATGCTCAAATGAAACTTCGGTTTTTTTTTTTTTTTTTTTGGGTTCTAGTGGTCTTTCCTAGTTACTAGAATGGTGTAGTGGCAAACACTTCCCTTCCGACGAGTTTGGGTGTGCTTCTTAAGAAGTCCTCTTGGCCACTAACCTTGAGATATAATCAATATCGTTTTGGACTCGATTTTTGTCTGGCCTCCAAAATGAAAAGTTCCAACCCATTTGGAATTTCGGCAAAATTATTTGAAAATACATTTTGAAAAAATATAAAATAAAAATTAAATAATAAATATAGATTTAATCCATTTTAATAAAACTTTTTGGTACTACATTTTGAAAAAAATTTATAAAAATAAAAAGTATATATATAGTAAAAGAATAAAATGACAACTAATTATGTAAAATACTATTTTGGCCGAAAAATCACATTTCAGCCAAAATTAGGGATTTTGACTGAAATTCAAAATTTTAGCTGAAATAGGCAGAAATTTAAAATTTTCCTTTTGGCTACTTGACCAAATGATAAATTTTGGCCTTTTAAAACGGTATGAATTAATAACTATGCCTTGGGACCGAAAGTAGTAGCATTTGAAAAATGAGAACCACCAAATACGAATGATAATTTTTCAAAATTCCTCGATTATTAGTTTTAGAAGTGTTAATTGCTAATCTGGTTAGCCAACCCAACCTCAATTACCTACCCCATAACTCAAGCTTGGGGTCGACCCCTTTTAACTTCCGAGTCAAGTAAATCTTTATTTTTTGACTTGCCAACCCTACTCAAAGTCTAATTATACCTACCAATTGTACTATGAGTCTATTCCATAAACTCACTGCATTTTATCAAGGGTTAGAATTGACCGTTTTAACTTCTTGCTTGGAGTTTGGATTGGGTCTAGATTGACATTTCAACCCCATTAATAAATGTATAAGACTTGAATTAAACGAACCAGAGGAGAATGCTGTACTCAGCAAACTACATATAGCTTTTATACGGTCCAACTCATGGGACCTGCTAGAAATAAGTTTATCAATGGGAGGAAGGCAGGTGGAAATGTCTTCTTCTGGATAATAGGAATCTAGAAAATCAGACCTATCAGATTATCCTAGCCTTTTATTTAAAACATTAAATTTATTTCCATTTTAATCATGTATTTTCTTGATATTCATCTCAACCGTGAGAAGATTCAATAAGTGTAGAATTAGACATAATGTCAGATCATATGCTAAAAAGAATATCAAAGGGGCTGCACTGATAAAAGGTGAGCCCAAGCAAGCCCTACAGTGTTGGACTGCATTTGTAGTTGCTTGTAGGAGAATATTTTCCCCTAACATATCTCCCAAAAATTTCAACCCTTTAACCAAAAAAACACCATAGATATATAGCTTACAGAAATGCCGGAGAGTAATTGAATTTGGCAGTTTTAGTTACTGGGAAAGGAAAGAGCAATTCAGTCTCCTTGCTGCTGACCATGACCACAACCCCAGTCAAGGTGGACGCAAACAACAAAAGCCTCAGAGCCAAATCACCCCATAGAAGATTGATGGGAGGAAAAGAAGGGCCACAAGCCAATTTGGAGTCTGACATGGCCTTAATTGACTCATCAACAGGCTGCTCAGTGGATGCCATTAGTGTTTGGATTTCAGTACTTCTAGTGTACAGGAAAAGGAGAATGATAGCCAGATATATATAGCGAGCTAAAGAGTAGTAGTAGTAGTTCCATAACATGTATGAAGTTTCAAAAACAAGTGACGACGAGGAGAGAGAGGCTGCTTTGCCTTCTGAGCTACGCCTTACAGTGATGTTTTTCTGGTTGGAGTGTTCGGATTTGAAATGTCGTTTGTGGTTTAGTCGTTAGTGTTGCAAGTATTAGATTGGAGCCGTTCTTCTTTACATTAGAGATGAGATTTTCCGTTTGGGACTTATCCAAATTGGGAGAGTTTTCAGTCCAGCTCGATGGGGCCAACTTGGGCCGCCTTTGATTAGTGCAACTAGGGTGGAACCAGTAGGGGGGGGGGGGGGGGGGTGGGCCGCCCAGATTTTAAAAAAAAATTATTTAAAAATCAGGCAAGCCTAAATTAAGGCCGTAAGGCCCATTTGGCCCACGGCCCAAACCCTCTTGCACTTTCTTTCTTTTCTTCATTTCTTTTCTCATTCCCTCTTCTCTCTTCTCCTTTCACCTCATGGCCAGCTACCCTCAAAGTCACCAATCACCGGTTTTCCTGTGGCATTTTCTTTCTCGCTTTACCCTTATCCCGTAGACATCATTTTCCAAACTTCTCTCTCTTCCTTGAGCTCTAGATAAGCTCCCAAACTCTCCATGGTTAGGTCTTTTGGGTTTTTAAATTAATAATAGTTTAGAAGTGTTTCTTAGAATCTTCTCTCCCATTTTTTATGTGGGTTTAGCTTAGCTTCAAATTTTCTCTCCATTTGAGCACTGTGAGTTTGGTCTTGAGTTAGGGCTTCTACTAGGCTTCCACACATTTCTATTTTCTTTCATCATAAGGCAAGTGGATAGCATTTTTATTGTATATATATATATCTATTGATTTGATCTTGATTCTAGCATTTTTATAAACTTGATATGTTTTGCCCATTTTAATGGAAATGCATTAGTATGACCATGCCATTGGCATTGAGTATGTACTGAAGAGCAAGCAATTTTTTTGCCCAACTCAGGTGTTTTGATTTCTAAAATATTTGCAATATATATGTGATGACTGAATTAGATCCTAAGGAAAAGAAAAAAAGAAAGAAAAACAATCCCTACTAGATTGTGATTTGTGAATCACTTATTTTATCATATTTGCTAAAACATGCATGTTATGATTTCAATTTAATTTTTAGATGGAAAAAGCAATTCCAATTGCTGCATATCCAAAAGAAAAAATGACAAAAAATCAGAAGTTGATAGCTAATGTTGAGATTCCAATTTCTGAAAATTTTAGGGAACACTTGGAAATATAATGATTGCATGAAGAAAAAAAAATCTTCTAGTTCAGCCTCCCTTGGTACAGAATCCTGGTTCCAACCCTGAGTGCAACTGCTTTAACATTTTTATCCAACATTTTGACACCATGTCGAATGTTATGCATATTGAACTTTTACTCACTACTGAACTTAATCTCAAAATTAATTTATGATTTAAAATTTCTTAAACTTTGAGGCAGTTAAATTAAGGCTTTTTTTTTTCCTTAGTCTTATTTATAAAAAGATCTTTTCGTCTATCCTACCTGATATGATACGTACGTAACCAAGTAGCCCCCATTTGGACCTCATTGGCATTTGGCACACTATGTGGCCTGCTCGTAAGTGAAAAACTTCCCGCCAAAGAGAATGAGTGAGTTGGGTGCTTGTGTTTTTCACAGACTTGCTGTGGGCGAGTGGAATCTGGATTACATGTTAGTGAAGTCTATAATTAGCTAATCCGGACCATTTAGTAGTGGGCCATGGGCCGACATTCGTTGTGGATGCCGAAAGTAAGTTGTAAGATGGCAAAGCCCCAAGTCCTAAACTAGTGGTGAGAATGTTTTTATTAGTTAAGTTTATTAAACTTGGGAAATTAAAAGCCTCAATTCCAGCCACTGATTAGGCCCAAACCCAGCCCAAGTGGTCTGAGCTTGAGTTGGCACGCCCATTAGCACGATCAGGGCTCTTTGAAAATGATAAATTTCAAGAATAATGCCTCTTATTGACGGCACCTTCTCTGACCAATCGAATTCATACACCTACCTCCCTGAGTTAGGTCTTGCTCTATTTAGATTATGAATTGAACATTATTAATACTGTTGGACTTTGTTAGAATGACTTGGATATGAACCAACTATTTTTTCTGACTTATATTGCACACATCTTTGCCTCAACTGTAATGTATCTGAGAACCCTCGGTTTTCCAGTTGGTTAGCAACCATGTATCTTACTAAGTTGCCCAGACAGGATCTATGGGTATTCGGCCTTTTTCACTTGTGTTGGCTCCCTTCTAATGTGTAGGCTCCTTTCCTATTATGCAGAATTTCTTTCTTCGTGTGCGGGTTTCTTTCCACTTACGTGGGCTTTCTTTTGTGCCTTATGGCACCCTCTTGTGTGGCATGAATGACCCTTAAAAATGGGAAGCATATTAGATTTGTAGGGAAATCCAACTATATCAGGTGCAGAGTTTTTATTTTTTGGTAGGCAATGGAAAATTTATTAAAGGAAGAAGAAAAAAGTACAAAAATAAAGATGCCTTATCAAAGAGATAAGGGAAAACAATGGTATAAAAGAGATATACCAAAGAAACAAAGAATAGAAAAATAAATTACACAGTTATGATAAGCAAATCAAAGGACCTATCCACCCCTAATTTCACAAGAGAATCCAAAACTATTAGCTGATTGCTCAACATATTGAAAGTTAACCCGAACCTCAGCTAAGATGAACTTTATCTCATTAAAGTATAAATGAAACTTCCAAGGCACCTTGGAATGATCGGATACCCAAGAAATGACATTTAGAGAATCACTTTCCACAAGTAAAGATCCTGGAAAGTGGCCCCAGATAAAAATTCGAAGGGCTTCTAGTATGGCCACTGCCTCTGTCTCATTTGACTCTATTAACCCAACATTCTTAGAGAACAAAACCAACACTGCCCCTGATCATCACGAAGCACCCCACCAACACCTGTTGGACCCAACTTTCCTCTAGCAAACTCATCAACATTGAACTTCAATACACCCCGTGAAGGGGGAGTCCAAAGCACAACTAATCTCTCCTTTGACCTTTTACAATAAAGGGATGCTTCCCAATTGTGAAAGATGCCCTCTACCCTTAGGCTATCAAATTCCTTCCTTATGGAGGCCTACTTTGCAATATGTAGTAGCACCAATGAAAACACATCCTCCATAGGCATTGAAGAACCTTTAAAGACTATCATTCCTCTATTTCCAAATTGAACAAAAAATGGAAAATGGGACAAGCCTCAAAAGAACCAAACCACACCATCAAAAAGGTGACAACCCCCATGCCTTTATCAAGCTCGATAGGGACTTTGCAGAGCACCACAACACATTACTATGATCCAACATTTGGCACCACAAAAAGTGAGAATTCACTGTGCAAAAATATATGATCTCCAAATTTTAAAATAATAAGCTTGATATCCTATACCTAGGAACTCTCTTTGGTGTCTAACTCCACTCATCTACCTCACATTTTGCAATGATAACTTTCCTCTATAATGCCCCTTTTTCCTCCCCACACCTCCACCACCACTTTGCCAACAAAGTTCAATTTTTAGCCTCGAAGTTGCTTAAATCCAAGCCTCCATCAACTTTTGGTTTCACAAAGATATCCCACTTCTTAAGGCGTAACTTATTTTCATACTACAGCCATCCCATAAGAAAGTCCTCTTTAAATGATCCAATTTCTCCCTTACCCCCACTAGCATTAGCAATAAATACATGTAGCACACCAAAAGGTTAGACATGGATGCCTTGAACAAAGTGATTCTCCCTCCCAAGGAAAGATAATTCTTTTTCCACATGAATAACTTTTGCTCAATTTTTCTACAACCGAATCCCATACAACGGTAGGCTTTGGATTTGGCCCAACTAGTAGTCCCAAATATAAAAAGGGAAGGCGATCAACCTTATAATGAAGTTTGTTAGCCAAAGATTGAAGAAACTCTTCTTGGCAGCCCACACCAATTAGAGAACTTTTGGATAGATTGATTTTCAGACTTGAACAAAGCTCAAAACACCTAAGGACTCTTTTAAACACTACAACCTCATCCCACTTAGAAGAATTGAAAAGAATAGTATCATCAGCAAACTAAAGATGCATGATCACTTCCTCACTACGACTTACTTCGAAACCCTTAATAAGACAACATTCCTTAGCCTTCACAAGAAGAGCACTCAGCGCTTCAACAACAGTGGTGAACAAAAAAGGAGAAAGCGGGTCTTCTTGCCTAAGGCCTAGAGGCTCTTGGAAGAGACGAGATGTAGAGCCATTCGTTAACACTGAAAAATGAAGCAGAAGAAATACATTCCCGAATCCAACCACGGCACTTTTCACCGAAGCCAAACCTCTTCAACATGTAATCCACAAAACTCCAATTAACATGATTATAAGCATTTTCCAGGTCAAGTTTGAAAATAAGCCCCTTTTGTTTAGTGCGCCTCCTAGAATGAATGAGTTCATTAGCAAGCAAAACACCATCTAAAATTTGTTTGCCTTTTACAAAAGCCCCTTGAAAATAACCAATGATAAAAGGAAGAATCACTTTCATCCTATTAGCCAAGATTTTAGACAATAGTATATACACACTACCCACTAAACTAATGGGTCTAAAGTCCCTTAACTCCACAAAGTTCTGGATTTTAGGAATCAGTGCGAAGAAAGTAGTATTGATCTCCTTGCTTAGTTTACCCCTTCGATGAAACTCTGATAACATGTCACAAAAATCCACCTTCAGAACATCCTATGCACTCGAATGAATGTAAAATTAAACTCATCTAGCCCAAGTGCCTTGTCCCTTACACAATTAAAAAAGCTAAACCTCTTCAAACTCCCTTTCCAACTAGACCTTTAAGTGAGAAGGTGTAACACTCCTTTCCAATTTAATCCCGTTTAATGCTTAATTAACCTCCTTGTGGTTATTTTCCAGCGAATGTGTTTAAGGCATGTTGTTTTGTCTGTTTGAGTTTCGTTTTGGGTTATGAATAGGTAGTTGAATTGAGTTTAACCTGGAATAGGTAGACATAAGCCCTTTTTCGTAATTTTTGATTTTGTATGATTTTGTCTTTCATGCATCATTTTGGTGTCATCACGTGTATCTCCTCGAGCTTATTGAATTCCGTAACTGACTCGCATGCAAATGACTTCATTTGTTTCTGTTGGACGGTTGTTTGACTCAAACTGTAATTCTCATAAACCTCTAGACTTTCTTCTAAACCTATCTATATATATACCTCACCTACCCCCTCTCAATTGATCCTTATCTTCTGCATCAGTTAATTGCGAGCTACTTCCTTCCCTCAAGTCATCGTCAACGACTCCTCCTTCTTCTTTTCCTCTTCTTTTTCACGATCAAATAAAAAAAAAAGAGGAGAATCTCTTTGTGTGTTCTATGGTAAGCTTTTCGTCATGCTATCCTATATGAATTCAGAATGTTTCATGCACTGCATGTACTCAATGTCCTTCTCTTCTTGCATGCATGATTGTTAGAATCGCGTATAAACAATCACGTTGAGCCAAGGGACAATAATTAATTTGACAAAGCTCAGTTGATTGCTTTGATTCTCATTACTCTTGCATTGTTTGGTGATTTATAGCCCTATTGTGTTAGCTTATGTATGTTCATTATCTTTGTTTTCCATTTTGTCCAAATTCAGTTTCGTCTGCATCAGGTTCAGGACATGACCCTCTGAAGCTTATGGCGAAGCCGTAAGCTGTTTACGGCTCACTTTACAGAGAGTTGTAAAATCTGCTTTTACACTACGATCAAGCTACGGCTAAGCCGTAGGCTAGCCGTGACCTAACCGTAGGTCAAGCTACGGCTTGGAATCTAGAGAGCAGAAAGGAGAGAAGACCTTCTACGATTTGGCCACTGCTAAGCCGTGTGGTGTGTTACGGCTAAGCCGTACCCTAACCATGGCCGAGCCGTAAAACAAAACATGGCCGAGCGGTAAATGCGGATGAACAGTATGAGAAACCATGGTTGAGCCGTAGTACATAACACGGCTAAGCCGTAAGTCTCCCACGCCTAAGCTGTGAAACCACTGAAATAGAGGAAAAACTAGGGCTAATGATGAGACTTTATAGGGCCTTCACATAGATTTGTCATACCCCTTAACTTGCTTAATGAACAACCTGAATATCATGAATGGTCTTGAGGGCTGTGACTCATTTATAAGTGTTGTCCACTTGTTAAGCACCTTCCCATGGGTGTTAGTTTAAGGGACTTCGATACACATTTCTTGATATATTCAACACTTAAAAGACAGGTAACTATGTATCGAACAACTTAAAACTACATCATCATACACGGTTAGAAACAATGGACAACTAGTTTAGGGTTGGCTAGTAAACGATCATGATTCCCTGAAATAATCGTGACTTGCATTGCATGTTGAGTTAGGTTCTTGCCCTCCATTCTTTTACTATTGTTTCGCCCTGTATTTGTCTTAAAAGAATTGATACTAATGCTTGACCTTATGATGATATGACGCGATACACGTACTGTCCGGCTTGAGTGTGACTTGAATTGACTTGCATTACATGACATGATTGACATGGTCTGACTCTACTCAGTCTCAGCCTCAGGATACCCGACGGGGTTGACTGTGGCATAGCCTGCTTGTTGCTGCTACAGTGTGCTCCTATCCTAAGACTTCTAAACCCCAGGAACCAGAGGCCTATTCGTATCTTGGCCTAGTCGATGGTGTTCTCAACGCCTGCTCTCGATAGGGAGAATATGGCAAATGTAGGAGCCACCTAGCAAGTACATTTGTTTTATAATTCTGATAGATGTTTTATTCATATGCATGACTTGCCTAGTATACAAAAATAGAATTTTATGCACTATTACCTGTTAATTATTCTTGCAGATACAACGCGTATTACCTTATTGTTTGCTTATGCTTAACTGAATCGTTGTATTCATTAGTTGTCCTTGGTGTTGCAGGCTCAGATCCTATTGCCGACCCCTTGTCGGTCAGCAAGACTCCAGAAGAGACCATAGAAGCCCTGTCAGGGCTAGAGGAGTGGATATGATCACTCCATCGGAGAGCGACGCGACATTCATATAGGTCTCATTTTGTTGTGTGGAATGTATTTGCTTTTGTGACTCGAAGTTGGTTCATTGTTCTATATTTTGTATTCTGTCATCTAGATATTGTCCTTCTCTTTTTGTACAGACACTATTTCTTTTTGTGGATATCATGTAATCAATGTACCTTTGTATTGTTTGTTTTGTTTGTGTATCCTCTTCTTTTCATGCAATGAGACTTACAGCTTCCGCGTACACTAAGTTTGCACGTGTGAATTTCCCTTGTGCATGTGCATTTAGACGAGGTCTAAGTGTGTATGCATGGAAGTACGTATGTCACTAATTAGGTTTTCACTAATCCCCGATTTCTTGAGCTCGTGTTGTGAAAGAAGGATGAAAAGAAAAGACACACCCTCCAAAGTTGGCCTCTAAAAGGAAACATCATTTGAATACAACTTTTCAAATAAAGAAGCAACCTCCTCTTTAACTTCCATTGGGTTACTCATAAAATCTTGACCCTTTTGAACTTTACAAATATAGTTGATTCTCTTTAGAACATTTGCCATGCGGTGGAAAAGCTCAGTATTTCTGACTCTCTCTTTAAGCCAAAGAGCTTTGGACTTTTGCCTCCATGAGACCTCCAACATCCTCTCAATATCCCATTACTTTCTAAAAGCTAGACCTTTAACCTCCTTCTCTTCCCTAGTTAAATCTCTTTCCTCATCCACCTAATCCCAAGCCTCCAATTCCTTGGACACTAAAGCTCTGACATTTTCCATCCCACTTAAAACATTTATATTGCACTCCTTAATCGTTGATTTGAGCAATTGCAATTTCTTGAATAATCTAAAGCTGACAAAACCGAACACATTTGATCTAAGCCACCAATCTTTAACTAACAACAAGAAATCACAATGCAACAACTAACAATTTTCAAACTTGAAAGGCTTTGGCCCCCAATTAACCCTCATTGAAGATAGCTCGATGGGTTTGTGATCTGATAGTCCCCTAGGTGAAGTAGACTGAATTGCTCCTTCAAAGTGCTCGTCCCACTTGTTAGAGACAAGAAAATGGTCAATTCTACTCACGGCAGAGTGAACTCGATTGTTGGACTATGTAAACTAAGAGCTAGTAAGAGGAAAGTTAATGAGGTACTTGTTAGCATTAATAAAATCTGTGAATCTCTCTATGCTGTGCATGATCACAGTCCCCCCTTTATTCTTATGAGGATAGCAAACTATATTAAAATCTCCACCAAAGCACCAGGGAACATCCCAATGCAGATGAACATTAGAAAGAATTTTCCAAAACTCCCTCCTTGATGAGTCTTCATTTGGCCCATACACATTAGCTACCGTCCAAAAAAAATTATCTACAAGAGAAATGAATTTAATTGCTAGAACCCTTTACTCCATAACAAAGTCTCGTCAAGTGCAAAAAATTGTAAGAGCTTAAACAGGGACCACGTTTGCACTGGGGCACCGGACCATAGATTTCGTCATGTGTAAGGTTTTTAGAAAATATATGGAGAGCACTCCCCGATAGATGGAATTTTGGAAATGACAGGAAGAAAGATAAACTTGAGATAAGTATCAATGAAATTTAGTAAGCCTAACATCAACGTAACGTATACGGTACGCTCCACTGGTTTAACCAGCTCATTAGTAATACGGCCTCACCACAACATTACAGAGAGTATTCAGAGGTCATGATCCTCTACTGTTATCCAAGAACAGATTACACGTTAGAAAGGTGGAAAAGCCCCATTACCACAGGAGAAATCTGTCAAAACTAAGTCATCATTGAAAGATTTTATATCACAGATATGTGGGAATTCTAGTGGATGCCCCCACTTCAAAAGGGACGTTTCAGCCCCCTTCTTACATCCAATAAAAGCAAGTCACCTTGCAAGCATATTAAAACCATTTCACAAGCTTTTATTGATATATCGTTTTACGTAAGTATGTAGGAGAGGAAATACATTATAATGCTATAATTTAGGAGATTCGAGTTTGAAAGAAAGAACCACTTCTATTTGATTGAATTGGATGAAAAAAAAAATTCCCTGAGATTCTCAAGGACTCATGTGGACCCCTCAGCTATAGGTTTTAACTTGTGAAAATATGTCCTAAAACAACTCACTATGGAAAAATGGAAAGTTGTTTAGAAGGGTAGATTAAAAGCCTTTCTTTTTCTTTTTTGGGTAACTTAGCGAAGGGGACTAGGATCTAAACTGAGAGCCTTTACACACGAAAGGAAAGCTCACTCAAATGAGAAAGAAAGCCCGCACATACAGAAAAAAAGCCCACAAAAGTGGAAAAAAGCCCACACAGGCGAGAAGAAGGTGACATACACAGAGTTCAAACCCTGAGCAGCCAGGTAAGAAGGAGATAACATAGAGAGTATAACTCTAAGTCAATTGCATGTTTAATGATAATCTCTTCTCATTCGTCCAAAAAAACAAGGTTGTTCTCTCCCTTAGGCATTTTTTAGCATTTCCAGTGGGAAGGTCTACATGATGCCCAAGAGTTTTATACTCGTCCCTTTTATTCTACAAATGAGAATCTTTTTTTATCCTACTTTTTAGGGAGAAAAGTCAAAGCATTTAAATTCCCATTTTATCTCTTTAAAAGCAACCTGGGGAATTTGAAAAGAATCACTCCCCTTCAATTGGACAAAATGAAAGAAGAGTTTTTCTGATGAGGTGGACTTGCAATTAAAATATAAACAATAAACAATAATTATTTATGCACACACTAAAATGCATACAAAATGCACACAAGTGTATTTATCCGATGAAGTGAGGAACAAAAAGTGAAATATAATTGTTATTGTGTGGTTCCACATAAGCTATTGTCTATTCTCTATATTTTTGTGTATGTACATATCACCACTGAAACAAAAACATAATGTATCCTACTCTCTTACCCTTTCTCTGCCAACAAAGACAAATAATGAGTTCGTTTAAATGGCTTCTTTTTTTTTCTCACTTACCTTTCTCTCTCTATTGAAAAAAGCAAATGACAAATAATCTCAACTTTCCTTCCTTTTCTCTTTTTCATGCAAATATTTGTACTTGGCTTTCCATCTCAAAGACAGTAAAACTCAAAAGTGGGTCCTTTTATAAAACAAGATAGACATTTCAAAATACAAAATACGAAGAAGTGCAACGTCTTCTTTGCTTGGAATGTGAAATGTTACCATCATTCATGGCTTGGAATGTGAAATGTTACCACCATTCATGACATGGGTCACACGACATTAGTTAATTGGACTAGTCAAAAGGGGCAAAAACATACCTTTTGAAGAGAGGCATTCATTAGAATTATATATATAGATATATATATATATAGAGAGAGAGAGAGAGAGAGAGAGTGCTCATTCCACCAAGGAGCTCCGGAGCTGGATCTTTGCAATGATAAGTTATTTAGGCCTGAGTATGCCAAGAGAACTTTTTAAGCTGATACATTTTGATGAGACCAAGCCAATGATAACAATGATGATGAGCTAATGGATGCATGGACAATACTTACTTTAATAGGGTCTGCTTGTTGTGGACCCATCTAAATGCGTGACAATCAAGCTAGGTATGGTGATTGAATTTTTACTTTTATTTTCTTTTATTTTCTTTTTTTGGCAATGTTGGAATTGGTAAGGACAAAGAAGTGATACTTTTAATTTGATGACCCAAAGATCGATCGTTAGATATGTATGTGAAACTAAGATATCAACACCATCCAACTATGAGTATGTTGGCAGGTGATGGAAAGATTTGAGCAATAACCATACAAACAAAGAATATTAAGTTGGTCAAATTATTCTATCTCCTCTTTTTATGTCTCCAAAGTGTAATGATTATACATCATGCACTCATTATATGACATCCAATGGACTTTTTGAATTAGGGCCATAAGGGATTTACTAGGCTCCCTCTCGGTGCAAAAGATTTAGTCTAGCCCCAACGATTGGGACGCCCTCCATTATAAAAAAAAAAAAAAGAAAAGGAAATTTAAATTAATGTCAAATTAAGGTCAGTACCAAGTGAAGGTGGTATAAATGGTTACATTGTTGATAGATGGGCTCCTACATGAAAACCAAGAACGCATATAAGGAAGGAGGATTTTATGGAGAATTTACACGCAATTATATTAGGAACAATAACCAAGATTTAGGTCTGGCCCGCACCCCAGGGACAAGCTAAAAAACTCAAATATAAACCACACTTCAGATCTACTAAAATACACAATGGGTTTGTCATAATAAAAAATTAAAAAAATCCACAATGGGTTTATAAAAAGTAGAAAAAGTTATCCACACTTATAATCTCCATACAAGTTAACCATATCCATTTCAGAATAATGAGTAGAAATATTGCTCATACTGCTTTAAATTTCTGCTAAAATAGGGAACAAATAAACTCAGCATGCAAATGCCCAACAAATGATCTTGCCACAAAAGAGAGAATCACGCAACACGGGAAAGGAAGAGCAGCTAAGGGAACTCTCCAAACCAATGGCTTAGGGATATAGATCTATAGGATCACACACAAATTCTCAAATAGAACATTTTATTACTCAATTAACTTGTCCCTAATTTCATACTTTATATAGATTCATATTTCATACCCTAATTTAATTTCAAAAATTTTTTAATTAAAACAAAAGTCTAAAGGAAATAAGATTCCCAACCACAGTCTCTCTCAATTTTCTCATGGTTATCCTTAAAATTCAACTACTAAGAGAAAAAAGAAATAAGATTGCACGTTGCACGATTTGGATGTCTCCTTCCGCCTTAATGGGATTGGGCCCTTACATGAAACATTTGGACAAATGGCCTGGACCCAATGAGCTAGCCACGATCCAAGGTCTGGCCTACATCAAAGAAGGATTTGCAAGGAAGTTTTAGTAGATACTCAGAATTAAACTGATTCAATGTAGGGGGCAACAACTCAAGTTCTAAGAAAAATCATTAATTTCACCTCTAAGCAAAGTTAAAGTCATCTATCATTTTAAGACAAAGTAAACAAAAAGAGTCAAATCAAAATACCGCATTTCAAAAAAATTCTTTCACATTTTTACATTAAAAAGTCAAAAAGCTGCTTTATCATCTAACTAACTGACAAAAAATAACTACTTTTAACACAAAAAATAAAAAAGTTACATTATCTTTTCACAAAAAGACAAAATCTTATCATGGTACTAATTTAACCCCTCTCTTTTTTTAATCTTTTGAAATGACCATTCACCCCACTTTATTCTACTAGTTAAATTAACAAACAGTAAGGCAAGGTTACGGTGGAATCATGAACTGTAATGCCATCGGGAGATTAAAGAATGCCAATAAAAAGAGGATTGTTTGGTTTTTATGTAATTGGCTAATTCATGGGTTGAACAAAACTTTGGGCCTATTGAGTTATATTTTATTTTATTTTTTATAAATTGAACTATGGTTCGAGTTGCCAGAAGAGATGAAGTGAATAAATTAGAAAATCAGAATACAGGGTTGCTCAATCGATCTGATCTTGCCCGATCGATCAGATCTAAGGCAGAAGTGATACCCGATCAATCAAATGGCAAAAAATATCCCACCAACCTTATGCTGAATTATTTCCAAATTATGCCAAGATTAGTAAGTTGAGTTCTACAAGCAATATACTTCTAAGGCACGAATTGTCGGTTATAAAAAGAAGTTCTTTCTCAACCCTAGGGCATCCATCTTTATAATCTGGGTTTAGATTTTACATTAGAGATTATTTCCTTTCTCTAGAGCTTTTACTGAGAGATTATGCTAATGCTTTGGGCTAGAGAAATTTGCTTTTACATCTCTTATAGAAGATTGAGATCATATTGCAAGTTCAAGGTGTGAGTTGATCAAGAGAAAAGCAGTGCATACAAAGGAAGGTTGTGGCAGAAAGAGTTGTGCAAGAAGAACTCAGTTTTTAGGTCGAACGAGGAACCGAATAAAGGCTGTGAGTATATCATGTAACTGTTCGCTATTGCTTGATAATTAATTCTTGTTAGGATTTACAGTTGTTTACCCAATTGGGGTTTTCTACATTAAAAAATTTACGTTCCTTCTTCTTGTGTGGTTGATTGTTTATTTGCTAGTTTGTTTTATTTTTTCCGTTGCATATTACTTGACTTTCAATCTAGAAATATAAGGCCCCACAAATCTTTGGTATCAAAGAGGGTTACACTAAGTTATTGAGCAAATCAATTGTGATTTCTAGATTGGAATTCAACAACTGTGAGGGCACATCAAACACAACGCCATCGGAAATGAAAGATAAGAAATCTAACATAAAAATGCCCAATTCTGAGTTTAAGAAGCAAAACCCTACATCTATTCAATGCTTTGAAGGCAAAGGGTTTGGCCATAGAGTATCTAAATGCGCAAATAAAAAAAAAAGAGATGTAGTAAAGTTGATGATTTTGAAGATGCATAAAATGTACTTCCTGACACTGCCAGTGCCAAGTATGTTGCTTTCATGGCTAGATCTTCACGAGAAATATAGGACAATAGTTCTAATAGTAAACATGATGAAGTGCCAGATGAAGAGCCAGATTTGGAGGAAAAATAGACAAGTTTGTACAAACATTGTGCCAAGCTGATCAAGTACGGGAATAAAATTGCAACTAAATGGAAATCTGCTTAAAATAAAATTCCTCTCTCAAGGAAGAGTTGGGAAAGCTCTTGCAAAGGTTAAACTTTTGGAAGATCAAGAAAACTCCGTGCTTATTAAGTTGACTACTAAGACTCAAAATTTGAAGAAAGCTAATCAAAAGATTGAGACCTTGATAAAAGAATTAAAGACTCGTCAAGCGAAAAAGCTAATTTGAATGGTAAACCGAAGATAATGTTGTTCAAGCTAGATGCTACAAAAGCCTCGCTAAACAAGATGAACACTGGATTGAAGATACTCATTGACATTTGGTACAATTTGAAAAAGCGCAAAGACACATGCAATCTCAATTATGAAAAAGGTACTTCCACTTCAAAAACTAAAGGTAAAATTATTTTTGTTAAAAGTTTTTTTTTTTTTTTGAATTCTATGGCACCTGCTGCTCCATATACTACAAGCACAAATTATGTGGTGAGTAGTAAAAAGAATAAGAATATATCAACTTATAAAGTCACACCCACATACTATCATTATGGAATTAAAGGACACATTCAACCCATTGCAACAAGCTGAGAAGTTTACCTAAGAACACGCAATGAAAAATGCAAGTGTCTGAGCCAAAGGTCAATACTAGAGCTATTAAAGTCAAGAAAGTTGATTGCCTACTATATTGGTACACATTATGTTGAAATATTTAAATTCGCAAGTGTGGATACCAAAGTCTAATCACCTTTGATCAAGAAGATCAAGCTCACCCCCTCAGCTACTATGAAGATATCATTAAGGGAGAGTCAAAATTAAGGGAGAGTTCCTAATAAATCCTACTTGACAGATATGGTGCATGCTGACATCATTATTTTTATCAATTCTTGACAAAAGGGGGGAATATGAAGATAGACTTGAGCTAATGGTACACAAAATTTTATGCAATCCACTCAATGTAATTTTTTTTTTTGGCAAAATGTATTCTCTAGGAAGCTTTGTCCATAAATTGTCAATGGTGCAGATTGTTAGATTTTTATGTAATTGACTAATTCATAAGTTGGACAAGACTTTGAGTCTATTAGTTGTATTTTGTATTTCTTATAGAATGACTATGGTTTGAGTCGGCAAAAGAGCTGAAGTGAAAAAATCATAAAATCAAAATAGAGGGTTGCCTGATTGATCAAATCTAAGGTAGAAGTGATACCCGATCGATCAAGTATCTAGCTGATCAATCAAATGGCAGAAAAAACCCAACCGACCTTATAAGGAATTATTTCCAAATTGTGTTAGGATTAGTAAGTTGAGTTCTACAAGGAGTATACTTCCGAGCCACAAATTGTGGATTATAAAAAAGAGTTCTTTCTCAACCATAGGGCATCGATCTCTATAATCTAAGTTGAGATTTCACATTAAATATTCAATCCTTTCTCTAGAGCTTTCATTAAGAGATTGTGCTGAAGCTTTTGGCTAAAGAATAGTGTTTCTTTTTTGTAGAAGATTAAAGTCATCTTGCATGTTCAAGGTGTCAATTGATTAAGCAAAGCACTGTGCATGCGGTTGTGGTAGAAGGAGTTGCACAAGAAGAACTCGGTCCTTAGGTCGAAGGAGTGACTAGATAAGGGTTGTAAGTATATCTTATACGTAACTATTCCCTATTACTATATAGTTGATCATTGTTGGGAGTTGTGGTTTTTTATCCGATTGGGGTTTCCCACATTAAAAAAATTCACATGCCTTCTTTTTTTGTGCTTGATTGTTCATTTGCAGGTTTGTCTTATCACTTCCTTTGTATATTACTTGACTTGTAATGTAGAAATTAGGGGCTTCAAAATTCTTCAAATGATAAGAAGCAAAATACGATACAATCTTCAAATTGTCATAGGATGAGAGCAAATACTCATAGGTAGGGTTGTCAAAGGGTTGAGCCCAGGTTGGGCCGGGGTAAGTCCTTATCCTATCCTTGTTTATGCGAGCTAGCTAGCTAGGCTTAGGTTAGCCAAAGCCTTTAAATTCCTCGACGGGCTGACAATACCGAAGCCCTTACCCTACCCTCAAGGGCTAGGTGGGGCCAAGCCGAAAGAAATATTTTTTTAAATATATTAATTGTAATAATTATTTTATACCATTATGCTAATTCTCCTTTGTTTGAACTATGGACCAATGAAATGAAAAAGTCTATTATTGTGCAACTTCTAAAAGAATGCGCGAAATAAGTTAATGCTATTCTCATATAAAAACATTATCTAATATTAACTAAAGTAAACTAATTTGATAATATTGTGACATGAAATTAAGATATGGAAGATACTATTAAATACCTTATCACACTAGCAATAGGTACATAGTTTAAATAATGTATCCGATTTTATTTGTCATTAGTCTATTAGTAAGAGCATTGCAATTCAAGTGTTGCTAGTTGTGCCACTTTGTATTAGGTCATGTCCTACATTTTTTATAAAGCAATAATATCGGCCATCAGATCATGGTTGTCAATTCTCATATGATTCAACTAGATTTATTTAAAATAGGCATTAGACCTTTTCCAAATAGGTTTTTAATATGTGGTTCAAATAAACATTAGAACATTCTCGAATTAGAAATAACCCTAACTTTTAATTTTTTAAAACATCACTTGGATTTTATAAAAAAGCAATTAAACTTTAACTGCCGAAGATGACTTGACAGTCACAAACTTTAGCTCTAGATGTGGGGTCCACTTTAATAAAAGAACAGTCATAAAAGTAAGGGGATAGAGAAAATTTGGCACAGTTCAATAGCTAAAGGATAAAACTCAGCTCAACTTAACAATGTTGTTGATGGCTATGCATCTAAATTCTCAAACTTCAATGGTTTACATTGATTTAAAAACCAATCTAATGAATCACAGCATGAATTCTCTTTTCATTGAGGAATATGTCCATGTTCGATAAATGTAGAATCAAGCATACCACTTAAAAGAAAATATAAAATTAAACATATGTACAATATTGTGATGCATAATGATAGCCGTAAAAAGTCTCATGTAAGATTTGGTTATTAATGTGTAACACTCCGACCCGATTTGATCCGGATTAGTGGGTAACTGCGTGTGATTCTCTTGTTAAGTGTGTTTTGATTTTGGTTTTCTTTAGTTTTGAGTCATGGATAGGTAGTTTGGGTTGAGTTTGACCTGGTTTAAGTAGTTCGAGCCCTTTTTCGTAATTTTGGCTTTTGTTTGACCTTGTCAGTTTTGCTTCATTTTGACGTCAACACGTGTATTTCATTGAGCTTGTCGATTGTCACGACCCTAGCCCAGAAATCGGGGGTTAGCGAAAAGCTAAACCAGTGACACACGTACTCCCGTGCACGTGCATATGATATGTGAATCAAAACATAGAAATACTGAACTAAGTGGCTACTATATTAACCATATTCTCTCCAATAGAGAGCAGAGCAGAGCAGAGGAGAACACCACTGACCGGGCCGGGGTACAAGTGGGTCTCGGTTTCCTGGGTTCCGGGGTCCCAAGACAAAGCAACACTGTAGTGATACAGAGATACAGAGATCTAAGCCAGAGGTAACCCCGTCGGGCATCCTAGGGCTAAGGCTGAGTAGAGCCAGACTAACACCAATCAAATCCAATCCCAAAAGAAGGGAGATTATCCGCTTTGGACTCACCGATGGCAAAGACTGGATCTTATCCTCACGTATTAATCTCTGGGCAGAGCCACTAGGGAAATACCCAATAAATCAGAGATATACAAAGCCAGAATTATACAGAGCATAGCATAGACTGAGTCAGAGCACTGTGCATAGAGCATAATACAGAACAAAGGTTAACAGATGCACAAGACGAAAACAAACGAATCTCGAAATGCATGAACATAGATTAACAGAACAGAGGGTAAAACTATAAGCAATATGCAATGCATCTCAGATTAATACGGGGTCAAGGTGCATTACAAGCCAGCCCTAATCTAGTTGTTCACTGTCACTAACCGTGCATGTTGATGTAGTTTTAAGTTATTCGATGCACCGTTGCCATCTTAGTGTTGCAATGAAATCCTCACGTGCACCGAAGTCTCTTAAACCAACACCCATGGGGAGGTGCTTAACAGTAAATCAACGCTCACATGAATAAGTCACAGCCTAACAAACTATTCATGCGGTCCAAAGAGTCCATTGGGCAGGTTTATATGATTGGTTAACCTGTGTTTGAGCCCTACAAAGTCTCACCATTACCCTAAGTTTTATTTTCAGATTTGCCATGCCTTACGGTTTAGCCATGGGTGACCTACGGCTTAGCCGAAGACATCCTACGGGCTAGCCGTAACATGCACTACGGCTTAACCGTGGTTTCCTTCAAAACACAGCTAAACTGGTCATCTTCCACCTCTGATCTGATGCCTTTTATGGCTGAGCTACGGTTTAGTATACGGCTTAGCCGTAGAACAATCCACGGCTTAACCGTAGCCACACCGTTGGAGTACTGTATCGAAAAGTTTCGACTGATCAGAGATTTAATTCACGGCTGGGTCACGGTTGGGTCACGGCTAGCTTACGGCTCAGCCGTAGAACAATCTACGGCTCAGCCGTAGCCTAGCCGTAGAACAAAAGGTGAAATTTCAAGTCTCTAGAGTTTAAGCCGTACAAAGTTACAGCTTAGCCGTACACTACAGAGAACCCATTCGGGTTGAGTACAGAAACTGGAATTTGGTACAGAAATATCTCCAAAATGAGCTCATCTGATCCTAACATCTTAGAAATTGGCTGTAAAACATTCTATACAAGAAATAAGAAGAAATCAAAGCAATCAAACAAAACACCCATATGTGTTAAACAATCCTGTACTTATACTTGCCTCAATGCCTCAAAACTCTGTCAAGCCACCGAATCAAGCTTCAAATCAACTAAAATCAAAGCAAATCAAAGAAACAACACATGCATAAGATGTATGAAGACATACAAAGCTTGGAGAAGGAATCCAATTGGAGAGGAAGAATTCAAAACCCACTTACCCAAAGCAAAGACAGAGATAAGAGAGGGAGAACCCACTCGAACTTTGGCAAATCCGATGATAACCAAGAGGGAAGGAGAGAAGGATGAAGAGAAGAGAAAGAGAAGAAACAACGTGGACTTCCTTGAGTTCTTCTTGCATGCACGTATCGAATGAAAATCAGCAGGGAGAAGACACCTGGGTCCTGACTCATATATATATAGGTTTTGGAGTTTAAAACAAAGTCCGAAGAGTTTAAACTATTTATAGTTTAAGTCATACGAAGGTCCAACTTCTTCAATGTACTCCGAATAGATTTGACACAGTTACAGAAATTGACGAGCTCAACAAAATACACGTGCTGATACCAAGATGATGCAAAAATGATGCAAGCAAAGCAAAAGCAAAATTACGAAAAAGGGCTTAGAACTACTTATTCCAGGTCAAAGGTTACTCAACTACCTATCCAAGACCCGATCCAAGACCCGAAACCAAGTCCGAAAGGATAAAACAACAGAAACACACACAAATGAGCCCCTAATCCGGCTCAAGGGGATCGGAGTGTTACATCGATCTTCATAATTGTCTTGGATCCGAATGATTTCTTTTGCTCTCGTTGGATAGTCAGTTGACTTTGTTTCTTCATTTTAGAGAGCATTTCAGGAAGCTATAGGAACAAAGTTGAGTTTCAGTACAACGTATCACCCGCAGACTGATGGACAGTTAGAACGAACTATTCAGACACTCGAAGACATATTACGGGCCAGTGTCCTGAATTTTGAGAAAGAATGGGATCTGCATTTCTCGTTGTGCGAGTTCGCGTATAATAATAGCTTCCACGAGAGTATTGGTATGGCACCATATGAGGCTTTGTATGAACGTAAATGCAGAAGCCCTGTTTATTGGGAAGAAGTTGGAACAAGGAGTTTCCACAAACCGACGATCATTGCTGAGACAACAGAGAAAGTTCAGAAGGTCATTAATAATTTGAAGATTGCCCGATCGAGACAGAAGAGCTATGCAGATACGCGAAGAAGAACATTAGCATTTCAGGTTGGTGATTGGGTATTTTTGAAGGTCTCACCGATGAAAGGTACGATACGGTTCGGTCAAAAAGGTAAGTTAGCGCCAAGATATGTCGGTCCATTTGAGATCAAGAGCAGAATTGGCGATTTGGAGTATAGATTAATTCTTCCAGTGGAGTTTTCTGGAGTACAAGACGTCTTCCATGTGTCAATGCTTCACCAGTATGTTCGAGACCTGACGCATGTGATTCACTACGATGATATACAAATGCTACCGAATGCGTCATACGTTGAGTGTCCGCTCCGTATTGTTGGGACCAGAGAACAGATTTTGCGCACGAGGACGATACGATGGGTCAAGGTACTCTGGAAACATCATGGACCTGATGAAGCCACGTGGGAATTGGAGGATTAGATGGTGCGTCAGTATCCTTATCTTTTTGCTCAGGTATGTGTTCATTCCGAGGACGGAATGAGTTCTAAGTGAGGGAGGATGTAACACTTCGACCCGATTTGATCCGGATTAGTGGGTAACTGCGTGTGATTCTCTTGTTAAGTGTGTTTTGATTTTGGTTTTCTTTAGTTTTGAGTCATGGATAGGTAGTTTGGGTTGAGTTTGACCTGGTTTAGGTAGTTCAAGCCCTTTTTCGTAATTTTGGCTTTTGTTTGACCTTGTCAGTTTTGCTTCATTTTGACGTCAACGCGTGTATTTCGTTGAGCTTGTCGATCTTCGTAACTGTCTTGGATTCGAATGATTTCGTTTGCTCTCGTTGGATCGTCAGTTGACTCAAATTGGAAATTATGTAATCTGTTTGGACTTGTTTGTAATTTGGATTCCTTTTATCTTATAAATATCCTACCTGTTCTCTCTCTCACATTCTCTCTCGGTTTGTCTCTCCCTCATTCAGCTCTCTTTCTTTCTTCTTTCGTTTCAGTCTCGTGAGGAAGAAGGGAGCTCTGTCTGTCCGTTGTGGTGTGTGTTTCCAACGGATTGAGCCAAGCAATGACTGTCGTGTGTGTGTGATTTCACTGTGAGGTAAGTATAAGCACAAGTAGTATGAACACCGATTGGCATTGCTTTGATTGTGTATATATTCTACTCTTCTTGTATGGATTATGGATATACAGCCCAATGGAATTAGTTTTGTTATTATTCTGTTGTTTTTAGTCGATAGCTAGCCATTTTGGATTTCTGTAACTGTTCCAGGAAATGGATTCAGCGCACTCACGGCTAAACCGTGAACTGTCCTACGGCTGAGCCGTGAAATGTCTTACGGCTAAGCCGAGACCCAGCCGTGACCTTAACCGTAGATCAATACAGGGTGACATCTGAAATAACTGAGAGTTGGCAATTTGCTACTCTTCTACGGCCCAGCCTGATCTAAGCCGTACATTGTGCTACGGCTAAGCCGTGGACCAGGATATGGCTGCGCTGTAGAGTAAATTACGGTTGAGCCGTAAATGCGGATGAACAATTTGGGGAACCTCGGCTCCGCCGCAGTGCAGATTACGGCTAAGCCGTAAGATGCCTACGGCTAAGCCGCAAGGTCACCTACGGCTACACCGTATAATCCTAAGAACTGAATAAAAAGACTAGGCTTAAGGAAGAGACCGAATATGACTTTCATGTTAGAATGTAGACGAACCTAACACGCCCAATGGAATGTCCAAATGACATGAATGATCGTGAGGGCTGTGTTTCATTCATGTATGTTATCTAGTTGTTTAACACCTCCCCATGGGTGTTGATTTAAGGAATTTTGGTACATATTCGGGATTGAATGCAACACTCTGTGATTGAACAACTGTATATCGAATACCTTAAAACTACATCAGCATGCACGGTTAGAAACACTGGATAAATAGGTTAGGATTGGCTAGTAATTGACCTTGATTCGTCAAAGTAATCTGATCTGTATAGCATATTGACTTCGGTTATGCCATCTTATGTGTTCTGCGCTGGACCTCCCGATTCTGTGGGAAATGCAGTAGCCCCAGAACGAAGCCCGGGCAGGACCATTCTATTACTATGTTTCTATCGTTGCTCCGGTGGAGTACTTGAGTCAGTGATTATTTGTTATTGGTACTCATTTGTCAATGCTTCTTTATATTGCTTATTCGCATTCAGTATCAGTAAATGTGATGCACTTCCTATTGTTCGTTTATTGTGATATGTGAGATCTGTATGTGATATGATTGATTGAGGTGCATCATCCGATTTGATTGTGATTGTTACATGGCACTACTGAGCCTCAGCCTCAGGATACCCGACGGGGTTGACTTTGGTTTAGTTTATGTGTTTGCCTCTGCAGAGTGTTCTGTCCTGGGACTCCGAACCCCGGGAAATAGAGACTCATGCGTACCCTACCGCGGTCACTGGTGTTCTCATTTCGACTGCTCTTGAAAGGGAGAATATGGCCAATGTAGTAGCCACTTTGACTATTAGCTGTTTATGATTCTGATAGCATGCTCATTCAATTGCACGCTTTGCTTAGTATACGAACATGCTTACTATGGATCTTGCATTGTGACTTTTGCTGATTAATAGACACAATTCGTGTTATCTTCTTGTGGCTTATATTTTGCTAAGTCGTTGTACTTATGAGTTATTATTGGTGCTGCAGGCTCGGGTCTCTCTCCCGATCCTGCGTCGGTCGACCCCACTCCAGGAGAGGTTCGCGAGGCCCCATCCGGCCTAGAGAATTGGACTTGATCCATTCTCTAGAGAGCCGTTTGCATCATTTTGTTATCCTATTTCATTTGAGTTTGGATCCATTTGGG
The DNA here is from genome assembly GCA_037013555.1 of Sextonia rubra. NCBI lineage: Eukaryota > Viridiplantae > Streptophyta > Magnoliopsida > Laurales > Lauraceae > Sextonia > Sextonia rubra. The sequence continues at coordinate 9,670,516 of JASUAD010000007.1, read as the reverse complement.
GGATTTTTTTCTGTATTTTGTACCGTGGGCTTGATTGATATCTGTATTTTGATTTTTGTGTAGAGCCCTCTATATTGTTATACGTTCTTGTATGTGTTCTTGTAATCAGTCTAATTCTTTTGTAATCCATTATGGTTTTGTTCTTGTGGTATGCCTTGATACGTACAGCTTCCGGGTATACTTATTTGCACGTGTGATTGATCCCTTGTGTGTGTATGTTTGGACGGGGTCTAGGTGTACATGCACGGGAGTACGTGTGTCATTGGTTAGGTTTTCTCTAACCCCGATTCTCTGGGCTCGGGTTGTGACATAATGTTTGAAAAAAATTAAGTTTATTATTAATTTCTAATTAGAGCAGTTTTTTATATATTTTTTTGTTAAAATCCCTTTATATTATATTATATATATTATTTATTTTACATATTAATAAACAAAGGGCTGGGTAGGATCCCCTCAGGACAGCTAAGTGAAGTCCTAGCTCAGCCCTAAAAATTGTGGCCTTTTCTAAATTGGGCTCTACCATACACTCGGGCTTTAGGACAAAAAGAAAACCCTTAAAGTAAGGGCTTTTGCGGGCCGAGCCAGATCGGGCCCCCTCTTCAAAGGGCCGGATTGACAGCCCTACTCCATAGGGGAACTAGGAAGGTCCTGGAGCCATATCCCATTGGCTAGCAATAGTAGCAGGCAAATCAATCCCTAGATTGGCCAAGATTTCAATTCAAGTCAAATGCATTTAACAATTTATTAGATCTAAGCCAACCACATGAAAACAAACATTATTATACTAGAAAACAAACATTAAAAATTTTATGTGGTTTTAATGAAGAGGAATGCGAAAAGGAAGAAAGAGGAGATGGAGATGGAAAAAAAAGAGGAAGAAAAGGAAGAAAAAGGTGAAATAAGAAGAAAGAAGGAGAAAAAGAAGAAAATAGTGACGATAGCATCGCTCTTGTAAAAAGAGCAACGGTATCATTGCTCCTCCCTACCTTACAAAAAAATAAAATTTCTGCATGAAATTGGCTCCAAGGGACCCATTTTGTGCACTAAATTTATCTTAAACCAATTTCATGCAATGTCCAACTAAAGGTACCCATTTTGTGCACTAAATTTATCTTAAACCAATTTCATGTAATATCCAACTAGAGGTTCTTTCACGTAAAATCCTCTACAAACTTTTTGGCTGCTACAAGACTCTGCTACAGTAAACAAAGAAATACAGCTGCACAATGCTAGACATAGACAGATACATAGACAGTCATAGTGACTTGGACAATTTTATTTATAAGGGGACTATCTATTTTTCGGAGCTCTCCTCATTTTCCATTTTGGGCTTGGGAACTACTATGATGGACAAACAATCCTCTTCTTTGTTTGCACTCATTTTTCTAGGTAAATGACTCATATGAGTAATAATTATGCATCATGACAAAAAATAATAATAATAATAATAAAATAAAATCGCTGAGGTGTAAAATTTTTATGTAAATGAGGCCTTAGATTTCTGCCTCCCATTTACACACTCCAAGACTCAGTAAGCCTTCAATCACCCAAAAGAAAGGACATAATAAACCATTAGACACCTCACTGTTCATGTGGGTGGGTATAGTTCTCGACGCGGGACAGGTTATGGGTTTGAACCCCATGAGCGACATTTTATTTTGTAACTTGTGTGAAGCTAAAATTCATGATCCAACCCATCCATCATCTCTTTATGGTTAAGAAATCCTAAGATATTTCTTTCATAATATTCTTACATCTATGTGGATTGTGAGAAATTTGTGATGTGAAAACATCCAAAAATTCTCAATTTATAGTTTTGGTTTTCTACACTTCTGTCGTCCCCGAATTGTCTGCCTATATAGAAAGACCTCTGCAGAATATCAATGCTCACAGTAAGGTGAGCATTGCCTGCCTAAATACCTTGTGGGCCCACCTGGTGATCCATCCGAGTAGGCCAAAAGATAGGACCCTCAATAGTCACTAATCCTAAGTTTGGCAACCATCTGAATAGACTATGATGTTGAATCAACTGTGTGCTCATTTTGAAAGGTGAAAATTTGTTGGCTTTTGATCATGTAGTTGGGAGGATGATGATTGATCCATTTTAACATAGGATCTGGATTGTCCTATCATGAAAGCTTTTTAGCAAGGCCATTCATGGCAGGGCTCACATGGAAAGATTAGATCTCCTACACGTTGCAATGGAAAGAGGAAAACAAAGTTGCAAATTTTTTTATTGTCCCATTTACTAAATTTCTTTTACTAACAATTGCTACAAAAACCAAAGGTGTTAATACTTCTCATGGGGTGAAGCCCACTCCTCAATACTCCCCCTCAGGTAGAACATGGTCAGCACACTTTTGGTAACACACAAAACTTTTTTTTTATTTAGCACTGAGTCGATCCTCCTGGGATTCGAACTCACGAAACCTCAAGGTGTTTGTAAAGGCGGCAAAAATATTTTTCAATATTCACCATTGGGTAGAGTTCACTTCTCAATAACTTTCTCCTATTTCATGTCACTTCTTATTCTTTGTGTCTACATTCATATATGCTAACCATAATTTACTTGAAAGCTCTAGTCCCTCTACGTCCTTTGGCCCCATTTGTTTGCATAAAATACATAAGAATTCAAAGATTAAAAAAAAAAAAGATGAGAGATGAAGGATAGGAGTTGACGAGTGAAGGATATAAGGTGGAGATGGAGATAAGACCTTCACTTTAAAGTAGAAAAGACCTTCAATTTTTTAAGTATTGAGTTACTGAAGTAATGGCTAGCTATTCAATTTCCATCTTACCTACCTTCAATTTCCTCCCATTAGAGTTAGGTTATTTGATAGTCATTTTTGGACATTTACCTTTGGTTCTTCCTCTTAAATTACTTATAAAATTCAATCCTAGATAGTCAATTACATGAAAGAAATTATAGGCCCTATGTTTCCTTTAATCCCAAATCCATTGATGCCAGGGTTCACTTCCAAACCCTAGTGTGGAGAAATTTGGTTAGCGACAAACATTTATTTTGAGTGCTCCAAGTTTTTAGTAATTACGTGGACACAACTAAAGAGTTTCACAAGATTTCTCATGATTCCTAGCTTTAAAAGTATTCAAACTTATTTTAAAATAAGTCATCGAGAAGTTTTAGGACTCACTAGTCGAGGCTATAAAGATTTATAATAATCGTGGAAAAAAATAAATAGGTTAATTTAGATAAAATGATGGTGAAAAAAAAAAGAAAAAGACAAAGAATAACAACAACAACTAAAGCATGTTACTATTTAGATCATTCATTTATGGCTTTAGATGGATAGCTATCAACAGGCACTAAATATGAGATTTGGAAGAAGACTAATCAATAATTCCTCTTTTATATGGGGAGCTAAGTTGTGTGTGCTATCTTAATTGAATAACCTCTAACACATAATATTAAGAGTTTTGTATATACCCCACTAGGAATTTTAAAGATTTGTAAATAGGCCTTGTGGTTTCATTATTTGTAAATAGTGACCTACTTTTACATTTTAATACCTACCATGTCCCCAAAATTTGTCTACCTAAGGAGAACGGTTTAGTTTGCTTTGGATTTTTATTATAAAATGACAACTTCACCCTTATATCCATTAAACAAAAATGAGTACATTATTAGTTACGAAGATAAAATTATTTAATTTCAAGTCCCAATGGCCTCTCTCTCAATAATGCTGTCATGAATATGAAGTCTAATCATATGTTTTGAAATTCTCATTAATCTAATGGCTGGTCGTACATGGATTGAATCAATTATACCTATTATAAGTATACGTGTTGCTTGTCATTATGGTCATTTGGATTTAATCATGAAATGGGCCTTATATTGAGAAAAATCGATATATGTAAAGTTATTTGTTGCCACTAATTCATGTAATTATTAATGTTACGCTTCAGAGAAAAAGAAGTCTAAGCTTTTGAAATTATACATATAGTGAAAAAGAATGGGCAAAATTGGCATTTCACTCTAAAAGTTTATGGTGATTTGAAGGTTACTAATTTAGGGGGCATGAAAGGTATTCAAATGAAAATACATGACCCTATATATAAATAATGAAACCATGGAGGCCTATTTATAAATTTTATAAGCCTTAAGGGGTATATACAAAAAGCTCTTCCATTAAAGTAAAATCCAAAAGCTATGCATGTAAAAGGTCAAGTGCGTTAGATATCTACCAAAAACTTTAAATGGTCATAATCATGCCATTAAGAGACAATTGACTTCAAGCCACCCACCTCTATTTTATTTGATATCGTGACCGCTTGTAATAATGTTAGTTAAGCTGATTTGTTTTAGATTAGTGAATTTGCAATCACGTGACATGTCATGTGATCCGTGTTGCCCAACGAGGCAACAACACCTCAATTATTCGTGTCGTGCGATAAGCCTGTGGACCCGTAGGTGACGTATAGCCCTCCCTCTTTACTGGTAAAGCTAGCACCCAGCACGAATCACCTACACAAAATATATAGACTCCAAATTCTCTTTACATATTCCATACGTCTTGTTCTTCTCCTGGAGCATTTTTAGGTGCTTCTTCCTATTACCAATTCCCTTTGCATTCTCTTTCTCATCTCCCTTCTCTTTTAACCGAGTCAGTAGAAATGGAGAGCCAAACCAAGAGCAACATAGATGGAACCGAAATGGAAAAAGGCCAAAGCAACCGAGTTAATGTGGTTAACCCCAAGAACATTCGGTCATCCGACTTTCTCCTTCGCTTGCTGGCCATGGGGACTACACTTGCAGCTGCCATAGTCATGGCCTTGGCCAAGGAGACTGAAGTAGTCCCTGTCTCCATTTTCCCTGGTGCACCTCCTGTTCCAGTTCGGGTTCCTGCTAAGATGCGTTACTCATCTGCTCTAGTGTAAGTCCTACTTCTCCTCAGATTTCAGATTTTTTTCTTCTTCTCTCTGGTTATCCCTATGATTATATTATTATGATTTTCTGGTGGGGTGTCTGTGTCTCTTTTTTTTTTTTTTTTCTTGTGGTTTCATAGCTTCCACCTGTCCCAGCCAACTTGTTAGGTGGAACCATTCATAAGATGGGTTTCAATGCGTGTGTGGTTTGGCGTTTGACAAAGAGCTAAAGCCAACGGATTGGTGTGCCTAAGATGTCGATTGGAGAATCTTTCAACATCATTTACTTTGGATATGTGCATGGCTGGTAACAGTAACTACGGAGTTGGGTTACATAGAAACCAAAAGATTTTGTTGTAAAATTAACATAGGGGTTTTTCTAATTACACAAATGGATACATGGTGGAAAGTTTTATTAGGTGTTATTAGTTTGCACTCATGAGCTCGTTACATGTTATAAGAAATGAGGAGTCTCATTTACATACGTAAGTAATTAAGTCATGAGCAAAGCCGGCCAACAATCTCACGATTGAATGGGGTTGGCACGTTTTAGCCTTACACAGACATGCCCCAAGATCATTCCAGAGCCCCTGGGTGGAAGTATCACTGCAATATCAATAGCCCAACATAGAAAAAGTCAGGCGGTGGCACAGGTTGGGACGTGCTGAGAGGGTACGGTTTTGAACACCCATCAAATCACTTTCTTTTTTATTTCATTTTTGTGGGTCTCAAATACATGATACTATGAATTACCCCAATATACTTAATTTTATATCTTAAACGTGTAAAGATTTATAGATTTCTGTTAAAACAAAGAGTTCAAAAAAATACAAACCTATATCTTTTTTTATGCCCTTTGTTGGTCTACCAATTGATGAGTTTAGAACTTTTAAATATTTTAATATTGATGACAAGCACCAAGATATTCAATTCCATAACTTAAATTAATCATTATAAATATTGAAAATTGTGTGAGAAAGTCCAGTAAACTAAAATACATTTAAAAATGTGGGCTGGAAGTAATTCTGACTTTTTTACAAGCATGCTATCTATCATCATCTAGATGTTCATTCTAGATTTTCATTTAAAAAAAAAAAGGACAAACATGGTAATGTTAATGTGTTTCACACAAGTAATCTGCACGTGGCAATACTTGCTCACATTTCTAAAACCCATTTCCCTACTCCTGTGTAAAAGGATCGGCAATCCCTAGAGCTCGTGTAGCTTTCTAGAATACGTACAGTCGATGTAAGATTTTTGGAACCGAACACACAAACCGGTCTTGAATTGAGTGTTTATCAAGATGGGTTCAAAGAGAGAGAGATCTAGAAGAGTTGCATAGATGGGTCAGGGTCAGGGTCCCGAGAGGGACTTTATCCGGATGTGTGCACACAGAGAAAGAGATCAAGATAGATTGGAGACATGTAATCTATCGTAATCTATCATGATTTGTAGGGGCTTAGTTCTGTAAGAGTTGGGTTGGCTAACATTTGAGACCCCTGGGTCTCCAAAGAGTTAAAAAGGTTAAATAGCTTAAATTTACAAATTAGCTGCTAATTTTATATATATATATGTGGAAAATACTACTATACATCTATCCCTTACACTATGGTGAGGGACACTTGACATATTAATTTGTAAAAAACAAAAAGGTATATGAAAAAGTGGAAAGCGTTTTGACTTTTTCACAATAATATGTCCAAATATAGAAGTGTCCCTCACCATGGTGTGAAGGATGGATGCTAGTGTATGTATGTGTGTATACAAATATATATATATATATACATACTTACTCTAGTGGTAAAAGGTATTGGTTCTTACCTGTGTAACCAATGTTCAAACCGAAAAGGGCACCTTTCTTCATCCGAGGCCTTCTTCTCTCACTAGAGGATTTCCCAACCTCACCCAAGGAGTCCCTTATCTACAAGATCATATACAATATTTCTCCATTTGTATTGCTAACCAATTTTATGTTTTAATATCCATTCACAAAATGAATTAGAATTTAACCATCCGCCATCATATCAATGGACAATGGCTTAAGTGATAGATCTAGAACCCAGCTGCACTTATATATTTGAATAAAGAGTCTCTATATACACAGAGAGATGATGTTCATATGCATTCATCCCTCACAATTGGGTGAGGGACACTTACAAAACTTAGAAATATTCGTGTGCAAAAGAAGAAAAGTCATATATGGTCATACGCAAAAGAGGAATATTTATGTCCAAATAGGAAAATCCACTGAGTATAATTCACCCTATGGTGAGAGAGGATACACTTGAATATTTCTCATAAGTTTCTTGGATTTGTAAATAGACCCCATAGGCAAGGGGAGGACCCACATGTAACCCATCTTGGGCACCGCTGAGATGTGTTAAGAAAAACTCCTACAACTTGTAATGGGCCAAGGGCCCATGCCCCATATATTTCAAACTCACCACTTCATGTCCCAAAGCCAAAACCTATTTTTGAAAAACCCCTTTCTCCTTTCCTGTTCCCTACTTCCTTGTTTCAACCCAAGGGCAAAAACCCTTCCCTTCCTTCTTTCCAAAGGGCAAAAGTCTCCTCTATGCGGCTCTAACCATTTTCTTCTTTCAACTTTAGGTAAGTCTCTCTCTCCCTCCCTCCCTTGCATAGTCACTCTCGTCACTCTCCCTTTTTGCCTGACTGCATCTCTTTGCTTTCTATTGCCTCTCCTTCTTCCCCCATCTTTTATGATATCATTCTTTGTTTTATACATTATATAAAAAGTTGGTTTTGCATCATTTGATTTTTATTTGGATGTTTCATGCTTAGGGCTAGGATTGCGATGCAGCTTTAGGGCTTTTTTTTAATGGTTCTCATATTACTTTTGAAAGGATTATTGTATGTTGGCCAATAAATGGGTTGGACAAAATTCTGGGTCCATTGAGTTGTAATTATATTTCTTTTAGTCTGGATTGTGGTATAAGTTATCAGATGCACTGAAGTGAAAAAATAAAAAAAAACACGACAAATTGAGGATACCATAAATGAAAAAGGTCATATCTCACAAACTGAATGTCGAATATGGACAAGCTACTTACCATTTAAAAGCTCATTTCGAGTAGATATCCATAGAGCCCAAGATTGCATCAATCGGTTTTTTTCTCAAGATGTTTGCAAAAATTTGTGTTAAATTGAATTCGATCAATCGAGCAGTTAATCCTATCAATTTGATCAAAACCAGTAGCTTAATCCAATCAATCTGACCTTTAACCAATCGATTGGGCGATGTACAGAAACTCACCGACCTTCATGGAATTATTTTTTATCTGTGCTAGAGTTGCCAGTTTTATTTCTACTTGAATTTTAAGCCAAAGGCACAAATTATGGGTTATAAAAAGAGATTTTCTCTCAACCCTGAGGTATCTATTTCCTTATTCTGAGAAGAGATTACTCATTGAAGATTACCTTTCTCTAGAACTATTATTGGAGAGTTAAAGTGCTGAAGCTTTATTCTAGAAAGCTGTTGCTTCTACATTTTTATAGAAGTTTTAAGGCTATATTAAGTGATCAAGGTATAAGTTGATCATGTAGAAAACAATACACATTGAAGGAGTGTTGTAAGCAAGAGTTGCAGTGAAAAGAACTCGATCATTAGAGTACGAAAAGGGTGTAAGTATATCTTGTAACTGTTCGACTTTGCTTAATAGTTGTTCATTATTAAATTCATAGTTTTTTATCCGGTTGGAATTTTCCACGTTAAAATCATGCCTTCCTGTTGCGTATGCTTGTAATTTATTGTTTTAATTTCTGTTGCGTTTACATATAATATGATTGTTTGGCATTCTAGAGATACCCCACAACCTTCAACTTTATTTTGGTTTATGCAATCAATTCTAGTCTTTTTTGTTTTTTTTTCTCCTACCATCCAAGTATCTCTATTGGAAGTTTGAAGTTTAAGGCCTTCATTGACCGATATTAGCAGGTCCAAACTTAGGGCCCCAACCTAAGTCAGACTTTGATCATTTCATCAATCGATCAGCCTCATTAGATATTGTAATCAGTTTGATCAAAGGACATAAAACCCAAGTGCCCAGCGGCCAACCCCATCCCTTTTATGCTTGTTTTGCAAAAAGTCAAGATTTATGTATTGTCAACTTACATGCATGGACATACCTGGCAAAAAAGTCCAAGCTTTCCAAATCACAATGGACTAGTCCAAACAAACAAGCTAATAAAATGAATTGTAACTTTGTAACAGGTACCCAGTTCATAAATTATATGGTAAGAAGAAAAGGGAAACCCATATGAGATTTTCTCATTGCATGGTCCGAATAGGATGCATTTGTTTGTTTGATACTCTGTAGAAGAATAACACTACAAAACAAGACTTTGAAACTGGGAGTTGTGTACTTGTACCTGTTTGAGTCTTACATGGCAGATGGTATGGGTGTTAGTTCATTAGTAGAGATCTAAATTAAGCATAACTTTGTGTATCATTGTGATTGCTTCATAGTGACTGGAAGTAAACCACAAAGCAAGAATAGAATGACTAGAAGAGAAAATGAGCAAGGGAGAGAATTCCCTTAAATTCTTTAATGCATTCTTTATATATCTAATAAAAGCAGCAGGATTGATGTAGGTCCTATCCAACTACCCTCGGAGCATTAAAATCTTTTCTGTGTTATTCTGTGTTGTTTGTGTGCATGCTCAAATCTTGATATTGATTACAAACTTATTATGTAGTTTATAGGTTTCTTTTTGTTTGCATCTTCTTTTTTTCTTGTGAAGGAAAATATGTTGCAAAAGAAATTATAGAAATTAAATTCTAACAACTTATTTCTTCTTCTCCTATTTTTTTCTTGGAAAATTTTTTTCTCCTTTGAAAAATGTATGCTAGATAATGCAGTTATATAATTCGCGTCTATTTGATTGTAAAACATTTTCTCTTATGCTATTATTATGTGAAAGAAATCTAATAAAAATTTAGCCTCACATAAACGAAAATTCTGGGTCTACCACAGTTTCAGTTTTTATTGATACATCCCTACATTTTTATTTTAATAGTTTTTTATTTTAATACCTTTCATGTCCATAAAATCAAAACTAATAGCTATACAACTACCATAAATTCTTAGAGTAAAATGACATTTTTGTTCATCTCTTTATCTCCGTACATATAATTTCAAAGGCTTAGACTATTTTTCTCCTGTAAATGTTCTAACATCTTTAGTTTCCTTAGTTCACTTAGTAGGAGAAAGCTAACCATACATAAATCCTATTATTATCAATATAGAGCCCATTTCATAAAATTTAAATCGGTCATAATGGCAATCATCACTATATAACTCATAATTGGTTATAATCAATTTAATTCATCTATGATCCACCATTGGATTGATAAAAGTTTCAAGATACAAGATTAAGCTTCAGTGCATGAGAGAGTTATGAAGAGAGACGGTTGGGATCATTTGAGAAAAATATTAGTGTTTTGCAAATAATGACAAATTTTTTAATGGATGTATGGGCAAAGCTACCCATGCAAACTTCATAATAGTGGTCATTCTTATTAGGACTACTAATTTTGAAACATGAAAGGTATTTCAAATAAAAAGGCAAAGATATATAACCAAATACTCAAACCACGTGAGCGTATTTATAAATTCTATAAACATTAGATCATACTTACAAAAATACTCTTAAATAAAACATAAAAGTATGAAATAGCTTCTGTTTCCTCTATACTTCGGCGATGAAGAATGAACCCTGCAATCGAAGCGTCCACATGACCATCGTCCTGTCTATTTTTCACATTAGATACGACTATAACAACACTTGGATTATGGACCTATATTGGGGTATGGGACATATGGTTTACAAAGGCCAGTTTCATGACACAATCAATTAGATGATCTCTTACAAGTGAGCTGGCTACAATGAGTTTCATCTCTTCCTGAACCATTACGACTCTTCTTCCTCCGTAAACACCCTCTTTCCCTCAAAGTGTCATTTCAATAATCATTTTACCTCCAAGCCTCTTCCATCTTCTATGTCCTCTACTCTCACAAAGTTGCTCTCTTTCTCCCTCACTATCACAAGGTTTCTCCGTTAACTGTCCGAGATTTCTCCCTTACCTCGCTTATAGTCTAGATTACAATCTTTTTTAATATCATCACCTACCAAAGGTTTCATTCACAGTCTGTTTGATCTTGACACCTCTCCATTTGCCACGCATGTACTCTGGATTGCAAATAAAAAATTACCAAGGTACGGCTTTTTGTTCCAGTGTTCTGCTATTTAGCTAATATGGATGTCAATAGAAATGTTTAGTTATAAGTGTTGTTTTTTTTATAAGATATAGAATGATTGAGGATTTGACATTTGGAGCTTCTTTTTTTTTTCTTAAATAAAAATTCAATAGAAATGCTGGATTGTAATAGGTATTTTTTTCAAGCCATGAAATCATTGGTGATTTAAGACCTTTTCTTTTTTATAAAAATAAGCTTTGCTCAATCAATCTAATACCTCACAACCCTCTACTAAGATTATTTTTTGCTGAATTATGACGCCAACAATTATCCACATTATCCTTACTCTGGATGTCAATGCAAATATCTATTTATAACCATTATTTTTTCAGGGCATAGAATCATTGGAGATATGATATTGGAATGTGGGTTTGTAATAGATTTTTTTCCAAGCCATGAAATCATTGGTGATTTAAAGCTTTTTCTTTGCACGAGTTCACAATTGGATCCAATACCCTAGTTTTTCCTTTGATTGTACCTTGAAATAAAATAAGGAGAAAATCTTACTAACACGAATGTACAAAAATATATTTAAAAACTTAATGGATTAGCTTTTGGATAATAATTTAACCGCCCAACTACATTGAAAAGTATAATAAAACTTAAGACTCATTATTAATATTTAAATTAATGATAAAAATTTGAAGTCACATGAATTGTTACATTGTTTATCATGTATAATTTACTCCTTGCGCATTATACATGCATGATAAAAATAATCTAGCCACCCAACCACCACCCAACCACATTGAAAAGTAAAACCCATTATTAATATTTAAATTCATGATAAGAAAAATTGAAGTCACATGATCATGTATAATTTACTCCTTGTGCATTATACATGCATGATAAAATAATGATTTCTTTTTATTTAGATACTAAATAATATAATTTTAAATTTAATTTTTCAATTGGCTCTAATATCTAATTTTATATATTTTAATTTTTTTATGGAGTTAATGTATTTTAAGATAACAACCTAACTACCAAACACTCTCTTAATTTTTTTTCTTAAAACTTAATATAACAATCTAACTACCATACACACTCTTAACTTTTTTCCTTTAAACTCATCAAAACTCTAAAATAAATATGAAAAAGAGAAAGTAAAAATATCATTAAATGTTATGATAAAAAAGATGTGGGAAGAAGTCGCAAATAGGCTTCCTCAATTTATGTTTTTAACTAATTAATTAATAGTTCCTTTAAATATTGATTTTAATTTATTATTCAATTGATATGAGACACTCCCCGTTTACAGCACAGAATTTTATGCCAGTTAGATCTTAAGTTGGTAAGGGTTTTATTTCCTAATTCTCCTAGCTTAAGGTCCCATTTCTTTTATTTCCGAATAATACTAGTCACATTCTCAATCTCATAACTCATCTTACAACTGTCCTATGTGGCAGTTCTAACTTTATTTGTTTTATTTTAATACTGTAGAGATCAAAGAGAGGGAAAATGACACATAAGACGGTTGTAAAATGAGTTGTGAGATGAGAAGTGTGGCTAGCATGACTCTTTATTTCCTAATTCCCCTAGCTTAAGGTCCCATTCTTGTCAAAGTCTACGTGCTTCTCAATCCATGATTGTTCACACCACTTGATTTGTAACTTAAGACCAAGACAAACTGTTGCGTGTGGGGATGGTTTCTTCCCCTGTCTACCCTATAATTAACCTTGGACTGCAGTGGATAGTGGGTCTCACCAGCTTTAACATCTTATGATCAGATAGAACTATCAGATATGCCCACTACCCACCACCCATAAATTTTCTATTTGCATGGTCAACTGGTCACATCCAAACTGCAGAAACAGTTTAAAGATAATGTTGATTCAATGGCTGCTAAATTTTCTCTCTTCTTTGTAATTTTGTATGTAGATATTTTGTGGTGGCCAATGCGATTGCATCTGCATATGCACTGTTGTCACTGTTTGTAACAACTGGGCAGCGTGGGGGCCCGAAGGGGTTGGGGCTAGGCATCACCATCCTTGATGTGATCATGGTGGGCCTTCTTTTCTCCGGCGAAGGTGCCGCAGCCACAATTGGCGTGCTCGGTCTGGAGGGGAACTCGCACGTTCGGTGGAATAAAGTGTGCAACAGGTTTGAGAAGTTCTGCCACAGCTTAGCAGTGTCTCTGGCTGTGTCAATGATAGGATCATTGGTGTTTGTGTTGATAGTCGTCTTTTCGATCATGCATCTCCACCGTAGATCTCGCTAGTGGATCCAATGTCAATATTTTCTTGAATACGGTTTCATTATAAGCTGTTAATTTCTTTGAATTACTGAAATGCGTTCTTATAGATTGTGATTATATCGACTACTTGGTAGTGAATAAGAATGGCCAATTGATGAGTATCTAAATTATTGTGGTTGTGGAAATTTTCTCATTGAGGGACTTTGTTTGCATGCATAAATGATACAAAAGAGTAACATTAACGCATCACCATTGTATGCATGCATAAATAATTCGCATATGTAAATCATATGCAAGAGGAAATGGTACAACGCAGCTAAGCAGTGGTTTTCATGATAGTAATAGTATTTCATCTCATGGGGCCCATCAGAAAAGCTTTATCTATTTTCATTTCTATGGGACCCTAATTCACATTGTGAACCGTTAAAATGAAAATTTGGGACCCTAATTCACATTGTGAACCGTTAGCTTCTTTTCATCCCTAAAAAGAGCTACGAAATCAAATTTCTTGTCTTTACTTATTTGTGGATTTTAAGAAATTTGTGAAAATGTCCACATGTTGGACCTAATTTTCTAAACTTTTGTGGGCACCAATGAATGATCTGCACAGTTCATCTTCCATTCATCTTCTTTATATCACTAAAAACGGGTAAGAGGTAAAATATCTTATTTTAACTCTTCATTAATTTTGAAAATTTTGTGAAGAAGGTTCACAAGATCTAAATATTCATTTTTAGAACATGGTGATTTTAAGAAGCATTGAAATTCGTTTCACATGTGAAAACAGTTTCACAAGAAAACAAACGACGCTGGATTAACAAGGTAGATGGTGGGGACAGATGTGAAATGTGGAAAGTGATAGGTGGCTCTATGGCCAGGGCCATTAAAGAGGCGGCCACTGATTATATGGCCATGGGCAAAACTAGGTATTGCTCCCCCTAGAAATCGTATGGAAGTTTTAGCCTGCTTGGAATTTATTTTAGATTGTAATTCAATCACCATTTCTATGCAGCGGAAAAATAAAAGCAATCAATCATATAAAGAAGATCATACACAATTTTAACGTGGAAACCAAAACTGAAAAAAAACCATAAGTCCAAAAATGGACAAAATCAATCACTAACTTCTGTAGTACAAGATATATCACAACCCTGCAGTTAGTCCCTTGACATAAGGCATTAGAGTTGTTCTTGATAGATTTCTACAGCACGCAATCCCTTGATGCCACACTGTTAGTGCTTTGATCTCCACAGTTAATAATCTCTACAACGAGAGAACAACTTTTCACAAGGATGTAGAAGCCACAAATCTCTTATGAAAAAGTAAAAGCATTAAATCTAGAACTTGAAATCTTCAGCTCAATATCTCATAGAAGCTTTAAACAATATCTCTAATTGCAATCTCAATTTAAAACTTAGAGATCTTTATGTGTTATGTTGTAGTAAAGGTTGCGAGAAACACCTTTTTTATAACTCATAATTTGTGCCTTAGAGTAAAAATAAGAAAGGTTTTTATGCAAGTTGGTGGGCTTCTGCCGTCCATGCGCTTGAGCGTGATAAAATAAGAGCTCAAGCACTCTAGCCACTATCTTGGGTACTCAAGCTCGGTTAAATGGGCACTTGAACGGGCTTGAATTTCCTGTGCACGTCAACAAACTTTCTGAAGTCATAACTTTGTTGTTTTAACTTCGATTTACACAATCTTGAGCTCTATAGATATCTACTCAAAACGAGCGTTTTCATGGTAAGTAGCTTGGCCATATCCAATGCTCTGTTTATGATATATGATTTTTTTAATCCATGTTGTTCTTAAAAAAAATACTTCAATTTGCGTTATATTCAATTCAGCTTATTTAGCGAGCAACTCCAATCCATTCTAAATGCAAAATACAACTCAATGGACCTAATTTTTGTCCAACTCATGAATTAGCCAATAAAAAAATACTAATAATCTCCTCATTTGGCAATTTAAGGGCAAAACTTCCTATTTAATCAATCTATCCAAAATAAATCCAAAAATACATTAGGTAAATTGAAATTGCAAAAAAATATTATATCTTCACAACAACCAATTGAAGAAAAACCTTACTATCAGAATACAACTTTAGCTTCTTGAATCACATCTTCAATCTTCAAAACTCTTTTTTAATGCCCCATTCTCCCTCTTTTTGTCCATAATTAATAAATTTATGGTATCATCATGCAGCATCATCGTCAACTAGGATTCAACAGTAGCTCCCCCTCAATTGTGACTACCCATCAATGATATATTCATATCAACATTGTGGGTGGGGGCTTGATCTTCTTAATTAGGGGCTTTCGATTTTTTATACCCACACTTGTGAATTAAAGAATTTCAATATAGTGAAAACCAAAATAGAAGGTAAATCTTCTTCCTTAACCCAGATTGTACTAGATTTGGGTGCAGAAAACAAAGTTTTCCATTGCTTAGATTTTGGCATAACCTTTAACTTGTTGCAATAGATACGGATGTGTCTTTGTATTCCACAATGGTGACATATGAGTGCTCGTGTAGATTTAGGACATGACTCACTCTTTGATGCACAATCAATATATTTTCTCAATGCAGTATGGTATGCAGTGGATGCATATACTGTGCTTTTAACAAAAATAGTGTTCCTATAGATTTTGATGTTGAAGCACCATCAGCGTCTCCAAAACCAATCTTGTCAGAATGTAACTTCTGAACACTCAAGAAGTGGCCAAATATAGTTTAACTAGCATGTGTAGCAATAGGAGCATCCAGTTTTGCCAATGCCATCTTCAACTTGCCGGTCAAATTATCAATTTCAGTCTGGATCTTCAATACTTATGTTTGCAAAGATTCATTATGTCGTTTTTTAAAAGCCAAACTCTCAAATAAAGAACCTTTATATCCTTTAACAAGGATGATATTTGCTACATGTGCCGTTTCTAGATTCTTCTTAATAGATAGAATTTTAGCTTCAGTATTTTCAACTTGTTTCACAAGTTTTGCAGCATATAATCGTAGTTTCTTAGTCTCTCCATATATGAATTTGTACTATACTCCCTAGTCAACATTCTCATAAAATACTTCTTCATCACCATTATTATCATCAAAATCAGCATTAGATGGTGAAGATGTAGTAATGAAAGCAACAAACTTTTGTTTGTCCTTTTCAAACGAATCAAGTTCAGGTTCAAGGAATTCTTCGTCATCAGCAGATTCATCATCCCAAGTGATGTTCAAAGTTTTATTGCTGTTGACTATAAGCTAACACAATCATTAGCCATACACCAATAGCCTTGGCATTCATAGCTCTTCACTCCCTTTGAGGAGCTAGTCTTTCCTATTACAACTAGTTTAAAACCAGCATTATTCTCTATCATCAGCTTATTAAATTATTGCACAAACTCAAAAGATAGTTACTCTTCCCCTTCTTCAGAATCAGATTCAGATGCAACTTCCACTTTCTTCAATTAAAAATTTATAATTTTTTGTATTTTTCAAAGCAAGTCTAGAAGGTTTTAATTGACGATTAATAAACTCAATCTCAAAGGTTTGCAAGTTGCTAACTAACTCATCAAGTCTCAAACTATTTAGTTTATTGGATTCATCAATTACAATAACTTTAGGATTAAAACTAATCAGGAGAAACCAATGAATCTTTCTCACAATCTTATTTTTACGAATAGATTCTCCTAAGTTGTGACTTGAATTAACAATATTACTCAACTTAGTATAAAAGTCATCAAACCTCTCCTCATCACTCATCCCTAATAGTTCAAAAGTATATGATAAGCTTTGCATCTTAGTTTCTTTCACTTTTTCAATACCTTTATAAATTGTTTGAAGGATGTCTCATGCATCTTTTGCATTCTTACAAGTGAAGATCCTATGAAATTCAGTCATTGATACTCCATTGTAAATTTCATTCATTATCTTATTATTACAGTTGTAGGCATAAGTTTCCTCTTTGGATCATGAAGTCATTGGCTTTTCAATAGTTTGTCCACCAACAGTAATAGTGGAGAAGAAATATCTAGTCAACACTGTCTCCAAACTACATCTACTAATATTAAAAAGGCTATCATACATACTTTTCAATAAGCATAATTAACAGTACATTTCAGCAAAAGATTGTTCACAGTAGAGGAGCCTTCTTCATTGTTGAAATCTATTCTAGAAAATCCCTAAGATCAACACATAATAATTTGGTGTGAACTGCTTTGATACCAATTGAAAGTTTTAGAATGACCGAAATTTATTTTAGATTATGATTCGATTACTACTTCTATGCAAGGGAAAAATAAAAGCAATCAACCAAATAAAGAAAACAAAACACAATTTAACATGAAAACCCAAATGGGAAAAAATTACAAGTCAAAAGTAGACAAAATCAATCACTAACTTTCTCAGTACAAGATCTTACAACCCTGCAGTCAATTACTCGATACAAGACGTTATAATTGTTCTTAATTAATCTCCAAAGAACGTAATCCCCTGGTGCCTCGCTATTAGTGACTTGATCCTCACAGTAAACAATTTCTACGACGAGAGAACAATCTTTTATAAGAATGTAAAAGCCACAAATTTCTTACAAAAAATTAGAACATCAACTCTAGAACTTAAAGCCTTCAACTCAATTTCTCATAGAAGCTCTAGACAATATCTCTAATTGCAATCTTAATTCAAAACTTAAATACCTCTATGTGTTCTGTTGTATATTGGATTGAGAGGAACACCCTTTTTATAATCCATAATTTGTGCCTTATAGTTAAAGAATAAATTTAAATGAATCAGGCAATTCTTGAACAAATAGGAAATGTTTTTATGCAAATCAATGTGCTTCAACTGGCCATAAGCTCTAGCGCGGTAAAACAGGCGCTCGAGCATACTTGAATTTCCTACATGCATCAACAAACTTTTTGATGCCATAACTTTATTGTTTACCTTTAATTTACACAATCTTGAGCTGAACTGATATTTACTCGAAACGAGCTTTTCAATGATAGATAGCTTGCCCATATCCGATATCCGACGCTCAGTTTGTGACATTTGACATTTTTAATCCATGTTATCATCAGAAAAATATTTCAATTTGCATTACCTTAAATTTAACTTATTCGACGCGCAACCACAATGTATTCTAAATGTAAAATACAACTCAATTAACATAAGTTTTGTCCAACTCATGAATTAGCCAATACAAAAATACTAACATTGTAGATAGGCCCTTTAAGTTTTTGTAAAATCCTATATTTAATAGGAATTATATAGGTTCTTTTACATTTGGCCTCCCCAAATTCTCCTTTTTACATAATGGCCCTCTAAGGGAATTTTTCTGGTGACCTAAGAGCCAAACAGTTTGTCGGGTAGCTCCAGCTTTTTTTGTTTTTGGGTATATCCAGTTTGTCGGGTAGCTCCAGTTGCATTCAAAAGATCCGGATTCGTCGCATTTTCTATGTGGATGCCCGGATGAATGTGACTTGCCAAACAAATTTCATGCACCCGCATTTCCTACAGATGCTTTTGGGGAGGGTGGGTGGCCGGTGACTGTAGAGGATGAATCTGGATCACCCCAGTGACTCCCACAGTCCCACAGGCTTCCCGTGGATGCGTGGAACTCCACCTATTAATAATGACATGCCACATCCTCAAATTTTTTTGTTGAATAGAATTAGTCACACCATGAGATTAAACATTCTTCCCCAATCACATTAGATTGAATTTAATTTCAAATGTCTTCTGCGTGGAAATCATTGTTATCAATCATGTGCTTCACTTTATGGTGCAACGAACTTCTAAGAAAAATTTGAAAATATATCACTAAAGGGGATGCACGACATTCATTTTGAACAGTCTACATTATCAATTGGTTGGTCACATGATAGAATTCCACACATCTCACTCTTAGAAGGGTATAGCATTTTGGGCCTACACTCAGAGGTAAACGAGCTTTCACGGGTATGCACCCATACAAGAGCTTACACGTGAAATGTCAACCTTGATGCAGTCCATGGATCCAGATCTTTGGCCAGGCTCCTACCTAGCCTTAATGGACTGGAGGGCCTGAAACAACAATAAATGGCCTCATAATGATAGGAATAGGATCCTCCCAAAGGATGTAATTATCATGCCACTCTACTTACAATACATTATTTATTTCTTATTTGAAGGCATGTTACATGTAGGGTCCAGATTAGTTTTGCATAGGATTTTCTTATTTGTTGAAACCTTTATTTATGAGTTATTTTGGGTTGAACAGAATAGGTCACTGAAATAATCTCTAGCTGCAAAAGCTGTTTAACTTTGGGCTGAGGCTTACGGAGGGTTTTGCATTCTTGCGAGAGAATCTTGTTACGCAGCATAAGTATAATCCTTCAAAATTGCTGTAAAATTTAGATGAGAATCTTGGTCATGTGAGATACAGCGTTGCTTTCCATCTGTACTTCGATATGAAGCGCAGAAACATGCCTAGGCCTTTACTTGTAGCATAGGACCGCTTAAAGCTGTGCTTGTAAATGCAGCATCCTTTGCAAGCATCAGGGCATATTACCACTGCCGCCGCTGCTGCTGCTGCTCTCTCTCTCTCTCTCTCTCTCAAGAAGATGAGTAAAAACTGTATTGGAGCACCAAAATGCTGTATTGGCGAACCAAAATGCATCATTATTATGACCTACTGTTTAGGATAGCCTTTTGTAAGTTGACTTTCATTGGTCTTCTCTCAAGGCTTATTTCATAGTAATTCGACAGTCCACAACAAGTCTTTCCCCACTGCTTTAACCAATGTCTTGATTGATCTTCATAAAGCTTTGTAATACATCCTAATGCAAAAATAAACTCAAGTCCCAAGTTTTAGCTCTGTTGGGAATACAATTGTGTGTATGAGAATGCATGTGTTTGAATTCCCTTACAAGCATAATAATAATAGAAAACACACTAAAGGCCCGCCCATGAACAACCCACCTGGGAAGGAAATGAACTTCAGCAGCATGTGCGCAGTTTCTTTAGGGGTTGGCCAGAATTAAAAAAAAAAAATAGACATGACCATAGAAGATTGATAGCATGGAATTTACAGACACTAATTCGGTAAGGCATTTGAGAATGTAGTTAATTTTATAGTTTGAGGCTATTTTGACAGAGGCTCTTCAAAATGTGCACGGATTGAGCTACAACAAATTAAATATGCCTCACCTCAAAAACAAGCGGATTCCCGTGTTAATAGGCTATCCAATTTATTCAAGTTTTGGTTCAGCTGGGGGCCAATCATTGGTTATCTGTTACATCAAACAGCACGAAACTCATCAAAATATTGTAGTCATTTAATTAGCAGCAGTGATAAAGAAGAACGCAATAACATTCAATAAGATGGTAATAACAATAACAGCAATAACAACAGACACAAAACAAAAAGGCTTGTCTTTTAATATGCAAGATTCTAAACCTGATCTAGATCACTGGTGCTTCATCGTCTTTATTTTGGTGGTTGTGACTTGTAATTTTTCACAAGATCCTTTTGTAACCATGTTTCAAGTAACTCCCAATCCACCAAGCATTCCCTCACTACTCCATTGAGGTACTTTTTTTACTGGTCTTTCAATTTTCCTAGCATGGAACGTACATATAGCCCCCTTACAAAAATCTAACAACACCACTTTCTTCTGGTCTTTTATTTATATCTCATTCCATCGAACAACAGCATTGATTTTTCCCTGTTATTGGAACCACTCGGGTGTCTCCCTATTATGTGCTCATTATTTGTTATAGCCTTTTTGTTATTCCACACATTTCTTAGCATGGTCATACCTGCAACTTGCAGTTCCCCTTTAAATTTCTTCATTGTCCAACATTCAGCTCCAAATAAGATAGGTCTAAGCACTACATTGCGAAATACACTTTTGTCCAAGTGTCACCTGATGATTGCCTAGAGTCCACTCGACTCCACATGCCTAATTACCCATTTGTTATATCCAAATTTAACCCTCCATTTTGCTTAATAGTTGCTGCTTACACCGCTGTGCATCAAAGTTTTCAGTTTTTACCAATTCTTTCTTTCCTATTCTCAATCCAGGTTATAGCTTGTGGTCCAAAATATATTCCATATCCCATATGAGATATCACTGCAATACCCATATGAGAACACATCATGCAATTAACCATTTATCAGTTATCTGCCAAAACAACACCGCGTCATTTACATATACATATATATATATATATTCGTATCACTCATCCAAATATATATTATGAAAAAAAGGAAATTCTGTAATGCCTAATCACTATGAATCCTACCCTAACCGCAATTTAGAGTCATTTCAAGCCTCTCATAGAATCTTTTGGTTTATGATATTCCAAAAATGAGCAAAACCATATTTGTCACATTATCTGTTGACTAATTACACAGGGAATTTGGACCAGCCTAAGAAGTACAGATACGGACATGGGACACGAATACGACACAACACGGACACACTGACATGGCATTTCTCAAAAAAATAGGATACAAACACATCGGGGATACGTTAATAATATATATATAATCATTTACTAAAAAAGAACAAAAAAAAAGCATTGCAACAATAACATGGCATGATCAAAAAAAGAAGAAACCAAAAAAATTTTGTTACTAATCCT
The DNA here is from genome assembly GCA_037013555.1 of Sextonia rubra. Classification (NCBI taxonomy): domain Eukaryota; kingdom Viridiplantae; phylum Streptophyta; class Magnoliopsida; order Laurales; family Lauraceae; genus Sextonia; species Sextonia rubra. The sequence continues at coordinate 9,648,538 of JASUAD010000007.1, read as the reverse complement.
AAACATTGACCATCGATAATTATTGAAACAAGTTGGCTATATGGTGCATCCCAAATCTCCACCCCAATTTTACATATGGCCATCAATGATTATAAAAATTTTGGCGCTGGTCCAAAACATTAGCCATCGATAATTATACTTTGACCCTTTTTATTATTTTTTTGACCCTCGAAATATTTTAAAATTAAAATTAATACCCCGCATGTCCCAAACATGTCCCTACCGTGTTCAAAATTAAAATTAAGAAAAAAAGCCACATTTTTTGGCGTGTTGGATACCAGGTCCGTGCTTCCTAGGCACCAGCTAATGAACCCAATTGATACTCAATCTTTGTAATCAATTAATGGCAATGTCCATTATTTCATAAGAAGTTTTAAATGCCTAGATGAAAAGATTGAATCCAAGGTTATTTCCTCGGATGATATATTGGTAAACCGAGTCGCTGTGGATTGATTCACTTGATATTACAATACAATAAGCAACCAAAAACAAATAAGATAACATGCAGCAGAACCAACGAATTCAAACCTGACGTTCGACCGAGTCAACTTTTTGATCTTGAATAACCTTTGCAAAGCGACCTTTAATCCTTGTCCGACTATCTGCACGAACCTTCCTCGACTCATAACGGATGTGTTTATCATATCTGTTGAATGATTTCAGCAGAAACATCAACAACAAGATCCATATAACTATGTGATATGACTTTAGGGACTTCTGCACTCTAGGACAAAAGACAACTGTATACAATGAAGTCAACTTGTGAACTAGTATTAGAATTAATTATATCAATTACTATCCTTTTGCTTTCATTTCTTTTCTTGAGAATTTAACATGTACAATAAAGATCCCTTGCAAGGAGATGAAAGGGAAATAGAGAAAAGAAAATAGACATGAATATATTAGGAGATTAAGAAAGAAAAAACTATGTGCCATCATCAGAGATCATTTTGTTATACCATTACATATAAGAAAAAAATTAAAATATGCCACTGATCATGATTTTAAATATTTTGATATATTTGTACATATATGAACAGGGATTCCTGAAGTACAAAAATTTAACATATCATGTCCAAGTCCAAGTCGTCATCATCTTATATAATTGGTGTCACAAATGTCAGAAATAGTTGAAATCCCTGGCTAGAAATAAAATAAAATATTTTGGAGAATATCACTATATTTATTGCCAATAATTAAATGTCAAGTAGACTTGTCTTCTGCTTCCTCACAGCTTAAGCTTTTGAGATGAATTGGCTAGTTGGACTGTAAAATGGTATCAGAGCTACACTAGGTCGCGTGTACAAACCCCAGAGAGGCATTGTTTCCCTAGGCCGCATGGACAAGCACATATCACATGGGTAGGCACATATGGATTGCGAATTCAAAGGGCATCTCATTTGGGGGTGGGGTCGAGTGGGGGTGGGGGTTTTGGCTTTGTTAGGGGTGTTAAGTATATTTGTCTTCCGCTTCCTGGCAGCTAAACTTTTGGGATGTATTCGCCAGTTAGATTGCAACATTAAGGACCCCATGATGTTCATAAGAGATTTTACATAAACTCTCTACTGTTTAATCTGTCCATTTTAAGAATTTTTTTCCTATATTAAGTTTTTAATCAATTCATGTTTCTAACACATTTGATTACCTCCTAAGAAAAGGGGGGAAAAACAAAAATTTTCAAGATTTACATGAGATGTTCCAATGAGGTGATTTATTGAGCCCATCAAAACTCTGTGTTAGTACTTTTATATTGGCTAATTTATGAGTTGAACAAAACTTGGGTCCATTGAGTTGTGTTTTATATTTAGAATGGACTGTGGTTGCACACTAGATAAACTGACTTGAAGATAACACAAATTGAAATGTTTTTCATAGGACAACATGGATTAAAAAGGTCATATCTCAGAAATCAAATGTCGGATATGGGCAAGTTACCTACCATTGGAAAGGGCGTTTCAAGTAGATATCCGTAGAGACTAAGATTACATAAATAAGAGCTAAAACGATAAAGTTATGGCCTCAAGAAGCCTGTTTATGCTCGTAAAAAATTCAAGCGCACTAAAGCGCCGTTTAACCGGGCTTGAGTGCCCAAGACATTGGCTAGTGTGCTTAAAAGCCCATTTAACCATATTCGAGCACACGGACGACAGAAGCTCACCAACTTACATAAAATCCTTTCATATTTATCCAAGAATTGCCTGTTTTGTTTAGATTTAGTTTCTAACCCTAATACACGATTTCTAGACTATAAAAAGAGGGTTTCTCTCAACCCTAAGGACAACAAAACATATAAAGTTCTCCATGTTCTAAGTTGAGATTACTATTGCAAATATTATCTAGAGCTTACATGAGAAATTGAGCTGAAGGTTTTAAATTCTAGAGTTAATGCTTCTACTTCTTTGTAGAAGATTTGTGACTTCCACTTCCTTGTAGAAGATTGTTCTCTTGTTGAGAAGACTTATTAATTGTGAAGATCAAGGCACTAATAGTGGAGCACCTAGGGACTATGTGCTATGAAAATCTATCAAAAACAACTACAACGCATTATATTAAGAGACTGACTACAGGGTTGTGAGCATATCTTGTACAGCGGAAGTTAGTGATTGATTTTATCTACTTTGGACTCATGGTTTTTTCTCGTTTGGGTTTCCATGTTAAATCGTTTGTTTGTTTTTTTTTTTTTTTTTTTTTTTTTTTTTTTTTTTTTTTTTTGTGATTGATTGCTTTTATTATTCCGCTCCATAGTAGTAATAATCAAATCACAATCTAGAATAAATCCCGAGTTACTATGCCATGGATGACCATTGATCCCATGGAAACTCCAGTTTTCTTTCAATGAGATTACATCGTTGGTTTCATCTATGCAGGTATTTTTTTTGTCATTTGGGTAGATCAGCCAGTAGTATGACGGATATTCTAGTTAAGCATGGTTTTGACAAACAACTAGCGTTGGCTCTCTTTAGTTTGTTGTAGAATTGGATATAATGCTCTTATACCCGTGCCTCATGGGTGCTGTGTTTATGGCATCACCGTATGGTTCAGTTGTATGCTGACCTTTCTTAATCATCAATAAATCTTTGCTGTTATCGTTTTTATTAAAACAAAAGGTTCATATGAAGAAAATTCTGAGAACAAAATTTGTGGCAATAGTTGAACCACAATGATGAATAAATCCACAATTTTTTTTTTTTACCTCCTTGTTTTCTTCTTCTCCTTGTACCGCAAGATCACCATATCTCTGTCATGGCCTGTCAACTCATGGACTCTTGGTCGTAATGGAGGAATTTCTTCAAAACATGAAGTTAGCTCTTTCTTGTCATCATTGGTATGATTTCCACTATCATAAACACTAGTGTACCCTTCAAGAACTGATGAATTTTCTTCAATTGTGCTTTCCGGAAAGTTTTTATAAGAAAAAGATACTTGATCAGTTGCCTTGTAGCTGTCGCCGCGCCATTGGACTGCACTTGCCTGCATTACCGGAGACTAATCATGACATGACTACATATGTAGCCTCACAATAAGAAAAAGAGAAGTGTCTCGTTAAAAAGTGTTGAAGTTATCGCCAACTCAAGACATGCACAACACTACAACAGGGTTGGATGCCATCTAGAGTAAGATATTATTAGAAATATTCTATTCTTAGTTTAGTGAGATTTATGGGTATTCTTAGGGTTGTGTTTCCTATTTGGTTAGGACTCTACTTTAGCAAGTTTGCTTAGGGCTTTTCTTTATATATTAGTGGACTGCAATAAACTATCTTTGGTTGTGATCTCAATTTTTGTCCTCCCATCTCCCTCAGCAAAAAGGTTTTTTTTTTTTAACTAAAAAAAACAGAGCACATAACTAAGAAAACTATCTACTGTGGTTTACTCGAACTGCCGAAGGGATCACCATATGCCAACAACAACTACTACCAGAATTGTTCCTTTTGCCTGTGAGTATAGGATAACAAATACAGGCCAATGACATCTAAACTTTTTAAATTACATTGAGTCACTCTTTTATAAATTCCAACACCAGAGAGACATTCAGGCTAAGTCATCCTGTAGGAGACTAGGAATAAACTTTGAAGAAACTTAAACTTGGCAAAACAAACAGATCAGAAGAAAATGGTTCATACCTCATAACACGGTACAAGAATTGGCACTGCGTCCTTTTCATTTTCTGTGCTCAAATTTTGTGGCTGAATATTCTGCTCTGGAACCGAAAACTGTAACCCATGAACTGTATCAACTTTTTCACATTCATCATTAGGGGTTTCTGTCTTAACAAGATAACGAAGTTGCTGCAGAATCTCTTCCTTATACTTCCCACAGGCTACGTTTCGATGCTGAGACTTAAAAAAAAAAAAAAAGAACACTGAATATTAAATCAAAGCCAAAAGCAAAATAGCCAAGAAAACAATAGCCTATGAAGAAGTTCCAACCAATCAAACCCATGTATGGAGGAATCAAAGTCCACAACCCATAAATCAAACTCTAATTTATCTCCAAACCACTTATATTTATAAGATTAGAGCAATAGAAAATGATTGCATAAGATATTAAACAGCAAAACTATCCAAGCTAAACATGAAAAACACCTCATTAATTAATACTAAACTTAGGCCATATCTACCTTTCCTGTTGTCATCAACACAGACTGACTAGTTACATAAAATGAAATTTTTATTTCTTTTCCTAATAATCAATTCCTAAAACTAAGGGGACTTTTATGCCTTTGTCGTTTTTCTCAAGTAGAACTACATAGAATCATGGATTGCATGGAACTAATAACATCTTAAAGGTTAAAAAATGACCAATGAATCACAACCAAATATTAGGCAAACCCAATCCATAATTTTTAGAATACAACACATACAGGAGAGACCAAGATTAAATGAAATTCTATGAAATATCAAGATTGCATCACAGAAAAGTTAAAGACCAAACAAACAATTTTCTATAAAATCATTCAAATACATAAATAAAATATAATAATAAATAAATAAATAAATAAAGAAAAGATGGCAAGCACCCAACAACCAAATCCAAGAATTAAACAAACCCAGCTGAACAAACAGCCCCAAAACCCCAAAAGCAAGATTCTTACTTTCAGAGGAGGCGAAACGCCGACAGCTTGGAAACCATGGCAAGAAGCCGCCACCGCCGTCGTGGGAACAATCAGATCATCAAGGCTAATAACCGGCGCCGAAGTCTCCCACACCCACCCATCCAAAACCCCATCAGCCCAAACCTCACCATCTTCCTCACCCACCAGACCCTTCTCATCAACCCCTAGAGCCGAGGCAAACTCAATAGCAGACGGGCAGCCGGAGAACCCCTCAAGCGGCCGGCGGTCGTGGGCCGGCGAGAGACCGTCATGAGCGTCCCAATCACAGTTCTGGCAGAGAAAGAGGTTGTGGGTGGAGCAGAAGATGGAGGCGGGGTTGGCTTCGCAGGCGTTGCAGAGGTGGTTTCGTTGGTGTTTGGAGAAGAGTGGGGTGCCGGAATGGACACTCCGATCACAAGCAAAGCATAGCCTTGCCGAGTCTGCTCGGCAGTAGAGAAGGGGGATCGATTCGTTGCAGAAGTCGCAGAGACGATGATGATGATGATGATGATGGTTTTGTTGGGTTCGTTCTTCTTCTCCTTGTTGCTGCTGCTGCTGTTGTTGGGATTGGTTTTTGAAGTTTTGGAGGAGATGAGTTTGTTTGGATGGCGGAGAATTTGGCATTTTGGATATTTTTGAGGTGTGGTCTTGTGAGGGGGTATAGGGGTGGATTTGAAGGGTTTTGGGGTGGTTTTATGTCCGTATCTGGTTGTTGCAGGTACTAGGAGCTTCCGAGCTGCAGAAACTACTGCAGCGATAGCTGCTTTTTGCTGCGGCCTGCGGGTAGTTTTGCATGTGAAGGGAGAAAGTGTGGCCCACTTGATGATCAGATTGATATGATATTTGTTGGGTTGTGCATTTGAAATTGTGGACGTCAGAGTACATGCAGCCTTCTCATTTCGTCGAAGGATCTCATGGGAGTATCCGCATCGATGAATGCTGTGTTTGTCTTTCACTAAAAAGTACAGTGAGTACCTCGTGACAAGTTTTTTTTTTTTCTTGGTTTGGGGAGAAGCTACCTTGTGACGTTAGGGTGGTATTTTCGCCGTGCCAGTGTTGATTATTGGTTTTGTGTACGCGGAAATTCTGTTTGACGTGTTTCTTCCTTCTTTTTCCAACACAAAGGTTTTATTTGGGGTGTATTTGGATGTGGGTAAAGTAATATAGGTTAGAGTAAATACAAAATCAAAAAAGAATAATATATGATATGATTATGAAGATTTTTTATTTTTTTATTTGATATAAAATCTTTTTGACATTTTGTATAAAAGTTAGAGATTTTTTTGTATTTTAGTTTTGACTTTTTTACTTTTTAAAAAAATAAAGAAATTTTAAATTTTTTTTAAAAAAAGGGGAGAAATTTAAGTTTCAAAATTTTTATTTTACTTTACTTTAATTTACCTCACATCCAAATACACCCTTAGATACCATCTTCAAGAAAGAATCCTATCTGATTTTTCCTAATTGTAAAAAGATCCATATTTGATTGAAAAGAGAAATATTTAGAGAAGATTATCACAATTCCCTTAATCTATAAAAAAATTCTCTATTCCATTGATTCCTTCCTCTCGACCTCTCCAGATCGAATTTTATAATTTCACAAAAGCAAAAAAGTAATTGAGAGTAAATCATATGTATTTTCCAACCTTGGAATGCAATGATTTCTCTTATAAAAAATCTTGAGAGAAGATAGCATTGTTTCAATGGAATAAAGGAATTCTCTAGACATATGATTCCTTAGGTTTACCAAGGCCACATTTGGTAAACCGGGAGAAATCCTAAATCTAGAAGATTCCTTCATTCCATTGGAACAATGCTATTCTCTCTTAGGATTTTTTATAAATAAATCATCGTATCTCAGGTTTGAAAAATACATATGATTCACTCTCAATTACTTCTTTGCCTCCCTGGATTTGCAAAACTCGATGTGGAGAGGTGGAGACAGAGAAATCAATAGAATAGACAATTTTTTATAGCTTAAGAGGATTGTAACAATCTTCTCTAAATTTTCCTCTCTTTAATCAAACCTAAATTTTTTTACAATCAAGGAAAATCAAAGAGGATTCCTACATGAAGATAATATCCAAACATGCCCCAAATGATTCCTAAGGCAAGTTTGGATAATGTGGATAAAGAGGAATGCTCTCTTATTTTTTATTTTTGATTGCAACGAAAACTCATATTTGAATGAAAAAAGGAAAAGTGAGAGAGAATTGTTCCAATCCTCCCAACCCACCAAAAATTTGCCTTCTATTGATTCCTCGCCTTTCCCATCTATTTTTTTCAATCTAATTCTACGGAGACAAAGAAGCACTTAACCATAAATCATAGGTGTTTCCCAAACTTGGGATTCAATGATTTCTTCTATAAAATATACTTAAAGAAGAAAACATGGTTCCAAGGGCACGTGCCCTAAATTTTTTTGCAATACATTTTTCTCTTAAAAAAGTTACTAGAACGATTGGGCTTTCATGCAAAGAGCATAGGGCATGAAGAAGCATGTCAACTCCCAGCATAAAAACTTGCTTGTAGTATTGTTCATCTGAACGGTTATTGGGTCCGTTTGTGCAGTGGCAGTTGCTGCAGAAACCATAAGGGGACTGGGCGCCATGATTTCTGCCACCTTCCTCCCTTGTTTGGTGGAGAGAGAGAAATCATTGCCGTAGAAACTGGCACCTCTTGCAATTTTGATATATTTCTCTCCCTCGTTGATTTTGATTTCGAGCTTCATGTTACCAAACGCTCCATAAATATCATTTTATACAAAGATAATGTTCAAAGGTGGTAGTTTAGTTGGTTTGATCCTTGGATTTGCTCCCTAAACTCTCAAGTTCTACTCCTATCCGTTGCGTTATTCAAGTGCTATATGTGCACCCATGTATGTACCACTAAGGAATTGTCCTTGTTTGCTAGAATTGAATAATTCTCGGGTCAAAAGTCAAATGTCCGAAAACTGGGTTGACAAGAGATACCCTAAGTCATAAAAAAAATTTAACTATAGCTAATATACCACGCTGTCTAGCTAGTGGGGTGTGCCTAGTGTATCAACGGAACAGTGGTAGATGAAAAAATCTTCTTCTGGATAAGTTAAAGCCAAAAAGTCAGTCCACCATGTTATACCCCATTGATTTAATAAACTTAAAGTTTATGGCATCTTAATTGTAGTTTTATTATTATTATTATTATTTATTTATTTATTTAGATTCAATCAATAATGAGTGAAGGTTTAATAAATTTAAAACCAGTCTTCATGCTAGGGCATAGGATGAAAAAAGGATCAAATGTGCTGCATTGATGAAACGTGAGCTCAAGTGGATCCCATCGAAGTGGACTCACATGTAGAACATTTTTCCATTCAAATATCACCATCTGCATTTTTTCTAAAATTTGGACCATTTATCATTTTGTTCTTGACGATTCTTTGCATGACTGATATGCTTGTGCATGCATTCAAAGTTGCTGTTCTTCCAATTTTTAAAAATAGCGGTTGGGCAGTCTACATTGGCGTAAATCTGCCGGTGCATGTGTATGGCCGATGACCCGATCATGCAAGCCTTGATGTGTGGGGGACTAACATAAGATCCTTAGCTGGGAAGAGAGATTTTTCAGAGAGTACTTTTCTTCACGGGAGAATCTAGAGGAGAGATTTCTCAACGACCAGTTTTCAATCCATGAGTCATCGACTTTCCTACTTTTCAACCTTTCTTTTCCATGTACAGCCACAGTAGCCTTAGCCTGGCCTCCCCACTTTTCACATGTGAATTATTTTTTACTAACATGTCTGAGTAAAGTGTGGGTTGTGTTTCCTCCTGTGCGAGTTCTTATCCACTCAGTGTCAATGCTCTAACTCAATAGATGTGAGTTCTCTCCTTACACATGAGCTCCTGTTACCTCGCATTTATTATATTATACGTGGAGTTTCCATCACCTTATACATATGAGTATCTTAGGGTCCAACCCCTTCGCGGAATTACAAAAAATTGTTTTTTGGGGATCCATGTTAATTCATTCAAACGGATGCAACCTTTGGTTTTGAATTAACAAAAAGCAGCCTTAAGAATCAACTTCAAAAATCAATTTCTCAAAAGTTGCAATGTGGCGAACCTCAATGAATGTGATTGGAAGGCTCAGTGTAAATTAGAGGGAAGGGGACTCAGAAATATTCCTTGGAAGCTGGGTTACCATGGAAAAAAAATTATCTTGAAAAGCATTCAAAAATCTTAAGTAGTTTTCAAAAACTTTTGGAGGGGTTATGTCTCCTTACCCTCTTGTTTGGGCCCTTAATTAGGAGTATGCCAAATATCACTATTAGATTATAATCATTTGTTTAAAGGTCTCAAAATCCAAACGAATGGTTGTAACCATCAGACCATGCTAGTAAAACACGCCCATGTTTCGCACGAGCATTTCAACTCATAATATAAAAATGTAAAAAAAAAATTAAGAATCTAAAATATGATTTTTGTAAAAAAAATGTATTGAGATGGAAGATTTATAAGAAACTTTTGTTGTGAAATTTCAAATTTATGAATGGATTTGGTCGTGAGCAGGTCTGGTTCAGCGCAAGCAAGTGTTTTCAGGCTTCGACCCAAAGTCAGGCTCGTGGCAAATTATTACCATTTAAAAAACTTAACAAAAAAAAAAGAAAAACATCTTTGGTATTGGAAAAAGATAAAGTTAGATTATTTATGTAAATAATAGAATCAAGCCATAAAATCAAAAACTGTACTCAGTGTCGACGGATCATAAGATCAATATCATGTGTTTTATACATCAAAAACAAAAAGTATTCAAATAAAATTACAATCAAACTAAAGACAGACAAAAAAATCCTTAAATCTATACCAAATTCTTTCTTGAGGACTTTACGGAAAAATTCTCTTAGACCCTGTGCACGAAAAAAAGACCCTATAATTTAATGCAAATAGAAAACATCCTCTATTTATTTTTTTTTTCTTCTTCTTCTTCTTTTTTTTTTCTTTTTGGCTTCTTTGACCAAGCATACTCAATTGATGTATTGGAATCCTTGAAGTTTTCTCATTGGGATCCAATGTAATGTTTGGTTAGTATCTTTGCATTCATTTGATTTTTTGGAACGTGTTCTTTTTATTTGAGGAATTTGATTAAATTTGAAATTAACATCATGTAATGGCACACGAATTAGGTTTTGTTTAAAATACTACTTTGTTTTCATCCATTCATATAAAAACCATTGAATTTGTTATTTAAGAATGAATTGCTTGCTCAGAACATTGGATTTTCAAATAGGTTTAAAAATGAACGAGATGTAATTAATAACATTGATAATGAAGCCATTATGCAACGATTTCAAAATATGAAAACCCGTCAAGGGCAATTGTAATTTTTTATATATGCATTTGAATGCTTTTGTTAAGACATTAATATAAATATGCTAGATTTCCTTTTGTATATATATTTAATAGAGCTTATAGAATTTATGTTTTTTTTTACTACCCTGATAAAAATTCCTGGAGCAGTCACCGGACATGAGAAAGAGTACAAACTATTGTGTGTGTGTGTGTGAGAGAGAGAGAGAGAGAGAGAGAGAGAGAGAGAATTAGGTCCAAGCATGGAAAAAGAGATCTAAGTTGGAAAAGTTTCAAACAATTTTTTTCTGAAAAATATATCATAAACAACAAAAATAAGCTAAGAGAATCTAGATGCTACAAACACAAAAAACATGTAAAGAGGAATAGAAGAATAAAAAACTATTTGAGATTTATGATGGTACTGAAAAATGAAGAGGAATATACATGAGAGAGAGAGAGAGAGGAGAGAGAGGTTGGGAAGTGGAGAGACAAATCATTGTGCCAATGGCTGTTAAGTCCATGAAACTGCATCATAAACTCATTATTTCATACAGAATTATGCACTTAATTAGGTTATATGTATTGTTTTTTATTGAATTCCATCATCTCATGCATTTTCACTTCAAAGTTGAGATTTCAATCAATTTGTATACATTCTCTACACCATTTCAACATTTTATACAAATTCCTAAATTTTCAGAAGAGTCCTAATCCCATCAAGATTCTTCACTACTTCTCCATTTGAGATAATTTTCATAGGAAATTAGAATTTTAGGACTCACGTACCATAGGGAAGATTTTGACAAGAGTCCCAGTTGGATCAGGACTTTGACATGGGACCCACTTCGAAGTTCAAACAGTCATCTTGGGACATGTATTAATGAATTGAAGCTAAAATGGAACAAGGAAATAAGGAGAAAGAAGAATTCACTAGTGGAAACCACCCCCCCCCCCCTCTCCCTCGCAACCCACAAACCGACACACACACACATACACGTGCTAGGGTTGACTATAGAGTGGGGCTCCACTCAGTTTTTGCACACTCAATTTAACTATCTCTAAAGATAATTCTAAAGAAATTTTTAAGAAAATCCAAATTTTGAAGACTTTGTAAAGAAAAAGAGAATTGCACCAACCAGAAAGGGGACCCACTCCATGGTGGATGTCCCACTCCCCCCTTTATCCTTTTCAACTTGAATTTTTATGCCAGAGAGAATATTCTCTCTTAATTTATCTCCACTTATCTTTTCAAGAATCCAAAGAAAGAAGAGATGATGAGAAACTCCATCCCCTTGGACGTCCAACATGGGTCCCAGCCTTATCTCATGCACATTTTCTAGTCTTATTTTCATTATGCACAAATCTCAAGCCCCGCACTACTAAAGTCTCTGAAAATCAACACCATGGAACAATAATCTTAGCACATCTCTAGTGGGACCACATGTGAAGATTAGCCAAGCCATTCAAAGAGTTTTAGAAGCTTTACATCTCATTCTCATCCAATCCCTTTCGAACAAGAAGCCTGCTCAATCCCTCTCTCTTTAAAAAATTGAAGGTTTTTTTTAGAGAGATCCTCTAGAATGGATTAATGCCAATCAATCTCAATATGTGTGCAAACAATCAACCACGCAGCGGAAATAAATCAAACCATAAGCATACATCACAAGAAGACACAGATTTTAAGTGGAAACCCAAACCGGGAAAAAACCACGATCAAGAATGCACTATGAATCATATTACAGTTATAAGAGAATACTCACAACCCTTATTCAGTTGCTCCTAAACCTAAGGACCTTGTGATTCTCTTACACTACTCCCTGCTGCAACGACCGCTTGCCGTTCTCCGTGACAGATCCAAGACACCTAAACGCCTTTTAGATGTTGTACTTGACTCCCTAAAGCAATCTTCTACACTTAGAGAAGTAGAAGACAAAGATCTCTAGAGCAGAACTTCAGTCCTTCAACTCTCCAATGAAAGAAATTAGATAAGGTGATCTCCAACAAGCAATCTTCTTCTTAGAATATTGAGATCTGAGTTCCACACCTTAGGGTTGAGAGAAAATCCTCTTTTATAGCTCCAAATTCGTGCCTCACAAGGATATATCGATCAGGAAAGGAGTTGGCATCAAACAGGTAAGTTTCCTTTTAATTTGGACTGAAAAATCGCAAGTCAAAGTTTCCTTTTAATTCGGACTGAAAAATCGCAAGTCAAAGTTTCCTTTTAATTCGGACTGAAAAATCGCAAGTTGGTGCACTTTCTGTACTTGCTCGATCGGTCGGATAAATTGCCCGATCGGTCGGATTAAGGTTTTGTCCGAATGAAAATTTCAGCATTTTCCTGCAAACTTCCAGAAGCCATAACTTTTTCGTGTCAGCTCCAATTGAGGCGGTCTTAGGCTCTACGAAATCTTCTTGAAACAAGCTTTCCAATGGTGGGTCGCATGCCCATATCTAACGCTTGGTTTGTGAAATATGATCTTTTAATCCATGTTGTCCGTAGAAAACCACTTCAATTTGTCGCTTTTTCTTCTATTTCTTCACTTCAATGCATCTGGTGAGTCAAACCATTATCCATACTCAAAGATATATAAAAGATTTTAAAAGACAAATGTTATCTATAAAAGATCTACTGATATTCTTTTTAATGGAGAAGTAATCTTTTGATAGGAGCAAATTAAGATGAAGCTAAGTAATCTGTCTTTTTTATTTATGTTTGTTATTTTGTTTCTTTTATTATTGTCTCTTTGAATGGTTTTTTAATAGAATAATAGAAATGTCTTCATGTTAGAAGGGGCAACTACTATTTCTGACTTTTAATAAAATGAATTTGATCGTCTATGCTTAGATTTGATAGGTTATGCTTAGGACTTTGTTTCCTTTGATAGTCTATGCTTATTTTTTATAGGTGATGCTTAGGATATTTATTTTTTATGAAGTGAAGGAGGTCTTCAGTTTTTTGATATATTTTTAATTAAAAAATTATTTTTGCGAAGGACAAACTTTTAGGATAAGAAACATCTACTTTTTTCTTATCTGAGTTATATGTGAGAAAAAAGGTAGAATAATTACATGACTTAAATTTTTTGATTTATATAGCGGATTCTGGCTACTCGGATGTGTTTGCATCATTTATTGTCTTTACCTTTAATTGCTTTAGCTTTTTAGTTTTCTAGTTCCACTTCAAATCAAACTCTTGATTTATAATTTTTGGTTTAAAAATTCAGTTTTTAATTTTATTTGATATAGTTCTCTGTGGTACTGAACTATTTTTGCCATTGCCTACTACTGTTAACTGTACACTACTGATTTAAAATCACATTCGTGGCCATGACAGATTTTTCATCTGGAAATCGTTTTCACTTGATCAAATGAGAAGGTTACCACAAAGAAAATGTAATAATGGAGAGCTAGTTATTAGAGTTTGGAGTGGTTGTTATAAAATTTCAAGAGTCACGCAACAATTGTTGTATATTAGTGTAGGGAATGGTTATGCATCCAATAGCTAAGAGTAGAGTTAAAATCAATTATGAGGAGTTGTTAGTGGTCATGCATCCAATAATTAGAGTAAAGTAAAAAACAATTGGCTAATTTCTCAATTGAAATATGTTCGCCTGATATATAATATTAAAATCGATTAATGGGCTGTCTATTACATTAAAAACATTTAATCTCGATTTACGGTTATGATTGACTTACATAAAGATTGAAACTGACATGTTAGATTGGACATATTACTTCACCAAATGCCGTATTTCTTGTTTTTTGAATATTCAACAGGTTGTGATCCTAGATATAAGAGGTAGAATGGTTGGAGATCCTTTGATTCCTTATCTATTGCCCTTGTGGAAACCCCATAAATCAACAGTTTGGATTTTATAAACATATATATATTTATATAGGAGAATGTTAATATACATCTATATCTTATCATAAGGTGAGGGACATTTGCACAATTAAAAACATTCATATACAAAAGATAAAAAGATATATAAAAAGGAGGAATGCTTATTTATAAAGGGGCCATATCACATGTACTAAATGTCCGTGCCTAATTGTTAGGAGAAACAATTTCATGTTGCTCAGTTAAAGTGTTTTTTAACATCTTTCCTTTAATCTAAGGTATATGAAGCTTACCTTTGTTTGATCTAACTCACTCATCATATGCCCCTTCATATGTCAAGGCAATGGCCAATTCACTCTAATATGAAACATCTCTTTATATTATCTTATACAATATCAATCTAACCGTGTGCATGATTGAATGACTTTAACCTAATAAAAGTGAGCTTTCCATAAGCAAAATCAGATGCTTAGCTGCCTTTGGCCCCACACCAATAGAAACATTGGGTCATTTGTCAAATGCTAGCAGTTGAATAAATGAACAAGAAAGAGAAAGACAAAAAGGATAAAATTATTTAATTAGCTTTAATCCTATAAGAAGTGTTCTCATTATACTCCAACTGTGAGAACTTTTTATTAGCCCACTTATAGGTCCCATTTGGAGATGGGACGACGGAAATGGAAAGATCTATGTGAGGGCACCATAAATATATAGTTTGGCACCAATCACATGTTTCTAACACCTTTATCCGTAGTTCACAGATTCAGTCCATACGAATTAGTGCACAGTCGATCCAACGATTCAATAAATTCATATTTGATTGAAACTTGAGGGTTGTGACTATTAGGGGATCCTTGTTTTTTGCAAGATTTGGAGTAGGTGATAAATGAGCCTCACCTAGACTTCTTACAAAACAGTGGTGAGAACTAATTCTCACGGGATTATTTCCCTTATTTAATAATTGGACCATGCAATAGTTACAACTTTTAAAAGGGAAGATGTTAGTGGGTTCCACTTGAGCAGAACACTAGATGTGTGTCGTACGTCATTATTGGTAACTTCACTAATAAAATAAAGTGAAGTGAAGGATCGAATTAAGAGACAATAAAATAAAAAGGGTCAAATAAAAAATTGATAAAATTTTATCAATTAGTGAAATGAGAGTATAGTTTTTCTCCTTTGAGAAAAGATGACTTTTTTTAAAATCATTTAGTGATATAAAATAAAACTTTTTGACTTTTTTGATAAAAAGTAAAGATATTCTTTGAAATATGATATTTTTTTCGATTTGATCTCCTTTCTTTTTATTGTCTCCTGTGCTGCCGCTTCACTTCACTTTACTAGGAAAGTTAATTTACTAAATGTCTTGGAACACTTTTGGATAAGTGCTTGGAATTCCTTGTTCATGGAGCCCATCTGCCAAACATGCGTTTGGGGCCCAGACTTGTGCAACTCCTCAGCTATGTAATAAGAACAGGACCATTTAATAATGGTATCATAGTCAATAGATGAGGACCAGTCATCCAACTCCCGAGTGTTTGGTGGATTTCAAACATAGGAAATATGAGATTGTGAATTCACCCCTTGAAGATGGGTAGAGAAATCCTTGGGATGTTGTCTTGTCCTTTTCATGAAGAGCTAGCTAGGAAGGCAAGATACTCGTTGTGGGGCCCACTTTTGGACTCTACCATGGGTTAGTCTCAGGTCCACGGGAATGCCTTACTGTGGATCAGGCAAAGGTAAAAATCCATAATCGTAACTATAAATTGGAGCATGGTTAGTTTTTTTTTTTTTTTTTTTTTTGGTAATAGAGTATGGTTACTTGAATGGAAATGTGGACCCTTTATTATATCTGATGGAAAATTTTCCGTTTTTTTTCACATTGGGCCCCTCCAAAGTTTGAAAAACCTCGGGGTGTTATTGAAAATCTTAATATTTCTTTTACGGCGGCTCCCCAAGATTTTATTTTTCTTTACATAGTGGTCTCCCAGGGCAAATTCTGAGATTCTGCACTATGAGTTGGAATAACATTGAGGAATCTTTTCCACCCAGAAGTTTCCACGTGTGGACGTGTCATTGTCAACCTAGGTCCCTTGAATTTCAAGGACCCCAAATTCATAGATGGACTGAGAAAATTTTGCAGGATAGCATTTACCAATTGGCAACTGTAAAGAAGTAATGTGGGTGAGTAACGTTGTTATACTTCACCAAAGATGACCATCACATGGTCCAAATTTCCGTGTGGTACTCCTGCGATCTAGGACGTTGTCGGCTTCTCTCTTTTGGTGTCCATTATATATGTGACGTAAAAGCTTACGATACTTCGCATGGAAAGCTGTCCATTATATGTGACGCAAAAGCTTACGATACTTCGCATGGAAAGCTGTTTCTTGTGCGGAAAGTATTCTAGCATTGATTCCACCTAAAGGGCGAGTTGTGATTATTATTGTTTGAGAACGGAGGAGTGCTAGTGCTCGGAGCGTTTTTAAGGGTAAAAACGTTCTTGTTTTTGCAGATTAAGAAAATTTAATAAAGAGAAGTAATTAATGTTATTTTTTTTAAAAAAAAGTCTTCATATGACTAATCTCTCATTTGAAGATGGAAAAAGGATAAAAATATTTTTTTTAAATGGGGCATTCCTAAAAATTTCTCTTAAAAAAGATAGATAAAAATATTTTATATTAGTGGAGAAAGTCATGCCAACTTCATTGGAATCTAAATGCATTTATGTTTTCTTAAAGTTTTAGTTGAAACATCACTATTATCATAATCATCATTAACGTTATCATATCATACATAGATAAGAACTAGGATAAAAGAGTTTTCACAAAAATAAATTGAAAATCCCATCTGAATTCGGTGAAATAAACTTGAATCATTTGCTAGCTAGATAAGTTTTGGGGTCACAAATTCTAAATCTATTACATGTCGGGCTGCATAGACTTTGAGTTGGGGTTTGTTTGGGGATGCAAATGAGTCTGGTTTGAGTACGAACCATCACGGATCCGGACCTAGATCATTCTTTACACATCTAGATCTAGATTCAAATTCAAATCTGACTAGGGATCTACATGTTGTATTCGAATTTGATGTCAACTTTTATTAAAAAAAATCATCTAATCCAAATCTGAATCTGAAATAATAAGCAAAGTACATTAATATACTTCAATCCTATGAGAAGTGTTCTCACACACCTATTGTGAGAACTTTTTATGGGGTTCACTTGTAGGTCTCATTTGAAAATGAGACTAGGGGGATGAAAAGATTTATGTGGTACCACCCCAAATATCAAGTTTGACCCCCAATCAAATATCCATAACCTCTTTATTCATGGCTCGCAAATTCAATCTATTCGGATTCATACACAACAGATCCAACGGTCCAATAAATTTGAATTTAACCAAAACTTAGGGCGTGTGACTATCTAAGAAGTCTTTGTGTATTACAAGATTTGAATTGGATGATAAATGAGCTACCTAGACTTCTCACAAAAAAGTAGTGAGAACTAATTCTCATAAGATTATTTCCCTAATATAATTGTATCATTCGATAAAAGAGCTCCAAGGGAAGCATTTTAAATATACAAATGAGGCTATTACATGGTACATGAATTGAAGGATTTTTACAAAAAGAAATCTCAAATACATGGTATACAAATGAGGCTATTACATGGTCCATGAATTCAAGGATTTTTATAAAAAGAAATCTCAAATACATGGTATACAAATGAGGCTATTACATGGTCAAGTCTTAATCTCGTAAGGGATAAAGTAAAGGGCAATTTGGTTTCAAAAAATGATGTTTATTGTATAAGATATTGTTGACCATTTTATGTATTTGAGAATGCTTTTGGAGGTATAAGGATATTTTAGACTTCTTTTTATAAAAATCTCGTAACTGAATTTAAGTTGCCTTTTAAATATGAGTAAAAATCAAAATAAGGAGTTCCTTAATCTATGCATATTTTTAATACATGAGTGTAATTTCCATGCATCTGAATCCTTCAGTCAAAATATATAGCAATTTATTTTCAGATTCAAACATTCTAATGCATGGATTCAGACCCAAGCCTGAATTTCTTTAAAATTCAAAATTAATTTTCATATCCATTGACTAAAATTTGGTGAAGTGGCATAAGACTTGATTCTGCTTTTCATGTTTTGTGTTCTATTCTAAATTGGCTCTCAAATTTGTTTGGTGTGTGTGGATTTAGCAAATGCCACACGGTGGACTAGCCTTGTTGGTTAAAAGACCACAAATACCCATGTCAATAAAAAGAAAAAAAAAAGATTCATACCCGCTTTATTTGCTACTGGAGATTTTGCATACTCCAATAATCAAATACCCAGTTTGTTTATGCGTATGAGTGTCGAGTGAAAAGGTATCAGACCCCAACCATAGAGGTCCCGAATAAAAAGATGTCACCATGCCCCCTAATAAAAGCGATGTCATCGTGAACCTACCACCGGGCAAAAAACACAAAAATGGTTTAAACATTAGTATCTATTGTTGGTTTTTTTTTTTTTTTGGGTGGCGGTGGGGTTGGGTTCATAATTTTTTTTTTTTTTTGGTGGGGTGGTGTCATAATTCTTTAAGGTTGTAGAGCTTTTTCCCTGCTTGCTTGTGGTTGTTGTCCAATGTACCTTTTTTACAAAAACAAATCTAAAGAAATAATTGTGATGAATGCGAAGAATAGTTAGTGATTTTGTCTATTGCCTGCCCTGTTGATAAATGGCGCGGATTCTGTCATCTCTGCAAAAATAGATGCATAGTACTCTAAAGGGTTTGTTCCTTGAAAAATCCCCCTTTTAATGTCATTATAGAACAAAAAAGACTCCCGATAGTTTTATGTCCTGGAGTGGTCCCTAGGCCTTTTTCTATGTTTTTTTTTTCAATAGTATTCATGGGCAATGAAATTTATGCTTAAGAGTAATCCTTTTCTTATTCCTTTTTCCTCTTCCTCATGTCTTCTTCCCTTTCCTCTTCCCCATATTTCCTTTGGATTCTGTCTAAGGCGATAAGGAAAAAACCAAGAAGAAGAAAAAGATAAAGAGAAAATAGAAATAAAAGAAAACAAGAAGACAAGAAAGAGGAGGAAGGAAAAACAAAAGAGAAGAAGAAGAAACGTTGAGAGAAGAAAGAGGATATGAGTGGTTTAATGAAAGGTGGAAGAAGAAGATAAGAAGCAGAACAGATAGGGGAATAGAAAAGAAAGGAAATCCAAAAAAGAAACTGAAACAATAAAAAACAATAGAGAAGAAGTACTCATTCTGTTTGTGGTTTGCTTTGGGTATATCATGCCTGAGCTTAGATGTCTATACTCAAGCATAATATACCTAAAGTAGAATCATTGTTTTTTTTTTTTTATACATTGTTGATGTGCAACTATATCTATGCTCTCTACACACAGAGATGGGTTCTACTTCTCCATCTTCTTTTTGTTTCAGTTCCTCCTTTTGATTCCCTTTTTTTTCTATTCTGTTTCTTTCTCTTTTTGTTTTCTCATCTTCGTCTTCCACCTTTTATTAAACCACACACACACACACACACACTCTCTCTCTCTGTCTCTCTTTCTCTCTCTCGCCCGCCCCCCCCCCCCCCCCCCGCCCCGACAACAACACAGCCTCACCCAACGTTTCTTCTTTTTCCTTGTTCCTCTTCTTCTCTTTTCTTCATCCTTCCCCATCTTCCTTGTCTTCTTGTTTTCTTTTGTTTATGTTTTCTCTTTTTCTTTTTTTTTCTTAGTTTTCCCCTCCTCGCCCCAAACAGAACCCAAACAAAACATAGAGAAAAGGAAGGGGAAGAAGAAATGAGGAAGAGAAAGAAAGAATGGGGAAAGAATTATACTTGAGTATAGATATCGCTGCTCATATTATATTAAAATAAAAAAATGAACAGGAAATGGCCCAGGAGACCACTCCGAGCCATAAAAATTCCAAGGTCCTTTATGTTTTACAAAGACTTTAAGGAGGTTTTTCCAGGAAAAACCCATAGTCTAGATTTTTTATAGTAGGGCCCGATGTTCTCTGTGGAGTACAAGTTCATATGGTCTTAGTACACATATAGAGAAGTCCTTTCATTGATAGCAAAACTCGTATCATGTGATTGTAAAACTGTCACCCCGGTGCCCAATTTTTTTGTTTGAGGGGGCTAATGATAGTCAACTAAAAGAGTAAATTATTATTTTATTATACTTTCCACACATTAGTGGCAAAAGAAAAAAGCAATTCAATTATATATTTGTATTCATCTCTAGAAGAGTATAAGAAATTAATGTTTTGGATAAAGCAATATGCAAACAAATCCATTATATATCTGTGTTCATTTCCGTATATATGAGAGTTTTTATAAAAGAATTTAGGGTTTATTTAGCAGTAGAAAAAAAGTGAGAAGTGAAAATTTCCTTCTAACTAAAAGTTAAACAAATTTAAATGTTGAAGATTTCCTATAAATAATGAAATTGCATTTGTTAATTGATCCATATTTAGTATTTGCTATAGAATAAAAATATACTGAATATGCTTTTTTTTATTTCAATGTCAAATTGTATTTGTAGCAATTTTATTACAAGAGGTGCCAAAGTATAATATATCTCTACTCTCATCATTCTTTTTACAAGTCGCTGATTTCTCATATAGACAAATTCGAAATTGGGCATTTCAAAAAGTCTTTTTTATAGATTTCTGTGAAGTCTATTAAAAATAAATCTATGCAATCTGTTGAAAAAAATAACTAACAAAAGATTTCACGAAGTTTGACCCATTGTTGTGTAGGCACTGTGATTAGAATCAATCTCTGAACCAAAATATCCTTTAATCTTAATTCAAAGTATCATTTAATCTTAATTCATTTGTTTTTTTTCTCAAATTAAAAACGATACTACTTTCTAAAATCCAATCTAAAACTCTTTTCTAAAATCCTAACGCAAATTACAACCACAAACAACTAAATATTGTATCAAAATTACAAAAAAACAAAAAAAAAGCTAACAATCAATAACATGCATTAATATGTAAAAATCAATAATGACATATTAGATGCAAGTCTCCTGCCCATCTCTATCTAAACATTTGGTTAATTTTCTTGTTGAAACAAAGCTCGATTTCATCAAGAGAATCCATTTTAGTAATGAAGATTTTTAGAAATGTTGGGTTTTTAGAAAAGCCACGAATTTCTTAAAAGTCTTTCATGAATCAAGAGAACTCATTTAAAAAAATGAAAATTTTCAAAACACAGGATTTTTAAAAAATTCACTCATTGCTAACATCACCATTTTTGAAAATTTTTTTTGAGACTAAGCACCTAACAAAATAGCCCCTGCAACAACTAAAACTTGTTTAGGATTTATATGCAAGGAATGAGAGAACTGTCACGATGTGCGCTTGCAGTGACAAACCAAGAATTTATACTTGGGTGGGGCAAATGATGGTTAGCTATAAAAGTCAATCATACAATGGGCCAAGAGTTTCAATCTCTCTACTCTCCAAGACTTTTATTAGAATAAAACTAAAAAATAAGACATAATTGATTTTTTTTACTCAAAACCCAGTACTGAAATCAACCATAGGAAACTGAAAAAAAAATGAAAAATCACTTACATCCACCCTTTCTAAGAAACCTTTGATCTAACTATACAATTAAAAATGAAAAAAAAGTGATCTAATTATCCATTTTCACTTCTCTTGCTACATGTTGGGGTCATCTAAAATGGTTAATTTGGGAATTCTAGTCATTTATCTGCGTAAACCATGGTGCATAGGGGTTTAGATCTAAATGAAGTTTCTATCAATAAAAGAATTAAACAAAAAACAAATGATTATGAGTACAAATAGGAAGCCCCATTGAAGTTCCCTTATTAGAAAGCTACAAAGGGGAGGCATTGTACCCTATCTGATGTAACACAAATGAAAGAAGAATTAGTCAAGCAATGCCCTTTTCTATATAAACATCCATCTAAAAAAGAGTTTTATTTGCTTAAAATTTACAATACTCGGAATTTATTCTAGATTGTGATTCAATTACTACTTTTATTAAGTAGAAAAACAAAACCAATCAATCATACAAAGAAGACAATACACAATTTAATATAGAAACCCAAATGGGAAAAACCATAAATCTAAAGTGGACAAAATAAATCATTAACCTTCACAGTACAAGATATACTCATAACCATAGAGTCAGTCCCTCGACACAATGCATTATAGTTGTTCTTACTAAAATCCTCGACACGCAATCCCTTAGTGCCTCGCTATCAGTTCTTGATCTCCACAACAAACACTTCTCTATAGTGAGAGAACAACCTTATATAAGAAAATAGAAGCCACAAATCTCCTACGAAGAAGTAGAAGTATCAATTCTAGAACTTGAGATCTTCGACCCAATTTCTCATGAAAGCTCTAGACAATATCTCCAAAGGTAGTCTCAACTTAGAACTTGGAGATCTTTACATATTGTATTGTTTATACGGTTGATAGGAACCTTCTTTTTATAGCCTAAAGTTCTTGCCTTACGGTTGAAAACCAAATCTAAATAAAACAAGCGGTTCTGACACAAATAAGAAACAAATCTGTGGAGGTCAATGAGCTTCTACCACATGCGCGCTCGAACGTAGGTGAGCACTCACTTGAGCACATTCTTCACGCATCCAGTTATTTGTAATCTGTCTTATCAGGCTTTTAGCGCGATATTCATGGGCTTGAGCATAGTTGCCTCCGTTTGAGCTTACTAGAGTGTGGGAGCATGTCCCCTCGATCGCATTCAATAATTTGTATACTTCTTCAATTTCATCACTTCCAACGACGCTATCAAAAATCCATACTAAAAAATATAAAATACTTATCAATAGACTAAAGTTTTGTCCAATGCATGAATTTAGTTAAGAAAAAAAACTTTATAATCTCCCCCTTTCGTAATTCATGGACAAAACTTTATGTACAATCAATTTACCCAAAAAAATATAAAAATATATGGAGAGTAAATTAAAATTGTTGCAACCAATTGCAAATACTATCATCAGGTCTGCAACTAATAGATGAACACAATATTTGTGCAATTCAGCTCTATCCAATTTGAAGCCACAACTGAAAATGCATCCATCTTCAACTTTTATGTCTTCATACTAATTGAAATTTGCAACTTCAGTTCCTACTTTCTTCAACACTTTAAAACTCCCTCTCAATTGCTAACTCTCCCCCTTATTGTCCATCATTGATATATTTATGGTGTTATCATGTAGCATCTTTGTCAAGCAAGATCCAGCAAGAGCTCCCCCTGAATGATATATCATATCAGCACTAGGGGTGGGAGCTTGATCTTCTAATCTTTAGCTTTTGAACTTTGGTATCCACACTTGTGAATTAAAGAACTTCAACATAGTGTGTACCAAAATTGATAGCAAGTCTTCCTTTTTAATACAGATTGCACTTGATGTGGGTGCAAAAAACTGAGTTTTCTATTGCTTATTTTTTGGCTGAGCTTTCAGCTTATTCTAATGGGGACAGATGTGTCCTTGTGTTGCACATCAATGACATGTGGATGCTTATACAAATTTAAGAATAGACTTACTCTTTGATACACAATCAATATGTTTCCTCGTTGCAGTATATTGTGCAATGGATGCATGTACAATGCTCTTAACGAAAATAGTTTTACCATAAGTATTTGATATAGAAGCACCATCAGTGTAGCCAAGATCAGTCATGCCAATATTTAGCTTTTGAACACTCAAGATGTAGTTAAGTGCAGTTGAACTAGCATATATCTGGTTCACAGTAACTATTGGAGCATCCAATTTTGTCAATGCAATCTTCAACTTTACATTTAGATCATCAATTTCAGTTCAGTTTTTCAACACTTCGGTTATCAAAGATTCATTCTTTTGTTTTTCAGAAGTCAAACTCCTAAGCAGAAAATCTTTATGACCTTCAATAAGAATGATCTATGCATATGCTTCTTCTAAATTCCTTTTATGAGATAGAATTCCAACATCAGAATCTTCAACTTATTTCACAAGTTTAGCAGCATGCTTGCCCAGTTTTTTGCTTTGACCATACAGAAATTTATACTAAGCTTCCCAGTCTACATTTTCATGTGGTACTTCATTATCATCATTATTTTCATCAGAATTAGCTTCGGATGGTGAAGACGTAGCCATGAAAGCAATAAGCTTTTTTTCTCCTTTTCAGTCAAATCAGGTTCAAGTTCAGGGGATTCTTCTTCTTCCATAGAATGATCAACATCCCAAGTGGCGTTTCAAGGCTTTACTGCTGCTAATTATGGGCTTTTTCTTCTTATTAGTGCATCCAATTATTTGTGATATGTCTTGTTAGGAGCATGGTCTTCTTGGGCTTGAGCACAATTGCCTTCGTCTAGGCCTACTCAAGTGCATTCATTAATTTTTTTTCTTCAATTTCAGCACTTTTAGCAACGTGATCAACATTCAATATAAAATACATATCAATGGACTTAAGTTTTGTTCAATACATGAATTTAGCCAATACAAAAAAAACCTTACACTAGCCCACTAAACATTAATTAAGATGGAAGAGCATCAATTTCTCTAACTTTTTAGTAGACATCCAAACAACCCAATTTATCATATGTATTACCTAGAACAAATTGTAAAATCATTCAAACCAAAATATAACCAAAGACCCACATCAATTTAACTAATGCAATAAAATCACCATAGCAGACATTAGCTATCTCATTGTCCAACAATCATACCAATATCTATCTAACAATTAAAATTGGAAATATTTAATAGCGAAAAGAAAATCCATTTGAAAATCGCACATTAAAAAAATATTTTAGAAAGAAAAGAAATAGAAGAAGGAGAGATACAAGATGATGAATACAAGATTCATTTATAACCCCATTAAGCATCAAAGAAAGACTAAAGTTAATCAAATTCTTAAAAAAAATAGAAGAAAAGAAAAAAGAAAACAAATAGACATAAGGGAACAACCAAATAGAGAAGGAGTAATTCGAGAAGAGAGAAGAAAGATAAGAGATTCATAGAATAGATGATAGATCAATCGAGAAATAGTGAAGAAACTTGCTCTATCGGAGAAGGACACTGGAGTTTGAATCTGCAGGAGAAAAAGCATATTTAAGCAAGATTTTTCTGTGAAGGAGAATTAGGAGAGCCCGATAGAATGTGGTGATTTTCGATTTTGAGGGTGAGGCGTGATCAAGTCTCAAAAGGGGGATGGGCCATAATACCCATAACTCCTTATGAGTATTTTAAAATTTTGACTAGGGCAGCCACACCACCATGCCAATAGGTGGGTGTGCCCCTGTGCACCGAAGTTATATGGGATTATCTGTTTCTGCTTGGGGATGGTGAGAGACAGAGAGAGAGAGAGAGAGAGAGGAGGTTTTGTTCTATGGGTGCTTCGTAGTTTTGTTCCAAGGGGACTAGCCACCCAGCCCATATATAGCCCTAATGGGAGTTTTGCTCCAAGGGGGCTAGCCACCGAACCCATATATAGCCCTAATGGGCTTTTTTTTTCAAGTTTGTTAGGGCCGAAGCCCATAGCCACATACACATAGGTCCACCCCCGCTTGTCTACTCCTACAGTTTATTAAGGGTGGCTGATGCTCTATCACTTTTTGTTTAATTAATTGCAGGTTATTGTAATTTGCAATCAATAAAATCTAAGTAGTATGCTGCTGATGATTGGCGATGGAACTATATATATTTCACAATAACGGCCTCTTACCCGTAAGAGGTATCGATTCTTATTTGTCTGACCAAGGTTCTCCAATCTCACCTGAGGACTCCTTCACAATAGGGCTAAGTGTCCTAGCCCCCTTGGGGTAAACATTATTTCATGGAAGTCAAGAGATGTTAACTATTTGATTCAAAAAGCTAAAATCCTTCCAAGTTGGAATTCTTGACAAATGAGAGAGAGAGAGAGAGAGAGAGAGAGAGAGAGAGAGAGATGAACTTGGTTTCCACTCAAATGCTAGTGTTTTATTATTATTATGAGGTTGGTGTCCTTAAGGTCTTTGACCTAACCTGCTAACCCCTAGTTGCACCACTAAAAACACACAAAAGTACATTAGGTAAATCTAGGGTTGTTTCAAGTACAAGACGTGGGGAGTAAATTTATGCCTGATGCCACTCCACAAATTTCAGGGGGGTCACTCAAATGCAAGTAACCACATTGAAATTATCTTATTAATAGTGCCTACAAAATAAAATATCCATGACAAGGGAAATTACAAAGAAAGAAAACTAAAGAAAAATTATGTCTTTAGAAATAAGGAAAATCAAGTCTTTCCAATCGGCAAATTCTTCTTTTGATAAAGGAAAACCTAATCTTTCTTTAATAGATAGATCTCAACCATTGGATGAAACCAAATAATCTTTGTCAACATGACGATGCTGCTAGGCCCACTTTTTGTGTAAAATTTTTTTGACTCTTTTCATTTTCGTTTAATATCCAAGAAAGCCAATTTTCTTATTTGGAGGATGTTTGGAATTTGGAAACTCAAACTACACACACATGCAAATGGATTTGTAGGAAGCACAAAATCCCAACATTACACAAACAAGCAATTTCCAAAGCTTACTTGGGTGCATGCCATGTATAGAAAATAGGGTGATAGTGTCTATGTATGTGTGTGTGTTTTTTGTTTTTTTCTTTTCTTTTCTTTTTCTTTTTCTTTTGTAAGAATCTGCGTGATTTATGTTGGGTTTGACTCAAAAGGTCCTTATTAGGCCTATGAGTAGTTTGCATTAGGGCCCAGTTAATTAGGGCTAGTCTTACATATTCTCTTCTATGGTTATTTTTTTGTACGCAAGCAAGTAAGCAAGTAGGGCAAAGGGAACACAGAGAAATCACTGTAAGGGGGTGAGAGAGAGATTTCTTCGTAAGGAAATCTTTATGCCTATTGACATAGGCAATATTGCTGAACCACATAAACTGTGTGTTGTATGGTTGTTTGTTCTTTTCCTTGTGTGGCGTTTGGATTGCATATTAAGCCCTAGATAAAGATCTACCAATTGGTATCAAAGCTTAGGGATTTATTAGGGCAAACTTGTGCACGTAATCGCAGATTGCCAGAGAAAGAGATCGGTTTGCCACAATTGGATAAGAGGATCTGGTCTCTTCCCTCTTGTTCATCATCGCCAGATGCTGCAGTAGCTCACAAAAAGGCTTCTCGCATTGCTGGTTCTCGGATTGTGGTTCTTGGTTGGTCTCGAAGAAGCAAAATAGGTTCTGATTTGTTTTGGTTTTCTTAAGAGAGGCTTTGATTTCACCTAAGACAAAGAAAAAGGGCTTGCTGTCACTGCCCCTTTGCCTGTCGCACGCTACCTCCATCTCACCAGGTTGCTGCCGTCCCTGCGCAGTAGTCCCAGTTGCTCGCAGAAGTCGTCCTCAACACCGCAGTTACCGCTGTGCCACTGTCATTGACGAGGAAGAGAACAGGAGCGTTGGGTTTCTGGTTACACGGACCAAAAACAGGGGAAGAAGAAGACGGCCCGGATTCTTATTCCCAGCCAAGTCAGGTCAGGTCGGACTTGAACCGTTTGCGACAAAGCCTAGTCCACCATCCAACTAGTTTTTAGGTTCAGTTGCAAGTCGGATTAGACCAGTTCTGACTGACCTAGTCTAGGAGCCCAGCCTAAAGTAGCTGAGAAGCCAATGACATTAGCAGCAAGGTCAAACAGGCAGTTTGACCAGATTCAACAATCCGAATGCAGTTGTGGTTTTTGGAGTCATTTGGACTAGGAATTGAGTCCCTTTTTTCTAGTGGACTCTTAGTGACGAGATCTACAAAGTTAACGAAGTAGATTGGCAGTTTGGCAAGCAGATATTTGGGTGAGTTTTTTAAACATCTTCAGATTTGTAATGGCCACAATGGAAACTTCTACTACAGGAGGTATTAAATTTGAAATTGAGAAATTTGATGGAAGAATAAACTTTGGCTTATGGCAGAGGAAGATGAAAAATATTTTGATTTAAAAAGGTATTAAGGTGGCATTGTTAGACAAAAAAAAGAAGTCTAAAAAGATAGAAGATGATGATTGGGTAGAAATTGATAAAAAGACAGTTAGCTCTATGCAATTTCATCTCTCTAATGAAGCTATATATAATGTCATGGAAGAAGAGACTGCAAAGGGTCTATGGAAGAAGCTAAAGAGTCTTTATATTGAAAAGAATTTCACAAATAAGTTACATCTCAAGAAACAATTGTATGGGTTGAAGTAGAAGAAGGTTGTGACATGTTGGAGCACATGAATACTTTTTACAGGATGATAAACGACTTGTTGAGGCTCGATGTGAAATTCGATGATGAAGATAAGTCTTTACTGTTGCTGAACTCTCTTCCTGACTCATATGACCATTTTGTGACTACCCTGCTTTATGGAAAGGACATACACAATTTTTGAGAGTGTCAAGCAAGATGATAAGTTCTTAAAAATGCATATTTTTATATACATTTTGGGCCATTTTAAGGACTTATTGAATCAAAAGAGCCTCATTTATTGTGAAATAATGGTTTTCTGCATTAATACATCATTGTAGTGCATTCATCCATAATTTGCCAAAAAATTATCATTTTTTCTTATATTCATGAAACAGGCATTTTTAGAATTTTATTTTTGGAAAGTTTTGGAAAAATTGGTTTTCATTTAAAATGACTCAAGTTTTCATCATCATTTGTTAATTTGGTAAAAAAATTATGCACAATGATGTCATTCATGAGGAATGGGCCCACATCGGGGAGATTGTAGCTTTTGATCAAAATTATTATCATAAATGATAATTCACCGTTTCTTGTAGGAACTTGGTGAATTGGGTTTCATACATTCATATGTGTTCACTCACACATGTGTTGGACATCCAAAGATGATGGGCTCCACTTTCTTTGCACAAAATTTCAAGATTATTTTAAAGATAATTCAAGAAAATCCAAGAAAATCCATGAAGAGCCAAATCAAGAAAGAAGATTTTTGTAAAATGGAAAGTGGCTTTGTAAAATGACAAAAGTGGAAAGATTAGCATATTAGCCAAATTGATTTGTGAAAATCTCATCTCCGAAAAGATCTCCCAAATGAAGTCAAAGGAGAATTTGCTAAGGAAGAAAAAATGATAATTGTATAAAGACAAATGAGAAAAAAGTAAGGAGGAGACTTACTAAACATAGAAGATCTTTTTGCTATAAAGTAGGATCTAATCCTATAAGATCGAATCCAAAGAGAGAAAATTAGATCTAAGGAGGTGAATTAGGGTGGCCAAAACCCTATAAAAAAACACTCTTGGGCATCTCATACTCTTCATGGAATTCTTCCCCTTCTAACCTTCTTCACTTCACTCTCGCCCCTTCTTTCTCTTTCTACACATTGTTCCTCAAGGAGGCTTAGACACAAAGCCACACTACTCCCTTGAGATTCCAACTAGAAGAGATGAAGTTCCATCCTAGTATGTAAGACTTCGATTTAATTTTTATATCTCGAGTAACGTTTGATCATACTAGTAAAAAGTGTTGATTTGTTGCTTTCATTATTCTTCTTGTGATTTAATATATTTCTATTGTGTACTTAGTTGCTTACTTTGATTTATGACCCGAGTTTGTAATGGCCATAGTTGAAGTAGAATTAAAATTGAGTAAAGATTTTTTGGAAGAAATAAAACAATGCTCACTACTTGACCACAACATTTAAATTTTAGCACTACTTCATTTATTTTTCCAGCACCACTACATTTTGATTCCAGCACCACTACATTTAATTGTCCTGCACTACTACTTTTAAATTTTTGTTCTACCACTTTAATTTCTTGTCAGGTCTCATGCATATTTTAATTTTTTTAAAAACATGTTTAGGGCTAACATTTCTATAAATCTATGAAATCAGATTTAAAGAATTGAATGTTAAATGCTTATATGTTAAAAACAGTCCATTATCAAGCAACAATTCTGAAACTATTTGGCCAAGTTTTGCATTCATCTGTTTACACGTTTTCTTTCTTATGTCCTGAGTGCTTGAACTAATTGAGGTACCTAAAAATCTGATCTGTAACCCATTGAATTCAAACCATGTTTCTCGTTGTAAATAGTGCCATAATCTGAACTAAATAATAGCTGAATCATGCATGTGGTTTAAATGGTGAATTTGTGAACTATTCAACTAGTCTTGACATTGATTTCTTGTGCACAAAACTGGGATGTGTCAGATCAGAAAACTGATCTAAATCAGTCCATTAAACCTGATTTTTTAATTTATTTTGGTCCCACTCATCTTAGGCATCACATGTTCATATACACTCCTCATACCCGTGCATTTGATTGTCATAATTGCAAACTATGTTAAGCTCCTTTTTCTATTATCTCATACAACTTTAGGTATAGGAATTCAACTGTAAACATAAGATTAGGCATGATTAGTTTCAGCTAGCATTAGTTTTAGGTTGCATGCATCATTAGAAATTCTGCACTAAGTATTAGGATTGCACGTCACATACACAACATGGTTGTAAATTCTGCACTATCATTTAGTTTGGCATCATAATTAGGTCAGGAAAGTTGGTTTCAGATTTGCATTTTTTTTATAAAAAAAAAAGTCTTGCATGCATATAAACTTAGATTTGATTTATTCATAATTTGGAAAGTTTCATTATTTAATTTTTCCATATTGTTTAACTTTTAGAATTGTTTAATAGTAGGAAGTTTTCGATTTTATTTTAGATTTCTAACCTAATTTAGTTTGCTAATTTAGAAAGTTTATACTTTTTTATGTGTAGTTTCTAATTTGTGTTTAGTTTTATTTTTAGTAAGTTTCTAATTTTATATATTTGTTATTATTGGAAGTTCTAACTTGTGTTGTAGTTTTGCAGCTACTTAGGTTTTTTTAGAAGTTTTAGATTTAGTTTTTTTTTAGTTTAGGAAATTCTTCATTGTTATTTGGTTTGTAATTATTTAATTTAATTTTGAAAAGTAGGAATAGATGTAATCTGTTAGTTTTTTAATTTGGTTAGTTTTAAATTTTTTATTTAGGGGTAGGCTACAAGTTGAAAAGAACCTTAAACACATTCTTCCCTGAAGATCGACCTGATCTCACAAGTTTATTACTACATCGCGGCTCTACACTAGAAGCTCAAGATCAAGTTTTTGGCACCGTTGCCTTGGAGTGCCATTTAAGGTGACTTTTCAAATTTTCCCGATTTTACATTGCTTTTGTGGGTGTGATTTAATTTTGGCATCTTTTTAAAAATGGGAGGACATGCATGGAATGTTAAACCGCCCTAAATTATAATAGGAAAGTGCATGGATTGTTAGAAAGTTCACATCACTCTAATTTTTAGAAACCTTCTAAATGTGACAAAATTATTGTTTTTTAACTCCTTTTGAAAGAAAGTGAACCGAAAGTGACCTAACTACTGTCCTTGGTCATTTTGATGCCAAAGAAAAGCCTTTGTCCCTGTAGTGCACGACAACTTGTTTGTTCAGGGTATTGGTCCTTCAAATGGGTCCATTAAGTGCACCCTACCACTCGCTGGTGGCTAATCTGGCCGGGCTAATTTCATAGGATTGGGTTGGTGAACTTAGGTAAACTTTTCAACCTTAAGAGTTAAATTAATTGCTTTTCTTTTTTAGGTTATTTTTTTAACTTCATCTATTTAAAAAATCCAAAAATTCAAAAAAAATTAAAAAATTGATTCCAAAATGATGGGCCAATAGAAACCCACAAACATGAGGGGACTTAACAATGGCAATCAAATGGAAATGAAATCAATAGTGATGGCCCACCAAATTCCTGGCCTGCCTTATGCGAACAAGAAGAAATTGCAAAGTTACAACGAACAAATTGTTCGGTTAAATCTTATGAACAGAAGTGAGCCAATCACTATGATCATTATTGCATTGAGGAATGCGTGGTGGATTTTAATGATATGATTAGGTCAAATGATCACCCAGTGAGGGGCCACATGATTTCTCATACCCCCACAATTAGTCACCCCTTCAAATATGAACATGGGATTTCAATGGCGGGCCGATTCAAATAGAAACCAATGCCTCGCCACAGTGACATGGGTAACATGTGTGGTCCGAATTGAGATGATCGAACACTTGACAATTGGCGAAACGAGCTCGAAATGGATCATGCCTCTTATCCCCAAGAATTTATTCTGGGCGGGTCGTATGACTACCCCTCACAAGATACATCATATATACCCCCTTTTTCTCATAATCATATGCACTTCATAATTCTCCAATGCCTGAATGGTCATATGAACCACCACCACCTACAAAGAATTCTTTAGAGAATACTTTAGCCAAATTCATTGAGTTCATGCAAAACACCATGCAATCCATTCAAGATAATGCACAATGCATGGAAAACCTAATGACCTCGATTAGTCAAACAACGCTTGAAATGAGAAAAAGAAAGGACACCTATGGAATTGAAACGAAAATTCAACAAGATGATTCTACATTCATTGAAAATCTTGTAGCTATAAAGCACACAAACACATAGTGGATATCCAAGGGTGCACATGAGAACATGGATGATGGTGTGATGCATGAATTAATTGATGAATCATATTAGCCCGCGTGCCCCACTTTTCCTTACTACCACCCATTCCGCTTCACCAAAGAGGAAACTATGCCCTTTTACATAAACCCTTTTTATGATTCAGATTCCTCTAATGGTTTTGGCATTGCAATCTTTCAATTTGATATTCCTATGGTTAAGGAAACCACGAATGCAACCAATGTACCCTAAATAAATTATCACAATTAGGAGGATGACCCCATTTTTCAAATTTCTAAGTCATCCAATTTTCTCTCCTTTGATCCAACCTTGTAGGATTAGATCATACTTAGTAGCAAAAAAATCTTTTGTATTTGGTAAGTCTCCTCCTTGCTTTTCTCTTATTTATCTTCATGCACTTGTTATCTTTCCTTCTTTAACAAATTCTCCTTTAACTTCATTTGGGAGATCTTTTTGAAGATGAGATTTCCACAAATCAATTTGGCTAATGTGCTAGTCTTTCTACTTTTGTTTTTTTACAAAGCTACTTTCCATTTTACAAAAATCTTCTTTCTTGATTTGGCCCTTCATTGATTTTCTTTGATTTTCGTGGATTATCTTCAAAATAATCTTGAGATTTTGTGCAAAGAAAGTGGACTCCATCATCTTGGATGTCCAACACATGTGTGGGACCTACTTCACCAAGCTCCTACAAAAAAATGAATTATCATTTATAATAATAATTTTAATCAAAATCCATAATCTCACTAATGTTCGGCCATTCCTCATGAATGACATCATTGTGCATAATTTTTACTAAATTAACAGATGATGAAAAATTGAGTCATTTCATAAGAAAACCAATTTTGCCAAAACTTTCCAAAAATTAAATTCTAAATATGGCAGGTTTCATGAATGCAAGAAAAACTGATTATTTTTTAACAAATTATGCATGAATCCACTACAATATTGTATAAATGCACAAAACTATAATTTCACAATAAATGAGGTTCTTTTGATTCAATAAGTTCTTAAAATGGTCCAAAATGTATATGAAAAGATTTTCTACCATTTACCCTTATGTTATTCACGTTCCACCCCTAACCAGCATTTTGCTAGTCTCTAGCAAAAACTGTGAATAGAAATTTGAGGCTTCATCATAACCTAATGTAACTTAAAACTAATGCAGTGAAAATAAACATGAATCTAGCACTACTTTCGTTGACACTCTCGACTGCATTTAGCACATAGAGTAAGCCCTTTAAACCCTTAGGTCCCTCATAGTGGATGAGTTGCGTCTCGTGAGGGTTTGCAGTGAAGATACCCACAAAATTCTTTTTTTAAAACCAAAAATAGAAGAATAAAAGAAATTTCCCAAATGAAAATCCATTCATATCGATTTTTCAAAATCTGGAATGATTAAACTTTCAACTTTTCAGTGCTTGGTTCATAGTTATATTTTTAAAAACTTCTTCAAAATCAAACCAAACTTGTGTACACGATGAAAAATGTATACTAAAAATAATTTCAAATATTCCACGATAATACCGCAAAAAACAAAATTTTCCTTCAAGTAGTCTGATCCCCAAAAATGTTAGTAAAAACACAGCTTCTTGTCCAAGCTACTATGACGGCTCTCACACTGTTGTTAAGGGTTGTAAAACTTCTCCCCTACTTACATGTTTGCATACTCTTTTTTTTTCTTTTTCTTAATTTCCTTTCTTACTTTCTTTTTCTTTTGAATCTCTTATGACTATGCAATGTCTATGTCCCTTAAGCTTTCTAATTAACCCATGTAACGAGCGTGAGGCCAGTCTTAAACCAAATGGCTTCAGGACAGTAGGTATGGACATGCCCCTACGGGCTTACTGGCTCGTGTTAAAAAGGTTACGACCTCAAACTAGTCACAAAACATTATTCTTACCAAGACTACTTACTGCGTAGCTCGGTCTATTATTTTCACTTCTTTTTTTAATAACATAACTAATATAGAGAAGAATATTGATCCTTGAATCAAAGGTAGCCCTTTCCATTTTGCCCGAATTAATTTACTGGTTTTAGCAGTCTCATGAAAACCAGTTAGATGAACCAGGAAACAAAACATATTTACAAACTAATTTTGGATTTTCATCTTATTCTCCCCAAAATTCCAAGAGCAACATTAAAGTTTCCTATCCAAACCTTCGTATAAATGTATATATGTATATGTGGAAAACAAGTTTTGGTAATTCTCCGATAGTTTTCCTTCTTTAGAAAAAGCAAACTTTCTTTTTATTTCCTTCTACAAGTATGAAAATTTTAAATTTCTATATATCTTCAAATTACTTCAATTCTTTCGAAAACTTTCTCTTTTAAAACGAAAAATAAATGCCGACAAAAAAGGTCCTAAATTGAAATTTATTTCTAAAAACTAATTAAAATGATAAAAGTAATAGGAAAATAAAAAAATTGTCTAAAATTGGACATGCGTGCTTGTTCCCACCACCCAACCTAAGATAAACATCATCCTCGATGTTTATGCATGAAATGCAGAACTGTAGAAGTAACATGAGGAAACATAAATATAAAGGAGGGTACAGAGAAGAAATCACGTGAAGATGTGTTTGAGCTACTTCCTGTCCAAGGTTAGACAAAATAAAAAAAATAAGAACAAAAAGACAAAAAGCTACTCTAAAAGGAAATATTTACACTAAAAAAAAAGAAAAAACCTACATTACTAGATTTGAAACCATGAGCCCACTCGTATACCAAATGAAATTTTCCTCCACACAGTTCACTAAAAGTACAAAAAAAGAAAAAAAATAATAATATGAACTTGAAGGACGATGAACATAAGGACCGCATGTTACATGTGTGTGTGTGTGTGAGGAAAGGACCACCAACAAAATTTCTTCCTTTTCCCATAAAAACGGATCTTTGTATGGTAGGAGTGGAAGACTAAATAAACAACTGGGTAGGCCGAGGACCTCCCATGCCATACATTCTTTTGAATTGATTTCCACAATCTGTTTAGGCATGAGCTCAAAATATTCTAAACTGTCAGACTCAGGTGTCTAAATGGCACTAGTATTCTTCAATTCTACAAGTTTTTGTGAATAACATTGAGGGTCAAGAAATGTAAGGGCAATTTCTCTGAGGGTTATATCATCAAAGTTTATGAAGAATTCAATACAAGATTCCAACGATCCCAAATTGTCTGACTCAGAAATCTGAAAAATGGGGTCATCCTCCCAATTGTAATCTTTCATTTAGGGCACATTGGTTGCATTTATGGGTTCCTCGATCATAGGAATATCAAAATTTTGAAAGACCCCAATGCCAAAATCATCAAAGGAATCTGAATTATAAAAGGGGTTTATGTAAAAGGGCATAGATTCCTTTTTAGTGAAATGGAATAGTGGTACTGAAGAAAAGTGGGACACATAGACTCATGTAATTCATCAATTTGTTCATGCATCACACCATCATCCATGTTCTCATGTGCACCATTGGATATCCACTGTGTGTTTGTGTGATCCATATCTACAAGATCTTCAATGAATGCGGGATCACCTTGTTGAATTCTCATTTCAATTCCAAGGGTTTCTTTTCTTTTTCTCATTTCAAGCGCTGTTTGACTAATCAAAGTCATTAGGCTTTCCATCTATGATGCATTACCTTGTATGGATTGCATGGTGTTTTGTGTGAGTTCAATGAATTTAGCTAAAGTATCCTCCAAAGAATTCTTTCGAGGTGGTGGTGGTTCATATGACCATTAAGGTAGTGGAAAATTATGAGATGCATATAACTAGGGAGAAAAAGGGGTTATATAAGACATTTCCTGTGAGGGGTAGTCATACAACCCACTCAGAGTAAATTCTTGGGGATAGTGTCACAACCCGAGCCTAAGAGTTCGGGGGTTAGCAAAAGCCTAACCAATAATACACGTACTCCCGTACCTGCACACTTAGACCTGGTCCAAATGTACACGTACAAGGGAAGATTCACACGTGTAAACATGTACGCGGAAGCTGTAGATATCAAAACATCACAACATAATATGTAGGAACAGAGTAGAAAACCAGAATTTACATACATAATATCTGACAGTGTTACAAAATGAGACAAAAGACTGTATACAACTTTTAAATGGATGTAGTCATGATATATCTCAAAAGAATAAAGGCTCGTATACAAGATGAGGTCTTGACGCTCTCTGAAAGGAGGGGTCACACCCACTCCTCTAGCCCGGATAGGGCCTCGGGGGTCTCTCCTATAATCTGATTAACCGACGAGGGGTCGGTCTAGATATCTGAGCCTGCAACACCAAGGACAAAACATGAATACAACAATCCAGCAAGGTATAAACAGTAACAAGATAACGCATGCTATCTCTAATCAAATTAAAGAACAGAAGTAAATCATAACATGTCAATGCTTGTAAACTAAGCAATCATGCGAGAAATACAGCATGCTCTAGTGAATCAAAAATACTTACACTAGACATAACTAGTCGGCTACTACACATGCCATATGCTCCCAAATGAGGAGTCTTGTAAACATGATAAGAACACCATTGTCCAGGCCAGGGTACAAATGGGTTTCGAGTTTCCTGAGGTCCGGATTCCCCAAAACATGTCCTTACTGCAGCAAGGTCATATAACTATACCAAAGTCACCCCGTCGAGCTCCTAAGGCTGAGGCAGAATAGTGCCTGACCATAGTGAGTCAATCATGTGCTACACCTCTAATCAAACATGCCAACAAGTATATCATACGTGTATAATCGTGATCAACATACGTGTATACTCAAGGTGTAAGAAATATATCAAATAATCCATCAAAGTGATGTGTAGACGAAATCATATAATTATGTTAAAGAATGGAGGTCAATGCTTGACATGCAAGATGCAGTGCAATGAATCCATACCGAGTCAAGGGTACTTACAATCCAACCCTTATATAAGATAAGGTTTAAGGAAGATTACAACCAAGTCCAATGATTAAGGCCATTTACAGTTCGAGTCAAATCCGGGTCCAACGGAACCATGCGACATCTTTTGCCATTGACACAGTTACAAAATTTAACGAGCTTAACAAAAGACATGTGTTGACACCAAGATGATGCATAAATGACAAGATCTAGGAAAAATGCAAATTACGAAAAAGGGCTTGGTCTGCCTAAACCAGGTCAAACTCAACCCAATTATCTATCCATGACCCACAACAAAACTAAAACAGGAATCTAACACCATTAGCAACAAAAACAACATTAATTAGTGCCTAAACTGGATCAAGTTAGGTTGGAGTGTTACAGATAGGAGGAATGATCCATATCGGGCCCATTTCGCCAATTGTTGAGTGATTAATCATCCTAATTCGGACCACACATACTACCCATGTCACTGTGGCAAGGCCAATGATTTGTATTTGATTCGGCCCGCCATTGAAATCCTACGTCAATATTGGAAGGCGTGACTAATTGTGGGGGCATGAGAAATCATGCGGGGCCCTCACTGGTGATCCTTTTGCTTAATCATTCCATTAAAATCTACCACACATTCTTCATTGTGATAATGATCATAATGATTAGCCCCCTTCCGTTCATAAGATGCAACCAAACAATTTGTTTGATGTAACTTCGCAATTTTTTCTTATTCACACAAAGTACGCCAAGACTTCGGTGGGCCTTCAGTATTGATTCCATTCCCTTTGGTTTATCCATTGTTAACTCTCCTCATGTTTGTGGATTCTCATTGGCCAATCATTTTGGAATCACTTTTTTTTATTTTTTGGATTTTTTTAAATAGATGAAATAAAAAAAAGCAACTAAGTTAACTCTTAAGGTTGAAAGTTCACCTAAGTTGACCAACTTGGTCTTATGAAATCAGCCGGTCTACATTAACCATCATGGAGTGGTAGGGTGCACTTAATGGACCTGTTTGAAGGATCAATACCCTAAACAGATGAATTGTCGCGCGCTAGGCTTTTCTTGGGCACCGAGATGATCAAGGACAGCGGTTAGGTCACTTTCGGTTCACTTTTTTCTGCAAGGAGTTAAAAACAAGTTGAAAAATAATAGCTTTTTTTAAGTTTAGAAAGTTTTTAAAAATTAGAGTGATGTGAACTTTCTAACAATCCATGCACTTTCCTATTCCAATTTAAGGCGTTTTAACATTCCATGCATACCCTCATATTTTTAAAAAGATGCCAAAATTAAATCACACCCACAAAGCAATGTAAATTAGGAAATTTTGAAAAGTTACCTTAAATGACGCTCCCCGGCAACGGCACTAAAAACTTGATCATTGTCTCACCAGTTTATTACTATATCGCGGCTCTACACTTGGAGCTCATGATCACAAGATGTCATCTCTAATGCTACGAAGAAGAAGCCCACTAAAATTAGTTCACATACAGAGGGACTTTTAGTGTAGGAAGGCTTTTGTGAATGTGGCAAGTCCAATGATAGGGGCAAGTAGAAAAGAAACAACTCCAGATCAAAATCAAGAAGCAAGAAAAATCCAGAATTCTTCTTTTGCAAAGAGAAGGGACATTGGAGGACAGATTGCCGGGAAATCAAGGCGACTAAAGATAGGAAGAACAAAACTAGCAATAAAGCTGACAACAGTGACTTCGCCAGTGTTGCTTCAAAAAATGAAGTGAAACTCCTATCTTTCTTACAAGGTAACCATTTATCTGATGTTTGGAGTCTAGATTTTAGTTGTTCTTATGATATGTGCCATAATTATGATCGGTTTGATACCTATGAGCAATGTAATGGTGGTAGTGTTCTAATGGATAATGATGCACCCTGTAAGACCATTGGAATTGGCACCATTAAAATTAAAAATGGCGGATGGAGTTGTGAGAACCTTCGGTGATATGAGGCATGTGCCAACACTCAAGAAAAACCTTATCTGTTTAGACTCACTTGAATCCATAGGGTGCACATTCATAGCAAAGGATGGTGTACTTAAAGTGACTAGATGTGTTCTGGTATTAATGAAAGGTACCAAAGTGGGAAACAAACTTTACAAACTTATGGGAAACACGGTTGTAGGTGGAGTGACAATCTCCATGGATGACAAAACCAGTGATAATGAATCTTAGTTGTAGCATAAGCATCTGGGGCATGAGTAAGAGAGGCATGTTAGAACTTCATAAAAGGTAATTGTTAAAGGTGTGAAAACATACAAGTTAGAATCTTGCAAATATTATGTTTTTGACAAGCAGAAATAGGTGTTATTCAAAACTGCAAGCAATAGTTATAAAAGTAGCAGTATTCTGGATTATATTTACTCCAATGGGTGAGGACCAGCCCCTGTTATGTCAAAAGGTGGATCATACTGCTTTGTGACATTCATTAATGACTTTTCAAGAAAGGTCTGGGTCTACTTTATGAAAGAGAAATCTGAGGTCTTCACCAAGTTTAAAGAGTGGAAGGCAGAAGTAGAAAACCAAACAGGTAGAAAAGTCAAGTATTTGAGATCCGATAATGAGGATGAATACAGTAATGGCAGGTTTCTACAATTTTGCAAAGATGAAGGTTTCACAAGGCATTTCACTATTCCAAAGAATTCTCAACAAAATGAAGTTGCGGAAAGAATAAATAAGACTCTTTTAGAAATAGCAAAGAGTATGAGACTTCATGTAAGGTTTCTAAAAGTTTTTGGGTATAAGCGGTTAATCACGCATGCTATGTAGTTAATCGGTCACCATCAAGACCTTTTGACTGTAAAGTTGCAGAAGAAGTATAGACAGGAAAAGAGGTGGACTATTCTTCGCTGAAGGTATTCGATTGCCCAGCATATACACACATTCCTAGTGATGAGCGATCCAAGTTAGACTCCAAGTCACACAAATGCATATTTCTCGGCTTTGAGAAAGCTATAAAGCGCTATAAACTATGGGATTCAGAAAATAGGAAAAAGATCTGCAACAGAGATATTATATTTGATAAAGCTTTTATACTGAATGGGGAACATAAAAGTGAAGTCAAAGGGCACGGTGCTAAAAAAGTAGTTACTGAAGTTTTTCATCTTGCAGGGAATACAACCAAGGAACAAGCTCAATGTTCATCAAAGGTTGGTACATCTGGAGGTAAGGAACAATATGGGGTTTAGAAGGAACCTTTAAGTCTAATACAGGGAAGAGCAAAGAGAGCCATCAAGCCACCTCAAAGGTTTGGATGAGATGAGAATGAAGTACATTTTGCTCTTATCACCAGTAGTGGTGATCCAACTTCACTTTAAGAAGCTACAAAAAGCAATGAAAAACGAGGTGAAATAGGTGTTATGATGGATAAAATGAAATCTCTCCAAAAGAACTCAATCTGGGAGTCAACTCCTAAACCCAAAGGCAATGCAATAATAGTTGCAAATGGGTGTTTAGGAGAAAGAAAGCTTTGCAAGAAAATGAAAAACCAAGTGTAACACTTCGGCTCAGCTTAATCCAGTTTAATGGTTAATTAATGATTAATTAAAGAAGTTTTGGTACTAATTAGAGTGAATTTATGTTAAGCTCGTGGTTTTAGTCTCTTGAGCTTTGTCTCAGTTCATAGACAGGGAATTGAGTTCTGAGTTAAACGTGGTTTACGCAGTCTCGAGCCCTTTTTCGTAATTTCTGAGTTTATACGGGTTTGTCATTCATGCATCATCTCAACGTCAACATATGTATTTTGTCGAGCTTGTCAACTTCCGTAATTGGCTCAAAGGCTAATGTGGTCGTTTGTTTCCGTGAGGTCGTTGTTTAACTCAAATTGTAATTAGCCCAAACTGTTGGACTTTAATATAACATTTGCAAATCCTTATCTTATATAAGAGCAAGCCACCGACTTTCTCTCCCTCCATTTCATCTCTCACGCTAGTTCTCTCTCTCTTTCATTTTCTTCTCTTCTTCTCCCTGCTCTCCATCTTTCTTCTTGTTCCTCTTCCTTGCGATCAACGTAGAGAAAGGAGAAAATTAGTGTGTACTGGTTGCTCATCTTCTTTGTGGGTTTGCCGGTAGCTTCTTGACTCAACGTCTCTCTCTCGCTCACTACCCTCATCTTCAATCTCTTCTTCTCTATCTATTCATCGTGGACAAGAGTTTAGTCTCATCTTCACGGTTTGTTTAAGGTGAGAAGTTGAGTCACGGTCTCCGTTATGTGTTTAGACTGTGATTGCACCGCATGCACCGGTTCTCTTTTACTTATTCTTGGCATGCATGGTTTTAGGATTGCATTTCTGAAATCGTTTGGGCCAAAGAACAGCTACATTGCGGAAAAAGTTCGTTTAAGGCAAGTATAAACACAGTAGGGATGAACACATGTTGAAATATGTTGATTGTTGCATCTCTCTACTCTTTTCTCTCAAGTGTGTTGAGTTTGGACAGCACTTGGAATGATATAAGTGTAACACATGTCATTTTGTGCATAGAAAGCCCGTAGCACAGAAGACCTGTTCTGTACAAAACCCTGTTGTTCGACCGATGGGACTGGGGTCCGACCGATCCGATGCTCCCAGAACCGAAATTCGACTGATCGGGCTATAGAGCCGACCAGTCAACCCTGAAGCACTGTTGCTCCGGAAGATTTAGTGTTCAACTGAATCCTAATCCTACTCATCCCTCTCCTCTTGTTTCCTTAACACCCAGAGGACCTTTTATGCTACCTTTTGGTCTCTCTGCTCTTTATAGAATTGGAGAAAAGATAGGGTTAATGA
Source organism: Sextonia rubra (assembly GCA_037013555.1). Lineage (NCBI taxonomy): Eukaryota > Viridiplantae > Streptophyta > Magnoliopsida > Laurales > Lauraceae > Sextonia > Sextonia rubra. Next base: position 9,606,101 of record JASUAD010000007.1, on the reverse strand, counting down.
GGAGACTTTAGAGGACCTTTACTTGGACTTATTAACCACATACCTTGCCCAACGGACTACCTTAAACGCATGAATGATCTTGCGGGTTGTAACGCATTTATATGTGTTTTTCAATTAATAAGCACCTCCCCATGGGTGTTGGTTTAAGGGACTTCTATACACGTTGATTGATACAGTGCAACACTCCCAAAATAAACAACTGTGTATCGAATAACTTAAAACTGCATCATCATGCACGGTTAGTAACAATGGATAACGAAGATATGGTTGGCTAATAAAAGATCGTGATTCTTGCAAAATAATCCGATTTTCATGGCATCTCGAGTTCGGTCTTGCCCTCTTATTCACATGGTAGCATTCTGTGCTGAGGCAGCGATTGGATATTCCCTGAGGGCTCTGTCCATGGTAAATTCCGGGCAGAATCAGCTACATTTTGTTAGATTTTGTGGACTCAATCCATCAGTTGATGTAATAAATTGATTAATTTCTTTATTTATCAATAAAATCATGCTTTACTTTCATGAGATGAATATTATTTTACTACTTCATGCACATGACCAATACATATGACATAATGGTTCATGAGTTGAACTAGGTCCCATTAGTATATTAGATGTGATATATGTGCATGGATGAGATCCACACGCGGGAGATATATATCACAAATCTTATACTTAAATAGCTTCACAACCAGTAATGAGACTGGGCATCTCATTTGATAAGGTTGCAGCATTTTGATCACTATGAGATAGTGTGATTTGTCTCGATCATCAGAATGTAAGATTCTAGATCACGGTGCTGGTACATTGGATGTATTGAAGGACCATGAGATGCACTTTACGGAATTCCGTCTCAATAATAAGGTATGCTCTCATAATTCCCGAGCAATAAGCTCTCAATCCTGAGACATTGATGAACTCAAGTTTCTATCTATTCATTTGCTTTGAGTTACCAATGAGTGAGGCCGACTATAGGTTAACACCTCGGTGTCTTGGGTATGTGGTAGTAGAACTGTAGGAACATTGAATGATCAAGATGGAATCTATCTCTATTATCCCCTTGTGCCAATTAATGGATTTGTCATTAGTAAGTGCGCACCCATCTCAATTAAGAGTTAATTGGATGGTACTGATGATTACTGTGATTAATTGGGGCTCAAGGATAATAAGATGTGGAACTTAGATTGGAAGAGACAGATTTATTCCAATTGGTCCACGGATATTGATGGAGGGGCCTACTTGTGGTAATTGGGAAGTTTAGGGTCTTCATTGTAATTTATTCCTAAGACTGGAGTGCAATTGCATTTATATAGTGGTGTTATTTGCAATTAACTGTCGGCCCAGATTGCACATGAGATGTGGGGTCGCGGTGTTCCAGTTGGAGCCAGCTTTTTAAGGAATCCCTAGTGGTCCCCACGCTAACCCAAGATATTGGAAAATACTAATCCGACTTGAACTCTAGAAAGAAGAGTTTGGAAAGAAGAAAGTTACTAATTGCTTTGGAAGTAAAACTTTTATTTCAATTAGACAAGGGAGAGATTTGAAAGTCTATAAAATCTCTTGGACGTCCAATAAGACTCTCTCTTACGCCCAAAACCCTATTTGTGCAAGAGTTGCACGAGTTTCTCTCTCCTTCTCTCTTCTAGTTCCTTGGAGTTTCGAGTTGGGATTTCTCCTGAAGATTCCACCAATCTTCTTGAGAAAAGAAATCCAATTCGGGTCATAGCGTGGAAGACTAAGAGGTGTTGAAGATTCTCATCATCAAGTAGAGTCGCAACTTCTCCATTAGAGCACTGCGGATCTCCAAATGTATGATCTACTTCTTTTATGTCGTAGATTATTGTGGATATTTAGTGCTATTTGATTCTATCTTTTAGATATAATATTTAATGTACATGGTCACGAGATTGAGGATAATACATCCTGGATTGGGTTTTTGGTCTTATGGATAGTTGATCCCTGTGTCAAGTGGGTCAAAAGTTTTGAAAATCTATCCACGAGACCCACCTGCTTCCAACAATTGGTATCAGAGCCATACCTCATCTCTAATCATGTTAAATCAGTAATCTTGTTCTAGTCTTTACATGAGATGTGAAGAGGATAGAGCAAGGGCTATGAAAGGATCAGTGTTTATTGGGTTGGTTTGCTTTTGTAATAGATCCATGTTTGGAAAGTCACAAAAGGTTTTAATTATGGTAGGACGATGGTAAGATGCCATTAGAAGCATATTGAGATCATTAGAAGTGATCGGGGACAGCAGGAGCCGAATCTGAAAAAAAAGGACCCAAATTTCTGGGTTCGTCAGGTCGGTTAGTTAAACGGACCACTATGGCTGTAGAGTTCCGTTGGCTAACCGTAGGGACCAGATCTGCTAGCCGAACCCAAGCAGAATCATTCGTTTTTTTTTTTCTTTTTCGGGGGCGCTGCCCCTTGGAACCCCGCAAGCTGACCGGGCAGCTCGACCCCCGCGGGGGCGCTGCCCCCGGACCCCCGCTGCATAGGGGATCTTATATAGTGGTGGCAAACTATTGGCATCTTGTTTTTCCATTGTGGTTTGGCAACCTGGTTTTGTGAGATGCTTTGTTGTATGAGATACTAACTTGCAGGTGATAATGTCCTCTCCATATGGCCCATATATATATTTTTTCTTTCATTTTACTTATTAGTTTATTTGTGGGTAAGTGTAAAGGGCATCATGGTTTCCTTGGTTTCCCATGAAAGGGCAAGGCATAGTGAATTTCCCTATAGCCCTTTTATTTCCATGTTTAGATTACCATGTAAGCCTCATTATAGAGACATAGGAATTTATGTATTTTTAAAAATGTGTAAATTCTATAGATGTCCGAAACAAAGAAGGAAAGAGAAAAAGGACTCCTAATCAAAGAGTTTGAAGATTACCAAAAGGTGTTTTGGAGATGCCCAAAGAGTTTGAGGAATCCCAAAGTTTTGGAAAGTCCAGAAGTCCAAGAAGCTTTTTCCGCCTGGGCCATGTGGAGGAGAGGACTAGTCTTTTATTATAGCACTTTCTATTTATGGATGAATGCTTATTTTAGAATATTTCCATATCTGATCCAAACATAGCAAATTCCAAAATTGGTCAAATCAAATTAATTTTTGGAAAGAGTTCTAATTAGAGTTGGTGGGCCCATGAGATGATCTATTGGTAACACTAATTTTAGAAACTGGACTTTCCTTAAAATAACTTGACTTGGAACCAATCATTGGTCGTATCATGAGATGAATTTATACCTATATTTGATGGACCAGTACACATATAAGGAAATCCTCAACTCTAAAATATTAAGTGGGAGCGGGGCATTTATATATATACAAATCCCCATGGTCTTCCACCATAGGTCCATTGTAAGGAAAGTATTAGCCTTGCGCCATTTTGAGAATGGCCATTCCGCACGGAGGGCTTGTATTTATCTGGATACTAGATATGGATCTCCTATGGATATCTGGATACTAGATATGAAGCCCACTCCCAAAGGAGGAGCTGCCCGCAACGGTTGTCATGCAATGCTAGTTGGTGGGTCACACTTAACTAAAATAATGATGTAGTATCCCCAAGGATTTGCCTCATGTATTTTAGAAACCGAAGCTAATCGGGAGTCATACATTATTTGGTATGAGATACCTAGATAATAATGAATGAAGGGGATCATGGATAGTTAGTCTTAATCCCAATTTTGACCAACTTTGATCCGCACCAGTCTAGGAGGTATTCGCACTCCCCAAGGAGGCATACCCTACAGGATTGGGATTCCGATGTATTCTGAATTTTGTGGTTATGAGGATTCCCACATAAATTTGGTAGAATACTAAACCCTAATGTCATTTAAATTCATTAATTGAATGTATGGTTATGTGCTACAGTATTACAAGCATGAATTCGAATACTTTCAATCCACTTGCGACCATCCTCAACCAGAATAAGTTGGTGGGATCCAACTATGTAGACTGGAAACTGAATCTGGATATTGTCCTAAGAGCTTCAGGATATAAACATGTCTTTACCAAAAACCCCCTTGAAGAGCCTGGCCCAGATGCATCAGAAGTAGAAAAGGACCTTTACACCAAATGGGCCAAAGACGATGAGATGGCCTGATGTTACATTCTGGCATCCATGTCTAGTGTGCTGCAACACCAACATCAATCTTATAAGACTGCATATGATATGATATCGAACTTAAAGGAGATGTTTGCAGAACAAGGCAGACCTGCTAGGCAAGCAACCATGAGGGTGCTCATTAGCACCAAGATGGCTAAAGGTACATCAGTACAGGAACATATGTTGAAGATGATGGACTCATTAAATGAGTTAGATGTACTTGGAGCTGCGATTGATGCAGAATCGCAAATTGACATAATTCTTGAGTCACTACCAGAGTCATTCAACAATTTCAAGGTCAATTATAATATGAATAAAATGAATCTGACTCTGGCTGAGCTAGATTCATTTTATTCATATTATAATTGACCTTGAAATTGTTGAATGACTCTGGTAGTGACTCAAGGATTATGTCAATTTGCGATTCTGCATCAATCGCAGCTCCAAGTACATCTAACTCATTTAATGAGTCCATCATCTTCAACATGTGTTCCTGTACTGATGTACCTTCAGCCATCTTGGTGCTAATGAGCACCCTCATGGCTGCTTGCCTAGCAGGTCTGCCTTGTTCTGCAAACATCTCCTTTAAGTTCGACATCATATCATATGCAGTCTTATAAGATTGATGTTGGTGTTGCAGCACACTAGACATGGATGCCAGAATGTAACATCGGGCCATCTCATCGTCTTTGGCCCATTTGGTGTAAAGGTCCTTTTCTACTTCTGATGCATCTGGGCCAGGCTCTTCAAGGGGGTTTTTGATAAGGACATGTTTATATCCTGAAGCTCTTAGGACAATATCCAGATTCAGTTTCCAGTCTACATAGTTGGATTCCACCAACTTATTCTGGTTGAGGATGGTCGCAAGTGGATTGAAAGTATTCGAATTCATGCTTGTAATACTGTAGCACATAACCATACATTCAATTAATGAATTTAAATGACATTAGGGTTTAGTATTCTACCAAATTTATGTGGGAATCCTCATAACCACAAAATTCAGAATACAACGGAATCCCAATCCTGCGGGGTATGCCTCCTTGAGGGGTGCGAATACCTCCTAGACTGGTGCGGATCAAAGTTGGTCAAAATTGGGATTAAGACTAACTATCCATGATCCCCTTCATTCATTACTATCTAGGTATCTCATACCAAATAATGTATGACTCCCGATTAGCTTCGGTTTCTAAAATACATGAGGCAAATCCTTGGGGATACTACATCATTATTTTAGTTAAGTGTGACCCACCAACTAGCATTGCATGACAACCGTTGCGGGCAGCTCCTCCTTTGGGAGTGGGCTTCATATCTAGTATCCAGATATCCATAGGAGATCCATATCTAGTATCCAGATAAATACAAGCCCTCCGTGCGGAATGGCCATTCTCAAAATGGCGCAAGGCTAATACTTTCCTTACAATGGACCTATGGTGGAAAACCATGGGGATTTGTATATATATAAATGCCCCGCTCCCACTTAATATTTTAGAGTTGAGGATTTCCTTATATGTGTACTGGTCCATCAAATATAGGTATAAATTCATCTCATGATACGACCAATGATTGGTTCCAAGTCAAGTTATTTTAAGGAAAGTCCAGTTTCTAAAATTAGTGTTACCAATAGATCATCTCATGGGCCCACCAACTCTAATTAGAACTCTTTCCAAAAATTAATTTGATTTGACCAATTTTGGAATTTGCTATGTTTGGATCAGATATGGAAATATTCTAAAATAAGCATTCATCCATAAATAGAAAGTGCTATAATAAAAGACTAGTCCTCTCCTCCACATGGCCCAGGCGGAAAAAGCTTCTTGGACTTCTGGACTTTCCAAAACTTTGGGATTCCTCAAACTCTTTGGGCATCTCCAAAACACCTTTTGGTAATCTTCAAACTCTTTGATTAGGAGTCCTTTTTCTCTTTCCTTCTTTGTTTCGGACATCTATAGAATTTACACATTTTTAAAAATACATAAATTCCTATGTCTCTATAATGAGGCTTACATGGTAATCTAAACATGGAAATAAAAGGGCTATAGGGAAATTCACTATGCCTTGCCCTTTCATGGGAAACCAAGGAAACCATGATGCCCTTTACACTTACCCACAAATAAACTAATAAGTAAAATGAAAGAAAAAATATATATATGGGCCATATGGAGAGGACATTATCACCTGCAAGTTAGTATCTCATACAACAAAGCATCTCACAAAACCAGGTTGCCAAACCACAATGGAAAAACAAGATGCCAATAGTTTGCCACCACTATATAAGATCCCCTACGCTGCCCGGTCAGCTCGCGGGGTTCCAAGGGGCAGCGCCCCCGAAAAAGAAAAAAAAAAAAAAACAACTCAGACCAAGAACAAAATGATTCTGCTTGGGTTCGGCTAGCCGATCTGGTCCCTACGGTTAGCCAACGGACCTCTACAGCCATAGTGGTCCGTTTAACTAACCGACCTGATGAACCCAGACATTTGGGTCCTTTTTTTTTCAGATTCTGCTCCCGCTGTCCCCGATCACTTCTAATGATCTCAATATGCTTCTAATGGCATCTTACCATCCTCCTACCATGATTAAAACCTTTTGTGACTTTCCAAACATGGATCTATTACAAAAGCAATCAAACCCAATAAACACTGATCCTTTCATAGCCCTTGCTCTATCCTCTTCACATCTCATGTAAAGACTAGAACAAGATTACTGATTTAACATGATTAGAGATGAGGTATGGCTCTGATACCAATTGTTGGAAGCAGGTGGGTCTCGTGGATAGATTTTCAAAACTTTTGACCCACTTGACACATGGATCAACTATCCATAAGACCAAAAACCCAATCCATGATGTATTATCCTCAATCTCGTGACTATGACAGTAAATATTATATCTAAAAGATAGAATCAAATAGCACTAAATATCCACAATAATCTACGACATAAAAGAATAAAAGAAGTAGATCATATCTTTGGAGATCCGCAGTGCTCTAATGTAGAAGTTGCGACTCTACTTGATGATGAGAATCTTCAACACCTCTTAGCCTTCCACGCTATGACCCGAATTGGATTTCTTTTCTCAAGAAGATTGGTGGAATCTTCAGGAGAAATCCCAACTCGAAACTCCAAGGAACTAGAAGAGAGAAGGAGAAAGAAACTCGTGCAACTCTTGCACGAATAGGGTTTTGGGCGTGAGAGAGAGTCTTGTTGGACGTCCAATAGATTTTATAGACTTTCAAATCTCTCCCTTGTCTAATTGAAATAGAAATCTTACTTCTAAAGTAATTAGCAACTTTCTCCTTTCTAAACTCTTCTTTCTAGAGTTCAAGTCGGATTAGTATTTTCCAATATCTTGGGTTAGCGTGGGGACCACTAGGGATTCCTTAGAAAGCTGGCTCCAACTGGAACACTGCGACCCCACATCTCATGTGCAATCCGGGCCCATAGTTAATTGCAAATAACACCACTATATAAATGCAATTGCACTCCAGTCTTAGGAATAAATTACAATGAAGACCCTAAACTTCCCAATTACCATAAGTAGGCCCCTCTATCAATATCAGTGGGCCAATTGGAATAAATCTGTCTCTTCCAATTTAAGTTCCACATCTTATTATCCTTGAGCCCCAATTAATCACAGTAATCATCAGTACCATCCAATTAACTCTTAATTGAGATGGGTGCGCACTTACTAATGATAAATCCATTAATTGGCACAAGGGGATAATAGAGATAGATTCCATCTTGATCATTCAATGTTCCCACAGTTCTACTACCACATACCCAAGACACCGAGGTGTTAACCTATAGTCGGCCTCACTCATTGGTGACTCAAAGCAAATGAACAGATAGAAACTTGAGTTCATCAATGTTTCAGGATTGAGAGCCTATTGCTCGGGAATTATGAGAGCATACCTTATTATTGAGACAGAATTCCATCAGGTGCATCTCATGGTCCTTCAATACATCCAATGTACGAGCACCGTGATCTAGAATCTTACATTCTGATGATCAAGACAAATCACTCTATCTCATAGTGATCAAAGTGCTGCAACCTTATCAAATGAGATGCCTAGTCTCATTATTGGTTGTGAAGCTATTTAAGTATAAGATTTGTGACATATATTTTCCGTGTGTGGATCTCATCCATGCACATATATCACATCTAATATACTAATGGGATCCGGTTCAACTCATGAACCATTATGTCATATGTATTGATCATGTGCATGAAGTAGTAAAATAATATTCATCTCATGAAAGTAAAGCATGATTTTATTGATAAATAAAGAAATTAATCAATTTATTACATCAACTGATGGATTGAGTCCACAAAATCTAACAGTGGGATGTTTGATGTATACCATTGTTTGCACAAGATCAGATATAGCTCAAGCAATGGGTGTAGTGAGTAAATACATGGCGAATTCAAAAAAAGAGCATTGAAATGCCGTAAAGTGAATTCTGAGGTACTTGAAGGGTACCAAAAACTTGAAAATTTTGTTTGAAAGAAAACAGAGTCAAAGTGTGTAGTTGGATATATATACTCTGATTCTGAAAAAGATCTAGACAAAAGAATATCCACTATAGGATATGTTTACACGCATGCTAGTGGACCGATAAGCTAAAGATCGGTGCTTCAGTCTACAACTACATTATCCACTACAGAGGCAAAATATATGGCAGCTTCAAAGGTTTCTAAAGAAGCTATCTGGTTGAAAGGTTTGGCAAATAACATAGGTATCAAGCAGAAATCAATCTTGCTACACTGTAACAGTCAGAGTGCAATATGCTTGTCAAAGAATTAGGTATATTAGGCAAAAACAAAACACATAGCCGTTATCAATCACAGAATTCAAGATTGGGTTACTATAGGTGAAATTTCCATTCAGAAGATTCATACAGATGAGAATCCAACTAACATGCTTACCAAACCAGTTACCACAGAAAAGTTCAAGCATTGCTTGGACTTGCTCAATCTCTTTCCTTGTTAAAGAGTGAAGGCACACCTCATCTCCATTGGGATACAATCATAGTGGGATGGGATTCCTATAAGGTATATGTGTTATAAACACATTTCAACAATTCTTCAAAGGGTTGCACATCTTCTTGCCAAGGTGGAGATTGTTGAGTTTGGCTCAAAAGGTCCTTATTGGGCCTATCAGTGGTTTGCATTAGGGCCCAGTTAGTGAGGGCTAATTTTACATATTCTCTTCTATGGTGTATTCTTTGTAAGCAAGTAGGGCAAAAGGAACACAGAGAAATCACTATAAGGGGGTCAGAGAGAGATTTCTTAGTAGTGGATGTAGGCAATATTGCCAAACCATGTAAACTGTGTGTTGTATGGATTGCTTGCTCTTCTCATTGTGAGGTGTTTGGATTGCATGTGCGCCTTAGATCAAGATCTAACAATTTAAGTGTGAGAGAAATGGATTCACGTGATCAACTTAATCCTAGGCTATTTTATCTAAGAGAGATCCAATAGGTTTTTTTAATTTTTTAGGGGTAAACTTAAAACACCATAGACTTCAAAAGGTGTTAAAGTGACTGTCTTTCGGAGTGCAACTCATGGCCCATCACTAATGAATATGTAATGTGATGGGGAACGAGATTGACCCTGGGTGGGCTCAAGCAAGCCTGGAGGCTATGCAATTAATTACGAAAGCAGACTGGCCGCTCTCAAAGTGTAAAAGCAGAGCCTGTATTTAATTTTTTATGGCCAAGCTATGCACTTGAAGCTATAATGCCCAGACAAACAAGAGGGACACGTAATGAAGCAGTGCTACACTTACACTCCCATTTACTACCGATAGCATTTCTCCATACAATATGGATATGGCAAGGATTTGAACTTTACTCACAAAAAAGGGACACGAGTTTTACTCATAAAAAGTGAAGTATTAGACATGATATGATACCATATATATTCTAAAATATGCATACATCATTGCGTAGCATGTGAGGCTTATTTGAGAGTACGGATCTCTTATGATCCCACACACTTATAAGAGATCCCCCCATGCACTTATAACGCTTTGCTGGAGTAGGGATTCCAGATCCCCCCAAGTGATCTCCCACTTGCTTTCCATGAATGGAAGGGGATAGAACCCACAATGGGGCCCACCTATGAAATCAGTGCCAATCATAATGAAAGACTGTCCTGCTTATTTGATGTTATGTCCTCTAGCTTTACTCAAAAATTTTCTCCCAAAAGAAAAACATGTCTTACTAAAAATGAAGTTAGTCCCATCGCAAAATTGAGCATATCATTAATAATATGAATAATGAATATAATTAATAATCCAAAAGGCAGTGATAACTATGTTATCAATCATATGATCAATCCCATTGTGCAACCAACTCATTTAATAATAAAATTTCAAGACATCCCATGAACAGGGCGAGTGCTCATTCCAAGCAATTCAGATTTTCATTAGGCGGGCCCATAGTGAGATGTGGGAGATCACTCTAGAGGATCTAGACTAGTTTGTTGAGGCATGACAATCAGGCATTCAATTATTCTTCTTGTTTGCTTGCATAGAATAGGCATTAAATACATTTGAATTCATGGTCAAATTAGCTTCATCAACACCAAAGAATTATATTGAGGTAAGGCATGAAGGATAAAAATAGCGATGTAGATGAGATTTTGACTTCCCCACAATTAAATTGCTAGGGTGATGACAGACTATTCACTTCTATTCTTCCCTTGATTCAATTTCCATTTAAGAAAGGTTATCTGCTGGTCTTTTTTAGATATTGCGCTTTTGATTTTTATTTTTTACCATCTATAGAAGAGGCACACTAGAAAACTCCTCGAGCATTTTCTGAAGAAAAACTCTCATTTTTTGATTGGCTAATGTATATTTCCTGTCCTATTATTTAGAAAGTCAAATTATTTATTTATCATTGATTTTTCTCTCTTAATATGAGTTGGCATGTAAATATGAGATGATACAATTTCTTTGGACAAGTCCGGGGCAGAAACTCCCTTTTTAAAATGGAGAGTTTTTGATAATTTTTCTTTCTTAGAAATACAATCTTAGGAATCCAATTATATGAAACAAACAGGGCCTAAACCTGCTTTTTATTCTCTTATTTCTTTTTACGAGCACTTTCCACATGTGCTACTCTAGTCAATGGATAACTTTTCCATCAGCAATTTGAATCTATTTCTTCATATTTTATGTTTGTCAAATCTGACTGAATATGAGTGTGTACATCACTGTTATGCAACAAATATTCTGGTCTATGGAACAAGTGATAAAGGGAAATTAAAGAATGTAGATCTTCAAAGAAAAAGGGAAGAACTGATAAAAGAAAATTATGTAATATGTATATAAATATTCCAAAATTCATTTAATCGAAATTGTTATCCATCAATTACTGCCTAAGAATTCCGTGTTTCATATATAAGTGCTTTTGACGTCAACATCCTCACTGTTGGGCCCCCATTGCAGTTCCAGGATGCAGCTGAGGTCCCAACATCAGGAACCACGTTTCTTCTCTGACCACCTTCGATGTTCTTTGCACATTCCAATCCTCGCACAACTGTTGAGCCACTAAAATTGTAGTTCCTGTTTCAACGCTCGATAATCCTGCCTATGGCAAAAAATTTGTTAGTCTTTTCCTTATACTCCACGATGCCATCTGGAACATCCATCATGAACTTACGCAGAGATCAGGACTCAAATGGTTGAATGAACAACCAGCTTTACAAGTGTAAAAATGAAAAAAGATGGTTCAATGACAAATCAGGACCCTGAAAAATCATTACAGTTGTATTATGCACAAGCAGATGGCAGGGTTACTCCGTAAGTGTCATTGCCTGCACATGATAGCGAAATTGCCTTTTAGAAGTGTCTATAAAGAACAATCAGCAAGGAGACACATTAGAATGTCATATTCAAAATATCATACAGAGAGACAGTAGAACATTAACCTTAGGGCCCGTTTGGATAAATGAAGAGTAGACTGGAGTGAAGTAAATTTTACATGACGAGTGAAGTGAAGGAGAAGTGGGTGAAAGTTAAGATCGATTAACTCACTTCACTCTGTTTGTACACTTGATGTGAAGTGAAATTTAAAAATATTATGGAGTAGAATTGACTTTTACTCAAAGAAATTGAAGTATTTAGTATTAAAGTGAAATGAAGTAGACATGGACTCACAACAATACTTCATCTTTAGGCAAGACTCATCCAAACAAGGTAGATTTGAAATTTTAAGCTATTAGGGCCTATTTATTTTCACTTCACTCTATTTTTTTCTTATCCAAACAGGCCCTTAGGCATTCTTGGAGTAGTGCACTAAAAGGTCAAGAAAGAGAAATATAACAAGATAATGTGCTTGCATCCAGTAAGACTAAAACGAAAACAGACCTTTTCCATTTGTTTTGAAGAGTCATCGTCCCTGCACTGCTTTGTAATGAAGAATCAATTCATCTGGCTTCTTCCATATATAAGCCCGAACAGTAGCTAAGCTCATCTCAAGGGATAACACCTGTAAAAGCAAACCCAGAGATGATTTTATAAACACAAGAGATTCTGATATCAAGATTATAATTCAGCTGCAACCATATCCTAGCTCATGCTTAGGATATCCTTTAAGGCTGCCACTACCTCCTAATTGGTTTACTCGTTTTTATATTCTCTATGTAATTTTATCAATCTAGATTTCCCCAAAATATGGAAAGAAAGTTCATGTCTTCTAAGCACAAAGTGTACAGAGGAACAAATGCATTGCCATATCTGTTACATTTGCAATTCCGCATCCTGCTTCTGATTTGCCTGTAAGTTTTTCCTCTTTTTATTAATCTATTTCCTTTAGAATCTTAATGTTCTATAGAACAATTGAACTTCAGGGATGGGGCTTTATTGTGGTTTATATACAAGAAGCCCTGTTTAGGAACAATCACACATCACAAGTGTACACAAGGGTGCCTTGTGTGAAGGAGTTTACTCATTTACTGTGTTGTCATTATAAAAGGATGTAATCACTTCTTATCCTAGCAATCAACTAAAAGAAAATACTTGAATTCTCCTTATTTAGTGCAAACCTAGACTGTGGTTGCAACCATCCTTTAAGCCTCCAGCTCAAAGAATAAACACTAGTTTTTCATTTATTCTTGGCAACACTGTACAGTCAAAGACAGACATTCATACATGTAGGGGTGATCCCTGCGCTACCTTGGTGTTGTACGCATTGGACGCTGCATGTTGTGGGCCCCACATAGGGGTGGGAAGGGGGATGGAAAGATCTAAATGGCACTACCTATCAACAAAATTTCAGGCCTATCAAATCATTCTAGCCCTTTGATCCATAGCCCACAAGTTTAACAGTTAAACAAATATGCAGTGCCAGTCCATCCAGTCCATTTGAATTGGTGCAAACTCAATGATCTGGTGACTATCAGAGAACTGTGGGTTTATTTTTTATTTTGTTTCTTTTATTTATCATTTTGGGGGCCAGATTGTGTGGTCCACTGGGATCGGTGATCAGGTGGGCCCACTAGGAGCTAGCATACTTGATCATCCAAACTCTGATATATTCAATTGTCTAAATATGCCAAGCACTATTTATCATTGCCTATCAACAATGGTCCCATCAGATGATCTAGATAATCGTAGTATGGAACCCACATATTTATCATTCTCTCTCTTTCGTAAATCCTAAAAGATGATCTAGACAACTATAGTATGGAACCTATACTGTGGACATTTGAATATTTGGAATGACAGCTAAAACGCAGTGAAGATTACATATTAACTACTAACCGTGTTCAAGGATGAAATAGATTTTATCAAAAAATTTCACATAAAGATAACTAATCAGCAAGGATTCTTACAAAATTCACCTTCTTTTAGGAAAACATTGGGGTGGGTGGGTTTTTCTCGGTTTGAGAATAGAGCCAATATAAGATGGCTGATTGGGGCTGCAGAAAACGATGGGAAAGGTGGATTGGTATACTTATTTAAAACATACTAACTTGCCTGATTATTACATAAGACCTCCACAGATGGCTTCAGCTTTTGCCATGGCTTCAAGCCAGAGTGGAAAGAACCATCTCCAATTGATGTAATCTGTGATTGTCCTGCCAATCCTAAACTGAGCGTTTCATCCGAGTTTCCTCGAAGCATTTTTTCCGTAACATAGTTGACAACCTGAAGAACCAATTCAATGAAAACATCATGTCATCTGATCCACAATGAAGGCACGTCACCACATAGTACTTGCTAACATGGCTATATAAAGGGAAAAAAGTAAGTGAACAAAGTTCACTACCAAGGATGGTACATGATGTGGCACATATTAGTCAAAAAGGCAACACCTTCAAAGGCTTGATACCAAAATAATAAAATATTACACAGTTTTCATAAAGCAATACCTTTTGGTTCTCACCAATACAAAAGAACAGATCATGAAGACAAGAGAAAGGCACTAAACTAAGTAATCAGATATAATCCAAACTTCATAGATAAAAAATTACAAGCTTTTGTTTAAAGAGGCATTTACAGCAGTTTATGATTAAAAATAGTTAATTAACTCTATCTGCAAGGTACCTTGGACATCTTATGCCAAAAACAATGTCACATGATGATGCAATATTGACGTCCATGGCCACTTGTGTAAGGCACAATTAAATTTAGGAGTTTTACTTAGTAATTATACGTCATTAGATTGCTAATTTTATTTAATGAGTTGTAATTAGGATTTAGTTTCCTGTGTCATTTAGTTTCCTAATTTAATTAGGTTTCTTAGGCTCTAAGTTATTTTTTCATATTTAAATGGTATTATAGAGAAGAATTTCTGAGACTTTGATTATTGAATAGATTTGTGAATTTTATCCTGGAGGTGCGCTCTCAAGTGTGAAGTCTTCTTAATGTTTCAAAGTGTCCTTAGACATGTGCTTCAGCACCCCTACACAGTCCTAACCCTAGGGCCTGCAGCACATGATCTGTTGTAGGCCAAGAGAAGCCCACGATGGAAGCCAGATCCAACACTAGGCCCAATTCATCAACACCCAACAGGCCCAATTATTTATCTGTTATTACATATGTTTCTGAATAGATTAATTTTTTTAGATCAGTTGATTATAGTTTAGTATTATTTAGTTTCATTTCAAATATTTTAGAATTTTATTAGTCGTCGCTTCCCTTCCAATTTGTTATTCAATTAGCAATTAATCATCTAAGAGTTTGTTATTATTAGATTATATATCTTTAATTGTTTGGATTTGGTAGAATAATTTAAAAGAGCACACACAAAATCTCCTACACAGTATAGTAGATCGTAATCTAAAACGTATTTAACTATTTACAATATCATTTATGATATATTAACAATGTATATGATATTCTTCATATGAGTGTATCATAGTCTTATTTGTCATTGTATTTATGAATTTTATTACAATGTCTGCACTAATGTCCATCAAGACAGTAATGCATCAATCACGTCTTTATTAACTACAGGTTGTATTGTGTACAAGAGGAATACAGAATGAATGCCTTTGTTTGCATTTTCAATTGGCATAGGTTGAGACACAGTTCAGTGATCCAAACTGATGCTATAATGAACCCTCCTGTGAAATGACCATGAACAAATCTCCTACACTGTATAGTAGATCGTAATCTAAGCATATTTCAGTATTTACAATATCAAATATGATATATTAACAATGTTATTGTTAATGATTTTCTACTTATGACTGCATCGGTCTTATTTGATGTTGTATTTATACCGCTATGGATGGAAATTTTGATGGTTTAGGAACTACTTTTTCTATTTCATTTCCATCTAATTTTTAAATTATTTTTTTCATTTCTATAAAAAATCAAAAAATCTTATCATTTAAGATACGATTCATGATACAATTCGATTTGCCCCCTCAAATGATTTGTGATACAGTTTCAATTTTCATAACAATGGTTATTCTGATTAAAACCATGAAAGGAACACAAGAGCAATTAAAAATGTGGCAATTAAATAAATGTTAGGGACTGGAGGTGAATCTGATTGAACCATGAACCACACCAGACCCAATTAAATATATTCAGGGAGCTAGACCCAGAGTGGATCCATGGCCTGTCCCAGGCCTGCTAGGAAATGAAGGAAAATACTATGGGAAGCCTGCTAGATCAATTGGCTCCAATATTTACAGATTAATGAATATTTGATACTGACTGTGAAGTAAGACCACCAACCACTTACTTTCTGAATTCGTAACATTCCTGGTGCACTCAGCTTCCCTAGATTGACCAATTGCATGGTTGAACCTTCATATGGATGCAAATAAAAGTTATACCTGTAGACGCCACAAAATTACATGGGAAAATCAACTCACTTAAAAGTTAGTGTAGATGAGATAAGCACATTAGCACATTTACTAGGCAAGCGTGAAGAGGTGGAACACAGCCTTTTTTTTCACGGGTGATAATTGAAGTTTACTGATGCTAAATTGATAGCGAGAAAGAAGGAAAGGGAACGAAGGTTCAATGCTAATTAATACATCTAAAGAACATAAAAGGATGGAAATATGTGTTGTTCATAGTCTATTTATAGGTAAATTCCAAACCTAAATAGATAACTTCTCCTCTCATGAATGAAAAATCATATTGTAAGACCTAGAAGGAGAATTGAATCAATCAAAGGCCGTTACATTGATGCTGAGCCGCTGCTATAAGATCGCAGTGCCTCAGAGCTCTGACCCCAAATACAAAAATGAATTCAAGTTATCCACCTTCTAGGTCAAACAATGACTGCAAACCTGTTGTAGATTTTTACAGCTTTCCATTGGTCAAGAAAATCATATTGCATTCAAACTCCTAGGAAAAGTAATACTGTCAACCAAAATCTTCTGCAAATCGTAATTGTAGATTACAGTTTTTTTTATAGTTTAGCACCCAGTAGCAGTATACAAAATATTCAAAACAATCTCATTCTTTAAAAAAAAAAAAAAAAAAGGGAATTATCACAGCTACAGTTTGATCCTGAGACAGTGAACAATAGAAAGAAGTTTGGAAAACTTCACGAGTATCACTGGTATCCTTTTTTGAATGATTATTTTTCTGTTAATAAAGAAGCACTATAGTACAGAAGAGATATGCACAAACCAGACATAAAATAGACCACAACAAAACAACACCAAAAAGACAAGTCACTAGTCGCCATTAGAAAGAAAAACCAAAATGGGCTGCATTATGCCCTCCTTAGACAGTTGAACTGCCATCCAGTTCGCATTCTGCTTGATATGGGAGATACCGCTGGTCTCTTGTAAAACAACTTCATCATTTCAGCCTAATAAAAAAACCGGAGGGAGTTCCACTGCTGCTAATTGGTGAATATTACGTTATTTTCTCTTGTAAATCATCATCATTTCTTAATCAAGAACATGGTTACCTATGTGTGTAGTGTTTTTACTGTTCTTTTATCGATATTAAAAGAAGCAATGTTACATGGACTCGGCATTAGTATCGGATGCAGGTACGTATGGGGTGCGGGTGCGCCTCAAGAAAGTATGTCAAATATATTAGAAATAAAGTATATGTCAAACACATTAGAAATAAAGTATCGGCTTGAGTATCGGGTGCGGGTGGGTGCAAGTGCATCATAGTTTTAGGCGAGTCCATGTATCATAGAAAAAAAGTATACCATTCCCCAAATAAAGTATTACCGTATAACATGCTAAATGTAAATTTCTACAGGTACAAACTACAAACAATCACAGCAAGCTTTAAACAATATTGTATCTTTGGAAAAATATTAAGAAAGCTGAAAACAAGAGGGATGAATGGAGGCCTGGAAATGTTCGTGACAGGTTACAGCTGCATCTAGATAGAAGGCTCCTCTCAGATACAATTGAACAAATGAAATGTGTGTGCATGTATACGCATGGTTAGACTTCTGCAAGAATCTTGATCCTTCATATATTCTCAATGACACCAAGACATCTAAGGTCACACTAGCCACAATTGCAGTAAAGGTCAGAAAATTACTTTGGAAGTTCTCTATGAGGTAATCGACCATTTAAGACACAATCTAGGCACCACCATGGAAAATCTTTCTCATCCTCAGTGCCATCTAATTCCGTGATTTTCTTTCTCCAAGGACCACCATAAGAACCTTCTGTAATGATGGAAGGAGGGGAAACTAAAGAAAACTCAAAAGGAGGAAGAACGGTAGTGCCATGGTTTTCAAAACTATCATCAACCTCCAGTCTTGAATTGGAATGAGTTCTGATGGAAACATCCTTCCCTGTTGGAACATCACCATTAGCTAAAGCAGGTGAACCACACTTTTGCTTTCTGCTTGTTAGCCAATGAGCCAGCAGACCACGGAGAGTTTCCTGGGCTAGATTTATCTGCAAAATTACACGAAAATCAATGAGAAAAAGAAAACATTAAATGCTTAAATAATCCATGCGAAATAAAACATTAAATAGTTTTACATTATTATTTGGTTTAAAGAGTCATCTATGCTGAAAATATAATAACAAAAGTTTCCCAAAGTACTGGCTTCTTAAAAATCACTCCCTAAAATGCACTTCTTCTACAAGCAATAACATTTAATTATGTCACATTAGATAATGGAACAAACAATGTGAAGGTGATAGAACCACATTAAACAAAAAAAAAAAAAAAACGAACCTAGACTCAGTTAAGATTGATAATGATTTTAGGTTAAACTCACTTTCACCATCAAAGAGACTCTAAACATGTTTACATGGCTTGAAAATTTTCTGCAAGCCTGAATGAATTCATGTTTTTCTATTTTATTCTATTTCATTTTAGATTGCCAAGAGTCCCATTGAAAATAAGAAATACCCCATAGAGAGGTGTCACATCCTGGAAAGGGCTTGATGTGGACCAAAATAAGACCATTTCCGTGTGAGGCCCCACTTAGGATAACCACCAATCATGATGCATGGTTGATAGGAAGGTCTCATCCTAGATGAAGCTTTAGCAAGAAAATATCCTCTTGATGACAATAGCTATCCATTTAATAATCATTGGCCACAAACATTCAACAGTATTATCTAAGGACGATTCAAACCTACAGTGAATACCACTCCAATAAGGATGAAATTAAGGCCAGTCACAACTCACAATAGAATATAGCTAGGTGTCAGGTTGGATTGACCAAGGGTAGGTACCCAAAAAGATTGTACAAGTGGTTGGTTTCTTTTTTTTATTATTTTTATTTCCATAGTGCCTTTTTTCCAAAATGGAAAACCAGAAACCCATAATGTTCCATTCCACAAGCACACAGAAAGGCACTAGAATAGTAGAATGGAATTTCAATAGCTGACTGTCCTATAACATTACAAGGTATATGAAGGGTGTCGAATTAGAAAGACCATGGTCTAAACATGTGGGAGGAAAATAAACAGCCTCTACATCTTACAAACGGAATTGTCAATCTTTCAACAGATCGAGCAAGCTTAATTATGGCTTGAAAATACAGATGAAGGGTGATACAACAACAAAACCACAAAACCACCTCAAAAATAAAATAAAATAAAATAAAAGATTAAAAAAATACAGTTCCACTAAGAAGTATTTTACCTTCATTTCCTCAGATGCCATTGAAAGGTTCAAGTCAACAGCATACATCTCTGCAAAGAAGCATTGTGGGGTCTCTAAATGGACAGACAAACTCCCAAGCCGTGTATCCGTGGTGAACCATGCAGGAATACTGATCTGGAGGAGTTAAAATGGTTAATGTTTTCCAAAGTTGTAAAAAACACAGTTTTGACAAAATGACAGGGACAGTTAAAAATAGCAATACCATTTCAAATAGTTCTTCCTTCTTTTCTTCAAAGGATGTCTGCAAGAAGCCCATATGACAAAAATTTACGAAACTTCCTTTTCATGGTAAATTTATAAAATTATCTCCTCAGGATAACAATTGTATAGAATACTTTCAGTACTTCTTTTATTAGAGGTAAAGGCCAATAGAAGCACTAACATGATTAATCATTAAATTAAGCATTGAAAAATAAATAAAGGAAAGGTATCAAACCTTGCCATAATCTTCAACCACAATACCCCTAGTGATCTCCCACAGCTTTACTGAGCCAGCAGTATCCTGATAATAAGATATACAGGAATCTTAGGCAATAAAACTTAATCAACATGAGAAGAACTCCCGAAATCCAGCTCAAGAGAGAACAATAAATGGGAGTAAAAATAATTTGCCAAGATTGTGCAAGGGAGACCATTACAATCACCTTCGTCAAAACCAGCGTTCGATTATTCAAAATTTCATGTTTCACAATTCTAGGAGTGCCAAGGATTGTTAGCGATGGTTCTTTGTAAACAGGAGCCTGCAAAAACAAATACGACACATATAGATGTCCTTAGTCCTTACATCAACTTGCCCAACTCCCAAACATTAATAACCAGGAAGGATCATATTAGAAATGAGTGCTTTCGAGAGCATTTTAGGATAGGTCAATGGGGGATAAAAATAAAGAAACCCATTGTGCATGTCCAACACAAGGCCTGCAACGGTCCACTTAGGAAAAAGTTTAGCTCTGTAGAATGGCCCACCAAGGAAAACGGATAGGCCTAGGATGACGGGGAAGAAAGTAGTAAAAATAGATCTGAAAAAGTACAACTTATTTGAAGATTTGGCTCAAGATCGATCATAATGTAAAAAACAAAAAATCATGCAGCTAACCCTAACATAGTTGGGACAAGGTTTTGATAATGATGGTGATGATAATGATAATCATAAAATCAAAGCATGGTCAAGTAAAAGCATGAAAAATAAAAGATCATACAACCTCAAGGAAACATAGTATGTAAGAATCTCAAATTTTCAATGGTAAAAAACAATAGGAAAAAAATGAATAATGATAAATTTAATTGGGGATACCTAATTGGCATGACATCAATAGTTATCTAGTAAAAGGTAGATAACTCATCTCATTATCCATTCCGCTTGATGCAAGACCTAAGAAATGATGAATGAAGTGCAAATAGAGATCAAATACCCAAATAATATGCACACTAATTAATATAAAATTGGCACCAGCACAAGATCATAATTAAAATTTAGCAAGGGTTATTTATTTTGATCTATCATATGAATCGGTCCCGCAAGTGATTTTCCCAAGGTGGGGAGATAGATCTTTAGGAATTAGAACTTCCAACCACTCTAGGGATTCAAGTTCAATCAATTTTCAGATCTCAAAATCAAAATTCAGATCTGAATGGGCTGTAATAATAAACTGTTTTTCCAATATGAAGAGATCTTGGGTCCAAATCTAGGGTTCAGATCTGTCCAATTTGGGTGAAATTCAGATCTAATGGCTGTTTGGGCTGTATCTTGTTGAATTTTCAGATCTGATTACAGGTTCTATATTAACCAACTTCAGACCTAGGGCTGTTGAGAAGGGTTTTCCTCGTGTGACCAATATTGGGTTAGATTCAAGAGGAAGAAAAGGGTTTTCTTGGGGCTGAATGCAGAGATCTACGTAGAGGAGATAGGGATCTTAACCAAAAGAAAGAAAAAGATGGAGATTACCTTTGTGGAAGATTGATTTCTTGGTCTCACACCAAACTCCCCAACTAGGGCAAGGAAATCTAAAAAACTTCTATGGAGAATTCCAAAGAAGCTTTCAAGGAGAAGAGTTTTCTTTATTCATCAATGATAATCTCCAATGATGGAGTTACAACTTAAAAAAGAGGAATAACTCAACCCTAAACATTGAATGGTTGAGATTAAAAGATCTAATAGAGTCTCATCTAAGAAATAAAGAAGATAAAGAAAGAAAATAAAAAAAAAAGAGCAAACAAAAGGGCCGTACATGGAGGGAAGACTTGCGCATGGGGAGATGTGCGCAAGTCTCCCCTCACACGATTCCCTTTGTGTAGAGTTTAAGTCGCGGGGCCCTCCTCTTTACACATTTTAATTAAAACACATGTTATGGGACCCTTCTCTACTTAATGAGTCTACTAAAACACTTTGGGCCCTCAAACTAAAATTAAAACAATTTCACACAGCAACAACTCTTCCCCTTGGCACATCCCAGTGTGGGGCCTTTAGCTTGGACGCCTAGGGAGCTCTTCAACAATGTTTCTTCCTCCATACCACGATCAAACGGTAGATCTTGCAAGTCATGATGGATTAGACCCATAAAAGGGTAATCCATCCATGACGGGATCATGTTATGTAATTTCTTCTTGCTCCTTGACTTGATGCCCCCATCACCGCTTCATGCCATACTTCTGCTCACTTCCCACAATAGTGAAACACAATAAAGCTTTTACACAATGTGAATAACTGTGTGCATGCCCTAAATTGGGTGTGCGCAGTGTTTATATCATATTAATATTTCACAGAATTTAAAAAAAAAACTACCATTGTATATAATCACAGAGAATGTCCTTAAAAAATAAATCAGTTCTTAAATTCTACATTGATAGAATTCTCTCTTCCATTTTCTAGATTATTAATTATTATTTGGGTTTCTATAATGCCTTCTGTATGATTTTGAGACTTTAGTTATTTTTTAGGTTTTTCCAATGACTAATATATGATTTTCTGAGACTCAAATCTAACTTATTCCAGTGACAACGTATCGGCAAGTTGATCTAGACTCAAGGATGATCTAATCCTAGTTTTGAACCAAGTCCTAAATCCATGCACGAAATGGCACCACATAAGTCACTTTCAACCAAAAGGATATCCACGCATTGATAGACTGAAAACTTGAAGCCCTTCAGAACTATCAATTCCGCTTCATTTGAGCATTCATGCCAATCAGATGTGATAACCTGTAAATAGCATTATGTATCTTTCACGAAGAAATCAAATAAGAAACCAACATTTGTCATTAAAGAAATCCAACCACTTGATAAGGATAAGCAAAATACTCACAAGTTTTAAAAACAGACTTGATAGATATAATCAGAGGCAAATAAAATGATTTCAACTGCACACCTCAATGAGACATTTGTAGGTCTCTATCATTATCAAACCCTTGTCCCAACTATATTGGGGTTGGCTATATGAATTTGTTTCTCCAGTCTAATCTATCTTGAGCCAAATAGATAAATTTCCCTAGTATCCACATAATAAAAATTCAAAAATGATATCTTCTTGTGCAGATCCCTCTAAAAGTATCACCAATACAAAGAGCCCATACAAATAAGTGAATAATATAGAAAGATAGAGCAAGTATGACTTACAGGAGTAGATCCTTCTAAGCAAGCCCTTGCCCTCGTAAAAGAGAGATTACCAGCCAAGAACGAACCACCTCTTTGAAAAGCCTTTTGTGGATTACGTCCTTCAGCTGGCCACCTGTGCAAAGAAGAATCAGCTGTTGCAACCCATATGCTATCATCTTGCAAGGCCAGCTGTAAGATAGGGTGTTCATTGGTGCAAAGCAAAAGACTCTCTCTAGTTGACAAATCCGTAAGGTACAACTGAGATAGCAAACAAGAATCAGCAAAGAGAATATAGAACATTAAAAAAGTGGGCATTCTGAAAGGAAAACGTGCATCAGAGTTACCAAGAAAAAATACTTACAGAAAGGTCCCTCCCACCACTATAAACATGACTGAATGTCGGAGTGCTAGCAAGAGACCAAACAGAGTCTGTATGCACAGCATAGGAATGCACACATCGTTGCTGACCGAGATCCCATAGACTGCAAGACAATAAAATCTCAGTTGCTTTCTTCATATATAATAACAATGAAAATAGCGAACCCAGATAGAAAAATGTAAAGCCACAAAAGAAGGACCACCAATAAAATCTGATATTAAATAACATGATCACATGTACCCAGTGCCTAAAAGATGGGTAACCATTCAGTCTTCATCATCACAAACTTTATATTGTTTCACAGAAAAAAGAACAACTGTTATTGAAACCCCTTCCTCCTCCTTCTAGCCCAAGTGGCAAGGCATCTCCCTGTCCACAGATACAACTAGGAGTCCATGCCTGGGTCTGTCGAATAGGGACTTGGGTCATGTGAAGGACTTTCCCCGTAGATGACACCATTTGTAGCTTTTTTTAAGAAAAAATCACTGATCAACCCTTGCAAGGATCACAAAATAAATGAGAGTGTATGTACCACAGGGGAAAAAAGACATTTGCTATAGATGACAGGGTTTGTAGCTTTTTTTAAGAAAAAATCAATGATCAACCCTTGGAAGGATCACAAAATATTTACAAGATCAAATATCTCTCTCAAAATATACATTAATTAGCAAAGCGATAATAAAGCACGCTAGAATAGAAGAAACTAGGGGTGTACACGGCTCGGATTTGATCAGATTGAGCTAAATCCGTCACCAAACCATTACCTACAGATTGACAATTTTATAATCCATCACCGATCCATTGCCCTTTAAAACCGATCCAAACCGAACCATGGATCAACAATTCGGATTAGTTAAAGCCGTACAATCCATTGGTAGAGCTCATGATAGGAATTCTTTTTGCAATAAAACAAAATAAAAATAGAAGTAAAAGTTGTAGGTGGCCCGTTTGTAAAACTTGATTATAAGTGGGTATCTCTATCATTTCTACATGACCATTCCCAAATTATTAGATGAAGTCATTGTTAAGATTAACATATTGGACATGTTCATTTTATGAAATGTCTTGAAGAGACTAGATTTTGAAGAGGTTCAAAAACGACACATTCATCCATCCTATTGGCTCCCGCAAGGTGATTATGGTATAAAATAAACAAGGTGATTATGATATAAGATAACTGCTACATCACTAAATATATATAATGCAGAATACAAGTAATAATAGAAAAATATACAAATAGATACCCTAAATAAAATCTTTAAGCAAAAACCTTAAGTTTTGAGTACTTCAAACGCATAAATGAGTAGCTAGTATATATCAAATCAAATTTTTAACTGAATTCCACTCTTCTAACCTAAAGATAATTGTATTACGAGTTTCATAAGGTCTTTAAAGGATCCTAACAGAAACTTACTAGGAAAATCTTAACAGAAGGATGAAATAAAACACACAAAACACTTAAATCTTCGAGCAGATATTTTGCAATTAGTATCACACAAAATACCTAAACCTTATGGAAGAAATTGTTTTTTAATATTTTTTATATAAAATACATATATATATATTTATTTCAATGGATTGGATCAGTTTAAATCCACGGATTAAGAATAAAATCCATCACCAATCCGTTACTAACAGATTAGGGTTTTTCCAATCCATCACCAATCCATTAATTATCGAATCGGTTAAAAAACCGTGGATCGGATCGGATTGGATTGGTTTAACGGATTGACGGATTTTTTGTACACCCCTAGAAGAAATGTATAAAAGCAGTATATTGAAATCAAGGAAAAAAAGCCACAGACTGACAAAACAGAAAACAATAAAAGGAAAAACTAAAAGCCACACCAGAGGGCCCAAACAAGTACACCTCTATCCATGCTGTTTCCATGGACAATTCACCGCCTCACTGGCACATTTGAAAATATGATGAACTTCAACATTCATGAAATTACAAAGGTCTTTGATTTCGCTCAAACAAATTTGTATTTTCAAGGACTCTCCCGGTAGTTTGTTACCCAAGTAATAGCATTAGATGAGTCACTTTCCACAATCAAACAACTCAAGAAAGAATCATGAAAGCCTCAATGCTTCCCCAATAGCCTGAATTTCTAATTCATATTATCTCTTTTCTAAATTCCACCTAAAACAAAGTCCTACCTGGTTACCACCCTTGCCTTTACCTGAGATTCACTTCTAGGTACTCTTCTCCATGGGGAATTATTCTCCTCTCTTAACCACCATTTTATTGTACTTCTATGCCTGTGTTTGTTCTTTAATAGAACAAGAAGGTTATGGACTGATGCATACTTAATTCTTTCTGTATACCCCTGAGAATAGTATAGTAATACCCTTGAGATTGTTTTCCTTGTTTAAACCAACAAATGTTTCTTATGAGCTGATCAATTAGGGATTGTATTTTCTAATGTGCATGTATGGGAGATATGGGGTCCCATAATTCTTTTGTTACCTTGAAATAACAAAAACTGTCAAAGAAGCATGGACACGGACACGGGACATAGATACGACACGACACGGACACGCTGACACAACATTTCTCAAAAAAGTAGGACACGGACATGTAGGGGAACACATAAATAATATTTATTTATTTATTTATAATCATATACTAAAAAAATAATATCATTTTAACTTTTTTTATCAATTTAGCAATCAAAAAATAAAAATTCAAGTACCAACTAACAAACATATCAAATTATCAAATACCAATACAACATTAAAACTTAATTCATAATCATTAAACATGATATATCCATATTTTCATAAAATCCATACAAAGAAAAGGGAAGATCATCTCTTTCTCCTCCCCCCCCCCCCCCCCCCAAAAAAAAAAAAAGAAAAAAAAAAGCAAAAAAGAAGCCAATCTCGAAGCCTATTCTTTAGTGAAAGATTTATTTGTTTTTTGCTTGTGATATGATTAATATTAACAATCACACATTTTTTATGGTATAAAATTGTCATTTATCAAGTTTACAAGTTTAGTAACCACATGTTAACAAGTGTCCAAGAAATATCAGTTACATGTTTATTTTTTTAGTTATAAATATGGGCTAGGAATTGTGGGACACATCACAAAAAGAGTATCGAACAAGTGTCCGAAATTAAGATTTTTAGTTTTTAATTATGGACACAGCTAAAATAGTATCGGGCACATGTTTGAGAGTGCCCGAGAAGTATCGGTGTTCGACACGTGTCCGATACGGATACGTCACTCTCTTAGAAGTGTTCGTGCTTCTTAGCTGTCTGCAATAATGTCTTCCATGGAATTGAAGATATATATTATCAACTTACCAACCGCCATACTTTAAGTCATCAATAGGTGGTTCTTTAATTCTACCAATAACCTAACCAATCAATAGGTGGCTCTTTAATTCTACCAATAACCTAACCAATCCCCCTCGCCTCACCAATTCCCAAGTTTGCAGAATAAGACCATTCCGTAAAATTTTTCCCATTAAAAAAAGTTACTGTAATTCAATTATTAGGATCTAAAACCCCTGGAAGTTGTGTTCCAATTTAACCTTCTCCCCTTGACTTGGATTCCATTGGTACTCCCCAGTATGTCAAAGAAACAATTTGATGATAAAATCAGTACTTAAAAAGCCATTAATACTCTTCAAAGACTACTGCTCTGGGTAATTGCTCATCCAATAACCCAGATTACTAATTGAAATGGCTCATCCAACACACAATTCAGACTGATTTTTACTGCAATTCCACACCAATAACTTCAAACTAGAACCAATAAAAAAAAATTAAAAAAACTCCACCAAACTTGTGCATACTCGCCTCTTAAACCTTCCGATAACTAATATCCAGCAGAAGCATGTGTTTCAAGTTTTCACTGTGTTTGACCCAGGTCAGAGTGAAGGTTCTTCTAGGCCTTGATATGTTTGGAATGATAAAAATTGAAGATTCTAGCTGAGAAATTGGGAAGAAATGGAAAGAAGAAGAGAGACAAATGGAGGGAAAGGATTAGGGCCGGTTACTCAGTAGGGATGGTTGAGAATAATGGAGATAAAGGATTAGAGCCGGTTGCTCAGAAGGGTTGGGTGACCACCCCTACATACACACGTGCATGCAAGCACACACACACACTTTAATTGTTATGTTTACAAATAACACCCTGCTTAGTAGTTTTAAGAAATTACAGTAAAGTCCCTGAAGTTCAGTAAATTTGGTACATGTCAGATTGATGAAAACAATCTGGAGGCAACAAACCAGAATGCAGGAAAACTGATTCAGCAACCCAGAGATATCAAACAGCAACTCCAGTAGCATTGGAGTTATTTCTGATGAATGCGGAATATTTCTATGCAATCCAGCAATTCGACAACCTAGCCCAACAAGCCCATGACAGCCGCAGATGACACAAGAAATGCAGAAGGACAGCAAGAGAGAACAGCCTGCTACAAGTGCTGAATCTCAGCAGAACATCACTCTGAATCCATGGACATTAGGAATTCATTCATGAGGAAACCCAGGTTTCCAAGCAAACACACTGCACAGCAATATGATTTCTTTCCAAAACTAAGGTTGTCCCTCGCCAAACACTTTGTTTTTATATTTATTAAGTAAATGTAAACTTTAAAACAGATTCTAACCATTGGATCAAGGCCAAGGCTTCTAGTCTAGGCCAACAAACTAACAAATTGGACTAAAATCTCTTATGAATAATGGGCTTACAAAATAAAACAACAAATAAATCCAAAACCCAATAGCCGGCCATGGACTTGGGCCCATAGGCTTGGCCAAACAGGCCTTGGGCCCCTTCATGGCTCTGACTACATCTTCCTTCCCTTTTGACTATCAAACCTTTTCATGCTTCTTCACTAATGCCAATATTGGATTTTCCTCAAAATTACTATCTAGGCCCTCTATAGCAAAAATAAACCAAAAACTGTCTTATATTAATCTTCAACATTTTATTCATAAGACACCTAAATATAGTTACAGACAAAACTGCTATCTATTAAAACTAAATTTCCAATATTCTATTACCTGAAAATAAAGTACATTTCCATCGAAATGGAAAGAGCCAAACATAGTCATTGACAATGAACTGAAGTATGGAAATTCTAAGTGACAATAATTACAAGAATGGAACATTTACTCGCCAAATTCAAGGCATGCTAGCAAAATTTACCGGATCATAGAATCAGATGATCCTGATAGGCAAAACCTGCAACAATGAGGAAAAATGCTTAGGATATGGAATGATAACTTTACAAGCTTCTGGGTTAGAAACAGCACTCTAATTAGTAGATCCATATTTTATCACAATCTAAAACATACAAAATTCAAAAAAATAAATAAACAAATCAAAGAGTATATACTCAATGTTAATTATACAACATCTCAATCATGAAACTGAAACAATATCTTCTAATAAAAGCGAAACAATAACAAACTCGCAATTACCTCATCCTATTTAGGAGAGGCAGGAACTGTGTTAGATGTCTACATCCCCTCAACGAAAAACTAAGAAAGAATAGAGCGTTTGCTTTCGTTGGTTCAAAACATAGGGAGATGCACAAATAGCATTACAATTTAGAAAGATTAAGAGGGAAGGTGGTAGGGGACAGAAAATTCAGATCCAAATGGAAGTACAGAAGAGATGAATCAATTACACAGAATGCTCCAATTAATCAAAATAGTTCCATAAATCATAACTAAGCCAAGGAAATGCTTTGGGATGATGACATCTGGTTGGAACAATTAGGGGATTGAAGAGTGTGGAAGGTAGTAAAGGGTGTGTGTGCTGCCCTCAAAAATCAACTAATCAATACTCTGGTTGGACAGTAGCCTCAATTGACTTTACTGAACTCGAAGCCAATTGCTGTTTGGAGGAACGGTTTGGATTTCTATCCAAATTAAAAGTCATAATCTTAAAAAAGTGGACCATTCCTTCATTTAGTTTGTTTCCAAATAATCACACACCAGATTGATTGATGGATGGAGGTGTTAGCACCGCTGGTGAAATCAAATTGGATCAGAACTGTCCTGTCTTCCTTTACATGCCTGATCAAATGAAACTTTTTCCATTATTGGTTTCTATTTGTGAATTCTAGTTAGAAATTGATAACCTCATTTGTCAAAGAGAAGTTGTGAGCCATAAAAGAATTTGGCACATTAAACAAATGAAAACAAGAAGAAACTTATATCATCACATTTCATACTCTTCCTCTGTGTGTGTGTGTGTGTGTGTGTGTGTGTGAGAGAGAGAGAGAGAGAGAGAGAGAGAGAGAGAGAGAGAGAGAGAATTAGTAAATCATAATAAAAGGAGAGAGAATCAGCAAATCTTAATTAAATGGAATACTTAAATGGATAAGAATCATGTTTTTTTTCATGATAAAGAGAGAGAAATGTCAATCTATAAGGTACAGCTACATCAAAATCATGAGAAGCAACTTAATCCAAAAACAGACTACATATTCTTTTTACCAACCTGCCAGTGGCATCCAGAAGCAGTGCCCTAATGTTATCAGTATGCCCTCTCAACTTCATATTCTTTGAACCAGTTCTTGGGTCCCAGACACGCACGACCTACGGATAAGTATCATGAGCTTACTATCATGAAATAAAATAAAAGATACAATATCAAAGCAACAAAGATTATTTGGTTAAAGGATTTGCACAATGAATAAGTGACCTAAATTGTCCATGAAGCAATTAACTTTAGAAATGAATATTCATTGTTCTAACGCATTAACAAAAAAGAAAAAGAAAAAGATGCAAAATCAGAAAGAGAACTAAATACAGACTTCAATAAGCACCTTCTCAGTTCCTCCAGAAACAAGTAGTGTTCCACTTTCATTCATTGCTAAAGCATATACTGACTCTTTATGTCCTTTGGTGGCCAATGGACAGTATCCATGTGACTGAGTTGCATGCAGAGAAATGCTGCTGCTTGAATTAATAGTGGGCAGACCTGTATTAGGCAGTCCAGAATGTCCGGAGACAGTTATTCCATTTGAACTGTCATCCTCCATTGCATCAATTGACTTTTCCACTGGAAGTAGTGCAGCTTCTAAATCCCATATAAAAACCTCCCCACCAAGCCCCCCAGATGCAACAATATTGCCCTAAAATGCATGATACTAACAAGGGTCAGAGATTCATGGAAACGACAAAAGCACAATGCCTTCAAGTATACTGACATCATTTTATCTCATTCTCTTGTATTAGATAAAACTGACATGAAATTTTTAAAAAATTGGAATTTGCAGTTAAAAGAAATAAATAAACTTTGTACACACAGTTAAGAAGAGAGATTTTAAGAAAGAAAGAAATTACATTTTTTTCCGCCACAGCGAGACAAGTTACATAGTCAGAGTGCTGGGAGAGAGTTCTGGTGCAAGTCCCATCAGATAAACAACTCCACGTCTGGTATTTCTCAACAGATTAATGTGGTTAAGAGTAAAATAAACTATACAATGAGGAAAATACAACAAAACAGTTGAACAACCTTGAGAGTTGTGTCTGAAGAACACGACACAAGGGTATCACCTGCAAGGACGACATCATTAACCTGCAAAAATAAAGGCCGCTGTTTTGATCATTAAATGTATACGAAAAGCAAGAATACACAAACATGTTCATCCAAAATGAAGCTGCACTACCTCAACATGAATATTCTCCAAAGTTTCTAAGAAAAAAAAGCACAAAGAATAACCAAGGCTGGGTAGGGAGATTATCTAACAAAGCACATCATAGAGATAAGTTGACAGTTTAATTCCCATTTTCTAATATAGAAGCACAGATATACAACTTTTAACTATAAAAACTCAAAAAGTATGAACAAAGGGTAAAGTGAGAGTTTCAGCACACTAGAAAATGATACATAGTTTGCTCATGAAAATACACAGGCATTTGAGATTTCTAAAAATTCAAAAAATTGAAAGATGATGCAGCCTACGCTTCGATAAATGTAAACTATAAAGGAATAGCATGTATTCTCACCAAATTAGCCATTTTATAATGGCATAAATGCAATAAAAGTTTACAACAATATCATGAATTAAGTATCAAAATGGACTGCCCAGCTCCATACTGTGCCAGTTGACCACCACAACATTTGCATCACTTAATGAGCCCTTAATCAAGCCCAATCTCCAAATATGTTAGCCTCAAAGATTTGCAGCCTTCATCTACTGTTTATTTTCCTCCAATTATGTTAGCTCTTCTAGGGAGGTGGAGCCATCATTTTAAAGGATTTTAGGCCCAGTGGACTTCACTCAAAGCCTAGTTCTTCAATATATTCGGCTTTGAATTTGTAAATGATTTGCTCATGCATTGATCTTGACCATGATCTGCAAAATACTTTTTGAAGTTCTACAATGTATTTATGACAGAGGAAAAGCACACAAGAGACTTAACAGTGGCAAAAAAAAGGACTGAAGAAACAAGACAGCAATGTCACTGTCATCATATTCTAATCCCATCTGTTCAAGGTCGCCTTTGTGAGTTTTATTTTACCACCCCACTTTTTGAAGCCATCCTCTATCGCTCCACAGTCTAGTCATTCCTCCCTGCTTCATCCAGTGCCTTAAATTGCCCTTCTCACAGTTTCTTGACCTTCAAACGCCTTGAAATGATACAAGAGTTTATTCAAGCATTCTGTGTACACATCCAAATGATCATAAATGGCATTAATTTTATTCTGTAAATACCTATAAGTTTACTCTTATGAACTCATTAATAACTCTATTCTTTCTTGTAACCACTTTAGCATGCACATACTTTAGGTTCTTCCCATTTATTCGTTGCCTAAAATTCAGCTCCCAGTCTAAGAGTCGTCTTACAATAATGACCCTTTAGTCAAAACAAAACTTGACAATCAGAGAGCATTCCACCAGCTTCTCACTACTTTGCCCATCCTATGTTGATTCTATTCACTATATCCAAAACAGACCCTACATTTTGTTCTATCATCGACCCTAGACATTGAAATTTATCACCCCATGGAAAAAGGTTCACCTTTTTTTCCCATAGAACTAGATAATCACATTTTACCATAGCATGTCATGTGAAAACAAGCCAAAGTACTACCAACTTTAACTGAGGGAACAACTCAAAGGTCCCAATCAAAGGATTTTTCCAGGAGTTGAAGTAGACATTGTAAGTGTTTCTTAATCAAATCATAGTAAATGAAAAATATTTTGACATAACAAAAGGTCAAAAGCCATTGATCAGAGATTAGCATAATAAAATAATTTTAATTTTCGGCGTTTGTCTTAGGGATTTTGGCAAGTTGGGATGGACAGTCCATCAATGAATCCATATAAATTGTGAAAACTGATACATTTTGAACAAATGAGTCATAGACTGAAGCAAAATACTATTTGGTTGAGTACAAGATCGCAAAGATGCAAACGTAGCAAATGAATAAAACCACAGAAAAGAATACCCAGTCAACATGCGATTCAAATGTTGCAGAACAGGTGGCAGCACCTTCAGCCAACGCCCATCTCTTCAATGTCCCATCTCGGCTTCCAGTAAATAGATAATCACAACCATCAGATACTGATGACTTTGACACAGCTAAGCAATTTATGCCTGCACAATGCTGTGAACAAGACAACACTGTAAAGAAAACTAACATATCTGTGTTTTTTCTTCATTTTTTGTTTCTTCTTATGTTTTTATCGATTGGAAAGTTAATGTATTTAAAAGATAATTTTGCAACTAGCACCATTTAGCATACCATCACAATTAAAATTCTATTCCAAGGAATGCAAAAAAAATGACTAGGATAGAACAGATTATAAAAAAGTTGCCTCACCTTTGTGTCATCTGCATCATTCAGGACATATGTTAAACGCTTCTCCTTTCGAGGGCGGGATGAATTGGATGTATTCCCTGCACTAGCCACACGGTGCATTGCAGTAACACCTGATACAAGTGCAATTATCAAAATCACTATGGCCACCGTCTAAGGATTTGATTTAGCATGTAGCTGTTAAAGGATAACTTAGTGCTTGTCTGCATTGCTATATTTCCAAAATGAAGAAATCTAGAATTTAACTAGGGATTTTTTTTTTTTTTTTTTTTTGCTTGGATATAAAGTCTCTCTCAAATCCGTGACTCCTTCATAAAGTAATCTTTAAAAAAAAAAAAATTTCCTGTAATGTTAATATTTTTTTATTCCAAGAGATCTCCTAAGATTTCCACAGATAAAATAAATTAACAATTGAGGATTTCTAGAATACCTAATGTCAATTTTGGCAACAAATCCTCAGGGAAAAGATTTCACTTTCTTTTAAGTCATGGAAAGCCCATGTGTGATAGTTGTAAATCCTCAAGGATCTGGGACATCTGAGATCCTCAGTTTTTTAGGATTCTCGAGTCCAACGTTGAAATTCTGAGGTGGAAGAGGGAGGATATAAAACCTTTGGATTTGAGGATTCCTCGCCTGTTACCAAATCCTCATCCATACAAATCCTCAATGAGTAAAGCCCTAATCTAGGGCAGTGAGGTATCCTCAAATCCATGGATTCCTCACTTGTTATCAAACGTGATCAAAAATGAACTTCAATTCTAATTAAGAAAGCCAGGAATCCATGTATGCTCTAAACTAATTATCGCCAAGTGTTGACTATGCTGAACTTTCAAAAACTTCAACTAGCTACCTCAACAGATACAAAACTGTATTTAGCAATAGAACCCAATAACATCTATCATTGTACAATGACAGGATTTGGGTATACATCCACGCAGACCCAGACCCAAAAAAAAAAAAAAAGATTAGAATCAATGATTCAACCAATAGATGACAATGATTTAAAAAATAATAATAAGAAGAAAACGAAGAAGAAGACTTAGCCCCTTACTCGGCAGTGATCAACTCGAGTAGGTGATTTCCCTTTTTTGTTTCCTTTTTTATTTTAATTCTTGCAAATGACCTTCTGTGCAGAGGTCATTCTTCAAGTATCTTATGAGGATGTTCCAGCTCTGACACTCTGTGCAGAGATCATTCTTCAAGTAAAACAGACCGACTCCATCGAGTTTTCTGACCAAGCGAAGTTTCAAACTGAAAATCAGAAAATCAAATGCGAATTAAGCGACCGGCGAACCAGATATCTATGCCTAACTAGTGACCCAACCTTTTCCGCAACAAATTTAAAAGAATCAACACTTCAGGTCATCTTTCCTTTTTTAATCATTTGAATGGCACTTTAGGTCAAATTTTAAATAACTGAGCTCCAAAACTTTCAATCCAGCATCTTTTTGACATCCAAACATCATCATCATCAAAGCCTTATCCCAACCATATTGGGTCGGCTACATGATTTCTATTTTTCCATTCCGTTCATTTATTTTGAGCCAAACACCAGCCTAAAATTAAACTGCCCCCTTAAGTATAAACTAATCATTCCAGTTCGTATCGCTCTACACATTAAGTATAAACTAATCATGCCACCTCTCCCTAATAATTCATCTAAACAGAAAATGCCTGTGTAAACTAATCATTCCACACTCTCACCAATTTGTACAACAAGAAAGCGCCCGTCGAAGCCTAGATACATCCTCAACACCTCCTTCGGTTGGAAGAATCCAATCTCACGATTCTTCCAATCCATACACTAACATCAAAGAGGGAACCCATCTTCCCCTGATGCCACAAACACCATTCATCCCAT
This sequence comes from Sextonia rubra, assembly GCA_037013555.1. Taxonomy (NCBI): domain Eukaryota; kingdom Viridiplantae; phylum Streptophyta; class Magnoliopsida; order Laurales; family Lauraceae; genus Sextonia; species Sextonia rubra. Next base: position 9,570,776 of record JASUAD010000007.1, on the reverse strand, counting down.
GCATGCTTACCCAGATCACCATCAACCATACAAAATCCACATCCAAACATAGGTTTCGCATATGATCTTGAAATCTAGGGTTTCGCGAAGCAATCGGGTCGAGTCGCTTCTTACAATGCAATTCAGATTTAATGTGATGGAATGAGAAGGCGAGAGATGATTCGGGCTTAGGTGTTAGGGTTTTGAGAGATAAAGGTACCTGTAAGTAAATAGAAGATGATTTGGAAGAGCAACAAGTGTTGAAACGAGAATCCGCTGACAGAGTGGAGAAGGGAGAGAGACAGGTCACAGGAGAGACGTTTCAGAGATCGTCTTTGTTGGGACGAGTTTTACAATGCCGTCATTTTATAGGTTTGAGTGGGTCTTGGGTGTTCTAGTGTCGCTGAAAAGACTTTCCATAACTACTTCTAATTGAAATAGAACATTCTATAATAAAAAAAAAAATTTTTTTTTTTTTTGAAAGAGAACATTTGTATGTTTGTATGTTTCATGGACCCACTTGTAGAAGAAACAAGATTTGTGAACTCTTTCGGGATAAGGTTTGAGAATGAAGGCACGATGGACTATTTTGATTTTGTCTATTTTATGGTTTTTGATTGGATAAGTGGAAACATTCAAATTTTTGGCTTGCGTCGAGCTCGAGTTAGGATTAGATTGTCTTCAATTGTGCTTGGCCTTCGGTTTAAACAAATGTTTGAGTTTGGCTTGACAACAAAGATTAAGGGTTTGTTTGTATAATGGCATGAAAAAGAAAAGTCGTGATTCCTCTTCCACGGAAATGGAAGTTTGAAGAAAAGGGTTGAGTGCGGGCTTCGTGTATCGCATTAGAAAAAAAATCACAAAAACAGGAACTGTGTATAGAGTTTTGCCACATGGAATGACTAAAATTAGAGTACTCCTGCTTTCCAAAAACATGTTGCACAAACATGCCCCAAGGCCCAACCTTTCCAACCCAAGTTATAAAGCTCCGTAGTTCCCATTCCTATGAGCACGGCTTGAGGCATGGAGCACTAGAAAAAACAGATGGCAATAGGGCTGATCAAGTTTAAGCCAAGTTAAATAAGTTAATACAGAGTGATCTACTTGATCCCTCAAATAAATAAATCATACATAATATAATCCTATATAACTATCCGTATTCAATTTCTAAGGTAGCAAAATACAACTTAAACCTTTAAATGAAATTTAAGAAAAACTTTTAGAAAAACCTTGAAAAATACTCTAAAAAAAGACTTAAAAATATAACTTTACCGAAACATAAATCGCACAATTATTAGGAAAGTCACAAATCAAGCAATCCTAAATCATTTTTAAATGAATCAAATATGGATTGACCCTCACTCCCAAACAACCATGTATAATATAGTCCTTATGAATAACTTTTTGTACTTGGTAGGTTTTTCATAATAATATACATATATTAGTCTGATTTTTGCATGGGCTAGTAACTAACTTTTAAATGACAGACCACATTGAATCACAATTAGAAAAAAAAAACTTTATCGGATTGCTATGATGCATGTTGGACAACTTGGGGCACGTTGTTTTATGACAAGTTTCAAATTGAGGGTGCAACCCATTAAACAAAAGAATTTTAAACTCATTTAGTAAAATGACTTGGATCTAGTTGATTAAAAATATTGAACATTAAATATGGTTGTATAATTTAGTTTGACAGGTTGCAACAATAAAACAATGATGCTACATATATTATTTTATTTTATATTAGCTAGTTATTAAAGATCCATAAAATGAGTATACTATGACCAAGTTCATAATATATTAAAAGTGTCATAAATTTATTGTGATAAGACAAGATCATATTTATCCATAATTTATGAATAATGGAACAACTATATAAAATACATCTTCCTTACTTTCATAAATAAATGTTTGAAGATTTTTGAAACAATGAGACAACAATTAATTTTTGAAATTCATGGGATAATTATTGAGATGTTGGAAAAAAGACTAAGTAATAATGTAATTATTTTATATGAATGTCATTTATGAATAAAAGATAGAATACTTTGAGTTTTTTTCTATTTTTTCTCCATTTTTAAAAATCTTACAATGACAGGAGGATTATTAAACTGTCTAGATCTCATCATAATTTGGGTAGATTTTGTAATATTTTAATTTTTAAAATAAATTAAACTGGCATTTTGAAAATCTTGAGAAGATTATAGTTTAACTCATCCTGACATGTTTAACCCATCCTTAAATATTTGACCCATCCTAAAATGTTTGACCTTTACTACAGACTGATTTAGTGCCTACCCTTGAACATACACAGCAGATTGATACATGAAATCTTTAGGGTTTCATCAATTGAGGGAAAAACTGAGGAAACTTATAATGCAATTCAGATATTGTGTGATTGGACGAGCAGACGAGGATGATTCATATTAACTGTACTAGGGTTAGGGTTTTGATATAAAGGTACCTATAAATAGAAGAGGATTTGGAATATGAAGACTTGTTCTTCGTTCTAGATTAAACTGACAGTGTTCAGAAAGATAGGAAGAAGATATAAGAGAAGTTGTAGAGAAAAGAGACCAGTTATTTTTATTGGGACGAGTTTTACAATCCGCTCTTTCAATAGGTTTGACTGGGTTTTGGAGTGATCCATTGTCCCTAAAAAGTCTTTCCTTAGATACTTCTAATTGAGAGAGAACATTCTAGCAAAATTTTTTTTGAAGAGAACATTTGTATATTGCATGGCCCCACTGGCCTACAAGACAAGATATTTGGTTTCATGATTTGCAAGTTTACTCTTCTTTAATAAGATTTGATAATGAAGGCACCACCAACTGTTTTGATCTATCCTTTTTTATGGTTTTTGATTGGATAAGCTGAAACGTTCAAAATTTTGACTTATAGTGAGCTCAATTTGAGTTTGAGATTAGATTAACTTAAGATAGGTTTTGATGGTCATTGAGCTTAGCCTTGAGTTAATTAATTAGGGATATGCTTGACTTTGACTTGACTACTTAAAGTAACGGCTTGTTTGTGTAATGGCATGAAAGAGATAACTCATAATTCCTCTTCCATGAAAATGGAAGTGTGAGGAAGGTGGTGAGATGTGGGTTTCCTACCATGTGAAAAAAAAGATCTCACATAAATAGGAATTCTGCAGAGAGTCTTGCCACCAAGGGTGTTCATGAGTCAGGTTGGGCCAGGCTAAGGCATATTCACGCCCAGCCCACCTTTAAAAAGATTGTGCTAGGCCTAGGCACAAGCCGGACGCAGGTCCTAAAAGTGAGACCCAAGCCCGCCCAATTAATTAATCAGGCCAGGCCAAATCAAGTTTTAATCAATTTTTTGACCTTCTGAGTACTTGTTTGTACTAATTAAATTGAATTACATGCATTTGTTACACAGGCTGGATTAGGCTTTGGGCTTTCTATCACTTAATCTAAGCCCCACCCAATTATTAAACGTGCCCGAAGACATCATATGTTTCGAATGCTTAAATTTAGATACACACTGTAAACTTCCATTAAACACCAAACCCGCCCTATTTTTTATGGTTTAAAAAAGCACCATAGGAAAAGAAAAAAAAGTAAGAGAAATATTCTTAAAATTTGCTGGACACATTTAAGAAATGGGCTGCATATTATTTGTAATTTTTGAATGACTAATGGCCTTTGCAATTAATTGTTATAATGACCCATTGGGATAGAAACTCGAACCCACTTTGAACCGTAATGGATTTTCAGCTGTATGCCCAAATCTGCCCGAACCTAATGAAACCTTTACCAAACCCTTGCCGCAGGTCATATACCCTAGCACCATATCAAACCTATTTTTGCTTACTTGGTAACCAATGAGGATTCCATGCAGTTGAAAATTCCTCATTGCCACAGATTTGAGGATTCCCAATTGAGGGTTTGAATTGCTGAGGATTTCACATCATTTTGAGTGTATATAGATGTATATAGCTACCAAAAAAAAAAAAAAAAGGTATTCATGTGTAAATTTGTAAAAGTGAGGATTAAAATCTTAAAAGAGAGGGTTGGACCTAAAAATCCTTCATGATTTACATTTGTCAAATGTAGAATTTTTCATTTACAGTAGTCAAATATAGATTTTAGGAATCCTTGAGGATTTGGTTGTCAAACATAACCTAAATATTTAAAAGGTGGGAGGGTTAAAATGTTTATACGTGTGTACAAAGGAATAGCCAACCAAAGGTCAACTCGATTGAATCTCAACAGGTCTAAATTATAAGACTTAGGAATCAGCTGTATTGGAAGTTAAGAAATGTATCTAGGTATAAATATTTCATATATTTATATTGCGCAGGTAATAAAGTCAACAAAATGGGATTTGGTTGCAAGGATATGATCATCTTCCGTAAATTGTCGTATCCCTATCAAATTACCTAACGAGAAATGATCATATGCTGACATCTAAAAAGAGCTTTCGCGTGAATTACGTGGGGCCCAGTTTTGATTGATATGGGACATTCAAATTACATGGGCTTTTACTTCAGTTCAAATTGATATACACCATTGGATTGACTAACATATATAAATTAATATTTAACTTAATATCATTTTGATTGTTGATGAATCTAACTATGAATTGAAGTGGAATTCAGAGCCTTTTGATCATTAGGAGTGTGTACCGGCGTTCTAAGGCAGTTTGAGTCTGGATCTCAGCGTTTGTCCTATTTAATGTTTGGCCTATTTAATATATGAGCTGGGCTTGGATTATGTTATAGCAAGCCTGAAGCACAACTTTGCACGAATAAGTAATACATGTAGTTTCATAATTGATTAACCAAACAAACAATTTGAAAGCCCAAAAAAGCGACAAAATATTGGTCTTGCCTAGCCTAATTGACTAAGTGGGTTTAAAGCTTCTCCAATAGCACCTTAAAATTTAGAGATATCACTTTGGAATTAAAGGCTTAGGTTGCAAATTTGGCATTTATAATTTGGCACCTTTAACTTGGACAACTCCAAGAAAGATATCAAATTCATTATTTTATTATTATTTTTCTTTTAACCTCATGTTAAAACACCTCTAAGTATTAAAAGTACTTCAAAAATTAAATTGCCTAATAATAAAATATTAAAAAGAAATATTTGGCAATTGCCTTTTTGAGCTGTCAAATTTGGCATAGCAAAGGCTATACCAAATGCCATGTTAGCTTTGGCATTGCCCTTGGAGTTTCACACAGCTACCAAATGTGACTGTTGATTGCTTATGTGGTCATTTGGCCATTCCATTGGAAATGCTTTACGCTAGAAATTTATGGCTCGTGCTAGGTTTGAGTTGGATATGGGCTTCCATTTCTAAAAGCCTACCTAACCTAAATATTGACTCTGCCAGGCTTAGCCTGCTCCCAGGCCTATGATGTGAAAAGCTTGAATTAACCAAAAGTGGGGCCTACAAACCCTTGCGAACTTCAATGTGCTAGTTTTTATATGAGTCTAGATCCTCTGAGGATTTCCTTCACGGTGGTGACCATGCGGAGACCTTGGTCACCGCAAGGGACTTCCTCACTAAATCCTAATTCTTTTAATATAATGCAATAATTCAATATTATCTCCATAACTCCATTGAATTGTTTCAAAAATCCTGAATCAACATTATTATGTAATATTATAAAAATATGTTATCGTATAAAATACATGAAATATACAATGAGCTAGATGAGGAGACCCTTAACAACTGATAGTGAGTCGAGCCAAATTATGCCTCCTAACAAGCTGACGAGAGCAGAGGTGAGCTGTCCCATGACTCATGAGACAACAGTTCAATGGTTAATTCGCAATTGAGGTTAAATAAGATAACGCTCAGTTTTCACTTGATAATTGGAAACAATGTTAAAGAAATTAAAAAAAAAATGGTTTCTCATTTTGAGGCCTTAAGCCCTGTCCTAGCCAAACCTTGGCCCTAGAGAGTAGGGTAAAGGCTTAGGTAGGCCCTTTGAGGCCTTTGGCCTGCTCAGGCCTAACCCTGCATATATTAAAGATAGGGTTAGGAGTTAGAACAACCCCAAGCCAGGCCTAGCCCAGCCGTTTGACAGCCCTATTCTCCGGTCTTATTTTCTGGTCCAGCTACCAAATGGGCTGGACTAGAAAATCCAATCCAATATACCTGCCGAACACAAGCTAAATTCAACACTAGGAATGGCAATGCGTCAGGTTTAAATAGAACCCGACCTAACGCCTTTGTTTTTTGTTAAAAGAAAGACATCCCAGTAAAGGCAGATTTAGTAGTGGATTTCTTGGTATGGGTCAGATTTGGTTTTATTGTTCTTACCTGCCCCGCCCCTTATGTATAATATGTTTATTTATTGCTAAAAGATATGCACAAATTCAGGTGAGCCAGGTGGTGTTGGGACTTTGGGTTTACTCCATCCCATACCAACACCGACCTTGTTGCTGCACCTAAAGGATTATTATCTAATCAAATATACTAAAAGAAGGAAAGAGTTTTCAAGACCTGCCTCAGAGTATAACCCTTAAAACTACCTACATGCCTAAAAGATGATATAAAAACATTCAGTTCGAAAATAAAAAAACCTCGAGTTATAGAGCTCCAAGCTATTTTGATAATTTATACAAGGCATAACCATACGTATAAATTCTAAACTTGACCCTAAAAATAAAAGTAAACCTGAACCACCTTAAATCTTGTTGTATCAATTTTTTTTGCGTATTATTGTCTATTTTCGTCATGCATGGTAATTATGATTTAGTGATAAGATGCTTCAAACAATCGCCAATGATAAGGGAATGGTGGAGTTGGCATCCTTGTCCTGCATCTCACCCGGTTGCCCTGTATCTCACCTGGTTGCCTTGGGCATTCATCTTTAGGTATGCATGCCTCTCTTTCGTGCGTTCTTGTGTCCACTTTTCTTTTTTTTTTTACACTCCTTGTACGTGTGGGAGCTCTTTTGGATCCAATATCCTTTGGAGGGCACTATCAATTTGGCCCTAATACGAGGGGCCCACCTAGCCCTAAAATGCTTTTAAAATGAGGGCTTTTATTTCTAAGAAAATGCCATAGGGCTAGGCTTAGACAATTTTTTACAAGTCCTAAAATTTGAGGGCCGGGCTTTGAAAGTGCTAGCCTGGCCCGGCAGTGGCCTTAACCCTCCTATTTTTATTTATATTATATTATATTTATATATACATACATAGATATATATATATAAATATGCATACTAAAATGTGCATATAACAATCACATAATAGTAATAAAATGGTGAAGATGAAGGCTATTTGATACCCCATACCCATTAGAAAATGTCTTAAAACTCATACACACATCTTAGTTCATCTCATCTCTATTTAATTATCTGCATACACAAAAACATAAGTGTTACAAGCTTGCTTCCGATCTCTTCTAGTTTTATTACTTTTATTTAGAATTTTTGAATTATTTTTATGCATTCTTGCTAGTACGAAAGTGGTGTAGTAATCTTGTTTTAATGGCACACTTTTTCCTCTATAGAGTGACTTAGGATGCTAAATAATTTATTATAGTAGTTTGTATATGTGTTGAACTTCAAGGATAGGATGTGATCTAAATATCCTTTTAATTAGTTAATTATAACTCCAAATTTTAAAAGTTTGAATTAATAGATATTTTTTAGTTCATTTTAGTGATTGAAAGCCAACAATGCTTAATAGTCAAATTGGTGTTAAATTGAAATAATGTCAATTTATAAAAGATAGGTGAATGTAAATGTTTTAAAACTTCTCAAAGATACAAATCTTTTGAAATGATTTGGTACATGAAAATTATTGTGAAATGTGTAAAATGGAACAAACTTTTTAACCATTTTTTTACTTTAACAAACAAACAAACTATATGTCTAGAACTCAAGTAACAAGAGCACGTACATCTTTATTCAATGAAATAAAGTTTTTAGAAACAGATTCTATTCTCCGAATGATCTCTTAGTAGTCACTTCCCTTTACTATAGAAGCTAAAATAAACAAAAAATGCTGGTCAACACTCAATATTCAGCAACAATGTCTAAAAAAATAAATAATTATTTTATTTTTTGAGGTCCTATGCCCTGTCTAGCCTCGCACTCACCCTCAAAGGTAGTGTAAGTGCCTAGGTACCGTAAGCCCTCCAAGGGCTCTGGAATGCCTAGGCTAGGCTCAGCCCAGCCCTTTAGCAGCTCTATTGGAATGGGTGTGCGTGTGTATATAATGGATGTTTTAATATATATATATATATATATGACAATATTTGAGCGCATACATCCCTCACCAAAATGGTGAGAGACATTTTTTTTTTTGGAAGATATTAATATGCAAAAGGACAAAATCATCATACATCATTTTACCTTTTTGACCTTGTTAAGTCTAAAAAAGGAAGTATCCCTCACCAAAATAATGAAAGATGTATGCAATTGAATATCCCCCATATATATATTTATATATATATACTATCAATAAGTAAACAAATTCAAATCATATGTCGCTTGTGTTCCATAAATGGTTCATGGCCTCATGGTCCATCTTTTAGATCTCAATGGGGCTAACAATAACAATCGTGCATTTGTCATTGGTCAAACCATCAAATCACCAAATAATCGCTGCAGGCGTTCCTGCCTTCCAGTTCTGCTTTAAGTCGTTCCAATGGATGATTATCTAAAGTCGATCCAATGGATGATCATCTTCTCCTTGGAACATGCTTTAAAAAAGATCTCATTTTGTTAATTACTTTTGATCTTCTACTAGTATGGTTCGGGCGCAAATCATGCACCTTCCAGGTCTCAACTGGAAGAAGTTAAAGCGGATGAAAATAGACCAGAGATTTGGACGAGTCGGGTGTAGGTTGGCCCCATATGCTGCCGAATTTGTGGGCAAATTACTGAAATGAGTCCCAAGCTCAACAGAGGGTCTAAAGCTAGGCTATAGTCAAAATAAAACTAAAATGCTTACATTACATAATATAGGAAATTTATCGACATCGAAAAATTCCCATGGCGGCATGTGTGAACAAATATCCAAATTTTTTTTATGTGCTTATGCAGAGTGGTTCAGTTGAAGAGGACTCAAAACCTGATTTAGAAACATTGGAATTGGATTCTTTACTGCAAATGCTTTAAACAATAAACTCCAACTTCTGAAAATATGACATGTAGCAGAATTGGAAGAGCAGAGGATTTATTTACCAAATTAAGTGAAAAAGGGCGATGTGGTCGCTTTGCAGGCACATTATCCATCCCACAAGTAAAAAAAAAAAAAGTACTTTGTTAGAATTATTTGTAATTAGCTAATTCAAGGGTTGGAGAAACTTAAGGTCTATTGAGTTGTAATCTTGTATCTATTTTAAAATGAAATATAGTATATGTCACTGGAAGAACTAAAATAAAAGACAGGAAAACTCAAAAGCAAAATCATGAAAAAATAGAACCAAGTGAGAAAATCAGTTCGTTTGAATGAAGCATTGTCCATTCGAACAAAGCCTAGGAAGTTTTGCAAGCCAGGAAATCCAAGACTTGGTTCATTCGACCTATGGTTCGTCCGTTTGAACGGAAAGCAAAAATTTTGAAAAACAAACTTGCACAAAAATATTTCCTTTTTATAGCAGGACTGCCTGTTTCCATTCTACATATATTCTAATCCTAAGACACGAATTGAAGTTATCTAAAAGAGTTCTCTCTCAACCCTAAAGCATCTCTCTGATTATTCTGATCATAGAATACCTAATTGAGAGACCTCTTCCCTAGAGCATACATTAGAGAGATTATACTGAAGCCCTAAGTTTCTAGAGGATATTGCTTCTACTCTAGTAGGAGATTCGTTTGTCTTGTGAATTCAAGACGGTGTTAGTTCAAGCATGGAAAGCAGTGAACGGTGAGGAATCGGCAATAAACTACAATCTTTAGGTTGAGTTGCAACTAGGGAGAGATCGTGAATATTGCTTACAATTGCTAAATCTTATAGTGCTTAGTTTCCAATGGTCTGGGTGATAGGACTCATGGTTTTTCCCAAGGGTTTCCATGTAAAAAACTTGTGTGCCTTGTCTTTTTGTAGTTGGTTGATTTGCTTGGTTTTTTATTCTTCTGCTCTTGTTAATTAAACTACAATTTAGAAATCTGATTGAGACCTTAAAACTTATCTTTTTGGTGGTTCTAAAACCTTAATTGGTATCTTTGAACCTTATCTTTTTGGTGGTTCTAAACTCTTAATTGGTATCAACTCACTGGTATCTATTTTTTTAAGTGGTATCAAAGAGGGCCACACAAATCTGTTGTGTATAGATTTACTGAAATTAATAAAATGGAATTCGACTGCCAAACAACCTTTGTTAGATGGATCAAATTATGCATACTAGAAAGTTAAGATGATTGCCTTTCATAAGTCCATTGATGATAAAGTCTAGGATTGTATTGAATATGGCTATATCAAACCAACAGTTCTATCTGAAGGAAAAACTATTTCTAAAACTAAGGCACAATGGACGAAAAAGGAGAAGATGACTTCCAATTGTAATAACAAGGCTATCAATGCTATCTACAATGGAGTTTCTCCTTCTAGGTTCCGTAAGATTTTTATCTGCTTGTATACTAAGGAAGTGTGGAATATTTTGTAGACTGTGTATGAGAGTATTGTTACTATCAAGCAGTCTAAATTGCAAAAATTGACTACGGCCTTTGAAACCATTAAAATGGCTGATAATGAAACTTTTGATGAATTTTATGCCAAATTGAGCGACATTGTTAATTCTAGTTTCAATCTAGGTGAGCCAATTCCTGAAAATAAAATGTCAAAAAGATTTTTGAGACCTCTCCAGATACTATAGAGGAAAAATTGAGATTTAGACACTCTCAAGATAGATCAACTTGTTTGAAGTTTTCAGATTTGAGGTAAACTATAGGTTTGATAGTAAATCCAAAGGGGTTGGGTTAAAATTTTCTAAAGAATCAAAAAAGAATGTTGAAAAACTACAATCCTTGGGTCAAGTTGCAACTAAGTAGGGATTGTGAGTATTTTTTGTAATTGCTCAATCTTATAGTGCTTGGTTTTCGTTGGTCGGAGTCATAAGCCTCGTAGTTTTTCCCGTGTAGGGTTTATACGTAAAAAAATCATGTGCCTTATGGTTGATTGATTTGCTTGTTCTTTTATTCTTCCGTAGTTGTTAATTGAGCTACAATCTACAAATCTAATTGGGATCTGGAAGCTCAACTTTTTTATAATTCTAAACCCTCAATTGATATCAATTCATTGGTATCTAATTCTTTCACACTAACAGGCCAATGAGCAGTTTTGTGAGGTTATTTCAGCATGTAAAGTGGGACTAATTTCTTTTTCAATCATGAAAAGCAGGATGAAGAGTTTTGTGTCAATGAGCAGGCCAGCTAGAAGACCTCTTGGCAGGCTTATGCAATGGGCCAGGTTTAATGGCCAGTAATGGGCCGGGTTCTAGCTTTGTCATGAGCCTAATTTTATGATAAGTTTTTTAAGCTCTTTACACGTGTTAATGGCAGAAATATTAAAATTTAATAAATGACAACAGTGATCTCATAAGGCATCCTTTTGGATGAAAATTTTCTTATGTCGCACGAGGTAATTGCTATTGTATTGCAAGATTATAATATAACCACGATGTTTATCTAATAATAACTGTCATAATTCACTTGACCCTTGTTTTTCAGTTTGGTCCAATTGCTTTCTTTAGAATTTATTTTTCTAAAATAAGTTAAATTAATATTTTTTTTACAATTTCTTTAGAATGCAGTATATCTTTATTATGTTCTGGCGCGACGAAGCTATCTTCATAATGAGGGTGGGATGGCCCTTAATGGTCCCCTAGGTGGTGGGACTTAATAGGGGGACCATGTGAATGAGTTGTGTGTGTGCTTGTGAAAGAATCACCTGATTGCACTTTCATGTAGTGAATTTCTAACAACACTGTCGGTGCTCGGTAGGTGTCCATCGAGCATCTAAAATTAGTTGTGCTTTTCAAATCCTAAATTGAAGTTTCAGGTGTTGGTAAGTTTTGAAGGCATTGTCACTATGTCCATGGTGCGATTTCGAATTCCTGTTAGGTAGAATTCTACAAATACAACCGTCTAAAATGTCACTATTGTTGTTAGAATTCCTAAGATTTGAGCTTTCAAAATATTGATTTACACTTGAGCATTTGACAATCCTGATCTGTAGGGCTGTTCATAGGCTGGGCCGAGCTAAAGGATGTTTAAGCCTGGCTGAAGCCCAACAAGGGTGGTAAAAGTTAGGTCCGAGCCCTTCCATTTAATCAATCGGGCCAAGCTGAATCAAGTTTTTTTTATTAAATTCGTGGCCATTTGAGTAATTGTTTGTATTAATTAAATTAAATTACATGCATCTCTTACACTGGCTGGGCTGGGCTGGGATGGGCTGCGCTTCGGCTTTCTATCACTTAATCCAAGTCCGGGCCAATTATTAAAGGGCAGTAATTGCGTATCCAAGCCCTGCCCAAGTTGGGTTGGCCCAACCCATGAGTACCCCTCCTGATAAGGGATAACATTTGGAGAACTTAAATACCTCTCTACTATTAATTCTCTGGAATCAACACCTTGTAGGGGATCTTCAATTACTGAACAACCTGCCAACTCAACTCAAACCAAACCTCTTTTGAGTTGAGTTAGGATTGACAATCCTACTCGTTTATTTAATAAATTAAGGGAGTGACCATGTTTGCGATTCTTCTCAACTGCGCGATTCAAAGTAACTAATGGTCCTTATAGCCTAACAACTTAACTTCTGATATTGGGTGAGGATGCATGCCAATGGAATCCCCCCTACCCGGTCATGCCCTCATAGCCTAACAGTTTGGTGTAGCAGGCCTTTGATCTGAAAGGACACACTATGAATAGGGCATGCAATAAAACAAGAAGGGTCCACACTGGGAGCGAGAAACCTGGGCTAGTTTCGAGTGGCTGGGATCTCTCAATCAGGTTGGTTATTTGAAGTGTCATGTTCAAGTCTCTTTGCATTGATGCCCGCATGAATAAACAGAAAGGCCCACTTTCAAATCAAAGCCTGGGTTGGATAAAAAAACAAAGAAAGGAAGCCAAGAAAGAAGTCATGAAATATCTCCCCAACGACTTATCAACGTAGAAACTATGGCTGTGACTGACAGGGACAAACCTCAGTATCGCTGTCCCTCTTTTATGGCACTTTTTCATGAAACGAGAGGGTCCTAGGTGGCCCACTCCTTGCAAGATTCAAGGTTATTTTGACTTTTTGGGCGTTTATTAGTTTTGTCCAGTGCCGGTTGAACTGATGGTATTCCTGTGCCTGATGCGCAGACAATTAATGTGGGTGTCCTCCAATTTTAAAGCCCCACTCGACCGAGTGATTTGGGGAGGCCATCCAGTCGAGTAACTCGGACGAGTTAGGCTGAGATTTTGACGCTCAGTGCCCCTTGTGTCGAGTCGAGAAAAGTTGGATCGGGTGTTGAAGTACTGTACGGTCCTGAGAGTAACAAAGGACCCACTATTTTTTTTATTAAACTTGTTTACATCACTTGTCTCCGCTTCCTGCTAATTATCACAAATTTTGCTCAGACAGAAGTGACATTGTAAGTTTGATATGCTTAAAACATTAACTATATTTTCTCATGGAGTAATAATATATATATATACATGTGTGTAAATGTATATTGCTTTAATTTGAGTGAATTTTAGGGTGTTTTGTTCGACGGAGAGGATTATGCGATAAAGTGTAATTGTTTCGATTTTATGTGCTGCTGCTTTATTGTTTAGTACAACGGTTTTTTTTAATTCTGTGGAAAATGGGATTAAAAAATAATTATGAGAGAGAGAGAGAGAGAGAGAGAGAGAGAGAGAGAGAGAGAGTGCTTGTAAAATCAAAAATCTACAGAGCAAGTAATCCCCTTATGCACAAACAAATCCTTGGTGTACAGTGCTATACATAAGGAGGTTTGTGAAAATTAGTTATGATAAGATGGGTAATAAAAAAATATAAAAATGATGGTGTTACATTACATAATGCATAGTATAGTTATTAAGGTGTTAAAATTAATAGTAGATTTATCTAATTTTTTCTTAGTCTGAAGAGATTAATCTAGCCCAAGGGATTAAAAGTCAGGACTTGAGACACCCTCCATTATAAAGAAAAAAATGTTTTAAAAAGGGCTTTTTTTTAAAATATACTGCTCTTTTTTAAGTAGCATATTTTACTCAAGACAAATTTTATAAAATTAGTGAGTCCCACTGGTATCACCATAAACATTGATTTTTTACTAGCATGAAAAGAACAAACAATAAACACATTCATCAACAGACATTTCCCTACTCAAAAGTTTGGGGATGCATGTCCTTCAATTTCTACAGTAGACTACATCCAATGGGTCCCTTGGATAATGGTCATGTTACTATATACTAGTGGGTATATAACTATAGTGGGTATGTGACTAACCCATTTGCGCCTTTTGCTTTTGGTCTCCATCTCATATATTGCAAAATAGTATATGTTGTGTGAAGCCTCGCATCCAACCACAAGAGAATAAAATCTAAAAAGTTTCTGTCAAGCTAGAAAAATATAGAGCAGGTAACAAAGTATCTATTATAAGTTGCCAATATTAATTTGCCAAACTTCCAACATCAACTCATGCCCATACTTCCACATGTCACTGTTATGAAGTAACTGACACATGTGCGTGGTCCTGACCTATGTCTCAGGCTTTATCTAGTGTGAATGTCCCTCATGGACCCTCTGTGCGGACTCACGTAGGTCACTCGGAGGATGTGGGGTTAGGAAAGATCTAAAATAATAGCACATACATTGTATAGTATGGTATAGCATGTAAAATTTTAACTCCATCAAATCATTCCAACTCCTTTGCTTGTACCTCTCAACTTTAAGGCTGGTTCTTTTACTAGAATTTATGTTTGGAGATTTTTAAAATTCTTAGATATAAAAGGTGAATGAAGTAGAATTCTAAAATTTTCAAAACTATTTAAGACCTTTTAAGTAGGTAAAATTAAAAAATGTTTGTCAAAAAACAAGAAACTTGAAAATGTTAGGAGACAAGTTGTTACATCATGTCCCACTACAACAAAATGCACCTTTGCCTATGCAGAAAATTTGTAGGTAAAGGACTAGATGTGTAGGTAAAACTCTTTGCCTACGTAACGACATGCGTAGGCAAATCGTAGCCAAAAGGTTGTGGGGAAAGGTCTTTGCCCACGCATAGAATAGTGCGTGGGAAAAAATTGAGTTTTTGGCTACGCTTGCTGGTATGGTAAGTATGTTGCTTTTGGCTACGCAAAATTTTCATAGCCAAATGTTGTACTTTTGCCTACGCCAACTTGTCGTTGGTAAAGGTACAACCTTTGGTAATGAAGCTTTGCGTAGGCAAATATACAACTTTTGGCGACGAAGATTTTCCGTAGGCAAATGTACAACCTTTGGCTACGAAGATTTTACGTAGGCAAATGTACAGCCTTTGGCTACGAAGATTTTACGTAGGCAAATGTACAGCCTTTGGCTACGAAGATTTTACGTAGGCAAATGTATAATCTTTTGCTACGAAGATTTTACGTAGGCAAATGTATAATCTTTTGCTACGAAGATTTTACGTAGGCAAATGTACAACCTTTGGCTACAAAGGTTTACAATTTTTAGCTACGAAGGATTGCATAGCCAAAAGTCAAATATAATATTTTCTGATTTTAATAATCACTTTTGCCCATGAAAAGTTCGTAGGCAAAAGCAAAGAATATTATTTTTTTATTATAAGCATAACTTTTGTCGACGCAATACACGTAGCCAAAACCTCCATCTATTCTTTAACTACATACATTGCATAGCCAAAAGAAATAATGAAAAAAATTATTTATTTTTAATTTTTTTCAGCAACCAGTTTATACCAATCTCATCCAAACCAATTCAATAAACATCCAAATATAATAAAATCCAACCAATTATGAATCCCAATGAAAAAATATTTAAAATTTTCAAAATATCCAATACATACCATCAAAATAAGTCTCAAATATATTCAAATATCCAAAAATAAGAAAACAATGTTCAACAAGTCTAAATGCTTGTGATAAAAGAGAAAATAAGAGAAGAGGCCATCTAGTTGTCAAGCTGAAGACATCCTCCATCACCAACCTGCATAAAAAAATACAGAAAATTGTTAGCATTTTATCAATAAATTGACTTCAAACCCAATTATATGCTTTTGCTATTGTCACTCTTTAAGTTGAATAGAAATTCAAAAGTCAGCAAATTACACTAACTATGCCCTCTAAAAATAAAGGAGCAGCATCTCCCCCTAAAAATATTACCCAAAATATATTTCAAAGCCACAAAAATATTCTAAGGGCCTCATAGTGTCCATACTGTCAAAACGAATCGTCACAAAGTTAGCCACAATAAAATTTGGCTTAAACAAATGAAATAATTTATTTACTTAATTCTAGATACCTCTTTAAACTAACCTTTAAGTCCAAACCACTTTCTAGAATTGAAAAAAAAATTTTGATTTACTAACCAAGGGAAGCCGCATCTTGCCCTCCACTCAATGTGCCATCTTCACCATTATTCTCTAGAACTAACCCTGAAACGCTAGTTGGATCAATTAACCCTGGTACACTGGCAGGATCTATCCCAATTTTTGTAGCCATCACCTGTAGTAAGCCCCGCCATGCAGCCAAGGTCTTATCTTGGTCAGCTATTGTAACACTCCGACCCGAGTTGACCCGGATTAGTGGGTACTTGTGTGTGTTTTTATCGCTAAGTGTGTTTTGATTTTGTTTGTTTTGGTTTTGCCTCGTAGAGAGATCGTTTGGGTTGAGTTTGACTTGGTCTAAGTAGATCGAGCCCTTTTTCGTAATTTTGGCTTTTGATTGACCTTGTCAGTTTTGCGTCATTTTGACGTTAGCGCGCGTATTTCGTTGAGCTTGTCGTTTTTCGTAACTGTCTTGGATCCGAATGAGTTCGTTTGCTTTCGTTGGACTGTCATTTGACTCAAACTGATATTTGCATAAGCTATTTGGCCTTAAGTGTAATTTCGACTCAAATTAAGTTATAAAAATCCCACCAACTCCCTGTCTCTCTCTCGATCGTCTCTCTCGCTCTCTGTTTGTCTCTCTCTCTGTTCAGCTCTCTTTCTCTCCTTCTCCATCTCTGTTCTACTGCTTGAGGGAGGAAGAAAGGAGCCATTCGCGTGTGTGATTCCAGCGGACTGAGCCAAGCAACGAGTGATTTCCATTTGTGAGGCAAGTATAAGCCCAAGATGTGTGAACACCGATTGATAGTGATTCGATTGTTGTGTTATTATGCTTCATTGTGTTTCTCAGTGTTAGACAGCCCCATTGAGTGTGTTTTGCTGTTATATTGCTGTTTTCAGTCGTTTCATTCAGTTTCTGTATGACTGTAACAAGTTCAGGGAAAATGAGTCCGTGCACTCACGGCTAAGCCGTGAAATGTGCTACGGCTAAGCCGTAAAATGGCTTACGGCTAAGCCGAGACCCAACCGTAAACCAAACCGTAGAACAGTACAGACTGTTAGCTGAAAATAACTGGATGTTGGCAATTTGACATTCTTCTACGGCCCAGCCTGATCTAAGCCGTACATTGTCTTACGGCTAAGCCGTGGACCAAGATACGGCTGAGCCGTAGAGCAAAATACGGTTAAGCCGTAAATCCGAAGGGATATTTGGGGAACCTCAGCTCAGCCGCAGTGCATATTACGGCTAAGCCGTAAGATGCCACGGCTAAGCCGTAAGGTTACCTACGGCTACACCGTGAGACCCTGAGAATTGAATGAAAAGGGACTAGGTTTAAGTAAAAGACCGTATATGACTTTCATGTTAGAATGTAGCGAACCTGGACATGCCCAATGGAATGTTTGAATGACATGAATGATCTCAAGGGCTGTGAATCATTCATGCTTGTATCCAGCTGTTTAGCACCTCCCCATGGGTGTTGGTTTAAGGGACTTCGATGCACACTCGAGACACTGCAACACTAGACAATGGTGCATCGGATAACTTAAAACTACATCAACATGCACGGTTAGAGACGCTGGATAATTAGTGTAGGATTGGCTTGTAATGGATCCTTGATTCGTATAAGTACTGGATTGGTTTGAGTTGTACAGCATATTGATTACGGTTTATGCCCTCTTATGTGTTCTACGCTGGACCTCTCGATTCTGTGGGAAATGCAGCAACCCCAGAGCGAAGCCCGGGTGGAACCATTCTATTATTGTGTATTGTGTTATACCGTTGCTCCATTGGAGAACTTGCATCAGTTATGAGTCAGTGATTGTGATTGATACTCATTGTCAGCACTTCCTGTAATTGCTTATGTACATTCAGTATCAGTATATGCGATGCACTTCCTATTGTTTGTTCAGCATGATATGTGAGATTTGTAAGTGATAAGTGATATGACATGATTGATTGATTGATTGAGGTGCATCATCCGATTGATTGTGATTGGTCTTGGCACTACTGAGCCTCAGCCTTAGGATACCCGACGGGGTTAACTTTGGTTTAGTTTAAGTGTTTGCCTCTGCAGAGTGTGATTGTCCTGGGACTCCGGACCCCGGGAACTAGAGACCCATGCGTACCCTGGCCCGGTCGCTGGTGTTCTCATCCTGATTGCTCTCGTAAGGGAGAAAATGGCCAATGTAGTAGCCACTTGATTGTTACCTGTTTATGATTCTGATAGCATGCTTATTCATTTGCATAATTGGTTAGTATACAGACAAAATTTCTATGGATATTGCAGTATGACTATTGTTCGGTATTCTTCAGTTTTAGACACAATTCGTGTTATCTTCTTGTTGGCTTATACTTTGCTAAGTCGTTGTACTTATACGTTTGTCTTGTGTGTTGCAGGCCCAGATCCCTCTTCCGATCCTGCGTCGGTCGACCCGACTGCAGGAGAGGCTCGCGAGGCCCCCTCCGGCCTAGAGGAGTGGACTTGATCCATCCTCCAGAGTACGGTTTGCATCATTTTGGTTTTCCCCATTCCTTGTGTTGGAGTCTATTGAGGGGATTTTTCTGTAATTGTAAAGTGGGCATTGAGTGATACCTGTATTTTGATTTTGGGATTGTTGTAAGCCCGCTCTATTGTCATACGTTCATGTATTTGGTCTTATCATCAGTGTATATTGTTTTGTAATCTCCTATGTTTTTTGGTATATTTGTGGTATGCCTTGATACGTACAGCTTCCGCGTTCAGTCTTTTGCACGTGTGATTGATCCCTTGTGTGTGTATACTCGGACGGGGTCCAGGTGTGCACGCACGGGAGTACGTGTGTCATTGGTTAGACTTTCTCTGACCCCCGGTCCCTGGGCTCGGGTTGTGACAGCTATCTTTTGCTGCAGAGCGATCACCTCAGGATTAGGTTCCTGAGACTGTGTGGAAGATGAAGCGATGCTGCGGATCCCAAATCCCCTTGAGAAACCTGATCTTTTTCCAAGCACATCGATGGAAACTTGTACCTCGGTTTGCGGATTATTGACACCTGGCTGCGACTGTGCGAGAATCTTCTCTTTTAACATAGCCTGTCATTTTTCATTATGTAAACCCATAGTATATGTAAAAAATGTACATTTGATGATTTAAATAAATGAATTAGCTAGTACTTACATGATGTTGTTCAGCATGGTCATTTATCCATATCCCACCATGCCGACCACATCTGTGAGTTTGCTCAAAAATATCCGGGATAGACGGTCGAACACCACCATTCTTTGATGCCTATTGTTTATTAGATATTTCGGTCAGATTAACTAAATATTAAAATTTTATGAAAAGCAAAAGTTTACAATCCCATACTTACATCGATAGATGCTCGTGATGCATACGATCTTGAGCCACTCGTATGATTGTATTTTTGAGCGGCTCGTGCCTTTTTCCCACTTTCAGACTTTTTCTATGAGGACAAAATTAAAAAAGAAAACAACAAAATAAGCTTAATTATCCCACATGCGGTTGGTCTATTTCAATCTAGTAGAAGCCCAAACACCATATATATATAACACCAATAAGAATACCTTAAAACCATCGCTCTCCCACACATGCTCGATCATAAACTTCCAGTCATCCAATTTACAAGGATATAATGGATGGCTTTTGATGTCTGACACCCCATCCTTTTTTAGCATAAGATAGTGCTTGTGCAATGTGCTCTTCCAGTCTTTGTATAAATCTTGGCACTTATGGTCAATGATAGACTTGAGCACCAAATCTCTTTCGTAGTCCCCACCAAGGTCAAAGGTTAACTGCAATTGGTAACAATAAAATGCAATATGAATTAAACTCTCAGTTTAAGAAATCAATTGAATAATGTGTTAAACAATTTCGTTTTTATAAATCAAGTGATATTACCCCAACTCTCATAACAATGGCTAGCCTGATCTCAAAATCAATGTCTACCCAATGAATGTCTCGGATTGGTGCATGATCTCGAATCTGTTCCCCAAGAGCAGATGCTACAGAAGAGGCCCATGTCCCCTCTATTGCCCCTTCCTCACGATTGATATCAACAGGAATGGGATGACCAAGCACTTTTCTAAGCCTATCGACATTCTTTCCCCTGGTCGGGCCCCGTTTACCAGTTTTGCTAGAAACTGAAGCCGATGCTGTTAAGAACACAAATTTATTTATGTTAGTAGACATAAATCATTAAAGGAAGGTCAATTTTATTTATATGTAAATGGTGTACATTTCTTACCCACACTACTGGCGGCACTACGTGGACTGGTAAGCTGGTCAGGCCGTGTAAATAATGAGAAGTGAGCTTGGGTAGGTTGTGGCTGTGGATGTGGTTGTGGATCATGCTGTGGCAATGGATCATGGGTAGGTTGTGGAGATGGCAACAGTGTCGCTCGCTCGAGGGTCTGTGTAGCTCCTGAACGACCAGTAACACCACCTTTCTTCCTAAGCCACGGAGGCATATTTGTGACCTGACATAACAATAAACTTAATTATTAGTAATCAAATATTGAAGTAATCAACAATCAAATATCAATTAAGTAATACTACATAGAGTAATTATCATAATCGTCATATAATAAAAATATGTATAAAATGAAGAAGTCAACAAAGTTACTATTGCTAGTCAATATTTTTAACCTTTGTAGCTTCTAAACATGAATGGAAAAATATAGGTTATTACCTTATTTGACTGGGGCTCAGACTCATCATCCTCATCATCAAAAGAACTTTCATTGGAAGAACTCAATCCCTCCTCACCCTCAGGTGGAAGATAAGGCTCATCATCATCACATCCACCCTCCTTTCTCTTTCTCTCCATGGTTTTTTTCTTTATGGCCGTCTGACCCAATTCAAAGAATGAATTTGCCTTATCCAAAACCCCTAGAGCATGCATTCTCGCCGTATTCTCTTTAATCCTTTTATCTCTCTCCTCCTCAATAGGTAACTTCTTCCTCTGGGTCGCCAAAAACCCAGGCTTCACAAATAATTTGCCACCTTTTTGCATATTTGGCAACTATATATGACAAACAATGAAATGAAAAAAAATATAAAATAATGCCAATAAATGGAATGACATGTGAAACAATAAAGCCATGATATGTAAATGAAAAATCTTATAAATTTATAAAACTTGTCCATATAACCAAAAACTACAAAAGTAGAAAATAAAAGTTACATATCAAATTCTATATCAGGTTCTATATCATGATAGATATCATGGATGGGTCGTCTTTGCTGTTCATTTTCTTCGTCATCTATATACTCCAAAATTGTGTCATCCTCATCATTATCATTAGAACAATGCTCAGTTATTAATTCATCAACAGGAACGATCTCGAGATCCATATCATCTCTGCTGAAATATTGAATATCAGTATCTTGTTCGAGAATTGGGACACCATTGGTTGATTCATCCTGTTGAAATGCATCATTGGACGCATCATCCCGCTCTGGTACATCCCAAACTCCTCGATGATTGACCCGTTCTACAACTTTCCAATTCTTGCCTTTGATTGTGTCATTGACATAGAATACTTGTCTGACATTACTTGGAAGGACAAATGGATCATCTTTATACCAAAGCCTCCTAACATCAATGGTTTTGACATGTTGATCGGTGTGTATTCTACTTTTGTGACCGATGTCATACCATTCACATTGAAACAGAACCACTCTACCTCCATGCAAGTATCTTAATTCCAATATTTTGCACAAATAACCATAGAAGTCAATTTGCTTCCCTTTATGCTCCCCTTCTACAACCAACCCACTATTTTGGCACCTCCGACGGCTCTCACGGTCTCTACTGTGGAATCGGATACCATTGCAGATGCAACCAGCATAAAGATCAATTATTGGGCCAGGACCTTGTGCTAATGACCACAGTTCTTGGGTTGCTTCTGGTGACCGTTGATTTCGCAACTCATTCATCTACATGAACAAACATATTGCAAACATAAAAGTTAATGTCAAATGAATTTAAGTTAGTTAGTATTTACCAATATGTCTAAGCTCTTTCAAACATATCTTACACGTTTTTCAAACCATTTTGCAAATTCTGCTCGCTGTATCTGGGCTATATCACGTCCTTGAGGATTTTGATTCTCTATAATATTCCTGTGTTCCCTATTCAGTGAAATGTGTATCATAAGTATCTTAAAATAGTATTATAATGAATAGGTTTATAAATGTAATTTAACCAACCCACATACTCTAGATATGGTTCCACCTCGGCGGTATTGTACAACACAAACCAATGAGCCATTTCTCGTTCTTTTTGGGAAGGATCAGGGGCCCTTAAGATCGGTGAGAAGAGTTTGACATTTTAGGTAAAGATCTCCATTCCAGGGCCACGATCGCCACCATCATAATTCCGTTCTGGTTTATCAGTCCCTTTTAGGTACATTGAGCAAAAATTAAGACACTCCTTGGAAATGTAAGCCTCGGTGATTGAACCTTCTGGGCGTGCTTTGTTGGTGACATACCCTTTTAGAGTCTTGAGAAACCTTCAAATAAACAACAATCACAATTAAGATTGCATATGCAAGATAATTGCACTACTATATCAATAATTCACCATAGGATTGTAGCATTCACCTTTCGATTGGGTACATCCACCGATATTGCACAGGTCCACCAAGCATGGCCTCACGAGGCAAGTGCACAGCTAAATGAACCATTACATCAAAAAAAGCTGGAGGAAAGATCATCTCCAACTTACAAAGTATAAGCACTATTCGTTCCTCCAATTTCTCCAAATCACTACGCCTTAATGACTTCGAGCAAAGTTCCTGAAAAAAACTGCCCAACTCAAATAGTGCGGTACATATCTCTTTGTTCACAAAACCGCGCATGCCTATCGGAAGAAGACGTTGAAGGAGGACATGATAATCATGGCTTTTCATGCCCGATAACTTGCCATTTTTAGAGTTCACAGACCTTGATATGTTAGCAGCATAGCCATCTGGATAATAGATGGACTTTAAGAATTCACAAAAATCATCTATCTGTTTGGAGTCCAATGTGTAGACTGCCCTAGGCTTCAATATAGATCCTTTATCATTCTTCTGCAGATGCAATTCTGGTCTTATGCCCATTTTTTCCAAATCCGCACGTGCTTTTGGAGTGTCTTTGTTCTTGCCTTCTATGGCCAACATCGTTCCACAGCAGCTTTCACCTATATTTTTCTCTATGTGCATGACATCAAGATTGTGTCGGAGCTTCTTTGACTTCCAGTATGGAAGCTTCCATAAAATGCTCTTTTTTGTCCAATTCAATTGTTCGTCGTCACGGGGCCTTTTCCTTTTAGTATCACCCTTCCCAAACTTGGTCTCCGGCAGCTTATCCAATTGAGCCATAACTTTATCCACGGGTGGTATGTCCAAGGATCTTTTGTCAAGCTCGGGAAAACCATTAAACTTATTGTCCTTCCTCCAATTGTGCTTCTCAGGCAAGTAAGATCGATGTCCCACCCAACCGATCTTATCCGTCAATCTTACTGATAAATTATTATCATTGCAAGTGGGACAAGCCAAATAACCTTTTGTACTCCACCCAGACACGTCACCATATGCAGGAAAGTCATTTATGGTCCACATTAAAGCTGCACGCATCTGAAAGTTCTCTTTAGTGGAGGCATCATAAGTGAGAACCCCTGTCTCCCATAGATCATTTAACTCGTCAATCAAGGGTCTCAGGTAGACATCAATGTTAGTCCCTGGTTGACTCGGTCCAGGAATAAGTAAGGACATCATGAAAAATGGGTCTTTCATGCATTTCCAAGGTGGTAAGTTGTAGGGCATAAGAATGACAGGCCACATACTATAAGAAGTGCTCAAGTTTCCGAAAGGGTTGAACCCATCAGTGGCCAAGCCCAATCTGACATTGCGGGTCTCCTGTGCAAACTCTGGATAATTCCGATCAAATTGCTTCCACTCTTCAAAGTCTGCTGGATGCCTTCCTACCCCGTCATCCAGACGCTTATCACCGTGCCATCTCATGTCGTTGGCTGTCTTCTGGGACATGTACAATCTTCGCAACCTCGGTGTCAATGGGAAGTAACGTAGTATCTTGTGAGGGATCTTCTTACCCCTACTATCATTGATCTTATACCTCGATTCCTGACACGTGGGACATTTTTCCAAGTCTGCATTCTCCTTCCAATATAGTGCACAGTCATTTTTACATGCATCAATGAGCTCATATCCCAATCCTAAGTCACGTAGTAACTTTTTGGACTCATAAATTGACCCCGGAACTTTGTGTCCCTCTGGTAGGAACTGCCTAAATATCTCTAAGACTTTGTTGAAAGATGTATTGCTCCACCCATTCTCTACTTTCACATATAACATTTGAATGACGAATGATAACAAAGTATCTGTCTCTTTGCAGCCAGGGTACAAGCCACATTGGGATGCCTCCAACATTTTCTCAAAGTCTTGAACATCCTCCATCTCTAGGGTATCACCCTCAATGTAAGTTCCCATGTGATGGTCCTCTAATAATTGATCATATTCATCATGATCCTCATCATATTCATCATCTTCCTTGTCCGGCTCATCACGTTGTGGAAGTTGTCCATGTCTATCCCAAGTGGTGTAAGATGCCATCATCCCTCTTTTTAACAGATGAATATAAACAGTATCATATTTATGCTTAAAGTAGTTACAACAATGGCTACACGGGCACTTAATCTCCGTAATCTCGCCTGAATGTGCCTTTGCAAACTCAATAAATGATTTCACGCCATCTTTATATTGCTCACTGAATGTGTCACGAAGCAACAACCAACTTTTGTCCATATCTGAAATCATGCGATTCAGGGTTAAGTCAACAAATTAATGTTATGAATAGTAGTGAGTTCTGTCATTTCAAACTCTAAAAGGTTTTAAAAAATATGCAAAGGCATAATCATGCATTTTATCTTTTTGCATTTTTTACATTGTATTCAGTGCCCTCATAGCCCAGTGGGTATGTTGACCTTGGGTCTACAACATCCAACCAACCTGAAATTTTGCGGAAATACTCCAGAGCATTAATGAGGCCTTCCATAGAAATTTTAGCCAATTTGGTCTTTAGGAAGTGAAGTTTCACACAGTGTCCCTAAAACTTCAGAATAGGGCTCCTTAAATTTGAACTTGCATCTAATGGTGTCTGAAAATTCCGAAACTCTAAAGGAATGACCTAGAGCATATTTTAAGTCTTCCCTGTGAGTTTTAACTAATTTTATCATCGGAAAGAATGAGTTGCCCTAGCCTGGGTTGCCACTCAGGAGCATTGACAAGAGTCATTTAAGCTTGATTTTGTTGAGATGAAACCTGTCTTTTTTGAAACTTGGACCCATGTTGTCTACGTATATATGGAATATCTTGAATGAATTTAAGCATATTTGGATGCCCAAATGATAAATTTAACTCAATGTTCTACAACAGTTGTGACATTTGTTTTATTATTATTTTTTTTGTCAAACCAACATAAAGAAATAAAATCGACCTTATTATTATTATTATTCAAGGGAATTCAAGTCATTCAATTTCATTCAAACATATAGTCTTCGCATAGTTTTTTTCTCAAAATGTTTTTATTTGACTATAAATTGTAATCTCCATTTTTTAAAAAAATTTCAAAATTACTTTTTTTATGCTAGCCATACATAGCACAATATTTTGTGCTAGTGTTTACTCATATTTCTTCAATTTTAGTCATTTTTAAAAATGCATTTCATGTTTTCAAAGGAATTCAAGTCATTCAATTCCAAGCAAACAAATGGGTGCAATATAGATTTTTACTCTTTTCTATTTCTTTTTTTTTTTCCTACTTAGACACTTATGAATATTTCTTTTTTTTTCTTTAATTTTAGTTACTTCCAAAAATACAATTCATGTGTATAGAAGCAACACTCAAATTTTCAAGTGTTTATGTGCATGTTCAATTCATGCTATCACTAACTAGTTATAGGTTCTAAATATAACGAGTCTAAATTAGTATATGGTATTGGCATGGCTAGAAAATTGATTTGAGGTTAAGACCGGATAAACACATGATTGTGGTAGTTATTGTGGTGAACTCAACTTTGTTAATATATATAGATGGTGTTGGGTTTTAATGGGTTAATTTCAAAATTGAGTTTTATAGTTTTGTTTTACAAAAAGAGCTCTTTGTGGTTTTTCAAAAGTCCCACATTGGAAAAGTGCAAATTCTTTGAGCACTATATATGTATATCCTTGTCCTTTCTACTTCAAGCTCTTTTGGACTCTTTTGCTATGAGCTCTATGCGCGCACGCGAGCCGGGCTTGGCCCTAGAATCTCGATCCGGAAAACGTTTAACCGGGTGCGTGCCCGCGAAGCGCATCCGTAATTATCACGCGCAGGGGGGGGTGCAAATCCCGGCCTGGCCTTCTTCAGGGGACCCATATTCTGATCTAGTAGTGCCATCCTTTTGCAAAATCAGCAGTCTGCGCTATTGTAATGACGCAGAAAATCAGCAGTCTGCGCTACTGTAATGGCGCAGAGCACTAGTATTGGTAAGATTCAGTCCAGAATCGAAATATTTGGACGCACTAGTACTGCCTTTCTTTTGCACTGACGTGTTTTGCAAAACGTCATTACCAGTCATTCATCCAGATCTAGTATTGTAATGACGCAGAAGATTAAGTTAAACCCAGATTTGAACATAACAGATCTTAACAATGGGTACCCCAGAATTGAACTTAACAGATCTGAATAATGGGTACACAGAATTGAACATATCTGCCAGATCCAGATCTGAATAACGTGAACAGAGATACAAACACAGCAGATTTAATGATGAACTGATCACTAGCAGATTTGAATAACATGAACACAGAATTAAACAAATCCAGATCCATATACACACACAGAATAACTCATGCAACAATCACTGTGATGTGTTCTGATGAAGAAACAAACCTGAATCGCTGCTGCTTTGCTCTTCCTTCTTCCTTCCTATACTTTCCTCCCTTGTTTTCTTCCCTTTCCCTCGTTTTCTCTCCTTTCCCTCGTTTTCTCTCTTGCTTGGAGACAAACTGACGCATGGCCTCATCTTATAAAGCCCTAAATTAATTCAAAATTCATATGCACATACAATCATAAACATGTGCACATCTGATCACTTGAATTTGTGGGGTCCATTAGGTGGGCATGTGTCCCATTTATTTTAAATCAAATTTAGTTAGAATGGATGGTATGTACTATATTTCATGAGATTGGCTAGATTTAACTTTTAAAGAATGACCCACTTGATACATTAATCATTTATATAACATGTAAATACAAATATAAAAAAACACTCAAGAATTTTATAATTATATCAATTAGATTGTAAAACCAATCAATTGGAGTATCTATACGTCTGAATTTACTTGTACCCATTTAATAGTTTCCAGCTTTGATTGGGGTAAGAGTTTTCACTAAACTAATAAAAAGATAGTAATTATGTTTTTAGTAGTTTGAATTTTAGATATAAGTTATGTATATTGGTGAATTTATGAATTATAAGAAGGACCCAAAAATCAAATTGTACGATTGATTCCACAATTTTCGTCCATACGCATGGCGCTTTGCACATGTTTTAATCACATGCATAGTTTCCCATCACCGGCCCTCAAGTTCACTCATCAATTTTTATTTCTAAGTTCAAATTTCAACATGATTTTAAGACTCAATGAGTATGCTAAAAAGTTTTGTAGGTAGATCTAGTATTATGTGATTAATCGTTTAGTGGGACCCACTCCATTCAAGTTGAATTTGATGATATCCAATAAAAAAATTGTAGCTAGAAGTTGGACACCTTAGTAATCAATATAAGTGTTCATGGGGTAAGCTTGGGCAAGGCTAAGGAATATCCAAGCCCGGCCCGACTTCAAAACTACAAGTCTAGGCTTGGCCTAGGCTCAAATCTGGCCACAAGGAGCTGGCCCAAGCCCAACCCGTCTGGAACTTTCAAAGCCTGAGCCCAAACCTATTTTAATATATAACGAATAATGAGAGCAAGATTTCATAATTACAAGTGTGTATCAATTGGCTTAGTGGTGTATATACATGTAAATGTACTTGGGTTCAAATATGTAACTCTAAACTTCTTTATTAAATTTTTTCTAATTTGGTCGAGCCATACATTAAAAAAACAAGGCTTTGATTTTAAAAGCACGATTTTAGCAGAAACATCTACATAACCCAATAGTATTTAAAAAAAAAAACCAAAAAGAAGAGGAGGGCATGGGAATAGTTTCATTAAAAAAAATAAAAGAATGGAAACGAAAATATTTGGATTCGCCCAGAGAAAACAATGCGTGGTCAAAAGTTTTGGCCTTTCCCTATCAAAAATAATTGTGGCTAAAGGTTTTTTATTTTGCCTACAAAAACAGTGTTGCTAAGGGATATTGCCCACGGCAAAACATGCGTGGCTGAAAGTTTTGGCCTTTCCCTACGAAAATATATTCGTGGCCAAAGGTTTTTCACTTTGCCTACAAAATACTGTGTCGCCAAAAGGATATTGGCCACGGAACACCATGCGTAGCCGAAAGTCTTGGCTTTTCCCTATGGAAATATATGTGTAGCTAAAGGTTTTCCACATTGCCTACAAAGTATTGCGTCGCCAAAGGATATTGTCCACGGAAAACCATGCGTAGCCGAAAGTCTTGACCTTTCTCTTCACAAATATATGTGTAGCTAAAGGTTTTTCACGTTGCCTACAAAATACTGTGTTGCCAAAAGATATTGCCTACAAAAGACTATGCGTGGCCAAAAGTCTTAGTTTTTCCCTATGCAAATATATGCGTGGCCAAATGCTTTTCACTTTGCCTACAAAATGACGCGTCGCCAAATGATATTCTTCGTGGGTAAAACCTTGCCTCTTAGTTTGGAGAGAATCCAGACTACTTTTGCCTACGAAAATATCTTGCGTCGCCAAAAATAGGAGATAATTGTGGCTTTTGCCTACGCAGATTCATTTTCATAGGCAAAAGATAACTTTTAGCCACACAAAATGGGCTTGCGTGGGCAAAGCCGTAGCCAATAATGCATTTTGTTGTAGTGTCCTCAAAACCCTAACTACCCAAATTCTTTACAGAAATTCTACTTAAAAACTAAGCACGATAGCTTTAGTTGTGTATCATTTTTAAGGTGTGTAAAAGAAAGTAGAGCACTTAGTTTTGATTACTTTATCAAAACTTACATGCTTAGCTTAATTTGAATGAGAGTTAATTTAAATATTATTATTATTTTTTGTTATATTATACATTTGGTTTCATCAACTATTCATAAACCAGTGCCTAGCGTGAGTTAAGGTCGTTAAGTAATATTTCTAAGTGCTTGTTTCTTTATTTGAGTTTTTTACATGAATTTGTTTTGTAGGGGTTTTTTTTTCTTACATGATGTGATATGTTGTCTCATAACATTTGCAAATGCTATATTTCTGTAGGAGAATCTCAATATTCTAGTTACCTATAGGTCTCAAATAACCTTTGAAATTTTTAGAATTTCACCCCCTTTGCTTTTTTGTGTGTGTGTGTATGAAATTTCTAATGCTCAAATGCAAGAGAGTATTCAGGAATTCTGTCATGCTGAAGAATTTCAAAATTCTCTAAACATGATTTCTAAAAATTCTAGTCAAGAAATAGTCACTTCAATAGAATGATCATTTATATTTGATAAAAATTGCAAATAATTCTGAAAGAAAAACTCCAATCAATTTCAAAGGAAACTTAATTTTAAGCACAATTTGATTTGGACCAAATAGAAAAAAAATATGTTATTTTCATTACAATAGGGGCAAGGGACCGGAGAGTTGAGAGTGTGAGTGAGACCCAAAAGGTTAGAAGAGGATAGAGATATGGGTCTCACTAGGGTTAGGGCTATTTTAAATGGATGGATGCATTGAGGTTATGCAATTACCTCCATAACCTCAGAAAAATAGAGGGAGTTTTCATTGTGGTTGATTCATCTTCTTAGAAATCAAAAGTACATTCTTTAATGTAGCTTTTAAGAAAATATACTTCTTCATAGTGACTTTTTAATATAAATATACATAATAAAAATGAAAGGGTGGGGTCTATCATGGTAGGGGTGTATAAAGTTCAGATTGGATTAGATTGAGCATAATGTACTATTAATCCGTTACTTACGGATTGATAATTTTATAATCCGTAGCCAATTTAATGCCTATTAAAAACCGAATCAAATCAAACTATAGATTAACGGTTTGGTTTGATTAAAACCATTCAATTTGCTAGTTAAAAATTTATAATACACACACATATATATGGGAGATAATCCAATGAGAATTAGTTCTCACCATTTTTTTTTTTAGAACTCTAGGAGAGTCCCATCTATTACTCAAACTAAACCTTGCAATTTACAGACCCCCTTGCTATTCACACACCTTAAGTTTCGGGCAAATTTGAATTTATTGAACCGGTAGATCAACTGTGCACAAATCCGAATGGATTAAATTTGTAGGCCACAGATAAAGAGATTAAGGAGATATGATTGGAGGCAAACTTAATAATTGTAGTAGTCCCACATAAATCTTTCCATCTTCTCTGGTTTCATCTCTAAATGAGCCAACAAGTGGGCCCCATAAAAAGTTTTCATGGTAGGTACGTGAGAACAGTTATCACAAAATCAGAGCTCTATATTATATATTATATATCAACGGTTTGATTCGATTTCAATTCGTAGACGAAGGGTAAAATCTATCACTGAACCAGTACTAATAGATTAAAAATTTTCAATCCATCACCAAACCATTAACAATCGATTTTGTTTAAAAACCGCCAATTAGATAAGTTCAATTCAATTTTATGGATCAACAGATTTTTTATACACCCTTATATTCTGGTATTGTCCAAGCCTAACCCTCAAAACAGCAGGGCTATAAAGTTTTCATCTAAGCTTGTACATTGGGCCCTTTAAGTAAAATAGAAGCCCTCATTTTGCAAATTAGTTATTTATTTATTTATTTTTTGAGGGCCTGCCCTAGCCGAAAGCTGAGTAAGGACCTAACTAGTGCAAGTCTTAAGAGCTTGGATCTAGCTCAGACTATCCTATGTTGAGGAAATGGCTTGAATGACCAAAGGCCAAGCTTAGCCCAGCCCTTGACAGCCATTTATATTTATACATGTGGTGATGTAGACCAACATCTACAAATTACTTACAGTAGGTCCAAGAAAAACTCCTAAAATCTTACAAAAAACGCCATGCAATTAGATTTGTATTACGCAATTCATGTCCATCCCATTTAACTGCGGGTAGGAATTACTTTTTTCTTATTTTCTCTAAAGTCAATAAAGGACCGGATTGTTTATAGGGCCGAGTAAACTTGCATCATCTTTCCTTATGTAAATGCTTGGCATTTTTATCTTTGATCCTTGACCTTTCTTCAATGGGCCCCATCAAAAACCACCCAAAAAGTCCACTCGGCTAAGGCTGTGGCACGTGGTCCACTCAAATGCTGGCTTACACTATATCAGAGGTGGGACCCACATGGAGCGGATGGAGCGGATGATTTTCCCATGTAATTAGACGTAAAGTCTTTGGCATTTGGGAGCGACTGCTCTGTCTCTCAAGTCTGGGCCTCTCTGTTTCTCTGCAGCACTCGATGCAGAGAAGACACCGGTTTTCGAATTTGAAATGTAACGGCCGTTAGTTTGACGCTAACGCCGAGCCTGTCAGCACTCCTTCACAGGAAAATTGCAGTCAAAGCTTTCTAGAAACCAACCTCACTCAAAGAACAGTTTTATTCAAAAATCATGTGCACCTCGAGTGCTCCCAAAATCGCACTTTTCTGGTGTTTTTTCTTTTTTTTCTTTTTCTCTATTTGGTGGAACTTCTGTGGTTCTTATGAAAATGGAGAAAAGTGCCACGTATGACTCAAGGGAGTCAAATTTTGATTATATGAGAGAAAACCCACGATAACCGTGTGGGGAACACTTAGGTCCCCATGTGCCTACCTACACCGTTTGCATGCATGGCAGGTTGCCCACTCGTAATGTGAGGAGATTGATCATGTCTCTCAATGGTCACTATAAGGAATCCACTCTGAGGGTCTGGACTCAAGGGCGTTTGGATTGAATCTTGAGCTGAGCTGCTCAAAATAAACTTGTATCTCAATAAATGAAAGATGATTAATTTCTTTTCTCTAATTAGAGTTGGTCTCACCACACGATTGTGCTAGTCATATTTTTAACTTAGAGGATTTGGGGTATGAGTCAATATATGTATAGTCCAGTGGTTCATAGAATTGATCTTTGGTCCCACGTCGAATGGATTATCTGGACCTTTGAATGGGTTGATTGTGAATGATTGTAGCGCAATGAATGTGGAACGCACTATTTTAAGACTTTTAATAACAACGAAAACTATTTCGCCCCGTAACGGGTCATTAATTGTAATATTAAACCCACTCTGATTGAGTAGGTTAAATTAAATTTAAAGCTTTAAAACTTTTAAAATATGTAAAAATGTATGAGATTATGTATAGTAGAGTTTGAACATATCACATTCTTTTTTCATATGCATTATGTGTTAGGAAGCACTCGAGCATCACTCTACCACCCGTGTGGAGTGATGCTCTAATGCCTCCTAATACGATCGAGAAGACCATAAAATTATTATTATGCCATTTCTTGTCACCAATTAGTTTTAAGAAAAGCAGTAGCTCAATGGGGTCTGAAATCCTACAAGTGGTATTAGGGCCTGATGAGGTTGGGGGTTTGAGTCTCCTCTCGAGTGATACCAGTGAGGGAGAGGAGATGTTAGGTCCCTAGTATAACCCTCGAGCATTTATGTTGAATGATGTTCAAATGCCTTTTAACACAACCGAAAAGACCATAAAACCATTGTTCTGCTATTTCTAATCACTACTTGGTTTTAGAATACGCGATAGCTCAATGGGGTATTAGATCCTACATTATGTTAAGGTCTCTGGTACAACCTTTGGGCATCCGTGTAGAGTGATGCTCAAATGTCTGCTAACACAACTGAGAAGACCATAAAACCATTGTTTTACCCTTTCTAATCACTAATTGGTTTAAAAATACGCAACAGCTCAATGGGGTCTTAAATTTTACGTTATGTTAAGGCTCAAGGTGAAGTGGGTTGGGTCAAGAAAACCCAAACCCTTCTAGCATAAAAAAGCTACTACCAAATTCGCCCCTAATAGGAGCAGGCGAGGTAGATCACATTTATACCCGACCAATTGCTGTCCCTACATGTAATGCATCCTAAAAATTACTAAATAATGCGATGTATTATTATTTCTTGTGCTCCTGAAGTGTATGATGTTGTTCCATTAAAAAAAAAAAGCCCAAGTGCCCTTTTTCCACATTTGAGAGGGAATCAATTCTCCCACATGCATACGAAATTACTTTTGCACCCAAAATTGTTCTCATAGTTGTGGCAGATGACAATGAAATCCTAACCGTTTATTCACCAGATCTTATTAGCAGGGGTTAATAATAAATGTACTTGGCTACCCATCTCCTCCATTGAACCTATCACAAACAAACAAGATTTTTATAGTCATTCACAAAAAGGGCAAATTTTCATCATGCCTCTTTGCTTGCTATTCTTTACTATCATATATATATATATATAAATAGGGCCCTTACCTATCTATGCATATTTACGATAAATCTAATCCCTTCATAGTTTATTAACACTACTAATTCTAATTTGAGATTGATCCAAATGTCAATACCATTGAGTTTTATCATAACACATTTACATGATATGTAGCCCTTAAACTTTAAAAATCTTGAATTAAAGGCTAAGATTAACTGATCAAAATGATATTGTGACAATCACTAATTTGATCTCAAAATCACCAATCAATGAACTTCCCCAAAACCCTTTGACTATTAGCAGAGCAAGTAATATTTTGGGCACATTTGTGTAAGTATCAGTGGAAAATTGATTTTGCAAATATTTTTACTTTCACGAAATTTTATTACTATTTTTTACCTTCATCAGCTATAATTTTTTAGTAGGCAAGCTTATGAGATGGACAATTTGGATCATCCTACTACAACAACACATGGAGAAGATCTATGGGTTAAATGGCTAACCAATTGACCATGGCATGACCAAGGAGCAGGAGTGGACCAGATGATCCCTTGTCCCTTTTTTCTCATATTCCACTTTTAACCCCCACGCTCCTCCCACTGATAAAAGAGAAGAAGAAGACAAACAAAAAAAAAAGAAAAAAGATAAAAAACACCCTTTTCCAGGCAGTCTTTCTTCCATAGCATCATATGGTCCTTGATGAAATTGCACAGATCTGAAGCAAGGTACATGATTATTTTATCCATGTGTCTTTTTTTTCTTACCCATCTAATGTCCATTTGAACAAAGCCTAGTTGTCTTTTCTACAGATTTTTGACATCTTGGGTCCTCTGATATAGCTGAATTCTAGCTGAAAATCCATGTGGGTTTTTTTTTTAATATTTATTTTGGGCTTTGTAATCTATTCTTGATTAGGGTTTTGGAATCTTTCTTTCTTGTTTTTCAGCAGTGATTTAAGTACAACTACTGAGTCATCTTTGTTTTCTTGCATAGAAGCATACAGACCATAAAAGCACAGCTCAGTGAAGAGTACTCTCTCTCTCTCTCTCTCTCATTTGTTTCTCAGTTTCAGATAGAAGTAGGTGGTGGTGGTGTTTTTCTCACTTTGCTTCTCTGTTTCAGATAGAAGTAGGTGGTGGTGGTGGTGTTTTTTTCACTTTGCTTCTTTCAACTTGCTTTTGCTTCACTTTTACTAGGAGTAGAGAGGACTGTTTCTGTTTTTTACTTCTCTTTCGCTCTCTCTCCAGTTTACTTGGAGTGAAGTGTGTTGTTTATTCTTCACCGCACTTCTTCTAAACTTTTTTTTTTGTCTTGTACTTCTCAATAATTTTTTATCCCTCCTATTAAATTCTAAGAGTGGACAGTTTTTATGAGTAGGAGGTCTAGTTACAGCTTGTTGATTCATGAACTGTATATTCTTTTCTCCGGATTATGAGGAGTGATCGTGGGTGTTAGTGGGTTTTATGCATTTGATTGGGTAAAGCGGTTCTTGGGTTGCCATGGTTTTGCCCTTTTTTAAAAGAAGTATGTTGGTTCTGGGTATCTTTCCCCTGTTGGATTTGAATTGAGTCTATTTTTAGCAATCTGGGCATTTTCAAATTTGAGCACTGTTTTGGGGTCTTTAGGTGTTTTATGTTGGGAAAGAAGAAATCTTTTTTTGGAAAGAAGCAATCTTTGTTTGCCACTGGAAAAAGTTTTTTGGGGGACTCTGTTAGTTTGGTCTGAGGATGTTGGAAGAAGCTTTGGAACAGGTGACCCTGCCTCTGGAAATGGTTGGAGAGTCTGCTGATTCTAGTAGTGGGTTGAATTCGGATTCGGTCGATGGGCTTCCATCTGTTTCTGAAACGCCCGAATCGCCGCAGCCTCCAACAGAGTTTACAGACGTAAATGTAGTGCCTGAGCATGAAAAGAAAGAATTTGAAGAAGTGATCTTGAATCTCCAAGGCAAGATTCCTATGTTAATTTCATAGAGTTGCATAATTGATGTGATAATTACTGCAGAATGGTGAGCCTCAATCTTGAATCTGATTTGGTTTTGCAGGAGAGATCACGGGATTGAAATCTAAACAGAGGTCTTTAGATGAAAGACGGAGAGAAGCGCTGAATAAAATACTAGACATCAAAGGTAATGCGTCTGAGCCTTGAATGAATTATACCCTTTAAACCGTTGTGTTAGTTAGCTTTTCTGAATTTACTGTTTGGGTCTCTAGGCAGCATCAGAGTTTTTTGTCGAGTTCGCCCATTTCTGTCGATGGATAGGAGAAAGACTCATTTACCTCTCTCTACTGGATCTGAGAATGTAATTGTTAGATCTAGTGGAAATAGGAAGGATTTCACTTTAGACAAGGTTTTTCCTCAAGAGGCAACTCAAGGTTAGCATCATCCAACACCCACCGATTGCAATTGGTGTAATGTGTATTGTGGCGTCTGGAAGTGCCCTTAAAAGGCTTACTGTTTAATTGTGTTGGTAGAACATATGGTTATCCAATTTGCAATGTGTTAATACCAAGTGAAAAATGAAAATCTTACTATGTGGTGTGCTGCTTTTCTAATGCCTTTCCATCCCATATTGAATTCAGTACAGATCTCTGATATTTATATTGATATGGGATGATAATTTTGGTAGAACAGTATCCCACCTATTGTGAATTTCACTTTCTGGACTGTCAATTATACAATGAAATTATTGTTCTACCATCCCACCAAAATATTCAAACCTTTTGTGATTTGGGGTGCATCCAAATAGACATGAGTTTTGTTTCTTTTTTCTTCCTCAAACTATAAGACTTCTGCTTGGCGACCTTGTAGAAGAAGTGTTTGAAGAAGTTGAGCCCATTCTCAGATCTGCACTTGATGGGCATAACATATGCATTTTTGCATATGGGCAAACGGGCACTGGCAAGACATTTACCATGGTTAGTAAAGAAAATTGAGTTCTTGCACTCCAGTTTTCTTGTGAATTTTTCATCTTCAGCTTTTTCAATTGGTGGGTTGGCTTAAAATTTTCAGGAAGGGACAAACAACAATCCTGGAATTGTTCCTCGAGCTATCCAAGAGCTTTTTCGCCAAGCCTCTCAGGATACCTCAGCTTCTTTCACTTTCTCCATGAGCATGTTGGAGGTTTACATGGGTAGTCTAAGGGACTTATTGTCACAAAAGCCACCGGCAAGAATGTTTGAACCAGTTTCTAAATGGTATGTGCTTCTATTAATTCCTTTTAGGCTGTCAGCTGAGATTTGACTATTTTAGTTTGATGGTATTTGGTGATATGCAGAATCCTTGTAGTGTTTGGCCTTGTACCTAAATGCATTCCAGTTTATGGCAATTCTGTCTAAAATATATTTATTGTACTCTCTGGTATATTGCTTATTCTGTCTAGTTTGTTCAACAGTGCTCTCAACATTCAAACAGGCTCTACTGGGTCTGTAGAAATAGAGAGACTCACTGATGTGGTGGTAGCAGATTTTGCACAAGCAAGTCGGTGGTATGCCAAGGGGAGGAGGGCTCGATCTACCTCATGGACAAGTGTCAATGAGGCATCTAGCAGATCTCACTGGTTTGTTTTCAAGCTATTTCCAGTCTTCTTTGTTCTTATGGATTAATTTATGTTGGTCATTCTTTTGTTGGTTTAATTTTTTTATTTAGCTTAACTAGAATCACCATTGCTCGAGCTGGGGATATGGGGGTGGGTAAACTGGAACCTAGTAAACTGTGGATGGTGGACCTTGGAGGAAGTGAACGCTTACTGAAGACTGGAGCTACTGGACAAACAATGGATGAAGGGAAAGCCATAAATCTGTCTCTCTCTGCTCTTGGTGACGTTATTGCAGCACTAAAAAGAAAGCGTAACCACATCCCATACAGGCATATCCTCATTTGTTATATCTTTTGGTTAGTCCCTTTTTCATCATGAATGTCAACACTTTTCACTCATTTTTTTTCCTATTGTTGGCAGGAATAGCAAGCTAACCCAAATTCTAAGAGATTCTCTTGGTAGAGTACTGCTAATCTCAAAATTTTTTGCAAGTATTCATTGAACACTTTGTGGCGGAATTATATGATTGATATGTATTGTATCCTCGGGCTTTAAGTATGTACAACAGTACAAGTAGTGCACTGTATGATGATATGCAGACTTTTGGTTCTTCTGTGGATCACACACCATGCCTCTGACTGTAATGCTAATGGCATACAAATATAGATGGTCAATAACTTCAGCAACAGTCCATATGAAGATGGGATATAAGGGTATGGCAACTGCAATGTTGATGATTCATTATTCATGGAAAAGAAGCGTATTGAAAGGCTAGGACATTCTAATCTGGTTCTATATGTGTTCCATACTGTTGACACTTTATAATGGGATCACAGAGCCATTGGCCCGAAGCATAACTATTACAAATTCAAGGTCGAGGATATACACAAATCTTCCAGCAAATGATCATATAATCCATCCATTACTCATGATGTGAAGATAATTTGCACTTTGCATATGTTAAATGTTAACCCCTTTTCCTGTCACTGTATTAGGTGATGGTTCAAAGGCTTTAATGCTTGTGCACATTAGCCCTAGTGAAGATGATGTCGGGGAGACAATATGTTCTCTGAACTTCACCAAAAGAGCAAGAGCTATAGAGTCTAATAGAGATCTTACTGAGGCAATCCTCTCTGTTTCTTATACATATATCTGTTGTTTTAACCTTAAAGATTTCAATATCATAATGTCAAAAAAAAAAAAAAAATCAATATCTTACACATGTCCGAAGAATATGCAGTGGATAAAACTGGCACTGTGGTTTGTGGACCCAAAGTCTAAACTATGCTCTGAATAGTTATTTCTCTAAAATATCTTAGATGAGACATTTCTTGACCCTCCCTTTTGGAGGCATGTGAATGGACTGGTAAACAACAATTACATTCAAAATGAGAAAGGGAATTTATAGAATGATGAGGATCTTCTGATTGGAGAGATTTTTGGTGCATACCTGTCCATATTGGAACCATGGGGTCAGCTATCTGAATTACTTAATCATGGGCCTAATTTTTAAACTTGAGGCCTGTGGTTACTGTCCACATTGAGCTGGTGACTATGTGACTTAACACCCTTTGACATTTTGGGTTCCTTTAACCCGTCACATCTTTGTTCAGGACCTGAAGAAGCAGAGGGAAAGGAGATTGGCAGAGCTGGATGAGCAGATGAGAGATACTGAAGAAGAATGTCAGAAAATCAGAAACAATATTAGAGCAGCTGAATTCTTGTTGTGGGAGAAGAAGAAGCTTTTCTCGCTGACTTACCAAGCACTTGATGAGCATCAAGAATCCCCACGAAGCCCACCAGTTGATCAGAGCAAAGTCACAGAAAGCCCTCGGACTGTCGAAAAATCAGTTCGCAGAAATGTGTCTAGTTCTGTCCCTCATTTCATGTCTTCTACGGTATGCAGTCGTCAAAGGCAAGGTGTAGATGGAGATACTAGTGGAAGATCAAGAATTCTAGGATCAGGAAACAGACATTTAAGCAAATTATTTGCATCCCAATCCCAGTCCCAATCCCTCAGTTATTCTGATCACTACTTAAAAGAAAATTTGAGAAGCTCAAGGAACAGCAAGAAATCCGGGCTTGGAGAACCAAACGCTGTACATGCAGAAAACCCAAATTGCGACTCCACAGATTCGAGGTCATCGTCTATGCCTCGCAGCAAGAGGGTCTCTATGTCCCATCCGAATTTGAGAGTTACTTTTAGTCATCATCGAAGAAGGATGTCTGATTTGAGCTAAGGTGAAAACCAGACATTGAAATCAATGATTGTATAGAAGTGTGGTGTATGTTTCTCAGCAGGCTAGGTAACTTGTGTTGGTTTTGATTGATGATTGTATTAGATGATTTGCTTACTTAACAAATGTTTTCAGCCCTCTCTGAAACATATTCTTGTTGTAACTAGTAGTGCATATACTGGTTGTCGTGCGAGTGTTGTCCTTATATAAGAAGGATGTGTGTTTTTGGTCTTTTGGAATTTTTTTCATGTATTCGCATGCTTGTAACTGAAAAAAGGTTTTGTGATTGTAGCGAGTGTCATAGAATTTACATTTAATTTTAGTGGATGCCTTTTGTCCAGATATTCTACCTTCATGTTCTGAAAAGATAGCAATGAGAACGTAGCTTGCCTCTTTATCCTCTGCATGTATTAATCCAGGAACCACGATGCATAACGACACGATTAGAATAGTATTGGACTCACATTTTCTTGGAAGTTAGAGATGGAAATGGAGCAATACCACAGAGACAGTTATTGTAGAATGGTAATCCAACTGGGTGAAATCAAAATGTGGAAGAGTTGGAAAGAGATGAAGCCAT
This sequence comes from Sextonia rubra, assembly GCA_037013555.1. Taxonomy (NCBI): domain Eukaryota; kingdom Viridiplantae; phylum Streptophyta; class Magnoliopsida; order Laurales; family Lauraceae; genus Sextonia; species Sextonia rubra. Next base: position 9,530,381 of record JASUAD010000007.1, on the reverse strand, counting down.
ATGCACTTTATCACATACCCTTGTGCTCCAGCTACAAGATCCTTTTTCCTGCTCTGAGAATTTTCAAGAAAATAATGTTGATGGAGTCACTTGACTGGGTGGCAATTCCTGACCCCTTTGGTGGAACAGGGTTTTTCTCCAACACTTCCTGTTGGGTCGGCGCATATTTGGCGACATGCATATTTGTAATATCCCAGCCCCAAATTTAGGATTTGTTTGCTAATTTTTGTGCTTAGTGCTGATAAATGGTATTTTAATCTTAATTACATAATGGATAGGTAGTTGGTGGGTCCCTATTCTTGAGTAGGTAGCTTTGAGGACCAATTTATAATTTAACTAGACTAATGTACATCATTTCATCATCTCGTTAATCATGATTATCATAATACATTAATGAACCCATTTCATTTAGACCTAAGTCACTTATGTGGGAGCTCCTATGACCTCTTGTTGTAGATAATATAAGCCTAATGGACTTGTTAGTAAATATCTAAAGTTTTTAGCAACTTTAACTCTATGTAAAGACACACTCCCCAAAGCAAGAGCCTCCTAGCTAAAACCCTAGCCTCTATTTCCATCTCCTTTCTCTTTCAAGCCTAGAGTGAGTGAGAGAGAGTCTCTAACCCTATTAGAAGTTAGCTTCATCTTCTTCTTCACATTCTCTTTTACCCTCTTGGTGTTTATTTGGAGTGAAAAGCTCATCTTCACCATTTTTGCACAACTTTCAATTTAAGAAACTCAACTCATCTTGATGTTTGTGCATATTTGAATAGTGTCAAGTGATTTCTAGCTTAACACCTATCAAATCATCTTCTCATGGCATTCATCTCATCATTCATCTTTTTTTCATGTCAAACTATGATCAAGAGTTTACTTAAGCTAGAGATTTGGGAGTTTTGCAGGCAAGTTTAAGCAAGTAGTGACATATATAGTTGTATTTAAGTTTGATTCCTTGAGATTTCGATATTTTAGTGTATTGGTACAACATATCCTTTTCTTGTTTTTATAAATAAGAACGTCATGGTGGGTGAAAATGGATTTTAAATGGAGTAAATGAGGGCTTGAATTGAATGATTTGGAATGGGGTTGAAATGACATAAATGTGAAAGATTTGGGGTACTAGTGTATGTATTAATGCAGGTGGAAGTGTGAGATTGAAGGTGTAGAAATTCAAATTCGAAACACGGCTATAGAATTGGGTTATGTGCTTGCACGCTCAAGCGGACCGAGGTGCACTCAAGTGCACACTCAAAACTCTTAGTTAATTCAAAGAAAAGTCTGTTAAGCTCAAGCACGTGTGAAGTGCGGTCAAGCGCACTAGCCTTTGTAAGTCCCCACTCGAGTGCATGCTCATCCGCACTCGAGCACATACCCAAATTACTGTTTTTAATTAATTAATTAATTAATTATTTATTTATGGTTCCAGTTCCCATCTAAATTGGAATGGCTGTAACTTAACTTTAACCAGGCACATTTTGGACTTAACCCGTGGTCAAGTGTTACTCTGGAATATTAGATGAACCCTATGACTATGTAGAACCTTATTTCTTGAAAACATTATACCTTAAACCTTGTTCAATGAAATCAAATGGGGGTAAACAAGGAAAGTGTTAGTTGTCACTCATCCTTGTTAAATAATACGGTTCGTTTTAATGTTTTACCCTTCCTATGTGAGTATGAGGGGCTAGTATTCGGATTCATATATAATGTGACAAAAAGATTTTGGTAACACATGGCATTGGTATCTTTATAGTTATGCGAAAGTGGAAGACTAAAGACAAGGGCATTTTAATTAGTTTAGCTTGTAAATTATCCTTATTTCTTAATTAATTGGAAATTAAGCATATTTTAATGACTTCTAAATCCTTCACTTACTTATCTTATCAATTCAATTATATTTTTTGCATTACCTTTACATTTGCTTTTGTTATCACTGCTCGTTATTAATATCATTATGCTTTTGTTAGTGTAAATGTTAAGTTAGTAGGTTCTGTTAAGAAGGTAAGTATGAGAGCACAATGGTGCTTAAGAAGGTAAGTATGAGAGCACAATGGTGCTATCTGTTTTATTTGTATTGACTCATGGAGTCGACACCATTGAGCTATACTCCATGAGGCTAGATAAGGCTGAGTGTGGGTTGAAATTCTATCTACTGTTGTAATTGGTTTTCTGTGGAGTAAGTCAATGCTTCTTTAGGAGGTCAAATTAGCTACCTGAACTCTTGTTGTGTTTGATGTCTCTTTTCGAGAAGGATTGTAGCTATATGGTTTGCCATCTAGTTGTTATATTTTCGTCATCTTGATTCCTCATATTATGTTTATCTAATGGGAACATGTTTAGATTTCGCTTTTGCCCTATTTAATTAGTATATCCTTAATTCTGTTTGGAACAATATGTTTAGTGTACTACTCACCTATGTCTTATTGAGTTGTCGTACTTCGGGTGCTACTCTTGGTGTTGTATGATCCAATCCCAGTACAGACTCGATAATTAATGGGCTTGGAAGTTGCATATCGGTACCTTCAAGATTAGATGAGTGGGGACTGGATGACGTCTTCTATTAGTCAATTATCTGTAGAGTAACATAGGTTTTGCTGGGCATCTAGGATATGTGATACAATAGCTCTTTTTATCATACTATCTTGACTTTAGACTTGGTTTATGCTTATTTCTTTTGAGGGATATGTATTATAGTGTCCGTCTTTGACCGTTATGAACTTTTGTACTTTATCAGTTGACATGTATTTAGTTATGTAGTTTATGCGGGACATCATGATCATTTTGATAACTCTTTAAGTAGTTTAATTATGGAATGTTTACATAAGTATTTTTTTTGGCTCTTATACTATCATAGGGTGTTTATTGAGTGTACTATACACTAAGTTCCGTAGTTACATTTGAATATGCATGTATTATAGATCTTTCGCACATATGAGAATTGTGAAAATTCCCTTGTAACGGTCCATGTTTGCCTCAATGCGGATGAATTACTATGGGATTATGCGTGCCACGTAACGGGCCTATTCATATTGACCAAACCTCAGGTCCAGGATGTGGCACTATTTCAGCATTGAGTCATTATTCGTAGGATTCAAACTGGCAGCTAGTTCTGATATTATATTAAATTTCCTCTGCTAACCAATCCTACAAGACCTTGAGGCATTGGTAGAGGTTGGGGAAATACATTTCAACACCAACTACACTTGAACTGAATATAGTGAATATCTGATTTGAAATCTCTAACCTAGTTAGTAAATTGGTCAAGTTTGAGTGGAGAACATGCATGTGTATGCTATTTGAATATAGTGTAGGCTTCTTTTCTTCATGAGCCCCACTTTTATACTTCAACCCACAAATTTGACATGGGCTGTTCCTAAGTTTTTAGGGTTAGGGCAACATTTCAATCCAATTAATAGGAGTACTATTGCAAAGAGTAGAATTCATTTAAATTAATTATTAGTAATAATATGCTAGTTTTTGGGGAGACTGATGAGAGTTACTTAGGATGTAAAATGGGTTTGATACTCATATAAGGTCCATGGTCGGTGGAGATGGACATGGATAGAAACTTGACTGGTCTTAACTCAGCATTCTTTTTTTTTTAAGTGGGCTGTTGGGGGCAAGAATTTAAGTCTAATACAAGTTTGGACCATAAAGTAGTTATCAGCTTCACTATAAGCTCTTGGAAGTTTTATAATTCATGTATGATATTATTGAAAGAGAATATTTATTTGCATATGTCCCTTACCATTTTGGTAAGGGTCACTCTTTTTTTGGAAGTTATTAATGTGTAAAATGGTAAAACCATCACACCTCACATGCCTTTTTGACCTCCATAGGTCCAAAAAGGAAGTGTCCCTCACCAAAGGAAGTGTCCCTCACCAAAATGGTGAGGGACATATGCACATGAATACTCCTCATTATTGAAATGCTATTTATTACAATATAAGTTGTTTATTATAATATATATAAATATACCTATTTTTACATGGGTGTTTGGTTATGGACTAGATTAGGAAGATGGTGCATATCCTTTTTTTTATTATTATTAATGACTCCTTTAGTAATTGGTCATTAAAGGTCCATTGACATCACTGTAACACCCCACAATTTCTATGATTAGTGCTAACTAAGCAAGTGATTATCTTAATAAGTGGGTTTAGTGGGTAATGAAATTAATTATGAGTTTTGAATAGATTTTGAATAGCTTTGAGAAATTATGAGCATGACTGAACTTAGTTTTTTACCTTTAGAACACCATTTTGTAATCGTGAGAAAGTTTGAGGGACTATGTGCAAATTCTTTAAACTTGTGATATTGGTCCCATTAGATGTAAAATAACATTTCCAACAACTTTTGTATTCAACTCGAACCCATTTGGAAAATCCAAAACCCTTTATTTTGCTATATTTCACTAGTAAGGGCAAAATCACCTGTTCACTTAAAATCTGAGCCCAAATTTTAAAACATCAAAATGGTGTCAATAGTATATTCATTAGAAAGTAGATTTTATTTCATATACAATTGTTTCTTGCACTGAACCGATTCTAGGCTTAGAATATTGAGTTTTAAGCCCACCAAGATCCACTAGAAGTGGGGCCCACTTTCTACTCTCTTTATAAAGTTTCCTCCTCCACCCACATTTGTCTTTCCTTCATTTCATTTCAGCAACAAGAGCTCCCAGATTTTCTTAAGATTAAAATATATTATTTACTTGCCCTTTGGTCATTAAAAGTAACATGAATTAAGTGGTTATCTTGAAACCATATTCCACTCATGTGAACTTAGAATTAGGTGGATCCCTTGGACATTTATAAGGACTCATTTTATTATTGTTTTGTGACTGTGTGGAGTGTTTGTTGAGCTGAGAAACACTCTAAGATTTGTCTATAAGCATGCCAATGTAATACTCTGTTGAGAGTATGTGACCATTATTCTTAAGTGTCAAATGATCATTAAGGCACCAAGTAAATTAGGAATACTCGACACTAGGGATTTTGGGACGCATTGAGTCTACTAGAATCATGTTTACTTGTGGAAGGCAAATCCAAGACCTAAGTTGGTTTGTTGATTTTATTGTTTCATTGGTTTTCCAAATTAGGTGTCCAAAGGTTAGACTTGGGCTTTTGGTTAAATAGGCGTTTTTCACCGAATCAAAGAGTTTAGGAAGTTGTCAGGAGTGCTAGAGGCCAAGGGATGTTTTGGTAAACTAGAGATTTGAGGATTTCCTCTCTTTGAGTGAGCTAAGGAGTGTTCGAGCTTGAATTTTGCTAAAGCTAGACCATGTGTACTGTAACAAAGCAAGCATAAGCTAATTGTTGTTAAATGCATGTTGGTAAATCGTGATCCTTGTAAATCTATTGAAATCAAAATGTGTTTTTCAGCCCTATATCCTTGTTTCGAAACGCATAATGAGGTTGTTTAAGTAAATAAATGAAAGATGAAACTGGAAATGCAAAATGGTGGGATTGGATGGAAAATGACTACCTAGGGTTAGCTATCATATATATGCAATTAGAACTCAGTATCATGAGTTAGGGAGAAAAGTCCTGAAACTGAATCAACTTTAGAAATACTGAAACTTATAGCTAAACTGTAAATTGTGTTACAACTAAGCCATACAAATACCAACTCTAACAAAAAAAAAATGAAAAGTTGAAACTTTTCTTCTGCGGGTCAAATTATGGCTAAGCTGTAATTTGTACTGTGGCTAAGCAGTAGGCTATCTAAGGCTAAGTTGTAGGTTATCCACGGCTGAACCATAGATACGAGACAAAATTTTATAAAAACCACGGCTAAGCCGTAAGAACCATGAAACTTAAGGATAATTAGGGACATCCAGAAGACCTTGTAGGGTCTTAGTTCCTTAGATATTTTAATCGAATCATTTGGCCCAATGGAAAATTACTAAATGTCTTGAGGGCTGTGACTTATTCATGTGGTGTTGTTCATTTATTTAGTACCTCCACATAGGTGTTGGTTTAAGAGACTCTGATACACATTTCTTACATAATGTGACACTAAATAGAGACAACTATATATCAGATAACTTAAAACTACATCATCATGCACTTTTAAAAATAATGAATGACTAGATTAGAATTAGCTTGTAAATTACCTTATTCTATTAAGTTAATTAATAGCATATTGAAATCCTTACAATTTTCTTCTATCATTGAAAATGCTTATGACATGGTCATGATATGAATTGATTCTAGTTCAAATTTTTCTTGATATACGGTTTTCCTATTGTCAATATTGAATTGAGTAAGCATGAATTAAATATATAATGAATCGTTTACAATAAAAACAATTTTATGATTTATTCAAGTTCAATTATATGATTCGAAATGGTTTGGCTTTACTTAACTTCAGCCTTTTGATACCTGACGTGGTTGACTTGGTGTAATAGATTGAAATGGTGCTGCTGTAATGTGCCTCTGGAGCTTCCAGACTCCATGAATGTAGAGACCTAATCATATCTTTAGCCAGGGCGTTAGTATTTCCAATGCAAAGATCCCTATTGAGAGGATATAGCAAATGTAGTAGCGAAATAGTAAAGTATTTCTTTTAATTGATTCTTATGTCATGCTTTATTTAATGCACAACATATTTAATATACTAAATTAACTTCTATGATTACTTGTTAATTATTTTCTTAGATACAACGTGTGTTACTTTAATTATGCTTTTACTTTACTGAATAGTCTTATTCATAGTTGTCTAATTAGTATTACAGGCTCAGGTCCAGCTTCCTGTCTTGTAAAGACTATAGAGGTAGAAGAGGAGATTGAGATGTTTCCTTTAGACCTCGACGAGTGGACAACAAAGGTTTTCTGACTAACTTCTGTTACAGGACAGCGCTCAGATTATAGTTAGGTATAAATTACAATAATGAAAAATTACAACTCTTTTATATATATTGAAATGTTAATTGTAGACTATTTTCATGAATTAGATACCATTGAACTATTATGTGAAATGAAAAGAAAAAATATTATAAGTGACATTGACAAGCTTCTACATGTTTAGTACACGGACATGTGTCCATTAAAAGTTTTTCATACGTGTAGCAAGGTGAATATTCCTTGTGGAATTCTGCCTCAGCGTTGGTCTGGGTGCAAATTTCACGAGAGTACGTATGTCACGCCTCGAGAATTACTCTAATCTACGTTTCTTAGGCTCGGGTCCTGAAAATCACTGGAGCTAACAAGGAGCACCGTTTGAGGCCCACAGTGAGAGAATATGCCTACTATCGCATTAATTAAGTGGTGAACATTTGCTTCTTTTATTTTTTACATAATGCATGAGAATATTGTGATACTTCCAATATCATCATCATCATCATCATCAACATTTGCTCCTTTTATTGTGATACTTCCAAAATATCATGAAAATAGAGAATTATATGAAAAATCTAGTAAGCCTTTGTTCTTCCAAACTTATTCTAAGAAACTTAACAGATTTGAAGTGTCAACATTTTTCTGAATGATTAGTTAGCCCAAAATGGTTAGTCACCAATCTATGGATAAATATCCAACTATCTCTCATGTCCTAACTTATCTTAGTCAATTTGGAGATTAGGATTTGGAGAATGTAGCTATTTTTTTCTAGTGATGCAGCTTATAACCTTTCTTTTGGCTGGTCAACTTTTGGCTTTACAATGTTTCATCTCTTGTAACTCCAGGTGTCGCCAAATGACCAAGGACCTTCTCTGCTAAAGATGTTAAAACCAGGTTGGCTCTTTTTGCACTAAAGGCAGTAAAAGGATGTAGGCATTCGAGAATTATTTTGTGCATGAATGCTTTGGAAGTAGAAAAAGCTGTTAGAGGAGTTTTTGGATTGAAGGATCCATGCAAGCATCAGAGATATCTATCCAGACTTCTAGTTATATTTTTGAGTTCGTAAAAGCCTTTTATATTCCTAAGAAACTAGATATGGCGGCCCACCATTTTGCCAAATGGGGTCAAGCGAGTCTCAATTTTGTGCGGCAGGGGCGGACCTACTTTCATGGAATTGGGAGCTTCAGTCCCCATCATGCCTGAAAAAAGCCCAAAAGGGCTATGTAGCTCTATTGGCTCAGCCCCCATTTAATTATCGAAGCCCCCACCCTCCCCAACTCAAAAATATTCTTGCATCAATCCCTTTTTGTATGTCGGTCTCTCTTACTCAAAGTCCGTAAATAAAAAATTCTTAAATCGGCCTTCGGTTCTAGCATCTGCATTAGCATTTGCATAGGGCACATTGTAGTCTATTTCTCATGCAGTTTTTCATAGTTGGCTCTCCATCTTTTTATCGATCCCTCTCTCTCAAGTGGTGTGGAGAGCTAATGGGGTGTAATTTTTCAAATTAGCAAACTAAAACTTTGGTGAATTTTTCATATTTGTTTTTATCATTTCATGGATGTGGCATATTATACAATGTAGTTGATAAGATAATTCACGTCTTCATGATTAGCTTGTTGAAGGATTCTTTAGCACCTTATAACTATCTTTGTAGCCAAAGTTTCTTGAAAATTTGAATTCCTTGTTATCACCATCAAATCAAGCTGACCTTTTTGTAGAAGTTTTGTATGAGGATCAATTATTTGATTCTATTAGACTCACTTTATCTTATGATGATTATAGCTTTTCTACCATAAAAAATGTAGAACTCTTCTAGTTCAGGCCCAGATTGAATCATGGATCTACCTAAACATGATTTTATAGGACAATATATTAAGGTCTCATTCATGAAGGATACTAGTATTTTATGTTTTATCTGTGACCTAAAACATATTTGAACTTCATTATTATCATCTTTATATTCTAATGCTATTTTACTTATGTCCATTTGTAAGACTCAATAGAATCTAATAGTTGGTTAAGCAACACATTTGGGGATGGCTACATAAGTGATCTATTTTTCAACTACCTTGATTGCTTATCCCATGGAATAATTGAGATAGACAGGGGAAGGAAAATATTGTAATGTTTCAAATCTAACAAAAAAATTATATAGTTAAAATTACAATCTGTTGAGTCCCTCGAAAAATCATAACAAGGGCACTCGAATGACTTATATATTGCCATTGCTTGGTTTTCTCAGAAATTGGCATTTTTCTGTCAATGAAACAATTGATTTTTATTGAATTTAATTTGTAACAGTGTATGTGTGAAACAAAGTGTATAGAGTCTGTATGTGTGAAACAAAGTATATAAAGTCTCTATACATTTATTTAAAAAATTAAATAAAAAAAGTGAATCATATAAAAATGCCCATTTCAAAGTTGGTCATTATCAATTCATTAGAAATTTCTCCATTTAGAGAAGCCTAACTTCAATTTTTCAATCTTAGGCTCACTAAATCTTACTGACTTTTCCTCGTTATAGTCCCTTATGGTATATTTCAATGTATATTAGAGGGTGTATTTCTAGAAATATTGGACATTAATACATCATATAATCTTATCCATTATTCTCAAGTTCAGAAAAGACTCTCATTCCAACTTTTTTTTCTTTCTCTCTTACAATAGCTAAGAGGGCCAGGTTCCACAGAGAGAGAGCGAGAGAGAGCATGTTCACGCGAAGAAAAAGCTCGCACAGGTGAGAGCGGAAGCCCACATATGTGGGATAGAAATGGTAGCATATCTAGGGTTCAAACCCTGTATATGACTGTCACTCCTTACCAGTTGGGTAAGGAGCAAGTTTTCCATTTCAAGTTGTTAATGTGAAATTTCTTTTATAAAAATAAATTGTAGCACCCTTCAGACAAAAGTCCTAGGTCCGTCACTGATGTGTGGGATTGGGATCCCTATGACTTGAGTTAATTTTTGTAGGCGGTTTTTTGGGTGGTGGGACTAGTGTTTGCTGTTGTCTGTTGGTTGTTGGTTGCGTATTTTGTTTGATTAATAGATCTTCTCTTAGAAATGAAAAAACATTTTCCTGAATTATAATTTCTAGAGAATAATATTTGTGACAATGTCATTACAAACCACCAAACTTTGGTACCCAATTTTGGTTTTGGGGTGGGAGTTAAGTAGCTTCCTTTTTTTCCTTTCCACTACTCAAATTGCTATTTTCTTTACAGATATTATTAAGAGGATCATCTTAAAACTATTTTTTAAATATCATATATATCGAAGATTTGCAACATTAAATGGGAATCAAATAAAATAGGACTATGAGACTTGCCCATCTGAAAAACGAAAGTAAAAAAAAGAAAGAAAATTCCATTGCATGTCTTCATATCCACTTCATGACCTAGTCAACCTCCAAAGTAAGAACTTTTAATGGAAGTTTTAGGAAGCTTCATGCTGCAAAACATCCGCACCCCTGCAGAAATAACTTCCCATTTGTACCCACGAAAACCCACCCCATGCAACAAAGACCTAGTCTACCTTCATCCTACGTGGAGCACACGTCACAAATATACCAGCCACGTGCCCAAAACCACAACCAGAAACTGACTCTCACCTGAAGCCACGTGACATCTCTTGACAACTGATTCTGCTATTAACCGCCCCACTTCCCCAACCCACACCTTCTCTCCCTCACTCTACACAAAACAAACTTAACTACCACCCTCTCCTCTCTCCCTTATAAATCCACCACCACTTCTCAGCACATTTTTCTTCATCTCCACTATTCTTGCATTACAATACTTCCATTGCATGTGTGATTGCGCTACTACTCCATCAATGGCCACTCTGTACAACTTCCTTGTCTTCTCTTCTCTGTGCTTGGTCTCAATGGCCACCGTCTCCGAATCAGCCCATCAATTTCAAGTCGGTGGCCCAACAGGTTGGACCCAACCCACTGGAAAGGAGAATGAAACTTACAATCAATGGGCCGCCAAGCACAGATTCCATGTTGGAGATTCCTTGTGTAAGTAAATAAACTTTTGGGACTTTTACCAGTGTAATCCCTCCTAAAACTCTGGGTTCCATGAAATATAATGACAAAAGACGCCAAACAAAATCATGGGTCTTACCCAATCATCAAAAAAAAAAAAATCTCGTACTTTCTCATATCTTGTAGCGCGCTCTCTCTCTCTCTCTCTCTCTCTCTCTCTCTGGTTTATTTTATCTTTTTGGGGTCTGTGTAGATTTCAAGTACTCGAACGACTCGGTGCTGGTGGTGGACGAGAACGATTATAACAAATGCGAGAGCTTGAAACCGATAGCAAAGTATGAGGACGGGAACACCCAGATCAAATTGGACCGTTATGGGTTCTTTTTCTTCATAAGTGGAGTTGGTGGGCACTGCAAATCCGGGCAGAAGCTGATAGTTTGGGTGATGGCCCACCACCCCACCTCTCAGGGGCCCGCCCCGGCTCCTTATGCAGGTGGGGGCGGGTCGGGTTCGGGCTCAGGCTCTGGAGAGCCACCTTCTTCTTCTTCGACTAGCTCGACCATTAAAGTAACAGTTCCTGCCGCTTCTATAGTGGCTGCTCTTGGGGTCATGATGGCCATTTCCTTCTTTATTTAGAGTAGAAATGAAGGGCTATTTTTTTCTTCTCAATATTAGCAGAGTAGAAATGAAGTAGTAGTGTTTATTTGACTCTATATGTTAGAGGTCAGTTCTTTTTCTTGATCATGCTTTTGTTATTCGACTTAATTGGTGGTTTGTATGGTTGTTTATTTTATTTTATTTCTCAATTTGTTAAATATTTGTGGGAATGTATTTTGAGAAATGGCCATATACTTATTAGCCTGTGGCGGCCGCTAGAAAATATGGCAGTCATAGGAGAAACAGAATCTAAAAGCTATCCTACCACAAGAACCAGGAGGAACAAGATTTTGAGGGTCAAGTTGTTAATCGTAAGCCATCAGAGAAAGCTGGATGATTGTTAAATTGGCAGTGTTGTGGGAGTTTTCCAATAGGTGTCACAATTGAAAGTTACCAGTGGGTCAGGTCCTCTGAGGTAAGAGAAAAAAAAAAAAGGATCATGAATAGAACCTGGACTCAAATTTAATGTGTGGATTGGGTTGAAAATGTCCACTTGACCAACCTGAAAAGTTAAAACGGGTTAACTAAAATACTTTTTTAAACAGATCAAGTTCATTTTAGGTTGGGTTGAGGTGGTGAGTGATAATAGTAATTAGTAAGGTTTGGTTGACAGATCAAAATACAACAATGAACTGAACCGAACCCCGAATCCGAGTAGAATACATAATTTAAGTGAATTAGAGGAGACTCTACAAGCTTGAAAGTCCGCAACTGTATGGACGTATAAGCAAGTTTTGAAATCCCAACAACTTAAATCTCAATAAAAAGATTCTAATTTTCGAACTATGCTAAAAGCCAACCTATCATATGCTGGTCTTTGTATAGGCTCTTGCTGGCACAATCAATAAGCACCCCTATAAGGCTCTGTTGACCAAATAAAGGGTTGGGATTGGTGAAGCATTATCAGACTATTAGGCCATAAACCAAGGGCTATGATAGTTTTATTGGGATGATTTCTGATCTACCTCTAATCCACATGTAGCGTTGTGCATTTTCCCATTTTTTTTCCCATTGACGTTACTCGGCCCAACAGTTCCATGGTTTCCTTAAATACCCGGACACTGAATGAATCTTATTGCTTCTTGCCTTATTTGATTTCTGGTCGTCCGTTCTGTGCTCTTCTATAAAGAGCCAATGCATCGAGCATAGCTCAGTCTTCTCAATTTGGTGTGGGAAATGAAATACTCATCTTTGATTGTAGCGGTACGGTGTTTCCCACATTTTCATCCTTGAATGATGAGATTCACAACTAATTTCTGCTAGTTCAATGTGAGAAATCACGACTTAAAATCAGCTCCACTCCAATAGTGAAGAGATATCAACAATCTATGTTTTCCTAGGACCAGTTAGAAATGTCATATTAGACAGAACTAAGCGTTGGGAACAAACAAATGAGAAGATGCTGAAGGCATTTGAACTTGCTAATTAATAGGCTTGTAAATAACGCTACATCACACCATACTAAGTTGATCCAAGAGACTAACTATTTGACTCTTATTTCTAAACAGATTGCTATTAGGGAGGATGCACTTATCTTTTCTAATGCTGTCATGTCCCCATAAATGAAACTAGGGTTAAGTGAAATTACGAGCCAATTTAAAATTTTTTCCTAACTCCTAATTATTTTTCTCATAGAATCTTAGATTGTGATGAGTTTAGGCCATTCATATTCATTTAAATCTGTGGAAGCATTTACATTTAATTGGTACCAATAGAAAATCGGGTTTGCATAATTCAAAATAATAATAATAAAGGTTTAAGTCACAAATAAAATGAATATTAACAGTTCATTAAAATGTTCAACTAAAGGATAAAGTCTCTAACAAGTGATTTATTTAAAAATTGATTTCAAACTAAGTGAGTCACTTTCGTGCGTGATTAGACGGCCTTATAGCCATAGTTTGCACCCCACTTGAACTCATCAGTTGGCTTAAACGTTTGAAATGCTTTACTCTCCACCTCCTCTTCGGCATAGTTGGGCTCAGTATCTATGAACCAATTTAAAAATTAAGGTCAACCACAAAAGTTGCAGCAAATGAAATACATATAACTCATAATAAAATATATTATCAATGTGAGAATAAGACGATGCGATCATAAGAATATATGAACAATATAGATAAAAGAATGTCATGCATAATAGAAATAATATATCCTAAATTCAACACTACATCAAATGATTAACATCACATTTGCAAGTATTGAATCAACTGGTGCCCATTCGGGATTTATAACGTCTTTGGATGCCTCGAATATTGTTCAAAACAGTGGATTAAATTCGTCGTTGAATGCCTAGCATCCTATCTAAAAGATTATGGTGAAACCAACCGTGTGCCAGTGGTAAGTTCATCTTCGGCTTTAAGTCCGATAAAATTATCACAATGTACATCTGTGTACCAACTACAGTCGTCCAATGAACGGATCCATATAATTGTCTCACACAGCCCTGCTCCTTCTTGTGTCGAGACTCATAAACATGGTTCAGTGATTGCTCGATAGACATATCCTATGGTAGCGTGAAGGGTTAACCCAAACGGTATTCAAAGTACCACTTGGTGAGAGGTTATTCCGATAAAATGATTCGCAACACAACATGAATACTCCTGAAGTAAACAATGCATAGTCCAAGCCACGACACGGTCTAAATCATCACAAACACTAGTACAAACTCTAACATGTACATAACGAGGGAAAAAAACACAAGCTCAATGATCAAGAAATAACTCCACAAACATTTTTGACACTGTGACCACAATTCACGCATGTAACAACTCCTTAGAATCAAGATGAAGGTTGGGAGTTTTTTTGAAAACTACAGTGGTATATAGCTTAAATCATACTTCATCTGAGTGCAGGTGGTTTGTACTATTATGTGGAAACTAAGAAATCTGTAAAGGCAAATATGCTTGCATAACCCCTTACTTAGATAATGTGATGGACATAACCCACTAAATCATGTTTGTTGAGGTAGTAAGACCAATACAATAGCCGTCCGCATTGTAGAACATCCAAGAAAATTACTTGGCCCCCCCAACTTGCCTATCTCACAAGGGTGTAGACCCATTTGAAGATCGCAACCAATGGTCCAAATATGTGTCAACCCACATATACATGCTGCTAGGGGTCCACCCACCTACACTTGCTGTCAGGGGTCCCACTAGGTGGCAACCCACCTGGCAGTAGTGCTAAGGATTCCACCAGGTGGCAACACCCTTGGCAGCAATGTTACGGGTATTCCTTGCAGTGCATAGCAGGTTGCAAACCAGCCTATGCAGGCAAGTTGGCCCGCGTGCATTGGGGTTTTCCCCAGCCACATTTTTTTAATCTTTTTTTATTTCTTTTCTTTTATAAGAAAAACTTGATAACAATATTTTCCTGGGTTTAGCTCCTTTCCTCTAATTCATCACTGCATCGCTGCACCTGCTGTCAAGGGTCCCACCAGGTGGCAGCCCACCTGGCAGCAGTGCTAAGGGTTCTACCAGGTGGTAACCCCTTGGCAGCAATGCTAGGGGTATTTCCCGTAGAGCACAGCAGGCTGCAAACCAGTCTACACACTGCATAGCGAGCATGTGCATGCAAGTTGGCCCGCGTGCGTTGGGGTTTTTCCCAGCCACATTTTATTATTATTATTTTTTATTTCTTTTCTTTTATAACAAAAACATGATAACAATATATTCCTGGTTTTAGCTCCTTTCCTCTAATCCATCACTGCATCCTTTAATGAATTCTTAAACCATTTAACAATAATATCCTAGCATCATTATTATAGAATTTAAATGGGCATTGACACAACATCTAGAACATGAAAAATCAATAGAAACTAGTGAAGATTATTAGAGGTAAATGCATCCACTTGCTTGAGAAGAAGATTGACAAGAAGAAAAAGAAGAAGAAGAAGAAGATCCTAGATCTCTTTCTCAAGCACCCAACGAAGATGATGAAGATGGTGATGGAAAATTCAGCGATCCGTTGGCTTACAGTTGGTGATCGTTCAAGAGAAGGGAGGGGGCATATTTTGGGTTTTATAATAAAGTTAAAGGAAATTATAAGTAGAGGCATGATTTGATTATTTGGGTTTTATGTGTCTAAAATGTGTCCGGATCAGGTTGGGTCGAACCGTAAAGCCTCTCAATCTAAATCCATTACTCGGTTAGCCCAAAACCCAAAAAAAGCTAAGTTAATTCTAATGACCTTAATTAACTAAAATATAAATAATTACGTAACATTATATTTAAATTAATTAAAATAATTATTTGGGTACGGAATGTTACAGATGATGCCTTTAGAGTTGTAGATGGCAAATCCAATTTTGGATTTGTAATAAAACTTAATGAAATTATTGTAGGTGCAGGCACTTTATAACCAAAGGTTTTCTCCTCAAAGGAGGCCGAAATGAGGGTGATTTACCTGGTCCTTTTGAAAGCTAAAGTCATGAGTCTATCAAAAGTATGTATGTTCTCAAATGCTAGGGAGATGGTGTTGTGCACATGCGGAAGCACATATACCAATTGTTGTGGCTATCATGCCACTTGTTAGATTGGATTAGGGCAAACACATTAACATCCACCATATATATATAAAAAAAAAGATAAACATGCTACCATGATACATAGATTTTATGTAGTTTACCATAAAGGTACTTCCATGGGCTATGAACATCTACTTGATTTCACTATGAATCATAGCTCTCTTCCATGGGCTATGAACATCTACTCGATTTCACTATGAATCATAGCTCTCAACCCTGTTCTCACAGCCTCCTGCCAAACGTGGTGGGCCATACTCCGAATATGATGGGGAAGAGAGCCCTCACCTCTCACACACCCTACATAGCTATACATAGTTGAACATCAAGGGGAAGAGGTTTGCCACATCTCCTTCACAAAATTTAGGGCTAAATTTCATGAATATATAATGTTTGCTTTCTAAGCTCTAAACTGGATAACAAGACATAAACCTAACAAGTGGTTCATGCAAATAATGGAGGGTTTGATTGGGACATTAACACAAATTTCTTGGATTTTGTAGTTCTAGTTTTTGAGTTTCATCATGTTAATTTTTTGTTTATTCCTAAGAATCCGAAATTTGCTGGTCATATACTTGCAAAGCTGAGCTACTCTATGAATTAGGACCTTTTATCGGGTAGAGACCTGCAGAGATGAAGGTGTTTTGGATTGGGCTTTCTTTTGATGTTTCTTTAAACGCTTTTATGTTGTTTGTTGCTTCCTTGTTCTTTTAAGTGATGATGTTCTTTCTTTTTTTTTTTTTTAAAGGATAGAAATAGGAATGGGCTTATGGGACGAAACTTAGTTATGGTGATGGCTCAAACAAAAAATAAAATAAAATAAAATAAAAACTTAATGGAGGACCCCAATTGTATTTGTAAGACATTAAAGAATTACATGTTCAATGAGCTAGGAAGAGGAGACCGGTAATAGTCTTAAATGAAATACAGTGACTTGGCATAATAAGAATTAGAAAGATAGTAGGAATAGTTTGTTAGATAAATGTTAGTTTAAATATTGTAATTTGAAATGTTCTTTTCTCAATCACTCTCTTCTCTTGTATAAATTGAAGAATTTTTAATAATAAATTCTTGGTGAGATTTTATGGAAATGTAGCATCTTTTAAGATTATCCTCAATATACATCAGAACTGAGTTATAATGCTCACTTAGGAAAATTAATACACTCAAGGAAATGCCATTTTTATTTGTCAAAATGGTTAGAATGGAATGTTTTATTGTGGGAGTTGCTCCTATTTGGTGCAGAGTGTAGACATTGAAAAGTTGAGAATACTCTAATAGATGTATTTGGAGTTCTATAAGTTTTATTCATGAATAATTAGATTTTATTAATCAACATGAGTTCACAGGTCATGGCACATTAAATCTGCAATGTTATTCCATATATATTAAAAATAAAGTCTTCTTTGGATCCTTGAACTCTCAGTTGCCCCACACTTATCACCAATAAAGTGGATTACTAGCAACTTTATTTGTGAAAACAAAGCAACATTCACTTAAGGTAACTCATTCTATATATAAAAAAAATTGCTTACACTTAGTTAATGAAGATTCTAATGGGTTCAAATTTTTAGTAAATGTGTTGGATTTTGGTGTATATGGATAATTGATCATAGGTGTAAAATAACAAAACTAAGGAAAATGTTAAAAATCACCAAACTAATTGTAACACTCTGACCCAAGTTAAGCTTAATTAGTGAGTAACTAATTATGATTACTTGCTCATTAATGTGATTTTATTTTAAACAAGTTTATTTTAGTCTTATGGAGTCCAGCACGTCAAGTTCAGGTCATTGATAGGTAATTTGGGACGGGTTTGATTGCACCTAGGAAGATGAAAGCCCTTTTTCGTAATTTTAGATTTCATAGTTTTACGTCATACGTGCATCATATTGATATCATCGCATTTATCTTGTTAAGCTCGTCAACCTTTGCACTTAACTTGAACGCAGTCGACTTCGTTTAAATTAGTTGGACCCTCAAATGACTTAAATGGAATATCCTCTTATACGAGGACTTTCTTATAAGCTTTAGAAATGATTTTGTATATAAGAGCTAACTAATACACTCGATCTCTTCTTTTCTTTCTGTACTTTCCTTGCTCTAGCACTCTTCTTCCTTCTATCTCTTCATACCTATTCCTTCAATAATCAAAGATCTTATAGTTTGCATCTGCAATATGAGGTTCTCACTTTCTGTGTCCATCATTGTTTAGCTCTCCTCAGTCCTTAAAGTGGAACACTTGGGTATCATCTCTTTCGAATTAATCTCTAGGGTAAGAGCTCTTTTCCTTACAGCTCTCTTGGGTTAAGAATAGGTTATGGGGGACTCTTTATCTACATGCACTCAGCCTCTTCTTATCTTCTTATCATTATATGTAACATGTATGTCACTGTAGGTTCATAAACTGGGTTGACTACTCCACTGAGCTAAAACAGGAATAGCGAATTGAATTTATAATCTAAGGTAAATATAAGTAAATTTTGGTTTAATATATGTTTGTATGTTATGATTCTTGTAATTTTACTAAATCTTATACATTTAGCCCTAATGTTCTCAATTTTTTAAATGCTACCGTATGATGCCCTACTGTTTTCAATTTTTTGATGCAGTATGAGTTTTAACAAAAGATGTCTAAATGAAATAGGTAGGGAATACTCTTTTGCTTTAGAAATTTGCGTTAGACATTAAAGTTGCTTCAAAAAACTGAAGCTTATGGCTAAGCCATGAGAAGGTTATAGCTCATGATCTAGAGAGGTAAAATTTGTAATTTTCTTATATGGCTAAGCTTAAGCTGAGCCGTATAATGTACTACGGCTAAACCGTAGCCAAGTTGTGGTTTAGCCTAGGAAATATACTACTAAACGTAGAAGAGAATACGGTTAAACTGTAAACGGGGAGAAATTTTTGGAAACCTACGGCTAAGCTGTAGCGCAATTTACAGTTAAACCGTAAGATGCTTACGGCTAAACTATAAGTTACCCACAACTAAGTCGTAAAATCATTGAAACTTAGAGTTAAGTAGGTACTGTACGAGACCTTGTAGGACCTTAGTTACTGAATCTTTTTACCCTATTAACCGGCCCAATGGAATAATGAACGATCATGAAAGTTTTTAGGGCTAAAACTTATTCAAGTGATGTTGTCCATTTGTTAAGCACCTCCTTATGGGTATTGGTTAAGGGACTTTGATACACCTTCCTCTCACAATGTAACACCAAAAGGAGATAACTATGTATCAGATAACTTAAAACTACATCGTCATGTAAGGTTAAAAATAATAGATGACTAAATTATGGTTGGGTAATAAAACTACATTGATCCCATTAAGTTGAATTAACTTACATAGCATATTGGCTTATCGTTATTGACTTTTATTATTCCAATAATGATTGAATTACAATGATCATGTCTAAAATGATTTTCTTTTAATTGCTTCTTACTATACGTTTTATATTTACATTGGCATGGAATTGAGTATGAATAAATTGAATGTATATGGTTTGGTATTATTATCACTTAATGAAATGAATTGCATGATTTACTTAAGTTCAAGTATATGTATATGAATGAATCGAAATGGTCTAACTCTACTCAGCCCCAGCCTTATGATATCCGGTGAGGTTGACTTTGGTGTAGCACAAATGGTGCTACTGCAATGTGTTTTTAGAGCTTCCAGACTTCATGTACAAGAGATCCATTCGTACCCTACCCCGATCGATGAAGTTATCAATGCAAAGATCTTTAGAGTGAAGATATAGCAAATGTAGTAGTCAATTAGTATGTATTTCACTTATTGATCCATATAGCATGCTTATTTCAAAAGCAGAATATGCCTAGTGTACTGAATTGACCTCTATTGATTACTTGTAATAAATTCTTTCAGAAACAATGTGATTAGTTTAATTATGTTTATACTTTGCTAAATAATTTTATTCACAGTTGTCTAATGGTGTTGCGGGCTCAGATCCCAATGTCGGTTTAACACAAACTCAGGAGTTAGAGAAGGAGACTACAGTGGCTCCTTTAGGCTATAATGAATAGACAGGAAAAGCCTACTGACTGTTTCATATGCCAAGAGCAACTCACTATTATCTGAGGAATGCGTATATTTGGTATTTTTGGGAACTTTTAGTATATGCATTTAATTGCATCCATATAAATTGTTGCCTATATAGTCTGACCCTTCTACGAATGTTCTTTGGTTCTTTGTATTTCATTGTTCTACTTTCTCTACATAGAATGTTTATCCTTAGCATAGTTACATACATGTGCATATCATGTTTGGGTTGTACAGGTGATGAGTAGAATTAATATAATAATCCTACATTTTTTAAATGTTAAGATTTGGATTGTTTCATGGTTGTAATGATATTTTGAATTGTTCAATGGCAAGTGAAAAGTTATAGGTGATATTGACAGTCTTCCACGTATTGAATGTTTGGACAAACATTCCGTTAAGCACCTCACATGTGTAAGCATGTGAATATCCCTTGTGTAATTCCATTTAGACTCCAGTCTAGGTATGAATTGCATGGGAGTACGTGTGTCATTATTTATATTAAACCCTAATACCCGAATTCTTGGGCTTGGATCGTGATACCCGAATTCTTGGTCTGGCCCTACTCAGCCTTAGCCTTATGATACCCAGTGGGGTTAACTTTGGTGTAGCACTAACGGTGCCACTACAGTGTGCTTTAGAGTTTCCATACTCCACGTATGAAAGACTCGTTTGTACTCTGGCCTAGTCGATGGTGTTCTCAACAAAAAGATCCTTAGAGGGGGATATGGCAAATGTAGTAGCCAAACAGTATGTATTTTACTTATTGATCCTTATAGAATGCTTATTTTAAAAGCAAAACATGCCTAGTGTACTGAATTGACCTCTATTGATCATTTGTCATTAATTCTTTTAGAGATAATGTGTATTACCTTAATTATGCTTATACTTTGCTGAATAATTTTATTCACAGTTGTTTAATGGTGTTACAGGGCCAGATCTCATTCCTGGTCTAATACAGACCTAAAATCAGATAAGGAGACCGCAGTAGCTCCTTCAGACTATAATGAATGGACAGCAGAAGCCTACTGACTGTTCCATATACCGAGAGTGGCTCACTATTATCCGAGGAATGCGTATATTGGGTATTTTTTGGCACTTTTAGTATATACATATAATTGCATCCATATAAATTGTTACCTGCATAGTCGACCCTTCTACGAATGTCCTTTAGTTCTCTGTATTTCATTGTTCTACTTTTCTACATAGAACGTTTATCCTTGACACAGTTGCATACATGTACATATCATGCTTGGGTTGTATAGGTGATGAGTATAATTAATATAATAATCCTACGTTTTTTAAATGTTAAGATTTAGACTATTTCATTGTTATAATGATATTTTGAATTGTTCAATAGAAAGTGAAATATTATAGGCGATATTGACAAGCTTCCGCGTATTGAATGTTTGGATAGATGTTCCGTTAAGTGCCTCATATGTGTAAGTATGTGAATATCCATTTTGTAATTCCATTTAGACTCTGGTCCAGATGTGCATTGCATGAGAGTATGTATGTCATGCCTTGGGGTTGATTCTAAGCTCGTGATTCTCGAGCTCGGGTTATGACAATAATTAGTAGCTGAATCACGTCTTTCGAGATACTTTCTTTAAACAGATTCTACCCTCACACAGATATAGATGGACTTATGGACGTCTGCCCCATGATAAAATGGTTTCCTTTATTTGAATCTCCATAATCGTGTACTCGATTGACAGGAGAGTACTTGAATCATATTAGGTTTTTTTATGTAATTGGTTAATTTATGGGTTGGACAAAACTTTGGATCCATTGAGTTATATTTTATATTTCTTATAGAATGGACCGTTGTTTGCGTTGCTAGAAGTTGAAGTGAAGAAAAAAAAAAAGGTAATTTGATTGATCCAATCTTGTCTAATCAATAGGACTTGAGGCGGTGAAGATACCCGATTGATTGGACATTTACTTAAGCGATCGAATGGTGTACAAAAACCCACCGACCTTATACAAAATTATTTCCTATTCGTGCTAGGATTCGTGAGTTGACTTATACAATAAGTACCCTTATGAAACACAAACTATAGGTTATAAAAAGGATTTCTCTCTCAACCCTAAAAGACTGATCTCATTATTCTAAGTGGAAATTACACATTGAAGATCATCCTTTTTCTTTAGAGCTTCTATTAGAAAAATTGTGTTGAAGCTTTAGTTTAGAGTATATTGCTTCTACATCTTTTGTAGAAGATTGAAGTAATCTTGCATGTTCAAGGTGTGAGTTGATTAAGTAGAGAACAGTGTATGCAAAAGAGTGATGTAACAGAAGGAGTTGTGTAAGAAGAACTCAGTCCTTATGTCAAACGACTGACTGGATAAAGGTTATGAGTATATTTTATAACCATTCGATGTTGCTTGATAGTTGGTCCTTGTTAGTTGTCACAACCCGAGCCCAGGGACCGGGGGTCAGAGAAAGTCTAACCAATGACACACGTACTCCCGTGCGTGCACACCTGGACCCCGTCCGAGTATACACACACAAGGGATCAATCACACGTGCAAAAGACTGAACGCGGAAGCTGTACGTATCAAGGCATACCACAAATATACCAAAAGACATAGGAGATTACAAAACGATATACACTGCTGATAAGAACAAATACATGAACGAACGTATGACAATAGAGCGGGCTTACAACAATCCAAAAATCAAAATACAGGTATTACTCAAGGCCCACTTCACAAGTACAGAAAATCCCCTCAATAGACGCCAACACAAAGAATGGGGAAAACAAAATGATGCAAACCGTACTCTGGAGGATGGATCAAGTCCACTCCTCTAGGCCGGAGGGGGCCTCGCGAGCCTCTCCTGCAGTCGGGTCGACCGACGCAGGATCGGAAGAGGGATCTGAGCCTGCAACACACAAGACAAACACATAAGTACGACGACTTAGCAAAGTATAAGCCAACAAGATGATAACACGAATCGTGTCTAATACTGAATAATACTGAACAATAGTCATGATGCAATATCCATAGAAACCATGATCGTATACTAAGCAAGTGTGCAAATGCATAATGAATAAGCATGCTATCAGAATCACAAACAGATAACACTCAAAGTGGCAACTACATTGGCCATTTTCTCCCTTACGAGAGCGGACGGAATGAGAACACCAGCGACCGGGCCAGGGCACGCATGGGTCTCTAGTTCCCGGGGTCCGGAGTCCCAGGACGGAAACACTCTGCAGAGGCAAACACATAAACTACACCAAAGTCAACCCCGTCGGGTATCCTAAGGCTGAGGCTCAGTAGTGCCAATACCAATCACAATCAAATAGCTGATGCACCTCGATCACTTATTACTTATCACTTATCACTTATCACTTATCACTTATCACTTATCATACTGAACGAACAATAGGAAGTGCATCACATAACTGATACTGAATGCAAATACTGCATGCACATAATACGGATACTGATACGGATACTGAAGCTAATACGAAATGCAAATCATAAGGACACTAACTGATACTGAATGTACATAAACAAGTACAAGAAGTGCTGACACTAAGTAGCAATCACAATCACTGACTCATAACTGATGCAAGTACTCCAGTGGAGCAACGGTAAACATAATACACAATAATAGAATGGTTCCACCCGGGCTTCGCTCTGGGGTTGCTGCATTTCCCACAGAATCGAGAGGTCCAGCGTAGAACACATAAGAGGGCATAACCGAAATCAATATGCTGTACAATTCAGAATGCTTATACGAATCAAGGTCAATTACAAACCAATCCTACACTAATTATCCAGTGCTTCTAACCGTGCATGTTGATGTAGTTTTAAGATGTTCGATGCACCATTGTCTAGTGTTGCAGTGTCTGGAGTGTGCACCGAAGTCCCTTAAACCAACACCCATGGGGAAGTGCTAAACATCTGGATAACCAGCATGAATGATTCACAGCCCATGAGATCATTCACGTCATTCAAACATTCCATTGGGCATGTCCAGGTTAGCTACATTCTAACATGAAAGTCCTATACGGTCGTTTGCTTAAACCTAGTCCCTTTTCATTCAATTCTCAGGGTCTCACGGTGTAGCCGTAGGTAACCTTACGGCTTAGCCGTGGCATCTTACGGCTTAGCCGTAATATGCACTGCGGCTGAGCTGAGGTTCCCCAGATATCCACCCGGATTTACGGCTCAACCGTATTTTGCTCTACGGCTCAGCCGTATCCTGGTCCACGGCTTAGCCGTAAGACAATGTACGGCTTAGATCAGGCTGGGCCGTAGAAGAATGTCAAATTGCCAACATCCAGTTATTTTCAGCTAACAGTCTGTACTGTTCTACGGTTTGGTTTACGGTTGGGTCTCGGCTTAGCCGTAAGCCATTTTACGGCTTAGCCGTAGCACATTTCACGGCTTAGCCGTGAGTGCACGGACTCATTTTCCCTGAACTTGTTACAGTCATACAGAAAGTGTGCGAAATGGCTGGAAACCGAAAGATAACAGTGAAATGAACTGAATGGGGCTGTCTAATACTGAGAAACACAATAAAGAACAAGAACACAACAATCAAATCACTACCAATCGATGTTCATACAACTTGGGCTTATACTTGCCTCACGGACGAAATCCACACGCTAATTGGCTCAGTCCACCGGAATCACACACGAAAAAGAGCTCCTTTCTTCCTCCCTCAAGCACAGAAACAGAATTGGAGAAGGAGAGAAAGAGAGCTGTCGAGAGAGAGAGAGACGAACAGAGAGCGAGAGAAACGATCGAGAGAGAGACAGGGAGTTGGTGGGATTTTTATAACTTAATTTGAGTCGAAATTACATTTAAGGCCAAATAGCTTATGCAAATATCAGTTTGAGTCAAATGACGGTCCAACGAGAGAAAACGAACTCATTCGGATCCAAGACAGTTACGAAAAACGACAAGCTCAACGAAATACACGCGCTGACGTCAAAATGACGCAAAACTGACAAGGTCAATCAAAAGCGAAAATTACGAAAAAGGGCTCGAACTAACTAGACCAAGTCAAACTCAACTCAACAATCTCTCTACAACTCAAACCAAACAGAAACAAAATCAAAACACTCTTAGCGATAAAACACACGCAATTACCCACTAAACTGGGTCAACTCGGGTCGGAGTGTTACATTAGTTTCGTGGGTTTTTACCCGTTGGGGTTTTCCATATTAAAAATTTGCCAGCCTTCCTCTCGTGTAGTTGATTGATTTAATTACAAATTTTTGTATTGCTTCCGCTGCATATTATTTGACTTGCAATCTAGAAACATGGGACGTCCCAAAAATCTTCAAATCCCTTAGGGACCACTTTCTCAGACTCACATTAGCAACAAACTAAAAGAGGAAGAATAGGAAAAAACCAAAAAAAAAAAAAAACAGTAGAGCACTAATACAGTTGCAGACTGATCAACAAAACATATATCTGACAGTCACACAGATTTTGCAGAAAGAAAACTCTTCTCGCAGAAATTGCAAATGTAGGAGCTTTTTCACAGAGGGATTCGAAATTGTGCAGACAAGTTCACCCCGGATCCTTTTATATATGGGTTTCTAGGTAAGCAGCCGAGAGGAAATTATGCAAATGCAATGAATGTATAAAATAACTCTCCACGTAATGGCTAGGTAACATTAACAAAACAGTTATACGCCGAGGTCAAGGCCCAACCCACAAAGGGGACCAAGCCCAATCCACCCCCACAAGTGAGCCGGCTCCCAAGGCACAGCCTAATAAGGACGGGCAAGCCCAACATGAGCCACCACACAAGCACAGCCTAGCCCAACCCGGGCCTTGGCCTGCCCACCCGCCTTGCCTACCAACCTGCTTGTGTGTGGTTTCTACCACTTAACACAATTTAAAAACAAACCATATAAGCACATAAGCAATCATAAATAAACCCCTTACAAAGAACTCTACATAACCAATGTGGGACTCTAAGGAATAAAGAGGAGAATACATAAGGGAAAACAAGTGCATTTAAAGAGGAAGATTTGTGCTTTATTGCATATCAAATCCAACAATCCCCCACACATTACAGCATAAGAAATAAGAAGAAATAAAAGGAGTTGTTGCAATTCATGATTATGAGACTACACATAAATGAAGGTTAATAAGTCATGAACATCTACTTAGTGTAGTTATATTTGAAATACTAAAACTCTATAGTGAACTAAGATCTTGAACCAAAAGTTTATTCGATAAATTGTACATAGTACACGCATGGTCTCAGTGTTTTAGGGATTCCTGATGAACTGTACACATTAATGGCCTAGTACTATTACAATATTTATGAGTGCTAAAGAGAGCACTTTGTACTCTTATAGGAAGCAACCTGACTTTCACATTTATATTAGTATACTCTATTAAGGATGCTCTAGTATAACACCCCACTTATAAGAGACATAGAGTTTTTACCAACTGTTTTATATGGGATATGACCACTTCACATAATAGGAATGGGTATATAGACACATGTGAGGGTTTTGAAGTGTTCTTCCACTGCCACTTAATCAGATTATGCTTTAGACGTATATGTTTGGATTTTTTAATGTAGGTTTTGTTGTTTACCTTGTAAATTATTGATTTGAAGTCTTTGTGCAAAGTTATAGCTGGAACTAGTTTATTCCATAAAGGAATGTCCGTCAATAGGTTCTTATACCATTTAGATTTTTCATCGGTCTTCCAATAATCGCCGAATCCATAGTTCACTGGTGGAAGTACTTGATATGATGATAAATGCAACGGAATCAATTCCAACATTCACACATTCAAACAGACAGAAGAATAGAAAAATTACTACAAATCATCATTAAATCTCCTTTAATTACATGGGTTCAATGTTTTGACCTCCGGGATGCAGGTTATTTTACAAGTGTTATAAAATTACAACCCCTCCCTCTCGTCTCAGATGTGATCCAAACTAGGAAAATTGGAGAAATTACATGAAAAAGGTGGAAAAATGCAAAAAAATGAAGGAATAAGGAGTGGTACAGTAGCCCACAATCACTGACAGACAGTGGCCTCGCTGTTTGTCTGTGTTTGCTTCTGTGATGCTTCTAACTTGTTGAAACTTGTATTTTTTTACTTTAAGAGCATTGGATGATCACCAATGGTGTTGAATTCAATTGTAGAATCATCTGTGATATTTGGTAGTCACCACTTCGTTGTTATGGATCGCGTTTGTGCAAATCTGGAAGGGGTGCTTCTGTACAAGCAATTGAGGCCAGAGTTGTGTGGTTTTGATCTTATGACTTTCAAGGGGCATAATAAAACTTATAGAGTCTTGTTAACAACTTTAAAGATGGCCTAAAACCCCTTCAAGTGGGAGAACCAAAGAAAAGAGTTTTATCATATCGAATACCTTTAGTACTTGGCCTTGAAACTCCTCTTTTATGAGCAGTAGTGATGTGTGTCTTCTTCCTCAAACTCAGTTCTCACCTTAAGCTTCTAAGAGGAAGAAGAGCGGAGAGAGTTGCAAGCCAAGTGTTTGAGAAACCCCTTGTGCAGAGGTTTAGGATCTTTTGAAATCTTGCTGGTATCTTACTTGCCCTTTGGAATTCTTCAGAGTTACTGTTGGACCATTTCGCAAGTGCTTAAGTATGTTTTTTATAGCTTCAGGGGCAGTTGAGGGAGTAATGAGAAGTCAAGGATCAAAATGAAGTGGAAAAAACCACTTAAAACCAATGGGAACCATCTTACAGCTGTCATTGACCATGGCCCAGGGTCATTGACAGGCCCATTTTGGGGTTTTTTTTTTTACATATGTGACTTGTTTTCATCAATTTGGGGCCCAAATGATGTCTAATCTTTACGAAACTTGGAGGAATGTTTCTTTTACACTATTTTGAATGTCATAGAAATTTTAGAATGTATTGAACTTTTTAATTTGGTCAACCCTCCCTTGGACTTTTCATGAAAATGGACACTTGTTTCAGCTGTTTGAGGTCCAAATAACTGTAGATTGACTTGAAACTTTAAGGGACTGATGTTAGGAGCATCTTGAATTATCCATTCAAATTTCATGTGATTTGGACTTTTGGAAGTAGGATCTTGATTAGTAACCAATTTGTTGCATGTGCTAAGTTAGTGTTCCCTTGTGTTGTAGGCAATCAGCTTATTTTCCACCTAAATGATGTCCAACTATTTTAAAAT
Organism: Sextonia rubra; assembly: GCA_037013555.1. Taxonomy (NCBI): domain Eukaryota; kingdom Viridiplantae; phylum Streptophyta; class Magnoliopsida; order Laurales; family Lauraceae; genus Sextonia; species Sextonia rubra. Next base: position 9,502,141 of record JASUAD010000007.1, on the reverse strand, counting down.
ATTGAGGAGCTAGAGCACATTTTGAGTCTCTGATCTAATTTTCATCAACTTTGGTCTTCTAGAAGTAGAACTTTGGTTAATAACCTCAAGGTTTGGGGTCACGACTCCTAAGTTGACATGTAGCTAAATTTGAGTCAAATGACATTCATTTGATTTCAAATTTTGCAGAGCTACTCTTGAATATAATTTAAGCTTTCTCCAGGAGTTTTAACTAATTTAGTCTTGATGAGGAGTCACTTTGGCAAAGCCATTTTCAATCACTTTGGCAAAGTCATTCCTAAATTATAATTTGAGCTTTCTCTAGGAGTTTTAACCGATTTGGTTTTCATGAGGAGTTACTTTGCATAGTGACGCCAAAGAGCTTGATAAACGGCCACTAAATTAAGTTTGGGTACAAATGATATCCAAATGTTTTGAGACTTTGAAGGATAGTCCTTGAATGCATTTGAAGGCATTCCCATAAGTTTCAGTTTGTTTTTACATGTAGAAGTGTCAGTTATCAACGTGGCCTCAAGAAGTTGGTAGATGGCCATTGAAGCTGAAGTTTGTGTTGAAATGAAGTCCAAATACTTTGAAATTATGAAGCATCATTCTTGAGTATGTGTTAGAGTTGTCATGTGATTTTCAACTACTTTGATTACCTATAAGCTTGAGTGTGTTAGTGACCCCTAAATTTTGAGTCAATGAACTTTGAATTTGGTAGTTGGTGAGTTGAGTCACTAAATGAAGTCTACTAACTATTAAATTTGAACTATTGCACTCAGAGGTCATCTGAAGTCTTCTGAGTGAACTGCATTAACTTTGAATATTTGGTTGCGGTACCTGACCTGGCATCTCATAATCCTAGGGTTTGTATGCCCTTGGCTTGGAATTCGCTTATGATGTCTTCAGTGCAACACTTGTGTTGACTACCAAGCTATTTGAGATTTTTTATGGGTCAACAATTGGGAAACTATTACTTCTTCAATTTCTAGGAGATGGCTACATCACCCAGCGTGAATACATAGCCGCTCATAGGCTTGAACTCTTCCGAATCTAATATCTAGTTAGCATCGTTATACTCTTCAAGTACAATGAGATATTTCTTAGAGTACAAACCATAATAAATGGTTCTCATCATGTTTTTAATATCCAAGCCACATCCATCCAATGCTCATCAATCGAATTACTACTGTACCTGATTTCTATTACCTTAGAATAGTCTAATTAAGATACACTTTATCCTTTATTTTTAGATAGTTTGACACTAGGGTTATAAGGAGTGGAAACATCATTTCCTCCATACATATTAAACAACTAAAGGACTTTCTTAACATAGTGGGTCGCCAAGCACAAATTCCATGTTGGAGATTTCTTATGTAAGTAAATAATGACAAAGGAACCCATACAAAATCATGGGTCTTAGACAAAATCATCAAAAAATTTTTTTTTTCGACATAAGATTTTCTCCTAGTTTTGCATTTCTTGTAGCTCACTTTCTCTCTATATGTCGATCTATCTCTTTTATCTATCTATCTCTCTCTGGTTTATTTCATCTTTTTGGGGTCTTTGTAGAGTACTTGAAAGACTCGGTGCTGGTAGTGGACAAGGACGATTATAACAAGTGCAAGAGCATGAAACCGATAGCGAAGTATGAGGATGAGAACACCAAGATCAAATTGGACCATAATGGGTTCTTTTTGTTTATTAGTGGAGTTGGTGGGCACTACAAATCCAGGTAAAAGCTTATAGTTTGGGTGATGGCCCACCACCTCATCTCTCAAGTGCTTGCCGCAGTGTGGTGTACATATGCAAATCACTTGATCGACAAACAAGCAACCACACAAGAAGAGATACAGAAATTTACATGGTTCACTCAATAAAGGCTACGTCCACGGTTACAGAAACAATTATCTTTATTATTGCAAGCAAAGCATATAGAGACTCTCACTCTCTCATATCATCTCTCTAACGTAGCATGGAAATACTACAGGCAAGAGAGCTCTCACCTCTCTTCAGCAAGATCTAAAATTACAGATTACATGAAATATATAATTTCCATTTTCTTTTTTTTTTTGCTACAATGAAAGCCCCGGCACAATTACCAAAATACCCCTAATCTAAAGCCTAGTCCTTGGCTAACCCAATGAGCCAAACTCATCAAACCGGAATATAAAACATAAACTCAACACCCAAGTCCTTCGGTAGGTGAGGGCGGGTTGGGTTTGGGTTAGGGCACCGGAAAGCCATCTTTTTCTTCTTCTTCTTCAACTCGGCCGACCAATAAAGTAACCATTCCAACTGCTTCTCTAGTGGCTGCTCTTGGGGTGTTGGGGTCATGATGGCCATTTCCTTCTTTATTTAGAGTAGAAAATGGAGGACCTTTTTTTTTCCTTAATATTAGCAGACTAGAAATGAAGTAGTAGTGTTTATTTGACTCTATACGTTCGACGTCAGCTCTTTTTCTTGATAATGTTTTTATTATTCCACTCAATTGGTGGTTTGTGTGGTTGTTTATTTTATTTCTTAATCTGTTAAATATTTTTGGGAGTGTGTTTTTAGAAACGGCCATGTGGTTATTAGCCTGTGGGGGCCACTAGCAAATCTGGCAATCATAGGAGAAACAGAATTTGAAAACCTATTCAATCACGTGGGCCAGAGGTGCAAGATTTTGAGGGTCTAGTTATGAATCTTAAGCCATTAGAGAAAGCTGGATGATTGTTAAATTGGCAGTGGTGGGGGAGTTTTCCAGTTGGTGTCATAATTGAGAGTTACCAGTGGGTCAGGTCCTCCGAGGTAAGAACAAAAAAGAGAGGGATCATGAATAGAACCTGGACTCAAGTCAAATGTATGGATTGGGTTGAAAATGTCAACATGACCAACCTGAAAAGTTAAAATGGGTTCACTCAAGCACTTTTTTAACAGATCAAGTTCCTTTTATGATGGGTTTGAGTTGGGACGTGGGTTTGTTTGAGGAGGCGAGTGAAAGAGTAATAATCAGTCAGTTTTGGTTGACGGACCGAAAAACAGTAATGAACTGGACCGAACCACGGATCCAAGTCAAATACATAATTTAAGTGAATTGGAGGGTCTACAAGCTTGAAAGTCCTCACTGTATGGACTATGGAGGTATGAGTTAGTTTTGAAATCCCAACAACTTATATCTCAATAAAAATATTATAATTTCTAACAAGGCCAAAATCCAACCTAGGATAAGCTGGGCTTTTTCTTAGCTCCGACTAGCCCAGCAAGAAGCAACCCTATAAGGCCCTGATGATTAAATAAAGGGTTGTGGTTGGAGAAGCATTATCAGACTGTAACACGATAAACCAAGGGGTCTGATAATTTTATTGGGATGATTTCTGGTCTACCTCTAATCCACATGTTGCCTTATGCACCTTCTCTTTTTACCCCCTTGATGTTGCTCGGCCCAGCAAGTCCACGATCTCCTTCAATATCCTAATCTTAATAAATTTTATTGCTTTTATTGGTTCTTGCCTTATTTGATTACTGGTCGTTAGTTCTGTGCTCTTCTATAAAGAGCCAATGCATCAAGCATACCTCAGTCTTCTCAAGTTGGTGTGGGAGTTGAAATACTCTCATCTTTGATTGTAGCGGTACGGTTGTGTTTCTTTCAAGCCCACTGCATCTTCGCATGAATGAAGAAATTTAGAATTAAAGAGCCTAGAGCCTACGCATTAGTTCGGATGCAACCGTAATAGTATAGATACGCACATTTTCATCCTTGAAAGATCAGGTTAACTAATTTCTGCTGGTTCAATGTGAGAGCTCACAACTCAAAATCAGGTCCACTCCAATAGTGAAGAGACATCAACAATCTGTGTTTTCCTAGTACCAGTTAGAAATGTCTTATTAGAGGGAACTGAGCGTTGGGAACAAAGAAATGAGAAGCGAAAGCATATGCACTTGCTAATAGGCTTGTAAATGACGTTATTTTACAACCTGCTAAGATGATCCAAGGAGCCAACTATTTGGCTCCTATTTCTAAATGATTGCTATTGGGAAGGATGCTCGCCTTTAGAGCGCAGATGGCAAATCCAAATTCCAATGATACTATTGTGAGTCTCAGTGATATTATTGTGAGTGTAGGTGCTTCTCTCTGACCGAAGTCCTTCTCAAAGGAGGCCAAAAGGATTGCGATTTTCCTACACCTTTTGAAGGCTAAAACCAAGGGTTTATCAAAAGTTTGTATTTAATGATATTATTATAGGTGTAGATGCTTATCAACGACCAAAGGTCTTCTCCTCAAAAGAGGTCAAGACAAGGGTGATTTATCTAGCCATTTTGAAGGCTAAAGCCATGGGTGAATCAAAAGTTCGTATTTTCTCGAATGCTAGGGAGGTTGTTCATTCAATCTATGTAGTGTTCAATTGGACATTGGCACTATTATTTTAGATATTGTAGCTCTAATTTCTTAGTTTCATCTTGTTAATTTTGTGTTTGTTCCTAGGAATCAGAATGTTAATTTTGTGTTTGTTTTTAGGAATCAGAATGTTGTTGCTCATGTACTTGCAAAGGTGAGCTACTTTATGAACCAAGACCTTTTGTGGGCTAGGTTCCTTGTGAAATGAGTGTGCATGTTTGGGGTTAGGCTTTCTTTTGTTTGTTGCTTCCTTGTTCTTTTAAGTAATGAAGTTCTCTTTATCGCTAAAAAAAAAACATAGAGGATAAAAATAGGAATGGGCATATGTGAAGAAACTCATGGCAATGGCTCAAACGGCAAATAAAATAAAATAAACATTTAATGGAAGACCCAAATTGTATTTGTAAGACATTGAAGAATTATATGTTCAAGGAGCTAGGAAGAGAAGACCAGCAATGGTCTTAAATGAAATACAACAACATGGCATAATAAGAATTAAGAGATAGTAGGAATAGTTTGTTAGATAAGGTTAGATTAAATGTTGTAATTTGAGTTATTCTTTTCTCAACCAATCTCTTCTCTTGTAAAAATTGAAAAGTTTTTAATAATGAAGTTCTGGTGAAATTTTATTAAAATATAGCATCTTTTAAACTGAGTTATAATGCTCACTCAAGGAAAAGCCAACTTTTTTGTCAATATGGTTAGAATGGAATGTTTTGCTATGGGAATTGCTCCAGTGTGGTATGGACACTAAAAGGTTGAGAACATTTAAATATATGTATTTGGATTTCTCTAAATTTTATACATGAAATTATTAGTTTTTATTAGTCAACATGAGCGCACTGGTCATGGCATATTAAATCTACAATGGATTTTTCCATACATATTAAAAACAAAGTCCTCTTTGGATCCTTGAACTCTCAATTGCCCTGCACTGATCACCAATAAACTTGATTACTAGCAGCTCTATTTGTGAAGAACAAAACAACATTCACCTAAGGTAACTCATTTTATATGCAAACTGAATTGCATGCACTCGGTTAATGGAGATCCAAATGGGTTCAGATTCTCAATAAATGATCATTGGATCCTTCTTGCTTTTCTAGTGAATGTATGGAATAGCATGTACCATTAGGCTTGCTCACTGACTTGTTTCGCACATAAAATGTGGCATGAGACCCTTTTTTGGCTTATGCAATTTAAAGCCAGATGTATTGCTTCTAATGCGATTTCAAATTGCTAACTAATACCTTAAAAAAATTCACACATTAAAGGTGTAACAAACTAACTACTTTAACACATATTAAGTAAGATGCACTAAATTTCTTGGCTTATCTGTGATTTTAACCTTATACCACATGTTCAAGGTCAGACAGAGATTATCACGAGTAGGTTCTACCCAGTATGGGCCATAGCCTCAATTAGAGGCTGGCCCAGATCGTAATAAACCATGGCAAGAAATAACAAACAGAAGTTCCCCTGACCATTTACTACTTACCAAAAAGCAAGAAAAAAGAAGTTAAAGCAGTAATATTGTCCAATCAGTAGGTTTTCCTAGTCATGTGTCACTGTCCTTTTTTCTGAATCCAAGGTATGAACTGTTCTGTGAAGAAATCCCAAATACAAACTTTGGGTAGATTGTCCTTCTCCATGAAGATTTGCATATCTGTTAGTTTTGACTTAACGGGGGAGAATTGGCAAAGGCATGCATGATCATTTTTTAAATTAAATGGACTTCCGTGAATTGTAACAGATGCAGGGCCCTATCAAATCGTCTGTGAACCTTGATGGCCGTCATGGGAAACGTGCACTTCTTATGTAGAATTACTCTGCTATTTCTACCCCATTGTCCTGTGCTGACAAGTGATGGGTGATTTGGTTTCTTGCTTCACAATTTGTTGAAAACCAACACCCAGCTTGTTTTCTGTTTCGGCATCTTTTTCCTCTATTTGGATCCGTAAGATTTGGTTGCCTTGTACTTTATTTACCCGTAACTCAGAACCATGAACCACCCTTTAAGTGTATGGAAGTTGCATGAGCCCAGTTTGTTGGATTTGGTGTGCAATAAGCACAATTTTTTTTCACTTCAAATGATGAGTTTCCTCCTCCTTTGTCTTTTCTTAATTTCTCTATGTCCCACATTGGTTATTTACAACTGTTTTTAAGTGGTTTATTAATATTTTTCTCTAAGTGTTACGCTTTCTACTGGATTTGGTTGTGGCTACCACACGCGCAGGCGCTAGCTGCAAAGCTGTGCCATCCGTGCCATGGTGTGCGAACAGGCCTGGGCCTAGGCTCTGGCTGAGACAGGCTGTGCGGGTTTGGTCGGGTCAGGCCAGCCATTCCACACCAGGCCTACTAGTTGGGCCTTGCCTCGCTTGTGTGGTGTTGGATCGGAGGTGGATCTAGATCCGATCCACTTGTCAGCTGCCCGTTTTTATCTGGCCCACATTTTTTGTGTGAGACCGTAGTCATTAGTGTAACGTTTCCACATAAATATCGTTATATATACAAGAAAAAAGATGTTGAATGTTATCAATCCAAACTCGCAGAGAACTTTGTGGTGGCAGTGATAGAGGTGAACCTTGTGAGCAACTATATATATTGGTGGGTTAACACTGATGCAATTCGGCACATCTGTGGTAACAGAAGTGCAATCCTCTCCTATGAGCAGGTAAGAGATGGCCAAGAACTCTGAGTGCGAAACTCATCAACGGCCAAAGTGATTGGTCAAGGAAAAGTAGATCTACACTTCTCATCCAACAAGACTCTGACTTTGACCGGTGTGCAAAAGAACTTGGTGTCTGGTTCTGTGTTAAATAAGAATGGCTTCAAGATTGTGTTTGAAGTAAATAAGCTGATAATTATAAAGAATGGAATTTTTGTAGGAAAATTCTATATTGTTGAAAGCCTTGTCAAGCTGTATGTAAGTTCCATTAGTAATAAAGCTTCAACTTTTATTTATATTGTTGAGTCTTCTAATTGATGACATGCTATATTAGGTCATGTGAATTATTCTTTTGTGAAAAACATGATAGACTTAGGATTGATTTCTAAAGTTGATTCTCAACCAAAATCTTGTGAGATTTGTGTTCAATCAAAATATTCTGGAAAACCTTTCAAAAGTATTAAAAGATGTTCTGAACTGTTAAGCTTAATTTACAGTAACATTTGTGTATTATATGGTGTTATCACAAGAGGTGGGAAAAAATTATTTTATTACCTTTTGATGATCATTCCAGATTTTGTTATGTATATTTACTTGGACATAAATCTATTCTAGAACACGACCTCACAACTTATCAAAAGGCCATACTTGCTCTTCACTCTATTTCTTTTTTTTTTTTTTCCTTTTTTTAAGAACCTCTTACTAGCGAAATAGAGTTTATACTAACCAATCATAAATAAGAATTAGTTGATCTCCCTACAGGAACCAAATCAATCGGCTGTAAACATATTTTCAAAAATAAAATTAAGAACTGATGGTTCGATTGAGAAATTTAAAGCCAAACTAGTTGTAAAAGGATTTAAACCAAAAGAAAGAGTAGACTTCTTTGATACATATACTTTTATCACTAAGATAGTTACCATTAGAGTTTGTAAGGCCTAAACCCAAACTAATCATGATTTACAATAATTAATCTTATTTTACCTTAATTAATGCATAATTAGGTTAATTCAACCCAAATGCCTTTGAATGGGCATGGATATGTAGATAGGTTGGGTTCGAACCTTACTTAGATAGCAAGGGACTTTCTCGTAATTAGATTTGCATAGTTTTGCATCATATTAGCACCATGTTAATTGCATTATGTGGATTACATCTTGTGGGTCAGCTTTCATATTTAGCCCAGCTCAATCCGGACCCATCTTGGCTCAACTAGAGTCCACTTGACTCAAATTGTAAATTTTATAAGCAAATTGGACTTGCTTGTAGATTTCAAAAAGATTTAAATTCAAAGAGCCTAAGCCATCTCTTCCCCCCCTTCATTCTTTAAACATCCCTTATTGAAGCTCCATATTCTTCCTTCTTCTCACACCCTCTCTCATCTTCTCTCAAGCTCTTAGAGCCTTTCATGTAGGAGCACAAGGTTACATCCTTTTCTTTCTTTGCCCTCTTGTGTTTCTCCTTCATTAGAACCTACAATTTCATCTCCTCTTCTTCTCTGCAGCTTTTTAAGGTAAGAACTCCGTCATCCTTTTAGTTCTTTAGGACTAATGGAGTCACGGAGACTCAAATCTGTAGTATGTATACACCTTATACCCATTAGATCAATTGCATGCCTTAGTTTGTCTTCTATTGAGGCTTTTTTCTATCATGAAACCAAAAAAAAAAAAAAAAAGCTTGAATTGGGTAAAGCACTACGTTAAGGCAAGTATAAGTGTGTATTTTCCGACATATATGTTGAATTATATTGATTTTTGATAAACTCTATATGAATGCCAATTTATAGCTTTTTTACATTTGGATTAAGATGGTTTAAGTATTAATGATTAATGTGAATATAATTAAGAATGAATATTGATAATTGGATGGAAAGAAAGCTCCTTGTGTAATGAGAAGGGCTACTTGAATGTTTAGGTGCAGGGAGACTAAGGGGAAAGGGGAAGAAACAATTCAGAATTGAATCAGTCTAGAGCCAGATGATCCACGGTTGATCGATCGGATAAGGGTCCGATCAATAAGATTTTAGCTCTGAGAGGTATCTAATCGATCGGATATCTACCCAATCGATCGGGTACCCATTTTTTTTTAGAAAACTTTATTTTTTTTTTTAATCGGGATCAATTGAAGGTTATCCTAGCCTTCTATCAAGACCCTAGATACATGCTTAGAGTTAATCTTACTGCTAGGACATTAAGTTCAAACAAAGATCATGTGGAGCTTTAGAAATTGTACTTTCACCTCAAATAAATTACTCCAACGGTAATTGGATATTAAGAAGGAAGAGTGTAAAGCTGAAACTCATTCTTTTTTTATTTTCTAAATAGTTTATGTCGTCATGTCATAGGTATTGGCATAAAAAGAAGTGTCTATTGTTTATACAATGTAATACTAAGATTTTGGTAATATATTGACACTGGACGTTTTATGAATACGGCATATTGAATAACTAAAGAAACACGGATTATCTTAACTAGGGTTGGCTAGTAAATATCCTTGTTAACCTCTTAATTCAAATGCACTCATATTGTTAAGGTAATCTTTACTCTTAACATGATTAAATCATTTACCCATTCTTCGTGGTGAACCTTGACGCAAATCGAAGATGGAGTTTTTACTGAGCATGTCCTTGTGAGCCAAGATAGAGGTAACTAAGGTTGAAAGGGTTTGAGCACTATTAGCTCATTTAAGTATGCATCGTTTAATTATCAGTTATTTTGCTCAATTCTAATTTTATAATTGTATACGATCTCACGATTGATATATGCTTTTGTATAAGAATGAGACGATCGCTAACTATGATAAGTTGGAAAGTTATGAATTTTGATTGATTTTGACACATTGAGTCAACACCACTTAACTTGTAAACATAGGATGTTCGACGGAACCAAATGAGGGTATTCAAATGTTACTTACTGTAGTAGTTGTAGGAAGAGTTGGTTAGCGCTCTTAGAGTAGTTAGACGGATTTTGGCCTTACCGCTAGTGATTTCTCATTGTACGATATGTTCTCTTTCTAGAGAGAAGATGGCTATGTGAATGCCAGTTAGTTTGTTATTGTATTTCCATATATGATTTTTTATTCATGCTATTCACATACACAACATGCTTAGTTTCTATTATTGCTCTTTTTTAATCAATATGTTTTTTAATGCAATTGATGTACATGTTAGTCTTATGTACTCTTATATTTGCTTAATCATCATGTTAACAGTACTACCCTTAGTGTTACAAGTATAAAACCTACTGCTGACACGGTAGTCAACACGGCCCCGGGGAGAACCCCAACAGTACCTCAGAGTATAGACGAGTAAAATGAGGATGATGTTTATTATTAGTCATCTAACATAGAGCATCATTAGGTTCATCTTTTGGGTTGCATAGGATATAGTCATGTTTAACTTGTATCTAGATCATGCTATTACTATCATGCAATTTTTGGAGCCATCGATTAATGGACATGTTATTTTGGTTTTGTATATGTTATATATCATGTGCATGTGGATGGACTACTTAGGAACTTGGGTATATTAATGAATGAATATTTTATCAGTGTCTATGATGATTACATGTGTATTTCACAAGTTTCCGTTTCGTTATTAAAATGATTATTACATATTTATGGATTTTCCTTATAAATACCTGCAGAATCACCCTTGTGGCAGTTCGTACGTGTGTTAATATGGTATGAATTGCCACGTGTTATGTGTGTCACGCCTCGAGATCCATCTTAATTTCCAATTTTTGTATTCAGGGCGTGACAAAGTCTTAATTGCTATAGCTTTTATTCACAACATAATCATCTGTCATCATCCATCAAATGGATATGAAAATTGCATTTCTAAACGGTGGTTTGAATATAGAAATATCTAAGGAGCAACCCCAAGTTTTAATAGTCCTAGAGAAAGAAAAAAAAAAGTTTACAAAATAATTAAATCTATCTATGGCGTAAAGTAAACTTCTACGCAGTGGCACGAGAAGTTTGACCAAATGATGATTGTTAAAAGTTACAAAATTAATGAATCAGACAAATGCGTTTACTATAATAACTTTGATAGTTCTTGCATTATAATACGCTTATATGTAGATGATATGCTCATATTTGAGACTAGCCTTGATTAAGTAGAGAACACTAAGAGATTTCTTTATTATAAGTTCGATATGAAAGACATGGGTGAGGCTAATGTGATATTGGGTATCAAAATACACAAACACTTTGAAGGGATTATTTTATCTCAGTTTGACTATATTAAGAAAACCTTTTAGAGGTTTAATATGTATGGAGAAAATAGTGCGTCCACTCCTTTTGATCAAAGTGTCAAATTATCTAAAAACAAAGAAAAAAGTGTATCTCAATTAAATTGTTTAAGCGCAATTGGATATCTTTTGTATATCATAAATTGCATTAGATATGGTATTGCATATATAGTAAGTAAATTGAACAGGTGCACTAGTAATCCTAATGACAAGCACTAGACGGTTATGATCCAGGTATTTATTTTCCTGATGAGAACCATTGATTATGGTTGCACTATCAAAAATATCCTGCTAAACTTGAAGAATATAGCAATGCTAATTGGATATCCGATTTCGAGGAATCAAATTCTGTCACGACCCGAGCCCAGGGACCGGGGGTCAGAGCAAGTCTAACCAGTGACACACGTACTCCCGTGCATGCACACCTAGACCCCGTCCAGGCATACACACACAAGGGATCATTCACACGTGCAAACATCTGTACGCGGAAGCTGTACGTATCAAGGCATACCACAAATATACCAAAAGACATAGGAGATTACAAACTATCATGAACTGATAACAATAACAAATACAGGAACGTATGACAAATAAAGCGGGCTTACAACAATCCAAAAATCAAAATACAGGTATCACTCAATGCCCACTTTACAAGTACAGAAAAATCCCCTCAAGAGACTCCAACACAAAGAATGGGGAAAACAAAATGATGCAAACCGTACTCTGGAGGATGGATCAAGTCCACTCCTCTAGGCCGGAGGGGGCCTCGCGAGCCTCCCCTGCAGTCGGGTCGACCGACGCAGGATCGGAAGAGGGATCTGAGCCTGCAACACACAAAGACAACTAATAAGTACAACGACTTAGCAAAGTATAAGCCAACAAGAAGATAACACGAATCGTGTCTAATACTGAATAATACTGACAATAATCATAATGCAATATCCATAGAAAGCATGTTCGTATACTAAACAATTTATGCAATGAATAAGCATGCTGTACGAATCATAAACAGATAACAATCAAAGTGGCTACTACATTGGCCATTTTCTCCCTTACGAGAGCGGACGGAATGAGAACACCAGCGACCGGGCCAGGGCACGCATGGGTCTCTAGTTCCCGGGGTCCGGAGTCCCAGGACGGAAACACTCTGCAGAGGCAAACACATAACTAAACCAAAGTTAACCCCGTCGGGTATCCTAAGGCTGAGGCTCAGTAGTGCCAATACCAATCACAATCAAGCGGATGATGCACCTCGATCACTTATCACTTATCACTTATCATACTGAACGAACAATAGGAAGTGCATCACATAAACTGATACTGAATGCAAATACTGAATGCATAATATGGATACTGATACGGATACGAAATGCAATACAGATACTGAATGTACATAAACTGATACTGATACTCCAGTGGAGCAACGGTAAACACAATACACAATAATAGAATGGTTCCGCCCGGGCTTCGCTCTGGGGTTGCTGCATTTCCCACAGAATCGAGAGGTCCAGCGCAGAACACATAAGAGGGCATAACCGAAATCAATATGCTGTACAAATCAGAATGCTTATACGAATCAAGGTCAATTACAAGCCAATCCTACACTAATTATCCAGTGCTTCTAACCGTGCATGTTGATGTAGTTTTAAGTTGTCCGATGCACCATTGTCTAGTGTTGCAGTGTCTGGAGTGTGCACCGAGGTCCCTTAAACCAACACCCATGGGGAGGTGCTAAACAACTGGATAACTGTCCATGAATGATTCACAGCCCTTGAGATCATTCATGTCACTCAACATTCCATTGGGCATGTCCAGGTTAACTACATTCTAACATGAAAGTCATATACGGTCTTTTACTTAAGCCTAGTCCTTTTCATTCAATTCTCAGGGTCTCACGGTGTAGCCGTAGGTAACCTTACGGCTTAGCCGTGGCATCTTACGGCTTAGCCGTACTATGCACTGCGGCTGAGCTGAGGTTCCCCAAATATCCCTTCCGATTTACGGCTTAACCGTATTTTGCTCTACGGCTCAGCCGTATCCTGGTCCACGGCTTAGCCGTAAGACAATGTACGGCTTAGATCAGGCTGGGCCGTAGAGGAATGTCAAATTGCCAACATCCAGTTATTTTCAGCTAACAGTCTGTACTGTTCTACGGTTTGGGTTACGGTTGGGTCTCGGCTTAGCCGTAAGCCATTTTACGGCTTAGCCGTAGCACATTTCACGGCTTAGCCGTGAGTGCACGGGCTCATTTTCCTGAAATCATCACAGACATACAGAAAGTGTGCGAAATGGCTGGAAACCGAAACATAACAGTGACATGAACTGAATGGGGCTGTCATACTGAGAAACACAATGAAGCATAAAAAACACAACAATCAAACCACTATCAATCGGTGTTCACACATCTTGGGCTTATACTTGCCTCACGGACGAAATCCACACGCTGATTGGCTCAGTCCACCGGGAAAACAGACACAACTTGCTCTTTTCTTCCTCCCACAAGCAATCGAACAGAGAAGGAGAAGGAGAGAAAGAGAGCTGACGAGAGAGAGACGAGCTGGAGCGTGAGAGAGAGTGAGCTGAGAGACGATCGAGAGAAATGGGAGAGTTGGTGGGATATTTATACATAACATGAGTCCAAATTACATTTAAGGCCAAATAGCTTAGACAAATATCAGTTTGAGCCAAATGACGGTCCAACAAAAGCAAACGAACTCATTCGGATCCAAGGCAGTTACGACAATCGACAAGCTCGACGAAAGACACGCGCTGACGTAAAAATGACGCGAAACTGACAAGGTCAATCAAAAGCCAAAATTACGAAAAAGGGCTCGATCTACTTAGACCAAGTCAAACTCAACCCAAACAATCGCTCCAATACTCAAAACCAAATAAAACAAAAGCCAAGACGCTCTTAGCGATAAAAACACACGCAATACGCACTAATCCGGATCAACTCGGGTCGGAGTGTTACAAATTCCATAAGTACTTATGTGATTATCCTTAGTTATGTAGCCATCTCTTGGAAGTCAAAGAAGCAATCTTGCATTTCTCGATCTAGAATGGATGCGGAAATTATTGGTATGGCATTGGCCGGTGAAGAAGCCAAATACCTGAAAAACCAGTTGATTGATATTTCTCTTTGGAATAAATTGGTTCCAACCATAACTTTGTATGGAGACTCCAAATCAGTAATTGATAAGGTAAAAAACAAAACCTAAAATAGGAAATCTAGACATATACATCCAAGGCATAATTTGCTAAGGCAATTATTCAAGCAATGAGTAATTACTTTGCATTTTGTGAGATCAATGGAAAATTTAACTAATCTACTAACAAAAGGACTTGCTAGAGATCGAGTACTTTCTATATCACTGGAATGAGACTTAAGCTTATTAAAGGCACGTCACCAATAACGAATACTAAGCCCGTTTGATTGGAGATCCCATGGGATAATTTAATGGAAAAAAACGAAGTTACCATTGGGTGATACTGGAGAAACACTTCAAAACCCTCAAATGTATTCATACTCATTGCTATGATGTGAAGTGTTCATAACCTACATTAAAAGTTGGTAAAAACTCTATGTCTTTTAAAAGTGAGGTGTTGTACAAGGACATCCTTGATAGAATATACCTATGTGAGCATGGAAATTAGCCCGTTTCTTATAAGAGGTCAAGCTTCTCTCTAGAGCCCTCATGAATACTAGGATAGCACAAGGCCATTAATGTACACGGTTCAAATAGAAACTCCTAAAACCCTGAGGCCATGTGAGTACTATGTACAATTTACCAAATAAACTCTTTGTTCAAGATCCTAGTTTACCATAAAGTTTTAGTATTTCAAACATAACTATACTAAGTGGAGGTTGAAGACTCGTTCACCTTCACTTATGCGTGGTCTCATATACATGACTTACAACAACATCTTTTTCTTTCGTTGTTTTATTCTTTTATTTGTGCTTTAATGTGTGGGAAAATATTGGATTTGGTGTGCATTAAACACAAGTTTATTCTACCTTTAAATGCATGAGTTTCCTCCTTCTTCACTTGTCTTAATTTCTCCTTGTCTCACATTGGTTATTTACAACTTCCCCTAAGTTGTTTTTTATTGTTGTCCCTCCAGCTTATGGTGTTAAGCTTTCTGGTAGGTTTGGAGGTGGTTAACATACACACATGTGTGCTGGACGACCGTAGTGTATGCATGTGTGTGGGCGAGCGAGCGTAGGCCTAGGCTCGAGCCACGCCTTGCCCTACACGTTTGTTTTTAGACCAGAGGTGAATCCATATCCGAATTCACTTATTGGCAACCTGCTTTTATCCTGCCCATATCTTTACACTGTTGACCGTTGCGCAAACGGTGAGCTTGTTTGCACCAATCTGAAAACTTGACAAATTTAAGATTTGTTGTTTGCAAAACATTTGAGATCTGTTGTTTCTTCCTACTTTTAGGCTAAGAAAATTTTGCAGATCTTGTTCTTCTTTTTTGATTTCTTTCTCTACTTCTTCTTTTGATTTGCTGCCACTTTTCAATCAATTGAGTGCACGATTACTAGAGTTTCCAATCAGGGAAGCCGTCTTATCTTGGGGCATATGTCCGTGAGTCCATCTGCATATGTGTGAAGGCAAAACCTACCTAAAGAAATTGTCTCCATAGATGTAATTCAACCACGAATTATTTTGGTGATTTTTAACATTGTCCTCAGTTATTTGTTTTTACAATTATTTTTAGTAATCCACATACATTGAAATTCAACACAGTTTAAGAATATTTAAACGAATCATTTGTGTTTCATCTTGTAAGAGCATCTCCATGGGAGATATTATTTTAGAAATACCAAATTACAATTGATGGCTTATGTGGCATTTTGAAGGTTTGAGATTTGGCATGCTTGGAAAGTGGAAACTTCAACCAATATGTCAGATCATTATTTTATCATAAATTTGCATTCTTACAGGCCCATATCATAAGAAGTTTTACAAAATCTTTGTATTATTATAAAGCCCATATAATAAATAATTAAAAAGTAAAATTTGCATATGACTTTATGGTATGTCAAATTTGACATCTCAAACCTATATGCCAAATGCCATATCACATTTAATATTTTCTTTGGAGAGACTTATATACCTATTTAGCCTAGGTGGAGATGCCACATTACATTTGACATATGGTTGGAGATACTCTAAGTTTGTCACTTCAAAGGTAAATCAGATTTTACCAACCAAATGGATTATCTCTCTTTTAAGGCTAATTAAAGATCCAATGGGCTTATACAGTCTGCAAAGGCACTCTCTACTATGGTATCCACTACTCAACTTGCTCAGTAAAAGCAAAAAAGGTGGCATCAATGTTGCCGAAAGGTCCTCAGGCATCAATGCACCTCAGTCTTTTATCTGGGGCTTCCGTGTATAATTTGAAAACATTAGATATTTTTATCACATCCAAGTAAAGATGTGAGCTCTACGGTTCGTTCAGGAGCTAATGATTTATGGCTTTAACTGTGTTCACATGGAAGGAAAGAAAAATGGTGGTCACTAGAGTGAGTTAAAGTGGTGTTTGGGCAATTCAGAAGCCGTTGCAGATTTCTCTAGAATCACTTTTCTCAGTAGAAATGACTTGCACTGACAGTATGATAGGGTGAAAATTTTCTTTTTCAGTGCTGCGGTATTTTTTCATCTGTAGAGCTCTGCAGCAGTTGGCAATCATGCACGATGAGGCCGTATTGTCTCTGTTAATCCCGTCATTTATGGGGCTGTAATGTCACCGGCCTTTGGCTGTCAATGTCGTCTCCTCCATATATGTATATATATATCGCTTAATAATCTGATGGCTTTGTGGACCCCACATAGATTAATCACATTGTCAACAAAGGTTGGTTAAGAAGGACCTATCTTGGATGTTATACTTTATAGGGTAACTTATGCCTAGGTGCCTGCCGAGAATTTGAAAGACAAATGTCATTTTGTGGGGCCCACTCGAAAGGTCACTGTGTGCATGTAATGTGGGGCAAACTTCAATGTGGATCAGAATTCGTGAGCGTCGGTGGGTAAATTTGCAGAACTGAGGATTTCTAAATCCTACAAGGAAAGTTGAATTCGAAAATTCTAAAATGAGGATTTTCATTTCAAAAATCCAATACAATTCACAAATATGAGTGTTTCCTAACTTTATAAAAAGCTCATGATGAGTTTTCAAGATTAAAATAGTGGTAGCGATCGGCTAAGTAACCAGCCGTAGAAAGATACATAGCATGTCGATTCGAAAAAAAATATATCAAAAATTTTTAAAAGATTTCAAAAAACCTAAAATGTTGTAAAAAATTAGAATATTTTCTTTTTTTTTTTTTTTTGCAAAAGTAACAGTACGAGGGCATAGGGTGTGTTTTTTTTTTTCTTTCTCTTTCTTGTCTTCTATTTAAGATTGAAAGAAAGTGTTGTTAAGGGTCCAATTTGGAGAAGAACTATGATAAAAATAAAAGAAGGAGATCATTTGAAGTCATCAATTGGGTTATATAACCTAGCCACTACGTAGAGGCGCAAAACATACAAAAAGAATGATGATGCAAGGTGTTAATCCTTAGCCTTCTTCTTTCCTAAGCATCTTTAGGCATATATTTAGGACATGAGGTATATATTGAACTATATAGGTTACTACTAGCAACTTCAGTTAAACATTTTGGGCAATGTGATAGGTTTATCAAGTTACCGGACCAGTGGGATACTCCAATCATGACAAATGGTAAAAGAGACTACCACTAGCTTAAAATGTGGGACCACTAATCCCGCTAGAAAAAACCCTTGAGGCAAGATAAAGATAGAGTCAGAGTGCGTGCGCCTATAGTCAAAATAGAGAAATTTGCAGAAGACGTAAATATGGAATGCTTCGGTGCCATATCGCCTATTGAAGTTGAATGGATCGCTTATGAATAAAATATTAGTCTATTATATAATGAACTATAGAGGTTACTACTAGTAACTTAGGTTTAAGCATTTTAGGCCACATGATATGCTTACCAAATTAGCGGGCCAATGGACCATTAGGATCGTGACACTAACACTCAAATAGCGTAACTGCCATTGCTACTATGGCCTTTAAAATCAATATTCTTAAGCATTGCAATGAAACCAGTTATCAGATTAATCAGTTGTAAACTAAGTGATAGAAATAAATAAAAAATAAACAATACACATAATCTAATGAAAAACGGTGAGTCAAGGGTCTGGATCACTTGTCACACACAAATAGCTAAGAAAGATGAACCAGATGATTGGAATGAAGGGTTGATTGCCCGACTAATTAACTAGTGGCTACCATCAATCCATCTTGCCAAGTCTATCATCAAAGTCCCTTTAAAGTACCACTAGAACAGAATCTTTGCCTCTGCGGCTCTGCCTCTCTGATGCTGATGAGAGAAGAAAAAGGCAATCGGACCACCACAACACTAGAGCCAAAAGGTTTGCTTTTCATCATGTTCTGTCACTTTATTGATTGATTATATAATTTGCTCCTGGCCATTCCTATTGATAATAATTGCTGTAGACTGAATTTTGGCTCCTGACGTAAAAAAAAAAATCCATGTAATAGGCCTTCTAAAGATAAACCGATTGAATTGACAACGCTCTAAAATTCGCTTCAATTAGAGAGAACTCTCCTGTTGGATTGATCCATTTTAGAAAAGCAGACTTTATTTTATTAAAGTTAACAAAGTATTTCAGATGTGATGAGTTTTTTGATGGTCAGTAAGTGGGGCCTATTTATTTGCATTAGATTACATGAGTTGAATACATAGAAATTTATGTTCAAATGATTTTGATAGAAAGGATTATTACTTATTAGAGGTGAGGTGTGAATAATAAGAGATGATGGTTGAAGAAGATGACCTAAGGATGTTAATGGGAGATTGACTTTTCTTAAAATTTGATTTATCGGGGTGATGGTTGTATATTTATTCTCATTTTTCCCTTCTTTATTCTTTTTTAACAATTATGATGTGAATTTAGCTATTCTACACAAAACAAATAGGCCGTTAATTTATTCATGATTATATGATATAGAAGACGAAGATTCATTAATAATAAGCCAATCAATATTCCAGTTTTGGATTAGACAAGCAACTTTTACTTGTAAATCAATATTCAGGCTTTGGATAAGACAAGCAACTTTCACTTGTAAAACTTTAAAAACAAGGCATATAATCTTATAATTAGTAAGTACAAATCCTCAACAAAAAGCCAATTTTTCCATCAAAGTTGCTCACCCATCGATCTATAAAATCCATTTCTACATCGGCATATAATCTTATAATTAGTAAGTACAAATCCTCAACAAAAAGCCAATTTTTCCATCAAAGTTGCTCACCCATCGATCTATAACATCCATTTCTACATCTTGACACCAACCTCTCTTGATTTAATCTCAACATATCTCTAAAAATTACAAAGTCATTAAAATCTTAAGACTTCATAGTTCATCACCTAAAATTAAGAGCATTGATCCCACTATCACCTACTTCCAACCTTAGCATGTATCCCAATCATCCGCCCAGGTGGGCCCTACTTGGGGTACTGTGCCCGGTCTCATCATCGTCATCATCACTCATGAGGAAGAAGGTAGACATGTTTTTGCATATGAAAATTCTCGCTACTCATAAAAGGCAATTCCACGTGCCTACAATGATGACTGTATATTTCACATGCACAACTGTCGCTTTCGCATTATTAAAAAGGGTCTCGTTAGGCACTGTTTTTTCATTTATAACTTAGGGTTCGTGCATTAATGCGGAATAATGATCTCATTAGCATCATTAAGAGAGCGCTTAGTTTCATGAACAAGTCCTTGTTAATCTATTTGTTTTCACGTGCATTATTTATTGTTGGGATGTATGGATGAGTACAGGGTCTTCCACTCCACCTCTCCTGACTCTCTCTGCTTTCAATTGAAGATTGCTTTGTTATTATTTCCTTTCAATGGTTCAAACTACTTTTGTCTTCCATACAAACACTCGTGTGTGTAGGCTACATCAGACACTTGGTTGGCCATGTGATTGCACTGCATGCATTAACAAATCTTATCATGAGCATAGTCAATGTGTAGCCCACCATTACATGTTATGATCGAACCATGTTTGACACCCATCTAAATTATATCCACTGTTGGATTTTGTCCCCCCTTTTTTTTGTTGCTTTTCCTATCATCCTAAATTTTGTTGCCTTAGCAATGGGACCGAATTTTAGTCCACCCACTATGTACATATAGAGCTTTTCAGCTTTCATCGCCCCATTCCCACGATTGTCTAAACACCCAAGTGGGCTCCATCAGGGTTGCCACTTGTAAAAAAGGTAACCTACATTTAATTGTAGGATTATTAGACAACCCCCATTTTGATTTAAAAATTTTCACAGGTTACTAATTGACATCATATAACAACCCCTTGACCTATCAAATCTGGTGGAGTTGGCTAAAAGAGTTCCAACACCATAGGACTTCCCCTGCAGTTATGATTGTTCCATGAGAAGGCCATCCATCAGATGCAAGAATCTAAACACAGCAAGATTCAGA
The DNA here is from genome assembly GCA_037013555.1 of Sextonia rubra. NCBI lineage: Eukaryota > Viridiplantae > Streptophyta > Magnoliopsida > Laurales > Lauraceae > Sextonia > Sextonia rubra. The sequence continues at coordinate 9,481,296 of JASUAD010000007.1, read as the reverse complement.
CATAAAACATGTAAAATTGCTCTAATTAGACTGTTTTGTATGTTTTTCTTTTTTAACCCAGCCTTTGGGGAGCTGTTGCTGTCAGAACTGGGAACCTTGCTTTGTATGTAATTGTAAGCTCCTTTCTGCACCAAAATGACATCAGATGCTTTGATATGTAAATTAGGAAATCCAAGCTGCTGGTAAAGGTCGCACCTTAGAGTCCCAGGTGTACTTTTCTTAATAATATAAACGTAGTATGGTTTTCTCAAAGGTAAGACAGATGGTTGTTAACAACAAAAGAGAAATAAAAAAGTTCCTACATTATTAAACTGCGAACTCATGCTTATTTCTACAATGCTACATTGCTACCTCTAGACCACAGGGAAAAAAATGAGATTTAAAATGTCAATATTACAAATGCATTACTCAAGAAAATCTGCATAATAAAGTATACAATACAATAATCCTTACCAATAAATTAAACCCTCATACAGTTTTTGGATCAACTCAACTGCATCTCCTTTCTTTTATTAATAATACTAAATCTTTCTCCCTTCATTTCTCCCCACGGCATAAGTTACGAAAGAAATGGCATCATGGCGCTTTTCTAGTGGATTAATCTTCAGTCATCTCTATTGATCCACATAGCTGCAATTAAATTATCTATAGGAAATTAAAGATAATGGAGAAAGTGAACACAAAGCCCATACCTTCCCATACGTTTTCCTCGAAAACAATGGTATCCAGAGGGAGAACATAATGCAAGTATGTTACAAGTACTACAAGGTGCACACAAAGTCGGGCATGTCAGACCTCGGCCCAGTGACTGTCCTGTAAACATAGAGCTTCTCAACACACTTCTTCTCAACAGGGCAGCTCTCCACCACCGAATCTGGCCGCCCACCCTCATCAATGACTTCAACATTGAGCCGCGGCATCTTCTGTGCCAGCAATTTGCATGCCCCAAAGCTCACAGAGCACGACGACATCCAAAGGGATCGCATTGTCTCAAACTTGGCGGCATTAGCTAGAAGAGCCTCATCCCCAAAGGGGCAGTCCCTAATCTCCAGCTTCCGCAGGCTCTTGCACCCAGACAAGATGTGATGGAGACCTGAATCACTATCCCCAGCAAATGCTACTGAGAGCATCTCGAGTTTCTTGGCATGGGCCCCAATGTACTCAAACACACGGTCAGTGAGTAGACCGGATACAGAAAGGCGTCTGAGGTCCTGGCAGGACTTGACAATGGCACCAAAGCCCACGTCGAGCGGTTGTTGGGTAAGATAGTCAGGTGTTTGTGGTTCAATGATGCACAGACGGAAACAGATGAAGTTTGGCTGGTTGGCAGCAACTGCAAGGAGTGCTGCATTTGTCATCTGGCGGCAGAAGTAGAGGACTGAGTGAAGCTTGGGGCAGCCAGCAGAGACAGCCACAAGCCCTCGTTCTGTCAGTGAGACAAGTTGGTCGGCAGCATACGGATCAGATGGGAACACACGAAGCTCCCGCAGGTCCTTGCAGGATGCAGCCACAGCATCAAGTCCACTGTCTTCAATGTAATCGAGCACCTGCAGCATGTTCTTCACTGAGTAAAACTAAATCACAGCTCATGGAATAACAGATACATACCGCCAGTTGGTAATAAATTCAGTGTGTGCGGATCAGGTTCTCTAGAATAATTGACTTCCAATATACAAGATCCATGTTCACTACTCAAACACAACAAAAAACATGCGATTCCCTAAAGTCTTTTTAAAAACCAGGACATACCCTAGATAAGTTGGGCCAAACAATCATCATTGGCAAACTTGTGAAGATTCAGGAGAAGAAATGAAGAAAAACAGAACACAATCAATATCTTCATCAGCAAGCTCACAGCATGTGGTGAATGGGATGGAGGAACAAACAAGGAAAAAGAAACCTATGATTCTGAAGCTTATGATTTCAGCAAATTGCCAAAATGGACACACCACAGCAGTAGTTGTCATTGTAGATTTTGTATGGGCATACCAATAAATGCTGCAGATTATGACATTGGCTAATGAGGTTGACGAGCTCGGCACTCTGAATAATGGCATAACTCAAATTCAAAGATGTCAGGCCCGTACAAACTGAGTAGACGGCTGGAAGGTAAGATGGCACCACTGACCAGAAGCCGGACAGGCTCTTCAGACTCTTGCAGCCCTCAAAGGCATTTGCAAGCTTTGAATAGAGTTCTTGGCGAGGCTCTGCGGTGAAGGCACCTGTTCCCAAATCCACCAATTGAGGGGCCCGCCGGAGGATGTTGGCCAGCTTTTCAAGTGGAACAGCTTGGTTGAGCCTGAGGGTCCGGAGATTGGGGCATCTAGCAACCAGTCGCTCCAGTACGGAGAAGTTAACCTCTCCTTCAAGGCATGCAAGATTGAGGACCTCAAGTGAGGTGCATGACTCAGGAAAATGGCTGAGCCAGTACCCACTCTGATCCTCCACATAATTCTCCTGTAAGTCGAGCACCCTCAAGTTCCTGCGTCAGCAAGAAACAGAGAAGTCATAAGAATCTTACAGGCAGTATCAAGAAACACACAGGTTTCAGAATCTTACAAGCTATATCAAACAATAACTGAAATTCATTCCAATTAACTCTGAAAACTAAAACAAACTAGGCAGTTAAATTACAAATTCAGCATTTGCATTTATCTGGTTACAATAGTAAATAAAAAACAAGGAGACTGCACTTACAACCTCTTTAAGAAGATAATAACAAACCGATTATGCTTAAAGAATGATTCATCTTTTTAATATAGGATGAATGTGAGGTTGGCTTTCTGTTGTGCAGTGAAAATGAAACAGACAACATTCCCATTTCCTTCATACTTGTCAAAATACTGGTAGGTATCATATTATTAAGACAACTTCCAAAAGGATTCTCTTAATGTCATTCAATACAACACTTGTAGTAAGACATGGAAGGTTTGTCCACCATTGGCCCAACTTAAACTTGCCCATGCCCATCCCTCAAATCCTAAGGACAGTTACAGTTCACTGTTAAGATGACTTCCAAATAGTTCATCCACCTTTCCGCCATTTTCCAGAAGATTTTCCAATATGAATTCGATCAGACAATCCTAGCCAATCAAATGAAACACCAGTCAATCTCGTTAAGGAAGATTATTGGCCTACTTTCTTTTAACCATTTATTTTCTCAAATCATCCAGTTAAAATGAATGTAATTTTGACATATAACCAGTAATGATGCCGTTAACAAGATGAATGTTCTGAATGACAAACATTGAAGCCACCATGTGTGCTTATGATAAAATATCCATGGTTCCAAATAAATTAAATGAAAGTCAAATGGCCTACACCGAATTCCAAGATTGCAAGCAAAATGCTGCTCCACAGCTTTCATCCAGTAACCCCAAATTCAAATGACTGATGTCATAAAGACAACACCAACTCATCCAAGAAAATGAAGGCATAGAGAACCCTTTTCAATTAAGAAATCCAAAAGCAAGCAATAAGGACAACATCAACTAATCCTAGAAAATCGCAGCAGGGCAGAGAACCCATTTCAATTAAGAAATATAAAGGCAAACCCCAATGAGAAACGCATCCAAAAGGAACTGCATCACCCAACCAGCAACCATCCAAAACTCCAAAGAACCAAAAACCAATAACAGTAGAGGATGGAAAGCACAAAAAAACAAAACAGAACAGAAAAGCATAAACAACCAAATTGCTATGACTAGATTTTCCACATCAACCGATCCAAATTTCAATTAGTCCTTTCACACCAAACAGACCCAAAATTCAAGAATCAAATATTTAAAACAATGCAAAACCTCTAAACGCCGAACACCCTCAATTCAACCTATGCCCAAAAACAAGAGGGGAACCACACAAAAGCAAACCAAGGTTACCAAGACAACTAATCTAAAAAAAAAAAAAACCATATAAAGAATCCCAGTTACAATCACTTTCATTTTTCATGATGCCATCCAAATTCAATTGCTCAGTTAAAAAGAATTAGAAAAATAAGAAGAAAAAAAAAACAAAAATCAACCATGAAAAAAAAACAAGTAATTTGACACCAAATCTAGGGTTCTCAAAATCAAATCAAGCCCAAATCATGAAACCGGGAATAAATTGCAAGCACTAAACGTTTTTTTTTTTTACACAACAAGGTAAAATAATAATAATAATAATAATAATAATAATAACCCAACAAGTTATTGCAGACATTTCTCTCCACCATTTTCTCCACATCCAAACAGACCCAAAACTTAAAATGCAAGAAATGCCAACAAAGTTGACAGCAGGGAAGAACTCAAAACTAATCAAAGAGAATAATTGCTGTGTACAGATTTCTTACCCATTTCTCCACCCTTGAATAATGACTGTGTACAGATTTCTTAACCATTTCTCCACCCTTTTCTCCAAATCCAAGCAGACCCACCAAATCATTCAAGGTAAAAAAAAAATAATGGCAACAAAATCAACAGCAAACAAGAACACAACTCTACAAATCATCCCTAAAAATCTCATTTTTAAGACAATCTCTTTCTTGTAATGAACATCAAAACTAACAAAAACAAACCCAAACCATAAAACAAAAATTTTCCAAAAGAATCAACAGTAAAGAACGACATAGAACGAAATAGAACTCCAAATCATCAACAAAAACCCCAGATAAAAACACCCTCTTCTCTTCTAAAGAAGAAGAAAAGAGAAGCAAAAACAAACAAGAGGTAAAAACAGAATACAGACAGGAGATTCAAAGATGCAGCAAAACCATCAAAATCCAATCTTTCCGAAAGAGTAGTAAGAAACTAAACAAATCAACAAAAACCCAGTCTCTGGAATCTGATTTTGAGATCAGTAGAGAGAGAGAGAGAGAGAGAGACCTGCAATTCTCCGCAACTGAAGCAAGCCCGGCCGTCGAAAACCCCTCGCACGACACCATCACCAAAACCCGAAAGCTCCCAAACGCGCGCGACAGCAGGTCGAGGCTCTCGTCCGTGACCACCATCCTCTTCAGCCGGAGCTCCTCCAGCTGAGGGTAGGCCTTCGCCATCGCCGCGATCCACGGCCAGACCCCGCCGCCCCACTCGTATGGCACCAGGTTGAAATCGGCGAAATGCGGCTTCCCCTTCAGCTCCACCGCCCGGAGCTCCGGGAACCGCCGGATCACGATCGCCGGGCTGACGGCATAGCAGTTACCGACGAAGATCCGGCGCCGGGACAACCTCTCGATCTGGTACCAGCCCTTGCAGACGAGGGACACGGCGTTGCGGTCCCTGTCGGAGGTGACGAACGAGAAGATGTGCTCGAGGACCTCCTCGGGGAAGGACGAGGCCATTTCGACGGCCGTGATTCGATCTTGGGCTGGGATCAACGGCTGGGAGCGACCTGGAGGGCGGCCATGGGAGAGAGTTGCAGAGCTGGAGATGAAGAGAAAGAGGAGGGATAAGGCTTTTATTTGTGGGGAGGGGTTGATGGGGGACCTTGGGTTTTAACTGGGAGTGATGGACGGTGGGGACAGTGGACACGTGGATGGTGGATGCAATGATGACCGTTGGATGGGATGGTGGTCGCCGTGGGGAGGGATGATTCCCTTATCCGCTCAGGAAGAAGGGCAGCCGCAGAAAAACACTTTTGCCTCTGCGTATTTGAATCCGTATGTAAATCAGAGATATGGGTATTTTCTTTTGTCGGCAATTTCTCTCGAGATGATACGAGTTGTTGACAGCGAGAAGAGTGGATTTTTTACTCACTCTCCTCTTTTCCTTGATCTTCTCCTGCTGTTGCTCTCGTCGATTTCGATTTGTGTGGGGTTAAATTTCACATGATAAGAAGGACACAACCTAGTGCCTTCCTCGTTGATGTGTTGGTGTGGTGAGAAATGGAGTGGGAAAATCTCATCTTTGTAGTAAATTTTTTTGATATTAGAAGATTAGCGTTGTAAAAGAGGAAATTCATCTGGCTAGCTTAACCATGAAACTCTTCTCGGCCTTTTTTTTGAGTCTATGCGAACAAAAATGTATTTGACACGAAAATATAACACAAAATTATGAATTGTGCAATATCACATATATATTTCTTTTTTAAATCGACATGAGAGGGGTGGGGTGTATTTTTAAAAAAATACATACAAAATCACATAAATATGATCAATTTTACCATTGTTACCGAGGTGGAGAATGGGTAAAAAGGTCGTGGGATGAATGTGTAAAAGGATTTAGTGTACAGGCAAACTTCCTATTTTATTTGCGACTGATTCATCAGCACTCCATTATTGCATTCATCAAAGCAAGCGTGAGTAACACATATTTGGGTCTGGAGCTTGTTTAGCTGCCTGATGTGGTCGCCTTGATGTAAATGGGAATACATTTGGACGGTTGATTTGATAAAAAGTTGTTTAGATTAGGTTGTGACGTGAAATTGAAAGAAAGCACACATCTTTACGGCTTTGATCATTTTTGGGAAGAAAGATGTTCTCTCTATGTGTTTGTGTCATCACCATTTTTAATCGATCATCTTGCTTTTCCTTCATAAGACAATAAGTAAAAGAGGTTTAGGTGAAGTTGGTGGGTCACTTGGAGCCTTCATATCACAACTAAGCTTCTTTAGGTGTTCCCCTTTTGCACACGCTTAACTTCCATCAAAGATCATTTGACCCTCTCCACCCTTCATGATAAGTAAGGACCATCGTAGTTGAACATTTTCTTATATGTAATTTTCACACAAGCGAAACTATGACAGTCGTTGTGGTGGATGTTATGGAAAGGTCACATGTTAGTCTAGATTTTGAGAAAAAAAAATCTCAAATGCTTTTCCCCTAAAAGAATGCATGCTTTATTGCTTTTATAGGCTCATTTAGATGCATGACATGGCAACCACTATATTACACATCCAACGATAATATTAATTAGGGATGGCAATTGGAGGGGTCAAGTAGGGTTGGATTTGATTGTGGATTTTTAAAAATTAATAAAATAAATTTGTCTAAGGGGATTTTAAACCATGATTATCTAGAAAAACATCTCTTTTTATTACGATTTGTACTATTAAACTCTTAAAGAGCAATAGGTACACTAAATAATATATGAAGTAAAGATTAAGGGTAGTTCGGGTGTACTCAAAAACCTAAATCTACTCCAAACCCGACTCAAGTTTATGTATGAAAACCATACCTGATCCAAACTTTACCAGCACACTATCAAACCCACCCCTAATAGAAGTAAGTCGAGGCCGATCCCCTTTCAAACCCAACCCATTGCCATCCCTAATATTAATAGACAGTCATATCAAGTAGTAAGCATCATGGATGAATCCATCTGTGAAAAAGTAATGTGGGATCCATTTGATGCTAATAGTAAGATTATCTAGGCTAATTTTCGTAATTACTAAAGGGCTATCGGACAATGAAACTCATTTAATGTTGATAGATGGTTCAATTACAAAATCCAATCTTAGTAATTAGCACAGGACCCATCAATTTTTGGCAGATGGGACCCTCCTAAATCCTAATGTTGGTTATCACAATAGGAACCAACAATAGAAACCACCAAGTGTGGCACTTGTTGGGTCCCCCTAATATTAGTTATCAACAATGGGACTATGAGCTACCGCATTGGGCCAGTAAAAAAAAAAAAACAATGGGACTTTGAAATCGTGATAGGGTCATACGACCTGCATAAAATTTGTAAACATTTGGGAGTTGTAGTACTACTCCTATAAGAACATCAATATATATACTTATATATATTTTTAAAGAAGAACTATCAAAGTTAAAAACTACATTTGGTCACTAATTGATGAGTGGTTACTCGTGAGCTCCACTAGTATTTGCAAAAACTCTTACTCTTATTTTATTTAACAAAAGATTATTATATACAGCACATCTTTGAATTTAATATGAAGATTTTTGTAAGGAAGTAAGATTTACAGTATACCTTCTAATTAGCCAAACATTTAGTTTTTATGTGTAGGTTAAATGATAAACAAGCTAGATAATATAACAAAATAAAATATCACAATACTTTTCTAATATTATTAGATAGAAGTTAAATATCATGAGATTAATAGAGTTTTCATATAAAAATTAATACAATAAAAAAATATTTTGGAAAAATGCATTATCACGATTAGTTCAAAATCATATTTATTTTTTCAATACTATTCCTTAAATCCACAATTTTAAAAAGCCCTCCGCCCCACACACACTTGCAAGCGTCTTCTTCCATTACCTCATCACATCAAAATGATTTGGCAATGGTTGAATCTTTCCTGTAATTACCAATTGATTGCACTATTTAAATCAAGAGTGTGGCCTACAAATTAATGGCTCTCTTGAAGGAGAACACAACACTAAATGTAGAGGACATTTGCTAAAGATTGCATGGCCAAGTGGCCCACCCCTCGTGATAGTGGGTAAAGGGACGAAGCCTTTCCAGCCCTGTGTCACAAAGATATTTTGACAATATTATGATCTTTTATGGAAAACACAAAACTTAAACATAAAAAAGAAATATCACAATATCCTTTACATTTTTAATATATGCTTATTTAACTTTGTTCTACTGCTTTACAGGCTGTTGGGTTTAGCTCAAAAGGTCCTTATTGGGCCTGAGTAGAGGGCCCAATTGATTAGGGCTAATATCTTACATATTCTCTTTCGATGCTTTAGTTCTTTGTACCCAAGAAAGACAGCAACAAGGTGAAGGGAACAGAGAGAGAAACATTGTAAGGGGTGAGGGAGAGATTTCTTGATGGTGAAATCTTCGTGCTCATAGACGTAAGTAATCTGGCCAAACTACGTAAATCCTCATGTCTTCTGTGTGTGTGATTGCCTGTTCTTCTCAGTTGTGGTGTGTGCCAGATCTAACAATTGGTATTAGAGCATTTGTTGAGATGGTGGGATCATGGAGATTTGTGGGACCAAATCTCAAGAAATCATCATCAGAGAAAACAGAACATTGAATTCGGTGAGATCGCCGGACCAGGCAATCATCACTGTTGCTTCACCGTCGCCGGTGAGAATCATGAGATCGCCGTTGCGTGTCATCGCCGGAGAAGAAGGGCCCACTGCCACCGCCCCTTACCCACAGCACGCTGTGTCCATCAACTGCTACCCACCACTGCTTGCTCATCGTTGGTCGTCGTCGTTCACGTGTTGCAGCCGTCGCTGCCTAAGCACAAGAAGTCCGAGGGGCTTTGGTTTTTCTGTGTGTGGCTTCCGGTTTCCCTGTTCGCAGAAATAGGGACGAGAGGTAAAAAAAAGATCCTGGGAATTATCCCAGATCAATTTCGGTTCCAGGTCATGTTGGGTCGGTTCGAACCTGACCCGTGGAGAAAGCAGCCAGTTCAAGGGAAGGTCGGGTCAGACCTGACCTGTTTATGCAGGAAGCCCAGTGAGCAATTGAATAGGTTGGTTTCGGATTTGGTCGGTTTGGACTTGACCCGTGAAACTCGTTTGCAGCAGAGCCCACCCAGCTTCAGCAAGGTTGACGTCGGCACCTTTCAAACAGGAAGTTTGACCAATTTCAAAGGCTGAAATTGTTTCTACAATATCTTGATCATCCAATGTCCCATCGGATATCCATTTGTGTCTACAGACTCATTATGAGGAGATCTACGCGTATGTGGAAGAAGATGGGCAATTCAACGGTCAAAAGGAATGTTTGACCAATTAGAGAGAAAAAAATTGTTTCTACATTATCGAAGTAATCCGGAGTCGGATTTCAAATCCGTTTCTTCCAGCGTGTTCGGGGTGTTGACATCTACAAGGCAAACAGAAGATATTGGCAATTTGATGTGCTGACATTGGGGCAGTTTATAGGTGCTTCAAATATCAACATCACATGAACTTGTTAATGAATTCGAACTTTTGGTTCGAGGTGGAGTATGACAAGAAAAAGTTTGCAACATGGATGCAAGGATGTACCTTCAGCAAGGTATGGGAAGACATAGATAGGTATTTCCAATGTGGCTCAAAGATTTGTGGAATCCAAAATCCAAGCCAAGGTGGAGATTGTTAGGTTTATGTTTTGTATTCTGGTTTATCAGAAGTGGTTCATTAGCGTAGCCAATGAATAGGTTAGGGTCATGGGTAATTTGGTTTTTGTACTTGTGCTTCCTTGGTGGCCAAGAAAGTAGACATTATATAATCATATAATGTGATCCTAGACTCTATATAAGAGATGTGGCAAATCTCTTCCCCATGGTGTAGACCACGTAGGGCTATGTAGTTTGTAGAGAGGTGTGAGCTCTCTTCCCCGTGGTGTTGACATACCATATATGGTAGGCTACTGTGAGAGCAAGATTAAAACCTATGAAGATTGAGGAGCTAAGTGTTTGAGGAGAGAGAGTCTTTGTAACAAATTGCCTGGTATCTTTCATAGTGAAATTGAGTAAGATGCTCATAGCTTGTGGAGGTAGCCTCTATGATGAACCACGTAAAATCCGTGTGTCATAGTTGCATGTTTTTCTTCTTCTTGATGTGTGTGATGTGTGTGATGATGTTGATTGTTTCCGCATATGCACTACATGTGCGGTAACAAAAAATACAAAACAAGTAAAAGAAAGAGGTAATAAAGAACATGAGAGATGTACCCTACTCACACTCTAGAGTTATGCCTTCTAGGTGCGGAAAGCAGAAGAAGAAGAATAGTAATGTTTCCAGGCTTTCATTTTAGAAAAGGGATTCTCTTGGTCATTCAACCAAGTTAAGAAGTTTTCCTATGGTGATTGCCAAACATAATAGATTCTTGGTTAAGCAATGGATTAAGCCTTCTGGTCTTAAGGGCCATGATTGCAAGTTAAAACTTTTAAGCAGGTGTCCATTAGAGGATGTCACGAGCAATTATCCATTGGCTGGTGAAGGAAGGGATCAGTTGGTGGTGGAAGAAAGAAGCAATCTTAAGGACGGATTGGAGGTGGTTAGAGAGGAAGCAAATTAGGTAGTTAACATGGGAAAATGCATGAGTCTCTCCTTTGGGGCAACGGAAGAAGCAATAAAGCATAGGCTCGTTCAATTGGAGGCCATGGAGCCAAGGGGTAAACTTCAAAATATCTAATTTCATTTTTGTAGGTTTTTTTATTTTGTTGTTATGATTATTATTTCTCTAAATGTGAGGAGCCTCTAAATGATCTAGCATTTGGAGTACTATTGCTATTACTAGGGATGTATCTAATTCAAGGGGGGAGACCTTGTATAATGGAGTAGGATTTGTTGTGGGAGATGGGACGATGGTTCGATTCTGATTGGATGATTGGGGGTGGGGATCTTATCTTTGCTATTTCATAAGCTTTTTAGAATTATGATAAATAAGGAGACTTCTGTCAGCGACTATGTTAAGGTGAGAAGTGAGTGCATAGTGTGGACTGTGTCATTTAGGAGGAGTCTGCATTCTCTAAAGGAGGTTTCTTATCAAGAGTTATTAAGCATTCTTACTAAAATGTTTATTTGCGGGGATTCTAACGATTCTCGAATTTGGAGACACTCTGTCTTATAAAGTTCTCCATGGTGGATAATCTTAGGAAAAGGGCTTTAACCTCCAATACTTTTTCTGACATTTGTGTGATGTGCAGCAAAAAAGAGGAGTCTGTTAACTATCTTTTTCTTCATTATGAGGTGGCAGTCAATGTATGGAACAACTTTATTAGGAGGTGTAGTATTGCTTGGTGTTGTCCAAAGGATGTTGCAGGTGTAGCGGACTCCTGGATGAGAGGGCTTTTTTTTTTTTTTTTTTTGCTGTGGGCATCTCTTGTGGAGAATGGTTCCTTTTGCTCTCTTATGGTCCACTTGGAAGGAGAGAAACAATAGGATTTTTTTAGACTCTTGTTGCAAATTTGATCTCTAAGGTTATTTTAAGAGTTACGAAATGGGGCTTGGGTTAAAAAGGAGTTCTCCAACTTCAACTTTTGGGGGGATTGTATGGGCTGTAGCATAGTTAAGATGAAGAAAGTCACTTCTTGGTCTCCCCCACCTAGTGGGGAATTAAAGTTCAATATAGATGGTGCTTCTAGGGGTAAACCGAGGTTAGCAAGGGTTGGGGGTGGGCTTTACAATAGTAAAGGTGAGGTTTTGCCTATGTTTTCTAATCATGTGAGTGTTTATGATTCAAATGAAACGGAGGTTTTTATCATTCTGAAAGCTCTAAAGCTATTTTTTAGAATGTATCATAGTAGGCTTGTGGTGGAAAATGACTCTTCAAATGCTATATCTTCGATCTCTATAATTAGAAAAAGAATCCTTGGAAGTTTCAATATCACTTTAATAAAATTAAACACTTATCTTTTAAAATTTTGGTTGTTTTTCGGCATGAGGTGAGATTCGCTAATTTCATGGCAGATGTTTTAACCAAACAAGGGGATAAGAGGTTGTATCCTTCGGTGGGAGTGGTTATGTAAGTTGGTGTGGGTGGTACATCACTTTTGTACCTGTCTTTTTCTTTTTGTGGTTTAATATTTGTACACTTCTTTTTTAATGAATCTGCTGTTACTAATAAAAAAATATATTACTTATCAATCCCTTCCTAATAATCCTTTCTACCCCTTATTTGGCAAGAATATTCGCCATAAAGTTAGCCAAGACTCATGACAGAATGTGACATTAATTCAAGAAGTTAAATTTCAGTTCTCATTGAAGATGAATTTGAATTTCCAAGGATATACCTTCTTCTTCTTCTTATGTTTCATTTATTCTTGCTTTGATGAAAAGACTTCAAGGAAGTGGTATTAAGAATGACACAGAATCCACAAGTACATTTTGGATAATCAAGTCAGGCATATGATACACCTTCTCGTTAGACACCCACGAAATTGTATTCCAAGAGTCACTTTCAACGATAAGACTGTCATGAAAAGATCTTAAGAAAAATTGAAGAGCTACCGAAAAAGCTAGCACCTCTACTTTGTTAGAGTTACAAACACCCACATGCTTTGAAAACATGAATAAAACCTCACTTTTGTAATTGCATTCAATTCGAGCTCAAAGCTTATGCGTTCAATATGAGCTCACTTGACTATAGTGCAAAAATGACCTATGTTATCACTCTCCATATCAAAATATCATAGCTCTAAATTTTACCAATACAAAATAACATGAAAAATAATGTGGGAAACTAAAAATAACGACAACCAAATAATAGCATTTTATTAAATATTTATATATATGTAAATAATCTTATGATAACTAATTTGCACCATTTTTTAGTAAGAAGTTTAGGTAGAGCCCATCTATCACCCAATCCAAATCTTGTAATACCCAAGGAACGCCCTAATAGTCACACATCCCAAGTTTTGGTCAAATCTAAATTTACTGGACCGTTGGATTGACTGTACACCAATCCTAATGAATTAGATTTGTAAGCCATGCATGAAGGTGTTAGTACATGTGATTGGGGCCGAGCTTAATTTTTGGGGTGGTCCAACATAGATCTTTCCATCTCCCCTAATTTATCCCCAAATAACGGTAAGTGTGTGAGAATACTTCTTATAAGATTAAAACCCATAAATATAAATGTGAAAATAATCTTGTGAGAACTAATTCTCACCATTTTTTGTGAGAAATCTAGGTGGGGATGCTTACATAGAGTAAAGGATGCTTATGACTATCATTATTTGTATATAAGCATTCCTCTTTTTCATATACATCCAATTACGCAAATGAGCATTCCCCATGTGATACCCAGCTATAGGGGGATGAGAACCTATCCTTCTAAGAGAGTATTAGAATTCAAGCGAGGTGATGGAATCCTTAGGTGAGGGAAGGTGACATGCCCAAGATTTGCAAGTGAAAATTGACGTCTTTTAATGCTGAAGTAAAAGGATATTATCAAACTATAATTTTCAACCTTGAGGAGTAGCGCAGTTGACTTAGGACTACTCTTTGCTCCCGGAGGTTATAGGTTTGAGCTATGCTTGAAATGTTGGGTTATTTAGGTAGGAGAGAATTTATGATTCTTGAAATATTGTCCTTTTCAAAATTTTCAGATTTTCTCAGTGCACTTCAACATTTTAGGATGCTGGACTTTGGAGTAATTAAAATGTGAAAAGTTTCATTTTGAAGTGTTGGAACACCAAGAATGTTTTTCCCATAGTGACAGTGAGTGGACCACTCACAATCACCATTAGACAACGCCCTCAAAGGATCCCAATTCAAGTGATATGATATTATTGCCAGAAATGTCTAACATAAAGGATTTCCATCTGAATCTAGCAATCAAACACCGGGGTTGTTTGTGTAACTGTCTTTTCTTTTTAGTTGAAATTAAAAGCAAAAGGAAAAAAAACTCATTATTCTCCCAAATACATTAATCATTGATAATGTTTTTCTCCCAAGAAGTATTTTTGTTGGTTGTAAAAAGACTTTTCTATAAAAACAAATGCAAAATGCAATTTCATTGTTTTTCAGTTACACCAAAAACTTGTTTTATATGAGCAAAGAGAGTCAATAAAGGTGAAACCTTCTATTTTCTAGAACTTACGATTAGACTGCCCTTGTAGGTCAATGGATTCCAACTCCTTTTGCAACTCTATGTGGGATAAAGAGATGGGTGTAAAAAAAGCTAAAAAAACTAGAAATATGAAGCTCTTCTCTATTTTTTTTTCTCTTCTCTTTTTACCCAAACTAATGGAGTTAGGACCCAAGAGAGCCCACCCAAGTGGGATGATGGAGAGCCCACACAAGTGTAAAGGAGAACTCATAAAATGGAAAGGTAAGCCCACACAAGTGGAAAGAGTTGCATGCCAATATATCAATCCCTTATCAGCCAGAATTGCTAACTAATCGAGCAACCTTAGGTTGTCGATTACGTAACTCTTCTTAAGGTTAGGCTAGTGACTAATACCTTCAATGAGCCATAAACAATGATCACTCACAATGATCAAATAATCATAATCCTACATTTTAAATCAAATTACATATGCTTAGCATTCCATTTCAACGAACCCAATAGCAAGAAAGATATGTAGGAAGGAAGGAGTTGAATGGATATTTTCACTTTGATAATTGCACTTCCTCACTTCCAATTTCCAAACCACCCCAGCAGCAAAGGTCTAGATAGGTTTGGTGGAGTCAACCCTACCATACCCATTCTCAAATTAATTCCTGTGATATTTGCAATTACATATATCGATATTTTCAAATGAGACATCATTGTTATTACAAATATAAGAAAAAAAAATATAGAATCTCATATAAACGGTCGAATTTTTGTCCCTTTGAAAAGATAATACGTATATATTGATCCACTCCTAGTAATCCTTTCTAACCCTTATTTGGTAGGAGTATTTGCCATAAAGTTGGCCGACTTAGACTCATGACAGAATGTGACATTAAATCAAGAAGTTAAATTTCGGATCTCATTGAAGATGAATTTGAATTTCCAAAGATATACCTTCTTATTCTTTAAGGAAGTAGTATTAAGAATGACGCAAAGTCCACAAATACATTTAGCATAATTAAGTCTAGCATAGGTGTAAATAAAATCACATTCCAAGAGTCACTTTTAACAATAAGGCTGTCATGAAAAGGTCTTGAGAAAAATTGAAGAGCTTCTAAAAAAGCTAGCACCTCTACTTTATTAGAGTTACAATTAATACCCACATGCTTTAAAAACATGAACAAAACCTCATTTTTGTAATTGCATTCAATTTGAGCTCAAAGCTTATGCATTCAATTTGAGCTCACTTGACTATATAAAAAAGGATGTTCTCAAACTATTCTTTTAAACCTTGAAGAGTAGCTCAATTGGCTTAGGTCTACTCTTTGCTACTGGAGGTTATAGGTTTGAGCTATGATTGAAATATTGGGTTATTTGGATTGGAGGGAATCTATGACTCTTGAATTGTTGTTCTCTTCAGAATTTTTAAATTTTCTCAATACACTTTAGCATTTTAGGATGCTAGAATTTTGAGTAATTGAAATGTGAAAAGTTTCATTTTGAAGTGTTGGATTGTCGAGAGTGTTTTTCTCACAGTGACAGTGAGTGGACCACTTACAGTCACCATAAGGCAAACCCTCAGAGGATCCTGATTCAAGTGACATGATATTGTTGTCAGAAATGTCCAACATAGAGGATTTCTATCTGAATCTAGCAATCAAACACCGAGGTTGTTTGTGTAACTGGCTTTTCTTTTTAGTTAAAATTAAAAAAAAGAAGGAAAAAATGCATTATTCTCCCAAATACATTAATTATTGATAATGTTTTTCTCTCAAAAAGCATTTTTGTTGGTTGTAAAAACACTTTTCTATACAAAAAAAAATGCAGAATACAATTTTATTTTTTTTTCAATTACATAGAAACAGTGTTTTTTATGACCAAAGAGAGTCAATAAAGGTGAAACCTTCTATTTTCTAGAATTTACTATTAGACCGCCCCTGTAGGTCAATGGATTCTACTTCTTTTGCAACTATGTGTTGGATAGAGAGATGGGTGTCAATATACGCCAATGCATGAGTTAAAATATTGCTTGTACAAAAGGAAAAAAACTAAAATTATGAAGCTCTTCTCTCTCTTTTTTTCTTCTTTTTACCCAAACTAAAGGAGTTAGGACCCCGGAGAGCCTATCCAAGTGGGATGATGGCAAGCCCACAAAGTGAGAAGAGAAGCCTACACAAGTGTGAAGGAGAGCTCATAAAATGGAAAGATAAGTCCACACAAGTAGAAAGAGTTGCATTGCAGTAGATCAATCAAGGTTGCGAACCAATCAAGCAACCCCAAGTTGTCTATAACATGACTGTTCTTAAGGTTAGGCTAATGAGTAATACCTTCAATGAGTCATAAACAATGTTCACTCACACTAATCAAATAATCATAATCCTACATTTTAAATCAAATTACATATGCTTGGTATTCCATTTCAACGACCCCAATAGCGAGAAAGATATGTAGGAAGGAAGGAGTTAAATGGATTGAAACTACATTTTCACTTTGATGATTGCACTTCCTGACTTCCAATTTCCAAACCACCCTAGCAGCAAAGGTTCATACAGGTTTGGTGGAGTCAACCCTACCATACCCTTTCTCAAATTAATTCCTGTGATATTTGCAATTACATATATCGATATTTTCAAATGAGACATCATTGTTATTACAAATATAAGAAAAAAAAATATACGGAATCTCGTATAAACGGTCAAATTTTTGTCCCTTTGAAAAGATAAAACGTACATATTAATTTCAGAAGGGCTAGAGAAAGAGAATCATATCATCAAAATTCAAGAAATACGTTTTGCAGGCATTTCTTAAGCACAAAAGTATGCTCATCTCACTCCTGATTGACCCAATTATTTCTTAGACAAAAAACTCTCTAATTACAAAAACACACCCCCCCCCCCCCCAACAACGAAAGGACCTGCAAAGCGTGAAATTACAGGACAATCCCAGACACAGTGACCTGCTGTGATTTCTGCGAAACAGGACAAGGGTTGTTTAGTCTTTTCAAGTGGACAGTCCTACGGAGAGATTGGTTTGGGTCCATTTTTGATAGGGGTGGAAGATTGAACGGTGTGAATTGAATTGAGGTATGGAGGGCTAGGGGATCTGGACTATTAAAGGGTTGTTGCTTTCAGTAGGGTCCCTTTCGATAGAGGCTATAGCAGTTGTTTGTTGTGTGTTTATAGAGGCGTAGAAAAGGCCTAGTTGGGAAGGAGGACGATTATAGCCCTATATAAAGGGCACCAATATGGGATTTGGTTCCTTATCTGATGGGGCATACCTTACATGTGCCCTCACACAAAAGGTCATAAAGTAACGGTAGTGATGGTAGGGCCCACTTATTCTTGGGATTATTTATTTCTACCTCGTTTGTTATAGACTACTGAGAGGGCACAATATGTTATCAAGTGCAGCATGAGTCGTTATCCAATACATAGTGCTGGTTGGTGGTGTTGCATATTCCACAATAAAAAGGAGTCCGCAAATTCCTCATAAGAAAAAAAAAGTAAACCCTTTTTTCACAAGAAAATACTTAAAATAAATTATTATTATTTTGCAATTTTTCACAAAGGAATTTCCAATAGCAGATAGGAGTAGTAAAAGCAATTCCATAAAAAATAAGAAGATTGCACAAACCAATTTTCCACAAATGGACACAAAAAGTGCACTATATAGTTTTTCCTTATGAAACCGAAAGGGGTTTCCCTCTAAAATGGGCCATTAACTTGGAGATAGGTTAGCTTAGATGTTGGGATAGCAATGGGCCTGGTTATAACAGTCAACCAACTTGATAGTGAATCTTCTTAGTTTTAGAGAGGGTTTGGATTTTTTATTTTGGATTTGTTTGGCTCACACTAGTAAGGATGGGGAGATTGACGAAGATGTGGAGCATAGGATAAAAACCGGGTGGCTGAAGTAAAGACTAGTTTTGGGAGTGCTTTATGATAGACGAATACCAACGAAATTGAAGAACAAATTTTACAGGACAGTGGTTAGACCAGCTATAACATATGGAGCAGAATGTTGGCTAATTAAGAAGACGCATATTCATAAGATAGATATAGCGAAAATGAGAATGTTTAGGTGGATGTGTGGTAAAACTAGAAAAGATAAAATTAGAAATGAGCGCTTTCGAGAACATTTAGGGTAGCACCAATAGGAGATAAGATTAGAGAAACCCGTTTAAGATGATTTGAGCATGTTGAGCGTAAGCCAGTAATGGCACCGGTGAGAAAAAGTTTGGCTATACAGGTGGAAGGCCCATTAAGAGGTAAGGGCAGATTGAAAAAAACATGGATGGAAGTCATTAATTCAGATTTGAAGAAATTTCACTTATCGAAAGATTTAGCTCAAAATAGAACGGAATGGAGAAACAAAATTCATGTAGCCAACCCCAATATGGTTGGGATAAGGCTTTGATGATGATGATGATTTGTTTGGCTCACACCTGCGGTCTGGCCCCACTCCAATTTTATAGTTTATGTATAATTTGTGAGTAAGTTTTTTGACGTTAGCACAACATTTATGGTTGTAGGAAATAATAATATTTTAAAAGAAAGAGAAATCTAACATCATAAAAAACAGACCCGACCGTGGCTCTCACGGATTGAGTTTGGTATCACAAAAAATAAACCCATCACTTATCAGGTCAAATTTGGGGATGAGGTATATGTCTATCATGGTTGGTTTGAGCCGACTTAAACCTGAATTGAACATGACTTGATGCCTACTTCTATGGTGTTATAGAAGAACTTTTAGGCCTTTTAACTGCTGGAATTTAGAGAATTTGTATTGAGAATTTCAACGTCATAGATCGAAATCTTCAAATGGTTTCTCTTAAACATTATTGAGATTTCAAAATATGGAGAACTAGGGATCCCAAAAAAATAAAAAAAATTCAGCTCGCACCCTACATTTGGAAATTTCCCTCGGAACTTGAAAAGCTAAAATCAAATCTTTTCTGAAATCTAGAGAGTTCTAAATTTAAGATTCATGTATTGCTTTCACAGAAAATACTAAACCAACGAAGAAAATGTACCTGTTGTAATTGGTTATAAGGAAATTGGCAACTTTGTGGGTGACCTTTTATCATCTGGCACTCTATTACTATTCTAATGACGGGATAGCTTATTTGAGATGAAAATAGGGAAAGGTTTTGCTTATTGTGGTTCCTTTCCTCGTGAATGGAAATTAATTTCCTAAAATCCGATATAGTAAGTGAAAAAGAGGAAAATCATTTATCATTAAATGAGGTTATTTTAATGGCGTCTATCTCTACAGTCATCTTTCAATCTCACCGCTTTTTGGTTTGCTAATGCCCAAAAGCATCCATCATCCCTGAGGCTCTCATGAAAAGGATCTCTATCCTTCATCCTTCACAAGTGAATTCAACATATAGAGTATATTTGTTTCAAGTACTTGAACTCCTATAAATGTGAGACCCATTTTCCAACATTTCTTAAGAGCCAAGTGGTATGACATCTTTCTATCCATAGATGCAATTAGTGGTGAGGCATCTTACAATCAATAGATACATAACTTGAGTGTGTGGGTGTGCGTATATCGCATCATTATCATTAAAGCTTTATCGTAATTAGCTATATAAATTTTATTTTTCCATTCTGATCAATCGTGAGCTAAATTCTTAGATAATGAATTAATGGGATATGAGAAATGAACATCCACCCATCGGTAATCACCCGCATAATTTTTGTCTTATGAGTCAAAATCTCTTCTACAACTCTACTTTATATCATGAGTCTCACTTTTTTACTAATTCTTTTCGCTGCCTATTTGACAATACGTTCCTATGTACTCAATTATATACAATCAATTACACACATAAGTAATTTGTTGATAAAATTCTTTCGAGAGATGCTCATGTTCAGGGAAATTAACTTATCATTTCAAAAGTTTGGAAAATAGGCCCTCGGACTTCTTATAGTAGGTCCTGTTCAATGAAAATATGTACTGTACAAAGTTTTTCCAAATTGGCCCCAGGCGGAAGGACCACATTTCTTTCTTTCTCTCCCATGACAGTTCGACGACAAAAAAAAAAAAGGTTAAACACAAGTTGCCAGCCTCAACCAACATGGCCCTAACCCATGTTAAATAAAGGCTCCACCATATGGTGGCAATTTCTGAACGCCTGTTTGGAAGCTCCACTCTCATCTGAAAAAAAGATAGTTAGGTATAGAACAAATAGCTTTAGTTTTTATCGCAAAAGACACACTGTAACGCCACGTGATAAATTTGACGAAGTTTTTTTACAAAATTATAAGATATGTTAAGCTTAGTGCCCTTGGAAGGCTCCTGCTCAGCCAATTCAAAATAAATCTATGTTAGAATTGTTTTTTCCCCACTCATTGGCTTGGTGTGAGACTTCAAATGTGAGGACATGGATAGATCCTTGATTGACACAAGAAATTAAGCTGTCTCTAGTCTCTACCACTAATCAAATGCATACATGAAGAATAAGCAGAATTTTTCTCTTCATTTGCTAATGAGGGTGTCCAGCCTATTCGAGAGAACTCACTATTCCAAATGCAAGTGAAGTTCCTGCCTCCCACACCCACCGGATAATACATTATGCAGATATATATGGATCGTTCCTTGATTGGTACATGAATCTCTACCATTGTATGTAAAGTAGGATTTCCGTCAAGGCAAGTGGCTTAGTTTGGGTTTGCTCTCCAGGTCTCGAGTTCGACTTCTATCTCTTATGTTATTCGGGTATGTATGTAGCCATGTATGTAACCCGTGAGGGATAATTTTTCTTCATCAGAATCAGATCACCCCAGTTTAGAAGTCAAAAGTCTAAGGTAGGACTGGCGACAGATACCTTAGATCAATTTAAAAAAAAAGGACTAATTATATTTTTTTTCATCTACAATTTACGAGTATTATGCATCTTCTCCATTGATTGCTGATCAGCTTGGCCTCTTTCTAAACATTGCATAGTTCTTTGCTAAACCATTTTCTTGATATTGAGATGAGTTGGCCAGCACATAATCAAGAATAAACAAACTATAAGATATGATTATGGGGAAGAAAAAACCTAGGAGCATAGAGAAATTGAAAAAATAAAAATGTCCACCCGCTTTCGGGAATTCTCTCTTTTCCACGAGGGCTTGTCCTTTTCTTCATTTTTATACATTCCAGTGATTCCACCCACCCATGTGTTGAGAACCAACACCTTGTTTTTTTTACTAGTTCCATTGCCCAATAATAATCCAATTTACTTGAGTATTTAAATTCCCTAAGACTTTGACTACCTTCTAGTACACTTCGTCACACGTGATTCAATTATCTTAATCACTTATTTAATGAATAAATGATCATCATTGCTCTGATTAGGGAAAAGAGAGAACTTTAATATTTTGACACACATTACTACCAAGCCCCATTTTAAGATCATAATAATTCTCTTATGTTAGGATAAAATTGCGCAAGATCATTGTCTCAAGTTTGGTTAATGACTTATTAGTGGCAGAGTTATAAACCGGAATTCTCTAAATTATGGTGTTTTCTCTTGTTGTTAGTGGGATCATATTGTTGAAAATAGTATTATGGTTGAAATTCAAAAAAATAATCACTATAGTTTTACATTAGTATTGATATTTTAGCTTCTCCTGCTATTAATACATTATTTATGTTTTAGGCATAAAACATGTATTTTTACTTGGGCATTTTTAAAGAGAAGCAATACTATGTTGCTTCACTTCTTTACACAAGGAATTTTACTATACTACTTTTTGTGAGCAGAGCCTATCCTTGCTTGCTTTTGACCCTTTCACATGAGGCACTAAAGTATTTCATAAGCAGCATTCCGAATTTTGTTGTAATTGAAGTCATATACTTGTGTGTGTTGTTGGATTTAGATATATTAGTATGTTGGCATGTGCAGGATTATCCAATGGCGTACAGTACTAAATAGTAAAGAATTTTGGACTAATTTAAACAGAAGATCACATATCATGAGCTGTTGATATGAAGCTGAAGGCAGCACAGGATGGTCTCTCTTTTCAAAACATTCAATACCATTGGTGTTTTTGACAAAGGGCTAGGTTTGGGAGTTGTTTCTTGAGTGCTTGCGGGGCAATAGAACCGGCTAGTGAAAAATCTTGCCCATGTCAATTAATGAACACATGGGGCCCACTAGATCCAACTAGTTCACCCATCTACATGGGACCACCAGCTGGAAGATGGAACTCAACCACCCACATGAATGAAACTCAAATTTATGGAAAAAGAAAAACCTCAATTGATGGAATATTGTACCAACCATAGCTTACCAAAACAGTAATTGAATTTTTAAGCGGGGCTCTCACCAGATCAAACTAATAGACCCATCACTTTACCAACCATACACGAATTCTGCCGATTGTGTACATTTAATAACCCACTATCTCCAACCCCATCCACTTATTTATTCCCCAGCCACCAGATGAAGGATCAACAGATCCGTTGTTCAACACTAAATCACTAGGTTCTAAGGAAGGAGGACAACATTCAGGTGTCTTTTCTTAATATTATGAAGAATGACATAAGGTTGGTCCTAAAGCATCAAAACTTATTATAGCAGATAATGATTCTTCTTCTTCTTCTTTTTCTTTTTTATTTGTTTGCAAAAGATTTATAGTTAATTGATGGTGAGATTTTGTGCATGCATGCACTAAAGGAATAGTCATGTCGGTTATTTATGAAGGGAAAACCCTGGTCATAAAAAAAAAAATGGCCATGACATGTCTCTTGCTAAACAACCTTTAATATTTGAAAATTTTGTATCATCACCTTTTTTTTAAGAATTTTACAAACACATCTAATTTTGAAACTCATTTCTAATATAACCTTTCTAAGCTATAACTAACATGGTGTCAGCCTTTCTTAAAATAATTTTGATGAATGCTTATATATAAATGACACTTATTTAGATATTTGACATAGCAAGACAACTTCTAGTGAATCTCCAATTAAAAATAATGTATTAGGAACTGAATATTTAGAATTTGTTTGCGTAATGAGAGAATTTTACCCTCCCCACATTTCTATTCTAGAAAAATCCTACTTTTCAATACTTGCTATTGAAATTAGTCTACTCTATTAAGAAGGGCAGTTCTTGTTTCTTTCTTCTTTTTTCAAAATTAGAATACATTGCACTAAATTAAAGTATTTGCAACTCCTTCGAAAACCAAAATAACTTTTTAATAACCTTTTAATCTTTTAGTGATTTAATTGAAGCGATGGACCCATATATATATATATATATATTTTTGGGGTTGGGGGGCACTCGAAATTTTGTTTTGGATTTTGGATACACCAAAATCTCGTCGAAATTTTGAACCCATGTGGGTAGGCCCTCCTTTAATGCATTTAAGTGTCTTGCAAATTGTCATCATCTTAAAAATAATTAACAATAGCAACATAAAAAAAATTAAAAAAAGAAAGATATGGAGTGAACTTGTCACATATCAAGGATGACTGGATTCAAATAAAAGAAAAGAAAAAAGGAAGGGTGACTGGATAAGTGGCTGGGCATCAGAATGGGCAATAAAGAAGCCGTTTAGAAACGGAACAGGCACGTGGGATGGATAACAGACGGTCCATGTGGACGTACACACGTGTCGCAATGCCATTGGATTCCGGGTCTGGCACTATCCATGCCTTCCCACGAATCTCTTTCTGTCTCCATTCTCTAGGCTTCACCTCTTTTTCTCTGTACCAAGGACAGCTGATGGATGATTGAAAGCTACGTGTCGCGCAGCCTCTGACTTTTGATGACGGGTGTGTGGTCCACTTCACAAAATTTGGCATTTCAATTTCATTCATCATCCCATCTCTCATCACAGCCGTTCATCACCCTTCCCTTCTTAAAACTCTTTTATAATTTCATTAATCAGCCCATCATCAAGACATGAATTTTCAATGGTCTAGATTGACAGGTCTGGTAGAGTGGCGTCAGGTGTGTCTCAGAGGAGCCATGTTTTTTTTTTTAAGAAAGGGGAGAAATCCAATTGAGTGCAGTTCGGTTTGGTCCAAATCAACCTGTTCTATCAGTTAAGGACCAGTCAAGATCACTGTCTTGACTGAAAACTGATGCAATTTGGTAGTCCCATCGGACCAAACAAACATTTTTTCAACCAAAGCTGCAGTCCTTTCTTCATTTCAGTTTTTTGGTGATGGTCCCAACCATGTGGTGGGCGTCGTGGGCCATGCTCGCTAATGGTTTGGTGCACCGTACGTCCATCAATGAAGTCATATTGCATCAATTAATGGGCCTCATATATCATTATCATGGCATTGAGTGGTGGATGTGGCTGGTCCTGCATGTTATTGTGTTTCTGGGTTGAAACCTAATGTGGTGTTATTTGTATTGTCCTCATTGTCTCTAACCATCTTATATTTGGGTACGCTTATCCGATACATCATTTGTTACAGCCTTGGCTGTGTCATCCAGCTTTTGGGACTGGTTGTATAGTGAAGTTCTACCAGCCAGTGACTGTCACTTTTGAGCCATCGATTGGATTCCTTAGTGTTAAAGGCTTTGTTTTTTCCTGTTGTCTTTATTCAAGGATTGGATTCCCTCCTTATCTGCAAAATTTTGTTTCAAATTGGAAGAAAGCAATCCTGAGCTCTTGCCCATCAGATGGGAAATTCGAATCCTCTTTTGACTAGGTTGTGTCAAGGAAAATCAGTTCATCTGCTTCTTTCTTCTTTGCAAGAAAAAAAAGTTCACACCAAACAACCTTAGAGTTAAAATGAAGGAAAATAAGAATGATTTTCTTCTTTATCATGATCCCCTTTTTCTAATGCAAGCTGTTGCACCCTAATAAATCCATTTGTTTGCATGCGAATTGAATTCTTTCGAATTCATGTTAAAATGTGTTTTAAATAAGAGCTGACTTGAGTCCGGCTACAATTGTCTAATTCCTTACTATTTAGAGATGTAAAATGGGTAGGGCTAGTACAACCTAGCACGACAGTCAACGCGGCTCGGTATTATCAACGGCACGGCACGAGGCACGGCCCATTTCGCCCTATAATGGCCCATTTCATTTTTTTAGTATATGTTTTCTCTTTTTTTTAGTATAAATATAAAATAATGTAGTCTTTTTTTTATTTTTTTATTATCAATTAAAAAATACAAACGTATTGAAAGTAATCCTATGGAAAATACTTTAATAAAATAAATTCAAATAGATTTTTTTTGGTGGAGTAGGTTAAGTTTTCTCAAACCACTTAAAATTTATGTATCATTCTCTTCTATGCATATATTTATTAAAGTTTTAAGCTTAAGCTTCTAAAAAAATGAAAGCATAGAAAATTAAAAAGGCAGAACGACAAAAAGGGGCAGTGCCATGGGTCATGATGGGCCTAGCCCTGCCAACAGCTGCTACGGCATGGCAATGCACGGTACAAATTTACATCTCTACTACTATTCTCTAAAGTAAATCCTATGAATTAAAGTTACTTGCCAAAATTGGTGCACAAAGACCGTGTGAATCGTTAGGATGAAAATCTCTCAAAAATAAGAATACTCGGTTCCGGCCCTTTCATGGTTCTTTCACAACCATGAAGGTCAACTGGTTAAGCCAAGAGTAGTCAAGCCAATTAAGTTCTTGAACTATGATTATCGTCCAGGTATCCTCTATGCTACTTTTGGGCCATTGCAAACACAAAGCAGAGAGTACCTGACAAATGGCCACCATGACACTAATTTAATGGTATCATTCCTTGTACTTACAGTGCAGCTTTTTCAAAGATAGTGGGTTGACAAAGGCATGGATTTGCTCACTTCATTTCACCGCATTAAATTGGTGCAGGTCTCTGAAGTCTGAACATAATACATGCAGAGAGAGTAATACAGGCAGAGAGTGTTGTCAACTACACTTACTCTTCAAATACAGCAAGTATGCTGCAGGCTTTTCTCTGCTTACACTTTAGTTAATTTGTACTCTAATACCATTAGTCAAATTCTATTGGCACATCACAGCACTTGTACATAGTTGTATTTGGTCGCTCCAGATGATTCAACTGACAATATTTTGTATCGGATTGAGTGATGAAAACCGGGCCTTTCTTGGATTTTGGGGACTCTGGCTTGTGATTTATAAATAGAACCTAGGGCCTTGTTTGGCATTTTTATCTATATGATGCATAAATTAGATCTATTTCAAATATCTCTATTTGAAATAGATGGTGAAAAATTAAACCGTTTGGTAACACTTAAAAAATTGATTGGAAAAAACTTTTTTAAATCAACAACTAATTTTTTTTAAATACATTGATATACACAATGAAGATGTCGCTAATACTTGACCACATGGTGATTTGGAGTATTCCTAAGATGATCAACTGTTCGAATTTTGATATAAGGGCCCACGGTCCATAAATTAATGTCAAATGATTCGCATTTCTCTTCAAATATCTCAAGATTGGTGAATAATTAACAGTTGATATTTGATATAGTGGTCTTTCTTATTGATCTTAAGCATTTGGATGGTTTAGATTATAGTTGTGGGCCCCACAATTGGGAAAAAAATGAAAAACGGCGAACTATTTGATACAAGTACAAAGCCCTATCAAGTGATGGGCATTACATCAATCCTGGAGAGTCTTTTCTTCAATTTCATGAGATCCAGAAGGAAGCAAGTTTTGAAATTTGGCATAATAGTCGTGTTTAGTCCAACAAAGAGGATTGACGGTTCTAATTTTTACTTTGGGATCCACAGCTGTCAAAAATGAAGATCAATGCGTCTAGGGTTTTCTACAAATATCTAAAAATATAAAAACATCCAACGGCTAAATTTTGGATATATAGTCGTGTTTGACTTTAAAATCTAATCAATGGTTTGGATCTTGATTGAGGTGCCCAGAATTTAAAGAAGAAAAGGAAAAACTGGACTCCCTCAATCCCAATTATGCTTATTGTTCAACTGCATGTCTGTGCGCTTTAGCCCATTTTCTTTGTTTGAAATATGTTGATCTTGGGAACTATCTGAAATAGACATATAATGTCTTAACTCCAGGAGGAGTAGACATAGTAAAAGCACTTCCCAAACAATCTAAAATCTATTTCAAATAGATTTGAGACAATGAGAGATGCCAAACACCGCCTAACTTGACCATTTCCCAGGTTTTGACCAAGCAAATTGAGGAATGGACCAATTGAGAGTGGGCTCTGGTCACCAGACTACCTGCTAGCCTAGCATGAATATGTAAATCTTTATAATTTAAATAATGATATGGGTGTGGTTCAAATTGGGCACCCGTCTAGATCCAAACGGTTCATAGTATTGAACCAAGGGGTAATGTTCGTACTCATGGGGCCCACATAAATGCCTACTCAGCCCTTTCAGATCATCATAACCCTTGATCAATTCAATAGTGGACAAAGGTTTGAGATTAAAAATGAGCCTAGTGTCATATTATGGGAGATGAGAGTATGTAAGAGCCTGCACAGATGAAAGGTGGGATCAAAGTGGGCCCATGGTAGCTTGTAGGAGAACATTCCCTTTGAATCAAGTGTTTGGCTAGAATAGATTTACCTTAATAGGAAGAGTGGTTTTCTAAAACTAATTTTTCGATGCCACACCCAATATAAACTCTAATATTAGATTGTTGCATTTCTATGTGGAGTTCAGATCTTTAAGGCATCAACTTAAGGCATGTTTGGCAATGGTTACCGCCATAGATTTCTAGCTAGAAATTCATGGGTTCATAGAATTCCCATGTTTGACAATACATTGAAAAGCAAAAGTGAAAATCCGCTTTCCACCCATTCTTGGATTCCCATGGTTGATGAACAGTGTTGGCATGCAAAAATTTGGATATCACACATTTTCTTGATCTAATTAGTGGGTGGGCCTCCTATGGATAATTTAGACCATTAGATATGGGCAACACCTCAAAACGGCTATGGGACCAATTTTCATCTGTTGATTCTTCTTAAATGTTATGATATTTTTAAAAAGGTGATCAACGTTCTACGGATAGATTTAACCTTCTGTGGGCTCTTTTTGAAAAATCCAGTCCGTTAGATCTGCTCTAAAAGACAAGAACAGCTACAAGATCAAATTTCATAACGGGAGGCCTTGTGGATTATGATATATTGGCCAAAATGTTTCAAGCTGTTGGTTTCTTAAAGGTCTCTCCCTTGAAAATCTTTTCTTTTGCTAACTTGGTTTTCTTAGATAAGATGGGTTGATTCTAGGCTTTAAGAGGGATTTTTTGAAACTGTAGAGTACACTCATCCCCATGTATGTTTACCAAATATGCCCTTAGGGTGCGTTTCTATTAAGCATTGCTATAGAGCTTATGTGTTTGGTGCAGTAAAAAGCTTTTAATGAAAAATGTATGAATCCTTCATTTTTTTTTATTGCGGTCATGGAAGAGGAAATGGGGTTTTCTCTAGAGCTGCTTGTGAACCAACATGCCTTCAAAGCTATCTTGAGTTGAAAAAATAGAAATCTACAGCGGGATCCATCCATTGAAAATATAAGATGCTTAAGATAAAGGCATGGCCCGGTGTATGCTATTACTACATTTTGTTCTAATAGAACTCGGTCCCATAGGAAGATTGATTGCTGGATAAAAAGTGGATATTAACACAATTTTATGGATTACTCTTTTTTTAGTAAACAATCAACTAAAACCAACTCCAATTAAGATAAGATTTTAGGATGCTATATACACTGGAAGCAGCTTTTTTGAGTTGCTTGAGAGGGCTAGATTTTAGAATTCCACTCTTTAAAATTTGATTTTCTACGTTGTCAAGGTTGTGGCTCAGCTGGTTTGAGCTTTGAGTTTGCTCCTCAAGGTCTCGAGTTCGACTCTTGCTATTTATGTTATCCAGGTACTATGTGTGCGGATATGTATGTATTCCCAAGGAATAGTCTTTGCTCGTCAAAATCAGGCAACCCTGGATCAAAGGCCAAAGGTCCAAAGATTGAATTGGCGAGGGATAAATTAGGTCATAAAATAAATAAATAAATAAATTTGGATTTCTACTATAATATGTTGGCTCCATATTGTTGCAACAGGACTCTTCCATCCAAACATACCAGTTTGATGGCTCTCAGAACTTGGAGAGGTAACCTGAGTGGAAGAGCAAAGTCCTCTTCTATTTTTGGGTAAAAGCAAGGCAAAGTCGTTTTAGCTATTTGTAGCCACACATGTGGGTTATATAGGCCCACATGACAATATCTTAGCGCCATTGCTTTTCGACGCTGGGAAAGTGATGGCAGGAAAAAGAAATTTGCCTCGGTGAATCTCCTTATCCCTTTGGCAGCATCTTTGGAGAGAAAAGTAGAAGACTACGTCGAGAAGTTTCCTCCATTTTCATCCAAAGGGTCGTTTGTTTACTTTTATATACATATGTAGAATGTGGATGATGTATACGGGTAATGGTTTCGTACGTTCACATTTATTTGGACTAATTTCTGCATAAGGTGTACATGTAAAAATGATGTGCAAAGGTAGCTTTTTAGTGCTCAAAATTTTCCCACCGCAAACAGTTTTACACCACACTGTTACTAAGCGGTGCTATAGTGCCATGTATATGCAGGTGGCCTTTAATTATTTTCTATTTTTGTAGACCCCACTTATTATATCATAATCAATTATCTTCTTCAAAAGTTCAAACACAGCTATATATTCAATTTTTAACTATTGATGTTGTTTGAATGTTGAGATCATATAAAAAATTTACAATTGTTGGATTAATCTATTGTAAATGACATTCCTAATTCGCCTTTTATGAATTTTTTTGGGCCTCACTTGTGCAATCAGGACCGATCATCATCTTAAGAAGATCAAATCCGGCCATGTATCTAATTTTCAATCGTTGATGTTGCTTGGATATTAAGATATCATTAAAACATTACAGCTGATAGATTTATATATTGTAAATGGCATTCTCAATTCGCCTTTTCTGATTATTTTTATTTTTATTTTTGTGGGATCCGTTTGTAAAATTAGAACTAATCATCCTCTTGGGAAGCTCAAACACGAGCTTATGTCCAATTTTCAACCATTAATGTTGCCTGGATATTAAGATATCTTCAAAAAAAAATTCAACCCGTTCATAGATTCCCATGTAGAATGTTGTGATAGTAACAAACCACATGTGAATCACTTTCATTGCAAACAAACGACCCGAGTACATCATTTTTCATTTTTTCTTTCAACAAACACCAAGCATGGGTAAATTAGAGAGAGGAGTTTCTCTTCTTCTCTTCCTTTCTTGTTAAATGATTTGGACATGTAACAAAAAACAGGAAAAAAATTTGTTTACATTACAAATCAGAACCGTGACAACTTCTCATGAACCTCAACTCTTCTCCGGTGGGAATGAGACCAAATGATCTAACCCATAGTAGGGGAACACTCTATCAAGAGAGCGTACCCTTAGTAAGCTTTGCGGCATAAGCCGTGGTGTTGACAATGTGACAGTGGACCGACTGTCCCGGACCAAAAAGAATGATCTTAATTAACGGCATCCCTATGCAAAATACTTCGTTATTATTAACATATCTGGATTCTGCAGCATAATAGCATTCCTCTTGATGTTGACAATTTGATTTTGATTGCCGTTTAGAAAAATACCTGGGGATTTGGCCAAGTTATAATTTTCTTCGTTGTGTTTACTTCTTCAATCTGATTTGTGGGCCACCCAGGTGGCGGCAAGATACTATTTGTACGCGCCCACCTACCCTCCACCCACCGCCACCCACCCCCGCAACCCGCCCCCCTGCCCCCACCCGGCCCACACGCACACATCTCTCTAACCAACCAAATTGTTTTTCTAGTTGTGCTACTTACCACTTAGTTATGTGAGTATAGGTGCAAATATTGCCTCTTTGTCCCCTACATAAGATTTAAGTTGTCAATCTGGCCTTCAAAATGCCTAAAAGATGAGAGCTTTTATTTTTCTTAAAAAGCCGTGATTTGGACAAAATACTTGAAAACCTGCAATTGGGTGTGGCTCGGACAATACTAGATCCAGCCAAGCCCTGCCCTGTTAGTTTTCATGTTTATACTGATGTGGATTTATTTGAAAATGGTTTTTATGTAATTATAGTGTGGGTTCTCAAAAGCATGTGGTCACTTCTGTTTAGCTATTGAGTTTAATGTTTAGCCTTGTATTCGGATTCAACTCTAATGGCCCACGTCTAGGATTGTCCAGAGCATGAAAATCAAGATTTTAAAAAATCCTAATGGCATGCTGTATAAAAAAAAATTACAAGACAATGTTTTTCTCTTTTTCTATAAGATCAATTTGTTTGTTCGATACTTGATTACTGAGAATTTAATGCAATGCATCTTACAAGGATCTAAAGTTTATAAGTTAAATGATAAGATTCACCAATACCATCAATTAGTCATCTCTTGAACAGTAGATAATTGCCTAACTATCACCTCATTAAATTAGACTTAGTTCACGCTCTTTCTAGATGATCGTGTAGAAAAAAATGGTACTTGCTTTTCTTCCCATCAGGTCTCGATCATAAAGGCTGAGTAGGGATCTAGTTAATGCATAGTCTCTTTTGCCATCATATATGGATAGCCTACATATGTTACTAATAGAGCTTAGAAAAAGATTATGGCCAACCAAATTCGGCTTTTTTTTTTCTATTTTTTGTTTATATAAGGTAAAACAACTCTTGAGTGAGAGAATACGACCGTCTAGGTTCAAATTCAGAGCAACTAAATGAGAACTAAAGCCTTTTTAACTTGGACCTTTATATTCGTTTCTTTAATATGATTATACCAAGATGGCTAATTAAGCATGAAAACTAAAAAAAAATTAAAAAAATACTAGATGTTACTATTACGCATGAACACTGAATTCTTCTAGAAAAAACAAGTCTTTTATGATTAGTCAAATGTTTCATCAACTGGCAATGAATGATGAATCACTTCTTGATTGCATTGTTAAATCACAGATAAGTTAAAAATTATTATTACAGAGATAAACTCAAGTGGGTCAAAAGTCAAAACAAAAGGATCTCGTGGGTGCAGCACGCATGGGAGTGGATGTGGCAATGATTCAATTGGTTGGTACATTGCAGTGGGTGCCAAAGTTAGATGAGTGTGGTGATGCTAACACCAGTAATAAGTGGTAGACGTATTGGGATGAATTTAGACGAATGGATGCTTCTGTTGCGACACGTGATACTAGGGAGACGACAAACACAGTGATGATGACGATGTTGACTTGCTAACGTTACTTAGGTATGCTATTATTGTTCATGTATTCCAGTTCGTCTCTTTCTTGCCCTACTCATTGATTCTGAATCAGGATCCTCGTAAGCTAACATGAAAGCTATCTGTGACAGTATTTGGTGGCCCAATTGCCCAACTAGTAAGAAAGATCATATTCCAACCATAAATTCATTGATCATAAATGTTTATTTGCAATATAGAGCACATGGATTAATGATTACATTAGCTTTGCGAAGCCCTGTCCAGTTGCAAGCATTGCAAGATATATAGGGCTCAGAAACCAAGTAGCATTCTTAAATCTAAAATTTTAAAAATACTATAGCTCTTTACTTGGCTTGCTAAGCACTCATATTTTAAACTCAATCAGGTATGAGATTTATAACTAATTCAAAGTTTTTGTATGAATAATTAGCTAAAAAAATAAATAAAGTGTTAGAGCTAAGGTTGTGAGTTTGAATCTCACCAAGAATGATTCGACGTTGAAAAAATATGTGTTATCAAAGTGCCCTGATCGAATTCTACGTGAAGAGAAGTATTGAGGAGTGAGTTCCATCTAATGATGAATATTGAAAAATATTTCTGCTACCTCTACTAATACCTCAAGGTTTTTGTAGCAATGGATAACTGAGAAAATTTAATAATAATTACTTAAAACAACCCTTTAAATGTAATTAATCATTTAAACAAAGGAAGTTTAAAATTTAAAATGCTTACAACCAAACAAATTCTAAAAAGTTATTAACAAGATCAGGTACGAAATGAGAGGCATAATATAAGACGTGTGAATGGGGCATTGTAATTGCACGTGACTTGACTTAGGAGGATGATGGATGGATATTCATTTCTTATTTTACCTTGAATATAGTTTTCTTTTATCTAATCATTAGACTCAACTCGTATTTGAGAGACCAATCACTTTTCGACACTGCTACATGTATATATGGTTTAGAGATGACTTAAATTATATAACCATTTTCTCCTTTAATTTTCAAGGCAACCACCTCTATCGATATGAGAATTTCATCTAAAGTAGGGATATTAACATAGATCAAACATATTAAAAAACCTTTTGGTCAGAAAATTAAACAGTCATGTATCAACTTGGACGCCAGAGATTAAATTCAACTGTTGTATAAAATATTTATAACAGAGTATTTAATTATTTATACGCCATCTTAGAACCGAACACCATTTTGGTTCAAAAGAAGGGTTTATAGACAGGTTTTTCAAATAAAAAAGCCTTTGAATAATAGGATTCTAAGAGGTTCATTGACATCCCTGACTCAATGACCTAAGCCTTTGACTAACAACCAAAGTGTAAACTTTTTAGCATTATGAAATATGAAATTCAACAATTTTATTCCAAAATTGCAAATATGCCTTTTTAATCTAACGTTCCTATAACTTTAGTTAAACTATCTAGACTTTAGTGGTATTTTGGTGACAAAGTCTTATATATATATTTGCTTACAGACAAGGTCTTATATATAATCCAAAGCAAGTTAGGTGCCTGAGCATTTTGAATCTTTATAGTTTAGTGAATTGGTATAAAATCAACTTTTGACTGTATTTTACTAGAATTGAAAAATTAGTAGAGATAGTTGTTTCTAAAGACAGAAGGGACAAGTGTTGGGAGGTTGTGCGTCGATTTAGAGGATTGATTCTGAAAGATTGATCCTTATTATGGCCAAACACCACAGGGACACCCTTATGAAAAAATTAAAAAAACAAAAAGTAAAAAAAGATCCTACGCAGAAAACATCAAATCTAATTAATGGGTTAGATCTATAATTGTCAATATTGTTTTGGTATACATTTTGGTTTGGCCCTTAAAATAAAATATTCAAGTGTTTCTGGATTTTGGCAAGATGTCCAAAACGAAATTTTTTGGCCACTTCAGCCGGAACGAAATGAAAATGATAATTAATATTTGGTTTATGTCTTGTACTCTAAGTTAATCAGATAGGTCCTTTAGTTAGTCCTATTTAATTAGCCAAGGACTATATTAAGATTAAAGTATTTTGATCTTTATGCTGAACATTTTTAGAGGCTAATTAGAAAGAAAGTATTTTATATATCATATAACTTGTAAATCTAGACTCAAGTAGAGTGTAGCAAAGAGATAGTAAGCGCAGGCACATTGCTGAAGTACGTAAATTTCTTTTATATGATTTTATGTATTTTTCTCTTTTTGATCCATTGCGGATTTTGTGCTTCCACAAGTGCACAACAATTGAGGATCCAACTTGTAACGCCCATTGGATCTACATACTTAAATGGCTGTTGAATGGCAGAGGTAGCAGCAAATTCATGTGGGCCCACCTCTCTCTCTGTTTTGTGTTTGACGAACAGGATTTGTTTACGGTGTGCTGTTGGAGAGGGACACCTGTGAAGTTGCATGGGAAAATCGTGCAGCACAAAAGTCATTTCATACCTGTTCCCTCACATCCCTCTGCGAAAGAAAGATGGATGGATGGGTTTGGTGGGTTAACCTGATTAAAGAGACTACTTATTCCAAATTGATTTCATTCATCACCAAATCTCATTTTCAATCCACTCAATCACATTCCCCCACTATTATCCTCAACTCCCGAGTTGAAAGCTGTAGTCAACGTGTGGGCCCCTTTTCGGTGGTGTTAGACTAACTTCTAAATCAAGAGATGGGTCCCACCAAGAATTTTCGGTTTGTCTTGCACACGTTGGCATGATTAATTTCTAAGTAGGTCGGGCAGCGATCCGAAGTGGTCCAAGTTCAATTGGGCTGGGTTG
This sequence comes from Sextonia rubra, assembly GCA_037013555.1. NCBI lineage: Eukaryota > Viridiplantae > Streptophyta > Magnoliopsida > Laurales > Lauraceae > Sextonia > Sextonia rubra. The sequence continues at coordinate 9,445,897 of JASUAD010000007.1, read as the reverse complement.
AGCTTGAACCCACATTGAAACGTGATTTGAGCTGATAGAAACGTAATTGAAGGTGGGATTGCTCTGGGTTGAGCTCAGATCCAGGGTTTTCGATTTTGAAGCCTGAGTTTAATTTTGATGATCAAATTAATCAGTCTAAAAATTGCAGTTATAAAAAACTGATAACATCGTTATGGTGTGAAAATTGGGGACATATGGCACATTGGTATGGACAATTTGACTCACTAGATGAAACTCAACATGCCACATGTCATATTCTTTGATTGGTTATCTTCAAATTGAAGCTATAGGGGTAATCAATAGATTGGTTGGATCTGGGCCAGCATTTCAATTCTAAATATGTTGGTGTGGTTTTAGTTTTCAACTTGGACTAGTCAGGCTAAGTGTTGACCAGCCCAAGCCCGCCCCAGTTGAATGTGGGTAAGCTCAAGCATGAACGAAGCTCGAGTACATCAAGTCCAAGCTTGGTTGATGTTGAAAGTATATCTATATATGTTATGTATTATACATATGTTTATAGAAGAAACCTTTTATGAGTATTAGTGCTTACAATAAGGTGAGTGCCGCATGCCTAAATGCCTACTGGAGCCCACCTTAGAACGTGGAGCCTCCCCCAACCCCGCTAATCATCAATCTCGAGTTTGGCACCCATCTGAATGGTGAAAATTGTTGAATTGACTATGTACTCATTTTGGATGGCAAAATTTGTTGGCCATTGATCAAGTGGTTTGGATGATAATACGAGACTGTTACTATACACTATTAGATGGACCCCCTCAAAATCCCCAAGTCGGGCCTTAGGTAGGCTCTACAAAAAAGTGTGCTCAACTTGTTATGAGCACCGGTGCACAATAACCCTAATGCAACCTATTTTTTTACTCCAGTTTCAAAATCTAAACCCAAGCCCAAACATGTCCGGCTAATCTCCTTTTTCATTCAGGCTCCAATTTTGCCTCTCTTAAGTTTCACCTTCACAACTAACCAATTTGAGATATTTTGTTATTGCTGTTGCTTGGGTCAAATTCGAGGGCCAGTTAAAAAATTGTTGGGCCTGCAACTAGTTGACAAATGGGTTTATGAACGAGTAATTTGACCTCAAACCCAACTAGTCGTAAGTCCTGGCTCAGAAATAAAGATATTGCTGTGCATTCTAAAATGCTATTTCAAGAATGACAAAGTGGAATTGCAGAGTACGGCCTCTTTCCTTAGTGGTAAGAGACAATTCTCACCTGACTCAAACCCTAGGCATACCACCTTTGGTTGAGAGCTCTTTCATATTACCCAATATCTACTTCCCTCACCAGAGGGCTCCATCACTTCACTCGAAGGTGGGGTCCCAACTCTATAGAGCTGGGTATTTAAATAAAAAAAATAAGTGGAGTTGCCCTCTATTGTAAATGCGCTGTGGATGGTTTCAGATTCTCATTTTGATGAGATAATCATAGAAAGTAATTCCTTCATCGCAGTTACTTGGGAGTCGACTTGTAGGGTGAACTCCTAGAAGTCTCATTTCATCCTTAACGAAATTTCCTTAATGAAATTAAGGTTGGTTTTTATTCATTCATTTATTTATTTATTTCAGCTAAGGGGTTGGGTCCATAAGAGACTTGCACATGCAAGATAATAAAAGGGAGTTGCTAAAGATACATTGATTTTATCTCTTCTTACACCACTTCTCTTTATACACAATGAAATAAGTGAGGGGGTTTGGTTTTCTTCTCTTTATACACACTACATATACATATTATACCCCCATCCAACCAAATTCCTCTTCTTCTACACCAAAAATCCCTCTTTCCATTCCCCTTTCTTCCCCAAGGGTTCCTCTCCATTCTTCCTCCATTCCTCCATTCCTTTTCTTCCCCAAGGGTTCCTCTCGAATCTTGAAGGTAAGCTTTCTTCTCTTCTCCACCATTGCCACAGCTATTTTATACTCTCTTCTCTACCATTCTCAAAGGTATTCTTTTCTCTTCTCCACATATTATTCATTACAATGGGTTCTTGCATGTTTAGATTGTGATAGTATAATATATTTTTCCCTCCATTCCGTTTGGTGCTCATACAAGCCGTTCCATCCCGTCGCCATGTTCGGCCCTGCGTGGCCGAACACCGTGCATACTGTTCGGACTATTCGGCCAGGTATGGCCGAACAACATCATAGTGTTCGGCCATAGATGGCCGAACATATAGAAGAGGTTCGGCCACTATTGGCCGAACATGTTTAATGTGTTCAGCCACCAATGGCCGAACCACATTAAATAGGTTCGGTCCTGTATGGCCGAACACATTCACTGTGTTCGGTCATACAGAGCCGAACACAATGACTACATTGTACCCCCACTTAACTAACAGCTGATTGAATTACTTACAGATATAACTAGTAGTTCTAGAGCTCGTCCAACAGCTTCTGAAAGAAGGCGTCGTCAACACGTTGAAGAGCCAATTATTGAAGAGCCAGAACAATAGGAAGTCCCGGAATTCGAAGAGATTGAAGAAGAGGAGGTGGAAGAGGATGAAGACGATAATGGAGAAGAAATGGTTGGGCCGACTGACCCTTCGGTTTTGAAGAGTTTTCAAACACTTGTTGCAAAATTTATTTGGAAAGGAGAGGTATGTTTTATATATTTTCCATATAAATGTGATATCTTATTTCTCCTTTAATGTATATGCATATTTTTAGGACCGTCTTCCACTCAAGTGTTTGAGTCATGGGCAAAAAGTAAGGATGTGGTATCTGAATGAGTCCGATTTACTTAGACAGAAGATTAATAGATCTGGTTTAGCACCATTGATCAGGACTGCTTACAAATCTGTTGATAAGAACCTTGTGTCAGCGTTTGTGAAAAGGTGGCATCCAGAGACTAATACGTTCCACATGCCTTTTGGGGAGATGACCATCACTTTAGATGATGTTGCCACCATTCTTAGGATCCCAGTGACCAGGATAACTGTTTCATGTAATGATAATTTTGGATTCTCTGAAGCTAAAGAGCTATTACACTGAGCATTAGGAGTTCGACACTCGGAGACTCATGATGAGCTTGCACAGGTGCGGGGTCATTCAGTAAGGTTAGAGTGGCTAAATAATAAGTTTGATGCAATGACAGATTTTGATGGAGAAGCAGCCATTGATCGGGCAGTGAGAGCTTATTTGCTATATATATTTGGATGTACATTGTTTAGTGACAAAAGTGGCACAAGCGTTTTGGTCATTTATTTTCACTTCCTCATGGATATTGATGGTGTGGCTTCATATGCATGGGGTACTGCTGCTTTGGCCTATCTTTATCGACATTTGAGGTTAGCTATTCGGTATGAAGTGAAACAAATAGCCGGGTATCTATCACTCCTGGAAGCATAGATATATGAGCATTTTCCATGTTTTGCTCCTAACCCAAATCTCATGTACATTCAACACGACCTTTGAGCATTATTGTGTCAACTGTAACGACCCAGTCTCAAAGTACATTTGAATGAAAGAATATAAGTAATAATCTGTTCTAAACTATTGAGGCGCCTTTTGGGGACAAAACCGTGAGGACTTCCATAAAAACTATAAAGTTAAGCGTGCTCGAGTCAGATCAATTTCAGGATGGGTGACCTCCTGGGAAGTTCAAAACTGACAATACTTCGATGGTGTGGAGCGGATTGTTATAGCAACCGAGCAGAGAGTCAAATAAAGATGGCCGCCTTCAATCATTACGAGAAATGATTGACGAAATGGGCAATGATAAGGTATTGCGTTTCTCACCAATAGTAATTTCAAATTAATTTGCATTTTTGTATTTATGTGCTACTAAAGATCTATGTAAATTGACGCAGGTTATTTGGGATGCATATCGTAATTCAAGGCAATAACATCCATTGTATGAGTTTGCATTCTACTTTGGATGTATTAGGTTTTTAGAGGTTATATAATTGTATCACCCAGAGAGAGTGTTGAGGCAATTGGGAAGACTGCAGACTATTCCTCCAGCACCGTGGACTCCAGATCGGGCACATCAAGGTCTTAGTGCTCAGCAATATCAAATTGCATATCAATGAGTCGATCAGCAGTGGCAAAGATGGGAGAATCATGTATTATCACCCACAAACCGGAGTCGGGCTGTCAGATTTCCATCGGATTGTGTTCCCGATTATATGAGCTGGTACACACAGATATCGTGGATGATAGTATAAAACCCAAGGTATCGATCCAGGTGGGGGCAAAGAAATGAGGCAAGTGGGGCGAGCTCGTCTACAAGTTACGAGCAACGTTGTCAAGATGCACTAAGTATCGCTAAGCCACTGACAGAGGCTGACTTCTCTCTTGACCCTCGGGGGATGTATGCTAATGTTGATCGCATGCGCCATGTCTTAAGGGGACTTTCATTTCAAGATGCGCAATGAATTATGAGAGATCCCAATATAACTTCCAGTACTTACACACGCCGGAGTAGAAGTGAAAGAGGTTGATGTGTCCATGATGATGTTGTTTTTTGCTTAAGACGGGGTTTTTCATTTTTTGTACATGGAAGTAACTGTGTAAGCAGTTCACAAATTTCATGTATGAAATTAACAATTGTACTGCTACTAATTAAAGTTGCATGTTATTTTCCAAATGAGTACAATGAGTTACATTCAATATTAGTTACATTCCAAATGAGTTACGTGCTACAATAAGTTCATTCAATCTCTATTGTTTCACTTGTTGCTATATTTGAACTGACAAGCTCTTTGAAATGCTCAATGCGACCAGTATATACAGTTGCCCATTCATTTGCACATGGAAGATGAAATTCACGCCACTTGTTCGCAATCGGTGGAATTGGATGGTCTGGGTCCAAGAAGAGCTGGAACATAACATAAGTTAGAAAATTCATATGGAAATAATAAAATGTTTTTTTTAATGGAATAATAACCTGAACAAAGTGACTGTTGTTTATCAAACCAATTGCTATCTCCTTGCGAGATACTCTTGACGGTGGCACAGACCAAAGAGACAGAAAGGTAAGACATTGTTGCATGCTAAAATGGAATAATACCAAATTATAATGAGATGCGATTATATGCCCCATGTCTAGCATAGTCATCCAATGGGAATAACTGAGATAATTATCATAATATGACAATGCCTCAATCAATTTCTAAACTCTGTTTTTAATCCCATAAAGTTGTTGGTACTCTATTGAATGGGCAAGTAATTCATTTACTAAATCTCTCCTAACCCGTGGCCAATCATCTTCGGTTAGCCCAAGTAGCCTTGTAATGGCTCTGAAGCCACAGTTGCCATCAGCTGCAACGTTTTTTATGAGGCGTATTTAGTATCTAATCCCATCTGGAGATTGGTCATGGTAAGAAATAGTAGGCTGTGATCTTGTGTGATGCACCTTCGCCTTTCCTTTTTCTTAACTATACCATGTATAATTGCCTTGCTGTGAACAGCCTTTGCTTTATTAAATACAGGAGAATAACTATCATGTGCAGATTGCGTTATCTCAAAGGCACTTGGATCACGCTGGGTCGATATATCAGCCTTAACAGATGGGCGACCTCGAGCTTTTAATTTCACTTTTGGTTCCATAGAAAGTACTATCCGGTTTGTATAACTCTCTCAACTTCCTCAATATTTGCAATTGCTTTGTATGATCACCCTCATTAAAAGCCCTTTCAACTAACACTACTCTGCTTTAACATCCAAAGTAGGCCTCTTCATTGCACTGTTAAGCAACATATCAAGTTTACACCAATGTGGATGTACGCAACTGAGGGAAATTGGGCGTCGTTGATAAACGTATTCTCCAATCTCATGCACACAAGGTAAACCATGTGTATGACGAAGGATGCACATGCATGAGACCGGATCAGTTCCAACTTGTTCGGCTCTTTTTCTTTCTAACAATATTTTATCTAGTGTATTTTTTGAGATGTTGCCACGAAGCTCATTGAAATCAGAAGGCTTGAAATTGTGTTGCACAACTGTTTTACTTTTTTCAAATGATGCTTTAATACTGGTATGTTGCAATTGGAGCAGATTATGGATCTTTGTCCAATTTGATTCAAGATTTCCTTGACATGATCCAAGTTGTCTCTTTAACTGTGCATGTGAACTCTCGGCCCCATTAGAAAAATAAAAGTTATTAATTCATATGGATATATTACATAATAAATGTAATTCAATCAATAACAAACATTCACATTACCTATTTGATGTAGTATTCCCCAAATGTAAACAATTATCTGCCCATGCAGACACAAAATTTTCCTTATATGGATCTAATCATATGCTCTTCACATACTGCAATGCTTCGGGATAAGTATGGAAATCCCTACTTAGCCTACCTAAAAGTTCATCATACTCTTCTTCTGTGGAAGCATACATCACCATATTCCAACTCATATTGAACTTGTTTCACATTTTCGTGGTTTCAAATAATTTTTTACATTTACTCAAGACATTCTTATTAATGTGTCAAGTACACAATACATGAGTATTCTCTGGGAATATACTGTCGATGGCCTTCATGAGCTCCAACTCTTTGTCGGTGACAATGACTCCAGGAAGAACACAATTAGCATCAACAATGATAGAACGCAAGACATTCAACACCCATGCATATTTATCATTACATTCAGCTTGAAGATAAGCAAAGCATACGAAAAATGTCATTTCTATGGACGTAACTCCAACAATCTCCAAGAGAGGCAGTCGATACCGGTTCATCTTGTACGTGTAATCCATTATCAAGACATGTGGAAATGCATGCAACAATTCTAAGCTGGTTAGGTGTGTCCAACAAATGTCCCTGAGGGTGTCGGTATTATCACAGTTCCTTTGCCATTCAATGCACTTATGCACTACCAATTTGCATAGGAGCTGTTGCATTTGACTTCTCCCACCCTGTTCAGAGACTTTCTGCTTATAGCGTGCATTGTAGATAATCTTTATTGTTGTTACATTTAGTTCACTTCTTGATTTTAATGTAACCAAAATATCTTTTGGTCTAACCATACTCTTTGATAGATCAATTAACAACTCCGTCTCTTCCTTTGATAATCTCCCTGCAAATGAGCGCCTTTTTAGATATTCAGTAGCCAAGTGATTATGAACACCACATACAACTTCCAACATCCAATCATTGCCTGTAGCCAACTTCTTGCCCTTTAATGTGAACGGGCATCCACATTTCTTTGTCCCTGTTTACTTGATCTTCTTTTTAGGAGTCCCTTTGTCATTGGACTTGCACATATTATAATGTCCAAATCTCTCACATGCATGGGTAATTCTTGGTTTTACACCAACCCCACCTGCATTTGAAGCCCTAATCATAACAACAATACCATTTCTCTTGCCAATATCATGAGCCCACTTGATTAAAGCATCCCGGCTCTTGAATATCTACACATAAAACTATTTATTTTTATATATTAACTGATACAATTAATTTACAAAATTATTAAACTTTACGCCTTACCTCATGAGTGATAAATTTACTTGTATAATCCATTACACATTCATTAATCACTCGGCTGCATTGTATAGACGGACCATCCTACATATGGAAATGAAATGAAATGTTAACTTACATATTATGTTCAGCCCGGAATGGCCGAACATACAAATGCTGTTCGGCCATTCAAGACCGAACAAAGGTAGTATGTTCAGCCATGAACGGCCGAACACATCACAGGTGTTCGGCCACGAATGGCCAAACAAACATATGTTCGGCCTCTAATGGCCGAACACATCAGATGTGTTCGGATAGCTTTGGCCGAACATATATATGTATGTTCGGTCATTGCAGACTGAACATGCATATATACGTTCGGACTTCCGGGACCGAACAAAAAATGAGCTGATACAGAAAAATTTAAAAAAAAAAAAAAAAGAATGTATAAATTTCAAACACACTCACCTTGTCACTGTCATTCTCATTGAAAACAACTATTTGAGTATTAATCTCCTCCTCCATTACACTATTTAAGCGTTGATTGATGTTTGCTAGGACAAAGAGTAATGAGAAGGGAAGATAATGCTAACTTGTACTCTTAAATAGTGATGCTCTATTAGAAGGAAGGTGGAAGAGGGAAAGAGAGGGTCTTAGGGATGCTCTCTTACATGGACGAGGGAAGAGGGAAGAAGGAAGAGGAAAGATGCTCTTGGAGGAAAGAAGGAAGAATGATGGAAGAGTGTGTATGAAAAAAAATAATGGGTTAATGTTGCAAGAGACAAGGGCATTTTAGTCCTTTCATGCATGGGCAAAACTGTAAAAAAAAATCTTGGTGTAAGAAGAGAGAAAAACGGTGTATATTTAGAAGCTCTCTAATAAAAACTCACACATGCAAATGGACAAAATAGCCCATGCAAGATAATAGTGTCTTCCCACTTAGGTGAGATGCCATTCTCAACGTAATCAAGACATTGTCCTCATCTAAAGTGAAGTCAAGCATGTGTCACCTGTGAATCATATGGTAGACTCTTTAGCTGAGTTAGGAATAGACTCTTTTGTTTCATGTTTTTTTGTAATATGGACCTCGTGTTTTTTGGTAGAATTCTGTTAAACCATTATAGTCTTTTTGTTCCTTTAATTCTTGTCATTGATGTTGTTGTTGGAAGTAGGTGGGTCTTGTGGATAGATTTTCTAAACTTTTGACCCACTTGACACAGGGATCAATTATCAATAAGACCAAAACCCAATCCAGGATGCATTACCCTCAATCTCGTGACCATGTACAGTAAATATTCTACCAGCACTAAACATCCATAATAATCTACGACATGCAAGAAGTAGATCATACCTTTGGAGATCCGCAGTGCTGTAATGGATTTCTTCAACACCTCTTAGCCTTCCACGCTATGGCCCGAATTGGACTTCTTTTCTCAAGAAGAGTGGTGGAATCTTTAGGGGAAATCCCAACTCCAAACTCCAAGGAACTAGAAGAGAGAAGGAGAGAGAAACTCGTGAAACTCTTGCACGAATAGGGTTTTGGGCGTGAGAGAGACTCTTATTGGACGTCCAAGAGATTTTATAGACTTTCAAATCTCTCCCTTGTCTAATTGAAATAGAAGTCTTACTTCCAAAGCAATTAGCAGCTTTCTCCTTTTCAAACTCTTCTTTCTAAAGTTCAAGTCGGATTAGTATTTTCTAATATCTTGGGCTAGCGTGGGGACCACTAGGGATTCCTTAGAAAGCTGGCTCCAACTGGAACATCGCGACCCCACATCTCATGTGCAATCCAGGCCCACAGTTAATTGCAAATAACACCACTATATAAATGCAATTGCACTCCAGTCTTAGGAATAAATTATAATGAAGACCCTAAACTTTCCAATTACCACAAGTAGGCCCCTCTATCAATATCCGTGGATCAATTGGAATAAATCTGTCTCTTCCAATCTAAGTTCCACATCTTATTATCCTTGAGCCCCAATTAATCACAGTAATCATCAGTACCATCCAATTAACTCTTAATTGAAATGGGTGCGCACTTACTAATGACAAATCCATTAATTGGCACAAGGGGATAATAGAGATAGATTCCATCTTGATCATTCAACGTTCCCACAGTTCTACTACCACATACCCAAGGCACTGAGGTGTTAACCTACAGTCGGCTTCACTCATTGGTGACTCAAAGCAAATGAATAGATAGAAACTTGAGTTCATCAATGTCTCACGATTGAGAGCCTATTGCTAGGGAATTATGAGAGCATACCTTATTATTGAGATAGAATTCCATAAGGTGCATCTCATGGTCTTTCAATACATCCAATGTCCCAGCACCGTGATCCAGAATCTTACATTCTGATGATCGAGACAAATCACACTATCTCATAGTGATCAAAGTGCTGCAACCTTATCAAATGAGATGTCCAGTCTCATTACTGGTTGTGAAGCTATTTAAGTATAAGATTTGTGACATATATCTCCCGCGTGTGAATCTCATCCATGCACATATATCACATCTAATATACTAATGGGATCCGGTTCAACTCATGAACCATTATGTCATATGTATTGGTCATGTGCATGAAGTAGTAAAACAACATTCATCTCATGAAAGTAAAGCATGATTTTATTGATAAATAAAGAAATTAATTAATTTATTACATCAACTGATGGATTGAGTCCACAAAATCTAATAGTTGTATCCCATTTCTCATCAAAATATAATAATTGGTTACAGGGTCAAAAAAAAAAAAAAAAGGAAAGGATCGTATGATATGATTGAACCATAGGGGCCCACTGTTCCTGCCCTCTTCTCCATCAAGTCAATGGGCCCTTTGCGCACAAAAACATGGATTCAAAAATATCTATTTTCAATGCTGCTACCTGAATCCCGGGATGCTTTTGCTGTTTAATTGGTTCCCAGAGTGGCATCTGAATTTTGAGGTCTCCAGCGGTTCCACTACTATTCCCAGTTCATAAAAGAGTGATCCAATGATCAATCTGAATTTTTCACTACCTAGATCTCATTTTGTTATCACGGACAGCACTGAGCTCAGTGATTAGTTACATAAATGGTGGGTCTCGTCATGGGCCCAAAACTAAGGCCCAAGATGGAAGTTCAATAGACTAGGAATGCATGGTCGTTTGGGTCTAAACTTTGGCATATAGGTTCAAGCATGGCCCAGTGTGACAATTTGGCCAGAAAATTAGGTCGGGGCCATATTACTGGCCTTATAAAGAACGCCCGAATCAGCCAATGAGGGGTGGAGTTGGGTGGGCCTTATTGAAGTTATCGTTGACTTAAGACATTCACCAAAGGGGTTGGGCCGGTGGAGCTAAGTAATGTAGGGTAGATTTTCTTACTAATTTAGTTTACCTAATGGGTGTATGGTTTTCCCTTTTATTGTTTGTTTCTTTTTTGGAAAGGATTCTTGATTACCAATTAATTTAGGCTAAGGTTTTTCGATATATTGGTGGATGTAATTCAATTTACATAGAATGCAATAAACAATGGTTTTAGTTGTGTTCTCAATTATTCTCTCTTCCTTCTCACTCAACAAGTGGTATCAAATATTAGAGCAGGTAAGTCGAGGAGCGGCGACGGTAATTGAAGACCATGCAAGCCGAGGAGCGGTGATCGTGACTGATTTCTCACGTTCGGTGGCTCTTAGAGATAGTGGGCAAACTTAGGGACGGATTATGCTCAGATTGGTGTGGATGTCAGGGCACGATCATCTTGATCTTGTGTGGGTTTGGAGAAAGGGGTGGTTCTTCATCCAACCCATGTCGCTGGAGGGAGAGGTCCCCCGTCGGTGGTCAGTTTTTGCTGTGCCTTTGCCTTGACTGGGGAGGAAGAAGAACGGTGGGAGTTGAGGTTTTGTGGGCAGAACCTAGGATCTCTGCCTCTGTTTTTACGCAACCAGGAATAGAAGGAAGGAGAAGTAGGTTAGAGCTAGGTTGACCCAGTCCACAGTGGAATTCTAGTATGCTTTGGGGTCTAGGTTCCAGGTCAGGGTTAACCTAATCCACAAAGAAATCCAAAAGCCAACAGAAGCTGACGTCAGCATGTCAAGGGGTTTTGACCAAATCAATGCGCGAAACTTTTTTTCATGATATTGGGACAGTACAAACTAGGATTTCAGATCCTTATTGATCATGCACACTTCGTGACGAGATCTATATGATGGTGTAGGTATTGAGGCAATTAAACTTAATCAACATTGATGGATTATGCGCCGAGTTTATTTCTTTCTTTTCAGGTGGTGCTTTATGACAAGTCCAAGTAAAATCCATGGAGAAAACATATGGAATCTTACTTGGTGAGTCACACATTATGGGAGTGTAGACACCAAAAAATTGCCTAATGAAATTTTTTATGGAATTGGGCCGAATCACTATTGGCCTAAATCATCATGCCTTGTTAAGTTAATATTTTGGCAAAATTATAAACAAAGAGAAGTTTGTAAAGTAGATAGAGTTGTCATTATTCAACTTTGAGGTTCAAGTTCAAATCCCCCAAAAATGTATTTTTATTCCTCAAAGCCCAAAGGTGGGACCCACAAATTGATCAAACCAAAGAGACCATAAGACCGGGTTAAAATTTGGTCCAAGTATTGTTTGAATTAGGCCAGGTTCGGCCCAAATATTAATTGGAATTGGGCTCAAATATAGCCCAAATAAAAGATAAAATTGGGGTACGTTCAGCCTAAATACTGTTTGGAATTGGGCTCAAAGACAGCCCAAATAAATTCTGAACTTGAGCACAAAATATAGGCCTAATGAAAGGCTATAAATGGGCTGAGTACTTGCAAAGATTGGGCTGAAAATACAACAAATAAAGGTTAAAATTGAATTGGGTTTAGCCCAAATGTTATTTGAATTGAGTTCAAAATGTACCCCAAATGAAAACTGAAATTGAGCAAAGTTTGGTCTAAATATTATTGGAATTAGGCTGAAATTCTCCTAAACAAACATCACATATCATATCTTTTCTGGGCTAACCCACTGAATCCAATCCATTTAAAAAGTGAGGTCTGCATGTAATATATCATTTAGGGATAATGGCCTACTTATTACAAAAAAAAAGGGATCCTCAGTTGTCCAAATAAAAAAGTGCAATGTTTATGAAGGTCCAATGAATACAAATGACAACTTTCTTGCTGCGAAAGCAAGAAGCAGAAGAATTTTCTTTTCAATTTTTTAGCATTTTCTTTGTAACTTTTATTGAGTTATATTTCCTTGTAGAGGTTTTCTGTTAGGGATGTAATTAATAGTCGATGAAATTTTCACGATCGGGAGTACGATATGCCCATACAAATTAAATATAAAACCACCCATTAAATGGAGGAAAATTTGTATCCAATGAATTTTAGTGCAGTTATTTTATTTATGCATAAATTTATTGTGTACAGGGAGATAACATGTGGGATAGAAACCATACCACCAAAAGAGGCATCCACCAAAAAACAGTGGATTATGAAAGGAGCATAGGCTCTACTTGCAATCCAGAATGATGACATGCATAAGTATATTATGGAAGTGAAAACTCCTAAGGAAGCATCAGACTTGTATGCAAGCAAGTTTGCCAAGAAGCCACAACCTATCGTACAATGTGGTCATGCGGGACACTTTGCAAGGGATTACAAAGCCAAGATGATAGTTGTTTAAAGAAATTCAGTCGTGAATGACTCAAGGCAAGGGGGAGCTAACGAGTGTGTGGGAGCCATTAAGGAGGATGGTTGGGATCCAGAGGTGGATTTCACAATCGCCATCGAAAACGTCGAAATCTGTGAGTATGCAATAACATTAATCATTTATGATGTGGTTTCTTCGTATTCTTTAGAGCTTGAGGCTAAAGCACAAAATGTGTTCAAGGAAGTGGAATCGACTGTAAAAGGTGTAGATCATTTGGGGATTGCATCGAAGCTTTATAGGGGGTTAGATTTTGGGGTGCTTGAAGATCATGTGCTGGGTAGCTTCAAGGGGGAGGAATCGGGAGAAATGGAAGATGATCAGTTTGGGACTAGATCGGATCTACAAGAGGTGGTTGATGAACCGATTGAGGAGGTCATTCCTTGTGATGTTTCAGAGACTCACACAAATGTATAACCTGAGCACATAAGAGATTGAGGAGTGGCAAGATGTAGAGGGCGATCATATTGCATCATTGATTGAGGGTGAAGGATGGGAGATGGTTCTATGTCCTGACGGTGTGAAGATAGCTGGATGGATGTGGGTCAACAACCGAGAAAGTCAGTTTGGTCTAACCATAAATCTTTACATAGTATGGTTAGAAGTAAAAGGGTTCAACCAACCAGATGAGTTAGATCTTGACAAGACCTATGGTCTGCTTGTGAAGATCAACACCGTATACATGTAGATTGGGTTCGTAGCTAGCAAAGGGTGGAAATTCAAGCAGATGAAACTCAATGATGCTTTTCAACATGGGGGAGTTGACATGGAGATCTACTTGAAACAACCACATAGTTTTGAAGATCAACAGAAGCTAATCTGCGAACATGGAAGCTTTTTCACAAGTTCCGATGGAAACTTAACGCAATGATGTTGGGAGTCAGTGCTGAGTTGGATTGTTGAAATCATCGCTAACTCAGCACATCCATTGGAGGGGTTGGGCCAGTGATGCTATGTCTGATAAGTTTCTTTACTAATTTAGGTTTTCCTAATGGATTTAAGGTTTTTCTTTTATGATTTGTTTGACTTTTAAGTAGGATTCTTGGTTCGTAAGTTAGGTTAGAGTTTTTTTTTACATATTGGTGGATGTAATTCATTTTACATAGAACGCAATAAAGAATGATTTCACTTGTATTCTCACGTCTCTCTCTTCTCCCTCAACAAGTGGTATCAGACTTAACAAGCCGATAGGATGCCTATCAATGAACACACTGTTATTTTTGGGGCACTCGGGTTAATATTAGATCGCCAATTAGAATTCGTTCATTTAAACGGTTGACGGGTAGATTGGACACAAAATACACCTTCTTAGATCATGGGTGAAGGGATATGGCCGGACCGGACAATCTCAGGCAACCAAATCAATATAAGGATGTCAACAATTGAGGATGACTCCAGGCCCATGTCTCTCATACACGACCTGCCAACAAAAAGATAATACAAACGTGAGAAGGGTCAGCCTGGTCCTAACTTAACCCATGAACACACATAAAAGTTGTGGCCCAAGCTCGAGACTAGACATTAACAAACTAGTAGGTGAGCATTTGGCTTGGTTTATCTCCAAAATAGGCGGAACTGTGCAAGGATTTGGGGCTAGGACCTTAGCTCATATGAACATGGTCCAATCATGTAAAGACACGGGCCGTGACGTGCCGTGTTGTAAGCTCCCCCGAAAGCTCCGCATCGATGGTTGGAAGACCAATCAGACCGGCGGTGAAGGGCTTCCGGCAGAGTCAGACGATGTCCGAGCCTCCAAGAGCTGGCCACTGTTGTCAACTACAGCTACAGCGTTGGCTGATTTGTTGTCAGTGGGGCGGCGCAGAAGAAGCCCTGTGAAAATGTCTTTCCCATTCACATCCTTGTAATCCATTTTGATTAATTCTAAAATGCATCTTCATCTATTGAGATTTTATTCTCATTTAGTTCCTTTCTAGCATCATCCTCTACTGAGCTTCCCAGAATAATGGTGGTTGGAGGGGGAATAGGCAAGAGCACCAAGGGCATTTTGGGTATTTTAATTAAAAAAATGGCGCAACAGGTCGCCGGAAAACTCACGTTTTCGCCCGATGTTTTTATATGAAATGTGAAGTTTTTCTTTGTTTTGAAAATCTTTCTTTAATTTACGTAAAAAAATGATATATTTTATTAATATCTGGGTGGTGCTATTATTTGTTTAATATCTGGGTGGTGCTTTGTGTCGTGGCTAGGATGGCCTAGCCCTGAACTCGTGATATGTCGGCCCAGAGCCCGCATTTTTTCAAGCGATGCTGTTTTGGGCTTAAGCTGTCCAACCACATTTACATGTTTCACTAGGCTTAAGCTTATCTAAGCTCAGCTTGAATTGGGTGCATATGTTGTTTGTAGCTTAAGTTTAAAATGGGAGAATGGCTCTTTGCCTAAGTGGTAAGGAGTGACAGTTCTTACAAACTTTCTGGGGTTCAAACTCTGAATATACCTCCTTTTTCACATAAACGAGATTCATGGGTGCTTCATTAATATCTAATATGAAAAGTTGGTATCCCATGTTTTAAGATAAAGGATTTCTTCATTTAGGTTTTCTAAAGAGGATTTTTGTTTTGTATTTTTTTAAGAATAATTTTGTTTGTATTGTAATTTTTGCTCATTTGGAAGTTCATAAACTAGATTAACGAAATTTTTTCTTGTGGTCATCCACAGGAGAAAAGATGTATGAAAATCGCCATGAATTAATCAATTGGGTTTACCCATAAACAAGGGCCCATGTGTTTGAATAACCTGAGGTACAATAAATTACTGTTTTGTTCTTCGGCATAACTAATCCTATTCCATATAACAAGTTCAGGGATCTAATCATTTAAAGCATGTGAACAGGAAAGTCTGACTCTTCGTCTCTGGTCCAGATCCCATGGTCAAGGATCACAAAATCATATGCAAGCGAAGCATGAATATGTATGAATATTGAATAGTGAAAGAAAATCACAAAAAATAATAAACATATTTAAAGTAGCAAATTAACTAAGATGTGAAGGGGGAAATATTTGCCTTCAAAAAAACATCAAAATGGATTACAAGCCTTGGATGGGTTTTAAATTTGAATCCTGGCTAAAAAAAAAAATCTGAGCCATACCAAGTCATACTGAGATATATAAAGAATTGGACCATGACCAGGTGCAGCGCAGCACCATAAAATATGGATGCAGGATAAAACCGAGAGTGCTATGGAAATCGATTCTAGCCGCATTTATATGATATTTTGTTACTTTATTTACATTTAAAAGCACTCCAATAGAAATTAATAAAATGAATACTCACTAGGTGCTCTTTTTAGAATGAATTGGAACTAATTCTTTTGCGGAAAAAGAAGGACCAAAACGTTAGCCATGAACCAATAAAATTCTGTCTAGTAAACATGATTTTAAACCCCCTCTCGTTATAATTGGATGCATGTGATTGTCCAAAGCTGAAAGTGTGTAAACCTTTCACCACATGCAGTAGCACTTATGAGCGTTGGAAAGAAGAATGAATGGTTGAGAGTTGTTCATTTACTTACTCTTTAGAAAGCCTTTGAGAAACTTAAAGAACTTTCCAAATGGATTATGGAGGGAGAGAGAGAGAGAGAGAGAGAGAGAGAGAGAGAGAGAGAGAGAGAGAGAGAGAGAGAGAGAGAGAGAGAGAGAGTTGAGTGGACTGAGTGAGGTACCTACCGTTTAGAAATGGAAGAGTACAGAAGAGCTGAGAGGTAGTTGACAAAGAAAAGTAGGTGAGATTAGGAATGTTAGGCACTCTCTGGCACTATATAAACGGAAAACATAACCAGATTTCTCTATCGTCCACTCTTCTCTCTGGCTCCAGCTGCTTCTCTCTGTTATCTTTTTTCTTTGTTGTGTTTAGGATCTAGTAATGGGGCCAGGTGGTCCTGGACCTGAAGGAGGACCTGGTGGGCCGGGGCCTGGCCCTGGTGGACCTGGTCCAGGGCCTGGCCCTGGAGGCCTTCCAGGTTGGGGACCTCCAGGACCTCCTGGCCCTCCTGGTTGGGGCCCTCCAGGACCTGTAGACCCTCCTGGTTGGGGCCCTCCAGGACCCGTCGGCCCTCCTGCTTGGGGCCCCAGCTTCCTCGGCGATGTTGGACAAGGTTTATGTGGAGCCATCAATTCATGGTAAGTTGGAACATTTTCACCCTTAAAAGCTGCTAATTTATAATTAATTTGAATTGCATGCTCTGGATGCCATATTCACATCAGTTACACCTAGTATGCATGTTAGAAACTGTTTCCAAGGCTTAAGGAAAACAGTTGGTTTCAAAAAAGAATGTTAGGCAGCCCATATGTGAAGAAAAGAAGAATGTGGAAACTGGAAGAACTTGCTTCCAGGATGGCCGAATGTCACGTTCTCACTTAAAATATACAATCTTGTAGACCTGGCCCAGAAGGTTTTCGACCCTCTGATAGTCCTGGAATGTTCAATTTACTTAATGATCCGGTCTTTTCAATTAAGTATCTTTAGGTAAATGAAACAATTAGATGCCTAAGTGGTTAGACTCCCAATAGACTACGCCGAATTTGTCCTCATGGACCCATCTATACATTGGACCATGTATTACAGTGGGCTATAGCGGTTTAGTGTACTGGATTTGAATCCAGATCCGAACAGCATATATTGGTCTTCAGTGCCCCTAATTCAAGTGTGGATAGAAATTTCAGAAGGATAAAAATCCAAATCCAATTCTCTACGGTAGCCAAGAACTTGCCTATGCCTGAGCTTTTTTCTCACAAGGGTGGTACAGGATTTTCAATCTCCATGATCGATCCCCCACAAACTAGGGCCGTTGGAAAAACTAATAAAATGCATGATAATACTACTTGATTGAGACCGAGCCCAATTATTACTGGGATCTACATCTTTGGATAAGAATCCAAACAAATGAGATCCATTGACGACCTTCCTTTTGATGTGAGGGAAGACGATGGAGGAGAAGTGTGGAGAAGAAAATTTTCTCTAATGAAATACATATTGTCTAGTTTGCATCTACCTAGGAAGAGAAGTTGAGGGAAGGTTTTCTGCAAAAGGGTGGGGAAAACACTCTATTTCCAGTGAAATCAAATTTTTTATTAAGGAAATTGACATCTAACTATTTAGAACTATTTCTATTTATAAAATATCTTTAATTCAGTCTTCACATACATTGTTTTCTCCGTTTTGATCCAAACATGGTGGAGAATTATTACTAAGATCTCAACCAGAATTGAATTTTTATTAACAAAATTCACATCTTACCATTTGATAGATATTTTAAGATTTTTAAAATTTACATTTTTTATTATTTATAAAATGTCACTCACATGGTTTTCTCCATTCAAATCCAAATGCAGTGGAGGATCATTAGATATAGAAAACTGGTAATAGTCCACCAGGGGATTCTCAACCCCTATTTATCTCATCATTTCTTTGCATTTTTTCCACATAAAGAAGTAGACAAAAGTTTCTCCTGCGCCCTTTTCTCCATCTTGAATTCCCCTTTGGAAGGAGAGAGCTCTAAAAAAACCTCTGCTTCAATTTGGATTTTTCTAGCTGTAATATATTTCTCCTCTGAACTGACAGTCAAGGTAGTTGACCAAAGAAATTCAGAAGGTAAATTGTATTCTTAATTAAGGTGGTTATGTGCAAATAATGTTCTTATTTTCTTGTGCATTTTCATGGATTCTCTTTTTCCGCTGCCGATTGTTTTGGTATATGAATTTTAATAGATAACACATAAATACTGAATTCTGTCTCTGTTTCTCTGGTGTTTTGCAGCTTGTACTTCCTATGCTGTTGTTTCTTGCTACAGGATTGCTTCGGACCTATATTTGGTGGGCCACCGGGTCCACCTGGCCCACCTGGACCCCCAGTTGGTCCTCCTGGCCCACCTGGTCCTCCCTTCTGAAGTAGTAGTTGGATGTAATGGAAAGTATTATGAGATTGAGTCGTTGATAATCCATGTCTATCAGTCATCAATACACTGTATTATCAATCATTAGAATGCCTTTAAATGGCCTTTTATTTCTTTGCAGTGTTGATGCTGTGAAACGCATGTATGTAACAGAAATTATGATATACGAATACTTCAAAATAAGCAACGTATTATATCATATCGTATCTGATTCTTCACTTTTTGTATGTAAAATCCATGTCCCTTCCATATTTATATCATGCCCCTGTCGTATCCAAGCCATATCTGGGCATCATTAAACAGAAGTAGGTAGGTTTCAATACTCAATAAAAATATAAATCTTGTGTAAATCATGTTTTAATTCATGGGTCAATTATATATATATTAAAGTTCTAAGAATGGAGGCCTTTGGAGGGTGCTACATCATCACCTTTTATTTTTCTTTTTTTCTAGAGCACCACATCAGCATCCTAAAATGCTATAATCTCTCCTCCTATAATCTCTCTCCCTCTGTCTTATCTTTTTGGTAATTAGAATTTTTTAAACTTGGATCTCCTAAAATCTCTCTTTTTATCATCTAAAATTTCCATTTGATTTTCCTTCTTAATATCTAATCACTCCATTCATTATTCCAAAAATATGTTTCTATTAATAGAATTTAAAATCAGGAAGATTCTCATGTAGCTACATTATCAATGTCAGCTCCATTGATAAATTGTTTATTATTAAAGTAGCCCATTGTACATTGTATTCTCATTAAATTTAAAATATTCAAAAATAAATTTTAAAAAAACATTAGATTTCAATGTTTTTTTATTAAGTGTTTTAATGTATTGCTGGTGGTTAGTCTATTGGGATTAGAACGTTAATTTATTCATTTATTTGATTATTATCAGGCGTTGGTGATTATTGCATGATAATATTAAATTAAAAAAAAGGAATCAGCTATTACTATTCTAGTATTTTTCAAATCAGATATGATTTACAATTTTGTATTTTTACGCATACAATTTTGTGCAAAGAAAGATGTATTCATGCCATTGTCGTTATGAATATCATTATTTATGCTGAACAATATTAAAACTTTTGAGATGTACTTGATTTTTTTAACCCGGACTCAACATTGGCATTGGTGGGCCTCATTAGGTAAACATTTAAAGTTATTGATTAAGTTCATAGCTGTATTCAAGGAGGAGATAGGATCAATCTATGGATATAATAATCAATTTTCTATTTAGCAATAAATATATTTTCTCCAAAGAATTGCTATCTAATGTTTTGGATGTGATTTTCATGATTTTTTTATATGTAGAACTATTTCGGTAAATTCTTAATTGATTTTTCAATTTTAAAAATAAACTAAAATAGGATATAAGTTAGAAATATTACTTGCATTTCTATAGGTTTTTTAATATGTTTTCTTATAGAAAATTTCAAAATTTACCATAATTTAATTTTTAGCCCAGGCTTAGCATGGGCCTTGGTTGCTAGTTATATATATTATAATAATACTCCCTTTAGCCAGAGAGTGACACGTGGCGCTTCTCTCTTCATGAGAGGGCGACACATGACGCAATCTAAAAATTCTATCTATATTAGCTAGACTCCATCGATATCACCTCTCTAAAATCTCTTAATTTTCCTAAAATCTCTCTCAACATCTGAAAAAATACCAAGCCCTCTGGTTATAACAATCCATTTAGCTACCAACTTGGTGAATCACTTTTTCCTTTGTTTGACCTGAAGGGATGATGAAAAATGAATAAAATGTTTATTTATTCTTATGGCCTTTCTCATGGATCGAGTAGGATGCCTATGGATATTGTCACATACACAGATCTAATTTAAGGTGATCAACCCACAAATTTGATGGGGGCAAGCGAGCTCCACAAACCTTGCCATACATTCTATCTAAATTCACAGAGAGCAACAAAAAGTATCCAAATCCTATTGGAAAAGGATCGTGAGATAATGATGAATGAAACGGTGTGCTTGATTAGATTATTTTTTTTATTCAGATCAGTTAGTAATGGGACCGAATGTGCATAATAGGCATGGTTGGGCCAGCCTAAGCTACCCTATGTATTTAATGGTTAGGTATAATTCAAGAACAAGTATTGCCTTAAGAAACTCAAAATGGAACCCTGTTTACACAATTAGCAGAATGATCCAAATCCAGATATATTAGCGATGCGGATGATCTTTTATAGGACTGGAGCTAGACCCAGTTGCCAATCAGGTCTAAGAAAAACGTACCTACAATGACAGAGTTCTCAAATCCAATTTGGTAATTCGTTCGAACGGCTTTTTTTTTATAATTTATTTTTTAAGTTTGGACTACTTTAAAATGGCAAATAGCACACAAATTGAGAAGTCTCCAACACTCCCTAAAATCTCTCCGTGTAAATCCATTCTTTATCAAATCTCTCTTCCTAATTTATTCCTCTCATTACAACTCCTCTTATAGACCTTTCTATTATAAGAGTTTTTTTTTTCAATTTCTTTCCCCACCCATCGTTCTATCCCCATCATATAACATGTGCCATAATCTTAACGCAACTAACTTTTCATAAAAATCCAATTTAATTAATGGCACAATATATGGGCCCATTATCTAACATGAAAAAAATCTTGATAAACTTTAGCTTCATAAAGTCTTGATAAAAAATAATTTAACTAACAACAAAAGATGTGGGTCGAGCAACGGAAGCCCATTATTCAACTTAATATAACCTTGATAAAATTAATCAAATTTGACAAGTGGAGGAAGATAGGCCCTTAACTATTGATCCCACCATATCCATATGGGCCCCAAATACAACTGCATAGATATAATCCAACCAACCATCTACATGTACACTTGAGAGATTAATTTTTTTTAAAAAGATTTCAAAAAATATTCAAACTAATCTATTTTTTGGGATGAATGGAGAGACTCCATCAAACTGGGCAACAAAAATTCAACTTGGTGAAAAAGGAATTTAGACCCCTTTTCAATAGTCCTATAGTCCAATCAAGATATAATAAAAAGGAAATCTAATTTATATGCAATGGATACCCGCTGAACCTTGGAAGTTGGAAAATGGAAAGTCCACTAGGTTGGACCTGAGTTTTTTTTAGTAGTACTCTTATTCATGGTTATTGAACATGGTCCCACTACATCTAACAAATCCTTCTTATCTATTAAAGCTTCCCAATTAAAAACAAATCATAAATAGAATTGACCCCTTTTTAGAAGGAAGATTGCACGACAGTCATCTTAGTGCCTCTCTCTCTCTAAAATCCCATTGCACGATAGTCATCTCAGTGCCTCTCTCTAGAATCCCATCTCAATGCCTTTCTTTCTTTCATAAATTCCATCTTTTAAATAGGGATTTGCTATATGAAAGAAAAGGGGACTCAGTACATGCACAAAATAATAATAATAATAATAATAAATTCTTAAACGACCATCACCCTCTTCTCTTCCCACTCACCTTCCCATCCTTTCTCCACCCCTTCCCCACCTCCCCCTCCAGGCCATGATCGGCGGCTCCGGCAGAGACTGAGTCTCCCTCCCTCCCCCTCTTCCTTCTCCTCCATCTTCCTTTCTCTCCATCTCCCCGTCTCTTCCTCTTCCTCTCCCTTTCCCTCCCCCTTTCTCTCTCTCTCTCTCTCTCCCCCCTTTTCCCCTCTACTCAACTCCTTACTGCTGGGAGATCGAGGTCTCCCTGCAACAGAGTGATCCAAGCTCGTCCCTCCCCATCCCAATTCCCATTCCATAGTTGCCCCCCTCCGTTCGGCCAAGACTAGCCGAACATTATTTTTTTATTTGGCCCTGCAAGGCAAAACAAAAGTGTAATGTTCGGCCTTGTAGAACCGAATAGGTCGGAAATGGAATAGGGAGAGGAGAGGAGAGGAAAAGGGGGAGGAGAGAAGAGAAAGGAAGAGGGAGGGGAGGGATAGGGAGAGAAAGGAAGAGGGAGAGGGAGGGGAGTGAAATTCGGCTGCTCCCTCCATTGGAGCTACCGACCATCATCAGAGGGGGAGGTGGGGAAAGGGAGGAGGGGGAGGCGGAGAAGGTAAGTGGGGAGAGTGTCATAACCCGAGCCCAGAAATCGGGGGTTAGTTAAAACCTAACCAGTGATACACGTACTCCCATGCACGTATACCTTGACCTGGTCTAAGTACAAGCACACAAGGGATGTTCATACGTGCAAACCAAATATACACGGAAGCTGTACGTATCATAGCCGCAAGGAAAAGAACAGAATACATAACAATGTAAAGTCAACAAAATGACATTTATTACAACATGTACAATACAAAATGGAGAGATAGTGTCTTAGAGATTAATATAAAATAAGATGTACATGAAAACCCAAAACCCTGATGCAAAAGGTAGATAAAAGATTAATGCAATGCCAAGCCGCTCTCCGAGAAAGTGATCGAGTCCACTCCTCTAACCCTAACTGGGTCTCCCGGATCACTCCTGGAGTCTGGCCAACCGACGAGGGGTCGGTAAAGGAATCTGGGCCTGCAACACCAACAACAATCTATGAGTACGACGACTCAGCAAAGCATAAACGACAATAAGTTAACACGTGCTGTATCTAGCAAAATAGTAGACAGTTAACAATTATCAATGCATAGAGATCATGTCCATATACTAGGCAGGTTGTGCATATAATGAAGCATGCTTTCAGAATCATGAAACAGATAAACTGGCTAGGTGGCTACTACATTTTCCATATTCTCCCTATTGAGCAGTCAGTACGAGAACACCATCGACCGGGCCAGGGTACGAATGTGTCTCTGGTTCCCGGGGTCCGGATTTCCAGGATAGGAGCACTCTGCAGAGGCAACAATCAAGCTACGCCAAGGTCAACCCCGTCAGGTATCCTGAGGCTGAGGCTGAGTAGAGCCAGACAAACAAGATCAATCAGACCATATGATGCACGTCAATTAATGTCCGTCAGTCGATCAGGCAGTGCAATACAATACAGTACATGTGTCACAGTCAGACAATACGGTATATGCATCATGCTGGATCAATACTGTTGCAATTAAATAATTACAAGTTGAACAAGGAACAAGACAAAGAACATGAAAGGCAGCTAATTCCACTCGGGATTTACCATGGACAGAGCCCTTAGGGAATATCCAATCGTTGCCCCAGCGCAGAACGTGTACCAAATGAATACGAGGGCAAAACCGAAGTCAATGTGCAATGCAAATCAGATTATTTTGCAGGAATCACGGTCTTTTACTAGCCAACCCTATCTTAGTTGTCCATTGTTACTAACAATGCATGATGAGGTAGTTTTAAGTTATTCGATACACAGTTGTTTCTTTTGAAAGTGTTGCACCGTATCCATAAATGTATATCGAAGTCCCTTAACCCAACACCCATGGGGAGGTGCTTAACAATTGAACAACACACATGAATGCATCATAGCCCGCAAGACCATTCATGCGTCCAAGGTAACCCGTTGGGCAAACTGTATAGTTCAGCAGTCCATGGGGAAGGCCCTATATGGTCTTAACATGAACCTAGAGGTGGCATTAAAGGTCTTATGGTGTTACAAGAATAAGGGAAGGAAAATGGGTAAGCATAGGTTTCAGTTGAACCCTAATTCCCTCGGAGCAGAAATGCATTAGAGCCGACCGGTCGGCTCTGAAGCCTAATCGGTCGAATTTCGGTTCTGGGAGTGTCCAATCGGTCGGACCCCAGTCCCGATCGGTCGGAAAACTGAGTTCTGTACCGAACAGAATAACTGTATTACATGCTTTTCTTTCGTGAAAACAACGTCCATCACGTTTATACAATATGCAAGGGCCGTCCAAACACCACATACTCGAGGGAAGGAGTAAAAGAAACACAACAATCCACATGTACCAACATGTATTCATCCCTACTGTGCTTATACTTGCCTTAAATGAACTCTTTTCGTAATTTTGCTATTCTTTGGCCCAAGCGATCCCGAAAATGCAATCCTAAAACCATGTGTGCCAAGAATAAGTAAAATAGAACCGGTGCATGCAGTGCAATCACAGTCTAAACACATAACGGAGACCGTGACTCCACTTCTCACCTTAAACCAACTGTGAAGATGAGACTAAACTCTTGTCCACGATGAAAAGACAGAGAAGACAAGATTAAAGACGAGGGCAGTGAACGAGAGAGAGACGTTAAGTCAAGAAGCTACTAGCGAACCCACAAAGAAGACGAGCAACCGGTACACGCTAATTTCCCCCTTTCTCTACGTTGATCGCAAGGAAGAGGAAGAAAAGGAGATGAAGAACAGGGAGAGAAACAGAGAGAAAATGAGAGGGAGAGGGAGCTAGCATGAGGAAGATGAGAGGGAGAGAGGAAGAGTCGGTGGTTATCCTTATATAAGATAAGGATTTGCAAATTTTATATCAAAGTCCAATAGTTTGGGCTAGTTATAGTTTGAGTCAATTAACGGTCCAATGGAAACAAACGACCTCATTTGCATGCAAGATAGTTACGAAAATTGACGAGCTCGACAAAATGCATGTGTTGACACCAAGATGATGCATGAATGATGAACTCGCACAAAATCAAAAATTACGAAAAAGGGCTTGAAACTGCTTAAACCACGTTTGACTCAACTCAATTCCATGTCTATGAACCAAGACAAATCTCAAGAGACTAAAACCACAAGCTTAACATAAATTCGCTCGAATTAGTACCGAAACTTCATTAATTAATCGTTAATTAACCATTAAACCGGATTAAGTAGGGCCGGAGTGTTACAGAGAGAATAGGGTGGCGGTAGTTTAGGCATTTTTTTATGAGTGTGCTGAGTTCTTTTTTGCTTTCATATAACAAATTCCTTTAAATACTATACAAGTGACAATCTAACTTGGACTGTGTGAATCCACCAAATTTGACTAGGTACGAACATCATGCTCCGAACTGCATCTTATTTTGAATTCCTTTTATTCGATTTAGGTGACAATTTTGTTGTAAAGATAGTGGATTATTTTTATTTTTTATTATACCAAGAAATCTATATTTAACAAACGACTTTAATCTTTCAGAATGATGCCTTAATTTATTCCACTACTATGGTAACTAAGATGAGTTAACACAGGCCTTTGCGTTGGCCGTGAGCACTGCAATGCTGTATATATATATAATAAGAATAGCCCTTTGTGAGAGAAAAATCTATTTTTTACCTTTTAGAATTGATTTAAATAGTTCTATTTTAGATATTGACCTAGATTTTGATACACCCTAACCTAACACGAGCTAGCCATTGATAGTGCAATGCCAGGCGAAGCCTAATTAATTTAGGATCTAGACTTGAAATGGCTTAGGTAAAACCGCATATCAGAGCCAAATTATAAAGCATATGGGCTAGGTCCATTCACTTGACAAATATACAGTTTGAGTTTGAAATATGTGCAGGGCCCAGTAATATACAAAAAATATATTTTTTTTATAATGATCCTAAATATTATGATTGATAACCAAAAGCTCCCATTTTGTAGAAGGTCTACCCCATGTGCCACCGTAATCCTCTATATAGCTCATAAGCAAATGGCCATTGATGCAATTATTCTTTTAGGTCTAAAAACACCCCTCTTTAAAAATTATTCATAGTGAGAGGTTGGTTAACCTTATGAGTTTTTGTATATTGGATTATTCCATTTAATTTTTTTCTATATAGTTTTTTTTCTCTTTATTGGGTTTACGGATTAAATAAGAAATTATCTAACTTTTTTTTATTCTTATTCTAATAAAAATCTACGATTACATTATTTTTTATTTAGTTTCTAATATGATATCTATTTTTTCAAGAGTGCACTAAAATATTTAAAATTATGTTTGTGTAATAAGTTTTCTGTTTGTCACAACCCGAGCCTAGGAGTTCGGGGGTTAGCAAAAGCCAAATTGATGACACACGTACTCCCGTGCCTGTACACGTAGACCAAGTCTAAATGCGCACGCACAAGGGAAGGTTCACACGTGCCAAACATGTACGCGGAAGCTGTAGATATCAAAACATCACACGAAACAATGTAGGAAAAGAATACGAAAACAGAACTGACATATATAGATAAAGGTTTTACAAAATGGAACATGACAAGTCTCAAAATATGAAGACTCAGATGCAAAGATGTCCATGGCGCTCTCTGATGGAGTGACTACATCCACTCCTCTAGTCTTGATGGGACCCCGGGGGTCTCACTTGGAGTCTAGTCGACCGACGAGGGGTCGGTCTGGGTATCTGAGCCTGCAACACCAAAGACAACTCGTGAATACAACGATTCAGCAAAGTATAAGCCATAACAAGTTAACACATGCTGTGTCTAATAAAATAAAGGACATCATGTAAATTAAAACAGGTCACATTCGTATACTAAGCTGTCATGCAAGAAAAAAACATGCCAAGCAATCAATGTATACATGCTGTATACATAACTAGTTGGCGACTACATTGCCATATGCTCCCAAAAGAGGGATCTTATATCCATGCAGAGAACACCATTGACCGAGCCAGGGTACGAATAGGTCTCGGGTTCCTGGGGTCCGGATTCCCCAAGACGTTTCTTTACTGCAGCAAGGCCATGAAAACTACACCAAATTCACCCCGTCGGGATCCTAAGGCTGAGGCTAAGTAGTGCCTGACCATACAGAGTCAATCATGAAAACCTTGAGTAAATCGTGACAAGCATATCATGCGTGCATATCTGAGAACATGTCTTATACGTGGATCATACATGCATACTCAAGGTACAGAAAACATAGTAACATAATCAACCATGTGAAAATAGCCGGAACAAGTCATCATGCTAAAGAGTAGAGATCAATAATCGGCATACAACATGTCATGCAAGCAAATCTTACCATATCGAATCAAATTCCTTTCCTAACCAACACTAATATGATTATCCAGTGTTTCTAACCGTGCATGATGACGAAACGGAAGGCCTTGCCTAAATCGAAGAAGATCGTCCCGTTGTAATAGTTAACACAGGCACGATATCGAGCGAGCCAATCCATTCCAAGGATCACATCGAAGTCTAGCATCGACAGCAGGATCAAATCAATGGGCAACTGATGACCTGCAATTTGCACGTCGCAATGGGGGTAGTATACACTACACTCCACTCACTTGCCAACTGGGGCAGATATAACCAACACGTATGGCAACGGCTTCGGCGGCTGCTGTAACCACTCAGCAAAATGAGATGCTACATAGGACCGCGTAGACCCCGAATCAAACAATGCTAACACCTCAACGAGCGAAATCAGAATAGTACCTTTAACCACCTGCGGATCCTCGGCACTCTCTTGGGTAGCTGCGTATGCACGAGCTGTTTGACGTGGCTGTCTCAGGCCTGGATAAGCTGACTGTGATTTGCTTGGAGCTGTAGACACACTGGATCTACCAGAAGCTGTAGCTATAGTGCTAGATGGCGGAGGCTGAGAAGGCTTATATCTGGGACAACTGACCATCATATGCTCCTTGGAACCGCAGATGAAGCAAGCTCCTGTCTTCCTCCAACAAACTTCGGACTTATGGCCCTTGCCATAGTGCTCATAGGTCAAACTGGCGGAACTGGAAATACCCTGCTGGCCTCTCATCTTCTTCTGTACTTGCCCCCGTGCACTGAATGGTGGTTGCCGCTTAGGATCAACGGCTCTTTCAGCTTGGTGGATGGCCTCAGCAGAATAGGCCGTGTCCACTGCATCATCAAACGTGGCCGGTTGCTGGAAAGCAGTCACATGGTGCATGTATCGGGGATGCAAACCTTCAACGAACCGATTCACCTTCCTTTCCTCGGTATTGATCATATCTGGAGCAAAATACGATAACTGAGTGAACTTATTCACATATTCTGCCACGGTCGTCTGCTGCTGACAGAGGGCTAAGAACTCGACTTCCTTGGCTCTAAACACATGAGCCGGGATAAACGTCCTTCGAAACTGTTGCTTGAACGTCTCCCAAACTGTCGCACTGGGCATGTTTCTGTATGAGTCCTTCACACTCTTCCACCAGGTCTTCGCGACATCTCTGAACATAGAAGCTGTTGAGCCGACTCTCTGCCTGTTCGTGCACACTACGGTCTCGAATACATCCTCTGTCTACTCTAGCCACTGCTTTGCCTTGAGTGGCTCTTCAGCCCCTAGAATTCCATAGCTCCTCTCTTGCAAAATTTATCGTAGAGGGCATTTGGGTCATTTTGTCTCGGCTGAAAGACCACTTGTTGGTCCACATGCAACTGGGCTGGTGCTTGGCTTTGCCTATCTAACATGGTTGCGACCTGCGCCTGCAAATTCTGCATAGACTGTGACTGAGCCTGTATGGACTGGAGTAGCATGAGGATGCTCTCATCGGTGCTCATTGCTTGGGTGACGGTGCGGAACCGCTTTCGTTATTTTCGGGATTATGCTGAGGACCTGAACCTGACACCATATCCTGATAAAATGAAAGAGGTTAATACACAAAGACAAAACGTTCCCGCCCAACTAACCCCCAAAAAGCTAGAAAAGCACCAAAAGATAATCGTATCCTCACTACATTCCTACATGCCTACATGCTTATCATCTAGGGCAAGGACGCTCTGATACCATACAATACGTATGTCACAACCCGAGCCCAGGAGTTCAGGGGTTAGCAAAAGCCAAACTGATGACACACATACTCCCGTGCCGGTACACGTAGACCGGGTCTAAATGCACACGCACAAGGGAACGTTCACACGTGCCAAACATGTACGCGGAAGCTGTAGATATCAAAACATCACACGAAACAATGCAGGAAGAGAATATGAAAACAGAACTGACATATATAGATGAAGGTTTTACAAAATGGAACATGACAAATCTCAAAATATGAAGACTCAGATGCAAAAATGTCCATGGCGCTCTCTGATGGAGTGACTACATCCACTCCTCTAGTCCTGATGGGACCCCGAGGGTCTCACTTGGAGTCTAGTCGACCGACGAGGGGTCGATCTGTGTATGAGCCTGCAACACCAAAGACAACTCGTAAATACAACGATTCAGCAAAGTATAAGCCATAACAAGTTAACACATGCTGTGTCTAATAAAATAAAGGACATCATGTAAATTAAAACAGGTCACATTCGTATACTAAGCTGTCATGCAAGAAAAAAACATGCCAAGCAATCAATGTATACATGCTGTATACATAACTAGTTGGCGACTACATTGCCATATGCTCCCAAAAGAGGGATCTTATATCCATGCAGAGAACACCATTGACCGAGCCAGGGTACGAATAGGTCTCGGGTTCCTGGGGTCCGGATTCCCCAAGACGTTTCTTTACTGCAGCAAGGCCATGAAAACTACACCAAATTCACCTCGTTGGGATCCTAAGGCTGAGGCTAAGTAGTGTCTGACCATACAGAGTCAATCATGAAAACCCTGAGTAAATCATGACAAGCATATCATGCTTGCATATCTGAGAACATGTCTTATACGTAGATCATACATGCATACTCAAGGTACAGAAAACATAGTAACATAATCAACCATGTGAAAATAGTTGGACAAAGTCATCATGCTAAAGAGTGGAGATCAATAATCGGCATACGACATGTCATGCAAGCAATTCTTATCATATCGAATCAAATTTCTTTCCTAACCAACACTAATCTGATTATCCAGTGTTTCTAACTGTGCATGATGATGTAGTTTTAAGTTATCCGATGCACCATTGTCTATTGTTGCATTGTATTACGTAGTGCACCGAAGTCCCTTAAACCAACACCCATGGGGAGGTGCTTAACAACTGGATAAAGGACATGAATGATTCGCAGCCCTCGAGATCATTCATGCGTTTACATAATCCATTGGGCAAGTCCATGTTGCCTACCTTCTATAGCAAAGGTCCTATGAGTCTCAAGTCTTCACTATCTTTCTTTTAGTTTATGTCTTCTGGCTCAGCCGTGGTTGACCTTACGGCTTAGCCGTAGAAGGCTTCACGGCTTAGCCGTGGCTGGGCCGTAGAAGAGTTGCTGATTTGCATACTCTTAGTTATTTTCAGGTGTCACCCTGTATTGACCTACAGCTGGGTCACGGTGGGGCTTATGGCTTAGCCGTAGTTTGTTTCACAGCTTAGCCATAGCACATTTTATGGCTTAGCCGTGCACGCACTGGGTCAAATTCTGAATCAATTATAGAAGAACGGGGAAGACACCAAAGTATCCAAAAACACATCTAAAAGAAGGAAATGAGCTCAAATTGGGCTGAAATCATACTAGGCATGCAAGATCATGAGAATCATCCAAAATCAAGCATATATCAACATGGGTTCATACCAATTATGCTTATACTTGCCTTAATGGGGTTCAAACACACCAATTGTTGTCCTTGGGGCTCAATTCCAACGTCCAAACACAATTCACAACTATCATACATGAAAAAGAGAGGGAGAACTCGTGAGCATAGTCATGTAAATTGAGAAATGAAAGGAGAGAAGAGAAAAGAGTGGGGGAGTTGAGTCGGTGATGGCTTATATAGATAAGTTTAAAGGCAAAATTGCAATGGAGTCCAAGGTATAAACCAATTTACAGTTCGAGTCAAATCCGAGTCCAACGGAACCATACGACATCTTTTGCAAATGACGTAGTTACGGAAGTTAACGAGCTCAATGAAAGACACGTGTTGACACCAAGATGCTGCGAAAATGACCATGTCTTATAAAAGTTAAAATTATGAAAAAAGGTTTGGTCTACCTAATCTAGGTCAAACTCAACCCAATTACATATCTATGACCCGCAACGAAATCACAATAGAAAAGCAAAACACAATTAGCAACTAAAACAACATTAAATAGTCGCTAAACGGGTCAAGCTGGGTCAGAGTGTTACACTGTTAATATTAATGTACAATTCATTTATATATTTATAAATTTTTTTAGTTAAAAATAATGCAACAATTAAACAAGGCCAACGCTCAAACAAGAACGCGGGCTCTGCAGCGCTAGTTATATATATTAAAATTCTTAGAACTAAGGCTTTTGGAGGGTACCACATCAGTGCTCCTTATTTTTCTTTTTTTCTAAAGCACCACATCATCATCTCCTATTTTCTCTCACTGTCCTTAACTCCCCTCAATCTTAGAGATTTGATCAAACTAATGGATACGCATTTATGACTATCTTAGAGATTTGATCAAACTAATGGATACGCATTTATGACTATCTTAGAGATTTGATCAAACTAATGGATACGCATTTATGACTATCTCAATATATACAGTTTCTAAATTTCAACTCAATATAGGTATCTACTTTATGCTCATGGGCACTGTATTTCCTCTACTCTACAAAACTTGAAATATCTTTGTGGGGTTTGCTGTCCCTCAGTTCCAAAAATGAAAGAAGAATAGAGTGAGAGATAAACACAATGCATAGATTCTCAGCTTCGAGTGCGAGGATTCTCTCTTCTTTCATTGGACGCAACAATCACCAGCATCAAGCCTTCTTCTCAACCTCTCTCCTCTTCGACGATACTAAAAAACAAGTGATGATAATGATTTCAAATTGATCTTCTTTGATTACTCATCCACGCATGAGATTTCTGTTTCTGTCTACTTCTCTCGTCCAATCGAGAGAGAGATCGATGGTTTTCATTATGCCGATTCAATACCCTCCCCGTCAAAAGATGAGGTTTCTTTCGCGCAATGAAATCAAGCGAGTTGCTTTTGAATATGAGCAGTTCAGATCCAGCTACCGGATCGGATTGCTGATGTTTTTATTCTAATAGTTTTGATGATCTTAAGAAACATTTGTGTTAGAAATCTAAAGCTTTCTGTGGATTGGATCTCTAATGAGGTCAGATCAACATTCAATTGAATGAGAACTGAGGGTTTTCAACCTGCGGCTCATCTGAGGGCCTTGAATGGCCTGGCTTGGTTGCTAGCACAGAATGATGAATCCAATGGTGTAAATCGCTCCGTTGCGAGTAAAATATGAGAAAGTGCTGGATGCCAGGACGTCATCATTTCTCCATAAATAAAATTGCTAATCACTTTTCGATCTTAGATTATAATGTGCACGATGTATGGTTGTTCCACTTGAATGAGCTAATTTGTTTGCCATCTTCCGTAATTCATGATTTGCAACTAAAACGTGACAGTTGTATCCGCTTACATCATCATTGTAGTTGCTTCTAATTGAAAATAGGGTTTTAAGTATGGTTTGTCTGTCTGCTTGATGATTGTGAAGGATGTGTTCTTTCATTGATTTATATGTGTTAATCATTATAGATTTTTAATTTGTACAATTAAAGATGTACCAATTGTCGCTATGGATATCATTATTTATATTGAAAAATATTATAATATTTAAGATATAATTGATTTTCTTAGCTCGGGTTCAGCACTGGTATTGTTGCTAATATGCTCCTATAGCAATATGATTACCTCATCAATACAATGTCATGTTCATATTGTTGGATTAAATATTTTGGATGTGTGAGTTCTTGTTACCTGGCATGTTTCATCACATATGCAAGTCACCATTAGTCCATTACCTTGCACACGGAGTTGTATCTTGCGTCCTCACATGTGTGTGAGTGCCAATTACCTTACACGTGTGAGACACGTGTGTGAGTCGTATCCATATCCAAAACCCAGCCCCTCAGCTGGGTTATACAAAAATAGAAGGAAAAAAAATAAAATAAAATGGTTAGGATGGGATGAGAGGTACGCATCATTGATGAATGAGATGTCCCACCCAGGAGATCAACATATAAAAGGATAATCAAATAGTCTAACCACCCAATTCATGATTATTCCAGTGTTGTGAAAACCAGACCAGAGGGTGAACCAACGGACAGTTTATCCAAACATCTATTAACGTGATTCAACTGTTTAAAAAAGAAAACTTAAGATAAAAATAACCAATTTAAAAATATCAATAGCTAAACCTGGCTCAATTTGACACTCATAGATTACACATATTTTCTTCTTCTTATTATTTTTTAACAGTGGATTGTGGGGGCACATATCTCAATATCTCCCTGCCTCATCCCCATGTAGGGGTGAACCCAAGTATGGGCATAGGTGTGATTACGCCCATTAAATTACAGTGCACTTTCAAAACCTATATGAAAATTCTAAATTCACCTTAAAAATACTAATAATAACTGTAAATCCACCTTCAAAATCTATTTGAAAATCCTTAATTTGTCCTCAAAACCAAACTCCCTGTTAGAATCCGCACCCCTCAACAAAAAATCTTGCATCTGCCACTGGTCTGATGTAGGCTGCACTAGGCATACACCCAGGAAACCCATGCACAATCTCGGTTGGTAATGCACTTGATAAACACCCGCCACTGCTCTGATGTAGGCTGCACTAGGCAAACACCCATGAACCCCATGCACAATCTCGGTTGGTAATGCACATGACATACACATGCACTTTTCGATTCTACACAAGAAGTAGGCTGGCAATGCTCTAGTCTGATTGTTAGAAATATCTAAATCATACAAGTAGTGTGCCCAGTGGTCTGCCCATGGTAAGATTCACCGGATGAGTGGTCCAATCCATACCATTGATGGTGCTTTAATGAACCATTTAGGATGGCCAAAGATTTAAAAGCTGAGCTAGTGAGAAATAACGTAAGTTTTCAAAATAAATAAATAATGGTTAAAACTGAGCTCAGTAGGTAAGAAAATTTTAACGTGGACCCAGAATCAAAATGCCTACGTCACGTTTGTTTCTCTGGAAATGAATTGAAAAAATGCGTTATACTGACTAAAATGAAGAAATAAAATTTTTACACACGAATGACCATCAAATAATCTTCCTTTGATGGACATTGAATAACCAGTAATTAATCTAGTAGATTAAATCCCCGATAAATCAAAGGTTCCTTCGATTGAAAAAGCTTGCTAGGCATCACTAACAAATTAAGTAAGGCTAGGCAAAGTTGTTCTGTAAAATGTTTCCAATAACATGAGAATTATTTTCAGAAATGGCCAACCCCCTTGCATCCAAATTGAGATTAAGTGAGAAAAAACCTCATAGCTACTGTGGCAAGACCTGATATCACCATGAGCAGCCAGGCATACACTACCCACGTACATAGCTCGCTGCCCACTAGTGAAGTGGCGAAACCAAGGTCACCGTGGAGTTGGATCCAAACTCCTGGCTTCGCCTTACGACGCTTTGAACCGCAGCATAAGCCACGACAGTTTTAAGTGGACTACCGTTGACCTTAAAATTAGAACCTGTGATCTCTCTCTCACACAAGTGTCCCAGGGACATCAAGTTGTTCAGTGTCAGAAAAGTGAGACCACAAAAATTTACATGACCCACAGGCGATGCCACAAAGACGTCAAAATTTTTTGTGCCATGCAATGTTCTAGGGTGAGGAAAGGGTTACTGGATAAGAGTTTGACCATTAAGGGCCAACTGGAGCCGACAGACTTCGTACTGCTCCTTAGAATATAGCCTGGGTGGCTATATTATAAAAAAAAAAAATCTATTTTCACCAACGGCGACAACTTAATCCCTGATCATGGTTCCCAAATGACTGCAGTCAGCTTCATTGCTGATACTCCTGTTCCTCAGGTAATGTATCATCACCTTGCTATAATTTCATGCAAATTTCTTAAACTGCAAGATACAGAGAATCCAATTCATGCATTTTGAAAATGAGATGGCCGGGTATTCATTTCTAGCTCAACTGATAAGAGTTTCAAACTCAATCTTCAATGATTTTTCATGAAATGAAGATGGGTACACCTCCCTGATAGCAAGATTGAATGGTCCTCATTCCTCATTTATGGGGACCTATGTTAATTTCAGACAAATACCATTTTTCATAATGGCCAGTAAGGATCATCTGTTCAAGATGCCTCTTCCGGTGGCTCATTGCCACATTATGGTCGAGAAGCAGACTATGACCGTCTATACAGTCCACCTGCTGGAAACTCGTCAACTAAAGCATAAGTTCTCTTAAGTGATATGTAACCAGAAAAATTACGGCTAATGGCATCACTTTGCAACTTAAAGAGTCAGTGATCAAACACAATCCATGCTTCAAAATAGTTACAACCAACTTAAAAGTTTTCTTGCTTTATTCCATGACAAACTCATGCTCACTCACCAGGCTGTTGTAACAACAAACTATGCCTGAAGGCCAATGACACCTGAAAAACAGAGAACGTTGTAGTTGGATTACCCCACCAAAAGATAAGAACTTGATAAAGAACAAAATAGCAAGCAGAACCAAGTACTCACCACAGGCAACTCGACCTCCGGCATTTCCAGTGCTCTTGCTGAGTTCATGTCCACCTTTCAAAACAAATACAGTTAGTTAATAAGTAAAAGAACAATGAACTTCATATGTCACTAATTTGGAATCAAAGTAACTAGCACAAATACCATTTTGTGGCAAGGAAACTGCCTCCAAAAAAATACAAGGTTCCCCAATCAAGTATCATTACTTAAGCAAATTCTCTCTCTCTCTCATATTATGAGAGATTTTGTTCATAGAACTGTAGAAGTAAAAACAAAAACAAAGAAAGAAAACAAGGGAGACCAAACCTCGATATGAGAAGAGGCTGCCATCAAAACGAAGAAAAAAAGGGCCTAATATAATAAAACGCTCTTTGCCAAAGAATCAGGTAGGGGCATTATCAGGGAAATTACCTTGGGGGGCCAATATAAAAAAACAAAACCAAAAATTTCTATAAATTTGGGGGGTTTTCCAATTTTTTTTGTGGTTGATGTAAAAAAAGGAATAAAATTTCTTATAAACTGTTCCAAATTTCTCTTGCCCCCACCTAATTCTATCTCTAATGGCCACATAATAAATCCTTCAACTTATCCAAAGGCCCAGTTCTCCAAGGACTAGTACCAGAGAGGGATCTACCAACCCAATGGTCACCTTTTACCTGAATAGGAAAAGAACAAAAAAAGCAAGCCTCACCACCGTGCCAATACAACGTGATATGTTGGCTAGTCTGAGTGTCCGGTTATCAGTAGCCCATGGCTATGCATTCCCACTAATGTCCAAGCTAGAAAACCTACAGATGGAATAAGCAGATGACTACCCTAAAGCAAGCTCTCAATGATTTGATTTCCAAATGAAGTCTAAAATAGAACACTGATAAGTTCAAATCAAGGTTTTAAAAGTTGGACTCAGGGTCAACTATACTCGACCAATTTGCATGAGACTCGGCCAAGAAAAACTTAGTCGTGTGATGGCATGAGACTCAGTCAAGTCAACCCTTGAGCACAATAACATTTACAAAAAAGAAAATAACAAAAAATATAATAGAAAGAAAAGTATGTTCTATGAATCTAGATTTATAAGACTGGAAGTAACAAACAACGAATTTAAGTAGCAGTGTACCACTCAGAGCCTACTCCCAACTACGTTGGAGTATCAACTATCATCAACAGCAGCATCATCATCATCATTACCATTATCATCATTTTGCTCACACAGCCATGTCCCAACCAGTTGATATACAGCTGTGAGTGTGTTTTTCCACTGACAGTGGGGGGTATTTTTTGGGGTGTGGGGGGGTTTGTTTTTAAGGCAATCATGTGCAAGATACATCATATACAAAATGTTTTAACATTACCCTTCCCAAGATCATCAGGATCAGCATGAACAACAACAGCCCTTCCCACAATCGAATTTGGTCCAGTGAGAGGAATCTGGAAAAAGAAAAACAATGCTCAGGAGACAAACATGAACGGCAGAACTAATAGAGAACTACAACTGAATGCAGAATGAAGCATAATGAAAATGATGGATACCTGGGTGTCAGTTATGCAGAGCGTAGCAGTACCTGAGACATAATCCATGACAAGATGCTGGTGAGAAAAGGGCATTCAGCATAAAGCTTAACTGGATGGTGAAATTAAATGAGGAAATCTCTAATGTCTACTCTGAAAAATTACAAGCGCCTACAAAACCCAAACTGTGCATCGATGGGGTTCTTCAGAAGCATGATTATGCAGTCATCTAATCATGGATCAGAAATACCACAAAGTTTTCCACCACCAGATGATACTAACTATTCATTTTTTTTGTCCATGTGAAATGTGGACCATCGGCTACAATTACCCAGTTGTAATCCAGTATAATCCAAATGTGTCAGATAATAAAGAGGAATGAATACCATCTTCCCCAACAGTAACATTCCCAAGATCACCCGCATGGCGGTTTTCATCCTCAGGAGCGCCATGTTCTTTCCCAGCAGGATTGAAATGCGGTCCTAAACATTAAACAATAATCATCAAAACAAAAAATCCATTACAATAAACCAATCTACACATGATTCAGATGAAGAGGAATTGAAAGATGAACAATAAACCAATATACCAGTAGACATGCACCCATTTGTAGTGTCCCCAAGAGCATGCACATGGAAACCATGTAACCCAGGTTTCAGGCCAGAGAGGCTTGCATTCACATTAGTGGGTCCTGAAAGGAGGACAAAACCATGTTCACAATGAAATCAGAGAGAATATATATATTGCATCCAACTTGGTATTGAATTCCTAGGAATTCCTACTAAGTGGGGTTTCACCAAAACAGTGAAGGGTCAAAGCTAGGGAGAAATAGATGTGACCATCACTTTCTTGGGCTTCAATTTACCAGTTTCAATTCCTACTAAGTGGGGTTTCACCAAAACAGTGAAGGGTCAAAGCTAGGGAGAAATAGATGTGACCATCACTTTCTTGGGCTTCAATTTACCAGTTTCAATGGTGGGTAATCAGTTCCCATCACAACAAACATCCTTTCATGATCCCGTGTCTATATATTAACAGATCATACTAACAAATATGCCCTAATCTCCATCTGAAAGGTTTGATTCAAGATCAAGATGAGAGCTTACCATCTCCCTCCTGTGTGAAATAAACAGTGCCGCTGACTCCCTCATTGCTAGCCAAAACAGCCACAGCCTTCACCATTTCCGGGTCTTCTTGTGATCTGACCCAAAACAGAGAAATACAAAGCAAAAGCAGAATCTCAAGTCAGAGAATCAAAACCAAGGGAAGATCAACAGAAAGGGAAAGTTTTGAAGAGAAACCCTAGATCAATCTGGGGTTTTTCAAGGCAGATTGAGGGAAAGAAAGCGGGGGGAACAAGGCCTTAAACCCTAGATCGGATCAGAGAGGCATGAGAAGGGGTTTTAGTTTTAGATCAGGAGCTACCTCAGAGAGCCCCTGTCAGAGGGAGCAGAGAGAGAGAGAGAGAGAGAGAGAGCAGGTGAGTGTGGAGAAATCTAGAAAGATGAGTGAGTGATATGCCCTCTCACTCTCACCCACTCCTCAGTCCTCACCAACAGCAGGAGAAATGAGGGGCGACACGTGTCCTATTGGTCAACCCGAATACAGGAGATACCTAATGCAGGGATGGGATATGGGTCAGTCAAAACCCGGATTCGACCCGAGTGACACTATACACTAGAAATTTTGCCTTGGATGACCACTGTAAAATTGTAAACTTTTTGGAGGGGTCAATGTAAAAATCCCATAAAAATTTGCTCCATATAAATACATATTTTGAATGTTTTGAATGTTGAGATTTGCTTGAGATACAATGGGTGTTTTAAACTCTTTAGGTTTTTTTTTAATTTTTTCTTGGGTGGTGGTGGCTTTTGTGGTGCGTCGGGTGGCTTTTTGTGTGTGGGGGTGGGGGGGGCACTGTAGGAGCGAGTTGTGGGGTCACCAGTTGAAACACAGTTCAATTGTCATTCCTACCTGTTTGATACAATGATACATGTGAGTCGCACCTTTTTATTTTATTTTTTATTAGATCTTACCGATAAGGCCACGGAAGATATTTATTCATCTATTGACTATTGGTGCTTCTTGCTTTTTGCAATGGTTGAGGTGCACCTTTCAGGGACCAGCATTTGGTGAAGTTTAGGTGCAAAGAAAATGGTTGAACTTTGTCACCGTAGGACACTCAAATGGTTCATCTATAGCATCTCTTGGGTGACCTATTAGGTGTCTTTCTAGAATATATAAGAGAAACAGAGAGAGAAAGAGCGAGTGTGTTGTGATTACAAATCGCTAATTTAGTGTCTCTTCCTACTCATCAAATAGAGGGAAGCATGGATATTTCCTTTGCGCTATATGTGGCTCCATGGTAGTGTGGCTACCCATGGAGATCAATGGATAGGAATTGTGAACCGTTTACAGCTCTAACATACATGACAAACTAGATACGTCACCAGAGAGAGGGAGACACATTACCTGCATCTGCTAGCAAGAGTAAGAATTGCTAGAATCATAGGAAGGACAGCCATTTATAGAATTGCTAGAATCATAGAAGGACAGCTATTTATCTCAAGTTTGTGAGTCCTCTTATCACACCAAGAAGTTCAGGTGTGCACCATTTTAAGGCCTCATTATTAATAGGGTCTAGGATCCAGTCCAGTTGAGTGCATACTGGGAGACTACAGATGTTCATGGATCAGGCGCCCACCCCACGACACACTATATTGGGCTGTATTTGGGATGTGTTTTGAGCGGCATGAGCTCAATGTCGGATTTGTTTCTTAGCCCGAAAATGACCGGGGCCTGGGACTATATTTGCGTAAACTTGCATCATGGTCTGACATATTTTACTTAAGTACATACATTTTGTAATTGGATTAGGGCCTAAGCCTTACTTTCAGACCGATGTTCTGAATCCAGGTCAAATGTTAACCCAATTAATAAAAGGACTGGGCTGGGCTTGGACTGCTTCAGCCCAGCACAATTCAGGCCATGAATAATTCTGAGGATCAATTTGGAAAATGGACACTCGGTAGAGGAATCATGAAGAACTATTTAGATTTGAATAGATAAAAATTAATATATATAGATCATCTTAAAAAAATTATCATGATTAAATAATTAGACATTTTTTATTTATCAAACAACAATTTCACCATAGAATAGGTGTTTTCTCTATTCCCTTTTGGAGAAAATTTTCTCCCTTTACTTTGACTGGATAAAAAATTCTCTTTCCTACTTTTCCTGATCTGCATCCATGGGCACATTAGCAATGAGAAAAAGATAAGTGGAGAATCGACGTTAAATGGAGATATGAGGAGAGAAATAAGAGTGGAGAATCTCCTTAAGTTAGAGAAAATAAATATATAACAATTAGAATACTGTGTATCTTCTAGGAAACTGTAGGGAAGATCCCTCCCACAGTTAAATAAAAAATCAAACTACAGAGAAGCAGCTGTCTTAATTGATTACATGGTTTCATTGCACTGATAACTAACAAATGGAAATAGAGAAGACAGAAGTATGAATGAAAGAATAAATGAATTGAACTAAATGTGATGGTGGGAAAAAAATCCAAATAAAAAGCCTCAAAGTCCCAAGACAAACTGTGTTTTTAGATCAACAGAATCATCAATCCCTCAGTGAGAAGCCTCCCATAGTGGTGATTCAATCCCCATCTTCCTTAGCTCTTGCAAACCTCTCTCAACTGCAAGTTTAACAAGTACTGCAATAATATTAGAGAACTAAACAGCACCTATCATTTTTCTATTATTAGGTGTAGAATATGCATGCCACAGTCAAACTTGTAACAATAATAAGTAGCCCCTAGACTGCAAAAATAAGTAGACCCTTGTGCAAATTTTGGGCCCACATGATATAGGAAAGAATTAACTATTGAAAGCTAGGGAAGGAAAATGACATTCAGATCAATGGGCCTGCCTCCTTGCATTATAAAATCTAAGTGTGTTTTGTTAGCTTTATTGATGAGGAGAAATCACAGGACCCAAAAGTTATGCCAGTAACTTCCATCCAGCAAAAAAAAAAAAAAAAAAAAAAGAAAGGAATCTCGCTAATGTGGAATGAAGGCATTATAAATATTATCATGACTCCATTTATGCAATTTGGTAGACTTCTAATTTTTCACTTTTTCCCCGCCGAATCAATATTGACAGTAAACTTTATCATTCATCGGGAGGGGGAGGAGACAGAAAAATAGTATCCCACACAATATGGTTTCTGGATTCTGCACCCACCACCTTCTCCTCCCCATGCATCACTGGGACAGAGAATCAATCTATTCTTCCCAAATATTCGAACAGCTTGCAAATTGAAGTGCATAAAAATATACGCTTAGTTTATGTGTAGTGTGCCATTGTCAGAAAGCATATTGAATACATAAAAACCTAGTCATTAGTGTAGGTCAAGTACAAGTTCACCAGTTCACATAAAAGGAAAATGATGACTGTGTAAATTACCTTCAACTGCATCTTGTGGGGTGGGTGACCGAGTACTACTGTTGATCCAAAACTGCAACCGCTCATCCACAATATCTGGGTGCAACCCATTAATCTTGGCTCTTCTCCAAAAACATGTAAGCCAAGCCTGCAGAATTAAATGAATCCATGAAAAAGGCTAATGGTTTTTTTTTACTCTTATGAAATCTCATCAGAATTTAAATAAATTGCTGAAAGAAACAACTACTGGAATGAATGGTTTTTCCTATTGGGACTCCTGCACTCCTGCAATGACTGTGACTAGGTGGTTAGGATTATATTACCTTTCGTTTGAGTGTTGAGTTGGTCTAAGGCCTAGATTGAATCTATGGCTATTTTATCTTTCAGTCATATCTATCCAGCAATAAAGAAGCCAACCACAGTTTTCTTGTTTGCTTTCTTCTAATTATGATTTGTGCTAGCCAGCCTTGGGTGTTGAGTGGTTTGACTTGGAAGAAGGCTTAGAGGGTACCCTATTGTTGTGAGGGACATCAATTCCTCAGATGAGTCATTCTTTCTACAATTGACTAGGCTACCTATCTTTAGAGATGTATACTTCAATAGTAAATATTGACTAAAATAGAATTCATTTCCTCATAAATCAAATTCAAAGTAGCTAGTGTAAATAATGTCCTTAAACACAAACACGAGCATAAAAAATCAAGAACACCCTAACAGAGCTCCATTAGACCTGCTTGAAAAGCACATCTTCACACTCCTCTTCGCTTAGCTCTGAAAAGACATTTAAGTACAATTTCAGTATATAACTACAAGAGAAACTGATTTACTAATGGCAGGTCAAGCAATATAAAAGAAAATTTGAAAGAAATATTGAAACCTGTCCCATAAATAAAATATAAGCATATTAACTCCCATATCAATCATACAGAAGCAGTTTAGTATCTATTCGCAAAGTCCCCCGGTGTTTCCTCATATATGAACTAGATGAAGACATTGTAAACATAATCTCTCTAAGAGAGAACAAAAGAGATCCAATTACCAAATGCTTCTGCAGAATTCTGGCCTTCATTTTGTAGCTTTTGTTCTGAAACATTGCAACAACGATAAAGGGCACTTATCAGCTGGAAAAGAACAAAGTAGTACCAATAATGTCAGGACTTATGAAAAAACCAGAACACAAAATGTCTCCATAGAGAGGAAGACTGGGTTCTAAGGTCTAACACAAGACATGTTTAGTGCACAATTTCATACAGATGAGTCTTGTAAGTTCACTGGTCAAGCCCATTGATCTCACAAGCTCAGCCATGGACAGAAGCTTCCTTAAAACCTAGTAGCTCGTCAAATCCTGGCCAATATTCTTCGCCCAAAGTTATTATTGAAAAGAAGAACAGCATTCAGAACAAAGAACAATGATCAGAACAAAGAACAGAGGATTTTTGTGGAATTTCCATCCTTTGTACCATCATTTTAATAGTGGATCAAAAAATAATAAACCATTAATGTAGTACAGCCACATTTACATTCCAACCATATTGATGTATTAGAACCCTATGGTTCCATTTCTTCTTGGGCTTGGGACCAGCTGTAAACACTGGCAGAGTTCTGTTGAATATATGCATAAGCTAATTTAATCAGACTTACCAAAATTTGATCGTCGCTGTTGAGTCATTGCAATCACCACAGCATCCTCTACCTTTGAAACAATCAAATCCATAACGAAAAATTATTAATTAGAGGGTGAGAAAAATTATTTTCATTAGGATACATGTGCATTGCAAAATTATATTGATTGATAGCACATATTGGAGGATCAAAGGACCAGAGTCATCAGCAATCATCACCATCATCAAAGCCTTGTCCCAATTATGATGGAGTCGAATACATAAATTATGTTTCTCCATTTTGATCTATCCTAAGCCAAATCCTCAGATAAGTTACATATCTTCAGATCTATTTTTTCTACCTCCATCCACGTTCTCTTCGGCCTAACCCTTGCTAATAGTATTCTACTCATGCAAGTTTCTGTTTGTGTGATATGAGGAAAAGAGGGGAGGTTTTTAGCATGTCAGCCTTGTTTCAAGTGCTATTTCAAAAATACTTGAATTTCTAAAATTTCCATATCAGCAGTTAAATAAGGGAGAATCACCGCCACTTCCCACCACCACCATCATCTAAGCCTTCTATAGAGACAATGTAACTTAATTTACCCATCTTTGCAAATGACAGTATTATTGTCCCCACAAGTGTAACATGGTGGTAGGTCACATTATTGTAGGGAGTACTACCAAGGCTCAACCCCGGTTACATTGTTGATAAACAGCCATGCCAGACATGTGGTAAGCTATGATACCCGGATACCTCATTTGACCTGGGGTATCCATACC
The DNA here is from genome assembly GCA_037013555.1 of Sextonia rubra. Taxonomy (NCBI): domain Eukaryota; kingdom Viridiplantae; phylum Streptophyta; class Magnoliopsida; order Laurales; family Lauraceae; genus Sextonia; species Sextonia rubra. The sequence continues at coordinate 9,401,285 of JASUAD010000007.1, read as the reverse complement.
AATACAGTTTGATACGGATACGGATACAGGATACGGCAAGATACAGTTGAGATACAGCTTACTATTTTAGGAATGACTGTCTTGTATTTAATGAAAAGAAAAAGGCAAAATTGGAGGAATTTATTCAAAATTGAGCTAGACAACGAATCTCGTTTGAAATCTTTGGTTTTAACTTCAAAAGAGAACATTCATTTTTACATTCAGGCCCCTTTGTTTTATTTTAATATTGCAAAACTAAAAACCCACCGTATATTTGATGGTTGTTTTCCCCCTTTCACTCTCATATTTAAAGTTCTACCATTTTATTTACATTTTTTTATTGGATGGGGAAGTAGCCTTGCTTGTCCTGTCATTCAATGTCCTTCCTTTCTCAATTTAAATTATATTTTCCTCTCCTTGAAAAGTTGAAATTTCTCTCCCTCCCTCTATTTTAATTATGAGCTGTGATTTTTTAAAATTATAAATTTGACCATATCACCCCACTTTAGACTGAGATTTTTAGGACCCACTTCTAGTAGTTAGTCATGTATGATGTATCACATACTACTAAAATGTGATATTCATACCAGTATCCGTGTCTTATCCCGTGTCCATATCGTATTTTAAGTAATACCGTACCCGTATCCGTGTCCTAAATTTCTGGAGTTGCCATGTCGAATTTCAGTTCCCCGTACCGGTATCCGTATCCTTGTTCATATCTAGGCATCATAGGTGGTAAGCCTAACAAAAAGAAAAATGACAGTATTAATATACACTAATATTGTCCTAATCTAGTCTGCTCATGCACACATTTCACTGTGGTTATGCATTTATAAACAAAAACTCATACAATAACAAAATTTTGTGTTGACATTTTAACCATGCATATGTTAGGTGTCCAGTTTGCCTGGTGCCTACATGATGACACACCTGTCCATGTCAAAATTATGTCTTAGTAGAAATTAGACAATGATAAATCATCAAGAATAAAGTAACAAGCAATAACGAAATAATTGGGTAAAAACAACACTTTGGTCACAGTCATAGAATGAAACCTTCAGTAATGCTAATTCACGCAGGCCTTTTTCAACTAGAAGCATGTTCTCAATATTTCCCTCTCCTGCTAGATCATTCACATTACTTAGAGCTTTATCCCTTTCTTCTGGATCACCTTTCAGATTAAAGAAAACATACAAAAAAAAATCAATAAGAATACATATCTAATTATGGTTTTCCACACACAGACACACAAAAAATACTTTAAGACTAACCTATAGAGTCTTCCTCTTTAGCTTTCTGTCCAGCAGATAAGACAATTTCTAGAGGAAGAGGGGCAAAGGCAGACCAATAGTCAAGTTTGGCTCCCGCAATATCTGCATGGATACCTAAAGAAGGAATTTTGTTAAGGACAAAAAAGGAAATGGAAGTTGGAACAGAAAGAAGAAAAGGAATTTAGAGGTGCTAAAACAACTTATCACGTATTCAACAAACAAAGAATTTGTGTGTTCCTTGATAATAAAATATTGTTTTCAATCCCTAAACTGTTATAATGTATTTACAATATTCTCATGTTCAATTGTTTGTGTATAAATAGTTATGATGTGCAGATATGCCATGAATACGGCAAGGACACGCTATGGACACAGCAGGGACATAGATTTTACACACAAAAAGTGAAGTGTCAGATAAGATACAATACGACATGATCCATTGGCCATTTTGAAGTATTTGTGCATCATAGATAAATAGTGCATACTGGATAGAATGTGGTTTGTGTAATTTTTGTCCCTCAGCTGTTATTTTGAAGCTATGATCAATAATTGTTTGTGTAAATTTATATATAGAGTTTCTGCATATGCTCCATATTTTTATGAAAAAAGAATAATTCATTCGCATGCAATAAATGGGGCCTACAGTTACTTGATACATACCATTAATCTGATGGGTCCAACTGTAAACAGGGTCCAGGAGTCTCTCAATAAGACAATTCTAACCTACCAATATTTTTTTTTTGGCCTTTCTGAAATTAATCCTAACCTTTCAATCAGTGCCCTTCACACATTTATGACCGGAATAAACCTAACGTTCAACATGAAAAGTGTTAATATTGGACAAACGACATCCACCAATTTTGTTCAGTTCCAGGTCATGGTATACTGATGATGCCATCCAATTAGATGGGATATGGTTCCAGGAAGTAAGGTATATTGTTGTTGAAACACTGAAGTCCGTCAGATCAACAATCTGGATCACCATACTATAGGAGCCAAATTTAGAGGGTCAAGTCCCAAAAAATGCTTTGACTATCCTTGCTGCAAGGATTTTATAATTCCTCTATTTAACTGTAATTATGCTCTGAGTGCCGCTGAAGGTAAGGCAGGAGGATTAGCCATCTTCTGAATGAAGAAACTGATTTAGGTATAATAGAAATAGATAAGTATTTTATTAATTGTGCTATAGATAACAGTAATCCAGATTTGGAATGGACAGCAACTTTTATTTCAGAAATTTTGGGATAAATTGTATGAAATTGGTGAATACAATAGAGGATCATGGATGATTGCAGGGGACTTAAATGAAATATTTGAAAAAGCTGAAAATGAAAGAGTCCGGGGGGGGGGGCGCGGTGGGGGGCGCTGTGGGTGGGGTTGTTTGGTGGGGATTGTTTATTCAGAAAAAACTAGTTTATGTCCTGATTCTATGGCAGCTCATGGATTGTTTGACCTTGGATATAATGGACCATCCTTCACTTGGACTAATAAAAGAAAGGGTTGGGCTCTGGATAAGGCCATAGGTAACATTCACTGGAGAAAGAGGTACTCAGAGGAATCTTTTTATTTACCTTAACTGTGGGAGGTTCTGACCACTCTCCAGTACCTGTTTCTTGAAAAAATAAATAAACAGAAACTCCCCCCTCCTTTTAGATTCTATAGTACGTGGTTTAGGGATGAGGAATGTGAAAAAATTATTAAGAGAAGATGGGAAAACATGAATAAGATAGATAATCCATGTAAAACTTTATTTTTGTTAGGAAAAGAGGAACTTTATTGAGCTTAGTAAAAGTCTGGAAGAATTTCTTTGTAGTGAAGAGGAACTTTGGAGGCAAAAATCAAGGGAATTGTGGTTAAAGGAAGGGGACAAAAATACCAAAATTTTCCACACTAGTACAATCAATAAAAGAAAACAAAATAAAATAGAATTGATTAAAAATTCTGAGGGTTTTTGGTTGAGAAATAGGGAAATGAACTTTGTAGTCACCTAGCTAAAATAATTACTAGTAGTGGATATAGGGACCTATCTACTAACAAAGAAGTCATCAAACCTATTTTAACTAAAGAAGAAAATGAGAAAATAATCTACTATTCCATTGTTTGAAGAAGTCAAGGCTGCTACTTCTCAGCTAGGTAATCTTAAAGCTCCAGGTCCCGATGCTTATCCAGCTAATTTTTTATCAACGTATGTGGGGGACCATTGGCAAAGATATTGTTTCCCTTGTTCAGAATTTTTTTAGAGATGGTCTTTCCCTTCAAAAAAATTTTAGAGATGGTCTTTCCCTTTAAAAAATTAAAAAAAAAACTTTATTATCCTCATTCATAAGAAAAATATCCTGCAAAATGCTGATGATTTTAGACCCATAAGTTTATGTAATGTGAGCTGTAAGATTATTTCTAAAGTCATGGCCAATAGACTTGGAGAAATTCTTGATAAAGTTATTAGTCCTTACCAAAGTGCTTTTGTTAAAGGTAGAATACTAACAGACAATTATATAGTAGAACATGAAATTCTGCATTCTTTTAAAAGGAAATTGAAAAATAAATCATTAGCCCTTAAGTTAGACATGGCCAAAGCCTAAGATAGATTAGAACGGGAGTTCTTGGAAGAAGTTTTAGTTTCTTTTGGTTTTCATAATAAATGTACCTCCCTAATAAATGAATGTATCTCTTCTGTTTCTTTCTCTATCCTTTTGAATGGGTCTCCTTTTGGGAATTTTAGGCCTTCTCGTGGTATACGACAAGAAGACCCATTATCTTCTTATCTTTTTATTATAGCCGCAGAGGTCCTCTCTAAACTGTTGATCAAAGCAAAAGAAGGCAAAATTAATGGGATTAGAGTTTCTAGGAAATCCCCTAATGTCTCATATTTATTTTTTGTTGATGATAGTTTTATTTTTTGTGATGCCTCAATAAGGGAAGTCATAGAGATTAAAGATATTCTTGATAACTATTGCATGATTTCAGGTCAGATGGTTAACTTTAACAAATCGGCGGCTTATTTTAGTAAAGGAGCATGTCAACCTAGATGTAAAAAGCTCACCTCTATTTTAGGTGTCAGAATTATGAATGAGAGTGAAAAATATCTAGGAAACCCTATTCTCTTCAAGGAAATAAAAGTATTTTCTTTGATTTTGTTGTCTCTAAAATTAAGAAAAAATTCAATATTGGCAAGGCAGCACTTTATCTCAAGCAGGAAGGAACACTCTTGTTAAATCTGTCATGTCTTCATTACTTGTTTATAATATGTCAGTGCTTGAGTTACCAAACAAGACCTTGGATTCTTTGGCTAACATGATGAGAAAATTCTGGTGGGGAGATGGGCTTGACAAAAACAAATTTCATACTATAAAATGGGATGTGTTATGCAAACCCATTGAGGAAGGGGGGCTTGGCATTAGAAAATCTAAAGAGATTAATATGGCATTATCAGCCAAAACTGCTTGGAGATGCATAACAAATGAAAAATTATTATGCACCAAGATTATCAAGGCTAAATATTGTCCTAATAAATCTTTGTGGGAGGCTAAATTTAACACGGGAAATTCTTGATTTTGGAGAGGCTTTGTAAATGCAATCGATTTTATCAATAATCATATAGAGTGGGATTACAGGGAATGATAAAAATATCTCTGTTTGGAATTCTAGGTGTATACCTTGTGATAAAGGACTTAGAAAACTGTTCTCCCAAGTCTCTAATCCTCATCTTAGAGTTAAAGATCTGTGGAATGACAATAGAACTTGGAATCTTAATTTGATTTCAAATACTTTCAATAACAATAAAGATGTGGAAGACATATCCAAAATTTATCTCCAAAGATCTGAAATTAATGATAAAAGAGTTTGGCCCTTTACAAAAGATGGAAATATCTCCACCAAATCTATTTACAAAATTCCCTCCTCTACGGGTGTTAACATTGATAATGGTCTTGTCAATTGGAAGAGTTTTCTGAAGATCCATGTCCCCCAAAGAATTTGTCTTTTTGGTTGGAAATACCTCCATAAGGCAATTCTTGTTAGAAAGTGGAAGGGCCCTAAAATTAGATCTGGATCCTCTATATACCCTATTTGTGAGTTTGAAGAGGAATTTGTGGAACATGCCCTTTTTCTCTGTAATTATGCTAGGGCGGTCTAGTTTGGTTCTAACCTTGGATTTTTGGCCCATTCCATAAGAAATATGGATATTGTGGAATGGTGGGGGAATCTAATGAATTTGAATGATATGACATGGAAGTAGGATTATCTCAATGTCCCTTCGATGATTCTTACTATATGGTGGGCATTATGGAAAGCCAGAAACAATAGTATATTTAAAGGGATAACCATTGATCCCAAAAAAATCATAGAGTTTATCCAAAGTATGAACCCTTATACTAGGAAGGGTGTGAGCAAAATAGAATGTCTTTCTAGGGCCAAAGTTTTAGATATCTGGCACCTACTCAATTGATACTTTATTAATCTTCACCGATGCAACATTTAATATTAAGGATGGAAAGTCCTCCCTTGGTTATTTGATGATGATGAAAACCTCCTTTATTTGTGCAGGCGCTCATTATGGGCCAAAACTCCCTTCCCCTAAAGAAGCAAAGGCAATGGCCATTCTATTTACTTTAAAGGCAGCTTCATGCAGAAGATTCTTCAAGATAGTGTTGTTTTCAAAAGCTAAATGATTTGACTTCATCAAAGGGCTTTCAAATTGGGCCATTAATCCAATTATCTTGGACATTAAACTTTTCTGCAAATGTTGATGCTAGTTTCTTTTTGTTTTTAGAACCTTAAATGAGGCTGCTCATATTTTCATCAAGTATTGTTCTAGGCTTGGTAAGAGTTTTTGTAGGGTTGATGATATTTCGGAGTGGATTAGGGCTGTTTTACCTACACTCTAGTTGTTGTTGGTTTTCTCTTTCCTTTTTATGGAAGTTTCATTTCACCAAAAAAAAAAAAAAAAAACAACTATAGATAACTCAAAATGAGGTTCTTTAATCCAGAGAAACCAAAAAAGAAATAAAGGAACTTGAGTGGTAAATGTTAAAGTAATTAAAATCACTTACCATATCGAACACATAGCTTCCAATATCAAGCAAGCCAACATCTCTTGAGAACAACTTCTTCCTGGCATAAAATAAATGGAATACTATAAATAAATAAAACCACAGAATGATTCCATACAGGACAAAGGAAAACAAGCAAGAATTATATCCTCACAGTTGGTACAAACCATCTCTTCTTTAGTCAAAACCATTCTCTGGGACATTGCACGAAGTGATTTAATTTCACAGCTAGTTTCTTGAAGCCTTTCAAGAGCAGATGCTGCTTCATTCCTTGCAGACTAAATAAGTACAAGCCTTAGCATATAAATTAATCACTGAATAGAAAGTACGTGTATCAACAAATAAATTGATCAATTATGGAAATGGAAACTCACAATAAAAAGAAACCAAACATGTTAGCCAGAAAGTCTAGAATACCTTTATTTTCATCTGAAGTGTTGTGATTTCTTCATTCCTAGTAGCCTCTGCTGCTGCTTTCAAAGCAGCCTATGACAGATAAAATGATACATATTAATAAATGGCCAGTTCACCCAATAATTGAGTTATTCACAACATTTGAACATTTGGAACTTAACTATAAGATTGAAATCGTTCCAACGAAAAATTCCATATAGGACATGGTCTTTAATGAAGTTTATTATGAATTCCTTAGACAATGCACTGAACTGACGGTCTATTAAGAAAACAACTAGAAAGTGAGCTAATCTTTTAGCGGTTGGCTTATTAGATAAAATCCTTGCACTGCATCTTGAGACCATGGTGTGAGGGCATTTAGCCATTTATAGTAGTATTATATTCTTCTATTCCAATTTTAAGAGAGGTCAACATTTTTGTTTGCCATTTGATCTTTCATAAGCCTTGCAATATTTACTAAACCTTTCAATCATGAATTGATGGGGCATCATACCCAATTCCGCTAGTCCATACAAGGTTTATCAGAGAAGAAGGCATAGGGCAGGCAGCGGATTAAGTTATGATCTGGATGGATGATCAATATCCAAGCTTTAATCCTAAGGAGATCCCCCTCCTCTCCTTTCTCCTTTTTTTTTTTTTTGGTTTTATTATTCTTTTTCCATAGTTGGTAGGCTTATTATGTTACAATATTTGGGGATTTTCTTTTCTTTTTCATGCTATATTATGAACATTGATGATTGAATGAGAATAAAGGAGGTTACTACTTCTTCTTCTTCTTGGGTTTTGCAAGCCACCTTTCTTGTCTAACTGCCATTAACGGCTCCTGCGACTGGAGTTTGGTGAGAGCCCAACAAAGGTAACCATTATCTTTTCCACTTTTCCCTTCTGCAGAGCTTTACCATATCCATTACAATTTCAGATCTGCTTAATGAATGTTGAACCAATACCCTTAGATCTGATGATTATTACCATTGCATTGTTTTCCCATAAATACTTTTCCTGTAGATCACAACCTTAAGAGTTGGAAGTTCTACTTTCATTCAGATCCTACCACTTAAATCAGAGGATTTTACTACGAGATCTGTGAAAAGGTTTTAGATTTATGGCTGATTCATTACATGGAATATTTGTTTACACATGGTTGGTAAGATTTTATTTTTCTTTGTTAATTAATTTATTCCTAATTGCATTGCATTCTATTAGAGTAGATCCAATGTTGTCCTGCACCAATCTTCGTATCAAAGCCCATAGGTTCGCTTAGGGTAGTTTAAATTCATCATTGCATCACATCCTAAATTACTTTCTTCATTGCATAGCATCCTTAGGTTAACTCATATTAACAGTTAACACCCACTTTGCACGCCCACAAGGAGTGGCAACGATTTCCAGCCTGAACACCTTAAGATGGATTTGTCCCAAATTTCCAAGATGTTGGATAAGGCGTTGAATAAAAACAATGTGGTCGCGAATGATCGACTGATTGCCATGCAAGTGCAATCAAAGGCCACAGCACGTTGTAAGGCACGCCTTAAGCAAATTGAGAGATCCCAACATGGTGATAATGGACATCGCCATGTTCGGACTAGGTATCCAAGGAGAAATAGGGGTTGCAAGCACGGCAATGATACCGACCTCAAATCTAAGGCAGGTGATGATCATAGGCCCCATGGTAGGAGAAAGAACCCTGATGAGTGGATAGTGAAAAGTGTGAAAGTTGAAGCCCCCAACCTTTGACGGTTGCATCGACCTGAGGGTTTATTCTGACTAGAAATCTAACATGGACCACTATTTTGAGTGGTATGACATATCTGAGGAAAGAAAGGTCAGATTCGCCAAGATGAAGTTGGTGAGTCAAGCACGCGCTTGTATTGGGTTAACCTTGAGTAGAGTCTACAACGCTGTCACGAGGCACCCATTGAAACTTTGGATGAGATGAAGGAACATTTACAGGTCAAATACCTACACCAATCCTATCGAGATAGACTTTTAAAACAAAAGTCTAACCTTAGGCAGGGTAATCTGTTCATGACCGATTACATCAATAAATTCGAAAAACTTAATTTATGATGTAATACCAAAGAAAACCTACCCAATCGAATTTCAAAATTCAGAATAGGTCTTCGCCCCAAATTTCAAAGGAAATTAATCACTGTCAAAACGGCCAGCTTAGAAGACATTTACAAGGTAGCCTTCAACCTTAAGGTAACCATGAAAAATAAGCAGGCTAGACGCAGTGATTATCGGGGAATGGATTCTAAACCTTATTTAGCAGGTGGCAAATTTAACCCTGATGGCCAACCTATACATAATTCCACAAATGCACTACACACAATTAGGGATTAGGGATAATAAAGGCAAAGGAATTGTCGGTGGCAACTCTAAGCCTTTTACCTGTCAAAAGTGCAATGATCTTTGACACTACACGCATTAATGTCCCACCCGCTATCTCAATCTCTGCGTAGAAGACACGGTTGATGAGAATGATCCAACAGTAGATACCTACATCTTGGATTTCATGCCGAGTGATGATGAATGTGATAATCCGGAGGATTGGATATCGTTTCTTTGATTTGCACACTCCTATCATGAAAATGACAATGTACAAGACTTAATGGAAAAGGATCTACCACAAACGATGGTAGTAAGATATGCATTAACCATCCAATAAAATGAGGATTGGTGTAGGACTTCCATCTTTCAAATCTACGTCAAGTGCACTGAGAAGAGCTGTAAGATCATCGACAACAGGAGTTGTACCAATGTGGTTTCAGCCAATAACTTTTCCCGATTAGGCTTGACCCCGGTACCTCATCCCAAGCCATACCGCGTCTCATGGGTGGATTCCACATCCATTCCAATTACCCAATGCTGCTTGGTCCCAATCAACATATCTACTTATCAAGACTAGCTAGGGTGTGACGTGGTTCCCATGAACGTAAGACATCATTTTGGGGAGACCTTGGATATATGATATAGATGTCACCAATTTTGGAGCAACAAACATTTGCGTCTTCCATTTCAAGGATAAGAGGGTGAAATTACATCCATTACCCCCTTAAAGACAAGGACAACCCTAAAGAAAATGCGAAACCCAGTGCCAATACTTCAAAATCCGAAACCAAGGGTTTACACATTTTGAGTGCGAGTGAGTTCTAGGTTGATCTAGACGAGAGGACTAGGAAGAGCTCTAAAGGGGACCACATTTTCTATGCTATAATTTCTACGGAAGTTTCCAAAGGGCCCGCCGCTAGTGTTCCATACAAAGTGGAACCTATCTTTCATGAGTTTCAAGATGTCTTTCCCGAAGAGTTACCGAACGAGCTCTCACCCATGCGTGACATTCAACACGCAATTGATTTCGTTTCAAAAGCGACCCTACCTAAGCTGCCCCATTATCGGATGAATCCTGCGAAACACGCAGAATTAAAAAGATAGGTAGATGAGCTACTTGATAAGAGTTCCTTAAGGAGAGCCTAAGCCCTTGTGCAATTCCCACATTATTGACTCCAAAGAAACATAGAACCTGGAGAATGTGCATGGATAGTCGACTTATCAATAAGATAACCATCAAGTATCAATTTTCGATACCTTGGCTAGATAATTTACTCAATATGATGACTAGTACCACCATCTTTTCCAAGATAGACCTTAAGAGTGGCTACCATCAGATCCGAATTTGTCCTAGTGACAAATGGAAAACCGCCTTCAAGAAGAAGGATGGGTTGTATGAAGGCTTGTCATGCCATTCGAGTTGTCTAACGCACCAACTATTTTTATGCGGATCATGACATAAGTGTTGAGGCCGTTCATTGGCAAGTTCTTAGTAGTCTATTTTGATAACATCCTCACCTATAGTACCACCAAAGCATAACATTTTAAGCACTTGTGATGCAGGCCAGATCCATGATTGGCCAGCTATTGAATCCAAGACCAATACAGCCTATACAGCCTAATAGATTAGAATATATTATATTATTAGTAGTTGCTTTAGTTGTTTTATTAATATTTGGCAAGTCTAGTCATATTTGATTTAGGACTTCTTATTTGTTTAGAATTAGTTGTTTCCCTTTTTATCTGATGTCTTAGTTATAAATAAGAATGTAATCTCTTCATGGGATATATACAAAGACTTTCATATTGAATAAAGATTTGGAATTGGTTCTCAGTTGAGAGAGTTTATTTGTCTTTGGTGAGGCACCTAGATAACCTATCCCTAAGCATTTTGGCTTGGAGATTAGCCCGTTGGCTAATCTTCTTCCCCTGCGCTGCTTCAACTTGTGGCGAGTTTGTAGTACTTAGCGGAATGAACAACTGTACGCAAACCTTAAAAAATCTCGGAATGAACAACTGTACGCAAACCTTAAGAAATCTATGTTCATGATGGACAATGTGGTTTTCTTAGGTTTCGCAGTTTCAGCCACGGGCATGACTGTTGACCTTGAAAAGGTTCGAGCTATTGTTGAATGGAAAATTCCATCCAATATGCACAAGGTACATAGCTTTATTGGCTGGCCACATTTTACTGTAAATTCATCAAAGGCTTCAGTACCATCATAGTTCCAATCACTGACTGTATAAAAAAAGGAGAGTTTCATTAGAGCCCAGTCGCTACTACTACTTTTCAAGAAACTGAAGCCAAAATGACAAAGGCACCTGTTATCTATGTTGCACGGATACTTCAAAATGGCCAACGTATCGTGTTGTATCATATCCGATGCTTCACTTTTTTGTGTGTAAAATTCATATCTTTGCCATATCCATAACGTGTCCTTACCGTATCCATGCCGTATCAGGGCATCACAGCATGTCATGCGGTTGCTCCACTTTTTTAAGGTCTTTGAAGTGGTTTGTGATGCGTCTGGTGTTAGAATAAAAGGTGCCTTGAGCCAAGGACACTTGGTCGTTTGCTTCAGCGAGAAGTTGAATGAGGCAAAGCGGAAGAAATATTCTAACTACAAAAGAGAATTCTATGTGATAGTTCAAACTTTGAAACATTGGCAATGTTACCTTTTACCACAAGAGTTTGTTTTGTTCTCTGATCATGAAGCATTGCGGTATTTGAACTCGCAATCTAAGTTAATAAGGGAACATGCTAAATGGATTGAACTATTACAAGAATATACTTTAGTGTTAAAACACAAGGTGGGAGTGGATAATAAACCAGCTGATGCGTTAAGTCGCATAATCCATTTAATTCACTCCATGAGTGTTGACGTCACAAGGTTTGATTGTCTGAGAGATGATTACCCAACATGTCCAAATTTCGGGGAATTGTTTGCCACATTATCTGATAACCCTTTGTGCAGTGTTAAGTGATTTACATTGAAAGATGGGTATGTCTTCAAGGTAATCAAATTTGTATTCCCCATACTTTTATGAGAGAGTTCTTGAGTTGGGAACTCCACGCTAGTGGCGTAGGAGGTCATTTTGGTTAGGATAAGACCATTCTTTTCATGGAAGATCGTTGTTATTGGTCAAGTCTCAAACAAGATGTTGTGCGCACAATTAAGCGTTGCCATACTTGCCAACTGGCAAAGCAGCGCAAACAAAACATCAGCCGATACACTCCCTTGCCCGTGCCCCACGTACTATGGTAAGATCTTAACATGGACTTCGTGCTTGGGCTTCCCAAAACAACCAAGCAACACGATTCCATCTTTGTGGTTGTGGACTATTTCACCAAAATGGCCCATTTTGTCCCTCGTTCAAAAACTTCTGATGCTTCGCACATTGCGAAGATTTTCTTTGAGCTAATTGTCAGTCTTCATGGTGTTCCAAAGACATTTGTATCTGACAAGGACGTGAAGTTCACTAGCTATCCTTGGAAAACGTTATGGAAACTCTTAGGGCGTTTTTGGATGTGGGGTTGAGTATACCCAAAATCAAGAATAATATATGATGGAGTTATGATGACTTTTTGTTTTAGTTGCTTGATATGAAATCTTTTTAACTTTTTGTATAAAAAGTAGAGTTTTTTCGTAATTTAGTGATGACTTTTTTACTTTTTTTAAAAAAGAATGAGGGAAATTTGAATTTTTTTTAAAAAAGGGGGAAATTTTGAATTTCAAAATTTTCATTTTACTCCTAAAATCTACCTCATATCCAAACACACTCTTAGGCACCAAATTGCAGTTTCTTCTACCTACCATTCACAGATTGATGGACAAACTAAGGTAGTGAACAGAAGTTTGGGCAATCTCTTAAGATGTCTTGTAGGTGACCATGTGCGAACATGGGAATCTATCTTGCCAGTAGCCGAATTTGTATACAATAGTTCTGTCAATAGATCTATAGACATAAGTCCCTTTGAAGCAGTCACTGGTTATAAGCCTAAGATGCCTGTAGATCTCATTCCCATGTCATCCATTCATCGTCCATCTGAATAAGCTGATGAATTTATCCAACACATGCATTGCATAATGAAATCATGAAAAGAATTAATTTACAAAATGAACATTACAAATTGTCTGCTAATTCACATCGTAAATTCACTGAATTTCAAGTGGGTGATGAAGTGATGGTTCGCATAAGGCCTGAACGATTTCCACAGGGAATTGCAAAGAAGTTACAAGCCCATAGTACTAGTCCATATAAGATTTTGACAAGGTTGGGTCCTAATGCATGTGTTAGACATTCCTTCGGATATAGGCATTAGTTCAACCTTCAATATTGAGGACCTAGTCTCTTTCCATGGTCCTACACCATCTCCTATTGATCCATATCCAGTACTGTCTCTTTCCCGTAACTCCCCAAATTTTGAGCCTACATCCTTTTCTTAACTTCCCCAGCCAACTCCACGTCCCAAACCTAAAGCTCCAACGAAGGATGTAGTAGAAGATATATTAGATGACCAGCTGGTCTTTACTAGACAAGGGGGTATCCAAAAGTTTCTTGTCAAACGGAAGGATCAACCTCAGCACAACAGTACATGGATCACAAGAACTGAATTGCAACATATTAATCCAAACCTCCTTGAATGCTACGATAGTTTTATCTCACTGGAAGTGAGATTTTCCCAGCCGAGGGGAATTAATAGGGACATCATGCCCAATTCCCCCAGTCCATACAAGGTTTATCAAAGAAGAAGGCGTAGGGCAACGGATGAAGCTATGATCTTGATGGATGATCAATATTCAAACTTTGATCCTGAGGAGATCCACCTCCCTCTCTTTTTCCCTCTTTTTTTTTTTGCTATTCTCTTTCCTTTTTAGTTGGTAGGCTTATTGTATTACAAGATTTGGGGATTTTCTTTTCTTCTTCATGCTATGTTATGAACTTTGATGATTGATTAAGAATAAAGGAGATCACTTCTTCTTCTTCTTCTTCTTCTTCTTCTTGGTTTTTGTGAGCCACCTTTCTTGTCTAACCACCATTAATGCCTCTTGCGACTGGAGTCTGGTGAGAGCCCAACAAAGGTAACCATTATCTTTTCCACTTTTTCCTTCTGCAAAGCTTTACCATATCCATTACAATTTCAGATCTGCTTAATAAATGTTGAACCAAAACCTTTAGATCTGATGATGATTACCATTGCATTGTTTTCCCATAAATCATTTTCCTATAGATCACAACCCTAAGCGTTGGAAGTTCTACCTTCTATTGGGATCCTACCCCTCAAATCAAAGGATTTTACTACAGGATCTGTGAAAAGGCTTTAGATCTATGGCCGATTCATTACGTGGAATATTTATTTACAAATGGTTGGCATGATTTCAATTTTCTTTGTTAATTAATTTTATTCCTGATTACATTGCATCCCATTAGAGTAGATCTCATGTTGTCCTGTATTATGCATCCCTACTTGAGACCTTTAAAATTTTCATTCCCCCTTCAACAAAAAGTCTCTTTGGCCTCCATTTTTTTATTGGATGGTATCCCATGCCACCTCCATTTAAGCACTTTCCGTATGATGCTTTGCAGATGTTTTTAATAAACTTTGCCTCCATATGGTGGTCACTACTCACTAGTTCCCTTCTCCAATCACATACTGCGTCTGCAACCCCTTCCTGTCTTTAAATGTTTTTATCATGAATATCTCTCTAAGCCCACCATATAACAGACAAATAGCAAATGATCTCATCAATATTAGAAATCAAAGTTAAGCTAGAATTTCTTTAGATATTTAAAATCGGGTTAACATTTCTTTAAAGTTTGAGTGTTCCACTTAAAACAAGTTAGCAAGTTGTTTTTATTAAGTATTCCTTTTGCTGGAAATAACACCTTAACATTATCACCTACTTGTTGGAAGTAACAAATTTGCTCATGGCAAGATTTTATGAAAGTCAGTTCTTTATGCTACTTGTTGGCAGCTTTGGAAGGAAAGGAATGGCAAAGTTTTCTGCAATCCAAGTAAATCAGCAATGGAGATTACTCAATCTATTATTTGGACAGCGTCTAAGTGGATTATTAAGTGTAAGGAGTTTTTTGGTGTTTTTGTTGATGATCTTAATAGATATTAGGCTCCTTTCTTGAAGTGATTTTGGCATGATAAAGTAGTGCAAACAGCTCTTTCGCTAAGTCCCCCCTCTGTTGTTCTCAAGCTGAATTTTGATGGTAGTTCTTTTCACGATATTTAGAGGTGTTATTGGTGGAGTAATTCAGCATTGTGTGGGTCAAGTGATTAGAAACTATTCTGGGCTTTTGGACTCATTGATTGCAAATGAAGTTGAAGCCTACTCTCTGTTGATTGGTTGTCGTGAGTTGCTTAGTTTGGGTCTTAAAATTGCAATTCTTGAAGGTGGTTCTTTTTCAGCTGTTCAGTCAGGCTCTAGAAGAGATTCTTATCCTTAAAGATTCAGAGAATTGGTGGAGGAAGTGCAAAATATTTCTAATAAGCTTGGAGCCTCTTTTCATCATGTTTTGGGGAGGGAAATGTCACGGTAGATGCTCTTGGTAAGGAGGGAGTTTCATGCACTTCTATTCTTTTTGATGTCTAGTATTTGTATTTCTTTTTTTTCATTTTTCATTTGAGCTTTGGCTTGGTTCCAGTGGTCTCTTTGCTCTATTGTCTTTGTTGTTCTTTTCTATTGACATAAGATTAACTGTTTTCAGGAAAAAAAAATTATCACCTACTTATTCATCATTAAGCATAATCATACATAGCGAAGGGAGTTCTTTTAGGCTTATATCCGGGGACAACGATTGCAACAACATCAGATGTGGCAACCAGGATACCCTGATACTTGCTCATAACTATGGTAATGCTATCATTTTAAGAGTCCATACAGATGCAGTTTAACAGCCACTTCTATTCTTTTTGATGTGTGGTATTTGTATTTCTTTCTTTTCATTTTTTCATTTGAGCTTTGGCTTGGTTTCAGCGGTCTCTTTGCTCTATTGTCTTTGTTGTTCTTTTCTGTTGACATAAAATTAACTGTTTTCGGAAAAAAAAAACATTATCACCTACTTATTCATCATTGAGCATTATCATGCACAACCAAGGGAGTTCTTTGAGGCTTATATCCGGGGACAACGATTGCAACAGCATTAGATGTGGCAACCAGGATACCCTGATACTTGTATATACCTATGGTACTGCTATCATTTTAAGAGTCCATACAGATGCAGTTTAACAGTCACTTGAACTCCTAGTGTTTTTCTCAGAGGTATTGGAGAATCCAAAGGGACTCCAATATTGATATTGCTGCAGATTGTCCACTCAGAACTCAAAGAGATACTAAAAACGGATTAGAGGAATGCCACAATCCTCATTTTAGAGGGAATTTATGATGATAAAGTTCAGTTCTAAAAAAAGTTTAAGTAATTAGTGGAGCACACACGTTCACATGTAATTCATCAGATATTTTGTGGGTGACTTATTCTGGCCTGAATGGAGTCAAAACACCACAAAATTGGCCCTATTGGATGGAGTTTCAAGTTATCTACTGAATGGTCCAAAGTAAGTTGTGATTTTGATACAAATAGGAGAGTTATGGCCAACACACACACATATACAGACAGGATCAAGAGGTGACAAACAGGATATTACAGGGCTTATGTACATTTTTTTCTACAAGAAAAGATGGCTAGGACTTGACATAATGGATGGCTACAGTTATATTAGGGTTATTTTACTTGGAAACTATTATATAAACATTAAAAGATTTGTTTATATTATATATTTTTTGAAGCATTCATTTTTTAGGAAGAAATGTGTGTTCTATCCCTCTTTCCTTCAGTAACTCATTATTGTTTGCTTTACAATTTTTCTTTTCCAATCTCAGATTTTTTATTAATTTTATTTTTATGAATCCGGTAGCTCAGTGATGAGGTATTTCCCCTCCACAGAAACAAACAAAGATCAATCCTTGGTACTGTAGAGCTAATGGTAAGGGACCTTGGGTATAGTGTGTGTGTGGGTGTGTGAGTATTTATCATAGAAAAGAATGTCATTTCATACTTCATAGATATTTTCGAAACTCTTCTCTATCTTCTCTAAATTTTATTTACATCTTTCTAATAATTTATGGATTTATATTAAAATAATCATGTATCCAAGAAAATTAAACTCACCAGATGTAATATCAGTTTCACCATCTTGAATCAGATGGTCAAAGTGAAAGAGGATTGCCATTAATATTGATTAATCCCATTCGACAGCAGATACCCATGGCATAGATGTTTAGAAATAGAGAATCACATCCTGCTTTCCAAATTGTGTCCAAATCCTTATCTGTATCTAGGTATTGTAGTGACATGATATATGATATTTAATCTATTTCGACACCTTGATATGCAACATTGTGAAGCATTGAGAATATTTTATTTAGCTACTATCAAACATTAGCTGAAAAGGAACCCAAGAAATGTTTAAGCATGGAAGCAAATAGTGTCACATGACAAACAACTGATGTGAGACTCAGCACGCTCTTTTCTGTCATTTTTTTATATCTAAAGGAGAAGCTCTGAATCTGAAGGACATGTTAAAAAACATAAAATATATATGTGCATCCACAGACATGCCTTTTTATGCGACTAGCCGACTACGTACTGATCGGACAAAAAGTCTCCTACATGCAATTGCATGCACATCTATTACATATGTAAGAGCATGTAGAAAATGCATATCGCAATGTTTATGCATGTATAGATGTACATATTACTCTATATATGTATGCATTTTAGATCTAAGCACTGATTAAAAAAATATCTAAGCAAGTAGAATGTTCTCACAGGTATTGTCATAGAGAAAACTGAAAGTTATTTGTGTCTACCTCTCTTTGTTGCAGTGCGGCCTCCTTCCTAAATAGTAAGAAGATAAACTAAATAATGTATGAAGGAAGAATGATGGAAATGAATATGATGCATAATTACAAGCTTGCCTGTTTATCAAACGAGCTTCTAATGACACACCTTCTCCAAGAGAAGCAACCTGAGAGAAGAAATGTATTTCAGATGGAAGTAGCTATGTTTGCAGAACTAAGCAAATGGATTCTCATAGATGTCCAAATCAGAAACATGCATGATAAATACAGACTCGCGTAAGTGGAGGCCAGAAGAAACCAACTGTGAGGACACAAAACATTCTAATGCAATGCAAAAGACTTGCCTGTTTTTCAAGTTGCCTAGCTCTGATCTCTGCTTCCTCACATCTCTCCTCTGAAAGCCGTAGCTGGAGTGGCAAATTATAAAGTTGTGCATAGAAATTTCCAAAGCAATGTAGGATATAGAAAAAAATTTCAATGGATCAATTAAATTGGCTACAAAGAAAATAAATCCTTTAACAACACACCTGTTCGAGCATACTTTCATTTTCTTCCTGTATCATATCAAGCTGCAATTAGAGCCAAATGTGTTATATTTATAATTTGATCGTAGAATATAGCATTTTCAACTCTGCAAAGTTTTTGAATTGAAGTAAGCTCACATGTAACTCAAATCACATGGTTGAGTTGTTGTTGTTTTATTTATTTATTTTTGGTGCAAAAGGGATGGTTACATTCAATTGGGACACAAAATAAGTGGGGCCACAGTAGCTGGCATATTACTTTCCCACCTTTTATGCTATTTTATTTTGGGTTAGGTGGGAGGGGCGCACTTTGAAAGATGGTATTGAACTTTAGTGTAATCTCCATATTACATGGCACCCCAGAAAGCACCATTTCTGCACCAGATGTATAGACCAATCGGCATTTTTTAAGTACAACCAAATGCGGTCAAGATCAAAGCTATGAAGCAGAAGAGAAGGTTGGCATAGAAACCATTGATTTTGACAATAGTAGCTAAGGATAAGGGAAATGTCATTTTTCCACCTTTGATTCAGTAACAAGAAACTGATATCTATTGGCTCACACCCTTTCATTGGCAATGTAGAGGCCTTGGAATCAGTCTACAGAGTTGATGGAATCACCAAGCACCAACACACCTCAAGCAATCCAGGCCCTATGCTTGAATTGATGGTGGATCATTTCCCTCTCATTGGGGAAACCCCTACACATTTCCTCAACAAATCTCCTCTTATTCGCAATGAAATCCATCATGAACCTAGAAAACCTAAATTTACACTCATGGAATATTTCATCTAGGGACTTGAAGACTATCTTGTTCGGCTTGGACCTAAATCCTAAATGTGTCTGTAACCCAAACTGAATTTTTCAAAGACTCTATCTTTCTTTCTTTTCCTTTTTTTTTTAATTTTTTTATTTTCTGCTTAAAGTGTAATTTGAATTGAAGAGAAAGAAAGAAGACTCCCTATCAATTAAATATGAAACTAAGATTTGGACCCATTAATAAATTGGACACCACTAAGCTATTTTGATCTGGATATATTTTCTAACTGCAGTCAAGCCTTGTCTGAAGTGAATGGTACCCCCTTGATGGCTCTTGTTTACCAAAAGGGATTTATATACAGAGCTTCACTCGCAATATGTTAAAGCCATGCACTTTTACACATACACTACATGATTGTTCCCTCATAGGACATCATCCAATAATTGTAAGTGGCCTTTGAATTTATCTGGAAGGGTAGTGAAGAGAATGAATATGATGCAACCTGTTTTCTTTGATGCACTTCTGCTTCATTTTTTTCTTGATGGTGAGTGCCAAATTGGCATGATTTCTTCATCACATCCACCCAATCCATTCCATTTGTTCTTACAAAAATTTACAAGATTAAACTCTTGCTGACCTTTAGAGATGGTGTAATTAAAATTCAGGATCAATAGAATCAATAAAGGGAAGAATGTCATCAAGACATGCATCTTGAAACAATGCTTTTCAAAAACCTTTCAAAGTTATGCCATGATAAATTTTCTTGGTCAGTTGTCAAAAATCAGTGGGTGACCAACTGTTTTATCTATGTACACATCATTTATGGGTGGCTGTAAGTGGCGGACCCAGGATTTTCATTCGCGTGGGGCAGGTGATGGTCAATTAAAATGTCTCGACTTCCCCAATCCTCAATCTACAATAATACACAAAAATAACGGTAACAATGATAACATTCTTCTACGTAGTCGTCTCTTATAACAGTACAGTAAATGCAAACATATATCAAGGAGCACCAACGAAAAAAAAAAACCAGCATGGAATCTTTCATCTAGACAACAATGAGGCAACGTAAATTGAAAAATGGCAAGACAACAAAACATAAAAGATGCAATAGAAGTTAAAGGAGATGCCAACATGAAATCATTTCCACATCCAGCAAATATAATCGTACCATCATTTTTAGTTACATAATTCAGTGCAAAAAAATTTTTTTAAAAATTTGAAACAATAAAGTGATGTGAAAATCTGTAACATAAAGAAAAAAATTCATTTTGAATTTTTGTGATTATGCAGGTTTTTTGAATTTTTGTGATTGTGTAGGTTAAAAATCTTAATTTGGTTCTTATTTTGAGTATCAATTTAGATTAAAAAACCTTCTACAGAGAGAGATTGGGATATAGGTATTTAGGGATTAGGATTGGGATTTTAAAAAAAGGATAAGAGTGACCGGTTAGGTATTAAGAAATAGAATTGAGGATTTTGATATAGGGTTTGGTTAGGGATTTAGGGAAAGGGAATGTGAAAGAGAGAGAATGTCTGTGATGGAGAGAGAGAGGAATACCTGTGGGTGATGTGGCAGCGAAAGAGAGAGAGAGAGAGAGAGGATGTAATACCAATGGATGCAGAGATGCTAGAGCAGGAGGGATGGGAAGCGGTATTTCTAAGAGTGGGGAGAAGGATTTTGAGTTTGGGGCTGAGGAGGTGGGGCAAAATGTTTTGAGCAATGGGTGTGAGGGCTAGATGGCTTATAGCCCTTGATGGAATTTTTCCGGATTTGCATGGGGCGGGTGTACCCACTGGTTAACACATGGGTCCGCCCCTTGTAACCAAACAGTGGTGGTGCTGTCATGACCAATGTATGTCAAACAAGAATTTCAAATTCATGTCCTCTCACAGAAGATCTGTTTCAAATTTCATCTTGATATAGTGAAGCACGACATTTATTACTTGCAGGACAAATTCAATTGCAAGGACAGATGCAGTTAGCAATTGAATGGTCAAGAAGCTGGCAACTTGAAAATCAGCTAAAAAAAAGTGGGAGCAGGCAAGGATCCAAAAATCACAGAAATTTATGAACTGAAAGATCAAGTGAGCTGCTAAAACGTGCCATTAATGGATCGTTTTGGGGCTAGTTGATGGATAGGATGCAATATATTAGGATTAGCGTTGTCTTGGGATTCCTATGCATATGGTGATTGTGGTTAGTGGGTACCGATTCTTATAACTATTAATGAACAGTTCTGAGCAATAGTGACCTTGCAGTTGGGTTGTAAATAGAGTGGTTTTAGAGGATGAATGGTTGATTGAAAGACTTCTTGATGGAAGAATGTGGTAGATGATGGCTGAAAATGTGTCAACTTTATGGTTGAAACAGTGAATGGTTTGTCCGTAAAATTATGGAATTCTTATGAGGACAGTTCTAGATTAGGATAAAGGCTGATATGAAGCATAAAGGAGAATCAAACTGAAATCATGGAGGAGAAGACAAATCATCAAAATGAGTAGGGAACAGTATAAATGTGATTCACAGCTTAAGATACTCCAAGAAATTTTAAAAAGAATTTAGATTCTATGAGGGTTTGCCCCACGGTGACCGTAAGTGGACCTATCACGGTCCGCCACGTCACCATGGGGCAGCCCTACCTTGCATGGGGCAGCTGCTCGCGTGCATGGCAAGCTGCCCCTTGGTGACATAGCAGACCGTGATAGATCCCACCACGGTCATCGTGGGGTGAAATTTCAGAGGATTCGAACTTTTTTAAACAATCAAGTCAGGCAACATCTTCTGCTGTGATGCCAGCTAATGCAACAGAAGAAGATGGACTTCTTGGTGCAAGATCAAAGCTACACAGTGGAAGGTTAAGAAAGGTGAGAAAGGCGGCCATTGATTTGACATTAATTCTTAAAGACAGAGGCAATGTCAATATCTTCTCCATTATTGGGCAACAAGAGGCTGATATACATTGCATCACACTGTGAAGATTCAAGATGTCCATAGGTCTATCATGACAAGCCCATAACCAAAATTTCATCACAATAGACCCAGTCCATATAAAGCAACATATCTCACGAGTAGATCTTTGTGGATTTGGTCAAATCTTGTACATAATCATAGGATTGTAATTACTCAAATCATGTGTGGACTTTCCTTACTAGCTTCTAATGAGATGTAAAATAGAATGTAATTAGAGTCTTTGATCGGGCAATACTCACTATAAATATAGTTGGTCTTCCCCCATATTAGGACACAACTAATATTCCTACAAATACCATTCTACTGTGCTTCTTCTTCCTTCTCAAGACAAGGATCTATAGATCCTATCACACACCCTGATATGGAAAGACGGAAGCTTGGAATTGTTAATAACCAGAATCACTAAAAGCTCAAGCTAATAGTGAACAGCACAACAATGTGTATCAACACCGCCATGGAATGAGAAGCCATTCGAGTTCGAAACCCAACAGACAAAGCAAATGGACCTGACAAATAGATGGAGGTAACATGCCTCCCAAGGGTTTCAAACTCGTGACATGTAGCTCTGACACCATGTTAATAACTAGAATCACCAAAAGCTCGAGCTGATAGTCAACGGCAAAACAATTTATATCAACAAGAATCAATTTAGCGGGATGAATAGAATACTTAAAGCTAGCAACTAGGACTCATTCAACAGTCCTACATTCCTGTGTCAAAGGAAAAAACCCCTACATGTCTCTCCTAGAGTCTCTTTTCTTTCATTTCATTTCTTAAACCCCTATATGTCTCTCTCAGAGTCTCTTTTCTTTCATTTCATTTCATTGTTTACAAAATTAAAAAGCTTCACATGCACTCTTACATATGCTAACAGAGTGTTTTTCTCATCAAGAATTAAAATCTTACACTTCTTTCCAAACTGTACATCCAAGCTCAATGACTAGTAGTAGTTCATATAATTCAACTCTTAGATGACATAGAATGGACTCCCTCCAAGAAACCTTGAGCACATAAAATGCAATTGGACAAGTCCCAAAAATCATCATCATCGTCATCATCATAATCGTTGAAGAGAAGGCCAGTCCCTTTTATCTGAAATCGTTTTTTTTTATAATATAACTACCTTTCACTCTTTATCTGTACTAGTGCTCATATTTAATAAATTTTACTTGTTACCAATCTGAAAAAAAAAAAAAAAAAAGCCAATCTTTCACTTGACCTATCACTGTCTTCCTCACCATTCATAAAGGTTTTTAATGGCCTCCCCAGTTCCCCTAGTTTGCTGACCTTATAACTACATCATTTAGGGTTTTGTTTCTCCCATCTTGAGCCTAAACTATTAGACAGTTTTCATGCAACCTACAGCTAACCTCTTGCTCACAAAATAGGGAAAATTTATTTGAGATGGAAAACCTTCATGCAACGTCATGACTTGGCAAACAAAGAGGGACAGGAGACAACAAACACCAACCCAAGTCCCTCACCATCAGCAATGCAACCACCCACACACTCACCTAGGTCCCTCACCATCAACGCTACAACCAGGGATTAATCCATGGTTGTTTCTGTGGAAAGGAGGTGCCTCACCAACTGAGCTGCCAGTGGATTGGCTTCTATGCTCTTAATCTTGCACTACCCACTAACAATACTGTGGGCCATGATCACCTTTAATAAGAATCTTATTCAGACAAATATAACACGGCCATCATCAAAGGGATATAATAGGTAAGATCCTTCCATTTGGAACTCACAATCTCAACCTCATGCACCAAGAATAGCCCTGCACAAAAGTAGACCACATATGGGTGATCCATCAAATCCACACCACCAACTTGATCTCCACCATGGTTATTTGGAAAAAATCCAAATAAATGCAACAATAAAACACAACCAGATATCAGTTCTATGCACATTTCCTGAGATGGACTATTTCAGTCCTCACAAGCATAAAGGACAGGTTATCTGCCTGAAGTACGTGATACCTCATCTTGAAGAGAACATGTATAGGCAGCAGATCGATGATATCCACTGTCTCGTCCATTCACATTACCCACATCCATTGAAGCTGAAAACCTGCAAATCAATACCATATAGAAGATAAACAACGAAAGCTCTATTTCTGGCAATATAAACACCATCTCTCCCCAAAATATTCCAAATGTGACAATAAAGCTAAATTTAACCATTTCATATCAAACCCAATATAGAAATCATCACATAAAAATGACTAATACAATTGCAAAAAAAAAAAAAAAATACCCTAATCGCTGCCAATTTTAAAGTTGATTACTTGAACAGCCTGGAACATATGTGGACCAAACTGCTGATTCTAATATGAAAGTAACAGTAGTGGTGGTATAGATGTAACTCAGACAGCTTAGCATTTGTTGGAATAAAATGAAGAACAAGGTATTAGAAACAAGGAAACCATAGGGTCCACTACATCCTTATGGAAAAAAAAAAGATATCAATGAGAGAAATAATCACATGCATCCAGGTGCTGTATAGAATCTTCAGTTCACAAATATATATTTTTGGTTACTGCCACATTGCCTGCTGATGTATTTTCCTCATAACAATGAGTCTTAGTGTATACAATATTCTGCCTGTCATACAAAGTAAGAGTAGTGATGGTATACAACTGAGCCAAATTGCCAAATCTGTTATAGTACAAACATGAAATGGTTTAAGATGATTCAATTTGCATTGACTACCATTGTGTCACTTCAACAATGGATTTGATCTGTCGAATTAGAAGACACTTCTTGGATGAGCCATACACAAAACCTCCAATTCAAAGTCTGAAAGTTTAAAGAAATGGTCAAAAAAAAAGGTCTACAATTAAATGTGTAGAAAGAGTCTGTTGAAATTTTTGCATTCAAGAGATGGTTATAAAATGAGTCACACAATCTCATTATTATTATTTTTTTGTGTAATGACATTACACAGACAAACAATCTTGTGTGACTCATTTTTTCTGATAGCATTGGTGTTGCCAATAGTGGAAAATACTAGAAAACTTCAGAAATGTGTCTCATACAAATGCATGGCAGTTAAAAAGAAAATAAGAAGAAGAAAGAATGACGATAATGGAAGCCTGAGAGACAATCGGAGACGAATTCTTCTATAACAAAGATTTGCTTGTTTAAAGGCCAAAATCTACCTTCTATCTCTTTCATTTTCAGAAGGTGCCTCTGGGGAAGGAACAATAGTTTGTGGCCTTATAAATGGTTTGCTAAGAGGCACAATTGAAGTTGGCTTTGCTGCTACAGATGGCCTAGCAGCTGATGTCATACGAACAGATGCAGTGTGTTCTATAGAAATACGACCTAACTAAACAGAAAACAATCAGAAGAAGCCCTACTCAGCATTAGACTATACGTAATGAAAGAACACATAAATTGCAGGAATGCCAAACAGAATTCAATATACAGAAGTTGGCCAAGAAATATTTTTCCTGCACCCATACCAGTGGAGTTGCATGACCCAGAATTTCATGCTCAGAAGTCATCGAAAGGAGATATAATTAATTTCCTACGTACATTCCATGGGAGTACACCATTACCCAATTAAGTCAATGCTCCCATTAGCCTCCCCCTTCATAAGAAATTATAGAGCCTTCAGCCCTGCACTGCTAGGACATAAGTTCCCTAGTGGGGCTGTCCCATTTGAGCGGCCTATGTCAAAGTTACCCATTAGCCATGTTCATTAACCATTAGTCCAAAACAGCTGAGCACTGGGCCATCAGATCCATTGGTTCAGATAATCAAATGGTCACCATCCAATTTGCCATCGTCCAACAACCATCTATGTGGTGGCCCCATAGATCAACAGTCCTGATCACCATCGATACTACTAAAAACAACCATTGGCCCAAATTCCCCTAACAGCATGAATAGCTCAATCATCAACAATTTCAGACTAATCAACCGAAATCTATGTTAACAATAAAAAAACACTGTTTCAACGTTATAATAAAACCTGCCCGTTACGAGCAGTGGCAACAGCGTCCACCGAAACGATCTGTAACGGACGAAACCGTTACGTAACGGAATTTCTAGTAAAGCAAAGCTGTATTCCAGATCAGTTACCGCAGGAGAAGGAGATCTTGCGGGGGCCCTCGGAGACGGAGATCTCGCGGGCCTCCCGGCCCGGATCCCGGCGCCGGCGGAGGTGGCGCTGTAGCCCAATATCAGCTCGTCGTCGTCGTCTTCTTCGTTGTCGTCCGGCGACTGGTGCGACATGACCCGCGCCAGCCTCTGGGCGGCGGCCTTCGCGGCGTTGTTCTGGGCCCGCCGGAAGTTCGTGCCGGCGGAGGATCCCGTTGGCCGGACAGGGGACATGACCGGAGAAGCCCCCGACTGGCTCGACATGCTGTTCTGGCTAACGTACGCCGGGCTCCCAGTGCGCACCCTATCCATGGCGGCAAATGAAACCCCAAACTCTGCTCGAAATGCAAGCGAGATGAAATGAAGACGGAATGCGGATTTGACGGCCAGGATTTGTTCTCAGAATGAGCAATTGCAGGGCCTGGAAGAGGAGATTTGTTGCAGATTTCGCCGAAGAGGAAGGCAACGTTGGCGGAGAAAATGGGCGGGAAGGAAGATGACATGCACACGTGCCAACCAACGCACGTGAACGGCTAAGCAGCTTGAAGTTGCAATGGAATGGGCCAGACCTGATTTTTCATGTTCGTGAAAATAGAAACAAATCTAATGTTAGGTCTTTTGGCCATGACAAAATGATCGACACAAGAAAATTAAATGAATCCCAATTCTTAGTCTTATTGGGCCCACAATAAGGCCTAAGTCGGTTGAACTTGAATTTGCCCCATTGAAAGCTCTATTTGGCACACAAGATATCCAACCACTAATATTTGAGTAACTTGGAAAGCTATGATAAATTTACCTTTCATGGTCAAATTTACGCTCCTTGCGTGGGAGGTGGGTAATGAAGGATGCCCACACATTTTTCCATGGAAAAGATATCAAGAGTTTAGTAAGTTTAATGCAGTATTGAGAATTTAATAAAAATAATAAAAATGAGGTAGCAGTTTTGTGATTCGAATTTGCCTTATCTATTACCCTTATTAAAAAAGTTGAGTTTCTCCTCCCGTTTCGGCACCCTCGGAACTGTAGATAGGCATCTGGCCCACTTCATCAGATATATAATCAGAGAATGGCCCGATTTTAATGATGGCCCAAAAACGCATCTTGCATCAGACCCGATTTTAACATGTTCATATGTGATGGCCCAAAAACGCATGTTGCATCAGAGAATAAATAAATAAGAGAAATGGGGGAGGGATTGAAACAACCGATGCCAAGCAACAGGATGTGAAAGCATGATTGGAAAGGGGAGATGAATGCATTGAAGGGTTCAGGAGATGATCGATTGTCAACTTCATTGGGAGGGAGTGCGAAGAAGATGAGAGCCTGCAATCGATGCCCACAAACGAGATGTGATACCATCAGTAGAAAGGTGATGGATGTGTTGAAGGGTTGCAGAGATGATCGGTTTTCATCTTCGATGTGGAGATCCGATCATATAGGAGGAGGAGCAGAAGAACAGGATATAAGTCCTTCTCTTTTTGCTTGAAGGCGGTGGATGTCAAGAGGAATCGAGCGACCATGGAGCCAAACACCCAGAGAACAGAAGGTAGGGATTCGCCTGATTCACTGTAGATCTATTGTCATGGCCGACGTATGCAACGTGTTTGCTTGAAGGCGGTGGATGTCAAGAGGAATCGAGCGACCATGGAGCCAAACACCCACAGAACAGAAGGTAGGGATTCGCCTGATTCACTGTAGATCTATTGTCATGGCCGACGTATGCAACGTGTTATATTGATCTATTGATTATCGAGATATAGCTGGTAAGAAAATTAATATTTTAACAGATGTCCAGATGTTTCTACCTGTTTCACTGTAGATTCAGGCTTATCGCCTACTTGTCCAACGTGTTAATTTTAACAGGTGTCTCTTTCGTTCCTCTATCTATTCTTTCTTATCGGATTCTGATCGATTTTAATGTTATGCAACGTATACCCTGGATCATCAATACAGGTGTCCTGAGCAGCTATCCCAATATTTGTTGTTTTGTTTTTTTTTCCTATATATCGATACTTATCTCTTTGATCTTCAAATGTTCAAATCAAACAAAAACACAAACGTTTAGGAGCACAGAGAAAAAAAAACCAAATCTGTTTGCTGCCGATGGAGCTCTGGTAAATCGATCTTCATTCCATCTGTTTACAAAATATTGATTTTCAAAGAGCTGTGGTGTTCAGGTATATTTCCTCTCTTGCTCTTCTTTGTCACAAATTTTGAAATTCAAAATGAAATTTTCGATTTCTTTGCACCTGCTTATATTTATTTCTTTTCTACCTGTACACATATTAGATTGATTATGAACTGTTTGATGAAATGTGTGATAGAATTTCAATCTGAAATACTTATACTGTTCTGTTGTTTCTTTGTAAATATTAGACTGAGCATGAATTGTTTGATTAAATGTCTAATAGAAATGAAATTGTAATGCTTTTCTATCATGTCAAACGGTTGTTGCAGGAAAGCTTTTGATTCATGTACTTTTCTTTGCTCCTTCTCCATCGTTATGAATTTGTAGATCTCTGTTTTGCAAAGACTGCACATCTCAATATTAGAATGCATAGTTGAGTTGAAATATGAAACTGGGAGTGACTTCTTTGGCATCTTGTGTTAATGCTGATTGTCTTAGATAACAAAACAGACTTTTAGATATATATATATATATACAGATGCTGCAGAATACATATCTATCCAAGTTCATCAATTGTCACCCAATGACTGTTCCTCTCTCTTGTAGACTCTTTATTATTTCTGTATCCTTTTCTATTCTATCATCTCTATTTGATAAAACAGGACTAGAACCATATATCAAGTCACTACATGAATCTGATCACACTATTAACCTTTCCAGATTTCTAATACTAGTCTTGATAGCTGCGACCAACTGTTCAGATTGGAGAAAGAACAGTTGGTTCCCTTTTAAAGCTTTGTAATGCCAGTCTTGATAGGTGCCACCAACTGTTCAGATTGGATAAAAATAAGCAATCAGCTGTTCACATTGGAGAAAGAACAGTTGGTTTCCTTTTAAACTACTTGGAGAGTACAAGTAAAATACAGATGCCTTGATCTTGAAGTTTTACAGATTTTTATTTTATCTCCAAAACTTTTTGATGGAATCTAGCTTCAAATTGGTCATACACTGCAATGCCTGCACCTAATCTTTATCAAACCTCACGTCAAGACCACCACTCCATATCTTTTAAACACACAAGCATAGACAACTCTCTTTGATATGAATGGTGTCCAACTGAGTGCTTTGGCTAATGACTGGAAAGTCCAATGGTGTCACTGTGACTCTCATATTCTTATATTTTTCACCTTTGTAAGGAATTGTTCGCATACAAAATTTATGAAAATGCTTGGAGAGTAGAAGTAGAATACACATGCCTCGATCTTTAAGTTTTGCAGATTTTTTTTTTTATCTCCAAACCTTTTTTATTGAATCTACCTTCAAATTGGTTATGCACTGCAATACCTGCACCTAATCTTTATCAACCCTTACATCAAAACCACTACTGCATATCTTTTAAACACACAGGCATAGACAACTCTTTCTGATGTTAATGGTGTCTAACTGAGTGCTTTGGCTGATGAATGGAAAGTCCAAAGATGTCCGACTGCCATAGACTAAAAATCTAAAAGTTTTGAGGCCTTTAAGGTTTGTATGCAAACAAGGATATGGAGAGGAGCAGATTGAGGCATACTTGACATGAAATTTCTGGAGTTTAGTAATATTTTCTAACCACTGAAGTGATACAACAACTACAACATGAGGTCAACCTGATTATGCTGAAAGCAATAAATTTTTGACGGGATATAAAACTGAAGATCTTCCTATGGAACAATTGCAAAAGGCTAGACAGATTGAGAATGCAGATGCAATTAAAGCTTCGGTCTAGCTGACAATCATAACAGTGTAAGCTAATCCCCTCATATTCTGTTTGGATCTCTATATGTATACTTTTTCAGTGCTTCAGGATTTGTTAGGTTGTTCCCACATATCTCTCTAGCTATGTTCCATAATGAAAGGTCATAACACAGTTTCTTTGCTCTCTCTTTGTACATGTTTTCTTTGTTACATGTCAGTCATTGATATGATGGCAGTTTTTGCACTCAATTATCTTTTCCATCGGTGCATCTGCATCATATAACAGGCTACATCTGCGATCTGACTTTAACATGTGTATCATGTGTTAATTCATGTAACATAAAACCTTGATTACAACTGTCAATTGACAAGCAATAAGGTATAACTGTATTAGTGTTAATAGGTTATTTAACCTATGATTGTTGTTTTAAATCTAATTTAAGTGATTGTGATTATAATAAATTTGATAAGACCAGGTTTTAAAATCCTTCCTCTCCCCAAAATTATGTTGCCCAAGAGAAGTCAGTTGACCATGCGAATTCATTCAACTAGCAGCAGGTCAATCAACACTTGTATGAAAAATTGAAATGTGACAAAGAATATGAGGAGAAATGTTCCTTGTACAGCAGTACCAGAACTCAATTCTCTTCTGATTTGATTACTTTTTGAATGCCAATAGTCAACTGAATTCGCTGAAACAAAACAATATAAAAACAGCTGAAGGCTAACTCAAAAGATCAAGTCAATTACTAAAAAAAGATCACCATACTAGATATCGCACCAAAGATCAGCAATAGAAATCCGTAGGCACAAATAAAGAGGACAGCTAAAACACTACCTCCACAAGAAAGAACTACTTAGACAAGGAAAACCAAAGCAGCCAAATATAAAATGCACTGCTAGAACAGTACATCCACAAGATAGAAGCTGTTGAGAAGGACAACCAAGCCAATAGATTTCCAATAGAGTGATCTCTAATTTACAAATAAACCACTGAACACCAAACAGATGAGGAAACAAAAATAAAAAGACTCCACAATCCACATCACTAGCAAATAAGCAGCACATTCTTGGAGGCCTGAAGAAAACCAAATATCAAGTCACTATGTTAATCTGAACACACTATTAACCTTCCCAAATTTCTAATGCCAGTCTTGATAGGTGCAACCAACTGTGAACAGCTACATTGAAACAAAAAAGGATACCATCAGGACAAAAAATAAAAATTAGTAATAATAACAATATTTATGCAAATACAAATTTACAGATAACTTCTCATCACTAAAGAAAAAGAAATATACTTTCAAAGTTGTGCTTATCTACATAAAAGAACAGTTATGATTTGATAACCAAAGAATAATGAGGTCATTAGTAGAATGTACAGCTCATTTCCATGAACCTCATAGGCTGTTCCTGCAAATGCACAGTACCTAAATAAACTAACTGCTGTGGCCCAAAAAGAGTAGGAACATGAAGCCTAACCAACCAATTTCTTAACTCACAGTAGCAGGTCAAAGTCAATCACATAGCAGGCACAGATAATTTTTTTTGAATGTAAAAGAAATAGGGTGCCTTTCATAACTGTGATTACATAAAAATGCATATGCAATTACAGACATAAGAGAAAGAACAGAGATGCATTGAACCAGCAAGGGAAAACAGTTTTCTTATAAGAAATTTTTTTCCTTTTTTGCCAATTGATTTTTGTTATCATAGCCAAGAATAAATTTAGTGATACAATTCCGTTGATAATCTGTAACCAAAGCACAAACTATCATCACAGCCAAGATTAAATTTGATCGTCCACCCAGTCTTCTGATCATCCAAAGTTGTTCTGATATAGAACAGAATCAAGTTTTTGATATTAGCTTAGCTAGACTACCAGTTCTACTGTTGTCAGTGTTAATAAACTTCAATGTGTTCAGAATACTACAGTAAACTAACATAACTCAGAGCTTTGACTTGTAGCAAAAGGGATAAATAAGTTTTATACTTCAATTGATAACATCCAGCAGTTTACATTATCTCAACCATGTGGTTGTTATCTGTATCAAACAAAGAGCAATCAAGATTCAAAACAATTACCCAATCAACAAGTCAGAAATTTGTTTAATATAGAACAGTAACATGACTAGATTACAGTAACAAAAACTAAAGGAAAAAGTCTAGCCTTTTAATAACAGTAATAAAATACAAATAGAAATAAGAGTCATATGAAAGCTCTTTTCTCTATCCCTATAACCATTTGAAGGATTTCTCTTTTCTTAACTCTTTCAATGGATGTGATGTTATAAAATTATCTTGTGATGTAATAAATTTATCTTTTACTATTGTACACACCTAATGTTATGTGGCAGATTATGCTATTGTGTTTTAATTGGTTTTTTTATCTGCTGGTGTTTGTTTTTCTTTTTTTTTTCGTGGTAAATTTTATGTACATCTCTTATGTACTTGAGTTTGACCTGCTGCTGTGGATTTTCTTCCATACCCTTCTTTCTAGCCAAATTCATGAACTTGGCTTGATCCTTCCAATCTCTGTTTTGGTATTCCCAGATGAATATGTGATTATACACGACATGCATATTAAATTTGCTAATCAATTTTTGCCCCAATCATGTCTTTACCTTCTCTTTGCAATGAGAAAGCCCTTTTTCTGATGTGTTTGTGTGGAACACTTACTGTGGGAAATGAAGGATGGTATTCAAGGGAGAACAATTTTGTGTTTTTCCTATGTTAACTTGTCACAATATTCATTTCTAGAGTTGAAAGTATTATCCACAACTTTCCATGGAAAGTGGATTTAGACATAGACATAGAATATGAGGACCTGCTTTTCTCTTGTCTTACAGAAAATGTGGGAATATATATTACTGTTCAAGATGATATTAATGTCATAGCAAACAATACAAATCAATACTGTACAAGTATGAAACCTTCAATTCCCATTTTCTGCATAAAATTATATTATTGTTGAAACATATTTCTGCAGGAAATTGTTCCACACAGTCATACCCTTAAGACTTGTTTGTGCATTTGCAAGTTAACGATAGAGAGAGAGAAAGGAATCTTCTATTAATATGCCTCTCATGGAAATTTGTAATTCTCTCCATTGAGTAAAACTCTTTTGTTTTTTTTGCCGCCTTTTGTAAGAAGAAAATTTCGTGCATCCAACAAAATGCATTGTTGATCAGAAACAAAACAAATTTCTTTGCTATCAGAAAATTCTCTCACCACACAAACATACCCCTATGGGTTCTGTCATTTTTTAGCTCGCTTTTTTGGAATATTTCAATGACAAAGAGACAAATTACTAATTGTGTAAAAGATAGAACCAGAGTAATTTTTGTAACTTGACAGAACATAGAATAGTTATAAGATTATAATATATAATGTGTATTGTATTGATTGGTTCGCTGTTGAGTACAGACACACACATACACATACATAGAGCCTTGCAAGTGTAAGTTGTTACAGAGATAGGGCAGAATTAGCTATAGAAAGATGTTTGTTGAGATATATTCAATGATGAACCTGTGTATTATCTAATACTTTCGATGATGTTAGTTCAGTAAAAAATTTACTAAACAATCCTCTCTGCAGAATCTACTGTTCGTGGACATTGGCCACGAGAGTTTTTAAAGAAGAATATTAGAAATCTAACCAAAAATATGAATGCAAGATAATGAACACTCATAATGTTGTTGAAAAAAACAATTAATTATCTGA
Source organism: Sextonia rubra (assembly GCA_037013555.1). Lineage (NCBI taxonomy): Eukaryota > Viridiplantae > Streptophyta > Magnoliopsida > Laurales > Lauraceae > Sextonia > Sextonia rubra. The sequence continues at coordinate 9,367,404 of JASUAD010000007.1, read as the reverse complement.
TGGGAAAACACCTTTATTTCCTTCATTTTCCTCATTTAATGATTTGTGAACTGGGTTTAATGTAGTTCTGTGATTCCTAAACCGCATCTATTTCAATTTTGTGATTTGTAGACTAGATTTGATATAGATTTGCAGTTGCTGAACACAATTTCTTTTAATTTCGTGGTTTGTAAACAATGAATTTGATGTTGTGTTACAATTCCTAAACTAAATGTTTTTGTAATTTCTTGATTTCCAAACTGGGTTTGATGCGGTTTTGGAATTCTTGAGATGGGTTTACTACAATTTTTCATTTTGTTAATGGTCTTATTTGATAGATACTTTCTTATTGGCTTCAAGATTTCAAATACTTTATATGAAATAAAACTAAAAAAGGGTACTCATCAAATATTAAATGGGGCAGGTAGTTGGGCATAAAAATTTGTAATGCTACTTTTAGAATGATTTGATAGATTTCAAAATTGAGATACTGGTAAATGTAATGGGATATCTTATTAGAAAAGATCTTGTAGACTTGAACTTTATATGGTATCAGATTTAATGATTATGTTTGTTATGAAAAATGATTATCCCTAATGATGTACTACCATACTGTTGAATTCATAAATTTCTTAAATACCTTTTTTTTAATCACCTCTAATCCTTTCATGTCTCTCATCTTTTGTGTTCCATATATTTTACACAGGCTGATTTTGTCAGGGAAACAAGAAGAGAACTTCTGACCCTTTTATGTCTCTCATCTTTTGTGTTCCATATATTTTGCAAAGGTTCGTTTTGTAAGGTAAACAAGAAGAGGAATAAGAAGAAAAAGGTATGATACATCTGTGATTGCAACGTCTTCCATATTGTGTTTTTTGCCCCCAAAGTTCTTCTGTTGAATGATTGATTGATACAACATTTTTCAAAAAGGAACTCCAACTCACAGAATAATTTTCCTATTTTGAACCTAGAATGCTATTACCAAATCGCAACATTCAGCTCTAATGTTCGAAAGTCTTTCATTCAAACATCTGTAAGTTCAACTCAATTTAACTACTTTGAGAAACTTTGTGGTACAGAAACTTTTATATCCTTAACCTAAGATCGTCTTATGTTTTCTTTCCTTGAAACACATTTTTTTAATAAAAACATGGGTTTCTACATATTATCCTTATTAATCTCTCTGCCTTTGTTTTCCCTTTTTGCTTTTTGTTGAATGCAACTCAATTTGGTATATTAGACCCTTACTTGGTTTCTTCTTTTCTCATTTCTCATTTACATTGAAACGATTCAAAATCAACCTAACAGTTTGTAAATTATATTCGAATCACCATATAGTAAAGCCAATTTACTCCTTCGAAAAAAATTTAATGGTATAAAATGTATTCATTCAATTCAAACAAGTAAAATAACCAAGAAACTAACAATGCTCGTATTCATTGTATCATTTCCAGTTAGTGAAGAAGATCGCATTCTAAAAGATGCTTACATATTTCTTTCTTTTCTTTATCTATTCTCATATCATCGAATTCAATGAAAAAAAAAAGGGAAAACATTTACAACAAGAAAAAAAAAATCTATTTGGTGGAAAAATATCTTTACTGAATTCATATTCATTCCATTTCTTTATCATCAAATATGCTTACAAATAATTTAGATTCTAAATGTCATATTAAATCCACTCATTCTGATATCATATATAATTCCACTAATATTAATATTATATACCATGAAATGCTTAAACCTAAAATTTATTTATTGGCAATGACTTTCTACTGAAGAAAGTAAAACTAATAATTAAATTTGAAAATGTAATATACATAATTGAAAACCTAATCACCCAATTGATTAAACCTCAAACATTGACTATATCATTTACATCTCCATTTTAAACAATTTGCATTATTTACAGAATAATATTACAAACCGATCATCATGATGAAAACTTTCTCTTATATTAGAGTTTTCCCTTCAGGAAATAAAATTTCCTTTTTTACTTCTAATTTACTTAATTGTTTGTTTTAGTTGTTTCACAGATTATTCTGAAGAACATTATCTGTTTGATCAGATATCTGCTTCTTTCTGTTCCATTCATTTGACCAAGGTTTGAATTATTAAGTTTTAAATAGGTTTGAACTATTCATTTTTAAATATTTTTTAATTTGCTTTTTCCTTGCCCCCAATATACTTTCAGATTACTATCTTATGCATGTCTATTTTATCCTGCTAATAACATTATAATTTTCATACAATAGCTTCTCTTTATTTATTAGACTTACACTCTGATGACTGGTATGTAACCTACTTACTTATTCAGTAAATATGAACCAGATAGCTTCATTGAATATATTGCCAATGGAAAATCAAAAGCAAAAACAAAAGGAACTACTACAAGGTTAACAGCTTCTTTTTCAAACAAACAATGAATGAATATGTGTCATTTGAAACTCAAATATATCATTTATGATAAAAACTAACTTAGCTATTCTTTTTTACAAAAGATAAGGTTGAAAAACGTCGTCAAAAACGACGTGAATCATACGCAAAGTTATCTATGGAACAAAAACGACAAATCAGCATGAAAACAAATGAAGCAAATAAAAAGAGAAGAAAAGCACTAGAATCTTCAGCAAAAAAAAAAGGGTCTACTTCCAACAATGCAAATCACCCAGAAGCAACATCAAATTTAGGTTTGCTCTAAATTTTACAATATATTTGCCTAGATAATTGCAATAAGAAATATCATTTGTAATTACTAATTATAATAGTTTCTTTCATATAGAACAAGCACAAATTGAAAATCGTCAACGAAAACAACAATGGTATGCTTCACTGCCAAAAGAAAAAAAAGATGCTCTTCTTTTACAGAAAAGAGAAGCTTATGCAAGAAAAAAGTTGCTTCGAGAAGATTCTTTTAGAAATAATACCTTATCGTATGATGCAAATCAGCAAATAGGTATGTACTTCTATATTCTTATATCCAATATTAAATTTGTATAACAAACATCCTACAAATATATATAATAAAAAATTTCTAATGAAATATATCAGTTTTTTTACCTAAACAAAGTCCAGTAAATATTCTTCATCTGCTCTTATATATATTTATATTATAAAATTCTCAAAATTACATATATTTTTTATCAGGGTCAACATCAAGAGAACCCAATGAATTCGATGGAGATACTTCTGCAACTGTTTATGAAGAGGATACCTTTACATTAAACTGCAGGAAAACAGGTAAACATATTTAAATAAAATAAGAACTGAACATTCAGTAACTAAGTGAAATTATATTAATACAAGTTCTACATGCAGCTACAGATTTTGGAATGAACATTCCCTGTCAAGGATCAATATTAGAACAAATACCTAATTGTGGTTATTGTGAAGCAAAAAAATTTGCTCATGAACCAAAAGGTTTTTGTTGTTCTGCTGGTCAAGTCTTACTAGCTTCCAATTCTATCCCTGAAGACCTTCGGTTCCTATTTACATCAAATACTGAAGAGGCAATTCATTTTAAAACACTTATTAGAACATATAATAGCTCGTTTGCATTTACGTCTTTTGGCGTTAAATATGAGAAAGAACTTTGTAAAAGAAACAAAGGTATTTATACCTTCAAAGTTCAAGGTCAAGTTTATCATTATATCAATGATTTGTTACCTGCTGATGGTCATCCTTCGTATCTGCAACTGTATTTTTATGATACTGATCATGAAGTGGAAAATAGGCTATATCAATCACCAAAGCTTAGACCTGATGTTGTTCAAAGATTAATGCAAACATTGGCTATCAATCCTTATTCCAAATTTTTCCGATCTTTAAGAGAATTGCCTATTGATGATGATACAAGAATATTCATAAGATGTGATCCTCAGCTTGATCAAAGAGTATACAATGCTCCTTCAACATCACAGGTTGCAGGAATTTGGACTGAAACTTCAGATGCCAACCAATCAACTGAACGCAACATCATAATATATAGTCATTCTGGACAAAGTCATAGAATAAAACACTATTTTGGCTGCTATGACCCATTGGAATATCCATTATTATTTCCTTATGGAGATATAGGTTGGCATAGAAGCATCAAACGAAAACAAAAAAATGAGATATTGAATCATCCAGACGTCCTCTCGGTTGATGATTTGTTGAAAAAAGAGAAGCAAGGTATATCCTATATCCTATATTCATTTAGACTATTATAAAAGTAGATAAAATACTAAAAACTAATAAATTTTTTTTTCTTCTTAACAGCTTCGGAGAAAAAGAGCTCATCAAAACAAAATATATCATGTCGACAGTATTATTGTTACAAATTACAAATTCGACCATCTGAATCTTCAATCTTATTACATTCTGGTCGTCTCTTACAACAATATGTTGTTGACATGTATATAAAAATTGAAACATCTCGGTTGGATTATTTTCGAAATGATCAACATTCGATCCGAGCAGATTTATATCAAGGAATAATGGATAGCATCAACACTGGAGAAACATCTGGAAAGAAAATTGGAAAAAGAATTATATTGCCACCATCATTTTTTGGAGGTCCAAGAAATATGCGTCAGCGATACTTAGATGCAATGGCATTAGTTCAAAAATTTGGCAAACCAGATATCTTCTTGACAATCACTTGCAATCCAAATTGGCCAGAAATAAAAGAAGAACTTGGTAATGCTGATGAAGCTCAAAATAGGCCGGACTTAATCACAAGAGTTTTTAGAGCAAAAATAGAAGAACTTAAAATTGAATTGATCAAGAAGAATATTTTTGGAAAAGTCACAGCATCTGTATATGTCATAGAATTTCAAAAAAGAGGGCTTCCCCATGCTCATTTCCTTCTTATCTTGAACCAAATGCACAAACTTAAAGCTCCTGAGATGTATGACAAATTTGTTTCTGCTGAACTTCCCAATAACAAAAACCACTCACATTTATATAAAATGGTTCTTCAACACATGATGCATGGACCATGCGGAACTTTGAATCCAAATAATGTCTGCATGAAAAATGGACAATGCAAGAATCATTTTCCTCGAGATTTCTGCTCTTTCACATCACAAACAAAGAATTCTTATCCATTATATAGGAGGCAAAATACTGGAGAAGAAGTGAAAGTCCGTGGTTGTTTCTTAGATAACCGATGGGTTGTTCCATATAACCCATATCTACTTGCAAAATTCAATTGTCACCTCAATGTTGAAATTTGCTCGACAGTAAAGGCAGTCAAATATTTGTACAAATACATTTATAAAGGACACGATAGAATTATGTTTCACCTTCCTGGCAACAATATTTCTGAAGATATTGATGAGATACAGAAATTTCAACAAGGAAGATGGATATCTCCTCCAGAAGCAATGTGGAGAATTTATCAATTCTCCTTAAATGAAATGTATCCATCTATAAAAACCTTGCAAGTCCATCTAGAAAATATGCAAACAGTTGGATTTCAAGAGAATACAAATTTATTGAGCATCATACACAATGAGCAAACATCTAAAACAATGTTAACTGAATATTTTCAAATGAATCAAATAAGTAAAGATGCTTCTAAATTGCTGTATAAAGAATTTCCTATACATTATGTTTGGAACCAAGATAAAAAATATTGGAGCCAAAGAAAACAGAAAACTGCAATTGGCAGACTTGTTGCTGCAAATCCTGTTGAAGGAGAAAGATATTATCTACGGTTACTATTAAATCATGTCAGAGGAGCAACATCATACCAAAATTTACGAACTATTAATGGGATTAAATTTGATACATTTCGTAAAGCAGCAGAACATCTCGGTTTACTTCAATCTGACGACCATATTAATCAATGCTTAGAAGAAGCATCATCATTCCAAATGCCAATTACATTGCGACGATTGTTTGCTACATTGTTAGTGCATTGTGGAGTACATAATCCTTCAGCAGTATAGTTCAAATATAAAGATGCAATGTCAGAAGATTTCACAAAAACAAATTTCATATCTGCAAGCACCATAAAAACAAATGCATTATAAAGTGTCAATTTCTTCCTTGAATCTATGGGTAAAAGTATTACTGAATATGGTTTGCCAACCATATTGGATACTGAATACTCAAATGAAAAGTTGTTAAAAGAAATTCATGAAGAATTGAACATTCCAATTTCAGAAGATGAATTATTCACAATTCAAAATTTAAATACTGGACAAAGAAGAGCTTATACTGTCATATTAGAAAGAATAAGAAGTAACAAAAGTGGAATATTTTTCATTGATGGTCCAGGAGGAACAGGAAAAACATACTTATATCAAGCTTTACTCATCACATTGAGATCAGAAGGATATATTGCACTGGCAACTGCAACATCTGGTATTGCTGCATCTATATTACCAGGAGGTCGAACAGCACATTCACGATTTAAATTACCATTAAACTTTGAAGATAGATCAACATGCAATATATCAAAACAAAGTGGACTAGCAGAACTGTTGCGAAGAACAAAGCTCATTATTTGGGATGAAGCATCTATGGCAAATAGACGAGCAATTGAAACACTCAATCTTATGTTGCAAGATATAACTGACTGCCAACTATTATTTGGAGGAAAAGTAATAGTGTTTGGGGGAGATTTTCGACAAATACCCCCCGTTATCATTCATGGTGGAAAAAAACAAACAATTGATGCAAGTTTAGTCATGTCAAAATTATGGAACAAAATTGAAAAAATAGAATTGACAGAAAATATGCGAGCTCAAACAGATCCACATTTTAGTCAATTCCTATTACGTATTGGAAATGAAACTGAAATAACTACTTCAAAAGAAAAAATTCAAATTCCAGAAACAATGATCATTCCTTATACAAATGATATCACTTCGAAGCTTGAACTTATCAATTCTGTGTTCTCAAATCTCATGGTGAATGGATATGACACTCATTTTATCACTAACCGAACTATATTGACAACAAAAAATGAATTTGTTGATGATCTTAACCAAATTTTAATCCAACAGTTCCCAGGAGATGCAATAAAATATTACAGCTTTGATTCTGCAATAGATGACACACAACAAAATTTACCAGAAGAATTTCTAAACGGATTGACTCCAAACGGATTACCTCCACATGAGTTGATATTGAAAAAAAATTGTCCAGTCATCCTATTACGTAACATTGATCCTTCTTCTGGACTTTGCAATGGCACTCGATTAATTTGCAAAAATTTTCAACAAAATGTAATTGATGCTGAAGTTGTTATAGGTCATCATCAAGGAAAAAGAGTGTTTCTTCCACGTATTCCACTGCAATCAGATCAAGATGAAAAATTTCCATTTCCATTCAAGCGAAAACAGTTTCCTATTCGCTTGAGTTTTGCAATGACAATAAATAAAGCTCAAGGGCAAACACTAGAAAATGTTGGCATTTATCTACCTCAACCTGTATTTTCACATGGACAACTATATGTTGCCTTATCAAGAGTGAAATCAAGTCAAGCCATCAAAATATTAATAAATCCATCTTCTAACAAGGAAAATGAAAAATCATATACAAAAAATGTTGTATACAGAGAACTCTTAGCACTTGCTTACAACAACAGAAGCTTGGATCAGCCTACATAATACAGGTATGAATTATAATAGCAAGCACTTTTATACATTTTCTCAACATTTTCTACATACTAAATTACATATAATGTATATTACACCACTATCATAAAAAATTTAAATTCAATTTAGTAAATACAAAATCATAGAAAAATAAATGAATGACGATATATAAACTCAGAAACTATTAATTACAAATCATAAACTAATACTTTTACATTATTCCCAGATAAAAAAATTTCTTATTATTTTAAATAACTTAAATGATATTAATAAAAGTTTTACATATGGCCACATATAATTCTAAAATAAACATTCCCTATCAAAGATCAATATTACAACAAAAAATTAATTCTGGTTATTCTAGAACAAACAAATTTACACATAAACCAAAACATTTTTATTATTCCACTGTACTATTATTCCACTGTACTAAATAAATGAGACCTTAAAAGTTACAACATCTAAAAACATACTATACATAACAAAATGAAAGACAAAATACAACTCTTCTGTTTCAAATTAAAATATAAAAACTCCATATTATATACAAGTACAATCCTACCATCTATAACAACATCAAAACTTAAAAAGGTTGTTCTTATATCACTGCATCATTTGAACTACTTATTCGCACCCCAAAATTAAAAATAAAAACCAAACTAAACATACATTTTCTAAATTCATTGTTATAGCAATGCCAAATACCCTTTCTCCCAAACTCCCCTTTACACTCAATGACTTTGTCTTAAACAAATTGAATTACTTCCTACGTACAATATAAGAAAAAGCAAATACAAAAAACAAATAGCTTCTATTATAGAAATTATATTAAACGTAACTTTATCCAAATAAATTTTCTATAAAAAGTTGATTTTAAAAATATATAATATCATATTATCATTTCTTCACATTTTCATAATAGTAACCATTTTCTACCATCTTACACAAAAATTAGAAAACCATTTCAATTTAAAACTTTTTCTTGACTATCATACAAGACATATGACATAGTTGATTAGTTGCTTTATCATTTATCATATACAATATGCATAACTACAAGAAATAAAATATACCAACACTTTATTCACAAACTAACATCCAAGAAAATAAATTCAATAACAAAATTGGTGCTCATTGCATCTATCATAAATTTCTACTTCCAACCGTTTTGTTTACAATTCTTTGTTTATAACTCAAACAGAAGATTTAACCACCCAACATTACACATTTAGTCACTTTTAACATATAAATTTATATGAGATTGTTATGATAAAATCTAAATTGAAATAAAAAATTCTAATATCATAACCAATCTTCTTATTATCATATTTCTATCTTTCTTCATATAATAAATACTATAAATTTAATATTAACTTGACAACCTCCAATATTATATTTCTAACACATTATCTAAAATCTCTCTTTTCAGACTACTGCTCCTCTAAACATACATTGATGCAAAATGGCAAGGCAATATCAGGTGCTTCAAGAACTTAATGATGGAATTCAAAGGTGGATTACAAAGGTTTGCATTCAAGAAATCAGACAACCACAATCTTCAAAGACTGGCAAATCAACTTATCAACACCTAATCTTAATTGATGAAAAGGTATTATTTCTTTTTCAATTATTATTACTATACACACTAATATTGAATTATTTGGTCAATCTTTATATTTTGCTTCTTTAACATAGGGGACAAAAATGCAAGCAACAATTTTCAATGACGATATCAGCATATTCACTCCAAGAATCAAAAAGCATTCTACATACTACATATCAAATGCTTTGCTTAAGAAAATTCCTCCACAATATAAAGTTGTTGAGAATGATTATCAAATGATCATAAACAACTACACAAAAGTGGAACCAGTTGAAGAACAATTTACCATCAATACACAAAATATGTACAAGTTCACTCCTCTCAACTCCACCGCAATTGATCCTTACTCAACAACAACAACTGGTATCAATTTTTCTAATATTTTTAATTTTTAATATTTTGTTACTTTCACTATTACAAATAATATTACTAACAATGAGACTTTTCTTTTTCAGATATTATCGGTATTGTCTTAGATATTCTCCCAAAAAAAATATTCAAAAGGAAATGGGATGATAAAGATGCAATAATTCAAGAAATCGTTCTCATTGATACAAAGTACTATTTACATTTTCAAAATTTGATTTTCTAATGACAATATATATATATATTTTTTTAAAAAACTACTCAAATATAGCGACAAAAAATACTAACTATTAAACTTTATCAATGTATAGCTTGCAGCCTACTTTCCTATCTACTTGGGATAAACTTATAGAAGATGAATGTAAAGCAATATCTGAAATCTTGCTATCCAGACCCATTATAGTTGCAACAAATGTGATTCCAAAAGAGTTCAGAGGTATGAGAAAGATAACACTATTCTGATTTTTACTAAAGATGTTAGCATAAAAAATATATACCTGTTTCAATATTATTATTAATTGATATTGATTATTAATTTACATCTCTATTAACATCTAATAAAACTTTTCTTTATTAAATCTATTCAATTTGAACTGTTAGGAAGAAAGTCATTCTCAACAAGATCATCATCAACTATCATTATCAATCCTCTCATACCTGAAACAGAAGAATTAATATCTTTGTAAGTATGTTTTTTTATAAAAATATTTATGTGCTCAATCGAAAAACATAAATCTAACTACTTCTTTTCCATCTTTTACAGCTCCAAAGCAAAAGAACAGATCTTACAAGATATCGTTTCCAAAAAATCATACTTAGAATTACCAAATCCTACAAATTTGGAAACAACATCAATTCAAAAAGTTATTGATTCTGGAGAACCTGTAGGTATCAGTTTATTTTATTTTACAACTTATTCCACATTTATGACATTATAAATACATTACTTTACTGTTACAGAATAACACACATTGGATTAAAGGATCTATCACAAATATACCAGAAAACCAACAATTCTGGTATATGGCATGCAAACATTGCAAAAAAAAGACACAAGAAACTTCTGGCTCATCATTCACATGTCACAACTGCAACAGATTAGAAATCGCAATACCAAGGTATGCTCAAAACATACACAACTTATGCACACTACTTTTATAAATAAAAATAAACTTCAAAATTTTCAAACTACAGATCCATCATCAATATAGAAATTGAAGACTCATCAACAACTATCCGTGCAACACTTTTTGAAGATGATACCAAGAAAATATTCTCTGCTACAGGAGAATCCTTAATGAATGCTCAAACTAAGGTACTTTCATTTTAATTACCTTTCTAATATTTATAATATGTTTAATAACTTTTTAATTATATCTCTTAACTTTTATCTTTCTTTTCCATTTATAGGAATATCATGATCAAATCAAAACATGGATGAAAATTTGTGAAGACAAAACTTTTCTTTTTTGCATTAAAGTACAAATGCACCAAAGTGGTGAAAAAACAGCTACTATCATCAAATCAGAAAAGCACAAATAGTTCTTGCATCTGTCTGCAGATCAAAAAGGTAAGTTTTTGACATATACAACAAGTTACACATCAAATCATTATATTTGAAATATTTATCCAACGATAAATTCCTACTTAACATAACTAACCATAATTTGAAAAAAATGAACAATTATTATAAAACTAATAACCCATCACTATTTCTAACTTTCTTTCCTGTAAATCTATTCAATTACATCAATATTTATTTCCAGCCAAAATTATATAACAATATTTCTTTCTTAAAATAATAAAATAAAATTTACAAAAATTCAACATATAAATATTTCATTATTCTTTATTTTATACAAAAATACAATATCCATCATTGACTGACTTTCTACTTTGCAGGTTCAAATGCAATGACAAATGGAGACAACAATTACTACAAAACTGGAAATTTCAAGCCTCACTGTTCAGATCTTTTAAACTTTTTTTGATAATCAACTTGTAACAGCTCTGATGTAATTAACCAATAGAAACACATAAACTATTTAGTGACAAGATATTTGCATGACTTATAACTTTTGGTATTGTATATATCATAAACAGCTTGTGTGTACATAATATAAAAGTTTCTAACACTTCACTATCACTTCCTCTATAACTCACTGATATTAACCTTCTAAACCAACAATTTCTCTAAACAAAAGATTAATTGATCCAATTACTTTACCTACACAACTAGATCAATTACTTCACTTACATAACTCTTTGTCTTTCCAACAATCATACCACAATACAAAATACATGAATCTCAACGTCTTTCTACAGGTAATTTTCTATCTTTCATATCTTAAGTTTCTCAAATTTCTAGCATTTCTAAATATTGAATTTATAAATATTCCCTTAGTGTCAACTAACTATTTGTTTCAATGAATCCAGATTGTAATGAATCATAAATCTTTCATTCTAAGCACTATTTTCTTTCTCAGGTAAAACTTTCTTACAAATATCTCCCTTTACCATAACCTATGCATTTTCTTTTATTTTTTTAAAATCTATTTCACACAATATATTTTCATGTTCTTTTTTTCGTTTGAAACTCAAATTGATCATTTCAGGTACATTCCAATCAAATTATAGGTTTATACGAAGAACAGAAAAAAAAAAAAAAAACAGTTTCTTCTTCTATTTAAGATACATAGTATCTTATTCCTACAGTACCCACTTTCCTTAACCATCTAAACTATTCAATTCAGAAATGCAAGTTTACAAAGTTATACATTCGAAACCTGTTCGAACTTGTAAATTAATAGGTATTACCTACATTGGTCTACTAGAAGAACATTAAATTATATCGGCTTTACCTGTATTCAACATTGAACATGTTGGTGCTCAAACTTGGGTCACAGGATGCCTGAATGGGGAAAAAAATGTGTGATTGACCTTATCTTCAAACAGAATCTTACATACACATGTGTACTGTAGTAATACCTGTACTGAACTTTGACTGAAAATATCTTTTGTGAAGATCCTTGATACTGAAGAAAATAATAAGAAACAATGTATTTGCCTCAGTCCTGACTAAGACTACTAAGCAAATTCTGACCTTACCTCATATATAAGCAATTAGCTAAGGGAATTCTACAGTGTCCTTGGATTATTTAATCCACACTAATGAACATCAAGGGCCTGTTTCTTGCAGCAAAAGAAAAAGCAAACAAGAAGAATCAAAGCGACGGCAAAACGCTCTCTCTCTCTCTCTCTCTCTTGTTTTCCTCTCTCTCTCTCATCTTTCTCTCTCTCTCTCTTTCTTCGATTCCTCTTCCTCTGTTTTAAGGTACGCTTCTTCGTCTTCTTCTTCTGTTTCGTTTACTTTTTCATTCTAGGGTTTCTAGAGATCTGTCCTTTCCCTTTCAAAAACCCTAGCTTCTGTCTCTCCCTCAATCCGCAGATGCGGAAACCCTATCTGTTTCCAGGACTATTATCGATTTCTTGGGAATCGGATTCGCCGTTGTTTGGATGTTACTTCCTTAGATTTGGACGGATCTGGGGATCATTTGCTGCTCGATTTGAGATTTTCAACTGATTTTCTGGTGTTTGATGCTTGGATTTTGAGACTGGTCTGAGTTGTGTGTGTTTGTTTTGAGCTGATCTGGGTGTTTGGGGATGAGCTTGGCCTAATTGGTTGAGCTTCTGGCCGGGTCGGACTGATGTGTATCGATTTAGCTTTGTGGTCGTGAGGAGAGATTGGTGATTAAATACTGGTTTGTTGGGATTCTTGGCTCCAGATTTATGCTGGTGATTGGTATTTGTGTTGTGTGGTTTTGTAATTGAGAAGATGTTGCACTTGCTGCTCTCAAAATGCATAGCAGATTGGATATTCATCCATCAGTTCCACCCAAACACCCAAAGTGTTCCATAAAGAATTCCTTCACTCATAGTCATATTTCTGTGCATGATTTTATGTACATGTATGTAGGTGCTTAATAAATTCTGCTTATAGTTACTGTTTTTTTTCCCCCACAATTCAGTTTGTGATAGTGGTAGTGCCTGCTGTTGACTTGAGTGTTTGTTATGGATAAGTTTAAACAATGGTGCTTGGTTTCTTTGGCTTTCCTGTTTTTTGAATTTCTGTTGTTTAAGATGGTTTTTAGCTGACAGTCATTTCATTATATGGCAGTTATCCAGGGGCTGTACATTGGGCTGTTTTTTTAGGATTTGTTGGCATTTGCAGTTGAAGCTTAGCCAGCAAGACCAAACAGTTGTTGAGGAGTTACTGATTTCTGGGTTCTGATCTGACATAGAGGTTGTCTGAATCTTAGGTGAGAAGGCGGACTGGACTGCTTTGAAGTATTGATTGACTGACTTATGTGCATATAACCTTAAAATTCATCTTCTCGTTTCAGTAGATGTACAATAATAGGGTTCTGGATAGTGGGTGTCTGTGGCAGGAGCAAAAAGACCTGGTTAAAGAATACCATTTGAAGTGAGACTGGCAAATCGTTACAACTGTAAGTTTAATCTTCATTTTTTATATTAGAGTCGTTCGACTTCAATGACTCATGGTCGGACTTTACTTGGTTGTTTTGGAATGGGTATAGCTTGCATTGCTTAAAGTACTGTTAATGTCGGAGGCAGTATGCCACTGATTTTGGGGAGAAATGCAAAGGTTTGCTGCTACCGACTACGGTGGTGGAGTTAATAACAGCGCAATTGGTGGGACATCTTCCAGGGACACTGCCAGAGCAGATTCGTCTTTCTCCTCATCAAACTTCTCACTGACTTCGAAGTAACAGCTTCTTTTTTTTCTCTACTTTCTTCTTGTGACTTTTGGTCCTATCTTGCCATTGTCTTGGCCTTTTTGTGTTTTTTTTCCATCAATACAGATTATAAGTTTCTAGCTTTTCAATATTACACATACTCAGTTGGTTTGAAAAATTGACAAAAACTGTTGTTATTATTTTGCCCACAGATACGGATTTATTTAACATAGTTGACTTGAAGTTGCAGCTTTGTGGTTCTGATAATGAGCACGTTCCAAATCTGAGGAAAATAAATGCCTTTTGTGGTTTTAAAAAGAAAAAAAATGAAATTGGTCCCAGTCAAAATTATAAGTGGCAAAACTTCAGTTTATCTGTGTACTCAAAACCATAAACATCCTGATGTTCCTTCAATAATATCACATTCTTGATGTTTCATCTTAAATTTTCATTTATTATTTTGGAATTCTTTGATATGATTAGTTCTTTTTTTTTTTTTACTTTTTTGTCATAGGGTCCTTCGAGTAAGAATCCACTTTCATTTAAATCGTATAATACCAGTGAAGTCATTCTTCGAAAGAAAATGAAGGTCAGTTTCCATATTAACCATTTCGGTCAAACTTTGATGATTTTGGTTATTTTTCAAATTCCACTACTGCAATTTTTTTTATTACTACTAAAATCATGAAGCGGTTGCAGGATTCGATGAGATTCAGTGTTGCGTTTGCCTGAAACTATCATGATGATGATACCCAAAGCATGGCAAAATGATAAAAACATGGATCCTGATAAAAAGGCCTTTTATGAGCATTTCTCAGCTCTTATACAGCCATGGGATGGCCCTACTCTTATATCTTGTAAAATTCCTACTTCCTATAGTGGACTATTGGCTGATATATTGATTCTGCGCATTGTCTATGAAGTTTGATTTTATGTTTAATTGATTAAAAACCCTTGCAGTTACTGATGGTCGCTACCTAAGAGCAACACTGGATAGAAATGGACTGCGTCCTGGTCGATTTTACATCACACATAGTGGACGTGTCATCATGGCAACTGAAGTTGCTGTTGTAGACATTCCTCCCGAAGATGTGAGCAACAAGGGGAGACTTAACCCTGCAATGATGCTTTTCGTGATGCTTTTCATGAATTTTGAGAATCATATTGTTATTAACAATGAGACCTTGAAGAAACAGTACTCACTTCCAAGGCCATATAGTGAGTGGCTCAGTAGACAGAAGATAGAACTCAAGGACATTCTTGATTCTTTTCCAGAAACTGAGAGAGTTCCTCCTGCCATATCAGCAACAGTACCTGTACGTCAAGTTCTTAGGTCTCAGATGTTTATATTATGATTTTTTGAGTTTCAGGAATCAGTTTTTTTAATTTTTTTATTTCAGACATATAGCCATGACGATGACATGGAAAACATGGGAATTCATGGCTTCCTTGCTCCATTGAAGGCTTTTGGGTATGTGACTGTTGGGCCTTTTATATGCTCAGACCTTTTTGGTGGTGCCTGTTTTTTTTTTTTTTTTTTTTGGCATTCCATTGGAAAAAAATTACTTATAAAAGCCTTTTTGCAGCTATACTGTAGAAACTTTGGATATGTTGTTGCTACCCATGGCAAAAGATGATACGCAGGCTCTGGGCTCAATGGGAAACAATGCCCCCTTGGCTGTGATGCCAAATAGGGAGAAGCTAATGTTTGAGTATTTCAAGCAAATGTTTGCTCAGGTCACAAATCCTCCTATTGATCCCATCCAACAGAAAATAATCACGTCCATGAAGTGCATGATAGGTCCAGAAGGAGACTTGACTGAAACAACTAAGGGTCAGTGCCACCGTCTCTCACTAAAAGGGCCTCTACTTTCCATTGAAGAGATGGAAGCCATAAAAAAAATGAACTATAGGGGTTGACGCAGCAAAGTTCTTCATATCACATATTCTAAACACCTTGGTCAAAAGCATTTGCAGGAAACTCTTGATAGGATTTGTACTAAAGCACATAATGCTATTCATAAGGGATATACAACTCTTGTTTTGTCTGACAGAGGTAAGAAAGTTCAGATTTCAAACTTCCCTAAAATTTCCATTTGTTGAATATTTGATTCATCAGTTGGAAATTTTGAAGTCAACATCATGTCTTTTTATTCTCCTCTCTTATCATATCGCTTAGCAGCTTGTCAATTCAAGAGAAAGCCTCAATTTCCTTATTCCTTTCTCACTTGTATTAATAACCGATTTCGTGGAGGTTTTGGGTCCTGATCACCTTTTATCTTCGCTTATATTTATTTACTCAAAAAATTATTTATTTATGTACTTTTCATTGATTAGTCTTTTATTTAAAAAAATGTTCATATTTTGGTAGCATTGTAAAGCTCCATCTATATTAAACATACAAAATGCCTGAAGGATGCATATTGACTACTCCTTCAAAAAGATGGGTAATGTGTATTATGTATTAGTTGTGGTGATACATACAAGGTGTCAGTATGAATTTAGTGAAGTACAAAAATCCATATATATATAAATAGATTATTTAAAAATCTTAGATTTAAATGTTACTTTCCTTCACAACTAAAATACATGTACACCCTGTTTCTAAAAACCCATCCTCCATAAAAAGTCAAGGGTGACAATGGTAAAAAAAGCATAACGGCTGTTTTGAGTGTCACTGTGAATTTCACTAGGTAAAAACTTCAAAAAAATCCAAAGATCTGCAACTTTTGAGAACATCAGATTTTAATGTTTACTTTCATTATCAACTAAAATAAATATATGTATCTAATACTTATTGTCATTGTATCATTTCATGATTTTGAAAAGCAATACTCAGGTAGTTGTTCATCTATTTTCATGTTACTTAGTTATAGTAATTTAAATACCTGATGAAATATTAATGATCAAATGGCAGCAAATTTTGATCTCTATTTAACATTGAGTATGCATATCAAAGATCATGTCTTGGCATCATCAATCATTTACTCCATTCATTTTTTCTTTCGTAAATGGCAAAACAGATAAGTGTCACTCAATTTCATTCACTTATAAGGATAAACTTATGTTTGCTTCTATTTTCTATGTGTCCAATGGCCGTTTTAACTTGTCCACAGGGATCTAAAATCCACCCTCTATGGGGAACTGCTCAGCTATTCTTGCATCCTCATTACATACATGAAGCTGCTACTAGGTATCTGATTTACATGACCCAAGTAGAACTCTGAAGATTTCTAATAATTAAAGCATGGTTATCACTCTAAATAATGCTTCGATTTGCAGCTCTGAAGTTGGTATATACGCATATGCTACAGCTCAAGCGAAAAAAGCAATCAAGATAGGTGTTAATGATAGAGCACAAGGAATTGGATGTCCTCAGCCTCAAATGTACTGTTTTTTACATACTGATTATGTAAATATTAAAGCTCTATACATATCTACGTGTGTTTTGACCAAGTAGATTTGGAATTTTTTTATCATATTAATTATTATTCTCTATTTTCTGTTCCACATATTTTGCTGCTAACTATATCTTTCTCTAGTGAATTACTGACTCTTACCATCTAACTACAACCTCTTTATTAACTTACATAATGAAATATTCATATATTATCTTTCACACTATACTCATTAAACAATCTTTTAACAACATCATTTCTACTATAACATTGATACAAACTATCAATGAAACCACAACAATAAGTTCATAAATATATGTACAATTTGATTGCAATAAAAACAAAAACAAATACCAAAATATCAAACAACTACGTGCAACGCACGTACCCTTCCCTAGTCTTAAAAACATTTGTGGGAGTGGTTAGATGTGTCGGTCCTCACCTAGCTGTCAAGAGGTCCACTTTTGTGCTGCCAACTTTCTTCATCAGAGGTCTCTGCTACCCTTGTAGAGGTCTCCTGTCCTCATTGGATGACTCCCTCCGCTCATTTAGGTTAGATTCACTCTAATCCCTTTCTTCTACATTTATCGAGGCCTATTTTCCTATTTTCCTCATTTGGTGATTCCCTTACCTCATCTGGATTAGACGGGTTCCAACTCCCTTAGCTTGGATTGAAAAAAAAAAATAAAGCCAGACCATAAATAGAGACGACGACAAAGAAAGGGACTTAGACATAAACATATAGAAAGAGATGGCACTAGTGACCACAAAAAGATAATCAAATTTTGGACAAACAAAAAAGACCGGCACTTCATGCATTTAGTCATGGTAGAAAAGGTTTCTCGACAACTTGAGAGAACTGCCCAGCTAAAGGGGGTGATATGAATAAAATATATAACCGAGGCCGAATCCTCTGAGTATTCACCCCATGGTATCCATAGTTGGTCTGCCACATCACCAATCGAGAGGGAGGGCTATCTTATGGTGATGTGGTGAACCTTAATAGGTTCATCTACAATCACCATGGGGCAAACTCTCGCTGAATCTCAATTCGTATACAACCACATGAATATATAAAGTTTCTCTATTATATACCGGAGATTATAAGCTTTAACTTAATATGTTTTTCCTCACATTAATATTTATCAAGTATAATGCAACATGTATACAGTATTACAGAAAATTCAGCTGCTTTATTCATGATCAATGTGACGAACGATTTGTCATAGAACACGGCAAACAAAGTTGAGTGGCACTTGGAAGGATCTGCGTAACGGGGGCTGACCTGGGGCCTCTATGGAAAAGAAGCAGTGATATAAAAATTATATATATAATTGTAAAATATACAAGGGGCTTTCTAAAAATTTCTAAACTTTTTTCAGGATGGATGGGGCTCCAGCGGCCCAGCCCAAACCCAAGTACATGCGTTTGCCCCTGTAATAAAACGTAAAATTGACTGTTGTTCAATATAAAAAATATATATATATCCTTACCAATGGCTCGAACACATGGGAAATTTACGAGGCCCAATGATTCTCTACTAGTAAAATTTTAAATTGCTCGAAAGAAATGCTCCTCATAGATTGGCCCACCATCGCCCATATTTTGTTTCATTGTGATTGGAGATAGCTCACCATCAAATTGATCCTGCATGAAAGGCAGGAGTTTTTGTAATATTTTATCCAATAGATTGGGATTTTATCCCAAACTATGCAAAATGGAATCAATTTTAAGAACAGTTCAGATTTTAAAAGGGTGTGCCCATTTTGTAGAATTCATTTTAACGGTTTGTAATGTATATTTTTTTCCAAATGCATTATGTTTGATAAATTTTAGTGTGGGCCTCAAACATGTCGGAGAGAAAATTTTCCATTATACATTCAAAAGAGTCATTTATTTGTGACCCATGCAGATCTTAAACAACAGGGACTCACTGTTAGAGCTATTGTGATTTTGACATCATCCGTTGTGCACATCCATGAATCACAAGATCAACAAGAAGCAAGCTACACACAAGAAGAGACACAAGATTTATGTAGTTCATTCAAACAGGGCTATATTTACGGACACAGAGACGATCATCTTACTATCACAAGTAAAGTACACAGAGACTCTCATTCTCTCACATTGTCTCACCTACGTGGTATGGGAACACCACGGGCAAGAGAGCTTTCACCTCTCTTCAGCTCAAGATCTAGGGTTGCAGACTATACAACATATAATCTCCGCTTTCTTGGCCACTAAGAAAACCCCGGTACAATTACCAAAATACCATTGACCTTAAACCAGTCCCTAGTTAACCCAATGGACTCATCCGGCTAAACCGGAATACAAGACATATACCCAACAATCTCCACCTTGGCTTGAATTCCGCACAACTCGAACTACCAGAAGATAAAACCGGCAATGTCTTCACGTACCTTGCTGAATGGTACATCACTGCACCAACGACGCAGTCTTTTTCAACATTTTGACATGTTGAACCAGCACATGAACTTTAAACAAAGTTCATCTCGTCAAACTCCATCTCGAACTTAAAGCTCGAAACCATTGACGAATCTGAATGATATCCTAAATCACTCACCATCCTGCTTCATCTTCAACATCACTGTGAAGATCCAATCACCACAAGCATGCAAGCAAAACAGATCAAGAATACAAGTCCAGATGACTTCACAATTGCAGAAACCTCTGCCTCCGAGCGGTCAAAAAACTCTATTTGACCGGGCCTCCGATCAATCAAACACATGTTTGATAACTGCTGCTGACGCATCAGCTCCTCCTTACTGCTTTTCCGGCTTTGGCAAGATGAACAACATCACATACGATCTAGAAAGCATGTGAACCCCAAACGAACAACTTCGTTTGAATCAGCAAACCCTTTGCAACTAGGCCGGCGACTCCTACTATTGGATTTGCAACAACAACCAGGTCAAGTAGACCCGATTCAAGCCTAAATCCACATCTGTTTAGATCTCCTCCAGATTTCTGCATCAAGTTATAGATTTCGTCACCACGAGCACGCTGGAAGAAACGGATTTGAAATCCGACTCAAGGTGGCTCCAATATCATAGAAACAAGTTTCTACGTTCCAATCGGTCAAACCTCCTCCTTGATCGTCAAACGGCCAATCAACCTCTTCCACTGCGTAGATCTGCTCGAAACGAGTCCGTAGGTGTAAATGGATCTCCGATTGAACATCGGACGATCAAAATATCTCAGAAACAATTTCAGCCGTTGAAACTGGTCAAACCTGATTGTTGACCATACCTTTGCTGACGTCGGCTGACATCAGCGCTCTGCTGTTGCGGGCTAGGCTGAGGACATGGGTCAGGTCTGACCCGACCCAAACTGGCTGACTCCGCTGGATGCATTGCTGGGTTGGGCTTCTTGTACACAGACCAGGTTGACCCGACCCGACCCAGCCTGCACTCGTGCTGCTGGACTGAGTTGCACCACAGGTTGGGTCTGACCCAACCTGAAACCCGGACCAACCCACACTTGACCCTGACTGGGCTCTGTCCACAATGGGTCAGGTCAAAACAATGGGTCAGGTCAAACCAACCCAACCCGAGACCCAAAGCCCTTGGGTTGTCTCCAACCTTTCCGCCTGCACGCTACAACCCAGTTACAGACAAAATAGTGGGCGGCCGTTTGCTTCTCCTCTGGCAGACTGGCCTGGCAACAGCGGCTCAAGACCGGTGAAGGCGACGGCGACCGGCAGCGACCGATGGCGGGCTATGAATGGCGGTGATAGAGAAAGAACGGCCGGCAGTTACAGGCCCTTTTTTTTTATTTCTTCTTTCGGTCTTCCTTTTCTCGAGAATTCCTGTAGGCGTTTTTCTTCCAGAAAATCTGGCAGCCAAGAATGGTTTTCCCTCCGAAGATTGCAAGCACCACCTGAGAACCCTTTTCTCTGTCTGCAAAACTGATTTATCTGAGAAATTGTTTTTTCTCCTGCGGCCCATCTGTGATCAACGTGCTCCAGCCTTCTCCTTCTCAGATCTGGAAAACCAGATCCTCTGTCCTTAGAAATCAAACCAGCCGCGATTACTCTGAGATCTGAAAACAACCTGTGAATCCTTTATCCTCCGATCTTAGCCAAATCAGAGAACCCAATCTCGTCTTCTTTTTCTCCGTTGGCGGCCCAACTAGAGATCACGAACCAAATCTCTCTTCTTCTCTGTTTCGAAAATAGAGATCTGAACCCTTCGACAAGGATTCAATCAGTTGATCTTCATGCGCACAACCTCCAAACCACCGAGCGATCTCCACCTCGCTCAGAAACCCGAGGAACACCAACCTGGCTCTGATACCACTTGTTGTGATTTGACATCACCCGTTGTGCACATCCATGAATTACAAGATCAACAAGAAGCAAGCCACACACAAGAAGAGACACGAGATTTATGTGGTTCACCCAAATAGGGCTACATCCCCAGCACAGAGACGATCATCTTACTATCACAAGTAAAGTACACAGAGACTCTCGTTCTCTTACATCGTCTCACCTATGTGGTGTGGGAACACCAAGGGCAAGAGAGCTCTCATCTCTCTTCAGCGCAAGATCTAGGGTTACAGACTATACAATATATAATCTCCGCTTTCTTGGCCACCAAAAAAACCCCGGTACAATTACCAAAATATTCTTGACCTTAAACCAGAACTTGACTAACGTAATGGACTCATCCGGCTAAACCGGAATACAAGACATATACCCAACAAGAGCCCTCACAAGAAATTCGCAAACACGACTTACAAAACCATTAATGGCGAAGGAAATTATTATCTTGATGAAATACTTCCTATTGTTTTTTATATATTAAAACCTTCGTAGGACTAGAAGGTAAGAAGCAATTTTGTCCAAACGCATATAATACATTGTTAAACATCTGCAGTGATAAGGAGATGCTATAGTTTCATAGAATCCTTCCTATAGCTTGAAATCAACCGATTCTCTCTACAAAAAACGAGGTTTACCAAAATAGAGGATTTTCAGAGAAGAGATTTTGAGAAATCAATGGCTTTGAATGTTTTAGCCAATATATCATAATCCACAAGGCCCCATGTTGTAAAATTTGATCCCATAGCCATTCTTAGCCTTTAGATAAAATCTAAAGGTCTAAATTTTTCAAAAGAGGCACATAGAAGTTCAAATCTATACATGGAACATTGATTATCTTTTTAAAATATCATAATATTGAAGAAAAACTAACTCCTATTGGTCCCATGGGTGCTTTGGGGGTGTTGCTCATATCTAACGGTCTAGATTATCTATGGGAGGCCCACACAATGATTAAATTAAAAAAAGGCAGGTTGCTCTCCATTCCACCCCAAACATGATTCATCCACCTTGCTAGGTGCAACCAGAAAGGTAGGATCCATTGGGTTGAGTTCTGATTGCAGAACTCTATGAAAGGGTGGAAAGCAAAAATATTTTTGCCCCTAATGTCAAAGGTAGGAAATCCACGAACCCACAAGCTAAAAAATCCATGGTGATGACGATTGCGAACTTGTCCTTAATCTTGATTCAATACACTCGTTCCTCGTACGGTACTATTCTTTTGTCTTTTCAAAAGGGAGCTGCTCTTCATGGACGAAGTTTTTCTCTTCTTACACAGCGACCTCAAGCCAACAGCGACCGCTGGCCGGCGGAGGGGAGATTCCCTTCCTTTCCTCTCTCTCCCCATTTTCCTCTTCCTCTTTCTTTTCCTCCTCTTGCTATTCCTTTTCCTCCTCCTCTTCCTCCTCCTATTCTTCTTTCTTCTCCTCCCCCTCCCTCTTCCTCTCCTCTTCTCTCCCTCTTTTTCTCATCTCTGCCATGTTCAGCCCTACGAGACCGAACAGTAGACAGCTATTCTGCCTCGCAGGCCCAAACCAGAAACTGCTGGTTCGGCCTTGCACGACCGAATAGCTCACTGTTGTTTACCCTCATCAGGCCGAACCAAGGCGGAGATGAGAGAAAAAGGGAGAGAAGAGGAGAGGAGGGGAGAAGAAGAGGGAGGGAGAGGAGAGGAAAGGAAAAGGAAGATGAAGGGAGAGGAAAAGGAAGGTAAAGGGAGAGGGAGAGGAAAGCCCTCCTTGTTTGGTCAGACGTGGCCGAACAACAGTGAGCTGTTCGGCCTCGTAGGGCTAAACCAGCAGTTGTGAGGCCTTGTAGGGCCGAACGTGATGGAGATGAGAGAAAGAGGGAGAGAAGAGGAGAGGAGAGGAAGAGGGATGGAGATGAGGAGAAAGAAGAATAGGAGGAGGACGAGAGAGAGAAAGAGGAGGAGGAAAAGGAATAGGAAGAGGAGAAAAAGAAAGAGGAAGACGAAAGAAGGGGGAGAGGGAAAGAGAGAGAATAGAGAGAGGGAGAGGAAGAGAAGGAGGAAGAGGGAGAGAGAGAGGGAGGGATGGAGAGGGAGAGCCCTTTGCCGGCCATTGCTCATTGCCGGCCGGAGAGGTAGGTGGTGAAGGGGAGGAGAGAGGAGCGAGGGAAAAGTGCAGCGAGAGAAGGCCGTGAGGAGTATTTTGGGAAACTTAGAAAAATTTTTATTTTTTAAATAAGCTACGTAGGAAGAGTAAAACCTTGTTTATGAATATCAGCTCCCTTTCAAAACCCACCACAAATTTAAGAGGAAGGAGAGTGTTGAGTGCCACCACAAATTTAAAAGGAAGGAGAGTGTTGAGTGCGTGATGTATAGAAAGACAGGTGTGACAATAAGCTCTTAATGTCGGACACACTTAATGTCGGACACACAAAAGAGATATCTCAAATCCTATCCAGGAGCTAAAAGAAAGGTCAAAAGAAAAAAGAGAAAAGGAACGAGATGAAGATAGAAGTGGTGATAGTTGGTGCAGGCCCTTCAGGCCTAGCAGCATCTGCATGCCTCAACCTCCATTCCATCCCAAACATAGTCCTTGAAAGAGAGGATTGCAGTGCCTCCCTGTGGAAAAAAAAGTCCTATGATTGTCTCAAACTGCATCTACCAAAGCAGTCTTGCCAACTTCCTCATATGCCACACCCTTCTACCACTGCAACTTACATGCCCAAAGACCTCTTCATTCAGTACTTGGATAACTATGAATCTCACTTTAAGGTGATGCCCAGATACTGCAGGTTGGTGGAGTCTGCATCTTATGAAGGTGGGTCATGGCGTGTCATGGCCAAGAACACTGTTTCAGGTGAGATTGAGGAATATGATGCAAGTTTTCTGGTGGTTGCAAGCGGCGAAACTTGTGATGCCTTTGTGCCCAAGGTTCCTGGTCTGGATAGGTTTAAGGGGAGTGTTCTGCACTCGACCGAGTACAAATCTGGAGGTGAGTATTGTGGGAAGGATGTTTTGGTTGTGGGGAGTGGAAATTCAGGCATGGAGATAGCTCTTGATCTCTGTAACCATGGTGCAAGGACTTCAATAGTCGTCAGGAGCCCTGTAAGTACTTTCTCTTCTTTTCATTTCTCATCTTTTCTCATCTGTTCACTGTAAATAGACATGGGTCATGTTTGTGAAACCCATTGGCACCACCATATACAATCAAGGGTCAGCCATTATAAAAATTTGAGAAATTGCTCTTTGTAAGTGATCTTATCGGAGTACATTAAATGAATGACTACAAAACAAATGCAAGAGGAGATGGGTGGTCTCAGATCCAGTGCCCAGTGACATACAATTTTCAAGTTTCCCTTTTTTTTTTTTCATATGGGGTCAATGGGTCCCACCAACACGTGAAATGAGCTGGATGTAGAGAGGTTGCTTAGTGTGAGATCCAATTTCTAGAGACTGAAAAAAGGTGAGTCTGACTTGTGGTGGATGGCTAATTTCAAGTCTTATTCTATCCGTTGGGGCAGATGTGTTCCACGAACATGACACGTGTACTCTGTTTAGAGGACGCTGTGGAGGATCCGTGCATTTTACCCCCTTCCATGGTTCGTCTTGTATACAAATTTCCTTCCATGTTTCGTCTTGTATACAAATTTATGTAGAGGGATGAGGGTAAGGTTGAATGCCATCTTATCCAAACGGTAACTGCCACAATTGGGCTTTTTATGCCGAACGTGGCAATTTATAAAACCATTAAAATAGTTGGATCGGTACGTCATATCTCTTTATCTAGAACGTTGATCTTGTTTGCTCTATCAATCTAGATACAATCATTTTAAATGTACTTTGACTGCTTTGACAGATATCCGCCAGTGAGGTTCTTGATATAATGTAATTACGGTGCAAATTTTTAGTAAATAATGTAAGGTATCGTATCCTAATAGTGTAATTAGTATTAGTTAATTGTCTGTTAGTCAACAATTAAGCTTGTTTGGAGCCTAAGTAAGTTTAAATTATCGTTAAGATCGTGTGTGCAAAGTTTTGCCTGGTTTCATGCTCTTTTGGTGTAGTAAGGGATAGTTTACAATTTCAGAAAAGTTTTAGAGGGCATTTTCAAAATTTTTGACTTGTTAGACTTTGGATTCCCAGGTAGATAATTCAATTTTATTAACTTTTTTCTTCTATCTTGATTTGAGTTGAAGCTTCATACACCTCCAAAAATCCTACTCAGGACCTAACTAAAAATATCCAAAATCCCTTTTTTTGTTTAACCCCATCAAGCAATGATCATTCCCCTCACTTCTCCTTTTTATTTCCTTTCCTTCCTTTCTTTCTCTCTGTTCCTTCTTTCTCTTGTCCTTTCTTCCTCCTCGCTCCACTAGCAGTGGGAAAGCCCAAGCCATGCTCACCCCAGTTCACTGCCACCACCCAAGCTCCATGACTCTGCAAACCATTTCCAAGCCACTTCATCGCTGTTTCAACCATTTGGTAAGCTCTTAAGTGTGTCTAAGCTAGGGTTTGTTGATCTTTTAGCTTAGAATTGCTTTGGTGTAGCTAGCTTCCTAGCTCATTCTCCTTCCTTTTGTAGATTGTTTAAGCTTAGGATTGAGTTTCCTTGAGGTTAGCTCCATCATCGTTAGTAAGCTGGGTTTTCCACCAATTTTTGTGTTCTCTTCTTCTAAGGCAAGTAGATGCCATGCTAGAATCATGCATGCCATGATTGTAGCATGAATTCCTCACTGTGCTAATCATTTGCTCATTTTGTTTAAAATTGAATAAATGTGCTATAATAGGTAGGATAATTGGAACAAATTGAATTGGAGGATGTTACATGATCGTGCTTTTGTATGCATTAGAGAGGGCTCGACCATGTTTTTATGTTGATACAAGTGTATAGACAATGGAGAGGGAACTTTCCTCCTATTGTTAGATCTGGATCTAGGCTAAGCACACACCACACAAGAAGAAGAACAAGCAATCATACATATTAGACACAAGATTTACGTGGTTCGACCAAATTGCCTACGTCCACGAGCATGAAAATTTTACTATGAAGAAATATCTCTCTCACCCTCTTACAGTATTCTCTTTGTGTCCCATTTTCCCGTTGCTTTTTTGTTTAGTTACAAAGAACAAACCATCGAAGAGAATATGTAAGAGATTTACCTTAATTAACCGGGCCCTCCACTCATAGGCCTAATAAAGACCTTTTAGGCTAAACCCAATAATCTCCACCTTAGCAAAAAGATGTTTGCCTTTGAAGAATTGTTGAAATGTGTTTATAACACATATACCTTGTGGGAACCCCATCCCACCATGATTGCACCCCAATGGAGATAAGGTGCACCTTTGCTCTTCAACAAGAGAAGAGATTAAGTAAGTCAAACAGTGCTTGAACTTCTCTGTCATAGCTGTCTTGGTAAGCATGTCAGTTGGATTATCATCTATATGAATCTTCTAAATGGAGATTTCACTTGTAGCAACCCAATCTCGAATTCTATAATAAATAATAGCTATATGTTTTGTCCTTGCATGATATACACAATTCTTTAATAGGTATATTACACTCTGACTGTCACAGTGTAACAAGATTAATTTCTGATTGATACTCATGTCATTTACCAAATCTCTTAACCAGATAGCTTCTTTAGAAGCCTCTGAAGCTGCCATGTATTCTGCCTCTATAGTGGATAATGCAGTTGTAAACTGAAGTACCAATCTCCAGCTTATCGGTTCACAAGCAAGCGTGTACATATCATGTAGTGGATCTTCTCTTGTCTAGGTCCGTTGCAAAATCAAAATCTACATGTCCAACTATAAACTCTGACCTCTCTTTTCTTTTCAAACAAAATTCCCAAGTCTCGGTGTTCTTCAAGTACTCCAGAATCCACTTTATGGCATTCCAATACTTTTTTTCCTGGATTCACCATCTACTTACTCACTACACCCACTGCTTGAGCTATATCTAATCTTGTGTAAACGATGGCACGCATCAAACATCCCAGCACATTTGCATACGGTATCCTAGGATACCGTATGCAAATCTTCTCACCATCACTGGGACATTGTCTAACACTTAAACTATAGTGACTTGCAAGTGGAGTAGACACAGGCTTAGTATTTAGCATATTGAATTTTAAAAGTACCTTTGAGATGTACTTTTTCTGTGATAACTATAACTTTCCAGCCTTTTGGTCTTTCCTAATTTCCATCCCAACATTTTTGTGGCTGCCCCAAGGTCTTTCATGTTAAACTCTTTTCTCAATTGAAATTTGAGTTTATCAACTTTTGATATATCATTTCATGCAATTAGCAAATCATTCACATAAAGCAGCAAAATAATAATAGAATCATCATCTAATATTTTGTAATAAACACAACAATCATACTCACATTGATGGTAGCCGATCTACAGCATGTAAGAGTCGAAACGCTTATGCCATTGTCTTAGAGATTGTTTCAGTCCGTATAATGGTCTCTTCAATTTACACACATGGTGTTCTCTTTCGTCTTCTTTGAACCCTTCATGTTGCTCCATGCAAATTGTTTCCTCCAAGTCACCGTGAAGGAAAGCTATCTTTACATCTAGTTGTTCCAGTTCCATATCTAACTATGCTACCAATGCCAACGACACTCTAATAGAAGTATGTTTCACGACTGGGGAAAAGATCTCATCATAATCAACCCCTTCTTTTTATGAGTACCCCTTTGCTATTAGACGTACCTTGAACCTTGGTTCTTCATTTGCTTGCAAAGCTTCCTTTTTCCTAAACACCCACTTGCAATCAACTATTGTTCTGTCTATGGGTTTAGAAACTAACTCCTAAAATGAGTTCTTTTGGAGAGATTCCATCTAATCTATCATATCACCCATCCAACCTTGTCTTTCACTGCTTTTCATAGCTTCTTGAAATGAGGTTGGATCACAATTACTAGTGATCAGAGCAAAATGTATTTCATCCTCATCCCATCCAAACCTTTGAGGTGGCTTGATGGTTCTCTTTGCCCTTCCCTATGCTAGACTTAAAGGTTCTTGCTAAACCTCATATTTTTCCCACCTCCAGATGTACCAACTTCTGATAAACTTTGAGCTTGTTCCTTGGTTGTATTCTCTGCAAAAGGAATAACTTTTGTACCCACTTTTGTGACATTGTGCCCTTTGACTTCACTGTTATGTTCCCTATTCAGCATAGATGCTTCATCAAACACAACATTTCTGCTACAGATCTTTTTTCTATTTTTTGGATTCCATAATTTGTACCCCTTTACACCTTTCTCAAAGCTGAGGAATATACATTTGAATGACTTAGAGTCTAACTTGGATTGCTTATCACTAGGAATGTGTATGTACGCCGGACAACTGAATACCTTCAATGAAAAATAGTCCACCTCTTGACTTATCCACACTTCTTATATAACTTTACAGTCAAAAGGTCTTGATGGTAACCAATTAACCACATAGCATGCATAATTAACCGATTTTGCCAAGAAACTTTTAGACAACCCTACATGAAGTTTCATACTCCTTGTTCTTTCTAAAAGTGTCCCATTTATTCTTTCAGTAACTCTATTTTGCTGAAGATTCTTTGGAATAGGGAAGTGCCTTGTGATACCTTCATCCTTGCAAAACTGTAGAAACTTGTCATTTCTATATTCATCTCCATTATTTCATTTCAGATACTTGACTTTTCTACCTATTTGATTTTCAACTTCTGCCTTCCACTCTTTGAATTTAGTGAAGACTTTAGATTTCTCTTTCATAAAGTAGACATAAACCTTTCTTAAAAAATCATCAATGAATGTTACAAAGCAGTATGCTCCACCTTTTGACATAATTGGGGGTGCTCTCCACACATCTAAGTGAATGTAATCCAGAATACCACTGCTTCTACAACTATTGCCTGCAGTTTCGAAGGACACCTTTTTCTGTTTACCAAAAACACGGTATTTGCAAAAATCCAGCTTGCATGTTTTCACATCCTTTAACAACTGTCTTTTGTGAAGTTTTAACATGCCTTTCTCACTCATAGGCCCTAAATACATATGCCATAACTGAGACTCATCATCACTGATTTTGTCATCTGTGGAGACTACTACTCCACCTACAACTATGTTTCCTATAAGTTTACAAAGGTTATTCCCCACTCTGGTACCTTTCATTAATACCAAAATACCTTTAGTCACTTTAAGCACACCACCCTTTGCCATGAACATGCACCCTTTTGGATTCAAGTAAGCCTAAAGAGATGAGGTTTTTCTTGAGTGTTGGCACACGCCTTACATCACCCAGGGCTTTCACAACTCCATCTACCATTTTAATTTTAATGGTGTCAATTCCAATAGTCTTACTGGGTGCATCTTTACCGATTAGAATACTACCACTATTACATTATTCATAGATATCAAACCAATCACGATTAGGGCACATATGATAATGACAAGCAGAATCTAAAATCCAAGCATCAGATAAATGGTTACCTTGCGAGATAAATAGCAGTTCCACTTCATTTTCTGAAACAAAGTTGACGGAGTCACTGTTGTCAGCTTTATTCCCAGCTTTGTTCTTCCGATCTTTAGTCGTCTTGTATTCCCGGCAATCTTTTCTCTAGTGTCTCTTCTTTTTGCAAAAGAAGCACTTTGAATTTTTTTTCATTTCGTGATTTTGATCTGGAGTTGTTTCTCCTTAATTTGCCCCTGTCATTGAACCTGCCACATTCACTAGAGCCTTCCTTTATTAGAAGTCCCTCTGCATGTGAACTAATTTTTGTGACTTTCTTCCTTGTAGCATTGGAGATGAAGTCTTGCCTAACATCTTCAAAATTGGGTATGCCCTTTCCTTAAACAGGGTAGTCACAAAATGATTATATGAGTCAAGAAGAGAGTTCAACAACAGTAAGGACTTGTCTTCAGCATCAAATTTTATGTCGAGCCTCAACAAGTCGTTAATCATCTTGTTAAAAGTATTCATGTGCTCCAGGACATCACAACCTTCCTCCATCTTCAATCAATATAACTATTTCTTAGGTTGCAGCTTGTTTGTGAGATTCTTTCCCATATAAAGACTCTCAAGTTTCTCCCATAAACCCTTTGTAGTCTCTTTTTCTATGACGTTGTACATAACTTCGTCAGAGAGATAAAATTGAATAAAACTGACTGCATTTTCTTCTATGTTTGCCCAATCATCATCTTCTATCCTTTTAGGCTTCTTTTATTTGCCTAACAATGCCACCTTAATACCTTGTTGAATTAAGATATTTTTCATCTTCCGCTCCCATAAACCGAAATTTATTCTCTTGTTAAATTTTTTAGTTTTAAATTTGATACCTCCTATAGTAGAAATTCCCTTTGTGGCCACTATAAATCTAAAGATGCTTCAAAAAAAAAAAAAACCTCACCCAAGTAGCTGCTTGTCAAAATGTCAATCTACTCTATTCACGTTGTAGATCACATCGTCATGAGTCCACTGGAAAAAACGGAGCTCAATTTCGAGTCTGGATGACTCTGAAAATTAAGTTTGAATTTTGACCATTGAATCTAGCCAAACTCGGTCAACCTGCTGACGTTGGATGATGTTGGCATTGTTGCTGGACTGGGTGCTTCTGCAGACGGGTTTAGGTTAGCCTGACTCGAATAAAAAACTATTATGTTTACTTGCTGGGCTGTGGTTTTGGTCAGATCCACCTAACCTGAGCCTGACTTGTAGCTGGTCTCAAACTGGGCTGGGGTGGTTGCTATAGCTCAAGTCCGCCTGACCTGACCTGTGACCTGGCTGCGCCGGGCTGCTTGACTGGGTCGGGTGAACCCGACCAAGATTGAACCTGAAACTAGCTGGATGGCTAAATGGGCTTTATTGCAAACGGTTCAAGTCAGACCTGACCTGACTTGGCTTGGAACCTGACTGTTTTCTCCTTCCTTTTTACATTTCGTGCACACAGAAACGGAGCAGTGTTGCAGCCTTTGTCCCTTTTTTTGCTGCAGTGGTTGGACGACTGGCGGTGAGCAACGATGGACGGCAGGCAGAAGCGGCAATGGCGGCAAAGGGGCAGTGGCAAATGGTGACGGCTGCGACGCGTGAACAGCGACTGCTCACGGCGGCGGGACGGCGACTGCGGCAATCTTTCCTTCTCTGTTTTTAGTAAACAGAGATCCAATTGGGTCCTCTGCAAGAACCTTATCTCTTTCCAATCTCTTTCCGGAAATCGAGTCAGTGGCCAATAAAGAGATCAGACAATCCCTCCTCTTCGGCAATTTGTGATGGTGCAAATCCTCTGCCACCAAATCTCCAAGATCCCACGATCTCAACCAACACTCTGATACCAATTGTTAGATTTGGATCTAGGCGAAACACACACCACATAAGAAGAAGAACAAGCAATCACATACAGGACACATAAAGATTTATGTGGTTCGGCCAGATTGCCTATGTTCACAGACATAAAGATTTTACTATAAAGAAATCTCTCTCTCACCCTCTTACAGTATTCTCTCTGTGTCCCCTTTTCCCGTTGCTTTCTTGCTTGGTTATAAAAAACAAACCATCAAAAAGAATATGTAAGAGATTAGCTCTAATTAACTGGCCCTCCACTCATGGGCCCAATAAAGACCTTTTGAGCCAAACCCTACACTTGTTTCTAAATAAAAACAGGATGCAGATTCTGAGTTCTGGGAACTCATGACGAGTTGTGGTCTCTTCTATGGTGAACCAATACCCCGATTCATTTTAAACTTTCGCGAACTGAGAGTTTAGATCCCAGACCACAGTTCTGAGAACTGGAGTCACTAATGAATTTTTTGAGATTTATTTCTACTAGTGTTCTTCGGTGACCTTTGGCTAACCAACCAGCTAGCTAAGAAACTTCAAATAAGCTTAGTGAACTAAAGAACCTAATAAATTTCTAAGAGCTATTTAATTGGTATGCTTCAATAAGCCTCTCGGTAAGTTGAGAGCTCTGAGAATTGTTTCAACTAGTGCGCTTTGGCGAGCCAAGAGCTCTCTGAAGTGTAATACTAGGGTACCCAAGGAAAAACCCTTAGCTAGCCGCTGTTTAGGTCAAAGTTCTTTTGAAAATGACTTTTTCTTGGGACTTTTACGCTTGGATTTTGGAACCTTTGGCCTACCCTTTTGAGGACTCATTGTTAGATTATAAGTGAGGGATATCGTGAACTAACATCCCCTTATGGATTGTTAGGTTCGCTTATGTTATACAATGTACCTTAAATTCGGATGATATGAAGTATATAGACATTTAATAATTGACTATGCACCAATGAATTTGACGGAGTCTCTCTACCTTCTCTCAATATGGTTTGAATAGGGATGTCAAGTATGAAAAAGACAATCATTGACTTTGGAGTTTGGTTGTAAGTACTTTGACTTATGATCGCATTGTATTATTTTGTCATTGCTATTCACATGCACTGTGCATGCTCTATAGCTTTGTTATTGTTTTGTATTGGAGGGATCACATTGAGAACTTAGAATGATTTGTACTCAGGATCCCCTTTGACATTGATTATGTATTGTGTCTTGGCAGCTTTGGTAATTGCTTCGGGAGGACTACTTGTATTTGATTTGTATTTGGAATGTCGATTGAAATATTGAAAGAAAAAGTAGTTTCTCTTCTGTTGGATCCGTTTTCACAGGAAAGCAAGCCCATCACTCTTTTGGACTTAGGATTCTTTGAGTTGGGCGCCACTCAGTTGTTTAAGTATAACACAATAGGAACACCTCTGTGCAAAGACTATTGATAGGATCTTAGTCTTTTGGATAATTGCACAGATTGATATTGACGAATGTACAATATATTTTGGACATGGTTGTTTATCACCCGATGCCAGGTTATTCTGATGACATGACTGGATTGACCATTTGTTGTTTTGGACAGGGCCTTGTGCCTGATAACTTTGGATAGAGTGTTATACACCCAATGCTGATTTGATACACCGATAGCTTTGGACCAGGTTGACTCCCGAAGTATTCGTAAATATTGAATGCTCATAATTCTTAGAGTATGGTGATAGGTCATCGTATCAATGACAATATATTGTTTATTGTCTATTAACGTACTCAGCATGATCATATTGTCTTTATTCACTTTGACATTGGATATTTGTTATAGTTTATGTCTATCTACCTACCAACTACTTCTAGTCTGTTGATACTGTGCTTGATGCATTGGTATCGAGCCCTTCTACCCTGAGAAGGAGAAGGTGGGTGAAGGGCTTCTGGCAGATCAGCTTGATGACCACAAGTAGTATACCAATGACTTAGTCTAAATTGTCCTGACCAACACACAAAAGCCTTACCATATTTTGATAGACTTGGTTATTCTTTTGTGGCCCAGATTTTAAGGGGGCCTTATAATTAAAACACTTTATTTTATTTTGATCAAACTTTAATAATATATCTTTTGATATGCGTACTCTAAAATATTTATTGTACGATCTACCACTTAATGATTTTGCAATTATTTTGTTGAATCGCAAATATTCAATCTCACCACGTCCATTGTGGCACCATAATTGGGGGCCACGTGTAATGTTACTTAAAAATTTTTTAAATGGACCCCTAATTTTCCCAACTTACTGATTAGGCGAATGACAGATACTGCCCCTGATTTCGCCCGTATATAAATGTGAAATGAGACCAAATTACAAGTAATGGAATTCCACTCAAGTTATGTGAGCCTATTTCTTTTTTAATTAATCCAAGACATTCACACCATGCTAGTCTTGGGGTCCATTTGTTTGGATGAAATTAAATGTATAGGAATTCATAGTCAAACAAATTCCAACAAATGATTACTAAGTGAATGGTCAAGAGTATGACAGAGAATACAAATTAAGAATGCTTTAATTGTATGATTTTTTAGTAGATGAGTGGTGAAAGATATGACAAAGAATACAGAAATTTTTTTTTATGATTGTAAGCTATATTTAGAATAATTTAATATGCTAGGCTATTTAATTATGAGAAGATATTCTCATTGACATAGGACATCGACTTACCTCCAATTGGGAATTAGATTACTAGGAGTCAAGGATGATGGCAGTTACATGAAACGAGCAAGCTCTTAAAGGATATGTATAGAAGTCTAAATTTCATTACAATTGGATAATAAGGCTACAGTTAGTTTTATGAGTGCTCTAAAAATAAAATATTAAGTTAAATTATATTTTTATATGCATCGTTTTATCCAATAGAATGTAACAATTCAACTGTAGTAAAATCTGAAATAATATCCCATGAGTTTATCTTTTGCGTTTATGCCAACTGCCAGGAGATTCGAAATTCCGAGGCAGTATTATGAATATATTTGAGAAAGTTTCTTCATTGTAAGGATGCCTGCAGGGTAAAAATTTCTCTTCTTGAGTCCTCTGGCAGAAATTACAAGTGAAAGTTGTTTTCACCTCTTCAGATGTTTTCTCCTTGTGAAGACTCCCCTTCTGATTGAAATTGCGCATGAAAGTTATGAAAACGGCAATAGTTTTCCTATTTGGCCCAGAGGTAAAAATGCGCAAGGCATGAAGGATGGTCATGGGGTAGAGGCAGAAGGACCCACTCTGACATCAAAAGTGTTTTTCAAGACCTACTCTTCAGCGTCTGGGTCAACCGGGCTCACCAATACTAAAGAAAGTTGTGGATAGGGCATATATATCCGGAAATTTAGTCCCGATGGGTTGTGCAAACTGATGGCTAGAAATGACTAGTGAGATCGGCTGATTTTTTTTGGTTTGTAAAAAGTCTTTGTTTGAGAAGGACTAGTGGGCCCTACTTTCAGGTCTGGCAGCTGTTTTGGACCAATCTTCGCCATCCATACCGCGCGTCCTCAAATCAAATCAATTGTTCTTCGTGTTTTTTAAAATTATTTTTTCATATTTGGTTAATTTCTGCAAAAGATGAATTTCATAGGTGGTCCACTCATGTGGATACTGAAACCACCTTACCTCTTATATTTCCTATTGTTGTTAGAATATTTGTTCACATGATATTTAATTGCTAGAAATTCTAATAAATATATAAATGGCCACCAAATAATCTCTCTTTTGGAAAATGGATTAAGGGTAGATGGAAAATAAATTGGCATCCAGCACCGTAGTATCAATCCTGATTCCTGCAAAAGTAAGGGGTCACATATATTTCTTTGATTAATATGCTTCAAAGAAATGGATGCTAAATTTAGGAGTTACTTCTATTTTCTCTTATGGTATTGTTGTTTGATTAGTCATTGGCTATGATCTACAGATACTTCAAAATGGATAACAAATTATGTCGTATCGTACCTGATACATCACTTTTTATTTGTAAATCCATATCCCTTCCATATCTATGCATTGTCCCTATTCCATCAATGCCATATCCAGGTATCATAGGTCATTGGATACCAAATAAAATGGAAAATGAAATTGTTAAAGTTGGTAAGATCGGCCTCTTACCCCTGAGAGTTATCAATGCTTACCTAGGTGCTGCCACCTCTTCTGTGTGTGCGAGCTTCCTTCCTACTTTTGTTAGCTTTTTCCCCGTATGCACTGGCTTTATGTTGGGTCCCTCAACCCCCTTGGCTGGGTTACCCAAAAAAGGAAAAAATGTTGAAGTTGGTAATATTATGCTATTTTGGAACCTGTTGGAATGTATTGTGTTCCTAAACCCTACTGTGACCCATAGTCAGAATTTAGAGCAAGGGCTTCCCTAAGGTCTTCCATAAGGTCTTTCCCCACATCAATTGCATATGGGCTTGACAGTTTGAGTTTCATCTGGGCTCAAAATTTTCCAGTGTGATTCAGATGGGGTTCAAGTTGGCTCAATGCCTCCCTGGCCATTTGTTGTGTGTCCTAGGGTGCATTTTTTTGATGAGAGGATTTCTTGAAAAAAGAAAAATTATTATGATTTTCCACGTGGCACACTTTTTTAGCTGGTGTGACTTGTTTTTTGAAAAAGAGAAAAAAATGAGTTAATTTTCCTTGAATAGAGAGGATTTTCATTTCTCAGGAAAAAGGCTGAAATCCAGGACTTATCTCTCCTCGAAACTAAAGAGAAATTCACAAGAGTGTGGAATTCTCTATTTGCACAAATAGGTTTGGTTAATATCTACTTCATCTACAGTTGGGTTAGCTGTATCAATAGATTAAGAAGAAGAAGAAGAACAACAGAGGAAGAAGATTCAATTGCATTCTCTTCAATGATCATCTAGAATGTACAGAGCTTCAGATATATATAGATGTCGACAAAGACACCTTTACAACTGATGGAATCAAATAACTAAGTCAGTTACTGAACTAACTTCAGTTATGTTGTAGTGACTGAGTTCATTGCTTCATCTGTGAACTCAGTTTAGTTAGCTCAACTCAGGCACTGTAGTA
This sequence comes from Sextonia rubra, assembly GCA_037013555.1. NCBI lineage: Eukaryota > Viridiplantae > Streptophyta > Magnoliopsida > Laurales > Lauraceae > Sextonia > Sextonia rubra. The sequence continues at coordinate 9,330,045 of JASUAD010000007.1, read as the reverse complement.
CGAAGAAGAAGCAGAGACCTGATTGGTTTTTGAATAAGGCAACTGAATTACTCAAAATCTGATTAAGTCAATCCAATTAAGTAGAGTTGAAACTTGAGACAAGTTCTTCTTGGGTTTGTTTGCTTACAACTATTGAATTTTTAGGAATTCATGGCAAAGAAAGTTCTACTTGTGGACAGGTTCATGTGCTCTCCGCATGGATGGTGAGTGTGGGGGTTCTCTTGTCAAAACTGCTACCACTTCATCTGGTGGATTCTCTGGTAGTCACGCTTAGCAAATTCAGGTATGGAGATTTGACTAACTATGGAATTAGAAGGCCGGAAGAAGGACCCTTTTATCGCAAGCTAAAACAGGGCAAGTTTCCAGTCATCGACGTAGGAACCACAAACAAGATCAAGTCAGGAGAAATTCAGGTACCCAAATCATCCATCACCTTTTATGATGACAGTAGCATGCTGTAAATGGGCCCTTTCTTCTCAATAACCCACTTTTATATGCAACTGACGTGCCTTCATCAGAGATATGGATATGGATCATCAGAATTCAGATAATCCTGATTATTAATCCAGCCCAGGTCTGGGTCTAGTGTAAATCATTCCCAAATACTGATAGCTCAAGTCTAACGTTTGTAATGGATATCCATTTAGTACATAAGATATGAATTAAGCCCATTTTGGGTCAGGTGCACAATGGACCCCACAGGACCTGAACCAATGAGGTCCTTATGCTTAGGGATGGCAAATGGCTCTATTGAGTCGGGTTAAACTAAGGCCGAGTTAAGTAATGTGGTCATCATGTTGGCTCAATTGAACCGAGCCTGTTTATTAATCGAGTAGATAATGCAATTCCAAACCCAACCTGGAAGTTAAATTAAGGGGTCTAATAAGATCCCTTAATTGCATGTAATTAGTTTGGAGTTGATTTGGCTGGTCAAATATCAAGAATCCACTCAACGTACTGTGCCCCAACCATTTATTAATCAAGTCAGAAACGTCAATCCAAGCCTGGATTACCTCGTCTGGTTGAGGCCGGGTATCCGTGATTGGAATTGGTTCAAACAACCCCTTTGCAGGAATGGCTCATTCATGGAAACCACAGTGTAAGATTAGTGAAATTAAATTCTGTTATAGCATACTTATACTAATTCATCTCAGCTCTCATTGACTTCATTTTCATGGGATGAATAAAACAGGTTTTGCCAGCATTGACAGCCATAAGAGGTAGAGAGCTGGAGTTCGCAAACGGTGAGCTACACTATTTCGACACAATTATTTTCGCCACTGGCTTCCAAAGAACAACAGATTGTTGGCTTAAGGTACTGAAATCTGACTCAAAACTCCTTAACAAGGCATGCATTTTTCACTGAGTACTCAACTTTAGAGGACCTGACTTGACTCAGACGCTCAGTCAAGGTCCAATTAAGCACACTATGTTGGCCCAGCCTACTTTTAGACCCACAAAACCAGTTCAAGAATCGTCACATCCCTTATATTCTGTCATGTGACATAGCCAATATGGGGTCCACTTCATGGGCCCATCATGTAGTTGTGTTGTTTCTGTTGGCCAAGTCGGTCAGACCATTAGTGGGTTCAGTATCTGGGAGATGTAATGATTTTATATATGTTGTAATCTGTAACCCTAGAGAGAGGCTGGAAGAGACTGAGATTCCAAGGCTGTGGTTTCACAGATTGGAGAAGAACCTAGTAGAAATTGGTTTCCTAAAGACGTAGGCATCTTTGCCGAAGAGACTGAGATTCCAAGGTTGTGGTTTCACAGATTGGAGAAGAACCTAGTAGAAATTGGTTTCCTTTAGACATAGGCATCTTTGCCGAACCACATAAATCTTCTTGTCTTCTTGTGTGGTTGATTGTTGATCTTGATTGCTTTGCACACATGCGCATAATAAGTGGTATCAGAGCGTCAAAGTTGTGCATGGAAGATCAACGGAAGAAGAGAGATCAACGTGTTGATCTCTGTTGGGCCACTGGGAGAAACTCGGTTTCTCTGTTTCAGGAAACAGAGAAATCGGTTTTTGCAGAACTTGAAGAAGACGACAAGAGTGGGTTCTGCTGTGCTGGCTATCTTCGATTAGTGGAAGATCAGGGGGCTGTGATCTTCATTGGAAACATGTTCTGGGCTACCAGATTTCTCTGAGGAAGAAGACTGGAGAAGAAAAAAAAAAAAAAAACTGCACTCACCGGTCGTTGGTAGTCGCCGGCGGTTCGCCGATGGCCACTGCCGCAGCCGATCGCCGTCGCCGTGCCGTCGCCGCTTGACGTCACTCGTTGCCGGACCAGTCCGCCCAAGCCGCAAGCAGACCGCAACCTGTCTGTAACTCGGTTGCAAAGAACGAAGGCCGCAGGTTGAAGACGACCCAGTTTTGGGTTTTGGGTCTTGGTTCGGGTCAGGTCCGTTTGACCTGCCCGTCGTGAAGCAAAGCCCAGCGTCTAGTTCCGGTTCAGTTCAGGTTTCGGGTCTCGTCAGTTTGACCCAACCCGTGATACAGGTTGGGTTAGGTTTCGGGTTGGGTCAAATCCAACCCGTTGTGCAGGCCCAGCGCAGTTAAGCAGTGCAGGTAACGGTTTGGGTCAGGTTGACCTGAACCCGTCCGTCAGCAGTCCAGCCCGTCCGCCGCCGACGTCATCAGAGTGACGTCATCAGGTTGACGTCAACCCATATCATCGGACTCGTGGTCAACTACCAGAGTTGACCAGATTGATGGCAGAAATTTGTTTATGCTATATCTTGATCGTCCGACGTCCGATCGGAGATTCGTTTGCGCCTACGGACTTGTTTCGAGTAGATCTACGAGTTAGTAAAAGAAGATTGGCTGTTTGACGGTCAACGAAGAGTTTGACCAAATCAAAAGCGCAGAAACTTGTTTTTGCGATATCGGAGCCATCCGGAGTTGGATTTCAGATCCATTTCTTCCAACGTGCTCGTGTTGACAAGATCTACAGTTTGGTACAGGAGTTGAGGTCAGTGTTTGTTGTTTGTTTTTTCCTGTTGCTTAATTTAATTAAGATGGAGAACAACACTATCAACACTACCATGATTAAGTTCAACCATTCCAATTGGTTGATCTAGAAATCGAAGATGGAGGATATTCTCTATTATAAAGACATCCATGATCCCGTTGAGGGGGATAGTGCCCCACCGAAAGATATGTAAGATGTTGAATGGAATAAGTTGCATAGAAAAACAATTGGTCACATCAGACAGTGGGTTGATAATAGTATATTTCACCACGTGTCTAATGAAACCAATGCAAATACTTTTTGGAAAAAGCTAGAAACAATGTATGATAAAAAGACCTCAGTGAACAAAACCTTCTTAATCAGAAAACTTGTGAACATGAAATTCAAGGATGGTGGTCAGATAGAAGATCACATCAATGAGTTCCAAAGTGTGGTAAATCAGTTAGCCACTATGAAGATGATCCTTGATGATGAGATACAAGCTTTGTTGCTTTTAAGTTCCTTGTTGGATACATGTGAGACATTGGTTGTTTCCTTGAGCAACTCTACTCCAGATGGTGTGTTATTCATGAGTCAGGTTACCAGTAGTCTATAGAATGAAGAAACTGGACGGAAATCTGCAGGGACAGATAATGCACAGGCCTTTGTTACTGAGAACAGGGAGCGGAGTAAGAGTAGAGGATCAAGGGGGGGTCATGGCAAGTCTAGAGGTGAATCACAGGCCAAGTCTAGCAGTAAATTACAGAGTAAGAAAAAAGTTAGTAAAATGCTTTTTCTTTAGCAAGATGGGCCACGTCAGGAAAAATTATTTTGCCATGAAGGAATAGAAAGGATCCAACAATGAGAAAAAGAATGATAGTGATAATACTACAGCTACTTTGAAACAGGGAGTAGTGGTGCTCGCCGGCGATGATGATAAGTGTTTTAGTGTTGCAGATGGTCAGGTTGAGTGGGTTATTGATACAGCAGCATCCTACCATGTTACTCCCTGCAAGGAGATGTTCACGACGTACAAAGTAGGTGACTTTGGTACTGTGAAGATGGGCAACACGAGTCATTCAGTGATTGTTGGTATCGGTAATATCCGCATTAAAACCGATATTGGTTGCAAAATGACACTGAAAGATGTGCGACATATTCCTAATCTACGGTTGAATCTGATTTCCGGGACTGCATTGGATAGTGCAAGTTATGAGAATTACTTCGGAAATGGCAGATGGAAGCTCACTAAAGGGTCTCTTGTTATTGCGAGAGGAACAGCAGGTAATACTCTTTATAAAACACAAGTAAAGCTGTGCAAAGATGTGTTGAATGCAGTTCAAGACAATTCTTTTCTGAATCTGTGGCATAAGAGACTTGGTCATATGAGTGAGAAAGGCTTGCAGATGTTGGTAAAAAAGGATTTAATTTCTTGCTCCAAAGGTATATCCCTTGACCCTTGTGATTATTGTTTATATGGTAAACAGCATAGGGTTGCTTTCTCTTCGACATCAAAATTGAAATCAAATGTGTTGGATTTGGTATATTCTGATGTTTGTGGTCCCATAGAGATAGAATCATTGGGTGGCAATAAGTTTTTTTTCATGTTCATCGATGATGCATCCAGGAAAGTCTCGGTTTATCCGTTGAAATCAAAGGATCAAGTGTTCCAGATGTTTCAACAGTTTCATGTCAAGGTCGAAAAAGAAATAGGTAAACTCTTGAAGTGTCTCCGCACAGATAATGGGGCAGAGTACACATCCAACCAGTTCAAAAGCTATTGCTTGAAGCATGGTATACGATATGAAAAGACAATTCCTGGTACTCCACAGCACAATGGTGTGGCAGAGAGAATAAACCATACTATTCTTGAGAAGATGAGATGCATGATAAGATTAGCACAGTTGCCTAAGTCATTCTGGGATAAAGCCGTTCTGACTGTCGTTTATCTGATTAACAGATCTTTCTCAGTTCCTTTGAATTATGATCTTCCAAAGAGAAGATGGACAGGTAAAAATGTTTCCTATTAGCACTTAAAGGTGTTTGAGTGTAAAGTGTTTGTACATGTACCAAAGGAGCAACGTTCTAAGTTGGACGATAAGGCAGTAAGTTACATCTTTCTTGGCTATGGTGAAGATGAGTTTGGCTACAGATTATAGGATCCAGCGAAGAGGAAACTTATCAGAAGTAGGGATGTGATTTTCCATGAAGACCATTTCTTTGGAGATGTTGAGAAAATTGATAAGTCTTCTGAGACAGTTGATGGAGTGATTGATCTCACACCGACTCCTTCTCCGGTGCAGACTACAGGTGGGGAAGGTGGACAAAACAATCCGGATCGTGATGAGGCACAGAGGTTGCCAGATGATGAGGGTGTTGAGCAGGGGGAGCAGTAGTCTCCTCGGTTTGAAACCACGAAACCTTAATTTAGGAGGTCTACCCGGGAGCGTCAACCATTGACTTGGTATCCTGCATCCGAATATGTTTTGCTTACTGATGAGGGGGGGGGGGGACAGATAGCTTCCGAGAAGCAATGACTCATGATGATAAAGATAAGTGGATGAAGGCTATGCAGGATGAGATGAGTTCTTTAAAGAAGAACAAGACATATGAGCTGGTGCAACTTCCTAAAGATAGGAATGTTCTGAAAAACAAATTGGTGTTTAAGCTGAAAAAGGATGAGAATGGAAAACTGGTAAAGCACAAAGCACGGTTAGTGGTAAAAGGTTTCGCACAGACGAAGGGTATCGACTTCAGTGATGTTTTCTTTCCTATTGTGAAAATGACTTCTATTAGAATTGTTTTAGGTCTAGCCACCTTGAGCTTGAACAGATGGACGTGAAGACTGCGTTTCTTCACGGTGACTTGAAAGAAGAGATCTACATGACTGAGCCAGAGGGGTTTGAGGTAGAAGGAAAAGAACAGATGGTTTGTAAGTTGAAGAAGAGTCTCTACGGGCTTAAGTAAGCACCGAGACGGTGGTACAAGAAGTTTGATTCGTTCATGTTGGGTCATGGGTACCGGAGGATAGTTGCAGATCATTGTGTCTATGTTCGTTGATTTATTGATGGCAGGTTTGTCACGCCCCAATCCCGGGAATTTAGGGATTTGAGTGGGCCCCCAGGGCGTTGATACGTAATCCCGTAGAAATCCGTGCCCTGAAGAATTATGCACGAATTCCTATAAGGGAGATTCCACAGGAACGTTTGAGGTATGCTGACACACGTACAAACATAATTCATCAATAAACAAAATCCTGCGAAATACTCAGTAATTAGCAAGAGCACAACAGTTCATAGTCTGTTAACTTTCAAAGGTAAACATATATATATATATATATGATAGTGTTGAAGGCTTTAATACATTCCAAAAAGATTACTTAAGTGTTTGATACAAAAGGGTCCCAAGCATAACAATGATATCTCCCAAGAATAGTCGCGCTCTGTGGGATGGCTAGTAAAAGACGTCGCCATCTTTCCACTCATCTACATCCCGAGGTACCGTTGGGGTACCCTCCGGGGGCGCGTCAGTATCCGCGTTGGGACTGGGCACTAGACCTGCAATACCAAGGGTAACACTGTTAACACGACGGTTAAGTAAGTACTGAGGCATATGAAACAAGTATGACATAATATATCAAGAAGAATAATCACTGAACCGGATGCATGAGTGAGAAATTACAATTTAAATGTCATACATACTGATTGGCAACCACAACGCTCTATTCTCCCAAAAGGGAGCATATGCATATCGTATGGGTCGCTAGGGGATCAGGCTAGCTTCCCGAGGAGCGCCAACTACTCCTCCGTAAACCTACTGCAGTGGTGACATACATAACATATACCCAAAAGGACGTAAGCTGAGTGGTGCCGACTCATATCCAATCGTATCAGTTATATCATACCCTTGGCTAACAAGCTCACACTCATTAGAAGCTCTGGCTTGTTAGACACGCACTCGATAGAAGCTCAGGTCTGAATGGCTTCAGGGTTTTGCTAAAAGAAATAATTCATGTTGAAAGTGGCATATCATAACAATATGGATGCATTCAGTTTAAGTGAGTTCAAGGAATTACTACCTTTACCCCAAATAAGTAACCTATAGTCCCCAAGGGCATTCAGCACGATGTACACATAAGACATTCAGTGTCGTTGTGTTACCGTGTCTTGGTATTGCCTTGTGCATATGGGACACCCTTCTTATGCCAACATCCATGACTTGCCATTGGGAGACCCTCCGGGAATCATTCATTCTCCCCAACATGTACTTACCATTGGGCCTCTGTAGTGGTATAGAAGGTGTCAATACTAAGGTCCTACAACATCATTGAGAGTCCCTAACATCTTGTTTCACTGGGTTTTTACGGCTTAGCCTTGTACAAGGCTACGACTTAGCCGAGTGGGTCAGAACCCGTCCGGATTTTCAGGCGCATTTACGGCCCAACCGTATGTTGGCCTACGGCTTAGCCGTGCTAAGCCTGCGGCTAGGGTACGGGGAGGTTACGGCGTAGCCGTAGTGTATTCCACGGTGCAGCCGTGTGCAAGCCATAGAAGAAACTGGGTTCCATGAGCTCTCTGGAAAGCTCGCCGTAGGAAGACCTACGGCTTGGGTACGGGCTGGATACGGCTTAGCCGTAGTGAAATCCATGGCACAGCCGTAAGTGAGCTGTAGTACAAAATCAGGTTTTCTTGCTCTCTGGACTTTGAGCCGTAGATGCTTACGGCTTAGCTGTAGCTTCACCGTAAGCTTCAGAAACCTGAATACAGTTCTGTAGCTCAATTCCAATTTTAGTCAGTACAGAACCTATATTGGGAGGGGGTTTTATGGCTTACTAGTAACATCCAATTAAGGTGTTCTGTACTCCCACAACCTCCATTCCCATCTTTATCATTCTAACTCAATACACACAACATTCACATCAATTAAAACAATGAAAGGAAATGGATGAAATTGGGAAATGCAAGTAAATATCCATACTTAATCATGCATGCAACACATATAACTCAATACTTGCCTTTTCTAACAGTACTACCCTCTCAAACCCCTTATCTTGCTGTGTGCTCAAGGAAAGTCTTTGGAATGAAATGGGTTCTCTAAAAGTAAACATGAAATGGTGGAATATGGAGATTTAGATTCACATGCATGTCAAGTAATAGAGTCTTTATGACTCTAATAAACATAAGAGAATGAAATAGGAACCCATTCTTCACCTTACACAGCTGCAGCTGTGGCTTAGAAGATGAATTACTCTCAGAGAGAAATGCATAGGGAGAAGGGAAGAGAATGAAGGAGGAAGAGAAGAAGAATTCCCTCCCTTGCATGCACGACCTCCCCAAGCCGAGTTGCTCTCCAACGTTGAGGGAAAATGGAGAAGCTCAGAAGGGGAAAACAGCTCTAGTAACCAGGAAGAGAACGAAGGAAGAGACGTTGAGCCTCTTTGAAACAAAAATTTCCTGTAGTTGGCATCCAAGCCCGAGCTTTCTATAAAATTACAATTTAGGCCAAATGGACCTCAATCGGGCCAAGATAAGTTCGGATCAAGTCAGGCCCAACACGAAAGATGATCTACGCGAAGGATTCCACGAAAAGAAATGGACGAGGTGTCCAAGAGGTGCAAGGACAAATTACGAAAAGGCCCTTAACTACTAAAGTGGAGCCGAACTCCCCCCAACTCCCTATCCGAGGCCCAAACCCGCTAATTTTGAATTAAATTAGTCTTAATCGAGTTCAATTAATATAGAATGAGCTTAATTAACGTAAATCAAGGTTAGTGGGATTCGGGACCTTACAAGGTTCATCATCCTTCTTTTATATGTAGATGATATACTGATAGTTAGACATGATAGCAAGTTAATTGGCAAGTTAAAAGAGGAGATGTCAAAGTCGTTTGACATGAAAGACTTGGGTCCCGCACGAACGATATTGGGCATGCAAATACGTCATGATAGGAGTTCCAAGCAGTTGTGGTTGTCACATGAGAAATATGTTGAACGAGTACTCGAGCGGTTCAACATGAAGAATGCTAAGCCAGTTAGCATACCTCTAGCCAGTCACTTCAAACTAAGCAAGCGCTTGTGTCCTACTACAGATAATAAAAAGGAACGGATGGCATGTGTTCCTTACTCCTCTGCTGTCGGGAGTCTCATGTTTGCCATGATTTGTACACAGCCAAACATTGCTCACGCTGTGAGTTTAGTGAGTAGATTTCTTGCAAATCCTGGAAAAGAGCATTGGGAAGCAGTGAAGTGGATCTTTAGGTATTTGAGAGGTACTTCCAAGGTGTGCTTATGTTTCGGAGGCTCAAAACCAGTCGTGGAAGGTTATACTGATGCTGATTTTGCGGGCGATCTTGATCGTCGGTTGTCGACTTTTGGTTATTTGTTTACTTTCATAGGGGGAGCTATTTTCTGGCAATCAAAGTTGCAGAAGTTTACATCACAGTCAACAACTGAAGCGGAATACATAGCTGCTAATAAAGCAGGGAGAGAGATGCTTTGGTTGAAGAGATTCCTTCAAGAACTAGGTTTGAAGCAAGAAGAATATGTAGTCTACTGTGATAGTCAGAGTGCTATGGATTTCAGTGAGAATGCTACATATCATGTCGCATGAAGCACGTTGATATCAAGTACCATTGGATTCGTGAGGTGATTGAGAAGAACTTTATGAAGCTGGAAAAGATTCATTCGGATAAGAATCCCTTGGACATGATGACCAAGGTCGTGTCTAAGGGAAAGTTGAAGCTGTGTTCATAGTTGGCAGGGCTGAACTCCTAGTAAGTGGTTCAGGGCGTCTTCCCTATGGTCTGGAGGGGGAGATTGATGGCCAAGTGGGTCCAGACCATTAGTGGGTTCAGTATCTGGGGTGGTTTTTCTAATGATATTAGGAATTTCCTGTTTTATCAAATAGCAGTTTCTTAATAGGTTAGGACTTTCCTTCTTTTTTTTTTTTTTTTTTTTTTTTTTTTTTGAGATAGAGTTCTTGGGGGATAAGAATGTAATGATTATATATATATTGTAATCTGTAACCCTAAAGAGAGGCTGGAAGAGGTTGAGATTCTAAGGCTGTGGTTTCATAGATTGGAGGAGAACCTAGTGGAAATTGGTTTCCCGTGGACGTAGGCATCTTTGCCGAACCACGTAAATCTTCTTGTCTTCTTGTGTGGTTAATTGTTGATCTTAATTGCTTTGCACACACGCGCACAATAGTTTCAGTGTAATCTGCAACACATAAGCCACTCATCCCATGCACACCTGATTTTTATTTACGTCTAATGCAGGACAAAGATAACATCCTCGACAAAGATGGGTTTCCCAAACCAAGTTATCCAAAGCATTGGAAGGGAAAGAGAGGACTCTACTGTGTGGGGTTGGCAAGGAAAGGATTCTATGGACTGTCAATGGATGCCCAATGCATAGCTGATGACATAAAATTGCTTTCTCAAAGCGGCACTGTAAGGGTGCCAGATTAGAAGTTACAGGTCCTGCACGGTTTTATTTGATTGTACCTCTTCCGTCATAGAATTTGAAGTTTGATAGAAGCATCAGTGAACTACACTCGTGATCAGGAATCATAATAATCTGCCAATAATAAGTTTCTATCGACTCATGGCCTTCTATTTTTGGCATTGCTTAAGAAATTGAACAGTTAGCTTTAGGACTGATCCGGGGAAAATTGGTCTGATTTTTCATGCAGCCCACGTTTGCATTGATTTGTGTTGACACTTTTTCTATGAGAAAAAGCAAGATCTGATTTTCCAGGATTTCAATTACGTTTTGGAGGGATAGGAATGCATGTATATTGCGAGCCTTGAAAAATATCTGAGTCTTCTTTTTCCAGGAATAATATGTAGGAGTTTTTAGTTTCAGTATCTGTTGAGGATTTCTGCAAATATATGTGCACTATGCAGGCTACATTGTTGGGGAAAATGCAAAGGAATGTAGACGATATGGACATGTGCCACTGGCACACGTAAGAGGGATATAGGCCCCACATCATGAGGCCTATGTTAGTAAAGGCTCAAGAATCGAGATGTGGCTGTCACGGATCCGGATCATCTGGGGCTCTAACTGGGATCAATCCTGGGCTAAAGGAGTGTAAATCTACAATGAGGGCCTACCCGTTGGAAATCTTAGCTAATTAAAATAAAAGCATTTCAATTTTTGACGTGTTTTCAAATTTTATCCCCATAGAAGTTGATCCCACATTGAAATTGACATTTGGGAAAAAAAATGATTAAGACAATCTTCTACATTGTTCATTATCATGTTTTGTTTATTAACCAACACCTTACAATATAACTAATTCCTATTGGGATAAATTTTATACTTTAAAGGATCTGGGCGTCTAGAGGTGTAAATATGGGCCGGGCCAGCACGTAGACCTTGGTCTATGGGTGGCGTAGCATAGCGTGAGCCCAAGGCTGGACTGCGCTGGGCTAGGGGGGCCATGGGCCACAAGCCGGCATGCCACAACCCTTTCCCAATTTGGGCCGTGCTGGGCTAGGGTGCTTGGACCGCGGCCAGGCACGACACAACTGACATTGATATTTATAATAAAATTTATTTATTTTTATATAAGTTACATAGAAAATGTAAAATAATTAGATTTTTTCTCTTCATGTATAAATTAGTGTCTATATATATGCATTTATTCTATTAGTTTCAATTTTATTTCAAGTTGGAAACCTTAAAGGTGTATAATCTCTCCCTCAATTTATATAAAAGATATAAAAAAAATTAAAAGGGGCATGTGGGCTGGCCCAAGGGCAGCACAGTCCAGCCTGTCTAGGGCACGGCCCCCCACAGCATTACATAAGTCGTGCCCTGGGCCGTGCTGGGCTATCCTCCCAGCTGCTTGGGCTGACACGACACGGCTCGTGATCATACACTGGCCAGCCCGGGTTGGCCCAAGCATGGCTGAGCGAGACAATTGGTATGACCCACATTTACATTCTTAGCTCCATCAGATGATTACAGCCTTTTTTTTTTTTTTTTTTTTTTTTGAGAAATATGGCCATTTGTTGTTAACAAAATAAATTCTTGTTTGGAATTTCAATCTATAGTTAACATAAAGGGAATGTACAGTTTATTTCCTTATAAATTAGCTATAGAGAGAAGCATTTCATGTCTGAATGTTGATAGATGCCTTACCAACAGTCTTTTGTCTTTGGATCTTGTGGATCGATGGTTCTTATAAATATTCAATGTGGCCCTGTCTTTAATTTTCTCTTACCTTCTATAGTTTTCAATGGAATACTCGTTTTCATGTTACCATCTCCCATACCTGCAATTGACGTAAGCAGACTGTAAGTTCACTCTTATCTCTTGAAAAGGTTTTACGCAGAGTGGGGGAAGCATATGACACCAGGCACCCCCTGTATGAACTAGAATTGTTGCATTCATATACCCCCTGTATGAACTAGAATTGTTGCATTCATACAACGTTGTATGAGTTAAGACTTTAACAGCCACTTTCTCGTACGCGTACGACATATTATCAAGTCCTACACGTATGGCATGTTCTCACCTGCCTAACCCACATAACTCATTTTCAACTCAATCCATCCCCATAATTTTATTGTTCAAGACCACATCTGTACATTTTTTTTCATCTTCTTCTTCTCTAACCTAATCCCAATTCCATTTCAGAATTGCTCACCTAACTTCCTGTAGCAGTTTCAGAATCAAAGAGAACCCAACTGAAATGATGAAGAGAATTAAAAAAGTCCAGCCCTTGTATGAACCTGGTTGAAGACCCAATAGAAGCCAACATTTCTCTTCGATTTCCTAGACTCCACGTGGGTTTTTTAATACATCTAAAGGTGTCCTAACTAAAGTTGTTAAAATGGACGAATGGGATTCAATCAATCAGCAATCTATCGATCAATCAAAGGGTCCCTGCTCCTTAACCCAACTTTTGTTTAAATATTGAATGGGCCCAAAGTTTAGATCCATGCCTGGCCCGAAAACTAAAAACCTAAGGTCCAACCTGGCCTACAGCATGTTCAGATGCTGCCATGCCCAGGCTGCCCTAGCCCATGAGAACCCCGATTCCCACCATTGGCATATTTTTCAGCCACATTTATTTCCTGTAAGCGTACCGGATTAGAAGTTTCAGGTCCCGCACAGTTTGGTTGATTATGCCTCTCATGTCATAGAATTTGATAGAAATATCAGTGAACTACGCTCGTGATCAGGAATCACAATAATCTGCCAATAATAGGTTTCTATCAGCCTATGACTTTCTCTTCTTCTTTTATTTTTTATTTTCTTATTTTTTTTCCATTGCTTATGAAAATTGAATAGTTTGGGTATTCTAAAAAAGAATTTTAAAAATATATCTCAAGAGACACTTGAGTGTTCATTTTCAAATTATTTCAAATTTTATATTAAAAAAAACAGTCCATGTATGTATCCCCCAAAAAATAGTTTTTGCTCATCACAATTAGGTAACCCCTGAGTCGGAGGCCAAAAGTTTAAAAATTAGACTGGCGAGAAATACCTTAGGTCATCAAAAAAAATATATTAATAAAAAACATAATTGTGCCCTTCTTGTTGAGATGTGTCTTTTGGGTCCTTTATGAATGGATGTGACCCCATTTCTAAGAGTTCCTTCTAATTCTATGTACTAAGGTAATTTTCAAATTTTCGACCTTTTCATATGGCACACAAAATTATAGAGAGATTATAGAGTTTTCTCTTTTACGAATATTTTCAAAATTTTAAGGGCAATTCCATAGTTCAATATATTAACAAAAAAACGTATTTGTGCCCGTTTTGTTGAGATGTGCCTTTTGGGTCATTTATGAATGGATGTGACCCCTTTTTAAAGAGTATCTTCCAACTCTATATATTTAGGTAATTTTAAACTTTTTTCATATGGCACACAAAATTATAAAGTGATTACAAAGTTTTCTCTTTTACCAATATTTTCAAAATTTTAAGGGCAATCCCATTGTTATCACTCTAGTATGTAAACTTGGAGCAATATGACATGTTCATGGGGCGCACCCGATCTGGCTTCACCTCCATCAAATGTTTTTGCCCATGTGCTGTTAAGAAGAGAAATTATTGGCTGGAACCCTTATTTAACTAAGATAGAAACATTTTATGCCTGAATATTGATAGATGCCTGATCACTAGTCAATGGTTCCTATAAATACTCAGTGTGGTCCCGTCTTTTATTGAGTTGGCAGGCCGCTAAACACCGATTGCAGTCAAATGAAGATCTTATATTAGGATTTTATCAAAAAAAATCACTTTAGATTTCTTGTACACAAAAAAGGATCTAAAACATATGTATCAATCATAGTGGTCCAAGTGGGCCTTTTTTTTTTTTTTTTGCCGAGCGACGATATCCTCGCTCACTCACATATACAATCTGAAATATCATCAGTGGTTTTTTCTTCCTCTCCTTCCTCCTCCTTCTTCCAACTCCTTCCACCTCTACCAACTAACCCCTCACCCAAATAATATTTTTCTTCATTATATGGTCATGGACTTGGATACAAGTGAGAGATGATTACCGAAACACCCCAATATCACATATACCATCTAAGTTCATCATCTTATAATAGGATTTTTGTGTTGACGAATTCATAGGTTGGACAAAACTTGAGTCCATTGGAGTTGCATTTTATTATTTTTTTAGATGGACTATGGTTTAAGTCGTCAAAAGAGTTGAAGAGAAGAAAAATAAAAAAAAATCTGACGAAAGCTGCTCGATTGATCGGAGCTCTACTCGATTAATCAGATCCGAGACAGAACCATAGATCAATCGATCGGATGGCATAAATAAACCTACTGACTTTTTGTGGAAATATTTTCAGATTGTACCAGGATTAGTAAATAGGGTTCTAAATCAACTATCTTAATAGGGCATGAATTGTGGGCTATAAAAGAGGGTATTTCCCTTAACCCTAAGACACACATCCCCATAATCTAAGTTGAGTTTACAAATTGGAGATTTCATCTAGAGCTTCTATTGGAAAGTTGAGCTGAAGATTTCAAATTCTAGAGTAGATGCTTCTACTTCATGGTGGGAGATTTATAGCTTTTACATTTTCGTTGGAGATTACTATCTCACTAGAGAGATTTGTTTGAGGTAGTGACTAAAGCACTAATAACGGGGAACTGAGAGACTAATAATTATAACGCCTTGTGTCGAGGGACTGATTGCAGAGTTGTAAGTATATCTTATAACTATGAAAGTTAGTATTTGATTTCTCTTACTTTGGACTCGTGGTTTTTTCTCGTTGGGGTTACCACATTAAATGTTATAGCGCCTTCTTTTGTGGTTAGTTGCTTTTATTTTTTGCTACATAGTAGTTTTAATTGAACCGCAATCTAGAATAATTAGGGGCGTAAAAACCTTCAATTTTCTTCGTCTCTTTTAGTCCACATCTTGAACAAACCCATCTGAATGCATTCATCTTCTTCCAACCAAAGGAATGAAACCACATCCTCCGCCCCCCCGCCCCCCCCCCCCCCCCCCACAAAAACACACACACACACACACACACATCTCTCTCTTGAACTAATATGTGACATTTTTTTATCTTGCAGCAAGAACCCATGATTTAAGGTCCTATCTTGTAGTGGGTCCTCACTAGGATGAAATGGTATTTTCGTTTATTTCTTTTGTATGTTTGAATGAGTCTTTTTCTTTGTTTCTGTTGTCAATGGATCATGTACTACCCACACGGGGAGTTGGTTGAGTGGTCTGAGCAAAACTTTAGGAAGTGGGTATTTGTTGCTATCTTGTATTAATTGTAGAGCATTCAGTAAAAAATATATATCATCTTGATTATTCTCCAAGAAAAATATCTAGTAGGTGCAATCTCCCTTAGAGATTTTTATTTCCAATCTTCCTCTCTGAGCAGTGAGGACCTGTTTTTCACAATAGCTCGAGGTCCCAAAAAGTTTGTATCATCATCCCATCCTTTTCCCTTTTCTTTGTATCATGATCCCATCCTTTTCTCTTTTCTTTCTTTCTTTTTCTTTTTTTTTCTTTATTCTTCCGTTCTTACTTTCTGCAATTCACCTTTCTTAATATCTTTTCTCAGCATCATTTTATCATCTCCATGCACAACCACTGTTTATTTTCAAACCACCTCTACCCCATCATTATATCATTTCATCTCATTCTCACTGCATCCCCCTCCCCTACCAATCCAATTCACAACACTTAACCAACCGCATACCTATGACCAATTCCATCTCTCACATTTCCACTTTACAGCATCTTCAACTTCACCCATCATCACCATCTAGCTTCCATCACCTAGTGATTGACCACCATCCAAAAGAATAAAATAAAATAAAATAAATTTTTTGAGTTGGGCAGGGATATCTTTGCGGAACTGTGAAGAAGAAGAAAAACGAGTACAGATATCCTTGCTCACATATGCAAGTGAGGGTGGATATCATCGCTGAGTAAAACAACAAAAAAAAATGTACTAAAAACGGCCTTTAGGATAAATATTCTAGATACATACCTTTTTGGCCCTTTTGTGGTAATGATGAATCTAAGGGGATTCTTCCAATAAAATCCTATGTTTTTTTTTGTTTTGTAAATTAAGTCAAATGAAGTTGGAATAATATTTGGAAAAACTTTGAAAAACTCAAGGAAGTTTTTTAGTGTTTTGACTATTTAGTGATAAATTTGTTTTCTTTGACACTTTATTGAGATAATCCCATTAGAAGAAATTCAACATTTTAACAAAATTATATTTTGCCAACAATGACACATATAACACCATCTTAGGACTGAGCCCGTGACCTGTAAGGGGCCCAACCTGGTGTGACACTTACAGGGAATGTCTGCATTCTCACAATGCCATGCGTAGGGCGGACCTACATATACTAGCATGGGAGCTTTCCTTGCCCAAGAAAATAAATAAATAAATAAAACTAAAAAAAGCCCATTAGGGGCTATATGGGCGAGCTAGCCCGGCCCCCACGGAACAAAGTCAAATCTCTCTCTCTCTCTCTCTCTCTCTCTCTCTCTCTACAAATGTGTTCTAAACAACTTTTAAGTGTTGTAAGCGATTGTTTTGTTAGGTGTTTGGTTTGAAGAATATTTTTCAAAAATGGTAATGTTAATAATGGAGAATATTTAAAAGTCTCCATCTTCTAGAAATCCCCATTTTTGAAATGGGTTCTCTTGATTTGACATTTCTAAAAACCCTCATTATTTTAATGGGTTCATTTGATGGAGTTGATTTGATTTCAGTAAAAAAAAAATAAGCAAATATTAAAATTAGAGACAGGGGAGAAAGATGCATCAAGTTTGTTGCTATTGATTTTTAGATATTGATACATTTTACTATAGAATTTAATTTAATTTTGATGCAATATTTTTTTTTCTTGTAATTTGTATTAACTCACAAATACAAAGAGCAGGGTGGGGGGAACTTGGGACCTCCCAGTGAGAACAAACACTCCTTACCACTAAGGTAAGGAGATGTTCTCTTGTATTAGTGTTTTATAAATGAGTTTTAGACTAGGCTTTAGAAGTAATTTTGGTTTTAGTTTGAACAAACAGATGAATGAAGATCAAAAGATGTTTGTTTCCAGTCAAATAGACTCTTTCAAGTTCTATAAAAGAAAGAAAAAACTTTTCAAAGTGCATAATCTTCAAGCTTTCTACAATATATATATCAAAGACTAGATTAAAAAATGATGCGAATAGAGATAAAAAAAAATATTAAATATTTTTTTTATTATGATGCAGATGCTAAACATGAGTCAATTAACAAATGAGGTTTCATCATATAGGAATTTTTCAACCTTTAAGCTCATCTTGTTTTTACGTAGAAGGTAAATCCCCTTTTCAAAAAAAGAAAAAAATCCTTTCAAAGAAAAAAAAACCTAAAAAAAAAAAGGAATTCCCTCTTCTCACTTTTTGTTGCTGCTAAACAAACCCTATATTCCCATAGGATAACTTTTGACTTATAGGAATGGACAAAACTACACAATTTACTTGTTTTCGCATTGCTTTATCCAAAGTAAGTCCTGATTGAATATGCCCTTCTAGGTATGAATACAAATACACAGTTAACTTGGGTTTTTTTTTTTTTTTGCCTTTGGTAAAAAAGTTCAATAAAATAATGATTGACTTTTCTAGTTGACCATCGTTAGCCCTTCCTCAAACGGAAACCTTGGGTCCACTATTGGCCGTGGGCCAAACCTGATTTTCATGCTCATGAGATGGATATATGTTGATCTAATGTTGGGATTAGGGCCCATAAATGGCTTGCACTAAAAAAAGGAATCCCCATGTAATCTTAATTGGACCTACACTTAGGCCCCCATTGACGGCCCAATAAATGTGACTTCCATAGTCAAATTTACAATTTTTCTTGACTGAAAAGGCCGGTAATAAGGAGATATTTTACCCTAAAAATGACTCAAAGCTTGTATAACTCAAGTTAGCAATTTTCCTAGATAAACCTTTTGGGTTTTGCATGTTCTTGAAGTTTTGTAACCTAGTCATGCGATATATATATTTCTTTTACAATATGATAAGTTTACTCACTTAATGTTTATCATATGGTGCAAGTTTGAGTAAACTACTTTTAATATATCAATTTCACCTTCTCCTTTCAATTGTATTAGCAGACATAACAATCACAAATTGATCTAATTGAAATGGCTCTATTTTCAGCTGGCCCTAAAACTCATCAAATGTTACACAACTGAAACCAAACATCTTGTATAATGTTTTTGAAAGATTAATATGCACGAGATTTATTCTAGATTGTGATTCGATTACTACTTTTATACAGCAAAAAAAATATAAGCAATCGTCAATCACACAAAGAAGACAGCACACATTTTACCATGAAAACTCAAACTAAAAAAAAAAAAACCAAGAGTCTAAAGTGGACAAAATCAATCACTAACTTCTATAGTACAAGATATACTCACAACCATACGGTTAGTTCTTCGACACAAGACATTGTACTTGTTTTTATAGATTTCCACGACACGCAGTCCCTTGGCGTTCCACTATTAGTGCCTTGATCTCCACAATGAACAATTTCTATGACGAGAGAACAATCTTCTACAAGGATGTAGAAGCTATAAATATCCTGTGAAAAAGTAGAAACATCAACTCTAGAACTTGAACCCTTCAGCCCAATCTCTTATAGAGGCTTTATATAATATCTCCAAAGATAATCTCAATTCAAAATCTGGAGATCTCTATTTATTGTATTTTGTTTAGGGTTGAGATGAACACCCTTTTTATAGCCCAAATTTGTGCCTTAGAGTTAAAAACCAAATATAACCAATACAGGTAAGTCTGGCATAAATAGGAAACAAATCCATATAGATTCTAGGTTTCTGCAGTATGTGCATTCGAGCACATGCTTCGCACATTCAGTTATTTGTAATCCGTTGCGTCAGGCTTGAGCGTGGCCTTCATGGGCTTAAATGTGGTCATCTCTGTCTAACTCACTCAATTGTGTGCAGTGTTTTCTATTTTCTTCAATTCAACACTTCTTGCGTCGCGACCAATAGTCTATACTAAAGAATATAAAATGAAGATCAATGGACTCAAATTTTGTTCAATGCAAGAATTTAGCTAATACAAAATCCTTATAGTTTCATATTTCAAATCTACCAAAATTATAAATCTAAAGCCCCTCAAAGCAGATTTAAGGATCAGGATAGAGAAAGAGAGGACAAAAGGATAGGAAGAAGAAGAGGAAAAATAGAAAAAGGAGAAAAATAAGGAATCAAGGCTTAATAATTTTTCATGCTTGAAAAATTTTTCCTTTTAAATTTAGGATGTCTGAATAATGAGTAAAATGGCATTTGATTCCAACTAAGTCAATCTCGCTCTAAGATTTAGGCACCAGAGCTTCAAGGTTGTGCATGTAGTTGTCATCTATTTAAGAAATCACATTTAGGCTCCCCCTTTATAATGTTCTCCTGCTGATTGGAAACCTCTTTGAGCTCTCCCGAATCATAAGTCTCTTGAATCATCTCATTTTGATGAAGGAACTGGTCAAATTTAGGTGGAGACTTAGCCGAGTCATCTCATTTTAATTAGTTATTTGCATTATAAACCATTTGAAAGGTAGATATAATTTAAAACAATCAATATTTATTTTTAAGTAATTATGCATGAGGTTTAGAATCAACAATTTAAAAATGATGATTGGAATGTAATTCGAAACTTATATTTGATCTTTTCCATTCGATATTTGGACTAAAAATTATGAAATATGCAATACTTTTCTATTATTTTCCTTACCATAGTACTTTTCTTGCATGTATAAATGAATTAATTTGAATTGATTGTCATGAAAGCATGTAAATAAATATATATTTATATTTTATAAGTAATGGATTCAGTTTTAACTATTTTTAAAATTATTTAAAAAAAAACATGACTCACACGAGTCTCCATGTTGAGTTCATCTATCCAGGTTTTATTTTTATTTTTTTTATTTTGGGGATTGGATGAGTTGAGTTTGAGTTATGAGTTTTCCAACATTAGTTCTCATATAGGCGAGGCGCATATTGCTTATATATGATCCAGCTCGCATGTTGTTTATATATGCAATTCAACTCGTGGACCCACTTAATGACTTCTCATCAGTGGTGGTTCGGTACATAGAAAGGTCTCATTATGGAGAAGGGCCAACAAAAAGTGGCCCTATTAGATCTCCGAACCCTTGATTTAGTAGCCTTAAGCTTTGATAAATGTTTATACAAAAATATTTTTAAGATTTAATCCAATGGTGGATAAAGCTTAGATGATAGTGAAAATGGGCCTGGTAGAGAGTGTCTGCACAAATCTGAGGTGGGCCAAAGTGGGCTCCATGGTGCTAGAAGCTTGAAATGCATATGCAATTTTGTCGTAGGAGAAGATTTAGACCTATTTCGCATTGTTCTGGTGCTATTCCCAATTTTGTGCTCAGATCAGGTTGTGTTAAAATTAGATTTTGCTAAGACTATACTATACAGAACTTGTTTGAGAATATTATAATAATATACTTTGCTCAGAATATGTTATATGGAACTTGTTTGGTGACATTATAAAAAAAAAAAAAACTTTCAATGAACGAAACCAAGAGAGTTATAGGATTTAAAATGCCACCTTTTAATCTTTGCGGCACTCTATTATTTCGTACATGGGACCCTCCTGTAGAAGTTACAAAATTGTACCCACCTTTAAAAATTAGGACATGGGGCCCATCTTCATAAGATTTATAAGGTGAACCTACCTATATAAGAATTATAATGTGGGCCCACCTTTTTTAATATAAATATGGGACCCATTTTCAAAAATTATAGTATGATACACACCTTTAGAAATTAAAATATAGGCCCACATTTATAGGATTTATAATGTGGGTCCACTTTTTGTGATCATAATGTAACCTATTACAAAGTGGAGCCACATTTTTTTATAATTTTGTATACTAAATCCACATTTAGAAATTACAATGTGGTGCCCTCTTTTAGAAATTAAAATAGATTATAATGGGGTACCATCTTGTTTGTTGCTTGTAAACACGAGACCCACGTTAAAAAATACGTGGTGCCAACCTTTAGAAATTATAACATGGGGCCAGATTTATAAGACTTACAATATAGGCTCACATTTATAGGAATTATAATGTGGCTCCACGTTTTGTGATTGTAGCCATATGACCCACCTTTAATAATTATAAAGTGGGGCCACCTTTTGTGATTGTGGCCATACGATACACCTTCAAAAATGAGAACATGGAGCCCACACTTAAGGATTCATAATGTGGTTATATCATTATAAGAAATTAGGAATTATAATATGGGCCTACCTTTTGTGATCGTTACCGTATGACCCGCTTTAGTAATTAGAAAGTTGAGTCACTTTGAGATAAGGTGATTTAAAATTTTAAGATTCCTTCGACAATACCAAAAGTCGAAAGAGTAATTTATAAGTAACCAAATAAATTTTCTGCTATATAGTAGGAAAATGCAAACATCCAAATGCAACCATGCCAAACACAATTTTTCTTTCCTAATACCCTATGTTTGCAAGGGGAAGCTCTTTTTCTGGAACTTTTTCTGGAATTTTTAGTCCTGACCAAGAGTGAACGTAGAAAGTTTTCTTGTGGGTTTGAATGCCCCACGTATACTTTTAGGCTTGAATTGATAGTGATTTACGCAAATTTAATGACACCTGCACGACTTGGCCCACCAACAAAATCACCCTCTGCAGCAATCACAACCTGAAGGCGGCCAAGGGCCTCATAATTACACAGCTGCGGCAAGTTAGCTCAATTCTTTTTTGTTTTTTTTTTCATTTCTAATCATCCTGATTCATCTGTCATGGTAATCAAATCAAACTACAAATTTAGATTGCATTTTTTTTTTTTAGGGTTTCTCTGAAAATTATTCCGGACTATTTTAAAAGGGGCATTTTGATCATTTGAGCTTTTAAAAACTTAGTAGGAAGTCATTCAGAAAACATGGAACTTCTGAAGTGAATATCACGTCCTTGAAAACACAAATTAGAAAAGACTTCTCTAACTTATGTTAACCCTGCTTTTGACTTGTAAATGTACCCTTCTCCTGAAAAGCTTTCACACAGAGGGAAGCATATAGGTATAGCACCCCTGTATGAGCTAGACCTGTTGACTTGTAAATGTACCCTTCTCCTGAAAAGCTTTCACACAGCTTTCACACAGAGGAGGGAAGCATATAGGTATAGCACCCCTGTATGAGCTAGACTTGTTGCATTCATAGCTTTTGTACAGCGTTCGTAAAACAAAATTTTTCCGTTTTTCCGACCTCAATAGCCTCTTTCGTTCTACACGTATGACATGTTTTCAAGTCCTGAGCCGCCTAATCCACATAACTCAATCAAATCAATACATCTCCAAAATTCTTCTGTTCAACCCATATCTGTACATTTCTTCTTCTTCTCTAACCTCAGAAACTGCTAAGCTAAACCTCCTGTAGCAGTTTCGGAATAAAAAAGAACCCAACTCAAAATGATGAAGATAATTAAAGAAATCTAGCCCTTGGATGAACCTGTTTGAAGACACAATAGAAGCCAACATTTCTCTTCGATTTCCTAGACTTCAATGTGGGTTAATGAATAGATCCAAGGGGGTCCTAACTAAAGTTTTTGAAATGGACGAATGGGATTCGATCAATCCGCAATCTGACGATCAATCAAAGGGGCAAGCCTACTCGGTACCCTTTACCCTAACTTAGTTCGAAAATTGAACAGGCCCAAAGTTTAGATCCTGGCCTCGCCTGAATACTCCGACCTGGTCCACAGCAGGTTAAGCTTGTGTCATGCACCAAGCTGCCCCAGCCCATGAGAGGTCCTATTGCCACCGTTGGCATTTCTCTTAGGAACACACCCAGAAAGAAAAGTGGCGTAACCAGCGTTTCAACCCTCGATGGGCAGGTAAGAGCTGCCGCTCCATTCTTAACTAAACAAGGCTAAAAACTTCAGTTGTGATCTCATTGAACTGCTCTAGAAGGCCAACCGCAGAACATTTGATGATATTGATTGAAATGGTAGAAAGGAAAAAAAACTGTTCGAAACTGATCCTACATACTGTTTTTTTAATTTATTCCATTGGAATGCTTGTACTCAATTCATTACTTGCATTGATATTCTGTTCACATATTTTTATGCATATGAATCTAATGGGGGCCCAATTCTTCGTATTGTTGATTCAGGTCATTAGAGGACAGGGACATATATTTGCTCTGGTTTAAATTTTCTTCAGGAGATTGCCACTCTTGAATCTGTCTCACTTCAGTTGCAGCTACCTTTGCTTTCTCTGACCAGCAAAGCTAGGAAGCCATTAATATTTAAATGAAAAATGGCCCCAACCTTTACCAACAATGTATCATACTTGTGAAGTATCCACTCAATGGCTCAAAATAGTCCAATCATTCTCTGTTTCAAGGAAATTTCGGTGTTTGATTCTGTGTCGATCCATCCAACAAGCCCCATTATGGAAGAGACCCCACCAAGTGTCGGTTGATTCTGTGTCCATCCATCCAACAAGCCCCATTATGGAAGAGACCCCACCAAGTGTCGGTCTTTTTACGTCTATTACGTCTTTTCTTCGTACTCATGGAAACAAAATCGAAGTAAAGAAGGGGAAGAATTTTGAATGTTACAGAATTTTGAAAGAAGTCTGCAGAATATTAAAGTTCATTCTCCACCACATTTTTTTTCAAAAAAAATCCCCACTACATTTGAAACCACACAAACCATTAGTCCATTTGAATGACTTAAAATAAATGCCTTTTTTGTTATATGAAGTTCGGAGAATTTTCAATCTAAAATGTTTTCGGCCCATGTAAGATTAATCAGATTTCATATATATTCAAATAAGATATTATAAAAACTCATATATTTTGTCCAAAGTGAGGCCCATTGTAAATCTAGAGGATTTGGAGCCATGGAAATACTCATTTGTAAGGATTCTCATGTCCGACTCTCCCTATATTTGAGAATATCAACTTTGCAGGTTTATGCAATGACCCTAATTTTTCTCTACTATATGCATTGATTCACACTGATATCAATGTGAAATGCTTTACTATAAAAATCCTGAGTGAGGAATCATTAAATCTACGGAACATGCCGAAATGGGCTCTTGGTGAAGGAAAATACCTTTTTGATAAAATACTTTCTGATATTTATTTTACACAAAAAGTCGAGGATTTTACTAAAAAAAATCACCTTACACTCATGTTAGACCAAAAAGGACCTAGAAAATATGCATCCACCATAGTAATCCTAGGGGCACTTTTCTGATCATTTTTTTTTTTTTGTTTTGCAGAGTGGTGATATCCCCGCACACCTGCATACATGAGCGTAGATAACACTACTCAGTTTTTCCACCGTAATAGTTAAGTGGAAACATCACCACCCACGTTAGATTAAAAAAAAAAACCTTTGTTCTTGTGAAAGATGGTTGTCAAGTGATGGAGGCTAGATGTTGATAATGGTTGAAGTTGAAGATGATACTGGAAGGGAAATGTGGGAGATTAGTCTTGGTAATAGGTAGGGATTGGTTTATGTGTTGTGAATAAGATTCGCAGAGAAGGGAGGTGTAAAGGGAATGAGATGAGACGATGAAGGAGTAGAGGCAATTTGGAAATTAATGGGTAGTAATTGTGTAGGGAAATGAGAAAAAGATCTTGAGAGAGGATGCTAGGAAAGGTGAGTTGGAGAGAGTAAGAATGAAAGGAGAATAAAGAGAATGAAAAAAAGAAAAATGAAAGAAAGAAGAGAGAAAAGGATGGGTTCAAGAGAGAAAGAAGGTGAGTTCTCTGAGATGGGAGTGATGTTTCATTTGTTTAATTGAAAGAAGATGAATGGATTCATATAGATTTATTGAGGATGTGGGAGAAAAAGGGATGAAGAAGATTATGGATCTAAATGGGTATGTGATATTAGGGTGTTTCAGTAATAAGCTCCCCTGCGTCCAAGTCCATAACCATTGACGTGACCATTTGATGAAAGAAATTGTTGTGTGGGTAGGGGTTTAGTTAGTATATTTCAAAAGACTTGGATGAAAGGGGAGAATAAGGAGGAGAGAAAAGAAAAAAAAGCGCGTAGGGATATTCCTGCTCAAATAAGCAAGTGAGTAAGGATATTGCCGCTTAACAAAATAATAATAAACAAACATAGGGTTGGGGGGGTGTTGGGTTGGGATGGTGTGGTTTGCTATTGGGACCATTAATGTAGATACATAAGTTTAGGTCCTTTTTTGTCTACATGAAATTTAAGGGGATTTTTTTAATAACTTGGAAATCAATATTCAACAGTGTCCATTTGCATAATATACATAAATATACCATGTAAGGATTTTTGTGTTGGCTAATACATAGGTTGGACAAACTTGAGTCTATTAGTATTATATTTTACATATCTTTGAATATGGATAATAGTTTGAGTCGCCGGATGCACTGAAGTGAAGAAATCAAAGAAAGAGTGACAATTGGAGTACTTTTCTATGGACAACATGACTTAAAAATGTCATATCTCACAAACAAAGTGTCAGATATGAGCAAGTGACCGACTATTAGAAAGCTCATTTTGAATAGATATCCATAGACCCAAGATTGCCTCAATTGGAGCTAAAAGAAGAAAGTTATGACTTCCGAAAGTTTGCAGAAAATGTGATGAAATTCCACTTGGGTAGAGGCTTAATCCGATCAGACAGGTGCAGAAAAGTTCACCGACGTGCAATTTTTCAGTCTGATTTGAAGAGGAACTTGCCTATTTCGTGTCAATTTCTTTCATGATTAAAATATACTTATAAGGCACGAATTTGGGGTTATAAAAAAGAGAATTTTCTTAACTATAAGATAGAGATCTCATTGTAAGTAGGGAATATATTTTGGAGATGATTTCCTTTACAGTTTTTCATTGGAGAGTTAAAGTGCTGAAGTTCTACTTTAGATATCCTTGTATTCTACTTCTCTGAGTGTAGAAGATTGTTGCAGAGAGTGTTCGTGAGCTCCAAGTGCAGAGCTACGATATAGTAATAAAACTGGTAAGACCAGGTCAATCTACATAGAGCAATGTTTTGAAGGTTTTCAACTTGTAACCTTCCTTAAAAAGAATTCTAAAACTAACATAATTTAAAATCTAACAAATACATTCATTTCTAATTTGCAAAAATAATAATTAAACAATTACAATCCAAATAAATAAAACTTTCTAAATTAAAAATCCTAAATCTAAAACTTCCTAAAAATAAAACTAAAGTTGCTGCAAAATAAAACACACATTATAACTTCCAATATTAAAAAAATTAAAAACTAAACAAAGTTAGAAACTAATTAAACAAAAGTTAAAAACTTTCCTAAGTTAAAAGTTAAATTAGTTTAAGAACCTACACTTTCTAAGACAAAAGAATTCCAAATCCAATTCAGATTTAAAATGTTCTAAATTAAAAAGTTAGTGGATCCAAGAATAAAAATTGGAAACTAGCCTAGGTTAAGCAACTTCTAAAACCAAACAATGTATATGAACCAAACAATGCAACTTCCTAATTTAAGAATGCATCAAATCATGCATGATATACTTTCAAAAAAAAAAAAAAGAATGCAAATTTGAAACCTAAATCTCCTAAGGTAAACAAGATGCAAGAATGATGGAGATTTAACTTTCTAAAAATAATTCACCCAATGCTTGAACGTGTAGTTTGTTGCTAACATGTTGAAGTGGCAAAGGTGATGGTATGATACATGAATTAGACGGGCTACCAACAAAGGTTCAGAAATCAGTTTTAGAAGACTGATTTTTGTGAATTGCAAAACTAAAACTCTATTTAATTTTAATACAAAAAATGAACTTTTCAACTGGTTCAAACAGTCCACAGTTATTCCACTGAATTACATTCATTGTTCGGCCATTATGTGATCTCATTTAAATATGAATTAGCACATTGATGAACTAAATTCAGGTGTGCTTCAGTTCCACTTTTTAAGTTTCTGAATTTCTTCATAAGTCAAGCACATAATAAGTGAAAAAGTGCACAAATCTGATTAGGAAATTTGTCCAACATATGACCTATAGTAAAATTCTATTTTGCACAATTCTGAACTATATTAATTAGATGTTCTTTTCTGAACTTCAAGTTCTCAAAGTGATTCAAACATTCAGCCTAGCACAGTTAAGAATTTGTAACATCTAATATTGCAATTCTACCGAAAACAATTTCAGATACGGTTTTCTTTTATGGATTGTTTTCAATTCAGGATCATGGAACTAAAAAACTGAAAATCTAATTTTTAAACTTTGCATGATCATCATCCCTAAACATGAATGAAAATACTCATAAAACTGAATGTAATTTCAGCAGTGAAATAGATCCAACAAAGACTGTGTAGACTCAAGAATATAAAGTATGCAAGAAGTGGAATAAAAGTGCAGAAAATAAAAGTAAATTGCAGAAAATTAAAGTTGGCAATCAGAATTCAAATGTGGTAAAAACTAATATTCAAAGGTAGTAAAAACAGAAATTTAAAGGTGGTAAAATAGAAATTAAAGGTGGTTCATTTAGTATGTATATTTTCTCAAAATCCTCCCTCAATCCAGGCCCAAAAATTACTTTAAATATGTTATCATGGACTTAGGTCATCAATCCAAATAAGAAAACACAAATCAGGCAACAAGAACAACCATAATGGGAAGAATAATGAGATGAATATCATTACACTAGTATGGTAATTCTTTTCATAAGATAAAAAAAATTTAAACAAAGAAATTACATATACTAGGATGAAAAAGAATTCCTCCTTTTAGTTGAACCCTCAAGGTTAGTGGTGTGGATTTAAGGTTAAGCCTCATTGATGACTTGTGATGTAAGGACAAGAGAGGAAGAGATGAGTGTAGGGGATCTAGAGGTGAGAGGTGGATAATTCTTTTATACTTTGAAAGTCCAAAGGGGTGCCGTATATATTTTTTCAAGCCCCTAAGTTTCCTTTCTCACTTGATGTGATAGGATCTTCAAAATACTTGAAATTGGAAAAAAAATAGGAAGCACATGCATAACTTGGGCTTGAGCTGTACTTGGGCTTTTCTTTCCATTTTTTTTTCCTTTTTTTCTTATGTGGAAGTTCATCTTCAATGCTTCTTTCTATTCCTATACTTGCCACCTTGCATTGAAATTCTTTGAGAGATAATTTAGAGAGAAGAATCCTCACTTGAAATCAAACATGGCCCACATGAGGTGGCTAAGAGTGGCCGGGTGTGGGATCTATCCATGTACACTTGCCATTTTTTTTTCAACTTTTACTCCTTTGCAAAGAAGATCTCTTACTTGTGGCTTTGCTCCTTTATCTTTAACAAGATTTTCTTCATATTTTCTTAAAAATATCTTGGAAATAATTAAAAATATGTAGCAAGTAGATTGGACCCCATCATGGCCGTCCCACAAGTGAGTCCTTACACAAGTGAATGTGTGTAGGACCATGAAGCCAATTATATATATATTTTTCTTCTAATTTCTTTTCTCTCTTTAATTCTTCTCTCCTTTTTTTTTTGAAAATAATTATCTTGCCTCAATTCTTGAAAATGGAACCAATGTCATTAATTTTCTGCAAGAAAAAATGAATTCCATGTGAAATGCAGTTCTACCCTTAATACACTAATACATGATTGTGGGCCCAATTCATATGAAATGACAGTATGAATTTACATAATTTCCATGATTTTATGTGAATTAACTAACGATGATGAAAATTTGATTTTGAAATTTTGATTACTTTCATGAAAATAATAATTTTCATAAAACTTTCCAAAAATGGATTTCCAAAAATTGCAGGTTCTATATTCCATGCAAAAAGTGTGATTTTTAAGAAATAAATGCAAGAAAGTACTAAAATGATTTTAAAATGAATGAAACCATTATATTACATTAAGTGAGGCTCATTTGGCTTGATAAGTTCATAAAACTTTCATAAATAATCCTGCAAAAATACGTTTTTGAAGATTTATCGGGGAGTCAAATACAACATTTAGAAGGCGTCTATGTGTTTGGATCTATAACAGAGAACGGCAGGTGGTCGTTGCAGAAGGGTGCTGTGAAAGGAAACTACAAAGTACTTAGATTGTGCGATAACTTGATAAGGGTTATAAGTATTCTCTTGTAACTGTGGTATGATTCATAATACTTAATTCTTGGTCGTGGTTTTTTCCCGATTTGGGTTTCCACGTAAAACTTATGTCTTCTTGTGGTGTGTGCTTGTGATTTGATTTATTTTTGCAATGTAGTTGGTTATTTGTATACATAGTACTGAGATTAATTGCATTAATCCATTCCAAAGGATCTTCCAAAATCCTTCACACCAGCTACCACTCAGTAGTTTTGTCCTCTTCAAAAGCCCCAAGAACCAAAAAATAAGAAAAGCCAAAGAAAGAGAAGACGGTGTTAGGTGTAGACGGTGTTAGGTGTATGATACGTATAAAGGTGTGAAACTCTGCTCTAGACATTATATAATGACCACATAGAGATCTCAAATCCCATCCAAGAGCTAAAAGCAACAACATCATGAAGATAGAAGTGGTGATAGTGGGTGCAGGCCCCTCAGGCCTTGCAACATCTGCATGCCTCAACCTCCATTCCATCCCAAACATAGTCCTTGAAAGAGAAGATTGCAGTGCCTCCCTGTGGAAAAAGAAGTCCTATGATCGTCTGAAGCTCCATTTACCAAAGCAGTTCTGCCAACTTCCTCACATGCCACACCCTTCTACCTCCCCAACTTACATACCCAAAGACCTCTTCATTCAGTACTTGGATAACTATGAATCTCACTTTAAGGTGGCCCCCAGATACTGCAGGTTGGTGGAGTCTGCATCTTATGACGGTGAGTCATGGCGCGTTGTCGCCAAGAACACCATGTCAGGTGAGATTGAGGAATATGATGCAAGTTTTCTGGTGGTTGCGAGCGGCGAGACTTGCGATAGCTTTGTGCCTAAGGTTCCTGGTTTGGATAGGTTTAAGGGGAGTGTTCTGCACTCCAGTGAGTATAAATCAGGAGGTGAGTATTGTGGGAAGGATGTTTTGGTTGTGGGGAGTGGGAATTCAGGCATGGAGATAGCTCTTGATCTCTCCAACCATGGAGCAAAGACTTCAATTGTCGTCCGGAGCCCTGTAAGTTTTTCTTTTCTTTTGATTTCATTTCGTTTTTAGTTCTATTGGTGTAGATAGACTTGGGTCATGTAGCTTCATAGTAAGCAATCAGGGTATCAGTCTTCTATAAATAAAAACCAAAGAGATTTATCCTCATAACCAATATTAAGAGGAGATGAATGGTCTTTAGATCCATTGCATATTTGCATTGAGAGATAAAATTTTCAATTCCCGCCGACATGAAACATGAGCTTTATGAAGAGAGGATCATGGCTGGTCTTAGATCCAATGCCTAGAGACTTACCGTGAATCTGGTGGATATCTAATTTTCAACTCTCCTTTTCTCTTATGGGGGTGATGGTTCCCACAAACATGATAAGCAAACGACTAGTTAATTATGAATTACTAGCAAAAATGATAAAATTGGTCATTCATGAATATCCACCTTTGTTTCTTCAAATTAACTAGTTTTATTACCAAAAAAAAAAAAAAACAATAGCTAGCCATTCAATTACATGAAACAAACAAGCTCTTATAATGGATAGTTAGTTGTCTAAATCTCACTTCAACTGGACAATATATACTATTGTTGGCTTTGTGAGCATTTTAAAAGCAAATTGTATTAAGTTAAATTAGATTTTCATACACATCATTCTATCCAAAAGAATGTAAATGGTTGTAAAAATCTGAGATCACATTTTATGATTTCGTCACTTGCGTGTATGCCTGGAGATTCGAAATTCCACGGCAGTATCATTTGATGAAAGTCAGTTTCTTCATTGGCAAGGATGTCGGAACATGAAAATTTGTGTTCTTGAGTCCTCTGACAGAACGTTGAAGTAGTTTTCACCTTTTCACATGATGATTTCACCATGAGGGTTTCTTTTTTTTTTTTTTATTGAAATTGGGCACGATAGTCATGAAAACGGCAAGAATTTTCCCAATGGGTTCAGACAGAAAAGGTGGGTCTCTGCAGAGGCAGAGGCAGAACGGCCCACCTTGACCTGAAAAGAATCTTTTCTTGGACTACTACTCTTCCGCCCCCGGATTTACTGGGCTCACCAATTACAATGCCAGGATTGGATAAGGCACATGCAGAAATTTATTCCCACGTAACATGGGTTTTTAAATTACACTAATGGCTAAAATTCATCACTGAGATCCCCAGTGAACTCTGCCGTCATGGCATTTAGCTTTTGTCATCTGTTATAGTGCTCATTGTCTGATCAAATCAATTGGTTTTTGTTTCGCCATCCATTTTATGACCATGTTACTTTATCAATGGTCCATTTGGATCACCCAAATTTTAAAAGAAAAGTAGCCCGATTCGGACTTTATGGGTAATCAAACCAAAGTGACGGCTGATTTAGCTCGATATTGGTTGCACAGATCATTTCCCTTGGGCCCTCAAAGGCCCAATTAGAGTCGCTGAAAACGATTAACTCCCTAGGGTATACATGGGTGTTCCACCCACTCATGTGGATACTAAAACCAGGATTGTATATTTTATGTTTTTATTAGAGCTTTAGTTTCTTTTGAGGGTCCATTTGTTTGTATGGTATTTAAATTTCTAAGAACTCTAATAAAATCGTATAGATTGAAGAAACAAATGCAATGATCTATAAATGATCATCGAATAATTTTTTGAAAAATAAATTAAAGGTAGGTGGAAAATAAATGGCTAGCCATCACCCCTTTATGAATAATAGGAAAGTAAGGAGTTTCTTTTATTTCCACTTATGATATTGTAGTTTGATTAGGATCTAAGTTCTCTGATTTAAAGCAAACATTTACATAGATATGACTTTGACTTTTGTATTTAAAGTAGATGAAAGTGCCAAAAAATAAAAGTAGATGTAAATGAGTGGAAACAGGGAAGGAATCTATAACGAAAGCTGATTTGAGGGAAAAGTTCCCTTCCATTTGTGTTTTGGTACTTTGTTGTGGGCGTTTTGACGGAAGGCTGTCTTCAAAATTTTTTCATTGGTTAGTTTTGGCTGTTTGGCCATGATTTAGTCATTTGATACTGTATAAAATAGAAAATTGACTTGTTAAAGTAGGTGACATTATGCCATTTTGGATCTATGTTGGAATGTTTTACATTCTTAGTAAAATTTTCTCTACTAACCAATCTGACCAAAACCTCAAAGCATTAGTAGAGATGTGGAACTACTTTTCAACACAATCATCAAGATTTGGGCCAAGGGGCTCCAGCAGATCTTCTCACAAATCAATGGTGCATGGGCTTGAAAAATTGGTTTTCATCTGGTCTCAAATTTAACCCAAAGTGATCTAGACTTGGTTTAAGTTAGCTCGGTGCTGACTTGGACATTTGTTGTTCCTTAGAGTGTTTTTTGTGACGAGAGGATTTCATGATGGGGAGGAATGATTCTAAAATATTATTTTTCGATCCAACACAAAATGAACTGATTCTCCTCCAGTTGAGGAATTCATGTCAAAAATAGTTCTACAAGGAAATATTAAAGGTTGTTTTTTTTTTTTTTTTGGACAGATTCATGTGCTCTCCAGAGGGATGGTGGGTGTGGGGCTCCTGTTGTTGAAACTGCTACCGCTTCATCTGGTGGACTCTCTGCTAGTCATGCTAAGCAAAATCAAGTATGGGAATTTGGCTAAGTATCGAATTACTAGGCCTACAGAAGGACCCTTTTATCTCAAGGAAAAATACGGCAAGTACCCAGTAATCGAGATGGGGACCATGAACAAGATCAAGTCAGGAGAAATTCAGGTAACCAAATCAGCTATCACCTTAAATAATGACAATAGCAGGTTGTAAATGGGCTCGCAATTACCCACTTATGGAACTGACCTGGCCTCAGAGATCTGGGTATGGACCATTTGCTGTTCTGAGTATTAATCCAGCAGGCTCTGGGTCTGGCATAGATCATACCAAATGTTGATCATTCGAGTATAACATTTGTATTAGCTAGATACCTATTTAGTACATTAAATATATTACATGTTATATAAAATAATGCATATGATTAAAACATATAATAATAATTGGGGATGATCCGCTCAGAGTCCAATTAACTTCATTTTGGTGAGGATCCAGGTCTGTAGATGCATCAATAAATGGATCTAGGTATGGGTACACCATGGACCCGACAGGGACCTGAGGTCCTGAACCAATCAAGGCCTGTGACTAGGGTGGCAATTCATCGTCTTAAAATGAACCACCCAGTGACTAGGGTGGTTAGTATCAGGTTGAACTGTGGTCACTGGTCATTATGTCTAAGCTCATTTGAACCTAGCCCCTTTATTAATCGAGTAGAGAATGTCATCCCAAATGGAAGTTAAAAGGCTCTACATGAATCACTAATGACATGAAGGAATTCAGGTTGGGTTGGCGAGTCAAAAATCAAGAACTCAAGCCATTTATTTATCTGGTCAGAAATGGTAATCCAAGCCCAAATTATCTGCTTGGGTTGAGCCTGGGTTGGTCTCTTGGGTCAGGGATTGAAACTGCTTCACACCCCCATAAGCAGCACTAGGGATCAATCAAGGAAAGCCATGGCAGAAGATTAATGAAAGTGAATGCTGTTAAACAAACTTACACTAGTCCTTCTCGGCTCTCATGGATTTAATTTTCATGGATAAATAAAACAGGTTTTGCCAGCAGTAACGGGCCTAAGAGGTAACCAGCTGGAGTTCGCAAACGGGGAGCTGCACTATTTCGACACAATAATTTTTGCCACTGGCTTTAAAAGAACAACAGATTGTTGGCTTAAGGTACTGAGATCTAACTCAAAAACTCCTAAACAATGCATGCATTTTTTTAGTAGAGTACTCAATTTTAAAGGACCTGAGTAGACTCAGCCAAGTTTAATTAAGCACACTAAATTTGCCCAATCTACTTTTAGATCCACCAAACCACTTCAAGAATTGTCACATCCTTATGTTCTTTCATGTGACACATCAAAGGTGGGGTCCACAATACGGGTGCAGCATGTAGTTGTGGTGCTACATTGTAATCTGCACGTTAAGATCCTGCCCCTTATGCCATACATTATTTTCTGATGTCTAATGCAGGACAAAGATAACATCTTGGACGAAGATGGGCTTCCCAAACCGAGTTATCTTAAACATTGGAAGGGAAAGAGAGGACTGTACTGTGTGGGGTTGGTAAGGAAAGGACTCTATGGGCTATCAATGGATGCTCAACGCATAGCTGATGACATAAAAATGCTTTCTGAAGGCAGCACTGGAATGGTACCAGATTAGAAGTTACATTCGTGCACAGTTTGTTTGATTGTGCCTCCTGTCATAGGATTTAAAGTTCGATAGAAACATCAGTGAACTACTCACGTGATCAGGAATCATAATAATGTGCAGACCAATAATAAGCTTCCATCAATTCATGTCCATCTATTTTCTGGCATTGCTTATGAGAATTGAATAGTTAGAGATTTATAACTCTTCCGAGGAAAATTGTTCTACTTTTCAAGTAAGCCCACTATTGTATTGTTTGTGTGACCTTGTTCTGCGAGGAAAATATGAATTTATCTTCCAAGATCGTATTCCAGGGATAGAAATGCAAGATTTCTCCTCTCCTGAAAAAGGGAATCTACAGAGCCGAAATCCTCTTACTACAAACTTATGATCAAATATTGGCACTCAAAATTATCTTTTTCAGGTCCACCTTTCTTTTAAAATTGAAGATCCACCTCTTTTTCTATTAAACTTTTTGTTGCAACCATGAGTGGACCCACGTGTAATCACTCGAATGCAGTCACACCTGCATGCTTCGAGAAGCAGCTTTATATAACACCATTAAAATTTTAATTTACTATTTAACTTTTCACCTGACCATCGCCTGCACCACCTAAATGGAAATTTGGCATCAGTTGCAACAATGAGCACCTTCCAAATGTGCCAAGGGCTGGCACACTTTTCTCCATTTTGGAAACCGACTATGTCCTTTATTTCCTCATCTATTGGCTAGACCAAATTTAGAGATGTGTTTACACAGATGCCTGGCGTACTCTGGTTCTGATGTTTGAAAAAAAAAAACACAATAAATAGGTGTATTGGTCGTGCGCTTACTATGTCACAATGTCGGTGGTAGTTTGATAATATTTCAACATTTTAATATGTTATGACAAAAAATGTGGTAATAACAGAAGTAAATATTGAAGAAAAAGTAGAAAAAATTGTAAAAATAGCTTGAAACAATTTTACAGAAGCTGTGGCACACTAGATAGCTCACTATTGCAACCTTGTGGTTATGGAATTATAGGTTCATAACTTCATGACATGATGTTATCAATTATAAAGAAAAAATTGCATTTTTTTATTATTTTATATCTTATTCATTTCAAAATTAACTTTTTGATGGAGAATTTTCCCAAGAATATCTAGTGAAAAACTCAAATTGGAAAACATCTTGACGTCTTCTCAAGATGGTAGTAATTTCTTGATAACAATATTTTGTGAGTGGTGCCAAGGATGCAAATTTGGGAGACAAGGTTGGGTTTCGCACAACCCAAGCCTAGATCGAATTGTATGCAAAAGTACATAACTAAGCTCGAGCTCATTCCCAAGCCCAGTCAAACCAGACTGCCTCGTTGATATTATATATATATATATATAGGAGCGCTCCACAGTTTGAGTGTTTTTAAGAAACAAAATGGCCCCCTTAGTTGGAGCCCACTGAGATGCATGATCTATATGAGGCCTACCTATATGAAAAATCTTGAATCCATATAATCATCCTAACTTTTTAATCAATGGCCCTAAAATTTAATAGTTTAAAAGCATTATTTTATTATGATTTCAATCCAACGGTAAAATAAAATTGGATGAGTGTCAAATTTGGACAGGTGACCATATATAAGAGGGTGGTGTGTATAAAAAGACTAAATTGACTCAACATGAGCCTCATAGCCAAAAAAATAGGGGGGGGGGGGGGGGGGGGGGTAGAAAAAAGGGCATTTTTAAACTAGGGTGTTTTTTAGAATTTCTCATATATATACATATAATATTAGCTTAGAAATTGCCCAACATGTGGTGCTCACTAGAAAGCATAGAAATTATAAGGCTTAGGAGTTTAAAAGGTCTCCTTAAGACCTATTTATATGCAAAATATAAGAACCTTTTGACTATAGAAAGTACTATTGTACTAATATGAGGGCATGAAATTTGTAAAGTTGGGTATTGGGCCAACCCAAGCCCAAGACAAACCATACATTGGCATGCACCTCTGACTGAGTTGGTTTTCAAGTCTAAGTCCGACCCTGATTGTAGGGGCAAACTTACACGTGAGAGCTTGGGGTCTTCAGCCCCCACCCAACCTAAAAAAAAGCCCATATGGGATATAAGGCCCTGCTGGCCCAAGCTCCACTTATAAAACCCAATGAGCCCCCACTTATTGTGTATGATGGGGCTCAAGGTGATCTAGACCATTGATCTGATGAGGCTCAAAGTATTGAACAATGCCAAGAAAAATGAAAGATATTGGCAACCACAGTTTTCTATCATCAATTAAATGAACATGGCCTACTTCTTATTTTGCCTCTCTTGTAATGTCTATCTTAATCATACAAAGCAACTTGCTCACGAAAAGCTTAACACATAATCACCTAATGACATCAGATGATTGATGCTGACATCCAAAATTAGATGATGTGGATGGGCCCCACAACATATGTAAGAAATCTTGACCATATCCGCCTCCTCAAGTGAAAATTTTGGATCTACCACTACCTAAGTGGGTGGGTTGATATTTATAATACATACTAGAAAGGCATCTCCCACTCCACTGATATAACTAGGGATGGATTTTTGGTTGTGTTGGTGATGGATTTTGGTAGTGTTTGTGGGAATCGGTGCGAGTATTTCTCACAGTGAAAAAATCATAAATATATGCAATTCATATCCCTTAGCTCACCAAGAGGAAGGGGTATGCCGAAGAAGACGTGGATGAAGGTAATAAATTCGGATCAGAAGAAGTTTAACTTATAAGAGGATTTGGCTCAAAATAGGTTGGAATGGAGGAACAGAATGCAAACCCTAATATAATTGAGATAATGCTTTGATGATGATGATGAACCTTAGGCCCAATTTGGGGGTAGCCTGAATTTCATTGAACAAGCCTGGGCTAGAGTATAGGCGCCATAACCCCAGGGTTAAGGTCTTAGAATTAGGTGATTTACCCGATGAACCCAAAACCTCGCAAATGAAAAAGTGTTTCTATACTTCACAGAATTGCAAACTACCTCGTACTATGCTCGAAAAAGTTTGAAATCCAATGATACTTCGCAAACACGATCTTAACGCTAAACCAGACTTGTCTAGACTTTAACAAAGCTTAATTAGCTAAAATATAATTTAATTAGGCTAATACTCATTTTAGATTATGAAATGTTACAAATAAAATGTAGGAGTTTTCTGTTTCAATATCTGTTGAGGATTTTTTAATATATATGTGCATTGTGCAGGTTACATTGTTGGGGACAATACAAAGGAATGTAGATGATATGCACATGTGCCAAAAACACATGTGAGAGGGATATAGGCCCTACATCATGGGGGGCCTATGTTAGTCAAGGTTCGCGAATTGAGATGTTGCCGTCGTGGATCCAGATCAACTAGGGTTGTAACTGGGATAAATCTTGAGCTGAAGGAGTGTAAATCCACAATGAGGCCTACTTGTTGGAAATCTGATCTAATCAAAATAAAAGCATTTCAATTTTTGACGTGTTTTAAAATTTTAGCCTCATAGAAGTTGATCCCATAGTAAAATTGACATCTTGGAAAATAAATTAAGACAATCTTATACATTATTCATTATCATGTTTTTTTTATTAACCAAGTCCTTATAATGTAACTAATTCCTATTGGGGTAAATTTTATGCTTCAAAGGATTTGGGTTTTGTGATTGATCCTCTGAACATGATGTGGAATACCAAATTTGATGCAAAACTAAACGCAAAATTTAAAAATGATTTCTATAATTATATAGAGACATGCAAAATTGTTGTTTCTTTTGTTAAATGGTTTTATGCTACTAAATATTCTTATTTGGATAATAAAGGCAAAATAATGATGATGACTAAATATAAAATGGAATGGCAAAAGTTAGATGGAACTGTTAAAGTCTTTACATTCACCAACAGGTCCTTTAAGGCTATAATCAACTAGCACTTAAGAAAAATCTTCGATTACTTTGGAGGCTTCTGCCTATGTCAAAGCAAAAGAAAGCTCTTCTCTAAGCAAAGTATACAAGCAAAACAATTATACTAATCTGCACCTCCAAACAATTGGTCAACAATTGACAAGGGTTGAAAATCAAGTTCAATCCATATATAAAGAAAAAGAGGACAGCAACTTAAGGGCCGATCCACAAATTGTTCAGGAGACTCCTCTTAAACCTCCTATCCCAAATGAGGGATTCAAATTCTTTAACAAAATAGAAAACGAGATGATCAGTTTATAACTTAGCTATTAAGTCGAATGAGAGACTTAAAACTGCAAGTTTTATCAAACGACTCTAATACAAATTTGAACTTGAAATTAATTAGAAAAATATTATGGAGACAGAAGCATCATTATAAGCTCTGCAAATGAGGTAAATGCTATTAAATAAAGCAAAAGGTCCCAAAATACTTGGGATATGAATAGCAGGTTTTATTATCCTAGGCCTACTCCTCATGATATATTATATGAGGAAGATTGGCTTCATTCCCAAAATTCATTTCATGGGAAAACAATCTCTGAATGGAACATAGATGGAAGATTTGAATATCAAAATTTTGAAGTCATACATCAAATGATGATGTATAGCACTATTTGCAAATAGTATGATAATACTAATGCAAGTATATGCAAGCTTATTACCACTGGTTTTACTGGTGTATTAAAAGGCTGGTGGGATTATATTCTGATAGAACAATAAAGGTTAAAAATTCTAACTACCAAAAAAATTATTAAAAATGAAAATGCTCAACAGTAAAATATAATTGAAGATGCTGATTGTACTTTAGTTTAGACTATTATTCTATATTTTGTAGGCCCTTCGGATAACCAAAGGGAAAGAAGTCATGAACTATTACAAAATTTTAGATGCCCATATTTAACCCATTTTAAATGGTATAAAGATGTATTTCTTGCTTAAGTCATACAAAGACATGATGCCAATAGTGAACATTGGAAAGCCAAATTCATCGATGGCTATCCTAATCTATTTGTAGAAAGAGTCCAAAAAAGACTCAGAGAAAAATATGATAGGATTTTTATTCCTTATGTTCAATATACATATGGACAACTAATTAGTGTTGTCATCCAAGGAGTTTCTAGCATATTACCAGATCCAGATCTAGAATCTAATGTGGCGGAACTGAAAGTACAGTAGAAAAGGAGTGCCTTGAAGAAGAAGATAGAGATACTCTATAAGGAGGAATACTCTTAGAAGTACTGAATTTAGAAGATAAAGATCTAATTGGTCTCTGAAATTTAATGGATACATCTCCATCAAGTTTTTAATTATTTCATCAATATTCTAATGCATGATTAGTCTAGCCGGCATTGCCTGTTGGACAATCCAACTCTTATGAAATTGAACTTTTTTCCAAAAAATCATCCTGGGAGTTGCCACATTAGAAGTCATCATAGTAGACTCAATGAGCACAGTTTTTCTTTCCTGGAGGGCTAATTTGATGAACATTAGGGCTAAGGTATTCGTTACCTTATAATGAATTTTATGTATGGCTACAATTGTTTCAGGTCCAGGGAGGAAATTATATCCCTTGGTCTATAGTCTGAGGGTTGCAGCCTCACAAATATTTCTGTCAGTAAGAGACAGGGTTAGATTAGGATAAACATTAAAATAAACCGGCCCATGACAAAGGCTAATCTCAACAATCTCCATGAGTCAGAATCTCCAATTTAGAT
This sequence comes from Sextonia rubra, assembly GCA_037013555.1. Taxonomy (NCBI): domain Eukaryota; kingdom Viridiplantae; phylum Streptophyta; class Magnoliopsida; order Laurales; family Lauraceae; genus Sextonia; species Sextonia rubra. Next base: position 9,289,554 of record JASUAD010000007.1, on the reverse strand, counting down.
GCCTAACATCCCTTAACTAAGCTTGTAGGCAAGCATTCATGCCTAAAAGAGTTAAAGGTTTACATGCAACCTAAATGCATCCAATATATAGAAATTTATAGGCATTTGTATGCCTAACTATATCCTCAAGCTCAAATAGCTGACTTGTAGCATCATTTTCTTTGATGCTGATGGTCTGTTCTATGGTCTTGATTGCCATACTACTGTTAAATTTAAATAGTCCAATCTTATAACTTGTATTTGGTTTAACAAAAGGAATTGTCCATTTATATACTTGTTATTGAATATTATTATATTCAATTAATTCTAATTTTTTTACATTAGAATCCTATAAAAATTTATTAAGCATGATAAAAATATGGACCTCATACATCTTTGACATACTTAAGACTAATTACTAGGTTATATGAGTATAGATATTTGACTTAAACATTGTAGAATGGTATGATGTGTGCACGTCTGTCAACTATTGATTATGGAGCACTGCCATCAATGCCTACCCCGGCAGCTCGGTAAAGATCTCAATGCGACTTAAGGACATCCCACACAATATCATAACAGTACTAACAATATTTTTGCAAAGTTCTAGGCATCATAACTCATAATAAAAAAAATTAACTAAACAAAGATATATATAGATCCATAAAACTTAAGCTACCATTATGGCTCTAATACCAAGTGCGCAGTGGGTGGATCTATCAAAATGGCAAAATGGACAAGATAAACAAGAAAAATTATTTTTATTATTTCTTTATTTTTGTATAGCATGCTTCAAATGTAAGGAGAATTATACAAGAAAGGAAGAGATTTACAAAAGAGAAGTTTTAAACTGCATAGAAGAAGGATTAATTCCAACCCAATACCTTCAGAAGACTACTGACAGTTTTAACACTGCTAATGGATAGAAATTGTTCATCAATTAAAGAATACATACATATGCAATAACAGCATATGTATTCCAACTCATTTTTACTTAATTAAAAATCTTACCCAACAAATTATATTGTGTAGTCCATTCATTAATTCCATTATGCCTCTAGATCAAGTTGATTCTACAGGATTTAATGGGAGATATGAAATCATATTGTTCGGTTTAATTTTATTGTCGAACCAAGAATAAGAATTCTTAATCAATTGCAAGATACTATAAGGAAAAGCACATTTATTTCTTACAAAAGGAAATAGTAATCTTGAATATTGAGCAACAATTATTATATCTTCAAGTCAAAAATAATATTGATAAAGTCCATCAACAAATTATCACTGAAATATGTAGTGATATTCCTAATGCTTTTCGGAATGGGAAGTAACATATTTTGTATCTTATGAGAAAGATTTTAAGAAAAATCTATTCCTACTACGGCTCGTCCAAGCCAAATGAAAAAAGATTATTCAGATCTTTGTAAGACAGAGATCCAAAATCTTTTGGACAAAAAATTAATCACAAAAAGTTATTCTCCTTGGAGCTGCATTGCTTTTTATGTAAATAAAAATGTAGAAAAAGAAAGAGGAGTTCCAAGACTCGTAATTAATTACAAGTCCTTGAATGATTGCCTGAAATGGATCATGTACCTAATTCCTAATAAAAAAGATCTTTCGGATATATTACATTTTGCTGTAATCTTTTCCAAATTTAATCTAAAATCTAAATACTGGCAAATTCAAATAGTCAAAGCAGACAGATATAAAATTGCTTTCACAGTACCTTTTGGACATTACAAATGGAATGTAATGCCTTTTGGATTGGAGAATGCTCGTTCTGAATTTCAAAATATTATGGATAAAATATTCCAACCCTATGCAGAATTTTCAATTGTCTACATAGATAATATTTTAATATTTTCAAAATCTATTAACCAACATTTTAAACATCTTAGAATTTTTAAAGATGCTATTAAAAAAAATGGTTTGGTAATTTCTACCCCAAAAATGAAACTTTTTCAAACAAATGTCCATTTTTTGGGTCACAATATTCATCAAGGGAAAATCATCTCTATTAATAGAAGCATTGAATTTGCATCTAAATTTTTAAATGAAATTACTGAGAAAACCCAAGTACAGAGATTTCTTAGTAGTTTGAATTTTATTGCAGATTATTATCCTAAATTAGCCCAGGATGCCACAATTTTATATGATAGACTGAAGAAGAATCTTTCTCCATAGATAGAAGTATATACAAGAGCTATTAGACAAACAAAACTTAAAGTCAAACAAGTATCTCATTTGGCTTTAGCCAATCCAAATTGGCATAAAATTGTTGAAATAGATGCCCCAAATAAAGGCTATGGGGGCATTCTAAAATAGAAAAACCCTATTTCCAATAAGGAAGAATTAGTTTGATTTACTTCTAGGATTTGGAAAAATGCCCAAATCAATTATTCTACAATTAAAAAAAAATCTTTCTATTGTTAAATGTGTTACAAAATTCCAAGATGATTTATTCAAGTAAAGATTTCTCATCAGAATTGATTGTAGTTTTGTAAAACAATTTTAAAAAAGGATATTAAAAATCTAGCTTCTAAACAAATCTTTGCTGGATGACAAGCTAATTTGTCTGCCTTTGATTTTGATATTGAATATATAAAAGAGGAATTCAACTCCCTTCCTGATTTTCTTACTCGTGAACTTTTACATGGTCAATGAGCTCATCTTCTCCTGGCCAGGACGACGCCAAGGTAGGGTAAAATCCCCTATGACCTCACCAGACAATCTTGAATTCTAGAAATTAGTCCACAATGCTTCAAGACCTAAGGTCAACAAAGGGCCTAGTGATAATATTACTGAGGCAGTAGTAACAAAATCTGCTAAAGATGTTCTAATTGAAGAACCACAATTTCTACAGAAACTAATTTCTAAAACAATCATGATAATAAACCAAGAGGACACTCAATGGATGACTGATCCATGAGAAATCAAGGGCAAATATTTGGATACCCAGAGTTTTGCTGCTCTCAATGGAAAATATAAATATATATTTATGAAGCAATGCTTCAAGAAACAGAATCTATAGAAATTACCCACAATCTTCAAAATGCAAAGAAGAAATATAGCCCAATTGGCTACAGCAAATGTATAATCAAAAGGATAATTGGTCCTAATGAATGGGGATTCGACTTGAATAAATCTCATCGACTAAATTCAGGACAATCCTACAATTATTGGGATTATATTCAAGTATGGAAGAATACCTACTATTATCCAAATCCTCAGCATAAACACTCATGGTTTATCCGCCTATGCCCAGAATTAACCAAATTTGGTTTTCCTAATTGGCCTTTTGAATTGTGCCCAAAATTTGGGCCTTCAATTCATATCCTTCCCGAGCCCATTGAAAAATTAATTTCTCAATGGCAGCAGAATCAGCCTCAATTAAGGGGAACATCCAAATATCCTATATGATTATCATCCTTATTATTTTTCACTCAATTTGGTATCCCATGGATATGAAAATGGGATCTTCTTACTAGTTTTAATGCAGACAATGTCTCAATTTTACAAAGGAGATTTCGGTATTGATGGTTGAACAAATTCACTAATCTTGAAGAAAAAATTCAAGAAATTCAAAAAACTATAGAGTAATATCAAGGCTCTAGAACTATCCTAATTGAAGGGTCATCATCATCATCTTCCAATCCCTTTGAAGCAATGAAGCATCAACTTCAAATCCAATTTCAATTTTTTAATTTGAAGCAAGAAGAATCAACAATTGATGAATATACCTGTCAATTTCAAGAGTTGCATGATATTTGTTAACTGGAGGAGACTGAAACATATATTTTGGGTCGTTATATTAGAGGCTTGAGACCAGACATGTTGGATAATATGAATTGTTGCGACACTAGTTAGGAGGCATACTTAGAAGCCTTTCATATTGAACATATGTTCAGACAGTTTCGTATGTGACAATGTGCATCTCAATAAAAACTAAGAGCACATGTTGTGGAAATATGTTTTGTTGGAGAAGATAATCCCACACTTGTCATTTGCCGCTTCCTCAACACAAATAAGAAGGAAGAAAAAAAATGGAGACAAGCCAAAAAATTCCACGCCTAGGTGAGAGTCAAAGATAGAGCTACTACTTTGATTATTAACAATGATACTGCAATGAATTTTGTCGTGCAATGAATTTTGTCGCACAAGAGGCTAGCAAAAAACTTCAACTGCCAACTAATAAGCTTCGTAAACCTTACCAAGTTATAGGGTCTAATGGTTATGTCATTCCCGTAACTCATAGATGCTTGGTATCATTCAAGGTTCATAATTCATCATTATCATCATCATTAGAGCCTTATCCCAACCATATTCGGGTTGGCTACATGAATTCTGTTTCTCCATTCTGTTCTATTTTGAGCCAAATCTTTCGATAAGTTAAAGTTCTTTAAATCTAAATCAGTGACCTCCATCAATGTTTTCTTTAGTATACCCCTACCTCTTGATGGGTCATTCACCTATATAGCCAAACTTTTTCTCAATGGTACCATCACCGGCCTACGTTCAATGTGCCCAAATAATCTTAAACGGGTTTCTCTAATCTTATCCCATATTGGTGCTACCCCTAAATGCTCTCGAAAGCGCTGATTTCTAATTTTATCTTTTCTAGTTTTACCACACATCCACCTAAGTATTCTCATTTCCGCTACATCCATCTTATAAATATGCATCTTCTTAATTGGCCAACATTCTGCTCTATATGTCATAGCTGGTCTAACCATTGTCTTGTAAAATTTGCCCTTCAATTTCGTTGGCATTCTTCTGTCACAAAGCACTCTAGAAGCTAATCTCCACTTCAACCATCCAGCTTTTATCCTATGCTCCACATCTTTGTCAATCTCCCCATCTTATTCAAGGTTGGTAATTATGAAGACAAAATTTAGTATGATTTGACCCACATGAATATTGCTCATCTTATTTTTGGACGGCCATGGCATTTTGACCAGAAAACGCGCCATGATAAAGAGATAAACACATATACCTTTCCATGGAAAAGAAAATGAATTAGACTCACTCTATTGCCATCAACAGCTCGGTCTTCTTCTAAATCATCACCTTCAACTAAAGAGCCATAGCAATAGCAAAAAGAAGAACAAAAAGACCCGATTCCACAAAAAGCACAAACAAAACACCTCAAGGATGACAATGAAGAGCACGTTCATGGTAATCCTGATTTCGTAAGTACAAACAACAATGATCGAGGTAATGTCACCCATGAGCCACAAGGAATTGAAGAAGAACAAGGGCAAGCAGACATTGAAGACTTTGATTGAGTTAGTAGTTAGTGAACATCCAAAAGATTTAATTGTAACTCTACTTCTGGCCAATACAATAATCAGAAATTAAATCAATTTCTCCAGTGGTTCCGAAAGAAGATCAACTTGTTGAAGTCCCCCACATTGATTTGATCTTTGGAGAGCACCAATGGATATCTAAGGATTGTAACCCATTTATATTGCTACACTCAACACATCTAATGGTGAGATTATATATCTAAGTTAAATGTAGACATCAGAAGATGCCACTCCTCCTATTACATGGAGGAAATGGACACATCAAGCTTCTACGGCATGTGTTGAAATTGAAGATCAGAAGAAAAGACAAACGTTTGTGCGACTAATTTTCGACCTTGGAGGAAGTTTTCCCCAGCTTGCAATCAAGTTATTTCTGGAATTTCTTAAGTTGGAAAACATGTTGGTGTCAAGTTTTTCCAAGCCGAGAAGAGCTGATGCGGGCCAGATCTTAGATCTGTCTGAAGTTTTCCCTAGCTTGCAATTAAGTTTTTTCAATTTTTATTTCATTTGTTTGATGTTTTATTTCATTTGTTTCAAATTTGATCTGTCTCAATTTTGTGTCTTTTATTTCTTTCAATTTCATTTGTTTTCAATCTCATATATTTCATTGCTTTCAATCTCATTTGTTACAATCTCATCTGTTTTCAAATTAATTTCTTTCAATCTCATTTGTTTCAATTTTATGTCTTTCATTTTCTTCAATTTCATTTGTTTTCAATTGTTTCTCTCTTAATCTCATTTGTTTCACTCACATGTCTTTCATTTCTTTCAATTTCATCTGTCTTCAATCTCATATCTTTCAATTCTATCTATTTTAATTTCACATCTTTCAATTTAATCTGTTTCAATCTTATTTGTTTCATTTCTTTGAACCTCATCTGTTTTAATTTCATCTGTTTTCAAATTTATCTATTTTAAATTTCATCTGTTTTATTTCTTTCAATCTCATCACATGCAATTTAATATGTTTCATTATCATCTGTTTCATTTTTTTCAACTTCATTTGTTTCAATTTCATTTGTATTCACATTAATTTCTTTCAATGTCATCTGTTTCAATTTCATATCTGGTGTGCCCATCATTCATCTGTTAATTTAATTTTGATAATTAGACAATCAACAAAATATATAATTTTACAATAATTGATCTATTTACAATTAAAAACAATTCAAACGTCAAGCTAAAGATGATAATTAAACCATCTTCTTATCCAAAATAACTACAAACAAATATAATTACATACAAATGAAATCTGTAATGGGTAACTATCAGTTTGTTCTGATGATCAAACAGATGAAAATCCATATTTGATGTTCTATCTGTCTCAACAAATATGACTAATGTATGATATGTTGAAAACAAATTATAGATTAAACTTCAAATGTAAGTATATTTTTACACAATCTAAACATATAACACGCATTCAAATGGATAAAATTACAAACAACTGAAAAATTTTTGAAAATTTAAATTTTATCTATTTCAACAAAGAGATGAAATTGAAATATATTTCCATTTGTTTTAAATTCTTTATTCTATCTATCTAAATAATATATGATATTATGAAATTCTTAGTTTTATCTGTCTCAATAAACAGATGAAATTGAATAGATATATCCCCAGTTGCTTTACATTCTTAATTCAAACTGTCTAAATAATGTATGATATTGTGAAAATTTTAATTCTATTTGCCTCAACAAACAGATGAAATTGAACAGATATATTCCTTTTTATTTTAAATTCTTAATTCTATATGTATCAACACCGTATGATTTCTTGAAAATAAAATAGATATCGTCCATTCGAACAGATATAATTATAAACGTCTAAACAGATGAAATCTATTTTTTAATGTGAAACAGATTCATTCGTTTCAAAGACCGTAAACAAAACTGATTTATATAACAAACAAACAGATGAAATTCAATATAGGTAATGAATGCTATGCTTGAAATTGGAGTACATTCGATTACATATAACAGATATATAGATCGTCCATTCAAACAGATATAAGGAAGAAAGAAAAAGAAGAAGAAGGGATAAGAAGAACATACATGCCGCTCCAAAAATATACAACTTAGATTGGACGCTTTCAATTTGAAACTGAAATAAAAACGTAATTCTAGCTACTAAATCACGGAAATAAGGTAACAAACTATATCAAGAGTATTTTTGATATAAAATATCCTTAATAGAAAGGGAAAGGACCTCCGCTCAAAGAATAAATCAAAATGACAGATTTAGTAATTTAACTAAAATTAACATGAATTTAGCATAATAAGAATGTTAAAAACAGGGACCGGCCTTAAATATCCTGGATTTTAATCCAAAGTCCGGGCTCAGCCTATGAGCACCCCTACGTTTTAGGCTCTAGATGGGCTAGTTGCCAAGGAGAGGCAGGAAACCTGTCCCCGCAGGGCTCAAACCTCAAACCCATGGAGGAGCTGTCATCCTTTGTAAATAAAGAAAGAAAATAAAAAATTCCTCCTAAAACCTATCCCTCTGTTGCTATTCCGTTCCTGATCCATATTTAATAGGAATCCTCGCAGTCGCAATCGTTCCTCTTGGCTCTCACCATCCCAAAAGATGCAGTTTCTTTCTCCATTCCGATCTCCCATGCGCCGCATCGTCGCAACATTATCTAAAATATTCTCTTCTTCTTTCGAATACACAGCGGCTCCTCCGATCCGTCAACCGGAAATCCACCCCCTCCCTACTCCTACAACATCATCCACTTTCATAGATGCAATGACTGCGCTCTTTAACAACAACAACAACCGGAGCACGTGGACGACGTTCCAGTCGTTTGGCAACCCCTGTGTCGACTTCTTCTTCAGCGTGAGGCCGGGCACGCCGCCGGGGACGGTGACGGAGCTGTTGCAGCGTGCTTGGGCCCACGACCCTCTCACCACTCTCAAGCTCATCTGCCAGCTGAGGAGAGTCGTTGGCTCCGGAAAATCCGACAAGGAAGGCTTCTACACGGCGGCTTTCTGGCTGCACCAGAACCACCCTAGAACCCTGGCTTTGAATGTGGGGTGCTTTGCCGAATTCGGCTGCATGAAAGATCTCCTCGAGATCCTCTTCCGTCAGGTCGCCGGCCCGGACGCCCGGGAAGACATTAGGAGGAGGGCGATGATGCATCGCCGGTACCTGCGCTGAAAGCCTTTGAAGCAGAAACCGGTCCGTACGGAGGAGATGGAGAAGGCAAGAAGGGAATTGAGGAGGAATCGGCAGATGGAGATGGCCAGAAGGGTCGTGGAAAGGTACAATTCCGACTCAAATTACAGGTTCCTCCATGACAACATATCGGATTTCTTCGCGGAATCGCTGAAATCGGACATGGGGTTGTTAAATCTGGGCGAATTTTGGAACATCAGCCTCGCTGCCAAGTGGTGCCCGTCCTCGATTCATCGTTCGACCGCTCTGCTCTGCTCTGCGAGAGCATAGCCAAGCGGGTTTTCCCTCGGGAGTCAGACCCCTCCTACTGTGAAATCGAGGAGGCCCATTACGCCTACAGAGTCCGGGACAGGCTGAGGAAGGAGATTCTTGTTCCTCTGCGCAAATCCCTTAAATTGCCTGGGATTTACATGAGCTCTAACAGGTGGCATGAGCTTCCTTACGAATGCATGGGCTTGGTCGCCAGGAAAACATACAAGAAACTCTTTAGGAAGCATGACCCGGATAGGCTTTCCACGTTTGGTTGCATATTAAGAAGACGGAAGGCAATGCTGGTCACCAGAGCCCTGCTTCCACATGAGATCCTCTCATTTCAACGTGATGAAATATGTCCTGATCCTGACATTGACAAGGCGACGGAGTTGCAGTGGAGGAGAATGGTTGAGGATTTGTCCAAACAGGGGAAACTGCGTGACATTCTCTCCGTCTGCAATGCGGATGGAGAAGCAATGAGAGTCTCCACAGCACTCGGGCTCTTGACTTCTGAGCTCAGCGAAGAGCCATGGAGAGGGCACGTCGTCACCTTCAAGGCCGAACTGCAGCTGCATACAGATTTCTTCACCTGCAACATCTACCCGCAGCTGCATAAAATACAAGGGGATACATTACGTGAGAAAGTCGAATCCATCGACTATGTGCAACGTAACATTGACATTGATTTCCAGAAGCTGTTTGACCTGATTCTTGATGTTGCTGTTGCTGCTAAGTTGGAGGAGGAGAAGATGGTGAAGAGGGTGTTTGTTTTCACTAATATGGACTTCAATAAGGCATCAGCAAATTCGTGGGAGACAGATTATGCTGCAATCCAGAGGAAGTATAAGGAGAAGGGTTATGGGTCATCTGTGCCGGAGATTGTGTTTTGGAATTTGAGTGACTCTAGTGCAACTACGATTCCGAGGAGAGAGAAGGGGTTGGTGCTGGTTGGCCGGTTTTCAAACCATCTGTTGAAACTTTTTCTTGACAATGGTGGAGTGGTGAACCCAGAGGAGTTGATGGCAGTGGTGATTGCCGGGGAGGAGTATCAGAGGGTCCGAGTTTTTTATTGAGCTGAAAAGGTAAATAAAGTAGAGCATAATTGAATGTATGAATCTTTAAGCTTTTAGTTTCTATTGTTAAGTAAAGTTTAAGTTAATTACCAAACAAAAAAAAAAAGTGAATTGTAAGTTTGCAGTTCTGATCATAAAATTAATATATATATATATATTATCATCATCAAAGCTTTATTCCAACCATATTGGGGTCGGCTACATGAATTCTATTTCTCTATTCTGTTCTATTTTGAGCCAAATCCTTAAATAAGTTAAACTTCTTCAAATCTGATTTAATAACCTGATTTAATGTTTTCTTCGGTTTACCCTTACCTTTTGATGGGCCATTCACCGTATAGCTAAACTTTTTTTCACCGGTGTTATTACCGGCCTATGCTCAACATGTCTAAATCATCTTAAACGAGTTTCTCTAATCTTATCTCCTATTAGTGTTGCTCCTAAATGCTCTCGAAAGTGCTCATTTCTAATTTTATCTTTTCTAGTTTTACCACATATCCAACTAAGCATTTTCATCTCCGCCACATTCATCTTACGTATATGTGTCTTCTTAATTGGCCAACACCTTGCTCCATATGTCATAGCTGGTCTAACCACTGTTCTGTAAAATTTGCCTTTCAATTTCGTTGGCATTTGTCTGTTATAAAACATTCTAGAAGCTAGTCTCTACTTCAGCCATCTAGCTTTTATCTTATGTTCCACATTTTCGTCAATCTCCCCATCTTTACTAATCATCGAGTTTAGATACCGGAAAGAATATTTACGTGGTATCTCATGGGTTTCAATTTTGACAGTGATTTCAACAATTTGTATATATTCATTGAAGTTGCAATCCATATATTTAGTTTTTGTATGACTTATTTTAAAACCTCTAGATTCTAATGCCCCCCGCCATCTCTTGAGTTTTGCATTTACACTATCTTTTGATTTATCCACCAACACTATATCATCTGCAAACAACATACACCATGGTACTTCCTTTTGAATATGCACAGTTAACTCATCCATAATTAATGCAAAGAGATAAGGGCTTAAGGCTGATCTCTGATGCAAACCTATTGTTACGGGAAATCCACCTGTTTTTTCACATGTGGTTATTACATTTGTTAATGCTCTTTCATACATATCCTTAAAAATTTCTATGTAACCTTTAAGGATATTCCTTTTCTTCAAAACTCACCAAATTAAATCTCTCGATACCCTATCATAGGCTTTTTTTAAATCGATAAAAACTATGTATAGATTTTTTCTCTTTGCTCTATATTTTTCCATTAATTGTCTAAGTGAAAAGACAGCTTCCATAGTTGAGATCCTTGGCATAAAACCATATTGATTTTTAGTGATCTTGGTTTTCCGTCTAAGTCTTTGCTCCGTTATTCTCTCCCATAAATTCATAGTATGACTCATATGTTTAATCCCTCAATAGTTGGTACAATTTTGTATATCTCCCTTATTCTTATATATAGATACTACAATGCTTCTTCTCGATTCATTCGGCATTTTCTTTGTCACAAATATCTTATTGAATAGTCTACATGATCAACTCACCCCCAAACTCTTCTAAGTATTTCCATACTTCTATTGGAATATCATTTAGGCCTGTAGCCTTTCTTGTCTAGATTTGCTTCAATGCTTCTTTCACTTTCACCCCTCTAATTCTACGGAGAAAAATATGCTCAGATAATGAAGTATCCTCACTAGGTCTTATATCTCTCATCATCATCATCATTATCATCATCATCAAAGCCTTATCCCAACCATGTTGGGGTCGGCTACATGAATTCTATTTCTCCATTCCGTTCTATTTTGAGCTAAATTTTTCGATAAGTGCAACTTCTTCAAATCTGAATTAATGACTTCCATCCATGTTTTCTTCGGCCTACCCCTACCTCTTGATGGACTCTCCACCTGTATATCCAAATTTTTTCTCACCGGTGCCATTATTGGCCTACGCTCAACATGCCCAAACCATCTTAAACGAGTTTTTCTAATCTTATCTCCTATTAGTGCTACCCCTAAATGTTCTCGAAAGCGCTCATTTCTAATTTTATCTTTCCTAGTTTTACCACACATCCACCTAAGCATTCTCATTTTCGCTACATCCATCTTATGAATATGTGTCTTTTTAATTGGCCAACATTCTGCTCCATATGTCATAGCTGGTCTAACCACTGTCCTGTAAAATTTTCCTTCAATTTTGTTGTCATTTGTCTATCACAAAGTACTCCCGAAGTTAATCTCCACTTCAGCCATCCAGCTCTTATCCTATGCTCCACATCTTCGTCAATCTCCCCATCCTTACTAATCATCGAGCCTAGGTACCGAAAAGAATCTTTACGTGGTATCTCATGGGTTTCAATTTTGATAGTGCTTTCAACACTTTGTATATGTCCACTGAAATTGCAATCCATATATTCTGTCTTTGTACGACTTATTTTAAAGCCTCTAGATTCTAATGCCCTCCGCCATCTCTCAAGCTTTGCATTTATATCCCTCATATGTTCTTCATTTAAAAGTTTGCTGAAATATTCCTTTCACCTTTCTTTAATATTATTGTCCTTCACCAGAATATTTTCTTCATTGTCCTTGATACATTTGACATGATTTAAGTCCCTCATTTTCTTTTCTTTTATTTTTTCAAGCTTAAAAATATTCTTCTTTCCTTCTTTTGTTCCCAACCTATTATAGAGGTCATCGTTTGCTTTGAATTTTGCACTACTTACTACTTTCTTAGCTTCTTTCTTTGTCTTTTTATATGTATATATATTAATAAAATTAATATATTTGTACTTATATATATTCCTCTTAAGAAATGCAGATTTTATGTGTACTAATGTTCTATGTGTCTCTTATTGAGATTTAGAGACTCAATTCCATATATGTTCTGATGCAAATCATTACTCCCTATTATTTAGGGAAGTTGATGTAGGACAATACGAGAATTATCCTAACACGAAGAGATCAGATCTGAATGAACAATTAAAATTCAGTTATAAGCAACCCAAGTAAATTAAAACATTGGATTCCAAGTAAATAATAGATCCACGGTCCAAGGTAATCTCACAAATCCCGCAATAAACCCCTTTCTTGGTATAGAAAATAGTAGGATCTTAATGGAAGATAGAACTTTCAGGTTGCTTAGGGCTAGTAGTGCACGTCCAATGATTTGGATAATGGTCTGGAGGGAAGATCTATGATAACAAAGTTTAGATCTAATAGTGTTAGATCTAGCAAAGGTCCAGATCCAATAAAAGTTCAGATCTGAAATAAGTTTTAGATCTATGATGGTTTATGATTCAGATCTGAGGCTTGGTAATCAGGGGACTTTAGATCTTCATGGTTCAGATCTGGGTAGTTTAGTTCTGATGTAACTTTCCATATGGCTCTAGATCTGAATGGGAATAACCGAAAGTGCTTTTGAAAAGAAGAAAAGTGAAATAGATATAGATACCTTTATTGGGCTCTTACCAAATTCTGATCCAGAGGTATTAGAAGAGATCTCAAGAGAAAGGTAGACTCAAGAGGCTTAAGGAAGAAAAAGAAGAACTTCTTTTTCATTCAATATCATCTCATAACATCACATGATGAAGAAGATAATCTAGATCTCAACTCAATATGTCTCTTCATCCACAAAAGGAAAAAACTCAAAACAAATAAGAAAAGAAGAAAGAGAAAGAAGGAGGAGGACGTGCGCAAGTTGTAACTTGCGCACCTTGGGATTGGTGCGCAAGTTACAACCTTGCGCACAATTGTTTTTTGTTTTTTAACTGCGGTCCCCCCTTTTCTTTCTTGTAACATAAGACTGACTATGGGTCCCTCCTCTCCACTAATAAAAACTTAACATGGGACCAACAACTTAAAAAAATTAAATATGGGACCAACAACTTAAACAAATTAAACTATGGGACCAAACAAATCAAAACATGGGACCCTTCCACATTATTTCAACCCATGTGACACTTCCCTATGTGGGGTCTTCAATGAAATTGTGCACATGGGGCCTTCAACATTCCACCAATGTGATCATCCAAGATCCAATCGTCGGATCTCCTCTGGGTAACAATCCAACGGTGGATTTATACTTTTCTCGCGATCAAAGCTTGAGTATTGGTCATCCATCCAAATCAAAGCTTGATCTGCTGTTCTGCGCTCTCTTCTTTGATACACCTTATAAGAATGAGAGGGATCAGATCTGATGTCCCCATCAGAAGTATACATTCATCCAATCAAATATAATTGTATTTTCCTCTTCTTTTCCCCTTGGAAAACTACATAGATCATTAGAATAAATACAATGGACAATGAATTCTTAGAACAGATAGTTGGCTTATGGAGACCCTTTTGCAAGATACTGGAGATGGAATATTTCTCTCTAGACAAGGATTTATTTCTATTTGGGTTTTCAACATATGATGAAAGTGAGTATTAAAAGAGGATGGACCATGGTATGTCAAATGGTCATCCTTTATTTATGAAGAGATGATCTTTTGAGTTCATAACGCTATTTATGGAGAGATGATCTTTTGAGTTCATAACGCGAAATGTTGAATTTTCTTAAATTCTGATTTGGATAAAAATTTTGAAATCCAAACTTTTATTACATATTTTGCAATGGCATGCGGAAGGTAAAGTCACTTCAAGTTTACCTGATGTGATCAGAGTTCATTATAATGGGAAGATATGTGGGCAAGGGATGCCCTAAACCATTTCCCATGGTCACCAATTTTCCATTACCTTTCTCTTTATTGTAGAGCATACAGTTGTTTTTGAAAGGCATGCACTATTAAACCAAATTTTTAAAAACAAAATTGGAGTCTAAAATCTTCAGCAAAAATGTAGATCCTTCTAAATTGGATGAAGGATTCAAGTAGTCGAATGGGATAAAGAACACACATGATGCCTAGCCTATCAAAATAATCCTGCTAAATATTGCTTGATAAAGTTTCGGTTCTCTTAAAACCTAAAGGAAACTTGAAGTTTCTGAAGGAAATTCATAGAATGTTGATAAACTCCTTCTCCAGTGCTTGGCACAATGGTGAGATATCAGTCCCAAGGCTTGAGTATGGGTTCAGACATGTGGTAAGTAATGCTTTTGTACATAGTCTCATGCCACAAGTGTAGCAAATCAATAAAAAAAAGAAATATGTCAAATTGTGCCTCAAGGAATTCTAAATGGAGGGATCTATGGAAGATTCCTCTCCCCAAAAGAGTTATGCTAGTTGGATTGAAATGCTTTAGAAATGACATTAAGGTGCGTAAAGTTCTTTTTTCCAAATCTATTACTAGTGATGCCTCTTGCACTATTTGTAGAAGAGGAAACAATTATGCATGTACCATTAGTCTATTTCAATGTGAATATGCTAGAGCAGTCTGGTTTGGCTCTAACTTAGGGCTGCTTGTACACTCTATTACATCAGATGAGGTGCTGGACTGGTGGAAAACCTTTTTTGGGGCATGTAACTCGTATCCTTTTTCTCACAATCGCCATATGGCGGGCTATGTTTTGGCCCTTTGGTGGGTAATATGGAAATATGGAAATGAGTTTATTTACAAAGGTATTGGTTGCCATTCTTTTTCTATTCTAAAGCAGGCTAACTCCATCATGGATGGTTATCATGGTTTAAATCCTCCATCTTTAAAACACTCTAGGCATATATTAAGTCCATCTTGGGGTTTGCCGGTCACGACTATGGATAATATGGCTTTTCTATTTTGTGATGCTACATTTAGACAGGTGGATGGCAAAGCTGGGTATGGTTTTGCACTTTGGAATGACAATGGCTTGGTGCTTGCAAGTCTATTGTTGGACCATGTGTCTCTTCCACTAAAGAAGCAGAAGCAGAAGTGAGAGCTATTCGCTCCGCCTTAGAGGTTGTTTGGAGCTGTGGCTTGACCAAAATCCAAGTTTTGTGTAACATGGTCCAACAGTAGACCCTGCAAGCACCAAGCCATTGTCATTCCAAAGTGCAAAACCATACCTAGCTTTGCCATCCACCTTTCTAAATGTAGCATCACAAAATAGAAAAGCCATATTATCCATAGTCGTGACCGGCAAACCCCAAGATTGCCTATAAGTGGTGTAGGCTTTGAAGGGGGAGCATGGCTGGGCTATAGATTCCATAGTGATAGATATCTTGGCATGTGGTGATTCTTTTTGAATTTGTAGGCTTTCCTCATACTTCTAGGAAGTGTAACATGGTTGCCAATAACTTTTCTAAAAAGTCACATATTTTGAGCGTGGGCGAGTGTCGGGTTGAGACCCCTTGTTCCTTTTCATTGTTAGGGTTTTTTTTGTCTTGGACCCTTTGTCTCCTTTTTTTGTTTTTCCTGTGCTTAATGAAATCTACTCTTTTATTTAAAAAAAAATGCTTGCTTAAAATCCTTTTTATCATGATTTCTATATTTGTTCAAGGGATTAGAATTATTGATTGTACACACCAATTGAAGAAGAATCAATTTGTTGTTGTAGAACCTATGAAGCAAGGACACTTATATAGGGTCCCCATGTCCGTGTCCGTGTCGAACTTGTGTTGGACATGAACACGGCTCGAACACGGTTGGACACGTGTTTGACACGCCAAAAACGTGTACTGTCTTTTAAAAAAAAATTTTTAAGATGTGGACACGGCTCGGACACGGGATGGACACGGCTCAGACACGGGCCGGACATGTCGGGACACAGAGTGGACACGTCGGGGTACGTCTCGGACACGGCGGGAAGAAGAAGAAGCTGCTGCTGGTGCTTTTTTTGTTTTTTGCTGCTGTTTTTTTTTCTTTTTTTCAGAATTGCTACCGCGTTTTTTTTTTTTGGCTGCTGCTGTTTTGTTTAGTCTTTTCAGAATTGCTACTGCTCTTCTTTTTTTTTTTTTTTTTTTGTTTTTGCAGCTGCTGTTTTTTCTAATTTGCTGCTGTTGTTTTTTGTAGTCTTTTCAGAATTGCTGCTGCTGTTTTTTTTTTTTCCTAGAATTGTTATGTTGTTGCTGCTGCTGATGTTTTCTTTCTTTCTTTCTTTTCTGAACTGCATCTACTACTTTTTTTTTTAGAACTACTGCTGCTGTTGCATTTTTTTCCCCATAACTGTTGCTGCATTTTTTCTCCCAACACTGCTGTATTTTTTTTTTTAGTTTATTTTTCAATTGATGTGCCAAAATTAGAGGCTGTGCTATTTACTGATGATGGGAGTATTGGTGGGGATGATGATGGCATTGAAGTTGTGTCAAATGATGAATCCTGAATGAAGCGAGGATTTTTTTTATAGAGTGGGGTAATGGAGGAGGGATCTTTTTTTATTGTTTTGATTATGATGTAATTGTGACATGTAATGTTGATGATGTACTATGGCGTTCTATTACATTACATTATGCAGTATGGATTTTATTTTTGAGTTTTCTAGTATTACTTATGTTTCTTTTTCATTAATTGTGACATTATACTTCTTAATTTGGCTAAAAATATAACTATTTTTTAATTTATGATTATATATAAAATATATATTTATTATTTGCCGGGTCCTAGCCGTGTCTGTATCCTACTTTTTTAGGATTTGCCGTATCGCCGTATCCGTGTCGTGTTGTATCCGTGTTTCGTGTCTGTGTCTGTACTTCTTAGTGCAGAACCATCGGCATCATGCATCATTAAGCCTCCAAAATTGTTCTGAAATTTGCAAAATCCTACATGAATATTCTGGGTTGGAACACTAGTGGTATGAACAGGCCTTCAATGAGGAATTCACTATTTAGCACTAGCTCAATTTAATCTGTTGGGTTGAAACTAGGTCCATATGAACAATAACATGGTTTTGGTAATGTGGTTGAGAATCAAATCCTCCTTTATTGGTTGTGCAGTTTGAATATTGTGAATGATCTGTAGGTAAAAGTGATTGCCCTGTTGTTGGAATCCACAGCCTTTGAAGTGATGATCTGCAGGTGAGTTATGGATTGTCAGATTACTAAATATTGCATCATGTGGAAAAAAAAATTCTATGCTGGTTTTTATGGAGATCAACTGCCACATTACCTATAGAGATTTTTGGTCACAGATTTTGTTTGTCAGGTAATATTCAGGTGTGCTGGACTGTTTGGGATGTTTTTATTCTAATAGGTTCCTTTCTGCAGAACATAGAGGAACCTCTTTTAAGTAGCCATGCTATGAAATACTAGTTCAGGACTAGACTCAGTAAGTCTTGATGATCTATATATTAAAGGCAATTTGATTCTTAACCACTTTCCACCGAGGTGACAGTCATATCACATGCCAGCTTGGTAGAGGTCTGATCAGCTTTAATTCGGTGATTGAGTTTAACTGTGATGATTCTTTTATTGCCATATGAGTTTTCTTATCACCCTCTCATTTTGATAAATTTTGTATGTGAATTTCCTATGGATAGACCTCCTCAGGTACTTCAATTGTTGGTCCAAGTAGGACAGGTATTTTCATATCACGCAAAATGTTTGGAATATGTTGTGTGATTGTCCTCCTGTTTATGGTTATTATTAATATAAAGAGATTTGCCAAAAGTGGGTCTGCTTTGGAGAAAAAGCTATTGCCTACATTGTCTCAAGGAATGTGTAACACTCCAACCCGATTTGATCCAGATTAGTGGGTAATTGCGTGCGATTTTGTCGTTAAGTGTGTTTTGATTTTGCTTTTCTTTCGTTTTGAGTCATGGATGGGTCGTTTGGTTGGGTTTGACCTGGTTTAGGTAGTTCGAGCCCTTTTTTGTAATTTTTGCTTTTGTTGGATCTTGTCAGTTTTGCGTCATTCTGACGTCATCGCGTATATTTCGTTGAGTTTGTCAATCTTCGTAACTGTCTTGGATCCGAATGATTTCGTTTGCTCTCGTTGGATCGTCAGTTGACTCAAATTGGAATTGTGTAACATATTTGGACTTGCTTGTAAATTCGATTCATTTGCTTTTATAAATATCCTACCTACCACAGTTCTCTCGATCTTTCTCTCAGTTTGCTTCTCTCTCGCTCAGCTCTCTTTTTCTTTCTCTTCCTTTCCTTCCTGTTTGTTGTACGTGAGGAAGAAGGGAGCAGAGTCGTCAGCTTGTGTGTGTGTTTCCAGCGGATTAAGCCAAGCAACGACTGGTGTGTGTGTGATTTCCGTTTGTGAGGCAAGTATAAGCACAAGTAGCATGAACACCGATTGGTATTGTTTTGATTGTTTGTATCTTACTCTTTGTTATATGCATCAGTGTTAGACAGCCCTATGGAGTCAGTTTTTCTGTTATCTTTCTGTTTTCAGTCGAAAAGTTCGCTTTCTGTATGTCTGTAACTGTTCCAGAAAATGACTCAGTGCACTCACGGCTAAACCATGAAATGTGCTATGGCTGAGCCGTGAAATGGCTTACGGCTAAGCCGAGACCCAGCCGTAACCCTAACCGTAGAACAATACAGGGTGACTTCTGAAATAACTGAGAGTTGGCAAATTGCTTCTCTTCTACGGCCCAGTCTGATCTAAGCCGTACATTGTACTACGGCTAAGCCGTGAACCAGGATACGGCTACGCCGTAGAGTAAATTACGGTTGAACTGTAAATGCGGATGAACAGTTTAGGGAACCTCGGCTCCGCCGCAGTGCAGATTACGGCTAAGCCGTAAGATGCCTACGGCTAAGCCGTAAGGTCACCTACGGCTACACCGTATAATCCTGAGAACTGAATAAAAAGACTAGGCTTAAGAAAGAGACCGTATATGACTTTCATGTTAGAATGTAGCTAACCTGAACATGCCCAATGGAATGTCTGAATGACATGAATGATCTCGAGGGCTGTGAATCATTCATGCATGTTATCCAGTTGTTTAGCACCTCCCCATGGGTGTTGGTTTAAGGGACTTCGGTGCACATTCCAGATACACTGCAACACTAGACAATGGTGCATCGGATAACTTAAAACTACATCAGCATGCACGGTTAGAAACACTGGATAAATAGGTTAGGATTGGCTTGTAATTGACCTTGATTCGTCAAAGTAATCTGATTTGTATATCATATTGACTTCGGTTATGCCATCTTATGTGTTCTGCGCTGGACCTCTCGATTCTGTGGGAAATGCAGCAACCCCAGAGCGAAGCCCGAGCGGGACCATTATATTACTGTGTTTTTATCGTTGCTCCGGTGGAGTACTTGAGTCAGTGATTATTTGTTATTGGTACTCAATTGTCAGTGCTTCTTCTATTGCTTTTCGCATTCAGCATCAGTATCAGTATCAGTATATGTGATGCACTTCCTATTGTTCGTTTAGTGTGATATGTGAGATCTGTATGTGATATGATTGATTCATTGAGGTGCATCATCCGCTTTGATTGTGATTGGTATATGGCAATATTGAGCCTCAGCCTTAGGATGCCCGACGGGGTTGACTTTGGTTTAGTTTATGTGTTTGCCTCTACAGAGTGTTCTGTCCTGGGACTCCAGACCCCGGGAACTAGAGACCCATGCGTACCCTGGCCCGGTTGCTGGTGTTCTCATTCCGACTGCTCTCGAAAGGGAGAATATGGCCAATGTAGTAGCCACTTTGACTGTTATCTGTTTATGATTCTGATAGCATGCTTATTCATTCGCACAATTTGCTTAGTATACGAACATGCTTACTATAGATCTTGCATTGTGACTTTTGCTCATTAATACACACAATTCGTGTTATCTTCTTGTGGCTTATATTTTGCTAAGTCGTTGTACTTATGAGTTGTTATTGGTGTTGCAGGCTCAGATCCCTCTCCTGATCCTGCGTCGGTCGACCCGACTCCAGGAGATGCTCGCGAGGCCCCCTCCGGCCTAGAGGAGTGGACTTGATCCATCCTCCAGAGTATGGTTTGCATCATTTTGTTTTCCCCATTCATTTGAGTCTGGGTCTATTTGGGGGATTTTTCTGTAACTTGTACCGTGGGCTTGATTGATATCTGTATTTTGATTTTTTGTGAGCCCTCTTTATTGTCATACGTTCTTGTAATTGTTTTTGTCATTAGTCTAATGCTTTTGTAATCCATTATGTCTTTTGGTATGTTGTGGTATGCCTTGATACGTACAGCTTCCGCGTACATTTGTTTGCACGTGTGAATGATCCCTTGTGTGTGTATGCTTGGACGGGGTCTAGGTGTACATGCACTGGAGTATGTGTGTCATTGGTTAGACTTTCTCTGACCCCCGGTCCCTGGGCTCGGGTTGTGACATACGTATTGTATAGTATCAGAGCATTGTCTCTATCTTAGTTCTTAAGTATGTAGGCATATAGGACGTGGTGAGATTCCGTAGTCCAGTCTTGGACTGTTGTGTTTGGTCCCCTTTTCTTGTGAGTCTGTGTGAGTTACCTAGTGTGATAGCAGATTGACTTTTGTGTTTTGCAGGCTATGGCATCCGGATCTGGTACACACAACAACAATAATCAGGGAGATAATGAGAGTGGATCAGCCGCTCCACAGCAACTTGTGAATTTTGATGAGCGTTTCTTGACAATGTTGCAGGCGATCCATTCCTTGCAAGCACAGGTCGTTTCTCTGGTGGACCGACAGAGTCAAGCGTCAGTTCCGCCGCATGTAGAGCAGCAAGTGGTTTTCCAGCCTAAGGAGAGTGATCCGAATGCGTTGTACGATAAATTCAGGAAACGTGGAGCCACAGAATTCTATGGTAATGAAGATGCGTTGAAGGCTGATCAGTGGCTAGAGTATACCAGGGATCTCTTCTTTACCATTGTCTATGATGACCGGCAGAAGGTTATGCTTACGGCATCAATGTTTCGAGAGGTGGCAAAGACTTAGTGGAAGAGTGTCAGTGAGGCTTATCTGACCATGCCTAGTGAAACGGTGTGGGAGACGTTCCAGAAACAGTTCAGGAGGAAGTTCATCCCTGCTCATGTCCGGCGTGTGAAGGAGGTTGAGTTTTTGGCCTTGCAGCAGCAGCAGCTGACCGTCTCAGAGTATATTCACCGATTCATCCAGTTGTCCAATTTTGCTGAGGACATGATCAATACTGAGGAGAAGAAGGTGAATCGTTTCATTACTGGTCTGCATCCTAGATACGCGAATTATGTGACTGCCTTCCAGAGACCAACTACTTTCGATGATGCAGTTGACAGAGCTCATGCTACGGAAGCTAACCACCTAGTAGAGAGAGCTATGGACTTCAAGAGGAGTGCACCGGTGGGGTCCAAGGGACAGATCCAAAAGAAATGGAAAGGGAAGCAAGGGACTTCGAGTCTCTCTGGGATCAGGTGTGAGTTTTGCGGACTAGGGCATCCGACGAATAAGTGTTGGAAGAAGTCCGGAGCTTGTTTGAGTTGTGGATCCATGGAGCATAAGATAGCTCAGTGCCCGAAAGCCAGGACCTTCCAGTCATCTAGGTCTATGGGTCATCCAGGTCTATGAGTTCTGCAGCTTCGAATAGCCCCCAGTTGTCTCGTCAAAGCCAGAAGCCGCAGCGTCAGACTGCTCGCGTGTACGCAGCCTCCCATGATAATGCAGAAGATGCGAACGTGGTGGAAGGTAAAGTTCTTATTTCCCAAGCTGAAGCACATGCACTATTTGATTCGGGGTCTACGCGTTCGTATGTTGCACCTCGTTTTGCTGAACAGTTACTGCAACCCCCTCAGCCGCTACCCTATTTGTTGGTGGTGTCCACTCCTGTGGGCAAGAGAGTGGAGTGTAGTGTGTACTACCCTCAGTGTGACGTGTTGATTGAAGGTCACCAGCTGCTAGTTGATTTGATCTTGTTGTCCATGTTGGATTTCGATGTGATCCTTGGAATGGACTGGCTAGCGCGGTATCGTGCCTGTGTTAACTGTTACAACAGGACGATTTACTTCGATTTTGAGAAGGGGTTTCGTTTTGAGGGCAATCAGGAGAAATGCCTGAGGCATGTCATCTCCGCATGCAAGGCGGATCGTTTGATACGCAAAGGTTGTGAAGGTTTCCTCGCTTTTGTCTCGGCGAAGAAGGAGGAGGTGAAGCAGTTGGGCGAGATTCCAGTAGTACGTAAGTTCCTGGATGTATTTCCGGAGGAAGTACCCAAGTTACCCCCTGTCAGAGATGTAGAATTCGCAATTGATCTAGTGCCCGGTACAGCCCCCATTAGTTTAGCTCCTTATCGTATGGCCCCTGCTGAGTTACTCGAATTAAAGACGCAATTGCAAGATCTTTTGGAGAAGGGTTTCATACGGCCGAGTGTGTCATCGTGGGGAGCTCCAGTGCTGTTTGTGAAGAAGAAGGACGGTACATTGCGGATGTGCATAGATTACCGGCGATTGAATAAAGTCACTATCAAGAATAAATACCCCTTGCCGCGTATTGATGAGTTGTTTGACCAACTTCAAGGTGCCGCCTACTTTTCCAAGATTGATTTAAGATCGGGGTATCATCAACTTCGGGTGAAGGAAGAAGATATTGAGAAGACTACTTTCAGGACACGGTATGGACACTTTGAGTTCCTCGTGATGCCATTTGGATTAACCAATGCACCTACTGCCTTTATGGCCTTAATGAACAGGATCTTTGCTCCTTTCCTGGATCGATTCGTGGTGGTCTTTATTGATGATATTCTGGTGTATTTGAAAACCCCAGAGGAGCATGTAGAACACCTACATCGAGCCTTGCAGTTGTTGAGAGAACATCTCTTATATGCCAAATTGTCGAAGTGTGGTTTTTGGCTTGAGCAGGTAGCTTTTCTTGGTCATACCATTTCATGAGATGGGTTGGCAGTTGATCAGAAGAAAGTTGAGGCAGTGGTAAATTGGCGCAGCCCAAAGACTGTGACGGAGATACGGAGTTTTCTCGGACTGGCTGGATACTATCGTCGATTTATTCAAGATTTCGCCAAGATTTCAGCCCCGTTGACTCGATTGACCAGGAAGAATGTTCCTTTTCTTTGGACGGACGAATGTGAGCACCATTTCTGTATGTTGAAGGAGAAGCTTATTTCGGCTCCAGTCTTGACGTTACCGGATGGGAATGAAGGATTTATGATCTACTCCGATGCTTCTCGAGTCGGTTTGGGATGTGTTTTAATGCAACATGGCAAAGTGATTGCCTATGGCTCGAGGCAACTCAGGGAGCATGAGAAGAACTATGCCACGCATGATTTAGAGTTAGCAGCCATCGTTTTTGCCTTGAAGATGTGGAGACATTATTTGTATGGCGTGAAATTTGAAGTGCATTCAGATCATCACAGTTTACAGTACCTCTTCACGCAATCTGAGTTAAATATGAGACAGCGAAGGTGGCTTGAGTTGATCAAAGACTATGACTTCCCCATCAAATATCATCCAGGGAAAGGCAACGTTGTTGCAGATGCCTTGAGTAGGAAATTGGAGATTCTCCAGGCGTTGGATAGCCTTTACTTTGTGCGACATGATCAGCCAGTGGAAGTGAGCTTGGTGGAGAACTGTTTGACACTTGCTAGTACAGTGAGTTTTCAGCCTGACATCATTCAGCGCATTAAAGACCAGCAGTTTGAAGATGCGGTGTTGAGGCGAATTCGGGATAACATTGCGGATCGACCAGACTTTTGCTTGGAGGGTGATATTTTGTATTTCAGGAGCAAGTTATGTGTGCCAGCAGTAGACACTTTGAAGGAGAGCCTGATGACCGAAGCACACCATGCTCGTTATTCAATGCACCCTGGAAGTACGAAGATGTACCGAGCTCTCAAGGACAGATTCTGGTGGAATAATATGAAGAGAGAAATTGCTGGGTTTGTTGCCAGATGTTTGACTTGCCAAAAGGTGAAAGCTGACCATCAGAGACCTCCGGGTTCCTTACATCCATTGCATATCCCCCAGTGGAAATGGGAGCACATTACGATGGACTTTGTTTCAGGTTTACCCCTGACGAGCAAGAAGAATAGTGCCATTTGGGTGATCGTGGACAGATTGACGAAGACAGCCCATTTTCTTCCATTCAAGAAAGGCATGACATTTTCAGAAATGGCGAAGAAGTTTGTTGATGAGATTGTCAGATTGCATGGTACGCCTATGTCGATTGTGTCTGATCGAGATAGCCGTTTTGTTTCTTCATTTTGGAGCGCATTCCAAGAGGCCATGGGAATGAAGTTGAGTTTCAGTACGGCGTATCACCCGCAGACTGATGGACAGTCAGAACGAACTATTCAGACGCTTGAAGACATGTTGCGGGCTAATATACTCAATTTTGAGAAAGAATGGGATCTGCATCTCTCGTTGTATGAGTTCGCGTATAATAACAGCTTCCACGAGAGTATTGGTATGGCACCATATGAAGCTTTGTATGGACGAAAATGTAGGAGCCCTGTTTGCTGGGAAAAAGTTGGAACAAGGAGTTTCCATGGACCGACGATCATTGCTGAGACGACAGAGAAAGTTTAGAAGGTCATTGACAATTTGAAGATTGCCCGATCGAGACAGAAGAGCTATGCAGATACGCGAAGAAGAACATTAGCATTTCAAGTTGGTGATTAGGTATGTTTGAAGGTCTCACCGATGAAAGGTACGATACGGTTCGGTCAAAAAGGCAAGTTAGCGCCAAGATATGTGGGTCCATTTGAGATCAAGAGCCGGATTGGCGATTTGGCATACAGATTGATTCTTCCGGTGGAGTTTTCTGGAGTACATGATGTCTTCCATGTGTCAATGCTTCGCAAGTATGTTCGAGACCCAACGCATGTGATTCGCTACGATGATATTCAGATGCAACCGAATGCATCATACGTTGAGTGTCCGCTCCGTATTGTTGGGACCAGAGAACAGCTCTTGCGCACGAGGACTATTCGATGGGTCAAGGTACTCTGGGAACATCATGGACCTGATGAAGCCACGTGGGAATTAGAGGACCAGATGGCGCGTCAGTATCCTTACCTTTTCGCTCAGGTATGCGTTCATTCCGAGGACGGAATGATGTCTGAGTGGGGGAGGATGTAACACTCCGACCCGATTTGATCCGGATTAGTGGGTAATTGCGTGCAATTTTGTCGTTAAGTGTGTTTTGATTTTGCTTTTCTTTCTTTTTGAGTCATGGATGGGTAGTTTGGTTGGGTTTGACCTGGTTTAGGTAGTTCGAGCCCTTTTTTGTAATTTTTGCTTTTGTTGGATCTTGTCAGTTTTGCGTCATTCTGACGTCATCGCGTATATTTCGTTGAGCTTGTCGATCTTCGTAACTGTTTTGGATCCGAATGATTTCGTTTGCTCTCGTTGGATCGTCAGTTGACTCAAACTGGAATTGTGTAACATATTTGGACTTGCTTGTAAATTCGATTCATTTGCTTTTATAAATATCCTACCTACCACAGTTCTCTCGATCTTTCTCTCGGTTTGCTTCTCTCTCGCTCAACTCTCTTTCTCTTTCTCTTCCTTTCCTTCCTGTTTGTTGTACGTGAGGAAGAAGGGAGCAGAGTCGTCAGCTTATGTGTGTGTTTCCAGCAGATTGAGCCAAGCAACGACTGGTGTGTGTGTGATTTCCGTTTGTGAGGCAAGTATAAGCACAAGTAGCATGAACACCGATTGGTATTGTTTTGATTATTTGTATCTTACTCTTTGTTGTATGCATCAGTGTTAGACAGCCCTATGGAGTCAGTTTTTCTGTTATCTTTCTGTTTTCAGTCGAAAAGTTCGCTTTCTATATGTCTGTAACTGTTCCAGAAAATGACTCAGTGCACTTAAGGCTAAACCGTGAAATGTGCTACGGCTGAGCCGTGAAATGGCTTACGGCTAAGCCGAGACCCAGCCGTAACCCTAACCGTAGAACAATACAGGGTGACTTCTGAAATAACTAAGAGTTGGCAAATTGCTTCTCTTCTACGGCCCAGCCTGATCTAAGCCGTACATTGTACTACGGCTAAGCCGTTGACCAGGATACAGCTACGTCGTAGAGTAAATTACGGTTGAGCCGTAAATGCAGATGAACAGTTTAGGGAACCTCGGCTCCGCCGCAGTGCAGATTACGGCTAAGCCGTAAGATGCCTACGGCTAAGCCGTAAGGTCACCTACAGCTACACCGTATAATCCTGAGAACTGAATAAAAAGACTAAGCTTAAGAAAGAGACCGTATATGACTTTCATGTTAGAATGTAGCTAACCTGAACATGCCCAATGGAATGTCTGAATGACATGAATGATCTCGAGGGCTGTGAATCATTCATGCATGTTATCCAGTTGTTTAGCACCTCCCCATGGGTGTTGGTTTAAGGGACTTCGGTGCACATTCCAGATACACTGCAACACTAGACAATGGTGCATCGGATAACTTAAAACTACATCAGCATGCACGGTTAGAAACACTGGATAAATATGTTAGGATTGGCTTGTAATTGACCTTGATTCGTCAAAGTAATCTGATTTGTATAGCATATTGACTTCGGTTATGCCATCTTATGTGTTCTGCACTGGACCTCTCGATTCTGTGGGAAATGCAGCAACCCCAGAGCGAAGCCTGGGTGGGACCATTCTATTACTGTGTTTTTATCGTTGCTCCGGTGGAGTACTTGAGTCAGTGATTATTTGTTATTGGTACTCAATTGTCAGTGCTTCTTTTATTGCTTTTCGCATTCAGCATCAGTATCAGTATTAGTATATGTGATGCACTTCCTATTGTTCGTTTAGTGTGATATGTGAGATCTGTATGTGATATGATTGATTCATTGAGGTGCATCATCCGCTTTGATTGTGATTGGTATATGGCACTACTGAGCCTCAGCCTTAGGATGCCCGACGGGGTTGACTTTGGTTTAGTTTATGTGTTTGCCTCTACAGAGTGTTCTGTCCTGGGACTCCGGACCCCGGGAACTAGAGACCCATGCGTACCCTGGCCCAGTCGCTAATGTTCTCATTCCGACTGCTCTCGAAAGGGAGAATATGGCCAATGTAGTAGCCACTTTGACTGTTATCTGTTTATGATTCTGATAGCATGCTTATTCATTCGCACAATTTGCTTAGTATACGAACATGCTTACTATGAATCTTGCATTGTGACTTTTGCTCATTAATAGACACAATTCGTGTTATCTTCTTGTGGCTTATATTTTGCTAAGTTGTTGTACTTATGAGTTGTTATTGGTGTTGCAGGCTCAGATCCCTCTCCCGATCCTGCGTCGGTCGACCCGACTCCAGGAGAGGCTCGCGAGGCCCCCTCCGGCCTAGGGGAGTGGACTTGATCCATCCTCCAGAGTACGGTTTGCATCATTTTGTTTTCCCCATTCATTTGAGTCTGAGTCTATTTGGGGGATTTTTCTGTAACTTATACCGTGGGCTTGATTGATATCTGTATTTTGATTTTTTGTGAGCCCTCTTTATTGTCATATGTTCTTGTAATTGTTCTTGTCATCAGTCTAATGCTTTTGTAATCCATTATGTCTTTTAGTATGTTGTGGTATGCCTTGATACGTACAGCTTCCGCGTACATTTGTTTGCACGTGTGAATGATCCCTTGTGTGTGTATGCTTGGAAGGGGTCTAGGTGTACATGCACGGGAGTACGTGTGTCATTGGTTAGACTTTCTCTGACCCCCGGTCCCTGGGCTCGGGTTGTGACAGAATGAAGTTTACATGGTTTATTGTTATCATCAAAGCTAACAGCACGCATCGTTTATCCTCCCATGACTTACCAATCACTGAAATTCTTCCACAACCATTGCATTGGGTTAGGCTTTATTCATATCTCCAATGACCGATCCCACTGCACATCATTAATTGAAATGCGTCCAAGTGGGTCCCACAAGGAAAAAGGTTGATACTATGGTCTCCTTATTTATTCAAGATTGTATGCATGAATACATATGCCTAGGAGAAGGGAAAATGAAAGTTTTGGATGCAATATCTCAAGTCAAATTTGAACCCTCTTGCATTAATTGCTTAATATGTTTCTGCCTCTCCCTCTTGGAGTCTGGATCCTCTATCGCTATTGTGATACCGTTAGTGTAGGTGGTCCAATGGAATGGGAACGGGTGGATAAAAGGGTACACATCATCAGCTCTATTTGGCTCACTCATTTCTTTCTCCAGATGGATCTGCACAAAATAAATGAATGCAGGGAGGGGCTTTTCATCAACAACAAAAGATTATTCCCCAAAACAAAACGATCCCAAAAAGCTTTTCGTATGGGCGCCAAAGCCTTCAGCTTCTCAATCAGAGTGCCAACACCTTTTTCTTTTCCATCAGAGCGCCAGACCTTCATCTTCATCAGCAGAAATTGCACCCATCTTCTTCTCCAAGAGAAATCACATGAAGCAGGCCTAGATTGAGCATGCTACTCTCCTAGACAAATCTCATCTAACCTAGGTATATTTCCTCCCTTTTTTTCTCTTCCATTTATTTGTCTTTCCCCTTTCCATTTGTATCATCATCTATCCTTCATCTTGTGATGGGTTTTTAGGTGGATTCTTGACTTTTTATTTTTTCTGAGTCTACTATTGGTTTGCATATTTTCATTTGTAAATCTTTATTTATTTTTAAAAAACAGAGGAGTATTTATGGATTATTTTCTTATGTGAGATTGCAATGACTATCTGAAAAGGATGAGATATTGTATCACTTACAGTGACATTCAATGTTGAACTGGATACCCAACTTTTAGGTCCTTAAAAATGATACCTAAATATGTCAAATCAAGGCAGTTTTGGATCATCCTCTATCAATGGTGGGACCTTCCACTCCTTGCTAAGTTGAAACATTTTATTAGGTTCAGATGGAAATTCTTAATGTGGATTAAGGGTGCACTAAAAAGGGCTCTGTATTAGTTTATAATTTGTGATGCAAGAGGCCTTGGATTTTACTGATTTTATTAAGTGCAGAGTTTTTTCATTAAATCCAACGGTGAATGGTAGTATGATAGGTGTCAGGTTGTGGACCAGGGGAAGGGGGAGTGGGGTTCTTGGTAATTGGTATTATGAGTGGGTTGATTGATCATAGGACTTGCACTTGAGGGGCCCTAGATGTGATATTTGTGGTGCATACTTCAATTGAGAAACAAACTTCAACGGTGTATCATTATGTGTTTGGTACTCTCAAAGATTAAATCATATTGCTAATTGTAAAGAATACAGTACAATCAGGTTGTTGACTTATCTATGGCTCTTATGATTATTCAGGTGCATGCATTAGAATTATAGTAAGGGCGCTCAACTTTCCAAAATGAGAAAATTTTGCTGTGTTCAATTTCCATATCAAATGCTTACAGCATGCACAAGGCCTCGCATTAAGGTCTCACCAATTGATTTGAAGTCAATGTGTTTAACGAAATTTGGGAAAAAGTGTCAAAACCCACTTTTAAATCCAACGCATCTAATCCATTTATGTAAAGTTAATGATAGCAAAGTGGAGGGGAAATTCATATTCTTAATCATTATTGATGTATACTAAAACACCCAAATTATTTTATGCTAAAAAACTCAAGCCAAACCCGAGACCAAAACTTGGAGTCAAACCAGAAATAAAAGCCCAAAAACAAATCCGAAACAAAAACCCAAAGCCAAAAATGAAACAAACCCGAATTAGAACCATAATTAAAATTCTAATTAAACTTGAAATAAAACCTCATGGGCCTATAAGCCCAATTGCTAGGCCTAGCCCAGCAACCAGGCCCGCCACTATCGGAATGAGTAGGTAGTAGTTCTGCTTGGGCATGCACGTTGCAGTAGGTTGCCGCGGAAAACCGACAATGGCGGCACTGCCTAAGGTGACAAAACCATTTTTTTTTCAAGTTTGACATTATTAATCCATATAAGAAAGGTTAGGGATGGATCTACATGATCAAGATACTCAAATCAAAGGGAACAAGAAAAATTATATCAAGTCATTTTGAATGTGAGCTCCAAGTGCAGAGACGCAATGTAGTAATAAAACTGGTGAGACCAGGTCAATCACAAGGAGCATTGATTTTAAGATATTTTCAACTTGTACCTATCCTAAGTAAAAATCTAAAACTAGCCTAAAAGTTAAATATTACAACCATCATTCCTACTTTCCAAAATTAAATTAATGATAATAAAAGAAACTTACTAAAACTAGAACTCCTAAATCTAAAACTTCCTTTAAAAAAATTAGTTACTACAAGATAACACATATGTTAGAAGTTCCAATAAAATAAAACTAAAATTAAAAACTTACTAAAAATAAGAAAACTAAACAATGTTAGAAACTGCTTAAAACAATGTGAAAGAAAACAAAAACTTTCCTAAATAAAAAAAACTAAAGTAAAAATTGGAAACTAGCCTAGGTTAAGCAACTTACTAAAACTAAACAATATGTATGAATGCAAATAATGCAAATTCTAAATTTAAGAATGCATCTAAAACAAGAATTAAATATGAATGCAAATATGAAATTTAAATTTCCTAATGTAAACAAGATGTAAAAATCATGAAGATTCAATTTTTCAAAATAAAAGTGCAGAAATTTGAAATAAAAGTACAGAAAATAAAAAAAAAGTGCAATAAAATAAATAAAAAGTGCAGGAAGTCAAAGGCGGTAGAACAGGAAGTCAAAGGCGGTAAACAATAGAAGTCAAAGGCAGTAAATCACGGAAGTCAAAAGCGGTATATTGTTCTTTCAATTTCTTATCTCATCTTGGGCTAAAAAAGATTAGAAGTGTTATGCTAAGGCTTTATTCTTCATCTTAAGTCGTCAATCTAAGTGAAAATAACAAATTTTCATTTCATGTAGAAATAAATTTTAGAATTATCCTCTAATCTTTTTTCACTCAAGCTTCTTTAACTCCATCTTGTATTGCCTCCAAATATACAACATATCCAAAGAGACAAAGTATATTGAAAAGGTTACTAAGATGGGTTACTAGTTGTGATTCCAACTTTATCCCAATATTTTAACAAGAATGAAAATTAACCCAATCACAAACAAGACTAAAATTATGAACACCACAAAATCAAAGACAAGAAAAATTGAAAAGAAACAAATTTTAATAGCATGAAATTGTCTTACAAAAGATTGAAAATTAAAAAAAAAAAAAACAATTACATACTAGGATGGATAAGAATTCCTCCTTCTAGTTGACACTTTAAGGTTGGTGGTGTGGATTTAAGGCTAAGCCTCCTTGATGATTTAAGATGGAGAGACAAGAGAGGGAGAGATGGACTGTAGAAATCTAGAGGTGGGAGGTGGATGATTTTTCCATGAAGAGTATGCTAGAAGGGTGCCCTATTCAAGTTCTACTCCCTCTTGAACTTGATTTGATAAAATTAGAACCAAATTAAGTTCCATGATAAGCTTTCCAAAATCTTTGCAATCCCACCTAAAAATGTATAGTAAACTTCCTGAGGTCATATTTTTGTCGTTTGAACTCTGATTGGTGCAATCTTAGATCCTAGGATATTTACTTGAAAAGAACTTTCCAACGGTAGGTAGATTGTCCAAATCCGACACTTTGTTTGAGAGTTTTGACCGTTTTAATGTATGTTGTCCAAAGTAAAATGAGATTAACTTTCTATTTTTGAATTCTCCTTCTTTGCTTCTTCTTTCTTTCTTTGTCTTTGCTACCTTGCATTGAGATCTCTTGAGAAATATGTTGGGGATAAGAATCCTATTTTAGAATCAAACTTGGCCCACATGAGGTGCATAATTTTCCTCCTTTATCTATTTGCATTGTCAACTTTCCTTCTTTGGAAGATACTCCTTATTTGCTACAAACTCAAAGAGATCTTCTAGAATAATTCTTTAAATTTTTTTCCTTTCTTTTTCAGCCAAAATCTATTCCAAATAATCATTTGGGCATGGAATATCTTGTATATAATTTTCTTTTAATTCTTTTTCAAATCTTTTCCTTCTTAAAGAATAACTCATATCTGGCTTTCCTTCCCATTTTGATGAGATATTCTTCAAATTCTCTTGAAAATATGCATCAAATAAATGGACCCCAACTTGGATGTTTTACAAGTGTACACCACACATATGTATGTGTGTGTGGGACCATGAAGCCAACTTTTGTATTTTTCTTCCAATTTCTTTTCTCTATTCAATTCTTCTCTCCTCTCTTTTGAAAATGATTTCTTTGCCTCAATTCTTTAAAAATGGGACCCATATCATCAATTTCCTACAAAACAAATGTAGATTCATGTGAAAAAACAATTTTAACCCTATAATCATAGATGCATAAATGCGGGCCCATCTCTTATGAAATGCCAATGAAAATGTACACCATTCTTCATGATTTTCTGTGATGAACTAATGGTGATTAAAATCGAATTTAATTCATGAGAATATAAATTTTCACAAAACTTTCTAAAAATGGCAAGTTTCATGATTGTAAGTAAAAATTGAAATTTTGAAGCAAATTATGCAGGAATGCACTGTCATGATGTATAAATGCATGAAATCATGAAATCACCCTAAATAAGCTCTTTAGACTCAATAAGTCCTTAAAATAGTCAGAAATGTATATGAAAATATGTATTTTTAAGGTCTTATCATATATCTAACACTTGCTTTAAATCCGCAATTGATGGTATTTGGTGTGAAGGTGACACCCTAGAGATAGAATCCCACGCTCCTACACCGATGATCCTTTTATTCTCCAATGGGTTTAAGGTGAAGGAAGAGGGTTTTGCAAAAAAGGGGTTTTGAAAAAAAAACACCCTTTTATTGTTTAATAAAAATAGAGTTTCTACAAAAATTTGGATATTTATTGTAATAGGGTTAGGGTTGTAGAGTTCTAATAGAATTCTAATTGGGTCAAGAGGGTAAGTGAATGGATCATCTAACTTAAATACAAACAATACATAAGATATAATACATAAGAAATAATAGATTATAAATTATTAAATAATTATTTCATATCTATGATAGGGCTGGATGGTACATCCTCCACCCCTTAGCACATTTGGTCCTCCAAATGAAAGCGTACTTATGGGAGAAGTTCTGGATACTGCTCCTTCACTTGATTGAGGATCTCCTAAGTTACTTCCCTCAGGCTGTGATGTTCCCACTACACTTTTACCCAATGAATAGTCTTAGTCCGTAAAACTTGTTCCTTTGTGTCGATGATCCGCAATGTCCTTTCGACATAGGTTACATTCAGCTGCACCTCCAATAGTTCATATTGTAGCACATGCGATCGGTTGGTGACATACTTCCTTAGCATCGAGATGTGGAAGACATTATGAACTCCTACCAAATTTGGCGATAAAGCCAATCTGTAAGCAACATCTCCTTTCCATTTTGTGATCTCAAACGCCCGATGTATCTCTTGGATAACTTTCCTTTCTGCCCAAACCTTTGTGTCCCTCGAGTTGATAAAACTTTAAGGAACACGTGATCACCCACTACAGACTCAAGACCTCTTCTCTTCAAATCTGCTAGGCAACCTATCATGGATCTGCTTGACTTTTTCACTAGTGTCACTATGATTGATGGGCCATTGAAACTTTTGACACCCATCTTTTCCTAGCAAATCGGAGTCTTGCATCTGTGCCTGTACAACACCTCGAATGGTGCCATGCCAATGCTGGAGCGGTAACCATTATTATATGCGAACACACAAGCCCGAAGCATATACTCGAATGTGTAGTAAGTTTGCTCTGCTTGTTCGTTTATCTGCTTGTGGTAAGCTATGCTGAAATTAAGTGTCGTACCCAATGCTTTCCTAAAGTTAGGTCCAAAATTTGCCCAAGAGTCTCAGATCTCTCTCAGATATTATCGATAAGCGAACTCCATGAATCCAAACTACTTCATCCATGTATATTCTGGCTAGTTCATCTCGGAGTGTCTTCATACTCATTGGTAAGAAATGTGCCACCTTAGTCAACCTGTCAACTATGACTTAAATGCCGTCTTTATTGTGTAATGGCACCAATTTGGAGATAAAATCCATCATGATGTGTTTCTATTTCCAATCTAGAACATCCAACTGCTGGAGTAGACTTGGAGGTTTCTTACGCTTCATTTTCACTTTCTAACACACTAAACATCTGGCCATAAAACCTGGCACTTCCTTCTTCATGTTGTTTCACCAGTAGTGGTTTCTTAAATCTTGATACATCTTTGTACTTCTACGGTGGATAGTAAATCTGCAATGATGCACCTCTGTCAGTATCTCATTCTTCAGTTCCTCAACGTTAGACACACACAACTAATCTTAGATATACAAAACACCTTTCACAAGTCTAAATTCTGACCTGTTATCAATCTACTCAATCACTTTATCCAATTATGGGTCATTTTTTTGTCTGTTCTTGATCTGGTTCAAAATTGCTAGCTCCCAAACACAAATGCTAGCTATCATCATCTTGTCACTACTGGGTTTCAAATCTCCTCCCATCCCCAAGAAAATCTCTACCCAAGATAATTCTAACCTCATACATGCATTGGTTGATACTCTCTTGCTCAGCGCGTCTGCCACCACATTCGCATTTCTAGGGTGATACTTAATTAGAAAGTCAAAATCCTTTATATATTCCATCCAATGGGCATGTCTCATGTTTAATTCAGGCTGAGTAAGTAAATATTGGATATGGTCTGAATACACCTCAAATTTCTCTCCGTAGAGGTAATGTCGCCTTAGTTTTAGCATCATAACTACTACCACGAGTTTCAAATCATATGTGGCATATTACTGTTCATGTTCTTTCAACTGTTGAGACCCATAGGTTGCCACTTTTTTGTCTTGCGTAAGAACGCAACTCAAGCCAACCCTTGATGTGTCCGTATAAATAACAAATCTCCCATTCTCTATTGGCAAGGTAAGAACTGGGGCTATAGTCAATCTGTTTTTCAACTCTTGAAAACTCTTATAACATTCATCAGTCCACACGAATTGTACATCCTTGCGCGTCAATTTAGTCAATGGTGCCACAATAGACGACAAACCGTTCACAAATCTCTGATAATATCCTGCCAAACTCGAGAAACTGTGAACTTTTGTCACCAACATCGGCCTTTACCACTTGACAATATCCTCAACCTTTCTAGGAATCTATTTACAATCCTTCTCTGCTAATGATGTGGCCCAAGAAAGCCACCTGTTCCAGCCAAAACTCGCACTCTCTCAAGTTTGCATGGAGCTTGTTGTCTCTCAAAGTCTATAAGGGTGTCCTTAAATGATGCCCATGCTCATCTTAAGTCCAAAATATACCAAAACATCATCAATAAAGAGCACTATAAACTAGTTAAGCAAAGCGGCAAACAATTTCTTAATTAATGCCATAAATACCCTTAGAGCACTAGACAAAGCAAATGGCATCACTAAAAACTCGTAGTGACCATATCTGGTCCTAAAAGCTATCTTCTGAATGTCTTGCTCCCTGACTCTAAGCTGATGGTATCCTGATCTCAAATCTATCTATGTAATATGCAATATTTTTCTTTTATTTTCCTTACCATAGTACTTTTCTTGCATGTATAAATGAATTAGTTTGAATTGATTATTATGAAAACATGTAAATAAATATATATTTATATTTTATAAGTAATGGATTCAGTTTTAACTATTATTCAAATTATTTTAAAAAAAATATGACTCACCGGGGTCTCCATGTTGACTTCATCTATCCGGGGTTTTTTTTTTTTTTTTTGAATGGATGAGTTGAGTTTCTGTCATGAGTTTTCTAACATTGGTTACCCTATAGGCTAGCTGCATATTGCTTATAAACGATCGAGTTCGCATGTTGCTTATATATGCAATTTAGCTGTGAGGGCCACTTAATGACTTCTCATCAGCGGTGGCTTGGTACATGGAAAGGTCTCATTGTGGAGAATGGCCAACAAAAAGTGGCCCTAGTAGATCTCCAAACCCTTGATTTAGTAGCCTCAAACTTTAATAAATTCTTTTACAAAAGTATTTTTAAGATTTAATCTAATGGTGGATAAAGCTTAGATGATAGTGAAAATGGGCCTGGTAGAGAGTGTCTGCACAAATTAGAGGTGGGCTAAGGTGGGCTCCATGGTGCTAGAAGCTTGAAATGCATATGCAGTTTGGTCGTAGGAGAATATTTAGGCCTATTTATCATTCTTCTCGTGTTATTTCCAATTTCATGCTCATATCAAGTTGTGCTTAAATCGGGTTGTGCCAAGAACTCTGCAGACCTTGTTGAGAACATTCTAAAAACAATACTTTGCTTAGCATATATCATATAGAACTTGTTTAGTAACATTATAAAAAAAAAATTCCAATGAACAGAAGCAAGATAATCATAGGATTTAAAATGCCACCATTTAATATTTGCAGCACTCTATTATTGTTGTATGTGGGACCCTCCTGTAGAAGTTACAAAATTGTACCCAACTTTAAAAATTAGAATATGGGGCCCATCTTCATAAGATTTATAGTATGGGCCTACCTGTGTAGGAATTATAATGTGGGCCTACTTTTGTTAATGTGAATATCGGACCCATCTTTAGAAATTACAGCATGACATACAACTTTAGAAATTAGAATATAGGCCACATTTATAGGATTTATAATGTGAGTCTACTTTTGGTGATTGTAATGTAATCCACATTTAGGAATTACAAAGTGGAGCCACATGTTTTATGATTTTGTATATTGGACTCACATTTAGAAATTCCAATATAGTGCCCCACCTTTAGAAATTAGAATAGATTATAATGTGGTGCCATCTTCTTGTTGATTGTGAATGCGAGACCCACTTTAAAAATACGTGGTACCCGCCTACAGAAATTATAACATGGGGCCACATTCATGAGATTTACAATGTGAACCAACATTCATAGGAATTATAATATGACTCCACCTTTTATAATTTTGACCATATAACCCACCTTTAATAATTATATAGTGAGGCCACCTTTAATAATTATAAAGTGGGGCCACCTTTTATGATTATGACCATATAAAACACCTTTAGAAATTAGAACATGGGGCCCATGCTTAAGGATTTATAATGTGATTGCACCATTATAAGAAATTAAAAATTATAAGATGGGCCCACCTTTTGTGATGGTTACCATGTGACCTAGTGCAGTAATTAGAAAGTTGAGCCACTTACTTTGAGATAAGGGGAGTTAGATTTTAAGATTCCTTTTCAAGAGACCAAAATTTGATATAGTAATAATCAAATATATTTTCTATAGTCTTATATCGTGGGAAAATGTAAATATCCAAATGCAACCATGCCAAACACACGTTTTCTGTCCTAACACCCCATATTTGCAAGAGGAAGCTCTTTTTCTGAAATTTTAAGTCCTGACCAAGGGTGAACCGGAAAGTTTTCTTGTGGGTTTGAATGCCCCATGTATAATACTTTTAGGCTTGAATTGACAGTGATTTACGCAAACATAATGACACTGAGCGACTTGACCCACCAACAAAATCACCCTTTATAGTAATCACATCCTGAAGGCGGCCAACGGCCTCATAAATACACAGCTGCAGCATTTTAGCTCAATTCTTTTTTTTTTAATTTCTAATCATCCTGATTCATCTGTCATGGTAATCAAATCAAACTACAAATTTAGATTATAATTTTTTTATTAGGGTTTCTATGAAAATTATTCCGGACTATTTTAAAAGGGGCATTTTGATCATTTGAGCTTTTACAAACTTAGTAGGAAGTCATTCACAAAACATGGTACTTCTGAAGTGAATATCATATCATTGAAAACATACATGACTGCACTTGACTCGTAAATTTACTCCATCTCCTGAACACACAGAGGAGGGAGCTAGACTTGTGGCATTCGTAGCTGTTGTACAACGTTTGTAATAATTTCTTCTTTTTTTTTTTTTACCAACCTCAATAGAGTTTAGATCCTCTTATTAAAAACATGTATATCGAGACCAATCGGATTCCACCACATCACCACATTCTCATATAATCTCAATTCACCTGGATAGCCTCTTTCGTCCTACACGTATGACATGTTGTCAGGTCCTCACCCGCCTAATCCACTTAAACTCATTCAAATCAATCCATCTCCAAAAGTCTTTTTGTTCAAACCAAATCTGTAGATTTCTTCTTCTTCTTCCCTAACCTCAGAAACTGCTGACCTTACCTGAACCTCCTGTAGCAGTGTCAGAATCAAAGAGAACCCAACTCCAAATGAAGGTAATTAAAGAAATCTAGCCCTTGGATGAACCTGTTTGAAGACACAATAGAGGCCAACATTTCTCTTCGATTTCCTAGATTCCACGTGGTTTTTTGAATACATCCAAAGGGGCCGTAACTAAAGTTGGTAAAATGGACGAATGGGATTCGATCAATTCGCAATCTGTCGCTCAATCAAAGGGGCAAGCCTACCCTGTTGCTTAACGCTAACCTAGTTCAAATATTGAAAAGGGCCAAAGTTTAGGTATTGGCGTTGCGTGGGCCCTGAATACGAAAAACCTAACGTCCAACCTGGCCCACAGCGGGTTCAGCTTGTGTCATGCCCCTATTGCCACCATTGGCATCTTTCGTAGCAACATTTATTTTCTGCATTTTAAAAAGATAAATTACACATTTGGTCAATTTTGTGGGTCACTGTCACATCAAATACAAATAGACTCTTTGAGATTTCTCCATTTAGAAAAAAGGGGTTTTTTCTCCGAAAAATCCTTTTAGAGTCTTTGTAGAGCAAAAACGACACGTGACGTTTTTATGAACCAAAATGATCCCCAGGGCCCTTTTCCAGTTTTTTTTTTCTTGGTTTCAATATTACTTATAAGCAGCCAGGGGTGGACCTAGGAATTTTTCCTTGGGGAGGCCACTATTTGGAAGAAAATTTTGGGAGGACCCATATAAAAAAAATTAAATGTAGCTCTCAAAATATATAGGCACTACTCTAAAAATTTTGGGAGGGTCATATGTAAAAAAATTATAAAAATGTTAAAAACTTAAAGGGCTAAAAAGGGGGCTTTTATTTTTATTTTATTTATTATTCTTTTTTTTGTGGAGTTTTGGTTTTGTTGGGGGGGGGGGGGGGGGGGGGGGGGGGTGTGGTTTGCCCTTGCTGGCCCTTCTTTCTCTTCCTCATCTCTTCTTCCCTTTCCTCTTCCCCATGTTCCATTTGGATTTTGTCTGGTGCGAGGAGAGGTAAACCAAGAAGAATAGAAAGAGCAAAGCAAAACAAACGAAAATGAGAAAACAAGGAAGAAGAAAAAAGAAGATCAAGAACAAGGAAGAAGAAGAAATGTTACGAGGAGAAAGAAGATGGGAGTGGTTTAATAAAAGATGAAAGAAGAAGAGAAAGAAGTAGAACAGAAGGAGAAATAGAAAAGAAAGGGAACTAGAAGAAGAAGCTGAAACAAAAAGAAAACGGAGATGGAAAACTCATCTTTGTCTGTGGTGAGTATAAATATCGTTGCTCATTAACAATATAAAAAAAATTTAAAAAAAAAACAAACAAACACACAATTCTGTCTTGGGTATATTACGCTTGTATAGCTCAAACGTAATATATCCGAAGTAGACTGCAGACAAAATGAGTTCTTTTTCTCCATATTTTTATTTTTTCAGTTCTTTCTTCTAATTTTATTTCTTTTTTATTTCACCATCTGTTTTGCTTCTTTCTTTTTTGCTATTTTCTGTTCTTCTTACACCTTTCATTAAACTACTCTCATCATTTTTCCTCTCAACATCTTTTCTTCTCTCTTGTTTTTCTTCTTCCTTCCTCATCTTCCCTATCCTCTCCTTTTCTTTTGTTTCTGTTTTCTCTTTCACTTTTTCTTCATTTTGGTTTTACCCTCCTCGCCTGATACAGAACCCAAACAAAACATGGGAAAGAGGAAGGGGAAAAAGAGATGAGGAAGAGGAAAAAAGAATACGAAAAGGGTTACGCTTGAGCATAGCTAGCATTGCTCATAAATAAAATTAAAAAAAAAATACTTGAAAGGGCCCAGGGGACCATTCCGGGCTAATAAAAATTTCATGGGTCTTTTTTGCTCCACAAATACTCTAAGAATAATTTTCTGAGAAAAACCCCTAGAAAAAAAATCCATTCGATAGAGTAATTTCCCAATCTAGCGCCATAAAATAGATAGGCAAGATAGGAGCTTGGTCAACTTTCTTTAGCCTCTACTCTTTCTCATAGCCTTTACATTAAAAACTAGCAGCACCAATATGCTTAACTCTTTCATCACTCTGTAATATCACTAAAACATATTGTAATAGACTGGGCTACTGGTTCTCACAGCTTTTGTGAAGCGGCTCAATTTAAAAATGAGTTCAGAGATTTTTATTGCAAAAGCAGTGGGGTTTTTTTTTTTTTTACTTTTTAATCAGAAAAAAGACAATCGTCTTTTTAACTATACAAGGGTTTTTCATTTTTCATGAAAAAGCATGCACATGTGGTAAGAAAGCCCATAAAGTCAGAAGGCAGTCCACACACACGGAAAAAAAAAGTGACGTACCCAGCATCAGAACCCTTGATGGCCATGTAACAGCTACGGCTCCTTTCTTAACTATACAAGGGTTAAAAACTTCAGTTGTATTCTCATTGAACTGCTCTAGAAAGCCAACCGCAGAACATTTGATGATATTGATTGGAATGGTAGAAAGAGAAAAAAAAATAAAAAAACAACAACAACAACTGTTCGAAACTGGTCCTACATACTGGTTTTTTAAATGCTTGTATTCATCTCATTACCTGCATTGATACTTGCATTGCTATGCAACTCACCTATTTTATACATAATGAATCTAAAGGTGGCCCAATTCTTCGTATTGTCAATTAGAGAAGAGGGACATACAGTTGGTAGGGTTTTTTTTTTTTTTTATTAGTGTGTCTTCCTGTGGAACCTCAACAAATTTTCTTCGGGTGACTGCGACTCTTGAATCTGTCTCATTTCAGCTACAACTACCCTTTGCTTTCTCTGACCAGCAAAGCTAGGAAACCATTAATATTTTTTTTCTAAGGGCCTGTTTGTGCAGGCTCCTTTTCAACAAAAACGTGGGGAAATAAGGCGTCAGATTGTCGTGCGGTGCAGAAAGAAGATAAGAGAGGAAAGGCTACCATTTCTACATGATTTGAGGTGGGATTCAGCAGTGTTGAAGAAATGGAGTTCCTA
Source organism: Sextonia rubra (assembly GCA_037013555.1). Classification (NCBI taxonomy): domain Eukaryota; kingdom Viridiplantae; phylum Streptophyta; class Magnoliopsida; order Laurales; family Lauraceae; genus Sextonia; species Sextonia rubra. Next base: position 9,247,856 of record JASUAD010000007.1, on the reverse strand, counting down.
CCTCCCCACGTAGGAACACAGTTTTGCGGAAAGTTTCCGCGGAAATTACCAATCACGCCCTTAAATGAAAACTGGCCCCAACCTTTACCTACATTGTAATCTATTTGTGAAATAACCACTCAATGGCTCAAAACAGTCTGATCATTCTCTCTTTCGCAGAAATATCGGTGTTTGATTCTGTGTCGATCTATCCTGTCGATCTATCCAACAAGCTCCATTACATGGAAGAGACTCCACCAAGTGTTAGAGATAAGATTAAAATGTTAGAGCTAAGATTGTTTGTTAGAGAGTTTAGATTAGTTGAAATTTTGAATAATGTTGTTGGTATTCTATGAAGAAGAGGTTTTCATCTGAAGACAATTTCAGTGGAAAATATGGAAATACAATGATTTCTTAAATTTCTATATAGTATTAGAGTTATGGCCCGACGACAATCTTACGATCAAGCCAGGTATGATCCTGCTCAGTTTTTCTACTTTAATTAAAAAAAATCAGCATCCTTTCTTATCCATCCACTTAAGCCTTGTAATCTCATCATATTCATGAAATCTCCATATCCATCAATTTGTACGATCAAAGCTTTTGGAAAAGATCACGTCAGATCTAATCTAGAGGACCCCGGCACAAACAAACTTAACAGAAATAGGTTGCGATAACTATGGATCCATAGACAGATGATAATCAGCAAGAAGACATGGTCATTCTACAAAAAGAATTTTTTATTTTTTTAGTAGAGATCAAAGGAATTTATTTTTAATGTTGACAATCATAGATTGTTTACCCAAAAGAATCATGTGACTGAGGGGGGATGTTAGAGATAATATTGTTTATTAGAGAGTTTAGGTTAATTGAAATTTTGAGTAATATTGTTGGTATTTTATGTAGAAATGAGAGGTCTTCCTCTCAAGGCAATTACAGTGAAAATTATGGGAATACAATGATTTCTTAAATTTCTATACCAAGTGGTGGTCTTTTTATCTATTACTTCTTTTCTTTGTACCTAAGGAAACAAAAATGCAAGCAGAGAAGAGGAAGGATTTTGAATGTTACAGAATTTTGGAAAAAGTCTGTAGAATATAAAAATTCATTCCCCACCACTTTTTTTTTGGTAAAATCCCCACCACATTTGAAACCGCGCAAATCAATAGTCCGTTTGAATGAATCAAAATAAATGCCTATTTTCTTATATGGACTTTGGAGAATTTTCACTCTATTTTGTTTTCGGCCCATGTAAGATTAATCAGTTTGATATAGATTCAAATAAGATATTATAAAAACTCATATGTTTTGTCCAAAGTGAGGCCCATTGTAAGAGGATTTGGACCCCACGGAAATCCTCATTTTTACATGTCCAACTCTCCCCCTATTTGAGAATCTCAACTTCGCAGGTTTATGCAGTGACACTAATTTTTCTCTATTATATGAACTAATTCACATTTATATCAATGTAAAATCCTTAACTATAAAAATCCTTAGTGAATAATCATTAAATTTGCAAAGAACATGCCAAAATGGGCTCTTGGTGAAGGAAAATACCTTTTTGATAAAATACTTCCCGTTATATTTATTTTTGTACATTAAAAAGTTGAGGATTTTATGAAAAAAACCCCTTACATTCACAGTAAACCAGAAAGGACCTAGAAAACATGTATCTACTATAGTAGTCCTAAGGGCACTTTCTGGTTCATTTTGTTCATTGTTTTGTGGAGTGGCGATATCCTTGGTCACCCTCATACACGAGCACAAATATCATTACTTGATTTTTCCTTCCTCATAGTTAAACAACAATATCACCATCCAGGTTGGACTCAAAAAAAAAAAAAAAAAAAAAAAGAAAGAAACCTAAACTTTGTTCCTCTGAAAGATGGTTGTCAAGTGATGGAGGCTACATGGTGATAATGGGTGAAGTTGAATATGATAGTGGAAGGGAAATGTGAGAAATGGGTCTTGGTTACTGGTAGGGTTGGATTATGTGTTTTGATTAAGATTTGTAGAGAAGGGAGATGTAAAGGGAATAAGATGAGTTGATGAAGGGGTAGAGGTGGTTTGGAAATGGGCAGTAGTTGTGCAGGGAAATGAGAAAAAGATGTTAAGAAAGGAGAATAAAGAAAAATAAAAAAAGGAAAGTGAAAGAAAGAAGAGAAAAAAGGATGGGTTCAAGAGAAAGAGAGAAGGTGAGTTCTCTAAGATAGGAGGGGATGTTTCATTCGTTTGGCTAAATGAAGATGAATGGATTGATATAGATTTACTGGGGATGTGGGAGAAAAATAGGCGAAAGAGATTATGGATTTAGAAGGATACATGATCGTGATATTAGAGTGTTTTAATAATAAACTCCCTTGCATCAAAGTCCATAACCATTGATGTGATCATATGATGAAAGAAATTGTTGTGTGGGTAGGGGTTTAGTTGATAAATTTTAAAAGAGTTTGATGACGGAGGAGGGAGATGAAGAAAAGGTGAGTGGTGATATTCCTGTCGTATATGCGACTAAGCAAGGATATTATCTCTTGGCAAAACAACAATAGAAAAAAAAAAGTTGTTGGGGGGGGGGGGGGGGGGGGGGTGGGGGCGCACCATTGGGACCACTAATGTGGATACCTAACTTTAAGTCCTTTTTTGTGTACATGAAATCTAAGGGGATTTAAAAAAAAAAATCTTCCAAAAAAGGCTCACAACAATTAAAGATGGAACATCTCAAGAAGATTGCTTGAAAAGATAAAAATGGTTTAAATCTGTGAGTAAATTTGTTCAAGATGACAACAATTTTAGATCAGAAGTGAATTATTAGAGTGCAAAACAATGAAGACTGATGAGAAATGAAATACAAAGATAAATTGCAGATGCAATATGGGAAGAACGTTGCTTTCATATTAATAGTCTTCGAGATTAATTATAACTTTACATGTTGGTAATGATCTTACATTTAAGAAAATAAAATAATGCTTATAAACTTTCTTCTCAAACTATTTCTTCATTGTGTTTATAGCATTCTTTTTAAAAGATATTTGTGATTAGCCAAACTAATTACTTGAAAATATGTAAAAATATTCTACATTTTCCAAACACTATAAGTATAAATCTGCAAAATCTGCTAATTATGTAAAAGAAATAACAGAATATTATAATATATCAATATTATAATATATAAGAAAAGAATTTATCAATATCTAAATCTACACATATATTTGATTCTGCTAGTACGGAAACACCCCCTAATATACTAGTTACTATTCAGTATTTTTTGTCCGTTTCAAAAACCCCACAAACCGAAAATAAGAAAAACCAGAGAAAGAGAAGACGGTGTTAGGTGTATGATATGGACAAAGGCATGAAACTCTGCTTTAGACATTATATAATGACCAAATAGAGATCTCAAATCCCATCCAAGAGCTAAAAGCAACAACATGAAGATAGAAGTGGTGATAGTGGGTGCAGGCCCTTCAGGCCTAGCAACAACTGCATGCCTCAACCTCCATTCCATCCCAAACATAGTCCTTGAAAGAGAAGATTGCAGTGCCTCCCTGTGGAAAAAGAAGTCCTATGATCGTCTGAAGCTCCATCTACCAAAGCAGTTTTGCCAACTTCCTCACATGCCACACCCTTCTACCTCCCCAACTTACATACCCAAAGACCTCTTCATTCAGTACTTGGATAACTATGAATCTCACTTTAAGGTGACCCCCAGATACTGCAGGTTGGTGGAGTCTGCATCTTATGATGGTGAGTCATGGCACGTTGTCGCCAAGAACACTATTTCAGGTGAGATTGAGGAATATGATGCCAGTTTTCTGGTGGTTGCGAGCGGCGAGACTTGTGATGCCTTTGTGCCTAAGGTTCCTGGTTTGGATAGGTTTAAAGGGAGTGTTTTGCACTCCAGCGAGTATAAATCAGGAGATGAGTATTGTGGGAAGGATGTTTTAGTTGTGGGGAGTGGGAATTCGGGCATGGAGATAGCTCTTGATCTTTCCAACCATGGAGCAAGGACTTCAATTGTAGTCCGGAGCCCTGTAAGTTTTTCGTTTCTTTTGATTTCATGTCTTTTCAGTTCTGTTCAGTGTAGATGGACTTGGGTCATGTGGCTCCGCAGTATGCAATCAGGATATTAGCCGTCTGTAAATAAAAACCAAAGAGATTTATCTTCATTAGTGACCTAAGTCTATAAAATGAACAACCGACACCCAATATTAAGAGGAGATGACTGCGTTAGAATTGTAATAAGGATTTGAGTTGTTATGTTTTCTATTGCAATTAATAGTATTGGTGAATTCATGGTTTGGACAAAACTCTAGTTCTAATAAAATTTGTATTTTTATTTATTTTAGATTAGGAGTTTAAAGAGGTTAAAAAATCCCAAAAATACTAAATTGAAATATTTTTCTAAAGATAACATAGATTAAAAAGATCATATCTCACAAATCGAGCGTTAGATATACGCAACCAACCTAAAATATATCCGTAGGTTTTAAGATTACATCAATCGGAATTAAAACGACAAAGTTATGGCATTGAAAAGTTTTTCTTTCTTACCTTCATAACTTGTCTTGTATACAAATTTAATTTAGGCAGGATATACGGAAGGGTTGAATGCCATCCTATCTAGCTAAAAATAATGGAAGTTCTGTTTTTTGGCCCAACAATAGCAATTTATATAACCATTAAAACAAGCAAATGACTTCCACTATTTAAAAAAATGTGAATTCTTTTTAAAACTTAACCCAAGACATTCACACCGTGCTACTATAGGGCCCATTTATTTGGATGGAGTTTAATATATAGAAATTCATAGTCAAATAAGCTCCAACAAATATTTTTAAGTAGAAGAGTGGTGAAGCATATGAAAGAGAATACAAATTAGGAACGTTATGATTGTAAGGATTATTAAGTAGTTGAATAGTGAAGGATATAATGGAGAATACATGACACTTGGAATGTTAAGATTGTTGATCCAATCATAATATGTAACTCCTGTTACTAGAGTGGATTGAGAGATAATCACTATATCAATGAGAGTATCTTCTCATGTAGAGCGTATCTTTTTAAATTATTCTTTCATAGCTGCCATTAATCATTCTAATCTATATTCTCTGTCAACATATACAGTGGAGGATGGTACATTGACCTCCAATTAGGATTTCAATTACTAAGATGCTGGCTAGGGTATTCATTTTTCATGTCTCCTTGATTCATTTTCTATTAAAGAAAAAATTGGTCATTTTTTCGGATTCACCTTTTTTTGTTCAAATTAACTAGTTTTATAAATAAAAATACCAAGCCATTCAATTACATGAAAAAACAAGCTCTTCTAATTTTTTCTTATGACCTAAAGTATCTCTTGTCATCCCAGCCTTTAAACTTTTAGCCTCTGATCTGAGAATTATTTAATTATGATAAGTAAGGGCTATTCCTTGGAGGGGTATATACATAAAGCAAACAAAGGCTTATAATGGATAAGTAGTCATCTAATTTCGCTTCAACTGGACAATATATACTACTATTGGCTTTATAAGCGCTCTAAAAACAAAATATTGTTGTTAAGGCAGTGGCTCATTGATTTGATCATTGGGTTTGCTCTTCAAGGTATTGAGTTTAACTCCTATTTCTTAAGTTATTCGGATATTATGTGTTCGGCTATATATGTACCCCTTAGGAATTAGCCTTGCTCATCAGAATCGGCTAACCCCCGAGCCGAAAGCCAAATGTTTAAAAGTTAGGCTAGCGAAGGACACCCAAAGTCATAAAAATTAAAAAAAAAACAAAATACATTAAGTTAAATTAGAATTTCATACGCATCATTCTATCCAAGCCAAAAGAATGTTACAGTTCAACGGTTGTAAAAATCTGAGATCATATTTTATGATTTCATCACTTACGTGTATGCCTCGAAATTCAAAATTCCACGGCAGCAACATTTGCAAGCCAGTTTCTTCATTTGCAAGGATGCCTGGAAGTGGAACATGAGAATTTCTGTTCTTGTGTCCTCTGACAGAAATGCGCGTGGCAATTGTTTTCACCTTCTGACATGTTTTCTCCCACGAAGATTCCCTCTTTATTGGAATTGTGCATGAGAGTCATGAAAACGGCAAGAATTTTCCGAATGGGTTCAGATCGAAATAGGTGGGTCTCTGCCGAGGTAAAGGCAGAGGGGCCCACCTTGACTTGAAAATAATTTTTTCTAGGACTACTACGCTCACCAGTTACAAGGGCAGGCTATAACAAGGCACATGCAGAAATTTATTCCAACCAGTATGGGTTTTAATAATCACGCTAAGAAAGGGCCAATGGATTTTACCTTCATGTCATTTTGCCTTTACCAGCAAATCTTTGTCATCTATTATACTGCTCATCGTCAGATCAAATCAATGTTTTTTCGTGCCTTGTTTCTTACATATTTGTTAATTTTCGCCACCTATTTTATGACCATGGGCTTAATAAGATCAATGGTCCATTTGGATCACCCAAAATTTAATAGAAAAGTAGCACGATTCAAACTTGATGGGTAATCAGCCCAAGTTGGACGTGATGAATGATTTAGCTCGATATTGGTTGCGCGGGGCATGTCCCTTGAGCCATCAAAGGCCCAATTGGAGTCACTGAAAAAGATTGCATAGGTGTTTCACCCACTCATGTCAATACTAAAACCAGGATTGTATATTTATGTTTTTGTTAGAACTTTGGGTTCTTTTGAGGTCCATATGTTCGCATGGTGTTTAAATTTCTAAGAATTTTTTAAAAATGTATAAATTGAAGAAACAAGTGCAATGATCTATAAATGATTATCAAATAATCTTTTATAAAACAAACAAAAAACAAGGTGGAAAATAAATAACTAGCCATAACCTTCGTATGAATTGTTGGAAAGTAAGGGGTCACGTCTACTTCTCTGATTATTACCATTCAAACTAACGGGCCCTAAAAAGTGGAAGTTTCTTTTATTTCCACATATGATATTGTAGTTTGATTAGGATCTAAGTTCCCTGATTTATGGCAAACATTTACTTTAGATATGACTTTGTGTTTAAAGTAGATGATAGTGCCCAAAAAAATCAAAGTAGATGTAAAGGAGTGGAAACAGGGAGGGAATCTGTAATGAAAGCTGATTTGAGGTTAAAGTTCTCTTCCATTTGTGTTTTGCAACTTCGTTGTGGGTGTGAATCGCACTTCTTTTTTGATGGCAGGCTGTCTTCAAATTATTTTTTAGGAAAAATTTTAAAATGAGGTCTAAGCTTTTGACAGATTTCAAAACATGATAAAATTAAAACTCGATTTCAAAATGGCAGTAAATTTTTCAAAAACATTTCAATTAAGGATATCCGGTAAAACTAAGGGTTGGCCGGCCATTTTTTCAGACTTGTTAATAAATTCCAAAAATACCCTTATGGCTTAAGTTTAATATTAAAAAAAAAAAGAAAAAAGAAAGTCTCCTATGGCTACAAATGCATCCTCGTTTCATGGCACAAGGCTGAATAGAATATGAGATAACAGGTGGGCCACGTTGCTAATTCATTATCAGGTGCAAAGGCGGTTCATAAAGTGATCAAGTCTGTTTGGCCCACCTTGTGATAACGATGTGAGACGTGGATCACTTGCATACGCTTGATGGAGTCGGCTACTAAATCTGATGACTAGTGGAGGATACGAGATGCAACTTGGTCCTTTGGATGCCGCTCGATAGAGTAGGCTGGACAATACCTAATGACGGCGGTGTGATGTGGAGCTCGAAATGTCAGGTGATCAGGTCCGCTGAGACCTTGATGATGGAAGGGATCAAGTGGAGAGGATGAAGGTCAGTGTTGTTCAACACTATGTGATCCACTTTCTCGTCGTCGGGCACAGCACAACGTAGACCCCATCTTTGTGGCTCCATCTACGACCAGCGCCCATGTCTGCTCATTTGCTATCTAATAAATTGAAGTTGTAAGGGCATTTTGGGGATTTAAAAAAATAGAAATAAATGGTCGACCAACCCCTAATTTCACCGGATGTCCTCAGTCCAAATGTATTTTTGGAAAATTTAAGGCTCATTTTAAAATTGAGTTTTAATTTTGTTCTGTTTTGAAATCTATCAAAAATGTAAGCCTTATTTTGAAATTTTCTCTTATTTCATGCATTAGCTTTGGCTGTTCTCAGTTATTTAGTCATTTCATACTATATAAAATAGCAAATTGACTTGTTAAAGTAGGTCATATTGTGCCATTTCTGGATCTACGTTGGAATGTTTTGCGTTTTTAGTGTGGTCCATTTATTAAATTTTCTCACCTAACCAATTCGGCCTAAACCTCAGAGGATTAATAGCCATGTTGGAACTACTTTTCAACACAATCATCAAGATTTAGGCCTAGGGACTCCATCAGGTCTTCGCACAAATCAATCATGCATGGGCTTGAGAAGTTGCTTTGTCTCAGACTTGACCCAATGTGGTTTAGACTTGGTTTAAGTTAGCTCGGTGCTAACTTGGACATTTGTTATTGAGTGCAATTTTATGACGAGAGGATTTCATGATAGCAACGAATGATTTTAAAATATTGTGCAGCACTCTCTTTTGTTCTATCCGACACGAAATGAACTAATTCTCACCCAATTGAGGAATTCATGACAAAAAAAGTTCTACAAGGATATATTAAGGTGGGTTGTTTTTCCGACAGGTTCATGTGCTCTCCACAGGGATGGTGAGAGTGAGTCTCTTCTTGTTGAAACTGCTACCGCTTCATCTGGTGGACTCTCTGGTAGTCATGCTAAGCAAAATCAAGTATGGAAATTTGGCCAAGTATGGAATTACTAGGCCTACAGAAGGACCCTTTTATCTCAAGGAAAAATACGGCAAGTACCCAGTAATCGAGATGGGGACCATGAACAAGATCAAGTCAGGAGAAATTCAGGTAACCAAATCAGCTATCACCTTGAATAATGACAGTAGCAGGTTGCAAATGGGCTCACAATTACCCACTTAGGTAACTGACCCGGCCTCAGAGATCTGGGTATGGACCATTAGATGTTCCGATTATTAACCAGCGGGCTCTGGGTCTGGTATAGATGAGATCCAAATGTTGATCACTCAAGTCTAACATTTGTATTAGCTAGATACCTATTTAATACATTAGTTATATTACATGTTATATGAAAAATGCATATGATTAAAATATATAATAATAATTCGGGGTGATCTGCTTAGGGTCCAATTAAGTTCATTTTGGTCAGGGTCCTGGACTGTAGATGCACCAATAAATGGATCTGGATATGGGTACACCATGTACCCCAGAGGGACCTGAGGTCCTGAACCAATGAGGGCCCTGTGATTAGGTTGGAAATTGTTCGTGTTAAATGGGGTTAATATCAGGTTGAGTATTGTGGTCATCATGTCTAACCTCAACTGAAGCTAGCCCAAGCAGGGATGTCATCCCAAACCCAAACTGAAGTTAAAAGGCTCTACCCAAATCACTAATGACATGAGGGGATTCAGGTTGGATTGACGAGTCAAAAATCAAGAATCTACTCAAGCTGGACTCAACCTATTTAGTAATGAGATCAGAATTGGTAATCCAAGGCCGAATTATCTGGTTTGGTTGAGCTTGGGTTGGTCTTGTGGGTCAGTGATTGGAACTGCTTCACACCCCCCATAAACAGCACTAGGGATCAATCAAGGAAAGCCATGGCAGAAGATTAGTGAAAGTGAATTCTGTTAAACATACTTACACCAGTCCTTCCCAGCTCTCATGGACTTAATTTTCATGCATGAATAAAACAGGTTTTGCCAGCATTAACAGGCCTAAGCGGTAACGAGCTGGAGTTCGCAAACGGCAAGCAGCACTATTTCAACACAATCATTTTTGCCACTGGCTTTAAAAGAACAACAGATTGTTGGCTTAAGGTTATGAAATCTGACTAAAAAACTCCTTAACAAGGCATGCATTTTTTTCATTGAGTACGCAATTTTAGAGGACCTGAGTTGACTCAGCCAAGTTTAATTAAGCACACTATATTTGCCCAATCTACTCTAGACCCACCAAACCACTTCAAGAATTGTCACATCCTTATGTTCTGTCATGTGACACATCAAAGGTTGGTCCACTATATGGGTGCCATAAGGTCAAATCTGAATTGAAATAGAACATAAAATCTAAAGATCTTGATTTGTGCATTAAACAATAGATAATCGCAAACAATAAAAGCATATCTTGCGCTATGATCTTAATGATGAGCAGATTGTATTTTTCAAATCGAGGTTTCTCCTATCTCCTTTATCACTTACTTAAGATGGATGAGAGTTGATAGATATTTTGCAGATCTCGTAAATTAAGAGAGACGACCAGAAAAATACTTTTATAAATAAGCCTTAAAAGATTTCTTCCCATCAAAGAAATTTATTAAAAGTAAATTTTCTTAATTTTCTAAAAAATTAGTCAAATGAGATTTCTTAATTAATTGGGCTTACTAAAATTGAATCCAAGATATATTTAGTAAAATCAAGAAATGAAAGGGAAAAATATCTTTAAAATAGTGGACTCAAACCGTGGGCCCAATAGTATTAGACATGTGGTCATGAGGACCACACACATTCAACTAGTGCCGCATGTAGTTATGGTGTTACAGTGTAATCTGACATTAGGATCCTGCCCCTTATACCATGCATTATTTTTATTATGTCTAATGCAGGACAAAGATAACATCCTGGACGAAGATGGGCTTCCCAAACCGAGTTATCTTAAACATTGGAAGGGAAAGAGAGGACTGTACTGTGTGGGGTTGGTAAGGAAAGGACTCCGTGGGCTGTCAATGGATGCCCAATGCATAGCTGATGACATAAAAATGCTTTCTGATGGCAGCACTGGAAAGGTACCAGGTTAGAAGTTCAGTGAACTACTCTTGTGATCAGGAATCATAATAATGTGCATGCCAATAATAAGCTTCCATCAATTCATGTCTATTTTCTGGCATTGCTTATGAGAATTGGATAGTTAAAGATTTAAAACTCTTCCGAGGAAAATTGTTCTATTTTTAAAGCAGCCCACTATTGCACTGTTTGTGTGACCTTGTTCTGTGAGGAAAAAAAAAAAAGAATTGTTCTTCCATGATCCGTATTTGAGGGATAGAAATGCAGGATTTCTCCTCTCCTAGAAATGGGAATCTACCGAGCACAAAATCCTCATTCAACAAGGTTATGATCACACATTGGCACTCAAAATTATCTTTTTCAGGTCCATCTTTTCTTTTAAAATTGAAGATCCACCTTTTTTTTTCTATTAATCTTTTTGTTGCAACCATGGGCAGACCCAAGTGCAATCACTCAAATGCGATCACACCTGCATGATTCGAGAAGGCCTTTCTATAACATCTTAAAATTTTTTATTTACTATTTAACTTTTTCACTTAACCATCGTTTGCTTTACTCAAATGAAAATTCCTAGTCCTCCATTGATTGCAGCAACGAGCACCTTCCAAATGTGTGCCGAGGGTTGCTTCAATTTTCTTCATCATTTTGGAAACCGATGGGACCTCTATTTCCTCATCTACTGGCTACTGCAAATTTAGAGACGTGTGTACACAGATGCCCAGAGTACTCTTGTTTGAATCTTTGGGTAAAACAAAAACCGATGAATAGGTTTATTGGTCGTGGGCTTGGCATGTCACAATGTCGGTGGTACTTTGATAATATTTCAACATATTAATATGTTATGACAAAAAATGTGGTAATAACTGTTAGCCAATCTAGTCTCAATCCGCCTAGCATGGCCCAACTGGCATATCCTGGTTCAAACCATAATAGATAACCATTGAGTTGATGATACGATTGCCACTCTCTCATTTTATATATTTGAAATATGATATGATAAGGAGTCATCTGTATTCATACCTAATATGTGGGGAATGAATTGATCATCAAACATTGTATTATAAATATCTCACTCTACAGAATTCAATGTGTTACGTTGAATTGTGATATATCATTCAATAATGGAACTAAATATTGAAGAAAAAGTAGAAAAAAAAAATGAAAAAAGAGCCTAAAACAATTTTACAGAAGCTGTGGCACAATGGAGAGTCACTATTGTAACCTTGTGGTTATGGAGTGATAGGTTCATGACTTCATTTCATGATGTTATTAATTATAAAGGAAATATTACATTTATTTTTTTATTATTTAGTGTTTTATTCATTTCAAAATTAATTTTTTGCTGGAGCATTTTCCCAAGAATATCTAGTGAAAAACTCAAATTTGAAAACATGTTGACGCCTTCGCACGAAGGTAGTAATTTCTTGAGAACAATATTTTATGAGCGGTGCCAAGGATGCAAATTTGGTACATAAGGTTGGGTTTGGCACAACCCATGCTCAGATTGAATTATGTGCAAAAGAACATAACTCAGCTCGAGCTTATTCCCAAGCCCATTCAAACCTAATTGCCTAGATTGATATATATATATATATATATATAGGAAAATATTACTACGCATATATCCTTCACAGTATGGCGAGAGACACATTTATTTTTGGAAAGTATTAATGTGTAAAATGACAAAACCATCACACTTCATACACTTCTTTTTACCTTGTTAGGTCCAAAAAAAGATATGGTGCTATATAATATTAGCTTAGCATGTGGTCCTCATATATATATATATATATATATATAATTGCCTAGCATGTGGTGCTCACTAGAAAGCATAGCAATTATAAGGCTTAGGAGTTTAAAAGGTCTCCTTATGACCTACTTATGTGCAAAAGATGAGAACCTTCTTACTGTAGAAAGTACTATTGTACTAATATGAGGGCATGAAACTTGTAAAGTTGGATATTGGGCCAGCCCAAGCTCAAGACAAACTATACGCTGGCATACAACTCTGACTGAGTTCATTTTCAAGTCTAAGTCCAACCCTGAGTGCAGTGGCAGACCTACATGTAAAGGCTTGGAGGCTAGCCCCCACCCAACCTAAAAAAAAGCCCATATGGGCTATAAAGCCTTGGCCCAGGCTTCACTTATAAAACCCAATAAGATCCCACTTGTTGTGTCTAATGGGGCTCAAGGTGATCTAGACCGTTGATATAATGAAGCTCAAGGTGTTGGACAATGCCCAAAAAAAAAAAAAAAAAAGAAAAGAAATCTCAACAATGAAAGATGTTGGCCACCATAGTCTCTGTCATCAATTAAATGAATATGATGACCTACTTCATATTTTGCCTATTTTGTACTATCTATCTTAATCATACAAAGCAACTTGGTCATGAAAAACTTTACGCATAATCACCTAATGACATATATCTGATGATGAACTAATGATTGATGCTGACATCCAAAATTCGATGATGTGGATGGGCCCCACAACATATGTAAAGAAATCTTGACCATCGTCAGCCCCCTCAAGTGAAAATCCTAGATCAACTATTGCCGAAGTCGGTGGGTTGATATTTATAATACTTACTAGCAGGGCATCTCCCACTCAACTGACATCGCTAGGGATGGATTCTTGGTTGTGTTGGTGAGAGACTTTGGTAGTATTTGTGGGAACGGTGCAAGTGTTTCTCAAAGCAAAAAAAAATCATAAATATATGCAATTCATATCCCTAGGCCCACCAAGGGGAAGGGCTAAGCTGAGGAAGATGTAGAAGGAGGTAATAAAATCGGATAAGAAGAAGTTTAACTTATATCAGGATTGGACTCAGAGTAGGTCACAATGGAGAAACAGAATTCATATAGTAAACCTCAACGTAATTGGGACAAGGCTTTGATGGTAATGATGGTGATTCTTAGGCCCAATTCAGGGGTAGCTTGAATTTCATTGAGTAAGGCTAGGCCTGAGTACGAGCCCCACACCCCTGTCCTAATTGCAATTTCATGTGGGCTGGCCTATACAGGTTTGGCTTTGCCCGGCATACGTTTCATCTCTTGAGTTCCACTTTATCACAATGACAAGCTATTTATTCCACCCAAAAATAAAATTCTATCACAGAGAGATTCAAGTGGTGGTGGTTGATGAGGCATTGGAGACAGGTAACATGTTCTCGTGCTTCGCTGGATGTGTTGTCTGCTTCTCCACTTGCACATGCAAATGCTCCAAAACTGATATTAGCAGATACCCATAAATCTACTCATTCCCAGCTCATGCTCTTATGATTGCAACTCCACATGTCAAAGTTCTGGCTCGACCCTCACATTCCCCTAAATAAGCTCAACCCCTTTACCCTATCTGACGGTATTTAGCCACTTTACAGGTTAATGAGTTATTTCTGTGCATTTTATTAAGGACCTCTCTTAAATATATCACTTGTCATATGATGGTTTGAACCATGTAGCCTGTTCCCAGTACACTATTTTTTTTTTACCCAGTACACTTATTAATTAGATGATCAGACAACCAATAGAAGGTTATCGAACAAAGAAGAGTGAGATCATTGGTCCAAATGACGGAAAAATCTGATGGCTATGGTTGCATGATCACTGACTTTGGCTGTCTATAGTGCGACCCACTGCTCATCTCTATCTGAGTTCTCATGCTTCTATGCTGGGCATGCAGTGAATGGATCGTCAGTATCACCAGGAAGAGTTTTATTTTTTATTTTTTATTTTTTATTTTTTGTATAAGTAGTAATGATTATTTCATTAAAATAGGAGACAAATACAAAAAGGAAAAAGATAATAAGGCACAAGAGAGGTGTACCTTACACACACCACAATTACATAACAAACTCCTCCTATAGAGTAATCCTCTCAACCTCTTATTTGGTAAGAAAATCTACTATAAAGTTAGCTAGCCGACATATACTCATGACAAGAGGTGATATTAATTGAAGAAATTAGATTTCAGATTTCATTAAACATGACTTGGAATTTTTTTATCGATAACACAAACTTCCATTAAAAAGGAAGCAAATACAATGAGAAGAAAGAAAAGGAAGAAACAGAGATACAAGAGCATTGTACCTCATACATGAGACTACATAATGATTCCTTTTCAAGGAAACAATCTATCAACCCCTTGTTTAGTTAAAGCGTTTGCCATGAAATTTGCTGATCTTAGCTCATAACGAAACACTACATTAATGTTTGAAGATAAAGCCAGAATCTCATTAAAAATGAATTGAAACTTCTAAAGATATAATTTTTTGGTTGGATATCAAGCGATTGCATTGGAGAAATTGCTCTTCACAATTAAGATGCCATTAAAACTTTAAAAAAAAACATCAAAAAGCTTCCAAAATAGCTAAAACTTTTGCTTCATTCGAGTTACAGATATTTGTATTTTTAGAAAACATAGACAAAACCTTACCCTCGTAGTTACGAAGCATGCTTCCAATACTAGTTGGTCTTGGCTTACCTTTTCCAGCTCCATCAACATTAAATTTAAGCACATCAAGAGGGGTTGGGGACCAAACAATAAATCTCTTTAACTTTATTGGGCTACACTCCTTACAAACTTCCCAATTAACAATAATATTGTTTAGAGTAAAATTAGAAAACTCATTCCTTACCAAAGCCCAGTTTGTGGTCCTCATGGCAATCATAAAAATCGAACCTATTGTAAAAGACGAAAAGCCCTTAAAGATTCTGCCATTCCTTTTCATCCAAACAGACTATAAAATAGCAAATTGAATCATCTTCTAAAGAATAAGCCCGCAGCCAACAAAATGCCCTCCGAATCAAGACTCTACCACTGTCACAATACTCTATAGGCAACACCAAACAATGTCACACCTTCCAATAAAGTGACTCCAAGTTGTAGTTGCAACCTCATAATGAAGGAATAAATGGTTAACAGACTCCTCTTCCTTACGACAAATTACACAAATATCTGAGATGTTATTAAAAGTCAGCCCTCTTCTTCTTAACTTGTCTGCCGTAGAAATCTTTTCTGCAACAGCTAACCAACAAAAAGACTAGACATGAGGTGCAACTAGACCCAACCAGACCAAAGAGGAAGAGGTTCTATGATAATGATTCCTCTCCAAAGCCAAATAGAAAGACTTTGCCGAGAATTCCTTAGAAATGGAAGGCTTCCAAATCCAAGAATCCGTAGAGTTCCTACACAAAAAAATGTTAAAAAGAATACTCAATATCTCCCCATACTCAACCTCCTCGGATGAATGAAGAAGTCTTTTAAAAGGTACATCCCCTAGACTACAACCATCCCTCTTCTCAAATCAATCACTAATAGATGACTCCTTATTATAAGCCCCCTCTAAAATCCCTAGGAAACAACCTAAATAAAAGACCCACAGCCACCAAATCATCTAACTAAAATCTAATATCTCTCCCATCCCCCACCACAAAACCCACCCCTTTAGATAAAATTTCCCTACTAACATTAGACACCTATAAAATCTCATAAATTGGAATTTTTAAGGATACACCTTTAATTAGACACCCATAAAATCTCATTAGAAGAATCACTTTCTAAAATAAAGCTATTATGAAATCAAAGAGCTTCCAAAATAACTAGAACCTCCGCTTTATTAAAATCATAAACACCAACATGCTTAGAAAACATGCGAACAAAACCAAAAAGATTTGTTTAGTGAAAGACACTGAAAGTAGCATATGATTACAAATAGTTGTGATACGGAAATAATTACTGATTGTTGCAAAGTGTGTAGCCAACATTTTTCTCTTAAAATCTATTATCTCCCCCACAAAAAAGTACAAGTCGTTATAAGTCAGTACACAACTCAGCTCTAGCATAATTATTCTACTTTAATTGGTCTTTTTGGTACTTAACTTGTTTTCTAATTGCTCTAATGCATTTGTCCTTCTTGCATGTGTGAATTTAGTAGTTAAATCATCCCAAGTAGATATTGTACAATTCTTCAGTTTTGTACAGTCTGCTCCATCCCTCTTTGCAAATAATCCAGTCTCTCACATTCTCACGAGAGATTCAAGCAAAACCATCTACGTCTACATGTTTAGAACAAGAGGGGAAAAAATTTAAAAACAGCCCATCTTGTCCTATGCTGAATATTCCTAGCTGTAAATTCCCATCTAAGACCAACCAACAGCAGCCATTTGGCGTAGCTGCTCATATAACAGCCTTCCCTAGCCTTTCCCAATCTCTTTTAAAGCCACACCATTCCTTTTATTCTTTCTCAACTCCTTGCCATACCTTTGTGTAGTCTCTCCAAAGTCCGGTGTATGAAATGGCTTTCTTTCCAAAATGTACTATCTCATTTCAGATAGCAATTGTGGTGCTCTTAACCGCTACTGCCATCAAATCTCTATCTTCTCCTCTTCCACTGGAGAAGATCTCTACCATTTCGGCGGCGCCTGCATTGCTGCCGGCTTCGCCACTGTTTTCTGCACCGGATCTGGCACCAGACATCAATCCTCTGCTGCCTACACCGAGCGCCATTGTGCCTTCACCGAGCGACATGTTGCCGACCATACCATCCAATCCGAGCCCCCCTAACCCGGATCAAATGGCCGCGCCAGGGCTAAACTCGGCAGTTTCTCCATCTGGGTATTTCACTGCAGTTGCCTCCACCTCTGTGGCAGCTCCTCTAAGTTCAGCTGGGTGCAGCTCGGCTATCTGTTTTGGTCTAGTGGTCTTTTGCATCTTACAATTGTCGTGGTTTAGCTAAGATGCTATGACGAAAATCTTTATGGTAATCATTGAATTTTACTGTTTGATTCTGGCAGTGTTTGTTCTACTTTTTTCTTTTGGAATTATATTTTTTATTATATATTGTTCTAGTGCTCTCAGATGATTGATGATTATATCTTAATTTTAGTCCAAGTGGGGAGTGGTTACCTGTGAGGAGCGAATAGCATGAATAAGCTAATGAAGATTTCTATTTCTAAAAGTGGTTAAAATTGAAAAAAAAAAATAGAGTTTGAGTTTCTCAAAAAAAAAAAAAAACCATCAAATTATCTTCTCTTTATTGGCAAATAAATCAAGGCAGAAATACCTCACCATCATCTAGATATTTTAGTATTTTCTATTGGAATGACTTTTGACTTGGCTTGATACTCATTTACAAGAAAAATCATTTAAGTTTAAAAAGATAGGAATATAGGATGATATAGCGAGCATTGAAAGTCTTGTGAGCCCCTCTTGTGGGATTCATCTTGATGCACGAAAATGATGGGGATTAAGTTTTTTAGTACCCTAGTCCATGGGGCAAGGACTTAAGAGGGCCACCCAAAATGAAAAGAAGAAGTGCTCAAATCGTTAAAAGGAGAGCTCATGAAAGAGGCAAGAGGAAGCTCATAAAGTGGGAAGGAGTGCTCATACATCTCAGAGGAGAAGCAGCACTAGACTAGTGGCATACCCTTGTGATCAATTCCTGTGTATTTGGGTGATATGTGGGGTTGCCAACCAATTAAGCGAACCCTTTTTGTGATGTGGTATAGGTTGAACTAAGAACTCTTGGCCTATAGAATATTTTGTACTTGGTGCAATGAATATTTTGAAATTGTTTTGCATTAAGATGAGCCCCACATGAGTGTCTTGGTTTCAAACTAAGAATCTTTCACATTTAGAGTTTTCTCACATAATATTGCTACATTCATATTGCAGAAATCTTCAACCTAACTCAAAATAAACTGGATGAAACTATGACATTGATAATCATCATGGAAACCCAAGGAACTCCTGTTGGGAAAAGCGGCGATAACGGAAACAACCCGCGATCAACAGATCAACCACGATAAACACACAGCAATCACATCATTAAGCAATCACATACATGACACACAGTTTTACGTGATTCGGCAACTTGTTTATGTCTACGAGAGGAGAGAACTCATCCACTATGATCCCATCTTGATCCTCTCAAGATCTAGAGTTACAGTACATCAATATATAGTTCCCGCTTTCTTGGCCTCCAAGAAAAACCCATACATAATGACTAAAATACCTGTAACCCTGAGCCTCGGTTCTAGTTAAACCAGATGACCGATCCGGCTAAACCGGAATACAAGACAAAACCCAACAATCTCTACCTTGGCTTGGATTCCATAAATCTTCAGTGCCACCTTGAGATACCTGGTAATTCTTTCACGCACCCTACTGAAGGGTACGCCTCCGCACACGCTACGACCTAGCGTGGCCACATTTGCCTCCTTTGACCTCAACACCACCGTCTTGAACCTCCGTTTTGCTCTCCATTTGTTGCCACATGCATGCATCTTTGCAACACAATGAACCTAACTTCCATCCGTCAAGACAAAACTGAAGACTTCCTTGAATCCGGATCTCACTAGTACCTTGTGAATCCTTTCTTCTGTCTTCATCTCGGTGTTCTTTCCGTCAAACCTGCAACTGTCCTGTTCTAGCCTGTTCTGGTGGGTTGGCACAGTAC
This sequence comes from Sextonia rubra, assembly GCA_037013555.1. Classification (NCBI taxonomy): domain Eukaryota; kingdom Viridiplantae; phylum Streptophyta; class Magnoliopsida; order Laurales; family Lauraceae; genus Sextonia; species Sextonia rubra. The sequence continues at coordinate 9,228,569 of JASUAD010000007.1, read as the reverse complement.
ATGTGGGTTTGGTATGACTCGATGCTTAAACTGGCTTACTCCGACCTAAACCAGACTACCTTTTCTGAAAAAATTATCTCCATTCAGGACTTCCTGGATTTCCGCTAGATGATATCATTGAAGACCCATCAATCCATCTTCCGATGATCCGTCGCATCTAACTCCACCTGAACCACAGATTCCCCCCCCCCCCCCTGTTATTTGATGTCTCCTTCACTGATCCACCTGAAAAAGCATCCCCTATCAACCTGTAGAGATTTCTGACCAGCTCACCCTCCATGATGACCAATGTTCTATTTCCACCTTCATAACTCATCCCGCTACAATGCACTTACAGCCTTTGAAGTCTAAGGCACACAAAGAAATCCAATTTCTACGTAAACGAGGAACATATATTACATCCATCAGGATTTGAATAACATTATCATACACCTGGATCTCTACCGTTCTTATCTCAAATGCTCATCAATTTGCATTCTCCCCTATAAGAATAAATCCATCAACTATGAGAGTTATTGTCATCAAACCTATCTCTACGCAATCACATGATAGGAAGAATCTGAATCTTAATACCATGAATCATCAACAAGATCTATACCTGTAGTGACCAAACCTGATTCCTTTCGACCGAATGCGAGCTTTCTTGCACACTACCTCCTTCCGATTCTGATTCTTTGCTTTTTCCTTTCACTTTGGCATGTCGCTCCTTCCCGATCCCGTCGACGCAGATCTGAGCTTATCATCAAAGTACTCAAAGCATTTTTTCGATTCATGACAGCAAGTAACACTTTTCAATCATTGCTGTGTCACGGAGTCTCATACTTTATCTTACCAATCCCTGAAGTCGTTTTTCCATCAAATACTTCAATCTGGCCCATGATGCTTGAATCCATTACTATCATCATGAATATGTCAGTTTCTTCAGTCCACCAATTTTCTACCTATCAAACTGCCAATATCTTTTATCTACCTCGTAGATCCCGTCACTGTGAGCACGCTAGAAGAAACGGATTTGAAATCCGACTCCGGATGGCTTCGATATCGCAGAATTAATTCTCTACACTCCAATTGGTCAAACATCCATGTTGACTGTTGACCAGCCCATCTTCTTCCACATACGCAGAGATCTATTCACAACGAGTCCGTAGGCGTAAACGAATCTCCGATCGGACATCGGACGATCAAGATATCACAAAAACAATTTTAGCCATTGAATCTGGTCAAACCTTGCCTTTGACCGTACCTTCGTTGACGTCGGCTGACGTCAGACTGCAATGATACACTGCTGGGCTTTTGCAAAGGACCCAGGTTGGGTTTTCTTGACCCGAAACTGAACGGAACTGCTTGCTAAGCTACTGCACACGGGTCAGAACTAACCCGACCCGAACTGGAAACCTGCACCTATGCTTCTGGGCTTGCACCACAGGTTGGGTCTGGCCCAACCCGAAACCCAAAACCAAAATCTATACTACTCCGCTGGGCTTTTCTTCCACGACGGATCAGGTCAAACAAACCCGACCTGAACCCAGAACCTGGGGACTCGTCTCCTTTAAACCCCCCCTGTTCTGCAACCCAGTTGCAGGCGGAACTAGCAAGAGGCCGTATGCTTCAGATCCGGTGACGGCTTGGCTAGTCCGGCGACCAGCGGCAATGCGCGACTGTGACGGCTACTGCTGTGGGAGTCAGCTGGCAGCGGTGGCCGGGGGCGACAAAGAAACTAAGACCGGATTTGTAGCCCCTCCCCCTTTTTTTTCTTTTCTGGTTTCTAGTTCTATAACCAAACCGGCTCCCCAGTCGTTTTCCTCAGCTGCAATGAACGGTGGCCTAGCAGCGTTGGTGATAGCGAGGCAGCAGCGGCAGACAACATCTTTATTCTCCGGCAACAACGAGGATAGCCCAGCAGCAGCGGCGGTGACTGTATTCTCTCTGATCCAAACCCAACAAGATCCGATCCGTTGATCGCAAATCCAAGCGATCTCAACCTCCCTCTGATACCACTTGTTGGAAAAAGCAGCACAACGGAAACAACCTGCGATCAATGGATCAACCATGATGAACACACAGCAATCATACCATCAAGCAATCACACACATGACATACAGTTTGACGTGGTTCGGTAACTTACCTACGTCCACGGGAGGAGAGAACTCATCTACTATGTTCCAATCTCGATTCCCTCAGGATCTAGGGTTACAGTACATCAATATATAATTTCCGCTTTCTTAGTCACCAAGAAAAATCCATACATAATGACTAAAATACCCCTAACCCTGAGCCTCGATTTTGGCTAAACCAGACGACCGATCCGGCTAAACCGGAATATAAGACAAAACCCAACAACTCCGATATGCTTACCTATGATCAATTCATGTGTACGCACATTCACTTACACCTCTGTTGAATAGGCCTTTTTAACTCTCACCATAATTTTACACTGTTCAGACCATTATTAGGTTTGCACTTAATAAAAAAGAAGTGAATAAAAAACAAACGGGTAATTAAACTTTGAGGTTCTAGAATTTAAAATTAAAAAAATATAAGAGATTTTAAGGAAAAAAGGCCCCCATCTTTTCAGAGAACCTCAAAAAGCCCCTATGTTTTGTATGTTTACTAAAACCTTCCTAATTTGACTGTAGAATAGGAAAGGGTTAGTTCTTGAAGAGAAATGATAGAAATATCCTTCTAGTGGAAACTAACGACCTCTCTATCTGAGTCTCTATACACATTCTCACTCTCCCCGTCTGTGTCACTCCCTTCTCTTGTATTCTTCTCCCATTGGATGATGATGGAGTTGATTTTAATTGCAATATATCCGATATGATTCCTCTGGATATGATTTCGTCAACTTTCGGCATTCGATTTTGATGCATGTTTCTTCTTATTTGTTCCATATCAACCTTTAAGAGACGAGAAAATGGTAAGGCAGCGAGGGGTTATCCAAATCAAAGGATATTTGAACTTTGAAGTGAGATTGTCGTGTTGGTATCACTCCACCATGCATTTCCATCTCGTTAAGATTAGAAACGAGGGCCCCACTCTTGTCAAGCTAGACCATTAAATCATAAATATGAGGCCCACCTCTTGTAAAGCTGGATCATTAAAATAAAAAATGCGGGGCCAGGGCCGACCTAAAGGGGGCCACAGGGGCCATGGTCCCTTTTATGTTTTCTAAAATTTAGGAAAACCTCTTTATATTTTTTCATATTTTTAATTTTTTTACATATGGCCCCCAAAAACTATAAAAACCCTCCTAAATATTTTAAAAATTATATTTATTTTTTATATGTGGCCCTCTAAGAAAAAAAATTAGATAATTGCCCCCCCCCCCCCCCCCCAACAACCACAAAAAAAGCGCGACCCCAGAAAAAATTTACCTCTTGTCAAAGCTAGACTAGAACAAGATGTGATTTAAGGCTGGTATTGACTGTCATATTAAAATGACCATTGGATTCATACAAATGGTTTTCGTCCATCATAATACCTTGATAAATATTACAGCAGTAGGATTGACAAAGAGTTTTCTTCATCAGATTATGATTGCAAGTATGCCACTATAAGCTTCGACGTTTTTCCGTAATAGGCATCTTTGATGGAGGTATAGTGGCGCATGGTTGAGTGGACCGGATGCACAGATCTTTTATTATAGAAAATTTCATGTTGCTGTTCCTCTACGTCTAAATAAATAAAAAGATAATAACATCTATTGGAGCAGCCCAAAGTAGATAATAAGAGTCCCTTTTTTTTTCTGCTTCTAATCTTTCCAAAAAAAAAAGAGTCATTTTTTCCCTTTTTTTTTTTTGTATGAACACCCTTAAGGGCCTGTTTGTTAATTTAACTGATAGAGTGAAATGAAGTGAATGGTAATTTTAAAAGATAAAAAAATAAGATTGGTTAAATCAATCTAATGATTAGATTTTATTTTTTAGTTAAAAAAGAATGTAACTTTTGACTTTTTTGTGTAAAAAGGTAGGAGAATTTTTTTTGAAATGTGATATTTTGATTTGATTCTTTTGAATTATTGTGTGTTGAAATGAAAGATGAATTTAACTTTACAATGAAGGAAAATTAACAAACGGTTCCTAAAGTAGGCTCTTGTGCAGGTTTAACTTAAGGGAAATATAATGTTCTCCTAAAAGCAATTGCAAATGTAATGTAATGTTGTGGGGCCCACTTTCGCCAAGCATTACCTTTTATATTATTTTCATATTATAAAGTGGCACCAACCTTAAGTTTACACTCATTAAATATTCACTCACCGCTGACTTGATTCTAAAAAAAATGTACATACATATCATTAAACTTCAAAGTTATCGGTAGAATAATCTCATAGGGCTTATTTTTTCAGATCTCCCTTTCATGAAAAGCCATTTTCAGTTGCCCTCATCCCAAGTATTAACTTGGATCTAACTGGGCACCACAGATTTTGTTACCACGTCTAATCATAATACATCTAGATGGGGACAAATGGGAATGATTGATTGCTCAAAAGGCCATGACACCTCATGTCCTGTTGAGATTTTTTTGAAATCGAATGAATTTTGTCTTTAACTTCATAAATAACTAATAAACAAGAGGAAAAAAAATTCCCACATCACACAAAACGGCCTAATTTACGCGATACCCATCATATGTTTTTAACATATGGACACATGGCAACTATCTATCACCATTTCCGTTGAATGTAACATGTGTCCATGTTGAAAGGCAAAAGCCATGTTCAAAGGCATAGACCCAACGCCCGTGCTTTAAACATTTAGCGGTAAAATGATCTAAACAAAAAAAAAATAAAAGAGGGATTTCTAAATCATCATATATAAAAAAAAAAGGATATAAGAGGCTAAATCCTCACTCGAAAGATAAAGTGCTCATAGGCTAAGCTAGCCCAATCCTGATTGGGGCTCAGCCCACCTTAGGCCTGGCTTTGATAGGTAAGTAGGGCCTATTTAAGACTTATGTCGAGCTTGAGTTAAGTGATAGAAAGCTCAAAGCCCAATCCGGCCTGTATAAGAAATGCATGTAATTTAATGTAATCAGTATAAAAAATTACTAAAATTGCTACAAAATTGATAAAATAAAACCCGATTCGCTACGGTTCGATTGATTAAATAAGTGGGCTCAAGACTGATTTTTTTAGCTTGTGTTGGGCTTGGGTTGAGCTTGTGCTGATGTTTCTAAAGTCAAGCCGGGCTTGGATAGTAAGTAGGGCCCATTTAATAATTGGACCTGTTTAATAATTGGGTTGAGCTTGGATTAAGTGATAGAAAGCCCAAAGCCCGGCCTGTCTTATGTAAAGAATGCATATAATTTAATGTAATTAGTATATACAATTACTAAAATGGGTGCAAAATTGATTAAAGAAATCCAATTTGGCCCGGCCTGATTGATTAAATGGGCAGGCTACGATTGATTAAATAGGTAGGCTAGGGCATAACTTTTATGGCTCTTGTCAAGCTTGGACTGGGCCTACACCAATGTTTGTAAAGTCTAGTCGGGATTGAATATGCCTTAGCCTAGCCCATGAACTCTCTTACCGGAAGAGTACATATAACTTATGAAAATCTTCAGTCATTTCATAGTTCTAACAAAACATAGAACACGAGAAATCTTCTGCAATAAAATCTTTAATTCGGGTTTACATTCTTTTAATGGCAGTGAGAAATTCGTGGCACTGTAAATTTCTCACTTGTTACCGAATGTTCCATGAGCAAAACTGTTCTATAGCATTAAATACGATCCGAACACGGAACTGTCCTCAAAGAATGTTACCAAAGGGACCTAAGGTAGCAGATATGATTTTATGAATAAACCCCTCTTTTCTTTTGCTTTTTCCTTTCTTTACTACCCATGTGCACAGTGGTGGGACGTTAAATTCAGGTGGCCAACGCAACACTGGCATGGAGCCCATTTAAAAAGACACTTATCTGGACCCAAATCCTTCCAAGATGACTGTTTTTGAGTCTCTGATGAGAGGACACTTGGAAGCACAATGGGCCCTATAAATTGTTGAAACTTAATTGGAAGGAGGAAAAAAAAAGGAAAGAAAAAGCAAAGGATTAGGCCAGCATGATCAATCTGTGGGCCCCAAATTTATGCGGCTTGGTCTAACATGTTGCTTTGACAATCGGCCACCACTGTTCAATTAGCATGTTGATGTCTCCTATGTTCACCCATCAGCACGGCCCAGTTTGCAAATATAATAATTTGGTTGGAGAGATCCTGGGAGTTTATTGTGGCAGAAATTTTTCCTTTCTGAATTGGAGTCCGGATCGGAAAACCCCATGGTGACGCCACGGTTACCATAAGGGATTTCCTTGTGTAATCCCAATTCTTTGATTTGGAATTCCTTTGAGTGGCCCACCTCTCAAAGCCATAAATATCTCTTAAAGAAAGGAGTCCAGATCATCTTCCTATCTAAAATCTCTAAAATTTCTCCCTCTGTCAAAACCGGTTTAAATTTAAAATCAAAACTAAGTGCCGAAATTGCAATCGATTTAGAAATTGAGCTCTAATTTTGAAATTAATTATATCCCATTTGTATATGAGTTTTTTGTAAGCACCCCATATGGTTTACAGGATTTGTAAATAAGCCCCCATGGTTGTAGTATTTGTAAATTGCCCACTTCCTTTTCATTTTAATAACTTTTGTGTCCCAAAAACTAATAAACTTTCAACCACCATAATTTTTTAGAGTGAAATGACACTTTTGCGTATCTCTTTTATCCATAGATGCATAATTTTAAAAGCATGGTATTTTTTTTTCTCTTGTGACATTATGAGTTGCATTTAGTGGGAGAGCATATATATATCCTATATAAATCTAATCCTCTCAATCTATAACCCATTTTATTAAGTCTAAATCTATCGTGATGACAATTAACACATATACTTATAATCAATTCTAATTTATCCTATCTATATATAGCCTAGCATTTGTTAGATGAAAGTTTTAAAAGTCATGATTAGACTTTATATGCATGAGAGAGTTATTTAGAGAGGGCATTATTTTCTTAAAGTTTAAATAATCTTAAATTAAAAAATCTCTCCCTCAAGCCAAAGTCAGTTGAGATAGAAAAGAGTCTTATCTTCCAAAAGGCCAAAATAATTTGAAATCCCTAAAATCTCTCTCAAATTGTAGTTCAATTTACAAATCAAATCCTATTACCTTCGTATATTATAATTACGATGCTTTTCTTCTGCCCTCTATTCAACAGGAAAAGACTTACTAAATACACTCATCATTTGTAAGGTGCATAAGCAATTAGTAAGTGGCAGACCTCAGATTTTTCACTGGGGAGGGGACCCAAACAACTAATTGGCTTTTAAGGGCAAATCCAAAAGTTTTCAAGTTGGTTTTGAAAGCAAACCCAAATGTTTCGTGTGGGTAAACCTAGTAACTTGCAATACACTAATACATTTACAGATTTACTTGAGGAACCAAGTCATCGGGTAGTTTTCCTCACAAGACAGGACCAGGCCCAATCCATAATGTGTTGTGGCTATTCCAAAATAGCACACAAAACCCCTTGAGTTACATCCAATCCTGGGAGTTTTTATCGATCGGAATGGACTGATGGTTTTTTCAATATATATAGAAAAACTGAAGGTTATATAATGGGTTAGAATATTTCTATAAAAAAAAGTTGTATAGATTGTTGGCTATAAATGAAGAGTAATTTTTTGGTACAAGGTGCCTCGCATGACACTAAGCCACATATTTGCCCAAATATTCCAACAGTATGTGCGAGGCACCTCGTATCTGAAAATTTCTCATAAATTAAAGGGTTAAAGGAATGAAATTGACCCGAACTCTTGATATCTTGACTACACATTTTTTTCGTTTATACAGTGCTCGTATTTAAAAGAAAATGGTTAAAATTGAAAAAAGATGTTCATGTTAAAAAAACAAGCCCCATATTATCTTCACTCTAAATGGGAAACTAGGAGTGTACACAGTTCGGATTGGATCGGATTGAGCCTAATCCACTATCAAATTATTACCTATGGATTGATAATTTTGTAATGCATAACAAACTAATGCTTATTAAAGGTCAAACCAAACCAAATTGGGAATCAACAGTTCAGTTCAATTCAAATAAAACCGTTCGATCCACTAGGTAACAAGAAAAAAAAGACCACCAATATGGAACATTAAAACAAGCCATAAACTACTACATATGTGATCCTAAAATCTAAGAAAAAAATCACAAACTCAAATACTCAAATGGTTAGCAGTCAAGAGGCATATTCTATACAATTTCCATACTAAACATTAAAGAACAAGTTTGAAACAAAGAGAAATAAAGTTCCTAAAAAAAGCAATCTTCCTAAAAAATCAAATTCAAAACAATCCAAATCCAACCAAGTAAAAACAACACAAACCCATTTTTCTACAATAAGAAAAAACGCCTAATTCATCAATGATCTACATAACCTAGATTGGAGAAATTTAAATTGCAAAGTGGGGGGTATGTAAGCTAGTACCTTAATCAAAAGGGATTTGGTTTGGGTTGGGTGTTTTGATTGGAAAATCAATGGGTCGGATGAGAATTATTGGGCTTAGTATAGAACTTGTTTAGGCCGCTTCAACAATGAAATAGATTCCAAAGGTGACCATGCCAGTTCAAAGGCCTGGAAGGGCATGCCTTAATTGGTTGCTCAGCATCGAATACTTCCTCTCGTTTCTCCTCTTGAAGAACTCCCAAGCCTAGAAGGGTGAGAAAAAGAAGAAGAGTGAGAGGAGAAACACTAAGTCGCCCCAAATCATAATAAGATGCAATTTTCTTGTGTTTGACCCAGTTCCTTTTATGTTTCAAACTTTCAGTGGGTCACGAAACAGTGGCCTAGTTGATGTTTTAGGTCAAAAAATATATATATATTTATAAATATTTATATTATATATTATATATCAACTATTCGGTTCGGTTTCATTTCATAGACAAAGGATAAAATCCGTCACCAAATAATTACTAACATATTAAGATTTTTTCAATCATCACTATACCATTAACCATTGGTTCGATTAAGGAACCACGGATCAGATCGATTTGGTTCCGTTCGGTATACCCCTATAGGAAACAAATGAATATGTTGAGTTAGGTAGGAAATAAAACCCTCAAGGGTTTCATTTAGCCTGAGATAGACTATACGTAACCTATTGATTGGACTTGTGTGCCTCTAATTAGGCTCAATCCACCCGCATTTCTTATCAGACGGATCAGATCGGCATTTGGAGTCATGTGAGGGGTAGTTTGGAAATTTCCTTTTAACAACTTTTTCCAACTTTTACCCTTCCTGCAGGCTAGTAGGTTCAACGTCCCCCCACACTGCCAGCTGCTCCACGAGTTACATCACATCAAGTAATAAGATAAGATTAGTATCCTGAGAGGTATGGCCCACTACCAATTCCAATTGTTTAGGGATTATTACTGTATGGAAGCTCTTAAACTTGACAAATACAAAAAAATTGTCCAACAAAGATTATTTACCACACAACTATTTGTACAAGAAAGGACACCCAAAAAATATTTATTTTACCAATAAACTTATGATATCCTAAAGAAACACGATATCAAATTGCACGATATCCTAAAAATGTAGGATATTATATGGTTCGATATCCTACTAAGTTAGGATATCAAACTCTACAATATCCTAACGATGTAGGATATCAAAAAAATTCAAAATTTTTTCACCTCTTTCCTCAAACTTACAGCTTATTTTTTCCAAGAAACTATGTTTCATCTTCATCATTTCTGCATTTTTTGGCTTCTCGTATTAGGGCTCTTCGTTTTCTATCATCTACAGATTATCTATTTCGATCATCACAAGAGGTATGTAGCCTTTATCTCATTTTTTAAGCATAGATAAATCAATTTATATGGTGTAAAAAACCCCCTTTTCAGTTATTTTAATTGAAATTATAAAATCACTTAACAAGATTTAAATCCTTACATATAATGTGAAACCTATAAGAGAATGTCTCCTTATATATGATGGATGATAGTTTTATGTTGATTTTGAAATTGGTGGATTTTCCAATGAACCGATGGGGTTTATTGTTGAGTTTGGGACATTGTAAGTTATCCTCTACAAATGTTTAGTGGAGTAGTATGAGTTTTGAACCAAGGCGTGGGCCATCTAGCCTTTAATTCTATATCTTTATGGAGCTTTATGTGACTACACTCACATTATAGAATATTTACGGTCCACCTCTTAAATTATGTGGGATCTAATACAAATCCTGAAATTTATAGGAGGGAATATGATGGGAATGTCATGCTATTAATAACTAGGTATGAGAAAAAATTATATCCTTCTCAATAGTCTAAAGAGCTTCACAGTTTTGCAATTTCCCACTATTAGATTTTTTTTGTTTTGCTTGATCATTAGATAGACTAAATTATCATGCTTAAATCTAATTGTGGATATTGGTGTGATAAGTCACAAAAAGTACGTGAATGAGGGTTTTAGTGTTTGATGAAAATACTAAGCTATAGTTCCTCACCATCACTATAATTAAGAAATGATCCCAATTGTTACTTTGGAGAGAAGTCCCTCACGACTGAGGTGATAATGTTTATGCATTTATATTGATTCCCTATATATTAATTCTCTCACCTCCATATCTTTCACCTTTAACCTCTATAATAGCACGTTAGTAAAGTATAAATTACTTTGAATTCTTATGTTTTATATTGAAAACTAAGAAGCTAATAATTATTTAAAAAAAAAAGCCTTTAGTCTTTTGAGGTATTATTTTTGTGGCATATATTGTTTTTATAAATATCATAATATAGGATTTGATTGTATAATCTGTTTTATAATTAACACAGATTCTCAATCTGTTCCAAAAAGATGACCACTATTTTTATTGATAAAATCCGAATTTGTTCGATATCCTACATCATTAGTATATCACAGAGTTTGATATCCAACTTTAATAAGATATCGAACCCCGCGATATCATACTTTTTTAAGATATCACACAATTCGATATTTTTTTAGTGTCCTTTCCTAGATGAACAGCAATGTGGTAAATAACTTTTGGTGAACAGTTTTTGGATATTTGTCTAGTTTAAGGGCTTTAGTGCGGTTATAATCCCAACTATTTATAACCAATGTCATTTATCTACCCATCAAGTCGCAGGTTTCACAGTAAGAAGATTAGTTCCCTAATCAAATAAGATTAAAAGAATGCAACCGAAATTAGGGAAATAAAGATGAAATCAGGAACCAATTCCAATTACAGGGAGATTTTGTTTGGAGTTGTAGACACATGTCAGCGAAATAATTTCCTTTGTATGATTTAGATTTCATTTAGTATGCTTATTAAAGGATTTAAAAACCTGAAACCAAATAATCAATCCATGGGTCAAAACCATTTTTCATGTATTATTAAATTAAAACTCAGTATATATGGTACAACATCCATCATTCTTCGGAGTTAATAGCATCCTGTGGAGTGTGGACTAGAGAGTCCCATAAATCCTTCTGCAAGGGCAGTGGATGAAATTATCACTGTAAGCCATTTCGATTTTTATTAATGGGCAGTATTGTACCATTTGTTACTGTTAGCCCCCACCCCACTTCAGAAAAAAAGAGCAGAAATTCTAGACGCACAACCCTTTTTACAACCGGTTTCATAACCGGCTGAGATGGCATGCCAGTGTGGAATGACTAGGCCCCACTTGTATTTTTTGTGCTACAGCTATTGAAATGAGAAACCAGCCCCACTTGTGTTTTAAGTTGTGCTGCAACTATTGAAACGAGAAACTAAGGGTGGGAAAAAAAGAAAAGAAAAGAGAGAGAAGGGGAAAACCCTGACGCAGAAAGAAGAAGCAAAGGTAGGCACTACTCCAGGCCAGCAGCTATGAAGAAACCAAGCCTTCCTAGCCCTTGCTAACTGATTCTCTCTCCCTAATCACAGAAGATTTAACCCAGCCCTGCTTACAGAGTCTTCCTAACCCCTGCTCACACTGTCTCGCTGTTGCCTACTAGGTATTTTCACCTTCGCAGCTAGGATGAAAAGTCAACAAGGATTAGGCTTCAGATAGGGGATGGCTCTTTCCCGCTTTCTTTTCTTTTATTTTTTGTTTTTTTTTTTCATGTTGTTGCTTCACCGGTGGCACCAAATAAAGGTGGCACCGGATATTGGGGACAGGATGTTGGGCACCAAATAGAGGCGCTCATTGGTTCAAAGGAGATAGGAGGGGATGGACTGGAATCTGTTGATTTTTGCTAGATTTTAAGATGGGATGGGTTAATAGGGTCTTGGTTTTTTTTTTTTTTTTTTTGTGGGGTTGTGTGTGGTGGGGGGGGGGGGGGGGGTGTGTTTTGTTTTGCTTCCACCTTTTTGAGTTTTTTGCATCTTTTTGTTGTTTTTGTAAATTAATAATATTAGGTGAAAATGTGGTTTTTTCTTTGCTAGACGTTGGGATGGGCTCCAATTCCGGGTTTTTTTTTTGTTTTAATTCCACCTTTTTTAGTTTTCTGTAATGTGAGAATTTTTATTTTTTATTTTTGGTTTTTGTAAATTATAATGCTAGGTGATTGTTAAGGCTTTCTCTGGATCTTGTTGAAGAGGAAGAAGTGAGTAGGATGTTTACTTACTAACATTGATTAATTGTAATGGATTGATTAATACTAATGGTAAGAAGTGTTCAACCACAAGTGAATTGTTAACAATGAGTTTTAATTCAACACAGGTCTTGCTGTCACTCAATTGGTAGAAAAGAAGGTAAAATATGTTCAAGTAGGCTTCTTCTTCTTCTAATGACAAATATATTTGTTTTTGTCAATTATGTGGGATTTTGAGGTGTTTTTCAACGGTTTAGATTGTGGGGTTGTGTTGGATTTGGAAAGTAATCTAGGCACTTGTTCATTTCTAATATCATTTTGAATTCTAGTTTGAAAATTTTCTCTCTGATATAATCTAAAAAGTTATTCTAATTTCATCAACATATGTATATGTAGATTGTCTCTCTATATGAAAACCGTATTGTTTTTTAATGTCGTCTTCGAGTATGTGATCCACATTAAATCTTCAACTTTCTCATATATAATTTCTATAAATATTTTGATCCAAAATTTATTTTATTTGCTTCGTTTGAGTTCTTAGGTCAAGAATTTGTAGGAAAGCCATCGCCGTATCCATTATAGAATTTAGAATGGAGCCAAAGTGCCCATGTGGATATGGATGTATGATTTTTAAGATTTCTCGTATAGCATCTAATCTTGGACAGAAATTTTGGAAATGTCCAGATTTACATGTAAGTGTTTACCCATTTCATTTCCATAATTTATTTTTTCATTTTCATTCAAATATTCAATTTTATATTTGATATAAATTTGTTTGTAGGGAGAAAGAGATTGTGGATTGTTAATTTAGATGGATGAAGTTGTCTCTGAACATATTCCTAACCAAAGCTCAGGACATAAACAAGATGATATTAGAATAGAAGAAATGAAAACAAAACTTGAAGAGCTTAAGCAAGAGATGAAGTACGAGATTCGAGTATTGAAAGAAAGTATAGAAGTTCAAAATATGCAGCAACGACCTAAAAATTTTCGTGCTTATGTGTTAATGATTTTTTTACTCTTTCTTGCATATGTATGGAGTGGAACTTATGGTAGAGTAGGATAGTGTTGATTTACCCTTCATGTGGTGACTTTTTTGTTTTGTCCTTGCAAGCCAAATGGTATATGCGTTATCAAATTTTTGTGTTTGTTAGCATTGGCTAATAGTGAAACTGCTATTTAAAACAAATTGTTATTTAAAGACTTCAAGGTGATGAGGTTGTTCTAATATTGTGTTTCTGTCTTGCTGGAACTTGTTACGATTGATGAATGATGGTGAAAATGTTGAAGTGTATTTATGGTAATCAATAGGAAATATAGTTAGGGATGAGATCGTGACTGAGGCCTAATGGAGGTGAATGCATGATAAAATTTTAGGCTAGTTCCAAGATCGAGAAAGGCAAAAGATTTACTAAAAATGATACATACATGGAATCCAATATCTTAAAAGTTGGCTTTACAAATGCACAATGCTCATTCTGGGAGGCAAGCTTTATGCTGCCTTTTAGACTAAAGTTGGATGACTTTTGTGTTTTCCTTTACTGGCTGAGAGTAAACCAGATTAACGAATTTTTTTGTAAGTTTAGTAGATCAAATTAAGAGCTTGGCTTTCAGTAGTCTAGAATTATTTATCAGTCCACTACTGTTTGGTTTCCAGACATGTAAAAATGGACAGTACCCAATTCCAAATGAGCTAGTAATCTCTATCTCTAAAAATGTTGTTACAACTACTCAATAGCAAAGACTCTAGTAAGGAATTCTTACAAATACCTGTCCCTCGGATGGTGAACATATCAATTTTCATTTCTTTTTAGCACTGCTCATGTTTTGTTAAACCATTCTCAGTTTAGAATTGGAATGCTTTTTCTCGAACAAGGCTAGCTCTTGTGACTGGGGCAGATCACTGTAGCCAATTTAACTTGATAGACTTAGCTAGGTATAATAAAAAAAGAGACAATGTTCTTTTGTTTGGGTTCTCTTTGGGCTACCAGTCTCTATATATTAGAGGCACTAAATTAACGGTGGTGATTGCTGATTAAAAAAGCCCATATGAAAAGAGAGTTGTTGTTCCTAGTGAATAAGGAATTGTATTTATCTAATGCAATTTCACTTCTCCCCCAAAGTTAAAACTCATACAATTTTCTCCCGAAAAAGCAAAAACATGAACAAACCCTCCACGGAGGATTTTTATCTTTCAAAGTGTGAGACATGAATGTAGAATTCTTCACTACTGCAAAACAGGAAAATTTGTGGATTTTGATTTTTCAAACATAATTCCCTCTGCTCTAAAAATAGAAATCTACATTTGTAAAACTCTCTTGTTGCACAAACATATCTCAAATTGTTAAAAGAAATTTATAGACAACAATGTCATTCAACCCAGTTTCTAGACAATAATGTGCTCTTTGTTGAGCCTGCATCTATTGGGTGTGCTGTCTGGTATGTGACTCCAATAGGTTTTACTTCACTAGTATTGAATCGTAGAAGCTGCATTAAAGCATATCCCAAGAAAGCTCCCTTACCCATCGGGTTCAAACAGCTTATTATTTGGAATGGTATTGAGAATGCTATCCACACAGGGATCAAACCGCTTGTTCAAATAATACAACACCATCTCCAAATATAGAATCAAAAGCATAAAGTAACTGAGTACTCAAAATATGTTGTCACAACCCGAGCCCAGGGAACGGGGGTCAGAGGAACTCTAACCAATGACACACGTACTCCCGTGCATGTACACCTAGACCCCATCCAGGAATACACACACAAGGGATCAATCACACGTGCAAACCACTGTACGCGGAAGCTGTACGTATCAAGGCATACCACAAAATACCAAAAGACAATGGGAGATCACAAACTATCATGAACTGATAACAATAACAATTACAGGAACGTATGACAAATAAAGCGGGCTTACAACAATCCAAAAATCAAAATACAGGTATCACTCAATGCCCACTTTACAAGTACAGAAAATCCCCTCAAGAGACTCCAACACAAAGAATGGGGAAAACAAAATGATGCAAACCGTACTCTGGAGGATGGATCAAGTCCACTCCTCTAGGCCGGAGGGGGCCTCGCAAGCCTCTCCTGGAGTCGGGTCGACCGACGCAGGATCGGAAGAGGGATCTGAGCCTGCAACACACAAAGACAACGAATAAGTACAACGACTTAGCAAAGTATAAGCAACAAGACGATAACACGAATTGCATCTAAAGTGAGCAATAGTCATGATGCAGGATCTACAGAAATCATGTTCGTATACGAAACAAATATGCAAATGAATAAGCATGCTGTAAGAATCATAAACAGATAACATTCAAAGTGGCTACTACATTGGCCATTTTCTCCCTTACGAGAGCGGACGGAATGAGAACACCAGCGACCGGGCCAGGGCACGCGTGGGTCTCTAGTTCCCGGGGTCCGGAGTCCCAGGACGGAAACACTCTGCAGAGGCAAACACATAACTAAACCAAAGTTAACCCCGTCGGGTATCCTAAGGCTGAGGCTCAGTAGTGCCAATACCAATCACAATCAAGCGGATGATGCACCTCGATCACTTATCACTTATCACTTATCACTTATCATGTCACTTATCATACTGAACGAACAATAGGAAGTGCATCACATAAACTGATACTGAATGCAAATACTGAATGCATAATACGGATACTGATACGGATACGAAATGCAATACAGATACTGAATGTACATAAACTGATACTGATACTGATACTGATACTGATACTGATACTGATACTGATACTGATACTGATACTGATACTGATACTGATACTGATACTGATACTCCAGTGGAGCAACGGTAAACACAATACACAATAATAGAATGGTTCCGCCCGGGCTTCGCTCTGGGGTTGCTGCATTTCCCACAGAATCGAGAGGTCCAGCGCAGAACACATAAGAGGGCATAACCGAAATCAATATGCTGTACAAATCAGAATGCTTATGCGAATCAAGGTCCATTACAAACTAATCCTACACTAGTTATCCAGTGTCTCTAACCGTGCATGTTGATGTAGTTTTAAGTTGTTCGATGCACCATTGTCTAGTGTTGCAGTGTCTGGAGTGTGCACCGAAGTCCTTTAAACCAACACCCATGGGGAGGTGCTAAACAACTGGATAACAAGCATGAATGATTCACAGCCCTTGAGATCATTCATGTCACTCAAACATTCCATTGGGCATGTCCAGGTTAGCTACATTCTAACATGAAAGTCATATACGGTCTTTTGCTTACACCTAGTCCCTTTTCATTTACTTCTCCAAGGTCTCACGGTGTAGCCGTAGGTAACCGTACGGCTTAGCCGTGGCATCTTACGGCTTAGCCGTAACATGCACTGCGGCTGAGCTGAGGTTTCCCAAATATCCCTTCGGATTTACGGCTCAATCGTATTTTGCTCTACGGCTCAGCCGTATCCTGGTCCACGGCTTAGCCGTAAGACAATGTACGGCGTAGATCAGGCTGGGCCGTAGAAGAATGTCAAATTGCCAACATCCAGTTATTTTCAGCTAACAGTCTGTACTGTTCTACGGTTTGGGTTACGGTTGGGTCTCGGCTTAGCCGTAAGCCATTTTACGGCTTAGCCGTAGCACATTTCACGGCTTAGCCGTGAGTGCACGGACTCATTTCCCTGAAATTGTCACAGTCATACAGAAAGTGTGCAAAACAGCGGGAAACAGAAACAAAACAGCAAAATGAGCTGAATAGAGCTGTTTAATGCTGAGAAACACAATGAAGCATAAAAACACAACAATCAAATCACTATCAATCGGTGTTCACACATCTTGGGCTTATACTTGCCTCACGGACGAAATCCACACGTTGATTGGCTCAGTCCACCGGGAAACACACGCAAACAAGCTCCTTCCTTCCTCCCACAAGCAATCGAACAGAGAAGGAGAAGGAGAGAAAGAGAGCTGACGAGAGAGAGAAGAGCTGGAGCGTGAGAGAGAGTGAGCTGAGAGACGATCGAGAGAAATGGGAGAGTTGGTGGGATATTTATACATAATTTGAGTCTAAATTACATTTAAGGCCAAATAGCTTATACAAATATCAGTTTGAGTCAAATGACGGTCCAACAAAAGCAAACGAACTCATTCGGATCCAAGACAGTTACGACAATCGACAAGCTCGACGAAATACACGCGCTGATGTCAAAATGACGCAAAACTGACAAAGTCAATCAAAAGCCAAAATTACGAAAAAGGGCTCGATCTACTTAGACCAAGTCAAACTCAACCCAACGATCTCTCTACGAGTCAAAACCAAAGGAAACAAAATCGAAACACTCTTAGCAATAAAAACACACGCAATTACCCACTAATCCGGGTCAACTCGGGTCGGAGTGTTACATCCTCCCCTACTTGGACATCATTCCGTCCTCGGAATGAAAGCGTACCTGAGCAAACAGATAAGGATACTGACGCGCCATCTGATCTTCTAATTCCCACGTGGCTTCATCAGGTCCATGATGTTCCCAAAGTACCTTGACCCATCGGATAGTCCTCGTACGCAAGAGCTGTTCTCTGGTCCCAACAATACGGAGCGGACGCTCAACGTAGGACGCATTAGGTTGCATCTGAATATCATCGTATCGAATCACGTGCGTCGGGTCTCGAACATACTTGCGAAGCATAGACACATGAAAAACGTCGTGCACTCCAGAAAACTCCACGGGTAGAATCAATCTGTACGCTAGATCTCCAATCCGGCTCTTGATCTCAAATGGACCCACATATCTTGGCGCTAACTTTCCCTTCTGACCGAATCGTACTGTACCTTTCATCGGTGAGACCTTCAGGAATACCCAATCTCCAACCTGAAATGTCAAGGTTCTTCTTCTCGTATCTGCATAGCTCTTCTGTCTCGATCGGGCAATCTTCAAATTGTCAATAACTTTCTGAACTTTCTCTGTAGTCTCAGCAATGATCGTCGGTCCGTGAAAACTCCTTGTTCCAACTTCTTCCCAGCAAACAGGACTTCTACATTTCCGTCCATACAAAGCTTCATAGGGTGCCATTCCAATACTCTCGTGGAAGCTATTGTTATACGCGAACTCGCACAACGAGAGATGCAAATCCCATTCTTTCTCGAAATTCAGCACACTGGCCCGTAACATGTCCTCAAGCGTCTGAATAGTTCGTTCCGACTGTCCATCAGTCTGCGGGTGATACGCCGTACTAAAGCTCAACTTCGTTCCCATGGCTTCCTGAAATGCTCTCCAAAATGAAGAAACAAAGCGGCTATCTCGATCTGACACAATTGACACGGGCGTACCATGTAGTCTCACGATCTCATCAACGAACTTCTTCGCCATCTCGGAAAATGTCATGCCTTTCTTGAATGGAAGAAAATGGGCTGTCTTCGTCAGTCTGTCCACGATCACCCAAATGGCACTGTTCTTCTTGCTCGTCAGGGGTAAACCCGAAACAAAGTCCATCGAAATGTGCTCCCATTTCCACTGGGGAATGTGCAATGGATGTAAGGAACCTGGAGGTCTCTGATGGTCAGCTTTCACCTTTTGGCAAGTCAAACATCTGGCAACAAACCCAGCAATTTCTCTCTTCATATTGTTCCACCAGAATCTGTCCTTGAGAGCTCGGTACATCTTCGTACTTCCAGGGTGCATAGAGTAACGTGCATGGTGTGCTTCGGTCATCAAACTCTCTTTCAAAGCTTCTACTGCTGGCACACATAATCTGCTCCTGAAATACAAGACATCGCCCTCCAAACGAAAGTCTGGTCGATCTGCAATGCTATCCCGAATTCGCTTCAACATCGCATCTTCGAACTGCTGGTCTTTGATACGCTGAATGATGTCAGGCTGAAAGCTCACTGTGCTGGCAAGGGTCAAACAATTCTCCACCGATTGCAGTTCCACTGGCTGTGCATGCCTCACAAAATAAAGGCTATCCAAGGCCTGAAGAATCTCCGGTTTCCTACTCAAGGCATCTGCAACAACATTGCCTTTCCCTGGATGGTACTTGATGGGGAAATCAAAATCCTTGATCAACTCAAGCCACCTTCGCTGTCTCATATTCAACTCGGACTGCGTGAAGAGATACTGTAGACTATGGTGATCTGAATGCACTTCAAATGTCACGCCATACAAATAATGTCTCCACATCTTCAACGCAAAAACGATGGCTGCCAACTCTAAATCGTGCGTAGCATAGTTCTTCTCGTGCTCCCGAAGTTGTCTCGAGCCATAGGCAATCACTTTGCCGTGTTGCATCAAAACACATCCCAAACCGACTCGAGAAGCATCAGAGTAAATCATAAATCCTTCATGCCCATCCGGTAACGTCAAAACTGGAGCCGAAGTAAGCTTCTCCTTCAACATCTGGAAATGGCGCTCACATTCGTCCGTCCAAAGAAAAGGAACATTCTTCCTGGTCAAGCGAGTCAACGGGGCAGAAATCTTGGCGAAATCTTGAATAAAGCGACGATAATATCCTGCTAATCCAAGAAAACTCCGTATCTCCGTCACTGTCTTCGGGCTGGGCCAACTCATCACTGCCTCAACTTTCGTCTGATCCACTGCCAACCCATCTCGTGAAATGGTGTGACCAAGAAAAGCTACCTGCTCGAGCCAAAAATCACACTTCGACAATTTAGCATATAATCGATGCTCTTTCAACAACTGTAAGGCTCGACGTAGATGTTCCTCATGCTCCTCTGGGGTCTTCGAATACACCAAAATATCATCGATAAAGACCACCACAAAACGATCCAGAAAAGGAGCGAAAATCCTGTTCATCAAGGCCATAAAGGCAGCAGGCGCATTGGTTAATCCAAATGGCATCACGAGAAACTCAAAATGTCCGTACCGTGTCCTGAAAGCAGTCTTCACAATGTCTTCTTCCTTCACCCGAAGTTGATGATACCCTGACCTTAGATCAATCTTGGAAAAATAAGCGGCACCTTGGAGTTGGTCAAACAACTCATCAATACGCGGCAATGGGTATTTGTTCTTGATCGTCACTTTGTTCAATCGCCGGTAGTCGATACACATCCGCAAAGTACCGTCCTTCTTCTTTACAAACAGCACTGGCGCTCCCCACGGTGACACACTCGGCCGTACGAAACCCTTCTCCAAAAGATCTTGTAATTGCGTCTTCAATTCGAGTAACTCAGCAGGGGCCATACGATAAGGAGCTAAACTAATGGGTGCTGTACCGGGCACTAGGTCGATCGCAAACTCTACATCTCGGACAGGGGGTAACTCGGGTACTTCCTCCGGAAATACATCCGGGAACTCACGTACTACCGAAATATCGCTCAACTGCTTCACCTCCTTCTTCTCCGAGACGAAAGCAAGAAATCCTGCACAACCTCTGCGTATCAAACGATCCGCCTTGCATGCGGAGATGACACGCCTCGGGCATCTCTCCTGATTGCCCTCGAAACGAAACCCCTTCGCAAAATCGAAATAAATCGTCCTGTTGTAACAGTTAACACAGGCACGATACCGCGCTAGCCAGTCCATTCCAAGGATCACATCGAAATCCAACATGGACAACAAAATCAAATCAACTGGCAGCTGGCGACCTTCAATCACCACGTCGCACTGAGGGTAGTATACACTACACTCCACTCTCTTGCCCACAGGAGTGGACACCACTAGCAAATAGGGTAGCGGCTGAGGGGGTTGCGGTAACTGTTCCGTAAAACGAGGTGCAACATACGAACGCGTAGATCCCGAATCAAATAGTGTATGTGCTTCAGCTCGGGCAATAAGAACTTTACCTTCCACCACTTTCGCATCTTCTGCATGATCATGAGAGGCTGCATACACACGAGCAGTCTGACGCTGGGGCTTCTGGCTTTGGCGAGACGGATGGGGGCTGTTCGAAGCTGCTGAACTGAGAGACTTAGATGACCCCATAGATCTAGATGACTGAAGAGGCCTAGCTGTCGGGCACTGAGCTATCTTATGCTCCCTCGATCCGCAACTCAAACAAGCTCCGGACTTCTTCCAACATTTCTCCGTCGGATGTCCCAATCCACAAAACTCGCATCTGCTCCCAGAGAAACTCGAAGTGCCTTGCTTCCCTTTCCATTTCTTCTGACTCTGTCCCCTGGAACTCATAGGTGCACTCCTCTTAAAGTCCATGGCTCTCTCTGCTAGGTGGTTGGCTTCCGCAGCGTGTGCTCTGTCGACCGCATCATCAAAAGTAGCTGGTCTCTGAAAAGCAGTCACAAAATTCGCGTATCTCGGATGCAGACCAGAAATAAAACGATTCACCTTCTTCTCCTCGGTATGGATCATGTCCTCAGCAAAATGGGACAATTGGGTAAAGCGGTGAATGTACTCTGAGACGGTCAGCTGCTGCTGCTGTAAGGCCAGAAACTCAACCTCCTTCACACGCCGGACATGAGCAGGAATGAACTTTCTTCTGAACTGCTTCTGGAACGTCTCCCACACTGTTTCACTCGGTATGGTCAAATAGGCTGCACTGACACTCTTCCACCACGTCTTTGCTACCTCTCGAAACATCGAGGCCGTAAGCAGAACCTTCTGCCGGTCATCACAAACAATGGTAGAAAAAAGATCTCCGGTATGCTCTAGCCACTGATCAGCCTTCAATGCATCTTCATTACCATAGAACTCTGTGGCTCCACGTTTCCTGAATTTGTCGTACAACACATTCGGATCGCTCTCCTTGGGCGGAAAGACCACTTGCTGCTCTGCAGGCCGAACTGGCGTTTGACTCTGTCGGTCTACGATCGAAACGACCTGCGCTTGCAACGAATGAATCGCCTGTAGCATAGTCAAGAAGCGCTCGTCGAAATTCACGAGTGGCTGTGGAGCGGCTGACCCACTCTCGTTATCTCCCTGATCATTGTTGTTGTGTGTTCCAGATCCCGATGCCATAGCCTGCAAAACACAAAAGTCAATCTGCTATCCCACTCGGTAACTCACACAGACTCACAAGACAAGGAGACCACACACAACAGTCCAAACTGGACTACGAAATCTCACCACGTCCTATATGCCTACATGCTTACACACTAAGATAGAGACAATGCCCTGAGAGACAAAGCTCTGAGAGACAATGCTCTGATACCATACAATACGTATGTCACAACCCGAGCCCAGGGAACGGGGGTCAGAGGAACTCTAACCAATGACACACGTACTCCCGTGCATGTACACCTAGACCCCATCCAGGAATACACACACAAGGGATCAATCACACGTGCAAACCACTGTACGCGGAAGCTGTACGTATCAAGGCATACCACAAAATACCAAAAGACAATGGGAGATCACAAACTATCATGAACTGATAACAATAACAATTACAGGAACGTATGACAAATAAAGCGGGCTTACAACAATCCAAAAATCAAAATACAGGTATCACTCAATGCCCACTTTACAAGTACAGAAAATCCCCTCAAGAGACTCCAACACAAAGAATGGGGAAAACAAAATGATGCAAACCGTACTCTGGAGGATGGATCAAGTCCACTCCTCTAGGCCGGAGGGGGCCTCGCAAGCCTCTCCTGGAGTCGGGTCGACCGACGCAGGATCGGAAGAGGGATCTGAGCCTGCAACACACAAAGACAACGAATAAGTACAACGACTTAGCAAAGTATAAGCAACAAGACGATAACACGAATTGCATCTAAAGTGAGCAATAGTCATGATGCAGGATCTACAGAAATCATGTTCGTATACGAAACAAATATGCAAATGAATAAGCATGCTGTAAGAATCATAAACAGATAACATTCAAAGTGGCTACTACATTGGCCATTTTCTCCCTTACGAGAGCGGACGGAATGAGAACACCAGCGACCGGGCCAGGGCACGCGTGGGTCTCTAGTTCCCGGGGTCCAGAGTCCCAGGACGGAAACACTCTGCAGAGGCAAACACATAACTAAACCAAAGTTAACCCCGTCGGGTATCCTAAGGCTGAGGCTCAGTAGTGCCAATACCAATCACAATCAAGCGGATGATGCACCTCGATCACTTATCACTTATCACTTATCACTTATCATGTCACTTATCATACTGAACGAACAATAGGAAGTGCATCACATAAACTGATACTGAATGCAAATACTGAATGCATAATACGGATACTGATACGGATACGAAATGCAATACAGATACTGAATGTACATAAACTGATACTGATACTGATACTGATACTGATACTGATACTGATACTGATACTGATACTGATACTGATACTGATACTGATACTGATACTGATACTCCAGTGGAGCAACGGTAAACACAATACACAATAATAGAATGGTTCCGCCCGGGCTTCGCTCTGGGGTTGCTGCATTTCCCACAGAATCGAGAGGTCCAGCGCAGAACACATAAGAGGGCATAACCGAAATCAATATGCTGTACAAATCAGAATTATTATGCGAATCAAGGTCCATTACAAACCAATCCTACACTAGTTATCCAGTGTCTCTAACCGTGCATGTTGATGTAGTTTTAAGTTGTTCGATGCACCATTGTCTAGTGTTGCAGTGTCTGGAGTGTGCACCGAAGTCCTTTAAACCAACACCCATGGGGAGGTGCTAAACAACTGGATAACAAGCATGAATGATTCACAGCCCTTGAGATCATTCATGTCACTCAAACATTCCATTGGGCATGTCCAGGTTAGCTACATTCTAACATGAAAGTCATATACGGTCTTTTGCTTACACCTAGTCCCTTTTCATTTACTTCTCCAAGGTCTCACGGTGTAGCCGTAGGTAACCGTACGGCTTAGCCGTGGCATCTTACGGCTTAGCCGTAACATGCACTGCGGCTGAGCTGAGGTTTCCCAAATATCCCTTCGGATTTACGGCTCAATCGTATTTTGCTCTACGGCTCAGCTGTATCCTGGTCCACGGCTTAGCCGTAAGACAATGTACGGCGTAGATCAGGCTGGGCCGTAGAAGAATGTCAAATTGCCAACATCCAGTTATTTTCAGCTAACAGTCTGTACTGTTCTACGGTTTGGGTTACGGTTAGGTCTCGGCTTAGCCGTAAGCCATTTTACGGCTTAGCCGTAGCACATTTCACGGCTTAGCCGTGAGTGCACGGACTCATTTCCCTGAAATTGTCACAGTCATACAGAAAGTGTGCAAAACAGCGGGAAACAGAAACAAAACAGCAAAATGAGCTGAATAGAGCTGTTTAATGCTGAGAAACACAATGAAGCATAAAAACACAACAATCAAATCACTATCAATCGGTGTTCACACATCTTGGGCTTATACTTGCCTCACGGACGAAATCCACACGTTGATTGGCTCAGTCCACCGGGAAACACACGCGAACAAGCTCCTTCCTTCCTCCCACAAGCAATCGAACAGAGAAGGAGAAGGAGAGAGAGAGCTGACGAGAGAGAGAAGAGCTGGAGCGTGAGAGAGAGTGAGCTGAGAGACGATCGAGAGAAATGGGAGAGTTGGTGGGATATTTATACATAATTTGAGTCTAAATTACATTTAAGGCCAAATAGCTTATACAAATATCAGTTTGAGTCAAATGACGGTCCAACAAAAGCAAACGAACTCATTCGGATCCAAGACAGTTACGACAATCGACAAGCTCGACGAAATACACGCGCTGATGTCAAAATGACGCAAAACTGACAAAGTCAATCAAAAGCCAAAATTACGAAAAAGGGCTCGATCTACTTAGACCAAGTCAAACTCAACCCAACGATCTCTCTACGAGTCAAAACCAAAGGAAACAAAATCGAAACACTCTTAGCAATAAAAACACACGCAATTACCCACTAATCCGGGTCAACTCGGGTCGGAGTGTTACATATGTGTTCTCCACACAGTGGATCAAACCGCTTGTTCAAGCACTACAACATCTTCAAATCTAGAATCAAAAGCATAAAGTAAATGAGTACTCAAAATACAAAACCCAGATTAATTGTTAAATCAACAGCGTTTTTCATGATTCAAAGTTCAATTTCATTCAAAACTCATGGCGTGTCCTTCATGACGCATGAAAACCTATATTGTTACCAAAAAGAAAAAATCCTTTTTATCAATAAAAACACATGTAATTTCCATAGCATGGAAAAAAAATGGAATGTGCATATCTATGGTTGCATTTGAATGCCACTATATGGCTGACCAAAATATAAACTCGTGCCAATAATATTTGGGTAGTCATTCATGTTTGCTTGTTGCATTTCAAACTCCTACGTTGTCATGTTATAATTTTAGTCAATATAACATTAAAACTATTACAAACTAGTGCAAAATAAATCATTCTCACTTTAAATTTTATACTCGATTGTGTTTCGAGCACATCAGAACCCATGGCAATGGGTGTCCCAAAATCCTAACATATATAAAGCAACAAGAGTTAGCAAGTACCCAAAATAAGCCAAAGTAAATCAAAAGAAAACAATTAATGTTTTCAACCTTCTCTATAATTGCCTCAATAATTGTGGTCTTATTCTTTGTCTTCTTCATTTTTTTTTAATTGCTTGCCCAACTTTAGGGTTCTTTCTATTACATGGTAGTCGCCCCTTTTGATGAGCAGCAATTGGATCAAGTATGGTTCTATTCTCTTTTAGAATTCCAACATCATCCCCATATGAGAGTGAAAGTTTGTTTGTGCCTATAACTTCATCTTCTTCCATCTGTTTCGAATGCATATCCTATACCTGTGGCATCACCTTCACACATCGACTTTCAGACTTTAATGCTAACTTGGCAACCTCATAGAAGGGATTGTACATCTTATCAATGCGATGTGCTTCAGATTTGACAGACCAGTTATCAAAACTGATGCGAATCTTGTTGTGCCTCATTTCGACAATTTTACTCTATCTCTTTAAGATGTACTTATCTAGCACTAGATAAATTTCCGTCTCTATCAAGACCATAATTTGATGCCCACACAATGTTCCCCTATACTCAAACAATCGGCAATTACAATTAACTTCATGAGTCTCCTTATTCAACCAAACATTAAAAGATGCACGTTAGTGACTGTCTCCATATGTTACATCTTCCCCAACTATGTATTCATAAAAGCCAGCATATTCTTTAAATGGAAACAAGTGACAATAAATCTTTCCAATTATCTTCTTTTAAAACTCTTTAAATTTTGCAGTAGTGTAAGCAATTTGAAATTGCTTCTCCATCTCATAATGTGTAATACAAGTGTAATGACCCGAATTTTAATTTTAAATTTGAATTAATCCGGACCTTTGATTTAATCTGTGATGGACCCCACATGTGATTTTTTTTTATGATTTTATACTATGTAAATTTGGATAATTACTTAGTTACTATGTGGGACCCATAAACTACTAGAATTTCAGAATTTTAGAGTTGTGCTCAAAATTGAAATTTTATTTATATTAAACCTCCTTAAGAGTATTGAATTATCCTGACTTTACTTGGCGATGGAGTTCCATTTGAATCAGGCTTCTTTGGCTTAGTTTTGGTAGAACTAAAATCCTTTTGGGACTATTGCTTTTATCTTTCTATAAATAGAAACCCCCTTCCTCCCTTGAATCACATCTACATAACCAAAGTTCTCTCCCTCTCTTGTATAAAGTTTTCTCCTTCCACTTAAGGCATGACCCTCTCAACTTTTTCTCTCTTTCTTTTGCAAGTAACTATGATAGATAATGCCACCATTTATTTTATAGCATGTTTTTAAACAAAAGCCTTCTGTTTCATTTCAGGTTAATGTTACTCATGCCATTGAACCAATTCCATCAATCTTATCCCATCACTTCATCTTCATGCCCACTTCAATCATGCACTCACCATGACCATCGGTGGACCACGCATCATGTTGCCTTTCATCATCTCGCCCCAGGCACCCATTAAATCATCCAAACCTAGTAGCCATAACCCATCTATGTTTAAGGCCACTCAGCTAGACCGGTTGTGATTTGTGTAACCCGGACTCACTAATGATCTCAACAAATTACTATTTTCATCATGGAATCCATCCTAGGCCATGCACGTTAAAATAGACCCACAACCAATGGAAATCATCACCCTTCCTCATCACATGCAGGAAACCGTTGAACCCATCATTACAACAAAATTCACTTTTGCCAACACGCAACAAAGCGTTGGAAAGAGTCAACAAACGTTGGCAAGATACTTTACCAACCCAAAAAAATGCGTTGGAAAGGTGTTGGTAAAAGTATGTGGAGAGTACCCTTTGCCAACACAAATAAAAACATGTTAAAAAAGAAGAAGAACAAGAAGAACACATAATCCACACAATAGACACCAGATTTACGTGGTTCACCCGATGTGGGCTACGTCTATGGAGATTCAAACCTGTTTCATTATTGCTAGAGATAACCCACAAGAAGAACAATTCTCGTCTTGTGATTACAAGAGTATACAACTCTCCTAGGGTTATTCTCTGCAGAGAAACTAACTCTCTCTTTCTTACACCACTCAGAATAGAACAAAAGCCCTGATTAATAATACCCCTAGGCATTAACAACCGTCAGATATGACTTATAACAAAGGGTCTAGATTAAACCGGCATATTACATATTAACCCCAGATCAGGCTTCACCAACCCATCAATCTCCCACTTGAAGACTAGTCACACTGAATGGAAATGACAACAACGGAACACGGTTTCAAATCTCAACACTTTGTCTTCAAACAAGATGTTCAACTGAAGCTGAGCATAGATTCAGTTTCTCTATGTTCACCACCTTTGTAAGCATATCTGCTGGATTTTAACTTATGAGAATTTTGTCTAGTTTCAACACCTTTTCTTCTAGAAGCCACCGTATGAAGTGATATCTTATCAAAATGTATTTGGTTCTTGGATGAAAGGTTGAATTCTTTGCAAGATAAATGGCACTTTGACTATCATTGTACAGCTTGTTGTTCTCCTGCTTCTTAGCCAACTCTTCCATTAACTCCTGTAACCAAATCATTTCCTTACTAGCTTCTGCAGTAGCAATATACTCTGCTTCTGTAGTTGAAAGTGCAACAACGTCTTGTAATTATGATTTCCAGCTGATTGCTGCACTACCCAAGGTAAAGGTATATCCAGTAGTACTTCTACTTCTATGAAGATCTCCTGCCAAATCTAAATTCCAATACCATGAATCAACAACTAGATCCATACCTGTAGTGATCAAAACTGATTCCTTGTCAACTGGATCCGAGCTTTCTTGCACACTACCTCCTTCTGATCGGTCTCTGGTTCTGCAACCAGAGATCAAAGCCGCCCTTTTCCTCGAGGACGGTAGCGATGGTTGTAGCGGTGGATGGTGCATTCTCCGGTGACGCTGCACGGCAGTAGCAAACGGCGATCAGCGACTGGAGGCAGCGGCGGCTACAATGGAGATCCAGTCGTTCACAGCAGCAACAGTGCAGGTGGCCGGCTCCCTCTTCGACGATTGGCGATGGCAAAGACAACGGCGAGAGCGGACGGTGGCGAGTATACTCAGGCGATAACAGCGGCAACATGGCGACACAAGACAGCGCAGCAAAGGCGGTAGTGGCCTGCACGTGATTCTTGGAAATCACAGAGGCGGTGCAGTGGCGGACCAGGGGATGCTGGACGGTGATTACTTGCAAATCTGGCGCAGCACCTACTCCGTTTTCTTCTCCAGCGCTGATGTGGAGATCAAGATGCATGGGGCCGTTTTCGATTTCTGCAATAGAAATCGATGGGTTGCAGTGATCCTCTGTTTCAAGAGAATAGTGATTCGATCCCTTGATCCTTAGATCACAACTGCAGATCTAACTCCAATATCTGAGCGAAACCTGGCGCGCTCTGATACCAGTTGTTGAGAAAGTAGAAGAACAAGAAGAACACACAATCCACACAATAGACACCAGATTTACGTGGTTCGCCCGATGTGGGCTATGTCCACGGAGATTCAAATCTCTTTCACTATTGTTAGATATCACCCACAAGAAGAACAATCCTCTTCTTGTGATTACAAGAGTACACAACTCTCCTAGAGTTCTTCTCTGCAAAGAAACTAACTCTCTTTCTCACACCACTCAGAATAGAACAAAAGGCTTGATTAATAATACCCCCTAGGCATTAACAACTGTCGGATCTAACCTTATAACAAAGGGTCCAGATTAAACCGACATATTACATATTAATCCTAGATCAGGCTTCACCAACCCATCAAAACGTTAGCAAACTTTGATCTTTACCAACGTAAAATGATATTGGCAAAATTAAGGATAACATGTTGGTAAAGTGACTTTCGCCAACACAAATTAAAAACGTTGGTAAAAGTTGATCTTTACCAACACGAACGGGTGTTGAGAAAAGTAGGAAGATAGGTTCATTGCTAAATAAATTTTTGCCAACATAAAACAAAATGTTGTCAAAAGTTGAACTTTACCAACGCACTATGGCGTTGGCAAAAGTAGAAAAATAAATTGGAAAAACAACTTTTGCCAACACACAATTTGTGTTGGCAAAAGTAATTTCAAATTTTTTTTTTCAATTTTGGAGAAAATGTTTTGGCAATCTATTTACATTTGTATATTTTCCATCCCAACACATTAGCAACACAGTAAAAAAAATCTGTAACATGAAATATTACACGTAAATAAAACATATATATTCAAATAGTCAACATATACTTCAAAACATGTATCCTACCGAATAAACAACAAATGTTTTCAATATCCAAAAAGAAAGATAAAAAAATATCAAAGTACATATATCAAAATAGAAGACTATTTGCTACAAAACCGAATGCTAACTAAGAGAAGTCGCATCGTGCCCTCTAGTCAATGTGCCATCACCACTACCGCTCCTTGGACTAAATTCGAGCACACTAACTAGATCTATCCCTGCTTTTACAGTCAACATTAACAAAAAGTTCTGAACCCTTGACATTTGATTCTTATATTCAGCAACCCGATAGCGTAGAGTGATCAACTCAATATTAGATGCCCAAAACTGTATAAAAGATTAATAGATGTTTCAAATCTCACATCCAAAATTGTAGGTCGACCTCTTTCCAAGCTCCTCCTGAGAAACCTGCATCTCAGTATGCGGATTTGGGACACTGTAACAAACAGAACTCGAACACTTGAAGCTAAATTTTGGTAGATACGCAACCACACCCAACCATAACCATAAAAGTCAAACAAAATAAACATACCCCAACACAATAAATTAACAGGAAAAAAAACCCAAGCAATTGATTTGAAGCATACTTAAGTAGAAATCGAAAGAGAAGACGAGGAGGAAGAAAAGGAGTTTTTTCATGAAATCACCTATACCGAACTGCATTGTTGCTATAGAAGGCCAGAAAATAGTAAACGATTACAGAGGATTTTCTTTGCTCAAAGAGGTTCTAAATAAGAAGATGAAGAAAAGATGAGCATTTTAAAGCAGGCATAAGAAGTAGAAGAAGATGGAAATCACTAGACTATAGAAAAAAAAATCTTTCTTCTTGGGTCTAAATTTGATAACCACAACAAAAATGACTAGACATGAAACCATTCTCAACCATGGTCATGTCCTAGTTTTCTCCCAAATAGAAGCATGATAACCACCCAATCTAAGAATACAGACTAAGCAAAGCCCTAGAAACTCTGATTAGAGATTACAATATCAAAAACCCAAATATATATGTATAAAAGAGAGAGCTTTTACCAAGAGCACAACAAAGTGACCCACTCTGGCGATCGTGTTGTAGTGAAGAGGAGGAGGGATGGATGTGAAGCGGCAACTGCTGTTGTGTGAAGGTGAGCTTGATGCTACAATTATGGATGTGGAGCTGCATTCGAATGGTGCCAGGTACGTGCTTGATTTTATTATTTGTTGTCTTCTTTCTTTCTTGTTGTTGTTCTCCTCTTCTTCTATTTTTTTTCTCTGGTTTGGGGCTCGGTTATGGAGATGGTGTGCAGAGGTGGGTTGGGGTTTAGGGTTTAGTAAGGTACCTCGGTAGGTAAAAGGGTTTTGGGGCTATGGGTATTCGGTGGTTCTAGGGATTTTGACAGTGAGTGTAGGGAGGTGGATTGGTCTGTGAAATGGTTTTTTGGGCTACGACCTTTTGGGTTTTGGGGTGTTGCCGTGGATTGGTTGGGTTTGACAGGGGCAGAGATGGAGAAGGATTAATTTGTGGCTTCTTAGGGTTTCAGTAATGAAAGAATTCGATTAGGTTCGGGATTTCTCATGGTTAGGGTTGGGAGATCGTAACTTTCTTCTGGATTTTGATCATTCATTCCGAGAGAAAGTAGCAAGGATCATGTCTGTCCTCCACTTGAGTCCAGATAGAGAAAGAGAAAGAGAAGTGACGACTTGGGGATCAAGTGAAGAAGAAATAATAGATCGCTAAATTACTTTCTCTTATTCATCGTGAACGTTTTATCATTTTGTTAGTCTTGCGCCAAATGAAGCTGGAAGGCACCAAACTATTTCGTGAATTGGGAATGAGTAATTGTTCGTCGCCAAATAAAAAAACACCATTTAGCAACAAACTACAGCTGTCGTTAAAAGAAAAAATTCCAGGAATTTAGGATTAGAGTGGGAATTCAGGATTAGGGTGGGAATTCATTAGGGACGACGAATTCATTAGGGACGACTTCAATCCAACATATTCGCATTTGTGTTGGTAAAAGGCAATCTTTACTAATGCATAATTTATCATGTTGGCAAAATAATACATTCATCAACGTAAATAATATTTCATTGGCAAAAGTATTCCTCCTTTATAACTTTTTCCAACGCATTCTTATTTATATTGGTAAACACTAATCTTTACCAACACATAATTTATTACGTTGGCAAAATAATACTCCTACCAACACAAATGATAATACGTTGGTAAAAGTATTTCCTTCTTTGACTAATCTCAACATATCTTCATTTGTGTTGGCAAAAGGTACTTGACCAACGCATTTTAAGTTGTATTGGTTAAAGATATAATTTGTTGTAGTGCATCAACCCCGTAAGCCATCTGAGTTTTATACTTCCTCCTTCTGCATCTTCCTGCTTCTCTTCTTCCTTTTCTTTTCTTTTCTTTTCTCTCTTTCCCTCCTGCTATTAAACCCGGCTCAAACTACCGTCTTCTTCTTCTTCTTGCCCCTTGCTTTTGCTTTCTTATTTCTTTCCTTTTTCCTCTCTTTGGTTACTGTTCCTTCTTCTTCTCTTCCTCGTGTCATTGCTTCTCGGGCCGCTTTCTCTTCCACTGCAATCTCCTTTATTTTTCTTCCTCCACCATGGCAGAGCTCGAGAGCTCTACCACTCCACCGTCTGCATCTCACCACTCCTCTGAATCTCTTCTTCTTCTTCATCTCCGTCACGCCAAACAGACCCTGATCCTCTCATACATGCCCACGAGCAGTTTAACTCTCCATTGTTTCTCTTCTTCCTTTTCTGTATCGTCTTTTCTTCCTTAGCCACCTTCTGCCATCAAGCACCCTTCTTCATCGTCTTCCTTATTCACCTACACCACTACAACGCTGTTTCTACTTCAACATCTCTCTCTTCTTCTCTTCTTTCTGTTTTCCATTTTCTTCTCTTCTCTCTGTTCCTGACGGAACTGAGCTCAACCCACCTTCATCTTCCTTTTTGGTCGCACAACCACCCAGACCCACCCGAGCTCGGCTTCTATTCTTCTTCTTCATGTTTTTCTGTTCTTTCCTTCTCGGTTTTCCTTCTCTTCGTTTCTCTTTTACCTTTCTTCTTCTGCCGTTGTTTCTTCTCCGTTTTCTTCTTATTCTTCTGTTCCTTTCTCCTCTATCTCCTCTCTTCTGTTGATCTCTTCCCCTTCTTTTCTCTTCACTGCTCTTCCTCCCTCTGCTCTTTTCTCTTCCTTCACCCTGCTCATCATCTTCTTCTTTTCTTCTTTCTTGATTCTCCCCTTCTTTTTCTTGCATCTTTCCTTGTTCTTCCTGCTCATCTTCTTTTTCTCTTGAACCGGTTCCTTATTCCCCTGCCACCGAACCCAGCCTCCCATCTCTTCCTTCTCTTAATCCTCTTTCCTGCAACTCCCTCAAAATAGCCCGACTTCATCTCTTTTTCTCCTTTGTTTTTTTGTTTTGTTTTGTTTTTCTTTTTCTTTTCTTTTCTTCTTCTCCTACTTCCTCCTTTGGTTTCTTCTTCGTGTCTTCCTCCCTCCTTTTTCCTTCTTTTCTGTCGCATCAAATTGAACCTACCCATCACCGTCATCATGGGGAACCCATCTCTGCAACTTCTTTTTAGATCAGTGGAACCACATTCACCATTGAACCCAAGGACCTGCTTCATCATCTCCTTCCTTGTTTTTGCCTTTTCGTCTACTGTGCTGTTTCCCCTCTCTGTGCATGGACGAACCCAACCCTCTGCCACGTCTCCTTCTTCCTCTTCATCCTATTTATATTGGATCCCTGGTGGGCTACTAATCCTTGGCCATTCGATGAGTTTTACACCCCCACATGATTTGGGTCCCACACACTAGTTGCCACATCACCAGCTCCACTTTTCTCCTTCCATCTCCCATCAACTGTTTTCTCCCTCTCTTGTGTCACTGCTTCATGTCTTCCATTGTTCTGACTGTAACCAGGCCAACCTGGATGACCTGTATGTCCTTCATCCACACTGTCTTGTTAAACATGACCAGAGCCCAATCCATCTGTATTTTGATTCGATCAACCAATGGTTGTGGCCCATTTAATGTATTGCTTAGTGCAAAGCTATGAGGGCCACACATTAATAAACTACACTGTTGTTACCATGAGCCCAACCCAGTCGAACCCATTAACCCATTTACCTTAGGCCATTTGCTTTATTTCTTTAAATTAAGTTCTTAGATCGCCTACCAATTTACTACTCAACTTATGAATCCCAAGCCCACTCAGTTGATCACATGTGGCCCACTGCCCTTGGCCCAAGTTTAACCCACTGCACTTGGATGCATGCATCACCCAAAGTTTCTTAAGTCCACTTGCATTATCTAATAACCCGGCCCAAAACCATGCTCAAACCTGACCTATAAGTTTTATTCATAAAGTATACACCTAAGTTCACGGCCCATATCCAAGCCTGACCCAACTCTGTAATTAGTACATGAAACTAATCATTGGGCTCAATTGCTAAATTTATTTGTTAAACATTATTATCAGGGCCTCACATTGAGATTCCGGAAGATCTCGATTAGATTTGCTTACCATTATTGATCTAGGTGAGTAATCTTACTATGTTATCATAGTACTTGAGTTTTCCATTCCTTTTCTCGATTATGCTTTAAATTAAAATTTTGGGTTTTATTGAAATAAATATAGGATTTTCTAGGATTATTGCTGCCTTTGATTTGTTTGATATTCATTTGACTTGATATTGTTTTCATTGGCACCATCTTGTTATAAATTAAATTGAGTTGTGTATTATTATCATTGATCTGTTATTTGGTTTGAATTGCTGAAAACTTGATATCATTGGATTAATTCGTATTTCCAACCCTAATCATATTTGTGCATTTGAAATTGTGAATTGGAAATTTATGGATTTATGGATTTTGTTTTTTGTATACCAATGATCTTAAAGGCATTCCAAAGTATGGGCAACACACCGTGAGGATGCTCACATGCGGATTTTAGTCCTTTTGGGTATAACATTGGGATTGGAACCCTTTTGTATGATATTCCTAGTCTGCAGCTAGACCCACCTTATTTTGTGGAGATTTTCGATATCTTAGGCCTCGTGCCACTTTAGATATGAAAATGGCTTATACCTAGCGGGTACTTTATGCTTGGCGCAGGCTTAATTCTGGCGAGCACACTTTGATATTTTGTTTACTATGGAAATACCTTATCTTTAAATTGGTTTTAGGACATTGCTCCTAAATTGTAATAATTTTGATTAATTATTGGATTATCTTGCTTATTTCCACCGTATTATGTAAACTCTGCTGAAATCCGATTTTGTCAAGCTATATTTGATCTGATCTTATTATTCAACTCTATCACCTTGAGATTGTTATATTCCGCTCCCTGTTGATTTGTTCAGAATTGTGGCTCCAACATTTGATAGCTTGACTGTTACCCGTTTGCTACAATTTCATAGTAAGTTTACTTGCAGAGTTGTACTCACCCCCCTTTGTTTTTTTTTTTTTTTTTTTTTTTTTCTGATTTTCACAGTTGAGCCGGACATGAGGGATACTTAGCTTGCATGTAGGACCAGGATTGAGGAATGAGTTGCGAGAATTTGGCATTAATAGCATGTATAAGAGTTATTTGTTCATGTAATTATTAGATAATGAGATTTATTAATTAAAATTTTCTTTTGCTTTAGTAGTTATGGACCCATCATGCCTCAAGATTTGAGGGTCCCAAAAATCTCGGATTTCGGGGGCATGACAACAAGGGATGCATGCTTTGAAAGAATTGAAATCTTTTAATTGTTCATTTTAAACCTTTTTAGCTAATGCATTTTCATATTGCCTGACGAATTGTTTCAAAGTTGTCTTCGAATTGACATACCCATCAAAAAAAGCATGCATACTTTCACTCCATTGAGTTGTTGACATGCCTGCCCAGAAAATATCTTTCACATAGGCAGGAACCCAATGATGTCTCTCTTCATACAACCAAAGCAACCATTCATTGTTTTCGAGTGTGTACTTCCCAATGAATTTATCCTATCCTGCTTCAAATTCTTATTTTGTCAATGCTCCTAAACAATATTGTTCATACAAAACTTGATTGACTCATGTTGTTTATACCCTCTCGATTTTTTAGGTA
Source organism: Sextonia rubra (assembly GCA_037013555.1). Classification (NCBI taxonomy): domain Eukaryota; kingdom Viridiplantae; phylum Streptophyta; class Magnoliopsida; order Laurales; family Lauraceae; genus Sextonia; species Sextonia rubra. The sequence continues at coordinate 9,192,277 of JASUAD010000007.1, read as the reverse complement.
GTTTTTTCATAATATGTCACAAGTACCACCGATGTCGTACATTTGGAAAAATAATTTCTATAGCCTTTTTCATGGCTTTGTCTTGATCTGTCATTATTGCATTAGAAAAACACCCACACATGCATTTAATCCAAGACTAAAATAGCCATATAAATGAATTTGTGTCTTCATTTGATATGAATGCATACCCTAGCAACATTATTTGCCTATGGCGATACACCCCCACAAAAGGAGCAAATTGCATATCATACTTGTTAATAAGTATGTTGTGTTAACTACATCACCAAACTTCTTAAATACTGCTCTACTCCTTGCATCTGCCCATAATACATTCCTCGGTTGAGCCTCTTCATCGAAATGCATTGTGAAAAAGAATTCAGCATTGTCATCATGTATCTTCATAAAGTAATTAAGCATTGCAATGGCATCTCTTTCAACGAGCTATAAATGCCTATAATTATTGAGATAATCTCTACAATCCTTTTTTAGAAAGGGTACATTATCGTGCCCCCTACCTTAACCACAAATGAATTGAAAGTCTTGTTTAGCCTAATTCCTAATTGATCATTCAATAGAAGCCTCTTTTTTGCAACTGAATTAAGAGTCCAGTGGCATCTATAAAATTGAGGTTTACTTGGATTCAATTGATAGCTATAATCAAGTACCACTGTAGTTAACAACCATTTTCCATCTGGGCAGAGAAGTACCACACATCTGGCTTTGCACTTAATTTTTTACTATGGGCACAATTTTATGGGTTGTTAATAGTGAACCATTGCTTTCCAGTATGCATACAAGCAATGACCATGTACTTCAATTTCCCAACAAGTCCCTTTTTAGGAGACCGTATAGACACACTAAAACCTTTTTCCTTCCCATATCTTCTATAAAGTTCCATGATTTGATCTGTAGAATCAAAAACCATCCTAGCCTTAGGTTCCTCTTGATTCTCTTCTGCATAACGTAGTTTATCTAGTTCATTGTCAATAGCATCATTGAGCTCCACATCTGGTTCGTCCATGATCTAACAATATCTATAAATTAATACAACATAACTAATAAAACAATTTCCATGATCTAATTTGTAAATAATATCTATTGTGGTGGATATACATCTTAAAGGCAACAAGATTGGGTGACATTCCATTCACATAATATTAATCAAAGAAAAAGGAAAAGAAATATGTTGGGTTAGTAGGTTAAGATAAAAGAATTGCATTTACATAATATATACAAGCACATATATATCAGTGTTTAGTCCTTATAACTTGTAGTGCGGTGGTTGTTACTCATTTGGTTTTCTATTTATTTGTTAGTTGTTTCCAATATTAATTTTACTTTGATAGGCCACCTTCTTAAAGGGGTTGAAGAAAGCTAGATTGGAATACCTTGGTGCCTGCCCATCATGGAAGCCAATGTTCACAACACCATGCCATAATTATGTTGGGACCATCTTAATTACATTTGAAAAAACAATCACCTAGCATTAGAATTTGGAAAAACCAAAAAAATAATAATAGAAACTCTCACATTGCAAAAAACTAAAAAAGGTGGAATTAAAACAAAAAAAACAAAAAAAATGGGGAATTGAAGCCCATCCCATCTTAATATCCAGCAAAAAAAATGGCATTTTCACCTAACATTATCAATTTACAAAAACCAAAAAAATTTGCAGAAAACTCAAAAAGGTTGAAGTAAAACAAAAACCACAAAAAAAAAACCCAAGACCTTATTGACCCATCCCATCCCAAAATCCAGCAAAAATCAACAGATCCCAGTCCATCCCCTCCCATCTCCTTTGAATCAAAGGGCGCCTCAATTTGTTGCCCAACATCCTGTCCCCAATATCTGGTGGCGCCTCTATTTGGTGCCACCGGTGAAGCAACAATCACTACAAGAAAAAACCTTTTTGTCAACGCATTTCTGCGTTGGCAAAGGTTAGTATTTACGTTGCTAAACATATTCTGCAATGTAATTGAGCGCGTCACCCGCATGTTGCCAAAGCCTCGTCAATAGAAGTATTCTGCGATGAAAGTTGACCGCGTTGCTGAAAGTTAACTTTTTAGCAACGTATTTTTCGTTACGAAAATACGTTGCCAAATCATTGTAAACATTGCCAAAAGATGGTCTATTGGGGAAATTAGTTGACATACGCCGACACAATAGGTGCGTTGGCAGAAGGCATTAGGGATTTGCCAACGCACGTAATGCGTTGGCAAAAGTCCACTTTCCGCAATGCACGTGGTGCGTTAGCAAAAGTCTACTTTTAGCAACACACGTGTTACGTTGGCAAATGTTCACTTTCCGCAGCGCGTTCAGTGCGTTGGAAAAAGTCTACTTTTCGTAACGCACGCGGCGCGTTGGCAAAAGTCTAACTTTCACAACGCATATGACTCGTTGGCAAAAGTCCACTTCTTGCAACACACCTGGCGTGTTGTTAAAAGTCCACTTTTAGCAGCACAATGTCTACGTTGGCAAATATTTTTTTTTTTTGCTCCGTCAACACAAATAATTGCGTTGGAAAAAGTGTTACATATCACGTTGATATGTTCAAAATTTGTTTTTGCCAATGCCACTATTAGCGTTAGCAAATGTATAACATCACACCTAACATTCCCTAATTTTTTATACACAACCTGTATTCATATAAACTCATTGCAATTGAAAATTTCTCAATCTCAAATATTAAAATAAAAAACCAACTTCAATGTACATTCATAATGAAATTCATTCAAACCTCAAACCATTTGCATTTATAATAAAATTATATCCAATTTAATTCCAAAACATACCTCAATCCTGATATCAAAATAAAAAAAGACAATATAAAAATATTTAGACAGTTTATTAAATTAAAGCAAATTCTCTCTATCTCTCTCTCTTTCTTTCTCTCTTGTTCATCAAAGTTGCCATGCATTCCATGATGTAGCTCATCCATCTGTGGAAAAAGAAAAAAGAAATACATCAAACATGTTTTCAAGCACATTTCAAGTATAATATATGTGCAAAAAAATTTGGCTTGATATTAGAGAAGCCATTGGAGTTTTTAATCAAGAGGCTCAATAAATATAAATACATGTTTTATTCCAAACTAAAATAGAAATTCTAAAACTGATGTATTGAGATTCATACGATAAATATGAATTTACTAACCAAGAAGTTTCCCCATGATTGGCTCCCAATACAGTTGCTTCACCAGGTGATGATGTTGAAAAGAATCCCGCCCGCTGTAAGGCCTCCATTGCCATAGCCTGGAAAGCCGGAAATTCTTCAATTCTTTTGTTTGCATCTTCAATTTGTTCTTTGAGGCTCCGCACCTCATGATCATGTGCTCGAGTCTAACTAATACTCCTAGACGATGATGGCTTCAGTGCTACCGAATCGCTTTAAATACCCTGGTCTCTGGCCAAGCACCTCAATCGACATCTCCTCCTCGCTCATCGAAGTTGCACCGGGCTGTGAACACCTATCTCACACCTTTACTAATTCATCCGGTCATTTTTACAAGGAATTAACAATCAATTATATTGAGAAATAATAATATTACTAACTAAATAGATTAAGAACCAAAGTAAAAAAGTAATAACCATTATTACATATGTAATATGCAGTAAACAAGCTATAAACAAAGTAGCCTATCCACTGTATTACAACTAGTATCACAGGATTCTAGTGATATATGTGCACACACACACACACATATATACATATACATACATGATTTTCCTTGCATTTTGGATTCACCCAATCGTTCTTCGATTTACTCCAGTGGGAGTCCTTATAAAAGTCCACAAAGTGGGGTTTTTAGCCTCCATTCTCTGCCGCCTGATTTCACTAATAAGTTTTATGAGTAAGGTTATATGTTAAGTACTCTAAAATAATTAACATTATTTTTTTAAATTATCAATAATTAACATCACCATGATATACATCGTTGATGGAAAAGACCTCGACCCGCATGCATAATTGTAGGGCAGTAGTGCACGGGATGCTTTGGCTTTCTCCGACTTAACCTACCAAAATTAAGAAAACAAATAAAAAAAGTTAGTAAATCCCAATTATATTGAATCTGAACCAATAGAGATTCACGACAAATAGGTTAGTGACATATATAACACATAGATGTTACCTTCCACTTCTCATTAGTCCATACATGGTCAATCATGTAGTTCCAATGCTGTGGCTTAACGTTATTAGGTGGCTGAGCTTTGGGGTCAACACCTTCTTCCAACATATTCTTATACTTAAGATGCAAGCTGCACTTCCAACCCCTGTATAATGTTTGACATTTTTTATCAACTGCCGCTTGTACTTTGGGATCAGTTGTGTAATCCTTGATCTCAAACTTCTCCTGCAAACATAATATTATTGTATTGATATTTATTAAATAATACAAATTAACATTATTAGTTAATTAATAAATTTCAATTACCAAAGCTCGTTCTATGATAGCCGCTCTAAGTGAACTATCAATATCAGTCCATGCATTGATGCCCTGTAGCGGCGCCACCCCTCTAATCTCTTTGCCAAGCTCCATCACAAAAGAAGGGGCATTAAGCCCCACTGGCACATTGCAGTCGTCTGAGAACTCCACTGGGAGTTTTTTACCGGATCGCGCTACAAGCCTTTCAATCCTCCTACCTTTTGTCGGGCCTCGTACAAACCTTTTGGTTGAGTTTAAGGCTGGAAAGAAAAATATTGTTTAAGCTTGCTTGCATAATACATCAAAGTAAGATAAAAATTATAATTGAGGAATATTAGATTCTTACCTACACTGTTGGCCTGGATGGTCGGTGCATTCACTAATGGTGCATGTTGGGTTTGTGTAAGTTGGGACTATGCCGGAGGAGCATGTGGGGTCTGTACAAGTTGGGACTGTGCCAAAAGAGCATGTAGGGTATGGGCAGGTTGGGATTGTGCCTCCGGGATTAAGGACTGTGTGGGTATGGAAACTAGTAGATGACGAGGGGATTGAAGTTTGTCAGTCATTGATGCGACCTAAAAAGAAAGAAAATAACAGATTATGTGTACATATATCACTAATTATCAATAATTAATATATTATGTGCACAATATCACTAATTATCAATAATAAAAGAAGTGTCATTGGTAAAGAAAAATTAGTCTTAGATAATACTCACACACATTACCTTTTTAATTCGAGATCCAGAACACTCATCATCACCATCGCTAGCATACTCTTCATCATCCTCACTGGAGTAACTTGGTTCTTCCTCACCCTCTAGCGGACTATTCGTCTTCCTCAACCATGTTTCTTTTTCTCTTTTTAATTGAATTCGTATCGGTGATCTTCTCAACCGACACTCTCCAAGAATTTGCCACCCTGTGCAACCCCAAAGCTTTAAGTCTCACTTGGTTTTCCGCAATGGTAGCCATTCTTTCCTTCTCAATATCTGACATCTTCTGCCTCAGTGACCTGGGTTTAACCCATAATTTTCCATTCTTAGGCATTTTAGCAAATTCTAGTTACTGAAAAATGATGAAAAGATGCATGAATAGTCAACTAATATCAAAATCTGATTAAGAATAGATGTTGGCATATATTTAACTATCTACATAGTTTGCTAGTCAGAAAACATCGGCATCAATATATTTGTAATAAATACATAGCCAAGAATTGAATAAAGATAAATAGTAAATTCACAAAAACCCTCTCTCTCCTTCGGGGTCAATGTGTATATTGCTGGGGGCATCACAGATTCACCATCAGCACGCTTCTGTATGTGCAATTCTTTTCTAATGCCCATGTCCTCTAAATCTCGACGTGCTTTTTCTGTATCCTTGTTCTTCCTGTCTATGTTCAATAAAGTTCCAATGAACTCATCACATATATTTTTCTCGATGTGCATGACGTCCACATTGTGCTGGAGTTTTAGTTTCTTCCAGTATTGAAGCTCATAAAAGATGCTTTTTTTTTTGTCCAATTCAGTTCTTCAATGCTACGGGGTCTTTTCTTGTTGCTTTTATGCTTCCCAAACTTGACAGTTGGCAAGCGATCTATCTGCTCTAATGTCTTCTCCACTGGTAACTCCAAGGATTTTGTGCGAAGCTCAACCTTACCATTAAAGACCTTACTCCTTCGCCAATAATGGTTCTCAGGCAAATAACATCGATGGCCTGTGTACCCAATCTTACTTCTCAAACCTTGCAACAATGGATTATCATTACAAATTGGACAGGCTAAATAACCTTTTGTACTCCAGCCAAACAGGTTACCATATGCAGGAAAGTCGTTTATGATCCACATTATAGCTGCATGCATTCAAAAAGTCTGGTTGCTAAAGGCATCATAAGTCAGTATACCATTTTCCCATAATTCATTCAACTCTTCAATTAGTGATCGCATGTAAACATCGATCTCTCTTCCAGGTGCTTGCGGTCCTAGAATAAGTAAGGACATCATGAAAAATGGCTCCTTCATGCACTTCCAGGATGGAAGGTTGTATGGCATAAGTATTACGGGGGACATACTATAGGAGTTGCTCATGTTTCCAAAAGAATTGAATCCATCTGTGGCTAGCCCTAGTCTTACATTACGAGGCTCAGCTGCGAACTCGGGATAGTTAATATCAAAGTCCTTCCACTCCTGACAATCAGCTGGATGCCTCAATATCCCATCATCAACGCGCTTATCACTATGCCATCTCATATCCATAGCTGTCTTTCTAGACATGTACAATCTCTGCAACCTCGGAGTCAGCTGGAAGTAGCGCCGGACTTTATGAGGGATCTTCTTACCATTGTTATCATTAACTTTATATCTAGACTCTCCACATATCGGACATTTTTCTAAATCTGCATTCTCTTTCCAAAATAATGCACAATCATGCTGACAAGCATGGATGACCTCGTATCCCATGCCTAACTCACGTAAGAACTTCTTGGCTTCATAGATTGAACTCGGAACTAAATTAGCTTCTGGTAAAAGATCCAGCAATACCCCCATCAACATATCAAATGATTTATAGCTCCACTTGCACAATACCTTCGCATGAAGCATTATAATTACGAGCTTTAAAAGAGTATACTTTTTGCAACCTAGGTACACCTCACGTTGGGCAGCCTCCAATAATTTTTCAATATTTTTTACCTCCTCCCTTTGGACGGTATCAGCAGGTTGTGCAGATCCGGATTCTCCCCAATCATGGTCCATGTAAGTCCCTCGGTAATAGTCTTCCATTAATTTAGGAAGTTCATCCCCAACAGCGTCTTTATTATCTGCTATTTCATTATTACCATCATCATCGTCACCATCATCCGATACATAGGGATGATTGTCAGGAACGGGCTCACCGTGGTAGACCCAATGCTTATAAGATAGCATCATCCCATGAAGGATCAAATGATTTTTCACAACTTCACTAGTATACCAATCAACATTCAAACACTTGTTATACGGGCACTGAATCTTACCATCTTGACTTGCATTCTCCACTGCAAACTCAACAAATGACCTAACCCCTTCACGATATTGCTCACTTAATCTTTGTTTAAACCCAATTAGAGTCATCCAACTCTTGTCCATAGCTGAGTACAAGCAAAATCAAGTTTAAGTCAAATGTCATATCACTATAATTTGAGTTTAAAAATCATTCTTTCTTGAATTTTTTTTTATAACCCTTAGGTTTCCATAACCCTAGATATGTTTCAAGAAATGTTGAATTAGGTTGTCAAGCCATGAAGACATGACTTATCATTGGTTTCATTAGACCCATTTCAAAGCAATAATAGAGTAAGAAGATTTCATTAGACTCATTTCAAAGCAAGAGAAAAACCCAAAGAAACAAAGGCTAAGATTTCATTTATAGGCAACCAATTGAGAAATAAACTTGGAATAAGTGACCAATCTGAAAAAGTAGAACATATGGATATCATCTTGTAAAAAGGAAATTTATTTAGCATATACCCATTCATGGTCAAGATGATCACATATCACTGATGTGGATCGCTGCAACATGGGCTCCACATGTACAGAATTATGTATCTAATCAACTACATTTACCCACACTCTCACCTCCCCCAAGTCCAAGTCCTTCCCACAAGAGCTACAAAAGTAAAATAAATAAACTAATGGCTGTTTGAGAAAAGGCTAACTAACATCTAACAAATAGAACCAAATTTATGCAAATAACTACATGCATGCCTTTTATAGAGAAACAAATAAAATAATGCAGTGTTTGGTATTATGAGAAAATAATTTAGTATAGAAGTTTCTTGGATGATTAATTTGAGCACAACACCAAATGTCGTTTGAACAAAATGCTAGCCAACTCTTGGTGCAGATATCTGAGGCACTAACAAGCAATGGCTTGCAAAAAAGTTCAAAGAGATAGGGAGGCCTAAGAAGTATTAATTTAAAATCAGACAACATATATAACCAAATTAAGGCACCCAAGAAGTATAAATATAAAACCAAACAACATATATAACCAAATTAAGTGCACCTATAGCCTACTCTCTCTCTCTCTCTCTCTCTCTCTCTCTCTCTCTCCCTCTCAAACATTCACTCTTAGGGCAATTAATTATAATGGTGAACATCGCTGCAATCCAGGACAGTTTGAGCCAAAGTTAATAAGCATGAGTAGCATTGACAATAGTTGAGCTGTATAAAATCACTGTGCTTGCAGTTTGCTCATACTACATCTTTTTCACATATATCATATTTTCAAGTTCCCTCAACCATGCACACAGCTATGTCTGATAAACACAAGCCCACAAAGCAACATCTATGAGCATTGGTAAGTGGAATCCTACATACAAAATGCTAGTAAAGATTTAACTCGATTCATATAAAATCTCGTTCTTTCTCAGAAGTGATGTCCATCGGACCCACTCAAAAGCATCTGGTCATGGGGAAAAGGGAACTAAAAAGTCAATATAAGGCATGTGTCTACAAAAATTTCGGCCACATGATCATCCTAATCTTGCTTTAAGGGAACAAAAATTTGACAACTTCAAGCCCTTGGATGAATTGCACCTTTCCATGATTTTGCATGAGCAATCCAAGGTGAATATCAGCCAGAATAGTGTTAAATTGGGGTATGCCTATTCATGCAAGGGTAGTGATTTCTAGGAAGTAAGCCTGCATATTAGTAAAGAATCATCAAAGGTGGGTCAAGGTAGGCCATCAATATCACATAGCGGTCTGGCAATTTTGGATAATTCTTCATGCTTAAAGATATACAAATTAATTGGAACCACGCCTACCTGAGCGACAGCTTGGGCAGCATCTTGCCTCTTCCAATGCTCTTCTGTGCTACCTACAAAGACCAGAAGAAGCTAATCAAATATCGTCCCTAATTTGAAAAACCCTAATTTCTGGTATTACCTTCACCCAACTTTTCACATGAGGATTCAATCACATTGATCTCTCTATCTTTTAGATCAATGCCCCTACCATCTTGCCCTACTTGAAAATCGTTCTCTCCAAAAGCTTTTTCTAGATCATACTTCACTGGGGCCATATGCCACCGATGCAACAATCCACTTATTTCTCACTTCTAAGTACTTCACTATTTAGATAAACGGAGAACTACTCAATCCAATTATGTTCAGTGGTCATTCTCAAGGATTTCCAAAGGAACAAATTGACCCTCGTGGTGCCAATGGCATCTAGGCAAACCAGCTAGCATTCCTTCTCACTCCATACATCCTTGTCCATCTTGCACAACTTGGTTTCCTGGACAAGGACATTGCTATTAACATCCTTCACTATTCTACGAACACTCCTTGCTCACCAGCCCTCTCGCCTTCAAACTGGTGCATGTATGTCTACTATGCTAGGCTTATGGTAAAACATCATTCAATTGTCTTCTACTTACTGGTTTCGTGAGAAAGTCAATGATCCAATCATTTGTAATTGTGTATGCTTGCTTCACATCCTTTCTTTTAATTTTTCCTCTAATGAAATGGTATTCAACTCCCAGATGCTTTGTTAGTATATGATACCCAAGAATACTAGTAATGTTTATAACTAATGTACTATCACCATGTACAGTCATATGCCCATCTTGCTTAAAGCCTAGTTCTTCTAACAATATTCTCAATCGTAATAACTCACAACACCCATGAGCCATGGCCTGATACTTAAGCCTCAGAGCTTGATTTCAAAACTACCCCTTCTTCTCTAACTTGATCCAACCAGGACCTTCAGCTAGATGTCTTTTACCTTAAGGCATCCTTGGATGCCAAGTCAAATGAATGACTTTGATGAAATCTAGGTTTCTTCTCAAAGAGGTATGAAAAGACCTAAGAGAAAATAAAGGAAAAAAGGAATTATGGAAAAGAGGAATATGGTTGTGGTTACTAGAGTTAAGCGACCAAGACCATATACATAGTTTGTGGTATTTTCATAATTAACAAAATGACAGAAAAACCTTTAATTTGGAAAAAAATCCAAATTACAAATCCCTGCTTTTTTTATAAAGAGGTCATACTCTGTTTATGACAAAATGATCCTCCCACGTTCCTAACACAAAACAAGCTACTAAGCCAAAACACTCATAGTTGAGTCGCATTATCGCCTTAGTATCACTTACATACTTAGGCATCAATCTCTAGGACAACAAGTGTAGAGGATCACTCCTGACCAACAACCCAACTTGGCAACAGAACGGGAAAAAAAAAGGATTTTTACAGATTACTAGACATCAGGGTCACTTGACTATGTCCTTCTTTCATTAACAGTCTTACCCTTATCCCATGATTCCACGGGTCATACCATGGGAAACCCTCTGAACCTTGAACCCTGTTCCACCTTTTACCCTTTCCTTTTTTTTTTTATTTGGAAGAATCAATGTATTCTGAAAGATAAAATGGCATATTTCTTACTGCTTTCAGTGTCTGTGAATTCTTGGTACTGGCAAGAGCCATGATATCATGGCTTCATCCCATGGTATCATAGTTTCTCCACATCAATTGTCAACAAAGTTTCTTAGTTTTTGATTTATCGACTGATGACCAAATCTAAACTCTTTTTTGGAGTGATCATTGCATCCTCAAATACAAAATTGCTGTCTTACTATTTTTCCGTGTCTCTGAATACTGGCTACTGATAAAAGCCATGATGTCATATGTTCCCTTCAGCATCTGTCAACAAAGATTTTCAGTTTGCTTGGAGTTATGGACTGATGATCAAATGTCAACTTTTTTTGGAGGAATCATTGTATCTTTTAGTGTACCCATCTCTTAGCTTTCACCGTCTTCTTCATTCAACCAGTCACTCTCTCCCTCACAAACTTCAAACAATTACTTCCCACATGCAACAGAGACATGTGATTTTCATATAAAAAATAATCAAAACCCAATAAAAGAAATCAAATGAAAAGGAAATGTGTAAGAGGAAAGATGATGAAAATAATACTTACAATCGATAGCACCGTTCACAAAACCACAGAGGTTCTAGAATCTAAAACAAAGCAGGGGAGGAGAAGATGTTGTAGATTCTGAAAAATGGGGATTCAACCCTTGCACTTGCTGCTGCTGGAGAAGATGGCTGCTGCGTCTTCTTTGCAAACAGAGAAGAAGATGGTGTGGTGGCGGGAGTTCTAGCGGGAAGAAAATAAAAATCGTGAGATGGAATTTGATCAAAATGGCAAGTAGATCCGGATTTCTTGCTCTATCCTCCATCATCTTTCCTTCTTCTCTACCCTTTCCTCGTTTTTTTTTTCTCTTCTCTCTGCCTTGCTCCCGATCGAAGTCCCCCAATTTGGTCACTGCAATATAGCAAAGCTTTAAATGGGGGTGGGCTCTCAATCACGCACAAGCCCAACCCGAGAATGCATGCTGGCCCGCCTGGGTGGAAATAAAAAAAAATAGAAGTAAAGAGAAATAAAAAATAATAATACTAATAATAATAATAAATAAAGTCATAAATAATAAAAGAGAGTGATGGTCAGTTCACGTGTGGGCCCTATCCCAACTTCAGATTTTTAAAAATGTAGATTTTGATGATGGAACTTTTATTTGCAATTACTAAGTACATGGCTCATCCAACACTGGCCCCATTAAAGGGATTTTTAAATATTACCTAGGCCGGCTACACATTATGTGGAACTCAAAATGGGTTTTTACCGACGCACACAGTGCGTTGGCAATTAAGATTGGTCTTCACCAACGCACATAATGCGTTGGCATTGTTCAAGGTGTCTTTACCAACGCACATAAGTGTGTTGCAAATAAGTCAAACTATAACCAACATTTTCTTTACGTCGCCAAAGGGGAACATTTTGTTGCCAAAAATTTCTCTCTTCTAGGGGGAATTTTGGTTGCGTGCCAATGTCATTTCAATACCTTTTGCCAACGCAGCCTCTTTTGCGTTGGTAAAAATATATTACTTTGTAACTTTTACCAACGTATCATTATTTGCGTTGGCAAAAGGTAATATTTAACAACGCCTTTACAATGACGTTGGCAAAAAACATTGGGGATTATGCAATTTGTTGTAGTGAATAGGAAAAAAAACAAAAAACAAAAGAAAAGAAAGCGGAAAAGAGCCATCCCCTACTCAAAGCCTAATCCCCGTTGACTTTCCATCCAAGCTGTGAATGTGAAAATACCTAGCGAGCAGCGGCGAGGCAGTCATGAGCAAGGGCTGAGAAGACTTAGTGAGTAGGGCTGGGGCAGAATCTTTTGCGATTAGAGAGAGAGAGTCGGTGAATAGGGCTTGGGAAGGCTTGGTTTCTTCAGGGCCGGGGCCGGAGCAGCGCCTCTGCTTCTTCTATCTACGTTACGGTTTTCCTCTTCACTTTCTTTTCTTTTTTTTTTTTTCCCACCCTTGGTTTCTCGTTTCAACAGTTGCAGCACAACTTAAAACACAAATGAGGCTGGTTTCTCGTTTCAGTAGTTGTAGCACAAAAAACACAAGTGGGGCCTAATCATTCCATGCTGGCATACCATCTCAGCCGGTTGTGAAAAGGATTGTACGTCTAGCATTTCTGAAAAAAGAGAGGGAAATAACAAAGAGACCTTTTTCAAACCCTACCCTCTAGCCTCTTAAAAGAGAGCATCTCTCCATCTCTCCCTTCTAAGTCCTGCCCTCTCTTCGCTGGTTTTTGTTTATTTCTATATTTTCTCTTTCAATGGAGATTCCTCCAATCTCCGTCTTATACGAGCATTGCAATCTGAATTTAATCGGAGGTATATTCTAGCTGGATACACGGATCATCTTAGGTAAACAATAATCCCCTACTACCTATGCAAGTTTCTAAATAACAAAAATTTTCAATTTACAAGATTGAATTCAAGGAGTTTTTGACATTTTGGGTAACTCGGGCTCTAATTTCAAAAAATGATCCTGCTTTAAGGAGCTATCCGCAATCCGAATGGACGAGGCCTCGGTAAACCCTAGGTGAGGGGTGTTTTTTTTTTTTTTCTTAATTCAATAGCTGACTTTAAAATGCTATGAGAATTGATATGTAAGTCAGTGATTGCAACACGGATCTATTCATCTCTTGATGCATTTCACATAAATTTTCTTGTTTCCAATACTTATCTTTGATTGATGATTTGCAGAGTACCTCCAAGGTAATGAAAACTCAGTTTATGATTTTAATTGCAGAGTAGCTCCAAGGTAATGAAAACTCAATTTTTTTTTCGATTTAAAAATGAAAAATGAAAGAGAAAGTTCAAAAAAAAAAAAAAAAAGAAAAAGGGAAAAACCACAAGTGTAATTGGAAAGTTTAAAACATATTCACTAATAAACATAAGAAGAGATTAAATCATCAAAATTCAAAACCGAGAAACCCTATTAGAAATCTTATTCTTGATTGAGTGTAAACTGGCACAGATGTCGATCAATCGTCGGAATATCTATAAGGTGGAGGCACCAGCGCATGATACATCGCAATAAGATTTTGATAGAACATTCATCATTCCTAACTTTTTATATACGTTTTTGAATGACTAAAGAATTCGATTTTTATGAGTGAAAATAATGAAAGCAATTAAATCCCAACAGTCGTATAAGTTGAAACTTACTAACAATTTCTATCCATCATATGCATTCCAATCAGAAGAGATTCATGGCTGGTGCAAAGAGTTATTCACACTAGCACGGTGGAGTAATGGCTGGTGCAAAGAGCTATTCACACTAGCATGATGGCGTAGGCCAATTATTTGGCTAAATAATTGGAGAGGATTGAAGCTCTATGGTGGGCTTGGAACCATAGAGGATCCTAGTGACCATTGAATTCAATGTGGACAGGCTTGTAGATATGATTCTAGTTTGATTCTCATCTACAAGCCTGTCCACATCGAATTCAATGGCTCCAAGCCCCTCTCCGACTTATTTAGCCAAATAGAGGGCCTCCTCCACCCTGCTAGTGTAAATAGCTCCTTTTACCAGCCAAGATTTTATAACAGTTGGAATATATGTAATGTATACACATAATTAATGAGTTTCAAATTACACAATGGCTGCGATTTAGCTGCTTTCATTACTTTCACTTATAAGGATCGAATTCTTGGTTCATTAAGAAATGTGTGAAGCGAGCCGGGCATTGAAAGTTTCTGGGGGGAGAGATCCTCTAGAATGGATTAATGCCAATCTTAATTATATGTGTGCAAACAATCAACCACGCAGCGAAAATAAATCAAACCACAAGCACACACCACAAGAAGACACAGATTTTACTTGGAAACCCAAACGAAAAAAAAAAACCACGATCAATAATCAAGCACTATGAATCATACTACAGTTACAAGCGAATACTCACAACCCTTATCCAGTTACTCCTCAACCAAGGACCTTGTGATTCTCTTGCACAGCTCCCTGCTGCAATGACCCACTGCCGTTCTCTGTGACAGATCCAAGACACCTAGACGCCTTCGAGATGTTGTACTTGACTCCTCAAAGCAATCTTCTACACCCAGAGAAGTAGAAGACAATGATCCCTAGAGCAGAACTTCAGCCCTTCAACTCTCCAATGAAAGAACTCTAGAGAATGTGATCTCCAATAACAATCTTCTTTTTATAATATTGGGATCTGTATTCCCCACCTTAGTATTGAGAGAGAACCCTCTTTTATATTTCCAAATTCGTGCATCATAAGTATAATACGATCAGGAGAGGAGTTGGCATCAAACAGGTAAGTTTCCTTTCAATTTGGGCTGAAAAATCGCAAGTCGGTGCACTTTCTGCACTTGCCGGACCGGTCTGATAAATTGCTCGACCGATCGGATTACGGTTCTGCCTAGGTGGAAATTTCAACATTTTCCTGCAAATTTTCGGAGGCCATAACTTTCTCGTTTCAGCTCCGATTGAGGCGATCTTGGGCTCTACGGAATCCTCTCGAAACGAGCTTTCCAACAGTAGGTAGCATGCCTATATCTGACGCTCGGTTTGTGAGATATAACCTTTTTAATCCATGTTGTCCGTAGAAAACCACTTTAATTTGTCGCTTTTTCTTCTATTTCTTCACTCCAGTACATTCGGCGACTCAAACCATTATCCATACTCAAAGATATATAAAATACAATACTAATGAACTCAAGTTTTGTCCAACCCATGAATTTGCCAATACAAAAATACTTATAATCTCCCCCTTTGGCAATTCATGGACAAAACTTCCTATATATTCAATCTACCCAAAAATAAAACCAAAAATACATTTAACATTGAGTAAATTGAAATAAAAAAAAATTTACCATTACCTCTGTATTGGGTATAAAAAAATCATCTTCACCTCCATCTATCTTCAGAATGCACAAAAATTCCATTCTCCCCCTGAATGCAATATCTCCCCCTTTTTGTCCATAATTGACAAAGCAAATGATCATCATGCAGTAAAGTGGTCAACCTGGATCCAGTACCAGTAGTAGCCCCCTTGATTACAACTCCCCTTAGTTGTATCGTCCTAGCAGCACTGGGTATGGGAGCTTGATCATCTTAATCAGGGGTTTTTGCATGTAGCCACCTACACTTGTGTAGTATGATCTTTCAGCAAAGTGTGACCAACTTCTGGAGGGAAATTAGATTTCCTAATCTAAATAGCTATTGTCTTGACCTTTGGCTTAGACAATTGTTTCCACCATTGCTTATACTTTGGCAAAACATGCTACTTCGTGCAATGGGGACGAATGCGTCCTTTAACTCCACAGTGATGACAAGTGGATGTTCGTGCAGGACATGACACATTCTTTTTTTGTAAACTACTCATTACATTATGAACATGTGCAACATGTAGAGCAGTGTGTGCAATACTTCTAACAAAAATAGAGTTACCTTTAGATTTTGAAATAAACGCACCATCATTGAAACTAAGACCGCACTTGTCATTAGGAAGCTTCTGTAACACTCCGATCCCCTTTGAGCCGGATTAGTGGCTCATTAGCGTGTTTTTCTGTTGTTTTATTCTTTCGGACTTGGTTTTGGGCCTTGGATAGGTAGTTGAGTAACCTTTGACCTGAGATAGGTAGTTCTAAGCCCTTTTTCGTAATTTTGCTTTTGCTTTGCTTGCATCATATTTGCATCATCTTGGTGTCAGCTCGTGTATTTTGTTGAGCTCGTTATATTTCATAACTGTGTCAGACCCATTTGGAGTCAATTGGAGAAGTTGGACCTTCGTGTGACTTGAACTGTAATTAGTTTAAACTTACCGAACTTTGACTTAAACTTCCAAAAAACCTATATATATGAGTCAGCTCCAGATGTCTCTCTCCCTGCCCATTTGTCTCCAACGTTGCATGCAAGAAGAACTCCAGTAGAGCCACGTTCTCTCTCTCTCTCTCTCTTCTCTTCACTTCTCTTCTCGGTCTCCGGTGGTTGTGGGAGTGGATTCGATTGGGTTCTCTGTGCTTATTCTCTGTCTTTGCTTTGGGTAAGTGGGTTTGATTTCCTTTTTCCAATTGGATTCCCTCTCCAAGCTCTGTATGTCTTCATTCATCTCATGCATGGTTTATTTCTTTGATTTGTTTTGATTTTAGTTGATTTGGAGCTTGATTCATTGGATTGACAGAGTTTGAGGCAAGTATAAGTACAGGCTTTGATAACACATATGGGTGTTTTGTTTGATTGCTTTGATTCTCTCTTATTCTTTGTATAGAATGTTTTACAGCCAATTTTTGTGAATTTGGAACCTCTGTAACTTGTTTTGAGACGTTTCTGTACCAAATTTCAGTTTCTGTACTCAGCCCGAATTCGTGTTCTGTATTGTACGGCTAAGCCGTAAGTTTCTACGGCTCACTTTCCAGAGACTTGAAATTTAGACTTTTGTTCTACGGCTAGGCTACGGCTGAGCCGTAATTTGTTCTACAGCTGCGCCGTAAGCTAGCCGTGACCCAACCGTGACTAAGCCGTGAATTAAATCTCTGATCAGTCGAAACTTTCCCGATACAGTACTCCTACGGTGTGGCTACGGCTAAGCCGTGGAATGTTACGGCTAAGCCGTGGATTGGTCTCCGGCTAAGCCGTATACTGACCGTAGCTCAGCCGAAAGAGCTGTCAGATCAGAGGTGGAAGATGACCAGTTTAGCTGTGTTTTGAATGGAACCAAGGTGAAGCCGTAGTGCATATTACGACGAGCGCGTAAGATGTCTTCGGCTCAACCATAGGTCCCTCATGGCTAAATCGTTAGGCATGGCAAATCCGAATTAAAACTTAGGATAATGGTGAGACTTGTAGGGCTCAAATACAGGTTAACCACCCACGTAAACCGACCCAATGGATTCTTTGGATCGTATGAATAGTCTGTTAGGCTGTGACTTATTCATGTGAGCGTTGATCACTGTTAAGCACCTCCCCATGGGTGTTGGTTTAAGGGACGTCGGTGCAAGCAAAGACTACATTGCAACACTTTGATGGCAACAGTGCATTGAATAACTTAAACCTACATCAACATGCACGGTTAGTGACAGTGAATAACTAGATTAGGGCTGGTTTGTAATAAACCTTGACTCCGTACTAATCTGAGATGCATTGCATATTGTTTATAATTTTGCCCTCTGTTCTGCCAATCTATGTTTATGCATTCCGCAGTCATTTTGTTTTCGTTCTGTATATCTGTTTTATTCTTCGTTCTGCGCTAAGCTTTGATCTATGCTGTGCTTTGGCTTAATATATATGCTTTGTTGGCTTTGTCTATCTCTGATTTTGGGTATTCCCTGGTGGCTCTGCCCAGAGGTTAATACGTGAGGATAAGATCCGGTCTTTGTCATCGGTGAGTCCAAAGCGGATAATCTCCCTTTCTATGGATTTGATTTGATTGGTATTAGTCTGGCTCTACTCAGCCTCAGCCCTAGGATGCCCGACGGGGTTACATCTGGCTTAGATCTCTGTATCTCTGTATCACTGCAGTGTCGCTTTGTCTTGGGACCCCGGAACCCAGGAAACTGAGACCCACTTGTACCCTGGCCCGGTCAGTGGTGTTCTCCTCTGCTCTGCTTTGCTCTGCTCTCTATTGGAGAGAATATGGTTAACGTAGTAGCCACTTAGTTCAGTATTTCTATACTTTGATTCCCTTATCATGCTTTAATTCTATGCACGATTTGCTTAGCATACTAAGATGAAACTCTGTATTTAATCTTCTGTCATTATTTTATTCACTTTGATACTATGAGTGTTTCATCCTTGTTACTTGTATTTGCTGGATCGTTGTATTCATTTGTGTTGTCTGTGGTGTTGCAGGCACAGATCCCTTGCCCGACTCCCCGGCGGTCGAGGAGGCTGCAGGGCCGAGTGTAGAGGCACCCTCCGGTTTGGCAGAGTGGGCCTGATCATCTCTGCCGAGTGCGCACATGCATATATTCCATGGCCTTCTGTTTTGAGTTTTGGTTTTTGGAGCTTTTGTAATTGGGCATTTTGGACTTTGGACTTCGTACTCTGTATAATTGTATATCATGATTTTGGGTGTGTATTCGGATTTTATATCAGTGTAATTATCGTTGTCGTTTCCGTTCCGCATTTGTTTTTGGCTTCCGCTATTTTCCTTTGTTGCTTGCTATGATATGTACAGCTTCCGCGTACGCTTAGTTCGCACGTGTTAGATCCCTTGTGTATGTGCATCTGGACTGGGTTTGGATGCACGTGCACGGGAGTACGTGTGTCACTGGTTTAGCTTTTCGCTAACCCCCGATTTCTGGGCTCGGGTCGTGACAGCTTCTGAATACATAAGATGTCATCTAGTATCTTTAAACCAATATTCAGCTTATTCAGAGATGCTTTTGCAGAATCCAGTTCAGATAACGCAATCTTCAGTTTCCTAGCAAGGTCTTCTTTTTCAGCTTGAACAGTCTTGAAGTCAGTTTTCAAGGTTTCAAACTCTTGTGCAACCTTCTTAAACTCATCTTTCAATAAACCATACTTGTGACTCTCAGTAGTCAGCTTATCAGCCATGGAATTCTTTTGTCTTTCTAACAGATGAACCTGTGATTTGACATCATCTAACTCCTTTTTAAGAGACAAAATCTCTGCTTTCCGCTTAAGAGCATTTTTTTCAAATAACTTGCTCATCTGCATAGACTTGTCTAGTAAAATCCCATATTCCGCTTCCCAATCATCTTCTTTATCTGAAAGTGCAATATCAGCAGTATCTGCAGCAAAACTGGCATCTGACACAGTGGATCTAGCCATAAAAGCCATAAACTTACCATTCACAATATCCTTCGAATCAAGTTCAGGGTCTTTATCTTCCTCTGAAGAATCATCATCCCAAGTTTTTAGAGCTTTGTACTTAGGATTCTTTTTCTTGTTAAGATAGTCACTGGCATAATGACCAAGACCTTGACAATCAGAGCACTTAACCTTGGCTAATAACGTCTTCTTTTCAGATTTCGATCCCTTCCATTTAGCTTTCTTAACCCTCATAAGTTTTTGAAACTGAACCATTAACTCAGTTATATCATCATCAGAATCTGAATCAGTTTTAATTTTCTTTACAAATTGCTTCACGGATTCTTTGAAAGCTTTAAAAGCCAAATCTTTATTCTTTGCTGATTTTTCCTTATTTAGATGGTTTTCTTCAAAAGTCTGAAGATTTCCAACCAACTGATTCACTGTGAGGGTATCTAAATTCTTATTCTCTTCAATAGCATTACCTTTGAATCAAACTTTGAAGGAAGAGACCTTAGAATCTTCTTGACAATTTTACTTTCAAGGATTACTTCACCCAAATTGAAAATAGAATTGACAATATCATTCAACTTAGCATAAAATTGATTAAAGGTTTCTTCTTCTTCCATTACAATGGTTTCGAAGGCTTGATTTAACCTTTGCAACCTTGCTTGCTTGACAGCATCAGTACCCTCATAAACAGTTTGCAAAACATCCCATGCTTCTTTTGCAGTTTTACAAGTGAACATCCGACGAAACTCATCAGCAGACACTCCATTATAAATACCATTCATGGCCTTATTATTGCAATTGGAGGCATGCTTTTCTTCCTTAGTCTATTGGACTTTAGGTTTAGCAACAGTTTGCTATCAACAGTAATAGTAGGCTTTGAATAACCTTCCTCAACACTATTCCAAACATCATCATCGATGGACTTGAGGAACTCAATCATCATTTGCTTCCAATAAGCATAATTTGAGCGATCAAACAATGGAGGCTTCACAGTGGATGTGCCTTCTTGATTAAGTACCATTCTAGATATCTCTTAGGATCAAACACCACAAATTAGTGCAACCTGCTTTGATACCACTTGAAAGTTTTTAGGGGGAGAGATCCTCTAGAATGGATTAATGCCAATCTTAATTATATGTGTGCACACAATCAACCATGCAGCGAAAACAAATCAAACTACAAGCACACACCACAAGAAGATACAGATTTTACGTGGAAACCCAAACGGGAAAAAAACTACGATCAATAATCAAGTACTATGAATCATACTACAGTTACAAGATAATACTCACAACCTTTATCTAGTTGCTCCTCAATGTAAGGACCTTGTGATTCCCTTGCACGGCTCCCTGCTGCAACAACCCCCTGCCGTTCTCTGTGACAAATCCAAAACACCTAGATGCCTTCGAGATGTTGTACTTAACTCCCCAAAGCAGTCTTCTACACTCAAAACTGTAGAAGACAATGATCTCTAGAGCAGAACTTCAGCCCTTCAACTCTCCAATGGAAGAACTCTAAGAAGGTAATCGCTAATAACAATCTTCTTCTTAGAATATTAAGATATGTATTCCTCACCTTAAGGTTGAGAGAGAACCCTCTTTTATAGCTCCAAATTCGTGCCTCATAAGTATAATACGATCAGGAAAGGAGTTAGCATCAAACAAGTAAGTTTTCTTTCAATTCAGGCTATAAAATCGCAAGTTGGCACACTTTCTGCACTTGCCCAACCGGTCTGATAAATTGCCCGACCAGTCGGATTACGGTTCTGCCCAGGTGGAAATTTCAGCATTTTCCTGCAAACTTCCGAAGGCCATAACTTTCTTGTTTCAGCTCCGATTGAGGCGATCTTGGGCTCTACGGAATCCTCTCGAAACGAGCTTTCCAACGATATGACCTTTTTAATCTATATTGTCCGTAGAAAACCACTTTAATTTGTTGATTTTTCTTCTATTTCTTCACTTCAATACATCCAGCGACTCAGACCATTATCCATACTCAAAGATATGTAAAATACAACACTAATGGACTCAAGTTTTGTCCAACCCATGAATTTACCAATATTTGTCCAACCCATGAATTTGCCAATACAAAAATACTTACAGGCATGATGGATGCTATTGAATGGTTAAAAATTAAAATCTTATCAAAATGACACTTGTATTGTATCATGATAATCAAGTTGGCCGGTGCCCCACCCATTGATATTCCTGCAATAGATCGACGTCATGCCTGTTTTTACTCAACGAAAAATAAGATTTTTAATGGGGTTTTTTCGATTTTGAATTTTGATGATTTTATCTCTTCTCCTGTTTATACGTGAATATGTTTAAAACTTTTCAGTTATACTTGTTTGACTTTATAATAGGGTTTTCAGTTTTGAATTGTGATGATTTGATCCCTTTCTTATGTTTAAGAGGAATATTGTGGTGATTTGATCCCTTCTTATGTTTAAGAGGAATATGTTGACTTTATCATGGTGTGGCATGTTTCAAATGTTATTATTGTGGGGAACATAATGAAAATGCAAAATTGATGATAGTTAAATTTTATTGTTGTGACTTGTGAGAGTTATGCTTGTACTTTATCATGGTAAGGATTGTGTTAAAATTCTATGTTTTATGCTAATATTGTTACCCATACATTTAATTTTCTAATGCATATAAATATAATTTTCTCCAAAAAGTTTTGCTAAATGCCGAAATATTTTATTTTAAAGGCTAGAACTAAATGCGGTTCTAAACAAAATTAACAAGTAAACATCTATTCCGCAATGTTATTTTCTTGATTAAATCTCCATCAAAGTTCAGCTTCATCTAATTAGCTGGCAGGAAGATGGGAGTCCATCTTGGAGAGTAGAGATTTCGTGTGTTTATAATTAAGAAGGTTCTAAGTAAAACAATCAGCTTTGGGCCTTTGGTCTTAGTCCATATGGTTTTGGTAAAAGAACAGTGAATACCGATGTGGTCAATTGTTTCTAATTCTTGTCCACAGCATATACAAGTATCTGAAAATTTTGGCATCATGTGCGCTAGATGGGACGTAATTACTGGTTCTTATGCAGGGATTTCCACAAGACAATTTGCATCCTCAGATGGAATATCACGGTTCCATGGACTTCACCAGGTCAAAAACGGATCCATTGGTCTATTGCCTCGATCTCGAGACCTCAGGGTACTAAATATAACACATAATCCAGCTCTTTGGAAGACCTAGCCTTGGTAAGTGGTTGGTGGTTTATGTGGAGACTTTTTAAGAAGAGCTTTCCTGATTTGTGGGATTCTATTCTGCTAGAACTTTCTCCACTATGTTGGCCAAGCGTCTGAGATCAAGTGGGTTTAGGGGTCATGGGTGTTATACAGAGGCTTTCGTGACGGCTACTTGGAAGTTATACCGAGGCTTATGATATGAATTTAATTAATCTACTTCAAACTTCAAGTGCACAGTTGACTTAATAGCAACAGTTTTACGGGATGCAAGCTTATATATTCATAAATTAGATATTTGTACTATCAAACATGTGAATGACAATACGAACAGAGCATTCCACACAAAATTCTTTGCATCACAAAAATTCATCTTAGGACAATGGATTCCTCAACTGTGACAGATCATAGGAAAATCAGTTCTTTGTGCTAAGTTTCTGGCTTCTTCGTTAATTAGATGTTTTCATCAATGTGTCATGATTTCATTGAACTGCCTAAGTTTCCACATCTTGTAACTTAAGCTGCAGTGGTATGAGTATGTTTCTCCTCTCTTGAAATTTAAGTTGCATCTTGAAAATTAAGTCGCATTATTATAGGAAGGAGAGTGTCGGAACTGAATGAAGCTTCAAAAGTAGATTCATGATTTGGTAGTTTAGAAAGAAATTATTTTTACATAGTAATGCTGTCTAAGAATTGATCCATCATATAAATGAAGTGTCATATTTGCATGAACATTTTGATCTGGACTGGTTTATTAGTGTCATTTCAGCATCTGCATTTGAATGAAACTGGTAGAAACGCCGTCATGAAGAATATGTGCCAACACTACTTGAAATGAATAGCCAGCTGAAATGACTGGCAGTACAAGGCATTATCAAACCTTTGGGAGCACTACTGATGTCAACTACCTTTGGAGGCACTAATGATTTCAACTCACTTACGGAATATTACTTGCATGTTATTGCAATATCAGCTGACATGAAATGATATATCTTTACATCTGAAAGGAATTCTACCTTAAAGAAACCTTGGTCTGGGCCCTGTCTCGATGATTTCTTTCACATAACTTTGTCAAGATCCTCTCTTGTTATTCTTTATGTTCGTGTTTTGAAGCTGTAATAGTACTCTATTGATTTTAATCAGAAAGGATATGTTGGGTTTGTCACTTAGCAGTTGTCCAAACTCCAAAACTGTCTTATCAAAGTTACCAACTATTGAATCTAAGCTCTAGAGATAATGCCAATCCATCAAGCAATGCTCACTACATGCATAGGCCTTTTTTCCCTAATTCTTACTGCATTCCTAGGATTTCCAAGGAATGAACAAAGGGCATCACTTACAGGGCAAAGAGTAAAGGAACGAAGTGGAAATCAACTACATTTCCAGACAGCCATGAACCCCTTGATTATAGAAATTAGTCCAACTCAATTACCATGCATTTTTTTTTCTTAATGAGCTGTAATGGTCATATGATTGGATATGTTTCATTCCACGGGCCAGTTTGGATCTTTGTAAATACAGGTAACTTGATCGATGCATAACTATTAAAAAGAATAAAAAAGAAATAACTTGATCTATGAGTAAATCAGGGTTCACGAGTATGCATAACCCAATCTATGCCTCTGTGGCAATTGCATAACCTGAGTTAACCCTTACGACAATTGTTTTGTTCTTTGCCATAACAAATTACAGCAGTCACGGGTAGACTTGAGTTCTAACAATCCAAACACCACCACGATTAGAGCATTTTGATTCTTTTGAAATAACACTCATGTCATTCAATGTTCATCCAATGTTCAAAATCTGATTTTTTTTTCTGATTGATGAGGAGAAATCCACGGATGCAGATGAGTCCTTGTTCGTTCACATTGAAAAGATAACCATACTGAATTAGTCCAGTTCATATTTATCCATGGACTATTGTGGTCTATATTTTTCTTCAAGTGTGCTGCAAAACGAGTTTAATATCCACTTTGTTCGGTGCGAAGTTTCTGTGGGGTCAACTGTCGTTCCCATCTAGAGATGGGATGGGGAGATGGAAAGATCTGGATCAACCCTCTCTAAATGTCAGATTTGGGATCCATCCTATCATCTTTATCGGGCCTGTGTACGGTCATTTTAATGGGTGTACCATCAATCCATTAGCCCAGTCCATTCACACGGGTGTCAAAAACCAATGGGATCCATCTAATATGGAGACCCATAGGACCAGTCTAATATGGGGAGGTCCCCGTTTTTTATCCATTTACAAAGTTGTGTTGTGACTATTTCCCAACCTTTTAAGGTTTGGACTTTGGACAATGACTTGTAACTTGTGTTTTTTTTTTTATTAAGTCAAACCTAAAATTTATTGGAACTCTTCTCTCACCAACTTTATGTTCTATATTTTCTAATTTTATCATACCTAGAGCACCTTAAAATAAATTGAAAATGAAGATTCATAAAATTTTATACCATAAAACATCTTCAACGTTTATTTTAAAAGAAAAAAATTGGAAAAAAAAATTAATATCGGTCCTAAACCATTATATTATCTTGATATCATCTTATCTATGTTTGGATGGGGAGTAGAGTAAAGTGGAGTGAAGTGAGCCTTCATTTTATAGATATGTTTTAATGTGCCCATCATATCAAAAGAACAAAAATTCAAAATTTTCTTCTTCTTTTTCTCTCAAAAAAAAAAAAAAGTCAAAAAACAACCCAATTGGGGCAAGTTGGTGGAGGGGATGGTGGGAAAGGGGAGGAGGGGAATGGGGAAAGAGGTAGGGGTAGTTTAAGAATTTTAAAAAATTTCTTTATGTGTGAAGAGATATTTTTTGAGTGCTAATAGCAGCACTCAAAAAGTAAGGCAGATTCTCCATAATGCCCTTGGCCGGAAGTCCTTTTAATATGTAAACTATAGGCCTACCTTTGATCAAAATAATTCCTTACCTCCTAATATACCCCTAATATTTGATAGGGATTTTAATTTGACACTTATCCAAACATTGTCGTGCTTGAATTTTATCACAGTAAATATCGGTAGTGTTTTTGTATTAAAATTTGGCAGAGAACAGCTAAAGCTAAGGATTGTTTGATTGGTTGGCTTAAATATTTTGTGTATACTTCATCCGGTGAAGTTCACCTGGGTGCTTGTCAAAAAATAAATGGGGGAGGTCATGTAGCATTCCTCAAACAATAAAAATAAGAAACATGAGAAAAAAAAAAGAAAAAAAGAACATATCATTGAATTTTTCTCATATTGGCTAATGCCTCAAGAATCACTCCCTGCATCCCTAAGCATGGCTTATGCCCATTTACTCAAGTTCATTGAGTGGCAAACTCAGGAATTTCGTTTGAGGGAGAGAGAAGATGGCGATAATATTACATTTTTATTAATTTATTATTTGAAGGGGCTGAGGGGTTATTTCTTAGAGATGCATGAGCTTATTTTTCAAGCCGTTTGAAACGTCAAGGGCTTTTTTTTTTTTTTTTTCAAGTTTGAACCGGGCTAATTGCCCGGTCCCATGGGCTACTGCCCCCAAACTCAATACCTGGTGGAAAGGTAGGCACTTTTGGAATTACTCAAAATAACAGTTTGTGCTCTTTCCTTTTCGAAACGAAAGTCACAGCCACTTGAGATGAGTCTTCATTTTGCAACGGTCGAATAAGAGCCGTGACCAGCTCCTCCTTTATCAATATCCCAACTAGTGTTTGGCTCGGATCAAATTTCTCTCCAATTGAATTAGACATAATCAATGTAGACATGTTTTGGATGTCATCATGAGATGTTCACCATATTTTGCTTCAGATTATCATATGGAATAATTGAGAAACTGAGTCGCCGTTTAGATTTTGATTTTGCTTCAATTTTAAATTGGAGAGAAATTTTAGTACCTATCATTTTCTAAAATTCTAATGATACAAATCTCTTATCTTAAACTATAAATGATTTTACGAAAAAATATATCCATATCTAAACTTTTAATAATACAAATCTTTTATATTAAGCTATTAATCATTTTATAAAAGTAGAGCTCAACTAAGTATGTATCCGGCCTGGTCCGCTTTAACAAAAACTTTAACTTTAAGTTTTGAGTGCTTTGGCTGGTCTTGGACTATTTATTTGGGCCCATTCAATATACAGGTAGTGATTGGATATAATATAGAGTTAATATTATTTAATATTTTTATTATTTTTAATATTGTAAGTTTTATATTGTCCGTGCTAAGCGCAGGCATAATTTACTAGTAGTATATGATTATAATGAGAGAAAAAAAAAAGTTATTCCCATGCAATATAGAGCATTCTTTTTCCATGGTTTAGATTTTGATATAAGTAGCGCAACAGTTGATTCTTGTCACCCTCTCACCATGCACATGCCCAAAAAAGAGACGTGAAATTGCTTCCATTCGAGCGCTGCTAGAAAAATATATAATAATAGGGAGAGTAGTGGGCCCACCTAACAAAATTTAAACCAATAACAATAGATGCTCTTATCTTACATGGGCACTTATCTAAATTTCATTTTATTAGATGTGTCTGTTATTAGATTGGTTTTTTATTAAAACATGATTAATTGATTCATGTGTTGGTAGACCAATTACCAGTTAGAGTAGGGATCGCAACGCAGCGGATTTGATTCTGGTTAGGGTAAACTTAAATCTTCTTCGTCTCAAATTTATCTCATCTATACCTAACTCGTCCAATAATAGGTCACTAATGTGTAATACCAAACCCGCCCAATTTAAGTGGGTTAAGTCAAATTTAAAGTTTAAAACTTTTAAAATATGTAAAAATAGATGAACATATGTGTAGTGGAAATTAAGGGTGTGTTTGGCCGTGTCATTCGAATGTTCTCATGTTCCCACAAGATGCTGAAGAGTACATGTTTGATATGTGCAAAACACTATTTCGAATTTTGGTTTCACTGGAAGCACTCCCATAATTTTAATCCACTGGCATAAAAAATTTGGAACAAAAAAACTTTATTTAAAAAAAAAAAAAACAAGTTGCTGGCCCAGTTGTTTTCTACTTATCTCTTGCCTTATCTCAAAACAAGAGACTCCACTATCTAATTTTTAAAGTGGGTCACATGATAATAATTATAAATGATAAGCCTTTATTATAATTTCTAATATCTTATAATAGTGGTACCACATTATAAATTATTTGAGTGTGTGCCCTATGTTCTAATTTCTAAATGTATGTTATATGGTCACAATTTCAAAGAAAAGAGCCAAATTATAATTCCAATGAATGTGGACCCACATTATGAGTCCTATGAATGTAACCTCATGTTCTAAATTTTTTAAAGGTGGGTACCATAAAAATTTTAAAGTGGATTCCATGTTCACAATCACAAACAAAATGGCCCCACATTATATTCTATTATAATTTTATATGTGGGCGTCATATTGTAATTTATAAATCTTAGTCCTATGTACAAAATTACAAAAAATGTGGCTCAACTTTGTAATTTTTAAATGTGGATTATGTAGTCACTCTCACAAAAGGTGAACCTACATTATAAATCATATGAATGCGGGCCCATATTTTAATTTCTAGAGCTTTATACCATGCTGTAATTTTTAAAGATAGGTCTCGTATTTACATTAAAAAAAAGTGGGCTACATTATAATTCCTATGAAATTAGGCCCACCTTATAAATCCTATAAATATGACTCCATGTTCTAATTTTTAAAGGTGGATACCACGTTATAACTTTTATAAGTAGGTCCCATGTACAACAATAATAGGGTGTAACAAGTATTAAAAGGTGGGTCCCACATTTTAAATCTGACGATTCTCCTGCTTCCAGTCATTAGAGAAAATTTTTATACTATTACCAAACAAGTTCCTTATAGTATCTTTCAATAGTATTTTAATATAATATTGCCAAACAAATTTTGTGAGGTATAATCTATGCACAACCCAACCTCAATACAACTTTAATTAAACACAAAATTGGGAACAACACAAGAACAATGTCAAACAAGCGCTAAACATGCCACCTTCTCTTCTCATGTGCTAAATGTTAAGGTCCCAAATCCACTTACATTACATGGGTTAACGAAAACTCAAACCCACCCTACATCAAGAAAACCACTATCAAGCCAACTCCTATTGCCCATGTATTAAATTTAAAACCCAGTGTAGATGGGACAACAACCATTATTCCTCAAGATTAATAGCGTTTACAGTGCGGATTCCCTTGTACCATGTTCATGAATTCATTAACGGGGCACATGCATGAAATTAAGACCTTGAGCTGTTTTAATTTTTATTAGTGGGTCATAATTTGATAAATTTTGTTGCTGGCCCACCTCCCCCATTTCAAGAGAAAAGAGAAGAAAAAAATTAAATTGAACCTTCTCGTGTCCTTTCTTACCATTGTCCGGCTTGCTCCCACCCATACTCTCTCTTATTCTGCTTCTCTTTGTTGGTTTCATTTTTTTTTTCTCTGCACCGCCTCCAACCAGCGTAACAATCTGAATTTGGAAAGAGATACATTCTAGATGAGTGTCATCATGTCTTAATTGAAACTAACAATCCGTTGGTTGTAAAACAATGGATGGATTGAGAATGTTTTTACTTTGGTGTAGGAAAGAGACTGACATATATGTCAATTCCCAAAATCAAAGTAAACTTTTTGAACTATCTCATCATGATCATCATCATTATCATCAAAGCGTTATCTCAACCATTTTGGGGTTGGATACATGAATTTTATTCTTCCTTTTCGTTCCATTTTGAACAAAATCTTTAGATAAGTTAAATTTCTTCAAATATGTAAACTCTCTATTGTATGAATACAACTACAGAATAGGCTTACCCACAAGAGGGGCCTCGCCCACACTGGGATTGCTTATAGCTCCTTGTAATAGTCAAGATTTTTCAATTGGAGATTTGGAGTTTCAAAATAAAAGTTCGAGTTGCGCTGAACCGTGGACTTAGCTAAAACTTGCGAGGGCAAAAGGGAGTGAAGGGCATATTTGAAATGTCGAATATCAAAAGTCGATCGACGATATAGATTTGTAATGTAAATAAGAGATAATCAACTATTGATCAGCATATATGCCGGTCTCTATCCAATACTAAAGTAGCATCATTCTCGATCTATTGTTTTACAACCAACAGATTACTAGTTTTAGTTTTGGTAAAATGATTCTCATGTGTGGCTAGAATGTACCTCATTTCAAATTCAGATTGTTTTGCTAGAATGAGCGGAGAGGGAGGAATTACCATTGCAGAGAGAGAAAAAGAGAGTGTGTGTGTGTGGAAGGGAACAAAGGAGCCAGTTACTTTATTTATTTTCTTTTTCATGGATTTGGGTAAGAAAAAACAGAAGTGAAAGTTCGGTTTGGGACCCCCACAAGACGGATTAAGTGTTACTATTATTATTTTCCTCTTGTCTCTCTTCAAGTAGGGACAACAACAACAAAATTTATCAATATGTCCAACTAATAAAAATTAAAACAACTCAAAGTAACAATTTCATGATGAATATATGGACATGGTACAAGGGAATCCACATTGTAGATGCTATTAATTGCGAGGAATGATAGTTGTTGTCCAATATAGATTGGGTTTTAAATTTAATACATGGGCAAGGGTTTTGACACATGGATTAGCTCCTTGGTTTCAGAGCATTCTGGTTGAAGAAAAAGCCAGACTTTTCTGGCTCTGGTCTTCGGTTGCAGAGCAAAGGACAACAAGGTGGAAAGGGTCCTGTTATTTACATGCCATTTCAGGTCACGTATTCATGTAACGACCCGGGCCACTATCCTCATGATATTTTTCGCTTTGGATCATGAGATATCAACCCAATTTTTTCGCAGGATTTTAAAAGGCCTCGCCCTCTTTCTCCAGGCAAATGCTTGCCAAACCCAATGCCATTCTAAAAGTAATTTGGTTTTTCTTGGTGACCCTGCTTCTTATATTTCATTGCTCACGTTATCAAGTTAAGAAGGTCAATTTCAACAAAACCAAAAAGTCATTTGGGTCAAACACTCTGTCGTCATTTTTAAATACGTATAGTTTACCCGTAAGAATCCCTAAAATAAATCATGAAACACAAAATTTGTATGGTGCATCAGATATTTTTTTTTGAATGTTGTGGTAGGTAAGATGGGAATAGCCATAGATACCAGATACTTCCCCTCACCCCCCCCCCCCCCCCCCCCCAAAAAACAACAAACAACACCAACCAAATAGAAGTGAAAGTGTGATAGACAAGAAGAGAAAACAAAATCACCTAAAAATTAACTGAAACAACTCCCATGGAAAGAATATATTCACTATCAATCAAGCAGAGAAACAAGAAAACACAAATGTTATCATTGACACAATCCCAACTATGGAATGTAAAAATTCTCTCTCTCTCTCTCTCTCTCTCTCTCTCTCTCTCTCTCTCTCTCTCCATATAAATATATAATGTCAATGTATCATGGACTATAATCCCAAGCTCTATAATGTAGACTTTGTTTTGTCACTGTTACCAGTACCTAGAGGATCGCAGCACTAAGCTGAACCGTTTGGAAATCCACCAAATATTTTCCTAGATAACTCCGCTTTCCATTTACTAAATTCAAACACACTTCTTTTCTTTGATTCCTGAACGCATTGCCTCAAACAAATGTTCTCCTCCTTTAATATCTCCATGGACAAACAAAGCTGTCTTATTGCTTCCCTCTTTTCTTCATCTTTCTCTATCAGCTCAACCTTCTGAATTCTATTCTCTTCTTTAAGTCCATCTATTTTTTCTCTCAGTTTCATCACTTCACCGTCCTTTTCCTTACTTGACCCTCGCTCGCTTATCATCTCTTCATCATTTTGGCATTCTTCTTCTTCAGGGTCATCAACCTCAGAATCCTCGGACTCAAAGCAATCTGACAAGGTTGTAGGGAATTTATCTGTAGAGTATGTTAACTTTTGAGAGAGGTTTCCCATTAAGAGAGGGTACTCAAATAGGGTAGTTGTTAATCGTGTTCCAGCAACTGATTTTAGTTGATCATATCTCTCAGCTAAAGAGCGGTGGGTGCGGTAGAAATCCTTAACAATGCTTACTAGCTCTGGCCTCTTTTTGTAGTACATCTCTGCACGTTGGGAAAAGGAGTCTGCTTCTTCCTCAATCAATTTCAGCATTGCCTTCGTCTTCTTTTCGAGCTCTGAAGCGAATATGAGCAACAATTTCAGGAAATGAAAGCTTCAATGTTTATAAATTAGAGATTTGCACTATCAAACATGTGAATGTCAACATGAAAAGAGCATTCCGCACAAAATACTTTGATTATGTCATAACAAAAATTCATCTGAGGACTTTGGATTCCTCAACTGTGACACAGATCATAGGAAAATCAGTTCTTTGTGCTAATTTTCTCATTTCTTTCCTCAATTAGACGTTATAATCAATGTATCATGATTCATTGAACTGCCTTAGTTTCACAAAATACTTTGATTATGTCATCACAAAAATTCATCTTAGGACTTTGGATTCCTCAACTGTGACATAGATCATAGGAAAATCAGTTCTTTGTGCTAATGTTCTGGCTTCTTTACTCAATTAGAAGTTATCATCAATGTATCATGATTTCATTGTACTGCCTAAGTTTCCCATATCTTGAAACTAAGCTGCAGTGGTATGAGATGTTTCTCCTCTCTTGAAATTTAAGTTTCATTGTAATAAATATCCTTTCTCTTGTCTTGAAAATTAAGTTGCATTATTATAGGAAGGAGAGTGTCAGAACTGAATGAAGCTTCCAAAGTAGATTCATGATTTGGTAGTTTAGAAAGAAATTATTTGTACATAGTAATGCTGTCTAAAAATTGATCCATCATATAAATGAAGTGTCATATTTACATAAATATTTTGATCTGGACTGGTTTATTAGTGTCATTTCAGCATCTGTATTTGAATGAAACTGGTACTAAGTCCATCGTGAAATGAATAGCCAGCTAAAATGAAAGGCAGTACAAGGCATCATCATACCTTTGGGAGCACTGCTGATGTCAGCTACCTTGGGAGCATTAATGATTTCAACTCAGTTATGGAATCTTATATGTATGTTATTGCAATTTGGATTGACTTGAACTGATATCTTTACATTTGAAACGAATTCTACCTTCGAACAAACTTGGTCTAGGCCTTATCTCTCGATGTTTTCTTTCAGACAACTTAGTCAAGATCCTCTCTTGTTATTCTTTATGTTCATCTTTTGAGGCTATTGGGTTGGTCACTTCAAGCATTTGTCCACACTCCACAAACTGTCTGGTCAAAGTTACAAACGAATTAATCTAAGCTCTAGAGAAAATATCAATCCAACAAGCAATGCTCACTACACGCTAAGGCTTTCTTTCCCCAGTTCTTACTGAATTCCTAGGATTTCCTAGGAACGAAAAAAGGGCATCACTTAGAGGGCTGAGTGAAGGAACAAAGGTGGAAATCAATTCCACATAGCCATGGACTCCTTGAATGTAGAAATTAGTCCAACTCAATAACCATGCAATTTTGTTCTCATTGGGCTGCAATGGTCATATGATTGGATATGTGTCATCCCACAGGACCAGTTTGGATCTTTGTAAACACTCAGGTAACTTCATCTATGCATAACCATTCAAAAACAAAACAAAAAAAATCTAGACGTATGCGTAAGGAAGGGTTCACGTGTATGCATAACCCAATATCTACCTCTGTTTGGCAATTGCATAACCTGAATTGCCCCTAAATGACAATTGTTTTGTTCTTTGCCATAACCAATGACAGCAAAGAGTCAGGTAGACTGAGTTCCTACAATCCGAACGACACCACAACATTGGAATAAATAAAATGCCATCTGTTCTCTCTTGACAGAACTGCCAAGATTAGAGCATTTTGATTCTTTTGAAAGCAACACTCATGTCATCCAAGCAGTGTGTTGTCCAAAATCTAATTTTTCCTGATCATTGAAGAGAAATCCAGATAAGTCCTCGTTCACATTGAAAAGAAAACCATACTGACTCAGTCCAGTTCATCTTTATCCGTGGACCACTGTGGTCTATTTTTTCTCTTCATATCCGCTTCAATACTAGATTAATATCCACCGTTCATTCCCGTGCGAATTTTCTGTGGGGCAAACTGTGGGTTCCATCCAGGGGTGCGACCTGGAGATGTAAAGATCTGGATGGACTCTATCTAAATGCCAGTTTTGGGACCCATTCTATCAACTTTAGCCGGGCCCTACAAGTTTGACAGTGTACAGTCCATTTCATGGGTGTACCATCAATCGAGAGGCCCAGTCCATTCTCATGGTGGTAAAAGTAAAACCCATGGGACCCCTTTGGTGTAGGGGGAGTCCCCATTTTTATCTATTTGCTAGGCCATGTTGTGGCTATTGTCCAACGTACTAAGGTTTGGAGACCTATATCCTTTTTTGTAGGTTTGGCCCCAACCCTAAAATGGATTGCAACTTTTCTCTCACCAACTTTATATTTGTATTTATAGTCTTATTATACCTTAACACCTTAAAATACATTGAAAATGAAGATTCACAAAACTTCATTTCTTAACAATTTCAATTTTTATTTTAAAATAAAAAATTGGAAAAAAGAAATAATATCGGTCCTAAACCATTATTTTATCTTGATATCACTAATCTTAAAGGTTTCCACTGTGGCCGAGTCAATGTCTGACAACCCATGTTTAAAAAACTGTGATCTAATGGGATCCGGTGCATTATGTTGTTATCATCTGATCAAATTTACCCAAAAAAAAAAAAACTGTGATTAAGGCATGGGGAGAACGAAATCACAAGGGGTCTACCTGAGAGAGTAGATTGAAGCCATGGTGAGCGTTTGGGACTCTTGTGAGTACCAAACCACCACGAATATGAGGGTGGTGTCTTCAACAACATCAGTTCTCCTTCTCTCATCTCAAACCTACAGCATACGTACACCATTAGATGTTTCTACTAGGCATTTATATTCGACATTCACTAGATAAAGGGGGTAAAATTTTAAAGGAAAAGGGGTGGAGGTACTTACACGTGAATATCAAATGTTTAGTCCCCTACGGAAGTATGAGCACATTTATTTATTCCGCGACCGAAAAAGATTTTCATTTGAGAGGTGTGGACACAAACCAATAGTTGAATTTTAGGCGCAAAGGGGCAAACCTTTGCCCAGAATTTGTCTTTGGATTTTTAAGGCGTGCAGAAAATCTTATGCAAGATTTGGAGGCTGACTCAAGTCCAAACGGGCTGCTGCCCCATAGGGAAAACCTCAATAATTAAACTGGATATTTATTTGATTGAATGATCTCTTACACAACGGTCATGAGAAACACTACGCGCAGGCAATAGGATAGAGAACATGAAAAATAAGAACAACGTACCTCGTCTGCTCTTCTTCATCCTCTGAGATGAGTAGGAAAGAAGGCCTTGTTTGGACTGGACTTCTCATTGCATAGATAGAGAGAGATCGGACTTCAGAGAGAGAGAGAGAGAGAGAGAGAGAGAGAGAGAGAGAGAGAGAGATAATGTTATTCTTGTGTGTCTTTAGCCAAGTGGAGGACGGAAGTCCGTTTGAATTTGAAATATAATGGAAGCCTGTCCTGCTTCCAAAGGCCTTTAGCTACCCTTTTATATAGGGGCCGAAGTCCGAACCAAGTAAAACATGACATGTGTTGAACAATTACATATCAAAACATAAAAAAAGTTAAGGCAGATTCTCCATAATGCCCTAAGCCAGAAGCCCTCTTAACATGTGAAAAAATAGGCCCACTAGTGATCAAAATAACTCCTTACCTCCTAATATACACCTAATATTTGTAGTGCTTTTAATTTGACACTTACCCAAACAGTAATCGTTATCACAATAAATTTGGGTAGTGTTGTAGTTTATAAAATTTGGGACCTACAAGCTACCGCTAAGGATTATTTGATTGGTTGGTTTAAATACTTTGCACATAATTAATCCTAATCCGGTGAAGTACACCAGGGTGCTTGTCAAAAAATAAATTGGAGAGGTTATGTAGCATTCCTCAAACAACAAAAATAAGAATCACACACTGCATCCCTAAGCACGGCCCACACCCCTTTTTAGTCAAGTCCTTCTAGTGGTTGACCCAGGGTTTTCGTTTGAAAGAGGAAAAAAATGGCCATAACAATACTTTCTTCATTTTTTTGGCATTTGAGGGTGGGAGGGGTTATTTCTAATGGAGGGATGGGCTGATATTTCAAGCCGTTTGAAACTAAAGAGGCCTATTTTTTATGGGCTTTTTCCCAGGTCTGACAGCGCAACTGCCCCAAAACTCATTTTCTGGTGAAGAGGTGGGCACTTTTGGTATAACTGAAAAAAGACAGTCGGTCCTCTTTCCCTTTCGAAACGAAAGTGGAAAGGTAAAGCAACGCTCCGGACGCGCCAAGCACGCACTTTAGATGAGTTTGCATTTTGCAACGGTCGAATAAGAGCCGTGACCAGCTCCTTTACAATCCGGTTCATCCATCCGTATATATCCCTCTTTGGAGTATTTCAATCTTAAGCCACTTGAAATCAAAATCCAACTAACATTTGGTCTGGATCAAATTTCTCTCCAATTGTCGTTATTTCCATCAGATGATTTCAATATGATCAATGTGAACATGTTTTGGATATCAATGGGATGTTCACCATACTTTGGTGCAGGTTTAGTGAGGGAATTTGAACTGCTTGGATTCATAGGTTGGCACAGATTTCCACCAATGGGCTCGAAGAGTTCTTTGAACTGTGCCCATTGTTTATATGCTAGAGATTGGCCTGACCTTGAGACCTGTAGCATTATAATTGTCTCATGTCAATGCAGTATAGGAAAAGCACCCTCTTACACATTTGCAGTCATCTGGGATGGTGGGTGGTTTGAAATCATCCTATCTTGTTTTGATTATTTATCTTATGAACTTTGGCGAGATGGATACCAATGTCTAAAAGAGCTGTTTTTTCTTCTTTTTTCTATTTTAACAATGGTGGATATAAGCAGGATGTAGATGTGTGCTCCACCCATCGAACAGTCTATACATCATGTCACCTTACCGTCAAGATGGTGGCTAAGTTGATTTGAGCCATGAATTTTTTTCTTAAGATCTCAAGTTTTACTATCAACTCTTGTATTATTTGAGTACTATATGCGCGGCTGTGTATATACCACCTAATAATAGTTCTTACTCATCAGAATCAAGTAACCTCCAACTGAAGGTTAAAGCTCTAAAAGTTGAACCGGCAAAAAAAACTCAGGGTCAATAAAAAAATAAGAAGGAACAAAAAAAAAAAAAACCAAACAAAACAAAACAAAATAAAAATACATCATGTCACCAACCCAATTGTGGATCCCAGGTGACCCACTTTTTTCCCCTCCTTTTCTCTAATGAAGTACCCTCCTTAATGGTGCACCAAATAGAAGATAAGGCGAACAGCATCGCCAGCAATTCGGTTCAGTATTATTTATCGAGGCTAAGGATGGACTTAAACCACAGTCGATTGACTGATATGAATGTGGACAGCAATGCATGAATAGTAGCGTCTACAACATTGTATACAAAGAAGGGATCAAATGCAAGAAAACTAGACGAGCACTCGAACTTTAGAGGAACCAGTTTCCCCTAACTGAATCAGAGCAGCCCTCTTTTTCGAATGCCAGCTTATTACAAAATGATCAGGTAAACTCTTTATGACACTATACATGCTTGTGGACTCATTAATTTACGAGGTGGTCAGCATTTTATCCGTTTTTAAAATAGCATGGATATAGTTTTAAAAAACCATGGCCGTGATCTTTGGAAAAATATATTACTATTATTTTTTTGACGACACAAGATATATCTCATTAGTTTAACATTCAAACCTTTGGCTTCCAATCTAGATGTTATCTAACCTGACGAGCAAAAACTACTTTCCTAGGTGATACATATTTAATTATACACATAGTAGTTGTATAACGCAAAGAGGAGTCACTACCTTCCCTTTTTTTTTTTTATAACCAAAGGTACCCTTTACCTACCCAGCCTTCAAACCTTTAGCCTCCAGCCTACCCAGCCTTCAAACCTTTAGCCTCCAGCCCAG
The DNA here is from genome assembly GCA_037013555.1 of Sextonia rubra. NCBI lineage: Eukaryota > Viridiplantae > Streptophyta > Magnoliopsida > Laurales > Lauraceae > Sextonia > Sextonia rubra. The sequence continues at coordinate 9,154,443 of JASUAD010000007.1, read as the reverse complement.
AGATTATCCGTTTCTTACGGGTGAAAAAAAAATGTAATATCAAGGATGATGCATCATAAAATAATCATTTCAATTGTCCTACTGAAAAGTGGATGGGTGGAGAATGCAGGAAGTTAGAAACTGAAAGTTAACACGAACTTCCCAAGGTAGAAAATCCTTCCACAGAATGTGATTCACTTGCAAGCAAGGGGAGCGTAGGAATCTATTTCTCGTGCAGGGAGACTGTCCTACAAATCAATTTCTGGCCATTCACTTTTCGCCCCTTGAATCGAGTCCCAAAGTAAACCACTGGAAAATGACAAATGTCCCCTTAAGATTGTCTGGGCTTTTGAGCTTTGGGCGCATCATAAAAATAGCTTCAATGGTGGGACGATGGACAAAAACTGATTCGATGGCAACACAAAAGTAAAAGAAAAGAGCAGTCACCCACAAATGAAGCTTGGCCACATCAAAAGATCCCATTAGACAAACCTTGAAAGTCAAAATTCACTTGTGACATACACAACCCAGAGAAATAAAAACATGACAGTATAAAAAGATACCGGTAATTCTAGAGCAGAACTGCAAAAGATCCCATGTAGTGCGTTCATCATACGAGGGATGTAACAAATTCAATGTCACAGAAAACATCTTAGTAAAGTAGTAAAGTATAAAGACTACGATGCGGAATAGGAACTAATGAAATCGGAATCTGATGAAACATTTCACCAGATTTTCTCTCCATCAACCATTATTCTTTTCAACGAGCTTCTCAATCAGATCGGCGGCATCTTGCACTGTTGCAATGGCCTGGGCACTTTCCTCTTCCACACTGATCCCAAATGCCTCCTCAAGACCCATGACAATCTCAACCTGAAGTCAATTGCAGCAGGAAAAACATAAACCACACATTCTACACCCATAAAAGTGGATCAAACCAAGTATTTTTTTAGGCAGAAATGAAGCTCAGAAAGTATAGTGAATGAGCAAGACCTTCCAAGATGCAGTCCTATTCACCATTGTACTGGAAATGTCCACAAATGATAGTGAATTAACATGCCACTCACCAAAAAACAAAAAGGTGGGAATTAACATCCACTAGACATTTTCTGGCACGCAGTGTGCACTTCTCATAATGACACTACTGTAGAGGATGCTTTCTGGCCAAATTCAGAAGCTGGAATGAGGTCGCATACTTAAAGTCACAAAAAAGCTAAAGAAGCATTTTCAGGACAGGAGTAACTAGATAAAAATACTCACGTGTTTTGCAAAACAGATCCTATGGATGTGGTTCTCAGCAAGTCATTCCAATAGAAAACCCATTCCAAAATAGTCATTCCAATAGAGAACCAACCTCAAACATACTTTTGCCATTCACTGAGATATAGGGCCTAGTTATCTCTAGGTTTATTTCACTTACTTCGAAAAGCAAGTATCTCTGGGTTTATTTCACTTTGTTTGAAAAGCAAGTATTACTCCTTTCGCTAAAACTAAAGAAACGTCCTCCGTCTAAAATGGGCTAGTCAATTCATGAAAAGAAATTAGTGTTCTAAGAAGTATATGTGGCCTATAATTCAAGGCTGGGCACAAGGCTTATGCCTCTAGGTTCGCTTCATGGTAAGGCATTTTGGGATGCCTCTGGGCTATTGTCTGAGTCGTGGTTTGCATTGGTGCTTAAGCCTCATTGCATGAGGCGAATTTGAAGCAATGCTCTGGATGAAGCATTGCATTTCGTTTATAGTCCATTGTAGTAATGCACATGCTTCATACACGTACACTGTTTTTAAGGAAAAAGGAGGAATGGTTAGTAATTTCAAGAACATAAAGGATTTTCAATTACAAACTAATGCAACAAGATTAACTTTAAGTCAAACTCTAGAGTCTAGTCAACTCATGAAAAGGCTTAAAACAGTCTAACTTCGAATCCTTCTTTTTAGATTACCATATATTTATATTAAATGGATTTTCTTTAGAAAGAAAAGGAAACACGATCATCAGGCTTACACCCCACACATTGAGGCCGACACCTCACACTTAAGATAACTGGAACACCATTGGAACACCTTATCCCATTCCTCAGTGTTTTTACCTTTTAGAGCATTGAAAAAAAAAAGAAAAACTAAAAAATAGGCAGTGCAACTTTCCAGGATAGAAACTTAAGTCTTATATGTAGTTCACATGCCCTTGCAGAAGTGATGACAGTCTAAAATGACAACAATGAGGACGATGTTCAACATCTAGCATAACAGGTAACAAAATCAAATGCAACTAAGTGAAGAGTACCGTATCAAGTGAGTCGGCGCCAAGCTGAGAGAACTTTGATTCCCCAGTGACAGGGGACTCCTCTGGAAGTGCCAACTGTTTCCTCACAATTTCACACACCTTATCCACTGTCTCTTTCTTGGCCTGTTCAGAAAAGTAATATGTCAGTAGCGAATGACTAAAAGCTAACTAAACATAAAGGATAGAGACTACAGAATACATATGCATCCATGTAACTGGTATGCATGGATCCCTGCAGCAAGCAGTTAACAACCCATGTCACCAGGGAGCAAGGGACACATCATAACAACAAAAGCAGTTTCTGAAGAACATTTGCTCATGTACTTAACAGATGCAGTATACAAAGAATATGTGCATGAGAAACATTTGCCAGGTACTAAAATTTGGGAGAATCATATTGATAGGGTTACACAACTCAAATAAGGCACATAATAGCGGATTCCAAGAAGAATGCATGCAAGAAGATATAGATGCTGAATTGTTGGATTGCACATCCATTCATGAGCAGCAGTGGATGATGCATGCAAACACAAGTACACTTTCCCACGAGCCGCTATAACTTTTACCCTATCTGGCTCACGATCCTCATGTTACAGAATATTAAAGCAACCAACAAGGATCTGCAGTTGGCACAATTCAACAAGGATCTGCAGTTGGTGCCATTCAAACACACTCCTTTAATAAATCAAAAGCCTGAGCTATGTCACTATTTGATTTTTAGATGCAACACCAATGAGTTAAAAATAAAAAAAGATGCAACACCAATGAGTTAAAAAAAACACTAAATTAATTAAAGGAGCCTTTGTGTAGAGAAACATACAGCACAGGAAACACGAAAGCGCTGTGGCATTGGCTGCAATCTAACCGAGGGAAAACACATCCTTCGACTAGAAAGGGAAACTGATTTCAAACTAGACATCGCAGCTGTTACCTGCTCAAAGGTCAACAAGACAGGTTTGAATCATTATTTGATTAAAGAATAAAGGCAATAAACAAAGAACTGGCATATGAATACACTGAAACCTCCTAATACATTTTGCACCCATCATCATTTTTACCCATGCATAAAAAATAAAAATGAAAAAAGTACAATATAACAAACCCATAGCACAGTTACAAGATACTCATTGCCACAACCAGGAGGGTTGCAAGTTGAGTAATGTTAACAATACTATGGCTCTAGGCATTTTGTCCAGCGTGTTCAAATGTAATGGGATGCTTCCTTTTTTTTTTTTAACATTGAGTTATTTACAGCACATTCAAACTATTTTAATTAGTTACACGATTAACAAACTTTTGCTTTTGCCTATGAAAATTTATTTGCAATTGAAATGTAGATAGATTACATGTGCCGAACTAAGAAAGACCACTTTTTACTACAAATGGAGATTTGAACTCACACACCCATGTCCCACACCAGCCGAGCTCCAATTGAGGGACAAGAAAGTCCATTTTTTGATAGAGCAGGTGATGTAGGCCCTAGGATTAGAGCAGTGTAGGGTGCCCAAGGTGATGTACTGGAATCTCCATCAAGCAATGCCAGCCATCCCAATGGGATTCTTTTGTTATTTAATGAATTAATAATTACATTTTGTTTGAGCAAAGCTGAGGATGTTTGCCCAAGAACATTCCAAAGATGATCATGACTGCACCAACCATCAGCGCACAACCCAAACAACCAGCTAGTCCGGAAAGTGGGTGGCCCACCACGCAAGTGCTGTGAAAATGGATCTTTGACCATTTTGCTAGCAATCTGCTTCACCTACTAGGAGCCACCTTTGCTTGATCCAACCCACTCATATCACATAACAAGAACTAACCCAAATTTCATTTCAACAGGGTTGATATGCACCAATGGACTGCTCACACGTATAGAACATAACCATGCTCCTCACACATTATAATTGATCAATCCAACACTATATTACAACCTACTTGAAACTAATTTTTTCTTTTGAATTGGTTCTTATAATCAATCACATGTAATATGAGCAGATTGGATCAAGCAAAGGCGGGTCACACCCAGATGAATCAAAATAACGTGCAGCAAAGGTGGATCACACCCAGATGAATCAAAGCAACATGCAAAGATGAGGGCATCCGTCCAAACCACTCAGACCATGAAATCTGCCAAATCACTCCACACATGGCATGCCTGTGGGGCCCACTAGACCCACCACATAAGAGGGATTTGATCAAAAGGATGACGACGCCCATCCAATCTAAATCCCCCAAATCACCACTCTCCTATTTCTCGCGATCGACCAACCATCTGTTTCATGGCTTCAAATCGCAAATATGATCTAAAGGTGATAATCTACAAACATTGAAGTGAAAACACAAGAAGAAAAGGTAAAAAAAAAAACCTAGATCAAGATCGATATATTGAGATTGAGAAAGAAGATTACCCTATTTTGATGCAGGGGACAGTATTTAGCGGAGATCAACGATGCAGTGACTGAAGCCATCTACTCTCTGTGATCGGACGGCTGAAAACGAAGGAGAAAGGAGAAGAGAGAGAGAGAGGTGGAGATGGAGGCGGAGAGCACGAAGAGTGTGGAAAGGACAGAGAAATGCGGGTATTTATAGCAAGACGTTGGCAAATGGCATTGTTAATATCGGCGGTAGCGGGCGGGAGCTGGAAAATCAATGACCTCGTTAGGTCCTCCCCTCACATGTGCCCTCTTAAATAATAATTTCTGTTTTTCTCATTTCTTATTTTGAGTTGGATGCAGATCGTCCTGTAGTGGCCCACCACTTCCACCCTCACAAGTCACAAGTTCTACGGCTGCTTTTTTTTTATAAATATATAGGAAAAGGCTTTTGAAAATGGGGCCGCATTTTATCATCATCATTACCATCAAAGGCTTATATTATTTATGTTCATCTGGCTACATAAATTTTATTTCTCCTTTTAAAATAATTTTGAGTCGCATTCTCGTGTAACTTGTGTACATCTTCACATAGGTGGACCCATGTACGCTTGAATGGAAAGAAACACATTAGCCCCTCAGGGTATAATAAAAAATTAAAAAACTGTCTAATCTACTAATCGACTGAATCGAATTGAATTGACGATTAATAACCATGTTTCACGGTTCGATTAGATTACGGTTATTAAAATTAGAAAACCGTGCTTCGCTGTTTGTGTAACACTTCGACCCAACTTAATTCGAATTAGTGGTTAATTAAGTGCAATCTTGTTGCTACGTGTGTTATAGTTTTGTTTTTCTTTAGTCTTGAGTAATGGGTAGGTAATTTGGTTGAGTTTAACCTGGTTTAGGTAGTTTGAACCCTTTTTTCGTAATTTCTGCTTTTGTTGGACCTTATCAGTTTTGAGTCATTTTGATGTCAACACGTGTATTTCGTTAAACTTGTTAATCTTTGTAACTGTTTCGGATCCAAACGACTTTGTTTGTTTCCGTTGGATTGCTAATTGACTCAAACTAGAAATTGTAAACATATTTGGACTTGTTTGTAATTAGACACATTCTTATCTTATAAATATTTTACCTACCGCTTCTCTCTCTTTTCTTCAACGATCTCTCTTTCTCGTTCAGCTCTCTTTCCCTTTCTTTCATTTCTGTCTTGTTTACGTGAGAAACGGAGCAGTGTGTCGTCGTCTTCGTATGACTCCAGCGGATTGAGCCAAGACAACGACTGGTGTGTGTGTGGTTTCCACTTGTGACGTAAGTATAAGCACAAGTAGCTTGAACACTTATTGGTAATGCTTTGATTTCGCCCTATTGAGTAAGTTTTGTTCTTATCTTTCTGCCTTCAGTCGAGAGTTAGCCATTTCTGTAACTCTGTAATTGTTTCAGGAAATTGACTCAGCGCACCCACGGCTAAACCGTGAATTGTGCTACGGCTGAGTCGTGAAATGTCTTACGGCTAAGCTGTGACCCAGCCGTGACCTTAACCGTAGATCAATACAGAGTGACATCTGAAATAACTAAAAGTTGGCAAATTTGCTGCTCTTCTACGGCCCAGCCAGATCTAAGCCGTCCGTTGTGCTACGGCTAAGCCGTGGAACAAGATACAGCTGAGCCGTAGAGAGCAAATTATGGTTGAGCCGTAAATGCGGATGAATAGTTTGGGGAACATCGGCTCCGTCGCAGTGCAGATTATGGCTACGCCGTAAGATGCCTACAGCTAAGCTATATGTTCACCTACGACTACACCGTGCGACCCTGAGAAATGAATAAAAAGATTAGGATTAAAGAAAAGACATGATATGACCCCCATGCTAGAATGTAGACAACCCGAACATGCCCAATGGAATGTCCGAATGATATGAATGATCTCGAGGACTGCGTCTCATTCATGTATGTTATCCAGTTGTTTAGCACCTTCCTATGGGTGTTGGTTTAAGGGACACTTTCGTAGTAAGATGCAACACTCCTCGATTGAACAACTATATATCGACTACCTTAAAACTACATCAGCATATACGGTTAGAAACACTGGACAACTAGGTTAGGATTGGCTAGTAAACAACCTTGATTCCTCAAGGTAAATCTGATTTGCACTGCATATTGATTTCGGTTTTGTCCTCTTGTGTTCTGCGCTGGACCTCTAGAGTCTGTGGGAAATGTAGCAGCATCCCCAGAGCGAAGCCCGGGCAAGGACAATTCATTACTGTGTATTTGTTATTGCTCATGTGGAGTACTTAGTCATTGCTTTAGTGCTCATTTGTTATTTGTACTCATTCGTCAGTGCTTATTCGCATTCGTTATTTGTATTGTTATTCACATTGAGTATCATTCTGTGATGCACTTACTATTGTTTCGTTTATGGTGATAGATTGTGAGGGAGATTTGTATGTGATACTGATTAATGTGCATCATTTGATTTGATTGTGATTGAGATTGTTTATATATAGCGCTACTTAGCCTCAGCCTCAGGATATCCAACGGGGTTGACTTTGGCTTAGTGTGTGTGATTGCCTCTGCAGAGTGCTCTTGTCCTGGGATTCCGGACCCCGGAAATTAGAGACCCATTCGTACCCTGGCTCAGTCGATGGTGTTCTCCTATTGATTGCTCTTGAAAGGGAGAATATGGCAAATGTAGTAACCAGCTTGATTGTATCTCTATTGATGATTCCGACAGCATACTTATTCCTATGTACGATTTGCCTAGTATACGAACATGTTCACTATGGATCTTTGCATTGCTACTTTTACTCATTGATAAATACAATTCGTGTTATCTTCTTGTGGCTTATATTTTACTAAGTCACTATATTTATGAGTTGTTCTTGGTGTTGCAGGCTCAGATCCCTCTTCTGATTCTGCGTCGGTCAACCAGACTCCAGGAAAGGCTCGCGAGGCCCCCTCCGGCCTAGAGGAGTGGACTTGATCCATTCTTCTGAGAGCGGTTTGCATCATTTTGTTCTCCCCTCCATTGTGTCTGAGCTTATCTGGGAGATTTTTCCGTAGATTGTATTTTGGGTCTGATTTATATCTGTATTTTGATTTTGTGGACTAGTCCCTCTATTTTGTTGTACATTGTTGTAATCAGTCTAATCTTTTGTAATCATTGTGTCTTTTATTATCTTGTGGTATGCCTTGATACTTACAGCTTCCGCGTACACTTGTTTACACGTGTGATTAATCCCTTGTGTGTGTACATTTGGGCGAGGTTTAGGTGTACATGCACGAGAGTACGTGTGTCATTGGTTAGGCTTTCTCTAACCCCCTATTTTTGGGCTCGGGTTGTGACAGTTTGGTTTCGGTTTTTTGTCTTAACTCACAATTGTTAATGAAACCGAACCGTTACACCTCTAAGTCATATTTCTAAATCAATTTCAATCGTTGATCTCTTATCACAAAACCTCCATAGCCATCCGATATTTAAATCTTTTCTTAGTCCGGTTAACCGTAAACGAAACCGTCTTATATGATTAACCACGGTTCGGTTTTTTATCAGTTTTTTAGGATACGATTATGGTTACAATATTTAAAAATTGAAAACCGATGGTTCGATTTGGTTAACGGTTTTTCCAAAATCTACGGTTAACCGAACAGTTATACCCCTATCAGTTCTAATGAAAAAAGAAAAGTCTCTCTCTCTCTCTCTCTCTCTCTCTCTCCCTCAGGTGCGCACGCGAAATTCCCACATCATGAATCTCTCTCTCTCATTCTCTACATATGAGTTCTAGATAATTTCTAAGTATTGTAGAGGCTATTTTGTGAAAAATGATTTTTAGAAATTGTGACGTTAGAAATGAGAAATATTTGAAAAGCCTCCAATTTCTAGAAATCACCGTTTTTGAATGGATTGTCTTTATTTACGAAAGATTTTTAAGAAATGGGGGGATTTTTCAAAATATTTGATATTTCTAAAAATTCTCATTATTGAAATGGGTTCATTTGATGGAGTTGGATTTGATTTCAATAAAAAAATTAAACAAACATTCAAATTAGAGATGGCAAAGAGAGATGCATCAAGCTTTCATTATTGATTTTTAGAAACTAATGCATGCTATTATTTGCTACCTAATTTAATTTAATTTTAATGCAATATTTGGTTGCTTGCGTTGTAATTTATATTAGTGTTTTAGGAAGGAATTTTAGATTAATTTTAGCAAGCAATTTTGCTTTTAATTTAAATAGCTAGATGAAAGAAGATCAAATAATATTTTAATTCTAATTTTTCTTCCAAATAATATTTTAATTCTAATGTTTCTTCCAATCAAAATGTCCAAATAGCAATGTGTCAAATCCAAGAAATTTTTTCATAGTTACTCTTTTCAACAAACTTTATAGACTTTTCAAAGTTTTATAAAAATTAAAAAGAAACTTTTCGATATTTATTATGGCTTTGTATGACTGATATTGTCTCCTCAAGGCTCAAGTTCACTCAAAGCTTCACAACCTTTGTCCAGGTTTTACATCCTTTATAGTAGGAGCAAAGCCTCATACTTAGGTTTGGCTCATTATATTGCGCTTGGCATGGCTTCCTTGTGTAGGAGGTTGGATGGCTGGACCTGGCAGGTGCTGAGGGGAGGATGAAACATTCAGCATTGAATCCCAAGCAAGTTAAATAGACCAATTTCACAAGCTGTGGCCAGAGCAAGAGTGAATGGGATAGGGTTCCAAAGGACAACTTCTTACCCATTAGAATGAAGAACCAACGAGCTAGGTACTGGAAGATTGTGGTGGGCCTAGGTTATTAAGCTGCTGTCCTAAAGCTCAAAGTTAGTGGAACTACATTTATTCACATCTGCTTGTTCAAAAGGCCGCTTTTGTATGTCGACTTCCAGGAAAATGTTGTTCGTATTTTGTTAGTATGAGGATCAAAGGGTGGACCATTATGGTATGATGGAGCAGCCCATTGAGCATCTATCAATCTCACAATGTATTCACTTTGTTGCTTACCTTGTGGATCTGGAATTTTGGATCATACTCTAGATCATCGGAGGCTTTTTCCCATAGTGACTGAAAGTAAACTAATTACAATTTGCCACGTCACTGAGGAAGTGTGTGCCATTTACATTAGCTATGGGTATTTCATCCAAGACAGCCATCCTTTGGTGACGTAGCGGACCATGATTGATCACTTTATGGTCACCGTGCGTTAAAAGTCTTAGAGGATCATGATTCTACCAATATATGTAGGTACTGGTAGATAATGTTGACTCAAGACCACCAATCAAACAAGGCCCAGCGAATGCCCAACCCTTTTATTTTATTTTATTTTTTTCACAAAGAAGCTGAATTTGAAAATTTTTTTAAGCCAAAAGTGATGATTTAGAATGTTGAAAATTTGAAATCTCTGTAACCAAATGGGAAATTTCAAATGTGGGAGTGCAGGTCATATCATGAGAATTCTCTAACTTAGGAAGTTTATGTAAGAAACGACCAGATAATGATGAGCAGCAATGCCATATAATAGAGTCTCTTATAATTTAGAATGATTTGTGCGGCTATGTACCCCTGCACAGAATAGTCCTTACTAGTTAGAATCGAGTAAATCTCAGATTGAAGGCCAAAGGTTTGTAAGTTGGGTTGGCGAGGAATACCCTGGATCATAAAATTAAAAAAAAATCCACAATGAGAACATAGTTCTCACCACTTGGATCAGTTGCTTCATCTAGAGCTTGTGTGCCCCTAATCAGAACTGCATCTGCAATGTAACAATCAGGTCATCAAGGCTTGCACTTTTTTCCGGAGGGCTACCAAATCATTGGGCCTTTTTGACTTAGGTCGATTGCCTCCAACCCAGTACAGCAGGGGTGGCTCGACCATTGGGCCAGAAAAGCCTTCGCTTTAGGCCCCCCAAAAAATAAGGCCCCCAAAAAAGTAAATCTCATCTTCTTTTTTTCAATTCAAAAAAATAAGGCCTCAAAAAAGTAATTGTAACTACTTAAAGTCTCATAAAAGTAATTAAAGCAACTACCATCATTTTACATTCCAAAAAACAAACAAGTGTTATCTTTTCATATTTCAAAAAAAGAATTAAAGACAATTTTCACCATTAAGAAAATGTTGCATTAAAATAAAAAAAACCCTAAAATCACAACAAGTAAGAAATCATTTTCTATTATGAAAATCCTTCAATTTGATCATTTTTCCCTCTATATCTATGCTACTTGAAATCCTTAGAAGACAATTTCAAATATAATCTTTCTTTCTTTTTTTTCTCATATTGAAAAAGCTGCATCAAATTCAAAAGTAATCCACATCTATAATCTTTGCGGCCAACATTGATAAATCAATAAATTAGCTTCTATGGTTCTATGCTTTTTAAAAAAATTTAATTACAAGCTCATATTATACGTTTATTATAGTTAGCGTTTGTTTTATTTATAAATATTATTAGTTATAATTTATAAATATTAAATATGTCTGCTAGAAAAATATTGATAATACTCGTAACTATTGCTTTTATAGAAAGAAGTTTTTCAAAATTAAAATTGATAAAATCCTAAATTAGATCAACAATGTCATAAAAAAAGATTAAATAGATTAGCTATACTATCAATTGAAAAAGATATGTTAGCAAAATTTGAATATAAAAACTTAAATAGTAATATTGCACTACAAAAAATGAAAAAAATAAATTTTAAATAAAATATTATAATATTATAAAAAATAAAAAAATACCTCATTTAGGATTGTTGCCTTAGGCCTCAAATTCTCTTGAGCCGGCCCTGCAGTACAGCTCCAGGCCCCAGAATGCTCATTCTTGTCGTCAAAGATTTATATTGGGCTTGGCTTGTGTACACCAACTTAAATCCTCAATGGAGACAGGTAAATAACTGACACAGAATAATCTTTTATATTGAATGGTCATGGGTTGAGACCTGACCCATTAATATTCGGAAGGGGTGAACTATCCAACAAACACACACCAACCCCCCCACCCCCGGACCCTGATTAATTTTTTCGTTGAAAAAAATAGCAAAGAACTGTCTCCAGACTACTGCAACTCTCTCCTCCAATTGACTGTTAAATAGGCCCTCACTTTGACACTTGAATTGGGAACATTTCCTCACTAGGAGTTTTAAAGCTGAGGGCTTCATACATAATTCTAGAAAATTGATATAAGTGCATAAATCTGCAAAACTGAGGATTTTCAAATCCTATGAAAGGGGTTCAAATCTAAAAATCCTAAAAAGAAAAGAATTTTCATTGGCCTAAATTTTTGAAAATTTACAATCATCAAACATGGGTTTTTTAAATCATTGATAAAATCAATGAAAAACACTAAAGAATTTCGTGACTTAGGTGATATGGGTTTTGTGTTTTTCGGGGATCTAAAATCACACTAATTTGAATCTCCTTATCCTGAAAGTGTTGTGGTTTTGGATGGTTGGGTTACTATTTTCTCTTTCTTGTGAACATCCCATGTTTCCATTAAATAGGACTATGGGAGCAATACCAAATTATGGGCCGGCGAACTTCCACGGGCACTTTTGCAAGTGTTCATTGTGACATTGATTTAATGAGACCATATGCAGGCGGCCATATCCAACAACATCCCGTCTGGAGAAAATATGGGCACTTAAATTGCCGGCCTAAAAAATGTTGTCTTATTGTTAGGCTTGTGCAAGTTTGCATGTTGCCACCCCTGAAAAAAAAGTTCATAGTCTTAAGTTTTAAAACAAGTCAAGGTTATGGGGTCAGCTCGACCCAACTCGACCATTTAATGCCCAATAATACTAGCCACACTCCCCATCTCACAATTCATCTTATAATTGTCCTATATGGCAGGCCTAACTAATTCATTTTGCTTTTAACATTATAGAGATGAGGGAGAGGAAAACTGCCACATAGGACGGTTGTGAGATGAGTTATGAGATGGGGAGTGTGACTAGCATTATTGTTTGATGCCTCTTGTTATAACTAAATAGGGCCCAGGGGTTGTATAGGCATGCTTTTGAGTTAAAGCTTAGTAGAAAGAAGGTAAAAAAAGAGGTTGAAGGTGACCAAACTCAAGGGATCACGTTTTCCTTTCCTATGTGGTAAATCATGAATGGGGGAAGTGTTCAATACATTCCGAATTTAGTGTGGTGTGAGAAGTAAACTGAGAAAGAAAAGAACTAACTGCAAATTGGGCAGTAAAAAAAGCCTAAAAATTGCCTGACATTATTAGTCGTTGGAAGTGTTAGTATAAAAAAACTCATCAAGATTTTATCGGGCATAAGCTCAATTAAACCCACTAAGCCAACAGGCCCACTCTCATATCCATATTTTGTGACCTACATCCCGTATCATAACTTGATGATGTGCTATGATTTTGATGAGTTTCGATCCATCAAACCTTACAGCACATCTGATTTATTTCATTCCTAACTATTTTGCGAGACTAAATTGTTGGAAAATTTTAAAATAGTAGAGAACCATTTAGATTTCAATCCTTTAATCCCACATTAGATATGACTGAATATAAAATGTCATTTATTTATGCTTCTTAGTGTACCTCTATTTGAGTTGGTATGACTTGGAGCTTTAGAGCTCATTGACATCAATCTAGTGTCGGGGGATTTATCGTCTTAAGAAAAGAGTATGACCCCACAACTCAGGCAATCCATTTCAACGATATACTTAATTACTAGTTATTTTTCTAACATACATCAAATTCAATATAATTTACATGTGTTCTCTCTTAACTACAATTTACACATGGTCTATATTAACTCTATATTATGTTGGACTTGAGACAATTGAAATTGTTTTTATGACTGCAACAATGCTAGACGCACAACCGGTTTCACAACCAGCTGAGAAGGCATGCCACCGTGGACTCACTGGGCCCCACTTGTGTTTTGAGTAGTGCTGTAGCTATTGAAATGAGAAATCAGCCCACCCCACCTGTGTTTTAAGCTGCGCTGCAAACAAGAAACCAAGGGTGGGAAAAAAAAAGAGAAAAGAAAGAGAAGGGGAAAACCCTAATGCAGAAAGAAGAAGCAGAGGTAAGCACTGCTCCAGCTCCAACTGCGAAGAAATCAAGCCTTCCCAGCCCCTGCTCACCCACTCTCTCTCCCTAATCATAGAAGATTCAGCCCCAACTCTGCTCACTGAGTCTTCCCAGCCCCTGCTCACGACTGCCTCACTGCTGCCCTGCTCATCATCACTCTCTCCCTAATCGCAAAAGATTCAACCGTAGCCCTGCTCACCAAGTCTTCCTAGCCCCTACTCACGACTGCCTCGCCGCTGCCCTTCTCATTGACTCTCTCTCCCTAATCGCAGAAGATTCAGCCCCAACCCTGCTCACTGAGTCTTCCCAACCCCTGCTCACGACTGCCTCGCCGCTGCCCGCCAAGTATTTTCACCTTCACAGCTTGGATGGAAAGTCAATAGGGATGGCTCTTTTCCGCTTTCTTTTCTTTTGTTTCTTGTTTTTTTTCCCCTGTTGTGGCTTCACCAGTGGCACCAAATAGAGGTGCCACTGAATATTGGGGACAGGATGCTGGGCACTAAACAGAGGCATCCTTTGGTTCAAAGGAGATGGGAGGGGATGGATTGAGATCTGTTGATTTTTGCTGGATTTTGAGATGGGATGGGTTCAAGGGTCTTGGTTTTTTTCTTTTTTTTCTTTTTTTTTTGTGGTTTTTGTTTTACTTCCACCTTTTTGAGTTTTTCAAATTTTTATTTTTTTTGTTTTTGTAAATTGATAAAGTTAGTGAAAATGTGGTTTTTCTTTTTCTTTTGCTGGATATTGGGCTCTAATTCCCAGTTTTTTTTTTGTTTTAATTCCACCCTTCTTAATTTTTTGCAATGTGAGATTTTTTTTTTTTGGTTTTTGTAAATTATAATGTTAGGTGATTGTAAAGGCTTTCTCTAGATCTTATTGAGGAGGAAGACGTGAGTAGGATGTTTACTTACTAACATTGATTAATTGTAATGAATTGATTAATAGTAATGCTAATAAGTGTTCAACCACAAATGAATTGTTAACAATGAGTTTTTTAATTCAACACAGGTCTTGCTGTCACTCAATTGGTGGAGAAGAAGGTAAAATATGTTTCAGTAGGCTTCTTCTTCATCTAATGAAAAATATGTTTGTTTTTGTCAATTATGTGGGATTTTGATGTGTTTTTCGATGGTTTAGGTTGTGGGGTTGTGTTGGATTTGGAAAGTAATCTAGGCACGTGTTCACTTCTAATATCACTTCTAAAAAGTTATTCTAATTTTGTCCGTATATGTATATGTAGGTTGTCTCTCTATGTGAAAACCGTATTGCTTTCTAATGTCGTCTTCGAGTATGTGATCCACATTAAATGTTCAGCTTTCTCATATATGATTTGTATAAATTTTTTTATCCAAAATTTATTTTATTTGCTTCATTTGAGTTCTTAGGTCAAGAATTTGTAGGAAAGTCATCGCCGTATCCATTATGGAATTTAGAATGTGCACCAAAGTGGCCATATGGATATGAATATATGATACTCAAGACTTCTTGTACAACATCTAATCTTAGACGAAAATTTTGGAAATGTCCAGATTTACATGTAAGTGTTTATCCATTTCATTTCCATAATTTATTTTTTTATTTTCGCTAAAATATTCAATTTTGCATTTGATATAAATTTTTCTGTAGGGAGAAAAAGGTAGGGAGAAAAAGGTTGTGGATTGTTGATTTGGATGGATGAAGTTGTCTCTGAACACATTCTTGACCGAAGGTCAGGACATAGACAAGATGATATTAGAATGGAAGAAATGAAAACAAAACTTAAAGAACTTAAGCAGGAGATAAAGCATGAGTTTCGAGTTTTGAGAGAAAGCATAGAAGTTCAAAATATGCAACAACGACCTAAAAATTTTTGTGCTTATGTATTAATGATTTTCTTACTCTTTCTTACATATGTATGGAGTGGAACTTAGGGTAGAATAAGATGTGGGAAGTAGGTGGGTCTCGTAGATAAATTTTCAAAACTTTTGAACCACTTGACACAGGGATCAACTATCCATAAGACCAAAAACTCAATCTAGGATGCATTACCCTCAATCTCGTGACCATGTACAGTAAATATTCTATCTAAAAGAAAGAATCAAACAGCACAAACATCCATAATAATCTACGACATGCAAGAAGTAAATCATACCTTTGGAGATCTGTAGTGTTCTAATAGAAAAGTTGCGACTCTGCTTGATGATGAGAATTTTCAACACCTCTTAGCCTTCCACGCTATGACTCGAATTGGATTTCTTTTCTCAAGAAAATTGGTGGAATCTTCAGGAGAAATCTCAACTCGAAACTCCAAGGAACTAGGAGAGAGAAGGAGAGAGAAACTCGTGCAACTCTTGCACGAACAGGGTTCTGGGCATGAGAGAGTCTCTTATTGGACGTCCAAGAGATTTTATATATTTTCAAATCTTTTCTTTGCTTAATTGAAATAGAAGTCTTACTTCCAAAGCAATTAGCAACTTTCTATTTTCTAAAACCTTCTTTCTAGAGTTCAAGTCGAATTAGTATTTTTCAATAAATTGGGCTAGCGTGGGGACCACTAGGGATTCCTTAGAAAGCTGCCTCTAACTGGAACACCGCGACCCCACATCTCATGTGCAATCCGGGCTCACAGTTAATTGCAAATAACACCACTATATAAATGTAATTGCACTCCAGTCTTAGGAATAAATTACAATGAAGACCCTAAACTTCCCAATTACCACAAGTAGGCCCCTCTATCAATATCCGTGGATCAATTGGAATAAATCTGTCTCTTCCAATATAAGTTCCACATCTTATTATCCTTGAGCCCCAATTAATCACAGTAATCATCAGTACCATCCAATTAACTCTTAATTGAGATGTGTGCGCACTTACTAATGACAAATCCATTAATTGGCACAAGGGGATAATAGAGATAGATTCCATCTTGATCATTCAACGTTCCCACAGTTTTACTACCACATACTCAAGACACCGAGGTGTTAACCTACAGTCGGCCTCACTCATTGGTGACTCAAAGCAAATGAACAGATAGAAACTTGAGTTCATCAATGTCTCAGGATTGAGAGCCTATTGCTAGGAAATTATGAGAGCATATCTTATTATTGAAACAGAATTCCATAAGGTACATCTCATGGTCCTTCAATACATCCAATGTATCAGGACCGTGATCCAGAATCTTACATTCTGATGATCGAGACAAATCACACTATCTCATAGTGATCAAAGTGCTGCAACCTTATCAAATGAGATGCCCAGTCTCATTACTGGTTGTGAAGCTATTTAAGTATAAGATTTGTGACATATACCCCCCGCATGTGGATCTCATCCATGCACATATATCACATCTAATATACTAATGGGACCCGGTTCAACTCATGAACCATTATGTCATATATATTGGTCATGTGTATGAAGTAGTAAAATAGCATTCATCTCATGAAAGTAAAGCATGATATTATTGATAAATAAAGAAATTAATCAATTTATTACATCAACTGATGGATTGAGTCCACAAAATCTAATATAGGATAGTGTTGATTTACCCTTCATGTGGTGACCTTTGTGGTTTTGTCCTTGTAGGCCAAAATGGTATATGGGTTGTCAAATTTTTGTGTTTATTAGCTTTGGCTAATAATGAAACCACTATTTTAAACAAACTGCTATTTAAATACTTTAAGGTGATGAGGTTGTCTTAATATTGTATTTATTATTGCTATCTTAATATTTTGTTTTTGTCTTACTGGAACTTGCTACAATTGGTGAATGATGGTGAAAATGTTAATGTGTATTGAAGGTAATCAATAGGAAATATAGTTAGGGATGGGATCTTGAATGAGGCCTAATGGAGGTGAATGCATGATAAAATTCCAGGCTAGTTCCAAGATCAGAGAAGGCAAAAGGTTTACTGAAAATGATACATGCATGGAATCCAATATCTTAAAAGTTGAATATAGATGCACAATGCTCATTCTAGGAGGCAAGCTTTATGCAGCCTTTTAGACTAAAGTTGGGTGACTTTTGTGTTTTCCTCTACTGGCTGAGAGTAAACCAAATTAACAGATTTTTTGTTAGTTTAATAGATCAAATTAAGAGCTTGGGTTTTAGTAGTCTAGAATTATTTATCAATTCACTGCTGTTTTATTTTCGGACATGTAAAAATAGACGGTAACCAATTCCAAATGAGCCAATAATCACTATCTCTAAAACTAATTGATTTGATTGTACATGTTTTATATCTAGACATAGGGAGTGATCCATTTCTGTACAAAGGACATGTTCATGATTGTGACCTTGGCCATCTATCTGTGGGTGTTTTTGTTGTGACTAAATTCCTTGGTTGGACCTCTTTAATCAATTGGAGAATTCCTGTTAACGTTTTTTAGAATCTTTCTTTCTTGTTGGATGGTGAACATATCAGTTTTCATTTCTTTTTTGTGCTGCTCATGTTTTGCCAAACCATTCTCAGTTTAGAATTGGTATGCTTATTCTCAAACAAGGCTAGCTCTTGTGACTGGGGTTGATCATTGTAGCCAATTTGACTGGACTTACTTAGCTGGGTATAATAAAAGAAGAGACAATGTTCTTTGGTTTGAGTCCTCTTTGAGCTACCAATCTCTCTATATTAGAGGCACTAAATTAATGGTGGTAATTGCTGATAAAAAGAGCCCACTTGAAAACAGAGTTGCTGTTCCCAGTGAATAAGGAATTGCATTTATCAAATGCAATTTTACTTCTCCCTCAAAGTTAAAACTCATACAAAACCCAGATTAATATTTAAATCAACAATGTTTTTTATGATTCAAAGTTCAATCCCATTTAATATTCATGGCGTGTTCTTCATGACGCATGAAAACCTACATTGTCACAAAAAACAAAAAACCCTTTCATTAGTAAAAACACATGTAATTTCCATGGCATGGAAAAAAAAAATGGAATGTGCATACCTGTGGTTGCATTTGAATGCCAATGTATGGTTGACTAAAATATTAACTCGTGCCAATAATATTTGGGTAGTCATTCATATTTACTTGTTGCATTTCAAACTCTTACATTGTCACGTTATACTTTTAGTCAATAAAACATTAAAACTATTACAAACTAGTACAAAATAAATCATTCTTACTTTAAATTACACTCAATTGTGTTTCGAGCCCATCAGAACCTATGGCAGTGGGTGTCTCAAAATCCTAATATATATAAAGTAACATGAGTTAGCAAGTACCCAAAATAAATCAAAAGAAAGTAATTAATGCTTTCGACCTTCTCTATAGTTACCTCAATAATTGTGGTCTTATTCTTTGTCTTCTTTATTTTTTTCTTAAGTGCTTGCTCAACTTTAGACTTCTTCCTATTATATGGTGGTTGCCCCTTTTGATGAGCAGCAATTGGATCAAATATGGTTCTGTTCTCTTTTGGAATTCCAATGTCATTCCCACATGAGAGTAAAAGATTGTCCGTACCCACAACTTCATCTTCTTCCATTTGTTCTGAATGCATATCCCGTATCTGTGCCATCACCTTCACACACCGATTTTTAGACTTTGATGCTAACTTGGCAACCTTATAAAAGGCATTGCACATCTTATCAATGCGACGTGCTTTAGGTTTGATAGACCAATTGTCATAACTGATGCGAATCTTGCTGTGCCTCCTTTCGACAGTTTTACTCCATCTCTTTAAGATGTACTTGTCCGGCACTCGATAAATTTCTTTATTTATCAAGACTGTAGTTTGATGCCTGCACAATGTTCCCCTATACTCAAACAACCAGCAATTACAATTAACCTCATGAGTGTCCTTATTCAACCAAACATTGAAAGATACAAGCCGGTGACTGTCTCCATGTGATACATCTTCATCAACTATGCATTCATAAAAGCTAGCATATTCCTTTAACGGAGACAAGTGACAATAAATCTTTTCAATTATCTCCTTCTGAAACTCTTTAAATTTTGCAGTAGTGTAAGTAATTTGAAATTGCTTCTCCATCTCATAATGTGTAATGTAAGGGATGCATGCTTTGAAAGAATTGAAATCTTCAAAATTTTCATTTTCAACCTTTTTAGCCAATGCATTCTCATATTGCCCGATGAACTGTTTCAAAGTTTTTTTCGTTGACATACCCATTAAAGAATGCATGCATGCTTTCACTCAGTTGAGTTATTGACATGCCTGCCCAGAAAATGTTTTTCACAAAGGTAGGAACCCAATGATGTCTCTCTTTATACAACCGAAGCAACCATTTATTGTTTTCAAGTGCATACTTCCCAATGAATCTATCCCCTCCTGCTTTAAATTCTTCTTCTGTCAATGAATCGTAAACAACATTTTGCATACAAAACTTAATTGACTCATACTGTTTATACCCTTTCAATTTTTGAGGTATTTTTTCATAATATGCCATAAGTACCACTGATGTCATACATTTGGAAAAACAATTTCTATAGCCTTTTTCATGGCTTGGTCTTGATTATCACTATTGCATTGGGAGAACACCCACGCATGCATTTAATCCAAGACTGAAATAGCCATATAAATGAATTTGTATCTTCGTTTGATATTAGTGCACACCCTAACAACATTGATTGCCCATGGTAATTCACTCCCACAAAAGGAACAAATGGCATGTCATACTTATTAACCAAGGATGTTGTGTCAAAAGTAACTACATCACTAAACTCCTTAAATGCCGCTCTGCTCCTTGCATCTGCCTAGAACACATTCCTTAGTCGAGTCTCTTCATCTAAATCTATCGTGAAAAAGAATTCAGCATTGTCATCATGCATCTTCATAAAGTAATTAAACATTGCAGTAGCATCTTCTTCACCGAGTTGTAAACACCTGTAATTATTGAGATAATTTCTATGATCTTTTTCTAGGAATGGTACATTATTGTGTCCCTTTGCCTCAATCACAAATGAATTGAAAGTCTTGTTTAGCCTAATGCCTGATTGATCATTCAATAGAAGCCTCTTTTTTGTAGCTGACTTAAAAGTCCGGTGGCATATATAAAATCAGGATTTACTTGGACTCAGTTGATGATTATGATCAAGTACCACTGTAGTTAACAATCATTTTCCATCTAGGCAGAGAAGTACTGCACATCTGGCTTTGCACTCAGTTTTTTATTGTGGGTATAATTTTATGGGGGTGTTACCAGTGAACCTTTGCTTTCCAATATGGCTACAAGCAATGACTATATACTTTAATTTCCCATCAAGTCCCTTTCTAAATGACCGTATAGCCACACCAAAACCTTTTTCCTTCCCATCTCTTTTGTAAAGTTCCATGATTTGATCTATAGAATCAAAAACCATCCCAGCCTTAGGTTCCTCTTGATTCTTTTCTACCTTACTTAGTTTATTTATTTCATTGTCAATAGCATCATTAAGCTCCACTTCTATTTCATCCATGATCTAACAATATCCGTAAATTAATACAACATGACTAATAAAACAACTTCCATGATTTAATTTGTAAATAATATCTATTGTGGTGGATATACATCTTAAAGGCAACAAGATTGGGTGACATTTCATTGCAGAAAATTCTCACATTGGAGAAAACTAAAAAATGTGGAATTAAAACAAAAAACAAATAAAAATCGGGAATTGGAGCCCAATATCCAACATATGAAAAAATATTACATTTTCACTAATTTTAACAATTTACAAAAACCAAAAAAATTGCAAAAAACTCAAAAAGGTGGAAGTAAAACAAAAACCACAAAAAAAAAAAAAAAAAAAACCAAGACCCTTGAACCCATCCCATCTCAAAATTTAGCAAAAATCAATAGATTCCAGTCCATCCCCTCTGAACCAAAGGATGCCTCTGTTTGGTGCCTAACATCCCGTCCCCAATATCCGGTGGCACCTCTCTTTGGTGCCACTGGTGAAAGCCACAACAAGGAGAAAAAAACAAAAAACAAAAGAAAAGAAAGCGGAAAAGAGCCATCCCTATTGACTTTCCATCCAAGCTACAAAGGTGAAAACACTTGGTGAGCAGCGGTAAGGCAGTCGTAAGCAGGGGCTGGGAAGACCCGGTGAGCAGGGCTGGGGTTGAATCTTCTACGATTAGGAAGATAGAGTCGGTGAGCAGGGCAACGGGGAGGCAATTGTGAGCAGGGGCTGGGAAGACTTGGTAAGCAGGGCTGGGGCTGAATCTTCTGCAATTAGGGAGAGATAGTCGATGAGCAGGGCAGCAGCAAGGCAGTCATGAGCAGGGGCTGGAAAGACTCGGTGAGTAGGGTTGGGGCTGAATCTTTTGCGATTAGGGAGAGAGAGTCGGTGAGCAGGGGCTAGAATGCTGGGAAGGCTTGATTTCTTTGCAACTGGAGCTGGAGCAGTGCCTGCCTTTGCTTTTTCTTTTTGCATTAGGGTTTTCCCCTTCTCTTTCTTTTCTCTTTTTTTTTCCCACCCTTGGTTTTTCATTTGCAGCGCAGCTTAAAACACAAGTGGGGCGGGCTGATTTCTCGTTTCAATAGCTACAGCACTACTCAAAACACAAGTGGGGCCCAGCGAGTCCACGCTGGCATGCCATCTCAGCCGGTTGTGAAACTAGTTGTGCGTCTATCATTGTTGTTAAGACTATACATGTTTTTTGGCCCTATGTTCTTGCAACTAGTCCTAGTCAAATCATGGTTCATTGACAGATTCACTTTATGTTTCGACAAACCGCCCTGTTGTGGATCTCAAAGGGATGCCATGGCAACATAATCTGCCAACTTTGATGTCCTCTACTTGGCATCTAATGAAAACTGACTTCGCGTTATACACATCCACCATCATTTTGATTTAAGTGAAAACCTCTGAGCACATTATGAAACACTTTTAACATTGACACAGATTAAGATTTCAATATAGATTTTTAGTATGTTGATAAACAATCAATTAATCTAAGTTAAAAAAACAATCACCACAAGAAATAGACACTCGATTTTTACATGGAAAACCCAAATGGAAAAAAAGCACGAGACCAACCATTGGTCTACCAAGAATAAGCACTACGCAAGTGAGGTTACAAGATCTACTTACTACCATTTTCTCAATTGCACACAACCTAAAGGACTTGAAGTTCTTCTTGCCGACGCACATGCCATTAGCCTTCTTCATGCTTGATTTAAACGCCTTAAAGCCCTCAAGACGAATCTCCAAGATGGAAGAAGTAGATGAATCTCAGGAACTCAGTATGCAACCCAGCAAAGGAAGAAAGAAGCTCCAGAGAAGAAGATGAGATCTCTCAAAAGATGTCTAGGGTTTTTTTTATTGTAAGAGTGAGATCTTGGGCAAGTAGGGATGGTCAATTATATAGCTCAATATCCGTGGGATATACTAGGAGATGGTTTCTAAAGAGATTAAGGAAGATTGGTTCGCAAGGAAAGGAGATCTGAGATTTCGAATTCAAGTTTATCGCCCAGCCGACCGGTTGGATCTGATCGGTCGGGTTCACCTTCTATCTTGGTGACCTTTGTTGTGGTTAATCTGATTAGTCTGTCATTAATCTGTCACAACCCGAGCCCAGGAGATCGGGGGTTAGTAAAAACTTAACCGATGACACACGTACTCCTGTACATATACACTTAGACCAGTCTAGGTGCACACGCACAAAGGAATTTCACACGCGCCAATACATGTACGCTGAAGCTGTAGGTATCAAACATAACAAAGGAATACAGAAGAACAAAATGATTGATATCAAAGATTACATAAAGTCAGAGTTATACAAAACGAATCCAAATACACATATACGGATTTATCAAGATTATGAATACACCAAAAACCCAAAATCCCAAAGATCCCAAAATCAGGAAGACCCATATGCATGTATGACGTTGTCGTGCTTCGTTGGAGGGATCACATCCACTCATCTAACCCTGATGGGGCATCTGGGGTCTCCCTTGGAGTTTGATTGATCGACGAGGGGTCGGTCGAAGGATCTGAGCCTGCAACTGTCACAACCCGAGCCCAGAAATCGGGGGTTAACGAAAAGCTAAGCCGGTGACACACGTACTCCCGTGCACGTACATCCAAACTCAGTCCAGATGCACACACACAAGGGATCTAACACGTGCGAACTAAGCGTACGCGGAAGCTGTACATATCATAGCAAGCAACAAAGAAATTAGCGGAAGCCAAAACAAATACAAATACGGAAACGACAAAGACAACTACACTGATAGAAAACCAAATACACACCAAAATCAATATATACAAAGATACACAAAGTCCAAAGTCCAAAGTCTGAATACACATCCCCAAAAACCAAAACTCAAAATCCCAAAACAAAAGCCACTGGAAGTATGCATGAACGCACTCGGCAGAGATGATCAGGCCCACTCTGCCAACCCTGAGGGTGCCTCTACACTCGCCTCTGCAGCCTCCTCGACCGCCGGGGAGCTGGGCAAGGTATCTGTGCCTGCAACACCACAGACAACACAAATGAATACAACGATCCAGCAAATATAAGTAGCAGAGATGAAACACTCATAGTATCAAAGCTGAATAAGGACAGAATAGTAATCTCAGAATTTCATCTTAGTATGCTAAGCAAATCGTGCATAGAAGTAAAGCATGATATGTGAATCAAAACATAGAAATACTGACTAAGTGGCTACTACGTTAACCAAGTTCTCTCCAATAGAGAGCAGAGCAAAGCAGAGCAGAGGAGAACACCACTGACCGGGCCAGGGTACAAGTGGGTCTCAGGTTCCTGGGTTCCGGGGTCCCAAGACAAAGCAACACTGCAGTGAATACAGAGATACAGAGATCTAAGCCAGAGGTAACCCCGTCGGGCATCCTAGGGCTGAGGCTGAGTAGAGCCAGACTAATACCAATCAAATCAAATCCATAGAAAGGGAGATTATCCGCTTTGGACTCACCGATGACAAAGACCGGATCTTATCCTCACGTATTAACCTCTGGGCAGAGCCACCAGGGAATACCCAAAATATACAAAGCCAGAGAATATACAAAGCATAGTCGAATTACAGATTAGAACATAGATTAAATCAAAGCACAGCATAGATCAGAACTTAGTGCCGAACAAAGAATGATACAGATATACAGAACGAAAGCAAAATGACTGAGGAATGCATAACATAAATTAACAGAGCAGAGGGCAAAACTATAAACAATATGCAATGCATCTCAGATTAATACGGAGTCAAGGTTCATTACAAGCCAGTCCTACGCTAGTTGTTCACTGTCACTAACCGTGCATGTTGATGTAGTTTTAAGTTAGTCAATACACCGTTGCCATCAAAGTGTTGCGAAATCTTTGCGTGCACCGACGTCCCTTAAACCAACACCCATGGGGAGATCTTAACAGTAAAACAACACTCACATGAATAAGTCACAGCCTAACAGACTATTCATGCGTTCCAAGAATCCATTTGGGCCGGTTTACATGAGTGGTCAACCCGTGTTTGAGCCCTACAAGTCTCACCCTTATCCTAAGTAATGTTTCAGAATTGCCATGCCTAACGGTTTAGCCATGAGGGACCTGTGGTTGAGCCGAAGACATCTTACGCGCTCGTCGTAATATGCACTACGGCTTCACCTTGGTTCCATTCAAAACACAGCTAAACGGATCATCTTTCACCTCTGATCTGATGCCTTTTTCGGCTGAGCTACAGTCAGTATACGGCTTAGCCGTAGACCAATTCACGGCTTGGCCGTAACATTCCACGGCTTAGCCGTAGCCACACCGTAGGAGTACTGATATCAGAAAAGTTTCGACTGATCAGAGATTTAATTCACGGCTGGGGTACGGTTGGGTCACGGCTAGCTTACGGCTCAGCCGTAGGACAAATTACGGCTTAGCCGTAGCCTAGCCGTAGAACAAAACTCAAATTTCCAGTCTCTGGAAATCAAGCCGTAGAAGTTCACGGCTTAGCCGTACAATACAGAGATGAATTCGGGCTGAGTACAGAAACTGAAATTTGACACAGAAACATCTCCAAACAAGCTACAGAGGTTCCAAATTCACAAGCATTGGCTGTAAACATCAGATACACTAAAGAAGATGGAAATCAAAGCATTCAAACAGAGTACCCATGTGTGTTATCAAAGTCTGTACTTATACTTGCCTCAAACTCTGAAAAATCCTCTGAAATCAAGCTCCAATCCACTAAGAATCAAAACAAATCAAAGCAATAGCACATGCATGAGATGAGGGAAACACACATAGCTTGGAGAAGGAATCCAATCGAAGATGAAGAATGCAAAACCCACTTACCTAAGCAATTACAGAGAGGGGAGAAGAAAAGAACCCAATCGGTGGGTGCAAGCTCCCAACCCAACTTAGAACGAGAAGAGGATGAAGAGAAGGGGAGAGAGAGAGAGAAAACGTGAGCTCCTGAATTCTCCTTGCATGCAACGTTGAGGAATGAAATGAGCAGGAGAGAGAGACATCTGGAGCTAACTTACTTATATAGGTTTGGAAGTTTAACACAAGATCCAATGAGTTTAGACTAATTACAGTTCAAGTCACACGGGGGTCCAACTTCTCCAATAGACTCCAAACGGATCTGACACAGTTACGGAAATTGTTGAGCTCAACGAAATACATATGCTGACACCAATATGATGCAAATATGATGCAAGCAACGCAAAAGCAATATTACGAAAAAGGGCTTAGAACTACCTATCTCAGGTCAAAGGTTGCTCAACTACCTATCCATGACCCAAAACAAGTCCAAAAGAAATAAACAAAACAAAACACACACTAATGAGCCACTAATCCGGCTCAAAGGGGATCGGAGTGTTACATCCTCCCCCACTAGGAATCATTCCGTCCTCGGAATGACTACCTACCTGCGCAAAGAGATGCGGGTACTGGCGCGCTAGCTGCTCGTCTAGCTCCCAAGTAGCCTCATCTGGACCGTGATGTTCCCACAACACTTTAACCCATCTGATAGTCCTGGTACGAAGAATCTGCTCCCGTGTCCCAACGATGCGAAGCGGACGCTCAACGTAAGTCGAATTAGGCTGAATCTGGATATCATCGTAGCGAATCACATGGCTCGGATCTGGCACGTACTTACGGAGCATCGACACATGGAACACATCGTGAACACCGGAGAACTCGACTGGAAGTGTCAACCGATAAGCTAAATCTCCAACTCGGCTCTTGACTTCAAACGGTCCTACATATCTCGGAGCTAACTTACCCTTCTGACCAAATCGAACTGTGCCCTTCATCGGAGAAACTTTAAGGAACACCCAATCTCCGACTTGAAATGCCAAAGGTCTCCTCCGAGTATCAGCATAACTCTTCTGCCTGGACCGAGCAATCTTCAGATTCTCTATCACTTTCTGCACCTTCTCTGTCGTCTCAGCAATGATTGTCGGACCATGGAAACTTCTAGTTCCAACTTCTTCCCAGCACACTGGGGTCCTGCACTTGCGTCCGTATAGAGCCTCATAAGGTGCCATACCAATGCTCTCATGAAAGCTGTTGTTGTAAGCAAACTCACACAATGCCAGATGCATATCCCATTCCTTCTCAAAGTTCAGCACACTAGCTCTGAGCATATCCTCCAACGTCTGAATGGTACGCTCGACTGTCCA
This sequence comes from Sextonia rubra, assembly GCA_037013555.1. Lineage (NCBI taxonomy): Eukaryota > Viridiplantae > Streptophyta > Magnoliopsida > Laurales > Lauraceae > Sextonia > Sextonia rubra. The sequence goes on along the minus strand of JASUAD010000007.1, from coordinate 9,127,210 downwards.
TCAGTCTGGGGGTGGTATGCCGTGCTAAAACTCAGCTTCGTGCCCATAGCTTCCTGAAATGCTCTCCAGAATGAAGATACAAAACGACTGTCTCGATCCGACACAATCGATACCGGGGTGCCATGCAATCTGACTACCTCGTCAACAAACTTCCTAGCCATCTCCGTGAATGTCATCCCTTTCTTGAACGGAAGGAAATGCGCTGACTTGGTCAATCTGTCCACTATGACCCAGATCGCATTGTTCTTTCTGCTGGTCGGCGGAAAACCTGAGACGAAATCCATAGTAATGTGCTCCCACTTCCACTGCGGAGTGTGCAATGGATGCAATGATCCTGGAGGTCGCTGATGGTCAGCTTTTACCCTCTGACAGGTCAAACATCGAGCTACGAACCCTGCGATCTCCCGCTTCATATTATTCCACCAAAATCTATCTTTCAAGTTCCGGTACATCTTCGTACTCCCTGGGTGCATCGCATATCGGGCATCGTGTGCATCTGTCATCAACTTATCTTTCAGCTCATCCACAGCGGGAACACACAGTCTATTCTTGAAGTACAAAACTCCATCCACCAAGCTAAAATCCGGTCGATCTGCAATCCGATCTCTGAACTTCACCAGGAGGGGGTCCTCAAACTGGCGATCCTTGATCTGCTGAATCACTTCAGGCTGAAATACGACGGTAGTAGCTAATGTCACTAATTCGCCTACCATCCGAACCTCCACAGGCTGATCATGCACAAGCATATAGAATCCTGCTAACACCTGAAGACTGTCTGTCCTCCTGCTGAGTGCATCTGCAACTACATTGCCCTTGCTTGGGTGGTACTTGATCGGAAAGTCGTAGTCTTTGAGGAACTCCAACCACCTTCGCTGCCTCATATTCAAGTCATGCTGATCGAACAAATACTGGAGACTGTGATGATCGGAATGGACCTCGAACTTCACACCGTACAAGTAATGCCGCCACAACTTCAGTGCAAATACAATGGCTGCTAGCTCCAAGTCATGTGTGGCATAGTTCTTCTCATGCTCTTTCAGCTGTCTGGATCCATAGGCAATCACCTTCTGATTCTGCATCAGTACACAGCCTAATCCAACTCGAGAAGCATCGGAATAAATCACGAATCCCTCACTACCTTCCGGGAGAGTCAACACTGGCGCCGTAGTAAGCTTTTCTTTCAACATCTGGAAACTGCGCTCACACTTCTCTGTCCACTCATACGGGACCTTCTTCCGAGTCAACTGAGTCAGCGGGGCTGAGATCTTCGAGAAGTCCTGCACAAACCTGCGGTAATATCCCGCCAAACCCAGAAAACTCCGAATCTCTGTCACTGATCTAGGACGGGGCCAATGGACTACTGCCTCAATCTTAGCCGGATCCACCATCAATCCATCTCTAGAAATCTTATGACCCAGAAATGTAACTTGCTCAAGCCAAAACTCACACTTGGACAACTTTGCATACAACTTGTGGTCCTTAAGCAGCTGCAATGCTTTCCTCAAATGGTCTGCATGTTCTTCAGCAGTCTTCGAATAGACCAATATGTCATCTATGAAAACCACAACAAACTGGTCCAAGAAGGAAGTAAACACCCTGTTCATCAAGGCCATGAAAGCTGCGGGTGCGTTCGTCAAACCAAATGGCATGACAAGGAACTCGTAGTGTCCATACCGAGTCCTGAAAGCTGTCTTCGGAACATCCTCATCCTTCACCCTGAGCTGGTGATATCCTGACCTCAAGTCAATCTTAGAGAAGTAAGCTGCACCCTGAAGCTGATCGAATAACTCGTCAATCCTAGGCAATGGATATTTGTTCTTGATAGTCACTTTGTTCAACTGCCTATAATCAATGCACATCCGGAAACTGCCATCCTTCTTCTTAACAAACAATACAGGAGCTCCCCAAGGTGAAACACTTGGGCGTATGAACCCTTTATCCAACAGATCCTGCAACTGTTTCTTCAATTCCAACAACTCTGCAGGTGCCATACGATATGGAGCTCTACTGATAGGTGCTGTACCTGGTACCACGTCAATAGCAAATTCTACCTCCCGAACCGGTGGCAACTCTGGCACATCCTCCGGAAAGACATCCGGAAACTCGCTGACTACTGGAATCTCACTGAGCTGTCGCTGATCTTTCTTCTCTGAAATGAATGCAAGAAATCCTTCACATCCCCTACGAAGCATCCTGTCTGCTTTACAAGCAGAGATCACACGTCTTGGGCACTTCATCTGGCTGCCCTCAAATCGGAATCCGCTGCCCAAATCAAAGTAGATAGCCTTGCTGTAGCAATTGATACACGCATGATATCTCGCAAGCCAGTCCATACCAAGGATCACATCAAAATCCAGTGTCGTGAGCAACACGAGGTCTACTGGGAGCTGATGACCAGCTATCCGCACGTCACACTGAGGGTAGAAAACACTGCACTCCACCCGTTTACCAACCGGAGTGGATACTAGTAACAAGTATGGAAGTGGTGTGGGTTGCTGTCGAAGCTGCACAGCAAAATGGGGTGCTACGTACGAACGCGTAGACCCGGAGTCAAATAAGGCTAAAGCTTCAGCATCAGAAATTAAAATTTTACCTTCCACTACCGTGGCCTCCTCTGCGCCCTCATGCGTAGCAGCATAGGCTCGGGCTGTCTGGCGGTTCGGCTTCTGGGCTGGGCGAGCTGGCTGAGATCTGCCCTGCGCGGTAGATCCTGTCTGTCTCGTCTGTGGAGAGGACTGAAACTTCGGGCATTGGGCCCGCCTGTGATCCGTAGAGCCACACCCGAAACACGCCCCAATCTTCCTCCAACATCTGTCGGTGGGGTGATCCTTCCCACAGTGACCACATACCAACGGAGTACTGCTCGAACTGCCCTGCTTACCCTTGAACCTTTTCTGAAACTGACTTCTGCCACTGGAACCTGCCGCCCTCTTAGCTTCTGTTCGCTCCTCCTCAAAGATGGCCTCTGCATCATAAGCTCTGTCAATAGCGTCATCCAATGTAGCCGGCCACATACAAGCAACCACGTGGCGTTTGTGCCTCGGATTCAAGCCGTTGACGAAGCGAGTCACCTTCTTATGCTCTGTGTTCACCATGTCCTCTGCAAAATGAGACAACTCGGTAAACCTGTGTACATAATCTGCAACTGACATCTGTCTCTGCTGGAGGTTGAAGAATTCCACTTCTTTGGCTCGCTGAATGTGGAGAGGCATGAACTTCCGACGGAATTGCTGCTTGAAGATCTCCCAAACTGTGGCACTGGGCATAGTCTGAAATGAAGTCTTGACACTCCTCCACCATGTCTTGGCTACACTCCGAAGCATAGAGGCTGTGAGCACTACTTTCTGCTTGTTACTGCACACAATCGTATCAAATAGCTCTTCAGTCTGCTCCAACCATTGCTCAGCCTGTAATGCATCCTCTATCCCATGGAACTCGGTCGCCCCTCGCTTACGGAACTTGTCGAAAAGAGCATTTGGATCTGATTCCTTGGGCTGGAAAATCACTTGCTGATCTATACGAGGTGATGCTACTGCGGCAGCCTGACTCTACCTATCTACCATGGATGCCATCTGTGCCTGTAATGACTGCATAGACTGCATCATCATCATCATTCGCTCCTCACTACTGATGTGTGGGGGTACTGATCCACTATCACCGTTATGGCCCTGTTGATTCTCATCCCGAGATCCTGATCCTGAGGCCATCCTGCAAAAGGAAAAGAAACACAACCCACAAATATAAAATGCCCTGAGTTAGTCAAATCCCAAATCAACCTATGAGACTTCGAGTCAAATAGTTGATAGCGTTATCTCACCACGATCTTAGATGCCTACATGCGTATAACTAGCATGCTTTGATACCATACAATACGTATGTCACAACCCGAGCCCAGAAATCGGGGGTTAGCGAAAAGCTAAGCCGGTGACACACGTACTCCCGTGCACGTACATCCAAACTCAGTCCAGATGCACACACACAAGGGATCTAACACGTGCGAACTAAGCGTACGCGGAAGCTGTACATATCATAGCAAGCAACAAAGAAATTAGCGGAAGCCAAAACAAATACAAATACGGAAACGACAAAGACAACTACACTGATAGAAAACCAAATACACACCAAAATCAATATATACAAAGATACACAAAGTCCAAAGTCCAAAGTCTGAATACACATCCCCAAAAACCAAAACTCAAAATCCCAAAACAAAAGCCACTGGAAGTATGCATGAACGCACTCGGCAGAGATGATCAGGCCCACTCTGCCAACCCTGAGGGTGCCTCTACACTCGCCCCTGCAGCCTCCTCGACCGCCGGGGAGCTGGGCAAGGTATCTGTGCCTGCAACACCACAGACAACACAAATGAATACAACGATCCAGCAAATATAAGTAGCAGAGATGAAACACTCATAGTATCAAAGCTGAATAAGGACAGAATAGTAATCTCAGAATTTCATCTTAGTATGCTAAGCAAATCGTGCATAGAAGTAAAGCATGATATGTGAATCAAAACATAGAAATACTGACTAAGTGGCTACTACGTTAACCAAGTTCTCTCCAATAGAGAGCAGAGCAAAGCAGAGCAGAGGAGAACACCACTGACCGGGCCAGGGTACAAGTGGGTCTCAGGTTCCTGGGTTCCGGGGTCCCAAGACAAAGCAACACTGCAGTGAATACAGAGATACAGAGATCTAAGCCAGAGGTAACCCCGTCGGGCATCCTAGGGCTGAGGCTGAGTAGAGCCAGACTAATACCAATCAAATCAAATCCATAGAAAGGGAGATTATCCGCTTTGGACTCACCGATGACAAAGACCGGATCTTATCCTCACGTATTAACCTCTGGGCAGAGCCACCAGGGAATACCCAAAATATACAAAGCCAGAGAATATACAAAGCATAGTCGAATTACAGATTAGAACATAGATTAAATCAAAGCACAGCATAGATCAGAACTTAGTGCCGAACAAAGAATGATACAGATATACAGAACGAAAGCAAAATGACTGAGGAATGCATAACATAAATTAACAGAGCAGAGGGCAAAACTATAAACAATATGCAATGCATCTCAGATTAATACGGAGTCAAGGTTCATTACAAGCCAGTCCTACGCTAGTTGTTCACTGTCACTAACCGTGCATGTTGATGTAGTTTTAAGTTAGTCAATACACCGTTGCCATCAAAGTGTTGCGAAATCTTTGCGTGCACCGACGTCCCTTAAACCAACACCCATGGGGAGGTCTTAACAGTAAAACAACACTCACATGAATAAGTCACAGCCTAACAGACTATTCATGCGTTCCAAGAATCCATTTGGGCCGGTTTACATGAGTGGTCAACCCGTGTTTGAGCCCTACAAGTCTCACCCTTATCCTAAGTAATGTTTCAGAATTGCCATGCCTAACGGTTTAGCCATGAGGGACCTGTGGTTGAGCCGAAGACATCTTACGCGCTCGTCGTAATATGCACTACGGCTTCACCTTGGTTCCATTCAAAACACAGCTAAACGGATCATCTTTCACCTCTGATCTGATGCCTTTTTCGGCTGAGCTACAGTCAGTATACGGCTTAGCCGTAGACCAATTCACGGCTTGGCCGTAGCATTCCACGGCTTAGCCGTAGCCACACCGTAGGAGTACTGATATCAGAAAAGTTTCGACTGATCAGAGATTTAATTCACGGCTGGGGTACGGTTGGGTCACGGCTAGCTTACGGCTCAGCCGTAGGACAAATTACGGCTTAGCCGTAGCCTAGCCGTAGAACAAAACTCAAATTTCCAGTCTCTGGAAATCAAGCCGTAGAAGTTCACGGCTTAGCCGTACAATACAGAGATGAATTCGGGCTGAGTACAGAAACTGAAATTTGACACAGAAACATCTCCAAACAAGCTACAGAGGTTCCAAATTCACAAGCATTGGCTGTAAACATCAGATACACTAAAGAAGATGGAAATCAAAGCATTCAAACAGAGTACCCATGTGTGTTATCAAAGTCTGTACTTATACTTGCCTCAAACTCTGAAAAATCCTCTGAAATCAAGCTCCAATCCACTAAGAATCAAAACAAATCAAAGCAATAGCACATGCATGAGATGAGGGAAACACACATAGCTTGGAGAAGGAATCCAATCGAAGATGAAGAATGCAAAACCCACTTACCTAAGCAATTACAGAGAGGGGAGAAGAAAAGAACCCAATCGGTGGGTGCAAGCTCCCAACCCAACTTAGAACGAGAAGAGGATGAAGAGAAGGGGAGAGAGAGAGAGAAAACGTGAGCTCCTGAATTCTCCTTGCATGCAACGTTGAGGAATGAAATGAGCAGGAGAGAGAGACATCTGGAGCTAACTTACTTATATAGGTTTGGAAGTTTAACACAAGATCCAATGAGTTTAGACTAATTACAGTTCAAGTCACACGGGGGTCCAACTTCTCCAATAGACTCCAAACGGATCTGACACAGTTACGGAAATTGTTGAGCTCAACGAAATACATATGCTGACACCAATATGATGCAAATATGATGCAAGCAACGCAAAAGCAATATTACGAAAAAGGGCTTAGAACTACCTATCTCAGGTCAAAGGTTGCTCAACTACCTATCCATGACCCAAAACAAGTCCAAAAGAAATAAACAAAACAAAACACACACTAATGAGCCACTAATCCGGCTCAAAGGGGATCGGAGTGTTACAGCAACACCAAGGACAACTCATGAATACAGCGATTCATCAAAGCATAAGTAATAATGAGTTAACACATGCTATATCTAATAAAATAAGTAACAGTGGTTAAATCGTAAAATTTCAATTTCGTATACTAAGCAGTTGTGCATTCAAATGAAGCATACTTTCATAATCAATAATTACATGACATGTACATACTACGTGGCTACTACATTTGCCCTATACTCCCTTGTTAGGGACACACATACTTAGATCACCATTGACTGAGCCTGGGTACGAATGAGTCTCAGGTTCCTGGGGTCCGGAAGCCCAAGACATAAATTCACTGCAGCGAGGCCGTATGAACTACGCCAAATTCAACCCCGTTGAGTATCCTAAGGCTGAGGCTGAGTAGTGCCTGACCATATGGAATCAACAAATACAAAAACTTGAGTTAAGAGTATATATCATATCAATCATATCAAACACATATCATACGTTCATATCTCCAACTCATACGTACAAAACTCAAGTTAAAGGGAACATATCGAGCAGATCATACGGATCGAACTTACCATATCATAGGACATAACAAGGATATTGCAAAAAAATGATACAAAAGAGTGGAGGTCAATGCCCGTTATACAAAATGTCATGAAAGGCAATATTTAATCGAATCAAGATCATTTACTAGGCAAACCTAATCTAGTTATCTAGTGTTTCCAACCGTGCATGATAGTGTAGTTTTAAGTTATTCGATACACCGTTGTCTAATGTTGCATTGTATCCTAACTGTGCATCGAAGTCCCTTAAACTAATACCCATGGGGAGGTGCTTAACATTGAACAACTCACACATGAATGCGTCATAACCCTCAAGACCATTCATGCGATGCTCGTGTTCCATTGGGCAAGTCAAGGGTTACGCCATTCTCTAATGTGAAGGCCCTATTAGTTCGAATACATGCCTACCTTTTATTGGAGGTCTTTGGAAGACTTCCTTACATACTTCATGAGCCACAGGGCCTGAGAATATAGCTTAAAAGGTTCCTTGGTTAGTGTAAAAGATAGAAGAATAGAAATGAACACAAAAGTGGTCAGTGTACAGACTGAATCTCATGAAGCAGAGCACTTCAGGACCGATCGGTCGGTTGAGCCATCCGACCGGTCGAATTTCGGTTCTGGGAGCGCCCGACCATTCGGTTCTAAAGCCTGATCCTTCGGATAGTCCATTCTGTTACGGAATGACTGGAGTGCAACCTGTAGTGCACGGCAAAACCAAGCAAAAAAAACACATCCCAAGAGCTGTAATTCACTTTGCACTTGTTCGATTGAAGGAAATTCATAACAATCACGATATACCAACATGAGTTCATTCAAATTATGCTTATACTTGCCTCAAATGGGTTCAAACACGCAAATGGTTGTCCTTGGGCTCAAACCACACGTTCAAACCCTCTTCTAAGTTACCATGCATGAGAAAAAAAGAGAGAGAGACAGTGAGCACATGCCATGGCAGACGAGAAAAAGAAGGAGAAAAAGAAAACCAAATCCCAAATGCACCTTAAGCCACACGAGACAAAAGTGAAGCCGAAGTGTGCAAAAGCCCTCTTACTTGGCTTAATTAAGAAGAAGGAGAAAACAAGAGAAGAAGAAGAGGGGAACCAACATTGGAGAGGAGAGGAGAAACAAGGAGGAGAAATGAGAGAGTCGGTGGAGGTTGCCTCTTTATATAAGATAAGGATAAGAGGAAATTGTCAATAAGTCCAAGGGTTTATACTAATTACAGTTCAAGTCAAATGAGGGTCCAACGGAAACAAACGAAGTCTCTTGCCTACGAGGCAGTTACGGAAGTTGACGAGCTCAACGAAAGACACATGTTGACGCCAAAATGATGCATGAATGACAACGTCTTACAAAATCAAAAATTACGAAAAAGGGCTCATGCCTGCCTAATCAAGGGTAAATTCAACCCAACTACCTATCATTGACAAGGAACAAAACCAAAACAATGTTAAAACACAATTAACAACTAAAGCATCATTAATTAGTTGGAGTGTTACATAATCCGACCGGTCCGACATAGAGAGAGTCTATTTTTAGCCTTTAAACCTTTGTTCTTGATTTGCAACTTTGGCTAGTACTTCAATCCTACTAGAAAGTAAAATTACAACTCAATTAGGCCATAGTTTTATCCAACCAATGAATTTGCCAATATTACATTCCTTATACATTGTGAAGCTAAGATTAAAGGCGAATCTAGTATGGAAGAATATTGATGCAAAATAATCAAATACACAGAAAGGATTTTTGGAGGAAAATGCAAAAAGGCATTCGAATCCGACCTTCATGAAAGGACGTCTCTTCTTAGATAATTCTTCTCTTTTAGAATAAGTGGAAGAGTTATCTCTTTCTAATTTACGTAGAGTTCTTGTTGTAATAGTAGCTATAAATGAGGAATAATATCTTGGCATAATGTGTGGTAACTTCTCCTATCCATGGGATGAGAAGGAAATAGGATTGATGAGAATTTAAAAAAAAAAGCCTCTGAGATGTACTCCACTAAGGGAAGACGTGTTGAGTGGGAGAGATGAAAGAAAAAGTTAGTCAAAAATCAATTAAACAAATTGAGGCTAATTTCTCAATTGAAATCAGTCTTATATATATATTAGAGGGGGAGAAATGGTTCTGTAAGGACTGTCTTTACGGACAAAATCTGACCGTTTTGCATAATGGGGCTCGTGTTGCTAGCCATCAAAATTGATCACACACACGGCCCCCCTTGAATTGCATATATTCACCAATTTTTGGTCCCATCTGAATCGATTGGACCATTAGATTGACTAATTCAGGGGGGTTGTGTGGGTGATCCACTTGGATGGCTCGCAACATCGACCCCACTATGCGAAATGGATCGTAAGAGTAAGAGGATCATTTCTCATACATATATATATATATATAGAGCACCCTTCACTTGGTCTCGTGCGATATTCTCTATTATGTGCGATGTGCTATCCCATTGGTTGAGTACATTTAATGGTTCAAATTTGGTTTAGATGAAATGTTTGTGCGAAAGAGGTCTTTCTCCTCTAACGTTTCATCTTCTTCCATCCAGTCCATCCCTCTTCTCTGTGTGACTTCTTCTTCCCTTGGTCAGATGTGAGACAACAATTTTCTTCCTCATCCAACAGGCATTCTCTCTCTCTCCCTCCCTCTCTCTCGAACTAGTCCACACCCACATTCTGCCACCCAAACCCTCCATCTCTCCCTCTCCCTCTCCCTGTCTTTCTATCTTACTTTCTCTGCTCACCCAGATTCTGCTGCCCTATGTTAGATTTTGTGGACTCAATCCATCAGTTGATGTAATAAATTGATTAATTTCTTTATTTATTAATAAAATCATGCTTTGCTTTCATGAGATGGGTGTTATTTTACTAATTCATGCACATAACCAATACATATGACATAATAGTTCATGAGTTGATCCGGGTCCCATTAGTATATTAGATGTGATATATGTGCATGGATGAGATCCACACACGGGAGATATATGTCACAAATCTTATACTTAAATAGCTTCACAACCAGTAATGAGACTGGGCATCTCATTTGATAAGGTTGCAGCACTTTGATCACTATGAAATAGTGTGATTTGTCTCGATCATCAGAATATAAGATTCTGGATCACGGTGCTGGTACATTGGATGTATTGAAGGACCATGAGATGCACCTTATGGAATTCCGTCTTAATAATAAGGTATGCTCTCATAATTCCCTAGCAATAGGCTCTCAATCCTGAGACATTGATGAACTCAAGTTTCTATCTATTCATTTGCTTTGAGTCACCAATCAGTGAGGCTGACTGTAGGTTAACACCTCGGTGTCTTGGGTATGTGGTAGTAGAATTGTGGGAACGTTAAATGATCAAGATGGAATCTATCTCTATTATCCCCTTGTGCCAATTAATGGATTTGTCATTAGTAAGTGCGCACCCATCTCAATTAAGAGTTAATTGGATGGTACTGATGATTACTGTGATTAATTGAGGCTCAAGGATAATAAGATGTGGAACTTAGATTGGAAGAGACGGATTTATTCCAATTGATCCACGGATATTGATAGAGGGGCCTACTTGTGGTAATTGGAAGTTTAGGGTCTTCATTGTAATTTATTCCTAAGACTGGAGTGCAATTGCATTTATATAGTGGTGTTATTTGCAATTAACTGAGGGCCCGGATTGCACATGAGATGTGGGGTCGCGGTGTTCCAGTTGGAGCCAGCTTTCTAAGGAATCCCTAGTGGTCCCCACGCTAACCCAAGTTATTGGAAAATACTAATCCGACTCGAACTCTAGAAAGAAGGGATAAGAAAAAAGAAAGTTGCTAATTGCTTTGGAAGTAAGACTTCTATTTCAATTAGGCAAGGACAAGATTTGAAAGTTTATAAAATCTCCTTGGACGTCCAAAAGAGTCTCTATCATGCCCAAAACCCTGTCGTGCAAGAGTTGCACGAGTTACTCTCTCCTTCTTTCTTTTAGTTCCTTAGAGTTTCGAGTTGGGATTTCTCCTGAAGATTCCACCATTCTTCTTGAGAAAAGAAATCCAATTCAGGTCATAGCGTGGAAGGCTAAGAGGTGTTGAAGAAATCCATTAGAGCACTGTGGATCTCCAAAGGTATGATCTACTTCTTGCATGTCGTAGATTATTATGGATGTTTAGTGCTAGTAGAATATTTACTGTACATGGTCACGAGATTGAGGGTAATGCATCCTAGATTGGGTTTTGGTCTTATGGATAGTTGATCCCTGTGTCAAGTGGGTCAAAAGTTTTGAAAATCTATCTACGACACCCACCTACTTCCAACACCCTAAACCCCTTCCCTCTCTCTTTCTCACCAGCCTTGCCTACCCACTTGGAGATTCTACCAAACCAACCCCATGATAGTTGGTTTTTTTGCTTTTAGTGAACGTTACTATAGATGTGTCCACATCTACTCCTCTGCCGCCCAACTTCAGGCCTCTCTATCTATTTTTCTCAACCCATCTTTCTATCCCTCTCTCTGTCTCTTCTCAATCTCTCTTGATCAATTTCAAGGTCAGTTGTGGGGGTTTTATTTATTTATTTCTTTTATGTAAAATAATTGGAATTTGTCAATTAATTGATTGAACATTTTGATGGATTTTAAGAAAATCACAAGCACTCTGAATTCTTTTTATAAAGCACTTTTGCACGACATTACTAAAAATATTTTTTTCCATGTTACGGGGACTGGCAGTTGATAGTGGCAGGTTTTGGAATTTCTCTGGCTATGCTATCGTTGTTCATTATATGATCTTACCATCTATATGACTTTCTAGAGATGGAACCTATGTTATGTGCACACCAAAGATGCTGCAGTCCTAGGGCAACAGATTGCAACGCTGAAGCAACATATCTCATTGTAAATCAAAATTTCCACACAATAACAAAATGCACTTCTCCGAACTTATAGGAATGCGAAGGATTAGTCTGGCCCAAATGATTGAGACACCCTCCCTTAGCAAATCAGTTTATACAAATGTAAATTCCATTCATTGAAATATTATCTGAAGTCTTTGTTTATAGTGAACACACTAGGAAAAAGTAGTTTGAATGGGACATTGAATTAAGATGTTGAGTCCTCATCTTGTAAATGTGATTTTCCCTTTTCAGACTGTGGCACTTAATTTATGGAAATGAAATAGAAAAGAGTTTGGATTTTGAAGTGTTTATGATAATAGAGAAGCTTCATTGTAGAATTGATGTTAGCATCCATCTCCTTTTACATTTCTGAGATCTTCAAGTCCTTTGATCATTACTCAAGATGCTTATCTCCTCCACCTGGGTAGAGAGATTTTAGTCACTAGAAAGGAGCTTGGATGAATCAAAGTGGTGAGCAGGCAGGCATACCAGAAAAAAATGGATTTGTCTGGGGAAGACTTGGTCATTTCAAATCCTATTCCAATGAAGATGAGGAAAGTTGAGTTTAAATGTGATGTTACATTGACTTAATCTGCCTTAAATGTGGTCTTTGAGACGGGAATGTGTAGCTGTTGCACTCACAAATCATGACACTGATTCTTCTCTGCACAAAACATTTAACAGAATGTTTATTGAATCTCTTGTTTGGTTAATGTATATGGGGGACTAGTTATAAATTGAGTAGCCACTTTGTTCAATTTCATCATTCAAATGAAAAAACTGTTAAATGGTTAATCAACTAATATGTTCAGTTTTATCAATAAATAAATAAATAAATAAATAAAAGGTCCAATTGGAGCTTTATTCTAATAATTCAGTCACTTTTTGTAGCTTCATGAATTTATTTCAACGAAGAAGCTCCTCTGTGTAAATTGGTGGGTGGATCCATTCATGTTATTTGTTACAAGGGATGCAAAGAGAAAATGGGGATAAATGTTTTTTGTCCATTGCATAAGGTAAAAAATTCACATAATGTTTTATGTGGGCTCTTCCTTTGATGGTGTGGATTTTCTTTTTCCACTTGTGTGGGTTCTCGAGTCCCACTTTCCTAGGCTGGGGTATCACAAAAAAAGAAAAAAAATTATTTCACCCCTTCCATTAAATTTAAGACATGAAAACACAGAGTAAAAACAACAACTTCAATTTTATTGTTCTAAATGCCCGCTCTCACATTGCCAAAACGGTTTGGTTGACAGGTTGTTAAAGCTTAAATTTTAAATTAAACATGAGAAAACAAAAAAAAAAGATAAATTTAAATTAATTACTCAATGTGCCTGCAATTGCCCCATTAGAGCAGTCACTTTGATGGGTCATGAACGCATGAAGATAGCTCAAAGACTCCAAGCCACATTTGGCACTGGTCCTAGTTGGGAAGAGGAATCCTCTATCCAAAGGACTTCTTCGATCCCTGGAACCATGCTATCTACATTGTGAATTTTTTAGCAAAGGAATCATTGCATTCCATGGCTGGTAAACACCCGGGATTCCTAACAACTATACTAAACTACATCCAATGGTCACACTTTTTCACTAATTTCTCATGATTCATCATGAGTGAAGCCCTAAAATTTCAACTCCTAACCAATTTTTGCCTTCCAAAGGTTCTGAACAGTTTAGATTGTTAAAATGATGCCCGTAGAAAAAAAAAAGCTTTTATGGCCTATTTTTTTTAAAAAAAAATCTCAAAATCCATAAAGAATCTATTGCTAAAATCTAATCCACTAGCCTTTCTTGGCATTTTGGAGATTCTAAACGGTTTAGATCATGTTTGAGAGGCCATAGGAAGCGGAAAATGTGAAAGAAAAAAATGGACTGGATGATATTTCCCTTTTGATTTTTTGATGATCCAGGGGCAATCATAGTCTCAAATTCAAACCCCCTAGCCATGTTTGACATTTTGAAGAGTTTGAATTGTTTGGATTACATTAATGGGGCCCACAAAAGCTGAAAAATCATCGCCTATTGGTCTAAATTTTTTTAAAAGTATCTCCATATTTGTGATGAATCAACGGTTGATATTGGATGACTTTGTCATTTTTAGCATTGTGGAGATTATTAGTAGTTTAGATTGTCAATTAGGGGCCCAAAAAAATATTGAGAAATTTGAAAAATATGGTCCTTTACAAATGACCACGTAGTTTACTATAACTTAGCAAATCTTGGCACACTTTCACGGAGTGCATAGGGGGAGGGTCTGACCAGCTCTTTCTTTCCTCTTATAGGAAGATTCTTTCCATTGCTTCTACATGATGCACCTATCAAATGTAGAATGTTTGTGATTGGGAGGAAAATTGTAGTAGAATCCGATGCGAGGATCATTGCTAAATGTGTCGGAGTATCTATAATTTGCTCCCCCAAAATGGGAATGGCATGGCCTTAAGTTTTTTTTTTTATTTTATATTTTTTCAATAGCTGAAGACAAAATTTGACCTTTATGTATATTATAGTATAATTGAAGTACTTGAGTGACGAACTTTCAAGTGAGCTGAATGTTAATCAAGCCACTAACTTCAAATTGCCTGGCAATACACTTTAGGGCTCACATTATAGTATAGCAATAAAGTCAATTATCATATTCTCAATCATTGTTGTGCTTGAAATTATTATGAAAAATGATTGAAATTGAACAAAGAGCATAAGCATACTCATGAGAGAGAGAGAGAGAGACTAGGCACGTATATTGTTGGATTCAAGATGAAAAGAATCATTTTCTATGTTTTAGTTTACTTGCTCATGACATTAGTGTTAATCCTTTCGAAAGAAGTTGATTGCATAATTAAATGATGGATGAGTAGATGAATGATTATTTTGTAACATAGATCAAGAAAGACATTTCTATAGCATTAGTAGTAAGCCAAATATGTCATGCTTCTAGAGCATGAGAATTTGTTGAGAACAATTATAGAAAAACTATTTATCATAATTGAGAAATAATTTTTCATTGGATCTAATTTTTATAAGTTTTTAGTCTAAATTTGTATATCGATACAACTAATTCTTATACATCTTTTGTTTATTGATATTTGTAATTCTCTCTTATTGATGAAATGCAATTGGCAAGTAAAAGAAAATAGCATAGTTTCTTTTATTTTATCAAGTGATAGTTTAGTTGGTCTAGGACTACGGTTTGCTTCCGGATGTTGTGGATCCCAGTTGCTCTACTACATTGAATCTAGAAGAGATTTACCTGATTCTCCCTAGGCCCGGAGAGGATAGTCTAGCCCAAATAGTCGGAACACCCTCTGTTAGCTAAAAAAGAAACAAAAATGTTAATGGGAAAATAAGTGTTGAGCAATTACTAACATTATAAGTTAACCATTGCTTGTCCTTTCCACGAGGAAATCTAGTCTTTGTAATGAAAAATAAAATACTTACACATACTCTCAAAAAAAGAATTAAGATTTGTTGATTCAATTTGGTGTAGGTGGTATATTCTATCCCAAATCAGATTTCTCAATTGAGTTCACACACTAGCATATAGTAGTTGAAATTCTTGATGTTCATGAGGGCCTTAGAGAAGGGGAAAAAAGTGTTTTAGGCCACCCAACCTGAGACATAACCTAGGTACTAGAGAATTCAGGAGCAACCCCCGATAACACAAGGGCTCCTGGAGGAGCAGAATGCTAGTCCTAAGAGATATGGTCATGTTGATTCTTTTTTTTTTTTTGTGGGGGGGGGGGGGGGGGGGTTGCTTCTTGACATTAAAATTTTCTTTATTTTTTTTTTTTTTGAGGATCTAATTCTAGAGGAGAGTACATGTCCATCGATTGTTGATCGACTCAAACTTTTTTCCAAGAATACGAAGTTGACAATCAAATGAGACCACAACAAAACTCGCATCTCTTGATCCAAACTAAGAGCAAATTAAGGATGGAGAGCAAGGGGTAAAAGTTGAGGACAGTTTAACTTTACCACGGTAGCAATTTTGAGGTTAATTGCTCAAATATTAATGACTGTTAAACTCGAAGTGCACCTAACAAAAACCCATTTCCCATACTTAGGCATATCACTCGATTAAAGACACACTTTGCTTAAAAAAAAAAAACAAAGTTAACGAAAACAGAGTGAGAAAGAACCAACTATGGAATTCTCTCCTAAAGTTGGCGAACTGAAAACTGCATTAGAAAGAAAAATAGAGTGTATCCATCAATTGATGCGTTATTGACTTGTCATCATGATTTGCCGTTCTCCCATGTTCTGATTTTAGTTTTCGTATCACTGTTGCTTGTCGGCTGATTGTCGGCTGAATTTTGTGGAAACTTTAAACTAGGATTTGAGGGGTTCCTTCATGGACATGCATGTGGCCAAGTCATCAAAATGCTTGCCGGTGGATCCACAAGAACGACTGCACTAATATTTTTTTTTAGTATTTTTTGAAAATCAATGAAGCTGATCAAAATTGAATGGATATTGTTAAAATGAGAGACCCAAAGAGGGGAAAAATCGTAGAAGCATAGTTGGATCAAATAATTGATTATTTGGTGGTTGTTATTTCTTGGGGTAAGTTGTTAGGAACAACAGTTTTTACATAGTTATTCAAGATTTGAATTCTGGGTATGTCATCTCTTTTTTTTACATATGTCGGGTTACCTTCCTACTCTGTGGGCTTTTCTCCAATGGTGTGGGCTCTTTTCTGAGTTTCAATTCCATTTCATTTTGGTTGAAATGGCCAAAATTCTTCCTTTTGATCCTTTGGCCGAAATAGAATGAGAGTTTAAAAAATTTTGGTTTTAATTTTGTTCATTTCAATTAATTTTGGCCGATTTTTGTCTAATTTTGGTTGCTCAATCTGGTCAATTCCAGGCCATATCAGTTTGCAGAATAATTTTAACTAATTTTTAATTCTTCTCAATATTCATATTAATGAACATTCATAATTTATATTTTATTTTTAGCTTTCTATTTTTTTACACATATGTATATATTTTTTAAACTCCGCCAATTTTGCTGTCGGTCCTAAGCCTGGGTAAAGGAGGAGGGTTGCGTTAGGTAGGTGACAGCCAGCGTAAAACTTTGTCACAACCCAAATATGAATTTTGAACAAATGATATTTCATGATAAAGCTAGGGCGTTCCCCGCTTTAAGCGATACATTGCAGCATTGCCCGGTTGCAGTGAAAAGTGTGTAAGGGCTACCACATGACTTTGGGCTAATGCGGTTAAAGAAGTTAGTCCATACGAAGAAGAAAAGGAATAGGAAAATTAGACTTGCTACTTGGAATATAGGAACCTTGACAGGCAAGAGCATGGAGTTGGTTGAGGTAATGAAAGGAAGAAGAATTAGTGTGGCTTGTATACAGGAGACAATGTGGAAAGGGAATAAAGCTAAGGAGCTCATGGATGGGTATAAGCTTTTCTATGCAGGAAAGAGTAATACAAAAAATGGAGTTGGTATAATTATAGATAAGGATTTAAAAGAGAAAATTGTGGAGGTAAAGAGGTTTGGTGATAGAATTATAGCAATTAAACTAGTACTAGAGGAAGACATAATTCATATCATTAGTGCATATGCTCCCCAAGTAGGACTAGAAGAAAGTGTGAAAAGACAATTTTGGGAGGAGATGGATGATTTAATGCTAGAAATCCCAAATAGTGATAAAATTTTCCTTGGAGGAGATTTAAACGGGCATATAGGAAGAGATAATAGAGGATATGAGAGAGTGCATGGAGGGCATGGATTTGAAGAAAAGAATGAATTCAAAAACACTATATTGGACTTTGCAGTAGCATTTGATCTTATAATAGCAAATACTTACTTTAAAAAGAGAGATGAATATTTAATTACATATAAAAGTGGGAGTAATAAGAGTCAGATAGACTTTTTTCTAGTGAGAAAACAGGAACGATTGGCTTGTAAAGATTGTAAGATTATCCCAAGAGAGAGTTTGACTACACAACATAGGCTTGGAGTTTTAGATATTTGCATTAGAAGTAAAAAGAGAGCAGTAGTAAACACAATGGACCCTAAAACAAGGTGGAGAGATTTGAAGGGGGAAAGAGCAAATATATTGAAGGATAAAATGATTGAGAAAGGAGAATAGAATATTGAAGGAAAAACTACAGTAATGTGGAATCAAATGGCTAATTGCATTAGGAATGTTGCAAAGGAGGTACTTGGAGAATCAAAAGGGAAGGGACATATTGATAAAGAAACATGGTGGTGGAGTATGGAGGTTCAGGAAGTTATTCGACAAAAAAAGCATTGCTACAAAGTTTGGCAGGGGACTAAGAGTATAGAAAATTTTGAGTTGTATAAGAAGGCAAAGAAAGAAGCTAAGAAAGTAGTAAGTAGTGCAAAGTTCAAAGCATACGATGACCTCTATAATAGGTTGGGAACAAGAGAAGGAGAAAAGGATATTTTTAAGCTTGCAAAAATAACAGAAAAGAAAAGTATGGACTTAGATCATGTCAAATGTATCAAGGACAATGAGGAAAATATTTTGGTGAAGGACAACGATATTATAGAAAGGTGGAAAGAATATTTTAGTATACTTTTAAATGAAGAATATTTGGGCGATACAAAAGTGGAGAAGGATACTTCATTACAAGAGTATACTTTTCTCCGTAGAATTAGAGGGGTGGAAGTGAAGGAAGCATTGAAGCGAATGAAGACAAGAAAGGCAACAGCCCCAGATGGTATTTCGATAGAGGTATGAAAATGCTTAGGAGAGGTTAGAGTAAGTTGGTTATGTAGACTATTCAATAAAATACTTGTGACAAAGAAAATGCTGGATGAATGGAGAAGAAGCATTGTAGTACCTATATATAAGAATAAAGGAGATATACAAAATTGTACTAACTATCGAGGGATTAAACTTATGAGTCACACTATGAAGTTATGGGAGAGAATAATAGAGCAAAGACTGAGAAAAAAGACTAAGATTTCGGAAAATCAATTTGGTTTTATGCCAGGGAGATCAACTATGGAAGCTATCTTTTTTACTTAAGTAATTAATGGAAAAATACCAAGCAAAGAGGAAAAATCTACATATAATCTTTATCGATTTGGAAAAAGTCTATGATAGGGTACCGAGGAGTTTAATTTGGTGGGTCTTAAAGAAAAGGAATGTCCCAAGAGGTTACATTGAAATTTTAAAGGATATGTACGAAGGTGCAATAACAAATGTGAAAACCATATGTGGAGAAACGGGTGGATTTCCCGTGACTATAAGCTTACATCAGGGATCATCCTTAAGCCCTTATCTCTTTGCATTAATTATGGATAAGTTAATTGTGCATATTCAAGAAGAAGTACCATGGTGTATGTTGTTCGCAGATGATATAGTATTGGTGGATGAATCAAGAGAGGGTGTAAATGCAAAGCTTGAGAGATAGCGGAGGGCATTAGAATCTAGAGGCTTTAAAATAAGTTGTACAAAGACATAATATATAGATTGCAATTTCAGTGGACATATACAAAGTGTTGAAACCACTGTCAAAATTGAAACCCATGAGATACCACGTAAAGATTCTTTTCGGTACCTAGGCTCGATCATTAGTAAAGATGGGGAGATTGACGAAGATGTGGAGCATAGGATAAGAGCTGGATGGTTGAAGTGGAGACTAGCTTCGGGAGTACTTTGTAATAGACAAATGTCAACAAAATTGAAGGAAAAATTTTACAGGATAGTGGTTAGACCAGCTATAACATATGGAGCAGAATGTTGGCCAATTAAGAAGATACATATTCATAAGATGGATGTAGCGGAAATGAGAATGCTTAGGTGGATGTGTGGTAAAACTAGGAAAGATAAAATTAGAAATGAGCGCTTTCGAGAACATTTAGGGGTAGCACCAATAGGAGATAAACTTAGAGAAACTCGTTTAAGATGGTTTGGGCATGTTGAGCGTAGGCCAGTAATGGCACCGGTGAGAAAAAGTTTGGATATACAGGTGGAGGGTCCATCAAGAGGTAGGGGTAGGCCGAAGAAAACATAGATGGAAGTCATTAATTTAGATTTGAAGAAGTTGCACTTATCGAAAGATTTAGCTCAAAATAGAACAGAATGGAGAAATAGAATTCATGTAGCCGACTTCAACATGGTTGGGATAAAGCTTTGATGATGATGATGACGATATATATATTTTTTAATTTTTATTATTCTAAAAAGTTACTTCGAAAAGTTTTGCTAAAATTTCAAAATGCCAAAATATTTCATATTACAAACTAGACTAAAATGATGACCAAAATGGAGTTGACAACTATGGTTCTAGCCTCCTTGGCCGAGTTATAAAAATAAATAAATAAATAAATAAAAAGTTGTGACGGAACCTACTTGCATGGGATTGAGAGACACCATTGTTATCTTAGCCTGCCCATTTAGTCAATCAGGCGAGCTAAATTGGGATTCTTGCTAATTATTTAAATAAATTATAACTAAAATTACAAACATTGCTTATTCGGCTCAACCCGAATGGAATACTGGGCTTTTAATCACTTAATCCAGGTCTGATCCAAATATTAGATGGGTCCAAATAATATATTTAGTCTCAGCCAAAGCGGGTCAGGCCCAGACTGTCCCAGACCATAAACACCCCCATCCCCTACGATTAAAATTTAGAAGTCCACAGTGAAAATGCATGCATCGAATATAACATGTATATTCTCCGTCGGTAGAATGGGGCCTTAGAAAAGCTGCTACTCAACGAACCAGACATGTCACGACTTGTGTCTCCAAAAAGTGGGCTGCTGCGCACTTCACGCCATAAATTTTGCCATATCCCCAGCCCCGATATCCTCGGCTGGGGTCACGTCCCATGTACTCTGATTTCACCGGTTACCCAACTTTTTCTTTGGATTAGACTCCTGTTCAAATCAGAGCGTGATTTATGGTGTGGACCGTGGAGTCCACTTCTACTTGATCAATCTGAAATTGATTTATTCAAATGGACCCCATATAAAAAAATGGTCGAAGTTTCATTCCATTATATTCATTATTTAAAGATAAGATGACTGTATTATATGATCAATGCAACAGTTTAGAAGGTGGTAAACTGGATCACCGGTTCATTTCATATCAATGATCCCAATTCATTGACACAGCAATATTGTTCAATCAGGTGAGACAAGTTCCATTCCCCTCACTCATGCAATACCTTGACCTATCTTAACATACTGTAAAAGAATTTAAGTCTACTCAATAAATTAAATAATTTTTAATATTACATTTTATTAAATTGTTCGATCATTATTAACAACAAATGTGTTAATTCTTCACAAGAATTTCAAAATCCTAGTCAATTAACATGTCTCAAATCCGTTACATAATTTCGAAATTCCTAGCCCTTTAATTTTGATGGGATTTATGAATGAACAAATACGAATAAGTATCCTTAAATTTCTTCATTCTAGTAAAGATATATGTTCTTGGTGAGCATGTATGAGCGTGCAAATATCTGGTAGAAAAAAAACGTGAACACACATTAATTGTGTTTTTATGAATAAGTAAATATGCCTACAGAGGATCACCATTCTCGGTGTGCCACTTAAAAACATCCTAGAAATCAGGCGTTTGGCACGCACCCACCAAACGTATTTAAACGGCTGACGCCTGGGCCCTACCAAGTGCGCTCCACATGTAGATGCCACCGATCCCTTACAACAATCACTTTTTAATCTGCACAGTACACGTGTAGGACTACCATAGCCCGCAGGTGCAAACAACAGAGCAATCAAGCATCAGTGTACGTCCAAAAATATCGTTCAAGGATCATTCCAGCGTCAACTAGTCATTGAATAGGGTCAAAGTCCTTGATTGAGCGGGCCATGTGTGCTCACGCCACAACCCACTTTAGGTTTACAAAAGGCTATGTCATGGTTTGATGAATAAACCATTCTTGTTTTGTCCCCAAATGATCCCAACCGTCTATGTAACCAACCCCAAATGATCCCCCCCATAAACAAATTAAACATTCTTAAGGAAAATGATTAGTATATGGCAATCACTGTCAAACAATAGGACCACTAGATACTAGCATTTGATTATTTTCTATTTTTTGTGAACATCCTGTCAAATAAATTATTGTTAATTATATGAGACCCCAGTTTATAATACCTAATAATATTTATTGACGAATGCTATAGAATGTGACCCTTTTTTCACGAAGGGCCCATGCATGATTAGTTCATTCCGTCTGCATCTTGAATTAGCACGGATCCTAATTGGATGCTAAGCAGTAGTTCTCATTTGATTTTAAATGATGAAAACTTTTGGGGAACTAAAGCGATGGGTTACAATTATTTGATTGGCTTGATTTTTGCATAATGCTAATCTATGTCCAACTATGTTCTTCTTTCTACCTTTCTCAAGTTTTATGCCTAGTGCTGGTCCAATTCAAAGTGCAACATTTCAAATGACAGTTCAAGCTTCTTGTAGTATGCTAATGGTTAACTAGAAAGTCTATATATGGGGGATGATGGTGGGTAGATTCAAATGAAAATTTCATGACTTGACTCCACAAGTGGTGAAAAGTTATTGTTGGGCCTACCCCCACTCAAATAGGTGGAAAAAATTTAATATTGGACAAAAGTTTAGAGTAGCTAACCCAAATCCAGGCTGCCCAAGTTACACTTTTAATCATATATCAAACATTAAGTGTGCCCACGGGTGGCAATGAATGAGATTGGATTGTGATCAGATTTCTCAACTCAAACTCAACCGAGTTACCTAACACCCATGCTTAGAAATGTGGTTTTTAGAAACCAAAACTGATCAAAATAATTATTCACTATACAGGGGCACCTGTGTCAATTGTTAAACCCAATTGGATCAGATTCAAAATGATTGTAGTCTTATTAAATTGTAAAAGCCAGACACTACAGAACAATTGCCCCACATTACATGGACCTTAGAGAAATTAGGTCCAAAAGCAAGAAGCCAAGAACTAAAACATATATTCTCATCCACCACAGCAAGAAATGCATCCAATTCCACTGCCTTTATTCCTTTGAATCCTAAATTTATCTCCTCTTTCCTCTTTTCCTGAATTATTACACAGCCACGCATACCTCAGAGCTAAAAATAGAGAGTAACCATGCAATATCTAGTGGGTCCCACTCTGTAAACCTTTTCCTTTGCTTTGAGACAGATCTTGGAACCAGAGCCTTAACTAATGGCTTCTTTATTTTTGCAACAGAAAAAGGGTTCCTTTTGTGGCAGATTTAATCAAGAGAACGGATTCCATCGTGATAAAATGTGACAAATTTATTCAATTTTCCTTTTATATTGGGAATTGGATTTCCGTGAATCAAACACAATACAGCTCCACTGTCTCATTAGATAAAACTAAATTTTATTTTTAGAATCACACTTAAATTGTTCGAGTAGTTAGAAACTGCAACAATGAGCTAAACATTTTCACCTTGAAATGGTTTGAACCCTGACCCAATATATAATATTTGTGGGTAAGTGATATTGTGTATCTAAAGCGTTACCAATGGTACCTCGTCATAAGTTAGCGGGTTCATCGTCCTAAAGAAAGAAGAAGAAAAATCATTCTTAGAGTTATAAAATTTCTTAATCAAATAAACCGAATAAAAGGATCTACACTTCCCGAATGCATCCATTTAAAATTTCTAATAGAGGTGTCATGATGCATGGGGCATGGGCAGATCAAGTCGAGACCACTAACTTTAAAATCCGATCCGATCCACATGGAATTGGTCCTAGACCAAAGGAAACGGTATGGTGTGCAATCATGATCCTGCAGATGCAGACACTGCACCAAAGATCATATCTCATAAATAAAATATAAAGGCCCAAAAACAAGTCATTAATTAACCCCTCAACTGTTTTTTCTTAAATTTTTTTCATTAAACCTTCAACTCATTAAACCTTCAACTGTTGATGATGTCAATCTAAGGAAAATTTCTTGAGATGACATTGACAGATTCTTTATTTTCTATTTCTATGGGGGACAGGAATTATTGGAACAACCCATAAAACTTCAAAAAAAAAAAAAAAAAAAACACCATAAAGCTTCTATTTATTAAGAGGTACCCTCCTCCTTCTCCATTAGTTCTGGAACTCCAAACAGTTGAAAAGCAGAGAAAGAGCTTCTGAAATGAAGCATTTAAGCCTTGTTTTCTTTCTTCTTCTATTGGTCCAACAGCAGAGTCTTGTCCCTGTTGGAGCACAGGGAGGCTTCATCAGGACCAGAGGGCAGCATTTTGTCTTGAATGGGAGCCCTTACTTTGCCAATGGGTTCAATGCCTACTGGCTGATGTATGTTGCCTCAGATCCATCTCAGAGAGGCAAGGTCTCAGAAGCTTTTCAGGAGGCTTCTAGACATGGGCTTACTGTCGCAAGGACTTGGGCATTCAGTGATGGTGGTTATAGTCCTTTACAGTACTCTCCAGGCTCCTACAATGAACAAATGTTTGAGGTCTCAAAATACCCATTTCACTTTCTTTAATTTTTTTGGCTCTGTTGTGATGATGAATAAGATGGAGAAAACCACTGTGGCCCAGTTACCCATCTTGTTTTCTTTGCATTCAGACAACCCCTCTTTGTCTGTTTTGAGTGTCTGAGGCTCTGTGTGTGTGGTTTGTTTCTCTTTTTTCTTTTTGATCTCATTGTCCTCATTGGATTCTGATAGTTTTACTATTTTCAAGGGACTGGATTTTGTGATATCTGAGGCAAGGAAATATGGGATTAGGCTGATATTGAGCCTGGTGAATAACTATGAGAACTTTGGTGGGAAGAAACAGTATGCTCAGTGGGCTAGAGATCAGGGGCAGTACTTGGCATCTGATGATGATTTCTTCAGAAATTCTCTTGCTAGGGGATACTACAAAAATCATGTTAAGGTAACCAGAACCCAATACTGTAATTTTGCAACAAATGATTTATTTTTAATTATTTTCCATGATTTACAATTCTAATTGTTTTTAATAGGTTTCTAGTGATAACAACTTTTTTCTATGATTTACAAAATTTTACAATTTTTATTGCTTTTAATAGGTTTTTAGTGGTAACTTTTTTCTATAATTTAGAAAATTTTATGTGATCAAATAGTAATCTTCAGGGTCTGTGTTTGGAGGAATTTCTGAGGGAAACTTTAAACTACCGAAATTATTAATATCTGTTTGATACCATAATTTGAGGAATCCCTGTGGAGAATTCCAATTACCTAAATTTCTTATGAGAAACTCTGCCCGGCATGGAATTCCTCCTCCACATATGTCCAAAAATAAAGCATCTTGAATTAAAGAATCTGGAGAATATGAAGAAATATTTCAGCCATTTTATTGTAGCAAAGACTTGATCATTGTTTTAAGACACAGTTTCAGACAGTGTCACACCGTTTTGGAAGATGCTCCATTTTGGAGTAACTAATACATTTTTTCTTTTTTTATTTTTGTCTAAAAGACTGTGCTTACAAGGTCTAATACCATGACTGGAGTTGCTTACAAAGATGACCCAACCATCTTTGCATGGGAGCTTATGAATGAGCCCCGATGCGCATCTGATCTATCAGGAAGAACTATACAGGTACAAAACATTCCTAGTCTTTTCTCAACAATTTGTTGGTGTATGACGTCTTTCTTCTTTTCTCTTCACGTTAATGGATAGGGTGTGGTTATTTTGATGGTCTCTTTACACTGAAACTTATTAGTGAGTATAGCATGATTCCTAGCTGATTCCTGGAGTATTTCTACAAATTTATATCAACTCGTTGATGCCATCTTGAATATTCAATTCCTTCACAGTGATTATGTAGCGGCCTCCTGTGCTTGTTGATTTTCCACTTCTGTTCTTCATTTAGCAGCAGGACATACTTGTCAGCGTCCTGCTCCTCCATAGTTGCCAATTGAAGTGAAGTATTTTCTATAGCATTCTTTTTTCTCACCCTTTACTTTCTTTCATCATTCTCACAATGTGCCATTAGCCTCTCTAATTCTCTGTGACACTGCTCAAGTTCTTTCTTGTTGTTTTCTAGCTCAGCCTTCAATGTTTCACTCCCCCAAACAATCTTCAGCATTTCATTCCATCTTTATCATTTCATCACTATAGGCTTCTTGAACCTTGTCTTTGTTTTTTTTTTTTTTTTTTGCCCATGTAGCTCGTCTTTTCTTCGGCAAAAGACAAGCAAGTGAAGAAAAAGATGAGCTACATGAAAACAATGACAAGCTACATGAAACCTTTAGTGATGAAATGAAAAAGATGCAAAAGTACATAACTAAAAATTATTTAGGATAATGAAATACTGAAGGTTGGTCTAGAAAACAGTAGGAAATACCTTGAACAGTGTCACAAAGAATTAGAGAGGTTAATGACACATTGTGATGCTGAAATAAAGCTAAGGATGAGATGGAAAAGAATAGTATGAAAATACTTCACTTCAAATGGTAACTATGGAGGAGCAAGAGACCAACAAGAATGTCCTACTCCTGCCGCTAAATGAAGAACAAAAGGGGAAGATCAACAAGCACAGGAGATTGCTACATAATTAATGTGAGAGAATTGAAGATTCAAGTTGATACCAACATGGTAACAAAGCAAAAGTTGAGCGTTCGAGTTCCAACTTTGCTGTGTGTATGTTCCTTGGTTTTTGTTTTTTTTTTAGCGCGGGGGTGGGGGTGGGGGTGGGCGCGAGCTTTTGTTTGTGTTTGTGATATACTGTTAAGTGGTGGGTTCCACCCAAGGGGAAGTATTGAAAAGTATTTATGTTGCCCCTGCCAATGCCTTGAGGTTTTGATAGGATTGATTGTCTAAGGAAACTTAATGTGGTATCAAAGGAGGAGGTCGATTATTTGAGTCTCGGGGGTCATTTGTACCTTGTTGCCCCGTCTTTTACCATGGAGGGTATTGTGTGTATGTTGGGAAGTGACTTCCACCCGAGGGGAAGTATTTAAAAGTAATTATGTTGTGTTTGCAAATGCCTTGAGGTTTTGGTAGGATTGGTAACTAAACAAACTTAATGTGGTATCAAAGCAAGAGGTCAATTGTTCATGTCCCGGGGGTTGTTTGTAGCCTGTTGCCCTATATTCTACCACCGGGGCCGGGGGGGGGGGGGGGGGGGGGGGTGGTGGGGGTTGTGGTTTGTTATTGATATGTTGTTCTAATTTTTTTTAGAGTAAGTGGTTGTCAACAAAACTATACTTTCTTCAGGTGACAGAAAGTAGTCTGCTATTCCTAGGAATCAAGACAACTGAAAATTTATCATTCTATAATTTACAAACCAATATTTGTGGAATCCTAGTATAGCCCACAAATCGTATAGTCATGCATTCATTTGAGCAATAAGTGCCACACTCCATAACCATGTGTGTTGCCTAGTACTGATTTCTTAAATTTTAACTCTGAATTTATCATCGCATTTTCATCACTATTCAAAAAAAGGCTGATCTGTCCTTCAATGCCAGATCTTTTTCTACCCTCTGAAACTATGATGCCCAAATAAAACATGGATACAGCAGGGGTACGGATTTTACATGTAAAAAAAAATGAAGCATTGGATATGATAAAACACAATACATTGCACATTTCAAAGTATCTGTGCATCATAGCTCTTATATATAAATGGTTGCCTGATTGCATTGCCACAAGCCTCCATCCTATTGTATGCCTCTCCATCAAAATGCTAATTTGGAAATTTACATGGTGTGAATGTTTTATTCCAGGGTTAGGTTAACATAAAAGATTGCCCGGGAAGACACGTAAGAGAAGTGATGCTGGACAGGCACTGGAATCATGCTTCCTTCTCTCGCATCCAGTCCTTTCCTCAGCCATTTGAAATCTAGACCAGATGCTTTCTAGTGCAATCCCCTTCAGTGTCATTTTTTTCCTTTAACTTAGCATAGTTGGAACAGCTGTTGAAGTCATACAAGTCACCAGCCACTCTGTTAGGAATGAAATTCTTAACAGAAGAGTGCTAGTACCTCTTAGCTCTTAGGTTTAGGTTCCGTCAGCACACCTTCCAACCCTTTCAAACGTTAAATAAGAGAACATCTTTAGTTTTCATGGACGGCAATTGTCACACGGAAAGTAAAGGGATTAATTGCTCCTCTTCTCTCCACTAATTCTAGTTAATTTATGGATCTGGCACTGTAACATGGTGTACAGTTGTGTCTTGGCTTCTTTTAGAGAGTGCATATGCAGAAAGCAGGTGGTTGGGCTTTTTACTCTGGAGACAATTGCGTCACTTAATTTGATACATTGGATCCTGCAATGCCTCAATTTCATCTAAAAGAAAGTGGCCTTTTCCATGCCTTATCCCAACAGTACAGCATTTGGGCTTGACAGTGGGGCTTTTTGATTCAACAGTTAACAGGTAGATCTGCAATCTGAAATATTTTGTTACTATCATGACAGACTTCCCCTTGCTACATGGTTGCCAAATTCCTATGCACTTTTGATAAATCCTTCCAGAATAATGTGTTTGAGACTTGAGAGTATGTTTTTGCGAGTGTACTGTGCCTTCTTTGCTGTTTCAAGAACATAAACCCATGGTTTATGACCACTTACCAGTTTCACATGCACTTTGATAAATCCTTTCAGAATCACGTGTTTGAGAATATATTTTTTCAAGTGAACACCATACCTCCTTTTGTTGTTTCAAACGCCAGAACCAATGACTTGCATGGTCTTCCACTGAATGTACCATCCATGACATAACAATTATCACTGTCCTAGTTACCATGAAATGGAATATCTGCAGCTAGTTCTTTTGATATTTCTGTTTTGCACTCTTTCACTTTTTCAGGCTGTCAATCAACATATGAGCTATGGTATCCAAATACTTCAATATAGGCAACATATCCTGTCATATCATACTAGATACTTTGTTTTCTGAGTAAAATCCGTATGCCTGCACTCCCTGCTGTATCTGGGCATCGTAGCATATGAGTATATTGTGCCCAAATTAAGTAGTTCTTTCTCAATTTAAGAGGACTTATTATATTCATTTCAGGATGCTCATTGTGTTGTAATAGATACTGTCTAGTAAGATTTTCCCTTCAATCTTGTTAGCATGCATTAATCACATACAACTCTAGAAGCAAGGTAATGGAAGAAATCTCTCTGTTGTCTCTTGATCTTCAATTGTCACAAGAGTTGCATCAATTTGCACATCCCCACTAAAGTTGCAACTCATATATTCCGTCTTTGTATAATTGTAATGAGCTTCTGAGCAGTTAGTATTTGCTTCCTATTTGGAGTATGGCAATCACGTAAATGAGAGAGAATATTCTCATTATCTTACAGCATGCAAGTCGTTGGCTTGATTAAAACTTTTATGAACTCTTATGTACATATCTTGGAGCATGGTGACTAAATATTTCAACAGTAGTGTTCTCTTTGAACACATCTGCTGTTCATCTTTCTAAAGTCTCTTAATTGCATACTTGATAGGCTTGGATCTCAGAAATGGCGGCTTATGTGAAATCCATTGATGGTAACCACTTACTGGAAGCTGGCCTGGAAGGATTTTATGGAGAGGCATCATCCCAAAAGCAGCAGTTCAACCCGGGTTTTCAAGTTGGAACAGATTTCATCTCAAACAATCTCATCAGTGGCATTGATTTTGCTACAGCGCATTCATATCCAGACCAGTGGTAAGACTCTAACAGTAAAGCAAAGAGAAAAAATCTCACACAAACAATAAAATGGAGGTGACTCTGACCATTTCTTTCTCCACAAAGGAAAAACAACTGATGGAATGTGAGAACTTACCCATTTTAACCATGTTGAAGTTAATGAGATAAGGTCTTCATTGAGATTTTATATTCAACTGGTTGTTTCTGAATTTCAAGTTAGATATAATCGAGTGCATGATTTTGATTTTGATACAAATCATCCATTGCCGATTTGGAACAGAATGCTGACATTGTGAAATGCAGCGCACCCATCATCTAAAAATGTTGGCAAACTGATATGTCTATGAACATCCAAATGGTACCTAAACTCAGTTTTGAGTACTTATTTTAGTATTGGTTGTTGTGCTAAATTTTAGAAACTGGTGATTTTTTTTTTTTTTTGAATGGTGATTTGTTTTGAATTGAAAAAAGCCAGTACATAAGGAATGCACTTGAAAGAGAATAGAAAAACAAGAAACAAGAAACAAAAACGTCAGGAATAAAAAGGACCCCACAGGCTCCAGAAACTCGTGATTTTCTCCCAAGATTTTTTCAACATGACCATTTGATTTAGATGAACAGTTAGTCTCATGAAACAGAAATGAAACCTGATTTGGTTATTTATTCCATGTGCAGGCTATCCACTTCAAATGATCAAGCCCAACTTGCATTCTTAAACAACTGGCTCGACACTCACATCCAAGATGCACAATACATCATTAGGAAGCCATTGCTATTCGCAGAATTTGGAAAATCATGGAAAGATCCTGGTTACAGCAGTTACCAGAGGGACACACTGTTCAATACAGTCTATTCCAAAATCTATTCATCAGCCAAAAGGGGTGGTCCGGCTGCTGGCGGTCTGTTTTGGCAACTTCTAACAGAAGGAATGGATTCTTTCAGGGATGGATATGAGATTGTTTTGAGTGAGAGCCCTGCAACAGCTAGCATGATTGCTCAACAATCTCACAGGCTTTATCAACTTCAGAAATTATATGCCCGACTGAGAAATATTGAGAAATTGAAGAGGGCAAGGGCCATTAGGAGGGCTGAATGGTTGGCTAGAAGCAGAGGAAGGAATAATGGAAACTAAAAGATGCAAAGCTCTTGGATGAGCTTCATCTCTATGAATTGTGTATAGTTTAAAGGCTTCTACAGTGTTATGGGCTACAGGTTGGAGGAGGTATGGTTCCTCTTTTACATGGATCTTGTTCATCCAAGGGAGAAGGATATTGGAACTTTATATATCTAGTTTGATAGACAGAGGTTCTTAAGCTGACTAATTTGGTATGGTTTACTTCTTATTATAATTTTTTGTTTTTTTTGCTCGTATGGACTAGTGGTGGGAAGATTATTATGAAACATACCCTCGGCGCCTCTTTGCAGCTGGGTTGTGAGGCTCTTCTCAAATGTTTTACTTATTGTCTCTATAAATTTTCGATTGTCTTTGTTGGTGTTATTCATCATTACCATCGACTTTGTTATGCTCTTTGCAAGAAGGTTATTTAAGAATCAAATAATTCTTAGGTAAAACGAATGGAATTTAGGTGTACACTTGGTGCAGCATTGTGTATTGATGAGATGACTGAAAATATTCAAGCAGATTGAAGGCAATGTTTGAAACCCATATGTTTATTTATTTATTTATTTATTTTAAGTTAAGACTCATCAGTAGGGTCATTGCTTTGGTTCGAATGTGCGAGTAGCTACTTGTGCAAAATTGCCAAAGGTTAGATCCATCTCCAGTCAGGACACCCTTTGAGGACCGTACTTCAACGGGACTGCATTGGGTGATGACCTTTTGAGTTAAGACTCACTGGTCTCCTAAAAGATAGCATCCTTTGATGAATTCTTAAAAAGAAATCAAGACGAATGCTTAAACCATGAGACCAAATGGAATTATAAGAAGATTATGTTTATTAATATGTTTTGGCAGTTACTTAAAATATGGTAAATTAAAATTGGCTCTACCTTCAGTGTTCCACATCTAATTTTGGTCATTAGAAACAGAATATATGATATCCAATCTTCCAAAGGGGTTTGTACTCTTGAGCCTCTATGAAGAATGCCTTCCCCTTGGCTTCTTTTACTGGGTTCCCTTTGGTTCCAATCCTCCGAGGGGTTTTTTGTAGTCTTCAGCCTCTATGAAGAATGCCTTCCCCCTGGCTTCTTTTACTGGGTCCCCTGCTTCAGGCCAATCATTAACATACGATTGGGTACACCTATCCATCAGATCATCTTTTGTGTTACTCATAACTTGTAACAAGAGTTGCTTCAATATAAATTAAATTGCTTGTTTTACATGTGATCAACCGTTGGATGGGATTAAATGCCTAGGATGTGATTTTGAATCTTGTATGTGAGGACATTTTGGATCACTTTCATGATGGACATTTTTCTTTAGAAGAGTCCCAACAACCAGTCATTAGGGTTCCAATCTTTTCAAAACTTCAACTAAGATTGTAAAAAAAGAGAGACAATGATTGGAAAGTACTCTGGGCCATAAAAAAATATGGATAGAAAGTGATTAAAAAAAAACTCATGAGAACTTAACGTATTCAGGGCAGCAGCAACCCCCAACAAGCACCTGATCACAAACTAGTGAAATGAGAACATAAGAAATTGACAAGGCGTTTACAGAGTTTGGAGACTGCAGAGCCAAAGGCACAGAACTGGGCTCAATGCCTTGAATTTTGATTCACAAAACCATGGCTTTTCCGTAGATTGAGTAACTTTTGGTCTTCTGATACCATCCCCTGTTTGGGTCACCAAATGATGACTAGAAGTTGTAGAAGATGAGAAATAAAGATGGAGCCCTCGTTAACATTTGATGCACTAGTGTACTCACTTGCAACTGTTTCACTAGTGTGCTCCGTTTTGCGGGTCAATGCTCGGAAGGGACCGGAGTACATTGGCCTCTGATGGGCCAACCCAGATCATTGACTTGATTGGGCTCATTTGAAGACGGAATTGACAGAACGCTATCTCTAAATCTTGAAGTGTTGGAAACAAAAACGACTGCATCCCTATGTGAACTAGCATCATCTATGATGATGTTTTATTTTACTAAAAGGCAAAACATTCTTATGAAAAACGACATGCCTTCATATGTAGACACATCCAGTTTTAGGATAAACCTTTGTGGATTCTGCTATACCTAATGATGATGCATGGTCAAGACTTTGGAGAGAGTATCTTTTAAGCAATATCTCTTGACTGTGGATAGCACCTGCAGCCATATATTCTTGATAGACACTTTCCCAAATGATAATTCAAATGGACTGTGCATATGTAATACACAAGGTGAGTCGATTTATAAGGAACACTGCAGCGGAGAAGGCATCAATGTCCAAATATTTCTGTTCTTTCTTTCAACGACTCCATTTTGTTCTCTGGTGTTCCAACAAAGATCTTCCATTAATGCTTCAACTTATAGAATTCTACATTCTTTTTCGCAAACTCACCTCCACCGTCAATCACATCGAAGGCATTTCATTCTTCAATCAAGTACAAGTTCTACCAGAAATTTGGATTTTTTATTCAGAAATTTCAATTTTAATAAAAAAAACTTTGTGAATACCTTTGTAGCCTAATCTTCGTGAAAATTAGACTTCACTTTCAGTGGACATATCCATGAAAAAAGAATAAAGTCATCCACAAAGGACAGTTTCTTTGAAAATTTGATTGATAGATTATGTGAAAGGCCCCATATATATCAACTTAACGGAGCACAAGGAAGCTAGAAAATTTTCCAATTTGGAAGCTAGAACATAAAATGCTACTCTTATTCCAATCACCAGCAAAAAATTAAGTGAAATCCATTTGACGAGAACTTAAAAATTGCAAGATTTATCGTCCAAAACAAAAACCCGTTACAGAAAATACCCACTGTATGAAGACCAACTAAAAGAAAAGTCCACTAGAAATATCAACTATAGATATTCTCAATGCACAAAGTCCAGCTCAGGAAAGTCCACTGCACGAAAAAAATAAGTAGCCAGTGCAAGAAAGGCAGTACAGGCCACAACATAAACCCACAGAAGGATATTCCACCACATATTCTTACCCACTACAGAAAACCAGAAAAGCCCACTGCAAAATACCCTCTCGTAGAAAAGCTACTACAGGAAACCCACTTGAAATCTCACTACACAAATGCTCGCTAAAAAAAGCCACTACACAAAGCTCACAACAGAATAGCTCACTAGTCAAATTTCCGATGCCAAAAACCCCTACATAATTTAAGTTTCTAGAGTGATTATCAGTTACAAATTTCTGTAAGCGGACAGGTCATATAGGGCTAGTTTGAGCATGGAAATCCACCATCTTTTCTTTTTTTGCTTTTTTTTTGGTTAGATGGTTCAGTGATACAATACTTGGGGATCGATTACTGGGTTGTCATGTGAGATGAGACACCCTAACCACTGCAGTGTCTCGCATGCCTCAAAAATCCACCATCTAGAATATCAATCATGTATCATACCAGTCCACTGTCCAAGGAATATTCATCCCCTATGACAAGGATCAGCATCTAGAAACAATCCTCACCATAGAAAATCCTGCCACAAATTTCAACATTGGAATACAGAAAACCCCACTGCAGAAGAGCCTATCCCAGAAAACTATAGTAATTGAACCCCACCCCAAACAGAAAAAATATATATATATATATACATTGAACCTGATAATAGCAAAATCTGCTGTGCCCACTACTAAAAAACTCCCTACATGGAAGCCCACTATACATGAGAGTTAAAATGATTAGTATAATATATAATAGTTATTGGTATTTGAGAACATCAATGCTGAACATTTGCATGCACGTGCACACGCCCAAAAACAAACGTCGAAAGGAAGCAGCATTATGCAAACAAATCCTATGAGAGCACTATTTAAAGAGATCAGCAAAGACAGACATTTCCTATAAAAAGAAAAAAAAAATTCAACTAATATTTTTCTGGCCATTTACAATTATTAGTCATCTTCGAGAAGCCAGTTTTTAATAACATACACCAGAAAAGCTATGCAAAAACATGTTGAACATAGGATGACAACAATTCGAACCCATAAGTAGGATGCGAATGCAGCTGAGATGAATGCATCCCACGACCAAAACCACGCAATTGAGAAAATGGATCCGAG
Organism: Sextonia rubra; assembly: GCA_037013555.1. Lineage (NCBI taxonomy): Eukaryota > Viridiplantae > Streptophyta > Magnoliopsida > Laurales > Lauraceae > Sextonia > Sextonia rubra. The sequence continues at coordinate 9,092,328 of JASUAD010000007.1, read as the reverse complement.
TATGGCACCAACAACAACTTGGTTGATAGTATGAAGTCGCTGTGCGACTCGAAGCCATGACTGCAAAGAAAGAGAACAAATAGTGCTGTAAGTGCCATTGAATAAGTTAATTTCGAAAGAACACCAATCAAATAAATAAGTACAGAAAAATTGTTGGAGGAACCCCCTTCAGTGACGTGGTTTATCAGGTCATAGATTTGCAGAAACAAAATAACAGCACCAAAACATCTTAAGTTGTGTTCACAGGTTATACAGGAAATACAACAGACAGGAGTTGTTTCTTGCTTTCCTGTGGTGTCCTACAAAGGTGATGCAGGAGATCATGGTCAAGATCCATGAGAATATGTAAGCATTCTAGCTGTAGATTATCTTGATTTACTTGATTGAAATAAGGGGCCAAAATGACCTCCTCTTGTCGGTTTGAGATTGATTTCTCCCAAGGAATGAAGATTCTTTCAAGTGGTGGATTGCATTTGGGGTAGGCTTTCTACTACTTTTCTCCTTGTGAATTGTGATTGCTTGGTTTCTTTAGATTAGGGTAAAGGATTGGAAAGAGGTTTTCCAATCAATTGTGCTCACCCTTTTGGTTGTGTCAGAAGGGCATCAATAAAAAGGTTAAGTATGAAGGGTCAATGTTCAGGATTTACAAGGGACAATCCTATTTTCTCTTATGCTAGGATTCATTTTCATAGGGAGAAGGGTTGGAGTTATTCTCTAGGAATTGAGGCATGCTTGCAAATTTCCACCATTGAGTGTCACCATTCACATCTTTGAAGTACCATTCCTAAGAAAGTGCAAGACAAGCACTCATTTGCTAGTCCTTTTTCACAACTCCAACTTATTGCTGTTATCAAATGTGGTTAGTACTGACATTTTGGCTTCTGAGGCAACTGGAACTATGTTAAGAATCTGCAACCAACATCTTCCATGTTGCTACCATAATTCTAAGATTCAATAACTGAAATTTTACCATGTTTTCACTGAACTCTCTAAAGAGAAGTTCCTGCATCTATCTGTAAGTTTCAACATTTTGGTTTCATAAGCTAGTTGAATATGTTAAGAATCCGCAGCCAATTCTATGTGCTGCCAAATCCGTAGTGCTAAGGTTGAAAGGACTTAAAATTGCTACATTTTCACCCTAAATCTCCAAAGAGAAGTTGCCGCACATATGTACTTTTAGAAAATACATATATGAATGCAGAATTTAGTCTACAAGATGATCAAATGTGTTTAGTAATCATGGTTTTTTTTATTATTATAAATAATTAGTAATCATGGTTGAAAGAGGAGATATATGGATTATTATCTCCTGAGGCTGAGTGCACAAATGATGAACCATACAAAGTCCTATTGGTAAGATTTAGCAAGTCAGAGTAATGATAACTTGGTTGTACCACAATATTTTGGCAGAATGGACAGTTAGTGTTTGGAGAAAAAAAATTAATAACAAGGGGAATCAGATTTGGCTAATGCTTCTCTGCTTTCTCCAGTTCAAATCAAGCTTGGAAACATTTAAGATCAGAGACCTGATATGCAGCTGATGCTGCTCTGCGGAGAAAAGCATCCTACCTGGCCAAGAAAGGTAAGATATCCATCTAGATCTTAAAATAGTAAATCAAAGCAATAGTTCTTACAAAATATAAGCCGCATATGAATAGACATACTCCGGCAGTCAATGTAAATGCATCGATCCCCATCCATTCAACCACTACCACAAACAACAAGAAAAAGAAGCAAAACATCAGTCAGCATAATTATGATTACAGTTTAAATAATAATAAATAGAAAAAAAAATATTGCAGCACTATATCAAAATAAAAAATTATGACTACTAGCCAGAGCCATATGAAATCTCTAGAGCTATTCATCAAACCACGTTGATGTCCTGGGATCCACTACTAAACAGTTTTCATAGGCATTGTTCACATGAGAACAATTCTCACTTTTCCATATGAGAACTAGTTTTTGTAGGATATTTAGGTGGGTTTACACACAACAGAAGCACTCAATAAGAAACACACAATGATAATTTTATTGACCTTTCAAGTGAATGCAAACTATTACAAAAAACCCTCTAATAACTCTGATGACTTAGAAATACAAACAGGCCACAGCCCAACCCAAATACACTTTTGCACTCACTACTGTAATGCACTCATGCCATGCTATAAGGCCTCACACATTCATATAGATAAGCCATGCTAATAGGCAGTAAAAAAAATTGTCGCTGGTAGTGGACCACGCTGCCTCAACTCATCATACTGCAAGGCAGTTTAACTTGCATGGGTGTTAATGACATGGTTGGTTTCAAACCCTGTGATGAAGTCTGCTACAAGACTTTGATGACTCGTCTAATACGCAGTAGAACATGGTTCTTCATATCCCTCTTGATCATGTTGGCTACACAAAAAGGAGATAGAGGTGAGACGTGGTCCATCTGGATTCACATGATCAGATCAGTCATATGACTTTGATAATAGGAAGTGCTGACGTGGTGCACCTGGATCCATGTTATCAGGTCCATGTTGCCATCGGTTCTCTGTGGCTCACCTGGATGCATGCCGATCATGGAGAATAGAAGGGATGGGAAGGTCTATGTAGATTATGGAAACCCCAAAATCAACATTATCTGATCTTTGAAGATACAGAGTTTGAGGCCTTAAAAAGAGGAGCGGTGAAAACATTTTTTTTCAGAAAATGGACATTCCAATCCAGCTGTGAGCAACAATTGGACTTGGGTGAGGGTCAAATAGAGGTAAATGCCAACTCATGGGATATCAATGAGTTGGAGAGTGGTAGATTGAATATAGGTGTATCCATATGGACCCCATGAATTGGTCCTCACAGAATTTGAGGGGCTTCTCATGATAAAGCTTGCATATGTCCTACGTGTGTATATATAAAATCCCATGGGCATTGTCTCCCATGGGACTGTAATGAGCTCGACTCCAAGTAGGGCCCACTAAAGAGCATGGTAAAGTTTCATTCAGAACCAGGCGGCTTGCGCAAGTTAACTCAGTGGCTCACTGAAATGAGTCAGCCTACACCATCCAAAGTTCTTGGTTCTTGATTCTTCTTTCCATTTCAAAATGCTCTTCCTATCCTTGGTTTCACTCTCTAATGGTTTCAATGGCTTAGATCAACTAACTATTGAGTTAATCAAGATTTTTAACCCTATGTTTGATACCTAGACTTGAAAACCTTGAGCGATTAAAGATGGCTTTAGGGTGTCTCACAAGTGGTATTTTGTCATGTATTTTTTCTTGGTTTCAATTAATTGATGTTCTACTCATGAACAGACATGTAGTATATGTTAGATTCATGTCTAAACAGCTTTAAAAGCCACTAGCATTGTGTTAGCAACTCAGCACTGAACAAGACTAAACATCAATGAGGTACCACTTGAATAGCTTATTTTGCACATTTTCACTTCTCTTCCACTATTTTTTTTCTGGATTTTTTGGATTTCTTTTAAGATATTTTAGGAGTGGCACCGATGTACCATCCGCCATAGATGACACTGACTCGTCATAATCCCAACTGGCACAGAGACTAGCACCAGGATGTAAAACCTTCCCTATTATCCCACCACTCATTCACCCCGAATTAGCACTACACCAATTTGGCACTCATCCAGGCTAAATCTACCATTCCATTTGGCCTTGGAAAAGCTTTTAGCCCTTTCACATCCTCGATTTTGAGCCTTGATAACTATAAAACTAAAGAACTACTCAGTCACTTTATTAGCATAGAACTAATAAATTCATAAAGAAATTTGGTCGGGGGGACAGTAATTTGTAGGCTTACATGAAACAATAGCAAAGACTACAGCATAGAAGATCGACTGTGCATGGGAAGATGGCATCCCAGGGTCAGATTTCAAAGTCGGGACAGGTCTCTCCTGGTTAAGTATTCTCTTCAAAGTAATCGATAGATAGGAATTTGTAACAGCCCCCATTGCAGCCCACATTGCTTCAGCATCATGCTTCCAGATAATAATAGCGCCAAATAGTGCAGACACCACCCACTTGCTCTGCCACCCAATAGCAGGAGAATAGGAAATGGTAAGAAATTTAAGGAAAGAAGTTGCAAACCCAACTTGAGTAGAAAATTAAAACCAAGAAACAGTAAAAACAAAATGGGAAATAGTGGTGGTAAAAAACAAGAATTTCATTGGTTTTGTTGTTCGGTTCAATGCATAATATCCTTTTTATTCATTTTTTTAATAGTAGTGCAAGAATAATACCTTAAACTTTTTTTTTTTTTGGGAAAACAAGTACATATTGACCTTGTCAAGCTTATAGTAAAGAAACAGATGATGAGAGAAGGCTTAAATCTAGAATAATGTAAAAGCTTGAAACCAAGAAAATAAATGGTTGTTAAAGATACAAATAACTTGAAGGCGCAAATTGAAGATGCCACAACACTTAAGTTGAATGATGAATTAGGGAAGGTAAAACCTGACCCTACCAACCAACCCAACTGCAGCCCGAACCCAACTGATGCAACTGGAAGAGGATAATCTCAAAGGAAATACCATTAGAATATCCAATTCCTCGGTTTCACTCACCCAAAGATCAAACCAGACCAGAAAAGATGAAGAAGATAACTTCATTCATTGCCCAGGATGACAGATTTGGGGTACAATATATAGAATTCTTTGCTTAGGAAGCCTGAATTATTTAATAAGTGATTTTCTTCCAACAATAGTACTTTTAATTATAAGAGATACAATGCATCTGGGTTGGAGACCCACCTATGATCAATTCAATGATTCAATCCTTTCAGACTCCTACCATCATAATTAGCACTGGCCTGATTTGTAACTGCTGAGCATTACTGATTGTTGGATTTAATTTTTTACAAAATGTTTGCTCATATCTAACCACCATTTTGAGACCATAAAATCATGGGCTAGGATTATTTGATCACAGAGATGTTTGGCCTATCTTTAGTCCTACCCTCTTTTTTTTTTCTTTTTTCAATGGATTTAGTCCTACCCTCTTTACTTGGCATCCATCCTGGTGGGGCATTCTGTCAAAATTTCTGTATTTATTTCACCGAATAGACAGCCCAATCAAAATTCAAATACAAAAACTCATCTGAAAATCTGTGCATTTATTTCATAAGATAATGAAAAGTTGTTACATTTGCTGAAATCTCATTTCCAAGATGGCTTAAGTGAAAAATTGGACCACAAATGTTAGAATAGAAATTTAGAACACCCAAGAAATCTTTAGTTGCTAAAATTAAATGAGGAAAAGAAAAAGGTTTGATTCTTATAGTTTCTTGCTTATGTAGTGAAAAAAAAGGAAATTCAATTGAATCATAGAAATTGCAAGAAAAGAAAAAGAATAATTCCAAAAATGTAAAAATCTTGAGTTCCTTAATTCAATTCATAAAAGTTAAAATAGCCACCAGCCATTTCACTTAGAAGAAACTTGAATGAAAGGGAAGAATCTCAATTCCAGTCCATGATGACTCCCATTGCCAATGTCTTCATTCCAAGAGATGGCAAAGATCGAAGGGTATGGACTATGGATGGCTTCAACAAATGGAATGTTATCAGTCACTTCCCTATTCCTATCCATGACTAGAGATTCAGTAGCATACCATTCTCCAGTGGCTAGATTGTGGAGGATTATTGCTCAGCCTAGGGTAAAGAGTTTGGGTGGTGGCGCTTCTCGGTGGTATTCTAACTATGGACAATTTAAGAAGGCGATGAGTGATAATTATTAATGTTTGTCCAATGCGCTTGGAGGATGGGGAATCCGTCGACTATTTATTGCTTAGCTGCAAGATAGCTTAATATCTACGGAAGTTGATAATGGCACGGTTCCAATGTAATGGACCTATTCCTAATTCCTTACTGCCCTTGTTTAAGTATTGGAAGATGGGCGTGGGGTCGAAATGAGGTAAAACGATGTGGAATTTATCATTTTTGGTGGCGGTTTGGTCTATTTGGATAGAGAGAAATAGGAGATGTTTTGAAGGATCATCTTCTACTCTTAGCCAATTAGAGGCAAAAATTAAATATCTTGTGGCTTCTTGTGCTTCTTGCTTACCACATTTCAAAGGAATATCTTCCATTATACACAATTGGAGTGAAGTGGCAACCTCGCATTCACATAGGCCAAGCACAATTATAAAGTGGCTGCCTCCTCCTACAGGTGTCTTGAAATTAAATTTTGACGGAAGTGAAAAGGGAAATCCAGGTTTGGCTGGTGTTGGAGGGCTCATTCACAATGAAGAAGGAAACATATTGCTTTCTTATTCAGGCCCAGCTCACATATGCTCTAACAACAAAGCCGAACGAATGTCCTTAACGCACTTAGATTCAGCAATAGTTGGCTGCTCATTGAAGGTGACTCCAAATGTGTTATTATGTGGGCTTCTCAGGCATCCGTAGCTCATTGGTTCTTTGCAGATATCATAGAAGAGGTGTTTCAGAACTTGAAGAATTTCAATGTTTCATTCCAGCACATCAAGTGCAGTGCTAATTTAGAAGCAGAAGCAGACAGACTAGTGAAAGGGAGAGTTTCTAGACCTTCTCTGTATATTACTTAATATGTTTTTCCTTTGTAGGCGGATGCCCCATTTTTGGGGGCTTCTAGCTCCAGACGTTGGATAGCTTGTTTTGGCCTTTGTTTTTGGGTCTTTCTGTTCAGTATACATCTCTTATGCTGTAAAGTTTCAAGCAATCAATAAAGGCTAAGTTCAAACAGCAACTATTTTAGGAAGCACATTCAAGATTTCAATCAACCAAGGAAGCCAGCCAATCAAAGAAAATCATTAGAATTCTCTAGTCATCAAAACTCAAGCACCCAAATATACCCAGAAACTGAAAAAAAGAAAAAAAGAGTCAAACTCACATGAATTGCTACAGAAAATCAAAACCCACAGAACAAAACTCAAAACCCAAAAACCATGAAGCTCTAATTTTTTTTTTTTCACTAACCGATTGATTCAGAGCCGATTGTAATCCACTCAGCTCCAACTCTCCACCAATTTCTGATGGCCCACTTGTCAAAATTGTCTGTGTTTCCAAGTACCCACCATCTTCCTCACCATCACTACTCCTGAAAGCATCAGCTGTGCTCATCTCAGTCATGGGTTTTGACTCAACCTCCCTAATCTTTTTAAACCAAGACATTCTTGACAGGAAAACACCTTTTAGAACAGGTTTCGTGGTGGGAAACCTATGAACTGAAATGGGTTTTGGCGATTTCAAGCAACAAGTAATAAAAGAAGAAGACCTGAAGGTGGGAATGTAAGAAGTTGCTGCTGCAGCAGCCACTACTGACATTTTCCAGTTTCTGAGAATTGAGGAGAGTTTGCAGAGTGGGGGAGCTGAGGAAATAAGACCATTTTTAGGGGGAAAAAATGAATGGAGGGTCAAATTGATTGGCCAAAAATAATCCAACAAGGCATCTGGTGAGGATTAAAATAGCTGACTCTAGATCTTTGGGTCTGATAGTGACGATTGGAGGTTGTTTCTTTGGTCCAAGATTAATGTGGCTTTTGCTTCTTGCTGAACGGATTCAGACCAAAGATCTAGCGTCTGTGTTAGACTTGGACCCGGAGTTTGCGGCCTACAATTCTTTATATTGGGCTACATTTCATGCCCAATTAAGTCCATCAGGGTTACACTCCTTCACAGCCCTAGTTTCAAGGTTTTTTTTTTCTTTTTAAATCAGACAAACATCCTGGCAGAATAGTTTTACGAAGTCTATTCCACGCTTGCACTTATGCTAGGCAGAGGTCCTTAATTGACCAGCTCATTATTTTTAATGATTGGTTTCCTTTTAATAAATAATTTTGTATTTTGAATTTCAAAACTTTAAAATTTCATAACTTTTGTTCACGATATCAGTTTTTTAAAGAAATAATATATTTTTAATCTACTCAGCGAGACCTTTCCAACAATACCTATGTTGTATATGAAATTTTAAAAAATATTGTCAAAATTAATTTAAGTTTTACCTAGCTGAAAGCAAAACTCATATAAATTTCTGCAAAACTCAAATAAACTCATATAAAAGTTAAACAGTTTTTTGCAAAACGTTTGAAATTGGTAGACTAGTTTAATTATCTTATTTTTAAGTAAAATCTGGAAAATTTAAAGTTTAACATGTAGTCTTTAATATCGCAGAATTTCAAATAAAAACAATATCAGGAAGTGGGTAAGCCAGAGGCTTAAACAAGCTAACTTTTACTCAAAGCAAAACTAAACAGTTTTTTGCAAAAAGTTTCAGATGGGTAAACCAGTCTAATCATCTTATTTTTTAGTGAAATTTAGAGAATTCTAATTTTAGCATTTACTCTTTCATATTCCATAATTTCAGGTCAAATTAATTTTAGGAATTGGGTAAACTAGAGGCTTGAACATACTGAATTTTATCTCAAAGCACAACTAAATAGTTTATGGCAAAAAGTTTAAAATTGGTAAACTAGTCTAATCATCTCATTTTTCAGTAAAATTTGAAAATTTTAAAGTTTAGCATGTAGTCATTTATACCTTAGAATTTCAGGTCAAAACAATTTCGGAAAGTGGGTAAACCAGAAGCTTAAACATGGGCCATTAATTAAACTATGCACAAAAATTCTGCACTTAAACTCATATAATTTGTCTAAATTTCAAATTCTCAATACAAAACTGAGAAAATATTATCTGAGTTTGTGGAGAAACTAAGATACAAACTTAATTAATATCTTAGTTTCAAATCCTCAATACAAAACTCAGATAATATAATCTGAATTTCAGATTCTCAACACAAAACTGAGATAATATTATCTGAGTTTGTGGAGAAACTCAATTAATATTATTTGAGTTTCAGATTCTCAACACAAAAACTCAGAAAGATAATATTATATGAGTTTGTGGAGAAACTCAGATATCTTTCACTACACCAAAAATTGTCATCTAGAACGGTTTTAAACTATTCCTAATGGTATGTGAAATGGTTTTGAACCGTTACAGAATGGTTTGCTACTAAAAATCTGGAACTGTTCAAAACCGTTCCTATTTTTTCTTTTGGAACTATTCTAAACTATTTCAGTTGGGTCAGAAACCATTTCTAATTTTACTTTTGGAACGGTTTTGAACCATTCCAGTTGGGTCAGAAACCATTCCTAATTTTACTTCTCTAATTGTTCTGAATCATTCTAGTTGGATCAAAACCGTTCTTGTTTTTACTTTTAAAATATTTTTAAACCGTTACAGTTGGGTCAAAACCATTCTTATTTTTACTTTTGGAATGGTTTTGAACCATTTCAGTTGTTTTTTAGGAATGCTTTAAACTGTTCCAAAATTCTAATTCTATGATAATTTTAAACCATTCTAATCTTCTTATTTTGAAATAATAACAACCGTCGGAGTTGGAGTCCAAGGCACCCAAAGAAATAAGATTCTTTTTCAGATCAAGGGCATGCTGAACCTCTGCCAATGTTTTGACGATCTCATCATATATCTTTATTCTAATTGTTCCAATTCCAGCAGTCTTACATGCAACATCGTTGTCGATCAAGACACTACTACTATTGATCTTGCAATAAGTGATAAACTAGTCTTTATTGGGACACATATGGTAGGGACATCCAAAACCAAGAATCCATTCATCCAGATAATTAATACCTTTTGATATAATAGAAAATGCACTATTAACATTAATACCTGACTTCCTTCTACAACACTGATGGAATCGTTAGAAGATGAATATTCTATTTCTTTTCCTTTCCTCTGCCTGTCAAGACAGTTCTTTTGAATATACTTATGGCAATAATAACATTCAATGTTTTTGTTGTTGGATTTAGACTTGGATCTATGTGTGCCCCTATTACTGGAGCCGTTTGTTCTTCCTCTTGTAACGAAACCCTTACCCGAGTTAACATTGTTTTTAGGCATAACTTTTTTCTTTAACTCTTTAGAGTTCAGGACTGCTTTTATATCTTCTTTTGAAAGAATATCTCTATCATATATCATGGTATCAACAAAATGCTCATATGAGGGTGGTAAATAACATAACATCATAATAGCTTGGTCTTCATCACCAATTGAAACATCAAGATTTTCCAGATCTATGATAATTTTATCAAATGCATCAAGATGTGTATTAAGAGATATACCTTTCTATATCTAGAGAGAGAACAACTGTTTCTTTAGATACAAATGGTTTGTCAGAGGCTTGGTTATGTATAGATTCTTTAATCTCCGACACAACGTAGTAGCTATTTTCTCTTAAACAACTTTTCGCAGTACTCCATGACTCAAGTATAACAAAATCGCTCCATATGCCTTCTCCACCATATCCTTCTGTTTGTCTTCTGACATCATCGTAGGAAGGGCATTTTTTCCTTTCAATGCTTTCTGCAGGCCCTTTTGAACTAACAAAGCATTCATCTTATGTTTCACAAGCTGAAATCATTCCTGCTATTGAATTTTTCAACTTCAAATTTTGCTTCCATTCCTGCAAAATTTCTATACTACACTGTAGATTTCGTTACTACGAGCACGCTGGAAGAAACGAATCTGAAATCCGAGTCTGAATGGCTCTGATTGGTCAAACCTCCTCATTGACTATTAAATAGCCCATCACCCTCTTCCACTGACTAGATCTGTTCAAATCAAGTCCGTAAGCGCAAACGGATTTTCGATCGGACACCAGATGATAAAGATATCGCAGAAAGAAGTTTCTGCTGTCGATTCATGGTCAAACTGCTTTGATCGTACCTGTTGACATCAACCCTACACCTTCTAGCAGGCTGGGTTATACACATGGATTAGTTCACCCCGACCCGACCCGACTTGGAGCCTGTTCTGCTGATGCTAGGCTCTGATTCTGCAACACACGGTTCAGGTCTAACTCGACTCGAACCGACCTAGAATTGCTATTGGGCTTGCTGATAATAGGTTAGGTTCAACCTGACTTGACTGCGACTTGACCAGACTTGGACTGCCCAAGCTCCTTTCTCCTTCGTTCCCCTGATGTCTGTAATAGGTGACCGAAGCCTATTTGGTTTAGGCACTAGAGACCAAGACTAGTCTCCCTCCTTGAGTCCAGTGTGTCGACAACGATGGAGAAGCAGCGTGATGCAGCGGCATCCGGAGAGGCGATTGCTCTGGAGAAACAACAGTAGCAACCGGCATGCCCCCAAGACTTGCAAAATCCAAGATTCCAGATCCCCTTCTGGTCTTCTTCGTCAACAATTAAACAATCTAATACAAAAAAAAAAAATATATTCTCTGTTCAAATCCAAACTCAACAAGCACTGTGGATTTTTTTTCTTCAAATCTCTCCTTTAGTTTTTGTAAACAAAAAATGCACGAACCAGTCATTGATGTGACTGTGATGCGCGGCCCACCAAGATCAGAGCAAATCCAACCTCCCTCTCTATTTCATGAAATAGAGATAAATCTCAATGAGATTTTCGTAGATCGCAAGGCACACAACCCAGGCTTTGATACTACTTGTTGTACACGTGCGGAAGCACGTAATTGCGATCAACAATCAAAGTCATACAAAAGAAGAAACAAGCACACAAGAGCACATATAAGAGATTTACATGATTTGGCGAGATGCTTACGTCTACAACCAAACAAGAACTTTACTCATTTATTGCACTCTTTTACGTAGGTCTATAGTTACAGGTTACATTATCTATATAGCTTTCTCTTTTTTAACCTTTAAGAAAGCCCTGCATAAAGGGCCAAAATACCCCTGACTCAAAGCCCTATCCAAAATTAACCCTATAGACCAATTCGGTGAATCCAGAATATAAGAAATAAACCCTACAGGATAGATGAAAATGAGCTGAGAAATGGTCTTATTTATAATTGGAGATATGACCACTTGAAATTTATGACCAATGGGAACATGGCTGCTGGAAAAATCCTACTGTTTTTAAATAAAACCGTTGGAAAATTTTGCTTGTTTAAAAATATGACCATTGTGACAATATGATGGTTGGAAAATCAATCAATTTTTAATTTGGAATCAAGTTGGTTAGAAAGAAATAATATTTAAATGGAAAAGAGAGAATGTTAGAGAGCATTGCCAAAGAATGTATTGAAAAAGCGGTTAGGTAAAATAAATAAAATAACTTTTTAGCTTGCTAAAATCAAGAGCGTTGCTTGAGTTACTGTTATATTTCAAACCATTCCAAATTTTGGAACACAAAAACAAGTGAGAATCCCCTTGCCAACCCAAACTTGTTTGTCAAATTGGATCCGCCGGCGTATGATACCCAGGGTACACTCGAGCGTACCTTACAATCCCCGACGGACAGAGGAAGAAACAAAATACAAAGCGGCCAAAGCCAAACAGGATAGAGGTAAAAGAAATAAGAAACAACTCAAAACCACTCCCTTCGTGGATTCCAACGTAAAGCTCCTCTTCCCATTCGCAAACTGTTGCGTGTTCTCTCTCATTGATTCTCTCTCTCTCTTGATCCAAACGGAAGCGATGAAGTTTGGGAAGGAATTCCAGACCCATTTGGAAGAAACCCTACCGGAATGGAGGGACAAGTTCCTCTCCTACAAGCTCTTGAAGAAGCTTCTGAAGCAGATGTCGACCGCAGATGCTGCTGTGGCGGAGAGTAACCAGCCATGGATGGGTCTGGAGGAATGGTTTGTGAGGATTCTCGATGAAGAGCTCGACAAGTTCAATGATTTCTATGTCAATAAGGAGGAGGACTTTGTCATCCATTTACAGGTCCTTCTCGTTTTCCGTGAATGAGATTTATGTTAATTGATTGTTTGGTTGCTTAGGGGATCTTTGTTTCTGCACCACTTCAAAAGTAGCATCACATCACATCACTTTTCCTACAATAGAATCAAAGAAGATGTAGGAAATTCTAAAGTATTCAATTCTTATGTATTTGAATGCAAACAAACAGGCCCTTGTGGGTTTTGGGGTTGTTTGAGATTCAGTATTTCTTACCCACTGTACTTGAAAATTTATAAGTGGGTTAAGGTTTCTGGGTTTTTTTTTTTTTTTGAAATTTGGATATTTCTCATCTTTGGGACTACAAGGGTGGGATACCCCACCTCTTCTCTAGTTTTTATCATATTTTTTTGTTTGAGATTATGGTCTGCCTTATCACTTCATGAAGGCCATGCACTGCTTTCTTGTTTAAATTTCAATGGTGTTCAAGATTTGAATGAAGCAGAGATTTTAGCATTCCTTGAAGCATTGAGGTTGTACAACTCTTCAGTCTGTCAGCCTCTGATTATGGAAAGTGATTCTCTTTAGGGCCTGTTTGTTTGCATTAGAATACATATGAATCGAATATAAAAATGAGGATCATAGGTGAATTTCCACCAATGAGCATCATAGAATATCTTTTTTGATTCTGTGTCCCTAAAATGAAAATATTATTCGATGATTATTTTTTGCAAATTCAACTTTGTCTTAAGTTTTTTTATTTTAATATTAACATTAAAAGGGAAGACTTACACAATACAAAAGAGCTATACTGAGAAGCCGGAACCCAAAATAAAAGAAACACAGCCACAACCGACACCCATTCCGCAGGAGGAGTCCTGCAAGAAAGAACAAAAGGATAAAGAAAAGGAAAAAAAAACTTTTATTTAACTACTAACCGTTAGTTCTTATGTTCCTTCAGACTTTAACTTTGTTGTTTGATTTTCTATTCTTTTTTTTTTTTTGGGTTTAATATATTATCCAGTTACCAATGAAAAAAAGATAGTAGGTAAGGTAGAATTGGCTGTTATACCAACTAGATACAGAGAATGCTCTTCTTCATGGTAATGTTTGCTTAAGTGAAGTAAATTTTCTTGGTGAAGTAATCCCGGCTGCCAAAAATTTAACTCTACCATGTTTGGTTCGTTAATGCAAGTGAGAAAGTAAAGTTTCAGCCATCATAAAAAGTTTACTTGCACTTTACTTGACTCCAAAAATTTTACCTCATAAAAAAAAGTGAAGTTGTTACTTTTCTCGTTGTTGACTTCTCATCTCATTTTATCTTACTTTACCTCTTGTAACCAAATGCATCTTCTTTATTTTTTATTTTTATGACGAGTGTTTCCCTCTGATATATAACCTGACAAGACAATTCCCCTCAGTCCATGCACAAAACCCACATACGTGTGCACTGGGTAAGGTTTGTAGATTGAGAAAGGCTATCTATATTCTATAGTCCAAAGTTGTCCTGTCATGCCTAGTTTGAAAGGTTGAGAGAGTTTTGGATATGGAAGAAGTGTCTCTGATCACTCTGTCCTTTTTAAGGACAATAATAGCAACTGCTACCACAATTCTTGTGGTGTATGTTAATGACATTTGCCTACTGAAAATAATGAAAAGAGTGCTTAAGAGGGTGAAATGGTACTTTGGGAGTGTCTTTGACATCAAAGACCCTGCTGAAGTATTTTTAGGGATGAAAGATGCACATAATCAAAAGAAGAATGCTCATACGACAAACCAAATATCTATTAATAGATACCAGGATTCTAGGCCCATATCTTGTTATAAAAATAAAAAAAAATGTTAGGTCCATATCTTGTAGAAATTCCTATAGAAGTCAACCACATGATGACAGAGAATCTGAACTCCCACTGATTCACTGAAGTATCAACGTCTACTAGGAAAACTTGTATACTTAAACAATTGCTAGATTGGAATTTGCATTTGCTGTAAGTATGGTTGGTAGATTTATGCATGCACTCTGTTCTCATCATAGTGATGCAGTCTTGTTGCAAATTACGATATTTGAAGCTCTGGTCTGGAAATGATTGTTGTATAAAACTAATGGAAACTTAGAAATTGCATGATACTGTGTTGTTGATTGCGTCAGATCACCCAGTGACTGACGTTCTACTAGAGGACACTGTATGATCACTGGAGGCAATGCTGTCATTTGGTTGCACGTTCTGCTTGGATTTGCAACACAGACTCGACATTTACTATTTCTAATTCAATGGAACTTCATTGTGACAACCAAGTGATGCAGTCTAGGGCACATCAGACCTCTTCAAATTAGATTAGGATTATTATTGTTATTATTAAGAAAGTTTCTATTTTTAGCCTAGGGTTTTCTTGCTTATTAAGATTGTTTTACTATATATATGGCTTTGTAGAGAAGAACTTCTCAGAGATTTTGGTTGATTAATAGATTTGGGTTTTCCCAGAGGAGTCCCTCGTGTGTGTTGAAGTCCTTGGTGACCATTCGAAGTGTCGTTGGACACGTGCTCAGGCACCTCCACGCAGCCCTAGCCCTTGGGCTGCATCAGATTGGTATCAGAGCCCGATCTCCACTGTCACGTCATCGTCATCGTCATCGTCACCGTCACCGAATCCCACCATCACAGCCAACCACGCCATCCCGGCCACAAACCCTAATCGTCCCAATCCCCTTGCTGCAGTCCCCAATCCCTACTCGCCCCACCATCTTCGCCACAGAAGACCACCAACCACTGTTGAAACCCCTGTCCACACGCCTCTGTCGCAACCCAACCACCCGATCGGAGATCCGACCCCTACAACCACGCCCTTGTCGAGACCCACCTCCTCTTCAACTCCTAAACCCCCTCTTTCCCCACCACAAACCCACAAACCCCAAACTCTGCAACATCCCTCTTTCCCAAATCCGAGTGAGAAAAAAAAAAAAGAAAAGAGGGGAAGCAGCAGAGTCGAGAGACAGACACGAGATCGAGAGACAGAACGAAAGAGCAGCATACCTGGGCCGCCTCCCGTCGTTGCTGCCGTTGCTGATCGTTGCCCGCAGTCGCCATCTGCACCGGGACTCCCCCCTCCGCCTCTGCCTGACGCTGCTTGTCGCCATCTGCACCGGGGCTTCCCCCTTCTCGCGGACTTCCCCACCACCGAAACCCCGATCCCACACAGTCCAGTGTCCCCAAACCCTTGCCCGAATCCAAACCCCACCCCCATCTTCGTTCAGCGCCAGCACCAGATCCCATCTCCAGCCCTTCTTCTCGTCAGCAGGTAGCAGATCAGGAGCAGGCGTTTCTCTGGGTTTTAACGAAAGCGTCACACGTGACCGTGACACGTGCGTGACGAGCCTTTTGGGCTGATATTCCATTCAGGTCGTTATTGGGTCCAGACAGCTCCATTCGATCCAAGTGCTGCAGGAAGTCAACTTATTTGCAATATTCAGTCACTTGATATCGGAAATATTCTATTGCAGCCATCTGACATCAGAAAGTACCGTGTTCCTGGAGAATCAATCTACGCATCAGGTCAGTCAGATTCAATTTTGCATTAAAAAAAAAAATGCCTCCTAAGAAGCAAGTGGATGCTGAATCTTCATCTTCTTCACTTGAAGATTTGGCTAGTGCCATTAGAGAATTATCTGCAAAAGTTGATGGCATGCACACCACCCTGCACCAATTGGACATTCGAGTGACAAATTTGGAAAATCATCAACGTGTGCATCACCACCGTGATGATGGTGCAAATATTCGGAATCACCGGGATCCGCCAGTCAATAATCCTGATCGAGAATTCGGGATAAAAATTGTAATTCCTGAATATGATGGAAAATTACAGCCCGCGGAATTTATGGATTGGTTAGTGTGCGTGGAGAATATTTTCGCACATAAGCCAATGACTGAGCACAATAAAGTCACACTGATTGCTACTAGATTTCGTAATTATGCTGCAACTTGGTGGGCTGAATTGCAAAGAAAACGGAGGAATCAGAACATGGACCCTGTTGATACATGGACTGAGATGAAAAATATTTTGAAACAAAAATTCCTCCCTGTCAACTATACAAGAGATCTCCGTTCCAGTTTTCAAAATTTGAAACAACGGTCTAAGACAGTTGTTGAATATTCTGAAGAATTTTTGACTCTGCAAGCTCGTTGTGGCTTGAATGAAGATGATGATGTGGTAGTTGACAGATTTTTCAATGGATTGAGACTAGACATTCAGCATATCCTTGCCTTCCAACATTTTGATAATGTCGATGAACTCATCCAACATGCTATCAAGGCTGAGGGAATTGCAAATCATCAAGTACAAAAATCCAAATGGGCTCAGCCAAAGAATTCCCCTTTACAAGAAGCTAAATCCAATGCGCAGATTTTTGCTAGGACTGAAGGTCAAAATAAGATGATTTGTTTTCATTGTCACCAGCACGGGCATCGCGCCGCAGATTGTCCAAAGCGAATACATCTAATTGAGATTGAAGGTGCTGATAACAATATCCGAGATGATATTGACACTGATCCTAAGGATATTGACAATTCCAAGGATATTGACACTGCGGACATTGACTTCACCGATGCAGAGTCCCCAGATGACGCTCTTATTGTCCTCAAGGATGCTTCACCAACTGTTGAGCATAAGTGGTTGCGCAAAAATATTTTCCGTTCCACAGGAATGATTCAAGGACAAAATTGCACAGTTGTTATTGACAGTGGAAGTTGTGAAAATCTCATCTCCCAGGCTCTTGTTAATCGCCTCCAATTGAAAGTTTGTAAGCATAACCGTCCTTATTTTGTCAAGTGGCTCATGAATGGTGATCGAGCGCATGTTCGACATACTTGCAAAGTTACTTTTGCTATTGGTGAGACTTACAAGGATACAATCTGGTGTGACGTGCTACCTATGGATAGTGGTGATATCTTGTTGGGTCGTCCGTGGATGTATGGCAAGAATGGAACTCATGGTATGCGCAACAACACCTATACATTCATGCATGGTGGACAGCAAGTTACTCTTCATCCTGAGAAACCACAACCGCCAAAGAAGAATTCCTGGAAAGCTGCCACAAAGGATGTCCTTCATGTCCAACACATTTACATTGGTAACCCGAAGCAGCATCGAGTTCGAGGACGAACTCTTCTTTCAACCCGGGGAGGATGATGCAGTCTAGGGCACATCAGACCTCTTCAAATTAGATTAGGATTATTATTGTTATTATTAAGAAAGTTTCTATTTTTAGCCTAGGGTTTTCTTGCTTATTAAGATTGTTTTACTATATATATGGCTTTGTAGAGAAGAACTTCTCAGAGATTTTGGTTGATTAATAGATTTGGGTTTTCCCAGAGGAGTCCCTCGTGTGTGTTGAAGTCCTTGGTGACCATTCGAAGTGTCGTTGGACACGTGCTCCGGCACCTCCACGCAGCCCTAGCCCTTGGGCTGCATCACCAAGCAACAATATAGGACAAAACACTCATGTTGACTGTCACCTTATACAGGGAAAAGTAACCTAAAAAATAATCTCTACCACACGTGTAACAGCAGACAATCAACTAGCTAATATTCTGGCAAAAAGACCAACGTGAGTTCAACTAATGGATGTCTTGAGCAAGTTGGGCATGAGGTGTCTGCTTAGCTTGGGGATGGTGTAGTAAAGAATATAGGAATGAGCAATGGTACCTGAATGACTTTTTTAGGAAAGATTGGTTTTTGAAAGATACCTTAATGATATTTCAAAATAGGCAACATATCATATTGTTTCGTATTGTATTGTATTGGGTAAAATCTGTCCCCTGCCGTATCCTTAGTATCTCCCTGCCATATCATCCTCCAGCCAGCATCTGTGTGTCATAGGGAGTGAGGAGTGTAATAACAGATTGGTGGAACATTATATTCCATTACTCTTGAGGAGCACCATAATGTTTCCTTTTTCATTTTAACTTTTTTTTTCCACCTTATTGTCTGTCCTATTTTTACTATATGCTCTTGCATGACTATGTTATCCTTGTAAATCCTCTTTGATCCAATCATATCCAACGTTGCATATATGTTAACAGGATAATATCTGCAGGAAATCATATCAGGATAATTTCAAATTTTGTGCTTTTATCTTGATATTATTGAAAATTTATTTTTTAAAGTAAAAAAATTGAATTAAAAAATAAAATATTAAAAATTATTGTATAAGTAATTTGAATACTGAGGGGGGAAAAAGACAATGAGAAGGAAGTAATCCTAGAGTAAAGAGTAACAACCAGTTTCATATACAATGGGAAAGATTCTACTGCTAAGTTCATGCAGCTGTAGTGGTATGGTATGCTCTCACGTATGCAAATCGTGCTATTTTAGCAACCATGCTCAAACTTACGTGATGTGTTTGAAACCTTGTTTCTAGTGGTTTTTATTTTTCATCCAATAATTTCACGATATTATTGTAAATAGTACTACGATGTCACAATAAAATTAAAGATGATGATAAATGAATTTAGCACAATATAAAAATATTGCGATGATATTTGCAATATGGGATCTCATCCTGCAAGGGATGGAAGGAGATTGGGTCTATCAATAGAACATAACACCTTTTTTGCAATCCTACAAAAAGGACATGAGGCCATACTTGGCCGTTGACTGTCACACTTTTCCTTATTGATCTTCTTATTTCCAACTCTTTTAATTTCTTTCAGTTTGATCACTAACTTAAAGATAGATGTTATGGAATTTAAGTTTGTAGTTTGGAGCACAGGGAGTATCTGGTTAAAATATAAAAATCATTTAGTTCCACATTTCTCTAGACTCTGCTATTTGGGAGAACAGAATGTTGGGATTGTAGAGTTTTAACTTTAAATACGATTAGTATAGGTTGGGCAATGTAGGGACGAGCTGGTGAAGTTGGGGAGCTGTGTGATTTTTGGATTGCGAGTTGATTTAGGGTCATTTTTATAAGACTGCACTAAGACTTGCATGGTTGCATTGTTATGTAGAGTTGAATGTTGCCCACGGAAATGGTAGGACAAATTACAAGCAGCTAAGTTGGATGTTGAGTGCCAAGGAAGGAATGAATTAGATTCACTGCATAAGATGAAATCTCAGGGTGCTTTGGGTAGCACACAAATCAGTGATTATTTATGAGACATATTTTAAAGACCAGAAACAGCCCCCATCAAGTGGGTGGAATCTTTTACCTGATTCTTTGCTTTTCTGACTAGTTATTTTTATTCCATTTTAGGAAATTTGGCACTTAGTAGTGACCATCCAAAAGGAACTTTTAATCTATCGTGATTTGTGTCTCTCATCTGACATTGTCTTTGTGAGGAAGACCAGAAACAGCTTCTATGCAAAGAATTGAAGTGCTGCAAGTGCAACTGTGCAAGGACCTAGGAGAAGAGGAACACAGAGTCACTTGAAATGAAACAATCAGTAATTAATTTGTAGATTTTGGAGAAAGATTGCTCCAGACTGGAACAGGAAGAAATGAAAAATACACAAAGCCAATCATGTAGATGGGATGAGGCTTCAAATTTCAATAATTTTATGACATGGTAGATATCAAAGGAGCTGACCTGCTGTATCTTAGTACAAGGAAAATCAGGTTAGTAGCATCTAGAACATCGAATAGAGAAATCTGAGAACAATTTGTTCCGCTACAAAAACGATGCTTTATTTTAGGTTTTAACTTGATGGAGGAATATTGAGTTTCTCGTACCACTGTATCCATAGGTTCAAAGGTTTATCTTGATTTTTTCTCTTTGACCGAGCCAGACTGAGCCTGACCCTGACCCAAGCACCGTTTTTAGGTCTGGGGACCAGACTTGAGCTTAACTTTCTTGCCTGGTAGTTATGTTAGTTGTATCTGGGCCTATTATGCTTCTAGTCTCATCCTGGCCAGGCATATTTAGCAAAAAATGGCTACATATTTTACAAATGGTTGGACATTGGCCTGGCTTTTAGCCCTATCGGCTTTGTGTAGGCTCGAACATTAGGCCCAGTAGCTAATTGCGCTGGGCATTGATGATCTTCGGGCCTGGCTGATGAATACTTCTAACCTTTTTTCATGACTACCTTGACACAGGTAACATGATTGTTTTCTAATTCTGCTGCGTTGTTACAGGAGCTGAAGGAAAGAATAGAGAGACTGAAAGAAAAGAGTAGCAAAGGTGGTATTGTCCCATCTGAAAGCAAGTTCAGTGAAGAAATGTTGGAAATCCGCAAGGATTTTGTTGCCATTCACGGAGAGATGGTTCTTCTAAAAAACTATAGCTCTCTAAATTTTACGGGTACACATGTTTTCTGCATTACGTGGCTTGAAATAGAATAAAGGTAGATCTTAATGCCTTCAATGCTCTTGTTTTAACAGGACTTGTCAAGATACTAAAGAAGTATGACAAGAGGACGGGAGGGCTGCTGCGCTTGCCTTTCACACAGCGTGCCCTTCACCAGCCTTTCTTTACCACTGACCCTCTTACTCGATTAGTCCATGAATGTGAAGCAAATCTTGAGGTCCTTTTTCCGTTAGAAGCAGAAGTAATTGAATCAAGTTCACAATCTCAGGCAGTGACAAATAGTTACTCAAGCGCCCCTGATGCATCATCTCTCCAGGACAATACGATGGAAATATATCGGAGTACACTGGCTGCAATGAGAGCCATACAGAGCGTCCGCGGACCAAGCTCCACCTATAACCCTTTGTCTATTGCATATTTCCTTCAGAACCACGATGAGGATGACAATGGAGCTGTTACTGCTGAAAATTCAGTGTCAAACTCCTCACCAACCTTGCAAAATGAGGAGGCGGATCAAGATGATGTCCATTCCGCAAAGTAGAGGTTTGGAAAGCGGGTAAGGATTACACTTGAATGCGAGTTCTCTGATCTATTTCTGAGTTGTGCTTCTTCAGTGACAGGCCTTGAGAACTTCTTGAGGAATTGGATGACCTACCTGATTTTCATGAACATTAGGATGGGTTGTACATATACCTTAATAACCCCTATGGTGAAATTTCCAACGACTTTTAGTTGGATAATTAATCAGACAATTATATTTTTTATTCTCTAAATGTTTGGGTATGTATGATTTGTTCAGACTCCTTTAACTTGCCTTGATAAGCAAATTTGTTAGCAGTTTTATGGTACACATGTTTTGGGGTGGACTCTGAATCTCTCTCAATTCAGGCATCTTAATCAAGTTAACATCTTCATGATTGATTCGATGGTCGGTAAAGATGCAAACTGGAAATGGTTTGGATGTGGTAGGAATTTTCAGGTTGTTTATCTGGAACCTTTGATTCTTTGATCGTGAATATCTAGACACCATCATCATCATCATCGTCAAAAGCCTTATCCAATGTATTTGGGCTAGCTTTGCCAAATACTGGCGATGCAAGGCCTATCATCAGTGATTTATACGTTGACTAGGATGCGGATGGAGTATTCTATCAGTTCACTCGAATTCTTCCACATTTCATTATTGGAAAATTTTCTGGAGAGATTGTCCTAAATTACCAAAATAAGATTATGCAGTAATTCAGCAATAAACTATAATACGCAAATAAGCTAAAATGGCAAGAGATGATGGTTGGCCTTGGCACAAAATGAGAACACCTTCAGTCCATTGACTATCAAAATTTTTTCCTAGAAGTGTCTTGGTCTTATTGGATAATTGCTATCCTAAGATGGATAGTAACTTGTCATAAAAAAACAAAATTTCTCTGAACACACTGAAATGGTAAAAAATAAAATTTATATAGCTAACACTAACAAGTTGGAACTAGGCTTAGATGATGATGAACCAGATTTGGGACCAAGATGACTGGGTCAAGCCGTCCAGGTCTGACTTGCAAACAAAATGACTTACTGTTGGTTGTTTAGGCTTCGGTGGCAGTGGCTCCGAACTGATGGCGCCACCTCACAAATTGGTATCTTTTGAGCCATCTTAAGTGCAAAATGGGGTTGGCAGTACCCTTTCAACCATTATAAAGCATTTCTTATAATTCTAAGAATTCAATATCAAGCAAGCATAGCTTGAGGGGGCAATTTATTGCTAGAAATCCTGACGAGAGCTCGCTGTGTTGACCATTTCTATTAGCAACATTAAATTTTTGGTGGAATTCCTAGAAATACTTAATCAATGGAATTCTAACAACTGATTCTTTGAGAGCAACTTGCAAATTCTCCAAATTCCAATATCATATGTTTTGAATGAGAGAAGTTCAAAATTTCAAAGGACAAAATAGTGGGGTTCCGCCTTTTTACTATATTAATATTTAAAATAATAGGAAAATGGCTGAGTATTTATTTTATTATAATCATCATTAAAGTCTTATCTCAACTATATATATTGCTTAATGCTCATTGTTGAATGGCATCCATCCTCACTCCAGATCTACATAAAGAAGAAAAAAAAAAAAAAAAACAGGCCCCTTATGTACATTCCATTCTTTAGCTGAATTTTTTAATATTTTAAACACTCAAGGCCACAAGTTCTTTGAAACAAAGACCAGAAGTAATCACTCTTCCAATCAGCTAGCAACCCTCCTTTTCTCATTTGCAAATGTTGGCCACATCATCATCAAATTCCCATGCTAGTCTTCACAACAAGCCTTCATCACCATTCCAAAATCTCCAGCGCTCAATCCTTTCTCTTACTGAAATTTGCCAAAACACCAAGGAGATCCAACAGATACATGCCCAAATCATCAAAAGAGGCCTTTTAAAGAACCCCAAATTCCCAACAAAGATACTCATGTACTATGCTCTCCCACCCAACTCCAACCTTCAAATTGCAACCACCCTGTTTAACCAGATACAATGCCCAGACTCCTTCACTTGGAATACAATGATAAGAGGCTTCTCACACAGCAATACACCTGAAGAAGCCATCATCCACTTTTATGAAATGACCCATTACCCTTTTCTACCTGATAAGTACACCTTTCCCTTTGTTATCAGGGCCTGTACTAGGTTACATGCTTTAGAGGAAGGCAAACAAGTGCATTCATGTCTAGTGAAGCTTGGTTTGCTTTCTGATCCCTTTGTGACCAACACACTCATTGATTTCTATGCAAAGTGCGCGCGTTTGGAGGATGCCCGTGGAGTGTTTGATAGAGTTGTAGTTCCTGATACTGTTGCATGGAACACTATTATCAATGGGTATGTGGAGCGTGGGGAGTTAGATGACGCGCACTGCCTGTTCGATGAAATGCCTCAGAAGGATGAAGTCTCATGGAATATGATGATTGATGGGTATGCTAGGAATGGAGAGATGGATATGGCTCATGGGTTGTTCTGCGAAATGCCTATGAAGGATGTTGTTTCGTGGAATTGCTTGATTGCTGGTTATGTGAGGTTGGGGGATCTCGAGCGTGCTCTTGAGATTTTCAATCGAATGCCTGGCAGGAATGTGGTTTCTTGGACAACTGTAATACTTGGGTGTGTCCAATGCAGTCGCTTTGAGGAGGGCTTGGACTTGTTTCGAGAAATGCAAGCTCGAAACTTAAGGGCTAATAGGGTCACTCTGTTGACCATTCTTCCTGCGGTTGCTCATCTTGGGGCACTTTCTCTGGGTGATTGGATTCTTGCCTACGTAGAGAAGAATGGTATAAGCTTAGATGACAGCCTTGGCTCTGCCTTGATTGACATGTATTCACATTGCGGAGCGATTGGGAGAGCTCTCCATGTGTTTGAGAAGATTCAGAACAAGGGTTTATACTCATGGAATTCTATGATCCTAGCACTTGCGGACAGTGGACAGGCATGCGATGCAATTGATCTCTTTTCACTGATGTTGGTAGCAAAGTTGAGACCTAATGATGTTACATTCATTGGCCTCTTAAAGGCATGTAGTCATGCAGGATTGGTTGAAGAAGGGTGCAAGTATTTTGAGCTAATGAGTAGTGTATACAGCATAAGTCCCCAGATCAATCACTATGGCTGCATGGTTGATCTCTTGGGTAGGGCTGGGCTGCTCCAAGAGGCTGAGGAGTTCATACAAAAAATGCCTATGAAACCAAATGCTATCATCTGGAATGCATTGCTTAGCGCGTGTAGGTGCCCCAACAATGTGGATATTGCTGAGCGGGCGGCAAAGCATCTCATTGAGTTGGACCCCAATGACAGTGCTCCTTTTGTGCTTATGTCGAACATCTATGCATCATATGGCCAATGGAATGATGTGGACAGGATGAGGGAGATGATGAATGATCGAGGAGTGCGGAAATTTCCTGGGTATAGTTCAATTGAATTGAATGGGGAGGTCTATGAGTTCCTTGCAGGGGACAGCACACTAAAGGAAAAGGGATTCGGTACTTGAATGATATTGCTGCAGACTAATCCATTGCTTCTTGTGTTTGATGGTTTTGAAGTTGTCCATACTTAGAGATCTGGTAATGGTTTGTTGTAAAAATCTATAGGATAGATTAAAATATTGCCTTTGGAAGTTACAAACATGGAAAAAATGGGGAGCCTGACCTGCCTGCGCAATGCAGTGGGTGGTAAGGTTGAGTGTGGGGGCGAAGGGGTGTCGGCACAGTGCAGAAGGTGCTGTTCCCAATTGCGCAAAAGGCCCAAATTTTTACTGGCAAAGACTTCAAAACCCTGTAAATAGGGGGCCCTGGCATGATGGTCAGCATTCTTCTCACACCCAGAGAGCCTCCACAGCATTCAAACTTTCCAAGGATTTTCAGGAGTAGTTGAAAGACTTGAAATTAGATGGATTTTCAGGAGTAATTGCTCACTCTTGTGCCTTCTATGGATTTTTTTTGAACAGTAAGAGAATACTTAATTCAGAAAAAAGCTTATAAAAATTAGAGTAAAAAAGAGAGATGAAAAAGGACAAAAAAGAAAGAGGAAGCACCAAAAAGAAAAGAGTAACGAGGTACAAGAGCATTGTACCTCAATAGAAGCAAATTACTAGATAATACCCTCCCAAGGAGATACCCTCTCAACCCCTTGTTTAGTTAAAGTATCGGCGAAGCAGATGACTGATTTAAGTTTATGACAGAAGTGCACATTAATAGAGGAAGACAACACGTGAATTTTAGTAGAAAGGAATTTGAATTTTCATGGTTTGCTCTTCTGATTAGTCACCCAAGCGTTCGCATTAGAGGAGTCACTTTCCACAATAAGAACACTATAAAAATTTCTAAAGAAACGACGCATGCCTTCTAAAATGGCTAAGATCTTTGCTTCATTAGAATCATAAGCCCCTACATACTTGGAGAACATGAATAAAGCCTCTCCCTTACTATTTCGAAGGACCTCGCCAATTCCTGCAAGCCTTGGTTTACCTCTAGCAGCACCGTCGACATTTAACTTAATAACACCAATAGGAGGGGAAGACCAACAAATGGACTTTCTCATCTTAAAATGGCCACACCGCATGTAAGCTTCTCAATCGACAAAAGTGTCATTGAGACTAAAATTTGAAAACTCCTTTGAGGATTTGAGATTTTGGTCTTTGGTTCATCAAGGTGTTATGTGATTGTTATAGAACAATAAGATTCTCTTTTAAGTTCTTGGTTATTTGTTGTTTTTCACATTACAAAAATTTGACACCTCCAATGTAGAACTTTAGGGTGTTTTTGGATATGAGGTATATTAGAATAGAGTAAAATGAAAATTTTGAATTTTAAAATTTTCCCTTTTAAAAAAATTTTTTAATTTCCCTCTTTCTTTTTTTAAAAAAGTTAAAAAGTTTTCACTAAATTACAAAAAAACCTCTACTTTTTATACAAAAAGTCAAAAAGATTACATATCAATTAACTAAATATATAAAGTCATTATAACCCTATCATATATTATTCTTCTTTGAGCCAAGCCAATTTCTACATAAACTATATCCAATGCCAAATTAAGTCTCACCTAAGGAGAGCCATTAGTGGACCCTACTGCATATCGCAACATTATTGGTGGCCTACAATACTAGACACTCACACACCTGATATAACATTTGTTGTCAATCAAGTTTGCCAGTACATGCATGCCCCAACTACGTCTCATCTAATTGAGGTAAAACGCATTCTGCAATTTCTAGGTGCAATCTTTCGAGATGGTTTGAGAAACATGATTATGGCAATTAGCAAAATATAGAGTAAGGTGGAGGGTGCTGATGACGTTGAAACCTTAATAGCTCTGAGAGGTCTTCAAATGATCGTTTATATCGGGATAAGCGCTGTTATTCTTAAAGCAGATTCTATGTGGACTGTTGAGGCTTTGAACTCTTCCTCACCTAATTTGTCTAAGCAAATTCTATTGAGTCACTTTAACAAATTTGAGGTACACCATGTGAGAAGAGAGAAGAATGCTGTTGCTCACAAATTAGCTAAACATGCTAAGTATGTATATGATATGAGAGTCTAGTGACATTCTATTCCAGACATGATTAAACAATATGTACTTGTTGATTCAAAATTGGCTTCTCCTTAATATATTTTGAGGCTGTTTTCAACAGAAAAAAAAAAAAAAAAGGCACACTCACCTTTGGTCTACGCTTTCGACTAGGACCACATCATGTCATAGCATATTGTGATGCTGATTGGGTTGGACATCCAACTGATCAAAGGATCTACAAATGGATATTGTGTTTATTTTGACCCAAATCCAATTTCATGGTGTGCCAAAAAGTAAACCACTGTGGCACGCTCTTCAACTAAAGCTGAATACTGTTGCCTAACACACACTGCAGCTAAGCTCTCATGGATTCTATGCTTCTCCATGATCTTTGTTATAGTCTTGCACCATATTCCACTCATGTGGTGCGATAATATTAGTGCAATATTACTTGCCTGAAATCCCGTCTTCCCTGCACGCACAAACCATATTGAAGTCGATTATCACTACATCCATGAAAAGGTTGTGAGGAAAGATCTAGAGGACTTCCATCTCCTCAATTTCAAATTCTTCAAGACAAGCACTTTACCTGTGAGCGCCCCATCAGCTTGAGGGGGTGTAATAGCAAAGGCCCACCACATGATAGCAAGGAAAGGATAACCGTGTGTCAACCATGTGGAAATATCATGCTGGGATACTCTCCTATAGTCTCTGTTCACAAGCATTCAATTGCTTATCTTGGAGATTTGTGCCAACTCAATACCATGTACATATTGCCCATTTTAGAAAATCATGACACATAATCGTGTAGACTGATTGTCTTTGACTTGTAATCATGTAATATAATATAATAAATGGGAATGAAAACGCACTCCTTGTACGGTGGTACGAAGGAAAGAAATCTTCTATTACAAAACTGTTTTAGGCACCAAATATTAATCCAAATCATTTAAGTTTTTTTATTGACACATGAAGCCCCAAAACTTTTTCCTTGTCTTAAGCATTTATAGATTGTAATCAATAAGACGCGAACTAGACATTTGGAGCTTAACTGATTAACAAAAAAATATGAATGATTAGGGTTAAAAATTTGGGAGTCACTAGAGTCACAAAAGATAAAAGGTAATGCCAGAACTTGATATCATCGTTTGTCCCAAGTGCCCTCAGCACCATATAGATGTCTAATCATTTGACACCTTTTTTGGTGTGAGGATTTCCTTTATTTTCTTTTTGAAAATGGTCTCATTTACATCCTATTTTGATGCATCATTTGCATATATAATACATAAATGAGCAAAAAAATATATATATATAAGTTTGCATAATATGTAAATGGATGCAAACAACAAAGAGACTCTTTTTTTACATTCGATTATATAGGAATTCATGATCAAATAAGCTCTACATTATTAAAGGGATAATAAGGAATGAAGGATATGAACATAGTGACGTAAATATGATTTTGAGTTTCCTAGAATTTGCATGATTAAAGTAATAAATTGGTATTCATTCCCATCTTCCCTTGATTCAATTTTTATTAAAGGGAAGGTTATTTGATGATCATTTTCACATATTCACTTTGGCCTCATTTTTAACTACTTATGACATAAATTCTTATACACTGAATTCCTATGTATTATGTGTAAACAAACAAGCCCTAAGAGTCTCTTACAGGTTGTTTACCATTTAATAATGCAATGTGAAAATAGGTTTAATTTTACATATAAGGGGTGCATCTCTAACATTTTCATATGCAAGTAATACGAATGCAAAACACACTACCAAGTTTATTTGACCACCATTCTCACATAAGTTAATGACCACATCCAACATTTTAGAGGAGTTTAGGAATGTGTTGTTAACATGTATCTCAAATGTTATGACGATTTATGATATAAAACTAAATGTCTCGTTGCTTCTTATTGATATGAGTATAATTTTTTTTTTACAAATTTCTTAAAATCTATTATTTGGGATAAGAAAGAAAATATCTCGAGGCTTATTAATTTTGCAAATAACAGAAAAAGAAAAAAAAAGTTTAGATAATTAATTTGGGGTGTACGGGACTTACAAAACAAGAAGGAAAAGCTGAGGGGCTTTTGAATTCACCCTACTGATAGGGCATGAAAGAGAGTTTGTACCTTATTCATAACTTAATTACTCTACTCCCCGGATGCGAGCGTCCATGTCGTCACGTAGGCGCTGTGAAATTCCAATGGCTATGCTGCTGATCTGCCTCTTTGTCATCTGAATTGGACGTATGCATCTGTTCTTCTTCTTTTCATTTGTCCTGATCATATGCTCTCAAGGAAAACCGTACTAGCTAGGAAGAAATTGTGGCTTATATGGTTCCAGGCCGAACTCAAGAGCAATAGCACGTGAGCACTTCCAACCCTTGCAATTATGGCCATGCAATGCCCTTGCATGTCATGATTCTGCCGACAACGTGTGGTTGAAGGACGGTCCCCCTCTCACTATTGTAAATTTAAATAATTGGTATCCCACCCCGTGAACAACACTGAGCTTTATCAAAATAAGATCTTTGAGCCGACACGCTCATGGTCCGTGAGTTGACACTTGACAGATCTGCATTACATAGATGTTCCTGGATTAAGCCTAGCGTCTTTAGGTTGATAATACCACTCCATTCTCAGTGAATCAACACAGTAGCAAAAAAATGAGAATAGACAAACAATGGCGACGAAAAAGTCAAGAGTAGACAAGTTTGGTAAGAGGTGAAAACTAACATCTTCATCAAAGCTTTCACCCAAATATGTAAGGCATCTCTTCATCTATAGATTTGAATAGAGTTGGATAATGCAGGTGGGGTGTTAAATTTAATATGTACCATGACAAAAAGAAAAAGAAAGAGGTCTATGGGGATCTGGTTATGATATATATGGCTAATTAAATAAGAGAAGTGCTAGATAGTGCCTGGAGTTTTTAAAAGTATAAACGCCCTTTTACAACGAATAAGATATTAAGAATATAGAGAAGCAATGAATATTACTTTTAAAAAAAGAGAAAAAGTTACCACATGACTTATCCCTTATTGGAGAATAGAAAGATGACAGAAACCCTCCTTTTTAAATGTGACACTCCTGAAAATTTTCATTAAATAAATCATCACATCCCATAATTACTTTTCATCAGGTCTGCACATGCTATATATTGACCTTGACAATGGCCCGCAATTGATCTAAGCCACAATTTCTTTCTTCTTGCTTTCACAGCTGATGGGCTGACATTCACTACAATCCACATAAATGAGATTCCGTCTCCATTAACAAAGGTTAAGTGAAGTTGCCAGAGAATGGACAAATTTCATTCATGGATTTTGTGAAAGATTGTAGAAATAATTTGTTAGAGATAAGGATTAGTTGTAGTTTGATGGAGACAAAAATTAATCTGAATTTGAATTATTCTCTTGTATAGATATAAACGTTCCTTTTAATAAAATGTGTGGTGAATATTTTATAAAAGATAACCTTTTGATTTTCCACAAATCGAACTTATCCATCCGTATGATTAATATGATAAAATTCTTCATGACAGCCACACTTTTCGTTTGGGGTTGACAAATATTATAACATGTCATGTGTTCCATTACATACATATGAGATATAAGGAGACATGAACCCTAACTTGTCAATTCACACCCAAACTTGTGAAGACTCAAGTGTGCAATTGTCCGTTTATAAAAAATCAATTAATCATGACCACCCGTGCTTAAAGCATCTGCATGTATATCCATAAAAAAAAAGTTCTAAGGATATTCAACATTTAAAATTTTAATTAGTTTTAGACTTATTTTTAATTAAATTTTATCAGCGCCAATTTAAAAAATTAAAAAAAAAGAAAGTAAGGAATTTCATTTAAAAGGAGAAATTAACACAAATTTAATGTGAAAGTCATAGAAGAAACTCATGATGGAGAGTCCAGATTGTTAAGAGTCCTTTGTAGTTTTACTTATTAGATGGGGAGTCCAAATCATGCAAGAGTTTCCTGCTATAGAAACGGAGTCCAAATCATGCAGGACTTTCCTTCTCAAATTTGTAATGGAATTACGAAAGCAAACCGTACTATAGTGCTAAGGCTCGGGCAATTCGGATTGAGCATGACTTCTATATTTGAATAGATAAAGTAAAAAAGAGTCAAAATTGAGAGTGAAATCGAGTAATCAATAGTGAAAAAAGGAAATCGCCCTCTCTTAATATATTTTAAGTTCTTCAAGGGATTACAATTGACAATCAAAATAAGGATCATTGAAAGGATCAAAAGCACTCCTCAACATCAAATGGTTAGGAATGTGCTTATTTTTTTATATGGCTAATTAATAACCCCCTTGCCTTATATCATGTGAGGAGACCTTACAAACAGTACTTATTTGTGTGACTAAGTCACCAATTAAAGGAGCGTTAGTAAATATGGAAGTGAATCATTAAGGAGGTTCTAGAAAGTTAGCCTTGTGAAGCACCTAGAAATGCACCTAGAAATGGAATTAAATGAGGACCATTTACAATTTCTTTGCATAAACTCTCTAAGGGCACAAGAGTCACTAAGGGCATGTTTATTACTATTATTTTTTTCTAGATGGCTACGTGTTACATTACTTGTGAGAGAACCTACTTGACACGAATAAATCCTTCACATGTTCTTACTAAGGACACCTGATTGACTTCTTGTAAATTTTAACAACATATTTACTAATAGGTGAGAAATCCATAGGAAATCTAAAGATTTGAAGATTCCTCACTGCCTCTAAAACAGAGATTCCTCATTGAGGATTTATATTGCTTAGGATTTCACATTGATACTAGTATATATTTACTTAAGAAAAATTAATACACGAGCACAGATCCACAAATATATGGACTTCTAAATCTTATGCGTGGGTGTCAAACTTAAAAATCTTCAATAATGAGGGCTTCTAGTAGCTCAATTATTTGAAGATTTACAATTGTAAAGCATGAGTTTTTCACGATTTTGTGAAAAATCAATATGGAACAACCAAATATAGCCTAAGTCTTTTTATTTCTAGAAGCAGTTCAAAAGAAAGAACTATAGGTGAATATCAAGAAATGACAATCAAACAGCCTCCTCTTCAATCGAAATTGAATCAGGGAGAATGGGAAATCTAGTAATTCAAATACGAGGAAAGTAAAGGTTCTAATTATGTGTTTAAGTTATATCCTTCACCACTTAGCCCTTTGATCATCCTTGAGTCAAGCTCATATGACTATGAATTTAAGTCCTATGCATTCAATCAAACAATCATGCCGTAAAAGTTCATTGCATTCAATAAGATTTCCTTTTATTTATTATAGTACCAACCATAATGCATAGAAGTGCTCATAAAACCCATAAATCGGGACACACTTCACACCACATATGCTAGGAGAGTCATTATAAAGAAACTCTCTTTCCAAATTTTTGAGATAAGACATCTACTTTCTCTCTAAGGAAATCACTAGATTAGTGAACTTGGCATCTTCTCGTTCCATGTGCTCAGAGACAATATCTCTGTACCTCTTAAACAAGTCATTGATTATGGCCTCCCCGAAGTGGCTGGCAAGCAGGGGTTCTGCCACAGCTCTCATATAGATAGCCACTTTTTCCCCACTTTTGGACCTATGAAACACAGGACTTTGAATGGCATTGTCCTCCGGATCCCAGCTTACTGCATAGGTTTCTAGTTTATGTATGATGAATGATCCCTCTGCCTGAACCAATGCCATCATTTCTGGTGGTGATGGTGTGTACTGTGGTAAATTGAAGGAGTCCAACATGCTCTCTTCGATGAGTCCCTGCATAAAAAGTGAGTTCGTTATACCAATGGACTGTAATCTGTAATCATATGTAGATTTATGACACATGGGATCCAATTTATACATTGAATGCAAATAAATATTTAAAAATGATGGATATTAGCTTTCTCTCTTGAAATCAATCCATTTTTAGCTCAATGTTTGATCATGGGTGTAGCAGTGGTAATTAGGGGTTTGGGTAGACTGTGTAAGTTGTACCTTTGGGAAAAAAACACACAATCTCTTTTTTTTTTTTTTCTTTTTAGCACTGCTCATGATAATTGTGAGGCATCTTCCCTCTTTAGAAAAATAAATAGAGATCAATTTCTAGTTTTACTTTTATTAAAGGGAGTTGAGTAGTGTGTGTGGGGGTGCATGAGTATTTACAAGAAAAAAGAAGGATTCAGCTTATTTGCTCTCAGGAATTTATGGTAAAATAAGTCCCAAACAGAAGCATTGAAGAATAATGGACATTTGTGGTATTTACCATTGTTTCTTCAATTTTTGCCACAATAGGAATGCATTTCATAACAAAAACTCCAAATTCCATTATTGTATTTGTGCTAATAAACTTCCCTCATCAACCACCAAAACTCTATATTCTATTAGGGATCGTTTGTTTTTTTCATATGTGATGTGAAAATGATTTACATATGTAAATGACTCACATGTAAAATAAATTTTTTGTTTGTTATTTCCACACTATTTCAAATGTGAATCTTAATTACACCAATGGTTGATATATTTTTTAAAAATATCTCAAGATCCATATTGAATCAACACTTGAAATTTGACCTTCTAACTGAAAATGACTTTTTGAACAAGATTAACGGTTCAGATCATGAAAATGGGGCCACAAGATCCTAAAAATTAAGGTCAACCGCCTGCATTGTTTCATAAATATCTCATAAGATAAGATGATCCAACGGTTGAAATTTGGTACCATGGCCATTATCATCATTTCAAACATTTTGGACGGTTCAGATCTTGCATTTAAAGCATACAAGATGCAAAAATTAAGGAAAACCGGACTGGTAGGATCATTTAGTGGCTGAAACGTTCCTTTTAAGATATCTCAAGATCTATGATGAATCAAGATCTGAAATTTGGTTTCTTGGCTGAAAATGGCATTCTGAATGAGATGAATGGTTCGGATTGTGATAATATGGCCCAAAAAATCCTAGAATTTAAGATCAACGTCCTGATTTGTGTCATCAAGATCTCATAATGTAAGGTGATCCAACGGCTGATTTTTTGCATCATAGCCGTTTTTAGCATTCTAAATAACTTGGACGGCTCGGATCATGATTTCGGTGGCCAGAAAATTAAAAAAAATAAAAAATGTGCAGGGCATGAAACACTGTTCACGCCCCCCTTACAAGCACCTCATGGGGGTGAGGATGGGAATCATTTTCACACCTGTTGAGGTGTGAAAAGTTGCAACTCATTTTGCATATGATTTACACACCAAAATCATATGAGATTTACACACCACATATGTAAAATGTAAAAACAAACGTAAATGTGTGAAACCGTTTCACATGAGTAATGGTTACATGTGTAAATGGCAAAAAACAAACGACCCCTTATTATATTTGTGCTAATTAACTTCCCTTATCAACCACATGATGAGAGAGAGAGAGAGAGAGAGAGAGAGAGAGAGAGAGAGAGAGAGAGAGCATATCAATGCTTATTTCTACTGCACCTGTAAGACCATATCATTGAGAGCCTGTGCTAGCAATTCCCATATGTAACAGCACTCTTTACTTGAGGGATCCTCAGTAGTCCTTCCCAGAAGTTGAAGAACCATCCTTCCACCAGGAACTACTTCTTCAGACCGGGATCTAAGGAATTTGAAAAAATCCTTTTGGAATTGCTCCAAGTAAGCTCCCAATACCTCAGGTGGACTCGTCTTTGACATGTAGATATTCCCTTTGTTTGATATGTTACCAACTTCACTATCAAGTTGAGGAGGAACCTGCATTCCATTATCAACATATGATTATTGTGAGCAATTTTCTTAACATAATCCAACTTTCACTAATTAACTTGCATCGGGTGCGATTAACAAACAAACAAGAAAATGACTCTGCATATGGAGAAAGACCATGGGAACCCATTCGAACCAACCCATTAAATTATTAGGTTTAGGTTCAAAACCCAAATTAGAATCTTCAGATGGGTCAAAAACAGATTCTTATAATAATAGTGCCATGTACAAAAAACGTATACTTTAGTATTTTGTCTTTAAGCGTGGAATTGGAATCCAAACTAGAGGTGGACATCGAACCCAAGGCAATAATATAATTGGGTCAAACCTGGGTCTACGTAGACAGACGGGGCCCAATACCGTCTGGTTAAAAAAAAAATGCTAAGAACCTGAGAAAGCCACATGAGGCTGTAAGACGAATGGACGAAGTGAAGGCTCCTGCTCGGAAAGAGCCTTCCATAGAAAGAACCCGGAACGCCGGCAATGAAACATGACCGGAGTTCGTCTCCTTTCTCTTCCTTGAGCTTGTCATAGAAAGCCGGCAACGACGTAAAAATGGTGTTGAAATCATTCCCTGGAAGGTCATTTAAGAAAATCCGTAATTCAGGCAACCGGCAGCTAAGCTGACCACACTTCGCGTATATGGCGTCTATGATTTTTGAGATCACAAGCAATGTGTTGGGTCCAGAAGAACAGCCCAAGTCTGCAACACCCAAGCTCTCAGTGGATGTTTTGCAAAATGATGCCAGTAGAGCTTCTTCAGTTATGGGCTTTGCAATGGATATAGCCTTTCTCTGCAAATGTAAATGTAAAGTCAAAACAACAAATATAAAGAGATCAACAGATTAAAAACCCTAAAGCGAGAGAGAGAGAGAGAGAGAGAGAGGAACCTGAAGAAATGAGTTGCTTGCATAGCTAGTTTGGTTATTTCCTCCATTCATGTGAAGAACTTGAAGCACTTCCATGGTATCTCTCTCTCTCTCTCTCTCTTTCTCTCTCTGTCTCTGTGTCTCTCTTTCACACCAATTTCCTTAGGACATGGCACTCTTTTATAAGAGTCCAAGCCCCGGTAAATGATTAGGGTAACGATTTTTACTCATGTAGGTTTTTATCGAAGCAAATTATTTTTTTGAAAGAGACATAAGCAACAACTTTTTATAAGTGGACTGCAGTCCACCAAAACAATTTGTGTTACATGCCAAAGTCGCAACAAAAGCATAAGCATATACGTACGCATTGGAAAGCACACCAAACCAACTTCCTCCAGTGGATGTGCATTATTATAATGTTTCCATTGCTCCATAGAGTGTGACCGAACAGCGCTGCCAAATATAGAGAGATTTTGGCAACTATCCATTTGGAATAAATCATGTTCATCATTTGTGGACTTGGATCGGCAGATGCCCTGTAAGTTCCTCTTATATTTAATTGGGTTATTGAGCCCAACAAAATTAGCCACGTATTATATTTTAAAAAAAAATTAACACTAAGCATCACATGGCATTAGGTGCTCCCCCAATCCCACCATGTAAAATAAGGTCAACAAATGAGCTACCAATTAATGACTGGCATTTTTGGTCCATGCAAACAATGTTTCTAATCCTGACCTCTGTTAGGGTAGCTGGCAAAATTGTCTTGATTTTTTTTCTTCTGTAAATAGTATGACCGCAGGTGTTCGTGTATTAGGAAAGGTTAGATGCCCCACAAATCTGTCATGTGTCATAGTTTAAAATATAGTAATTCATAAGATGAGGTTCTGCTGGAACGACTTAGCTGGCAGCATACTCCTCAGTTGCCTATTCTACAAGATTTGTAGATTTTCTCTATAAGCGAGTTGATTCAGCAGATTTCCTCAATAGCTATCCTAGGCAACTTGTATCATAGGCGAGGAGTTTACTATGAGTCTCGTAGAATAGCTAATAACTTTCTTTTGTTGGAGCTGCTAAGCCCTCTTTCACATCTTTATTTTCAACCTCTACTTTTCTAAATCTCTGAAGTGAGCATAGGTTTTGAAAATAAAAGCGTTTAATATCTATTTTCATCCTCTCTCCACTTTAAAGAAGTATAGGCAAAGCCTCTTAAAACAAAATCCCCTAGTTGAAGAGTAGAGGGGAAACAAAAGAGCAGATGAATAGTGTTTTGGGCATCCACTATGCCCAATCCAATTTTTTATTTGTTTTTAAATCTGAAAAAGTAAAAAAACCCAAACCATTGGAAATATTCACAAAATCAAACATGGCTAAGGGGACCAAATTTCAGCCGTTAGATCATCATCAATCTCAAGATATTTGTAAAAAATGATGTGAGCCATTTGATATTATTTTCTAGATTCTGTGGGCCTTAAGAAACATAAGATCCAAATTGTTAAATCTCTTTGGAAGGTTGAATACGACTACAAAGTCAAATTCCAAAGCTTGATACCTATTAGATCTCAAGAAATATGCAAAAAAAAAAAAAAAACAACATTCATGTACCATACTCAGTTTTAGATTGGTCCATAGGCAGTCCAATTTTTCTCTCTCTCTCTCTCTCTTGTTTTTGGGACAGTAAATCACAATAATAAAATAAAAACTATTGATATGGACAAACATCACTATAGGTCCAAATTTTCAGCTGTTGGATCATCACTAATCTCAAGGTATTTGCAAAAATAATGTGAACTATTTTATATTACTTTTTGGATTTTGTAGGCCCCAAACACAAGATCCAAATTATTAAATTCCTTTGGAAGGCTTAATACAATTATGAGGTCAAATTTCAAAGCTTAATACATTGTGGATCTAGAATAAAAAAATTTAGAA
Organism: Sextonia rubra; assembly: GCA_037013555.1. Classification (NCBI taxonomy): domain Eukaryota; kingdom Viridiplantae; phylum Streptophyta; class Magnoliopsida; order Laurales; family Lauraceae; genus Sextonia; species Sextonia rubra. The sequence continues at coordinate 9,054,723 of JASUAD010000007.1, read as the reverse complement.
AAATTTGACCATTGATTTAAAAAAAAAGTTTTTTAAAAATAGATCATTGCATTACAAAACATATTTTTTATTTTAGCCATTTTTATGGCATTATTTTTAATGGCTCTATTTCAAAGGATTTATTTAAAAAAGAGTAGAGATATCAAATAAGGCATAAGCAACACCACTGTGCCATGAATCTTGAATCTAATGGTCATCCCTATAAAGGTGAAAAATCTAGTCACTACTTTTGGAGGACTAGGCCATATGGGAGGCATTAGGCGCACAAAATACGATAGATAAGAAGCTTTGTCAGTAAGCTCTTTACTAAAGCTTATATCTAATAGACACTTATAGCTGAAAAATCTAATTTAATAAATTGGAAGGTTAGCAGTTAAAATAGGACACTATAGATTCGGTTTTTTTTTATTATTTTATTACTTTTTATTTTTTTTGCATCTGTTATACTTACTAGACACGAAAAGACTTTTGGATTTAGCCATTTGCAAAAAAACAAGTCTATTATATGATTTTAATGAATTGATCTCAAGCGATGATATAGACCTATAGCAAGTAAAGGAAAAGTTATGTTTCAATTTCTTTTATTTCATGGTGTTAAGATTGGACGACATACAATTTGTACACATGATATAGAGATATATATATATATATATATGGTGAGGGACACTTTCTTTTTTAGACCTAGCAAATAAAAAAGGCGTGTGAGGTGTGATGGTTTTGTAATTTTGCACATTAATATTTAAAAAAAAAAAGAGTGTCCCTTACCATTTTGGAAATAGTGAGGGACACTTCCTTTTTTGGACATTAATACTTTTCAAAAAAGTATTGGACAATTGGTGATGGTTTTGTCGTTTTGCACATTAATACTTTTCCAAAAAGGAGTGTCTTTCATCAAAATAGTGAGCGATGTATTTATATGAATATTATCCATATAAATATATGTTGTAAAATAAGAGAGAGCCCGAGAGAAGAATAGAGAGGAAGGGAGAGAGATCTTATTATTGAGAATTGTATGTGTACATAATGAGGGGGAGGAGGATCTTATTTATAAAATAAGATTGCATTCTCTCCAAGCAACCTAATATGGTAGGACTTTAGCCATAAATATTGTCCTTATCTTACATGGGTTCCAATGTAGGCATCCACCTATAATAATACTTCTTATAACAATATATATATGAAAATATTCATATGTATATGTCCGGTTCAAAAAAGGAAGTGTCCCTCATCAAAATGTGATTGATTTTTTGTACAGACCTAGTTTTCATCATGATTTATCAATCCCTCATGCCCTTCATGGTTGGTATAACTCCAGGTAAGTCCTAAAAAGTTAGCTCATATACCGTATCATCTCGCTATACTATTTCTTTATCTTTATATGAGGAATGTTAGTATGCACCCTTCTTTCACCATAGAACGAGGGATGCTTACATGACACTCTTTATTTGTACTTGAGTATCCTCTTTTTTTTATATCTTTTTGTCTTATATAACGATAGAAGTGTCCCTCACCTATACATACATGTATATATTTTATTCTCCTATATGTATATATATTGTCATTTATATGATTAATTCAATGACAATGTCCTTTTGTGTTTGGAAGGAGAATAAATCCCACATACTCTAATATGAGTCCCCGCTAAAATCAATGGAAATATCATGCTAAAGATGGCATGGAAGATTCAAGCTTCTTATGTCTTTCCATGTTTGTAGGCATTTTCATTATTACAAAACGCTAGTTGTGAATTTTCTTCAAGAGTGTTTAATTAGTCATTTCTTATATAAGTAGTGAGATGCATCCCGATATCCCCACATAATCAAAAGAGAAATGGGCTTTGTTTAGTAGCCTGTTCTTGCTCTTTTACAAACCGATATCTTGATTCTTGACCACATAAGTAAAATAGTGTGTATCAAGCGAACCTCTTATTTGCTAGAACAGACACAAAGGCCAAAACCCCAACCAAGTAGCAAGACCCCAATAAAAGGTCTAGGCCATGGTGCCCAAAACTCCAACCACATTCAAGAGCAACACAAGATGAACATATGTCGGCATCTTTTCTTGACAAACATCCAACTCTTCTGTACCACTTTCAAAAAAAACATGTTGACAAAAATTAGGGGTACATAAAAATCAAATTATTTCAACAAGCTAAATTTACGTCATCAACCTTTAATGGTTGGACGTCACACACTACGTCTCATGTAAACACGGTTGATGACGTCACACACTACGTCTCAGTTAACATTCAGGGGTAGGTAACGATCAAATCAATGCGAGGCTGGGATTATGCCAATCCAAAATTGATAGTTGAGTCTGTGAAGAAATTGCTTTGAATAAATGAGTGCCCCGTGTGAACACGAAAACGAGAAAGTGGCACCGACGAGAATATGCCGTATTGATGACATGATCATGTGACGTCGAATAGAGTTACGTACACTTGAATCCAAATCAGCTGGGACCAAGGCTTCGAATTGGTTTATAAGGTGCGTCATGGAAACCGACAAGTAATACTCCCGACGTCGTTGCCTTCTAGTCTTTCTTTTTGGTCATGAATACCTTTTTTACTCGTTGGTCATGATCAATTTTTATTACCACTTTACATTTTCTTTTTTTTTTTTTTTGTTTTTATATGGCCCACGGTACCCCTAGCCAGTGTAGGGGATGTTTTGATTCTGACAAATAAAGATTATTTATTAAAGGTATATATGTAGTTATACATATATTAGGGATGTACAAAAAATCTGTCAATCTAAAAAATTAAAGAAAATATATCAATCCATGAATTTTTAACCGAACCAATAATTATTGGTATGGTTACAAATTAAAAAAATTATAATTCATCAGTAACGGTTCAATAATGAATTTTACCCTTTATCTATGTATTTAAATCTAACCAAACTATTAACATAAAATATGTTTAAATAGATATACATTATTGATTTGTTAAACATTACATATAATGTAATTTTTATATTTAACATATTATGGTGAAATGTAATTATAAATGACAATGAAAGGTGATAGAAGTTTTCACATTCAATGTGGGATTGGTGAAATGCTTAACATGTTAAATTATAAAGAGGAAGTGACCTTATCCTATATCAGTTGATGATAGAAAGCATATTTCTTTTATCTTTTATAAAATCAATTTCCTCTTTGCAATTAGTTGAGTGCAAAGCTTTGTAATGGGCTTTGCATTGGGTTTTTATTGTGTTGGTTTTTGGTATGGACCTTTGCAATGATCTGAAGTCCAAGATTATTTTATTTTTTCCAAACAAAATGCAGATTATTTGATTTTTAACCTATCCAATCAATTTATTTGTAGTTTGGTTTGGTTCAGTTTTGAATAGTGAATGGTGCGTTTAAGAATTGCAAAATTGAAAATCCATTAATGACAGTTTGGTAGCTAATTAGGCTCAATCCATACCAATTCAAAGCATTTACACCGTTAACACATATTACCCAAATAACACAAGGAGTGGGAGTCGAACTCGAGACCTTAGGGAGTAAAATCAAGGCTCAAACCAACTAAGCCGCCACCTTGATGGCTATTATTGCATTACATGAGAAGCCCACTATTAAAATTGAAACCACTCAAAGGTACCATCCTGTCTTTTTCATGTAGAACAAAACCAATTTGACTAGAACTATTCTCACTATTAGATTGATTATATGTTAAATTTATTTATTATGTTTTTTTTATTAACTTTTGTTAATTGTTTTGATGTGAGCAATTTGATGATGGGGATAGTTCTGATTAGAACAAAATAAATTTTTATGATACAGCAAAGTTGAACTTAGGAGTTTAGATTAGGTTGAATTGATTGGACATGGATAGTCACAGGTTGAATCCGACCAATTTTATTTGAAGGGTTGATTTGACATGGATAGTCACAGGTTGAGTCCAACCAATTTTATTTGAAGGTCAACTTGACTTGTGCAAGTTCACCAAATCTACACCAAAAGATGTTAACTGGACCCAACCCATTTAACTTGCTTATGTTAGGTCGACAATTATAGATGCTTGGCCCAAGCCTAGCCACCATGAGTATTTAGAATTCTTGGCTTGTGAATGTAACGACCTAAATTTTTACTTTTAATTAGAATTAATCTTGACCATTGACTTAATTTTAATGGACCCCAGATGTGATTATTGTTATTATTTTTAAGATTTATGCTACTCAAATTTGGGTAATTAATTAGTTACTATGTGGGTCCCATAAATTATTAGAGTTTGCGAATCATAGAGTTGTGCTCAAATTTGGAGTTTTATTTGGATGAAACCTCCTTAAGTGTATTGATTTATCCTAACTCTACTTAGGGATGTAATTCGATTTAAACTAAGCTTCGTTGGCTAAATTTGGCTAGAACTAAAATTTCTTTTGGGACCCCTTGCTTTTATTTTCCTATAAATAGAAAGCTCTCTCTCTCCCTTAAATCACATCTACGAATCCCTCTCTTGTGTTAAAGTTTTCTCTTTCCTCTCAAGGTGTATCTTCCTTTTCTCTCTTTCTCTTTCTTTTAATAGTTACTATAATGAGTTATTCTCATGTTCTTGCATGGTAGCATGTTCAATGCTTAATTGAGGTCTATGCATCATATTTACTTTGCTCATTCCAAGCCATGAAATTCTTTGTCATCATCATCTGAACATTTAACACATCCAACGCCACACTGTACCAGACCACTAATTGAACAGATTTTCCCTGCCCAGCCTAAAAGGGTCAGGTCAGACCCATTAACCCACATGGCCCGAACCCATTTGTACTCAGCCTACCTAAGTCCTCTTCTTCCTGCCTTCATTTTCTTTCCCTCTGTTCTTCTTCTTCTTCTTCTTATTCTTTTCTTTCCTTCTTTGGTTTCTTTTGTAACATTCCGACCCAACTTAATCTAGTTTAGCGACTAATTAATGTCGAGTGTTAATTATGTTTTGACTTTATTTTTGTTTTATTTCGGGTCATGGATAGGTAGTTGAGTTGAGTTTAACCTGATTTAGGTAGACATGAGCCCTTTTTCGTAATTTTAGTTTTTATAAGATGTTGCCATTCATGCATCAATTTGGTGTCAACACGTGTCTTTCATCGAGCTCATCACTTTTTATAATTGCTTCGTATACAAACGACATTGTTTGTTTCTGTTGGATCGTCATTTGACTCAAACTATAATTAAAATAACCTGTTAGACTTTCTTTTAATTGTTTTAATCCTTATCTTTATATAACTCACATGCAGCGACCTTCTTAAGTCTTCAACGTTCTTTTTCTTCTCTGTTTTCGTTTCTTCCTTTTGGTTTTCTTCTCTTGCTACACGATCAAGTTTAAGAAAGGGGGGTTTGTGCGTTAACTCTCTTGCTTCATATCGTGTGTGGGTTAAGGTGGGTTTGGGTTTTTCGATTTTCTTCTTCATCTTCTCCACGTCAGTTATTGCACAGTCACTCACGTCTCTCTCTCTCTTTCTCCCTTCTTTTGTATGCATGGGTGTTAGAATAGTGAGTAGACGTCAGATTTAAGCCCAAGGACAACGGTTAACATGCTAGGACTCATTTGAGGCAAGTATAAGCATGATTTGGATGAACTCATGTTGGTATATACTTGATTATGAATACTTATTTAATCTTGCATGTGGAATGTGATTTACAGCTTAATTGTGTTGAATTCTATCCTTTAGATGTTGTTGCTTGAGTGTGATGCATATACAGTTGGTTCTGTAATAGGTTCAGAAAATTAACTCCGTGCAGTTTATAGCTAAGTCGTAACTGCCTACGGCTCAGAATCTAAAGAGCTTTAAAGCTCAGAGTTTTTCTACGGTAAGGCTACGGCTAAGCCATAGACTGTGTTACGGCTAAGTCGTAGGCTAGCCTTGACCCAACCGTAGGTCAAGCTACGGCTTGATTTCCAGAGAGCTGAAATTTATGAGAACCTTCTACTGTCCAGCCACGGCTAAGCCGTGTGATGTGTTACGGCTAAGCCGTAACTCAAGCAAGGCTAAGCCGTAGAGCAAAACAGGGCTGAGCCATAGAAAAAAATCGGATTAAGTCGAAAATATGGATGAATAGTAAAGGAAACCATGGCTGAGCCGTAGTACATATTACGGCTAAGCCGTAAGATATGTACAGCTAAGCCATAGGTCACCCACGGCTGAGCTGAATGACCAGTGACAATTAAGAAAGTTAGGGATTAAAGAGACCTTGTAGGGCCTTCAAATTAGAATGTAGGTGACCTTGGCTTGCCCAATGGAATGTGACAAAATTTCATGAATGATCTCGAGGGTTGCGACTCATTCATGTACGTTTTCCAGTTGTTAACTACCTCTCCATGAGTGTTGGTTTAAAGGATCTCGATACACCCTCACGATATACTGCAACACGAAATGAAAGACAACTGTGTATCGGATAACTTAAAACTACATTATCATGCACGGTTAGAAACACTGGATAACTAGATTAGGACTGGCTAGTAAATGATCTTGATTCAAGAAATATTGAATTGCATGGCATTTTGTGTAACGATCATTGACCTCCACTCTTTTGCATGATTTATATTGTTCTTGTTACGCCTTTTGATATGACAAGCTCGATTTGTTTGAACTATTCAATATGTTCCCATTATCTTGTGTATATATGATTGAACGTATGATTGGAAATTGGAAAGTACGATATATGTTCGATATGATATGTATGGTTTACTCAAGTTTCAGTATATGTTTGATTCCATATAGTCCAACACTACTCAACCTCAGCCTTAGGATACCCGACGGGGTTGAATTTGGCGTAGTATGTATAGCACCGCTACAGTGAGTTTATGTCTTGGGGCTTTCGGATCCCAGGAACCCAAAACCTATTTGTACCCTGGCCTAGTCGATGGTGTTGTCAGTATGTATGCAAGATCCCTTTTTGAGAGCATATAGCAAATATAGTAGCTACCTAGTTATGTTCATCACATATAAGCATTGATTCTGACAGCATGTTTCATTTATTTACACAACTACCTAGTACACGAATTTGGAACTCTATGATTTATCTGTTGGTAATTATTCTGTTAGATACAATATACGCTAATTTGTTGTTGCTTATACTTTACTGAATCGTCATATTCATAAGTTGTCCTTGGTGTTGCAGGCTCAGATCCCTTGACCGACCCCTCGTCGGTTAATCAGACTCTAAGGGAGACCCCAGATGTCCCGTCAGGGCTAGAGAAGTGGATATAATCACTCCGCCGAAGCGCGATATTGACATACATGCATATAGGGCTTCCTTGCTTTGGGGATCTCATTTGATTTTGGTTTATTCATGATCTTTATACTTTATATTTTGGCTCCTTTTGTATAACTCGAGATTTTATGTAATCTTTTGTAGAAATATTATTTTGTTCTAGTGGCTTTTTCTCGTTATGTTTGATACCTACAGCTTCTGCGTACATGTACGGCACGTGTGAAATTTCCTTGTACATGTATATTTAGACAGGGTCTAAGTGTATATGCACGGAAGTACATGTGTCACTGGTTAAGTTTAGTCTTAACCCCCGATCTCCTAGGCTGGGGTTGTGACATCATTTTCCCTGCATTTTCTTCTTTCCATTTCTTTTCTTTCTTGTTTTTCCTCCTCCTTTCGTTTTCTTTCTTTCTTTCTCCTCTGCTGACTTCTTCTTCTTTTCCCTGCTTGATTTCGTTTCATTTCCTCTTCTTGTTATCTCTGCTAGACTGAGCCACCTTGCATCAATTCCCTACCAAGAACCCAATCCATCGAGGCCTACAACTCCATCTTCCTTGTTTACTTCTTCTTTTCTTTGTTTTCTTCCCAATCACCATGGACCCACTTATTCTTGACGGCCACTGTTCATCATCTTATTCCTCTCTTCTTCTTCTTTCTCTCCTCCTACTACTTATTTATTAAAACCTCATCACCTTTGCTCACCGTCAAACCCAGCAGGAACCCACTACAATCGTCTTCTTCTTCATCTTCTTTTCCTCACTTCCTTCCATTGTCCTGCAAACCAAACAGCCCCCATTTACCTCATTCATCACTGTTTTCATTCTTCTCTTTGTCTCGAATCAAAGAAGCAAGGCTGGAACAAAGGAACCCATCTCTGTTCTCTTCTTCTTCCTCGTTTCTTTTCCTTGTTTCTATCTCTTTCATCCCCTTCTTTTCTTCTTCTTGTTTCTCTGTTTTCTCCTGCTCCTTCTTTTTCCTCTGTGGGTCATTTCCCTTTTTTCTCTTTACACTTCTTGTCTTCGTTTTCATTATTCCTGCCTTCTTCTTTCTGTTTTGTCTTCGTTTTCATTATTCCTGCTTTCTTCTTTCTGTTTTCCGTTTTTCTTCTACTCCCTCTCTATTCCTAATTGAACCGAGCTTAACCCATCTTCATCTTCTCTACTTCTATTTCTTGTTCTTCTCCTCTACCAATTTTCTCCTTTCTTTTTCTCTCCCTGTTCTTGACCGAGGAACCCCACCCAGAACCATGGATAAAAATCGCGGTATCGGTCGCGGTATCGGTCGGTCCAAAAAACCGATTCGGTATCGGTATCGGTCGCGGTTCGCGGTCCGTCGTGGTCATCACGGTGTGAATTTTTTTTAATCCAAAAGAAAATTGAAAAAATATCCAAAAAATCCAAAATATTAGAAAATACTGGAAAACAATGTTTTTTTTCATTGGTAACACATATAAATCAAAATATCGGTCCCCCTAACTTATGGTATCCTGTATCGCTGTCTTGTCCGAAATTGTGATTTTTTTTATAAAAACCATAATTATGACTTATAAAATATGAACTATCTATTAGTATGAAATTTTAGAGAATACAATTTATTTTTAATTTATATATAGTGGTTGTAGACTTGTAGTGTTGTACACTTGTAAGTTATACTTGTATCTTATATAGTATATAAATCATTATTTATCAGTCATCAATTATCATTCATCATTCATCAACCATCAATTTATCACTCAATTATCAAGCAAGTTATAAAATTCAAGAACATGAATATTAACATAGCATATGACATAATGACAGTAAAATAAATCATAAAGCAATTAGAGAGAATCAATACATATCCTAATTCCAAGTGGAGTGTCTTCCAGGCTCGATATCATCATCATCATCATCATTTCTTCTTCTTTGGTATGGGTTATAATAACATGATCCAAACTCTTGCATTGCACTCCCATGCCCTTGGCCATATTGATATTGTTGCTGAAGAACGAAGATCCCTTCATAATATGATGGGCTATCCTCAGTAGATTGAGATGACTTGGGGCCCAAATTTAAATTAAAAAATTCATGAGGACGAAAAATAGCTTGTTGGGGTTCACGTTGGATCATTCCTTGTCCATGCTCATACCACGGTTGTAACGGTGAAGCTAAAGGCAGTTGAGTTGGCCAATGAGGATTGTATCCAGACGGATCATACCTAGCCTGCTGTTGTCCAACATTGCCGGCAGAAGTACCTTCCCCTCCTCCTTGACTGATGCTACCACCAATCTCTGTCTCAGTTTGTGAGACATATCTTACATAACCACGATGGGGATCTAAGTCTGTAGCACTAGGAAAATGCTCAACTATCTCATACATTGGTGGCTCATTATCTCCATAGTGACCGCCAGTCCTAGGGGAATCAGGAGGAATTCCTGCTGATGAGGAAGATGTAGAGATACTTGACTCACTCTCCTCACCCACCTCCTTTCCTCTTGCTTCTTTAGGATCAACCGTAGTACCCCTCTGTTGTTGTGTCAAATTAATCTCTTGTAATCTTTCAGAGGCTTTCATTGGCTCAAGTTGCTTCCCAGTCAAGTCCTCAACCATTTCTGCTAGCTCTGGATCTCCATCTAATAATGGCTATTCTGCCTCCTCTAACCACTCACCTAACAAATCATCTTCTGCTGAAAATATATAGTCTAAATTAATTTGGCAGAAGTAATCTTGTTGATCCTCAAATGCTCTTCTTCTTCGATTTCGACTGCGGAGCTTGAGGTTATAGTGAATATAGACTAGTTTGTTCAAATTATCCATCGTGATTTTATTCCTTACTTTTGTGTGGATAAAAGCAAAGGTGCTCCAATTTCTTTCACAATTTGACGAAGATGTAGCTTGACTGAGAACTTTAATTGTAATCGTCCTTAATGCTAGAGCACTCTCTCCATAATTTAACCACCATTCAGCTAAAAATAAAAGAAAATAATATTAAACATTCAATTTTTGAATTTTCAAATAATGAAAATATAATTTATTATTTATATTATACAATCCTTACCAGGATATGTTTGTGTGACAGCTCTTCGAGCAATGGTGGTGCCAAAACTTCCCATTCCTTCATTATATACATCGATCTAATAGTATCAAAGAAGCAAAAGAATTATCAATATCAACTATTATGACTTATGAATGAATAATGATATAAATTAAATTGAAGAAAACAACATACATTATATAAGATCTTTACTTTTTAATTTACTTACTTAGTTTGTTGCCCTAATAGCCTCATCGGCGTCATTTGCTAGTCTTTCAATAACATTTTTCATGCCCACTCGAATTTCATCAATTATATTTCGATCTAAAGATTCATATCGAAATTGTGAATTGAGAAAGTAACCTATTAAATGCAAAAATTTACATGAGTAATGTATTAAAAAGAATTTAATATAATAATGAAAATCAATAAGAAATCAGTCTCCACTTACCAGCAGTGTGTAAGTCATGATGCAATTGACACTCCCAACGGCTATCGATGATTTGCCAATGTTTAGTATAATATCTACAGTTTGCTTTAATGGCCATCTTTGCTCTCTCCATGGCCTCATGTAAAAAGCCCATAGTTGGCTTATCATCACCATCAACCAATCGAAGAACTTTTATTAGAGGTTAAAAAACATTTAAGCAATTTTTAACATGAGGCCAAATCTTATTGGACTCAATGGTCTTGCATACTTCTTCTACTAGGGGAGTTGGCCGCTTTCCCCACTTAGAATTCAGCCATTCATCTGATTTGATGAGTTAGAGAAGCCCTCCTCTATACTTGTAAATACTCTCAATGGCTATGAAGTGGGTGGCAAATCGAGTAATGCCAGGCCGTAGTAGTTCATGATTGTTTGTAAATTTCTTCATCATCGAAACAAGTCTATAAGACTGGTAGAAAAAATTAGTGATTTTCTTCATCTTTTCAATCACTAGTTTCATTACTTTTCCTTTGGAAATTTCTTCAAGCATTAAATCTATGCAATGTGCTGCACATGGTGACCAAAAATTATTTGGCCTCGCTGCATAAGCATTAGTCCTGCTTTCTTGATGTTTGTAGCGTTATCGGTGACAACTTGAACTACACAATCTGCCCCAATATCATTAATCACTTCATTAAACAACTTATTGATGTATCTAGCATCTTGAACATAATCAGTTGCATCAACTGATTTGACAAAAACTGTTCCCAAAGGGTAATAAACTAGAAAATTCAACAGATGACGTTTTGTAAGGGTCGTTCACCCATCACACATTAGTGTGCAGCCCTTTTCTTTCCAAATCCTCTTAAAAGGTTCCACCCAGAGCTGTAACTCCTCATATTCTTTTTTAACACAGAGATGACAATCTCATATGGGGTGGGTGCTTTTATACCGGGACCATGTTCCGCTGTTGCATTTAACATAGTGGTAAAATAAGGAGAGTTTGTCTTATGTGGTGGAATAGCTGCATCTAAAAAGAACTTTCCAGTAGCTCTTATCAAATTATCTCTTGCTTTATTAAATTTTCCCTTTAGTGCTTTTACAATGCTTGGTTGCTTGGCTGTTGGTTTTCTATATGCAAATGGATCCATTGGACCCACCACACTTGGCCTACGAGGTGCCTGTGCAGGAGGTTCATCATCATCCTCAATATCTGCTGGGCGGGGTTGTCTTTGACTAAATGCTCGACGCAAACCCCCTCTCCTAGATCCAGATGAGCCACCCTCATCATATTGGCCACCTCTCATAGCTGCCTCATACTGCATTCTTCTTCTTTCTTCTTCCTCCTGAAGTGACTTCAAACTTTCTTTTCTAGCCCTGCTTAAATTTGGATCCTCATCATCATCGGAGGAAATAATATCTCCCTCTTGAGACCCAAAAACTTCTTCCCTACATGCTTCAAATTCCTCCTCTTTTCTTTTCTCTCTGACAACCTTTTTCTGTTTTCCTGCATCCAACAACTCTTGCATTTCTTTTTTCACATTAGGTGGTCCATGAGGACACTTTGCTACTTGGCCTTGCCTATGAGCCAAGTGTTGCTTCAATCTAGTTATCCCCCCATTTATGATTTTTTGGCAATAATTACATTTAATCTTATGTTTGCTTCCAGCTTCTTCACAATGGTTCCATGCTGGATCAATGTCACGCACCATTTTAATCTCGCTTCTTCAAAACAAAAGAACACATTGGCACAATTTATAACATTTAAACTAAGATCCAGAATATAATAAAAACAAAGAAATTAATACATTCATATAAAAGTAATTGGAATCTCAAAATGGTACATTTTAAATGATACATTAATTATTTAATTTTTCTAATTCCATGTTCTAACAATCCAAAAATAAATTTAGAATTATAAAAAATGTTGACATGTTATATATTCACATAATGATGAGTCAACTATAAAAAAAATAGCATATGTGAAGTATACAATGATTATATAAAATTAGGAAATCATACTTATAATGAAAATCTAAATATATAATAGTTTAATCTAAAATTAAAAAAATCCAAAAATAAATTAAAAAATATAAAACTAATTACATTAAAGAACAATTAAAAAAAGTAATCCTACATGAAGTTTACAAAGATTATGCTTACTTTAAAAAAATTATAGTGAAATCCTCAAAATATTAGTTTTAAATATTAAATTATTATTTCATTATCATACAAGAAAATAAAAAATGAAAATATAAAACTATTTAGTATTTACATAATGTTTTGAAAAAAATGAAAACTTACCATATTCATATCATATATGAAGTATACAACAAAATAACAAATTTGTGATTAAATCCTCAAAAAATCTTATTTTAATATTAAAATATTTAAAAATCCGAAAATAAATAAACATAAAATATCCACACCTTGTAGATCTATGTCTTCTACTACTAAATCTATCAAACTTGCTTCATAAAATCATGTTTTTACATACTAATAAAATTAAAAATAATACTTAACATTAAAAGACTCTAAATCTTAATAAATGTTAAAATCTTAATATTTTAAAAAACCAAATAATAGATCCACACTCATAAATCACAACATGTAAATCTATAATATAAAACAAGTGGAATCATTATCATGGATCACATCTAAGCTCCTACTTAACAAATATTAAAAAAAAAATTTAATATACTTACCTTATAAATGTATTTCCTTTACTTTTATAAGCCAAATCCACTCAAAAAAATAATTTTGTGATGCTTTTGGAGGCTAATGGAGGAGGAGCAGCAAGAGGGCCGACTTTGGGTAGAGGAGGATGAGTAGAGGGGGAGAAAGAGGAAAAAATTATGGTTAGACGATATATATATATTATCGGCCGATATTTTCAAAATATCGGCCGATATATCGGTTCTGCCGATAAATTGAAAAATCGGCCGATATATAGCGAGAAATTGGTGATATTATACCGAGACCGATAAAATGCAAATTATCGGACCGGTATCAACCGATACTGGTTCGTATCAGCCGATACAGACCGGTATCGGCCGATATTTTTAACTTTGCCCAGAACTAGTACCCATCTCGGCACCAGTCCAGCCTCTCCTCGCATCATCTACTTCCTTATTCATTATCTCTCCTCTGCTGGTTCTTCGCTCCTTGTGTTCCTCTACTCTAGTACTTCTCCACTATTTTCTTCTTCTTCTTTTCTTGTTTCCTTCATTTATGTTCTTCTTCTTCTTTTTCTTCCTTCCTTCCTCCTTTCGCTGCTCTCTGTTTCCGATTGCACTTATGAACTCATGCATCTCCCTGTTTGACTCTGTGCAACCTAGCTCCTCTTCTATCTTCCTTTCTTTTCCTTTCTTTTCTTTTCCTTCTTTCCTCTTCCTCTCTGCAAGCAAACAAGCAGCCCACTTCCCTCTTCTTTCATTTTACTGCCATTCTTTTAAGTGCATGTTCAACTGAAACCATTCATTACTTTAAGCCTACCTTGTTTTAAATCGAATTGACCCACTATCCTTGGCCCACCTAACCTATAGATTTCATTGGTGATGTAGGCCCAAGTTCATGACCCATTAGTTTGAGCCCACTCAATATCAACCATCTATATAATCCTTTGGCCCTACTCAACCCTCTTCACTTATATACATGCATAACTTACATCACTTAAGGCCCATATCAAGTTATGTCAACCACGTTTATTTGACTTACCTACATGACTAAATAATTTAGCTCAACCAATATGTCTCAACTTATTATACACAACTCATACTCAAATTCGGTCCATTATTTGCATATGAACCTAAATTACAGCCATACACTAATGTTCTGCAACTCAAATTGAAACCATTAACTTTGTTCATTTGTCACAACCCGAGCCCAAAGATCGGGGGTTAGCGAAAAGCCAAACCAGTGACACACGTACTCCCGTGCACGTGCATCCAAACCTAGTCCAGATACACACACAAGGGATCTAATACGTGCGAAACAAGCAAACGCGGAAGCTGTAGATATCATAGCAAACAAACTCAGAAATAGCGGAAGCCAAAAAAATGCAGAACGGAAAAGGCAAAGATAGATACAATACTCGAAAACCAGATACAAATCTGAGTACACACCAAAATCAAGATGTACAAATATACAGAGTAACAAAGTCTCAAGTGCCAGATACAAAATCACAAAAACCACAACCCAAAACAGATAGCCACGGAAGATATGCATATATGCACTCGGCAGAGGTGATTAGGCCCACTTTGCCAAACCGGAGGGTGCCTCTAGGCTCTGCCCTGCAGCCTCCTCGACCGCCGGGGAGCTGGGCAAGGGATCTGTGCCTGCAACACCACAGACAACACTAATGAATACAACGATCCAGCAAATATAAGTAACATGGACGAAACACTCATAGTATCAAATTGAATAATAACAGAATATTAATTTCAAAGTTTCATCTTAGTATGCTAAGCAAATCGTGCATAGAAGTAAAGTATGATAAGTGAATCAAAGCATAGAAATACTGAACTAGGTGGCTCCTACGTTAACCATATTCTCTCCAATAGAGAGCAGAGCAGAGCAGAGCAAATAAGAACACCACTGACCGGGCCAAGGGTACAAGTGGGTCTCGGTTTCCTGGGTTCCGGGGTCCTAAGACAAAGCGACACTGCAGTGAGACAGAAATACAGAGATCTAAGCCAGAGTTAACCCCGTCGGGCATCCTAGGGCTGAGGCTGAGTAGAGCCAGACTAATACTAATCAAATCAAATCCAAAAGAAGGGAGATTATCCGCTTTGGACTCACCGATGACAATGACCGGATCTTATCCTCGTGTATTAATCTCTGGGCAGAGCCACCTAGGAATACCCAGTGAATCAGAGATATACAAAGCCAGAAATATACAAAGCAAAGCATAAACTAAGTCAAAGCACAGCATAGATCAAAGTATAGTGCAGAACGAAGAATAAAACAGATGTACAGGACGAAAGCAAAATGACCTCGTAATGCATAAACATAGATCAGCAGAACAGAGGGCAAAACTGTAAGCAATATGCAATGCATCTCAGATTAATACGGAATCAAGGTTAATTACAAGTCAACACTAATCTAGTTGTCCACTGTCACTAACTGTGCATGATGATGTAGTTTTAAGTTATTCGATGCACCGTTGCCATCCAAGTGTTGCAATGTAATCCTCACATGCACCAAAGTCCCTTAAACCAACACCCATGTGAAGGTGCTTAACAGTAAATCAACGCTCACATGAATAAGTCACAGCCGAATAGACTATTCATGCGATCCAAGGAATCCATTGGGCCGGTTTACATGGCGGTTAACCTGTATTTTAGCCCTACAAAGTCACACCATTATCCTAAACTTTATTTCAAATTTTCTAAGTCTTACGGTTTAGCCATGGGTGACCTACGGCTTAGCCGTATACATCTTACGGCCTAGCCGTAACATGCACTACGGCTTAGCCGTAACATGCACTACGGCTTAGCCGTGGTTTCCTTCAGAACACGGCTAAACTGTCATCTTCCACCTCTGATCTGATACATTTCATGGCTGGGTCACGGCTGGCTTACTACTCAGCCGTAGAACATTTTACGGTTCAGCCGTAGCCTAGCTGTAGAACAAATTCAAAAATTTCAAGTCTCTGGAATCTGAGCCGTACAAAGTTACGGCTTAGCCGTACAATACAGAACACGAAACTGAAGTGAGTACAGAAACTGAAATTTGGTACAGAAACTTAGTAAAACAAGCTCCAGAGGTTCCAACATCACAGAATGTGGCTGTAAAACATCCTATACATAAAAAAAGATGAAATCAAAGTAATCAAACAGAATACCCACATGTGTTATACAATCCTGTACTTATACTTGCCTCAAAGCTCTGTCAAATCCACTGAGATCAAGCTCCAATCAACTAAAATCCAAGCAAAGCAAAGCAAAACACAATCCATGAGCATGCAAAGAGAGAGAGAGAGATGGGAGATCCAATTGGAGAAGAAGAATTGGAGAACCCACTTACCTTAAACCATAGACAGAGATGAGAGAGAAAGAACCCAATCGAACCAATTCCCACACCAACAAGGAAGAGAAGAGAAGAGAGTGTACGTGGAGTCTCCTTGGAGATTGCATGCAACGTTGAAGCAAAGGAGCAGAAATGAAGACATCTATATAGGTGACTCATATATATAGTTTCTGAAGTTTAGAACAAAGTCTAGTGAATTTTGGTTATTTACAAATCAAGTCACACGAGGGTCCAACTTTTCCAATTGACTCCGAATAGGTCTGAGACAGTTACAGAAAACAACGAGCTCAACAAAATACACGTACTGACACCAAGATGATGCAAGTATGATGCACTCAAAGCAAAAGCAAAATTACGAAAAAGGGCTTCGAACTACCTATCCCAGGTCAAAGGTTACTTAACTACCTATCCAAGACCCGAAACCAAATCCAAAAGGATTAAATAACGGAAAAGCACACTAATGAGCCACTAATCCGGCTCAAAGGGGATCGGAGTGTTACATCCTCCCCCACTAGGAATCATTCCGTCCTCGGAATGACCACCTACCTACGCAAAGAGCTGTGGGTACTGGCGCGCTAGCTGCTCCTCTAGCTCCCATGTAGCCTCATCTGGACCGTGATGCTCCCACAACACTTTAACCCATCTGATAGTCCTGGTACGGAGAATCTGCTCTCGTGTACCAACAATGCGAAGCGGACGCTCAACGTAAGTTGCATTAGGTTGAATCTGAATGTCATCGTATTGAATCACATGGCTCAGATCTGGCATGTACTTATGAAGCATCGACACATGGAATACGTCGTGGACACCGGAGAACTCAACTGGAAGCGTCAAACGATAGGCTAAATCTCCAACTTTGCTTTTGACTTCAAATGGTCCCACATATCTCGAAGCTAACTTGCCCTTCTGACCAAACCGTACCGTGCCTTTCATCGGGGAAACTTTAAGGAACACCCAATCTCCGGCTTGGAATGCCAAAGGTCTCCTCCGAGTATCTGCGTAGCTCTTTTGCCTGGACCGAGCAATCTTCAGATTCTCTATAACTTTCTGCACTTTTTTTGTCGTCTCAGCAATGATTGTCGAACCATGGAAACTCCTTGTTGATATATTTGTTACTTTTGATATATTTATACATGATGGTTATGTTAGACTTGATCTTGTTTCCTTGTCACTTTCATACTACAATTGATAAGATTAATTATCATTGGATTTACAATGTTGAAAAATATAAGAAAACTTGATAACATGTAATTCAATTTGTGACCTCAACACTTGGCCATCTTTGTGATTAAAATGACTTTGAATTCTTGAATTTGCTATTTGTACCCTCAAGGCATTATTTAAAGTATGGGCAACGCACTGTGGAGATGCTTACACGTGGATTTTAGCCCTTTTTGGGTATGACATTGGGATTATGACCCATTTGTGCGATATTCCTAGTCTGCAGTTAGTTCCCACTTTGTTTTGGGGATTACCGGTATTCTCGGGCCTTGTGCCAACTTTGTTTGGATATAAAACGATTTATACCTGACGGGTACCTTGTGCTTGGTTCAAGCCTAACTCTGGCAAGCACACTTTGATATTTTGTTTACTATGGATATGCCTTTTCTTTTTATTTACTGATGTGGTTATTTATTCACTTATTTGAAATACCTTGAATTTCAGTTACATTACCTTTTTGTTGCTTTCAAGATATTGCATTTACCTTACTTGATATACCTTGTATATGCGAACCATAACTCTAAATTTGTTTTTCATAAATTGTTACCTGTTTCTAGGTTTTATGGTTCGTATTACTTATTGAGTTTTGTTTACTCTTGTTTTTCCCCTACAGATTTCAAGGTTGAACTGGAATCCGAGAAAATCTAGCTTGTTTTACAGAATTGGGACTGAGGGATGAGCTATGAAACGTTAGCCTTAGATTTGAGAATTGATTTAGTATTTTATTAGATTTTGATAAATTTATGAGAGTTATTCTCACTTCAGATTTATTTATTATTTTAAATGGATTGATTTTAATTGTTTAGTTTGAGATGTTAATCAAGATATTCCATTTAGATTATTTAATAAAGTTTGAAACTTTTTTTAATTTAATTATTGTGGACCCGTCATGTCTAATAATTTGAGGATCCCAAGGACTTCGGATTTCGAAGCGTGATAGTGAAAGACCCAAGCCAGCCCATTTTACTTGACAAAACTAAGCCCACTTAATGACTCAAATATTATTATACATTCACTTGAATTCATGCATATTTGGCTCCAATGAATAATAAGTGAGCGTCAAACTTGAACTTCAATTATGAATGAACACTAAAATAGAACTTAGTGCTAATGGAACTAACAATTATCAATTTTTTTATTATTTATAGTATAGCATTTTATTAGTAGTTATAAATATTTAATAAATAATATAAACAGTTCGACCATAACCAAATCAATGTAACCGCATGTCAAATTTACTGAACCTATGACCGCCCAAATTCTAAGTTTAGCAAGGTTTGTCAAGCTAATAAATTTGGTAAAATTTTTATAACCAATACTAATAGGCCGATGATTATGAGAGGTTTGGATTTAAAAGGTAGAGACAGTTGGTGGATTTTTGCATATCAGTTGAGGGAACTCCTTGATCGGACATCTTCACATGTAGAGTTTTTTTAATTGTACATTTAAAGTATCAAGAAAAATAAATAAATATGAAAATAATTAATTAAAAGTACAACTACAAAAGTGTCAATTGGTTACCGACATGTGAAGGGGGTGAGCAAGTAAGCTCAAATACAAAAGTGTCAATTGGTTACCGACATGTGAAGTGGGTGAGCAAGGAAGCTCTAACCTAATTGAAAGTATGAAAAGAAAACATCTAATTTTTCATTGATTTGATTTTAACTTTTTTTCATAGTTAATTATACAATTAACAATGGCGTTTATATCCATGTATTAACAATATTTTTTGCTAAACAATTTTCTTTTCTCTTCAAAAACCAAAAAAAATCTGCTTTTCTATTACACACGTCCCTTTCCTTTTCAGGGTGAAGATTTAAAAATGAGTGGAAGATCCTGCGGTGGACAACTCATCTTCGTGTGGTGGCAACATCAAAGCGTGAAGTACGGGAGGACAAAAGATAGGGTCAATCTTACAATATCGACCGTACGATCCGATGAGATATGGCAGCCATCAAACGTCGTGAAAAACAAGGATCGATAGAAACATGAAAAACGAGTACTCTAAAAGTGGAGAAAAGTGAGTAAAATATGTCTTTATGTCTGCCGTCCAGAACCAGAAAGCGTCAGAGAAAACGAAAAGACAAAAAAAAAACTTGTCAATCTCTCCTTCATTCAAGTATCTTCTGTGGACCACAAGAACCAAGGGAGTAACAAAACAAAAAACTTCCTGAGAGAGTGGTTTTAAATGGAACTTGTAAAGATATTTTACTCCAAGACAAGCCATGCGATTGAAGTGTGCAAAACGAGTCCATGAAAGTTGTAAAATGATTTTGGGCATTCTTCTTTTGACGATATTGCTCATATGAAGTCGCTACTTTTGAGGTTTTATTTACGACTCCGATCCTCTTAGTGGAATCCAACTTTGAGGAGACCAATCAAGTTCATCGATGGTCACCCCTCCGCATATATCCTCAATTTTTTATTTATTTTCTATAATATTTTGTAAAAAATGATTTTAGGGATGATATGTTTTGCAAAGCTTTTGCCATAAATTTGAGGTATTAAGTTTTTTTTGGATATGAAATTTTAACCTATTTGCTTTTTGGTGGCATTTCTGGATGCTCAAGCCCAAAAGGAAATTCTTCCTCTATGCTTAAGCATTTACAAATTCTAGAGATATGAATTTTCTAAATTCTAACAAAGAAATGGGCCCTAATTCTTAGAATTTGAATAATATTATTTTGAATTATTCAAAATGAGGCATTTGTTAGACCCATCCCACCTTCCAGCATTTGTGAGTTTTGAAATGTTTATGTGCACTTCATTTTTAAAGTTGTGCTCCACATTATAAATTCTAATATGAGAAGCACATTGAAGTTTTGGTGGAGTTGGGGGCTTGGGTAGGTGGGCCGGTGAGTACTTACCTCTCAAAAAGAACTTCAAAATGTGGGTTCTATGTTGTATTCTATTAAGTGGCCTAAGCACCACAATATTAAAAGACAGTGTGATTCTTATTGATGGGTCCCACATGATTTCTCAAACCCTGCATATGAACAAAATCTATACGTAATGAACTTAATGTTCTAAGCTCCCATATTGTAATGTCGTAAGGTGGCTTTCATATTCACAATAAAAAAATATAGTAAATTATAATTCCTATAAAGGTTGCCCCCATGCTGGGATTCCTAAAGGAAGTCTCATATTCACAATCACAAAAGACGAGGCCCATGTTGTAATTTCTAAAGTTGATTTCACATTGTAATTTCTAAAGATGTACCCCATGTTCTAATTCCTAAAGATAAAATCTCAACAAATTCCTAAAGGTGGGGCTATATTGTAATTTCTAATGGGTCCACATTGTAACTCTAGAAGGTGAACTCTATGTTCACAATCACAAAACTTGAGCTCACAGAATTCCCATGTTATGATTCCTAAAGGTTCCTATGTTGTGATCTCTAAAGGTGAACCTTATGTACAACTATTTGTAAGGTGGGTCTACATATTGCGAAAGGTGGACCTAAGTTATAATTCCTAAAAGTGGGTCTAATGTTTACTATCATAAAATGTATCAAAAATTTAATGGTGTGTTTCAAGAATATGAAATTAATGCTATATAAATATAAATATATATAAGTTTTGGTCAGATCCTAATTTACTGAACCGTTGGATTGATTGTGCACTACAAAGTTTATATTGGATGAGAGATGAGTCCCACTTAGATTTCTTATAAAAAAACTGATGAGAGATAAATGCGCATAAAGATTATCTTATATATATGATTAATTCTCAAAAACTCCCCATTAAAAAAATTAGAGTTTTTGCTTCTTTTGATATGTCCAATAAAAATCTGCCACCTCACAAATGCAAAGCAAAAGAATTGGGGATAACTAATTTTAAGGAAATGGTAATGAGGCCCGATAGGTTAGCTATTTTTTAGGATAATTAATCTTAAGGCATACTAATATTAATTTCCTAGATTTCAAGTTGATCCAGTTGCAATTAAATATAGTTTTTGGCCCACCTTGATCATGATCAAACCTTACATTACCACTTGGTCAAATTCTTAGATTTGATCCCTTTACCAGATTCGGTTAGGTTGGTTGATATTAATGGGACCATATTTTTCTACCAGTTGAATCAATCATAAATCATAGGTAATTTTATTGGTGTGGGCCCTATGATGTTAAAGGAACAACCAAACTGTTGTAATTATATTCAATGTGTCAATTCTATCTCCCTAGATTTCAATTTGACACAGTTGCAATTAAATATAGTTATTGGCTCACCTTGATCATGATCAAATTCATACATGATCACTTGATTAAATTCTTAGATTTCATACCTTTGCAGATTCCGTCAGGTTTGTTGATATTAAAGGGATTATATTTTATACCATTTGAATCTATCACAAATCATAGGTAACTTTTTAGTGTGGGGCCCTTTAATGTTAAAGGAACAACCAAACTGTTTTGGTTATATTCGACGTGTCAATTCTATGTCGGTATGTTTTTCTTTCGCTTCCTACTTTTAGTGAAGCCCACATACTTCAAAGACCCACACTAAACATCTAATCATAAAAATCAAATCACATATGTTACTCACTCCACCATTGAACTACAAAAGATTTTTTTTTTTGAAATTTGTTCAAAAATATCTAGGAGAGCTATGAAGGTAGAGAGGGGAGATGGCAAAATGTGGACCCATCCTCAACTCGAGTCAAATCACAATATTTTGAAAATCAACCCCAACAGTGGTTTTTATTATCTCTATCTGGCTCCCAAAAATTTAGTAGTTAACAGTCCATTCGAATCAGTGCACAGTCAATCCAACAATCTAATAAATTCGAATTTAATCAAATATTGCTGGACATGTGGAATTCAAAAAAGTCTTCTGTTTGGTCTATTTAGATGGACCAAGAGTGGCTCAAAGGGCTCAAACTTATGAAATTTCTTATATAAACTTGAGCTTATGAAAACTTTTCTCATATATATAAACCACAATGAGAATACTGTTGAGAAAGCAGCCTCCCTAAATATTTGAAGTAGTTGCAAATAGTGAGAAAGGCAAATATGTAGGACCATAGATTAGATTTGGTTTAGTTGGGATTAAGCCTAAATCCATCTGAGCTCATACATACCCTATTTCATAATGTATTTATGGTTTGTAATACCAAACTATATTGATATAAATTAGAAGAGTTTGACATTATTGAATCTTTTATTTAAAGAGGAGTTTTCATAGGCATATGTCCCTCACCATTTTGGTAAAGGATATTTTCTTTTTTGGACTTTTTAAGTATAAAAAGACGTAAAATTTTATTCTCTTACTTATTAATACTTTTCAAAAAAAAGAGTATCCCTCACTAAAATAATGATGACATATGCACATAAACATTTTTTTTATTTAAAAGAATAAAAAATATTTCTGCTTGTTGCAACTTCAAGGCAGTTGAAGAGTACCCATCACAATGTTGCTACTTCCAAGAGCTATATTATATTTCTTTTGTCGTTTTTACAAATATATTATATATGATTTGCCAAGGAACCCAATTCCATCTATCATGAGTCATGATCTGACCTCAGCGTCTGATGCTGATGTTTAAAATTAGCCTGCAAATTTATGGGATGAAGGAAATGCTGGGCCAATTGATGGGACGAAGGATAAGATCGTGGTTGATGGAGATCTATTGTCAATTTTGGACAGCACCTAACTGAGATGGAGACAGGTGAAAACTAATGCCTTTTACTACGGTAAGAGGCATACTTTAAATTAAAAATCTCTTATTTTAGTGATAGTTCGTACATGTTTGTTGGATTAATGTCCGGATTCGCTGGACATCATCATACTATGACTTTTCTCAAATCCTAGTATATTCCAATATCCAAATAACTCACCTTTTTCTTTATTTATTTCTCTTCTCTTTTTTGTATTTCATATTTTCATTCCATATTTAAATGGGACTGAAAGAAAAAATACAAAATAGCATGTGACTTTTATTCTCTGAATTATGAAGGTTTAAGTTTGATTGAAACAATAAATAGGAAAGAAAAGTGAAAAAGGTTTTCTTTCTTTTTATTTATTTATTTAATTTCTAATTCTATTGTAAATAGTTGCATTTAATATGATTATATGGTTTTCAAGAATTTAAAATGAAGAGAGGTTTCTTGCGTCAACCATTGTGTTTTGTCATATATTGAAGTTGTAATACATCATCCATTGATTGTATGTGTATCAAAATAGACTCTTCCTTATGACAATAAATATACATTGTCATAGCCTTTTTTGTATCTCAATTAAATTTTTTTATAAGGATGATGAATATCCATAATTATGTAAATTGTTTGAGCAAGGACTTTTAATTATGGGTCAGACTTGACCCAAAATGAATCCAAGCCCAAAGCAATAATCTTTAATTGTCTACGATTCAGGTCAAATAGAAAACATATTTGATCTGTGTGCGTATAAATTCTTTGTCTTGATTGCATATTAAATTGTTATAAGTCTTGATATATATTCTTTTGTAATATATATATATATATATATATATATATATATAGACACACACACACACACGATATCAAGAATTAGAGTTTCTTTAACATTGGTTATACTGTTACATCTGATGAATTTAAGTTTTTTCTTATAGTTGATCATGATGTGTTTTGGGATGAATTATTGGATACTTTTTTTTCTCAAACCAATTTTTATGATGTATTATTAATTTTTTATTGGATTATTATTATTTTATTGTGATCCTACTTTAATTTTGGGTCGTGGAGTTGCTTAACCATATGCTATCATGAACAGCATTAGCACCTCAAGCTTTACTAATGTGACCATGTAAGAAAAAGAAAAAAAAGGCAAAACGAGGTCTAATGAAGCAAAGCCGAAAATAACAATGGATGGCTTTTCAATTGTTAAATCTAGAAAACTAACGATAGGCATTTTTATATTTTATTTTTGATTTA
Organism: Sextonia rubra; assembly: GCA_037013555.1. Lineage (NCBI taxonomy): Eukaryota > Viridiplantae > Streptophyta > Magnoliopsida > Laurales > Lauraceae > Sextonia > Sextonia rubra. Next base: position 9,029,910 of record JASUAD010000007.1, on the reverse strand, counting down.
ATTATCTCATTTCCTTCATTGGTTTGAATATCTACTTTTTTATTTTCTCTTTCAATATTTTAATACTTTCTTATGGACAAATGAATTTATAGATTCATCTTTTTTCAATTTACTTTATGCTTTTGTCAAATTTAATATGTTTTTATTGTAATACTTCTTATTAATAAAAATATTGTTTATTATTATTTTTCACATGAATATCATTCTTTTACCATTATTATTTAAGCTTCTTTTCATCTTATCTTCATCTAAAATTCTCAATTTGAATTAGTCTCTTTCATATATAGAAATAAGATGTACAATCACTATACAAAAATGGAGAAACAAATTCAGGTAAAATGAAATTTACCAAGAGACTCGTCAACTCGAAACATGTGCTTACTGGACCACTTCTGCAGAAATCATGGCTTATAGGTATAGACCAAATTGACTTGCACACTACGTAATGGTATGCACATGAGCATCCATTGAATGCAATGGTTGTCACAAGTATCACCTGCTCTTCTCAAAACCCATCATCTCTATCAATTGTCAAATAAAGAGGGACGTGAAAACATAAACTTGTAAACTTCATGGACTTCCAAACACAACCACGTTGCATTAGAGAGAGGGAATAAACTACCTTAAAAATGTCTTATAGAACGTATTGTCAATTTAGGAATTTTAAAAGGGGGAAAATAAAGAGCTAGAATCTCCACTTTGATGAGGAAAATTATTGGCATATATTAGAGGTGTAATGATAGAAAAGATAGAAGAATTACTGGATTTAAATAAGGAAATTAACAAAAGGGAACTATTATGGTTTTCCATAGAATATCAAGGGATAGTCAAAATAAATTTCGGAGGGACAGTCAATTAACACTTAAGACTTAGGAAAGAGTTATGACACGGTAGAGAATGTTTTAGAGGATTAACTACATAGTCAATAACTTTCCATAGTCAAAATCAAATTGAGATGAAGCGACTGATTTCTCAATTAGATTTTGTCTGCTTCATATATTAAAACTAATAAGGCAGTCCCGTGCTTAGCCTTAGAAAAATATTTTTTAACTATTTAATGGAATTAGGCCTTTTGATTTCTTTTAGTATATAAAAAAAGAGAATAAAGAGATCAACTAAACAAGTGGTGGAATAAAAAGCCCATCATAAATTTAAAAATTTTGATAAGAGAGTTGATCATATTAAATGCAGAGAGTTTTCATTAAGACATTTATGATTATAAGTGGAACACTTTTGATCGATACAATTGCACACCTCTCATTGAGTAGTTAACATTCCAAGTTTTAACATGTTAATAAACACAGTCAGATCAGTCAATGCATGAAAAGGTAATTGAATTAAACAGTTAAATTCAAAAAGAATGCCCCTTTTTTATTTAATATGTTTATTTCTAATTATAACTAAATTTCTAATATTTTTGTAATAATAAATTGCTTTTTACGTATTTATATTTGATTTAAACTGATGTGCTGTTATTTATATATAGAAGAAAGAAGTTACTATAGAAAAGATGAAGATTTTCCATGAACCTTATTCAGAGGAAAAAAACAAAAAGGTCTTCAACCTACTCAAATTAAGAAGAATAAAAAAATAACAAAAAATGCAGAGGAAATTTTTTAGATAATTTTCAAAATAGAGAGGAAGATTATATTTCTGAAATGGTGACCAATTTTATTGTCAAATAAACATACATCTTTGAGAAATAAAAGTAATCAATGTTTTGACAATCTGAAACTAGTCAAGACCTTCATCATAATTTTTTTTTCCTTTTTATACCTCATGTCAACCTAATAATGGAAGAGACTTTTAAAATCAAATACAATAAGATCCTTTAAGTCTAAAATTCACATCAGAAGGCAAAAACTACATTAAAAAATAAGTTTCCATGTGATTGCATTGTATATCGTAGGCTTGATTTTTAATAGGGCGTCATTCATGTTTGCTAAATATAAATTATATATCAATGCAAATTAAGAAATAAACATTATTGTTAAGGAAGATCATGTAGTTGGAAGAGGAAGAAATATCACTGTGAAAGAGGATTCTGCCTTCAATTTTTTAGGCTCTTGGTGCTGACTTCTTTCTCTATTAATCTTCTAATTGTATTTACAATTATTGTAAATATGATGTCGATGATAATGAGAGAGAGAGAGAGAGAGAGAGAGAGAGAGAGAGAGAGAGAGAGAGATCACCCATGTTGGAAGAGTAATGAAAAAACTCGCTGAATAATTGGCTATCTAAGAAGAGAAATGCTCGTGATTCAAGAATAGTTTTTAGATCAGAAATTTAAGCAAACATGCACAATGCTAGCAAATTGATACAAAGTGAAAAAGAGAGAAGATTAATATTTCTATCTGATCACTGTACAATGCTTGTCAACATAAAAACTTTAACAAACATATATTATGAAAAACTAAGTAATATGATTTTGACGTCTACGTAATCATAATATATTATTATTTACCACATTGCATCACTTGCATATGTGGGTTGAGCGTGTGTGGCCAGAGGATTAGTCTTGACCGAGAAATACCACGGGAAAACCTGCATTAGAAAAAATATATATAATTAGCTTTCAAAATAAAAATTAAGAATCCATGAATATCTAAACAAAAATCAATCTCCACAAAATGTACCAATTGAAGTCCCCTAGACTCTATTTTATTAAAGACGTGACATGCTAACAAAATACATATTCAATAAATTAGTTATCAATTTATGATTTTACAATAACTCTGCTCTATGAACAACAATGCAAAATACTTCAACAAAAATTCAAACTTAGATAATTCAACAACCACATACAATGCAAATAGGTAGCATGTTAGATTCTATACAATATCACAACTAAATTCTTACCTTTAAAAATAAAAAATTAAATCTCATTAGTATAGAAAATAAAATCAAACTACTTGACATTCTAAAAATATAATATAGGTTGCATAATAAGACTTCTGTAAGTATAAGATAAAAAAAAATGAAAATGAAGAAAACCAAAACAATGATGTTTGTGACTAAAAGTGTTTACTTGTAAGATAGAAGAAAAGAAGTGACTGGCATGATGTAGAGACAATCAAAGGTCACAAATGCTGAAACAAGCAAGGATGAAGAGGAAGAAATCCGCATGTACAATTAAAGGAAGTTCAAAATCTCCAAAACTACCATCTTGTTTCCAAATCCGTAATCCTCGTCTAATCTTTCTTCTTGTTGTGTTTCCTTCAAAGAATAAGAATGACACATCAGTTTGGAAGACCAAAGAGGTCCCCTATTTTTTTTTTCACTTTGATCTGTGACTTGTCACTCATTTGCCAAACGATTTTGAAAGAAATTATATGATGGTGTTGAATCTTATTTAGTTTTCTAAATATTAGGGTGAGTTTTGGGATGAATCCAAAAGGAAAATTTCAAGGCATGCATGGGATGAGACATTGGAGGTTTTGTTGAATGGGGATGGTTATAATGCATATTTTCAATTATTGATTTCAGTTACATAAAAGAGGACGTCATATATACTCGTTTCAGTTACAAAGCCCCATAGACCATGACCCATTTCAGTTATATAACATATCTCTTTTATTATGATAAAGTTCGAACGGAGAAAAGGGTCAAAGTTAAATCAGACATTATGCTCAAAATCAAATTGAGAATCAGTTACGGGAATGCTGGGAATAAAGATAAAGTAAATGACAATAAAATCAGATGGAAAATGTAGGGCCTATTTCATGATGCTTTTGATGGAATGTCGAATTGAAATGTCAAATTGAAACTGAAATGTCAAATTGAAATTGGAATGAAATCAATTTGAAATCCCTATTCGTAAATACCCATTTTAGTTACAAAGCCCCATAGGCCATGACCCATTTCAGTTATAAAACATTTCTCTTTAATTAAGATAAGAGAAATGCTAGCCGCACTCCCCATCTCACAACCCATCTCGCAACTGTTCTATGGCAGTTTCCCTTTCCCTTATCTCTACAATGTTAAAAGTAAAACAAATTAGTTAGGCATGTCACATAGGACAGTTGTGAGAGAGTTGTGAGATGGGGAGTGTGGCTATCATTTCTCTTAATATAAAGTTAAAACGGAGAAGAGGGTCAAAATTAAATTAGACATTAGGCTTAAAATCAAATTGAGAATCAGTTACGGGAATATTGGGAATAAAGATATAGTAACTTACTATAAAATCACATGGAAAATGTAGAGCCCATTTCATGATGCATTTAATGGATTATAATATATTAAAGATAAGGATTTTCGATTAAATCCTGACCATATTCCTTCTAATTTTGACTTTTTATTGAGCATTTGTAAAATTCTAAAAAAATGTATATAGATCAAGTGATTCGAACTCATGAACTCTTACCCCTTTAGATTAGTATCCAAACAACTTCAACATTCAAATATACATGTGCATTTATTTACTAAAATATTAAAACTAATTATATGGAGCGTGGACTCTAGCCACCTGCGTCATGCTTGTGCTTGACATGGGTTATTGTGTTAGTCATTCACTTAAGTTATAAGTACTGTAAAAGCCTTGGAAGAGTTGTGATGACCACTACATACGCAAATTTCGGACTGCATGTGGAGCAGGATTAAGTAACCCTTGCGGATACTAGAGATTCCCTACAAGAGATCAATCCTGTCTATATCACTTTGGATGATCCATAGGCTAGGATGGATGGTCAAGATCTTCTAGATCTCATCCTTCCTCGAGTTTCCCGAGGCCAGACCTCTCAATCTCTCATTCCCTGCCTGTGTTGACGAATAGAGATTTTGAATTGGACGTGCAACATCTCACAAAGGATTGTATCTCCTCTCATTCTCTAGTAAGCATATTCTTTTGCCCTTGAAAATAATCATTGCTATTTTCCATTTAAGTGTTTAACTAAAAGAAATAATTAAGTATAATTCAACTAGAACAGGGCTCATTTGTTGAATGGAATTAAAATGCCAATAAGACATAGTAAACTGTGTTTTTCAAGGAAGGAATATTAAAGAAGCAAGGATGAAGAATATAACAAGGACATGTACGTAGATAAGAGCCTAACTTTCCGAGGATTTCATCTACTAGGGTGATGGCTAGAAAATCATCTTCTATTGAGGGAGAGATTAGTAATTTGATGGTCATTTGCAAATCCTCACTTTTGATGCTTTAAGTTTAGTCCCTTTCGTAAGATCACACATACTTTACACTTCTTTAGGACCGGCTTGTTTGACAGGAATCGAAGTCTATGAATTCATAATAAAAGGATAACTAACGAGGTGGATAGAGAAGGATATACAATGGACATTTAAATGGAACTTTCACTTTCCTAGGATATGATTTATAAGAATGATGGATGGGCATTCATTTACCACATCTATCTTCAATGCATTTTCCAAAAATTGGGAGATTATCTTAAGGCCATTTCTGGGACTTGACCCTTGTTCCTTCAATTTTAACCAATTTTCAAATTACATCTATTAGAATTCCTAGAAATTAAATTGTCTGCAAACAAATAAACCCTAAGGGCTTGTTTCTTTACTAAAATTTCTGACAGGAATTGTAGTGCACATGTAGAAGCAATCAAGATCATCACACATATAAAGAACAAGAAAACGATGCAACCATGACACAGAGATTTTACGTGGTTCACCATAAAGGCTACCTCCAAGAGCTATGAACATCTTGCTCAATTCACTATGAAAGATACCGTGCAGTTTGTTACAAGGACTCCCTCTCCTCAACACATAGCTCCTCAATCTTCATAACTCTTAATCTTGCTCTCACCCTGCCATACATGGTGTGTCAACATTACGGAGAAGATAACTCACACCTCTCTATATCCTACATGGCCCTACGTGGTCTATACCATAGAGAAGAGGTTTACCACATCTCCTATACCGAGTCTAGGGTCACATTACATGAATATATAATGTCTACTTTCTTAGCCTCCAAGAAAGCCCTGATACAAAGACCAAATTACTCTTGACCCTAACCTAGTCATTGGCTAGACTAATGAACCAATCCGGCTAAACCGGAATACAAGATATAAACCTAACAATTTCCATCTTGGCTTGGATTCCGCAAATCTTTCAGCCACATTGGAAATACATGTCTATGTTTTTTCGTACCTTCCTGAAGGTACATCCTTGCATCCATGTTGCAAACTTCCTCTTGTCATACTCCACCCGAACCAAAGGTTTGAATTCATTAACGAGTTCGTGTGATGTGGATATCTGAATCACTTACAAACTGCCACAATTTCAATACATCAAACTGCCAATATCTTTTATTTGCCTTGTAGATCTTATCACCATGAGCACACTGGAAGAAATGGATTTGAAATCCGATTCCGGATGGCTTTAATATCGCAGAAACAATTTTTCACTCTCTAATGGGTCAAACAGTTATTTTGACCATTGAACTACCCATCTTCTTCCACATATGTGTAGATCTCCTCACAACAAGTTCACAGGCTCAAACAGATCTCCGATCGGACATCGGACGATAAAGATATTATAGAAACAATTTTAGCCGTTGAAACTAGTCAAACCTCCCATTTGACTGTGTTGACGTCAGCCTTGCTGATGCTAGGTGGGCTCTGCTGCAAATGAGTCGAGTCAACTTGATCTAGAACAGGACCCGACTTGGAATTTGGATAGATGGGCTCTCTGTAGAATGGGGTCCGGTCCACCTAACCCGTAACTGACTTGGCTCAAACGTGTGCCTGAACTGGACTTCCACTGCTATAGGTCAAGTCAACCTGACCTGGTCTTGACCAAGCCTAGCCTGACATGGTTGCTCTGCACTGCTGCTTCACGGTTTTCACAGGTCTGGTCTGAACCGACCGAACCCGAAATCAACCTAATTAGCTGCTCGTTGGGCTTCCTGTATAAACCGATCAGGTTTGACCTGACCTGGAACTACCTGGGATATACCTAGTTACTGTTGTCTCCTTTAACCTCTTGTCACTATTGTCTGCGAACAGGAGCCAACCTCCTCTTCCTCGACCGCGGCAGCGAGGAATCGGTGATGTTAGGCGGGTAGCAGCAATCCGGATCCAGCGAGGCAACAGCGGCAGTGGAGGGGCGTCCAAGACGGTTGTCACCTCAAGCGACGACAATAGCAGCGGCTTACAAGCAGCGGCGACAGCGACGGTGGCAGCGCACAGGAGCTAGCAGCAGCCCCTTCCACGGCGTTCTTCTCAGTCGATAATGGCTGCGTAAGGGAGAGAGGGTCCGGATTCCTAGCGATTTCTCGCTATTCTCTGCTTCAACAATCTCTGATTCCAAACAACATAAGGCCCACCTTATGATCTCAATCCATGCCTGATGCGAGAACTTCGAATCTGAATTTCGAGAACTTCATATCTAAATCTCTTTGATCTCGTCTTCCCCAGTTCTCTTCTTTTTAGATCCGTGGCCCATAAGAGATCTCAGTTGATCTCTTCTTTAACAGGAACCAGTCCTTCGTTTCCGGTCTTCTTCTCAATGCAAAACCGAAACAAACAACTTGTTTCTAATCTTCTTCAAGCCTCAGCCTGATCTGATCTCCCCTGTTTTCTGCAAACCGAGAGCCAGTCTCCCTCTGATCACAACCCACCGATCTTAGTCCTTCTGCAACTTCGAGCACCATCGCCAATGAAAGATGGATCAGAACACAATGAGTCGATCCTTTTTTTTAGCTCACATCCAGACACGATTCATCAATCGCAAAACCCGCAAGCGATCTCCACTGAGCTCTGATACCACTTGTAGTTGATCGCGCTTAAAATAGTGTGGAAATGTGTAATGGATTCAATGTCCAACATTTACGCACTTCAAACGTTAAGAAAAATGAAAATTAATTACAGTTCATCATTAATTTTCCTTTGTTTACATGGGTTCTGATGCCCTGACCGCAGGGATGCAGGTTGTTTACATGAGTTTACAAAGTTTACAACCCCTTCCTTAAGTCTTAGATGTGATTTCGATGTGGAAAATACAAGAAAATGTACACAAAGTGGAAGAAAATGCAAAAAAAAAAAAAAAAAAAGGAAAAATGGGGTGACCGTGACCCACAGTCACTGCCCCAGGCCAGTGACCGTGGGTCATGGTCACTGGTAGACAGTGACTTTACAGTCACTGTTTTGCCTTTGTTTTCGTGCTGTTCGTGTTGGTTCTTCGTCCCATCTCTTTTCAAGTGCCGAGATTCCTTTTCTATGGCTCTTAGGGTGTTGAACAACCATCGAGAAAATCGAATTCAACCATGGAATTGATTGAAAACTTTTTAATTCATCATTTATGTTTACGGACTGTCTTTTGTTCAAGTCCGAAGAGGGTATCATAGGAAGCTAAAGTTGTGTTATTCTAAACCCATAGCTTTCAAAGAACAAAATGAGGCTCAAAGGGGCTTGTTCACAACCTTTGTAATGGCCAAGAAACCCCCCCAAATGAGAAAAACAAAGATAACAACGTCATTCTTCGAATAGATATCAATGCATGGACATGATTCTTTCTTTAGCCACCCCCTCTTCTCCTCCTCCTTTGAACCTTCTTTCTCACCTTGGTAATTGAGAAAAGGAGGGGAAAAGGTCGCGGAATGCTGCTGCCCTCTTGCTTGAATGCTTTTGATTGCCTTTTGTGTTTTTGAAATTCTCTATGTATTCACTGTGTCCTTCCTTCAAACACTACCCCTTTTAGAGAGCCTTCAAGTCATTATTGGCGGTTCCAGGGAGTTGAGGGGAGTTATGGGAAGTTACACTTCAAAAGGAAGTGGAGAAAAATCGTCCAAAACTGCAGGAAGTGTCCTTTGGGGGTCCGTGACCACGGCCCAATTGTGAGCTTTTGTATTTATGACCCGTTTTCGCCTGTTTGGGGCCCAAACGAAGTCCAATCGCCACGAAACCTACATGGATGCTTCTTGACACTATTTTGAGGATGTCATAAAAGTTTCAGCTCATTTTGACCATCTGAAGTTGGTCAACTCCCTTGATGAACAGGCCGCGGTCACGGACAAGGCCCCATTTCGGGCTTTTGCATTTGTGACCCGTTTTCACCTGTTTGGGGTTCGAACGAAGTCCAAGCTTCACGAAACTTGGAGGGATGCTTCTTGACACTATTTTGAGTGTGTCATAAAAGTTTCAGCTCGCTTTGAACATTTGAAGTTGGTCAACTCCCTTCATGAACAGACCGCAGTCACTCCCAAGGCCTATTTTTGGACTTTTGCATTTGTGACCCGTTTTTACCTGTTTGGGGTCCGAACAATGCCCAATCTTCACGAAACTTGGAGGGATGCTTCTTGAAACTATTTTGAGTGTGTCATAGAAGTTTTAACCTGAGTTGACCTTCTGAAATCGGTCAACTCTAGTTGACTTTTCATGAAAGTGGGCCTTTGTTTCGGTTGTTTGAGGCCCAAATGACCTTGGTTTGGTTTGAAACTTGGAGGGACTGACGTCAGGAACATCTTGGAGTATTCCTCTGAATTTCATCAATTTTGGACATCGGAAAGCAGGACTTTGGTCAGTGACCCCATGGCTTGGGGGGGATTGACCCCAAGTTGACATGCTGTAGCTTTTGGGTCAAATGATGTCTGTTTATCTTAAAACTTTGTAGGGCCTCTCTTGGGCATAATTTTAGTTTCTTTTGAGAGTTTCAATTGGTTTGATCTTTGCGAGGTGTCACTTTGTACTGAGACCCACAGATCACAGTATATAACCATCTAGATCGAGTTTGGATTCGAATGATGTCCAAATGCTCTGAATCCTTGAAGGATAGTCTTCAAATATACTTGAAAGCATTTCATTGAATAGGAGATTGCTTCGACATGTGGAAGTGTCAGGTCCCACAGTGATTCTCAAGAAGCTAACAGACAGCCTTCGAAGCCTAACTTGAACTGAGATGAGGTCCAAATGCTTTAAAAACTTTGGAATTTTATAATCCAAAGCTTGTAGTATCTTTGTTGCATTATTTGTAATTTTTTATGGGTCAATAGTAGTGTACATGTGGAAGCAATCAACATCATCACACATATAAAAAATAAGAAAACCATGCAACCATGACACAGAGATTTTACATGGTTCACTATAAAGGCTACTTTCAGGAGCTATGAGCATCTTGCTTGATTTCACTATGAAAGATACCGTGCAGTTCATTACAAGGACTCTCTTTCCTTAATACTTAGCTCCTCAATCTTCATAGCTCTTAATCTTGCTCTCATAGCACCATGTCATATGTGGTGTGTCAACACCACGGGGAAGAGAACTCATACCTCTCTATACACTACATGACCCTACGTGGTCTACACCATGGGGAAGAGATCTGTCATATCTCCTACACCAAGTCTAGGGTCACATTACATGAATATATAATGTCTGTTTTCTTGGCCTCCAAGAAAGCCCCGGTACAAAGACTAAATTACCCTTGACCCTAACTGGTCATTGACTAAACCAATGAATCAATCCAGCTAAACCAAAATACAAGACATAAACCTAACAGGAATTTGGCATGCTGAGGTTTCTCGGATATGATCTGACATCTTGTCCCTTGGAATTTAAATGTAATGTTTCTTTGAGAGCTTGTTATTGGTATTAAAAAAATAACTCTTCCCACTCGAGAGTTTTAAAAAAATAGTAAAAATACGAAAATACCCCCATCCTCCTCTCTTTTTCCCCTCCTCCACATCGTCCTCTAGCTCTGGCTCTGACAACAATCAACGGTGGAAACCGAGGGAACAACCCCTCCTTCCCTCTCTCTTCCGTTCCCCATCTCCCCCTCCTCCCTTCTCTCTCCCTCCCCCTCTTTGTTCTCTCCTCTCCTTATTTGTCTCCCTTTCTCTCTCTCTCCCTCTCCCTCCTACTCTCTGTTCTCTTTCTCTCCCCCACCCCCACCCCCTCCCTTTTCTGCCCCCTCTCCACCCCTCCGCCCCTCTCTCTTCTCTATGTCCCTCTCCCTCCCTCTCTTCCTCTCATGCCCCCCCCCCCCCCCACCACACTCTATGATCTCTCTCCCCCCAACCCCCTTCCGCCTCTGCCCCTCGTTTCTCTCTGTCCTTTCCCTCTCCCTCACCCTCAATGATCTCCCTCTCTACCAGCCCCTCCCTTCTCCTCCCCTCTCATTTCTCTTTCTCTCTCTCCCTCTACCTCTCCCTCCCCCTCTTTGTTCTCACTCTCTCCCCCACTCCCTCCCTCCTCCATCCCCTCTCCACCCTCCGCTCCTCTCTTTCTCCCACACAGTCTCCCTCCTCCGGCCCCTCCCCCTCTCTCTTCCCTCTCTCCCCCTCCCCCTCTCTCCACCTAAACAGTGGAGAGAGAGAGAGAGAGAGAGAGAGAGAGAGAGAGAGAGAGAGAGAGAGTGGCGGTGGGGTGGGGAGGGGGTGGGGGAGAAAAAGGACATAGAGGAGGGGGGGAAGCAAGAGGGAGAGGGAGAGAGAGAGAGGGAATAGAGAGGGTGAGGGAGAGAGAGGGGAGGAGGGGGAGGTGGGAAAGGGGAGGGGGTGAGGAGGAGGATGGGCTTGTTTTGGTATTTTCATTGGATTTTTTTTTCAACTCGAGTGGGAAGAGTTTTTTAGAATGCCAATAGTAAGCCTCTTCTTTGACCATAATTCTAAATCTCAACCACTTAAAAAGTTTCAAATAACCTTTTAGAATTTCATCCTCTATACATTTAGTTGGAATTCAAGTAATCAGCCAAGAAAAGGAATTTGAAATTTCACCTCAAGAAAATAACTTCTAAAAAATTTAAAATTCCTTTGTACATAAAATTTTGAAATTCTTCTAAAGAAGCAGGCCTTCAGAATTCATTTCCATTCAAATAATTTGCCGGCCTTACTGCGGAAATGAACAAGAGGAATACGTGTTGTGATTAGGTTCCACTCACGTACCATCACAGATTGCCTCCAGTCACACTTGCCACCAATAATGTTGTAGTAGGCCACAGTAAGTGGGTTGGGTTAGCATTGTTGTCGTCCCCGTTTAACTTTAGTATTGCTCTTTTACCAATGCATCTTGGTTGAAGATGGCCACGCAAGCAACTTGGATAGGAGTTCTTTCTACACCCACCATATATATTCTTCTACCCGAAAGCTATGAAGCAGTTGAGGAACCGCTGAGGAAAATGAACTTGATCCTACGTCCTCCATGAGACACGTCAGCCTTCATTCGCTGCAGCAGTTGTTGCAATTTGTCAATGAGTTCTCTTCCAGTAAAAAACATGTGTTCCTTCTTCCTCAACAATTGCGGTAGAAATGGTTCGCCCTCTCGTCTCACACTTCAAATGCCAAAAATCCTTATTATCACTCTCAATCGACAAATGCTCTGCTCAACAAAAACACCATTCATCACCATCATAGAATACCATTCAAATATTTTTGCCATGCTTAATTGGTTGACCGGCTGACCAGAAGATGCCACTGTGAGTTTTGGAAGATCCAACCCTTCACCATCTCTGGTTTTCCCCTAACTTCATTTTTTTCATAAAAAAATTGATTTCTAAAATTTTAATGTCTGACCTTTATTATTATTTTTTTCAATATTGCACCTTTATTCAAAGAAATGGATTAAATTATAGAATCCATCATCCTTTATCTATGATAGAACCCAAGAACTACAAAAAGGAGTTGAATGTTGCTAATCCAATGTGACTAATATCATGTTAGGATATTCCTTCGATATTAATCTTCTATCATGCTTTGTAAGTTTTAAAGATGTGCGATGATGGAGTAGACTAGATAATGGATGAGAAATGCTGTACGTTATAGATAGCATTCTAATATGTTATAATTGATGATTGATAAGAAATTAGGTAATGCTTTAAATCCACATTCTAAACTGTTATTTATACTGCTGTTGTAGATTATTCGCTGATTGAAAAAGAAACCACCATATAGATTAGTAATAATAACAAGAAAAGGCTTTGCAGACTACATGTGGACAAGTTGAAGGGGCTCATCATGGACACAATTGGAGATAAACCGTAGATATTTCATTTCTTCTTTTAAGATCTCTCTTTTTTTCCAGTAAATAAAACTTTTCTTTAAAAAAATAAAAATTCCCCGTTAAAATTTAGTGACTTTCTATTAATTGGTAATAAATTTTAATAATAATTTAAAATAAATATTCAATTAGCACGAAGTAATTCAGATATTTATATATAACTATTGTTTTCCGACAGCATAGAATCACTGGGAATCTAATATTGGAATGTGGGTTTGTAATAAATTTTTTTGTCCAAGCCATAAAATCATTTTCTCAATTGGCTCTAATATCGGAGTTTTTTCTTCTATTGTACTTTGAAATAAAATAAGGAGAGAATTTTAATAACACAAACATACAAAAATATATTTACGAACTTAATGGATTAGCTTTTGGATAATAATCTAACTAACCAACCACATTGAAAAGTATAATAAAACTTAAGACTCATTATTAATATTTAAATTCACGAAAAAAATTTTGAAGCCACACCATGTATTGCTACATTGCTTATCATGAATAATTTACTAGCTGTGCATTATACATGCATGATAAAATAATGATTAATTTTTATATAGATACCAAATTATATAATTTTTAATTTGATTTCTCAGTTGGTTCTGAGTCTAATTTTATATTTTTTAATTGTACATTGGAACAAAATAAGGAGAGGATCTTAATAATATGAATGTAGAAAGTTATATTTAGGATAACAATCTATGTACCAAAAACACTCTTAATTTTTTTCTTTAAACACACTCATTTAAATATCATTAAATGTCATGATAAGGATGCAGGAAGAAGTCACAATAAATAGGCTGCTCATTCACTCAATTTATATTTTTAATAAATTATTAATAGTTTCTTGACAAAATTACTGAAAAATCACGTTGGTGGGCCACTTTACAAAATCATACCCACTAGCAATTCGGAATCAAGAAAGGCCCCATGGGGCTATTTTCATTTTTTTTAAAATTTTTCTCGTGCAGTGACGACATCATCACTCGAGATCCATACCCACGCAGGTTTTTATAGTTTTCTTCTTCCCTAAAGTCTTCTTTCTTCATTCGTCTTCCCAACTCAGCTCTGCTCTAGCGAACCTTGAGGTCGTGCCTCCTTATCATTCTCATCATTCTCTTTATTGAGTGCATTTGTAAAATTTGGTGTCTTTCCAATTGTCTTCTTTTCTAATTATAAGGTTACGTTTTTTTTCCTAATCTTTTGTGAGTATCTTTTGTGGTAATTGCTTTGAAATGTATTTTATATGCTAGCAATCTACTCAAGATTTGAAAAGAAAGTATTTCCTATCCATTGCAAACCCCACGTTTGGATTTTTTTTAATTTTTGCGTTATATTAAATTTCCTTAAATGTGGATTATTCCTAGATTTTTATTTGAAGTTCATGTGCGTCTAAGAGATATGATTTTTCCATCTATATTGTATTTTAATTTATTTTATTTTTTTGTGTTTGTGTGTTGGGGATTTTGTGCTTGTTAAGATTCTAGGGTTTTATATGAGTTTCTTACCCTTTTAATGAAACTACGATCCTGATTTTGCTTTATAGCGTTTTGTATGAATTTTGAACTTCCATATTTTTCACATTATGTATAAAATTTAATGTTTTTCGTTACTTATACAATGAAATGAGTAATAACGAGGTTGTAGTGATATTCCACTTTGACGGTGATTTTATCTTTGATATTGTACATCCTGTGTACAATGGTGGAAGGTAAAAACTGAGGCTGCTAGGAAGGAGTATAACATTCTCTTCTTTGTTAAAAGTAGCACTTAAAGCATCTATATGGAAGGCATATATTGAAGAATTAAGCATTAAGTATCTTCACCACAATAGTCGCGTATTTTTATTGGTTATTTTGGAAGATGACACTGATATTAGGGACATTTTTGAAGCAACAAGAAATGTGGTTCCCAGTCTACAAATGTATGTGTCCAAGCATTTGAACATTGCACAGAATCGAGTTGACAGTCCATTGAGGTATGTGTTTGATTTTATAAATTTGAAAAACTAAAATGGCTAAAACTTTTTGTTTATCATTTTTTTTTTCTTTTTTTTATGAATGTGTTCAAGGGTGAAGAGGAATGATATGTAAGAAGGAAATGTGATCGCCTCAAGTTTGGAAAGAGAAAGCAGCAAAAGAAAGAAGGTCCGAGAATATTCTACATTTAATCATTATGAAGACACTGATATGCATGGAGGAAATATGTGCACCTCATCCTTAATAAATATAAATAGGAAAAGAAAGAAGGTTCAGAAATATCCTATAGTTTATCCTTATGAAGACAATAATATGCATTTTAATACTGCATGCAAGAATATTTCAGATGATTATCTTACAGGAAGTGATTATGATGGTGTTCACATTGTAGGGGGTGAGGAAGCAGGCCCATCATATAGTCTATGTGGTAATGATGAATTTACAGGGGTAGATGAAAATTCAAATGGTATGAATGTTAAACATATTAATAAAAGAATGACAAATAACACATCACATCAACCAAGTCCGAATAAAAAATGAAAGTTTAGAGGATACAATGGTGCTGACTGAGTTTACAATTGAAATTAGAGTAATTCGGCAAGGGAGATGTGGATAGGTCGTGTGTTTCAAGATCGTGAAAGTTTTAGAAGTACTATTGCAAAGTATTCAATTTACAATAATTCCACTCTTAAGTACTTGAGGACAAACGTGACAAAAGTGATAGTGTCTTGCAAAGATGACCACTGCCCTTGGCATGTACATACCTCCATTATTGATTCTGATTTAAAATTTAAAGTACGGACATATAACTCAAGGCATACCTGTTCTCATTCAATAATGTGGATGGCACATCACCAAGCGTCTGCGAAGCTTATTGAAGAATTCATTGAGGATAGAGTTCAATTGAATAATAAGTTTAAGCCTAAGGAAATTATGCGTGAATACCAAAAAGAATTTGGTGCACGTATTACTTACAGGAAAGCACATATAGCTAAAGAAATGACACTCAATAAAGTGCGAGGATCATACAAGGAGTCATTAATCTTCCTTCTTTGTTATTGCAAGGAATTGTGCATAAAAAATTTAGGTACCATAACCAACATTGACACCACAGATGATGATCGATTTAGAAGGTTTTTTTGGGCATTTGATCTATATATTCGTTCCTTTTTATCATCTATGAGGCCCATGCTAGCTGTTGATGGATTACACCTTAGGGGACAGTATCCTAATATCTTATTAGTGGTAGTGACGTATGATACGAATCACAAGTTTTTTCCATTGGCATTTGCATTTGTGGAGGCTCAGGGCCATGATAGCTAGGAGTGGTTCCTTGCAAATTTGTCCATGGCATTAAAAAATCTGAGGAATTTGACAACTGTGTCGGACCGCCAGAAAGGCTTTCTGCTTGCAATAGCAAACATAATTCCTAGTGCACGGCATTGTCACTGTTGTCATCGCATTGCTGAAAATATTAAGTTAAGCTTTGGTGATCATGCCATAGTGATGAAATCTTAAAAAGCAGCAAAGGCTAGTAGACCATGTGAGTATGAGGTTTATATCAATGACATCCACACTGTAGACGAAGGAGCCTACAATTATATTCAAGAAATTGGAAGGCAACATTGGTCAAATGCATTTGTTTATAATCGACGGTATGACATGTTAACCAGAAATGCTGCTGAGTGTACTAAAAGCCTCTTGAAGGACAATAGAGTTTTGCCAATTACAAAACAAATTGAAGAGATAATGGTGAAGATGATGGAGTTCTATTAATGAAAACATCGAGAAGTAGAAAATATCACCACTCGATTGACTCCTTATGCACAAAAATCATGACCAATTGATTAAGTAGGTGGGTTGAGCCTAACATGTTTAAGGTTGACTGGGCTGATCTAAGCACTTGTGGCCCATGTCGGGCTGGGTTGGATAGGGATTTGCGTTTAAGTTGGACTGGGCTTGGAAATGAATCAGCCTAGCCTGGCCTGGTCTGGCCATGAACACCACTGCCCCCATTTTGGCATCCTCAGTCCATTGCAGTTATTCAACTTTTTTTTAGATGTCATCACTCCAGTGGTGGTGTTCAATTTGACTGAAGTGTATTTTTGGTTCATATATATTCAAGGTTGGATGACATGAATGGCTTAGATTTATTAGATGTTTTGCTAAGTGGAAGCATGCGCTTATAGTCAGAGTCAGAGTTAGCTACATGAATTGTACGTACATTCGAATGCGAAATGTATGAGGAAGCCAAGTGAACTCAGATAATATGTGAACTCATTTGAGAATAGACTTGTTATGCCTAATCAAGCTACGCGAAAGCCAGGCTTTGCTATAAGTGATTCTAATCATGGATTCCATTTGTTATATGCTCTGAATGGCTCTAATAATTTACCGTGCAAAATCTCAATTTTGAGTAAGCTAGACTCAATTTGTTTGTTGCACTTAGTTGTGGTGCAATAATTTGGAAAACATGTGTTCCATTAAAACTGAACCTGCCCCCACTTAAAATCAAGTTAAAATGTGAACTCAAATTGAAAGACTATCTCAAATCTAAATTTCTAGATTGCAGTTCAATGTATATACAGAGGAAGAATAAAAGAATTAACAAAACAAATCAATCACACGGATAAGAAGAAGGCACGGAAGTTTTTTACATGGAAATCCTACTCGAGAAAAACCACGAGTCCTATGTGAATAAGAAAAAATATTATAAATTGAACAATTACAAAATATACACACAATCTCTTTCTTAGCCTCTGCAACCTAAGGATTATAGTTCCTCTTGCACAACTTCATGTTGTCAGGACGCTGCGCCATTCATTTCTCTCCACATTTGATCTCATTGATCTTCTATGAAACAAGACAATATTCTATGAAGAAGTAGAAGCAATATTTTCTAGCACTCAGCAACTTAGCACAGTCTCTCAATAGCTACTCTAGAGAAGCAGTGCTCTTTCAATTAGGTTTTCTGACTTTAGAATAATAAGAGAGCCTTAAAGTTGAGAGAGAACTCATTTAAATAACCTACAATTCATACCTTAGAGTTAAGATTTGTATAGAATACAAAATAGCAATCCTTGCACAAATAAAAAATAATTCGCAAAAAGGAAAGTGAGTTTCTGTCGATCATCAGCTCAAGCGTGTGAAATAAACATCCAATTATTTTAATTTTGCAAAAACTTCTGTCAAGCCTGCTTGAGCGTTTAAAACCTCACCTTGAGCTAAGCTTGGAAAGTTATGCCTGGAAGTTTGAAAATTCAAATCCATCCACTTGAACGCTCGTGAGCATCCGCTCGAGTGCATTCCTTGCATTTCTTCACTTCAACTCTTCTTACGACACGGACCACACTCCATTCTGAAAGAAATATAAAATTACAACTCAATAGACGCTGAATTTTGTCCAACCTATGAATCAACCAGCTCTAAAATATCCTAATAGAAACCCTACTCAAATGTTTAGCATCAAATCATTTCTCTTGTAAGTTGAATTTATGACCTCTTGGCTTGACCTATGCATGACCTATTGGCTCAACTTAAGATTCGTCAGCCCTTTCCTTTATAAAAAAAAGTGTCAACTTGAACCCATAATTAAAATGATGGTTTTGTGTTGGGTTGGTGGATCATGGTATAATTAATCAGGCTCATGTCAAGGTTTGAGGGTTGATTAGCACAAACGAACTTAGGTTGCCTTAGACTCAACTTGAACCTAACCCATGTATTAGTTGAATTGAAAACAAGAACTAGAATTCAATTTGAAAGTTAAAAGTGTCAACCGGAATCCTTAAATAAAAGGACAATTTGGAGTTGGGTTGGTGGATCATAATGCAATAAGTTAGGCCGAGTGTGAGAGTTGTAAAGCAAAAGTGGATGTGATCTAAACCTACCAATTCAATCATTGTGTAAAAAATATCAACGTGAACCTAACCCAAAAGCATGACTAGTAGCCTAAAATGGGTTCAGGTCAAGGGCAGGCCCACATTATGGCAAGTAGGTGTAGTCGCACCCATTTGATTTGGGAGACTCCCATGATAGGGTATTGGTAGTATGGTGAACGCCCTACCTTCAAAATACATTTCACCCCATGCTTGAGGCAAAGAGAGAAAAATAGAGAGAAAGAACGGTGAGAAAGAGAAAAGAAGAAGAATAGGAAAGAGAATAAGAAGAAATGATAAGAATTAGAGGAAAGATAGAGGAAGGAAGAAAGAAAAAGCAAAGTGAAAAAGGAAAAGGAATTGTAAAAAATGAGAAAATGGGGGATTTGGAATCTTTTCGGAATGAGGGAGGTGGATTTGGGGTTTTGTTATGTGCATGTGAGGTCCACATTTGGTAATCATAATGGTAGACAAGATGAGTGAGAATAAGAGAGGAGAGGAGATGACAAGGTTGATGAGAGAACTAGGTTTTGATTTAGTGGTGATGAGGATGAGTATGATTCTTTGGGGTAGCTCTTATATGTAAACTTACAATCTCGGAAAATCCGTTATGGGGCCCACAAAATGATAATATGAACCATTCAAAATGAATATCAACACTATGGGGCCCACCAAATGATAATATGAACCATTCAAAATGAATATCAACGCCTTCAATAACATTTTGTAGAGTCTCATTTTAATAGAGGTAGGTCTTTTCATTTAATTGAGTGCACAATGGAAATGTGATTAACTCTATAATAGGCACGAATCGTAGGCCTACTTAGAGATAAGCCGGACCGTTTAATATGAATCTCATACCCCTTAGAGATGTATGCTACAATTTCATAACAACAAGAGTGGGGCTCACTGTCCAATTGAATATATGAATGACTAAATTTTTTAATTGATCATCGTCCGCCCCACTCAAACTAAAATCCTGCTCGGCCACTAATTCTGACTCGAGTTTATTGGTTGGATTGGCAGGCTGCCTCCTCTGCGTTACCTCAGGCCAATGGACTCTTGGGCCATTTGAATCTGCAACAGTATAAACCGAGGGGGCGCTAGTTGACCTTTAAAAAAATTCTACGTTCAAGAGTCCAAATCGGTCTCACTGGCAGTTGAAAAGAGGGACATTCCATCGGTTGAGAGCTAATGAATGTGGAGTCCAACACGTATTAACGGTCTCCATTTCTCTCCTGTATTGTAGAAACCGTTTTTCTCGATGTCTCCCCTTCTCCCATTTCAGCACTATCGAGGAGAAAAATAACAGATAAGTCTCTCTCTCCATATTCCCCTCTAGGAGAAAAAGAACACACAAGTCTCTCTCTCTCTCTCTCTCTCTCTCTCTCTCTCTCTCTCTCTACATATTTCTTTCTTCATAGGGAGGAGAGAGACGCCATTCTATCTTCAATCTTTTAGACACCTCCATCCTCATTAAGAGAGAGATACCACCATGCCTAGCAAGCTTCGAAAAGCCATAGCAGTGGTCAAGGACCAAACAAGCATCTCCCTCGCAAAGGTCTCCAACAACAACAGCTCACACCTCGACGTTGCCGTCCTCAAGGCAACCACCCATGATGAGGTCATTGAAGACCGCCATGTCCATGAGGTGGTGGTCCTCACTTCCTCCTCCCCACGATGTGCCTCCGCTTGCGTCCACGCTCTCGCTCGCCGCCTTGCCCGTACCAAGAATTGGATGGTCGCCCTCAAGTGCCTCACCCTCACCTTCAAAATCCTCCAACAGGGCGACACCCATTTCGCCCAAGAAGTACCCCGCACCATGAAGCGTGGCACCACCATCCTCAACCTCTCCAACTTCTGTGACGACTCAAATTCTAGTCCTTGGGACTACACTGCCTTTGTCCGCACCTTTGCACTCTACATTGAGGAGCGGCTTGGATGCTCCCTCGTGGGGAAGCTGCATGAATGGCATTGCCATGGAAACCAGCGCGTCCCTGACATGAAGGTGGATGTCCTATTGGACAGGATGGCCAACTGGCAGCGATTGCTCGACCGAGTACTTGCTACCCGGCCCACCGGTTCGGCGAGGAGCAACAGACTGGTGCAGAGCTCCCTCCACTCTGTGGTGAGGGAGAGCTTTGGTCTATACCGCGACATCGCTGATGGTCTCACTGTCCTATTGGAGAACTTCTTGCAGCTTCAACGTCGTCCTTCCGTTGAAGCTGCCCACATCTGCATCAGGGCCTCCAAGCAATTCGATGAGCTTGCAGAATTCTACACGCTCTGCAAGCGCCTTGGCATTGGCAGCCGGTCTGAATACCCAAGTGTAAAGAAGATATCAGAGAAGGTTTTGGAGACCCTCGAGACGTTTCTCAAGGATGATGAAAAATCTCATCACAGAGGCAATTCAAAGGGAGAGCCCGAGTTTCCCCTTCGAAGGGAAGAGTCCATGGTAGGGCTTCATAGTCCCTATCAAAATATGGAAGAGAAGAGAGAGTTGGGGTCTCAGATACGTTCCCCAGAAGAGGATTTTAAAGATGCGAATGAAACAAATGCAAGCATGTCCTCATTGGGTAACCAAGATAGCTTCAATGATTTGTTAGATATGACAAATGCAACAGACACATGTGAGCCGTCTTCCAGGGGCGGGGAAGATGACTTATTCAGCCTTGATTCAAGTTCAGATATTGTATTGTTTGAGGATAGAAACAAACAACGGGCTACTCAAAAGAACAACTCATGCATGGATCTAGCGTTATTCAATGAAGATCTGCAACAACCTCCTCAACAGCCAGGAATACAACAATCCATATCGGCTCCTTACTCTGGTCTGGATCTAGGATTGTTTGATAATGGGTGGAGCATGTCACAGCAGGAGCAACAATTAAAACCAACATCACCATCACCCATTACCACTATTGCAGAGGAAGGCTGCTGGGAGATGGTGCTTGCAGAGACGTCTAGCGATGCGAACCAAGTGAATCATAGTGGAGAAGGATGGGAGCTGTCTCATTTGGACAATTTTCATCACTACCAAAATCCATTTCTGCAGGGTGGGGGTGAAAGCAATCCCTTTGCAATACCACAAATGGGATCTCTACCTTCTCCAACTTTCAATGCTAAGAACCCTGATCAAGCTTCCAGATTGCCACCAGAAGCAGACCCCTTCTCACACCTATACTGCATGGCTTCGCCGACCCACAGTCATAGTTATGATATATCATCTGCAAAGTCACCAGTTGCCATTCACTAGCAACATAAATGTTGTAACAGTAAGAGTATTCCCCTAAATGATGGATCAGATCATTCATTCATCCTTCAGAGTGAGAATTAGAGCTAATTTTGTTAATAGTGAACAAAAGTTGAGTGCAGTTTGGGAGGAAAAGTTTGTGAGGGAGAAACTGTGAATAAAGGTGCAAAGAATGCTCAAGGAAGGAGTTTGAGGAAATGGAATTTTGAAAATTCAAATGTAAATTTCTGTAAAATATCTTGGCTTGGAAGGCAATTGAGAAATCTCCATTTGTGAAGGGGTAGTGAATGTAGAAAGCTCTCTCAATGCCTAATAGATGTAACTCGAGCGAGTGTATGAATTAAATAATAGTACTAAAATTGTGCTTATAAAATGCCCAGGACTTCTTTTTTTTTTTTTTTTTTTTAAACTATTGTGTTCTTGTTTATTGATGTGGTCAGACCTTCCAAAGCAAGCTTACCTGCTTTCCAACAAAGTGATATCAAAGCATAAGGGTTATGATAGTGAATGAGAAGGTGCATTTTCCAAAGCATGACTATAAGACTCGGTGCATCCAAAGGTGACTTTTCTTAGCCCTCAAGATGCATTAGATTGTTACTAGAATTTTATGTTAAGCCTGGACACCTCAAGATAACGCCTCTTTGACTCAAAAAAGCCAAAAGGAGCCGCCTCGACGTTGAAGAAACAAGGACAAGGAAGCTTCTTTCTTATTAACACCAAGGAATGGACGAATCTACATTGGAGAATCTGGGTTTTTCTTTTTGGTTTTTGGGGTCTTTGCTTATGGGTTATGTTTATTGGTTCTGCTCGTTCCTGTTTCTCTGTGGTCGTTGATGTTGTCTTTGTTTTGCAGCAAGTTTCAACCTAAGCTAAAAAAACCTACATTGGAGAAGATTGCAAGAGCCATCTCATAAAGATTTTCTTCCTCTTAATTTTTTGTTTGTTTTTAAAACCTATTTCCTTGCGCACCTCATCTGCACAACTTGCAGATCGATGATCCTTGACAGTTTTACACCATTTGAAGAACAAAATGTACATTAGAGGATCAATTTGTCACAATAAATGATAGTACACTATTTACTAAAATGTATAAAAAGCAAAAATCAGAGACAAAAGTTCTTAGATATGAACCTTTCTCATAAAAGAACCACTTATGCAACGATGTACAAGACAACAAATTGTCACAATAAACAATACACCATGTCCTGTATATACAAGCCCCAAGCCATACCATGCTGAACCCAAACTCCGTAAAAAAAAAGGGGTACAAAAGATATTTATGAATTGAGACGTGCTCCTTCCTAAAACTGTTGACATAATAAACACCCTGTTTTAAACTTGAGCAAGATTAAAACCTGTTTCCAAGACCAATGTCATGGCCCGATTCTATGAGTTAGTGATGGCAGTGTCTGGGTGGTAGTGCAGCATCTCCATCCACATCATCTCCCTGATCACCTCTTCACTAATGTTCTCATCCACATTTAGATCATCAATTGGTGCAGGAGCAGGTAAAATAGAATTTGAGTTGTAGAAAGAGGACATGTAAGGGTGCTGGAGGGCTTCGGTGACACCAATTCTCTTCGATGGATCAAATACAAGGATCTTCTGCAGCAGGTCAACGGCACGGGGATCTGCACTGGGGTAGAGATGGGCAAAGGGTGTCCCTCGAGAATATGGGAGGCACTTGATGTACTTGCAAGCCTGGGGTTATCAATGAATTTGAGGTCGGAGTCAGGTATGCCGCCTAGGACACTGACAATCAGCTTGAGCGGGTTGAGACAATCAGTGCCTCGCAAAATCGGTTTCCGTCCAAGCAGTTCGGCAAATATGCAGCCAACAGACCATATGTCAATTGTGGGGGGGGGGGGGGGGGGGGGGGGGTCCGTACTTGTCACAGGATAGAAGTAGTTCAGGGGGCCGATACCACCGGGTGACAACATATTCAGTCATGAACTGGCCCTTGCTGTTTCTGGCACGCGCAAGACCAAAGTCACAGATTTTCAGGTCAAAGTTGGCATTGACAAGGATGTTTCCAGGTTTGAGATCGCGGTGAAGGATGTTTGCTGAATGTAGATACCTTAGGAAGTAACTGGATGATGCAAACATAAGAAGCTTCAGTTGGGGTTTGTATTAGGTTGGCTGTGCTTAAAATTTCCAGATGAGAGTAATTGATAGTACATTGGTAAAAGTTACACAATGAGGTCAGAAAAGAAAATGGAAACTAGATATTGTGTGTTCTTGGATGTACCACAAGTCAATCAGTGTGAGTACTTCAACAGAACATGATGGATAACTATAAACTATGTAGTTGTAGGTATATTCTTCTTTCCTGAACTTCTCAAATCCAAAATCTGTTTTGCAGAACAGAATGATTTGGGCTCGCAATGCACAAAACACATCCATCTGTTCTGTCAAAATATTGAACTTCTTCGAATTTGGGTACACATAAGTACCTCAAACCACACAAAAATAAATAAGTTATAAAAATAGTATATTAGTAATTGAGTGATATTATTATATCAGGCTGTGCTTTTGACTTTTATCTTTAATTAGTGGTTCCTCATATAAATCTTTACATAAATTCAGGTATCTTGACATTTTTTTAAGCGACAAGCAATAATTCAAATTACATAGTCTATGGAAATCATTTTGAAATACTGCAACAAAATGCAAATAAAAAACTCAATGATAGCAATTTTAACCTGGAAGAGGAAATATTGACAATGCTCATTCAAAAGTGCCTGAGAGGACTTGATAATCTGATGTAAATCTGAATCCATGAGTTCATAAACAAGATAAACATCCTTGAAACTTTTTCTTTGGACTGGCATCATGATATCCTTCAAAACAATGGCATTCTCATGCCGAAGATGTCGAAGAAGCTTTAGTTCTCGTAAAGTTCGAAGTGCATCAACTCGATTCTCAAAGGCATTCTTTATCTTTTTAATGGCAACTTTCTCATTTGTCTCTTTATTTATTGAAGAGCAAACAACACCGTACGCTCCTCTTCCAATAGGCTTGATTGGAACATATTTAGTATCAATTTCGAATAAGGTTTTCGACATTGAATAGTAATGTTTCCCTTGTTCTGCAATCCCATTGGGAGGATCCACATAGGTTGCCATTCTCTAAAATCAGAGCCAAACAAATGTCATGAATAATAAATTTTTCCTAGTACTCCAGAGAGTGAAAAAAAGGACAATTACAATCATGCAATACAATAGCACTACTGATCCATGACAAGGTCCACAAGAGCATCAAGTTGTTTGGCACAGATCAAACAATTAATTTTTTTAATCCAAAGCATACATAAAAGGAAACATAGTGTGTTTGAATCTATATTTTGGTGTTTTACTATTGCGTGGCTGTTCATCACTTCATCTAAGTAAAGGATTAATATATCATCAATACCATACATCATTTAAGCATGAATGCAGAACTCTTAATTTTGAAATATAAGTTGACTTGAACTGGCAACCCTCTAGTCACCAAAATGAGCACCTGCAATTTTAGTTGTGGGCTTTTCTCTTTAAGCATAAATAAGTTACATGCACCATGTTTAATCCATAGATTAGAGGATGTTTTAATGATTGAATAGTTCATTGATGTCATCATCAAAACACATAGATCCATGGAATAAAGGGTATTTCATGGTTGCATTGATTATGCATTTCAGATGAATTAAAAATATTTTGATTAATTAAATAACAACTTACACAATTAAGGTCCTAAACATTAACCAATTTTTAAGGAAATACAATGAAGATCCATAGATTAGGTGACAACTCCAGGGATCTAATGTGTTCTAATCAACATGATTTTTTATATTTAATGCATCACAATATTGAAAAAAGAAGTTATGTTATAATAATTATAGTGGAAATGCTTACTATAACCAAATGCATTAAAAACATGAAAGATTCATGGATCAAAGTCCAAATCTATGAATCTAGCAAATTGTTGTCATGTTTTCATATCAAACAGAACCATTTACAAAAAAGAAAAAGAAAAGAAAGTTTAAAGGACCCTGCCTTGTCCTGAAAATAGACTGCAGCTATTCTTGTATTAATATTAATATCAGTACCTAGGAATGAAAGTGCATCATATTGGCATCTATTATTGCTAATAGACAAAAGTTCCCTTAAAAATTAAATTTAGAAGACCAAAATTCTCATTTCATTTGCAACGCCGCTTCATTGAATCCCTAAGTTTTAGTTCACTATCTTCCTTGCTTTTGATAAGAATTGTAAGGAATGAGGGAAATTGATGCAGAGGTTAGTGTTGTAGATAGTGAGCCTGAAGACAGCTGGATCAAGTCGTGGGTTGTGTTCTTATTTTAAATGGGAGGAAATGTATAAATCTGGCTTCCATTGCCTCCATAGCATGTTCCTAGACCTTTCAAGAAAGACTACAACCATAAGAATTACAAGGGAGAAGAGCTCCTGTATACACTAGTATCTTATCATGTTGAGAAGCAGCTGTCACTAACTCTGAACAGGAAGCTGGAAAACAGGAGACAAGTTGCGCTAAAGCTGGTATAGCACCACCTATCAAGTGCCAATCCAAAACAAGCTAAATGACAGCTGCCCCGCCAACATCAAAATCAATAAAAATGAAAAAAAAAGCTTCTGTAATGAGCAGCAGAGCAGCTGCTCGTTTCCATTTCCATGGAAAGATGCCTGCATAGTGCATAGTGAAGACATCTAGAAGCAGGTTTTGCATCCCCAATGCTACATCAATCCCTTTTGTCCTTCCAATATCTCTGTTTCTCTACCATGAATGCTCGGACTTTGGAGTCCAAGCACAACCATAGAAAGTCAAGATTAATATGCAAGCTAGGTCTAGAAAAGGTGTATGATAGGGTGGATTGGGATTGTGTCCTCCATGTGATGTGTAAAATAGTGTTTGATGGTAAGTAGTGTGGCTTTGTAAGGAGGATTATAAGTAATTTGCATTTTCTCAATCTTGAGTAGGGGCCAAATTTATTATTATTATTTTTTTTGCTAAAAGTCATTTTTGTTCGTGTTGGTAAATGAAGTAATTAGATGATCGATGCAACCCAAGTTGTAAATCTTGTCCAGGGGTCCAAATGTGGCGCTGTTGTTCATTAGATAAGCAATTTGCAATTCACAATACTCTTTACCGTGCAACATATGAAGAACCAATAAAAAAAAATGTCAGTGTGATTCTTTGGTGTTTTGAAGTGAGGTCAGAATTGCAGATTAGTTTTTTCAAGGGTTAACTGATTAGCACAAACTGGAGGACAGGGACTTAGAATATTTGGGAGATATGATGGGCTACAACTATTTAGATTATTCTCTGTGTGGGCTCCATTGTCAAAAGCTTTTGCAATCCAGTACTAGAATGAATGGAGGAATTGTCCATATGGAAATCAAATTTCTTGTCATATGGATGGTAGCATGAACTCCAACAAGGAATGGAATGGAACTAGTTGAAAGGAAGTTCAGGAAGGTTCTAAACTTCTAATGGTACTTGTGATTCATGGTTGTGAATTGTGATCTGCAGGGTCTTCACCTATACTCCTCCAATTCCAATAGGAGGACATTCTCTAAATTTCTTAGAATCAATACAGATCAAACAATATTGCACTCAAAATCAACCAAAAGTCCTGAAAGCTCTAATCTTTTAGATTCATTTCCAACACAAAAGAGATTCATTGATAAATACCCAATAACTAAAAAGCATGCATCTTTACCTTAGAAAGGGTGGTGACCACTCCACAACCAAAGGCAAAAATACCAAAGTAGAGAGATTTCCACTTGCTTTCTTAGAAAATGCAGCCTCTTCTATCTTCCATCGATTACATCTAGTATCAGATTCCCTATTTTCCTTCTTCTTCTTGAATCCTTGTCTGTTTTCAGCTTCCCCTTGGGTCTCTGTGGATTCGAAATGTTCGTGTGAGATGCTGCTTTTGGAGAATCTCCATCGATGGAGAATGAGAGGGAGAGCTTCTCCCGTCGCCATGACGTGAGAGAGAGAGAGAGAGAGAGAGAGAGAGAGATGAATATTCTTGGCGTGGCGAAAAACACGTGCCTATCTACACTCTCGGAGCTGCATGTCAATGTGGTAGCGTTTTTCAACGAATAACCTGCCCTTAAACGAAAACCGCATGACTTGTTTACTTCATGTAATTGAATTCCCTCACGATTATCCAATCATTACTCAATAAATCAAATACTAGGAAAGCCAAGATTCATCTTCAATCCTCGCCCCATATCATTCACTCTTCTTATGTATGTTTAATTATTTGCCAAAAACTATCAAAACTAATTATAAGAAGCATGGCCCATACTTAGCACAGGTGATTGTGCTAGTAAATTCTTGTTAGGGTTGTACACGGATGTTTGATTATTTTAATATTTGAAGACTTTAGTTCTAAATAAGGTAAACATGGAACCTAGTTTTGGATGTGTGAGCAATTAGGATCGGGATTCGAAACTAGGTGCATAGGTTCGACCATTCAAATTCAGAAAAAAAAATCTCTACATGTTTTGACCTACCTAAAGATCTAAATACTCTTGCCCTTTTTGTTAACCGAATACTATGTGTACGGTCATATACGTCAAAATCAGATAACCCACATGCTGAAGGCTAAAGGTTAGAAGGTTAGACTGATGAGGGAAACCCTAAGTTATAAAAAAATAAATAATAAAAAAAAGGATCTAAATACAAGATGGTTACATTTACATATTAAAAATATATTTTTTTAATAGTTTAAAGAGTTTGACTTATGAAAGTCTACTTTGTTGTACTTATATAACATTTAATAGTCTCACCTATATATTATAATTTTTTAAAATTTGTTATCCTTTTATATTAATGCACTCTATATTTTATTTCGAGTCGAATTGAAACCAAATTTATAAATATGAAGTTGGGCTGGATCCACGTGGTTCCACCCTAGATCCAACCCCTTTGCATCTATTAAAAAAATATATGTATTCTATTCAAACCAACAGTCTCTAAGATTTCATTTATAAACACAATGCAACCACCAAGGACAATAATAACAGTATAGTAATAATAATAATAATAAAGAACATTTTCATCAAAAAAAAAAAAAGAACATAAAAGACCAACGCAAAAGAGCATTGAATGTTAAGTTTATGAATTTGCATCAATTATGCATCATTTTTAAGGTGGATTAGGGACTTAATTAGGTTAAATACATCATTATTCATTCAATTCCATTATTTCATGTATTTTCACCTAGAAATTGGAATTTGCACCATTTTTAAACATTTTTTGCATTAGTTAAAGAATGTTTGCAATTTTTCTTTAAAGAGTCTCAGTTGGAGTAGAAGTCTGTCCAAACGGATCCCTCTTCTATATAGGCTCTTCAATACTTTACTAATTAAATTAAAATGTGTAGAAAATGAAATTTGTAAGATCCACAAAACTGTAGGAATGATTTGGGTCCCATTGCTTGAAGATTTACACCCTTAGTTTATTTGCTTGTGGATTCTACCTGAAAATTAGTTAAGGCTTCCAGAAGCTCTTTTCTCATTCTATTGTATGAAAGAATATTCTTCTAACTTGCATAATAAATAACAACTACTGCAGAGATAGAGTCCATTACAAATTACAATTCAAAATTCAATCCCTTTTTTCTTAAAACAGTTTATCTTAAAATGGCTATAACTCTTAATCTAGATGTTGGATCGGCACAAATAACCCACTGTTGAAAAGTTCTTTTAGAGTAAATGCCCTTAAAGCCAAGATTGTACAAATTTGAGCTAAAATGAGAAAGCTATGGGCCTAAAAATTTTCATGTACATTTTAGGCAGGATTGTAATTGTATTCACACCTCCAAAGTATAACTGCTGCACATCCCTCTATGAAACTCATCTAAAGATTTAGTAAGAATTTCAAAAGCCTCCACCTCATCTTATCTTCAAGATCTCTCTCATCTCAAGAGATAAACCCAATCAACAAGCAGCAAATCTTATCTCTCAATCCACCAAAAAGAGGCCTAGATTTAATAAACCTGAGGAGCCAGAAAATTATAAAAGGAGGCCACCATGGGAGGCTCCTCCTTATTTCTAGCCAGATCTAGAAGTCCGAGATCTCTTTCTCCCTCTCTTCTTTGCCTCTTTTCCATCCATTAATTTCCAACTTTATTTAAAGGTATTCTAGAGCCTTATTCTAAAAATTAGGATTTAGAAGAGAGATTTCTAAGAGACTATTGTATAAAGAGAAGATATCAATGAAGTTACTTGTAAGATTTTTTGTAATAGTGGGCTGAGTTTCTGATTTGAGAGAAAGATGAAGTTAAGTATTTTCATATTCTAATTTATATTTGTTATTCTACTATATTCTGATTGTCTCATATTAATATGCTTTTAAAAGATAATAATAAATCTGTTTTTATGTCAAAGGCAAACCTTTGATTTATATTTGTAAATAATAAACTTTGATCATTTATACTTACTTTAATAGATTATGTTTAGATCTGTAGTTATCTTTGATAGCTTATACTTAGTTTGCTAGGTGATGCTTAAAATGTTCAATCTTTTATGAGGTGAAGGAGGTCTTCGGCATTGATTTTATTTTTCTTAATTAAAAATTGGTTTTGCCAATAATCAAATCATCCAGATCTGAAGTATTGATTTGTTTCCGATTTGAGTTATCTTAAGACAAAGAATTATTTTGCGACAAAGAATAAAATAATTATATAATTAAATTAATTATCTTGCTAGTGGATTCTGAATGGTCTGATTTGTTTATCTTATTATTTTCTGTATTTTTTTATTCACATCATATCAAGTTTCTTAATTTTTACTATGAATTTAAAAAAATTCAAAATTTCAAAAGTGTTCCCTGTGAGATTAACCTGTATTTGCCATTCTCTCAACAAAACAATTATACAGTTGTAGTTTTAAATAAATTGATTAAATTCACATCACTGAATCTATAGTACGTAAATCATATACCTTGGAAAGAAAACTTGGTTAAAACTTTTCATTTATTTTCTAAGTTTATCATTCTAACCACACTGTTTTGTAATTTAATCATAGGTTTTGCATTTTAATTGTTTTCAATGTTTCATTCATCTTAATGACCCTTTGTTTTGTTCATTGTTGCACAATGATTATGATCGCCATTGCAACCACATATTAGGGAGACTAAAATCATTGACGTACAATTATCTCTCATTCGTGTTTTCATCATATTATCAACACATCATTATGTTATTACTAGTCGTTCATTATAATGTTTCATATCTTAAAGTTTTAGAAAATGTTAGGATTTTTATATGTTGGCTAATTCATCATTTGAATAAAACCCTAAGTCCAATGAGTTGTGATTTTCTATTTATTTTAGAATTGATTGTGGTTGTGTCATCGAAAGAGTTGAAATGAAGAATTAAAGCAAAAAGGTCAAAGAAGTGAAAAAAAGCATTGAACCTAAAGAATGCTACAGGTAAATAGGAAATTTTGAATTTGGTACCTTAATAGAATTGGTACCTGATTGATCAGATGACGTACATATACCCACCGACCTATGCAAAATTGTTTCCTTTTTCTACTAGAATTGCTAGTTTATATTCTACATGAAGTACAACTTGGCACAAATTGTGGGTCATAAATAGAGTTTTTCTCTCAACCATAAAGCAAGGATCTCATTATTCTGAGTGAAGAATACTCATTGGAGATCACATCTTTTCTCTAGAGCAGCATTTGGAGAGTTGTGCTTAAACTTTGTGTTCTAGAGCTTTTCGCTTCTATATTCTTGTAGAAGATTGTCTTTGTTTTTAGCAAGTTTGTTCATCTTGAGTGGTTTCAAGACTTATTGGATCAAACGTGAAAAAGTTGAATAGAGTATGTGTCAACAGAACGAATTTCAATCCTTTAAGTTATGTGCAACTTGAAAATGGTAGTAAATAGATCTTGTAACATTTTATTCATGGTACTTAATTTGAGTGTGGATCGGTTTAGGTCCTATGGTTTTTTCCCGTTTGGGTTTTCCACGTAAAGATCCTGCATTCCATCTCTTGTAGTTGATTGTTGGTAACTTAGGTGTAACACTCCAACTCAGCTTGACCTCGTTTAGCGACTAATTAACGTTGCTTTAGTTGTTAATTGTGTTTTTCTTTTATTTTGATTTCGTTGCGGGTTATGAATAGGTAGTTGAGTTGAGTTTGACCTGGATTAGGTAGACCAAGCCATTTTTCGTAATTTTAGCTTTTCTAAGACGTGATCACTTTTGCATCATCTTGGTGTCAACACGTGTCTTTCGTTGAGCTCGTTAACTTCCATAACTACGTCGTTTCGAACCAATGTCGTATGAATCCATTGGACCCGGATTTGACTCGAACTATAAATTGTTTATGAATTGGACTTTCTTGCAATTTGGCCTCTAATCTTATCTTATATAAGAGTCATTCCACCGACTCACTTTCTTCTCTTCTCTCACGTTCGTCTCTATCTCTCTCTCGATTTTCCTCTTTCTCTTCTCCTTGATTCAGTCAAGCTAGAAGGAAAGTGCAAGATCTGTTTGTTTTCTCTCCTTCCTCCTGTGCTCCATGGTAGGTATATGTAATTGGATTTCTTCTCTCCTTTCTTTTTCTCAAATTCCATGACTGTGCTCATGAACTCCCTTTCTCTTTCTCTCATGCATGATAACTGTGAGTGGTGTTTGGATGTGAATTGAGCCCCAAGGACAACAATTGTTGTGTTGGAACTCAATTGAGGCAAGTATAAACATAAGATGTATGAACCCATGTTGATAGATGCTTGATTTTGTTACATTCGTATGAGGTTGCATGGAAACATGTTCACAGCCCAATTTGAGTTCATTCTCCCTTTCTTTGTTGAAATTTTGCTCATTTGATGTCGTTGCAGGTTTTCTGTACGTGATTCAGAATTCGACCCAGCGCATGCACGGCTAAGCGGTGAAATGTGCTGCGGCTGAGCTGGCTGACATGAACAGCAGGAAAGATAGAAAAGGGAAGGAGACCTGTAGGACCTTTAAAGTAGAAGGTAGGCATTTCGACTTGCCCATCGGAACATGATAAAATGCGTGAATGATCTCGAGCGCTGCAAATCATTCATGTTCGTTATCCAGTTGTTAAGCACCTCCCCATGGGTGTTGGTTTAAGGGACTTCGGTGCACCAGCTGATACAATGCAACACTAGACAACGGTGTAGTGAATAACTTAAAACTAAATCATCATGCACGGTTAGAAACACTGGATAATTAAACTAGAATTTGCTAGTAAATGAACGTGATTCGATATGCTATGATTTGCTTGCATGACATGTTGTATTTCGATCAGTGATCTCCACTCTTTATCAGGATCATTGCATGTAACATCGAAAGTCGTACTATGTTTCCACTTTAAGTATGTATTTATGTTATCAAGCTTACATGTATAATACATGATCTCGGATATGCACACAGGATATGCTTGTCACGATCTACTCAGGGTTTCCATGATTGACTTTATATGGTCAGGCACTACTTAGCCTCAGCTTTAAGATCCCGACGGGGTGAATTTGGTGTAGTTTTCATGGCCTTGCTGCAGCAAGGAAACGTCTTGGGGAATCTGGACCCCAGGAACACGAGACCCATTTGTACCTTGGCCCGGACAATGGTATTCTCTGCATGGATATAAGATCCCTCTTTTGAGAGCATATGGCAATGTAGTCGCCAACTAGTTATATACACAGCATGTATACATTAATTCACATGGCATGTTTTTTTCTTGCACGACAGCTTAGTATATGAATGTGCCTTGTTATGATTTTCATGATGTTCTTTATTCTATTAGACACAGCATGTGTTAATTTGTTATGTCTTATACTTTGCTGAATCGTTGTATTTATGAGTTGTCTTTGGTATTGCAGGCTCAGATACCCAGACCGACCCCTCGTCGGTCGACCAAACTCCAAGTGAGGCCCCCGAGGTCCCATTAGGACTAGAAGAGTAGATGTAGTCACTCCATCGGAGAGCGCCCTGGACATTCATTGTATAAGAGTCTTCCTTATTTTGAGATTTGTCACGCTTGGATTGATCATGATATATACA
This sequence comes from Sextonia rubra, assembly GCA_037013555.1. Classification (NCBI taxonomy): domain Eukaryota; kingdom Viridiplantae; phylum Streptophyta; class Magnoliopsida; order Laurales; family Lauraceae; genus Sextonia; species Sextonia rubra. Next base: position 8,995,799 of record JASUAD010000007.1, on the reverse strand, counting down.
TGTTTATTTTGTTTTATTTTGTAAAACCTTTATCTATATATGTCACTTCTGTTTTTGTATTCTCTTCTTGCATTGTTAGTGTGATGTTTTGATATTTACAGCTTCCGCATATATGTTTGGCACGTGTGAACCTTCCCTTGTGCGTGTGCATTTAGACCAGGTCTACGTGTACAGGCACGGGAGTATGTGTGTCATTGGTTTGGCTTTTGCTAACCCTCAAACTCCTGGGCTCAGGTTGTGACATTAGGTTAATTGCTTGTTAGTTGAATTGCATATAAAAATCTGTGTTAGGACCTTAACCTGTATTAAGGTTAGAATCTATCAAGTGGTATCAAAGGGGTTCACACTAATTTACTGTGTGAATCGATCAAGATGATTTAAATGGAAAATTGAAGATGGCTATATCAGAGCTGACAATTACAATGGCTATGTTGACCAAGATGAACACTGGCTTAAAGAAACTCGAATACATCTTGTGTAGTTAAAAGTTGCCAAGTGACAAATGAGCTCTTGATTATGATCATGTTGCAACTACTTCAAAGGCTAAAGGTAAATTTGTTTTTGTAAAAAGTTCTATTGTTTTAAAACCTATTTGTGTTAAACATGCTCCAAATACTTCAAAGAAGAAGAATGCGTTACGACCTGCATTCACACCAAAATGTCACCATTATGGAATCAAAAGACAAATTCGACCCTATTGTAAAAAGTTGAGAAGTTTAACAAAAAGTAAACAATGGAAAAGACAGTTGCCTGAGCCAAAGATCAAGACAAGAGCCATTTGGGTAAAAAAGAAAATCTGACTTACTTAATTAATACACTTACTTAATTGGTACACGCTGTACTGAAAATTTCAAATTCGTAAGTATGAGTACTAAAGTCCATCCTCCTCGACTGGGGATCTGCACTGGGGTAGAGATGGGCAAAGGGTGTCCCTCGAGAATATGGGAGGCACTTGATGTACTTGCAAGCCTGGGGTTATCAATGAATTTGAGGTCGGAGTCAGGTATGCCGCCTAGGACACTGACAATCAGCTTGAGCGGGTTGAGACAATCAGTGCCTCGCAAAATCGGTTTCCGTCCAAGCAGTTCGGCAAATATGCAGCCAACAGACCATATGTCAATTGTGGGGGGGGGGGGGGGGGGGGGGGGGGGGTCCGTACTTGTCACAGGATAGAAGTAGTTCAGGGGGCCGATACCACCGGGTGACAACATATTCAGTCATGAACTGGCCCTTGCTGTTTCTGGCACGCGCAAGACCAAAGTCACAGATTTTCAGGTCAAAGTTGGCATTGACAAGGATGTTTCCAGGTTTGAGATCGCGGTGAAGGATGTTTGCTGAATGTAGATACCTTAGGAAGTAACTGGATGATGCAAACATAAGAAGCTTCAGTTGGGGTTTGTATTAGGTTGGCTGTGCTTAAAATTTCCAGATGAGAGTAATTGATAGTACATTGGTAAAAGTTACACAATGAGGTCAGAAAAGAAAATGGAAACTAGATATTGTGTGTTCTTGGATGTACCACAAGTCAATCAGTGTGAGTACTTCAACAGAACATGATGGATAACTATAAACTATGTAGTTGTAGGTATATTCTTCTTTCCTGAACTTCTCAAATCCAAAATCTGTTTTGCAGAACAGAATGATTTGGGCTCGCAATGCACAAAACACATCCATCTGTTCTGTCAAAATATTGAACTTCTTCGAATTTGGGTACACATAAGTACCTCAAACCACACAAAAATAAATAAGTTATAAAAATAGTATATTAGTAATTGAGTGATATTATTATATCAGGCTGTGCTTTTGACTTTTATCTTTAATTAGTGGTTCCTCATATAAATCTTTACATAAATTCAGGTATCTTGACATTTTTTTAAGCGACAAGCAATAATTCAAATTACATAGTCTATGGAAATCATTTTGAAATACTGCAACAAAATGCAAATAAAAAACTCAATGATAGCAATTTTAACCTGGAAGAGGAAATATTGACAATGCTCATTCAAAAGTGCCTGAGAGGACTTGATAATCTGATGTAAATCTGAATCCATGAGTTCATAAACAAGATAAACATCCTTGAAACTTTTTCTTTGGACTGGCATCATGATATCCTTCAAAACAATGGCATTCTCATGCCGAAGATGTCGAAGAAGCTTTAGTTCTCGTAAAGTTCGAAGTGCATCAACTCGATTCTCAAAGGCATTCTTTATCTTTTTAATGGCAACTTTCTCATTTGTCTCTTTATTTATTGAAGAGCAAACAACACCGTACGCTCCTCTTCCAATAGGCTTGATTGGAACATATTTAGTATCAATTTCGAATAAGGTTTTCGACATTGAATAGTAATGTTTCCCTTGTTCTGCAATCCCATTGGGAGGATCCACATAGGTTGCCATTCTCTAAAATCAGAGCCAAACAAATGTCATGAATAATAAATTTTTCCTAGTACTCCAGAGAGTGAAAAAAAGGACAATTACAATCATGCAATACAATAGCACTACTGATCCATGACAAGGTCCACAAGAGCATCAAGTTGTTTGGCACAGATCAAACAATTAATTTTTTTAATCCAAAGCATACATAAAAGGAAACATAGTGTGTTTGAATCTATATTTTGGTGTTTTACTATTGCGTGGCTGTTCATCACTTCATCTAAGTAAAGGATTAATATATCATCAATACCATACATCATTTAAGCATGAATGCAGAACTCTTAATTTTGAAATATAAGTTGACTTGAACTGGCAACCCTCTAGTCACCAAAATGAGCACCTGCAATTTTAGTTGTGGGCTTTTCTCTTTAAGCATAAATAAGTTACATGCACCATGTTTAATCCATAGATTAGAGGATGTTTTAATGATTGAATAGTTCATTGATGTCATCATCAAAACACATAGATCCATGGAATAAAGGGTATTTCATGGTTGCATTGATTATGCATTTCAGATGAATTAAAAATATTTTGATTAATTAAATAACAACTTACACAATTAAGGTCCTAAACATTAACCAATTTTTAAGGAAATACAATGAAGATCCATAGATTAGGTGACAACTCCAGGGATCTAATGTGTTCTAATCAACATGATTTTTTATATTTAATGCATCACAATATTGAAAAAAGAAGTTATGTTATAATAATTATAGTGGAAATGCTTACTATAACCAAATGCATTAAAAACATGAAAGATTCATGGATCAAAGTCCAAATCTATGAATCTAGCAAATTGTTGTCATGTTTTCATATCAAACAGAACCATTTACAAAAAAGAAAAAGAAAAGAAAGTTTAAAGGACCCTGCCTTGTCCTGAAAATAGACTGCAGCTATTCTTGTATTAATATTAATATCAGTACCTAGGAATGAAAGTGCATCATATTGGCATCTATTATTGCTAATAGACAAAAGTTCCCTTAAAAATTAAATTTAGAAGACCAAAATTCTCATTTCATTTGCAACGCCGCTTCATTGAATCCCTAAGTTTTAGTTCACTATCTTCCTTGCTTTTGATAAGAATTGTAAGGAATGAGGGAAATTGATGCAGAGGTTAGTGTTGTAGATAGTGAGCCTGAAGACAGCTGGATCAAGTCGTGGGTTGTGTTCTTATTTTAAATGGGAGGAAATGTATAAATCTGGCTTCCATTGCCTCCATAGCATGTTCCTAGACCTTTCAAGAAAGACTACAACCATAAGAATTACAAGGGAGAAGAGCTCCTGTATACACTAGTATCTTATCATGTTGAGAAGCAGCTGTCACTAACTCTGAACAGGAAGCTGGAAAACAGGAGACAAGTTGCGCTAAAGCTGGTATAGCACCACCTATCAAGTGCCAATCCAAAACAAGCTAAATGACAGCTGCCCCGCCAACATCAAAATCAATAAAAATGAAAAAAAAAGCTTCTGTAATGAGCAGCAGAGCAGCTGCTCGTTTCCATTTCCATGGAAAGATGCCTGCATAGTGCATAGTGAAGACATCTAGAAGCAGGTTTTGCATCCCCAATGCTACATCAATCCCTTTTGTCCTTCCAATATCTCTGTTTCTCTACCATGAATGCTCGGACTTTGGAGTCCAAGCACAACCATAGAAAGTCAAGATTAATATGCAAGCTAGGTCTAGAAAAGGTGTATGATAGGGTGGATTGGGATTGTGTCCTCCATGTGATGTGTAAAATAGTGTTTGATGGTAAGTAGTGTGGCTTTGTAAGGAGGATTATAAGTAATTTGCATTTTCTCAATCTTGAGTAGGGGCCAAATTTATTATTATTATTTTTTTTGCTAAAAGTCATTTTTGTTCGTGTTGGTAAATGAAGTAATTAGATGATCGATGCAACCCAAGTTGTAAATCTTGTCCAGGGGTCCAAATGTGGCGCTGTTGTTCATTAGATAAGCAATTTGCAATTCACAATACTCTTTACCGTGCAACATATGAAGAACCAATAAAAAAAAATGTCAGTGTGATTCTTTGGTGTTTTGAAGTGAGGTCAGAATTGCAGATTAGTTTTTTCAAGGGTTAACTGATTAGCACAAACTGGAGGACAGGGACTTAGAATATTTGGGAGATATGATGGGCTACAACTATTTAGATTATTCTCTGTGTGGGCTCCATTGTCAAAAGCTTTTGCAATCCAGTACTAGAATGAATGGAGGAATTGTCCATATGGAAATCAAATTTCTTGTCATATGGATGGTAGCATGAACTCCAACAAGGAATGGAATGGAACTAGTTGAAAGGAAGTTCAGGAAGGTTCTAAACTTCTAATGGTACTTGTGATTCATGGTTGTGAATTGTGATCTGCAGGGTCTTCACCTATACTCCTCCAATTCCAATAGGAGGACATTCTCTAAATTTCTTAGAATCAATACAGATCAAACAATATTGCACTCAAAATCAACCAAAAGTCCTGAAAGCTCTAATCTTTTAGATTCATTTCCAACACAAAAGAGATTCATTGATAAATACCCAATAACTAAAAAGCATGCATCTTTACCTTAGAAAGGGTGGTGACCACTCCACAACCAAAGGCAAAAATACCAAAGTAGAGAGATTTCCACTTGCTTTCTTAGAAAATGCAGCCTCTTCTATCTTCCATCGATTACATCTAGTATCAGATTCCCTATTTTCCTTCTTCTTCTTGAATCCTTGTCTGTTTTCAGCTTCCCCTTGGGTCTCTGTGGATTCGAAATGTTCGTGTGAGATGCTGCTTTTGGAGAATCTCCATCGATGGAGAATGAGAGGGAGAGCTTCTCCCGTCGCCATGACGTGAGAGAGAGAGAGAGAGAGAGAGAGAGAGATGAATATTCTTGGCGTGGCGAAAAACACGTGCCTATCTACACTCTCGGAGCTGCATGTCAATGTGGTAGCGTTTTTCAACGAATAACCTGCCCTTAAACGAAAACCCCATGACTTGTTTACTTCATGTAATTGAATTCCCTCACGATTATCCAATCATTACTCAATAAATCAAATACTAGGAAAGCCAAGATTCATCTTCAATCCTCGCCCCATATCATTCACTCTTCTTATGTATGTTTAATTATTTGCCAAAAACTATCAAAACTAATTATAAGAAGCATGGCCCATACTTAGCACAGGTGATTGTGCTAGTAAATTCTTGTTAGGGTTGTACACGGATGTTTGATTATTTTAATATTTGAAGACTTTAGTTCTAAATAAGGTAAACATGGAACCTAGTTTTGGATGTGTGAGCAATTAGGATCGGGATTCGAAACTAGGTGCATAGGTTCGACCATTCAAATTCAGAAAAAAAAATCTCTACATGTTTTGACCTACCTAAAGATCTAAATACTCTTGCCCTTTTTGTTAACCGAATACTATGTGTACGGTCATATACGTCAAAATCAGATAACCCACATGCTGAAGGCTAAAGGTTAGAAGGTTAGACTGATGAGGGAAACCCTAAGTTATAAAAAAATAAATAATAAAAAAAAGGATCTAAATACAAGATGGTTACATTTACATATTAAAAATATATTTTTTTAATAGTTTAAAGAGTTTGACTTATGAAAGTCTACTTTGTTGTACTTATATAACATTTAATAGTCTCACCTATATATTATAATTTTTTAAAATTTGTTATCCTATTATATTAATGCACTCTATATTTTATTTCGAGTCGAATTGAAACCAAATTTATAAATATGAAGTTGGGCTGGATCCACGTGGTTCCACCCTAGATCCAACCCCTTTGCATCTATTAAAAAAATATATGTATTCTATTCAAACCAACAGTCTCTAAGATTTCATTTATAAACACAATGCAACCACCAAGGACAATAATAACAGTATAGTAATAATAATAATAATAAAGAACATTTTCATCAAAAAAAAAAAAAGAACATAAAAGACCAACGCAAAAGAGCATTGAATGTTAAGTTTATGAATTTGCATCAATTATGCATCATTTTTAAGGTGGATTAGGGACTTAATTAGGTTAAATACATCATTATTCATTCAATTCCATTATTTCATGTATTTTCACCTAGAAATTGGAATTTGCACCATTTTTAAACATTTTTTGCATTAGTTAAAGAATGTTTGCAATTTTTCTTTAAAGAGTCTCAGTTGGAGTAGAAGTCTGTCCAAACGGATCCCGCTTCTATATAGGCTCTTCAATACTTTACTAATTAAATTAAAATGTGTAGAAAATGAAATTTGTAAGATTCACAAAACTGTAGGAATGATTTGGGTCCCATTGCTTGAAGATTTACACCCTTAGTTTATTTGCTTGTGGATTCTACCTGAAAATTAGTTAAGGCTTCCAGAAGCTCTTTTCTCATTCTATTGTATGAAAGAATATTCTTCTAACTTGCATAATAAATAACAACTACTGCAGAGATAGAGTCCATTACAAATTACAATTCAAAATTCAATCCCTTTTTTCTTAAAACAGTTTATCTTAAAATGGCTATAACTCTTAATCTAGATGTTGGATCGGCACAAATAACCCACTGTTGAAAAGTTCTTTTAGTGTAAATGCCCTTAAAGCCAAGATTGTACAAATTTGAGCTAAAATGAGAAAGCTATGGGCCTAAAAATTTTCATGTACATTTTAGGCAGGATTGTAATTGTATTCACACCTCCAAAGTATAACTGCTGCACATCCCTCTATGAAACTCATCTAAAGATTTAGTAAGAATTTCAAAAGCCTCCACCTCATCTTATCTTCAAGATCTCTCTCATCTCAAGAGATAAACCCAATCAACAAGCAGCAAATCTTATCTCTCAATCCACCAAAAAGAGGCCTAGATTTAATAAACCTGAGGAGCCAGAAAATTATAAAAGGAGGCCACCATGGGAGGCTCCTCCTTATTTCTAGCCAGATCTAGAAGTCCGAGATCTCTTTCTCCCTCTCTTCTTTGCCTCTTTTCCATCCATTAATTTCCAACTTTATTTAAAGGTATTCTAGAGCCTTATTCTAAAAATTAGGATTTAGAAGAGAGATTTCTAAGAGACTATTGTATAAAGAGAAGATATCAATGAAGTTACTTGTAAGATTTTTTGTAATGGTGGGCTGAGTTTCTGATTTGAGAGAAAGATGAAGTTAAGTATTTTCATATTCTAATTTATATTTGTTATTCTACTATATTCTGATTGTCTCATATTAATATGCTTTTAAAAGATAATAATAAATCTGTTTTTATGTCAAAGGCAAACCTTTGATTTATATTTGTAAATAATAAACTTTGATCATTTATACTTACTTTAATAGATTATGTTTAGATCTGTAGTTATCTTTGATAGCTTATACTTAGTTTGCTAGGTGATGCTTAAAATGTTCAATCTTTTATGAGGTGAAGGAGGTCTTCGGCATTGATTTTATTTTTCTTAATTAAAAATTGGTTTTGCCAATAATCAAATCATCCAGATCTGAAGTATTGATTTGTTTCCGATTTGAGTTATCTTAAGACAAAGAATTATTTTGCGACAAAGAATAAAATAATTATATAATTAAATTAATTATCTTGCTAGTGGATTCTGAATGGTCTGATTTGTTTATCTTATTATTTTCTGTATTTTTTTATTCACATCATATCAAGTTTCTTAATTTTTACTATGAATTTAAAAAAATTCAAAATTTCAAAAGTGTTCCCTGTGAGATTAACCTGTATTTGCCATTCTCTCAACAAAACAATTATACAGTTGTAGTTTTAAATAAATTGATTAAATTCACATCACTGAATCTATAGTACGTAAATCATATACCTTGGAAAGAAAACTTGGTTAAAACTTTTCATTTATTTTCTAAGTTTATCATTCTAACCACACTGTTTTGTAATTTAATCATAGGTTTTGCATTTTAATTGTTTTCAATGTTTCATTCATCTTAATGACCCTTTGTTTTGTTCATTGTTGCACAATGATTATGATCGCCATTGCAACCACATATTAGGGAGACTAAAATCATTGACGTACAATTATCTCTCATTCGTGTTTTCATCATATTATCAACACATCATTATGTTATTACTAGTCGTTCATTATAATGTTTCATATCTTAAAGTTTTAGAAAATGTTAGGATTTTTATATGTTGGCTAATTCATCATTTGAATAAAACTCTAAGTCCAATGAGTTGTGATTTTCTATTTATTTTAGAATTGATTGTGGTTGTGTCATCGAAAGAGCTGAAATGAAGAATTAAAGCAAAAAGGTCAAAGAAGTGAAAAAAAGCATTGAACCTAAAGAATGCTACAGGTAAATAGGAAAATTTGAATTTGGTACCTTAATAGAATTGGTACCTGATTGATCAGATGACGTACATATACCCACCGACCTATGCAAAATTGTTTCCTTTTTCTACTAGAATTGCTAGTTTATATTCTACATGAAGTACAACTTGGCACAAATTGTGGGTCATAAATAGAGTTTTTCTCTCAACCATAAAGCAAGGATCTCATTATTCTGAGTGAAGAATACTCATTGGAGATCACATCTTTTCTCTAGAGCAGCATTTGGAGAGTTGTGCTTAAACTTTGTGTTCTAGAGCTTTTCGCTTCTATATTCTTGTAGAAGATTGTCTTTGTTTTTAGCAAGTTTGTTCATCTTGAGTGGTTTCAAGACTTATTGGATCAAACGTGAAAAAGTTGAATAGAGTATGTGTTGTCACAACCCGAGCCCAGGGACCGGGGGTCAGAGAAAGTCTAACCAATGACACACGTACTCCCGTGCGTGCACACCTGGACCCCGTCCGAGTATACACACACAAGGGATCAATCACACGTGCAAAAGACTGAACGCGGAAGCTGTACGTATCAAGGCATACCACAAATATACCAAAAGACATAGGAGATTACAAAACGATATACACTGCTGATAAGAACAAATACATGAACGAACGTATGACAATAGAGCGGGCTTACAACAATCCAAAAATCAAAATACAGGTATTACTCAAGGCCCACTTCACAAGTACAGAAAATCCCCTCAATAGACGCCAACACAAAGAATGGGGAAAACAAAATGATGCAAACCGTACTCTGGAGGATGGATCAAGTCCACTCCTCTAGGCCGGAGGGGGCCTCGCGAGCCTCTCCTGCAGTCGGGTCGACCGACGCAGGATCGGAAGAGGGATCTGAGCCTGCAACACACAAGACAAACACATAAGTACGACGACTTAGCAAAGTATAAGCCAACAAGATGATAACACGAATCGTGTCTAATACTGAATAATACTGAACAATAGTCATGATGCAATATCCATAGAAACCATGATCGTATACTAAGCAAGTGTGCAAATGCATAATGAATAAGCATGCTATCAGAATCACAAACAGATAACACTCAAAGTGGCAACTACATTGGCCATTTTCTCCCTTACGAGAGCGGACGGAATGAGAACACCAGCGACCGGGCCAGGGCACGCATGGGTCTCTAGTTCCCGGGGTCCGGAGTCCCAGGACGGAAACACTCTGCAGAGGCAAACACATAAACTACACCAAAGTCAACCCCGTCGGGTATCCTAAGGCTGAGGCTCAGTAGTGCCAATACCAATCACAATCAAATAGCTGATGCACCTCGATCACTGATTACTTATCACTTATCACTTATCACTTATCACTTATCACTTATCATACTGAACGAACAATAGGAAGTGCACCACATAACTGATACTGAATGCAAATACTGCATGCACATAATACGGATACTGATACGGATACTGAAGCTGATACGAAATGCAAATCATAAGGACACTAACTGATACTGAATGTACATAAACAAGTACAAGAAGTGCTGACACTAAGTAGCAATCACAATCACTGACTCATAACTGATGCAAGTACTCCAGTGGAGCAACGGTAAACATAATACACAATAATAGAATGGTTCCGCCCGGGCTTCGCTCTGGGGTTGCTGCATTTCCCACAGAATCGAGAGGTCCAGCGCAGAACACATAAGAGGGCATAACCGAAATCAATATGCTGTACAATTCAGAATGCTTATACGAATCAAGGTCAATTACAAACCAATCCTACACTAATTATCCAGTGCTTCTAACCGTGCATGTTGATGTAGTTTTAAGATGTTCGATGCACCGTTGTCTAGTGTTGCAGTGTCTGGAGTGTGCACCGAAGTCCCTTAAACCAACACCCATGGGGAAGTGCTAAACATCTGGATAACCAGCATGAATGATTCACAGCCCATGAGATCATTCACGTCATTCAAACATTCCATTGGGCATGTCCAGGTTAGCTACATTCTAACATGAAAGTCCTATACGGTCGTTTGCTTAAACCTAGTCCCTTTTCATTCAATTCTCAGGGTCTCACGGTGTAGCCGTAGGTAACCTTACGGCTTAGCCGTGGCATCTTACGGCTTAGCCGTAATATGCACTGCGGCTGAGCTGAGGTTCCCCAGATATCCATCCGGATTTACGGCTCAACCGTATTTTGCTCTACGGCTCAGCCGTATCCTGGTCCACGGCTTAGCCGTAAGCCAATGTACGGCGTAGATCAGGCTGGACCGTAGAAGAATGTCAAATTGCCAACATCCAGTTATTTTCAGCTAACAGTCTGTACTGTTCTACGGTTTGGTTTACGGTTGGGTCTCGGCTTAGCCGTAAACCATTTTACGGCTTAGCCGTAGCACATTTCACGGCTTAGCCGTGAGTGCACGGACTCATTTTCCTGAACTGGTTACAGTCATACAGAAAGTGTGCGAAATGGCTGGAAACCGAAAGATAACAGTGAAATGAACTGAATGGGGCTGTCTAATACTGAGAAACACAATAAAGAACAAGAACACAACAATCAAATCACTACCAATCGATGTTCATACAACTTGGGCTTATACTTGCCTCACGGACGAAATCCACACGCTAATTGGCTCAGTCCACCGGGATCACACACACTAACGAGCTCCTTTCTTCCTCCCTCAAGCACAGAAACAGAAATGGAGAAGGAGAGAAAGAGAGCTGTCGAGAGAGAGAGACGAACAGAGAGCGAGAGAGACGATCGAGAGAGAGACAGGGAGTTGGTGGGATTTTTTTATAACTTAAGTTGAGCCAAATTTGCAAACAAGTCCAATTAGCTTATCCAATTATCAGTTTGAGTCAAATGACAGTCCAACGAGAGCAAACGAACTCATTCGAATCCAAGACAGTTACGACAATCGACAAGCTCGACGAAATACACGCGCTGACGTCAAAATGACGCGAAACTGACAAAGTCAATCAAAAGCCAAAATTACGAAAAAGGGCTCAAACTAACTAGACCAAGTCAAACTCAACCCAAACGATCTCTCTACAACTCAAACCAAACAGAAACAAAATCAAAACACTCTTAGCGATAAAACACACGCAATTACCCACTAAACCGGGTCAACTCGGGTCGGAGTGTTACATGTGTCAACAGAACGAATTTCAATCCTTTAAGTTATGTGCAACTTGAAAATGGTAGTAAATAGATCTTGTAACATTTTATTCATGGTACTTAATTTGAGTGTGGATCGGTTTAGGTCCTATGGTTTTTTCCCGTTTGGGTTTTCCACGTAAAGATCCTGCATTCCATCTCTTGTAGTTGATTGTTGGTAACTTAGGTGTAACACTCCAACTCAGCTTGACCTCGTTTAGCGACTAATTAACGTTGCTTTAGTTGTTAATTGTGTTTTTCTTTTATTTTGATTTCGTTGCGGGTTATGAATAGGTAGTTGAGTTGAGTTTGACCTGGATTAGGTAGACCAAGCCATTTTTCGTAATTTTAGCTTTTCTAAGACGTGATCACTTTTGCATCATCTTGGTGTCAACACGTGTCTTTCGTTGAGCTCGTTAACTTCCATAACTACGTCGTTTGGAACCAATGTCGTATGATTCCATTGGACCCGGATTTGACTCGAACTATAAATTGTTTATGAATTGGACTTTCTTGCAATTTGGCCTCTAATCTTATCTTATATAAGAGTCATTCCACCGACTCACTTTCTTCTCTTCTCTCACGTTCGTCTCTATCTCTCTCTCGATTTTCCTCTTTCTCTTCTCCTTGATTCAGTCAAGTTAGAAGGAAAGTGCAAGATCTGTTTGTTTTCTCTCCTTCCTCCTGTGCTCCATGGTAGGTATATGTAATTGGATTTCTTCTCTCCTTTCTTTTTCTCAAATTCCATGACTGTGCTCATGAACTCCCTTTCTCTTTCTCTCATGCATGATAACTGTGAGTGGTGTTTGGATGTGAATTGAGCCCCAAGGACAACAATTGTTGTGTTGGAACTCAATTGAGGCAAGTATAAACATAAGATGTATGAACCCATGTTGATAGATGCTTGATTTTGTTACATTCGTATGAGGTTGCATGGAAACATGTTCACAGCCCAATTTGAGTTCATTCTCCCTTTCTTTGTTGAAATTTTGCTCATTTGATGTCGTTGCAGGTTTTCTGTACGTGATTCAGAATTCGACCCAGCGCATGCACGGCTAAGCGGTGAAATGTGCTGCGGCTGAGCTGGCTGACATGAACAGCAGGAAAGATAGAAAAGGGAAGGAGACCTGTAGGACCTTTAAAGTAGAAGGTAGGCATTTCGACTTGCCCATCGGAACATGATAAAATGCGTGAATGATCTCGAGCGCTGCAAATCATTCATGTTCGTTATCCAGTTGTTAAGCACCTCCCCATGGGTGTTGGTTTAAGGGACTTCGGTGCACCAGCTGATACAATGCAACACTAGACAACGGTGTAGTGAATAACTTAAAACTAAATCATCATGCACGGTTAGAAACACTGGATAATTAAACTAGAATTTGCTAGTAAATGAACGTGATTCGATATGCTATGATTTGCTTGCATGACATGTTGTATTTCGATCAGTGATCTCCACTCTTTATCAGGATCATTGCATGTAACATCGAAAGTCGTACTATGTTTCCACTTTAAGTATGTATTTATGTTATCAAGCTTACATGTATAATACATGATCTCGGATATGCACACAGGATATGCTTGTCACGATCTACTCAGGGTTTCCATGATTGACTTTATATGGTCAGGCACTACTTAGCCTCAGCTTTAAGATCCCGACGGGGTGAATTTGGTGTAGTTTTCATGGCCTTGCTGCAGCAAGGAAACGTCTTGGGGAATCTGGACCCCAGGAACACGAGACCCATTTGTACCTTGGCCCGGACAATGGTATTCTCTGCATGGATATAAGATCCCTCTTTTGAGAGCATATGGCAATGTAGTCGCCAACTAGTTATATACACAGCATGTATACATTAATTCACATGGCATGTTTTTTTCTTGCACGACAGCTTAGTATATGAATGTGCCTTGTTATGATTTTCATGATGTTCTTTATTCTATTAGACACAGCATGTGTTAATTTGTTATGTCTTATACTTTGCTGAATCGTTGTATTTATGAGTTGTCTTTGGTATTGCAGGCTCAGATACCCAGACCGACCCCTCGTCGGTCGACCAAACTCCAAGTGAGGCCCCCGAGGTCCCATTAGGACTAGAAGAGTAGATGTAGTCACTCCATCGGAGAGCGCCCTGGACATTCATTGTATAAGAGTCTTCCTTATTTTGAGATTTGTCACGCTTGGATTGATCATGATATATACATGTTTATTTTGTTTTATTTTGTAAAACCTTTATCTATATATGTCACTTCTGTTTTTGTATTCTCTTCTTGCATTGTTAGTGTGATGTTTTGATATTTACAGCTTCCGCATATATGTTTGGCACGTGTGAACCTTCCCTTGTGCGTGTGCATTTAGACCAGGTCTACGTGTACAGGCACGGGAGTATGTGTGTCATTGGTTTGGCTTTTGCTAACCCTCAAACTCCTGGGCTCAGGTTGTGACATTAGGTTAATTGCTTGTTAGTTGAATTGCATATAAAAATCTGTGTTAGGACCTTAACCTGTATTAAGGTTAGAATCTATCAAGTGGTATCAAAGGGGTTCACACTAATTTACTGTGTGAATCGATCAAGATGATTTAAATGGAAAATTGAAGATGGCTATATCAGAGCTGACAATTACAATGGCTATGTTGACCAAGATGAACACTGGCTTAAAGAAACTCGAATACATCTTGTGTAGTTAAAAGTTGCCAAGTGACAAATGAGCTCTTGATTATGATCATGTTGCAACTACTTCAAAGGCTAAAGGTAAATTTGTTTTTGTAAAAAGTTCTATTGTTTTAAAACCTATTTGTGTTAAACATGCTCCAAATACTTCAAAGAAGAAGAATGCGTTACGACCTGCATTCACACCAAAATGTCACCATTATGGAATCAAAAGACAAATTCGACCCTATTGTAAAAAGTTGAGAAGTTTAACAAAAAGTAAACAATGGAAAAGACAGTTGCCTGAGCCAAAGATCAAGACAAGAGCCATTTGGGTAAAAAAGAAAATCTGACTTACTTAATTAATACACTTACTTAATTGGTACACGCTGTACTGAAAATTTCAAATTCGTAAGTATGAGTACTAAAGTCCAAAAACCCCTGATCAAGAAGATTAAACTTCCACCCCCAGAGTTGAAAAGACTATGACATTTTGGGGGAGTCACAATTGAGGGAGAGTTGCTGGATCCTGATTGAAAGATATATTGTATGATGATATCATTATCTTTGTCAATTATAAACAAAAAGCAGGAGATATATACAGGGAGAGACAGGTATAAGCTAATGGTACAAATTTTATTTGATGTAGTTTACTCAATGTAATTTTGGTTTTTATTTTTGAGTAGATTATATGTTTAGGAAGTTTGTCCATAAATTGTCAAAGGGGAGAGATTGTTAGAATTTTTGTATGTTGACTAATTCATGGGTTGAACAAAACTCTTGGTCCATTGAGTTATAATTTTCTATTTGCTTTAGAATAGACTGTGGTTGAGTCGCTGAAAAAGCTGAATTGAAGAATTGATGTAAAAAGGTCAAAGAAGTCAAAAAGGTATCGGATTAATTGGTTAAACATTGGATCAATTGGACCTGAAGAATGCTACAGTTAAGCGGGCAAAACTCGTATTTAGCACCCAAACAAAATTGGTATCCAATCAATAGGATGGCATACAGAAATCTACCGACCTGTGCGAAATTATTTCCTTTTTCTGTCAGGACTGCCTATTTCTATTCTACATGGAGTATAACTTTAGGGTACAAATTATGGACTAAAAATAGGGGTTTTCTCTCAACTCTAAAGCAAGAATTTCATTATTCTAAGTAAAGAATACCCATTGAAATCACATCTTTTCTTTAGAGCAACGATTGGATAGTTGTGCTGAAGCATTGTGCTCTAAAGCTTTTGGCTTCTACATCCTTGTGGAATATTGCCTTTTTTTTTGTAGAAGTTTTGTTTGTCTTGACTAGCTTTAAGACGTACTAGATCAAGCATGAAGAAGGTGAATAGCATATGCGTCGACAAAAAGAACTTCAGCCCTCTAGGTTGTATGCAACTTGAAAATGATAGTAAGTAGATCTTGTAACCTTTCATTCATAATACTTGATCTAAGTGTGGATCGGTGTTAAGTTCTATGGTTTTTTCCCGTTTGAGTTTTTCATATAAAAATCCTATGTTCATCTCTTGTAGTTGATTGTTATTAACTTAGGTTAATGGCTTGTTAATTGAATTGCATATAGAAATCTGTGGTAGGACCTTAACCTATATGAAGGTTAGAATCTATCAGAAAACTTGAATGAATAAATCAAAGGAAATGTGGAAATTCAGATATTATAAAAATATATATAGTCGACTCCTCTTATCAGCGTATGGTTGGCAGAATTAACAATCCAGATTTATAAGCTATTTTCTGATTGAATTTATTTGATTTCGGATTCTGACTCCAAGATATATAATTGGATTATTTACACTATTCCATATCCATAGATAAGATTAAATTAATTTAAAGGTATTTTTAGTATTTTCTAGTATTGGACTTCAAGAAATTACAGAGATGTTAGGATATCTGTGCTCAATGAGACCTCAACTCTTGACCTCTATAAAAATTAGATTCTTATATGTCATCATTAATTCTCAAACAAAGCCATATCTGAACTTATACAATCACCATGTCGCTTCAGCAAATAGATTTATGAAGCTCTTCCAGGTTGCATCCCTTCTACAACTGAATGCCGAACAGCAATACTAGCACGAAAGGGTCTCGCAGAAAGCAAAGAGAAAAGGACAATTTCTCAAGATCTCTAGATAGAGAGCTCCGGAACTATAGGGTACCGTTTAAAGTTGCTGAATTAGGTAACTGTTGCTCAATCTCTCAAATGAGGGAATCACCACTATTTACATGCTTGGCTAGTGGATAAATACTTCTAAATCTTCATACCTTAAAAGGGGCCCACATGAGGATCGCGCAACTTTGCATAGTGGTCCCCTCTAGCCAGCTTCTGTGCTTCAATTTGATCTAAGGGCTATTCCAATCTTCAACCCGAATGAGTGAGGTTGGGTGAAAAATGGTCGAATTATTAGTGGTGTCATGGATACAGGATTTTAAAGATTAGAAGCAGCTTCCATCTAAGAAACATGTAAAGAAGAATGGATTATATCAAAAGTACAAAAATTCAAAACTTCTCCACTTTTGAAAAAAAAAAACAACATTTTTAACTCACTAAATGACAAAAAAGTTTGCTACTCTTACACATAAAAAAAAGTTAAAAAATTTTGAAGATTTTACTAGAAAGATCCATCACATCCACTTTACATTAAAAAGGACCTAAAAGATATGTATTCACCATAGTAGTCCTGAGGGCCCTTTTATTTTATTTTATTTTCTTTTATTTTGCTGAGCGATGATATCTCCACTTACCTACATACACAAGCGGGGATATCCTTGCTCATTTTTTCTTTTTATTCACAGTTAAGCGGTGATATCTCAACCTGGGTAAAATTAAAAAAAAAAAAAAGAAATTTGTTCATGTGAATGATACTTGCATGGAAGCAAGATAATGATGAGTGAAGTTGAAGATAATGATGAAAGAAAAATGTGAGAGATAGATCTTGATAATAAGTAGGAGTTGGTTTATGTATTGTAAATTAGATTGGTAGAGAAGGGAAATGAAGAGGGAATGCGATGAGATGATGATGAGGTAGAGGTGGTTTGCAAATGAGCACATTGGTTGTTCAGGGAGATTAAAAAAAAGATGTTGAAAAATGATATTGAGAAAGGTGGGTTGTAGAGAATAAGAATGGAATGGGAATAAGGAAAAAGAAAAAAAAATGAAAGAAAGAAGAGAGGAAAAGATGGGTTCAAGAGAGAGAGAAGGTAAATTCTCTAAGATAAGGGTAATGTTTCATTCGTTTAGTTGAAAGAAGATGAATAAGTTCAAATGAATTTGTTTAGGATATGGGAGAAAAAAAGATGAGGAAGATGATGGATCTAGATGAATACGTGATATTAAAGTGTTTTGGTAACAACCTCTTATATGCACCCAAGTTTATGATCATTGAAGTGACCATATCATAAAAGAAAATGTTGTATGGGTAGAGGTTTAGTTCGTAAAAGTGGAAAGAGTTAGATGACAGAGGAGAATGATGAGAAAAAAAGAAGATGGAGAAGAAGGAGAAAATGCGAGTGGAGATATTCTTGCTCATATATGCGAGTGAGTGGAGATATCGCCGCTGGGTAGAACAAAAAAAAAAAAAAAAAAAAAAAAAGGCACCTAGGACCACTACTATAGATACATGAATTTTAGGTCCTTTTTTGCCTACATGAAATCTAGGGGGATTTCAGGTCCTCCCAACCCTTCTTCCTCTCCTCTCCCTCCTTCCTCTCTTATCCTCTGTGCATGTTAAGCCTCGGGCTGAAAGGGCAGAGAGGAGGAGAGGAGAGGAGAGGAAGAGGAAGGATAGGAGAGGAGAGGAAGAGAGAGAAGAGAGAAAGAGGGAGAAGAGAGAGGAAGAGGGAGAGGAAGAGGAATAGGAGGAAGAAGAATAGGAGGAAGAGGAAGGGAAAAAGGGAGAGGAAGAGGAAGGGGCTGGAGAGGGGAGTTCTCCTCTTCTTCCGGAGCTTATCGCCAGTTGGAGGGGAGGTGGGGAAGGAGAGGAGGAAGGGAGAGAGAAAGTATATAGGGAGAGAAGGGGGTAAGGGTGTTTTGGAGATTTTTATTTATTTATCTTTTAATTAAACTTTCCTAATTTTTGTATAGTAAGTGGAGAGTAGTGTGTACATTTAAAAGCCTCTAACTTAAGACAGTGGCACCAATATGAACAGACTATCAAGCCATTACACTTTGTAGTGAATGAAAATGATATGATAATGAAAATGAGTTCCAAACTTGGTAGGTTGGCCCACCTAGATTTTGAAATCTTGGAGTCCCATCCCGAGGTGGGCCACCACAACCACTCTTTGTATCCTCTTTAACGTAAGTTCATACGGCCCACATAAATAAAGTCTCGTTTGCTCAAGATGAATCCCATGATTCGTCATTCCCTCCAAAGATACATCCTCAAATTTCACTTCAATGTGTGTGGATCCCACCGATCTGATTGCCCACATGGACGGCATGATTAAGGCACATTAGCAGCAATCTTAGGACATATAACTCATCTTGAACGGCCTAGGTTATCCCCAACTGCATGATCGAATGTTACCCCTTCATAAATATCTAGTTTTCAATTGTATTGAGGGAAACTGTGAGAAATGTCATCATCTCCCCTCCAAAA
Organism: Sextonia rubra; assembly: GCA_037013555.1. Lineage (NCBI taxonomy): Eukaryota > Viridiplantae > Streptophyta > Magnoliopsida > Laurales > Lauraceae > Sextonia > Sextonia rubra. Next base: position 8,976,680 of record JASUAD010000007.1, on the reverse strand, counting down.
CCCAGAACCCAGAAAATGGCGTTTCACCTGGGAAACCCTAGCTCACATCCCGACCCTCAGACTCTTCCTCTTCAACCCCGACCATCATCCAACGACCCAGTGCACAAATCTCAAATCCTCCATCAGTTTCGAGCTGTCGCAGCTCTCTGTCTCCTGGACCGAACACGAAACCATCATCCATCGTCCCCTTCAATTTCAGCTTACGGTTCCAGTTCCTAGGGTTCTGATCGACCCTAGCTCTCCCGTCCATGCCACAGCTTTGGAGGATCACATCGAGGTCAAGCTCGTCCTGCTTCTGCCCGTTGATCATCCTCTCCTCACTGCGAATTTTGATTCGCTTCTCGATTTTGGAGAAGAGGGTGTGGGCGGAGGAAGGGGGGCTTTGGGTCAGTTGATGCCGCTGTCGTTGGATACTGGTTAGTGGAAAGTTGGGTGTTTTTTCTAACTTTTGATGCAGTGGAAATTGAATTCCTATCATTACAGAAAGCTTGGAAGAAACCAAGAAACTCTTTTGATTGCCCCAGTTGAAGTAATGTATTCCCCCCAGTAGTTGAATTCCTATGATTTCGAAAAGTAGAACTCGCAAAGCGAACCTAAATGGTTGGGTCAGGCTAAACTTTCTAGTCCTTTACATGTGTACTGATGGCTATCTATTTGTTTCTTTGCATCACTTGATTGATTCAGATCTAAGGAGTCTATCTTCTAAAGGAGGTGTTTATTTTTATTGCAAGAATTGCTCAACAAAGTTGACCAGAACTCCTCTTAGGTAATGCTGCACCCTTTTTTTTTTTGGCTCTTGTATTTGCTTTTCTAATCACCTAATAATTTATTTATATGAAGGTTCTACTATGCGATTTCTAGTGTCGCGGGCTTCGATTTTGTTCAGCCATGTAACCCATAATTGCCTTTCACAATTTGAGCATTTGGAGAAAACTGAGGAACATTTTGGTCTACTCAGGAGGATTACCACTACCCTATTCAGATATCTCTAATCTCTTGCTACAGGAGTCAATCACATCTTTATACTTCATTTTCCATTAAAAAAAAAAAAACCTACCCTTATACTTCATTTAGCTATGTTCAATCCTTCCACTCTCTTGTAGCTGGGTATGAACCTAGCTAGCAGGATTTTTTTTCTAAATTAGGTTGTAAGTGGTTTCTTGAAGTTAACTCTAACACGTGCTCCTTGCAGATCATTTCGGGAAATGCCATCAGCAGACTGGCGTGACGTTGCTGATAATTGGTTTGGGGCGTGCTGCTGTTCATTTGGAGGTATAAGTGAGAAGTTGGTAGCAGAGTATGTTCATTCTTATGTCTGTGCTGATGGCACATGCCTACTTGATGACACATCGGTTATCATATGCAAGGATGACCTCGAAGGATACTCATTTTCAGACTACTCGGATAATGACTTAAGGCATGAGCTGAAACTTGATCTTGTTGGTAGAGATGATTCAACTGATTGTATGGATTCCTGGACAAATGGAATGGGAGGCTTGAGTGCTGCATGCGGAAATGATGGAGCTGATGATATTTGTGGGGGATTGAGCAGTCTGTCTCTTAGGGAGAAAGGATTGAAAAATGCTTCATTTCATAAATCTCGTTCGATATTAGAATGTGCTGGGAAATTGTCACAAGGAACAGGTTATTTCTTGAAAGAAGATACTGATGTTGCTCACTCCATTATAGATGAGAAGTGTTCCACTGATACAGATTTCTTGGAAAAAGAATTAAAATCGACTTCTGTTAGTCTCGAAAAGCAATATTCATCATCAGATCTAATGCAGGACCAGAGTCATTGTTGCATCAATGAAACACACTATTGTTCAAGCCATTTGCATGAAAGATTCTCTCATGATGTTTCCATTCCATCTGCGAAAGAGGAACAATTCACCAAGTATGCCAAACTCCAAACAAATCAGAAGTGGCTCCCTAATGGTGCTGCTGGTGGTGGTTTTATGATCACAAGCACTGACATTTCGAATGATATAGAGTGGGTCGAATTTCTGTGTCGTAATTGCTCATCTCTCCTTGGATCATTTCCATCTGCTAAAGATAGGTGCACACCAGTAGATGGTGGAGTCAGATTGTTCAAATGTTACATCTCCACTACCGTGCCTGTTGGTGGGTCAGCTGATATATTCAGGTTAGAAAATAGAAAAATTTCATTATTTATGATTTCTTACAGGTTTACAGTATTTGTAGTCCACACTGCTGAATCTGAGTTTTAGTACCTATGACTTTAGCTCATTCTGATATTTTAATGTGTTGTGTGTAGATTAGGTCTCATCATGGATTTGGGTGGGCAAAAGATCAATGCAATCAGATTATCCTAACCCTTAATTTAATGACCTCAAAACTTTAAAAGTCTTTAATATACACCTGTGAGACTCAATCCAATGGTAAATAAGGTTGGGTGACTGTTCAAAATAGGTCTGATGCGAATCCAGTTTTGTGCATGGTGGGTTTTAGTGAGCAGGAAGGTGTGTAAATAAGTGCATTATCTATCTAAGATGTTGACTCCAGTTTGATGAATTAAGGCTAAGATGATGATAAATCATGTCTTACTCTTACTGTAAATATGTTCATATTTTAATTAGACTATTTAGTAAAGTTATTGTACGGCTGGTTTCAAACAATACATTTAGTGTGGGTGTGATTCAGTAATTTCTGGAATTTGAGCTTTTCCTATGTGAATTTTTTGAAGTTACAACTGTAGTTCAATGAGTATAACTTTTTACTGGGATTTTTCTTTTATGTACTCCATGATCCAGTGGTCAATTTTTACCGGTTTATATCTATGATGCCTAGATACAGCATTGATACCGTCAGGACACACCATAGACATGGTAGGGACATAGATTTTACACATAAAAAGTGAAGTATCGTATACAATTCAACATAATACGTTGTCTATTTTGAAGTTTCTGTGCATCATAGATGTTAGTTTGCCATCCAAAGTTTGTTATGCTGAACTGGCTCATAATACTCTTAGTCATGTACTATAATTCCATATAGAAGTTCTTTGCTTTTGGGCTTGTCTTTCAGTGCAGAAGCTTCTGTTTAGCTTGTCTGTCATTGTAATAGTTTCGAGTTCCACATTGTGACCTTTACTTAAGATGCTATGTTTATCCTATTCCAATTACTTATTAATACAAGAGGCTTTAATTTTTTTGTTTTCTGTGGTGGCTTTTATCTGTGATAATAAAACCACCCCACCTCACACCCCTCCACCACCTTCTTTTTTTGTTTTTCTTTTTCTGATCTGTTTTGTCAGGTTCTGGTGAGATTTTGTTCTTGCTAATCACTTTAACTCAGAAACATGTATAACTTGCAGACATTTTATTTTTATACATTTACAAATTCCAAGTCATTCTCTAAACTGATATGTCCTTGTGTAGGAGTCATACCTTGCAGAGAGTTTTTGTTAACCGGCTGCTGGAGAGTGCAGCAGAAGAATTGTCATTCAGAACTATCGTGAAGGATCTGCAAGAAAAGTCACCTATGCTTCAAATTATCATCCTAAACCCTAAAGCCTGGTGTTCTACTGGCTGTTGCTTGGATGCTGAAAATGGGGCTGAACCTACCCCTAAGATTCCTCTGCATCCTGTGGTTAAAGTGCTGTTTTCTGACTGTAGCATTGCCACCAAAGCTGAGACTAGGTCAGTCAATCTCACTGGTATTTGCACCCATTACCAATGTCATTAGTAATGATAATTTTTTAAAGGCCATGGATGATGCTCTATACCAAATTGCTGGTGTTTTTTAGCATCTTCTATATGATTTGGCGAAATGAATATGTCACATGCATACAGTTTTTTTTTTCCCCATAAAGAACAAAGAGAAAAGTTCTATTGATACAAATACATGATTTGCAATGTGAAAAGAACAACATCAAAGGGAAAAAGGGTTTTCTAGGAATAGCAACCATATCAATCACCTTTGTTTTATTATCATAATATCACTTGTTTTAGCAACAAAATATGCAACCAAAACTGTCTTACCTTTCGGTGATCTAAAAGAACTGACACTGTTGAGGTTCCTAGATTGGAGGCTGAAGGAGTTTCACCAGAATAAGGCTGGAATCAGGTGGCTGGAAGCATTGCCATGGAGACAGATCTCATATTGCCCTATTTGAAGAGTTCTATATTTCTTTATAGATGAAATCAACAACTGTGGCTGCAACAGTGCATTTCAAGATGAATTTATCATATTTTTAGTCACCTTTTCTAAAGAGTCAATTTAATGTCACCTGTCTCGTTCCTTGGAAATTGGAATGATTCATATCCCTTCTGCATCAAATTTTCCTTTCGATGCTCGACTCAGTTTTCAAAAGCTGTGTTGTCATCGGCGCCAACTTTCACTTGTTTGACCTGAACTTTTGGATCTTGATTTTATAGTTACATTCATTATCTTTGGCCTTTTTTCCTACCCATGGTTTGTTAATCTTTCCATGTAGATAAAGCAATCAGCATTTTTGCTTGTCCCAACCAAAAATGGTGAATTAGGAATCCATCTCTTCGTAAGATGTAATTCCATGCAAAATGTAATGTGTACATGGGTAGTAAAAACAACACCAACCATTACGACAGGCTCTTGTTGTATTTATGGAACCTGAGAAGCTGAGGCCCTCTAAGCTAAACAATTGAATGAGAAACTCAATCCAGTTTGATGTTTTCTGAGTATCTTCTACTACTTGTAGTGAAACTAGTGTTTGATTTGTGCATGATTGATGGATGCATTTTCTACTGCTGCTCTGCATTTGGTACTACTTTAGTATACTCTTATCTATAACTGAGAAGTGAATTTACTTATGCAGGGAAATAGAGGAATGGGCAAACAAAAAGCAAGCTGCCGAGGTATACATGATGAAATGCGAAATACAAAAACTAATTGAATCTCTCAAATCGGCAAAAGAGGAATTGCCGGCTTCTTGTACTTCTACACAAGGATTGTCATTATCTTCCATGGAAAGATAATAGAAATCTATTAATCAGATACAAGAAATGTGCAAGTCTTCTCTTTCAGGTGGGGATGATATGCATAAAATTAGGTTGCTTGAGCGGCAAAGCATTAAAATTTCTATTATTGGCCTTGTGCTTTTGAGTACATTTGCAAGGATCAGGTTTCACCAATAACCCCACCAAGAAAAAAAATCATTTTGAAAATGCAATTACTGAAGATGATCTTTTGAAGTAGCTTTGAAATAAGTTCCACCACAATTCAAGTGAGGAAAAAAAAAAAAAAAACCAACAAAGTGACAATGATTGCGATACACAATTTATAAGTTGCTCAAAATGGGATTTCCTCTCCAGTCTAGGTTGTTGTAAGGAAATTATAAAGGTGACTTGAACTCACGCACCCTAGGACATTGCACGTCCCAAACCTTACTAACAGCTCAGGACTATAAATATTTACCTTTGTTTCTTTACTTTTAAGCCACTTTATACCTTTGTTATGCTTTCTAAGAATTCAATTTCATGCCACCACACGGGCTCCTAGATGAAAGTTGTAGTATCTTAGGTGATTAGATTAGCATCCTTTTGACGAGATAGAAATGACAAGTTGGGCATCTTCACTAGGTGGAGAAATAAGGGAAAAAAATAGCGAAAAATCTCTTCTTTGTGATTCGCCATGTTTTGTTTCTATAATAGTGGTACGAAATTTTATTTGGATTTGAAAAGTGAAAGCTATGTACGAGAAAGTAGTTTGAAGAACTTTTAAAATTAAAAACTAATCGTTTAAATGTTTTCTGGTCATATTTAATAACAGAAAATTCAGTTTCATTAGAGAAAACAACGTTTACTGCACTCCATTTAAGGAGAAAATGATAAAAGAAGTCATTTTTTACCCTTAACTGAACAGGGCAATAGAGATTTATCTAGTGGTATTTTTTTTTTCCTCCCTTCTCTTTCCTTCATTCAAAAGGCCGTATATTATGCCGAATTCATGAACGTCAACGCTGTATCTATCAAAATTAAGGATCATTAATAATTAATTAAAACCTGATAGTGGCATGTGGGGCGAATTTTGCCTTGATCAAACCCACTTTTATCACAAGAACAGAATATCATATGTGAAGCCAATTTAACCTTGATGAAAACCGCTTTTATCACATGAACACCCATGTTTAGCCACAGTCTCTGCGCATGCTAAATCACAATGACGATAACATGGGTTCATTTCTCAATGCGAGACAGGATCTTGTGAGTGCCTGCCTCACTTTGTTTTAAAAATATATACAAGCAGCTCAAATGAATGCACTATCATGTGACATGTTTTAGAATTTAACTCCAATCCAATCTGATCCAACCATAAGATTTAGTATATGATAAATTCCATTTTCTATTATAACGGATGATGTTCCAACCTTTTGGGCTGGACTAATCCCTATTGGCATTAATGTGGTAGCGTAGCTTGAACCGTCAACCTCCAAGACCAAATCTTGGTCCGAAGTTGCTACCCCCTGGGGCTATATGATTAATACCATGATTAACACTATCTTATGCATTTTGTTTTATTTTTCTTGTTATTTTTTAAAGCAAAAGACTCGAACTTGCACTCTCACACACTTATGTCTCTAATTACCCTAGCTATAGCCTGAGGACAACCTTATGAATTATTCCTTATCCATTATGTATAACATTTATTAATCAAGTTATTAATTATATGTAGTGCCTTATAAAGGGACCGACTTTTGTTGGAGTAAAATACACACAGCAAGGAATTCATTTTGAGCATATACTTGATGTATTGGCCCTATTGGGTCAACACCTTCCACTAATGAGAAGCCTGGGCGAGACGACAGAAGATCCAGAGTCCGGACTCTTTCTTAACTCAAGTTTCAAAACAATTGGGAGGGAATCATTTTAGCAGAGATTTTAACAAATTTGCCAGTTGTAGTTAGGCATGTAAATATGGCCTAGGCAATAACTTTAGATAATGTAAGCTCTAATCATGTCGTAGTTGATATGTTAAAATCAGAGCTTAGACTTAATTTAAATGGGATAATATTTTATAATCGATGTGCATGTCACACCTTAAATCTCATAGTACAAAAGAGCTAGGGTTTATTAAGCTTATAATAGAAATAATTAAATACATTGTAAGTTATATTTTTTCATCTCCTTCTCGAAAATAAAATTAGAAGGACATTTGTAAAACTTTAAATGAAACCTCCCAAAAAAATACAACCCAATGTAAAACATAATGGAAATAAAGTTTTCACAATACTGGAATAATGCTTTAATAGCATTTTGTTCAGCGTTTCTAGTAGATCCTAGGTTAAAATTAATAGGTATATAAACTTTACTTCGAGTAGTAAATAATAATATGAAGAATACTAATGCAAATAATGCTTCTATAATTAAATCGCGGTTAGAACAACTTTATTTTGTGGATTCCGTTGAAATGGGTAGATTGGAAAGACCCTCTACCCCTGGGGCCCTTCCCAATAACAAAAAGGGAAAAAGAAGATTGTATGGAGCCATCTTAGAAATAAAATTGGAAGTGAAAGTAGTTCATTTTCCTTCGGTCAATCTATTAATAAATTATCATTGTATTTACAAATGCCTCCAGTTGAAGTCCTAGATGATGAGAATGACTTCAATCTTTTAGGACGGTGGGTAGCAAGTGAATTAAGATTTTTTATGCTTTTCCACCATGACCCATGATTTACTAATAGTTATAGTGTCTATAGTTGCAGCAGAGCAAGCTTTTAGTACATGTAGAAAACTAATTGACAATAGACAAAAGATGCTATCAGAAGAAACAGTGAAGACATGTATGTGCTTGCAAGATTAGTTTATAGTCGAGAAGAGGAAGCAGAACTTAATGTCAGATGAAGAAATAAAAGATAACCTTTGAGCACTTGATATATCAGAGATCATATTATATCACAAAATTGTTATACTTGTATTTTTTTTTCTAAAAATTTATTCAAGTTAGAGTGTTAGAGATTTATAGTGACACTTGAATCAATTCATCATAGTTGTTGTTAGTTGTAACACATTTTTGTACCTGTATTCTTTTTCTTATTAAGATTTTTTTTTTATAAAAGGGATATCATTATATCATGAAGTAGTAAAGTTAAGAGGGGGATACAGAAAGCATTTTAAAAGGTCCTCAACTAGAACAAAAGAAACTTTGAGGACCTGTAAAGCATGCTGACAGTAACCCAAAAAAACCAAACCAAAAGAAAAGAAACACAAAGCAATCTGGGAAGCGAACCGACCACTTCCCCCAGAACATCGGAGATTAAGGATATCCCAGGGCATTTGAGCTTCCCCAAAGCTATAATCAAAACGAGTTTAAACAATAGAAACTAGTTCCACAAACACCAAAACATAGCCACGGTAGATACATCCTTCTTCCTCGTTTCTCCAGTGCTCGGGGCTCCTTGACTATCTGCGCTAGTCATGTCCATCGGCACGCAGGTTCCCCAACCCTGAACTTCCCATTCCTTCCATTTTGCTTACGTGATCTACAACAAGAGTAGAGGAAGCAGCCGCATGCTGGTGGCTAGAAAGTCTGAAAAACATGTGAGTATATGTCACTTTATTGTTCATCTCAGTCTCATAGAGGTATTGTATGTGAGGCCGGAGGAGATGGTGACTACAACTGGTTGGGTAGACAAGGCATCAGCGACCACATTGGCCGTTCTCTTACAGTAATTGAACTCCACAGATACTGTTCAGCCAAGAGGGACAAGGTTTGTTTCCATTCGGGCATCATGGTCCAACCCAGTTGACCCGTTGCCTGAACAGTGGAAACCAATATCTTGTTGTCCCCATCAATCTAGAGCTTTATATGTCCATTCCCTTGGCAACTTGGAGTCCTTTCCTAAGAGAAATCAGCTCTACCTCAAGGGCCGAAGCTGCCATGATTGATCCAGAATAGGCTTGGATCATTTGTCCACCATGGTCTCTTATAATACCCCCTATTCCAGCCGCCCTACTCTGCAGATTAAATGCTCCATTGAAGTTCAGCTTACACCAATTTGGTGGATGAGGGATCTATGTTTCCAGTTGGTCCATGGTCGCATTGAGGTGGCCTGCAAAGAGGTTTGGAAATGGATTTGTTACCGACATCTGAATGGTTCGACAGGCAGAGGTTGAAAATATGTTCATTTCTACATTGCTAGGTGTACCAGGCCACTGCAGTAACCAGCCTGGTTCTATAGTTAAAACTATTAAAGAGGAACCAAAATAGGAAAGAGGAATGGTTTGTTGGATTATCAATGGAATGAGGTGTTATGATTTTCTGATAATCACCCGTTGTGCGCATCCATGAATCACAAGATCAACACGAAGAAGCCAACACAAGAAGAGACACGAGATTTACGTGGTTCACCCAAACAGGGCTACATCCACGGGCACAGGAGGACGAACATCTTCACTATAGCAAGTAAAGCATACAAGAGATACCCACTCTCTCACCTCATCTCTCCTACGTGGTGTGGGAACACCACGGGCAACTGCCGCCGCCGCCGCCGCAAGGTCTAGGGTTACAGACTATACATATATATAATCTCCGCTTTCTTGGCCACCAAGAAAGCCCCAGTACAATTACCAAAACACCCTTGACCTTAAACCAGTCCCTGGCTAACCCAGTGGACTCATCCGGCTAAACCGGAATACAAGACATAAACCTAACAATCTCCACCTTGGCTTGAATTCCGTACAACTCCGTACAACTCGAGCTACTAGGAGATAAAACCGGCAATGTCTTCACGTACCTTGCTGAATGGCACGTCACTGCACCAGGGATGCAGTCTTCTTCAACACTTTGACATGTTGAACCAGCACATGAACTTTGAGCAAAGTTCATCTCGTCAAACTCCACCTCGAACTAAAAGCTCGAAACCATTGACGAATCTGAGTGATATCTGAATCACTCACCATCCTGCCCCATCTTCAACATCACTGTGAAGATCCAATCACCACAAGCATGCAAGCAAAACAAATCGGGAATACAAGTCCAGATGACTTTACAATTGCAGAAAACCTCTGCCTCCGAGCGGTCAAAAACTCCATTTGACCGGGCCTCCGATCAATCAATCAAACAAATGTTTGACAACTGCTGATGCATCAGCTCCTCCTTGCTGCTTTTCCGGCTTGACTCTGGCAAGATGAATAACATCACATGCCATCATGTGAGCCCCAAACGAATAACTTCGTTTGAATCAGCAAACCCTTTGCAACTAGGCCGGCGACTCCTATTATTGGGTTTGCAACAATAACCAGGTCGAGTAGACCCGATTCTAGCTTGAATCCACATCTGTTCAAATCTCCTCCAGATTTCTGCATCAAACTATAGATCTCGTCAACACAAGCACGCTGGAAGAAACGGATCTGAAATCCGACTCAGGATGGCTCCGATAACGTAGAAACAATTTTCTATGCTCCAATCGATCAAACCTCCTCCTTGACTGTCAAACAGCCAATCAACCTCTTCCACTGCGTAGATCTGCTCGAAACGAGTCCGTAGGCACAAACGGATCTCCGATCGGATATTGGACGATCAAAATATCGCAGAAACAATTTCAGCCGTAAATCTGGTCAAACCTGCCTGTTGACCGATGCTGACGTCACTGTTGACATCACTGCACAGTCTGCTGGGCTTCTGGAGCGGACCCGGGTCGGGTTCACCTAACCCGAACTGATCTGAACTCTTCTCGCTGGGCTCTGCGCACATGGGTCAGGTCGAACCTGAACGGACCCGGCCTGAACTTGCTGGTTGGGCTGGACCGTCTGCTAACGGGTCAGGTCGGACTTGACCTGACCCGGAACCGAACTTGCTTTGAACTGCTGGGCTTTGATGCTAGCAGGTCGGGTCGAACCTGACCTGACCCGGAACTGAACTTGCAGCCAGTCGACTGGGCTTGTACCACGGGTTGGGTCTGACCCAACCCGAAACCCGGAACCCGAACCGTAACCTGTTCTTCTGGGCTGATATCCACGGTGGATCAGGTCAAACTGACCCGACCCGTACCCGGACCTGCCTGGGTCATCTTCATCTTCTTCCCTTGTTCACGGGTTCTGCAACAGGGACGCGCCGGCTTCCTTCGTCCTCGGCTACGGTCCGGTGCTGGCAGCGGCGGACGGCCCCCTTTCCGGCGATCCTGCACGGCGGCAGTGAAACCTCGATCGGCGACTGGAGGTGGCGGCCGCGGCAACAGCTGCGTTCGGCAGGATTGTTCTTGGCAGCGGCGGTGCAGGTGGGCGACTGACGATGAACACACGCGGATTAACTGTGCCAGCGAAGGTGACCGCGGGAGACAAATCTGGCCGGCGGCAGCAGCGTTGAGCAGTGTGAGGATCCGGATTCCTTCCCGTTTCTGGTTCCAACCACAGAGGCGGAACCAGGGTCCTTTATCTTCTCAGTTGACGGCGATGGCGGGCCACGGCTGGAAGTCCGGCGAACGCGACGGAGACGGCGAGAATCCCGGCGAAAATCTCGGTGAGAATGTCATAGTTTCGCACGGCAGTTTTTTTTTTTTTTTTCGTTTTTGGTCTTTCCTCCTTAGATCTGGAAAACCAGAACCAGATCCTCTACTTCTGCCGGCGGCCTCTTCCAATCTGTTGCAGAGCGGCCCACAAGAGATCACGCTTGATCTCTTCTCCTTTATCTCACAATCGATCTCTGTGACAAGTTGCAGCCAACGAATTCGCCAATCCTCAACAGTGATCCGAACCCAATCATGCCGATCCGTTGATCCTTACATCACAACTGCTGCAATCTAACTCCAAGATCTGAACAACTTGGGAATCCTCTTTCCTCCGATTTTAGCCAAACCGGAGAACCCAATCTCGTCTTCTTCTTTTCCGATGGGGACCTAACCAGGATGCGCATAACCTCCAAGCCACTGAGCGATCTCCACCTCGCTCAGAAACCTGAGGAATACCAACCTCAGCTTTGATACCAATTGTTATGATTTTCTGATAATCACCCGTTGTGCGCATCCATGAATCACAAGATCAACACGAAGAAGCCAACACAAGAAGAGACACGAGATTTACGTGGTTCACCCAAACAGGGCTACATCCACGGGCACAGGAGGACGAACATCTTCACTATGGCAAGTAAAGCATACAAGAGATTCCCACTCTCTCACCTCATCTCTCCTACGTGGTGTGGGAACACCACGGGCAACTGCCGCCGCCGCCGCCGCAAGGTCTAGGGTTACAGACTATACATATATATAATCTCCGCTTTCTTGGCTACCAAGAAAGCCCCGGTACAATTACCAAAATACCCTTGACCTTAAACCAGTCCCTGGCTAACCCAGTGGACTCATCCGGCTAAACCGGAATACAAGACATAAACCTAACATGAGGAAGCTTTTGCCAAACAAGGTGGGAGAATTGACAGTGGCAGAGAAGGTGGTCCAGGGACTTCAGGGTAGAATGGTAGAAGGAGCAAGTCTGAGTATCTTGGGGGTGCATAAAGTGGTGACAATCCTTCATGGGTAGCTGATTGTGGACACTTCTCCAAAGGAAAAACTACAGTTCATGGCTGATTTGAGCCTTCCAAACCTTATTCTAGGGAATGTGGGGACCAATATCCAATCCTTGGGTATCTTTGTAAATGGCCTTGAAAGAGAGGGATCCCGCGGTTCCTCTTTCCAGCGTCTAATGTCTTGTCTGTTGGGTTTGGCTCAAAAGGTCCTTATTGGGCCTGAATGGAGGGCCCAGTTGTCTGGGGTTAGCACCATATATATTTTCTCTTTGATGTTTCTTGTTCTAGGGCAACTCCAGGGGAAGAGAGAAACACAGCAAAGGGAAAGGGAACACTGAGAGCATTGTAAGGGGGTAAGAGAGAGATTTTTAAATAGTGAAATCTTTGTGCCCGTGGACGTAGGCAATCTTGCCGAACCACGTAAATCCTTGTGTCTTCTTTGTGTGTGATTGCTGTAACACTCCGATCCCCTTTGAGCCGGTTTAGTGGCTCATTAGTGTGTTTTTCTGTTGTTTTATTCTTTCGGACTTGGTTTCGGGTCTTGGATAGGTAGTTAAGTAACCCATGACCTGGAATAGGTAGTTCTAAGCCCTTTTTCGTAATTTTGCTTTTGCTTTGCTTGCATTATCTTCGCATCATCTTGGTGTCAGCACGTGTATTTTGTTGAGCTCGTTAGTTTCCGTAACTGTTTCAGACCCATTTGGAGTCAATTGGAGAAGTTGGACCCCCGTGTGACTCGAATTGTAAATAATCAAATTTCTTGGACTGTGTTTTAAACTTCCAGAAACTATATATATGAGTCAGGACCCAGGTGTCTTCTCCCTGCTCACTTTCGTTCGATACGTGCATGCAAGGAGAGCTCCACGTTTTCTCTTCCACTTCTTCTCCCCTCTTCATTCTCTACTTCGGTCTTGTTGGTGTGGGAGTTACATCTCTTCCGAGTGGGTTTTCTCTTCTCTCTCATCTCTGTCTATTGCTTGAGGTAAGTGGGTTCTCTGCAACTCTTCCTTCTTCTTCTCCAATTGTATCTCTCCTTCTCTCTTTCTGTGTCCTCATCTCATGCATGGGTTGTTTCTTTGATTTGCTTTGATTTTAGTTGATTTGGAGCTTGATTCAATGGCTTGACAGAGTTTTGAGGCAAGTATAAGTACAGGATTGTTTAACACATATGGGTGTTTTGTTTGATTGCTCTGATTCATCCTTATTCTTTGTATCAAATGTTTTACAGCCATTTTCTAAGATGTTGGGATCTAATTTCTAAGATGTTAGGATCAGATGAGCTTGTTTTGAGACATTCTGTGCAAATTTCCAGTTTCTGTACGCAACCCGAATTGGTTCTCTGTATTGTACAGCTAAGCCGTAACCTTGTACGGCTCACATTCCAGAGACGTGAAATTTCACCTTTTGTTCTACGGCTAGGCTACGGCTGAACCGTAGATTGTCCTACGGCTGAGCCGTAAGCTAGCCGTGACCCAACCGTGACTAAGCTGTGAATTAAATCCCTGATCAGTCGAAACTTTCCTGATACAGTACTCCTACGGTGTGGCTACGGCTAAGCCGTGGATTGGTCTACGGCTAAGCCGTACACTGAACCGTAGCTTAGCCGTAAAAGGTATCAGATCAGAGGTTGAAGATGACCAGTTTAGCTGTGTTTGGAAGGAAACCACGGTGAAGCCGTAGTGCATGCTATGGCTAGCCCATATGATGTCTTCGGCTAAGCCGTAGGTCACCCATGGCTAAACCATAAGGCATGGCAAATCCGAAATAAAACTTAGGATAATGGTGAGACTTTGTAGGGCTTATATACAAGAAACCATACACGTAAACCGACCCAATGGATTCTTTGGATCGCATGAATAGTTTGTTAGGCTGTGACTTATTCATGTGAGCGTTGATTTACTGTTAAGCACCTCCCCATGGGTGTTGGTTTAAGGGGCTTCGGTGCACGTGAGGATTACATTGCAACACTAGGATGGCAACGGTGCATCGATAACTTAAAACTACATCAACATGCACGGTTAGTGACAGTGAACAACTAGATTAGGATCGGCTTGTAATTGACCTTGGTTCCGTCTTAATCTAAGATGCATTGCATATTGCTTACAGTTTTGCCCTCTGTTCTGTTAATCTATGTTCACGCATTTCGAGATTCTTTTGTTTTCGTCTTGTACATCTGTTTAGACTTCGTTCTGTATTATACTATGATCTATGGTCGGTGCTTTGACTCAGTCTATACTATGCTCTGTATATTTCTGGCTTTGTATATCTCTAATTTAGTTAGGTATTCCTTGGTGGCTCCGCCCAGAGATTAACACGTGAGGATAAGATCCGGTCTTTGTCATCGGTGAGTCCAAAGCGGAAAATCTCCCTTCTTTTGGATTTGATTTAATTGGTATTAGTCTGGCTCTACTCAGCCTCAGCCTTAGGATGCCCGACGGGGTTACCTCTGGCTTAGATCTCTGTATCTCTGTATCACTGCAGTGTCGCTTTGTCTTGGGACCCCGGAACCCAGGAAACTGAGACCCACTTGTACCCTGGCCCGGTCAGTGGTGTTCTCATCTGCTCTGCTTTGCTCTGCTCTCTACTGGAGAGAATATGGTTAACGTAGTAGCCACTTAGTTCAGTATTTCTATGTTTTGATTTACTTATCATGCCTTACTTCTACGCACGATTTGCTTAGCATACTAAGATGGAACTCTGTATTTAATCTTCTGTCATTATTCTATTTGATACTATGAGTGTTTCATCCCTGTTACTTGTATTTGCTGGATCGTGGTATTCATTTGTGTTGTCTGTGGTGTTGCAGGCGCAGATCCCTTGCCCGACTCCCCGGCGGTCGAGGAGGCTGCAGGGCCGAGTTTAGAGGCACCCTCCGGTTTGGCAGAGTGGGCTTGATCACCTCTGCCGAGTGCGTACATGCATATCATCAGTGGCCTAGTTGTTTGGTTTTGAGATTTTGTATTTTGGCATTTTGGACTTTGTACTCTGTATCATTTTGTATATCGCTATTTTGGCGTGTACTCAGATTTGTATTTGGTTTTTAGAGTTTATATATATCGTTGTCTTTTCCGTTCCGCAGATGTTTTGGCTTTCGCTATTTGCTTTGTTGCCTGCTATGATATGTACAGCTTCCGCGTACGCTTAGTCCGCACGTGTTAGATCCCTTGTGTGTGTGCATCTGGACTGGGTTTGGATGCACTTGCACGGGAGTACGTGTGTTACTGGTTTGGCTTTTCGCTAACCCCCGATTTCTGGGCTCGGGTTGTGACAATTGCTTGTTGTTTTTTTTCATTGTGGTGTGTGCTTAGATAGATCCAGATCCAACAAGTTGTATCAGAGCTTCAAAGTTGTGCGTGGAAGATCAACGGGAAGAGGAGAGATCAACGTTGATCTCTGCCGGGCCACACTCTTCGGGATCTCTGTTTCCTGAGATAGAGAAACGAGAATCGAAGAAGAAGACAGAGTGCGTTCTACTGCTGCTGGACATCTTCGTCAGCGAACACCTGCCGGAGTTGGAAAAAAAAAAGTAGGTTGCCGGATTTGAGGAGGACAACCGGAGGAAGGAAAAGAAAAAAAAAAAAAGGGGGCTGCAACCCACCGGTCACCGCTACCAGAGAACACCGGCCGTTCGCTATCGTCGCCGCCCGCTGGTGTTCACCGTCGCCGAGCCTCGCCGCTGGTCGCCAGCACCGCTGCAGACCACGGAGTGTGCCAACGTCTGCAAGTGGGTTGCAGAACAGGGGCGCCTGTTGAAGACGACCCAGTTCTGGGTTTTTCGGGTCAGGTCAATTTGACCTAACACTCCGTGCATCATAAGCCCAGCGTCTGGTTTCAAGTCGGTCTGGGTTTCAGGTTAGGTCAGATGCAACCCGTGGTGCAGCCCAGTCCAGCAGCACGAGTACAGTCCAGGTCGGGTCGAACCGACCTAGTTTCAACAGCCCAGTCCAGCGCATTAGGTCACAGGTCAGGTCAGGCGGACCTGACCCACAGTAGAACCCAGCCCAGTCACCGCAGGATCCAGGTTAGGCTCGGGTCAGGTGAACCTAACCCAATTCCCCAGCCCAGTCCAACAGAATAGGCAGTTTACAGTTCGGGTCAACCTGACCCAAACCCGTTTGCAGCCGCCCAGCCCTTCAGCAATGCTGACGTCATCCAACGTCAACAAGTTGACCAGTTTGACCAAATTTAACAGTCAAAATTCAAACTCAATTTTCGAACCCATCCGGACTCGAAATTGAGCTTAATTTTTTCCAGTAGACTCCTGGCGACGAGATCTACGACGTGAACAGAATATATTGACAGTTTGATAAGCACGTATTTGGGTGAGTTGTTTTTTGAGTTATCTTCAGATTTACCATAGCCACAGTAGGGACTTCTACTGCAGGAGGCATCAAATTTGAAATTGAAATTTTTGATGGAAGAATAAACTTTGGTTTATGGCAGCGGAAGATGAGAGATATCTTGATTCAACAAGGTATTAAGGTGGCATTGTTAGAAAAAGAAAAGAAGTCTAAAAAGATAAAAGATGAAGATTGAGCAGACATAAATGAAAAAGCAGTCAGCTTTATTCAATTCTACCTCTCTGATGAAGTCATGCACAATGTCATGGAATAGGAGAATGCAAAGGGTCTATGAGAGACGTGGGAGAGTCTTTACATGGGTAAGAATCTCACAAACAAACTGTATCTCAAGAAACAGTTGTATGAGTTGAAAATAGAAAAAGGTTGTGATGTGCGGGAGCACATGAATATTTTCAACAGAATGATTAATGACTTGTTGAGGCTCGATGTGAAATTCGATGATGAAGACAAGTCTTTGCTGCTATTGAATTCTCTTTTTGACTCATATGATCATTTTGTGACTACCTTGCTGTATGGAAAGGACACACTCAAATTCGAGGATGTTAGGCAAGACATCATCTCCAATGCTGCAAGGAAAAAGGCCACAAAAATTAGTTTATGTGCAGAGGAACTTCTAGTAAAAGGAAGTTCTAGTGAACGTGGTAGATCCAATGATATGGGCAAAGCAAATAGGAATAACTCCAAATCAAAATCACGAAGCAAGAGAAATTCAAAGTGCTTCTTTTCTAAAAGGAAAGGACACTAGAAGAAAGATTGTAGGGAATATAAGGGTCCAAAGATGGGAAGAACAAAGCTGTCAACAGTGACTCCGCCAGCGTTGCTTCAGAAACTGAAGTGAAACTCCTATCGGTCTCGCAAGGTAACCATTTATCTGATGCTTGGATTTTAGATTCTGGTTGTTCTTATCACATATGCCCTAATCGTGTTGGTTTGAGACCTATGAGGAGTGTAATGGTGGTAATGTTCTAATGGGTAATGAAGCACCCTGTAAGACCATTGGAATTGGCATCATTAATATTAAAATGACAAATGGAGTTATGAGAACTCTAGGTGATGTGAGGCATGTGCCAACACTCAAGAAAAACCTAATCTTGTTAGGCTTGCTTGAATCCAAAGGATGCACATTCATGGCAAAAGATGGTTTGCTGAAAGTGTCCAAAGGCGTTCTGGTATTAATGAAAGGAACCAGAGTTAGAAACAATCTGTACAAACTTATGGGAAACACAGTTGTAGGTGGAGTGGCAGTCTCCACAGATGATAAAACCAGTGATGATGAATCTCAGCTATGGCATATGCGTCTAAGGCATATGAGTGAGAGAGGCATGTTAGAACTACATAAAAGACAGTTGTTGAAAGGTGTGAAAACATGCAAGCTGGACTTTTGTAAATACTGTGTTTTTGGCAAGCAAAAAAGGGTGTCATTTAAAACTACAGGCAACAGTTGTAGAAGCAATGGTATTCTGGATTATATTCAATCCAATGTGTAGGGACCAGCCCTAGTTATGTCAAAAGGTGGAGCATACTACTTCGTGACATTCATTGATGATTTTTCAAGAAAGGTTTGGGTCTACTTTATGAAAGAAAAATCTGAAGTCTTCACCAAGTTTAAAGAGTGGAAGGCAGAAGTAGAAAATCAAATAAGTAGAAAAATCAAATATCTGAGATCAGATAATGAGGTTGAATACAGAAATGACAAGTTTCTACAGTTTTACAAGGATGAAGGCATCATAAGGCACTTCACTGTTCCAAAGAATCCTCAGCAAAACGGAGTTGCAGAAAGGATAAACAGAACACTTCTAGAAAGAGCAAGAAGTATGAGACTTCATGCAGGATTGCCTGAAAGTTTTTGGGCAGAAGCAGTTAACCACGCATGTTATGTTGTTAATCGGTCACCATCAAAACCCCTTAACTATAAAATTGCAGAAGAAGTGTGGACAGGGAAAGAGGTGGACTATTCTTCATTGAAGGTATTCGGTTGTCTAGCTTATGTACACATTCCTAGTGATGAGGGATCTAAGTTAGACCCCAAGTCACTCAAATGCATATTCCTCAGCTTTGAGAAAGGTATAAAGGGGTATAAACTTTGGGATCCAGAAAACAAGAAAAAGATCTACAGCAGAGATGTTGTGTTTGATGAAGCTTCTATGCCGAATAAAGAACATGACAGTGAAGTCAAAGGGCACAGTATTGAAAAAGTTGTCACCGAAGTAATTTCTCTTGCAGTTAAACAACCAAGGAACAAGGTCAGAGTTCATTAGAGGTTGGTACATCTGGAGGTGAGGAACAATGTGAGGTTCAACAGGAACCCTCAAGTCTAGCACAAAGAAGGGCAAAGAGAACCATGAAGCCACCTCAACGATATGGATGGGATGAGGATAAAGTACACGTTGCTCTTATTACCAGCAGTAGTGATCCGACCTCATTTCAAGAAGCTATGGAAAGCAGTGAAAGACAAAGTTGGATGGGTGCTATGATGGATGAGATGGAATCTCTCCAGAAGAACTCGGTCTGGGAGTTAGTTCCTAAACCCAAAGACAGAACAACAGTTGGCTGCAAATGGGTGTTTAGGAGAAAAGAAGCTTCGCAAGAAAATGCAGAACTAAGGTTCAAGGCACGTTTAGTAGCAAAGGGGTACTTACAAAAAGAAAGGGTTGATTATGATGAGATATTTTCCCCAGTTGTGAAACATACTTCTATCAGGGTGTTGTTGGCAGTGGTAGCACAGTTCGACATGGAGCTCGAACAATTAGATGTAAAGACAGCATTCCTTCACGGTGACTTGGAGGAAACAATTTACATGGAGTAACCTGAAGGATTCAAGGAAGTAGGAAAAGAACACCATGTGTGTAAGTTGAAGAGATCATTGTATGGGCTGAAACAATCTCCAAGACAATGGTACAAGCGTGTCGACTCCTACATGTTGCAAATCGGCTATCATCGATGTGAGTATGACTGTTGTGTTTATTACAGAATTTTAGATGATAATTCTGTTATTATTTTGCTGCTTTATGTGGATGATATGCTCATTGCATGTAACGACATGTCAAAAGTTAATGAACTCAAATCTCAGTTGAGAAAAGAATTTGACATGAAGGACCTTGGGGCAGCCACAAAAATGTTGGCATGGAAATTACGAGAGATAGGAAAGCTGGAAAGCTGTGGTTAGCACAAAAAAAGTACATCTCAAAGGTACTTGAAAAATTCAACATGTTAAATGCTAAGCCTGTGTCTACTCTACTTGCAAGTCACTTTAGTTTAAGTGCCAAACAATGTCCAAGTGACGATGAGAAAATTGAAGAAATGTCCAGGATACCGTATGCAAATGCAGTAAGATGTTTGATGTATGCTATGGTTTGCACAAGACTAGATATAGCTCAAGCAGTGGGTATAGTGAGTAAGTACGTGGCGAATCCAGGAAAAGAGCATTGGAATGCCGTAAAGTGGATTTTGAGATACTTAAAGGGCACCAAAGACTTGGGTATTTTGTTTGAAAGAAAACAGGGGTCAGAGGTTGTAGTTGGATATGTAGATTCTGATATTGCAAGAGACCTAGACAAGAGAAGATCCACTACAGGATATGTCTACACACTTACTAGTGGACCGATAAGTTGGAGATTGGTGCTTCAGTCTACAACTGCATTATCCACTACAGAGGTAGAATACATGGCAGCTTCAGAGGCTCTAAGGAAGCAATATGGTTGAGAGGTTTGGTAAATGACATGGGAACCAAGCAGAAATCAATCTTGCTACACTGTGACAGTCAGAGTGCAATATGCTTATCAAAGAATCAAGTATATCATGCAAGGACAAAACACATAGCTGTTATCTATCACAGAATTCGGGATTGGATTGCTACAGGTGAGATCTCCATTCAGAAGATTCACACAAATGATAATCCAGCTGACATGCTTACCAAGCCAGTGACCACAGAGAAGTTCAAGCATTGTTTGGACTTGCTCAATCTCTCCTCTTGTTAAAGATTGAAGGTGCACCTCATCTCCCTTGGGGTGCAATCATGGTGGGATGGCATTCCCACAAGGTATGTGTTCCAAACACTTCAACAATTCTTCGAAGGGTTAGACATTTTTCGCCAAGGTGGATATTGTTGGGTTTGGCTCAAAAGGTCCTTATTAGGCCTGAGTGGAAGGCCCAGTTGTCTAGGGTTAGCACTATATATATTCTCTCTTTGATGTTTCTTGTTCTAGGGCAACTCCAGGGGAAGAGAGAAACACGGCAAAGGGAAAGGGAACACTGAGAGCATTGTAAGGGGGTAAGAGAGAGATTTCTAAATAGTGAAATCTTTGTGCCCGTGGACGTAGGCAATCTTGCCGAACCACATAAATCCTCGTGTCTTGTTTGTATGTGATTGCTTGTTGTTTTTCTTCGTTATGGTGTATGCTTGGCTAGATCCAGATCCAACATTGTCCTCCAAGGGGAAAGGCCATGATAGCTTGAACCACTTAAGGGGGCTAGAGTTGATATATGATGGCTTCACTCCAGAGTGGAAAACCCTAGATGACTGTGATGAGCCTGTTCACGTATTTGATGAAATCAAGGAAGTTGGGTTGGACATTATGTTTGATCCAGTCAAGAAGGGAACCCTTCGAAGGAACCTAGATGTCTTGAAAGGTTCTAATAGCTTCACTAGTGGCCACTGACCATCTAGTATGCAGGAGGATGAGGTCTCTGAATTTTAGCATCTTTCTCCAAATAAATGAGTCGGGCGGTCTGGGTTGGACTTCCTCAATGGTGGAAGACCTGAGATATTTCCATGTGAGCAGCCTGAACCCATCCTGTCAGTCGTGCCGTTCCAAAGGAAGGAGGCATGGGACTGGATTGTTCTATTAATATGTTCCTTTGTGAGGTGCACTATTCCTATCCCGTAATGAGGAATGGCCGAAAAAACTGACTGGACTATGGCTTTTCTTCCTGCAATCGAGAGAGATTTTCCACTCCATCTGAGGATGCCTCTCGGGATCCTAGTACAAAGGAGCAGGTTACCTTGTTTCCTTTGTTGACTGAGACACGCTGTGTCACCTAGGTAGGTGGAGTGAGAGCAGATTTGTTGTATACCAAGATTCCTATTAGCCTCGAGGACAAGCTGAGCAGGCGCGTCTCTACAAAGGAAGAGACATGATTTCTCTCTATTAACTTTTTGGCCTACCTCATTCTCAAAAAGGAGTAGAAGGTTTGTGATGAATGGCATGCTTTGTCCGAATTTTTAAAAAATAGGAGAATATCATCACCATATTGAAGGATGCCAATTCTATCAACTCTCGGGGCAATGGTCGAGAACATAGTTGGGGATCTGTGAATAAAGTCATGTTGAGAGGTCGAGAGAGCTTCCACACATAGGATAAATAGGTATGGGGAGTCACCCTGTCTAATGCCACAAGTGGATTTGATAGTGCCAAACAAGTGTCCATTGATATTGACAGTATAGGTAACTGTAGACACGCATGATTTTGGACACAAAATTTTGATGAAATCCATTAGCTAGGAGACAATGGTAAATGAAGTTCCAAGAGAACTTGTCATAAACTTTGGAAATGTTCAGTTTTAGTGCACAACACCTTTTTTTTCCTGTTCCTCTAATTCATGTGGTGGAGTAATTCTCTGGCAATGATTATGTTGTCAAAAGATCTTTTCCCTGGTTGGAAAACAACTTGCTCATTCAAGATACCCTTTTTTAGAAGGAGGGCCCAGTCGTTTGACAAAGATCTTGGAAATGATTTTGCCTTGGACATTACGGAAGTTGATAGGTCTAAAGTTCCCTAGAGAGCACGCCCCATCATTTTTAGGACTAAGGACAATGTTTGTTTCATTGACTCCTGAGCGTAAGGTCCCAGTTGAAAAGAAATCTTTAACGTATTGACAAACATTTGATTGGAGCACATTCTAGAACTTTTAAAAAAAGGCTGCGTTGAAACTGTCTTGCCCAGGGGCCTTGTACTTTCCCAAGGAGAAGATAGCCGCTTTAATCTCCTCCCGTGACGGAATCGCCAAAAGCAATGCATTATCCTCCTTTAAGATGCAAGAGTTAATTTAACTGCGAAGGGAAGGTTGTGAGTCACCAACAGTGGGTAAGGAGAAGATGTTTTGGGAAAAAAGGATTGGCAGTGGTCCTTCAAATGTGGTACGGAGGAGAGGCGATTTCCCTGATCATCCTGATGGAACAAAATGTGGTTTTGCCTATAATTTATCTTAGCCACTTTATGAAAGACTTTGGTATTTTTGTCTTTCTCTTGAAGCCACTAAATTCTAGATCGTTATCTCCAGAATGCTTCTTGATGTGTTTGGAGCTCCCTCAGCTCAACAAGGAGGTTTCTTTCCAAGTTGAGAAGGAAATGTGAATGGCGGTATCTAGTGCTCCTTTAAATGCCCTCTAGTCTACTTTTGATTCTGCTGATGTTAGTCGAGGAGAGCTATTCTAGTTAACTATTCCTCAGGAGTCAATGTTCTTAGTTATGTGTTCCATTTTAGCCTTTAGGAGGAGTGGAGATGGTTGAAGAGAGAGCCACACTTGGTTAATTAATGAGTAGAGGGAAGGGTGGTGTAGCAAGGCATTCTCAAATCTGAACTTGTGAGGCAGCTTGTCTGAGAGGGGCGATTGTGCTAACAAAATAAAGTTATGGTCTGAGGAGGTTCTGGGTAAGTGAAAGATGTGCAGATTAGTGGACTCCCGAAACCAGCAAGAGTTAGCGACAGCTCTGTCCAGGTGAGCAAGGATTCCATTTTATCATGATCAATTATTAGACAAGGTGAAAGGCTGTCCCACACAGCCAAGGTCCAGGAGATTAGCTTGATCCAGGAAGTCTTTGAAGTCATATGAGGCAAGGCTCCAAGAAAACGGTCTACCACCTATTTTCTCATGAGGGGAGGCGATCGAGTTAAAATCCCCAAGCAGAACCCAGAGGGAGCAATGGGATTCATGGGAGAAGCTGAAAGATTGAAGGTCTCACTAGAGGGATCTGCGATCAGGCCAAGAAGGTGAAGCATAGATTGTAGACAAGAAGAACCGGGAATTCAGTAACAAGGAGCCTGTGGCCTTGACGGAGATCATCTGAGGGGAAGAGGTGATTTTGGTAAGGCTGCAGGCATTAGGGTTTCACAGCACCCAAATCCCACTAGAGAATCCATTGCCAAAGATGCATTCCTGACTCTGGTAGAAGTTTTTGAGAATCCACAGGGGGCGGGAAGCTCTAGCTTCTGAAGTTCTGCTTTATAATAATATCATGATATCAGGTTTATGGATAGCACGAGTCCACAATTTCCATTTAAAGGGAGGATCTCGAAGCACCGCTAATGTTCAAACTTATTATCTTCATGGATTAAAAAAGAGGGGACAATCTATACTTGGGGAGGGAAATCTCTATTGAAACACATTGGCAACAAAGAAGACTGGGGCCAAGCACTTCTACGTAAATTTCTCTCTTAAAAGCAATGGATGGTGCCGGCAATGCTATCTTCTTGTGGCCACCTAGTTTAGGAAATAAGGAATGATGTCCTCTATCCGCTCTTGGGCTACGCCGTTCCTTGCTACGTGGTATTTAATCTCGGCCCTTAGGGCATGCTTCACAAATGAGTCGAGTAGAGTAGAGTAGAGTAGAGTAAAGTAAAGTTAAATTTTAAGAATTCAAATTTTTATTCTTTTTTTAATTCAAATTTTCTTCATCTTTTTTCAAAAAAAATTAAAAAATCATCTCTAAACTATAAAAAAATTTATATTTAATATTAAAAGTAAAAAAGATTTCACATCAAATAATTAAAAATAAAAAGTCATCATAACTAAATCATATATTATTCTTTTTTTAAGTTTAAATTCACTTTACATTCCTTTACTTTTCTCCCAAAGATGTCCTTTGAATGACTTCATTGCACGAAGCCACGGATGAGGGGGAGTGAAGACCTTTGCGTTTCCTGGCTCGAAGCTTTGGGTGAAAACTAAGATGTTGTTCTTTCTTCTTAGATGGGGGGAATGGGATTGCTTTCTCCTTTGTCCGGATGACTATCTTGAAGCTATTTTTTATTAGATCTGGATCTTGCCAAGCACACACCAACATGAGGAAAAACAACAAGCAATTACACATACAGAAGACACAAGGATTTATGTGGTTCGACTAGATTGTCTATGTCCATGGGCACAAAGATTTCATTATCAAAAAATCTCTCTCTCAGCCCCTTTACAGTGCTTTATCTCTGTGTTCCCTTCCCTCTTGGTTTCTCTCTTGACTGCCCTTTGAACAAAAAACATGCAAAAGAGAATATATATGATGCTAACCCTATTTAATTGGGCCCTCCACTCAGGCCCAATAAGGACCTTTTGAATCAAACCCAACATTTTCATTTCACTGGATGCCGGCCGGGTTTCTCAAAGGAATCGTCTTCCAACGAAGGCAGCTGAGAAGGGGATTCCTCTGGCGGGAAGGAGAAATAAGCGAGAGGGGTTGGAGTTGGCCTTGCAGAGATCCCTGGCGCTCCTCCTGGGGCACATCTTGGTGTAGGATTGTGGGGCATCCGGTCCACCATAGTTGACAGATTCACCCGAGTCGAACTCCGAAGAGTACTTTGTCCTAATCCTGGAGACCATGATACTTTGAGGTGGGGGCTCTGGATTGAGAAGGAGGATGGCGCTTTCTAGAATGGAAGGGAGGGTGGGAATGGGGGAAAGTGGAGAGGGAAAAGAAATGAATGGGAGGGAGACTGGGGAGATTTGATGAAAAAGGGAGATGACGTTTGAAGATCTGGTGAAGGGGACGAAGGCGGCGCATGCTGGTGTTTGAAACGAGGTTTCTGGGTTGGCTGATGTACCGGTTGAGAGATCATGAGGTTTCAATGTAAGCTAAAATGGCCCCTTAGGAAAAACTTTAACGGATTGGATTTGCATTTTGACGGATCGATTTGCATTATGAAAAACAACCAATATTGGGCATACCTGAATCCATCGCGAAACGAAGAGGAGATCCGTAACTTTTACTCTCTCAGTCTTCTCGTAATGCCTGCTGATCGATGGGAATGCCAAGCAGTAATGGTATGTATGAAGATGAGAGAGTTCCCAATGCCTTTTATAGACTCCGCTAATGCTTTTCTCCCCATCAACGGAAAGCCTTCCATTATCGCACGACTGGAGAGTTTCCAGGGACGTGGCTTTAGTGGAAGACGTATACTTTGAACATATCAAAGTGAGTGGTGGTCATGTGGGCCACCACCCATGATATCCAACAATCTCCCACTTGGTCCATATGACCACCATTAATTCCTGTTTATTTTATAAAACTGTTGCAAATATAAGAAAAAAAAAACTTTGAAAGAAATAACTCTAACTGATGCGCATCATTTGAAAATACCGGTTTTCATTTAACTTTAATGTTAAGATCCTTTAATCTGTGATAAGGTTAGTTTATTAATGCGAACTGTAGCGGTTACACATCTTAAGTGATATGCTTCCTTCCACAATCACAACATTAATATTCTCGCCTAATCCAGCACTTAATAAGTATCTTTAATATGACTTACTTTAATGGGAACTGTAATGTCATAATGCTTTTATATTCCTACTTTATTTTACAATTACCACATGTGAGCCCATAACAAAGTAAGAATTGCAAAATCGTTTCTTTATTTGATCAATACATTAAGTGTCATACATCATTGACCTTTACAAGGCATTTCATTCAAGCCCATATTTATTACATGGTCTTTAAAATCCTTTGGCGCCAATGCCTTTGTCAATGGATCAGCAATCATGAGCTTCGATGGAGCTCCAACAACTGACACTAAACGATCTCGCACTTTCTCTTTGAGTACAAGATACTTTACTTCCAGATACTTTGATTTACTGGAACACTTGTCATTTTGAGCGAAACGCCTAGCAGCGTCGTTGTCGCAGTAAATCTTTATCGGTTCAGACATACTGCCCATAATTTCAAGTCCCATGATGTAGTTACGCATCCATAATGCGTGACCTGTGGCTTCAAAACATGCCACATACTCTGCATCAAATGTAGATGGAGTGATTAGCGTCTGCTTTGCACTCCTCCACGATACTGCCCCGCCGGCCAACAGAAAAATGTAACCTGATGTTGACCTCCTTGTATCGAGACATCCAGCAAAGTCTGAATCTGAATATCCAATGACCTCCAGTTGATTGGATCTTTGATATGTGAGCATATATCTTCTTGTTCCATTGAGGTAACGCATCACTTTCTTGACGGCTATCCAATGAGGCAAACCGGGATTACTTTGATATCTACTGAGCATTCCGACTGCAAAGCTAATGTCTGGCCTCGTGCAAGTCTGTAGGTACATTAGACATCCTACTGCTTCTGCATAGGGATATTTATTCATTTCTAACTTTTCTAAGTCAGTCATGGGGCATTGATCCTTACTAAACTTGTCTCCCTTAGTAATGGGTGCATTTTGTGGTCTGCTACTTTCCATTCGGAAACGTTTGAGAATAGTTTTGACATAGGCTTCTTGACACAACCCAAGTAATCCTCGAGATCGATCTCTAAATATCTCGATTCCTAATACAAAGGTTGCTTCACCCATATCTTTCATATCAAAATTATTCTCAAGATATATTTTAGTTTCTCGAATCATACTTAGGTCATTACTGGCTAGTAAAATATCATCTACATACAAGACTAAAATAAGAAATTTGCTCCCACTGACCTTGAGATATATACAATGGTCTACTGGATTTTCGGTAAAACCGAAAGATGTAATAACATGATTAAATTTTAAGTACCATTGTCTGGAAGCTTGTTTTAGTCCGTATATCGATTTCTTTAATTTACAAACCAGTTTCCTTTCATTACCTTGTTGAACAAACCCTTCCGGTTGTTCCATATATACTTCTTGTAACACTCCGATCCCCTTTGAGCCGGATTAGTGGCTCATTAGTGTGTGTTTTGTTTTGTTTATTTCTTTTGAACTTGTTTTGGGTCATGGATAGGTAGTTGAGTGACCTTTGACCTGGAATAGGTAGTTCTAAGCCCTTTTTCGTAATTTTGCTTTTGTTTTGCTCATATCATCTTTGCATCATCTTGGTGTCAGCACGCGTATTTCGTTGAGCTCGACAATTTCCGTAACTGTCTCAGAACCGTTTGGAGTCAATTGGGGAAGATGGACCTTCGTGTGACTTGAACTGTAATTAGTCTTAACTCTCCGGACTTTGACTTAACTTTCAAAACCCATATATAAGTGAGTCATCTTACAGATGTCTCTCCCTTGCTCATTTCTCTCTTCAACGTGCATGCAATTCCAGAGGAGACTCCAGGAGAAGCTCTCCACGTTTTCTTTCTCTCTCTTCTTTCCTTCTCTTGCTCGATTGTGGGTTGGATCCCTTGTTGGATTTGGGTTGGCTACTCTTCTTTGGATTGGGTTTTGTTTCTTTTCTCTCATCTGTGTTGTGGCTTGGTAAGTGGGTTCTTTCCCAACTCTTTGTATTTCTTCTCCAAATTACATCTCCCATTCTCTGTTGCTTTGTCTTCATCTCATGCATGTGTGATTGCTTTGATTTGTTTTGATTTTAGTTGCTTGGAGCTTGATTTCAGAGGATTTGTCAGATTTGAGGCAAGTATAAGTACAGGCTTTGATAACACATATGGGTGTTTGTTTGATGGCTTTGATTCACTCTTATTCTTTGTCTAGCATGTTTTACAGCCACAATTTGTGAATTTGGAACCTCTGTAACTCATTTTATTTAGTTTCTGTATCAAATTTCAGTTTCTGTACTCAGCCCGAATTCATCTCTGTATTGTACGGCTAAGCCGTGAACTTCTACGGCTTGGTTTCCAGAGACTCGAAATTTGAGTTTTGTTCTACGGCTAGGCTACGGCTAAGCCGTAATTTGTTCTACGGCTGAGCCGTAAGCTAGCCGTGACCCAACCGTACCCCAGCCGTGAATTAAATCTCTGATCAGTCGAAACTTTTCTGATATCAGTACTCCTACGGTGAGGCTACGGCTAAGCCGTGGAATGCTACGGCCAAGCCGTGGATTGGTCTACGGCTAAGCCGTATACTGACTGTAGCTCAGCCGTGAGATATATCAGATCAGAGGTGGAAAAGCTGACAGTTTAGCCGTGTTCTGAAGGGAACCACGGCTAAGCCGTAGTGCATAATACGGCTACGCCGTAGGATGCCACGGCTAAGCCGTAGGTCACCCATGGCTAAACCATAAGACCTGTAAAATAACACTTAAACGTAGGATAATGGTGTGACCTTGTAGGGCTCAAACACAGGTTAACCATACCCGTAAATCGGCCCAATGGATTCTTTGGATCGCATGAATAGTCTGTTAGGCTGTGACTTATTCATGTGAGCGTTGATCACTGTTAAGCACCTCCCCATGGGTGTTGGGTTAAGGGACTTCGATGCACTTGAGGATTATATTGCAACACTAGGATGACAACGGTGCATCGAATAACTTAAAACTACATCATCATGCACGGTTAGTGATAGTGGTGCAACTAGATTAGGCTTGGCTTGTAATTAACCTTGATTCCGTATTAATCTGAGATGCATTTCATATTGTTTATAGTTTTGCCCTCTGCTCTGTTAATCTATGTATGCATTTCCTCAGTCATTTTGCTTTCGTTCTGTATATCTGTATTATTCTTCGCTCTGTACTATGTTTTGATCTATGCTATGCTTTGTATATTCTCTGGCTTTGTATATCTCTGATTTTTGGGTATTCCCCGGTGGCTCTGCCCAGAGATTAAACGTGAGGACGAGATCCGGTCTTTGTCATCGGTGAGCCCAAAGCGGATAATCTCCCCTTTCTATGGATTTGATTTGATTGGTATTAGTCTGGCTCTACTCAGCCTCAGCCCTAGGATACCCGACGGGGTTACCTCTGGCGTAGATCTCTGTATCTCTGTTTTAACTGCAGTGTTGCTTTGTCTTGGGACCCCGGAACCCAGGAACCGAGACCCGCTTGTACCTTTGGCCTGGACAGCGGTGTTCTCCTCTGCTCTGCTCTGCTCTCTTTTGGAGAGAACATGGTTAACGTAGTGGCCAACTAGTTCAGTATTCTATGTTTTGATTCCATTATCATGTTTTACTCCTATGCACGATTTGCTTAGCATACTAAGATGGACTCTGTATTTAATCTTCTGTTCCTATTTCATTCGCTTTGATACTATGCGTGTTTCTTTCCTGTTACTTATATTTGCTGGATCGTTGTATTCATTTGTGTTGTCTGTGGTGTTGCAGGCACAGATACCTTGCCCAGCTCCCCGGCGGTCGAGGAGGCTGCAGGGGCGAGTGTAGAGGCACCCTCCGGTCTGGCAGAGTGGGCCTGATCACTTCTGCCAAGTGCGTGCATGCATACCAGTGGCTTTTATTTTGCGTTTTGGTTTTTGAGAGCTTGTATTTGGACTTTGGACTTTGGACTTGTATTCTGTATATTTTGTATATATTGATTTTGGTGTGTATTCGGTTTTATCTCAGTGTAATTGTCTTTGTCTTTTCCGTTTCGTATTGGCTTTGGCTTCCGCTATTTTATTTTCCTTTGTTGCTTGCTATGATATGTACAGCTTCCGCGTACGCTTAGTTCGCACGTGTTAGATCCCTTGTGTGCGTGCATCTGGACTGGGTTTGGGTGCACGTGCACGGGAGTACGTGTGTCACCGGTTTAGCTTTTCGCTAACCCCCGAATTCTGGGCTCGGGTCGTGACATACGTATTGTATGGTATCAGAGCATGCTAGTTATAAGCATGTAGGCATCTAAGATCGTGGTGAGATGACGATATCAACTATTTGACCCGAGGTCTCATATGTTGATTTGGGGTTTGACTAACTCAGGGCATGTTATATTTGTGTGTTGTGTTTCTTTTCCTTTTACAGGATGGCATCAGGATCAGGATCTCGAGATGAGAATCAACAGGGCCATAACGGTGATAGTGGATCAGTACCTCCACACATCAGTAGTGAGGAACGAATGATGATGATGATGCAGTCTATGCAATCATTACAGGCGCAGATGGCATCCATGGTAGATAGACAGAGTCAGGCTGCTGCAGTAGCATCACCTCGTATAGATCAGCAAGTGATTTTCCAGCCTAAGGAATCAGATCCGAATGCTCTTTTCGACAAGTTCCGTAAGCGAGGGGCGACCGAGTTTCATGGGATAGAGGATGCATTGCAGGCGGAGCAATGGTTGGAGCAGACTGAAGAGCTATTTGACACGATTGTGTGCAGTAACAAGCAGAAGGTAGTTCTCACAGCCTCTATGCTTCGGAGTGTAGCCAAGACATGGTGGAGGAGTGTTAAGACCTCATTTCAGACTATGCCCAGTGCCACAGTTTGGGAGACCTTCAAGCAGCAATTCCGTCGTAAGTTCATGCCTCTCCATATTCAGCGAGCCAAGGAAGTGGAATTCTTCAACCTTCAGCAGAGACAGATGTCAGTTGCAGATTATGTACACAAGTTTACAGAGTTGTCTCACTTCGCAGAGGACATGGTGAACACTGAGCATAAGAAGGTGACTCGCTTCGTCAACGGTCTGAATCCGAGACACAAACGCCACGTGGTTGCTTGTATGTGGCCGGCTACCTTGGATGACGCTATTGACAGGGCTTATGATGCAGAGGCCATCTTTGAGGAGGAGCGAACAGAGGCTAAGAGGGCAGCAGGTTTCAGTGGCAGAAGTCAGTTCCAGAAGAAGTTCAAGGGTAAACAGGGCAGTTCGAGCAGTTCTCAGATAGTTTGCGGTCACTGTGGGAAGGATCACCCCACAGACCGATGTTGGAGGAAGAGTGGGGCTTGTTTCGGGTGTGGCTCTACGGACCACAGGCGGGCCCAATGCCCGAAGTTTCAGTCCTCTCCACAGACGAGACAGACAGGACCTACCTCACAGGGCAGATCCCAGCCAGCTCGCCCAGGCCAGAAGCAGAACCGCCAGACAGCCCGAGCCTATGCTGCTACGCATGAGGGCGCGGAGGAGGCCACGGTCGTGGAAGGTAAAATTTTAATTTCCGATGCAGAAGCTTTAGCTTTATTTGACTCCGGGTCTACGCGTTCGTACGTAGCACCCCATTTTGCTGTGCAGCTTCGACAGCGACCTACACCACTTCCCTACTTGTTGTTAGTATCCACTCCGGTTGGTAAACGGGTGGAGTGCAGTGTTTTCTACCCTCAGTGTGATGTGCGGATAGCTGGTCATCAGCTCCCAGTAGACCTCGTGTTGCTCACGACACTGGATTTTGATGTGATCCTTGGTATGGACTGGCTTGCGAGATATCATGCGTGTATCAATTGCTACAGCAAGGCTATCTACTTTGATTTGGGCAGCGGATTCCGATTTGAGGGCAGCCAGACGAAGTGCCCAAGACGTGTGATCTCTGCTTGTAAAGCAGACAGGATGCTTCGTAGGGGATGTGAGGGATTTCTTGCATTCATTTCAGAGAAGAAAGATCAGCGACAGCTCAGTGAGATTCCAGTAGTCAGCGAGTTTCCGGATGTCTTTCCGGAGGATGTGCCAGAGTTGCCACCAGTTCGGGAGGTAGAATTTGCTATTGACGTGGTACCAGGTACAGCACCTATCAGTAGAGCTCCATATCGTATGGCACCTGCAGAGTTGTTGGAATTGAAGAAACAGTTGCAGGATCTGTTGGACAAAGGGTTCATACGCCCCAGTGTTTCACCTTGGGGAGCTCCTGTATTGTTTGTCAAGAAGAAGGATGGCAGTTTTCGGATGTGCATTGACTACAGGCAGTTGAACAAAGTAACTATCAAGAACAAATACCCATTGCCTAGGATTGATGAGTTGTTCGATCAACTTCAGGGTGCAGCTTATTTCTCTAAGATCGACTTGAGGTCAGGATATCACCAGCTCAGGGTGAAGGATGAGGATGTTCCGAAGACGGCGTTCAGGACTCGGTATGGACACTACGAGTTCCTTGTCATGCCGTTTGGTTTGACGAATGCACCCGCAGCTTTTATGGCGTTGATGAACAGGGTGTTTACTTCCTTCTTGGACCAGTTCGTTGTGGTTTTTATAGATGACATATTGGTCTATTCGAAGACTGCTGAGGAACATACAGACCATTTGAGGAAAGCATTGCAGCTGCTTAAGGATCACAAGTTGTATGCCAAGTTGTCCAAGTGTGATTTCTGGTTAGAGCAAGTTGCATTTCTGGGTCATAAGATTTCTAGAGATGGATTAATGGTGGATCCGGCGAAGATTGAGGCAGTAGTCCATTGGCCCCGTCCTAGATCGGTGACAGAGGTTCGGAGTTTTCTGGGATTGGCGGGATATTACCGCAGGTTCGTGCAGGACTTCTCAAAGATTTCAGCCCCGCTGACTCAGTTGACTCGGAAGAAGGTCCCGTATGAGTGGACAGAGAAATGTGAGCATAGTTTCCAGATGTTGAAAGAAAAGCTCACTACGGCGCCAGTGTTGACTCTCCCGGATGGTAGTGAGGGATTCGTGATTTATTCCGATGCTTCTCGCGTTGGACTAGGTTGTGTACTGATGCAGAATCAGAGGGTGATTGCATATGGATCCAGACAGCTGAAAGAACATGAGAAGAACTATGCCACACATGATCTGGAGTTAGCAGCCATTGTATTTGCACTGAAGTTGTGGCGACATTACCTGTACGGTGTGAAGTTTGAGGTCCATTCCGATCATCACAGTTTGCAGTACCTGTTTGATCAGCATGACTTGAATATGAGGCAGTGAAGGTGGTTGGAGTTCATCAAAGATTACGACTTTCCGATCAAGTACCACCCAGGCAAAGGCAATGTAGTTGCAGATGCACTTAGCAGGAGGACAGACAGTCTTCAGGTGTTAGCAGGATTCTATATGCTTGTGCATGATCAGCCTGTAGAGGTTCAGATGGTAGGAGACTCGGTGACATTAGCTACTACTGTCGTGTTTCAGCCTGAGGTGATTCAGCAGATCAAGGATCGCCAGTTTGAGGACCCCCTCCTGGTGAAGTTCAGAGATCGGATTTCAGATCGACCGGATTTTAGCCTAGTAGATGGAGTTTTGTACTTCAGGAACAGATTGTGTGTTCCCGCTGTGGATGAGTTGAGAGAGAAATTGATGACAGATGCGCACGATGCCCGATATGCGATGCATCCCGGGAGTACGAAGATGTACCGGAACTTGAAGGATAGATTTTGGTGGAACAATATGAAGCGGGAGATCGCAGGGTTCGTAGCTCGATGTTTGACCTGTCAGAGGGTAAAAGCGGATCATCAGCGACCTCCAGGATCATTGCATCCATTGCACACTCCGCAGTGGAAGTGGGAGCACATTACGATGGATTTCGTCTCCGGTTTTCCGCCGACCAGTAGGAAGAATAATGCGATCTGGGTCATAGTGGACAGATTGACCAAGTCAGCACATTTCCTTCCGTTCAAGAAAGGGATGACATTCACGGAGATGGCCAGGAAGTTTGTTGACGAGATAGTCAGATTGCATGGCACCCCAGTATCGATTGTGTCAGATCGAGACAGTCGTTTTGTATCTTCATTCTGGAGAGCATTTCAGGAAGCTATGGGTACGAAGCTGAGTTTTAGTACGGCATACCACCCCCAGACTGATGGACAGTCGGAGCGTACCATTCAGACGTTGGAGGATATGCTCAGAGCTAGTGTGCTGAACTTTGAGAAGGAATGGGATATGCATTTGGCATTGTGTGAGTTTGCTTACAACAACAGCTTCCATGAGAGCATTGGTATGGCACCCTATGAGGCTCTATACGGACGCAAGTGCAGGACCCCGGTGTGCTGGGAAGAAGTTGGAACTAGAAGTTTCCATGGTCCGACAATCATTGCTGAGACGACAGAGAAGGTGCAGAAAGTGATAGAGAATCTGAAGATTGCTCGGTCCAGGCAGAAGAGCTATGCGGATACTCGGAGGAGACCTTTGGCATTCCAAGTTGGAGATTGGGTGTTCCTTAAAGTTTCTCCGATGAAGGGCACAGTTCGATTTGGTCAGAAGGGCAAGTTAGCTCCGAGATATGTAGGACCGTTCGAAGTCAAGAGCCGAGTTGGAGATTTAGCCTATCGGTTGACACTTCCAGTTGAGTTCTCCGGTGTTCACGATGTGTTCCATGTGTCGATGCTCCGTAAGTATGTGCCAGATCCGAGCCATGTGATTCGCTACGATGACATTCAGATTCAGCCTAATGCGACTTACGTTGAGCGTCCGCTTCGTATCGTTGGGACACGAGAGCAGATTCTCCGTACCAGGACTATCAGATGGGTTAAAGTGTTGTGGGAGCATCACGGTCCGGATGAGGCTACTTGGGAGCTAGAGGAGCAGCTAGCGCGCCAGTACCCCCATCTCTTTGCGCAGGTAGGTAGTCATTCCGAGGACGGAATGATTCCTAGTGGGGGAGGATGTAACACTCCGATCCCCTTTGAGCCGGATTAGTGGCTCATTAGTGTGTGTTTTGTTTTGTTTATTTCTTTTGAACTTGTTTTGGGTCATGGATAGGTAGTTGAGTGACCTTTGACCTGGAATAGGTAGTTCTAAGCCCTTTTTCGTAATTTTGCTTTTGTTTTGCTCATATCATCTTTGCATCATCTTGGTGTCAGCACGCGTATTTCGTTGAGCTCGACAATTTCCGTAACTGTCTCAGAACCGTTTGGAGTCAATTGGGGAAGATGGACCTTCGTGTGACTTGAACTGTAATTAGTCTTAACTCTCCGGACTTTGACTTAACTTTCAAAACCCATATATAAGTGAGTCATCTTACAGATGTCTCTCCCTTGCTCATTTCTCTCTTCAACGTGCATGCAATTCCAGAGGAGACTCCAGGAGAAGCTCTCCACGTTTTCTTTCTCTCTCTTCTTTCCTTCTCTTGCTCGATTGTGGGTTGGATCCCTTGTTGGATTTGGGTTGGCTACTCTTCTTTGGATTGGGTTTTGTTTCTTTTCTCTCATCTGTGTTGTGGCTTGGTAAGTGGGTTCTTTCCCAACTCTTTGTATTTCTTCTCCAAATTACATCTCCCATTCTCTGTTGCTTTGTCTTCATCTCATGCATGTGTGATTGCTTTGATTTGTTTTGATTTTAGTTGCTTGGAGCTTGATTTCAGAGGATTTGTCAGATTTGAGGCAAGTATAAGTACAGGCTTTGATAACACATATGGGTGTTTGTTTGATGGCTTTGATTCACTCTTATTCTTTGTCTAGCATGTTTTACAGCCACAATTTGTGAATTTGGAACCTCTGTAACTCATTTTATTTAGTTTCTGTATCAAATTTCAGTTTCTGTACTCAGCCCGAATTCATCTCTGTATTGTACGGCTAAGCCGTGAACTTCTACGGCTTGGTTTCCAGAGACTCGAAATTTGAGTTTTGTTCTACGGCTAGGCTACGGCTAAGCCGTAATTTGTTCTACGGCTGAGCCGTAAGCTAGCCGTGACCCAACCGTACCCCAGCCGTGAATTAAATCTCTGATCAGTCGAAACTTTTCTGATATCAGTACTCCTACGGTGAGGCTACGGCTAAGCCGTGGAATGCTACGGCCAAGCCGTGGATTGGTCTACGGCTAAGCCGTATACTGACTGTAGCTCAGCCGTGAGATATATCAGATCAGAGGTGGAAAAGCTGACAGTTTAGCCGTGTTCTGAAGGGAACCACGGCTAAGCCGTAGTGCATAATACGGCTACGCCGTAGGATGCCACGGCTAAGCCGTAGGTCACCCATGGCTAAACCATAAGACCTGTAAAATAACACTTAAACGTAGGATAATGGTGTGACCTTGTAGGGCTCAAACACAGGTTAACCATACCCGTAAATCGGCCCAATGGATTCTTTGGATCGCATGAATAGTCTGTTAGGCTGTGACTTATTCATGTGAGCGTTGATCACTGTTAAGCACCTCCCCATGGGTGTTGGGTTAAGGGACTTCGATGCACTTGAGGATTATATTGCAACACTAGGATGACAACGGTGCATCGAATAACTTAAAACTACATCATCATGCACGGTTAGTGATAGTGGTGCAACTAGATTAGGCTTGGCTTGTAATTAACCTTGATTCCGTATTAATCTGAGATGCATTTCATATTGTTTATAGTTTTGCCCTCTGCTCTGTTAATCTATGTATGCATTTCCTCAGTCATTTTGCTTTCGTTCTGTATATCTGTATTATTCTTCGCTCTGTACTATGTTTTGATCTATGCTATGCTTTGTATATTCTCTGGCTTTGTATATCTCTGATTTTTGGGTATTCCCCGGTGGCTCTGCCCAGAGATTAAACGTGAGGACGAGATCCGGTCTTTGTCATCGGTGAGCCCAAAGCGGATAATCTCCCCTTTCTATGGATTTGATTTGATTGGTATTAGTCTGGCTCTACTCAGCCTCAGCCCTAGGATACCCGACGGGGTTACCTCTGGCGTAGATCTCTGTATCTCTGTTTTAACTGCAGTGTTGCTTTGTCTTGGGACCCCGGAACCCAGGAACCGAGACCCGCTTGTACCTTTGGCCTGGACAGCGGTGTTCTCCTCTGCTCTGCTCTGCTCTCTTTTGGAGAGAACATGGTTAACGTAGTGGCCAACTAGTTCAGTATTCTATGTTTTGATTCCATTATCATGTTTTACTCCTATGCACGATTTGCTTAGCATACTAAGATGGACTCTGTATTTAATCTTCTGTTCCTATTTCATTCGCTTTGATACTATGCGTGTTTCTTTCCTGTTACTTATATTTGCTGGATCGTTGTATTCATTTGTGTTGTCTGTGGTGTTGCAGGCACAGATACCTTGCCCAGCTCCCCGGCGGTCGAGGAGGCTGCAGGGGCGAGTGTAGAGGCACCCTCCGGTCTGGCAGAGTGGGCCTGATCACTTCTGCCAAGTGCGTGCATGCATACCAGTGGCTTTTATTTTGCGTTTTGGTTTTTGAGAGCTTGTATTTGGACTTTGGACTTTGGACTTGTATTCTGTATATTTTGTATATATTGATTTTGGTGTGTATTCGGTTTTATCTCAGTGTAATTGTCTTTGTCTTTTCCGTTTCGTATTGGCTTTGGCTTCCGCTATTTTATTTTCCTTTGTTGCTTGCTATGATATGTACAGCTTCCGCGTACGCTTAGTTCGCACGTGTTAGATCCCTTGTGTGCGTGCATCTGGACTGGGTTTGGGTGCACGTGCACGGGAGTACGTGTGTCACCGGTTTAGCTTTTCGCTAACCCCCGAATTCTGGGCTCGGGTCGTGACACTTCTTCATCTAGATTCCCATTTAAGAAAGCAGTTTTTACATCCATCTGATATAGCTCTAGGTCATAATGAGCTACAAGTGCCATAACAATTCTAAATGAATCTTTCTTAGACACCGGAGAGTAGGTTTCATGATAATCGATACCTTCTTTCTGAGTGAATCCTTTAGCTACAAGTCGGGCCTTAAATCGTTCAACTTTCCCTTTAGAGTCCCTTTTGGTCTTAAAGACCCATTTACAACCAACTGTTTTGGACCCTTCAGGTAGTTCAACGAGATCCCAAACTTCGTTTATAAACATGGGTTCTAACTCTTCATTCATAGCGTCTAACCACTTATCAGAATCTTTACTTTCTACTGCCTCTCTAAAAGTCTTTGGATCTTCTTTAATTCCAATATCTGATTCTTCGAGATACACAACATAATCATCTGAAATAGCTGGTCTTCTCGTACGAGTTGACCTTCTCAATTCCTCTGGATGTTCTTCAATAACAGGTGACTGTATTTCAAGAGTTGGTTGTGTATCTTGAGGAGTCGAAATAACAGATCGTTCTGGGAAAACCTCTATATCAAGTGGAATCATTAATCCACCTTGAGAAGAGGATTGAGGCTCATTTCTAATCTCCTTATATTCAATATTTCTAGCCTCACAACTCCCACTGTTTTCATGATTCTCCAAAAACTTAGCATTATTGGACTCAACTATTCTTATTGAATGATTAGGACAGTAAAATCGATACCCTTTAGACCTCTCTGGATATCCAATAAAATATCCGCTTACTGTTCTAGGGTCTAACTTCTTTTCTTGTGGGTTATAAACCCGCACTTCAGATGGGCATCCCCAAACTCGAAAATGGTTTAAGCTGGGTTTCCTCCCAGTCCATAACTCAAAAGGAATTTTAGGAACTGCTTTAGTAGGAACTCTGTTTAAAATATACATGGCCATCTTTAGTGCGTCACCCCATGTCACAACCCGAGCCCAGGGACCGGGGGTCAGAGAAAATCGAACCAATGACACACGTACTCCCGTGCATGCACACCTGGACCCCGTCCAAGCATACACACACAAGGGATCATTCACACGTGCCAACAACTGTACGCGGAAGCTGTACGTATCAAGGCATATAGCATAGCAACACACTCAACTCAAAAGATACAATGGATTACACAAAAGATCATGAACTGATAATAAGAATCTATTACAAGAACGGATGACAGTAGAGCGGGCTTACAATAATCAAAATCAAAATACAGGTATCACTCAATACAGAAAAATCCCCTCAATACAATAGACTCCAACTCAAGGAATGGGGAAACCAAAATGATGCAAACCGTACTCTGGAGAAGGGATCAAGTCCACTCCTCTAGGCCGGAAGGGGCCTCGCGAGCCTCTCCTGCAGTCGGGTCGACCGACGCAGGATCGGGAGAGGGATCTGAGCCTGCAACACACAAGACAAACACATAAGTACGACGACTTAGCAAAGTATAAGCCAACAAGAAGATAACACGAATTGTGTCTAAAACTGAAGAATACCGAACAATAGTCATAATGCAATATCCATAGAAATTTTGTCTGTATACTAAACAATTATGCAATGAATAAGCATGCTATCAGAATCATAAACAAGTAACAATCAAGTGGCTACTACATTGGCCATTTTCTCCCTTACGAGAGCAATCAGGATGAGAACACCAGCGACCGGGCCAGGGTACGCATGGGTCTCTAGTTCCCGGGGTCCGGAGTCCCAGGACAATCACACTCTGCAGAGGCAAACACTTAAACTAAACCAAAGTTAACCCCGTCGGGTATCCTAAGGCTGAGGCTCAGTAGTGCCAAGACCAATCACAATCAATCGGATAATGCACCTCAATCAATCAATCAATCAATCACTTATCACTTACAGATCTCACATATCATGCTGAACAAACAATAGGAAGTGCATCGCATATACTGATACTGAATGTACATAAACGGATACGGATACGGAATGTACATAAGCAATTACAGGAAGTGCTGACAATGAGTATCAATCACAATCACTGACTCATAACTGATGCAAGTACTCCAATGGAGCAATGATAACACTGATACCAATATAACAATAGAATGGTTCCGCCCGGGCTTCGCTCTGGGGTTGCTGCATGTCCCACAGAATCGAGAGGTCCAGCGCAGAACACATAAGAGGGCATAACCGTAATCAATATGCTGTACACATCATGATACCTTTACGAATCAAGGTCAATTACAAGCCAATCCTATACTAATTATCCAGTGTCTCTAACCGTGCATGTTGATGTAGTTTTAAGTTGTCCGATGCACTATTGTCTAGTGTTGCAGTGTCAGGAGTGTGCACCGAAGTCCTTTAAACCAACACCCATGGGGAGGTGCTAAACAGCTGGATACAAGCATGAATGATTCACAGCCCTTGAGATCATTCATGTCATTCAAACATTCCATTGGGCATGTCCAGGTTCGCTACATTCTAACATGAAAGTCATATACGGTCTTTTACTTAAACCTAGTCCCTTTTCATTCAATTCTCAGGGTCTCACGGTGTAGCCGTAGGTAACCTTACGGCTTAGCCGTGGCATCTTACGGCTTAGCCGTAATATGCACTGCGGCTGAGCTGAGGTTCCCCAAATATCCCTTGGATTTACGGCTTAACCGTATTTTGCTTTACGGCTCAGCCGTATCTTGGTCCACGGCTTAGCCGTAAGACAATGTACGGCTTAGATCAGGCTGGGCCGTAGAAGAATGTCAAATTGCCAACATCCAGTTATTTTCAGCTAACAGTCTGTACTGTTCTACGGTTTGGTTTACGGTTGGGTCTCGGCTTAGCCGTAAGCCATTTTACGGCTTAGCCGTAGCACATTTCACGGCTTAGCCGTGAGTGCACGGAGTCATTTTCCTGAAATCACTACAGACATACAGAAACTGTGCAAAACGGCTGGAAACAGCAAGATAACAGTGAAATGAGTTCAATAGGGCTGTCTAACACTGAGAACACAATGAAGCATAGAAACACAACAATCAAATCACTATCAATCGGTGTTCACACATCTTGGGCTTATACTTGCCTCACGGACGAAATCCACACGCTGATTGGCTCAGTCCACCGGAATACACACACGAAAAAGAGCTCCTTTCTTCCTCCCTTAAGCAACGAGCAACAGAGAAGGAGAGGAGAGAAAGAGAGAGCTGAACAGAGAGAAAGAGAAACGAGCTGAGCGTGAGAGAGCGAGAGCTGAGAGACGATCGAGAGGAAATAAGGGAGTGGTTGGGATATTTATACTTAATTTGAGTCGAAATTACATTTAAGGCCAAATAGCTTATACAAATATCAGTTTGAGTCAAATGACAGTCCAACGAGAGCAAACGAACTCATTCGGATTCAAGACAGTTACGACAATCGACAAGCTCGACGAAATACACGCGCTGACGTCAAAATGACGCGAAACTGACAAGGTCAATCAAAAGCCAAAATTACGAAAAAGGGCTCGATCTACTTAGACCAAGTCAAACTCAACCCAACGATCTCTCTACGAGTCAAAACCAAAGGAAAACCAAATCAAAACACTCTTAGCGATAAAAACACACGCAATTACACACTAAACCGGATCAACTCGGGTCGGAGTGTTACATCCTCCCCCACTTGGACATCATTCCGTCCTCGGAATGAAAGCGTACCTGAGCAAACAGATAAGGATACTGTCGCGCCATCTGATCTTCTAATTCCCACGTGGCTTCATCAGGTCCATGATGTTCCCAAAGTACCTTGACCCATCGAATAGTCCTCGTACGCAAGAGCTGTTCTCTGGTCCCAACAATACGGAGCGGGCGCTCAACGTATGACGCATTAGGTTGCATCTGAATGT
This sequence comes from Sextonia rubra, assembly GCA_037013555.1. NCBI lineage: Eukaryota > Viridiplantae > Streptophyta > Magnoliopsida > Laurales > Lauraceae > Sextonia > Sextonia rubra. The sequence continues at coordinate 8,934,804 of JASUAD010000007.1, read as the reverse complement.
CATCGTATCGAATCACGTGCGTCGGGTCTCGAACATACTTGCGAAGCATAGACACATGAAAAACATCGTGTACTCCAGAAAATTCCACGGGTAGAATCAATCTGTACGCTAGATCACCAATCCGGCTCTTGATCTCAAATGGACCCACATACCTTGGCGCTAACTTGCCTTTTTGACCGAACCGTACTGTACCTTTCATCGGTGAGACCTTCAAGAATACCCAATCACCAACCTGAAATGCTAAAGTCCTTCTTCTCGTATCTGCATAGCTCTTCTGTCTCGATCGGGCAATCTTCAAATTGTCAATAACTCTCTGAACTTTCTCTGTAGTCTCAGCAATGATTGTCGGTCCGTGGAAACTCCTTGTTCCAACTTCTTCCCAGCAAACAGGACTTCTACATTTCCGTCCATACAGAGCTTCATAGGGTGCCATTCCAATACTCTCGTGGAAGCTATTGTTATACGCAAACTCACACAACGAGAGATGCAGATCCCATTCTTTCTCGAAATTCAGCACACTGGCCCGTAACATGTCCTCGAGCGTCTGAATAGTTCGTTCTGACTGTCCATCAGTCTGCGGGTGATACGCCGTACTGAAGCTCAACTTCGTTCCCATGGCTTCCTGGAATGCTCTCCAAAACGAAGAAACAAAGCGGCTATCTCGATCTGACACAATCGACACGGGCGTACCATGTAGTCTCACTATCTCACCGACGAACTTCTTCGCCATCTCGGAAAATGTCATGCCTTTCTTGAATGGAAGAAAATGAGCTGTCTTCGTCAATCTGTCCACGATCACCCAAATGGCACTGTTCTTCTTGCTCGTCAGGGGTAAACCCGAAACAAAGTCCATCGTAATGTGCTCCCATTTCCACTGGGGAATATGCAATGGATGTAAGGAACCTGGAGGTCTCTGATGGTCAGCTTTCACCTTCTGGCAAGTCAAACATCTGGCAACAAACCCAACAATTTCTCTCTTCATGTTGTTCCACCAGAATCTGTCCTTGAGAGCTCGGTACATCTTCGTACTTCCAGGATGCATAGAATAACGTGCATGGTGTGCTTCAGTCATCAAACTCTCCTTTAAAGCATCTACTGCTGGCACACATAATCTGCTCCTGAAATATAAAACATCACCCTCCAAACGAAAGTCTGGTCGATCTGCAATGCTATCCCGAATTCGCTTCAACATCGCATCTTCAAACTGCTGGTCTTTAATACGCTGAATAATATCTGGCTGAAAGCTCACTGTACTGGCAAGTGTCAAACGGTTCTCCACCGATTGCAGTTCCACTGGCTGTGCGTGCCTCACAAAATAAAGGCTGTCCAAAGCCTGAAGAATCTCCGACTTCCTACTCAAGGCATCTGCAACAACATTGCCTTTCCCTGGATGATACTTGATGGGGAAATCAAAATCCTTGATCAACTCAAGCCACCTTCGCTGTCGCATATTCAACTCGGACTGCGTGAAGAGATACTGTAGACTCTGATGATCTGAATGCACTTCAAATGTCACGCCATACAAATAGTGTCTCCACATCTTCAACGCAAAAACGATGGCTGCCAACTCTAAATCGTGCGTGGCGTAGTTCTTCTCGTGCTCCCGAAGTTGTCTCGAGCCATAGGCAATCACTTTGCCATGTTGCATCAAAACACATCCCAAACCGACTCGAGAAGCATCTGAATAGATCATAAATCCTTCATGCCCATCTGGTAACGTCAAAACTGGAGCCGAAGTAAGCTTCTCCTTCAACATCCGGAAATGGCACTCGCATTCGTCCGTCCACAGAAATGGAACACTCTTCCTGGTCAATCGAGTCAATGGTTCAGAAATCTTGGCAAAATCTTGAATAAAGCGACGATAATATCCAGCTAATCCAAGAAAACTCCGTATCTCCGTCACAGTCTTTGGGCTGGGCCAATTCATCACTGCCTCAACTTTCGTCTGATCCACTGCCAACCCATCTCGTGAAATGGTATGACCAAGAAAAGCTACCTGCTCGAGCCAAAAATCACACTTCGACAATTTGGCATATAAGCGATGCTCTTTCAACAACTGCAAGGCTCGACGTAGATGTTCCTCATGCTCCTCTGGGGTCTTCGAATACACCAGAATATCATCAATAAAGACCACCACAAAACGATCCAGAAAAGGAGCGAAGATCCTGTTCATCAAAGCCATGAAGGCAGCAGGTGCATTGGTTAATCCAAATGGCATCACGAGAAACTCAAAATGTCCGTACCGTGTCCTGAAAGCAGTTTTGGCAATATCGTCTTCCTTCACCCGGAGTTGATGATACCCCGATCTCAGATCAATCTTGGAAAAATAGGCAGCACCTTGAAGTTGGTCAAACAACTCATCAATACGCGGCAATGGGTATTTGTTCTTGATCGTGACTTTGTTCAACCGCCGGTAATCTATACACATCCGTAAGGTACCGTCCTTCTTCTTCACAAACAGCACTGGAGCTCCCCACGGTGACACACTCGGCCGCACGAAACCCTTCTCTAAAAGATCTTGCAATTGCGTCTTCAATTCGAGTAACTCAGCAGGGGCCATACGATAAGGAGCTAAACTAATGGGTGCTGTACCGGGCACTAGATCGATCGCAAACTCTACATCTCGGACAGGGGGTAACTCGGGTACTTCCTCCGGAAATACATCCGGGAACTCACGTACTACCGAAATCTCACTCAACTGCTTCACCTCCTTCTTCTCCGAGACAAAAGCAAGAAATCCTGCACCACCTCTGCGTATCAAACGATCCGCCTTGCATGCGGAGATGACACGCCTCGGGCATCTCTCCTGATTGCCCTCGAAACGAAACCCCTTCTCAAAATCGAAGTAAATCGACCTGTTGTAACAGTTAACACAGGCACGATACCGCGCTAGCCAGTCCATTCCAAGGATCACATTGAAATCCAACATGGACAACAAAATCAAATCAACTGGCAGCTGGCGACCCTCAATCACCACGTCGCACTGAGGGTAGTATACACTACACTCCACTCTCTTGCCCACAGGAGTGGACACCACTAGCAAATAGGGTAGCGGTCGAGGGGGTTGCGGTAACTGTTCCGCAAAACGAGGGGCAACATACGAACGCGTAGATCCCGAATCAAAAAGTGTATGTGCTTCAGCTCGGGCAATGAGAACTTTACCTTCCACCACTTTCGCATCTTCTGCATGATCATGAGAGGCTGCGTACACACGAGCAGTCTGACGCTGGGGCTTCTGGCTTTGGCGAGACGGATGGGGGCTGTTCGAAGCTGCTGAACTGAGAGACTTGGATGACCCCATAGATCTGGACGACTGGAAAGTCCTGGTCTTCGGGCACTGAGCTATCTTATGCTCCATCGATCCGCAACTCAAACAAGCTCCGGACTTCTTCCAACACTTCTCCGTCGGATGTCCAAATCCACAAAACTCGCATCTGCTCCCGGAGAAACTCGAAGTGCCTTGCTTCCCTTTCCATTTCTTCTGACTCTGTCCCCTGGAACTCATTGGTGCACTCCTCTTGAAGTCCATGGCTCTCTCTGCTAGGTGGTTGGCTTCCGCAGCGTGTGCTCTGTCGACCGCATCATCGAAAGTAGCTGGTCTCTGAAAAGCAGTCACAAAATTCGCATATCTCGGATGCAGACCAGAAATAAAACGATTCACCTTCTTCTCCTCGGTATTGATCATGTCCTCAGCAAAATGGGACAACTGAGTAAAGCGGTGAATGTACTCTGCAACGGTCAGCTGCTGCTGCTGTAAGGCCAGAAACTCAACCTCCTTCACGCGTCGAACATGAGCAGGAATGAACTTCCTTCTGAACTGTTTCTGGAACGTCTCCCACACTGTTTCACTGGGCAAGGTCAGATAGGCTGCACTAACACTCTTCCACCACGTCTTTGCCACCTCTCGGAACATCGAGGCCGTAAGCATAACCTTCTGCCGGTCGTCACAGACAATGGTCGAGAAGAGATCTCCAGTATGCTCTAGCCACTGATCAGCCTTCAACGCATCTTCATTACCATAGAACTCTGTGGCTCCACGTTTCCTGAATTTGTCGTATAACGCATTCGGATCGCTCTCTCTAGGCGGAAAGACCACTTGCTGCTCTGCAGGCCGAACTGGCGTTTGGCTCTGTCGGTCTACGATCGAAACAACCTGCGCTTGCAAGGAATGGATAGCCTGTAGCATAGTCAAGAAGCGCTCGTCAAAATTCACAAGTGGCTGTGGAGCGGCTGACCCACTCTCGTTATCTCCCTGATCATTGTTGTTGTGTGTTCCAGATCCCGATGCCATAGCCTGCAAAACACAAAAGTCAATCTGCTAACACACTAGGGAACGCACACAGACTCACAAGACAAGGGGACCAAACACAACAGTCCAAAACTGGACTACGAAATCTCACCACGTCCTATATGCCTACATGCTTACACACTAAGATAGAGACAATGCCCTGAGAGACAAAGCTCTGAGAGACAATGCTTTGATACCATACAATACGTATGTCACAACCCGAGCCCAGGGACCGGGGGTCAGAGAAAATCGAACCAATGACACACGTACTCCCGTGCATGCACACCTGGACCCCGTCCAAGCATACACACACAAGGGATCATTCACACGTGCCAACAACTGTACGCGGAAGCTGTACGTATCAAGGCATATAGCATAGCAACACACTCAACTCAAAAGATACAATGGATTACACAAAAGATCATGAACTGATAATAAGAATCTATTACAAGAACGGATGACAGTAGAGCGGGCTTACAATAATCAAAATCAAAATACAGGTATCACTCAATACAGAAAAATCCCCTCAATACAATAGACTCCAACTCAAGGAATGGGGAAACCAAAATGATGCAAACCGTACTCTGGAGAAGGGATCAAGTCCACTCCTCTAGGCCGGAAGGGGCCTCGCGAGCCTCTCCTGCAGTCGGGTCGACCGACGCAGGATCGGGAGAGGGATCTGAGCCTGCAACACACAAGACAAACACATAAGTACGACGACTTAGCAAAGTATAAGCCAACAAGAAGATAACACGAATTGTGTCTAAAACTGAAGAATACCGAACAATAGTCATAATGCAATATCCATAGAAATTTTGTCTGTATACTAAACAATTATGCAATGAATAAGCATGCTATCAGAATCATAAACAGGTAACAATCAAGTGGCTACTACATTGGCCATTTTCTCCCTTACGAGAGCAATCAGGATGAGAACACCAGCGACCGGGCCAGGGTACGCATGGGTCTCTAGTTCCCGGGGTCCGGAGTCCCAGGACAATCACACTCTGCAGAGGCAAACACTTAAACTAAACCAAAGTTAACCCCGTCGGGTATCCTAAGGCTGAGGCTCAGTAGTGCCAAGACCAATCACAATCAATCGGATGATGCACCTCAATCAATCAATCAATCAATCACTTATCACTTACAGATCTCACATATCATGCTGAACAAACAATAGGAAGTGCATCGCATATACTGATACTGAATGTACATAAACGGATACGGATACGGAATGTACATAAGCAATTACAGGAAGTGCTGACAATGAGTATCAATCACAATCACTGACTCATAACTGATGCAAGTACTCCAATGGAGCAATGATAACACTGATACCAATATAACAATAGAATGGTTCCGCCCGGGCTTCGCTCTGGGGTTGCTGCATGTCCCACAGAATCGAGAGGTCCAGCGCAGAACACATAAGAGGGCATAACCGTAATCAATATGCTGTACACATCATGATACCTTTACGAATCAAGGTCAATTACAAGCCAATCCTATACTAATTATCCAGTGTCTCTAACCGTGCATGTTGATGTAGTTTTAAGTTGTCCGATGCACTATTGTCTAGTGTTGCAGTGTCAGGAGTGTGCACCGAAGTCCTTTAAACCAACACCCATGGGGAGGTGCTAAACAGCTGGATACAAGCATGAATGATTCACAGCCCTTGAGATCATTCATGTCATTCAAACATTCCATTGGGCATGTCCAGGTTCGCTACATTCTAACATGAAAGTCATATACGGTCTTTTACTTAAACCTAGTCCCTTTTCATTCAATTCTCAGGGTCTCACGGTGTAGCCGTAGGTAACCTTACGGCTTAGCCGTGGCATCTTACGGCTTAGCCGTAATATGCACTGCGGCTGAGCTGAGGTTCCCCAAATATCCCTTGGATTTACGGCTTAACCGTATTTTGCTCTACGGCTCAGCCGTATCTTGGTCCACGGCTTAGCCGTAAGACAATGTACGGCTTAGATCAGGCTGGGCCGTAGAAGAATGTCAAATTGCCAACATCCAGTTATTTTCAGCTAACAGTCTGTACTGTTCTACGGTTTGGTTTACGGTTGGGTCTCGGCTTAGCCGTAAGCCATTTTACGGCTTAGCCGTAGCACATTTCACGGCTTAGCCGTGAGTGCACGGAGTCATTTTCCTGAAATCACTACAGACATACAGAAACTGTGCAAAACGGCTGGAAACAGCAAGATAACAGTGAAATGAGTTCAATAGGGCTGTCTAACACTGAGAACACAATGAAGCATAGAAACACAACAATCAAATCACTATCAATCGGTGTTCACACATCTTGGGCTTATACTTGCCTCACGGACGAAATCCACACGCTGATTGGCTCAGTCCACCGGAATACACACACGAAAAAGAGCTCCTTTCTTCCTCCCTTAAGCAACGAGCAACAGAGAAGGAGAGGAGAGAAAGAGAGAGCTGAACAGAGAGAAAGAGAAACGAGCTGAGCGTGAGAGAGCGAGAGCTGAGAGACGATCGAGAGGAAATAAGGGAGTGGTTGGGATATTTATACTTAATTTGAGTCGAAATTACATTTAAGGCCAAATAGCTTATACAAATATCAGTTTGAGTCAAATGACAGTCCAACGAGAGCAAACGAACTCATTCGGATTCAAGACAGTTACGACAATCGACAAGCTCGACGAAATACACGCGCTGACGTCAAAATGACGCGAAACTGACAAGGTCAATCAAAAGCCAAAATTACGAAAAAGGGCTCGATCTACTTAGACCAAGTCAAACTCAACCCAACGATCTCTCTACGAGTCAAAACCAAAGGAAAACCAAATCAAAACACTCTTAGCGATAAAAACACACGCAATTACACACTAAACCGGATCAACTCGGGTCGGAGTGTTACACCCCACATAAATGCAGGTAACGATGTATTGCTAACCATACTCCTAACCATATCTAAAAGAGTCATATTCCTTCTTTCAGCCACTCCATTCTGCTGAGGTGTTCCAGGCATTGTATATTGGGCAACAATACCTTCGAATTCTAGGAATCTAGCAAACGGGCCTGGATTACGACCTGTTTCAGTGTACTTACCATAATATTCACCACCTCGATCTGATCTCACGATTTTGATCTTTCTATCTAATTGTTTTTCCACTTCTGCTTTGAATATTTTGAACATAGTCAAAGAATCAAACTTTTCTTTAATAAGATAGACAAAACCAAAACGTGAGTAATCATCTATAAATGTGATGAAATATTGTTCTCCTGTGAAACAAGGTATATCAATTTTTCCACAAACATCCGTATGAATTAACTGCAGGAGTTCAGAATTTCGTGTGGCAGTTTTCTTGACTGTTTGTGTCTGTTTTCCTTTAATACAGTCAATACAGACACCGAAATTAGTGAAATCAAGGGTTGGTAATAACCCGTCTTTCACCAATCTCAATATCCTCTCTTTCGAGATGTGTCCTAACCGTTTATGCCACAACTTAGGGGAGTTCTCTTTTATTAGTCCTCTCTTCATGCCAACATTCATCCCACAAGTAACATGGTGTGCAGTTAGTGATTGTGTGTATAAAGTATCTAACCTTAACTTATACAAGCCATCACATAATAAACCACTACCAATCATTATATTATTGTGGAAAAGTTTCAAAGATCCTTGATTAAAGTTAAACACAAATCCCTTTACATCCAACTTTGAAATAGAAACCAGATTTCGGGAAATATCCGGAACATAAAAGGTGTTCGGCAGATCCAGAACAAATCCTGTATCTAGCACCAGCCTATACGTGCCTACTGCCTCGACTCTTGACTCCTTCCGGTTTCCCATAACAATGGCTCTTTCTCCATCACTTGGCCTCCGGGTTGAAAGGAATCCCTGCATACAACCAGAAATGTGAACGGTTGCACCAGAGTCGACCCACCATGTATTGGATGGGACATCAATAATATTGGTTTCACATACAAGAGATAATTTTCTTTGCTTACCTCTTTTCTCAAACCAATTCTTCCTTTTGAGGCAGTCCTTCTTGAAATGTCCTTTCTTGCCACAAAAGTGACATTTTTCGGATCCCTTCTTTCCCTTACTCTTCACCGGTTTCTTACTTTTCGGATCTACCTTGGGCATGTTGGCATTAGTTTTGAATTTTCTAGGACCTTTCTTGCCCTTAGCATGGGAGACAAAATTTACCTGAAGTTGCCCCTCGGCTTTAAGCCTCCTCTCTTCTTGATCACATCATGCGATCAACTTAGTAATGGTCCACCGACTAGAGCTCTGATTGTATGTTACTTTAAATGGGCCAAATGCAGGGGGAAGGGAGTCCAGAATGAATTGGATCAAATATCCATCGGAAATACTCATGTCTACATCCTTTAATTTTGATGCTAGGTTGGACATGAGTAGGATATGTTTCCTAACTCCCTTTATCCCATCGTACTGCATGTTAGTTAATTTATTCATTAAGGTGGCACCTAATGCCTTGTCTGTCACTTCAAATTGTGACTTAATTTCATCTAAGAGTTCCTTGGCATGTTTTCCTTGATCAAGCGATCCCCTAATACTCTTAGAGACTGAAGTCATAATAATCTTTTGGCATTTTTTATCACATTTGTGCCACTGATCATATTTTGCCCTTTCATATTCAGAGCTCTGTTCGGTAGGCGCAGGAGGCATGGGTTCATCTAAAGCCATCTCTAAGTCTAGAAAAGTTATGGTTAATGACAGCATATCTAACCAGTCAGGGTAGTTTGATCCGTCTAATGAAGGAATAGTACCTAAGCATGAGGAAAGAGACAAGGATCTGGAGGAAGATGCTGTAAAAGAAAAGATAAACTATTATTCTCACAATTCTATAATGTTTTGAATTTAAAAGGGACACTTAAACAGAAATAATAGTTTTACATCATTACAAGTAACCTTTGGGTCAAATGTAACACGTTAAATTTATTATTCTCGTTTATTTGATAAAACCACAATTTATTAAGTGAATAAGTGAGATCCCACCTTTGGGCATAGATCAACACGAATTCACAAAACATCTTTAATGTGTTTTATCCCAATCTCCAAATAATCGAAAGATAAACTCCTTTGGGTCGATTATCTATCTCTTAAGTGAAGTTGCAATTTTAGTGTCATTTATGGTATCTCTAATTCAATAATTGAAACATGAGTTTCATCATAACTGGGCCACTTTGGTGACTGCCTAGTTAACTCATAATTGAAACCTATGACACTAATTTATTTATCAAACATTCATGCATGTAACAAATTATAACTCAAACAACATTAATCATGTAAACAATAAGCGGAAAACATGAATTTAAATGAGTTAAACATGCATAAAACCTTATGATATTATCATTGAACCATTGGATAGCATGGGTGGTGGCCCACATGACCACCACTCACTTTGATATATTCAAAGTATATGTCTTCCACTAAAGCCACGTCCCTGGAAACTCTCCAGTCGTGCGATAATGGAAGGCTTCCCGTTGATGGGGAGGAAAGCATTAGCGGAGTCTATAAAAGGCATTGGGAACTCTCTCATCTTCATACATACCATTACTGCTTGGCATTCCCATCGATCAGCAGGCATTACGAGAAGACTGAGAGAGTTAAAGTTACAGATCTCCTCTTCGTTTCGCGATGGATTCGGGTATGCCCAATATTGGTTGTTTTTCAAAATGCAAATCCAATCCGTTAAAGTTTTTCCTAAGGGGCCATTTTAGCTTACATTCAACGCTTAGCTTGAGGGGAAGGGGGTGATTAATGTGATGGTTTGAATGGGAAGTAGAAAGGGCGTGGCCACGATGCGGATCCTGGTCACAGAGCCTTTATCTTGGTGCACCTTTTGTTATTTTAGACCCATAGGTTTGCTGTTGGTTGAAGGCCCTTCTTTGCCCTCTGGGTAAGAGCTGCAATTCGAATTTCCCTCCGAGACTGTTGGGATTTGAATTCCTTGCCGTCAACCTCGAGGAGGCAAATCTGATGCCGGCCGGTGGGGGAGGTTTGGGAGGAAGACGGGCCTAACGTACCTTAGGTTTATGATGAACGGTTTTCCATTCCTGATGACCTTCTTCTGCATGAATTTGCTTGCCTTTGTCTGGTGAGCTTTGGATCTTAGCCACCATCGGGTCTCCTGGATATGCTGACTTGTGCTGTCCTGCCGTTACGTCTGTCCCTTTTAAGAATGAATTTCCAGCAGGAATAACATCTTTCACGCGGGTTTTCATAGACTGATCTCTAGAATTTGTTGCCCTCAGGGGTCACCACATTCACTCCGTCAGTAATCTTCTTGCCCACGTCCACCTCCACTAGGACCCTACGGGGATCAAAGTCAGGGACCCAGTTGGTAAGAATCAGTTGTTGGCCTACCAGGGTCCAAGGGGAGACTTGGACCCCGACCTAACTTTGGCAAAATCCTTGCCTGATGACAGGGTAATCAGAAAGAAGCCATTTTGTACCTCTATAATTTCTAGAGAGCCTTGGAGGCTCCAAAGAGCAAGAAGCCTCTGCATGAGTATTCTGAAAAGGATTCTTTTGTCCCCGCAGCGTCCTATGGGGGTTAGTCCTCTTTCCTTCCCGACTGCTTGGAGTTGGTCTCTTCAAAGATAATGGAAGGGGCTAAATGGTCAGCATCTTTGGTATCTTCCTGGTATCGAATCCCTGATGGCAACAGTGTTCCACTTTGAGTACATCTTTATAACTTTTGCTTACCAAGTGGGAGGTTGAACTTCAACCACCATGTCCATCGATGGGGTTGCTTTGCTGGTGAGATAGGATCATCGGGTGGTTTGGGCGTAGGATTTGAGGAGGTTCCAGAGGAGGATGGAGGAGGGGAGAGCTCCATTTTTAAGACTTTATAAAGTTGAAATTATCAATAATTTATAAATTTTAGGAGTTTTTACGAGGAAATTAATCCTAAATTTAAATTATACGAATTGATTAAGAAAGATTAGAAAAAAATCCAATTTGAAGTTCGTACTCCATCAAAAGACAAATATGCCTTCAGCTGATAATATCGTTAGGCGTACAAAACCTTTTCCTATTCTTTTTTTATTCTTCTTATTTTATTTCTTTCCCTTTCCTTTTCAGCAAAATTGGTGTGCCGTCCTCCTCCTTCTTCTTTCACTATTACGCCTACTTCTTGTTCTTTTTCTTCTTCTTCTTTTGCTTCTTTTTAATTTTCTTTCCCTTTAATTCTCTTTTTATTCTGATAATTCCTTTACCATCTCTTGTTTTTTTTTCTTGCATTCCTCTTAGTCCTCTCTCTCAGTCTTTTTATTTTCTCATACTTTCAACATTTCTATTTCTCTCTTCTTTATGCCTAGTTATTTTTAATTTTTGTTTTGTTTCTTTCTTCTCTCATAAGTCCTCTCTCCTTTCCTCCCACTGCCATCCCACTCAATTCCCTTCTTCTTTTCCTTCATTTCTCATTTTTTCCCTTTCATCTCTCCTTTCTTTCATTTTTTTCCTCTTCATCCATAAACCAAAAAATCCAAAAAAATACTCTTTGGATTGTGGCACGTGAGTTCTACAACTTAACCGTAAATTGGTCTATGGCTAAGCCGTAAGGAACTTACAGCTTCACAGTATGGTCAGCTTTAAGCAAAAAAAAAAAAAAAAAAAAAAAATCTCTCTAGATAGTGGCATGTGAGTTATATGGCCTAGTCGTAAATCGTTTTATGACTTAGCTGTAAGGACCGTACAGCTTAATCATATGGTCAACTGTAATAAAACTCAATAACTTTTAGGTAACGATATTGTTACCTGAAAGTTATAAATTCATACATGAATCAAATTATTTAAGTCAATTTCTATGCCCTCTACATAGTTTATGTATTTCAATATAAAACTATTTAGAGAATGAATTTTGGGAACCAAACTGAACATATAAAGCATTAAAAATGGTAATGACACCGTTACCTAAAAGTTATAAATACAAACATGAATCAAATGGGTCAATTTCTATGCCCTCTATATAATTTATGTATCTCAGTATAAAGATATTTAGAGAATAAATTTTGAGAACCAAATTGGACATATAAAGCGTTAAAAATGGTAACGATATCATTACCTGAAAGTATAAATTCATGCATAAATCAAATTATTTGGGTCAATTTCTATGCTCTCTACATAGTTTATTTATCTCAGTATAAAGATATTTAGAAAATGAATTTTACAAACCAAACTGGACATGTAAAGCATTAAAAATGATAACGATATCGTTATCTGATAGTTATAAATTCCTACATGAATCAAATTATTTTGATCAATTTCTATGCCATCTACATAATTTATATGTCTCAGTTTAAAGATATTTAGAGAATGAATTTTGGGAACCAAACTAGACATATAAAGCGCTAAAAATGGTAATGATATCGTTACCTAAAAGTTATAAATCTATACTTGAATGAAATTATTAAGTGTAATTTCTATGCCCTCTACATAATTTATGTACCTCAGTATAAAGATATTTAGAGAAGAAATTTTGAAAACCAAACTGGACATATAAAGCATTAAAAATGGTAACAATATCATTACCTGAAAGTTATAAATTCATTGATTATTTGTGTCAATTTCTATGCCCTCTACATAGTTTATGTATCTCAATATATAGATATTTAGAGAATGAATTTTGAGAACCAAACTGGACATATAAAGCATTAAAAATGGTAACGATATTGTTACTTGACTGTTACGACTTAGCCATTCAGATAAACCGTACTACTTAGCCGTAAACGAAAAAAACTATGCAAATACGGTCCACCTGTAAAATGACCTATGGCTTAGCTGTAACTATACTATGCCTTAACCGTAAAACTTAGCTGTAAGTGGAAAGACACTGCGCAACTATGGTCAACCTGTAAAATGACCTATGGCTTAGCTGTAAATATACTATGGCTTAACCGTAAAACTTAGCTGTAAGTGAAAAGACACTGTGCAAATACGGTTCACCTTTAAAATGACTTAGAGCTTAGCTGTAAATGTACTATGACTTAACCGTAAAGTTTAACCGTAAGTGAAAAGACACTGCGCAAATACGGTCCACCTTTAAAATAACATACAGGTCAGCCGTAAATGCACTACGGCTTAACCATAGGGCTTAGCCATAAGTGAAAAACCTGCACAAATATGGTCCAATCAAAGTTAAGGGCATATTTGTCTTTTGATAAAGTACGAACTCCAAATTAGATTTTTTTAGACCTTTCTTAATGAATTGATATAATCTAAATTTAGAATTAATTTTTTGGTAAAAATTCATTAATTTTATCCAAAGTTCTTGTATATTATCATCAAAGTCATTATAAACTTCAATTGAGAAAACATAATATAATTTATTTTTTTCTCCAAGTATTGTTCATTTGTTTATGAATTTATTATATTTATTTAAGTTTTATTGTTAATTTGTTTCTCCAAGTAGTATATTTGTTCATTTTTTTTATCAAAGTATTTTTTTAATTTTTTTAAATAAAAAAAGGCTGCCCATGGGCTGGGCCCCCAGTTGTCTGGCCTCAGCACAGCATGATCACGGGCCGGGCCGGCACGGCACCACCCATAGGCACATGCCTAGCTGTAGTCTCTTCAGTAAAGACCTAAAAGCAAAGAATCCGAGCTTAAACTATTCTCAATCTCAGATGTAATCGGTGAAGAAAACGATCCTATATTACTGGTAAGTGGTCAAATGATTAGCCATGGGCGTACGAGCTCCCTCATTTGAGGTGTCGTTTTATTCCCGAAGATGGCAAGCTGATCCTGTAGTGGGCCTCACAAAGCTATCCAACTGTCCAAGTCCAACATGAAGCAGTTGTCAATCAGATCACAGGTGTCGGCCCATTTGCGGTCAAGTCAAATTGGGGACAACCAACAGTCCAAGCACTGCTTACCCTTCCTTTTATATACGGTAAAAGGAGGAGGAGAGAGAGACGAGTAGAGTAAGAGTGAGAGAGTGGGAGTGAAGATGGGGGATCGCTTCTTCCTCAACGAGTTTCCGGATTTCGTACAAGAAACCGAAGAAATTACCCAAACAGAAACAGAAACAGAAACAGATCCAATCTTGAAGCTGCTTTCCCTTCCCTACCACAAAACTGCTGAAAGTTTCTTGCGACGCGCTCTCGACCTCAAAGACAAGGTCCACCCCCCCCCCTCTTGATTTACCTTTCCTCTTTCTTCTCTAGGGCAGGGTACCCCAATCCAAAACTCTTCTTTTCCACAGAATCATAATCATTTGTTTTTGAGTTGTTGGGTCTTTGATTCTGAAATTGGGAGATTAAATTTCAAAGCTATCTTTCAAGGCTATGCTACTGCTGCTTTACATCTCATCTTTCGTTCTTGTGTGTTTTTCACATTTTCAGGTTGTGAAGGAGACTTGGGCGCGAGCTGGTGGAAGTGTAAAGGACTTCACCCTCTACACTGGCTCTCTTGGAACCGCTTTTCTACTTTTCAAAGCATACCAGCTTACTCATAACAAGAATGATCTCAATCTCTGCATTGAAATCCTCAGGGCTTGTGAATCTGCTTCTCGATATTCCTGGTACCCCCAACTCTCTCTTTCTCTCTCCCTCTCTCTCTCTTGTATTTGTAATTCTTACTCAACATCAAGCTTTAATTGAATCACCCATCTCATATTTTTAAGGCAATGGAATCACCCTTGTCATATTTTTGTGCAATCAGGGATGTAACATTTATCTGTGGGCGGGCGGGTGTCTGCGCCCTTGGTGCAGTGGCTGCAAAGCAGGCTGGGGATCAAGCTTTGCTGAATCAGTATTTAACCCAATTTAAAAAGGTCCCTTTCTATTTGACTTCACCTATGTTGGCTCTACTACAAGATCCCATTTCATTTGTTTGGTTTGTCAAGGTGCTTGGCTTGTTGTAAAACAGATTCAGCTGCCTGAAGGAATTCCAAACGAGCAGTTGTATGGGAGGAGTGGGTATTTGTGGGCATGCTTTTTCCTAAACAGATACATTGGTGAAAGAACAATTCCTTCATCTCATACTGTAAGCTCGTGGCTCATTTTGTTCATTAGGTGTTCTACTGTCTATTGATGGTTAAGGTGATGGTTTCTATGTCAATTTGATTTGATAGGGTGTAATAGCGAAGAAAATAATCAAAGATGGAATGCAGCTGTCCAATGGAAGATGCCCTTTGATGTATGAATGGCACGGGAAGAAGTATTGGGGCGCTGCTCATGGTCTAGCAGGGATCATGCATGTCCTCATGGAGATGGAACTGAAGCCAGATGAGCAGGAACTTGTTAAAGGTACCTTACGCTATATGATTCATAATCGCTTTCCAAGTGGGAATTACCCCTCAAGTGAGGATTCAGAAACAGATCGACTTGTGCATTGGTGTCATGGTGCTCCTGGTATTGCTCTAACCCTTGCCAAAGCTGCTAAGGTATGATCTTCTTCCACGGATCTTAAGAGAACTAGTAATATATCCTTCCATGAGCTCAAGATTGATGTTTTTTCCTCTTCTTGATTTGCAAAATTTGAGGATTAATGAAATTGAAATAATTAAAGCATTTGGTGGCTTCGTCATCCCCTCTTTATTGTTGCTCAAGTAAGATTATAGTGCAAATCAACTGCTACTTTGGCTTCAACTATGACTCAACATAGTATCAAACTCAGAACTAGATTGTACTTTTTTAGAAAACAGGTCATAGCTTATTTAAATCAAGAACAGGTGAATGTTTTGGGTGGACCTCTAGAATAAATAAATACAATCAACTCAACAATATGTGTGCAAACAATCAACCATACAACAGAAAATAAATAAATCAAATACAAAAGCATACACTAAAACAAGGCATGATTTTAACATGGAAAATCTCAATCGGAAAAAAAAACCCATGAATCCAACAAGGATCAACTATCAAGCAAGTTTGAATAGTTGCAAGATATACTCGCACTCTTTTCACACATAAGGATGGAGTTCTTCTCGCTGTAACTCTTACTTACAGATACTCCTTCACCATGCACTATTCTCTACTTAATCAACTCACAACTTAATCTCTCAAGATGGCCTCAAAACTTCTAAAAAAATGTAGAAGCAACTTCTCTTTAGGACAAAAGCTTCAGCACTTCAACTCCCAATAAAAGCTTTAGAAAAGATGATCTCTAATATGTAATCTCCACTCAGAATAATGAGATCTGAATTCCATGCCCTAGGGTTGAGTAAAAAAAAAAGGGGGGGCCCAATGCACGAGACTCTTGCATAGAGGGGTCTGGGGAGGGCAAGATGTACGCAGCCTTACCTTTATCTTGAAGAGGCTGTTTCCATGACTTGAACCCAGGTCTTCTAAGACATTATCGGTAAGCGTTTACCGTTGGGCCAAGCCACCCTTCTCATGCCCTAAGGTTGAGAGTGAACCCCTTTTAATAGCCTCAATTCCGTCCCTCATAATAGTAATCCAACTAGCAAAGGAATTGACACAAAATAGAAAAGTCCTACTTAAAATCAAAATAGAATTCTCATAGCTCAGTGATGCCATCCGATCGATCGGGCAGTGGTCTGATCAATCAGGCACTAGTTCTGCCCCAATCCAATTAATTGGGCAACTCTTGTTTCTCCTAAAACTTTCTCTTCAGCTCCTAGTCCATTTACAAATTATAAAATACAACTTAATGGACCCAAGTGTTGTCCAACCCATGCATTAGCGAACATACATTAATCTTTACAATCTCTGCCTTTGGCAATTTATGGACAAAACTCCCTAGAACAATCCATACAACTATCCAAACCTAAATCCAAAATTACAATAAATTTTTAGTAAAGAAAAAAAAATTTTCCATCAACACTTTTAGAGTTGTGTTATATCTGAACTTTCAGCAACTTGACTCTAAACATCTCCGCACCTCCCCCTGAATTCCTTATTCTCCTTATTTTTGTCCATAATTGAAAATGCTAACAATCAACATGCAGTAGATTTGTCAGTCAGACTTCAGCAAAGCTCCCCCTCAATTGCAACTCCCCCATAATTGTATCTCCCGTGGCAGCACTTGGGGTGAAAACTTGATCTGCTTCGTCAGGGACTTTTGTATGTAACCACTCACACTAGTGTAATTTGATCTTTTAGCACAGTGTGAACAACTTCTTTTGTCAAATCGAACTTCTTTACCCAAACAGCTCTTGTCTTAACCTTTGGCTCAAACAATTGTTTCCACCGTTGCTTATACTTTGGCAAAACATGCAACTTTTTACAATGAGGATAAATGTGTCCTATAACTCCACAATGATAATAAGTGGATGTGCGTGCAGGATGTGACATATTCTTCCTTTTTGAACTACTCACTGCATTATGAACATGTGTAGCTTGTGAAGTAGTGTGTGCAATACGTCTAATAAAAATAGATTTACCTTTAAACTTTGAGGTTGATGAGCCATCATTGAAACGAAGACCGTGTTTGTCCTTGGTTAGCTTCTAAACACACAAGATGTCTTCAAGAATTTTTAAATCAATATTCATTTTGTTTAGAGAAGTTTTTGTAGAATTCAACTTAAATAATGCAATCTTCAATTTGCCAGTCAAGTCTACCTTTTTTGTCTTTACAGTCTTGATCAACGTAGACCCCAGGTGTAAGGTCTCAATTGTAGTTTTACCTGGTGAGTCCGGGATTGGATCCACTGGTAGATAGTTCTCGCAGAAAACTTGTCTTAATTGAAAAACTAATGCCAGCCTAATAAAATCTATAAAAATTACACCACTACTAATTTTGAAAATTAAATTTAAAGTACAATCTGAAATCTGAAAATTAAATAACAAATCATAAATTAAACCTAATCCAAAAATCCTAAACTAAAAAGTAACCTAAACTACTAAACTGCAAAATAATAAACTAGATCAAACCACTAATGTAAATAGACAAACCATGCATTGAAATAAAAATCAGAAATAAAATCATTCAAATATAATGGATAAAAAATAAAATAAAAAGAATTCTAGTTTCCTTTATTATGGGAAATTAAAAATATCATATTGGTAGAATTAATAAAAGTCCACAAAAACACCGCACTGAGTGCTTCTTGTCACCACACACAAACACACGATGCCGATCCAAAGCGGGATACCTTGATCTCACTAATTGTATCTTTTTAAATTAAAACGAACCAATACAATCAATAATATCCAAAAATAATTAAAACTAGAAAAAGAAATCTCTCTTTACCCTAAATCAAGACATCAAGAAAGAGAGGGCACTTGCGCATAATCCATGCTTCAATCTTCATGTTTTACCAAAGAGAGGATAGATGGAAGAGAGGTGGAAAAGATGTGATGGAATGGACCAATAGGGGGCTGGTCTAACTCACCTATTGCTGGACGTGTGATGAGGAGAGGTGGAGGGTGTGATGAGCGTCTATGGAAGTAAATGGTGATCAAGCATATGGAAAGTGGGGGAGATAGGCTTCTGGGTGGTGTGATGGATTCTTGGACGTGAGATATTATGAAGAGTGTGGCTTGGAATTAATATATATATATATATATAAGAGATATATCTGAATGGTGGGTTGGTATTGAACGGTTGGCTGGATTGATTGGATGGTGGTGAATTAGAGAATGGGCATGGGAAAAAAAAACTGACGTGTGGAATGGTATGGAGATTGGATGTGGGACAAGAGATGTGAGGGAGAGAGTGCTGATGTGTACTTGCAATCCTCTTTGTTTCCTTGTATACTCCAAGTTTGTAGCTTTACAACAACTCTATTAAGTAAGAGTTTCTTCTTTGGCTCCATGTTTGCAAAAAAAAAAAAAAAAAAAAAAAGGGAAGTGTGAGAGAAATTAGCTTGCTAATCTTGAGAGTTCATGCCAACACACACGTTCTAAATATATATTTCCTATAATTTTCCATGGAATGGGCCCACTGTTGATTGATAATAATTTTCATTGATAGCCTTTGGTATACCTTCAAGTGATTTCATTGGATGAAGTGGGGCCCATTTGTGCTTCAATTTCTTCTTTTCTTCATTTTTCTTTTTCTTTTTTTTTTCTCTTTTTTAGATCTCTTTACAAATTATTTTTTGGCTTCTAATCTTTGATGCATGTCCCTTTTCTTGAATTTTCCTACACACAAAAGTGATTTTTCATAAGAGATAATAATTTTAACCTAAAGTCACAATTGCACTAATGTGGGCCCATTTTACATAAAATCACACCATAAATTCACATCATTGATCGTGATTTATCTTTAAATAACTAATGATGATAAAAGAAAAAACCTTTGTCATTTTATGTAAAATCATGAATTTGAAAAACCTTCTAAAAATGGAAAGTTCTATAATTTTATGGAAAATTAATGATTTTTGCGTGAAAACTCTAAAAATGAGTTCTAAAATCATAAAAGCTTGATTTCAAACTAAATGAAGAGATTTTTAATGCATAAATCCTTAAAATTCCCTTAAATATACATAAAATGATTTATTTTTAAGGACTTATCAAGTCTTCAACGTTGTTTTCAAGGTCTCAACTTCTTCCTTAAGCTTTCCAAAATTGTCTTTTAGCAAAATATATTTATGATTCTCAGTAGTCAACTTATCTGCCAATGAATTTTTCTGATTTTACAAGAGTTGACCTTTGAGTGTTCTTCTTCTAATTCTTTCTTAAGAGACAAATTCTCCTCTTTCCACTCCAGAGCATCTTTTTCATACTACATGTTCATCTTCATAGATTTCTTCAGCAAAATTTGATATGCAGCTTCCCAATCATTCTCTTCATCTGAGACTCCATTATCATTGCTCTCTTCAGTAGAACCATCATCTGTCATAAAAGATCTAGTCATTAAACCTAGACACTTACCTTTCACAATTTCAGACGAATCAATCTCAAGATCTTTTTCTTATTCAAAATAATCATCTAAAGTTAAATTAAAAGCCGCCTCATTTTGACCTTGTTATCAAATTTCCACAATCACGTGCAAGATGATGTGGCATGGAGGTATGGGGTGGGCAAGGTAGAAGATGGAGATATAGGGAAAAATTGGGCTCTTACAAAACTCCAATCACAGGAGGCATTAGAAAATTGAGCTCTCACTAAACTCCAGTTGCAAGAGGCGTTAGAGATTTCGAAAAGAACTCAAAAAAACTTGGGGAAGATCCCAAAACTTTTTCCTTAATCATCACTCATTAATTAAGCTAAATAGGCTTTACAATGCTTAAATAGAAAAAAGAAATAACCTAGGACTAATTTGGACCATCCAATCAAGTTGACGATCACGATTAAAACATCTTATTAAACAACTTAAAGCAAATAAAACCCTAAATAAAATAGGATGGTGGGCTGGGCTGGGCCCAAATACGGGTTGATCTACGGGGGACCATGAGTCTGTCCTGCATCATAGCCTTAGCATTCAAAACACTTGGGCCCTTTTGAAGATGGCTTTTTTCTGAGATTTTGATCTCTTCCATTTAGCTTTCTTGGCCTTCATGAATTTTTGAAATTGATTTATAAACTTAGCCATATCATCTTTAGAATTCGAGTCGGTCTCAGTTTTCTTTTTAGGTTTCTGCACTGATTTTTTGAAAGCCCTCAAAGCAATACCGTTATTTTTAAATTTTTTCTTATTCAAACAGTTTGCTTCGAATGTCTGAAGATTTCTAACCAATTGGTTGACTTTGAGGGTGTTATTTTCTTCAATAGCATCAAGCTTTGAATCAAACCTTGCAGGAAGAGACCTCAAAATCTTTTAGACAATTTTAATTTCCAGAACATCTTTGCCCAAGTTGAAAATAGAATTGACAATATTATTCTGCTTTGCATAAAACCTATTAAAGGTCTCATCTTCTTCTATCATAACAGTTTCAAAGGATTTATTTAATCTCTGCAATTTTGATTGCTTCACTATGACTTTATCCTCATACACAGTTCGCAAGACATCTCATGCTTCTTTTACAATCTTACATGTAGATATCCTACGAAACTTATCAGCAATCACTCCATTATATATACTATTCATGGCCTTATTTTTGCAGTTAGAGGCATGCTTTTCTTTCTTAGTCAATTTCATGCCTCAGAATGGTAATCCAACTAGGAAATGATTTGGCACAAAACAAGAAAGCTTTGAAAATCGGAATAGAATTCTTACAGGTTGGTGGGAATTTCTGTGCAATCCAATCAATCGAGTAGTGGTCCGATTGATCGGGCACCAGTTCTGCTTTCAATACAATCGATCGGGCAACTTCTGTTTTTCTAATTATTCCTCTTCAGCTCCTCTGATGACTCAAACACTCGTCCATCTAAAAATTATAAAATACAGCTTAATGGACTCAGAGTTTTGTCCAACCCATGAACTAGCCAACATACATAAATCCTTACAAGAGGTCATAATCACCTTTTTTTTTAATTGATTGAAAGAGGTTGTAATTTCTTTAAATCAAGTTTAAATCATGCAATGTTGTTGATTAAAATGTACAAGTGAATAATGCATCAAACGATCAGAACTTAATGTCATTCAGACATTTCAACTCATGAAATTTACCCTAATCTGAAATACACATGATTGTTACTCATATGGCATGAATTAAAATAAATTAGAAAATTCAAGGCTAAAGTGACATGAGCGGGTCCTCATTCAGGACATGTGGGTCACTCTTTGCATCAAATAATACTCTCCTTTTTACTTATCACGATGCAGGACCCTAATAAATTAATTCCTGGTAAAAAGTGTTTGTCCTATCTAGATCTCCATTGTAGACCCTTCACTGCTTAGTTCAATTCTCCTCTACTATGCTACCCCTTAGCTTGAAATCCTAACAATTGAAGTTGAAGTAGCAAAGACGCCTATTAATTTGTCCTATGAAAATATTGCAAAGTATTTTGACTTACAAATCAAGATGTTGCCTGATTCTGACCTTTGGAATAGACCATCATGCAAATTTAATTGCCCTTCAATCAGATACAATATTCCTGCACCAACTTAATGAGACACCCACAGAATACACTTCTAATATTACCTCTGACAAAGATCAAAGTCGGCCAAGTGGGGACCAATTAGCTACTGCTACTAGCTCTTATTTACCCTAACTTTTTCTTTCATTTTGATTTTCTGGTTTCAGAAGTAACTGATCCTATGAGGGTAAATGGCACATCTGCTGTGTACCATCCTTGGTTTTTTTTATGTTCTGATACCTTTTGTTGACCATATGGTTAGGTTTTTCAAGATGAGGAGTTTCTAAAGGCAGCAGGGCATGCTCAAGAAGTTGTCTGGAATCGAGGTCTCCTGAAGCGAGTTGGCATTTGTCATGGCGTGAGTGGGAATGCGTATGTCTTCCTTTCTCTTTACCAGCTGACTGGTAATATTGAGTTTCTGTACCGGGCCAAGGCATTTGCTTGCTTTCTGCTTGATAGAGCTGATAATTTAACGAGGGAGGGGAAAATGCATGGAGGCGATCGGCCGTACTCCTTGTTTGAAGGGTCATGTGGCATGGCTTTTCTCTTCTTTGACATGATCAACCCCAATGAAGCAAGGTTTCCAGGTTATGAACTGTAACACTATCATTCTGCACTGAGCAGCTGATTACACGTAAGAAAGTTCTTGGATCGAGAAGACCCAGATGACAGTTCATATGTGAGAATGAACTGTAATAAAGATAAATTGTTAGGTTACAGATTATTATGGGTAAATTTAATGGTTGACTCTCTTCGAATGCCTAGCTTCAGCCAGAAAAGATTTCAACAGTATCAAAAACCGTAGCAGGCCTGAATCATGCTGGGTATATCCATTTTTAGTATTGAGAACATATTATTAGAGCCCCTTGGCTCATATTTGGACCCAATTAACAAATATGCAGTGTGTCAATCTAATTGAGGATCCTTGTTTGTTTGCATTATCATTTGAAGGAATTTGCTTAAACCAAGAGATGAGGGGGAAGGTGAAGGAAAAGGATGTGGAGAAAACATAAAAAGAGGCAGAGGGGAATTGGTTTCTATGGGGGATTTTGCTCTGGGGTCCACAATTACATGGGTGGCCTTGGTGCAAGTTTACTAGAGTAGCCTGCTGCAAAAGCCAGGATGAGTTAAAGTTTCTTCCTCATCCAATAATCGAAGGCTTGGAATCGATGATTTTTAAAATCACTGATTTCTCAATAGCCAAGGTGAGGGCTTCAGGATGGTGGGGTGGTGGTGGAACTCGAGTCATCTCTACCCATGACCCTCTTCCCATTTCCTGTCTTCTTCCTCTGGACTCACTGCCTTGGCCTTGCTACCCTCCTTCTGCATGGGCATGCCTGTTTTTGTTGTGAGATTTATCTCCCACTCAGCAGTTGGAGGAAGCACATTATTCATATTAAGCAAAGATTATTTCATTGCATGGTGTGTGAGAACCATCTCTCAATAGCGAGCATGCACTGTTGGATTGTTCACATATAATAATGTGTTTTTATTTTGCTGGAGTTGTAGAGTATTTTTTATGCTATCAATCTAATGGTGGTTCTCACTCCGATAGAACACAATCTTTTAACTCTGATGCTACACAATCTTTTTACTATGATGCTGCATGTTCATGGTTGTGTGATATGAGTTGATTAGGTTTGATGAAATTGGTTGTGTGTGTACATTTTTCTATGGGCGGGGTATTTGTGGGTTGTGGGTGCAACCGCCTGGGATGCTTCCCAGGGTGCAATGAGGCTTGTCGGGAGAATTGAACTTGATCCTATGCACTCTGTGAACCCCAGAAAAGAAATGCAACAAAAGGAGGCAGAGAAATTAACCCACTAAGCTAAAAAGGAAAGCAGCTAACAAAAATAGCTACACCATCTGATGACCAACCATAACTGATATTCGCATCAAAGCACCCCGAGCAAGGTAGAAAAGACGATTTCTCTCGAGCCTCAACTCTTCCTCACATTGGTGCTGATTATCAAATCTCGGGCCTGTGGTCCTCATTTGGAGGAGACTGCTAAAATTGAACAAAAAGGAAAGGGGAAAATTGGCACACAAACACACCGGGAAAGTGGATGTCATACAACCGTGTCAGATACAGAGAGGCAAGACACGAAGCTCCAGAGGTGAGATGCACAAACATCAGGGTGCAGAGACGCACAACATTTGATATCAATCAAATGCAATAGCCCCCTATAGAGTGGGGGAAGGAATCACTCAAATCTCTTCCCAGATTACGTGCGTTTTCAGATAGCATGCATGTAGCTAATATTCTACAGGGAAAATTACATGCCTGATGCCTCCGACTTCAGACCTTTTGTCCAAAGATTGTGAGAGGGCATCAACACAGCTTGTCCTAAGATTGTAAGAGGGTATCAGCAGCCCTCCAACTTTCCCTCATGGGGGTCAACGAAATCTTTGCTACTCTGTTTAACTGCTTACAAAAAGATTCATTTTCTCATCAAGCATCCTCTTGCATTTGATATGCCCTTCAAATCACTTTTAGACCCTCCTTTGGAGCCTATTTCAATAAGAAATTACTTAAGAAAAATGGAAGCAGATAACGATTCACAGTCCAAGTTTCTCATCCAAAAACATACATTACCAAAATTCATACCAATTAAACAGACCCAAACAATTGAAATTCACACTGCAATCCACAACTAGATTTTTCATTATTAAATTGGAAGAATGTTAATGTGCATCAATCCTTAAATGTTCATGTGCATTCATTCCTCACCTGAGCAAGAGACACTTGTCAATATGACCACCCTAGATGAAGAAAGAGTGTATATGAACATGTAGCTTATATGTAAAACCCGATACTCCATATATTTACATACGTAGTGTTCCTCTGACAATGCCATTCCAACACAATGGCCAAAATTTGCTGCACCCCTTCATTTGCTTATAGCTTAGAAGATAGAAGTGCCTAGGAGACGAGTAAAACACCAACATTTGGATTTTTCAAATGACAACGCGAGAACTCAGATATCTCTAATTAATAAAAAGATATAAACAAAATGAATGCTATTTGGATAAAATAAGCTACCATTAAAACTAAATGAAAACTTACAAGATGATGAAACAAGATAACAAGACTTTAGTAGCCCATAGCTTAGAAGATAGAAGTGCCCAGGAGACGAGTAAATCACCAACATTTGGATTTTACAAATGACAGCACGAGAACTCAGACATCTCTAATTAATAAAAAAGATATAAACAAAACGAATACTATTTGGATAAAATAAGCTTCTATTAAAACTAACTAAAAATTACAAGATGATGAAACAAGCTAACAAGACTTTAGTAGCCCATGGCTTAGAAGATAGATGTGCCCAGCAGACGAGTAAAACACCCAACATTTGGATTTTTCAAATGACAGCACGAGAACTCAGATATCTCTAATTAATCAAAAAGAAATAAAAAAAATGAATACTATTTGGATAAAATAAGCCACTATTAAAACTAAATAAAAATTACAAGATGATGAAACAAGCTAACACGACTCTAGTACCCTTCGGTGTCATAGTGTGGAGGTAGACCACTCTCTCAAAAACAGAGAAGATGAGGGTTCTGCCCTGTTCAACCAAATTTGTGTGCAAACATCTCAACCAGAAAAGTGCTCCATCCAGACAAGCAGAGGATATAATGAAGCGGTGGTATCTAGAATAATTTACATATTATATAAGTTCTTAAAACATCTTGTGTATATGCTTACACATGTGTCAGAAAAGATGGCATTCATGAACAGCTGAGATGTTGACTCTCATACATTATTATGACAAACATGCAAATATGAGATTCTCAGATAGATTTGACTTTATTATGCTTCAGCACCTTTTTCCACTGCAGTAGCCTCTACATTTCCATTGATCTTAGCTTTCTTAGCTTCATAATCTTTCACAGCTGCTTTTATGGCATCCTCAGCGAGCATGCTGCAATGGAGCTTCACTGGAGGAAGAGAAAGATGTTTCGCGATCTCTCTGTAATATTAAGGGAAAAAGTGTAAGAAAAAGAACCATGTGCTTCACTATTTCTACAATATCGAGAAAAAATGAGTGGAGCTGAAGAGACTAAGAGATTGTGCTTCACTATGCAATGTTGAAAAACCATGTGAAGGAAAGCATACATGAAAATTGTAGAGAATATCCAAGGTGGTTAACATTAGATAACTTTATCGAGAAACCTAGTGGTAAACCCAAGAGGTAAAATTGAATTGGCCTAAGACCACGGTTTGCTCCCGGAGGTTATGGGTTCAAGTTGTATTACCACAATGGGCCCGTAGGGGATTTGCCCAGCTCTCCCTGAGCCCGAAGAGAAGGGACACCCTCCGTTATAGAAAAAATTAAAAAATGAAAAACTGAGTGGCCAAACTGTTGAGGACCCCTCTTGTTGGTTCAAAGTTTACGGAGCCAGGACAATTCTCACCCATCCCCCAAAGTAAGTTTATTCCTTGTTGGTCCTGGTAACAGTCATTCAACTCCCAATCCAGGGAGAGAGACAGTGTGTCGTCCTTTTGGGTCCTCTGAAGGACTGCAGATTGAAGGATCTCTGTCCCTAACAAACCAGTGTTGTTAAAACTTGATCTTGGAAGAGCCAACTTCCTCCATGTTTGCTTCATTTTGGAGGCTGAAGGTGTTGCTAATTGTGCTTGGTGGACCCTTTAGGGCCCACTGCATGATGATAAACTCAGGCTGTTTGCCTATGTAGATTTTCCTTTATCATGATCACACTTTTTCTTCCATTGTCTGAGTTTTTAAGATTTGATAGAACACCTTCTTACTTACCTTGCTTTCTATAATCAATTTGATGATGTTATGATATTAGAATGAAATAAGTTCCATTCATGATACTCAATTCCTAGCCAAGTAGTACAACTTCATTTCATGCCATAGAGTGGTTAAAAGACCCAAAGCTTATAATTTATATCATCAACACTTTGAAGCAAATGAAAAGATTAACAAACAAAAACTATAGAAAGAAGAGATGGAAGAGGAAAAATAAATAACTCACGTGTTCTTAATGGTCACAACTTCCTCCATTTGTTTTCCCTTCACCCATTCAGTCGCTGAAAGCCAAAAGAAAAATACAAAGTTAAAGTTTAGTCTCAAGAGGATGATAATCACAAAAACCCCAGAATCCGCAACAAAACCCTAACCCTAATTCTGGGTTTCCTCCAAACAACTAAAAAAACGAACAAAAACAAGAACCCTAGAAATCTCAAAAAAAAAAAAAAAAAAAAAAAAAAAAAAACTTACCCCTAATTCTGGGTTTCCTCCAAAAAATTAAAAGAACCAACAAAAACAAGAACCCTAGAAATCTCAAAAAACAAACAAAACTCTAACCGTAATTCTGGGTTTCCTCCAAAAAATTAAAAAATCAACAAAAACAAGAACCCTAGAAATCTCAAAAACAGAAAAAAAAACCCTAACCCTGATTCTGGGTTTCCTCCAAACAATTAAAAAGACCAGCAAAAACAAGAACCCTAGAATCTCAAAAACAGAAAAAAACCCTAACCTAATTCTGGGTTTCCTCCAAACAATAAAAAAAACGAACAAAAACAAGAACCCTAGAAATCTCAAAAACAAACAAAACGCTAACCCTAATTCTGGGTTTCCTCCAAAAAATTAAAAGAACCAACAAAAACAAGAACCCTAGAAATCTCAAAAACAAACAAAACACTAACCCTAACTCTGGGTTTCCTCCAGAAAATTAAAAAAACCAACAAAAACAAGAACCCTAGAAATGTAACTAAACAAACAAAACACTAACCCTAACTCTGGGTTTCCTCCAAAAAATAAAAAAAAAACCAACAAAAACAAGAACCCTAGAAATGTAACAAAACAAACAAAACCCTAACCCTAAAAAGAGTTAGAAACAAGAGAAGATTACAGACCAACAGATGAAGAAGCGATGGCGGAGCCGCAACCGAAGGTCTTGAAGCAGGCATCGACGATCTTCCCCGATTCATCGACCTTGATCTGGAGCTTCATCACATCTCCACACGCGGGGGCGCCCACGAGGCCCGTCCCGACATTGGGATCGTTCTTGTCGAACGATCCCACGTTGCGGGGGTTGTTGTAGTGATCCACCACGCGCTCATGGTAGAGGCGGACTCCAACAACGCCCAGATTGTTGTTGTGATGATGATGATGATGATGGTGGCTCAAACCAACGGCTGTGGTTGTGATTCTCCTTCCAACATTCCTCAGCATCTTTGATTGATAGTTCGATCGATGCTTCTTCCCTTCCTTTTTTTTTTTTGTGGTTGTTGTGGCTGAGAGTTTTTGGTGGTTCCAAACAAGCAGGAGGAGGAGGAGGAGGAGGAAGAGGAGAGTGAGGGCCGTTGATACTTATCATAGGAAAACTTCAGATAAACCCAAGGTTTTTTTCTTATTTCAAAAAGGTATATAAGTTTCAAAAATTTTTAAATTAATCTTTAAATTTTTTTAAGAAATTTTTAATTAAAAACATCCTTCTATTTTTCAGCAACTTTTTCCTTTAATTTTTTAAAATATTCATATTATCTTTAATGAAATAAAATTTTTATTCAATTCATTTATATTTTTCTCATTTTCTTCTTCAATATCTTTATGGTGGCCAAAGTCAAATGGTGTTCCTAAAGTGTTTGGCTATATGTAGTTGTTTTTGAAACCATATCATCGTTTTAAATGATTGGTGATTTCGTATTTTAGAAAATTGAGAGAAAAAATTGTCAAAAAATACTTTTAAAAAATACTTTTAAATGAATGAATGTCTTTAAGTGAGATTAAAAAAAACTTAAGGATTAATTTGAAAATTCTTAAAACTTATATCATTTTTTGAAATAAGGTAAAATCTTAGTGAGGTATTTAAAATTCTCCGTTTATCATATTATAGCTGGTAATTTGATTCCCGATGAGGTCAGCATCTGAAAATGGGGTGTCAGGCAATTTGTGATGGAGGACTGTGATTTGACACGTGTGGATGGATGAAGAATTGAAGAGCGAATATAACGGAATCGTTACCGTTTTATTTTTTGGTCAAGGCGTTGTTACTTGTTCGAGGTCAGGAAAGTTGGATACTTCGTAATGCATTACATGGAATTTGATTCCAAGTATAATCTGCCAATCCACTAGTAGCTAAAGTGCTGAAGACACCTCCCTTATACTTCAATAATGTCGGTCAATCCCTATCAAGGGGCTGATCCTAGAACGGCATTTTGGTTATAATCATATTATTTTATTTTATTTTTAAGTTTTTTTTATTTATTGTATTTTACTCTTAATCCTCCCCATCTCCTTACAAAGACTTGGTCATTAATTTTATTTCAGTCATCCCCTCATGAAAGCAAATATACCCAGGAGTGAAACTAGGAGAGAAGGGTTTTTAGTAATTGCAAATATCTTTTTGCAAAATAACTCTTTCAAATTTTTTTTTCTTTTTCTTATCTTACACAATGGTTCCCTCCCATTTCCCAATGAAAATTTTCTCATTGCTCACCGATGAATTCTTTGGTATGATACATTCTTTTAAAAAGGTAAAATATAAAGTAATTTTCCTTGAAGAAGGGATTTCAAATTATTATATATGATAGTGACCATTTTCAATTGCCAATTTCAAACCTAATTTCAAATTTAATTTTGATTGCCACTTCTCTCTCGAACCTTCTTCTCTTTGATTTCTCCCACTCCTCGCCTCCTAATTCCTTTGAAACAAATACTTCTTCAAAACTTTTAATAAGATAGATTTGAAACACCTATTAAATAGGTTTTAAGACATGAAATGCCTCTTAACGCCAACCGTCTATTTTTCATCTCCACCTCTTAAGTCCATTTATTTTGGCCCATGGGTAGGGTCGTTACAAGTATCATTACTATTTGATTGGGCCGTTACTAATAGATTTTGAATCTCTACTTCATTTCCATCTTTTCCACTATCCCCACCCTCACCACCCATTTATTCATTCCTCCATTGAAATCCATGTGTCCTTTTAAGTCAGGTTTCTCGAGGTGTGGAGTTCATTGTTCTGCAATTAAAAAGAAAGGTTACAAGGACTTCCACATCGAATAATTCTAAGCACTTTAGTTTTCTATGTTAAAACTCTTCATCAACCATCTATAATGAGAATGAGGCCAAATAATTAGGTATCTAATATCTATCATATAACTCATAATTTTTTAGATTGATTAGAATTCCATTTGTTTGTCATCCTTTTCTTTCTTTGAGATTCATCAAAATCATTGAGTTTATTTGATGCGGGGATGAAAAAGCATGGATTCCATAAAAGTTGAATTTTAAATCTATTTAGAAATTTCTACATATAGAAAGGGTAAAAATCATGATGATCGGGGGCCCTAACATTTTATTTTTTATGGTGTTGATTTTGAACCATGGATTTATTTATTTTACCACTTCTTATCAGCACAAGTATAACTCTATTATAAAAGAGAAGTTTTCACATACAAACGGATATTTGCTTCCTACAAAGTAGGGTTTTTCTTTAGCTATAAACTATAAAATTTAGAACTTTACAATTACTTCAGATTTATCAAGAAAAAATCATAAATTAAACTTCTTACAAAATCTTTCCATTTTAATATAATTTATATAGAAAATATCACATTTGAATTTCTAATAAAATTTAAATTCCTATATTTTCAAATTATTCGGAGCATGTGGAATATTCTTAAATTTTCTATATTAAATGATTTAGAATTGTAGTGATAGTACCGTTATATTTATAAGCATAGATGGAATTTTTATGTGAGAAATGGTAATCATTGAAATAAAATAGAAAATAATAAATGGAAGACAAATGGTTTCATGACTGAATCAAGTAGGAAGGAAAAAGAGGGAAAGATAGTAACTTTATGAGATTAAAAAAAGATAATATTCAATTTTTTTACATTTAATTACTAAACTTAACTTTTTCAATTTTTTTTATAACTAATTCCTGTCTTATTAAGGAAGATTATGCCTTAACAAATCGAAATTGTTGAGCAAAGTAATTATTTTTTAATTTTTTTCTATTTATTTCAATTTTTTTATAACTGATTCCTATCTTATCAAGGAAGACTACGCCTTAACAAATCGAAATTGTTGAGCAAAATGATTCTTTTTTTTATTTTCGATTTTGTTTATTTTACCTTATGGAGAAATATTTTTAATCATGGAGAAAAGTTTTTATTTTAGGTATAATTATTTACTAAAGAATAAATCTTGAGACATTTATTTTTTAGAAAGTTGTTTTCTATAGGTTTGAAGTCTAAAAATATGAATAAATGTAAACTAACCAACAAATGATGCTTTTCTCCATGTAGAAGAACTTATTTTTGTTCTTTTTAGTTGCATTGATGTTATTTAGTAGAATGATTTTTATTTTGTAGTTGATTTTGAAGTTAGTTAGAGAAAGAATTCTATTCAAGAATTTTTTTTTTCAAGTATTAATTGTTTTCTATTAGCAAGACTTTCAGTTACAAATGGATATTCGCTTCCTTAAAAACTTTTATGACTACTTGAGATTTATCAAGACAAATAACATATTATTAAATTTCTTCTAAATTCTTTCCATTTCAATATAATTTATACATAAAATATCATGCTTTGATTTTCAATAAATTATTAAATTTTTATTATTATTTTAAAAATAAATTAAATTGCCCATGCTTAGCACGGGATTGTTTTGCTAGTTTCTTATGAAAATGGTAACAATAAGGATTACCCTCCGTGGAAAAAGAAACGAACCCCTCTCATTCCAGAAGAAAAAAATCCTAGGATTGATGTGATGGGCATTTGGCTCTATCATAATTACCATAAGAGGATTAAGAACTCAACTCAACGAGGACAGGATTGACTCTTTAATCAAGACTAAGCCGATTGCTTGATATCTTGAGTCGCTCACAGCTCAGCCTATAACAATAACAGCAATCCAATCCGCTCAGTGAGCCTGCAATCACCTATTCATATGGTGAATACTCATATATACAAATGAATCATTGTTAATCGCATATGTTCCAAATTTCACTTTAACTTGATGATAACAGACAATGTGCACATGCAAAGAGTACCAAGCTTGGAAAAATCCCAAAGTCAAGTTGGCCGTAAAAACAGCCCAGTGATACCAACTTTACTTCTAACATTGTACTGCTCGGTAATTTTGAGGGGGTATAGTTTATTGTGCCAACATCATTTTTTTTTTTTACCTCCGGCCCGGAGTTACCTTACTAGATTTTGATGAAGAAGGTCTATTACGTCGGAGTATATGCATAGCCGCACACATATTACTCAGATAATGCATTAAGCATGAGTTAAACTCGAGACTTTAAGGAGTAAACCTACGGTTCAAACCAACTTAGCCACCGCCTTAACTGCTATTATGCCAACATCATCAACCATGATAATTAGCATGCAGAACTTATTCTTGGGTCAAATTACTTTAGCATTTATTTATTTTTATTTTATTTTTTTTGTGGTCCCAGATATGGCGCTAATCATCAATGAAGGTAATCTTTTTGCAATACGCTATCTAAATTCTGACACCCTCATCCAACCAACAATTATGCAAATTGATAGCAAAAGTGTAGATGAATTTGGCTACAATTCTACTGGTTGGACATGATTTCTTTCGAAAAAAAAAATGTTGAAAAACATGACTATCAGAAAGTTCTTGAAGAGACAACTTCAGAGATTTTCTGATCTCATGAAGAATTTGTGAAAATATCATGATAGTTCCGTTCTCACAATAGTAAGGGCGTGTAAATCAAGATAATTCTTAAGATCTTTTACTAGATTAGTAACCAATATACCCACCTGAAAATGGTGACACAGGAATTTGAGTAGGGTTGGGACCAGCTCATATAAAAATCTCTAAGAAAGAAAATAGCTGCAACTTTTAGCATTACGTAAGCATGACATTATTAGTTCATGGAAAACCATGTATCAGAGTGGTCCCACAATCCCACCACCATTTCCAACATAGAATGATTCCCATTGAGATTATCAATAGAAAATGGTTGCGACTATGACTCCCAGGTTAGATTGGTTCCACCGTGATTACCAATATTAGCTGGGTCTCATCATAAATTACAAACATTTGATAAATGATAAGCCTAATCTGATTGCTAAAATTTTTAAAGAACTCATTATTTATCAATAATGACAGGGATACGGACTTATTTTGGGCACCATATTGCTCGTCCCTTTCACTAACAAACAAAAAAAAGAAAGAAATAAAGAAAGTTCCCATTTATGTCTTTGGGTAAGTTATTGTGTATAGCTAAATTCATGTGAGTCCCATGTGAGTAATATGCCAGTCCAGCTAGAATGAGTTCTGCCAACTCAGTTGAGTCATGCCATTTTCGGGTTCCTGGTCCTAGACTCATACAAGTTAGCACAGGCCCCAAGTCAACTCACCAGATTCAACTCGATGCCAGATGAAATTCCAAACCATGCTCAGGATACATAAACTATAGCATCAACACCCAAAACACTCAATTAATTCTCAGTTCAAGCACATTATCATTACAGGGACTCCATTAACCATCTGAATATACCTTCGACGTAGATCTTGATATAAATTTATATATGAACAGGAAAGTTTAAAAAAAAAAAATTACACAAATGTGCTCTAAGAAGGTTGCATTTATGCATGTCTAATCCAGCTACATTGTTGTAGGAAATATGATGGATTCAACTGCTTACTACTTTGATTCTGTCGATGATGATGCAGCATTGTAGTTCAACCCACTCTCATACCGCAGGCTATTTTCTCTCCTGTAACGAACCTTGGCACCCTGAGAGAAAAGTTGAAAGACAATTTAGATACACCCCCCTCAAAAATAAGAATGCAAGTAGTAGCCTTATTGCTTCTGTCTCATATGTACTGCACCATGCTGCCAAAAAATAAAGACATCCAAATAAAGCTTCTCTGGTATATATTACAAGGTTAATTAAAGAAAAAGAAGAAAAGTAAGTTACACAATAATGAAAATCCACAGAGAGAACATTCATCCAAATTTCTTCACAAAAAATGTGATTAGTAATCTACCATGAGATCAGATTTTAAAGCAACATACAAGCAGGGGAATCCATGACACAATTGAACCAGACTGCTAAACCATTGTATTGGAAGTTCATTCAGTTCGATGAAAGTGCTGATCATTGCTATAACAAAAATTGTGCTAATACCAGAATTAGGTGGAGGAAACAGCCCCAGTATTCTAATCAAAATAGCCTCAAATTTGTCACAAGCATACAACAGCAACAACTAAAGGAAACAGTAGAAAATTCCAGTCCCCTTCCAGCCAAATACAGGGTAAAATGAAACCCTATATAAGCCAAATGTCCGCTGACCCAAGATGAGAGAAACATTCATGCATTTCAATTCACCAAAAGAATTGCAGTACAGATGGTTCAACTGGTGTGTGTATATAAATTTAGCAAACCTTACTCATATGTTGCAATAATCTTAGTACATTTTAGGACACTTTATGATGCAAGCCAGACTAATGGGCCCCGTTTGAAAGTCTATACCCATAGGCCCAAGTTCAAAGTCCAGTAGTGAAGATTAATTAATAATAGTTGCTTTATTAATAGTAGTTGCTTGCTTAAGTTTCAGAAATTGCTTTTATATTTTAATCAGGACTCCTTATTTGGATTGAACTAGTTTGTTTCTTTATTTGGAGAGCAGTTTAATTATAAATAGATATAATCCCTTCTCATGGGATAGACTACATTATTATTGAATAAGATTTCAGTTTCTTCTTCTTGTGGGTTAAATTTTTGTCTTTAGTGTGAGACCTAGACAGTTATCTCTAAGCCTTTGGCTTGGAGAGTAGCCCGTTGGCTATTCTTCTTCCCCATGTTGCATCACTTTACAAGGAACCAAAAATAGTGGGAGCATCAGGACAATTACTGTGTTGGACTCTTAATGCCCAAAACTCAAGATGGCACATACAATTAGAAAGAAACAATGTTGTTAATTTTAAAGCGCATGATCTAATTATTCAGTATGAATTTAAGTGGTAGTAGGTGGTCACATTTGATTTTCACTCAGACCAATGACAGTACCTCCAATCCCTCAACACAAAGAGTTTTCTACAAAATGTGATTTGACTCGTTTGACTTCCAATTTCAGTGCAGGACAGCAAAAGCCTCTCATGTATCCTCACAACAATAAAATAGGGGAAATAATAGTGGTTTTGGGCTGCTTCCCCATTGGAGTTAGCCAATGGACTGAATTCAATCAATTAAATACCAAGCCCTAGTTCACTTGAATGCAGCCAATTTTTGAAACCATGTGAGCCCCTTGCAACATTTTCCAAGTAGGAAAGAAAATCCTACTAAAAGATGCAAAAGTGTGAGAAATACGTGGGTAAAAGGTCATCAAATTGAATGGAAAGGGTGGGCTTCTGACAAAAGGGGAAGTTAAGCAGAATTAAGCACTAAGATGAACAAAACAATCGATCATGGATCAGGTAGTCAGGTGCCCCACAACGAGGTCCATTCATGTGTGGCAGGGGTATGGGTGCTCCTTAATGGCATGTAACACAAGTATTAACTAGTGCACAAATTATTCTAGAGACTAATGAAGGACAAGAGTAATTGCCTTTGTAATCAAATTTATCACTCACTTGGAAAACAGTCCCTAGCTTTTTCAGTGCTTTGGCTCGTAACTTCAGCACATCCTTGGAAACACTATTATCTTTGAGAGCCTGAGAAAGAAACAACAATTGTTACTTTGCATTTAACAGCTAAAGGTACTCAAAACTTTTAAGTTAACTATAGAAAAAACAAACACAATACTCACCTAATCAAACATATTTACAATTTTTTAATGATCACAGACATTTACTTCTATTTTACAGCAAAGAAAAAGGAGAAGACTGATTATCTTATTTTTAAGTTTTTGAAAGAAAATAAAGGATAAGGAATATTTGGACATCCAGGGAAGAAAAGCAATGGTTTGTTTTTCACCAAAAAGTAGTAGTCTTCATTTCAAGTCTGTGCTCAAACAAATGGATCATCTGCTAAATGAATAGAAACCAGAAATCCACTAACTGCCGTTTCTGACATTCATAGCACTCCAAAATTAGTGCCATTTTCATTGGGAATTAGTTCATGTCAAGTCCAATATGAAGCAAGATGAGACACAAAAGTGAACCCACTTATTGTGGTTTCTTCCATATCTCTCTTCCCCAAGTTAACACCATTTTAATTGAGGGCAATATCCCTGGTACAGGGATACATCCAAAGCACCCTAATATACAGAAGAGACTATATCAGGTCATAAAGTTTACTATAGTTTATATCTTAAAAAATAAAATCCAATGAAAGCTCACCCCTCGGCAGACATGTGATAGAGTAGACTCAATGTCCACAACATTGATTTTCCAAAGAGAATTCAGCATTACATCTTTCTTTTCTTCTATTTGTTTTAACAAGTTCTCTTCATTATTTTCAGATTGCTCCAACTTCTTCAGCCCCTCCTGCATTTGAATTAAGGACACAGCACCTATACATTTACGAAGAACAAAGCAACACGTCAGCTTAACCTTTTAAAGCACTGAACAAAGATGCAGTAAAAACTGAGAACAAAAAAAAAAAAAAAAAAGATATACAAGCACTATTCATTTTCCCTGAAGAAACTAGACATGTAAATGTAATCCACTCTCTCTAGGCAAAGTACAGAACCTTAGGCAGCTATATAACTAGATATAGCAGTGTCAAGTTTGAACCTGATGCACCCACAAGAACTATACCACGCCTATAAACTATCATATTAAAGGCACCAGAAAAATAGAATATAATTCTACCAATTTGTCCTAACAGATGGATAGAAAAAAGTGTGACACCATAGTGTTTTTTTTTTTTTTTTGATAAAAAGACTTTCCTTATTACATGGACAATCACCTGAAGCAGCTGTTACTTGTGATTTTACATGATGACCTTTGTCTCGTACCCACTCTGCTATGAACGGCACACCCATGAAAAGAACATTTTTCCCAAGTTCTCTTGCGGCTTGCCTTGTGTAGATATACCCAATAGTGTGAAGCATCGCCTCGCCAAAAGCTGGAAGTTAAATGGAAAATAAGCTCAAAAATAGTCATAGGGAAAAGAAAAACAATGCATGAAGGCTGAAATTTACTCCCAGACGAGTACGTGTTAATAAGTGAAAAGTAGGTTCATTGTCAGTACAGTAGCAACTGTGTCAGGCTACTCTGAAGCTTGTACAAGCTCAGCCCATTGTTCACCATACCCAAAATAGGCCCAACTTAATTCACCTTTGTAGAAAATAATATGCTTAGTTATGGATAGGGTAGGGGTGTACACAGCTCGGATTAGATTGGATTGAGCCTAATCCACCACCAATATGTAACCTATAGATTAACAGTTTTGTAATCCATAGCCAATCCGATGCTATTAAAACCAAACCAAACCAAACCATAGATCAATGGTTTGGTTCGGTTAAAACCGTTCAACACATTGCATTTAAATTTCAAAAAATAATAAAAATAAAAAATAAAAAAAACCTATAACCATGTTTAATTGAGCTTAAACCTTAAATACTAAAAAGAGTTGAGAAGATTAGGGCTTGAGAATAGTTTATATGTAGTAGTGAATGAGTGAGATTGAAAGTTGGATGATCAACGGCTAAGATATTGCTTCTTAACATTTGTTTACATAAAAATAAAAACATATATATATATATATATTATATGTCAATTGTTCGGTTCAGTTTAAATACGTAGACGAAGGGTAAAATCCATTATAGAACCATTACTAATGGATTAGGATTTTTTCATTCCATGACTAAACCATTAACCATTGGTTCGGTTAAAAATCCACGGATCGGATCGGTTTGGTTTGATTTTATAGATCGACTGATTTTTTGTATACCCCTAGTTATGGAAGGTACTATATGTATTTTCTTGAGTTCTTAGGGTTGCTATATAACTTCAGAAGTTAGTAGGGCCCTTTCTGTAATTTGTTAGAAGTTCTCTTAATGAAACAATGAAGTGTATGATCATTGAGCCCTAATTCTTGAACGATACAATTACTCTCGTCTCATCCTTTTCTCTTCTTCTTTCTCATCTTCTTCATCAAGTTTCACACAAATTAAGATGAGTAAGGATTTCCATTCGAAAATCACTAAAAGGAGACTTCAGAGGCTAGGAATAAAAAGGGGAAGTTGGTTTGACTGTTTGAGGTTCATCTACCCATGCCAAACCTGTGTATGGGTTCGGCTAAGGATCCATCTTCTGCAAGGGGTTGGCTGGTGTTCTCTCATCATTTGCAAGGTGCCTAGCTGATGTGCTGATGTGGTTGGTTGTGTTTCTCACGTGGTTTGAAGTCTGATGTGGTCAGCTGGGTTACTTTAAGTTCTGAAGTGTGGTATTGTAGTTGATATGTTTGGTAGTGGCCTGTACATAGTCAGTTGCTGAACTTGTTTGTGAAGGTAAATGCTAATGCACAGATTTGCAATCGCAATTCTCCAAGTATATGTGTGATTGGCAACCTTGGTATTGGTTTTGACTCGTTGGTGTCGTGACAAGGTAAAGACTTTTTTTTTTTTCTGTTGATCATTTGTGGCGTCAAGTGGTATGAAATCCTTTTTTTTTTTTTGTGAAAAAGGAAGTAGCATTTGAGTAGAATTAAAATATGTTACTGTTAGATTCTAATCTGAATATCTATGGAGGATGAATATCTATGGAGGATGAATATCTATGAATCACTTTACACAATCCAATGGGGTTTAATACTTTAAGACTTTCTCTCCCGTTGATAAGATGTATTGTGAGAGTTTATCTTATCCATTGCAGCAAATTTTCGATGGCCACTATACCAATTAGATGTAAGAATGCTTTTCTGCATTGTGGTCTTCAAGAAGAAGTCTACATGAAGTTATCACCTGGTTTTGTAATTGAGGATCAATCACATAAAGTGTGCCATCTAAACAAGGTAGTTTATGTTAAAACAGTCTCCAAGGGCTTGGTTTTGATAAATTTAGTCAAGCTATAATAAGTTTTAGATACAAGAGGTGTCAGCCAAATCATACACTGTTTATTAAAAGGAGTGGTAAGAATATTACTATTCTTATTGTCTACGTTGACGATATTGTTTTGACAGTTAACAGTGAAGAAAAAGTACAGATTCTTAAGCAATACTTGTTTACAGAGTTCGAAATTAAGGATCTTAGGGAGTTGAAATATTTTCTTGACATAGAAGTGGCGAGGTCCAAAAAGGGGATCTTCATATGTCAAAGAAAATATGCTTGGATCTTCTGAATGAAACTGGGCTGATGAGTAGTAAGACAGTTGAGACACCTATGGAGCAATCACATGGGCTATGCTCTGATAGTGGAGAGGTCTTAGATGATATATTCTTTCTTGTCTGCTGTCTTACGTTGAGATCACTTTCTTTCTTTATTTGTTGTCAGTTTTTGTTAATGTACACTGCTAACATCTTCCTCTACATGCTTTCTTTTGCTGCTATATTGCCCCAACATCACTGCTGAAAGTGTGCTAATTTGAGACATTAAAGGGGCATAACTTTAACAGAAGTTTTGTAAAGATGAGACACAGTTGGAGCTTCTGGACCTCTTAATTGGGAGAGGTCAGAATAGGTTTATGGGACTAGGCAGTCAGCCTGTATGCCAGAAAACTCATAGCTATGCTACAAAATCTGGATATAACATTTTGAATTCATCTGAAAAAACCCAAATGTGACATCATTAAAACCCAGACTATGAGCACAAAAATATTTTAACTTGAAATGCGAATAAAATTTAAAAAAAAAACACAAATCAGTTAATTTAAGTGATTTTCACATCAGAAAAAAAAAGAGTGTGAGATAAAGGAGCAAAATTTAATGCCGCAATTTATGAAAATAAATACCAGCTTGTGACAGCCGGTAGGCTTCTTTGTTTGCCCAAGTTACAAACTCATCCTTTCGGCCCTCCACAAAAGGTTGAAGACGATCTTTCAGATTCTGAATAAGCTTTTCTTCCCTTTTCTTCTGCATCTCCTGCATTTTGACAGAATGGGTTATCCTGCATGCATGTTGATAGGCCCAAACCATCAGTTTACACAATCAAATGAAGTTTGGCATTAGGTCTGTGAGGAACTGTAGGGTATGTCATACAAAATATTTACAGGTTCTTGTGACACTCTACATATGGTTTGGTTCTCTAGAAGAATATAAGCATCCATTCTCTGGCGTTTCCTGGAGGTAGCAGATGCAAATCAGGTTGGTCAGGAATGGACTGAGGAATCAGAGTGACTGGGTCTTGTCAGACCAATCTAGCTCAAATAGCCAGCTCATGTTACTGAAAAAAATCCATCAATCAGTCACTGAATGCTTAGTACACAATAGTTCACTGAGAACAAGCAATGTTGACACAAACTTGAAGGGTCTGGATCAAAAAGTGCTTAAGTACATAAACCAATGTTCCAACCAGACTTTCACAAAGAGGACAGACCTCACATGGATGATAATTGATAAACCCACAAAAGAAATTTTTCTTTACTTCAGAACTGCATGTTACCTAATACAATGCTCCTATAAATAAGGAAACCTTCTAATCTGAGGCTCCTAAACAAATTAGAAAACCACACAACCACCAAACTAGAAAACTAATTAAGGATCCCTACAGAAATTAGAAAGTTATACATAATCACAACTCATTAAGGGAAAATAAAATAAGAAACAAAACATCATAAATTTTCTTGGGTCCCACACATGGGCCATGAGTCTTGTTGCAACGGCTTATAAGCATGGCATCATTCTCGCCAAGTCGCGCAAGGGTTCAACCTCGAACTCAAGTTTTACTTAGCAAGTTAGCATTGCCTCTTGTAGAGATAGTGTACTTGAAGCACTTCTTTTATAATATGTGTCCTTGATCCTTTCTTTGGTGGTTCTGGCTTCATAGGATGGAGTGTAGTGGGCTTTCCATCATAAATAAACATGTATGTATAGCCTTGCCCATGAGTCCCATTCTTGTGTACATTCATAGGTTTTTCAAGTAGAATATCTCCACTATCCATCGGTACTAAATCGCACTACACCATGTCAACAAATGCGCATCATATTGTTTGTTCAACAAGCAGCTGACTATTTTTTCATAATTTTCAACAAAAGTTTTGAAACTTAGTTTCTTGGCCATTGCTGATTTTGCTGTTAGTTACACATTTCTTCTCTTTTACGGTTTCCACCTACCTGTTGAATCCTCTAGAAAAGAGGGACAGCAGTGAACTTATATTGCAGCCCCCAAATTTCCCATTGGATCGCATCATGTAGTAGACAACATTGAGATGAGGCTCGTTCCAATTTTGGATGGCCAGACCATAGATCACATACACAATAGGGAGGGACAGCAAACGGTATGTTTTTTATGGAACAGGAATACAGGATCCAAAAATTACAGTCATATTCACTATTGCACATTCAACCATTACTTCATGTGCTGAGACATTTACATATCCAACTAGCTCCTAAAATTGAGTTTATAGAGCTGATAATAAAAGTAGGATCCCTAGAAAAAATAATGAAAAAAAAAATGCTCAGAAAAAAAATTCCAATTTACTCACAAATGAATGAACAATACCCTCAATTTCTCCTGAATTCTGAGCTTCCGTACTTCTGGGGACTGTGATTCTTCTTCAACTTCAACAGACGCCATGGAAGCCAAGGCAAGCTGCCCAATATAGTCTTCAAAAAATTCATTGCCAAAAAGCATCCCGAATACTGCAGCAGGATCCAACATTGAATCCCTGAAATTTGATATGTGCTAATTAGTAACATCACTGCAGAAGTCTCTTTTGGAGCCTTTTTACCCAAAATATTGCTGCATTAACCTAGAAATCAAAGATCACGATTATTAATTATTAGTCTCTTTGTAGCCCTTTACTCTCTTTTTTTATTTTTGAATGGTTTTTGTAGCCCTTTACTCAGAATATTACAATAATAAACTAAAAACCAAAAGATTATCGTTATTAAACATGATAAGATAAAAAATATTCTGCTCTAGCATGAATATGTCCTACGGTAATAAATATCTTATTTTCTTAATTGATAACATTTTATTGAAATAGGGAAGGATTTACAAGGTGAAAGGACACATACCTACTACGATTTAACAAATTCTAATGAGTTTGTGGGAACTTACTGGGGTAAGCCTTCCTTTCCATTCTTGTCATACGCTTCACGCTTCACAGGATCACTTAGAACTTGGTAAGCTTCACCAAGTACCTTCATGTACAAATAAAATCAGATATGTACATTGAAAACTCCACTGTGTTGAGTTTGCTTAGAGTTGTTCAGTTCTTGTAAACAAAAATTAACTGATTACGTGGACAAATAAGAAAAATTCTGCAAACATAGACATTAAGAAAAGCATATGGAAAAATACATGAGATGGGTAAGTCAAATACACTTGGTACATCGTTTAAGGAAAAATCATCCTGAGTAGATGATCCTTATTTTTCTTTTAAGAAATCACCAAGATATCCATTTTCTCATTTCTGTTTCTTAGTTATATGCCAACCTGGATACATGTAACTTGATTCAACTCTATCATATCATTAACTTAACAGATTTTTCAAGTTTGAATAAAAAATCACTAAATTTAATATTATCTAGAGAAGAAATTTGATCACAACAACTCATCTTCGATCACAATCTCTTGTTTTTAGCTCATAAATGTGACCTTGTTATTTTTATCTCATTCTATCCATCTGGGAAATCGAAAGTTTGATTAACTTCAAGCTCTTTTCTTAAATTCCTTAGCATCCTTTTGTCTCTGAAATCAAATCAGCCAGATCTTGCAAATTAAGTCCTCAGCTTCAAAAAAATATTCAGCCAGAGAAATTTCACCCTGCTTATGGTTCACAATCTCTTGTCTAATCTCAAAAAATGTGAGCCACATTATTTTTATCTAAATATAACACACGGCATGTATCCAAAACTTCACCATACACAAGAAACACAACCCTTAACTCATGTGTGATTCCATGGAGGTAAGAATCCATGACGTAATCAACATAATATATCCCTCCCATTCTGCGTGTTTGGGATCATCTAACTTAGGTTACTTGATACTACTCGGCATATCTTAAAATAAAGCTGCCACCTAGATGCATCCAAAACAACCTTCAACCACGGAATTTAAGTAACTGGTCATGGTAATTAGCATGACCAATGATACACTCATGAGTCATGATACCAATGTTAGGATTTTCATTATTGGTGCCATATACTCTTGCCATCAACATTATCAGAGCTACAATCTTCAACTAATGATGAAGAACTTCTGACTGATTCCTGTCCTCTACAACAGGGTAAACTTCAACAGTTCAACATAAACAAGGAAATCAGCTGATCCCACCAAAAAGAATCAACCAATCTTTCAAATATAAGGTAGCAACCAATCTTCAAACAAACATATTATGTTGAATCAATCAACTGAGCAATCACCCAGTAAAATACTTCACAGTATCTTAAACTTGGGAAACCAACAGCCCAACACCAAACTGAACACTGCAAACTACCTGCCTCCAAACACGATGGTGCACAGCACACCTTACATTGAGGGCTCGTCACAAACTTGAAACAAGGAAAGCTCCATCTCTTCTTAACTATACTGAATGGGATGGTGCAGTTGACTAGGCAACTTGTGCAGTCGCCTGCAAAGTACTGTGCTGTAGACTGCTGGTGCACATGATTGATGGAGGAAAACAAATAGATGAAAGAAGAGGAAATAAAGAAAGAGAATAAGAGGAAGAAAAAGAAATGATGGAGGAAAGATTTGGCCGAAGGAACGGGTGTGAGTGCAAATATCAGGTCCTCCAATACCACCTCACCACATCCAATGAGGAGAGAAAATTGCTGATCCTTACCAATTGGAGGAACAAAAGAAAATTTTGACCCATACACGAGTTAGCTCCTGTTAATGGCAAAAAAAGGGGATAATATCTCCTCATACAGTTAATTGAAATACATAACTAAC
Source organism: Sextonia rubra (assembly GCA_037013555.1). NCBI lineage: Eukaryota > Viridiplantae > Streptophyta > Magnoliopsida > Laurales > Lauraceae > Sextonia > Sextonia rubra. The sequence continues at coordinate 8,890,666 of JASUAD010000007.1, read as the reverse complement.
AGAGATCAATAAATATAAAAATATATGAAAAGGGTCCAAACCTAATGGAGCCATTCGTCCAACATACTGGATGCACGAGATTCAGGATTTATAAATATATATATTGTGATTCGGGAAGAACATCACTAATTTCTAAAACACGGACAAGATGGCATACAAAACTCTGGCAGATGACTCAGTCACTTGCATAAAGAAAGGAATCCACATTAACAAGGCATACAAAACTCAGGCAGATGACTCTCAAGTATATCAAACTAAGCAAGTAAGCATCGTACCTGAAATTTATAAGCTGCCTGGGGATCTCCTGGATTTTTATCAGGATGAACCAGCCTTGCCTACAAAATGCAATACAAGTAATGACTAAAACTCTGAAAGGATGTCATGATATGTTGGTAATTTAGGGAAGTAAATGAATCTGCAAGAAACTAAAATTTGATGTTGAACTTGAATATGTTAAACAGACTTCTGAATCTACAATAACCAAGCAATGTTTTGTTATTAGCAGGTTACAACTGTTCTTTTCATGTTCATAGACTAAAAAGTAACAAGTGTGAAAAATTGTGGAAACAGATAGAGCTTGATGCACATAATCCAACAAAAAAAAGTCTGAATATGTTGGGGGATCAGTGTGCATGAGCGTTGGGAGAGGGATGATCTAGGGTTTATCCCTTTGACAAACTTAACATCAGATGCCACAAACTTAACATCAGATGCTAAAGATCACATGGTTTTAGGTGGCAGAAACCCAAAAATGAGTTGCATAGGAACTCCTTCCCAAACCAATGGGTTGAGTGATGACGGTAGAACTATAGAAGATCTCTTTGGGAGGCATCTCAGAGAGGTGAAACTAATAGAAGAAATGTGTTGCTTCTACTAGACAATGGACATTTCTGTCATTTGGCGTCCATCTCTAAAATGGGAATGTGGGTTCCACATACCTCCCTTTTCTCCAAAATCAAGTGGGAGAACTCCCAGGGAAAGAAAAAAAAAAAAAAGAAAAAGAAAAACAAGAACAAGAACATTTTAATGAGGGAAAGTTCCTCTTCTCCTTTATAAAGTAACATTTTTCCTTTATAAAGATTTCTCTAGTTTGAGTTAGGACAAAATTTTATGCTAACTATCAACCTACCAATCGCAACCCTCTTTTTTTGTCCGAGCTTGGGACCAATAGTAGAAACTGGTGAAACTGAGTGTAGCAGTGATGATAGTGTTTGCCAATCAAGAAGCAACATATGCAATGGTGCTAAAAACTATTTTAAATAGACTTCTAAATCTAGGATAAACAATCAATGTTTTGTTATTAGCAGGTTGCAACTATCCTTTTCACATTCATAGACTAACAAGTGCTAAAAACTGTGAAAACAGATAGAGCAATTGATGCACAGAATCCAACAAAAAATGTCAGAATATGATGGGGGATGTCTGTGCATGCACGCATTGGGAGAGGGATGATCTAGGCCCCTTGACAAACTTAACATTAGATGCTAAGATCACATGGTTTTAGGTGGCAGGAACCCCAATATGAGTTGCATAGGAACTCCTACCCATACCAATGGGCTGGGTGATGACGGTATAACTGCAGAAGATCTCTTTGGGATGCCTCTCAAAGAGGTCAAACTAATGGAAGAAATGTGTTACTTCTACTACATAATGGACAAGTCTGCCATTTGGCATCCATCTCTACAATGGGAATGTGGGTTCCAGAAACCTCCCTTTTCTCAAAATTCAAACAGAACTCCCAGAGAAAAAAAAAAAAGGAACAAGAACACTTCTATGAGGGAAAGCTCCCCTTCTCTTATACAAAGTATCATGTTTCCTTTATAAAGGTCTATCTAGTTTGAGTTAGGACAAAATCTTTTGCTAACTGCCAACCTACCAACCACAACCCTCCTTTTTTATCCGGGCTTGGGACCAACAATTAGAGAAGTTGAGTGTAACAGAGATGAGAATGTTGGCCAATTAAGAAGCAACACGTGCAAAAAAAAAAGAGTGTAGCATAGATGAGAATGTTGTGGTGGACATATGGTAAAACTAAGAAGGGAAAAAAAAAGAGTGCTTTTGAAAGCATTTAGGGGTAGCACCAATAGATGATAAAATAATATAAACCCATTTGAGATGGGTTGGACATGTCTAACATAGCCCAAAATGGCACCAGCGAAGAAAAGTTTTGCTATGCATGTTAATGGCACGCCAAGGGGAAGGGGTACACCAAAGAGGATGTTGATGGAAGCAGTAACAATAGATTTGAGGAAATGTAACCTATCTGAAGATTTGGCTCATGATAGACTAAAATGGAGAAACGGAAATCATTTAGCTAACTCTAACATAGTTGGGACAAGGCTTTGATAATAATGATGAAAGGTTTCTCCAATATAACGCAACACAAATCAAAAAGGTTTTTCTATTATGAAGCAGAATACTGGTCAATCAGGAAGCAACACATGCACAGAATAATGTAGTAGAGATGACAAAGTTGAGGTGGATGTGTGAACCTAGAAGTATATAAACATAAAAGAACACTTTCGAGAGCATTTAGTAGGGATGCAAATGGATACCTGATCATCCGACTACCCAGAGGTACAGATGCATGAAAAACTAGGTTTGGATCCTATTTTTGGTTCCATTCATTAAAGAAGTCCAGTTCTAGAATCTATTTTTTACCTTAATGGATCCAGTTCCAGAACCAACCAGATTCCAAACCATAGACCCAAGGACCAGCCCGTTTGCATGATAAAAAAAAAAAATCAGTAAATTTCACAAAATTCTACCCCAAAGATCTCTTCCATGTTTCATCTTCTTTTCAAAGTATCTGTTAGCAACAATTTTTACAAATGAACAAGCTATCTAGACAAACAAAGGTATCCAACCAAACTCAAATATCCAGCAAAGTCAAAAGTGTTGATCCCCAATAGGCAAAGGGAAGGGGATTATGTTACCTTGATGTAGTAAGCCTTTTTTATCTCAGCTGAAGATGCATCATAATTGACGCCCAAAATGTCATAATATTCAGTGTCCTTCACCATGGCTTTCAACTAAGCTACTAAGAGAGGAAAACAAAAAACAAACTCCTATATCAATTTAAAACGAAAAAAACACAAAATGGAAGATTAAAAATAAGCCCAAAATAAATTAAGCATACTATTTCTGACTTTTATACTCATAAATCTAAAAAAGAGAAAGTTGAATGAGAGCTTGCATATATCCAGAAAGCAATGGATTTAAATATCATTTTCAAAGAAAAATCCACATTAAACATTCCAAATCTAAGCAAGCCAACACCACAATATAAGCTCAAAAGCTTTCTATTAAAAAAAAAAGGTATGCCAAAGGAAAACAGGGATTGACTTTCAAATTAGCTAAACTAATTCACAGTTTTTGTTTTGTTTTTTTTTAATCATACAAGCAAATAGAAGCAATAAAATACATGGGGAAAATCCAATATTACAAACTTTTGGATAAAGCAAACCATTTCACAAATTCTCAAGAACGTCAAACTTTAAATCCCAAACCAGATCCAAAAAAAAAAAAATCTAAATTTTCTTCACAATAGCCCGGGTTAATCCAGGAAAAATCCACCAAAAACAAATAATGATGCACTGAACTATAAATCACATACCCAATCCCACCACAAGCCATTAAAGAAATATCCCCACTATCTAAATGAACAGAATCATGCAACTAATTCTTAGATGTGGAACATGCCAACATACGCCGCCCCACAAATCGAGAAGCGAAAAAATGAAGAAGAAAAGTGACCAAGATCTCTCCCACCCCAATAGAACAAAAATACATCACAACCCAAAATCAACAATCTGAAACCCACCCAACAGTCCCAACACCTACATGAGCAAGATTATGCTACTGCTTTCATTCTTTTTCCTACTAGAAAGAAGGAATTCTTCAAATCCAGTGGGTATAAAGTGAAGGAATCGCATACCCCAGAATGCCCACAACAAGATCCAGCTCCCAGTTCGTCAAGGAATTGCCAGAAGGAATGAAAGTTTCTGAAATCAAAGCGTCGAATGAACAAATGGGACTTCTTTGTTTCAGACTGAGCTACCGGTCCCAGTGCCAACACCACCACTCAGCCAAAGCCTAAGAGACTGTTAACTTTGGTCACGTTCGGTGTCTGTCTGCTCAGGCTCATTTGGATCGACCCTGCATGGTTGTCTCACTTCTACGCGTCGATGTGAAATGAAATGCTGTGGGTATACATTGAATGTCAGAAAAGTCAACGTTCCGGATCATAAACTGAGGAATATGGTATTAGAGTCTATTTTAGGTACGGTTAGATTTGGCAGGGATGAGATTAGATTGTAAATGGATTTGAATTACATTAACCTATGTTTCGTAGTTATTGCTTGATTAAATTTCCCTTATAGGCCTGATTGTAATCTTGTCAATAGTCACTCCTTATTTTCAATAAAATCAATCAAGGAAGTTTAAAAAATATGGCGTTTTTACGGTTTGCTTGAAGTCTTTTTAGATTTGAGATAATCTGTGAGCTTGTTTGTCCGTTGTAAAATAAAATGAGAATAGAGTGAAATAAAATTTAAAGTTTATAGTCTTTTACCGAAAACACATTTACATGGACATTGCAAGCGAGAAATAAGAATAGATTGGTGTGCAGTTTCCACAAATACACTGTTGAGTAAGAAAAATATAATCGTTAAATTTTAGTTTTCTCTATCTTTATTTTATTTCGTGGCAATCAAATTGGTAAAAGTCTTGGATTACAAATATGGGTCATTTTAAATATTAAATGTGGAAGTGGAAAAATTAAAAGTGGATGATGGAATTTGATTTAGTGGCCAATTGCATGACCAAATGCAATTGCCTTATGCATTGATGGAGGGTACGAGATTACAAAAAATCACAAGTCTGATTTTTATAATATCTGTATTTGCGATTTTTTTTCTGAAAATAAGAAAAGCTTGTACGAAACCTCTGATTTCCATATGTTGGAAAACTTAAGGATTATGAAAAAGAACGTAGTTTTACGAAAGACTTAGTTTGTGTTTGTTCTTATTCCTTGCTCCACGAATACTCATTGCGTGTGGGCATGAAAAGGTATCAAAAGTGGTCCTAAACCTCCTATACAAAAGGTTTTCATTGAACTAAGACAATAAGCTCAAATCTTTTTTCTTTCTATGAAGAAATGGATGTATCAAATTGTGAAAATTTGAAGCCTACAAAGTAAAACATTTTCAAAAATGCTCTTCTTTTTTCAATCTGCAATTAGTTTTCGATGCTGCAAGCTGAAGGGGTTTTATGATTCCACAAATGCAAGGTTTTCGATAACGAGAACCATTTTCGATAGTTTAATTCGCAAACCATAAAGATTTATGAGATTGTCAAGCGAAGGATTAAAGCTGTTCAAGCTGTGGCCCTAGCTTGTTTTCAATAGTAGATTTGGCCCTTCTGTATAAGAAGCTATATCAACCATTGGATCCTTTAGATTCAGTGTCCTTCATCTTTATAAATTTCCAGTCCAATCGATGTTAATTACTGTTGAATTGGAAAAACACAATGTATCATCATTTCTCCCATATCAGGATTGCCCTATTACAATATTGGTAGGAGCTACTCCTTGACCATGAGAATAAAAAAGGAGAGCCAAAAGAGTAACAGCAATTTCACACTAGGAGCCCTCGAAATACATAACAATGGAAGCCTACTGGAAAATTTAGCTAGTCCTACAGGGACCTACTTCATGATCATCAAATGGATGGTCAGGAGCTGCTGTCAAAGCTGGATTTGTTGTTCTCTCTAGGCCATATCTAGGGCATGGTCCATTAATGGTAACATCAGACCAACAGTTGGTTCACTGATTTTACCCCATGCACGTAACCATGAGGGTTTGTTTGATCGCTGAGATGAGGACCGTCAATGGGCCACGGTCGCCAAACCAAGCAGAAACTGGTTGTCAATGTTAAGGTCAGGTCTGGCCCACGAGGATTATCCACGTGGAATTAAATGGAGGCATTGTTCATGAAGACTGAGGCTGTACAAAAACAGACCATGCTGAGTCTTTACTGGCAAATCCAACCAGCCATACCAAGGCCCTCATACACCCTAGCTAGACACAGGCCCAAATCTACGTGCAGATTTGAATCGAGGCTTCAGTCTAAGCCCATATATGATGCAAGCAGTTCTAATCCCTTCATGGGACTGATTTGTTTCCTTGGTACGTGCACCTAACTTCTGGTTGCACCCATCCAACAGGCCTAAAATCTCATTTGTTTCCTTGCACACAATCTCTTAATAAGTGCAGGTCCATTCCAACAGTTTCCTAGAGATGGGCAGCTCATCCCCTGCCCTGATGATGTCCTCAACCAATCGATGATGGCCCCATACCAAGTAGTTGATGCCAATCTCATGTTCGATGCAGTTCCCACTTTCGCTCCTATAAAAACCTTACATTTACTTGCACCCTCCAATGTGTTCAACTTCCTCATGACAACCTACTGCTGATAAGATTCACTTCAAAAATTGTATGTGCATGGAAATGTACATGGCATGACAGTATTTTGGGCTGCTAAAACAAGTTTCATTCTACAAAACTGTGATGATACACAAACACTTATAGATCCAAAATATCTTCATCTTCATCTTCTTCATATTGGCTTTCTTCTCTTTGGTTGCTGTTGTCTTCAAAGAGGTGTGGTGCATACTCTTTCACGTACTTTGGCTTTCTATCATTCATCTCAATGATGCCAATAATCTTCTCTTTGATACAAGATTCAACTACCTCTTCTCTGCGGATATCCACAGGTTGAAGCCCAAGAAGAGAGGCACATTCACCTTGGAAGTCGGTATCATTGGATGACAATATAAGACCAGCAATTGCTCTTGAAAGATCAGGGGCATAACCTCGAATCTGAAGATACAGAGGCACAATATCAAAATGAATACCAAGTTAATGCCAGGAAAGAAGAAAAGATGGATGCCACTGTCAATGTTGATGTTATAGAACTTTGCACTAGCAGTGATGGTAATTGAGTACAGAATAAGGATCATACAGAGCTCAGTGCTAGAGTAGCAGAGTTACTGAGATTGGGGCGTTTATGAGGAGCACACCACATACATGCACTGGTGCAAAAAATTAAGCAGGACAAACATCAACGCAGATAGGATCCAACACAACTGCGAAAGGTGCTGGTTTCAACTGTTGGAAGAAGCCGTGGCTTCCAAACCAGTTGACACATTCATGGTTTGAAGAAAACCAAGCTGGCCTGATATTGCAAAAGTGGTATTAGCTCGGCTCTGATCTAGGCCCCAACAAGGCTGAGAAATCTCAGCCCAAACAGGCAACATAGTTTCTGTTTTTCTGAGTAAAGAATTCTTCTATTTATGCACAACCCCCTGTTGCACTCTGTTTTATGAGAAGAGTCCCTAGCCTTGTATTTCACAATAAGTAATGGACTGTTTGGGGCACATTCTTCAATCTAACTTGATCAATTCTTGATTCGGCCTTGCAGCCTTTCTTGGAGCCTTCATAACACTTCAAAAAGTCTTTGGCAAGAAAAATTACATGTTCTTCATCCAATACACCATCACGGATATCACTGTCACCAAACCAGTTGCACGAATGCTGGCTGCTGACTGCTACTAGAAGGACAAGGAAGAAAGAGAGAAGGAAAAGAAGAATAGGAAGACCTTCATGTCAGAGACTCCCCAACTCTGATACCATTAAGTCACACAAAAAACCAAAATAATAGAACATAAGAAATATGTGCTAAATGAGACAACCCTAATCATCGGATATATTTTCTATTATTGACAAAAGTTACCATACAAAATGAAAAATTGAAATAAAAGCAAACTACCAAACACCCACAGGGATAAACAATAAAACACCAAGAAACAAAACAAATCTTGAAGTACTCCAACAATAAAAACACAAAATGTAAGCAGTGTAAAAATCCTATCTCCAAATTCAGGAATCTGATATTTCATTCCAGCTTTTGGTCTCACAGAGTTAAATTGCAGTTTCTGATTTTCCTAACCTCTGCCACCTTAGTTTACTTGATAAATGGCCTGGGTACACAAGCATGTAACAGTTATAACTGAAAGGGATAAGAATCGGAAAATAGCCAAATATTATTAAACTTTACATTTGACTGTAACCAAAATCAAACGCAAGTTCAACATGATTTTTTTGGGTGGATCATTACATATTTCGTAGTAAGTATGGGGCAATCTGGAGAACAGTTGAAGCATGGTTCTACCATGTTTCATCAATTCAAGATTCATGACATTTTAGATTAACTTGAAATGTTAGATAATTTTGATTTGGGTACGAAAGAAGCCCACCCGCCCAAACTCCTGGAACATTCAAATGCAGTAGAAACGTGCACTTTCTCCCCTTTTTTTTGTGGAGAGAGAGAGAGAGAGAGAGAGAGAGAGAGAGAGAGAGAGAGTACCTTGAGAGCATGTGAGCTAAGAAAAAGTCCAGTATGCTTTGCCTTCAAATCATCCAATGCAATCTTAACTGCTTTCTTTACAAGGTTTCTATCACATTGAGTCCATTTATGCATCTGTGGTGTCAAGACCTTATTGACATGTTAAGAAAGGCAGATCAAATTAAAATGCTGAAAATATAGTCAGTTCATTGAAATGAAAAGCATGTGTGGAACTCATGGTCTCAAATTATTATAACTGATAGGACAGGTTGATTCTTCAAAATGCCCATAGTCCTTAAATTATTCTAAACCTGCACCATAAGCCCCAAATGAAAACTTGCAGTAACTGCATGAATGCAGTAGGTTCCAGGGCCCCAATAAGTGCAGCTTTCCAAACCCAAAAACTGGCAATCATTTAGGCCCCAAAACAGAAAGGGGTTGCTCCAAAAAACCTGCCAAATTTGAAGATCCTAATTAGCTAATCACCAAACATGATAAGATGGATATCACTGTGGATTCCTCATATAGAAATTATGTAAATTTCTTGTGAGTTGCACAAGGAAAATCCAAAAAGGAAAAGTTAAAACTGAATGGAACCCTCTCCCCTTTCTTCTTCGTGAGTTTCTGTGCTAATTTAGTCAAGGTAAAATTACTGCCTTCTATTTAGAGATCTAAACGTTGTCAGATTACGATAATCAAACAGTGAAATTGAAACTAATTGAAGCAGCGCAGGGGAAGAAGATTAGCCAACGGGCTAATCTCCAAGCCAAAAGGCTTATGAATAAATTGTCTAGGTGTCTCACCAAAGACAAATAACTCTCTAAACTGAGAACCAATACCCAAAGCTTTATTCAATATGAAAGTCTATCTCTCTTGAAGAGATTACAACCTTATTTATAACTAAAACATTCTCTAAAAAAGGAAATAACTAATTCTAAACAAATAAGAAGTCCTAAATCAATTACAACTGGACTTGCTAAATATCAAGCAATTACTATTAATATAATCTACTATAAGTCTACTGTGTTTTGGGCCTGCGGGTGTAGACTTTCAATCGGGGCCCACTATTATGGCCTGCATCAGCTCTCCCCGGCTTGGAAAAACTCGACTCTGGCGAGTTGCTGGCTTGGTACTGCTCATATAAATCTGGATTGATCTTTTGAAAATCTGTAGCCGTAATCCAGGTAGCTTCAGAAAATGGTTTGCCTTTCCACTTCACAAGAAACTTGTGAAATCCTCCATTCTTGGTTGAAATGATCTAATCATCAAAAACATCTTCAATTTCGTCTAGAGGGAATTGATGAAAAGGAATGCGAAGAGCTTGTTCTTCAAAAGATTTATCATTGTGGTGCCCATGATATAATGTCAAATCTTCGACATTAAACGTGGAGCTGATATTCATGTCTGCAGGAAGGTCTAAAACATATGCATTTGAACTGATTTTCTTTAGAATCTTGAAAGGACCTGCACTTCGTGGATGAAGCTTCTTGTATTTACCTGCAGGAAATCGTTCGGGCTTCAAACGAACCATTACCAAATCACCTTCGGTAAACTCAACATGGCGTTTGTGAGAATCCGCGTGCCTTTTATATGCTTCATTACTTGTAGCGATTTGCCGGCGAACTTCATCATGAACATCTTTCATATGTTGGGCAAACTGTTCAGCATCCGGACTAGATCTAGAGTCAACTGGTAAAGGACTTAAATCAATAGGAAGACGCGGCGTAACACCAGTGACAACTTCAAATGGTGATCTCTCTGTTGTTCTGTTGACAAAATTATTATAGGCAAATTCTGCCATAGGTAAAATAAGATCCCATGAAGCAACATGTTCTCCAATAAGGCATCGAAGAAGATTTCCTAAACTCCGATTGACAACTTCTGTTTGACCATCAGTTTGTGGATGATAGGCACTTGAGTATTGGAGTTTAGTGCGCATCATGTGCCATAAAGTCTTCTAGAAGAAACTCATGAACTTTGTATCTCTATCAGATACTATTGTCTTGGGAAGGCCATGCAAACGAACAACTTCTTTAAAGAAAAGAATGGCAATCTTCTTGGCATCCGCTGTGTGAGAACAAGGAATAAAATGTGCCATTTTGGAGAAACGATCAACAACAACAAAGACAGAATCTACTTTTCGCGCTGTTTTTGGTAAGCCCAAGACAAAGTCCATACTTAAATCTTGTCAAGGTGCATGTGGAATAGGAAGAGGCTGATACAAACCTGTATTCTTCTTTTGACCTTTTGCAAGTTGGCATACTCTGCATAATTCACAAATTCGGGCAACATCTGTTTTTAAGCGTGGCCAAAAGAAACGATCTTCCACAAGGGCTAATGTTTTATCACGCACAAAATGTCCACTACATCCGCCACTATGCAACTCACGTATCATAAATTCACGGATAGATGTAGCAGGCAGACATAATTGATTTCCACGAAAGAGGTATCCATCATGAAGAAAAAACTTTGGATGTTTTGAACCTTCACCATTTAAAAGGGCTGTATAAATGTAACCAAAGTCATTATCAACTGCATATTCTCTGCGTATTTCTTCAAAGCCAGGAACATTGACGGAAATTGTCGTAAGAATGTGAGTTCGACGACTTAATGCATCTGCGACTTTATTTTCCGTGCCAGATTTATGACGCAGAACAAAAAAAAACTCCTGTAGGTATGCACTCCATTTAACACGATTGGCGCTCATTTTCTTTTGAGAATTCAGGTGTTGTAAGGCTTCGTGGTCAGAGTATAAGACATTCTTTTCCAATGAGATAATGACGCCAATAACGAAGAGCTTGAACTACTGCATAATACTCCAGATCATAAACAGTGTACTTCTTACGGGAGTCATTTAATTTCTCACTGAAATAAGCAATTGGATGACCGTCTTGACTTAAGACTCCGCCAATACCGACATGGGAAGCATCACAACTAACTTCGAAGACTTTGTCAAAGTCCGGAAGTTTTAGAACTGGTGCCTCAGTCATTTTCTTCTTAATTTGCTCAAATGCTCGAGAGGCAGCATTGGTCCAAGTGAACTCTCCTTTTTTCATGCAATCAGTTATAGGAGCCATGATTGTACTGAAATTACAAATGAATCTCCTGTAAAAGGTAGCCAAACCATGAAAGCTGCGTACCTCATGTATAGAAGTGGGAATAGGCCAGTCAAGGATTGCTTTGACTTTAGCTGGATCAGGTTCAACTCCGCGGGCCGAGACAACAAAGCCAAAAAATATGACTGTGGAATTCAAAAATGTACACTTCTTCAAATTAATGTAAAACTTTTCTCTTCGAAGTGCACGCATGACATACCGCAGATGATCGAGAAAAGCACCCAAAGCCTTACAAGGTCGCCTGGGTAGATGATCATTCAATCCCTGTGACCCATCGTTGCTTGGTTCATTTTAAAATTGGCATCTATGAAGATGATATATGGTGCGATATTATTCCTATGAATATTGCTCACATTTTACTTGGCCGACCTTGGTTATATGATCGAGAGGTACATACTGATCAGAAAAGACACATTCATTCTTTTAAATGGAAAGGACAAGTGGTGGATCTCCTTCCATTGCCGCCATTAACATCTTCTCCGACTGTTTCTACCACTCCATCAAACCCTCATGTTCTCTCTATGCGGAAGTTTGAAATGGAAAGCAAAGACCAAGGAGTTGTTTATGCTCGTGTGCCTACAGAAACCCAAGAAGCAGATAATAAACAACAGGATTCTACGCCACCAGAAATCAAGTCAGTGCTCCATGATTTTCAAGATTTGATTCCCGCAGAGCTTCCTAATGAGTTACCTCCTATGCGGGACATCCAGCATGCCATTGATTTAGTCCCTGGATCTATCCTTCCTAACTTACCTGCTTATCGCATGAGTCTCGCCGAACATGCTGAATTGCGCAGACAGGTTAAAGATTTACTCCAGAAAGGTTATATCCGAGAAAGCATGAGTCCATGTGCAGTTCCAGCCCTCTTAACACCGAAGAAAGATGGTTCTTGGCGAATGTGTGTTGATAGCCGAGCGAATAATAAAATTACCATCAAATATCGGTTTCCGATTCCCCGAGTGGATGACATGCTTGATATGATGTCTGGATCTTCTGTCTTTTCCAAGATTGATCTCAGGAGCGGATATCACCTTTTCTGATCAGTATGTACCTCTCGATCATATAACCAAGGTCGGCCAAGTAAAATGTGAGCAATATTCATAGGAATAATATCGCACCATATATCATCTTTATAGATGCCAATTTTAAAATGAACCAAGCAACGATGGGTCACAGGGATTGAATGATCATCTACCCAGGCGACCTTGTAAGGCTTTGGGTGCTTTTCAATAGGCAAGTTGAGCTTAGTGATCACTTCCTGTGAAACAACATTCATAGCACTACCTCCATCAACAATTAAATTGCATAACTTACCTTTGCATCTCACGCGTGTCCTGAAGATTGAAGTACGTCGCCAATCAGCTTCTTCTTGTTCATTGGTGAGGAGAAGCCGACGTATAATAAGAACAGGACCACCTTCTTCTGCACCGGTAGCGGCATGGGGAGAAGGATCAGATTGAGCCTCTAGCTGTGGATCTAGCTGAGCTTCTGATTGGAAATGGTCAGGAGGAGGCTCCATCTCAAGATGCTCATCATAGTCTTCAGACGAATAAGGATCTTCATCGCAATAATAAAGATTGCGAACTTGAGGGCATGCATTAGCAAAATGTCCTAGTTGTCCACATTGATAACAACCATCAGTTCGTCGATCTTGACGAGAAGGTCCACGATTCCGCATATCTTGCTCCTGTGGCACTGTCCCCTTTTGATTTTGAGCAAAAGGACACTGATTGGGGTGATTGTGCTGCGGTTTTGGGGGTGGACGAAAACCCGCTGGTGGAGGAGCACGATTATATTGAGAATTATTTTGATTGGGTGGATAATCTTTAGTATTCTGAAAGGCGATGGTTCGACGAGTCGTTGACTCCCCGACTTGAGAACCAAATCGTCTCAAAGTGGAGGACCGCAATTCTAGCTCAACCCGTTTTGCCTTGTTATAAATATCATCAACAGTTTCAAAATCATGCATAAGGACTTCACGTCTTATTTCTTCTCGGAAGCCTGTTCTGTACCGGTTGACTAGCGTGAAATCATCATCTTGAATTTTACACCGGATAACATAATCATTGAACTTCTCTGTGTACTCATCCAGTGATAAGGTGCCTTGCTTGAAAACAAAATATTCTTGCTGAAGGAGACTTAAATAATTGGAGGGCAAGTATTTACCTTCCAGCTTTTCACGCATATCATCCCACTTGGTAATAGCAGGGCGTCCCATAACAAGATTATTATGCTCAACGCTGTGCCACCAAATACGTGCTGACCCTTTAAGTTTGACTTTGACAAAGGCAACACGCTGTGCATCATCCATATGATACCAAGAGAAATAATCATCGAGGGAATTGAGCCAGTCAATGAAAGCCTTTGGATTGAGTCGGCCAGAGAAATCCGATATATCAATTTTGACTCGCTTTGTGATATCATCAAATTTTGGTGCAGTAGGTGCGTCTGCAGGGTCTTTTTCAGTAAGAAGACGCTGAATGAAATCATGCATAGATTTTTGCGGACCTGTTTCTGCCGGTCGGCCGGAATTTTGTTGGTTTCCAGCGCTAGAGGATGCTTCGGCGGCAGGAGGCCTCTGTGAACCGCGGGACAGTTCTTCCAATGCATGTACTCTTTCAGTCAACTCGATTAACATGGCATCTCGCTGATGATCAGAAAATCTGCCCCGATATGACTGACCGCTGCGGGTTGACATTGCTTATAGAAAGCAAAGGAAACAAAAGACTTTTTTTTTTTTTTTTTGCTGTGGGCCTGGGCTGATCACGTCAGCTGCTGGCTGTGGGCCTAGACTAAATCAGGCAGGCGGGTCAGATCTGGGTCAGGTCAGACCCGGACTGAAGCAAAGTGGCGGGTGTCGGGTCAGCAGGTTTGGCCCAACTGGTACGGCCCAATTACTAAAATATCTTTCCCTTGCTACAGTGATGACAGGAGAAAAGAAACTCACCTCTGATGCAGAAACGAAAGGCGATGGAGAGAAGAAAACTCACCTGTCTCGTCTAAAGCAGAAAATTCTGATGCAAAACGAAAAGGAAGAGAAGAAAGAAGAGACTGCCGGCGAGGGAGAGAGAAAACTACCGCGGAGAGAGGAACTACCGCGGGGCGATGGCGGATTTCTGCCGGCGAGGGAGAGAGAGAGAGAGACGACAGTGGGGCGATGGCGGTGGTTGATTTCAGCCGGCGATGGAGAGGGAGAGGTAGATTTCAGCCGGCGATGGAGAGGGAGAGAATGCTAGCAGGCAATGGCGCGTGTGCTCGTCGTCGCGGTGCATAAGCTATCGCGTCCGCTTCGTCTCTTTCTCGTGTTCTTCTGATGCTTCTTACTGCGATTCTGTTTTTTTTTTTATTTTATTGTATTCTGGGTTGAGGATGGTGGACAGCAACCAAGGGGATTTCAGGTTGGCCGAAGGTGAGGGACAAAAGAAGGATGGGGATCCGGTGGTGAGGGACAGAAGAGGGATGGGGATCCGGCGAGGAGAGGGATCGAAGAAGGTACAGGGGGGGTGGATCGGCGATGATGATGATGAAGGGAAGCTCGGTCGGTGAGGATTGGGGGATTTTTGCTGGCGGGGAGGAGAAGTCTGGGAAAGGGGATGGATGGATGAGGGGAAAGATGGGTCGGTAATGCTGTGGTGGATGGATGGAAAGTGTTGGGGAGTTCGGGAGGAGGGGATCTGGGTGACAGGGATAGGGGTGTGGCCGGACGGTGGTGGAGGAGGAGATGCAAGGGTCTCGGGAGTGGGGCGATGGGGGAATGGGTACGGACGACAGAGGAAGAGAGGAACGAAACTGAACCAAACGAACGGGAACCTCGAATCGGCGATCAGACGGCGGTCCGAGATTGGATCTTCGTCTCTGATACCAATTGAAGCAGCGCAGGGGAAGAAGATTAGCCAACGGGCTAATCTCCAAGCCAAAAGGCTTATGAATAAATTGTCTAGGTGTCTCACCAAAGACAAATAACTCTCTCAACTGAGAACCAATACCCAAAGCTTTATTCAATATGAAAGTCTATCTCTCTTGAAAAGATTACAACCTTATTTATAACTAAAACATTCTCTAAAAAAGGAAATAACTAATTCTAAACAAATAAGAAGTCCTAAATCAATTACAACTGGACTTGCCAAATATCAAGCAATTACTATTAATATAATCTACTATAAGTCTACTGTGTTTTGGGCCTGCAGGTGTAGACTTTCAATCGGGGCCCACTATTATGGCCTGCATCACTAATAGTGTGGTTCTGAAACATATTTGCACTTTTGAGGACAGAACTCGATGGTTAGGGGTTTCCTCCCACACATGCACATTTTGAGAGAGAGAGAGAGAGTGTGTGAGAGAGTGAATTCATTCCTTCTATTTAGATAGATGATCAATAATGGATTCAATTCCTAGTAAGAGGTCAACTTGGTGTCAGAAAGTGTTGAACAAGTGACACTGTGTATTTTTTTTTTATCAATTAACAAAAAATAGTTTTTGAAACAGTAACAAGGACATCCATTAAAAGAGCAAAATGAAAGAATGTAAGTGTACAAGAGCACTATACTCCTAGGTAATTACATAACAATGCCCACCCAAAGATACATCCTCTCAACTTGCTTAGCTAAAACATCTACCACTACCATCATGACAAAAAATTACATTAACACAAGAAGGCAACTCTCTAATCTCATGGAAAAGAAACTGAAACCTCCAAGGGAACACCTTCTGATTGCACACCCAGGCTATTGCGCTGGATGAGTCACTTTACACAAAAAGCACATAAGTAAACATGCTTGAAAATAACTTAAGTGCTTCCAAGATAGGTAGCACCTCAACTTCATTTGAATAAAAACTCAAGGATGGTTAAAGAACATAATTAAAACGTTCCCCTTATGATCACGCAACACTCCTACAATACCCACCGGCCCCGCTTTGCCTCTCGAAGCTCCATTCATGTTAAACAAAAAAAATAATTGAAAACAAACAACCACCTAAAATCGAAACAGCATCTCAATTCATCATATTTCAACAATCCTGATATGTATAGCTTTCAAGGAAACGTTGGAATAGATCAAAATAGCGGCCGCTACGCTAAATCGGGCGTAGCGGCCAAGACCGATACTCTATATTGAAGTTAGCGCCGCTATTTCCGCTACGGCAGCTACGAGGCCGCTATGGGACCGCTATGGCCGCTACAGGGCCACTTCAGACCGCTATGGAGTGTGATTGATAGCTATTTCCCAAAATTTTTTAAAATGTATAGTAAGACTTATTTATTTACATCTTTTACTTAGTATGACTTGTTTCTTTACTTCTTTTGTCCAAAAAAAAAAAAAAAAAACATTTTGATGACATTTCTTCACTACATAGTTTTTTTTATAAGCCTTTGATTTGTTTCTAAGCAACATCAGTACATGTGAGGAAAAAAAAAGATCATTACTATATTTTCTATTAATACAATGATACAAGACCTTATGCAATGAAGGAACCGCTATGGCCCCTTATGTTAGTTACTTTTGTAAGAAAAATACATATTCTATCATTTTTCAATATTCTGAATTTTTTTGATATTTTTTAATGAATTTGTCAAATTGCACCGGCACCGCTACACCGCTATGTAGTGCCACTACCACTATGTAGCGTTTCAACAGTGAACCGCTACGCCTACCGCTATCGCTATTTTCATCCTTGCGTTTGATACAGACTTTTCCAGTAGATACTTCATTCTTTAATAGAATTCCATTTTTCAACAAACCTAGGATGGAAAAGATGATTTCATATAAAGAAAAAAACTCAAAAAATGGTAGATCTGTTCACTTCAGAAATAACCAATTCATATGTAAACATCATAAGATATTTTCCTTCATATTGATTCCTACAGCTTGAATGAAAGAATTTCTTTTCTTTGGTCTTTGGACCTTCATCTATGAAGTTCTAATTTTTGAAATCATTTATCTAAATGCAATTAGTGAAAGATTAGGATCTCCAAATCGGGGAAGATTTGGAGGAAGGGGTCTTCATAGACATGCACACTTGGAAACTTAAACTAAACATTTGCTGGGCCATCAGTATATTATAGGTCATCATTATTATACTGGGAGGATATTCTTTGTGATAACTGTGGAGAACAATATGAATACAGGTAAATGGTGGTAGATTTTCCCATTCAAGTATTGCGTGGCCATCTTCATCATCAGCATTGGAAATTAATGTCAAACCATAACTTTGCCAGTCAACACTTGCCAGTGCATTCAAAGATGATTGGGGGATTGAACTAGGAGAGAAATCTTGGAAATACAAAACCTGCAAAAAAATTATTTGTTAGATCTAAATATCTCAGCAAAGAATCATAACAAAAATTATTTATGGGATTCTTGAGCTGAAAAGAGAATCAACAAAACCTGAGTGAAGTAGTGGGTCATCCAAAAATATTAAGAGAAATTGTATTAGTTAATCGAATATGTCTTATCTGTAAATGCCACATTCATGACGGGTGAATTACTAGTTTAGGTAATTTTTATTACATCAAGGAATATTCACAAACCAATGGAAAAAAAAATAAAACCCTTTTCTAATCATATTTCTTTCAACTTGATCAGGAGAAATGATATTGCCATGATTTGGCTTTGCTAAACACCATCTGTAGTATTCCAAGTGTCTATCTGTAAACGCCACATTCATGATGGCTGACTTGCTTGTTTAGGTCCTTTTTGTTATGTCACTGAATAATTGCATCTAAATAAAAACTTCTCTAGTCATATATCTTGCAACTTGATCAGAAGAAATGATATTGCTGTGATTTGACTCTGCTCTACACCATCTGTAGTTTTCTACACTATTACTTGAACTAGGTATTTTACACACTCAGCCTTAACTTTGTTGTGCAATTTCATTTTGTGGAAACATTATCCTGATGTTTTCCTTGTCCCTAAATTAAGCGCTTCATTCTAGTTCCCTCTTCCCCCTTTATCTGCATTTCTTTCAGTAATAAAACATATCAACATGCTCTTTTGCAAATCAAATAATCATCGGTAAGTTGGGTGCATGAGAATTGTCTCATATCCTTTACATCATTCAGTAGAATGCTTTTACACAACCTGTTGTTTGGGTTATCTCTACTGCACATATTCTACAAATTAAACATTGTGCTCTGTTTTTTTTTTATATATATATAACTATAAAGTTTATTAAAAGAAAAAGAGACCGAGGGCGAAAACAACTTTGTGCTCTGTTATCATGCATTTGGAATTCAGGCATGCCAATCCAATTGTCCAAAATTTGGGCCTCATTTTCAATGAAGCTATCATGAAACTGATACAAAATGACTTTCAATACCATTCAAATGGTCAACATCAAAGGGAAGGTAAACAATGGTATTTAAATCCAGATTACATGAGTAGAATCAGATGGCTAATTTCCTAGTACTAAATTGACAAAAACAACTATAGAACAGTACAGATACCATTAAAAAAACAGTATAGATTGGTGTGCTTGTATGCCACTTCTAGAATGGCATGCAGGCACTAAGTAAGCTATGCAAAATAATATCTAACTACAGCCATTGAATGTATTTTGGAACTTACGATAATTGGGCTGGTTTTAGATCTAGATTCCCAAGCAGATCAATTTATATTTGGTTTCTTAAATTATTGGGTTTACTTTACTGACCCCATTATGTGGATGATGTGTTGACCTTTCAGTGTTAGAATGGGAATACATCAGGTCATACGAGCTGAAGATATTTTCATTCTCTTTGAGCTTGCTTGGTTCCTTCACTCAAATGCAACAAAACCCACTAAAGGATAAGATTTGACATCTGGTTTTAGGGAAATACTTCAACTACATGAATTGTTCAGTGCCCCAGTGGAATAAGAATAAATCAGGTGAGTGTAACACCAAAAATTGCAGGATTTGGAAGTAATCAACATCATTTCTGCCTTGTGCACTTACAAGACATCTAATTATGAAAACATTGAAATATTGTAACATTGAAATAATACATTGTGAATTTTTAGGCTTCTCCAACAGCTCTGCTCCACAAACATGAGAGAGGGCCTTCATGGTTTGGGAAAATCCTGCCCATTTGTCAAGAGATGAAACAAGTTGGTAATAGAGGTTGCAGGCTTTGCCAACATATCATAAACTACAAAAAAATAACTTGGGTGATTTTTCAAAGGCACTTAATTTGGGAGAGGAATTGAGAATATTAGCAGAATATACATTCATAACAGTTCATCTCTCTCTCTCTCTCTCTCTCTCTCTCTCTCTCTCTCTCTCTCTCTCTCTCTCTCTCATTTAGTTGTGTGATGGATACAATGCTGGTCTTGCCTACTGTTTTTGTAACAACAAAGGAAAGAAACAAAAGGATTTGGAATTTAAACTTGGAGCCCATCTCTCCTCTAACTATAATCTGGCATCAATTTGTATGCCCACAGGCTTTCCACGGGGCTTCTCCGCTTCATCTCTCCCAGCATAAACAGGGCTTATTCTCTCCATCTCTCCCAGCATAGCTTCCTCTACTCCCCATCTTTCTCATCTCCTCCATATTATGATTGTCTCCACTTCTCTTTCTCTCTACACTTCTCATCCCATCTCCTCTTCATCACTCTCATCTCTCTTCTCTTTCTATCTCACAACGTCACATTTGGTGTTTACATTCTCCCCATGGTACTCACATCTGCAGAAAGAGAATGGAAGAGCAGATAGCACAATTATAGGTTCTGCTGTAGGTGTTTGGCTTGATGGATTGGAGAGTTATTACCTGGATGCACAGCAGACTGTAAAGGGCTATGCTGCAGGCTTATGAAGAAATTTTGCAGTAGGCTGGATATATGAAGATGACGAGTTTTGTTGACAGGGTTGAAAAAGAATGGACGGTGGTTGGGTTCTAGCTGAGGTTTTTTTTTTTTTCCTGAAGGGCATGGCTGCTGCAGATGCATCTATAGCATATGCTTGCTCTTGTTATTGGCTTTGATTACAGATTTAATGGAGTGGAGATTGAGACACTATTTTTGTATTTTGTTTATGAGTTGACTTTTCACATTTAATAATTTATATTATTTAGCTCTGGAGCTTAGGTGCCTTGACATAGTAGTTTTTAGAATATGACTGGCGAGTAATGCATGAATAAAGTCAGATAATGAGTTGGAGATGGTAATAAGAGAGGAGAGTTGAGGACACAATGTGTTTGTGGTGTTGTTCAGAGGCACTTGGGGTGTCCATTTGTAAAAGAATCAACTTGACGTAAATTTAAATGGTGTGACAGTTTATGTAAATGCCTGATGAAATCCGATTTTCAGTTCATAAGGTGTGAAAAGGCATCTGATCAATCTCAAATTACACTGTGATCAAACCTCTATCAAGAAACAATAACTAATGTAACTCATTTTCAATAAATGTTCACACTAAACCCTTTCAAACAAACCCATCTCCTTTTTTTGTCTGAAGACCAAAAAAAAGAAAGAAAAAGGGGTAAGAAACTCCCACTTTACTGAGTTCTTTACTTGCATTTTCTTGACCAGAAATAGAAGACAAAAGATGTGTATCATGAACATTAAATGATGGTGATGATGGAGCTGCAGCCCATATACATGAACCCACTCATGACATTCTTCATGACATCCTGCAGGAGATCTTATTTTTTGTCACAACATGGAAAATTTTTTACCATGAATTTTTTTATTGAGAGAGAACTTCGGAGAACTTTTGAGAGAGAGAGAAATGGAGAGAAAATAAACTACCAAGTGGGATGTTGAGAGAGAAAGAGTTGGGGACATTGAGAGAGAAAGAGTTGGGGACATTGAGAGAGAAAGAGTTGGGAAAGTTGAGAGAGATGAAGACAAGATATGGGATGGGAAATGTAGAGAAAGAGACGTGGATATGATGAGAGAGATGGAGAGTAGAGGTAGGGATGTTGGGAGAGGAGGGGAGGAGAAAGGTTGTCAGAAAGCCCGTGCGCATATGAATAGACACGAGATAATAGTAATGAAAATAGTTGGAAGAGAAATGGGCTCCTAGCTTAAATTTCAGATCCCTTTGTTTCTTCCTTTCTTGTTATGAAAATAGGCGGGCAAGACCAACATCATATCCATCATCATCACCAAAGCCTTATCCCAACTATATTAGGGTCGGCTACATGAATTCTGTTTCTCTATTCTGTTCTATTTTGAGCTAAATCTTTCGATACCAGCATCATATCCATCGTACAAATAATTCATCACATTAGATCAATTCCATATTTATAGATATAAGGCCCGTCAGCTCAAGCCTATGGGCCCACTTCGGGACCCACATGGGGATGGGGATAGGGGGATTTGAAGGACTCCCTAGTATCCTCCTCTCTGTAAAGATCAGCCCCATCCCTGATCTCTATCATCTCCATCTAGGCCCCAAAAGTTTAATGGTCAATAGCCCATTTGGATGGGTGTTAATCGATCCAACGGTCATGTCACATTGGATGGGGCCCAAATTTGGTGGACATGTGCAATTCAAGGGCCCGTGTGTGGTCCATCTCGATGGACCAATGGTGGGTCCCACCCATGTAGGTGGATGGAAATGCCTCCGTCTGCTTGAGCTTGTGGGAGGAATCCCCTATGATGGATTAGCTTTGTGTCTCCAGTTATGAAACAAGATGGCTTAGTTTTTTCTAAAATTGAAAGTTAAAAAATTCATTCAGCAATAGTCGCTACATCAACAGTTATGAAACAGGATGGCTTAGTTTTTTCTAAAATTGCGAGTTAAACAATTCATTCAGCAATAGTTGCTACATCAACAGCTCAATTGACAAGAAAATACTGGATCAGACAGCTGGTCACTTCCTTGATAGCTCCTATGTTCAGCAGTTACAACATAAGCCAGGGTTTCCTATATTTGTTCGCAAAACTCATCTCACTGATTTGACCACAGATAGAAACAGCAATTATTCTAATAAACCAACCTATCCACACCACCAGCAGACAATCTAGAATTGGCATCTGAAAAAGATATGCAACAATATCAACAAATTAGGCATTTACAGACACCAGATTCTGCAGCAGCAATCAAGGGAAATAACAATGCTCAAAGCAGTTCATGACTAATATAGATTTCTCCCGTCATGGGCATGACTTTTACAATTAAGATTGCAGAATTTTCTTTGATTATTCAATATTTCTTATGAACTAGTTATTTATAAATCATTCTCTCTTCTTAGTGGGCCCTGAAAGAACCAAATGAGTGAGCACCGGTGGAATATGTAAAGGAAATTATCATAAAATTCGTAGCAGAATAAATATTGATCAAGTGAATCTAACCTCTCTCATTTTACTGCATGCCCTCAAGCAGGAAGGATTTGATGACTTGGGTACTTCTGTTATTACAATCACAGCTTCCACCATCTGTCCCATAGTTTTGGCACTTTGCCCACTGCATGCTACACCTCTCCCAACCTTCAATTGTTCACTTCAAAGTGGAAATAGCACACAAATTTCAACCATCAACAACATTTTACTGCGTAAAGAAAATAGAAGGTACTTGATCGAGAGGTTGCGATAAGTTGTTTTATTCAGTAAGTGCAAGATGTGCCACAATGGAATTAACAACGTACTAAATAAAGCTTAAATCACAAACAAATCTATGTTTTTGTCTTGGTGAGATACATCAACATAGAAAAGCAATTTTATCAAATTTTGAAATTGTATGATTCATGATACAAATCATACAATTCAAGTCGGGGGAAAAAAAAAAGCCATCCATATGACTAACTTGAATTGCAAGCTGGGAATAGGATTTTTTTTCCCAAATCATACAATTCAAGTTAAAAAAAAGATTAAAAAAAAGGAATCCGTATCACTAATTTGAATCGCAAGCTGAGAACAGCTTTTTTGTCCAAGCTTGACGGGGAGTATGTTGACAACCACTTACTCTAAAAGCATAAGCTGACAGAGAACAGTATAACAATGTATATGTATATGAAGGTTACAACCAGCTTCGCGGCGCCCCCCCCCCCCCTCTCAAAAAAAAAATCCCATGCACGTGCAAGCTCCTTCATGAGCTTCATGGGAGAATACAGGGACTCCGCACAAGAATCACACCCTCCGTGGAAGAATACTAGGTACATTGGCCCCGAGATTCGAACACTTGACCTCCCACTTTGATACCATGGTAACAACCGCTTACTCTAAAAGCTTAAGTTGATAGAGATCAGTGTAACTATCAAGGTTACAACAGAGTATTTAGAAATATTGATGTGATTGTGCCAATTTGGTAAAATTTGGCATTTAGATATTTTATACTTGCAAGTTAATCATGCAGGGGTATAGTTGAAAATCATGTGTTTTATTAATATAATATATATCAGAATTCGTGTGAGCTACCTTCGTTGCACAATAATCCCCATGTTGCGGCAAGGACCCTTTTTTTTTAGGGTTTAGGATTTAGGAAGGAGCAGGGTTTTATTGGCGCAGAGAAAAGCAAGGCCACACAACCTGCTCTGACATCATGCTATTGCTATGGAGGCAGAAATTTTCGATAATCTGCTAACGCAAATGATGGCTTTGAGATATCATTATTAAATCTCAAAAGTGGACAATAATAATGACAAACAAGAGCAAAATAGGAAATCAAGAAATGCATATCACAAAAAATAAAAGGAAGCAATCCTCTTTGAGAGAGAGAGAGAGAGAGCGAGAGAGAGAGAGGTGTCTGTATGAGAAGATGGAGCCCTCAACCTAAAAATCCAACTTCCTTTTCTTCTCTACTTCATTTTCTTCTCTACTTCCTTTTCTTTTCTTTCTCTAGGCGAGCTTCTTCTCCATGGCCGGCAAGAAGAAGCGATCCCCCAAACCAAAACCGCCGGATGAATCCGATGTCCACGACCAACAGAGTAGGAAGATCAAGAAGATCAAAAATCTGTTGGAGATTGCTGAGGATCGAGAGGAACAAATTACCATTATAAAACTGGCCCTGAAAAAGAAACTAGAGGCTGGGATACCTGTAGATCTGCCAAAGGGTATCTTGTATGAGGCTGAGATGCAGCTCAAATACGAACTGGGAGCTAAAGGCCACATTCAGGAACAGTCAGTGGAAGTAGGATCAACTTCAGAAACTGAATCAGAGGGAGAACAAAGTTCTGCAGCATCGGGAGCTGGTATGGCAAGGCCAGGAGCTTGGTTCTCGGGGGGACTTATTAAAGTCCCAGTCTCCTTAGATAAATGTTGCCTCAGGAAAGGGGGGCAAACCGGAATGCAGGATCTGACTCTAGGAAAGGGGAAGAGCGATCACATGCCCCTGTTGATGTGTGTCAACAAGGAGAAGGAGGAAAAGGACCTGCTTCATGGTCCTTGCTGTTTGGACCAGCCAAATCAAAGGACCGGGCTTTGCTAGACATGCCTGCCTCAACCCAAGGAGATAACAAAGCAACCCTAACAGAGGATGATGTTACTGAAGCAACAAAGGTATGGCAAAACTCTCTAGTGGGCTATTTCATTGGTAAAACCAAATTTTTTTACTGTTAAAGCAGCCCTAGGAAGGGCATGGAAAGATTATCAGTTTCAGATCCATTCTATGAAGGACGGCTTCTACTTGTTTAAATTCACATCCTTTGAACAGAGCCAGCAGGTGCTGGAAAATGGACCCTGGGTTGTCCAGGGTCACCCACTGGTTTTAAAGAGATGGAGCATAACGGTATCCATGCAAAAGAGTGAATTTGAAACCATTCCTCTGTGGATCAAATTACCTAATCTGAACTTTTTCTTTCGATCAAAATATGGGCTAAGCAAGATAGCTAGCTTAATAGAGAAGCCCTTATTCATGGACAAAGCCATGGCTGAAGGAACCCGACCATCCTATGCTTGGGTCTGTGTGGAGGTAAATGTCCTCTCCACCCTACCAAAAAACATCACCATCAAGCGCAATGGGGACTCTTTTCAGCAAAGAGTGGAGTATGATTGGAGACTACCCCATGCCAGAAATGCAATACTTTTACTCATTCTGCTACAAATTGTGCTCTTAATCCCATAGTTAAGCAGGTGTGGGTGCCAAAGCTTAGCAACACTTCAAAGGTCCCTATTGAAAGGGCCATCTCGGATGCCCCTCAATCTGAAAATAAACAGCCTGTTAAAGGCCCTATACAGGTTTCAGGGGGAGTCATAGAAAACAAATTTGAAAGCCTGGCAGACCTTGAAGGCTCAGAACATACAACTCCTGCAGAAATGTACAAAACTACTTCTTTGGTGATTAAGGGAGTAGATGAAACACAACAAGAACAAGACCAATCATATCAGAATCAAAGGCCAAGGATGAAGACATCAAATCCAAGTGAAGGGAAAAACAAGACAGATGCAATGAGAGTTGGAGTAGCTGTTCAAAAAGCTACACATAATCTGGAAAAGCAAAGAGGTCACAAAAGGGGTAACCCTCCCGCCCTTTTAGTGACTCAATGAGGTTCCTGTTGTGGAACGTTAGGGGGTTGAATAGAGCCCCCATGCAAATGGATTCAAAGAATAAAATAAAGCATTTACAACTCTCGTTAGTGGCTCTTTTGGAAACTAAAGTTAAGGCTTCTTCTTATTTGGTTCAGAATAATGGAGCTCCTCAAGCCTGGCAAGGGATTTTAAATATAGAATCAAGAACTTCTCACAGAATTTGGATCTTCTGGGACTCAAGATTATTGCAGTTACACGTTCTGGATAATTCCTATCAAGCTGTTCACTGCCAAATCTCTTCCCCAAATTGCCAGTTTTACCTTACTGTTACCTATGGTGCTAATAATAGTGGTCTGCATTGGGATCCTTGGAGTAAAATCATAGACTACTCTCGGTCGGTCCCGAGAGATTATCCTTGGATAGTGGCAGGAGACTTTAACCAAATCAGATGGTCCTCTGAAAAAATAGGAGGGGCCCCTCCCATTCTGTCAAACATGAATGATTTCAATGAATGTATCAATGAAGCTGCTTTACAGGATATCCCTTCAGCTGGCCCAAACTTCACATGGTCAAATTCTACTGTAGGCTCTTCTCATACCTCCTGTAAGCTTGACAGAGGCCTGGGAAATGCTGCCTTTTTCCAGCTCAAGCCTTTCAATTGCAAAGCCCTTCCAGCTAGGATATCAGACCACGCTGTTTTAATGTTCTCCCCTTCAACTCCTTGGCAGAGGAAATCTCCTTTCAGATATTTCAATTACTGGGTGAAGATGGAGGGATTTTTTGATTTAGTTAGGGAGGTTTGGAAAGAAGAGGTCAAGGGCACTCCTATGTTTAGGCTGACTACTAAGCTAAAAAAGCTGAACGATAAGTTAAAGAAGTGGATGAGAAGTAAGCCTTCTATGTCTACAAGCATTCAGCTAGCCCAAAATAAGCTGGAAGTCATCCAAAATCAAATTGTTTTAACCCCCTGCTGCAACAGTCAGAGAAGCAAGCTATACAGCAATTGGAGCAACTGTTAAAAATGGAGGAAAGCAGGATTAAGCAAAAATCTAGGGACCAGAACATAAATCTTGGGGACAGTAATACCAAATACTTCTATAATTTGATGAGAAAGCACCAAGCGGCCTCCTTCATCTCTACCATTATTGATTCTGAAGGTCAACCATCATCACCCAACAGCAATGGCAGCAGTATTCGTAAATCATTTCACAAATTTGCTGGGCTCAGATGCAGCTACGACCACTCTGGATTCTCATCTGTATCCAAGTACCTGCCAGTCAGAACTTGATTTCAGTCACCTTCAGTAGAAACCCACTAAAGAGGAAATTGAAAAAGCTGTGAAGCAAGGAAATCCTCTTGAAGCCCCAGGGCCTGATGGGTTCAACGCCCACTTCTACAAGGTCTGTTGGCCGATTATTCGCATGGATGTATGCACAACTATCCAAAATTTTTTCCAATCCTCAAAGATGCTGGGCCAATTAAAACACACTTTTATTGTTCTTGTGCCTAAATCAAAAGATCCCACTACCCCAGACAGATACAGGCCAATCTCCCTCACAAACAAACTTTATAAGATTATAACTCGGATACTAGTGGGAAGAATGAAACCTCTAATGGCAAAGTTGGTGGGGCCTGCTCAGTTGGCTTTCATCCCTGGAAGATCAATCACTGATAATATCTTGCTTGCTCAAGACCTTCATCGCTTTCATATGAAAAGAGGCAAACCTCAGATGTGTCTTAAATTGGATCTTGCAAAGGCATATGACGGTGTCAGTTGGAGGTTCTTATTTAAGATTCTGCTGGCAATGGGGTGCCCGGTCCACTTCATTAAGCTCATTATGGCTTTTGTGGCTGATCCCTATTACTCTGTTTTGGTGAATGAGCAGGCTGAAGGGTTTTTCCTAGGCAAAAGAGGCCTTAGACAAGGATGCCCGGTATCTCACTTTTTATTTACCCTAGTGATGGATTATTTCTCCAAGCAATTAGATTCAGTGGCAAGAAATCAGATCATCCCCTCTCCATACCGCAAAGCAAGGACTATTGTTCCCACCTCCTGTTTGCTAATAATGTTATGCTCATTAGTCTGAGTACCCATTATGCCGCAACAAACATCAGAGCTTTCTTGGAAAACTTTTGTAAAACTTCAGGTTTGGCTGTAAATTGGGAAAAGAGTTTCATTGTCTTCTCGAACCCATCCAGAGAAAGTATTAATCTCATGACTGACATCCTGTGCATGAAAGAAGGAAAGCTCCTTTCCGATACTTAGGGGTCCCACTTTCTATGAAAAAACTAAACTTCCTGGATTGTTCTGAGCTTCTAGAGAATTTCCAAAAAAAGCTTTTGGGTTAGAAAGCTAAGGTCTTATCCTATGTAGGCCGGGTTGAACTGATAAAATCAACCCTTACTCCGCCAATTTTATTTTGGGCTAGTGTGTACCAGTTGCCTATGGCGGTTCTGGATGCTATTGATCAAATCATTAGAAAGTTCTTCTGGAATGCGTGGTCTCCTAAGTGTTTCTACCCTATAGCCTGGGATTCCATATGCACTCCTAAAGTGAAAGGCGGCCTGGGCTTAAAGAAAATGAGGAAGATTAATGAGGCAGCCCTTCTCAGGCAAGTCTGGCACATTGCCTCCCTCCAAGATAGCTACTAGTCAAGGTGGGTTAGAGCAAGGTACCTAAAGTCTAAATCTGTCTGGCAAGTCTCCATTCCCCAAGCAGCTTCTTGGGGGTGGAAATCTATCCTTCTCCTAAGGGGAAAGGTAGAGCCTTTTATCAGACACTTAATTGGAGATGGAGCTAATACTTCATTTTGGTATGATCCATGGTTGCCTGATGGAAGGCTAGTAAGCTCTATTCCAAATAGGGAGATCTCAAGCTCTGGCTACCGAAGAAGTGTGTTAGTGAAGGAGTTTATTAGCCAAGAAGGGTGGTGCCTTGATTCCATGCCTTCTTCTCTAATTGATTTGAGAAGGTCCATTCAGCAATTGCCTCGGCCAGAGATCTCCTTCCCTGACGAGGTGGTATGGTTAGGAGAATAAGATGGGATTTTCTCCCTATCCTCTACCTACCGGTTAATTGACTCCTCGGCTGCTATTCCTGATGCTCTATGGGCTGAAAATATTTGGTTCAAGGGTCACATTCCTAAGCACTCTTTCTATGCCTAGATGTGTCCATTAGGGAAACTCAAAACGAGAGCTCTTCTGCAGATAAAAGGTATTCAATGTCAACTCAATTGCTCCCTCTGCGATGGGCCGCGGGAGGATGTGGAGCATCTGGTTCTTCACTGTCCATTCACCCAACGAGTCTGGTCCGGTCTGCTTCTGAAGGTGGGAATTCACCCTCCCTATCCTACTTGTATGCAAACTAGAGTGATGCATGCTGTGAACACTATTCAAGGAAACTCCACTGCTCTAAATTGCTTGGCCAACCTTCTATTCCCAGCCTTTATATGGAATATATAATCAGAAAGAAATAGAAGGATCTTTGCAAGTCAATCTCATCAACCTAACCAGATCCTAGCTGAAGTGCAGGTGCATATTCAAAGTAGGATTCTTTATCTGTGCCCTCATCTCCCTGGCCCCTATCACCAGTGGTGGAACCTCCCCCCACCCCCTTCGCCTGCAACCGATCCCCCCAGGCAATGCAATCAGCCTGAGGTTGGTCATGGGTGGAGAATTTGTCTTTCAATGGCAGGACTGCACGTTGGGAATTGTTTGGCAACCTTCTCAACGCCCTCTGACAGCCAAGATCCTCCCTGTTGGAAAATGCCTGTAAGTAATGGTGGGTTTTCTTCAAGACGTAAGTCACCACTTCACTTCCCAGGTTTATGTAGAGGTCGAGGGGTGGTATGCGGACGCTCTCCAACTTCCAGGAAGATCCCCCTGGCGAATGAGGTTCTCTTTCAGGAGAATATCCCAACTTTTGAAGGATTTAAATGGCTTCTCCATTTCTGCTGTGTCATCTCCAGCAAGATATCTTGGAAAGAGGATGATAAAGCACTACCACCCCACAATAATCTTGAACTTTCAGGAATGTGGGACTCTCTTATACAGGTAGTCTTTAGGCTTTGAGGTAGCTTGTCTTGGCTGGTTGTGTTGAGTAAGCTGTTAGCGGGTTTTTGTTTTTCTTTGTCTTGAGTCTTTTGTAAGTTTTGCTTTATTTAATGGAATCTAATCTTTCAAAAAAAAAAAAAAAAACATAAAAACAACCTAGCCACGTGCACTAAGTAGTCCACGTCACATTGCATCTATATAAGCCCAACAACGTATATTTGCAAAAATCCTACCAAAAAATCAAATGCATTATATTTTGCAGGCATGATTTACGTCTATGATTCACAGCCTGAGAGGGTGTTATGAGTGCTGTAGGTGTTGGCATAAAGATCTTATTTTATGGCCATGTGCATTTATGTAATGCACAGACACACTGTTCACTTCTGAATGCACTGTATTAATCTTGAACTTTCATGGTCTTTAGACGTGTCTTGAAAGTGGGGAGTTCATGAAAATAAATAGACATCTTGAAATGCATTTTTATATTTAGAAGCAGATAACTGTGTTCATTTACCTAAATATCTGAACACTCATTTATCTAGTCTAACAGCATCATGCATGTCAGTGCCTAAGTTGTGTGTGCTTAACAAATCTAGTAAAATAAAATAATTAATACAATTGAACCGCTAGGTTAAAAATTGTGATCACATTCAGATCTATATGCTTACCGACTTAAGAAACAGTCCTGACACTCTTTATCTACCGCATTTCCATGCTTGAGAACATAATCTTCAAGGCCAGAGGTTAGGCGTTCAATACTCGGCATTGAAAGGGGTAGAAGAATTCCATCCTTTGCCAGAAGAACATGGTCACAACTGGACCCAGGACCATTCATCTGTTCAACTAGCAATTCAATCACAATCATCTGTGAACCACAAGAAACAAAACTAGTGAATTAAAGTATCCAGACAGAATGAACCTATAATCAGAACAAAAAAGAAATTGCACAAGTCCCTAAACTCGATTATACAGCAGCCCAAAACCCTACTAAAAGGTTCTCTAAGTGTTTGTTACCAGTAGTATAAATGTCAATTAGCTACTAATAGCTAATTCTAATTACCTTTGCCCCTTACGGGTCATTTGTTTGAACCCATTTACAAATGTAACATTTACAAGTAATACTATTCAAGAAAAAAGAAAAACATTTACACAAACGCACATTCGTTTGCCCTCCTTTATACACTATGAGCAAATGAGATGTGAAAATAGTATGTAAATGGGGCTACTTTCATATGAAATTTCCACAACTGAAAAAGTGTGGAACATTTTCAGACTTCCTTGGCTAGAGAAGCACCAGTACAATTTCCATCCAAGACAGTTAGTAGTTTCAAACCCCATCATCTGCCCTTTTTTTGTGACTTCTGTGGGCTCCAGATTTTAATCCAAACCATTCAAAATTTGTTGACTCATTAAACTCCAAAACATTTAGTTTCATTCCTTAAACCTTCATAGATTTTGAGATATATTAAAATTTACATATGCAATCCAGACCATTCAACATATACTCATGCAAATATGGCTATTCCAAACAAACATGGTAATTTGTTTCACACGTGTATATTGTACATACATAACATTCACATGCAAATTTCACATATGTAAAGCCCATTTTCACAGCCAACGTGCAAAAAGACAAATGACCCATCATAATATATTAAGCCAGTTGAATCAAATTGTCAATTCCATGCCAATTTTAGATTTGATTTTGACTTATCTAGAATTTTTGACCTCCTACTAATATCAGCCCTACAAATGTCCCACTAAGGCCCCATTAATAGGAATACTTTAGTGGCCCTACTAATGCCCCACTAATGACCCATCAATAATAATTGTTTCGTTTCCACTAATACCTCTTGATTACCTCTTCATTCCAATTCAAACATGCATGGTGATGGACCTCTTCATCTCCTCCTACTCTTCCTATTTGATTCTCTAAAGTACAAAATTCGACCATTCCAGTAATAGTTGAAAATCATGGATAATATGCATGCCTTATCACAGCTCTCTCTCCATCGATCTGGGACCCGACTCCAACATTCAAGATCACTGCCTCTCTCTTTTCCCTTTGAAGCTCTGCTAATAACAGTAACTCATATTTTAGGGTTCTTTCAAGTGGTCACTCAAATCACGTACTTGGGTTCTTGTTTTTTCATTTTTTTTTAACTTCATTCTGCATCAATAGGTCACTATGTTTTATTTTCTTCTAATTTAGCTTTTTTTATTCTCAAGTATATGGTTTTCCTTCCACTTTTGGTGCCCATTTTTTTCACTCTTTTTGACAATTGTAGTTTATAATTTGTTCTTATTCTCCTAATTGAATTAGTAAATAGGATTTTCACTATCATTGGTCATAGCCTGAGAGAGAACTTTGAATGTTGTTTCCCTCAAAAACTTTTTATCTTCTTTTCCCTCCATCTCACTACTTCTATTTGCATTAGAGATCTCATGTACTTTCTTTAATTTTAGACTCAAATCACAAAATCTTTTATTTAATTTTTGTATTATTTTGTGTTTTTTTATGAAGAATTGTCAATTCATAATATAAGAAATAAGTGGTGGTGATCACTGAGAAGTCTCCAAATATAGCATTTCAAATACTAGCTCACTACTTTTGTCTAAATTAGATATTAGATTGGCCAATTTTTATTGTTTGTGTTTAAATTAATACATTTTTTTGTATGACTTCTATTTGCCCCAGCTAAGCACAGGGCTATTTTGCTAGTAGTAATTATGCAAAGTATGTGGTACGCTCTTTCCCCAACATCAAGAGAATCTTGACATGAAGAGGAGGAACTCTGACTCGACAAACTTCTGCATGAAGTAGAATGCTTTTTTTTAGACATATATATATTATCTATTTTCTTTGTACATATCTTCTTTTTTTCAAAGGTTATGTGTATTTTAGTAAATCACACCAATGTTAGCAGCAACAATATTTGCTTCATATATCAAATAGGCAAGTGAAACAGACTATGTGAAGTTAATATAATGAGTGTGAAATTTAATATTTGTTACACAAAAGGAACTTAGAAGGAAAAAGTTGAATATGCTTACAGGAACTTTTAAGATGCTTATCTGCAAACAAGAAGAGAAAACTGTAAATCAAATGCATTTATCATATTATTCATAAAATAAAATGATTTTTTAATTCCTTCCTTCATGTGAGCGATGGCTTGATGGTCATTTTCAGAATGCCTGATCATCCGATGACCCAGATTGATGGTGGCAGTTGCTAATTCCAGCTCCTAAGGGTGCACACGTGCACATCTCAAAAAATAATGATAAAAATAAAACTACATATTTATATAAGACTCAGCTGAGTCCCATCCGTGGTCACTTACAAATTTCAATTTTATGACATGGGGTTGGTTGGGTGCGACTAAACTAAGTAGTAATGGAATTTTTTTTTTTTTTTTTTTTGTGACTAGTCCAACTCAGTTTAAGGGTTTTGGATTGGACTGAGCATATACAGCATGATTGGAGGGTGACAGAATCACACTCAAGTTGGATCTGTAGAATGTTGGTTGGTTGAGCTCATGACCTAGAATCTGCTGCCCCTGGAGCATTTGGAGAGACCCTACAGGTAAGAAACTAGAGAAAGCAATGGTTAAATGTCAAACCTTTTGACAAAATTGTGTGATCCAGAGTACAAAATCATCAATGTTCTCTTGGGTAGTGAAAGATACTTCAGAACCACTGAAAAGAAAATAGTAGTAAGTTGAAGATTTGATAGGCTGAGAAAAACAGATGCAATTTTCATTAAAAGGAATCGTGTAGAGGAAATATATGGCAAAACACATGCCTAAATTTCCTTCCATTCTTAGGTGTCGTAGGCAGCCTTGACAGCCTTCTTGTAGCAATTGTTTCTTTAAAATTTAGACAGTAATGATGAATTTCTTTGTCACAAACGCCTGATATAAAACCACGTGGGAAAACATGAGAAAAGCATTGAGTAAGAGGCCACATGACAAGGGGAGCACACTCCTTGACATCTGATGTTTTGATGTTGGGAATTGCCGGAAATTTTGAGTGGCCATTAAGGTGATTGACACTCCCCTTTATAACCTTTGGATTATCCCATTATAGGAAGCATATCACTCTTGTACAGCTATTTAATACTTTATTGTAGGGATTTCCTCATCCTAGTGATTATACACAACACTCGTGTTGTATAGAATACTTGTGTGGTCCCAACTACCAGTCAGTAAATGGCACTCCAGATACATCAGACTTGGGTCTCTTTATTCATAAGTTCCTTAAAAAATACTTTTAACTTTTTATGAACTAATAGAATAGTGGACGAAAAATTGAAAAAGAATAGATAAAGACGAAGGGACAAAAGGATTAAGAGAACACTCTTACTCGTCGTTGTGATTGAAAGCACGCCATCTGCATCCAGAACATTAAAAATTAACTTAGACCTTACCCCATTTACTACATTTTGGTAGCTCTACACATTGCAAGTAATAAGTTAAGTATGTTTTCAATGACATATTTGTTGAACCAATACGAAAGAGAAAGGATATATATTTGTTGAAGAAAAGAAAAAGAAAGAAGATTTGTGAGGAACCATGAGATGGTCTATTGAAGGAGGAGAGTGCTCCTTTCATCATGCATTGTCTCCCATCTTTCCATGAGTGTAATAATATTTTAGGATTACAATCAATCAAGAAATCCATCTAGACAACTATCATTAATCAGGGGGATCTAAAATGACTCCACAAATATTCATCCATTAGTATGTTGCTCTACAGGATTACACTCACAATGACAAAGCCCCTCCCCAACACTCTGCAAGTTGATGCATGAATGTCAAGCATGCCCAACCCGGTGAGTTTTTTTTTTTTTTTTTTTTCATTGAGACACCTCACTCCATTAGCTTTGATTAGATAGTGTACTTGCGCATTTTAAATGAACACATAACAGAAAAATCAACTTCTCTGTACTTTGGTCACTAGTTGAAGACTGGATTAGAGTATGTATTTCCCTGGCTACATTATCATCTTACCCCATGTTTCAGAAGAGGTGGAAGTGCTTGTGCAGTCTATACATTTAAATTCCGCTAAGCTGCTTCCAGCACCTGTGTCTGAAACTGTTTGAACAAAAAAAAAAAAAAAGTTTTAATTTTCACTCCATTTATTCAGCAACTCACTGCACTTTCAAATGCGTAAAAACGCAATAAAATTCCAGCAATTCAACTAGACTCGATCAAAATCTAGTTCAAGAACATTAGCCCAGCACGTGGAAAATCAATTCCATGGAAAATCGAATCTTCTTTCCATGGAAAACCCATTCCCACCCAGTTCATGGAAAATGCTTTCTCTCTTGATTCTCGCAAAATTTACTTCATTTAATTTTTTTTTCATTTAATTTTTTTTTGCTTTTCCTCGCAGAAAAGCAGCAGGAGTTACGAAAACATGTAAAATATTTTTTTACTGAGGTAAAAGCATTTTCACTTTCTATGACTTTTCCGCGGAAAAGGAAAAGCAAGTTGACCTAAATGACAATGGGGTTACAATTCCCAAGGATTCTTTCAAGTGGAGACAAAACAAAAGTTCCTGGTTCTTACTGGAGACTCGAAGGAGAGGAGGATTGAATTCCGGAGAGGACTTGAGAAGGATGGATAATCTGCAGAGATTGTTGGATATCCGACATCTTTGAATCGCTAATGCAATCAGCTAAAAAGATATATATAGAGAGAGAGAGAGAGAGAGAGAGAGAGAACATACAAGAAGATTCAAACGAAGAAGAAGAAGAATGAGAGGAGATTTCTCACACAAACAAGTAATCAAATACGAAGAAGAAAGATTACTTGATTTGCTTACATTTTGGCAGAGTTTCCGAGGCGAAGAAATCGCCATTCCGTCTTCTTCTCGGATGGTTTGGGAGTTTGATTCCTTTGTGCCGGGTAAAACGACTAAATCGATCGGTGGGACCATATTTTTTGATAGTCCACGTGTACTGAATCTGACCCACCAGAGATAAACATTGTGTGGCCCACTGCCACTTGGCCCACATCAGATGAAGCAATGAGTTATGGGCCAGGGCTAATTTCTCTACAAATACCTGATCTCAAAAGATCCCATTAGACATTCTTTTAACTATTATGTACTATTTAAACTCCGTGTGCAAGTTGGGTCGGGTCTAATCCAAATCTGGATGGTTCCAGCAAACTAGAAGTGAATCTTGGTTGGGCTCATTTGGGCTTGGGAGGGGCCTGGATGTCCCATTACCAGAAGTGCTTTTCCACAGAATAGGAAAAGGAAATTTGTAAGTACAAAAGTCATTCAAGGAAATTCTCTTCTTTTTTTTTTTTTTGGTAGAAAAGGGAAATTCATGTAAGGAGTATCACTAGACACTAATGACCAGTGGTCCAACTTAGTGAAAAAATTAGCAAGCATAAGAAGAAAGAAAAATATGAAAATTAATAAAATGATAAGAAAGATAATTTATTAACTTCCAATTTTAAGTGGCAGGGACAAAGCAATTGGTGAACAATAATTAAATGTCAAATTTCTTAACCCCACATATTTACGGCATGCACATGTTGTGCTTGCGGGATTAGTCCTATGGGGTCAAATACCACAGGAATATTCTAATCAGAAAAAAATAAACAAATTATGACAGTGTTTTCCACGTGTACATGTTTCTGGTCAAAATTTGGGTTAGTCAAATAACAACCGTCATGTGTTGCATGGAATCCTAATTCCTTGCATTCATATTTTCTGAAATCTTTCGCTTTCATTTTTACTGTACTTGTGGCATTCACTTGATTTGTGCCCGTTTGATTTGTGAGCCCCAGCAGCCGCATATTAGAACCTCTTGCACCCTGGCTAGTATATATGTTTAGTAATTCGACATCCTCATCTGCGGATTGAACTGCTTTTGGTGGACGCTGACAAAGTTAACTAATAGTTAAAAAGGGTAGAATTGGGTCATGGCTCTCTATTTCAAAGGGATTGGCTATATAAACACAAAAAGGAGTTAGCGGACTCACCTTCTTACTACACTAATCATATTAAATGAAAAATTTTGGCTTTAACTCTCTACACTGACCTATATATCTAAGTTACCCTCTCTCCCTTTTTCTCTCTATACTCATCTCTTTCCCCCCCCCCCCCCCCCCCCCCTTCCATTCTCCTTGTCTCTTCCTCCTCAAAGGCATTCTCCATTCTCCATTATCAAGGGGCATTCTACTCTAAGGGCTTCTCTCCTCTCCTCTTCTATTCTCTTCTCAAAGGTAACAACTTCCTCTTCTCTTCTCCACTATTTTCATATCTTCCTGCATCCTCCAATGTAAAATAGGACATTTTATGTTTGGATTCTTTTAAATGAATGTATTTGCATCGATCACTATGATAGAGGATAGGTATCCATCCATAGTGATAAAAAAAGGTTGAATGGTTATGGATTTTTTCTGTTTTCACAATTTTTTTATTTTGTTATTATTATTATTTTCATTTTTGCTCTATTCGGCCCTACGAAACCGAGCATCGAACATTACAACATTGTTTGGCCCTTCCAAACCAAACATAACAAGGTTGAGTTTTGTTATGTTCTACTAGTTTTAGTCAAACAAAATTTTTATTTTTTATTTTTTGTTCCCCATTTTTTTCCCATTTGTATGCTAAACTAGTTTTATATTGACAGATATAGCTAGCAGTTTTAGAATTTCACTGACAGCTTCCAATAGGAGGTGTCTTCAAAGGGTTGAAAATTTTGCTGAAGAACCAGAAATCTCCAACTTAGAATTTGAAGACGATATTGAGGATGACAATGTTGATATAGAAAAAACATATGTAGGGCCAATACTTAGTTCATTATTAAGTAGTTTTCAAACTCATATTGCGAAATTTACTTGGGAATGAGCAGTTTGTTTGATTTGTTATAGTCAAAGATTATTTTATTCTTAGTGT
Source organism: Sextonia rubra (assembly GCA_037013555.1). Classification (NCBI taxonomy): domain Eukaryota; kingdom Viridiplantae; phylum Streptophyta; class Magnoliopsida; order Laurales; family Lauraceae; genus Sextonia; species Sextonia rubra. The sequence goes on along the minus strand of JASUAD010000007.1, from coordinate 8,852,792 downwards.
CTTCAATAATATATAATTTATGAATGCAGGATTGTGGTCCATTGAAATGCTTGAGTCATTACCAGAAAGTACCATTATGGCCATTGAATGAGTCAAATATGTTTAGACAGAAAATTTCTAGACTGGATTGGAGCCGCTAATCAATGCATCTTACCGATCTGTAAATAAGAGTCTTGTGTCTTCTTTTTGTGAAAATGTGGCAACCCGAGGCTAACACTTTCCACTTGTCATTCGGTGAGATAACCATCACATTGGACGATGTTATCTCCATCCCCGAGATTCCAGTTATGGTCGTACTGTTTCATACAATGAAAAAATGACAATTCCTGAAGCAAACGACCGATTGGTGGAAGCATTTGAAATTGAACCCATAGAGGCATACAGTAAGCTTGTGTATGTGCAAGGCCAATCAGTAAAGTTGGAGTGGTGAAGGCTCTAATTTCAAGAAGTTACTGATGCCAATGGAGAAAAAGTCATCGATTGTGCAGTGAGAGTGTACTTGCTGTATTTATTAAGATGTACAATATTTACCGACAAGAGTGGTACACAAATACCAATCGTATATCTTCACATTTTTATGGACGTAAATCATGTGAGTTCATACTCATATGGTACCGCTGCTTTGGCATATTTGAATTGGCAGTTGGGATTAGTTACTAGTATGAATGGCACTCTAGATACTCCACAGCCGAGTGATTATGCATACAACATACAACATCCAACATCCAATCATCATCTATATCCAACTTTTTTTCTATAATGTAAAATGGCATTCACATTTCTTTGAACCTATTTTCCTCGACTTCTTATTAGGGGTTCCCTTGGTCGTAACTGAGCTGTAATGTCTGTTTCTCTTACATGCAAGTGTTACTCTAACTTTCAAACCAACCTGAGCAACATTTGACACCTTAATGACAAATACAAATCCATTTCTTATTCCAACATCGCAAGCCGACTTGATTAATGCATCATGGTTGTGGAACATCTACATATCACTATTAACAAAGATTTTAGTAACTCGCACCATGAATTGAATGAATAGATAACTTTATGTCTTACCTCATGAGTGGTAAACTTATTCGTATAGTCCATTACACATTTCGAGCCTACTTGGCTGCATTGTAGACGCACCATCCTACAATACGAAATTACTATAAGTTAAAAAGAGAAAAAAAAGTCAATATTGTAAGTGTTCACAATTGAACAGTCTCCATACTATTTGGCTTTAAACAACCAAACAGATTTCCATTGTTTGGTTACTATGAACAAAAGGTAGACTCACCGTCAAAAAAACTCTAAAAACTTGAACAAAAATGGCCAAAAGAGATCAAAATACATATAATAATAACCTTCTCATTGCTATTTTGATTGAAAACTACTATTTTAGTATCAATCTCTTCCTCCATTGCACTATTTTGCCAGAGAGCTCTAACAAATTTAATGGAACAAAGGCAAAGGAAGGAAAAAGATGATTGACAAAGGAAGAAAATGAGTTGCACAAGGAAGAAAAAGAGTGACAGTTGTCACACTCCGGCCCAACTTAATCCAGTTTAACGACTAATTAATATGATTTTGGGTCCATTTATAGCGAATTCGTGTTAGGATTGTTGTTTTGTCCTTTTGAGATTAGTTTCGGGTCATGTATAGGTAGTTGGGTTGAGTTTAACCTGGAATAACTAGACATGAGCCATTTTCGTAATTTTAGATTTTGTACGAGTTCGTCACTCATGCATCATCTTGGTGTCAACACGTGTATTTCATCAAGCTTGTTAAGTTCCGTAACTAACTCATTTGCAAATGATTTCGTTTGTTTCTGTTGAACCGTTAATTGACTCAAACTGTAATTATCCGGAACTGTCGGACTTTTATATAAACTTTGCAATACTTATCTTATATAAGGCTTTTCCATGCACCGACTCTCCCCTGTTTTCGTATCTCTCTCTTTCCTAATGCCAGTTTTCTCTTCCTCTTCCCTACTCTTCATCTCTTCTTCCTTTCCTTCTTCTTCTCACAATCAAAGAAAAGGGGAAAATTCTGTGCACACAATGGATACGTCTTCTCTTCTTTCTTCGTTTCTTCTTCCTGCTTCTTGAAGCACTCTTAGGTAAGAGAGGGTTCTTGCTCATCTTTATGCATTTTCACGTTTCCTCCTTTGTTTCTTTTTCTACTTATCTTCTTCTTCGTTTATTGTGTGTCCTACGGTAAACCTGAAGTCACGCTATCCTATGTGAGTCTAGATGTGATTGCACTGCATGCATACCTTTTCTTTTGCTCACTCTTGGTATGCATGGTGTTAGGACTGCATCTTCGAGATCGATTGGGCCAAAGAACAACTAAGTTAAGGAAAAGCTCGTTTAGGGCAAGTATAAGCACAGTATGGATGAACACATGTTGGTACACATTGATGGTTATTGTTTCTTCTACTCTTTCTCTCAAGTGTGTTGTTCTTGATAGCCCTTTTTAGATTGTAAAACCTTGATACATGTTGTCTTCGCGAGTGTAAAGACTTCAATGCAGTTGTTCTGTTCTGTACAGAGTTCTATTGCCCGACCGATCGGGCCCGAGGTCCTATGCTTGCTCATTCTTACGTTCTTACTTCTTTAACACCCAGAGGACTGTTTTATGCTACCTTCTGGTCTCTCTGCTCTTTAATTGAATTGGAGAAAGGATATGGATAATGATGAGATCTTATAGGGCCTTCACATGGATTTCTCCATCACATAACTTACCCAACGGAGTACCTTCATAGCATGAATGGTCTTGAGGGCTATGACACATTTATGTATGTTGTCCAATTGTTAAGCACCTCCCCATGGGTGTTGATTTAAGGGACTTTGATACACATTTATCGATAGAGTGCAACACCCATGAAATGAATTACTGTGTATCGAATAACTTAAAACTACATCATCATGCACGGTTAAAAACATTGGACAACTAATTTAAGGTTGGCTAGTAAACAATCATGATTCCTTGAAAAACTTGGCTTGCATTGCATATTGATGTCGATTATTGCCTTCTATGCTTTTATGCTTGTTCGACTTGTAATTTTTTGAATTGTATCAGTAGCAGCATTGAAAGACTTGATTTTGGTGTGTAACCCTAATATGATGCACGCACTGTATTGCCTGCTTATGATATGACATGATACATGCACTGTACTGCCTAAATGTGACATTGAATTGATGTGCATCAACTGACATGATTGATACGGTCTGGCTCTACTCAGCCTTAGCCTCAGGATACCAGACGGGGTCGACTTTGGCGGAGCCTGCTTGTTGCCATTCCAATGCGCTCTTGTTCTGGGATTCCGGACCCCGGGAACCAGAGACCCATTTGTACCCTGGTCCGGTCGATGGTGTTCTCGTCCTGCTTGCTCTGGATAGGGAGAATATGGCAAATATAATAGCCACCTAGCCAGTTTATCTGTTTTATGATTCTGATAGCATGCTTATGTCTATGCATGACTTACCTAGTATACGCTCATGAACTCTATGCTAGATTACTTGTTATTTACTTTGCTAGACATAATACGTGTTACCTTATTGTTGCTTATGCTTTGCTGAATCATTATATTCATTAGTTGTTCTTTGTGTTGCAAGCTCAGATCCCTCTGCCGACCCCTCGTCCATCAACCAGACTTCAGAGAAAACCCTATAAGCCCCATCAAGGCTAGAGAAGTGGAGGTAATCACTCCATCGGAGAGCGTCGTGACATGCTAGGCTTCTTCTGGATTTTTGTTTGTAATATTGGGGATGCCTCTTGTGTTGTTCTTAGATGATTACTCTCTTTGTAATTTGGGTTTTGATTCAAAAAAATGGTCCCCCATTTTGTTTGTATATTCTGTAATTAATGTAACATTTGGCACTTTTTTTTATATAGTTGTGCTTTCTCTTTTCTTGCATGATGCCTACAACTTCCGCGTACACCATGTTTGCACGTGTGAATGTCCGTTGTGTGTGTACACTTAGATGAGGTCTAGGTATGTATATACAGGAGTACGTGTGTTACTAGTTAGGTTTTAACTAAGCCCCGATTTCTGGGCTTGGGGTGTGACAAAAGTAGAAAGAGATAAAGGGAAAGGGGAAGAAGAGAAGACGCGCGGGTTGTTGTATGTGGATAGGAGTTTGGGTTTTATGTTTTAGTGGGAGAATTGGCTTTTTGGTCAATTCATGGATGGATAAAATTTTTAAAAAAAATCCATGAGTGAAATGAGTCCCTTTTTGTTTTCATATAGCAAATTCCTTGTGAAATTGCAAATTCGGATCCTCTGTGGCTGTAACACTCCGATCCCCTTTGAGCCGGATTAGTGGCTCATTAGTGTGTTTTTCTGTTGTTTTAATTCTTCGGACTTGGTTTTGGATCTTGGATAGGTAGTGAAGTAACCTTTGACCTGAGATAGGTAGTTCTAAGCCCTTTTTCGTAATTTTGCTTTTGCTTTGAGTACATCATATTTGCATCATCTTGGTGTCAGCACGTGTATTTTTTTGAGCTCGTCAATTTCTGTAACTGTGTCAAATCTATTCGGAGTACATTGGAGAAGTTGGACCTTCGTGTGACTTAAACCGTAAATAGTTTATACTCTTCGGACTTTGACTTAACTTCCAAAACCTATATAATGAGTCAGCTCCCAGATGTCCAACTCCCTGCTCATTTGGCTTCAACGTGCATGCAAGGAGGCTCCAGGAGAGCCACGTTCATCTCTCTCTCTTCTCCTTACTCCTCTTCTCTTGCTCGGTTGATGATTTGGGTTCCAATTTCGATTGGGTTCTTTCCCCTTTTTCTCTGTCTTTGCTTTGGGTAAGTGGGTTTTGATTTCCTTTCTCCAATTGGATTCCTTCTCCAAGCTCTGTATGTCTTCATCTCATGCATGGTTTATTTCTTTGATTTGTTTTGATTTTAGTTGATTTGGAGCTTGATTCAGTGGATTGACAGAGTTTTGAGGCAAGTATAAGTACAGGCTTTGATAACACATATGGGTGTTTTGTTTGATTGCTTTGATTCCTTCTTATTCTTTGTATAGAATGTTTTACAGCCAGTTTCTAAGATGTTAGGATCAGATGAGCTTGTTTTGATGACACTTCTGTATCAAATTTCCGTTTCTGTAACTATCCCGAATTGGTTCTCTGTATTGTACGGCTAAGCCGTAACTTTCTACGGCTTAGATTCCAGAGACTTGAATTTTCGTATTTTGTTCTACGGCTAGGCTATGGTTGAGCCGTAAATTGTTCTACGGCTGAGCCGTAAGCTAGCCGTGACCCAACCGTGACCCAGCCGTGAATTAAATCTCTGATCAGTCGAAACTTTTCCGATACAGTACTCCTACGGTGTGGCTACGGCTAAGCCGTGGATTAGTCTACGGCTAAGCCGTATACTGAACCGTAGCTCAGCCGTAAAAGGTACCAGATCAGAGGTGGTAGATGATCAGTTTAGCTGTGTTTTGAAGGGAACCACGGTTCAGCCATAGTGCATGTTACGGCTAGCGCGTAATATGTCTTCGGCTAGGCCGTAGGTCAGCCATAGCCAAACTGTAAAACCCGTAAAATATGAATTAAACTTAGGATAAAGGTGTGACCTTGTAGGGCTTATATACAAGGAACCATACACGTAAACATGCCCAATGGACTCTTTGGACCGCATGAATAGTTTGTTAGGCTGTGACTTATTCATGTGAGCATTGATTTACTGTTAAGCACCTCCCCATGGGTGTTGGTTTAAAGGACTTCGGTGCACGTGAGGATTACACATTGCAACACTAGGATGGCAACGGTGCATCGAATAACTTAAAACTACATCAACATGCAAGGTTAGTGACAGTGAACAACTAGATTAGTATTGGCTTGTAATGAACCTTGATTCCGTATTAATCTGAGATGCATTGCATATTGTTTACAGTTTTGCCCTCTGTTCTACAAATCTATGCCTATGCATTACGAGGTCATTTTGCTTTCGTCCTGTATATCTGTTCTATTCTTCGTTCTGCACTAAGCTTTGATCTATGCTGTGCTTTGGCCCAATATATGCTTTGTTGGCTTTGTGTGTCTTTGACTGTTGGGTATTCCCTGGTGGCTCTTCCCAGAGATTAATACGTGAGGATAAGATCCGGTCTTTGCCATCGGTGAGTCCAAAGCGGATAATCTCCCCTTCTATGATTTGATTTGATTGGTATTAGTCTGGCTCTACTCAGCCTCAGCCCTAGGATGCCCGACGGGATTACCTCTGGCTTAGATCTCTGTATCTCTGTATCACTGCAGTGTCGCTTTGTCTTGGGACCCCGGAACCCAGGAAACCGAGACCCACTTGTACCCTGGCCCGGTCAGTGGTGTTCTCTTCTACTCTGCTCTGCTCTCTATTGGAGAGAATATGGTTAATGTAGTAGCCACTTAGTTCAGTATTTCTATATTTTGATTCACATAGCATGTTTTACTTCTATGCACGATTGCTTAGCATACTAAGATGAAACTCTGTAACTTCTATTCTGTCATTATTCAAATTGATACTATGCGTGTTTCATCTCTGTTACTTGTATTTGCTGGATCGTTGTATTCATTGTGTTGTCTGTGGTGTTGCAGGCACAGATCCCTTGCCCAGCTCCCCGGCGGTCGAGGAGGCTGCAGGGCCGAGTTTAGAGGCACCCTCCGGTTTGGCAGAGTGGGCCTGATCATCTCTGCCGAGTGCGTACATGCATATCTTCAGGGGCTTTTGGTTTTGGTTTTTGGGACTATGTATTTGATATTTCGAACTTTGTCACCTTGTATATTTGTATATCATGATTTTGGGTGTGTATTCGGATTTTATATCAGCGTATTTGTCTTTGTCTTTTCCGTTCCGCATCTGTTTTGGCTTCCACTTTTCCTTTGTTGCTTGCTATGATATGTACAGCTTCCGCGTACGCTTAGTTCGCACGTGTTAGATCCCTTGTGTGTGTGCATCTGGACTGGGTTTGGATGCACGTGCACGTGAGTACGTGTGTCACTGGTTTAGCTTTTCGCCAACCCCCGATTTCTGGGCTCGGGTCGTGACAGTGGCACTTGATACATGCTACATTTGAGTGGAGCATCACGTCAACATGGCTCAAGGGCCATTCATGGTGACTATGTATCAAGCAACAAGAGGATTCAGACTCCCTCTATGTCAGCCCCCTTTGATGCTTGTAGGCCACCAATCAAAAGGTCTAAATCATGATAAAGGGTCTCATTTCATATTAACAAGCAATGGGCAAAAATTATCAAGAGAAAATCTAAATGAATAGTAGAATCATTGACTTCATTAGCATTCTGCACAAATAGTTTTCAAAAACTAAAGTTGGACTATAAAAAATAGTCACACCGAGTTCATAATCTTGAACCATCACTTGAAAAATTAAATAGTTGAACTAATATAAGAGTACCATCAACTAAACAATAAGGAAAAAAGAAAATATCTATTTTAACTTGTCATCAAGTCAAAAGTATCCTATGCATTTGGAAATTGTTGGATGGAACTCCCACTCCAAGATGGCTAGGGTGGAAGTGGAGAAGGTGTGGGAGCAGCATATTTAGTATTGAGCCGTGAAGGTGGTGATGATGGTAGGCATGTGGGAACAACATTGAAATGTGAACATGGCGGTGGTGGTGTGGTGAAATTGCACCCATAGACGGTTGCAATGGCGAAGGCTGTGCCGATGGCATCATCTGGTCACCTTAGAGATAGTAATCGAAGGGAGTTTTCATCCATAGCATCATTGTGGAACTTCTCTAGGTGAGTGATGGAGATATGACATTAAATGATTTGTTAGCTGTTACATTGCTAGACTTGTGTAGTAAAAGAGTTGTAATTCGTGTGCCCATAGCCCTCAAATGACTTAGTTGCTAGTAGGAGAGCCTCTTAGGGACAATATGGTAGTGAACAATGCTAGGTTCTAAGGCGCATTGATCTGGTCTCATTAACTCATCTTCGTAGTTCAGCCAAAAGGTGGTCAAAGAGGGAGGAAGATCTATAGCATACATTCTTATTAGGTTTTATAACTATTTGGTTAACTCATGGCTTATGGACAAAACTCGAGTTCAAATTGAATTGTACTCGAGTTCAAATTGAATTGTAATTTTCATATTTTATATTTGGGTTGTAGCGTGGTTCATCGGAGGAGCTAAATGATGAAATTGAAGAAAGAACGTAAATTGAAGTATTTTTCTCAGGACAACATGGATTAAAATGATCATACGTCTCAAACTAAACGTTGGATCAAAGCAATACACCTACTTTTGGAAAGCTCCTTTCAAGTAGATATTTGTAGGATTCAAGATTGTGTCAATTAGAGGCTAAACAATAAAGTTATGAACTTAGGAAGTTTGCAAAAATTTATGCTGAATTAGGTTCGCTTGAACAGATGCTAACAAGCTCAGAGAAACACCGAACATAATTGTTAAATCCACTTAATTATAATATAAAAGGTATAAAAATGCAAAAACATAGGCCTATTTACAAATGTTGAAACCACAGAGGCTTATTTACAAATATTAGAAATCACAAGGGAGTACATACAAAAACTCTTAAAAATTCAATTGTGAGTATGCATGAATATGTTCATATTCTTAATAAGTTCTATTTAATTTGTTTAGCTCAAAATCAAGAGAGACCAATGCATTCCAAAGGATTACTGGAAATAAAATAAAACTTAGAACATCTTAAGAGTTTACTCACAAATATTAACCCTTGATAATCTTGAAGTAGAACTCATTTGGGTTCCGTAATGTTGCCTTTTCTTTAAGTTTCTTCACACCCAATCAAACCATCTGAGTATATAAAACATTGCTAGTTAGAATAAAACTGAATTTCATGTTGTAGTAACTAGAAGGTAAAATCCAAATACAGGAAGAAAGAAAAGGTTATGTTTCTTTCAAGTCCCGAATCAATCATATTAGCTCAAACAATGTTGAAAATGGCTTGTCCAAGATAGGAAATCAACCTTCATTTAGGAAATTTAATTAAGAAGTTGATGAAAAAGAAACATAATAAAAAAGTTGATGAAAAGTTTTTGTGGGGTCACAACATAGGCATCAATTTTCTTTTTGGAGGGTTTTATTGGCTCCAAATGCTACTTACGGCTTAAGTTATTTAACCAAAGATATGTGTAGACACATACACACACACAGAGTAACAATAGTAGTAGTAATAATAATAATAACAATAATAATAAAGGATAATTTTAGAATGGGGCTTAGATTTTTGGAAAATTTCAAAACAGGACAAAATTAAAACATGATTTCATAATGGGCCTTAAGTTTGCCAACTACATTTCAAAGAAGAACATTCAGTGAAATTGGGTCCTGGCTAGTTAGGTTTTTTCCTAATGTTTTTCAAAGTTCCTCAAATGCCCTTAAGGATGTTTTGAGAAGTGTAACACTCCGACCCAGCTTGACCTCGTTTAGCGGCTAGTTAATCTTGTTTTCGTTGCTAATCTTGTTTTGTTTGTGTTTTGTTTTCGTTACGAGTCATGGATAGGTAGTTGGGTTGAGTTTGACCTGGATTAAGTAGACCAAGCCCTTTTTCGTAATTTTTAGCTTTTCTTAGACATGGTCATTTTTGCATCATCTTGATGTCAACACGTGTCTTTCGTTGAGCTCGTTAACTTTCGTAACTACGTTGTTTGCAACCGATGTCGTGTGATTCGATTGGACCCAGATTTGACTCAAACTGAAAATAGAATTCTCACTTGGACTTTCTTGTAATTTGGACACCACATTAACCTATATAACTTCATACGATCGACAAGTTTGCTCTCTCTCTCGTTCTCTCTCATTTTTCTTCCTCAACTGCACGTGGAATCTCCCTCTCTTGAAATTCTCTCCTCCGAATCCTCTCCTCCATCGATTTAGCTCAATTGAGAGAACTTGGGTCTTGCATGTGAGGTGAGTTGGAAATCCATTCATCCCTCTCATCTCCTTTCTCTATTTCTTCTCCTTCTTGTTTCTCATTTGCATGGTGTGTCTGTGATCCCAATTCTCATGCATGCATGTTGGTTGATTGTGTGTTAGGTTGTGTTTGGGCTTAAGGACAACAAGTGTGTCATTGATTTCCAATCAAGGCAAGTATAACCATAACTTTGAGAACCCATGTTGGTATGCATTTGATTTGGTTGGTTTTACATGAATTAATATGGAAACATGTGTTTACAACCCATTTGATACTCATTGATTCAATACTTGTCTAATTCCATTGAAGGATTGCAATTCTGATACTTCCCAGACATTCTGTATGTGTTTCAGGAATTTGAATTCGTGCAGGTACGGCTAAGCCGTATGGCACTTACGGCTCAAAGTCCAGAGAGGAGAAAAACCCAGTTTTCCTCTACGGCTAGGGCACGGCTAAGCCGTGGATTGCCCTACGGCTAAGCCGAAGCTCAGCCGTGGACCAGCCGTAGATCAATACAGGGTGCAGTTTCTGGATTTAACTGAGAGTCATCACTTGACAGACCTTCTACGGTCCAGCCACGGCTAAGCCGTAGACCACACACGGCTAAGCCGTAGCACACACACGGCTAAGCCGTATCCACACTAGACTAATGAAAGAAAAACAAGGATAGGTGTAAAGAAAAGACCGATATGGGCCTTCATGATAGAATGTAGAGCACCTAGACTTGCCCAACGGAATGTGATACAACGAGTGAATGATCTCGAGGGCTGCGAATCATTCATGTTCGTTATCCGGATGTTAAGCACCTCCCCATGGGTGTTGGTTTAAGGAACTTCGTGCACCGCTCGATTCAATGCAACACTAGACAACGGTGCATCGAATAACTTAAAACTACATCATCATGCACGGTTAGAAACACCGGATAATTAGATTAGAATTGGTTTGTAACTTAAGATGATTCGACTTCGCATGATTTGTTGCATAACATATTGCATTCGAGTATTGACCTCTACGCTCTGACATGATTACTTGTATTCCGTTACTTTACTTTCACATTGTGATTACTTACCTTGAGTATGCATGTATGATACGTTCACTCACAGAAATGCACGTATGATATGTTGTCACGATCTACTCAGGGTTTCCATGATTGACTCTGTATGGTCAGGCTCTACTTAGCCTCAGCCTTAGGATCTCGACGGGGTGAATTTGGTATAGTTTATATGGCCTGCTGCAGTATGGATATGTCTTGGGGAACCGGACCCCAGGAAACCGAGACCCATTGTACCCCGGCCCGGACAATGGTGTTCTTTGCATGTTATAAGATCCCTCTTTTGGGAGCATATGGTAATGTAGTAGCCACTAGTTCTGTACATTGCATGTATTCATTGATTCACTTAGCATATTTCTTTCCCGCATGACAGCCTAGTATACGAAAATGCCTTTTTTAATAACATGATGTTCTTTTTTATATTAGACACAGCGTGTGTTAACTTGCTATGGTTTATACTTTGCTGAATCTTCGTATTCACAGTTGTTTTTGGTGTTGCAGGCCCAGATCCTCCTGCCGAACCCTCGCAGGTCGGCCATACTCCAGATGAGACCCCCGAGGCCCCATCAGGCCTAGAGGAGTGGATGTGATCACTTCACGGGAGAGCGTTCTTGGCATGCATCATTGGAGTCTTGTTTCTTGTCTGTTTTGAGGAGTTGCACGCTTGTGTATATGTCATGACTGTATCTAGTATTTTGTTCTTTTTGTAAAACTTTCATCTGTAATTATGTCAGTTCGTTTTTGGTATTCTCTTCTTGCACTGTTAGTTTAATGTTTTTGATATTTACAGCTTCCGCGTACATGTTTGACACGTGTGAATGTTCCCTTGTGCGTGTGCATTTAGACTCGGTCTACGTGTACAGGCACGGGAGTACGTGTGTCATTAGGTTTGGCTTTTGCTAACCCCCGAACCCTGGGCTCGGGTTGTGACATACGTATTGTATGGTATCAGAGCATTCCTTGCTCATTCCTTGTTCTAGATGATAAGCATGTAGGCATGTAGGATCGTGGTGAGGATACGATTATTTCTTTGTGCTCTTCCTAGATTTTGGGGCTTGTTGGGCGCTATTGTTTTGTGTTTGTGTTTGACTTTTTCCATTTTTCAAGATGGCGTCAGGTTCGGGTTCTCAGCAGAACGCCGGAAATAATGAAAGCGGATCCGCACCGTCACCGCAGACACAGAACACAGATGAACGCATCCTCATGCTATTTCAGTCCCTTCAAGCACAATCGCAATCAATGCAGAACTTGCAAGCACAAGTTACCACCATGTTAGACCGACAAAGTCAAGCCCCAGCTCAGTCACATATAGACCAGCAGGTGATCTTACAGCCTCGAGAGAGTGACCCGAATGCCCTCTATGGTAAATTTCGCAAGCGAGGAGCTATTGAGTTTTTCGGGACAGAAGAGCCACTGAAGGCAGAACAGTGGTTGGAACAGACGGAGGATGTCTTTGAGACCGTCGTGTGCTCGAACCGACAGAAGGTCGGGCTGGCAACTTCCATGTTGAGAGACGTCGCAAAAACTTGGTGGAAAAGCGTGAAAGATTCATACAGAGACATTCCTAGTGCGACGGTGTGGGAGATGTTCAAGCAGCAGTTCAGGAGGAAATTCATCCCGGCTCATGTGTTTCGAGCCAAGGAGGTTGAGTTCTTAGCCCTCCGCCAGCAGCAGATGACAGTAGCAGAATATGTGAACAAGTTTATGCAGTTGTCGCATTTTGCTCCGGACATGATCAGTACTGAAGAAAGGAAGGTGAACCGGTTTGTTGAAGGTTTGCATCCCCGGTACATGCATCACGTGACAGCGTTTCAGCGTCCGGCTACGTTCGATGATGCAGTGGACAGGGCCTATTCTGCCGAGGCCATCCACCAAGCTGCGAGAGCCGTTGAGCCCAAGAGACAGCAACCTTTCAGTGCACGAGGACAAGTACAGAAGAAGACCAAAGGCCAGCAGAGTACTTCTAGTTCTACCGGAGTGACTTGTGGGCATTGTGGCAAGAACCACGCAACTGACGCGTGTTGGAGGAAGGCAGGTGCTTGTTTTATCTGAGGTTCGAGGGAGCATATGATCGCCAATTGTCCTCGATATAGAGCCTCCGGTGCAGCCCCATCTGGTCCTACTTCCGGTGCAGTTCCTAGCAGGCCAAGTGCACCTACAGCTCCGAGCAAGTCGCAGTCAGCTCGTCCAGGCTCGAGACAGCCTCGCCAGACAGCCCGTGCTTACGCTGCTACCCATGAGAGTGCCGAGGATCCACAGGTGGTTGAAGGTACTGTTTTGATTTCGCGCGTCAAGGCATTAGCTTTGTTCGATTCGGGGTCTACACGGTCTTATGTAGCACCTCATTTCGCCGAGCGGTTACATCAGCCATCTAAGCTGTTGCCATATGTGCTGGTTGTATCCACCCCAGTTGGCAAGCGAGTGGAGTGTAGTATGTACTACCCCCATTGCGACGTGCAGATTGTAGGTCATCAGTTACCTGTTGATTTGATCCTGTTGTCGATGCTGGACTTCGACGTGATCCTTGGTATGGATTGGCTCGCTCGATATCGTGCCTGTGTTAACTGTTACAACAGGACGATCTTCTTCGATTTAGGCAAGGGCTTCTGTTTCGAGGGCAGTCAGCAGAGATTCCCCAGACGTGTGATTTCGGCGTGTAAGGCAGATCGCTTGATCCGCCGAGGGTGTGAAGGCTTCATTGCCTTTATCTCAGCGAAGAAGGAGACGAAGCAGCTAGGTGAGATTCAGGTGGTCTGTGACTTTCCCGATATCTTCCCAGACGATGTGCCAGACTTACCCCCGGTTCGAGATGTGGAGTTCGCCATTGAGCTTGTTCCCGACACGGCACCGATCAGCAAGGCTCCGTATCGCATGGCCCCAGCAGAGTTGTCAGAGTTGAAGAAGCAATTGCAGGAACTTTTGGATAAGGGTTTCATTCGCCCGAGCGTTTCACCTTGGAGAGCGCCAGTCTTGTTTGTCAAGAAGAAGGATGGTACTTTTCGGATGTGCATAGACTACCGCCAGCTGAACAAAGTGACTATCAAGAACAAGTACCCCCTACCCAGGATTGATGAGCTGTTCGATCAACTTCAGGGTGCAGCATATTTTTCGAAGATTGATTTGAGGTCTGGATATCACTAGTTGAGGGTCAAAGAAGATGATATTCCTAAGACTGCCTTCAGGACTCGTTATGGCATTATGAATTCCTCGTGATGCCTTTTGGACTAACCAACACCCCTGCAGCGTTTATGGCATTGATGAATCAGATCTTTGCTCCTTTCTTGGACCAGTTCGTAGTTGTGTTTATTGATGATATACTGATCTATTCTAAGTCAGCAGAGGAGCATATGGAGCATTTGAGAAAAGCCTTGTCGTTGTTGAGAGAACATCGATTGTTTGCTAAGTTGTCGAAGTGTGATTTTTGGCTTGAGCAGGTGGCATTTTTAGGTCATATCATTTCACGAGAGGGATTGGCAGTTGATCCATCTAAAGTGGAGGCAGTAGTGAATTGGCCTAGCCCCAAGATAGTGGCAGAGGTTCGCAGTTTCATTGGTCTAGCAGGTTACTATCGTCGATTTGTCCAGGACTTTGCTAAGATCTCTTCTCCTTTGACGAAGTTGACCAGGAAGAATGTACCATTTGATTGGACTGAGGAGTGTGAAGCCCGTTTCCGGACTTTGAAAGAGAAGTTGACTACGGTCCCAGTGTTAGCCTTGCCAGATGGTAGTGAAGGGTTCGTGGTTTATTCAGATGCTTCTCGAGTTGGTCTAGGCTGTGTGTTGATGCAGCACGGGAAGGTTATTGCATATGGATCGAGACAGTTGCGAGAACATGAGAAGAATTACACCACCCATGACTTGGAATTGGCAGCCATCGTGTTTGCATTGAAGCTGTGGAGACATTATCTATATGGTGTGCAGTTTGAGGTTCGTTCTGACCACCACAGTTTGCAGTACTTATTCACGCAGCAGGAGCTGAACATGAGACAGCGGAGATGGCTTGAGCTTATTAAGGACAATGATTTCCCGATCAAATATCAGCCAGGCAAGGGAAATGTGGTGGCAGATGCGCTCAGCAGGAAAGCAGAGTCAGTGCAGCTATTGAGCAGTTTCCTCTTAGAGTTCCATGGTCTCCCTGTTGAAGTTAAACTAGTGGATGAGCGCGTGACTTTGGCTAATATGCTAGTGTTTCAGCCTGAGATGATTCAGCAGATAAAAGACAGGCAATTTGAAGATCTAACCTTGAAGCGCATTCGAGACCACATTGGAGACAGACCCGATTTCAGACTCGAGGATGGTGTACTCTATTTTCGGAGTAGGTTGTGTGTGCCAGCAGTTGATGATTTCAAGGAGAAACTGATGAACGAAGCGCATTACGCTCGATATGCGATGCACCCAGGCAGCGCAAAGATGTTTCGAAATCTCAAGGATCGCTTCTGGTGGAACAACATGAAGAGAGAAGTAGCAGGATTTGTTGCTCGCTGTTTGACATGCCAGAAGGTGAAGGTAGATCATCAGAGACCGCCAGGCTCGTTGCATCCTTTGCATATACCGCAGTGGAAGTGGGAACACATCACCATGGACTTCGTTTCCGGATTACCGCCGACGAGCAGGAAGAATAACGCCATTTGGGTGATTGTAGATCGATTGACGAAGTCAGCCCATTTTATTCCTTTTCGGAAGGGTATGACATTTTCAGAGATGGCAAGGAAGTTCGTGGATGAGATCGTCAGGCTCCATGGTACCCCCGTGTCGATTGTATCCGATCGTGACAGCCGTTTTGTTTCCTCTTTCTGGAGAGCATTCCAAGAGGCTTTGGGTACGAAGTTGAGCTTCAGCACGGCATACCACCCACAGACGGATGGGCAATCAGAGCGGACGATTCAGACTTTGGAGGATATGTTGCGAGCCAGCGTGTTGAGCTACAAGAAAGAATGGGATCTTCATCTATCGTTGTGCGAGTTCGCCTACAACAACAGCTTCCACGAGAGCATTGGGATGGCACCATATGAAGCATTGTACGGGAAGAAGTGTAGAAGTCCGGTTTGTTGGGAAGAAGTTGGAACTCGAAGTTTTCACGGACCGACGATCATTGCCGAGACTACGGAGAAGGTACAGAAAGCAATTGAGAACTTGAAAGTTGCTCGGTCGAGGCAGAAGAGTTATGCAGATACCCGCAGACGGCCCTTAGAGTTTCAAGTTGGTGAGTGGGTTTTTCTGAAGGTCTCACTGATGAAAGGTACAATCCGTTTCGGCCAGAAAGGCAAATTAGCCCCACGCTATGTCGGACTGTTCGAGATCAAGAGTCGGATTGGTGATTTGGCCTATCGATTAGAGCTTCCCGAGATGTTTTCAGGAGTGCACAACGTTTTCCACGTTTCGATGCTTCGGAAATATGTTCATGATCCCTCCCATGTCATTCGTTACGACGAGGTTCAGATTCAGCCGAGTGCTGCATACGTTGAGCGACCGCTCCGTATCGTAGGAACCCGAGAGTAGATACTCCGCACCAGGACAATTCGATGGGTCAAAGTGCTTTGGGAGCATCACAGTCCCGATGAGGCTACTTGAGAGTTAAAAGAGGAGATGGCACGACAGTACCCCGATTTGTTTTCCCATGTATGAGTGAGTTAGTGTGCATTCCGAGGACGGAATGATTCTCAAGTAGGGGAGGATGTAATACTCCGACCCAGCTTGACCTCGTTTAGCGGCTAGTTAATCTTGTTTTCATTGCTAATCTTGTTTTGTTTGTGTTTTGTTTTCGTTACGGGTCATGGATAGGTAGTTGGGTTGAGTTTGACCTGGATTAAGTAGACCAAGCCCTTTTTCGTAATTTTTAGCTTTTCTTAGACATGGTCATTTTTGCATCATCTTGATGTCAACACGTGTCTTTCGTTGAGCTCGTTAACTTTCGTAACTACGTTGTTTGCAACCGATGTCGTGTGATTCGATTAGACCCAGATTTGACTCAAACTGAAAATAGAATTCTCACTTGGACTTTCTTGTAATTTGGACACCACATTAACCTATATAACTTCATACGATCGACAAGTTTGCTCTCTCTCTCTCGTTCTCTCTCATTTTTCTTCCTCAACTGCACGTGGAATCTCCCTCTCTTGAAATTCTCTCCTCCGAATCCTCTCCTCCATCGATTTAGCTCAATTGAGAGAACTTGGGTCTTGCATGTGAGGTGAGTTGGAAATCCATTCATCCCTCTCATCTCCTTTCTCTATTTCTTCTCCTTCTTGTTTCTCATTTGCATGGTGTGTCTGTGATCCCAATTCTCATGCATGCATGTTGGTTGATTGTGTGTTAGATTGTGTTTGGGCTTAAGGACAACAAGTGTGTCATTGATTTCCAATCAAGGCAAGTATAACCATAACTTTGAGAACCCATGTTGGTATGCATTTGATTTGGTTGGTTTTACATGAATTAATATGGAAACATGTGTTTACAGCCCATTTGATACTCATTGATTCAATACTTGTCTAATTCCATTGAAGGATTGCAATTCTGATACTTCCCAGACATTCTGTATGTGTTTCAGGAATTTGAATTCGTGCAGGTACGGCTAAGCCGTATGGCACTTACGGCTCAAAGTCCAGAGAGGAGAAAAACCCAGTTTTCCTCTACGGCTAGGGCACGGCTAAGCCGTGGATTGCCCTACGGCTAAGCCGAAGCTCAGCCGTGGACCAGCCGTAGATCAATACAGGGTGCAGTTTCTGGATTTAACTGAGAGTCATCACTTGACAGACCTTCTACGGTCCAGCCACGGCTAAGCCGTAGACCACACACGGCTAAGCCGTAGCACACACACGGCTAAGCCGTATCCACACTAGACTAATGAAAGAAAAACAAGGATAGGTGTAAAGAAAAGACCGATATGGGCCTTCATGATAGAATGTAGAGCACCTAGACTTGCCCAACGGAATGTGATACAACGAGTGAATGATCTCGAGGGCTGCGAATCATTCATGTTCGTTATCCGGATGTTAAGCACCTCCCCATGGGTGTTGGTTTAAGGAACTTCGTGCACCGCTCGATTCAATGCAACACTAGACAACGGTGCATCGAATAACTTAAAACTACATCATCATGCACGGTTAGAAACACCGGATAATTAGATTAGAATTGGTTTGTAACTTAAGATGATTCGACTTCGCATGATTTGTTGCATAACATATTGCATTCGAGTATTGACCTCTACGCTCTGACATGATTACTTGTATTCCGTTACTTTACTTTCACATTGTGATTACTTACCTTGAGTATGCATGTATGATACGTTCACTCACAGAAATGCACATATGATATGTTGTCACGATCTACTCAGGGTTTCCATGATTGACTCTGTATGGTCAGGCTCTACTTAGCCTCAGCCTTAGGATCTCGACGGGGTGAATTTGGTATAGTTTATATGGCCTGCTGCAGTATGGATATGTCTTGGGGAACCGGACCCCAGGAAACCGAGACCCATTGTACCCCGGCCCGGACAATGGTGTTCTTTGCATGTTATAAGATCCCTCTTTTGGGAGCATATGGTAATGTAGTAGCCACTAGTTCTGTACATTGCATGTATTCATTGATTCACTTAGCATATTTCTTTCCCGCATGACAGCCTAGTATACGAAAATGCCTTTTTTAATAACATGATGTTCTTTTTTATATTAGACACAGCGTGTGTTAACTTGCTATGGTTTATACTTTGCTGAATCTTCGTATTCACAGTTGTTTTTGGTGTTGCAGGCCCAGATCCTCCTGCCGAACCCTCGCAGGTCGGCCATACTCCAGATGAGACCCCCGAGGCCCCATCAGGCCTAGAGGAGTGGATGTGATCACTTCACGGGAGAGCGTTCTTGGCATGCATCATTGGAGTCTTGTTTCTTGTCTGTTTTGAGGAGTTGCACGCTTGTGTATATGTCATGACTGTATCTAGTATTTTGTTCTTTTTGTAAAACTTTCATCTGTAATTATGTCAGTTCGTTTTTGGTATTCTCTTCTTGCACTGTTAGTTTAATGTTTTTGATATTTACAGCTTCCGCGTACATGTTTGACACGTGTGAATGTTCCCTTGTGCGTGTGCATTTAGACTCGGTCTACGTGTACAGGCACGGGAGTACGTGTGTCATTAGGTTTGGCTTTTGCTAACCCCCGAACCCTGGGCTCGGGTTGTGACATACGTATTGTATGGTATCAGAGCATTCCTTGCTCATTCCTTGTTCTAGATGATAAGCATGTAGGCATGTAGGATCGTGGTGAGGATACGATTATTTCTTTGTGCTCTTCCTAGATTTTGGGGCTTGTTGGGCGCTATTGTTTTGTGTTTGTGTTTGACTTTTTCCATTTTTCAAGATGGCGTCAGGTTCGGGTTCTCAGCAGAACGCCGGAAATAATGAAAGCGGATCCGCACCGTCACCGCAGACACAGAACACAGATGAACGCATCCTCATGCTATTTCAGTCCCTTCAAGCACAATCGCAATCAATGCAGAACTTGCAAGCACAAGTTACCACCATGTTAGACCGACAAAGTCAAGCCCCAGCTCAGTCACATATAGACCAGCAGGTGATCTTACAGCCTCGAGAGAGTGACCCGAATGCCCTCTATGGTAAATTTCGCAAGCGAGGAGCTATTGAGTTTTTCGGGACAGAAGAGCCACTGAAGGCAGAACAGTGGTTGGAACAGACGGAGGATGTCTTTGAGACCGTCGTGTGCTCGAACCGACAGAAGGTCGGGCTGGCAACTTCCATGTTGAGAGACGTCGCAAAAACTTGGTGGAAAAGCGTGAAAGATTCATACAGAGACATTCCTAGTGCGACGGTGTGGGAGATGTTCAAGCAGCAGTTCAGGAGGAAATTCATCCCGGCTCATGTGTTTCGAGCCAAGGAGGTTGAGTTCTTAGCCCTCCGCCAGCAGCAGATGACAGTAGCAGAATATGTGAACAAGTTTATGCAGTTGTCGCATTTTGCTCCGGACATGATCAGTACTGAAGAAAGGAAGGTGAACCGGTTTGTTGAAGGTTTGCATCCCCGGTACATGCATCACGTGACAGCGTTTCAGCGTCCGGCTACGTTCGATGATGCAGTGGACAGGGCCTATTCTGCCGAGGCCATCCACCAAGCTGCGAGAGCCGTTGAGCCCAAGAGACAGCAACCTTTCAGTGCACGAGGACAAGTACAGAAGAAGACCAAAGGCCAGCAGAGTACTTCTAGTTCTACCGGAGTGACTTGTGGGCATTGTGGCAAGAACCACGCAACTGACGCGTGTTGGAGGAAGGCAGGTGCTTGTTTTATCTGAGGTTCGAGGGAGCATATGATCGCCAATTGTCCTCGATATAGAGCCTCCGGTGCAGCCCCATCTGGTCCTACTTCCGGTGCAGTTCCTAGCAGGCCAAGTGCACCTACAGCTCCGAGCAAGTCGCAGTCAGCTCGTCCAGGCTCGAGACAGCCTCGCCAGACAGCCCGTGCTTACGCTGCTACCCATGAGAGTGCCGAGGATCCACAGGTGGTTGAAGGTACTGTTTTGATTTCGCGCGTCAAGGCATTAGCTTTGTTCGATTCGGGGTCTACACGGTCTTATGTAGCACCTCATTTCGCCGAGCGGTTACATCAGCCATCTAAGCTGTTGCCATATGTGCTGGTTGTATCCACCCCAGTTGGCAAGCGAGTGGAGTGTAGAATGTACTACCCCCATTGCGACGTGCAGATTGTAGGTCATCAGTTACCTGTTGATTTGATCCTGTTGTCGATGCTGGACTTCGACGTGATCCTTGGTATGGATTGGCTCGCTCGATATCGTGCCTGTGTTAACTGTTACAACAGGACGATCTTCTTCGATTTAGGCAAGGGCTTCCGTTTCGAGGGCAGTCAGCAGAGATTCCCCAGACGTGTGATTTCGGCGTGTAAGGCAGATCGCTTGATCCGCCGAGGGTGTGAAGGCTTCATTGCCTTTATCTCAGCGAAGAAGGAGACGAAGCAGCTAGGTGAGATTCAGGTGGTCTGTGACTTTCCCGATATCTTCCCAGACGATGTGCCAGACTTACCCCCGGTTCGAGATGTGGAGTTCGCCATTGAGCTTGTTCCCGACACGGCACCGATCAGCAAGGCTCCGTATCGCATGGCCCCAGCAGAGTTGTCAGAGTTGAAGAAGCAATTGCAGGAACTTTTGGATAAGGGTTTCATTCGCCCGAGCGTTTCACCTTGGAGAGCGCCAGTCTTGTTTGTCAAGAAGAAGGATGGTACTTTTCGGATGTGCATAGACTACCGCCAGCTGAACAAAGTGACTATCAAGAACAAGTACCCCCTACCCAGGATTGATGAGCTGTTCGATCAACTTCAGGGTGCAGCATATTTTTCGAAGATTGATTTGAGGTCTGGATATCACTAGTTGAGGGTCAAAGAAGATGATATTCCTAAGACTGCCTTCAGGACTCGTTATGGCATTATGAATTCCTCGTGATGCCTTTTGGACTAACCAACACCCCTGCAGCGTTTATGGCATTGATGAATCAGATCTTTGCTCCTTTCTTGGACCAGTTCGTAGTTGTGTTTATTGATGATATACTGATCTATTCTAAGTCAGCAGAGGAGCATATGGAGCATTTGAGAAAAGCCTTGTCGTTGTTGAGAGAACATCGATTGTTTGCTAAGTTGTCGAAGTGTGATTTTTGGCTTGAGCAGGTGGCATTTTTAGGTCATATCATTTCACGAGAGGGATTGGCAGTTGATCCATCTAAAGTGGAGGCAGTAGTGAATTGGCCTAGCCCCAAGATAGTGGCAGAGGTTCGCAGTTTCATTGGTCTAGCAGGTTACTATCGTCGATTTGTCCAGGACTTTGCTAAGATCTCTTCTCCTTTGACGAAGTTGACCAGGAAGAATGTACCATTTGATTGGACTGAGGAGTGTGAAGCCCGTTTCCGGACTTTGAAAGAGAAGTTGACTACGGTCCCAGTGTTAGCCTTGCCAGATGGTAGTGAAGGGTTCGTGGTTTATTCAGATGCTTCTCGAGTTGGTCTAGGCTGTGTGTTGATGCAGCACGGGAAGGTTATTGCATATGGATCGAGACAGTTGCGAGAACATGAGAAGAATTACACCACCCATGACTTGGAATTGGCAGCCATCGTGTTTGCATTGAAGCTGTGGAGACATTATCTATATGGTGTGCAGTTTGAGGTTCGTTCTGACCACCACAGTTTGCAGTACTTATTCACGCAGCAGGAGCTGAACATGAGACAGCGGAGATGGCTTGAGCTTATTAAGGACAATGATTTCCCGATCAAATATCAGCCAGGCAAGGGAAATGTGGTGGCAGATGCGCTCAGCAGGAAAGCAGAGTCAGTGCAGCTATTGAGCAGTTTCCTCTTAGAGTTCCATGGTCTCCCTGTTGAAGTTAAACTAGTGGATGAGCGCGTGACTTTGGCTAATATGCTAGTGTTTCAGCCTGAGATGATTCAGCAGATAAAAGACAGGCAATTTGAAGATCTAACCTTGAAGCGCATTCGAGACCACATTGGAGACAGACCCGATTTCAGACTCGAGGATGGTGTACTCTATTTTCGGAGTAGGTTGTGTGTGCCAGCAGTTGATGATTTCAAGGAGAAACTGATGAACGAAGCGCATTACGCTCGATATGCGATGCACCCAGGCAGCGCAAAGATGTTTCGAAATCTCAAGGATCGCTTCTGGTGGAACAACATGAAGAG
The DNA here is from genome assembly GCA_037013555.1 of Sextonia rubra. Classification (NCBI taxonomy): domain Eukaryota; kingdom Viridiplantae; phylum Streptophyta; class Magnoliopsida; order Laurales; family Lauraceae; genus Sextonia; species Sextonia rubra. The sequence continues at coordinate 8,830,147 of JASUAD010000007.1, read as the reverse complement.
AGAAGTAGCAGGATTTGTTGCTCGCTGTTTGACATGCCAGAAGGTGAAGGTAGATCATCAGAGACCGCCAGGCTCGTTGCATCCTTTGCATATACCGCAGTGGAAGTGGGAACACATCACCATGGACTTCGTTTCCGGATTACCGCCGACGAGCAGGAAGAATAACGCCATTTGGGTGATTGTAGATCGATTGACGAAGTCAGCCCATTTTATTCCTTTTCGGAAGGGTATGACATTTTCAGAGATGGCAAGGAAGTTCGTGGATGAGATCGTCAGGCTCCATGGTACCCCCGTGTCGATTGTATCCGATCGTGACAGCCGTTTTGTTTCCTCTTTCTGGAGAGCATTCCAAGAGGCTTTGGGTACGAAGTTGAGCTTCAGCACGGCATACCACCCACAGACGGATGGGCAATCAGAGCGGACGATTCAGACTTTGGAGGATATGTTGCGAGCCAGCGTGTTGAGCTACAAGAAAGAATGGGATCTTCATCTATCGTTGTGCGAGTTCGCCTACAACAACAGCTTCCACGAGAGCATTGGGATGGCACCATATGAAGCATTGTACGGGAAGAAGTGTAGAAGTCCGGTTTGTTGGGAAGAAGTTGGAACTCGAAGTTTTCACGGACCGACGATCATTGCCGAGACTACGGAGAAGGTACAGAAAGCAATTGAGAACTTGAAAGTTGCTCGGTCGAGGCAGAAGAGTTATGCAGATACCCGCAGACGGCCCTTAGAGTTTCAAGTTGGTGAGTGGGTTTTTCTGAAGGTCTCACTGATGAAAGGTACAATCCGTTTCGGCCAGAAAGGCAAATTAGCCCCACGCTATGTCGGACTGTTCGAGATCAAGAGTCGGATTGGTGATTTGGCCTATCGATTAGAGCTTCCCGAGATGTTTTCAGGAGTGCACAACGTTTTCCACGTTTCGATGCTTCGGAAATATGTTCATGATCCCTCCCATGTCATTCGTTACGACGAGGTTCAGATTCAGCCGAGTGCTGCATACGTTGAGCGACCGCTCCGTATCGTAGGAACCCGAGAGTAGATACTCCGCACCAGGACAATTCGATGGGTCAAAGTGCTTTGGGAGCATCACAGTCCCGATGAGGCTACTTGAGAGTTAGAAGAGGAGATGGCACGACAGTACCCCGATTTGTTTTCCCATGTATGAGTGAGTTAGTGTGCATTCCGAGGACGGAATGATTCTCAAGTAGGGGAGGATGTAATACTCCGACCCAGCTTGACCTCGTTTAGCGGCTAGTTAATCTTGTTTTCATTGCTAATCTTGTTTTGTTTGTGTTTTGTTTTCGTTACGGGTCATGGATAGGTAGTTGGGTTGAGTTTGACCTGGATTAAGTAGACCAAGCCCTTTTTCGTAATTTTTAGCTTTTCTTAGACATGGTCATTTTTGCATCATCTTGATGTCAACACGTGTCTTTCGTTGAGCTCGTTAACTTTCGTAACTACGTTGTTTGCAACCGATGTCGTGTGATTCGATTAGACCCAGATTTGACTCAAACTGAAAATAGAATTCTCACTTGGACTTTCTTGTAATTTGGACACCACATTAACCTATATAACTTCATACGATCGACAAGTTTGCTCTCTCTCTCTCGTTCTCTCTCATTTTTCTTCCTCAACTGCACGTGGAATCTCCCTCTCTTGAAATTCTCTCCTCCGAATCCTCTCCTCCATCGATTTAGCTCAATTGAGAGAACTTGGGTCTTGCATGTGAGGTGAGTTGGAAATCCATTCATCCCTCTCATCTCCTTTCTCTATTTCTTCTCCTTCTTGTTTCTCATTTGCATGGTGTGTCTGTGATCCCAATTCTCATGCATGCATGTTGGTTGATTGTGTGTTAGATTGTGTTTGGGCTTAAGGACAACAAGTGTGTCATTGATTTCCAATCAAGGCAAGTATAACCATAACTTTGAGAACCCATGTTGGTATGCATTTGATTTGGTTGGTTTTACATGAATTAATATGGAAACATGTGTTTACAGCCCATTTGATACTCATTGATTCAATACTTGTCTAATTCCATTGAAGGATTGCAATTCTGATACTTCCCAGACATTCTGTATGTGTTTCAGGAATTTGAATTCGTGCAGGTACGGCTAAGCCGTATGGCACTTACGGCTCAAAGTCCAGAGAGGAGAAAAACCCAGTTTTCCTCTACGGCTAGGGCACGGCTAAGCCGTGGATTGCCCTACGGCTAAGCCGAAGCTCAGCCGTGGACCAGCCGTAGATCAATACAGGGTGCAGTTTCTGGATTTAACTGAGAGTCATCACTTGACAGACCTTCTACGGTCCAGCCACGGCTAAGCCGTAGACCACACACGGCTAAGCCGTAGCACACACACGGCTAAGCCGTATCCACACTAGACTAATGAAAGAAAAACAAGGATAGGTGTAAAGAAAAGACCGATATGGGCCTTCATGATAGAATGTAGAGCACCTAGACTTGCCCAACGGAATGTGATACAACGAGTGAATGATCTCGAGGGCTGCGAATCATTCATGTTCGTTATCCGGATGTTAAGCACCTCCCCATGGGTGTTGGTTTAAGGAACTTCGTGCACCGCTCGATTCAATGCAACACTAGACAACGGTGCATCGAATAACTTAAAACTACATCATCATGCACGGTTAGAAACACCGGATAATTAGATTAGAATTGGTTTGTAACTTAAGATGATTCGACTTCGCATGATTTGTTGCATAACATATTGCATTCGAGTATTGACCTCTACGCTCTGACATGATTACTTGTATTCCGTTACTTTACTTTCACATTGTGATTACTTACCTTGAGTATGCATGTATGATACGTTCACTCACAGAAATGCACATATGATATGTTGTCACGATCTACTCAGGGTTTCCATGATTGACTCTGTATGGTCAGGCTCTACTTAGCCTCAGCCTTAGGATCTCGACGGGGTGAATTTGGTATAGTTTATATGGCCTGCTGCAGTATGGATATGTCTTGGGGAACCGGACCCCAGGAAACCGAGACCCATTGTACCCCGGCCCGGACAATGGTGTTCTTTGCATGTTATAAGATCCCTCTTTTGGGAGCATATGGTAATGTAGTAGCCACTAGTTCTGTACATTGCATGTATTCATTGATTCACTTAGCATATTTCTTTCCCGCATGACAGCCTAGTATACGAAAATGCCTTTTTTAATAACATGATGTTCTTTTTTATATTAGACACAGCGTGTGTTAACTTGCTATGGTTTATACTTTGCTGAATCTTCGTATTCACAGTTGTTTTTGGTGTTGCAGGCCCAGATCCTCCTGCCGAACCCTCGCAGGTCGGCCATACTCCAGATGAGACCCCCGAGGCCCCATCAGGCCTAGAGGAGTGGATGTGATCACTTCACGGGAGAGCGTTCTTGGCATGCATCATTGGAGTCTTGTTTCTTGTCTGTTTTGAGGAGTTGCACGCTTGTGTATATGTCATGACTGTATCTAGTATTTTGTTCTTTTTGTAAAACTTTCATCTGTAATTATGTCAGTTCGTTTTTGGTATTCTCTTCTTGCACTGTTAGTTTAATGTTTTTGATATTTACAGCTTCCGCGTACATGTTTGACACGTGTGAATGTTCCCTTGTGCGTGTGCATTTAGACTCGGTCTACGTGTACAGGCACGGGAGTACGTGTGTCATTAGGTTTGGCTTTTGCTAACCCCCGAACCCTGGGCTCGGGTTGTGACATACGTATTGTATGGTATCAGAGCATTCCTTGCTCATTCCTTGTTCTAGATGATAAGCATGTAGGCATGTAGGATCGTGGTGAGGATACGATTATTTCTTTGTGCTCTTCCTAGATTTTGGGGCTTGTTGGGCGCTATTGTTTTGTGTTTGTGTTTGACTTTTTCCATTTTTCAAGATGGCGTCAGGTTCGGGTTCTCAGCAGAACGCCGGAAATAATGAAAGCGGATCCGCACCGTCACCGCAGACACAGAACACAGATGAACGCATCCTCATGCTATTTCAGTCCCTTCAAGCACAATCGCAATCAATGCAGAACTTGCAAGCACAAGTTACCACCATGTTAGACCGACAAAGTCAAGCCCCAGCTCAGTCACATATAGACCAGCAGGTGATCTTACAGCCTCGAGAGAGTGACCCGAATGCCCTCTATGGTAAATTTCGCAAGCGAGGAGCTATTGAGTTTTTCGGGACAGAAGAGCCACTGAAGGCAGAACAGTGGTTGGAACAGACGGAGGATGTCTTTGAGACCGTCGTGTGCTCGAACCGACAGAAGGTCGGGCTGGCAACTTCCATGTTGAGAGACGTCGCAAAAACTTGGTGGAAAAGCGTGAAAGATTCATACAGAGACATTCCTAGTGCGACGGTGTGGGAGATGTTCAAGCAGCAGTTCAGGAGGAAATTCATCCCGGCTCATGTGTTTCGAGCCAAGGAGGTTGAGTTCTTAGCCCTCCGCCAGCAGCAGATGACAGTAGCAGAATATGTGAACAAGTTTATGCAGTTGTCGCATTTTGCTCCGGACATGATCAGTACTGAAGAAAGGAAGGTGAACCGGTTTGTTGAAGGTTTGCATCCCCGGTACATGCATCACGTGACAGCGTTTCAGCGTCCGGCTACGTTCGATGATGCAGTGGACAGGGCCTATTCTGCCGAGGCCATCCACCAAGCTGCGAGAGCCGTTGAGCCCAAGAGACAGCAACCTTTCAGTGCACGAGGACAAGTACAGAAGAAGACCAAAGGCCAGCAGAGTACTTCTAGTTCTACCGGAGTGACTTGTGGGCATTGTGGCAAGAACCACGCAACTGACGCGTGTTGGAGGAAGGCAGGTGCTTGTTTTATCTGAGGTTCGAGGGAGCATATGATCGCCAATTGTCCTCGATATAGAGCCTCCGGTGCAGCCCCATCTGGTCCTACTTCCGGTGCAGTTCCTAGCAGGCCAAGTGCACCTACAGCTCCGAGCAAGTCGCAGTCAGCTCGTCCAGGCTCGAGACAGCCTCGCCAGACAGCCCGTGCTTACGCTGCTACCCATGAGAGTGCCGAGGATCCACAGGTGGTTGAAGGTACTGTTTTGATTTCGCGCGTCAAGGCATTAGCTTTGTTCGATTCGGGGTCTACACGGTCTTATGTAGCACCTCATTTCGCCGAGCGGTTACATCAGCCATCTAAGCTGTTGCCATATGTGCTGGTTGTATCCACCCCAGTTGGCAAGCGAGTGGAGTGTAGAATGTACTACCCCCATTGCGACGTGCAGATTGTAGGTCATCAGTTACCTGTTGATTTGATCCTGTTGTCGATGCTGGACTTCGACGTGATCCTTGGTATGGATTGGCTCGCTCGATATCGTGCCTGTGTTAACTGTTACAACAGGACGATCTTCTTCGATTTAGGCAAGGGCTTCCGTTTCGAGGGCAGTCAGCAGAGATTCCCCAGACGTGTGATTTCGGCGTGTAAGGCAGATCGCTTGATCCGCCGAGGGTGTGAAGGCTTCATTGCCTTTATCTCAGCGAAGAAGGAGACGAAGCAGCTAGGTGAGATTCAGGTGGTCTGTGACTTTCCCGATATCTTCCCAGACGATGTGCCAGACTTACCCCCGGTTCGAGATGTGGAGTTCGCCATTGAGCTTGTTCCCGACACGGCACCGATCAGCAAGGCTCCGTATCGCATGGCCCCAGCAGAGTTGTCAGAGTTGAAGAAGCAATTGCAGGAACTTTTGGATAAGGGTTTCATTCGCCTGAGCGTTTCACCTTGGAGAGCGCCAGTCTTGTTTGTCAAGAAGAAGGATGGTACTTTTCGGATGTGCATAGACTACCGCCAGCTGAACAAAGTGACTATCAAGAACAAGTACCCCCTACCCAGGATTGATGAGCTGTTCGATCAACTTCAGGGTGCAGCATATTTTTCGAAGATTGATTTGAGGTCTGGATATCACTAGTTGAGGGTCAAAGAAGATGATATTCCTAAGACTGCCTTCAGGACTCGTTATGGCATTATGAATTCCTCGTGATGCCTTTTGGACTAACCAACACCCCTGCAGCGTTTATGGCATTGATGAATCAGATCTTTGCTCCTTTCTTGGACCAGTTCGTAGTTGTGTTTATTGATGATATACTGATCTATTCTAAGTCAGCAGAGGAGCATATGGAGCATTTGAGAAAAGCCTTGTCGTTGTTGAGAGAACATCGATTGTTTGCTAAGTTGTCGAAGTGTGATTTTTGGCTTGAGCAGGTGGCATTTTTAGGTCATATCATTTCACGAGAGGGATTGGCAGTTGATCCATCTAAAGTGGAGGCAGTAGTGAATTGGCCTAGCCCCAAGATAGTGGCAGAGGTTCGCAGTTTCATTGGTCTAGCAGGTTACTATCGTCGATTTGTCCAGGACTTTGCTAAGATCTCTTCTCCTTTGACGAAGTTGACCAGGAAGAATGTACCATTTGATTGGACTGAGGAGTGTGAAGCCCGTTTCCGGACTTTGAAAGAGAAGTTGACTACGGTCCCAGTGTTAGCCTTGCCAGATGGTAGTGAAGGGTTCGTGGTTTATTCAGATGCTTCTCGAGTTGGTCTAGGCTGTGTGTTGATGCAGCACGGGAAGGTTATTGCATATGGATCGAGACAGTTGCGAGAACATGAGAAGAATTACACCACCCATGACTTGGAATTGGCAGCCATCGTGTTTGCATTGAAGCTGTGGAGACATTATCTATATGGTGTGCAGTTTGAGGTTCGTTCTGACCACCACAGTTTGCAGTACTTATTCACGCAGCAGGAGCTGAACATGAGACAGCGGAGATGGCTTGAGCTTATTAAGGACAATGATTTCCCGATCAAATATCAGCCAGGCAAGGGAAATGTGGTGGCAGATGCGCTCAGCAGGAAAGCAGAGTCAGTGCAGCTATTGAGCAGTTTCCTCTTAGAGTTCCATGGTCTCCCTGTTGAAGTTAAACTAGTGGATGAGCGCGTGACTTTGGCTAATATGCTAGTGTTTCAGCCTGAGATGATTCAGCAGATAAAAGACAGGCAATTTGAAGATCTAACCTTGAAGCGCATTCGAGACCACATTGGAGACAGACCCGATTTCAGACTCGAGGATGGTGTACTCTATTTTCGGAGTAGGTTGTGTGTGCCAGCAGTTGATGATTTCAAGGAGAAACTGATGAACGAAGCGCATTACGCTCGATATGCGATGCACCCAGGCAGCGCAAAGATGTTTCGAAATCTCAAGGATCGCTTCTGGTGGAACAACATGAAGAGAGAAGTAGCAGGATTTGTTGCTCGCTGTTTGACATGCCAGAAGGTGAAGGTAGATCATCAGAGACCGCCAGGCTCGTTGCATCCTTTGCATATACCGCAGTGGAAGTGGGAACACATCACCATGGACTTCGTTTCCGGATTACCGCCGACGAGCAGGAAGAATAACGCCATTTGGGTGATTGTAGATCGATTGACGAAGTCAGCCCATTTTATTCCTTTTCGGAAGGGTATGACATTTTCAGAGATGGCAAGGAAGTTCGTGGATGAGATCGTCAGGCTCCATGGTACCCCCGTGTCGATTGTATCCGATCGTGACAGCCGTTTTGTTTCCTCTTTCTGGAGAGCATTCCAAGAGGCTTTGGGTACGAAGTTGAGCTTCAGCACGGCATACCACCCACAGACGGATGGGCAATCAGAGCGGACGATTCAGACTTTGGAGGATATGTTGCGAGCCAGCGTGTTGAGCTACAAGAAAGAATGGGATCTTCATCTATCGTTGTGCGAGTTCGCCTACAACAACAGCTTCCACGAGAGCATTGGGATGGCACCATATGAAGCATTGTACGGGAAGAAGTGTAGAAGTCCGGTTTGTTGGGAAGAAGTTGGAACTCGAAGTTTTCACGGACCGACGATCATTGCCGAGACTACGGAGAAGGTACAGAAAGCAATTGAGAACTTGAAAGTTGCTCGGTCGAGGCAGAAGAGTTATGCAGATACCCGCAGACGGCCCTTAGAGTTTCAAGTTGGTGAGTGGGTTTTTCTGAAGGTCTCACTGATGAAAGGTACAATCCGTTTCGGCCAGAAAGGCAAATTAGCCCCACGCTATGTCGAACTGTTCGAGATCAAGAGTCGGATTGGTGATTTGGCCTATCGATTAGAGCTTCCCGAGATGTTTTCAGGAGTGCACAACGTTTTCCACGTTTCGATGCTTCGGAAATATGTTCATGATCCCTCCCATGTCATTCGTTACGACGAGGTTCAGATTCAGCCGAGTGCTGCATACGTTGAGCGACCGCTCCGTATCGTAGGAACCCGAGAGTAGATACTCCGCACCAGGACAATTCGATGGGTCAAAGTGCTTTGGGAGCATCACAGTCCCGATGAGGCTACTTGAGAGTTAGAAGAGGAGATGGCACGACAGTACCCCGATTTGTTTTCCCATGTATGAGTGAGTTAGTGTGCATTCCGAGGACGGAATGATTCTCAAGTAGGGGAGGATGTAATACTCCGACCCAGCTTGACCTCGTTTAGCGGCTAGTTAATCTTGTTTTCATTGCTAATCTTGTTTTGTTTGTGTTTTGTTTTCGTTACGGGTCATGGATAGGTAGTTGGGTTGAGTTTGACCTGGATTAAGTAGACCAAGCCCTTTTTCGTAATTTTTAGCTTTTCTTAGACATGGTCATTTTTGCATCATCTTGATGTCAACACGTGTCTTTCGTTGAGCTCGTTAACTTTCGTAACTACGTTGTTTGCAACCGATGTCGTGTGATTCGATTAGACCCAGATTTGACTCAAACTGAAAATAGAATTCTCACTTGGACTTTCTTGTAATTTGGACACCACATTAACCTATATAACTTCATACGATCGACAAGTTTGCTCTCTCTCTCTCGTTCTCTCTCATTTTTCTTCCTCAACTGCACGTGGAATCTCCCTCTCTTGAAATTCTCTCCTCCGAATCCTCTCCTCCATCGATTTAGCTCAATTGAGAGAACTTGGGTCTTGCATGTGAGGTGAGTTGGAAATCCATTCATCCCTCTCATCTCCTTTCTCTATTTCTTCTCCTTCTTGTTTCTCATTTGCATGGTGTGTCTGTGATCCCAATTCTCATGCATGCATGTTGGTTGATTGTGTGTTAGATTGTGTTTGGGCTTAAGGACAACAAGTGTGTCATTGATTTCCAATCAAGGCAAGTATAACCATAACTTTGAGAACCCATGTTGGTATGCATTTGATTTGGTTGGTTTTACATGAATTAATATGGAAACATGTGTTTACAGCCCATTTGATACTCATTGATTCAATACTTGTCTAATTCCATTGAAGGATTGCAATTCTGATACTTCCCAGACATTCTGTATGTGTTTCAGGAATTTGAATTCGTGCAGGTACGGCTAAGCCGTATGGCACTTACGGCTCAAAGTCCAGAGAGGAGAAAAACCCAGTTTTCCTCTACGGCTAGGGCACGGCTAAGCCGTGGATTGCCCTACGGCTAAGCCGAAGCTCAGCCGTGGACCAGCCGTAGATCAATACAGGGTGCAGTTTCTGGATTTAACTGAGAGTCATCACTTGACAGACCTTCTACGGTCCAGCCACGGCTAAGCCGTAGACCACACACGGCTAAGCCGTAGCACACACACGGCTAAGCCGTATCCACACTAGACTAATGAAAGAAAAACAAGGATAGGTGTAAAGAAAAGACCGATATGGGCCTTCATGATAGAATGTAGAGCACCTAGACTTGCCCAACGGAATGTGATACAACGAGTGAATGATCTCGAGGGCTGCGAATCATTCATGTTCGTTATCCGGATGTTAAGCACCTCCCCATGGGTGTTGGTTTAAGGAACTTCGTGCACCGCTCGATTCAATGCAACACTAGACAACGGTGCATCGAATAACTTAAAACTACATCATCATGCACGGTTAGAAACACCGGATAATTAGATTAGAATTGGTTTGTAACTTAAGATGATTCGACTTCGCATGATTTGTTGCATAACATATTGCATTCGAGTATTGACCTCTACGCTCTGACATGATTACTTGTATTCCGTTACTTTACTTTCACATTGTGATTACTTACCTTGAGTATGCATGTATGATACGTTCACTCACAGAAATGCACGTATGATATGTTGTCACGATCTACTCAGGGTTTCCATGATTGACTCTGTATGGTCAGGCTCTACTTAGCCTCAGCCTTAGGATCTCGACGGGGTGAATTTGGTATAGTTTATATGGCCTGCTGCAGTATGGATATGTCTTGGGGAACCGGACCCCAGGAAACCGAGACCCATTGTACCCCGGCCCGGACAATGGTGTTCTTTGCATGTTATAAGATCCCTCTTTTGGGAGCATATGGTAATGTAGTAGCCACTAGTTCTGTACATTGCATGTATTCATTGATTCACTTAGCATATTTCTTTCCCGCATGACAGCCTAGTATACGAAAATGCCTTTTTTAATAACATGATGTTCTTTTTTATATTAGACACAGCGTGTGTTAACTTGCTATGGCTTATACTTTGCTGAATCTTCGTATTCACAGTTGTTTTTGGTGTTGCAGGCCCAGATCCTCCTGCCGAACCCTCGCAGGTCGGCCATACTCCAGATGAGACCCCCGAGGCCCCATCAGGCCTAGAGGAGTGGATGTGATCACTTCACGGGAGAGCGTTCTTGGCATGCATCATTGGAGTCTTGTTTCTTGTCTGTTTTGAGGAGTTGCACGCTTGTGTATATGTCATGACTGTATCTAGTATTTTGTTCTTTTTGTAAAACTTTCATCTGTAATTATGTCAGTTCGTTTTTGGTATTCTCTTCTTGCACTGTTAGTTTAATGTTTTTGATATTTACAGCTTCCGCGTACATGTTTGACACGTGTGAATGTTCCCTTGTGCGTGTGCATTTAGACTCGGTCTACGTGTACAGGCACGGGAGTACGTGTGTCATTAGGTTTGGCTTTTGCTAACCCCCGAACCCTGGGCTCGGGTTGTGACATACGTATTGTATGGTATCAGAGCATTCCTTGCTCATTCCTTGTTCTAGATGATAAGCATGTAGGCATGTAGGATCGTGGTGAGGATACGATTATTTCTTTGTGCTCTTCCTAGATTTTGGGGCTTGTTGGGCGCTATTGTTTTGTGTTTGTGTTTGACTTTTTCCATTTTTCAAGATGGCGTCAGGTTCGGGTTCTCAGCAGAACGCCGGAAATAATGAAAGCGGATCCGCACCGTCACCGCAGACACAGAACACAGATGAACGCATCCTCATGCTATTTCAGTCCCTTCAAGCACAATCGCAATCAATGCAGAACTTGCAAGCACAAGTTACCACCATGTTAGACCGACAAAGTCAAGCCCCAGCTCAGTCACATATAGACCAGCAGGTGATCTTACAGCCTCGAGAGAGTGACCCGAATGCCCTCTATGGTAAATTTCGCAAGCGAGGAGCTATTGAGTTTTTCGGGACAGAAGAGCCACTGAAGGCAGAACAGTGGTTGGAACAGACGGAGGATGTCTTTGAGACCGTCGTGTGCTCGAACCGACAGAAGGTCGGGCTGGCAACTTCCATGTTGAGAGACGTCGCAAAAACTTGGTGGAAAAGCGTGAAAGATTCATACAGAGACATTCCTAGTGCGACGGTGTGGGAGATGTTCAAGCAGCAGTTCAGGAGGAAATTCATCCCGGCTCATGTGTTTCGAGCCAAGGAGGTTGAGTTCTTAGCCCTCCGCCAGCAGCAGATGACAGTAGCAGAATATGTGAACAAGTTTATGCAGTTGTCGCATTTTGCTCCGGACATGATCAGTACTGAAGAAAGGAAGGTGAACCGGTTTGTTGAAGGTTTGCATCCCCGGTACATGCATCACGTGACAGCGTTTCAGCGTCCGGCTACGTTCGATGATGCAGTGGACAGGGCCTATTCTGCCGAGGCCATCCACCAAGCTGCGAGAGCCGTTGAGCCCAAGAGACAGCAACCTTTCAGTGCACGAGGACAAGTACAGAAGAAGACCAAAGGCCAGCAGAGTACTTCTAGTTCTACCGGAGTGACTTGTGGGCATTGTGGCAAGAACCACGCAACTGACGCGTGTTGGAGGAAGGCAGGTGCTTGTTTTATCTGAGGTTCGAGGGAGCATATGATCGCCAATTGTCCTCGATATAGAGCCTCCGGTGCAGCCCCATCTGGTCCTACTTCCGGTGCAGTTCCTAGCAGGCCAAGTGCACCTACAGCTCCGAGCAAGTCGCAGTCAGCTCGTCCAGGCTCGAGACAGCCTCGCCAGACAGCCCGTGCTTACGCTGCTACCCATGAGAGTGCCGAGGATCCACAGGTGGTTGAAGGTACTGTTTTGATTTCGCGCGTCAAGGCATTAGCTTTGTTCGATTCGGGGTCTACACGGTCTTATGTAGCACCTCATTTCGCCGAGCGGTTACATCAGCCATCTAAGCTGTTGCCATATGTGCTGGTTGTATCCACCCCAGTTGGCAAGCGAGTGGAGTGTAGTATGTACTACCCCCATTGCGACGTGCAGATTGTAGGTCATCAGTTACCTGTTGATTTGATCCTGTTGTCGATGCTGGACTTCGACGTGATCCTTGGTATGGATTGGCTCGCTCGATATCGTGCCTGTGTTAACTGTTACAACAGGACGATCTTCTTCGATTTAGGCAAGGGCTTCCGTTTCGAGGGCAGTCAGCAGAGATTCCCCAGACGTGTGATTTCGGCGTGTAAGGCAGATCGCTTGATCCGCCGAGGGTGTGAAGGCTTCATTGCCTTTATCTCAGCGAAGAAGGAGACGAAGCAGCTAGGTGAGATTCAGGTGGTCTGTGACTTTCCCGATATCTTCCCAGACGATGTGCCAGACTTACCCCCGGTTCGAGATGTGGAGTTCGCCATTGAGCTTGTTCCCGACACGGCACCGATCAGCAAGGCTCCGTATCGCATGGCCCCAGCAGAGTTGTCAGAGTTGAAGAAGCAATTGCAGGAACTTTTGGATAAGGGTTTCATTCGCCCGAGCGTTTCACCTTGGAGAGCGCCAGTCTTGTTTGTCAAGAAGAAGGATGGTACTTTTCGGATGTGCATAGACTACCGCCAGCTGAACAAAGTGACTATCAAGAACAAGTACCCCCTACCCAGGATTGATGAGCTGTTCGATCAACTTCAGGGTGCAGCATATTTTTCGAAGATTGATTTGAGGTCTGGATATCACTAGTTGAGGGTCAAAGAAGATGATATTCCTAAGACTGCCTTCAGGACTCGTTATGGCATTATGAATTCCTCGTGATGCCTTTTGGACTAACCAACACCCCTGCAGCGTTTATGGCATTGATGAATCAGATCTTTGCTCCTTTCTTGGACCAGTTCGTAGTTGTGTTTATTGATGATATACTGATCTATTCTAAGTCAGCAGAGGAGCATATGGAGCATTTGAGAAAAGCCTTGTCGTTGTTGAGAGAACATCGATTGTTTGCTAAGTTGTCGAAGTGTGATTTTTGGCTTGAGCAGGTGGCATTTTTAGGTCATATCATTTCACGAGAGGGATTGGCAGTTGATCCATCTAAAGTGGAGGCAGTAGTGAATTGGCCTAGCCCCAAGATAGTGGCAGAGGTTCGCAGTTTCATTGGTCTAGCAGGTTACTATCGTCGATTTGTCCAGGACTTTGCTAAGATCTCTTCTCCTTTGACGAAGTTGACCAGGAAGAATGTACCATTTGATTGGACTGAGGAGTGTGAAGCCCGTTTCCGGACTTTGAAAGAGAAGTTGACTACGGTCCCAGTGTTAGCCTTGCCAGATGGTAGTGAAGGGTTCGTGGTTTATTCAGATGCTTCTCGAGTTGGTCTAGGCTGTGTGTTGATGCAGCACGGGAAGGTTATTGCATATGGATCGAGACAGTTGCGAGAACATGAGAAGAATTACACCACCCATGACTTGGAATTGGCAGCCATCGTGTTTGCATTGAAGCTGTGGAGACATTATCTATATGGTGTGCAGTTTGAGGTTCGTTCTGACCACCACAGTTTGCAGTACTTATTCACGCAGCAGGAGCTGAACATGAGACAGCGGAGATGGCTTGAGCTTATTAAGGACAATGATTTCCCGATCAAATATCAGCCAGGCAAGGGAAATGTGGTGGCAGATGCGCTCAGCAGGAAAGCAGAGTCAGTGCAGCTATTGAGCAGTTTCCTCTTAGAGTTCCATGGTCTCCCTGTTGAAGTTAAACTAGTGGATGAGCGCGTGACTTTGGCTAATATGCTAGTGTTTCAGCCTGAGATGATTCAGCAGATAAAAGACAGGCAATTTGAAGATCTAACCTTGAAGCGCATTCGAGACCACATTGGAGACAGACCCGATTTCAGACTCGAGGATGGTGTACTCTATTTTCGGAGTAGGTTGTGTGTGCCAGCAGTTGATGATTTCAAGGAGAAACTGATGAACGAAGCGCATTACGCTCGATATGCGATGCACCCAGGCAGCGCAAAGATGTTTCGAAATCTCAAGGATCGCTTCTGGTGGAACAACATGAAGAGAGAAGTAGCAGGATTTGTTGCTCGCTGTTTGACATGCCAGAAGGTGAAGGTAGATCATCAGAGACCGCCAGGCTCGTTGCATCCTTTGCATATACCGCAGTGGAAGTGGGAACACATCACCATGGACTTCGTTTCCGGATTACCGCCGACGAGCAGGAAGAATAACGCCATTTGGGTGATTGTAGATCGATTGACGAAGTCAGCCCATTTTATTCCTTTTCGGAAGGGTATGACATTTTCAGAGATGGCAAGGAAGTTCGTGGATGAGATCGTCAGGCTCCATGGTACCCCCGTGTCGATTGTATCCGATCGTGACAGCCGTTTTGTTTCCTCTTTCTGGAGAGCATTCCAAGAGGCTTTGGGTACGAAGTTGAGCTTCAGCACGGCATACCACCCACAGACGGATGGGCAATCAGAGCGGACGATTCAGACTTTGGAGGATATGTTGCGAGCCAGCGTGTTGAGCTACAAGAAAGAATGGGATCTTCATCTATCGTTGTGCGAGTTCGCCTACAACAACAGCTTCCACGAGAGCATTGGGATGGCACCATATGAAGCATTGTACGGGAAGAAGTGTAGAAGTCCGGTTTGTTGGGAAGAAGTTGGAACTCGAAGTTTTCACGGACCGACGATCATTGCCGAGACTACGGAGAAGGTACAGAAAGCAATTGAGAACTTGAAAGTTGCTCGGTCGAGGCAGAAGAGTTATGCAGATACCCGCAGACGGCCCTTAGAGTTTCAAGTTGGTGAGTGGGTTTTTCTGAAGGTCTCACTGATGAAAGGTACAATCCGTTTCGGCCAGAAAGGCAAATTAGCCCCACGCTATGTCGGACTGTTCGAGATCAAGAGTCGGATTGGTGATTTGGCCTATCGATTAGAGCTTCCCGAGATGTTTTCAGGAGTGCACAACGTTTTCCACGTTTCGATGCTTCGGAAATATGTTCATGATCCCTCCCATGTCATTCGTTACGACGAGGTTCAGATTCAGCCGAGTGCTGCATACGTTGAGCGACCGCTCCGTATCGTAGGAACCCGAGAGTAGATACTCCGCACCAGGACAATTCGATGGGTCAAAGTGCTTTGGGAGCATCACAGTCCCGATGAGGCTACTTGAGAGTTAGAAGAGGAGATGGCACGACAGTACCCCGATTTGTTTTCCCATGTATGAGTGAGTTAGTGTGCATTCCGAGGACGGAATGATTCTCAAGTAGGGGAGGATGTAATACTCCGACCCAGCTTGACCTCGTTTAGCGGCTAGTTAATCTTGTTTTCATTGCTAATCTTGTTTTGTTTGTGTTTTGTTTTCGTTACGGGTCATGGATAGGTAGTTGGGTTGAGTTTGACCTGGATTAAGTAGACCAAGCCCTTTTTCGTAATTTTTAGCTTTTCTTAGACATGGTCATTTTTGCATCATCTTGATGTCAACACGTGTCTTTCGTTGAGCTCGTTAACTTTCGTAACTACGTTGTTTGCAACCGATGTCGTGTGATTCGATTAGACCCAGATTTGACTCAAACTGAAAATAGAATTCTCACTTGGACTTTCTTGTAATTTGGACACCACATTAACCTATATAACTTCATACGATCGACAAGTTTGCTCTCTCTCTCTCGTTCTCTCTCATTTTTCTTCCTCAACTGCACGTGGAATCTCCCTCTCTTGAAATTCTCTCCTCCGAATCCTCTCCTCCATCGATTTAGCTCAATTGAGAGAACTTGGGTCTTGCATGTGAGGTGAGTTGGAAATCCATTCATCCCTCTCATCTCCTTTCTCTATTTCTTCTCCTTCTTGTTTCTCATTTGCATGGTGTGTCTGTGATCCCAATTCTCATGCATGCATGTTGGTTGATTGTGTGTTAGATTGTGTTTGGGCTTAAGGACAACAAGTGTGTCATTGATTTCCAATCAAGGCAAGTATAACCATAACTTTGAGAACCCATGTTGGTATGCATTTGATTTGGTTGGTTTTACATGAATTAATATGGAAACATGTGTTTACAGCCCATTTGATACTCATTGATTCAATACTTGTCTAATTCCATTGAAGGATTGCAATTCTGATACTTCCCAGACATTCTGTATGTGTTTCAGGAATTTGAATTCGTGCAGGTACGGCTAAGCCGTATGGCACTTACGGCTCAAAGTCCAGAGAGGAGAAAAACCCAGTTTTCCTCTACGGCTAGGGCACGGCTAAGCCGTGGATTGCCCTACGGCTAAGCCGAAGCTCAGCCGTGGACCAGCCGTAGATCAATACAGGGTGCAGTTTCTGGATTTAACTGAGAGTCATCACTTGACAGACCTTCTACGGTCCAGCCACGGCTAAGCCGTAGACCACACACGGCTAAGCCGTAGCACACACACGGCTAAGCCGTATCCACACTAGACTAATGAAAGAAAAACAAGGATAGGTGTAAAGAAAAGACCGATATGGGCCTTCATGATAGAATGTAGAGCACCTAGACTTGCCCAACGGAATGTGATACAACGAGTGAATGATCTCGAGGGCTGCGAATCATTCATGTTCGTTATCCGGATGTTAAGCACCTCCCCATGGGTGTTGGTTTAAGGAACTTCGTGCACCGCTCGATTCAATGCAACACTAGACAACGGTGCATCGAATAACTTAAAACTACATCATCATGCACGGTTAGAAACACCGGATAATTAGATTAGAATTGGTTTGTAACTTAAGATGATTCGACTTCGCATGATTTGTTGCATAACATATTGCATTCGAGTATTGACCTCTACGCTCTGACATGATTACTTGTATTCCGTTACTTTACTTTCACATTGTGATTACTTACCTTGAGTATGCATGTATGATACGTTCACTCACAGATATGCACGTATGATATGTTGTCACGATCTACTCAGGGTTTCCATGATTGACTCTGTATGGTCAGGCTCTACTTAGCCTCAGCCTTAGGATCTCGACGGGGTGAATTTGGTATAGTTTATATGGCCTGCTGCAGTATGGATATGTCTTGGGGAACCGGACCCCAGGAAACCGAGACCCATTGTACCCCGGCCCGGACAATGGTGTTCTTTGCATGTTATAAGATCCCTCTTTTGGGAGCATATGGTAATGTAGTAGCCACTAGTTCTGTACATTGCATGTATTCATTGATTCACTTAGCATATTTCTTTCCCGCATGACAGCCTAGTATATGAAAATGCCTTCTTTAATAACATGATGTTCTTTATTCTATTAGACACAGCGTGTGTTAACTTGCTATGGTTTATACTTTGCTGAATCTTTGTATTCACAGTTGTTTTTGGTGTTGCAGGCCCGATCCCCCTGCCGAACCCTCGCAGGTCGGCCAGACTCCAGATGAGACCCCCGAGGCCCCATCAGGCCTAGAGGAGTGGATGTGATCACTCCACGGGAGAGCGTTCTTGGCATGCATCATTGGAGTCTTGTTTCTTGTCTGTTTTGAGGAGTTGCACGCTTGTGTATATGTCATGACTGTATCTAGTATTTTGTTCTT
Organism: Sextonia rubra; assembly: GCA_037013555.1. Lineage (NCBI taxonomy): Eukaryota > Viridiplantae > Streptophyta > Magnoliopsida > Laurales > Lauraceae > Sextonia > Sextonia rubra. Next base: position 8,812,169 of record JASUAD010000007.1, on the reverse strand, counting down.
TTTGTAAAACTTTCATCTGTAATTATGTCAGTTCGTTTTTGGTATTCTCTTCTTGCACTGTTAGTTTAATGTTTTTGATATTTACAGCTTCCGCGTACATGTTTGACACGTGTGAATGTTCCCTTGTGCGTGTGCATTTAGACTCGGTCTACGTGTACAGGCACGGGAGTACGTGTGTCATTAGGTTTGGCTTTTGCTAACCCCCGAACCCTGGGCTCGGGTTGTGACAAGAAGTCTTCTCGTTTCCCCTCTTTTGTCTTTGTTGCCCCCATTTTTCACAACTATAGTTCTTCTTCTTCCTCTTTGGTTTTCCAAAATGGGGTTTCCTTCTACAATTTCTTGTTTATACAATGGTGTAGGAGTGGGAGAGATGAAACCTACAAGAAGAATAGGCTTCTAGTAGAGTTTTGAGAGCTAGTGTAGCCCAACCCAATGCAGGTGCGTATGGCGACAAGGGTGAAACCTTGTATCGTGGTCCTAATCTTGTAGTCCTCAGAGGGCATTTTTCTGAAAGTAATTGGATGGCCTCATGGAATTGGAAGGCCACCTTTGTAAGGACAGTGATCCATGGGGGTGCAAGCATCAACTGCTCAAGAGACATCATGTTGTGAGGTTGGTCTATACTAGCAAAGAGCACTAATAGGGGGCCTATGAAAGACATGGTTGCAGTAGTGAAAGTGCAAAAAAAAAAGGCACACAGAAGACCAAAAGAGTGGTTCACACGGGGGCCCCAATACATGGTCTCATTGATGATCCAATGTGGGGTTGAGCCCTGGTTTCTAAGAAAGGTTAAAATGAGGCTTTCTAGCTGATACTGTAATTCTTTTATCAAGAAAATTGCATGGGATGCCAGTTGCAGCTTAGGCATGCTCATGCAAGCCCTCGACAAGAGGATGAACAAGTGGTACTAGGTTTATGAGGTTGAAATGATTAGGAGGGATTGGAGGAAGCCTCTCTATGTTGCGTAGGAGGGGGATGAAGGAGATTAGGAGGGATCGGTGAAGACCGAAGAGGAAGAAGAAGAATTGTAGTTGTGAAAATAGGGGAAACGAAGACAAAAGAGGGGAAACAAAAGGACTTCTCAAAACACAAAAGCTTTTAAGGGCATTTCAGGAATTTTGAAAATAAAAATGGAAAACTTTGGGATTTGCTACATGAACACAAAGAGGGAATCAGTATGACCCCTTTTTCAAAAAAATATATATAATTGAAATGACCCAAATGCCCCTCGTCTTCCCACTCATGTTCCCTTATTTTCTCCTTCCCTTCCCCCTCCCTTTATCGACGATGATCCCCTGTTCCGGCGAAGGGAGTCGGCCAATCTCCCTCGCTTCCCTTTCCCTCTTCCTTTATTTGCCCCTTTTTTCTCACTATTAAGTTCATGAATTTGTATATTTATGCATTATTTTAGGATGGATTAGGAGTTAATTAGGTGAATTATATCATTATTTATCAAATTTTATCATTTCATGTATTTTCACCTAAGAACTTGAATTTTCATATTTTTTACACACTTTTTGCATTAATTAAGAAATTTGTAATTTTTCTCTGAACAGTCTCAATTGGAGTAAAACTCTGTCTGGACGGGTTCTGCTTCAATGTCGGCTCTTCAGTATTTTATGAGTTTGCTTAAAATGTGCAGGAAGATGTGGGACCTACTGCACTCCAATACAAATACTTCAAACACCAAGGTCAAATTTTCTTTTTTATTGAAGTAAATCAAGTGGGGCACACCATGTAAGAAATTTGAAAGATTAGCTGCATGAGGACCCCACACATATGTGCACACATGTTGGATGGTCAAAGGGGGGTCTCACTCTCCAATTGTTGAAAGATTTCAAATTTGAATTAAGAAAAGAAAGCCAAGGTGGAGAGAATTCAAGAAAAAGGAAACTCCAAGAAGACGAATTAAAAAATGAAAAGTGAATCTCATTTTTCTTTGAATGACATAGATTAAAATGGTTATAACTCTCAAACTGAGTATTTAAATTAGACAATCTATCTACTATTAGAAAGTTCTTTTCAAATGAATGTTTGTAGGATTAAATATTGAATTAGTCGGAGCTAAAACAATAAAGTTATGGCCTTAGAAAATTAGCTATATATTTTTAGGTGGGATTGTAAAACAGATTGAAAACTTTCTCCATGTTACACACCTTTGGGTGGGTTCATCTATCCTTAAGTGAAGTACATTAAAGATTAAAGTGGAGTCCACCATCCTTACTTGCATTTTTCTTTTTTAATTCAAGAAGATTCGAAGAAAATCCTTAAGAAATTTCAAGAAAGAAAACCCCCTTAGAAGATTTATTTGTAAATGAGAGGAGACTCTACTAAATATATATAGTTTGTATAGAGATTGGTTTTCAAAGGAAAGCAAGAAAATCTCTCTACAATTGCTAAGTCTTTGCTAACTTGGAGACCAAGCCAAGAGACCTTCCCTAAATGAAGAATTTAAAGCAACAAAAAAGAGGAAAAAATAAGCTAACATGGGGCTCCAATTCCTATTTAAAGAACCTATGCTAGGCATCCAAGAGGATATCTCCTCCAAGAGAGAAACTTCTCTTTCCTCTTTCCTCTCTCCTTCTCTCCTTTCTTCTCTTCTATCTCTACTGTAGAAATTATAGAAAAATACTTGGAGTATTGTGGAACCCTGTTCCAGAAACTAGGATTATAAGAGAAACATATGAAATATCATTATAATAATCATGGAGATTTTAATGGAGTTTAGAAGTGCTTTTGCTATGGAGGAGTAGTCCTTTAGATCAAAATGTCTTAATGAAGTTAAATTAGCATATTTCTTTCTTTTTATTCTTTTTTATTTAATAGTTTATTTGTCTCTATATTATGCATGTTTTATCATAAAAATAAATCTATCTTCAAGCCTATGTGTAACCTTTGTTATTAGTTCTATTGATTTCACTTTTGTCATATATGCTTGTTTAATAAATTATGCTTAGGATTAAATTTCTTTGATAGTCTATGAACTTGATATATATTCTTAAATGTTTTCAATCTTTTATGAGGTGGAGGAGGTTTTGAATTTTAATTAAATTTGAAATATTGATCTTTTGGTAGGCAAATCATCCGGATCAAAAACATTGAATTGTTTATGATCTGAGTAAATTTGAGACAAAATTATTAAATTGAGAGTATATTTTGGTTGATTAATCTATTTGATGGATTCATAATATTTTGATCCATTTATCATTATTGTCATATTTGAACTTAGATTTAGTTTGAACTTAGTTTTTAATTCACATATCATTCATCTCTCTTTTATTATAGTTTAAAAGAAATTTTAGATTTTTAATTAAAAGGTCAAATGCTCCACATGGGATTGACTTATATTTGCCACTATCTCAACAAGACAACTGTGCACTTTCAGTTTTTAATAGATTGAATTAATTTCACATCACTCCATCTCCCTCTTCCTCCCTTCACTCTCCCTTTTTCGTTCTCTCCCTCTTTCTCCCTTCCCCATCTTTGCCCAACGACTGGGAGAATCTGTTCTCCCAGTTGTTGTTAGGTAGAGAGGGAGAGGGGAGGGAGAAGCATAGAAAGGAATAAGGAGGGAGGGAGAGAAAGAGAGAGAGAGATCGGCCGGCTCCCTTTGTCAACGATTATCACCAAGAGGGGGAGGTGGGGAAGGAGAGGAGAGAGGAGGGAAAAGTGAGTGGGAATGGAAGGACGGCCATTTGAGTCATTTATTTATTTATTTTTAAAAAAAGGTTGATTGTACTGAGTCTTTTTTTGTGTTCATGTAGCACATCCGAAAATCTTTTGCTGGATTTCCTTATTTGAAATGCAGTTGGAAAACTTAAGGACCATTTTAAAATCATGTTTTAATTTTGTCTTGTTTTGAAATTTTCCAAAAAGTTAAGCCCCATTTTGAAATTTACCCTAATAATTATAACATCAACAACAACATCAACTAGTAAACCGATCAAAAAATTAAAAAAAGAAAAATCGACTCGATAGCATACCATTGAAGTTTCCACTTTTGGTGGATCAAAAAATTAAAAAAAAACCAACTCAATAGCATACCATTGAAGTTTCCACTTTTGGTGGATCAAAAAATAAAAAAATAAATCAACTCGATGGCATACCATTAAAGTTTCCACTTTTGGGGGAATGCTTGCGCCCTTAGAACATAATCTATATGCTAATCAAGAAGTCCAAAGTGTTTTCCCTTGATTGCGTATGACGAAAGTACAAAATTGATACCATCACATATGAGGGAGCTATTAAAAAAAACCAAAGCCATCACCCACGGCTGAGCTCGTTCCTTGTGAGCCCTTTTATAGACAACACTCCTTAAAACGACATTGTTAGAAAGAATGAAATATGTATTACCCACACCCTAGATTCATGCAAAATCAAAGCTGCCATTCAACTTCTAAAATTGTTGCTTAGACAACTGCAAAATTCATAGTTTATGATGATGATGATGATGATGATGATAACAAAATGGGACGAGTAAGTGCCCACATGAGCCAAAGGCTAGGTTCTGAAGTCCAAACCCATGTACACTTGGGTCTAAGTTGTCTTACAGAAAGGCCTAGAGAAAGACACAAAACATTACTTGAATGCGAGGTTTTATCAATCAATGGGCTTTTGTGGTGCGTTGAGCCAAATACCCTTGTCGGAGGGCCCCATGATAGTACAAGTTAGGCTTTCTTTTTTTTTTAATAGGATTTTATCAAAAAAATCATTGTAGATCACCCTTTATCAAAATAAAAATCATATTAGCAATGGATGCACCAAAGTGGTCACATATTACCATTCTAGTGTCACTTTCCCAAAAATAAAACTAAGGTTACCTGAAATTAGGAGTCAATTTAAATTTTTTTTCCTGTAAATAAAACCTATGACTCCTAATTATTTTTTTATAGGATCTTAGGCCGTGGTGAGTTTATAAAGGAATAGAGTTTAGGATAAGTTTTGGTTTTTATAAAAAGAACCATATAGTTTAAGCTAATTAATAATAATTGACTTGGTTTGGGTTCTTAGGTTTAATGTGTCCAAAGTAGATCTGAATTGGGTTGGGTCGAACGGTAGATACTCGTAGATCTAAAAGCATTACCGGATTAGCCCAAAACCCCAGAAGGAATCTAAATGATTCTATCGACCTTAACTAACTAAAATACAAACAATTACATAAAATTAAATTTAAATTAATTAAAACAATTATACAGGTATGAAATGTTACATTCCGGTGTTTTATTTTTTGACACTGTTGGCAGCATTGTATCTAATGCAGTTATTAATAAAACAACGACAAAAGCAGGTATTAATAAAACAACGACGAAACACTGCCATTTGGAGTGGGGGTGTCGGTTACAGCAGAGATGAAACACAATCGCCATGACTTAACTTTAGCTATATACGCTTTATCGCCTCTTCTCTCAACATCTTTCCAATTTCTCATATATTTTCCCTTAATCACATCAAATCCCTCTATGGGGCTTACACCAAGAACCTAAAACCATATCAGAAAAAATATATATATATATATATATACATATACTGGCATTTGAGGAAGCACTGAGCTTACCGTGAATGTAATTTTCTCCGCAATTTCAGGTAAGAACGGTGAATTTAGATGTCAATGGGAGTTACTTCGTATAGGTTCTTATCACTGCTTGTGGATGATCTACCTGCAGTGGATGAGGCACTACAAACAATCCAAGACTTCCTTGGGAGTTCTCTAGAAAACCCAATAAATTCAACCCTTCTGCAAATGGTAAGTTACTAGATTAACTTTTGTGCAAATAATGTTGTGATTTTCTGACATCACCTGTTGTGCACATCCATCTAAGTCATCAAGATCAACAAGAATAAGCCACACACAAGAAGAGACACGAGATTTACGTGGTTCACCCAAACAGGGTTACATCCACGGGCACAGAGACGAACATCTTCACTATCACAAGTAAAGTACACAGAGACACAAGTTCTCTTACATCGTCTCACCTACGTGGTGTGGGAACACCACGGGCAAGAGAGCTCTCACCTTTCTTCAGCTGTGCAAGATCTAGGGTTACAGACTATACATATATATAATCTCCACTTTCTTGGCCACCAAGAAAGCCCGGTACAATTACCAAAGTACCCTTGACCTTAAACCAGTCCCTGGCAAACCCAGTAGACTCATCCGGCTAAATTGGAATAAGACATATACCTAACAAATAAAACCACTGGATTAACATCAAAAGAAAGAATGGCACAGGCACATAGAAATTTCTTCCCAATTCATAAAAGAGAACATTGAAATTTCCACAATCACATTCCAAAACGCCTTCAAAGATTAAAATATCCAATGGTCTTGTGTAAGAGTCTTCAAAACGAACGAGATTACAAGAGATTCAAGCAAGAAAATTTAGAACCTAAGATATGGGATCAAGAGATTTTCAGAGAACTTGAACTTGCCTCAGGGAGAAGAAGTGCGGGCCTTTTGAGGAGGGAGCTTTGAGGAAATGAATCCATGAAGATATGGGAGATTTATTAGAGTGTTTTGTTATTGTTTTGTTAATACCTACATCGGATTTGATGCTTCAACCTTCCATTTTAGCATCAGATCTGATTCGATGGAACCCCACAACGTAAAAAACAAAAAAAAAAAAATTATATGACCACTCTGGTGCACTCATTGCTAATATAGTTTTTTTATAATAATTTTTTTGATAAAAAACTCTTTTTTAACTTTACTATTTTTTTTATTTTTAGTGGTAGCCCAACCAAGATGGCTGGACCAGCAAGGCGCCAACACATGCAAGGAGAAAGACCCACATACATAATACGAGAGAACTCGTGAATAATAACACATGCAAGGAAGGAGAACCAACACGGAACACCTACAAGGAGGGAGAAACCCACACATGTAAGGACCGGGAGAGAGCTGCCATACAGTTCAAATGGAATTAGGATATCGAAGAATAGAGACAATGAGTTGCAATTGTGTTAGGTCTAGCACTGGCAAATGCCAGCACAATGTGAGTAGGTAGAATGTGGGAGAAATAGAACACCGGGGAACAGTGGTGCTCATGGATTGGTTTGCCCCACCCCGAACTGGGCCCAGCCTGCTTTGGGCGAGGCTTGTTTGTTGGGTTATAGAACTCGGGCTGCACTCATTTTTTAGTTTAGGCCCATTTTATAAATGGGTTGGGCTTGGAATCCCATCATGAAATATGAATGTCATCATCTCTAGGGCTCACATTTATGGTCCAATGGGGTCAAAATCTTGTCCCACCATATTTATCAAGCAACCAAATTTCATTCCAATGAAAGGCGTGTCTACGATCACTTCTAAATGATTTGACGAAAATAAGAACAATAAAATAAAAGTTTAATTGGATGGTGTAGATGGGATCAGTTTGCCTATCCGGGCAATTTTAATTGGGAAATTTGTGCTAATGATGAAACAAGGAGGGACAAGGGCTTTGATTTGAATTGAGTTCTAAATGTAAGCCCAACTAATAGTTTTACACATAGAGAGAAAATAATGGGTTGAGAAAGAGATGGTTTTTCTTTTTACTTTTTGTGGAGCTAAAAGTAATGACAAAAAAGAGAGATGGAAAGCAGGGATCGTTGGAAAGGGAGAGGCATGAGTGGGAGATGAAAGCGATGGAAAAGTCATGGGAGGTGGGGTTTAGATATGGACGACTTGCAAGAAGGTGAGAGAAGAGAATGGTTAGGAAGAAGAAATAAGTACTTTTAGAAATAAACATCCGGTAATTAAATTGTTCTCAACGACTCATCGGATTTTTAAGAGGGCTATGGTTGGCATTTCCCACCGTTGACCCCCCTTGAAAGTGCCAGAATTCTCCATCGCTTGAAAAACGTTTATTCTCACCACCGTGAGAGAAGGTCTCTCACCAGTTTGGCCTATTTGGATGGATGTCAATTTGACGATCAAATCCATTTTAATGGGTGCAAACTTATGGGATGTATAAATTTCAGGGCAATATATGTGTGTAGTCTACTCCACTCCAATCCAATGGACCATCAGGTGGAGCCCACTAGGGGTGCGCAATATAAACGAGATGCGGATAGGATAAATTTAATATAATATGAAAATTATCCTATGCACATCTCCTGCATAGTGCGCCCCCTAGCAGGGCCAACCTGAGGTTCCATCCAAGTACTCATGCGCCTTCGCACAAGTTTATCACTATCATCACTTATACAATCATGGATTGATATGTTGTTTAGTGGAAGGGAGGTACCTAACAACTGGGGAATTCTAAAGTTCAATAGTTAGACTATCTAAACTCTTCAAATTTACCATTTGGTAATTTGTGTCATCAATTATACTATATTGAGCTCAAGTGTTTTAAAGATAATTTTGACCATAACTTCTAATTTTGACTGGAACTTAATATTCATTTTTTACAACTCATCTCCGTTAACCCCAACTGCCAATACTTAACCATTTAGGTAACCACCCAATCTTCTTCTCACACTTCATTCTTTTACACAACTTCCTTTTTATCCTAAATAACTGATTGGGAGTTATATTGATTTTCTACAACTTGTTCGCCTTCTCCCCCACTTCTAATACATAACCACTCATGTAACCAACTAATATTCTTCTCACTCTTCACTCTTCTACAAAAACTTCCTTTTTAATCCCAAATCTCATATAGACTTTTTTTTTTATTTTTCGCATTTCTCCTAACCTACTACTCTATGGGCTTTTGGATTGAGAAAAGAGGTGATGTCATAATTCTCTCTTCTTTTATTCTCTTTTTAAAGTTCTATGCACAATTTACACAAAATCATCACTAGTAAATATGTGAGAATGAGTTTGTGTTATGTAAATTTCTTTTTATTGAATCATATAACATATTTTTGCATTCATTGGTGATCATGCCCAAGCTAAGCACTGATTTTTGTTCTAGTAAGTTACTTCCCTAAAGGTAGCAATAGGCAATTATAACTCTGAAATTAATTTTCACCTTCAAAGGCTCCGTCAGCCAATACCATTTAATTTAATTCAGGAGGTCCTCTCTTGTTATGGACAGTGTGGATAAAAAATTCCATATCATTCACAAGGGGCAACTCCCCTGGGTGAAAAAAAGCCTCCAAACCTAAATCTTCAGACGGTCTTGCTGATCCTTGAATCCGACTTTTCATTTTGACCAATACGTCAATATTTCAGTTACATGTTGTTTTTGACAACTTACAACTTTACAAGTTTTAGAAGTATTTCAAGAGTATTTTAGATGTAAGTAAATTAACTAACTAGAGTATACATTCTTATTCAGAGGCTATGGTTTGTGAGTTGTGCTCCACATTGGCGCCACAAGGAGTTAACTTAGCTCCCCTTAGATGCGAAGGAATTAATTAGTCTCGTCGACATTTTTTCTACACTATCTTTAGTACTGAAAACGTAGTTGATAATAACATAATGATATTTTAAGAATATTAGATGAAATTCAAAATATCATGAGAACATTGTGAGAAAATCAATATAAAAATAGAAAGAGGTAACTAATATTGGTCAATAAATCTCTCAAATAAAAAAATTTACTCTGAAAGTTTCTCAAGGTGATATTTCTCATAATAATACTTCTGAAAATGCAATATTGTTTATAGTATACATGCTTAAAATGGTATTTATCATTAATATCATCAATTTTAAAAATAAAATATTATAAAAACTGCAAAATACAATGTGAATGATGTTATAAATTAGCAGAAGAAAGTATAAAATCCTACAAAAATATCCTTTTGGCAATATTTAGCTTTTTAATCTTATATTTAGCTCTCATCCTTATTATCTAAATTTGAATTTATTTTCTATTTTTGAAAATTTTAGAGATTACGCATGTAGGTATAAGGTGAGTGGCATAAGGTGTGGGTTTATATCTTATGCCGCGTCGTGTGTATTTGTTTGTGGGTTCGTGCATGCACTTGGGAATAGTAATATAGTTAATCTATATGTTAAAAAATCTGTAAAAGGATATAAAAGGGAAATATATAAATAAATTCTCGTGATACGATAATTTACCGATAAGGCTAATCGATGTTACGGAGCGAATGACGAGTTTTCCACGCTAACACGGCATCATTTTATTAGGGTGGGTCCCAGCGTACTTCGGTGGGTTTGCCATGCCGTGTTGTCAGTTAGGCCAGAAGCAAGGAATTGCATTCCGCACTCAGCAAGAGGAATCTCCGACAGGCCAAAGAAAGGTGAGGGGCCGGCTCAACTACCCCAATCCCTATTCATCCATCCCCCTCCAACCCTATCTTTTTTTTTCTTTCCTACCCCCACACAACCATGCATCACTTCACTAATCTTTCAAACCACCGCAAAATAAATATATACTCTATCCACGTTGTTCATTCTATAGGCCCCATCACCCACCAATAGATTCTTAAACTATATTCTCTAATTCAGATCATTTTTTAAAGAGTTTCAAGTTGGGCAGTCAGTTTTTCCATTTAAACACTTTCATATTTGATTTGATCTCTACTTGCTTTTTTCAAAGGCTAAAATATCTCATCCACGGTTTGATTCCCTCGCTAGAGGGCTAGAGTCCCAGCCCCTCTAAAACTGCAGTAGAGAGAGAGAGAGAGAGAGAGAGAGAAATAGGTGAGAGTGACAGAACTTGTTGGACTCATCTCATCCCAAATTTAGTTTTAAGATTTTTAATAGGCTCTCTGTCTAAACATTTAAATCATTTAAAGTAACTTGAGGGTTCATGCAAGGCCCTGGAGAAATTTAAAAAAACCCCTGCTATTTTAGGAAATTTATATGTCTTTTCACATACGACACCTTCAAGAATTTTTTTTTAATTTTCTTTTTCATATGGTGGGCCTCGTAGGAAATACTTTTTCATTCCACCACCAAGATAGATGCTTAGGCAAATATATGCATAACATGCTATGTATTAATTGCAGCAGGTAGATGCAGTTATTTCCTATTTTAGAGTTACTAAGTTATCCACTGATAATTATAAATGATATATCCAAGAATAGATTTTAAAAATATCTAATTTTACTTCTAAAAATAATAAGCAGTTATTATGATGCACATGGGAGCCCTCATAGGGTTTGTTGGCCTACCAAATATAAGAAACTAATAGGATCTTGCCGTTTTTAGAATGTTTAAGTTTATTAAATATTGCATACTGCCGCATCTAACGGCAACAATGAATGGTAAACAAAGTTTCCATCATCTCCATTAAGTGATCTTTGATAAGTAATGTATTGTACATTGATTTGTTTTTTTTTTTTTTTTTTTTTTTCTAGATAAGAGGATCTTAAAGCCCTCTTGCACTTGATGGGTCAAGAGGCATCTACAAGCTTTTCCAATATTAGACCCATCACTTGTGAGAAAGTTGTGATTCTTTTTTGCATTTGTCATATTTAGATATTTGTAAGAAGGATAAAGGTTTGTTTGCTATTTCTACGCTTTTCATATAGAATCATCCAAAATAGGTCCAATAAAAAAGGAGATATAAAAAAATTAGAAAAGCAAAATGTGTTTGGTAGTGTAAGGATCTATTTTAAATAAACTTTTTAAATCAATGATTTAAAGTTTTTCATAGATTTCTCAAGATTTATGAGGTATCAACCTTTGAGATTTGATCGTATAGTCATGCTCAGTCCTCCAAAGAGATCAATGGTTTGGATCTTGTGTTTGAGGCCTACATATTTTAAAAAATAATATCAAATAATTTACATTTTTTTAGCAAATATCTCAAGATTGGTGATGATCCAACAGTTAAAATTTAGTCTCTTAGTGACTATTGACCTTATAAATATTTTTAATGGTTTGGGTTGTGATTTATTGTCTAATAAATAATTAAATAAAAGAGAAAAAGGGGACTGCCTATGGTTCGATGTAAAATCAAGCATGTTACATCAATGTTGATATTCATTTGAAAATTTCTTGAGATCCACAATATATCAAGCCTTGAAAATTGGCATTATAGCCATGTTCAACTTTCCAAAGAGATCAAACAGTTTGAATATTGTATTTGAGCCCCACAAAATTTGAAAAAAAAAATCCAATAGCTCATTTTTTTACACATCTCGAGATTGGCGATGATCCAACAGCTAAAATTTATTGGCATAGTCATGTTTGATCTTGTGAACATTTTCAATGATTTGGATCTTAATTTATCCACTTAAATTAAAAATAAAATATAAAAAAGTACTGCATTCACAAGTGCATCGGTGCCTTTTTTTTTTTTTTAAATTTGTTTATCAAGTGTCTCATGAAGGGGGGTATGTAAAAGAAAAGCATTACTTCTACTTCTATAAAGTGGCCAGAAGGTGAAGATAGTTATCCAATACTCTATTTTTCCAAGCCTCTATCTACTTTAGAGATTTAAAGAGGTAGAGACAAAAAAAAAAAGAAGAAGAAGAAATAAAAAATATAGAGATGCCAAATAGGGCTAAATCTTCTTGGGCATCCACGGTCTTTATTCAAAGACAATAATCTTAATCCATTTATAGTTTGTTAGTGTCTACTTTGATTTCTTTAATCGGATGATTGCTAACAACCGACTAACTTTTCGTAAATATTTAATCCTATACATTTCTTCCATGATTGGGCCCTTGTTCCACCTCATCGATCACATGTTTCATTTTCTCCGTGGTGTGAAAATGAAACTCAAATTTACTTGACGTAAGTTGCTCTTAATGGTCTTTGGATCAGAACATGGAATTGAAAAGAGGGACATTTCTTCGCAGTAGAACTTTGAATCGCATACTCATAACTTGGCAAGGACTTGGACTTGAATAACTAACCTAGTCATGGCCTATATTGAGACCCAAATAATTACACACATAACATGCTTTGCAAGCTTTGCTGCGCTTAAGCACACCCACTGCGGAGGAGGGAATGGGGTGCTTCCACGTATGCGGAAGTCTCACCTATATACATTGGATTTATGAATCCACCGTTGATTTGGAGGCTAAAATGGCAGATTTTTGTTCGAAATTATCGATGCACCCAAACATAAGTGGAAAGGCGCCAGGACTGCCTTTCCCTATTTTTTCCCACAAGGGGGCTTTCCACAAACGGCTCCTAGTTTTGTTATTTTCTTTGTTGTGCTGAGAAAATTATCTACCAAAAGAGACTTTTTCATACAAAAATTAGGTGAATGTTTCTCACTGTTGTGAAATCCTCTTGTCGTAAAAGGATATGCTAAAAATTAGTAGGTGGTTTGTGTAGAGATAAACCCACACACACAAAAAAAAAAAAAAACAAAACAAAAAACAAAAGCAATTAAGCAATTAGTTTGATTGAAATCAAAATTTTCTAAGGTTTTTTACTTATAAGTAATTGTGAATGGATAAATTATTGTTTACGAAGGCTGCCTTAGATGGAAAACCACTTTCATAGGAATGACATATAATTCTTTTATGGTAAGTGTGATCGAACGAAGCGTAATTAATCCAATCATGTTGATCATGGCAAAAAGCCACGACCTATACTCATTGTTTATTCAACCAACACTCCTCTGTGAAATCATAATCGCCCTTTCTATATACGGGCATTACCTAAACCTTAACTAAATAGGATTTGGCAATACCTAAACCTAAACCAAATAGGATTTGGCCTTCTCATCTTGCACAAGTACAATCACTACAAACTCCCTCTCGTCATATTCTCGTGTGTCCAAAAGGTCCAATCAAAACAGCATCTCACGCATTCCTCTCTCACTCCGTCAAAACTAACGGTGCTCAGACTGCCGGCAAGCCCAAGCGATTCTTATAAAACCCCCATCCAACCTCCTCTTTCTCCGTTTTCTCTCTCCATCTATCACGATAAGAAACGAAACAAAGACTGTAGAGAGAGAGAGAGAGAGAGCAAGCGAAAGATCTGTTAAAGCAGAGCTACCTCTCGCCCGTGTCGTCGTTTTCACGGCTCGATTGCTTTCTCCGCGATTTCTTCATCTTTGCTCACGCCATCTCCCGTCAACGCGCGAGACGAACAATCCCTAAAACGGAAAAACCCTAATCCATCCCTCTCGGTCTCAGTCGATGATTCTGCCGCTTCCTCTCTCGGAATTTCGGTTCGATTCGAACTGATTTCGGTAGGTTTCTTCTGACTCGGGGGTCGTTTTGATTTGATGTTTGAAGACCGAGTCTCTAGATCTTGATCTTTTCCTGTTGTTTGTTCGCGTCGTTGATCTGAAGTTTGGGGGTTTTGATCTCGATTTGCTCTTATGATTTCTTTGTTCTTATGTTGTAGATCTCGCAGTTGATTTCACCGTGATTGCACTTTTCTAAAGTGGCTTTGGTTACTAGGGTTTTGGGTTAGGGATTGTGTTCTTTGAATGGATGGAATTCGGTTTCTGTAGCTGTAGGAACCGATACGCCTTTGGCTTTTGATGTTTCTTCTTCTTGTGGAGTAAGTGACAACTTTTTGCAACTAATTGCGTTTTGAATTGGTTTCTGTTTCTAATTATAGGAGTTTCCTGATATGGGATGGGTGTTTTATGCTTAGGAGATGTTTTTAAGGGTTTAACTCTAACATATTGTTGATGCAGAATCTTCTACTTTTCGTTTTGTTGTTAAGTTGCTTTGATTGTGTGGCCATTCAGGATTGATTTTGCTTCATGATGGATTTGGTTAGAGGAAGATGTGTTTTTTCTGAAGGTTGTTTTACTGTTCATCTTGAATTTGTTGGCCATGAATCTAAAATTGTTTTTAGGGTTTTGTTTCCACGATCCTGCTCGGAGGATCTGTGTTCTGATGAAATTTTTTCTCGCTAATTTGGATCTGATTGGGTTTGAGACTTGTCTCTTGTTTGGGTCTATGTAGAATTGCTGTTTGTTTGGATATCATGGGGTGATAGATGCTGGGGATGTGGGGGCACTGTGGAGAACCAAACTTTATTCTGTGCCATATTGTTTGTCTGTGGTTCCAGTCTCTCCTGGATTGCAATGGATGTTATTTTGGGCAGAAAAAGATTTTTTTTCTATCCTGCTTTGCAGGTTGCACCCAGCTGGGCTTCATGTTTATGACCCCTTTTTTTTTATTTTCTCAAGAATAACTGTAAATTATATTTCGGGGTGTGCTGACGTTCTCCGTTTTCCTCATTTTGACAGGAAACAAGCTGAAAGTGCGGAGCGCTTCTTTGAAAATCAGCTTCTGACTACTTCTAGAGGAACCCAGAGTTTTGAATCATAATTGTCTTGGTTGCATAGAGTTGTATGAGTTCCTTATCTGGAAGAATTTCTTTATGAATTAACAACCATGGGGTCTGTGTGTTGTGTTGCTGCAAGGGACAAGACTTTACCAAACAGAACTGGGAACGAGTATGTGCATAGGAATATTCGACATTCACCATCGTGGAGCTTTCGATGGGATAGTAGAACACATATTGAGGATGCCATTGATCATGATGTGCGACTTTCTCATGCCGACGCCGGGAACATCAGGTCAGGATTCAAGGGTAGGCTAGATTCAGACATAGAAGCTATTTCAGATGAAGGTAGTTCAGTGGACAATTTTATAACACCCACGTCGCAAAAATCCCCAGTTATCGAGGGAGCTTCTAGAAATGTCAGAACTGGTGTTTCTGGTAAAACTTAATCGAACTGATCTGTTTTAATTATATACCTGTTTGACTATCTTGTTCCAATGATTATAGCTCATTAATCATACAGCCTATAGGAGAAATTATAACTTGCTTAACCCATCCTTACTGGAGATTGTGAGGTGACTTTTGTTACATATAGGTTTTGAGGATAGAATTGTTTATGCTCTAGGAAGCTTTCTGGTTGGAGATTACTATGGCCCATTGCCACTTGTACTTACACAATGCTCTTGCTTATTGAAACCTCTAGTTGCTAAAGACAAATACATAATTATTGGTTTGTGTTCTTACATTGGCGTGTTATGTTAAGTCTCCTTCTTGGGGGTGTTTCTTACTACTTCCTCTGTTGAGTCTGCTTGCATTCTCTTTACCCCTCTTTACATTATGGTATTTGCGGGTGTTTTGTTTCTAGTTTCCTGTTGCTTTAGTTTTTAGTTTCTCTCAACTCTGAAAATTTTCCATGTACTCTCTCTCACTCATGTGAATGAATGATTGAACTTTGAAGAAATTATTGCACCTTCCTTTGCAGTGTAATGCAATTATTCCTGAGCATTGCATATCTGAATAAAGCACCATATGCATGTAATCTTGCAATTTCTTTTTTTTATTTTATTTTTTGAATGATAAAAATGTTGAAGTTGATATACGGGGTACCGATCCCTGTACCTTTTTCATGCTAAGCAACGCTTTGCCATCTGGGCAACATCCCTTTTATTGCAACAAGTTTATTTGTCACAGCAATGCCAGGGTGCTTACTGCTGTGAAAATCAGCTTGGTCCATGCATCAATTGGGTTAGAGTGTAGTATATGAAAATGGAAGTGAGCATGCTGCTTTATGAAATTGATTAACGGCCCGCATTCAAGGGAAACATATTGACCACTTGATGAATGAAATGATCTTATTTTTGGTCCAAAGTATCTGAATAATGCACCCTACTGAATGGGCAGCTTTGATTTTGCAACATGCTTTGAGTTGACTTGTGTTCCACAAGTATGAGGTGTGGGTAGGCTTAGCAAAACACTTCATTTATTAATATTATCACCCACTTAATTTTGCATTTGACAGTCTTCAAAGGGAGGATGTAAGGGGTTTTTTTTTTTTTTCCAATTGTTGAGAAATAGATCTTGGTAAATTGTGGAGCATATAAGTTGTAAATAATGAGAGCAGAATGGATATGATTGTTTATGAATTCCAGTTTGATAGCTTGCTGGGCACATCTCTGGCATGAGCATACGCCAACGGGTATATTTGTACATCTCTCTTATTTTTATAGATTATTTCTTTTCGGTACCTAGGCTTGATGATTAGTAAGGATAGGGAGATTGACGAAGATGTGGAGCATAGGATAAAAGCTGGATGGCTGAAATGGAGGCTAGCTTCTGGAATGTTTTGTGACAGACGAATGCCAACAAAATTGAAGGACAAATTTTACAGGATAGTGGTTAGACCAGCTATGATATATGGAGTAGAATGTTGGTCAATTAAGAAGATGTATATTCATAAGATAGATGTAGCGGAAATGAGAATGCTTAGATGGATGTGTGGTAAAATTAGGAAAGATAAAATTCGAAATGAGCGTTTTCGAGAGCATTTAGAGTTAGCATCAATGTGGGATAAGATTAGAGAACATTTAAGATGGTTTGGGTATGTTGAACGTAGGCCGGTAATGGCACAAGTGAGAAAAAAGTTTGGCTATACAGGTGGATGGCCCATCAAGGATAGGGTAGGCCGAATAAAACATTGACGAAGAAGTTTAACTTATCAAAGGATTTGGCTTAAAATAGAATGGAATAGAGAAATAGAATTCATGTAGCCGACTCCAACATGGTTGGGATAAGGCTTTGATGATGATGATGATGATGATGTTGATGATGATTAAAGAAAACTCTGCTAATATACGCGTAGGTTGTGTTTTAGACGCATGTCACTGTTTGTATGGTGCCCACCAGGATGCATGTTAAGCGAAGGGGTAGAAGAATAAGAGGGGTATGTTAAGGATTTGGGAATTGCCGAATGTCTTAGATCGTCCTAACTCTAGAATTTAGGTCCTCAAAGTTTAATGGTTTTGTGAATTCTATCTTTTATTATTACTCAGTCCAAGTGTCCAACAGTAGATTTTGGTTGGATAAGTATTAAAATTTGGATGAGTTCCTATTTATGGGGGTAGATGTGTGAGAGGCTTTGGATTGATCATAGGTTCTGCGTCTGCGTTGGAGTTTTCTTGTCCACATGTGCTATTCTGCTAGTTTGTTTCCATTTTCATTATGTTGTTCTTCAAGGTAGTGTTTTTTTTTTTTTTTTTTTTTTGGAGAAAAGACTAGATGCTCTATAAGTTTTTTTTTTTATTTTTGAGAAAAGACTAGATGCCTTTTCTTTGGTCTGTTTATTTATTATTATTTTTTTCAGTGAAGTCAGCATTGTTTATATACCATTCATATTTTATGGTTTTATCTGATATTTGCATTTGTTTGGCAGATTTCTCCATGGAAAGCAATGTCTATAGTGAGGTGAGTTATCAACTGCAGCTTGGATGATCGTACTAAGAACACTTCTATGTGGCTTCTAACATTCTGACCCTATTTTAAATTGATTATACTTTCTCATTTCACATTTGATCCGTTATAGGAAAGGGATTTTGAGAGCTCATCAGCAGTGGCAAATGTATCAAGTCCGAAGATTTCAATATCTTTACCTTCTTCCTCATCTATGTTTAAAGCGGAACCATCATCATCTAATAGTCACTCATTCCCTGTTGTTCAGACTCCTCCGAGAAGGGCTCGCTGTTCACCGGGCTACCAGCTCTCAAGGCAAGTCTCTGATAGCAGGGTCCTGGGATATAAGTCTCCAAGTAATAATTCAGCATCTGAAGGAAGAAAGTCATTTGTATTATCTGTATGTAGCAATGAATTGACATTAGGTTCTCATGGGGGGTCCTCAGATGGTTGGTCCATGCGGACCTTTTCTGAGCTTGTTGCTTCATCTCAAAGAGAGAGATGGTCATTTGATAGTGAGAATATGAGCTCCAGCCTTGGTAAAATAACCAGATCCTCATCCAATAGTCCTCAATTGACATCAATGGATTTGCAAACCTGTGGGATATGCTCAAAGCTTTTGACTGAGAGGTCTTCATGGAGCAGCCAAAAAATCATTTCCTCCAATGAACTGTCAGTTGTTGCTGTATTGGTTTGTGGGCATGTCTACCATGCAGATTGCTTGGAAGACAAGACCTCTGTAATAGATAAGTACGACCCATCATGTCCTTTGTGCACAGCTGGAGTGAAATTAACCTCCAAGATGTTGTCCAGAAAGGGATCAAGATCAGAAGCTGAATCAAAGGCTAGGAACAAAATATCAAGGATTGGGATTGTTGATAGTGATGATGTTGTGGCCGACTCCCAGAAAATGAATCAGCGTGAGGGTAAAGGTCCCAAATTGGGATCTAGTTCGAGCATGAAGAACTCCTTTCGGAGGCCTTTTCTAAGAAGGCACTTCTCAATTGGATCAAAATCTACTCGGGTGCAGGAGGAGAATGAATGTACAAGGAAGAAGGGGTTTTGGGCAAGATACCGGAAGGAATGAAATCTTCCCCAGTTAGTAATAGGTGAGTGGCCGATGTCACTTCCTTAAATGTTTTTTTTTTTTTAGAGAATGTCAGGTCCTATATGTTACTTTAACCAGCACTTATATAATTGGAATTCTATTTCTTTTCTTTGGAATGGGTAATAAAATTCTGATTTCTCATGCTTGATTTCAGTGTGGGGATTTTGCCTCCTTGATTGTTGTTTAATTTCCAAAATTTTCAGATGTTGTTATCTGCAATGCGTTGTCTCATTATTATAAGCCAATGTGCTTAGCCTTAAATCATCATCATCAAAGTCTTGTACCAATTATGTTGGAGTTGGCTCCATAAATTCCATTTGGTCATTCATGTCTATGATGGGCCAAATCCTTGTATAGGTTGTTCCACTCATGTCCTCTTTGGTCTGCCCCTTCTCAAGGGGCCATTGCACTGCATGAAGAAACTTTTCCTCACCTGTGTTGCTGTTGGCTTGTGTGGATGTGTCCAAACCTTATTATGCAGGCCTCTCCTAATTTATTGCCTATTGATGTTACTCTTCAATGCTCTTGAATGTACTCATTTCTGATGCTTTAGTTTTTCAGTTTTGTCATGCATATTAATCTTAACATCATCTCAGCTATACGTGTTTTTCTCATGTAATATTTTCTAATTGGCCAACATTCTTCTCCCATAGGTATGTTGGTCTGATTGTTGTGAATGTAAATATTTTTCATTAATCTTGGCATATTTATGCCCCTCACAAATCATTGTAGAGGCAAGTCTAAACCATCTTATCTTATGTTTGACATCCTCCTAAGGCTCCCTAGGCTTACTAATTATGGACCCCAGGCATTGGAAGGACTGGTATCTCTTGATCTTCAATTCTCACTGGAATTTCATTTCTCTACACATCCCCATTGAAGTTGTCAAAGTGCTTAAAAGGTCAAGAAAAATTGGAAAGAATTTAGGATAATTAAATGATGAAGTTATAAATGTTGGCCTCACAAGCGTCAATGTGAGATATCTAAGAAACTTAACTACTCCAAGATCTTTCAAGCAAATCCAAGTTTGTATTTTTGAGGAGTGGCCTCCACCGAAGGGATAATATTGAAAAATATATATGTTGCCACTACTAATGCCTTGAGGGTTTGTTATGAATGATTATATGAGAAAATTTAATATGTTATTAGAGCGAACCAGCCATGAGTTTGAACCTATAAGAACGACTCGGCGAAAAAAAAATGTCACCAAAAGTGCACCGATTGTTGGTTTTGGGTGGGGGGGGGGGGGGGGGGGGTGCTTCACCAAAGGGGAGTAATGAAAAGTATTTATGTTGCTTTTACAACACCTCAAGTTTTAGGAGGAATGATGAGATAAGGAAATTTAATATGCATATCTTTTGAATTTTTTTCAGTCAAGCAATCATTGATATATGATGGGTTAAGTATATTAGGTTACTTCTACGTCCACCACAATATTCAGGTAAGATGGAGCTTGAATGTTCGGCATATGAGCATAACATGTTTAGGCCATTTTTAAATTTTTTTTCCTTCAAAAATTATTCGACTGGATCTTCTTATAAATCCCAACCTTCAATTTAACCTGGTCGTACTATACTTGCTTGTCACTCACTGAATTAGTTGATTCAGAATCATCTGTAGGGGTTGCAGATGATATCCATTATTCTCCAGGAGTAACATTAACCGATGCTTTCCTTTGCCATAAATTAAGTTTGAAAGCATGGATTGATTGCTGGGGCATGACTAATTTAAGTTTTTGAAAAGCACCATCCATCTGTTGAACAAACTTGCATTTATCCACTCTCAGTGAAAGATTTTTTCTTCCAACAAATCACTATCTGAGGCCAAATCCTCTCTTGAATTTTTGAGTTTATCTTTGCATATAGAATGTCAAGAAAGGTCCTTGATAGCAATCAAACGAAATGATCGTTGGTTGATGAGTGACTGGTTTGGTTGATGAATGAGATAAGGCTTTGATGGTGGTGGTGCAGGTGAAAGAGGAAGAAACTCATTAATCACTTTCTATTCAATTGCGATGTCAATTTGAGCCATTCATCTCCTGAGATAGTCAATTTGACGCATTTTATTATTATTATTATTTTTTGGGACAATTACCAAAAAAAACTTAAAATATTTGGAAAGGAATTTGCTATATAAAAGCAAAAAGGGTACTCTCAAAAAATAAAATAAAATAAAATAAAATAATGCCTAAACGACCCCTATCCTCTTCTCTCCCCACTTACCTTCCCCATCGCCCCCTTCGACAATAGTTGGTAGCTCCAGCGAAGGGAGGTGCCATATCTCCCTCCCCTCTCTCTCCCTTTTCTTTCCTCTCCCTCTCCTTCCTCCTCTCCCTTTTTCTTTCTCTCCCTCTTCCTTTCCTCCTCTCTCCTCCCCCTCTTCCTCTCCTCTCCTCTCCCTCTTCCTCTCCTCTCCTCTCCCTATTCCATTTTTGCCCTGTCTGGCCTTGTGAGGCCAAAAATTACACTTTTGTTCGGCCTTGCAGGGCCGAACAAAAAGAGAATGTTCGACCAAGATTGTTCGAATAATCTAGGACTCTTTGGCCAATCTTCGCCGAAGCGGGGGGGGGGGGGGGGGGGGGGGAGAGATCCGGCTGCCGCGAGTGTTGTTGATTGTGGCTATGCGGCGGATGTGGGAAAGGGGAAGAGAGAGGATGAAAAGTGAGTGAGGAGAGAAAAGAGTGAGGGTAGTTAAGGTATTTTTAATTTTTAATTTTTAATTTTTGGGTGTACTGAGTCTCCTTTTGCTTTCATATAGCAAATCCCTTTGGAAAGACTCTAAGAAGTCTTTCAAAATGTGAAACGCTCAAAAAAAGGTCGCATTGCCTTTTGTACAACTTGTTGTACAATTTTTTTGAGGCTTTTACAAGAAAAATCATCATAAGTCACCCTTGAAAAAAAAAAAAAAAAAAAAACAAGCATGGGTGCATTGGAGTGGTCATATTTGACCATTCGAGTTTATTTTTTTAAAGCTGGGGGCGGAAGAGGACGGATCCGATGCATCCTGTTCTCATATAACCCAAAAGGCCCACGTCTCCTTCGTCCCAAATGATCCCGTGGAAGTCCATCTTCTCAGCCCTCTTCCCCCTTTTGCTTGGATCTTTTTTTCCTCTTCCTATTTATATTCATCTAAACAGGCCATATGGGTGACTATGGCGATCGTTTTCAAGCTATTGGCCTCTTTGTTCTAGGAATGATCACTTTCGTTCCAGTTATGCAATTTTCTTCTCCCTTCTTTTTCTTTCAATTCTCTTCATTTCTTCTTGTTTGTTTTTCCTTTGACTATTGGGATTTGTTCTGACTTGGAGCTTGATTTTGTAACGAAGCCCAGCTTTGCATGTAGGTTTTTGTCATAACTGAAATGGGTTGTTTGCATCTTCTCCAAGAAAGGCCTTTTGGCAGTGGATATATATTGTTGGGTTCATTTAATTGAGATTTTTGGATATTTGGGACATGTTTGCATGGGGTAGTTTTTGCAGGAGACAATTTCATTTTTTTAGAAGTTATTATTATTTTTAATTATTAGAATACAAGGTCTGTGGTAGATGGAATTATGGGCTAATTCGTATGGATCCCATGCTTACAAATATGGATGTGCAATAGTTGCATTGGAATTCTTTCAAGAAATAATGTGCTTATTACTCTCTACTATGGATCTGAATCCACTGCGCATGTGACTGGCAAAGAGGAAGGAGGATAGTTGAGGGATTGCATTTTAATCGTAACAATCATTCAATCTACTCTTCAATTCTCCAAGACTTTAACTCCTTTTTCCAATAGAAGCTTCGTATCATCGTTTGAAGATGAAGAAGAAGATGAACGATCTAGGGCTTTGGGGTTTTATGGGAACAAAGAATTATTAGATCTAATGTTAGAAGAAGAAAATGAGCATTGAATCTTATGCTAAAAGAAGAAAACCAGCGTCAAATTCGATGCTCCCCCACAGTTTTGAAAAAAAAAAAACAAAGTAGTTAAATATGATCACTTCGATGCACTTACTGCTAATATTATTATTTACTGCTAATATTATTATTTTTTGTTGTTAAGGGGTGACTGCTGATATATATATTTTTTTTTTGTAAAATTCTCATTTTTTTTGTTGGCACACTACTATTTGACCAATTTTTTTTACCTTTGCACTCATGCATGCACATGTGCATAAATCCTATGAACACATGTATGCCTAACTTGTACATGGTGATTACAATACACGCGCATATGCAACTTGTATATGTGCATGCGTGACTTGCATGAAACATACACTTGCTTGTGCGAGCTTAGAAAGAAATTGTGTGAAAATTGACAAATTATTTTTTTGTTAACCTAGCTTACGGGCTGGAACTTGTGGATACAGGCAACAACTCACAAATTTGAGGTAATTGGGACTCGTATATGTGAGGGGGTAATACAAAACTAACACATGCGAGATAATCCGGACCTACATATGTGAATAGACAAAACACAACTCACATATGTGGTAAAGTAAGACGCCTCTTTGCAACTGGGTTGTGACTTTTAAGACACTTATCCGATTTGACTTGCCTCATCTTCCCCGTCATAATAAATATGAGAACAAGGATGGCTTCCATTACCATTTGTTTTTTAGTTTGTTTATTTTCTTTCTAAACCAGCGTAACAATTAATAGGGATTACAATGGGTCAGCTCTAAATAGGAGAAAGTCTGGTAGTGATTCTTTGTGTGTTTTTTTTTCAAATTTTCCAGATCAAATAATGCTTTCATCTCTCGTCGATGGTAATGAAGAACGGAGCCTTTTTTCTGTTTTCCCTCTTTTTCTTCCGTCTCAAGATGCTACTTTTGAAAGTAACATATAGCTATCCCTAGAAAATAGATGTCATGGAAATTCCTCGAAGAAGTTTTTTTTCTCCTCTCTTTCGTTTTGGTAAAAAAGAAAAAAAAACAATGAAATGAAATAAGAAATTTTCTTTTTTACTGGTGTGGGTTTGTCCGGGATTCATTCAATGGTTTAGATGTAGGAAAATGTGTAAAGTGGTCCACATCCAAACATTGGCTTTGTGGGTGCCAAAGAGGCTTGAGATGTTTAGTCCAAGGCCCATTAGCATATTCTTCATTTCATTGAGAGACCCATCCCACGATTCAGTCATAAGTAGCCAGTAGGGACTTAAAGTGGAGCCATAGCTCATAAGGCATCTGAAGAGGTAAAAGTTTGGGCAAGCATTTCATTGCCCATTCGGAGAAGTCTCTTGGTTACTCTGAATTCTATTAGTCGGAATCTGGACATGAGTGGTAAGGATTTAGTTGCATATTTCGTCACTCCAAGATTGATTGTTGTTTGACAACTTATCCGTTTATAGTCTCGACTAGAACTGATCCCAGTTTGTATTTTTGGTTCTAGTGCCTATCAGTTCCCACCTGCTAACAACAAACAAGGAAAAGGGAAATCGCAAAAAAAAAAAAAACATTTTAAAAGTAGGAAAATTTTCAAGAAAGTATTAAACTTTTAGCTCATTTAAAAAAAAGTATATGAAGATTTGAATATTAAAAAAAATATATAAATTTTTTCCACAATTCTTTTGATCAAATCCTCTCTAAAATCTTTTATAGAAAGAATAAAAACACCTTCCCCTGTGACAAGTTACTATCGATCTCTATTTTGATTTTGATGTTATAACCATTTAATGATGCTAGATTCTTGTCATTTGGAATTTCTTTTTTAAACTATCCATGCATAAAGGTAGTTGAAGTGAGCCCTACTATGCCATTGTGGGTTAGATTTGACCACTTTTCTTAAGTGATTTATTCAAGCAAAAAGTTAAAAAAAAACAAAGGCTTTTTCTTCATTTTTAAAAAAAATTATATGAAGAGGACTTGATTGAAAGAACTGTGGGAGACTTATATATATATTTTTTCAAATATTCAAATTTTTATATACTTCTTAAAAAATGTGCCAGTAGTTCCTTAAAATTATTGTGATAATCTAATACTCTATTTAGATGTGATTCTTTTTTAGTTAACCACAACTCCCCACAAACCCAATGCTAATTACCCAAATTTTTATGAAAAATAAAAAAATAGGTGGCAATCTTTCCATCCACAACCACTATTCTCTCTCCTCTCTCTCTCTAAAGTAACTAATTCCAAATAACTTCCCACTCCAAATAACTCCTCTCCATCTCCCACTCCAAATAGAGAGGAGGAAAAAAAAAAGAGAAGTAAAAAGGAAAATTGAGAAGGTTCAATTGAGACAGGCAGACAGGAAGAGAAACAGAGAAGGGAGAAGAACGAAAAGAGGTGAGTGGAATTTCCCCAATTTACATATGTAGGATTTAGATATTGTATGTGCTAAACCATGCTACATTGACTGATGACCATGGAGAAACTCACTAATTGGTAGGAAAAATCCTCCTATTATTACTTAGAAATATCACCAATTATGTGGCAATGTTTATAAGGGTATTTGAGAATTTGTTCAATTCAATTCTTTAGATATTGGTGTACAAACCAATCAGGAATGATTCTTCGCTCCTTGCATAGCACAAGGTTTTGCTAGTTTCACTCTATTTTAGTAGATTGCTATTTTTTTAACAGCATTGTGATATTAATGAGGTTTTATAAAAAGAAGCCTCAAATATGCTTATACTTCCAAAAGTATCTTCAAATACATATAATGTCCAAAAGCATCTTATACAATAAAATTCATTATTTTCTAGACCAGTTTTCCCTTTGCTTTAATTAGTAGAAATTAACTCGAACCAATTGGAGTCCAGCATAACCTCACTTGAAACTTTCCAAGAAATATGACTGTCATGTCAAGCCCAAGAATTTGTGAAATTAGGTTTAATATTTCCATTCTCCCTTTATTTAATAGTTAATGTACTCATTTTGTGCATACTTTCAGTACAATCTATAGAGAATTTGCTCTAAAGAATAGGCTTACCCCCGCTTTCCTCACTTTCAATTATGAATTGAATATTAATATAATTAAGTCATGATGTTAAAAATTAATTCGCGATGTCGAAAATAGACTCATGAATTCAATAGTTAAAGTTTTTCAAACTAGGATGCATAAAGGTGCATTGAGTTTAACTAATAATTTTTTAAGCTAAATCAATGATTTTTGTGAATGTATGAGTTGAATAATTCCATTGTGAGTTTGTTCAATAATCAATGTAATAATTGTGACCCATCTCTTAGCGAATTTTGTGGAGATTCCGTTAAAAAGTCAACCATTTTATTTACTATATATATAAATGGAGAATATTCATGTGCATATGTCCCTCACCATTTTGATGAGAGACACTCCTTTTTTGGAAAGTATTAATAAGCAAGAGGACAAAACTTCATGTCTTTTTAAGCTTGAAAAGTCCAAAAAAGGAAGTGCCCCTCACCAAAATGGTGAGGGACATATGCACATGAAGACTCCTCTATATAAATTGTGCTCCTCTCTATTTCTTATTTATAACTCTACTTCTATTACATTATATGGAGGATTGAGAAGGTGTTCCTCCATGTTTCTCTCATTGAATTATGAATTTATAATAAACATTAACCACTCACGAAGTCTAGAATAAACTAGCGAGTTTGAGAGTTGAAACAAAAATAATGAGTTGCTAAATGCTTCAATGCGCGAAAGCATTCAAGTCTTGATGCACTAGAGAAAAAATAAAGGGTAATTTGGTCTTGAAAAAAGTAAAGTTTATTGTATAAGTTGCTTTTGAACATTATATATATTTGAAGATACTGTTGAAAGTATAGAGATATTTGTTGCTTTTTTTTTTTGTAAAAATCCATTTAGAAACCTACAAAATGATTTTTACACAATATTTTTCAATCATTACATCCCGTAATTAGCAGAGGTGGCAGACAGATCAAGAGAGGTTGACAAAGCGTGTCTAGGGTTGCAGCCCAACCCATTTTTAACATGGGTCAGTTAATCCCAACCATTACTCGATCCTGGTCAACCGAACATGCTTGCATAACCCATTTACTGTGGTGAATCCGTTTCATCCGACCTGATTTTCGACACCACTTGAACTGTGGGAAGCTTGCCCAATTTATTTCATATACTCATGTTATATCTGAATTTGTTTGGAGACAAAATATAAAAGCTAAATCTTGGCTCATTCCACGTTAGCCACAGGTCGCCTTGCAATTCAATGATTGCCTTGCGACACCCTTTTTTTTTTTAAACCATCTATTGATTTGAGCAATTCCGATTGATGGAGATCCCTAGCAGGCCTATTACCACCACAACAATTTATTATTTGGGTTAGTGGTTTTTTGGGTGTTGACCTTTCCTTGACTTGTTTAAACGTGGGTTAGGTTTTCTTGACCCGTGAACGATCCTTGCATATTGTGGTCAGGTTATACAGGTGAAATGCTGCAGATACAAGTCAAATTAGGAACCCAGATGATCTTACAGCCTGTGTCACATAAAGAAATTAATTGATTGCCAATTATGTGAGAGTAAAGAGTTATGTAAGTATGATTTTAATTTTAGTAGGGAGATAGATGGGAGTTATCACTGAGCAAATTGTTGGACCATTTATTTTGTGGCCCAATAGACCACATGGATTAGCCCACTAATGCATTCAAATAAAGCATTTTTTTTTTGGTCAACAAAATCGTTTATTTAGTTGTCATTCTTAAAGAAGCAGATTTTGAAACAAATAAGAGAGGTTTTTTGAAATCTCTTCTTGACGGGAGGAAAGGCTTTCTATAAAAATGGACTAGATTACCTTCTAGGCCACTAAAAATTCTTGGCTTTCCATCAATTTTCTTTTTTCCTTTTTTTTAAGAAGGTTTTCCATTGATTACACAACAAGTAGAGAGACTCAAGGAAAATTGGAAATCTCATCTCGTAATCTGTTAGTCATTGATTTTCTTAGAGAGGTATGAACAAAAGTCACAAAACTAGTCGGTTCATTCGTATTATTTGATTATATTCAATCTCTAAGGATTATATGAATTTTATTCTTATATTTGATATATCAGAGTCTAGTTTGAGTATGATCAAATAATCAAATCATAACTTTTATTCTTATTCTTCCCAAAGTGATTTAGGGTGATTGGAATTTCAATTTTTCCAAAATGCCCATCTGGAACGGTTTAAAACTGTTCCTGAATGAATCTGAAACGGTTTTAAACAGTTTCAAAAATAGGTGTCGCAGAAAATCTGGAACGGTTTTGAACCGTTCCAAAACCGTTCCAGAATTTCAAATCTGGAACGGTTCTGAACTGTTCCAGAGAACCGTTCCAGAGTTTCAAATCTGGAACAGTTCAAAACCGTTCCAGATTTGAAACTCTGGAACGGTTTTGAAAGTCTGGAACGGTTCAAAACCGTTCCAGAGTTGAAAATTGGAATGGTTCAAAACCGTCCATATTTTCTTGCCATTTTTTTAAACTTCTTTAAAACCTTTCCAGTTTGGTTCAAACTCTTCTTGTTAATCAATGTACCTCCAAATTGGTTTACATCCTTTGTTTACAGGGCTACAACTTTGTTTACATCCTCAAGATGACTCCTAGGCTGATTTATAAACTAACAGGTCTCAAGACCGGTTTTGACCATCAGAAGTTTACGGGGACCTGACTTCGATTGCCTACATGCATAAGTCAATCCAATTATTGTAATCCTCTGCATGAAGACAAGTTTTGAAATGACAAAATGCGCAGTCAAGTTCAATAGAATGCATTGTCCGCACACTGAATGTAATACAATGAGCCCTGCAAGTTATATATATCGTTACATGAGCAAAAAGGAGAATTCCTCATTTATTTATATATTCCATCTTCATATCCATATAAAACATGTTATAAGGAACTGGGACTGAAAATCTGAAAACTATAAACCAGAATAAAATATGATTCATCAAAAACATATATATTTTAATGACAACACTAAGGTTCATACAGAGAACATTGAGAACAAAATCATTATCATATAGGCACTCAAAAAATAACATACGACAACAATAAGGTTCATATAGAATGTTGAGAACAAAATCATTATCCTGTACCCACTAAAAAAATTAACATATTTAGAAAAGAATATCCTCCAAAAATCTTTAAACTCTTCATGATTTGTGAAACTTAAGAGCTTCAAAGCGAGCAGACAGCAAATCATAATCTAGCAATTTTGGATGAACACATGGAACCAAGATTCTGCTTATTTGACCCAGAGTTATCTGTTGTGTTTTTTTCTTCAAAACAATTGGCAACAGATGATTGGTATTGGTGGAGGTGGCCGATTGGGTGGTGGGCTGCAAAAAATGTATGTGAACAGTTAATTCTTATCATATATTAAGTGTTAGGATTACACAACAATCTCTCTTCAGTTGTCCACTGGTTCATTAAAGAGAAATTTCAGGCATAGATTATGCAGTTGTATACCACAGCAAAGCTAGAGAGAGATTTTACTATTTGGCAAAAGGCAGGATAAGGAAAAACTAAAACAATTAGAAAAGAAATGACCCCTCCCATTTTTACTAGAACAGTAAATTACCAGCCTACTCCATTTTAAGTATGTGGGGCCCACTATTTCTAGATAGAATCTAATCAAAATGGGCTCCCTTTCACATTTATTGGCATTGGCCAAATTTTCAGAGTAGAATGGCATCCCGCTACTGGATTGATCATGCAAATAGCTCATGAATAGACTTGTTCTTTTCCGCAATCAACCTAGCAGTGGGCCCCATAGCATGAAAGAAATGCCAATGTTAAGACACATGCAGCATCATTCATTACAATGTTGCAATTAACTATCAAACAAGGTACCAAGGTACTCCTCCAAATAGCATCACAAACAACTAAGGCTTCTTCCTCCAAGCCCAAATCTAAATTGGACACATTTAGGTCTGGCCAAAAAGGGGTAAAACCAGCCTAATGAATTGGCTTGCAGCAATTGGAGGCACATTCAATGACAGCATATACCATCCAATAAATCAGTAGCTAGAAATAAAAGTTATAAACAAAAGGCACTATGGGGTCAAGACACTCATAAGTTGAGTAGTGTTGGCACCATAGTATTACACATGCTTAGGGATCAATCCCTGAGTTCAAAAGTTTAAAGTAACACTCCTAACCAACAGTCCAACTTAGCAAAAAAATAATAATTACTTCCACAGACAGTGAAAGAGCTTGAATCAAAAGTTGGGACATCATTATTAAATATAAATTTTTTATAATGGCTATTTAATAGATTGTTTCAAAATGTAAATTGAGATTATGGGGGCTACTAGAAAACCCTCTTTCAGAGTTGGTGACTAGAACATAATGTCCCAGTTACTGAAATGGATTACCGTGTGATTCACATCACAGTCGGGGCATAAATCTGTTGCAGCTGATACAAAATCTTTTCCATACTTCTTTTCAAAGATGTTGCGCATTTGCAGTAATTCTAGGATATCTAAGCACCTTGGTGCAGCAAATATCAAACTAGAGATCCCCTCTTTCAGATCTGCAGGACATTGCCTGTGATAGTATCATTTTTAGTAGGTCAAACATTAGAAAAATCCTTCATGAAGATAAAGAAATGAAATAGTATACCTTTGCTTTGAAATTATTGGTAGTCGCACCACAACGAGTTCACAGAAGAGTTCAATGATCTCATTTGCTGCCATTATATTTTGTTCTCTGATTACATGTTCAACCTACAAATTCCATGAAATGAGAACTTCCTTTCAAACCACTCAATTCCCTTCCCTGCATCTGAGTATATTCCTAGCTTAAGCCCCTTGCTGTGGACGTAATCTGCAAGAGCTTTTATCCCCGAGGGAAAAGTCTTCTTTTTACCAATTAACTTTCCCTAAGTTTTCATATCACAAATTTTTTGGACAATGCTTCTATCAGTCCTTGGAACTAAAGCCATGTAAACAAATGGATAGTAAAGATCATGAAAAATGAAGAACAAACCTCAGAGGTGCGATTTAACTCAGCCCAGCAATCATCTATAAAAGACACTGTAACATTCCGATCCCCTTTGAGCCGGATTAGTGGCTCATTAGTGTGTGTTTTGTTTTGTTTATTTCTTTTGGACTTGGTTTTGGGCCTTGGATAGGTAGTTGAGTGACCTTTGACCTGGAATAGGTAGTTCTAAGCCTTTTTCGTAATTTTGCTTTTGCTTTGCTCATATCATCTTTGCATCATCTTGGTGTCAGCATGTGTATTTCGTTGAGCTCGACAATTTCCGTAACTGTGTCAGATCCGTTTGGAGTCAATTGGGGAAGATGGACCTTCA
Organism: Sextonia rubra; assembly: GCA_037013555.1. NCBI lineage: Eukaryota > Viridiplantae > Streptophyta > Magnoliopsida > Laurales > Lauraceae > Sextonia > Sextonia rubra. The sequence continues at coordinate 8,780,792 of JASUAD010000007.1, read as the reverse complement.
TGTGACTTGATTTGTAAATAACCCAGACTCTTTGGACTTTGACTTAAACTTCCAAAACTACATATACATGAGTCATTACAGGTGTCTCTCTCTCTCTCATTTCACCTGATCGTTGCATGCAAGGAATTCCAGAGGAGCTCTCCACGTTCTCTCTCCTTCTCTCCCTCTCTTCTTTCCTTCTCTTGATTGTTTGAGGATTGGGTCCTTTCGTGGATTTGGGTTCTTCTCTTCTCTCTGTTTATGTTTTGTGATTTGGTAAGTGGGTTCTTTCCAATTCTTTCTTCTTCTTCTTCTCCAATTGCTTCTCCCATTCTCTGTTGCTAGGTCTTCTTCTCATGCATGTGTGATTGCTTTGATTTGTTTTGGTTTTAGTTGCTTTGGAGCTTGATTCAGTGGATTTCCAGATTTGAGGCAAGTATAAGTACAGGTTTTGATAACACATATGGGTATTGTTTGATTGCTTGGATTCATTCTCATTCTCTTTAGAGAAATGTTTTACAGCCATTTTCTAAGCTATGAGAATCAGTTGAGCTTGTTTTATTCAGTTTCTGTACAAAAATTTCGTTTCTGTAATCTTCCCGAACTCGTATTCTGTATTGTACGGCTAAGCCGTAAATTTCTACGGTTCGCTTTCCAGAGACTCGAAAATCTGAATTTGTTCTACGGCTAGTCTACAGCTAAGCCGTAATTTGTTCTACGGCTGAGCCGTAAGCTAGCCGTGACCCAACCGTACCCCAGCCGTGAATTAAATCTCTGATCAGTCGAAACTTTTCTGATATCAGTACTCCTACGGTGAGGCTACGGCTAAGCTGTGGATTGGTCTACGGCTAAGCCGTATACTGACTGTAGCTCAGCCGTGAGATGTATCAGATCAGAGGTGGAAAAGCTGACAGTTTAGCCGTGTTCTGAAGGGAACCACGGCTAAGCCGTAGTGCATATTGCGGCTACGCCGTAGGATGCCACGGCTAAGCCGTAGGTCACCCATGGCTAAACCGTAAGACCTGTTAAATATCAGTTAAACTTAGGCTAATGGTGTGACCTTGTAGGGCTCAAATACAGGTTAACCATACCCGTACACCGGCCCGATGGACTCTTTGGATCGCATGAATAATCTGTTAGGCTGTGACTTGTTCATGTGAGCGTTGATCACTGTTAAGCACCTCCCCATGGGTGTTGGTTTAAGGGACTTCGATGCACATAAGGATTATATTGCAACACTAGGATGGCAACGGTGCATCGAATAACTTAAAACTACATCAACATGCACGGTTAGTGACAGTGATGCAACTAGATTAGACTTGGCTTGTAATGAACCTTGATTCCGTATTAATCTGAGATGCATTGCATATTGTTTATGGTTTTGCCCTCTGTTCTGTTAATCTATGTTATGCATTCCTCAGTCATTTTGCTTTCGTTCTGTATATCTGTATTATTCTTCGCTCTGTACTATGTTTTGATCTATGCTATGCTTTGTATATTCTCTGGCTTTGTATATCTCTGATTTTTGGGTATTCCCTGGTGGCTCTGCCCAGAGGTTAATACGTGAGGATAAGATCCGGTCTTTGTCATCGGTGAGTCCAAAGCGGATAATCTCCCTTTCTATGGATTTGATTTGATTGGTATTGGTCTGGCTCTACTCAGCCTCAGCCCTAGGATGCCCGACGGGGTTACCTCCGGCTTAGATCTCTGTATCTCTGTATAACTGCAGTGTTGCTTTGTCTTGGGACCCCGGAACCCAGGAAACCGAGACCCGCTTGTACCTTTGGCCTGGACAGCGGTGTTCTCCTCTGCTCTGCTCTGCTCTGCTCTCTATTGGAGAGAACATGGTTAACGTAGTAGCCACTTAGTCAGTATTTCTATGTTTGATTCACATATCATGCTTTACGTCTATGCACGATTTGCTTAGCTTACTAAGATGAAATTCTGAAATCATTATTCTGTCATTTATTCAGCTTTGATACTATGAGTGTTTCATCTCTGTTACTTATATTTGCTGGATCGTTGTATTCATTCGTGTTGTCTGTGGTGTTGCAGGCACAGATACCTTGCCCAGCTCCCCGGCGGTCGAGGAGGCTGCAGGGGCGAGTGTAGAGGCACCCTCCGGTCTGGCAGAGTGGGCCTGATCACTTCTGCCAAGTGCGTGCATGCATACCAGTGGCTTTTATTTTGCGTTTTGGTTTTTGAGAGCTTGTATTTGGACTTTGGACTTTGGACTTGTATTCTGTGTATTTTGTATATATTGATTTTGGTGTGTATTTGGTTTTATATCAGTGTATTTGTCTTTATCTTTTCCGTTTCGTATTTGCTTTGGCTTCCGCTATTTTATTTTCCTTTGTTGCTTGCTATGATATGTACAGCTTCCGCGTACGCTTAGTTCGCACGTGTTAGATCCCTTGTGTGCGTGCATTTGGACTGGGTTTGGGTGCACGTGCACGGGAGTACGTGTGTCACCGGTTTAGCTTTTCGCTAACCCCCGAATTCTGGGCTCGGGTCGTGACAGACACCAAAGATGAACTTGAGCTATGTTTCTTTAGACTAGCAAGTAATTTATGGCTAAAAGAGACAGATTTAAACAAGATACCTATGTTAACATAAACATATCCAAGCTTCGCAAGGCCCTTTTGATCCTTTATGAGCAGAAGATATACCTGAGTTGGAAGAGTTGAGTTTTCCATCGCGTTGTTTAATATTTAGATCATAGGAATTCAAGTCCATAGCATACCCAGGCCTGAAGAAAAATTACACAATGGAATCCGATCCAAATAGAGGCTTGGAACCCAAACCCACATACCAAGCATACTAAATATACACATAAAGGTGGCAATCAAGTGTTCAGGCCCAGCATGAAACCGATGATCCAGACATTTAAAACACACACACACACACACACACACACACACAATGCGTTAGGTTCTTCAGGTATTCAGGACACATTTTCATCCTTACACATAAAAGCCAACAATGGCCTAGAGTTAAATGAAATCAACACAAAAATGCCCTTGCACCCCAAATCAGTTAGTTGTTTGGACGTTTCCATAGCAAAGGAGCAATAGCATATCAACCAATAAGCTGTTGATAACTCAAGATGATTTGATCACACATTAAGGTTTTTCAGATAAAGTAATCACAAAGTAGTACAGTCACCATCCAGAAGAAAAAAAAAAAAAAAGAGTGCAGTCACAAAGTAGTCAGGTTCTTCAGATGTTTAGGGACCCATTTTCATCCTAACAAGTGAAATCAACAAAAAAGGCCCCCGCAATCCAAATCAGTTAGTTTTTTTTGGACATTTACAAACTGTACTCACATGTGTGAAGGGTGCTGTAAAGCACCATCGCCTATCAACCAATAAGCAGTCGATCACTTCTGATGCTTTGGTCACATGTTAAGGTTTCCAAGGGGTTTGCAGTCCCAACGTAAATGTGGGGTCCAATAGATTTGTTCCACTTACATGGAATTCTATCCTGGGTTGTGGGCAGCTTGCTGCCACAACCAATGTTGAAACAGAAATATAAATTCGAGGGCCCAGTATAGATGCAACAACAAGTTCACAAGAGTATTTTGATGCAACTTGAAAATTAAATTCAGCCCAATCATCAATCCAAATTAGAAAACTTTTGAGAGGATTGTGAACCTGGTTTGACAAAGTAGGAGGGGACCATTTTACAACTCATCCTAGAATGAAGTAGTTCAATGAACGGATGAAACCAGCTTTGCTTTTGTTTCTGAACCATTAAAACTATTTTCCAACTTCAGCTGAGTTCAGTATGGGACAGTAGCACGGATCAGCCACAAAATAAGAGGTACACATCAAACAAATGCAAAATAAAGGAATCCTATTTAATTTGGACCTTGGCTTTCTAAAAGAAAGCTAATCATTATCACTAAAGTAAAGAAAAAGAAAAACTACAAACTAAAGATCCTTAATATAACTGAAGTTAGACAACTCCTTTAAGGGAGAGGATAAGGATGGAGAGGGACGGGAAGACTTCGCGGGAACACCTTTTACAGGCAATTTTGGGTTTTTAACTAAGGTGTGGGCCCTAGAGTAGGACCCTCCCACAAGTTCATCAATTTTCTTTTACAACTTTACCTCAATTAACCTCCTCAACAAAGTAAGAAAAGAAACAATATAGGTCCCATTAATTGCAACCTTCTAAAACATTATAAAACAAAAAACTAATCCTCTAAAGAAAATTTTAAAAAAAAAAATAACAGTCCTGTCACAACTGGATTGTTGGGTCTTAATCAAGTCTCCACCCTCCAGTCGTTGACATACCCAAAATAAAAAAGGCACACAAGAAAGAAGATGTAAAATGAATATACAAATAAACTGGCATGGAAATGCAGAAAACCATTATCCTAGTTTTCAGCATTTAAATTGATAAAATCACATCAGCATGTTGTTGAACAATCCATGTAAAAGTGTAACAAATGGTTCAATCATGTGTTTGTGTAGCTGTATACAAAATGAACATCTTTTAGTAACTCAGTAATTGATGCAACTGGCATGCTTACATGAAATAAAACATGCATCAGGGCATGAGGAAAAAAAACACAGAGAAAAAGAAAATTGTCTGCAGAATTTTATTATTTACGTGTTTTAATTGATAGGTTATTCTCTCAAATCCCTCCTTCTCAAAAGACAACTATCCTTCTCCCTACCACAAAGAAAAAAAAAAGTTATCTGTCATACAAACAAGTGAACAACACTTTAAGCTGACATGCATGAAGCTTCATGAACAACACTTTAAGCTGACGTGAAGCTTCATACTTCTTTTGCTGTTAGTATGAAGGCTCATAAATGGAAGTGAGGAGACCAAATGATAGCTTATTGAAAAGGGTGAATTGTTCTTCCTTCTACATAATGTTTTTGGCATGCAGTAATGACAATGACCATCTACTAATTCACATGTTTTCTGTTATCTCTTATTCTGTAAGCATTTACAGAGGTCCAATTAGTATTTTCAACGTTCACTATCAAACATGATTATACTTTCAAGACAAACAAAAAGGAGTAAATAGCAATTTGCTTACATCATGAGTGAGAGATACTGAGCATTACAAACTCAACAAAAGCAATATGAGTAGAATGGTGATAGTCTCCAAGAAGTCTCAGGTGGTGAACCTACACCAAATAAAATAAATTCCATTGATTCTTGTGCAAACCAAACATTTAAAGAAGAGAGAGAACTTTGGAGCTTGTAGCAGTTACAAACCTCTCCACACACTGTCTCAAAGAAGAGCTTGACATCTGCTTGAGTAACCTAGATCAACTCAATAGATAATGAAGAGATTAGAAGCAGGCTTCCTTTTTTCATATTGTACAGATAATTTCAATAGAAATCAATTATAAAACTACCTTTCTATCTATATTTGTACAATAAATAGTTCTCGCACACATTTCACGCTCATCTTCAGACTAAAAGACCACAAATAAGTTAGTACTTAGTATTGACTTCTACAGAAGATATAGAATGTCAGGAGAATCAGGACCATGCATTAATAATAATTTTTATTACAGCAACACAAATATGACAAAACCTTTTACGGTCAAATAGTAAATACATGACCATCAATTATGAAATTGTCTCACCCTTAGCAAAAATGTTGGGTTAACTGGTGCAATTGCAGTTTTTGAAGGCATCACTCTTACTGGGTAGAATCCTAGCATTGTTCCTGCCAGACTCAAAGCAGCCCTTGCACCTTCTGGAGTGCCAAAACCCATTTAGATTATTAACTATTGGCTGCAAACATAACATAGAATACTCATACACATGTACACCAGCGGCCCATGTAAGCATCAAATATTACCTTCATCAGTAAACTCTATGAAAGCAAAACGAAGAACAGAGTTTGGATCCCCACACAACAGCAAATATGAATGCTAAATGCAAACCTCTAAACTTAGATGTTTTTTTTCCACTCTCCAATTATCCTCCTTTCTTGATCAATCCTTTCTGAAATCCACAGTTCTCACAATAGGACGAAAGGTCTCCAGAAACACACTTAATAGGATCAAATTACACATCATAGCAAAAAAAGCATTGAAAAAAAAATTATTCCAATAATATCAATTTACATTCAAACAAAAACAAAACATCATTCCATTGTTCTTAATTCCTTTATACAGAAAACTACTCTCTTCGCTTCTTCTCTTCAGAAATTCTACTAAAAAATAGTCATGATGATCTCATTCTCATATACCCACCAACATCTAATCCAAATCTATATCCATGTAATCCAAAGAAAGAAAGAAGGCTGAGTGCTTGAGTTGCATGAGGCTGAGTGCTTAACCAACTGACTAGCCTAGTGGAATGACTGTTGAAGCTTGATTGGCCTGATTGAATGACTGTTCAAGGCATTTGGATATAAGCAAAAAGGTAAAGAAAATGTAACAAACTGAAATGGAGGACAGGAAAAAAAGAAAGGATAAAATCAAATATTAATGCTCTATGATATTTACCTGATCATAGTTCTAATCAATAAATACGGTAAAAGCCTTAGGCCATGCTACAAAGGACCCACTCCCAACTTCTCCCAAAGTAGAATGATAATGGTCCGGGTAAGGTAGGTCGACATCTCCTTTATCAATGACGTCAATTGTAATCTTGTACGCATTTTCTAGAAGAGGTTTACAATGAATGAGCTGGGTACCATTACCGATATGAGCCCTTCCACGAGCAACAATCTCTTGACGCCATGACATCAAGTTGCATGGCTGCAATCTCATTGAATGATTATTGCTCCCTCCTGTATTGGAAATTGCAACAGACTCTGTCGTCTTCGATGTAAAGAAACTGCTTGCTTGGGATCCTGAAGGCATGCGCTGCTGTAATAATATTTTAAAGCATTATTCAAAACTACTTTCAATGCAAAAATATTAAAAAAAAAAACAAAAAACTCCAATGACTTCAATATTACTTTACCTCAATCAGTTGTTTTATACCACTAAGTTCTTTGAAAATGTGTTTTTGTTCTTCAATTATGCAGTTTACTTGGGACTCCAGATTCTTAATTGCTGATGATTGCCCAATAACTTCTTTTTCCTTGGCAGCTAGTTTTTCAAGAACAGCAGAGGATCCTATAATTTGAGTTCTTGAGACGTTGCCAACACCTCGAACACGACCCTTTGTATCAACACCAAATACCTGAGCCAAGGGATCGTTGAGGATGTTATATGAATCTACTTCATCTTTCTTGGAAAGTAGTTCTTGTATTATTTTCTGTCAAATTCATAGGGTACAACAAAAATGAAAATCACATTATTAGAATACTATTGCCTTAATTTTTCTACCTTAAATCATGTGAGCAATACAAACCATTAGATGGTCAAACATGTAAAAACTGCATTAATTTAATGTTTCTAACCACTCTCCGTGATGTAAACAATGCCTTTATTAACTATAATAACCGTTTACACACATTTTGACAATCATGGGTTAAACAACACTTCTATACCAATAGAACTCATGACTTTGCATAATACCATTTATAATACATTTGAACCATTTACACATATGAGAGTTTGCATAACACAATAACATGAGAAAATTGAACTCACCATAGGTGAAGACACAGTATTAGAGACAGAACCATCTTTCCTTTTATGAGCTTCTACCCACACTTCAGCCCTAGATAGTGGAGGGTCATCCTCCTTCCTTTGGCGTTTCTATATTTGCATAAATTTCATATAATCAGTTTTTAAGCAACAAATCACTATTACATTTATGTTATGAACAAATGCCAATACTTACCATTTTCTCCTCTAGTCTTGAGTGGCCATACCTGCCGCTTGTATGATATATGTTCAACTTATTCCTCACATCTGTATTTTTTATCCGTTGTTCTATGGTTTTGGGACTCGAATTCTGTTTGATGAAAGTTTCCCAATCTTCTGGCCTAACTCCAGGAGGACGATTGCTCAATCTACCTTCATAAGTTGGATGGGGATCAAGGTATTTCTTTCTCAATTTTGTCTTGTACTTCCTCATCATGTCAGACATGTTCTTAAGGCATTGACCTTTATAGGATTGAGGAACAACATATTCATCCTAAAAGAAATTATCAAAAAGGTCAAATAAAAAAAGATTCAATATTAGCATTCATATGCCAACTTCTAAGTTTGCATTATCAATCTAAAAGGTAATTTCAAGTATATGTCTATCATCTACTTTATTTTATTAGTTAATGGTATTTGCACAAAAACATAGAAGTCATATCTCTACAAAATTGTAATTGTCTTTAAATAGTATAAGGATCATTCATACTACTTACATTTTGATTAAAGGAGTCTTGATTGGGCAATCTCTATTAAATTCAGATTTGTTTTAAGTTGAGCTTGACTTGAATATTTATAAGCGAGCTTGAATATTTTTCATGCCAAGTTTGTACTACGATTTTATATCTGGATGAGCTTCCAGAGCTGATCTTTCATGGTCTTAGGCACCGAACGCCAGTCCTTGATGGAAATGGGGACAATGGTGCGGATAACCTCTCCACATCTTGATGCCAAATGGATAGAATGATCTCCCACGGGTAAGCCATTATCATTGAATGTAATCACTGGCTTTTGTTTAGATAACATAGTTAGACATGCATTATGCTCCTCCGCCATCCAAACACCTACGTCTTAAATGACTTGATGAAACAAAGCATAATCAATTCATAGTCATCAACATTCAATAAAATTAATAAAAATATATATTTGTAAATGAATAAGGCAATATTTGAACATTAACATATTCAAGACACCATAATCATGAAAATAATTAAGGCACCATGAGCTTAAGCATGAGTGTAAGCATAAAGTCCATATTTCAAATTATCAATATGTGGATAAAACCATTAATTCATCTTCATAGTCAAATTTGTTACATGTCCAGCTCTATAATTCATAGTCAAATTCTTTTAGTATGTCTTCCAAATTTGCTCTTTCGCCATTAAAGGAAGAAAAGAGACTAGGATCTTCAAGTGCATCAACATCTTTTGTTAATCTCTTTGGTGCCATTAGAACAACAGACCATCCAGGCCTTGTCTGATCTTGAGAGTAGAACACCTGCCTTGCTTGACATACCAATATGAATGGCTCATCTCCTTCCTTGTCTTTTCCTTTAAATTTCTCCATGTTCACCATTGTCAAATTTGTATCAGGATCAACAATGCACCCATTGATCCTATCCTCTACTCTAAACCAATCACAATAAAATACTGTTTGACAAAAATCAATGTAATTCAGCTCGATTATCTGTCTTACAACTCCATAATAAGTGGTCTCATCTTCCTTGTAATTCTTGTCTTTAGCACTTGCCTTGAATTTAGTGATGGCATTCATTGAAACCCGCTATTTTGTGTTGACTTGTTAGTCTCATATTCAATTGGAGAGAATACAAATCCATTAACACGATATTTGTTATAATATTTTGCCTTAAACATTGGGCCATCTGCGAGTCGTTTCAGAGTTTGATTGCCCTCGATAAATTCCATCTGCATATAAACATTGGGATTTCATAGTACTCAGCATATACAAATAGTCACTAATTATCCAATACATAAAATCTAATAAATAATTAAAATAATACCTCCTTCCTCAACCAACTGATGAAATCAGGCTCATTGTTCTTAAACACACTGCCCTTTCTTTTTTGTCCCTTCGAATTGTTTGTTCTTAGATACATTTTATATTTCCTGTATCAATGACAAACACATTATTATATATATTTATGTACATGTTATCTAATTACTAGACTAACAAGTTTAAAAAACTTCACCCACTCATTCTTGCCAATCCGCAATTCCATCATAGTAATTCAAAACCCATCTACGTACTTGTTGATGTTGTGTGTTTGTTAGGTACAAAATTTTGCCTTTATCCAAGGGCTCTTCATCGCACATACCTTCCTCATCTAGGAATCTTTGACGCGTCCTCTTGTGACCACCTTTATCACCATCTGGCATGTATTCCATACAGTACAAAATAGACTCCTCTACAATGTAGCGCTCAGCAATGCACCCTTCAGGATGTGCTGCGTTCTTTACATATCCTTTATAGACCTTCATTAACTTGTTGAGAGATTTCAAATTAGCACTATATTATACCATTCAAAAGACATCTTTGGAGTTAGAACTTTACCGTTCAAAAGGATACATCCAATGAAATCTAACTAGACCGCAAGCTAATGCTTTGTTGGCTAAATGCACCATGAGATGAACGCTAATTACAAAAAACGACGGTGGAAAGAATTTCTCCAAGATGCATATTGCAATGATAAGCCATTTTTTGGCAGCAATAATACTATCTGCACTAATTGTCTTTGAGCACAAGACATTAAAGAAGTTGCAAATTTGTTGAATAGCACCCTTCAGCGTTTTATGCTATGTTAAAGCATGTTGTAGCAAAACAGGTAGTAATTGTTGCATTATGATATGGTAATCATGTGATTTAAGCCCCTTCATTTCAAGATTTTGTAGATTCACATGATGTTTAAACCTCGAACTATACCCTTCTGGAACCTTCAAGTCATGTAATGTACGATAGAATAATTCTTTCTCCACACAACGTAGCGTAAACGGTGCCTTTGGTTTAATAGTCTTACCATCCGATTCTTGTAACCATAGCTCTTTTCTAATGTTCATTCGCCTTAAATCTTCACGTGCACTTGTGTTATCCTTTGTTTTATTTTTGACATCTAAGATCGTCGACAAAAGATGTTCAGCAACGTTCTTCATAACATGCATCACATCTATATTATGACGAATTGGTAAATCCTGTTAAAGCATATTAAAGAAAAATGGTTAGCTATCTATTCATTAAGATGGATGTATAAAAGATATAATGCCAAAGTAAGTAAAATCACCTTCCAATATGGTAGGTCAAAAAGAATCGATCTCTTGTACCAAGCAGTTATATTATTGGTCAACTCATCATCACAACTTTTTCGTTTCTTCACCTTTGATTTACTAATATCCATCTGAATATTCGCTACCTTGTTAAGAACCTCTAAACCACTCAATCGACGAGGAGGTCTTCCTTCCTCTGTTTTACCATTGAAAGCCGCTTTTTGGGTCTTGAAAACATGATCAGTAGGAAGGAATTTTCAATGACCCTGATAGGAGTACTTCATTCCACTTTTAAGGCATTCAGCAACGGTTCCCTCAGCACAAACTGGGCAAGCATATTGTGCATGTGTTACACAACCTGATAAACTCCCATATGCAGGAAAATCATGAATTCCTCACATCAACATAGCTTTCATATTAAAAACTTCCCTCGAATGAGAATCATATGTCTGCACTTCATTAAGCCATAATTCCTTCAACTCATCAACCAATGGTTGCAAGTAAAGATCAATGACTTTACCTGGTCCTTTTGGACCTGGTATCAATACTGTCAACATTAAAAATTCTCTTTTCATGCACATTGAGGGAGGGAGATTATAGGGCACGATAATGACAGGCCAACAACTATAAATACTACTAAGATGTCCAAAAGGATTAAACCCATCAGTCGCAAGTCCTAAACGGACATTACGATGTTCCTCGGAAAAACTTGGCCACTTGGTATTTACTACCATCCAACTTGATGAATCAGATGGATGACGCATAACACCGCTATATTTTTTCGGTCGAGAATGCCAAATCATTTGCTCCGCTATCCATGGCACACTACACAACAAAGTATACAATTAATTAATTAGTTATGGATTGTAATATTCCAATAGAAAATAGGATGACCTAGAAAATATATTTAACTTTGAAATCTAGCCTGTATAGCCTCTGCAGCCTAGGTGTCAAAGGAAAATATCTCAAAACCTTTGATGGAACTTTAACACTTTTCTTTTTTGCCAAGTAATCTGACTTCCATCTGGATATATGACAGATTGGACAATTTTGCCTATCTTTATACTCTTTCCAGTAAAGAATGCAATTATTCGGGTATACATGTATACACTCATAGGTCATTCCTAATGAGTTGATCATCTTCTTAGCTTGATATGTGCTTTCTGGTAATGTATTTCCTATCGGTAGAAACTTCTTTACCAATTGAAGGAGATCATTAAGCTATTGTCTGACCAACCATTTTGTGCTTTTAAACTGTATAACTCAACAATAGCAGACAATTTTGTGATTTTCCTAGGACATGAAGGATACAAAGCTTGCCTTGCATCATCAAATAAAGACTTATATCTCCTGGCTTCATGGTCTTCTTGCCCTTGAAACCTTGGAGAATCTTCATTTAAATCTTCATTACTTGCGAGATCGTCCATGAGAGAATCAACATGTTCACCAATTCTCCCAAATGCATCATTTATAAGCTCCTCCATTCTAGGATACATGTCGTCCATTTGGTCATAAGACTTCGATGTCGATCGTTTCTCATTAGCTGTGTTAACACTTTCTCCATGAAAAATCCAATGTGTATATGACTGATCAATACCAAAAACGAGCAAATGGTCATAAATCAAGTTAAGGTCTATCATTCCATGCCCATTTCGGCATTTCACACATGGACAAGGAAAATGCTAAAATCCACCACCATTTTTCTTTACAAACTCAAAGAAATGCACAAGTCCATCCAAATACTCTCGACTTAATCTGTGTTTGGACATCCATGCTTTGTCACTTGGTAACGACATTCTGCAAAAGTAAAAGATTATTAACATTAACCCCTTGGTTGTGCCTATTCTCACTTAACCGAATCGCTTAAATTATAAGATACAGTGAAGCAGTCATCAACTTGTTCTTAAATCTTAAGATTAACCTGTAAATGGGATCCGTTACATTTATATGAATAATTTTCCTTATGATTCGATACAAATAGTAGGATTTGGAATACAAATATTAGGATTCTAGCATGCTGCAATCAAACTTCACAGTGCAATATAAGATGCTTGACCATCTATTCCAAGAGCACATCTATACTAAACTAAATTGCTTGCCTTTGAGATGATTTTTGTGAAGATGTCATATAGGGCTATAGACTAGCCAGGTTCCAGAAAGATCCAATGACTTTAAAATTGTTCAAACTGGCTGGGATCAAATCTAAGCTTGCTTCAGATCCTCACACCTAAGCCCGAAAGCTGCCTTGGGAATTTGGCAATCTTACACAGGAAAGGCATACTTTTTCATTGGAAAAAAAAAATAACACAAGAAAAAGGTCAGAAAGCAGTGATAGGCAACAATCAACATTAGTACAGTGTGTGAGAAAACAAAAGGGAACCACCATGCAACAGAACTACTACCTTTGAAACGCAACAACTACAATTGATACACAGGCAATGTCATGGCATGGTTTACTGATATAGTTGTCATTTATCAATACTGCTGCGATGTGCACTTTGTTTTCCTGCTAAATTGTGGCCATTTCTGTGTTCCACTTTGTAAAGGCAGAACATATCAATAAAAACTAATTTTCAGTTCAGAGTAATCATTTCTAACTTAGGTAAAAACCATCATACCAATACAACTGAAGCATAGAACCAAAAGAATTAATACCATGGAAAAGGAGATATTCAACTATGACATAATCTGATTTATACCTGCATTATTCCCAATCAGCATTGAGGAAAGCATAATAAAAATTTTTCATCGATGCCAGCATATTACACGACAAAGACAAAGGGCTCAAACCATGAACAATAGCATAAACCCATTGTTTCTTTCAAATCTGTTATCTATCAATATACATAACCCAAGCGCCAAAACATAAAGCAATCAAATCAATCAAACATATGCATCTACAACTATGAAACATTCCCAAATCCAAAAATCACATTCGAATCGCACTAACAGGTGAACGCCCTTCAATATCGAGCTCTTATTTCATGCATACCTTCCCCAGCCACAATAACACAAGGAATCCACCAAAACCCGAACAAATCACCAAAAAATCGACGAGATCTCTTAAAGCGATTCCATAAAAGGATAAAAACAACAGGAATCGAGCAATTAAACGGCAAAAAGGTAGCAGCACCTTCCGAGATTCCAAACAAAACGATGAAAAACCTAACACGAACCTAAACAAATGACATTTTCAACGGATCCACCACGGGATCACCAAACCGAGATCCTGAGATCCTGACTGTCAAAAACAGGCGAAATCTTTTGCGATTTCATCATTCGAAGCAGAGAAAACAGAGATCAATCGATTGGAATAAAAAAACCAAACAATAAAAAAAAGAACAAATCAACAAGATCATCATCATCATTATCCAAAAAATGAAAACCCTAGAATCAAACCCGGTCACCTTGTTCAAAAGTTGAAAATCTCTAAGAGAAACCCTCATTTGAAAAGCTCCTGAAATCGAAAAATCTTGAGAGAAGGCGAAGAACAGTGGGAACGGATCTGCCCCTTGCCTTTTGCGAACAGATCTGTGGGAGTTGTCGACGATGCGAGTGTCCCTAGCGACGCGATTGTAGTCGTCGACGATGTTAGCCTTAGCGAGAATAGACGAAGAGCAACAGCGTAGACGAAGAGCAAATGACGATAGGGAACAGTAAATCGCTTTTTATTCTTAAGTGGGCCTCGCTCAGAACGGACCAAACCCGTCTCACTTAAAGAACGGCCCAAAACCGAGCCCATAATCCGTTCTTAAAACCCATTTTTGGTGTAGTGTAACCAAATTAATAAAGGTCCCTTTTCTATAAAAGAAAAACTGAAAGGGATTAAAGTCTTGAGGTAGATCTGGATCTCCACCATAAAAGGGTGAAGGAAGGTGAAAGAAAAAAAATATTTTTTTCTGCTTTTATTGCACTTTGTTAAAATAAAATAACAAATGGTAAGGAGGGCCTCGCACTGTGCATAGAAGCAATGTGCTCATATCCACTATGCTTCTGTGCACAGTGCCGTGCGCAGAAACACGAACAGGGGACTAGATGGGCCTGGACTTGGATGGGTCAGGTCTAACCTACGGGTCAGGCCTAATGGATGGTGTGGGTTGGACCTACTGACCCATAGGCCCTCATGAACTTAATATTTGGGTTTGGATCGCGTTTGACTTGTTTGGCCTAATCTAGCTGATTAAACTAGGCCATAAACTTTTTGGGTCAGTTCAGGTCACACTGACCCAACCCATTCAATATTAAGAATAAAGAGTGGTGGACCTGATTTTGGATTTAGGGGGCCTTATGATAGTCAATTGAAAAAAGTCGGTCATTATTTTACTATTCAAAGTTAACTTTGGCAAATGAAAAATTGTATTGCATTTACAAAATGTTTAATTACATCAACTTTTTGTCATCAAAAGTTACTAGAGAAACATTTGATCAGAGTCATTCAAACAAACATACCACTCCACTTGAATGATCATACACATGGATAGAGCCGCAAAAATAGACACATTAAAATGATAATCAGCAATATTTTTTGTTTCATATATTTTAAAATTTAATGGATTTTGAGAATTTGTGAAATGCATCCAAATAATCCAAAATGCATTTAAACTAGTGAATGTATTCATTTACACATGTAAAAATAATGTAAAATTTTTATGGGGACATTATGTAAAATTATTCCATTAAGAAGGGATTGTGTGGAACACATTTGGTGACATTTGAACAATTTCATTTTTAAGGGGTCGGTCAATACCATTAGTGGGTAGTAGAAATTAAATCAAGAAAAATCGTGCTTTATGACACTTCAAAATTAAAAAAAAAATTGCAAGGATCATCCCATATATGAAAAATGAAAAAAAGGAAATATATTATAGTGGCGATCTAGGGCAAGTCTATCTAAGCTAACACATATCTAAGCTAACACATACTCATCCTTTTCATGAGAGAGTTAGAGAGAGGATGGTACTATTCATTCATTCATTCCCCATAGATACAAGACTACCAACAGATTCACCAAAAAAAGAAAAAGACTACCAACAGACCATTATTTGGAAGAAACAATGATAGGAAAGAGAGGGGGGGTTTGGGCAGATTGGTGTTCTAATTGGAAAAGTGATCAACATATCAAGTTTTTCAACTTCTTTTTTTTTTTTTATTAGTATTGCTAACATCTCCTAAACTCACAACCTTATGGTTGCAACAATGAGCACATTCCATTTTTGTCATGGCTCATCTTATTGACTTCTTGAACTTTTCAGCCCAAGTCTGGGCAACTACAATTAATCACACTGATGGATGTCTAAATAAGGGTTGTGTAACTCGATCACGATCACCAACAAAATGAACCTGAGCACTGTCATCTACATCCTATCTTTTGCACTAAAGAAAAGTATATATATAAGAAACTTTCCTTTTTCAACCAAACACTAGCATCTTTTCCACATGTTCTTAATAACTGTCAACACATTATAAATATAAAAAATTTAATTTTTTTAAATCAATTATCTTTGTAAACCTTATCTTTTCTTAGTGACACTAAAAAATCGGAATTGATGATTTTCATTAGAATCCCATATAGAGGTTGTTCATTTCCATTTTTCCATTATGGACTAAAGAATGAAAGAAGAAAAGGAAAACAAACTATCATTTGCATGGTTTCATTAAAAGTCTGAAAACAAAAAGAAATATGCACATTAAAAAGAGGGAAGTCTTTGCGTCAATTTGGATGAAGAGAAAAGATGGAGAAAACATAGGAGAGAGAGTCAGAGAGATAGGTAGATAGAGAAATAAATTAAGAAAGAGGGAGAGCATAGATGAATACTGATGCCAGGATAGAGGTGGAGGGTTTGCCGATTTGGAGATTTTCTAGAGAGGCGAAGGGAGATTGGGAAATGGGATTTTTTGAGTTGGGAAAGGGAGGTGGGGGATATGGGGGTTTTTTTTTTTAAATGGGTGCCGGACCAGATCATACTTAGGGCCTTAATGGGGCTTATTAAATTTTAGAGGGGGCTTCAACCTTCAGCCAGGACAAGTAGGTCCGCACCTAAGAAAAAATATAGTACATAAAGAAATCTATTGAAGCTTGTATAGGGCCTTTAAATCTTACGTACATCTGCTAATTCTAACTTATCTAAATCATCAAACCAAAATGAGAGAGATAATAGAAAAATGATTGAAATTCCAAAATTATGGATGGTCAGAATTTTTTTTAAACGATATCGGACATATTCGAACTCGGATTTCGATCCTCTTTCACCTATGTGTTGATAATAGTGAGATCAATATTTTGACCGGATTGGATGAATGATAGATAATTTATAATCTTTTCATAATAGTTTACATGTATAAGTTTAGTCTCTTTATACTACAATTTAACATGTTTATCACATTTCTGCATTACATATTGTGTTTGGTTAAATTGTAACCACTTTTTTAACAATTGTAATAGGCAAATCATGCTTACATTCCTTTATATGTATATATATATTTTGAATAGGTTAAGAATTGATAGTCATTCTCAACAACTTTACTATTTCTAAAGATATGCATAATATGATATCTGAAACTAAATAAAAAAAACCATTATAATCAAGTCTTGACATAGAAGTTAAATTTTTAAAAATTTGGGGAACGAAGAAAATGTTACTTAAGCCAATGACAAATCATGTGTCCAGCACTTAACTATAAGTGCGAAAGCTTCAACAATAGATTCCTTCCAATTCCCCATTATGATAGTCATTTCTCCATTATTTGGGTTTTGGCTTATAAGGACTCTTTGCATACAACCAAATACATGGATGGTTGCACTTGAGTCAGTTAACCAAGAATTTGATGGAACATTTTCTTAGTTGCTTTTATAATAAATTAAAGATATATTTTTACCTTTATTTTCAAACTAGCTTTTCCTTTTTAAGCAATCATTTTTGAAGTGTCATTTCTTTCCAAAAAAAAAAAAAAAAAAGAAAGAAAGAAAAAGAAACATTTCTTTTGTGCCACTTCCTCTTTCATTTGTGACTTTGCAATCTCATTATTGAGCTTTTTCTTATTCTTGCTTTTACCCATGAACTTATTTTGATAAACAAATGAATTGTCATTTGCCCTTAACCTTTAGCCTCATTTCTTCGTGGTCCACTCTAGCAATCATCTCATTGAGTGCATACGGGTTAGAATTTGATTATTTGACACCTTAAATGGGCTAAATATAGGATAAAGAGAGTTAAAAATAAACTGGATAAGATATTTGTCAAACACACTCATATCAACTTCCTTTAATTTTGAAGCTTTGTGTGCAATGTAAAGGATATGCTCTGTTTTCTCATAGACATTGTACTTTATATTTGAATGGCAGCTAATCAAAAAAGCTCTTATGGCCTTGCATGTCACCTCAAATTGCTTTTTTACTATATCTAATAAGTCCTTTGCTTTGTCTTTTCTTATGATGGAACCCCCTTATACTCTTATTAATTGAGTTTAGAATTATCTACAAGACCACCCTATTTAGCCTTGACACATTTATTGTATTTTGACCTTTTAGCGGTGGGAGTTTCGTCTGAAGAAGTAGGAGATATAGGCACATCGAAGGCAATCTTTAAGTAAAGAAAAGTAATAGCAAACATAATCATGTCCAATTATTTAAAGAATTTTGATCCGTCCAATGTTGGTATGGTTCCTAATGTTGAAAGTGATGCCAAAAATCTTGTTGCTAATTCCATCGCACGCATTTAAGAAAATCGATGACTGGCCAATTTTGAGAACGGTTTCCAAACTTTCCTTGAATGCCTCTATTTCTTGTCTAATTGATGGAAAACAACAAATCATTAGTGGCCAGGAGAGTAACTCAAAGGTCTAGTTTTATAGAGAACCTTTCCTCCCATCAAGGATATGGACCCTTGGGTCACTTTTTTGGCCATTGATAATTCTTGATTTTCCATCAATTAGATAAGAAGTTGAGATGCTTATGGAAGTCAGACATTCTCTATTGATGTTGACCAGTCATAGATTTTCTTAGATGTGTGTGATGAGATCAGCAACAAGATCTCTGGCATCACTTTCAACATTAGAAATCATACCAACATTAGATGGATCAAAATGGTTGGACATGATTATGCTAACTATATTATCTTTTTATAATTAGAGATTGCTTTTGATAAGCTTATGCCTTCTATTCCTTCGGAGGAAACTCCCGCCGCTGAAATGTTAAAATACGATAAATGGGTCAAGGCTAATAGGGTGGCCTAGCAGATTATCCTAAACTCAACTGCTAAGAGTATAAGGTGGTCCATTATAAGAAGAGACAATACAAATGACCTATTAGATGAAGTGAAAAGGCAATTTGAGGTGACATACAAGGCCATATGAGCTTCTTTGATTAGCAACCTTTCTAATATGAAGTACGATGTGACTAAGAGAATAAGAAAGTATATCTTTTCCATGGCACACGGGTTTAAAATTAAAGGAAGTTGATGTGAGTGCGTTTGACAAATATCTCACCCAATTTATTTTTAATTCTCTTCCTCCTATATCTGGCCCATTCGAGGTGGCATATAATAAAAGTCCAACCCTGTAGGCACTCAATGAGATGATTGCTAGAGCGGACTACAAAGAAATGAGGCTAAAAGCTAAGGGGCAAATAAAAGTTCATCATGTTTCTCAAAATCAGTCTAAGGGTAAAAGCAAGAATAAGAATAAGACCAATGATACGATTGCAAAGTCACAAATGAAAGAGATAGTTGCACAAAAGAAATGCTTTTTCTGTCAAAAGAAATGACACCTAAAAAATGATTGCTTGAAAAGGAAAAGCTAGTTTGAAAATAAAGGTAAAAATTTATCTTTAACTTGTTATGAAAGCAACTTAGCAAAATTTTCATCAAATTCTTGGTTGATTATCTTTGATGCAGCCATTCATGTATTTGGTTGTATATAGA
This sequence comes from Sextonia rubra, assembly GCA_037013555.1. NCBI lineage: Eukaryota > Viridiplantae > Streptophyta > Magnoliopsida > Laurales > Lauraceae > Sextonia > Sextonia rubra. The sequence continues at coordinate 8,761,038 of JASUAD010000007.1, read as the reverse complement.
GATTCTTTAGAAGCGATAATGCAAATGATGGAGAAAGGACTGTCATAATGGGTAATTGGAAGGAATTTGGAGTTGAAGCTGTTGGCACTTATAGATAAGTGTTGGACACATGACTTGTCCTTGACTTAAACACCATTTTCTTTGTTCCCTAGATTTCTAGAAATTTAATTTTTGGGTCAAGATGCAATTATGATGGTTTCATATTTAGTTTGGGACATGATGTTTTGCATATTTCAAGAAATAATAAAGTTGTTGGGAATGGTTATTTGTGTGTTGTTTTATACATATTGAAATTAAATTGTATCTATAAGCAACAAGTAAACACACCGCACATTAGTTGTGAATTGAATGTAAGCGTTAAAAGAGAAATCATAATGATAATTCTTCACAATTGTAGCATATAAGACTTGGTCATATCTTGAAAGAGAGAATGACAAGACTAGTGAAGAAAAAATTATTATCAAAGCTAAATTTCACTGATTATGATATTTGTGTTAATTGTATCAAAGACAAACAAACCACCACAAACAAGAAAGGTTCCATGAGGAATTTTGGCCATTTAGAATTAATCTGTGTGGATATATGTGGAAAATTCACATACCTTGTTTTATAGGAGAATAATATTTCACCATCTTTATAAATGACTACTCTAGATGTAAATATGTTTATCTGATTAAAGAAAAGTTAAATGCCTTAAGTGTCTTCAAAATATTTAAGGCACAAGTAGAAGAACAACTAGATAAAAAGATCAAAGTAATTAGTTATGACAGAGGTGTTGATATTACGGTAGGTACACTGAAATGAGCTATAGCCCTATTCGATTCACCAAACTTCTTAAAGAAGAAGGTATTATTGTCCAATATACAATGCCTGAAACATCTTAGCAGAATGATGTGGTTAAGAAAAGAAATAAAACTCTAATGGATGTAATCAAAAGTAGAAGTATAGTTAGTAATACCAGTTTACCCAGATCATTGTGGAATGAAACACTTAACATAGACATGTACATACTAAATAGGGTCCTAACAAAGCGGTTCCTAAAATTCCCTTCGAGTTGTGGAACTATAGAAAACCCAATCTAAACTTTTTTTCAAGTGCAGGGATGTTCTTCAGAAGTGATAATTTTCAATCCACATGAAAGAGAATTAGACCTTAAAACCACAGGTGAATATTTTATAGGATGTCCGTACGGGTCTAAGGGATACAGGTTTTAGTATCTTGACTATAACTAAAATCATAGAATAAAAAAATGTAAAATTTTTAAAAAATCAAGAGAATAGTGAGAGTGTTAAAAATAGAAATATCATTTTTAAAGAGATTAGGGACTATGATAAGTCAACTGATAAGGAAAGTAGGATCATTGTTCCGCTTGACATTGTGATGAGTGATTATTAAGAGGAATTAAAATTTACAATTTTACTAGATGGACATGAAGTTGAATAGCCCATCATCAATCCTTTCCATCAACAAAATAATGATTTCGTTCTAAATACACAACAAAGCATCAAAGTTCTTATGTCTTCAAAACCCTTATATTGATAAATATATGAAGCTTTGAAAGAAATTTTTTTTTTTAAGTTTGGATGTTGTCAGAGTGAGAGAATGCTGCACTAGTGTGGTCAACTGGACCAAGTGGGAGATGTTAGACCATTTATTTTATGGCCCAATAAACCATATAGGTTAGTGTTAAGTCCATAAAATTACACATTAATTGCATTATTTTATATAGAATTATGAACTTAATTAGGATAAATGCATTGTTTTCACTTAATTTCATAATTTTATGGAATCGAGATTTAAAATTCAGAATTTCAAGTTAAATCATCCTATTTTCAGCACAATTTCATGAAAATTATGATTCGATGCACTTTTTCAAACTTGTGAGAAATCCTAGTTTAATCAGGACTCTTCTCGAAGGAATCCCATTACATCGGGACTCTTAATCATTTTTCAATTTAAGTTTCTTTTTGTAGGAAATGTAAATACTGGGACCAATAAGCTTGGAAAAAAATTTGATGAAGAATCCTGATTGAATTAGAAGACCTTCTAGGGCCCACTATCTAAGTATGTGGGATGTCCACATGAGGGGTCCACATTGGTTGCAATTTTGAATAATTTGAATTATCTTTTGGATCATTCGAGGAAGGTTCCAAGATGATGCCTTAGAAAGCAGATAATTGCTGAAGTCTCAGTGATAAAAAGATAATGGAAGCAATCCATACAGCGCCATCGTCTCTTTAGATTTAAATTTGAATTTGTACGAAGATGTCATTATCTTTGGAGATTTAATCCAAGTGGGAGATATAGAGATAAATCAGAAAAGAAAGGTGGAAAATTCAAAACATAGGAGATGTCCCACAACCTAGGATGTCCAAGGTGGGGCCCACCCCCATTGTTGCATATTTTTTGTGTCCCATCTCATCCAGTTCTGAAGATCCTGCACCTTTTGAGATTTATTGGCACATCTCATGTGGGACCACAACTGAAGATAAAGCATGGAGAACAAGCCTTTGTGACAAGAATTCTATTTTCAAAAAGCAAAAATCTCTCCTAACTCTCTACTTCTTGATGGCGTGGGAAACAAAGAAATTGTTGTTGAGGAGTCCCAATCTCTCTCTCTTCCCACCTCTTCTCTCCCTCTTCTCTTTTATTTTATTTTATGGCATGCCATGGGCGAACTTCGGTTCTTAAAATTTAAAAATAAAAACTTTAATTATTTATGCTTAGATTTGTGATGGTTTATGCTTATTTTTTATAGATAATATTTAAGCTTTTACGAAATTTTGAAGTAAAGGAAGTCTTGGATTTTTTATTTTTATTTAAATTAAAAATGGGTCTTTTGAAAAGACAAATTTTTTGAATTAGAAAATTAATTTGTTTCTAATCTAAGTAATAATTTGGGACAAGTTGGGATTAGTTCATAAACAAAGAAGATTGACACTTGTTGGATTCAAGATGCTCTAATCTTTTGCATATCTGATTTCTTTTATTTTATCTTACATTAATTGTTTTATTTTATTTTTAAATCCATTCAAATTTTGCTTGATCACTAGTTTAATAGTTTAAGTTTCATTTGAAGATTACTTGATTTTGGTTCCCTGTGAGTTCGACCCATGCTTTCCATTGTCTCTTTTTTACAGCTGTGCACTTGTGGTTAAGTTACATTAAAATTCGCATCAAGTTTTTGACATTGTTGCTGGAAAACCAATTTTAAGCAATCTTTAAATCTGAAATTTTAAATGGTAGTTGTCAAATTCCACTCCAATAAGTGTAGGGCTCACCATCATATTGATTATTATAAAACAATTAAATTTTTAATAAATTTTATGATGACATGTTTAACTCTTATTGAAATGAACTTTTGGTGACGGCCATACATAACGTCCATGTTAACAAGTAAAGACAGCAGAATGATCAAATAAAGAGAAAATAAAAAAGGATGCTGTCAAATCAAAAAATTCTAAATAACAAAAAATCATGACCTTTTGTTATGGAGTGACATGAGAATGTATGTTTTTTCAAAAGTGAAAGTAATTTTTAAAATTAAGTAGCTTTTGATTTAAACCCTCTCTTTCATTTTATCTTAAAGTGATCCTTCACTTCATTATTCTTGGTAATTTTTAAAATTAAGTAGCTTTTGATTTAAACCCTCTCCATCATTTTATTTTAAAGTGATCCTTCACTTCACTATTCCAACAAGTGAATTATGAAACGATTAAAGTGAAACCATCCGAGGTCTGAAGTCCCTGTGAATTCCTCCTCATTCAATGGCCTCAGAATATCCGGGCATCCAGGGGTCAAGACAAGAAAAGAAGACACATATCAGCAAGGATTGATTTCGCTGGTGAATGAGTTCCTCTCTCTCTTCCGTCGCGGCCACTCGTCTTTGATGCTTATCGTTATCTAAAAACAGATGACCCCGCCTTATCCACTGTCATGTCCTGAATTTTTTTATATTGGGCCACACCGGTTGTCGGGTTTGAGTTGGGTTAAGAGGGTCAGATAGATTGATTTAACACAAGTGGGGCCTGAGTTAATGGACCCTGTTTGGGCCAGAGGACTCTTTTTGAAATTTCTTAAAACCCACTAGAAAGCAGGAGGCCCTTCTTTGTAATTTAGAAAAACCCCCTCTTTTATATAAACTCTACTCTTAGGGTTTTCCCCCATTCTCCAACCCTCTTCTTTTCTTCTTCAACCAAAACCCTAGAGGCTCTCTAAGGGGGAAACCAAGGTGGGCTCTTCCAAGTTTTGATCTTCAGATCTACTTTGGCTTCAAGATCCAGGCAAGTGGATAGCTAAAACAATGATTTTTGGTTCTTGCAATATGTTTTAGTTGCTTGTTGATTTACACACTTTGTGCATGACTTCTTCTTATTGGGTTAATGGCTTTTAGAGGGTAATAGTGTGATTTGATTTTCTTCCAAAAATTATAAGGGAGATTGATGTTTGTTTAAAAAAAAAAAAATCTATTCGGTGCAGCCGCTGCTTGGCAGCAACTGCCGCTGGGCAGCAGCAGCGGTGCCTGGCAGCAGTTGCTGCTGGGTAGCATCTGCCGCCTGGCAGTAGGCCAGGCTGGCTGGGCCGGGCCAGCCTGGGCCCGGGTGCCGGTCTGGGCCCGTTAGCCCATTTTCTTTTCAAAAAATATATATATTATTAATATATATATTTATACACAATATTGCTTCTTATAAAGAATTAAAAGTTTATATTTTGATTAATGGTTTAGTATTTTAATGGAGATTATGTTTTATTAAATTAACTTTAATTTGATGTTATTAGAAACGTATCTTGGATTATTTATAAACTTAATTGAGAATTATGAGATTTTGATTAGTGTTCACTTAGGTTGATTGAAATAAACTAAAAATGTATTTGGTAGCGATTAAACCGTAAATAGAATGTATTTATAATTTTAAATTGGAATCTTAATTGAGTTAGATTTCAAATTGGGATCCGAAATTTGTACCCTCTATTTTGTATAAAATGATAATGTGTATTTGTACACAACAATGATATTAAGGAATTAATTATTTTCTTTCCCTTTTTTATCGTAACTTGATTTAACTTTGGATTCAGAAATTGAACATCTTTTACTTAATTTGTAAAACACACTAATTATATATAATTGGATTAGATGAATTATGTCTTTTAGGAATGTTAGTTGAATGTTTACATGAGAATTAGACTAAATGCAGAATGTGAATGTGAGGTTCGGGATGCACCACATGATAGGCACCAAAAGTAGTATATCGGCATCGTGGACTCATATTTCCATTGTAATAGAGAGTTAGTTCTCATGTGCATATTTATTTAACTTGACCGTTGGTGGATTAGTGCTTACCCTCAATAATTTGAATTGACACACGTTCATAATACACTTTCAAATTTAAGTACTCTAAATACTCAAAATGGTATTGGATTGAATGTTGGGATTGATGGTTTCATATCATGGTTCATTCTGCATCGATATATGTATGTATTTATAAATAAGTATATTTGTATATATATATCTGACCGACTGCAGTTCGGAAGTGGACGTACGCCATCGGGTCAGCGTATACTGTGAATAATAGTATACAGCTGTGCCTTCTGTTATTATCTGCAGGATTACCCGTTTCTGTTATTATCTGCGGGATTACCCGTTTTTGTTATTATCTGCGGGATTACCCGTTTCTGTTATCTGTATGCGGGATTACCCATTTCTGCATATTTATCTGCGAGGATACCCGTTTCTGCGCATTCATACCATTGGGGTTTGCATCTGATTTATTTTGGTTCATAATGAATATATCATTTAATTCAGTTGATTAATCCATTGTTGCAGCTTACCCTCTTGCCAGATTATGTCAATCTGACCCACTACTTTTGGGTGTCTAGGTTCCGTTGCCAGTGCCGAACCGAAGGGTCAGGCGACGCAGGAAATTCCGCCAGATGGCGGAGCTGTTGAGTGGAGCACCGATGACATCATCTGAGGTGTCCGAGTGAGGTGCTGAGTTCGAAAACTTTAAATTATGTAATAAGGCCATGTCTGGGCCATTAGTTTATTAATTTAAGTTTGGTTGTTTTGAAATTTTAACTCTAATTGTGATGCTTCGAAGCACTTGACTCTGGTCTTATTATTAATGAGATTGATTATCGTATTATGATGTAATATCCGTCTACGATGAGCACGGATTTTAGTTCTGCGTGTGATTATGGTTGCTTGATCACCAAGCATAGCCTTACGAAGGACTTCGATCCACCCGGAATTGGGGCCCGTGCTATTTATATTTAGAAAAATTTTAATTGGCCCCAATTCTCACACCCCTGGAACCGGGTTTGGATCCAGCCCAGTTTTGGGGGCGTGACATCCACATACTATTATATCAATAGGCGCATCGTCTGACCGACCAGCTTTATTCACTCCTTTGAAGTCAGAAACTTTTAATTAGAGTTTTCCAGTTTCTACAGGTGAGGCCCGGTGTTGGCAAATCCTAGCCATTGTTCTGATCTATCTCTGCTTGATATGTCTGCTGCCCCAAACTTTACTTTATGGAGTAGGATAAACTTAATTCAAACTCTGGCCACAGCTCAGCTCTGGTTGAGGGATTGCAATCTTTTTTGCTTTAGAAACATGCCCCTTGGTCCTCAAGTTATGAAGTATCACTTCTAGCTACTCGACCAGTAGCCTATCCTGGTTGAAGAAAGGGGAAAAGAGGGAAAAAGAGAAAAAGAGAAAAAAGAGTCTGGGCACAACACAAAGCAACCATCCGAGACGAATGAGTGGGTTTGTTTGCATCGTCATAAATTTTAAAAATCCATGGGCAAATGATTTCCAACAAAGGTCATGCTATGCTACTAATCTTTGGGAAGCTAATGTCTTTTTTATTTTGGCATCTTAGCTTCACATGATAGCTTAAGGCCATCTTCCTGCCATTTTAAATGTAAAGAGAGCCACGTGGGGCAGCTAACAAGAGGGGCAGTTAGTATTAGGGTGGAGCTACAATGGACATGTTAATAGTGGAGTTAAATATTTCACTTGACAACTTTGATACCCCACCCAATGCCAATGCTCCTTTTTTTATATGTAATGGTTTTTTTTTTCCATATGACAAATAGCTAGTTTATCTGTCACATTGGTTTTTCAAAGCCAAAGCTACAGGTAATACTAACGTAAAGATCTGACACTTTAGCTGTCTTTAACATATGAGGTTAATAGCTCCATTGAAATAATAAAAAGCATTCGCATCATGCATATGACGTAACAATACTACTTAAATCTCTATTAGAGATGGCCTAAAGATCAAATTCTTGTTCTTCAAGTTAAAAGTATCACCAAATAATCAGTGGTTGTCTAAAAGCTTTGGACTGTTGAAAATAAAACTGATTTGTGTGGATTGCTTGAAATAGCGTTGATCCAATAGAAACATTTATAAACACAAAATTTAGTAGATGTATGGCACATATGCTTTAATTGAAAATTTTAACTTATTATATTAGTAAATATAGTATAGGAAAACTAGTTATATGGTAAAACTTCTACAAACATAATTATTTAAAAAGTAAAAAAATTTAAAAGTCATCCGATCGATTACTTTAAAATATGTGATCAAAATTTGTCTACATTTGTTACTTGTTAAAGAGATAAAATTAGTTATGATTTCGATTCGAATGAAGAGAAAAATAGACAGACTCTCAGTATATAAATTCAAAGTTCAAACAGGTCTAAACATAGAAATGCAATGAGATTGACCAATGGGCTGTGCAACTTCATCTCTATCTCAATTCTCAAACATGGATATGATCGACTCTTGCCGACAGACACATCTACCACCTATGGACCCTCCTTTCCATTTGACCACAAACGTGGCACTAAATTTAAATCATCCAGCATCATATGATCGACACGTGTAATGATCACTTCAGGTCCACACACGTGCCCCTACCCCTCTGCCTATTTATACCTGAACATCTTCATGGCTTGCATATCCACACACCATTGGAAGATTATACACACAAAGCCATAAGCGTTTAGCCCATCTGAGTTTGAGTTTAGGGTTTTGATAGTTCTTAAAAAACATGGCAGACATGCGTTATGGTGGTTATGGGGATCCGACCGGCCAGACTGACGAATATGGAAACCTGGTTCACCATTCTGGTTCAGACATGACCCATGGGAATGGGGACCCGCCTCGTCGAACCGACGAATATGGGAACCCGGTTCAACATACCGGTCCGACGGGGGACCCGACTCGTCGAACAGATGAATATGGGAACCCGGTTCACCAAACCGGTCCGACCGGGGTGACGGGGTTTAGTACTGGTGCGGCCACTGGTGTTGGCCATGGTAAGCTTCACCGCTCTGGGAGCTCCAGCTCGAGCTCTGTAAGTATATTTCCTACACTAATTTGTATAACTTCCACTTTGACTCGGATGAGTTGACCCAGTGGCGAGCGACCGATCCAGGGCCCGGGTCGATTCTAGTCTTTTGAAACTCCATGAGACTCATCACTTATGTGGGCTATACTACACTTAACTTTACTATCCATTTAAAGTATTTTTTTTTGGCTGATCTATTATTTTTGTGTGCAATTGCCATTTTCAGTCAGAGGATGATGGGCATGGTGGACGTAGGAAGAAGGGATTGAAGGAGAAAATTAAGGAAAAGTTGCCAGGTGGGAAGTCCAAGGAAGAACATGGGCAGCCAGGCTATGAGGGTCATGAGCATGAGAAGAAAGGCATGATGGATAAGATCAAGGAGAAGCTTCCTGGCCACCACTAAAAGATGCCTCTACATGTTTTCTACTAAATAGTAGCAACCAAACTTGGAGTGTGTACATGTAATAATGATAATAAGGTTGTAGGTGCTGGGTGCAAGGAATGGTATTGGATGTTATGTTTAAGAGGGTGTATGCTTCTTATGCATGTAATAGGGGTGATGATCCTTGTGACATTTCCTTATAGAATTTTTATTTCTGTATAAGTGGGTACTTGTCTTTTCTGTAAAAACACAAATCCTTGGATGGTAATCTTAAATATTGAAGTGCTTGTTTGTAAGGACCAATATTAGTGATTTTTATAATAGGAAAAACAACTGAAATTCCATGTAAGTGCCTCTGCACAACCAATTATCACAACATATAACATAGTTACAGATGGGTAATAGAATCAATTTCAACTTTGGAAATCTGGAAGATGCATTTCCCAGAGTGAGATCGATGAGGGAATTGGGTTTTAAGGGAATGCAAAATCAGGCCTTCATGGACCATGGCAAACAGGTGGTAGGACTCAATTGGTCATTTATGTGAGCAACGATAAATTTTAGACCACTCTAATTCTACTTGTTCAAATTGGTACCGAGACACTATGTCGGAAAGCATAAGCACACTAGGGCATCAGGGCAAGCTGAGAAATTTCGAGAGCAACTAAATGGATATCATTCTACAGTTACATAGCAAACAGGCATTTTGATACTTTACATTCCCTTTGTTTAATTGTTTAGTTTTGCATATATTTCCCGACTACATAATTTGCCCTGAAGACATTAAAAAGCATTAAAGAACCACAGCACTTTGAGAGCTACTAAAAAGAAAGTGGTAGACAAATCATGTTGGGTTTATGTTTTGTATTTTGGGTTCACCAGATTGGTCCATAGGGTTAGTCTTGGATTGAGCTTTTGATTAGGGGTATTTTGGTGTTTGTATTGGGTTTTTTTAAGGGCTAAGAAAGAAGTTATATGCATGATGTAATTTATAATTTTAGACCTAAGCAAAAGAGTTTAATAAAAGAATAGAGTTTTCTTTTGGCCGGGGACGTATATATCTCATCGAACCAGGTAAACTTATCGTATGTGTGCTCTTGTGTGCTTATCTCTTTTTTGTGTGTGACTTTAATTGTTGATCGTAAGTTATGCACTTCCACACATGCACAACAAGTAGTATCGGAGCTTGGGTTGTGTGCCTTGCGATCTTTGAAAATCTCATTGAGATTGATCTCCATCTCACGAAAGAGAGGAGGTCGGATTTGCTCTGATCTCGGTGTATTGCGCATCACAGTCATGTTGATGAAGGGTTCATGTATTTTTTTGTTTGCATAAACTAAAGACATAAGAAACAAAAAAAACAATCTACAGTGATGCTAGGGTTTGGATTTGAACAGAAAAAAAAATAAGGGTTTCAAATTGTTTGATTGTTGAGGAAGAAGACCAGTGAAGAGGATCCAGAATCTTGGATCTTCCAGGTCTTGGGGGGGCATGCCTTGTTGCTACTGCCATCTAGCCGGAGTAGTCGCCTTGTTAGACACCTTTGCATCTCGCCACTTCTCCGTCGCCATTGACACACTGGACTTGAGGAAAGAGACTAATCTTGGTCTATAGTGCCTGAACCAAACAGGATCCAGTCACTTATTGCAGACACCAGGGAGAGGAAGGAGGAGAAGAGTGTGGGCCTAGTTTGTTCAGGCCAGGTATAGGTTGGGTTGGGTTAAGTCCTAACCCGTGAAGCCCAGGAAACAACACAGGTTACGGGTCGAGTCAGGTTGACCTAATCCGTCTGCAGAGCCCAGCCGGCTAACATGTGCAAGGCTGACATCAGCAGGTACGGTCAAAGCAATTTGACTGTGAATGGACGACAGAAACTTCTTTTTGCGATATCTTAATCATCCGGTGTTCGATCGGAGATCCGTTTATGCCCATAGACTCGTTTTGACCAGATTTACATAGTGGAAGAGGGAGATTGGCTGTTTAACGGTTAACGAGGAGGTTTGACCAATCGGAGCGTCGAAACTTGTTTCGGCGATATTGGAACCATCTAGACTTGAATTTTAGATTCGTTTCTTTTAGCGAGCTCGTGGTGACAAGATTTACTGTGTGGTGCATACATTTTGCAGGAATGGAAGAAAATCTGAAGTTGAAAAATTCAACTGTAGGAATGATTTCAGCTTATGGCGCATTAAGATGAATGCTTTGTTAGTTTAAAAGGAGCTGTAGAAAGCATTGAAAGAAAAGAATGCCCTTCCTGCAATGATGTCAAAAGACGAAAAGAAGTATATGTTGGAGAAGGCATATTGAGAGATTTTGTTATGCTTGAGTGATAGAGTGCTGTGAAAGATTGCTCAAGAGAAAACCGCTGCTGGGTTATGACTGAGATTAGAGAATCTGTACATGACCAAGTCTCTAATGAACCATCTGTATCTAAAGAAATGGTTGTTCTCTTTCCAGATGCAGGAAGGTATGTCTATTGATACCCATCTTGATGCATTTGATAAAATTATTGTGGATTTGAAAATTTTTAATGTTTCAATTGGTGATGAAGACCAAGCTATTATGCTATTTTGTTCTTTACCACCCTCATATGAGTATTTTGTTGATACTATGAAGTATGGTAGAGATATTCTGTAAAAAGAAGATGTAGCGGTAGCCTTGAACTCTAAGGAGTTTAAGAAAAAGGTTATGCCTGAAAACAATGATAACTTGGACAAGGGTTTGGTTGCAAGAAGAATAACAAATAACTTCAGTAACAGGGGCAAACATAGATCCAATTTTAAATCCAACAGAAAGAACATTGAATGTTATTATTGCCATAAGAAAGGGCACATTCGAAAAAACTGTCCTGATAAGCAGAGGAAAGGGAAAGAAATAGAAGATTCATCTTATGATAATTCAGTCAGTGTTGTAGAGAGAAGATTATGTTTTAGTGTCGATAATGCATTTTCTGTGATATCAAAAGGTATTCATTATCACGATGAATGGATTTTTGAATCTGGATGTTCCTACCATATGTATCCCAATAGGGACTGGTTTATCACTTATCTCGAGATCAACAGTGGTAGTGTCTTAGAGGGCAACGATATTGCATGTAAGACGGTTGGGACTGGAACAATCAGACTAAAGATGTATGGTGGAATTGTCAGAATATTGACAGAGGTTCGACATGTCCCTTATTTAAAAAAGAATCTTATTTCTTTGGGTGCATTGGACTTCGACGGTTCTAAGTTCTCAGCTGAAGGTTGAGTTATGAAGGTTGCGAAGGGTGCTCTAGTTCTTATGAGAGGTAGTAAAGTTGGAAACTTGTATGTTTTGTCTGGAAATATTATCTTAGGTGGAGCTACAGTGTCTTCATCAGGTGACCATGAATCTATTTCAATATGTTTAAGGCACATGCGTATGGGTTACATCAGTGAGAAGGGTTTGACAATGCCGAGCAAGCGAAATTTGCCATGTGGCACAAAGACAAGCAAATTGAATTTGTGTGAGAAATGCATATTTGGAAAACACATGTCATATTCTCCTCAAAATACAACTGGCTAAATTTTGGAGTTTAAACTAGAAACGTTACAATGTACTGCTTTGTAGGATGCTTGCAACATTGGTATTCTCTCTCCTCCTCGTTCAGAGGAAGATGAGATTTTAAATGATATACTTTTAACCTAAATGGATGTAGGTTCGGATCATGGTTCAACATTTTGGCGTTTGTTGTCATGGTCAATTGGATCGTATTTTTTTGTTGTATCCCAAGAAGATTTAAAAAGTATTTAAAAATTTTGTATTCTATTATAAAATGCTAAAACATGATATATCTTTTTCATTAGTGAACAATTTAAAGCAAAATATTGGTCCCTCTAAGTAATTATATTTAGTATCATCGCGTCTTATCTGAAATCTGTAAAGTCTATTAGGAATTAAATAGATTTACATATATATATTAAAATAAATTTTAATATTACAAAGTTTAGAATATGCATTGCAATCATAATTTTAAACTAATCATTAGTGTTAAATACTTTAAGCCGAGAAACTAGTAGTAGTACAGACTTATAATACTTAATTACTCAATCACTAAGTAAATTGAGGTGCATTTCAACTTTCAAGTAACAATTACTACTATATCAAGATTAATTAATTAATTAAAATAGCAGATTATGAACATGGGGCACATTATGCTTGAGGGAGGAAGTGATCATATGAGAATCTATCAAAATCTTGCAAATCACTTGAGTTTGGTGAAAAAGAAACTCGGAAAGGTTTATCACATAGTCTTAAGAAACTCCACAAATGATCTAAGAAAGGAAGAAATTAAGAAAACAGGGGAAAAAAAGTATTAACAAAATCATTATGAACCAATATTTTGATCGTTATTTTTAAATTAAATATCCATTCTTATGGACCGCTATGATCTTTATATTTGTTGTTATGACTGTTATGGACCATTATTATTATTATTATTTTGACACTGTGAACATTATTACTATTATATTGTAATCAATGTAACAATATATGCTGTTACTATTTCAAAATGGTTGTTATGAAATGGTAACAGCCGTTATTTTATACCATAGTTTGGATGCAGAGCCAACTTTGCCCTACAATGTTGATATAGTCTCTATTTGTTACAAGAGTACATAAATTTGTTGGTATGAATGAGAATGTAGATTTTCTGAGTAACCCCGACATTGCAATAGTGAGCCCCTTTCATTGTGCCACAAGCTCCACTCATGGATGAGCATGTAGATCAACATAGAGAGATGGGCTACACCTACATCAGAGAGGAGATTTTTTTTTTTTTTTTTTTTTTTTTTTGCGCTATTTGAGCCTTGGTGGGGATGGGGCCTTTAACCCTCTGGTGAGGAAGCCCTTGCCTGAGGCAGGAGGACTTTGGATGAGATAACTAGTCCTTGGGTGAGAAAAGGTTCCTAGTGAGCTTTAAACCCTTGTCAGGCTGGTAAGAACCAAACCTCTTACTCCACTGGAGTAATTTTTCCTCTTAAAGAAGAGAAATTAATTAAAAGTTTAAAAGTAAGGAAGTGATTTCCATCAAATACATTCAGAATTTCAAATGATTAATCAAAGATCAAATCCAATTAGAGATACTTAGTCTTATCTCTAATTTAATTGTAACTTAAGACCAAGATAAGAAGCCAAACAATTTAGCGGCCCGGACTTCAAAAAAAAAAGTGTCACTTTGGACCCAGCATTTCTTACACAAGAACACAAAATAAAAAAATGCATTTTGACTTTACTGAAACTGTTTTTCTGAACAATTCTGCTGCTATAGAGTAGTGTTTTTTGCTTTACTTTTGCTTACTGCTCTATTCATTGTTTTTCTTCTCTAGTATCTCTCCTTTTTGTGTATGCACTTGACTTTACTTCTATCATAATCTCCTTTTAGCAAACAAATAAAAAAAACATTTCACTAATGTCGTTTAATCTCACAAAACATATTTAGAAAAGAAAAGAAAACTTCAAGAAGCTATCACTACCATTATATCAACGTGTCTCTCAAACAATAGCACCAGCATCAGATACTGTTGGCATTTGTGATGGGACCCACTCATAAGTAGCCCCAACACATATAAATATCCCTCACAAAGGAGTCTATTTGAATAAAGAGAGGATGTATTAATCCTTTTAAGACTTAAACTCCAATTGAGAGAGTATATTCTAACTCTCCTTCCTAATCCTATTCTAACTTGAATTGGAGTCTATCATCAACTAAGCCAACTATTATAAATAGATATAGTTGGGTGGTAGTAAAACACCAGTAAACTTATAACCAATAGAGATAAGTCATTCATCTCCATCTTCTCCATTAGGGTGTCCATCCTTGCCCTGACATTGTGAAGAGTGAATCCTACGTGGCTGATCTCTAGTAGAAAGTCAAGGATCTCTACGTTCATCGCTTGATCCAAGCTGATGCTGTCCTAATCGCATTTGTAGTGGCCCTGTGATCCTGATCTATGCTTCCGCAACACCAAAAGCTATTGGATACTACTAACAAGAAGGCATAAAAAGAATCCAAAATCACAAAACCAGGACAGAAACATAAAAGTCCAAACTAAATCCAATCGTTTTCACGAGAATAGGTGCATTTCGGATTATTTTCCAGCTTCTCCTGTATTTGATTTTTTTTTTTTTCATTTTTTCCCTCGTCAACTTTCAAGGAAGTTTGTAGTAATGAATAGGAAAAAATAAATCTCTCAGCTCTGAGCAATGAAACCGACGTGGAGGACTCTTAAACATGTTTTCTACAGGTAAATGACAATCTTGTAAACATTAAACAGCCCATACTTAAATGGTTACCTACACTTAAATTATTGTGTTTTAATGCTTTTCATTGTCTTAGAGCAATCTATGGAGTGGGGAAATACATACAAAATAGAGACAAGGTTAATGTATCAAAATGCTGGTTTGCTGTTCACTATAGAATGATTACCATTTAGTTGCTATTGAAAATTCTCAACTTACAGAGATCTTTTTTTTTCCTTTTGTGTTAACCCAGCCAAGGGGATTGGGTCTGTTGGGAGGTAAGAGAGAGCCCGTGCACATAGAAAAAGCTCACACAACTACACAGGTGGAAAGACAAGTAGAAAGGGAGCTGCACAGGAGAAAAGAGGTGACATACTCAGGGTTCTAACCTTAAGCATCTAAGTAAGAACAAACACCTCTTACCGCTTGAATTAGAAGCCATTCTTTTAACTTTTAGAGATCTCATACAAGGGTGTTAGGATGTCTCATTTAGCTTTTCAGTTTCATTTTGTTAAACTAAGGAAATTGCTTATATTTTAGGATGTCGTTTCAACAAGCGGAGTGGTCCATGCTTGTAAAGTTCAGCAATGGGTCCAATTTTGTGTCACCATTTTCCAAGAGGGTATGTCTGGCATCAACGCTTTGGCCAATTACAATTTTTAATAGGTTAGTAGCTCAACCGTAACTTGCTAGTTTCCCAGGACTTTGAGCCTCAAAAGATTCTCGCCAATAAAAAATATAAACTACTCAGAATGAATGTGACATTATTACAGTTTACTCTTCATTAGAGATGGGCCCGGTGTTAGATTAATCATCTATGAAGTACAGGAATTTTCCATAATCTTTTTTTCAAATGCATTCTACCTGATAAATATTACAGTGGGATCAAAATATATGAGATTAGAATCTTGTCATGTCCAGGATAACCTAAGAGACATTTTCAAGAATGTTAAACATGTAGTTGTTGCATCCGGCCAATCAGCAAATGCCTCCATTGGTGACTCACGGGATCCGGCCGGACTCCACACTATAAGCATTGACCGTTAGATAGTTGACACTTGTAATGGTTATTTTTTATTCAACACACTTTTCTCCCACCCCTCTGCCTATTTATACCCTGAACATCTCCATGGCCAAATCTACACACTATCAGAGATTACATGGATCAATAGATAGAGCCTTTTGCACATTTGAATTGAGGCTTTAGTAACATTCAAAATGTCAGGCAAAATTGAATGGGATCCAAATCCGACCCACCAAACCGTCAAATCTGTGAGCCCAGCACACCTTCTCCGGGATGACGATCCGACCCTCCGAAGGAGCTGTAGCTCTAGCTCTGTAAGTAAATTTACTTCACCAATGTGTTAAAAATCCCACCTCGACTCGGGTTCGACTCAGACGAGTCTAGCGACCCAAAGTAAGCTCCACTGAGTGGATCAAGCCCTTTGAAGCTTCATGACACCTGTGTGGGCTACTTTACATCTCTATTTTATAATCCTCCTAACAAACAGTTAAATATATTTCCAATTTTCAGTCAGAGGAAGAGCCCTCAACTGCAGAATCCAGGCATACAAGCCCTGGGGATGAGGAGCATGAGAAGAAAAGGCATTAAAGATGAGATCATGGAGAAGCTGCAGACTGCCACTAAAAGATGTCTCTACATGTCATCCCCTAAGAAGTAGCAACCAAACTTATGGTCTGCAAATGATGATAATAAGGTCGCGGGTGCTGTGTGAGTAATGGTACTAGATGTTACATCTGTAACAGGGTGATGCTCCTTGTGACACTTCCCTGTAGAATTTTTATTTCTACGTTAAGTAGTGTGAAACAAAACAAAACTTGAAAATGATCTTAAATATTTTAGTGCTTGTTTGCGAGGACTCATTGAGAATTTTGAAATAGAAATGGAAGTACAACGAAGATAAAACGGATTACAGCAGAAATACGAAATTCCATTTCTCTATAGTTCTAAATTTTGATTTTCCCAAGTGTGGCAGATAAGAGCATTGCGTTGAGTAGCTGAATCTGAGCTTTCTAGAGCATGCTTAATATGCCCTTGTGGACCCATTGATCAACTATATGAACAACAAAATCACGCACCACGCTTAAGATGAGATCCTCAAACCTAAGCAAATTAGTCTAACCAAATGGAATTGAAAAGTAAAATGATTTGGCCAAAAAACTAATATGAAACCTCTGCAAGTTGAGAAATTTCAATACAAAATAAATGGAAATCATTCTACAGTTAATGGTAAACCAGCATATTGATACATTAATCTTCCCTTTGTATTGCATATATATTTCCATTCAAATAAATTGCTTAAAGACAATAAAAGACATTAAAATACAACAGTCAGACCCGCTGAAATGGGTTGTCCATGGTTTTGGCAATGCTCTGGAGACCTGATCTGTAGGTTGGATAAAGAAGACTCACTCCCAGTTCTTTCTTAAGACGGGCATTAGATACTCGCTTTCCACATTTAGAATTTTCCTCCTTGATTGCCTCTTCTGACCAATCAAGAGACAAACATTCCATGATATGGCCAGACCATCTTTCCTGGATCAAGGTTTGTGCAAAAGCAAACACTTCTGCGCGTGGAGCTGGGTCATCATCCACAACATTATACATACTACTGAAACAGCAAAGTCATAAAATCTTAACCATCTTTTAGCAGTAAGGTACTAGCTAGCAGAGAAGATGGGGATATAAGTGGAACCCTACCTGGATGATGATTGCAAGACCATGCTGGCCATGAGTGCTTCACATATGTCTGCAACATGAACCCGTGATGTGTAATTCCTATATTCCCTCATTTTCTGGCTTCTAGACAAAGTCTCATGTTTGATTATGGTATCCAAAGCACTGCCAAACAATAATAGCAGCAGTCAACAACAACGATGACGATGGTGATAAGCTAGTACAATTAGAGAGTAATCCATTAAACATAAACAATGCTTTTTTTATAACAACAAATTTTTTTCAAGAAGGCCCAAAAGGACAAAACACAATAAACACAAAACTAACAAAAAGAAACCAAAATAAAACTAAACATCAAAAGAAATTGAGGAGAGAGTCCATTAAACATTGATGATTGATGTTAAGCGTTCTATTCACAAGCTATTTTTTGTTAGGATTGTTCATGAAAAACAAAAATTCTGTGTGGAATTCTGTACCGAACCTCTGGCTAATAGGATTCATGGGCCTTCGGCCAGGAAACTGGACCTAAGTGATTCATGGGCTGATCCATGTGCAATTGTATCTCAGCTTAGCATTCCTCTGTAACAACATGTAACACATGCCATCCTATTTAGCTAGAGGATAGAGTCATAGACACCTAAAACTCTTGGCATAATTCTGTAACCTCTGTAGAGCCTATAAAAGCAGAATGCTAAGGTATCAACAACAGATGTGAAATTTCCCAGATACAGTTAACGTTCATCTCTGGAAACTACCATGGTATTAAAGTCCTGTGCTCTATGAGAAATCTTCACGCACCATGATCAACCTATGAAAGTTTCCCAGCCCAGTGCCCATTTAGTCTACTATCTCTTCACAGGATGACCTATTATTTTGTAAAAATAGGAAATTCAGGGCCTGCACTGTAATTCAGGAAACACACAGTGATTTTGTTTTCAAATATGATAATCTATGGTATAATATATATATACATATAAATATATATATAGAGAAAGAGAGAGATAAGCAAGCGTCTCATAAGCTCAAGCTTATATAAGAAATTCTGTAAGCCTAAGCCCTTGAGGCCCATCTTTGGTCCATCCAAATGGACCAAACACACGACCCCCCTTAATTACACATGTCCACCAATTTTTGATCAAATCCGAATTTACTGGACCGTTGGATCGACTGTACATTGATCTGAATGGACTACTGACTATTAAATTTTTGGGGCCTAGGTGGAGATAATAGAAACTACGGTTGGGGCTAATTTTTTGTAGAGAGGCCTTCAAATCCCCCCCATCCCCATCTTCATGTGGGTCCCTAGGTGGGCTCCAAAGGCGTGAGCCACACACTTGAGCTTAGGAGAGGGGCTCCCTATATAGACAGACAGACAAATAGATAGATAGATACGCATTTGGTCGCCAATTCCTAGGCACCACAAATGTACAGCCTATTTGCTCCACTTCCTCTTCTACTTTTTCTATTTTTTCTTATTCTTCTACTCTAGGGTATTTTCTCTAAATTTTCTAGGGAAAACCCTAGATTTTTTTAAGATCAGCTCATGCAACTCTGTCTAAAGCCAAGGATTGCCCCATACCTTCTTCCAGGGCCATATATACCCCCCAGCCGGAAAACATATGCTGGTAGATCAAGGTCGTCACCTAAATCCAACCATCCTTTTTCAGCAGCCAATCTTGCTTTAGCCCGTTTGCTGGTGGCATTAATGGGATAACTGCATGTGACTATAAAGCAATAAGACAATGTTTAACTTGTATTTCCCACAAAATTACATTCCATTCCATTGTACTTCATCCCAATAAACTACTTACTCCTCATCAACCCAAGTACCGCCACAATCTCCATAGACACCTACACTACAGGAAAACTAAATGAATACAACTTAAACGGTTGCTTGTATGAAATGACAAATAAAAATGTTTTGACAAACAAAAAAATAATATTACATAACAACATGTTTAGGCCTTATTTTCATTGAAAAGGGAAAAAAAAAGTTGTAATATTCATTTTAATTGACATATGATAAATATCATTGGAACTTTACGTGAATGCAAAATGGACAAGCAAAATATTTTGACAATTAGTATAAGTCTCTTTCACTTAATATCATTTAAATCTCTCATAGGATCATCGTTGCACACGTGAAAATGACATTTGACATGTTTTATTGATAGATTTAAAATGATGAATTAAAAGAAGCTAGTATTGGAGATGTAGACATGCATCATAAATATGAGCAAATGCCACTAAAGACAATGAAGGAAGAATCACTATGTGGTAAAACCTGCTAACTTCTAATTTAAAACTTTTTATAGCGGGCTTTCTTTCTGATGGTACATTCCTTGTTTTAAAGAGGAAGAGAAGTAGGCAATATACAAGTCATAAAGGTTATTAACCCCATAAACCACATTACAGGAAATCCATTTCAACAATGACATCTGATTGCAGTACTCACCGCTAGGAATTACAACCTATGATACCCGGATACTTCAAAATAGGGAATGTATCATGTCAGATTGTTACAGTCATCATTTTCAAAAAAAAATGTCCTATTGTTACTATCTTATAAGTTACTAAAATCTTTGTTCTACCATATCCAAGGAAAGCCCTGACATATCTGATACTTCACTGTATCCAATGGTGTAGAAGAAGAAGCCAATTAATCATAGGTTTCCTTCTCCAATGATTTAATGCCCCACAATACTACATTAAATCTGCAGAGTCTCAGAGGTACATGCTCTAGGTTAGAGATTCCTCTTTGGTGAATGCAATAGCATGAGGCAATTAACACATGAAATCCACTAACTTGCAGAAATATGGTTGATCTTAGATTAAAACATATACTTGTTGATGATAAATAACCCATCCATTGAACATTTCCACTGCCAAGTATTCTTCGTATAATGTCCTCATGCAGAGAAAGCACCTATCTTGCAAAATCCACATACAATATGGTAAGATGAGCTGTGAAAAGATCATTATAGCTAGATTTAAAACAAAAGAAGGAAGACTTGATTAAGCATTGAATTACAAACAGATTCTCAGACAACTCACAGGATCACCGAGGCCATCAATAGGAGGTATAGATATAAGGAGATGACTAGAACCTTGTAAGGTGTTTAGACTTCTCAGTCTGAAAAGCAAATGGTTTCAGGAAAGAGAACTGTCAAGATAAACAAAATTGAGAGCCAATAAATGTGAATTATAGAAAATAGATTAAGTATTAAAAATTCTGGTGAACCTATCTAGCAACTCTAAAATCAAAGTGATAAAAGAAAGTATTTAACAAAAGTGGCAGTCTAACCCAAAATGTGGGAAAGTATGAATAGGTGCAGCGTCTATGGAGAGAGTTTGCAATTGCATGCTTAAGCTTGCACGCACACTATAGGTCCTTCTTTAAGCGAAATATCTTAGTCATGTTCAATCCAGTGTTGCAACTAGGCCAGGATGGGCCCCATCCAGGCAATAGCCCATGAATTAAGAAACTTGGAATCTTTGACTGCCCAATTCCTAAGTGATGGCCAGATGCTATTTAAAGAATCCAGGCTGCACCAGGTAATCCTGTCAGGTCTTTTAGGGAAACATAAGCCCAAGCCCAATTAACTAACATACCAGAAAATTCAAGCCAGACCAAGCCCGCTGCTGGGGGAGGACCCAAGAAATTTTCCTTGGCCAAGATAAATGCATAAAAAATTATAAAAACCTACTCGCAAGACCAGTTGAGCTTTTGATGTACTCTGTATACATCATGCCTACACGCCACAACGTAGATTTTTTCAAGCTGCCTTTCTTTATTAAAACTTCTTTTAATTGGTTTTAAATTTAAGTTCTTTAGCAATGAAAAAAGATTAATTTGGTGCTTAAGAGCTTAATAAGAATAATTACATAAGAGAGGGTTTAAAAAGCAGACTCAACTTTTTAAAACAAAATTGCCTAAGCCTTAGGAGAGTTCTTCCATGGGCAAAAACGCAAAAACTTCTTTTAGAATGTCTATTCTCCATCTGGCTTTGGAGTTCTATCACATTAATGTTGCATTTAGCCACCTCTTATAAATTGTATTGCCTATAAAATAAATGTGTTTGGTTAGCTGCACAAGTAACACCTATCATATCAACAACCATAAGTTTGGATCATAATATGTACATAGTAAATGAAACCTTTGGCCATGCCTATAAATCCATCCGTAGGACCAAAAAGACCAAAAGCTGTCAAAACCAAACTGCTGGGCCAAATTTCATTATAAATTTCAATCTAGTCGGGTGCACCACTAGATTGATCACATTAATATATTCTATACATACTAAATCGGATGGTGAGAATAACTCCACTCAACTGCTGCAAACTAGTAAGGATTGTGCCTGTCATCAAATTCGTGCTGTCAAATGGTGAGCATAACTCCTATTCAATTGAATTTTTTCCTAGAGCCAATATACATAGGGAAGTTCATTTTGAGAGAGCTGAATTTCTCATGTAATGGCTCCACTAATGGATTTATGAGGGAGGGAATCAATGCTTTACATGTAATCCGTCTCATGGTGGGCCCAACTATTGCTGGACCAAATCTGGTCCTCAGCCAAAACACAAAAGGATCCTTCTTTTGAGAATCTTGGATTTTATAATTGTGCCTCTTTCATGGAAGACTTGACAGAGAATTACTTAGACTTCATTGCAGGTTTAAAAAAAAACGAAACTAGAATCGCTATTCAGATTCCAATTCAAGTCGCATTGAACTTTGTTTTTTCCTTCTTTCTAATCTATTGTGGATTGTGATTAAAAAAAGTTTAGTGGACTACGAGATGGATTTGCAAGCATGTGGATCTGCTGCTAGTGGGTGGTATTAGGATTTTAAGGTGGACTGAAGGAGGCGTTTAGCTTTTTGATGGGTGTTGACTGGGGGTTTTGAAAGCTGGAATTTGGGTTTTGAAAAGAAACTCGCCCAAGTCAGTTAGGACCCAGCTCAGACTTGGCTGAGTTTTCAAACCCTGCTTCATTGACCATACAAAACAAGCTATTTGTGTTTCCAGATATTTAGGGATAAATTCATTGCATTTCAAACTGTTTCCATATGATGGTTATGGATAAGTTGGAGAGTAGAAAGTGGTGACTTTTTTTGTTGACTCCTTTATCAATGCTGTAACTAGTTGGGGTGGGTTTGGGTTGGCATCTTAATAACCAGATTATAAATGGAAGGGCCACAACCACTTATCAAAACAAAAGGGCCACAACTGAATCTTGTTTGCGCCTGCACACAGCTTAAAAAAAGACTTGGATACATCCTCAAAAGGGATGGACCTGGGCCGAAACAACTGAAATTCAGCACTCAGACATACACAAAAAACCCAATTTCAGCTTTTGAATCTAGTCAACGTAGGCCTTCACAGGTCCTCTATACATGTGGTGGGTACTATGGTAAAACACTCCACTCCATATATTAGAAATTTAGAACATACAGCAAGGTTGGGCTGATAAATGGCTACAGGGTGATGGATAACAGTAGCTTAACGAGTGATAAACCAAGGAAGAAGCTACCTAGTTGCCAAAGAATCTTCCCAAACACATTGTTACAAGGAAATTTCTTTGCATTGAGATGACCAGCCTCATTTAGTTGACAATAATACACATGTGGTATATAATACACAGAACAAACTATTCTTAACACTCATGCTTGTGCAGCCTATCTAAGGATTTGGAGCATGATAGATTGGAATGGAGAAACAAAATTTGTGTAGCTGCCTATCATAGTTGTTATGTTGGGACAGGGGATTGATGATGGATGATAATGACTTCCATATTGATAGAACAAGAGACTCCACTCCCGTTATGTTGGTGAGGGACTTCAGTAGTGTGTCAGTTTGTGAGAGTGTGATATTTACCAGAGCAAAGAAAGAAGAACAAGGGTACTTAAACACACTCTTCTTGTTGAAAAATAACTCTCAATTAGTTTTAGGAGTTAATTGCATGTTTTTTGCCTACAATTAAATCTATGTGTCTTGTGTCTGTAAAAGTGATTTGGAATCATCTATTCCAAGTCTTCAACCCTTGTTTGTTTTCATAATGCAACGGATTAAAGAAATCAAAGATCACTACACAAAAGCATGCTGCAAAAGAAATGGTGAATCAGTGTAACATTGGCTTACTCTGAGTCACTGGCATTGAAAAGGATCGGGTTGAATCCCATCTCCTCAAGTTCCTTTTTCTTATCAACAGTGGTGCATGTCCCCGAAATTTCCCTGCAATTGAAGACACAAATATCCAATTTTTTTTTTTTTTTTTGAAGACACAAATATCATACAACCAACAGTGGTGCAATTCCCCGAAATGCAATTGAAGACACAAATATCATACAACCTCATAGTGGGTTCCCTTGGGTTCAACCCAGCCCATTTGCTGAGGATTTAATAGAGTTATGCCCATCATGGCTGTGTAACACGACATGTTCAACCTGTTACTTCCAGCCCAAACCAACAGTTGGGCTGAGATCAATGGTACAAACAGTTTGTGTGCACCACAACATTCACAAAACAAATGAAATTAAAGCGAAAGCCCAACCTATGGCTTGACAGCTGGGGTTCAGATCAGGTCAACCCAAGCAAGACCCACTTGCTAAACAGGCCAACAATTTTGGTCCTTAATCCCTTATTTAAAATTTGCACATAAACAGGTTATTCCCAGCTTGGGCTCAGACCAAGACCATTGGTGAATGTCACAGCCTCACAAGCCTAGTGTGGCCTGAATCACATGATACCAATCAACCGTACAGCGCAACAAATAAATGAACAAGGGGACCTCAGCCCAATCATAGAATATGAAAGCCAACATTCTGAAATGCGCTGGGCCCATTGTTGGCATTCGGCTTAGATGAGACTGTCAAAAGCAGTTATATTGTTTCTACAAGCAAATAACAAACAAAAATAAGAAAAAGAAGTTTACATGCCGTATTCACCCAAAAATACAACTATCTAATTTTTGCAGATTAAACTAAAAAAGGAAAAGAAAAGAAAAGAAAAAGATTAAACTATACTGATGTGGAGGATGTGAACAAGATTCCATATTTGCCTTCTTTCACCCTCTTTCAAATAAAGAGGCAGATGAAATTTTAAATGATGTATACATATATGGCCCAGGCACCAGTGCAAATGTCTTGCATGGTTCGAGACAAGTCGTAAGGCCCACCAGGGGCCCCACATGATCAATCTGAGCCCATCATCCTACCTTGCAGCCGCTGCCCTTCCCCCCCACCCTTACACCTACATACCCTTCAAACAAACAAAAAAAAAAAAAAAAAAAAAAAAAAAAAAAAGACACCCCCAAAAAGAAATTGTCAAAGATCCCATAGGTTTTACCCCAATCTGAATGGACAGTCCTGTTGGATTGAAATAAAAGATAATTGTGCATTTTAACACCGTAAAATTTGAGGGCAACCCTTTCACGTTTTTCTTCTTTTGAGGGACTATGGGATTGACTTGAAATTTTATATATGGGGTGGTCCCATCTGGATCTTTTGATCCCCCACCTAGGCCATGATTGGTGGGGCCCCAAGTGGACCCTATCAGTTGCCTCACACAGTCTCCCATGTGAGATATCCGCATAGGAGCATGACCCTCCATATAGCTCATCCATCTCCATCACCTTGCACACCCATCCATGACAAGAGCCCATGGTATGGTGGAAGGTTCTCACCATTGCAGTCTTGAGCTTGTGGGTTCAGGTCATGTTACCAATAAAAATAAAATTAAAAAAAAATCAACAAACCCATCCATGGCATCTTGTTTATTTCTTCAAGGACAATTAGAGGCTAGATCAACATCGTAGGGCAAAGCTTTGTCAGTGCATCCATCGATGTCAAATTAATGGTTGCTATATATCTATATTATCAATCCCCAATGTCCTCTATGAAGGTCTCATGAGGAATCCATTGACCATTTATCTACCTTTTGCTTGATCACAAAACACATATGGAACCAACTCCCTAAAACCATACCCAGTTTGGCCCCCACTCCTTTGGACATTGGTTCTGGAGTAGAGCTATAAACCACAATAGAAGGATTGGTACCTACATATCTTGGTATATATAGAAAATGAGGAACCATAACCTAGTCCAAGCTGCACTAATTTGGCTGTAGTGCAGGTGGTCCTTCAGAAAACAACATTAGCCGTACTTCATTTGGGTTCACACTAACATTTACAATATCCCAGTATAATATGCTATTTTTAATTTATTAGTTCTGTTACATTCCCTTGATTGGGGAATCACCTTTAGGACCTTCTAAGTAAACTCCTTTTAGGCATTTTGGAGGTTGGTTCTTTTCACATGATTATTGTCTTGTGCTTTTCCTCTTCAAAGCTAGATTGGTACCATTTGGAGTTGTTGGATCCAAATTGTATATATAAGTATATACAATTAGCCATACTTGTACATCACACATGAAAGATTTCGTGTATATAAGTATAACCCCCATTGCTAATAAATCAAATATTGGCCTGTTTATTTGCATTAGAATACATTGGAATCGAATACATAATTCATTCCACAAGTAGTAAAATTGAAGATCAAGGGGGGGTGAATTTCCTAAAATGAACACTAAGTAGCTGTTCCTTTCACGGAATGGAATCAAATTACTTTACTTTTAGGAAATAAAATCACTATAGAAATTTAATTCCTATGTATTTTAATGCAAACAAACAGACCCCATCATAGCAAAGGTTCTTCCTTGTATACAAATGGTTTGAAAATTTATGAGATGGGGTAAGAGAGATTTTCAAAGCAGAATGAGAGATGAAGGCAGAAAATTACCATCCCTGACGCTTCAGCTGATGTGCAAAGTACTGCCCCACGAATCCCATACCAAATATAAACATGCGATTTGGGTTTTCGGGTCTCTTTATCTCGATCTCGGACCGAAGATTGCAAAATGCCCCACGAAAAAGCGACGCTTTTCTGATACTTGAAAAGGCGAAAGATTGAGGGGAGCTTCGGAGAGATTGTGTCGGAAACCTGCCTGCAGTGAGATAGGTTCCCATAGAGGGGCAGGAGACGGTTAGAAAATAGTGTTTCGGTCGCACGGCTGAGAAGAGGGTGCAAGTCGGGTGAATCTTGGCAAACCCCCCCCCTTGTTTTTACTAGTTCCATGTCTTATTTTTTGTTATTTTGGCAGGTAAGGATGATCGTGTGGAGACCGACCAAGTGGGTGAGGTACGGACCCTCGGATGAGGGAAGCAGGCCTTAGGTGAGGAAAGGCAATTGACTTGAACCATCAACCGTGCTCTATTTGATATCAAACTCTTTATCTCTGATTTAAAAAAATTATATAAGTTTTTATTTTATGATTTTCTCTAGAAAATAACTCACTTCTCTTATTTTTCATAAAAAAAGAAATAATGCAAATATATTGAATGCCTCCTTTTGTAAAATATCCCTAGGGTTTACTGAGACTTTTACTATTTCGAGATCAAAGCAAAATGTTGACATATAAGTAGACTTTATATAGTTCTTTATTGCATCTTGTATGCTTCTTAGCTCATGGAATATACTTAGATACAAGTTTATTACATGGCGGTAGGTAAATTGAAACGACTCTCCATGAAAAGGCGGATCTAAAAAATTATCCCTACTATGTTATCCTAGTTCTTGATTTAACAATGTTAAATAATATTTTTAATTGTAGATTTTCTTAAGATTTAAAATGATGGAGAGTGTAGGTTTCATGAGCATAAAATTAAGGTTAATGCCAAATTATAGGATGAAAAAAACTAAGCACGGTCTATTAATTATAGTTGGGCCCATCAACTGCTCGTAGAAGAACATTTCCTTAGATTGAATTCATAATAAATAATGTGATCAACGTACATAATGTTAGATGTTATTATGTTAGAGTTGGTTTGCTGCCATGTCAGCCCACTAAAGGCCCCAACATAAAAGGCCCCTCATGTGTAATGGCATTGCCATTTCCTCTTCTCAAATGAGGAAACGGTCATGGCATTGGATGTCCCACAACCTAGGATGTCCAAGGTGGGGCCCACCCCCATTGTTGCATATTTTTTGTGTCCCATCTCATCCAGTTCTGAAGATCCTGCACCTTTTGAGATTTATTGGCACATCTCATGTGGGACCACAACTGAAGATAAAGCATGGAGAACAAGCTGTTGTGACAAGAATTCTATTTTCAAAAAGCAAAAATCTCTCCTAACTCTCTACTTCTTGATGGCGTGGGAAACAAAGAAATTGTTGTTGAGGAGTCCCAATCTCTCTCTCTTCCCACCTCTTCTCTCCCTCTTCTCTTTTATTTTATTTTATGGCATGCCATGGGCGAACTTCGGTTCTTAAAATTTAAAAATAAAAACTTTAATTATTTATGCTTAGATTTGTGATGGTTTATGCTTATTTTTTTATAGATAATATTTAAGCTTTTACGAAATTTTGAAGTAAAGGAAGTCTTGGATTTTTCATTTTTATTCAAATTAAAAAAAGGTCTTTTGAAAAGACAAATTTTTTTGAATTAGAAAATTAATTTGTTTCTAATCTAAGTAATAATTTGGGACAAGTTGGGATTAGTTCATAAACAAAGAAGATTGACACTTGTTGGATTCAAGATGCTCTAATCTTTTGCATATCTGATTTCTTTTATTTTATCTTACATTAATTGTTTTATTTTATTTTTAAATCCATTCAAAATTTGCTTGATCACTAGTTTAATAGTTTAAGTTTCATTTAAAGATTACTTGATTTTGGTTCCCTATGAGTTCGACCCGTGCTTTCCATTGTCTCTTTTTTACAGCTGTGCACTTGTGGTTAAGTTACATTAAAATTCGCATCAAGTTTTTGACATTGTTGCTGGAAAACCAATTTTAGGCAATCTTTAAATCTGAAATTTTATATGGTAGTTGTCAAATTCCACTCCAATAAGTGTAGGGCTCACCATCATATTGATTATTATAAAACACTTAAATTTTTAATAAATTTTATGATGACATGTTTAACTCTTATTGAAATGAACTTTTGGTGACGGCCATACATAACGTCCATGTTAACAAGTAAAGACAGTAGAATGATCAAATAAAGAGAAAATAAAAAAGGATGCTGTCAAATCAAAAAATTCTAGATAACAAAAAATCATGACCTTTTTTTATGGAGTGACTTGAGAATGTATGTTTTTTCAAAAGTGAAAGTAATTTTTAAAATTAAGTAGCCTTTGATTTAAACCCTCTCTTTCATTTTATCATAAAGTGATCCTTCACTTCATTATTCTTGGTAATTTTTAAAATTAAGTAGCTTTTGATTTAAACCCTCTCCATCATTTTATTTTAAAGTGATCCTTCACTTCACTATTCCAACAAGTGAATTATGAAACGATTAAAGTGAAACCATCCGAGGTCTGAAGTCCCTGTGAATTCCTCCTCATTCAATGGCCTCAGAATATCCGGGCATCCAGGGGTGAAGACAAGAAAAAGAAGACACATATCAGCAAGGATTGATTTCGCTGGTGAATGAGTTCCTCTCTCTCTTCCGTCGCAGCCACTCGTCTTTGATGCTTATTGTTATCTAAAAACAGATGACCCGCCTTATCCACATACTATTATATCAATAGGCATGTCGTCTGACCGACCAGCTTTATTCACTCCTTTGAAATCAGAAACTTTTAATTAGAGTTTTCCAGTTTCTACAGGTGAGGCCCGGCGTTGGCAAATCCCAGCCATTGTTCTGATCTATCTCTGCTTGATATGTCTGCTGCCCCAAACTTTACTTTATGGAGTAGGATAAACTTAATTCAAACTCTGGCCACAACTCTGGTTGAGGGATTGCAATCTTTTTTGCTTTAGAAACATGCCCCTTGGTCCTCAAGTTATGAAGTATCACTTCTAGCTACTCGACCAGTAGCCTATCCTGGCTGAAGAAAGGGGAAAAGAGGTAAAAGAAAAAAAAGAGAAAAAAGAGTCTGGGCACAACACAAAGCAACCATCCGAGACGAATGAGTGGGTTTGTTTGCATCGTAATAAATTTTAAAAATCCATGGGCAAATGATTTCCAACAAAGGTCATGCTATGCTACTAATCTTTGGGAAGCAAATGTCTTTTTTATGTTGGCATCTTAGCTTCACGTGATAGCTTAAGGCCATCTTCCTGCCATTTTAAATGTAAAGAGAGCCACGTGGGGCAGCTAACAAGAGGGGCAGTTAGTATTAGGGTGGAGCTACAATGGACATCTTAATAGTGGAGTTAAATATTTCACTTGACAACTTTGATACCCCACCCAATGCCAATGCTCCTTTTTTTATATGTAATGGTTTTTTTTTTCCATATAACAAATAGCTAGTTTATCTGTCACATTGGTTTTTCAAAGCCAAAGCTACAGGTAATACTAACGTAAAGATCTGACACTTTAGCTGTCTTTAACATATGAGGTTAATAGCTCCATTGAAATAATAAAAAGCATTCGCATCATGCATCTGACGTAACAATACTACTTAAATCTCTGTTGGAGATGGCCTAAAGATCAAATTCTTGTTCTTCAAGTTAAAAGTATCACCAAATAATCAGTGGTTGTCTAAAAGCTTTGGACTGTTGAAAATAAAACTGATTTGTGTGGATTGCTTGAAATAGAGTTGATCCGATAGAAACATTTATAAACATTTGTGTGTGTTTACTTCTCTCTTCTGTGTGTTCAAATTCACGCTCAATCACAACAAACTGGTATCAGATCTAAGTTGGACTGTGTACCTGTGACGATTGGCGGAGATCCACGAGTTGATCGGAGGTGGGCCATCGCTGTGCATAGATTTTCTGGAACAGAAAACAGAGGATTTGAGCTCTGTTAATCTGTCCTTGCTTCGGATCAGAGGCCTGGATTTGTTGAGGTCTCTGCAGATCTCAAGTGGGCCACGATCGATCTGAAGGGAGGCTGAAAAAAAAAAAAAACAGGATCATCGCTGCCGCTGCGTGAGAAGAACACCGCCGTCGCCCTCTTGGGTTTCGCCGGTCTCTTCGTTGTCGGCGTCGCCTGGCTGCACTGCTAACGGATCACACAGAGGAGAAGGACGATCCGGTTTGTTTCTCTTCTCCAGTTCGTTCTTGTTCCAAAACAAAAACAAGAAGAAGAAGTCTCTGGAAACTGTCTGGTGTTTGTTGCAAACGTGTAGCTTCCAGGTGCAGAAAAAGAAAAAACAGTAAGAAAAAGTGTATGGTGCTCTAAAGCACCACCATTTCTTGTACTCCCTGAGACCTAGTTTGGGTTAGGTCAGGTCAGGTTTGGGTCAATTTGACCTGAGTGGAACAGCAGCCAAGCCAAGCTAAGCACCTGCATCAGCGTGACGTCAGCAGTATGGTCAAACTAGTTTGACCAGATCAACGGCTAGAAATTATTTCTGCAATATCTTGATCATCCGACATCCGATTGGAGATCCGTTTGCACCTGCAGACTTGTTTCGAGCAGATCTACGCAGTAAAGAAGATGATTGGCTGTTTGATAGTCAATATGAAGGTTTGACCGATCGGACCGTAGAAATTTATTTCTGCGATATCGGAGCCATCTGGGATCGGATTTTAGATTTGTTTCTTCTAGCGTACTCGTGGTGACGAAATCTACAGTATAGTGCAGAAATTTTACAAGAATGGATGCAAAATTTGAAATTAAGAAATTCAATGGCAGAAATGACTTCAATTTATGGCGTATCAAGATGCATGCACTGTTGGTTCAGAAGGGACTGCAAAAGACACTGAAGGGAAAGAATGGCCTTCCCGAGACTATGTCAGATCCAGAAAAAGAAGATATGATGGAGAAAGCATATGGAGCAATTTTACTATGCTTGAGCGATGAAGTATTGCGGAAAGTTGTTCAGGAAAAAACCATTGCTGGGTTGTGGCAGAAATTAGAAAATCTATACATGACCAAGTCATTGACAAACCGTTTGTATTTGAAGAAACGGTTATTCACTCTGCAAATGCATGAATGTATGTCTATCTCTAATCACCTTGATGCATTTAGTAAAATTATAATGGACCTTCAAAACATAGATGTTAAAATCAATGATGAAGATCAAGCAATCATGCTGCTCTGTTCTTTACCGCCCTCGTATGATCACTTTATAGATACCATGATGTATGGTAGGGAGATTCTATTTAGAGATGATATAGAGGCAGCCTTAAACTCTAGGGAGTTGAAAAAAAAAGGTTGTGTCTGAAAACCATGGTGATAGTTTAGGCGAGAGTCTGGTAGTGCGTGGAAGAACAGAGAAGAAAGGTCCGAACAGAAGAGGCCATTCTAGATCAAAATCAAGATCTAGAAAGATAAAGTGCTTCCATTGTCACAAGGAAGGGCACTTTAGAAAGAACTGTCCAGAATGCAAAGGAAAGGAGAAACTTTCTAATTCTGAAAATGTAGCTGGTGTTGCAGAAGATAATTCAGATAGTGGAGATGTTCTCTCTGTCACTGTCAGTAGCTCAGGTGATGAGTGGATCCTTGATTCGAGTTGTTCCTACCATATGTGTCCTAATAGGGATTGGTTTACCACTTATCAGTCCATAGATGGTGGTAAAGTCCTTATGGGCAACAATATGGCCTGTAAGGTTGTTGGGATAGGCTCAATCCGAATTAAAATATATGATGGTATTGTGAGAACCTTGTTCGATGTCAGGCACGTACCAGAATTGAAGAAAAACCTAATTTCCTTGGGTACTCTTGACTCCAATGGCTGTAGTTACAAAGCTGGAGGTGAAGTCATGAGAATTTCCAAGGGTGTTCTTGTGGTGATGAAGGGACAGAAGCAGAATGGTCTCTATTTTCTTCAAGGTAGCACGGTCAAAGGTACTGCTGCTGTATCATCATCAGATTCAGATTTGGACACTGCCAAGCTGTGGCATATGCGGCTTTGGCATATGAGTGAGAGGGGTATGGAAG
The DNA here is from genome assembly GCA_037013555.1 of Sextonia rubra. Lineage (NCBI taxonomy): Eukaryota > Viridiplantae > Streptophyta > Magnoliopsida > Laurales > Lauraceae > Sextonia > Sextonia rubra. Next base: position 8,728,449 of record JASUAD010000007.1, on the reverse strand, counting down.
AGCTAAGTAAACAAGGTCTACTGTGTGGCTAGAAATTGGGAAAGCTGGACTTCTGTGAGCATTGTGTATTCCGAAAACAATGCAGAGTCAAGTTCAGTACAGCGGTTCATCGTACCAAAGGTACTTTGGATTATATCCATTCTGACCTTTGGGGACCCTCTCGTGTTCCATCTCTCGGTGGTGGCAGATATATGTTGACCTTTATTAATGATTATTCTCGAAAGGTCTGGGTGTATATCTTAAAGCACAAAGATGAAGTCTTTGCACAGTTCAAGCAATGGAAGGCTATGATCGAGAAGCAAATAGGTAAACAGATCAAGCGCTTGAGAACTGATAATGGCTTGGAATTCTGTGGAGGTGCTTTTAATGAGTTCTGCAAGAATGAAGGAATTGTGAGACATTGCACAGTTAAGAACACACCACAGCAAAATGAGATTGCATAACGAATGAACAGAACTCTGTTGGAAAAGACCGGGTGTATGCTCTCCAATGCCGGGTTATCTAAGAAGTTCTTGGCAGAAGCTGTTAATACAGCTTGTTACCTGATCAATAGGTCTCCATCAATGGCTATCGAGTGTAAAACTCCTAAAGAGGTATGGTCTGGTTCTCCTGCTGATTATTCAAATTTGCGACTATTTGGTTGTCCTGCTTATGCTCATGTGAATGATGGCAAGCTTGAACCAAGGGCAAAAAAGTGCATATTTCTAGGATATGCACATGGGGTGAAGGGATATCGGCTGTGGTGCTTAGATGAAAAATCACCCAAATGCATTATTAGCAGAGATGTGACCTTCGATGAGTCCGCAATGTTGAAACCAAAGAAGGAGTGTCTTGATATTGAACCAAACTGTCACAACCCGAGCCCAGAAAATCGGGAGTTAGCGAAAAGCCAAACCAGTGACACACGTACTCCCGTGCACGTGCATCCAAACCCAGTCCAGATGCACACACACAACGGATCGGAGTGTTACACAGATCACGGTGTCAGTAAACAGGTAGAGCTTGAGGTGAAAGCTTCAGAAAACTTGCAAGAAAATTTGCAAGATGTCCCAACTCAGTAAGATGAGGTGCAAGGCTTAAATGAGGAGAATGCAGTTCCACAAGATTACATCCTTACTAGGGACAGAGAGAGGAGGCAGATTAAGCCACCTCAAAGATATGATGATCTTGTTGCCTACGCTCTTAATACAGCTGAAAGTATGAAGGCGGAGCTAGTTACATATCATGAAGCCATCACCAGTAAAGAATCAGCAAAATGGACTATCGCCATGAGTGAAGAGATTGAATCTCTTAATAAGAATCATACTTGGGAGCTGGCAAAACCGCCGAAGGGCCAGAAGATTGTTGTTGCAAATGGGTCTTCAAGAAAAAGGAAGGAACTCCAGGGGTGGAAGATGTTAAGTTGAAAGCACGACTAGTTGCAAAAGGCTATACTCAAAAGGAGTGTATTGACTTCAATGAAGTGTTCTCTCCTGTGATGAAACATAGCTCCATCCGGGTGCTACTTGCTATGGTTGCTCTATTGGATTTAGAGCTTGAGCAGCTTGATGTCAAGACTGCTTTTCTGCATGGTGAGTTGGAGGAACAGATTTATATGCATCAACCAGAGGGATTTGAAATCCAAGGTAAGGAGGACCTTGTTTGCTTACTAAGGAAATCTTTGTATGGACTAAAGCAGTCTCCTCGACAGTGGTACAAGCGTTTCGATACCTTTATAATAGGAAATGGCTATTCTAGGAGTAAGTATGATAACTGTATTTATCACAAAAAGCTCTTAAATGGTTCTTTTATTTATTTGCTATTATATGTTGATAACATGTTAATTGCTTCTAAGAACTTTTTTGAGATCAACAAGTTGAAAGCTCAACTTAGTGGTGAATTTGAGATGAAGGATTTGGGCGTTGTAAAGAAAAAACTTGAGATGGAGATTCATAGGGACCGAAAAGTGGCCAAATTGTCTTTGTCACAAAAGTGGTACATTGAAAAGGTACTAGAACGCTTTGGCATGCAAATGTCGAAACCTGTGAATACTCCACTTGCAGCTCATTTTAAACTTTCAACTGCTTTATCACCGCAAACTGAAGAGGAGGTGGAGCACATGTCATGTGTTCCTTATGCCCTTGCAGTTAGGAGTATCATGTATGCTATGATCTGTACGAGGCTAGACATTTCACATGCAGTTAGTGTTGTAAGCAAATACATGGATAAACTCGGGAGGGTTCATTGGCAGGCTGTGAAATTGATACTCCGCTATCTTAAAGGTACTACAGATGTTGGGATTGTATATGACAGAAATGGTAACACTTCTGGCAGTGTTATTGGGTATGTTGATTCAGATTTTGCTGGAGATTTAGACAAAAGAAGATCCTTGACAGGTTATGCCTTCACTCTTTCTAACGGTGCTATCAGCTGGAAGGCAACATTGCAATCTATTGTTGCCTTGTCTACGACTGAAGCAGAATATATGGCAGCTACAGAAGCAGTGAAGGAAGCTATTTGGCTGAGGGGTTTGGTTGGTAATATGGGATTGCAACAAAAGTTAACTACTGTGTTTTGTGATAGCCAGAGCGCTATTGATCTAACAAACAATCCGATGCATCATGAAAGAACCAAACATATTGATGTCGGGGCACACTTCATTCGGGATGTAGTTTCTCAAGGTGCTATTGTTATAAAGAAGATCCCTACAGTAGAGAACCCAGCAGACATGATGACTAAGCCTGTTCCAACAGCCAAGTTCAAGCATTGCTTGGACTTGATTGGCATAAGAAGTACCTGAGTGCCCAAATGGGCATATGAATGCGGTAAGAAGAATTTTGTGAGGATTGGCTCTGATTTCGCCAAGGTGGAGATTTGTTGGTTGTGTGGCTCAATGGAGCCATGGCAGACCTGCAGCCACATTTGCAAGTCTGCAACGCCACCCTGTAGCCACCTTCTTCAGCCGCCCTAGTTAGCCACCCTGCAAGACTCCTTGAGCAGCCAAAGCTGCAGACATCCATCAGCTGATGGAGTCTATAAATGGAGACTTCCATTGCTCCAGCAAAGGCAGAGAAAGACAAGTAGATCTGTGAGGCTTGGGTGTAAGTGGGTTTGGGATTAAGAGTGAGAGTGATCTTCCTCCTTGTAATCCATTCCTCATAGTAATATTTTCCCGTCTTCTCCCGTGGATGTAAGCTCAAGCCGAACCACATAAATCCCCTGTGTGCATCATCTGTGTGTGTGTGTTTATTTCTCTCTTCTGTGTGTTCAAATTCATGCTCAATCACAACACTATAGTTACATAGCAAACGGGCATTTTGATACTTTACATTCCCTTTGTTTAATTGTTTAGTTTTGCATATATTTCCCGATTACATAATTTGCCCTGAAGACATTAAAAAGCATTAAAGAACCACAGCACTTTGAGAGCTACTGAAAAGAAAGGGGTAGACAAATCATATTGGGTTTATGTTTTGTATTCTGGGTTCACTGGATTAGTCCATAGGGTTAGTCTTAGATTGGGCTTTGGATTAGGGGTATTTTGGTCTTTATATTGAGTTTTTTTAAGGGCTAAGAAAGAAAGTTATATATATGATGTAACTTATACTCTTAGACTTAAGCAGAAGAGTGCAATAAAAGAGCAGAGTTTTTTTTTTGTTGTGTACGTATACATCTCATCGAACCACGTAAATTTATCGTATGTGCGCTCTTATGTGCTTGTCTCTTCTTATGTGTGACTTTAATTGTTGATCGTAAGTTCTGTGTTTTTACACGTGCACAACAAGTGGTATTAGAGCCTAGGTTGTGTGCCTTGCGATCTTCAAAAATCTCATTGAGATTGATCTTTATCTCACGAAATAGAGAAGGAGGTCGGATTTGCTCTGATCTCTGTGTGTTGCGCATCACAGTCATGTCGATGAATGGTTCGTGTATTTTCTAGTTTACAGAAACTAAAGACTTAAAAAACGAAAAAACAGAGATTTGAAGGAAAAAAAATCCACAGTGCTACTTGGGTTTGGATTTGAACAAAAAAGAAATAAGATTTTTTTTTCTTGTTTCAAATTATTTGATTGCTAAGGAAGAAGACCAATGAAGGGGATCCAAAATCTTCCAGGTCTTGGGGGGCATGCCCTGTTGCTACTGTCGTCTAGCCGGAGCAGTTGCCTTGTTAGACGCCATTGCGTCTTGCCACTTCTCCGTCACCATTGACACATCGGACTTGAGGAAGGAGACTGATCTTGGTCTCTGGTGCCTGAACCGAATACGATTCAGTCACCTATTGCAGACACCAGGGAGAGGAAGGAGGAGAAGAGTGTGGGCCTAGTTTGTTCAGGCCAGGTACAGGTTGGGTTGGGTTAAGTCCTAACCTGTGAAGCCCAAGAAACAACACAGGTTACGGGTCGAGTCAGATCGACCTAATCCGTGTGCAGAGCCCAACCCGCCAACAGGTGCAAGGCTAACGTCAGCAGGTACGGTCAGAGTAGTTTGACTGTGAATGGATGGCAGAAACTTCTTTCTGCGATATCTTGATCATCCGGTGTTCGATCGGAGATCCGTTTATGCCCATGACTCGTTTTGAGCAGATCTACGTAGTGGAAGAGGGAGATTGGCTGTTTGACGGTCAACGCGGAGGTTTAACCAATTGGAGCGTCAAAACTTGTTTCTGCAATATTAGAACCATCTAGACTTGAATTTTAGATTCGTTTCTTCTAGCGAGCTCCTGGTGACAAGACTTACTGTGTGGTGCATACATTTTGCAGGAATGGAAGAAAAATTTGAAGTTGAAAAATTCAACGACAGGCATGATTTTAGCTTATGGCGCATTAAGATGAATGCTTTGTTAGTTCAAAAAGAGCTACAGAAAGCATTGAAAGAAAAGAATACCCTTCTTGCAACGATGTCAAAAGGCGAAAAAGAGTATATGTTGGAGAAAGCATATGGAGCGATTTTGTTATGCTTGAGTGATAAAGTGCTGCGAAAGATTGCTCAAGAGAAAACCATTGTTCGGTTATGACTGAGATTAGAGAATATGTACATAACCAAGTCTCTAACGAATCGTTTGTATTTGAAGAAACGGTTGTTCTCTTTCTAGATGCAGGAAGGTATGTCTCTTGATACCCATCTTCATGCATTTGATAAAACTATCATGGATTTGAAAATTTTTGATGTTTCAATTGGTGATGAAGACTAAGCTATTATGCTATTTTGTTCTTTACCACCCTCATATGAGTATTTTGTTGATACTATGATGTATGGTAGAGATTTCTTTAAAAAGAAGATGTAGAGGTAGCCTTGAACTCTAAGGAGTTTAAGAAAAAGGTTATGCCTGAAAACAATGATAACTTGGATAAGGGTTTGGTTGCAAGAGGAATAACAAATAACTTCAGTAACAGGCGCAAACGTAGATCCAATTTTAAATCCAATAGAAAGAACATTGAATGTTATTATTGTCATAAGAAAGGGCACATTCGAAAAACTGTCCTGATAGGCAGAGGAAAGGGAAAGAAATAGAAGATTCATCCTCTAATAATTCAGTCAGTGTTGTAGAGAGAAGATCAGGTTTTTAGTGTTGACAGTGCATTTTCTGTGATATCAAAAGGTATTCATTGTCAGGATGAATGGATTCTTGATTCTAAATGTTCTTACCATATGTGTCCCAATAGGGATTGGTTTATCACTTATCGCGAGATCAACAGTGGTACTGTCTTGAAGGGCAACGATGTTGCATGTAAGACGGTTGGGATTGGAACAATCAGAATAAAGATGTATGATGAAATTGTCAGAATATTGACAGAGGATCGGCATGTCCCTGATCTAAAAAAGAATCTTATTTCTTTGGGTGCTTTGGACTCCGACGGTTGTAAGTTCTCAGCTGAAGGTTGAGTTATGAAGGTTGTGAAGGGTGTTCTGGTTCTTATGAGAAGCAGTAAAGTTGGAAACTTGTATGTTTTGTCTGGAAATATTATCTCAGATGGAGCTGCAGTGTCTTCATCAGATGACCATGAATTTATTTCAATACGTTTATGGCACATGCGTATGGATTACATCAGTGAGAAGGGTTTGACAATGCTGAGCAAACGAAATTTGCTATATGGCACAAAGACAAGCAAGTTAAATTTGTATGAGAAATGCATATTTGGAAAACACATGTCATATTCTCCTCAAAATACAACTGGCTAAATTTTGGAGTTTAAACTAGAAATGTTACAATGTACTGCTTTGTAGGATGCTTGCAAGATTGGTATTCTCTCCCCTCCTCGTTCAGAGGAAGATGAGATTTTAAATGATATACTTTTAACCTAAATGGATGTAGGTTTGGATCATGGTTCAACATTTTGGCGTTTGTTGTTATGGTCAATTGTATAGTATCTTTTTGTTGCATCCCAAGAAAATTTAAAAAGTATTTAAAAATTTTGTATTATATTATAAAGGAGAATCCTCATACGCATCCATCCCTCACCATTTTTTTGTGGGAACTCTAGGTGGGGCCCATTTATCACTCAATCCAAATCTTGCAACACACATGGGACCCCATGATAGCAACTCACCCCAACTTTTGATCAGATCCGGATTTATTGGACTGTTGGATCGACTATACACCAATCCGAATGGAATGAATTTGTGAGCCATAGATGAAGGGGTTATGGATATATGATTGGGACCAAATTTGATATGTAGGGTGCTTTTACATAGATCTTTTCAACCCACCCCGTCTCATCCCTTGGTCGGGTCCATAGTGGGCTCCACCAAAGAGTGTGCACGAAAAGTCCATGAGGAACATATGCACAGGAAAAGGCCCCTATTATAAAATGCTAAAACATGATATATTTTTTTCATTAGTGAACAATTTAAAGCAAAATTTTGGTCCCTTTAAGTAATTATATCTAGTATCATCGTGTCATATCTGAAATCTGTAAAGTCTATTAGGAATTAGATAGATTTACATGTATATATTCAAATAAATTTTAATATTACAAATTTTAGAATATGCATTGCAATCATAATTTTAGACTAATCATTAGTCTTAAATACTTTAAGTTGAGAAACTAGTAGTAGTACAGACTTATAATACTTAATTACTCAATCACTAAGTAAATTGAGGGTGCATTTCAACTTTCAAAGTAACAATTACTACTATATCAAGATTAATTAATTAATTAAAATAGCAGATTATGAACATGGGGCACATTATGCTTGAGGGAGGAAGTGATCATATGAGAATCTATCAAAATCTTGCAAATCACTTGAGTTTGGTGAAAAAGAAACTTGGAAAGGTTTATCATATAGTCTTAAGAAGCTCCACAAATGATCTGAGAAAGGAAGAAATTAAAAAAACAGGGGAAAAAAGTATTAAAAAAATCATCATGAACCAATATTTTGATCGTTTTTTTCAAATTAAATATCCATTGTTATGGACCGCTATGTTCTTTATATTTGTTGTTATGACCGTTATGGACCATTCTTATTGTTATTTTGACACTGTGAACATTATTACTGTTATATTGTAATCAATGTAACAATATATGCTGTTACTATTTCAAAATGGTCGTTATGAAATGGTAACAGCCGTTATTTTATACTATAGTTTGGATGCAGAGACAACTTTGCCCTACAATGTTGATATAGTCTCTATTTATTACAAGAGTACATAAATTTGATGGTATGAATGAGAATGTAGATTTTCTGAGTAACCCGGACATTCCAATAGTGAGCCCCTTTCATTGTGCCACAAGCTCCACTCATGGATGAGCATGTAGATCAACATAGAGAAATTGGCTACACCTACATCAGAGAGGAGATCTTTTTTTTTTTTTTTTTTTTGCTATCCGAGCCTTATTGGGGCTGGGGCCTTTAACCCTCTCGCGAGGAAGCCCTTGGGTGAGGGAGAAGGACTTCGCATGATGTAACTAGTCCTCTGGTGAAAAAAGGTTTTCAACGAGCTTTAAACCTTTGTCAGGCTGGTAAGAACCAAACCTCTTACCCCACTAGAGTAATTTTTCCTCCTAAAGAAGAGAAATTAATTAAAAGTTTAAAAGTAAGGGAGTGATTTCCAACAAATACATTCAGAATTTCAAATGATTAATCAAAGATCAAGTCCAATTAGAGATACTTAGTCTTATTTATAATTTAATTGTAACTTAAGACCATGATAAGAAGCCAAACAATTTAGCAGCCTGGACTTTAAAAAAAAAAGTGTCACTTTGGACCCAACATTTCTTACACAAGAACACAAAATAAAAAAACGCATTTTGACTTTACTGAAACTGTTTTTCTAAACAATTCTGCTGCTATAGAGTAGTGTTTTTTGCTTTACTTTTGCCTACTGCTCTATTCATTGTTTTTCTTCTCTAGTATCTCTCCTTTTTGTGTATGCACTTGACTTTACTTCTATCATAATCTCCTTTTAGCAAACAAATAAAAAAAACATTTCACCAATGTAGTTTAATCTCACAAAACATAAACATTTCACTAATGTAGTTTAATCTCACAAAACATAATTTAGAAAAGAAAAGAAAACTTCAAGAAGCTATCACTACCATTATATCAACGTGTCTCTCAAAAAATAGCACCAGCATCAGATACTGTTGGCATTTGTGATGGGACCCACTCATAAGTAGCCCAAACACATATGGATATCCCTCACAAAGGAGTCTATTTGAATAAAGAGAGGACGTATTAGTCCTTTTAAGACTCAAACTTCAATTGAGAGAGTCTATTCTAACTCTTCTTCCTAATCCTATTCTAACTTGAATTGGAGTCTATCATCAACTAAGTCAACTATTATAAATAGATATAGCTGGGTGGTAGTAAAGCACCAGTAAACTTATAACCAATATAGATAAGTCATTCATCTCCATCTTCTCCATTAGGGTGTCCATCCTTGCCCAGACATTGTGAAGAGTGAAACCTATTTGGCTGATTTCTAGTAGACAGTCAAGGATCTTTACGTCCATCACTTGATCAAAGCCGATGCTGTCCTGATTGCATTTGTAGTGGCCCTGTAATCCTGATCTATGCTTCCGCAACACCAAAAAATATCGGATAATACTAACAACAAGGCATAAAAAGAATCCAAAATCACAAAATCATAAAAAAACCATCTTTCCTGGATCAAGGTTTGTGCAAAAGCAAACACTTCTGCACGTGGAGCTAGGTCATCATCCACAACATTATACATACTACTGAAACAGCAAAGTCCTAAAATCTTAACCATCTTTTAGCAGTAAGGTACTAGCTAGTAGAGAAGATGGGGATATAAGTGGAACCCTACCTGGATGATGATTGCAAGACCATGCTGGCCATGAGTGCTTGACATATGTCTGCAACATGAACCCGTGATGTGTAATTCCTATATTCCCTCATTTTCTGGCTTCTAGACAAAGTCTCATGTTTGATTATGGCATCCAAAGCACTGCCAAAAAATAATAGCAGCAGTCAACAACAACGATGACGATGGTGATAAGCTAGTACAATTAGAGAGTAATCCATTAAACATAAACAATGTTTTTTTTATAACAACAAATTTTTTTCAAGAAAGCCCAAAAGGACAAAACACAATAAACACAAAACTAACAAAAAGAAACCAAAATAAAACTAAACATCAAAAGAAATTGAGGAGAGAGTCCATTAAACATTGACGATTGATGTTAAGCGTTCTATTCACAAGCTATTCTTTTTTAGGATTGTTCATGAAAAACAAAAATTCTGTGTGGAATTCTATACCGAACCTCTGGCTAATAGGATTCATGGGCCTTCGGCCAGGAAACTGGACCTAAGTGATTCATGGGCTGATCCATGTGCAATTGTATCTCAGCTTAGCATTCCTCTGTAACAACATGTAACACATGCCATCCTATTTAGCTAGAGGATAGAGTCATAGACACCTAAAACTCTTGGCATAATTCTGTAACCTCTGTAGGGCCTATAAAAGCAGAATGCTAAGGTATCAACAACAGAGGTGAAATTTCCCAGATACAGTTAACGTTCATCTCTGGAAACTACCATGGTATTAAAGTCCTGTGCTCTATGAGAAATCTTCACGCACCATGATCAACCTATGAAAGTTTCCCAGCCCAGTGCCCATTTAGTCTACTATCTCTTCACAGGATGACCTATTATTTTGTAAAACTAGGAAATTCAGGGGCTGCACTGTAATTCAGGAAACACACAGTGATTTTGTTTTCAAATATGATAATCTATGGTATAATATATATATATACATATAAATATATATATATATATAGAGAGAGAGATAAGCAAGCATCTCATAAGCTCAAGCTTATATAAGAAATTCCGTAAGCCTAAGCCCTTGAGGCCCATCTTTGGTCCATCCAAATGGACCAAACACACGACCCCCCTTAATTACACATGTCCACCAATTTTTGATCAAATCCGAATTTACTGGACCGTTGGATCGACTGTACATCGATCTGAATGGACTGCTGACTATTAAATTTTTGGGGCTTAGATGGAGATAATAGAAACTACGGTTGGGGCTAATTTTTTGTAGATAGGCCTTCAAATCCCCCCCATCCCCATCTTCATGTGGGTCCCTAGGTGGGCTCCAAAGGCGTGAGCCACACACTTGAGCTTAGGAGAGGGGCTCCCTATATAGACAGACAGACATATAGATATGCATTTGGTCGCCAATTCCTAGGCACCACAAATGTACAGCCTATTTGCTCCACTTCCTCTTCTACTTTTTCTATTTTTTCTTATTCTTCTACTCCAGGGTATTTTCTCTAAATTTTCTAGGGAAAACCTTAGATTTTTTTAAGATCAGCTCATGCAACTCTGTCTAAAGCCAAGGATTGCCCCATACCTTCTTCCAGGGCCATATATACCCCCCAGCCGGAAAACATATGCTGGTAGATCAACATATGCTGGTAGATCAAGGTCGTTACCTAAATCCAACCATCCTTTTTCAGCAGCCAATCTTGCTTTAGCCCGTTTGCTGGTGGCATTAATGGGATAACTGCATGTGACTATAAAGCAATAAGACAATGTTTAACTTGTATTTCCCACAAAATTACATTCCATTCCATTGTACTTCATCCCAATAAACTACTTACTCCTCATCAACCCGAGTACCGCCACAATCTCCATAGACACCTACACTACAGGAAAACTAAATGAATACAACTTAAACGGTCGCTTGTATGAAACGACAAATAAAAATGTTTTGACAAACAAAAAAATAATATTACATAACAACATGTTTAGGCCTTATTTTCATTGAAAAGGAAAAAAAATAAAAAGTTGGAATATTCATTTTAATTGACATACGATAAATATCATTGGAACTTTTATGTGAATGCATAATGGACAAGCAAAATATTTTGACAATTAGTATAAGTTTCCTTCACTTAATATCATTTAAATCTCTCACAGGATCATCGTTGCACATGTGAAAATGACATTTGACATGTTTTATTGATAGATTTAAAATGATGAATTAAAAGAAGCTAGGATTGGAGATGTAGACATGCATCATAAATATGAGCAAATGCCACTAAAGACAATGAAGGAAGAATCACTATGTGGTAAAACCTGCTAACTTCTAATTTAAAACTTTTTATAGCGGGCTCTCTTTCTGATGGTACATTCCTTGTTTTAAAGAGGAAGAGAAGTAGGCAATATACAAGTCATAAAGGTTATTAACCCCATAAACCACATTACAGGAAATCCATTTCAACAATGACATCTGATTGCAGTACTCACCGCTAGGAATTATAGCCTATGATACCCGGATACTTCAATACTTCAAAATAGGGAATGTATCATGTCAGATTGTTACAGTCATCATTTTCAAAAAAAAAAATGTCCTATTGTTACTGTCTTATAAGTTACTTCACTGTTTTAATTGTAAAATCTTTGTTCTACCATATCCAAGGCAAGCCCTGACATATCTGATCCTTCACTGTATCCAATGGAGTAGAAGAAGATGCCAATTAATTATAGCTTTCCTTCTCCAATGATTTGATGCCCCACAATACTACATTAAATCTGCAGAGTCTCAGAGGTACATGCTCTAGGTTAGAGAATCCTCTTTGGTGAATGCAATAGCATGAGGCAGTTAACACATGAAATCCACTAACTTGCAGAAATATGGTTGATCTTAGATTAAAACACATACTTGTTGATGATAAATAACCCATCCATTGAACATTTCCACTGCCAAGTATTCTTCGTATAATGTCCTCATGCTGAGAAAGCACCTATCTTGCAAAATCCACATACAATACGGTAAGATGAGCTGTGAAAAGATCATTATAGCTAGATTTAAAACAAAAGAAGGAAGACTTGATTAAGCATTGAATTACAAACAGATTCTCAGACAACTCACAGGATCACCGAGGCCATCAATAGGAGGTATAGATATAAGGAGATGACTAGAACCTTGTAAGGTGTTTAGACTTCTCAGTCTGAAAAGCAAATGGTTTCAGGAAAGAGGACTGTCAAGATAAACAAAATTGAGAGCCAATAAATGTGAATTATAGAAAATAGATTAAGTATTAAAAATTCTGGTGAACCTATCTAGCAACTCTAAAATCAAAGTGATAAAAGAAAGTATTTAACAAAAGTGGCAGTCTAACCCACAATGTGGGAAAGTATGAATAGGTGCAGCGTCTATGGAGAGAGTTTGCAATTGCATGCTTAAGCTTGCACGCACACTATAGGTCCTTCTTTAAGCGAAATATCTTAGTCATGTTCAATCCAGTGTTGCAACTAGGCCAGGATGGGCCCCATCCAGGCAATAGCCCATGAATTAAGAAACTTGGAATCTTTGACTGCCCAATTCCTAAGTGATGGCCAGATGCTATTTAAAGAATCCAGGCGGCACCAGGTAATCCTGTCAGGTCTTTTAGGGAAACATAAGCCCAAGCCCAATTAACTAACATACCAGAAAATTCAAGCCAGACCAAGCCCACTGCTGGGGGAGGACCCAAGAAATTTTCCTTGGCCAAGATAAATGCATAAAAATTTATAAAAACCTACTCGCAAAACCAGTTGAGCTTTTGATGTACTCTGTATACATCATGCCTACACGCCACAACGTAGATTTTTTCAAGCTGCCTTTCTTTATTAAAACTTCTTTTAATTGGTTTTAAAATTAAGTTCTTTAGCAATGAAAAAAGATTAATTTGGTGCTTAAGAGCTTAATAAGAATAATTACATAAGAGAGGGTTTAATAAGCAGACTCAACTTTTTACAACAAAATTGCCTAAGCCTTAGGAGAGTTCTTCCATGGGCAAAAACTCAAAAACTTCTTTTAGAATGTCTATTCTCCATCTGGCTTTGGAGTTCTATCACAATAATGTTGCATTTAGCCACCTCTTATAAATTATATTGCCTATAAAATAAATGTGTTTGGTTAGCTGCACAAGTAACACCTATCATATCAACAACCATAAGTTTGGATCATAATATGTACATAGTAAATGAAACCTTTGGCCATGCCTATAAATCCATCTGTAGGACCAAAAAGATCAAAAGCTGTCAAAACCAAACTGCTGGGCCAAATTTCATTATAATGTGAGTCGGGTGCACCACTAGATTGATCACATTAATATATTCTATACATACTAAATCGGATGGTGACAATAACTCCACTCAACTGCTGCAAACTAGTAAGGATTGTGCCTGTCATCAAATTCGTGCTGTCAAATGGTGAGCATAACTCCTATTCAATTGAATTTTTTCCTAGAGCTAATATACATAGGGAAGTTCATTTTGAGAGAGCTGAATTTCTCATGTAATGGCTCCACTAATGGATTTATGAGGGAGGGAATCAATGCTTTACATGTAATCCGTCTCATGGTGGGCCCAACTATTGCTGGACCAAATTTTGGTCCTCAGCCAAAACACAAAAGGATCCTTCTTTTGAGAATCTTGGATTTTATAATTGTGCCTCTTTCATGGAAGACTTGACAGAGAATTACTTAGACTTCATTGCAGGTTTAAAAAAAAACGAAACTAGAATCGCTATTCAGATTCCAATTCAAGTCGCATTGAACTTTGTTTTTTCCTTCTTTCTAATCTATTGTGGATTGTGATTAAAAAAAGTTTAGTGGACTACGAGATGGATTTGCAAGCATGTGGATCTGCTGCTAGTGGGTGGTATTAGGATTTTGAGGTGGACTGAAGGAGGCGTTTAGCTTTTCGATGGGTGTTGACTGGGGGTTTTGAAAGCTGGAATTTGGGGTTTTGAAAGGAAACTCGCCCGAGTCAGTTGGGACCCAGCTCAGACTTGGCTGAGTTTTCAAACCCTGCTTCATTGACCATACAAAACAAGCTATTTGTGTTTCCAGATATTTAGGGATAAATTCATTGCATTTCAAACTGTTTCCATATGATGGTTATGGATAAGTTGGAGAGTAGAAAGTGGTGACTTTTTTCGTTGACTCCTTTATCAATGCTGTAACTAGTTGGGGTGGGTTTGGGTTGGCATCTTAATAACCAGATTATAAATGGAAGGGCCACAACCACTTATCAAAACAAAAGGGCCACAACTGAATCTTGTTTGCGCCTGCACACAGCTTAAAAAAAGACTTGGATACATCCTCAAAAGGGATGGACCTGGGCCGAAACAACTGAAATTCAGCACTCAGACATACACAAAAACCCAATTTCAGCTTTGGAATCTAGTCAACGTAGGCCTTCACAGGTCCTCTATACATGTGGTGGGTACTATGGTAAAACACTCCACTCCATAGATTAGAAATTTAGAACATACAGCAAGGTTGGGCTGATAAATGGCTACAGGGTGATGGATAACAGTAGCTTAACGAGTGATAAACCAAGGAAGAAGCTACCTAGTTGCCAAAGAATCTTCCCAAACACATTGTTACAAGGAAATTTCTTTGCATTGAGATGACCAGCCTCATTTAGTTGACAATAATACACATGTGGTATATAATACGCAGAACAAACTATTCTTAACACTCAGGCTTGTGCAGCCTATCTAAGGATTTGGAGCATGATAGATTGGAATGGAGAAACAAAATTTGTGTAGCTGCCTATCATAGTTGTTATGTTGGGACAAGGGATTGATGATGGATGATAATGGCTTCCATATTGATAGAACAAGAGACTCCACTCCCGTTATGTTGGTGAGGGACTTCAGTAGTGTGTCAGTTTGTGAGAGTGTGATATTTACCAGAGCAAAGAAAGAAGAACAAGGGTACTTAAACACACTCTTCTTGTTGAAAAATAACTCTCAATTAGTTTTAAGAGTTAATTGCATGTTTTATGCCTACAATTAAATCTATGTGTCTTGTGTCTGTAAAAGTGATTTGGAATCATCTATTCCAAGTCTTCAACCCTTGTTTGTTTTCATAATGCAACGGATTAAAGAAATCAAAGATCACTACACAAAAGCATGCTGCAAAAGAAATGGTGAATCAGTGTAACATTGGCTTACTCTGGGTCACTGGCATTGAAAAGGATCGGGTTGAATCCCATCTCCTCAAGTTCCTTTTTCTTATCAACAGTGGTGCATGTCCCCGAAATTTCCCTGCAATTGAAGACACAAATATCCAATTTTTTTTTTTTTGAAGACACAAATATCATACAACCAACAGTGGTGCAATTCCCCGAAATGCAATTGAAGACACAAATATCATACAACCTCATAGTGGGTTCCCTTGGGTTCAACCCAGCCCATTTGCTGAGGATTTAATAGAGCTATGCCCATCATGGCTGTGTAACATGACATGTTCAACCTGTTACTTCCAGCCCAAACCCACAGTTGGGCTGAGATCAATGGTACAAACAGTTTGTGTGCACCACAACATTCACAAAACAAATGAAATTAAAGCCAAAGCCCAACCTATGGCTTGACAGCTGGGGTTCAGATCAGGTCAACCCAAGCAACACCCACTTGCTAAACAGGCCAACAATTTTGGTCCTTAATCCCTTATTTAAAATTTGCACAAAAACAGGTAATTCCCAGCTTGGGCTCAGACCAAGACCATTGGTGAATGTCACAGCCTCACAAGCCTAGTGTGGCCTGAATCACATATACCAATCAACCGTACAGCGCAACAAATAAATGAACAAGGGGACCTCAGCCCAATCATAGAATATGAAAGCCAACATTCTGAAATGCGTTGGGCCCATTGTCGGCATTCGGCTTAGATGAGACTGTCAAAAGCAGTTATATTGTTTCTACAAGCAAATAACAAACAAAAATAAGAAAAAGAAGTTTACATGCCGTATTCACCCAAAAATACAACTATCTAATTTTTGCAGATTAAACTAAAAGAGGAAAAGAAAAGAAAAGAAAAAGATTAAACTATACTGATGTGGAGGATGTGAACAAGATTCCATATTTGCCTTCTTTCACCCTCTTTCAAATAAAGAGGCAGATGAAATTTTAAATGATGTATACATATATGGCCCAGGCTCCAGTGCAAATGTCTTGCATGCTTCGAGACAAGTCGTAAGGCCCACCACGGGCCCCACATGATCAATCTGAGCCCATCATCCTACCTTGCAGCTGCTGCCCTTCCCCCCCACCCTTACACCTACATACCCTTCAAACAAAAAAAAAAAAAAAAAAAAAAAACACCCCCAAAAAGAAATTGTCAAAGATCCCATAGGTTTTACCCCAATCCGAATGGACAATACTGTTGGATTGAAATAAAAGATAATTGTGCATTTTAACACCGTAAAATTTGAGGGCAACCCTTTCACTTTTTTCTTCTTTTGAGGGACTATGGGATTGACTTGAAATTTTATATATGGGGTGGTCCCATCTGGATCTTTTGATCCCCCACCTAGGCCATGATTGGTGGGGCCCCAAGTGGATCCTATCAGTTGCCTCACACAGTCTCTCATGTGAGATATCCGCATAGGAGTTTGAGCCTCCATATAGCTCATCCATCTCCATCACCTTGCACGCCCATCCATGACAAGAGCCCATGGTATGGTGGAAAGTTCTCACCATTGCAATCTTGAGCTTGTGGGTTCAGGTCATGTTACCAATAAAAATAAAATTAAAAAAAAATCAACAAGCCCATCCATGGCATCTTGTTTATTTCTTCAAGGACAATTAGAGGCTAGATCAACATCGTAGGGCAAAGCTTTATCAGTGCATCCATCCATGTCAAATTAATGGTTGCTATATATCTATATTATCAATCCCCAATGTCCTCTATGAAGGTCTCATGAGGAATCCATTGACCATTTATCTACCTTTTGCTTGATCACAAAACACATATGGAACCAACTCCCTAAAACCATACCCAGTTTGGCCCCCACTCCTTTGGACATTGGTTCTGGAGTAGAGCTACAAACCACAGTAGAAGGATTGGTACCTACATATCTTGGTATATATAGAAAATGAGGAACCATAACCTATTCCAAGCTGCACTAATTTGGCTGTAGTGCAGGTGGTCCTTCAAAAAACAACATTAGCCATACTTCATTTGGGTTCACACTAACATTTACAATATCCCAGTATAATATGCTATTTTTAATTTATTAGTTCTGTTACATTCCCTTGATTGGGGAATCACCTTTAGGACCTTCTAAGTAAACTCCTTTTAGGCATTTTGGAGGTTGGTTCTTTTCGCATGATTATTGTCTTGTGCTTTTCCTCTTCAAAACTAGATTGGTACCATTTGGAGTTGTTGGATCCAAATTGTATATATAAGTATATACAATTAGCCATACTTGTACATCACACATGAAAGATTTCGTGTATATAAGTATAACCCCCATTGCTAATAAATCAAATATTGGCCTGTTTATTTGCATTAGAATACATTGGAATCGAATACATAATTCATTCCACAAGTAGTAAAATTGCAGATCAAGGGGCTGTGAATTTCCTAAAATGAGCACCAAGTAGCTGTTCCTTTCAGGGAATGGAATCAAATTACTTTACCTTTAGGAAATAAAATCACTCTAGAAATTTAATTCCTATATATTTTAATGCAAACAAACAGACCCCATCATAGCAAAGGTTCTTCCTTGTATACAAATGGTTTGAAAATTTATGAGATGGGGTAAGAGAGATTTTCAAAGCAGAATGAGAGATGAAGATAGAAAATTACCATCCCTGACGCTTCAGCTGATGTGCAAAGTACTGCCCCACGAATCCCATACCAAATATAAACATGCGATTTGGGTTTTCGGGTCTCTTTATCTCGATCTCGGACCGAAGATTGCAGAATGCCCCACGAAAAAGCGACGCTTTTCTGATACTTGAAAAGGCGAAAGATTGAGGGGAGCTTCGGAGAGATTGTGTCGGAAACTTGCCTGCAGTGAGATAGGTTCCCATATAGGGGCAGGAGACGGTTAGAAAATAGTATTTTGGTCGCCCGGCTGAGAAGAGGGTGCAGGTCGGGTGAATCTTGGCAAACCCCCCTTTGTTTTTACTAGTTCCATGTTTTATTTTTTGTTATTTTGGTAGGTAAGGATGATCGTGCGGAGACCGACCAAGTGGGTGAGGTACGGACCCTCGGATGAAGGAAGCAGGCCTTAGGTGAGGAAAGGCAGTTGACTTGAACTATCAACCGTGCTCTATTTGATATCAAACTCTTTATCTCTAATTTAAAAAAATTATATAAGGTTTTATTTTATGATTTTCTCTAGAAAATAACTCACTTCTCTTATTTTCATAAAAAAAGAAATAATGCAAATATATTGAATGCCTCCTTTTGTAAAATATCCCTAGGGTTTACTGAGACTTTTACTATTTCGAGATCAAAGCAAAATGTTGACATATAAGTAGACTTTATATAGTTCTTTATTGCATCTTGTATGCTTCTTAGCTCATGGAATATACTTAGATACAAGTTTATTACATGGCGGCAGGTAAATTGAAACGACTCTCCATGAAAAGGCAGATCTAAAAAATTATCCCTACGATGTTATCCTAGTTCTTGATTTAACAATGTTAAATAATATTTTTAATTGTAGATTTTCTTAAGATTTAAAATGATGGAGAGTGTAGGTTTCATGAGCATAAAATTAAGGTTAATGCCAAATTATAGGATGAAAAAAACTAAGCACGGTCTATTAATTATAGTCGGGCCCATCAACTGCTCGTAGAAGAACATTTCCTTAGATTGAATTCATAATAAATAATGTGATCAACGTACATAATGTTAGATGTTATTATGTTAGAGTTGGTTTGCTGCCATGTCAGCCCACTAAAGGCCCCAACATAAAAAGCCCCTCATGTGTAATGGCATTGCCATTTCCTCTTCTCGAATGAGGAAACGGTCATGGCATTGGAGGCCATTAGTTATCTGTGTAATCCTCTCCCAACAATCATCTCTTTATATGACAATATGATAAGAAGACAAAAATATACAATCCTTATTTTCTTCTTCTTCAAGAACAGTGTGTCACAAAGGATTGACAGAGATTATTAAGAAAAGATAAATAGGGAGGAACTATTCTCTAGATTCAGTTCATCCATCCATAAGCTCATTTATCAGGCATTCATTTCTAAGCCTATAAATAATAGGGAGCGATTTGAGTGGGAGAGATTTCTAGTAAATTTTCTCTAACCTTTTAGCAATATGTGATCTTATCCTTTGTGTAAATTGGTTTTGACTGTTGTAGTGGACTCGTGGCATCCATCTAAAGCTTCTGCGGTAATCTTCAACCAACATATTAACTTATGTTGAATTTTATAGTTTCCATTGAAGTAAATATTGAGGAGATACCGTACAAGAGCAGGATATTCATTTTGCAGGTTTCAAATTTTTTATAGTTAGTCTCACTATGGATTTTCATTCTTCTATCACATGAAGTAAGACACTTATACCATGATATAGGGCTTTTAATATGTAATTTTGCTTCTCTACTTTTAATAAATAAACATGTTTTAAAATTTTCCCTCTAGTTTTTTTTTTCAAAAAAAAGAGAAAATTTAAAGGTGATATAATCTGTTAATAATTTACTGAATTCCAATTAAAGTGAAATTTGACCACAATTTTATACTATATGCAACAAGAAAGCATAATACTTTGCAATACTTTCAAATCCCTCTCACGGAAATCAATTTATTAGAAGGAGAATCCAACAAGAATTAGAAGATGAACACACGACCAACAACATTAGCACCGCAACCAACACAAACAACATCTAATAGAAAAAATGACAACAGCAACCATATGGCCTAAAGAAAAGGCAACAAAGTAAAAAAAAAAAAAAAAAATCACTCGTTACATAAGTACTTATTTATTTCACTTTTTCTCCTAAAAATAATCTCCATCAAGACATAGCCTAGTATGGATTAACCCTCCGGCAGTTCTTCCTGATCTCACCTCTTTGACCTGTGAGAGGAGATATGTTTCCCATCTTAACCATAGATTTAGCAAATTGCTGAAGGAAAAGCTCATTGTTCTCAGCAAATTGCTTCACCAACGCCATTGTTGCTTCACTTTTTGTAAACAAGACTTGGTCAGAATTTAGAAGGCCCTTTGATGCTAATATGTTCTTGTAGTAGTAATTATCGAAATTCGCCGGTGTAACCAAGTCCAAAGGGAAGAGGTTGTTATCACCGCCTGAGCTAGGGCAGCCCATCCGAAGCTTGGCAGCGTAGGTTGGGTCGAGAGAGTAATCAGGCTGCCCATTGCCGGTCTGGTTGTAGAGCCTTTGCCTGAAACTGGTGCATCTGGAGTTCCCAATGGTGTGGCTTCCTGCATTACAATGACCAAAAAAGAAATGATTAGGTTGGGTTAAGCACAAGTGCCAACTGTATGGGCTAAAGCCCAATCCTTTTTAATGGATTAGTAGGAAGCACAAGATTTGAAAGGATCAACCTGAACCTTTATTAACATTTCGGGTTTGAGTTGAGTTGAAAGGTCATAATTTAAAGATTCAGGTACGGTCAGGTTCAGTTCTGATTGTCAGATCAAACAGTGGGTATGTATTCTCTTTGAACAAGACCCATTTATAAAGAGGTCAGCGATAGAAATCGAAATCAAAGGGTCAAACTAAACCCTAAATTATCATGCACGGCCCAATTTTAGTTCACGAGTCAGGTTTATGAATCATGCCCCCACAAAGCCCATATGCTTAAGAGCACAGCCCATGTTGATTTTGCTTACTCGTTTAAAGCTAAACTAGAAAATAGGTAAGTCAATAAATCAATGACTCAAGAGCTGAATAAAAATTACCTGATAGAGCCACCAGATCAGTGAGGTCTAGATTCTGTAGCTTGAATTTTGTGATTATGGTTCGGAGGGTATTGTTGGGAGCAGGAATGTTGTTGTTTGATCCACTCAAGCTTGCGCTTCTGGAGTCTCTTCTTCCCAATGGGACCTCCCAGTAAGGGCCACCAGCCTACACACATCATATTTGATCATTAAAAAGGGGAATCATGAGCCTTAAAGGCCTTTTTGTTATTGGGGTGTTGTATTCATTTTCTGTCAACTTCAAGTACGTAGTAAATACCAAAATGAGAAGAAGATGATGTGATGTGAGTGTTTACCAGAACAGTAGAATCTCTAGCAGCTATTGCCAGAATATCAGCACAGGAAACGGTATGTGGGCACGCCTTCTCCAGTTCGGATTTTATTTCGTCGATGACTTCGAACCCTCTAGCCGAGTTCCTGTTAGGGTTCGACCTCTTTTCACTTATAATGGTCCCACTGCTATCTAACAATAGCGATGCGTCACAGCCCTATAAATCAAGGCAACCTTTTTGTAAGATAAATTAACCCTGATGACTGATTGCTATGTAAATGTAGATATTTGGATACAAGCGTACATATGTTCATACATAACCCAAAGGTTGCATTCAGATACCCAAATACCCAAACCTGAGACCTGACCCAAATTCAACTAGACTTTCAAAATCCAGGTCTGAAGCGTACCGAATGCAGACATATCCAACCGAAATTTCACTATTACTTGGGTGTTGCACACCAGTCAGTTTATGCTGAAGTAGCAAATGGGCAGGTTGGGCCAAAATGGGTTAGGTCAACACATAAGGCCTGTAATTTGAATCCAAAGTGTAACCCAACCGGTTTTTTAAAAGGAGTGAGAATTCCAGTACTCCTAGAAGGCCTTTCTACCAAAGCATAACAATAAGAAAAAACCAAGAAAACAAGCTTAGGATAAGCGATAAGGCCGACATGCGTATGTTAGCCTTCTTTTGCCTGCAAGGAAAATAACTCCGGCCCGCTTTCCCATTGATCATCATCAATTCAGGAACTTGCAAAGGATATATTCTTGCAATAAAACTTATGAATATAAAAAAAAAATTGAAGACCGAGCTAAGAGGGGGAGACACACAGATCTATTCGTAGTCCAGCTCTTCTTACGATTGAAACCATAAAATGGCACCCAAAAAAAAAAGGAAGATTTTCATAAAATTATCTTATATATATATATTGAACATAAATACAAAAGGAGAATATATGTGGGTCATGCGGGTTAGCTCTAATTTGACCCATTTTCCTGCGAGTAAGAGAAACCTTACCTGTATTTTTTTTAAGTTGGTTTGGCAGGTTAGATGTGAGTGGGTTAGGGTTGCTGGTGGATCGGATTGTGTTTTGCCACTCCTAAATTTAGGTGCGGCGGGGTGTTCATGGGCTCGAACCGTCCTGGCTGAGGCATAGCCATGAGGGAGCCACGTTTACAAACAAGGGTATACAGCTAAGCCTGACATGGGCATATAAATGTGAGCCCCAAGCCCGCCCATTTAGTAAACTCGACTGGGCCTCTCTCATAAAAAAAATAATTACTAGGATGGAAGCTAGAAAGAGAAGTAGAGTAACTCATCAGGACGGTAAGAGAAAGACCTTAACAAAGCAGTCATGGAAATGAAGCCTAAGCAAAGACGCAGCCATTCGGGTTTCTTTTGCAACAGCTTTGGCCACAACCGACTTCACAATCTCATGGGCTTGTGGGCATGAATGGTCGTAGAACTGTGGATAGAGGTAGGAAGAGAAGCAGAGAGGACTCGAGAGCAGAACTAGAAACACCACAAAGAAGCCCATGGAAACACCCATTCTTCTTTGCTTTCTTAGCCTTTTTGTTCTCCTCTCTCTTGTTATGTAGAATAATAAGAAGGAGAAGGAGGCTTAGTGAGATATGGAAAGGTTGATGAAAACACAAAGAGGGTTTTGGATATTTATAGGGGACTGATTATGATGGAAATCTTGCAACGTGAGGGATGACGGAAGGCAAAGATGCAGTTGGTAACCCTCCTCCTAACTAATATCCTTCAATGATAAGGAGAATATATAATTACTTTTACTAAGATGTCCTTTACCTGTAGCATTTTAGTAATAATTGGGTTGGAGTGAAGTTTTGGGTTTGAAATGGCATGTATTTTGATCTTTTCAGTGGCGGCGTGGTAGGAGTTGGTCGTTTGATGGGCCATGATGCATGTAGTAAAATGGATAATTGAGAATCTTTTCATTAGTTACCTGTGATCATTTGGTTGGCCATGATGCCTGTTGTAAAAATCGATGGTTGAAGATCCATTGGGTAATTGTGGCCATTTGGTGGGCCATGATGCTTGCAACATGATAGATAAGGGCACCTGAAAGAACACTATTGATACCATTCACCAATGCCATGAAAAAGGTGAAAAGTCAATCAGTGAATGAAATGATAATGCCAGTTAGGAGTCTACTGAAAATTATCTTTCCTTGAGTATCTTACTCATCCTTCCCATGAGGGGCATGGAACTCTACATTGGGTTTACTAAAAATTATTACCAATCAGCACAAACACCCTTCCCTTGAATAAAGTTTTTTCAAATTTCAATAAGAGTTGACTCATCATAAAAATGAGTATATGATTTTTTTTTCCAACACTCAATTATATAGTGGGATCAATTCTTAATGGAGTAAAATTTAAGCAATGACTCTATAGAAGAGAGAAACTTCATTTTTAGTAGTTTGGATTTTCAAGATGTGGGCTAGGCTTAATCATGGAATTATGGAGTTCTACTGTTTTCATGCAAGATTTAGAGGTGTGCCGGAGGTTCTTTTAATTTCTTAAAATTATTGAAGAATATCATAATATACATATAGATTGTGTATCAACTAGGTAGTGGTCGAGGGGGGTTCAACAAGTTATGGATATGAATTAAGAGAATATGAAAGTCCTTTGATATAAAACTCCAATTAAATTATTCTCCTTATTTTTTTCTTTTTTTCTTTTTTTGTAAAGAAGAATTTTCATTAATAAAAAGAAACAAAGCAGAACATCATCACAAGGTCTCAACCTATAATATTGAAAAAATGTCGGACCAAAAAATATACTCGTTACATAAGACACTGTAAGAAATCCACTGTTAAGACATCCAAAATACAGTGCTCAATGGATCAATCCCACACTCCGTTTGATGCCTTGATCACCTCCATAGCATCCGAGAATACCCGGATTCTACTCAAACCTCTAGTTTTAGCAAAGCCCAGTGCGCAGAGAATTGCTCCAATTCGGCTTCCTTTGCCGAGTGCACTTTTGGGCCCTTGGCAGCACCTACAGCAAATAAAGAGTCATTAACCATTAATTATTAAATTATTCTTCTTTTTATTTATTCGTTCTCACAACTTAATGAGAAACTTATAGTGATTTAATTCAATAGTCACTAATGTCTTCAAAGGGGGTTTATCTGAACGGATGGGAAAGTAGGCCTTTGACATAAAACTCCGAAAGGGGAAAGGAAATGCTGGCTGCATGAAGAATTTGCTTACTATAAGAAACAAATGGATGAGTCATTTTATGATCGGATGAGTGGTCAAAATCCAGAAGGTACTTGATTGGAAAACAACACCCTTCCTTGTCCAATCATGACTATGGATAACCTATGGCCGAAACTCGTGAGACATTTTTGTGACCCTCTCTTTAACAAGATTCCCTCATTAAAAGTGACTTGAAATAAATTTCTCTATTTCTTGTACGAGTCATCACCAAATTTTATTTGAATAAGAGTTTGGAATCACCATATAATTGGTCATTATAAGATTCATATTTTTCTTATAATTGACCAATTTATGGGACTCCCAACTTCTATATGAGTGAGATTTGACAAAAAAAAATTGTATAAAGAGAGACTAATTTTGAACAATTTAGATTTTACATATGTCAGCTCCATAAAACTAATATAGGAAACTTTGGTGAGTACTTTTTGACTCTCCTAAGTTACATCATTTTGATGAACAACCGAGTTAAATACAAGTGAAGATCAGCCTAACCACCTTATTTTGGTTTGATAGGTTATCTGATTTTTTTAAAATGATGTTTATTTGTAAATAATTATGCCCAAGGTTTAGAGTTTGCAATTTAGAAATGATTATTGGAATGTAGTTTGAAACCTATATTTGATCTTTAAAGTTCAATATTTTGAGTAAAATATTATTTACTATTCAAAATTTTCCCTTCTATTTTCTTTATTATGTAATTTTTCTTGCATATATAAATTTATTCAGTTGAATTAATTATCAATAGTGCATGTAAATAAATATGTGTTTATTTTTTTAATTTATTTTTAAATGTTTTCACAATTATATTTTTGAGAACCATATTGACTTTATCCGAGTCAACTTTTTTTGCATTGGAAGAGTTGAGACAAGGGCACAGCCCACTGGGAAAGGACTGCACTGGAGAAGAATAATAGGGAGGAGTGAAGAATGGGCTAGTTTGTAAATTCATCCTTGCTTGAGGAAAAAGAAAAACTGATCCACTCGGTCAGAGACATATTTCGGGTGCAATATTTAACGGATACAGGATGTTGACTCAGGCGGCGCGGTTGACTGATTAAAATAAGTTAATAATAGGAGAAGGGCTGGATTACCTATGGTGGAGGAATAACCCTACCTGCTCTTTTGTCCTTGCCCTAAAAGAACCAGAAAAATGGTTGCACCTAATCTATCTATCCATCAACACTGGTACTTTGAATTGGTTCAAAAGCCTTGATTAAATTTGACGAAAAGCATCCATTTGGTGATGGATAAAGTAGTGTCCAATTTAAGGCAAGCACAGAGGAGTTTGTGGTCCCATAGCTAGCACATTACTAAGATTAGGTAACTGGGAACAGCCGCATCTCAGATGGTTAGCAACTCCCTCTCACCCAGCTGCCCAAAGATCCCTAGGCATATGTGCCCATTTTTCCGGGGCTTGCAAACTCTTCCCACATATGTAGATTTTCTTCCCAAGTGCTTGGGCTCACTCATGGGTCAATCTTTTTCGGCTGGGTAAAATAACTAAATAAAAATAGTAACATTAGATAAATAGAGTACCGCTATTTTTTTTATGAATAATATGATTTAAACCCACAACCTATGCATTGCAATTGTGAGCAATGTGCAAGTTGTTAATTTTGGAATTTGCATCATGGACAAGCTGCTAACATTTTCGAAACAACTTTGCATTTCCATCTATTTCTCATTTAAGAAACACAGCGTTGCTGAACTACCCCACCCCCTGCCCTGCGCCTCATGCAGGTTGGGCAACGTAATGGCTGGCCTATTATTTCTTGGCTTCACCAATTAGGCTTAGAATTGGGCCCTGGCTTGTCTGTTAGGCCTGTTAGTGGGTTTGGTTGTCAAAGAGCCCCTTGGCGTTTGAGCTTTTGATTATTTAGGGTCCCTCGGAGCCTTGTCATAGTTTCACTGGGCAATGTAGTTCATCGTTAATTCACCGATATCGTCCATCTCGACTGCATCATAATACTTGACTATCTACCATACCCAGAGAACTAGACCTTTTTCATCCAAAAAGTAGAGGTGTTCATGGGTCAGTCGGCCAACGCTGAGGCAAATCTGGGCCTGTCCTGTCCATTTTAGAAACACAGGCCCATGACTGCCCATTTAGTCAAACAGGCCAAAGTCATATTAATTTGAACGATAAAATCACAGAGATCTTGAATTCAAATATGGCATCATCTTAAATTTCAAACTCAACTACACAGATAACAATAACAATAAAACAAAGCAAAATTTATCATTCATGTTCAGGCCTAGTCCAAATACTAAACGGGCACAATAATTAACATCAAGGCCCGACTCAAGTAGTAAAACATCCAAGTCAGGCGTGGACTAACTATAGCCTACCAAAAACGTTTATCAGCTTATCAATGATGAGTTGATGAGATGGTGAAGGACTTGTCATTGCAACTTATGCAAGTAGAATTGACTCAAACAATCTGCTGAATGCAAATCTAGGGCCCATTCGTTTACGTGGAATTAAACTCCTAGGAATTCATGGTTTTTTTTTTTTTTTGTTGGCAAGATTGGATGAGTTATACAGAGCTCATGGGACAACCTACGCCCACCTCTTTCTATTGGCCTGTTTTATGTTTCTCACTTTCTCCATCATGAAATTGATGTATCATTAAATATTTGAGGTTGCAGTAAATGTGGAGTGTAGATAATTAGGCCTTGAAACCTAAAACTTGATTTACTAGGGTGGTGATTGGGCCTTTATTATTATTATTTTTATCTCTCCTTCAATGGTAATAACGGAGAGCCTATACAAGTGAAAAAGGGAGGAGCAAATTCAGAGGTAGAACCCTTTCAACTAGGTGAAAAACAAGGTTGCTTGCGAACTGATCAAATTCCAGTCCCAGATGGACAGATTAGCTGAGGGCTATTTGGGGATTTTCACTTCGATTTCTTTAATTTTAACCTTTCTAATTTCACTCGGATTTCTGTAATTTAAACCTTACTGAGAATATATTGCTTAGAGTTCCAGCGAATTCAATTGCATGAAACTAACGGTGCATTTATTAGTGCATGTAGATTGCAGGCTTTAAATTAGAAGAGAAGTTTTCCTATTACCAAAAACAAGAAAACTTAGAGAAGCTTTTCACTAGATGGTAGTCGAATTTAACTGAAAAACTTGCCGTTTTTCAAGGCGACTTGCTTTGCACTTGCTGGGACATAAGTGAGTTGGGGGATAGCTGGATTTAACTGAAAAACTGCAAGAAGACATCATGAGACACAGCATGGTGCAGATTGCTATAAATTTTAGCATCCGTTAATGAATAGCAAGTGGCTTTCAAAAGGTGTTTTGGTCATTAAAGTAATTAGGTAGCAATTATTTATCAATCCAGGCATCAACCCCCTCAACATTCAGCCCACAGCATGGGGTTTCCTACTTGGTTGGCTGCTGGGTGTCATCAATCCCTGGGCATGGCAACATCAGGGATCAGGAAAACCACGCAACTCCAACCAGTCAATGATTCAAAAGGTGTCCAGCCCATGCAGTTTTGGATCACCACGAATGTAATGTGCGATAAAAGTAAAAGTGGGATCTAGGCCATGTTTGTTTGCATTTTACGAAATAGAAATTGAATGCATAAGTTTTATATCATAAGTGGTTAAAATAAGGATTAAATGTGAATTTTAAAAAAATGAGCGCCAAAAAATTATCTTCTAGTTTTGATTTTATTTTCCAAAAAGGTTATTTGATGCTCATTTTTTAAATTAAGCTTTAATCTTAATTTTTAACCACTAATTGAATGAATCCTATAAATTCAATTTTTATATATTTTAATGAAAACAAACAAGCCCTTGAGGAAAAAAATTTCCAACAAGACTCTAAGGGTCCCACTTTTAGGGATATCAATGGGTATCCATTCTTCAATTATCAGAGGTTCCAACCAATAAAAAATTGTGTTTAGAATATGTTTTAGGTTCAGATTCATAAAAAGGTGTGAATTTGTTATCCAATTTATGGTCCGGTTGATTATGGACTTAAGACTAGGATATGAGTCCTTAATGTTGTAAATTGTAGCTCAAAATCAAAATTTCATTCTTTTAGTTTGCTATGTAACTCAAAATAAACTTTGGTCAGTCATTTTTATGTTTACCCTTAGAGGTGGTAGACTTGATGTACCATTTTAAGTTGTATGAAATCGTTATTTTAAGAAAAGGAAAGTATAAAAACAAGAAGAAAGTCGGAAACAATTTTCAAATTGGATGCTTGTCCTTTAGTCTGAAGTGGATTTGGTCCTCTTATTGAACCAGATTTGGAACCAACAAAACGGTTAGAAGTCCAATCTAGATCTAGAATTGGAACCATCATTTAGAAAAGTTCCTATTTGAGGTCCTATATGGTTAATCCAACCTAGAACTAGCCCATTTACATCCCTACCACTTGGGCCTACCTTTGATTAGTGTAACACCTTTGACACTCTTATCATTCCATGATTTGGTATCAGGTCTAATTTTAACTCACTAAACCTTCACTCAAAATTGGACAAAATCTTAAAAAAATATGATTTAAATGTCATTAAATGTTTAGAGTTGTTAACTCAAGGGTTGGGATAATATGGTCTGGCTGATTTTTTGGCTTACTTTATTCATAAGGAGATGTTTCTATTTGCTCTCCTCCTCTGGATAGACCTGCATCTAAGTGGGCCTCATGATTTAGACCGCATGTGAACAATATAGGTTTGGGCACAATGCTTCGTAGTCTAACAAATCTGAACCATCCAAAAGGTGGGGAAAAACCCCCAAAATAGAATTTTACCGTCATGCCTATGATGACGGGCACCAATCCATTGGACCGGAAAGCACAAGAGAACAATTTTCCGGGTAAGTATAGCATCTACTGTTTATTAGTTATAATAGTGAAGATAAAGTATTGTTCTCTTGAAGCTATTAAGGAATGTTATTATGCCGATATCCACATGGGAACTCACATGCATAGTATTTCCGGCCCCAAACGAGTGGGAGCAATCCAGGCAAAGATGGGTAGCATCATGGGCTCCTCAAAGTAATTTAATGAAATTCCATGTCATGATATCTAATATTCTATTTGTACGTGGTTTGTCTTCGATCAAATGCAACCCTCTTTACCTCTATCCCTCTATCCTCATCTACCATTGTTCTTTCTGTCTCCTACGTGGCATCCTTACAATAAACTTTTACAAATCACTCCCTTTCTTTTCTTCCTAACTGGTTCGACAGGTACCGGAGGAGAAAGTGAAAAAGTAAAATTAAAGGTTTTCGCTCTTATGTGGCATCCTCATAACTGCTCTTGACCACTAGTATTGTTGAAACTAGTGGTCTCTAGTGCAGAGTAGGGAGTATACAAACCCCTTTAGTAACTGCTAAATTAGTTAGAGAGAAACTGAGGGAGTGGTTTGTGAAAGTGGGAACAAATCCTATTTATTGTGAGGATGCCACGCAGGAGAGAAAAACAACAACAGTGGATGAGGATAGAGATAAGTCCTTAAAAATGCATTATTTTATGTATATTTTCAGGAATTTTAAGGATTCATTCATTGGAAATTTCTTCATTTAGTGGGAATTCATGTTTTTATGATTTTAAAATTTATTTTCAAAGTTTCTCGCAAAAATCATTGAAAATCCTCAATTTTTCATTAAAATATGAAACTTTCCATTTTTAGAAGTGTTTTTCAAATTCATGATTTTGCATAAAAATTTTCTATCAAGATAAAATCATGATCAATGATGTGGATTTAGTGTATCTTTTATGTAAATTGAACTCGCATTAGTGCATTTGCAATTCTTTCAAAATTATTAAATTAATTGATAATCACTTCTATTTGTAGGAAGATTGGAGGGAATGTCCCACAATTAAAACTTGAAGCCAAGCCCGCCAGGTTTCTATATAGAATTGGAAAGCCGGTTTCATGTATCATGACAACCTATTTTGGGCATTTGATTTGTCAAAGATTTATATTCCAATTTTTACATGGGCTTGTCACTAAGCCACAACACCTCATCACTCGGCCAGCCATGGTGTGAGGGGCTCCACGTCTCCAGAATTCATGCACAGTTAAGAGAAAATTAAGCCATATGGTGATAATCAAGATCCCATCTCAAGTATGATTTGCACACAATATTTTATATTTGAAAAGTGGGTGTCAAGAGATTTTCATACAAGATTGGAAAGAAATTTTATCTCACTCACTTCCTAAATAATTGCCTACTGGGAGCTAAAGAGAAAAGAACTTCCCAAAGAAGAAGTTGGAAATTTGCTTGGAAGATCATGTAAGCTAAACAAGAGGAGCAAACTTAGAAAGAATTCTTTCCAGAGCCCTATAAAGCTAAACAAGAGGATCTCACATGCATACCAATCACATCCAACCACCCAAATCTCCCTCACATCTCTCGCCTTCCACCTTACCACCAGTACACCCACGATTCCTCAATTCTCCAAATCCCTTTCACGTCAGACCCATCTTAAAATACCACCCTCCCATCATTATCTCTCTTATAAATATCCATAGATAAATCACAAACAAGGAGAGGATTTTGACGCCCAGCCATCCATCATACACACGTTTTTTTTTTTTTCCCTATGCTTCACCAACCACTTTCCAATTTAAAAAAAATCAAATCTCTTCGTAAGTCCTTATCAGAGTCCATGTAGTCAACAGTAATTCACTCCGAGCTACTGTAAACTTACCATTCCAGCCCACAATTCACGCCAATCTCCAACTTTCCCCTGTAGACTTCCCATATCTCTCCTCTGTTGGGTTTATGTCTTGTATTCCGGTTTAGCCGGATGAGTCACTGGGTTAGATAGGGACTGGTTTAAGGTCAAGGGTATTTTGGTAATTGTACCGGAGTTTTCTTGGTGGCCAAGAAAGCGGAGATTATATATATGTATAGTCTGTAACTTTAGACTTTGCGGCGACAGTTGCCCGTGGTGTTCCCACACCACGTAGGAGAGATGATGTGAGAGTGTGAGAATCTCTTGTATGCTTTACTTGTTATAGTGAAGATATTCGTCCTCCTGTGCCCGTGGATATAGCCCTGTTTGGGTGAACCACTTAAATCTCGTGTCTCTTCTTGTGTGTGGCTTGCTTCGTGTTGATCTTATGATTTATGGATGTGCACAACAGGTGATGTTAGAAAATCACAACAATTGGTTCACCCAAACAGGGCTACATCCACAGGCACAGGAGGACGAAGATCTTCACTATAACAAGTAAAGCATACAAGAGATTCAGACTACAGGTGCAACAATTGGTATCAGAGCCGAGGTTGGTGTTCCTCAGGTTTCTGAGCGAGGTGGAGATCGCTCAGTGGCTTGGAGGTTGTGCACATCCTGGATAGACCACCATCGGAGAAGAAGAAGACGAGATTGGGTTCTCCGGTGTTGCTGGATCGGAGGAAAAAGGATTCACATATTTTTCAGATCTCGGAGTGAATCGCGGTGGTTGTGATCAGATCTTGTTGGGTGTTGTTGATCGGAGAACGGGGGTTCGGATTCTGGTGGATTCGTCTCGATCAACCGAGAGTACTCTGAAAACTCTGGGCGGATTCGGTTCCTCTGGCTCTGAGACAGAGAAGAAGACAAACTAGAGAAGATCTCGGTGATGTGGCTGTGCATGGAGATGGGTTTCAACACTCGGATTTCAGTCTAGAACCGCCGTCATTGTGGCCGCCGGAATTCTCGATGAAGAAGAAGAAGAGCACATGTCGCTGCTGCTCTTGCTGCTGCCGGAGAAGACGACCGCTTGCAACCGCTGCCGCTACATCGCCGCTGCTGTTTCAATTGATATCTCGCCAGCAACCGCCGCCTCTACTCGCATATTGCTGTCCGCTTCCGCCGACCGTCCATCGTTGCTGCTTTCTCGGCCGATCGTTCGCCCACCGTTGCCGTCGCCGAAGGAGAAGGGTTGCAGATCCCTGTTGACGAACGGACGAGAGAGAGGAAAGAGGAAGAAGGCAAGGACAGGTCAGGTTAAAGGTCAGGTTGGATTGACCTGACCTGTCGCAGCAAAAGTCCAGCAATAGTTCCGGATCAGGTCGGGTTAAGCCAGTTCGACCCGCGACCTGATCCACTTTCAGCAGAGCCCAGCGACCAGCAGGTTGGTTCCCGGTCGGGTCAGACCTGACCCGTGTGCCCAAAGTCCAGCCCACTGTCGTAAAGCAGGTTCAGTTCAGTTCGGGTTGGGTGGACCTGGACTGGTTGCAGAAGCCCACTCAGCGTCGGCATTGCAGTCTGACATCAGCAGTGACGTCAGCGATGATTAACAGGCAGATTTGACTAGATTTGCGGCTGAAATTATTTTTGCGATATCTTGATTGCCCGATGTCCGATTGGAGATCCGTTTGCGCTTACGGACTTATTTCGAGCAGATCTATGCAGTGGAAGAGGTTGATTGGCTGTTTGACAGTCAAGGAGGAGGTTTGACCGATTGGAGCGTAGAAACTTGTTTCTATGTTATCGGAGCCATCCTGAGTTGGATTTCAGATCCGTTTCTTCCAGCGTGCTCGTGGTGACGAGGTATATAACTTGATGGAGAAATCTGGAGGAGATCTGAACAGATGTGGATTAAAGCTAGAATCGGGTCTACTCGACCTAGTTGTTGTTGCAAACCCAATAATAGGAGTCGCCGGCCTAGTTGCAAAGGGTTTGCTGATTCGAACGAAGTTGTTCGTTTGAGGTTCACATGATCGCATGTGATGTTATTCATCTTGCCAGAGCCAAGCCGGAAAAGCAGCAAGGAGGAGCTGATGTGTCAGCAGTTGTCAAACATTTGTTTGATTGATCGGAGGCGCGGTCAAATGGAGTTTTTTGACCGTTCGGAGGCAAAGGTTTCTGCAATTGTGAAGTCATCTGGACTTGTATTCCCGATCTGTTTTGCTTGCATGCTTGTGGTGATTGGATCTTCACAGTGATGTTGAAGATGGGGCAGGATGGTGAGTGATTCAGATATCACTTAGATTCGTCAATGGTTTCGAGCTTTTAGTTCGAGGTGGAGTTTGACGAGATGAACTTTGTTCAAAGTTCATGTGCTGGTTCAACATGTCAAAGTGTTAAAGAAGACTGTATCATTGGTGCAGTGACGTACCATTCAGCAAGGTACGTGAAGACATTGCCGGTTTTATCTCCTAGTAGCTCGAGTTGTACGGAGTTGTATGGAATTCAAGCCAATGTGGAGATTATTGGGTTTATGTCTTGTATTCCGGTTTAGCCGGATGAGTCACTGGGTTAGCCAGGGACTGGTTTAAGGTCAAGGGTATTTTGGTAATTGTACCGGGGTTTTCTTGGTGGCCAAGAAAGCGGAGATTATATATATGTATAGTCTGTAACCCTAAACTTTGCGGCGGCAGTTGCCCGTGGTGTTCCCACACCACGTAGGAGAGATGATGTGAGAGTGTGGGAATCTCTTGTATGCTTTACTTGTTATAGTGAAGATGTTCGTCCTCCTGTGCCCGTAGATGTAGCCCTGTTTAGGTGAACCACGTAAATCTCGTGTCTCTTCTTGTGTGTGGCTTGCTTCGTGTTGATCTTGTAATTCATGGATGTGCACAACGGGTGATGTCAGAAAATCACAACATCCTCCATTATATATTCTTATATATACATCATAAGGGAGGGAAGTACAGGAGCCCATCACCTCAATCTCTTTCTCTCCCTAACTCATTAACATCCCAGCCACCTTCCCATCACTTTTTTTCTTTGTTTCTTTTCTATACTCCACCATCCCATATCAATTCCTACACCCATTCCATTTCCCCTCTCCATCTCATTACAATCCAAAGTGGGGTTTGGGCAACCCACTTTTGGATCCATCCTCTCCATTCCATCTCCTCCTTTCGTCTAATCCTTCTTGGTGTGAAGATTGAAAATAAGAGTTTGGATAGTGCGCGGAGTCTCCTTTTTTTGATGTCTTATCTAGGGTAAAGGTATATTTTCTTTTTTATAGTTGTAATTATTTTTGAAAGTTTATTGGGTGTATTGGTTTGTTTAATTATAAATACACAATTAGTGAGATCAAGGTGTTTCGTCTTGGGTCGGTGCCGTGTGTTTGTGTATGATAACAACACGCACTTGATGCGGTGTTTTTGTGAATTTTTTTGTTCTACCAATATAGTGTTTTAATCTTCCAAAAAAATAAGAGAAACTAGCATTCTTTTCATTATTTTTTTATTATATCTGAATATTTTATTTCTGATTTTTTTATTTAATGCATGGTTATTTATTCCTTTATATTGGTGGTTTGATCTATTTCATTGTCTTGCAGTTTCTAGTCTTAGGATTGTTTAGTTTAGTATTTTTAGGATAGATTTAAATTGTAATTTTTTTTCAGATTTGAATTTATAATTTAATTTTAATTTTCAGAAGTAGTAGTATGTAATTTTTATAGATTTTATTAGGGTAGCTTTAGTTTTTTAAATTAGGACATGTTTTCTGTGAATACTAGCTCTCTGTGGATGCGATTTTGGACTCACCGGGTAAAACTACATTGAGACCTTGCACTTGGGATCTACGTTGATCACGATCGAAGGCAAACCACATCTAAATATTGTATTAAATATATGGCTCAGTTTGTAGAAGAGCTTATTTCCTCTTATGGATGACCCAGTGGCCAGTGGAGGGATGATTTTCCTAGTTCCTATGCATACAAGATAAAGATTTTCTCTATTTTGTATTTCTCATTGGTATGTGTTTTTCTAGTGAACCCTACTATTCTCTTAATCATTTCACTCTCCAATCTAACTGTTTCAAATTTTCATTCTCATAGGGCAATGCCTTAAATCATTGCATGTGAAAATTTATCCTACACTGGACTCCTGCAAGTGTAGTCCAGGCTCCGGCTCCTTGAGGTCCATCACAATTTCTAACTCCTTCAGTGTCATCAGCCCTCCCAGTCAATAGTGACACTCATTTAACTCTTACACACCATTGAACTGAATTTCAAAGAACTAAAAATTTCAGCTACGGCTCTACTTGTTTGATCTGAAATCCCAGGTTGAACCTACTAGCCCTATCCAATATATGGACTGTGGATTTTAGGGAGTATGAATGTCAGTTACATTTTTGACATTTTTACCTATTTGATTTGAGATTATGAAATTGGCGATTGAATCAAATGATACAAAATGAGACATACACCTTACATACAAATCAAATTATTCTCTTCAGTTTGGTGAAGAGAACATGCTGGCAAGCATGATCATGCATATCCTGTACAACACATGTTGCTTGATGGATGGATGGGCAGTTGGCAGGCCTTGTGGCAGAAAAAGCTCTGATTGTAGCGGTCATGTGCCTATCTTTAGTTTTAAAATAGTACATATGAATCCTTTAGGTGCCGATCTCCACCCGACCTGGATGGTTAAATCCGTTTGTCCATGAGGGGGTCGGAGGATCGAGATATGGCACCAACAAAGAGAGGGAGAGAGTAAGAGAGAGAAACCTGAGGTATTTTAAAATACCTCCATTTTTTCACATCATCCGAAATTTCCCAAGCTACATTTTTTTTTTGCAGTGGGTAGATGAATCTTGATCCATTATATCACCGGTAAAGGTTAACGCCTGAAAAAAGTATGGCTATGACAGTCCCGTCACCTTTTTATGGTTTCTTTAATTGTCACAAGCAAGTGAAAATTAAAGATAACCGGTACTAATTCATAAAATTTTTTAATTTTTCCATGAAAGCCATGGTGTTTTTAGACAAAAAGAAAATGAAAATATTTCTATACAAAAGAAATTCTCAATAGTCAGCCAACTTCTCCTTAGAGAAGTAAATTTCTAAGGGTGCCTACCAATAAATTTAATTGTGGGTCCAAGATTTTCGTTTGAGGGGGGCCTGAAAAAAAAAAAAAATCCAAAACGATTCCTTGAAAGATGAGTTTCAGTGTTGGCCAAATCGATATGTATTGACTGAGTTTTAAGAGAAATTACAGTAAATCATAATAGGCTTTGATAACACAAAAATTATAGTAGTTAATTAAACTGACATGAGTATAAAGAGCCAACATCACATAAAGTTTTTTCTTTTTTGTTGGAAAAGGGTATAACCTTTATTTAATATAAATGTAGTACAAAATCATTCGATCATTCATCGGGTTGTCATCTTTGACACTTCACATATCTGATCTAATCCAAGAGCTTAATATAGTGAGAGATAAGAAAAACTTCATAAAACAAAAATTGGATTCTACCAAGAGAGTTGATGTTGATCCACACAGATTCAGGTCATACATCATCGGGCCAAATTGATTCCTCATTATCATCAAGGGTAGTTTGTTGTGTTGTACGCACCCTTGCTGTATGCCTTTGTTGTGATGTTGACTCAGCTGAAGTGTATTCAGAGCACTTGAAGAAAGTGGTTGTGAACAAGGCTGCCTTGTCTCGTTCTTTTATGTATAGTACAAGGATGTGAGTACATAAAGAGGAATGCTGTGCTTGGTACTGATAGGGGTTGTTGTGGGCCAAAAATCAGTGATACGGTTGGCTAACTGTTTACAATATTGAATTGACCAAGAGCGCAAAGTGGATAGAATGTGCAAAGTCTGCTTTCAAAAGGCATTAATTCCCATGCTAGATTACTTGAATTTTGGATAGAGGTTACCATAGCAAGGCAATCACCTTCTAGTTGAACCACAGGTAACGGGTAGGCTTGGCAGTGCTCCAAGTCCCTTTTAAGTGCCAGAAGTTCAGCCTTGGGAGGGTGATTGGCTTAAATGTCTGCAACATGTACCATCACCATCGAGCCAATGCAGTCACGAATGATGCTGCCACTACAAGAAAAAACCTTTTTGTCAACGCATTTATGCGTTGGCAAAGGTTAGTATTTACGTTGCTAAACCTTTTTGTGACTTTTGCCAACGCATTGTTATTTTCGTTGGCAAAAGATAACGTTTAGCAACGCCTTTTGGATGACGTTGGTAAAAAGCGTTGGAGATTGCGCAATTTGTTGTAGTGTGCTAATACCGGAGGAGCTTGTGGGCAGGTTGTAGTTGCCATTAAAATTAAGCTTCTACCATCCTGAGGGTGGAGGAAGCCACTAGTCAGTCGAGATACTCCCCTGCAAAAATGGGCCTACATATACTGAAAAAAGGTTCCATTGCAAAATAGAATTAGTGGTTTGGGTTATTATCAAGAAAGGATTTACAAGGGTAAATTGGAAAATGTAAGCATTCCTCATTCTCCTAAGATACCACGTGACAAATATACATAATTGGTGATGATGTATGGGTGCAGTATGCAAAACTAGGGATTTGTTGAATGGAGTGAGCACAAAGCTGGTTAGAAGTTGCCAAATGAGAGCAGCAAAGGAGCATTAGGCAAAAAGATGATCTATTGTTTCCTATGCTGGTTGCACATTGGGCATAGTAGGTTGACATGTGAATTCCATTTTGCAACCTTGGATTTTGTGGTGCACCTATGATGAAGCAGCTGCTAATAAAAGGTGTGCAGCTTCGGGGGAATAGGTAATTTCCACACTAATTTCTGGGGTAAGTGGGTATTGTATTGTTTTGGGAGAAGGAAGGCATATAAAGCCTTGAAATGACATGTTTCTACTTGCTCCAAGTTCCAACAATGAATATCCTATCCTCTTAGTTGCAGTGCTGTGATTCTGGAGACAATGTCTTTAGGCTAAAGAGAACAAAGCAAATTTGTGTTCCATGGAAAGGTATGTCCGTCATACAAGGTAAGCTCATGGACAATGAGATGTGAAGATGGAAGACTTTATGCGGCGTCCTATAGGAGATGTTGGCGTAATGTTCCTATCGTTGGGACCCAATCGTCCTCTAAGGCTTGGATGTTTTGGCCATTGCCTACAACCCAATGCATGTGATTAAGGATTGTAGGCCTCTGTTTATTGTTCTCGTTCTTCTATCCTTTTGAAATAAATGAGCGAAAGATAACCACTGGCTTTAGCTAATATTCAAAACTAAATAAACATAAGGAAAATGGCGAAAGGAAAGGTCATGTTAATTAGTAGAGTTGAATAATGGTCCTCAATACTAAAGGACTGAAATAGATACGAATAGATTTGTGTTCAATATTCAAACTCATTTTAATTTAAGTTGCATTATATTAATATCAGTAAAGTTTGTTTTTGAATCTAAATAAGCTTCAATTTGAGTTGAAAATTAGGTTTGAAAATGATGCTACGTTGATTCCATGAGTTTAATCAAATTTAATTGTAAGCCTAGAAATTGAGAAGCAAATTGTGACCCACAAATTTATTGGTTGGATTAAAAAAATATCCAACCAACAAATCTGTGGTCATAATTTTTTGGTCCAAATCATTAACATTGTCAAATTAATGATAATTATGAATAAGTTTCGTTTTCATATCCTTTGTATTTTAATAGATTTTGAGAATTTTGTGAAATATAACTAAATAATCCAAATACATTTAAACCTTTGAATGTACTTATTTATCCATGCAAAAAACAAAATGATAATTCTGAAAAAGATGACGTATTGAATGATCCCTAATTTCGAATTACAATTTTAAAATTGAAAGAAGAAAAAAAGGAAAAAAATATGTTCGGTCCTACAACGAATCAAGGAGAAGTTAAAAGAGATCCTCAACAAATTTCAAAAGTTTGTGATTGTTTGCAACGGGAAGAGAGAAGGGACTCAGTTTCTTATACTGTTTGTTCAGACGGAAAGAAGAGATGGTTTCCATTTTTGTTGCAATCCAAACCAGATATTAGGGGTAATGGTACAAATCTGCAAGTGAGACAGATTGATCTAGATAAAAATAGATCGAAAAGAGAGAGGGATTGAGAGTCTGAGAATACTACCGGGAGGGCCATAACGGTGTTTTCCGATTTATTGCTTTGGAACCTAAATCTTAATAAAGTTAATGCTAGTGTAGTACTTCCTAAGAAGTGGACATCAACACCAGTGCAGTGAGCTAACATATATTTTCCGATTTGTTGTAGTGACTCCAAATTTTCCTTTACACTTGTCTAGCAGGCATGTCATTGGGCAGAACACTATAAAAAGGTGACTCTCCTCACTGCTGTGAGGGACGCCCTTCTGACGCCTTGGAATCATCAATTTATGTTGAACTCTTCTACACCTGTCTCTCAAAGGCTGCATCTTACCCTAGCAACTGACAACTTTTACCTGTCTGCAGGGTTGTTTATGCATTCCGCCAGATTGGCCGCAGCCCGGTCCATTGGTTACCAAGCTAGAGTGGCCCATTCAATATCGTTTGAATGGGCCTGTAGTTTCAGCTAAGTCATAGCCTCAAAGCAAATGCGAGCGAAAGCTGGCCGATTTAGTAAATAGGCAAAATGGCAAGGGCAGGTCCATTATATGGGCCTAAAACACGGCCCAAAGAACATTGGGCTGCAATAAGGTCCAGACCAATCCATTAAAGCCTTACCTATGGGCCAATGTTACCTTACTTGGCACAAATTTATCATGCAAATTAGGCATTTCGTCTGTCACACTTCATCTTTCTGACATGCAAATTAGTTTAATTGATGGAGTCAAAACTTAACCCCCACTTTCTCTGACATGCAAATTAGTTTAGTTGAGGGTGTCAAACTAACTCTCTCTCTCTCTCTCTCTCTCTCTCTCTCTCTCAGCAGGTCAAAAGAATCTCTCTCTGAGCACGTCAAAACAAACCAAATGTGAACTTGTCTCCCAATCTAGAAGCAATTGGGGTATTAGTCACTTAATTTTAGCTTGTGATTTTAGCTTATTTCTTAAATCTTCAAAGCATCTCAATCTTGCTCATAAAGTTCAATCTTATAGCAGAATAGAAGTGAAATGGTGGTAAAGAAAGTTGACATGGTCCTAGAGTTCTTAGCTTATAATAAGATGTGGGAAAATTTTCAAATAAGGTCTTATATTTTTACCTTATTTAAAAAAAAGAAACTACTTTTCAAGTTAGTTGTTAAGTATTATTCCAAGAAGTTTTCAATTAAGGATATCTGTCTAATTGAAGGTACTTTCTTGCGACTTTTAACCTCAATTTTCTTAAAATATCAAATTACCAATCATTTAAAGGATGACACGGTTTTAGTAGCCCCTATATGTAGCCAATTATAGTGGGGATGCTAATTGTACTTGATCATTGTGAGGATGTTACAGAAGAAAATGAGGAGAATATAAAAATTGAATGAGGAATTTATTTCAATAAAGGGTAATCTCGGTATTTAAAAAAATATAGGGAAAAGTTATCGGAAAACATCTTTAAGTGGGTAGATGTCCTTAATTGAAAACGTCTTGAAAAATTTAGGAACTAATTTGAAAGGTTTTGAAACTTATGTCCTCTTTTTAAATAAGGCAAAAAGCTTAAGGCCTTATTTAAAAATTTCTTTAAAATGTGTTACACTCTATTGGCAAATTAGCATAATTTGTGCTTGGGTTAGAGTTCTAGTAGAAACAGAATAGACAACTCTGACACAAATAGAAAAAGCTTTCATGCAAGTCAGTGGGCTCTTGCTGGGTGCTTGACGCAAGTGAGCGCTCACTCGAGCGCGTGCTTCGCACATCAAATTTTGTTTTATCCATTTGTCAAACTTGAGTGCAATTGCCTCCATCTAGGCCCACTCGAGCGTGTGAGTATATCTGCTTGAGCATGTGCTTTCATTTCTTATGACTTTAATCCAGTACTTCTTGCGACGTGAACTGCAGTCCATTCTAAAGAATATAAAATATAGACCCAAATTTTGTCCAATACATGAATTAGCCAATACCAAAATCCTAACAATTTTATTTTTCTTTTTTCCCCTCTTCAACTTACAAAGAAGTTTGTAGTAATGCATGGGCAAAAAATAAATCACTCAGCTATTAGCAATGACACTGACGTGG
Source organism: Sextonia rubra (assembly GCA_037013555.1). Classification (NCBI taxonomy): domain Eukaryota; kingdom Viridiplantae; phylum Streptophyta; class Magnoliopsida; order Laurales; family Lauraceae; genus Sextonia; species Sextonia rubra. The sequence goes on along the minus strand of JASUAD010000007.1, from coordinate 8,686,977 downwards.
AGGACTCTTAAACATGTTTCCTACAGGTAATTGACAATTTTGTAAACATTAAACGGACTATACCTATATGGTTACCCATACTTAAATTTTTGTGTTTTAATTCTTTTCATTGTCTTAGAGCAATCTATGGAGTGGGGAAATACATACAAAACAGAGAGAAGGTTAATTGATCAAAATGCTGGTATACTGTTCACTGTAGAATGATTACCATTTACTTGCTATTGAACATTCTCAACTTGCAGAGATCTTTTGTTTTCTTGTTTTTTTTAACCGAGCCAAGTGGGCTGGTCTGTTGGGAGGCAAGAGAGAGCCTGATAAATATTACAGTGGGATCAAAATATATGATATTAGAATTTTGTTATGTCCTGTATAACATGGAGACATCTTCAAGAATGTTACGTGGAGTTGTAGCATTCGTCCAATCAGGAAATGCCTCCATTGGTGACTCACAGGATCCGGACTCCACACTCAAAGCATTGACCGTTAGATAGTCACAGGATCCGGACTCCACACTCAAAGCATTGACCGTTGGATAGTTGACACCTGTAACGGTTATTTTATATTCAGCAGATGTTTCTCCCACCCCTCTGCCTATTTATACCCTGAACATCTCCATGGCCCAATCTACACAGCATCAGAGCTTACATAGATCAATAGAGAGAGCCTTTTGCACATTTGAATGGAGGCTTTAGTAATTTTCAAAATGTCAGACAAGATTGAATGGGATCCGAATCTGACCCACCAAACCGACAAATCCGTGAGCCCAGCACGCCTTATCCGGGTTGAGGATCTGACCCTCCAAAGGAGCTGCAGTTACTTCACCAATGCATTAAAAATCCCACCTTGACTCAGGCTCGACTCAGACGAGTCTAGCGACTCAAAGTAAGCTCCACTGAGTGGATCAACCCTTTCGAACCTTCATGACACTGGTGTGAGCTACTTTATATCTCTATTTTATAATCCTTCTAACAAACAGTTAATTTGGATATCTTTCCAATTTTCAGTAACAGGAAGAGCCCTCAACTGCAGAATCCAGGCATACAAGCCATGCGGATTAGGAGCATGAGAAAAAAGGCATTAAAGAGAAGATCATGGAGACGCCGCCAGACCGCCACTAAAAGATTTCTCTACATGTCATCCCCTAAGAAGTAGCAAACAAACTTATGGTGTGCATATGATGATAATAAGGTTGCAGGTGCTGTGTGAGTAATGGTACTAGACGTTACATCTGTAACAAGGTGATGCTCCTTGTGACACTTCCCTGTAGAATTTTTATTTCTATGTCAGTGGTGAAAAACAAAACAAAACTTAATAATGATCTTAAATATTCTAGTGCTTGTTTGCGAGGACTCATTAAGAATTTTGAACTAGAAATGGAAGTACAATGAAGATAAAACAGACGACAGCAGCAATATAAAATTCCATTTCTCTATAGTTTTAAATTTTGACTTTCCCAAGTGTGGCAGATAAGAGTATTGCGTTGAGTAGCTGAATCTGAGCTTTCTAGAGCATCCTTAACATGCCCTTGTGGACGCACTGATCAACTATATGAACAACCAAATCATGCACCACTCTAAGATGAGATCCTCAAACCTAAGCAAATTAGTCTAACAAAATGGAAGTGAAAAGTAGAATGATTTGGCCAAAAAACTAATATGAGACCTCTGCAAGTTGAGAAATTTCAATACAAAATAAATGGAAATCATTCTACAGTTAATAGTAAACCAGCATATTGATACATTAATCTTCCCTTTGTTTAGTATATATTTTCGCATTCAATAAATTGCTTAAAGACAATAAAAGACATTAAAATACAACAGTCAGACACACTGAAATGGGTTGTTCATAGTTTTGGCAATGCTCTGGAGACCTGATCTGTAGGTTGGATAAAGGAGACTCACTCCCAGTTCTTTCTTAAGACGGGCATTAGATACTCGCTTTCCAGTTTCAGAATTTTCCTCCTTGATTGGTATTGCCACTTCTGACCAATCAAGAGACCAACATTCCATGATATGGCCAGAGAATCTTTCCTGGAAGGTTTGTGCAAAAGCAAACACTTCCGCACGTGGAGCTGGGTCATCATCCACAACATTATACATACCACTGAAACAGCGAAGTCATAAAATCTTAACCATCTTTTAGTCGTAAGGTACTAGCTAGCAAAGCTTAGGGAAAAAATTGCGACAGAAAAGTTATTTGTTTTCAAGACCGGGATACAAGTGGAACCCTGCCAGGATGATGATTGCAAGACCATGCTGGCCATGAGTGCTTGACATATGTCTGCAACATGAAACCGTGACGTGTAATTCCTATATTCCCTCATTTTATGGCTTGTAGACAAAGTCTCAAGCACTGCCAAACAATAGCAGCAGCAGTCAACAACAACGATGATGATGGTGATAAGCTAGTACAATTAGAGAGTTATCCATTAAACATAAACGATATTTTTTTATAACAACAAATTTTATTCAAGAAAGCCCATAAGGACAAAACACAATGAACACAAAACTAACAAAAGGAAACCAAAATAGAACTAAAATCAAAAGAAATTGAGGAGAGAGTCCATTAAACATTAATGATTGAAGTTAAGCGTTCTATTCACAACCTTATTTATTTATTTTTTTAAAGCTTGTTCGTGAAAACCCAAAATTCTGTGTGGAAATCTGTACGTACGTTACCTCGGGCTAATAGGATTCATGGGCCTGTGGAGAGGAAACTAGACCTAAGTGATTCATAGGCTGATCCATGCGCAATTGTATCTCAGCTTAGTATTCCTCTGTAACAAAATGTAAGGCATGTCATCCTATTTAGCTAGAGTCATAGACACCTAAAACTCTTCGCATAATTCTGTAACCCCTGTAGAGCCTATATAAACAGAATGTTAAGGTATCAACAACAGAGGTGAAATTTCCCAGATACAGTTACGTTCATCTCTGGAAACTACCATGGTATTAGAGTCCTGTACTCTATGAGAAATCTTCATGCACCTCGATCAACCTATGAAAGTTTCCTAGCCCAATGCCCATTTAGTCTACTATCTCTTCACAGGATGACCTTTTTATTTTGTAAATATAGGAAATTCAGGGGCTGTATTGTAATTCAGGAAATACACAGTAAGATATATATATATATAGAGATGGGCAAGCCTCTTCTAAGCTCAAGTTTATATAAGAAATTTCGTAAGCCCGAGCCCTTGGGGCCTACCTTTAGTCCATCCAAAAGGACCAAACACACGGCTCCCCAAAATTGCATATGTCTACCAATTTTGGTTAAATCTGAATTTATTGGATCGTTGGATCAATTGTGCACCGATCCAAATGGGTTGTTGACTACTAAATTTTTAGAGCATAGATGGAGATGATAGAAACCACTGCTCAAGCTAATTTTTTGCGAAGAAGAGGGTCCTGGGAGTTCTTCAAATCCATCCCATTCCCATCACCATGTGGGTCCCCAAGTGGACCCCACAAGCGTGAGCCACACATTTGAACTTATTTTATCCTAAGCTCGAGCTTAGGAGAGGGGCTCCTTAGATAGATAGATAGATAGATAGATAGATGGATACGGGTTTGGTCACCAATTCCTAGGCACCACAAATGTGTGGCCTATTTGTTTCACTTCCTCTTCTACTTTTTCTATTTTTCTTATTCTTCTACTCTAGGGTTCTTTCTAAATTTTCTAGGGAAAGCCCCAAATTTTTTTAAGATCAGCTCATGCAACTCTGTCTAAAGCCAAGGATTGCCCCATACCTTCTTCCAGGGCCATATATACTACCCTAGCTGGAAAACAAATGCTGATAGATCAAAGTTGTTACCTAAATCCAACCATCCTTTTTCAGCAGCCAATCTTGCTTTAGCCGGTTCACTGATGGCATTAATGAGATAACTGCATGTGACTATAAAGCAATAAGTCAAAGTCTAACTTTTATTTCGCACAAAATTACATTCCATTGTACTTTATCCAAATAAACCGCTTGCTCCTTATCAACCCAAGTGCCGCCACAATCTCCAAAGACACCTGCACTACAGAAAAACTAAATGAGTACAACTTAAACGGTCGCCTGTATGAAACGATAAATAAATATGTTTTGACAAACAAACAAACAAAAAAAAAAACATCACAACATGTTTAGGCCTTATTTTTATTAAAAAGGAAAAAAAATAAAAAGTAGGAATCTTCATTTTAATTAACATACAATAAATATCATTGGAACTTATATCTGAATGCATAATGGCCAAGCAAAATATTTTGACAATTAGTATAAGTCTCTTTCACTTAATATCATTTAAATCTCTCATAGGATCACCGCTGCACACATGAAAATGACATTTGACATGTTTTATTGATATATTTAAAATGATGAATTAAAAGAAGCTAGTATTGGAGATGTAGTCATGCACATAAGTATGAGCAAATGCCAATAAAGACAATGAAAGGATGAATCACTAGGTTGTAAAATCTGCTAACTTCTAATTTAAAACCTTTTATAACGGGCTTTCTTTCTTATGGTACATTCCTTGTTTAAAGAGGAAGAGAAGTAGGCAATATTATACTAGTCATGAAGGTTATTAACCCCATAAACCACATTACAGGAAATCCATTTCAACAATGACATCTGATTGTAGTACTCACCACTAGGAATTACAACCTATGATACCTAGATACTTCACAATAGGGAATGTATCATGTCGCATTGTTATAGTCATCATTTTCAAAAAAAAAAAAAAGTCCAATTGTTACTATCCAATAAGATACTTCACTGTTTTACTTGTAAAATCTTTGTTCTACCATATCCAAGGCAAGCCTTGACATATCTGATACTTCACTGTATCCAATGGAGTAGAAGAAGAAGCCAGTTAATCATAGCTTTCCTTCTCCAATGATTTGGTTCTCCACAATACTACATTAAATCTGAACAGTCACAGAGGTACATGCTCTAGGTTACAGAATCCTCTTTGGTGAATGTAACACTCCGACCCGAGTTGACCCGGTTTAGTGGGTAATTGCGTGTGTTTTCATCGCTAAGAGTGTTTAGATTTTGATTTCCTTTGGTTTTGAGTTCTAGAGAGATTGTTTGGGTTGAGTTGACTTGGTCTAGTTAGTTCGACCCCTTTTTCGTAATTTTGGCTTTTGAGTGACCTTGTCAGTTTTGCGTCATTTTGACATCAGCGCGTGTATTTCGTCGAGCTTGTCGTTTTTCGTAACTGTCTTGGATCCGAATGATTTCGTTTGTTTTCGTTGGACTGTCATTTGACTCAAACTGACATTTGTGTAAGTGACTTGGACTTATCCGTAATTTGGACTCAAATTAAGTATAAATATCTCACCTACTCTCCCATTTCTCTCGATCGTTCTCTTCTCACTCTCCAGTTCATCTCTCTCTCGTCAGCTCTCTTTCTCTCCTCTCCATTTCTGTTTCTCTGTTTGAGGGAGGAAGAAAGGAGCTCGTCAGTGTGTGTGCTTCCGGTGGACTGAGCCAATCAGCGTGTGGAGTTCGTCCGTGAGGCAAGTATAAGCTCAAGTTGTATAAACACCAATTGATATGGTTTTGATTGTCACGTTTGTATGCTTCATTGTGCTTCTCAATGTTAAACAGCCCCTTTCAGTCAGTTCTGCTGTTATTTTGCTGTTTTCGGTTGTTTTGTTCAGTTTCTGTATGTCTGTAGTGATTCCAGAAAACTGAGTCCGTGCACTCACGGCTAAGCCGTGAAATGTGCTACGGCTAAGCCGTAAAATGGCTTACGGCTAAGCCGAGACCCAACCGTAAACCAAACCGTAGAACAGTACAGACTGTTATCTGAAAATAACTGAGAGTTGGCAAATTGCCATTCTTCTACGGCCCAGCCTGATCTAAGCCGTACATTGTCTTACGGCTAAGCCGTGGACCAGGATACGGCTGAGCCGTAGAGCAAAATACGGTTGAGCCGTAAATCCGGGTGGATGTTTGGGGAACCTCAGCTCAGCCGCAGTGTATATTACGGCTAAGCCGTAAGATGCCTCGGCTAAGCCGTAAGGTCACCTACGGCTACACCGTGAAACCCTGAGAATTAAATGAAAAGGATTAGGTTTAAGTAAAAGACCGCATATGACTTTCATGTTAGAATGTAGTTAACCTGGACATGCCCAATGGAATGTTGAGTGACATGAATGATCTCATGGGCTGTGAATCATTCATGCTTGTTATCCAGTTGTTTAGCACTTCCCCATGGGTGTTGGTTTAAGGGACTTCGGTGCACACTCCAGACACTGCAACACTAGACAATGGTGCATCGAACAACTTAAAACTACATCAACATGCACGGTTAGAGACACTGGATAATTAGTGTAGGATTGGTTTGTAATGGACCTTGATTCGCATAAGCATTCTGATTTGTACAGCATATTGATTTCGGTTATGCCCTCTTATGTGTTCTGCGCTGGACCTCTCGATTCTGTGGGAAATGCAGCAACCCCAGAGCGAAGCCCGGGCGGAACCATTCTATTATTGTGTATTGTGTTTACCGTTGCTCCACTGGAGTATCAGCATCAGTTTATGTGCATTCAGTATCAGTTATCCGTATGATTTGCTTTCAGTATCTGTATTGCATTTCGTATCAGTATCAGTATCCGTATCAGTATCCGTATTATGCATTCAGTATTTGCATTCAGTATCAGTTTATGTGATGCACTCTCTATTGTTCGTTCAGTATGATATGTGAGATCTGTAAGTGATAAGTGATAAGTGATAAGTGATCGAGGTGCATCATCCGCTTGATTGTGATTGGTATTGGCACTACTGAGCCTCAGCCTTAGGATACCCGACGGGGTTAACTTTGGTGTAGTTATGTGTTTGCCTCTGCAGAGTGTTTCCGTCCTGGGACTCCGGACCCCGGGAACTAGAGACCCATGCGTACCCTGGCCCGGTCGCTGGTGTTCTCATTCCGTCCGCTCTCGTAAGGGAGAAAATGGCCAATGTAGTAGCCACTTTGATTGTTATCTGTTTATGGTTCGTACAGCATGCTTATTCATTTGCATAATTTGTTTAGTCTACGAACATGCTTTCTATGGATATTGCATTATGACTATTGTTCCATATTATTCAGTATTAGACACAATTCGTGTTATCATCTTGTTGGCTTATACTTTGCTAAGTCGTTGTACTTATTAGTTGTCTTTGTGTGTTGCAGGCTCAGATCCTTCTTCCGATCCTGCGTCGGTCGACCCGACTGCAGGAGAGGCTCGCGAGGCCCCCTCCGGCCTAGAGGAGTGGACTTGATCCATCCTCCAGAGTACGGTTTGCATCATTTTGTTTTCCCCATTCTTTGTGTTGGAGTCTATCGAGGGGATTTTCTGTACCTGTAAAGTGGGCTCTGAGTGATATATGTACTTTTGATTTTTGGTTATTGTAAGCCCGCTCTACTGTCATACATTCTTGTAATTATTTTTGTCATCAATGTAATGTTGTTTTGAAATCTCCTATGTCTTTTCGTATGTGGTTGTATGCCTTGATACGTATAGCTTCCGCGTTCAGTTGTTTGCTCGTGTGAATGATCCCTTGTGTGTGTATTCCTGGATGGGGTCTAGGTGTACATGCACGGGAGTACGTGTGTCATTGGTTAGAGTTCCTCTGACCCCCGTTCCCTGGGCTCGGGTTGTGACAGTGAATGCAATAGCATGAGGCAACCAACACATGAAATCCACTAACTTGCAGAAATATGGTTCATCTTGGATTAAAACACATACTTGTTGATGATAAATAACCCATCCATTGAACATTTCCATTGCCAGGTATTCTTCGTATAATGTCCTCATGCAGAGAAAGCATCTATCTTAAAAAATCCACATACAGCACAGTAAGATGAGCTGCGAAGAGATCATTATAGCTAGATTTAAAACAAAAGAAGGAAGACTTGATTAAGCAGGATCACCAAGGCCATCAATAGGAGGTATAGATATAAGGAGATGACTAGAACCTTGTAAGGTGTTTAGACTTCTCAGCCTGAAAAGCAAATGGTTTCAGCAAAGAGAACTGTCAAGAAAAACAAAATTGAGAGCCAATAAATGTGAATTATAGAAAATAGATTAAGTAATAAAATCTCTGGTGAACCTATCTAGCAACTCTAAAATCAAAGTGATACAAAAGAAAATATGTAATAAAAGTGCCACTCTAACCCAAAATGTGTAAAAGTACAAATAGGTGCAGCGTCTATGGAGAGAGTTTGCAATTGCATGCTTAAGCTTGCTCGCACACTATAGGTCCTTCTTTATGCGGAATATCTTAGTCATGTTCAATCCAGCGTTGCAACTAGGCCAGCATGGGCCGCATCCAGGCAATAGGCCATGAATTAAGAAACTCGGCATCTTTGACTGCCCAATTCCCAAGTGATGGCCAGATGCTATTTAAAGAATCCAGGCTGAACCAGGTAATCCTGTCAGGTCTTCTAGGGAAACATAAGCCGAAGCCCAATTAATTAACATACCAGATAATTCAAGCCAGACCAAGCCTGCTGTTAGGTTTATGTCTTGTATTCCGGTTTAGCCGGATGAGTCCACTGGGTTAGCCAGGGACTGGTTTAAGGTCAAGGGCATTTTGATAATTATACCGGGGCTTTCTTGGTGGCCAAGATAAACGCATAAAAAAAAACAAATAAACCTACTTGCAAAACCTGTTGAGCTTTTGATGTACTCTCTATACATCATGCCTACACGCCACAACGTGATTTTTTCAACTGCCTTTCTTTATTGACACTTCTTTTAATTAGTTTTAAAATTAAGTTCTTTAGCAATGAAAAGAGATTAGTTTGGTGCTTAAGAGCTTAATAAGAATGACAAAATAAGAGAGGGCTTAATAAGCACACTCAACTTTTTATAACGAAATTGCCTAACCCTTAGGAGCGTTCTTCCATGAGCAAAAATGCAAAAACGTCTTTTAGAATGTCTATTCTCCGGCTGGCTTTGGAGTCCTATCGCAATAATGTTGTATTTAGCCACCTCTTATAAATTGTATTGCCTATAAAATAAATGTGTTTGGTTAGCTGCACAAGTAACACCTATGATATCAACAACCATAAGTTGGGATCAAAATATGCACATAGTAAATGAAACCTTTGGCCATGCCTATAAATCCTTCTGTAGGACCAAAAAAAACCAAAAGCTGTCAAAACCAAACTGCTGGGCCAGATTTCACTATAATGTGAGTCGGGTGCTGTATAAATGTGGAGGGTACTATGGTAAAACACTACACCACATAGATTAGAAATTAGAACACACCTCAAGGTCGGGGTGATAAATGGCTACAGGGTGATGGATAACAGTAGCTTAACGAGTGATAAACCAAAGAAGAAGATACCTAGTTGCCAAAGAATCTTCCCAAAGGCATTGTTACAAGGAAATTTCTTTGCATTGTGCAATGGCCAGCCTCATTTAGTTGAGGATAAAATACACATGTGGTATATAATACGCACAACAAAATATTCTTAACACCTATGCTTGTGCAACCTATCTAAGGATTTGGCTCATGATAGATTGAAATGGAGAAACAAATTTTGTATAGCTGCCTATCATAGTTGTTATGTTGGGACAATGGATTGATGATTGATGATTGATGATAATGACTTCCATGTTTGATAGAACAGGAGACTCCACTCCAGTTTCGTTGGTGAGGGACTTCAATAGTGTCTCAATCTGTGGGTGTGTGATATTACCAGAGCAAAGAAAGAACAGCAAGGGGACTTAAACACTCTTCTTGTTGAAAAATAACTCTCTAATTAGTTTTAAGAGTAAATTGCATGTTTTATGTCTACAATTAAATCAATGTGTATTGTATCTAGAAAAGTGATTTGCAATCATCTATTCCAAGTCTTCAACCCTTGTTTGTTTTCATAATTAATGCAACGGATTAAAGAAATCAAAGATCAGTACACAAAAGCATGCTGCAAAAGAAATGTTGAATCAGTGTAACATTGGCTTACTTTGGGTCACTGGCATTGAAAAGGATCGGGTTGAATCCCATCTCCTCAAGTTCCTTTTTCTTATCAACAGAGGCGCACGTCCCCGAATTTTCCCTGCAATTGAAGACACAAATATCATCGTTTTTTTAAGACACAGATATCATACAACCAATAGAGGTGCAATTCCCCGAAATGCAATTGAAGACACAAATATCATACAACCTCATAGTGGGTTCCCTTGGGTCAACCCAGCCCATTTATTGAGGATTAATAGAGCTAGGCCCATCATGGCTGTGTAACATGACATGTTCAACCTGTTACTTGCAGCCCAAACCCACTGAGATCAATGGTACAAACAGTTTGTGTGCACCACAACATTCACAAAACAAATGAAATTAAAGCCAAAGCCCAACCCATGCTTGGACAGCTGGGGTTCAGATCAGGTCAACCCACAGATCAAGTCAACCCAAGCAAGACCCACTTGCTAAAAAGGCCAACAATTTTGGTCCTTAATCCCTTATTTAAAATTTGCACATAAACAGGTTATTCGAAAATGCCGGATGAATGGAGAAGAAGCATTGTAGTACCTATATATAAGAATAAAGGAGATATACAAAATTGTACCAACTATCGAGGGATTAAACTTATGAATCACACTATGAAGTTATAGGAGAGAATAATAGAGCAAAGACTGAGAAAAAAAACTAAGATTTTGGAAAATCAATTTGGTTTTATGCCAGGGAGATCAACTATGGAAGCTATCTTTTCACTTAGGCAATTAATGGAAAAATACCGAGCAAAGAGGAAAAATCTACATATGATCTTTATCGATTTGGAAAAAGCCTATGATAGGGTACCGAGGAATTTAATTTAGTGGGTCTTAAAGAAAAGGAATGTCCGAAGAGGTTACATTGAAATTTTAAAGGATATGTACGAAGGTGCAATAACAAATGTGAAAACCACATGTGGAGAAACAGGCGGATTTCCCGTGACTATAGGCTTACATCAGGGATCATCCTTAAGCCCTTATCTCTTTGCATTAATTATGGATGAGTTAACTGTGCATATTCAAGAAGAAGTACCATGGTGTATGTTGTTCGCAGATGATATAATATTGGTGGATGAATTAAGCGAGGGTGTAAATGCAAAGCTTGAGAGATGGCGGAGGGCATTAGAATCTAAAGGCTTTAAAATAAGTCGTACAAAGACAGAATATATGGATTGCAATTTCAGTGGACATATATAAAGTGTTGAAACCACTGTCAAAATTGAAACCCATGAGATACCACGTAAAGATTCTTTTCGGTACCTAGGCTCGATGATTAGTAAGGATGGGGAGATTGACGAAGATGTAGAGCATAGGATAAGAGCTGGATAGCTGAAGTGGAGATTAGCTTCGGGAGTACTTTGTGATAGACAAATGCCAACAAAATTGAAGGAAAAATTTTACAGGACAGTGGTTAGACCAGCTATGACATATGGAGCAGAATGTTGGCCAATTAAGAAGACACATATTCATAAGATGAATGTAGCGGAAATGAGAATGCTTATGTGGATATGTGATAAAAATAGGAAAAATAAAATTAGAAATGAGCGTTTTCGAGAACATTTAGGGGTAATACCAATAGGAGATAAGATTAGAGAAACTCGTTTAAGATGGTTTGAGCATGTTGAGCGTAGGCCAGTAATGGCACCGGTGAGAAAAAGTTTAGATATACAGGTGGAGGGTCCATCAAGAGGTAGGGGTAGGTCGAAGAAAACATGGATGGAAGTCATTAATTCAGATTTGAAGAAGTTGCACTTATCGAAAGATTTAGCTCAAAATAGAACGGAATGAAGAAATAAAATTTATATAGCCGACCCAACCACATGGTTGGGATAAGGCTTTGATGATGATGATGATGATGATGACATACACAGGTTATTCCCAGCTTGGGCTCAAACCAAAACCATTGGTGAATGTCACAGCCTCACAAACCTAGCGTGGCCTAAATCACACGATACTAATCAACCGTACAGCCCAACAAATAAATGAACGAGGGGACCTCTGCTCAATCATAGAATATGAAAGCCAACATTCTGAAATGCGTTGGGCCCATCGTTGGCATTCAGCATAGATGAGACTGTCAAAAGCAGTTATATAGTTTCTACAAACAAATAACAAACAAAAATAAGAAAAAGAAGTTTACATGCCGTATTCACCTAAAATTACAACTATCTAATTTTTGTAGATTAAACTAAAAACAAAAAAAGAAAAGAAAAGAAAAAGATTAAACTATACTGATGTGTAGGATGTGAACAAGATTCCATATTTGCCTTCTTTCACCCTCTTTCAAATAAAGAGGGAGATGAAATTTTAAATGATGTATACATATATCGCCCAGGCTCCAGTGCAAATGTCTTGCATGGTTCGAGACAAGTCGTGAGGCCCACCAGGGGCCCTACATGATCAATCTAAGCCCGTCATCCTACCTTGCAGCTGCCGCCCGTCCCCCCCACCCTTACGCACCCACACCCACACCTACACACCCTTCCCAAAAAAAAAAAAAAAAAAAAAACACCTCCAAATAAATTGTCATAGATCCCATAGGGTTTACACCAGTGCGAATGGATATTACCGTTGGATTGAAATAACAGATAATTGTGCATTTTGACACCATAAAATTTGAGGGCAACCCTTTCACTTTTTTTTTTAATCTTTTTTTGAGGGACTATTTTTTTACTTGAAATTTTATATATGGGGTGGTCCCATCTGGATCTTTTGATCCCCCACCTAGGCCATGATTGGTGGGGCCCCAAGTGGACCCTATCAGTTGCCTCACACAGTCTCCCAGGTGAGATATCCGCAAAGGAGCAGGACCCTCCATATAGCTCATCTATCTCCATCACCTTGCACACCCATCCATGACAAGAGCCCATGGTATAGTGGAAGGTTCTCACCATTGTAGTCTTGAGCTTGTGGGTTCAGGTCATGTTACTAATAAAAATAAAATAAAAAAAAAATCAACAAACCCATTCATGGCATCTTGTTTATTTCTTCAAGGACAATTAGAGGCTAGATTAACATCGTAGGGCAAAGCTTTGTCAGTGCATCCATCAATGTCAAATTAATGGTTGCTATATATCTATATTATCAATCCCCAATGTCCTCTATGAAGGTCTCATGAGGAATCCATAGACCATTTATCTACCTTTTGCTTAATCACAAAACACGTATGGAACCAACTCCCTAAAACGATACCCATTTTGGCGCCCACTCCTTTGGACATTGGTTCTGGAGTAGAGCTACAAACCACAATAGAAGGATTGGTACCTACCTATCTTGGTATATATGGAAAATGAGGAACCATAACCTATTCCAAGCTGTACTAATTTGGCTGTAGTGCAGGTGGTCCTTCAGAAAACAACATCAGCCACACTTCATTTGGGTTCACACTAACATTTACAATATCGCTGTATATAATATGCTATTTTTAATTTATTTGTTCTGTTAACATTCCCTTGATTGGGGAATCACCTTTACGACCTTCTAACTAAAATCCTTTGAGGAATTTTGGAGATAGGTTCTTTTCACATGATTATTGTCTTGTGCTTTTCCTCTTCAAAGCTAGATTGGTACCATTTGGAGTTGTTGGATCCAAATTGTATATATAAGCATATACAATTAGCCATACTTGTACATTACATATGAAAGATTTCGTGTATATAGGTATAAATCCAAATTGGCCTGTTTGCAGCTCAGAAGAGGGGGCAGGTCGAGTGAATTTTGGCACACTCCCCTTTTTTTCCTAGTTCCATGTTTTAGTTTTTTTTTTAATTTTGGCAGATAAGGATGATCGTGGGGAGATTAATCAAGTGGGAGGGATATGGAACCCTCGGATGAGAGAAGGAGCCCTTAGATGAAGAAAGGCACTTGGTGAAAACTGTCAACCGTGCTCTACTTCTATATCAAACTCTTTATCTCCGCTTCAAAAAAATCGTATGATTTTTTATTTTATGATTTGCTTTAGAAAATAACTCACTTCTCTTATTTTCATAAAAAATCAATAATAGATATATATTGAATGCCTCCTTTTGTAAAACATCCCTTGAGTTTACTAAGATTTCTACTCTTTTGAGATTGAAGCAAAATGTTGATATAAAAGTAGACTTTATATAGTTCTTCATTATATCTTATATGCTTCCGAGCTCATGGGGCATACTTAGATACAAGTTTATTATATGGCGGAAGGTAAATTGAAACGACTCTCTATGGAAAGGGGGATTCAAAAAATTATCCCTACTATGTTTTCCTAGTTCTTGATATAACAACGTTAAATGATATTTTTAATTGTGGATTTTCTTAAGATTCAATATGATGGGGAGTGTAGGTTTAATGAGTGTAAAATTGAGGTTAACGCCAAATCATGGGATGCAAAAAAACTAAGCAAGGTCTATTGATTAAAGTTGGGGCCAACAGCTGCTCATAGAAGAACGTTTCCTTAGATTGAATTCATAACAAATAATGTGATCAACATACATAATGTTAGATGTTATTATGTTAGAGTTACGGCTGCTGCCATGTCAGCCCATTAATGGCCCCAACATATAATGCCCCTCATGTGTAATGGCATTACCGTTTCCACTTCCTGAATAAGGAAATGGTCATGGCATTGGAGGCCATTAGTTATCTCTTTAATCCTCTCCCAACAATCATCTCTCTATATAACGAGATGATGAGAAGACAAAAATATGCAATCCTTATTTTCTTTTTCTTCAAGAACAGTGTGTTACAAAGGGTTGACAAAGATTATTAAGAAAAGAGAAATAAGGAGGAACAATTCTCTAGATTCAGTTCATCCATCTATAACCTTATTCAATAGGCATCCATTTCTAAGCTTATGAACAATGGGGAGTGATTTGAGTGGGAGAGATTTCTAGTAGATTTTCTTTGACCTCTTGGCCAATATGCGATTTCATCCTTTGTGTAAATTGGTCTTGAGCATGGTAGCGGACTTGTGACATCGATCTAAAACTTCCACGGTAATCTTCAACCAACATATTAACTTATGTTGAATCTTATAATTTCCATTGAAGTTAATATTGAGGAGATACCGTACAAGAGCAGGATATTCATTTTGCAGGATTCAAATTTTCTATAGTTAGTCTCACTATGGGTTTTCATTCTTCTATCACATGAGAAACATAAGTAAGACACTTATACCATGATGTAGGGCTTTTAATATGTAATTTTGCTCCTCCACTTCCAATAAATAAACATGTTTTAAATCTTGCTCTCTTGGGTTTTTTTTTTTCAAAAAAAGAGAAAATTTAAAGGTGATATAATCTGTTGACAATTTAGTCAATTCCAATTGAAGTAAAATTTGATCCAAAGATAATTTTATATTATATGCAAGAAGAAAGCATAATACTTTGCAATACTTTCAAATCCCTCTCAAGGAAATCAATTTATTAGGAGAACCAACAAGAATTACAAGATGAACACACGACCAACAACATCAGCACTACAACCAATACAAACAACATATAGTAGCAGAACTGACAACAGCAACCATATGGCCTGCAGAAAAGGCAACAAAGGAAAAAAATATATATATCACTCATTACATAAGTACTTATTTATTTCTCTTTTTCTCCTAAACATAATCTCCATCAACACATGGCCTAGTATGGATTAACCCTTCGGCAGTTCTTCCTGATCTCACCTCTTTGACCTGTAAGAGGAGATATGTTTCCCATCTTAACCATAGATTTAGCAAATTGCTGTAGGAAAAGCTCATTGTTCTCAGCAAATTGCTTCACCAACGCCATTGTTGCTTCACTTTTTGTAAACAAGACTTGGTCAGAATTTAGAAGGCCCTTTGATGCTAATATGTTCTTGTAGTAGTAATTATCGAAATTCGCCGGTGTAACCAAGTCCAAAGGGAAGAGGTTGTTATCACCACTTGAGCTAGGGCAGCCCATCCGAAGCTTGGCAGCGTAGGTTGGGTCGAGAGAGTAATCAGGCCGCCCATTGCCAGTCTGGTTGTAGAGCCTTTGTCTGAAACTGGTGCATCTGGAGTTTCCAATGGTGTGGCTTCCTGCATTACAATGACCAAAAAAGAAATGATCAGGTTGGGTTAAGCACAAGGGCTTACTACTAAAGCCCAATCCTTCTTAATGGATTAGTAGGAAACACAAGATTTGAAAGGATTAACCTGAATCTTTATTAACATTTTAGGTTTGAGTTGGGTTGGTAGGTCATAATTTAATGATTCAGGTAGGGTTAGGTTCAGTTCTGGTTGTTAGATAAAACAGTGGATATGTATTCTCTCTGAACAAGACCCATTTGCAAGAGATCAGAGATGGAAACCCAAATCAAAGGGTCAAACTAAACCCTAAATTATCATGCCCGGCCCAATTTTAGTTCACGAGTCAGGTTTAGGAATCATGCCCCCGCAAAGCCCATATGCAGCCCATGTTGATTTTGATTACTCATTTCAAGCTAAACTAGAAAATAGATAAGTCAATAAATCCGTGACTCAAGAGCAGAATAAAAATTACCTGATAGAGCCACCAGATCAGTGAGGTCTAGATTCTGTAGCTTGAATTTTGTGATGATGGTTCGGAGGGTACTGTTGGGAGCAGGAATGTTGTTGTTTGATCCACTCAAGCTTGCACTTCTGGAGTCTCTTCTTCCCAGTGGGACCTCCCAGTAAGGGCCACCAGCCTACTCACATCATTGTGATAAAAAAAAAAAAAGAAAGAGAGGGAATCATGAGCCTTAGGCCTTTTTGCTATTGGGGTGTTGTATTCATTTTCTGTCAATTTCAAGTAGGTAGTAAACACCAAAATGAGAAGAAGATGATGTGATGTGAGTGTTTACCAGAACAGTAGAATCTCTAGCAACTATTGCCAGAATATCAGCACAGGAAACGGTCTGTGGGCACACCTTCTCCAGTTCGGATTTTATTTCGTCGATCACTTCGAACCCTCTAACCGAGTTACTGTTTGGGTTCGATCCCTTTTCACTTATAATGGTCCCACTGCTATCTAACAATAGCGATGCGTCACAGCCCTATAAATCAAGGCAACCTTTCTGTGAGATAAATTAACCCTGATGACTGATTGCTATGTGAATGTAGATATTTGGATACAAACGTACATATGTTCACACAAAAGCCAAAGGTTGAAGTCAGATACCCAAATACCCAAACCTGAGACCTGACCCAAATTCAACTAGACTTTCAAATTCCGGGTTTGAAGCGTACCGAATGCAAATGGGTCAGGTGTGGTCAAAATGGGTTAGGTCAACACATGAGGCCTGTGATTTCAATCCAAACTGTGACCGAACCATTTTTTAAAAGGAGTGATAATTCCAGTACTCCTAGAAGTCCATCTACCAAAGTACAATAATAAGCAAAAACCCAAAAAAAAAAAAGCTTAGGTTAACCATAAGGCTGCAAGGAAAATAACTGCGGCCCCCTTTCCTCTTGATCATCATCAACTCAGGTATTTGCAAAGGATATATTCTTGCAAGCAAAACTTATGAATATAAAAAAATAATTGAGGAACGAGCTAAGAAGGGGAGAAACACAGATCTAATCGTAGTCCAACTCATCTTACAATCAAAACTGTAAAATGGCACCAAAATAAAAAAAAAATGGAAGATTTTCATAAGATTATCTTATATATAATATACACACACATTTTGAAAATAAATATAAAAGGCAAATATATGTGGGTCATGCGGGTTAGCTCTAATTTGACTTATGTTCCTGCGGTTCAGAGAAACCTGACCCGTATTTTTTGTAGGGTAGGTTTGGCAAGTCAAATGTGGGTGGGTTAGCGTTGCTAGTAGGTCTCGTCGTGCTTTGCCACTCCTAACTGCATAGGTGGGGCAGGGTGTTCATGGGCCCGGTCTGTCCTGGCTGAGGCATAGCCATTTGGGAGCCAAGTTTACAAACAAGGGTATCCAGCTAAGCCTCACATAGCCATAAATGTGAGCCCCAAGCCTGCCCATTTAGTTAACTCAACTGGGCCTTACAAGCTGGAAGGCTGGATAGAATGGTATATTGGCCTCTCTCCTAAAAAAAAAAATTACGAGGATGGATGCTAGAGAGAGAAGTATAGTAACTGTGACATTCTGGAGTCCCACATCGACTATAGAGAGAAAAGTGAATATGTTTATATATAGAGCCTGTACCCTTACCTTGCATGAGACCTTTTGGTGGGTTGAGGCCCATTAGAAGCAAAACCATGAGGCCCATGGGCCAAAGCGAACAATATCATGAATGCGTATAGGGTAAGGCGTTACAAATGGTATCAGAGCCGGTTCTCGACTAGTTCGAGTGTGGGCCCCTGCCGTGGCCTAGTGCAAGTGGGCGGGTTCATATGTGGGCGGGCCAAGAGGGCTGGCAGGCTACTGCACAGGGACGTGCAGCCCTAAGGGGGTGGATTGTGACATCCTGGAGTCTCACATCAACTATAGAAAGGAAAGTGATTAGGATTATATGTAGAGCTTGCACCCTTACTATGCATGAAGCCTTTTGGTGGGTTGAGGCCCACCAGAAACAAAACCGTGAGACTCATGGGCCAAAGCGGACAATATCATGCATATGTGAAGGGTAGGGCGTTACAAATGATTATAACATTCTGGAGTCCCACATCGACTATAGAGAGGAAAGTTATTGGGATTATATGTAAAGCTTGCACCTTTACTATGCATGAGGCCTTTTGGTGGGTTGAGGCTCATTAGAAGCAAAACCGTGAGGCCAATGGGCCAAAGCGGACAATATCATGCATGCGTATATGGTGGGGCGTTACAAATGGTATCAGAGCTAATTCTCGATTAGTTCAAGTGTGGGTCCCTGCCGTGACCTGGTGCAAGTGGGCGGGTTCTTATGTGGGCTGGTCAAGAGGGCTGACAGGCTACAGGAACTGGCAAGCTACTGCACAAGGACGTGCAGCCCTAAGGGGGTGGATTGTGACATCTTGGAGTCCCACATCGACTATAGAGAGGAAAGTGATTGGGATTATATGTAAAGCTTGCACCCTTACTATGCATGAGGTTTTTTGGTGGGTTGAGGCCCATTAAAAGCAAAACCGTAAGGCCCATGGGTCAAAGCGGACAATATCATCCATGCGTATAGGGTGGGGCATTACAGTAACTCAACAGGACGGAAAGAGAAAGACCTTAACAAAGCAGTCATGGAAATGGAGCCTAAGCAAAGATGCAGCCATTCGGGTTTCTTTTGCAACAGCTTTGGCCACAACTGACTTCACAATCTCATGGGCCTGTGGGCATGAATGGTCGTAGAACTGTGGATGGAGGTAGGAAGAGAAGCAGAGAGGACTCGAAAGCAGAACTAGAAACACCACAAAGAAGCCCATGGAAACACCCATTCTTCTTTGCTTTCTTAGCCTTTTTTGCTCTCCTCTCTCTTGTTATGTAGAATAATAAGAAGAAGAAGAAGGCTTAGTGAGATATGGAGAGGTTGATGAAAACACAAAGAGGGCTTTGGATATTTATAGGGGACTGATTATGATGGAAATCTTGCCAACGTGAGGGATGACAGAAGGCAAAAGACGTAGTTGGTAGCCCTGCTTCAAGCTAATATCATTCAACGCTCAGGAGAATAATTACTTTGACTAAGATGCCCTTTACTTATAGCATTTTAATAATAATTGGGTTGGAGAGAAGTTTGGGTTTGAAATGGCATGCATTTTGATCTTTTCAGTGGCGGCGTGGTAGGAGATGGTCGTTTGATGGGCCATGATGCATGTAATAAAATGGATAATTGAGAATTTGTGATTAGTTACGTGTGATCATTTGGTTGGCCATGACAGTTGTGGTAGAAATAGATGGTTGAAGATCCATTGGTTACTTCATGTGGCCATTTGGTGGGCTATGATGCTTGCAACATGATAGATATGGGCACTTGAGAGAACACTATTGATGCCATTCACCAATGCCATGAAAAAGGTGAAAAGTCGATGCGTGGATGATATGATAATGCAAGTTAGGAATCCGGATCCTTGAGTATCTCACCCTTGCTTCCCGTGACGGGCATGAAACTCCACACTGGGCCTGCCTAGTGCCTGCTGAAAATTATTATTGATCAAAATAAACACCCTTTTTTTTCAAAATAATTAAATAAACTTTGTTTAAATTTCACATCAATAAGAGTTGGCCCATCATAAAGAAAAGCTTCGATTCGAGGTCCAATATGGTTAGTCTAATTCAGAACTAGCCTATTTACATTCCTACCACTTGGATGCACCTTTGATTAGTGTAACACTTTTGACACTCTTATCATTTCATGATTTGGCATCAAGTTTAATTTTAATTCATCAAGCCTTTACTCACTATTAATGGACAAAATCTTAAAAAAAATATGATTAAAATATCATTAAATATTGAAAGTTGTTAACTCAAGGGCTAGGATAATATGGTGGTGCTAATTTTTTCGCTAAGTCTTATCCATAAGGAGATGTTTCTATTTGCTCTCATCTTTTGGATAAACCTGCATCTAAGTGGGCCCCATGAATTAGACCTCATATGAGCAATATAGGTTTTGGCATAATGCTTTGTGGTTTAACAAATCTGGACCATCCAAAAGGTGGGAAAACCCCCCAATTAGAATTTCATCATCATGCCTATGATGACGGGCATCGATTCGTTGCACCGGATAGCACCGGAGAACATTTATTGGGTAAGCATAGTATCTACTGTTTATTAGCAATAATAATGATAAATACAGTATTGTTCTCTTGAAGCTATTATGGAATGTTATTATGCTTATATCCATATGAGAACTCACATGCAGAGTATTTCTAGTTCCAAATGAATAGGAGCAATCCAGGCAAAGATGGGCAGCATCATGGGATCCTCAATGTAATTTAATGAAATTTCATGTCATCATATCTAATATACTATTTGAATGTGGTTTGTCTTTGATTAAACGCAACCCTCTTTACCCATATTCCTCTATCCTCATCCACTAATATTGTTTCTCTCTCCTATGTGGCATCCTTACAAGAAATTTTTACAAACCACTCAATCTTTTTTTCTTCCTAAGTTGTTTAGCAATTATAAAAGGAGAAAGTGAAAAAGTAAAATCTAAAGGTTCTCTCTCCTACGTGGCATCCTTACAATTGTTTCCACTTTCATAAACAAGATCCGGTGCAGAGCATGGGGGAGTACAAGTATTGTTAAAACTAGTAGTCTCCAATGCAGAACACAAGTTATACAAATCCCTTTAATAACTACTAAATCAATTAGGGAGAAAGAGAGGGAGTGGTTTGTGAAAGTGGAAATCAATCCTGTTTATTATGAGGATACCACGTAGGAGAGAGAAACAATAGCAGTGGATGAGGATAGAGGGATGGAGGTAAGAAGGATTGTGTTGATCGAAGGTAAACCACATCTAAATAAAGTATTAGATATATGGCTTAGTTTGTAGAAGAGCTTATTTCCTTTCATGGATGACCCACTGGCCAATGGGATGATTTTCCTAGTTCCTACGCATACAAGATATGGATTTTCTCTACGTTGTATTTCTCGTTGGTATATGTTTTTGTAGTGAACCCTACTATTCTCTTAATCATTTCACTCTCCAATGTGACTGTTTCTAGTTTTCATTCTTGTAGGATAACGCCTTAAATCATTAGATGTGAAAATTTATCCTACGCTGGACTCCTGCAAGTGTAGTCCAGGCTCCAGCTCCTTGAGGTCCACTCACAGTTTCTTTTAATCAATGTAACTCCTTCAGCGTCATTGGCCCTCCCAGTCAATAGTGACACTCATCTAACTCTTACACCCCATTGAATTGAATCTCAAAAGATTGTATGGTCAGAAGACAATTGAACTGCAAGGGTGCTTAGTGAAAGGCTAGGATTGTTAGAAAATATTGATGGATCCCACTTGTGATTAACAAAATGAGATACGTCCCTGACATTTGGCAGATAAATCTTCAGGTTCCCATATTGGTAACAAAATAAGATGTGCAAGGATGGAAGGCTGATTTAGGCTCTTGATTGTGGCCCACCAAAAAAAAAAAAGCTGAATGGACATCCACCTGCTATCTTTCGAGGGGCCTGCTGGTCCTATCACATAGATGGACTTTGGATTAGAGAACTATAAATATCAACTATGGCTCTACTTGTTTGATCTGAAATCCCAGGTGGAACCTACTAGCCCTATCCAATATATAAATTGTGGATTTTAGGCAGTATGAAAGTCAGCTACATTTTTGACAGTTTAACCTATTCGATCTGAGATTATGAAATTGGCGATTGAATCAAATGATACAAAATGTGACATACACCTTACATACAAATCATATTATTTTGTTCAGTTTGATGAAGAGAACATGCTGGCATGCATGATCATGATGATCCTATACAAAACATGTTGCCTGATGGATGGATAGATAATTGGCAGGCCTTGTGGCAGAAAAAGCTTTTATTTTACACATGTGCCTACTTTTTACTTTTAAAATACAGACCTGAAAACATCAGGTGCCGATCTCCACCTGATCTGGATGGCTAAACCTATGGTTTGCACTCGTTCGGTCATGGAATCGAGATATGGCACCAACAAGAGAGAGAGAGAGAGAGAGAGAGAGAGTAAATGAAAGAACCGAGGTATTTTAAAATACCTCCATTTTTTACACCATCCAAAATTTCCCAAGCTGCATTTTTTACTTTTACAGTGGGTACATGAATCTTGATCCATTATATCACGGGTAAAGGTTAACACCTAAAACTGTGCGGCTAAGACAGTCACGTCACTTTTTTTATGTTTTCTTCAATTGTCATAAGCCGGTAAAAATCAAAGTTAACAGGCACTAATTCATAAAATTTTCTAATTTTTCCACGAAGCCTTGGTGTTTTAGACAAAAAAAAAAAATGATAATTCCACTATACAAAATAAATTCTCAATAGTCAGCCAACCTTTCCTTAGAGAATTAAATCTCTAATGGTACCTACTGATAAATTTAATTGTGGATTTAGGATTTTCGTTTGAGGGTAGCATTAAAAATAAAAAAATTTTTTTCCAAAATGGTACCTAGTATTTGTTAAGGACACATCAGCTATAACCTAAACTGCCTTGACTACTTCTACTCTATCCTAACCACCCATCTCCTACAATTATGTATTTTATCTTATCTTCAGTAACTTCATTTTCTTCCTGTCTATAAATAACTGTAATAGCCTTGATTAAAATATAATAAGAAACATATCAGTTTATCAGTTTCAACTTGGTATCAGAGCATTAAACTATCGTCCTTTTTTTCATGGCTACACCATCTTCCCATGCCCATTCTACCTTTTCCAGTCTTGCTCCCAACATCTCTCATATGCTCCCTGTTAAACTTGACAGGTCCAACTATCTTCTCTGGAAGTCGCAGTTTCTACCCATTTTGCGTCTCCACAATGCTATGGGCTACGTTGACGGCACCTGTCTCTGCCCACCTCAATATCTTGTTGATACCAATGCTAATCCCTCTACTGATGAAAACCCATCCTATTTGAAATGGCAAACCCACGATCAGACTCTTCTCAGCTGGTTCATTTCTTCTCTGACTGAACCTATACTTGCACAAGTTGTCGGGCTTTCTACTGCTAAAGATGTATGGGACGCTCTCGAACGCACATATGCTGCCCAATCTTGTGCACGTATTATGACTTTAAAGTATCAACTTCACACTCTCAAGAAGGGATCTCTTTCTATGGCTGACTATATTCAAAAAAAGAAGTCCATTGCAGACAACTTAGCTGCTGTTGCAGAACCCATTTCAGATTCTGATCTGGCCTCCAGTCTACTCAGTGGCCTTGGATCTGATTATGAGTCTTTCATTACCTCCATCACTACACGATTGGACCCATTATCAATTGATGATTTGACCGGCTATCTTCTTTCTCAAGAAGTCCGGCTTGAGGATGCTGTGTTAACAGAGACTATACCCTCTGTGCACACTTCATCCACAACAATTGATCAGCCCTCCAACAACTCCTCTCAGCACTCTAATACCTCCTCCAATGGACGTGGTCGTGGTTATGCCTCTCGTGGACGAGGCGGAGGTCGTGGTCGCAGTCGTGGCTCTACACCTTACCATCAGTCTGGGCGTTCAAATCGCCCTCGTGTTTACTGTCAAATCTGCAGCAAGCCCGGCCATGCTGCTCTTACTTGCTACTACAGATATGACACCCGCAGTTCAAGTGATGGACCTCCTTCAGCAGCCTTCCTGTCAAGCTCCTCTGCCGGCCTCTATGACAATACCTGGTACCCAGATTCGGGTGCTACTCATCACCTCACTGCTGATATGGCCAATCTCTCTACCTTTTCTGAATATCATGGTCACGATCAGGTCCATGTTGGTAATGGTAACACTCTTCCTATCACACATGTTGGCTCTTCTCTCTTTCGCACTCCACATGCTTCACTCCACATGCGTAACATACTTCATGTTCCTCAGATTACTAAAAACCTCTTATCTGTTAGACAGTTTACCAAAGACAATGGAGTTTTCTTTGAATTTCACCCATCTTTTTGTCTTGTTAAGGAACAGGGGAGCGGTCGACTTCTTCTCAAAGGCCGAATTAAAAATGGTCTTTATGTTTTAGACTCGTTGGTCTCCCATCCGCCAACTGCATCCATTGGTGAGAAGACCTCCTCCGATATTTGGCATGCTCGACTTGGTCATCCCTCTCGAAGAGTGGTGGACACCTTGCGCATCCAGTTTCATCTTCCCTTTGCAAATAAAACTCTCTCATTTTGTGATGCTTGTCGTTGTAGCAAGAGTGCCAAACTTCCTTTTTCATTATCTGAGTCTCGTTGTACTGTTCCCTTTGAATTATTACATTCTGATCTCTGGGGACCCTCTCCGGTTCCAGGAATAAATGGGCACCGCTATTATATCCACTTTACTGATAACTTTAGTCGCTTTGTATGGTTGTTTCCCCTACATCGTAAATCTGATGCGTTATCTATTTTTATTTCATTTAAATCCCATGTTGAAAAATTTTTTGGCTACCCAATTAAAGCATTGCAAACCGATGGCGGTGGTGAATACAAAAAATTTAAATCCTTTCTCAATCTTCATGGTATTGCCCATCGTTTTTCCTGCCCTCATACCCATGCTCAGAATGGTCTTGCTGAACGCAAACATCGTCATTTGGTTGAGACAGGTTTAACACTACTGACTCAGGCCTCTCTTCCCACAACCTTTTGGGTTGAAGCTTTTGAAACAGCTGCCTATTTAATTAATAGAATGCCCACCCCTGTCCTCGCCAATTCCTCCCCCTACCAAACCCTGCATAAACAATCACCTGATTACTCTTTTTTGCGCGTGTTTGGTTGCGCCTGTTACCCCAATCTCAGGCCTTATAATGCTCACAAATTGCAATCCCGTGCGCTTCGTTGCACCTTTTTAGGCTATTCCACTTCTCACAAAGGTTACAAATGTCTTCATCGTGCCACCGGTCGCACTTATATATCTCGTGATGTGGTTTTCAATGAGCACGATTTCCCTTTTGCTGATTCTCCACTTGCCTCCCCATCGGTCCCAAGGTCCTCTCACCCTGTCTTCATTACACCCATTTTACCGCTGCCTGAGCCATCAGTTGCTGCACCAATAAGTCCCACTCAATCTCAGAATGCTCTAGTTCCTTCTGATTTGCCACCTCCTAGTTCCCACCCATCTCCAGCACCAACTGCACCGCCACCTACATCTTCACCTGCACCTATGCTACCTCTTGTTCCTCAACTAGAAACCAACACAACAAACCCCACTCCTTCCTCTTTACCTTTGTCAAATTCTGATACTCAGCCATTACCATGCTACTCCATGATCACCCGCACTAGAGATAACACAAGAAAACCCAAGCAGTTTAATGAGTTCATTACTACTCGTTATCCACTTCCCCATGGTCTTCTCGCTGAATGCTCTGACATTGAGCCTACATGTTACACACAAGCGTCAAAGTTCCCGCACTGGCGTGCCGCCATGGTAGAGGAGTTTAATGCTCTGCTTCGCAACAACACATGGCAACTTGTTCCAGCTCGGTCCAATGTTAATCTTATTGGCTGCAAATGGGTGTTTCGCATCAAACGTAAAGCCGATGGCTCTATTGATCGCTATAAAGCACGTCTTGTTGCTAAGGGCTTTCACCAACAACTTGGTGTGGATTATAAGGAGACCTTTTCCCCAGTCATCAAGCCAACTACAATTCGTATCATTCTTAGTCTTGCTGTTACTCTTCAGTGGCCCCTGCGACAACTTGATGTGCACAATGCCTTCTTGAATGGATTTCTTAATGAAGAGGTGTACATGTCTCAGCCCCCTGGCTTTGTTGATCCAAATTATCCTACTCATATTTGTCGCTTGCATAAGGCCTTGTATGGTCTCAAACAGGCGCCAAGAGCGTGGTATCATCGGCTCAGTTGCTTCCTTCTTCAGCGTGGCTTTCTTAATTCCAAAAATGATGCCTCACTCTTCTTCAAGCTCACTGCCAATTCTATCATTATTCTTCTCATTTATGTCGATGATATTATCATTACAGGCTCTAACTCTCAGCAAGTGGACTCTGTTTTACAGGAGTTTGGCCATGAATTTGCTATCAAAGACCTTGGGTCTCTCCATTTCTTCCTTGGCATTGAGGCTACCCGATTGTCCTCTGGCCTTTTCTTGTCCCAGGCTAAGTATATTCGTGACCTGCTCTTAAAAACCCATATGGATGGCGCCAAGCCCGCTTCAACTCCCATGGCTACTAGTACTACACTATCACGTTTCTCAGGCTCTCCATCTTTGTTTGATGTTTCTCAATATCGTAGTACTGTTGGTGCCCTGCAGTACCTGTCTATTACTAGGCCTGATATTTCTTTCTGTGTTAATAAAGTCTCTCAATTCATGCATTCGCCTACAGAAGAACATTGGTCTGCTGTCAAACGTATCCTACGCTATTTGAAATACACCATTACTTATGGTCTTTTTCTCCGCGCTGCCGGTCCTCTCCAACTTCATGGTTACACGGATGCCGACTGGGCAGGCTGTCCTGATGACCGCAAGTCTACAAGTGGCTATGCAGTTTACTTGGGTTCCAATCTTGTTAGCTGGAGTTCGAAGAAACAAGCGACCGTCGCCCGCTCTAGTACTGAAGCCGAATACAGAGGCATTGCCAATGTCTCCTGTGAATTAATTTGGGTTCATTCCCTCCTTCGCGAACTGGGTTTCTCTCTGCGGCAGCCACCCACAATCTGGTGTGACAACTTAGGTGCTACTTATCTCTCAGTCAATCCCGTTTTTCATGGCCGAACTAAACATGTGGAGGTTGATGTTCACTTCGTGCGTGATCTTATATCCAAGCGCCACCTTGCTGTACGCTATGTCTCTACCAATGCTCAAATTGCTGACATCTTCACTAAACCACTCGGTGCTTATAGATTTTCTCTTCTCCGCAGCAAGCTTACTGTCCTTGCTGGCCAGTCACGCTTGCGGGGGCATGTTAAGGACACATCAGCTATAACCTAAACTGCCTTGACTACTTCTACTCTATCCTAACCACCCATCTCCTACAATTATGTATTTTATCTTATCTTCAGTAACTTCATTTTCTTCCTGTCTATAAATAACTGTAATAGCCTTGATTAAAATATAATAAGAAACATATCAGTTTATCAGTTTCAACTGTATTGACTGAGTTTTAAGAGATATTGCAACAAATCATAATAGGCTTTGATAACACCAAAAATCATAGTAGTTAATTAAACTAATATGAGATAAAAAGCCAACATCATATAAAGTTTTTTTTTCTTGCTAGAAAAGGGTATAAGCTTTATTTAATATAAAGGCGATACAAAATCTTTCAATCTGTTTTATCGGGTTGTCATCTTTGACATTCTACATATTTGATCTAATCTAAGAGCTTAATATAGTAAAAGGTAAGAAAAACTGCATTAAGCAAAAATTGAATTCCACTAAGAGAGTTGATGTTGACCTACACAGATCCGGGTCATACATTGTTGGAGCAAACTAATTATTCATTACCATCAAGGGCAGTCTGTTGTGTGGTATGTACCCCCGTTGCATGCCTTTGTTGTGATGTTGATTTAGAGCATTTGAAGAAAGTGGTTGTGAACAAGGTTGCCTTCTCTCGCTCCTCTATGTAAAGCGCACTAATGTGAATGGATAAAGCGGAGTGATCAGCTGGGTACTAATGGGAGTTGATGTGGGCCAACAAATCGGCAATACGGTTGGCTGACCATTTACAATATTGAATTGACTAGGAGCATGGAGTGGTTAGGTTGTGCAAAGTTTGTTTCCAAAGGGGCATTGGTTCCCATGCTAGGTTAGGTTACTTGAGTTTTGGAAAGAGGTTACCATAGTGAGGCAATCACCTTCTAGTTGGACCACAGGTAACTGGTGGGCTTGGCAGTGCTCTAAGCCCCTTTTAAGAGCCAGAAGTTGAGCCTACAGAGGATGATTGGCTTGAATGTCCATAACGTATGCCATCACCATCGAGCCATTGCAGTCGCGAATGATGCAGCCAATACTGGAGGAGCTTGTCGCCGAGTTGTATGCACCATCACAATTAAGCTTCCACCATCCTAGGGATGGAAGAAGCTACCAATTGGTCGAGATAATCCCCGCGAAAATGGGCCTGTAGACACCGAAGAAAGGTTCCATTGCAAAATAGAATTAGTGGTTTGGGTTAGTATCAAAAAAGGATTTACAGGGGTAAATTAGAAAATGTACGCATTCCTCATTTTCCAAAGACACCACATGACAGTTATACACCATTGGCGGTGACGTATAGATGCAGTATGCCAAAACTACTGATTGGGGGATTTGTTGAAAGGAGTGAGTGCGGAGCAGGGTAGAAGTTGCCAAACGAGAGCAACAAAGGAGCACTTGGCAAAAAGATCGTCTATTGTTTCCTAATGCTGGTTGCAGATTGGGCATAGTTGGCTAATATGTGGATTCCATTTTGTAATCTTCGATTTTGTGGCGAGCCTATGATGAAGCAGCTACTAGTAAAAGGAGTGTAGCTTCGCGGGAACAGGTATTTTCCACACTAATTTCCAGGGTAAGTTGGAACCGTTTTGTTTTGGGAGAAGAAAGGCATATAAAGCCTTGAAATGACATGTTCTTGCTGGCTCTGAGTTCCAACAATGAATATCCTATCCTCCTAATGGCAGTCCTATATTCTGGTGATAGTGTCTCTAGGCTAGAGAGAACACAGCAAATTTGTGTTCGAGTGAGAGATATGTCGGTCATAGAGGGTAAGCTCGTGGATAGTGAGATATGGAGATAGAGGACTTTTTGCGACGTCTTGTAGAAGATGTAGGCGCAATGTTCCTAACCCAATCATTCTCTAAGGCCTAGATGTTTCGGCCATCACCTACAACTTAATGTATGTGATTGAGGACTGTAGGCCTTTGTTTATTGTTTTCGTTCTTCTATTCTTTTGAAACAAATGAACAAAAGATAACCATTGGCTTGTTCTTCTTAGCCAATATTCAAAACTAAATAAATATAAGGAAAATGGCCAAAGGAAAGGTCATGTTAATCAGTAGAGTTGAACAATAATCCCCAATACTAAAAGATTGAAATAGATACAAATAGATTTGTGTTCAATATTCAAACTCATTTTAATTTAAGTTGCAATATATTAATAACAGTAAAGTTTGTATTTGAATCTAAATAGGCTTCAATTTGAGTTAAAAATTAGGTTTGAAAATGATGCTACGATGACTCCATGAGTTTAATCAAATTTAATTGTAAACCTAGAAATTGAGAAGCAAATTGTGACCCACAAATTTATTGGTTGGATTAAAAAAAGATCCAACCAACAAATCTATTGGTCATAATTTTATGGTTGAAATCATTAACATTCTCAAAATAATGATAATTATGAATAAGTTCAGTTTTTATATCTTTTGTATTTTAATAGAATTTGAGAATTTTGTGAAATATATCCAAATAAACCAAATACATTTAAACCGCTGAATGTGCTTATTTACCCATGTGAAAAGTAAAATGATAATTTTGAAGGATATGATAAGGTGTTGAATGATCCGTAATTCCAAATTACAATATTAAAATTAAAAGAAGAAAAAGGAAAAAAAAACATGTTCGGTCCTACAACGAATCAAGGAGAGGTTAAGAGAGATCCTCAGCAGATTTCAAAAGTTTGTACTTGTTTGAAACTGAGAAGAGAAAAGGGACTTAGTTTCTGGCATTGTTTGTTTGGACAAAAAGAAGAGATGGTTTCCATTTTTGCTGCAATCGAAACCAGAGCTTAGGGATAATGGTGCATATCTGCAAGTGAGATAGATAGATTGAGATAAATAGAAACTGAGAAAGAGAGAGGCATTGAGAGTCTGAGAATACTACTGAGAGAGCCATAACGATGTTTGGTTGATGCTCGAGACGAATAGCAAGTTTAGGTGTTTGCCATTTTGGGGATTCTTGAGGGAGGGAGATGGAGATGGAGACGGAGAAATATATTTTAAAATTAGGGAAATGGAATGGGGCTAGAAGATTTTCGAAGTGGGGCCTAGCAAAAGGAGCTTTAGTGCCCTCATGAGGTTTTTCAAGGTGGGTGGGGGCTAAAGCCCCCAAACCCCAACACTTGGCCCCACCATGATTTGGGCGTGTTTGGATATGTAGTTAAGTAAAGTATAGTGAAGTGCAAGAGACATGAAAAGATGTGGCCATCGTATCAAAAAACAAAATTCAAAATTTCTCCCTTCTTTTTCAATAAAAAGTAAAAAAAAAGAGAAACATTATCAAGCCATTGAATGACAAAAACCATCTACTTTTCACACAAAAAGTTTAAAAAAAAATTCTTCTCAATCAACTAAAAATAAAAAGTGAAGCATCGTTTCAGGTCTGGATTTCTAGATTGAAAGTCACAAACACAGTGGAAAATAAAAGAACTTGCAAAAAGTAAATCAATTAACTACACAAGTTACAAGAGGCACACGAATTTTACATGGAAAACCCAAACTAAAAAAAAATTACGAATCCAATATGGATCAACTATCAAGCAATAGCAAACGGTTATAAGATATACTAAAAAACCTTATTTAGTCACTACTTTGACCTAAGGACCAAGTTTTTCTTGCATAACTCCTTGCCGTAACTCTCCTTCACCGTGCACTGTTCTTCCCTTGATCACATCACACCTTGAACATACAAAATGTTCTCAATCTTCTATAAAAGATGTAGAAGTAATATTTTTTAATCTAAAACTTTAGCATAATCTTTTCAATGGAAGCTTTATAGAAAATGGGTGATCTCCTATGTGCAATCTTTGCATAGAATAATGAAATATGTACTTGAGGGTTGTGAGAAGAGCCGTTTAAATAACCTACAATTCATGCCTTAAAAGAATATTTCTTATAGAATAAAAGCTATCAGTTCTAACAGAAATAGGAAATAAATCCGAAACATGGAAGTGGGTTTTTATTCGTCATTCGATCGATCAAATACCCTTTTTGTCACTTTTGCAATTTGCTTCGATTCTTTTCTTTAGCTCATTCAACGACATAAACATCAGTCCATTCAATAAAAAATTTAAAATACAATTTAATGACCCAAAGTTTTATCCAACTCATGAATTAACCACTTACAAAAATCTTTACAAAAAGTCATCAGATTATGATTTGACCCTATCATAATTTATTTTCTTTTGATTTGCAGCTTCACCTCACCAAATTTCACTAGAACACATATCCAAAAGCACGAGTAACTCATATGAGGCAAGTGTGGTAAAAAAGTTTTGTAGATTCTTTCCTCTGTTTACCGTATCTTCTTCCCACTTGAGACAGTGAAGTTGCTGTTCTCTTCATCTTCCTGACAACCTTATTTTTGGCATGGTTTCTCGTCCGATTGCATGCTTTCCACATCGCATCAACTCAACACATGATCATTTCTTCAATAAAAATTAAAAAAGAAGCAGATTCATAATTGATGAGACAGAGCTCAAATGAAGATGAAGACGATGATTTATTGCTTTGGAAACTAAATCTTAATAAAGTTAATGCTAGTGTAGTACTTTCTAAGAAGTGGACATCAACACCAGTGCAGTAAGCTAAGATATATTTTCCGATTTGTTGTAATGACTCCAAATTTTCCTTTGCACACGTCCAGCAGGCATGTCATTGAGCAAAACACTAAAAAAAGGTGACTCTCCTCACTGCTGTGAGTGACACCCTTCTGATGCCTTTGAATCATCAATTTGTGTTGAATTCCTCTTCGCCTGTCCCTCAAAGGTGCATCTTGCCCTAGCAACTGATAACTTTTACCTGTCTGCAGGGTTGTTTATGCACTACGTCAGATGGGCCGCAGTAGTTAGAAGCCCAGTCCATTAGTTACTGAGCTTTAATGGCCCATTCGATATCGTTTGAATGGGCCTGTTAGTTTCAGTTAAGTCATAGCCTCAAAGCATACGCGAATGAACGCTGGCCTATTTAGTTAATAGGCAAAATGGCAAAGGCAGGTCCATTACATGGGCCTAAACACGGCCCAAAATGTGCTGCAGTAAGGGCCAGACCAAGTCCATTACAACCTGTCCTGTGGGACAATGTTACCTTTCATGGCACAATTTTATCATGCAAATTACGCATTTCGTCTGTCACACTTCACTTTCTGCAAATTACGCATTTCGCCTGTCACACTTCACTTTCTGACATGCAAATTGGTTAAGTTGAAGGAGTCAAAATGTTACCTTTCATGGCACAATTTTATCATGCAAATTACGCATTTCGTCTGTCACACTTCACTTTCTGCAAATTACGCATTTCGCCTGTCACACTTCACTTTCTGACACGCAAATTAGTTAAGTTGAAGGAGTCAAAACTCTCTCTCTCTCTCTCTCTCTCTCTCTCTCTCTCTCTCTCTCTCTCTCTCTCTGTGAGCAGGTCAAAACAAACCAAATGTGAACTTGTCTCCCAATCTAGAAACAATTGGGGTATTTGTCACTTAATTTTAGCTTTTTTCTTAAATATTCAAAGCCTCTCAATCTTGCTCATAAAGTTCAATCTTACAGCAGAGAAGAAGTGAAATGTGGTAAAGAAAGTAGACATGGTCCTAGATTCCTTAGCTTATAATAAAATGTGGGGAAATTTTCAAATAGGGCTTTGCCTCATTTCAAAAAAGGGCACAAGTTTTAGAGCTTTTCAAGTTAGTTCTTAAGTTTTTAAAGAAATTTTTAAGTAAGGACATCTATCGATTTAAAAGTACTTCCTTGCGACTTTTAACCTCAATTTAACCTCAATTTTTTTTAAATATCAAAATTACCAATCATTTAAAGGATGACATGGTTTTAGCAGCCCCTACATATAGCTAATTTCAGTGGGGACACTAGTTATCCTTGATCCTTGTGAAGATGTCAAAAAAGAAAATGAGGAGAATATATAAAAAATTGAATGAGGAATTTATTTCAATAAAAGGTAATCTAGGTATTTAAAAAATATGGGAAAAAGTTATCGGAAAATATCTTTAAGTGGGCAGATGCCCTTAATTGAAAACTTCTTGAAAAACCTAGGGACAAATTTTAAAAGTTTTGAAACTTATGTTCTCTTTTGAAATAAGGTAAAAACTTAAGACCTTATTTGGAAATTTCCCTAAAATGCACTACACTCTTTTGGCAACCCCAATCATTAAGCAAACTCCTTGAACTCACTAATTGCCAGTTAGCACTCACCTAAATTTAAAACACTTTGGTGATATATATTCGCAATTGAATCGACAGATTCCTTCTAAATGCTAATTCTACCATTGATTTTCAGACAATAAAATCAAATCAAAATATAATACAATTGTAAATCTTGTCTCTCCTCTTGTTGTGTGATGCATACATATGGTTTTCTATACAATTGCTCTTTTCATCTGATGGTTTGCTTCTTCATGTCACATCAACTCCACACATGATATAAATCAATTCCTCAAAAATAAAAATTAAAAATATAAAAAGCAGAATAAATTTGATGAGATAAGGCCACAATAAGGATGATGGCGATAGATTAAATGGACAGTAGATTTTGATAATAATGAAACTCCAGACGGATTCTGTGCCAATAGGGTGAGATCTCAGACAATTATGCCTAGATACTCTCATGGTTTAATCTGACTTTGATGATGAATTCTTCTCATCCGACAAAATACGAAGAACTAAAATTCAGTGAGGAAAAACCTCGCGGTGACCTTGGTCCTGCCACATCACGCCTACCATGCATGCCCACCACGGTCACAGTGAAGTTTTTTAACAGAGGATCTGGACTCAAATACAAAACTATTAACACCATAATTTCACTTAGTTGGATCTTAAGGATAATAATGATGAGCATAAGCGGGCCATATGAGACATAATGAGCTACACGTCAAACAATTGAACCTAATGCCTAGTTTGACACTTACAAAAAATGGAGATATTTTACCATTTATTGTAATGTCTCCAAATGATCTTTAGACACATCTAAGCATAGTAAGGTGAAACTGTCAATGAACATTCTTCTGTGAAGAAGTCTAACCTAACTGCAGTGGTCACGCGCTTTTGATGCTTTTGGATTGTCATCTTTGTGTTGAACTTTCCTCACCTGCAGCAGCTGACAACCTTTAGGTGTATGTAGGGCTGTTTAAGCACCCGCGCCAAAGGGCCAGAACACTTGTAAACCCAGTCCATTAGTTACGGAGATTAAAATTTATTCTGAAAGTAAGGCCCAATTATTACCTTCTCAATGGGCTTAAGTTTCCATCAATTGAACGAGGAGTCTGCATGTTAAACCAGCCTTCGTTGCTATTGAAGCTCCAACCCATAGTCCTAAAACACAGCCCAATGCAAGGTGGGTTGGACAATCTCCAAAACGCGGCCCATTAAAATTTCTATCTATGAGACAATGTTAGCTTTCATGGCACAATTGAGTCTGCAAGTCAGGGCCGGCATTTTGACTCTCACACGCAAGCATCCCATTCAGTTCACACACATCTCTCTCTCTTTCTCTCTCTCAGCAGGTAAAAAAACCATATATCCATCAATTCATCTCCCAGTGAAGAAGTAATATTATGTATTATTAGTCACTTAAATTGTAGCTTGTAGCTAGTAATTTCAGCTTAATTCTTAAATTTTCAAAGTCTCTCAATCTTTCACATAAAGTTAAATCTCACTGCATATTACTTTCCATGTGACACATGGCTGGTTTTGGGTTTGGTCGTGGTCGAGGGGGGGGTGGGGGTTGTTTGAAGAATTGTCGAAGATACAAGTCCTAAGGTTATGTAAACGAAATGAGAAAACACTCAGTAAATTATGGCACCCCATCATTAAGAAAACGTCCTGACCCTCGCCAATTGCCATGAGTTAGCACTCACCCGAAGGTCAAAACCGTTTGGAATCATATTCACAATTGATTTACCAATCTCTTTCAATGCTGATTCTACTATTGATTTTGAGGCCTTGAAATCAACACCAAAAACATAGTCTGATCACATGATTAGTAGGCCCCATAAAGTGTCATGCGGGTATTTCTCCGAAGATCAGAGAAATTCTGAAATGCAGGCAACAGAATTAATAGCTGTGGTACTATGAAACGAATGAGCACATTTGCTTTTTGGGGCCCACTCGACATTGAGGCCAGTCGCAACTGGTAAGATCATGATGGGCCTCACATCATAGTTCACTCAGACTTCTCACAGACTTGTGTAGGACATCATCACCTATGTTTAATCTCTAGTCACTTCTTTTAATAACGTAGTAAAACGTGTGGATTTGAGCCGTGAACTTCCAACTGTTCCATTGGCATGATCCAAACAAAACAAACCCATTACCTATGTTAGCAATTGACATGGTCAATACTAAATCATTTTCTCTCAAAAGGATTTGGTAGGAGAGCAGTTCAGTTGCTCTATAAAAAGAACACCCACATGCCCACCACCACCACAACCAAAAGATCTATCTTACCTAGACCACTGAGGGACTCATGGCTTCTCTGAGAGCTTGTTTCACTGTCGTACTCATGATTTTGGTCTCTTCCTCACTTTCCCAAGGCCATCCCGGCTACTTCTTCAACTGGGGTGAAGGCGGGGGTAGTAATGCAGACTATTTTGGTCTCTTTCCAGAATTCTATCAGTATACATGCCCAGGGGTCAATGACATTGTTATGTCCATCTTGGAGAGGGCCATAGCACAAGAGCCCAGGCTGGCTGCCTCTTTGCTTAGGCTTCACTTCCATGACTGCTTTGTGCAGGTTGAATGTCAACAACTTTATACAATTATCTTCCATTTTGGTTTGTTCTTTTTGTCACAACGGTTTCTTTGGGTTCATGGTGCATTTAATAACCACATTGATGACCCAGACCATTAACTCGGTCAGGCCCACCGCAGATGAGACATGCCCCAACAATCTTTCCTAATATAACCATATTTAATGTCTGATAGCTAACCTGTAGATGGAGGACCAAGCCAATGACATACATTCAAGTGAAATGCATTTACCAAGAGCAGGGGTCGGTGTCTCATATGGGCCCGGCGAGTCTAGGAGCATGGATGTCAATGGCGCCTGAACCGTATTTAGAAGAAAGCTAAAATAGTGGGATAGAAAACCAATGTTTCAAGTCTATTCACCTTCCATCCCTTCTCATTTCTTCGTATGAATTCATCTAAGAAAATGGTTAGCTTTCAGGGTTGTGATGCATCAATACTGTTGGACGATAGCGCAGAAATAGCAAGCGAGAAAAATTCAAACCCGAACAAGAATTCAGTGCGAGGATTCGAGGTGATTGATGAGATCAAGGCCAAGTTGGAGGAGGCGTGTCCTCAGACTGTGTCTTGTGCTGACATTCTCGCGCTTGCAGCCAGAGGCTCCACTGTACTGGTAACCATTGAGAGGCTCAAACCCAATATTTGTTTTTGGTAAAATAGAAGAGTAGAAAGTTTCATTATTCGTATTAAGTACTTGGTCTTTCAACCAGTGCTGAATAACAGTTAGTTCTTTGAACATGTTTAAACTCTTTGTTGGGAATGCTGATGCAGAGTGGTGGACCTAGCTGGGAGCTTCCACTGGGAAGGAGAGACTCAATGACAGCAAGCCTAACTGACTCAAACAAAAACATTCCCCCTCCAAATTCAACCCTACAAAACCTGATTACACTGTTCAAACAACAAGGACTAGATGAAGTGGACCTAGTAGCACTTTCAGGCAAGACACTTCCAGTTCAAAGATTATTTTGATCTGTAATTTTAATTTATTACTTGCAAAGATGAATCTTGATGTTGTGCAGATTTTGTAGCTATCGTTCATATTAAATTTGTATTGGTGAACATATTGCATAATGTTCTATTTTTCTGTAGGGAGTCACACAATTGGAGTGGCAAGGTGTGTTAGTTTCAGGCAGAGGCTTTACAACCAAAATGGAAAGAATCAACCAGATGGGACACTAGAGAGGAGCTTTTACTATGGTCTGACATCAATTTGTCCCAAGTCAGGGGGTGATAACAACATTTCTCCATTAGATTTTACTTCTCCCGCTAAGTTTGACAACACCTACTTCAAACTCATCTTGTGGGGGAAAGGCCTTCTCAATTCAGATGAAGTACTGCTGACAGGAAATGGCTTCGACACCATGGATCTGGTCAAGAGCTATGCGGAAGATGAAGAACTATTCTTCAACCAGTTCGCGAAGTCCATGATGAAAATGGGAAACATCAGTCCTCTCATTGGTTATAATGGAGAAGTTCGAACAGACTGTCGTCGGGTTAATTAAGGGCATTTAACTACTGTGTGCGTGTTTGGGTTCTTCTAGTTTTCACATCCTAAATCGCTAATGTAGTCAAGCATATAAGTGAGTACTGTTTGTCAAGAATGATGGTTTATATCTCCAAAAAAAAAAACAAAAAGAATGATGGTTCTATAAACCTTTGTAGTTGTTGTTCTGTTGCTGCTGCCGTTGTTTTTACTGCTCTCTGTGGAAGATGTGACGATAATTTAAAGATGCATGGTTATTAACAAGTCTACAAGAGAAACAAGAAAGATAAAAAGGAAAAACCTGTCAAATTGAAGATTGGATGTGTAGGTATTGCAAGCAATGGAAGGAATGAAGAAGAAAGGAAGAAATAAAGGTTGAAAATTTGTAGTTGGTCAAATAGATTGAAGAGAGTGAGAAGAACAGAAAGAGCATGGCTCAATTTAAGTCAGCAGTTTGACTTTGTCAATAACGTTAACCTTTTGGTATCACCAATTATTTTTCTTATACCTTAAAAGTTAAAACTGAACATACTTGAAGGAAAATTAAAATAAAAAAAGGTAAATCTCCCTTCTAATTCAACTAACAGGGAAGTCTGACCAAAAATCTTTGTACTAGGCGTTGAGCCATTGACCATCTTATCATTCTTTCCATTGCGACTGCTTTCTTTCTTTTCCCAGATCTGGTGGTGCCCTTGATTGCATCAAAGCCGGAAAATTGTAGGACTTCATCATCATCTGGCCCATAGAAATG
Source organism: Sextonia rubra (assembly GCA_037013555.1). Taxonomy (NCBI): domain Eukaryota; kingdom Viridiplantae; phylum Streptophyta; class Magnoliopsida; order Laurales; family Lauraceae; genus Sextonia; species Sextonia rubra. The sequence goes on along the minus strand of JASUAD010000007.1, from coordinate 8,648,570 downwards.
GTTCACATGCAGAGAAATCCTCAGTAATTAAACATTTTTTCTCTATTCATGCGATTCTAAGAAAAAACCTATTATAGGAAATACATTGGCAAAATTGCTAGACAACTATTGGAAAGTTTGAGGGGATCATTACATCGTGAGTCCGGATTGACCGAGAAGCTATTTTCGCACACCACTCAGTGGAACAATCCTCATTTCTTATATCATCATCAGAAAGCATGCCATTTATGTGAACCGCACATAGTGTCCCATCCAGTCACGCCTCGAATTCTGAGATCCTTAGGACCCTCAGAGTTCATGGCGTAACGGTCCCACATTTCATATTATAAATCATTCATTTAATTGAATCATTACTTGAGAGGATTTAGAGTCAACTAGATTGGGTTAAATCATTAATAATTAAGTCATTAATAAAAGATAAAAAGAAATGCCTAATACCAACACTCTCAAAGTAATGAAATATTAAAATAAATATAACATAGTCCAACTACATGATAAAACCAAATAAACACAAAAAAATTAAGTAGTGACTCGATTCTCAAGATTCGCCCATTTCCCACAAATAAGCTATGGTTCTTCATTATTGGTGGGATCAATCTCAACGTCTGAAAAGAAAAAACAAACACATATGAGCATAAAGCTCCACAAGTAAACAAACTATAGAACTATAGTAAGCGATTGTTCAATCAAATGATGGTAATCTGGGTACGATGAACAAATAATGATTAATTCAAGGATAATCCAGTAACAATGAGGTGTTAAGAAATATTAACAAGACAATGGTAACATGAATAATTTTGCAATAATTTATGTATATTGACAATAAAGTAAAGATCGCATGATCTATTTTAAGAAAAGGCATCTCCTCAGCCACAATACACATATAAGAGCCCGAAGCCATAATCACATATATGAGGGTCCGAAGCCATAATCACACATATAAGGGCCCGAAGCCATAAGGGACTAGCTGCAATCTGGTTATCACGCACAAAGGGGTTCCCAAGCCCCAATGTCATACCCATAAAAAGGGCTAGAGTCCGCACGTGAGAATCCCCACGTTGCGTTGCCCATGTGTTGGATAATGCCTCAAAAGTTAAGGATTGCATTCAAGGGTGAACCATAAGACTCAAAATTAAAATTTCTTAGCAAAATATGATGTGAAACATTTTTGCAACGTAATTAGAATTATGTTACAAGTTTGGAGTCCAACCATGAAATAAATATTTCTAGCAAGGGATCATATAAGAATTTTTATATCTCATGGTAGCATCAAATGAACATGGAATAAGTTCAATATTTACAATTTTGATGATTGTTAAGTTCACAAATTAATTCATAAAGGTTCAATCATATCAATAAAATCAATGGCCATAAATAAGCTAAGATGCCAGGATTGAGCACCGCATGAAACCAAGGATCACATAACAATTTAATATTTTGGAAGGCAAATTAGAAAACTCTAATACTAGAAAACCATAGTGAGATTACTTGCCTGGATTCACGGTGATCACCTGATCAAGCTTATCCTGATCTGAATGTTCTGGAATCTTGGTGTAGTTCCCTGGTCATGATAGGTAACTAATAATTAGGATCCAGGTTCGTTTGCAATTAATGGGTTTGGTTTGGGTAAAGGTTGAGTTTGATGGGTTGAGACTTGTGGTTTGAGCCCAAATTATTAAACAGTGCAAGTGGGCCCTAGCTAGTGTGACTAGTAGGTTGCATCATACGGCTCAGACCAGAGGTTTATTTTATTTATTTATTTATTTTTAAGCTTAAATGAGACCTGGCTTGATAGGCTTTTGAATGGACCCATATTACCAGATTGTACCAACGGCCATAATTGACTTAATTCAATCATGAATATTAGATTGGGCCTGTGGTGGTAAACTAAATGGGTTTGCTTGACTTCAAGTATTTAATACTTGTGTTCAGTGGAATATTTGTAGCACATGGGTTGGGGCTAGTAAAGATTAATTACTTATTGGAGATGAAGACATGAGGGGTACAATAAAGAGGTGGGTATAAGAGGAAGGACCAGGCTGTTTGGTTAGGGGAATAAGATAGTAGAAAATGGGCACAGCTACTAATTTACTTGAGAGTTGGAGATATGCCAAATTCAGAAGTGGGTTCTTGGACAAAGAAAAGAACAGCATAAAACCAGAAAATACAAGAAAATATAGTGAAGCAAAGTTATAAACATGGCCATTTTGTCAGTGAATAAAATGGGTTCAACTCTATGCATGGAGCTTGTTTGGAGGCATGGGTGACCGAGTAAAGAAAGATGGTTGGTTTCATGGCATGAGGAGTCATACTTTCTGCCAATGGAATCAAACTAGTTGGTACCTAATAACCTATCCATTTCTTGTGGGCTATGTGCACATGACAATTGAACATGGGCATCATTTTGCCAAGGTCAAATAATAATGTTAGCTTTCTTCTCATCCACGTTAACCACAAGAATAACATTATAACAGGTTAAAGAATCTTAAGTGGCGACATTCAACTCTCTTTAACCCTAACACAATTTGAGATCCTCGTTGTGGCAACCAAGTTGATGGTGAGGATATAGTATGATAAGGCAACATATAAGCTCGAGTGTTAAACATATGGGGAGAGAGACCAACATGGATGCCTACATAGTTATTAGGAGGGAGAAGAAAGGAAGAAACCAAGCAACAAAAGGAAGGAGATGAAAATGGGTCCTTACCTCAATCACTTGATCTAAGTTGAGACCAGGTTTTGTGGTTGATATGATGATGGGCACTTGATATAGATAAGTTGATTTGTAAGAACAATGGTGGGGATGAGAATGGTATGGGTTGATGATGAGGGTAGCTTAGTTGTTATGCTGGAGTCATGCACACATACAACAAATCTCAATGACAAAAGTAATAGCAGTAGAGAAACAAAAGAAAAGTTTTCCTTAACTAGTAAACAAAAGAAAGTAACATGGAAAGAAAGATGGAGAAGTACCTAAGAGAGAACTTGGAAGAGGGTGAAATTCGTATGAGGAGAGAGGGAGAGTGAAGAGTGTTGTAGGGAAAGAAGTTGAGTAAATAGTGCTGCCCCTTAATATGACGAGAGGGTGTTTTAGTGGGGAAGGGAGATATGGATATAGTGGGTTTTCTTAGCAAGAAAAGATCGTGGAGGAAGAGGGAGAGTTGTAACAGAATGCTGAACATGCACAACGTGGGCATGCAGTTCCTTAATGTCAGCTAATGAGGGGACAAAAAAAAATCTTTAAGGAGGAAGAGAGAGAAAGCACAAAGGGGCAACGTGGGTTCCTCCTGCCAAATTATGAAAATAAAAATTGAATTGGGTCCCATCCCTTTATCAAACCAAGTATCTTGAGATTTAGATTTAAATCTCCATCATTCAACGTTGGGTCCCACCCAAAATATGATGATATCACAAAGATGCTAATTTAATTCAATGAATGGGTGGGGTCCAAGCATGGTCCAATTTTACGATCAAAATTAAATAATAAAAATAAATATAAGAATAATAATAATATATAAATATAAATAAAAAAAATCTTGGGATCGGGTCCTTACATCCTCCCCACCTTAGGGAATTTGGTCCACCAAATTATGCTCATCTGATGGTTGCTGCTGAAAGAGGTGAGGATACTTTTCCTTGACTGAATCTTCAGGTTCCCAAGTAGCTTCCTCTGAATTTTGATATCGCCAAAGTACTTTTACCATAGGAATATTCCTCCTTTTCAACACTTTTTAGCTCGATCTAAAATCTGAATTGGCTCTTCAATAAAGGACCAATCATCATGAATTTGAAGTGGCTCGAAATCTATTGCATGGGATGGGTCAAAATGATACTTCTTAAGCATGGAGACATGAAACACATTATGTACATCTGCAAACTGAGGTGGCAAAGCGAGTCGATAGGCAACTGCTCCATTCTTTCAAGTATTTCAAATGGTCCGACATAACGTGGACTCAACTTTCCTTTCTTTCCAAATCTCATGACTCCTTTTGTAAGAGAAACTTTTAGAAAAACATGATCACCTTCTTGGAATTCCAAGTCTCGCCTTCGATTATCCACATAACTTTTTTGTCTATCCTGAGCAGCTCGAAGTCTCTCCCGAATTATCTTAACCTTTTCTATCATTTCTCTAACTTGATCTGGGACATATATTCTTCGTTCACCAACTTCATCCCAACAAATGGGAGATCTGCAACTTCTACCGTACAATGCCTCAAATGGAGCCATCTTGATACTTGCCTTGTTATTGTATGCAAACTCAATCAGAGATAGGTGCCTATCCCAATCACCTTTGAAATCAAGCATACAGGCTCTCAACATATCCTCCAAAGTTTGGTTCGTCCGTTCAGTTTGACCATCTGTCTGAGGGTGGAAAGCTGTACTAAAATTTAACTTGGTCCCCAAAGCTTCCTGCATACCTCTCCATAGGTGTGAGGTGAACCGTGTATCCCTATCTGAAACAATTGATGCTGGCACACCATGCAATCTAACTACCTCCTTTACATATAGCCTTGCCATGGCATCGAATGAGGCTCCTGTTTTATATGGTAAGAAATGGGCTAACTTGGTAAGCCGATCAACAATAACCCATATTGAATTTTTACTTGAACCGGTCCTAGGTAGCCCAACAATGAAGTCCATAGTCACATGCTCCCATTTCCATTCTGGTATATCCAAGGGCTGCAAAGTTCCGCCAGGCTTCTGGTGTTCTGCTTTGACTTTCTGGCAAACCAAACACCCGGAAACAAATTTGGCTATCTCTCTCTTCATATCATCCCACCAATACCTAGTCTTCAAGTTGTGATACATCTTAGTACTGCCAGGGTGCACTGTGTACTTGGTGTGATGCACCTCTTCCAAGATAATTGCCTTAAACTCTGGAACATTTGGGACACACAAACGTCCTTTGAAATACAACACACCGTCTTGAAGAGAGAAATTCGGCCTCTCATCAATCCTTCTGATCAACTTAGCCAATTCTGGGTCATCCATCTGCTTCTCTTTGATTTGCTGTATCAAGGTTGGTGCTATGGCCATGCTCGCTAGACCGGCCTTACCTCCTTTAATTTCAACATTCAAGTCCAGGTCCTTGAATTCTGCAATCAATCGCCATTCTTAGTACATCAAACTTGCTACCAGTCCCGAAGGCTTCCTGCTTAATGCATCGGCTACTACGTTGGCCTTTCTCAGGTGATAGTGAATTTCAAAGTCATAATCTTTGATAAATTCTAGCCACCTTCGCTGCCTCATATTTAGCTCATTTTGCGAAAAGAGGTACTTCAAGCTTTTGTGGTCCGTAAAAGCCTCAAACTTTTCACCATAAAGGTAATGCCGCCAGATTTTAAGTGCAAATACAATAGCAGCAAGTTCTAAGTCATGAGTGGCATAACCTCTTTCATGATTTTTCAATTGTCTGAACCCATATGCAATGACCTTGCCATGCTGCATCAGCACACAACCTAATCCAATATGAGAAGCATCACTATACACCACAAAACCTCCACTACCCGAAGGTAAAGACAAAATTGGGGCAGTCGTGAGCCGAGTTTTTAACTCTTGGAAACTTCTCTCACATTCTTCTGACCACTTGAATGGTTCATTTTTCCTTGTTAATTTGGTTAATGGTGCTGCAATGGAAGAAAAACCTTGTACAAACCTTCTGTAATACCCAGCTAAGCCCAAAAAGCTTCGAATATCAGATGCCGACTTTGGCCTTTCCTAATTAACCACTGACTCAATTTTAGTCGGGTCAACAGAAACACCATCCTTAGAGATGACATGCCCCAAGAATACCACCTTATCCAACCAGAAATCACATTTGCTAAGTTTGGCATATAATTGATGTTCCCTTAATAACTGTAAGGTGGGCCTAAGATGTTGTTCATGGTCTTCCTTTGTTTGGGAGTAAACTAGGATATCATCCACAAAAACTACAATGAACTGATCTAGGTATTTCTTAAATACCCTATTCATCATATCCATAAAGGCTGCCGGAGCATTGGTCAAACCAAATGACATCACGAGGAACTCATAATGTCCGTACCTCGTTCGAAATGCTGTTTTAGGAATGTCCTCATCCCTAACCCTGAGTTGGTGGTACCCCGATCGTAGATCAATTTTTGAGAAATACTGCGCTCCACGCAGTTGATCAAAGAGATCATCAATCATTGGCAGTGGATATTTGTTCTTCACTGTAACTTTATTAAGCTGCCGACAATCAATACACATCCGCATGGTTCCATCTTTCTTTTTGACAAACAACACGGGTGCACCCCAAGGTGATACACTGGGCCTTATGAAACCTTTATCTAACAGATCTTGCAATTGCTCCTTCAATTCCCTAAGTTGTGCCGGTGCCATTCGATATGGTGCCTTAGAGATAGGAACTGTTCCAGGCACTAAATCAATGGTGAAATCCATCTCACGCTTGGGTGGTAAATCAGGGATTTCACCTGGGAATACATCTGGAAACTCTTGTACTGCAGGGATATTATCCAAACTCTTCTCTACCGACCCCTCCGTTACAAAGGCTAAATAACACTCGCACCCCTTATGAAGCAATTTCTCTGCCTTAATCGCTGAAATTCGGGTGATCTTGATAGCCTTTTTCTTCCCTTGAAAGGTCGGCCATCCATCGATCTTAAAAGTAATAGTCTTTTCAAAACAATCAATGGAAGCATGATATGATGCCAACCAATCCATCCCCAAGATGATATCAAAATCATTCATACATAACAAAACAAGGTCCGCTAAGAATTCATGTTCCCCAATTTTAATGACATTAGAACGATATACAATACTTGTTTCAACACTTTCACCAACAGGGGTAACTACAGTTAAGACGCAATCCATAGATGTAGGCATAACTTTTAATTTAGAAACAAATGCAGGCGAAACAAATGAGTGGGTGGAGCCAAGGTCAAATAAGACTTTGGCTTGGTGTTGTGCAACTATTAGTGTACCTTCCACCACTGCTTGGGAGGCATCTGCATCTCTCTCAGTCATTGCATACACCCTGCCTTTGGTAGGAGCCTTCTGACCATTCTGGAAGGACTTTTGTTGTAGCTGCTGCTGTTGTGGGGGTTGTTGCTGTTGTGGAGGCTTCTGAGCTTGCGAAGATGGTTGCCCCTGACGACGTGGTTGATGGCAATCTTTAACCATGTGCCCCGACTTACCGCAATTGAAGCATAACTTGTTCTTCTTATAGCAGTCATTTACATGATGTTGTCGTTGGCAATAACTGCATGTGACCGCCGAAGTCTTGATGTTGTTTGTCCTTTGTTGCTTCTGAGGTTGTCCATAAGCTCCATGGCTCCTGTTTGGTGGTCCCCTCTTATAGTTATTTCCATTATTTCCATTATACTTCTTATCTTTGAACTGCTCAGTGAGGGCCAAAGTAGCTTCCATCTTGAAGGCCTTAACAGGCCTTAACAACCAATTTATCATATTCTTCCAGTTCAAACCCTGCTACTTGCTTCATAAAAATTGGCTGCAACCCCCTTTCAAATTTACCTACCTTAGACGCCTCATTGGGAATCAAGTGAGGTGCATACCTAGCCAGTTTTGAGAATTTTGCCTCATACTTAGCCACAGTCATATTCCCTTGAATTAGATTAGCAAATTCTTGCGGTTTTTGAGCTTTGATGTGTTTCGGAATGTACTTCTTGTTGAACTTATCCCTGAAGACTTCCCAAGTAATTTCTGTCTTAGCATTCTTCATAGCCTCTTCTTTAAATTCCCACCAGTGCTCAACTATTCCCTTGATCTTATATGTGGCCAAGCGCATCCTATCTGTCTCAGCACATTTCATCACTTTGAAGACTTTTTCAATTTCCCTTAGCCAGGTTTCGGCCTCCGTTGGGTCTGTGGTCCCACTGAAGGATGGTGGATCATAGCCTTTGAACCTTTTATAAAGATCAGGCTCCTGTCGGGCCCCACTTTGTGCTGTGATGGCACTAGCAACGTCATGAAGTGTTCGTCGAACATCCTCAAGCTCAGAACTACCGTTGTTAGCTTGGGAGTCTGAGTTCGATGCCATCTTCATAAAGAAAACATACATAAATTAGGGAGGAATTATAACGTAAACCCATTTTATTACCCAATTCTAATTTCTACCCACGTTCTCACCACACCTAAAGGTTTCTACCAATTTTATTCCTAATAGAAACCTAGATCTCTGATACCAATCTATCACGCCCCGAATTCTGAGATCCTTAGGACCCTCAGAGTTCATGGCGTAACGGTCCCACATTTCATATTATAAATCATTCATTTAATTGAATCATTACTTGAGAGGATTTAGAGTCAACTAGATTGGGTTAAATCATTAATAATTAAGTCATTAATACAAGATAAAAAGAAATGCCTAATACCAATACTCTCAAAGTAATGAAATATTAAAAAAAATATAACATAGTCCAACTGCATGATAAAACCAAATAAACACAAAAAAATTAAGTAGTGACTCGATTCTCAAGATTCGCCCATTTCCCACAAATAAGCTATGGTTCTTCATTATTGGTGGGATCAATCTCAACGTCTGAAAAAAAAAAAAAAAACAAACACATATGAGCATAAAGCTCCACAAGTAAACAAACTATAGAACTATAGCAAACGATTGTTCAATCAAATGATGGCAGCCTGGGTACGATGAACAAATAATGATTAATTCAAGGATAATCCAATAACAATAAGGTGTTAAGAAATATTAACAAGACAATGGTAACATGAATAATTTTGCAATAATTTATGTATATTGACAATAAAGTAAAGATCGCATGATCTATTTTAAGAAAAGGCATCTCCTCGGCCACAATACACATATAAGAGCCCGAAGCCATAATCACATATATGAGGGCCCGAAGCCATAATCACACATGTAAGGGCCCGAAGCCATAAGGGACTAGCTGAAGTCTAGTTATCATGCACAAAGGGGTTCCCAGGCCCCAATGTCATACCCATAAAAAGGGCTAGAGTCCACACGTGAGAATCCCCACGTCGCGTTGCCCATGCGTTGGATAATGCCTCAAAAGTCAAGGATTGCATTCAAGGGTGAACCATAAGACTCAAAATTAAAATTTCTTAGAAAAATATGATGTGAAACATTTTTGCAACGTAATTAGAATTATGTCACAATTTTGGAGTCCAACCATGAAATAAATATTTCTAGCAAGGGATCATATAAGAATTTTTATATCTCATGGTAGCATCAAATGAACATGGAATAAGTTCAATATTTACAATTTTGATGATTGTTAAGTTCACAAATTAATTCATAAAGGTTCAATCATATCAATAAAATCAATGGCCCTAGATAAGCTAAGATGCCAGGATTGAGCACCGCATGAAACCAAGGATCACATAACAATTTAATATTTTGGAAGGCAAATTAGAAAACTCTAATACTAGAGAACCATAGTGAGGTTACTTGCCTAAATTCACGGTGATCACCTGATCAAGCTTATCCTGACCTGAATGTTCTGGAATCTTGGTGTAGTTCCCTGGTCATGATAGGTAACTAATAATTAGGATCCAGGTTCGTGTGTAATTAATGGGTTTGGTTTGGGTAAAGGTTGAGTTTGATGGGTTGAGACTTGTGGTTTGAGCCCAAATTATTAAATATTGCAAGTGGGTCCTAGCTAGTGTGACTAGTAGGTTGCATCATACGGCTCAGACTAGAGGTTTATTTTATTTATTTATTTATTTTTAAGCTTAAATGAGACCTGGCTTGATAGGCTTTTGAATGGACCCATATTACCAGATTGTACCAACGGCCATAATTGACTTAATTCAATCATGAATATTAGATTGGGCCTGTGGTGGTAAACTAAATGGGTTTGCTTGACTTCAAGTATTTAATACTTGTGTTCAGTGGAATATTTGTAGCACATGGGTTGGGGCTAGTAAAGATTAATTACTTATTGGAGATGAAGACATGAGGAGTACAATAAAGAAGTGGTATAAGAGGAAGGACCAGGTTGTTTGGTTAGGGGAATAAGATAGTAGTAAATGGGCATTGCTACTAATTTACTTGAGAGTTGGAGATGTGCCAAATTCAGAAGTGGGTTCCTGGACAAAGAAGAGAACAGCATAAAAACAGAAAATACAAGAAAATATAGTGAAGCAAAGTTATAAACATGGCCATTTTGTCAGTGAATAAAATGGGTTCAACTCTATGCATGGAGCTTGTTTGGAGGCATGGGTGACCGAGTAAAGAAAGATGGTTGGTTTCATGGCATGAGGAGTCATACTTTCTGCCAATGGAATCAAACTAGTTGGTACCTAATAACCTATCCATTTCTTGTGGGCTATGTGCACATGACAATTGAACATGGGCATCATTTTGCCAAGGTCAAATAATAATGTTAGCTTTCTTCTCATCCACGTTAACCACAAGAATAACATTATAACAGGTTAAAGAATCTTAAGTGGCGACATTCAACTCTCTTTAACCCTAACACAATTTGAGATCCTCGTTGTGGCAACCAAGTTGATGGTGAGGATATAGTATGATAAGGCAACATATAAGCTCGAGTGTTAAACATATGGGGAGAGAGACCAACATGGATGCCTACACAGTTATTAGGAGGGAGAAGAAAGGAAGAAACCAAGCAACAAAAGGAAGGAGATGAAAATGGGTCCTTACCTCAATCACTTGATCTAAGTTGAGACCAGGTTTTGTGGTTGACATGATGATGGGCACTTGATATAGATAAGTTGATTTGTAAGAACAATGGTGGGGATGAGAATGGTATGGGTTGATGATGAGGGTAGCTTAGTTGTTATGCTGGAGTCATGCACACATACAACAAATCTCAATGACAAAAGTAATAGCAGTAAAGAAACAAAAGAAAAGTTTTCCTTAACTAGTAAACAAAAGAAAGTAACATGGAAAGAAAGATGGAGAAGTACCTGAGAAAGAACTTGAAAGAGGGTGAAATTCGTATGAGGAGAGAGGGAGAGTGAAGAGTGTTGTAGGGAAAGAAGTTGAGTAAATAGTGCTGCCCCTTAATATGACGAGAGGGTGTTTTAGTGGGGAAGGGAGATATGGATATAGTGGGTTTTCTTAGCGAGAAAAGATCGTGGAGGAAGAGGGAGAGTTGTAAAAGAATGCTGAACATGCACAGCGTGGGCATGCAGTTCCTTAATGTCAGCTAATGAGGGGACAAAAAAAATCTTTAAGGAGGAAGAAAGAGAAAGCACAAAGGGGCAACGTGGGTTCCTCCTGCCAAATTATGAAAATAAAAATTGAATTGGGTCCCATCCCCTTATCAAACCAAGTATCTTGAGATTTAGATTTAAATCTCCATCATTCAACGTTGGGTCCCACCCAAAATATGATGATATCACAAAGATGCTAATTTAATTCAATGAATGGGTGGGGTCCAAGCATGGTCCAATTTTACGATCAAAATTATATAATAAAAATAAATATAAGAATAATAATAATATATAAATATAAATAAAAAAATATTGGGATCGGGTCCTTACACATCCAAAGAAGCTTCTCCCCATGGTTACATGATAGACCATTATTAATTCACTCACAGTCACTCTGGGTCAAAAGCTTCATAAAATCCCAATTCTTATATTGTGAATGTTCACCCATTCCACGCCTTGTGATGACCATTTTGTAGGCCATAGCCATGGCCAAATGATCTCGTTTTCTCTCTCTCTTGCTGTCCTACAGTGAGAAACTGAGAGTGTCGTGGAAAGCAAAATTTATAATAACTGGCTTGACTAGATAGGTAACTGTATAAAAATTATGACAGTAATATTGACCTGGTCAAAATTAAAAAATTTTTTTTTGGAAAGATTAGTAATTCATATTAAGAAAAATTACTAATCTTTCCAAAAAAAATTTAAAATAATAAAAATTAAAAATAATACATTATTAGTGGTGTCTATATTGTTAGTGGTGTCTATATTTGAAAATTAGAGAAACAAAAAGTAATAAAATAATAAAAATGTTATATGAAGTAGAAAATTAATACAAATGTTATGTGACATTGAAATCATTCACTGCAATCTAAGTATTTATGTTTTTCTTCTAATTTGGTCAAGCATGATCAATCTTATAGATCAGTCCAATTCCAATTGAATTGTCAGAATGGGATTTATTGATTATGAATCTAAAGTAGACTCCATTTACAAATTTAATAAATAAACTATTAAAGCACATAATTCTCAAGATTATTTTGGCGAAGTAAAAGTTATATAATTGTATAAAGAGTATATTGATTATATTTTTAAATTATTAAGTGTGATGAACGTGAGATTCTTTGTTATCGAGAAAGCGGAGGTTTTCCTTTATATTCATTTTTATCAATAAAATTAGAAAAATAAATGAGACTACTATCTTAACTGTATTTGAAAAGCAAAAAACAACTAAAATTACCCTTAACCGATCCCATCCCTTGATTGTTAAAGTACCCAATGGAAGTCTTTCACCCGATGCTCTAATGACATTAGTTCCAATTACTAACAATTCTGGTTACTTGTTATCATGACCATGACATCGCTTCCAAGTGCTGATAATTCTAGTTACTTGTTAGCATCGATAAACAAAATAAAAATGAAAATAAAAATCTATGTTTCGGGTAAACGTAGGTTATCTAAACACAACTGTGCATTTGAGCATAACTAGAGCTTCCCTAGTACTCAAGTTGAACAAATCCATGCTAGCACAATGGAATCGAGACCCGAGACATCTAAATACAACTGTACATTTGTACATGTGTAAGTATTTTTGTATTGGCAAATTCATGGGTTGGATAAAACTTGAGTTCATTAGTGTTGTATTTCATATATCTTTGAGTATAGACAATGGTTTGAGTCACCAGATGCATTGAAGTGAAGAAATAAAAGAAAAAACGACAAATTGAAGTGATTTTTTACGGACAACATGGATTAAAAAGGTCATATCTTACAAACCAAGCTTCAGATATGGGCATGTAACCTACCATTGGAAAGCTCGTTTCGAGAGGATTCCGTAGAGCCTAAGATTGCTTTAATCAGAGCTGAAACGAGAAAGTTATGGCCTTCGGAATTTTGCAGGAAAATGCTGAAATTTTCACCCAGGCAAAACCTTAATCCAACCGATCAGGCAATTAATCCAACTGGTCGGGCAAGTGCAGAAAGTGTGCCGACTTGCGATTTTTCAGTTCGAATTGAAAGGAAACTTACCTGTTTAATGCCAACTCCTTTCCTAATCGTATTATGCTTATAAGGCACGAATTTAGAGGCTATAAAAGAGGGTTTTCTCTTAGCCCTAAGGGTGGAACATAGATCTCAATATTCTAAGAAGAAGATTGCTTGTTGGAGATCACCTTCTCTAAAGTTCTTCCATTGGAGAGTTAAAGGACTGAAGTTCTGCTTTAGAGATCATTGTCTTCTACTTCTCTGAGTATAGAAGATTGCTTTGGGGAGTCAAGTACAACATCTAGAAGGCGTCTAGGTGTCTTGGATTTGTCACAGAGAACGGTAGGGGGTCGTTGTAGCAGGGAGTTGTGTAAGGAAATCACAAGGTCCTTAGATTAAGCAGTAACTGGAAAAGGGTTGTGAATATTTTCTTGTAACTGTAGTATGATTCATAGTACTTGATTCTTGATCATGGTTTTTTCCCGTTTGTGTTTTCATGTAAAATATGTGTCTTCTTATGGTGTGTGCTTGTGGTTTGATTTATTTTCGCTGCGTGATTGATTGTTTGCACACATATAATTAAGATTGGCAGTAATCCATTCTAGAGGATCTCTCCGCAAAAACCTTCAACATGTATAACTTAAGCTTCCCTAGTACTCAAGTTGAAAATTCCATACTAGCACAATGGAACCGAGACTCGAGACATCTAAATACAATTGTACATTTGTACATATATAACTTGAGCTTCCCTAGTACTCAAGTTTAACAAATCCATACTAGCACAATGCAAGTGAGCTAGACTTAAGACCATCTGACATTTTCTTCTAACTTACATTTGATGGCCACCAATTGAATGGATATGATTGACATGCAATCTTTTAAATATAACTTGATGATGATAAGTTGCAACAAAGATCAACTCTAATAATATAAGTTTTTCAATTTAGAGGTACAGAATAAAACTGGGAGATAAGTCAAAATCGAAATTTTAGCTCATTTAAAATCCATAGCTATAATACATAATATATGTTAGAATTATGAGTATTGTCTAATTCATGGGTTGGACAAAACTCTGGATCCATTGAGTTAGAGTTTTATGCTTCTTTTAAAATGGGTTGTTGTATATGTCGATGGATACGCTGAAGTGAAGACATGAAGAAAGAATACAAATTAAAGTATTTTCTCAGGACATCTTGGATTAAAATGGTTATAACTCTCAAAATGAGTATTGTATTAGGGCAAGCTACCTACCGTTAAAAGCTCTTTTCAAGTAGATATCTATAAGATTTAAGATTATATCAATTAGAGCTAAAATGACAAAATTATGGCCTCGATAAGTTTGCAGAAACTTATGTTGAATTCCATCCGATCGATTGGGCAAACATCCAATCGATCAGACCTAACGGAATTTAAAAAATTCATTAGATAGAAGCATTACCTAATCGATCAGATCCTGGCCTAATCAATCAGATGGCAAAAAAAAAAAAAAAAAAAAAAAAAAAAACCCATGGACCTTACGTGCAATTATTTTCTTTTATGTCAGAGTTGCTTATTTTGTTCCTATATGAACTCTAACCCTAGGGCATGAATTGTGGGTTATAAATCAGGGTTTCTTTCAACCCAAAGAACCCATCTCCTATTCTGAGATTAAGAATACACATTGGAGATACACTACTTCTCTAGAGCAACCATTAAAAAGATTGTGCAGAGGTTTTGAGTGTTAGAGAATATTACTTCTACTTCCTTGTAAAAGATTATTTTCTTTTGTAGAAGATTGTGCGCTTTGTGGTTTCAAGGTGATTAGATAAAATACAAAGAGCCTTGTGGTTTCAATGTGATTGAATCATGTGCGTAGAGTAGTAAATGGCGTGGAGTCATTTCAACACGGAGTTGTGGAAAAAAGACTACAGTTCATAGGTTGCAGAGACTGAGGAAGGGATTGTGAGTATATCTTATAACTGTTTGATTCAAATTTCTTGTTTTTTGTTAGTTTGCATAGGACTTGTGGTTTTTACCTTGCAGGGCTTCCACGTAAAAAATCATGTGCTTGTTGTCTTTTGTGGTTGATTAATTTGTTTGTTCTTTTATTCTTCCACTGTATATGATTTGAACTGTAATCTAGAAATTAAATCTTGAACGAACTTTCAATATATAATAATGGTTGAAAAGGAAATAATCATAATGAGTCACATTCCTAGATAATTTATAAATATCTATTGATATTGAGCACCAAGATTATACAATTTGAAATGTAGTTTAAGCATAATAAATTCAATGGTTGTAAATTTATTGCAAAAAAAAAAAAGTTTAAACATAATTGAGTCAAGTTAAATAGAATGGGTTTGGCTTGATTTCATTGGAACCCAATAAACAACTATCACGAGATTATTTCAAACTTATAAACATAAAAACTAACACAACAACTTGTGCTGATCACAAGTATGTCCATACAAACGAGATCAAATATTTAAAAGTATATTTTTATAAAGAAAACAAAGAAGAAAATATATGGCCATACCTATTTTTGCAATTGAGAGTAGTTAGAGTAGAAAGGGAATAGTGAGGTAGAAAAAATGAGAGACTGTGCACAAATGAGAAATGAAATAGGAGATGTGGGTAAAATGGCGATTTGTAGATACAAAAAAATACATGCAGGGAACAACATGTTAGTTACATGAGATAAGATAATGGGATAAGTAATGGCAATTAAAGAGAGAATGGAGGAGAGAACATCTGCATGCATTTTGTATATACAAAAAACATAAAAGTGGGGAGCAAAATTTTAGTTACATGAGATAAAGAAAATGGGTTAAGTAGTGGGCAGTTACAAGCGAGAATGGAGGAGAAAACATCCACATCATAATAAAGTGAGAATAATTGACAGTTAAAATTGCACTAAACAGTTTAAATTGGATTGAAAAACGTTAGCTTAATATAGTACAACTGGGTCAATGGTAATGGATTATCTTGGTCTAGTGTGGGTCATTCCAACAAAATTAAAGTAAGATACTCTTGCAAATTCCTTAAAATTATGATAATTAATGAGAATTTTTTCAGGAAGTCAATAATAAAAATAACTATAATTCCGTAACCGGAGTTTTGGACCATAATAGTAGGATTAGCAATTTTAACACCTAACCCACCAATCTAAGTTGAATCCCACTTGATAATTCAAAGTTAGAGTTGGTCCTTCTTATCTTTTCTAGTAGGTTTGAGTCGATGTTTCTAATCTAAGTAATCAATGGATTATGTTGAAGTTTGAATTAAAGTTAAGTCAATACATGTTATTTGACCTCTCAACCCAATTTAACCTATAGCTACCTCATTCTATAACCCTCCAACTCGACCTGAGTACAACCTATTAGTTAAGTGTTGGGATAACCCTTATAACTTTGAAGGTGACTTGATATTGATATCTTCCACTTAATCAATTGATAGGTAAAGTTCAAGCTGAGTATGAAAATACCATTGTGCGTGTTCAACCCATTCAATTACATCTACTTACCTTCAAACTATCATTTCTTTTTCATTTATTACCATCTTCTAATGTGAAATTTAAATAAGTGACATTTGGAATCATAACTTTTTTTTTATAGCGAATGGATAGATGACAATTACTAATCATCTGTGACTACTTATCTTTAAACTATAATTTCTTTATGACACTTGTTATCGTACTTTTTATATGATAGTTGGATTTGTAACACTAGTCAAGCATTTATAATCCCCTTGGCTTCTAAATAGGGCATGCTCTTTCATTTTAAATCAGATACTCACATTTATTCATTCTTCAAGTATTAATCTCCCATTCTCACTCGCATTTTATTTTCAACTTTTCTTGGATAGTCATTATCATATTCACAACAAATTTAGCTAGTCTAGGCTAAGGGCGCTTATGTTTGTGTGAAACCTACATGAATTCCAGGACAAATTGCAGTTTAAAGGTTTTACTTCCCTTGCTACTTCATATGTGTATTATATTATGCAATATACCAACATAATAGCATATTGAATAATAAATATGCATTAGAAAAATGCTTTCATGAATTTCTTATATTCTTTAATCAATATAGCTAGAGTTTTATAACCTAAATCCAAGTCAAAATATATTAATTGCTTTAAATAGAAGGGACTTGGACCTTTCCATTTTCAAATATGTTAAAAGTTAAACAAGGACACAAAATGTGGCCTAACTTTATGGAATCTATTTTTGATAATCAATGGAACCTATTGAAAAAACTATTTTTACATTAAAAATTTATTTTCTATAGTTTTTGTTCATTTTCATATTTATTTTTTTGTTCTATTTTTAGTAACTCTCTTTTGAGCTCTTACTCTATGCCTTTGAACATCCATCATAACTATGATGCATTCATTTTCAAATTAAATTATAAAAGTATTTATCAATTCATTTTTCACAACTGCAGCTATACATATAACTTTATTGAGAATGGGTGCCATATGAAAGGAAAAAAGTAAGTATAATTTTATTGTTTAAGAAATTCCATTATAACTTAATCAAATATCTAACTTTTTATTTTTTATTACTACTTTAGTAAAAGGTAATTTATCTTTTTAATTGTTAAATTCATTAAAATTTAAATGAAAAAATACCTTAAGTAATAAATATTACCTTGAAAAGAATTACTTAAGGAATATCAATAAATTCGAAAGAGTTCCAAACGAAAGACTCTTGTGAGAGGAAAAGAAAACTCTTCTTACAATAAAAAAAAGGGTAATTTGGATTTAAGTCCAGTTTTTAAGAATTATTAGGCATTTAGTCTAGTGACTTTTTTTTTCTAGGAGATGTAGTCTAGTGGTCTTAACTCTTTTTGTGGTTTAAGTCCATTCTTTTTTGTTTAAACTTTTTATTGATGAATTTTCCCTATTTGACATTTTTGCCCTATTTTGTTGCTTATGCATTTTCAAATTAAAGGCTCTATTCGCCGTGTCATGTGAAGTTGGAATCATAGCTGCTCTGTGATGTTCCGAACTGGTATTCTTTGCGATCTGTTTACTATGATATTGTTTATGATTGAGTTTTGTTGTAGAGAATATGTAAGTTCTTTTGTGATCTTTCTATTTTTGTTGATAATGGAATTTTAACATAGGTGTAATAGATTCTTGTTTAGTTAGTACTTGTTTTGGTTTTTTGTTCATATATGTTAATTATAAATCACTATGTTTGATGTTTAAGATGAATGCGGAATGTATGTGTTTAAGTTCGCTGATGTTTGTGTTTTTTGTTGCCATATTTCTTTTTTTTTTGTTTTTTGTTTTCATTTTTGGTTTGTAGATATATTTTTTGATTTTTTTATACAATTTGCGATTGTTCCTGTATGATCTTGTTTTTCTATTATAATTTGTTGTTTTCAGTTGTTATAAAATTTTGAAGTTCCTGTTTTTATTGCTATGCTGTGGTTATATGCTGACTGGTCTTGATGGACATGTTTCATATTCCTATATGATGTTGCTTTCTTGTGTTTTATGTTCCTGTTTATTTATGTATTTTATTTTCTATAATATGTTGGATGTTTTTTCTTTCAATTTTTTTGTTAACATTTTGGATGTTCTTGTTTCTTTTCTTCATTTTTTTGTTGATTTATTTGATTGTTTAATTTGTTAGTTACTTCTTTATAATCCTATTTTGTATTGTTTGTTGATTATTTTATTTTTTTATGTTCCTATGATTTTCATTTGTTTTTGGTTTGTTAATGTATAGTTTATGGCTTTCACTATGATGTTTTTATTTCATTATGGGAGTTAGGAAGTGGTTTTTAAGATTTCATGTGATATTACTTTTGATAAGCTTGTTGATGATCTTTGTCTTAAATGGAAAGATTTGAAATGGGATTTATTATCTCTTTTGTGTTCTCTACCTGACCACCCTTGTTGTATTCTTGAGAACGGTTTGGATATAGTGAATAATTGTTTCAAATGAAAGTATTATTGATGTTGATTTTGTTGAGAGGCCGGATAGTAAAGGTGTTTTGGTGGTAGAAGGAGATATAGATGTTAAGGTTTAATCTAACTTGTTGCCATCATTTTGTGTTCATGATAGGAAGGTTTTATTGTCTCCCAATTGGGTTGATTGTATTAAAAGTGTGGCACAGTGTTTTGAAGGTGGTGTGAAGGAGTTCCATAATGAGTTATGTAAGTAAGCTATTGAGATATGTTTTGAGTTTACTTATGTCAGGAATAATGATAGTAAAGTTTTGCTATTTGTGCTTTACAGGAGGCATTTAGTTACATGTGGCGTGTTTATTCTGCAAAGGATATTGCAAATGGTTTTTTTTTATTAAGTCTTTGTGCAACGTGTATGATTATGGTTCTTGTGTACAAACCGAGAAGAATAAGCATATGAATTCTGATTTGGTTCATAACTATCAATTGCGTGAAAAGCATTTGACACGGCCTATTGATGTTACTGGGGAATTGAAGTTGAATTATGACTTGGTTATTAGTTATTATCAATCTTGGTTGGTAGGTGAAAAAGGAAAGGATGAGTTGTTTTGTGATGTTGCTTTGTCTTTTGATAAACTTTGTTGGTATATAGATGATGTCAGAGTTTTCAATCCTGGTAGTCGTGTTGTGCTTGATGTGGATGCAAGCAGTAATTGTTTCAAGAGGTCATTTATTGCATTTTATGCTTGTATACCGGGCTTCAACTACTGCCATTCTATGCTATTCCTTGATGAAACATTTCTAAAGGTGAGGTACAAAGGTCATTTACTTAATGCCACAGGAAAAGATGGAAATCAAGGTGGGCAGTTATTATTTTTTGAAATATTTTTGTTGTTTGAATGTTCCTATTTTTTTTTTCAGTAATGAATTTGTTTTGTTTGAGATGCTCCTATTTATTTTCCCTTTTTAATAGTCGGTCTCCCTGTTTCTGGTTTTGTTAATCTACAGTTAACATGTTCTATTTGTGTGTCGTGTATGTGTATCTGCATGTTTATTTCTTGTAGGTTTTGTTAGTGCTAATTTGAAGAACGAGGAGAGTGAATTTGATTTTTTAAAGATATTCCTGTTTATTTTCCCTTTTCATGTTATTGTCCTTGTTTGTGGGTTTATTATTGTAGAGTTTATATGTTTCTGTTTTTGTGTAGTGTATGTGTATCTGTAGGTTTGTTTCCTTCAACTTTTGCTAGTGTTGATTTGGAGAATGAGGAAAATTGGGTATGGTTTTTGATACAGCTATCTATGGTCTTGTCACTCGAGCGGAATATTACTTTTATATCAAATAGGAATAAGGGGTTGGTGGAGGCCATTCCGAAAGTTTTCCCGAAGTTGTTTCATACATTCTGTCTTCTTCATATGAAGAATAATCTTAGGAACAACTAAGTTGGAGACCAAAGAACTAGAGAGAAAATATTGTGAAAAAGTTCCATTTATGTGCTTATGCTCCTACAGTGTCCTTTTTCCATGAGAATTTGAAGACTCTAAAAAGTAATGATGGTAGCCGTGTGCATAGTTTTTTTGGAGAGCTTGCCGTATGAGAACTTGAGCAATACGTATTTTGGTGGGATGTAGTATGGTGAGCTGTGCTCTAATGCTTTGAAGTCTTTAAACTCTTGGATTCATGATGCTCATCACTTGCTAATTATGAAGCTCGTTAACAAGATAAAAGTTCAAATTATGAAGATAAGGGCAAAGAGGAAAATGGTTTCCAAGGAGTGGAATGGGGTTTTGTGCCCATTGATGGAAAAAAAGTTTCAAATGTTGTTGAATAACTTGAGGTCGTGGACGGTAGCTCGCTTAAGTGATTTCATATTGGAGGTGAACTCCACTCTATCTGTTTGTGTGGACATCGAGAAGTGTTCCTGTAATTGTTATAAGTGGCAATTTAATGGGTTCCCTTATTCGCATGTAGCTTTGGCAATCATGACGAGTCATGAGAATCTTTTTTTATGTGAGAATCTCTTTTTCTGCGTAAGTGTTTTTCTTGATTTGTATTCTCAATAAACAAATCATGTCCCAACACTTGATAGGCTCGAGTGTAGTACTGTGAATGCTTTTGTTCTACCTCCATCTCCCAATAGACGAAAAAAAAAAAAGAGGAAGAGAATTCCTTCTATGTGTGAAGAAGTTAGTCAAATTAGGTATGGTTGGTGTGGCCATTTGGGTCACCATAATAGGAAGAGCTGCAAAGAACTTCTATAATTATTTTTGGTATAGGGTTGTGATTTTTTTCATCATAAAAGTTGTAAATGAATTACCTTGAACATTTAAATGGACATATTGTTGTCATTGGAATGTTTTTGATATTCCTTTTTTTGTGATAGAAGAATGTGGTTGTTCCTGATTATTAATTGCAGCTGATTTGTTTAGTTTTTAGAAGAATAATTTGTGATTGGTTAGTTGTTTATGATGTTAACAAACTAGCAATCTATTTTTGGATTTGGTCATGTTCCTATTTCACTGTTAAGGGGGAACATGGTTTTTCCTGATTTAGAAAGAATCCACATAGCTATTACTTACAAGACATCACAGATAGGAAGGCCACAAAAAAGTATTACTTAGAAGACATCATACAAAATAAAAGCCACCATGTGAATATCATAAGCACCTAACCATTGTACTTTCTGTTTGAAAATAGCCACAATACCAACAAAAAAGATACAAAAAGGTATTCATAGGAAAGTAGGAAACTATGCTTTTATATTATTGAGCTAGGATATATTCTTTCTACACATGAAGTAACATATTTTTATATACAATCCGATTTCTATTTATTTGCTGTTAGTAAGTAAACAATATCAGTCTTCATCTACTCTTCAGAGATTTTTGGTCTTTGCTTCGTATGATTCTTGGGTCCATGACTTGAGGTTGTGATTTAGGAACCTGTGGATTATCTCCACTTTGAATTAATGCAGTTCTTGTGGGGTTATGTTGTCTAGTATATTTTGTCTGTTTGGCCACTTGTTTCATAATGTAGTAGGCTATATGCTTGCAGTCAAGTCCACAGTGAGAGAAATGGAAAAGAGTTAATGTAAGTGATAAACAAGAACATCATAAGACAGATGAAGAACATGACACTCATGAACAACCTAACATGTTTTAGGTAAGCTGGAATAGTAACATAAGGACAGGAATATGTTGGAATTGATGTTGCAAGATTGAAAACATGAACATTGATTAGTTTTTTTTTTCAAAGATTTGTAGTTAATATGACTTACAATGCTGATTTCTATTGCGGGGCATCTGCGACTGATATGAGTAGGGCTTCGTCCTCTTGTGTTGGAATGTAAAGGTCAACTTTGCCATTTGCATAGGCTTTCCTCTTTGTGTTTCTAATATAATTCTCATAGTATTCCTACTGTTGATTTTTTGAGGCATTGGTTGATCAATTCTTGGATATGAAATAATGAAAAAGTTGATGTTAAGGCTTTATTTCTCACTAGTATTTGCGTATCTTTGAGGAATGGGTCCTGTTTTTCTTTACCCCTTAGCCTTATGGAGTTGTATGTTTTCATTCTAGCTCATCCATGTCTTATACCAGCAGTGTCTAATGGAATGGTTCTCCAATCCCTAATGCATTTGGAGTTGAGCTCAACAGGAAGATGAGATATCAATTGGATTTTTGGGATTGGAGGATGTTGTCGTCAAGCAACATCTTCCTATGCTCAGTGTTTTAATAGTTAGTGACAAATTGCTATTTTCAAAGAATAGTTAGTTTTTGTGATCAATGTTAACGAATGTTGTAATTTTTAATTTCAATGTGGTGCAATTAAAACTCACTAAGCAATTCAAGGTGAAGAAATATGATCTTTGTGGTTGATTAGAGGGAGGTATGGTTTGTTCTTCTATCAAAATTTTTGCATTAAGTCAATCACCTACCGAACAGTAAATAGGAGATATAAGACAGGAACAGGAACAGGAATAGCAACACTAAATAGTAGACAAGAACATGAATAGAAGCAGTAAATAGGAGACATTGGAAGAGGACTAGTAAATAGGAGAGTAGTATCTTACATTGTTGGCCATTTTGTCGTTTTCATGATCTCGATTATGTCTTCTATAGAGACATTGCCCATTATCTTTGCTCCATTGTTAACCAAGGCTCTGTAATATATAAACTAGCAATTTAGTATGAGTTATAGTAGGGTCTTTTTTTTACTTTTTATGTTTTTGAGTTTGTAGATGTAAGATTAAGTAAATCTCACTCTTTTAATTCAAGTTCAAAAATGTGTTTTAGTTTGTCCTTGCCTTGTCGCAAGATATACTTCATGACCATAAACTTTAATGGGAATTAGAGTGTCTTCTTTTTTGGCTTTTTATGTTTCAGCAATCCACCATTTCCGGTTGATCTTTTCCAGTTTCCTCTTTTTTGTTGTGCAGCTTGGTGTTTTTTTACTTGACAGGTTTTCTTGTAAGTGTAGTCTCAATCTTCTCTCCATGTTCTCTTCTTGTCGTTGATATATATATTTTTATCATGAATTGAATTGGTTTCTGATGGCTTACACTCAGATTTTGCTTCACTTTTTCTTATTTCTTCTCTCTTTCTTTCTCAATCTTTCCTTTTTCTTCTCTTTCTTGTGCTGTCTTTTTCTTATTTGATTCTTCTTGGATGATCTTTTGGACGATCAGGCTTTTCACTTGAACTTCTAAGTCACTATTTTCCCTTTTTAGTTTTCCAATGTGTCTTTGGAGTGACTTATTCTCATTTTCAGCATCATTGAGTTGTGCAACCAGCTTTTTTAATTTGTGAATGTTGCTCTTGAGCTGTTGTTGTAAGTGCATGATAATGTTATCCTTTGGGTCTAGGGTAGTTTGCCATTCATGAAGCTTCTAATTTTCTTTTTCAATTCCTCAATTTTTTCAAGTGCTGGTTGGAGTTCTTTGTTGGCCGTCTATGCGATTTCATATGATTGAGAAATTTGCTTTTATATTATCTCTATATGCTTTTTTGTAAGTCGCACTGTTCCATTAGTACTTGAATCTAAGTTTTCTTAAGAAGGTGGCTTCATTTTTTACGCTTCCGGCTTCTTGTAATTTGCTGTGGAGATCATGTATTTGTTGTCCATTGTCATGTCACATAATTTTTTAAGTAAGATGAATTGCTTGTTGATGCTTGGTTCATTGTACATTGGATCTTTTCTGTATTGGTCTTCATTGTACTGATTAGATTTATGTGTTCCTGTTTCCTCCTCATCCAATTCTTCTAAGTATTATTCTATTGTTGTTTTGTGCCCTTTCTGTTGTTCCTCATCCTCAGAAATCTTCTTCTGCTTCTAATTTTGCTTCAAAGTCTATGTGTTAATTGGTCATTGGTTTCTTCTTCCTCGTCTTCTTTTTAATTCTACTTCAAGGTCTATCCATTGTTGGTTATTGGGTTCTTTTTCTTGTTCTTCCATTCTGGTTTCTTTGCTTTCTTCTTCATCTGCACTTGATCTTGTCTCTTGGATCCTTTCTAGTAGAAGATTTTTTCAATATTGATCAGATCAGGAACTTCAATGACTCGTTTAGTTGGCAAGGAGTCCAATTTTGTCTTCTTCAGCTTCTTAAATAGCTTCTCAAGGTTTCATTTTAGGAATCTTAGAAATTGTGTCATTTCATCCTCTTCAATGAGCTTTGTGTGCTCACATAACTAAAACTGTTGAATGACAAGAAGGCTTAGTTAGCGAACAATATATAAATGAGGTAATAAAAAGTAACAGGTCAATTAAGAAAAGGGAATTTTATGGAAAGTTTTTATTGAAGAAACATGAAGATTGTACACTTAAAAATTCAGTTGTATTGTGGAATATACCGGAAGTATTACTACGCAACTAGACACCCTGAATGGTGTCTTGTAGTTGTTGTTGAGAGACATAATCAAGGCCTGGTGAGCCACTACCGCCCATGAATAGGAGGTGATTTGGTTTAAGTCCTCTATGTACATAACGTACATCCACACTAGGGTGTGTTATGTTGTGGAGAAGAGGACTGTGGCATATATGAAGAGAACAACAAGTCTGGCAACATCTTGATAGTCTTATTTTGTGTTGCCTCTGATTGCTTTGTACAAGGCATCCTTGATCTATGAAGCGTTTAATCTGCTGATATTCTTGAACCTTGTCTGAACAAATCTGCTTCCTTTTTTAGGTTTAACAGAAGGTACATGTTTTATCTCCTTACTTCCTGGTGGGATCCCAAATATGAGTTCTATATCCCTTAGAGTCAATGGCACAACTTTCTTGTGAAGCTTGAAACCTTTGTGAGCTGTGTTGTAATGTTCAATGATTTTAACCAAGTTACTATCATTCCTTCTCTAATGAGTGGAACTGCTCATTTTCTTTGTAACAAATGTTTTTTTATTATTATTGTCCAGAATAGGATTGATCTTCAGCTCTGTCAATTACTTATTGGTGAAAGTAAGTGTGGTGAAAACCTAATGAATGCTAGAAGGTTTGATCAAAATTGATTTGAGGGATTTCTATCCTTTTTAGCTTTTGGTGGTTTGTCTTTGGTTGTATTTCTGTTTACGTGATTAGTTGGGTTGGTATTGTGGGTTGTGTCAGTGTCTTTTTCATCACAATTGTTTTTTCGACATTTTGAGCCCAAATTTCTAATCTCGTGTGACAACATATCATCTTTTCCCCCAATTTTTTTAATCACTTGTGTCAAAAATATGAAGATACTTTAGTTTAAGAGAAACAGGAACATTATACACATGAACAATAAAAAATGGGAATGAAGTTGTGTGAATGTGAAATAGCAACATAAAACATGGAGCAATATTCAGTGCAATTAATAGAAAAATGTTATAAAGAAACAAGAACAGAGAGAATATAGACATGAACATTTAAAAATGGGAATGATGTTGCATGAATGTGAAATAGGAACATTAAATATGAGCCAATTTTCAGTGCAATTAATAGGAATATTGTATAGGTAAATAGGAACATCGTATAGGGAAACAAGAATAGGGAGAACATAGGTAGAAATATTTAAAAATGGGAAGCAAGAACATTAATTAGGAATCAATTGAAGGAACAAGGGAATGTCACAAATAGGAACATTAAACATGAGCCAATTTTCAATGATTAATAGGAATATCATATAGGGAAACAAGAACAGGCGAACACAAACAGAAACATTTAAAAATGGAAAACAAGAACATTAATTATGAAGCAATTGAAGGAATAGGAGAATGTCATAAACAGGAACATTAAACACGATCCAATTTTTAGTGCAATTAACAGGAACATCATAAAAGGTGATGGGAACAGGGAGAGGATAGACAAAAACATGAATTTTACAGATCACAGGGTTTATTGAAATATGAGAATTTGGCGCTTTTGACAGACTCAGAATAGGAACATGGATTCAGCGAAGAAATGATTACACAAAACAGTAAAATTAAATAAGAACATTTTATTAGTTAAAGCAATCCGTCATGCTATAATTATTGAGACAAGAATATACACATGGAAATCCTACTTTCATAACAGGGATTTATAACAAGAAATGTATTTGTTTCATAAAATTGATTTTTAAATAGTGAGTGCGAGACATCATAGTTGAAAAGTTACTTCAAACCTTAGTTTTATCATTGTAGAAGGTTAAATCCAAACCCTAGTAATTTCATCATTTACTCAAAATGCGAAGCGTAGTACGGAATTTTGTTTTCTTATCGTTGTGAATGCTCTATTCTTCAATGTTTTGAATTGTGCTCTTCGAACTCTAGATTCTTTTTTCATAAAAAAATATGGCAGCTTAAGATTGTAGAATAGATTCCCCATTTTTTTGGTTTTTATTTGTGTGAACAGGCACAGCGGTTTGTGCCCTTTTTCGTCATTTGAATTTTGCCTGCTATGGCATGGTTGTAATAGTCACTATTTTACTTGGGTAGCGTTGTCTTTTGTGGTTAGACTAGACTTAAACAGTTAAAAATTTGGTAGGTTGAACTTCTAGCGATAGTATTGTTAAAAGCAGGAGTTGGAGCTAAAAGCACGCCCCCACCCCAAAAAAAGAAACATAAAAACCTCTAGTCTAAGTGCCAATAGAGGTAGGGTTGGCACTGGCTGGATTTAAATTGAAGAGCAATGTGCAATGGATTGGGTTGATAAGTTGGCTCGCAAGTGTGGTCCTAACTCTGACAATTTCTTATTCGGGTTTGAAATATCAAGCAAAACTCAACATGGAAACTTAAAAAAACTCATGTATATAAGATAAAATTTGAGCATCTATTTCCTGAGTATCAACTTTTTTCTGGGCGTGTCCCAGTCCCAGTCCCACCGTGAGAAGAATTAGAATTATATATATTATAACAATACCCCTTTCGTGGGAGGACGACACGTGGCGCAATTCTCTTATAAGAGAGTGATACGTGGCACAATTTAAGGATTCTATCCATATTTTTGCTAAACTCTATCCATACCACTTTTCTAAATTCTCTCAGTTTTCCTAAAATCTATCCTCGGTTTTCTATGAAATCTCTGTCTCCCTAATTTCTCTCTCATTAAGTTTGAAATATTTGTCTCCCTAATTCTCTCTCATTAAGATATGCATATATGTTTCCTAAATCAATCTCTCTCTCTCTCTCTCTCTCTCTCTCTCTCTCTCTCTCATTATGTACATATTTGTTTCCCTAAAATCGCTCCCCCTCTTATCAAACATTTTTATATACGTTTCTTATTCTCATCTCCAACTCATTAAACAACAATGCGATTTTTCATCAATTTCCTTCCTCTCTCTTTCTCTGATCTTCTACACATTTTATATTCTCCCCATTAGGTTAAGTGTATCTATATTATTCCTCCAATCATAACCAAACTACAAAGAGATTCTTCAATCACAACTTTTGAAGACATTTTCATTTATAGGTACACCTATTTTTTCAAATTTCTCATTTTTACATTTGTTGGTTGTATCAAGTTCGAAAACAGTGTTTGGGAACAACGGGCCCATGATGTGATAATTTATTCTTTAGGATATAATTTTATTTGATTATCATAATAATCTCAAATTTCTCTCTTAGCATAATGTTTTTTTTTCAACAACTTTGTTATTTGCTTATTCTATAAGAAATGAATCCACTTGAAAAGAATTAATCTTTAATTAAAATTTGGTCTATGAGATACCCTCATAGGAAATATTTAATAAGCTCAATATCAATTTGTGAGGCAATATAGTTTTTCTAATTTCCTTAGGTTTTCTAATTGTTGGTTGAATCAAGGCCGGAAACAGTGCTTGGGAACAATGGACCCAGCACCTGATAAAAATGCTGAACTCATTCATCTCTGTAGAAAATCGGATCCATTCAAACATAGAGGTCGTTATGGACTAGATTGGTCCATATTGTAATCAATTTGGGCTATATGTTTTAGGTTGTTGGGATCAAATAGAGGGGTGATCCCGTGCTAGACTGGCCAAGCCTTTCGGGCCATGATGTATCCCTACTAAATTAGTCCCATTCACTAAACTAGACAACTTTGAGCTTCCACTAGATATGATGTATCAACACCGATAGTAAAAAAAAATACATGCAGATGAAAACACCCTTCAAGTGGAACTCAAACACTTCCATACACGGCCCTCCCTATGTAACGGTGTACCCGACAAAAAAACTACTGTCACATGGGTCCATTTGATGACAAATGTAAACAATTCTCTATTGGGCCCAAGATTAAGCCAAATAACTGTTTTTTATTCCTCAGTTTTTTTTTTTTTTTGGTCCCATTGATATCCTTAGTCATCAATTCAATCTAAAGAGAGAGATAGGACCAAGCTCAATTTCAAATAAAATTAAGCCTATTATTCTATTATTATAATTATTATATATAATAAACTAGAATGAAAGGGAAGACAAGCCCATTCACAGTTGTTTATGTGTTTGTTTTAAAATATTTAAAAGTACTATTGTGTAATGAATTTCATAATAATATTGATTTACAATTTAACTAAATATTTATAAATATTTTTATTTACAAAACATGGGCCCTCTTCCTGAGAGGGTGACATGTGGTGTAATTTAAGAATTCTCTCTATATTAGATTGATTTCAAAGGATTTTGCTGAGAATGAGATTTCCAATTAAGATAACATAAATCTAGCAAATCCTTATTAAGATAGCATAAGTATTCTATAGTTTAAACAAAATTTATGATGTGCATGCTACTAACGTCCAAAGTAATATGTTCTTAAGATATTCGTAGTAAGCTTGATTGATAATCAACACTAATTTAATGGTGATCAATTAATGTTTCCATTTTATATGCAAACACCATATTGATTACATAATTACATGGTTGAAAGGCCAACATGCCAATCTTATGTCAATATGTTTAAACATGGTAACCTGACCACAAAAATGATAAAAGACCCTCTTAAGATATTCGTATTAAACTTGATTGGTGATCAACACCAATTCAATGGCGATCAATTAATGTTTCCATTTTATATGCCTCATTTTTTAGAATTAGGCCCACCAGAGCTGTCAAATTTAATTGGTGTCACCTACTGGTGGGGCCTCTTGTAGTTATGTTACGGTTGTATTGACCTCATTTCTCCAATTATTATTATTATTATTATTATATAGCAGTAGCATTGTGCACGGTCCTTTTCTTTTTTATTTAATTCCTAATCAATTTTTTTCAAAGTGAGCCGATTGGTTAACCTAATGATTCTTTGAACATTGGACTATTCCATCTATTTTTTATTTACCTAAAAGACTAATCAAACTTTTTTTTATTAATATTCTAATGAAATTCTATGGGTACATTATTATTATTTTATTTTGTTTCACTAATATGATATTTAGTTTTTTAAAAGTGCACCAATCTATGTAAAATTATGATTGTGTAATGAAATTTATGTTAATATAATTGATAATTTATTTACATACTTATAAATATATTTATTTAAAAATAATATAATATTAAATAAGGCTCGCATTGGCCGTGGGCCTAGAAGCGCTATTATTATGATTTATTATTATTATATATATATTATCACAATACCCCCTTCCCGAGAGAGCGACAAGTGGTGCTCTCTTTGAGTGACATGTGGTGTTTTCTTATTTTTATCTGATCTGATTAATTAATGAAAGTCCCAATTTAATTTTTTTGTAAGATGATATATAATAGATGTGAGAGAGATTATTTGGAAAGCTCATTGAAATATCTATCTAATGTATCAATAGTTAAGGCAAGCGTTATCCCAAGTTATGACAACTAAAGGCCATCATGATCTTGCTACCATTATCGAGTCACTTTTAACCTCACCAAGTGCCATTGTTTTACTTCTTTCTTAATTTTCATCTCTTAGTGTGTCAATCAATGGTAACCCTTTTTCTCTCTCTTTCTTTTTTCTTTTCTGCATGGTAGATTTTGTAGACCCTTGGTGTTGCTCAACAAAAAGATGGTATGGTAATGGAGTTCCACTGGTGGTCTTACCATTATATTATACGGCCTCATGGTGATCTTGACAGCCATTTAACCAATTCAAATACATTACATAGATGAGAAGTGCTCAACTACCATAGATCATACTGAAAGTTTAATACACAGGTAGTTTCTAAGCATGATGCCTCTAGACCTCCTTAGATTCAATATTGTAGCCAACATCAGTAAGGTAAGGTACTTAACCTCTCACAACCTCTCAATTCTCTTCTAATCCATCCACATTTTAACCTTTAGTCAACATTTCATTTTTTAATATTTTAATCACATATTTTATATGTGAATAATCCATATCTGGTTTTGATTTTCAGTCTTAAAAGTGGGTTATTGTTTTTTTTTTTTGCATAGTCGATTTAAATATCTCCTGTGATGCACTTTCATTGATTGAATTATTCAAAAGAAGCCATTTAATTTCTTTGGATTATTTTAAAAATATGAATATCATTTCTTTCTATTTATTTGGATCTTTCTTTACTTTTGAGGTCGTGAAAGACTACATTGACTATGGTAGTAGGGAAAGAATAAAGGAGATCAATGAACAAGACCCCCCCTCCCCCCCCCCCCCCCCCCCCCCCCCCCAAAAAAAAAAAAAAAGAATTAGTTGTAAAAATTCTCAAAATTTTGAATTTTAGTACTATACAATTTAGGGTTTATTAATTTTGAATTGTAATGGATTTTCAAAATTTATAAACATAATCTTAATATAATAGGAAGTACTTCAATTTGGTTTTAACTGTATATCTTTTGTAGCCCACTCAGCACATGGCAGATGAATATCTCTTCCACGCACTTAATCTCAAAAGAGGAAGTGCAATGAACATGGTGTTGGCACTGCAATTCCAAACAATTTGCAATTTTTTATGGGGTGATGAGTGTTGGTGTCTTCGTCTTACACACATAAAGAAATTTATTTTATATAATATTTTAATTTCAGTTTCTCAATTATAATATATGCTTTATTGCTATTTTTTATAATTTATTTTAATATTTTTATTTTGAAATTTAATTTCGTCTTTTTTTCCCGTGTTGAGCATGGGTCTCTCTTTTGCTAGTTATATATATTAAAGCTCTAACAATAAAGGCCTTTGGAGGATGCCACATCAGCCTCTTTTGCTAGTTATATATATTAAAGCTCTAAAAATAAAGGTCTCTGGAGGATGCCATATCAGCACCTCTTATTTTTCTTTTTTTTAGAGCACCACGTCAGTATTTCACAAAATTACACGTAGCGTGGCTTTTCTAAATTCTTTCCTTCATCAACTAAAGTCACCTTAAAATCTCTCCTCCATAATTTTAAAACCTCTTTCTCATCCCCTAAAATCTCTCTTCCCTAAAATCTGTCCCTCTATCCATTTTTTTTAAAACAATTCCTAAATCTCATCGGTTCCTCAACTCATAATCCTTTCATTTCTCTTTATAGTATCTTTATTTTTTATTTATTATAATTATAATTCTTAAAATTTCAATTTTGGCCCCCAGCTTAGAATCATTTGTTGATGAAGGAACATAGTAGAAATCACTGAAATCAAAGCAACACTCTTGTGTCAGTTTATTGTTATTTCTCAGTATATCTATTTTGATATGTACCCATCTGATCAGTGGGTCCGGTAGTGATTGACACGGTTAAAAAAAGTTTGACGAGGGAGTGATTATTCCGATGGTTTATATTTATAAGTGGGCCTTCCTATACACATTTATCAGGAGGTCCGCATGGACTAGTGCACCTCACCACTCCGATTACGCAAAAGCTTAAGACGGTGGATGTGTACATTTTGTACATGATGCAACCATATGGATCAAATGTAACCGTGTGCGCAGTGGGTCTGGTAGTGGATAAGTTATTCATATTTTTTGCCAGCCCCACTGATGATCATGTGGGTACAGCTGACACCTATCCCAATTGCAGTTTTGTTTGTCAAATGTGGGACCACACTGAGGATTACTCGGTCAATTGTACCCATATGGTCTCCCAACAGTGGGTTCCACAGCAAATAAGCTAAAATTATGTGCATGCACTTAATCACATGGTTAGTGGGTCCGGCAGTGATTGTACCATATTTAATTCAAATGTACCCATTTGATCAGTGGGGCCGGTAGTGATTGGCACGGTAAACAAAGAGCGAGTAGGCATGATTAATCCAATGGTTTATAATTTATAAGTGGCCCCACCCATAAACATTTATTAGTAGGTCCGCAATATACTTGTAGTTCCAACAGTGGAGTGGTTTAATCCACTTGTTGTTCAATTTAAATGAGATTAGAGATAGAGATTGTTGGTTAAAAAGCTTCTACAAAATGGCACATAGTAAAAATTACTTCATTTTATTACCTTTATTCACAAGTAATTGACAATATTAATGTACCCATAGTTTATTTATTCAAAATTCAAAGTACTCCTAAAATCTCACCTACATCAATTCAATTTATACTAAAGCCCTACATTATGTCCATAATAGATTGAGCTCCTCTCTTATATAATTTGATAAAACTATCAAATAAGTCCATTATAGCATCAATAAGGTCTCTTAATTTACTCTTCAATTAGAAAAGACTACTAAATAACAATGATAATCCTTACTTTTAGGAATATAGCTAAATAAATGTAGATCCTATCAATTTTTTTTGAAACAAGTATTACAGGCCTAACTATTTTATTTCTTCATCAATGAGGTAGTAAAAGACGAATACTAACATCTCTCTAAAAATTATTATTAAAATACTAAATATCAAAAAGTTATTAGAAAGAAGAAAACTGCGATAGACTTTGACATAAATAATATTTATTATTATTATTTTTATTTTGGCTCAGGCATAGCACAGGCCTTTATTGCTTGTTAAAATTATAGAAATAGCCTTGTATCCCCAAAGTAGGTCCTACCAATGACTCCCAAAAGGCCCAATTCCGTCGCAACTCTCCTCTTTGCCCTCTTCCTTTTCCCCCTGCCCAAGCAAAGCCCTCTCAATTCCATCGCAACACCAACACGCCCTTTCTTGTTTTTACTTTTCCGTTCGCCCAAGCCTTCAGCAAAATATACAGACAGCTTCACCAACCAATCCAATCCCAGCTGATTAGCGTAGATACTTCCCTTTCCAATAACCCAACCAACCCATATTATATACCTTCCACCATCATCAATCAATCAATCTCACTAATCTCAACTCTTTTCCCTGCTCTCTAATTGTACCTAGAGATATCAAGATGAGCACAGAAGATGCATCTCGCCATCGCAATGTGGTTGCCGAGTACCGCAAGAAGCTCTTGCAGCACAAGGAGCTTGAATCCAGAGTCAAATCAGGTGATAAAACCCTAATTTAATTTATCTTCTCTCTTATTCTCTCTTTATCAAGATAACTTTTTATCTGATATGATGCCTCTTGTTCTACATGTCATCTTCTACCTTCATTCAGGTGGGGCCATATCCCCACCCCCACCTTTTGGACAAGTTTTAGGTTTCAAAATTTTGTGCTGCTTGAATGAGGTCTTTTGATGATTTTGATGAAGGATTCATATTTTGTTGTGTTGAGTGTGCATTGGTTATCTTTTTTCTTATAGTTGCTATCCTTGAACCTGTGGTGCATGTTACTTCATCTTTCTGATGTACTCTGTATGCGAATTTAAGACGATCGAGATTTCCTTGGATACAGCATCTATCTGGGTCGTAAGCAATTCTGCTTGAATAAGTCCTAACATCCTTTAAAATTTGTAAAATGCAGTAAGGGAGAACTTGCGAACCGCAAAAAAGGAGTTTGCTAAAACTGAAGATGACCTGAAATCTCTTCAGAGTGTTGGACAAATCATCGGAGAAGTGCTCAGGCCTCTCGATAATGAAAGATGTAAGTACTCGACTCGACTCGACCCCCCCTTGTTCCATGAAACCTCAACTATCAGGAATCTAAGCCTATAATTTGCGGTAGCCCCGTTAGTTGGATCTGGCTGTTGGTAGGCTTGCAATCTTTATATGTGAGAAAATAATGTGTTTTTTATGTGCCTGTTTGTGTAGTAATTTTACTCTGATTAATGTGAATAGGGAGTATCACTCTGAATAATGTGAATATGGATGAATGTCAATTTACTAGTTGCTGTTTGTGACCAGTTTTGGGTTCATGACAGTGAGTGTCATTGCATAGATTTGAATGTTGTGAAATTTTCTTTATGAGGTGGGCACACTTAATGTTGGATGAGTCTGGTTGCTCCACTGGGCCAAGAATCTATGTCAAAACGTTCTCATATCTGAATAAAAAAAAAAGGTCTTGTAATTTGAGTTTTAATAGTTTGATCAGCATCTATTTAGTTTCTCGTGTGGTTTTTTTTTTTTTTTTAGTGTTTTGATGTATAACTTGAAATGTTAATAAATACTGATGTAAACACATGAGGCCGAGCCAATAGGAGAGAATCGGGATACACGTCCTCCAATTTGAAACGAGTATAGCCCAGATATGGAGCACAGGGTTAAATGACACTAACAGGCTACACCAATGGAAGCAAGCAGAGGCAAGTTGCTTTCCTGTAGACCAGTCATATGCATTCAACTCAATGAGCCTTTGATCAAACAATTGCCACCTTTCCGAGCTTGATGTTCGCGTGCTAATGTTGTTAAATTGTTCTGGTCCAACTTATAAATTCAAGTAAAGAGTTGGCATTTGAAACTTGTGAAGCATACTATTTCCAGGTCCGTAATCAAATAAATCGAGTGATGATAAATTCTAACAGCAACAATTTACGACTACTGATGTCTGCAGTAGGGCTTTCCAAGATACTTGTATTTGTTATTTCAAATAGCAGCAAAGTGCAACGCACTAACTATGGGCTTCTATGTAAGCAAACTTCTGTAATGGCATGTCTTCAACCAAGAAAAGATGGAACTGTCAATCATCAATAAGTGGATAGGAAGATAAGCTTCACAGTCACTTTAAAATCACTCCTATGGATAGTTCCTTTTTTTTTTTTTTTTAGTAGTAACTTTAATTAAAAGAGAACAATCAGTATAAGAGAATTATACTGACCACCTACACGACAAGGATAAAAGACACCTGTGACAAAACAACGCCACCTAGACAAAGAGGAAGATGAGAACAACAGTTTCTGTCATAGTTAAGCCACTCTCTCTAATTTCTAACAATTTAGTCTATGGAATAGTCTTTGAAGGAGTTATTAGTCGAAACCCAAGAGGCAACGATGAATTTGATTCTTTCTTTCAATATGCTACCTTCTGCAACAACCCTCTCAAAGCATCTTGAATTTCTTTCCTTCAAAATGATCCAAATTACTATGAGGAAAGACAACCTTCACATCTCCTTTCCTCTTGACGACCCTATTGGGCTTCTCCACGAGAGAAAAAGATCCAAAATGCAGCTTGGGAAACCAATCAGCCATTGAAGTCCATAACATGCTAGCAATGCTACAGTTAAGCAAAAGATGATCAATTGACACCTCATCACGCAAACACATAGGACAGCCATTGACCACTATCTTTCCTCTCCTTAAATTATCCATCATAAGGATTCTCTTCTGAAGCACTAACCACCTGAAGATAAATACTCTTGGTGGGGCCTTAATCTTCCAAATATTTTTCATTGAATTCCTAAGCCCATCCCTTTTATTAATGACTTCAAAGAAAGATGTGACTGAGAAGGAGCCATCCTTGGAGGCATTCCATCTTCTTTCGTTCACTTCAACCTGAATTTGAACCCCACTTAAGATGTTTAGCAAAGAAGTATATTGGTTCAGTTTGTTGTCATTGAGATTTCCCTTTAGAATAGGGTTCCAAGCATATTGGTCTCCAGTCTTTGTCATGTAGCATTGGATTGTAGCCCTCTTATTGGCAGCGACATTATAAATGTCTGGGAATTGAGTAGCCAATGGTCCATCCTGAAACAACTTATCATGCCAAAATAAAATTCTGTTCCCTGTATCAATTTGATATCTAATTTTTACCATGAATCTCTCCTTAACTGATAGAATACCTCTCCATATGGCTGAAGACTTATAAGAGGCTGTGTGAACATCCCAACCATCTCTTGAGACCCGATACTTTGATGGAAAGGCTTGATGCCAGGCCTTCAAAATCTTCTCCAATTCTCCATAGCCATTTGCCTAACAAAGCTTGTTTTACCTTCCTAAGAGGCATTATGCCCATCGCACCATCTTTTTTTGATCTACAGCCCAAGCACAATTAACAAGATGAAACTTCCTCTCTTCACTTGTTCCCTGCCATAAGAAGTCTCGCTGAAGCTTTTCAATCTGATTAGTAACAAAAATGGGACATTTCAAGAGGAATATGTAATATGGTGGAATGTTTGCTGATTCTGACTTAATAAGGGTGACCCTTCCTCCTATGGAAAGGTAGTTAGCCTTCCAAGTAGATAGGTTTTTCTCTACTCATTCCACCACCGAATTCCACACATCTTTTTTAGGAGGCCCCAAACATAAAGGAGGCAATCCTAAATAGGATACAGGAAATTGTCCAACCCTGCATCCTAACAAGTCTGCAAACTTTTGCGTCTGAACATCCCCTACTGTAACCCCTGTCAGCTCGCTTTTTAGAAAGTTAACTTCAATCCTCACACTGCTCCAAAGCAAATAAGGATGGCTTTCACATTTCTGACCTGATCCTTGCTAGCTTCACAAAAAAAATAACAGTGTCATTTGCAAATTGTGAGTGAGATATCAATGGAGAAGAGTCAGTTTCCCAGAAGCCTTCAATTAGACCTGCATTCTCATCATCCTACTTAGGGCTTCAGCTACTATAACGAAAAGAAAAGGGGATAGAGGATCTCATTGCCTTAAAACCCCATTAAGCCAGAAAGAATCCTTTAGGGGGTCCATTTATCAGAACAGAAAAGCACGTAGAAGAGACACAGCCCTGAATGCACTACCTCCGCTTCTCTCCATGAGCCAGAAAGAATCCTTTAGGGGATCCATTTATCAGAACAGAAAAGCACGTAGAAGAGACACAGCCCTGAATGCACTACCTCCGCTTCTCTCCAAAACCCATTCTTCTAAGAGGATAATGGAGGAAACTCCAGTGAACTCGATCATAAGCCTTTTCCAAACCCAATTTGCAAATAAGCCCAGGATCTTTGTTCTTATTTCTCAAGTGAAAGCATTCATTCGCCATAAGAACTCCATCCAGTGTCTGCCTACCTTTCACAAAGGCTCCTTGCTCCTTGGATATTATACCAGGTAAAACCTTTTGAATTCTTATTGCTAGAACCTTCGCTAAAATTTTGTAGATTCTGCCGATAAGACTGATGGGCTGATAATCTTTAACTCCAATATTCCCTTCCTTTTAAGGGATAAGCGCAATGAAAGGCGCATCTAAACCTCTAGATAACTTCCCTCATAGATGGAGGTCTATCATAAAACCTAAAACATCATCCTTGAGCAGTGGCCAAAAACATTGGAAGAAAGCCATTGGGAAACCATCTTGGCCCGGTGTCTTATCTCTTGCCATTGCAAAGACTGCCTCCCAAATTTCATCTTCGAAGTTCCTTCCAAGCCAGCGGGCCTCCTCCCCTGTAGTGTCAAAAGCGAGGTTATCAACAGATGGCCTGTCCCATGACTCCGTAGAGTACAAGTCAGAAAAATATTACATTATGTGCTTAATTATCTCCTCTTTTTCCTCCAATCTATTCTCTCCGTCCATTGTAGAGGATATTCTATTAATTTCTATGCCTTGAGGAAGCCATTCCGTGGAAGTACTTTGTATTTTTGTCACTTTCCTTCAGCCATTTACACCTTGATCTTTGTTTCCATTTAATTTCTTCCTCCTTTACCTTTTTGTGAAATTCTTCTTTAAGGTTTAGCCTCAACTTACTTTCTTCAATCGAAAGTGTACCACATTCTTCTTTTTTATCTAGTGCTTGAATTTTATCCAAAATGTCAACCTTTCAAGTTCTTTTATTGTCGCTTTTAACAATTTTAACTTCGAGTCTCACCGTTGACCCTGCCTTCCCTCACCCACTGATTTCTTCCCCAATCTGAGATTAACTTAGCAAAGTCTTTTTCCTCAAACCACATCTTTTCAAAACGAAAAGGAGCAGGACCCCACCTTTCACAATTTGAATCCAGCATAACTGGGCAGTGATCAGAGGCAGGTTTTGGCAATGCTAATTCAGGATACAGCTGAATCCAGTCAATTGACACCAGGAATCTGTCCAATCTTGACATTATTGGAGGATCCTTATGATTTGACCATGTGGAGGAAGCTCCAGAAAGATTAAGATCCACCAATGAATGATTATGTATCCAATCTGAAAAAGATGACTTGTCCCTTGAAGCTCTGCATCCTCCTAGCCTTTCAGAATGAAATCTGATAACATTCCAATCTCCTCCAATACACCAAGATCCATTCCATCTTTCGCTGATCATGTTTAATTCTCTCCAGAACTCCATCCTCCTATGGCCACCGTTAGGGCCATACACAGATGTAAGAAGCCATTTGGAATTTTCCCCCAGATCTTCCACCAGAACTGAGAGAGAGAACTCATGAACCCAGCTGTTGCTGATTGCCATCCTTAGAGTCCCACATTATCAGCAGACCTAGGCATTCCATCCACCTGTCCACCACAGAAAAAGGTGACCATTCTTTGGACTTAGGCAAATCCAAGACTTCATCCATATCCTTCTCTGAGAGAGATTTCAGCCAGATCACCTGATCCTCCAATAAGCTGACATTCGTCAGCATCTTGCCCCATCTTGGCCCATCTTTTTTGGTTTTCAGTGAACCACTTTGCTATAGTAGAACTCCAATGGATGGTTCTTGCACCCAAGTTCTATACACAGAAGAGCCTAAAAAGGAACTTCGACAAAAATGCATATGGAAGTTGCATAAATTTTGATTTCCTTTGAGAAACATTGAAATTAGAGTTAAGGCAAAAACCATATGATGTGTTTTAACCACTTCCATACACAAACCCTATCTGAAATCACAGCCCTTGATTTAATGTCCTACTAAGCAATCTAATGCATTAAAAACAATGAAGTAACAACATATTTCTAAACAAATATGATAATCAAGCATAATTTTTTTTAAATCCCAATGAATTTTGCAACATTTATAACTTTCCCAAGGCTTGTTTTGTTGAGTTTTTGATGATATAGGCACCATCTTGTCTCACAAGATTGCATCAAACAGTTAGCTTGCTGGTGCAAGCATCAAAATTCCATTGGTTTCTTCTTCTTTATGAAACAGAAGTTATTGGCGACTACTGAAATATTTACTTTATGTAATTTTTGCAGTGATTGTTAAAGCTAGTAGTGGCCCCAGATATGTGGTCGGCTGCCGCAGTAAAGTAGATAAAGAGAAGCTGACTGCAGGAACCAGAGTAGTTCTTGACATGACAACACTCACGATTATGCGGGCTCTTCCACGTGAGGTACAAGTCATGCATGATATACAATATCGTTTGATGAGATATAATTGATGTTCAAATGGATGAAAATGAAATACAGTAATTGAGGTTGATATGTTTTATTTTGGCTATAATCCAATTCCACCTTTGAACTAAAATCAAAATGTTAAGCCTTTGAACTAAATCACATTGTTAAGTGTTTGGGCTTGATTATTGTACATGAATTGCCAGGTTGATCCGGTTGTGTATAACATGCTTCACGAAGATCCTGGTAATGTTAGCTACTCTGCTGTGGGTGGATTGTCTGATCAGATCCGGGAACTTAGGGAATCCATTGAGCTGCCTCTCATGAATCCTGAACTCTTCCTTAGAGTAGGGATCAAACCCCCGAAGGTAACTTTAATGACTGTTTTGTTGTTTTCTGGTTTGGTGGTATCCCAATATAGTATGGCTCACAATCGTTTCGATCAATATGTAATGGATTTCAGGGTGTTCTCCTCTATGGTCCTCCTGGTACTGGCAAGACGCTATTGGCCAGAGCCATTGCAAGCAATATCGATGCCAATTTTCTGAAGGTTGGGTTTCATTTGCTTGGATACATTAATGATTAACCATTTGTTATCCAGATCAGAACTTGAACTTCTAGTTCTTTTGTTCTTCATGCAGGTTGTTTCAAGTGCTATAATAGACAAGTACATTGGTGAAAGTGCAAGATTGATCAGGGAAATGTTTGGATATGCACGTGATCACCAAGTAATGTGTTAATTTCTTTGGATCACCTTTCAATTTGTACTGCTTCATCTAGATCCTGGTGATAGTTTATCTTTGAAGATCATGTCAACAAGTTCTTTGAATTACTGTTGTTGAAAAAACAAATTTCCTTGAATTCATTTGCCATGTATTAGGTTCATTGGTTTGTTTCAGCTGAAAAACACATTTTTGTCCACTTTCTTGGATTTTGATATTGACAAATGCATGAAAAACTGCTTGCATGTTTCAAATTTCTGGGATTCTTATAGACGTCTCTTATGTTTGTATTCTTCTTGTGAAGCCTTGCATCATTTTCATGGATGAAATTGATGCCATTGGTGGACGCCGCTTCAGCGAGGGAACAAGTGCTGACCGTGAAATTCAGAGAACCCTAATGGAACTATTAAATCAATTGGATGGATTTGATCAACTTGGAAAGGTGAGGGACCATTCCTAGAACTATATTTGTGTGGAGATTCAGGCTTGTACTTTTGAATAGCTGATATTGTGTATTCTTTCAAAAGGATAAGTGGAATTTTCATATTCTACTACTCCAACTATGATTTTCCTTAATCCTGGAAATCAGAAGGAAGTGTTTTGTCGTTTCTTTATGTTCTCCAACCATGTGGGGTGTATGTAATCCAATGAGGAGGAGGTTTTAGCTATCTTAGATTCAATTCGGATCCATCTCTTCCTCCTTCCAATCAAGATAGTGCTAGAAAACGATTCTCTTAATGCTATTTCGTGGTTGATGTCTTCGGCTAATTTCCCATACATATTTCAGTTTTACATGAATTTGATTAGAGCTTTATTGTTTTCAAATCAAGTCAACATGTTGGGAAGTTGGTTTGCTAAGGGGTGGATAGATAATTTAATTTGGTTGCTTTCACTTTGGAATTTGTTTATTTTGTTTTCTCTTTCATATTATGCTTTTATTACCATTAAATTATGCCCTTTTGTTCTTGTTACGGGGCTGGTTGTTTTGTCGATCTCCCTTGAATATAATTTGTTGTTACCAATAAAAAAGAAAGAAAGAAAAAAGAGCGATAATAAGAAACACATGTATCTATCATGCAAAAGAATATGCTTTTAGTTAGTCTGATGGGTTGATGTCAATGCTAGGTTAAAATGATAATGGCAACAAACCGTCCTGATGTTTTGGACCCGGCGCTTCTTCGACCTGGTCGATTAGACAGGAAGATAGAGATCCCATTACCAAATGAACAATCAAGGATGGAGATTCTTAAAATTCATGCCGCTGGAATCGCTAAGCATGGTGAGATTGACTATGAAGCAGTTGTAAAGCTTGCAGAGGTGATTACCACCTTCATTTGCTAAAGAAACTTACTATTCAGATGATTTAAAATTTTTGTCATCATCTAAAAGATTGCTTTCTAACATTGATAGGGTTTCAATGGAGCCGATCTTCGTAATGTATGCACAGAAGCTGGAATGTCTGCAATCCGTGCTGAACGAGATTATGTTATCCATGAAGACTTTATGAAGGTATGCTTTTTAATTATTGAAAAATGTTATAGATGGAGTTACATGGTCATTATACATGAATCTAGCTCTTTTTTTTCAAGTTAACTGAAAATTATATTTTAATATTGAGAAGAACCTACAAATTAGGTCACCCTCAAGATGCTGGTAATAATCCTCTATTTACACTCAGATTTTGCCATAGCATCTTCTGCTTCATTCCTTATAGTGGAAATGATGCATTGGTGGAGCATGATTGTATCTTTCATTAAGGGAAAATCCTCAAATGAGCATCATCCTGTGAACACCATCCTTTGCAACTATGTTTTTACTAGCACGTGGGAACCCTCATAATCAGTCCAACCCCTCGCTCTCACTACCCTCTCATAAACTGGCACCAGCTCAAATTTCACTCATCCAGCTGTTACTCAACGTGGAATAAAGTCCAAAAGAAACGAAAATTGATGCCATATAAAACCATTAAAGTTGAGGGCCACAGATTAAAGCATTGGGATTATCAAAGGAGCTGATCTTTTGCATAACCCCCTTCTTTAATGGCTGGGATGCTTGCCTGAATTGAATATCCTAGTCTTTTGGGGCTTTGATGGGCATCAAAGTTTCTCCAAGGACAGAATTTTCCCCCGTGCAAATCCCGCACAAGGCAAGGAGGGATTTCTTTAGGTGCCCCATCCACAAAGCAGGACCCCTGAATTAGAGGCATCGATTGGTTTTGGGGGACTCCTGGAGAAGACCGAAATGCTCTCCAAGGTGATTCTCGATGCTTCCATCCAATCCTGATCTGCTGGGTTTGCCTTTAAATCAAAACTGAAATCTGATCTATAACCCCTGCTGGAGTGGGTTTCCATTTGAAAGAGATTGCTGTGTGATACTGGACCATCGGTTGATGCTATCCAATCGCCATGGAAATCTAATGGCTAGATGCCTAGTTATCAAATTCATTTTGATTCGGCCATACCAGCTGAATATTTATTTCGGTTTGACCAGCGAACCGAACAACCCCCTGGAAAAGTTCCACCCCAGGTTTTAGAGAATTCAGCTGAAATCTGGGGCTTTGGAGAATTCTGGCTGAAATCTAGGTTTTTGGTAGAATTTTTTCATAGAGAAGCAGAGAGATTTGGATCAATATTTTGAAGGGCTTTCTAAAAAAAATTATTTTGGTTATAATTATTTTTGGGAGGAGCTTGAATGTTTTTATTTTTTTATTTTTTTATTTTTTATAAACTGCACAATTAAGATAGAATTGATATCTTTCCGAGTGAATTTGCTCATCAAGTGTTGTGACCTCTATGCAATTCATTGTTTCAGGCTGTTCGGAAACTGAATGAAGCTAAAAAGCTTGAATCAAGTGCTCATTACAGTGCAGATTTTGGAAAGGATTAGAACTAGCAGTTCCTCCAGAGCCACGGATGCTGGGCAGTGCAACACCTTTTTCCCTCACTCCCTGTGCAATGAGGATTTCCTTTCTAATGCTGAAGTTATCCGGACCTCTTGGCCATGTACTGCTGTGCCTCTAAAGCATTCCATTATCTCATATACCAGAAATGGGTGTTGCATCTTTCCATGAACAACCATGGAGGTAGTAGTATTTTCGTTGAGGTCATTACTATTTTTCTTTTAAATCATGACGGTTGATTAGTTGATCAGCTGTGTTGTAATTGTTTGGGTGACTGTTGGTAGTTGCTTTAGCGAAGCGTCTCATGTTTGCCTGACCAAGGTCACATTCAACTGTTATGCTATACTGTTAACTATGGACTTTCTTTCTACCTTGTTTTTTTTCCTGCATTTTATTTTTTTTTAAGTCATTTTTTATCTCAGGGGATCGGCTGAGGCAAATTGAGGCCTCACCCAACTGTAGAAATATGGACCCATGTCTGGGCCAAGCCTGATTTGGGACCAGCTCACTTATAAATGTCAGGCACGTGCTTGCTCATTTAGCCAATCGGGCTATAGCCCGATTAGAAACAATTAATATTAACAATAAAAAATGACAATTATGATTGAATCATCACTGATGGGTGCATAGACATCAAACATCTGTAGCCATCCACAGGATTTTCGTATCATGAAATTAAAAAGAAGTATCTAATATCTACAAATCAAAGGACATAATGGTAGAAGAGTTCTGGGACTATCCATACATAAAAAACCTCTTTCAACCTTCTACTTTTGTTCTAGTTAGTAATCTATGCATATAGGGGTGTTCATGGGCTGCGCCAGGCTGTGAATATTCAGGCCTACTCTGGGCCTGCTCGCTTAGTCAAATTGCGTGGACAAATTATCACTAAATTACAAACAGTCATTATTTGAGCCCAACTGGGTTTGGCCTTCCTATTACTTAGTCCAAAGCCGAACCCAAATATTAAGCAGGCCCAGACTAGATATCCCGACCTGGCAAAAAACAGGCTGGCCAGATTGGGGCCAGAGTGGACTTGCCCATGAGTATCCTATATACATAGGATAT
The DNA here is from genome assembly GCA_037013555.1 of Sextonia rubra. Taxonomy (NCBI): domain Eukaryota; kingdom Viridiplantae; phylum Streptophyta; class Magnoliopsida; order Laurales; family Lauraceae; genus Sextonia; species Sextonia rubra. The sequence continues at coordinate 8,603,976 of JASUAD010000007.1, read as the reverse complement.
ATAAACTATATCAAATGTAATAATACATCTACACTAATACAAATCTTAGAAGCCGTAAAATCCTATATTGCCTTTTGTCTCTTATTTGGGCTGGGCTTTTGGCTTTGAATTGCTTAATTCAATTAAGCCTAATGAAGGTTTTAATTACAGGTCCATCTTCACTACTAAAACCTAACGCCCAAATTCGGCTCAAAGCTGGTTGGGCCCACTTGTACATGGACTGGCCCATCCTAAGAACATTTTGCTTTTTCGAAAAAGGAATTTAGTTTACCAAAACAAAGGCAAAAAGCCAAAAACACAAATACCTACAACGATAACAAATATTACAGAGCTAAATGTGAAACATCACGATTCCGAAAGTGGAGACTTGACTGACAGCCTTCCACTTCAGTTCTACTTCCAATAGGCAGCACCCCCCTGGTCTTCAAATCCTTGAAATTAATTTTGAGGGTATCAGTTGGCAGATTATAAACTGCTGTGAGCATTGGAGCAGCCCAATTCGCAAGGGTGTCTATAATAGTATTAGCAGTTCGCTTAAAAAATTGGGCCCACCACATCCGGATGTGTTCTAAATACTGAGAATTTCCTTCAGGAAATCATTGAATCCTATGAAAATGCCCTGTCACTCTGAAGGGACTCTACTGTTCTATGAAAAAAGACAGCAAGATTATTTTTTTATATACCCCCAGCAAAAGTGGTGAATTAAGAGTGCCGAGACAAGGTGAGTACTCGAGCACAAATCCAATCAAGAAAAGTGGATCCCTGCGCCAAATTTTAGCCCCACCTCCTTTTCTTTATGGGGATCTTATCAAAAGGATAAATAGTAAAAACTGGGTCCCCCAGGGGATTGGAAAACCCTAGAATGTTATGCCAGCCGTAGGTGGTTCCACTCCCATGGTGGCACTCCACCGGGCTGGGAACCCCTCAGGAGAGGGTAGAAGACCACGGTGAGGTGGTGGAACGCTCTGGCAAAGGAAGTAGATAGACACCAGTGACTTGTATATTTGTAAAATGGGTTTACTTAAGACCGTTACACACATATACTTGAAAGGAGTTTACAACGACTGAGGTTGATCCCAGTTCTTAAAGAGGTGGCTATAGTTTTGATTTGGTCTCAGATCCGTGTGAACAAGCAATCTGATGTGAACGCGGGCTGCATTGGGTCAGCTTGGGGTCTCATTACATGAACAACTGAAGTAGTTCAGAACCTGGCGAACAATGCTTGCCAACTGGTACCAGCTAGCTCAGCGTTGAGTACATGCCTAGTTCTGAGCTAGCTCTTTGTGTTGGCTTGGTGTAGAAATTTTGAAAGTACAAAGTAAGTGTAGCAGACGCTGTGCACTTGCATAAGCGGCGCCAGGCTTTAGAGCCCTCACCGGCTTTGTCGATTAAGTGTCGGTATGTGGGCTATGTTTTGTCCACACAAGATTCCCATTCAAGAGGCTCAAAATTATTTTTTTCCAGCTCAGGAAGAAATGAAGGATGGGTCCCCAGAGACTCCCACAGGAGAAGAACTCACAAATACTTGGATAGAACTTTTACACGTGAGGAGAGACAAACTCACATGCAAGAAGAGGAAACCTCACATATACAAGGAGAGCAGGGAAGCTAGGGTCAAACCGTGAACCTCTGAATGAGAACTGCTGTGTTTTACCACTTAGGTAAAACACCATTCCCAAGGCCCATTGATTTTAGTCAAACTAAAATCTATTCAACTCTCCTTCATGAATGTTGTACCCAAACTGGGATTCCATTCCCTACAAATCCCTTATCCAACAATTGAGAAATATCTATATCGAACCCCTTCTTCCTTGGGTAAAATCTGTATATAAAATCCATTTTCTACCTAGGGTTGATCCTATAAAAATACAAAATAATCTAGGGGTTGGGATATTGGGGATTTTTTAGTAATCACCAGCCTCACAACACCTTTTTCATTTCTGCTGAGCATATATATGGAAGGGTTTTTGTAATTGGCTAATTCATGGGTTGGATAAAACTTAAGATCCATTGAGTTGTAGTTTATATTTCTTTTAGAATGGACTAAGGTTAGTGTCACCGAGAGAGTTGAAGTGAAGAATTGAAGCAAAAAAGGTCAAAGAAGTGAAAAAAGCATCCGATTGATTGGACCTGAAGAAGGTTATAGCTAAACAAGTAAAACCCGAATTTGGTATCTAGACGGAATTGATACGTGATCGATCGGATTAATTGGCTGATCAACCAGATATGGTTCTCGATTGATCGGATTAGCTACCTGATCAATTGGATGATGAACAGAAATCCACTTTCATGTTTCGGGTTTATTTCATGTTTATGCTAAAACTAATAGTTCTTATTCTACAAGAAGTATTATTTTAAGGTATGAATTGTTGGTTCTTTAAAGGACTCATCTTTCAACCATAAAGTATAAATCTCATTATTCTAAGTAGAGATTATGTATTAAAGATCACCTTATTTCTTTAGAGCTTCCATTAGAGAGATCATGTTGAAGTTTTGGGTTAAAGAATATTGCTTCTACATCTCTTGTAGGAGATTGAGAGCATCTTGTGTATTCAAGGTGTGGTATGATCAAGTAGAGAGTAGTGCACGACGAAAGAGAGCTGTGACAAAGAGTTATATAAGAAGAACTTGGTCTTTAGGTCAAAGGATTGACTAGATAAGGGTTGTGAATATATTTTGTAATTGTTAGTTATTACTTGATAGTTGATCCTTAATGGATTTATGGTTTTTAACCTAATTGAGGTTTTCCATGTTAAAAAATTTGCATGTCTTCTTCTTGTCTGGTTGATTAATTTATTTTACTTACAAGTTCTTTTATTTTCCGCTACATGTTTGACTTACAATCTAGAAATCTAAATTTGAAATGATCTTTCAACATAAGTTAATCTTCAAAGAAAGGTTCAAACAAGACTTGTGGGCAATCATTACACACAATTATTTATTTTGATTTATAAGCAGCTCAAATTCACCCACGCACATAAACTACACATCCCTAACCTGATGGACATCAGACAACATGAGTATCATCATCATGAAAGCGATGTCCCAACTATATGGGGTCGGCTACATAAATTTTGCTTTTCTCTATTTCAAAGCCAAGTCATATTAGTGCCATTTTCGATAGGAATAGGGATTATATTGGAAAATCCCTCACGGTCACTGTGGGATTTTTAACCAGAGGATCCAGACTCTTTGGATGGCACTAGTTTAGCTCATAGCAAGGCCACCTCAAACGTCCATTTGGCCCAGTTATATTTTTTTGTCTAAACTCATGCTCTTTGCTTGCTCAACTTCCATTACTAAAATGACAAAAAAAAAAAAAAAAGGAAGGAAAATGTGACTATGTGACCAACTTCATAATCTTACATCAATCACCCTATAAAGAATAAAAGAAATAATGGGCGATTTACACTTTTATCCTTAATTAATCCTCAAATCAAAGCCACTTGTTTTAATGGTACTATAGAATTACAAAAATAACCATTATGTATCCACAACCCTTGAATACATTTCCAATGACACACCTGTAAATAGTAACATTATTTTCATCACTCTGTCGTAAAGAAATGAAAAAAGAAAAGAAAGAGAAAAGGAGATTAAAACAAGTCAAAACCTGAAAGTAATTCACACTGTCAAAAGTATGTGAGAAACAGAGAGAGAGAGTCAAACAAATTGAAAAAAAAAAAAAAAATCCAACCCGAATTTACAGTTTAAACTTGCTCAAAGATGTCCCTCAGATCTTCAGGCAGTGATGTCAAGGGCAAGTGACTGTAATCATCAGAACTCTGTATGTTTTGCTGCTCTTCTTGCCATGAACATGAATTCAGCTCTTGGGATTTGATAGCATTGAGATGAAATTGAAACAGAGATTCCAACTTACTTCCAGAATACCAACTCATTCCCATGTCTTCTATCACATCATTCACCTGAAGTTCGATACAGTTGTTTCTGTTGCTGGTGTTCATTGAAATAGAACTTTCCCCTGCTTCATTCATGAACAAGGGACTTCTTGTGGTCGAACCGTCTGAAATATCGGTTACATTGCTGTAATCAGAAAAAGTTAAGATGGGAGGAACAGAAAATCCATAATCCGAGTTCATTTCCATTTGAGTCTGATCAGGTCTGTAACTTTTCTGAACCTGAAATAAATTGTTTGAATTTGTCACAATTGGATCGATGCCCGCTTGAAAATCGAACAGGGGGAAGGGATCGAATGCAGGTTTCCTAAGGAAATTCTCATTCAACAAGCTATTGTTTGTTAAAGCATCAAATCGGGTGTCGAAAAGAAGAGGAGATTGCTCGAGTTCTGATGTCGATAAGGTGCGAAGCTTCTTAGATTGTGGTTGCAAGGCCTCATCTATACATTTAGTATCTTCTTCTTTGATTTCATTCAATGGCTTGTGGGTACTGGGGTCGATCCCTTGCTGTCTCAGTTTCTTCTTCAGACAGGAATTCCAGAGATTTTTTATCTCATTATCTGTTCGCCCGGGCAATTGCGCTGCAATTTGAGACCACCTGCATTCTCAAATATCAGAAACTCTAGTCACCCATGTCCATTTCTCACATTCAAGTGGCCTAATTGAATTGAAATTCAATGACTTTTTGATACCTGTTGCCTAAAACTTCATGGAGACTAATAATTAGATCCTCTTCTTCCTGTGAAAATGAGCCTCTTTTGAGATCTGGTCTCAAGTAATTTATCCATCTAAGTCTACAGCTCTTCCCACACCTTTGCAGACCTGAAAGACAAGAGTAAGCACTAAGCAGCATGCTTTTATTGAATTACCTCAATGCACACCAAGAGAAAACTCTTTTAACAGATGAAGAACAGAGTGAGATAAAAGAGCAAATACCTGCTTGTTTCGGCACTGCACTCCAGCATCCAACACCAAAATTAGTGATGTGATTGAACAGCTTCTCATCTTCTTCAGGGGACCACAATCCTTTCCTTAGCTTCTGCTTGTAACAACATGAATGGCGCCCCATGGACAGACAATTCAAGAACAAATTCAAAAAAACCGCCTCAAGGATTCGCACATAGACGGCCTTTGCACAGAGGAAGATGTGATTCAGCAATCTTACTCAATAAATTATCCAAGAGTCTGATGATTTAAAGGGGGGACAGAAAAATCATGCTTAAAATTCAAGTTAAGGAATGGTAGGGAGAGAGAGCACACAGGAAGGTGAAGCAATCAAGTGGGTTTTACGCAAATCTGGTGCTGCTCTTGCATTGGAATGGATTGGGTTTTAAGATATCTTGGTTTGAATCCAAATTATTGTACAATAAATTATACGAAACCCAGCTTTAGCTTCAAGTATTTATGAGTGAGAGAGAGAGAGAGAGAGAGAGAGAGAGAGAGAGAGAGAGAGAGAGAAAAAGAGAGTACAATAAGAGTACAGACAATGAGCAACTACAGCCAGCTAAGGGAGAAAAAGAAAAATCATACTCCATTGAATTTTTGGAAAACAAAAAAAAACACCCTCCAACTGATTTGATTTGAACCCTTTAAAGGATAGTTAAGATGTAATCATAGCCATTTAGGAAGCAGGCCCCACCATTAATAGCTAGTCATGGTAACTTCACTAAAAGCAACCCAAACCATAAGATCTATGCAACTAATTGGGACCATAATACCCCATTACTTAGGGATTGACTACTACTAAAAGTTGGGCTGGACACATTGCATAAACTTTTAGTCGTTGTGGTACTTACTTGGCAGAATGTTTTTTTTTTTTTCGATAATATCGCAATATTTCAAAATGCTCTTACAATGGAAAATATCATGAGAAAATTAGGAAAGCAGGTATAAAATGGGGATAATTATACACCCATAAAAAATGATCTTAACCATATAATTGCATTTATTTAAATAATTTATTTTCCGTTATATTTTCCTGGAAATATGTGCAGAAAAACCCCAAATTTGAGAAAATCTCGATATTTTCCTGTGATGAGAATTTACTGAGGACGATAAGTTTTGACAATGGGTTGGACCATCGCTGGGGACTGACCCAAACTTGATTGTTTTACATCTGACAGAATGGCAAATGGCAATGGATTCCTGGTTATTGAAATGAAATAGCTAACTGTTTTAATCAAATCCAACGGTTATGTTTTTGATTTTTTCAGGGAGGAGAAAATTTCACTATGAGTTTTGAGCCACCGACAGTGGGGCCCACTAACTATTTAGCTGAATAGTTCAAGCAACAGCAAACCGACAACGAATACGGTTAACATCGAATTGGCCACACATGGTGAGAGACCCTCACTTCAATTTTTTTTATGAGAATTTAGAAACTGATTACTAAGCAAATTGATCAGAGTCGTCGAATTAACTGCCGTAGATTTGACCCACACCCGACCCATTCACATTGCTATAGGTGACAATAGAACTTACTTAATCAAGAAGGCAAGGGATCGAAGATTAAGTTACTTCATCAGAGTCACCAGATAGTCGACCCAAATGTTCCCGTGTTACATCTACAAGCCTGTTTACTTGTGTGACTGACATTTCTAAGAATTCATAGTAAAGTAGGTTCCAACAAAGGATTACTAAAGAGGTGATGATAAAGGAGACAAGATGATGTAGAATGAGACTAAACTTTTCAAGTATTTGATTTACTTAGGCCATGGTTGAGTATATATTTACTAGCTTCCTTAATTAATTTTTCATTAATGAAGAGATAATTTGATAGACATTTATGTTCTTTAACAAAATTTTTAGCTCCTTACCCTAGTGGTAAGAAGTTCTTGTTCTCATTGGGAGGTCTCAAACCTTGCCTCCTCCGTCCCTTGCATATGTTAGTTTTGTTTACATTAAATGTGTGAGTTATGTGTGTCCTCACATATGCGAGCCCATATTACCTTACAGGTATGAGTTATGTGTGTCACATGTGCAAGCCCTAATTATCTCGTATGTGTGAGTTGATACACTATAATTTAGATGACAACAAATGTCTTTTTAGCTATGTTAGAAGGGTTGCAATTCAAAATTCCAGAAAAAAAAAAAGAGCCCTTGGCATTTGAAACGCCAAGAGGATAACCATAAACTCAATGTTAGAATTCCCTTACATGAGAAGTTCTTGTCAGAAATTCTTCTAAAGCAACATGTCTTTTCTTTGGAAGAAGTTCAAATTAGAATGAGTGATGTTAAGGATTTAGAGACATGATATGATTTTGGCTTACATTTGAAAATGCCATGTCTTTTGTTACGTTTTTTGTTAAATTCTAAATTCCAGTAACTTGAAAAGTCTTATTTAATATCTAAAATTCTAAGATTTCTAACTTCCTTAGCATTTACAAATCCTCTTGCTCCCTCCTAAAATGATTTAGAAACCTACAGCTTTTAGGGAATTTACAAATTCCCCAATCATATGCATTTTTTTAATTCTTTCAAAAGAAAACCCCCTTAATATATTCTAAGAATTTCTGGGACCTGTTTGTATGTATTGTAATAAATAGGAATTGAATATCTATAAATTTCATATAAAAGGTGGTTAAAAATAAAGATTTATCAAATGTATATTTATAAAAATTAACGTCAAATAACGTTTTCTTTGAGAAAAATTAGATAGAAAATGAATAAACCAACCATCATCTTAGTAGTTCATTTTTTATCGTTTTTTGGTTTTCTTTCTCAAACAAAAATAAATTATCTAATATTTATTTTAAAAACATAACTTTTAATTTTTATTTTTAACTATTGATGCTAGAAATCATATGAATTCAATTTTCAAGCATTTTAGTACAACCAAGTAGACCCAATCAATTGGTCTCCGAATGCAGTTAAATTCTTGCTGGGTCTATCCTTTTAATTTAAAGTTAGTAGTATAAACGTTACTCTCAGCGACTCAAAAATTCTAAGGTCCAAAGCTTCACTTTTCCGCTACTACGATTTTAATACCAAATCACAGCATATGCGACAGTTCAGATTAATCCCTCTCTCTCTCTCTCTCTCTCTCTCTCTCTCTCTTATTTGGAAAGCTCGCGCCGACGCATCATGACCTGCCGACGAGTCTGTAACAGGCGGTATGTGTCGGCGTGTCGGATATGCGATACAATGACATGAAATGTCAAACAATCCAACCGCTGAATGAAGAGGAAAGAGGCCATCATCTGGTGCGATTTCGTGACACGTGGCACACAAAATGAAAAGTTAAATGATTAGAGGGGGGCCCATTAATGTGGACCGACAAACATACGCACACGTTTGATGTGTTGCTGAAATAAATGCAATCTCTTGACAAATACGCCGCCAGCAATGAAATCGCTACCCGATATCACCAACCGCTCCTGAACCTTCTTTTCCCCGTTCCTTCCCCCTTCCCGACCTTTTGTCAGCCCCTCTCTCTATATTCTTGCTTGCTTTCTTCTCCATGTTTTCAATGTTTTGTAAGAATGTCACAAAATTGCAACTTCATTCTTCAAGAGCCAGGTTTATATTGGGCTAACATGCACCCATTGGGGCATGTGAGGGGACTGGGCATAGAAATCTAATACGGGCCCGATTAGGATGGATTTGGGTGGAGTTTTTTATTCATCCAAGAATTGATACCTGGGTAATTATAAAGGTGAAATTTCTCTTTACCACAAGATTGTGAGTCACGCTTCGGAGGCATGGTACTCTTGATTTTTAGGTAAATTGTCTAGTTGTTATCTCCCACTCATCTTCGACTTGGTTAAAAACAATGAGCTTAAGCTCTCATTTAAGGATTATAAAAGTTTTGAGAAACTGAATCATTGGGCACGGACCCAACCAGGCCAAAGCCTAAATTTGATGTCTTGTTGCTCTGTAATTGTGGACTTAGATGCTGATAACAATAAGAAGATAGCTAAAGAAGAAAAAAATGATCATAACCATGAATTAAGCTAAAGATAAAAAAAATGATCGTAACCATGAATTCTGCTTGGATGCATTCTGACTCTTATCATCTTTTGTTTAATTAGATTTGGGTCTCAATTTTATAGCCTATAATCCATTCCCACACTCAAACACAATTTAAAACTGCATATGGATTGAAAGAATTGGCCGGGACAAAAACTAAAATGATGTGGTCGGATCTAATGGTTAGGCCAGGTGAAGATTATCAACTTGGAAGAATTAAGGTTTTCTGTGGGCTTGAAGCCAGTTAACGTTCTAGCCAGATTGGAGGAGCCCGTTTGGATAGGTTCAAGCATACATCTAGATTCAAAAAGCTACACCCGAACCCCTGTTTGTTGTCAAAATCCTTAACAGGCTAGATCCAGGCGATGGGTCATAAACCCATTGGACTCTTAGTAAGCTCTTATATATGTTTGTTGTATATATCTCAATTCTACATACCATGTATTGATAGCCTAGTGATGAGGTATCTTCCTTCTACAGAAATAATTATGAATCAATTCTTCAATGTAGTGTTTATGGTGAAGGACTTGGGTGACTGAGTATGTATGAATTTATCAAAGTATACATAACCAATAAAAAAAAATTGTGAATTCAAATCAAACCTGTAGCGGTAAAGCTGCAGTCACATATTTTCCTTTTGAAAATGGACTTAGTATTTGACACAAGTGAGTCCGACATGCATGATTCCACCGGTCTAACAAAAATCGACGGATGAGAGGGCTTAGTTGACTAGGGCATCGGGGCCAAAATTGGTGTCCTTTGAGAGGAAAAACCCACAATGTCTGCACCCATAATGTCGTGGTGGACCCTGATTGTAGAGCCAACCTTGAGCAAAGTGCAGCAAAGCCACAGCTTTGGGCTCTCTAATTTGACGAAAAAATATGGGCTCCATATTTAGCTACTTTTGATACTAGGTCTAAGGAGAAAAAAACTCAATCTTAAGCAAGAGGTCTGACAGTCTGAGTCGAAAAGCAAAAAAATAAAATTGGCTAATCCTAAATCTAAAAGGAGAAAGCAAATTGGTCTAAAATTACACAAAGAAAATATGTTAGATAAATAGACCTGATGGTGTATTGGGGAAACTAAGGGAGTTACGTCTGGGAGTAAGAGAAAATTTAGAAAATGGAAGGAAAAGGAAAAGAAGTAATGAGATTATGAGAGCCTTCAATGTAGTGACAAGTGATGCACTGCAATCTAAAGTTGCTGATGCCACTGGCTATGGTTGTTGATGATTTCCTCTTTGGTTAACCAATCCAAAAAGCTTAATTGAATAGTTACCCTGTGAGATAATTATGTATGTAAATGTACGTGTTCAGATAGTGCTGATGCTAACAAAATGATATAATATTTTGAGTACTTACTGTTACACCCCTTATTTTATATGAATATATATAGGGGCCTCATCGTAATACTTTGCTTTAGGCTCATAAAATCTTAAGCTGTCCCTAATTGATAGGTCCATTTACGATCACCATGGGGTTTTTTTGATGGGATCCGAACTCCTAGGGAAATGGCCATGGGGTACATCAAAAGTGTGGCCCAATGGCTGGGCACTTCATTTTCATGGTCATGAAATTCCACATGTCTCTTACGAGCACGCCATCGCCAATAACTCTTCGCAGAGATTTTCTTTTTCTTTGTTTTGCAAGCTAAAGACAATACCGAAGGTTGGTATTTTGGTCATGGTCACAAATATTATTTTAGACTTTGAAGAACTTAAATTCCACGTGAACTTGGACTTGTTTGCTTCTCTCTTTTTCTTTTTTCCTCAGAGCACACTTGTCTGAATCCGAAAGTTAACATCATTGCATGTCTCCTCAAAAATAAGACTATAAAAGAGACATTGATGAGCGTCTAGAAAATGATTGTTTGATGAAGTTTAGTGGGCCATATGAAGGTAGGGTGGGAGGTCTAGATCAACTTGGGCAGGGCCAAGCCTGAACCCGCATGTTTTGACATGCATTGTACTGCAGCTTATGCTTAGCTATTTAGTATTTTTGGGCTTGGGTTCAGGGATAAATTTTGAAGTCCAACTGAAATTTAGCGATTTAATTGGTTTCAAGCATCCGAGTTAGTTTTAGAAAAATGTACCCGAGTTACAAACACATGTAAATTTACATATATGGCAATGATCCATGCGGTAATGGTGCGATCCACTCCAGCCCCCTTCAGGAATTTTATTTTTACGAAGTGGCCCCTCTAAAGCATAGTTGGAAAACTTTCCGAGTTGACTCTTGACTCTCCCGAATCGTTTCCTTTTGACAAAGGACCCCGTCCAATAAGGGGAAGACTTTGCTGAGTCATCTCATTTTAATAAATTGTTTACATTCTGAATCATTTTATAGGTAGATCTAATTTTAAATAATTAAAATTTATTTATAAAAACTTATGCATTATGTTTCAAGTCAGTAAATTAAAATAATTGACTAAAATGTGTTTTAAAACTTATATTTGATCTTTTATATTTAATATTTAGCCTAACATATTATGCAATATGCAGTATGTTTTCATTTATTTTCCTTATTAAAATACTTTTCTTGTGTATATAAATTTATCAAGTCGGAACTACTTATCATGAATTCATGTAAATAAATATTCATTTATATTTTATCAATAATTGACTCATTTTAAATAATCTTAAAAATATTTTTTTTAAATGACTCCCGAGTCTTCACGTTGACTCCATCTGAGTTGATCTGAGTTGATTTTTTCACACTGGGCGAGTCAAGTTTGAGACACGAGTTTTCCAACGTTACTCCAAAGCACGTTGTCTAGTTTTGCCCATGGTTTAAGCCTTATCGTTGAGTTCATGTGTTTTTTTTTTCTTTTTTGCTTAAAGGGTAATTTGTATTAAGAGAAAAAAGAAAACATGCAAAGGCTCAAGGAGAGCCCTGAGGCAGAAGACAAAAAACAAGAGAAAAACAATTGCTTGCTGTGAAAATGTTTTGAAATCTTCTTGGGGGAGTAGAAGAGAAAATCTTGCAGCAGAACCTTAGATTTGATGCCTGAGCATCAGTGAAGACTGCGTTTTTATTAGTGGATTGATTTTTAAGCATCTCTATATGTCTCATTGAGATCTTTCCATTTTCATCTCTTTCTCTACAGTTGTCATGGCCCAATAGGTGAGCTCGCTTTGACCATAATAAAGTTGACACATATATTTATAGGGGAGTATTCTAGTGCATCCATCCCTCACCATTTGGGTGAGGGACATTTCCTTTTTTGACCTATCAAAGGTCAAAAAGGTATCATAATTTTTGTTTTTTTGTTTTTTTTGCACATTAATGTTTATTAAAAAGGGAGCGTCCCTCACAAAAATAGTGGGGGATGAATGTACTTGAATATTTTTCATATTTATATATTCATTTAATTATTTATGATATCACCTTGGCTTTGGCTTGGGATTGGCAATCTTGGTTTCATTTTGGCTCAATCTCAAACTTAAGTAGAGGTAGTATAGACCGGACTGAGGGGGGGTTAAATCACTGCCCAATCCGATTGATCCATGTTGTGCTGAAGCTGGAGACCAGGGCCACTCTCTTTCTAGTTCGGGCATAGTCCCATTTTCTTCTATGGAAGGAATAAAACGTCTCACACTTTCACCTTCTGGGTGTTTCATTTCTGCTGGAAATTATACACCGCCCTTATTGGAGACTCCCGCAGGCTTAAATTCTGCTAAACAGTGAAATGGGTTTCAGGTGTGAGGGTGTCCTCATTAGGTGCGTTACTGTATATTGAAGACTTGGACCTCTAAAATATTAGCTGTCTGCGCGTGTCACTGTCCACACGTGTAACTAGTCACATTATGAATGTTATGGGATATCTTTGAAGGGGCCACCTGACCCCAAAAGTCAAGCGAATTACCTCACTTTGGTGATTTTGAGCTTCCCACTCCTACTTCAATCCTACTCAGTAATTGTAGTTTCTGGACTATGATCTCACACCTGTGAAACCGTAAAACTTGTTGCCCAAAATAACAACCATGCAATCAGAGTATGGTAGTAAAACTCACGCATCTCCATAACTTCTTTGTTTCTTTACTTTATTTTAAGTATGTGGTGGCCATAGTGCACGAGTCATTGTCTCTTGTTTTCAAGTTAAACATGAATATCTAAAATAAGTGCCGAAAGGATCTTACATTTAGTGGAGAGTGTGCATTAAATTTTGGATAGGAGATGTCTCACCCTACATTTGAGTCCTTCTGGCAACTTAAATGATATTGGAATAATTCATTACCAGTAATAGTGATGGTTTTAAGAAATGGATTACTTGAAAGAAACTAGGCCCCCTTCAGTCCTTGCAACTCAATTGCTCTCATTCAAGTCTATTTGGGCGTACCAAATCTGAACTCAGTGAGCGACGTGGTGACTTGACTCACTCAAGGTTTGAAATACTTGTCTATCCAATTTTGTGTTAACATTTTTTAATAATTTGCATATGTCTTTGCAGTTTATAGCATTGGGACTTGATTAAAAAATTGATGGGTCAGGTCCATTTGATTCGCTTTTCAATCCGTTTGATTTGGAGGGGTTTGAAGAACTTCGTTGAGGGGCATGATATAAGTTCATCATCGGGCCACATCTAAAACCTAAGCAGTTAAAAATAATTGTCTTTTCTTATTTTTACAGCTCCAATTTCGTACCTCATAATAATAATCCAATCAAGACATGAATTGGCACAAAATAAGAAATTTCCACTTAAAAGAGAAATACAAATTCATGTAATGGCAGTTTTATAATTTTGGATAGCACAATTTCTGCAAACTTCCTTAGGTCATAACTTTATCGTTTTAGCTCTGATTTACGTATATCTACTCAAAACAAGCTTTTCAATGGTAGGTAGTTTGTCTTAGTTCAATGCTCGGTTTGTGAGATATAACCTTTTTAATCCAAATACTTTTATTCCACCTCTTTTAGGATTCTTTAATCTCTTCAAACTCCTAGTATAAAATAAATAAAAATACAACTTTGGCTAAAACTAGAGTTTTGTCTAATCCATGAATTTAACCAACATACAATAGTCTTAATAGGAACAATAACAAGGTGACCTCCTTCACTCTTCCTCCTTTTGATTATTTCCAAAAGGAAGAACTCTTAGATCCTAAGTTTTTAACTTGTTTTAGTGCTAGTCTATTCTTAAGGAACTATCTTTCGTTACGCCTAGTTGAGAAAGTATTCTAGTACTTGAAACACCTCAGATGTGTTATGTGTAACATATATTTAGTGTTTCAGTATCTTGAATTTGAACTTGAAACCCAAAACTCTTTGATTTGTTTTATCACCTAGTGTGTAGCCTGTTGGGGATAATTCTTGCCACCCATCCCTATCTTTCTATTTATGTATGTGCAAATAGAATTATAGAAGTTGATATCGTGAGTAACAAATTAATCAAAAGCATTATACCATTTCACAATGCCTACAAACTTAATTCTCCAAGCAGAGAGGAAAGAGTAATAGTATGAATTTTTGCTATATTGAGTGTGTTTACGATCAATGTGCCTGCTCATTGTCCTCCCATAAATATCTCTTAGACCACACATCAATGTTTGATCTCATCGGTTGTCACATTTGTAGTTAACATCATATCTGATTAAACATTTTAGCAATCACACTACATCAGATTTGGAAAAAAATGACGGCCATGGGCTGCCATTTTTTCTAAAATCCTAATAATTTTTTTCAAGTGGCCGTCGTTTTTTACATCTCAAGTCCGTCGTATTTTTTCCTGCGAATTTCTTGATGACCATAGGCTATCACTTTTTAAAAAAAAACGACTTAAAAAAATGACACCCCACGGTTGTTAGTTTCCATAGAAATGGATTTTGATGTTGTGTTATATCAAACTTACAACAACAGTAAGAATGTCCTTTTGTAAAGTGGTGAACCAATAAAATCTATGTATAGTTAGGAAAACTCAAAATACCTTACATATGACAATGTTGTTTATAAGGATATTTTTATTGGCTAATTCATGGGTTGGACAAAATTTGAGTACAATGGTATTGTATTTTATTTATTTTTTGGTATGAGTCGCCGGATACATTGAAGTAAAAAAATTAAAGAAAGAACGAAAAATTGAAGTGGCTTTCTAATGATAACATAGTTTAAAAAGGTCATATCTCACAAACTAAGCGTTGGATATGAGCGTGCTACATACCATTGGAAAGCTCGTTTCAAGTAGATATCCATAAAACTTAATATTGCGTTAATTGGAGCTAACACGATAAAGTTATGCCATTAGGAAGTTTGTAAAGATTTATGTTGAATTTCATCCAATTAATTGGACAGACATCCGATCAATCCAACCTGAGACAGTAGCTTAATATGATCGATCGGACTTGCGTTGGAAGTTCCACCAACATACGAATTTTTAGTCCAATTTTAAGTGAAACTTTCATATTTGGTGCCAACTCCTTTCCTGGTTGGAATATACTTATGAGGCACGAATTTGGGGCTATAAAAAAGTGATTCTCTCTCAACTCTAAGATAAAGGACATAGATCTCATTGTTCTAGAAGATGATCTCTATAGGAGATCATCTTTTCTAGAGTTTTTCATTGGAGAGTTAAAAGGCCGAAGCTTTATTTTATAGATCTTTTTTTTCTACATCTCTAAGTGTAGAAGATTGTTCTGGGGAGTCAAGTACAACATCTAGAAGGTGTCTAGGTGCTTGGATCTGTAACAGAGGATAATAGGGAGTCGTTATAGTAGGGTACTGTGCAATGAGATTATAAGTCCTTAGGTTGCACGAGAACTAAATAATGGTTGTGAGTATATCTCTTGTAACTATGGTATGATTCATTGTGCTTGATTTTTTATCGTGGTTTTTTTCCGATTTTGGTTTATGTAAAAATTGTGTCTACTTGTGGTGTGTGCTTTTATTTTATTTATTTTCACTGCATAGTTGATCGTTTGCATACGTAGTATTGAGGGTAATTGCATTAATCTATTCTAGAGTCTTTTCCAAAAACCTTTAATGTTTAAGAACAGCCTCTTAGCACTAGGGTAATAGTGTTTGTCCTTAACTTGGTTAGGCACCTTTCCTCACCTAAGGCCTTTTTCCCCACCCGAGGTATCTCTCATCCTTGAGGGCTTCCTCACCAGGAGGACTAGGGGTCTAGCCCTCTTAAGGCTAGGGTACCAAAAAAAAAAAAACTGAGAATATTGTTTAGGAGTTTCTTTTATTCTATTTTCCATTTATTCACACTAATTAACTAAAATCATTTTTAAATTTTCAACTATGTTCTATAATTGACATATATTATAATCAATAGGGGCGCTCATGGGCTAGGTCAGCTAAGCTCAATCTTGCTTGGTTCAGCCTTAACGCAGGTTGGGCCCAAATCTAAAATTTGGGCTTGGGCTAAGGGATTAAAAGACCAAAGCTTGTCTTGACTACACAGTATACTTAACGCTTGTAGTTTATTGAAGCCTGACCCAGCCATTCCTAATTGATTAAATGAGCAGTCTTTTGCCTGACATGTTTGAGATGGGCAAAGTTCGATTTAGACACTTATTGCTACAACTTGAGCCCAAGAAATCGGATATTAGGATTAAAACATAAGAAATGACACACGTACTCTCGTGTAATTTAGATCTGAACCCGAGGCTAAGCGAAATTACAGAACGGATATTAACATTACATATATGTGTGAGATGCTTTTAATGGATATCTATCCAAGCATTCAAATATGGAAGTCTATTAATATCATTAATGAAACAAGAGGTCATAACACTAACTAAAGCACATCTATATGGATAAGAGTTACAATGAAGCATGTCTTTACAAAATGAAAGAAAGTTTCTAAATAGCTGGAAGGATTTATACAGTTTCAAAATACAAAAAGTCATGGCCCATACATATCAAAATAAAACTAATGCAATTACATCTCAAAATAAGGCCTAAACTTGCTCTTAGCGCTCTCCAGGGTGGATCGATAAAAAATGATCCGCCGTCCACTCATCTAGGCTGGAGGGGCTCTCGAAGGCTTTCTCTGAAATTTTCTCGATCTTCTCAAGATCAGAATTGGGATCTGGGCCTGTAACACCATAAATAACTAGTGAATAAGACTATTCAGCAAAGTATAGGAATAATTAAGGTAATACATGTTGTATTTATAAGAATCATTAACATGTGATTATATATATCAATTTAGTATACTATGCATGTTGTATAATTGAATAATCATGCCGTGAGAATCAATTAACATATGTATTTTACTATATGGCTACTACATTTGTCATATTCTCCTTATAGAGATTTTTACATTAAGAACACCATCGATCGGGCTAGGGTACGAATAGGTCTTTTCATATATAGAGTCCGGAAGCTCCAAAGTACACTGTAGGGCCATTGTTCAAAACTACTCCAAAGTTAACCCCGTCGGGTATCATAAGTTTGAGGCTGAGTAGAGCCAGGCCAATTCAATTCATTCAATTGAATTTTGAGTAATGTATGCCATTCATTCATTAAGAACAATGCGTAACAAAATACATTGAATTCATTCATACAATTCGTTCGTAATCAATTCTAAGTCAATGTCAGTACAAACGTTTATTAAGAAATAACTCAAATAGAATCAATTGGTACATGATCATTTCAAATCAAAATTAATATTGGAATAATAGAAGTCAATAATGATAATCCAATATGCTATGCAATCCAAATTAATAGAATCAAGGTAGTTTTACCAACTAACCCTAATTAAGTCATCAATTTGTTTTAACCGTGCATGATGATGTAGTTTTAAGTTATCCGATACACAGTTATCTCTTTTGGTGTCACAATGTATTAGAAATGTGTATCAAAGTGTCACGACCGGAGCTTAAGAAATCAGGGATTAGGGTTACTCCAATTAGTGACTTACGTACTCCCGTGTAATTCACACCTGGACCGGAGTCTGAATGGAATTACACAAGGGAATTCACATGCTTACAGGTGAGAAGTGCTGAATGGATCATATGTCCAAGCATTTAATGCATGGAAGCCTATCAATATCGCCTATAATTTTTTTTCACTTTCATTGAATAGTTTAGCAATACCATTACAACCATGAAACAGTCCAAAACATAATATTCAGGAACATAAGATTAATATATACAATTCCTATATAACCCAACATGATGTGCTCATGCATGCAAAGAGATCAAGGATAATATTCTATGAAAGGAATACAAGAAGATAGAGACATAACGAGATCAAGTTATACAATGTGGTCTATATGAATGCAATTATATGCGAATGCAAAAAGATTAAAAAATTCCAATATGTATAATTCTTAGCTACTAGTGAGTCGCTCTCGACATAAGGATTAGTCAGTAAACTTTTGCTGTCCATTGTTACCATCTGAAGAAACTATTGTGGTCTCCTTCTACGCTTCCTATGTCTATGCTAAATTGGGTTTAGGATCTGAACTTGTAACACCATTAGACAACTTGTGAATAAGACTCATTAGTAAAGCAAAAGCGAAATTATGGTAATACAAGTTGTCTCTAAAAGAAGTTATGACATGTGATCATTAAAGGTCAAGGTAGTACATTAGGCATATCATGCATTTGAATTAAGCATACTATAAGGATCGGTAAATGCAATATATACTAGTTGGCTATTACATTTGCCATATCCTCCCTTTAGGGATCTATGTGTTGAGAGCACCATTGTCCGGGCTAGGTTACGCATGGGTCTCTAGTTCCTGGAGTCCGAAAGCCCTAAGACAAGAGCATGCTGCAGTGGCAACAAATATGCTACGCCAAAGTCAACCACTCCATGTATTATAAGGTTGAGGCTTAGTAGAGCCAGACCGTTTCAATTCAATCATATACTTGAACTTGAAAAAAAACAATACCAAATTGTATAAGTTTAACTCAGGTGTCCAATATGTTTATACTCAATTCAATACCAATGGTCGATGTACATCGAATATCAAAAAGACATCAGGTGAATCCAATGCATATAATGTGGAAATATTGACAGTTAAGAAATACGATAATCATTCAATCATTCAATTTTATTCATAAGAGTAGAGGACAATAACCGTCGTCCAATATGCCATGCAATTCAAGTTGATAGAATCAAAGTAGTTTTACTAGCCAATCATATTCTAGTTATCCATTATTTTTAATCGTGTATAGTGATGTAGTTTTAAGTTATCCGATACACAGTTGTCTTCTTTTAGTGTTACATTAGGTCGGGAAGGTGTATTGGAGTTCCTTAAACAAACACTCATGGGGGGGTGCTTAACAAATGGACGACACACACATGAATAAGTCTCAGCCCTTAAGACTCTTCATGATGTTCAATTATTCATTTGGGCCAGTTAATGGTGTATAGGGATCCAAAAGTTAAGGCCTTACAAAGTCTCATAACAATACCCATTAAATCCTAGTTTTTAGTGGACTCACAGCTTAGCCGTGGGTGACTTATGGCTTAGTTGTAGGCATCTTACGGCTTAGCTGTATTATGCACTACGTCTCAGCCATAGTTTCCCATAATTGCCCCCACAGATATGGCAAGCCACAGTTGAAACGTGCTTCCTTTCACGGCTTAGCCGTATTTGGTCTAGGTTGAGCATCAGTTTGGCTACGGGTTAACCTAGCTCAATCTACTGCTTGGTTGTGGCTTAGCTGTAGGAGGTTTATTAGATTTTCAGACTTTTGGGAGTTCAAACCATAAAATGGCATATGGCTGAACCACGGCTAGGTTATGGCTGAGCTATAATACATCCTACGGCTTAGCCATAGTTTGGCCGTAGTGCAATCTCAAATATTTCTACTCCTTGGACTTGAAGCCGTGGAAACCTACGGCTTAGCTGTAAGTTTCAGTTTTTACTGAAGTAAGTTCAGTTCGTTTCTTGCAATGTCATATTTATGGGATGCAAGACACATACAAATTGATAGATTTACATGAATCATGACATACCAATATGCATTCAACCAAAATTTGCTTATACTTACCTTCAATTCAGCTTTCAAATTCTTAATCCTTCCTTTGGCTCAATTTGGGTTTTTTAGGCTGTAAGGGTCCGAATCCCAATAATCCTAATCTACGTTAATTAATCACGTTCTATGTTAATTAAAACTTGTTAAGGTTAATCTAGTTTAAAAACGATTAGGTTTGGGTCTTGGAGAGGTAGTTGAGAGAAGTTTAAACTTTACCTCAGTAGTTGAAGACCCTTTTTGTAAATTGTTCTTGCATCTTATGGACACCTCGTCAATTACTCCTTGTGTAATTTTTCATGGAGATCATCTTTTGTGTTGGGCTTGATTTGATCTAAACTTGTTTTGGGCCAACTGAGGTCCACTTGGCCTAAACCGCAATTTCATGAAAAAGCCTGGGCTTGCATGTGAAATGCAGGAAAACTTGAGTTTAAAAGGGAACTCAACGTCCCATTCTCTCTTCTTCCTTCATTTGTTGCTGGAACTCTTCCTCTCCTTCATAAATCCTTCATTTTCACTCCCAATTTGAAGGCTACTGAGGTTGGGAGTCTTGCATGTGCTAGGGATAGTCCTCACCTATCTTCCTCTTCTTTATGGGAGTGTTTTCTTCTGTGGGGATTACCTCCTCTTCAAGCTACAGCTCACTAAGGTGAGGGCTTTATTCCCATTCCATATATTAAGGCTTGTTGGGGTCAAGAAGACTCAAATCTATGACATGCATGCATTGATGCATCACATTCACCATTTATATGTTGCCATGTGAAGAACCCACTTCTCCTTGGAGGTTTTTCCCTAACCACACAACAAGAAGGACTTAGGAAGGGAAAATACTGTTAAGAGGCAAGAATTAGAGTTCATATGTGCTGTATGAATGATTAAGTATTGATTTTTGGGTTAGTTCTTTCAATTCTCAAATTTCAGCCCATTTTTCATTGTTTTAACTATGTACAAATGTGGTATGAATTGAGTTAGGGTGTAAACATAGAGTAGGAGGGTGTGTGGGTAATGAACCCCTTCAAGGACATTATAATTAAGTCATAGGAACTCCCCACAAATTAGGTTCTGTATGGATCCCATATTGAAACTGAGCTACATAACTGACTTTAGGTTTTCTGAAGTGTACGGCGAAGCCACGGCTAAGCAGTGAGTGTTTAAAGCTCAAAGTCCCGAGAGCAACAAAACCGGCTTTTGTACTGCGGCTTACCCATGGCTTCACCGTGAAATGGACACCGCTGAGCCGTAGCCAGCCCGTGCCCAAGCCGTAAGCTTTCTTACGGTGGACTTTTCAGAGAGCTTGAAAACCCATCTCCTTCTACGGCTTGCACACGGCTACACTGGGAAATACCTTACGGCTCAGCCGTAACCTCACCGTAACCTAGCCGTAGGCTTAGCACGGCTAAGCCGTAGGCTAATATATGGCTAAGCCGTAAATGCGCCTAAATTTTTAGAGGAAACCTGAGCCATTCGGTTAAGCCGTAGCATTATACATGGCTAAGCTGTAAGAACCCAATGAAATCCAAGATAGTAGAAACTTTCACTGACCTTGGAGGACCTTAGTATTGGCACCTTTCCTACCACCACGTTGGCCAATGGTAAGTACACGTTAAAGAGAATGAGAAATTCCCAGATGATCTCTTAATGTCAAGTCATGGATGTTGGCAAAAGAAGGGGTGTCCTTTATATACACAAGGTAATACCAAGATGCGGTAACACAATGGCGCCGGATGTTTTATGAGTACATCGAGTTGAATGACCTTGGGATCATAGAATTATTTATTATAGGGGAGGCTAGTAATTCCTTTGACCCTTAGTTAATCCGAATGCATTCATATTGTTAAATACCTTGCCTCAACATGATTGTTCATGCATTCACTCACTCTCTAGTCAAACCCTGAGGCAATACAGACCTGATCTTCTAATGAGTGAGTGTCTGACAAGCCAGAGCTTCTAATGAGTGCGTGTTTACTAGCCAAAAAGGAGTATAGCCGAGGTTCGAGCCTTCGTGACCCATATAAATATGCCTCGTTCAGTTGTCCGTCTGTATTCATGATTGATTATACCTTCAGATTGATATTCCTTATATATGTTATGACGAGTATGATTGAAAGCATGAAAGGGGTGAATCTGAATCGGCACCACTTAGCTTGTGCCCTATGGGGTATTATTATGTCACTACCGTAGTAGTTTACGGAGGAGTTGTCGGCACCCCTCGGGAAGCTAGCTTGATCTCCTAGCGACTCATATGTATGTATGCTCCCTTTTGGGAGAACAGAGCCTTGTGGATGTCAATTAGTGTGTACTACATTTTAATTTTGATTCCTCACTTATTGTTACTCATGCACATCAAGTCTAGTAGACTATTATTGCTCCTATCCAGTGTATAGTAATAAGTTCATTTGATATATTATGCTAGTTTCATATACTCAATACTTGCTTAACCGTCGTGTTAACCGTGTTACCCTTGGTAATGCAGGTACAGAATCAAATCTCAACCCGGTTGTTGACGAGCCCCCGGAGGGTACCCTAACGGTACTCGGGGTATAGATGAATGAAAGGATGGCGATGTCTTTTATTAGTCATCCTACGGAGTGCGCCGGTTCTGGAGATGTTACAGTCAAACTTTTAGTTTACCCTTGGGAATGCACAAATTGAACCTTTTGTACCCAATTTCTTTAACTAGCAGTTTGGACTATACAACTTGTATTTAAGTCTTAAGCACTGACATATATATCTATATCTATCTATGAATATTTGAAGATATGTTTCTCTTGTTTTGCTCTTGATCCTTACAGAGTATTTCGTAGGAGTTCATTTATGACGAATTATATTCCTATGTGTGTTGGCATACCTTACATGTTCCTGTGGAGCCTCCCTTCTAGGAATTCATGTGCAATTCATTAGGGCACAGATTACTACGGAATTACGTATCCACGCCTTGGGGGCCCACTTAAATCCCTAAATTCCCAGGATCGGGGCATGACATACGTAAGTAATGGCATCAGAGCCCACTGATAAGTCAATTGTCGATTTAAAAGACTTAGCAACATTAAGAAACGTGGTGAGGTTCCGATAGGTCCGTTCAGGGTTGGGTTTTCTATTATATATTATCATCTTTTGTAGAGTTGTTGTCTATATGTATGTATATATATAGATATGTGACTAACAACCATCATATATATAGAGTAATGGCGTCGGGGTTTGGTACAAACAATAGTTTGGGTGATAATGACCGCAATAATGTGGAGTTGGAAGGTGCAAACCCTCCACCACAACCTCCTCCTTGTCCTACGTACAACATGAAGGAACGGTTCATGATGTTGATGCATCAATTAGCTGCTGGCAATGCCAATCAAGCTGCCATGCCATTGCAGGTAGCGACCCTATTGAACAGGCAAGATCAACCCAGAGATCCCAATTCTTTGTATGAAAAGTTCCGAAAGAGGGGAGCCACAAAGTTTACAGGATAAGAGGATCCGTTGCAAGCAGACGAATGGCTTGTTCACACTGAGAATGTCTTCGATACCCTAACTTGTACACCAAGGCAGCAGGTAGTCCTCGCAGTATCTATGTTCAGGGATGTTGAGATACATGGTGGAAGAGTATCCGGGACCATATTAGGGCCATGCCAGATGCTACTGTATGGGAAGCCTTTAAGAGGCAGTTTAGGAAGAAGTTTATTTCCGAACATGTAACCTGCAAAAAGAAGGTAGAGTTCCTCGCCCTTCAGCAACACTCCCTGCTAGTTGCAGAGTATGTGCACGTATTCAGCCAGCTCTCTCAATTTGCTTTAGATTTGATTAACACTGAGGATAAGAAAGTAGAGAGATTCCTTGAAGGGTTAAGGCCTACTATTAAGGGACATGCTACAGTTTTCCAACGGCCAGTGCAATACGATGCTGCTGTAGCCAGAGCCTATGCTGTTAAAGAAATTGAGAAAAGCCTATTTTTAGGAGAGTCCAGGAAGAGTGCCCCGCCTTTTGCAAAAGGCCAGCAATATTCCAAAAATCAAAAAAGGGTGGTTAATGGAGCATCACGACTAATCTGCGGTGTGTGCGGGAAGGGTCATGAGACTAGTAAATGCTGAAGGTCCACGAGAACCTATTTTGATTGTGGCTCCATGGACCACCACTTGTCAGAATGCCCAAGAAGGAAAGATCCTAGCCGAGCCCCACTGTAGCAGCAGTATCAGCAGTCTTCCAAAGTAACACCACCAGCGCCTAACCGTCCACAACAGCAGGTGAGGCAAGGCCAAGGGCAGTCATGGTAGGGTTAAGGACAGCAGAAGCCAGGATAACAAAACCGACCCCAAAGGCAAGGCCGCGCCTATGCGTTGACTCATGAAGAAGCAGAAGCAGCGGAGCATGTGGTTGTAGTTAAGGTTTCTGTTTGTGACCTAGAAGCTAAAGTGTTGTTTGATTCAGGATCTTCGCATTCTTTCATTTCACCCCGATTCTCTAGCAGAATACGGGAGCCGCCAGCACAGTCACCATATGTTTTGAGTGTTATCACTCCGGTTGGCAAGAGGGTGGCTTGTGATGACTATTACCCCAGCTTTTGAGTTCTTATTGGAGAGGTCCTTCTCCCAGCGGAACTCATTGTTTTGCCCATGCACGACTTCGATGTAATCTTAGGCATGGATTGGTTGACCAAGTATATGGCCTGTCTAGACTGTTTTCGTAAGACTGTCACTGTAAAGGTGAGTGAAGATGGCTCAAGTGTTGTGTTCCAAGGTGATAAGAAAAGTTCGAACACTAGATTAATTTCAGCACTTCGAGCGGAAATACTAATTCATAGTGGTTGTGAGGGGTATATTGCCTTCATCATGGAGAAGAAAGCACCTAAGAAGTTAGAAAAATACCAGTGGTTTGTGAGTTCCCAGATGTGTTTCCTGATGAAGTACCCGGTCTTCCTTCGATTAGGGAAGTGAACTTTACGATAGAGTTAGTATCTGGTACCACTCCCATTTCTAAGGCTCCGTATAGAATGACACTAGCAAAGTTACGTGAGCTAAAGGTATAGTTGCAGGACTTATTGGATAAAGGGTTTGTTCGTCCTAGCACATCACCATGGGGGGCCCCAGTCTTGTTCGTGAAGAAGAAGGACAGCACCCTCAGAATGTGTATTGATTACAGGCAATTAAATCAGGTGACAATTAAAAACAAATATCCCCTACCTAGAATTGATGAACTGTTAGATCAATTACAGGGTGCAACCCATTTTTTCAAGATTGATCTAAGGTCCAGATATCACTAGCTGTGAGTTAGGGATCAAGATACGTCAAAAACCGCTTTCAGGACAAGATATGGGCATTATGAATTCTTGGTTATACCTTTTGGGTTAACAAATGCCCCGGCGGTATTTATGGCCTTGATGAACAAAATCTTTTCACCCTACCTTGATCGGTTTGTGGTCATTTTCATTGATGATGTGTTGGTATACTCCAAGACCAGAGATGAGCATGCAGAACATTTGAGGATTTCTCTGCAATTGTTAAGGAACCATGGACTTTTATGCTAAACTAGACAAGTGTGAGTTCTGGTTGGAACAAGTCGCCTTTTTGGGGCATATAATTTCAAAAGATGGGCTTGTAGTCGATCCAGCTAAGGTTGAGGTTATAACCAATTGGCAAAGTCCTAAAACGGTCGGGAGGTTAGAAGCTTTGTTGGCCTGGCGGATTATTATAGAAGGTTTGTGAAGGACTTTTCTAAAATAGTTGCACCTTTGACAAAATTGACTCGGAAGAATAAGCCATGCGTTTGGTCGGCTGAATGTGAGTCGATTTTCCAACTCTTTAACGAGAAACTAATCTCAGCTCCAATCTTGTCTCTACCAGAGGGAAGTGGTGGATTTGTCATCTATACTGAGGCTTCGAGGATTGGGTTAGGATGTGTACTCATGCAGAATGGAAATGTGATAGCATATGGATCTCAACAATTGAAGGAACACGAGAAAAATTATGCTACGCATGATATACAATTGGCTGCAGTGGTCTTTGTGTTGAAGTTATGGAGACACTATCTGTACGGAGAGAGATTTGAAGTCCATAGCGACCATCGTAGTCTTCAGTATCTATTTTCTCAGCATGACCTTAACATGAGACAGCGTAAATGGTTAGAATTCATAAAGGATTATGATTTTCCGATCAAATATTTTCATGGAAAAGGGAATGTAGTGGCCGATGCTTTGAGCAGGACATCAACTATTGAGATGGCAGCTATGTGCGGTGAATGGTCCTTAGTCGAAGATTTCCGAGATCTGTATGTGGAAGTTAAGTTCGTGGATGATAAGGTCATGTTAGTAGCTATGTCAGTCTTCGAGCCCACCTTAATCCAGCAAATCAAGGAGAGGCAGTTTGAAGATCCGGAGTTTGTTAAGATTTGTGACCATATATCGAAAGACCCGATTTCAGGATAGTAGATGGCATACTGTATTTTAAAGATCGGCTCTGTGTTCCAGCGGTCCAAAACCATAACTTAAAAAGGGCAATCATGACGGAAGCACATCACGCTCGATATTCCATGCACCCCGGGAGTACGAAAATGTACCGAAATTTACATGGCAGGTTTTGGTGGAATAACATGAAGCGGGATATTGCGGGCTTTGTAGCAAGGTGTCTTACTTGCCAACATGTAAAGGCTGAACATAGGAAGCCTCCCGGTCTGTTGCATCCTCTACAGATCCCTAAGTGGAAATGGGAGAATTTGACGATGGATTTTGTTTCAGGGATGCCCCGGACCAGTAAACATCATGATGTTGTGTGGGTGATTGTCGACTGACTAACAAAGTCAGCCCACTTTATTCCCATTAGGAAAGGGATGAAATTTCATGAGATGGCCAAGATCTTCATTGATGAGATTGTGCGGCTACACGGTACTCCAGTTTCAATTGTATCTGACTGAGATAGTAGGTTCGTGTCTTCCTTCTGGCAGTCTTTTCAAACATCCTTGGGTACTAAACTCAGTTTTAGCAATGCTTATCATCTGCAGACCGATGGGTAATCGGAGCATACGATACAAACCCTTGAAGATATGCTATGAGCTAGCGTGTTGAACTTCGGGAAGGAGTGGGATGAACACCTCTCTTTATGTGAATTTGCGTACAATAATAGTTATCACGCGAGCATCGGAATTGCCCCGTTCAAAGCTTTGTATGTACGTAAGTGCCATACTCCGATCTGTTGGGAAGAAATTGGAGTTAGAAGTTTCCATGGACCCTCTGTGGTTGCGGATACGGCAGAAAAAGTGCAAAAGGTGCAAGATAAATTGAAGGTTGCACGATCACGCTAGAAGAGTTAAGTAGATAACCGCCGATAGCCCTTTAAGTTCTAAGTGGGGGATAAAGTTTTCTTGAAGGTTTCCCCAATGAAGGGTACTATCAGGTTTGGACAGAAGGGCAAGCTAGCTCCGCGGTTTGTAGGACCTTTCGAGATACTAAGCAGGATTGGAGATTTAGCTTATCGATTGGAGTTACCACCCCCGCTTGCGGGAGTTCATAATGTATTTCATGTGTCGATACTTAGAAAGTACCTTTCGGATCCTTTACATGTTCTTAAGTTGGACGACATCCAAGTTGAGCCTGATGTGAGTTATGAGGAAAGACCACTTCGTATCATTGACACTAAAGAACAAGTGTTGCGTACCCGAATGATCAAATGGGTAAAGGTCCTATGGGAGCATCATGGACAGGAAGAGGCCACTTGGGAACTTAAAGACCAAATTTGGGCAAAATATCCGGAACTACTACCCGAGGTATGTCACATTCAGAGGACCAAATGATCTTAAGTGGGGGAGGATGTAAGGTTCTGAATCCCAATAATCCTAATCTACGTTAATTAATCACGTTCTATGTTAATTAAAACTTGTTAAGGTTAATCTAGTTTAAAAACGATTGGGTTTGGGTCTTGGACAGGTAGTTGAGTGGAGTTTAAACTTTACCTCAGTAGTTGAAGACCCTTTTTGTAAATTGTTCTAGCATCTTATGGACACCTCGTCAATTACTCCTTGTGTAATTTTTCATGTAGATCATCTTTCGTGTTGGGCTTGATTTGATCCGAACTCGTTTTGGGCCAACTGAGGTCCACTTGGCCTAAACTGCAATTTCATGAGAAAGCCTGGACTTGCATGTGAAATGCAGGAAAACTTGAGTTAAAAAAGGGAACTCAACGTCCCATTCTCTCTTCTTCCTTCTTTTGTTGATGGAGCTCTTCCTCTCCTTCATAAATCCTTCATCTCCCAATTTGAAGGCTACTGAGGTTGGGAGTCTTGCATGTGCTAGGGATAGTCCTCACTCATCTTCCTCTTCTTCATGGGAGTGTTTTCTTCTGTGGGGATTACCTCCTCTTCAAACTACAGCTCACTAAGGTGAGGGCTTTACTCCCATTCCATATATTAAGGCTTGTTGGGGTCAAGAAGACTCAAATCTATAACATGCATGCATTGATGCATCACATTCACCATTTATATGTTGCCATGTGAAGAACCCACTTCTCCTTGGAGGTTTTTCCCTAACCACACAACAAGAAGACTTAGGAAGGGAAAATACTGTTAAGAGGCAATAATTAGAGTTTATATGTGCTGTATGAATGATTAAGTATTGATTTTTGGGTTAGTTCTTTCAATTCTCAAATTTCAGCCCATTTTTCATTGTTTTAACTATATACAAATGTGGTATGAATTGAGTTAGGGTGTAAACATAGAGTAGGAGGGTGTGTGGGTAATGAACCCCTTCAAGGACATTATAATTAAGTCATAGGAACTCCCCACAAATTAGGTTCTGTATGGATCCCATATTGAAACTGAGCTACATAACTGACTTTAGGTTTTCTGAAGCGTACGGCGAAGCCACGGCTAAGCAGTGAGTGTTTAAAGCTCAAAGTCCCGAGAGCAACAAAACCGGCTTTTGTACTGCGGCTTACCCATGGCTGCACCGTGAAATGGACTACCGCTAAGCCGTAGCCAGCCCGTGCCCAAGCCGTAAGCTTTCTTACGGTGGACTTTTCAGAGAGCTTGAAAACCCATCTCCTTCTGCGGCTTGCACATGGCTACACCGTGAAATGCCTTACGGCGCAGCTGTAACCTCACCGTAACCTAGCCGTAGGCTTAGCACGGCTAAGCCGTAGGCTAATATACAGCTAAGTCGTAAATATGCCTAAATTTTTAACGAAAACCTGAGCCACTTGGCTAAGCCATCGCATTATACATGGCTAAGTTGTAAGAACTCAGTGAAATCCAAGATAGTATAAACTTTCACTGACCTTGGAGGACCTTAGTATTGGCACCTTTCCTACCACCACGTTGGCCAACGGTAAGTACACGTTAAAGAGAATGAGAAATTCCCGGATGATCTCCTAATGTCAAGTCATGGATGTTGGCAAAAGAAGGGGTGTCCTTTATATACACAAGGTAATACCAAGATGCGGTAACACAATGGCGCCAGATGTTTTATGAGTACATCGAGTTGAATGACCTTGGGATCATAGAATTATTTATTATAGGGGAGGCTAGTAATTCCTTTGACCCTTAGTTAATCCGAATGCATTCATATTGTTAAATACCTTGCCTCAACATGATTGTTCATGCATTCACTCACTCTCTAGTCAAACCCTGAGGCAATACAGACCTGATCTTCTAATGAGTGAGTGTCTGACAAGCCAGAGCTTCTAATGAGTGCATGCTTGCTAGCCAAAAAGTGGTATAGCCGAGGTTCGAGCCTTCGTGGCCCATATAAATATGCCTCGTTTAGTTGTCCGTCTGTATTCATGATTGATTATACCTTCAGATTGATATTCCTTATGTATGTTATGACGAGTATGATTGAAAGCATGAGAGGGGTGAATCCGAGTCGGCACCACTTAGCTTGTGCCCTATGGGGTATTATTATGTCACTACCGTAGTAGTTTACGGAGGAGTTGTCGGCACTCCTCGGGAAGCTAGCTTGATCTCCTAGCGACTCATATGTATGTATGCTCCATTTTGGGAGAATAGAGCCTTGTGGATGTCAATTGGTGTGTACTACATTTTGATTTTGATTCCTCACTTATTGTTACTCATGCACATCAAGTCTAGTAGACTATTATTACTCCTATCCAGTGTATAGTAATAAGTTCATTTGATATATTATGCTAGTTTCATATACTCAATACTTGCTTAACCGTCGTGTTAACCGTGTTACCCTTGGTAATGCAGGTACAGAATCAAATCTCAACCCGGTTGTTGACGAGCCCCCGGAGGGTACCCCAACGGTACTCGGGGTATAGATGAATGGAAGGATGGCGATGTCTTTTATTAGTCATCCTACGGAGTGCGCCGGTTCTGGAGATGTTACAGTCAAACTTTTAGTTTACCCTTGGGAATGCACAAATTGAACCTTTTGTACCCAATTTCTTTAACTAGCAGTTTGGACTGTACAACTTGTATTTAACTCTTAAGCACTGACATATATATCTATATCTATCTAAGAATATTTGAAGATATGTTTCTCTTGTTTTGCTCTTGATCCTTCAGAGTATTTCGCAGGAGTTCATTTATGACGAATTATATTCCTATGTGTGTTGGCATAGCTCACACGTTCCTGTAGAGTCTCTCTTGTAGGAATTCATGCGCAATTCATTAGGGCACGGATTACTACGGGATTACTTATCTACGTCCTGAGGCCCACTTAAATCCCCAAATTCCTAGAATCGGGGCATGACATAGGCCTAATTGCCATACATGCCAATAATTGAGAAAATAGATGAGTGCATGCAGAGAAAAGAGAGTAAGAGTCCTCTTGACCCTATTAACCCAAGAGATCAATGAATAAGAAGAGATCTTATCTTACTAGTACCTAGAGAGTAGTTTGAGATGAAAGAACCCACTAACTGTAAGTCCAACAGGGAAAAAAAGTAGAAAAGAGCTAGAGTATTGGAGTGGGTGCTTAAGTTACACATGCAAGACCTCTCTTGCCTTTTTGATGCAGAGCTGAGAAGAAAAAGAAGAAGAAGAAGAAGAAGAAGAAGAAGAAAGAAGACGAAGACACAAAAGTTGAAGTCATTGGAGTTAATCAGTCGGTGGTGCTTGGGCTTCTATAAATATACATTTTTCTGAAATTCTAAGAAAGTCCTTGTTCTATATATTTTTCAATATAAATCAAATGAAGGTCCAACGGAGTGAAATGACTTCTAATATGTTCGAGTCAAGTATGAAAGTTAACGAGCTCAACAAGACAAAGTTGATGGTGTTAAAATTATACATGTAAGACATGAAATCAAGTGTTCTAAAATTATGGAAAAGGGCTTTCATCTACTTAGGTAAGGTCAAACCCAAACCAACTACCTAACCATGACTTGAACTTGACTCACTGAACTCTATAAAACTCAACTAGACTTAGCTAAGAGAAAACCACAAGAATTAGTTAGTAATTAGAATTAATTACTTGCTAATCAAGTTTAGTTTGAGTCGGGATGTTACACAAAGTCCCTTAAACCAACATCCATGGGGAGATGCTTAACGAATAGACAACACCACATAAATGAGTCTCAACTCTCAAGACATTTCATGATGTTCAATTATTCCATTGGGCAAGTTAGTAGGGTAAGGGATCCAAAAGCTAAGGCCCTACAAAGTTTGAACAGTACCTACTTAACCCTAAGTTTCAATGACTTTAAGGCTTAGTTGTGGGTGACTTACGGCTTACCCATGGGCATCTTACAGCTTAGTCGTAAAATACATTATGGCTGAGCCATGGTTACCCAAAGTTTCCTCTGTAGTCACAATTTGACCGTCTTTTGTCTTACGGCTTAGCTGTATTTGGTCTATATTTAGGCCACGGCTTGGTTAAGGCTTAGTCGTAGTACATCCTACTGCTTAGCCGTAGCTTGGTAGTAAAATAATTCATAAAATTGTTGCTCTCTGGACCTCAAGTCGTAGAATACTTACGGCTTAGCATAAGCTTCAAATTGTCTGAGGCTGAATCAATACAGGTTCAATTTCTTCTAAGCCATATCATCTTGGTTTCCACTATAACGTCATTCTACACTTCTATTTCAAAATTAGATTTTCATCAACTTGAGAGGTACTTTATCATGCAAAGTAAGTGGCATACAAACATTAGAGTAAGGGTTGAAAATATATTAAAAATCAATTGATTTACAGGAATCATGATGTACCAACTTGTATTCAACCAAAATCTGTTTATACTTGCCTTTGTTTAGAATTCAGACTACCACTCTTGCTCGTGGCTCAACTTTGAGGAGGAAAATAGTGCACTGTACCCAAAGAATGAGGAAAAATGAGTGCATGTCCAAGAATGAGAGTCCTCTTGACTCAGGAGAGATGCAATGGGAAAAGATCTTACCCTGGGGATTGATTAGAAAGAGAGGGTGCCTAAGTCTTTCACTCCAAAGGAATGAGGAGAGCTCGAAGATGATGGAATGGGAGGTGAGAACCTTATATCACACATGCAAGCACTAAAACCTTCTGTTGTTGAGGGAAATGGTGATGAATAAGAGATAGAAGGAAGAAGAACGCTAGAGCAGAGAGAATACAGGGAGGGAAAAGCTCGAATGGCAACAGTTGAGCTTTTTTATATGAAATACTTTCTGAAGTTTATAAGAAAGTCCATATTGCTTGGGGTAATTTCAGTTTAAGTCAAATGAGGTTCTCAATTATCAGAGACAAATTCAAATACATTTGAGTCAAATGCAGAAATTGATGAGCTCAATAAGACAAACACGATGATATCAATATGAGGAATGTATAACATTAATCATGTACTCTAAAATTACGAAAAGGGGCTTTAATCTACCTAATTAAAGTTAAAACTCAACTTCACTACCTATCCGTGACCTAACATGACCCATTAAGGCAAAACAAGTTAAATCCGTCCTAATGGTACGTTAAGCATCATTATTTAGGCTAATGTCAAGGTAATTATCTAAGAACTCATATAATTAGTCACTAAACATGCTTAATAGGAAGTGGAGTGTTACACCCTCCCCCACTTAGGAATCATTCAATCATCTGAATGAAACATACTTACGCAAAGAGGTCGGGATACTATCAGCCTTTTGCTCTTCAAGTTCCCACGTGGCTTCACCTATACCATGATGCTCCTAAAGGACTTTGACCTATCGTATGGTCCTTGTACGCAGTATTTGTTCTCTCATACCCATGATACGGAGCGGGCGCTTGACGTATGACTCGTCCGGCTGGATCTGAATATCATCATACCGAATGACATGAGTAGGATCTCTAATATACTTATGGAGCATGGAGACATAAAACACATCATGAACTCCAGAGAGCTCAACTAGGAGTACTAACCAGTAAGTTAAATCACCAATTCTGCTCTTGATTTTGAACGGGCCTATATACCTTGTCTCTAATTTGTCTTTTTGGCCAAAACGAATCATACCCTTCATAGGAGAAACCTTTAGAAAACCCAATCACCAATATGAAACTCCAAATCTCTTCTACAAGTATCAGCATAGCTTTCCTGTCTTGAACGAGAAACCTTCAAAATTTCAATCGCTTTCTGGACCCTTTCTATAGTTTCAACGATAATAGTCGGTCCATGAAAATTTCTAGTTCTGACTTCTTTCCAACATACAGGGCTCCGACATTTATGTTCATACAATGCTTCAAATGGAGCCATACGAATGCTTTCATGAAAGCTATTGTTATATACAAATTCACATAATGATAGGTGCTTATCCCATTCTTTATTAAAAGTTAGAATGCCAACACGCAACATATCTTTCAATGTTTGAATAGTGCGTTCGAATTGTCCATCCGTCTGTGGATGATAAGCAGTATTGAAACTTAGTTTGGTACATGTAGCTTCTCAAAAAGCCTTCCAAAAGGATGATACAAATTTGTTGTCGCAATCGGAAACTGTGGACACTGGCTTACAGTGAAGCCTTACAATCTTGTCCATAGACTTTTGGGCCATCTCTGAAAATGTCATACCCTTCTTGACAGGAATAAAATGGGTTGACTTTGTTAGCCTATCCATAGTCACCCAAATCGCATTATTTTTCTTACTCATTTGGGGTAACCTAGAAATAAAATCCATCATGATATGTATTTATTTCTACTGAGGAATATGCAATGGGTGCAAGGAACCAGGAGGGTTTTGATGATTAGTTTTCACCTTCTGGTAGGTAAGGCACTTAGCTATAAATCCTGCCATTTCTCTTTTCATATTGTTCCACCACAACCAATCCTTTATCTTTTGGTACACCTTCTTGCTACGAGGGTGCATTGCATCCTAGCATAATGTGCACCTGTCATTAGGTTCTCCTTCAGGCCATCATGAGCCGGTACACATAATTTGTTCCTGAATTATAGAACACCATCTTCCAGTCGAGAATCTGGTCTATCTAGTATATGGTCTTTAATTCGCACTAGATTCAGATTTTCAAATTGCCTATCTTTGATTGCTTGAATTATTTAATGCAAAAAAACAACAATACTTGCAAACATTACCAAGTCGTCTACCAATTTTACTTCTATAGGCATGTCCTTGAATTCATCTTGTATGAACAAATTTGAGCTCGATAAGGCATTGAGACTCACTGTCTTCCTACTAAGAGCATCTGCCACAACATTCCATTTTCCTGAATGATATTTAATAGGGAAGTCATAATCTTTTATGAACTCAAGCCATCTATTTGCCTCATATTCAAATTATGCTGCTCAAACAAATATTGCAAGCTGTGATGATCCGAATGTATCTCATACTTTCCACCATATATATAATGTCGCCAAAGCTTCCAAGTGAACACGATATCTACTAGTTCAAAATCATGTGTAGCATAGTTCTTTTCATGTTATTTGTAACACTCCAACCTTAATTAAGCTGGTTTAGCGACTAATTGATTTTGTTATTAGCGATTTTCCAGTGACTTCATTTGGTTAATGCTGTTTTGTCTTTTTGAGTTATGTTTCAGGTCATGGATAGGTAGTTGGGTTGAGGTTAACCTGGATTAGGTAGATATGAGCCCTTTTTCATAATTTTAAACTTTATATGGGTACGTGATTCATGCATCATATTGGTGTTAGCACATGTATCTTGTCAAGTCTATTAATTGTTGTAACTGACTCGAATACAATTGAAGTCGTTTGAAGTCGTTGGTCATTCATTTAACTTATATTGAAATTACCCTAAAAA
Organism: Sextonia rubra; assembly: GCA_037013555.1. Taxonomy (NCBI): domain Eukaryota; kingdom Viridiplantae; phylum Streptophyta; class Magnoliopsida; order Laurales; family Lauraceae; genus Sextonia; species Sextonia rubra. Next base: position 8,569,008 of record JASUAD010000007.1, on the reverse strand, counting down.
AGTTAGACTTTCTTAGAAACCTCAAAAAATATATATATATATATCATATAAAACAGTCACCTAACCAATCGATCTTATCCTTTGTATTTTTCACTGCATGCAAGTCTTCTCCAAGTAGTCAACTTCTTCTTCTTCTCTGTTCCAACCTCTTTAAGCACTCTGCATGTCTTTCTTCTAAGCAATCCATCGTTAAGGTAAGCATTTTGTTTTCCATGACAGCATCCTTGAGTCTAGAGTACTCTTCATTCACTGCATGCACTTATTCCTTTCTCAATTCTTGCATGTATGGCTATTAGTTCTAATTATACCCATATTAAGCCAAAGGGAGGATTAATAGCTTGAAAAGCTTAATTGAAGGCAAGTATAAGCAAATTTTGGATGAATACATGTTGGTACACCTTGATTGTTATGATTCTTACAAACCTATCAAGTTTCATATGTTTTACAGCCTTACCTTCTGCTTTCACATGTTCTTGTTTCAATCTGTATGGAATTTTGTAGGTTCTGAACTGTAGGTGGAACACTGGAGTTTCAGAGTCTCTGAAGTTTATGGCTAAGCCATATGTTTTCCATGGCTCCAATTCTAGAGAGTAACAAAATTTGACATTGTACTATAGCCAAGCTACATTTAAGCCTTAGGATGTACTATAGCTGAGCCGTGACCTAGCCGTGATCTAGCCGTAAGTCATGTTACGGTTTGAAAACCTAAGAGTATGAAAAATTGAAAATCTTTTACGGTTAAGCTACAGTCAAGCCGCACAATGTCCTATGGCTAAGCTGTAGCCACACCTTGGCCTCATCGTAGAACAAACACAGCTAAGCTGTAAGATAATCCACGGTTCAACCGTAAATACGGGAGAATCTAGGTAACTACAGTTGAGCCGTAATGTATATTACAAATAAGCTGTAAGATGCCTACGGCTAAGTCGTTAAGTCACTCACGGCTAATCGTAAGGCCATTAAAAACTAAGGTTAATTTAGGTACTATTAGGAGACCTTGTATGGCCTTAATTCTTGGATCCCTTTTATTCCATTGACTTGTCCAATGGAATGCCTGAATATTATGAAGAGTCTTGAGAGTTGAGACTCCTTCATGTGTGTTGTCTAGTTATTAAGCGCCTCTCCATAAGTGTTGGTTTAAGGGACTTTAATACACCTCCCCGATACAATGTAACACCAAAAGAAAGACAACTGTGTATTGAATAATTTAAAACTACATCATTATGCACAGTTAGAAATAATGGATGACTAGATTAGGGTTGGCTAGTAAAATCACCTTGGTTCTATTAAATTGAATTGCATAGCATGTTGAATTATGGTTATTGCTTCCTAATCTTCCAATGATGATTTGAATTGCATGACCATCTCGCAATTGTTTCTATTTGTGTTGTTTTGTGATATACATTTTCTATTGACCTTGACATTGAATTGAATACAAATGAATTTAGTATGACAATATTACACGCATGATTTGAATGTATTTTGTATGCTACCATCCTTCCTCAACAAATGAATCACTCAAATTCACATATATGAAATGATCGAAATGGTCTGGCTCTACTTAGCGTCAACCTTATGATATCCGGCGGGGTTGACTTTGGTGTAACATATTTGTTGCCGCTGCAGTGGGCTTTTGGTGGGGCTTTCAGAATCCAGGAACTAGAGATCCATTTGTACCCTGGCCCGATCGATGGTGTTCTTAACGCATAGATCCCTAAAAGGAGGATATGGCAAATGTAATTGCTACATAGTACTGTATTTTTGTTCATTGAATCTTATAACATCCTCTATTTAAATGTACGATTTGCTTAGTATGCTAAATTAAAACTCTATCTATGATCACCTATTAAAGATCCTTGTAGATACAACTCTATCTCGTGAAATGATATGACCTAGAAAAGCTATCTACTTAAGCCAGAAATCATATTTCTCCAACTTCGCATACAGTCGATGTTCTCTCGGCAATTGTGATGATCTTCTTAAATGGTCTGCATCTGCTGTCTTTGAGTATACTAAGATATCATCAATGAAGACTACAATGAATTGATCCAAGAAAGGAGAGAAGACCTATTCATCAAAACCATAAACACAACAGGTGCATTAGTCAATCCAAACGGCATCACGAGGAATTTATAATAGTCATACCTTATTCTAAAGGTTGTTTTAACAATGTTATCTTCCTTAACTCTTAATTGATGATAATCCGATCGCAAGTCAATCTTTGAAAAATACGCAGCACCATAGAGTTGATTAAACAACTCGTCAATATGCAGCAGTGGGTACTTATTCTTAATGGTTATTTTGTTCAGCTGTCGGTAATAAATATACATCCAAAAAGTTTTATCCTTTTTCATTACAAACAACACCGAGACTCTCCACGGTGATACATTATGGTGTATGAAACCCTCATTAATCAAATCCTGCAATTACTTTTTCAACTCCAGTAATTCTGCAGGAGCTATATGATACGGAGCTTTGCTAATCGGTGCTATGCCTGATACAATTTCAATAGAGAATTCGATGTCTCTAATTGGAGGTAACCCTAGGACTTCATTGGGAAATACGTCCAGGAAGTCGCATATAATCGAAATCTCCTCAAGCTTTTTAAGCTCCTTCTTTTTAGAGATAAAGACAATGAAGCCTTCGCAACCCTGATGTATCATCCTATCCACTTTGAATGCGGAGATGATGCACTTAGATATGTTCTTCTTAATCCCTTCAACATGGAATTCGTTACCTAGATCGAAAGTATCGTCCTATTGTAACAATTTACACGGGCACGCTATCTCGCCAACCAATTCATGCCAAGGATGACGTCGAAATCTAGCATAGACAGTATGATCAAGTTAACTAGGAGTTGACGACCCTCGATCCGAACATCGCATTGAGGGTTGTATAAACTACACTCCACTCTCTTGCCTATAGGAGCGGACACCATCAATACATACGGTAGCGGCTTAGGCGGCTTTCGTAGCTTAACAGTAAAATGGGGCACTACATACAAATGTATAGACCCCGAGTCAAACAATACTTGTGCTTTTTCATTAGCTATAGGGATAATACCTTCAACCACATCAGCGTTTTTAGCACTCTCATGAGTAGAGGCATAAGCATGGGCATTCTAGCGATTTTGCTTCTAGCCTTGACGTGATTACTGTGGTTTACCTTGAGAAGTGGGTGCGGCAGGTCCTGATTGCTAGATGGGCTTGTACTTGGGACATTGAGTCATCTGATGCTCCATTGAGCCACAAGTCAGATAAGCTCCTATATTTCTCCAGCATGCCTCTGTTCAATGTGACTTACCACAAAAGCCACACTTCAAAATTGTTTTACTCAGACTATTTTAACCACGCATAATCTTCTTCTGTGCTTGCCCCTTAGCACCAAAGGATGTATTTCTTTTGGGGTCCATAGCTCTTTTCTCATGAGCATTTTCCTCCGTGGAGTAACCTCTATCTACCGCATCATCAAATGTAGTTGGTCTTTAGAAAGCTGTAACATAATCTTTGTACATGGGATTTAGTCCATTGATAAACTTGTTAACCTTTTCTCCTTCGTTATTGATAATATCTTTTGTATATTGAGACAACCGAGTAAAGGGATTGATCACGCTCGAAAATGTGATCTGAAATGCAACGGATTTGAGTCCAACATTCACATACTTCAAGCATTAAGAAGAATGAGAAATAACTACGGTTCATCATTATTTTTCCTTTGTTTGCATGGGTTCAAATGTTCTGACCGTAGGGATGCAGGTTGTTTACTAGCTCTAAAACATTTACAACCCCTCCCTCTAGTCTCAGATGTGATTTAAATCCGGAATTTAGAAGAAAGTACATGAAAACTGAAGAAAAATGTAAGAAATGAAATACAAGGGAGAGTGATCGTGACCAACGGTCACTAGCCCTTTGCCAGTGACCATGGATAGCAGAAAGTGGCCGTAATGTCCACCATTTGCTTTTTTTTTCTTCTATTTCACTTCTGTAACACTTCTAGGAGCATTCAGTGACCTTCAAGAAGGCTGAACTTGACCGTAGAATCACTCAAAACTTTTGGTAATAATCACTTTTGGTTACGGACTATTTTTTATGCAAAACCGAAGATGGTGCTGTGTACAAGCAAAGTGAAGCCAAAGTTATATCATTTCAAACCTATGATTTTCAAAGGACATAATAAAGTCGAGAGAGGCCTGTTCAAAACTTTTGGGATGACTCCAAAACCCTCCTAAGTGAGAAAAACAAAGGAATTGATTTCCATCCTTTGTGTGCTTGATAGCACTCAAACATTGTCTTCTATATGCTCCTCCCCCTTCTTTGAACCATTTTTCACCTTAAGCAAGTGAAGTAAGTGAGAAGGAGAAGAAGAAGTAAGTTGGGAGAAGTTGGAGTGCCTTGTGAATGGCTTCTTGGAAGTTGTCTCTGAAACTTCAAGAATTGTTATCTTTCTCTGTGTTTATCTCTATCCCTTTTTCCAAATGACAAACATCCTCTTTTATAGACCTTAGCAGTGATTATGGGAAGTTAAAGGGAGTATTGGAAGTTAAAGTTTGAAAAGAAGTAGAGAGAACTGCTAGAAACTACAAGAACTACTCCATGGATGTTAGTGACAGCAACCGCGGTCACTCCCAAGTCCTGTTTTTGGACTTTTGCACATATGTTCCGTTTTCGCCTGTTTGGGGCCCAAACGATGTACAATCTTCATGAAACTTGGGGAATAATTTTTGAAACTATTTTGAGTGTGTTATGGAAATTTCAACTTGTTCTGACCCTCTGAATTTAGTCAACTCCCCCATTGATTTTTTTTTTAATGAAAATGGGCCTTTGTTTCAGCTGTTTGGGGCCCAAAAGACCTTGGTTTGGTTTAAAACTTGGAGCGATTGATATCAAGGGTATCTTGGAATGTTGTAACACTCCGATCCCCTTTGAGCCGGATTCGTGGCTCATTAGCGTGTTTTTCTATTGTTTTATTCTTTTGGACTTGGTTTTGGGCCTTGGATAGGTAGTTGAGTAACCTTTGACCTGAGATAGGTAGTTCTAAGCCCTTTTTCGTAATTTTGCGTTTGCTTTGCTTGCATCATCTTTGCATCATCTTGGTGTCAGCACGTGTATTTTATTGAGCTCGTCAATTGCTGTAACTGTGTCAGACCCATTTGGAGCCAATTGGAGGAGTTGGACCCCCGTGTGACTTGATTTGTAAATAACCGAAACTTACCGGACTTTGACTTAAACTCCAGAACTTATATAAATGAGTCAGCTCCCAGGTGTCTCTCTCCCTGCTCATTTGGCTTCAACGTGCATGCAAGGAGAGCTCCACGTTTTCTCTTCCACTCCTTCTCCCCTCTTCATTCTCTTCTTCGGTCTTGGTTGGTGTTGGGAGCTTGCACCCATCTTGATTTGGGTTTCCTCTTCTCTCTCATCTCTGTCTATTGCTTGAGGTAAGTGGGTTTTGGATTCTTCCTCTCCAATTGGATTCCTTCACCAAGCTCTGTATGTTTCCTACAGCTCATGCATGGTTTATTTCTTTGATTTGCTTTGATTTTAGTTGATTTGGAGCTTGATTCATTGGATTGACAGAGTTTGAGGCAAGTATAAGTACAGGCTTTGATAACACATATGGGTGTTTTGTTTGATTGCTTTGATTCCCTCTTATTCTTTGTATAGAATTGTTTTACAGCCAATTTTTGTGAATTTGGAACCTCTGTAACTTGTTTTGAGATGTTTCTGTACCAAATTTCAGTTTCTGTACTCAGCCCGAATTCGTGTTCTGTATTGCACGGCTAAGCCGTAAGTTTCTACGGCTCATGTTCCAGAGACTTGAAATTTCGATTTTGTTCTACGGCTAGGCTACGGCTGAGCCGTAAATTGTCCTACGGCTGAGCCGTAAGCTAGCCGTGACCCAACCGTAACCCAGCCGTGAATTAAATCTCTGATCAGTCGAAACTTTTCCAATACAGTACTCCTACGGTGTGGCTACGGCTAAGCCGTGAAATGTTACGGCCAAGCCGTGGATTGGTCTACGGCTAAGCCGTATACTGATTGTAGCTCAGCCGAAAAAGGTATCAGATCAGAGGTGGATGATGACCAGTTTAGCTGTGTTTTGAATGGAACCAAGGTGAAGCCGTAGTGCATATTACGATGAGCGCGTAAGATGTCTTCGGCTCAACCATAGGTCCCTCATGGCTAAACCGTTAGGCATGGCAATTCTGAATATAACTTAGGATAATGGTGAGACTTGTAGGGCTCAAATACAGGTTAACCACCCATGTAAACCGGCCCAATGGATTATTTGGATCGCATGAATAGTCTGTTAGGCTGTGACTCATTCATGTGAGCGTTGATTCTCTGTTAAGCACCTCCCCATGGGTGTTGGTTTAAGGGACTTCGATGCACATAAGGATTACATTGCAACACTAGGATGGCAACGGTGCATCGAATAACTTAAAACTACATCAACATGCAAGGTTAGTGACAGTGAACAACTAGATTAGTATTGGCCTGTAATGAACCTTGACTCCGTATTAATCTGAGATGCATTGCATATTGTTTACAGCTTTGCCCTCTGTTCTGGCAACCTATGTCTATGCATTCCGCAGTCACTTTGCTTTCATTCTATATATCTGTTTTATTCTTCGTTCTGCACTACGCTTTGATCTATGCTGTGCTTTGACTTAATCTATGTTCTGATTTGTATTTTGGCTATGCTTTGTATATTTCTGGCTTTGTATATTTTGGGTATTCCCTGGTGGCTCTGCCCAGAGATTAACACGTGAGGATAAGATCCGGTCTTTGCCATCGGTGAGTCCAAAGCGGATAATCTCCCTTCTTTTAGATTTGATTTGATTGGTATTAGTCTGGCTCTACTCAGCCTCAGCCCTAGGATGCCCGACGGGGTTACCTCTGGCTTAGATCTCTGTATCTCTGTATCACTGCAGTGTCGCTTTGTCTTGGGACCCCGGAACCCAGGAAACCGAGACCCACTTGTACCCTTGGCCCGGTCAGTGGTGTTCTCATCTGCTCTGCTTTGCTCTCTATTGGAGAGAATATGGTTAACGTAGTAGCCACTTAGTTCAGTATTTCTATACTTTGATTCCCTTGTCATGCTTTAATTCTATGCACGATTTGCTTAGCATACTAAGATGAAACTCTGTATTTAATCTTCTGTCATTATTTTATTCACTTTGATACTATGAGTGTTTCATCCTTGTTACTTGTATTTGCTGGATCGTTGTATTCGTTTGTGTTGTCTGTGGTGTTGCAGGCACAGATCCCTTGCCCAGCTCCCCGGCGGTCGAGGAGGCTGCAGGGCCGAGTGTAGAGGCACCCTCCGGTTTGGCAGAGTGGGCCTGATCACCTCTGCCGAGTGCGTGCATGCATATCAGTGGCCTAGTTGTTTGGTTTTGGTTTTTGAGATTTTGTATTCTTGGCACTTTGGACTTTGGACTCTGTATATTTGTACATTTTTATTTTGTCGTGTACTTAGACTTGTATTTGGTTTTCCAGTATTGTAATTATCTTTGTCGTTTTCCGTTCCGCATCTGTTTTGGCTTCCGCTATTTTCCTTTGTCGCTTGCTATGATATGTACAGCTTCCGCGTACGCTTAGTTCGCACGTGTTAGATCCCTTGTGTGCGTGTATCTGGACTGGGTTTGGATTTACGTGCACGGGAGTACGTGTGTCACTAGTTTAGCTTTTCGCTAACTCCCGATTTCTGGGCCCGGGTCGTGACATACGTATTGTATGGTATCAGAGCATGCTAGTTATAAGCATGTAGGCATCTAAGATCGTGGTGAGATAACGCTATCAACTATTGGACTCGAAATCTAATTTGTTGACTTTTGGGATTTGACTAACTCAGGGCATTTTATACTTGTGTGCTGTGTTTCTTTCTTTTTTTTCAGGATGGCATCAGGATCAGGATCTCGGGATGAGAATCAACAGGGCCATAACGGTGATAGTGGATCGTTACCCCCACATATCAGTAGTGAGGAGCGCATGATGATGATGATGCAGTCTATGCAGTCATTGCAGGCCCAGATGGCATCCATGGTAGATAGGCAGAGTCAGGTAACCGCAGCAGCATCACCTCGTATAGATCAGCAAGTGATCTTCCAGCCCAAGGAAGCAGACCCAAATGCTCTTTTTGACAAGTTCCGTAAGCGAGGGGCGACTGAGTTCCATGGGATAGAGGATGCATTGCAGGCTGAGCAATGGTTGGAGCAGACTGAAGAGCTTTTTGATACAATTGTGTGCAGTAACAAACAGAAAGTGGTTCTCACAGCCTCTATGCTTCGGAGTGTAGCCAAGACATGGTGGAGGAGTGTCAAGAGCTCATTCCAGACTATGCCCAGTGCCACAGTTTGGGAGACCTTCAAGCAGCAATTCCGCCGGAAGTTCATGCCTCTTCATATTCAGCGAGCCAAGGAAGTGGAATTCTTCAACCTTCAGCAGAGACAGATGTCAGTTGCAGATTATGTACACAAGTTTACAGAGTTGTCTCACTTTGCAGAGGACATGGTGAACACGGAGCATAAGAAGGTGACTCGCTTTGTCAACGGCCTGAATCCGAGGCATAAACGCCACGTAGTTGCATGTATGTGGCCGGCTACCTTGGATGACGCTATTGACAGGGCCTATGATGCAGAGGCCATATTTGAGGAAGAGCGAACGGAGGTTAAGAGGGCGGCAGGTTCCAGTGGCAGAAGTCAGTTTCAGAAGAAGTTCAAGGGTAAGCAGGGCAGTTCGAGCAGTACGCAGGTGGTTTGTGGTCACTGTGGGAAGGATCACCCTACTGACAGATGTTGGAGGAAGAGTGGGGCTTGTTTCGGTTGTGGCTCTACGGATCACAAGCGGGCCCAATGCCCGAAGTTTCAGTCCTCTCCACAGACGAGATATGCAGGATCTACAGCACAGGGCAAATCTCAGCCAGCTCGCTCAGCTCAGAAGCAGAACCGCCAGACAGCCCGAGCTTATGCTGCTACGCATGAGGGCGCGGATGAAGCTACGGTCGTGGAAGGTAAAATTTTAATTTTTGATGCTGAAGCTTTAGCCTTGTTTGACTCCGGGTCTACGTGTTCGTACGTAGCACCCCATTTTGCTGTGCAGCTTCGACAGCAACCCACACCACTTCCATACTTGTTACTAGTATCCACTCCGGTTGGTAAACGGGTGGAGTGCAGTGTCTTCTACCCTCAGTGTGATGTGCGGATAGCTAGTCATCAGCTCCCGGTAGACCTCGTGTTGCTCACGACACTGGATTTTGATGTGATTCTTGGTATGGACTGGCTTGCAAGATATCATGCGTGTATCAACCGCTACAGCAAAGCTATCTATTTTGATTTGGGCAGCGGATTTCGATTTGAGGGCAGCCAAACGAAGTGCCCAAGGCGTGTGATATCTGCTTGTAAAGCAGATAGGATGCTTCGTAGGGGATGTGAGGGATTTCTTGCGTTCATCTCAGAAAAGAAGGATCAGCGACAGCTCAGTGAGATCCCAGTAGTCAGCGAGTTTCCGGATGTTTTTCCGGAGGATGTGCCAGAGTTGCCTCCAGTTCGAGAGGTAGAGTTCTCGATCGACGTGATGCCAGGTACAGCACCCATCAGTAGAGCTCCAGATCGTATGGCACCTGCAGAATTGCTGGAATTGAAGAAACAGTTGCAGGATCTGTTGGATAAAGGGTTCATATGCCCAAGTGTTTCACCTTGGGGAGCTCCTGTATTGTTTGTTAAGAAGAAGGATGGCAGTTTCCGGATGTGCATTGACTACAGGCAGTTGAACAAAGTGACTATCAAGAACAAATATCCATTGCCTAGGATCGATGAGTTGTTCGATCAGCTTCAGGGTGCAGCTTACTTCTCGAAGATTGACTTGAGGTCAGGGTATCACCAGCTCAGGGTGAAAGATGAGGATGTTCCTAAGACAGCTTTCAGGACTCGGTATGGACACTACGAGTTCCTTGTCATGCCATTTGGTTTGACGAACGCACCCGCAGCTTTTATGGCATTGATGAACAGGGTGTTTACTTCCTTTTTGGACCAATTTGTTGTGGTTTTCATAGATGACATATTGGTCTATTCGAAGACTGCTGAGGAACATACAGACCATCTGAGGAAAGCATTACAGCTGCTTAGAGATCACAAGTTGTATGCAAAGTTGTCTAAGTGTGATTTCTGGTTAGAGCAAGTTGCATTTCTGGGTCATAAGATTTCTAGAGATGGATTGATGGTGGATCCCGCTAAGATTGAGGCAGTAGTCCATTGGCCCCGTCCTAGATCAGTGACAGAGATTCGGAGTTTTCTGGATTTGGCGGGATATTACCGCAAGTTCGTACAGGACTTCTCGAAGATTTCAGCCCCGCTGACTCAGTTGACTCGGAAGAAGGTTCCATATGAGTGGACAGAGAAGTGTGAGCATAGTTTTCAGATGTTAAAAGAAAAGCTCACTACGGCGCCAGTGTTGACTCTCCCGGATGGTAGTGAGGGATTCGTGATTTATTCCGATGCTTCTCGAGTTGGACTAGGCTGTGTACTGATGCAGAATCAGAAAGTGATTGCCTATGGATCCAGACAGCTGAAAGAGCATGAGAAGAACTATGCCACACATGACTTGGAGCTAGCAGCCATTGTATTTGCACTGAAGTTGTGGCGGCATTACTTGTACGGTGTGAAGTTCGAGGTCCATTCCGATCATCACAGTCTGCAGTACCTGTTTGACCAGCATGACTTGAATATGAGGCAGCGAAGGTGGTTGGAGTTCATCAAGGACTACGATTTTCCGATCAAGTACCACCCAGGCAAGGGGAATGTAGTTGCGGATGCACTTAGCAGGAGGACAGACAGTCTTCAGGTGTTGGCAGGATTTTATATGCTTGTGCATGATCAGCCTGTTGAGGTTCGGATGGTAGGCGAATTGGTGACATTAGCTACTACCGTCGTGTTTCAGCCTGAGGTAATTCAGCAGATCAAGGATCGCCAGTTTGAGGACCCCCTTCTGGTGAAGTTCAGAGATCGGATTACAGATCGACCTGATTTCAGCCTGGTAGATGGAGTTTTGTACTTCAGGAATAGATTGTGTGTTCCCGCTGTGGATGAGCTGAAAGAAAAGTTGATGACAGATGCGCACGATGCCCGATATGTGATGCACCCAGGGAGTACGAAGATGTACCGGAACTTGAAAGAAAGATTTTGGTGGAACAATATGAAGCGGGAGATCGCAGGGTTCGTAGCTCGATGTTTGACCTGTCAGAGGGTGAAAGCTGATCATCAGCGACCTCCAGGATCATTGCATCCACTACACACTCCGCAGTGGAAGTGGGAGCACATTACCATGGATTTCGTCTCCGGTTTTCCGCCGACCAACAGAAAGAACAATGAGATCTGGGTAATAGTGGACAGATTGACGAAGTCAGCACATTTCATTCCGTTCAAGAAAGGGATGACATTCACAGAGATGGCCAGGAAGTTTGTTGATGAGATAGTCAGATTGCATGGCACTCCAGTATCGATTGTGTCTGATCGCGACAGTCATTTTGTGTCTTCATTCTGGAGAGCATTTCAGGAAGCTATGGGCACAAAGCTGAGTTTTAGTACGGCATACCACCCTCAGACTGACGGACAGTCGGAGCGTACCATTCAGACATTGGAGGATATGCTCAGAGCCAGCGTGCTGAACTTTGAGAAAGAATGGGATATGCATCTGGCACTGTGTGAGTTTGCCTACAACAACAGCTTCCACGAGAGCATTGGTATGGCACCTTATGAAGCTCTGTACGGACGCAAGTGCAGGACTCCAGTGTGCTGGGAGGAAGTTGGAACAAGAAGTTTCCATGGTCCGACAATTATTGCTGAGACGACAGAGAAAGTGCAGAAGGTGATAGAGAATTTGAAGGTTGCTCGATCCAGACAGAAGAGCTATGAGGATACTCGGAGGAGACCTTTGGCATTTCAAGTCGGAGAGTGGGTGTTCCTTAAAGTTTCTCCGATGAAGGGCACGGTGCGGTTTGGTCAGAAGGGCAAGTTAGCTCCGAGATATGTAGGACCGTTTGAAGTCAAGAGCCGAGTTGGAGATTTAGCCTATCGGTTGACGCTTCCAGTCGAGTTCTCCGGTGTTCACGATGTATTCCATGTGTCGATGCTCCGTAAGTATGTCCCAGATCCGAGCCATGTGATTTGCTACGATGACATTCAGATTCAGCCTAATGCCACTTACGTTGAGCGTCCGCTTCGCATCGTTGGGACACGAGAGCAGATTCTCCGTACCAGGACCATCAGATGGGTTAAAGTGTTGTGGGAACATCATGGTCCAGATGAGGCTACATGGGAGCTAGAGGAGCAGCTAGCGCTAAGTACCCACAGCTCTTTGCGCAGGTAGGTAGTCATTCCGAGGACGGAATGATTCCTAGTGGGGGAGGATGTAACACTCCGATCCCCTTTGAGCCGGATTCGTGGCTCATTAGCGTGTTTTTCTGTTGTTTTATTCTTTTGGACTTGGTTTTGGGCCTTGGATAGGTAGTTGAGTAACCTTTGACCTGAGATAGGTAGTTCTAAGCCCTTTTTCGTAATTTTGCTTTTGCTTTGCTTGCATCATCTTTGCATCATCTTGGTGTCAGCACGTGTATTTTATTGAGCTCGTCAATTGCTGTAACTGTGTCAAACCCATTTGGAGCCAATTGGAGGAGTTGGACCCCCGTGTGACTTAATTTGTAAATAACCGAAACTTACCGGACTTTGACTTAAACTCCAGAACTTATATAAATGAGTCAGCTCCCAGGTGTCTCTCTCCCTGCTCATTTGGCTTCAACGTGCATGCAAGGAGAGCTCCACGTTTTCTCTTCCACTCCTTCTCCCCTCTTCATTCTCTTCTTCGGTCTTGGTTGGTGTTGGGAGCTTGCACCCATCTTGATTTGGGTTTCCTCTTCTCTCTCATCTCTGTCTATTGCTTGAGGTAAGTGGGTTTTGGATTCTTCCTCTCCAATTGGATTCCTTCACCAAGCTCTGTATGTTTCCTACAGCTCATGCATGGTTTATTTCTTTGATTTGCTTTGATTTTAGTTGATTTGGAGCTTGATTCATTGGATTGACAGAGTTTGAGGCAAGTATAAGTACAGGCTTTGATAACACATATGGGTGTTTTGTTTGATTGCTTTGATTCCCTCTTATTCTTTGTATAGAATTGTTTTACAGCCAATTTTTGTGAATTTGGAACCTCTGTAACTTGTTTTGAGATGTTTCTGTACCAAATTTCAGTTTCTGTACTCAGCCCGAATTCGTGTTCTGTATTGCACGGCTAAGCCGTAAGTTTCTACGGCTCATGTTCCAGAGACTTGAAATTTCGATTTTGTTCTACGGCTAGGCTACGGCTGAGCCGTAAATTGTCCTACGGCTGAGCCGTAAGCTAGCCGTGACCCAACCGTAACCCAGCCGTGAATTAAATCTCTGATCAGTCGAAACTTTTCCAATACAGTACTCCTACGGTGTGGCTACGGCTAAGCCGTGAAATGTTACGGCCAAGCCGTGGATTGGTCTACGGCTAAGCCGTATACTGATTGTAGCTCAGCCGAAAAAGGTATCAGATCAGAGGTGGATGATGACCAGTTTAGCTGTGTTTTGAATGGAACCAAGGTGAAGCCGTAGTGCATATTACGATGAGCGCGTAAGATGTCTTCGGCTCAACCATAGGTCCCTCATGGCTAAACCGTTAGGCATGGCAATTCTGAATATAACTTAGGATAATGGTGAGACTTGTAGGGCTCAAATACAGGTTAACCACCCATGTAAACCGGCCCAATGGATTATTTGGATCGCATGAATAGTCTGTTAGGCTGTGACTCATTCATGTGAGCGTTGATTCTCTGTTAAGCACCTCCCCATGGGTGTTGGTTTAAGGGACTTCGATGCACATAAGGATTACATTGCAACACTAGGATGGCAACGGTGCATCGAATAACTTAAAACTACATCAACATGCAAGGTTAGTGACAGTGAACAACTAGATTAGTATTGGCCTGTAATGAACCTTGACTCCGTATTAATCTGAGATGCATTGCATATTGTTTACAGCTTTGCCCTCTGTTCTGCCAACCTATGTCTATGCATTCCGCAGTCACTTTGCTTTCGTTCTATATATCTGTTTTATTCTTCGTTCTGCACTACGCTTTGATCTATGCTGTGCTTTGACTTAATCTATGTTCTGATCTGTATTTTGGCTATGCTTTGTATATTTCTGGCTTTGTATATTTTGGGTATTCCCTGGTGGCTCTGCCTAGAGATTAACACGTGAGGATAAGATCCGGTCTTTGCCATCGGTGAGTCCAAAGCGGATAATCTCCCTTCTTTTAGATTTGATTTGATTGGTATTAGTCTGGCTCTACTCAGCCTCAGCCCTAGGATGCCCGACGGGGTTACCTCTGGCTTAGATCTCTGTATCTCTGTATCACTGCAGTGTCGCTTTGTCTTGGGACCCCGGAACCCAGGAAACCGAGACCCACTTGTACCCTTGGCTCGGTCAGTGGTGTTCTCATCTGCTCTGCTTTGCTCTCTATTGGAGAGAATATGGTTAACGTAGTAGCCACTTAGTTCAGTATTTCTATACTTTGATTCCCTTATCATGCTTTAATTCTATGCACGATTTGCTTAGCATACTAAGATGAAACTCTGTATTTAATCTTCTGTCATTATTTTATTCACTTTGATACTATGAGTGTTTCATCCTTGTTACTTGTATTTGCTGGATCGTTATATTCATTTGTGTTGTCTGTGGTGTTGCAGGCACAGATCCCTTGCCCAGCTCCCCGGCGGTCGAGGAGGCTGCAGGGCCGAGTGTAGAGGCACCCTCCGGTTTGGCAGAGTGGGCCTGATCACCTCTGCCGAGTGCGTGCATGCATATCAGTGGCCTAGTTGTTTGGTTTTGGTTTTTGAGATTTTGTATTCTTGGCACTTTGGACTTTGGACTCTGTATATTTGTACATTTTTATTTTGTCGTGTACTTAGACTTGTATTTGGTTTTCCAGTATTGTAATTATCTTTGTCGTTTTCCGTTCCGCATCTGTTTTGGCTTCCGCTATTTTCCTTTGTCGCTTGCTATGATATGTACAGCTTCTGCGTACGCTTAGTTCGCACGTGTTAGATCCCTTGTGTGCGTGTATCTGGACTGGGTTTGGATTTACGTGCACGGGAGTACGTGTGTCACTGGTTTAGCTTTTCGCTAACCCCCGATTTCTGGGCCCGGGTCGTGACAAATGTCCATCCAAATCTCATGTAGTATGGATTTGTGGAAGCAGAATTTCAAAGAGCAACCCATTTGCGGCATGTTTTAAGTCACTATTCACTTCACACTGTGGGTAGCTAGTTTGTTTCCTATCTGAACAGTGTTCAATTAACTTGAAACTTTGAAAAATTCATTTTGAACATATTTTACATCTTTATTCCAAATCTCATCAGCTTTGACTCCTTGGAAGTAGGATTTTGGCCAGTGACCTCCATGGCTTGGGGGTCACTAACCTCTAAGCTGACATGCAATAAAAAAAGGACCAGACGAAATTCTCTTGACTTGAAAATTTGTAAAATCTCCCTTGAATATGACTAAAGCTTTGTGCCCAAATTTTGTCAATTTTGAATATCGGGAAGTAGAACTTTGGTCAGTGACCCCATGACTTGGGGGTCACTAACCCAAAGTTGACATGTTTATAGACTTTGGGTCAAATGATATCCGTTTGACTTGAAATTTTGTAGAGCCTCCTTTGAGCATAATTTGAACTTCCTCCAACAATTTCAGGTAATTTGATCTTCGTGAGGTGTCACTTTGCACAGTGACCCCACAGAGCTTAGTAGATAACTATCTGAATTGATTTTGGGTCCAAATGATGTCCAAATACTCTGAAACTTTGAGGGATAGTCTTTGAATGTACTTGAAGGTATTCCACTAAGTTTGAGCCTGTTCTGACATGTAGAAGTGTCAATTTCCACAGTGACCCCCAAGGAGCAGGTAAGCAGTTATTGAAGCTTGGTTTGAGCCCTTGAAACTTGGTTTGAGCTGAGATGAAGTTATGCTTTGAAATTTTGAAACATCATTCCTAAGCATATTTTGGAGTTTCCATGAGAGTTTCAGCTACTCTGGTAACCTAGAAGTTTGAGTGTGTTTAATGATCCCTAGTTTTTTAGCCAATGAGCCTTGAATTTGGTGTTTAGTGAGTTGAGTGAGTAAATGAACTTCAGTAACTCTGAAGGTTGAAATGCTGCATTTTGGGCACATTTGAAATCTTTTGAGTGGATTGCACCAACTCTAAACATTTGGATGTATACTTGTCATTCCACTATTCCAAGGTTTATGTACCCTTGGTCTGGAATTTGCTTGTAATATCTTCACTGCAACATTTGTTACTTTTTTTATATGGGTCAATAGGTATGTACATAATCTGCCACCGACATTTGTTGTTGTTGTAATGCTAATAACTCCACCTCTTTTTCCCTCTGAACATGAGCCGGAATAAATTTCCTTTTAATCTGCTTCTTGAAAGTCTCCCACGCTATAGCACCAAGCATATCCTTATACGAGTCTTTCACACTCTTCCACTAAGTTTTAGTCATATCGCAAAACATAGAAGCGTTGAGCAGGACCTTTTGCCTATTAGTGCAAACAACCGTGTCAAACATATTAGTAGTATGCTGTAATCATTTATTTGCTTGTAGAGCATCTTCCTTGCCATGAAATTTCGTTGCACCTTTCTTCCTAAACTTTTCATATAGAGCATTAGGGTCATTTTCTATAGGTTGAAACACCACTTATTGCTCTACATGCGGTGGGAATGATGGTTGACTCTATCGTTCCGCTATAGAAGCCATTTGTGCTTGTAAAGATTGCATAGCTTGCATTTGCGCTTATATAGCTTGAGACTACACATGAATTGCTTGCATTACTGTCATAAAACGGTCTTCTGTATTAGAAAGTGGCTGTTGAGGAGTAGATCTACTAGTCTCTAGGAGTGGATTCATGTTAACCTCATTATTGTTATTAGTACCTAATCCAGATGCCATTTTTTGTAGCAAAAAAAATTATCTTAATTTAAAAATACATTTATAAACATATTCAAACTATAGAGTCAAATAGTTGATATATGCTTAATTCCATCGTATCCTCACCACGTTCTTACATGCTTAAGAAATTTGAAATGACTATTTTATGCTCTGATACCATACTTTACGTATGTATGTCATAACCCGAGCTTAAGAATTTGGACATTAGGATTAAAACCTAAAAAGTGACATACGTACTTCTGTGTAATTCACACTTGGACCCAAGGCTAAGCAAAATTGTACAAAGGATATTCACATTACTTACGTGTGTGAGATGCTTTTAACAAACATCTGTCCAAGCACTCAAATGCAGAAGTCTGTTAATGTCATTCATGAAACAAGAGATCATAACACCAACTAAAACACATCTATATATATAAGAGTTACAATGAAGCATGTCTTTACAAAATAAAAGAAAGTTTCTATGCAGTTGGAAGGATTTATACAGTTTCAAAATACAAGAAGTCATGGCCTATACATGTCAAAATAAAACTAATGCAGTCACATCCGAAATAAGGCTTAAACTTGCTCTAGTCGCACTCCGGGGTGGATAGATAAAAAATGGTTTGCCATCCACTCATCTAGGTTGGAGGTTCAAAGGCTATCTCTGAATTCTTCTCGATCTTCTCAATATCGGAATTGAGATCTGAGCCTGTAACACTATAAACAACTAGTGAATAGGACTATTCAGTAAAGTATAAGCATAATTAAGGTAATGCGCATTGTATTTACAAGAATCATTAACATGTGATTATAGATGTCAATTTAGTATACTAAGCATTTTGTGCAATTGAATAATCATGCTATGAGAATCAATTAACAGAAATACTTTATTATGTGGCTACTGCATTTGTTATATCCTCCATCTAGGGATCTTTATGTTAAGAACACCATCGAGCGGGCCAGGGTACGAATGAGTCTTTTCATATATGGAGTCTAGAAGCTCCAAAGCACACTGTAGGGCCATCATTCGTTACTACGCTAAAGTTAACCCCGTCGGGTATCATAAGGTTGAGGTTGAGTAGAGCCAGACCAATTCGTTTCATTTAATTGAATTTTTAGTAATGTATGCCATTCATTCATTGAGAACAATACAAGACAATGTACATTGAATTCATTTATACAATTCGTTCATAATTAATTCTAAGCCAATGTCAATACAAAACATCTATTAAAAAACAATTCAAATAGAATCAATTGGTTCGTTCATAATTAATTCTAAGCCAATGTCAATACAAAACGTCTATTAAAAAACAATTCAAATAGAATCAATTGGTACATGATCATTTCAAATCAAAATCAATATTGAAATAATAGAAGTCAATCATAGTAATCCAATATGCTATGCAATTCGAATTAATGAAATCAAGGTAGTATCACTAACTAACACTAATCTAGTCATTTATCGTTTCTAACCATGCATGATGATGTAGTTTTAAGTTATCTGATACATAGTTATCTTTTTTTTTGTTGGTGTCACATTATATCGAAAATGTGTATCGAAATCCCTTAAACTAACATCTATGTGTAGGTGCTTAATGAATGGACAACATCAACTGGATGAGTCTCAGCCTTCAAGACTCTTCATGATGTTCAATTATTCCACTGGGCAGGTTAATAGGGTACGGGATCCAAAAGCTAGGCCCTACAAGGTCTTGAACAGTACCTACTTAATTAATCCTAAGTTTCAATGATTTTACGGCTTAGCTGTAGGTAACTTACGGCTTAGTTGTGGGTATCTTATGGCTTAGCTGTAAAATGCATTATGGCTGAACCATGGTTACCTAAACTTTCCTCCACAGTCATGGTTGGACTGTCTTTTGCCTTACGACTTAGCCGTAGTACATCCTGTGGCTTAGTCGTCGCTTGGCCGTAGAATAATTTACAAAATTATTGTTCTCTGGACCTCAAGCCGTAGAATACATATGGCTTAGCCATAAGCTTCAAATTGTCTAAGGTTGAATCAATACAGGTTTAGTTCCTTCTAAACCATATGATCTTGGTTTCCACTATAAAGTCATTCTACACTTCAATTTCAAAATTAGCTTTTCATCAACTTGAGAGGTACTTTATCATGCAAAGTAAGTAGAATACAGACATTAGAGTAAGGGCTAAAAACACATTAGAAATCAATGGTATAGGAATCATGATGTACCAATATGCATTTAACCAAAATTGCTTATGCTTGCCTTGGTTTAGAATTTAGACTACCACTTCGGCTCCCGGCTCAACTTTGAGGAGGATAATAGTGCATTATATCCTAAATAGCATGCATGTAAAGAAGAATGAGGAGAAATGAGTGCATATCCAAGAATGAGAATCCTTTTGACTTAGGAGAGCTGTAACGATAAAAGATCTTACCCTGGGGATTGATTAGAAAGAGAGGGTGCCTAAGTCTTCCACTCCAAAGGAACGGCAAGAGCTCGAAGATGATGGAATGGGAGGTGAGAACCTCATATTACACATGCAAGCACTAAAACCTTCGGTTGTTGAAGGAAATGGTGATGAAGAGATAAAAGGAGAACAACACTAAAGCAGAGAGAATATAGGGAGGGAAAAGCTCGAGTGGCAACAGTTGAGCTCTTTTATATGAAATACTTTCTGAAGTTTATAAGGAAGTTCATATTCCTTGGGGCAATTTCAGTTTAAGTCAAATGAAGTTTTCAACTATCAAAGACAGTTAAATATGTTTGAGTTAAGTACGGAAATTGACGAGCTCAACAAGACAAACACGATGACATTAATATGAGGAATGTATGACGTCAAACCATATACTATAAATTTACGAAAAAGGGCTTTAATCTACCTAATTAAAATTAAACTCAACCCAATCTAACATGAGCCAGCAAGATAAAATAAGTTAAATCCATCCTAATTGCATGTTAAACATCATTATTTAGGCTAATTCTAAGATAACTAGCTATGAACTCTTCTAATTAGTTGCTAAACATGCTTAATTGTGAATGGAGTGTTACACTTATCGCCTACATCAGGCTTGAGAGCACAATAAGATCCTGAGTTCTAAAATTCGGATCAAGCCTAAAAACGTCTCAACCCAGCCCAACTTGCGCCATGAACACCCCTGACCTTTCAATAGAACATTCTATAGCACTAATGCATGAGTAGATTGCCATGCTTTCCTTGACTGGGGCACCCCACCAAATTGATCAGGTCATTTAGAAAGGTTGGTGGGTCATTTAACGGGACTTAATTTGTTGTTAAAGCGTCTATGTTTGTCGTTGACTAACGGAACTCTCACGTACAAAAGATGCCTTAATTTGTATTGTAACTTGGACGAACTACACACAAAACTACCTTACCTTCCACCCTCTGTCGATACAAATGGGCCCGTTATTTCCTCCAATCCTCACGGCACAATGATATGTCCGACAAAAATTCTAACACTCTCTAGGTCCCTCTGCCACGTCATTGGTCCCTAGTGCACTCTTTCTAAAAGGATGGAATCCCAATAGTCGTGTTAGTATAAATTAAGAATATATCAGAGGAGGATTAAATTTATTTAAACAGTTTATATTACTAATTAATAGGCTGCATGGTGGATGTTCACACATGTCACACTAGTGAAAAGTATTTTGGAGACACTCAAGGAATCCTAACTCGTAGGTCATAACATAGTTTAGATCACAGGTCATGACATGGTTTAGTCTTGCATTTACTAGAAGCTTGTTGCCATGATGAAAAGCTATGAAATGGATATCCACAAGTGTCTATCTTAAATGAATATATATTTATATTTGATAATCGTAAGTTAGATAATAGCTAGGCAATGTCCAATTAATCTGAATTTTTGGCTATATAACTAAAAGCATCGAATTTATTTTAGAAACTACAATTCGCCTGTCTGAACATTAGGATATTATTATAGTACTGTAAGCCTATAGTTATTGTAGAGGTAGAATAGAATATGCACAGACCTTTGGATCGAGTCACTATATTTGGTGGTTTGAAATTGACTCAGGTGGTGACTAACTCAATTTTAGTTGAAATTGGGGTCGGAAAGCCAACACGCCCCCGTCTAAAGGATTCCTATGCAACGTGAAACTTGTGTTTAAACAGTTTGGAACCGAGCAGTACTCAAAGTCTTTTGTGAAGATATCTACCAGTTGGAGATGCCTGTTCTAGAATTTTAAGCCTGAAGTTATGGTAGGAGTAAGCATAGAACATATAGGAAGCTCTAGAGATAACACCACGTCATTTTCTTCAGTGGTTTAATATCATCTCCATTCATGATTTGAGTCGTTCTCGCTAAGATTGGGTTGGAAAATTGGTTTGCTAACACAGTGACACCGTCAAGTTAATGGAATAGAGGTAACTATTCATTGGGTGAAAAATACAACATTGATATGAGAGTGAGAGGTCGATCAAACTTGCCTAAATTTATTTGAGCCTCCTGTGCAAGTGAAATTTCTAAGAACTGACAATAAATTGGTTTTCATGAAAATATTATTGAAGAGGTGAAGAGGGCATGGTATAAGGTGAAGATAAAGATTGGACATCATTTTTTAAGAATTTAATTTACTAGAATGATTGTTGTTAATTATTGTTGACCAAAGGTGAAATTATTTGAGATGTAGAACTTTGTGGATTTTTACTTTTCTTCCAATTTTAGTCCTTCTCAAGGTTCCTAGAAATTCAACTCCGGTCGAAAAAATTAAGCCAATGAGATGTGGGCTGAACAAGGCCAATTTCCATCACTTACCATAATCTTGAAATCCATATCTTTATATGAATATTTACCTTATTAAATGTTTAAATACATTCTTATGTACAATTATATATGCACACATCCAACAATTAAACAAGGAAGACTGAGAACAATAAAAAGCTACATTGACTTGATACAAGTTAGGGTCTTAATAGGTTGTTAGGGATGGAGACCCAGCTAGTCGAGAACATGAGGAAAATCAGGTCTGATAAGAAGTCTGTTTGAACGGAATAGGGCCAAACACACAATCATATCCACCACATGAGGAGAAGAAACACACACACATATGTGGTTCGGCAAGATTATTTATGTCCACTATGAAGAAATTTCTCTCTTATACCCTACTTACAAGTTTTCTCTGTATTCCCTTTTCCCTCTTACTTGAATTCGAGGATCTCAACCTCATTCCAAGGATCTAAACCTCAATCTTTAATGCCCAAGGATCTCAACCTTGCTCTAATACTAATTAAAGGGCTAAGATACCACATGTTAGATTGGATCTAGGGCAATCAATCAACATCCACCACAAAGATAGGGAAGTAGATATGCATACAACCATGACACAAATTTTACGTGGTTCAACAAAATTGTCTACATCCATGGGCTATGAGCATTTGCTCAATTTAACTATGAAGAAATTGAGTAATTCGTTACAAGGGTTGCCACTCCTCTAATACCTAGCGTACTCACTCTTCATATATTTCAATCTTCCTCTTACAACCCTCTTGTCGTATGTGGTGGGTTATACTTAAGTGCCATGGGGAAGAGAGCTCACACCTCTTTCACACCTACATAGTGATACATGATTGATTGCTATGGAGAAGAGAGCTCTCACCTCTTCTGTATAGAATCTAGCTAGTATTAAATTACATGAATATATAATCTCCGCTTTCTTGGCCTATAAAAAAATTTTTGTACAACGACCAAAATACCTGTGACCCTAAACATGGTCAGTGGCTAAACTAATGAACTAACTCGGCTAAACTGGAATACAAGACATAAACCTTGTGCCGATCCATTTTCAGGTTTGGAGGGATTATTTAATTTTCACCTGTCCACAATTCCTATTCTCTTTCCAAAGTTGCAACTGTATTTGTTATGTTATAAGTTACAGAATGTGGACGTTAGGTACTATGAGGACTTGGTGCTCCAAACTGAGCTTCAACAAACAACTATTATAAGAACAACCTCTTATCTCAATGGTAAGATGAGTTAGTTTTTATTTTGATTGGCCAAAGTTTGAAACTGGACTATCACCTTTTCATGACCAAAGGGCTATTCTATCCCATTCGAGGTCTATTTCCCTCAACTCACCTGAGGTCTACTTCCCTCACTAAAAGGGCAAGGTTACCAGCCCTACTTGGTACCAACAAAAAAAAAAAAAAAACAGCCATTATGTTATCTCGGAGGCACGATGTCTCTATCCATATCTCAGCCTCAGCCAAATATCCCTTCCAACCTTCCAACAAAACCAACATATTCTAGAGAAATATCCAACCGACGAGAATCCATGATGACGCATTTGATGCAAGCCAAGACACTTTCGTATGTTATTCGGCTTATGACCAATTAGCGCAAGAAACAAGGAATCAGCAATTCAACAACGAGGCTAATCAGATCTTAAATAGGTCAAGACATGTTAAAGGCCTCGAAAATTAATGGTGAAGTCATGAAGAAAGGGTGCCTAAATTCAAAGGCGATTAATAGATGGATGAGTGTAAACTTGGGTTCGAAGGTAACTGCTAACTCATGGGTTGACAGCAAGCATGAGGGGGTCCTATTGATCATGCACGGCAATCCCCACAAACTGTTCGTCATATAACTTATATGATGGACGGTGCTCAGGAAAGAATACCTGGGTCCTTTCCTCTTATTTGCTGAATATGCTTGTGTTTTATTCTGACGGTGTAGAACTTTTGATGGGAATTGGAAGAGGCCCAAGATAGTGATAGTGGTAGCCTCGTAGTACTAACCTGCTGTTTGAATTGTAATACAGTGCTGTCCTCTTGGGAGGCTAGCTCATTAATAGCCATCAGCAATTATATATATATATATATATATATATGTGAAGATTGGTTAAGCCTCATAGATAACACTTGACTAAAACATCTGTGATGCATGGATGATCGATTTAAAGAGTTCTCGGAGATTTACATAATAAGAAATATATTTGAGTCATGCTAATGTCATTACAATTGGAGGGTACTGAACCATCTTTCCAATTAGGTACTGTCATGATATTATTTGAGAGAATTTATGATCATCTCATGCGTTTGTCTGTAGTTTTTACATTTTAGAACTTAGTAGCATGAATTCCATGGAAATGAGAGAGGTCGCTCTCCAACTAAAAAGCTTCCTTTTCAAGAAAGATCAAGATAAGGAAGTAAGAGAGAAAAGCAGAACTTCTATGACGTCTCCTTTCTCGCATTGTCACTAAAAATAATGAGGATCCTTTGTTTGCTTGAAAATGCTTCCTTGTCTGAATAGAAAGGATTGACAATAGATCCTGCCTTTTGTTTTAGTGGGATCTCTCATCATATATTGCATCACCTTCATTCATATAGAAATAATTATTCGGTTGTAACCCTATTGTAGTTATCAAGATTCCCGGACCATCTTAAATTCCACGAAGCTAAGTATGGAAAGTATATGTGGACGATATGAATCCACATCATATGGAAAGTAAATTGGGCAAGGGGGCACATTTGTGTACACACCCTTTCCATGGAAAGAGAAAATTGCCACATCGGCAAAATCTGTGGAAATGAATTCCATAAGAAAAGAGTTTCGTAAAAGTATAAAAGTTGGTATTTGGTGAAAAATATTTTCCTTAGTGAATTGGAGATAATATTGTTTATTGTGATTGTGGAATATTTGGTGAAAACCATAAAAGGAGGGGACGGAAGGGTGGGTGGAGCGTACAGAGAGGGGTAGGGAGCTTAGAAATAGGAAGAGAGGGAAAGGACATTGTAGTAGATAACAAGGGATGAGCCTGAATATAAGGTTGCAACCTATGATGAAATGGGAAGAGGGTGAAGATTTCTATGGAAATGGAAGTCCTATGGTCTCCCATAGAAATTTTTTTTCCAACCTTTTCAAGGAAAAGTCGGGCGTGGCATTAATGTGACAGAAAAGTGATTTTAAGGGATTATGTTGCACCAAACGCATAAAAAAATGATTTTTCCAAAGAAAACCATCTCCTTTTCCATAAAAAAGTGTTACACAAACATGCCCGTGTCCATATAAGATAAATGGTCATATCGAAGCACACATCAAATGGGTTTAAGAAAAAAAAAATACGGTGGGCCCATAATGAATTGAGAAGACAAAGGTCATTATATGGAAAAGATTTCTTGTATATCGAGAAGTGACTCTAGGACTTTCCCTCCATTTTTAACATCCCTTTAGGCTGGTCAGAAGTTCTAGTAAAGGAACAAGCCCTATACACAATGAGGTTTCTACCCCTTAACATAAGAAGTATATTAGAATTATGAGTGTAGCAAGTTCATGGGTGGATAAGACTTGAGGTTTATTTGAGTTGTAATTTTATATTTTTTAGATTAGACTGTAGTGTACTTCGCCAAAGTCTAGCTCACTTGAATGAAGGTGTTTGGAGAAAAATGATCATATCTCTTAATCCAACCATTGGATTGGAGCAATCTACCTACCATTGCAAAGCTCCTTTTGAGTAGATATCTGCAGGTACCAAGATTCTATTTATTAGAGCAAAAATGACAAAGTTATAGTCTCACAAATTTTCAAAATAATTATTAAAATGCCATCCGATTGATCAGACATCCATTCGATTGATTAGGCAGTGCAAAGTCCTATTTTGAATTTTGACTGAAGATAGAAACGATACTCGATTGATCCAATCTTGGCCTAATCGATCGGATGATGTACAAAAATCCACCCACATGTGCAAAATTGTTTTGTTTCTGTGCTAGGACTTCTTGTTTCTATTCTATATGGAGTTTAACTTTAGGCACGAATTGCGGGTTATAAATAAGGGTTCTCTCTCAATTCTAAAGCAAGAATCTCATTGTTTTAAGTCCAGAAGACCTGTTAGGCCACAAGACCTATTAGGTATTCATCTTTTTCTCTGGAGCAATCATTGGAGAGATTGTGATAAAGCTTTGAGTTCTAGAGGATATTGCTTTTACTTTTAGTAGAATATTGTTTTCTCTTGTAAAAGGTGTTGTTTGTCATGAGTGGCTTCAAGGGTGTTGAATGAAGCATGGAGAAGGTGAACAACGTGTGCGTCGATAAGAAGAATTGCAGTTCTTTAGGTTGTGTGGAATTGCAAATGGTTGTAGTAGGTAGGTCTTGTAACTTTTGATTTCATAGTGCTAGATTTCTATTGGACCGGTTGTTAGGTCCTGTGGTTTTTTCCTAGTTTTTCACGTAAAAATCATGTGTCCTTCTGTTGTAGTTGATTGTTGTCAACTTAACTTAATTGTAGGTTAATTACATTGCATATAGAAATCTATGTTGGGACTTAACCTACATTGGGGTTAGAATCCTTCAATTGGTATTAGAGTGGGTCACATTAAGTTATTGTGTGAATCGATCAAGAGATTTCTATTATGAAATTTAACCGTGAAGGCACACTGACCACTAAGCTATCAATTTTGAAAGATAAAATTCTAACTTTATTATGCAAAACTCTGAGATAAAGTCTACAAAGAAAACCGTAGATCTATTAAATACTTTAATGCTAGGTTTTGGGCATATTGCTTCTCAATGTGCAACTAGAAAGTTGAAGAATATGGGGTAAAGTTATTGGAGCAATGTGGGATGATGAATCTGAAAATGCGTAAAATCTACTTCCTGAACTGCCAGTGCCAAGTATGTTGCTTTCATAGCTAGATCTCTATAGATCACATCTAACAAAAATTCTAATGTTGATGTGTCAGATGAAGAATAGGATTGGGAAACCAAAATTCTAATGATGATGTGTCAGATGAAGAACAGAATTGGGAAGAAACATACAAATCCTTTTTGAAAAATCATTGAATACGATCAATATTAATAAGAAAAATGCCATAAAGTTAAAAGCTATAAAAGAATAGGCTTCATCTCTCAAGGATGAATTGGAAAAATCACTTTCAATGGTACATCTTTTGGAAAGTCAGAAAAATAGTATAATTGATACACTAACTAATGAAAGTCATAAGTATTAATTATTGAACGATGATTTTGATAAGTCTGAACAAGAGATTGAATCTTTGAGAGAAGGGCTGAATGGTTGCAAAAAGGAGAAAGATAATTTGAATGGAAAATTGAAGATAACTATGTAAGAGCTGACAGTTACAAAAGTTTCATTGACCAAGATGAACACTGGCTTAAAGAAACTTGAAGACATTTTTTACAGTTAGAATTGCCAAATGGTAAACAAGGTCTTAGATTTGATCATGGTGCATCCACATTAAAAGCTAAAGGTACAACTATTTTTGTTAAAAGTACTATATTGATTTTTGAAGCACCTACTGGTCCACATCTTGCACAAGTAAATCATATTGGAAGTACATCCAAAAACATAGTGTTACGTCCTACACCTACACACATATGTCATCATTATGGAATCAAATGATATATTCGACCTGTTGCAACAAGCTGAGAAACCTACCAAAAACAAGCAATTGTCTCGACTAAAGATTAAGACTATAGTCACATGGGTTAGAAAATTTGGCTTACCTACCGAATTCGTATACACTGTGCTGAAATCTCCAAATTTACTAGTGTAGGTACTAAAGTCCAAAAACCCCTGATAAAAAAGATTAAGTTCCCACCCCCAGTGTTGAAAAGAAGATGACATTAGGGGGAGTCACAAGTGAGGGGGAGTTGTTGGATATTGATTGACATATATGCTATAAGCTGACATCCTTATCTTTATTAATTATGAAAAAAAAAGAGGGGATATACTATAAGGATTTTTATGTAATTGGCTAATTCATGAGTTGGACAAAACTCTAAGTCTATCGAGTTGTTTTTTACATATTCTTTTAAAATGGACTATGATTCGTATTACCGAATGAGCTGAAACGAAGAAAGAGAAGAATCTAAAGAAAATCCTAGAAGATACTATTTGATCGATCAAATAAAGGCTTGATTGATTAGACCTAGGACATGCTACAGTTAAACAGGCTGATTGAAAATTTTGTTAGACAGAAGCATTATCTGATTGATCGGATGTTTGCCCGATCAATTGGGTAATGAAAAATTTCCCACCAATTAGCGCAATTTTGTTTGTTATTTGTGACAGAAATGATAGTGTTCTACAAGGAGTGTCCCTATGAGGCACGAATTGTGGGTTATTTAAAGGATTCTTATTTCAACCTTAAAGCATCTATCTCTTGTTATGAGATTAGGAATACTCATTGGAGATCACTTTCATTGAAGAGTTTGTATTGAGGCTTTGTTCTAGAGATTTTAGTCTTCCACATTTCTTATAAAAGATTGTCTAAGAAGTATAGTAAGGTTTGGATATGTTGTAGAGAATGACAAGAAGCCATGATAGTGAGTACTGTGCAAAAAGAATCATAATATTTAAGTTATACAAGAACAAAATAAGGATTGTGAGTATATCATTTTCTAACTATAAGATTCATAGTACTTGATTATTGGTCCGGTTTGGACTTGTGGCTTTTCCCATTTTGAATTTTAATGCAAATTTGCATGTCTTCTATTTGTGTGGTTGATTGCATTTATTTGCAATTTTTTTTTTATTCTGTTGCATCAATTCACAAATGTAATTGCAATCTAGGAACCCATGCTAAGTTTTGTAATGCCTCAAAGTTTCAATTGATATCAAAGAGCGTTACACAAATTTGCTGTGTTGATCTATTGTGATTTCTAGAATGAAATTTAATAAAAAATGTGTCATAACCTAAACCTAAGAATCCTCAAATTAGGATTAATCCCTAATGCGTTACACACATACTCCCATGTAATCCACACCTGGATTGGAGTTTAAGCGGGTTTATACAAGGGATATTAATATTACTTTCATGTGTGAGGTGCTTCTGGTGGACATCTATCTATGCATTTGTCATGCATAAGCCTGTCAATATTACCTATAAAATTTTCTTTTCTTTTTAAAAAATGAACATTTCCAAAATATCAATTCATGAAACAGTACTCACTAAAATATTGATAAAAGAAGGAACATAACTATATGGCATGATATATACAAGAGTTGAACAAGAGTGTCATAACATGACACCTTAAGAGTAATGCAAAGTTTATAGAGAATAATAAAGATCTACATTGTCTCAAAAGGAGAGGGGATCATGAGCTATGCATGATAGAATAAAACTAATGCCATACCATGAGACCCTAATGCATCCGAAAACCCAAATAAGAAGGGCCTATGAAAATTGTGTTACAGTCCGTAGGTGAATTAGTCAAGTCACTTCTGGTGTTCATTTGTCGAGGCCTGAAGGGACACCGAAGGCCTCCTCTTGTGTCTTCCCAATCTTTGTAAGATTGGGGCTAGGATTTGAGCATGTAATACCATTAAACAACTTATCACTAAGACTATTCAGTAAAGTATACGCATAATTAAAGTAACACGCATTGTGTCTAAAAGAATCATTAATAAGAGATTATAAAGGTCAATTTAGTATACTAGGCAAGTTGTACATTGAATAAAGGATGATAAAGAATCAAGTAAAAGAAATACTTTATTATTTGGCTACTACATTTGCTATATCATCCCTCTAGGGATCTTTGCATTAAGAGTACCAACGCACCAACCAAAGGTACGATTGAGTCTTTATGTTCATAGAGTCTGAAGCTCTGAAGACACACTGCAACGGCACCATATCAATCTACTACACTAACATCAATCCACCGGGTATCATAAGGCTAAAGCTGAGTAGAGCCAGACCATTTCGAATTATATCATTGAAATTGAGTAATTCGTGCAATTCATTTCATTGTAAACAATTTATTAGATGTTCAATTTATTCTTACTCAATTCAATATTGGCAATAAGAAAACTGTATATCATGAAAATTTAGAGCTAGAATCAATTCATACTATGATTATTTCAATAATAGAGGGCAACGGTAATAATTTAATATGCTATGCAATTCAATTAGTAGAATCAAGGTGAATTACGAGCTAATCTTAATTTAGTCATCCATTGCTTTTAACTGTGCATGATGATGTAGTTTTAAGTTATTTGATACAAGGTTGTCTCTATTTGATGTTATATTATCCAAAAAAGTGTGCATAAAAGTGTGTATAAAAGTCATTTAAACCAACACCCATGGGGAGGTGCTAAGCAAATGGACAACATTACATGAATGAGTTTCAGCCCTCAAGAAACATTGTGTAAAAAATTTTCCATTGGGCCACATGATTAGGTTAATGGTTCCATAATGGAGAATTACCATTTGAATTTCGTAAGGGCTCCACTTGTATGAATGAGGCATGGGTCATTTTTCAAACAATGTTTAAGGGAACTGATTTAGTTAAAGAAACCAAGTTGCAATATTTGACAACTTCTTTTAAAATACTGAGAATGGTTGATGATGAAAAGTTTGATAACTTTTATGCCAAGCTAAGTAATGTTATGAACTCATGTTTCAATTTAGGAAAACCAATTTTTGAAGATAAGATATTTAGGAAAATTCTTCGATCTTTTTCAAATAGTTATCATGCCAAGGAAGTAGCAATTTCAGAAAATAATAAATTGAAGAACCTTAAGGTTAATGAGTTGGTAGGGAATCTACAAACCTTTGAAACAAACTTCATTATTGATATGACAAAAACCAAAAGGAATGGCTTTGAAATTTTTTAAGGAATTAGTAAAGAAAGTTGAAAGTGATTCTGATTCTAATTATGAGGATATTAACACCGTTAAGCTCATAAAGCAAATAAAAAAAATACATGAAGGCAAGAAAGCAAAATGGAAGAATTCAAAATCTAAAAAGAAAGTATTTTCAAAAGGGATTAAGTGCTATAAATGTTAAGGCTATAGTCATTATGCTAGTGAATGTGTGAATTGAAAAAGGAATCTTAAAAAAATGCTTTTAATGTTACATGGGATGATTCTCCTGAAGACGAGAAAGAAGAGGAAGAAAAGCTAGAGACTGAGAATTTTGACATTGTGAATGGAAAATTCATGGTTTTCATGACTAGATTCTCTTAGACTTTATTTGACAATGATCCTAATGGAGATACTGATAAATAGTTAGACTCTAAAAAAAATTAGGAAGAAGCTTATAAATCAGCATACAATGATAGTGTGAAACTTACCAAGTTCAATCACAAGAATTTAATTAAGCTGAAGGCTTTAGAAGAAACAATTGTTTCTCTCAACACATATTTAGATGAAGCAAATTTCAAAGTTCATGTTTTGGAAAGTCAGAAAACTTCATGGCTAATAAGTTGACTACTGAGAGTACAAAAAACTTTATAAAGTTAATTAAGAGATTGAGACGTTAAAGACATAGTTGAAGACATGTCAAGTTGAAAAAGAAGACTTGAATAATAAACTGAAGATAACATTGTCTGACCTGGATTTTACAAAGGCTTGTCTGAACAAGATGAACACTGGCTCAAAAATTCTTAAAGACATTTGGTGTAGTTAGAAAAGGCATGATGACAAACTCGGTATCGGTTATGATCTAGGTGTATCTACTTCAAAAGTTAAAGGTAAATCTATCTTTGTTAAAAGCATTATACATACTACTTCATAAGCTGCACATGTTGATATTGTAGTAAGCAATTCAAAAAAGAAGAATGTGTCATGTTCTTCATGCACACCTATATGTCATCATAGTGGTATCAAATGACATATTTGTTTCCATTGAAATAAGTTGAGAAGTCTACCAAAGACCAAACAATGGCGAAAATTTTTTTCTCCACCCAAGGATATAGCAATACGGGTTAGAATATTTGATTTGCTTAAAGAAGTTGTTCGCACAATGCTGAAAGCTTAAATTACACAAGTGTGGATGGTTATATGCAAAAAACACTGATAAAAATGATTAAGCTCCTACCTTTAACTACATCAAAGATACAATTTAGGGAGAGTTGAAATTGAGGGAGAGATATTGTTGGATCTTGATTGACAGATATGTTGTATGCTAACATTATTTGTTTTGTCAATTATGGATTAAAACACCAAGGAGGGTTGAGGGCTGATGAATAAGGTATTTAGGGGGAGAAATGATATGAAGACAGTTGCTGATGGTACAAAATTTTTTTGTTGCAATTTACTTAATGTAATTTTGGTATTTATTTTTGGGTAGATTATGTCTAGGAAGTTTTGTCTATGAATTGCCAAAATGGGGGATTGTAGGGATTTTTATGTAATTTTTTAACTCATGGGTTGGACAAAACTTGGGGTCCATTAAGTTATATTTTATATATATTTTTAGAATGGACTGTGATTCGTATTACTGAATGAGCTAAAGCGAAGAAAGAGAAGAATATGAAGAAAATCTCAAAAGACACTATTCGATAGATTGGATAAAGGTTCGATCGATTGCACGTAGGAAATGTTACAGTTAAACATGCTGATTGAAAAATTAGTCAGAGAGAAGCATCATCTCATTGATTGGATGTTTGCCCAATGGATCAGGTAGCGGAAAATTTCCACTGATTTGCGCAGATTTATTTCTTATTTGTAGCAGGAATAGTAGTTCTATTCTATAAGGAGTATCTTTATGAGGCACGAATTGTAGGTTATTTAAAAGGTTCATTTCTCAGCCCTAAGGCATCCATCTCTTGTTCTGAGATTAGGAATACTCACTAGAGATCATCTTCTCTAGATCTTTCACTAGAGAGTTTGTGCTGTGGCATTGTTCTAGAGATTCTAGTTTTCTACTTTTATTATGGGCGATTATCTGAGGAGTCAAGTAAGGTTTGGATCTATTGCAAAGAACGGCAAGAAGTCGTGACAGTGTTAATCTGTGCAAGAAGAATTACAATATTTAGATTGTATGAGAATCATATAAGGGTTGTAAGTATATCATCTTGTAACTATGAGATTCATAGCATTTAATTGTTGGTCGAGTTTGGACTCTTTGTTTTTTTTTTCTTAGTTTGGATTTCCATATAAATCTATATGTCTTCTATTTGTGTGGTTGATTGCTTTTATTTGTAAGTTCTTTTTGTTCTGCTATATCAATTCATAAATTGAATTGCAATATAGAAATCTAGGATACGTTTTGGGATGCCCAAAATTTTCATATATAGGGGGAGCCAGAGATAGTTTGAAGTTTAAAACTAATGGAGTTTGAAGCTGATGGTAATTTCTCTCAATTTACTCAATGTAATTCTTGGTTTTCATTCATGGGTAGATTAATTGTAATGTTTAGGGAGTTTTATTCATGAATCACCAAAGAGGAAAATATTAGAATTATGTGTGTTGACAAATTTATGGGTTGGATAACTTGGGGTCCAAATGAGTTGTAATTTTATATATTTTGTAGATTAGACTGTAGCATGCTTCACTAGGTCGCTTGAATGAAAGTGTTTGGAAAAAAATGATCATATGTCTCAAAAGAATCATTAGATCAAGGCAATCTATATACTATTACCAAGTTCTTTTTTAGTAGATAACTGTATGTATCAAGATTGTGTCAATCGAAGCTAAAAGAACAAAGTTACAGTGTAGGGAAGTTTTTAAAATAATTACTGAAATGCCATCCGATCTATCGAGCATCCATCTGATCAATTGGGTAGTGTAGAGTTCTGATTTGAATTCTGATTAAAGACAGAATTGATACTCGATTGGCCCAATGACATATAAAAATCCACCAACCTGAGTGGAATTATTTCCTTTTTATGCCATGGTTGCTTGTTTATATTCTACATGGAGTATAACCCCCTTTTTTTTAATTCTACACGAAGTATAACCACCACCCCACCCCCCCCCCCCCCCCCCCCCCCCCCCCCCCCCCCCTTTTTTTTTAATTCTACATGAAGTATAACTTTAGGGCATGAATTGTGGGTTATAAATATGGGTTGTCTTTCACCTCTAAAGTGAGAATCTCATTGTTCTTAGTCCAAATGACATGTTAGAGATTTATCTTCTTCTCTAGAGTAGTAATTGGAGAGATTATGCTGAAGCTTTTAGTTCCAGAGGCTATTGCTTTTATTTTTAGTAGAAGATTGTCTTCTCTCGTAGAAGGTGTTGTTGTTCATCTTAAATGGCTTTATGGGCATTAGATCAAGTGTGAAAAAGGGGAACGGCATGTACATTGACAAGAAGAATTAAATCCTTTAGGTTGCATACAACTTTACAAGGTAGTAAGTAGATCTTGTAACTTTTACTTTTATAGTGCTTGATTTTTGTTGGGCCGTTGGTTAGGTCTCATAGTTTTTTCTGGTTTGGGTTTTCCACACAAAAATCACGTGTCCTTCTCTTATATTTGATTGTTGTTAACATAGGTTAATTGCTGGTTAATTAAATTGCATACAAAAATCTGTGCTGAGTCATTAACCCACATTAGGCTTAGAATCGTTCAAAGTAGAAATCTTTGTACAGAAAATCAATGTATTTTTTTCTTCCTTTCCAGGAAAAGAAAATGTAGGAACAAACATTGGAATAATGAGAACAATTTTTCCGTATTGTAAACTCTTTTCGCTGCACAAATGCACCTTGATAAATATTATTTTTTCAAATGAGCAGGGTAAGAAAAATGGTGATTTGACGGACGGTATGAATGAGCTACCAATGGACAGCATGTCATTTGGGACCAAACCCAAGGGTCAAATGTCCATCCACATCCATCCCAGCCTGATTGGCCTCCACTAGGCCTGCCTCGAAGTGCACAATCCGCAAGTGTCGGGACGGGGTTCCATCTCAGTAAGAGGGTACCCACACTTGTGGGGTGTAAAGCTTGTGCACCTTAACAAGGCCCTCCTAGAGTAGGGTCCTTTCTAGTTCTTTTTTCTTCTATTTCGCTCCTTTCCAAGTTTCTCGTCCTATCTTGCTATTTCTATTCCTCTCCCTCTCCATTTTCTCTTATTTCCTTGTCAATTTCCTTCTTTATATGTATTCCATCCTCTCTTTATTACTTTTCTGGAAAATAATTTCTTATTCCTCTCCTTTCCATAATAAATCTTTTCCCATTTCATTATTTTACTCTTTCTGGTAGTTCTCCTTTGTTTCATAATTTCCATTTTAGAACTTTCTATTTTGTGAGTCTCTTGACTAAGCCCAACGGATGAGTTTTATAGTTGAAATTACTCAAGAGTTAAGAATGACTGGACATCACATCCTAGTGGGCAATTTTCATATGTTGATTCTACCTTTTAATTGCTATTGATTCTATATTTGGTTTAGGTTGATTGAACAAACTAAGCTGCAATAATTAGAGGGTCATCTTTTAGATCATAGATCCTAACCATTATTAGGCTGGATCTGCATCAATTTGGTATTAGAGAGATGTTTTTTTTTTTTTTGGAAAGATTAGGAATCCATTGAAATGGCAACAAGAATACAAAAGGCGGTCATAGACCGAACAGCAAGAAGAACAAACAGAGCCAGCCCAAAGACGAAAAAACACCTACTGAACCGGAAGAGGTCCTAGCAGGAAAGAAAACGACAACAAAAAGGTTACATTAAAGAGGCACACTCACAGGAGTTTAGCGATTTAGGGGGACTGTAGATGCGCTTGATTTTGCTCCCAACTGTCTTGCTTGGAAAGGAGATTGGCATAATAACATAAGATTCTCGGTCATTCATTATCCTGATGATTTTCCTAGAGATGAATCGAGCTTGCCACGGTGATCGATTAGGGTACCTGAGAGCTTCTGCCAACTGTCCCTCCACCTCAAAACGCACATGAGATATGAGAAAATGTCTAGCTGATTGCAGGATGTTCAGCATAAGCAGATGCGACTTTGCGTTTGAGATGATCGCTGAGATTGGGATTCTTGAGGGATGCCATATCACTCCTAAAGAACAATCCTGCATTTCAAAGCAAGCATTACGCCATCCTGCAACTGTGGTTGATTGAAGAAAGCGGCGTGTGGGAGCAGCTGTCTGAATAGGGGGGCAATCCCACCATTGGGAGAAAGGAAGAGGAAGGCTATAATGCAAGAATGTCAGCCGAGTTTGAATTTGGAAGGTGATATCAGAGCTTACCTTTGTAGTAGGCTGGGCCACATTTGAGAAAACTCTCTTATTTCTTTCTCTCCAAATGTTCCAAACAAATGCCGGGAAGATGAGGTGAGCTAGACAGTCTACTGAAGCTGAGATTCCTTGGAGGGAAATTAGGAGAGATGAAACTCTAGCCAAGAGAGAGTTGGGTTGGGGAGAGTAAATGCCCACCTTCCGGAGCAGAGCCATCCAGACTTCTTGGCTGAAAGGGCAATGAAGGAGACATGTTTGCTCAATATTTAAATTGTCTATATCATACAATCCACATTAGTGCTCCATAGTTGAATTAGAGGTTGAGGAAGAAGATTGAAATAAAAAAAAGGACATTATTGATCTTGTGAAAACGATTCGAAAATATCGCTGAAAGGTATGAATTGTCGATAAAAACGATGATGATGGTCTGATGGGAGCTTGATCAATTCTTTTCATTATGCCATCATAGATTGGAGGGATAGAAGAGATAAGTGCCAGAGGGATAGATCAAAGGGTCGTGTTGATAAGGATTTTAACTTGAGGATTGAGATCCACGAATGTCATGGGGGTTTGGGAGGGAGAGAAATAGAATTTGCTTGATTAACTATAGATGAAAGAGAGAAACAAGTTAACTCGGTAACATTCTAGTCAAGCAAAATATATCAATCTTCTAAATACTGAAACAAAGGGCATAATATTTTTTCTAATTGGTACGCGTTGGGCTTAACTACAAAGCCCACTGACTGGATCCAAGTGAGATGGATTAGATCAGTATCAGTTTTACCTGTCCTGTCCCATGACCAGCCACAGACTTAATATTGGTTAATGAAATGAACAAAAAGAGGTTGAAAGCTTGTAAGAATAGAAATGCGAGAAACTGGACAAGATTTATCAATTTCCTGCTAAGCTTTTGGAGCCAATTCGATTTGAAGAAACTGGGACTGGATGCTGATCATTCTTAGTACAATTTAGAGGTAAAAACAAGGGCCACTTTGGACTGCTAAATACATTATTAAGATCTTTAGACTGTTAAATACATTATTAAGATCTTCTGATAAATAAACTTGGTCATTTATATTTTAGATTGTGGTCCATCTTCCCTTGGTTCATGGTGAGGATTGCAATATAACGATACTCTACACTTCATATCAAAATGGGATAAACTGTAAGATCATTTTGGGTAATTATTGGAATTTTTACCTGTTAGGACTCAAATCATTTAGTGGCTTATAATGGGCCTTGCTATTACTACTGATTAGTTGGGCCCATTCATTGATCCAAACTGTTGTTATCGCTGCTCCTATTAAGGAAAACCCATAGCCAAAAGGGAAAAATGAGAAACCCAGATGTAAAAAACTTAAACCATAGGCTGTAAAAGAAAATGGGTGGGTTAAGACATCAACGACTTATAATTTATATCATAACAAAGGAAAAGGGCTGAAATATTAGATGACTTTCAGTTGGATAATGCCATAATGGTTGAGTCCTTTTTTGGTAGAAATTATAACGTAATAATGGTTGAGTCTCAAAACACAAAAGCGCTAGGAATTGCAAGCAAGACATTGAGGTGTTTAACATTGGGTGGATATATAACAACGGGGCATGTGATCATTTAGATCCGATGGGCCTACCTTACCATTACAGATCGCAGAGGCAATTAGCTGATCATATTTTTTTAAATCGTCTTAACTTGAGTTCAAAGTTATTGCACTAATCATGTAACCCTCTACTTAATTGTGGGTGACAATTGTGGGTGACCTTGCAATTCCAAGGCGCAATTCAATTTGTGCCTTTGAAACGATTCATTTTAGATGCTAATTCAAGTCATCATAGATGCTGATTAAGATTTATATTGAATTAAAACAATAGGACTTTGATTACACTTTTTTTTGTTGAGACATTTAAGAATTTAGTTTTTTAATCATAGAACTTCATTGGAGTTAAGCATGAATGGAACATTTTTACAACACTATTTTCAGGCCTATTAATAAATAGTCACAATGCTAAGTTGGAATTCTGTGACCTGTTCAAGCCTAAAAAACAAGTGAACTAGGCCAGTGCCAGATACAGATTTCCGGGGCCTGTGTAAATTCTGTATTTACTGGGTGATTAGGCCCTACTATTTTTTATATGACATAGTTGAGATCTCTGGGCATTAATTTTTTCGATCGAATCTGGCCTATACTTGGGAGGTTGATAGTCCATTATGTTTTCTTGTAAATGCCTAAGCTAGTTTGCTGGTTTAAAATATGAACCTGTTTCATAATTGGACCACTATTAGAAACCCATTGACATCTTGTAACTCATTTTTCTCTTGTGACAATACTATCTCTGTTTTACCTAAAGAAATGAGAGGATGCTTTCGCTGGAATGTCAAGCCCAAGGCCTAATCTAATCATTTCATGGGATGGATGTATGACACAATTAGCTACTCGATGTGATGTCTAATCCTGAACAATCCTGGGTTCAAGTTAAGCATTTAAGCTTGAAGCCTATTGATGGCACTTCAAGGGCCAATTTTGCAGCAATACCAATTAACAATTTACAGTCCAAGCACATTGGGTTGAGCAGGGTCCATGTGCAAAATTCAGGCCCATAACCTCGATGTGCAGTGTGCATATGCATTGTTCTGTGTATGGTTTTGACCCAATAATGGATTTACCGGGCCCATAGATCAGGACTGTTTTTCTAGGCCCATCTAAATTTAGGAAACGGCTTATTTGGGTTGCCATATTTGGGAGAATCTTTCACTACTGAAGGGTACTTTAATTTGGGTTCATTTCTCTGATTCTACCATCCGTCATACTTGCATCATTTACAAATTCTAGAGACCACCTGGAATAGGGACCTCTTGGATCACTTAATACATGTATTAGGCCCATATTTATGCCTTGCATAGGCCCAAAACAGTGTAACCTTTTATTTATTCTCCTAAAAGTAAACCAGTCCTTGGAAATGGGTGTATGGTGGGCAAACTGTTTTTTCCCGAATGTGCTTCACGACATGGTGAAAGGTTGTTAAGTTGCAGA
Source organism: Sextonia rubra (assembly GCA_037013555.1). NCBI lineage: Eukaryota > Viridiplantae > Streptophyta > Magnoliopsida > Laurales > Lauraceae > Sextonia > Sextonia rubra. The sequence continues at coordinate 8,530,087 of JASUAD010000007.1, read as the reverse complement.
TCACATGGCAGGCCGAAACACACGAGTAGAGGAGTCTTTAGCTAAAATACATTCTATTGAAGATAAGGCCCAATATTTAATAAGATCGATTCTCATAGTTGATTGGACTTAAAACTCAATTAGGTATGAAAATCTAATCATTAAATATGTTGGTTTACCTGGGATACAAGTCTATTTATATCTCCACTTTATATCTGAAAAATTTTAAACCCCACTATATGGGTTAAGAATCCAGACTAAATCTTCTATAAGCAATTTAACAAGCCACTATTAACAATAATAACAATCAAGCACACCCACAAACAATAACATAATCATATACATGGAAAAACCATATCAAAGGAAGACCACGGATCTTGAAACTTTGTCCAAGGGAGAACTGAGCATTATTAATTAAAAGATTACAAGAGTTACTTATAATCCTTTCCTAGCTGCATCTCAACCTAAGGGATTGTAGAACCCCCTGCCAGCCGTTCGTTGTTGATTGTCTCTAGTACTTGAAATAGCACATTTCGCCTTGAAACCACTTCAAGATGAGCCTACCAGCGAAATAGAATTGAAGACGGATCCCGAAAGAAGCTTTCAGCTCATCTCAGTACAAGGAAAATATCTAGAGAAGAAGATAGGTTGCTCTCATGGGATTTTGAATCTTTTCCTCTTTTGCTCTTTCTTGGGTGGTTGGAGAGCTCATTAGGGCAAGAGAAAGCAAGTACATATATGATGGGGTTCATGGGCCTCCACAATGGGAATTGACCTTGTGAAGGAAAAGAGTCCGAATTGAAAAGATCCACCAAGCAGTTGAACAAGTGCCACATGCATTTGAACATTTGAGCACATTCGTCTTTTTTGCACCCTTGGACACAATGATGTTTGAACTCTCAAGTGAACATTCAACTTTTGGAGCTTTGGATGACTCACTTGGAAAAGCCTTGCCACAATGTTGGATTGTGCATTGTCTACGTTCGACTGTTGAAGCTCTTTGGAATCAGATTTGTCTCAATGCAGTGTCATCGTTCGACCGTGCTCTATATGCGTTCGACTGTTGAAGCTATCTAGAAGTAGACTTGTCTCAAAGCATTATCACATTTGATTGTGCATAACATGAGTTTGACCGTTGAACTTCTTTGGAAGGAGACTTGTCTCCACGCATTATCACGTTCGACTGTGCATAACATGAGTTTGACCGTTGAGCCTCTCTGAAAGTAGACTTTATAGACATCAAACTCCACATTCAAACTTCCTCTAAATACTTGCATCAAACTCACTAAATCAGTCTTCACTTCTTAAAGAGGATGATATGGTCCATTCTAAAGAAGAGAAAAAATACAACATCAATTCAAAACCCAAGTTTTGTCCATTCCTATGAATACACCAACTTACTTAGACCTTACAATTATCTCCCCCTTTGCCAATTTAAGGACAAAACTTTTAAAGAGATACAATTTACCCATAATCTCAAAAACAAAAGATAGAACATGATCAGCCAAGAAGTGTATGTGCAACCACAAAACAAACTTAACCTGCCACAACATTTTGACACAATTATAGTATGTTCAAAATACATCTCCGCCATTTTATTTTGAATTGTCAAAAAAGAAGGAAGAGGATCAATTAAAGCATGTTCTGTTAGTTTTTGTGGACTCAATCCATCAGTTGATGTAATAAATTGATTAATTTCTTTATTTATCAATAAAATCATGATTTACTTTCATGAGATGAATGTTATTTTACTACTTCATGCACATGACCAATACGTATGACATAATGGTTCATGAGTTGAACCGGATCCCATTAGTATATTAGATGTGATATATGTGCATGGATGAAATCCACACGCGGGAGATATATGTCACAAATCTTATACTTAAAATAGCTTCACAACCAGTAATGAGATTGGGCATCTCATTTGATAATGTTGCAGCACTTTGATCACTATGAGATAGTGTGATTTGTCTCGATCATCAGAATGTAAGATTCTGGATCACGGTGCTAGTACATTGGATGTATTGAAGGACCATGAGATGCACCTTATGGAATTCCATCTCAATAATAAGGTATGCTCTCATAATTCCCTAGCAATAGGCTCTCAATCCTGAGACATTGACGAACTCAAGTTTCTATCTATTCATTTGCTTTGAGTCACCAATGAGTGAGGCCGACTATAGGTTAACACTTCGGTGTCTTGGGTATGTGGTAGTGGAATTGTGGGGACATTGAATGATCAAGATGGAATCTATCTCTATTATCCCCTTGTGCCAATTAATGGATTTGTCATTAGTAAGTACGCACCCATCTTAATTAAGAGTTAATTGGATGGTAATGATGATTACTGTGATTAATTGGGGCTCAAGGATAATAAGATGTGAAACTTAGATTGGAAGAGACAGATTTATTCCAATTGATCCACGGATATTGATAGAGGGGCCTACTTGTGGTAATTGGGAAGTTTAGGGTCTTCATTGTAATTTATTCCTAAGACTAGAGTGCAATTGCATTTATATAGTGGTGTTATTTGCAATTAACTGTGGGCTCGAATCGCACATAAGATGTGGGGTCGCGGTGTTCCAGTTGGAGCCAGCTTTCTAAGGAATCCCTAGTGGTCCCCACGCTAGCCCAAGATATTGGAAAACACTAATCCGACTTGAACTCTAGAAATAAGAGTTTGGAAAGGAGAAAGCTGCTAATTGCTTTGGAAGTAAGACTTCTATTTCAATTAGACAAGGGAGAGATTTGAAAGTCTATAAAATCTCTTGGACGTCCAATAAGACTCTCCCTCACGCCCAAAACCCTTTCGTGCAAGAGTTGCACGAGTTTCTCTCTCCTTCTCTCTTCTAGTTCCTTGGTGCTTCGAGTTGGGATTTCTCTAGAAGATTCCACCACTCTTCTTGAGAAAAGAAATCCAATTCGGGTCATATTGTGGAAGGCTAAGAGGTGTTGAAGAAATCCATTAGAGTACTGCGGATCTCCAAAGGTATGATCTACTTCTTGCATGTCGTAGATTATTATGGATGTTTAGTGCTGGTAGAATATTTACTGTACATGGTCACGAGATTGAGGGTTATGCATCCTGGATTGGGTTTTGGTTTTATGGATAGTTGATCCCTGTGTCAAGTGGGTCAAAAGTTTTGAAAATCTATCCACGAGACCCACCTACTTCCAACATGTTCAACAATGGATAAAAAGCAAACTAGATAAGAGCATCACTATGGATATTCGTAAGCAAGTTCTAAATAACAAGTATTGGCAAGCATAGTAAAGAAAATTTTAAATATGATCACAAATTAGACAAGTTTAGTTATCATCAAAAGAAACAGTCTAAAAGAAAAGAAGAAGCCAGTCAGGCTTTTGGATAGATTGCCATGCAAGAGAGGAAATCAATGATGACGACAGTAGTCCATGAAGGAGTTTATCCAAAAGCTTGGTTGGCTTCTCTTTTTCATTTGGATTGTTTCTTTTGATGATAACTAAATTTGCCTAATTTGTGATGATGTTTAAACTTTTCTTTACTAAGCTTGCTAATACTTGTTATTTAGAACTTGCTTACACTACAAGAAGTTGCACTTTTGGCGACGCTCTTCGGCGACGCTTTTATAATTTCATCGGTAATGACTAAGTTGAAATTATTTATTGACGCATATAATTTTGTCGGTGAAACCTCAAAAATTACCGACGTTTTATGTAAAACATTGGTAAAAGTATGGATTTTACCGACATAAAATGAAAATTTTTTAGCAAAGGTTTATAGTGAATTAACTTCATTTTTAGAAGAAAAAAATAAATTAAATTATTACTGACGAATTTGTTTAGTTTGAGCAACGAAAATAAGCGTCGGTAAATCTTCAATGCATGACCTTTACCCACGTTTTCTAGAGTTTCATCAGTAAACTTACATATTTTTTTTATTTATTTTTGAAAAAATGAAAAAAATTTTACCGAAGTTTAGATTCATCAGTCCTAAACAATTTTTATTGATGCTTATGATAAAACATTGGTGAAAGTTATATAATCCTTTGCTTTTTTTTCAAAAAAATTAAAAAATATTTACCGATGAATTTAAACATCGGTAAAATTTATTTCTACTGACGTTTAACTTAAAACGTCAGTGAAAGTTGATTTTTACCGACATAAAATAGAATACGTTGGTAAAGTTACGAAATTTTTTTAAGGATCATATACAGACGAAAATTAATCTTCGGTAAAAGTCTACTAAAAATTTTGCACCAGCCTAGGCTTCTTTTTCACTTTGCTTGTCCCCAATTTCCTCACTCTCTCACTCTCTCAAGTTTGCCCTCACTCTCTCAATCTGCTCTCTCTCTCTCTCTTACCATCTCTGATCTCTCGCTCTCTCCGATCTCTCGGTCTCTCTTTACTCTCTCTCTCTGCTCTCTCTCTTACCCTCTCTAATGTCTTGCTCTCTCTCTCATGCTCTTTCTGATCTCTTAGTTTCTTTTTGCTCTCTCTCTCGCTTTCTCCGATCTCTCTGCTCTTTCTCTCTTTCGCTCTCTCTCTCTCTTGCTACCTTTGCCTCTGCAAGCCAAGAGGAAGGAAAAAAGAAGAAGAAAGAGAAAGGATCAGTGTCACTCCAATCCAAGGGGAAGCATTAATTCGGCCTCCAATCCAAGCACCAATGTCCCCTCTCTTCTTTCTTCCTCTCCTCTCTCTGCCCGGACCCCCTTTCTGCCATTGCTGCCAAGGTAAGGGTTTTCTGGTTTTTTTTTTATTTTTTTGGAAAAACCCTTACTTAGTTGTTCTTTGTTCTGGGATGATTAATGAAGTAGATATGGGCAATACTCTTTCATAGAAGTTCTTTTTAGTTTTGTGATTGACATGCTGGAATTGTTATCTAGAGGAGGCCAAGAAGAAATTGTAGTTGTTATTTACTTTTAATTTTAGAGCATGCGGTGGTGGGTTTTGATGGGGATTCTTTTCTTTTAATTTGGGTTTTTTTCCTTTAAGCATTATTATTTTTCCCTCATTTCCAGTATTTAGTTTAATTTGTTCACAAAATATCTAAAGGAAAAGTTTCAGAGCCACTTGAAGAGCAGAAGTTCTATGTATACAGTTAATCAATATTTTATTCAAACGTTAGATTATAAAAGAAGAAAATGAAAGATAATCAACAGTCTACAATATCATTGCAATGAATCATATTCGCCACTAAGCTATTATGCTCATAATTATGTATGTAATGCTTGATATGTGCCCACCAATTCTATGTTTTATTTAGCTATCACTAAAATATGAAATAAGTAAACTTTTTTTAGAATGTTGAGTAGAATTGTTTGTTACCTATGGGATATTAGGATATGGAGTGCATGGTTTGATATAAAAAAAATGATAAGAATAATGTACCAAGCAAGCCTATCACTCTTTTGTAATCAATAACCCCTATGATAGCACACAACATATTGATGAAACTAATCTAAAAATTGGCTAGGTAACCAAAATCAACTCAATTGTATATTATTAGCCATTAGATCCAAGGCAATGTTAATGAGCCTCCTGTTATTTTGGTTTTTCCTTATTCATCTTTATGAAGCTCTCAAATTTGACAGGGCTAATAATGTCCAATGTAGCTGATTTTTATTAAGTGATCATGGCCATTGCCCATTGGCATGTCATGTGTTATCTATCATTTATAATGTGATACAAATAGATATGAGCTGATCTTTAAACCATGAAGCAGAAAAATTCCACGATTACCAAGCAACAATTCCTTTTTTTTTCAGGGAAATGAACTTCGATAGGTAAACCCGTGAAGGTTTGGGCAGATTAACTGATTCAAAGTAGAAAGGAATTAAACAAGAAGGACAGATAGCTGAAAGTAGTAAATCTGATACAACTTTAATCTAAAATGAGCCATCCTTATAATAATAACCCCATATAAAAATATTCTCAATTATTCTCTTATAGTGACAATTTGGAATCAGGATGAAATCACCATCATGAGGTTGGACCAACTTCCGGTTTTGAGGAATAGACATTTCTTTCTTGTAGGTTGGACCATGGTGTTGCATTCAATTAAAACCTATTGTCATATATCAATCCTATAGGTTTTTGTCAAGGGTGCTAAAGATTATCACACCATGGTTTTTAGTACCTATTGAGAGTTCTGTCTCTAATATTTTTAATTGCTTGTGATTAGGTTAGATATGGATATTAGTTGGATATTGTATTATCAGAACCGATTTAGTGCGGGATGCACGGTCGGGGGAACTCATTTATTGATTTTGCAAAGGTGAATTCAGGCGGGGTAATGGTGATTAAGTGCCCATGTAACGATTGTTGTAACTATCGAAAGCATGACTATAGAACCATGAAAATTCATTTGCACATTCAAGGAATGATGGTCTCATACCAACAGTAGATACATCATGGGGAACTGGTAGTTCAACCGATAATTCGGATGAAAGCGAGGATGAATAAGAAAAGAATCAAGATAAATATGATGAGTTGATAAAGGACCATCGTAGGGGAACTTACATGGAGGAAGATACTCATGAGAGGGATAATGTGCAGGATTTTAAAATTTTATTAAAGGCTTCCCAGTGTGGCCTGTACCCAGGCTGCAAAAGCTTAGATACTTTGTAATCATTTGTCATCAAGATATTGCATGTGAAGGTAGAAAGTGGGTGTAGCAATAAGTCATTAGACAAGGTTTTGCAAATTTTTAAGGACTTCTTGCTCGAAGGTCATGTGGTGCCAGCCTTAGTTTACAAGGCGAGGAAATTATTACATGACTTGTGCATGGGATACAATAACACAGATGCCTGTAAGCACGATTGTGTGTTGTGTTGGAAGGAGAATACTTAATTCGATAAATGTCCAAAATGTGAAGAGCCTAGATACAAGGTCAATGATGGCAAGCAAAGGAAAATCCCTCAAAAGGTATTCTGTTATATCCAATTGACACCGAGGTTGCACAAATTGTCTATGTGAAGGAAGATAGCCATAGAGATGAGATGGCACAGTGATAAGCGTGTTGATGATGGGATAATGAAGCATCTGGCGGACTCCGTGGAATGGAAAGAATTTGATAAGAAATATCTAGAATTTACCTGAGAGACATGTAATGTGAGGCGGGGGTCAGCCATCGATGGATTAAATCCTTTTGGTAACATGAGCGCCTCCTATAGCATGTGGCTTGTAATACTTATGCCCTACAATTTCCCACCATGGATGTGCATAAGGGAGCCATTTTTTATGATGTCATTAATTATTCTAGGACCAAACTCACCGGGAAATGAGATCGATGACTATTTAAGGCCCTTGGTTGATGATTTGAAGTAGCTTTGGGATGATGGTGCATCGACTTATGATGTCTCTACTAAACAGACCTTTCAGATGCATATTGTTGTGATGTGGACCATAAATGATTTTCCTGCGTATGGCAACTTGTTTGGGTGGAGCACAAAAGGTTATAACGCTTGCCCTCCATGTAACGACAGCTCGTTAGGGGTGACATTGAAAGATAAGATTGGTACATTGGCCATCGAAAATATTTACAAGAGAACCACTAATGGAGTAGAAGCAAGGTTTTCAACAGTCAGCCTGAGAGTGAAAAAAATTCTTTGGATTTACTGGGGCAAAAGGTACTAGATCAATTAGAAAAACTAGAGCAGATCAATTTTGGCAAGAATAAGAAAAGACCACGTGAATCTTGTCATGCCCCGATCCCGGGAATTGGGGATTTAAATGGGCCCCCAGGGAGTGAATACGCAATTCCGTAGCAATCCGTGCCCTGAAGAATTGTGCATGAATTCCTACAAGGGAGATTCCACAGGAGCGTGTGAGGAATGCCAACAAACGTAGGAATATAACTCATCATAATGAACTACTGCGAAATACTCTATAATTATCAAAAGCCAAAACAAGAGAAACATATCTTCAGATATTCATAGATAGATATAGATATATATGTTAGTGCTTAAGACTTCATTACAGGTTGTACAATCCAAACTGCTACTTAAGGAAATTGGGTACAAAAGGTTCAATTTGCGCATTCCCAAGGGTAAACCAAAAGTTCGACTGTAATATCTCCAAAACCAGTGCACTCCGTAGCATGACTAATAAAAGACATCGCCATCCTTCCATTCATCTATACCCTGAGGTACTGTTGGGGTAACCTCCGGGGGTGCGTCAACAACCGGGTTGGGATTTAGTTCTGTACCTGCAATGCCAAGGGTAACACCGTTAACACGACGATTAAGTAAGTATTAAGTATATAAAACTAGCATAATATATATCATATGAACTTATTATACTCTGGATAGAAGAGCAACCATAGTCTACTAGACATCATATGCATGAGTAACAATAAGTGAGGAATCAAAATCAAGACATAGTACACACTAATTGGCATCCACGAGGCTCTATCCTCCCAAAAGGAAGCATACATACATATAGGTCGCTAGGAGATCAAGCTAGCTTCCCGAGGAGTGCCGACAACTCCTCTGTAAACCTACTACAGTAGTGACATAGTAATACCCAAAAGGGCACAAGCTAAGTGGTGCCGACTCAGGTTCAATCATATGAATCATATCACACATAAGGAATAATAATCTTAAGTATAATCAGTCATGAAACAAACAAATAATTAAATGAGCATATACATATGAGCTACAAGGCTTGAACCTCGACTATGCCCTTATGGCTAGCAAGCACGCACTCAGTAGAAGCTCTGGCTTGTCAAGCACACACTCATTAGAAGCTCAAGTCTGAATAACCTCAGGGTTTGACTATAGAGAAAATGCATAAATAAATCGTGTTTAAGGGCAAGGTATTTAACAATATGGATACATTTGGGTTGCATAAATATCTAAGAATTCAATATTCACCCTGTGTTAGGCAACCCATGATCCCTAAGGTCATTCAATCCGACGTACTCATAAAACGTCTGGTGCCATCGTGTTACCACGTCTTGGTATCACCTTTTATGCATAAAGGACACCCCTTCTTATGCCAACATCCATGACTTTACTTTGGGGAAATCATCCGGAATTCGTTTACCCTCTTAACGTATCATTACAGTTGGGCCAGTGTAGTAGTAGGAAGGTGCCAATACTGAGGCCCTATAAGGTCAATGAAGAATTCCTAAAATCCTAAATTCATTGGGTTCATATGGCTCAGCCGTATATAAGGTTACAGCTTAGCCGAGTGGTTCAGGTTTCCTCCAATAGTTTAGGCGCATTTATGGCTTAACCGTATATTAGCCTACGACTTAGCCTTTTTAAGCCTATGGCTAGGTTATGGTTGGGTTACGGTTTAGCCATAAGGCATTTCACGGTGTAGCCGTGTGTGAGCTGTAGAAGAAAATGGGTTTATGGAGCTCTCCGGAAAGTCCCCCGTAAGAAGGCTTACGGCTTGGGCACGGGCTGGGCACGGCTTAGCCGTAGCTCATTTTACGGTGCAGCCGTAGTAAAAAAACAGATTGTGGTGCTCTCGAGACTTTGAGCCCTAGCCACTTACGGCTTAGCCGTAGCTTCACTGTACGCTTCAGAATTCTAGAATTGCTTCTGTAACTCGCTTTCAACACAAAAATCTGAATTGATAGGAATTTCTATGGCTTAGGTATAGTGTACTTGAAGGTATTCAATACCCACACACCCTCCTATTCCATGTTTACACCCTAACTCAATCCATACCACATTTGTACATAATTAAAGCAATGAAAAATGACTGAAATTTGAGAATTTAGAGATCTTACCCAAGAATCAATAACTTGATCACACATGCAATACATATGAACTCTAATACTTGCCTTTTAACAGTGTTTGCCCTTCCTAAGTCCTTCTTGTTCTGTGGTTAGAGAAAAACCTCCAAGGAGAAGTGGGTTCTCTACATGGCAACACATAAATGGTGAATATGATGCCTCAATGCATGCAAGTCATAGATTTGAGTCTCCTTGACTCCAATAAGCCTTAATATATGGAATGGAAGTAAGGCCCTCACCTTAGTGAGCTATAGCCTAGAGAAGATTGTGATTTCTACGAAAGAGGTACCCAAAGGAAGAAGAAGAGGATGGATGGACGCTATTACTATTGCATGCAAGCTCTAGCTCCCTGTTCTCAGCTCTAAGGACAAGTGAGGAGGGGTGAAGAGAGGGAAAGGAGTAGCTCCAGCAACCAAGAAGAAGAGAAAGAGAGGATGAATTAACGTTGAGTCTCTTTTAACTTAAAATTTCCTGCATTTAACATGCAAGTCCAATGTTTTTATGAAATTTCGGTTTAGGCCAAGTGGACCTCAGTTGACCCAAAACGAGTTCGGATCAATTCAAGCCTAACACGAAAGATGATCTACAAGAAAAATTACACAAGGAGTGATTGACTAGGTGCCCATAAGATGCAAGAACAATTTAGAAAAAGGTCCTCAATTACTGAAGTAAGGTTCAAACTCCACTCAACTACCTGTCCAAGGCCCAAACCCAATCATTTTTAAACTCAATTAACCTTAACAAGGTTTAATTAACATAGAATGCGATTAATTAACGTAGATTAGAATTAGTGGGATCGAAACCTTACAGCTCTAGATAGCTAAATTGGACAAAAAAATGCATCCTATTTGAATGGCCATATTGGAAGTGAAAAAAACTTTGACACAACCTTGATCCTGTGCACATTGAGAAGAATATCTGTGTAGCTTTAGTTGGAACAATTTTGGGCATAAAGGGCAAAACCAAGGACACCAAAAAAGAGAGTAACGTTTTGAAAATATTAGCATCAGGCCGGAGTTACATCCAGTGGAGAGGGGCGATAGATCCAGCTTGAAGCCCCATGTATCTTACATATTGGATCCGAAACATAGAGATGGATTTTATGGACTCTTAAAGTTGATCAAATACCCAGACGGCTATGTGGCAAACCTCTTAAGGTGTGTAACCTCTAAAAATGGTAAATTATTTTGTCTAAAAAGCCATGATTGCCACATCCTTATCCAACGCATCCTTCTAATTGGCATGTGCAGCTTTTTGAATAAGGATATTTGTACAATATTATTTGAGTTAGGCAGTTTTTTCTAAGATCTCTGCTTGAAAACACTAAGACAATGATTTGAAAAAAATTGGAGGAGCATATATTTTTAATATTGTGCAAGTTGGAGAGAACTTTTCCTCTTGTTTTCTTTGATGTGATGGTTCATCTATTGGTTCACTTGCCGGAGAGGCCATGTTTAGTGAACCGGTGCAATATCGGTGGATGTGCTTGATACAAAAGGTAATAGTTAATGACCACTGATTAATTATTTATGTATTAGTGCAATTGCCTTGCATTGATAATTGAAATTGTTATCATTGGTTGTTTAAAGGTTTTTGAAGACCCTAAAAGGGTATGTTAGAAACCGAGCTCGGCTAGAAGGCTCGATCACTGAGGCTTACATTGTCAAAGACTATCTTACTTTTTGTTCAATGTATCTAAGGCAGACTAATCGAGTAGGATATCTGTCTTCACATAAACTGTTCATCCTAATGGACTGATGGCAAGGGCAGATGATTATTCTCAAAGAGAGCATGACATGGCTCATTGGTTTGTGCTTAATAACAGCCCCGAGGTGGAGCTGTATCTACAGTATATGCTTCAATCTAACCATATTTATGCATTGCTTGTCAATTCAATGATTCATTATCTATTTATTCATTAAAAGCTACCTTGAGTAGAAAACACAAGAATTTAGTGTAAAATAAAAAAGGTGGAGAAATCAAGCAAATACAACGAAAATAATTTGCAAAATGGCTTAAACAACGTGTAAGACATGTAAAACATTATCATTTTAATTGCTAGGCATTATTGGATTAGACTTCAAATGACATTAGTGTAATACATTTGTCTTAATCTGCTTGTGTAGATGAATCAATTGCAAACTCAAGGGTCACCAAAAGCTACTGATGAGATGTGGTTAGTAGCAAATGACCCTAGATCCCTAATGAATCTTTATCAGGGGTGTGCTTGCAATTGCATCCGATACCACATTGTAGACTGTGACAAATGCCTTAGGAGCTAGAGTAGCAACTTGGTTGTGGAAGGGGAATACAAAGGGGAGAAACATGACTGCTATGGATACATCTATAAAATCTGGGAATTGTCATATCGGCACGGGGTAAATTGGTCTTATTTGAATGTGAATGGTACAACACTAGTACCAAGGACAAAATAAACATCAAAGAGCATAATACAAGCATTGATATCATGGGTCATTGTTTTAAGGATGATCCACTTATCCTACCAAGTCAGGTGACACAAGTCTTCTATGTCAATGACACCAGCAGAGGAAAAAATTGAAGGGTCATAAAACGGGTCAAGCCTCGGGGAGTATGGGAGGTACCCGCTAAGCGGGATGATGATGATGATGATGATAATGATGTGCCTAATTATGCACTTCAGTAGGATAAAACAACGTTTGATGTCCAAGTCCTCATCGATGGTACTAGTATCCAATATTCTAGGGATGATATAGATCATGAGATCATTCTCAGTGATGAGTTAGTAGATGAGGATGGTCAAGATGAGGATAAAACACTGTCGGAGTCCAAAGATGAAGAAGACAGTGATGTAGGTAGTCAGTTGACTCTAACATGAAATATGACATGTAGTGTTTGTTTCAGGTTTTGTACATGTAAGATCTTGCCTTACAGAATGACATTGTTTTCAATTTTAGTTTCTACTATGATTTGTTCATATATGGATAGAACGTTTCTATATTTCACATTTTATGCTTATGTATATATATCATAGTTGCAAAAGATGCCAAACCAAGGGAAAAAATGGGTCAAACTAGGAGAGTTGTTGCATCAAGTGCAAGCATCCAATTATTTATTAAAGAAACAAGACAATTAAGCAGAATGCAAATAAACTTGCATCTCTAGAGCTCTCGCCGACCGCACGTGCTATATTTGGTTAGGCTAAAGGGAGAAATGAGAAGGGAAAGAAAAAGGTTAGTGGGAATGATAACAACAAGAACTACATTCCCCCTGAAGGTGATGATGTAGATGAGGAGACATCTTGGTCTTAATCTAATGAAGTAATCTTACTGTGAATGTCTATAACAAATGCTTTAAAATATTAGTTTTGATAGTGACGTTCATGTTAAAATGGTTTCCATTTCCATTCAATGTAAATTACTAACATTCACTTTACTAATATTATTGATATTGCTAATAATTGTTTATTTTCCTTATCACTTTGCTCCAAGCCAGATTACAGATATGCCTCAGGAGAAGAGGGTTAGACCTGCTCGGAGTATTACAGCTGCACTTGGGTTATCTCTACATGAGGTTGCAGCACAGCCTTTGCCCACACAGCCCTTGCCGACCCAGCCTCCACCCACGCAGCCCTCGCCAACCCAGCCTTCAACCACATAGCCCTTGCTGACCTAGCCACCAACCACACAGCCTTCGTTGACATAGCCTTTGCTGTCCTAGCCTCCACCGAGTCCTCATACAATTGGTAGCAGCGTAGCTAAGAAAATTATGACATTTTAAAATCCTAATTTCATCTTAATTTAATGATTTGTGTTTACTAACTCATTTAACATTGTCATCTTAACAACATCATCCCTAGTCTCGGAGGTTCCGAGTCATGCAAGGGGCACTACATGAGGGAAGAAGGTGGCAAAGTTGAGGAGATAGCTAGGTCATAACATCCCAGTTCCGATCCTCATCTCGAGCCATAGGCTAGAAGGGGAACATGCCCCCTCACTAGTTAACCATCTAGGGTTAGCCATTAGAGAAGTCACCTTAGTTCGACCATGGCTAGAAGAAGCTTGATAATGGGATCAAGCTTGCCGTCATTACTGCAGTTCGGGTAAACTAAAATCAAAAATATCATCAAAACTAATAATAGTTATGCTCATCATTACAATATCTAATTATATTTTGTTATTACTAATCTTTATATGACTCTCTCCTAATTGTAGCAAATATTTGATATCGGGGACCACGAGGGTGATATGCAGTTCAGGGCGGACATTGACCGACAATGCGGGATTTTGTATAAGAGTTAGAAATACAAGTTACATAGTCACTATCTCGAGTTGTTGGAGCAAGGGTTTTTTTTATGCCAGGACCACCCGACAGAGGGCTGTGATCCATCCGACTGACAGTTGATGGTCTCGTAGTGCTGGGAATCACTAAAGTGGAAGGTAACTTTGGGATGTTATTTACAACAATTAATTATATTCCAATGTAATTATATTAGTTATGATTTGTTGAAGAAAGCTATTGTATTATTGTTTTTCTATATAGGCGAAGTCAAAGAAAGCTTAAGAGAGTCGAGCCAAGCTACCATTTAATCATACTAGTGGCTCCAGGTAATTTGCATCAAGGATGTCTCTGATGGTACTAATTATATTCATATGAAGAAACATGATTAAGTTTATTAATGTATCAATATGTATGTTCATATCTAATAAAAAATAATTTCAAATGACAGACGACACAGAATGCCAGTCAGGCATCGCCTATTACTCAGTTCTTATGCGACACCCACTATAGGCAAAGGAGTAATGAGTGGGTAAATGAGGTGGCTTAGCAGAGATATGTACGTTTACTCTTTGATTCAATTTTGATCAATAATGACACAGAAGCATTCCAATCCCTTATTGATTTAAACAGCAGAAGGTCTTAGTGCAACGGATTAAGGAGCAGCCGCAGCCATCTATCACAGCTTTGATAATTGAGGAACCAATTGTTGTTGATGTGCTTAGGAAGAGGTTAAGATACTTGCATAGGTATGGGATATACACAAGGACCTCTTCATCTTCCACACAGTCTTAGCCTCTGCATCCTGAGGTTATCGCCCTGTGGGAGCAGCTAGCTAAGCAAGCTTGAGGCAGGCTGAGCAGGATAGGACGCAGGCTGAGTAGGATAAGAGGGCAGATGTACTCGAGGCCTTCGTTCAACAGATCGCAGCTGCGGCGAGGATAGATTCGATGATCTACTTCAACATCTCTAAAGAAATCACTTATGCTAGTGATGACATAGCTACTGGAGAGCATGACGTGACCCTTTGGTTGGTATATTATTCTCTTGAAATTTTAACATAATAACTCATTGAAATTTATAAATGCTGAAAATGTAGGTTTTTCAACACCTACGATTAGAGATACGACCCCTGGAAAAATAAAAAACTGGTACGAGCACTTTGCTCAAGGGTAGAGTAATTTGTAGAAACCGATGGTTTGTAAATCTGACTCCTCGGCTAGAGAATTAGGAGAAAAAACCTATGATTTTCCAACACTTAAGCTTGAAAACCACCCTCCTGGGGGTTCAAAATAGGAAATGGCCTCTGGAAGAATTGAAAACCTATATGAGTACATCACTTTAGGGTATAGTGATCGTGAACTCTAAGTGCAGAGCTGCGATGTAGTAATAAAACTGGTGAGACCAGGTCGATCCTCAGGGAGCAATGTGTTTAAGGTATTTTCAACTTGTAACCTGTCTTAAATAAAAATCTAAATTAGCCTAATTTATAATCTAACAAATACATACATTCCTAAAACAAAATAATTACAATCCCTAATTCTAAAAGTTCCTAAAAGTAAAATTAAATTTACTGCAAAACAAAACACACGTTAGAACTTCCAATAAAACTAAATCTAAAATTAGAAACTAACTAAACTAAACAATGTTTAAAACAAAATAAACAAAAGTTAGAAACTTTTCTAAGTTAGAATTTCCAAAACTAATAAACTTTCCAATTGAAAATCTTCAATTAAAATAATTTTAGAAAGATATTTAATTCTTGAAATTAACTAAAACAATAAAAAACATAAAACTAGAAACAAAATTAAAATTAAAAAGTTAGTAAAATTAATAATGCAATGCATGCCATGAGATGCTGAAAAATTCTAAGTCTGAAAAACTAGTATGCTGATGCAAATTTTATGCATGATTTGAACTATTCTAATGCATCCTAAATCTAAATTTAATGGCTGGAATTCATGCTCTACTGATGCAAGAAACCAACAAAAAAAATGGAAGTGAAAAAGGATTTAAAACGAAAAAGTTATGAATGCATGAATATGACAACTTTGCAAAATTCTGTGCAGGAATTCTGATTCGGGTTGACTGATTGGCAAAGTTTAAGCCTCTGGTTCACAAACCTTCCGAAATTATTTTGATCTGAAATTTTGGGTAATGAAAGACCACATCCTAAAATTTAATTTTACCAAGTTTTAAAGAAAAATACTATGATTTGATTGGTCTACCCACTTTGAACTTTTTGTCAAAAACTGTTTTTACAGTTTGCTAAAACTATTTTAAGTTGTGCTGTTTGTAAATTGAGTCCGAATTTAATCATTAGATTCGGATCTGAAGGCTTAATTTTCATCAACTTAAATATGCACAAAATCTTATGATAAGAAAATAGATGCAATGATTCCTAATTCAACCATCAAACTATGCAAAAACAAAACTTAAAATCAATGTGAATGTAACAAGAAAAATAACAAAAGTGCATAAAATAAAATAGAAGTGCAGGAA
This sequence comes from Sextonia rubra, assembly GCA_037013555.1. NCBI lineage: Eukaryota > Viridiplantae > Streptophyta > Magnoliopsida > Laurales > Lauraceae > Sextonia > Sextonia rubra. The sequence goes on along the minus strand of JASUAD010000007.1, from coordinate 8,513,616 downwards.
AATAAAATTGTAGAAATTTAAAATTAAAAGTGCAATGAAAGAAAATAAAAATTGCAGGAAGTCAAAGGCAGTATAACTGAAGTTAAAGGTGGTAAACAATAGAGGTCAAAGGCGGTATATTCACTCAAATTCTCCCTTAGTCTAGGCCTAATAATTTCTTAAAGTATGTTCTTTATCTGGGTCGTCAATCCAAATAAGAAAAAACACAAATCAAGCAATCATACAACCATAAGAATAAGAAGAATAAGAAGATGAATATTATTGAACTAGTATGACAATCCTTTACATAAGATAAAAAAAAAATTAAACCAAAAGATTATACATACTAGGATGGAAAAGAATTCCTCCTTCTAGTTGATCTTCAAGGTTAGTGGTGTGGCTTTAGGGCTAAGCCTCCTTGATGACTTGAGATGTAGAGACAAGAGAGGGAGAGATGGATGTAGAAATCTAGAGGTGGGAGGTGGGTAATTCTTCCATGAAGAATATGGGAGAAGGGTGCCATATTTATACTTTTCAAGTCCTACTCCTTCTCAAACTTTAAAAAATTAAAAATAATTAAAAAATGAAAGAAAAAAAGGGCTCCAACCAATGCTTTGGACGTGCAATATCCTTGGGGATTTTTTTTTCTTTTTATTTTTCTCTTCTTTCCTTGCTTGTTTTGTCCAGAAATCCCTCTTGGATGCTTCTTTCCTTCTTTGTCTTTGCACCTTGCATTGAGATCTTTTGAGAGATGAAATAGGGATAAGAATCCTCTCTTAGAATCAAACTTGGCCCACATGAGGTGTAGAACTTCTCCTTTTATCTCTTTGCATCGTCAACTTTCCTTTTTTGGAAAGTTCTCCTTGTTGGCTCCTAACTTGAAGAGATCTTCTAGATAATTCTCCCTTGATTTTTTCCTTTACTTTTTCAATCAAAATTTGATCCAAAATCTCTTTTGGACGTGGAATAGGTTGCTTGGATATTTTTTTTGCATTTTCTTCAATTAAATCTTTTCCTTCTCAAAAAAGAACTCCTATGTGGCTTTCCTTGTCCATCTTTGATGAGATATTCTTCAAATTCTCTTCAAAATCTCTTGAAAATGTGCAACAAATAAATGGACCCCATCTTGGATGTTTTACAAGTGTGCCCCACACATGTGCATGTGTGTGTGGGACCATGAAGCCGACTTTTTGCAATTTTCTTCCAATTTCCTTTTCTCTTCAATTCTGCTCTCCTTTCTCTTGAAAATCAATTCCTTGCCTCAATTCTTTACAAATGGGACCCACATAATCAATTTCCTACAAAACAGATGTGAATTCATGTGAAAAGACAATTTTACCCCTAACACCACATATGCATGACTGTGGGCCCATTTCTCATGAAATGATAATAAAAATGTACATCATTCTCCATGATTTTGTATGAATGAACTAATGATGAAGAGAATTTAATTTATTTCATGAGAAAAATTATTTTCACAAAACTTTCCAAAAATAAACTTTCCAAAAATAGCAAGTTTTATGAATTTATGCAAAAAGTGTGATTTTTAAGCAATTTATGCAGAAAAATATAAAGATGAATTTAAAATGAATTAAACCATGATATCACACTAAATGAGGCTCTTTCAAGTTAATAAGTCCTTAAAATGGGTCAAAATGTGTATAAAAACATGCATTTTTAAAGACTCATCACACCCCCCAACCAACGTTTTGCTAGTCCCTAGCAAAAAATGCGATAAAATATGAGGAATTCATCCTAACCTAATCTTATCTTAAACGAATGCAATGCAATAAAACTAAACATGAATGCAGCGCCACTTTCGCTGGCACTCTCGACTGCATTTAGCTTATGCAGCAAGCCCTTAAACCCCTAGGTTCCCCCTAGTGGACGAGTTGTGCCTCGTGAGGGTTTGCAGTGAATATACCCACGAAATTCTCTTTTTTGTTTAATGAAAAAAAAAATAAACAAATGAATAAAAGAGAAAAGAAATTCCCCAAAAGAAAATTCACTCATATCAGATATTTTCGAAATCTGGAATAATTACACTTTCAGACTTTTCAAATTCCGGTCCACAATTCTATTCTCAAAAACTTTCTCAAATTCAAACCAACTTGCGTGCATTGTGGGAAACTGTATACATCAAAAACCTATTTCGGATATTCTACAATAATGCTGCAAAAACAGAATTTTTCCTTCAAATAGTCTGATCCCCTGAAATTTAGCAAAAAAAAATTTCCTCTCAAAGTTACTAAGATAGTTGTCACTTTACTATTTACTTCGGTTGGCCTCTTTTTCTCTCACTATCTTTTTCCAACGCAAGAGTTCCCAAGTTCATATGATATAAGAAAAGTTAGAATCCAGAGAGCAAATCTGGTCCTTGTCCTTCCCCGCACATACTCCCTTGCAAACTCTTACGGACACTCTTCGCTCTCTTACTTTTTCCAACGTAGAATTTTCCAAGTTCATATGATATAGCAAAAGTTGGGATCTAAGGAGCAAACTTAGTCCTTATGCTTTTCCGCACATATCCCTTGAAAATTTCTACGGACACTCGTTGGGCCATAATTCATCTTTATTTTCTTTTTTTTTTCTTTTCTTTCCTGTGACTGTGCAATGTTTAGGTCCCTTAAGCTTTCTAATTAACCCATGTAGCGAGCGTTAGGCCAATGACTCCCAAACCAGATGGCTTTAGGGCATTAGATATAAAAATATCCCTTCGGGCTTACTAGCTCGAGTTAAAAAGGTTACGAACCCAAACTAGTCACAAATTGCTCATTATATGCTCTCTTTTTTTTCTTTCACTCTTGTTTTTTTTTTTAACCAAAGTAAACACTAGGTGGCAATTCTGATTTCACTCGAATTAATTCATTTTGGTTCTAATATATACAATTTACCAAAAGTGAACCAGGAAACAAAAATATTCTACAAACTAAATTTCAAGTTCACATTGTATTCTCCAAAAAAAAATTCCAAAAACAAACAGCATCAAAGCTTCATATCCAAAATTTCGAAAAATGTATACGTGTGTGTATGTGAAGAGCAAGTCTTGGTTATCTTTTGATAGGTTTTCTCCTTCAGAAAATGCAAACTTTCTTTTTACTTCCTTCTAAGAGTACGAAAATTCCAGATTTCTATATATCTTCAAATCGCTTCAATTCTTTTGAAAACTTTCTTTTATGAAATGAAAAGCAAATGAGAAAAACAAATGAGAGATAAATGTAAAAGTAAATGAAAATGTAAATAAAAAAAATGCCGGCAAAAATTCCTAAAACTAAAAAAAAGGTATAAAAAAATTAAAAGCAAAAGTAAAAAAAAAAAAAAACTTAAATGCCTAAAAGTGGACAAGCGTGCTTGTTCCCACCCCCCAACCGATTATGTGCATCGTCCTCGATGTATATGAATGGAATATAAACAATAAGAAAAACATGAGGAAACAAAACAGTAAAAGAGGGTAAGGAGAAGAGGCACCTGAAATTATGTCTGAGTTGCTCCCCGTCCAAGTTTAGACAAAAATAAAAAAAGCAAAACCATAATATATATAGTATACACAGCAAAAGGCCTCTGTCAGATCCAAGGCCGATCAATCCTTGTATATAGGATCATCAAGAGAAATTTCATCCTCCTCAGGTGGTGTGATCTCCAAGAATGGCTTCAATCTTTGGCCATTGACTTTGAACATTTGGCCATCCTTTGGATCGAAAATCTCAACAGCACCATATGGAAAAACTGTTTTGACGATGTACGGACCAGTCCATCGAGAGTTGAGCTTGCCAGGAAATAAACGAAGCCTAGAATTGTAAAGGAGGACTTTTTGCTCAAGGTGGAAATTTTTCCTGATGATTTGATTATCATGAAAAACCTTTGCCCTCTCTTTGTATATTTTAGAATTAACATAGGCTTCTCTGCGCAACTCTTCCAATTCATTCAGTTGTAGTTTCTTATTAGATCCAGCTTTATCTGTATCAAGGTTGAACTGTTTAATAGCCCAATAAGCTCTATGCTCAAGTTCCACTGGCAAGTGGCAAGCTTTCCTATAAATTAGCCGATAAGGAGACATTCTAATAGGAGTTTTGAAAGCTGTCCGATAAGCCCATAATGCATCGGTTAGTCGAGTAGACCAATCTTTTCGATTAGGGTTTACGGTAGTCTCCAAAATCCGCTTGATTTCACGATTTGATACCTCTACTTGCCCACTAGTTTGTGGGTGATAAGGGGTGGCCACTTTGTGAGTTATTCCGTATTGCTTCATAAGGGCCTCAAAAGTTCTATTACAAAAATGCGATCCCCCATCACTTATAATGGCACGAGGGGTTCCAAATCGTGAAAACACATCCTTCAAAAATCTCTGAACAGTTTTAGCATCATTACTCCGGCAAGGAATAGCTTCTATCCATTTTGAGACATAATCAACAGCAACCAAGACATAAATGAAACCAAAACTAGGAGGAAAAGGTCCCATAAAGTCTATACCCCATACAACAAAAATTTCAATTACCAAAATTGGGTTCAAAGGCATCATGTTTCTTTTTGAAATATTACCCAATTTTTGGCAGCGCTCACAGGTCTTGCAAAGTTCATGAACATCCTTAAAAAGTGTGGGCCAATAAAAACCACATTGTAATATTTTGCAGGATGTCTTTTTAGCAGAAAAATGGCCTCCACAAGCCTGTGAATGACAAAATGATATGACACTAGGAATCTCATCATCTGGCACACACCTCCTGATAATTTGATCTGGGCAGTATTTGAACAAGTATGGATCATCCCAGAAAAAATGTTTCACCTCAGAAAAGAACAAATCTTTATCTTGCTTAGTCCAATGACTAGGAATACTACCCATAGCAAGATAATTTGCTATATCTGCAAACCAAGGGGGTTTGGATAATGCAAAAAGGTGTTCATCTGGAAAATTGTCATTGATTGGTGTTGGCTTAATAGTATCAGAAATGACGAGTCTAGAAAGGTGATCTGCCACAACATTTTCTACTCCTTTCTTATCTCTGATTTCTAAGTCAAATTCCTGGAGTAAAAGGATCCATCTAATCAGTCTGGGCTTAGCATCTTTCTTAGAAAGAAGGTACTTTAGCGCGGAATGATCAGTAAACACCACAATCTTAGATCCAATCAAGTAAGAGCAAAATTTGTCAAGTGCAAAGACCACTGCCAATAATTCCTTCTCAGTGGTTGAATAGTTGATCTGCGTACTATTCAGGCTCTTACTTGCATAATAAATCACGTAAGGCTTTTTATCCTTACGTTGTCCCAAAACAGCCCCAACAACAAAATCACTGGCATCACACATGAGTTCAAAAGGAAGGTTCCAATCTGGAGGTTGCATAATTGGAGCAGACGTTAGCATACCTTTTAATTTTTCAAAGGCCACTTGGCATGCCTCAGTCCATTCAAATTGTGCATCCTTGGATAACAGTTCACAGAGAGGGCGAGATATAGAACTAAAATCTTTAATGAACCTTCTGTAGAACCCTGCATGCCTTAAGAATGATCTTATATCTCTTACGGTTTTGGGTGTGGGTAAGTTGGCAATCAAATCAATTTTAGACTTGTCAACTTCTAGACCTTTTTCAAACACAATATGACCAAGGACAATTCCCTGGCGAACCATGAAATGGCATTTTTCCCAATTGAGTACCAAGTTCTTTTCTTCGCATCTGGTGAGAACAATCTCGAGGTTGGTCAAACAATCCTCAAATGAGTCACCAAACACAGAGAAATCATCCATGAAGACCTCGAGAATGTGTTCCACCATGTCACTAAAAATACTTAGCATACAACGCTGAAATGTGGCGGGAGCATTACATAACCCAAAAGGCATTCGCCGATAAGCAAAAGTACCAAAGGGGCATGTAAATGTAGTTTTCTCCTGGTCTTCAAGGGAGATTTCTATTTGGTTATATCCAGAATATCCATCAAGAAAACAATAGTACTGGTGGCCAGCTACCCTTTCCAGAATTTGGTCCATAAAGGGTAGAGGGAAATGGTCCTTATGTGTGACTGCATTAAGTTTCCTGTAGTCTATGCATACCCTCCATCCTGTGGAGACTCGGGTAGGAACAAGTTCATTTTGCGTATTTTTGACTACAGTGATACCGGTTTTTTTTGGAACGACCTGGGTAGGGCTGACCCACTGGCTATCTGAGATGGGATTGATTATGCCCACATCAAGCAGTTTAAGCACCTCAGCCCTAACCACTTCTTGCATGGTAGGATTAAGCCGGCGTTGCATCTGCCTACATGGTTTTGCATCCTCTTCAAGGTAGATGCGATGCGTACACACTAAAGGATCGATTCCTTTGATGTCAGCCACATTCCAAGCAATCGCATTCTTGTGTTGTTTGAGTACTTTCAATAATTGGGCCTCTTGATTCTCAGTAAGAAGCGAAGAAATAACTACTGGGTAGGTCTCCTCATCCCCAAGGTAAGCATATTTGAGGTTAGAAGGGAGGGGTTTCAACTCAAGTTTGGGTGGTTCAACCTAAGATGGAAGAGGTGGTGCACCATTTGGTACAAGCTCCTCAAACTTGGGTGTCTAGCTAGCATGAGCTTCTTCCATAGTGTCATTATCCATTTCCTCAAGAAAGTCTATATCCTCATTGGCCTCAAGCATAAGTGCAATGTGGGAGTTAACACACTCCTCTAAATCATCCTCCAGCACAGTATTCACTGAGTTCATTTTAAGGAGATCATCATCAATATCCTCAGGATGTTTGTATAAATTGAATATATTTAGTTCAATGGTCATGTTTCCAAAAGAAAGTTTTAACATTCCATTCCGGCAATTGATTAATGCATTTGATGTTGCTAAAAATGGTCTTCCCAAAATTACCGGAATCTGAGCATTGTGATTGTGTACTGGTTGAGTGTCCAATACATAAAAATCAGCAGGAAAATAGAATTTTTCAATTTGCACTAATACATCTTCTATTACCCCCCTTGGTTTCTTGATCGAACGATCTGCGAGTTGTAGAGTAACCTTGGTAGGTTTCAACTCGCCTAGCCCCAGTTGTTGATAAACCGAGTAAGGTAATAGATTAACACTGGCCCCCAGGTCTAGTAAAGCCTGACCAATCCGGTGATTTCCAATGGTGCATGATATGGTGTGGCATCCTGGATCTTTGTATTTCTGCGGTGTGCTCCCGTTTAGGAGTGCACTAACTTGCTCAGTGAAAAAAGCTTTCTTTTGTACATTCGTCCTACGCTTGACAGTACAAAGATCCTTAAGAAACTTAGCGTAGGATGGAATCTGATTTATTGCATCCAATAGAGGAATATTGATTTTAACATCCTTAAAAATGTCTAAGATCTCCTGGTTTGGGATTGGCTTCTTGGGGTGGGTCAATCTTTGTGGAAAAGGGGCAATGGGTGTGACAGTTATGGGGTAAGGACCTTTTTCATTCTCAACAACAGTTTTTGCATTAGCACTATCCTTTTTAATCTTTTCATTCAAATCCGAGGAGACATGTTGTTTATCTTTTTCTGGATTGTCTTGAAGTTCTTTGCCACTGTGCAGAGTGACTGCCTGAACATGCTCCTGATAGTTTGGGTTAGTTATGTCGTTCACTTCAAATTGGCCTTTTGGGTTTGGGAGAGGTTGAGCAGGAAATGTTCCTTTCCCTTGAATTTGAAGGCTACATTTGATTTGTTCAACAGAAGTTTCTAACCTTTGGATAGCCTGCTGGTTATTCTGAATCATTTGTTGATTATTTTGCATATTTTGCATAAATTGTTGTTGAGATTGCACTAGCATACTGAGGGACTCCTCCAATGACCTATTATGAGCTTGTGGTGCATAAGATGTATTATGTTGTGGAGACATGTATGCACTAGAATTTGATGGTCTTTGGGGATTATACTCAGGTGTAGCACTTGGCCCATTCCTCCAGCTAAAATTTGGGTGGTTTCGCCACGAAGGATTATACGTGTTCCCCATGGTATTTGTATTGAACGGCTTTTGGTATGAGTTCAAAATGTTAGCCTGTTCTTGAATTGCTTCTTATAATGCAGGTCCAGTTGGACAGTCTGCTGACAAATGATCTTCAGAAGCACAAATACCACAAACCATGATTGTATCCTTGTTCTTTCCAAGTTTCAGGGTTTCTATTTCTCTTGTAAGTGCAGCAAGCTTGGCTTGAATTTCAGTTTGATTGTTTAGATGATAGATTCCTCCTCCCTTAGACTGGTTCAATGACCTGGATTGATCTGCCCCATCAGACGAGGCCCATTTTTGTGCATTTTCGACCATTAGTTCAAGAATTCCCACGCTTCATCAATTTGTTTTTGATCAAATTGACCATTGCACATCATCTCAATAAATTGACGGGTATCAGGGGTTAAACCCTCAATAAAAATCTCGATGAGATGATATGTTTCATATCCATGATGAGGACATGCAAGGACTAATTCGTTAAATCTTTCCCAACACTTATAATAAGGTTCCTTAAGATTTTGTCTAAACATCATAATTTCCCTTTTCAAAGTGTTGGTCTTATGCTGTGGGAAGAATTTCTTCAAAAATTCAGTCTCTAGGCCTTCCCAGGTGTTGATTGAACTTGGTCTAAGAGAGTGGAGCCAAGTCTTAGCTTTATCTTTCAAAGAAAATGGAAATAATCGAAGTTTGATTACATCCGGCATTACATTTTGTAACTGAAGTGTTGAGCATACTTCATCAAATTCTTTTAGGTGCAAGTATGCACTTTCAGAGTCAAGCCCATGAAACTTGGGTAGAAGTTGGATCATGCCTGGTTTGATCTCAAATTGACCCGTAATTGGGGGCATCACTATACAGGATGGTGTAGTTTGTCGAGCGGGGTTCAAGTAATCACGTAAAGTCCTAGGTGGCTGATTAACCTCCACACCATTGCGGTCCCCATTGTTATTCCCATTCCTGAATTGGGCATCATTGTTACCGGACCCACTCGCCATTGAAGACAATCTCAAAGGACTGGAGGGTCTAGGAGATTCTTTCCTTTCTAATCTATGCGCTGATCCTCTTTGCCAAATTGGCTGAGGGGGCTTGTCCTTTCCTTTTGGAATTTTGAGATTTGAAAAAAAAACTAAGTTATGAAAGCAACTAAAAAAAAAAAACTCCCTTGGGTTGAAAAGTTTCCTTAAGTTTTCCAATCTAGTCCTACAAAACTAACTCGGCCAGGTTAGCCACCAGGAAGTGTTAGAGTCACAGATGGACCCGTTTGAAGGACCAATTTCCTGAACAGTCAAGCTGTCGCGCACTACAGGGGCAAAGGCCTCCTTAGACACCGAGAAGATTAAGGACAATGACTAGATCACTTTTGGTAAACTTTCTTCCCAAAAGAAGTTGAGACAAGTTGAAAAACAGTAACTTTTCCAATTTTAGAAAGTTTCTAAAAATAGCAATGATGTGTATTTTCTAGCATTCCATGCACATTCCTATTCCAAATTAGGGCGGCTCATCATTCTATGCATGTCCTTCTATTTCTAGAAAGATGCCACAATGAAACCACAACCACAAAACAATGTAAAAAAGGAAAGTTAGAAAAATTACCTTAAATGGTGCTCCCTGGCAACGGCGCCAAAAACTTGATCGTGAACTCCAAGTGCAGAGCTGCGATGTAGTAATAAAACTGGTGAGACCAGGTTGATCCTTAGGGAGCAATGTGTTTAAGGTATTTTCAACTTGTAACCTGTCTTAAATAAAAATCTAAACTAGCCTAATTTATAATCTAACAAATACATACATTCCTAAAACAAAATAATTACAATCCCTAATTCTAAAAGTTCCTAAAAGTAAAATTAAATTTACTGCAAAACAAAACACACGTTAGAACTTCCAATAAAACTAAATCTAAAATTAGAAACTAACTAAACTAAACAATGTTTAAAACAAAATAAACAAAAGTTAGAAACTTTTCTAAGTTAGAATTTCCAAAACTAATAAACTTTCCAATTGAAAATCTTCAATTAAAATAATTTTAGAAAGATATTTAATTCTGGAAATTAACTAAAACAATAAAAAACATAAAACTAGAAACAAAATTAAAATTAAAAAGTTAGTAAAATTAATAATGTAATGCATGCCATGAGATGCTGAAAAATTCTAAGTCTGAAAAACTAGTATGCTGATGCAAATTTTATGCATGATTTGAACTATTTTAATGCATCCTAAATCTAAATTTAATGGCTGGAATTCATGCTCTACTGATGCAAGAAACCAACAAAAAAAATGGAAGTGAAAAAGGATTTAAAACGAAAAAGTTATGAATGCATGAATATGACAACTTTGCAAAATTCTGTGCAGGAATTCTGATTCGGGTTGACTGATTGGCAAAGTTTAAGCCTCTGGTTCACAAACCTTCCGAAATTATTTTGATCTGAAATTCTGGGTAATGAAAGACCACATCCTAAACTTTAATTTTGCCAAGTTTTAAAGAAAAATACTATGATTTGATTGGTCTACCCACTTCGAACTTTTTGTCAAAAACTGTTTTTACAGTTTGCTAAAACTATTTTAAGTTGTGCTGTTTGTAAATTGAGTCCGAATTTAATCATTAGATTCAGATCTGAAGGCTTAATTTTCATCAACTTAAATATGCACAAAATCTTATGATAAGAAAATAGATGCAATGATTCCTAATCCAACCATCAAACTATGCAAAAACAAAACTTAAAATCAATGTGAATGTAACAAGAAAAATAACAAAAGTGCAGAAAATAAAATAGAAGTGCAGGAAAATAAAATTGTAGAAATTTAAAATTAAAAGTGCAATGAAAGAAAATAAAAATTGCAGGAAGTCAAAGGCGGTATAACTGAAGTTAAAGGCGGTAAACAATAGAAGTCAAAGGCGGTATATTCACTCAAATTCTCCCTTAGTCTAGGCCTAATAATTTCTTAAAGTATGTTCTTTATCTGGGTCGTCAATCCAAATAAGAAAAAACACAAATCAAGCAATCATACAACCATAAGAATAAGAAGAATAAGAAGATGAATATTATTGAACTAGTATGACAATCCTTTACATAAGATAAAAAAAAAATTAAACCAAAAGATTATACATACTAGGATGGAAAAGAATTCCTCCTTCTAGTTGATCTTCAAGGTTGGTGGTGTGGCTTTAGGGCTAAGCCTCCTTGATGACTTGAGATGTAGAGACAAAAGAGGGAGAGATGGATGTAGAAATCTAGAGGTGGGAGGTGGGTAATTCTTCCATGAAGAATATGGGAGAAGGGTGCCCTATTTATACTTTTCAAGTCCTACTCCTTCTCAAACTTTAAAATATTAAAAATAATTAAAAAATGAAAGAAAAAAAGGGCTCCAACCAATGCTTTGGACGTGCAATATCCTTGGGGATTTTTTTTTCTTTTTATTTTTCTCTTCTTTCCTTGCTTGTTTTGTCCAGAAATCCCTCTTGGATGCTTCTTTCCTTCTTTGTCTTTGCACCTTGCATTGAGATCTTTTGAGAGATGAAATAGGGATAAGAATCCTCTCTTAGAATCAAACTTGGCCCACATGAGGTGTAGAACTTCTCCTTTTATCTCTTTGCATCGTCAACTTTCCTTTTTTGGAAAGTTCTCCTTGTTGGCTCCTAACTTGAAGAGATCTTCTAGATAATTCTCCCTTGATTTTTTCCTTTACTTTTTCAATCAAAATCTGATCCAAAATCTCTTTTGGACGTGGAATAGGTTGCTTGGATATTTTTTTTGCATTTTCTTCAATTAAATCTTTTCCTTCTCAAAAAAGAACTCCTATGTGGCTTTCCTTGTCCATCTTTGATGAGATATTCTTCAAATTCTCTTTAAAATCTCTTGAAAATGTGCAACAAATAAATGGACCCCATCTTGGATGTTTTACAAGTGTGCCCCACACATGTGCATGTGTGTGTGGGACCATGAAGCCGACTTTTTGCAATTTTCTTCCAATTTCCTTTTCTCTTCAATTCTGCTCTCCTTTCTCTTGAAAATCAATTCCTTGCCTCAATTCTTTACAAATGGGACCCACATAATCAATTTCCTACAAAACAGATGTGAATTCATGTGAAAAGACAATTTTACCCCTAACACCACATATGCATGACTGTGGGCCCATTTCTCATGAAATGATAATAAAAATGTACATCATTCTCCATGATTTTGTATGAATGAACTAATGATGAAGAGAATTTAATTTATTTCATGAGAAAAATTATTTTCACAAAACTTTCCAAAAATAAACTTTCCAAAAATAGCAGGTTTTATGAATTTATGCAAAAAGTGTGATTTTTAAGCAATTTATGCAGAAAAATATAAAGATGAATTTAAAATGAATTAAACCATGATATCACACTAAATGAGGCTCTTTCAAGTTAATAAGTCCTTAAAATGGGTCAAAATGTTTATGAAAACATGCATTTTTAAAGACTCATCATATAGTAACTTGTAGGAATTGATGGTTCGCAAATCAGACTCTCGGTTAGAAAATTAGGAGTGAAAACTTATGATTTTCCAACACTTAGCTTAAAAAATCGCCAACTGGGGGTCTAAAATGGGAAACGACCCTCAAAGAAATTGAAAACCTATACGAGCACATCGCTTTAGGGTAAAGTAACTTGTAGGAACTAACGGTTGACAAATTGAACTCTTGGTTAGAGAATTAGGAGTGAAAACCTATGATTTTCCAACACTTAAGCTCGAAACTGCTCACTGGGGATCTAGAACAAGAAACAACCCCTGAAAAAGGTGAAAACCTATATGAGCACATTGATCTATTGTATAGTAACTGGTAGCAACTGATGGCTTACAAATCAGACTCCCGGTTAGAGAATTAAGAGCAAAAACCTATGATGTTCCAACATTTAGGCTCAAAAACTGCCTGTCGGTCATCCAAAACAGGAACCGGCCCCTAGAAATATTGAAAACCTATACGAGCACATCGCTCTAAGGTAGAGTAACTTATAGGAACTGGCGGTTCGTAAATCAGACTCTCTGTTAGAGAATTAGGTGCGAAAACCTATGATTTTCCAACACTTAGCTCAAAAACCGCCTACCGAGTGTCCATAATAGGAAATGGCCCCCGAAAAAATTGAAAACCTATATAAGCACATTGCTTTTGGCTAGAGTAACTTGTAAGAATTGATGGTTAAAAATCGTACTCTCGGTTAGAGAATTAGGAGCCAAAACCTATGATTTTCGAACACTTACGCTCAGAAACTGCTCGCCGAGGGCCCAGAACGAAGATGGCCCCGAAAAAAATCAAAAACCTAAATGAGCACATTGCTCTACGGTAAAGTAACTTATAGGAATTGACGGTCTATAAATTGGACTCCCGGTTAGAGAATTAGGAGCGAAACCTATGATTTTCCAACACTTAGGCTCGAAAACCACCAACCAGGGGTCCTAATAGGGGAACGGCCCCCCAAAAAAATCAAAAACCTATATGAGTACAATGCTCTAAGGTAGAATAACCTGTAGGAGCTGACGGTTCACAAATCAGACTCCCGGTTGGAGAATTAGACACAAAACAGTCCGCCGAAATAACTTAGGAAAAGATTCTATATATATACATGGTTATCTTACATTTGTAATTTAATTCATTGAAAAGATTCTAATGTTATTCTTTTCATTGCAAATTGATGGATGCTTTGGGGTCGATGTAGACTTGTTAGGGTGTTTTGTTATCTTCTTTGTTTATTTGTATTTTTATATTGGACATTTGTATAGAACTGTATCATTGATTGTAATATTTGTTATATGAGATAAATGATTTGATGAAAAACAGTGATGGTTGTTTGTTTAGAAACTTTTGTATGTATACATTTGTTATGTTGGATATAGGTATATGAATAGGTTTATGTTTGATACAAGTGTATGAATAGGTGTACAGGAAAATTATATTGAAAAAAGAAATATTATAGACTTTATGTTAAAGTACTTTTGTCAACAAAAAATGGATTTACCGACATTTTCAAACATCAATAAATATTTATTGAAAAATAAATAAATATTTTTACCAATGTTTTAAAATGTCAGTAATTATTTAGTATTTACTAACTATTTTTAACGTTGGAAAAGACTTAATTGAAATTTTTTTTAAAATAAAAATGATTGTACTGACATTTTTTTCGTTGGTAAATGTGAAAGAAAGTTTTTTAAAACTTTTTAAAAAATGGGTAAATGGTTTATTGACATTTTTAAAGCATCAGTAAAAGGGAATAAAAAATTTTAAAAAATTGAATTGATTATACTGACATTTCCTTAACATCGGTAAAAGTGCAATAAAAATTTTAAAAAAATGAATTGAATTTACCGACATTTTTTTAACTTCGGTACAATTAAATTCAAAAATAAATAAATGATTTGCTGACATTTTATTTACATCGGTAAAAGTTAATTCATAATTTTAATAAATTTGATAAATTATTTACCAACTTTAAAAATCATCGGTAATTCCAAATTTTTTGAAGGTGAAGACCTAGTTTTGGCCAACGAAATTTATTTTTGTCGATAAAATCCTTTGCCCATGAATTTTTATCGACAAACGGCCAACGCAAATTATTTCGTCGATAAAGGTTATTACCAACATTTTTACCTCTTTTAGTGATGAAAATTTTTGTAGCTGAATTTGTAAAGTGTTGTAGTGTTATCAATATCTGTAGTGGTGCTTTTTTATAGTTTGCTTTTTATCCATTGTCAAGAATGCTTTAATTGATCATCTTCCTTCTTTAACAATTCAATATAAAAAAGGAGAGATGTATTTGAATGTACTAACTTAATAATTGTGTCAACAGGTTGTGGTAAGTTTAGTTTGTTTTGTGGTTGCAGGTACACTTCTTTGTTGTTCGTGGTTCTATCTTTTGTTTTTGGGATTTTGGGTAAATTGTATATCTTGAGGAGTTTTTCCCGTGCATTATTAAAGGGGGAGATTGTAAGGTCTGAGTAAGTTTGCATTTTCATAGGAATGGACAATACTCGGGTTTTGAATTGATGTTGTATTTTTTTCTCTTCTTTAGAATGGATTGTATCAACCTCTTTACGAAGAAATGAAGATTGATTTAGTGAGTTTGATGCAAGTATTTAGGGGTAGTTTGAACGTACAATTGAACATGGAGTTCGATGTTTATAAAGTCTACTTCTAGAGGGGCTCAACAATCGAACTCACGTTATGCACAGTTGCACGTGATAGTGCGTTGAAACAAGCCTACTTCCAGAGAGGGTCAAAAGTCGAACTCATGTTATGCATAGTTGGACGTGATAATACGTTGAGACAAGTCTATTTCCAAAGAGCTTTAATTGTTGAATGCATATAGAGCACGGTTGGATAGTGGCACTGCATTGAGACAAGTCTGATTCTAGACGATCGAACGTAGATAGTGTACAGTTGAACATTGTGGTAGGGCTTTCCCAGTCAGTCATCTAGAGAGCTCCAGAAGTCAAATGTTTTCTTGAAAGTTCGAACGTCATTGTATCTAGAGGTGTAGAAAAGATGAATGTGGTTGAACATTTGAACGCATGTAGCACTCTTTCTACTGTTTGGTGCATTTTTTCAATTCGGACTCTTTTCCTTCTCTGGGTCAATTCCCATTTTGGAGGTCCACAAACCCTATCATATATAAACTCTCTTTCTCTTACCCTAACGAGCTCTCTACCCACCCAAGAATAAAAAAAAAGCAAAAGAGGAAAAGATTCAAAACTCTTGAGAGAAAACTAAAGATTCAAAACTCATGAAAGAAAACTATCTTCCTCTTTAGAGTTTTTCTTTGTACTAAGATGAGCTAAAAGCTTTTCTAGAGATCCATCTTCAATTCTGTTTCATTGGTAGACTCGTGTTGAATGGGTTTCAAGGCTAAATGTGGTGTTTCAAGCACATGAGAAGATTAATGACAAGTGGTTAGCAAGAGGTTCTATAGTCCCTTAGGTTGTGAAGTAGTTGTGGAAGTGCTATAAGCTTAGTAACTCTTGTAATCTTTTGAAGAACAATAGCACTTTTGACACTCACATTAATCACACTTGAATCTTTTGGAGAACAATAGCACTTTTACACTCACCTTAGTAATACTTGAACCTTTTGAGGAAAAATGTGACTAGTAGATTGAGAAACCAATCTGGAATCCAAAAAGCCAGCCTGCCCCCCTCCTCCTTGTTCCTTTTTTGAATTGTTCTTGGAAGCATCTTTTAGGAGAGAAAACTTTAGCAATGACACCTAGATTAGTAGCATGAGATACCTTTGCCAAGATGGAGAAGCTTGTGATTGTCTAAAAATGATTTGAAGTTAGCTAAAAATCTTAGTCTCATTGAATTGTCTGATGAAGGACAAGATTTTGAAACCAATTATGAAAAATTGCTGAAAAACTCCATTTGATTGAATGTAAATGATTGGATAGGAATCAAGATCAAAGTATTAAAATCTCAAAATTTGTCCTTATGATCAGAGTTTGATAACTCTCGTTTTATGGTAAAATATTTGGAAACAAAATGTGCTATGTTGTCTAACCAACTCATTGATGCAGGTGCCAAGATCTCTGTTTTTGCTAAGCATAGTGAAGAAGTAAAAGTTAATCTAGAGATGTGCTTAGGAAAGAAGTGGTAAATCTTATGGCTAAAAAGTCTGATCTTGAAGGAAAATTAGAAGTGATTCATGGTGCCATCACCTCTTTAATAATCCTTTGTTGGATAATTCTATGTTCTAATCCTCTAGAATTGGTTAATGCTTAGCCCCTATTTGGTATTTCTATTTTTAACGTCTACTTCTCTAAATCCCTAAAGCAGGTAGAGGTTTGAAAAAAATAGAGTGTTTGATAGCTATTATCAGCCTCTATCCACTTTAGAGAAGTAGAGGTAATGCCTCTTTTTTCCATAGCCCCATTCATGAGGGAGTTCAGAAATAAAGGGGGAAAAAAGAGGCGTCAATACACTGGTGGGCGTTGTGAATGCCCATTCTGGTTTTTTACTTAAAAAAAGGTCTGAGAGGATAAACCAAGATTCAATCCGTTTGAACTGTTCAAAAAATCAAACACAACAATGGAATTAACTTTCAACCATTGGGCCATCTTTAATCTCAAGATATGTGTGAAAACACATGAGCCATTGAATATTATTTTCTGAATTCTGTGGCCCTCAAACACAATATCCAATCATTATATCTCTTTGGAAGGCCGAACATGGATATGGTGTCAATTTTCAAGGCCTAATACCTAGTGGATCTTGATAAACTTTCAAAAGAATATGAACCATTGATGTAAGATACTCAAATTTGGGCAACCCCTTTTTTCTCTCTCTATATCTCTCTTTTTTCTTTTAATTACTTTTGAGACAATAAATCATGATCCAAACTATTGCAAATGTTTATAAGGTCAATGATAACAAGGATACCAAACTTCAATTGTTGGATCATCACTAATCTAGAGATATTTACTAAAAATGTAGACTATTTGATATTATTTTTTTAAAAATCTATGGGCCCCACACACAAGATCCAAACCATTAGATCTCCTTGAAAGGATGGGTATATGGCTATGGAATCAAATTTCAAGGCTTGATACCTAGTAGATCTCAAAACTTTGTGAAAAACTTCTAACAACTGATTTCAAATTTAAATTAGATCCTTGCATTACTAAACACATATTTTGATTTTAGCCTTATTTTTTATGGCTCTTTTCTTAATGACCCTGTTTTTGATCTATTAAAAAAAAAAGTAGAGATACCAAACAAGCCCTTATAATGGTAAAAAAGATAGGAGCATCAAGTACAGTATTTCAGATATTCAGGATTTTGGTAAGGGCTTTTTTTTTAATTAGTTTGAAATTTGATATGTTCTTAGAAGTTTGAATAGTTTAACAGTGTCAAGCTAAAGTTGGGTCTTGGAGTCCTTTCAAAGATGGTGTGGCCTAATCAAGTTTTGGTTTGATTGTGTGGTCTGGATGCTTTCTTTTGGTTTGATTTATTGATATTTTCCTTTTAAGCACTTGAGCATGGATAATATCTTAAATAGTTTAGAAGCTTTTTTGGGAAATGGTTGTGTTAAGAAGAGACCTTTAGTCACTCGATCTCCCCCTTCCAAAGTTCTTTAATTAAATGTGGAAGCAATAGCAAGAAGAAAACCAAGATATGTAGGTATGGGAGATGTGTTAAGGAACTATAAAGGAGAGGCATTGTTTATGTTCTCAAAGTATATCGGCATCAAAGATTCTATTGAAGCAGGAGTGGTATCTACATTGGAAGTTCTAAGGATTTTTGCTTGAAATAGTTTTCATAGCATAATGGTGGAAAGTGATTATTTAAATGCACTTTCTTGGATGTCTTGTTTGTAGAAGAGTCCATGGAAATGGCAAATGGCAGCACGTGCTTTGTCTAAGTTTGGGTAAAAAGAGGGGGATTTCTTTGGTAAAGCGACGTTTCAACATATTATGCTACAACATTGTGCATATCTAATTATGGCTTGCCACATGTATGCAGAATTTCAAATGACACTTCCTTTTTTCCAAAACTCTTTATGAGATGATGGTTGTATTTTTCTTCCATTTTTTCCCTTTCAACTAAAGAATCTCTCTCCTATCTTCAGTTACAAAAAGGGCTAAAACATCTCTCACCCCTGTCTTTCTCCTCAACTTATTTTCCAAAAAAAATATGAAAATGCCCATCTCTCTAATGCCTTAAACAATTGAATTCAAAAAATTATGATAATACTACTATCCCGTACAATGGGACCAACCTATGATCAATTTGAAGTCCCAAAAACCCTGCATTTTGATGCTCATTCCAATTTAAACTATTACCATTGTCAAAAATGTACTTATGAAAGTAAAACTTTAGAATTGTAAAATAAAAATAAGGATTTCAGATTAAAGTGGTACTTAGACAAACTCTACTCCACCTATGCACTTCGTGTCCTCTCCTCCCCTACAATTGGATGCATCAAATTGGAGCCATATAATCTGAAATGTTCTTTTAAAAAGTAAGTTGGTTTTTTTTCCTTGTATCACCTATCCCACTCCCATGTCCAAATAATAATATTAGTTCAACTATCAAGGCTTACCTAAATAAATTTATTGAAATTTAGTTTTTTTAATAATAATTAGTACATTTGTAACAATACATACAGCATATGTTTTTAGAGGTTACGGGTTCGAGCTGCACTATCACACTTGGGTCACTGGTGATTTATCCTCTGGACCCTAAGGGATTAGTAGAGGTGATACAACAACATACATCCTCTACTATATTCATAAGTAGAAGTGATATACATATACAATTTCAAAATTACATATGACATTCAATCTCATAAAAGTGTGCCCCACCTACATGTGCCACTAGTGTGCTATGCAATGTGTAGGTTGGAACAGTGAGTGAGCTTCATAATAGGAGTCAATTTTAGATGTTGAATGCCACATGTACCTAACTAGAATATTTCATGCTAGGTACTCTGTCATTTGAAAATGAAGATAACAAAAGATCTTTGTCTCTCGTTTGGTTGGGTTGCTTCTCCTCGGGTGGAGGCTTTCTATTGGTTGGCAATTACATCTAAGATCTATCGACAAATAATTTGAGAAAAAGAGGTTTGATAATGCCTATCATTTCAGATGTTTGTGTGATGTGTAAAAAGGAGGGGGAATCCATCAATCATCTTTTTCTTCATTGTGAGATAGTAGTTGATGCTTAGTCTCACTTTGTTAATAGATGTGGTGTGGCTTGGTGCTGTCCAAAGAAGATTGGCGATGCTATAGAGTCTTGGATAATAGGGCATTTTGTTGAGTGCGGTTGCACTCTTTGGAGGATCATCCTTTTTACTGATTTTTGGTCTATTTGGATGGAAAGAAAAGATAAGATTTTTAGAGGTTCATCTTCTTCTTTGAAGGATTTGATTACTTTGACCACCATGAAGATTGGAAAGTGGGTTTTGGTCAAAAAAGAGTTTTCTATGTTTACCTTTAATGATATTATCTTTACTTGAGAAGCTTGCATGGGTTGTGGCTCTCTTAAGGTAAGGAATTATGTTCATTGGTGTTTTCTCCCTTTTTGAATGATGAAGTTTAACATTGATGGCGCTACAAGAGGTAAGCTGGGGCCGGTAGGTATGGCGTTGTTCATTATAATAGTAAAGGTGATGTACTATTTATGTTTTCCAAAAATGTGAATATTCGTGATTCCAATGAAGTGGAGGTACTAGCCATTTTGGAAGCTTTTTGCTGCTTTGTGAGGAATTCCTAAGGGGACCTTATTGTAGAGAGTGACTCCTCTCATGCAATCACTTGGGTTTCTAATAAGAAGACTTTCCCTTGGAAATTTCAATTCATCTTCAATGAAATTTGGGCTCTTTTGGCATCTATTAATGTTGTTTTCCATCATGTGCTTAGATCGGCTAATTCTATGGCTAATACTTTAGCTAAGCAAGGGATTGATAGAGTCTCTCCATGGGAGGGTTTTATTAAGTATATGGTTTAGTTATTTGGGGTACAATGCTCTTGTACCTCTTTGTACTTTGTTTCTATCTTTTCTTCATTTTCTTGTACTTGTTCTATCTTTTCTTCATTTTCTTGTACTTGTTCCCTCTTTTTTATTTAATGAATTTTTTGTTACTGTTTAAAAAAACAAGCTCTAACAATCAGAAACAGTACTACTTTATGAAGGATCAAAATAATAATTCCAAACTCATGAAAGTGATATAAGAATAATGAATCCAAGAGTATCAAGCAATAGTTTACCGATTTTGATTATTATTCACCCCCCCCCAACAAATAAAACAACATATTCATTTCTTGAAAGATAATTTTATAAATAAAGTTTTAACTTCAATAAAAATAATTTTCTTCTTAATAAGACTATCTTTTAAATAAAAGGAATGATTATTACACCTTCAATGATTAAAGTCATTTCTTAATTTTTATAACATGGTTTTTGTACTGAACATTAAAAAAAGGATCAAAACAAATAATAAGTTACTAATATTAACCCCCAAAAAATTGTTAATGTAGTGTCCATAACAACATCTTCATTTTCTATCACGATTGCTCATTGGACACAAGATTGATCAAATTATATTTTGGATCCCTTGTTCTCTTCAAATATTGTAGATTCTTGTACATCATAAAAATAGTAAAAATTTATTTAATCCAAATTATAAAAATAAAGAAGATCAGTTTTTTTTTCATTTTTTCATATTCAATATTAACTAAACTTGTGTAAACAAGTAAGGCATTGAAATGGGATTTTCAATGAAAATGTTATGGCTGTAAAAATTACTTCATTACATATGATTCATGAAATAATTATAATAATTATTATTAAATAGAAGTACTCTTACCACTATTGTATAAAAAATAATAAAATATTTATGTGCGGACCTAGCAAACTCTCCTTGTGGGGGACTTAATGTAAAAAAAAACCTTTAGAAAGTGGGGCAATATAAAAAAATTATTAATTTTTAGAATTCACAAGGGGTATTTTGGACTTTTATAAATTTGTAAGGGGATTCAGCCCCTAGCATCTTCTATTTGGGTCCGCCCTTGACAATATTTCACTTACAAAGGTTTATTAAAAGAAATCTTTTTGTTGCATGCCTAAATTGTAAGAGACATTTGGATCACTTTGTGCTACAGTAAACAAAATTCACAAGATTAAAAAATTTTTATATTATTATTAATGAAAAATTAAAATTTACTAACCGGTAAAAGTTTTGTCAATTGGTTATTTATTTGCACAACATCTTGTGATGGCATTGATGTTCCCTAATAATTGAGTAACTTGAGATTGTGAATACCATCTATATAAAGGAATGCAATATACAATTATAATACATATGGATATATAAAAACATGAAAGATTTTACCAAAGATAAGCACATTCATACAAAACAAAACTTACGAAAATCCATTAAACAACTCTTGTTGTTGAGCTTCATGAATCATCACTTGTCCATTGGTATTACATTCATTTGATCATGAAGGGAATGTTCTAGCAAATGGGTTGGCAAACTTTGGTGCTGCTAGTAATGATGCTGCTTTCTCTTCTGCTGCTTAGCTTCCCTAGCATCTTGCTGGTTGTTTGATTTTTGATCGATCGAGGTTGACTAGCTTTCGATAATAGTTATCTGTCTTCTTTTCTCTATTTTTTTTTTACTATTTTGGTTGTCTTTTTAGCGTGTTTGGTATTTAATGTAATATGGTTTTCCTTTACCAAAAATGAGGGTATTCAATAAAGACAAGCTTAACATACCTACAAAAAAAATTCATTTGATGTCCCTATTTGACAAAAGAAAACATAATAATTATAAAAAATTTGTTATTTTTAAAATAAAGTTATATTCATGATATATCAAGATGCATTAAATTTATTACTTGCACCATTGTTTATAGAATTAGGACAATTGGGAGTATTGTGGCTACATTTTCTACATTGGCTACATCTCTTTTTCTTCTTTTGGTTAATCCCTATCCCACACTTGTATTTAGTAGATGATTGCCCTTTCGTTATATTTCCTTTACGATCATATAAAATCCTTTCTTCTGAATGATCTATTTAAACATTAAAGCACCATTTAATTGCCGCATCATTCTTCTCTGTACCTTGTGCTTCCAAAGCATCTAATTCTTTAATGGTTCGTTTCAATTCATTTAAAGCAACAAACAAGATCTATTAGATTTTGATGCCTTTTTGAGTAGCTATTGGTCTTCATAATAAAGAATATTTTATTGTACCATTTTAGTTTGTCGCCCATTCACCTCTATTGAAGCTCATTCTTCATTGTAAATAACATTGGTCTTCGCATATCTTGTTCATCTTTTCAATAAGTAGCATGATGGGAGCATCAAAATGTTCCTTTTCTTAAAGACACTTATCATGTATCTACATGGAATGCCTTGAAATTCAAACATTTGACAATTAGAATTGGCTCTAATTTCTAAGGAGTTGTAAGTAACAATATATGCCTTGAGTTTCGAATTTTTTCTTTTGCTAGTGCTGTGATTAACCTTTTCAATTCAAACTCTATTTTCCAATTTTATGTATAACAAACTCTCTGCATTGTACTTTATGTTGAAACTTTTCAAACATTATCATCTTATATTCTTTGGATGTTTGATATTCATAGGAAGAATTTGTCTTTAAAACTAGTTCATTGTGCCTTATTCTATAATCTTCTTCATTTTCAATTTCATGTCAACTGATGACTAAGCTTTCATATTTCCTAACAAACTCATTTAGAGTTGGCCTCAAATTTACATAGCTATCAAAAAATGAATTTATACTTTCACTATGTTGTATTGTTTGCATATTTACATAGAATGTATTTCTCAAGTACATTGGCACGCTTTTTTATGCATATTATGCATAAGATTGAGGAATAAATTATCTTTAAATCATATTTTTCACATAAAAACTCCCAACTTCTTTCAAATTCATCCATCTACCCTTTTAGATAGATGCACTTGAAAAATTTTACTGCAAAATCAATTCCTTCCTTGTACACATGTGTTAAATTTTTTGCTGCATTCTTATATATATGCCATAAAAACAAATGATAAGAGCATTTGGAAATACTTTTAAAAATGCACCCATAATAGCCCCATCTTGATTTGTAATTATTGATGTTGGATGCATCCACTCATCGCATTCAACCTTATTTCAAATAACCATAAAAATGATTTTCCAGTTTTGCTTTCTAACAATGCACACCTTGTAAAATTGTCGGATCATGCTGATTAACTCCCACAAAAGGTGCAAACGTCATCAAATATTTATTTATTTTATAAGTGGTGATAACATCAGTTATTTATGCATAATTGACCGTGAATTTCAAGTGCAAAATCGCGATGTAGTAATAAAACTGGTGAGACTGGTCGATCCTCAAGGAGCAATGTGTTTTAAGGTTCTTTTCAACTTGTAATTGCCCTAAATAAAAATCTAAAACTAGTCTAGTTTGAAAAATAACAAATAAAACCATTCTTACTTTACAAAAATAAAAATTAAACAATTACAAATAAATAAAAATTTCTAAGTTAGAAAATCTAAATCTAAAAATTCTTAAATAATTGCTGCAAAACCTAAACACAAGTCAGAATTTCCAAAAGTAGAAAGTTACTAAAATTAGAAACTACAACTATGTTAACTTTCTAAGTCTTAAAGAACTTTCTAATTTCAAAATCTTTACAATCAAACACTTTTAGAAAGAATTTCAAATCTGAAAGTTCCTTAAACTATCATATACCTAAAATTAGTAACAAATCTAAAATTAGAAACATAATCTATGCAATGTATGTCATGTAACTAATGTAAATTTTCCTAATATGATATGCAAAATTTAAATAAAATATAATCCTAATCGAATGCACTCCTAAACTTGATTTAATGGCTGGAATTCATGTTCTACTGATCAAGAACCTAAAAAAAATGAATTTGAAAAATTCAAAAATACGAAAAAATATGGATGAACAATGGTTACCAAAAAATAAAAATTCTAATATGTAGTTTGGTAGTCAATCTTAGTTTAGGCTTTTGAAAATTGAACTTACCATAATCTTTTGAATATGAAACTTTGAGATTTTAAAGTTCCTCATCAAGGTTCAGTTCATCTAATTTTTACAGCAAAACTCACTGATTTGATATGTCTATTAATTCCAAACTTTTGGACAAAAAATCTACCCTGTGTAGAATTCTGTGTATAGAATTTCTGACTGGTGAGTGTTTCAATGACTAAAAACCTAACCTCTGTTAATGCTTTTCCTTTGATATTTTTATGGAACAAAGTTAACTCATCCACGAACGATTCCTCCAAATTTCAAGGCAAAATAATCTTTCTATGTCCCGTTTTAAATTGCCAATATTTGAACAAAAACAGTGACTGGTACTCCGCAACAAGGACACTACGGACAATCTCACTCAATAACAAATGCCTGTATCTTTAACTTACTTTCATCTGTAACCCTTATAGTAAAAGGGAAGAACTGTCCTGCAATCTGCCCTGCTGTTTTTCTCTACACAGCCCCCTCGTGGGGCCCACTCGCTTGAAGTGTCGCTCATCTGGTGAGGAGCATGTAGGGTGAATCTCTTGTCGCTCATCTGGTAAGGGTTATTGTTTGTTGGGCTTGTGTCTTTCCATTCCTGCTCTTTCTCATCTCTTGTTGTAGAAACCAAAAGTTGCGAAGAAGAAGATATCAACTTTGCTGCCAAAGACGAGAAGAGGAGCATCACAAAAAGTTTGGGCCTTTTGGTATGTATCATGTTACCATTTGAATAGCTGCATCACTTTTGTTCTATGATTTAAAATTATTTCTATGTGGGTTTGTGATTTCAGTATATCTTTCAGTCTATGATGTTCCTTTGTATGTGGATTTGTTATAATCTCTCTCTTTTTCTCTCTCTCTCTCTATGATATTCCTTATTTGTTTTGTTGGGGGCGTTGAACTGCTCTAGACCCTTAAACCAATGTAAAACATTTCCCAAATTTTAAATTTGTTGACGTTGCAACTTGCAAGTCGTGAGATTTTACTATATGTACTGGGCCAATCTGTAGGGGTTATCTATTATCTGATTTTGCTGGATTACTATACTCATAAATGGACATTTTGTAATATTTAAGTGAGATTTCATGAATAGAAGCTTCTTAATCAGACCGATGTCAAAGAGAAAATAGAAGAAATTTGACCAACAAAAAAAAATTGGTGTAGATGGAATTTTTATGACCATTGGTGTTCTCTGCAATATACTATTTTCTAGTGTGAGAATTTTTGAATTATCTTGGTGAAGTTGAAGTATGAAGAAATACATAATCAACAATTTTATTAATTTTCCAACAACATATACGCAGTGTACGCCAACTGTTTGATTAAATGCGAGTGAGAGAAAAAAAATATAATGATGTGCTTTTTGCAGATTATGATGATTTTAACTTTAAATTCTGAAGGGGTTCTACAGTTGAATATAAGGAGCTTCTATTGATGGCATTAAACTTTGTAGTTAGCTGGACTTTTGAGGTGGCTTATTTGATTCTATGAAGCCTGGCTGGTGCTCATTGTTGTGGCTGTCTCGGATATTAATAAAAGAATTATGTGAGCTAGGGCCCAGCCTATGAACCTCACTAAATATTTGGTTTACTAGGTAATGGGCTGAGCCTCAGCCAATGTTTGCTGGAAAGGTTTGAATAGATTTACAGGCATCATCATCATCATCATCAAAGCCTTATCCCAACCATATTGGGGTCAGCTATATGAATTCCGTTTCTCCATTCTGTTTTATTTTGAGCCAAATCATTCGAGAAGTTAAATTTCTTCAAATCTGAATTAATGACTTCCATCAATGTTTTCTTTGGCCTACCCCTACCTCTTGATGGGCCATCCACTTGTATAGCCAAATGTTTTCTCACTGGTACCATTATTGGCCTACGCTCAACATGCCCAAACCATCTTAAACGAGTTTTTCTAATCTTATCTCCTATTGGTGCTACCACTAAATGCTCTCGAAAGCACTCATTTCTAATTTTGTCTTTTATAGTTTTACCATACATCTATCTAAGCATTCTCATTTCTGTTACATCCATCTTATGAATATGCGTCTTCTTAATTAGCCAACATTCTGCTCCATATGTCATAGCTGGTGTAATCACTATCCTGTAAAATTTGCCAATTAATTTCGTTGGCATTCGTCTATCACAAAGCACTCCAGAAGCTAATCTCCACTTCAGCCATCCAGCTTTTATCCTATGCTCCACATCTTCATCAATCTCCCAATCCTTACTAATCATCGAGCTTAGGTACCAAAAAGAATCTCTACGTGGTATCTCATGGGTTTCAATTTTGATAGTGGTTTCAACACTTTGTATATATCTACTGAAGTTACAATCCATATATTCTGTCTTTGTACGACTTATTTTAAAGCCTCTAAATTCTAATTCCCCCCTCAATCTCTCAAGCTTTACATTTACACCATCTTTTGATTCATCCACCAATATTATATCATCTGCAAATAACATACACCATGGTACTTCTTCTTGGATATGCACAGTTAACTCATCCATAATTAATGCAAAGAGATAAGGGCTTAAGGTTGATCCTTGATGTAAACCTATAGTCACGGGGATTCCACTTATTTCTCTACATGTGGTTCTCACATTTGTTACTGCTCCCTCATATATATCCTTAAAAATTTCAATGTAACCTTTGGGGACATTTCGTTTCTTTAAAATTTACTAAATTAAATTCCTCGGTACCCTATCATAGGGTTTTTCCAAATCGAGAATGACTATAAGTAGATTCTTCCTTTTTACTATATATTTTTCCATTAATTGCTTAAGTGAAAAGATAGCTTCCATAGTTGATCTCCCTAGCATAAAACCAAATTGATTTTCAGATATCTTAGTCTTCTGTCTCAGTCTTTTCTCCATTATTCTCTCCCATAACTTTATAGTATGACTTATAAGTTTAATCCCTCGATAGTTGGTACAATTTTATATATCTCCCTTATTCTTATATATAGGTACTACAATGCTTCTTCTCTATTCATCCGACATTTTCTTTGTCACAAGTATCTTATTGAATAGTCTACATAACTAACTCACCTCAAGCTCTCCTAAGCATTTCCATACCTCTATTGGAATACCATCTGGGCCTATTGCCTTTTCTATCTTCATTCGCTTTAATGCTTCCTTCATTGCCACCTCTCTAATTCTACAGAGAAAAGTATACTCTAGTGATGAAGTATCCTCCTTAATACTTGTATCGCCCAAATATTCTTCATTTAAAGTTTGTTAAAATATTTCTTCCACATTTCTTTAATATCATTGTCCTTCACCAGAATATTTTCCTCATTGTCCTTAATACATTTGACATGATCTAAGTCCCTATTTTCTTTTCTCTTATTTTTGTGAGATTAAAAATATCTTTTTCTCCTTCTCTTGTTCCCAACCTATTATAGAGGTTATCGTATGCTTTAAACTTTGCACTACTTACTACTTTCATAGCTTCTTTATTTGTTTTCTTATACAGCTCAAAATTTTCTATACTCTTAGTCTCTTACCAAACTTTGTAGCAATGTCTTTTCTATCGATTAACTTTCTGAACGTCCACACTCCACTGCCATATTTCTTTATTAATATGTCTCTTTCCTTTTGATTCTCCAAGCACATCCTTTCCAACATTCCTAATGCAATTAGCCATTTGATTCCACATTACTGTAGTTTCTCCTTCAATATTCCATTCTCCCTTCTCAATTATTTTAACCTTAAAAATATTTGCTCTTTCCCCCTTCAAATCTCTCCACCTTGTTTTAGGGTCCATTTTGTTTACTACCGCTCTCTTTCTACTTCTAATGCAAATATCTAAAACTCCGAGCTTATGTTGCATAGTCAAACTCTCTCCTGAGATAACCTTGCAATCTTTACACGCCAATCAGTCCTGTTTTCTAACTAGAAAAAAGTCTATCTGACTCCTATTACTCCCACTTTTATAGGTAATTAAATGCTCATAACTCTTTTTAAAGTAAATATTTGCTACTACGAGATCAAATGCCACTGCAAAGTCCAATATAGTGTTTCCGAATTCATTCTTTTCTCCAAATCTTTGCCCTCCATGCACTGTATCATACCCTCTATTATCTCTTCCTATTTGCCCGTTTAAATCCCCTCCAAGGAAAATCTTATCACTATTTGGGATTTTTCGTATTAAATCATCCATCTCCTCCCAAATTGTCTTTTCACATTTTTCTCTAATCCTACTTAGGGAGCATATGCACTAATGATATGAATTATGTTTTCCTCTAGCACTAGTTTAATTGCTATAATTCTATCACCAGACCTCTTTGCCCCCACAATTTTCTCTTTTAAATCCTTATTTACAACTATACACGCTCCATTTCTTGTATTACTCGTTCTTGCATATAAAAGCTTATACCCATCTGTGAGCTCCTTAGCTTTATTCCCTTTCCACCTTGTCTCCTGTATATAAGCTACATTAATTCTTCTTTTTTTTTATTACCTTAACCAACTCAATGTTTTTACCTATCAAGGTTCCTATATTCTAAGTAGCAAGTCTAATTTTCCTATTCCTCCTATTCTTCTTATGGACTAACTTCTTTAACCGCACTAGGCCAAAGTCATGCGGTTGTCCTTGCATACTTTTCACTGTAGCCAGGCGACGTTGCAATGTATCGCTTAAAGCAGGGAACGCCCTAGCCTTATCTTGAAATATCATTTTCTCAGAATTCATGTTTGGGTTGTGACAAAGTTTTACACTGGCTGTCAACCTACCTAATACAACCCTCCTCCCTTATCCGGGCTTGGGACCGGTAGCAAAAACTGGCGGCATTGCCAAATACTAAAACTATTTACAGCAACGTGAATCTGGTCCTAAATATTTGGCCTGACAAGTAAATGAGCTGGACTTGGACTAAGTGTTATTTTAGTGCTTTGGATTTATATTGTATTGACAAAAAAAGGATTTGTGTTAGAAGATCTTCCCCCTGTTCCTCATGAGATACATGCTCATCTAGGGAGTGTGGACAATGTTGATATTTAAGTATTGGAGATGTGGTCATAAAAACACACCTTTTGACTGATTTGATCCTATTTTTCTCCTTCAAATATTGCAAATTATTTTAGATCGTTTATGATCTTTAGATCATGATACATTGGATCTGGACAGCATGGATGGGATTTCAATCTCAACTTTGAATTTATGCTTGCTTCTCATGGGAGGAGTCTTCTATGTTTGTTTTATTTTTATATTTTTTGCTACTATTTTATGTTTTTCTTGCCAGTATTTTTACATTTTTATGTATAAGGCCAGATTTAAAAATGCAATGCAAAAGAGTTGAATATTGATTATTGTTTTCAAGATTTTCTTTTTTTAGAATGTGATAAGAGGTCTTATCAATTGTAAATCTCAGGGGAGATTGTGTATGTTTGTTGTAATGCTGTTTTTTAGATGATAAAACTCTTTTCATATTGTTTGGAAACTTGTGGCTGTGAAAGTGTGATGATGAGGGGTACAACAATTGTAATTTGTAACAACTGACAAAAACCATTAGACAGTGACTATGTCAAAGATTTAAATGATGAAATATATGCAGCATTATGTGCCATATGCGCACCATTATGAGGACATGATGTGGTTTCTCTTTTAAATAACACCCATAATTGAACCAGAGATGCTATATGAGCTGCTACTGTTTCTTGGCCGGTATATTTGTAAGGACTGATGTTGGAAAAACAACATTGATCATTGGAAGGAGTTCATTATCACTATCCATTAGAATATGAGATATTTCTATATTCTTTCTCCACCCTTGTAACTAGGTAAATTTGGGAATGGTTCTTAATGGGTGACTTTGCAATATGCTATTGCATCTTATGACTTTCTTACCACTTGCATGATTCAAAACCTAGAAAAACTTAGCCATAACCACAATTCAGGTGGCATCCATTTCAGAAATGGGATGGCTATTTCATTTCCCTTTCCTTTACATACTGTATGTTGATACATTCAATGGTCAATGGTGTATTCCACTTTATCTCTAATTTGTAATAGGTGGGTATTTTAATTTAATTGAACTTGTTCGGGGGCTATTTCCCATTTTTGACCCCCCGATGGGTAGTTTTCAAGCTTAAGTCTTGGAAAATCATAAGTTTTTGCTTTTAATTCTCTAATCGGGAGCCCGATTTGCGGACCGTCAGTTCCTACAAGTTACTTTACCCTCAAATGAAGTGCTCATACCAGTTTTTTATTTTTCCGGAGCCATTTCCTGTTTTTGACCCCTCGATGGGTGGTTTTCCAGCCTAAGTCTTGGAAAATCATAGGTTTTTACATCTAATTCTCTAATTAGGAGTCCAATTTGCGGACCATCAGTTCCTACAAGTTACTCTACTCTAGAACGAAGTGCTCGTGCCGATTTTCAATTTTTCTGGGACCGTTTCCCATTTGTGACCCTCAAGTAGGTGGTTTTCAAGTCTAAGTCTTGGAAATCGAGGCTAATTTCAACGAGTTATTATGTTAAAATTTCAAGAGAATAATATACTAACCAAGGGATCGCATTATGCTCTCCAGTAGCTGTGCCATCACCAGCAGAAATGGTCCCTCTAGAGATGTTATGGCAGATCGTCGGATCTATCCCTGCCGCAATTACCAGCTGTTGAACAAGGGCCTCGAGTGCAGTTGCTGCTCGCCTGCCTCCTAGCTTGCTCAGCTAGTAGCTCACGCAGGGCGATCACCTTAGGATGCGGCGCCCGAGGCTGTGTAGAAGATGAAGAGGTCCTCGTGTATATACCATACCTATTCAAGTAACCTGACCTCTTCCCAAGCACATGAACAGCAATTTGCTCCTCAGTCATCGGAGCTGTGATAGAAGGCTGTGATTGCTCCTCAATCCGCTGCACCAAGGCCTCCTGCCATTTAAATCAATAAGGGACTTAGAATGCTTTTGTGGCATTATTGATCAAAATTGAATCGAAAAGCAAACATACATGTCTCTACTGAGCCACGTTATTTACCCATGCATTATTCTTTTACCTATAGTGGGTGTTGTGGAAGAACTGAGTAATAAGTGGCGCCTGACCAACATTCTGTGCCATCTGTCATTTGTAATTATTTTGTATTAGATATGAACCTACATATTGATAAATTAATAAACTTAATCAAGTTTCTTCATATGAATATAATTAGTACCATCAAAGACATTCTCGATGCAAATTACCTGGAGCCACTATTATGATTGTATGGCAGTTCGGCTCGACTCTCTTGAGCCTTCTTTGACTTTGCCTACATAGAAGAACAATAATACAATAGCTTTTTTCAACAAATCATAACTACTAAAATTATGTTAGAATATAATTAATTGTTGTAGATAACATCCAAATGTTACCCTCCACTGTGGTGATTTCCAACATTGCGAGATCATCAACAATCGTATTTCCAACACCCATACAAAATCCTGCACTGGTGGTCAATGTCCGCCTTAAGCTGCATATCACCCTCGTAGTCCCCGATATCAAATATTTGCTGCAATTAAGATAAAGCCATATAATGACTAGTAATAATTAAATATAATCCATGTCTTGTAATGGCGAGCACAATTATGATCAATTTGGCTGATAATTCTCATTATAGTTTACCTGAACTAAACCAATGATGGCAAGCTTGATCCCACTATCAAGCTTCTTCTAGTCATGGGGTCGGACTAGGGCCATCTCTCTAATTGCTAACCCAAAATGGTTTACCAGTGATGGTTCATGTTCCCCCTCTAGCCTATGGCTCGAGCTAGGGATTGGAATTGGGATGTTATGACCCAACTCCTTCCTCAGCTTTGCCACCTTGTTCTTTCACGTAATGCCCCTTACACAGCTCCAAACCTCTGATACTGGGGCTGATGCTATTAAGATGACAGTGCTAAATGAGTTAGTAAACACAAATCATCAAATTGAGGTGAATTCAAGATTTTAAAAGGTCTAATTTTCTCACCAATACTGCTACCAACTGTATGAGGATTTGGTGGAGGCAGGGAAGGCGGAGGTACCCTCGGTGATTGCTGTTTGGTAGGAGGCTAGGTCTGCATGGGCTGTGTGGTAGATGGCTACAATGGTGAGGGCTATGTGGTTAAAGGCTATATCGGCAAAGGTTGTGCATAGCCTCGGGTGTGCTCTCTGCACGAGCTAACCCAATTGCAGCTGCGATACTCCAAGTAGGCCTAACCTTCTTCTCCCAAGGCATATCTACAATCCAGCTTAAAGCAAAGTGACAAGGAAAATAAGTAAGTATTAGCAAAAATCAATAATATTAGTAAAGTGAATGTCAACAATTTACATTCAATGGAAATGAAAATCACTATCAAAAACTAATATTTTAAAACGTACGTCATAGACATTCATAAAAAAATTACCTAATCCAATTTTGACGAAGATGTCTCTTCATCTACGTCACCATCTTGTGGGGGACTGTAGTTTATCTGCATTCTGCTTAATTGTCTTTTTTCTCTTTTATAGATAATTGAATGCTTGCATGTGACATGACAACTCTCCTAGTTTGACCCATTTTTTCCCTCCATTTGCCATCGTTTGCAACTATGATATATATAAATAAGCATAAAATGTAAAATATAGAAATGTTTTATCCATATATAAACAAATCACAAGAGAAAACAAAATTGAAAACAATGTCATTTTGTATGGTAAGATCTTTATTAATTTACTTAATCATTACATGTGCAAAACCTGAAACAAACACTACATGTTATATTCCATGTTAGAGTTAGACTGACTAAGTACATCATTGTTTTCTTCATCTTCGTACTCCGCCAGTGTTTCATCCTCGTCTTGGCTCTCCTGGTCTTCTAACTCAGCACTGAGAATGATCTCAGGATCCATATCATCCTTAGAGTATTGGACACTAGTACCATCGATGAGGACTGGGACAACAAATGTCATTTGGTCTTGCTGAAATGCATCATTAGCGCATTATCATCGTCATCATCATCCCGCTTAGCGGGTACATCCCATACTCCCTGAGGCTTGACCCATTCTACAACTCTCCAATTTTTTCCTTTACTGGTGTCATTGATGTAAAAGACTTGTGTCACCTAACTTGGTAGGATAAATGGATCATCCTTACACCAACAACCCGTGATATCAATGCTTGTAACATGCTCTTCGAGGTTTATCTTGTGCTTGGTCAAAGTGTTGTACCATTCACATTTAAATAAAACCACTTTACTGCCGTGCAAATATGACAATTTCCAGATTTTGCGAATGTATTCATAGTAGTCATGTTTCTCTCCTTCGTCTTCTTCGTTCACAACCAAGCCACTACAATGACTTATAGGCAATTCTCACGGTCTTTAGTGTGATATTGGACACCATTGCAATTACACTCCTGATACAGATTCACTAGTGATCTAGGGCCATTTGCTAATGACCAAATCTCATCAGTAGCTTTAGTTGACCCACTAGTTCGTAATTGATTAATCTATATAAGCAGATTAAGACAAATGTATTATGCTAATGTCTTTTGAAGTGTAATCCAATAATGTATAGCAATTAAAATGATAATGTTTTATATGTCTTACATGTTGTTTGAGCCATTTGGCAAATTCTTTTCACTGTACACGCCCAATTTCTCTACCGTGCTGATTTTGTACTAAATTCTTATGTATCCTACTCAAGGCAGCTTTTAGAAAATAAGTAAAAGTAGAGAATAAATCAAAGAGTTAATAAGCAATGCATAAATATGGTTAGATTGAAGCACATACTATAGATACGGCTCCACCTTAGGGGTATTATTTAGCACAAACCAATAAGCCATGTCACGCTCTTCTTGCGAAGGATCATATGCCCTTGCCATTAGACCAATTGGACGGAGGATTTATGTGAATACTAACATCCCTGGGCCACGTTCGCCACCATCATCATAACATTCAACTCGATCAGTCTGCCTTAAATACATTGAACAAAAAGTAAGACACTCTTTGACAATGTAAGCCTCACTGATCGAACCTTCTAGCCAAGCTCAGTTGCGAACGTACCCTTTTAGGGTCTTCAGAAACCTTTAAACTACCAATGATAACAATTACGATTTTCAATGCAAGGCAATTGCACTAATAAATAAATAATTAATCAATGGTTATTAACTATTACCTTTCTATCGGGTACATCCACCGATATTGCACTGGTCCACCATGCATGGCCTCGTGCAGTAAGTGAACTAACAGATGAACCATTACATCAAAGAAAGTTGGAGGAAAAATCCTCTCCAGCTTGCACAATATTAAAACTATCTGCTCCTCCAATTTTTTCAAATCATCATGACTCTGTGTTTTCGAGCAGAGGTCTTGGAAAAAAGAACCTAACTAAAACAATGTTGTACAAATATCCTTATTTAGAAAGCCGCGCATACCAATAGGAAGGATGCATTGAATAAGGATGTGGCAATCGTGGCTCTTTAAATCAGATAATTTACCATTTTTCGAGGTTACACACCTCAAGAGGTTCTCCGCATAGCCGTCTGGGTATTTGATCGACTTCAAGAATTCATAAAATTTATCTCTCTATTTTGATTCCAAAATGTAAGAGGCATGCAGCTTCAACCTAGATCCATCGCCCCTCTCTACTTGATGTAACTCTGGCCTGAA
This sequence comes from Sextonia rubra, assembly GCA_037013555.1. Classification (NCBI taxonomy): domain Eukaryota; kingdom Viridiplantae; phylum Streptophyta; class Magnoliopsida; order Laurales; family Lauraceae; genus Sextonia; species Sextonia rubra. The sequence goes on along the minus strand of JASUAD010000007.1, from coordinate 8,478,576 downwards.
GCCCATATTTTTCAAATCGTTACGTGCTTTCTCCGTGTCCCTTTTTTTTTTCCCTTTACGCCCAAAATTATTCCAACCAAAGCTACAAAAATATTCTTCTCAATGTGCATAAGATCAAGGTTGTGTCGAAGTTTTTTGCACCTCCAATAGGGTCATTCAAATAGGATGCTTTTCTTTGTCCAATTTAGTTCTCCAGAGTCACGTAATCTTTTCTGATTCTTGCCAAACTTGATTGGAGCTAGTTCTTCTTGCTAGTCTAATACCTTCTGCACTGGTAAATCCAAAGAATTTGTTTCATGCTCAGGCTGACCGTTGAAGGCCTTGCTTCACCGCCATTGTTGGTTTAATTCTAAGTATTTTCAATGGCCAATATACCCAATCTTATCTTTTAACTTCACCCTTAACGAGCTGTCATTACATGAGGCGTAAGCGTTATAACCTTTTGTGCTCCACCCAGATAAGTTGCCATACGCAGGAAAGTCATTGATAGTCCAAATCACAACCGCATGCATCTAAAAGGTCTGTTTAGTGGAGGCATCAAAAGTAAATACACCATTATCCCACAAGTCCTTCAACTCATTAACCAAGGGCCTCAGATATACATCGATCTCATTTCCCAATGATCTTGGTCCGGGAATAAGTAATGACATAATAAAAAAATGGCTCCTTCATGCACATCCATGGTGGCAAATTATAAGGCATAAGTATGACAGGCCACATGCTATAGGAGGTGCTTCTGTTACCGAAAGGGTTGAATCCATTGGTGGCTAAACCCAGCCTCACATTATGTCTCTCGGGCAAACTCTGGATATTTCTTATCAAATTCTTTCCATTCTATGGAGTCAGCCGGATGCCTCGTTATCCCATCATAACGCACTTCTCACTGTGCCATCTCATATCTGTGGCTGTCTTCCTTGACATATACAATTTGCGCAACCTCAGTGTCAATGGGAAGTAACGGAGCACCTTATGAGAGATCTTCTTTCGTTTGTAATCATTGACCTTGTACTTAGGCTCTTGACATTCTAGACATTTATCCAATTAATCATTTTCCTTCTAATACAACACACAATCGTGTTTACAGCATCTATGTTCTTGTATCCCATGCCCAAGTCACGTAATAATTTCTTTGCCTCATAAACTGAGGCTGGCACTACATGACCTTTGGGTAAGAAGTACTTAAAATTCTGCCGAACCTTGTTGAACGACTTATTGTTACACCCACTTTCGACCTTCACATGTAATATCCTAATAAAAAACGCTAATAGAGTATATGAGCTCTTGCATCCTGGGTACAAGCCACGCTGGGGAGCCATCAACAATCTTTCAAAATCCTGCATATCATCCCTCTCTTGAGTATCTTCCTTTAAGTAAGTTCCTCTATGATGGTCCTTTATCAACTCATCGTATTCATCCTGATTCTCTTCCGATTCATCATCGCTCTTATCCGAATCATTTGGTTGAACTATAGGTTCCCCATGAGCTATCCACTGTTGGTATGAGACCATCATTCCATGAATGTGCAAATGACTTCTCATGATTGCATAGTCATGCCTCTAATGGTTACAACAATCATTACATGGGCACCTAATGACCGCTGCCCCGTTCGAATTCACCTTTGCAAAATCAATAAATGAGTTCACCCCGACCATGTACTCTACACTAAATCGGTTCTAATAATATAATATCTAACTCCTGTCCATATCTGACCTCATCACAAGCAATTAGAAATATTATGAACAAAACTCTCAATAGGTACTAATAACCATCGTGTGATAATGTTTAGCATCATTGACAAAAACCTATAAGATTGATATATGGCAATAGGTTTTAATTGAATGCAACATCATGGTCCAACCTATAAAAAAGAAATGTCTATTCCTCAGAACCGGAAGTCAAGAGTTACACCTAGACTAGCAACCCACACTTATGAAGCTAAGTCTCAATCCGTTTGAAGGACCAATTCCCTGAACAAACAAGTTGTCACCTTTCCATGGACAAAGGTTTTTCTTCGGACATTGAGCTCAACCAAATAACGTAGTTTTTAGCCTTGGCTATACCGTTTTCTTAAAGAGTTTACCCAAACTAATTTTCAAAGAAAAAAGAAAACAAAATTTTGGAAAACTAATACCTTTTCAAAGTTAACTAAAAAACATGTGAGCTTCTAGCATTCTATGCAAAATCCTAATTCCAATTTGGTTGGTAATCCATTTATGCATACACCTAGTAATTCATAAAATGCAAACAAACCTATTCCAAGAAAGTTAGAAAATGACCTTACTAAGCGCTCTCTAGAAAAGGCACCACAAATTTGTTTGCAAAACTCCAAGTGTAGCACCTCCAATGCAGTAATAAATTCCAGTGATTACTAGGTCAATCCATAGAGAGCAAAAAGAAAATAAGATAGTACTCTTTCAACAATAAAAACAGATAAATCAAAATTATTTCAGAACCTAAATCAATGCTCAAAACAATTCAAAAGTGCCTGATATGTATGAATTAATGCATGAAAGACACATTTCTAACAATCTATGACTTCATGACATAAGCTGAAAATTTTCTAAGTATAAAAACTAGTGTGTAGCCCCTTTGTCATGGTTCTGTTCAACTGACCTATGACACTATAAATCTAAATATAACTTATGGATTTTAAAGTCCTAAGGCATGAGAAACTAAAACAAAAAAAAAAAAAAAAGAGGATTAAACAGTATTAAGAAAAAGTTATGGACTCCTAAAAATTAGACTATTCACAAATATGCTGTAGAATTGTGCACTTTTTCTTATTTGGGCCACTTTATTTCAGCCCTTAAAAATCATACTTCCCAAGTCTCATAATTTCAGATAAAAATAAAATTGTATGATCAAGTTTTGAATCAGAAACTTTTTGACAAAATCTGCTGAAAGTTGCAGATTTTCAACTTGTGCAGAATTTTAACATATGTGCGAAAAACCTTTAAAAGTTGAGGTTTGGAACCGAATTTTCCAGATCTGAATCTCAACTTAAACACTCATAAAACCATGAAATCCCTTATCTAAACCAGACAAGATAATATGCAAAATTATTCCAACAACAAATCATGCAAACATTACATTAAAACAATAAAATAAAAGTAGGATTGTAAAAACATAAAGGCAGTAGTATAACTGAAAATAGTAGTGGTAAACAACTGAAATAAAAGTACTGAACTAAAATTAAAATTGGTAGTTTTCTCAAAATTTCAGTCTTACTTAGAAATTCCCGCAAATTCTCATATTCACAGTTTCATTACTTCTATGTTTACTCCAATAATTGTAAGGGTTTTAAAAAAAATAACCAGAAAAACCTTACCTTGGCAGCAACGGCAAAGAGGGGTCCAAGCAGGGAGGGGAGAGGGAGAGAGCAGAGACCAGATTAATGCTTGGATTTGGACACCGGTGCTTGGATAGTAGGGGACACCGGAATAATGCTTCCTTTTGAATCAGAGGGGACACCGGATTAATTCTTCCTCTTACCGATAGAGGGAGAGCATGGAGAAAGTAAGAGCAGAAAGATCAGAGAGAGTGAGAGAGAGAGAGACCAGAGAGAGACCGAGAGATTAGAGAGAACGAGAGAGAGCAGAGAGAACGAGAGAGGGAAAGATCAAAGAAGGTGAGATCGACTGAGAGAGAGAAAGCAGAGATAGAAAGAGCAGAGAGCAGGTAACGACAGAGAGAGAGCAGAGAGAGACCGAGAGAGGGTGAGATCGACTAAGAGAGAGCAGAGAGCAGAGAGCGATAGAGAGAGAGCAGAAAGAGACTGAGAGAGGGAGAGATCAGAGAGGGTGAGATTGAGAAAGAGAGAGCATAGAGTAGAGAGCGACAAAGAGAGAGCAGAGAGTAAAGAGCCACAGAAAGAAAGCAAAGAGAGACCGAGAGAGGGAGAGATCAAAGAGGGTGAGATCAACTAAAAGAGAAAGAGTAGAAAGTTATAGAGAGCAGAGAGAGACCAAGAGAGGGAGAGATCAGAGAAGGTGAGATCGACTGAGAGAAAGAGAGAGAAAAGAGCAGAGAGCAACAGAGAGAGCAGAAAGAGCGAGTGATTGAGAAAGAGTAGAAAGATCGGAAAGAGCGAACAAAAGAAAAAGAGCTGAGAGATCAGAAAGAGTGAGTGAGAGAGAGAGCCCAAAGATCTGAGAGAGCGAGCTAGAGAGAGCCGAGAGATCGGAGAGAGCGAATGAGATACAAAGAGAGCCCAGAGATCGGAAAGAGCGAGAGAGAAACGAAAAAGGGGGCGGGGGACTGGAAAAGGGGAAAGAGGGTGGTGGCACGAGATTTTATAAAATTTTTACCAAGATAAGTTTTCATCGCCAAAAGATGGATTTCGTCAACAAATATTCTTCGAAAATAATTAGAACTTTATTGACATATAATGATTTTCACCGACGAAAATAATTAAAATGTCGGTAAATGTCTAATTTTCACCGATGAAAATTTAAAGCGTCAGTAAATTTCTAATTTTCACCGATGAAAATTTAAAATGTCGGTAAATATCTAATTTTCACCGACAAAAATTTAAAACATTGGTAAATGTCTAATTTTCACCGATGAAAATTTAAAATATCGATAAATGTCTAATTTTCACCGACGAAAATTTAAAACATCGGTAAATGTCTAATTTTCACCTACGAAAATTTAAAATGTCGGTAAATAATGGTCTTTAGCAACGAAATTATAAAAGCATTGGTAAATAATATTGCCAAAAGTGCATGTTGGTGTAGTGATCTGAAGTTGATCGACTAGCATTTTGCTTTGTTCTCCTTGTAACTTGACCATAGTGTTTACGTCAGTTGCAGAGCTTTCTGCTTCATTTTTAGCTCGTCCTTCGTTTTCACCATCATCCGTAGCCATAAACATCGAGTATGGCTATGGATTTGGTGTAGTTTTGAGGGCATGAGTATCCTTTGACTATCGGTATCCACATGACTAATCATGAACTCCAGGTGCAAAGCCGCGATGTAGTAATAAAACTGGAAAGACTAGGTCGATCCACAGATAGCAATGATTTTAAGATGTTTCCAACTTGTACTTATCCTAGATAAAAAATCTAAAACTAGCCTAAAAGCTAAAAATTACAACCATCATTCCTACTTTCCAAAATTAAATTAATTACAACAAAAGAAACTTACTAAAACTAAAACTCCAAAATCTAAAACTTCCTAAAAAAAACTAAATTATTACAAGATAACACACAAGTTAGAACTTCTAAAAGTAAAAACTAAAATTAGAAAGTAAAAAAAAAAAACAAATCAACATTGCAAAATAACCATGAAAAAAAATGCAGAAATTTAAATGAGATGCAAAAAGTTAACAAAAATATGAATCTATCCTAATACATACATAATCTAAATTTAATAGCTGAAGAACACACTTAATGAATGCATGAATTCAATAAAAAAACAGCAAAGAAAAAGATTAAAAAACAAAAAAAAATATTCATGAATGAATGAACTAATTACAAAAATTATGCGGTGCAGAATTTTACTACAAAGGTAGGCTGTTCTTGGACTATTTTCATGTCTGAAACTAAAGCTTTTCTGAGCACAATTGAGATGAAAATTTCAGTTTTTAAAGGGGCTTCCAACAATATTTATAGTCCATAAACTTTCCAATTTAAACAATGCAAATTGGATGGGTTTTCAACATGGTAAGTTGCCAATGAATGTGTTGCAGACTTTTTTTTTTTTTAATGTTACTATGTTGCTATTAATTCAATTTCAGATTATATATTTCAAACTTTCATCTTCCAAATCAAAATTTTTTAGATCTTTCAACTTCTCAAATCTGATCTAAAAGTTACCTTAAATGAAACCCAACTGAACACACTTAAATATGAACTGATTTTGGCATCAAAATTTACTACAAATATAGACTGATTTTGGACAGATTTGGGTACCCTACTACACACTAAGATCTGAATTTTAAATTTAGTTAAAACATCTATAAAACATGATTACTTTGGCACCATACACATGTGAAGAAACTCACTAATAAGTGATGCATGCTATGACAAAACTTTCAGCTATTAAACTATGCATAAAACAAAACTTTGAAACACAAAGAATATCAAAATAAATAGAAAAACTGCAGGAATTTAAATGTATGGTGAGACAAGAAAATTAAATGTGTGGAATAATAAGGAATTTAAATGTGTGGAAGTACAAGAAAATTAAATGTGTAGAAAAACAAGAAATTTAAATGTGTGAAAGTGTATGATTTATCTTCCTAAATTCGTCTTTTATCCCAGATTATGTTTGCTCAAATTATATTCTTAAGCTTCTTTGGGTTGTCAATCCAAGAGCAACAAGTTTAAAAACAAACATCAAGCATTCATTATCAAAGAAGTAAAAAGAAGTAAATAAAGGAAACGAAATCACACACTTTTACTAGGTATGAATGTTTTTACATAAAGATAAAGAATAAAGAAAAAAATAGTACATAATCTAAGATGAAAGATCCTCTTCTAGTGAAAGCTTCAAGCTGAAGAGAGCCTTCTTGAATAGAGAAATTCTAGAGCAGAAAGATATGGAGAGAGTGGAAGGAGAGAACTAGAGAAAGGAGGTCTCTTCTTTCATGAAGAGTATGGGAGAGGGGTTCTTTATTTATACTGTTTTCTCTTCTACTCCTTTTCAAAGAAGGCCTCATATGTGGCCTTCCTTCTTTAGGTAAGTCCTTTTCTTGGCCAACAAGTCTTCCAAGTTTGAGATAAAATAAGATTCCTTCTCTTGCTGGAATTTTAAGTGCACCTATTGATCGTGAGTTCCAAGTGCAGAACCACGATGTAGTAATAAACTGGTGAGACCTGGTCGAATCCACAGGGAGATATGTATTTTGAGGTTCCTTTTTCAACTTGTACCTGCCCTTAATAAAAATCTAAAACTAGCTTAGTTTAAAATCTAACAAATACAAGCATCCTACTTGACAAAATTAAATTAATTACAAACTAATAAAAAGAAAAAAAAACTTTCCTAAATCTAGAAAACTTAAATCTAAAAATTCCTAAAATAAAACTAAAATTGCTGCAAAACTAAAACACAAGTTAGAACTTCCAAAAATAAAAACTAAAATTAGAAACTAACTAAACTAATCAATGTTAGAAACAAAATAAACAAAAGTTAAAAACTTTCCCAAGTTAGTATTTCTAAAACTAAAAAAATTTTCCAATTTAAAATCTTCAATTAAAACAAATTTAGAAAGATCTTTAATTCTGAAAATTATCTAAAACCATAAAAAACATAAAACTAGAAATAAGTTTAAAATTTGAAAGTTAGTAAAATTAGTAATGCAATGTATGTCATGAAATGTTGAAAAATTCTTAGTATGAAAAACTAGTATGCTAATGTAAATTTTATGCATGATTTGAACTATTCTAATGCATCCTAAATCTAAGTTTAATGGCTGAAAATCATGCTCTACTGATGCAAGAAACTAACCAAGAAAAAAAGATGGAAGTGAAAAAGGACCTAAAATGAAAAGTTATGAATGCATGAATATGACAAACTTACAAAATTCTGTGCAAAAATTCTAATATAAGTTGACTGATTGGCAAATTTTAAGCCTCTAGTTCACAAGCCTTTTGAAATTATTTTGAACTAAAATTTTGGGGAATAAAAGACCACATCCTAAACTTTAATTTTCCTAAGTTTCAAAAAAAATATTATGATTTGACTAGTCTACCCACTTCGAACTTTTTATCAAAAATTGTTTCTATAATTTACTGAAACTGTTAAGTTATGCTGTTTGTAAATTGAATCCAAATTTTATTATTTGATTCAGATCTGAAAGCTTGATTTTCAGCAACTTAAATATGCACAAAATCTTATGACATGAAAATACATGCAATGAACTCTAATCCAACCATCAAACTATGCAAAAACAAAATTTAAAATCAACATGAACATAACAAGAAAAATAACAAAAGTGCAAAGAATAAAATAAAAGTACAGGAAGTCAAAGGCAGTAACAATAGGAAGTCAAAGGCGGTAAACAATGAAAGTCAAAGGCGGTAAACAACGGGAGTCAAAGGTAGTAGATTGCTTTTTTCAATTCCTTATCTTAATTTGGGCTTTAAAAGATTAGAAGTGTTGTCCCTAGGTTCTTATTCTTCATCTTGGGTCGTCAATCCAAGTGAGAATAACAAATCTCCATTCAATGTAGAAATAAATTTCAAAATTGGCCTCTAATCTTTTTTTACTCAAACCTTTTTAACTCCATCTTGCATTTTCTCCAAACATACAATGTATCCAAAGAGACAAAGTATATTAAAAAGGTTACTAAGATAGGTTACTAGTTATGATTCCAATTCTATCCCAATATTTAAACAAGAATAAAAATTAACCCAATCATAAACAAGACTAAAATTATGAACACCATAAAATCAAAGACAAGAACAATTGAAAAGAAACAAACTTTACTAGTATGAAATTATTTTACAAAAGATTGAAAATAAAAAGCAAACAATTACATACTAGGATGATGAGAATTCCTGCTTCTAGTTGACACTTCAAGGTTGGTGGTGTGGCTTTAGGGCCAAGCCCCATTGATGACTTAAGATGAAGAGAAAAAGAAAGGGAGAGATGGAGTGTAGAAATCTAGAGGTGGGAGGTGAGTAATTCTTCCATGAATGATATGTGAGAGGGGTGCCCTATTTATACTTTTTTCAAGTCCTATTCCTTCTCAAACTCTAAAATCTTAAAAAAAATAAAAAAAAAAAAAGAAAAATGGTGCTAAACAATGCTTTGGACATGAGATATCTTTTGAGATTTTTTTCCTTTTTATTTTTCTTTTCTTTCCTTGCTTGCTTTATTTGGAAGTCCCTCTTGGATGCTTCTTTCCTTTCTTGTATGTGCCACCTTGCATTGAGATCTTTTTAGAGATGAAGCAGGCATAAGAATCCTCTTTTGAAATCAAACTTGGCCCACATGAGGTGTATAATTTCCCCTTTTATCTCTTTACATTGTCAACTTTCCTTTTTTGAAAAGTTCTCCTTCTTGGCTCCAAGCTTGAAAAGATCTTCTAAATAATTCTCCCTTAATTTTTTCCTTAATTTTTTCAATCAAAATCTGATCCAAAACAAGTGTTGGATGTGGAATAGCTTTCTTGGATATTTATTTTTATTTTTTTAATTAAATCTTCTCCTTCTCCAAAAAATAATTCATATGTGGCTTTCCTTATCCATCTTTGATGAGATATTTTTCAAATTCTCTTCAAAATCTCTTTAAAATATGCAATAAATAAATGGACCCTATCTTGAATGTTTTACATGTGTACCCCACACATGTGCATGTGTGTGTAGGACCATGAAGCCGACTTTTTGTAATTTTCTTTCAATTTCTTTTTCTTTTCAATTCTTCTCTCCTTTTTCTTAAAAGTTAATTCTTTACCTCAATTCTTTACAAATGGGACCCATATCATCAATTTCCTATAAAACAAATGTGAATTCATGTGAAAAGATAATTTTACCTCTAACATCACATATGCATGAATGCAGACCCATTTATCATGAAATGACAATGAAAATGTACATCATGTTTCATGATTTTATGTGAATGAACTAATGATGATTAAAACTCGATTTATTTCATGAGAAAAGTTATTTTCATTCTCACAAAACTTTCCAAAAATAGATTTTGTAAAAATAGCAGGTTTATGAATGTATGCAAAAAGTGTGATTTTTAAGCAAATTATACATGAAATACTAAAATGAATTTAAAATGCTAGAGACTACTAGATTGCAATAAATGAGACTCTTTTAAGTCAATAAGTCCTTAAAATAGTCCAAAAGATGTATGAAAATATGTGGCTTTAAGAAGTTATCACCTATCTTTCTTAGCTAACACTTGCCAAAGGATAAGGCTTATTTTTATGAGACAATCTCAATCCCACCTAAAATATATGGTAAACTTTTAGAGGTCATATCTTTGTCGGTTTAACTCTGATTGGTATAATCTTGGATCTTATGAATATCTACTTGAAAAAAGCTTTCCAATAGTAGGTAGATTGTTAAAATCTAATGATTGGTTTGAAAGTTATGACCGTTTTAATATATGCTGTCCAAAGAAAAATGAAATTGACTTTCTATTTTTGAAATGTCTTTTTTTGACTTTTTGTTTTCTTGAATTCTCTCTACCTTGACTTTCTTTTCTTACATTAATTTTGAATTTTTACAACAATTAGAGAGTAAGACCCCTTTCTTAAACATTCCACAAGTGTGTCTCCACACATGTGAATATGTGTGTGGGATCATGAAGCCAACTTTGCAAATTTTTCCTCTTTCTTCTTTCTCTATTCAATTCTTCTCTCCATTCTTTTGAAAATCATTTCTTTGCCCAATTCTTTGAAAATGGGACCTATATCAGCAATTTCCTATAAAACAAATGTGAATTCACGTGAAAAGATAATTTTAATTCTAAGATCATAAATGCATGATTGTAGACCCATCTCTCATGAAATGACAATAAAAATTCACACCATTTTTCATGATTATATGTAATGAACTAATAATGATGAAAAATAAATTTATTTCATTAGAATTTAAGTTTTCACAAAATTTTATAAAAAAAGATTTTCCAAAAATGGCAGGTTTCATGAATGTAAGCAAAAAGTGTGATTTTTAGACAAATTACGCAGGAATATACTAAAATGAATTAGAATGCCTGATACCACTAGATCACACTAAATAAGGCTTTCAAGTCAATAAGTCCTTAAAATGGTCCAAAATGTATATGAAAATATGTATTTTTAAAGACTCATTAATGACCTACTGAAGTACTTAGAGAATTTTGTCCCATATTGAGGTTTACATCTTGGGACTGCACCATGCTTTTGGTAATATAACGTGATGAATAAGAGTCCAACATAAAGACTGGGGTTACCTCTTGTTCATTTTCTCTAACAACCCATTTATGAGATAGTTGGTTAAGATTGCCTTTTCTTCTAGGTGAGCGCCCTCTTCCTAATCCCACCAGCCACAGTAGTGGCTAGGCCTAATGTAGCATATTTGACCAACATAGGTTGGGATCTGACTTACTTAGGATTCCCTCTTTGTGGGTAATCAACTGGTGGTGATAGGACCTGGACACCATGTAACACTTCGACTCAAGCTAAGCTTGATTAGCTAGTAACTAATTGTGATTACTAGCTAATTAATGTTGTTTTATATTAAACAAGTCTATTTTAGTCTTGTAGAGGCCAATGTGTCAAGTTCAAGTCATGAATAGGTAGTTTGGATCGGATTTAACCTTACCTAGGTAAATGGAAGCCCTTTTTTTATAATTTTAAAATTCATGGTTTCACATCATGGACACATCATATTGATACCATCATGTTTGTTTCGTTGAGCTCGTCAACTTTTGCACTTGACTTGAATGCATTCAATTTTATTTGAATTAGTTAAACCCTCGAATGACTTAAATTGTAATAACCTCCTATGAGAGGACTTTCTTATAAAACCTCAAGTTATATATATACTGAAATGGGCTCCCATACCCATTTCATTCGTCCCTTCCTCTCTTGCAACTACTATAACTCTTCATTCCCCTTCACTTCATCTGTTCCTTACAATTTCTGTCAACAACTGAAGGTTTTTCAACCTGCATGTATAGTGTGGAGCTCTCCTCTCCCATCCCATTATCTTCTAGCTTTCCTCACTCTGTGAAGTAAAGGATTCAAGTACTTCTTCTTTCTAATCAATCTTTAAGGTAAGATCTCCTTCCACTCTATTACAACTCTCCTAGGTTAAGACTAGAGTCAAGGGGACTCTTATTGTCTTGCATGCGTTCATTTTTACATTCTTTCTTACATGCATGTCATTGTAGGCCAAGAATAGTAGTTCTTCTTCTCAACTGAGTCAAGAGAAGGAGCAGTAGTGGAATTCGAAATCAGTAGTGGAACTTGAAATCAAAGGCAAGTATAAGCTAATTTGTGGTTAAATGCATGTTGGTATAATGTGAATCATGCAAGTCTTTTAAATTCAACATCTGATTTTTCAACCCTTTCCTTCTTTACTTTCAATTGTTTATAATGAAATTGCTCAATAAATGGTGATAGATGGTTAAATTGAAAGTGACCACTGTGTAGGGAATGAAATGTAGACATGCAGATGAAATCTAGGGTTATGGGTCTAAGGAAAGAGTTCTATACTGAAACAGCTTCTGACAATCTGAAACTTAAGGCCAAGCTGTAAGTATTTTATGGCTCAAAATCCAGAGAACCAAATCTGACACATTTTTCTATGGCTAAGCCATGAAATGTGCTACCGTTAAGCTGTAGCCACATCGTGGCTTCGCGATAGGTCAAGTATAGCTAAACCATAGATCATTTTACGGTTAAATTGTGGATACAAAGGAACAACTTATGTAACCACGGCTAAGCCGTAATGCATTCTATGGCTAAGCCGTAGGTCACTTACTATTAAGTCGTAGGACTATTGAAACTAAGATTTCTTAGGGATTGTTTCAAGACCTTATAGGGCTTTAGTTCATGAAATCCTGTACACTACTCACTAGTCCAATGGAGTAATCAAACACCATGGACAGTCTTGAGGGATGAGACTAATTCACGTGTTATTGTCCATCTGTTAAACACCTACCCATGCATGTTGGTTTAAGGGACTCCAATACACCTCGCCTATATAATGTGACACCAAAATAAAGATATCCCTGTATTGGATAATTTAAAATTACATCATCATGGACAGTTAGAAACAATGGATGACAAAATTAGGGTTGGCTTGTAAATCACCTTGATTATTCTACTAAATTGAATTGCATAGCATATTGGATTATCATTATTGCCTTCTATTCTTGATATGATTTTGAATTGAAATGATTATAGAATAAATTAATTCTATTTGAAATGTTTATTGATATACCTTTTCCTATTATCAGTATTGAATTGAGTAAGAACATATTGAACATATAATATATGGTTCTTAATGAATGTATGTATAGTTCTCAATGAAATAAATGGTATAACTACTCAAATTCAATTATATGAAAAGAAATAGTTAGCTCTACTCAGTTTCAGCCTTATGATACCTGGTGGGGTTGCCTTCGGTGTAGTGTATGAACGGTGCCGCTGTAGTGTGCCTTTGGAGCTTCCGGAGTTCATGTATGAAGACACCCATTCATACCTTAGCCCAATCGATGATGTTTTCATAGATCCCTAGAGGGAAGATATAGCAAATGTAATAGCTAAATATTATTTATTGTCATTTATTGATCCTTATATCATGCTTTGTTCAATGCACAACATGCATAATATACTAGATTGACCTCCATGGATCACTTGTCATTAACTCTTTTAAATACAATGCGTATTACTTTAATTATGCTTATACTTTATAGAACAATATTATTCATAGTTGTCTAATGGTGTTACAAGCCCAGATCCCAATCCCGGTTAGGCAAGAACTCAGAAGTCAGAGAAGGAGACCGCAGTGGTTCCTTCAGGCTTTAACGAGAGGACAATAGGAGCTTACTGACTGATCTATATCCCGAAAGCAACATACTATTATCTTAGGAATGTGTATATTGGGTATTTTTTGGACTTTTAACATATACATATAATTACATCCATGTATACTGTTATTTGCATAACTTGATCTCATTACATATGTCTTTGTTTCCTTGTGCATCATACTTATAGCTTCCTTATGTAGACCTGTTTAGATGTTTCATCCTTGGCATGAATGTATCCATGTACACATCATGAGCGGGTTGTTCAGGGCATGAGTCGAATTGATATAATTATTTTATGCTCTTTAAATGGTAAGATTGGACTGCTTCATAGGTGGAATGATACTTGTAAATTATTTAATGGAAAGTGAAAAAAAATTATAGGCGATATTGACAAGCTTCCGCGTATTGAATGCTTGGATAGATGTTTGTTTAAAGCACCTCACAAGTATAAATATGTGAATATCACTTGTATAATTCCATTCAGACTCTGATCAAGATGTAAATTACACGGGAGTACATGTGTCATGCCTCGGGGTTAACCCCAAACCCATGATTCTCGGGCTCGGTTCGTACCACACCTCCTCCCACCACCTTGAGACTACGTCTTACACATCATGGCGTACAATCAGAGGAGGGTGCTGCTAGTTCTGGAACCTCAGAGTCACGAATAACACCCTTCTTTGTGTGTAGTCTCATGCCCCTTTCTGGGGATATGTGGTTAAAGCAATTGTCCTAAAGGCTGGCCAGAAGTGCTGACCTCAGTTTCCACCTATGTAGTATCAATGGCTTGGGTGACCATGTCTTGCATCGAGTGATGGTGCCCTTCCACATTTCGCTCGTCCATCGGATGAGTTCTTAGAGCTCAGGGATTTTGGTTGCCGAATTCCCCCTTCTATTAGAGCCAGTGCGATTTTGTGACACTGGTCCTAGCCACTCGGCCTTTCTGGTTCTTCTAGTATTTTGATTCCTGGGTTTTGGATCAGCTAACGACTTTACAACAGGGGATTGGTCCAAATAATGTCAAGGAAAATAGAGATGCCTTTAATACTCGGGGTTGTCTATTGTTTTATCACTAGCTACAGAATGATCGTGATAGGCTTGAATGATCTGCATCTCCCTGTACCTCGGTAAGTGGGACCAGCAACGATTATGGTAATTCTTAGTTCCTGCACTTTAGCTTCATAAAAAATGATGATTCGTGAGCCCTTGGTTGGTCTAAAAAAGAAACAGAAGCAACCATGATTAAACCTCCAGCACGGAAGAGTTGAAAGCTCAATTTTGCTGTCGAAATTTTTAACCAACATGGCTTGTGCATAAACCAAAATGGTAGTAGCTAGGGTTTCATTTAAGATCGTCATATCACATGAAAGTAGGTATCATTATGTCTTTATGAAGGATGGATGAATGATATCCAGTGTGCAAACAGACTTTAGGAGTCATATGCACACTCTTCCTTTTTTGTGGAGTCTGGGTATGCTGGTAAAACCATCGGGGTAAAAGCAAGCCAACAACATATACGCTACGTTAATATTATAGAGGTTGTCATTCCTAACCAAGTAGTTCTATAGCCTTGACTTTATTTATAATATGAATCGGATGACTACTTGGTTTTCAAGAAGGCCCTTAGTTTCCCTGGTCTAAACTGAGATTTTTGGGCTAAAAGAATAGGCAGAGATTTATATTCTCTCTACTCAAAGTAAGGCAGACTACCAGATGGGCTTTATATGCCTGAAAGATTTCCCATAGACAATGCCAATCTCTTATAAGCCGTTAATTGATATGAAAGACCCGGAGGAGGTATCTTTCATGTGACTACTTTAAGGAGACATAAAACAATAGAAATTAGAAAAGGGAAGTGCTTCGCAATTTCATTTTTCCTTTGCATTTTTTACATTTTGGGTTTTGTCTTTGTAACCTCGCAGGTGCCAGGCCGCTTGCATATTTTTCTTTTGTTTGTTTACAATTTGCAACACCTTTGTTTGATCTCGGGTGCTTTACATTGAATAGTACATTAGAAATTCCAAGTACAAAGAAATAGAAAGAGAACAGAGTACATATTTTGCCATTTCTTTGGCCACCTAGGGGAAGAAAGAGATGTTTTTGCCCTAGAAAAGAGAATACCTTATCTGCCAGAAGATCTCCTGTCGGTCTTTACTTTTCTGCAAAATAAAATTTGTTGCTCCTAATGGTTCTGCTCTCTTCCCTGGTTACTGCTTTAGGATTACAGAAGTCTTGCCTTACATCTGTCTGTCTATGTGTTTATTCCTCTGTGTGGGTCTGCGTATGTGTTCCTCCCTCTTCCTTGCTTTGCACTGACCTCAAGGTTGGAATTTACAGCATTCCCTTGATGTACTAGTACTTGTCTCATAGAAGAAACTACTACTGTGTGGGGACATGGAGATCATGGGGAAGAGAGGGTTTTGCCCATGTTCTCTGAGAATTCTCAAATGTCTCCATGTTTAAGGTTTCACCCAAGATTTGTGACGGGTTTGGAGTAGTGTTGTCGTGGTTGAAAACTATCATGGAGGCCATTCTCGCATGTTTTTGTTCATGTGGCTGAGGCTTAAACAAGTTTTCCTGAGGTACTTTGCTAACATTTTCTTGGGATAGATGATGCAATCCCTGAGAGATTTCATTTGAGGTAACATTGCTATCAAACGACTAACATTTACATCCGAAAGCTGATATATTTTTTAAGTAAGAACATTGTTGATGTGGCTTCAAGGTATGTAGTCTTTGGGGGTATTCTTCTTCTAAAGAACAAGGATGTGATTGCCTTGGGCTAGCTATTCTTGGAGACAGAAGTTGACCAATAGTAGACTACTTCAGAGAATTTAGGAGGCCAAGAGGGCGGCAAGCTCCTTAAAAGGGGAAAGAGGATGCCAATATTTTATATATTATTTTATTTATTTTTAACCATTCTCCTATTTATCCTTTGGAGTTAAGAGAACCCTTTTAATTTTAGGAAGCCCTTTCTCCTTGGGAAAGAACCCATGGACTATTATGAGGGCAAGACAACCAGGTACCTGTGGCCTAGAAAAAGAGAATGCCAAAATTTTTTTCTAGTCAACATGAGGTTAACCCTAGTTAGAGTTTCTTAGGAGTATGCAATTTCTGTGCTTGACTACTTGTGCATCATATTGGGATTAGTAGGACCCTTCTTATAAACTAGGACTGCATTCTCTTATAGGTGAGTCTAGTACGTGTGATCAGTGAAAAATTGACCACATACAAAAAGATTTTGGGGATGTAAAAATAAACGGTTAAATAGGATTGAGCCTGAACTGCCATTCATAGTTGAAGGGAATTCTTCCATTTTTGAAGAAGTTGATCAAAAAATGGTGGACCAGCTCAACCCACCCATGACTTTGGACTACATGTACCCCACTAGGATTACTCAACCGTCATGCATTACCCTACCACAAACCAATGTTACCTTCAAGCTGAAATTTGGCTCGATCTAGATGCTCCTCGTATTTCATGGAGTGGACCATGAAAACCCATAGTAACATGTTAGGGAATTTGAAGATATTTGTGGGACCATAAAGTACAATCAAATGACAAAGGAGTCCTTTAAACTTACATTATACCTATTTTCTTTGAAGGAAAAGGTTAGAGCTTTCCATAACCACATGGACCACACTAGTTGAGGCTTTTTAGAAGAAATTTTATTCCAAGCAAAATACAACCTCAATTAGAAAGGTCATAAATGGTTTCTAATTAGAAAGGGGGACCCCATAGAATTACTTCGAATGATTAAAGGACCTTTTTCTCCAATGCCCCCACCATTATTTCGAAAAAAATTCAATTAGCCTAGATTCTGTGAGAAAATACAGACTATTCAACCAAAACCATATAGAATCTTTTTGTGGTGGTAATTTTTCATAGAAAACAATGGACCAATCATGGACCTACTTGAAAGAGGTCACTAAGAGCACCCTTCAATGGGTCCGAACAAAAAGGAACCTAATAAATTAATCGTTGCAGAAAGAAAGGCATCCATAAAATTAAACCTAAGCTCGAGGCAGAGCCCAAATTGGCCACATTGATGAGAAGAGTAGAGGCCCTACAGATGAACCATAGAGTCCAAAAGCTCATTCCAAACCTTTGAAATATAGTTAAGCCTTGAGTGATAGCATTGACCCACAAACTTTGGCTCAAGGGGAAAATATCAAGGATGTGAGTGCCATATATCAAAACACTCATTTTGATAATTAGTAGAGGTATGATCCTTATTCAAACACATACAATCCGTGTTGGAAGGACAACCCAAATTTTTCTTAGACAAAGGGTCCACACCAAGGTGGGCCACCTCAGGCCATGCAACCCCAGGTGATGCCACCTCTAGGTTTCTAGAAACAATTCATGCAGAATTTCAACCCCAGTCCATTAAGTCAACATGTGGATTTTCTTGAGGAAGCCATGAAACTCTTGACCCAGAACAAAATCTAGTTTCAACAAGCCATGGCCCAAACCCTAAATAGCCACATGCAATCGCTTCCAAAATTGGAATATTTAGTGGGCTAACTAGCCAAATTTTTTAGTTACAGAGACAAGGGAACATTCCTAAGTCAACCAAAACCCAACCCTAAGGGCCAAACTCCAAAGGACTAGTTTGAAATTTTGGATGTAAAGGGTAAGGTCCTTAAGTAAGTACAATCTGAAACTACACTCAGCTTAGGGAAACAAATTGATAATGAGGTTGAGGGCCCCAAACCAACAAATGATTTAGGAAAGGGTGAGCCCATTGTGGAGAAGGATAAGGAGCCTATTAAGGAGAGCCCCACTGTAGGAGACACATCACTTAATAAGCCACCTCCTGGAACCTACGTTCCCAAAGCTTTGTACCTCTAAAGGCTAAGTCAAGCTAAAACAACTGCCCAGTTAAAAAAATTGCTTGATGTCTTCAAATAAGTGAGGATCAACATCCCACTGCGAGATGCCATCTAACAAATTCCTAACTATGCCAAATTGTTGAAGAGCCTTTGCACTTTCAAAAGAACCACCTATGTGCCCACAAAAGCCTTCCTAGCTCAACAAGCAAGGTCCATTATTTCTTACACAACCCCAATCAAATATAAGGATCTGGGGAGTCCTACAATTTCATGTGAGATAGGGGACCATCACATAGAGCTAGCTTGACTAGATTTGGATACGAGTGTTAACCTATTTCCATAGTTTATATACAAGAATTAGGTTTGGGTAATTGAAGAAAACTCATGTGACCCTTCAATTGGCACATGCTTCAATCTGATACCCACAAAGGGTAGTCAAAGATTTCCTGATCAAAGTTAGAGACTTTTTTATTTCCTACGGATTTTGTAGTCTTAAATATGAAACCACAATTAGGAACTAATGCCAAGATACCTGTGATTTTAAGGAGACCATTCCTAGCAACCTCCAGTGCATTGATCAATTGTAGGAATGAAGTGATGCAAATCTTGTTTTGGACCATGACTATTCAGGTGAACATTTTTAATGTGAGTAAACAACCTCCTAACAAAGATGATGGGGTGTGTGTGGTTATCTACATACACGAGCTAGTGGAAAATGTTTGCCCCAAATTAGCTATGAGGTTCCTTTAAAGGCCTGTCAAACACACTTTGGTTGCAATTTTTATATTGATGGCCACATTGAGGAGGTTAATGTTATTGCCCTATTAAGATTAGCACTGATCCCTGTTGTTAGTTCCTTGACCAAAGTCTTAGTCCAAGTCAAATATGAAGTAAGACTGGTCATCAAGTTCTATCAAGAAAGACCAAGGAAGATCAAGATCATTTGAGTTCATTTATTAGAACACTTTCATGAGTGCCAAGGTGATTTTGACCCTTAGACCTAATTAGAAAAACCATAGAAAAGCTTGGTTTGTCTTGGAAAATACTTTTTCTAAAAATCTATTTTTTATTGTTATCTATAGTTAGGATCATGGCTGAGCTGAAAATACCACGGCTCAGAATCCAGAGACTGATTTTAGGGATTTTTGGTTTTTGACTAAGCTACAGCTAAGCCATAAAGTCCTCACGGCTAAGCCGTAAAAGTATTTATGGCTAACCAATAAAAACCCATGGCTCATAAACCAAAGAATGATTTTTTGGGTTCTTTTGCCTACGGCTGACTTACAGTTAAGCTGTAAGCTATTTACGGCTAAGCCGTAAGATTGTACAAAAAATTCGAATGTGGTCAAACTAGCCATTGTGGATGATTGAATATACGACTAAGCCGTAAAAAAATTTAGCCTAGCCGTAAATCTATCCATTGGAGCATATGTCTATTTAAGAGAACTACTTTTCTTCACCGTACAACACCACATTTTCTGGAAAATCTTTAGAGCTACTGCCCCTTCATTAAACATTTGTAAAAGGCTCCAACCACCATCTTCTCCCTAATCTGAAAGCATTCGATGCATTATTTCTAAGAGCAGAGGAGATACCCATCTAGGAAATCCTGAAACTCAATCTAGAACAACCCTAACTTCCTAAATCCCAAAACCTCTTCCCTTGGCTGTGCACTTACTAGAAGATCAACATCACCGATGAGAAATTTCAAGAGGTCAAAGCTTGGAGATCTCCATTCAAGCTTCAAGAGCACTAACCAAGAACAAGGTAACTTGTTTTGTGTTTGGGTGTTCTCTTCATATTCTTTTATCTATTGTATCTGGTGGAACACAAACCACCATATCAAAAATAATTGAGGTTGGTGGAGTAGATCTTGGATTAAACCACCAAATAAAAAAAAATTCTGTTGGTGGAAGACATACCACTGTATAGAAAACTATTGCTAGAGGTGTACTTGTATAGTTACCTCGTCATTAGTGGAACCAAGAGTGTTTGCTCTTGAGAGTGGACCTAGGTTTGAGCCCGAACCACTATAAATTCTCTGTCATGTGATTACTTATTTTATGGTGGATGCTTTACTGATTGATAAATCATATCCTTATGTGTTGCTTATTACTCCTGTGCTAAAACCAACTTGATTCAATTCAATAAATTCAAACTTGAGTACTTGAGTTTTTCACTAGATTAAATTTGTGCTTCTAAGATAATCTGTGTATTCAATCTAGTATTGTTTAATAGTGAGACTTATTTTTGAAATTAATCTCATAATTGAAAAAGAGTTTTTAATTAGTCTTATTCACCCCACCTCTAGGACTTGGTGAGTTCTAGTTATTACATTTTGAATCAATATCAGAGTGGGTTACTTCTTTAGGTACAATAGCCCAAAGTAGATCCTATAATTAGGTTCCCCATGAATCTAGATGGAAGCTTAATTACCTAGCCTCTTCTTTTTGATGGAACAGACTACACTTTCTGGAAAGCCCATCTGATAGCATTCTTGAAATCAATGGACTGGGCTGTCTGAGAAGCTATAGAAAAGGGGTGGACAGAATCCACTGAAAAAGTGACTAAAAATGATGTCAAGACGATTAGACCCTTAGATCTAGCCAAATGGTCTGTTGTTCACAAAACCTTTAGACAAAACAATGCCAGGGACTATAATGCTATTGTGTGTGCCATGAATCAAGAAGAATTCAAAATAATTATGGCAGCCACTACAACAAAACAAGCTCGGAGAACTCTTGAAGTGAGCTTTGAGGGTACGACTATGGTCAAAAGATCTAAGCTTTAAATCCTAACAAGTCAGTTTGAAAATATTCGTATGTAAGAAAAGGAAATATTTATAGACTTTCATACGAAGCTCATGAAAATGGT
Source organism: Sextonia rubra (assembly GCA_037013555.1). Lineage (NCBI taxonomy): Eukaryota > Viridiplantae > Streptophyta > Magnoliopsida > Laurales > Lauraceae > Sextonia > Sextonia rubra. Next base: position 8,457,392 of record JASUAD010000007.1, on the reverse strand, counting down.
GAATGAAATATGGGCCCTTGGTGAAACACTCCCAGAAGGAAAAATCAGTAATAAAATCTTAAGATCACTTCCGGAGAGATTCCATCCTAAGGTAACCTCAATAGAAGAACACAAGGATACTGAATAAATGAAAATAGAAGACCTAGTGGGATCCCTTTAGACTTTTGACTAAAATTTAACAATGATAAAAAGAAATCAATTGCTTTAACTACTTCTCACACCACTTTTTCATCTAAAGAAGAAGTTGAAATGGTCAGTGATGATCATAATGAAGATGTAGCTCTTTTAGCTAAAAGATTTCCAAGGCAATTTAAGAAAAAGAGAGCCAAATATTGCAAAAAATGATTTTAAAAATGATATACATAAAGGTAGATCAAGTTCCTTCTCTAGAAGCAATTCTAAGGAGCCCATGTGTTACACTTGTATAAAATATGGTCATATATCCACAGATTCTCCTAAAAAGGGGAAATATAAAAAGAAGAAATTGGTTGCAACTTGCGATCATTCATCTAAATCAGATCCTAACTCAAATGAATCACATCAAAATGAAAGAGAAAAATACACAATTTTAATGGCTACCACTAATACATTCAACTTCTTTGAGGAAAGGATTAAGCCTAAAGTGACACACGAAGAAGCCTCAGGAAGTGAATCAAAAAGTGAATATGAAATCTTAGATAACAAGAATAATGTTGAAACAACGGACTCCTATGAATTGCTTTATGAATTGACTTGCAAAGTAGTTGAAACTATAAGCAGTCAACAAACCAAAATTAAAAACTTAAGAGAAAAAAGTTTAAATAGTTAATAATGAAAAGGAAGCATTAATCAAAGAACTTGAAATAGTAAAAGAAAAGTTAAAAATAGAACAGGAAAAAGTAATCCAATCAAAGGAAAATGAAAAGAGTTGGTTAAGTTAAAAGATGCAAATAATGTGCTTCTTAATGAAGTCACTCAACTAAGACGATAAACAGAAAAATATGAGCACAGGTTTACCCAAAATGATAAGCAATATATAAAATCATTCAAACTTGGGAAAACCTATAAGGACATGACTGGCCTTGGATATGATAAAAATACTAAACATTCTCCAAGTTCCACAGCTATATTTGTCAAAAGTGTATTGGAGAATGAAGATGTACTTTACAAAGGTATTCAAGATAAAGCCACTACTAGTACTTATACTTCTCCATCAAATATTACCTATCATTATTGTGGAGAAAAAAGTCATTTCAAAGTTGAGTGCGGATTAAGAAAAATTCATCATAATACGATACTAAATAAAGAGAGAAACATTATAAAAAACATTGAACCTGAAAATAGAATGGTAAAACCAAAAATAAAAAAAGTAAATTACTTTTGAGTCAAAAGTTAAATATCTTGTTAAAAGAAGTTGAGAAGTTAAACAAACAATTTGAAAGATACAAAAAGAAGAAATTAATAACAGAAAAGTAAAATTTAGAATTCCTCTTCACCAACATAAAATATATCAAGTGAATCATCAAAAGTCTGATAGTACCCCCACTTCTAGAACATCTAGGTGGATACCTAAGAACAAGGATCTAGTGGTCCACACAGCTTTTAAAGCTAAAGATCAATCAAGATGGTACTTGGACAGTGGATTTCAAGATATATGATTGGTGATAGAACATATTTCTCTAAAATGATTGAATTTGATGGTTACACTATTACATTTGGAGTTAGCAACACTGCTAGAATTGTTGGTAAAGGAACTTTGAATGTTCCAAACCTACTTACCCTTGAGAATGTGCTATGTATTGATGGTTTTAAACATAATTTATTTAGGATATCTCAAATTTGTGATAGAGATTATATAGTTAACTTCAGTAGTCATGGTTATGAGATCTCAAAGGATGGAAAGATAATTTTGAGTGGTCTCAGAGCTACTGACAATTGCTATGTGGTAGGTAAATCAAATACCTCATCTTCCTTGTCTTCCTCTTTATGTTTGATGACTAATACCAATGAAGCCAAACTATAGCATCAAAGACTTGGTGATGTAAACTACGGGGACTTGTCCCAGCTTAACAAATATATTGAGGGACTACCCAAGATTAGAAGACAGGAAAAGACAATTTGTGAAGAATGCTAACAAGAGAAACAAATTAGAGGTCCCCATAACAAGGTGAATACAATAAAAACCAATTGACCCTTAGAACTTATTCATATGGACCTAGTTGGACCAATTAAACATAAGAGTCGAGGTAAGAAAAAATATTTTCTTGTTATAGTAGATGAATACTCCAAATTCACTTGAGTTGCATTTTTAAGAGAAAAATCTAATGCCTTTGGTGAGTTTAAAAGGATTATGAAACAAAATCAAATTGAAAAAGGCACCTTAGTAGCACGAATTCGAAGTAATCATGGTAGAGAATTTGAAAATGATCATTTTGACAAGTTCTGTGATTAATATAGTATTCACCATGAATACTTAGCTCCTAAAACTTCTCACCAAAATGGAGTGACTGAAAGGAAACTCGATTCCTTCAAGACATGGTCATAATCAAGCTTCATAGTAAAATTCTTCCTAGAGACTTGTGGCCCGAAGCAGTGAGTACCGTTTGCTACATCACTAACCAAGTCTATCTTAGAGCTGGTAAAAACCAAACAGCTTATGAACTGTGGTATGGAAAGAAATCAAATGTCAGCCACTTTAAGATCTTTGGAAGCAAATGCTACATTCTTAAAGACTGAGAACAATTGGGTAAGTTTGACTCGAAAAGTGATGAAGGAATACTCTTAATCCATTCAACACGCAGTCAGGCGTATCGGGTCATAAATTTGAAAACTAGAGTCATTCAAGAGTCAATAAATGTTGTTATAGATGATGAATCCACGGAGTCTAATGAAGTTGATGATGAAGTAGTTTCATCAGTGATTGAACCCACATAGTCCATGCTAAAAACTGATATGTCTACTTCCACTAAAAATCTGGTAAACATGAAGGATCATCCTATAGAACAGATTCTTCGTGATCCCTAACAGGTGTAAAAACTAGGAAACAATTGGAGCATATTCTGAGTCGTATGTGTTTTATTTCAATATTAGAACCAACTTGTTGAGGAAGCATTTTCTAACAATGACTGGATAAATGCTATGCAAGAAGAATTAAAAATTAATTCACATGAAATGATGTTTGGTACCTAGTTCCAAGACTAGAGGATAAAAATTTGATAGGTACCAAATGGATCATCAAAAATAAACTAGATGAGAATGGTGTCGTTACTATAAACAAAGCAAGATTGGTAGCTCAAGGACATTCTCATATTGAAGATATTGACTTTAATGAAACCTTTGCTCTAGTTGCTCATTTAGAGTCTATTAGAATTTTATTATCAATTGCTTACTTTCTAAAGTTTAAACTTTATCAAATGGATATGAAAAGTACCTTCTTGAATGGAATCTTGAATGAAGAAGTCTATGTTGAGCAACCCAAGGGTCTTGTGAACTCAAAATTTTCTAATCATATATTTCGATTAAAGAAAGCTCTTTTCGGTCTTAAGCAAGCACCTCATGCTTGATATGAAAGATTGACAAAGTTTCTTCTAGAAAATGATTTTCATAGGGGTGTGTTGATAGAACTCTATTCATTCAAAAGACAATTGATTCAGTCTTAATAGTCCAAATATATGTTGATGATATCATTTTTAGCTTTTACATGCGATGAATCCGCTGCTAAGTTCCCTAATCTAATGCAATCTAAGTTTGAAATGAGTATGATTAGAGAACTGAACTTCTTTTTGGGTCTCCAAGTAAAACAACTTCATGATGGAATCTTCATTTCCTAATCTAATTATGCAAAGGAACAATAATCAAATTGACTAAAGATGCTATTGGTAAAAAGGTTAACCCAAGCCTATATCGAAGTATAATTGGCAACTTGCTTTATTTGATTGCAAGTAAACCAGACATAGCCTTCAGTGTCAGAGCTTGTGCAGGGTATCAATTTGAACCAAAGGAATCCCATTTGAGCGCTATGAAAAGAATAATCAAATATATTGCAGAACCAACTGAGTATGGTTTGTGGCATCCCTATGATTCATCATCCTCGATTGCTCGGTACTTGATGCAGATTAGGCTGCAAACTTAAATAACAAAAAATCCACAAGTGGTGGTTGCTTTTATGTTGGACATTATCTAGTGGCATGGCATAGTAAAAAGCGGAACTCCACATCTTTCTCCACCGCAGAAGCTAAATATATTACAATTAGAAGTTGTTGCTCTCAATTGATGTGGATGGAGCAATGCTTTATGGACTATGGTATTAATCAAGGAACAATGAGCTTATATTATGATAACACTAGTGCCATATATATTTCGAAAAATCTAGTCCAACATTCTCACACAAAATACATTGATATTCGACATCATTTTATTAGAGAATTAGTAGAAGAAGAAATCATTGTGCTTAAATATATTCACACTGAGAATCAACTGGGAGATATCTTGACAAAGGCACCCCTAGATGCATCAAATTTTAAAATTTTAAGAAAATCAATTGGTGTCTACTGTTTAGCATAAGTTAATTACTTATTATGCTTTTCAAAATATTTCTTTTAATTTTTTTGGTTTAATTCGATCAAATATTCATGACAGTACAGTGTTAGGACTCTATGGCTAAGCCGTAATGCTTTTCGGTTGAGCCGTTCACACCGTATTTGTGGAATGATTTCCGTTATGGCTAAGCCGTAATTTGTATTATGGCTAAGCCATACCAATTTACGACAAAGCAATGAAAACGGATGTCTTCATTTATTCTGGCATGCAAATCCTTACAAATGCGTGCAAAGCTCTATTTTTCCCATTTTTGTTTTGGGCATTTCCAAGTCTGGGCTAGGTCTCCATCTCCTCCCATCTTCGTATCCTCTAAATCTCTGAATATAAGGTAATATTCTTCCTCCCTTTTATCTCACTTGTTTGTACTTATCCTTCTTCTCTGGGTTGTTGCTCTGCATCTATGGAGGACATAGATGGAGAGGGTAGGACAAAGATTTTCATCAGGGGTGATTTATTTATTTATGTATTTCTATTGGGTTCATTTGCACTAGTGGATGTATTGATGCCATAACCTTTTTTATATTTGAATATCTAGTATTTATGGTGCCTAAATCATGAATATTTCAAAACAACAAAAAGGGTTGCAAAGAAAGATTAAAAAAATGATAGATTGAAGACATAACATTTGAACATCTAATTTGTACGTGTCTCACCATGTAGAGAGATGAACGAGAGGACGGGTTGGCAAGAGATAAGTTGAGGAGAGAGATAGGGGTGAGAGATATTTTAGCCCTTTTTCGTAATAGAAGATAGAAGAGAGATTTTTCTAGTTGAAAGGGTAAAATTGGAAGAAAAATAGAGCCAATATCTCATAAGGAGTTTTTGAAAGAAGGAATTGGATATGCATGATGTTGCAGCATAATATGTTGTAACATCGCTATACCAAAGACTCTCCTGGAAAAAGAAGTAACTTTGTTCACTTTTTATAATTTTTTATTTTTGCATGGGTATTTTGCTCTAATATCTTAGCATACTTTTTCTCTACTATCTATGATTATACCTTTCTTACATCTTTAATATAATTTACCATTACTGCTAAAAAAATATTCCTTTTAATAAAAAAATTCTTTGTTAGGCTTGAAACCATGAATTCAATTCCAAGCAAACAAATGGGCCTTTGTAACTGAATTTCTGGCTTAAAAGGAATCAGAAACATAATATGGAAATGACACTTTTGGCCACTCACTACAATTCTACAAGGACTTCAATTTGCATATTAATTAAAGGACTGCGTGAATTGGGGAATGAGTGACATTAGGAAATGAAATTTGAAAGAGCATTGCCCGGGAAAGAAAATTAGACCTTTTTTTTTTATGAAAATTAGACTTTTAATGTGAGGAACACATGTCATCTCCCTCTTTCTCTCTTTTAACTTTCTTATCTTTTAGATCGTACAGAGATCATCCATGCCTTCCTCACTACCTACTAGATTTTGTGGCAGCACGAGACAGGTCGTGTTAATCATTCAAGCCCAACCTGTTGTTGGCTTAAGTATCGGCCCAAACCCGGCCTATCTCAGGCCCAAACATGGCCTAAGTGTCTGAAAATTCGGCCAGGCCAAATCCAATTACATACTTTTTCTCTCCTTTTTATAGGATCTGAACTCATTACAATATGACATTCAATCAAGATTCTAATCACCAATTAGGAGTTAGGACCTTCCATTTCGGCTTATTTCCCTACATAGGATCCTGTTTAGGCTCGGAATCGAGAAAAAGTTGTGAGGCTCTTCTTGAGTCTGCATTTGGACTTTTACTTCCCGCATCACATTCTAGGTAGTAATTTGATTGGCCCCAGTAATTGACTTGTTGAATCAAGTCAGCTTCTCAGACAGCAAGTGAAAAGAAGGCTTTAAAGAGCAAGCACACTACACATTGTTTGGGTGTTTTTCTCATATAGCACCCTCTTTTTGCTGGGCCCATGAGATAGATTTGAGGTATGTAGAATATCAGATAGATCCAATGATCCTTTACTCTCAGCTTTCTTGCTTATGAAACTTTATGGTTGTACATCAAAAAATTTATTGTGATGAAATCAAATAAAAAGTGAAGCCCGAATCAATGTCAAATTAGGATAAATAACAATTTAAAATTACACAATGATTGTATCAATGGTTCCATGGAGAGACCGAAAATCATAAACAGTGATGCTGCTTAGCGGTGCTCACTTTAGTAGAATCTCATCCACTCAAATTAATTTTTATCTTCTTGTTGGGAAAACGGTGCAACGGAAACTAACCGCGATCAACGGATCAACCACGATGAATACACAGCAATCACACCATCAAGAAATCACACACATGAATACAGCAATTTTACGTGGTTCGGCAACCTTGCCTACGTCCACGGGAGGAGAGAACTCATCTACTATGATCCTATCTCGATCCCCTTAGGATCTAGGGTTACGGTACATCAATATATATAGTTCTCGCTTTCTTGGCCAACAAGAAAACCCATACATAATGATTAAAATACTCATAATCCTGAGCCTCGGTTCTGGCTAAACCAGACGACCGATCCGGCTAAACCGGAATACAAGACAAAACCAACAATCTCCACCTTGGCTTGGATTCCACAAATCCTCAGAGCCACCTTGAGATACTCGGTAATGTTTTCACGCACCTTGCTGAAGGGTACGTCACTACACCGATGTCACAGTCTTCTCTCTTCAACACTCAACATGTTGATCCAGCACTTCACATACCTCGCTGAAAGATATGCCTCTGCACACGCTACGACCTAACGTGGTAACAGTTGCCTCCTTTGACTTCAACGCCACCGTTTTGAACCGCCGAAGTGCTCTCCATTTGTTACCACATGCATGCATCCGCGCAACATAATGAACCCAACTTCCATCTATCAAGACAAAACTAAAGACCTCCCCGAATCCGGATTTCACTGGTCACTTGTGAATCCTTCCTTCTGACTCCATCCTGGTGTTCTTTCCGTCAAACCTGCAACTTTCCTGTTTTAGCTTGTTCTGGTGGGTTGGGCACAATACATGCGGATTAGGTATGACCCGATGCTTAAACTGGCTTACTCTGACCTTAACAAGACTACCTTTTCCAAGAAAATCATCTTCATTCAAGGCTTCCTAGATTTCTGCTAAATGATATCATCGAAGACCCATCAATCCATCTTCCGATGATCCGCCACATCTAACTCCACCTGAACCATAGATTTCCTCCCCTGTTATTTAATGTCTCCTTCACTGCTCCACCTAAAAAGGCATCCCCTATCAACCTGTAGAAATTTCTAACCATCTCACCCTCCATGATGATCAATGTTCCATTTTCCACCTTCGTAACTCCACCCGCTACAATGCACTTGCAGCCTTTGAAGTATAAGGCACCCAAAGAAATCCAATTTCTTTCGGTAATCCAAAACATATATCACATCCGTTAGGGTTTGAATAACATCATCATACACCTAGATCTCTACCGTTCTTATCTCAAATGCTCATCAATTTGCATTCTCCCCCATAAGAACAGATCCATCAACAATGAGAGTTAATTGCATCAAACTAATCTCTACATGAACATATGATAAAAAAAATCTGAATCCCAATTCCATAAATCATCAACCCGATCCATACCTGTAGCGACCAAAATTGATTCCTTGTCAACCGAATCTGACCTTTCTTGCACACTACCTCCTTTCGATTTTGATTCCTTTTCCTTTGTCTTCCACTTTGGCATGTCGCTCCTTCCCGATCCATTCGACACATATCTGAGCTTTCCATCAAAGTACTCGGAGCAATCTACTATTCATGACATCAAGTAACACTTTTCAATTATTGCTGTGCCACGGAGTCTAACACTCTTTCCTGCCAATCCCTGAAGTCATTTCTCCATCAAATACTTCAATCTGACCTGTGACGCTTGAATCCATTGCTAGCATCGTGAATCTATCAGTTTCTTCAGTCCCCTAATTTTTTGCCCATCAAACTACCGATATCTTTTATCAACCTCGTAGATCTTGTCACCGTGAGCACGCTAGAAGAAACGGATCTAAAATCCGACTCCGGATGGCTTTGATATTGTAAAAAATATTTTTCTACACTCCAATTGGTCAAAACCTCCATGTTGACTGTTAAACAGCCCATCTTCTTCCACATACTTGTAGATCTCCTCACAACGAGTCCGTAGGCTCAAACGGATCTCCGATCGGACATCAGACGATTAAGATATCACAAAAACAATTTCAGCCGTTGAATCTGGTCACTACCTGTTGACAGTGTTGACGTCTCGGCTTGCTGGCAAACTAGGCTTCTGAAATGGATCTAGGTCGGGTCCACCAGACCCGGAACTGAACTAAACTGCTCTCTGGGCTTTTCTGCTAAGCGGTCGGGTCGAATGGACTTGACCCGGCCTGAACCCATTCTGCTGGAAACTGGGCTTCTCCACCACGAGTCAGGTCAAACTGACCCAACCCGACCTGGAATTGACCTGTTCTGCAATTGTAACTGGGTCAGGTCTGCATGACCCAACCCAAACCCGACCTGAGGAGATGCTATTGCTGGGCTACAAACAGGTCGGGTCGGAACCTGACCCGACCCTAACCCGAACTCGAGTTCCCCTTCACCTCTATCATCCCTGTTTTGCAACAGGGAACCTGGAAGCCCCTGCGCCTTCGTCCTCAGCTGCGGCAGCGAGGGATCAGCGGACCGGCGACCAGTGAGCGAACGACCCGCAGGGGATACTGCGTCCGGCGACTGCGACGCTGAGGACAGCTGCAAGAGGAGGACCGGCCATGCGACGCTGCCCCTTTTTTCTTCCAATTCGCGAAGGCCGGCGACTGGCAAAAACTCTGGTGATCGCAACAGCGGCTGCGGCGAAGAAAACAGATCTCATACGTTGCTCCGGCAACTGCGGCGAAGAAAACAGATCTTAGCCACCTTTTTCACCACGGGGAACAGTCATCTTCTCCGAGCAACTCAAAGAACCAAACCGAGTAGTCTTTCTCCTTCCCAATAAGTGGTATTAGAGCGAGGTGGAGATTGCTCAGGGTTTTGCGATTGACGGATTGTATCTGGGATGTGCATAGCGGAAGAAGAGACCGAAGTGGTTTGATCTCTGATCGGAGGCACAGTCGAAAAAGAGGATCCAAACTCTACATGTTTGCGCAATTGAAGAGAGGTGAGAGCTCTCTTGCCCGTGGTGTTCCCACACCACGTAGGTGGGACAATATGAGAGAACGAGAGTCTTTGTATGCTTTATTTGTCATAGTGAAGATGTTCGTCTCTGTACCCATAGATATAACCCTGTTAAAGTGAACCACGTAAATCTCGATGTCTCTTCTTGTGTGTGGTTGTTTCGTGTTGATCTTGTGAATGATGTATGTGCACAACAAGTGATGTCAAAATCACAACACTTCTTCCCTTCTCGTTTAACTCTTCATTAAGTTTGAAGAATTAGGAGTTGCTTGGTTCCCAACCTTGCATCTCATCATGTTGTTTAGGGATCAATCCCATGTGCATGGGCTTTCACATTTTATGTGACTGAGCTCTCTTCCCATGTGTACGGAAGCTCAATATCTTGGGTTATGGTTGTCCTATTATTTAAATATGATTAATCACTGTAAATCCAACTCTTATTTTAGTGAGATTTTGAGAATATTACTAGGACTGAAAAATAAGTGAGATTCATTTTAAGCTATTTAAATTTTGTTATTTATTTTTTTTTTGGTATATGGTTTAAATTTTATTAAGTACAAACCAATCAACAATCAAGAGACTCATTTTCATTTTTCAGTGAAAATAGGAACCACCAAATCCAATCATCCCCGGTGTCCTAACCATGTGAAATATGTAGCACTTACGCGGCTTCCTTTTGGCGCGAAAATCTCGTTCCCGCCAAAACATACTCGGGCAGCTGGGGCAGTAAGGGCAGTGGGTAGACACAGAAAGCAGTTATTATTTGTCCTAAAAATCCGCTCCTTAGGATTCTTTCTTAGCCCATGTGTGCACGTCTATAGTCTATGTATACATAGGATTCCTTTAAACAGGTCTACATACGTCTTCCTCTTAGGAATGTCTTTATTGTTTTACGGTTTTGCTTTGGGTGAGAAGAAGATAAGTCACATGGGTTCAACTGGATATCAACGGCTCTGTGAATAAAACCCACATGGGTTCCATTGAATTTGTTCTCATAGTTTGAAAAACTCACATGGGTTGTATTTTCATTCCGTTGGCTGATTGGCTCATCTTCCCCTGCTAGAGCTTACTACTCCTTGTTACACTTCCTCTTGTTCCCCTGAAGTTAGCTAAGGTGTTGCAATTATTATTACAAGGTTCCTTCTTTGATATTATTTTTTTGTTTGCCCCTGGATAACACTAGGAGACTTAAAAATTCTAGGTGAATTTGGGATAATTTTATTTTTCTTTTTCTTTTTGGTAGATATATTGAACGGTGTAAACCATAGTTTTGGAATTCGGCTGAAAACTAATAGTATCACATGTGAACTCTCCAAAGCAATTAAAATTATAGAACCGACACTACTTCTTATATTTTAAATGATTTTAAATTGTATTTTTAGAAAGGGAAAGATCGAGACAAACCAAGTTTTCATTCATGATTGAACCAATATATCAACTGATAAATAATAGTTTCACCACTGTCCAATGTAATATCCAAACCTTTTCTTTTCAAAACTATAGCATAAAGGAGCCAAATTGAGATAAACTTAGACCGGCTTGAGCTTGGCTTGAACACGAAATTAGCCAATTGAACTTGACGAAAGAGGAACTTAGACCACATTGATCTGGACAACAATCAAATGGGATTGAGTCAAAACTCACTCAATTGCTTGTTTACTTTTTCAACATATGTAAGAAATTTATATCTGGATCATATTTTAAATGAATGATATACAACAAAAAGCCCCAATGCCCCATGCATGGGAAAATATGAAGTTTGAAAAGAAGGGCTCCACATTCGTCAACTGGGTGGTTGGTGTTGGAAATCTTTCACATGGACATCTTTCGGAAAGATTCTCATGATACTTAGATTCCTATGTTGATGGTAAACCTAATAGGAAATTAGTATACCCTTAAAACTACAAATAAAAGTGCACTAGCTCCTCTCGAGATATAGAGGATAGTTGACTGAGCAGCACATAGGTAGATCCCAGAGATTGAAGAAATCGCCAGTCAAGTACGCTTTCAAGGATATGTCGGTGACATATGATATGGTTGCATATGTGTTGACGGTTGATTCATCTACAAATCCTAAGTCATTGGAAGGGTAGAAAAGTAATCAATAGGTAGCTACTATAGACGAAGAGATGGAGTCTCTTGATTACGGCAATCAGGTTATTGGATGGAAGTGGGTCTACGAAGACAAAGAAAGAACTTTCTATACAAGTAGAGCAAAGTTTCAGATTCCTGATCATGTATGGAACTCGAAGAAGTCATTGTACGGTCGAAGCTAGCTTTTGGACAATAGTCAATAGTACAAGGGATTTGGGGCACTCATGATGAAATTGGTTAAGGACAAGTTTAAGTCTTACTTGGACTTGATCCATATCACTCACCATCGAAAAATAAAGATTGTGTCCAGTGGTAGTGGGCATAGGGACTATCTTTCAACGAGGTACGTGGAGCGAAAGACATTGTCGATTATTGTTCTGGTGGCTCATCAAGCCAAAGTAGAAATTATTTGGTTTATGTCTTGTATTCTGGTTTGACCGAATGGGTCCATTGAGTTAGCCAAAGACCAATTAAAATTAGAATATTTTGGTAATTGTACCGGTGCTTTCTTATGGGCTAAGAAAGCGTACATTATATATTGATGTAATTTGTAACTTAGATATTAAATTGAAGAGAGTGGCTTCTCTTGCCCGTGGTGTCCGATACCATATTGGAGAGACGATGAGAGAAGAGAGTCTCTGGTATACCTTTGCTTATGATAGTGAAGATGATATTGTCTCTGTCAGTGGACGTAACTCGATTTGGGTGAACCACATAAATCTTTTGTGTTCTCTTTTTGTGTGTGGCTTGATTGTCGAGTGTTGGTTAAACAGTTCCGCATATACACAACATATGACTGCTTCCTTTATTTGCTAGAGACTCTATTATGAAAACTAATCTACCTATCCCTCTATTTTTGAGAGATGTATATGTGATTACATGCAAAATGAAGTGAAGGGTTTTGGCTTTAGCATGTAACTGTGATCTCTCGGTGTATGTTGCATTGTATTTTCTTCATCTTTTGACCCGTGGCAAAATTTGAAAATTTTCTTGGAGGGAGCCACTTGTTTCAAATAAACTTTCTTTGGGGTGGAGGTGGGGGTCGTTTGTATGATAAATTTATGATAATATTTGGGAATTTTCTGATGTATGGTTATTTGTTTCCATTGGATGTCTACTTCTTAGCATCATATTATTACCGCAACAAATTAGTGCCACATCTAAAGTTTTAGCTTCCACTTGTGACTGGCGATTTTTATTCGAGTTCTGATCTTTTACTATAGGGTAGATTGTCATGATTTCGCATAGTTTGTGCATGTGATCATTTCATCTACATTTTTAGATTGTAAGTGATTACTTAAAATTTGTAATTCTATAGAAGTTCAACAATTTCTTGCGAGGATCTTGAATGCAAAGTTTTAGATATAGAAACTTGATGAGAGAAACAATCAAGATTCACTAGTTTAAGGAGATTAAAACAAACTTTTCTTGATGGAAGAGGCTGGTACGCATGCCCATGGTGTTCAAATGAAACCCCACCAACATAGAGATTGTTGTAAATGTATGGGTTGGATCTTTCCATGAGGATCACATGGTATATTTCGTATATTCATTGCTACTCTAGTTACAGATTAGTCTAAATGAAACTTAATTTATTTGCAAAAAACTTTATCTTGGAAAGTTTATTTTGGGAAATAATCCCATGTGTATTAAAGGAGAGAGACAAAAGAGAGAGATCTTATTAAATGAGAAATGTGTACATCATAAAGGGGGGAGAAGGGTCTTATTTATAGAATAAGATTACTTCCTCCCCACACAATCTAAAACAGCAGGACTCTTAACAATAAGTGCTTTTTTATCTAATGCGGGCCCCAATGTCGGCATCTACCTATGATAATATCTCTTATAACACCCCTTTGAATGACTACCATTTAATAACAATTGCCTCATTAAAACCTTGCAAAGGAAAGACCCAATAGGATAAAAACCAAAGCGAAGGCAAAAAAGAGTACAACGCTTTACAGGATCATTAAATTAGTGTTGGATGTGCATAATGCTATATCGTTAAGACCTTAACTGGAAAAATCCAGTGGAATAAAACCTAGAAAAGAAAAAAAAGTACAGTGCACATATATCCTAGGTAGCATACTTCAAGATGTCTACCTCTGATCAGTTACTCCCTGACCACAATAACCTTTATATTGTTTGATAATAGATTCTACACACCGATCTCATTTACAAGCCTCTGAAATGTTGACTTTGGTAATGACTTGGTAAACAAAACAGCCAAGTTGTTGTTTGAACGAACTTGCTTGATTTCAATCTCATTATTCTTCTGAAGCTCATATATGAAGAAGAACTTTGATACAATATACTTTGTCTTGTCACCTTTAATATAGCCTTCTTTAATCTGTTGAATACATGTCTCATTGTCTTCTTAGATAACAGTTGAGGTACCCATACTAAGAGACAATTGACAAGAACTACGAATATGCTAAATTAAAGATTTTAGCCACACACATTCCCTCTTGGCTTCATAGAAGGTTAAAATCTCAGCATGGTTAAAAGAAGTAACTATCAAAGTCTATTTAGTAAAGTGCAAGAAGTAACATATTACTACTAAGAAATACATAACATGTCTATGGTCGACCCTTATGAGGATCAAAGAGATATCCTAAATTTGCATATTTTACGAACTTGGAATCTTTACAATAAAAGATTCCTAAATCAATTATACCACGTAAATAGCGTAAGAAATGTTTGATACTAGTTCAGTGTTTTTGCGTTGGCACAAAATTGTATCGGCAAGTAGATTCACTAAGAATGAAATGTCCAGTCTAGTGCATTGTGTTAAATACATTAAAGCACCAATAGCACTTAGATATGGTACTTAAGGACCCAATACCTTTTTTCATTTTCTTCAATTGAATGATACAGATCTTTATTTATATTTAAAGATCGAACAACCATGGGAGTACTTTGTGGATGTACTTTGTCCATACCAAAGTGTTACAAAACATTCTTGGTATAATTACACTGATCGACTAATATTCCACTAGAACTTTTCTCGATTTGCAGGCTGAGACAAAATTTTGTTTCATTTCAAACTCTCTTTTCAAATAATTAACAGTTATTTCGAGCTCTTTCGAAGTCCCGATCAAATTTATGTCATCAATATAAATTGCCACTATTGCAAATCCTTTTAAGGATTTCTTTATGAAGATACATAGGCAAATGAGATTGTTTTCATATCCTTTATTGGACAAATATTTACTGAGATGATTGTATCTCATTTTTTAAGATTACTTCAGGCCATACGATGATCATCTCAGTTATATTAAGTACGTACTCTTGGGCTTTACATTAGGCAAAGTAAATCTTTTCGAAATTTTCATATGAATTTCTGTGTCTAAGTCCCTATACAAGTAAGCAATTACAACATCCATAAGTCTCATGTCTAAATTTTTAGAATTACTAAACTTATCAGATATCTGAATATTGTTATATCCATAACATGGGAGTATGTTTCCTCAATAATCAATCCTAGGCTTCTGCAGGAAACCTTGTGCCACAAGTCTTGTCTTGTATCTAGTAATTTCATTCTTTTCATTTCTTTTCATTACAAACATCCACTTATAACCTACAGGGTTAACACCTTTTTAGGTTTAAACTATATGTCCGCATATACCGCATCTATTAAGAGACTCTAACTCTGCTGTAATGGCACTTTTCCATTTTGGCTAATCTTTCCTTTGTCTACATTAATTTATAGTACATAGTTCTATATTCCAATTATCATCCTCATATTCCCTTAATATTTGTGTAGCTACCACATATGCAAATGCGTAATCGATGATAATTTCCTTTTTATTCGATCTTTCTCTTGAATAATTATAAAGTATAGAGATTTCTTCATTATCTAGTACCGGTGCCTCTTCAGGGGCTTTTATAATCTTATCAGGGACTTTCATTATTCTAAAGAGAGCAAATTTTGTCATAACCTCTCGGGAGCATTATATGTCTTTTCGGGAAGAATCTCTTTAGGAGTGTTAAGTGTATCTTTGGAAGGCATGATGATGATTATACATTTCTCCTTTCCACAGATCTGTATCCTTTGAACCTATTAGTCTGCCACTTTTCTGGCTTATTGTAAATTCTTTTGTCGCCACTCTCTGTCTTTGTCCTATAAGGGCATTAATTCTAACATGTGCATTCATAGCTGGCATATGTGACTTGGTTACCTTTGCTGTATCGTTAAATGCATCAGACAATCTATTTGTAATTTCTTGTAAGTGCACAATTCTATGTGCTTCACTTTCACATTGTGAAGCACGTGAGTCTAGATGAGACAAAGTTGAAGTATTCCACTTTAGTTCACGCCACTCTTCAGGAATCGTTGTTCTGCATGAATAATACATTCTTTATGAACGATCTTATCTCCCCCTAATGACAAGAACTTCATCTCATTGAATTGACAGTTAGGAAAGCAAGCAATAAAAACAACTCCTGTCATTGGTTGTAAAAAACTAATAATTGCAGGAGAGTCAAAACCTACATAGATTCCCAACCTATATTGTGGTTCCATCTTAGTATGCTGAGGGGGTAGTATGGGGACTGAAATTGCACAACTAAACTTGAGCAAATGGAAGAGATATTAGGTTGATATCTCAACATAAGTTGTGTAAGAGAGTATTGATGGTAGGCTATAGGTCAAAGTCTAATAAGCATTGATGCATGGAAGATAGCATGTCCCGAAGCACTTAATGGTAATTTAGACTGCATCAATATAATCCTAGAAATAAGTTGAATGTGCTTAATCAGGGATTCAGCTAAGCTATTCTAAGTATGGAATGAGGGACAGGATGTTCGACAACAATGACGAGATGAACAGTAGTCATCGAAGGTCTATGATGTAAATTTGCCCACATTATGAAGTTGTATAGACTTAATAAGATGATTAGGGAAGTGGGCCCTGTAAGGTCAAAACCTGAACTAATCTTGATTTATAATAATTAATCTTGCGTTATGCTAATTACTACTCATTTAAATTAATTTAACTCAAGACCCCTTGGGTTTAGGTTATGGCTAAGTAGTTGAGTTGAGTTTAAACCTTACTTAAGTAGTTAAGGACGTTCCTGTAATTGAGAGTCACATGGGTTGCATCATTTTGGCACTACATTAGTTGCATTATGTGTATTTCATCTTGTAGATCATCTTTTATAATTGGCCCAACTTGATTCATATCCTTATGGCCCAATTGAATATCATTTGACTCAAACTGTAATTTCCTTAAACAAAAGGGACTTGCATACAAACTTCAGAAAAATTTGAGTTAAAAAGTAAGTAACCATTGTCCCTCTTTTTTACCCTCAAGTCTCCCTCTGTTGGAGCTCTATCCTCACTCTTCTCTCATTTCCTCTTCAAAATAGAGCTGGAAATTAGGCCTTGAGGCTATGCATGTAGGAACCAAGGCACTCATCTTCTTCCCCATCATCTCTTTACCTATCTTTTACCTTTTCATCTGAAAACTGAATTTTAGAGCCTTGCATGTGCTCCTACTAGGTTCCATTCTCCTCTTTCTCTATCCTTTTATGCATATTCTTCCTAGGAACCACCAAATTCATATTTTCCTTTTCTCTGTAGCTCTTCAAGGTAAAATCCTCAACATCCTTTCATTCTTTTGGGTTCAAAAGAGTCAAGGAGACTCAAATGAGTAACATGCATGCATCTTACACTCGATTCACCCATTGTATATCTTTATATGTCCTTCTATGGAGGCTTTCTCCATCTTCACACCAAAAAAGGAGTTAATTTGGGTCAAGCACTAATGTAAGGCAAGTATAAGAGTATATATTACTATATGCATGTTTAATTTGTTAATTCTTGAAGTAGTCCTTCTAAATGTAAGTTTACAGCTTTTTTTACACTTATTTATGAGAATACATGTTGTTAATAAGTCAATGGAGAATGAATAGTAGGATTAGGAGAATGACGACCTACTATGATGATATGTAAATTGGTATGTAAAATGGTAGAAATGGATCACAAAAATTGGAACCAAAACTGAAGAGTTCTGTACTCAACTTGTGCTTTAAAAATAGCTTTCAAAAATTCTGAAGCTTACGGCAAAGCCGTAAGTGTTTTACGGCTCAGAATCTAGAGAGTTCAAATTGCTGTTTGTTCTACGGCTAACCCATGACCAAGCCGTAAAATTAACTATGACTGAGCTGTAACAACCCCGGACCAAGCTGTAAGCTATTTTACGACTAACCTTCCAGAGAACCCCAAATCCAGCTTTTCTTCTACGACTGACCCACGACTAAGCTAGCCGTAACTAAGCCGTAAGCTTTATATGCTAAGTCATATGCTTCATACACTAAGATGTAAATGCGGGTGAAATAAAGAGAAAACTTATGCCACATAGATAAGCCGTAACCTATACACAGCTAGGCCATGAGAACACTATGAACTCAAGAAATTAGGAATTTCCAAGACTTTATAGGGCTTTACCCCAATTAAATTAGCCCAATTGTGATCAAATGATAAGGAGGAAGAGTGAAGAGCCATCACTCATCCCTTTCAATTTTCCAAATGGTTTCCCGATGTTACTTCATGGGTATTAAGATAAAAAGAGGTGTCCTTTACTTACACAATGTAACACCGAGATTTTTGGTAACACAACGACACCGGACGTTTTATGAATACATAGTACTGAATGACCTCGGAAACACGGATTATCTAGCATAAGGTTATCTAGTAACTATCATTAATAATTGCTCAATCTAAATGTATTCATATTGTTTAAGTCAACCTTACCCTCAACATGATTAAATCATATACCCATTCTTCCTAGCAAACCTTGAGGCAAAATCGGAAACGGAGCTTCTACTGAGCATGGGCTCGTGTGCCAAAATAGGTGTAGCTAAGATTAAGAGGGTTCGAGCTCTATTAGCTCATTTAAGTATGCATTGTTTGATTATCAGTTATTTTGTTTAATTTCAATTTTTATGACTGAATGTGATATCAAAACCGATACTCCCTATATGTATGAATATGAGACGATCGCTACGATCGATGATAAGTATGAATTATTATGTACAAATATGAGACGATCGCTGCGATTGATGATAAGTATGAATGATATGAATTCGGGATGATCTTGATACGTCGAGTCGGCACCACTTAGCTTGTACCCTTATTAGGTTCGACGGAACCAATTTGAGTATCCATTATGTCACTACTACAGCAGTCTATAGACAAGTTGGACGGTGCTCCTCTGGAAGCTAGACTAATCTCCTAGCAATATTCCATTATGTATGATTTACATTCTCCTTAGAGAGAATATGACCTTATGGATGCCAACTAATATGTTGCAATATTCTGTTTATGATTTGTTATTCATGCTAATTTCATGCACAATATGCCTAGCTTCCACTATTGTTTTCTTTTGATCAATATATTCTTTAATTCAATTGATACAACATGATAGTCTTATTTGTCTCTATATTTGCTTAACCATCATTTTAACAATGCTACTTTTAGCGTTACAGGTGCCGAACCCAATGTCAGTTCGACATTCGATGCTCCCCCGGAAGGAACCCCAACAGCACCTCAGGGTGTAGATAAGTGGAATAAGGATGACGTAGTCTACTAGTCATCTGATGTAGTATATTACAGGGTTGTTTGGGTCACCTAGGCTTGGCCATGATTGGTCTTTAAAAGAGTCATACCATCTCCTTCATTGTTATTTTGGAGTTGAAGATTGATGGAAAAGTTATTTTGAATTATATATACATTTAAGTTTTTCGTTGTCATACATATGTGGTTGATTAAACAACAGACTTTAGGTTTAATTATGAATGGATAATGTCATTGTTATTTCTTATGATGATGATTACAAGTGTATTTCACAGGCTTCCACTTTATTGTTTGAAACATAATATGTGTTTGTGGATCTTTCTCACGCATACCTGTAGAATCTCCCTTGTAGCGGTTTGTGCGTGTCTTCATATAGCACAAATTGCTACGGCATTATGTGTGCCGTGCTCCGTGATCCATTCTAATCTCCAATTCTCATATTTGTAGCATGACAGGCCCTAAGTTTAATGATTTGGGTCAATAGCCAAGTAAAGGCTATATTTCTAGTTGAAAGTACGTAAACATCCAACCAATGGCTGGAAGCATCAATCAAAACAATAAAATACATAAAAGGTCCACTAGGTGGATTTATTGGTCCACAGATGTCTCCTTGTATCCTTTGCAGAAAGGATGGGGATTTTAATACAATCTTAGCAAAGGAAGGTTGAGTGATTAGTTTCCCTGTGAACATGCGATGCATTGATACCCATTAGATATGGTCAATCTATGGTTTTATAAGGAATGCTTAATAGAGTTATCAATGATTTTCTTTAACATAGTGGCCCCGGGGTGTCTAAACCTATCATGCCAAAATAAAAAAGTCTGAGGGTTTCTAATCTTTGAGCTTGGTTTAAGCTTCGGGCTCAACGGTATCATTTTGTTCAAAATCAAATGTGATTCGACAATAGATATTGTCATATAATATAACCCTGAAGAGAGTGCATTTGATGTTTCTAGTATTTGCTTCTGACATCTAATACTAGTAACGATAAGTAACATTTATATGTTACCTTGATTAGCAATCTCAATATGGTATCCATTTATTCTGATATCTTTGAAACTAAGCAAGTTTCTTCGGGAATTACTGGAGAACAATGCATCTTTAATGAATAAATGAGTATCATTAGGTAACGTTATACAGGCCTTTCCGGAACATTCAATTATTTACGTGGGTCAACTATGGTGAATGCCTTTCATGGATTGAATACCAATTCGGAGAAAAACTTTTGGTTTTTCAGAATGGTGTGTATTGGCAATATCTAAAAGACAGTGAGAATCCCCAGTTCCGTGATCCATACCTTTAAACAAAGATAATAGAATAATGTAACTAAGCAATCACATGATATATAAAAAAAAATATCCATAAAATTTTCATCAATTTAATAAACTAAAAATAATAAATCATCCATCATAAATATCTATAAAAAATAAATATCTGAAAATATCATTCTAAATAAAGATTCTACAAAAATAATAAAAAAAAATTGTTTGGTCTTCTAGACCATGCTAGGAGGTGTTCTGATCTTATAATGAAACACTTCATTTCTAAGAGGTTAGCCATTCTCATCTTCAAAGAAATCTCTAGTCTCCAAGTTTGTGATATCCAACTGATAATCATCATTTTATAAGACTGTATCCTAATCCCAATCTTCTAAATCATTTGACTCTGCATAATGAATAGAGGCCTTGTATGCTTTATATTGTTCCAACACTTCTTTTGATGCACGACAATTGGGCGACTAATGCCCATACCTTCCACATCTGCAGCAAGGGTCATTAGAACAGGGTAGAGTAATTCGGTGGATTCTGGTTTTGATCCTAATTTTTGTTTTTCTGAGGATCAGACACTGCTAATGGTTTTTTATTTTTATTTTTATTTTTATTTATTTATTTATTTATTTGTTGGCAGGAGGGGGTGGGGGGGGGGGGGGACCTCAAAATCCTCCTCATCTGGAGGAGTTGTTTCTTCCACCTCTTCTGGAGGGATTGTTTCTCTAATGCCCTCTTCCTCTACCTCTATTGGAACTGAAGTTGGCATTTGCTTCAGGCATTGCCATAGATCTAGTTAGTTTGGAGTTGTGATTCTTTATCAAGACTTTTTTTATTTTGCTAAGCAACAAGAAGACAAGAAATTAGTTCTGCATATTTAGAGAAACGTCGGTCACAATACTGCTGTTGCAGGATTACATTTGATGCGTGAAAAGTAAACAGTGTTTTCTTTAACATTTGCTCTTCCGTAATCTATTCCTCACATAATCTTAACCGGAAAACAATGTTGAAAAAAGCAGAATTGTACTTAGATACTGATTTGTAGTCCTGAAATCTCAAGTTCAACCATTTGTTCTAAGTTTTTAATAATGTCACTATCTTATACTGATCATATCTATCCTTCAGAGATTTCTAAAGACCTGCTGGGTCTTCCTCAATGAGCTATTCATTCTTGAGGTCATCAAGAAGATAAATGCCAACGCCTTGTTTTCTTGGGACTCTTTATTACTTTCTACTATTGTCTCTCCAAGTTCCATGAATTGCAAATGTATTTTTACATTCAAATACCAAGATAAGTAGTTATCCTCGGTAATGTTAAGAAATTTAAGTTCAAGTTTGGCTAAATTTGACATTATGCAAGAGCTGTAAAAAATATATATAATCATTGAAATGCATAAGTTTATAAAAGATAAATAATGAAAATTTAAAACATGCAGAATAAAATATGGGGGTGAGTCATGTCAGATCAAATTGGTCAATTTAAAGTTGAAATGTCAGGGTATCAACTTTTAGAATAAAAAACAGTGGGTTTTGGCAAGGCTTTTAGCTTGATTTAGAATTTCAGGTCGTTAAATGAGAACTTTAGGTTTTATCAATTAGAACTAGAGGTTCTATCAAGACTTCAGGCTTGATTTTATCACCTGATATTGATTGATTTTATTTGTTTATTTATTTATTTATTGGATCTAAACATCAAACTTCAGGTTTGATTAGAGATATAAATCTTCGAGTTCATACTATGGATTTGAGAATTTTCGGTTTTAGATTTGAATAACCCATGGATCTTTTGGTCCAGATTAAAAGAACTTCTAATTCATAAGGAGCTTTAGGTCCATATTAATATAGAACTTCAGGTTCTATTCATGATCCATTTTTCTTAATCTCCCTTCTTAAAAAAAAAATAATAAATCATTCATCTCCAAATAATGGTCTAATTTAAAAACAATAAGAATAAGAGCATCTGAGTATATAGTTACTAAACTAAGAGAAGATTATAAATAACAAAAATTATTTTTGCCGTTGGATCTTCCTCTTTTCATTTTCAACGAGTAAGTCTGCTCTCGAGCTTTCCATAGGTTCAAACGGACCGTTAATTAGACACCAAACGGCCAAAATATCATGATTTGAAGTTAGACGATCGCTCTGCACCTTCGATTGTGTTACTACCGATGTCAGTAATTGATGGGACTATAGGCTTTTACTTCTTTTTTTTTTTCTCACTTGGACAGATGGCAGAAGGCAAAAAAAAGGTGAAGGAGGAAAAGCTTGTACTCCACTTGTTTTGCACGTGGGCCGAGGCAGAGATAGGACAAGAGGCCTTTTTTATCATTGGGAATGTGCACATTGACTGATGTGCTATTTTTCTTTTCTTTTGCTGCACTTGGCATAGTGGGGAGGATGGGCTACTATCCTCTTTTTGCAAGAAGATCGAGGGGAAAAGGAAGGGAGGTTTTTAACAGCTCATGGCTCGTGCTGATAACATATTCAAGGAGTGAAAGAATAAAGAGATCTTATTAAACGAGAAATGTGTATATCATAAAAGGGGGAGGAGGGTCTTATCTATAGAATAAGATTGTTTCTCCCCTTAGCAACTTAATATGGCAGTACTCTAACCCTAAGTGCTTTCCTTATCTAATGTGGGCCCCAATGTGGGCATCCACCTATGATAATATCTCTTATAACAATATGTTTTTTTAGAGATATTTTATGTAACAGTGAAGGATCGTTTCAGATTTGGATTTCTGTATTGCAGTTCCAATTTTATATACAAAAGAATATATAAAAGAACAAGCAAATCAATCAACCACACAAAGACACAAGGCACACAATTTTTATGTGGAAAACATAAATCGGGAAAAAAACCACGAGTCTGTATTGGACCAATAATCAATCACTATAAATCACACAATTACAAAAGATATACTTACAATCCTCTTTTAGCTCTCATGCAACCTTAGGACTTTGATTCTTAGTACACGAGTTAATACTGCAACAAAATCTTACTATCTTTTGTACCATATTCAATCTGCACTTGACTCCTCAGACGATCCACCACAAGAAATGTAAAAGAGACAACTTTCTAAAACAAAGATTCAGCCCAACCTCCCCAATGACAGCTTTAAAGAAAGAGGTGATCTTTAATGTGTAATCTCCACTAAAAAATTAAGATTTGTGTATTAGGGTTAAGAGAGAAACCCTTTAACTAACCCATAAGTCATGCCCTGAGGTTAAACCCATAATTCGTGCCCTAAGGTCATTCTCCTTGTAAAATAAGAACTACCAGTTTTCGCACAAATAGGAAATAATTATATAACAAGAAAGTAAGTTTTATCTTCTAGGGTTATCTTCTAGGGCACTCAAGCACGTGCTACTTGCTTGGAGTTAAACATCCCAGGCTTGAGCACACATGTTTCTGTCTTAGGCGCTTGAGCATGGATATAGGGGCACTCGAGCGCATGCCCTATTTTTTTTAATTCTTCACTTCAGCTTTTCTGGCAATGCGAATAGCAGTTCATTCTAAAAAATTATAAAATACAACTGAATGGATTGAAAGTTTGGTCCGACCTATGAATTAGCCAATTACAAAATCCTTTGGCAATTCATGGATAAAATTTCCTAAACATACAATCTACCAAAAAAAATAAAACCAAAATTATATTGAGTAAATTGCAATAAAAATTTTTTCCTTTAGTCTTCACATGTCTTTAAATCTCTTTCATACTCCCCCTTTTTGTCCATAATTGACAAAATAAAGATGTTAGCATATAGCATATATGTCAATTAGAATCCAATAGTAGCTCCCCTTTAATTGTAATTCCCCCTAATTATATCTTCGTAGCAACTAAGGATAGGAGTTTCATCTTCTTGATCAGGGACCTTTATACATTGTTACCTACACTTGTGTAGTTTGAGCATCTTTCACAATATGTACCAATTCAGCAGGTAAATCATATTTTTTTACCCAAATAGCTCTTGTCTTAACCTTTGGCTCAAATAATTGTTTTCTCCATTACTTGTTATTTAGCAAACTTCACACTTATTGCAATGGGGATAAATGTGTCCTTTGTTTCTATAATACTGACATGTGCATGTGGTTTTAGGACGAGACACATTTTTTTCTTTTGTAGTACTCCCAGCACAATTTGTGTGTGCAACATCTGAAGTAATAGGTGACATATACTTTAAAACAAAACTCTTATAAGGTCAAAACCCAAGCTAATCTTGATTTATAATAATTAATCTTGTTTTACCTTAATTAATACTTATTAACACTAATTCAACTCAAATCCTTTAGACTTGAGTTATGGATAGGTAGTCGTGTCAGGTTTAAACCTTACTCAGGTAGTCAAGGACCTTTTCATAATTTAGAGTTGCATGGTTTTGCTTCACATTTACATTATAATTATTGCATCAAGTCTGTCTCATCCAATGGGTCATCTTTTATGTTTGGCCTAGCCCAATCGAGATCCATCTTGGCCCTACTAGAGTCCAATTGACTCAAACTATAATTCCTTCAAAATTAGTGGACTTACTTACAAGTTCCAGAAAATTTTGATTTAAAGAGAGCCTAACCACCATTCCCTCTTCATTTCCTCTTAAATCTTTGTTAAAGCTCCATCTTCTTCCTTCCCTTTCACTCTTTTTCTTATCAAATCAAGCTCTTGGAGCCTTGCATAAAGGGGGAATAAGTTTCATTCCCTTATTTCTTCCTCCTCCTGTGTTTCTCCTTCCTTGGAACCTCCAATTTTTCTTCTTCTTCATCTTCTTCTTCTTTACAGCTCTCTTAGGTGAGGATCCTAACCTCATTTCAATTATTTGGCTCTAATAGAGTTAAGAAGCCTCAAATCTAAAGCATGCATGCTTCTCGTACCTATATTTTCTAATACATGTCTTTGATTATCTTCTATTGAGGCTTTCTCCACCATCAAATCAAAGGAGAAGCTTATTTTGGGTGAAGCACTGAACTAGAGGCAAGTATAATAATATATTTGTAGCGTATATGTTTAATTTTCTTGATCCTTGGTGAATTCCATGCTAAGTTACTATACAGCTCTCTTACCCCTTTTATTTCAAGAATGTAATTAGTTTAAATATTAATGAAGGTGATCATGGATGAATGTTAATAAATGAATGGAAGGGGAACTCCATTGTATTCCATGAGACGACTTAATGGTGTTGGGTACAGGGGAGGCCAAGATAGAAGGGGAAGAATAAGTTTGAAACTGATTTTTCTTGAGCCAAAACGGCTAAAGGGCCGATCAATAGGGCATCGGTGTCATAACCCGAGCCCAAGAAATCAGGGATTAGTTTAAATCTAATCAGTGACACACGTACTCCTGTGCATACACACTTAGACCTCGTCTAAATGCACATACACAAGAAAAATTCACACGTGCAAACTTAGTGCACGCAGAAGCTATAAGTATTATTGCAAGAAAAGAGGACACATACATAGAAACAAACAACTACAAAAGATTATATTAATTACAAGATGTACAGAACAAAAGTGGGGAAAACAATTCTATGAGCTAAAACCCAAAATGCAAGGAGTTGAACACATAATGCATGCCCCAAAACTAAATCCTAGAAAAAGCCTATCATGCCATGACGCTCTCCAGTGGAGTGATCACATCTACTCTTCTAGCCCTGACGGGGCCTCTATGGTCTCCTCTGGAGTCTTGCCAACTGATGAGGGGTCGGTAGAGGGATCTGAGCCTGCAACACCAAGGCCAACTAGTGAAGAACCTAATACAAACGAAACTGAATTTGGACAAAATGGAAAACAGAGATAACGAACATACATAAGCTGATATCATAGGGGATGTAAATCACCAAACCATGCAAGAGTAATGAGAATCAAAACAATCATAAGTTTACCAACATATGTTTATCTATATCGTGCTTATACTTGCCTCAAATAAGCTTGATCAAGTGAATAGTTGTCCTTTGGCTCAAATGCGACATCTATATGCAGTTCTAACAATCATGCATGCAAGAAGAGAGAGGCATTGAGTGCATGCAGTAAAGGAGGAGAAGAATTCAAGACTCGTAGGGATGATTAAGAACCCAAATCTTACCTTAGAATACACAAGGAAACGACGTGTAACATAGGTGTACAAGAATCCCCCCCCCCCCCCCTTTTCTTGGCTGTGATCATGAAGAAGGAGAAGAAACGAAGAAAACAGGAAGAGACATTGCAGATGAAAAGAAGTCGATGCATGCATCTTCAATTTATAAGATAAGGATGACATAACTTATAACTAAGTCCAGAGGCTTAGGACAATTACAGCTTGAGTCAATCAACCATCCAACGTAAATAAACGACGTCATTTGCATACGAGTCAATTACAAAAGTCAACGAGCTTAACGAGATACACGTGATGACACTAAGATGATGCATGAATGACGAAAGATTACAAAATCTAAAATTACGAAAAAGAATTCATGCCTACCTAATACAGGTTAAACTCAACCCAACTCCCTATCCATGACCTGAACCGAAACTCAAAAGGACAAAACAACAAACATAAAACTAATTCGTTGGAAAATTACCCAAGAACCCATTAATTATTCACTAAATCGGATTAAGTTGGGTTGGAGTGTTACAATCAATGCCCAATCGATCGAATCCCACTTTTGGGAGGTGTTTGATCAATAGGACACCTACTCGATTGATTTGGTGCCTGCCCTTTTTCACATTAAACTTTATTCTCATTATTTCAAATGGGGATCAATTGGGGGTTACCCTAGCCTTCTAATATGTCTTTAGAGATATGTACAAAGCCAATCTTACCTCTAGGACATTAAGTTCCATCAAAGACCATGTAGGGCCTTAGAAATGGCACCTTTACTCCAACGAATTGGCCCAATGGTAATTAAACACTAAAAAAGAATAGTCTAAATGTAAGGTCCTAATCCCAACTAACCTTGATTTACACTAATTAATCTTGTTTTATATTAATTAAACCTTGTTAAGGCTAATTTATCTCAAAACTTTTTGGGCTTGGGTCAAGGATAGGTAGTCGAGTCAGGTTAGAACCTTACCTAAGTAGTTGAGGACCCTTTTGTAATTTGTTCATGCATCATATTGACACCTCATTAGTTGCAACTTGTATAATTGTTTGTGTAGATCATCTTTCATGTTGGGCCCGACTTTGATTCAGATTCATCTTAGCCCAATTGAGGCCATGTGACCAAAATCTGAAGTCACAGCTCTTTCTTCTTTGATTTAAGCATGTATATATGTTTAATTGAATGAATTAGAGAATGTGTAAGTATTGTGGGTGTTGTGTGACCCTTAATTAATCCTTAGTGATGTTTTGAAAGTCATAGGAAGCTCAATTAACTTCCCCACCTCAGAGTTTTATATTGAACTCAAGCTTCAGAATAAGCTTTAGAATTCCTGAAGCTACGTTAAAGCTATGGTTAAGCCGTAGATGTATATGGCTCAAAGTTTTGAGAGCACTAAAACCCATTTTTGTACTATGGCTAACCCATGGCTGCACCGTTAAATGAACTACGGCTAAGCCGTACCCATTCCATCAGCCATAAGCTATTTTACGGCGAGCTTTCCCAAGAGCCTGAAATTCCCACTTCCTTCTACGGCTTACCCATGGCTACATCGTGCAAAGCATTACGACTAAGCCATACCTAGCCGTAACCCTAGCCGTAGGCCAACATACGGTTAAACCGTAAATGTGTATGAAATTAGGGAGAAAACCTGAGTTACTTGGCTAAGCTGTAACATGTACACGGCTAAGCCGTAAGAACACTGTGAACTGAAGATATTAGGGTTTCCAATGACCTTGTAGGGCTCTAGATATGGAACCTTTTTTTAAACTAAATTAGCCTAATGGTAATTAAATGAAAAGGGGGATAAGTGTAGAGCTATTACTTATTTCCTTTGATTTTTTGGATAAATTCCCGATGTCACGTCAAGGGTGTTGGTATAAGAAGAGGTGTCTTTTAGGTACACAATGTAATACCAAGATATGGTAATACAACGACACCGGACGTTTTATGAATACATCGTGTTGAATGATTCAGGATTACGGATTATCTAGCATAGGATTGGCTAGTAAGTGCCCTTGATACATTTGATTCAAATGTATTCATATTGTTAAGGAGACTTTGCCCTCAACATGAGTTAGTCACGTGCCCACTCTCCTGGCAAACCTTGAGACAAATCAGACATGAGCTTCTACTGAGTGTATATCTGTTAGGCCTGAACTTCTACTGAATGTGTACCAATTAGTCAAATTGGTGTAGTTAAGGCTGAGAGAGTTCGAGCTCTCCTAGCTCATATAGGTATGCATTATTCAGTTACCTTATTAATTCTGATTTTTATGATTGAATATGATTTCAAGACCAATACTCCATTATGTATGATATGATAAGTATGACTGAAATATATGAAAGATATGAATCCAAGTTAATCTTGATATGTTAAGTCGGCACCACTTAGCTTGTGCCCTTTAGGCATATTTATGTCGCTATTGAGTAGTCCACGGAGGAGTTGTCGGCACTCCTCTAGAAGCTAGTCTGATCCCCTAATGACCCATATGTATGTACACTCCATCTAAATGATATATTCTCTTTTGGGAAATATAGACTCGTGGTTGCCAATTAGTCTGTATAACCTATTGTTTATGATTCATTATACATATTTATTCATGCACAACATGCTTAGTATACGATTATTATATTCTTTATATTGTTTACTTCTTAATTCACTTGATATAATATGATAGTTTCATATATCTTTGTATTTGCTTAACCGTTGTGTTAACAGTGCTACTCTTGATATTACAAATATGAAATCAAACCCTGACACGAAGATTGACGTGTCCCCGGGTGTAAAGTCCTGACCCGATTTAATTATAATTTATACTAATTAAGCTCGATTTTCCCATTAATGTGTATATTCTAGTCTTAATTCACCTTGCTTTTAATTATTAGTGGGTTTCAGTTGGATAGGTAATTGGGTTCGAACTTTACTTAGGTAGTCAAGGACCTTTTTGTAATTAATCTTGCACCATATGGACATCTCATCAGTTGCATTATATGCATTTCATCTCGTGGGTCAACTTTCATGTTGGGCTCAACTTGATTCGGATCCATTTTGGCCTAGTTGAGGTCCATATGGCCTAAACTGTAAATTTCTAGAAACTATGGGCTTGCATGCAAAAGCTGCAGGAAATTTGGTATAAGAGCACCTAACGTCTCTTCCTCCCTCTATTTTCTCCTGTACTCAGAGAAGCGACTTTGATCTTCACTTGTCTTCATCTCCACTTCATGTTAGAGCTGGAAACAAAGAGTTGGAGCTTGCATGCAATGGCAATAGCATCCATCTAACCTCTTCTTCTCCCTTTGGACAGCCCTTTCTTAGAATCACAACCTTCTCCAATACTACAACAGTATAAGGTGAGGGATTGTTTCCATTTCATTCATTTTGGGTGTATTAGGGGCATGAGAACTCCACTATGTGACATGTATGTGAATCTAAACCCCACCCTTATTTGCATGTTCTACTTGTAGAGAACCCATTTTCATTTTGGAGGTTTTCTGTAGCTACACAACAAAAAAGAGTTAGAGAAGGTTAACACTGTTAAGAGGCAAGTATTAGAGTATGCATGGTACTGCATGTATATTTAATTTGATAGATTCTTGGATTGATCATTCAATGTTTAACTTACACCTCATTTCCCCTTAAATAAGCACACATAGATGTTGAATTAGGTGATAATGAGTATAATTAGGCAATATTGATGATATGGAATAATGTAAGACCTATTATGCAGTTTAGAAGTATAAGAACCCTCATTGGAACCCAAATGATAGAGCTTTGCACGTGAACCCGAGCTGCAGAATCAGTTTCAGAAATTCTGAAGTTTACGGCGAAGCCCACGACTAAGCCGTAAGTCTCTATGGTTCAGAATCCAGAGAGCCAAATTACACTATGGCTGACACTCGGCTACGCCGTGTAATGAACTACGGCTAAGCCGTAACCTCCCCGTGACTAAGCCGTAGGCTATTCTACGGTGAACCTTCCAGAGAGCCCCAAACTCAGAACTTATCTACGACCCACACACGGCTAGGCCGTGAACTCTGCTACGGCCACACCGTACCCAAGCCGTAATCCTAGCCGTAGGCTTAGCACGGCTAAGCCGTAGGTCGATATACGGCTAAGCCGTAAATGGGTATTGAATTAAGAGGGAAACCTGAACCATTCAGCTAAGCCGTAGCCTTTTATACGGCTAAGCCGTAAGAACCCAGTGAATGAAGGATGTGAAGAACCTTCAATGACATTGTAGGGCTCTAGATATGGCACCTATTTCCTGACCAAATTAGCCCAATGGTGATCAAATGAAAGGTGAACAAGTGCATAGCTGTCACTCATCCCCTTCGATTTTCCGGACGAATTTCCGATGTCACGTCATGGGTGTTTGCATAAGAAGAGGTGTCCTTTGTATACACAATGTAACGCCAAGATTGGTAACACAATGACACCGGACGTTTTATGAATACATCGTGTTGAATGCCCTCAGGATCACGGATTATCTAGCATAGGGTTGGCTAGTAATTATATTTGCTGCCTACGCAATCTAAATGCATCCATATTGTTAAGAGACCATGCCCTCAACATATGTAACTCAATTAAGTATGCATGAATTGATTATCAGATATGAATGAATGAATGAATGTAATCTCAAAACCGAACTCCTAGTATGTATGATATGACAAGTATAACTAAGATGCATAAAAGATATGAATTTGAGTCGGTCTTGATACGTTAAGTCGGCACCACTTAACTACGCCCTTATTAGGTTCGACGGGACCAGTTTAGGTATGATACGATGTGTCACTATTGCAGTAGTCCTTGGAGGAGTTGTCGGTGCTTCTCAATAAACTAGGCTAATCCCCTAGAATACGCACGCTCCCTCTAAATGATATGCTCTCTCTTAGGAGAATACGGCCATGTGGTTGCCAATAAGTTTGTATGATAATCTGTTTATGATTCGTTACTCATGTTTATATTCTTACTTCATTTGATTCGGCATGATAGTCTTATGTATCTCTATATACTTGCTTAACCGTCGTGTTAACAGTACTACCCTTGGTGTTACGGGTACTAAACCTTGGGGACTAGATGAGTGTAATGCAAATAACGTCGTCGTACGAAGAGCGACAACGAGACACTTGCTGAGTGTTTAAGTTTGGATAGGCCTGTTTACACTTTAAGATTTTGTTCATGCTTAACTAATGGTTATCATGTAAATGGAGAAATGGTTAAGTACAGACTTATTTATGGATGTTTATGATTCTATTGTTAATGCTTGTGATCATTCCAGATGTATTACACAGGCTTCCGCTTACTATTGAATATAAATTACGTGTCGGAAAACTTCTCTACATGTTCCTGTGCAATCTCCCTTGTAGTGGTTTGTGTGTGTATGTTTACATGCACAGATTACTACGGGATTATGTATGCACACCCCGTGGGGCCATCCTAACCCCAATTCCTGGGATCGGGGCGTGACACCGGGTGCCCCAACGGTACCTAGTGGTATGGAAGAGTGGAAAAATGAGTATGTATTCTACTAGTCATCTTACGGAGTGCATCAAGTAGTTATGTTGGATTAGCTATGTTGGTCTTGTGTCTAGAGACGTTTAAACTCGATATTGCATATAAAACTTGTTAAGAATTTTGTGTTTATGTTGTTATATGAGAAATGTTTAACTACAGGACTTAAGTTATTATATATGATGGTATGATATCCTTTCTATGTTTTGCTTATGATCATTATAGATGTATTTCACAAGTGTCCACTTTATATTGAATTTTAATCTACGTGTTGTTGGTCTTACCTCACACATTCCTATGGAATCCCCCTTGTAATGATTCATGCATATCTTCACATGACACGTATTACTACGGGATTATGTATTCATACCCTAGGGACTCACTATAATCCCCAGTTCTCAAGATCGGGGCATGACAATAAAGCTGTGACTCATTTCCTCATCTTGACCTTTCATTTGTTTTTCTAACATCACGTTATGGGTGTTGGCATAAGAAGTGGTCTTTATTGCCTATAAAATATAACACTAAGAATTTGGTAATACATTGACATCGGGCGTTTTGTGAATACACCGTCTTGAATGACTAAGGAAAAACAGATTATCTTAACTAGGGTTGGCTAGTAAATATCTTAAAGACTTCTCATTCAAATGCATTCATATTATCAAGGTAATCCTTGCCTCAACATAATTTAATCATGTACTCATTCTTTCTGATGAACCTTGACGTTAAATCGGAGACGGAGCTTTTGCTGAATGTGGGCCCGTGAGCCAAGATAAGGGTTACTAAGGTTAAGAGGGTTCAAGTACTATGAGCTCATTTAATGTATGCATTGTACAATTAGCTAGAATTACTGCTCAACTCCAGCTATATGATTCATACAATCTCAAGACTGATATATCTTCTATATAAAATTGAGTTGATCGCAATGTATGATAAGTATAAAAGATATGAATTTCAAACGGTCTAGATACCTTAAGTCGGCACTACTTAGCTTGTACCCATAAGAAGTTCGACTGGACTGAATGAGGGTATTCTATATGTTGCCTACTGCAGTAATTATATGAAGAGTTGGTTAGCGCTCTTAGGGTAATTAGATAGATCTTGACCCGATCGCTAGTGGTTTTCCATCATACAATATGCTCTCACTAGAGAGAAGACAGCCATGTAGATGCCAACTAGTATGTTATTATATTTCCATTCATAATTCCCTATTTATGCTTACTCATATGCATAACATACTTAGCTTCCATAATTGCTCTCTTTTAGCCAATTTGTTTTTTAATTCAATTGATGCAACGTGATAGCTTTATATATTATTATATTTGCTTAACTATCGTATTAACAATGCTACCCTTGGTGTTACAGGTATAGAACCCGCTGCCGACACGGTAGTCGATAGGACCCTAAGAGCGCCACAGCGTAGCTCACGGTATATACAAGTGGAATGAAGATGACATCTATTACTAGTCATCCTATGTCATGCATAATGGGATTCTTGTTTTTGTGTTGTTTGGTGTATGGCCACGATTTGGCTTGTAATAGATCATATCATCATTATCATGTTTATTTGGAGTTACCGTCTGATGGACATGTCATTTTGTATATATCTCTAGGTATCTTTGTATATCATGTGTAAGTGTATGAACTTTTTATAAAACCTTGATATATAAAGGAATGAATGTTTTATTAGTGCTTATGATAATTATAGGTGTACTTCACAAGTTTTCACTACGCGATTAAAAAGATCGATACATGTTCTATGGATTTTCCTCAGATGTACCTGTGGAATCACCCTTATAGCAATTTGTACGTGTCTTGACATTGTATGGATTGCCACGAGTTACGTGTCTTGTGCCCTGTGATCCACATTAATCCACAATTCTTGGGTTTGGAGCGTGACAACTTTAACTAAACAGTTGTACCTTTTGCCTTCAAAGTAGATACACTTTTATCATAATCGAGACCACGTTTGTCATTAAGCCTTTTTTGATCATACTAGATCTCATCGAGTGTCTTCAATCCAATATTCATCTTGTTCAATAAATTTTTTGTAGCATCTAACTCAAACAAAGCCATCTTCAATTTAATATTTAAATTTTCTTTTTCAACTTAGCAAGTTGTCAACTCTTCCTTCAAGATCTGAACATTATCATTTAGCAACGTATAATTGTAACTTTCAACAATTAACTTGTTAGCCATAGAACTTGTTTGACCTTCCAAGACATTGACCTTTGCAAGTGCTTCTTCCAATTCTTTCTTTCTTAAGAGACAAATTCTGATCATTGAGCGATCTTGTTGCCATACGTAGTTACCTTGGCAAATTAATTGTACAACGTGTTGTTCTTCTTCCAATCCAGTTCTTCATCTAACACATCATAATCATATTTGTCAGAATAATTGTCAGAAGAACAATGTGAAGATCTAGCCATGAATACAACAAAATTTTCTTTGTCAAGAGCAGGATCAGCATTCTTATCCTCATATTTTGCTTCCTCTTCATCAGGAAACTCCTCATCCCAAGCAGTATTAAGAGCCTTTTTCTTTGGCCTCTTTTTCTTGTTCACACATTTATTAGCAAAATGACCATAGCCTTGGCATTCAAATCACTGAATCCCTTTTAAACACTTCTTCTTAAAGTATGAAATCCTCACATCAGTTTTCTTCTGCTTCTTAAATTTCTTAAACTGCTTCATGAACAGAACAGCTTCTTGGGGATTTATTTTCTCAGAATCAGAATCTAAATTATTTTTGACTCTTTTAGCTAATTCCTTGAAAACTCTCAAGGCAAGTCCTTTTCTTCTTGGAGACTTTCCTTTTTCCTTCCATTTGCCTCAAAGGTTTGAAGATTTCTAATCAACTAATCTATCTTGAGGGTGTTAAGATTCTTATTTTCCTCTATGGCATTTACCTTTGAATCAAAGCTTTCTAATAAAGACCTTGGAATCTTTTTGACAATTCTTTTTATAGGAATAGGGTCACCCAAATTGAAAACATAATTAATAATATTATTCAATTTAGCATAAAATTCATCAAAGGTCTCATCATCTTCCATCTTGATAGTTTCAAAGGCCATAGTCAATTTCTGCAATTTAAACTGCTTGATAGTATCTGTACCCTCATGTACAGTCTGCAATACATCACATGCTTCCTTAGCAGTTTTGTATGCAGATAATATTATTCTAAACTCAGCAGGAGATACTCCATTATAGAAAGCATTCATTGCCTTATTATTGTTATTAAAGGCATACTTGTCATTTTTAGATCATTGAGACTTAGGTTTAGAAAAAAATTTTCTTTTAGTTACAACGACAGGTACGGTATTGCCTTCCTCAACAATATCCCAAACAACATCATCAATGAACTTCAGATAGCCAACCATTATAACTTTCCAACATGCATAATTAGATCCATCCAACAACGGTGGCTTGTTAGTAGATGTGCCTTCATGGTTGTTGATTTCCATTCTTGAAATCACAATTGATCTACATAGTAGATTTGTGTTCTTGCTCTAATGCCAATTGAAGCATTTCAGATCTAGATTTCTATATTATAGTTCTGATTTTATACGCAGCAGAAGAAATAAAAAAAATAGCAAATCAATCAATCAGACAAAGAAAAGAAGCACACAATTTTTACATAAAAAACTAATCGAAAAAAAAAAACTCACGAGTCGATACTGGACCAGCAATCAAGTACTAAAAATCACACAGTTACAAGATATTACTCACGACCCTCTTTCAGTTCTTAAGCAACCTAAGGACTATAATTCTCATTGCATAACTTCATACTACAATGATGTCTTGTCATTCTCTATATCAGATTCAATCTGCACTTGACTCTTTAAACAATCTTCTACAAGAGATGTAGAAAAGATAACTCTTTGGAACAAAGTGTTAGTCCAATCTCTCCAATAGAAGCTCTAAGTGATCTCTAATGTGTAATCCCCACTCAGAATAATGAGATATGTGTATTAAGTTTGAGAGAGGAGCCCTCTAAATAACCTACAATTTGTGCCTTAATATTATACAACTTGTAGAAGAAGAACTACAAGTTTTGCCACAAACAAGAACCAATTCTATA
Source organism: Sextonia rubra (assembly GCA_037013555.1). Taxonomy (NCBI): domain Eukaryota; kingdom Viridiplantae; phylum Streptophyta; class Magnoliopsida; order Laurales; family Lauraceae; genus Sextonia; species Sextonia rubra. The sequence goes on along the minus strand of JASUAD010000007.1, from coordinate 8,421,055 downwards.
ACAGTAAAGTAGTTTTTCTCCACCAGGGTGCTTGAGCGCTTGAGCGAGCTTGCTTGAGTGTGTGCTACGTGCTTATAGTTAAACATCCTAAGCTTGAGTGTGGTCTTTAAGGGCTTCAATGCACATGTTTCTATCTTGCCACTTGAGCACAAATGTAGGGGCTCGAGCTCGTGCCCTGTTTTCTGAATTCTTCCCTTCTGCTCTTGTGGCAACAAGAACCACAATCCATTTTAAAGAATTATAAAATCCAACCCATGAATCAGCTAAGACAAAATCCTAATAGACTGAAAAAGGATGGGATGGTCATTAAACTCCTTCAGAGTGAGGGAGTTGACATTCATAAGTATCTTTTGAGGACATGATTCATATGTCTTAATTTGACGATTCTTGCATGCAAGTGAGAGGTTTTTGCTTAGAGATTCTTGAGAATAGCATTTACAGAGTACATGACTAAAAAAAAAAGGGCGGCCCAATGCACGAGGCTCCCGCATGGTAGGGTATGGGGAGAGCAAAATGTATGCAGCGTTACCTTCATTTTGAAGAGGCTGTTTCCATGACTTAAACCGGCATCCTCCAAGACACTGCCGATAAGCCTTTACCATTGGGCCAAGCCGCCCTTTACAAAGTAGATGACTATAACTGAGTTTTTTTTTCTTTTTTACAATTCTAGGAAACACCCAATCTATTGCATTATCTATAACTTATTATCTATACTATATATAGGCTCCCCAAGAATTTCCTTTTCACATAGTGTCCCAAGGCAAATTTTCTAGTTTCACCCCTTGACATATAAATTAGCAGTGAAACTTCAAGTTCACTGCTCTCTACATCATCTTAAACTAAAAGAATTAGTAATGTGCCTACATTCTAGACATCTGGACAAGATTTTTTCCATGATATGTTGCTAGAATTTTTTTAATGAATTTTTTTAATAAGTTTGAGTTAACTTATTGTATATTAAAAATGAATTTAATACTCTACCTTATTGAACTCAGTTGAATTATTTTATAAAAAATATTCCATAACTCATACGCAGACATTGATCCAAACCATGTACAGCACGAGCAGAGCTAAGCCTCAAATCGAGTCCAGCAGAGCTAAGAGAGACTTAACTTGAGCTTCACTTGTAAGACAAAAGGCCAAGAACTAAAGCAAAATTAAAACTAAGCCAAAGAATGTTTTTTGGTAACCTACCCATGGGCTACAACCCAAAGGTAGAGTCAATACACATGGAAAGAAAGTTTGCACACACAAGAAGAAAGCCCACAAAAGTGGAAGGAAAACCTGCACACGAGGGCAAAGGGGATATACCTAGGGTAAGAACACACACCTCTTACGATTAGAATATGAGGACAGTTCTTTAAAACAAGGTACGTTGAAACTCAAATAGTATTGGAAAAGGAAATAAAAAAGGGGTTAAAGTAAAGAAAATAAAGAGACTGAGAAATATGTTAAAACTAAATATATATATATATATATATAGAAACATTTAATAGTAAATAATTGACTTGTTAGGTTGAAGTAAGCACCATGAAGTAGCACAAGAATATCATGACTCGTGAACATCTGAAGTAAGCACCATGAAAATCTTATTTAATCTTTCTATTAGCAAGGACCATGCAATATGCAAATGCTAAAATAATTCGTACAATCATGTTCTAGTGGTTCATGAACATAAGAGGTGGGCCATCTTTTGTACATCAGATATATAAAGCAATGGTGCTTGTCTTTATTCAATCCATTCTTGTGACAATGAACAGTGTTGGGGCCCAGCAATTTCTGTTGGAGAGAGGTGGATATGTTATACTGCGGCAGCTAAAACTCAACATCCTAGTTGACTGACACTGGCTCCTAGTTGTACATGTACAAAGAAGATTTCTATTGCCTCTTTCCGTTCATTCATCAGGTCTTGGCTCCTAAACAGGTAACTACATGGACAAAGGGCCATTCAAACAAGACAAAGTTAGTGGCACGCCTTGAACCTAACATGTCAATGTGATGTTAATCCTGACGCAACATTTCGGCGGGCATTGGCAAGGGTTAGGAATGCAGTCCACTATAAAAACTTGGTAAACCAAATTGGATTGACACATTTTTTTTTTCAGGGTAGTATGATTTCCACCACGCCTTGTCCCAATTTAGTTTGAGAAATGATTCTCCATATTATAGGAATTTTACGTTAGAAAGAGTAAATGGGGGGAACTTCTTTTTTTTTTTTTTCTTATTTTGCATATATGAAAGGTTGTTATTGGATGCTCTCTACCTTCTGCCCTATGTTTGGAATTTAAAATTTAACTCATGGCTGAAACTTTTAATATTGCAATTCTTCATGGCTGATGTTGAAGCTTGAAACATATGTGAAAAATATTAGTATCAATTCTCATAGTGGATGGTGGTTTGTCAAGACTGGGTTGATCCTGATTTAAATGCCTTTTAGTGGATGGTATTTTGTCTTTTTTAAATGAGTTGATATCGATTGATGTACATCACCCCCACCTTCTCTCTCTCTCTCTCTCTCTCTCTCTCTCTCTCTCTCCTTCTGGGCTTGACTTCTAAAGGACCCACAATGAGAACCAACGAACATTTGCAATTCCTGTAGTAAGTAATTACCTTCTTCTTGTTTTTATGTTTTAATGATAGCAGTAGTGCAAGAATGCATAATGCCGGTAATTATATTTTTGCTGATAATTATTTTGTGAAAATTTTGAATATGCCTTTTGCAAGGATTAGGTAGCTCCCATAGATAGAAATGAAATATTTTGGATAATAAATGGACTATTTGCATGAGGTAGTGATACCCTAGGAGCATTTTATGACACATTACTAAGATGCATGGTTGTCAATCGGAGGAAGATGTTGGAGTTGTAGATTTAGATTTTTGAAAAGTGAGAAAAATAAATGCTTTAATTTAAGCCGTGTGATTGCTATCTTTAAGATGTTTTCTATCACCCCTTTAGTGATAACAAGTCAGCAATGGTTAACAGGCAGGCCGCCTCCAAGATACAATGAACCCAGCTAAAGCTAATATTGATCTGCTTTTGTTGGCTCAAAGCTCAACCCTAAACTCATCAGCCCTTTAAAGATCCAATAGCATAACCATATGACCCACAGAATGTATGGTGATGATTTTCAAACAATCTACATAATACATAAGGAAATCACAATGCATGAATGATTTTCATGAATGTGTTGTTGTGTCCATTTTATAAAATACCAATGACCCACCCAAAATACTGTGTAATAGATGATCAAGTTATGATTGATGCAAAACTTTCTTCTTAACTCTATATACCATAAGGAATATATAGAAATCAATGGGATGCAACTTGTAAAGATATGACTATTATAGAATTTGAAATGACTGTTGGGGATTTGAATTGTTAAGGGAAACACCTTGTGTAACCTTTCAAAGCAGTTGTCTAAAAAAAGAGTTAGGGTTGCAGCATATTATTTTGGAAGGTGATTGCTTGCGAGTGGTCCAAGCTATACAGACGATATCACTAAATCTATCTCCCATTGCGCATCTAAATAAGAAGGCAAAAGACTAGCTCTGATCTTTCCATAATGGGAAGTTCTCACATACTAAGAGGGAAGGGAACAGAGTCGCTCATCTACTTGCTAGAAGTGCGGCTAAAGGGGATAATCAGCAAAATTGGATTGAAGACCTCCTCATTTCATTATGGATCACATGATGTTGATGTAACTTCTATCTTTTAATAAAATACTTTCAACTTTTCATTAAAAAAAAGGAGTGTATTCATTTGAACATAGCTACTATGGTGGTTAAAGAAACAACTACCATGCTAACTTCCAAGCCCATAATGGATCTGGGTCAATCCAAGTTAGGTCCAAACCAACCCAACTCAAATAGATGCCGAGGCAATCCAAATTAGGCTCAATTAATGATAAAAGATGGGCTCCTAAATGAGTCATAAAGCTCCAAACCCATGCCCTTTCACACCATCTCAATGGAGATAACAAATAGGCACATTTATATATCCTTTTCATTTCAATCATATCAAATGTGGGATTCCGGTAATGAAGTCCAAAAGATGTTTTACTATGTTGAAATTTTCCAACCGAAGATCGGAGGAAGGTTACATTGTGGATTAATGATGGATCATGTAGAAGTAGAAATTTAAGAACTACCTCTTTCCAAGTTCATATTTTATTCCTATAATAATGATAACCTTATCTTAAAATAACTCTTAACTCAAATGCTTAGAGCCTATTTGTTTGCATTAAAATATATAGGAATTGAATACATAGAGTTCATACCATTACTAGTTAAATAAAAAAAAAAGAAAAAAAGAGATCAAAAGTGGATTTTCAAGAACATCAAATAACATTTCCTTAGAGGGAATTAGAATAAAAAGATGGAAAATAAACAACTACCCATCACCCTATTAGTTCATCTTTCATCTACTTTTGATTATATTTCTCTGAAAAGAAAGGTTATTAATGCTTATTTGTGAAATTCACATTTTATTTTCATTTAAACCCCTTCTAGTTAATTATATGTATTCAAAGTCTTTTGTGTTATAATGTGAACAAATGGACCCTTAGATATTCTAGTTACATTATACCCCAGTCTAATATAATCCTAATCACATCATAAATCAAATTAAATTCGTCCCATCCTTTTATAGCATCCAACCTTCTTTATAATGTTCTCAATTAGATCAAAACCCAATGGATCATAAATGACCCAAAATCATCTTGATCAGATCAGGGTAACTATGACTTACCATGGATGCTAACTATGAGTTACCATGGTGGCTAAATCCTAATCCGCATTGCAATAGATTTAAAGTAACCACCGTAGACTTGAGTATTTTAATCTAATGTACAACAATCTCACCGTCGACTTCTCAACATCCTGTTGGGATGTCGGGATTAGAAATCCTAATTTCACTTAAAATATGCCAAAACACAACCATAAGGTTATTATGTCTGAAAACTCAAACATTTCAAATTTAATAATGTCAATGAGCAATAATATTATCAATCCATAATTCTAACAAAAGGGTTGTATGTGTTTCCTTGGGATCGGTGTTGGGGTGGTTGCGGCGGGAGATGATAATATGATCATCTTTTTGCCCATGTCCAAAATATGTGATTTTGGTTTAAACAAATTAAAAGTAACCATGTAATGAAAACTGTAGTTGGACTCCTATAGACTTAATTTCACATACCAACTTAAACACTACCTTATTAGTTCTTGGCTAGCTTTAGTCCCAGACAGCATATTTTCAATGAGAGAAGATAGTATCAAGTGACCCTCTCCTTGTCGCTACAACGAATTCCGACGCCATTTTTCTATCTCGACTGCTCCACTATATAATTGGTGCCCTATCATATGATAAACAAACCCTAACATGATCCAAAAAGCATACTATTCTATCTTATTTTAAAAAAAGCATCATTTTGCAATATATTCTAGTCATCATCAAATGGTTTCATATTCTTCAAGGTGGGCCACACATTCCTTTCACTCACACATAGGATTCTAACTCTCAACTTTCTTATGTGTTTGTCATTTAATATAGCTCATGTTACAAAGAACCTTCCCTTTCTATATTCTATAATCTGAGTTGGGTCTGTGTGGGGTACCCAAGAGATAAGGCAAAAAAAGGTACGGCTCTAAGATGATGTGGGATGTGTTCATTGTCTTGAAGCATTCGTGCAGCATCTGAAGCCTGAAACTGCGAAAAGATTTACTTTTACATGTGTATAGCTAAATTGACTGGTATCTAAGTTACAAAGTGTGTGTGTGTGTGTGAGAGAGAGAGAGGGAGAGAGAGGGGGAGAGAGAGAGTCTTTAGTCATATGCTCAAAGCAAGATACCCTGAAAAGAGCTCTTGTCTCAAAAGAATTCTGTTTTAGTTCCTCACTTTCCTTAGCCTACTGATCCAAAACAAGAGTAGTTTCTGACATACCGAGGTACTGATCAGAGAACAATAACACTGTAAAGTTGCTACTAGTCATAAGTGAGAGGAGAGATTTAAGTAATATCCTAAGAAACCCAATTAGAGGACTGAACCTCAACTATTAAAACTAGGAAACCCGAAACAAACAATAAGTGAGAGGAGAGACTTAAGTAATATCCTAAGAAACCCAATTAGAGGACTGAACCTCAACTAATAAATCTAAGAAACTCGAAACAAACAGTAGACTTCCTTCCGTTCCAAGAAACATGTATCAGAGACAAGACATGGATTCTGTTTAGATTTTTAAAGACAATAACAAAAGAGCGAGCCTCGATATTCCAACAAACTGTCCAATAATTCTAGTAAACTCTCAGTATGTTTGTCTTTATAGAGAGAGAGAGAGAGAGAGAGAGAGAGAGAGAGAGAGAGAGAGAGGGGATTTCAAGAAATTGATCAAAGAGAGAAAAAAGATATGAGCTCAATTAAAATTCTCTCTGGTGCTGGTTTTTATCCTAAGAAATAAATAGATATAGACTTCATAAAAAATGAACCAAGATGCAAAGACATTACGCCTATTATTGTACCTTTTCTTTTACACATACTACCCATGGCTAAGAGCCAAATTACAAGCATAGGAAGAAGGAGAATGCACCCAACTCACTTTGCTCTCTCAACACGGGGTATGAACACAGATTCTAAATCTGGGGGGGTGAAGAACTCTCTAACCCCACTGAAATGGCACTTTGAAATAGGCTTCCTCTTCTTTGGAGCAGGTGGACATGGCAAGCTCTCTGGTATCCTGGCTTCTTCTGATGTCGGTGTCGTTGGAATCTCCTCTTGTTCATTCTCCTTGCCTTTTTCCAGAGGATTTGCGTTTATTGGCCTCAAATGAACTCTCAGTGAAATTCCGGTGATGACCCATGTCTTACCTTCCGGCTCTTGTCCTCCTTCAGCTTGAACTTTCTCAGAAACCCCCATCTTCGAATCAGCAAAACCAAATTTGTTTCAGCTCAAACTTGGAAAATCCTATCGGGTCTTAATAATAGAAACCAAATTAAAAGAAGCCATGAAGCAGATACTCTTCTTTTGTTGACCCAAGCACAAGAAGTTACAAAGAAGAAGAAGAAGAAGAAGAAGTTATCATCAAGAGAACCATCCTAATGATAAAAACCGGCTTCAACAAACATGGGTTTTTCTCCTAATAAAGGAAGGGAAGAGATGAGGATGGAAAGGTTGTTTTCTTTTTCTCTCTTCCTGCTTAAGAAGAGAAAAGTAGGGGAGGGTAAAAGCAAGGGCGGCAATCGGGCAGGTCTAGAGTAGTTGGATTGCCATTGGATCTGAGGATTGACTCTCAACCTGTACCTGACCTGTTTATTAAATGAGTCAGATACCTTCAGCCCGAATGACCTTAAGTTGATCTAATAAAGCCCGCCTAACCCATTCAGCGATGGTCTCTTAACTTGTGCCATCTCGATCGTGTGCGTTCACATTAATTAATTATTGTAAAATGAAAATGAAAAACAGGAAAAGCTGGGAATATACTTATCGATTTCGTGCCATTCCCACCAAAATTTGACAAAAAAACCTTTCGGTTCAAATTTCGATCGTTTCAGAACAAAATTTTGGGTTTCGACGGAAATGTTATATTTCATCTGTAATAATTTGCGACATAATTCTTATTTTTTTACTTTTTCTACATATATATACTTTGTATTTCTTATATTTTACTAAAATATAATTTAAAATTTTTTTATTAGAATGATAATATCCATACTTATTATTTTATCTTTTACATATAAGTACATCATTTATCTATACTTTCCCCAAAATATAAATCCGAAAAGTTTACCGAAATTTCAAATCAGCCGAAACTTTTCATCCTAGAGGCCAGACCAAAATGAGGTCTGAAATGATATTAACAACTATGGTTGTGAATAAGAGCCGTCATTGGGCCGGGCAAGTGATGCCCAAGCCCGCCCACGGGCTTTACCCAGCAGGCTTTTTTTTCTAACGAGCCAGCCTTTGTTTGAAAAGTCTAAGCCCAAGCCTGTCCATCAGGCTTTTTTGAAGGGGGCGGGCTTCTTTTTTTATCATTTAATAACATCATTTTAAAATGAATGCATTATGCATGAATACAAAGTACAAACAACTACCCATTGACTATTGCTAATTTGTTACATGAACTGATAGACATAAGTATAAATAGCCAGAAGCCTACATAAATACATGAATATAAAGTACAAACAATTACGCATTACTAATTTGCTACATGAATAGCCTGCAGGCAAGCTCGCGGGCAGGGCTAGTGAGTGGGGTATCAAGCCGGGCTTTAAACCCTAAGCCCAAGCCCAGCGCAAACACTATTCGGGCTGGGCCAGCCCACCAGACAATCGAGCTTGGGCCGGGCTAAAACTCATTGGGCCCAATGGGCTTGAACCGGGTAATGGGCCCACAGGCCAATTGATGACCCTTAGTTGTGAAGCCAAACGGTCTTGGGTAGGGAGTTCAACAAAGAGTGAAATCAAACAGGTAACCATGCTATCTCTAATTAAGATTTTTGTGGATCAAGGCTCATTTGGCAAATGTCCATGCTAGGGAGGAAAAACATCTATTTAGAGGATTCCTTCATTCTTCTTATATGATGGTATCCTTGTGAGGATTTCTCATAGAAAAGATCTATACAATCCATGCTTGGCAAAAAGGAGAGAACTCTGATATGCATATATTACATCCAATGTTCACAAGTTTTTGCCATTTTCTCATAATCCGCAATGAATTAAGCCTTAAAATTTGAATCTCTAGTTGTTTTTAACCTTCTAGAGATGATGGATGGTTCAAATTTCCATTGTGCGACCCACAAAACTTAAAAATTATTTTTTTTAAGTTATTGATTTTTATTTAAATATCAAAAAATATATAAGAAATCAACAGCTGAAAATTGATCAAGAAGCCATTTTGGACCATGTAAGCATGATGGATGGTTTGGATTGTGATTGTAAGACCCATAAGTTAGGTTTTCAAAAGCCCAAACCGTAATAGTATATTACTGCCTTTTTCAGTGTTCATGCGCAAGCGGGACTGATTTTTTGTTATGGATGATGAATGATCAATACTGTTTTGACATTTTCCTCACAATCCACGATGGATTTGGGTGCCATATTTGACCACATAGCTGTTTTGGGCCTTTTGAAGAGATCAAATGGTTCAGATTTCACAAATAGGACCAACCAAAATCTAAATCTTTTGATCCAATGGTCTGGACTTTTTTGCAAATATCTTAAAATCTATGAAGGCAACAGCTGAGATTTGACCTCCTAATTGTGCTTTATGTTATTAACATGATTAACAGCTTAGATTGTGATTATAGGACCCAAAAGTGGAGCTTCCAAATGACAAATGGGTAATCCTAAAGTTGACACCATATACACTGTTCATCTACCTTTCTTTGAGCGCGCAAGGTTTTGGAATTAGATGGGGGAACGTCGGATAGTGAATTTATTTCCTTACGAGGATTTTTCAGTGTTTTGATAAATCCTCCCATACGGCAAGGGTTCTATGCTGCGGACTATTGCCAAAGGTACCCTAACGTTTGGAGAAAAATATGTACTGACTTTGGATCATTGAGGCTAGGACTCACAAAATAGTTTAGTCTTTCCAATTAGGATGTGCCACGTCAATTATTTTGTCCTTTTTATTTTAATTGCATTACTTTTTGCAAATATCATGCAGGCTGTTGTTGCATCTTGATTTAAAAGTCCACCTATCTGGTGAGTCCCAGCATCAGGCGATTTGGACTTTGTGAATTGATATAAATTGCTATGAGTAGAGTGGTAAACCGAAACCTCATCCTAAAAGTTTACCATTCGATTTGAAGCTATTGTTTTTGTTGTTCCTTTTTTTTTCTAATTTATAAGAACGAAGGACGCAGTATGAAAAGGAAACTTAACTATCAAGAGGGTTACAGGAACTCATAGCTAAAGTAACTGCAATTGACAAGGCAGGACGTGACATAGATACGATAAGGCTCCCACAAGGCTAAGATCTAGTGAGAGGTATCTTCAGCAGAGAAAAGTGAGTCGGTAGAAAATGCTTCTCTAAAAGTATTTGAGTAGCGAATACTAGAGATATGTCTTTCGGCCGGTTAGGCCGACCTGCAAGATATCCATACATATTTAGTATGAAAAAGAAACAACAAGAAAAGAACGAGGCATCGTAAACATAGAAATAATGAATATCACCGAGATCATTAAGCGCAATTCCATTTTAAGTTTAGAAATAAAAGAAGATCTAAGTTCAACTATAAGGAGGCCAGCGGGTTCTCCTCGTATTCCAAAAAAGGAAAAGGGAAAAAAAGAAGAAGATATAGGAATGAAATTCCATAATACAAAAATGTTGTCCACATGTATATGTAAGTAATAACTTAAGGACCGTGAATAACAAACAGAGACGAAGCAGCCTATTTCCAGTAAAAAAAAAATCCCATCAAGAAGAGAGCTATCAGTAGTTTTTTTTTTTCCAACTAAGGAGGCTGGGACCCAACAGAGATTCCATATACATGGGAAGAAAGCTCACTCACATAAAAAATGAGTCCACACATACAGGAAGTGTAAGATTAGGCGAGAGCAAGCTTGGAGAGAGAGTGCCATTGAGTTGGAGATCGCTAGCAGATTGGTTTGCAGAATCTCTTTTCTGTAGTTATCCCTTATAGTTTTATGGATCTTAACCTCCATATTTTTAATACCTTTTAGAGATCCGATTTATCCATCAAAGTCGGGGAAATGGCTCTCTGATTATGCTAAACGCGTGAGAGAATCAATGGACTAAAGTTGACCATATCAATCATGTAGCCGTTGAGGCTTATGGGCATAGATCGTGTGGGGCTTATTAGTCCCCACGATCTAACATCTCCCACTTGACCATAGATCCAAAAAAAAAAAAAAAAATGTCAAGGTTTTACTCCCACTATTTGTGGATTGATGATTAGCATTTGTGTCAAGGTTATTTTACCATTGACAATCAACATATTGTTAGATTTACTATAATCAACGATCAACTTTAACGGATCAAATCTAAATAATACAGTAAAAATATTACACGTATACCTGGCTCTATTGAATGTTAAGTGTATGGAGAAGAACAAGCGATTTGCGCGTGGGGTTTACAACTCACTTCAACTTCTCCTTGATGCATGCAAATGATGAGTGAGCCAAGCAATAATCTCTTGAAGTGAAGCAAGTTACCTTAGACCCATATATTTATAAATCTCTGTGATAGTTCCCTTCTCATCATGGAATTCTTAAGTTGATTAGCATTATCTCTCTTATTAGTAATTTCAGAAAGAAGTAACTATTAGTTTCCAATTCTAATAGGATTTCCAAAAACCAAATAACAGATTAGTCTTTAATTGCTTTGGACTCCAAAGGTGGGACCCATGCATACGCATGCGGTTAAGTGGACCACACATCCAATGCTAACATTCTCCTACTTGGGCCAATTGACTACAAACTATATCCTCAATTTATTTATTTATTTTTATAGAAAATAATTTATTTTGAAAAATGACTCAATTTGAACTGAAAAGTTTGGAAAATTGACTTTGATCGGTGCACCTATAAAACACCTTCCACTCAAACTTTGATAGAAATCTTTAATCTATGATTAAACATATTTGTTGATGTGAAGCATAGCAGTTACACATCTGTAATGACGCATTCTCTTCCATGATCACTACAAGAACATCTTTGCTTAATCAAGTCTTTAACAAGGGTAAAATTAAGATTCTAGACATGATAGTCCTAATTTTGGTGGGTACTTTAATGTCATAACTTTACATTCTAATTCTTTCCACAATAATCACATGTACAAATAATATAAAAGATAAGAATTACGAAATTTGCAACTTTAATGATCTTCGTTAATAGTGTCAACATAACATAAAATAATCCTAATTAAGCAAATCCTGTAGGGTCATATTTACAACATGTACCTTATAAGCCTAGGTGCTAATGCCTTCGTTAATGGATTAGCTATCATTAGACTCATCAGAGCTCCAACAATATACACTAAACCATTTCGTACTTGTTCTTTAAGTACAAGGTATTTAATTTTCAAATACTTTAAATTGTTGGAACACTTATCATTATTGATAAAACGCATTACTGCATAATTGTCATAGTAAATCATCAGTGGCTTCAAAATATAATCCATAATTCAAGTCCTGAGATGAAATTACGCATCTACAATGCATGACCCATGGCTTCAAAGTAGGCCATATACTCTGCATAGAACATAGATGGAGTGGTCAAAGTTTACTTTGCACTCCTCCACAAAATTGCTCCACTTACTAGTAAGAAAATATATGCTGAAGTAGATTTCCTAGTATCGAAACATCCTGCAAAGTCTGAATTAGAATATCCAATCACCTCCAAATGATCGGATCTTTTATATATAAGCATATATCTCCTAGTACCACTTAAATAACGGAATACTTTCTTTCCGTTTGCGAGTGAAACATGCCCAAATTACTTTGGTATCTACTAAGCATTCCTACTACAAAACTTATGTCTGGTCTTGTACATGTCTAAACATACATCAAATTGCTAACAGCTGCCACAAAAGGACACTTTTTCATTTGCTTCTTTTTTATTTCATTCTTTGGACATTAGTCTTTACTAAATTTGTCTCCCTTAATTATAGGAGCATCTTGTAGTTTACAACCTTCTATATTAAACCTCTTGAAGATTGTTTTGATATAAGCTTCCCAAGGCAACCCAAGTAATCCTCGAAATTGGTCATTATATATCTCAATTCCTATAACAAAAGATGCTTGTAACACTCTGACCCTAACTAACTATGTTTAGTGACTAATTGAATTAGTTCTTAGCAATTTTCTAATGAATTAGTCTAGTTAATAATGTTTTGTTTTAATGAGTCACGTTTTGGGTCATGGATAGGTAGTTGGGTTGAGTTTAACCTGCATCAGCACATGTATCTCGTCAAGCCTGTTAACTTCTGTAATTGACTTGAATGCAAATGAAGTCATTTAAAGTAGTTGGTCATTCACTTGACTTAAACTAAAATTATCCCAGGAAATGGGAACTTTCTTATAAACCTCAGAAAACATATGTCATATAAAAAGGCCCACCTACCCAATCGAACTTCTCTTCCTGCATGCTATTCTTCTCCCATGTCTACTTCTTCTCTTTTATCTCTCCACCACTTTTTCTCTCTCATCATGAAGATAGAAGCATTGCATGTGTGACTCCAGAATCTTTTTCTCCTTTTCCATCATCCTTGAGCTTTCTTCTGCATCTCTTTCTTCTAATCCATCTTTAAGGTAAGAATTTGTTTTTCATTACAACTTTCTTAAGTCTAGAGGACTCCTATTTCACTGCATGCACTCATTTCTTTCATCAATTTTGCATGCATGACATTAGGTCTAAAAATACCTAAATTGAGCTAAAGGAAGAATTAATAGTTAAAAAGCTTAATAGAAAGTAAGTATAAGTAAATTTTGGTTGAATGCATGTTGGTATATCTTGATTTTTATGATTACTACAATTTCTCAATTTTAATGTGTTTTACAGCCCTTCTTTTGTGTTTCTATCTTCCATGTTTGAATTTGCATGTACTTACCAAGTTCTGTAATGAAATCAAACTGCTCTAAAAAAATCTGAAGCTTAGGGCTACGCCATAAGTCTTCCACGGCTCAAATTCCAGAGAGCAGTAAATTTGAAATTTGTACTGTAACTAAGCTACAGCTAAGCCGTAGGATGTACTACGGTTACACCATAACCTAGCCGTGGTCTAACCGTAAGTAATTTTACGGCTTAAAAACCCGAAAGCATGACAAATTAGATCTCTTCTATGGCTAAGCCACTGTCAAGCTTGATAATGTATTACGGCTAAGCCGTAGCCAAACCGTGGCCAACTGTAAAACAAATACAGCTAAATTGTAAAACGAATCACGATTCAACCGTGAATGCACGAGAATCTGGGTAACTACGGCTAAGCCATAGTGCATTTTACAACTAAGCCTTAAGATGCCTATGGCTAAACCATAAGTCACCCACAGCTAAGCCGTGAGACCACTGAAAACCAAGATTAAATGAGGTACTGTTAGGAAACCTTGTAGGGCCTTAGTTTTGAAGCCCTTTTACCTCATAAACTGGTCCCATGGAATAATTAAATATTATGAAGGGTCTTGAGAACTGAAACTCATTCATATGTGTTGTCCATTTGTTAAGCACCTCCCCATGGGTGTTGATTTAAGAGACTTTGATATACATCCCCGATGCAATATAACACCAAAAGAAAAACAACTGTATATCGGATAACTTAAAACCACATCAACATGCATGGTTAGATAACTAGATTAGGGTTGGCTAGTAAACCACCTTGATCCCATAAAACTAAATTGAATTATATAGTATATTGAATTACAGTTATTGTCCACTATTCTTCCAATAATGATTTAAAATGAATGATCGTTTCTCAATTGATTCTATTTGTATTATTCTTGATATGCATTTTCTATTGACCTTGATATTGAATTGAATAGAATAAATTGTATGATTTACCCAAATTCACATATATAAATGAATCGAAATATTTTGCTTTACTCAGCCTCAGCCTTATGATACTCGGCCGGGTTGACTTTAGGGTAGCATGAATGTTGTCGCTGCAGTGTGCTTTTCTTGGGGCTTCTAGACTCCGGGAACTAGAAACCCATTTGTACCTTGGCCCAATCAATAATGTTCTCAACGCATAGATCCTTAGAGGGAGGATAATGGCAAATATAGTAGTCACATAGTAAAGTATTTCTGTTAATTGAATCTTATAATATGCTCTATTCGAATGCACAACTTGCCTAGCATACTAAACTGAATTTCTATCTATAATCACCTGTTGGTGATTCTTGTAAATACAATACGCGTTCTCTTAATTTTGCTTATGCTTTGCTGAATAGGCTTATTCACTCGTTGTCCATTTGTGTTACAGGCCTAGGTTCATCTTCCGATCCCTCGAAAGTTGTTGAGACTTCAAAGGAGATCCCTGACGTCCATCAGGATTAAATGAGTGGACAACAATTAATATCTGACCGATCCACCTCGGAATGCGACTTGGATTAGTATAGGTCTTACATTGAGTTATGGTTACATTAAGTTCATTTTGTTATGTAAGAGCCATGACTCCATGTACTTTGTCTACTGTACAGACGATCCATCTTTTAAGAAACTTACTTTCCTTTTTGTAACGACACACTTCTTTTTCATTTTGTACATTTAAATGTGTTTCTAGTTATTGCATATTATGTGTGTATTTTCTTGTTTCTTTGTATGATACTGACAGCTTCCGCATATGAATGTTTAAACTAAAGTCCACTAATAGCAATCATACATGTGTCTTTCCCTTCTGTGCATGTGCACTTAGACTTGGGTTTAAATGTGTATATGCGAGAGTACATGTGTTACTATTTTAGGTTTAATCCTAATACCCGAATTCTTGGGCTTGGGATGTGAAAATGCTTCGCTCAAATCTTTCATATCAAAGTTTGCCTCAAGGTAATATTTGGTTTCACAGATCATACCAAGATGGTTACTGGCTAAAAGATGTCGTCAACAATTATGACTAATATCATAAACTTGCTTCCATTGATTTTAAAATATATACAATGATCTACAATATTTTTGGTGAAACCGAAAGATGTGACAATTTGATTAAACTTTAAATACCACTGTCTAGAAGCTTGTTTAAGTACATATATTGACCTATTTAATTTGCATACTAAACTTTCTTTCCCTTATTCAATGAACCCTTCAGTTGGACCATGTAAACTTCCTCTTCTAGATTCCCATTTAGAAATGTCGTTTTGATGTCCATTTGATGTGCTCTAAATTATAATGTGCTACAAGTGCCATAATTATTCTGAATGAATCTTTCTTGGATACTTGTGAGTAGGTTTCATTGTAATCGATGCCTTCTCTTTGAATGAAACCCTTAGCCACAAGTCACACTTTAAATCGTTCCATTTTCCCTTTAGAGTCCCTTTTGGTCTTTAAAACCCATTTACAACCAACAGCTTTGGACCTTGCAGGTAATTCAACGAGATCATAAACTTTATTTTTGGCCATGGATTTAATCTCATCTTTCATTACATCTAATTATTTATCAGAATTCTCATTATTCATGGCTTCTTTGAATGTTCTTGGATCTTCCGTCATTCCAATATCCATTTCCTCAAGGTGCAAAACATAATCGTCCGAGATTGCAAGCCTTTTCTCTCAAGTAGACCTTCTCAATTCTCTCGTATCTGTTTTATCTACATTCTGCTATTCATCATTCATGATTGGATAATTTAAGACAATTTGTTCTGGGAGTATCTCTACGTTAATGGGTTATTCCTCCTCTAAGTTATCTTTATAAGTAATATCGAGAAGAATTTCAACACCATCATTTGCATTAGGTAACAAAGTTTGTTCCCTAATTTCATTGAAAGTATTGTTTCTAGTATGATGACTCCCACTGTTTTCGCGATCCTCCAAGAATTTAGTGTTATTAGATTCTACAACCTTAATACTATGGTTTGGATAGTAAAACATCTACCGTTTAAACCTTTGCGAATAACTAATGAAAAATCCACTAACAATTCTCGAGTCTAATTTCTTTTCATGTGGATGAAGACTCTTACTTCATATGGACAACGCCAGACTCTGAAATGGTTTAAACTATGTTTCCTACTGGTCCATAACTCAAATGGGGTTTTAGGAACCGCCTTAATAGGAACACAATTCAAAATATAAATAGCCATCTTCAGTGCTTCTCCCCACATTAAATCGAGTAAATTGGTATCACTCACCATGCTCATAACCATATCCATAAGTATTATATTTCTCCTCTCAACAACACCACTCTGCTGAAGGGTTCCTGGCACTATGTATTGAGCAATAATGCCTCCTTCTTCCAGGAATCTAGCTAATGGCCCCGAATTATAGCTTGATTCAACATATTGGCCATAATATTCACCACCTCAATCTGATCTTATGACTTTAATTATTCTATCTAGTTGTCATCCTACCTCCACTTTGAATATTTTAAAAACATTCAAAGTTTCAGATTTATGTTTAATGAGATAGACATATCTATACCATGAATAGTCATCTATGAAGGTGATAAAATACTCTTTTCCAGTAAAACAAGGTATATACAATTGTCCATAAATGTTCGTATGAATTAATTCGAGAAGTCTTGAACTCCTTGTAGCAGTTTTCTTGATTGTTCTTATTTATTTGCTTTTAGTGTCACAACTCGGGCCCAGGAGTCCAGGGGTTAGCAAAAGCCAAACCAATGACACACGTACTTCCGTGCCTGTACACGTAGATCTGGTCTAAATGCACACGCACAAAGGAAGTTTCACACGTGCCAAACATGTACGCGGAAGCTGTAGATATCAAAACATCAAACTAAACGATGCAAGAAGAGAATACGAAGACATAACTGACATATATAGAAAGGTTTTACAAAATGATCAATATAACATATACAATCATGACGCATACAAGCGAGACAAAACGCAAAAGAAGACTCCCATGCCATGCATGTCCAGGGCACTCTCCGGTAGAGTGCTCACATCCACTCCTCTAAGCCTGATGGGGCCCCGGGGGTCTCAACTGGAGTCTGGCCGGCCGACGAGGGGTCGGAAGGGGTATCTAAGCCTGCAACACCATAAACAACTCGTGAATACAACGATTCAGCAAAGTATAAACCATAATAGTTAACGCATGCTGTGTCTAATAGAATAAAGGACATCATGTAAATCAATATAGGTCACATTTGTATACTAAGCTGTCATGCAAGAAAGAAATATGCCATGCGAATCAATGAATACATGCTGTGTACATAACTAGTTGGCGACTACATTGCCATATGCTCCCAAAAAAGTAATCTTATATCGTGTAACACTCCGACCCAGCTTGACCTCGTTTAGCGGCTAGTTAATCTTGTTTTCGTTGCTAATCGTGTTTTGTTTGTGTTTTATTTTCGTTACGGGTCATGGATAGGTAGTTGGGTTGAGTTTGACCTGGATTAAGTAGACTAAGCCCTTTTTCGTAATTTTAGTTTTTCTAAGACATGGTCATTTTTGCATCATCTTGATGTCAACATGTGTCTTTCGTTGAGCTCGTTAACTTTCGTAACTACGACATTTGCAACCGATGTCGTGTGATTCGATTGGACCCAAATTTGACTCAAACTGAAATTTCACTTCTAACTTGGCCTTCATTGTAATTTGGACACCACTTTAACCTATATAACTTCTTAAGATCGACAAGTTTGCTCTCTCTCTCGTTCTCTCTCTCCTTTTTCTTCCTCAACTGCACGTGGAATCTCCCTCTCTTGAATTCTCTCCTCCGGATCCTCTCCTCCATCGATTTAGCTCAATTGAGGGAACTTGGGTCTTGCATGTGAGGTGAGTTGGAAATCCATTCATCCCTCTCATCTCCTTTCTCTATTTCTTCTCCTTCTTATTTCTCATTTGCATGGTGTGTCTGTGATCCCAATTCTCATGCATGCATGTTGGTTGTTGTTGTGTTAGGTTGTGTTTGGGCTTGAGGACAATAAGTGTGTCATTGAATGCTAATTGAGGCAAGTATAACCATATCTTATGAGAACCCATGTTGGTATGATTTTGATCTTGGTTAGCTCACATTAAGGTGTATGGAAAAATGTGTTTACAGCCCATTTGCTTACTACTTTGTCTATCTCCATTGGAGAATTGAAATTCTGATGCTTTCCCAGACATTCTGTACATGTTTCAGATTATTGACTGCGTACAGGTACGGCTAAGCCGTATGACCCTTACGGCTTAAAGTCCAGAGAGGAGAAAAACCCAATTTTCCTCTACGGCTAGGGCACGGCTAAGCCGTGGATTGCCCTACGGCTAAGCCGAAGCTCAGCCGTGGCCCAGCCGTAGATCAATACAGGGTGCATTTTCTGGAATAACTGAGAGTCAGCAACTGACAGACCTTCTACGGCCCAGCCACGGCTAAGCCGTAGACCACACACGGCTAAGCCGTAGCACACACACGGCTAAGCCGTATCCACATTAGATTAATGAAAGAAAACAAGGATAGGTGTAATGGAAAGGACCGATATGGCCTTCATGATGGAATGTAGAACACCTAGACCTGCCTAACAGAATATGATTCAACCCGTGAATGATCTCGAGGGCTGCGAATCATTCATGTTCATTATCCGGATGTTAAGCACCTCCCCATGGGTGTTGGTTTAAGGGACTTCATGCACCGCCCGATTCAATGCAACACTAGACAACGGTGCATCGAATAACTTAAGACTACATCATCATGCACGGTTAGAAACACCGGATGATTAGATTAGAATTGATTTGTAAATACAGCTGATTCGATTTCACATGAGTTGTTGCACAACATATTGCATTCAATCCGTGATCTCAACTCTCTAACAGGTTTACTTGTGTTCAGTTCTATTCACATTGTGGTTCTTTACCTTGAGTATGCATGTATAATATGTTCACAGATACGCACGTATGATTTATCGTCACGATCGACTCAAGGTTTTCATGATTGACTCTGTATAGTCAGGCTCTACTTAGCCTCAGCCTTAGGATCCCGACGGGGTGAATTTGGTATAGTTTATATGGCCTGCTGCAGTATGGATATGTCTTGGGGAACCGGACCCCAGGAAACTGAGACCCATTATACCCTGGCCCGGACAATGGTGTTCTTTGCATGTTATAAGATCCCTCTTTTGGGAGCATATGGTAATGTAGTAGCCACTAGTTATGTACACAGCATGTATTCATTGATTCACTTAGCATATTTCCTTCTTGCATGACAGCCTAGTATACGAAAATGCTTTCTTTAATCACATGATGTTCTTTATTCTATTAGACACAGCGTGTGTTAACTTGCTATGGTTTATACTTTGCTGAATCTTCGTATTCACAGTTGTTTTTGGTGTTGCAGGCCCAGATACCCCTGCCGAACCCTCGCCGGTCGGCCAGACTCCAGATGAGACCCCCGGGGCCCCATCAGGCCTAGAGGAGTGGATGTGATCACTCCACGGGAGAGCGTTCATGGCATGCATATCATTGGAGTCATGTTTTGAGGATTTTCAGACTTGTATTTGGCATGACATGTCATTATTGTATATATTCTTTTGTTCTTTTTTGTGTAAAACTTTCATATGTAATTATGTCAGTTCGTCCTTTGTATCCTCTTCCTGCATTGTTAGTTTATGTTTCTGATATTTACAGCTTCCGCGTACTTGCTTGGCACGTGTGAATGTTCCCTTGTGCGTGTGCATTTAGACTCGGTCTACGTGTGCATGCACGGGAGTACGTGTGTCATTAGGTTTGGCTTTTGCTAACCCCCGAACCCTGGGCTCGGGTTGTGACATATCGTGCAGAGAACACCATTGTCCGGGCCAGGGTACAAATGGGTCTCGAGTTTCCTGGGGTCCGGTTCCCCAAGACGTTTCCTTACTGCAGCAAGGCCATAAAAACTACACCAAATTCACCCCGTCGGGATCCTAAGGCTGAGGCTAAGTAGTGCCTGACCATACAGAGTCAATCATGAAAACCCTGAGTAGATCGTGACAAGCATATCGTGCGTGCGTGAATCATACATGCATACTCAAGGTAAAGAAACCATAGAGACATAGTTAACAATGTGAAAGTAACTGAAACAAATAATCATGCTGGAGAGTGGAGATTAATGATCGACAGACAACATGTCATGCAAGCAACTGTTAGCATAGCGCATCAAGTCATTTACTAACCAATGCTAATCTATTTATCCAGTGTTTCTAACCGTGTATGATGATGTAGTTTTAAGTTATTCGATGCACCGTTGTCTAGTGTCGCATGGAATCAGCTGGTGCACCGAAGTCCCTTAAACCAACACCCATGGGAATGTGCTTAACAACTGGATAACGAACATGAATGATTCACAGCGACCCTCAAGATCATTCACGTGTTTTATCATGTCCCATTGGGCCAGTCAAAGGTGCCTACATTCTATCACGAAGGCCATATCGGTCTTTTCCTTATGCCTATCCTTGTTATTCATTTTCCAGGGGTGGTACAGTTTAGCCGTAGGTGAACATACGGCTTAGCCGTAGGTATCTTACGGCATAGCCGTAATATGCACTGCGGCTCCACCGCGGTTTCCTTTACTGTTCCTCCGCAAGTACGGTTCACCCGTATTTTGTTCTACGGCTTAGCCGTGTGTTGTTCTGCGGCTTAGCCATGGCTAGGCCGTAGAAGGTTTGTGAATTGCTTGTCTTCAGTTAATCCAGAAAAAGACACCCTGTAATAAACTACGGCTGGGTCACGGCTGAGATACGGCTTAGCCGTAGGGCAATATACGGCTTAACCGTGTCCTGGCCGTAGAAGAAAACTGAGATTTTACCCTCTCTGGACTTTAAGCCGTAGGCGATTTACGACTTAGCCATACATGCACGGGGTTGAATTCTGAATCAACTACAGAAAACCTGTAAAGACATCAGATATACACATTTCCAACAGAGGAAGGAAGAATACTAGCAAATTAGGCTGTAAACATGTTTTCCCTGCAAACTCACGTGAAGTAAACAAAATCATACAAATACCAACATGGGTTCTTACAGATTATGGTTATACTTGCCTTAATGGAATCCAATTACACCACTTGTTATCCTTGGCTCATTCACAACCAAATACCAATCACTGCTAGCATGCATGCATAAGGAAGAGAAAGACATCAAGGGCAACATCATGGAATCATAGAAACAAGAAGAAGAAGAAAAAGAAAAAGATGGGGGAGATGGAGAAGACTCCTAACTCACCTCAATCCACACACCAGAGAATGACAAATCAAATTCCCTCAATTTGGCTTAATCGAAGGACAAGGAAACTCAGGAGGGAGAGAAAGAACTCCACATGAATAGTGAGAGAAGAGAGTGAGAGAGAGAGTTCGAGTCGATGAAGTGGAGCTTATATAAGGTAAGTGAAAGTCAAATTTGCAATGAAGTCCAAGGCATAAATCAATTTCCAGTTTGAGTCAAATCGTGTAACCATACGACATCGGTCGCAAACGACGTAGTTACGAAAGTGAACGAACTCAACGAAAGACACGCGTTGACATCAAGATGATGCAAAAATGACCATGTCGAAAAAAAGCTAAAATTACGAAAAAGGGCTTGGTCTACCTAATCCAGGTCAAATTTAACCCAACTACCTATCCATGACCCGCAACGAATCCAAAACAAATGCAAAATACAATTAACAATGAAAAACAACAGTAATTAGATGCTAAACGAGATCAAGCTGGGTCGGAGTGTTACATTTAGTATAATCAATACAGACACCAAAATCAATAAAATCTAAGTTTGGTAATGACCCATTTTTCACCAATCTCTCCATTCTCTGTTTCAAAATGTGTCATAAACGTTTGTACCACATCTTAGATGAGTTCTCTTTTATCAGTCTTCTCTTTCAGCCCACATTCATGCCATAATTAATGTGCCGAGTAGATAGGGTTTGTGCAAAAACTGAATATAACTTTAATTTATATAAACCATAATATAAAAACTCATTACCAATTAAAATACCATTTTTATAAGCGTTCATAAATCCATTGCCAAATTTAAATGCATTAATTTTGAAATAGCTTGTCAAACTCAGGAACCTGTAGAATGGGCGCTTTTGTAATCTTCTGATTGATCTTTTCGAAAGCCCTGGTAGCTGCACTTGTCCATTTGAATTCACCTTTTCTCATACAGTCAGTAATATGAGTCATAATGGTACTGAAGTTTCTGATAAACCTTTTGTAGAAATTAACAAGACCATGAAAGTTGCGAACTTCAATAAGGGTAGTGGGAATAGGCCAATCAAGAATTGCTCTAACCTTTTTAAGATCCATTTTGATACATTGTACAGACACAACATATCTCAAGAAAATAACAAAATCACTAATAAAGGTGCATTTTTTGAGATTTTTGTATGAACACTCTCATCGAAAAAGTTGGCAAACTTTGTCCAAATGGTGGAGATAATCTTCTTTTGAGTTGTTGTGAATTAAGATATTGTCAAAACGATGACAAATTTCCCACTATAAGGCTGTAACAACTGCATCATTACCCGCATAAAAGTACTAGGAGCATTGGTTAAGCCAAAAAGCATAACCATCCAATCATAAAGACCATCTTTTATTTTAAAAGTAGTTTTCCATTCATTACTAAGCCTCGTACGAATTTGATGATAACCGCTCCATAGATCATTTTTTGAGAAAATGCATGCATTAGTCATCATATTTAGCATATCATCCAACCGAGGGAGCGAGAAACAATATTTTATTGTGATTTTGTTGATTGCACGACTGTCTACATACATTCGCCAGCTTTCGCCCTTCTTTGGAGTGAGAAATACCGGAATGCCACAGGGATTGAGACTTTTCCTAATATAACCTTTCATAAGCAGATTATCGACTTGTATTTTAACTCAGCATGCTCCACTGGACTCATCCAATACGCGGGTAAGTTTGGTAACGAAGCTCCTGGAACAAGATCAATAGCATGTTGAATGTCTCTTAATGAGGGTAGCTCCTTTGGCAATTCATAAGGAACTAAATCAGCAAACTTCTTCAATAGTAATTGCACTTCTTGTGGAATGGACGTGGCTGGAGAGTCATCTGCAACTTGCTTGGTAACTAAGGCATACATGACACCTTACTTTTTGCTTTCTTCTTCAAATCCTCATATGTTTAAAAAAGGAGATGCAAGAGTTAAAACATCAAATTTAGGTGGAAAAGGTGGAATTGGTAAAAAAACATAGCCTGATTTTCTCTCCTTTCCACTTGAAAGTATAAGTGTTGTGATCATGATTTGTGATGATCTTAAGTTTTTGTAACCAAGGTCATCCAAACAAAATATGTGTAATGGTCATTGGAATGACGTCGCATCGACTAGTATCCTCATATGTGCCAATTCTGAAAGGAACTATGCATTGCTGATGAACAAGAATAGAGTAATTATCGACCTATGCAACTTTATAAGATTGCGGATAATTCTTTATGGGTAACTTGAGCTTCTCAACTGCTTCTTGGGAAATGATGTTCATTGCACTACCACCATCAATAATCATATTGCATGCTTTGCCCTTGCAATTAACTCTAGACTGAAAATTAAAGCATGATTCCAATCTTGCTTTTCCTCTTTCGCATTGACCACTAACAATCAACGATCAAGAAAAGTAGTGGAGTACCATCAATATCAAGATCTGTATCATTTATTCGCTCTTAAAAAATCTCATAAGTAGGATCTATAGCAACTTTCTCCACTTCAACATACTCATCATTTTGATCATTACTATCAAGTTCATTGGAGGTGTATAAATTTCTATAAGGGCACTCGCTTATGTAGTGGCCTCATTGCTTGTAGGTATGACAAACAATATCCCGCTTATCTATTTTGCCATGAGCACATTATCATTCTAATTCTGTGAAAACCGTGGATTTTGTTGGGGAATAACCTGCCTTTGCTGAATACCTAGCTGAGGATTTTAAGGTGTTTGTTGAGTTGGTCGCAGAGGAGGAAGCTTATAAACTTGTGCTTGATTACGATTATAGATAGGGTTAGGACCTCTTCTTACGGAAGACTCCTGGGCTTGAAAAGTATTACGTTTCCACAACTGAATTTCATGTTAGGCCTTCCGATCTTTATTGAAGATTTCATCAACTGTGGTATAGTCAAACATTGCTACCTCTCATCTAATATCGGCATGCAGGTTATCTCTATATCTGATGATAGTCGGATGGTCATTTGTTTTCAAGTTAAAGCGAATATTGTTTTTGCAAAACCTGTTGGTGTATTATTCCACTGTTAAGCTACCTTGCTGGAGACTTAGATACTCTTGGTGGAGTGTATCCATATAATCAGAAGGTAGAAAATTACCTTTAATCCTATCTTTCATGTTATTTCACCGAGTAATAGGCTAGCTTACTGCAAGCTCATTATTTTCAACCCCATACCACCAAATTCGAACAGGACCTTTGAGTTTAACATTGGTAAATGCTATCCGCTGTGCATCATTCATACCATACCAAGCAAAATAATCTTCTAGAAAATTAAGCCAATCAACAAAAATCTTCAAACTCGCATCACCACTAAAGTCAGTAATATCAATTTTGGCTTTTCTTGTGATGTCATCAGGTGGGGGTATAGCAGGGGGACCCTGAGGGTCTCATTTAGCCAGAAGGCGTTGTATAAAATCACAAATGGATTCTTAATCTCATGTCTTTCAAGTCAGACGGGTGTGTACACCAGAGACATAATGGATGATCTTCTTAACTGACAAGTTACTTAGTTTGTAGCTCAGCAATGGTAGTTTCCGTAATTTTAGACATCCCATGACATCTTCTAATTTTTGACTTAATTTCAATATGGTTTCATTTTTATGTCTGTCTGTTATCCAATGTTGGAGATCATCACCCTTTTTAGGCATAGTTGCCTCTCTTTTTTTTTACACTAGAAAAAGTAGACTCAGGTCGCGTTGGACTTGTCGTCAGCCCAACCAGTTAGACTGGACTCAGTCTTGCTGTCGAGATAGATGGATTGGATCCAAACTTAGGTTCAAACTGAAGTGGACAAATGGCCCATAAACAAAAACCCCTTGTGTAACGCTCCGATCCCCTTTGAGCCGGATTAGTGGCTCATTAGTGTGTGTTTTTGTTGTTTTATTCTTTCGGACTTGGTTTTGGGTCTTGGATAGGTAGTTGAGTGACCTTTGACCTGGAATAGGTAGTTCTAAGCCCTTTTTCGTAATTTTGCTTTTGCTTTGCTTGCATCATATTTGCATCATCTTGGTGTCAGCATGTGTATTTTGTTGAACTCGTTATATTCCATAACTGTGTCAGACCCATTTGGAGTCAATTGGAGAAGTTGGACCCTCGTGTGACTCGATTTGTAAATAACCGAAACTTACCGGACTTTGACCTAAACTCCAAAACCTATATAATGAGTCAGCTTCCAGATGTCTTACTCATTTCGTTGATCAACTGCATGCAACTCCAGGAGCTCCACGTTCTCTCTCTCTCTCTCTTCTCTTCACTTCTCTTCTCGGTCTCTGGTGGTTGTGGGAGTGGATTGGATTGGGTTCTTCCTCTTTCTCTCTTATCTCTGTCTTTGTTTTGGGTAAGTGGGTTTTGATTTCATTTCTCCAATTGGATTCCTTCTCCAAGCTCTGTATGTCTTCTTTCATCTCATGCATGTGTTATTTCTTTGATTTGTCTTGATTTTAGTTGATTTGGAGCTTGATTCAGTGGATTTTCAGAATTTGAGGCAAGTATAAGTACAGGCTTTGTTAACACATATGGGTGTTTTGTTTGATTGCTTTGATTTCCATCTTCTTTAGTAGATATGATGTTTACAGCCAATTCTAAGGTGTTAGGAACCTAAAGAACTTGTTTTGAGATGTTTTGGTACAAATTCTCAGTTTCTGTAACTATCCCGAATTCGTGTTCTGTATTGTACGGCTAAGCCGTAAGTTTCTACGGCTCACATTCCAGAGACTTGAAATTTTGACTTTGTTCTACGGCTAGGCTACGGCTGAGCCGTAAATTGTCTTACGGTTAAGCCGTAAGCTAGCCGTGGCCCAACCGTAACCCAGCCGTGGATTTAATCTCTGATCAGTCGAAACTTTCCAGAGACAGTGTTCCTACGGTGTGGCTACGGCTAAGCCGTGAATTGCTACGGCTAAGCCGTGCATTGGTCTACGGCTAAGCCGTATACTGACTGTAGCCCAGCCGAAAAGGGTATCAGATCAGAGGTGGAAGATGACCAGTTTAGCTGTGTTTTGAATGGAACCAAGGTGAAGCGTAGTGCATATTACGACGAGCGCGTAAGATGTCTTCGGCTCAACCATAGGTCCCTCATGGCTAAACCGTTAGGCATGGTAATTCTGAAATATAACTTAGGATAATGGTGAGACTTGTAGGGCTCAAATACAGGTTAACCATACCCGTAAACCGGCCCAATGGATTCTTTAGAGCGCATGAATAGTCCGTTAGGCTGTGACTTATTCATGTGAGTGTTGATTTACTGTTAAGCACCTCCCCATGGGTGTTGGTTTAAGGGACGTCGGTGCACGCAAAGAGTACATTGCAACACTTTGATGGCAACGGTGCATTGACTAACTTAAAACTACATCAACATGCACGGTTAGTGACAGTGAATAACTATATTAGGGCTGGCTTGTAATTAACCTTGACTCCGTATTAATCTGAGATGCATTGCATATTGTTTATAGTTTTGCCCTCCGTTCTGCCAATCTATGTCTATGCATTCCGCAGTCATTTTGCTTTCGTTCTGTATATCTGTTTTATTCTTCGTTTTGCACTAAGCTTTGATCTATGCTGTGCTTTGGCTTAATATATATGCTTTGTTGGCTTTGTCTATCTCTGATTCTGGGTATTCCCTGGTGGCTCTGCCCAGAGATTAATACGTGAGGATAAGATCCGGTCTTTGCCATCGGTGAGTCCAAAGCGGATAATCTCCATTCTTTTGGGATTGATTGATCGGTATTAGTCTGGCTCTACTCAGCCTCAGCCCTAGGATGCCCGACGGGGTTACCTTTGGCTTAGATCTCTGTATCTCTGTAACTGCAGTGTCGCTTTGTCTTGGGACCCCGGAACCCAGGAAACCGAGACCCACTTGTACCCTTGGCCCGGTCAGTGGTGTTCTCCTCTGCTCTGCTTTGCTCTGCTCTCTATTGGAGGGAACATGGTTAACGTAGTAGCCACTTAGTCAGTAGTTCTATGTTTTGATTCAAATATCATGCTTTACTTCTCTGCACGATTTGCTTAGCATACTAAGATGAAACTCTGTATTTAATCTTCTGTCATTAATTTATTCACTTTGATACTATGAGTGTTTCACCCTTGTTACTTGTATTTGCTGGATCGTTGTATTCATTTGTGTTATCTGTGGTGTTGCAGGCACAGATCCCTTGCCCGGTTCCCCGGCGGTCGAGGAGGCTGCAGGGCCGAGTGTAGAGGCACCCTCCGGTTTGGCAGAGTGGGCCTGATCACTTCTGCCGAGTGCGTGCATGCATATCAGTGGCCTTTTGTTTTGAGTTGGTTTTGAGATTTTGTATTTTGGTACTTTGGACTTTGGACTTTGTACTCTGTATATTTGTACACCTTTATTTTGTTGTGTACTCAGACTTGTATTTGGTTTTCCAGTATTGTATTTATTCTTGTCTTTTATGTTTCGCATTTGTTTTGGCTTCCGCTATTTTCCTTTGTTGCTTGCTATGATATGTACAGCTTCCGCGTACGCTTAGTTCGCACGTGTTAGATCCCTTGTGTGCGTGCATCTGGACTGGGTTTGGATGCACGTGCACGGGAGTACGTGTGTCACCGGCTTAGCTTTTCGCTAACCCCCGAATTCTGGGCTCGGGTCGTGACACCTTGCTGGTCTCGATAGTTGTGCAACAAGAGAAATAAAGGGTAGAGGTTTGGTTGGTTGGAGTCTTACTTAGAGGGGAGGATGATATGCATGGAGGCTTGCGGTGGAAGCTATCTGCGACGAGGGAGATTCCAGTAGTGAGTGAAGCACAATTAGGGTAGCTCCTGCACAGTGACAACGAGGGCGAGGCGGCGTCGGTGCACAATATGGCTTCTAACACTGACTCCTTCCTTTTCCACTTCTTCCTTTTTTTTTTCTCAAGGGGTGGGAGTTTGGTTAAAAAGTGGGTTAAGCAAATCTAGGGTTGGGCGAGGGATGCTGGTGTCTCGGGTGGGTTGTTTGGGATCTCAAAAAAGGCAGAAGCAGTGAAGGGGGTTTTTGTAACACCCCATCCCATATCGCTTATGAATAAAATATGAGTTTAATATATAACGAACCATATATGCTACTACTAATAACTTGGGCTTAAGTATTTTGGACCATGCCCAAGTTATTAGTAGTAACCTACATGGTTCATTAAATACTATACTCATATTTTATTTATAAGCGATTTGGGATGGATTGTTATAGTTTTCGGTACAGGAAGGGATTTTGGGGGTTCAGTTTGGCATATAGGGCTAGTGTTGTGGGTGAGATTCTTAGAAAGGGGTTGGATGTTGGCTAAGGGGTGATGGTAGGGATGTCGATAGAGGGTGAGGTTGTTGCGGGTCTAATTGGGAATGGTTAGCCCCATTAAGGTGTTCAGTGAATATCAGTTTAGGGATTTAAGGTTGGTTGGGGATTAGGGTTTTCCACGAAAGTGGGTTTCGGTTAGATGATTGGGATGGTTTGGATTGTCTGTGCCAGAGAGGAGGGTATCTGAGAAGGGCTAAGGGGAGGAGATGGAGTCAAAGATTGAATGGAAGATAGATTTGGGGCTACTGGTGTTACTAGGTTCTTCGGTGAGATGGGGTGTGGAGATGGACGATGAAACGGGGATGAGATAGAGGGTGGGACGAAGCCTGGGAAAGATGACAATCCCGGGCGACTGGATCTGGACTTTATTACCAAACTAGTGCAACCATGGATCTTTAATCGAGTGTAGATCAATCTCTCGAAGAATTGATTGAATCCAGAAATGAATTCTAGGCCCTAGGGAACAAAGGAACTCACGATCAAGACCATCAAGAAAGAGAAATCTCACTGAAAACCGAATATAATTGAAAAAGCATCTCTACTACAATAGGATGGCTCCTTCATATATAGGAATGACTAATTATAAATTAAGAAATGCCTATCCTAAACAATTATGACTTACTAATTTAAAGTAAGGAAGTTTTAATTTCAATTCAACATAAAAATAGAAATATATAACTAATTACTAGTTTAACTAAGGATAGGAATCCTTGAGGAGATCAAGAACTAATTGGGCCCATCATTGCTTGCGGTCCAAGATCTGGGTCGAATCTAGGATCAGCCTACATCAACAACTAAAATCTAAAATCCAAATATCAGATAGATAGTTACCTGACAACATAGATCGGAGTTTGACTTTGCTTTCTGAAGCAACGCTAGTGGAGTTACTGCTGTTATCTTTATTCCCAGCTTTGTTCTTCTTATCTTTAATCGCCTTAAATTCCTAGTACTTTCTTCTAGTGTCTTTTCTTTTTTACAATAAAAGCAGGCAAAGTCTTTCTTGCTTCTTTATTTTGATCTAGAGTTTTTTTTTTTTTTTTTTTTTTTTTTGTCTTAACCTACTTCTTTCATTGGACCTACTACGTTAACTAAAGCTTTCTCTTGTTAAAAGTTCCTCTTGAACTAATCTCAGTGAACTCCTTCCGTGCATGATCTTGCATGGTTTTGTAAGGAGGCAGAGTGGATTGAGTCTTTGGTTTTAAGTGAATTAGAGAGAGCATAGAGTTCCAAATCCGTGAAGGGTTTCCAGAGTATCGGAAAACCAAGGACGAGATCGGGCATTATCTCAGGTGGGCTCCACACCAGTTCAATGAAGGTGGGCCACGGTTGCTATTCACTGATGGGTTCGGATCTATTGCTGATCGTAGATCCAAACGAAAGGAAATCTTGTGGGGCTGCTTCGCAGGAGAAGCACAACAATGCCTGCGCCCGATTCATTGTTGCACAGCAGATCGTAGAAAATGACCAGAAAAGGGGTTCTCGGTTTTGATTCCTGTTACGAAAAGCAGGGCTCTCGATTCTGGAAGGGGCTTGTTATGGTTGATCGAACAAAGGACTTGTGCTTTGTGTATATCTTAGAAGAATCCTCCCTGCAGTCGTCGCTACCCCTGCCTGAGAAGACGACCGGATCGGTGAAAAGAATCAGAGCTTGATCTGTTCGGTTGCCGATATCTCCTCACAGTGACCAGTTGCTACTACTGGTGTCGCTGCCGCGCCCAGCCCGCAGGAGGCGTCGCCCTCCTTTGACGGACAAGCCGTCGCCGCCACCAACCTTTGCCGCTGCTGCCTCCCCGCCGTAGCTGAGGAAGAGCGGAGGGGTGCAGGGTTTCTGGTTACAGAAACTAGAAACGAAGGAGAAGCCTTGATCGTCCAATCCTATTCAGGGTTAGGATAGCTCGGACCTAATTCATCCCGCAACTAGCCCAGTTCACACAGACAGTTCAAGTAGAGGTTCGGGTCAGGTCAATTCCAACCCGCTGAGAAGCCCACCAGTCCAGCAGTTCAATTTACAGATTCAGTTTTCAGGACAATTCTAACCTGACCCATTAATCAAAAGCCCAGGCGCAGATTGCATGACAGGGATGACATCGGCAGTGTCATAGGCATTTGTCAAATAAAGTGCACAAACTTGTTTATACAGTATCTTGACCGTCCAAAGTCCGATTGGATTGAACATGTTACAAACAAAACTATAAATTTGTGAAAAGAGATTGGCCATTCAATAGTCAATAACAAAGTTTGAATGATCGGAGGGCAGAAAATTATTTCTGTAATATCAAAGCCAATCATGGTTGGATTTCAGATCCGTTTTATTTTAGAGTGCTCATGGTGAATAGATTTTCACAGTGGTGCTAACATTGGGGTAGTTTGCAAGTGATTGAGAAATCAACATCACATGGACTCGCAAATAGATTCACACCTTTAGTTCAAGGTAGAATTTGAGGAAAAAATGAAGTTTGCAACATCAATGCAGGGACGTACTTTAGCAGCCAAGGTGGAAATTGTTAGGTTTAGATTTTGTATTTCGGTTTAGCTGGATGGATTTATTGCTCTAACCAATGAACAAATTAGAGGCATGGGCATTTTGGTCATTATACCGGAGCTTTCTTGGTAGCCAAGAAAATAGGGATTATATATTCTTGTAATCTAACTCTAAACTCTGAAAAAGATGTGGCATATCTCTTTCCCATGGGGATTAAAAACACACAGCATGTAGAGTGTGTGAGAGGTGACAACTCTCTTCTCCGTGGTGTTTAGAGTATAACCACCATGTTTGGAAAGAGCTGTGAGAACATAATTGAGACTTGTGATTCATAATAAAATCGAGCAGATGCTCATATCCCGTAGAGGTAACCTTTATTGTAAACCACGTAAAATCTGTATATCGTGGTTGCAAGTTTATGCTCTTCTTTTGGTATGTAATGGATGTTGATGTATTTGCCCAAGATCTGATCCAACAAGTGGCATCCTAACCATAACAATTGGTATTAGTGCTTCCAACATCATAACCACAACAATTAGTATCAATGCTTCTGCATGTGTACAAAATGCAAGTCATACACAGCATCCATGTTATACAAATCTGTTTTTGTATCATTGTAGTGTACAATATTATCTGTAATTTTATACTATGTAGGGTGCTAGTCTACAGGTTACGGCAATTAAATTCCAACTATAGTTCAAATATATAGTGTACGAGGCCTGTTTACAGCGAATGCAACCTATGGATTTGTTTTTGTATGATGCAGTGGCAGCAATGTTATTGGATAGTACTCATGGAGGTTTCAGTTATCAATTTCACATGACTAATTTGTTCCTAATTCTGAGGTAGGGCTCTCAATTTGGATGTTGTAGTGCTCAATTGTTTTTGGTTGGAAGTCTTTTATTACTCCTTCAAAAAAACCCAAAAAAAAAAGTTCCATACAAATTATTTTCTGTTTTTTCCACTTACATCTCCACTTTTCCAAATTCCAATATCCTCAGTCCGTATGGTAAGTTGCACTGTTGAATTCCTTTCTAATTTATAGAAAAAAAAATGTAGGGACTTTCTACTATACTAGTGTACAAGTTATGCATCTGTGATTGCAGGCATGCAGTTCAATTAGTACATCATTAGTGCGGCTAACCTCTAGGATATGTCTTTCAAATAGTACGTAATGTGTGCTGCCATCAATTTATATCATTTCTGTTATCCACGGGTATGAACCTAACTTCTTCTGCCTCATTTATTTATTTATTTATTATGCAGTTCTACCTTGATCGTTACCTTGCCATGAACTTCGATAGTGTTCTTGACGGAAGATTACTGATGTTTCACCGTTTCTTAGATAGGGAAGAAGTTGGTCATGTCAGTATGGCACGTTTGTGGCGGAATAGACATCGTTGAAGACAGAAGTGAGTCTGCGGAGCGACGATGTACATTATAATTCCAGTTTCACGAGATGATGTATGCAGTATAGAAGTTTATCTGTATTTTCATTATATTAACATTGTAAATTGAATACAAAGGATAGAAACAGTTTAACCGTGTAATTGTAATAATGTGTAGAAATGTGTAGAAAAGTTTTTTCTTTCTAAGAAACGTTAGAAGATATATCTGTTTGTTCTTTATTCTATGTAAAGGTGAAGCCTTCAATTTTTGTTTCATGTGGCGCCTGTAGGGAAATAAAGCCAAGGATCTGCGATTAACCACGGCACACACAAATCACATAAGCAAGTAATTATGAAGAAGATGATACACAAGCAATTACGTGGTTCGGCAACCTTGCCTACGTCCACGGAGAAAAGCACACTCTATTCCTTTCTCTCTTTGCTGTGTTCGATATAACTTCACCTCCTTAGGGTTTAAAGTTACACAATCATTAATATATAGATCTCGTTTTCTTGACCACCAAGAAAACCCATACATAATGTCTAAAATATTCCTAACCCTAAACTCTGGTTCTGGCTAACCCAGACGACTGATCTGGATAAACTAAAATACAAGACAAAACTCAACAATCTCCACCTTGGCTTGAATTCCACAAATCCTCAAAGCTACTTTGAGATACCCGGTAATGTCTTCGTCTTCCCGTACCTTACTGAAAACGTGGCTTGAACTTCTCCTTCGTCGACTTTCCAAACACCATCTTAGGTTGCCGAAGTGATCCAGTCCATCTGTTGCCTTCCTTGATAACATCCTTTCAACATGATGACTTCTCACATTCATCTAGTAAAGCAAAAGTAACCCTCCTTTCGACTGCACTTTTCTTTGGGCCCGCAGTATTGAGGATCTGCCGCACTTTGCCTTTAACCTGGTGTTCTTGTAGTTTCGGTTCTCTCCTAATGGCTTTCTTGGAAATGTATGTTGCATCATCTTTCAATTTTCCACCTAACTCTACCTCAACTAACTTTTCCTTTTTCTTTACAGCTGGTCCACCTGTAACTGTACATCCTGCTAACCTGTAGAGACTGTTGACCAGATCACCCTTCATGACGACCATTGCTCCGTTAACCACCTTCATAACTCCACCTGCTATAATACACTTGCAGCCCTTGGAGTCTAAGGCCCCCAAAGAAATAAAATTTCTTCGTAAATCCGGAACATGCAGCACATTCGTCAAGGTTTGTATCATCTCATCAAACATCTTGATTTTCACTGCTCCAACTCCAATGCACTTGGATTCTGCATTGTTTGCCATGAAAACAGATTTACCCTCACAAGAGGTATAGATGTCAAACAGATCTCTACTATAACACATATGATAGTTACAACCAGAATCTAAAATCCAGGAACCTTCAATGTGATCTATACCTTTGATGACCTAAGCAGATTCTACCAAACATACAACCTCGTAGTCATCTGAACTTTCTGTCACACTCGTACTGTCTGAATCAGATTCTGCTTCATTCTCCAAGTCCTTTTTCCGCTTTAGACAATCTTTCTTGATATGGCCTTTTTTTTATCACAGTAATAGCAAGTGATGACTTTCTCTTTGCCCTTCGACTTCAAGCGATTCTGATCTTCTGATCCTTTATTCCTCGATCTAGATCTCCCCCTTCTCTGGTTTGAACCTGATGCTACATTAGTACTTTCTCCACTAGATTTTTCACTGTCACTCTTCATGATCTCACTGGAGAGAAAAGTTGCAGTAAAATCATTTATGCTCAAAGTATCTTTCCCATACATCAACATTGTCACCAAGTGCTCGTAAGACTAAGGCAATGAAGACAAAAACAACAGTGCTTTGTCTTCTTCCTCGAGCTTGACCTCAATGCTCAATAGTTGTACCAGAAGCTTATTGAATTCATTGAGATGCTTCGACAACTGTGATCCTTTTGCCATCTTCATAGAATACAATTGTTTCTTCAAAAGCAGCTTATTTGTTAAGGACTTAGACATGTACAAGCTCTCTAACTTTTTCCATAATTCCAGAGCAATGTTAATCCCCATGACGTTATAGAGAACATCATTATGGAGGGTAAGACGAATTGCACTCATAGCCCTTTCGTTTAAAACCTCCCAATCATCTTTGGACATCTTTTCTGGTTTCTTCGACTTACCATCTAAAGCCTTCTTCAGACCCTTCTGAATCAAGACATCCTTCATTCTTTATTGCCAAAGACTGAAATTGTTCAACCCAATAAACATCTCAATTTTATACTCATTGCTTGAAGTAATTGTGTATCCCAATTTGTGTCTCCTGAATTGCTCCCTGTTTTCTGCCTATCAAACAGTCAACCTCCTCTGTCTGTCTCGTAGATCTCGTCACCACGAGCCCACTAGAAGAAACGGATCTGAAATTCTACTCTGGATGGCTTCGATATCGCGGAAATAATTTTCTACACTCCGATTAGTCAACCGTCCTTGTTAACTGTCAAACTGCCAATCTTTTTCCACAGACGCATAGTTCTCCTCGAAACGAGCTCACAGAACAAAACATGGGGCGAATCTGAGTCCGGATGACCTCGAAATTTGCAAAATAATTCTTGCCGTCGATCTGATCAAACCTGTCCTTTGATCATACTTCTGCTGACGTCGATGTGCTGGCGGACTCTTCCTGCTCTGTCAAACCTGGTCCGAATCCTACCTGACCCGGAACCGAACCTGCTACTCGTAGACCGGGCTTCACCGCCGAACCAGGTCAGGGTGCGACCTGACCCGGAATCAAACTTGCTCTCTAGATTGGGCTTCACGGATTAGGGCTTAACCCAACCCGAACTTGACCCAACGCCCAAAAAAAAAAACATGTGACCTTCTTCCCCGATTGTTATGGTTCTGCAACAGGGGACGACTACCCAAGCCTCGTCTTCCTTGACGTTGATCGGCCGATGGTGGATGGTCTGTGACAACGGTCAGAGCACGGCGGCGCGGCGATGACTCCGGCGATGCAGCGGGGCGGCAATACGGGATGGCGACTGCAACGAATGGTGACAGTGCAGTAATGGCGGCGGCTACAACAGGAGATCCGATCGGTCACAGCGGCGACGGTGCAGTTGAAGATGCAGACGGCAGCCCTCGTCACGCTTTTCATCCGATCAGGCAAGGCAGAAGCGATGATGTTTCCTGTGTTTCCTATTTGGTAAACCCAGAACAGAAAAACACGAAACCCAGATCCGCGGCAATCAGCAGTCTAAACCAACCCTCTCGGTCCAGATTCAATCCGAGCACAATCCTCTCGCCACACAAGCACCACTGAACTACCAAATCCTAGGCTCTGATACCACTTATAGGGAAATAAAGCCCAAGATCTGCGATTAACCACGGCACATACAAATCACACAAGCAAGCAATCATGAAGAGGATGACACACAAGCAATTACGTGGTTCGGCAACATTGCCTACGTCCACGAAGAAAAGCATACTCTATTCTTTTCTCTCTTTGCTATGTTCGACACAACTTCACCTCCTTAGGGTTTAGAGTTATACAACACATTAATATATAGATTCCGTTTTCTTGGCCACCAAGAAAACCCATACATAATGTCTAAAATACCCCTAACCCTAAACTCTGGTTCTGGCTAACCCAGACGACCGATCTGGCTAAACCAGAATACCAGACAAAACCCAACAGTGCCATGAGCCTTGGCAAAAATAGAGCCATGATTTTTTGGTTTTAATGAAATAGAAGTTCTTTGTTTTGATATTAATGTATTAGAAGAACTATTTTTTGTTATTGATGTAATGGAAGAACTATCTTTTTATATTACTATAATGGAAGAGCTATCTTTAGGTATTAGTGCAAACGAAGAACTATATTTTCATGTATGCTACTGGTATTGATCATTACTGAGCAAATCATAAGATTGGCATCAACATATTATTTGTTGATATTAACAAATAATCTGTTGATGCCAGCAATCTATGTACCCATTTATATTGATATCAATATCTTTTGTAATTAGTTAAAGAAGGTTTTGTTTGTTCTCCACGGTGTTCATTAATGTTAACGTCAATATCTTATTCTGCTTCAAGACCTCATTACTACTATTAAAAATAATACCACAAATATCACTTCCACATTGACATCAACATCATATATAAGTAAAACCACATGCATTATACTTGAAGACCATATAAATAAGCCACATAATCTAATGTTACAGGGGCCTCCCCACATAGTAGGTGGAAAGTACTAATTTCTACCCTCCATCTCTTAACTAATGCACTAATGAATGCATGATCTAAATGTATTCTTGAGATGTGGGGTTGCAACTATTCTCAAATCATATTTGTCCTATAAAATTTAATTATCAAAATAAATTAATTTCACATAGTCATTTAAACTAACATTAACATAAGAACAGAGAAAGATAAACTTCGTCTAATTTGAACACGCACCTCTCCATTTCAAACTGCTTTTGAAACGTGTTATTTTCGTTGAAAGAGTAGATTTTCATTTTTCTTTGAAGAATCATCAGTCATCACAGTTTTTCAGATAGGAAACAAAATCCCTTACGTGTCCACCTCCAATCATATTAGAGCAAATAAGTTTGAAAGTCTACGCAAACAAACCACAAATTCAACAAAGAGAACTACATTTGTCGATTTTTTTTTTTTGTTTTTTAAGTTTATAACGACTAAAACATCTGGAATAATAAACACTTACCAAAAGATGAGTGTTTCCCAGGACTAAATTAATTCACAGAATTTTGTAAATGCCATGATATATGACCCAAGGGACACCTAGAAGGAAAATGGATCCAAGAAATTAAATCGTTAAAATGAAGCATCAATCTCTCACTACCAAGAAAGACAAGAAAATCCAACGCATTGATCTAACCCTACATTGCATGCAAAGGAGATCGAAGAATAATCTGCAAGAAAATGCAAAAAAAATGGTTTTGGGAACAGGCATTGAAATGAAGAACGAGATGAACGAGATCAAAAAAAGGAAATTAAAGAGAAAGAAGGGGAGATTCGAGGCTTCAAAGCTTAATCAGTTGTCCAACATGGTAGGGAAATAAAAAACTCCACCACCAAAGTCCGGTTTTTTAGAAGAAGCAGGAGACAGTTCAGGCCGGGCAAAGATAAGACCTACATTTTTACCCTCTTCTTTGCCTGCAGCTGTTTGAACATGTTGACACCGACATAGAAAAGGCAGAATGGGAATAAGGAAAAATGAACTGAAACATAGATTATTGTATTTAATCTCAATGGGCCCATGCCATTGGATCGACAATTCGCTGTTATTAGTCACTAGTGTCTTTTTGTTGCACATGATGATTTGGACGAATACACTCTTCATTTGACTTTCCAAATAGAGTGAAGTAATTTTCAGGACTGATTTCTTAATCTGTCCAAACGAAGTAAAGGCTCTTTCCACACTGGTTGTAATTTCCATCCTAATGCAATGAGATATTGTAAAGTGGTCAAACGCGCTTTCAAACTCCCATAACTTTACATTGATTGATTTGACATGTACCAATATTTAACTTGTCTTTGCGTCTCCACCGTAAAACACTAATGCCACATATCCATGTGGATGGGTACCAATTAGAACAGTGTTGGGTTCGTTTTCCGCTCAGGTCTCGACCCAATATGAGACCTACCCATCTTGAGCACTATGAAGGTGGGAGACACAGCCTAAGCTGCCTTGACTCACATTACGCGATCAAATTCTCCGATATTCCCCAACGATTTTCATAGAATTAGAGTATGTTTAGATATGAAGTAGATTAGAGTAGAATATAATGAAAATTTTAAAATTTAAAATTTTCTCATTTCTTTTAAAAAAAAAATCAAAGTCTTATTACTAAATTATAAAAAAAATTTTATTTTTTATACAAAAAGTTAAAAAAATTCTATATCCGACAACTAAAAATAAAAAGTCACTATAATCCCATTATATATTATTTTTTTTTAATTTTGAATTTACTCTATTTTATTTTACTTTCACCCCCATCCAAATACACCTTTAATATTTAATTGTAAATCCATAAAGACTTGAGCATGGTTTAATAAAAATGCTCGGTTCTAGGGTTTAATAAAAATGCTTGGTACCAATCTTCCTCAATTTTATGCATTACTAATCATGCATACAACATGGATGTGAAATCCTCAACTGTTTAAGCCCTAGTCGGGGGCAGCGAGGAAAAGTTGCGAAACTTGCTGCAAATCTATATTAAAAATGGGTAGTTGTCATCAGGAAATATATATATATATATATATTAAAAATTGGTGGTCCAACATACCCTTGGTGGGGCCATGGCTCAATGGATCAAGGTCCGCAAAGTTAAAAGCTGGGAAAGCCCTTCTCGCTACGTCGTCCTGGGCCTGTGGACACACAAGGGGAGAAAACCCGAAAGACCAACACTGGTACAATACTCTATCCATTCGCATTTCACATGGATTCACGGTGAAGTGAAGTGGGGATTTTAGCTCCTTTTCACCGGAGATTTTGACAAGGGAATCGAGAGGAAAGATCAATTGTAGAGTGTAACCCAACAATCTGGTGATTTGTTTGGCCTTTCTCTCTCTTTGGGTATTTTGAATCAGCTCAGTTACATAACCATATGCTGTTCAATTGTTTCTCTTATTGCAATACTTCTCTATCACTTTTAGGGGGTTTTTTCCAAATGGGTTTTTAGTGTCTGTAATATAGTTTATTAGAAAATGGGAAGAGCCCATTGTGTTAATGTAGTATGGGCATTGCTAAGAGACGGAATTTGAGGCCACAGTCACTTGGGATATTGGGTTTTGGGTATAACGAGATAAAAGGGCAACGACCCATTTGCTAGATGGGTGTCAGAAGATAGAATGTATCCGGGCTCTCTTTCTTTTGGGTATTTTGAATCGCCTCAGTTACAATAATTAGGTGCCTTTTAATCGTCTCTCGTTGAATGATTTTTGCCAAATGGGTTTTTAGTGTAGTTTATTGGGAAATAGGAAGAAACCATCTTGTTAATGTAGTATGGGTATTGGGAAGAGATGAAATTTAAGGTGGGATTTTCTTTTCAGTTTAAAATGAAGCCAACATTGTAATTTCGCATTTAAACTGGTCGTGGAGCTTTATAACTATTGCTTGTACAATATGTGAGGGATAGAAGAGGGACCATCAGACCTTATAATGATATGCTTGCCTAATCCATCAAGGTTACCTATACATGGAGAGTTCATTATATGCTAAGTGGAGTTTGATTAGGAGATATGCAGTGAAGGGCTCAACTAAGAATCTTCCTTCAAGAAAATTTAAGAAAAAAAAAAAGAAAACCAAAGTTGTGTGGCTCTTGACAAAATGTGGGCGTGGTGGGCCACCCTTGGAGACATAGGACCTTACATTCTCCAACTTCGTTTAGATGACTACATCACTATTGTTCTGTTTTTGAAACCTAAACATATGGCACAATGTGGTTGCCCTAGTTTTAGTCACATACAAACTATATATATATATGGGAAATATTCAAGTAATAACTAGTTTTTACCATGCTTTCACGAAAACTATTGGTCGGCCCATGTAACAACCCATCCAAACCGTGCAAAAATAGGGAACCCCTTGATAATCACTAATCCCAAGAATTGGCACCCATCTGAATGGATTTGACCTTTGGATTGAAGATTGAATTTTTTTTAAATATGAAATCATTAAACTCGTGAGCCATGGACGAAGGGGTTATATATGTTATCTATTTGAAACCTAGACACAAGTCTTACTTGTTTAGGTTTCATGTCCTGGTAAAAAACTACTCTTTATTGGAAAGTGAAATGCTGGACTAGGAAAGACTTCATAACATGTAAGCAATTCATGTAACTGTTCGCATGTGAATATCATCAGCATATATCAATGTAAAAAAGAATTTACTTCCACTGG
This sequence comes from Sextonia rubra, assembly GCA_037013555.1. NCBI lineage: Eukaryota > Viridiplantae > Streptophyta > Magnoliopsida > Laurales > Lauraceae > Sextonia > Sextonia rubra. The sequence continues at coordinate 8,380,179 of JASUAD010000007.1, read as the reverse complement.
TCTAAGCATATGCAACATAGCCAACTGTGTCCTCCACAAATCAAACTATGTGATGATTCGTGAGAGGATCATTGAATTTGAGATGCCTTATCTTCATGTATTATAGATGTGTGGGCATGCTGGAACTCTACAAAGGTTTTTGAATTGTATTAGAGTACCCAACTAGCCCTACAATTTTCCATTTCTTGAGTTGGCAAACTGATCCCAATTTGGTGCCTGCCTTCCACATGTAATATTGGCATTTGTGTTTAGTTTATGCAGGCAGCTGCACCACCATTCGTGGAGTGCAAAACAAACAACACCATTGAAGTGTTTGAGCCAATTTCAAATTCAGAGGACAATGAAATTCAATCAGTAGAAATGGTAGAAGCTGAAAATCAAGGTGGTGTCAAACAATATGTCTACTGTGTGACAGAGTCAGTTGTTGTTGAATGTGTTGGGCCTTTTGCCACGGTGCAGTCAGATCGAGATTCTGTCATTGGAGAACAAAAGTCCAGTGAATATGAGTTCATACCATTTGCTTCTGATGACCTAAAACCATATGTTGGAATGCAATTTACAACACAGGAGGATGCTATAGAATTCTATAATGCATAAGCTAATGCATGCGGATTCAGCATACGTAAGAATTGGATAGAGAAGTCCCAAAAAACAAGTGAAATATACCGAGTGGTGTCTTGTTCAGAAGGCAAACGACATGAGAAGTATTCTAAGAAAGTGGACCAAAAGCGATCATTCAGAGTAATCACAAGAGTTGGTTGTCTTGCGATGATCGAGATTGCAACAAAAAGTACAGATTGTTGGGAAATTAAAAAATGTGAGGAAAAACATTGTCATGATTGTGTGGCCCTAACCTGGCCGAATGTCCTATTGCATAGGAAGGTCTCAGATGAACATCTAACTTCTATTAGGAATATGGAAGAGGATTGGACCAGGTAACTATGAAGGCATCAGATTTTCCTACAACAAGAAACTGAAAGTCTTGATTAGGTAGATAGAAATACGAGGAATTCCTTAATAAACAAGATGCCACTGAAATGCCCATCACAAAACAACGTGATGACCTAAGTCAGTTATCGAATAACTTATCAATCATTGGTTCAAAATCAGAGCAGGTTTATGAGTATGTTAAGAATGGTATCAAAAGGTTGATTGAACAAGTTGACAAAATTAACAGAGAAATCGGAGTCAGCATGGGACAGCATGATATTCAGGCTGAACAATTTGCAGCTGTATATGGCATGGAACAAAATGGTAGTCTTTATGAACAGTATGCAGTTGAAGTTAGCATTTCGTGTGAGGGTTCGATGGCACTGTCTTCAGGTAATATCGTGGCACAGTAGCTTTCAAGTGTTCTAGCTGAAGGGAAAGGAACTGACAAATACAATTGAGTCTGCTAGGGTGACTCATGAACATCAATCAGAAATCCGTCCCATAAGTTGATGAAAGGTAAAAATGTTGACCACGTCTTGTTTAGTGCCGCTGTTATGCTATGTTATGAACTAGAATTGAAATTTTTTTCTAAGGAAACAATTGATTCTAGTTGCAAAGTCAGTGGCAGAGGCAGGGATAGTGGATGTGGAAGGGGTAAGTATACTTTGTAACACTCCTGAGGGCCACAATTTCAAAGGATTATTTTAAGAATAATATGTAAGCAATCTAAGAAAGTATGCATATGTGGTTAAAATTTGTTGATAGTTACACTATAATTGCAATCATTCATCAAAAAGGGTAACAATTATCTACTGCTGCTGCTGTTGTCATTTTTTAGACGGAATCTCTAAAATTTAGAGATTGCTATGTCACAAAGATGAACAAATCCGCCGTGGAGCTCTAAGAGATCGAAACCTCAGGAAGCTACAATAGAAAGAGTCCTTCATCTTTGTTACTTCCTTTTATTGACAAAATGAAGTTCACTTTGACACCTTCATAAATAAACTAGTTCACAATGTGTAGTATGTAACTAGATTTCTAAACTAAAGAGGCTGCAGTCTGGATTCTTTCTGTTTCGAGTGTCTCACAAAACTTGTATGCCTAGTAATGGGTTGCAGTCGGGTTGCATCTTGAGTTTATACCTAAAATCTAGTTACATTTAGGGACCACTTGTGTGGGATTGAACTTCTTTCTAAGAAATGCATTTTTAAAAAGATTAGCTTAAGATGGATTCGACATGTTCAACATAGGCTAACAACAATGCTGGTGAGAAAATGTCTCTTTGGAGTCTCATGCCCCTCGAGCAAAATGGGTGGGATAAAGAAGAGATGGATGGAAGTAGTAAAGATACATCTAAAGAAGTGCATTTTATCCGATGATTTAGCCCAGTTAGAATAGAATGAAAAAACAAAATTCATATAGCTAATCCCAACTTAGGTGGAATACAGATGATGGTGATGATGATATATTTTTGAAAGTTGTTAAAATTGAAGAAAAAAAAGGTGAAGATCTGTGTCCTCTTGCTTAGCTGGTTAAGAACACTAGAAAATGAGTCTAAGTCCCTATCATAGCCAAAAAAAAAAAAAAAAAGAAAAAGAAAAAGAAATGAAAAAAGAGGGTAAATGGCCATCCAATGCCATCAGCCTAGTAAATCAAATCCAAATATAATTCTGAGTCATGGCTGCTACTACTACACCTTTTAACTTCACACCTCAGCCTCTTTAATAATCCTTTATTGCAACTCATTTTACCATGAATTCCTACAATTTCAATTCCATGCAAACAAATAGACCCATACACATTTTATTTTTGTGGTCACTTCAATCATTGAAGTATATATGTGAGCCCAGAAGATTGAATGATGCGCTTTGTTCACTGATAAGCAGCGAAGATAAATAAAGCCCTCAATTTTGTGTTTTCAGACATGCAGCGCCCTCAATTTTGTGTTTTCTGACATGCAGATGAAGCTCTCTCTCTCTCTCTCTCTCTCTTTCTCTCTCAAGTTTAAGTGTGTTCGACAGTTGGATGCATGGGATGTGCACTCTTGTATTCACAATTGGATCTTTATTGACCCTATGAATAAGAATTGTCCATAAGGTTCGAATATTTTGTCAGCCATCAAAATGGGTTGTCTCCGCTATTCTGTGATAAGTAGCAACTCAATTTCATGAAATCACCAATTAAGAATTTCCTGCTGTTAAGAATATTTTATGGCATTTATATCAGTCCACCCTAATCTGTTTCAATGTGTACAAGTTGAATGTTCAAAATTGCTAACCGTGCACCTAACCAACATCCACTGGCAAATGATTGGAATTGCGCAGAAACCATACCATATAACTCCCACTTTATAATTAAACAATTAAAGGAGTTCGAAAATGTCAACGTGATCCCAACCCAGAAGTTAAAATAGATCCACCCCAATCCTTAAGGGATTGGGTTCAGGTCAAGTTGCTGAGTCAGTGCAATTAGTCAGGTAGGGTCAGGTTAGCAGGTGGAATGGCAAGGATGGAGTCAAACCCAAACCCAACCCATTTATTAATCAAAGTTCTAAAATGCCAATCCAAACAGATGGCTTTGGGTTGAATGGCAGGTTGGGTCAGGAAAAATAAATCTCTAATTTCATTTACAAAATTTTACACCAATTCCATGCTAGTTCAACAAAGGAGGCAAGGTAAACATTCAAATGTGCATAGTTTCTCATGGTTGTTTCTTCCAGTGGCAGATGAAATAGTTTGAGTCCAAATCGCTTCCATCATTCTCATTCCCAACTTGCATCTGGGCATTAGAGTGTCTATTAGCCTGGATAATACTTAAGTGGATACTAGCCTCTTTTATCAATCTGTAATCAGGCATGCTAGCATTTCAAACAAAACTGCAACCATGGCAAATTTTATATAAGTTTTGATGGTAGCAACTTAAACATAAGTATGCTTACATTATTTGATTTATAAAACTCGGCTATAAATACTTTCAGGATCCTCTGATTAAATCATTGAGTAGCCTTTGCTTTCTTCATATTGCTCCATGAACTCATCATTGAACTTCTTGAAGCTGGACATGATTGCAGGCATGTCTTCTTCGGCTGGTAAGATGGTAGTTCTTAAATGAAAGACCCTGAACAAGAAAGCAACTGATAAGATGTACCACCTCTAAAATTGTTACAAGGAAAACTACATTAATTCTCCTTGTTTCTCAAATATTGATCTAGCGTTTCTCTAATACTCAAAATTGGGTTTTCCCATGATTCCGAGAACCTGAAACTCCTTGGCCGGCTTAATCCAAATTGTACTCAGGCCAACTAAAGACGGATTTGGAATACTCAATCAAAATATAACTGAAAAGCCCTATAGGAGCCTATCTTTCATCATCAAAACTGTACAATAAAAGCACCCCAAATGATTGCATCTTTGAACTCTTGGAAGAGTGGATGGTTATCCATTTTGTGGTGCTTGTGTCCTGGGGTTGGGGGGGCAGATATCGGACTACAGAGTGATGCCCCTCAACTGACATTTGCAATCAGCAGCCAGTGTCAGTAATGGTTTGGGACAGGAAGAAAACAAGTATAGCATGACTTGTGATTTTCAAATTCCACACCACAACAAATGCATGGCATAACTGCAGCTGTTCCTTTAGCCAAATGCTCAAAATGCTGTCCATGTAGGGAATTAGACTACCCTCAATTGTTTCTGGAAAATTACATCTGCTGGGGAGCGATAGAGAAAATTTAATACATTAGGCAGGAATATTTTACATTTGTGCCTTGCATTCCAAATAAACCAGTGCCGCTAGGCATCTGTTTACACTTGACCTGTAACACGCGAAAAGGAAACTCTACTGAGCAACTTTTCAAGACAACCAAACAGACCTGTTTCTTGTGAGGGGAAATCAAGAGGGGCAAATACCAAAAGTACTACCATGACATATTGACATCAATTTTAGAGGCCAAAAAGTTCCCCATTCAGATATTTGGGAATTCTATTTTTAATGAAATTTCCGAACACCAAAAAAACAGGAAGATTTTTTATGGTTCCCAAATAGCAAGAAACCAAATGTAATCCTTAATATTTTCTGTTTCTCTTGACAGTAACAAAGAAGAGAATAAGTTCTCAGAGCAATTACCCGTCCTTCTGGCCAAAACCTGAACCAGGTACTGTTGAAATGCCAGTCGCTTCCAAAAGCTTGAGACAGTAGAAAACATCAGGGACTTTTCCAGCCTTCTTGGCAGCTTCAATTGCTTTTGGTGGCAAGCGTATTTGTGGGAAAGAATACATGGCTCCTAAAACAATTGATCTTAATGTTATCATAGTATTCGAGATTAAGGAAACATTCAAGTTTTAATGAAATTGTAAACAGAAACGAAGTACTAGTTCTTTTTGTTACCTTCTGTAAAATTACAAACTACATTTCTGCAGCTGTTAAATCCATCGGTCATTATATGCGCTCTCCTCCTCAGTGAATCAAGGACCGCCTTTCTGCATATAAATAACTAAGACGCATTATTGTGTAGATCTCAGAACTCAGTAGGCAATCCTCCAAAAGTATATCAATGTAGTTATTGATTCATGTAAACCAGCAGCAGCATTAAGACATGGAACAGATAATCATTTTTCTCAGAGACGACGAATTCTTCAGTTACAGTTGGGCAATAAACTAGAACAACTAACAACCTATTCTCATTGCAACATGTGAAGGTTGAATGTATTTTTCATTATATCTTTTTTTTTCATAGTAGTTAATCACACACACACATATTTGTATATATATATATACACACACTATTTTGGTGAGAGACACTTACTTTTTTAGACCTATCAAGGTCAAAAAGGTGTATGATGTGTAATAGTTTTGTTCTTTTACACATTAATACTTTTCAAAAAAAGAGTGTGCCTCGCATATGCACATGAATATTTTCATATATATATATGAATTAATTTGGGTATATACAGGTTAATTCAAACCAGAAGCCATTTTTGTAGGCAAACAACATTGAAAAGTTTCGAAGAGATGAAAAATGTACATATAGTTTTCCATGATTTAGGAGGTTCAGAAGACAGTGTAGAGGGAAAGCATCCTGAATGACTGACTATATTGAGACTGCACAAAAAATGCATGAAGAAATAGTAACTAGTGTACAAATTGTGTAAGGAGAAAATTGAGTTTCCACTATCATTGGCCTCCAACTTAATTTCAAACTATACTGACAAATGGTGATTTAGAGCAAAATATTGGGATACATTTATGAGATACAGAGCAACTATATGCTGAGTCCTACTCCAACAGAGAATAATGATGCCTTAACATCTGTCAGAAGATCCTAGCACCAATAACTTAGAGAACCTTTCAGGATTACAAATGAATAACTAAGAGAGAGAGAGAGAGAGAGAGAGAGAGAAGGGTGGGTAAAAAAATCTTCTAAATGCTTTATAAAGGCATCCCATTGTTGTAATTTAAGGGATGGCTCATCCACTGCATGATCAAACAGGTGACTGGTCCGGATCTTGTATGTTCGTACTTCAATAGCACAAACAAGTATAAATAGTTATAGATATCATAGATTTAAAAATAGTTATTGATATCATAGATTTTGTTTTTAACGCCCAAAAAATAGGGAAAAAAGGTACCAATGAAAATAAATAAAAAAAAAGAGGTAAAAAAGGTGAGATTTCTTTGTTTATAGTTGTGCATTCAACCATGAACAAATGGAAAAAAGTAAGATAAAAAATTGAGAAAATAATGAAAGCAATCAAGTCTTATATGATTAAGTGGCTGTTGATGTCAGCCATCTGTACCTCTCTGTTACAAACTTCAAGTATGAGATATCGCCTGCTTTGGGGGGATTAACCATCAGCCCTACCTGCTAAATTGAATTAGTAATTATGCTCTCAAATAACTGATCTATTGAGTAAAAAGGGAAACATATCCATACATCAACGAATAAGGCTATGTTCCAAGTACAGTGAAAGCAAACAACCATTTTGCAGAGGGGTTGAGATTGTGGACAGTATCCCTATTTTTAGAATTGATATAAACCAGGTCAAAAGATTTCTTTTTCTCTGACTAGTACACACAGAACTTGACTTACAAATATCTGCCCGGCTACATTTGCACAGGCTGAAATGGATGCTATTTTATAAATCTCTTCAACTGTCTGCGTCAGATCAAATTGGAAAGATAGAATCAGTAGTTTTCACAAAGTGTTAAAAAATCATTCTACTGGAAAAACCCGGAGAAAATGTTTATTTATTTGGTTCAAAACATATAATGGGCAAAAGGAGCATAAATGTTCACACTTGTGTAGGGGTGTAAAATGAGCCGTGCTAGCACAAATTAGCTGGCCAAGCAAGGACGTGCTGTGCTATGCTGTGCCCAGGCCAGCTAGGTCGTGCCATGCTGGGCCGTGCCATCCCATGGGCTAGCCTGGGTAGCTCAATGTGCCCTACCCTCCTAATTATTTAAAAAAAGTATATATTGAAAGGAACTTAGGAGGACTTAGAGAGCTTAGAGAGAGCTTGGAGAAAGAGTGCTTGAGAGAACATCAACGAGTGTTGAAAAATGAGTGGAAATGGGGTGTTTATAAATCTCCTAAGTGTTGAAATGACATAAATACCCCTCATTTGACCTTCTTCTTTTTTTTTTTTTTATATTATTGTAGGTGTAAAACTGTCAAGAAAAAAAAAAGCCCCTTTGTTTTTATCATTTGGAGGGCTGGCCAGGCTAGATAACCCTAGCCCAGCACGACCCATCCATTGAACATGTCAGTGCCGGGCCATGTCGTGCCTGGGCAACCCAGCCCAATTTACAGCCCTAAAGTTGAGCTCAATAATTGATAATATTCGAAGGCCAACTTAGGATACAGATTTCAAACAAAATTGGTTTGTTGTAAATCAAAATGGGAAAAATGCACTTGTCAAATGAAGCTTGGGGTAGAATAGTATTTCCAAGCTGATCATTTTGGCCAATGGCCATACCTTTTAATTATTTTTTTTCTTTTTCTTTAGTTTCTTCCAAAGTTATTAAAGAGAGCCATAAATTCAGAATCCAACTATTGTGAATTGATAAAATAATAAGATTTGGTGTTGGATGATCGTACAGGTACTGTGGTTCTCTAAAATACAAAGACGTGAAATGTGAAATAACATTCTTTGCACAATCAGATAAATACAGTACATCCACAACCTGTGAATAATAAAATATATGAGAAACAAAGGCAGTTAAAATAAGTTACCCGTGCAGGAATGTTGGTCATCTCAAAGTACCCTCCACGCTGTCCACATTCTCCCAAGTATCCTTTTGAAACAGTGTGGAAAGAAACAAGCTGGACTTCCTTGCTTATGGGTGGGCCCATGTCCAACAAAATCTGGCAACATTTAGCTTGGTTAGCTTTCAATTTTCTACCACAATTCAAAGCCCAAACAAACATTTCATGAACTCGCGAAAGTCAGAACTACACCTTTCTTGCACTTATAAAGGGGCTCTCCTCCTGATATATATTTTGTTGGTAGACTTCATCTGCGAGTAGCACCAAGTTTTCTTCGAAACAGAACCTTAGTAGCCCCTTTAGATCAGATATGCTCAAACACTGACCAGTAGGATTTCCAGGGTTTATAATTACCATAGCTCGGACCTGAATATAAAAATACATGGTCCATTGGGTAAAAACAGACAATTGTACGAAAAACAAAAATATGGCAGGAATCATCAAATGAAATGTAGTTGTGAGTTATAGTCCCTGTTTCTTTGCAACGATTTAAAAAATTTTTGTTTGGAGAATTTCAGTTCAAGTAGTGCTACCAATCAAAAAAAGAGTGGGGAAAATTAAGTTAATATCATGGGGTGAACTTATTCCCACAAAATTCAGGATGATATACAAATATCATAAATTTGGTTCCCTGAACTGCATCAGTGCCTAAATTTACAGGAAAGATGAAGGCACATCCTGTTTTTATGTATCCACACTACTATATATGTATCTTGATGTATAGACAACAGGAGTCCTAGTATCTCACACACCAAGATGGTATTCTAAATTTTTAAGGCTTGCCAGCCATCTTGCTACGGCATGTTTTTTACGGAACTCGCAAAATGGACCCATGGATGGTGCAGCGGAAATTCTGCCACAGGTTCTTAGCAAGTCCGAGGTATATATTCTTGGGTTAGTTTATATTTTCGATCTCAGGTAAATGGTACAAGGCTATGATGATGTCGAAAAAATATTTAGATGTACCTTTGAAGACAATTTCTTGAATAACTGGTCAAAAATTGAAAGTTGAAAGCATGTTTTTACAACCTCCTGGCCAAGTAAGATCAATGATCTACACAGATATTGACTGACAACAATGGATAACGAGAATATATCTACTACTTCAATTTTATGTGGCTTTGTCATTGCCATAACCATCATGTGCCCCTGTGGTATCCACACTGTTTTTGAGGCATCATATGATCCCACACAACGCATTTTCAACTTCCAGATCACCCAGAACACAGGCATAGCAAAATGGGAAACCATCCACTTACCACTTACTAGCTAACGACACTAACATAAGTGAAACAGCCAGATCAGCCTCTGCTGGTTGTCATATAATGTGACGCATAGAAGGTATAATTGCAGTCTTGATAAATTTCAGTTTTCTAACAAGTTCCCATGTAGTTGGTCAAGTTTTGAGAACTATGATGCGTACCCACTCTCTCTTTTTTACCTTACATATGCAAGTGATGCCTGGAAAGGCGCACTTACAGTGATTCCTTTAAACCGAGCCTGTGCAACCGACTGCCGTAAGTTATTGACATCAGGACTCCAATTTGCAGTCTCATCTAGGTAATAGGGGACAAGTGAGCCCCCAAATAAAGATATTGCAGCTGAATATAGTGGGAAATGTGGAACTGGAACAAGAATCTGCCAGTAAAAGCACAGAATGTCAGTGGAATACAACCACGTGTAAAGAGGAAAGGAATGTTCACTACAAGGAAGCACATGAGAAAACTGAATCATGTTTTAAAAGACATTAAAGGTGAGTGCCTCAAGGCACACCTCAAGGAGAGCAACAGACTCAAACAGTTAAAGCTGTCCCTTGAGGTATATCACCGGCATGGCATATACTTCAAGCTGGGAGGCAAGCATGGAAGGCTTCCTCTTATATGGCAATGGAAGACGCAATCTTTATTATTTTTCCTTTAAAGAATTTTTTAAAAAAAAAATCAAGAGAGTTGCTCTGATATTTTTTACGAAATAAAAAAATCAAGAGAAAGACTTCTTCTGTTGTGAAATTTCAATGGCAATGAACCAGAAAAGTTGTTTAAATTTGGTGATTCATGTTGGTGGTTCTAAGAAATGAAGCACAATTAATCATTAGGAGTGGCACTGGATCCTTCTTACCAACTTCCCAAAAGATCCGACCTCGAAAAATAATAGTTGGAACTGATAAACGACTGGATCTGGATTCACGTCAATAGATCTGGACCCGGTAGTTGATCCAATCAGATCTAGAAGTGATTACTAAATTACATGAATGGTGATTATGTACATGAGTGTGAGTATCAGGTGCAAGTGTACAGCAAAAAGTAAAGACCAGGGTCTGAACATGAATCTGTCTTAAATTCAGATATGAATTCAAGGCTGGATTCTCAATGAATAATCAGATTTGGGTCCAAATCCTACGTATAAGTTATGTGTGGCATTAAGATGGACCCTAGATAGCTATTCAGATCCAGATCAACCACGGGTTCGGGATGCTTGTATACCTAACAATTATCCCTTGTTAACTTGTAAGTTTCCTATAATTTTTATTTTCTTTTATATGTCCCTCCTTCTAATGAATAACCTTTACTGGTCAGAATCAAGTAACCCCAGGCGAAAGGCCAAAAGTCTGAAAGTTGGGAGGTGAGGGATACCTTGGATTATCAAAAAACAAAATTAATTTTTATTTCTTCTTTACTTTTCATAATTTTAAAATTTTGAAAATCTGTGATGCTTATAGATCACCTGACTAGAGTGCCAAGCTTCCCTCATCTTCTTTCTAAAGGAGTGTTTGGATGTGAGTTAGATTAGAATAGAGTACAATGAAAATTTTGAAATTCAAATTTCCCTTCTTTTTTAAAAAAAAATTCAAATTTCTTTCACTCTTTTAAAAAAAATAAAAAAGTCATCACTAAATTACAAAAAATTCTCTACTAATACAAAAAGTCACAAAATTTCTATATTAAGCAACTAAAAATAAAAAGTTTTCATAACCCAATCATGTATTATTCTTTTTTTATTTTGAATTTATTCTACTTTATTTTACTCTACCCATATTCAAACACACCCTGAATAATTACTAAGAAATTTTAATGACCGGCAACCCTACATACCCCATCCTTATCATCACGAATAATGGTATTCAGGATCTGCATCACTCCTTTGCTAGCACCATCCGTGAGATATATAAGCTCTGGATTACTGTATTGAATACAATGAACAAAATCAGCTGATATTTTCTCTAGAAATTAAGTACAAAACATATCCCAATTTGTAAAACGTGAAGGAATGTTCTTAGCCTTCACAGTGTCCAGCAACCTTGGATATCCATCACGCATTTCGAGGAACTCTGCCACTTCCTTCCGTATTCCCGGTAGGCCGCGAGAGTCACTATATGCACCTGATTGTCAGAAAAACGTAGACCATCATGTTAGAGCCACATGGCATTTACATGGATGGAAAAAAAAAAAAAAAGAAGAAAATGAATATATGGAGAGAAATAACAATCCTCTTTTCTGCTTTTTCACAAAAAAGGATACGAGGATTGACATTATCAAAGATGGACACATAAGTGTCTAGTTGGGCTGAGTATCCATTCATGGGAAGTTAAAAGGGGATGGTGGTAGTGTATGTGTGACATCCTGGAGTCCCACATGGACTATAGAGAGGAAAGTGAATGGGCTATAGAGAAGAAAGTGAATGTGTTTATATATAGAGCTTGCACCCTTACCTTGCATGAGGTTTTTTGGTGGGTTGAGGCCCACTAGAAATAAAACCGTGAGGCCTATGGGCCAAAACGGACAATATCATGCATGCGTAAAGGGTGGGGCGTTACAAATGGTATCAGAGCCGACTCTCGATTAGATCGAGTGTGGGTCCCTGCCATGGCCTGGTGCAAGTGGGCGAGTTCATATATAGGCAGGCTAAGAGGGCTGGCAGGCTACAGGAACTGGCAGGCTACTGCACAGGGACGTGCAACTCTAAGGGGGGTGGATTGTGACATCCTGGAGTCCCACATCGACTATAGAGAGAAAAGTGAATGGGTTTATATATAGAGCTTGCACCCTTACCTTGCATGAGGCCTTTTGGTGGGTTGAGGCCCACCAGAAACAAAACCGTGAGGCTCATGGGCCAAAGCGGACAATATCATGCATGCGTGAAGGGTGGGGCATTACAATACGCCCAAGGATGGTGAGATTACGAATTTTCCCTGTTCTCGGAGAGAACCATTTTATGGGGTCCAACGGAATACATGTCAATCAATGAATGTAGAGAGGTGGGAAGTCTATCTGTGTACAGATAGTGGATGCGCCCAAAGATCAAAATTACCAGATTAATAAAGATACATTGTTACAGCCCAGAGATCAAATAAGCATATGAAAAATGGGCTTTCAATCAAACTGAGAGTAACAATTAGATAAGTGCCAAATTCAGAGGGGATGCATGCCAAACTGCCACTTCATAGGTGTTAATAAGGGTGAATGTGGTAGATTCACCATAGGTTGGTCCATTGGGGCCCACAAACTAGTTATTGCAGAACTCATGTAAGGATGGTTCTCAAAAGTCATAACAAATATTTCATGTATGTGTGTAGCATAAAGATCTAGAAGGCCACCCGGATGCATGCCAATTATAGTGATCGGGTGATAGGTCGGATATAATATAAATTACTATTGGTCCAAAAATGGCTAGATGAGATGATAATAATCATTTATAAAGATGTGCAAAGTTTGACAGATTTACAAAGTGTAGCCCTTTCAGTAATTCAATCCAAAGGGAAAAAAAAAAAGCAGTTTAACGTAGATAGAATTTGGATGCTCACCAGTACAAGGAATTTAGGTATGATGTGGGTTTGGACTAATCATAGGTGGGCCAAATGATATGAATATCAATTTCTATACATGCAAATGATCTTATCTGAGTGCGTAACTTGCAATCCTTTTGAGGGAGAAACTATAGTAACTATGCCAAACCCTTCTCCTATGAATTAGCAAATGCCCGGATTTCACTCAATTAAAGTAATATGAATATCCACTGTTGGACAAAATCATGCTAAACTACAACCATTATTTATCTATGGTTATCCAATTTGGGGTATTTTTTCTTCATCCCTTATCTACAATGAGACCCTTTTATTTCACTCCACAAACTCATCCTACAATGCAAAAGGCAAAAAATAACGTGAGCATAAAAGGGCTTTTATTTCTTTTCATGCACTCTACATAGCCTTTTCCTTCTGAAAATTGCCACCTTTCCTTCAACAATTGCTAACACTAGAAGCAAATGAAAGCTTACCCAATCCACCCAACGTCATTGAAAGATAATGCTTAGCTCTAGCAATAGCATCTACCGGGAATAGAAGTCCCACATTGGGATCATCTAATAGAAACGGAGCTTGGCAAAGTGCTATCACCTGCACAAAGGTATTTTCCACCTCATAACAAAATTGAACAAGAAAAATTATCTAAAACCAAGGATTAGCATAGGCCAAAGTAGCAACAAATACGCAGAAAACTCTCTTTTATTATGATCTAAATTTTCTGGAATTCAGCGCAGAAAATCATCAAATATGTAGAAAGCCTTTCTCCGATTCTTTCAAACACAAGAGACTGAGGATTGCAACTGCTTTAGGAAATAATGTCAGTGGTACAACCTGGCGTGGGAATGTCAACGGCTTCTGTCCTAAAGCATGAGGATTGCCGACATTTGTAAAAATAATCTGTGAAAAGAATTTGGATAAGTAAGATTGCAAAATCATATATGAGGAAAATGTTCAACATATTTAAAGCAATCCAACCCTTTTTCTCTCTGCTATTTAACAGCAGTAAAAAGTAGACAATTCCAGTCATTGGATAAACATAAAATGTCACAACGCTGATAAAATGAAAAACGTCTATACCTTCTTCCCCCCCTTTTGAAGTTCTGAAGCTCGGAGATATAATTCGCCTCTAACAACATTTTCAAGTTTCTTCACTTTCTCATTTAGTGACTCATAGTCTAACGCCTTTGGTGACATGATGGGTAACCTGAAAATTTCCAAGTACAGGTCAATTAGTATATTAACTTTTGAAAAAGATTGTTTGAAGATAAACATGAATGTAATTAGTTTCAATAAACTATGTATGTATTTGGAAATATGTGATGCATGTATTAATTATGTACCTAGTAGTTGGTGATTCATGTACTAAAATTTAATTAGGGGGATGAATCTATGTAGTGGAAGGTCCTATAAATATCCTATGTAATCATAAGTTCAAGTTAATAATTGAGTAATACACTTTGAGTTGTTCTCCTCCTCCTAAGTCTTCTATATTTCCAACAAGCTGGTATCAGAGCCCCATTATTGAAAATGTCAAATAGCAATATGATCTCCTTCCAAGTTCCAAAATTTACAAAAGACAAGTTTGATAATTAGTGCATTCGTATGAAGGCACTACTTGGTGCACATGATGCGTGGGACATTGTGGAAAATGGCTATGAGGTTCCCAAAGATCGATCTACTCTCACGCAAGCAAAGAAGGATCTTCTTCAAAGCACTAAGAAGAAAGATCAAAAGGTTGTTTCTCTTATTCATCAAGCATTGAATAATGTCACTTTTGAGAAGGTTTCTAATGCTACCACAGCACAACTATTGTGGGATATGCTTCAAGTTGCCTACAAGGGAAAGGAGAAGGCAAAGAAGGTTCACCTCCAAAATCTACGAGGTGAATTTGCAGCTGTTCAAATGAATAAATCCGAGACGGTGTCAGATTATATTTCAAGGGTCCCAGCAATTGTGAACCAAATGAGAAGGCTTGATAAAGATGTGACTGATTTAAGGGTGATTGAAAAAAATCCTTAGATTAGTTAGTGAGAAGTTTGATCATGTGGTGACGGCCATTGAAGAATCAAAGCACTTGGAAGAGATGACAATTGAAGAATTGAGTGGATTGTTAGAGGCATATGAAGAGAAGCTTAATAGAAGAAAGAAGGAACCTGTGGAGCAGGTTCTACAATCAAAGCTCACCTTGAAAGACAAGGAGGAAAAAGGAACCACAAGCTATTGAGGTCAAGGTCGTGGACGGGGTAGAGGCCGAGGTTTTGGTACAGGAGGAAGAGTTTTCCAAAATTCATCTCAAAATAGAGATGGAAATTTTCAATCCACTTCAACAAGAGGACGTGGCAAAGGAGGAGCAAGGCCATATCAAAGAAGGTATGACAAGTCACAAGTCAAATGTTACACTTGTCATAGCTATGGTCATTATTTGTGGGAATGCAAAAGTGGAGATGATGTAAAGGCAAATCTCTCCCATGAAAAAAAAGGAGAAAATAATGACGAAGTGGAGTCAACTTTTTTGATAGTTTGCAAGGACTTGCAGTAAGGAGAGAAGCATTCTTGGTATCTTGATACTGGAGCTAGTAATCACATGTGTGGGAAGAAAGACTTGTTCGTGGAGCTTGATGAGAAAGTTGGTGGCAATATCACTTTTGGTGATTCCTCCAAAATTCAAGTAAAGGGGAAAGGTAAAATCTTGATACATTTAAAGGATGGAAGTTACCAATTTATTTCAAATGTTTATTATGCTCCAAATACCAAAAGTAATATTTTGAGTCTAGACCAATTTTTAGAAAAAGGATATGTATTTTTCACAAAAGGTTACAGCTTGTTTTTGAAGAATGCTTCAGGAAAATTGATTGCCAAGGCACCCATAGCAAAGAATCGTCTATTTTTGGCTATCCATACAAGTTGACGCGGCTAAATGCTTGACGTCTTGTTATAAAGACTCCTCATAGCTGTGGCATTTGAGAGTTGGGCACGTGAATTTTGGTGGACTCAAAATGATGGCCAATAATGGAATGGTGAAAGGCTTGCCTCCTATAAATTAGCTTGATCATCTATGTGAAGGATGTCTTCCTGGTAAGCAATCAAGAAAGAGCTTTCCAAAAGAGTCTCAATCAAGAGCTTCAAGGCCATTACAATTAATTCATGCCAATGTATGTGGGCCGATCATTCCAAGTTCTTTTGGTAAGAACAAGTATTTTTTCTTGTTTATTGATGATTTCAGTAGAAAAATATGGGTGTATTTTCTTAAAGAAAAATCGGAGGTATTCAAATGTTTCTAGAATTTTAAAGCTCTTGTAGAAAAGAAAAGTGAACTTAAAATCCAGGCTGTGCGACCAGATAGAGGAGGCGAATTCACTTTCAAGGAATTTCAAGAATTTTGTAATGACAATGGGATTGGCCGATTTCTAACTACTCCAGGATCGCCACAACAAAACGGTGTTGTCAAAAGGAAGAGCCGGACAATTCTCAACATGGCAAGGAGCATGATGAAGACAAAGAAGATTCCAAAAGAATTTTGGGCACAAGCTGTCGATTGTACTGTTTATTTGCTGAATCGAAGTGCAACAAAAGCTATAGCCAACAAGACTCCGCTTGAAGCATGGAGTGGGAAAAAGCCAGCAGCATCTCACTTGAGGGTATTTGAGTGCATAGCATATGCTCATATTCTTGATGAGAAGCAATCCAAGCTTGAAGACAAGAGTAGAAAATATGTGTTTGTTGGCTATGACTCAAGAACAAAAAGCTACAAGTTTGATGATCCAAGCCTTGGGAAGGTGTTATAAGTAGAGATGTGGACTTTGATGAGGCAGCCACATGGGATTGGCAAGTTCAAGAAGAAAGCTATGATTTTCTTCCTTTTTTGGAAGATGAAGAAGATAACAACAAAGAAAGGCATGACATCACCACTCCCCCACCATCACCAACACGTGGTGATATTGCTCTTTCTGAAGGAAGTTCAAGTGAAAGGCCTTTGCGCACAAGAAGGCTTGATGATTTATATCGAGAAACTGAAAGAATTGATGATACAACATTTTTTTGTTTTTTTGCATATACTGAGCCCATTGATTTTAATGAAGTAATAGAAGATGACAGATGGAGAATGGCTATGAATGAAGAAATAAGTGCTATTGAGAAGAACAATACTTGGGAATTAACAACTCTTCCCAAGGGACCTGCTGCCATTGGAGTCAAATGAGTGTTCAAAACAAAGAAAAATTCAACAGGAGAGGTGGAAAGATACAAAGCAAGGCTTGTGGCAAAAGGCTACAAGCAACATCAAGGCATTGATTATGAAGAAGTTTTTGCTCCAGTAGCCCATTTGGAGACTGTGAGGTTAATTATTTCTTTGGCAGCTCAAAACAAGTGGAAAATTTTCAAATGGATGTGAAGTCGGCCTTTCTCAATGGGTCTCTTGAAGAGGAGGTTTATGTGGAGCAACCTCCAAGCTATGTTGTGAAAGGGAAAGAAGGCAGGGTGCTGAAATTGAAGAAAGCTCTTTATGGGCTAAAGCAAGCACCAAGAGCTTGGAATTGTAGAATTGACAAATACTTCCAAGAGAATGGCTTTATCAAGTGCCCTTATGAACATGCTCTATACAAAAAGGTGAGTGACGATGGAATTTTGATTGTTTGCTTATATGTAGATGATTTAATTTTTATAGGCAACAATCCATTGATGTTTGAGGAATTCAAGAGAGCAATGAACCATGAATTTGAGATGACAGACTTAGGACTTATGTCCTATTATCTTGGAATCGGAGTGAAGCAAACGGAGGAAGGCATTTTTATCTCACAAGAAAATTATGCAAGAGAAGTTTTGAAGAAGTTCAACATGAGCAATTGTAATCCAGTCAATACTCCAGTGGAATGTGGTATGAAATTGTCCAAATATGATGAAGGTAGAAAAGTAGATCCAACTTTGTTTCGAAGCCTAGTTCAATATGATGCATAAGGCCTGATATATTATATGGAGTTAGACTGGTTAGTTACTATTTGGAGGTTCCAACAACAACACATTTGAAAGCTGTGAAGAGGACTTTACGTTATATCAAAGGTACCCTTGATTTTGGGTCACATTATTCTACCTCTAATGATTTTAAACTTAGAGGTTTCAGTGATAGTGATTGGGCTGGAGATATTGATGATCAAAGGAGCAGCACTGGGTTCGTCTTTTACATGGGTGATACAGGTTTCACTTGGAGCTCAAAGAAGCAACCAATTGTTACTTTGTCAACTTGTGAAGTAGAGTATGTTGCTACTTGTTCTTGTGTAAATCAAGCAATTTGGCTGAGATACTTTTTAAAAGAGCTTCACTTTGCACAAATGGAGCCTACTAAAGTTTGTGTTGATAACAAATCAACCATTGCCTTAGCCAAGAACCTGCTGTTTCATAAGCGAAGTAAGCACATAGACGCCAAATATCATTTTGTGCGTGAATGTGTCGCAAACAAAGAGGTGCAGCTTAATTATGTGAAGTCTCAAGACCAAGTTGCAGATATTCTCACCAAAGCTCTCAAGGTTAATACTTTCAAGGCTTTGAGAAGCATGCTTGGATTGAGTAAATGTCATGTTTAAAGGGGGTTGTTTGAAGATAAACATGAATTTAATTAGTTTCAATAAACTATGCATGTATTTAGAAATATTTGATGCATGTATTAATTATGTACCTAGTAGTTGGTGATTCATGTATTAGAATTTAATAAGGGGGATGAATCAATGTAGTAGAAGGTCCTATAAATACCCTATGTAATCATAAGTTCAAGTTAACAATCAAGTAATACACTTTGAGTTGTTCTCCTCCTCCTAAGTCCTCTATATTTCCAACAAAAATAGCTTGCGAATTTTATTCATTTATATATAGGTCAGAATCTAATTATATATTAAGCCTAAACGATGGAGACAATGCTAATTATGGGGGTTTGATGTTGCACAAAGATTGTCCACTCTCTTCACCCCCCTTCACATAGAAGATCAAAGATCATTCAAGTAATTTGACATTGACTTGACATTAGTTTCATAATGCATCAGTCTACAGAATTTTCTATCTAGAAGCTGTCCACTGACGTCTTTAGGATTTTCCATATTCTACAACCTGCTCTTATAATTTTGCATGGCCTTTTAGAAAGTTCTAACGCTCTTAAAATTTCCATTTCAGAGGGAGAGAAAGAAGAGAGTACCAATTCCAGTACATTTAGTGAATCCCTTCAGATATCAACTTTGTAATAAATTATCCCCAAGTTACCACTGTAATATATCCTCTCCTCAAACCCTTTTCAGAGAGTATTCATTAATTGTACATTAAAACAATTACAAAAAGGGCTTCCCTCTAGGAGGGAACAACAGAATTAATGTAATGCTTTTTCACTGAAAAGTTAATGGTTTTATACTAAAAATCCATTTTTCGTGCATTTGGTACGACAAGTTTTCATGTAACTACTTTTTCGCCATGTCAGAATTTTCCTTAGTAAAGTTGAAAATGGAGTTCTTATGGGGGAGCTATCAGAATTCTATTTCTACATAAAACTTGCCCCCTTTATAACGTTATTTCCTATTTTACTTCCTCATCTGCAAAGCACAACACTACTTTTCAATAAAGAATTCACATCCACACCAAACAAAATTTGTACAATTTTGTCAAGAAAAAATAAATTGAACCAAATATGAATTTTGCACTTCCGCGGAACTCCCTTTCCGAGGTATCCATTTACCATGGAAATTGCTATATAGCAATTTCCTCTTTTTGTAGAAATGATCTATATACAAACATACCCTAACATTGTCACTTACTACTTACATCAATGATCATGCTGCAGAATCATCTTCTGCACTCGATTCTTATGCAAAATGTAGAATCCTAATTTCAATGGTCTGATCAAAGACTCTTCAAAGAGTGTCCACATGTGGATGTCAAAAAATATATTTTTTCTTCCACATGAGTAAAATCATTTGTGTTAGTCAATGCAAAGGAACTACACCACACCAATAGATTTGGGCATTGGCTTGGAGCTTCATTAGTGCATAACAATAATCTAATTAGTGATTACTAGTAACTCTAAACCACAAAAAGTAGCCTTTCACTCTGTTGACACAATAAAAGAAAAACATATATATATATAGGAGAATGTTAGTATACATCTATTCCTTACCATAAAGTGAGGGACATTTGCACAATTAGAAATATTCATGTGGAAAAGACAGAAAAGTATATGAAAAGGAGTAATGCTCATGTATAAAAAAGAAAAGCCATGTAAGCATCCCTTACCTTATAGTGATAGAAATATACATAATAATATTCTTCATTTATATATATATATATATATATACACACATGGAAAACTTTTGTTGAGCACCTGGTGTTAAAACACTAGTAAGGCCCAACTTATTATCCATCCAAGTGAACCATAAAACAAGTATCCTTCGTAATAGTCACCAATATCAAGTTTGGCACTCATTCAAATAGATTGGACTATTGGATCGTCTTACACTCATTTTGGATGGTGAAACTTTATTAGACACTGATCAAATGTTGAGGATAATGATTTGAACCTCTATTGATATAAAAAGGGTTGGTGGTGAAAAGGGGAGGAGAGATCTTTCAATCCCCCCAGTCCCATCCCCAAGTAGGGCCCTAGTAGACCCCCATTAGAAAGCAATGCTTACCACTCAGCAAAGGTTATATATAATATTAATATATATATATATATATAGAGGGGGAGGGGGAGGGGGAGGGGGAGGTTGAACTTTCAATCCTGCGCGGTCCCATCCCCAAGTGGGGCCCCTAATAGGCCTTATTAGAAAGTGGTGCTATATATATATGGAAAATATTAATATGCATTCATCTCTCACCATAGAGTGAGAAACACTTCTATATTTGAATATATTAATGTGCAAAAGACAAAAGGCTATATGAAAAGGAGAAATACTCAAGCACAAATAGGGAAAGTGATATAAGCATTTATCACCTAATGGTGAGGAAAGGATGCATACTAATATTCCTCTATTATATAATAAATATATATGTATATGAATATTACTATGAATAATTGTAATGCTTCACCCAACACATATGTATGATATTATTCGCTTTGACCCATGGGCCTCATGGTTTTACTTTTAGTAGACCTCAACCTACCAAAAGGCTTCATGCAAGGTAAAGATGCAAGCTCTATATATAATCCTAATCACTTTCCTTTCTATAGTCAATGTAGGACTCTAGGATGTGACAATAATAGTGTGGTTTTCATTCTTTATATGTGAAGATTCTTCTTTTTCATAATACCATAAATAAATTTTCCTCTTTTGTTCACAAATCTTTCCAAATATGCATAGTAATTTTTTGGTGAACATTTAAAGCCCTATTTCTTTGCAAGAATTCAAAGAATTCTCATATGGGGAATTCCAGAATTCCCAAACACAATGAAATTCCTAGATACTTCCTTGTACTTAAGCATCCAGGTTTTTCAGCAAAATGAGAAGGAAGTGAAATTCTGAAGTTCCCAAAAGTTGTTTATAACTTTTCAGGTAGGTGAAATTCTGAAATGCTTGTAAAGACTTTTGAGGTAGGTGAAATTCTAAAATGCTTGTAAAGAACAAGAAATTTGGACATATCAGGAAACAAGATGTCATATCATACCCCAAAAACCCCAACCACATAAATTCCTAGTAGGAATTCTTGTAAAAAAACAGGCCCCTTTTTTTATTAGAATTTTAAGAATTCATGTCTAAAGGAATTTCAAATCCTCCAAAAGCTGTTCCCTTAAGGTAGAATTTTAAATCCTTATTCTTGGTGGAGCATTTGAGATTCCAAACAAATGCATACAAAATGGAATTTTACAAATTCCAAAAGGGTTATTTGAAACTTTTTATATGGTTGGAATTTGAAATTCTAGTGATAAAAATACTGCATTTTAAATTTCAAGGGAATAAGTTGTCACATCATGTCCAAGAAATCCATCATCCCAAGTTCCCTTCAAGGGTTCTAGTAAAGAAACAAGCCCTTAGGTACACTTTGGGTGTTAGGCCTGGCTTTGGGGACCGAATTAGGTACTATAGTAGTTACTTAACAAAAAGTCAGGGACTATTGAACAAGCATATGCTAATGGATACAGTATGGGGGTTGAATGGGTAAACATTAGGGGACTAGTTTGAATGGGATTTGAATGGGGATTGAGGAACAAGGCTTGGTACCAAACTAAGATAGGTTCAGGAGTCCGGACTAATTTGGATGCGATTTGCAACAAGTATTCTAACAGCAGTAAGCTTACACAACTGTTGAGATATTGGGAGATGGTTAGTGGTTTTGGATATGGGTTTGTTGATAGCTGTGGGTTTAGGGGCTTAATTAGGGATGGAATTAATTAATGTAAAACTCAAGGTTATCCTAACTGTGACATAATCAATTCACAAGCTGCTGTTGCGATACTGCAGATTGTGCAGGGAATTTATGGAAACTCTACGACTGTTTCAATCACAGTTTCAGGGAATAGAAGTCAGTCCAAAGGAATCTTTTTTTCTGTATGCATCCGTGTGTGTGTGTGTGTGTGTGTGTGTGTGTGTTGTTAGATTTTGTGGACTCAATCCATCAGTTGATGTAATAAATTGATTAATTTCTTTATTTATCAATAAAATCATGCTTTGCTTTCATGAGATGAATGTTATTTTACTACTTCATGCACATGACCAATACGTATGACATAATGGTTCATGAGTTGAACCGGGTCCCATTAGTATATTAGATGTGATATATGTGCATGGATGAGATCCACACACGGGAGATATATGTCACAAATCTTATGCTTAAAATAGCTTCACAACCAGTAATGAGATTGGGCATCTCATTTGATAAGGTTGCAGCACTTTGATCACTATGAGATAGTGTGATTTGTCTCAATCATCAGAATGTAAGATTCTGGATCACGGTGCTGGTACATTGGATGTATTGAAGGACCATGAGATGCACCTTATGGAATTCCGTCTCAATAATAAGGTATGCTCTCATAATTCCCTAGCAATAGGCTCTCAATCCTGAGACATTGACGAACTCAAGTTTCTATCTATTCATTTGCTTTGAGTCACCAATGAGTGAGGCCGACTATAGGTTAACACCTCGGTGTCTTGGGTATATGGTAGTAGAACTGTGGGAACGTTGAATGATCAAGATGGAATCTATCTCTATTATCCCCTTGTGCCAATTAATGGATTTGTCATTAGTAAGTGCGCACCCATCTCAATTAAGAGTTAATTGGATGGTACTGATGATTACTGTGATTAATTGGGGCTCAAGGATAATAAGATGTGGAACTTAGATTGGAAGAGACGAGTTTATTCCAATTGATCCACGGATATTGATAGAGGGGCCTACTTGTGGTAATTGGGAAGTTTAGGGTCTTCATTGTAATTTATTCCTAAGACTGGAGTTCAATTGCATTTATATAGTGGTGTTATTTGCAATTAACTGTGGGCCCGGATTGCACATGAGATGTGGGGTCGCGGTGTTCCAGTTGGAGCCAGCTTTCTAAGGAATCCCTAGTGGTCCCCACGCTAGCCCAAGATATTGGAAAACACCAATCCGACTTGGACTCTAGAAATACGAGTTTGGAAAGGAGAAAGTTGCTAATTGTTTTGGAAGTAAGACTTCTATTTCAATTAGACAAGGGAGAGATTTGGAAGTCTATAAAATATCCTTGGACGTCCAAAAGAGTCTCCCTCACGCCCAAAAACCCTTTCGTGCAAGAGTTGCACGAGTTACTCTCCTATCCTCTCTTCTAGTTCCTTGGAGTTTCGAGTTGGGAATTTTCTCCTGAAGATTCCACCATTCTTCTCGAGAGAAGTAATCCAATTCGGGTCATAGCGTGGAAGGCTAAGAGGTCTTGAAGAAATCCATTAGAGCACTGCGGATCTCCAAAGGTATGATCTACTTCTTCTATGTCGTAGATTATTTTGGATGTCTAGTGTTGGTAGAATTTTTTACTGTACATGGTCACGAGATTGAGGGTAACTGTAAGGACCCGAACCCCCACTAATCTTAGTTACGTTAATTAACCTTGTTTTATATTGATTAAGACTTGTTGAGGGTTAATTCAGTGTGAATTATTGGGTTTGGACCCCACTTAGGTAGTTAAGGGCATTTTAGTAAATTTTTCTTATGCCTCTAGGTTACCCCGTCCATCTCCTTACGTGTGATTCATCGCGTAGATCATCTTTTGTGTTGAGCCCGAGTTGATCCGGACTCATCTTAAGCCAATTGGAGCCCTTCCGGACTAAACTGAAAATTCTAGAAACAAGTGGGCTAGTGTGCAACTTCAGGAAAAACATGTTTCAAAAGGGGAAACTAACGTGCACTCTCCTTCTTCCTCTCTCGTTTTCTTGGCTGGAATCTGGTCTGCTGGGTGTCTTCTTCTCACCTTGACTTCAATCAAGTATGGTGGGCCTTTGAGGGTGTGCATGCACAAGGGATGGCATCCACCCACGTTCTTCTTCCCCATTGACCATGTTCCATTACATTCTAGTGTAAAGTGATCTCTCCTCCAAGAGTGATCTCTCCTCCAAGTTACAACAATACAAGGTAAGGAATAGGTTCCATTTCGTCTTCTTGGGTTTGTTAGGATCATAGGGACTTCGTTATTGACATGCATGTGGATTCTTCCACATTTTGGGCCTATGTGTAGAGAACCCATTAGAGAACCCATTACAGTACTGGGAGCTTCCTCTGAGCATACAGCAAGAAGGATCTAGGAAGGCCTAAACACGGTAACAAGGCAAGTATTAAGTTATAGGTACTGCATGCATGGTTGAATGTGGATGATTTGAGTTAGTTCTTGCATTTCCAATTCCCAGCCACTTCAATGCTATTGTTTTAATTGATACAAATGAGGTGTGAATCAAGTAGGAATGATGGAGATGGGATACTCTCACTCTCAGGAGTACTTCAGTTGAGCTTCAGAATTCCCGTATAAGCTAGTGCTGTAGTGAGCTCGTACAGAAAAGTGAGCTACAGAACTGTCTGAGATTTTCTGAAGCTTACGGCGAAGATACGGCTAAGCCGTGAGCTCTTACGGCTCAATGTCCAGAGAGCAGTAAAATGAGGTTTTGTACTACGGCTCACTTACGGCTAAGCCGTGAAATCCACTACGGCTAAGCCGTACCCAGCCCGTAGCCTAGCCGTAGGTCTTTCTACGGCGAACTTTCCAGAGAGCTCACAGAACCAGTTCCTTCTACGGCCTGCATACGGCTGCACCGTGAGATACCCTACGGCTAAGCCGTAACCTCCCCGTGACCCAGCCGTAGGCTTAGCACGGCTAAGCCGTAGGCCAATATACGGTTGAACCGTAACCCCACGGAAAAATCCGGACGACTGTGACCCCCTCTCGGCTAAGCCGTAACCCTGTATACGGCTAAGCCGTAAGAACCCAGTGAACGTAAGATGTTAGGAGTCTCGATGATGTTGTAGGGCTTTAGTCATGGTACCCTCTATACCCCCCTTTGGCCATTGGTAATTATACGTTGGAATGAATGAAGGATTCCCCAATGGTAAGTCATGGATGTTGGCATGAGAAGGGTGTTCCGTATACACAATGTAATACCCAGACGCGGTAACACAGCGACACCGAACATCTCATGTGTACCTCGTACTGAATGTCCTTGGGGAATTAGGAGACTGCTTCATCTAAATGCAATCATATCATATTGATACATAACACTACCTTTGACATGACTGTTATCGCATTCACTTCCTCTAACAAACCCCGAGGCAATTCAGACCTGAGCTTCTAATGAGTGCGTGTCTGACAAGCCAGAGCTTCTATTGAGTGTGTGCTTGCTAGCCAAGGGTGTAGCGGAGGCTCGGGCCTTGTAGCCTACCTGCATGTATTTCGTTTAAGTATTCGTTGTTTCATGACTATCTATTTCTTGTATATGTTATGATTGTATGATTGACTTCGAGTCGGCACCACTTGGCTTCTGCCCTTTGGGTATTATATGTCACCACTGCAGTAGGTTTACGGAGGGGTTGTCGACGCTCCTCGGGAAGCTAGCTTGATCCCCTAGCGACCCATACGTTATGTATGCTCCCTTTGGGAGAATAGAGCATCGTGGTTGCCAATCAGTATGTATAACACTAAGTTTCACTCATGCATCATGTTTAGTGATTGTTCTTGCTAATGTATTTTGTTATATTAATTCCTATGCTTAGTACTTGCTTAACCGTCGTGTTAACAGTGTTACCCTCGGTATTGCAGATTCAGCACCCGCTCCCGACACGAATGCTGACGCGGCCCCGGAAGATACCCCAACGGTACCTCGGGGTGTAGGTGAATGGATGGATGGCGACGTTTACTACTAGCCATCCTACGGAGAGCGTCTCTTCAGGGAATATTATGTTGAAGACTTGTGTATCACCTTAAGGACTGATTTTGGGAACGTATTTTTAAGGACTATAACACTATTGTATGTAATTATGCTCTAATAGACTATGAACTTTATGTGCTCTTGATGATTATTGAGTATTTCACAGGTTCTCGATTATGATAGTTTATGTTTGTACGTGTGTCAGCTTACCTCACACGTTCCTGTGGAATCTCCCTTGTAGGAATTCGTGCAAACTTCTTCAGGGCACGGATTTCTACGGGATTACGTATCCACGCCCTGGGGGCCCACTCAAATCCCCAAATTCCCGGGATTGGGGCGTGACATACGTAAGTAATGGTATCAGAGACATTTCAAGAAGTCACTTAAAAGACTTAGCAACATTAGGAAGCGTGGTGAGGTTCCGATAGATCCGTTTAAGTGGGTTTCTATTATAAATGATAACTATGGTATGACTGTAGTATGTATGTATGTGCATTTATTAAACATATATGATTAATGACCATTGTGACTGCAGAACCATGGCGTCTGGATCCGGTACGAACAACAGCTCCGGTGATAATAACCGTAATAATATTGAGTTGGACGGCGCTGATCCTCCACCACAACCTCCCCCACAACCCACCTACAATACAGAGGAACGGTTTATGATGTTAATGCATCAATTGGCAGCTAGTAACGCCAATCAGGCCGCCATGCAGTTGCAGATGGCCGCCATGTTGAACCGACAGGATCAGCCAGGAGATCCCAACTCCTTGTATGAGAAGTTTCGAAAAAGGGGAGCAACAGAGTTTACTGGACATGAGGATCCGTTACAAGCAGATGAATGGTTTGTCCACACGGAAAATGTTTTCGATACCTTGACTTGCACATCTAGACAGCAAGTGGTCCTCGCAGCATCCATGTTTAGAGACGTCGCGGATACATGGTGGAAGAGTATCCGGGACCACATGAGGACTATGCCGGATGCTACTGTGTGGGAAGCCTTTAAGAGGCAGTTTCGGAAGAAGTTCATCCCTGACCATGTTACTCGCAAAAAGAAGGCAGAGTTTCTTTCCCTGCAGCAGAACCTCATGACCGTTGCAGAATACGTGCATGTATTCAGCCAGCTTTCTCGGTTTGCTCTAGACTTGATTGATACTGAGGAAAAGAGGGTGGAAAGATTTCTGGAAGGGTTAAGGCCTGCTATCAAGGGACATGCCACTGCCTTTCAGCGTCCCGTTCAATATGATGATGCAGTAGCCAGGGCTTATGCAGCGGAAGAAATTGAGAAGAGTCTATTCTTGGGGGAGTCTAAGAAGAGTGCTCCACCTTCGGGGAAAGGTCAGCAGTACTCTAAGAAACAGAAGGGAGTTGCTAGCAGCACGTCCCGACCAGTTTGTGGTGCATGTGGGAAGGGTCACGAGACTAGTAAATGTTGGAGGGCTATGGGAGCCTGTTTTGGCTGTGGCTCCCTGGACCATCGCTTGTCCGAGTGCCCGAGAAGGAAGGAATTTAGCCAAGGCTATCAACAGCAGCAGTATCAGCAGCCCCCTCCTACGCCTAACCGACAGCAACAGCAAGTGAGACAAGGCCAAGGGCAGACACGACAAGGCCAAGGGCAGACACGACAAGGCCAGGGACAACAGAGACAAGGACAGCAACACCGACCCCAAAGGCAAGGCCGCGCTTATGCCTTGACACAAGAAGAGGCAGAAGCGGCAGAACATGCGGTTGTAGGTAAGGTTTCTGTTTGTGGTATTGAAGCTAAAGTGTTGTTTGATTCGGGATCTTCACACTCCTTCATCTCACCTCGGTTCTCTAGTAGGATACAGGAATCGCCAGCACAGTTGCCATATGTGCTGAGCGTTATCACTCCGGTTGGTAAACGGGTAACCTGTGATGACTATTACCCTGGTTGTCGAGTTCTCATCGGAGAAGTTCTTCTCCCAGCGGAACTTATTGTGCTACCCATGCACGACTTCGATGTAATCCTAGGCATGGACTGGCTGACCAAATATATGGCCTGTTTGGATTGCTACCGTAAGACCGTCACCGTAAAGGTGAGTGAAGATGGTCCAAGTGCGGTGTTCCAAGGTGACAAGAAGAGTTCGAACACCAGATTGATTTCAGCACTTCGAGCGGAACGATTAATACATAGTGGTTGTGAGGGCTATATTGCCTTCATCGTAGAAAAGAAATCACCTAAGAAGTTAGAAGAAATACCTGTGGTTTGCGAATTTCCGGACGTATTCCCGGATGAAGTACCCGGCCTCCCACCAATCAGGGAAGTGGATTTTACTATAGAGCTGGTACCCGGTACCGCTCCCATATCTAAGGCCCCATATAGAATGGCCCCGGCAGAGCTACGTGAACTGAAACTGCAGTTACAAGAATTATTGGATAAAGGGTTTGTTCGCCCTAGCACATCTCCTTGGGGAGCCCCAGTTTTATTTGTGAAGAAGAAGGATGGCACCCTTAGAATGTGTATTGATTACCGGCAGTTGAATCAAGTGACAATTAAAAACAAATATCCACTGCCTAGAATTGATGAATTGTTTGATCAGCTACAAGGTGCAACACATTTTTCGAAGATCGATCTTAGGTCTGGATATCATCAGCTGCGAGTTAGGGACCAAGATGCATCAAAGACAGCTTTCAGGACGAGATATGGGCATTACGAATTCTTGGTTATGCCTTTTGGATTGACAAATGCCCCCGCAGTGTTTATGGCCTTAATGAACAAGATCTTCTCATCCTATCTTGATCAGTTCGTAGTAATTTTCATCGATGATGTTTTGGTGTACTCCAAGACCAAAGGCGAGCATGCGGAGCATCTGAGGACCTCTCTACAATTGCTAAGGGACCACCGACTGTATGCTAAACTGGACAAATGTGAATTTTGGCTGGAACAAGTTGCCTTTTTAGGGCATATAATTTCTAAGGATGGGCTGGCAGTAGATCCGGCTAAGATTGAGGCTATAACTACTTGGCAGAGTCCCAAAACCGTTGCAGAAATTAGAAGTTTTGTTGGCTTGGCCGGTTATTATAGAAGGTTCGTGAAGGACTTTTCCAAAATAGTCGCCCCTTTGACTAAGTTGACACGAAAGAACGAACCATTTGTGTGGTCCGCTGAGTGTGAGTCGAGTTTCCAACTGCTTAAGGAGAAGTTAACCTCAGCCCCGATCTTATCCCTGCCAGAAGGGAGTGGCGGATTTGTTATCTATACAGATGCTTCAGGGATTGGGCTAGGGTGTGTACTCATGCAGAATGGAAAAGTAATAGCATACGGATCTCGCCAATTGAAGGAACATGAGAAAAACTATGCCGTACATGACTTGGAATTGGCTGCAGTGATCTTCGCGCTGAAGATGTGGAGACATTACTTATATGGAGAGAAATTTGAAGTCCATAGTGATCACCGTAGTCTCCAGTATCTGTTTTCGCAGCATGATCTTAACATGAGACAGCGCAGGTGGTTGGAATTCATAAAGGATTATGACTTTCCGATTAGATACTTCCCTGGAAAAGGGAATGTAGTAGCTGATGCTTTAAGCAGGAAATCCACCACCGAGTTGGCAGCCTTGTGTGGTGAATGGTCCCTAGTGGAGGAATTCCGAGATCTGGACGCGGAAGTTGAATTCGTAGATGATAAGGTCATGTTAGTGGCTATGTCAGTCTTCGAACCCACCTTGATTCAGCAGATCAAGGAGAGACAGTTTGAAGACCCGGAGTTTGTCAAGATTCGTGATCATATTTCTGAGAAACCGGACTTCAGGATTGTAGATGGCGTGTTGTACTTCCGAGATCGGCTTTGTGTTCCAGGAGTTCAAAATCATAACCTAAAGAGGGCAATTATGACTGAAGCACACCATGCTCGGTATTCCATGCACCCAGGGAGTACAAAAATGTACCGGAATCTACATGGCAGGTTTTGGTGGAATAACATGAAGAGGGACATAGCAGGCTTTGTGGCCAAATGCCTTACCTGCCAACGAGTGAAGGCTGAGCACAGGAAGCCTCCCGGTTTGTTACACCCTCTACAGATCCCTAAATGGAAATGGGAGAATCTGACGATGGATTTTGTTTCCGGACTACCTCGAACAAGTAGACACCATGATGTAGTGTGGGTGATTGTCGACCGACTAACAAAATCAGCCCACTTTATTCCCATCAAGAAAGGGATGAAATTTCAGGAAATGGCCAAGATCTTCATTGATGAGGTTGTACGGCTACATGGTACCCCGGTCTCAATTGTATCCGACCGAGATAGTAGGTTCGTGTCCTCCTTTTGGCAGTCTTTCCAGACGTCTTTAGGCACCAAACTCAGTTTTAGCACGGCTTACCATCCTCAAACAGATGGGCAATCGGAACGAACGATACAGACCCTGGAAGATATGCTACGAGCTAGCGTAATGGATTTCGGAAAGGAGTGGGATGAGCACCTCTCCTTGTGCGAGTTTGCATATAATAACAGCTTTCACGCGAGCATCGGTATGGCCCCATTTGAAGCCTTGTATGGACGAAAGTGCCGTACGCCAGTTTGCTGGGAAGAAGTTGGGGTTAGGAGTTTCCATGGACCCACTCTGGTAGCGGATACAGCAGAGAAAGTACAAAAAGTACAAGATAGACTGAGAACTGCACGATCACGCCAGAAGAGTTATGCAGATAACCGCCGCCGGCCCCTCGAGTTCCAAGTGGGGGACAGAGTTTTCCTAAAAGTTTCCCCAATGAAGGGTACTATCAGGTTTGGCCAGAAGGGTAAGCTTGCTCCTCGGTTCGTCGGGCCTTTTGAGATACAGAGTAGAGTGGGAGACTTAGCTTATCGGTTGGAGTTGCCACCCTCGCTTGCAGGAGTCCATAATGTGTTCCATGTGTCAATGCTCCGGAAATACCTCCCAGATCCGTCACATGTTCTTGAGTTGGATGATGTACAGGTACGGCCTAATGTGAGCTACGAAGAGAGACCCCTTCGTATCGTTGACACTAAGGAACAGGTGCTGCGTACACGAACGATCAAATGGGTCAAGGTGTTATGGAATCACCATGGACAGGAAGAGGCCACTTGGGAACTTGAAGATCAAATCCGGGCTAAATATCCAGAGCTACTACCTAAGGTACGTGCATTCGGAGGACCGAATGATCTTAAGTGGGGGAGGATGTAAGGACCCGAACCCCCACTAATCTTAGTTACGTTAATTAACCTTGTTTTATATTGATTAAGACTTGTTGAGGGTTAATTCAGTGTGAATTATTGGGTTTGGACCCCACTTAGGTAGTTAAGGGCATTTTAGTAAATTTTTCTTATGCCTCTAGGTTACCCCGTCCATCTCCTTACGTGTGATTCATCGCGTAGATCATCTTTTGTGTTGAGCCCGAGTTGATCCGGACTCATCTTAAGCCAATTGGAGCCCTTCCGGACTAAACTGAAAATTCTAGAAACAAGTGGGCTAGTGTGCAACTTCAGGAAAAACATGTTTCAAAAGGGGAAACTAACGTGCACTCTCCTTCTTCCTCTCTCGTTTTCTTGGCTGGAATCTGGTCTGCTGGGTGTCTTCTTCTCACCTTGACTTCAATCAAGTATGGTGGGCCTTTGAGGGTGTGCATGCACAAGGGATGGCATCCACCCACGTTCTTCTTCCCCATTGACCATGTTCCATTACATTCTAGTGTAAAGTGATCTCTCCTCCAAGAGTGATCTCTCCTCCAAGTTACAACAATACAAGGTAAGGAATAGGTTCCATTTCGTCTTCTTGGGTTTGTTAGGATCATAGGGACTTCGTTATTGACATGCATGTGGATTCTTCCACATTTTGGGCCTATGTGTAGAGAACCCATTAGAGAACCCATTACAGTACTGGGAGCTTCCTCTGAGCATACAGCAAGAAGGATCTAGGAAGGCCTAAACACGGTAACAAGGCAAGTATTAAGTTATAGGTACTGCATGCATGGTTGAATGTGGATGATTTGAGTTAGTTCTTGCATTTCCAATTCCCAGCCACTTCAATGCTATTGTTTTAATTGATACAAATGAGGTGTGAATCAAGTAGGAATGATGGAGATGGGATACTCTCACTCTCAGGAGTACTTCAGTTGAGCTTCAGAATTCCCGTATAAGCTAGTGCTGTAGTGAGCTCGTACAGAAAAGTGAGCTACAGAACTGTCTGAGATTTTCTGAAGCTTACGGCGAAGATACGGCTAAGCCGTGAGCTCTTACGGCTCAATGTCCAGAGAGCAGTAAAATGAGGTTTTGTACTACGGCTCACTTACGGCTAAGCCGTGAAATCCACTACGGCTAAGCCGTACCCAGCCCGTAGCCTAGCCGTAGGTCTTTCTACGGCGAACTTTCCAGAGAGCTCACAGAACCAGTTCCTTCTACGGCCTGCATACGGCTGCACCGTGAGATACCCTACGGCTAAGCCGTAACCTCCCCGTGACCCAGCCGTAGGCTTAGCACGGCTAAGCCGTAGGCCAATATACGGTTGAACCGTAACCCCACGGAAAAATCCGGACGACTGTGACCCCCTCTCGGCTAAGCCGTAACCCTGTATACGGCTAAGCCGTAAGAACCCAGTGAACGTAAGATGTTAGGAGTCTCGATGATGTTGTAGGGCTTTAGTCATGGTACCCTCTATACCCCCCTTTGGCCATTGGTAATTATACGTTGGAATGAATGAAGGATTCCCCAATGGTAAGTCATGGATGTTGGCATGAGAAGGGTGTTCCGTATACACAATGTAATACCCAGACGCGGTAACACAGCGACACCGAACATCTCATGTGTACCTCGTACTGAATGTCCTTGGGGAATTAGGAGACTGCTTCATCTAAATGCAATCATATCATATTGATACATAACACTACCTTTGACATGACTGTTATCGCATTCACTTCCTCTAACAAACCCCGAGGCAATTCAGACCTGAGCTTCTAATGAGTGCGTGTCTGACAAGCCAGAGCTTCTATTGAGTGTGTGCTTGCTAGCCAAGGGTGTAGCGGAGGCTCGGGCCTTGTAGCCTACCTGCATGTATTTCGTTTAAGTATTCGTTGTTTCATGACTATCTATTTCTTGTATATGTTATGATTGTATGATTGACTTCGAGTCGGCACCACTTGGCTTCTGCCCTTTGGGTATTATATGTCACCACTGCAGTAGGTTTACGGAGGGGTTGTCGACGCTCCTCGGGAAGCTAGCTTGATCCCCTAGCGACCCATACGTTATGTATGCTCCCTTTGGGAGAATAGAGCATCGTGGTTGCCAATCAGTATGTATAACACTAAGTTTCACTCATGCATCATGTTTAGTGATTGTTCTTGCTAATGTATTTTGTTATATTAATTCCTATGCTTAGTACTTGCTTAACCGTCGTGTTAACAGTGTTACCCTCGGTATTGCAGATTCAGCACCCGCTCCCGACACGAATGCTGACGCGGCCCCGGAAGATACCCCAACGGTACCTCGGGGTGTAGGTGAATGGATGGATGGCGACGTTTACTACTAGCCATCCTACGGAGAGCGTCTCTTCAGGGAATATTATGTTGAAGACTTGTGTATCACCTTAAGGACTGATTTTGGGAACGTATTTTTAAGGACTATAACACTATTGTATGTAATTATGCTCTAATAGACTATGAACTTTATGTGCTCTTGATGATTATTGAGTATTTCACAGGTTCTCGATTATGATAGTTTATGTTTGTACGTGTGTCAGCTTACCTCACACGTTCCTGTGGAATCTCCCTTGTAGGAATTCGTGCAAACTTCTTCAGGGCACGGATTTCTACGGGATTACGTATCCACGCCCTGGGGGCCCACTCAAATCCCCAAATTCCCGGGATTGGGGCGTGACAGTAACGCATCCTGGATTGGGTTTTGGTCTTATGTATAGTTGATCCCTGTGTCAAGTGGATCAAAAGTTTTGAAAATCTATCCACGAGACCCACCTACTTCTAACAATTGGTATCAGAGCCATACCTCATCTCTAATCATGTTAGATCAGTAATCTTGTTCTAATCTTCGCATGAGATGTGAAGAGGATAGAGCAAGGGCTATGATCGGATCAGTGTTTATTGGGTTTGCTTGCTCTCGTAGTAGATACATGTTTGGAAAGTCACAAAAGGTTTTAATCATAATAGGAGGATGATAAGATGCCATTAAAACATACTGAGATCATTAGAGGTGATTGGGTACAGCAGGAGCCGAATCAGAAAAGAACCCAAATTTCTGGGTTAGTCAGGTCGGTTAGTCAAAGTGACCACTATGGCTATAGAGGTCTGTTGGCTAACCGTAGAGACCAGATCGACTAGCCGAACCTAGGCAGAATCATCTTGTTCTTGGTCTGAGTTATTGTTGTTTTTTTTTTTTTTTTTTTTCGGGGGCGCTGCCCCTTGGAACCCCGCGAGCTGACCGGGCAGCTCGACCCCCGCCGGGGGCGCTGCCCCCGGACCCCCGTTGCGTAGGGGGTCTTGTATCGTGGTGGCAAAATATTTGGCATCTTATTTTTCTATTGTGGTTTGGCAACCTGGTTTTGTGAGATGCATTGTTGTATGAGATACTAACTTGCAGGTGATAATGTCCTCTCCATATGACCCACATGTTTTTCTTTCCTTTTAATTATTGGTTTATTCGTGGCTAAGTGTAAAGGGCATCATGGTCTCCTTGGTTTCCCGTGAAAGGGCAAGGCATGGTGAATTTCCCTATAGCCCTTTTATTTCCATGTTTAGACTACCATGTCAGTCTCATTATAGAGACATAGGAATTTATGTATTTTTAAAATTTGTAAATTCTGGAGATGTCCGAAACAAAGAAGGAAAGAGAAGTTGGACTCCTAATCAAAGAGTTTGAAGATTACCAAAAGGTGTTTTGGAGATGCCCAAAGAGTTTGAGGAATCCCAAAGTTTTAGAAAGTCTAGAAGTCCAAGAAGTCTTTTCCGCCTGGGTCATGTGGAGGAGAGGACTAGTCTTTTGTTATAGCACTTTCTATTTATGGATGAATGCTTATTTTAGAGTATTTCCATATTTGATCCAAACATAGCAAATTCCAAAATTGGTCAAATCAAATTAATTTTTGGAAAGAGTTCTAATTAGAGTTGGTAGGCCCATGAGATGGATCTATTGGTAACACTAATTTTAGAAACTGGGCTTTCCTTAAAATAACTTGACTTGGAACCAATCATTGGTCTTATCATGAGATGAATATATACCTATCTTTGATGGACCCATACACCTATAAGGAAATCCTCAACTCTAAAATATTAAGTGGGAGCGGGGCATTTCTATATATATAAAAATCCCCATGGTTTTCCACCATAGGTCCATTGTAAGGAAAGTATTAGCCTTGCGCTATTTTAAGAATGGCCATTCCCCACGGAGGGCTTGTATTTATCTGGATACTGGATATGGATCTCCTATGGATAGTGTTGATGAGACGGGGTGGGAGCCCACTCCCCAAGGAGGAGCTACCCACAACAGTTGTCATGCAATGCTAGTTGGTGGGTCACACTTAACTAAAATAATGATGTAGTATCCCTAAGGATTTGCCTCATGTATTTTAGAAACCAAAGCTAATCGGGAGTCATACATTATTTGGTATGAGATACCTAGATTGTAATGAATGAAGGGGATCATGGATAGTTAGTCTTAATCTCAATTTTGACCAACTTTGATCCGCACCAGTCTAGGAGGTATTTGCACTCCCCAAGGAGGCATACCCCGCAGGATTGGGATTCCGATGTATTCTGAATTTTGTGGTTATGAGGATTCCCACATAAATTTGGTAGAATACTAAACCCTAATGTCATTTAAATTCATTAATTGAATGTATGGTTATGTGCTACAGTATTACAAGCATGAATTCGAATACTTTCAATCCACTTGCGACCATCCTCAACCAGAATAAGTTGGTGGGATCCAACTATGTAGATTGGAAACGGAATCTGGATATTGTCCTGACAGCTTCAGGATATAAATATGTCCTTACCAAAAACCCCCTTGAAGAGCCTGGCCCAGATGCATCAGAAGCAGAAAAGGACCTTTACACCAAATGGGCCAAAGACGATGAGATGGCCCGATGTTACATTCTGGCATCCATGTCTAGTGTGCTGCAACATCAACATCAATCTTATAAGACTGCATATGATATGATATCGAACTTAAAGGAGATGTTTGCAGAACAAGGCAGACCTACTAGGCAGGCAGCCATGAGGGTGCTCATTAGCACCAAGATGGCTGAAGGTACATCAGTACAGGAACACATGTTGAAAATGATGGACTCATTAAATGAGTTAGATGTACTGGGAGCTGCGATTGATGCAGAATCGCAGATTGACATAATCCTTGAGTCACTACCAGAGCCATTCAACAATTTCAAGGTCAATTATAATATGAATAAAATGAATCTGACTCTAGCTGAGCTATCTAGTCAGCTGGTAGCAACTGAAGGGATTATGAAGAAGAAACCAACTGCCTTAATGACAGAAAAGTCAGATGCCAAGTCCAAGCCGAAAGGCAAAGGGCGGAAAGGCAAAAAGAAATCAGTTCCAAAGGGTCCTAAGGTGGAGAATGGTCCAACTGGTAGCGTGGCTAAAGCTAAGGGTTCAGGGACAAAAGGAAAGTGTTTCCATTGTGGTAAGACAGGACATTGGAAGAGGAATTGTCCAGAATATCTGTTTAAGAAAAAGACCCCAGGTATGATTGAGTCACTTATATCTGAAGTTAGTTTTGCAACTGGTACTTCAGAATCCTGGTGTGTGGATTCCGGGGCAACTAATCACATATGTAATACGTTGCAGGGGTTCAGGGAAACCAGGAGGCTAAGTGATGGAGAAATCATTGTCAACCTAGGATCTGACGCTAAGGCGGAGGCTGTTTCAGTAGGAGTCATTACTTTATGTTTTTCAAATAAGAAATTGGTTTTGTCAGAAACATTATATGTACCGTCTTTAAGGCGGAATTTAATTTCAGTTTCTAGTTTGGTGAATAAAGGTTATTCTATTACTTTTGGTACTGAAGTTGTCATAAAGAGGAATGGTACTTTCATATGTTCTGGCAAGGTAACCAATGGACTTTATTTGTTAACTCCCACGATGTATGAGATACATGATACTGAAACAATTAGTAGATCATCATTAAAGAGAAAGTCACCTTCATCTAATCCAACAAAACTTTGGCACCTGAGGCTAGGTCATATAAACCTTAACAGGATTGAGAGGCTAGTGAAAGATGGTATCTTACCTTCATTGGTGGTAGAACCAATGCCTATCTGTGAGTCCTGTTTGGAAGGTAAAATGACTAAAAGACCCTTTTCAGCTAAGGGTAATAGGGCCAAAGATTTATTGGAATTAGTGCATACTGATGTCTGCGGACCCATTAATGTCAGGGCCAGAGGAGGATATGAGTACTTCATCACTTTCACAGATGATTACTCAAGATATGGTTACATATACCTTATGCACCGCAAGTCCGAAGCTTTTGAAAAGTTCAAAGAATTTCGAGCGGAAGCGGAAAAGCAATTAGGTAAGAGTATCAAGACTCTTCGATCAGATCGAGGAGGGGAATATCTCTCTGCTGATTTTATGGGTTACTTATCAGAAAATGGGATTCTATCCCAGTTGTCTACTCCTGGTATGCCTCAACAGAATGGAGTAGCAGAAAGAAGGAACCGGACTCTTTTAGATATGATTAGGTCTATGCTGAGTTTCTCAAGATTACCTATATCCTTTTGGGGATATGCTTTGGATACTGCAATGTACATACTAAACCTCGTACCATCTAAGTCTATACCTAAGACTCCCCGGGAATTGTGGTCTGGGCGAAAGCCTAGTCTACAACATTTACACATTTGGGGTTGTCCAGCACACGTGCTCAAGGTTAAGACGGATAAGTTGGAAGCGAAGTCGGAAGTATGCACATTTGTAGGATATCCTAAAGGAACTAAAGGTTGGTTATTCTATAATCCCAGAGAGCAGAAAGTGCTGGTCAGCACCAATGCGGTTTTTCTGGAGGAAGATTATATGATGGACCAGAAATTTTTAGAAAAGGTGATCTTGGAAGAGATTCAGGAGCAATCAATTCCAAATCCAAGTATGACCGGACCTGAGGAAGAACCGCCCTTACCAGACCTAGTAGTTACACCAGTACCTCGTCGTAGTGGGAGGATTGTCAGACCCCCTGACAGGTTCTCATTCTTGGGAGAGTCTTATGAAGCAATCCCAGAAGAGCCAGAACAAGATCCCTCTAACTATGATGAAGCAATAAATGACTTAGACTCGGGACGCTGGCAAGATGCTATGAAAGCTGAGATGGAGTCTATGTACTCAAATCAGGTCTGGACACTTGTGGACTTGCCTGCCAATATTAAACCTATTGGGTGCAAGTGGGTCTACAAGAGAAAAAGAGGACCAGATGGAAGAGTGGAGACCTATAAGGCTAGGCTTGTTACGAAAGGATATACTCAGAAAGAGGGGATCGATTATGAGGAAACCTTCTCGCCAGTAGCCATGCTCAAATCCATCCGGATACTCTTATCCATTGTGGCTCATCTCGATTACGAGATTTGGCAAATGGATGTCAAGACGGCTTTTCTCAACGGCCATCTTGAGGAAGACATCTATATGGTGCAGCCAGACGGTTTTGTAGCTAAAAACCAGGAGCAAAAAGTTTGCAAACTGCAGAAGTCTATTTATGGACTGAAGCAGGCATCCCGAAGCTGGAATATCCGTTTTGACCAGGCAATCAAGTCATTTGGTTTTTGTCAAAATCCGGATGAATCATGTGTGTACATGAAAAGTGAAGGTGACAGGGTAGTTTTTCTGGTTTTATATGTCGATGACATCCTTCTCCTCGGGAAAGATATAGGAATGTTGTCAACGGTAAAAGTTTGGTTAGCCAAGACTTTTGATATGAAGGACTTGGGAGAAGCTAGTTACATCCTAGGGATCAAACTTTATCGAGACCGGAAAAATAAGATGATTGGCTTATCCCAAGCTGCATACATAGATAAGGTGCTAGTACGATTTGCAATGCAAGACTCCAAGAAGGGTATCACACCTTTCAGGCATGGAGTGCACCTTTCCAAGGATCAGTGTCCTAAGACACCCGAGGAAAAGGAGCAAATGAGGTCGATACCATACGCTTCGGCTGTTGGTAGCCTCATGTATGCTATGTTATGTACTAGACCAGATATCTGTTATGTAGTGGGCCTAGTCAGCAGATATCAATCTAATCCAGGACCTGAACATTGGACTGCTGTAAAATGTATTCTCAAATACTTGAGAAGGACTAGAGATTACATGTTGATTTATAGCAGTGATGAGTTGATTCCAGTCGGATACACAGATTCTGACTTTATGTCAGATAAGGATTCTAGGAAATCCACCTCTGGTTATGTATTTATGCTTGGAGGCGGAGCTATCAGCTGGAGGAGTATAAAACAAGAATGTACCGCTGATTCAACCTCGGAAGCTGAATATGTAGCAGCTTGTGAAGCAGCTAAGGAAGCAGTGTGGCTTAAAAGATTCCTTTTGGAACTTGGGGTGGTACCTTTGACACGACAGCCACTCACAGTTTACTGTGACAGCAGCGGGGCAGTCGCTCAGTCAAAGGAACCCAGAAGCCATAAAAGCCAAAAGCATGTACAGAGGAAGTATCATTTAGTCAGAGAGATTGTACAGAGAGGTGATATTGCTATTACCAAGATAGCCTCTGCAGACAATTTGGCAGATCCCTTTACTAAGCCTTTGACTACCAAAGTTTTTGAGCAACACGTAGAAGGGATGGGCATGAGATGCAACCCTGACTGGCATTGAGCCCAAGTGGGAGATTGTTAGATTTTGTGGACTCAATCCATCAGTTGATGTAATAAATTGATTAATTTCTTTATTTATCAATAAAATCATGCTTTGCTTTCATGAGATGAATGTTATTTTACTACTTCATGCACATGACCAATACGTATGATATAATGGTTCATGAGTTGAACCGGGTCCCATTAGTATATTAGATGTGATATATGTGCATGGATGAGATCCACACACGGGAGATATATGTCACAA
Organism: Sextonia rubra; assembly: GCA_037013555.1. NCBI lineage: Eukaryota > Viridiplantae > Streptophyta > Magnoliopsida > Laurales > Lauraceae > Sextonia > Sextonia rubra. Next base: position 8,339,789 of record JASUAD010000007.1, on the reverse strand, counting down.
ATCTTATGCTTAAAATAGCTTCACAACCAGTAATGAGATTGGGCATCTCATTTGATAAGGTTGCAGCACTTTGATCACTATGAGATAGTGTGATTTGTCTCAATCATCAGAATGTAAGATTCTGGATCACGGTGCTGGTACATTGGATGTATTGAAGGACCATGAGATGCACCTTATGGAATTCCGTCTCAATAATAAGGTATGCTCTCATAATTCCCTAGCAATAGGCTCTCAATCCTGAGACATTGACGAACTCAAGTTTCTATCTATTCATTTGCTTTGAGTCACCAATGAGTGAGGCCGACTATAGGTTAACACCTCGGTGTCTTGGGTATATGGTAGTAGAACTGTGGGAACGTTGAATGATCAAGATGGAATCTATCTCTATTATCCCCTTGTGCCAATTAATGGATTTGTCATTAGTAAGTGCGCACCCATCTCAATTAAGAGTTAATTGGATGGTACTGATGATTACTGTGATTAATTGGGGCTCAAGGATAATAAGATGTGGAACTTAGATTGGAAGAGACGAGTTTATTCCAATTGATCCACGGATATTGATAGAGGGGCCTACTTGTGGTAATTGGGAAGTTTAGGGTCTTCATTGTAATTTATTCCTAAGACTGGAGTTCAATTGCATTTATATAGTGGTGTTATTTGCAATTAACTGTGGGCCCGGATTGCACATGAGATGTGGGGTCACGGTGTTCCAGTTGGAGCCAGCTTTCTAAGGAATCCCTAGTGGTCCCCACGCTAGCCCAAGATATTGGAAAACACCAATCCGACTTGGACTCTAGAAATACGAGTTTGGAAAGGAGAAAGTTGCTAATTGTTTTGGAAGTAAGACTTCTATTTCAATTAGACAAGGGAGAGATTTGGAAGTCTATAAAATATCCTTGGACGTCCAAAAGAGTCTCCCTCACGCCCAAAAACCCTTTCGTGCAAGAGTTGCACGAGTTACTCTCCTATCCTCTCTTCTAGTTCCTTGGAGTTTCGAGTTGGGAATTTTCTCCTGAAGATTCCACCATTCTTCTCGAGAGAAGTAATCCAATTCGGGTCATAGCGTGGAAGGCTAAGAGGTCTTGAAGAAATCCATTAGAGCACTGCGGATCTCCAAAGGTATGATCTACTTCTTCTATGTCGTAGATTATTTTGGATGTCTAGTGTTGGTAGAATTTTTTACTGTACATGGTCACGAGATTGAGGGTAACGCATCCTGGATTGGGTTTTGGTCTTATGTATAGTTGATCCCTGTGTCAAGTGGATCAAAAGTTTTGAAAATCTATCCACGAGACCCACCTACTTCCAACATGTGTGTGTGTGTGTGTAAACGAGGAGATTCTGGAGGATTTTAGGTGGAGCTATATGCGGGAGCAACTGGGTCAAAGTTGAGGAGTTTTCTTGGGTTCAAATGATAGGAGTTAGGTTTAGGGTCAACATGGGTCTCATTTGGTAGGGTTTTGGTCCTTGTGCGGGGGCTGCAGCAAGAGATAAAGGAGAGGGCAGAATTAGAACAACAGGGTCTTTTGCGGGAACTTGCAGAAATTCAACAACTGCAAGTTAAAACAAAAAATTACTATACTAAATGATAGCCAGGAATTCTTTTGGGACTTTTCTTTCTTTCTTTGTCTTTTTATTCGTTTTTTTTTTTTTTTTTGTGTGTTTTTGTTTTTGTTTTTGTGAAATTGGAACAAATGACAAAGCTCAGTTTTTCATTCTAAATTGGAGGAAAAGATAGAAAACTTTTATCTCTCAAAGTTGAACTAGCTCTAATACCAGATGATGAAGCAAGGAGAGAAGAATAACCAATGGTTATTCCCATTGAGAATACAAGTGCAGTAAGTGACTTGAAAAAAAAAGTGCATCGGTTTATAACGACAACCTCTGGGGGAATGAACCCCTTTACATGGTTTACTTGATCCTCCTTCTAAACCTTCACTAATGCTAAGCTAGATATCAATCATTGGGGTCTTTAGGCAACAATATCAGTCATGACAAGATTTACTCAGGTAGGATTCAAATATAACAGCAAACTATGAAGAAAGAAAATCTCTACTTAATTACTTACCTAGATAAGACTCAAGGTAAATCTCTATTGATTTATCCTCTCAACAGGCAGGTTGTGCACATGACTCATGCTGTAGATAATTGGGCCAAACAAGGCCTAGGCAGGCCATGGGCTTGGCCCAAGGGTGATAGCCCGGCCTGCATCAAACCAGACCCTCTGGCTAAAGCAGTAGTATTAAGAAAATGTCTGACAATTGCAAGTGAATACTCATCTTTTTAAAGGGTTCATAAGCTTTAAGGACTAGTTTTGCTTGTTAGTTTGTAATCTAGTTTTGCTTGTTAGTTTGTAATCTTTTTTGATGTTAGTAAATTTTCATGACAGCTTAAAAAACAAACCGTTAAGATTGTTGGGGTAAACTGCAATTGTTCACACTGATAAAATCTACTTCTACTAAAGAACTTCCAAATATAAAAACAGCAAAAAAGGAGAGAGAGAGAGAGAGAGAGAGAGAGAGAGAGAGAGAGAAGTAAAGAAAAAAAACAGAAGTTAAGAAAAAAACAAGAAGTTAAGGACAAAACAAGAAATCTTAAGCCCTTCATCTTTCTTTAAAATAAAAAGAAACAAAGAACAAAGCAGAAACTCAGACTACCTCAACTTGCAGAGTAATCAACAAAAGATATATATAAACCACTAATAGAAATGGAATTAAAATGAAAGAAATTAAAAGAACTGAATCCAGCTTCAAACTTGTAAAAGTGAAAAAAATAAATGCGAGCATCTCATTCAGCAAAAATTACAAGAAGCATGAGCACAGCCATTCAGATGCAGTTCAAACCCACTAAGAATTCCAAAGAAGAAAACATGCAGTGATCAAACACATGTCCAGAAATTGCATGTTACACATATGACAACGTAAATCATCAGGCAATGGACAAACCTTAACAAAAATCCAAAAAATAGCCGTCATCACTGAAATAACAAAAAAAGAAAAAATAACCTAAATCCCAATCACACACTTCCTAAAAAAATATACAGTGACACAAGAGCATCTAAGCCCAAAAGCCTCATATCCGATTTACCGGTCCCTCCCAACGAATGAACAAGAAAATCAAAGAAAAATCAATCCCTTGGCCACCTAACATAGAACCCAAGTAGAATCAAAGGTTATAATCCGATCAATGCAATAGTAATTAAATCAATGAGAAGATTATAATCTTTTTTCACCCACTCCAATTACATAACCAGGGGCGGACATGAATATATCCACATGGAGGCAGATGCATTCATTGGAACTTGGTCCGCTTTTAAAACTATTATAAAAGTTTTCATTTTTATTTAAAAAATTTACATAAAAGTTCTACATCTTCTTTAAAAGTCACATGAAAATTTTCTGTTTGCTCCCAAAATACAATTGATTGTTTGAGTCTATACCATCGAACTAAAACTCTGAATCCCCACTAAACATAATATCATTACTCACTAAAAAACCAATAAGAATCCTAACCAATATGATTAAAGTTATCTCCTTTTCACTTAACTCAAATTTCACCAACTTAAAACTATTACCCACAAAAAACCCAACAAGAACACTAACCCAAAAACACATCAATAGGCATTTATATCAAAGATTAGCCCATTATTCAACACACACAAAAAAAAATCCCTCTTTTTTACCTTGTAGATCGAGTTGGACAAAGGCGATTACTGCAAGGAGTCAGTGAGAGAAGAAAACTAAGGTGGCAAGAGAAGGCCAAAAGGATGGAGGCCTTCTTAGTCAAAAGATGGGTTTTATAAGCCTCGTTTTGCGTTGTAGCTTAATTACATGCTCAAAGAACGTTAGACTAATAAATGTATATATCCAGATATAGTGGCACCACCAACCTGAAAATCAGAAAAAATTACAAAGCTACCAAATTTAGTAGGGTCAAAGTTTTAAGAAATGTGGTCTCTGAAGAGGAGATCTTGCTAGTCGGCCTTCTCAAAAAAAGGATGGTGGCCTTCTCAGTCAAAAGACGAGTTTTATAAGCCTCGTTTTTGCGTTGTAGCTTAATCACATGCTCAGAGAACGTTAGACTAATAAATGTATATATCCAGATATAGTGGCACCACCAACCTGAAAATCAGAAAAATTACAAAGCTACCAAATTTAGTAGGGTTAGAGTTCTAAGAAATGTGGTCTTTGAAGAGGAGATCTTGGTAGTCGGGTGAGAGTGGTGAAGAATGGGCTATTTGGCCTCCACATCCCATGCAAGCTTACGAGGACTTTTGGGCACTTTGCAAAGGAGATTATTTGTGTGAGATTTTTAGCTTTTGGGGCTCATTGTTAGACTTTCTAACCATATGTAATGAAAAAAAGATCCAACAAAAATGAGTTTCCTGCTATGTGTTGAACCCAAGCTTTCTAAGTCGTGTGCATAGATTTTTTCTTACATGCCCTAGTTCTTATGGTAACTTTGAAACATGCTTCTAAATCAGAGATCCCGCTATATAAAGACACCATGGAAAAAAATTCATGCACAATTCACATGTGAGTTTCTCACAAGTAAGAAAAGTGCTACTAAGTCCAATTCATTGAGCCTTAAAAATTTAATCTGAATGGAGTAATAGCCACCATTAGGTTCACACGTCTTTTATTATTATTTTTTTTCACAATCTCATTGTTAGGATTTCAACATGCAACCTAACTACCTAAAGATTGATCCCAAAATGTCTTGTAATTGACTCAATAGTAGGCCACATATCTCTCATGATTAGTTTTCATTCGATTTTAACAATTTCTACTTATGATAAGTGCAACAGGTGATTATTGCGCTAGGTGGTTGAAACTCATTCGGTAGAGGTATAATTAAATTTGATTCCACCATCATGCAGATGACTGCGGTGGTCTGTTGGGAAAATTTGTGTTCCAATGCAGACAAGAGAAAAAAAATTAATCAAATTAGGAAAAGTCTTGTATTGGTTTTTAATGGTAGCAGTTGTAACTGCGACCATACTAATGATTATCTCTTGCCTATAGTTAAAACACCATTTACCTATAGTCTAAAAAAATGTTGCATTTTAATTAGTTTTGAAATATTGAAAGCCCAAATATTTAATCTATTTGGAAGCATCCTTAGCACCATTTGATAGTCCTTCCTAATCCTCTCACATCAACGAGAAGAAAGGGAGATTGAGATGGTGCGGAGTTAATGACGGATGGGGATCCTTTCACTGTTGGAAATTAACTTTTTCTTCCCATTGGAGGTAAAAGTTCCTCTTAAAATTTTCTCCTTGCTGTGAAACTATTGAGGAGCAACTTTTCACTTAGTCCCCCATTCAATATGGCAACTTTAGGAGTGGCAAAATTCGACCATATAAAAAAAATTGCAATTTTTAATTTTTATGATATAGCAAATTTGGCTGAACAAAACCTTCTTTCATTTATTTTCTTGTGTAATTTATGCTATACTGTATAAAAAATTTATGATGTCACATATATTGAGGGCATGTCGTTAGTTCACGTACCTATGGTAAAAATTAAAAACTTTTAAGAGGAGGGAAGATTTGCTAAATGTACAGCTCACAAGCACATCAATCACCATTTTCGTCGTAAACATTTTCTTTTAACACTACCAATCTCCCTTTTATCTCTATTGTTGGCCGCATGGGAATTTTCATTTTCTATTTCTTTTTTTTTTTATCTCCTTCGCAAGGAGAACCTTTGTTACCTTTGTTAGTTAAACTTTCATTGCATTTCATTCATGCATCATTTACCAACATGAAAAAAAGGAAAAAAAAAAAGAATCATGCATCTTGCATCAACCTTCACTCAATTCATGCATCTTGAATTTGAAAGGTTTTTTATTTTTATTTTTATTTTCTTTTACCCCAGGCAGCCAAGGGGCTGCGACCAAATTTGGGAGGGGTTGTGTATAAAGTAAGAAACATCATATGTCTCATACTCTAGCAGAGTACCGTAAACTGTGTGCAATATGTCTTTTCCATAGTCTCTAGACCATCATTCTATTGATCAATGCACTGTATATTATAGATTTGTGATCATATCTTTTAGGTTAGAAAACAACTCATTAGGATAATCATCAAATGCTTTAAGACTAGCTCTCTCCCCCCAAAAAATAGGAAAAATCCAAAAAAATATACCTTCCAAAAAAATACGTTCCTACAAGATACCTTAAAAAAACCTTCTAAAGAAAAACCTTCCAAAAGAAAAACCTTCCAAAAAAGGAAAAACTTCCAAAAAAAAAACTTTCCAAAAAATAAGGGCACAAGGTTTTCTCAAAATCTCGTCTTTGCTTGTTCTAATGCTTTTATCATGAAGAATTCTCACAAATCACACCGACCATGTTGATGGATGTGGGGTCCACAAGCTCTATTGTGCATTAATTGAGATTCAATGATGAAAAATCCCACGGTGACCGTGGGGGCTTTTAATTGGAGGATCCGGAATCATTGTGCATCTGATGATTAACGGTGAGCAGAAGCAACAGGATGGATTCCACTATCATACATTGATATTTTACGAATTGACACTTGTTAGACGTGGAGTGGCCCACCATACCCCATGTGAGGGTAAACATATAAATGTGCCCCGTGTTGTGCCGTGCTGGGGCACCCAATGGGCCAACCCAGCACGGTCCCAGTCATGCCCTCTTGGGCCAAGCCTCCCATGGGCCGGCGGCCTGTGCTGCCCACAGGCCAGCCATCAGCCCATGTTTTCTTTAAATTTTTTTGAAAAAACTTGGAGAAAAATAAAAAATAAAGTTAAAGAAAAGATGGCCAAACAACTTATCAATACTTGAAGAAAAAAATGAATTATATATTATTTCCTCAAATGAAGTTTACAATTACTTTGATGATAATGTACAAGAACTTTAAATAAAATTCAGAAGTTATTGATAATTTCAACTTTATAAAGTTTCAATATGAAAAAAGATTACAAGTATAAAAAATGTGTAAATTACAAATATAAAAATGTCTAAGTTACAAGGTTCACTCTAAAAAACCCCAAACATTTTAATTTGAATGAAATTTTAGGGGAAAAAATACAAGTATTACAAGTTTGTGAATAATATGAACTATGATAATGAAGAAATCTCTAAAGCAGAGAATTCATCTTCTATTTCTTCATCTTTCATTTTCTTTTGCTTCATCTTCTCCGCTAGAAACCAATCTCTCAAGCACATACATGTCTCTATTATTTCATCTATTAACATCATTCTTTTGTTGTCGATTAGTCTTCACTTACACTAAAAGGTTGCTCCACGGCAATTTAGACACAGAAATTATTAGTAAATCACAGGCCACGGTGGAAAGCACGGGAATTCTTAATTCATTTGCTTTCCACTAACCAAAAGATTGAAAACGGTTTTATCGTATAAGACTTCAACCAAATGCATTCGTAAATACAATGCTAATTCAATGTTAGATTGACCAGAGGAAGAGGAACTATTTCCAACTTTATTTTTAATAAGGCCCCATATAGCCTTTTTCTTTCTTTTTTTTTTTTTTTTTTTTGGGTTGGAGAGGAGCCACAGGGGTAGAGGTTGTTTTCAATCAACCCATTTCAATAGAATTTTCAATGTAAAGTTGTTCTAAATGAGATTTAAATATAGATATATTATTTACATTAGTAGTATTCATATTAATATTTAGTGCTTCAAATAAAGTTTCTAAACCAACTAATTTTAACTTTGGATCGAATATAGTAGCTAAACAAAATGCTAATGGAGCATTTGCTTCAGTATTGTGAAAACTTTATTTCCATTGCTTTACACATTTCAGAAAAACTTGATATACTTCTATAATTTTCAAAAATGATACTAATTTCATGAAAATAGTATAAACCCTAAGAAGATGAAGAATAATAGACCCTAGAAAACAAATTAAGGCTACAACATAGGAAATTTCTAAAAAATCTCTTATAATTTTAAGTATTTGCTGACTTTCATCAGCTATAAAAATATCTAAATGTGATAAATGTAAAGCACAATATTAAGTAACTACACTTTTATAATTTATTGTTTCTCTTAATAATTGATATGTATAATACCACCTATGTTTTAGATCAAGCTGTATGTTTTGGGGGGTTTTATTTAGATTTTTATAAATTTTCTTTCAATTTTGTTTTCTACAAGGAGATGAAAAATATAACATACAATGTATTTAATTACATTTACTATGCACTTAACAAACCCTAAGCTCTCTTGTACTATGAGATTTAGAATGTGACATGCACATCTATTGTGAAAAATCATCCTAATTAAATTATGTTTAAACTCTGATTTTAAAATGTTAACTACAACATTATTATTGCTTGCATTATCCAAAGTTATAAAAATTATTTCATCCACTATGTTATAATCTCTTAATTTTTCTAGGATAATGGCCCTTAACCTAACACCAGAATATGGGTATTCAAGTAAAGAGAATGATATCATTTTCTTCTGCATAATACAATTAGAATCAATATAATGTACATTTATTGCAATATACCCAACATTTTGTTTAGATGTCCATAAATCTAAAGTTAATGCTATTTTTCCTATTATGTTTGAAGACTAGTTTTAAATTTTCTATTTTTTTTTTAAACATTTTTGAAGCATCATTTCATCCAGTATTTTGTAAAAATTGATTTAAATGAAGGGAAGAATGCCTCATTTATAAATTATTGTAAAGTTTCATTTTCAGCAATTGAAAGTGATAATTGATTTATCACCATAAATTCTAGAAGTTGATATATTACATTTTCAGGGTTATTATATTGAAAAACCCCTAAACTATTATTAGAAGAAGTTTGGCATAGTTGAGTTTGCACACCGTGCCCGCCGCCCCCCCCCCCCCCCCCACAAACCACATTCCCGGAATACCTCCAATATGTTTACGCATACACAATTTTGTGTCTAATAAGATGGCTAGTGCCACCGATGACTTACAACTATAACGTTCTTTATGAAATTTACATTGTGTTCTCTCTACTAAATTTTCGGTGAGTTCATTAACCTTTAAAATCTCAAAATATTTTGGAAATCCAGAAGTTCTTTTTTTTTTAATTTTTTTCACCAGCTATACGTTGAGGCTGGGATACATTTAGAGAATTACTATCTACATTTTCTTGTTCAACATCTAAATGTTCTTCTTCATCAATATCATTTAAGCTAAAGTCCAAGTTGAAGTTTTCTAAAGGTCCAGTCATTTTTCAAAAATAAACTTAAAAATAGAAAAGAATAAGTAATTATAAATATTGTGTTTGTTGTAATAACTTATATAAGAAAGTGGAGAAAATGATACTTACATGTATAGTATTAATATGTATATGCTAATTAAAAACTAAAATTTAAATTAAGAAATACCTTAAGAGAAGAGCTTAGGGAGATTGAGTAAGATCTTTCAACAAATCACCTCTAGTCCAAGCTCTACTCTGGATTAAGAGATGTAAAGTAAGCTTAGAGAACTTGGTAAGCTTAGAGAACTTAGGGAGAGCTTAGAAAGAGAATACAGAGCTTTAGAGAAAGAATGAGAGAGCTTTGTAGCAGGTTGAGATATGAGGGAGATGAGGTATTTATAGATTTATTTACAAAAGCATAAAATGACACAAAATACCCCCCAATATTTGACGGTTATATGGCAATTGGGGAGGGTAATATTTTTAAAAGGGTGAAAAAGACACAAATAACCAATCCTACAACCCCCCCCCCCCCCCCCCCCCCCAACCTATTTTCTAGTTTTTGTGGCTATTGGGGAGGTTAAGATGGTCAAAACACCCCATAGCTGCCCGTGGGGTGGCGGGGTTTGAATTTTAGGCTGGGCTAAGGCTCAGCGTCCTCAACTTGCAAAAATACGGGTTGGGCCATGCCAGGCCTCGGCGGCCCATCCATATTTACATGCTTATGTGTGAAGCCTACTTACGAGATATGCTCTCTCTTATTCCCCCAAGAGGGCCCATTTGTTTGGAGGTACCTCTTACAAGAATTCCTATTGTTGAAAATTTTGATGGCTCCCATTCCCTAAGAATAGTGAATTCAATTATGGGAATTCTTTCATAGAAAATTTTGAGAGAAATTCTCTGACAGAAATTTGTAATCTAAACAGGGAAAACTTATAAAATCAGCTGTATAAAATGTCACTTTTAACGTATAGAATTCTTAGAAATCTCATTTTCAAAATATTACATTGTATTTGAGAATTTGTGAAACCATATGAGGGACAATGATTGTGGATTTTATAGAACCCCAAATAAGAATTCTCAAAATTATTACAAATAAGTTGGCGTTAGGTGAAATCATAGTGTTGAGTCTCATTTCTTGCGTGATAGAGAGAATCCATTGGCATGGTTGAATTAAAGAAGCTTTAAATTAAATCTCACACACACACACCCACACCCTCCATTATTAAAAAAAAAAAAAAAGATATGTACTTATTCAGTAGTGGAGCCACATAGTGATGGGGAGGAGCAACAATTTTTTTTTATTTTCCTTTAATATAGTTTATATAAATTTTGAAAGTTCTCATTCTTATCTTGATCTTATTCTCTTTGCCCCTCGTCGACTTTTTATTTTTTCTTATTTGCCCATCAATAATGATAGTTTCTCATTAGTTAAAAAAAGAACTTTCAAAACACAGAAGGGCGAATTCACATTCTCTTTTATCAGAATGAGAAGTCATCATAGCTATCCAACTTTATTTCCATTTGAATCAGATGGGTTTGGTTTCTCCTTTTTTCTTTCTCTACCTATTTGCTTCTCTCATAGCCCAAATACAGTAAGTAGCCTCGCACATGGTTCACGTAAGTGCAGGCAGTGGAACCTATAAGCGGACAACCTAATAAAAATCCAAGCTACTCGAATAGGATTCCCGCCCTATTAATGTGATTTCCTCAAACTTTAATTAACACAATTATATGTATTATTAAATTCTATATTTAATAATATGAATGTCACCCTTTTATGCATTTACATAGGATTGATAATTTAAACAATAAATTACAACTAAATGATGTGATCATCAAACCCAATTATAACATTCAAGAAAATTATTTTGATTTAACTTTTTAATTATAATACTATACTCAAAAGTAAATTTATTAAAATCATGCAATTTAAAATTCTTTTCTAATCTTTTAGGCTATTATTGAATGTTGTTGGATACAGACTAGTTTGCGAATAGAATTTGATTGAATATGTTATTTTAAAATTTTAATAATTTGTTAACTAATTAATTTATGTTACAGTCACTATAAGAAAAATGACAATTAGCGACACTTTTATAGCGGCAATTTTCAGATTCTGCCGCTAAATGTCTTCATCAGCAGCACACTCTGCTATTTGCCACTGTAAGTTAAAAATTTACATCTCTACAGCAGCATAAAAAAATGTTTGCCGCTAAAGTTTCATTTTACTCATTGCTTGGTGTTAATATTTAGTGTATATAGCAGCAGACAGTATTGTATGTTGCTATAGTAGTGAAAAATTAATATATATAGCAGCAGGCAATAATGTTTGCTGCTATAAATGCATATGGTTAGAATTTTAACTAGTGGTTGCCTATTGAATAGTATAGTATTAAATTATTTTTTCTGCACTAGGAGGTATTTGAAATTTGTATCATTTCATTTTAAAAAACAAAAAAAGCCAAGGCTCGTGTACAAGATTTTCCGATAAGGTCCAGATTGGTTTTGGATCTCATGTTTTGGCTTGGATCGCTAGTCAAATTGCTTGCACAAATGTCCATCATCAGATTAACGGCTCTAATTTCTTTAAACCATTAAATAATGGCCCCGCATTAACAAAACTCTTGCTTTCTCTCATGTATTCAGGTTCCTCTCGCTTCCTCTTGGCTCCAATTCAGTATCGACCTCCTAGTGGGGGCCACATGAGGGTCTCTCCATATATAGGGATCCATTTGTTAGTGATCACGTACCTTCATTTGTACCCATCCAAATCCATTTTTTTTATAAAAACCATTTTAGCGGCAAAAAAAAAATGCCACTAAAACTGCTTAAAAAAACACTATCCAATAAAAAACAAAACTTTTTAGTGGCACATGTTAATATTAATAGGGGCAGTTGTTTAACTGCTGCTATTTTCTTATTTTTAGCAGCAGACACTTGTCCACCACAAAAAGGTGGTGAGAAATAGCGATAGAGGGTATTAGTGACAGACAATAAAGTTTTAGTGGCAGATTTTATCTTTTAGCGGCAGAAAAAAACTGCCGCTATATGTGCCTTTTTTTGTAGTGAGTTTTCCTCTCATTTTCTGTTAGCAAAAAAACTAATTTTTTAAATATATATTTGAAATAATTCGTTGAGAGAAAATTTTGCCCCCTCTAAAAGAAAATCTAGACTCCGACACTATACTTGTTACATTATTACAATAAAGGTTGAGCCCATCAAGAGGATACAAAAGACAGGAACTTTGATGAGATTTCATTAGTATTTGGTTCAATACTTCGTCTCCTATGTCTTTGTGTTTTTATCTATTCTTAGGAAAACCCTTAATTTTTTTTAAATTGTTGCCAATATCCCACTAGATCATCTTAATCCTTTGATCTATGATTGCCAAGTTCAATGGGTTTAGAAAGAACCATTATTGGATTTCATTCTAACAGTGAGATGCAGTTGAATGAGTGTCAAGTTTGAGATTGTGTTAATTCCTAGGAAAGTGTGTGCAAGGGAGGCCAAAAAAGGAAAATCATGTTAATTCACAGATTTCAGCACACTTGCTAGTCAAACAAGGCACGTGTAATGGATGGCCTTTTTGTTGGTATTTGATTTTTTTAGTGTTGCGTTTTTTTTTAAGTGAGGTTTGGTATAAGGCTTTTGTACCCTTTCTCATTATTTTGCTTTTCTTGATTTTAATATCAATTTTATTACCAATAAAAAATTCTAACGTTAACATTTCTAATATATATAGTGAGATTCTATAGGACGCCCCTTTTTCTCTTACACTATTTTTGGACTTCAAATAATAAATTAATGAACGGATTCCATCAAGCAAGGGTATCCCTATGATCGTACTCCATAGAGGACCTGAGTCATTTCTAATCTACATACCTACCACATTTGCCACATGCTATAAAAATATTAAAACATAAATACCTTCATATAATTAGAATTTTGGATCTTCTACAAGTGGTTCCATACATTGCTTTCAATGACTTAAGTGAGCCACAGATCTCCAAATAAAGTCCAGCCAAATTCCTTCTTAGATTTGTCTCTCCGTTTGATTTCGACGAATTACAATTCCCCCTATGGGATAAATCAAACCCAATAATAAAGAAAAATACAAGAACAGAGATGAATAGTGAGAGAGATTCTTATTGAAAGATCTACTTATTACGGGAGGAGGCATGCTTATTTATATATTAAGATAACCTCCTCACCAAATAACAATGTCATATTAGGAAAGTAATCATCTCTTATCACATGTGGGTATCCACACCATAACATAGTTTATAACACTCCCCCTTGGATGATCATCATTCAATAATAGTTGCCTTATTAAAACCTTGCTAAGAAAAACCCAATAAGAAAAAACCAAAGTGAATGGAAAAGAGTACAACATTCTTCAGAATCATTGAATTAGGCATTGAACGTGCATAATGTTGCATCGTTAAAAACCTTTACTAGTAAAACCTAGTAAGATAAAACCTAAAAAAGGAAAAAGAGTACAATGCATATATATCTTAGGTAATATACTTCGGAATGCCCCCTCCCCCTGATTAGTTACTTTCCCTGATAATAACAACCCTTTACAAGTTTGATGATAAACTCTATGCATGCCAATCTCATCTACAAGTTTCTAGAATGTTGACTTTAGTAATGACTTGGTGAAAAGATTAGTTAGGTTGTTAATGTAACAGACATGCTTGACTTCAATCTAATTACTCTTCCGGAGCTTGTATGTGAAAAAGAATTTTAGTAAAATGTGCTTAGTTTTGTCTACTTTGATGAAACCTTCTTAAATTTGTGCTATACATGCTTCATTATTTTCATAAATAATACTCGAGATATCTGTAATAAAAGGTAATTGACAATAACTACAAATATCCTGAATTAAAGATCTCAGCCATACACATTCGCGGCTAGCTTTATGAAGAACTAAAATCTCAGAATGGTGGAGTAAGTAGCTACTAAAGTTTGTTTAGTAAAATACCAAGAAATGGCCTCATTAATACTAAGAAGCACAAAACTTGTCTAAGCCCTTATAAGGATCGAAGAGGTATCCTGAATTTACACAATCTACAAACTTGGAATCTTTATAATCATAAGATGATTGTATCACATTCTTCCTGATTGCTCTAGGCCATATAATGAATGTCTTAATTGGATTGAGTACATAGTCTTTAACTTTGCTTCAGGCAAAGCAAATCCTTCTAAGATTTTCATCAAGATATCTATGTCTTAAGTCTCCTTATAAATTAACAGTTACAACATTCATGAGTCTCATATCTAAACTTTTGAAAACTGTTAAGCTTATTAGATATCTGAATATAGTTGTATTCTTAACAGGGGAGTATTTTCTCATAATCAATCCTGGGTTTTTGAAAAAAACCTTATACCACAATTCGTGCCTTATAGCAAGTAATTTCATTTATTTTATTATTTTTCTTACAAACACCCATTTGTAACTATTAGAATTGTAATAGGATTTTGAGTTCTTATCTCTTGTAGTATAATTAAAAGTGTTGGCAAATCTATGGATTGGACAAAACCTTAGTCCTAATCAATGTTGTGTTTTCTATTTGTTTTAGACTAGGAGTTTGAAAAGTCTGAAGAGTTAGAATGAAGGTGTTTGGAGAAGAAAGGTCACATCTCTCAAACCGTATTTCCACTCAGGGCAAACTATATATCATTGAGAAACTTGTTTTGAGTAGATATTCATAGAGCCTAAGATTGTGTCAATTAGAGCTGAAACAATAAAGTCATGGCCTTGGGAAGTGTACAAAATTTGTGCAGCTTGTAATTGCGAAATGGCCATCACACGAAAATCATAAAACTACCATTGCGCGAAAAAACTTTCCAAATCATACTAGAATTACAATTAGAGGTTCTACTTGAACTAAAATAGTTAAGACATGAAATTAGGGCTTTAAATAAAGGGTTTCCCTTAACCCTAAAGTACATAGCTCATTATTCTAAGTAGAGAATACACTTTAGAGATTATCTTTCTTCTAGAGCTTCCATTGGAGAAACTTTGCTGAAGCTTTGCGTTCTAGAGTTTGCTGCTTCACTTCCTTGTAGGAAATTGTTCATCCTGTGAAATCAAGATAATTGGATCAGGTGTAGAGAGTGGGGCAAATAAGGCGTAGTCATGTTGTAGATTTTTACAAGAAGAACTACATCCCAAGTCAAGGGACTGACTAGAAAGAGTTGTAAGTATATTTTATAACTATTCGAAATTAGTTCTAGTCCGAAAGGGTTCATAGTTTTTCATTTAGGTTTCCACATAAAAAATCTATGTGACTTCTTCTTCTGTGGTTAATTGATTGATTATTTGTTTGCAAATTTACTTTTATTATTCCACTGCATTTTATTTAGCTTGTAATCTAGAAATCCGGGCCCCTAAAAATTTCAATAACGTACAGGGTTAACGCATTTTAAAGTTTGTATTATAAGTCCAAATACACTACGTTTATTAAAAGACTCCAATTCTACCATGATGGCATCTTTCCATTTTGGCCAATCTATCCTTTGTTGACATTCATTTATAGTATGTGGTTATATATTCCAATCATCATCATCATTTTCATTTGATATTTACGTAGCTACCACATATGCAAATGTGTCATTGATGACTATTCCTTTTTTATCCTATATCTCTCTTGACTAAGTGTAACGTATAGAGATCTTTTCATTATTAGGTACTTTTGCCTCTTTAGGGGCTTTCAAAGTCTCACCAGGGACTCATGTCTTTTTCCACGACAGTAACTTCTTTTAGTATTTTAAAGAATGGATTTTTCTATAACCTCTTCTTAAGTGAAATGGCATGCCTCTTCGGGAGTGTTATTGGGATATGATTACTCATTTTACCTTTTTTGAGGAGCTAAGTCCTTTGAACCTATAAGTCTACCACACTTCTTGCATATGACAAATTCATTTTTTTTCATAGTTAGATTTGGTCATAAAGGGAAATTAATACTTACAATTGCATTCATAGCTGGCACATGTGAATTAGTTACTGTTGCTACATCATTAAATGCATTAGGTAATCTATTTGCAATTTTTTGTAAATGCACTATTCTCTATACTTCTCTCTCACTTGTGAAGTATTTGGATCTAGAATAGATAGAGTGAGAGTATTTCATATTAATTCTGGCCATTCTTCAGGAATGGGTTGTTCTACATGAACAAGATGTTCTTGAGGAACTATCTTATCTCCCCCTAACAACAAAAATACTAACTTATCAAAGTGACAATCCACAAAACAGACAGTAAACACATCTCTTGTCATTGTTCTAAATATCGAATAATTTAGGGTGAATCACAACCGACATAGATTTCTAACCTACGTTGTGGGCCCATCGTAGTGTGTTAAGGAGGTGGAATGGGGACTATAACTACACAACCAAATTTGTGTAAATAGAATATATTTGGTTGATTACTTGTTACAAGTTATGTAGGGAAGTATTTAGATAGGCTGTGGGTCAAAGTCTTATTAACATTGATGCATGCAAAATAAAGTGTCCCCATGTACTAACTAGTAATTTAGACTGCATTTATAAAGGCCTTGAAATGAGTTGAAGATGCTTGACCAAGGACTCAACTAAGCCATTCTGGGTATAAACATGGGGAGCAGGATGCTCAACGTTAATGATCTATTGATGAACAATAGTTATCAAAGACTTAAGATGTAAATTCACCTACATTATCAAGCCTTATAAAGTTAATAAGATGTTCAGGGAATTATACCCTAAGTTTAATGATGAGAGATAGTAGGCAGGCGAAAGCCATATTTCTAATGGAAAGCAAGCAAAAATTGGCCCAACGGGTAGAAGCATCAATTAAGATCATGAAATACCTAAAAAGTTCACTGGGGGGATTTATGGAGCCACAAATATCACCTTGTATCCTTTAAAAGAAGGATGGGATTAGGATGCAACTTAAGGAAAGAAGGTCTGGTGATCAATTTACTTTGTGAACACAGGGTACATAAGTACCTACTAGGTATAGTCAGCTATTGGTTTGCTAAGGAGTACCCATAGGAGTTATCTATTATTTTCCTTAATATAGTTGTCCCAAGTTGTTCTAATCTATCATGCTAAAGAGTTAAAAGTTTAGGATCACTAAGCTTCAAGCTTGGTTTTTATCGTATTGCTCATAATAGAGTGTGATTCAACTTTTGAGATTGTTATATGATATAGTCCTAAGAAGAATGCACTTAGCTTTTCTAGTATTAACTTCTAGCTTCTCATACTAATAATAATGCATAAAAATTCTTTGCTACCTGCACTTATAGTTTCTATGTGGTACGAATTCATTTTGATATCTTTGAAGCTAAGTAAGTTTCTTCGGAAACTGCTTGAACATAATATATCTTTAATCAATATGTGGGTACCATTTGATAACTTTATGGAGCTCTTCCAGAGCCTTTAATTATTTGTACGGGTCTAACTATGGTGGATACTTTGCGGGAATTGAACACTAACTCTGAGAAAAACTTCTAGTTTTTCAATATAATATGTGTTGTGACACTATCTATTTTACAGAGATTATCTTTAGTTTCATGCATTCCATGATCCGACATAAAATACGGGAGATAAAAGAATAGTTCCCCAAAAAATATGGCCCATTATACCATAGAGGAATGTCCAACTAAATAGCTAGAAAAAATGTCTATTAGATGATTATAGTGCGTAGTTTTATGTCTTCGAGACCATGCTTGATGGTTCTCCGAAATTAGCTTCAAATGTTTCATTACTAAAAGGTTGACCATCAATATCTTTAATTTTACAATAACAAAAATAAAAGTTAGAACTTCAGGTTCTTAACATCCAATTTAAAATAACAAGAATGTGATGAAACATTGTCCACTTAAAGTTAGAACTTCAAGTCATTAACTCATGAATCAGAACTTCTGGTTCTATCAAGGCTTCAGTCTTGATCTTATGGCCTTATATTGATCGATATTACTTTGAATCTTAATATTAAAAAAAATTAAAGCTTTAAGTTTGATTATTAATATGAATTTTACAGGTTCATATAAACTATATTAAAGTTCAAATCTTAGGATTGCTGGTTATAATTCAGGGAACTTCGAATCCGTATTACATAGTTGATATAGAACATCTGGTTCTATTTTTTTTCATAATCCATGAGTTACAATTCTAACCGGGATCACCCTTTAATGTGAGAAGGAACAAAAGAGGTAAAAATCTTCATCACACTGATTACAATGAAATTCCAAACACTTGTAGATCTCAAGAAGAATATATAAATTAGAGGTTAAATTGTAATTTCAAAACACCTTTTATATGTCAGGAGTTTTGGCATGTAACCAGCCCTATGCTCATGTCTGAATATACTTGTTGATAAGTCCTTAAAAATGCATCATTTTATGTTCACTTTAGGGGATTTTAAGGGCTTATTCATTAGAAATCTCTTCATTTAATTGGAAATCATGCTTTTATGATTTTAGAATTTATTTTAGAGTTTTCTTACAAAAATAATTAAAAATCATCAATTTTTTGTAAAATCATAAAACTCTCCATTTTTAGGTTTCTCTCTCTTTCTTCATCTCTCCTCCACCCCAAGATGGGTTAGGCCAGCCCTCTTAGGTCTCATCTACTCCATTCATTCCACCACCTTCTTTTCATCGTTGGAGCATGATTTGAAGAAAAGACAAATTAGAGAGCTAGGCCAATAACAAATCTTTCTTAAAGTTCATGATCTTTGGGTAGGATTGACGGAATCATTTCAATTCAATAGATTTAAAATTATTGCTTATTTCAATTGGGTTTTTCATTGTTAAACAAAGTTAGCAATGTCATGGTTCTCACATACAGTCAACATTGTATGTTTATGTGTAGTGGCAGTGCATGTTTTGTTTGGTGGATTTAAGTTTACTTTGATTGCATCAAATAATATTTTAAATTCAGATTTAAAGAATTGAAATCCATCTTTTTCTCTTTTATTTTATTACATTCTATTTTATTTTTAGATTTATTTTATTCACTTTTACTTTTATTCAATTAGTGGTTTGATTATTTTATTGGTTTGCGGTTTCCAGTTTCTAGGATTGTTTTAGAATAGGAATTTTATATTAGGTTTTATTTTTTATTTTTTATTTTAATTTCACATTTGGAATTGTAATTTTAATTTAATTTTCAGCTTAGTAGGACATTATTTTGTTTAGATTTTATTAGGATAGTACTAGTTTTCTAGTATGACAGGTTGTAAAATATATAGTTCCTTGTGGATACGATCCCGACTCACCTGGTAAAACTACACTTTAGGCCTTGTAGTTGGGGCCATCAATCAAGTTTTTGGTGGCATTGCCAAGGATTGTATCCACAGGGAGCTATATATCTCATAACATGTCTTATTGAAAAACAGTGCTATCCAACTAAAATCTATACAAAATAATTTCCTACTGAACTGAAAATTAAATTTAAATTACAATCCCAAATGTGATATTAAAATTGCAAATCAAAAATCAAACCTAATCTAAAATTCCTAATCTAAAACAATCCTAGCAACTAGAAACTACAAAACAATAAAATAATCAAACACCAATTAAATGAAAGTAAAAGTGAATAAAACAAATCTGAAAATAAAATGAAATGTAAATAAAATAGAATGTAATAAAATAAAAGAGAAAAAGATGGATTTCAATTCTTTAAATCTGAATTTAAAACCTTATTTGATAGAATCAAAGTAAACTTAGATCCACCATACCAAAATACGTACTGTCACTACGCATAAACATACGATGTTGACTCTATAGTGAGAACCATGACATCACTAACTTTGTTTAACAATGAAAAAATCAATTCAAATAAGCAATAATTTCAAATTTATTGAATTGAAATGATTACATCAATCATACCTAAAGATCATGAACTTCAAGAAATATATGTTGCTTGCCTAGCTTTTCAACTTATCTTCTCTTCAAGTCATGCTCTAAGGATGAAGAAGATGGTGGAATGGATGGAGTGGATGGGACCTAAGAGGGCTAGCCTAACCCATATTGGGGTGGAGGAGAGATGGAGAAAGAGAGAGAGAGGGCTTGTGGTGTGGAATAGCTTATAGGTTGATTTCTACGTTGGTGTGGCACGTCGTTTGCTCGGAATGGATGTGAATATATATATGTAATAGAGGAGAGAATAAAAGGTGGTTGTGAGGAGTATGGAAATTGGGTTTGAGTGATGACTTCTGGGAAATGTGGGAGTGCTGATATGGGAAGTGGACTTATATGATTGGATGGTGGGGAATTAGAGCATGGGCATGAACAAACTGACGTGTGGATGTGGGACTAACGTGTGGATGCGGGACGAGAGGTGTGAGGGAGAAATTATGATGGTGTGTGATGGTGATCTTGGACTTGTCCCAAGTTCAGCTATAAGGAATTTTATTTATAAGATGGAATGCTCCCCTTTCTTAGCTTGAAAGAGCCTCATTAGAAATGTCAACTTTTTTCCTATTTGATTTATCTTCCACTTGGATTCGGATTTTTTAAGATAATTGAAGAGATAAAATCTCATGAGAATCTTTAAACCTACTAAGGACATCCAATGAGTGGCTGGAAAATTAATTGCAAAGATGGCTTTCCAATTTGATAATTCTTGGATTTCAAGACTTTGTAATTTCTTTTTTTAATTGGATTTCCTTAAAAATTTCTTTGTCTTCAAATCTTGATGTGTGCCCCTTTTCTTTAATTTTCCTATAAAGAAAAGTGACATTTTATTAAAAAATAATGATTTTGACCAAAAATCACAAATGTACTAATGCGGGCCCAATTCACATAAAATGACCCAATAAATTCTCATCATTGATTATGATTTGTCTTTAAACAATTAATGATGATAAAAACCTTTGTCATTTTTATGTAAAATCATGAATTTGAAAAACCTTCTAAAAATGGAAATCCAAAAATGAAAAGTTATAAAATTTTACAAAAAAATTGATGATTTTTAATGATTTTTGCAAGAAAACTCCCAAAATGAATTCTAAAATCATAAAAGCTTGATTTCCAACTAAATGAAGAGATTTCTAATGAGTAAGTGCTTAAAACCCCTAAAGTGAACATAAAATGATGCGTTTTTAAGGATTTATCACTTACCCCACTTAGTATCTATATTGGTGTCCGATGGAAGGGGCGGACCTATGTTTATGCAAGTGGGGGCTCGAACCCCCACAAACCTTCAAAAATGCCCATTGGGCTATAAGAGATCAATTGGCTAACCTAGCACCCATGGAGGAAAATCAATCAGACCCCCCCCCCCCCCCCCCCCCTCTCTCTCTCATAATCCAATATTTCTAAAAATCTTCATTATTGAAATAGTTTCTCTTGATGTAATAGAGTTTAATTTCAACAAAAATTAAATAAATATTCTGATTAGAGATGGGTAGGAGAGATGCATCTAATCTGTCTCTATTGATTTATATATATATTGATTATTAACTAATTTATTAAGTTTTAATGTAATTTTTTGTCTTTTCTTGTTGTAATTTCTGTTAGATTTGAAGGGAAGGTTTTAGATTGGGTCTTTAGAAGTAGTTTTGGTTCTTATTTAAACAAACAAATGACCAAAGATTAAAGTTTGTTTTCATTCAAATATTGTTTCCAATGAAAGACCCTAGACAGTAATGAGTCAAATCCGTGAAATCCTTTGCTAGTTATTTTCAGCAATGAGTCAAATCCATGAAATCTTTGCTAGTTATTTTTTCAACAAACTGCATGGATTTATTTTTAATAGACATTCGAAAGTTTTAGAAAAAAAAACTAACTTTTCAAAGTGCCCAATCTCCAATTTCTTTACATGACAAATTAGAGACTTGATTTAAAAAACTGATGAGAATAGAGGTATATTGTACATTAACGCCTCTGGCAATACAATTGCTACGCATAGGTAATTAATAAATGAGATTTCATCATTTTGAAAATTTTAGGAAATTTTGAACCTCTAAGTTCGTCTTAAATTTAATTAGAAAGAAATTTTCACTTCCCACTCTTTCCTACTGCTAAATGAATCCAAGTTCACTTCATAATAATTCTCATATTCAAATAGATAAATACAAATAACAGTTGACTTGTTTATACATTGGTCTTGATATTCAAAAATATAACTGACTTGTTTTCTCTCTCTCTCTCTCTCTCTCTCTCTTGCTTGAAGGGGGGATTTATTTATGGTTAAATACATGCTACAAAAAGAGGCAAGATGGCATTGCCTTTACATGTTCTGATATTGAACTATTCTCTTTTGCTATTAGTAATGTGTATAAAATACAATAAAAATACTTATTCACTTTTTTAGTTACCATTAGTTAGCCCCTTCAAACAAAAATCCTAAGTCCACTATTGTCCGATAGTATGGAGATGGTCACAATACCTTCACCCCTCATCAAAATCCATAAAGGTGCACCAGTCCAACGCCATACAGGGTTATCGTTACATATTTGAATGTACATGAGAAAAAGAATCTCACCCATCACATAATCAGTCCATATAACATAGGGGAAGGACCATCAAATTACATATGGTTTTGCATCATAGAGATTCCTATCTTAATAATTTAGAACCTGAAAGTCTATTCATTCATCATCATTATCATGAGTAAATTAATTGAAATTCTATAATAAGTATTAATAACTTCATATTATGAATTTGTCCATACCCATCATCATATTCTACATGGTGTAGGGTTTCATCATAATGCACAAATTGGTGCTCAAGACCAAGCCACAAGTTGTGGTTCAACCAGGCCTAGGGTTCCAAGACGGGTTCATTCAGTAGTTTTTATCACTTATTGAATATTGTAATCATGGTTAAATCGATCATTCTTGATGGGGCCTTGTCCATTCCCACTCTAGGAATCCTTACATCATAATCTTCTTCCATTGGCATCATATTGATTCACATGAGCATAAAAAATAGCATGTTTAATTCAAATGCAGAAATCTGAAATCACTTGTGCATAAAACCACAAATTGTACTTGCAATATTATGAAAAAACATTGAAACAAAAACCCAAACCCTAGTGCATGAAAACCCCAAATCTAGGGTTTTGATTTTGGCACCCAATTTAAAAACCCATGGGAGACCACGGGGCTGTTCTACATCAACTCTCCCTTGTTGGAAAGAACTCGACCTCGAGTTCTATAGAAATCCGTTATGATCAAATATCAAACATTCAAATCCTCAATGTGCTTCTTATTCTTCATCTTTTTGGCATGACTTGAGGATTGGAATTGATATTTTCATCAATGTAGAAGGAGAATGGAGGCATAGCTTCTTTTGATTTCTGAATCCATCAATGCCTTGACGATCTAACCATCAGATCCATCAAGTGTTTAAGTGCATCACAATCTTCTAATTTCATTAGTCTATTGATCGCGCTTAAAAATGTGGCGTGGAAATGTATAATGGATTCAATGTCCGACATTCATGCACTTCAAGCGTTAAGAAGAATGGGAATCAATTACAATTCATCATTGAATTCCCTTTTGTTTACATGGGTTCAATGCCCTGACCGTGGGGATGCAAGTTGTTTACATGAATTTACAAAGTTTACAACCCCTTCCTCAAGTCTTAGATGTGATCTCAATTTGGAAATTACAAGAAAATGTACATAAAATAGGAAAAAAATGCGAAAAAGAGGAAAAAAAAATGGGGGTGACCATGACCCGCGGTCACTGCCCCAGGTCAGTGACCGTGGGTCACAGTCACTAGCAAACAGTGACCGTGAAGCCACTGTTCGCCTCCGTTTTTTGTGCTGTTCGTGCTGGTTGCTCTTCCAAACTTTTTTCAAGTGTTGAAACTCCCTTCCATGACATCTTGGGGTGTTGGATAACCATTAAGAAGATCGAATTCGACTATGGAATCGATTGAAAACTTTGTAATTCATCATTTTTGTTTACGGACTGTCTTTTGTTCAAGTCCAAAGAGGGTATTGTAAAAAGCCAAAGTTGCGTCATTCTGAACCTATCATTTTCAAGGAACAAAATGAGGCCCAAAGGGGCTTGCTCACAACGCTTATAATGGCTAAGAAACCCCCTTGAATGAGAAAAACAAAGATGACAACGTCATCCCTCGAATCGTCGTTATTGCATGAACATAGTTCATTCCGTATTACCCCACCCTTCTCCTCTTCCTCTCTGAATCTTTTTGCTCACCTTGACAACTAAAAAAGGAAGGGAATGGTCATGGGATACTGCTTTTTTTGCTTCAATACTCTTACGTTCGTTCAATTTTCTCTTTTTCTCTATTCTGTGTGTCCTCCTCTGCTTCCTTCAAACACTCTTCTTTTTATAGAGGCCCCAGGTGGTTTTTTGGTGGTTCTTGGGAGTTGAGGGGAGTTATGGGAAGTTGGATTTCGAAAGGAAGTGGAGACAAACAGCCCAAAACCGCAGGAAGTGACCTTTAGGGGTCCGTGACCGCAGCCGCGGTCACGGACAAGGCCCAATTTTGGGTTTTTGCATTTGCGACCTGTTTTCACTTATTTGAGGCCCAAACGAAGTCCAATCGCCACGAAACTCAGAGGGATGCTTCTTGACACTATTTTGACCATGTCATAAAAGTTTCAGCTCGTTTTGACCACCTGAAGTTGGTCAACTCCCTTGATGAACAGGCCACGGTCACGGACAAGGCCCAATTTCAGATTTCTGCATTTGTGATCCGTTCTCACCTGTTTGGGTCCGAACGAAGTCCAATCTTGACGAAACTTGGAAGGATGCCTCTTGACACTATTTTGAGTGTGTCATAGAAGTTTCAGCTCGATTTGACCACCTGAAGTTGGTCAACTCCTTCGATGAATAGGCCGCGGTCACTCCCAAGGCCCATTTTCGAACTTTTGCGTTTGTGACCCATTTTCATCTGTTTAGGGTCCGAATGAAGTCCAATCTTCACGAAACTTGGAAGGATGTTTCTTAACACTATTTGGAGTGTGTAATAAGAGTTTCAGCTCGTTTTAACCACCTGAGGATGGTCAATTGCTTCATTGATTGGGCCGCGGTCATGGACGAGGCCCATTTTTGGACTTTTGTATATGTGACCCGTTTTTGCCAGTTTAGGGCCCGAACGATGTCGGATCGCTGTGAAACTTGGAGGGTTACTTTTTGACACTATTTTGAGCATGTCATAGAAGTTTCAACCTGTTTTGACTTTCAAAAGTTTGTCAACTCTTTAGTTGACTTTTTATGAAAGTGGGCCCTTGTTTCAGCTGTTTGAAGCCCAAATGACTTCGGTTTGGTTCGAAACTTGGAGGAACTGACATCAGGGATATCTTGGAGTATTTGCCCAAATTTCATCAATTTTGGATATCAGGAAGCTAGACTTTGGTCAATGACCCCATGGCTTGGGGGGGACTGCCCCAAGTTGACATGCCTGTGTCTTCTGGGTTTGATGGTGTCTGTTCAACCTAAAATTTTGTAGGGTCTATCTTGGGCATCATTTGAGCTTCCTCTGAGAGTTTCAGCTAATTTGATCTTCATGGGATGTCACTCTGCACAGGGCCCATAGAGCATAATATTGATCATCTGGACCAAGTTTGGATCCAAACGATGTCCAAATGCTCTGAATCCTTGAGGAGTGTGCGGAAGTGCCAGGTCCCACAGTGATTTCCAAGAAGCTTGCAAACAGCCTTCAAAGCCTAATTTGAGCTGAGATGAGGTCCAAATGCTTTGAAAACTTCGGAATTTTATAATCCAAAGCTTGTAGTGTCTTTGTTGCATTATTTGCAATTTTTTATGGGTCAACAAGTGCCCCTCGAGGTGCAATGATTAGTGTATTAATCATTGTGCCTTGAAATAGCCAATCTGTGGGAATGATGAATGATTCAACGAAATCACTGTATGTCAAGATATATTGTAAGTCCAGACTTAGGACTTTGAAAATTTTGATAGAAAACCATGAAGGGTTTGATGATGGAATTTGGTAAAAACATATGAATTCCGAATTTCTTTACTCAATTTCACAGATATCCAAATTGGCGTCTTTGTGAGGATTGTGGGGAACACCCACAAAAAATCCCTGAGGTATTTGGAAAATTTAGAAGTTTATGAATTTTTTGTTTGAATTTTGGAAATGGATTTGATTTTCTAATGACCTATTCATCACAGATATCCAAAGTGGTATCTCTGTGGGGACTGTGAGGAACACCCACAAAAGAATCCCTAAGGTATTAAGAAAATCAAAGTTTGAATAGAAAATGGATTTGGGTTTAGAATGTTCATGGATTTTTGGTTTATTTTCAAAATCAAAATTTTGGGTTTTGACTTGGCTTGACATGATTCAAAATGAGATGCAATTTTGACAAAATGACATGTAATTTTGAAAGGGATTGGCTTTTATGAGTTTTGATTCAAAACAATTTGGGATATTGGTTTAAAATCAAGTTGTGAGAGATTTATTTCTTTGTGAGAGGTTTATTGCTTTTGTGAATTACCTCAAGTGAACCCACCATGGGAATTTCAAAGAAAAAAAAATGAATCATGATATTCAGTTGTACTGCTCAAAACCATAGTGACCGCGAAGACAAGATGATGGCAAAGGCATGGATTATGTATTTGACCAAGCCTATGTATTTGACCAAGCCATAGTCTCCATCGTCAAACAATTTGTGTCTGGGAGGGGGAGCAAATGAGATCCAAGTTTCAGATTCAAACAATCACAATGGCAAGGGCCACTAAGCAATGAATTCTAACACTTAGACCGGTGATATCGTAATTTTAGTGGGCTTGGTTGAGCTGTGGACCCCACTGCTGCTGAGTTGTGAATCCCATGGCCAAATGGTTCATGTCAAGCAATGGACCCCATTGGTGATCCCATATGGTGTCATAGGTGGAGAGACATGACTAGGCTATCGAGCCATGGGTCCCAATGCCCAGCCACATTGTGACCGTGAGCAAAGAGGGCAACAGGGGGGAGACCGTGGGTTTTTAAAACCCCACGTCTCTGCCTTCTTTCTTTTTTTTTTTTTTATTTATTTATTCTGCTGTTCAAACCAAAGATCAGAGAGAGACCGAGAGAGAGAGAGAGAGCCCGAGACCCCAATTTGAACCAATTGAGAGGGAGACAGACTGAGACTTCAAGCATTCAAGGGCCCATATCATCTCAGTTTTCTTTTTCCATCTTCCAACTTGTGGATTTGTTGACTGAAGACAGTTGCCATGGCTGGTAAGGATTTTCTCCTCATCTTCCTTTGTGTTTGTTCATGGCCGAATCCAAGCCTGGGATTTCCATTTGCTGGTAGAATGGTCTAAATGCTTTATGTTGAGTGGCAATTTCATTGGTTAACTTCCAATTGGGCATCATCTGTTGGGCATCATTTGAATGCGCCCCCCGGTCATACCCTGAACAGTGTGAGGGGGTTCACAGTCACGGCCTGATGTGATTTTTTTTTTTTTTAAGAACTGATGTAAGATGATTTTTGTGAAATCATCTCAAGCTCATCACTTTGCTGATCATGCGAACCCATAGTGGTCTGTCATGGCTGCCACCTGTTTGATGGAATGCCCAATTGAAAAAATTCTGCTGAATTTGCTTCTTATTGTCTGCTGTGGTGCTCTCTTATTAGATTTGGGATTGCCCAAATGCATTCTTGTTCACGGCCATTGCTGTCTTGGCTTGGTTGATCCCATACTGGCAGAGCACCCCAAGTCGTGACCAGTGTTTTGGCTAATCCCACGGTCACAAACCATGTCACAAGTCGTTCATGCACACTGAATTGAAGTGAGGCTGCAGTTCCTTTTTTCCTTCTGATGTTTGTGTCCAGGTTTAGCCTGGGCATTATCTAAATACAACCATGGCACAACTATTGGTTGTACTCCCTGTCACAAGCCATTCATATGATTTTATCATTGTTTTGAATGCTTCAAACCAAACCTTAGGGTGAATGCTTCAAACCAAACATTGGGGAGGCTTAAACCATACAACCTCTGTATCCAAGTGTGTAGGCCATGGGGGACCCACAGTCATTGCCGAGACCTTTTTCTTCTTTATTTTCTGTTAATATAAGCACATTCACAGCCATTCTTTTGTTTGATGAGCATTACTATTTGCTACAACTCGCCTCTTTTTTAAGCTTGTATGCATTCCATGAATTCCAAATATTGAAGGATGAATCCTAGGTGTTGGGGGTAGCTCACAGAGTTGGGCATTGGTTCATGGTAAACCCAATGTTCAAATTTTGACGTGTAACTTGATGCAACTGAGAATGAGAGAGAAATGTTGTAACTTTCTTCAGGATGACTGACATGAGCTGGAATTGTCATTAACAGGGGGTGCTTTGAACCAAGCAGCTACTGTGTTCGATTGCACAGGCCGTAAGGAACCCACAATCAAGACCAGTTTTTTTTTATTCTGATTTTGATTCAATGAATTCCTTTCGATGTAAGATGATGTTTTGAGTTTCACCCTCTTTGCAAAATACAATGAAGCCTTGTCATATCTGGATAGTGCTCACTGTCAACAGTGTCCGTGAAGTACCATGGTCACTCAACATATGTGTTTACTGTGGATCTTGGTCTCCAATGCCTGATTTCAATAATGGTCACATGCCACAATGGTTCTCAAATTTGCAACAAAAAGCGGAGTTTCTCATATTACTAAAGCATTGTCCAACTGTGTCCACGGTCACTGACTGTTTAAGGACTGTTTATGCCCGCTGCCTTTTGAGGATTCTATTTTATAGTGATTCACAGTGACATTTTGGTTAAGCTTCATTCTTCACTTTTGAGCTTGGTGAAGGAACATCCTCCTGTGTTTGAATACCGACACCACTGAGCACATACCTAGCCTTCTGTGGGAATTATAGAAGATTGGATTGTGGTGATTTGCTCGGTCACTGATATGACCCTTACAAGCTCGACCATCATAGTCTTTGTAGGGATTGTAACCTAAATCCTCAGACCGGGTAGCCATTAGGGGTATTCTTCTTGCTTTTGATGAGAAGGTTACTCCCCTTAAATCTCACCAAACATGAGTAGTATAAACCACCTCGAGTGTGAGCGATTAATGAAGATGATCAACAGGAAACTGACGGAGATAACTGAATCATCACAAGGTGGATTCTTCCTGCCTTTGATGAGAAGGTTACTCCCCTTAAGTCTCAAT
Organism: Sextonia rubra; assembly: GCA_037013555.1. Lineage (NCBI taxonomy): Eukaryota > Viridiplantae > Streptophyta > Magnoliopsida > Laurales > Lauraceae > Sextonia > Sextonia rubra. The sequence continues at coordinate 8,310,515 of JASUAD010000007.1, read as the reverse complement.
AAGCATGAGAAGCATAAACCACCCAGGTATGAATGGCTGATGATGAAAACTAACTAGAGATCTACGAAAATAACCAAATGGCCAGAAAGTGCAGTCTTTTTGCTTTTGATGAGAAGGTTACTCCACTTTAAATCTCACCAAACATGAGTAATATAAACCACCTCGAATATGAACGGTTAATAACGGAGACTAATGAAAATAGGGCAGACCCTCACGTCGATTCCATAATTGATATTGCCTTTCTCCGTTACAGCTTCCAAGCATAAAGATCTATCGATCGCACGGTTGAATGTAGCTTCGAATAAGACATTTTACATTGTCTTTTTCTACAACAACTTCCAAAGATGAATAACCACCGACCACACGATTGAATGTAGCTTCGAATAAGACAGTTTACATTGTCTTTTTCTCAACAACAACTTCCAAAGATGAATAACCAAGGACCACACGGTTGAATGTAGCTTCGAATAAGACATTTTACATTGTCTTTTTCTACAACAACTTCCAAAGATGAATAACCACCAACCACACGGTTGAATGTAGCTTTGAATAAGACATTTTACATTGTCTTTTTCTACTACAACATCTCGGGATGATCCATCCTTCCTTGCTTTCTTCTAATACTTCCGATCATCGATGATAGTTGATGATCATTAAAATTAGCCTTGCAAAGCATTTGTAGATTTCACAAGAATGTCTAATGGTCCCATCATAGCAAATCATCACCCGGGGCCTCGTTTGCTAAGATTAGGAATGTGAGAAGCCTTGAAGTAAGATTACATCTTGTTAATGTTGTTGGAAACATGTCATGCACTTTTAAATATTGTTCTCTCATACATGCTTGAATCTGATCATGTTTTATGTGCTGTACACAGATTCCATTTTCGTGCTTGAACACGAACTCATTGCCCCCTGAAAAGGTCTTAAGGTGCTTGAACACCTATTTGGACTGGGAGCCTCGGTTCTAGGACTTAAGTGTGCCTTTGATGCCAATTCTTAGTCTCAGAACTGAGTATTGCCTTCTCCTTTTGGCCTTATACTAAGGGGAGATGCTACCGAAATTCCTTTTTTTTTTTTTTTTGAACATTGGTACTTATACCCATCTTTTCTTTCTTTTGATTTGCTTTGCAGATAGAAAGGGTAAAGCACCTGCAACTGCAACTGTTAGGGCACCTAAAAGTCGTGCCAAAGGTAAGACCGCAAGAGAGTCTGATCCGAAAGATCCAAATGAAGCATCTGATGTCAACTTGTGGCTCCAGAGAACTAAAGCTTTGTCAACGAGAAACTGGTATTCGTATTAGTGTTTGGCAAATAAAACCAATTGGGAGAATAATGACAAAGTGGTTTTCCCTAAACCACGATATATACTTGGAGATGCCACAAAGGAGACTGCAAAGCAACCCACTAATCATATGCGGTATCGTTACACATCCGGCAGGGGTTGTGCGTGAATTAACCACAGTTTGATCAGTTTGACGGCATCCAACTATCATGTTACTATCTCCAACAATCCCAGCAAGGCATGATCCTTTTTCATGGATAAGACATCATGTCCATTTCAAGACTGGGAAATTCATGCGTCCGCCTCCATACTACTTCATAGAACACCCAAGGTCTGAAATAGAGACCCTCGAACCGTGCACTCTAAATTTGGAAGTAGGCACTATAATTTCACAGCTCAGAACCGTCGGTCTTGGTATTCATTCAGGCGACGGGAGTGCTTGGCTCTGTGAGAGGCATCAATCTCGCGGGTGGTTTAATTGCATCGGGGATTGGCCAAGCTGGGTGACTGCAATCAAGCATCATTATGCGGAAGATTTGAAAGCAGTCGGGATTTTTGATGCTGTAAATGCTACCACACAAAGAGTCTCGTGTGAGAACAAGAATGTCTGCAGGGCCATTCTGGAGTTATTTTGCTCAGCGACTGGCACTTTCATTACTCCAAACATGGAGTTGGGATTTTCTCTATGGGAAATAAAGAAAATTTTTTGTTTGGCACCTTACGGTGAGATCTATGATGAGACCGTTTTACCCGATGAAGAATTAGCCACTATGGATGACGAATTCTGGGCCGCATATTACCTCCTTTTTGTGCTTGAAGATTCTATTTAGATAACTAGCCGAAGTCGAGGCAAAGTCTTTCAATGGATGAATCAAGTGAAGAGAATCACTGATCCTTTCTTCATTAATGGAGGCGGGTTCTTTAAGTGGAAGAGGGTAATCCCGAGCGAAGATCCCAAGAAGGGTCCAACAATTATCTTTCATGAAGATACGGACTTTCAGCCTTATATTTTTGCCAAATATCCATATTTGAAAAGGAAATGTCAGCTTGTTTCATTCTTGACAACATGGTTGTCCGAGGTTCTTTTTCCGAGCTCTGGAAACGACCTTAGGCCCGGTTGTATATATCCAGCCCTCAAGATGGCCTTTGGACATAGCCTCGCTTTGGGTCCTGCTTTTGTATCTTATATGCTGACAGAGTTGAAGCTTTCAGGACTCACCGTCAAAGAAGGACCGTTCAACCGATTTTATGCCGAATATCTAATGTACACCTGGTTCACCTACCATTGCAATGATCTTCATTCACATAGCAGTGCACCGGGGAACATTTTCATGGAGGGTGTGGTTGGTGGTAGTTGCCTAATTAACAACTATTCCATGATCGATTTGAGCCAACATTTGCGCAACTTTAACAATTATGTTGCTTCCCGGGATGCTATACCGAATATTGAAGTTCCAACTCAGATGAGGAATGCTGTGGAGCCATCAATAGACAATGTTGGGGAGGGTGGCCGGGATATCGGCTTGTCAGACGAAGAAAAGAGCTGGCTTCTGAGTTTAAGGCCTGCAGATCTGGTGTATAGGAAAAATACATACATCAATATTCAACCTTATATACATGCCAGATTCTGCAGACATTTCGATTTCTATCAGGCCGTCGTGGGAGCACCGGGCCGAATTCGAGGCACTATCGGTTCCTTGTAAGATGCCCGTAATGCTTGGGAATTCTACCAGGCACTTGACACTGAGGCCCGCTTTGGATATCCTCATATTCCGAATCCTGGATATACGAGTGGCTTCGCCCAATGGTTTGCTAAAAGCACCCTCGCCATTGTGCAGGCATACACAAGCAACCCTCGAGCTAAATGTCGTGTTTTGCCTGCTTCTAAGAAAAGGGAAAAAGGAGAAAAGGGAGAAAAAGATCGTTTCATCCCAGAGAATTTTGAAAGTTGGCTACATGATAGGGACCAATGGCGAATTGGTTTGACAGCCGGATCCGATATCTGTCGAGATCACCGTGGTTTAAGAGGTGAGGAAGATGAAAGTTACATGCCTCCGCCTAATGTACCCACAACGAGAATGCGACGAGCCATAGAAGAAAATTTACAGGAGAGCATTAGCATTGCTGAAATCAGGGAAATGGGCAGGGCTGCTTTGGATTTTGGATTTGCTTCCCGTTCTGTCAGAACCAAGGTATCAGTACGAGAACAGACTAGACAGTTTGAGGAAAAGCAATCTGTTATGCATGCAGCTGCTGAGGCAGATTTTGCTCAGCGATTAAAAACTGCTGCTGATACTCCCGTATTGACAGAGACACATGTCAATCAAAGTCCAGTAGAGGGGGTCCAATCTGCGGAAGTGGCTACGAGGGCAAGGCCATATATCATAATGCCTGTAAATCCTCCGAAGGATCTAGGTTTGCATAAGAAAATCAGAGCCACTCGCTCAAAATTGGTAACTCGAGTCCGAGCCTCAGCTAGCAAAGAGACACCTTCCAAGAAGAGAAAAGCTGAAAGTCCTCCAGCAAGTCGTTCTCGGAGGCTAAAAACTGGTAACATACATATAGTTGTTTATAATCATAGCTTCATTGATTTTGTATTGATATTTCTTTTGGCGATTTTATTAGCTCAACCCTCAATTGCTGGAGAGTCTGCGAGGCAAGTGGCCAAAGTTGCTGAAGATTATGCCTCTAATAAGAGGAGTGGAGGAGAAAGCAGTTTTGATACTCTTACGACCGGAGAGCGAACTGATAGTGATATTCATATCGAGTTTAATTTTGAAAAAGATATATTTAATCAAGCACAGATGCCTGAATTTGAGAGAGAAGTGGCAGCAGATGTACCAACAGAATCCGTCATTGCAGAGAAATCTACCGATGATGTTGGTACTGCTACTATTACGGAAGCTGTTTTCCCGGTTGAACAACAGAAGCCTTCTTCTAAGATTGTCAAGGAATCTGCGGCCAGAGTCTCAAGGGATATCGAAGAAACTCCAGTTGTCGCTGAAGGTAAACTTCACATTAGCCTGGTTAGCATTTCAGCATTCGTGTTCTAATTTCTGCTTATTCCCCTTTTTCAGGTGGTCGGGTGGAAGAGGGTGTTTCTGATACACTTGCTAAAACACTTTCGGATCCCCTATCGAGGAGCAAGCGGAGAAGGAGCATGCCGAAGGTTCGATTGACTTGGATGATGTCTCACTTCATAGTGGATACTTAGAGGCATCCCCAGGCAACCCTCTGGGGAGTGATCTGTAACGCTTTGTAGAAATTTTATCATCAGGTTCACTAACCCAAAGTATGAATGATGGTGCGGGATTATCGCCAGCCGGTACTATCTTGCCTGTTAGTAATGAGCCAAGGGCTGATGAGGCTGAGGATGTTCAAATGGAACAACATATTGAACCTATTGGCGATGCAGAAAAAGAAGCGGACAGTGTTATGGTTCCAGTCACAGAAGCCCCTGGAGCGCATACTGTTGTGATCAGAATAGGCTCTTCTGTTCAACAGACAATGGTTTTAGAAGGTGCAAGTCTCCCAGTAGAGGATACTCCTGTAACACCTGTCACTAGTAGTGTGCCTCTAGTTGCTGCCAGTTTTACACCTTCCAAGGCTGTGACACCTCCGAGAGTCCACTTTAGGGTGGACTAGTCATCACCTTTAAAAGTTATTGAAGATCCTGTTGTTCAAAAGATATCAAATGAGGCTTCTACTGCTGAAGGTGGAGGGACCCGAAAAGCCTTACTGCATGTGACAATCGCACCACATGCCATTAGGGATCCTTCAACTACCTTGTCTTCACAGGGGTCACATGATTCACCTTCTGTTCGTGAAGAAACATTGGCAATTCCTGAGGGCAGAGTAAATGTCGAGAGGGAAAGGGATAATCGCTCAAGTTCTCAAATCCAGTTAAATTCACAAGAGCGAGAATCAAACCCTTCTATCCCTAAAGAACTCAGCTTCTTTGGGGACACCCCAAAGCCTCAATCTGCTATTAATTTTGCCACAAAGATAACCATTCGCAGCATTTTGGCTACTGTTTTTCAGGGAGAGCTTTCTTCAGAAAAGATTCAAGGTGCCAAGGCTTTAGCAGATATGTTGATATTTTCTGGTACCGACTTGAGTGGTCTTCGTGATGCCCTTGTCCTCCTTTTTAACAAACTCGAAGAAAAAGACTCTTGGGATAAGAGTGTTGATCATGCCAAAGCTTTCCAAGATGAGGTCTTAAGGCACAAAATTCAACTGGCTACAAAGATTGAAAATGGTGAGGAGGAGATACTGGTAATAAATGCGGAAGAGGCCAAGCTGACACAGGAATTGGCTGTGCATGCGGACCAACGTGCACATATTCAATAATAGATCGTTGTATTGCAACATCAATTATCTTCTGTGGAAAATACCATGGAAACTTTGCAGAAGTCTGTTTTAGAGGGATTTCATCGCCGAGATGATCTTTTCACTCATACTGAAGCGAGACATATAGCCTTGAATGACTTTGTTCAGTCCTTGGAGATTGAATTGAATATTAAGCTGGACGAGATTGACATTAATACTGCTATTCCAACTTATGCAAGCTACAAAGGGCGCATCCTCATGGCGAAAATACTGAACGTAAAGGGACAACTGGAGAAGTTCCTGGACTGAGATTTTCTGCTGCAACTCCCGTTTGATGGTTTCTCTCCTTTCTTTTATTCTGTTTAGTCCTGAGGATCATGTGTACATTGACTTCACTGCTTGCATTCAAATTTTAATAATGGATATCAATGGAAAAGTTTTTTTTTTTTGTTTTATTTTGTCATTGGTATGGGTGTTTGGTTTGGTTTTGTATGGAGGTTTGAGGTGGTTTGTATGGACGGTTTGTTTGGTTTGGTTTTGTATGGATGTTTGAGGTGGTTTGTATGGATAGTTTGTTTGGTTTGGTTTTTGTCACGACCCGAGCCCAGAATTCGGGGGTTAGCGAAAAGCTAAACCGGTGACACACGTACTCCCGTGCACGTGCACCCAAACCCAGTCCAGATGCACGCACACAAGGGATCTAACACGTGCGAACTAAGTGTACGCGGAAGCTGTACATATCATAGCAAGCAACAAAGGAAAATAGCGGAAGCCAAAGCAGAAACAAATACGGAAGCGACAAAGACAAATACACTGATATAAAACCAAATACACACCAAAACCATATATACAAAATACACAGAATACAAGTCCAAAGTCCAAAGATCCACAGTCCAAATACAAGTCCCCTGAAACCAAAACTCAAAATCCCAAAACGAAAAGCCACTGGAAGTATGCATGAACGCACTCGGCAGAGATGATCAGGCCCACTCTGCCAAACCGGAGGGTGCCTCTACACTCGCCCCTGCAGCCTCCTCGACCGCCGGGGAGCTGGGCAAGGTATCTGTGCCTGCAACACCACAGACAACACAAATGAATACAACGATCCAGCAAATATAAGTAACAGGGATGAAACACTCATAGTATCAAAGCTGAATAAATGACAGAATAATGATTTCAGAATTTCATCTTAATAAGCTAAGCAAATCGTGCATAGAAATAAAGCATGATATGTGAATCAAACATAGAAATACTGACTAAGTGGCTACTACGTTAACCAAGTTCTCTCCAATAGAGAGCAGAGCAAAGCAGAGCAGAGGAGAACACCACTGACCGGGCCAGGGTACAAGTGGGTCTCAGGTTCCTGGGTTCCGGGGTCCCAAGACAAAGCGACACTGCAGTGAATACAGAGATACAGAGATCTAAGCCAGAGGTAACCCCGTCGGGCATCCTAGGGCTGAGGCTGAGTAGAGCCAGACTAATACCAATCAAATCAAATCCATAGAAAGGGAGATTATCCGCTTTGGACTCACCGATGACAAAGACCGGATCTTATCCTCACGTATTAACCTCTGGGCAGAGCCACCCGGGAATACCCAAACTCAGAGATAAACAAAGCCAGCAGAGCATAGATATAAATCCAAAGCACAGCATAGATCAAAGCATAGTGCAGAACGAAGCATAGAACAGAGATACAGGACGAAAACAAAAATGACTACGGAATGCATAAACTTAGATTAACAGAACAGAGGGCAAAATCATAAACAATATGCAATGCATCTCAGATTAATACGGAGTCAAGGTTCATTACAAGCCAGTCCTAAGCTAGTTGTTCACTGTCACTAACCGTGCATGTTGATGTAGTTTTAAGTTAGTCAATGCACCGTTGCCATCAAAGTGTTGCAATGTAATCTGTGCGTGCACCGACGTCCCTTAAACCAACACCCATGGGGAGGTGCTTAACAGTAAATCAACACTCACATGAATAAGTCACAGCCTAACAGATTATTCATGCGATCCAAGAATCCATTGGGCCGGTTTACATGGGTGGTTAACCTGTATTTGAGTCCTACAAGTCTCACCATTATCCTAAGTTATGTTTCAGAATTGCCATGCCTAACGGTTTAGCTATGGGGGACCTATGGTTGAGCCGAAGACATCTTACGCGCTTGTCGTACTATGCACTACGGCTTCACCTTGGTTCCATTCAAAACACAGCTAAACGAATCATCTTTCACTTCTGATCTGATGCCTTTTTCGGCTGAGCTACAGTCAGTATACGGCTTAGCCGTAGACCAATCCACGGCTTAGCCGTAGCATTCCACGGCTTAGCCGTAGCCTCACCGTAGGAGTACTGATATCAGAAAAGTTTCGACTGATCAGAGATTTAATTCACGGCTGGGGTACGGTTGGGTCACGGCTAGCTTACGGCTCAGCCGTAGGACAAATTACGGCTTAGCCGTAGCCTAGCCGTAGAACAAAACTCAAATTTCGAGTCTCTGGAAATCGAGCCGTAGAAGTTCACGGCTTAGCCGTACAATACAGAGATGAATTCGGGCTGAGTACAGAAACTGAATTTTTGACACAGAAACATCTCCAAACAAGCTACAGAGGTTCCAAATTCACAAAATGTGGCTGTAAAATATAGATATACTAAAGAAGATGGAAATCAAAGCATTCAAACAGAGCACCCATGTGTGTTATCAAAGTCTGTACTTATACTTGCCTCAAATCTGGAAATCCACTGAATCGAGCTCCAAAGCAACTAAAACCAAAACAAATCAAAGCAATCACACATGCATGAGATGAAGACCTAGCAAGCAACAGAGAATGGGGGAAGCAATTGGAGAAGAAGAAGAAAGAATTGGAAAGAACCCACTTACCGAACCACAAAACATAAACAGAGAGAAGAGAAGAACCCAAATCCACTAAAGGACCCAATCCTCAAACGATCAAGAGAAGGAAAGAAGAGAGGGAGAGAAGGAGAGAGAACGTGGAGAGCTCCTCTGGAATTCCTTGCATGCAACGATCAAGTGAAATGAGAGAGAGAGAGAGACACCTGTAATGACTCATGTATATATAGTTTTGGAAGTTTAAGTCAAAGTCCAAAGAGTCTGGGTTATTTACAAATCAAGTCACACGAAGGTCCAACTTCCCCAATTGACTCCAAATGGTTCTAAGACAGTTACGGAAAATGTCGAGCTCAACGAAATACACATGCTGACACCAAGATGATGCAAAGATGCTATGAGCAAAGCAAAAGCAAAATTACGAAAAAGGGCTTAGAACTACCTATTCCAGGTCAAAGGTCACTCAACTACCTATCCAAGGCCCAAAACCAAGTCCAAAAGAATAAACAAAACAAAACACACACTAATGAGCCACTAATCCGGCTCAAAGGGGATCGGAGTGTTACAGTTTTCTCAGATTTGTATGAGGGTGTGATTTGCAATCTTTTGGATTCACAAATCGAAAATAAGGGAGTCATATAGGTGGACGTTATCTGGTGCCCGTGTGTGAGGCTTTCTCCAGGGCCCATGACTTGATCCTTTGGGTGTCGAAAGGGGTCAAACAAAGTGGATGTTATTCGGTGCCCATGTGTGAGGCTTTCCCCGGGATCCTTGACTTACTCCTCAGGACAAAGATTTGGTTTTGGTTTTTGTTTAGATTTTGGTTATACAGGGTGTCACAACCCGGGCCCAGAAATCGGGGGTTAGCGAAAAGCTAAACCAGTGACACACGTACTCCCGTGCACGTGCATCTAAACCCAGTCCAGATGCACACACACAAGGGATCTAACACGTGCGAAACAGACGAACGCGGAAGCTGTAGATATCATAGCAAGCAACGAAGGAAAATAGCGGAAGCCAAAGCAAATACAAAACGGAAACGACCAAGACAAATACACCGATATAAAACCGAATACACACCAAAATCACTATATACAAATACACAGAATACAAGTCCCAAAGTCCAAGGTCTGAATACAATCTCCAAAAACCAAAACTCGAAACAAAAGCCACGGGTATGCATGTACGCACTTGGCAGAAGTGATCAGGCCCACTCTGCCAGACCTGAGGGTGTCTCTACACTCGCCCCTGCAGCCTCCTCGACCGCCGGGGAGCTGGGCAAGGTATCTGTGCCTGCAACACCACAGACAATACAAATGAATACAACGATCCAGCAAATACAAGTAACAGAGATGAAACACTCATAGTATCAAAATAGAATAAGGACAGAATAGTAATTGCAGAATTTCATCTTAGTATGCTAAGCAAATCGTGCGTAGAAGTAGAGCATGATATGTGAATCAAAACATAGAAATACTGAACTAGTTGGCTACTACGTTAACCATGTTCTCTCCAATAGAGAGCAGAGCAAAGCAGAGCAGAGGAGAACACCACTGACCGGGCCAAGGTACAAGTGGGTCTCAGGTTCCTGGGTTCCGGGGTCCCAAGACAAAGCGACACTGCAGTGAATACAGAGATACAGAGATCTAAGCCAGAGGTAACCCCGTCGGGCATCCTAGGGCTGAGGCTGAGTAGAGCCAGACTAATACCAATCAATCAAATCCATAGAAATGGGAGATTATCCGCTTCGGACTCACCGATGGCAAAGACCGGATCTTATCCTCACGTATTAACCTCTGGGCAGAGCCACCCGGGAATACCCAAAATATACAAAGCCAGAAATGTACAAAGCATAGCCAAAATACAGATTAGAACATAGATTAAATCAAAGCACAGCATAGATCAGAACTTAGTGCCGAACGGAGAGTAATACAGATATACAGGACGAAAGCAAAATGACTGAGGAATGCATAACATAGATTAACAGAACAGAGGGCAAAACCATAAACAATATGCAATGCATCTCAGATTAATACGGAGTCAAGGTTCATTACAAGCCAGTCCTAAGCTAGTTGTTCACTGTCATTAACCGTGTATGTTGATGTAGTTTTAAGTTAGTCAATGCACCGTTGCCATCAAAGTGTTGCGTAATCTTTGCGTGCACCGACGTCCCTTAAACCAACACCCATGGGGAGGTGCTTAACAGTGATCAACACTCACATGCATAAGTCACAGCCTAACAGACTATTCATGTGATCCAAGGAATCCATTGGGCCGGTTTACACGGGTGGTTAACCTGTATTTGAGCCCTATAAGTCTCACCATTATCCTAAGTTATGTTTCCGAATTGCCATGCCTAACGGTTTAGCCATGAGGGACCTATGGTTGAGCCGGAGGCATCTTACGCGCTCGACGTATTATGCACTACAGGTTAACCATGGTTCCATTCAAAACACAGCTAAACTGGTCATCTTTCACCTCTGATCTGATACCTTTTTCGGCTGAGCTACAGTCAGTATACGGCTTAGCCGTAGCCCAATCCACGGCTTGGCCGTAGCATTTCACGGCTTAGCCGTAGCCACACCGTAGGAGTTCTGTGTTGGAAAAGTTTCGACTTATCAGAGATTTAATTCACGGCTGGGGTACGGGTTGGGTCACGGCTAGCTTACGGCTCAGCCGTAGGACAAATTACGGCTTAGCCGTAGCCTAGCCGTAGAACAAAAGTGCAATTTCGAGGCTCTGGAATGTGAGCCGTAGAAGCTTACGGCTTAGCCGTACAATACAGAACACAAATTCGGGATAGTTACAGAAACTGAAATTCGGTACAGAAGCCGAACAAAATGAGTTACAGAGGTTCCAAATTCACAAAATGTGGCTGTAAAACATGCTAGACAAAGAATAAGAGGAAATCAAAGCCATCAAACAAAATACCCATATGTGTTATCAAGCTTGTACTTATACTTGCCTCAAACTCTGAAAATCCACTGAAGCAAGCTCCAAATCCACTAAAATCAAAACAAATCAAAGCAATGACCCATGCATGAGATGAAAACACAGAGATCAGAGAATGAGAGGTGCAATTGGAGAAGAAGAGAGAAGAGTTGGGAAAGAACCCACTTACCAAGCCCCAAACAGAGATGGAGAAGAAGAAAGGAACCCAATCAAAAAGAGTGCAAGATCCCCACACTAACCAAAAACAAGAAGAGAATGAAGAGAAGAGATGGAACGTGGAGCTTCTCCTGGAGATCTCTCTTGCATGCAACGATCAAGTGAATGAGCATGAGAGGGGGACACCTGGAGTGACTCATATATATATGGTTTGGGAAGTTTAAAACAAGATCCATGGAGTTTAAGCTATTTACAGTTCAAGTCACACGAAGGTCCATCTTCCCCAATTGACTCCAAATGGTTCTGAGACAGTTACGGAAATTGTCGAGCTCAACGAAATACATATGCTGACACCAATATGATGCAAATATGATGCAAGCAACGCAAAAGCAATATTACGAAAAAGGGCTTAGAACTACCTATCTCAGGTCAAAGGTTGCTCAACTACCTATCCAAGACCCAAAACCAAATCCAAAAGAAATAAACAAAACAAAACACACACTAATGAGCCACTAATCCGGCTCAAAGGGGATCGGAGTGTTACATCCTCCCCCACTAGGAATCATTCCGTCCTCGGAATGACTACCTACCTGCGCAAAGAGATGCGGGTACTGGCGCGCTAGCTGCTCCTCTAGCTCCCAAGTAGCCTCATCTGGACCGTGATGTTCCCACAACACTTTAACCCATCTGATAGTCCTGGTACGGAGAATCTGCTCTCGTGTGCCAACGATGCGAAGCGGACGCTCAACGTAAGTGGCATTAGGCTGAATCTGAATATCATCGTAGCGAATCACATGGCTCGGATCTGGCACATACTTACGGAGCATCGACACATGGAAAACATCGTGCACACCAGAGAACTCAACTGGAAGCGTCAACCGATAAGCCAAATCTCCAACTCGGCTCTTGACTTCGAACGGTCCTACATATCTCGGAGCTAACTTGCCCTTCTGACCAAACCGCACCGTGCCCTTCATCGGAGAAACTTTAAGGAACACCCAATCTCCGACTTGGAATGCCAAGGGTCTCCTCCGAGTATCCGCATAGCTCTTCTGTCTGGATCGAGCAATCTTCAGATTCTCTATCACCTTCTGCACTTTCTCTGTCGTCTCAGCAATGATCGTCGGACCATGGAAACTTCTTGTTCCAACTTCCTCCCAGCACACTGGAGTCCTGCACTTGCGTCCGTATAGAGCCTCATATGGTGCCATACCAATACTCTCGTGGAAGCTGTTGTTGTAGGCAAACTCACACAATGCTAGATGCGTATCCCATTCCTTCTCAAAGTTCAGCACACTAGCTCTGAGCATATCCTCCAATGTCTGAATGGTACGCTCCGACTGTCCGTCAGTCTGAGGGTGGTATGCCGTACTAAAACTCAACTTCGTGCCCATAGCTTCCTGAAATGCTCTCCAGAATGAAGACACAAAACGACTATCGCGATCCGACACAATTGAAACTGGAGTGCCATGCAATCTGACTATCTCGTCAACAAACTTCCTGGCCATCTCTGTGAATGTCATCCCTTTCTTGAACGGAAGGAAATGCGCTGACTTGGTCAATCTGTCCACTATGACCCAGATCGCATTGTTCTTTCTACTGGTCGGCGGAAAACCGGAGACGAAATCCATCGTAATGTGCTCCCACTTCCACTGCGGAGTGTGCAATGGATGCAATGATCCTGGAGGTCGCTGATGGTCAGCTTTTACCCTCTGACAGGTCAAACATCGAGCTACGAACCCTGCGATCTCCCGCTTCATATTGTTCCACCAAAATCTGTCTTTCAAGTTCCGGTACATCTTCGTACTCCCTGGGTGCATCGCATATCGGGCATCGTGTGCATCTGTCATCAACTTATCTTTCAGCTCATCCACAGCGGGAACACACAGTCTATTCTTGAAGTACAAAACTCCATCCACCAAGCTAAAATCCGGTCGATCTGCAATCCGATCTCTGAACTTCACCAGGAGAGGATCCTCAAACTGGCGATCCTTGATCTGCTGAATCACCTCAGGCTGAAACACGACGGTAGTAGCTAATGTCACCGACTCACCTACCCTCCGAACCTCAACAGGCTGATCATGCACAAGCATATAGAATCCTGCCAACACCTGAAGACTGTCTGTCCTCCTACTAAGTGCATCTGCAACTACATTTCCCTTGCCTGGGTGGTACTTGATCGGAAAGTCGTAGTCTTTGATAAACTCCAACCACCTACGCTGCCTCATATTCAAGTCATGTTGATCAAACAAGTACTGCAGACTGTGATGATCGGAATGGACCTCGAACTTCACACCGTACAAGTAATGCCGCCACAACTTCAGTACAAATACAATGGCTGCTAGCTCCAAGTCATGTGTGGCATAGTTCTTCTCATGCTCTTTCAGCTGTCTGGATCCATAGGCAATTACCTTCTGATTCTGCATCAGTACACAGCCTAATCCAACTCGAGAAGCATCGGAATAAATCACGAATCCTTCACTACCATCCGGGAGAGTCAACACTGGCGCCGTAGTGAGCTTTTCTTTCAACATCTGGAAACTACGCTCACGCTTCTCTGTCCACTCATACGGGACCTTCTTCCGAGTCAACTGAGTCAGTGGGGCTGAGATCTTCGAGAAGTCCTGCACAAACCTGCGGTAATATCCCGCCAAACCCAGAAAACTCCGAATCTCTGTCACTGATCTAGGACGGGGCCAATGGACTACTGCCTCAATCTTAGCCGGATCCACCATCAATCCGTCTCTAGAAATCTTATGACCCAGAAATGTAACTTGCTCGAGCCAAAATTCACACTTGGACAACTTTGCATACAACTTGTGATCCTTAAGCAGCTGCAATGCTTTCCTCAAATGGTCTGCATGCTCCTCAGCAGTCTTCGAATAGACCAATATGTCATCTATGAAGACTACAACAAACTGGTCCAAAAAGGAAGTAAACACCCTATTCATCAACGCCATGAAAGCTGCGGGTGCATTCGTCAAACCAAATGGCATGACAAGGAACTCGTAGTGTCCATACCGAGTCCTGAAAGCTGTCTTAGGAACATCCTCATCCTTCACCCTGAGCTGGTGATATCCTGACCTCAAGTCAATCTTAGAGAAGTAAACTGCACCCTGAAGCTGATCGAACAACTCATCAATCCTAGGCAATGGATATTTGTTCTTGATAGTCACTTTATTCAACTGCCTGTAGTCAATGCACATCCGGAAACTGCCATCCTTCTTCTTAACAAACAATACAGGAGCTCCCCAAGGTGAAACACTTGGGCGTATGAACCCTTTATCCAACAGATCCTGCAACTGTTTCTTCAATTCCAACAACTCTGCAGGTGCCATACGATATGGAGCTCTACTGATAGGTGCTGTACCTGGTACCACGTCAATAGCAAATTCTACCTCCCGAACTGGTGGCAACTCTGGCACATCCTCCGGAAAGACATCCGGAAACTCGCTGACTACTGGGATTTCACTGAGCGGTCGCTGATCTTTCTTCTCTGAAATGAATGCAAGAAATCCCTCACATCCCCTACGAAGCATCCTGTCTGCTTTACAAGCAGAGATCACACGTCTTGGGCACTTCATCTGGCTGCCCTCAAATCGGAATCCGCTGCCCAAATCAAAGTAGATAGCCTTGCTGTAGCAATTGATACACGCATGATATCTCGCAAGCCAGTCCATACCAAGGATCACATCAAAATCCAGTGTCGTGAGCAACACGAGGTCTACTGGGAGCTGATGACCAGCTATCCGCACATCACACTGAGGGTAGAAAACACTGCACTCCACACGCTTACCAACCGGAGTGGATACTAACAACAAGTATGGGAGTGGTGTGGGTCGCTGTCGAAGCTGCACAGCAAAATGGGGTGCTACGTACGAACGCGTAGACCCGGAGTCAAATAAGGCTAAAGCTTCAGCATCATAAATTAAAATTTTACCTTCCACTACCGTGGCCTCCTCCGCGCCCTCATGCGTAGCAGCATAGGCTCGGGCTGTCTGGCGGTTCGGCTTCTGAGCTGGGCGAGCTGGCTGAGATCTGCCCTGCGCTGTAGATCCTGCCTGTCTCGTCTGTGGAGAGGACTGAAACTTCGGGCATTGGGCCCGCCTGTGATCCGTAGAGCCACACCCGAAACAAGCCCCACTCTTCCTCCAACATCTGTCGGTGGGGTGATCCTTCCCACAGTGATTGCAAATCACCTGAGTACTGCTCGAACTGCCCTGTTTACCCTTGAACTTCTTCTGAAACTGACTTCTGCCACTGAAGCCTGCCGTCCTCTTAGCCTCAGTTCGCTCCTCCTCGAAGATGGCCTCTGCATCGTAGGCCCTGTCAATAGCGTCATCCAATGTAGCCGGCCACATACAAGCAACCACGTGGCGTTTGTGCCTCGGATTCAGACCGTTGACGAAGCGAGTCACCTTCTTATGCTCTGTGTTCACCATGTCCTCTGCAAAATGAGACAACTCGGTAAACCTGTGTACATAATCTGCAACTGACATCTGTCTCTGCTGGAGGTTGAAGAATTCCACTTCTTTGGCTCGCTGAATGTGGAGAGGCATGAACTTCCGACGGAATTGCTGCTTGAAGGTCTCCCAAACTGTGGCACTGGGCATAGTCTGAAATGAAGTCTTAATACTCCTCCACCATGTCTTGGCTACACTCCGAAGCATAGAGGCTGTGAGAACTACCTTCTGCTTGTTGCTGCACACAATCGTATCAAATAGCTCTTCAGTCTGCTCCAACCATTGCTCCGCCTGCAATGCATCCTCTATCCCATGAAACTCGGTCGCCCCTCGCTTACGGAACTTGTCGAAAAGAGCATTTGGATCTGATTCCTTGGGCTGGAAAATCACTTGCTGATCTATACGAGGTGATGCTACTGCGGCAGCCTGACTCTGCCTATCTACCATGGATGCCATCTGTGCCTGTAATGACTGCATAGACTGCATCATCATCATCATCCGCTCCTCACTACTGATGTGTGGGGGTACCGATCCACTATCACCATTGTGGCCCTGTTGGTTCTCATCTCGAGATCCTGATCCTGATGCCATCCTGCAAAAAGGAAAAGAACACAACACGCAATATAAAAGGCCCTGAGTTAGTCAAATCCCAAATCAACCTATGAGACTTCGAGTCAAATAGTTGATAGCGTTATCTCACCACGATCTTAGATGCCTACATGCTTATAACTAGCAAGCTCTGATACCATACAATACGTATGTCACAACCCGGGCCCAGAAATCGGGGGTTAGCGAAAAGCTAAACCAGTGACACACGTACTCCCGTGCACGTGCATCTAAACCCAGTCCAGATGCACACACACAAGGGATCTAACACGTGCGAAACAGACGAACGCGGAAGCTGTAGATATCATAGCAAGCAACGAAGGAAAATAGCGGAAGCCAAAGCAAATACAAAACGGAAACGACCAAGACAAATACACCGATATAAAACCGAATACACACCAAAATCACTATATACAAATACACAGAATACAAGTCCCAAAGTCCAAGGTCTGAATACAATCTCCAAAAACCAAAACTCGAAACAAAAGCCACGGGTATGCATGTACGCACTTGGCAGAAGTGATCAGGCCCACTCTGCCAGACCTGAGGGTGTCTCTACACTCGCCCCTGCAGCCTCCTCGACCGCCGGGGAGCTGGGCAAGGTATCTGTGCCTGCAACACCACAGACAATACAAATGAATACAACGATCCAGCAAATACAAGTAACAGAGATGAAACACTCATAGTATCAAATAGAATAAGGACAGAATAGTAATTGCAGAATTTCATCTTAGTATGCTAAGCAAATCGTGCGTAGAAGTAGAGCATGATATGTGAATCAAAACATAGAAATACTGAACTAGTTGGCTACTACGTTAACCATGTTCTCTCCAATAGAGAGCAGAGCAAAGCAGAGCAGAGGAGAACACCACTGACCGGGCCAGGGTACAAGTGGGTCTCAGGTTCCTGGGTTCCGGGGTCCCAAGACAAAGCAACACTGCAGTGAATACAGAGATACAGAGATCTAAGCCAGAGGTAACCCCGTCGGGCATCCTAGGGCTGAGGCTGAGTAGAGCCAGACTAATACCAATCAATCAAATCCATAGAAATGGGAGATTATCCGCTTCGGACTCACCGATGGCAAAGACCGGATCTTATCCTCACGTATTAACCTCTGGGCAGAGCCACCCGGGAATACCCAAAATATACAAAGCCAGAAATGTACAAAGCATAGCCAAAATACAGATTAGAACATAGATTAAATCAAAGCACAGCATAGATCAGAACTTAGTGCCGAACGGAGAGTAATACAGATATACAGGACGAAAGCAAAATGACTGAGGAATGCATAACATAGATTAACAGAACAGAGGGCAAAACCATAAACAATATGCAATGCATCTCAGATTAATACGGAGTCAAGGTTCATTACAAGCCAGTCCTAAGCTAGTTGTTCACTGTCATTAACCGTGTATGTTGATGTAGTTTTAAGTTAGTCAATGCACCGTTGCCATCAAAGTGTTGCGTAATCTTTGCGTGCACCGACGTCCCTTAAACCAACACCCATGGGGAGGTGCTTAACAGTGATCAACACTCACATGCATAAGTCACAGCCTAACAGACTATTCATGTGATCCAAGGAATCCATTGGGCCGGTTTACACGGGTGGTTAACCTGTATTTGAGCCCTATAAGTCTCACCATTATCCTAAGTTATGTTTCCGAATTGCCATGCCTAACGGTTTAGCCATGAGGGACCTATGGTTGAGCCGGAGGCATCTTACGCGCTCGACGTATTATGCACTACAGGTTAACCATGGTTCCATTCAAAACACAGCTAAACTGGTCATCTTTCACCTCTGATCTGATACCTTTTTCGGCTGAGCTACAGTCAGTATACGGCTTAGCCGTAGCCCAATCCACGGCTTGGCCGTAGCATTTCACGGCTTAGCCGTAGCCACACCGTAGGAGTTCTGTGTTGGAAAAGTTTCGACTTATCAGAGATTTAATTCACGGCTGGGGTACGGGTTGGGTCACGGCTAGCTTACGGCTCAGCCGTAGGACAAATTACGGCTTAGCCGTAGCCTAGCCGTAGAACAAAAGTGCAATTTCGAGGCTCTGGAATGTGAGCCGTAGAAGCTTACGGCTTAGCCGTACAATACAGAACACAAATTCGGGATAGTTACAGAAACTGAAATTCGGTACAGAAGCCGAACAAAATGAGTTACAGAGGTTCCAAATTCACAAAATGTGGCTGTAAAACATGCTAGACAAAGAATAAGAGGAAATCAAAGCCATCAAACAAAATACCCATATGTGTTATCAAGCTTGTACTTATACTTGCCTCAAACTCTGAAAATCCACTGAAGCAAGCTCCAAATCCACTAAAATCAAAACAAATCAAAGCAATGACCCATGCATGAGATGAAAACACAGAGATCAGAGAATGAGAGGTGCAATTGGAGAAGAAGAGAGAAGAGTTGGGAAAGAACCCACTTACCAAGCCCCAAACAGAGATGGAGAAGAAGAAAGGAACCCAATCAAAAAGAGTGCAAGATCCCCACACTAACCAAAAACAAGAAGAGAATGAAGAGAAGAGATGGAACGTGGAGCTTCTCCTGGAGATCTCTCTTGCATGCAACGATCAAGTGAATGAGCATGAGAGGGGGACACCTGGAGTGACTCATATATATATGGTTTGGGAAGTTTAAAACAAGATCCATGGAGTTTAAGCTATTTACAGTTCAAGTCACACGAAGGTCCATCTTCCCCAATTGACTCCAAATGGTTCTGAGACAGTTACGGAAATTGTCGAGCTCAACGAAATACATATGCTGACACCAATATGATGCAAATATGATGCAAGCAACGCAAAAGCAATATTACGAAAAAGGGCTTAGAACTACCTATCTCAGGTCAAAGGTTGCTCAACTACCTATCCAAGACCCAAAACCAAATCCAAAAGAAATAAACAAAACAAAACACACACTAATGAGCCACTAATCCGGCTCAAAGGGGATCGGAGTGTTACACAGGGTTTGCAAAAAGGCTTGTTCTATATAACTGAAAGTGGTCATCTAGGGTCTGTAAAAAGACTTGTTCTATACAACTAAGGATTAGCTATATGGGGTCTGCAAAAGGACTTATTCCACACAGCTGAGTTTCGCTATACAGGGTCTATAGAAAGACTTAATCTGTATAGCAGGATGTTACAAGGGGTCTTGTAAGGACGTTATCCAAGTAATGAAAGTTTGACTAGAGGGGTCGAAAGACTTGATCCTCACAGTCATTTTATACAAATCTGAGGGATTTTGGTTTTTGGTTAGGAGTCACAGGTTGTGAGGTTCGAAACCAGAAGATTTTGAATTTGGTTAGGAGTCATAGTTTGTGAGGCTCGAAACCAGAGGGTTTTGATTTTGGTTAAGAGTGAGAATGTACACTGTACATGGTTTGGATATACCAATGATATTCAAGAATAATATTTCTTCAGAAGTTTTCCATTGATAGGCATCATGCATCTGTCTCATTCAAGTGTGAGGAGTGCATAGGCGCCATTGGAGTAAACCTTGTCAATGACAAATGGTCCTTCCCATTTAGGTTCAAATTTACCTTTTGATAGGTGTGTGGAGAACATGGGCCTCTTAGCTGCAAGGATTAAGTCTCCTTTCTTGTAGGTCCTGTATTTGACTTTTTTGTTAAAGGATCCAGCCATACGAGCTTGATATAATTCGATGCTTTGTCAAGCGGCCAACCTTTTCTCATCAAGGGTCTCTAGCTCTTGAAGTCGCAGCTTGGCATTCTTCTCTTTAGTATATTTGTTTATCACAGCTACCCGAAGAGAAGGAAGTTGTATTTCCAGGGGTATTACAGCCTCACAGCCATAGACCAAGGAATATGGTATTGACTTAATTGGGCCACGAACTGTAGTTCTGTAAGCCCATAATGCTTCAGAGAGTTTGGTACTCCAACCTTTTTTGTTGTCGGAGACCAT
This sequence comes from Sextonia rubra, assembly GCA_037013555.1. NCBI lineage: Eukaryota > Viridiplantae > Streptophyta > Magnoliopsida > Laurales > Lauraceae > Sextonia > Sextonia rubra. The sequence goes on along the minus strand of JASUAD010000007.1, from coordinate 8,289,948 downwards.
TTTTTTCAAAATTTTGCAAATAGTTTTATTAAAGGCTTCGACAAGTCCATTAGCTGCAGGATTATATGCTGTAGACGGACAACATTGAATCCCATATTTGTCATAGAATCTGTAAAATTTATCATTGTTGAATTGGGGACCATTGTCGTGATATAGACGTCGGGGTACCCCAAAACGAAAAATGATATGAGTCTTCAAGAAATTGAAGACCGTGTCTATCTTGACTTCCGCAAGAGGTACTACTTCTGCCCATTTGGAGAAGTAATCTATCGCAGCCAAGATGAACTGATGGCCACGTTCTGATGGTGGGCTGATCTTCCCAACTATATCCATTCCCCAAGATTCAAATGGCCAAGAGGTGGATGTAGGGTGTAGATACTCAGGAGGTTGATGAATATAATCACCATGTATTTGACACTCGTTGCATCTTTTGGCAAAACTGATGGCATCGGATATCATAGTAGGCCAATAGTACCCTAGTCTTCGAATTTGATCATGAAGTTTTGGTCCAGCTTGATGAGCACCACATAGACCAGAGTGGACTTCTTTGAGGACTTGCTTTGCTTCTTTTGGCGATAAGCAACGAAGAAGAATTCCATCATATGATTTGCGTAAAGAATTATTGAAGGCAAATCAAAGTGGAATTTTAGAGCTTGTCTTTGGATACTGGTTCTGTTTTTAGTATCCTCTGGTAATACTCCATGAAGAATATAATCAATAAAAGGATTTCTCCAATCCTGAAGGAATTGTGGAAAGATGAAATCTGATTATTAATTACAATAAAATTATCAGCCACTGCCTTATAGGTGTCAAGCGGACGTAGAAGTCTTCTTTCAACCACTTCTAATGCCATCTTATCATTTTCAGGGATCGACATCGAAGCCGCCAAACTTGCCAATGCGTCTGCCTTGACATTCTGATGTCTCGGAACATGATGAGATTCTATCAGATCGAATTTTTTCTTGAGTTCATAGGCTTTGTTGAAGAAAGGAACCAAATTAGGTTTCTTCACTTCATACTCATGATTCATTTGCTTGATCACGAGCTATGAATCTCCATAGACTCCAAGCATATTGATACCTGATGTTATGGCTAGCTCAAGGCCCATGATCAATGCGGTATACTCTGCTACATTGTTTGAACATGGTTTAATTAATGAGAAGGAGTGAGGGATGTAAAATTTCTTCGGGCTACAGAAAATAATTCCAACTCCTAAAACCGGTTCTCCCGATTCATTATTTCTGGAAGCTCCATCAAAATGCATGATCCAATGTTAGTCTGGGTCAATGATGGACTTCCGCTGTTGCTCAACGAAAAAGACTGGTTCATCAGGGAGATTATCTCTGAATTCAGAATTCTCCGGGAGCAGGTGTTCTGCCAGAAAGTCAGCAAGAGCTTGCCCCTTTATAGCCTTTGTAGGGGTATATCTGATATCATATTGAGAGAGGAGAATCGACCATTTGGCTAAGCGTTCGCTCAGAGACTCGGCTTTCGTTACTAGCACTTTTAATGGATTGATGTTAGAAACTAGGTACACTACATTGGAGAGGATGTAGTGACGTAGCTTTTGAATTGCAAACATCAGTGCAAGACATTCCTTTTCTACTAGATGATAGTTATGTTCAGCACCAACCAACATTCTTAATAGGTAGTAAAGAGCCACCTGTTTTCCTTCATCATTCTTTTGAGCTAATACTGCCCCCAGGGAGTGATCAAGAGCTCGAGTATATAGAATGAAGGGTTTGCCTGGCATTGGAGCTGAAAGAACCGGCGGATTAGTGAGATATCGCTTGATGTCCTGGAAAGCATCTTCGCAAGATTTGTCCCAGACAAAATTTACGCCTTTCTTCATTAGTTTGGAAAAGGGTCTGCATTTTCCAGATAAATTTGAAATAAACCGACGAATATAGGCAAGTCTTCCTTGCAATCCCTTTTACTCTTTTAGAGTTCTTGGAGAAGGCATTTCCAAAATGGCTTTAATTTTAATTGGATCTATTTCAATACCGCCTTTGCGAACCACAAATCCTAGAAACTTTCCGGAAGAAACTCCGAAGAAACATTTCAAAGGATTCATCCGAAGTCTGAACTTCCGCAACCTTTCAAAAACTATACTGAGATCATCTAAATGATCTGATTTCTGCTTGCTCTTGACTGCCAAGTCATCGACGTAACATTCAACAGATTTATGCTGTAGGTCCTTAAAGATTTTCATCATTGCCCTTTGGCATGTGGCCCCAGCATTTTTGAGGCTGAAAGGCATGACAGTATAGCAATATATGCCAAAGGGAGTCCTGAATGAAGTATGCTTTTCATCTTCCTTGAACATTTTGATTTGATTGTACCCCGAGAATCCGTCCATGAATGACATCCTTTCGTACCCAAAAGTATTGTCAATCATGATTTCTGGTATAGGCAATGGGAAGTCATCTTTAGGGCAGGCTTTATTTAAGTCCCTGAAATCAATGCAGACTCTAATCTATTCATTCTTTTTAGTGACGGGTACTATATTAGCCAACCAGTCTGGGTGCTGTTCTTCACGGATGAAACCCACATCTCTGAGCTTCTGAACTTCCTTTTCTATTTTATCCATGATTTCTGGCTTTGTCCTCCGCTGGTCTTGCTTTACGAGTTTAGCATCACTTGTTATGTTCAACTTATGCACCGAAATCTCTGGATCTAGACGAGGCATTTCCGCATAAGTCCGTGCAAAGCAATCCATGAACTCTTGTAAGAACCTCACATACATATCAAGTTCGTTTCCTTTGATTTGAGAACTTACAAAAGTGGGTTGAGGATTTTCTGAGGTCCCTAAGTTTATTTCTTGTACTTGGTCCTCAGTTGGAGGCTCAGGAGGAGGCACTTCCACAACATCATCGGAAGTTTCCAACTCCGCAAAGCCTTCTGGAGTTTCATTTGGGGGTTTAAGCCAAGGCCTGATCCCTTTCCATGGACTCGATTTTTTAGGCTCTTCGGCTTTTACATCAAGGGCTAAGCATTCCCAGCGAACATGTTGCGATGAACTTACTTCTTCATTAAGTTCAGGTGGCCAATATTCAGTAATTTGTGACATGGCGTCATCGTCATCGCTTGCCCCCTCAGGATGTTGAAAAACGGCCCAATCAATAGGTTCTTGAAAGAGAGGAGATTCAGAAGAGTCATCTGATTCATATTCTTCAGCAAAGGCCACAGGTCTTGTTCTGATATTTTGGTTCAATTTAGGAATGCTACTGTAAGGAATATATCCTATGCAGTGACGTAGCTGTTCAATTTTGCATCCCATTTCGAGATCTTCCTTCATCTCTGGAGTGAACACATCCAAAGGAATTTGTATCCCATTTGCATTCAATCTAAGACCTGTAGGCTTCTTAAGATTGTACCCCATATTCCTCATCCTGTTGCAGACCACAGGGTTGTAGTTATTAAACCGTATTTTCCCATCATTAGTGATTTTGTCGATAGGATTTGGAGGAGAAACATCTTCAACCCGATGGAAAATAATTGTTTGATCATATTGCTTCGATGGAGGCACTAAAAAGCAAGATCCTTCGAAATCATAAATATGAGATGGAGTGGGCCATGGTAATAGTCATGGTTCCCATTCTGCTATGGAGTGGGCCATGGTAATAGTGGTGGTTCCCATTCTGCTATGGAATGTACAGAAGCATTTTTTATTTTGACGTCTTCAGAGTCCGACTCAGAATCTGAACTTCTGATCATTGAAACAACATGTATCGGATGTATCCGTCTAAACCGCTCGCGCAGACGATAGAGCGCCACTTCAAGAGATAAAACTATTCGAGACATTTCATCGAAAGTTTGAAATTCCATGGCCATAGTCAAGCTACGAAGAGCTGGCCGGAAGCCTATCCAGCATAAATGAATCCAAATAGAGAAGTGTGGAGGATCTTCACATCTTTCAGCCAAACGGAGCCATCTGTTTATATATCTGTAGGATAGTTCTCCCCTTCGTTGCAATGTTAACACAAGTTGACGAAAAGTAATAGGAGAATCAAGCCTTATAAGTGACATCCCTCTGGTAGGAGGAGGTATATTTTCCTGACCAGCATCCGAACTGTTCGTTGAGGAAACTGCATTTGTTGAATATGAGGGCTTTTGACGTCCTGCTTCTCCTTTCCTCAGTGATTTTGTGAATATGATTAGAGGTCCTGATTGTTTGACTTTAGTTTTGACCTTGATTACCAAAGGAGTTTTGGTTTCTATACATTTTGCCACAGGCTTCTCCGTTGGTTGCGATGCTCCGAGAGGATTGGATTGCTCATCGATTCCTGAGTGGGTTCCTTTTTCTACTGAAATAATGAAAGGCTCCGCAGGATTATCATCCACTGGAGCGCCTTTTGTGTCCATTTTGGACTTGGTGGGTCTTTCTTGATACATGGCTGCATCAGTGAAGTAGACTTCTTTTCCTTTGAAAGGTTTTTCATTCGCAAAGACTCGATGCACTTTTCCTTCGTCATCAATATATTTGAGACATTGATGGAGAGTGGGGGGTACTATGGCATAATCATGGAGCCATCTTCTTTCCAAAAGGATATTGTAGCAAGCAAGAGTTGTAACACTCCGATCCCCTTTGAGCCGGATTAGTGGCTCATTAGTGTGTGTTTCTGTTGTTTTATTCTTTTGGACTTGGTTTTGGGTCTTGGATAGGTAGTTGAGTGACCTTTGACCTGAGATAGGTAGTTCTAAGCCTTTTTCGGAATTTTGCTTTTGCTTTGCTTGCATCATATTTGCATCATCTTGGTGTCAGCACGTGTATTTTGTTGAGCTCGTTATATTCCATAATTGTGTCAGACCCATTTGGAGCCAATTGGAGACATTGGACCCCCGTGTGACTTGATTTGTAAATAACCAAATTTTCTTGGATCTTTTTTTAAACCTTAGCAACTATATATATGATTCAGCTCCAGATGTCTCTCATTCCTGCCCATTTGTCTCCAACGTTGCATGCAAGATAAGGAGAAGCTTCACGTTCTCTCTCTCTCTCTCTTCTCTTCACTTCTCTTGCTCGATTGAGGATTTGGATTCCCATTTTGATTGGGTTCTTTCCCTTTTTCTCTGTCTTTGCTTTGGGTAAGTGGGTTTTGAATTCTTTCTCTCCAATTGGATTCCTTCTCCAAGCTCTGTATGTCTTCATACCTCTCATGCATGGTTTATTTCTTTGATTTGTTTTGCTTTTAGTTGATTTGGAGCTTGATTCATTGGATTGTCAGAGTTTGAGGCAAGTATAAGTACAGGCTTTGATAACACATATGGGTGTTTTGTTTGATTGCTTTGATTCCATCATAATCTTTGTATAGAATGTTTTACAGCCAAAATTGGTGAATTTGGAACCTCTGTAACTCGTTTTGTTCAACGTCTGTGCCGAATTTCAGTTTCTGTACTCAGCCCGAATTCGTGTTCTGTATTGTACGGCTAAGCCGTAAGTTTCTACGGCTCATGTTCCAGAGACTTGAACTTTCGATTTTGTTCTACGGCTAGGCTACGGCTGAGCCGTAAGCTAGCCGTGACCCAACCGTAACCCAGCCGTGAATTAAATCTCTGATCAGTCGAAACTTTTCCAATACAGTACTCCTACGGTGTGGCTATGGCTAAGCCGTGAATTGCTACGGCTAAGCCGTGGATTGGTCTACGGCTAAGCCGTATACTGACTGTAGCCCAGCCGAAAAAGGTATCAGATCAGAGGTGGAAGATGACCAGTTTAGCTGTGTTTGAATGGAACCAAGGTGAAGCCGTAGTGCATATTACGACGAGCGCGTAAGATGTCTTCGGCTCAACCATAGGTCCCTCATGGCTAAACCGTTAGGCATGGCAATTCTGAAATATAACTTAGGATAATGGTGAGACTTGTAGGGCTCAAATACAGGTTAACCACCCATGTAAACCGACCCAAGGGATTCTTTGGATCACATGAAGAGTCTGTTAGGCTGTGACTTATTCATGTGAGCGTTGATCACTGTTAAGCACCTCCCCATGGGTGTTGGTTTAAGGGACGTCGGTGCACGCAAAGATTACATTGCAATACTTTAATGGCAACGGTGCATTAACTAACTTAAAACTACATCAACATGCACGGTTAGTGACAGTGAATAACTATATTAGGGCTGGCTTGTAATGAACCTTGACTCCGTATTAATCTGAGATGCATTGCATATTGTTTATAGTTTTGCCCTCTGTTCTGCCAATCTATGTTTATGCATGCCGCAGTCATTTTGTTTTCGTTCTGTATATCTGTTTATTCTTCGTTCTGCACTAAGCTTTGATCTATGCTGTGCTTTGACTTAATATATATGCTTTGTTGGCTTTGTCTATCTCTGAGTTTGGGTATTCCCTGGTGGCTCTGCCCAGAGGTTAATACGTGAGGATAAGATCCGGTCTTTGTCATCGGTGAGTCCAAAGCGGATAATCTCCCTTTCTATGGATTTGATTTGATTGGTATTAGTCTGGCTCTAGTCAGCCTCAGCCCTAGGATGCCCGACGGGGTTACCTCTGGCTTAGATCTCTATATCTCTGTATCACTGCAGTGTCGCTTTGTCTTGGGGCCCCGGAACCCAGGAAACCGAGACCCACTTGTACCCTTGGCCCGGTCAGTGGTGTTCTCATCTGCTCTGCTTTGCTCTCTATTGGAGAGAATATGGTTAACGTAGTAGCCACTTAGTTCAGTATTTCTCTACTTTGATTCAATTATCATGTTTTACTTCTACGCACGATTTGCTTAGCATACTAAGATGAAACTCTGAAATTACTATTCTGTCCTTATTCTATTTGATACTATGAGTGTTACATCCCTGTTACTTGTATTTGCTGGATCGTTGTATTCATTTGTGTTGTCTGTGGTGTTGCAGGCTCAGATCCCTTGCCCAGCTCCCCGGCGGTCGAGGAGGCTGCAGGGCCGAGTGTAGAGGCACCCTCCGGTCTGGCAAAGTGGGCCTGATCACCTCTGCCGAGTGCGTGCATGCATATCAGCGGCCTTTTGTTTTGAGTTGGTTTTTGAGATTTTGTATTTTGGTACTTTGGACTTTGGACTTTGTACTCTGTATATTTGTATATCTTCATTTTGTCGTGTACTCAGACTTGTATTGGTTTTCCAGTTGTAATTATCTCGTCTTTTCCGTTTCGCATTTGTTTTGGCTTCCGCTATTTTCCTTTGTTGCTTGCTATGATATGTACAGCTTCTGCGTACGCTTAGTTCGCACGTGTTAGATCCCTTGTGTGCGTGCATCTGGACTGGGTTTGGATGCACGTGCACGGGAGTACGTGTGTCACCGGTTTAGCTTTTCGCTAACCCCCGGATTCTGGGCTCGGGTCATGACATACGTATTGTATGGTATCAGAGCATGCCAGTTATAAGCATGTAGGCATATAAGTCGTGGTGAGATAACGCTATCAACTATTTGACTCGAAGTCTAATATGTTGACTTTTGGGATTTGACTAACTCAGGGCATTTTATATTTGTGTACTGTGTTTCTTTTCCTTTTGCAGGATGGCATCAGGATCAGGATCTCGGGATGAGAATCAACAGGGCCATAACGGTGATAGTAGATCGGTACCCCCACATATCAGTAGTGAGGAGCGCATGATGATGATGATGCAGTCTATGCAGTCACTACAGGCACAGATGGCATCCATGGTAGATAGGCAGAGTCAGGCTGCCGCAGCAGCATCACCTCGTATAGATCAGCAAGTGATTTTCCAGCCCAAGGAATCAGATCCTAATGCTCTTTTTGACAAGTTCCGTAAGCGAGGGGCGACTGAGTTCCATGGGATAGAGGATGCATTACAGTCTGAGCAATGGTTGGAGCAGACTGAAGAGCTATTTGATACAATTGTGTGTAGCAACAAGCAGAAAGTGGTTCTCACAGCTTCTATACTTTGGAGTGTAGCCAAGACATGGTGGAGGAGTGTTAAGAGCTCATTCCAGACTATGCCCAGTGCTACAGTTTGGGAGACCTTCAAGCAGCAATTTCGTCGGAAGTTCATGCCTCTCCATATTCAGCGAGCCAAGGAAGTGGAATTCTTCAACCTACAGCAGAGACAGATGTCGGTTGCAGATTATGTACACAAGTTTACAGAGTTGTCCCATTTTACAGAGGACATGGTGAACACTGAGCATAAGAAGGTGACTCGCTTCGTCAATGGCCTGAACCCGAGGCATAAACGCCACGTAGTTGCATGTATGTGGCCGACTACATTGGATGACGCTATTGACAGGGCTTATGATGCAGAGGCCATATTTGAGGAGGAGCGAACAGAAGCTAAGAGGGTGGCAGGTTCCAGTGGCAGAAGTCAGTTTCAGAAGAAGTTCAAGGGTAAGCAGGGCAGTTCGAGTAGTACTCAGGTGGTTTGTGGTCACTGTGGGAAGGATCACCCAACAGACAGATGTTGGAGGAAGAGTGGAGCCTGTTTCGGTTGTGGCTCTACGGATCACAAGCGGGCCCAATGCCCGAAGTTTCAGTCCTCTCCACAGACGAGATCGGCAGGACCTACAGCGCAGGGCAAATCTCAGCCAACTCGCCCAGCCCAGAAGCAGAACCGCCAGACAGCTCGAGCCTATGCTACTACGCATGAGGGCGCGGAGGAGGCCACGGTCGTGGAAGGTAAAATTTTAATTTCTGATGCTGAAGCTTTAGCCTTATTTGACTCCGGGTCTACGCGTTCGTACGTAGCACCCCATTTTGCTGTGCAGCTTCGACAGCGACCCACACCGATTCCATACTTGTTGCTAGTATCCACTCCGGTTGGTAAACGGGTGGAGTGCAGTGTCTTCTACCCTCAGTGTGATGTGCGGATAGCTGGTCATCAGCTCCCGGTAGACCTCGTGTTGCTCACGACACTGGATTTTGATGTGATTCTTGGTATGGACTGGCTTGCGAGATATCATGCGTGTATCAATTGCTACAGCAAGGCTATCTACTTTGATTTGGGCAGTGGATTTCGATTTGAGGGCAGCCAGACGAAGTGCCCAAGGCGTGTGATCTCTGCTTGTAAAGCAGACAGGATGCTTCGTAGGGGATGTGAGGGATTTCTTGCATTCATTTCAGAGAAGAAAGATCAGCGACAGCTCAGTGAGATCCCAGTAGTCAGCGAGTTTCCGGATATCTTTCCGGAGGATGTGCCAGAGTTACCACCAGTTCGAGAGGTAGAGTTCTCGATCGACGTGATGCCAGGTACAGCACCCATCAGTAGAGCTCCATATCGTATAGCATCTGCAGAATTGTTGGAATTGAAGAAACAGTTGCAGGATCTGTTGGATAAAGAGTTCATACGCCCAAGTGTTTCACCTTGGGGAGCTCCTGTATTGTTTGTTAAGAAGAAGGATGGCAGTTTCCGGATGTGCATTGACTACAGGCAGTTGAACAAAGTGACTATCAAGAACAAATATCCATTGCCTAGGATCGATGAGTTGTTCGATCAGCTTCAGGGTGCAGCTTACTTCTCTAAGATTGACTTGAGGTCAGGGTATCATCAGCTCAGGGCGAAAGATGAGGATGTTCCTAAGACAGCTTTCAGGACTCGGTATGGACACTACGAGTTCCTTGTCATGCCATTTGGTTTGACGAACGCACCCGCAGCTTTTATGGCGTTGATGAATAGGGTGTTTACTTCCTTTTTGGACCAATTTGTTGTGGTTTTCATAGATGACATATTGGTCTATTCGAAGACTGCTGAGGAACATACAGACCATCTGAGGAAAGCATTGCAGCTGCTTAGAGATCACAAGTTGTATGCCAAGTTGTCTAAGTGTGAGTTCTGGTTAGAGCAAGTTGCATTTCTGGGTCATAAGATTTCTAGAGAGGGATTGATGGTGGATCCGGCTAAGATTGAGGCAGTAGTCCATTGGCCCCGTCCTAGATCAGTGACAGAGATTCGGAGTTTTCTGGGATTGGCGGGATATTACCGCAGGTTTGTGCAGGACTTCTCGAAGATCTCAGCCCCGCTGACTCAGTTGACTCGGAAGAAGGTCCCATATGAGTGGACAGAGAAGTGTGAGCGTAGTTTTCAGATGTTGAAAGAAAAGCTCACTACGGCGCCAGTGTTGACTCTCCCGGATGGTAGTGAGGGATTCGTGATTTATTCCGATGCTTCTCGAGTTGGACTAGGCTGTGTACTGATGCAGAATCAGAAGGTGATTGCCTATGGATCCAGATAGCTGAAAGAGCATGAGAAGAACTATGCCACACATGACTTAGAGCTAGCAGCCATTGTATTTGCACTGAAGTTGTGGCGACACTACTTGTACGGTGTAAAGTTCGAGGTTCATTCCGATCATCACAGTCTACAGTATTTGTTTGATCAGCATGACTTGAATATGAGACAGCGAAGGTGGTTGGAGTTCATCAAAGACTACGACTTTCCGATCAAGTACCACCGCGGCAAGGGGAATGTGGTTGCAGATGCACTTAGTAGGAGAGCAGACAGTCTTCAAGTGTTGGCAGGATTCTATATGCTTGTGCAAGATCAGCCTGTAGAGGTTCGGATGGTAGGTGGATTGGTGACATCAGCTACTATCGTCGTGTTTTAGCCTGAGGTGATCCAGCAGATCAAGGATCGCCAGTTTGAGGACCCCCTTCTGGTGAAGTTCAGAGATCGGATTACAGATCGGCCTGATTTCAGCCTGGTAGATGGAGTTTTGTACTTCAGGAATAGATTGTGTGTTCCCGCTGTGGATGAGCTGAAAGATAAGTTGATGACAGATGCGCACGATGCCCGATATGCGATGCACCCCGGGAGTACGAAGATGTACCGGAACTTGAAAGATAGATTTTGGTGGAATAATATGAAGCGGGAGATCGCAGGGTTCGTAGCTCGATGTTTGACCTGTCAGAGGGTGAAAGCTGATCATCAGCGACTTCCAGGATCATTGCATCCACTACACACTCCGCAGTGGAAGTGGGAGCATATTACCATGGATTTCGTCTCCAGTTTTCAGCCGACCAGTAGAAAGAACAATGCGATCTGGGTAATAGTGGACAGATTGACGAAGTCAGCACATTTCCTTCCGTTCAAGAAAGGGATAACATTCACAGAGATGGCCAGGAAGTTTGTTGATGAGATAGTCAGATTGCATGGCACTCCAGTATCGATTGTGTCTGATCGCGACAGTCGTTTTGTGTCTTCATTCTGGAGAGCATATCAGGAAGCTATGGGCACGAAGCTGAGTTTTAGTACGGCATACCACCCTCAGACTGACGGACAGTCGGAGCGTACCATTCAGACGTTGGAGGATATGCTCAGAGATAGTGTGCTGAACTTTGAGAAGGAATGGGATACGCATCTAGCATTGTGTGAGTTTGCCTACAACAACAGCTTCCATGAGAACATTGGTATGGCACCTTATAAGGCTCTATATGGACGCAAGTGCAGAACCCCTGTGTGCTGGGAAGAGGTAGGAGCAAGAAGTTTCCATGGTCCGACAATCATTGCTGAGACGACAGAGAAAGTGCAGAAGGTGATAGAGAATCTGAAGATTGCTCGATCCAGACAAAAGAGCTATGCGGATACTTGGAGGAGACCTTTGGCATTCCAAGTTGGAGATTGGGTGTTTCTCAAAGTTTCTCCGATGAAGGGCATGGTGAGGTTTGGTCAGAAGGGCAAGTTAGCTCCGAGATATGTAGGACCGTTTGAAGTCAAGAGCCGAGTGGGAGATTTAGCCTATCGGTTGACGCTTCCAGTCGAGTTCTCTGGTGTTCACGATGTATTCCATGTGTCGATGCTCCGTAAGTATGTCCCAGATCCAAGCCATGTGATTCACTATGATGATATTCAGATTCAGCCTAATGCAACTTACGTTGAGCGTCCGCTTCGCATCGTTGGCACACGAGAGCAGATTCTCCGTACCAGGATTATCAGATGGGTTAAAGTGTTGTGGGAGCATCATGGTCCAGATGAGGCTACATGGGAGCTAGAGGAGCAGCTAGCGCGCCAGTACCCACAGCTCTTTGCGCAGGTAGGTAGTCATTCCGAGGACGGAATGATTCCTAGTGGGGGAGGATGTAACACTCCGATCCCCTTTGAGCCGGATTAGTGGCTCATTAGTGTGTGTTTCTGTTGTTTTATTCTTTTGGACTTGGTTTTGGGTCTTGGATAGGTAGTTGAGTGACCTTTGACCTGAGATAGGTAGTTCTAAGCCCTTTTTCGGAATTTTGCTTTTGCTTTGCTTGCATCATATTTGCATCATCTTGGTGTCAGCACGTGTATTTTGTTGAGCTCGTTATATTCCATAACTGTGTCAGACCCATTTGGAGCCAATTGGAGACGTTGGACCCCCGTGTGACTTGATTTGTAAATAACCAAATTTTCTTGGATCTTGTTTTAAACCTTAGCAACTATATATATGATTCAGCTCCAGATGTCTCTCATTCCTGCCCATTTGTCTCCAACGTTGCATGCAAGATAAGGAGAAGCTTCACGTTCTCTCTCTCTCTCTCTCTTCTCTTCACTTCTCTTGCTCGATTGAGGATTTGGATTCCCATTTTGATTGGGTTCTTTCCCTTTTTTCTCTGTCTTTGCTTTGGGTAAGTGGGTTTTGAATTCTTTCTCTCCAATTGGATTCCTTCTCCAAGCTCTGTATGTCTTCATACCTCTCATGCATGGTTTATTTCTTTGATTTGTTTTGCTTTTAGTTGATTTGGAGCTTGATTCATTGGATTGTCAGAGTTTGAGGCAAGTATAAGTACAGGCTTTGATAACACATATGGGTGTTTTGTTTGATTGCTTTGATTCCATCATAATCTTTGTATAGAATGTTTTACAGCCAAAATTGGTGAATTTGGAACCTCTGTAACTCGTTTTGTTCAGCTTCTGTGCCGAATTTCAGTTTCTGTACTCAGCCCGAATTCGTGTTCTGTATTGTACGGCTAAGCCGTAAGTTTCTACGGCTCATGTTCCAGAGACTTGAACTTTCGATTTTGTTCTACGGCTAGGCTACGGCTGAGCCGTAAGCTAGCCGTGACCCAACCGTAACCCAGCCGTGAATTAAATCTCTGATCAGTCGAAACTTTTCCAATACAGTACTCCTACGGTGTGGCTACGGCTAAGCCGTGAATTGCTACGGCTAAGCCGTGGATTGGTCTACGGCTAAGCCGTATACTGACTGTAGCCCAGCCGAAAAAGGTATCAGATCAGAGGTGGAAGATGACCAATTTAGCTGTGTTTGAATGGAACCAAGGTGAAGCCGTAGTGCATATTACGACGAGCGCGTAAGATGTCTTCGGCTCAACCATAGGTCCCTCATGGCTAAACCGTTAGGCATGGCAATTCTGAAATATAACTTAGGATAATGGTGAGACTTGTAGGGCTCAAATACAGGTTAACCACCCATGTAAACCGACCCAAGGGATTCTTTGGATCGCATGAAGAGTCTGTTAGGCTGTGACTTATTCATGTGAGCGTTGATCACTGTTAAGCACCTCCCCATGGGTGTTGGTTTAAGGGACGTCGGTGCACGCAAAGATTACATTGCAACACTTTAATGGCAATGGTGCATTGACTAACTTAAAACTACATCAACATGCACGGTTAGTGACAGTGAATAACTATATTAGGGCTGGCTTGTAATGAACCTTGACTCCGTATTAATCTGAGATGCATTGCATATTGTTTATAGTTTTGCCCTCTGTTCTGCCAATCTATGTTTATGCATGCCGCAGTCATTTTGTTTTCGTTCTGTATATCTGTTTATTCTTCGTTCTGCACTAAGCTTTGATCTATGCTGTGCTTTGACTTAATATATATGCTTTGTTGGCTTTGTCTATCTCTGAGTTTGGGTATTCCCTGGTGGCTCTGCCCAGAGGTTAATACGTGAGGATAAGATCCGGTCTTTGTCATCGGTGAGTCCAAAGCGGATAATCTCCCTTTCTATGGATTTGATTTGATTGGTATTAGTCTGGCTCTAGTCAGCCTCAGCCCTAGGATGCCCGACGGGGTTACCTCTGGCTTAGATCTCTATATCTCTGTATCACTGCAGTGTCGCTTTGTCTTGGGGCCCCGGAACCCAGGAAACCGAGACCCACTTGTACCCTTGGCCCGGTCAGTGGTGTTCTCATCTGCTCTGCTTTGCTCTCTATTGGAGAGAATATGGTTAACGTAGTAGCCACTTAGTTCAGTATTTCTCTACTTTGATTCAATTATCATGTTTTACTTCTACGCACGATTTGCTTAGCATACTAAGATGAAACTCTGAAATTACTATTCTGTCCTTATTCTATTTGATACTATGAGTGTTACATCCCTGTTACTTGTATTTGCTGGATCGTTGTATTCATTTGTGTTGTCTGTGGTGTTGCAGGCTCAGATCCCTTGCCCAGCTCCCCGGCGGTCGAGGAGGCTGCAGGGCCGAGTGTAGAGGCACCCTCCGGTCTGGCAGAGTGGGCCTGATCACCTCTGCCGAGTGCGTGCATGCATATCAGCGGCCTTTTGTTTTGAGTTGGTTTTTGAGATTTTGTATTTTGGTACTTTGGACTTTGGACTTTGTACTCTGTATATTTGTACATCTTCATTTTGTCGTGTACTCAGACTTGTATTGGTTTTCCAGTTGTAATTATCTCGTCTTTTCCGTTTCGCATTTGTTTTGGCTTCCGCTATTTTCCTTTGTTGCTTGCTATGATATGTACAGCTTCCGCGTACGCTTAGTTCGCACGTGTTAGATCCCTTGTGTGCGTGCATCTGGACTGGGTTTGGATGCACGTGCACGGGAGTACGTGTGTCACCGGTTTAGCTTTTCGCTAACCCCCGAATTCTGGGCTCGGGTCGTGACACGAGTCTTAACTACGTGCAGAGTAGCTTCTGAAGTTAATTCTCCTAACTGGAACCTGATTCGAATCTTGCCAATTGGATTCTGAACTTCCCCGTCATATCCTTGGATAGAACTCTTTGTAGCAGATAACTTGCTTACTGGGATGCCGAGTGCTTGAAAAGCTGTAATTATGATGAGGTTCAGAGCTGACCCTGGGTTGACCTGAACTCTCGGGACAGGAATGTCTTTGATGTAGACTGTGAAATAGAGTGGTCTTGCATGTTTCATATCACCTAAGAGGAGATCCTCTTTAGTAAAAGATATAGTAGCTTTGGAAGCATTGTGAATTGAAAGACATTCCATGCATTGCTTTTGAGGCTTTTTTGATTTTGCTTTCAGGTAATTCTTTTCTATCTGATGAACTTGCGCTACATGAGTTTGATTGTCTGTATTCAAAGCTTGTAGAGCTCATATGAAATTATTACGAGTCTCCTTGGACATCTGCAAGAGATCAAAAATGTGAAGTCGTGTAGGTATGTGCTTGAGGTGCTCAACAACATCATACGTGAATGGCTCTGGTGGCCTTGCATTAGCATTTGCCTCTGAAGAAGCTACATTTACATTAACATTGTCCCTTGAAGGGTTTACATAGGAAGAGGAGGCAGAAGAGGGTCCATCATAATTGACCCTATAATTGCGGCCAGACCGAGCACCGTCATTAACCATATTATTTCGGTTAATTTCTGGGCGAGTGTCCCTTATTATGGCGTTAACTTCTTCGGATTCAAAAAGCTAGCTAATTTCCTCTAAGCCTGACCCTTGCCCTGTGTTATCAGGAATGACTTGAGATGCTTGGGGCTCATTAGTAATACTCAAAATTACCAGGGTGGGAGCCATTGGAATCTCTTCTTCAGAGTCGAAACCATCATCTTGAACTTGAGAAATTTCCTGTGCTGTGACAATGTCAGTATCATCATGTTCCTCCGGAAATCTGAGCTCATTAGTCGAGTCAAACATAACCGACTGAGTGTTTAGTTTGGAATCCACATTTGGAGAAGTCATCTTTGAGTTTGGTTGAGAAGGAACATCCGATGTGGAGGCTACAGTGTATGAAAAAGGCGGAATCACCTGTTGTTGTTGTGTCTCCCCAGGATCAATCAGCGGTAAAGGGTCTGGATGAATCTCCGGGGGTAATGGAAAAGGAGGGTGGTCACTCGACCAGCCACTCAGCTTGGTCTGTGTATATCATAAAGGGCCACTGAGAGTGTGTTAAAACCATGCTTGATGTTGAGTGTACCGGTTTCAGGATCAAAGGTTTGTTCGAAACCTTCATCTTCGTCGGAAAGATACTCATCATAGTAATCATCAACCCACCGATCATCTTTGAAGTCCGAGTAATCAGACCAATCTTCTTCATCATCTGAGTTTGGGGGTGTGCCATCCCATGATATCTGATTACAATTGGATATCAATGGTTCTTCCTCACCTTTTGGGATTGATACAATGTAGTCAACTAAAGTAAAGTGACTTTTAGCTGGTTTGGGAGATTCTTTGGAGGTTGGAGTTTCAACTATCTTTTCCTCCTTCCACTTAGCTTGTTTTTCTTGCTTAACCAAGGGATTTTGGGTGGTTTTTTGAAGATTCTTGAGTTGCTTTTTAGCCTTTCTTCTTTCTGCAGGTGTGGGTTTAGTTTTCACTTTCTTCCAGCCTTTGGCACTCACCAAGTCCGGGTGAACCCACATTTCTTCTCCCGAAGAGGCTTTGACTGATATTAATCCCTGCTCATTATGAATTTCATTAATGACCCGGAATTTAACAGTTGGTGGTGTTGATGGAGCGGATACTGCTATGGGCGCGAATTGTCCGAAAGAAATCATGTTGACAGGAGCAGCATCATACTTTCGGTCAAATGTCATTACCCCATTTTTCCACATTTCATTAACCTTCTCTTGCAAGATGCAGCAGTCTTTAAAGGGATGAGACACCATTTGATGATACGCACAGTAATTTGGGTCATTAATGCAACCTGCTTGCTCCGGTCTTTTCAGTGGTGGAAGTTCAAGCTTGTTGTTTTCCATTAATGTTTGGAAGATTATCTCAATATCCCCATCAAAGGGGTATTTAGCTCTTTTCCTTTTTTCATATTCCTCCTTTTTAGTTTGCTCTGTTTTGACATTCTGTGGCTTTTGAGGAGCTAACTTGGAGGTTTGCACATTAAATACCTCTTTCTTCTTCTTCGGATTCAAAGTTGTTGATTTGGAGTAGAAGATGATGATAACTCCGTTTTTCTGGAATTTGCTTTCTTTTGACTGATTTCTTTGAGGGTCAACTCTGCATCAGTAGCCATCTCGACTAATCGGGCCAAGGACTTAGTCTTGTGACTAAGTATGATAGCCTTGATTTCTGGCCGTACATTAGTTTTGCACATCTCAATGGTAGCCCTTTGGGATGGCTGTTCTAAGCATCTGTAAGACAATGCTCTCCATCTGTTGATAAAGGCTTGTGCAGTTTCATTTTCTCCTTGCTTAGTCTGCTAAGCATGGCGAAAGTAACTGTCTGATCCTCTTCTTGAAAGTGAAGTAGGAATTTTTCTTCCGTGATCGGCCATGTCATGAAAGAGAGTTCTGGTAATTATTTCTACCAATCAAAAGCAACTACTTTTAATGTACCTACGAACAACCTTATCTTTAGTGCATCTAACTCCGGCAAGCTCCCAAGGAGTGATTTGAAATGCACTATATGTTGGTAGGCTGAACCTTTCCTTAGATAAGGCTGAAAAGTCGGCAGTTTATAATTTGGCGGAAACGGAACCAGATCAAACTCCGGAGGGTATTTGGATGTAATACCTTTCTTCTTCATCCTATTTTCCACCTTTGATTTGGTTAATATCTCTTCAACTTCTTTGAAGGTTGCATGCTTTTCGGGATCCGCATGTAGTCCAAGGATTGATGAATGGTCATCCGCGGCAGAACCTAGGGCCATTATTTTATCTGTTAGTGATTTAATTTGAGCCGAAAGCAGGTCAATTTTGGTGACATTCCTCCTGATCATAGCTTGCTCTCTTCTGTCGGCAAATAGAGGATTGACTGGAGCTTCAGTTGGACCACCGTACCTCTCAGTCAAAATTTTTAAATGGGTAGTTAACTGATCAATTTTAGCTTCTTGCTGCTTAACAACGTCACTGACGTCATCTTCTTGGTTTTCACCAGCATTTTCTTCACCAGCATCTTTACTCTCACTAGCACCCTCATTCCCATCATCACCAGCTCCACTCCCTTCTGCCATAAAGACAATATACTGACGAGGGAAGGAAGACGTGGGGAGAGTAGACTGACTATCTTCCGTGTTTAGGAGAGTAATTGAATTTTCATCAGAATCTGTTTCAGTATGTCCTTCGGAGGTCCTGCCTGAATGAGAATTGGAGTCAAACTCTTGTGACCGAATTCGGGCCATGCTCCGAGTGACCCTTCTAGTTAGGCCCGATCCGACTATGTATGTGGAAGTTAGGTCTGGCTCATCTTCTTTCGCCACCCATTTTTGGGTGATTACATGGCGAAACTCCTTCCGAATGTGGCTTTTGCAACGAGCTAAGGCCTTTTCCTTAATTTGACCGGCCAATCTGGCTGTCAGAGTCTGATCCTTAAATCTTGCCACCAGTGGTTTAGAAGTGCCAGCGGGTTGGTTCCATTCCATAGGATTAGAGGTGGGAAATGAAAGGATGTCGACGATGCTCCTCTTATTTTTCTTCTCTTGTTTCCTGTTTTGTCGGAGCGAATCTTTAAAATGAATCAAATCGGTTGAATCATTGATGACCAACCGTTTAACTTGCTCTTTGTTATTAGCACCATGTGACGAACGCTGTGATGCTATAATGATTGAAGGCAAACGTCTTCTTCCAAACCTCCACCCCTCCTTTTGAGTTAAAGGGTAGAAGGTATTCTCTTCAGGTGATGCCAAGGATTTGACTTCATTCTTCTTGGGATTTCACATGCGCGGTTGTGGTGACCACGTCTTACAGCCGTGGATGGCAACATGTTTTTGGGTATTTTTTGGGATTCGTCGAGAGTCCTTCATCACAGCCCTTTGTTTGGGCCGAACTAATGATGTTCTTGAAGTTTGGGCAACTACTTGATGCAACTTGTTAAGTGCTCCCGATTTGTGATCCATGTAATGGACCTGCCTTGCCCCCAGTCGAGGCTTGACGACACGGAGACTGCTACCCCCTGACTTTGGTTTGCATTCCGAGTCCTTTTCACCCTTATGGAAGACTCCGAAAGTGATGATTAAAGAACCCATGATATTCTTCTGCAAAAAGTAAGCCTAATGGACTATGTTAGTGGTATAACCAATATGGCTGCCTCTTGGGCTAGCTAGAATGGTTTATAGATGCCATTTGAACCAACATGGTTTTGATCCGAAATGGTTAGATATAGGCATAACTCCTATCTCATTGTGCTATGCTGACTGTCCTAGCTGTCAGAATTTTGGCGGCATTTCGGGACCATATAGTCAGGCTTAAAAGCATGCTAAGCAGACTAGACCTGGCTACCGCAATTTTGGCAGCATGTCAGGGCCATCTTTGTCAGTCTTATAAGCAAAAGAGGGTTGGATCTAATCAAAGAAATAGGGCCTACAGGATCGAGCTTGTACCGCTACCGCAATGATTAAACAGGATCCATCAGTGCATGACGCCGGACAGTGCATAACTGCAATGTCGTTGGTCTTATCACTGATTTAATAAAACATTTATTTGGGTCAAAGGCCCTTGGACTGAATCATCACTCTTCTAAAGCATAAAAGGGTGCGATTTGGTCCGTACTCCTCAAGGTGCAAGTTCCTTCAATTAATTTCTCCAATTAAATGGCAAAATTTTGCACTTTAAGGTGCTTAATGCCTTCATTTACATGATAAAAGAATGCACTTCAAGGTGCAAGTTTCCTCCATTAATGTTTCCAAACCCATCATAGACATCAAGGTCTTGCATGGGTGTCTTCAAGGCTCAAACAAGTCATTTTTAGCCATAAAACAGGTCAGTGACCGTGACCCACGGTCACTGCCTATTTTCTAATGATTCCCGCGGTCACAGCACATTTTACACATTTTCCCGCGGTCACAGCACTTTTAGCAGCACTTTTCAGCACAACAGCAGCAGTTTTAGTGCAACAGCAGCACTTTTCAGCAATTTTCAGCACTTTTCATGCGTGTTTATCCAAATTTGATCACAAATTAGGGCAATATAATTCCCCACAGACGGCGCCAATATTCTAATCGTGCTTAAAAATGTGGCGTGGAAATGTGTAATGGAATCAATGTCCGACATTCACGCACTTCAAGCGTTAAGAAGAATGGGAATCAATTACAGTTCATCATTGAATTCCCTTTTGTTTACATGGGTTCAATGCCCTGACCGCGGGGATGCAGGTTGTTTACATGAGTTTACAAAGTTTACAACCCCTCCCTCAAGTCTTAAATGTGATCTCAATTTGGAAATTACAAGAAAATGTACATAAAATAGGAAAAAAATGCGAAAAAGAGGAAAAAAAATGGGGGTGACCGTGACCCGCGGTCACTGCCCCAGGTCACGGTCACTGGCAGACAGTGACCGTGAAGCCACTGTTCGCCTCTGTTTTTCGTGCTGTTCGTGCTAGTTGCTCTTCCAAACTTTTTTCAAGTGTTGAAACTCCCTTTCATGACATCTTGGGGTGTTGGATAACCATTGAGAAGATCGAATTCGACTATGGAATCGATTGAAAACTTTGTAATTCATCATTCTTGTTTATGGACTGTCTTTTGTTCAAGTCCGAAGAGGGTATCGTAAAAAGCCAAAGTTGCGTCATTCTGAACCTACCATTTTCAAGGAACAAAATGAGGCCCAAAGGGGCTTGCTCACAACGCTTATAATGGCTAAGAAACCCCCCTGAATGAGAAAAACAAAGATGACAACGTCATCCCTCGAATCGTCGCTATTGCATGAATATAGTTCGTTCCGTATTACCCCGCCCTTCTCCTCTTCCTCTTTGAATCTTTTTGCTCACCTTGGCAACTAAAGAAGGAATGGATGGTTGTGGGATGCTGCTTTTCTTGCTTCAACACTCTTACATTCGTTCAATTCTCTCTTTTTCTCTCTTCTGTGTGTCCTCCTCTGCTTCCTTCAAACACTCTTCTTTTTATAGAGGCCCCAGGTGGTTTTTTGGTGGTTCTTGGGAGTTGAGGGGAGTTATGGGAAGTTGGATTTTGAAAGGGAGTGGAGACAAACCGCCCAAAAACCGCATTTGCGACCCGTTTTCACCTGTTTGAGGCCCAAAAGAAGTCCAATCGCCATGAAACTTGGTGGGATGCTTCTTGACACTATTTTAACCGTGTCATAAAAGTTTCAGCTCGTTTTGACCACCGGAAGTTGGTCAACTCCCTTGATGAACAGGCCACGGTCACGGACAAGGCCCAATTTCGGATTTCTGCATTTGTGATCCATTCTCACCTGTTTGAGGTCCGAACGAAGTCCAATCTTGACGAAACTTGGAAGGATACCTCTTGACACTATTTTGAGTCTGTCATAGAAGTTTTAGCTCAATTTAACCACCTAAAGTTGGTCAACTCCTTCGATGAACAGGCTGCGATCACTTTCAAGGCCCATTTTTGGACTTTTGTATTTGTGACTCATTTTCATCTGTTTGGGGTCCAAATGAAGTCCAATCTTCACGAAACTTAGACGGATGTTTCTTAACACTATTTAGAGTGTGTCATAAGAGTTTCAGCTCGTTTTGACCACCTGAAGATGGCCAACTCCTTCATTGAATGGGCCGCCGTCATGGACGAGGCCCATTTTTGGACTTTTGTATATGTGACCCGTTTTTGCCAGTTTAGGGCCCAAACGATGTCCGATCGCCACGAAACTTGGAGAGTTGATTTTTGACACTATTTTGAGCATGTCATAGAAGTTTCAACCTGTTTTGACTTTTAAAAGTTGGTCAACTCTTCAGTTAACTTTTTATGAAAGTGGGCTCTTGTTTCAGCTATTTGAGGCCCAAATGACTTCGGTTTGTTCGAAACTTGGAGGAACTGACATCAGGGATATCTTGGAGTATTCGCCCAAATTTCATCAATTTTGGATATCAAGAAACTAGACTTTGGTCAGTGACCCCATGGCTTTTGGGGGACTGACCCAAGTTGACATGCCTGTGTCTTCTGGGTTTGATGGTGTCTGTTCAACCTGAAATTTTGTAGGGTCTGTCTTGGGCATCATTTGAGCTTTCTCTGAGAGTTTCAGCTAATTTGATCTTCATAGGATGTCACTCTGCACAGGGGCCCACAGAGCATAATATTGATCATCTGGACCAAGTTTGGATCCAAACAATGTCCAAATGCTCTGAATCCTTGAGGAGTGTGCAGAAGCGCCAGGTCCCACAGTGATTTCCAAGAAGCTTGCAAACAGCCTTCGAAGCCTGACTTGAGCTGAAATGAGGTCCAAATGCTTTGAAAACTTCGGAATTTTACAATCCAAAGCTTGTAGTATCTTTGCTGCATTATTTGCAATTTTTTATAGGTCAACATCTATCTCCAAAGATGAAATCAATGTGGGAAATATCAATGACTTGTTCTTCAATTTCCTTTGTTTCTTGCACCTTTTGATCTATTTTTTCAACGTCTTTGTCTTCCAATGCATATGAAATATGATATTTTTCATGAGTTGTGCATGTCAGTTCCTCCAATGATGTCATAGAATTTTCTCTTTTTGGTTTTGGCTTTTGAATGCCTGGCTTGATAGACTTGACTATGGGTTCCACAACAAGGGCTTCTATTACTTATGGAGATTGTTCATTTTGAGACTTAGATTTTTGCATGTGAGATCGTCTAATCTTATACTTAACACAGATTGTTTCCTGATATCTTTCAAAAATGTCTTTGCAATCTCTTATGTTTTCAATATATTTGGTCATAAGTCTCTGAAAAAGCGATCAAAGCCACAGTTCTCACTCTTCAATTTATAATCACATTATAACCTTGAAAACTCATCATGATATTCATCCATAGTTAATTTTTCTTGCCTCAAATTAAGAAACTGATCAAAGTAAACTTTATTATTCTAAAACCATGTTCCATATTTAATGGCATACTCAAGCCTTTTTAGCTGATTATTGAGCTTACTGATTTTAAACTTCACGTTGACTTGGATGAAAGAATTGAAATTGAATCAAATCAACCTGACATGATGTAGAGACCTAATTTTTAGAAGTTCGCAGGTGAAGATGGATCAATGATCGAAGATCGGCTTGTCGAGATATCAATATTTGAAAATCAATGATTGAGATTAAATACGCTGATGTGGCACTTACTGGCTTCTAATGTCACTATTGATGGCACTGCCACTTGCTTGCTGGCTGATATTGCCCCTTTTTTTTTTCTGTTCGGACATAATTTGGGCCACACCAAGATCAGGCCAAACTGAACATGGGTTCGCTCAACTAAAATGAAGCCCTGATAGTTAGCCCAATGCTGCACGTATATCAATGACACCAGTGAAATGCAATAAGCACCATTTTTAGTTCCCCAGAGACTGGAAAGGGAACGACAGAGGAACCTTTTGCCTTTCGTCCCGTCGAGCCCTCAAACTGGAAATAGGAGGGCCGTTGACGATGGGGATGGCATTGTACATTGTTGCAGCCGATGATTAAGCTCAGTAATGGTGGCGACGGGTGTTGGCGGTGCAGGCAAAAGTGGAGCAAACGAAGGTTGAGCTTAGACTGCGGAGGTGCTGCTCACTTCCGGTGGTGATGAGAAGGATGGTGACGATGGTGGATTGCTGGTGATAGTTGCGGTCGGTGGTGCAATCGGTGATGACGACGGCAGGGGGAAGCTGCTGATACGCAGATGCCACGTACGGTCTCTAAACTTGTTGCTCTCTATTACTCCTCTATTCTTCTCCTTCGGTTTTTTCCTTTTTTTTCTTTTTTTCCTCTGGTTTTGGGTTTTCACATAGGTTGTGACGGGCTTTTTTTCCAGAGATGGGGTTTCGTCAAGGATGGTTTCGGTTGGCTATAGCTGGAGTCGGACGTGGGGCTAGGGTCTAGGAAGGGGCTTAGGTTGATTGGAAAATGGTTTGGGGTGCTGACGGTTAGAATTTGAGTTTTTTAGTTATCGATTTGGAGAAACGAAGAAGATAGTTTTAGTGTTTTAGATTGGAGGACAGATGGGGTTTTGGGATCTTAGGTTTTAGGTTACTGGGATTTAGTCAGCTTTGATGGGTTTTAAGGAGTTCGGGTCTCGAGATTTTGGTTCCGATCAAATGGACCTGTGCAAGGAAGGAGGGATAGTGGTAGAAAATGGGTAAATACCTTTATGTCGAATTTCTAAGGTTCGAATGTTGCGATAGTGGTTACACGTGATGGAATGGTTGATGGAGATGATGATTGCCGAATCTCAAATACAAGGTTGGATCGGTCATCGGTCTTCGGGTTTGATACCAATTGATGCTTGTTTCAATTGAGCAACTTTTTCGAGCATTCCAATATAGAGCATTTTCCTCTTTATGAGTTTTCAAACAAAGATGTACAAAATTATTACCAAATGCTTTTAACGTTATAAGATGTATTATAATAGGTAAATGACTCACATGAGATAAGGAGAACATTTAAGATTAAAGTTCTACCATCTTAGGATATTTGAAGAGGAAGCAATTTTATTCAATAAATAATATTTTCCTCTGCCCATTATTATACATATATCTTTCAATTAAGAAAAAGATCTCTCCCCCTTCCTCTTTATTTCTCTTTTTTTGTGCTCTTATTTTTAACACGTTATTAACATGAGCCTATTGTATTGGATACAAGGTTGTGACATGTGCTCAACAAGAAGATCTATGTAGAAGTGTCACGGTCCTGGCGAGTCGAGAGCGTGATTCCATCTCTCGTTCTAGTGTTGGCATGGATCACGATGGTGGGTTCTCTGTCATACTCATAAGAGCACTCTTGTTTCTCTCTCTTTGTAGAGAAACTTAAAAAGAGAAGAAAGATAAAAGGGTTCTACTTGTTATACAAGTAGGCGTGTGTGTTGGGTTTATGTCTTGTATTCCGGTTTAGCCGGATGAGTCCACTGGGTTAGCCAGAGACTGGTTTAAGGTCAAGGGCATTTTGGTACTTGTACCGGGGCTTCTTGGTGGCCAAGAAAGCGGAGATTATATATTGTATAGTCTGTAACCCTAGACCTTGCGGCGGCATTAGTTGCCCGTGGTGCTCCCACACCACGTAGGAGAGATGAGGTGAGAGTATGGGAATCTCTTGTATGCTTTACTTGTTATAGTGAAGATGTTCGTCCTCCTGTGCCCGTGGATGTAGCCCTGTTTGGGTGAACCACGTAAATCTCGTGTCTCTTCTTGTGGTGATTGCTTTGTTTGATCTTGTGATTCCGTGGATGTGCACAACGGGTCATTGTTCTGAAAATCACAACAATTGGTATCAGAGCCACAACAATTGGTATCAAAGCCACAACAATTGGTATCAGAGCAGAGGTTGGTATTCCTCGGGTTTTCTGAGCGAAGTGGAGATCGCTCGGTGGTTTGGAAGTTGTGCGCATGAAGATTAACTGAGATCAGGTTCGTGATTTCTGGTTGGGCCACCATCGGAGAAGATGAAGACGAGATTGGGTTCTCCGGTTTCGCTGGATCGGAGGAATAAGAATTCACTTGTTTTCCCATCTCGGAGTCCATCGCTACTGCTTTGATTTCTTGGTTTTCCAGATCTGTGAGGGAGAAGACCAGATTACGCTGATCTCTGATGGGCCACCGAAGAAACTCGTTTTCTTTGTTACAGACAGAGAAATCGAAACTGGAAGAAGAAACAGACGAGAGGTTCTCCGGGTAAATCGGAGAAGATAAGATCAGATCCGAAGTTCTCGAGATTCAGATCCGAAATTCTCGAGATTCAGATTCGAAGTTCTCGCCAGAGATCAGAGATTGACCGCAGAGATCAGAGATTGATTAGAGAAGAAATCAAAACCGGAAGAAGAAGAAGAAGACAGACGTGGGTTCTCGGGTGTTGACTGCCCATCTTCACCGGAGTTTGGGTTGCCGGAGTTCTAAACAGAAGACCTGCCAGATTTGCTGTTTTGGGCTGCCGGCTTTGAGGGGGAAGACCAGAGAAACGTCGCTGCAAAGAAAAGAAAAAAAAAAAAAACCTGCAAAACTCACCGGTCGCCGCTGCCAGAGGTCGCCGGCAGGTCACACGTTGCCGCCGCCAGTCGCCGTGCCGTCGCCGCCTCTCGTCGCTGGTCGCCGGCGCCGCAGAAGACCTCGGCGTGTCGGTCGCTACAACCGGTTGCAGACAGAGACAGTTGCAGAGCGCCTGTTGAAGACGATCTCCAGCTTGTTGGGTCCGGGTCAGGTCGTTCCGACCTGACCCGTTGTGGATTAAATGCCCAGGCGGCACAGTAGGTTCCGGGCCGGGTCCGGTCAGGTGCGACCCGACCCGATTACAGCGCAGCCCAGGCACCAAAACAAGTTTGGTTTCGGGTCAGGTCAGGTCCAACCCGACCCGTTAGCAGACGGTCCAGCCCACCCAGAGGGTTCAGGCCGGGTCAGTTCAGGTTCGACCCAACCCAGTTGCAGCAAAGCCCAGCGAACGTGCAGATCAGTTCCGAGTCAGGTGAACCCGACCCAGGTCAGCTCCAGAAGCCCAGCAGACAGTGCAGTGATGTCAGCAGTGATGTCAGCATCGGTCAAAGGCCAGATTTGACCAGTTTCAACGGCTGAAATTGTTTCTGCGATATCTTGATCGTCCGATATCCGATCGGAGATCCGTTTGTGCCTACGGACTCGTTTCGAGCAGATCTACGCAGTGAAAGAGGTTGATTGGCTGTTTGACAGTCAAGGAGGAGGTTTGATCGACTGGAGCGTAGAAACTTGTTTCTACGTTATCGGAGCCATCCTGAGTCGGATTTCAGATCCGTTTCTTCCAGCGTGCTCGTGGTGACGAGATCTATAACTTGATGCAGAAATTTGGAGGAGATCTGAACAGATGTGGATTCAGGATAGAATCAGGTCTACTCGACCTGGTTGTTGTTGCAAACCCAATAATAGGAGTCGCCGGCCTAGTTGCAAAGGGTTTGCTGATTCAAACGAAGTTGTTCATTTGGGGTTCACATGATCGCATGTGATGTTGTTCATCTTGCCAGAGCCAAGCCGGAAAAGCAGCAAGGAGGAGCTGATGTATCAGCAGTTGATCGGAGGCCAGGTCAAATGGAGTTTTTGACCGCTCGGAGGCAGAGGTTGTTCTGCAATAGAGTCATCTGGACTTGTATTCCCGATCTGTTTGCTTGCATGCTTGTGGTGATTGGATCTTCACAGTGATGTTGAAGATGGGGCAAGATGGTGAGTGATTCAGATATCACTCAGATTCGTCAATGGTTTCGAGCTTTTAGTTCGAGGTGGAGTTTGACAAGATGAACTTTGCTCAAAGTTCATGTGCTGGTTCAACATGTCAAAGTGTTGAAGAAGACTGCATCCCTGGTGCAGTGACGTGTCATTCAGCAAGGTACGTGAAGACATTGCCGGTTTTATCTCCTAGTAGCTCGAGTTGTACGGAGTTGTACGGAATTCAAGCCAAGGTGGAGATTGTTGGGTTTATGTCTTGTATTCCGGTTTAGCCGGATGAGTCCACTGGGTTAGCCAGGGACTGGTTTAAGGTCAAGGGTATTTTGGTATTTGTACCGGGGCTTCTTGGTGGCCAAGAAAGCGGAGATTATATATTGTATAGTTTGTAACCCTAGACCTTGCGGCGGCATTAGTTGCCCGTGGTGCTCCCACACCACGTAGGAGAGATGAGGTGAGAGTATGGGAATCTCTTGTATGCTTTACTTGTTATAGTGAAGATGTTCGTCCTCCTGTGCCCGTGGATGTAGCCCTGTTTGGGTGAACCACGTAAATCTCGTGTCTCTTCTTGTGGTGGTTGCTTTGTTTGATCTTGTGATTCCGTGGATGTGCACAACGGGTGATTGTTCCGGGGCTTCTTGGTGGCCAAGAAAGCGGAGATTATATATTGTATAGTCTGTAACCCTAGACCTTGCAGCGGCATTAGTTGCCCGTGGTACTCCCACACCACGTAGGAGAGATGAGGTGAGAGTGTGGGAATCTCTTGTATGCTTTACTTGTTATAGTGAAGATGTTCGTCCTCCTGTGCCCGTAGATGTAGCCCTGTTTGGGTGAACCACGTAAATCTCGTGTCTCTTCTTGTGGTGGTTGCTTTGTTTGATTTTGTGATTCCGTGGATGTGCACAACGGGTGATTGTTCTGAAAATCACAACAGTGTGGTGGTGGCGAGAAACCACCTACGTTAGTAGCTATGTTTCTTCTAAATCTTGAAGTCACTAACCCCACTCATATAACCGGGGGCCACCATCATGGGATGACAGAAGCTCTTAAAAAAATCTGGTCATGAATCATCCAATCTCGTCCTTGGTATTGATTTCACAAAGAGCCAATGAATGGATGAGTGCTAGATCATTCCAACATTGCAGTTTACATCGCAGCCATAATTGCCATAACCCATATGAGCAAGCAATATCTATTATTGGAAGGAGATTTTATTTATAAAAAAAAAAAAAAAGAGTGCTATGTGCTTGCCGAGATCAGAGGAATCTGATCTCACAGTCACTAGAAACTATACGCGGGACTGCTCGCCAGATGACGCCTCCTCCGCTGCCGGAATTGCAGCCACTCGTTACCGACTCCCACACCATCGCCGCCCCTCTGTTCTTCGCTGCCAAACAGGGTCTACAGTTTTTCAATTTGGTCTGTTGGAGAATAGAAGTGAGGGAGAGAGAGATAGGCTCTAGGGCCTGGGTTTTCTCCGAACCAGTTCGGTTTCAAGTTGGGTCAGACCTAACCAATTGCTCCAGCCCAATCTAGCAAAAAGCTATAGGTTGGGTTGGGTCAGGTTGACCTGGTCCATTTTAAAGAGCCCAGTAATTCAATACAGTGCAGTGCTAACGTCATCCATGTAACATCAACAGGCAAACGCGAGCGCCACATCAGCAGGTACGGTAAGAGACAGTTTGATTGGGATCAACGGCAGAAATTCATTTTGTGATATCTTGAGCATCTGAAGTCCGATCAGAGATCCATTTGCACCTACGACTCATTTCGAGTAGACTGACACATTGGAAGCGAACATAAGAAGATTCAATGGTCAAGTAATTTTTCATTCTTTATGATCTTTCTTAGTTTAATAATTATTCAGATGCTTTTATCTTTATTTCTTTCTATATTTGCATATAATTAGAAAATTATTTGGAGATGAATGGTTTATCTCTCTTATCAAAGGGAGATCAAAATAGGATCAATGGATCTGAATTGAACCAGAAGTTCTATATTAATCCGGGCCTAAAGCTATGTACGTTAACCTAAGAACCAAAAGTTCTTTCTAATTCGGATCAAAAGATTCGTTCGTTATTTTAATCTAACACCAGAAGTTCTCGGATTCACAATATGAACTCGAAGACTCATATTCCTAATCAAGCTTAAAGTTTAATGTTGAGATCCAGAAATAAAACCAATTAATATTAAGCCATAACATCAAGCCTTTGCAACATGAATGCTTTGACAGAACCTAAAGTTCTAATTCATAAACCTAAAGTTCTAAATTAAGTTTGAAATCTTGATAAAACTAATGGTCAAAAAGAAAATTGTATCTAATCAGAATATAAAAAACTATTACTACAATATCGAAGTCATCTATAGTTAAATTTCAGATCTGTTTCTTACAGTGTGTTTATGGCAGCGAGCACTACACAGTATGAATCCAAAAAAAAATAATCTAACAGTCAAACACAAAAAGGGGTTTTGATTAGCGGTAACAGTCTGTATATCTAACTTTCAACTTTTTATTTAAATTATGGATATGTTATATTACATTGCACCGCACACTTGACATTATTGCTTCAATAAAATTTGACTATATGGTTATATGAAGTTTTGATGAATTTATTTCCATAAACAATAGTTGCATATAATAGAACCAGAAACTTATAGAACTAGAAGTTCTATATAAGTAGTCAAACCTGATGTTCCATATAATATTTAAAACTAGAAGTTCTATATCAAATGAATAACTTAGATCCGAAGATCCGTACGCTATCTGGATCCAGAAGTTTTAATATTTGGAATATAAACCCGGAGATTTATGTTCATAATTAAACCTGAAGCTTTAATCCAAAGTAGTATAGATCGATATGAAGGCCATAAAATCAAACCGGAAGTTTTAATAGAACCAGAAGTTCTATTTCAAACCTAAAGTTTTGACGATACCAAAAATTCTGACTCATGTTGAAGCATTAACAGAACTAGAAGTTCTAATTCATCAGTTGAGAACCTAAAGTTCTAACCCCAGCTTGAGTCTTGATAAAACTAGAAGTTGTAATTCTTAAATTGAGAACCTAAAATTCTAAGTTTTAATTGGCCAATTCTTCATTATATTTTGTCATTGGATATTTAAAACCTAAAGTTCTATTTTTTTTAATGATTAATATTGTTAAATCGACCTCTACACACTTGAAAAAGCTTAGTGATACCATCAAAGAGGAAAATAATATGTCCCAAAGGATATGACATAAGCCCTCATTTTCTACACCATTATATCCCTGTAGACAAGTATGATTACAAAAAGATGGTCATATCACCCAATGCTTAAAATAAATGCCAAATTAGTCAAATAGAATCCCTCCAGAAGAGGTAGATATAATAGATCCTCCGATAAAGATGAAAATAACCACCCCAGGAGAGGGGATTGACAAGGCATTTTGTTTGGAAATTGGGAGAACTACCAAGATGATCTAGAAGACCTACAACTACTTTTATAAGTTTGAATATTGAGTTCAATTTTTAGATATTTTATTGAACGTTGGACATATTCTTTTATACCCCGTATCTTGTGTTTGCATGTTATATTTGCCTTGAATAGTGAATGATTTAGTTGTTTTCAATTTCATTTTTGTTATGCAACTAAATAGTTATATTAATTTATTATCTCATGTGGTATGGATTATGGAATACATGAAACTGAGGATAATATTGTCTGATAGATAATGCCACAAAACACACTATATTGAAAACTAGAAGTTTTTCTCATAGTTGGTGTTTGATTTGCGTAAGGTATAAACCATAGCTAGTTCTATATAAATACTTGAATGTTTCAAAAGAATTCACATAATGTTACCAAATGGTAACCACTTATGCATTAAGGATGCATTATTTTTTTTTAGCGGTTTCCGAAGAAACTTGCTTAGATCAAAATGCATTGGGATAAATGAGTACCACATATAGAAACTATAAGTGAAGGTAACACAAAATGTTTGTACATTATTACTAGTATTGACAACCAAAAGCTAATACTAAAAAAGCTTAGTATATTCTCATCAGACCTTAGGGCTATATTACAAGACAATCTTAAAAAATTGAATCACATTTGATTATGAGTAAACCAAAAGCTTAAACTAAGCCTTTGGCTTAGTGACCCTAAGGCTTTAATGCTTTAGTTAGTGACCCTAAGGCTTTAATGCTTTAGTATAATAGGTTAGGTAACCCTGGGGCTATTATGTTACGGTAAATTATTGATAACTCTTTTAAGCTCTCCTTAGAATACCATCAATTGACTATCCTTTCTGAAAAGGATATAAGGTGACATTTGTGAACTTATAAAATCCCTCTGGTGGACCTTTTAAGGTATTTTATGGTTTTGATTAATGCCTCCACTTGCTTATTAGTGTAAATTATTAAACTTATGGTACACTTCTCTAAGCATCCTATTACGTCTATAAGGCTGGATATTGAAAGTACACTAACTAGATCTTACCAAGTCCTAGAATGGGGGTGAATAAGACTATTAAAAAAATATTTTATTTATAAAGCTACTTTAGAGTGCAACCCAATGATGCAATCAATATTATAGAGCCACACGTTTAAACAAGGGGGATGCTCAGATGATTCAGCATAAAAGAGATGATTAACACATGAGTGTAAGACTGTGCAGCATCTATCACCAAAAAAAAAAAAAAAAAAGGCAACCACTAGACAAAATGTTTATAGTGGTTTGGTCTTAGACCTACATCCACTCTCAAGAGCAAATTCTCTTGGTTCCACTAAAGATGAGTTAACTACACAAGTACACCTCCTGCAATAATTTTTGATCTAGTGGTTTATCTTCCACCAACTGGATTTTGATCAGGTGGTTGATTCGAGATCTATTCCACTAACTACAACGCTTTTTGATGCGGTGGTTCGTCTTCCACTATATACAACATAGAAATGAAGTCAAAAATAACACCCAAACAAATAGCTTAAATACGTTAAGTTCGAATGGGGTTCTTGAAGCTTGACAGAAGACCTCCAAGCTTTGACCTCTTGAGTTTGCTCCTTGGTGATGATGATCTTCGAATGAGTGCTTTACCAAGGGAAGAGGTTTTTAGGTTTAGGAAACCTAGGATTTTCTGTCACAACCCGAGCCCAGGGACAATCGGGGGTTAAAGAAAACCTAACCAATGACACACGTACTCCCGTGCATGTGCACCTAGACCTCGTCCAAATGTACACCCACAAGGGATCAATCACACGTGCAACCAAGTGTACGCGGAAGCTGTACATATCAAGGCATACCACAAGATAACAAAGAACACAATTGGTTACAAAAGATTAGACTGATTACAATGATGTACAACAAAATAGAGAGGCTAGTCCACAAAATCAAAATACAGATATAAGCAAGCCCAGAATACAAACTACAGAAAAATTCCCCAAATAAACGCAGACACAAATGGATGGGGAGAACAAAATGATGCAAACCGCACTCTGACGCTCCTCTAGGCCGGAGGGGGCCTCGCGCGCCTCTCCTGAAGTCGGGTCGACCGACGCAGGATCGGAAGAGGGATTTGAGCCTGCAACACTAAGAACAACTCATAAGTACAACGACTTAGCAAAGTATAAGCCACAAGAAGATAACACGAATTGTATCTATCAAAGAGCAAAAGTAATAATGCAAAGATCCATAGTGATCATGTTCGTATACTAGGCAAATCGTGCAAATGAATAAGCATGCTATCAAAATCATAAACAGATAACGGTCAAGGTGGCTACTACATTTGCCATATTCTCCCTTTTGAGAGCGGTCGAAATGAGAACACCATCGTCCGGGCCAGGGTACGCATGGGTCTTTAATTCCTGGGGTCCGGAATCCCAGGACAAGAGCACTCTGCAGAGGCAACACGCAAACTAAGCCAAAGTCAACCCCATCGGCTATCCTGAGGCTGAGGCTAAGTAGTGCCATACATAGACAATCTCAATCAAAGTATAGGATGCACATCAATCAATATCACCTACAGATCTCACATATCACAATCTATCACAACAAACGAACAAAGTAAGTGCATCACATACTGATACTCAATACGAATAACAATACGAATAGCCAATGCAAAGGAGCACTGACGACTGAAGACAAATAACAATTAATCACTGAGCTCAAGTATTACACAGGAGCAATGACAATTACATAGGAGTGGATTGTGCCTGCCCGGGCTTCACTCTGAGGCTGCTACATTTCCCACAGAATCGAGTGGTCCAACGCAGAACACATAAGATACCAAAACCGAAATCAATATGCTGTGCAAATCAGATTTACTTTAACGAATCAAGGTCCATTACTAGCCAATCCTAACCTATTTATCCAGTGTTTCTAACCGTGCATGCTGATGTAGTTTTAAGGTATTCGATACACAGTTGTTCCATCGAAGAATGTTGCATCTTATCACGAAAGTGTACCAAAGTCCCTTAAACCAACACCCATGGGAAGGTGCTAAACAACTGGATAACATACATGAATGAGACGCAACCCTCGAGATCATTCATGTCATTCAGACATTCCATTTGGCATGTTCGGGTTGCCTACATTCTAGCATGAGAGTCCTATCAGGTCTCTTCCTTTATCTTACTCCTTTATTCATTTCTCAGGGTCATACGGTGTAGCCGTAGGCATCTTATGCCGTTGCCGTAATCTGCACTGCGGCGGAGCCGAAGTTCCCCAAACTATTCATCCGCAGTTACGGCTCAACCGTAATTTGCTCTACGGCGCAGCCGTATCTTGGCCCACGGCTTAGCCATAGCACATCGGACGACTGAGATCATGCTGGGCCGTAGAAGAGTAGCAATTTGCCAACTCTCAGTTATTTCAGATGTCAACCTGTATTAATCTACAGTTCAGGTCACGGTTGGGTCACGGCTTAGCCGTAAGCCATTGCACGGCTCAGCCATAGCACAGTTCACGGTTTAACCGTGAGTGTGCTGAGTCAATTTCCTGAAACAATTAGAAACAATTACATACATACAGAAATGGCTAACTCTCGACTGAAAACAAAACAATA
This sequence comes from Sextonia rubra, assembly GCA_037013555.1. Lineage (NCBI taxonomy): Eukaryota > Viridiplantae > Streptophyta > Magnoliopsida > Laurales > Lauraceae > Sextonia > Sextonia rubra. Next base: position 8,255,800 of record JASUAD010000007.1, on the reverse strand, counting down.
ATAACAAAACTCACTCAATAGGGCTATATACCAATGCTTTATACAAGAAGAGTCAAATATACACACAATCAAAGCATTACCAATAAGTGTTCAAGCCACTTGTGCTTATACTTGCCTCACAAGCAGATCACACACACACACACACCAGTCGTTGTCTTGGCTCAATCCGCTGAAGACACACACAGCTACCGCCCTGCTCCCTTCCTCACGAGACAGAAACAAAAGCAATAGAAAAAGAGCTGAACGAGAGAGAGACAAGCAGAGCTAAAGAACGGTGAATGAAAGAGAGAGAAGCGGTAGGTAGGATATTTATAGATAAAGAGAACTCTAATTACAACCAAGTCCAAACATTCATAAGTTTTCCAGTTTGAGTCAATTAACAAGCCAACGAAAACAAACGAAGTCATTTGGATCCAGGACAGTTACGAAGATCGACAAGCTCAACGAAATACATGTGTTGACACCAAATTGACGCAAAACTGACAAGAGCAAACAAAAGCAGAAATTACAAAAAAGGGCTCGAACTACCTAAACCAAGTCAAACTCAACCAAACTACCTATCCAAAACTCAAAACCAAGGAAAAACAAAACCAAAACACACTTAACAAAATTGCATGTAATTACCCACTAATTCGGATCAAGTTGGGTCGGAATGTTACATCCTCCCCCACTTAGAATCATTCTGTCTTCGGAATGAACGCATACCTAAGCAAAAAGATACGGATACTGACGCGCCATCTGCTCCTCCAATTCCGAAGTGGCTTCATCAGGTCCATGATGTTCCCAGAGCACCCCATGATGTTCCTAGAGTACCTTAACCCATCGTATAGTTCTCGTGCACAAGATCTGTTCTCTGGTCCCAACAATACGGAGCGGACGCTCAACGTATGACGCATTCGGTTACATCTGTATATCATCATAGCGAATCACATGCGTCAGGTCTCGAACATACTGGCGAAGCATTGACACATGGAAGACGTCATGTACTTTAGAAAACTCCACCGGAAGAGCCAATCTGTACGCTAAGTCTCCAATTCGACTCTTGATCTCAAACGGATCCACATACCTTGGAGCTAACTTGCCTTTTTTACCGGAGCGTATCGTACCTTTCATCGGTGAGACCTTAAAAAATGCCCAATCACCTACCTGAAACTCTATAGCTCTTCTTCTCGTATCTGCATAGCTCTTCTGTCTCGATCGGGCAATCTTCAAATTGTCAATGGCCTTCTGAACTTTCTCTGTCGTTTCGGCAATGATCGTCGGTTCGTGGAAACTCCTTATTCCAACTTCTTCCCAACAAACAGGGCTTCTACATTTACGTCCATACAGTGCCTCATATGGTGCCATGCCAATACTCTCGTGGAAGCTATTATTATATGCGAACTCGCACAACGAGAGATGTAGATCCCACTCTTTCTCAAAATTGAGTACACTGGCCCGTAACATATCTTCGAGCGTCTGAATGGTTCGTTCTGATTATCCATCAGTCTGCGGGTGATATGCCGTACTAAAGCTCAACTTCGTTCCCATGGCCTCTTGAAATGCTCTCCAAAACGAAAAAACAAAACGGCTATCTCGATCAGACACAATCGACACAGGCGTACCATGTAATCTGACAATCTCATCAACGAACTTCTTCGCCATTTCGGAAAATGTCATGCCTTTCTTGAATGGTAAAAAATGGGCTGTCTTCGTCAATCTGTCCACGATCACCCAAATGGCATTATTCTTCTTGCTCGTCAGGGGTAGGCCTAAAACAAAATCCATCGTGATATGCTCCCATTTCCACTGAGGGATATACAATGGATGCAAGGAGCCTGGCGGTCTCTGATGGTCAACTTTCACCTTCTGGCAAGTCAAACACCTTGCGACAAACCCAGCAATTTCCCTCTTCATATTATTCCACCAAAATCTGTCCTTGAGAGCTCGGTACATCTTCGTACTTCCCGGGTGCATCGAATAACGGGCATAGTGTGCTTTTGTCATCAAACTCTCCTTCAAATCATCTACTGCTGGTACACATAACCTGTTCCTGAAATACAAAACATCACCCTCCAAGCAAAAGTCTGGTCGTTCCGCAACATGATCCCGAATTCGCTTCAACATCGCATCTTCAAACTGCTAGTCTTTAATGCGCTGAATGATGTCAGGCTGAAAACTCACCATACTAGCAAGTGTCAAACAGTTCTCCATCACTCTCACTTCAACTAGCTAATCATGCCTCACAAAATAAAGGCAGTCCAAAGCCTGGAGAATCTCCGACTTCCTACTCAAGACATTTGCAACAACGTTGCATTTTCCTGGATGATATTTGATGGGGAAGTCATAGTCTTTAATCAACTCAAACCATCTGCGCTGTCTCATGTTTAACTCGGACTGCGTGAAGAGATACTGTAAACTCTGATGGTCTGAATGCACTTCAAATTTCACGCTATACAAATAATGTCTCCACAGTTTTAAGGCAAACACGATGGCTGCTAAGTCCAAATCATGCGTGGCATAATTCTTCTCATGCTCCCTGAGTTGCCTCGAGCCATAGGCAATCACTTTGCCATGTTGCATCAGAACACATCCCAAACCGACTCGAAAGCATCGGAGTAGATCACAAATCCTTCACTCACATCCGGTAATATCAAGACTGGAGCCGAAGTCAGCTTCTCCTTCAACCTACAGAAATGGTGCTCACGTTCGTCCGTCCAAAAGAAAGGAACATTCTTCCGAGTCAATCGAGTCAACGGGGCCGAAATCTTAGCAAAATCTTGAATAAATCGATGATAGTATCCAGCAAGTCCAAAAAAACTCCGTACCTCCGTCACAGTCTTTGGGTTGGGCCAATTCACCATTGCCTCAACTTTCATCTGATCAACTGCTAACCCATCTCGTGAAATAGTATGACCAAGAAATGCTACTTGCTCGAACCAGAAATCACACTTCGACAATTTGGCATACAAGTGATGTTCCCTCAACAACTGAAACGCTCGATATAGATGTTCTGCATACTCCTCTGGGGTCTTCGAATACACCAAAATATCATCAATAAAGACCACTACAAATCGATCCAAAAAAGGAGCAAAGATCCTGTTCATCAAGGCCATAAAGGCAGCAGGCGCATTGGTTAATCCAAATGGCATCACGAGGAATTCATAATGTCCATACCGTGTCCGGAAGGCAGTTTTAGCGATATCTTCTTCCTTCACCCGAAGTTGATGATACCCCAATCTCAAATCAATCTTGGAAAAGTAGGCGGCACCTTGGAGTTGGTCAAACAACTCATCAATACGCGGCAGGGGATATTTGTTCTTGATAGTGACTTTATTCAACTGCCGGTAAGCAAGACACATCCGCAATGTACCGTCTTTCTTCTTCACAAACAGCACTGGAGCTCCCCACGGTGACACACTCAGCCGTATGAAACCCTTCTCCAAAAGATCTTGCAATTGTGTCTTCAATTCAAGTAGCTCAGCAGGGGCCATTCGGTAAGGAGCTAGACTAATGGGTGCTGTATCGGGCACTAAATCAATCGCGAATTCCATGTCTTTGACAGAGGATAACTCGGGTATCTCCTCCGGAAATACATCCGGGAACTCACGTACTACCGAAATCTCACCCAACTGCTTCACCTCCTTCTTCTCCGAGACAAAAGCGAGAAAACCTTCGCAACCTCTGCGTATCAAACGATCCGCCTTGCATTCGGAGATGACACGCCTCGGGCAGTTCTTCTTATTGCCCTCGAAACGAAACCCTTCTCGAAATCGAAGTAGATCGTCCTATTATAATATTTAACACAGGCACGATACCGCTAGCCAGTCCATTCCAAGGATTACATCAAAATTCAACATAGACAACAAGATCAAATCAACTGGTAGCTGACGACCTTCAATCAACACATCACACTGAGGCTAGTACACACTACACTCTACTCTCTTGCCCACGGAGTGGACACCACCAACAAGTATGGTAGCGGCTGAGGGGGTTGCGGTAACCGTTCAGTAAAACAAGGTGCAACATACGAACACGTAGACCCCGAATCAAATAAAGCAAGTGCTTCAGCTTGGGCAATGAGAACTTTACCTTCCACCACATTCGCATCTTCTACACTCTCATGGGAAGCTGCATACAAGCAGGCAGTCTGATGCTGCGGCTTCTGGCTTTGGCGAGACGGCTGGGGGTTACTCGAAGCTGCAGAACTCATAGACTGGGATGACTGGGATGTCCTGGCTTTCTGGCAATGAGCTATCTTATGCTCCATGGATCCACAGCCTAAAAAAGCGCCTGACTTCTTCCAACACTTATCCGTCGGATGTCCTTGTCCACAAAACTCACATCGGAGCCCAGAGAAACTAGAAGTTCCTTTCTTCTCTTTCCATCTCTTCTAGATCTGCCCCCACCGGTGCACTCCTCTTGAGGTCCATAGCTTTCTCTGCTAGGTGGTTAGCTTCCGCAGCATATGCTCTGTCGACCGCATCATCAAAAGTAGCTGGTCTCTGGAAGGCAGTCACATAATTCGCGTACCTAGGATGCAAACCAATAATGAAGCAATTCACCTTCTTCTCCTCGGTATTGATCATGTCCTCCGCAAAGTGGGACAGCTGGATGAATCGGTGAACGTACTCTGCTACGGTTAGCTACTGCTGCAGTAAGGCCAGAAACTCAACCTCCTTCACTCGCCGGACATGAGCAGGGATGAACTTCCTCCTGAACTGTTTCTGAAATGTCTCCCACACCGTTGCACTAGGCATGGTCAGATAGGCATCGCTGACACTCTTCCACCAAGTCTTTGCCACCTCCTTGAACATCGATGCCGTAAGCATAACCTTCTGCCGATTATTACAGACAATAGTAATGAAGAGATTCCCGGTGTGCTCTGTCCACTGATCAGCTTTCAACGCATCTTCACTGCCGTAGAATTCTGTGGCTCCACGCTTCCTGAATTTATCATACAACGCATTTGGGTCACTCTCCTTGGGCTGGAAAACCACTTGCTGTTCTACGTGCAACAGAACTGATGCTTGGCTCTGTCGGTCTACCAAAGAAACGACCTATGCTTGTAAGGAATGGATCGCCTGCAACATTGCCAAGAAACGCTCATCGGGATTAGCAGCTTATTGTGGGGCGGCTGATCCACTCTCATTATCTCCCTGATTATTGTTGTGCACATCAGATCCAGATGCCATAGCCTACAAAACACACGAGTCAATCTGCTATCACACTAGGTGACCCACACAGACCCAAGAGAAACAAGGACCAAACGCAACAGTCAAAAACTTGACTACGTAATCTCAACACGTCCTGTATGCCTACATGCTTAAGAGCTAAGATAGCGACAATGCTCTGATACCATACAATACGTATGTCACAACCCGAGCCCAGGGACAATCGGGGGTTAGAGAAAACCTAACCAATGACACACGTACTCCCGTGCATCTGCACCTATACCTCGTCCAAATGTACACCCACAAGGGATCAATCACACGTGCAACCAAGTGTACGCAGAAGCTGTACATATCAAGGCATACCACAAGATAACAAAGAACACAATTGGTTACAAAAGATTAGACTGATTACAATGATGTACAACAAAATAGAGAGGCTAGTCCACAAAATCAAAATACAGATATAAGCAAGCCCAGAATACAAACTACAGAAAAATCCCCCAAATAAACGCAGACACAAATGGATGGGGAGAACAAAATGATGCAAACCGCACTCTGACGCTCCTCTAGGCCGGAGGGGGCCTCGCGCGCCTCTCCTGAAGTCGGGTCGACCGACGCAGGATCGGAAGAGGGATTTGAGCCTGCAACACTAAGAACAACTCATAAGTACAACGACTTAGCAAAGTATAAGCCACAAGAAGATAACACGAATTGTATCTATCAAAGAGCAAAAGTAATAATGCAAAGATCCATAGTGATCATGTTCGTATACTAGGCAAATCGTGCAAATGAATAAGTATGCTATCAGAATCATAAACAGATAACGGTTAAGGTGGCTACTACATTTGCCATATTCTCCCTTTCGAGAGCGGTCGGAATGAGAACACCATCGTCCGGGCCAGGGTACCCATGGGTCTCTAATTCCCGGGGTTCGGAATCCCAGGACAAGAGCACTCTGCAGAGGCAACACGCAAACTAAGCCAAAGTCAACCCCATCGGCTATCATGAGGTTGAGGCTAAGTAGTGCCATACATAAACAATCTCAATCAAAGTATAGGATGCACATCAATCAATATCACCTACAGATCTCACATATCACAATGTATCCCAATGAACGAACAAAGTAAGTGCATCACATACTGATACTCAATACGAATAACAATACGAATAGCCAATGCAAAGGAGCACTGACGACTGAAGACAAATAACAATTAATCACTGAGCTCAAGTATTACACAGGAGCAATGACAATTACATAGGAGTGGATTGTGCCTGCCCGGGCTTCACTCTGAGGCTGCTACATTTCCCACAGAATCGAGTGGTCCAACGCAGAACACATAAGATACCAAAACCGAAATCAATATGCTGTGCAAATCAGATTTACTTTAACGAATCAAGGTCCATTACTAGCCAATCCTAACCTATTTATCCAGTGTTTCTAACCGTGCATGCTGATGTAGTTTTAAGGTATTCGATACACAGTTGTTCCATCGAAGAATGTTGCATCTTATCACGAAAGTGTACCAAAGTCCCTTAAACCAACACCCATGGGAAGGTGCTAAACAACTGGATAACATACATGAATGAGACGCAACCCTCGAGATCATTCATGTCATTCAGACATTCCATTTGTCATGTTCGGGTTGCCTACATTCTGGCATGAGAGTCCTATCAGGTCTCTTCCTTTATCCTACTCCTTTATTCATTTTTCAGGGTCATACGGTGTAGCCGTAGGTGAACATACGGCTTAGCCGTAGGCATCTTACGGCGTAGCCGCAATCTGCACTGCGGCGGAGCCGAGGTTCCCCAAACTATTCATCCGCATTTACGGCTCAACCGTAATTTGCTCTACGGCGCAGCCGTATCTTGGCCCACGGCTTAGCCGTAACACATCGGACGGCTGAGATCATGCTGGGCCGTAGAAGAGTAGCAATTTGCCAACTCTCAGTTATTTCAGATGTCAGCCTATATTGATCTACGGTTCAAGTCACGGCTGGGTCACGGCTTAGCCGTAAGCCATTGCACGGCTCAGCCGTAGCACAGTTCACGGTTTAACCGTAAGTGCGCTGAGTCAATTTCCTGAAACAATTAGAAACAATTACAGACATACAGAAATGGCTAACTCTCGACTGAAAACAAAACGATAGTAACAAAATTCACTCAATAGGGCTATATACCAATGCTTTATACAAGAAGAGTCAAATATACACACAATCAAAGCATTACCAATAAGTGTTCAAGCTACTTGTGCTTATACTAGCCTCACAAGGAGATCACACACACACCAGTCGTTATCTTGGCTCAATCCGCTGAAGACACACACAGCTAACACCCTGCTCCCTTCCTCACGAGACAGAAACGAAAGCGATAGAAAGAGAGCTGAACGAGAGAGAGAGAAGCAGAGCTAAAAAACAGTGAATGAAAGAGAGAGAAGCGGTAGGTAGGATATTTATAGATAAAGAGAACTCTAATTACAACCAAGTCCAAACATTCATGAGTTTTCCAGTTTGAGTCAATTAACGAGCCAACGAAAACAAACGAAGTCATTTGGATCCAGGACAGTTACGAAGATCGACAAGCTCAACGAAATACATGCGTTGACACCAAATTGACGCAGAACTGACAAGAGCAAACAAATGCAGAAATTACAAAAAAAAGGCTCGAACTACTTAAACCAGGTCAAACTCAACCAAACTACCTATCCAAAACTCAAAACCAAGGAAAAACAAAACCAAAACACACTTAACAACAAAATCGTACATAATTACCCACTAATCAAGATCAAGTTGGCTCGGAGTGTTACATTTTCCTAGATTGAATTTAAGGTTTTCCTCGTTGTTTATCTACTCTTATCAGAACATTAATATCAATTTAATTTGAAAGAGAAGATGGTAGTTAGAGTTTAGTACAGATTTCACTAAGGGTGCAAAAGCTCAGATACTATGAAGGTGTTTTCCACAAATAGTTCGATAATCTGGAAGAAAAGGGTGCTTCTCTTAAATACAAAGCAATTCCAACGATCAGATCTACGGCTAAGAAAAAGTTGATCTATGGCTTAGTTGTATACCTAGACAAAATTCAACGGCTAGTTTAACCAAGATTCACTATTTTTCCTTCTTACGGTTAGATGTACGGCTTAGCCGTAAAGACCTTACGGCTTAGCTGTAGGTTAGCCGTAAGCTAAAATTTTCCAAATATTGCTCTCTAGAAAGTGGCCCGCAAATGCTAGGGCTTAGCCATAAAGTATTCTACGGCTTAGCCGTGAAGGTCTTATGGTTTTGTCGTAAGATCAACCGTAGGCAAAATGGCCAAAAATTCTCTTTCAGGAAAATGGCCCGTAATCTTTATGACTCTATCGAAATCATGCCACGGCGTAGCCATAGGGCTAGCCGTAGGTCAAAATTTCTAAAATTGTTCTCTAGATTATGTACCATGAGATTTTTGGCTTAGCCATGATTCAAGCCGTAGTTATGTACAAAATCAATTTTGAGAAGCTTTTCAATCCTTTTTCTAGGGTCCTTCTAATATGGTACTAAGAGTCAATATTACCTTAGCACTCATTGAAGATCTCTTGAATAATGGACTTGATTAATCTTAATCTTCCTTGATCTTGATTGATCTTCATTGATGCATATTTGACTTGGACTTAACTCAGGCCACAAAATTGACAACACAGTCTTACTATGGCACTAACAATCTCCCCCTTTGCCAATTTCGTGACAAAATATACATACAATGAAATACAACATTTTAAATCAATACACTCTACACAATTTTCCTTTTACAAGACTGGATAATCCTTAAACAAACAAAGTACTTTTACAAGACTATATGGAAATATCAATGAGTCTATAGCTCCCCCTTAGGTGGTGCATGATCTTGTAAAAATAAATTGCCTACAAAAGAACTTTAAGGCCCATGCGCTATAAGGTGGGATTGTTGAAAGCTCCCCCTAAAGTTAGCAATTCTCCCCCTTTTTGGCACAAAATCGATAAGAGATAGCAAAACAGAGAATAGATCACATGCCAAGAATTATAGCAAAAGAGCCAAGAAATAAAAGCACACATAGTTAGCCAAGGAAGCAATAAGAAGAATAGCAGTGAAGTGCTAAGCACATAGCCAACTACATAGTCACTGTAAAGCAAAACAAAACAAGGAGTCAACTCCTTTAAACACAAAAGAGAGTACTAAATGCAAACAAGCAACTAAAAATCAGTTTGAAGGAGCAGAGGGAGAAGCAATGGCGACATCATCTCTCCAACAGCTTTTGGAAATCTTAGAGAGGTACTAAAAGGTCTTCCTCATGAGTGCCTCCATTTTTGTTTGCCATTGTTTAAGAGATGCTAGCCGAGCTTCAAGCAAAGCTGAAGAAGAAGTCGGAGGAGGAGACTGGAATGGTGATGCAGGAGGTTGAACTGGGCAAGGAATTTCTCCCCGAGAGTGGTCTTCATCTCCAGAATCAAGATAATTGGGGCCAGCTACCTGTTGATTTGAGAAATGCATATTTTGAATGTTAATGGTACCAAATGCTGGATAAGACTCAGGGGATTCATCAGAGGGCAAAGAGACCCCACATTGAGATGTAAGACGGGTCATGAGATTCCCAAACAGGCAAGCATTTGTGCTTCTACCTAGAAAGTGCCAAAATCGAATGATAGAGGCACAAATGAGAGATGGAAGACACACTCTAACACCCAAATGGACACATTAGAGTATGTTAGTCATCAAGGAGGTCAAGTCTGGGAAATTTCCCTTGCGGGGATAGAGATTACAAGTGAAGACCGTATGCAAAATCCGGTATGGGGGAAGTAATGAAGCTGTAGGTAGAAAACCCTTTTCCTTCCAAGGAGTTTCCTGCCCGCACAAAGCTATAGTAACAGTTTGTTTGTCATCCTCTGAAAGTGAATCCTTGATGACAGAAGGAGGCACATCAGAGAGGGATACACAGAAGTGCAAATAGGAGAGCAAGAGTGATGACATTGGTACCATCAGTAAATTCAACCTCAAAAGATAGATTGTCCAGAGATACTTCCCTGATAAATGCATACATGGTTTGGACAGTGGAAGGATAAGCAGGACCACCCCATTTGAAGATATTTTCCCATGCAACCATGGAGAGAAAAGAATGGACCTCATACTTTTGAATGGCAAGCAAGTTTACACTACGTTCAACAGTAATAGGATGAGTAGTAAATGTTCTGTCTCTACGAGGTTCCCTTGGAACCAGAACTCTAGGAGATGGTGGAGAGTCCTGCCTAGGTCTAGATGAACCACCAATGGATTTAGGTCTCTTACTAGAGGGGAATCCATTTTTGGCCCTAGGAGGCATAATGACAGAACTAATAATAGGTATACGAAATGGCAATCACAAACACATCAAACTACAATCCCAAATGCCAAGTGAGAAGAGCAAAATACCTACACGATGATTATAGCGGTGAGGGTGATTCCATCATCACAAATCGTGTAAAGGAGATGAGAGAACAAGTCAGTGAGATGAACAAGGAAGAATGACGTAGTGAAGAAGAAGAAGAAAAGATATAGTCATTTTAAAGGCAAGGAGAAAGAGTATAATACCTTGATGCAGAGAGCCAGAGGAAGGAAGGAAAAGGAACAACCCTAGGACAAACTCAGACAACTCAAATGCAAAATGAGAAATAAAAGTAAGCCGACATACTTAAATAAGTATTCGGCGTACAAAAATATGGAAGACATTCAGCTGTATGGCTTAGCCAAAAAGTATTTTACGACTTAGCCATGAAGGCCTTACAATTGAGCCGTAGGGTAAAATCTTATGCAGATACGGTTTAACTGTAAGAAATGTTACGGTTCCACCATAATATGAAATACAACTTAGCCATAGGTCCTGGTCAGTGCACAAAACTAAAACAAGAATAACAGTCAATTTACATCTTATCCATATCAAATTATTCCAAAAAACAAACACCAATAGATTTTCTTAAATTTTCAAATTTTAAGGCATCTAGGGGCTTGGTCAAGATGTCTGCAAGTTGATTTTCAGTTTGAATATATTCAAGCACAATTGTTTTTTTCTTCTACGAATTCCCTAATGAAATGATGTTGAATATCAATATGTTTTGTGCGAGAGTGCTAGATCGGATTTTTTGAAATATGTATGGCACTAATATTATCACAATACAAGCTCATTGTTCCTTGCTTAATACCATAGTCCATAAGCATCTACTTCATCCACAGAAGTTGAGAACAACAACTTCCAGCGGCAAGATATTCAGCCTCTGCTATGAAAAAGGATGTGGAATTCTACTTTTTACTATGCTAAGCTACTAGATAGTTTCCAACATAAAAACAACCACCACTTATGAATTTTCTATCATCTAAGTTCCCTGCCTAATCTGCATCAAGTATCCTGCAATGGAGGATGATGAGTCATGAGGACACCACAGACCATATTCAATTGTATCTACAATATATTTGATGATTCTTTTTACGGTAGTCAGATGGGATTCTTTCGGATCAGATTGATACCATGCACAAGCTCCCGCACTAAAGACTATGTCTGGTCTACTTGCAGTCAAGTATAGAAAGCTACCAATCATACTTCTATATATATAGGCTTGAGTCAACCCCTTTACCATTAACATCCTTAGTAAGTTTGAATGTTGTACTCATAGGATATTGACATGTTTCCCAGTAATTAGACCAAATTGTTTTACCAGTTCCTTTGCATACTTAGACTGGGAAATGAAGATTCCATCATGTAATTGTTTGACTTGAAGACCTAAGAAGGAGTCCAATTCCCCAACCATACTCATTTCGAATTTAGATTGCATGAGATTTGCGAACTGAACAACCGGTTCATCAGAAGTAGCATCAAATATGACATCATCTATATATATTTGAGCTATTAAGATGAAATCCCTTATCTTTTGGATGTATAGTATTTTATCAACACTACCTCTTTGGAAATCATTTTCTAGAAAAAAAAAACTATGTTAGTCTTTCATATGAAGCACGTGGTGCTTGTTTAAGATCATAAAAAGCTTTCTTTAATCTAAACACATAATGAGGGAATTTTGGGTTCACAAAACTTTTAGGTTGTTCAACATAGACTTCTTCATTCAAATTCTATTTAAGAAGGCACTTTTGACATCCATTTGATACAATTTGAACTTTAAGAAACAAGCTATAGATAACAAAATCCTACTAGATTCCAAATGAGCAACTGAAGCAAAGGTTTCATTAAAATCAATACCTTTAATTTAAAAGTATCCTTGCACTACCAATCTTGCTTTGTTTCTAACAATGACACCATTTTCATCAAGTTTATTTTTGAAGATCCATTTAGTGCCTATCACGTTTTTATGCTTTGGTCTTGGAACTAGGTACCAAATATCACTTCTTGTAAATTAGTTCAATTCTTCTTACATATCATTTATCCAATCATTGTCAAAAAAAGCTACATCAACACAAGTTGGCTTTAATATGGAGATAAAGCATAGATGATTGATAATATTCTCCAATTGTTTCCTAGTTTTTACACCTGATAAGGTATCACCAATAATCTAGTCTATAGGATGGTCCTTTTTATTAGCCAAATTTTTAGTGGAAGTAGTGTATCAGTTTTTACCATGGATTGTGTGAGTACAATCACCAAAGGAGCTTCTACATCATCAACATCATTAGATACTATGGATTCATCATCTATGATAACATTTATTGACTCTTGGATGACTCCGGTTCTCAAATTTAGAACCCGATAGGCCCGACTCTATGTCAAATAACCTAAGAATATTCCTTCATCACTTTTCGAGTCGAATTTACTCAACTATTCTCTATCTTTCAGAATATAACATTTGCTTCCAAAGATCTTAAAATATTTGACATTTGGCTTCTTTCCATACCATAGTTTATAGGCTGTTTGATTTTTACCAGTCCTAAGATAGACTCGATTAATAATGTAGCAACTGGTATTAATTGCTTCAGTGCACAAGTCACTAGGAAGATTTTTACTATAGAGCATAACTATGGCCATGTCTTGGAGGACTCAATTTTTCCTTTCAGCCACTCCATTTTGCTGAGGAGTTTTAGGAGCTGAATATTCATGGTGAATGCCATATTTATCACAAAATTTGTCAAACTGATTATTTTCAAATTCTCCACCATGATCACTCCAAATTCGGGCTACTGACATGCCTTTTTCAATTTGAATTTGTTTCACTATCCTTTTAAATTCTCCAAAGGCTTCAGATTTTTCTCTCAAGAATGCAACCCAAGTGAATCTGGGTAGTCATCTACCATAACAAGAAAGTATCTTTTCTTACCTTGACTCTCTCTTTTAGTTGGTCCAACTAGGTCCATATGAATAAGTTCCAAAGGTTAGGAGGTTTTCATAGCATTCACATTTTTATGGGCACTTTTAATTTGTTTTCCTTGTTGGCATTCTCCACAAATTGTCTTTTCTTATCCACAGATCTTAGGCAATCCTTCAATATATTTGTTAAGCTAGGGTAAGTTCCTATGGTTTACATGTCCAAGTCTTCAATGCCACAGCTTACCTCCATCGGTATTGGTTAGTAAGCAAGAAGTGGAAGATGAAGAATTTGATTTACCTACCATATAGCAATTGTCGGTAGTTCTAAGACCTCTCAAGATTATCTTTCCATTCTTTAAAATCTCACAACCATGACTACTGAAGTCAACAGTATAGTCTTTACCACAAATTTGAGATATGCTAAGTAAATTATGTTTCAAACTATCAACACACAATACATTTTCAAAAGCTAGTAGGTTTGGAACATTTAAAGTTCCCTTACCAATAATTTTGGCAATACTACCATTACCAAAAGTAACAGTGCCACCATCAACAAAATTAATCATCTTAGAGAAATATGATTTATCGCCAGTCATATGTTTTGAACATCCACTGTCCAGATACCATCTTGATTGATCTCCAGCTCTAAAGGCTGTGTGGACCACTAAATTCTTGTTCTTAGGTGCCCACATATATATTCTAGAAGTGAGGATTCCAATAAGCTCATGATGTTTCACTTGATATATTTTGTGTTGGAGAAAAAGGATGTTAGATTGAATTTTTGTTTTATCTCTTCTGTATATTTCAAATTGTTTTGTTAACTTCTAAACTTCTTTTAACAGCTTATTCATCTTTTAGTTCAAAGGGAACTTGTTACAGTAATTTGGTTTAATTTTTATTTGTGACTTTAACTTTCTGTTTTCAAGTTTGACTTTCTTTGTAGTGTTTTTCTTACTATTTGGAATTGTGTTATGATGAATTTTTTTCAATTTGCACTTTACTTTGAAATGACCTTTTTCTCCACAATAATGACAGATGACATTTGATGAAACAGCATGAGTACTTGTACAAGCTCTATCCAAAATGTTTTTGACACCTGTATTTTCTTTATCTAGTACACTTTTGACAAATACAGTTGCAGGACTTAGAGACTGATTAACATTTTTTTCATTGTTGAATTTTAGTTCAAAAAGGGAACCCACTAAATCTTTAATTTTTATTTGTTCATAATCCTTGTGTTCTTCCATAGAGGTTACCTTGGGATGGAATCTTTCCATAAGTGATATCAAGATTTTACTACAAATTTTATCTTCCGGAAGATTTCACTCAGAGCCCACATTTCATTTACTATTTTCATGAGCTTTGTATGAAAGCCTGTAAATATCTCATTTTCTTCCATACGAATATTTTCAAACTGACTTGTGAGCATCTGAAGTTTAAATCTTTTGACTACAGAGGTACCCTCATAAGTGACTTCAAGAATTCTCCAGGCCTATTTTGCATTAGTGGTTGTCATGATCTTTTGAAACTCTTCTTGATTCATAGCACACACAATAGCATTGTAAGCTCTAGCATTGTTTTGTCTAAGGGTTTTATGATCAGTAAACCATTTAGCTAGATCCAATAGTCTAATGGTTTTGACACCATCTAAAGTCACTTCTTTAGTGGGTTCTGTCCAGCCATTCTCTACAGCCTCCTAGACAACCCAGTTCATTGATTTTAAAAATGCTATCATATGGGCTTTCCAGAAGGCATAGTTTGTTCAATCAAAGAGAGGAGACTGGGTAACTGAGCTTCCATCAAGATTCATGGTGAATATAGCTATAGGATCTACTTCAAGCTGTTACACCCTTAAGAAGTAACTTGGCTTTGATACCAATTGAAAGTGCAACAACTAAATCTCACCAAGTCCTAGAGGGGGGGAGGTGAATAGGACTATTAAAAAATTTTTAATTATAAAGCTACTTTAGAGTGCAACCCAATGATGCAATCAATATTATAGAGCCACATGTTTGAACAAGAGGGATGTTCATATGATTCAGCATAAAAGAGATGATTAACACATGAATATAAGGCTATACAACATCCATCATAAAAAAGAGAAAAAAAGGCAATCCACTAGACAAAAAGTTTATAGTGGTTCGGTCTCAGACTTACATCCACTCTCATGAGCAAACTCTCTTGATTCCACCAAAGATGAGGTAACTGCACAAGTACACCTCCTGCAACAATTTTTGTTCCGGTGGTTTATCTTCCACCAACTGGATTTTGATCAAGTGGTTGATCCTAGATCTATTCCACTAACTACAACGCTTTTTAATGCAGTGGTTCGTCTTCCACCATATACAATAGAGAAATAATGTCAAAAATAACACCCAGACAAATAGCTTAAATACCTTAAGTTTGAATGGGGTTCTTAAAGCGTGACAGAAGACCTCCAAGCTTTAACCTCTTGAGCTTGCTCCTTGGTGATGATGATCTTCGAATGAGTGCTCAACCAAGGAAAGAGGTTTTTGGGCTTAGGAAAGCTAGAATTTTCCTATTTTGAATTTAAGGCTTTCCACGTTGCTTACCTACTTTTCTCAGAACATTAATATCAATTTAATTTGGAAGAGAAGATGGTAATTGGAGCTTAGTACAGATTTCATTAGGGGTGCAAAAGCTCAAATTCTATGAAGGCATTTTCCTCAAATAGTTTCTATAATCTGCGAAGAAAAGGGTGCTTTTCTTAAATACCAAGCAATTCCAATGGTTGGATCTATAGCTAAGACAATGTTGGTCTATGGCTTAGCCGTATGCCAAGACAAAATACAATGGCTAGTTTGACCCAGATTCACTATTTTTCCTTCTTACGATTAAACTCACAACTTAGCCGTAAATCCTTCTATGGCTTAGCTGAAGGACCTTACAGCTTAGCTGTAGTTAGCCATAAGCTAAAATTTACCAAATATTGCTCTCTAGAAAGTGGCCCATAAATGCTATGGCTTAGCTGTAAATTATTCTACGGCTTAGCCGTGAAGGTCCTATAGCTTAGCCGCAAGATCAACCGTAGGCAAAATGTCCAAAAATTCTCTCTCTAAAAGATGGCCCGTAATCTCTACGGCTCTACCAAAAATCATGCTATGGCTTAGCCATAAGCACTTTACGGCGTAATTGTAGGGCTAGACGTAGGCCAAAAATTCAAAAATTGTTCTCTGGATTGTGAGTCGTGAGATTTTCAGCTTAGCTGTGATCCAAGCCATAGTTATGTACAAAATCAATTCTGAGAAGCTTTTTAGTCCCTTTTCTAGGGTCCTTTTAATATGTTACTAAGGGTCAATATTACCTTAGCACTTATTAAAGATCTCTCGGATAATGGATTTGATTAATCTTGATCTTTCTTGATCTTGCTTGATCTTCATTGATGCATATTTGACTTGGACTTAACTCGGGACACAAAATTGATAACACACTCTTACTATGGTACTAATAGATATCATAGATTCGTGACATGCATTAACTCACAACGGAGATTGGAAATCTATGTTAGTTATAATTCACTTATTTAGAACCAATGACGAAAGATGCATTCACTGCTCATTTTGCCAATTGTTATCTTGATGAGACAGTTTTCTTACCATTAGGAGGACATATGAGGGTTCCTTTTGAATGCTATCTTCCTATAAAATAACCTATTCCTGAAGAGTGATGAGAATTAACGTAGAATATTCCCACTTTATCTCATCTAGATCTACGTGCATTATAATGTGAGAATGAAGGAGAATTATGCACTTAATTACAAATGAATTCCATGATACCTTTAATGATGTATCAAAAGTGACTAAGTCACATGTACCAATTATGAATGCACGTGCATGAATTAATGTCCCTGTAGGATAATAATGAATTAATGTCCTTGTAGGATAATAATGAATTAATGTCCCTATAGGACAAAATTCCAAATATGGCAACAAATGAATCTATTACACATTAGAAGCATGGTGGACCTATAGGTTCTAAAGATTTAGCTCCCTCAAAGAAGAGAAATGAGCAATCATATCCCAATCATACTCCATAAGAGATATGCTCCCGAAAATGTTATAAAAAATCGTACACTCCTGAAGAGGTATACTATTTCACTCAATAAGAGGCTATGGAAAAATCCACTCTCTCTATAATTCCAGGAAAAGTTAATGTCCCGAAAGATAAATGAGTTACAGAAGAGACTCTAGAAGCTCCTGTAGAAGCAAGAGTATCCAATAATAAAGAGATCTCTATGATTTAAACCGATTTAAGAGAGAGATAGAATAGAAAAGAAATAGTCATCGATAACATATTTGCATATGCAGTAGCTACACATGTATCAAAAGAAAATAATGATTAGGATATAGAACCACGTTCTATAAATGAATGACGACAAAGGATAAATTGACTAAAATGGAGAGATGTAATTAAGGCAGAGTTAGAATCTCTCAATAAACGTGGTATATTTAAACATATAGTACAAAACCCAAAAATTGTTAACCCTATAGGTTACAAATAAGTATTTGTAAGGAAAATAACTGAAATCACTAGATATAAGGTAAAACTTGTAGTACAACGTTTCCTGTAGAAACCTAAGATTGAAAACATACATAGACATATATATGAAAGTCATAGAAAGATTTGCTTTGCCTCAAGCAAACTCAAAGAGTACGTACTCAACACAATTAAGATGTTCATTGTATGGCTTGAACATTTCAGTTTAGTAAATGTTTATCTAAGGAAGAGTATTAAAACAATCTCATTTGCCCATGAATCTTTATAAAATCTTTAGAAAATGATTCACAATAGTAGAAATTTATGTAGATGATATAAATCTAATCGAGACTCCAAAAAAGCTTGAGAAAACTAAGAGAATTTTGTCTCGGCCTCCATATCGAGAGTAGTTCTAATAAGACATTTCATTCTTTGTAAATATGCTTCCCACATATAGTTCTGCACCAACTCAAAAGCACTGAATTGGTATCAAACAAATCCTATGGTTTTTACATCTGTTTTATTTGTATGGTTGTAAAGATCCTAACTTTATAGGATATACAGATTTAAGATATCTTTCTAATCCTCATAACAGTTGTTCATAGACAGGTTATGTGTTCCTTAATGGTAATACCACCATTTCTTTGCATTCCATTAAACAGAATTTGGTAGCTATTCCTTTTAACCATGCTAAGATTTTAGCCCTCTATGAAGCTAGTAAGGAATGTATGTGGCTAAAATCTTTAATTTAGTATATTTGTAAATCTTGTCAATTTCCTCATAATACAGGTACTTTAAGCGTTATCTATGAAGACAATGAGGCATGTATTCAACATATTAAAGAAAGGTACATTAAAGGTGAATAGACAAAGCACATTGCACCAAAGTTCTTCCTCACACATGAGCTTCAGAAGAATAATGAGATTGAAGTTAAGCAAGTTCATTCAAGCAACAACCTGGCTGATTTATTTATCAAATCATTATCAAAATCAACATTCCAAAAGCTTGTATGTGAGATCGACATGCATAAAGTCTATCATCAAATAATATAAAGGTTGTTGTTGTCAGGGGGAGGCATCTTGAAGTATGCCACCCTGGACATCTGTGCACTATACTTTTTTTCCTTTTCTAGATTTTATCCCACTGAGTTTTCCTAGTTAAAGTTTTAACGATGAAACATTATGCATGTCAAACACGAATTCAATGATCCTATAAAATACTGTACTCTTTTTCCTTCGCTTTGGTTGTTATCCCATTAAATTTTTTTTTTTTGCAAAGTTTCAATGAAGCAACTATCATTGAATGGTCATCATCCAAGGGAGAGTGTTGTAAGATGTATTATCATAGATGGATGCCCACATTAAGACTCACATGAGATAAGAAGAGCACTTAAGGTTAGAATACTACCATGTTAAGTTGCTTGGGGACGAAGCAATCTTATTTTATAAATAAGATTAATCCCCCCCCTCTTAGTATGTACATATCTCTCAATAAGAAAAAGATCTCTCTCCCTTCCTCTCTTTTTGTTCTCTTGTTTTTGACACCAAATGCATTTTGAACCCCTTCTAAGAGAATAAAAGGTGAAAAGTAGAGAAGACAGTCTTTAAACCGCGATGATAGGCTTAGCGGTTTAGGTGTTCATTCGCACCCTATGACGCATCAAATTGGGGTCCACCCAACAACTCTCATAACCCATTGTTGTGACTTTTAATGATACAGTCATTTCTATCATTTAAACGAGTTCTTGTTAATGGTAGAAACATGCATTATACCCGTGCTGAGCACAATTGCATTTTTCTATATAGTCACTTAAGATATTTTATATTAAACAATGAAGACCATAAATTATAAACTAACTACTCATCTAATTAAGATAATAGAGACAAAAATTAATTAATTATAGTTGCAAAATAAATAATCATCTAAAAGAACATATCCAAAATACTTAAAATGTACCAAACAATAAATAATAAAATGATATGATCTAAAATTTGTAATTTCTGATTTTTATATTGAATATTTATTGTACTGCTTGAGTAGATTGAATTAATGATAATAGCCATTTTTTTTTATTCATTGGTATAGTGCTTGGCCCAACCCACCTAAAAAAGGTAAAGTTCAAGCTCGAATGGGTGATATCTATATAAAGAAAAAAGGGCTTCCATTGTTAGCTCCAAGTAAGATCTCAACTGGTTGGGACATGTAAGATTGTGAGAAAAGTATGTGTTCGTCTTCATTCCATTAATAAAGATTTTTTTTATTAAATTCTTATCTTATTTGGGTCAGGTTATGCTTCAAGCTCTCTGCCCACTTAATCCAAATCCAGCTTGTGTATTAAACCTATGTAAACTTTAGGTCCAAGTTTGACCCATATATGAAAACCTTAGGCTAAAGCTTGCCCCAAAGAAGGGTGGCCTGTAGTATCACATATAATAGTTGCAAACAGAGAACCAAACTTGCGTTCATCACCATCTAATCATATTTCCATCATATGCTCAATCGAACAATGGGATCCACTTCTATTGAAATTAAATTGTAATATATGTCAATAGAGGGATTGATATCCATTTTAAATGGTTTAAATTATCACTAAGTGGGACCCACGATAAATTCTTGCAAACCTATAAGTTCACTTATAATAAATGCAAATAGAGAACGAGACTCTCACAACACCACTTAGTTACAACTCCATCACGTGCTTAATTGAACAGTGAGATCCATATCTATTGAAATAAAATTTTAATGTCTGTCATTGGAGGGGATACATTTATTTCAAACGGTTTGGATTATCATTATGTAAGACCATGATACAAGCGAATACATCACCAAACTACAAATATAGTTTTTCTTTTCTTTTCTTTTAGTGTAAATATAAAAATATAGTCTTTTACTTTTTCATTTTTTCAATTATCTACAAAAATTGTAAAGGTTTTAAAGGTAATCCTTTTGAAAATCATTCAAGTGGAAAAAACACAAATGGATTTCTTCTTTATAGAGTAGGTCAAGTTTGACAGAACCACCTGAATCTCTATGTCATCCTCTTCTTTATGTGTATGCTGTGTAAATTTTTAAATTTTTTTAATTTTTCTTTACTAAATTGAAGCATGATGGGCTGCCAACCAACATGACATGATTCGGCATGGCCCAAACCTAGGCACGGCATGAGCTGGGTCATGCCAGCGGGTTGTACTACACCAACCCTCCTAGCGGTGTGTCATGCTGCCATAGCACAAAGCATGACCATACCGAGACTTCAAACTGCTACACGGCAAGATACGTTTGACACCTCTCCACCTAATTATATTTCCATCATCATCTTCATTATGCACTTAATCGAACGTATGATCCACCTCTATTGAAATGAAATTTTAATATATATCAATGGAGGAGTTGACATTCATTTTGAATAGTTCATACTATCATTATGTGAGACCAATGATACTTTCCTAGAGTGAGAGTGAAATATGAAAAATGTAGATGATATAAGGTTGTTGGTAATGTGGCTTTGTGGGAATGAGTTTGAGTGGGTTATGGTCTCATTATCTTTTTATTTGGATAATACTATTTTCATTTGAAAAGATAAGGCAAAATTGAAATTAAAAACCAAAATTGAGGTGAAATTGAAATAGAGAGTATAATTGCATCAAATTGAGCATCGGTTTCCAGATCAAATCACCCAAAAATCATATATAATATGAAGGAATTTGAATTAGCTTTTCCAACTGGCATCTCCTAAGCTAAAAGAAGTTATGGTCAATCTGTCTTTTTGAATTATTGTCCCATAAGAAGAAATATTTTGTTGGTGGGTCATGTTCATGGTAATGTGTATCTCTATGTATGTGTGTATATATATATATATATTATATATATAGGGAAAACATCTGCCAAGCACCGATGCTCACGGTAACATAAACATTGTTTTCCAAAACACCTAATGGGGCCTAACTTATGATCAATCTAAGTAAACCATAAAACAACTACCTCCTATGATAGTCATCGCACCCTAAGTTTAGCACCCATTCAATTTGATTGGACTATTGGATCTGCTTGCACTTATTTTGGATAGTCAAAATTTGTCGGCTATTGATTAAGGGGTTAAGATGATGATTTAACCCTCCATCACCATAGGGTATGTGGAGGGGAGATCTTTTGATAACCCTTATTCATATCCCTCAGTGAGACCCCTAGTAGGCCCTAATAGAAAATAGTGCTCACAATAAGGCAGGCACCAATGCTCAACAGAAGGGCTCCCATATATATATACATATATATATGTATGACTAATGATCCTGCACAAGCTTCCCTTAAAGTACAAGATACCACGTGGGGCCCATTATTATTTTATGAAAGAAAACCATTCAAATCCACCCCTCCTATTTACATAGGTCCCACCGGGTTTTGATAAATCCGAATGGAATGGACCGTTGTATGGAGGGTCAATTTTTTATTTTACATAAAAGGCCTAAACTTGTGGACCATGGATGAATGGGTTAAAAGTATTAAACTAACTTCAAATTTGATATCTAAGTTGGAACCACTTGGATCTTTCGATCTCCCCACTATTCCATGATTTATGAGGTCCCAAATGGGCCCCACATGGTAGCTTGTACCATAAGACTGTAAGGGGAGCTTGTATAGGATCATTACTATATACATATATATATAAAGCAAACCTCTCCTGAGCTCAAGCTTATATAAGAAATTTCCTAAGACAGATCCCTTGGGGCCCACCTTTGGTTTATCCAAATGGACTAAACACACAAACCCCTGAATTGCAAATGTCCACTAATTTTTGATCAAATCCAAATTTACTAGACTATTGAATCGACTGTGCACCGATCTGAATTGACTATTAACCATTAAATTTTCAGGACCTAGATGGAGATGATAAAAACCATGGTAGGGGCTAATTCTTTGTAAAGAGGAGTGACATGGCTTTCCCACCCGCTAGACTATTTAAACGTTTTTTGGGCCCCGGATTTCTAAATTGCAAGTCAAATAATATACAATGAAATAAAATAAAATAAACTTACAAGCAAGAGCAATCAAGCACACAAGTAGAAGACACGTAGATTTTTAATGTGGAAAACCTCAACTGGGTAAAAAACCTTGAGCCATTCCAGTTAACAAAATCAAACACTAATTTCAAACAATTACAAGATATACTTATAACCCTTTCCAATCAGTCCCTCAACCTAGGATGTAGTTCTTCTTGTAAGAATCCACGACATGACTATACCTTGCATGCCCTACTTTCCACACTTGCTCCAAGCATCTTGATTTTGTAAGATAAGCAATCTCCTACAAGGAAGTAGAAAATGAACTCAAAGCTTCAACAATGTCTCCTCAATTGAACCTCTAGAGAAAGGATGTTATCTAAAGTGTATTCTATACTTAGAACAATGAGATATGTATCTTAGGGTTGAGAGAAAAACCCTTTAAATAAACCACAATTCGTGCCTCATAAGGATAGTCCTTGTAAACTTCAACTTACTAAACCTAGCATAAATAAGAAATAATTCCGTATAAAGTCAATGGGTTTCTGTACACCATCTGATTGATCAGATAGATACTTGATCGATTTGGTATGGCCTCTGCCTCTAATTCAAGTGATCGGATGATCATAATCAGACACCTTTTTTTTCTTGGTTTTTGGATTTCTTCTCTTCAGTTATTCTAGCAACCCAAACCTTAGTCCAATCTATGAGAAATATAAAATGCAACTTAATAGTTCGATCCAACCCATGAATTATCCAATTACATAAATCCTTACATTATTTGTAGAAAAGCCTTCTCTCTTTAAAGTAATTATCATAATGATAAATCCCCATTTTTATTGAAATGTCCAAAAATTCCTAAACGTTTTAAAACTTCTTTCCAACCAGTTATGACCAAAATTTGGTGTCCCTACCGTGAAAAGACAAAAATCCCCTTGCAAAGAGCATATTAGCCCTAATAAATATATTGACAAGTAACAATGCTCCAATGCTTTAATATCACTTTATTCGTATTTTGAACAAGCTTTCATGGTCCCCACCACAAACCACAAACCCCACCCCCCCCCCCCCCCCCCAAACAAACCAACGTTCTAATCTACCATTTGTGATCAAATAATGGATACTTCAAATTGTATATTGGACTCTTTTACCTGATAGTCAATATAGATAATTGGAAGATAGGTTACACTTACACAAAATTCTTGATACTACTTAGGGACTTCTTGCTATCTCACCTGCAACAAGTTCTTGTTGAATTATACATAAGAAAAGAAGGTATATTTAACTGCTACACCACAATGTCCCTTCCTAAAGGCATGGATGGGCATGCGCTATTGACCGGTCTATTCGACTAATAGTGGGTACACTTCTACAATAACTATTACATGTACAATGGAGAAATTACCGATTCAAAGATACATGGGCCCAAACCACGTAGGTTCGAGCCACCAAGATCTTCTTGGGACTTTTAGTAGCCCTTTTGTACAAAAATGGATTCATCCCAAGTGATGATCTTACATTAGATATCATTCCGGTTTTAAAGAACAGTGCTAGGATACAAGAATTGGGCAGCAATAAGTTGATACCAATTTAGGGTTTAGAACCACTAAAGAGATGAGGTTCAAGGTCCCAATTAGATTTCTAGATTCCAATTCAATTAAAAATGATGGAAAAATAAAAAACAAGTAAATCAATCAACTACAATAAGACAAGGCACACAATTTTTACATGGAAACCCTACGTGAGAAAAACTACTAGTCCTATCACCCGAACCGAAGGAAAACCAAGTACTATAAACTAAACAGTTGCGAGCAATACTCGCAATCCCTCCCAAGTTGCAACTCAACGTAAGGATTGTAGTTTCCTAGCGACTTCTCACTATTCACTGCTTCCCGTGCTTAAACCAATACACCTTAAATCTGCAACATGAACGAATCTTCCACAAGGAAATAAAAGCTATATCCTCTAGATGCTCAGCAACTCACACAGCTCTCTAACAGCTGTGCTAGAGAAAAAAGGTGAATAGGGAGATTGGTGCATAGGGTTGAGAGAGGAACCCTTTAAATAACCCATAATTTGTACTCTAAAACAGGCGATTTTGGCACAAATAGGAAAGAAGTTCGCATAGGAAATTTGGCTTTTCTCCATCATCCGCTCTAATGAGCAAGTGATCAGCTTGAGTGGGTGAAGCTTTTGTATGGGCTAATTCCTGGCCTCTGCTTGAGTGGGCACCACCTCCACTCAAGCAGACATAGTGCTTTTGGCATGGTTTCAATTCTTCACTTATTTTCTTCATTTCTTTCTTGTCTCCACTTCAAAACATTCAACGACATATGCAAAAATCCATTCTAAAAAAAAATACAAAATTATAACTCAATGAACTTTGAGTTTTATCCAACCCATGAATTAGTTAATTACATATAAGTCTAACAATCTCATCCTCTGGCAATTAATGGATAAAACTCCCTAAACATACAAATATTCTACCGAGAAAATAATCCCAGAATTACATTAAATATTTACGACCAAAAATAAATTAAATTGAATATAGCTTCAACCTTCAGTATCCCCCTTTTTGTCCATAATTGACAAAATTTGATAACGATGAATATGCAGCACATTTGTTAATTTCTTCAACTCGCCCGATATTGTGACTCCCCTTGAATGTCATATTCTCTTTTATCTTTTGGGTGGTGGTTTGATCGTCTTGATCAGGAACTAGATTTTGGTACCCACACTTGCGAATTTGGGGCATGCAGCGCAGTGTGTACCAATTCAATAGGTAAGTCAGATTTTCTGACCGAGATTGCTCTTGTTTTGAACTTTGGATCAAAAAACTGTTTCTTCCATTGCTTTTTTTTTAGTTAAACTTCTTAGTTTATTACAATGGGGTCGAATGTGTCCTTTGATTCCATAATGATGGCATTGTTGACACACAAAAGTTTTTAGCAAAATATTCAAAGAGAAGATTCAAGATGGTCAAGCCAAATCAAGCCAAGCATAGTTCAAGTCCATCAAACAAGATCCAAACAACTGAAGGACAAGCCTAAAAGGGTTCTCTTAAAGTTTGGAAAAGAAATAAGTCAAAAAGCTCAAAAAATGAGTCAAAAAATGGAATGCCTAAACTCATAGTATAATAGCCAATAAAACAAAGCAATGACTAATTGAACAATGTAGAAGCCGATTGAAGAAATAACCGAATTTACCAATGGCCAATCTAGATCTTTTCAAACCCGTCCGAGGCAGATTTCCTCCTAATTAGCATGATCCAAAGGAGGAAATCATAGCTGACAACCGAGCAAAAGTTAGCCAAGGAAGGATAGCCGACTAAACAAATGCACAATTAGCTATCCCCCTGAAAATCAGATTTTCTACTTAAGCTTCTCCCTTCCATAAATTGCCGAAGAAGATTTCCAAGTCTATAAATAACCCCCTTAGGCAACCTTCACAAGCAACAAGGATTGATCCATCAATTCCAGAGCATCTCCAAGCACTTGACGCATCCACGCCGACTAAACAAATGCACAGTTGGCTATCCCCCTAAAAATCAGATTTTCTACTTAAGCTTCTCCCTTCCACAAATAGCGAAGGGGACTTCCAAGTCTATAAATAACCCCCTTAGGCAACCTTCACAAGCAGCAAGGATCGATCCATCAATTCCAAAGCATCTCCAAGCACTTGAAGCATCCACGGAGTTCAAAACATCCAGACTCTATAAAAACGAAAAAAGAAAAAAAGAAAAAAAAAAGGCCAACCAAGATCAAGGTACTTAAAACTCTGCGAAAATACTCAAAGAATTTAGACAAGTATCTTGGCGTTATGCTAAGGAGAACTTAAATACCAAAATTTTTCAAGACTTTCTTTATATTCTTCACTTTGGAGTTGAAGAAACCTACGGATCCAATCCTGCTTGTGCTTTCAGACTAACACTTCGGTGTCCCAAAAAGACAATATGATTATAGGAACTTCACTTGGTCAAAGAACCATCAATCATCCCAAACTGTGCTCGACACGCCTGAAAAAATAAAGTGATAGATTACAAAGATTGTTTGATCGACTTCAAAAGGGAGATGCACCCAAAAAAATAAAGTAATGGATTACAAAGATTGCTCGATCAACTTCAAAAAGGAGAAAGAAGTACAACGTGTTCCGGTCAATAAAGCCAAATCCAACCTAGGATCAGCCACTGCCTTGTGGCAATCAACCATCCCTTTTTCTTCTTTTCTTCATCTTTTATTCATTGAAATTCTATAACTTTTGCTAAGTTGAGACCATCCAAGACCAAGTGCAGGAGTTGTATAAAAAATGTGTAAACAACTTGCAGCCAAGAGGTTAGAGTATTAGAAACCATGTAAAACTAAACTCGGGAATGGGAAAATTATAAAAAAAACACATCATTTTCATTCTCTTGTCTTTTTTTGATCCATTTGATGAAATAAGTCACAGCTATTTTTTTAAACAAACAAAAAGATTGGCATCGTTTGTGGGAATAAAAAAATTTAAAATCTAGTCTGATTAGAACTTGGCAAAAAATTGGAACATTGCATGGAGAATAGCCGACCATTATAAGAACAATTGGTTGTTGTTCCCCATCAGAAATATGTATGTCGGGATCTTCCCTTTGACCGGATTTTAGAATGGTAATGCACCCATGTTGATGGCTAGCCAATTATCTTCCTCTTTGGATTGATGGAGCTGTAAGAGTATTAGACACTTAAAGAGTCAATTCTCGTGACTTAATGAGCATTTAATTTCCCTACTTTAGTCTTTGAATTAGATAGGAGTCCGTATGATTTGGCTAAGGTCGTTTTTGCTAGCATTTATGTCCCATACTTCAACTGAATCGGGATGGACCCAACTTTCCACTTTGCCCATTTTGGGGCCATTCCCTTCGCACAAAAATGTGAATGGTTTGGAAAAAAAGAAAAAGAGGTTACACCGCTTTAAATCTTTCCTTGCAACATAGCAAGCATTTAATTTCCCTGCTTTAGTTCTCAGATTAGATGGAGTCTATATGACAAGCTCAAGCTATTTGTGCTAGCATTTATACCCTGCACTTTGGTCGAACCAAGTCGCCAACCCTCTCTCTTCCCATTTCGGGGCCATTCCTTTTGAACCAAAAGTATGATTGGCTTGGAAATAGAGAAAGAGGGCCTATGCCATTTTGACTCACATGGTCAACTTGTCTTGTAGGTTAAGCAATAGCATCTTTCGTAAGTATCTTAGATGAAACAGAGGAATGTCTCTTCAATCTTTCCTTCACTAGGTCCTATTTAGCCCCAAACAAGGACAGAAGCTAACACCGGTTCAACGCGAGTCTCAGTCTTCCGAAGACTCGCACCAACAAATAGCACTACATCCTCTGCAAGCCTCGGTGCATCCAAAGGCACGAAATAATCACCTAAACCCTACTTATCCAAGTATGCCTAGAATCCTTTTAGAGTTCACTTAAAGCCCAGGAAGCAACCCACTAAAAGTGGGGTACCCACAAAAACAATACAGTCTCACCTCCAACCTTAACATCTCCAAAGAAGGAAACGGGGCCAGAAAGGCTCAGTTTGTTAAACTTGCTCCAAGGCAAACCTAGGGCAACTGAAGAGGAATCGACAAAAGGCCGCCATACTAGGATGCAACAGTTGGTCTCCAAAACCTTGGAGGCCTAAGAAGATGACACAGCATGAGGAAAACTTGGGAAAACTCGAAGGAAATTCTTTCTACCCTTTAACTCGAGGAAGACAATAGCTAGCAGTGAATCCCAAACTTACCAACCCATGGTCCAACACAAGAGTCGAGCACGACGCACGAAAGATAAATAAAACAAAGCAGCAATCATTGAGGTTTTATCATTTTTACTGGAGACCAAACCAATGATGGAAAGGTTTCAGCGTCAGGCCTATGATATAGAAGTAGCTGCACGTCCTCAACCACTGAAGGTAGTCCAGAAATGGATTGCCAAGGAATCCGATCTGGGCTTCGTACTTGCTATTATGGTTCGACCTAAACCAGCATGATGGGTTACAAGAAGCATGACCCAAGGCAAGGTCGTGGAACCGCAATTAAATTCAGAAGACATGTCGGAAGGCCATGTGCAAGTTGATTATGGCTCAAACGATGACACAAACACAGGTAAGAGTTCAGCTACCCAGACCATGGCTTCAACCGAACCTCACCAGTACTCATTCTTCATGGCTGAATGGAGCGAGACTAATCATGGAGGATGAAAAAGAGAATGAGCAAGGGCCCGACAACAACAAAGACGGGGAAATTAAATCAACCGTCTTGTTAAACAGAAAGAAGAAAGGATCAATCAGATCGCCAATCAACTATAAATTTTGGTGAAAAGGATGACGACATCAGAAGGGCCCAATCCCCATCACAAAACAAGCAAGAGCATAGTACACAAAGGTGGAAACAAAGTTGGTTAACTCATTGCTCAAATTAGGGCCTTGGTTGAAAAAGCACCATAGTTGGGACCATTGGGCGATCAGTCATCCATCAATAGCCAAAAAGTTAACCCTGACAAGCTAATGATGTACAAAAAGGTCACTGAGATGACGACTAAAGTCTAGGGGAAACCTCGATTGAAGAAAAAGGGGATGTTACCCAAATACCCCCTTAATTCGACCTAGTTCTATTCCCTCCAAATTCCAAATAACCAACCTTCCAAGCCCACTTAGGGAAAGGTTCAGCCCATCAGTATTTGGTGCAATTCAAATCACTCATCGAAGGTTTGCTAGACTTTGATGGTCTAAAAATCAAATTGTTCATTGAAACGATCAAGGGAATTGCTTTTGATTGGTATCGACAACTGCCTGAGTATTCTCTCAAACAAGAGGATAAATAATCTATCCAAACTTTCATCAGAAGATGGTGAGCACTTTCTTATAGGTGCATGGAGCTCCATCACAAAAAGCTATCATGGAAATGTCCATGGATAATTTAAAACCAGAGATTTGCAGCATGATGGTGGGATTGAAAACCAGTTCTCTCTACAAGCTGATTGAAGTAGCTATCAGAGCCGAAAATGTCTAAAAGGAATTGGACAAAAAGGAAGGGAAAAAAAAAAGCGAGCCGTCTAATACGAAGAAGGCATCACAAGGGAAGAAAAAGAAGGAAGTCTTCAACATCCAAACCTCCAAAACCCACGTAAAACTCAGAGCTCGACTATTGAACAAGCCCGTAAAGAAGAATATGAAAAGAGCAAGAATGCGAAGTATCCCTTTGATGAGGATATCGAAATCATTTTCGATCCCTTATCAAAAATGGGAAAACTGAGCTACCTCCTTCGAAAAGGCCTAATCTAGAAGGAAAGGTTGATGACCCTAACAACTGTGCGTACCATAAGGTGGTCTCGCATCCCTTAAAGGACCATTTTCTCCTCAAGGAGAAGATCAATGAAATGTGGAAAATTTGTGCAATTACTTTTGATAAGAAGTATGAACTGATGCCCATCAGCATGGTGTCCTTCAGACAGTTCAAGCCCATATCACTCTCTGCTTCTACAACACCAAAGATAGTCAAGTTTCAGGTGGTAAATCATGTCCAAAATGAGAACGGTCTAATACCTAGCAAAACAAGCTTTGGAAAAGAGTTATGGGTTAATCCTGATCTAGTTAAAGATGAAGATTTGGAGATGGTTAAACAAAACCATCAACGAACAAGAAAAGGAAAAACAAGAGAAAGGCCAGAAAAGTGATCAAGGAAGTTTAAACTCCTCCGGTAATTAAAGAAGTCAACCAACCCCCAGAGGAGGAAGCCCCTTCCATGAAGGCTAGAAGACCCTTCACCCTAGAAGATTTCATGATTCTAATCAATAGCAGTTGATGTAATTGTAAATCAATAAAACTGCAAGTGCACATGATCAGCAGTAATAAACAGTAGCAAGAGCAGGTTAATCCCATAGAAAACCATGTCAAGTTAAATTAAAAAATGAATATTTAAACCAAAGAAAATAATAAAGAGTTTGATTTGAAGTAGAACTAAAAACATCAGAAAACTAATCCAATTAAAAGTAACATAAAATCAGATAATTAAATAGATTAGAGCATTTGAATCCACTATACTATCAAACCAATCAATCTACGCAGTGATTCAATCTTTTGTCTTAAAATATAACCCATACTAGAAACAAATCAATGTTTATGATCTGAATCTTTTTTTTTCTTTTTTGCAAAAACCCCTTTTTTATTAAAAATAAATATCAAAACCCAAGACCTTATTCGCCTTATAAAAGAATGAACATTCTTAAGCATCACTTATTAAATTAAGCATGGACTATCAAAGAAAACATAATCTTAACCATAATCTATCAAAATAAGCATAAATGATCAAAATCATTTCATTAAAAACATAAAAGAGAGGTTTCCCCCTTTGGCATGAAGCCAAGCCTATTATAATGTAAAAAATGATCATTCAAAGTGACAATAAAAAAAGAAAAGAATAACAAACATATATTAAAAAGGAAATATCATTTAGCTTCATCTTTTGCTCCGAATAGAAACTTAGCCCACCACTATAAAGAACTTCAAAAATAACTTTCTTGACAGCATCTCACTTTATGATGGTATCTCAGAAATCTCTCTTCTAGATCCTAGTTTCTCGAACAAGGCTCCATAATAACTTAAAATAAAATAAAAAAATAATGGAGGAAATAGAGGTGGAGGAAGAGAGGGAGAAAGGAGGAGTGGGGAATGTCCCACCCTTGGCTAGGAGTAAGGGGGAACCTCCATAGTGTCCGCTTTTTATAGTATTCTGACTCCTCAAATTCATTGAATCTTGACCTCTTCTTGGTAGATTGAGTGATAAGATTTGTTGCTTGTTAATTGGGTTTATCTCCTAATATGAGAGAATTCTTGGAGATGAGGTGGGGAAACCTTAATTGATCTTCAAATGGGGTCCCACACAGATGTGCAGCAATTATACGTCAAGGGTACATATTTTATTTGCAATACCACCTAAAAATGTACAAGTAACTTTCTGGGCCCATAACGTTGCCAATTTAACTTCAAGTTGTACATTCTTTGGATCCATGACATCTACTCTGAAAGAGCTTTCCAACGGCAGCTCAAGTGTGCCGATCTAACGCTTGCATTGAGAGTTATGACTGATTTAAGATAGACTATCTTGAGAAAAACGGGAAAGGCTTTTTTCTTCATATTTGAATTGGATTCTATCCTTGCACAACTTGTGGTTTGAAAAGAGATTACTGGTGGCTTATTCAAACTCCTTAGCTTTTATCTCCCATCAGAATTATTTTGTTTTCATTAATCAAAAAATATTCAAACTAATTCAAATCTGTAGCTAATGTAGGCCCTATAATGTGGGACATTTCCTCTACTTGAATGATAGGCCCTACAAGAATACTTCAACTAGGACTATTGGACTCATGCAAGATGGGTGCTCTTCTCTACTCGATACTCATATATGTGAGACCACGTGTGTGTGAGGTACACTTAGTGAATTCTCCTTGTATCTTCAGTATTCTTTCTTTTTCAACTCTAATTCAATAATGCGGGTCCCAAAGTGATAGTGAAGTACTAAAGAGTCCTGATCGAAATGGAGTCTATCTAAAAAGAGTCTTAATCCAACTAGGATTCTTTGAAAATTTGAAGAATTGCATAAAATATTGAAATGATATAGGGAATGTGTATGATTTTCATGAATTCTCTACTTTGAGGTGCAAAGGAATAAAATGATGAAATTTGGTGCAAAACAAAGAATTTAAGCTAATTAAGGCCATAATTCTACATGAAATAATGAGTTTAGTATGAGATTTTATGGAGTTAACACACCCCCAACCAACATTTTGCTAATCCCTTAGCAAAATTTGCAAACAAGAGAAAAGTCCTTTGACCTACTAATCCTAAGAAAATAAAACAACTGACAAGACACTTTCACTAGCACTTTCGACTACATTTAGCCTATGCATCAAGCATTCAAACCCCTAAGTTTCCCTTAAGGGACGAATTATGCCTCATGAGGGTTTACAATGAATATACCCACAAAATTCATTTACCCTAAGGAAAACAAAGTAAAAGAAATCTTCCAAAAGAATATCTAGTCAAATTAGTTTTTTTTTTTTAACTCTGGAATAATCTAAATCTCATACTTTTCAAAATTTGGTTCACATCTTCAATTTCAAAAAACCTTCCCAAAATCATGCTAAACTTGTGTACCTTGTGCATGTGTTTACACCAATTCAATTTTCAAATGTTCCACAATTATGTTGAAAGCAGAATTCCCCCTCATATTCCGACTTCCCTAGGTTTAGGGATTTATAAATTTCCTTTCAAAGTTACTATGAGGAGTTGGCACGCTATTATTTATTCTGAAAAGGACCTCTTTTGATTTTGAAAATAGGACCTTCATTGGTAGTTTTCATGCTAATGAGTATGGTAGCATTCTCCTTTGATCTAGAGGTAACTTTCACAAATACTCTTAGGTAACTTTTTGCTCTGACCCAATTTAGAATTTCTCTCACTTTCTTTTTTCAAAGTAACCGCTCCCGACTTTACATAATATAAGAAAAGTTAAGACCTAGGTATCAAACCTAGTCATTATTTATTTCCACACCTAATCCCTCGAAAAGTTCCTATGGCCATGGTCTCTCACTCATTTTTTTTATGCAGAAATTTTTATATTTACACGGTAAAAGAAAAGTTAAGCTCTAAGGAGCAAACCTAGTGATTATTCATCCCTGCACATGCTCCCTATAAAAATTTCTATGGACACTCAATTTGGGGCCAAATTTTATCCTTATCATTTTTTATTTTTTTTTTTTTTTTTTTTTGCAAAGAACTAAATGGTAGGTAGCCTCCCTCGTTTCACCCAAATTAACACACCTAGGTTCATTAGATCAGGTTTGCCCATGTGTGACAAGAGAACTTATAAGCCTAAATTTTAAAAGGTCGTCTTATTTTTCCTGAAAAATTCTGAAAATAGCAATAATGTTTCTGATCCAAAATTTGGAAAGATATATGAGTGTTTCAATGAAAAACAAGGTTTGGTAATCCTTTGATAAATCCTATCCCTTAGAAAACACAAACCTTCATTCTACTTCCTTCCAAAGATTTCGACATTCCGGATTTCTCAACTTTGTCAAATCATATCAATTCTTTCGAAAATTTTCTCAAAAGTCTTATTTTAAACAAAAGCAAACCGAAATTTGGCCTACCCCAAACTAACATAGAGGTCTTCTAATGTCAGATTCCCAGACTATTTGGTTACTTTAGCAAGAAATCATCATTTATCTACTGATGTAATCCGTCTCAAACCAATTTCTTTGGTCTTACACAACTATTCCCTAATCAGTAACATCATATTTCCTTTCTTCTTGAGGTCTAAACTAATCCATTATTTTTAGATAAATCGATAACAAAATCCTATAAATTTGAAAAAAAAAATCCTAAAAATTAAAAAATGTTTGCCTAAAAATGGACAAGCATGCTTGTTCTCACCCCCCAACCTAACCTAAAAGTCGTCCTCGACGTTATACATGTAATGCAACATCTAAATGAATGATTAACATGAGGAATAATTAAATGATGGAGGTTCATGCGAGAAAAATTCTCAACTTTTATGAGCAATTTCTATAAGAATGATTTTATCTAATTGCACATTCATTACCACAAAATTCTCAACAAATACAAATGTTTCATGTTCAAGAATGCACAAAATTGGATCATCCATTGGTAACACATGCAGAACCTCATAGTATGGGCAATCTAAAATGTTTCACTCCTCAAAAGAATCGAACACTATTTTCATTGAGGAAAACTGGATTCTCCTATTTGATTCGGGTAAACTGTGGAGGCAGGGCCCATATGGGTCAAAGTCCGGCTCATACATGACACCATCATCCATATGCTTGTAGTCATCCTCAGATATCCAAGTTGTATTTCTATGATCCATATATGTTGGATATTCAACGAATGTTGAATCATTACTTTGAAATTCAACTTCACTTCCAAGGGTGTTATTTTCTTTTTCTAACTAACATAGAATTTGACTAACTGAAGTTGTTAGCCTTTTTGTAGCTTTCGTGTTGTTTTGCATGGATTCCCCCTTAAGCAAAAGGGGTGGGCTAAAGAGGACCTTGGTGGAAGTGGTGATGATGCATTGAAGAAATGCAACTCATCCGAAGATTTGGCCGAAGGTAGATTGGAATGGTAAAATAGAATTCATGTAGTTATCTCCAACTTAGTTAGGACAAGGATGATGATGCTGATATATTTCTAATTGGAGAAAAAAAGGTGAAGATCCGTGTCCCCTTCCTCAGCTTGGTAAGGACATAAGCAAATGAGTCCAAGTCCCTAAAATAGCAAAAAGAAAATAATGGCCATCAAATAATCACCCCTCTAATAGAAAATTAATGCCCAGCATCACTCTAGTAAATCAAACCATAGCAAAGTCAAGAGTCCAGGCTGCTACTACTACACCTTTTAGCTTCACCCCTTAGCCTCTTTAATAATCCTTTGTTGCGATACATTTAACCATGAATTCCTACAATTTTAATTCCATGCAAACAAATGGACCCTTGCATGTTATTTCTGTGGTCACTTCAATTATTGACAGTACATATGTGACCCCAGAAGATTGAATGATGCGCTTTGTTCACTGATATGCAGCGAAGATGAATAAAGCCCCTCAATTTTGTGTTTTCTGACATGCAGATAAAAAGCGCTCTCTCTCTCTCTCCCTCTCTCTCTCGTATTCACAGTTGGATCTATATTGACCTCATGAAATCATGCCTCTCTCTCGTATTCACAATTGGATCTATATTTGACCGTATTCACAAATGGATCTATGTTGACCTCATGAAATCATGCCTCTCTCTCGTATTCACAATTGGATGTATATTGACCTCATGAAATCATACCGATAAAGAGTTTCTCACAATTGGATCTATATTGACCTCATGAAATCACACCGATTAAGAGTTTCTTGCTGTCAAGTATATTTTACGCCATATATATCAGTTCACCTTAATCTGTTTCAACGTGTACAAGTTGAATGTTCAAAGTTGCTAATCGTGCACCTAAGAAGCATCCAATGGCCAATGACTAGACTTGTTCAGAATCCATGTCATACAACTCCACTTTATAATTACACAGGTAAAGAAGTTTGAAAATGTCAACTTGATCCCAACCCAGAAGTTAAATAGATCCACCTCAACCCTTAATGGGATTGGGTTCAGGTTGAGTCGGTGGTGCAACTAGTAAGGTAGCGTCAGATTGGCAGGTGGCAGGGCAAGGATAGACTCAATCCAAACGCAACCCATTTATTAATCAAAGTTCTAAAATGCCAATCCAAACGGATAGCTTTGGGTTGGGATGGCAGGTCGGGTCAGGAAAAATGAAGTCTCTAATATCATTTACAAAATAGCACACCAGTTCCATGCTAGTCCAACAAAGGAGGCATAGAAAACATTCAAATGCGCATAGTCTCTCATGGTGGTTTCTTCCAGTGGCAGATGAACTAGTTTTGAGTCCAAATCGCTTCCATCGTTCTCATTCCCAACTTGCATCTGGGCATTAGAGTCTCTAATTTGTAAATCCAGAATCTCACTCATTGCCATGATAATACTTAAAAAGTGGAAACTAGCTTCCTTTATAAATCTGTAGTCAGGCATGCTAGCATTTCAAACAAGATTGAAACCATGACAAATTTTATGGTAGTAATTTAAACATAAGTATGCCTACATCATTTGATTTATAAAACTCCACCATAAATACTTTCAGGATACTCTGATTAAATCCTGGAGTAGCCTTTGTGGTCTTCATATTGCTCCATGAACCCATCATTGAACTTCTTGAAGCTGGACATAATTGCAGGCATGTCTTCTTCGGCTGGTAAGATGGTAGTTCTTAAATGAAAGACCCTGAACAAGCAACTGATTAGATGTACCACCTCTAAAATTGTTAGAAGGAAAACTACATGAATTCTCCTTGTTTCTCACATATTGATCTAGTGCTTGTCTAATACTCAAAATTGGGTTTCCCAATGATTCAAAGAACCTGAGACTCATTGGATTTGGAATACTCAATCAAAATATAACTGAGAAGTCCTATAAGAGCCTATCTTTCATCATCAAAACTGAACAATAGAAGCACCCAAAATGACTACATCTTTGAACTCTTGCAAGAGTGGATGGGTGGATGGGTATCCATTTTGTGGCGCTTGGGTCCTGGGGTGATGCCCCTCAACTTGCAATCAGCAGCCAGTGTCAGTAATGGTTTGGGAGAGGAAGAAAACAAATAGCATGACATGTGACATTCAAATTCCACACTACTACAAATGCATAGCGTGACTGCAGCTGTTCCTTTGGCCAAATGCTCAAATTGCTGTCCATGTAGGGAATCAGACTACCCTCAATTGCATCTGTTGGGGAGTGATATAGAAAATTTAATACATTAGGCAGGATATTACATTTGTGCCTTGTATTCCAAATAAATCAGTGCCACTAGGCATCTGTTTACACTCGACCTGTAACACTAGCTGACTTCTGGCAAAGAAACCCTGCTGAGCAACTTTTCAAGACAACCAAACAGACCTGTTTCTTGTGATGGGATCGAGGGGCAAATACCAAAAGTATTGCCATGACATCAATGCCTTGCGAATTCTTTGGCTCCTTTCGATTTTAGAGGCCAAAAAGTTCTCCATTCAGATAATTGGGAATTCTATTTTAAATGAAATTTCCAAACATCAAAAAATCAGAAGATTTTTCATGGTTCCCAAATAGCAAGAAACCAAATGTAATCCTTAATATTTTTCCGTTTCTCTTGACAGTAACAAAGAAGAGCATAAGTTCTCAGAGAAATTACCCCTCCTTCTGGCCGAAACCTGAACCAGGTACTGTTGAAATGCCAGTTGCTTCCAAAAGCTTGAGACAGTAGAAAACATCAGGGACTTTTCCAGCCTTCTTGGCAGCTTCAATTGCTTTTGGTGGTAAGCGTATTTGTGGGAAAGAATACATGGCTCCTAAAACAATTGATCTTAATGTTATCATAGTATTCAAGATTAAGGAAACATTCAAGTTTAATGAAATTGTAAAAAGAAAAGAAGTACTAGTTCGTTTTGTTACCTTCTGTAAAATTACAAACTACATTTCTGCAGCTGTTAAATCCATCAGTCATCATATGGGCTCTCCTCCTTAGTGAATCAAGGACTGCCTTGCTGCATATAAATAACTAACACACATTATTGTGTAAATCTCAGAACTCAGTAGGCAATCCTCCAAAAGAATATCAATGTAGTTGTTGATTCATTTAAACCAGCAGCAGCATTAAGACGTGGAACAGAATCATTTTCTCAGAGATGTTGAATTCTTCAGGAACAGTTGGGCAATAAACTCAAACAACTAACAACCAATTCTCATTGCAACATGTGAAGGTTGAACATATGTTTCATTATATCTTTTTCCACAGTAATTAATCACATATATATACAAACCAATTTGGGTTCATATAAGTAAATTCAAACCAGAAGCCATTTTTATATGCAACCAAAATTTAAAAGTTTCTGAGAGACGACAAATAGACATATAGTTTTCCATGATTTAGGAAAGGTTCACCAAACAGTGTGAAGCAGCTAGCTGACAGACAATGTAGAGAGCGCGCATCCTGAACTATGATGCCCAGATACGGCATGGATACAGCAGGGACACGCCATATACACAGTAGGGACATGGGTTTTACATGTAAAAAGTAAAGTATTGCATACGATACAATACGATACGTTGCCCATTTTGACGTATCCGTGCATCATAGATCGTGAATGACTGACTATATTGAGACTGCACAAAAAATGTATGAAGAAATAATAACTAGCGTACAAATTGTGTTTCCACTTATCATTGGCCTCCACCAACTTAATTTTAAAATATACTACAAATGGAGCTTGAGCGCAAAATACTGGGAGACATTTATGAGACACAGACCAACCATAATGCTGAGTTGTACTCCAACAGAGTATAATGATGCCTTAACATTTGTCAAAAGATCCTAGCACCAAGAACTTGAGAACATTTTCAGGATTACAAATGAATGAATAAGAAAAAATAAGAGAGAGTGAAAGAGCAAGGGGGGGGGGGGGGGCGGTGGGGTCAGGGGGCATGAAAGTGTAAAAAAATCTTCTAAAAGCTTTATACAGGCATCCCACTGTTGTACGTTTAGGGATGTCTCATCCACTGCATGATCAAACAGGTGACTGCTCCGAATCTTGAATGTTCATACTTAATAGCACAAGTATAAATAGTTATGGATATCATAGATCTAAAAATAGTTATTGATATTTTATATCATAGATTTTGTTCTAACACCCAAGAAATAGGGAAAAAAGGGTCAGATTTCTTTATTTATAGTTGTGCATTCAACCATGATCGTAATGAATAAAATAGTAAGATAAAAATTTAAGAAAAAAAATGAAAGCAGTCAAGTGTTATATGATTAAGTGGCTGTCGATGTCAACCATCTGTACCTCTCTGTTACAAACTTCAAGTATGAGATATCGCCTGGTTTGGGGGGATTAACCATCAGCCCTAGCTGCAAAATAAATTAGTGATTATGCTCTCAAATAGATCTATTGAGGAAAAAGGGAAACATATCCAGACAACAAAGAATAAGGCTATGTTCCAAGTACAGTGAAACCAATACAACCATTTTCAAGAGGGCATGAGACTGGATAGTATCCCTATATTTAGAATTCACATAAACCAGGTCAAAAGATTTTTATTTCTCTGACTAGTACATTTAGAACTTGACTTACAAATATCTGCCCGGGTACGTTTGGACTGAGTGAAATGGATGCTACTTTGTAAATCTCTTCAACTGTCTGCATCAGATCAAATTGGAAAGATAGAATCAGTAGTTTCACAAAAAGTGTTGAAAAAATCATACTACTCAAAAAATCCAGAGAAAATGTTGATCAATTCAATTCAAAACATATAATGGGCAAAAGGAGCATAAATGTTCACACTTGAGTAGGGGTCTTAAAAAAGAGCCGTGCGGGTGCAAATTGGCAGCCCAGCCGTGCTATGCCCAGGCCGGCTAGGGGTTGGACCACGCAGCAACATTTGTCATGCTGATGTGGGCCGTGCCAGCCCATGTGCTGGCCTGGGCAGGGCCGGACAGGACGATGTGCCGTCCCTCCTAATTATTGGAAAAAAAAAAGAAATTATATATTGAAAGGGACTTACGGGGGACTTAGAGAGCTTTTGGTGCCCTAAAGAGCTTAGAGAGAGCTTGGAGAGAGAGAGAGAGAGAGAGAGAGAGAGAGAGAGAGAGAGAGAGAGAGAGAGAATGTAGATGAGTGTCGAAAAATGAGAAGCAATGGGGCATTTATAAATCTCCTAAGTGTGGAAATGACATAAAATACCCCTTATTTGGTGCTTTTTTGGTTGTTGGGGTGTTTAAAAAAAAAAAAAAAAAACCTAGCAGTTTGTTTGTCGTTACGAGGGAGGGGGGAGGTGGTTTAGACCATTGGAGGTGGGTTAGACTATTGAGGCAGCCTAGGCCAGGCCGCAGCACCCTGGCCCAGTACGGCCCATGCAAGTGATGGGCCGGGTCGGGCCAGGCCACATCACCGTAGCCCAAAATGACCCATCCATTGAACGTGTTAGGCCGTGCCGGGCTATGTCATGCCTGGGGAGCCCAGCCCAATTTACACCCCTACACTTGTCAAATGAGGCTTGGGGTAGAATAGGATTTCCAAGGTGATCATTTGGCCGATGGCCATACCATTATTTATTTTTTGTTCTTTTTCTTCAGTTTCTTCCAAGTTATTAAAGAGAGCTATAAATTCAGAATCCAACAATTGCAAACTGATAAAATAATGAGATTTGAAGTGTTGGATGATTGTACAGGTACTGTGGTTCTCTAAAATAGAACGACATGAAATATGAAATAATATTCTTTGCAGAATTATATAAGTACAGTATGTGCTTAACCTGTGACTAATGAAAAATATGAGAAACAAGGGCAGTTAAAATAAGTTACCTGCGGAGGAATGTTAGTCATCTCAAAGTACCCTCCACGCTGTCCACATTCTCCCCAGTATCCTTTTGAAACAGTGTGGAAAGAAACAAGCTGGACTTCCCTGCTTATTGGCGGGCCCATGTCCAACAAAATCTGGCAGTATTTAGTTTGGTTAGTTTTCAATTTTCTACCACAATTCAAAGCCCAAACAAACAATTCACGAACTCGAGAAAGTCAGAATTACACCTTTCTTGCACTTATAAAGGGGCGCTCATCCTGATATATATTTTGTTGATAGACTTCGTCTGCGAGTAGCGCCAAGTTTTCTTGGAAACAAAACCTTAGCAGCTCCTTTAGATTAGATATGCTCAAACATTGACCAGTAGGATTTCCAGGGTTTATAATTACCATAGCTCGGACCTGAATCAAAAAAATACAAGGTCCATTGATCCATTGAGTAAAAACAGGATAATTGTACAAGAAACAAAAATATGGCAGAAATAATCAAGTGAAATGTACTCTTGAGCTGTGGGGCATTTAACCTAAGCAAGTATGTTGTCTGGTGAGACACAGGACCATACAAGTGAGGCCTGTGTTTGGTGATTGAGACTGCTAATTTGACAGAATCCATCCTAAACAGATATGTCAGGGAAGAAAAAAAATGGATATGCTAACTTTCTGATAAGTGTCCTATGAATAAATAGTTAAGGAAAGATCAAAAGCAGTCAACAACACAACAGATTTATGGTGTTCCAATCTAGGAGATATTTTGGACATCTTTACCTAGAGGGGCCCTCAGATAAATGCTTTAAAATCAGATATAAAATATACCGAGAAGGTAACCTCAGAAAATTTGTACTTGTTGAAAATGAAATTGAGGAATTAGAACCTATTATGCCTAGATATATTATGGATATAGTAGGACATTGATGCAGGACACTCCCATGATCCCCGATAGGTTGACCCACTGTTGGGCTCAGCCCACCTATCTTAATTTATTTAGGATTTTATTTCCTTATTTATGTTTTAAGTTGTGTTTAGTGGATGTTTTAATCTGGGCCGTACATGTGATTGGATGGTCTAGATTAGTCCTAACATTATTTCTTGCTCTATATAATGATGTAAAGCCTCTCTGGCTAGGAGTTAGTTATTGATGATTAATGAAATCCAAGTTTTTTGGGATCTTCCCAAAGTCTTCTTGGAGTTGTTCTCCAAATCTCTAATGCCTCCGGTTCGGAGTTTGATGAGAGCCCAATCTAAAAATCTTTAATGACTCCAGTTCAAAGTGTGGTGAGAGCCCAATCTTGAAATCTCTAACTCCTCCAATTTGGAGTTTGCTGAGAGCCCAATTTTCCCCTCTATCTACATCTCCTAACTTGCCCGCCCCACGTCTCCCCTCCGTTCTGCATTATTAAGTATCAGAGCCAAAGATCGATCCATCCACAGTCAAGAGTCGGCATCCCATCCTTATCTCTATTTCAACCGACCATCATAGAATCTCCACCACCACCTTCAGCATTAACAATGCCATCAGGCCAGCCCCCTTGACCGAACGACAACCCAAACCCCAACACATCCTCCACATCTGCCGACCAAATCAAGACACCACCACAACCCAAATCCATTTAAAAAAAAAAATCCCCTAATCACCATTACCAATCCAATACCTAACCACCAAACCATTTCTAGTATAAACCCTAAATCCCCAATCTTCCCCAAATCTCCCAAATCCCTTTCAATACCATATCTGAAACCCTAAGTCCTCTTCAATCAAAAATCCACCACCACCTTCAGCCATTAATGGCACCATCAGGCCAGCCCCTTAACCGAATGACGCCCAAAACCCATATCCCAAATAACCCTAAATCCCTAGAACCTGACCAAGATAATCCACAAAAACCTAAAATCCGAATCATCATCAAACCTCCACTATCTGCACAAAAATCCCAAATCCAAACTACCCTTAACCTCGAACCCAAAAACCCAAACCGGAGGCCCACGCCTTTGCTTCTTCCAACCCACCGATTTGTTAGCCCTAAATCGAGATTCCATCCCTTCTCCAGAAACAATTGAAAAAATAAACAATAAAAAATAAAAAAAATAGCAGCCCTCTGCTTTGTCGAGTGAAAAACAAGAGGGAGAGAGAGAGAGGGAGAAGGAAAAAAAAAAAAAAAAAAAGAGAAGCGAACCTATTTGCCAACATCTCACCAAGCTGCCACCGAGCAACCAACGCCATCTCCCATCGATCATCATTCGCCATAATCCATCCTAGTCCAAGGATAAAAATAGCGGTTGCAGCGGCATAGTAGCCCGTCACCGAAATGCAACGTAGTGGGCACTACATAGCGGTGTGATTGGAAAAAAGTCTTCAAAAAAATATGAAAAAATTTCAAAGAATCCAAAATATTGGAAAATGATGGAATATATATTTGTTTTGCAAAAGTAACCAGTATAGGGGTATGCAATGGTCCCCTCATTGCATAAGATCTTATATCGCTGTATTAATTGAAAATAATAGGAATGATCATTTTTTTTTCATATGGATTCATGTTGTTTAGCTATGCCAACTTAGAAACTAATGAAAGGCTTATAAGAAAAATGTCATAAAGAAATTTCATGAAGATGCATTCAAGAATGAAAGATAAACGGCTAGCTTTCAAAGCTAACAAAATGTTTAGGAATTGTTTTTTCCGATATCAAATTCATCTGACGTTAGATTTTCGACCCGTCTTTACCAACATATTTGTGACGAGCAGATCCACACATTAGGCTAGTGACATTTTGGAAAAAAAAAATTATTTTAGATCTCTTCAATATGCTATCGGAAGAGCAATCTCTATTGCAAATCCATAATGATTTGTTCAGAATGACAAATTCAATGAGGTATGGACATTGGTATGATGAAAATAAATCCTACTTTGATCAATTTCTTAATTTGAGCCAAGGCAAGCTAACAGTTGTTTGAATTTGGTGATGAATTTTCAAGGCTACAAGAATTGTGTGGATTAGATTAAAGTGATGAACATTATGTCACTATCTTTACCAGAGGTTTGAGACCAAGCATACAAAATAATATGAAAAGGAAATGTAAATATATGTATGAAGCATTTTGAAAAACGATCCGTGTTGAGCGTTTGATAAAACGCTATTGCCTCCGGAAAGCTAAGTTGCAAGAAGAAAAATCCAATGTTATGGAACCACCCATGAAGAATGTTAAGACTGCCATTGGGGAACAAAAGCAAGAAAGAAATGATTCCATAATCAATTCAGATAAAATAGCATACAACACTCCTTCAAACAATTCACCTTCAAATGAACTGGGAAAAAATAAACCCGAGTCTCACCCTTCTGACAGAGTTGATCAGGCAATGCAGGTGGAACAAGAAAAAACAAACAGTAAAGAAAACAACAACTGGTGAATCTCAACATAGGTCCACTTCCTGAAGAGCAAAACAAATCATCAGAAAAACGAGTTGTTTTGAAGGTTAAAAATGACGATCAAATCATTGCAGTTCCACGCATCGATTTCATCTTCATAGATTGCTCATTTATATTTGAAGATTGTGTGCAGCCCGTTGAAATTCAAAATTTGATGCATCTAATAGTTAGATTGTACATCCATGCCGAATTCAAAAACTTGAAGAAGCCATGCCTTAGAACAACCGAGTTGGAAGAACAGATCACGTGCAACCTCTACACTAAGCCCAAAAG
Source organism: Sextonia rubra (assembly GCA_037013555.1). Classification (NCBI taxonomy): domain Eukaryota; kingdom Viridiplantae; phylum Streptophyta; class Magnoliopsida; order Laurales; family Lauraceae; genus Sextonia; species Sextonia rubra. The sequence goes on along the minus strand of JASUAD010000007.1, from coordinate 8,211,177 downwards.
GCAACAATCATGCAGCGCATCAAAAGTTTGTGCAATTGATATTTGATCCTAAAGGAAAACTACAAAACTCGACGTCGGGTTTTCTCCAAGAATTGGAGAAATGATACAGCACAGACCCATAGTCCCCCATGGATCAACCCACCTCTACGCCCAACCCACCAATCTTAGTTTATTTAAGATTTTAATTGCTTATTTATGTTATAAGTTGTGTTTAGTGGGCGTTTTAATCTTGGCCATCAATGTGACTAGATGGTCTAGATTAGTCCTAGGGTTATTTCTTGCTCTATATAATGATATCTCTTTGGCTAGGACTTAGTTATTGATGATTAATGAAATTTGAGTGTTTTGGAATCTACCCCAAGTCTTCTTGGAGTTGCTCTCAAAATCTCTAACGCCTCCAGTTTGAAGTTTGGTAAGAGCCCAATCTCGAAATCTCTACGCCTCCGGTTCAGAGTTTGGTGAGAGCCCAATTTTTCCCTCTATCTTCATCTTCTACATTGCTTGCCTTACGTCTCCACTCCATTCCGCATTAGACATGCCATGGGACTGGCAGGGACAAGGATTTTATACCAAAACTGAATATTGGATACGATGCTTTAAATATTAAAATATAACATGGATAGCAAGCTATATACAATGGACACCTGTATATACCTATCATAAAGGGATCTACTGGATAGGATTCTCACTCAGGTACAAATTAACAGATACTGAACACAGGAGGAGGTTGCATCATCCTATCCTACTTTAGTGTCTTCATTATTCACAAATGCTTGAGAGGAATGTAAACCTTAATATTTCCATTAAAGTTTGGAATATTCTAATGAACAAAAAACAATTTTTCTAAATACAAACTTAAGTCACTAGCACAGACAACAGCCTGTTGCACACTTGGAAGGAGCTCAATGTCACAACCACAAGGTTGCAAATTCAAGTAGTGCTACCAATCAAAAGAAAAGGGGGAAAAAATTAAGTTAATATCATGGTGTGAACTTATTCCCACAAAATTCAGGATATGACATACAAATAGTAAAATGTTCCCTTCATTGCATCAGTGCCCTAAATTTAAAGGAAAGATGAAGGCACGTCCTTTTTTCTGTATTCATACCAATATATATGTATCTTGATGTATAGACAACAGAAGTCCTAGTATCTCACACATCTAGATGGTATTCCAAAATTTTAAGGCTTGCCAACCATGGAGTTAAGTCTTGTTTTTTATGGAACTCACAAAATTGACCCACAGATGGTGCAGCGGAAATTCTGCCACAGGTTCTTAGCAACTCCAATGCATATATTTTCGGGTATGTTTAAATTTCCGATCTCAGATATAAATGGTACAAGGCTATGATGATAATGACAAAATGTTTAGATGCACCTCGAAACACACGGTTTTGAATAACTGGTCAAAAATTGAAAGTTGAAAACATGTTTTTGCAGCTTTCAGGCCGATCAATGATCAACACAGATTTTGACTGGTAACTATGGATAACGAGAATGTATCTGCTACTTCAACTTTATGTGAGTTGGTCATTGCCAAATCTTTGATGAACCCCTGTGGTATCCACACTGTATTGAGGTATCATATGATCCCACACAATGCATTTTTAACTTCCAGATCACCCAAAACACAGGCATAGCAAAATGGGAAACCATCCACTTACCACTTACCAGCTAATGACACAAACATAAGTGAAACACCCAGATCAGCCTCTGCTGGTTGTTATATAATGTGATGCATAGAAGGTATAACTGCAGTCTTGATAAATTTCAGTTGACTAACAAGTTCCCACTTAGTTGGTCAAGTTTTGAGAACCATGATGTGCACCCATTCTCGTTTTTCCCTGTGCACCCACTCTCTCTTTTTTCCCTTACATATGCATGTGATGCCTGGAAAGGAGCACTTACTGTTATTCCTTTAAACCGAGCCTGTGCTACCGACTGTCGTAAGTTATTGATATCAAGACCCCAATTTGCAGTCTCTTCTAGGTAATAGGGGACAAGTGAGCCACCAAATAAAGATATTGTAGCTGAATATAGTGGGTACTGTGGAACTGGAACAAGAATCTGCCAGTACAAGCACAGAATGTCAGTGGAATACAACCAAAAGTAAAGAGGCAAAGAATGTCAGCACAAGGAAGCATATAAGAAAAATGAATCATGTTTTAAAAGACATTAAAGGTGAGTGACTCAAGGCACACCTCAAGGAAAGCCACAGCCGCAACAGTTAAAGCTGTTCCCTTGAGGTATATCACTGCCATGGCATATACTTCAAGCTGTGAGGCATGCATGAAGCACATGCATCAAGCCTTGAATATCACCACAACTATGAGGTGCAGGCCTCTGGTTTACCTGCTATTTCCTTGTTGGCCTTCACTATTAATGCTGCCATTGTGTGTATACAGACACTAGAAAATAAAAGGCTTTAAGGAGGACTAACAAATTCTTCACAAAGAAACTGAAGAACATGGTGTCTTTGTTCATCTGTCATCCACCATGAACCGCAAGCAAGGAGTTGAAAAAATATCAAGTGAAGAATAAAAGGATGTCTCCTTAAAGTAGTGAAGATAGGACAGTCTTCTCATTTCAATGATATTAGAAAATGTGTTCTAGCCAACGCTGATGATGATAAACCAAAAGGAGTGTGAGGCTCCCTTAAATGGTAATGGAAGACACAAACTTTATTATTTTTTCTAAAAAATTTAAAAAAACAATAAAAAATTTAAAAAAAAAGAGTTGCTCTGATTTTTTTACAAAAAAAAATAAATAAATACATAAATAATAAAAAAATCAAGAGAGTGACTTCTTCTGTTGTGAAACTGTTCAATGGTAATGAAACAGAAAAGTTGTCCAAATTTGGTAATGCATGTTGGTGGTTCTAAGAGATGAAGCACAACTAATTATTAGGAGTGGGACTGGACCCTTATTACCAACTTCCCAAAAGATCCAACCTCGAAAATAAAATAGTTGGAACTGATAAATGACTGGGATCTGGATTCACATCAACAGATCTGGACCCGGTAATTGATCCAATCAAATCTAGAAGTGATTACTCAATTTACCTGAACGGTGATTTTGTACATAAGTGAGAGTATCAGGTGCAAGTGTAGATCAGTAAAAAGTAAAGTCCAGGGTTTGAACATGAATCTGCCAGAAATTCGGATACAAATTCAAGTCCGGATTCTCAATGCACAATCAGATTTGGGTCCAAATCCTACATATAAGTTGTGTGTCGCATTAAGATGGACCCTAGATACCTATTGAGATCCAGTCAACCATGGGTTCAGGATGCCTGTATATCTAACAATTGTCCCTTGTTAACTTGTAAGTTTCCTATAATTTTTATTTCATAATTTTAGAATTTTGAAAATCTGTGATGCTTATAGATCACCTGACTCGAGGGCCAAGTTTCCCTCATCTGCTTTCTAAATAATTGCTAAGAAATTTTAGTGACTAAGGCAACCTTACATACCCCATCCTTATCACCACGAATGATGGTATTCAGGATCTGCATCACTCCTTTGCTAGCACCATCCGTGAGATATATTAGCTCTGGATTACTGTAATTAATACAATGAACAAAATCAGCTAATATTTTCTCTAGAAATCAGAGTACATAACATCCCAAAATGTAAAACATGATGGAATGTTCTTAGCCTTCCCAGTGTCCAGCATTGTTACCTTGGATATCCATCACGCTTTTCGATGAACTCAGCCACTTCCTTCCTTACTCCCGGTAGGCCGCGAGAGTCACTATATGCACCTGATTGTCAGAAAAATGAAGTAGACCATCAGTTTAGAACCAATTGCTTTTACATGAATGAGAAAAAAAACCAAAAAAAGGAATATATGGTGATAAATAACTATCTTATGTTTTTTTTGTTTTTTCAAGTGGGTGGCAAAGGGCCGAGGGAGCATCACTGAATTAATCAGTTCAGGCAACCTCCAGGGTTCAATCCCAAGAAGTGCACCCTAGTGAGAGTTACCTACTAGCATACTAGAGCTGTTGGCTCCGGAAAAAAAAAATGGATATGAAGATTGAAATTATCAACCAGTGACAGATAAGAGTTAAGTTAGGCCGAGTGCCAATTCATAGGAGGTTAGTGAGAAATGTTGGTAGTGTGGACCCCAAGAACTGTGAGAATAAAAATATTCCCAAACAAATATACAAATTCTTGTGAGAAGAGTTCCCTCTTCTCTAAGAGAACCATTTTATGGTGCCCACTTGGATGCATGCCAATCAAGAAATGTAGAGAGGTGGGAAGGTCTATGTACGGATAGTGGATGCCCTAAAAGATCAACATTACCAGATTACTAGAGATACGTTGTGAGGCCCAGAGATCACATAAGCATATGAAAAAAAAGGGGCATTTCAATCCAACAGAGAGTAACAGTTAGATGAGTGCCAAATTCAGAGGGGTTGCATGCCAAATTGCCAACTCATAGGTGTTAGTGAGTGTGACATAGGTGTCAGTAAGTGTGAATGCGGTAGATTGACCACAGGTTGGTCTATGGGGGCCCACAAACTAGGTATTGCAGAACTAATGTTAAGGATGGTTCTCAAAAGTCGTAACAAATATTTCATGTGTGTGTATAGCATAAACTTCTAGAGGCCCACCTGGATGCCTGCCAATCACAGTGGTTAGGTTATAGGTCTGACATAACATAAATTACTATTGGTCCAAAAATGGGCCTGGTCAGATGATGATAATCATTTATAAAGGTGTGCAACGTTAACAGATTCACAGGCATAGCCCTTTCAGTAATTCAATCCAATGGAAAAACAAAATAGCAGCTTAACCAAGATAGAATTTGGATGCTCACCAGTTTAAGGAATTTAGGTATGGTGTGTGCAAGTGAAGGGTTTGGACCAATCATAGTTGGGCCAATTGCTATGAATCTCGATTTCTATACATGCAAATGATCTTATTCGAGTAACTTGCAATCCTTTCGAGGGAGAAACTACAGTAACTACGCCAAACCATTCTCCTGTGAATTAGCAAATGCCCAGATTTCACTTAGTTAAAGTAATATGAATATCCACTGTTGGACAAAATCATGCTCAACTAAAACCATTATTTATCTATGGTTATCCAGTTTGGGGTATTTTTTTCTTCATCCCTGATCCACAATGGGACCTTTTTATTCCACAGCACAGACTCATCTTAAAATGCAGACGGGAAAAAATAACATGTGCATAAAAGGGCTTGTAGTTCTTTTCATGCACTCTACATAACCTTGTCCTTCTGAAAATTGCAGCCTTTCCTGCAAAAATTACAGACACCCAGAACAAATGAAAGCTTACCCAATCCACCCGACGTCATTGAAAGATAATGCTTCGCTCTTGCAATAGCATCTGCCGGGAATACAAGTCCCACATTAGGGTCATCTAATAGAAACGGAGCTTGGCAAAGTGCTATCACCTGCACAAAGCATTTTCCATTATCTGAAAACCATGGATTAGCATAGGTCACAGTAGCAACAAATCGACAGGAAACCTTCTTTATTACTACTTAAATTTTCTGGAATTGAGTGCAGAAAATCATCAAATATATAGAAAGCCTTTCTCCTATTCTTTCAACTCTTAAACAACTATACCAGCCCATCAATCATCCAAAACCAGTCTTCAGAGTAGTCCATAAGAAAAGCAGCAGCTTCCAACAGTTCCAAAGTTCTAACTTACCATCATGTCTACCCAAAGCAAACAGCCATATCAGGGAATGCTCTAGGATCACAAACAAGATGATGAGTGCCAGGTTATGTGGAGATTGGAGATAAATGTCCTCAGCTTATATGGTCTTTAGAAGAAAATAATTGAATGGGTCTTTACTGGTAAGGAAGAAGCCAAGAAGGAGGTGTGGCAACTAGCAATGTGCAGTTGAGAATAAGTAAATGAAGTTAGCACTAAACAACTACCATTTTGGGCAGCATGTAAATGATGCAGGCAGTTGGAAAAGGTCAAGTGGATACCCCTTCCAGTTGTATTGAAATTTAGTGTAGATTGGGCAGTTTGTAAATAAATCCAGGCTGGCAGGCATAGCCAGAGCCCAATTTAATGAGAGGAGAATGCTTAGTGGTGTTTGTTGGGGTGAGAGATTCCTATGAGCTAAATGCTTGTGCCATCGAGGAAATCTTTATAGCTGCTTGTTCTGGTCATCTAATAGTGGAAACAATATCTCTATCATGATCAGTTAGGTTACTAAACCAATCAGGGAAAAAATAAGCTGGGTTACTTATGAGCTGACACTAGAAAGATTTTTCTTTCTTTCTTTCTGTCTTTCTTTTTGGAAATGAGACCAAGATGCCATGCATCTATGAAGGCTGACTTCCAACATATTCTGGGGAGCAGTAATGGGGAGCTAAAAGTCAGCCTATGCTCGGGAGCAGTAATGGGGAGTTAATTCCTTGGATTAAAAAGGTCCTCAGAGAGATATTATGTACAAAGGCCCTTTATTGTAGTAGTTTCTCCCTCCCTTCCTCACACACTTTTTCTCTGTATTTCCTTTATGTTTTTTGGTATAAAATTTTATGTTCGCCTTAAAAAAAAAAGGCCAATTTTCTGATGAGAAGCAAGTTAAAACAGTTCTAAACCCTATTAAAAATTAACCCTGGGCTAGAAAGGCCCTCAAGGAAATTCGCACGTGGACTTTACACAAAGGCTACTCCTATAGACGCTCTATTTAGAAAGATAAATTCCCAAACAGTTTGGACTCCTGAGATAAAAGGTACATTCTGTAAGAAATATTCAAATTCACGGGCAAAGAATGAGTCTTGCTGATGCTAGAGGAAAGTTTTCAAGGTTCTTTGCAATAAGCCAGTCCCAAAGCACACGATATCACGCCTTAGAATTAACTGCCAGGTAATTATGAAACAGAAAGAATGTTCACCCATCCATCAAAATATCAAAATATTCTCAAAGTTTATTAAATAGGATGGTTGAAAGCAGTTACTGTTTTTCTGAGACACTGGGTTAAGCACAGACTCAATTATCAAGTAAGCATTCAATTTCACTCACACCAGAAAATAAAAAATGAACCCAGAAATTATACTGATTTGGGGAGTAAAATTCCTAGCACAGTACCAAAACTATCAAACACAAGAGAGAGAGAGAGAGAGCAGCTCCTGAGTCCTAAATGGGAAGGGGGCAAATGCAGCTTTAGGAGAAAGTTTCAGTGGTACCCTACCTGGCGTGGGAATGTCAACGGCTTCTGTCCTAAAGCATGAGGATTGCCGACATTTGTAAAAATAATCTGTGAAAAGAATTTGGATAAGTAAGATTGCAAAATCATATATGAGGAAAATGTTCAACATATTTAAAGCAATCCAACCCTTTTTCTCTCTGCTATCAACAACAGCAAAAAGTAGACAAAACCAGTCATTGGATAAACATAAAATGTCACAATGCTGATAAAAGGTAAGGTAGCTGCTCCACGAGGAAAAAAAATGCTTATACCTTCTTCCCCTCCTTCTGAAGTTCTGAAGCTCGGAGATATAACTCGCCTCTAACAGCATATGCAACTTTCTTCACATTCTCATTTAGTGAGTCATAGTCAAACGCCTTTGGTGACATGATGGGTAGTCACTTATTCCAAAGTATAAAAGAGAGGTAAATTCCCTTCAATATACAGCCGTAAATCTATCCGAAGTTTGTAACCTGAAAATTTCAAGTACAGCTCAATTTGTATATTAACTTTTCAAAAAGATAAGCTTATGAATTGTATTCACATAAATTTAAATCACAATCTACCTATATATTAAGCCTAAACAATGGAGACAATGCTAACTATGGGGTTTTTAAGCTGCACAACAAATGTCCTCACTCTTCTCCCCTTTAAATTGAAGAACAAAGATCATTCTTGTCAATTGACATCAGTTTCATAATGCATCAGTCAACAGAATTTTCTATCTAGAAGTTGCCCACTGATGTCTTTAGGATTTTCCATATTCTAAAATCTGCTCTTATAACTTTGCATAGCGTTTTAGAAAGTTCTAAAGCTCTTCAAATTTCCATTGAGAATATGTTTGACCACACTAAAGCCAAGTCCAGAGATCGCCAAAAACTTTTAGTGCACAAATTGATCACCTTAATTTCTTGGTGTCCAAATTGATGCTTCTAGACAATCCACATCAATCTCTGAGAGAGAGAGAGAGAGAGAGAGAGAGAGAGTTAAGAGAGTGTCAATTCCGGTGCACTTGCTAAGTCCCTTTAGATATCTACTTTGTAATTAGTTGTTCCCAGATTACCCTTGTAATGTATCCTCTCCTTAAACCTTTTTCAGAGGATATTCATGTAATTGTATTTTTTAACAATTAATACAAACAGGGCTTTCCCTCTATAAGAGGGAACAGCAGATTTGATGCAATCCTAACATTGTCACTCACTACTCACATCAATGATCATGCTGCAGGGTCATCTTCCGCTCCTGATTCTTATGCAAAATGTAGCATCATGATTTCAATTGTCTGATCAAAGAATCTTCAAAGAGTGTTCACAATTGGTATGTTTTCACTTCTTACATTGATTTATGATGTTTTTCTTTGCTTGAACCAAGGTGTTCCATAATTGCCTTTAAACTGGCTCTCAATAGCATGTGGATGTCAAAGAATATATATTTTCTCCACTTCATTAAAATCAGCTGTGGGAGTCAATGAAAAGGAACCACGGCAGACCAACAAATTTGGGCATTAACTTGGGGCTTCATTAGTGCATGACAATAATCTAACTGGTGATTACAAGTAACTCTAAACAACAGAAAGTAGCCTTCGACTGTGTTGACACAATCCAAGAAAAAACATATATATATGGATCTATTTCTCTTCTAGAAAGGCTACTGGAACTCCTCTCTTGAACATGATCGGATCTGATCTTAATGAACAATGGTCAAGGTGTTAGCAGCAGAAAAGGACTGATGCTGTTTGGAACAAGCAAACTGTTCCAGTTACCAAAACAGTACATCATCCCGCAATAGTGAACTGAATGGAATTAAATCTGCAAGTATCTAAAATTAGGACAACTGGTGAGGTTGGTGGACATTTAGGTACTTGGGTGTTAGGGCTGGGTTTGGGGACCAAATCAGGTGCTGTAGTACTTAACAGAAAATCAGCGACTACTGAACAAGCATTTGCTAATGGATACACAGTATGGGGGTTGAATGGGTAAACATTGGGCCTGGGGGACTAGTTTGAATGTGGATTGAGGAACAAGGCTTAGTACCAAACTAAGATAGGTTCAGGAAAATATAGGACTGTTTCAATCACAGTTTTAGGGAATAGGATTCAGTCTAAAGGAGGCTTTTTTTTTTTTTTTTTTTTGTTGGTATGTATGAATGCGTGTGTGTGCAAAAGGAGAATTTCTGGAGGACTTTAGGTGGAGTTCTAGCCTGAAGGGAACTGCAAAGGTGTGGAGCTATATGCGGGAGCAACTGGGTCGAAGTTGAGGAGTTTTCTTGGTTTCAAATGACAGGAGTGATGTGGGTATTCAGGGGGCCAGGTTTATAGTCAATATGGGTTTCATTTGCTAGGGTTTTGGTGCTTATGCAGGGGCTGCAACAAAAAATAAAGAACAAGGGGGCAGAATTAGACCAATAGGGCTTTTTGTGGAAACTTGCAGAAATTCAAGAACTGCAAGGAAAAACAAAACAGTACTAAACTAAACTATTGCCAGGAATTTTTTTGGGACTTTTTTTTCTTTTTTTTTTTTTTTTGTGAAATTAGAACAAATGATAAAACTCAGTATTTCATTATAGAATTGGAGGTACAGATTGAGAACTTTATCCCCCAAAGATGAACTAGATCTAATACCAGATGATGAAGCAAGGAGAGAAGAATAACCAATGGTTATTCCCCACACCAGCGCTTAAAAGATAATCACAACAACGTGACAAAGTTTTACACCGACCTCATTCAACTGTCAACACCAAATCAAGGAGAGAATTCAAGTACTGTGAGTGACTTGAAAGCTATGATACCCGGATACCTCGTTTGAGTTGAGGTATCAGTACCGATATGATCTGATACAAATACAGGTATAGGACATGGCTAGGATCAGTGCACAATTTTAGGATACGGCTCTCTTATATTTTACAAAAAGAAAAAGGAAAATTTGAAATAATTCATCCAAAATTGAGCTAAACAACAATCTCGTCTGAAATCTTCGGTTATAACTTAAAAAGTGTACTTTCATTTTTTTCATTCAACCCCCTTTATTTTATTTTAATATTGCAGAACTCAAAACCCACTGTATATTCGATAGTTGTTTCCCCCATTTACTCTTGTATTTAAAGTTTTGCCATTTTATTTATATTTTTTTACTGATGGAGAAGTGGCCTTTCTCGTCATGTCATTCAATGTCCTTCTTTTCTCAATTTAAACTATATTTCCCTTTCCTTGAAAAGTTGAAACTTCTCTCCCTCCCTCCCTCCATTTTAATTTTGATAACTATAACTTTTTAGGATTATAAGTTTGACCATACTACCCCACTTTAGTCTGAGATTGCCAGTGACCCACTTCTAGTAGTTAGTCATATATAATGACTCACATACTACTAAAACAAGATATTCATACCAAAATCCGTGTCGTATCCCGTGTCCATTATATTTTAAGTGATACCGTACCTGCATCCGTGTACTAAATTTCTAAAATTGTCATGTCGAATCCCTGTTCCCCGTGCCAGTATCTATATTCGTGTTCGTATCTGGGCATCATAACTTGAAAGAAGAAAGTGCGGCGGTTTATAATGGCAGCCTCTAGAGATTGAATGAACCCGTTTACATGGTTTATTTGATCCTCCCTCTAAACCTTACTAATGCTAATCTAGATATCAATCATTGGACTCTTTAGACAACAATATTGGTCATGATAAGATTCACTCAGCTAGGATTCTAATATAACAGCAAATTATGAAGAAAGCAAATCTCTACTTACTTACCAATATAAGATTCAAGGCAAATCTCTATTGATTTATCCTCTCAACAGGCAGGTTGTGCACATGACTCCATTTTGTCTATAATTGGGCCTAAAAAGCCTTAGGCAGGCCTGGGCTTGGCCCAATGACGTACATAGGCCCAAGGGTGACAGCCGGTCTGAATCAAACCAGACACTCTGGCAAAAGCAGTAGTATCAAGAAAGTGTCTAACAAGTAACAACTTCAAGTGAATACTCATCTTTTTTAAGGGTTCATAAGCTCTAAGGACTAGTTTTGCTTGTTATTTTGTAATCTTTCTTTCTGTTAGTAAATTTCATTACAGCTAAAAAAAACAGTTGAGATTGTTGAGGTAAACCCCAATTGTTCACACTGATAAAATCTACTTCTACCAAAGAACTTAAATTTATCTTAAAAATATAAAAAAGGAAAAAAAAAAGGAGAGAGAGAGAGAGAGAGAGAGAGAGAGAGAGAGAGAGAGAGAGAGAGAGAAGTTAAGAAAAAAAGAAGAAACCTTAAGCCCATTTGAGAATACACCTTTCTAGAAAAAAGAAAAGAACAAAGCAGAAACTCAGACTACCTCAACTTGCAGAGTAATCAACAAAAGAAATATAAAATCACTAATAGAAATGGAATTAAAATACAAGAAATTAAAAGAACTAAATCCAGCTTCAAAATTGTCAAAGTAAAAAAAGAAATGCAAACATCTCATTCAGCAAAAATTACACAACCATTCAAAGTTCAAACCCACTAAGAGTTCCAAAGAAGCAAACATGCAGTGATCAATTTACATATATACAGAAATTGCATGTTACACATATGAAACGAAAATCACCTGGCAATTGACAAACCTTACCAAAAATCCAAAAAATATACGTCATCACTGAAATAACAAAAAAACAACCTAAATCCCAATCACACACTTCCCAAAAAAAAAAAAAACCTACAGTGACACAAGAGCAACCAAACCCAAAAGCCCCATATCAGATTTACCAGTCCCTCCCAATAAAAGAACAAGCAAATCAAAGAAAAAACAATCCCCTGGCCGCCAAACATAGAACCCAAGTAGAATCAAAGGTTATAATCCAATCAAAGCAATAATACAAATTAAATCAATGAGAAGATTATAATCTTCTTTCGCCCACTTCAGCAACATTTACTCACTAAAAACCAACAAGAATCCTAACCAAAATGGTTAAAGTTATCTCCTTTTCACTTACCTTGAATCTTCACCAACTTAAAACCATTACCCACAAAAAACCCAGCAAGAACACTAACCAAAAAACACATCAATGGGCATTTATATGAAATATTAGCCCATTATTTTAAAAAAATCCTTTTTTTTCACCTTGAAGATTGAGTTGGACAAAGGAACTGAGGTGGCAAGAGAATGCCAAATGGATGGCCGCCTTCTTAGTCAAAAGATGGGTTTCTGTTTACAAGCCCCCCTTTTACCCTGTAGCTCGAACACATCTTAAGAGAACATTAGACTATGCAATGCATATATCCAGATACAGTGGCACCACCACCACTGAAAATTAGGAAAATTACAAAGCTACCAAATTTAGTAGGGATAAAGTTCTAGGAAGTGTGGTCTCTAATGATGGGATCTTGGTACGAGGGTCAGAGTGGTAGAGAATGGGCCATTTGGCCTCCCCCTATCCATACAAGCTTACAGGGAGTTTTGGGCACTTTGCAAGGGATTGGTTGTGTGGGATTTTTAGCTTTGTGGGCTCATTGATGAACTTTCTAATCACATGCAAAATGATAGGAGGCATCAATTATGTTTTGTGCCCTTCACACTAGAATAGGGCCCACCCGATGGTTCATCTAAATGGACCACACATAGCACTCATATGAATTGCACGCATCTACCAAGTTTAGGTCTCATCCGAATATATTAAACTGTTGAATCAACTTCACATCTATTCAAATGGATTATACACCATTAAAACTTGTAGGGTTACATGAAGATAATAGAGATAAGGAATGGAGATGATTTTTGCATAAAGGAGGGCCTAAGGAGGTTTTTCAATCCCCCAGTCACAGATGGGGCCCCAGATGGGCCCCATGTCGTGGTACGCTCAATCATCCGGTGTGCACTAAAAGGACCAATAAAAATGAGCTTTGGGGTCGTTTGTTTTTGTTGATTTACATAGGTAAATGAACCACATGTGTAATGGTTACACACCATCACATTTGTTTTCACTCATTTACGCATGAGATGTGTAAAGTAAATGTGAAAATGGTATGAAAATGACTTGAAAATCAGGTTAGAATTTTTGAAAACATTACCCATGTCACCGTTACTAGGCGGGTGAACAATAACTTTCTGGGGTAGTTAGCCTTTTTGCATTTTTTTTATTTTGTGGGCTCCAAAATAGCAATTTGAACCGTCCAAACTCTTCTAAAGGTCAAAAATGGCTCAGAGACCAATTTTCAGCCGTTGGATCATCATACAACTTGAGATATGATTAAAAGAGTTGAGACCGTTAGATGTGTTGAACCTGTGATTGAACCCAATCCACCTTTCTTTATTTTTTGACTCATGTGGGCCACCTAATGTAAATCAAAACCGTTGAAACTCTTGTGAAGACTGAAAACGGCCATGAGATCAATTTTCAGCCGTTGGATCATCATACAGGTTGAGATATGATCAAAACAGTTGAGACCATTGGACGTGATTGAACCTGTGATTGAACCCAGTCTGTCTTTCTTATTTTTTGAGTCCTGTGGGCCCCATGATATAAATCAAAACTGTTGAAACTCTTGTGAAGACTAAAAACGGCCTTGAGACTAATTTTCAACTGTTGGATCATAATATAGCTTTAGATATTTACAAAAAGATCTAACAATAAAAATCTGGAATTTTTAATTTTATGGGTCCCATCTTGATGATCTGAACCGTCCAAACTCTTTATAATGTCTTTTTTGGCTTAGAAATGTAGTCCTTTTCTATATATATTTTAAGATATTTGTGATAAATCATGAAAAGTGGTAAAAATATTATGATAAACGGTGAACCGTTGGATTACTTTTAATTTACATATAAAGAGGTGTGAAAATGACAAACAATTGAATTCATTTCACATGTGAGTAACTCACATGTGAGTCATTTACCTATGTAAATCATTTTCACATCACATATAAAAAAAACAAACGACCCCTTTCCTCAAAGTTGCGATTTTCACTTGCATGAGGCCCTCACTGCTCCCCGCACTGTATTATTAGGGCAAGTTCGATCCAGGCCTTTAAATTAGAGATCCCGCTTTACATAAACACAGTGGATAAAAAAATCATGCACAATTCACATACGAACTCCCACAAGTTAAAAAAGTGCCACTACGTCAAATTCAAGCCTTCTAAATTTAATCTTAATGGAGTAATAGCCACCATTATATTCACATGCATCTTTTTTTTTTTCACAGCATCATTGCTATGGTTTTGATCTGCAACCAACTACTCAAGGATTGATCCCAAATGGTGATGTCTTGCAATTGATCGAATAGTGGCCTTGTATCACTTGCATTTAGTTTTCATTCCATTTTAACAAATTCTCCTTTTCAAAAGTCCAAAGGGTAATTATTGCTCTAGGTGGTTGAAACTCACTCCAGAGCGTAATAATTAAATTTGATTCCGCCATCATGCAGATGAGAGGGGTGATATGTTGGGAAAATTTGTGTTATATTGCAGAACATGAAAAAAAATTAAAAACTTAATCAAATTAGAAAGTATCGTCGGTTTTGAATCAGCTTTTGTAATACTTGATTATTAATTTTTAATGGTAGCAGCTGTAACTACAACCACGCTATATAACATATCACTTGCCTATATAACATGAGTATCACTTGCCTATTGTTGAAACACCATTATACCTTTTCTCTCTTTTTTTTTGAGGAAAGCACCATTATTGCTATGGTCTAAGAAATGTTGCATTTTAATTAGTTTTGAAATATTGAAAGCGCAAATATTTAAACTATTCATATCTGAGTCTGTGGTGCAGCATGGATTAAAAAATGTAGGCTCTAAGTAAAAAAGTAGGCTCTAAGTATTTTATATATGATATATAAACTCCCTGGGGACATGGAGGGGAAGAGGAAGAAGGGAAATGTGCAAGCATACGTATCACAGATTTGATAATTGTTCCTACTATTCCTACATGGCCAAATCAATGAGAAAAAAAAAAAGTTGCTACCACAATAATCGGTGCTAAGCGCAACCATGACCCATGTAACTAAGGTCATGCCCAATATAGTTAGTCTTGAGATCTTTTGGCAAATAAATTGATGCAAATATTTGAGTGCTTTTGTGGCTAAGTCGCATATTTAAATGGTAGGTGGTCATGAGTTCAAATCCCAAATCTATACAATTGAAAGGAGTCTGGTCCAAATTGAAACTAAACCTCTTCTCTTCAAGATATTATAATTGGGATAGTGAGGGGATTGTGGATGGATCCTTTCTTAATTGGAAATTAAGTTTTATCTTTAATTTGGAGGCTAAATTCTGCTTAAAATTTTGTCCTTCATGTGCTTACAAGGTAGTAGCTTAATTGATTTAAGTCTTGAGTTTGCTCTCCAAGGTCTAGGGTTCAACTCTCACTCCTAATATTATTCGGATACTACACCATATATGTATGCACTCGTCGGAATTGAGTAACCCTCGGGCCTAAGACTAAAGGTCTAAAGATTAGATTGGTGAGGAATACCTATGATCATAAAATATATATATATATATATCATCTTTCTGTGAAACTAATGAAGGGCAAATTTTCGCTTAGCCCCACATTTGATGTGGCAAATTTAGGAGTGCCAAATTTCGACCAATTCCAACCCAAATCGAACCGGCATAACCTGACTGTAACAATTGTGGGTTTGTCACAACTAATAGAAAGTTTTTTTTTTTTCCCAGTTGACATGATAGTGCAATTTTTCATTTTGTGATAAATTGGCTGAACAAAACCTTCTTCCATTTATTTTCATGCGTAATTTCTGCTATTCCATCTCCTGATTTTGTCGCTACAGTTGACGACGACGGTTTTTTGGTTTTACTTCTCAAGGAGCACCTTTGTTAGTCAATCTTGTCAGCATTTTTATCTTAACAAACTTTCACTGCATTCAATTCACGCATCTTGCATCGAAACTGCACTCAATTCATGCATCTGGAATTTGAGAGGGGTTGTGTAGAAAGTAAGAAACATCTTCTGTCCATACTCTAGCAGAGTATCGTACACAGTGTACCATATTCCTTTTTCATAAACCACATCAACCATCATATGGTTTAAAAAAAAAAAATCATCATATGGATATGTTGGGTTTGATGAATAATTTTGGACTGAAGTAAAATGGAGGTTGAAATGAGTTTGGAATGAAATAAAATTGAAATGGTCATTCAATTTCAATGTTTGGATTTATCTTTGAAATGGTGGCCAAATGGAATTCTAATTTCTATCCCCCTATTTGGTATGCATGAATCAAAACATGAAAGGAATAAAATATCTAGTATTTTTACCAAAATATCCCTATTTTCCTCTTCATTTTTTGGATATATGATAATGCGGGTGGTAGTGGTTCGGGTGACAGTGGTGGCGGCGGTGGTGGTTGTGGTCGTGGTGGCGGTGGCAGTGGTTGAGTGGTAGTGGCAGCGGTGGCACTGGATGGGTAGGGGCAATTTTATCTTAATAAAAAAGGATTTTGGAGTGGAATGTTTTAGAAATGGCTAGTGAAAAAGGGCTGATATGTAAACAGAAAAATAAACAACAATACCAATATGATAATCAATGGAGGAATTTCTATTGGCACAAATCGATGAGCAGCAGCAACAGAAACAAGTAGTAGCCAAGGCATGCCAGACAACACTTTCTTTAGGACAAGTTCAGCCCCTCCAAATTAAATCCAAATGTGAGAGGTTCTCAGCCAGAATGGCACCTAGGATTCAACAGCCTCCACTAGTGATTTGTCTTGGTTGCACACTAAGCAAATTTTTGACCCCAAGTGCACAATAAGCTCAGAATAGAGAAAGGGAGAAAGTAGAAAGAAGAAAATTTTTCTTTGTAACTTTCCCAACCAAGACATCTCCTATTTATTTACAAAAATATTGACATTAGGGCATTTGGACCAGTAATAAAAGTCAACATTTAAAACCACATTAAACTCCATTACTAAAAAAATGGTTAAGAAAATTTAAATCAAATTTAAACATTTTGAAATGGTTTAGTCATGCTATTATTTTAAAACGTTTTAAAATAAATGAATTTATTTAATTAAAAACATTTTAAAATATATCATAATATGGGTCCCCCTAGTAGGCTAGGATGCATGGATTTGCACCCCCTATGTACGATAATCATGCAGGATGCACTCTGCGAACATTTGCCCGGTTAAACTTTTTTTGGATCAAGACCCACAAGCTAGAGCCGGTTCGTGTGCGCACATAAGGCTTGTGACAAAAGAATCCAAAAATGCTTAAAGTATAGAGGACAAAAAGTACTTATATAGTATTAAAAGGTTTTCCACTTTTCCACTCTGGGATTATTACAAATACACAAAGTTATCTTTGTAAAAGATAGTGAAAAGGAAAGCCTTTGAAAATGAGTTTTTGAAATCCCTTAAAATCCAACAATCACCCCTTATTTCAAAATATTCAATGAGCATTATACTAATAAGATGACAAAACTTGAACCTCACCACCATGATAAATTTTAAACTTTTAAGAGTTAAAGTGAGTAGAGTCTTGAACTTCAGCTTTTTATTTCAATAAAAAAAATATACTAAGTTTTATATGCCTGGAGTCCGTAGGTCAGTACTTTATAGCCACATCCTTTTATCCCGAATTTTATAAGTGCTTTAGAAAATTTTCCCCTAATTCTCATAGAAAGCGGCCCCACTTTCACACCCATATAGGTGAGTCTATCAAGACTCCTCCTACAGCTGTGCACCCCACCATATAGACTATAGATCTCATTAAGGATCAAATATAACCTTACTAGCTGCAAGTTATGCACTAATATTTAATCTCACATAACATAACATAATAGAGATGAGTTTTTGAGAAACACATATTCTCATTTTGTCAGTATTCTAATCATAGAGATAACTTGTTTTTTCCATTGAACCTATTTTTCAGGATCTCTGGTCATTAGGTTGGGTTTCCGCTATTGATGATTTATGGCCTTAAGACCCATCCCTTTAGATGTTTCCTTTATCTTTTCCATTGGAAAGTCTTTTGTCAAAGGATTTGCTAAATTGTTCTTTTATTTCACATAATCAGTTGCAATCACTACTCCACTAAGTAATTGTCTCACATATCTATATATGTTGAAATCACACTTGTTTATACTTTCCAATGTATGTGACATTGTGTGCATTTAAAATTGTTGCAGTGTTATCAAGGTGAATAATAATAGGAGGAATAAGTTTAGTCCGCAAAGGAATATCATGTAATAAATTTCTAATTTATTAGACTTCCATTGTAGCAACTCCCAGAGCCAAGAATTCCGAATCCTTAGTAGAATGTGATGTAGAAGTTTGTTTCTTGGATTTCCATGAAAACATAACACTTGGAGTCATCTAAGTATGAGTGCCAATCAGCATTGTTGTAGCACTCAACTACAATTGGATAACTAGAATAACACAATATATAGTCTACACTATATTTTAAATATTTAAGTACTCTAGATACACCATCCCAATGTTCAACATTAAAATTACTGAGATATTTACTTAATTTACTTATAGCATAAGTTATATCAAGACGAGTACAGTTCATAGCATGCATTAAACTACCAATTATACTAGCATAATCAAGTTCTTCTACATTATCACCATTAGTTTTTACTGGTTTGATACTTGGATCAAAATGAGTCTAAACTGATTTACAATCAAAGTGATTAGATTTTTTCAACACTTTTTCAATATAGTGTGATTGGGACAATTAATGCCAGAAGCATATCTAATAATTTTGATTCCCAGCATTACACTTGCTTCTCCCAAGTTTTTTATATCAAAATTATTGGAAAAAAATATTTTAGTTTCTTTAACACAATCCAAGTTTGTCCTAAAAATCAGCAAGTCATCAACATATAAGCACAAAATTATAATTGAATTGCCATAAGATTTATAATAGATACATTTTTCAGTCTCCTTTATTTTGAAGCCATTAGAAAGCACAACTTCATCAAGCTTCATATGCCACTGTTTTGATGCTTGCTTTAGTTCATATAAGGACTTTAACAACTCATACACCTTATGCTCTTATCCTTTTATCACATGACCATGAGGTTGTTCCATATAAGTCTTTTCTTCTAAATATCCAATTAGAGCAGTTTTGACATCCATATAATAAATATACAAAGCATGCACAACAGCTATAGCAATCAAAGTTCTAAGAAAATTGATTCGAGATATAGGTGAATAAGTGTCACAGCAATCTATCCCCTCTCTTTGTCTGAAGCCTTTGGCTGCTTACTTGGCTTTATATTTCTCTATTGACTCATTAGGCCTCAACTTCTTCTTAAGAACCCATTTGCAACCTAAAGGTTTGGTACCTGAACATAAGTTAACTAGTTCCCAAATATTATTTGCTAAAATATATTCAATTCCATCATCTAATACTCCTTCCAAAAGGCAGCATCATAGGCTAACATGGCCACCTTATAGGTTGACAGGGCCTTTTTTACTCAATATGTCTCAAAGTCAAGGTCAAAACTAGTAGATATCCTAACTCTCTTACTTCTCCTAAGTTGGGGTTTATTTTCCTGTAAAGTTTGTAGAATTCTTTTAAATGAAAAATGGTCAGTTATAATCCTAGTCTTAAAGGGAAAAACATCTTCAAAGACGTCTATATCTCTAAACTCAACTAGACTTTAGTTTTTTTATTCTTAGAAATATATAGCAAGAATTATCCTGTGTATATCCTATAAACATACATTCCCATGAATGAGGTCTTAACTTACGCCTTTTTGGATCTACTATCATAACGTGGGTCAAACAACCCCAAACTTTAAAATATCTAAGGTTAGTTTCCTCCCCTCACAAATCTCAAAGGATGTGTAATTTGCCTTAGAATACAAAGTTTTATTGAAGATATAACATGCAGTCATCAAAGCTTCACCCTATAGATTTTTCGGACTACTTGATGAAATTAACATACAATTAACCATTTCAATCAAAGTTCGATTTTTCCCTTCTGTTATACCATTTTGTTGAAGTGTACAAGGAGCAGTACTAATTCTTTTGATTCCTTTAGATTCACAGAAGTCTCAAAAATCTTTTGAAGTGTATTTACTACTTTTGTCACTTTTAAACTTAATCACCATTTTATCTAATTTGTCTTCAACTTCAAACACAAAGATTTTAAATTTATATAGAGCTTCATCTTCTATTCTAAGTAAATATATATAGGCATATCTAAAACAGTCATCAATAAAAGTAATAAAATAATATTTTCCACCTCTAGTTATAGTATTACGTAAATCACTTATGTAAAAATACACTAACTGAAGTAACTCAGATTTTCTTTCTAAATGATGAAAGGGCTTACGAGCAATTTTGGATTGAGAGTATATTTTATATTTTTTATATTCATCTTTATATTTATCAATCAATCCATCTTTACTCATATTTTTCAAAGTTCTGAAATTAATATGACCTAATCTACCATACCAGTAATAAATAGAAGCAACTATATAAGTAGAAGAAAATGCAATATTATTGATAACATTCAATTTAAACATTCTTTCACCAGCATAGCCCTCACCAATGAAAACACTTTTCTTGGTGATTACAAACTAATCAGATTCTATTACTTGCTTGAAGCCTGCCTTATTTAGAAGATAACCAGAAACGAAATTCTTTCTCTTTTTTGGAGCATGAAGCACATTCATCAATGTCAGTGTTTTTTTTTTTTTCTTTTTTTTTTAAGTGAATTGAAGTTTAACATTCCCTTTACCAATTAATTGAGTAGTGATGATAGTTCCCAAAGTGAGTTTACAAGCATTCTTGACCTCTTCATAGGTCTTGAACATACTTCTATCAAAGGTAACATGACAAGTTGCACTTGTGTTAATCCACCATCCTTCCCTCTTTCTTGTGCTGACTGTGTTGACTTCATTGATAATAGCCACAAAGTGTTCTTCTTTAGTGACATTTGCTTGTGGTTTGTTTGATTGAGACTATTGGGGGAGCTTCTTCCGATGACAACATTTTCTAGCAAAGTGACCCAATTTGCCACAAACAAAACAGCCATCATTGGTATGTGACTTACTAGTCTCTTAGTTCTGATTTTTATTTTGGACCTTTTTTTTT
Source organism: Sextonia rubra (assembly GCA_037013555.1). NCBI lineage: Eukaryota > Viridiplantae > Streptophyta > Magnoliopsida > Laurales > Lauraceae > Sextonia > Sextonia rubra. The sequence continues at coordinate 8,189,955 of JASUAD010000007.1, read as the reverse complement.
TAATTCTGCTTCTGCTTCTTGGGTTTGAATGAAGAATTACTCTTCTTGTTTCTACCTAGATATTGATCAAATCTTCCTTTATTTTCACAATCACCTTTGGATTTAGGCTCAACAAAATTTATTTTTTCACCATTTTCAGTCAGACCAATTTGATCACTTATCTGGGCTTCCTTTTCATTCCTCAAGTAGCAATGAGGTGCTCGTGTGAATAATCCCTTCATTTATGTCTAAGGGTCTTTTGAATATCTTTCCAAGTTGATGGCAGTTTCTCACTTATTATTGCGACTTGAAACAGTTCATCAACTCAGATACCTTCCTTGATAATTTGATCTACTAAAGTCTGTAAATCATTTACTTGAGGAAAAATGGGTTTATCATCTACCATTTTGAAGTTCAAGTAATGACCCATTGCATATTTCTTAGCCGCAGATTCATATGTTTTATATTTCTTATCAAGTGCTCTCTAGAGGTCCTTCACAGTATGGGCATCAGAGTAAATACTGTAAATGTTGTTTGCTACCAGGTTAAGGATATGGCCTTTGCATAAAAAATCATCTTCTTTCCATTTTTAACTTGCAGATGAGCCTTCTGCTTTCTTTTCATGATTGCGGCATGGTTCACTTAAGACATATGCTACTTTCAAAGCTGTTAACAAAAATAAAACTTTCTATTGCCAAGGTCGAAAATTGGATTTGTCAAAACTATCTAACTGAAAATGAACTTAAAAGCAGAGGTAGCCATACTAATCAATCTTTATTGTTAACAATGGCTAGTGAAAAGGGTTGATATGTAAACAGAAAAATAAATAACAATACCAATCTGATAACCAATGGAGGAATTTTTGTTGGCGGAAATCAATGAGAAGTAGCGGTAGCGGCAAAAAACAGGTAGTGGCAGAGGGATGCCAGACAACACTTTCTCTAGGACAAGTTCGGTGCCTTCAGATTAGATCCAGATGCGAGAGGTTCTCAGTCGGAACCTCCCCCAGGATACAATGGCCTCCACTAGTGATCTATTTTGGTCGCACACCAAGCAAATCTTTGACCCCAAGCGCACAATAAGCTCAGAATAGAGAAATGGAGAAAGTAGAAAGAAGAGATTTTTTTTTCTTTGTCCTTTTCTAAACCCAGATGTCCCTTATTTATATACGAAATATTGACGTTAGGGCATTTAGAGCAATAATAAAAGGCAACGTTTAAAATTGTATTAAACACCAATAAAAAAACATTAAGAAAATTTAAATCAAATTTAAACATTTTGAAATGGTTTAATCAAATATCATAATATGGTCCCCCCTAGTAGGCAAGACTGCTTGGATTTGCACCCCTTGCGTGCGATAATCGCGCAGGATGCACATCATAAATGCGCGTTTGGTTAAATGCTTTTTGAATCGAGACCCTCAGGCTAAGCCCAACTTTTTTGTGCACATAGGGCTTGTGGCAAAAAAAATCCAAAAGAACTCAAAATGTAAAGAAAAAGGAAGTACTTATATAGTGGTCAAAGCTTTTGTACTTTTTCAATGTGAGACTTTTACAAATACACAAAGTTCATAAAAAGCTTTGAAAATGAATTTTTGAAACCCCTTAAAACCCAATAGAATGGCCATTCCTTACCCCTCCTAATGGAATGGTCATTCTCCCTCATGTAGGAGGATAGTGATTCCTTTTTGAATGAGTATTCAGACCATTTTGGATGTACTAAACACAAAAATGAGCATTCTAACGAAATGATAATTTCATTCTAGCCTCCATTCAAGCGAACCAAACGCTACCAATCAAAGGCAAAGGTTTTCAAAAAAAAATCTCCTCTCTAGTTGTTCTAATGCTAAATCATCAAGAATTCTGACAACTCCATGGACCATGTTGATGAATGTGGGGTCTAGAAGCTCTATCTTTGCATGTGATGATATAGTGAGAAGAAGTAACATGGTAGATCCCACTATCATACAAATTTTACAAAGTGCCAGTTCTTAGACATGAAGTGGCCCGTCATGCCATGCCATGCCATGTGTGAGGTCCACTTATGGGATACGATCTCTCTTTATCTCCCATGGTCCATTTATTTAGAGGTACTTCTTACGTGAAGAATTTATGGCATGTTTGTTTCTAAGGTGGAGTAGAGTAGTGGAGTAAAATAAAATTTTTGAAATTCAAAAATTTCCCTTCTTTTTTTAAAAAATCCAAATTTTCCTCATTCTTTTTCAGAAAAAGTCAAAAGGTCATTACAAAATTACAAAAAAAATCTCTACTTTTTTATACAAAAAGTAAAAAAAATCCATATCAAGTAACTAAAGACAGAAAGCCATCATAATCCCATCACATATATATATATATATATATTGGGTTTACTCTACACTATTTTGCTCTATCACACAAACAAACATGCCCTTAGGTTGGAAATTTTGACGGCTCCTGTACCTTAAAAATAGTGAATTCTATTATGGGAATTCTTTGATGGAGAATTTTGAGGGAGATTCTCTCGGAAGTTCTCAATTTGAATCGTGAGAAATTATAAAATTCACAATACATCAAAATTCAAGAAAAATAGAAACTGACACCCTTGGGCCGTGGGAAAAATCAAAGTCACTTTTTTGGAAAAACGATGGCCTACAATCGCCCAAAAATTCTCTAGAAACCAACTTAGTTACAAACAACGGCCTGTGACTAATTTTCCAATGGCCATAAGCTGTCAACCGAGAAAAAACGATGCTCCATGGCTATCATTTTTGGCTAGTTATGATGTAGAACTGGTATAAAATATCACTTTTGGTGAAGTGGTAGACCCATGATTTTTATTTAAGAGGTGTAAACCCTAATAGATAATTTGATTTAAGGGCAAACTGAGAATTTTCTTGTGATTTTGAGCATAGACCCATGATTTTTATTGGTTTTATGGATGTGGGCTCATAATTTTCTAATAGGTTTTGGATGGGCACCATTTTTTGGCAGGTGCGACTGCACCAAATATTTGTACTTGGTCCACCCCTGACTATCAACATGTGAAATTCTCATAATTCCAAATTTCAAAATTCTAACTTGAGCATTTTGTGAAACCATATTAAGGACAACAATTATAGAATTTATAAAACCCCAAATAAGAATTCTTAGAATTGTTGTAAACAAGTTGTCCTTGAAGTTTAGATAAAATTGTGAGATCATAGTATTGGGAGTCTCATCTCTTGACTGATGGAGGGAATCCATTGGCATGGTTAGATTAATGAAGCTCTAAATCTCAATTAAAAAGGATTTATACTTAGTACAATAGCGGTACAGCCCATCGACGGAGTACAAAACACAATAAGTTTGATGAGGTTTTAATAGGATTCGGTTTAACACTTTTGTCTCCTATGTCCTTGTGTTTTTATCTATTATTGAGAAAACCCTTGAGTTGATAAAAAAATGAAAAACTTTGTTGTCAATACCCCACTAGGTCATCTTAATCTTTAGATCTATGATTTTGAGTTCAATGGTCTAAGAAGAAAGCATTTTTGGATTTGAAGTGGTCGGATGAATGTCAAGTTTGAAATTGTGTTAGTTCCCAAAAGAGTATGTGCAAAGGAGGTAACTTGATCGTAAGTGGGGCCAAGTAGCTCAAAAAAGACAAGGGCAGGCCATACATAAAAATCAAGCACACAATTGTCAAGTGGCCCATAAATTAAAATCATGTTAGTTCACATATTTCGGCTTACTTGCTAGCCAAACAAGACATGTATAGGGACGGTACTTTGTTGATATCTGATTATTTTAGTGTCGCTTTATTGTATATGTTTGTGTTTTTTTTTTTTTTTTTTACTTCTCCAGTGAAGTTTGGTATAATGCTATTTTACCTTTTCTCATTATTTTATATTCTTTGATTTTAATATCAATTTCATTACTGATAAAAATTTCTCATATAAATATTTCTACTATATATCGTGAGATTCTACAGGATGCTCTTTTTCTCTCACCGTACTTTTGGACTTCAAACAATAAATCAATGAAAATATTCGGTCAGCCACATTGATCATTTCTTAAGCACGATCCCTAGGATACTTGTCACATGCTATAAAAAAATTAAAAAATAAAAATGTTCATATGATTTATTAATTTATAATGAGAATTTTGGATCTTCTACAAGTGGTTCCATACATTGCTTTTAATCACTGCAGTGGGACGCAAATCTCCAAATAAAGTCCTGCCAATTTCCTTGTTGGCTTTGTCGCCCCCTTGATTTTCACAAATTACATTTCCCAATGCAATGGGCTGGGCTTTAGGTTACATGTCTAATAGGCGTTTGGCTGTGGGCTCCTCAAGGCCTTATTGTCCAAATAGTGGAGAGTGGAGACCCCATCCAACCCTAATCCTAAATGTTGAAAAAGGTGCTGGTGACTCAGACAATAATGGCCTAGTACCTGAGTCTAAGGGGAGCATAATGAGTCTTGAAATCGTGACGATAGGCTTAGGTGTTGCATCGCACCCCATGACACATCAAATTAGGGTACACCCAACAACTCTCACAAACCATTGTTATGGTGTATTTGTTTATTTTTTTATTTTTTATGATACAGTCATTTATATCATTTAAACTAGTTCTTGCTAATGGTTACGATGGTGGATTTGAATAGGAGCTGAGATTTTACCCAAGGAAATCAAATTATCTTTTGCCTAGTGGCACCTTCCCAACTGAAATAAATTGTGGTCAATTTGTCTTTCCGAGTTATCGGCCCACAAGGAAAAATAGTCTGTTCGCTTTCCCAAACCAAACTGGGTTCTGGGCATAATGAGGCCCAGAACCAAAATGGGCCTGCGAATCCCATTGTTTTATCCACATCTTTAACTCAATTCAAGCCCAGCCAAGTTATTCCCAACAGTCCATACCATAAACAGACACCCAATGGGATTGTAAAAAAGCAAGGCCTTGCCAATTACTTCTTCTAGTAAAGCCCACTTCCAAAGCCCACCTATCCTGGAGCGAGAAATGGTTTTTAAGCTCTATCTCATGTCTGTAACGTTGATTGGCATTTTTGGACAGTCACATTCCGGCAGCATCTCCATCTATTGTGGTCAGAACTCGAAAGAGGGCACACATGCGCCACCGGAAGATTCGCCTACCTGAACATCCCCTTCCTGGTTTCGTTTGGCAATGATCAAACGCACTTACTGGAGCTTGATGATCATTGTAATCCCCAAATCAATGGGGTCTAGCCTATGACATCCGAGAGTGCCAACACAATGGTGTGAAGGTGATGTTGTCGATTGGGGGTGGCATTGGACCCTATTACTTGATATCAACTGGAGTCGCACAGTATCTCTGAGACAATTACCTGGGAGGCAACTCGCCTTCTAGGCCCTTTGGCAACGCCATCCGTAATCGTGTCGATTTCAACATTGAAGGAGGCACAAATCTGCACTGGGATGAACTTGTTTGGTGGGAACTGTTTGTGTTGCATTTCACTCATGTGCATGAAAATTTGCAAGGAGTGGAACTGTGGGGGTGGTGGGTGCTCATATGGGGACCAATTCTATTTTGCTGGATTTGGGCTCTTTTTTTTATTCTATGAGCTGGATTTGGGTCTTAGCTTTTTATGCTTAAGGGGAGGGACCTAGCCCAGCCAGATATAGTTAGCACAATGAGTAATATATGCTCTGCAAGTGGGCGGGGCCTGGTCCTCTTTCCATGCCTGTGGGTTTGTGTTGGGACTGAATTTCAGGCCTGCTACCTGATCGAGTCAGGCGTGCACAAGGTAGCCCTTAAGTCTAACCTGGCCTGTGAACCCCCTATGGTGGAAGTTTGCTTGAGTAAGAAGTCAGGTTTGATTGAATCGTCTCTGTTTCCATTGCCCATTGATGGAACCAGGGAGAAATGATTCAATATTGATGTGGGGCAGATTTCCATTGTGGGGCCCACTTCTCGTCAGACGTCTACCATTAGATGTGTGTTTTACCATTGTGGGTCAAGTGCTTTATGACTTTACTCTGAAATTTCGAACCAAGTGACATTCTATGGGCTTTTCCCTTACTCCACTACACTATTTGTAGAAAAGCCTCCTTTCTTTAAAGTAATTATCATAATGATAAACCCCCAATTTTTTATTGAAATGTTAAAAAATTCCTAAACGTCTTAAAACTTCTCTCCAACAAGTAGTGACTAGAATTCGTTGACCTCTACCGTGAAAAGACCAAAACCCCCTTGCTAAGAGCTTCTTAGCGCTGAAGAATATATTTACTAGTAACTGTTGGGAAAGGTAGCGTAGAGAAAATACCTGCAATCAACGAATCTATCACAATGAACAATCCTAAGCACACCATCAAGCAATCACAAACAAGAGCACAACAGTTTTACATGATTCGGCAACCTTGCCTACATCATCGGAGAAAAGAACTCATCTATCATGATCTAATTTCAATCCCTTGGGATCTAGTAGAAGCCACCTTAAGATGAACCAGCAATATCTTTACATACCATACTGAATGGTACGTTGTTACACCAATGGCACAATTTTCTTTCTTCAATGTCCCAACATATGTAGTGACTTTTGCTGAAGTTGGCTTTAGTGGGGTTTCTTGCCACCATATTTTAAACTTCTCATAGCAGGCATTAGCAATAAGTCACAAATTGAGGCTCCTTGACACTATTTGCACTATCATTCTATTATTCTGTTGTTTTTATTTTAGTTGGAGAGATATATGTACTTTTTGGGCAAATCTCAAATAGATAGTTGAGCCTGCATGGATGTACCAATTTGTTTGCAAGTGGAGTTTCACCCTCTTTTGTTCTCTTTTAAATGGTACTGATGTGTTTTTCCTTGTTGTCATAATGCCCCCAATTAGGTCCTAGTGAATATCCAATATTGTTTCATAGTCCAGAACCTATTAGTTCATGAGGCCTCTAAAGCAAATGGGCACACTTGATTTCAGTTGGAGAATCAATAATCAGGTCACATCCTAGCTTTGGTTGTTGATGGACTAAAGTACACCCACTTGTTTTCAGTTGGAGAATCAATATTGTTTCAACGACTTGTTAATTTAGTTAAAAGGTATCCTCTGATTTATAAAACTACAGTTTGCAATCTGCATACGCCTTCAATTGAGAATCAAAGATTGGAAAATTCATTATAAATGAGCCAAAATATATCAATATAATTGAAATAATATTCAACTAACTTAAGAGAAAAAAAAAATTCTGGGCCAAGAGCTATTTAGTTTAGAAAAGGGCGCAAAATCTATGTACACATATGTAATAGTATGCTAAATTATTTTCATTGTTTGAATTCCTTGAGTATAGATTTTTTCACATAGGCATTATAAACAAGAAAAACGATGGAAGTCAATATCTCTGTTTTAATTGCATTTTGTATTTCCACAGTATACATCTTGATTGATATACAAAGATACATTTTAATTATGAAAAGCATGTTAAGTATTGGGAATCACCATTAGATTATGTATTACTCTCTCTGTGAGGGTTGATGAAGTTGGACTAACTAGACTTCTTTAAACAAGTAATCAATTTCTCTCTGATGCTTGCCTTGTTCTATTTGGATCCTCTCTTTGAGGCCAACAAGGATTAAAAATCTTGATAATTGATCAATATTAGTTTCTTCTCTTAAGAATTCAAATATTATTGGTAGGCCTCTCTATTTTATTAGAGTTTTTTTTATTGTAGGATTGGACTTAAGAAAGTTGGTTTATTCAAAGTATCAGGTTTAATACACAATGGAAGGTGTCAGTTTAACTTCAACTCTTTCCTCGAATTTATTTATGATGCTAATGCCTCCATTATATGTTTTGAACTTGTAATATTGATCATTCAATATATATATATATATTGGCCTACTTTTTTTTAACTTATATCACTTTTAACATATTCATAATTAGTCATTCAAATGCATCATGACATAATCACAGAAAAGACGATTTATCTCTGCCGTTGTTGCTTCTGTAGTCATGTGTTGTCAGTCGGCCTTTATTGTTGTTACCTTTAGAAGAGGAGCAACCTAAGCGGCAACGTCGTATTTCATCTTTGTCGGGCAAAGTATGGGTAAAAGAGTTACTGTCTAGCATGGGTCCTCATTGCCAGGAGAACCTACGTATAGTTCTGACTATTTTATAAAATTACGTTACACGCTGATACAACTGGGACTTCTTGAAAACACGCGTGTAATGTCCGTGGATGAGCAATTAGCAATGTTTCTATATACCTTGGCACATAATGTAACTAATAGAGTCACTGCTAATCGGTTTAAGTATTCAGGAGCTACTGTTAGTCGATATTTCCATAAGGTATTAGATGCAATCTGCAAGCTCTACCCCTATCATGTGCAAGTTCCAGAAAATGTCTCAACTCCATTACAAATTAGGACAAATAAGAGATTCTATCCATATTTTAAGTTTAGTTCATTCAATAGTTTTCATTCATTTTTTCATGTCAAAGTAAAAGTAGGTTCTTCAGAGATTTTTATTATCCAAAACTTGTTCATTCACTGAATAGGATTGCATAGGTGTAATAGATGGTACGCATGTACCCGCACATGTGCCAATTGCAAAGCAAGCCAAATATCGAAATAGGCAAAGGTAGCTATCTTAAAATTGTCTGATGCTAAGTGAATTTGATATATTATTTCACTATGTATTTGTGGGATGGGAAGAATTTGCAACAGATGCTACTGTATTTTTCACTGCACTAAACAGAGGTGATAAACTCACTATAATAAATTACATCTTTACTGACACTTTTTACCAACACAACCCAAAATGCATTGGTCAAAGGTACCTTTTGCTAACGCAAATAAGGATGTGTTGGGAACAGTCAAAGGGGGAAATATTTGCGTTGGTAGAAGTACCCTTTTGCCAATGCAATAATATGTGTTGGTAAAGATTACCATTTACCAATACAAAAGAGAATGTGTTGGAAAAAGTCACAGGGGAGCATACTTTTGCCAACGAAGTATTATTTGTATTAGTGAATATACCCTTTTGCCAACGTAATAAAATATGCATTGGCAAAGGTTATCTTTCATCAACACAAATTGAGAATGTATTGGAAAAAGTCAAAAGTGGGGATTACTTTTTCCAACGGATTATTATTTGCGTTGGCGAAAGTACCATTATTCCAACGTGATAAACTATATATGTTCGTAAATGTTACCTTTTACCAACGTATCAAATAATGTGTTGGAAAAGGTCCTAAGAATCGATAATCTTGCCAACAGAATAATGTGTGTTGATAAACAAGATACTTATTCCAACGAATAAAAGAATGTATTGGTGAAATGTGGAGATAATGTATACCTTTGCTAAAACAATACGGGATGTGTTGGCACAAGTCCAAAAAATGGTGCTAGAAATACACCCCCCCCCCCCCCCCCCCCCCCCAAAACAAAAAAAAAAAACAAAAAAAGCCTTATAAACAAAAAGTAGTTGTTTTTTTAATTCTAAACCTATTATCCATTCTTATGACCAATCAAGATCTCTTTTCTTAGAAGAGAGACATCACTTACAAGTTTATGTTCTCTCCCTCCATTTTCTCTTCAATTCCAAGTGATTATATCCCACAACATTTAGGCATGTAAAACCACATGTACAGTTTTAAGAACTTGATTATATCCCACAATTCTCAACTCTTGTTTAATGAAAAACAACTTACTCTTTTGTGGGAAAAATTATTAACATAAACAATGGCTTTAAGCACTTGTTGAAGGTGGTAAATACCATAGGCACACTTGTTTTGTTTAACCTAAAAACTTGAGGAAAAAAAAACCAAATTTTATTACAAGAAAAGGTTGGTTTTTAGTGGTAATCTTTTTAGCGACAATTTAATTTTTGCCACTAAAAATACCCATTGAGTGGCAAAAATCTGATATTGCCACTAAATGTATTAAAATGGCAACATTTAGTGATAACTCATATACAGCTGATAAGATTCGCCACTAATTCCATGTAGGAGTTTTAGCTCCATGGGATTTTGGAGGGAAAGAGATTTAATGGCGATTTTTGTTTTTTTGGCCAGTAATTGGTGTAGGATTTTAGTGACAACTTGTGGTTTCATTACTAATTGCTTAAACATCTTATTTTTCCTTGGAATTTTTTTTTGCCACTTTATGTTCTAATTTTTGTGACATTTTTATGTTGCTACTAAAGAGATACCAGAAGAAATGTGGCTTCTAGTCATGATTTGTTTAGCCACAATTTAAATTTGGTGGCTAAAATCTCACCTTTAGTGGCGAAATTTGATGTTGCCACTTAAGGTAATATGGTGGCCACATTTAGTGGCAACTTATATATCACAACGAAAACTCATTTACTAGGGATAGAAATTTGGTGGCGAGTTTTAATTTTTTTGCCACTTATGGTCTAGGATTTTAGTGACAATTTTTTATTTTCTTGGCTAATTGCTTAGATTATTATATTTAACTGTAATGTGTTTTTTGCCTCTGTGTTGGTTGACTTTTACAACAACTTTATATTGCTGCAAAATATATACCATTGGAAAGTTGGCTTTCAGTGGTGATTATTTTAGTCACTATTTTTTTTTTTTTGGCACTAAAAGCTCACTTTTAGTGGCAAAATTTCCAATTAACCATAAAAGGAATTTCACATTTAGTGGTACCTCATGTGTCATGGTTAAAGGTGATTTTAGAGGAAAAGAGAATTAGTGTCAAGTTTTAATCTTTCACAACAAATGGTCTAGAATTTTAGTTGCAACCTTTTTTTATCGCTAATTGATTAGGTGCCTTATTTATAGCTACACTATTTTTATGGGGTATTGTCAAATCTTACTTTGAATGGAGTGGCTCCAACGATATGGTTGATCACACACTACTAGAGATACCGACAAAGTCTTCTAGGAGTATCGACAAGCCTTAAAATAAAGTTGGGTTGAGATTTGACCTAAAAACAAGAAAAAAAACTAATGAGTGAACTCGACGGCGTTGGAAAACTAGGCATGTGATTGAAACACATGCAGAGCTTCATATTTGGATCCACCATATTTCTTACACCAAGATATGGATGAAAATTATCAGTAGATTCCAAAAACCGATACCTCAAGTTTGTTGTTTGTTTTATTTATTGTGGTGTGAAAAATTTTTAACCACAAAAACTTTTGGATAAACATAAAAAATAATCAAGAATATTGTAAAATGCTAGACAATGAATTTTGTTTCCATTAGTAATAACTATAAAGCACAATGTTGAGCCCCAAAGTCATACCAACGTATATCATTGTTTAATCTTTAGCAATTTAATTTGCTCATTTTCTAGTGTTAGATTTTTTTTGCCCATCTTTTTAACTTACATGTCTATTAATGCAACCCACATTGCCTATAAGAACACTTGAACTTTTTCTTAATAATTTATTGATTTTTTTTAATAAATGATCAATATATCATTGGACCCATATCCTATAGGATGGAATTCTATTTGAGGGTCTATTGGGGGCATTTTGTTATGAGTGATTTAGGGCTTGTTTGGCAAATCTTATCTGTATAAAACAAATCTACATGAAATAGATTTGTTTCAAATGGCCCGGATTGAAATAAACATTTAAAAATATGTTTGTCTACTTAAACACAAAAATGAATCAAACAAGGTTTTTTTTTCAATGGTCGAAGGATTTTTGTGAATCACTAGAAATCCATAAGGAATCAAACGTTGAAAATTGACCACATTGTTGTGCTTAGCCTAACAAAGAGAATTAGCAATTTGGATCTTACGTTTGGGGCCCATAGACTATGTAAATTAGATGTAACAGTTTGGAGTTCTTTGCAAATTTATCAAAAATATGATAATTCAACAGCTGAAATTTAAATTGATATTAGTGTTCAACCTACCAAATATATCCAACGTTTGGATTGTGATTTATGGTCGTAGAATTTTGAAAAAAAGTATTGCTTGGGAGATATACAAAACCGAGCATATATTATATGGGACATCAACAGGCTACATTTTTAAGGGAAGTTCTCGAGATCTACAAGGAATTTGAGGGTGATTTTTGACTTCCTAGCCATTTTTATCCTTCTAGATAAGATTATGATTCGGATTGTGATTATGGGGCCCACAAAATTCAGAAATTTACATCCAATGGTCTACAGGTTTTTTTTTCTTTTTGCATAGATCTTGAGATCTAGACAAGATCAACAGCTAAAATTTGAACCACTAGCCGTTCTTGGCCTTCTTAACATCACCAACGGATTGGGATGTCATTTAGGGTCTCAGAATTTAAAAGAGAAAATTAAAAAAACGGTGATGGCAAAGTCACGCTCAAAATACAGTGCATCCGCACCTCTACCCGCTTAAGATGCCTTCCTCTATTTGAATTCTGCTAAAATTTTGGGTTACCCAATATAGAGGTAAAACCTCTTTATGAGGTTTGAAGTGGAGAATCTTAGTATGGTTACCAAACTCTCTATTTGCGTTTCAAAACCTCTCTAAGATAATAAAAGCCCAAAAATAGACTTGCCAAATGGGCATTAGTCTTTTTATAAGTTGATTCTATTACAGAAGTATAGTTATAAATCCAAATTGGATACCCCAAGAAATTATGATTAACTACTATAAAGCATTTGAATTTTGTCTTTTTTTATATTTTTAATTCAGTTGACTTAATAAGTGATAAATAAATGATGGGCAAGATTTTGGTTTGATTAAAACCTATTGAGGGCCCACAGCAAGAGGGAGGATTTATTTTTTGTAACTTAGATTTTTATAAGTAAGCCTATTGTAAATTATTCCAATTAAAAAAATAATGTGGGACCACTAAAAAAAGGGCAAATTCTCTAATGACTTGGTAATTGCATCATATATATATATATTTTATTCAGATGACTTACAAATATCAAATCTGATTGACCCAATTTTAATTTGATTAAAATTGATTGAGGGTCCACACCAAGAGGGGCATTTATTTTTAATGACATTCTAAGTGGGGCCATGCGGCAAAATACTTCAGTTCACAAAATAACTTAGGTTCCACAAAAAATGACGGATAAATTGTTAACCACAGTCTTGTGCAGCAATCACAAGCCCCCAAAATATTACATTTGGCGCCTTAGACTCATATAAGCTCCCGCCATAACACTTTACCCAAATCGTAAATGGATGAAAGCCCCCTGTACCACGGTTTCTTGCTGCGTATAGCCCGTTCTCTAAATCGATCTGTGTCTGCCCAAATCACGAAGGGGAAATCTCAAATCTTTGCTCCGATCCAAAGCCCCGGTCCCTAGCTACCATCCTTTCTCTTTCTTGGTAACGCTCTCTATCTCTCTGTTCTTGATTTCGTTAAAGGGTTTTTCAATTTTAATGGGATTTGTAAGGATGGGGGATCAAGAAAAATGGCAACATCGGCATAACAGATTTTGTCTTCCCCTAAGAACTGTATGAAGGTCGAGGGTGTTTTTAACATAATAACATGTATCCCGTATAGAACTGTCAATTAATTCAAGGTTTGAAAAGGGTTCTTACAATAGTTGCTGGAAACTTTTTAGTATGAATAGATGACCTGTGGCCTTTGTCCTAAATTTTTGAGTTACCCATGAAAAGCTTTTTGTTTATAATACTTCCAGTATGTGCATATGACCTCTAGATTAAGGATTCTCTTTATCTTGTCGCTATTGTAAACACTCTACTTTGTGTAACTTCCATGTGGTTGCATCATATTCGCTCTAATGGAGACCTATGCTATTTATTTTGACTATTAAATTTGATGGGCATGATCCATTGGATATGTATATACACCTGTTTGGGGAAACAAATTATTTCTCTAAAAGCTCCGCAAGTCTTTTATCCCTGCCTGAAACTATCCATACAAAATACCACCATATCAGTTGCTTTTAACTTTGCCTTTCTTCTAAGTTCATGCTGAAAGTTAAACTAGAAGTCATGTACGTTCTAAAAAGTGGAAACAGGTTTGATGTGTAGTGCTTTCACTGAGGTGAGAGAGCTGGTACTAGAGTAGGATATTCTACCAATGAAAGTTTTTCTTTTCTTTTGCAAGTTTTTAATAAGATTGGTTATCTATTTATTATTTTTGGCCAACTACAGAGTACACTGTAATGGGTATTTGCTATTAACGGCAGCTGGATTTTCAGATCAAGGTAACCCTGAATTCATTTTGATTTCTTTCATCCCTCTGGGGCAGAATTGGATAAGACAATTGCTCCAAAGGTGGTTTTGTATTAAGGGAAAAAGGAGTGAAGAAATCAAATGCAGAGAATTTATGGCTTATGAGTGGTCTCCACATCGATTATATTAATTATTTGTTCAGGTGGCCAGAATTGGAGTTCTTGTGCATATCTGATCCTTCATCCACCCATGCCATGGGATTCCAAAACCCATCCATCCCATCATATATTATAGGAAATCCAATATGAGAAGAGGTGCACAATCCCAATAGAACAAATGGATACTAGGTAACAAGAGCATCATACCAGAATTAACAGAAAACAAAACACACCAATCAACATCCTACTAAATACAATCAAAGAAAGGAATAGCCATATCCTCCGCTGGTTTGGCCAGTGAATCTACTATACTTTTACCTCTTACAGCTTATGTCATAGATTCTTCTAACTGCAACATAGAAATCACACCGGACCTTTCACCTGCTATGACAAATCTGTTATCCACCTACTATGACAAGGCTGTAGGTGTCAACAAATTCTCAAAAATATTCATTTAGTCCAATAATATCTCTTCTACTATGGTACAGAGAATCAGAACAACCCATACCCACTTTGCAAATGGCCAAAACCACATATTTGCATAGAGGAAAATGGCTAAATCATAATCCTTTCTTCCATAATTTCCTTGCTTTGATAAATCAGAAACTGAGCATGAAATGTCCTCCCTAGTGAGATTCACCCCTTTACCTCTTATATAGATGGTCCAATTAGTGTGTTTACATGGCTAAGAAACATATAGAATGACAGTTTACATGCAGTTTTCACAGTTCGTTCATGTCTGTAAGTCTATTATCTTCTTTGAATGACTTGTGTTGATTAATTGAAAAATACCATATCTCAGTACACTATCTTAACCAATATGAGCTATGTAAGTTATATGATATTTTTGCTTTGACTATATATTCTTGATGTTCACTGAAACCAAATGATGACAAGAACAGATGTGGCATGCTATGAGGGTAAGTCATTTAAATTAAGAATGCCGTGTCTTAAATTGTAAAATTATAATTATATTTAATGTTACTACATTGCATCTATGTTTACTTACTCATATAATATTGTGCAACAAGAGTTTTCTCTCCAAGAGGAAGCGCATATGCAAGAAGCTATACATTAGCTGCTAAATCGCTAATACAGAGACTATTGGCATAGGCTGCATAAGGATCATTATTCCAAGTATGAAACAAATAAAATGAGATTGGAGAATCCCCCCACAGATGTAAGGCAAGATGTCTGGGTTGATCCTGTTACGTATTTTGGATATGAAGACATTCAAGGTATGCATGTTAATTTTCAGCTTAAGTCGTTTACCCCTTTTAATCTATCATTTATGCTTGTATTGCTTATAATTTGTGGTTCCTAAATGCATAAAATGAGCAAGATAAACAAGGAGAATCGGGAAGCAGAAAATCTGAAGTATTGAGGAGAATTCAAAGAAACTTCATGAGTTAGGGTAAAATAGAGCGACAGATTTGATGTTTAGTTCGATTAGGGAGACCAAGAGTACATGCGAAAGGGAGGGAGAGAGAATTAGGTCAGTGGCGAGTGATGATGATGAGGAGTATATACCACCCGACGGTGAGGAAAGGCAAAGTTCTTCCAGCGAAGATACTAGTAGTTACAAGGATGACGAGTCTCCTAGGTCTCAGGCATTGAAGGTAATATGTGCCTCAAATATGTTTTCTGTTTTTTGTTTGTAATCACAACTGCATATATATCAAGTTGCTTTCAAATATATCAAGTTGTTTCCAATTATTGACTCATGTACTAATACTTCATTTTTCTATTAAGCCGGGTCAAACATATAGCCTCGTGGTCAAAAAAGAGAGGTAGGGGTCAATCATGCGGAAGGCACGCCCATGGTTCATCTTCAGCACAATCATCACTGATAGATGTTGATTATGTGGAGAGCATGTGATGCAGGACAGTATGAAATCTATTCTAATATGAAGAGATCAAATTTGAATTAACAATTAAAATTTAGTCATAAGCAATCCAAGTAATTAAGAGAGGTTTAGAATAAGAAAGGGGCCCATGTTTTTTATTTATATATTTAATAAAAGAGGGGTCTGCAACTCAAAGCACAAAGGGAAGTGCCTTGGGATTCGTGCGCACATCCCATGATCACAAAACCCAAGGGAATTGACGCAAGTTGTTTCTTTATTATTTTCTTTTGTTTTCTTAGTTGTGATGATGTCATCTTTAGGGTTATATTAAAGACCTCTCTTGTATTCTTTTGCTTATGCTATGTTTATTGAATGGAAAAAGAAGTTTTTCTTCTTCTTCCTTGAGCCTCTTGAGTCTACCTTTCTTTAGAAATTTCTTCTAACGCTTCCGAATCGGAGTTTGGTGAGAGTCCAATAAAGGTATCAATATCTCTTTCACTTTTTTTTCTTTTCAAGAGCACTTTTAGGTACTCCTACTTAGATCTATAGCCATCCTAGTATCTGCATCAGATCTAATCTACCCAGATTTGAACTATATAGATCTAGAATTTCCTGGTAATCAAACGTCAGATTTGAACCATAAACCATTTTAGGTCTGAAATTTATTTCAGATATGAACTTTTGTTAGATCTGGATCTCTTCTAGGTCTGAAAATACTAAATTTGAATTTTTTCATCATAGTTCCTCCCTTTAGACCATTCAAAAACATTGGATGTGTACTACTGGCCTTAAGCAATCTGAAAGTTCTATTTTCCATTAAGATCTTATTATTTTATATACTAAGAAAGGGCTTACTGCAGGATCTAAGGGATCATTTTGGATCGTGGATTTATTTATTTACTAGAAATTCAATGTTCAACTTACTTAGATTGCTTATGATTGAATTTAAATTGTTAATTCAAATCTGATCTCTTCATATAAGAATAGATCTCATACTGTCTTGCATCAGCATCCCTGTGGTAGCTACAATTAATCAAGTCCCACGACCCACCCCGCCTGACCAGATGACCAGTCCACTTACTGTTGGTAGCAGCATGGGTAAGAAATATATGGCTTCATATATACATAACGAATTTTCCTTACTTTAATATTTTTTGTAAACTAATTCAAATTAAATTATTGTCTTAATAGCACTAGTCCCAGAATTAATGCGTGGATGGGGTGTGTTCTGGGGTTTGAGCACGGATAAATTTAAGAAATAACTCGGTCATGCCATTCTAGTTAAGATTAACTTTGAGCAAAATGAAATAGTGAGGTTTTGGACCCCTTCTTGGCGAGTGCTCTTGGAGAATGAATTCGAACTTTTGTACCACTCCAAGATATTAAGTTCACAAAACTTGATAGTAGGTTAATGGCGCCAATTATTTAGAGCATTTTGGTAATTTCTATAGCATATACGTTCCAAACATGTTATGTATGATTTTAGTTGGGGTAATTTTGTTGTTTCTAATTGCAACAAACCTTTGACTTTAGGAATTACACAAACAATGAGTTGGTGAGGAGTATCATTTGACAAAAGTTACCAGAAACTATTGAAGTATTGGTAAAGCATCTTGGCCAAACGGTATGTCACGCCCCGATTACGGGAATTGGGGTTATAATGGGCCCCATGGGATGTGTATACGTAATCCCATAATAATCTGTGCATGTGACACACACACATAAATCACTACAAGGGAGATTTCATAGGAACGTGTAGAGAAGTTTCTCTAATACATAAATTACATTCAATAGTAAGTGGAAGCCTGTATAATACATCTTTAATGATCATAAGCAATAACAACAGAAACATCATCTATTTCATAAACAAATCTGGAGTCTGTACTAAACCATCCACGTTTATATGACAATAGTTACTTAAACATAATTAAAAATCCAAAAGTGTATATGTGTCTATCAAATCATAGACACTCAACAAATATCCCATGGTCGCTCTTCGTAGGACGACTAACAGAAGACGTTTGTATTACACTCATTTAGTTGCCGAGGTTCAGTACCTGTAACACCAAGGATAACACTGTTAACATAATGGTTGAGTAAGTATATGAAGATATATAAGACCATCATGTTGTATCGAATGAATTAAAAAAAATATATTGATTAAAAGAAGGCAATGATCGTCCACTAGGCATGTTGTGCATGAGTAAACATATGTAACGAATCATAAACATGATATCATACATGTTAATTGGTAACCATGAGGCTATATTCTCCCAAGAGAGCATATCATCTAGAGAGAGCGTACATATGCTAGGGGATTAGACTGGCTTCTTGAGGAGCGCCGACAACTCTTCCGTGGACTGTTGCAGTAACGACATAAGGGGCACCCAAATTCGGTCTCGTCGAACTTAATAAAGGTATAAGCTAAGTGGTGCCGACTCGACATACCAAGACCGACTCAATTCATATTTTTCATACATTTTAGTCATACTTATCATATCGTACATAAAGGAGTTTGATCTTAAGATCACATTCATTCATAGGAATCAGAATTAACAATTATCTAATAATCAATTAGCGCATACTTAATTGAGCTACATTACGTTCAGGGCATAGTTTCTTAATAATATGAATGCATTTAGATTGAGTAAGCATCAAGGATAATTACTAGCCAGCTCTATGCTACATAATCCATGATCCCGAGGGCATTCAACACAATGTATTCATGAAACGTCTGGTGTCATTGTATTACCAAATCTTGTCGTTAAATTGTGTATGAAAAAGATACCTCTTTTTATACCAACACCTATGATGTGACATCGGAAATTCATCCAGAAAATCAAAGGGGATAAGTGACAGTTCTACACTCGTCCTCCTTATCATTTGATCACCATTGGGCTCATTTAGTTAGAAAGAATGTGCCATCACTAAAGCCCTACAAGGTCATTGGAAATTCCTACTATCCTAAGTTCATAGTGTTCTTACGGTTTAGCCGCATACATGTTACGGCTTAGCCGAGTGGCTCAGGTTTCCTCCTTAATTTCATATATATTTACAGTTCAACCATATGTTGACCCGCGGCTTAGCTGTGCTAAGCCTACGGTTAGGGTTTATGGCTAGGTTATAGCTTAGTCATAGCAGAATTCACGGCATAGCTGTGTGTCATACGTAGGGAAATTTTAGGTTTTGGGGCTTTTTGGAAGGTTCACTGTAGAATAGTTTACGGCTTGGTCACGGGGTGGTTACGGCTTCTCCAAGGGTTAACTGAAGTACAAAATTGGGTTTTGGTACTCTCGGGGCTTTGAGCCGTACACATTTACGGCTTAGTCGTAGTTTCACCGTAAGCTTCAGAAATCCTAAAATTGATTCTGAAGCTTGAGTTCAATACAGAACTTTAAAGTGTGGAGGTTAAGTGGGCTTTATATAACTTTCAAAATGTCACTAAGGGTAGTTCAAGGCTCACACAACATCCACATTACCTATTCATTCTCTAATTTATTCAATTAAACATATGTTCATACTTCAATCAAAGAAAAAGGAGCTATAGCTTAAGATTTGAAATAGTCAATCCAAGAGCCAACAAATAAACATGCATGCAGCACTATATATACTCTAATACTTGCCTTAACACAATGCTGGACCCTACTCAACTCCTCCTTAGTGTGTGATTAGGGAAAATCTTCAATGAAAGGTGGGTTCTCTACATAAAAAACATGTAAACAGTGAATGTAGTGCAGAATGCATGTATGTTGTGTAATTGAGTCTTATTGACTCTATCAAGCCCAAAGAATTGAAATATAGGTTAAGTCTTCACCTTAGGGAGTCATAACTCGAAGGAGATGGTGATTCCTAAAGAAAACGTGCACAAGGGAGGAAGAATAAGAGGGGTGGAAGCTATTCCTATGGCATGCAAGGCCTCCGATCCTTGTTTCTAGCTATAAGGTGAACTGAAGATGAAGAAAAGTGAAGAGAGGGAATGGCTCCAACGAACACAGGGAGAAGAAGAAGAAGACGTTGGGTTCTCCTTTTAAAAGAAAGTTTTCTTGGTGATTACATGCAAGTCCAAGTTTTTAGAATAATTACAGTTTAGGTCACATGAACTCAATTGGGCCAAGATGGGTCCGAATCAAATTGAGCCCAACATAAAAGATGGTCTACACAAAAAATTACACAAGATGCAACTAATGAGATGTCAATATAATGCAGGATCATACTATAAAAAGGTCCTTAACTACCTAGGTAAAGTCCAAACCCCAACTACCTATCCAACTGAGATCCACTAATACTAAGAACAAAATGAATTAAGACCAAAATACACGTATTAATAGGAAATAAAGTTTAATTAATATAAATTATACTTAAATCGGGTCGAGACCTTATACGGTACCTTGCGCTTAAGGATGAATAAGTGGCCGACCTCAAGAGTATTAAAGATCCTCCTTGTAAACTAGATGATTGAGTATGGATGATTGAGAATGTGTGGGAGAATAATGCCAAGTGGAAGGTATATAGCCTAGGCCTGCTTTGTAATTTATATAAACGTACATAAATTGTCAATCTTTTAATTCCAATTCTCATTTTATATACACATCTCGTTAGTTGGTTATATTTCCCTTGCAAAAAAAGTCCGAGAATGGGAAGATTGCTCAAGCTGCCCTGAAATACAATCATATGAGTGGCTCTTGATCGTTTGCATCCCGAGCTGATATTACTGTGCTTGTATGTTTAAAAATTCTTACAATATTATTATGAATTTCAGTATTTAATTAGAAAATTTTGTTTATCAAATGAAACAATAGACAACAGAGAGTGGTGTACAACAGTCTATGCCGGATAGATTCGTAGACATCCACAAACGTCATAAAAATGGCGGTGTGTGAATAAACAATATTGCTGAGCAATGTCATGTATGTATACCTAACTCATTTGCAATTAAACACCAAAAACTGCATTTGTACATAGCTACAAGTTAATGTATTTGAAATTGACAGGCTACAATGGTGGAAAGGATTACCTCACAGTCATAGTAGATGTTCTAAATCTGCTGATTGAGATGCTGGATTCTCAGGAAGTGCTTGGAAAGAGGTCGACCTACAATTTGGGATATGGGATTCACAAAACCTATTCATTTTTTACACAGTCTCGAGCATCTGATGCTGAGTTAATCGCTCTACGCTAGAAGGTTACCAAATATAAGAGTCAAATGTCGGGAGTTCAAAACCTTTTGCTAATGTTGGATGAAAAAGCAGGGATAGATCCATCTAACGTGCCGTTATTTAGTCCAGCAAGAGATAGTGAAGATGGCGCATCGATTAGAGGGCACAATGCGACTTCTCTTGTTTAGCATTCGGTTTTGCAGCAGGCAATCTTCTATTTTGATATATCTACTTTAATGTTTTTTGATTTTTGGATATTTGAAAACATTTGTTGTTTATTAAGTAGGACATATGTTTTGAAGTTTATGTTGACTATTTAAATATAAATGTTTTATTTATGTGTAATATTTCATATTTTGGATTTGTATTTATTGTGCTGTTAATGCGTTGGAATGGGATATATATAGGTGTAAACAGGTTACCGAAATATATTTTTCAAAATTGAAAAAAAATTGAGATTACTTTTGCCAACACAATTTGTGTGTTGCCAAAGAATTTGCCAACGCATTTTTGCTTTGGCGAGAATTGTTTTGCCAATTTTTTTCCAACTTTTGCCAACACCATAGTGCGCTGGTAAAGTTCAACTTTTGACAATATTTTGTTTTGTGTTGGCAAAAGTTTATTTACTAATCTGTTTTCCTACTTTTTTCAACACTCGTTTGTGTTGATAAAGATCAACTTTTACCAACATTTTTAATTTATGTTCGCAAAAGTTGCTTTACCAACATGTTATTCTTAATTTTGCCAATACTATTTTGCGTTAGTAAAGATCAAAGTTTGCCAACGTTTTTTGTTTGCGTTGGCCAAAGGTGCTCCCCATATATTTTTACCAACACTTTTCCAATGCATTTTTTTGGGTTGGTAAAGTGTATTGCTGACGTTTGTTGACTTTTTATTGTGCGTTGACAAAAGTGAGTTTAAAAGTGAGTTTTGTTTTAGTGACTAGTAGTGCCAGATGGTAAAAAAACCAAATAAATAGTTTTTATATGCATAGTTCATATGTATCTGTGTACTTAATTGAATTCTGATTTAGTTTTACTTAATTATCTTGCAAATGTATATAACTATTATCTAGTGGATGGTCGTTATGGTAATGCCCCAGGATTCTTGACACTATATGGAAGTATGCGTTACCATCTAAGAGAATTTGAGAAATGCCCTTCAATGAATTCTAAAGAGCTTTTTAATTTACGATACTCCTCATTGCAAACCACCATAGAATGTGTGTTTGGAGTTATAAAAAATCGATTTCCAATTTTACACATACCACATGTGTATTTGTTGGCCACTCAACGAGATATTTTCATTGCGTCTTGTGTTCTCCATAATCATATAGTTATGCACAGTGTAGGAAATTAAATGCTTGAAACTATCTCTACGGCGACGAGAATTAGAGCTGATCCACCATTGATAAAGAAAAGAAATTCAAGAACAATCACAAGTTCAAATAGAGATTCGTGGCATGCATTTCGGGGCTCCAAAACTGAGCAAATGTGGAATGATTATGACCAACAATTACAAGAAAATAATCAACATCGGTGATTTATGTTACTTAGAAGAGAATTTTGATCAACTAAATGGCTTATGAATCACAATCTTATTGTCATTGACTCTAGCGTTGGCGATTTTCATGCATTTAGTTGTTTTTGACATGGGCTGCATTTTTTTTTATGCATTCAAATTGTTATCTCCTAATGTATAGTTGTTATCAAAGAAAAAAAAATACTTTTTTGTGTATAATTTTCTTGGCATTTTTAATGACATATAAAATGGCATGTTATTTATCAATTTCTTATTCAAATAGTGAAATAATTGTCATTTATATATAATTAGGGTTGTAGAGAAAAGATAATTTTAAATATGATGCAAGAGCTGAAAGGGTTTTAATGGATACACTTTTAGAAATAAAGCTTGCTGGAACAAAATTTGAAAAATACTTCAATAATGCTTATTGGTTTGAAGCTATAACAAAGGTAAAGGACAAAACTGGATTAGAACTCACCATAAACAATGTGAAAAACAAGTACAAAAATTGGCAGATATGATACAGAGAAATTAGACAACTTTTTAGCATGTTTGGATTCGGATGAGATAAAACACTAAAGATGGTAACTGCCCCAGATGACGTTTGGGATACCTTGAAGCAGGTAAATTATCACATATTATGTACTTAATTACATATTTTTTTCATCTTTTTTGCTTTTTATGAATTGCATTCTAACTAATTGAGCTTGAGACAGGCCAAGAGTAAGTTTGCTTAATACCGGCATATGACTATAAGGTTCTATGAGGAAATCCATGATCTTATTTTTGATGACATTGCTGAGGGTGATATAACTCTTATTAGAACTGAAAGGAGCTAGATAAATGTTCAAGAAATGACCACTAATGATAAAACCTACAATGAAACTCAGGCACATGAGCTTGATGATATGAATGAGGCTAACTTTCCTCAGCCTAGTATAAATTTACCAAGGCGTGCATCCACCTCATTAGAACAAGTTGGCACAAATAGAGCAAGCAAGAAGAGGAAATCTCTTATAGTTGATAAAGCATTTGAAAAAATAGATAATGTTGCAAATGTTATTTATCCACTGGCAGAGCAAATGAATCCACATGATAACATAATTCTGAAGTTTACAACAGTTGTTATGTAGCTTGCAATTATACCACGACATCTAAAATACCAGTAATTGACTTCCTTGCTCATGATCGCATAAAGGCAGGGATTTTCATGAGTTTGGATTATGAATAAGCTGTAATGGTTGGACAATCATTTAACTCAAGGATCATCTAGTGGACACCCTTAAATCTAATGCAGAACTCTTCTCTTTTAATTTTACTAGTTATGAATGGTAGTATAACACATAATTATGGATGACTATATTACTACTTATTTTGTTCTTATGGTTGGATGTAGGAGAAATTTCTACTTTTGGATGACTGATTTGCTACTCTAGATGTGGATGGATATAAACAACTTTTCCATCTATGGATGATTATATTCGTTTTAGAGTATATTTGTGTGGTTTGATGCAATTGTATATACATTGGCAGATGAAGGATATGTGAATGGCATCTTATTATATTCATTTTGTTGTCCACTATGTTCATTTGTAGGTTCTTATTGATTGGTTAGGATTACTATACCCCATAGTGATGCGAGGCCACATGAAGGATTGATATTAAATGTGTTCATTGGTCAAATCCAAATTAAAAAATCTTTTTTTAATGACCTTTGTGCTTTTTACAACCCCTATGGTGAACAAGATAATGGTTTATATGCATAAATGGTGCAATCAGTGGGGTTTAAACATGTATGGTTGTTCTTTATCTTCTTCATTGTCAGTTTATATGACAAACATATCTTCAGGTGGGGCCCTTCTTAAGATGTCAATTTATTTGATTTTTTTTATCCAATTAGGAGATGAATGCAGCCCTCATCTAACAAAATATTGGGTTTCATATGGATGGTTAACTGTTATTATCATTTTTTTTGTTATTTAATTACGGTTAGAAATTCATAAATCCTTATATAGCAATGAAACGGGGAATTCGGATAATCTAGGAATTTAGAAATTCCCAGGCAGAATTTCAGGCATGAAAGTAACAAGGAATTCAGAAATGACAGAATTTAGTAGAATTTCAGAATTCCAACATTTAAAAATTCCATACAGCCACAAAATATGAATTTTAGGAATTCTAATAAAGAAATGTGCCCAGAGATGGATTTTCTCTCCTCCATAGACTCTAACTTTCCCTAGACCTTCTCTATACTAGGAGAAATGATAAAACTACCTAAACATTTTCCCCCCTCTTTCTATGATTTATCTTTTCCTCTTTCTTTACTAAACCTTTGGTTATTGCAACTTGTGTGGCCCACCTTTATATATACAATTCACCTTTACATATGTAAATGAAATTTTATAGAATGAACATATTGAGAGTGATTGTTCATATGATTAATTTTGACCAATGATAGGTGGGTCTCAAATAGGATGAATTGATTATTTATCTATTTGTTTTTTTTAATAAAAATCGGTCTTTTTCTATATCCAAAATGCACATTTTTTGGGTTCTAACACCAAAAATCACATTGATTGATAGATGGTGAATGAAAGGCCCATAAGATTTTAGTTGCTTGTCTTGGTTAGGGCCAATTTGATTGCATAAGAATAAATCTTAGAAATTTATAAAGAATTGCGTTACTACTAATTTCTTATCTTGAGCATAAAACAAGATTTGTTTATTTGCATAAAATTGAATCCTCAAGGATCAAAACAAATGAATTCATTATTGTTAAAATATAATTGAGCCAAACTATTATAATGGATATGAATTTTTAAAAATTTAAAGGAACCCATTCTGCCATGAAATATAGGACCAATTTGTTCACATGAAATTAAATTCGTATAAATTCAAAGGAACTCATTTTACCATAAAATCGCTTATCTTGAAAATTTATAACATATTTCTTTGCATGAATAGAATTTTTAGAAAACCAAAATAACCGACTTTATCATGAATCCCTTATCTTGAAAATAAAATTAACAAATTTTTTGTTTTCTTGGACTTGAATTCCAATGAAATGTTGTCGTAGTCTTTCCATTTTAAAAAAAATATATTGAAATAAAATCACAAAGTCATTCACACTTTCTTTGATTTGAAAATTGAGAATTTTAAATTTAACGTCTATTATAAACTGGGAATAACCACCTAATGGCCAAGTTCAAAATCTATTGAATATTTTGAAAACTACCAAACAACAACTATCTTGTAATATTGTTTTATTGTATAATGTTTTATTCAGTAAGTGTTTAAATCTAAAAGTATTTTATTCTATACATACCCAAATATTCTGTAAGATCTGAAATAATATAAGAACATGCATGTTAAATTACACTCTTCAATTACATAATAAAGATTTCTCAACCTATATATGCAGTAATACAAATTTAAATATTCTCATTAATTAAAATTTCAAATCCATTTAAAGAATGCATTCGACACTATGGGCATTTTAGCCCTAAAATAGTGTAATTATAGCTGTAGGAAAATATTTAAACTTTAGAAAGGAGGAGAAAAAGTCATTTTTAAAGATACGTTATGGGAAGAACCTCAACTTAATAATAGAAAGTTGCTAGAGTTTACTAGAGTTACAGATCACCGAAGCTTGAATAGTTAGAATTCCAATACAATTTTACATACAACTTTATCTTCAGATCCTATATCAACGTAGAGATAGCTCACCTCATGGCTTTTAATACCAGTCCTTCCCTCCTTACTAATGTATAATAGCAACACGAACTGGAGGAGGAGGAGGTATCCGAATTACGAAGTTACGTCCTCCACTGAGGCGAGGGGAAGGGGGTGTGATCCGGCTTGTCCTCTTGCTGGAACGCCACACATCATAGCCGTTAGGTTCTGGGGCATCCGATCTCCGACCATTAGAGCTCAATATCGGCTTTGATGTTTGGGGAACATGGGCTTCTTTAGCAGGAAGCATGCTGAGGAGAGAGACAAGGATAATGGCAAAAGATAACTTCATTGTATGGCTGTGCTTGTGTGTTTGTGAAGATGCATTTGTACAGCTAAATACACAGAAGATTGATTGAGACGTGATTGTGATGGACATAGGGAAGAGTCCGAATCCTCTGTTATTATTCCGCCCATCTAATTACATACTCGACCGTTCATCTCAAACAAATTCCATAAAAGAGCCCAATCTCCCCACTGCTCGGACGACCAAACCAATCCTCCAAAACAAAAACCAACACCTCATGAATCAAAGCAGAAATGCCAGGATCTCCACCGCCCACTACTCATCTGATCTCTACATCATAGGTTTGATGGGTTCAATCCTGACGCCGCCCCTAGTGATAAAATCCTCTTTATTAAATGCATGAGTTTGGGCCTGACATACTGCCAATGTCAAACTTAGGTAAAACATGGCCGAGCCGCTATTTTTAAAGTCGGCCCGGGCTAGGATATGCTTCAGTCCAGCCAATGTATGCCATGAACACCCTTGCCACCAATGTCATGGATTGGATCAATTGGGTTGGCCCTTCCTAAATTTTTTCTTAGGACTAATTTGTGTAGCATTTGTGGGGCCTCTTTTGTGGCGATGATTCTCTCACCACGCTCATAGAAAAATGAGATCCTCTCCATGAAAGGTGTTGTATTTTTCCGCCCACCAAAAAAACAAGAAAAGAAGCAAAATAGTCCAACGTTGATTTTGTTTAGATTGATTTTCTATACTTTACATTGTGGAAGACTCATAGAACAAATAAGTATTAACTCTTCATTTTTCCCTTGATTTGACTGTCAAAGCTTATCTACCACTACAAAATCAAACTAATATGGAAAACCTGGTTAGATTGCCAAATTTTGCCCAAAGAGACAAATGAGCTGTGGGCTTTTGTTGGGAATGAGTTTCACGCCTGACGAGTCGGGCCTCAACAAGGTAGGCCTTAGTCTAACCTGGCCCATGAACATCCTGAGGTGGAAGTTAGCTTCTGTAAGAGGTTAGTCTGAAGAATCTCTGTTTCCATTGCCTACTGACGGAAGTAAGGAGAAATGATTCAATATTGGTGAGAGAATGCTAGCTTCCCATGATGTGGGGCAGATTTGCATTGTGGGGCCACTTTTCATCATGATCTCTGCCATTGGATGGGTTTTTACCATTGTGGGTCTAAGTGCTTTATGACTTTACTTTGCCATTTCGAACCTACGCATATTCTGTGGGTTTTTAAATTTTTGTCAAAATTATAATGCTTCTATTTTTCCCATACCAGCTGGACTATTTGCAGAAAAACCTTGTTTCTTTAAAGTAATTATCATAAACTCCCATTTTTTAATCTCCCATTTTTTATTGAAATGTTCAAGAATTTCTAGACGTTTTGAAGCTTCTTTCGAAGTAGTTGTGACCAGAGTTCAGTGTCCTCTGTCGTGAAAAGACAAGAATTCCCTTGTTAAGAGCTCGTTAGCGCGGATAAATATATTGACAAGTAACAATGCTATAGTGCTTTAATATTATTTTATTTAGACCAAGTGTTTTTAAAGGTGAATCCCATATTTAACTCTACCAAGAAATAATTGATACAAGGATTTACTGATGATGACGATGACGATGACGATGACGACTCCTTATTTAATCATCCCCATTTTTGCATATGCAGTGGGAGAAAATTCGGTTATCATATTAGTGGGTTTTAGCCCTTCTTTTCTTCTAGTTTACCATTTACAGTCAAATAATGGATGCCTAAGATTGTTTATTGCGCGCTTTTACCTGATGGTCAATACAAATAATTAGAAGATGGGTTACACTCATACAGGATTCTTGCTAAAAAAAAGTTAGTTAGCATATATACCTAAGCATACATTCAATGTACACTGTTTAGGGACTTCTTGTTATCTCACCAGCAACTGGCTCTTGTCACCACAATCTCCCTTCCTAGACGCATAGGTGGGTGGTGTGCTATCGACCAATCCATTCAACTACATGTGGGTGCAGTTCTACAATAACTACTACATGTATAATGGTGAAATTAGCTAGTTCAAAGATACATAGGCTAAATGGACCACGCATGTTCCAATCACATAGTTCTTTTTGGGGCCATCCAGCAATCCCCCCCCCCACCGCAACAAACAATGGATTCATCCCAAGTGATAATCTAGTATCAGATTTCCTTCCAATTTTGAAGAACAATACCAAGTATGGAGGGGTCATTTGTGGTCTAAGTACTATTGTAAGATCCCAATCCCGAATGCAGGGCTAAATTCTTAATTAATCATGTTGTATCCCTAATTACTATCTTATTAGACTAATTGGATTGATTAAGTAGACCAATGGGATCAAGCATGAGATTCATCATGTTGCATCATCTCATCATGTCACTAACACTAATCCCCTAAGGCCTCACAAGACTAAGTTGTTTCTCTCAAGAGAACCCTTTGGCCCTTTATTGTAAATTTCTCAAAAGAGTGGGTGTGCTTGTAATTTTTAAAAGTTACCTTAGCTATAAAAGAGCCACTTCCCAAAGCAAGGAACCCTAGTACCTCTTGTGTAAAAACCCTAGCCTCCATCTCCCTATCTTGTCTCCCATCCTCATCCATCATAGAAAGAGAGTGAAAGAGTTAATCCACCCCATTAGGAAGCTCTAACATCATCTTCTCCATTCCTGTTCACCCTATCTAGTGTTTGTTAAAAGAAAAAAGACCTCATTTAGGTATTTGGTTAGAGAAGAAGCTTGCTAGCACATTTTCCAAGGTATAGACTCAATCTTTCTTAAAGTTTGTTTCATTGATTGCCAGAAAGAAGCTCTATTCATTTCTTGCATTTCATTATGCTTTTCTTTTCTCATGCATCTATACTTAGGAGTGAGATTTGATCAGAGATTTGAGGATTTCACCTCTTAAAGCTTATCTTTGGGCTAAGCACTCTACTAAGGCAAGTATAAATGAATCTTAGAGTGTATGCATATTTAGATCTTGATCTTACAAGTTAATCTTATGCTTATTGAGGTTCTAACAGCTCATTTAATGTTTTATGCTTAATGTAATGTCTTAAAATGAATGCTTGTGAATGAATAGTGCATTGGGGAAAATCCAATGATTGGAAATAATAGTTAAATGAATGAAAGAGAAATGGATGCTATGTGTTGAAATAAGGGATTTATAGTGATTTTATTGTAGGTGAATGTAAGGGTGAAATAAGAGAACTAAGTGGAAATCGAGAAATCTTGACTACAGAGATGAGCAAGCGCTCAAGCGCATACTCAAGTCTGCTCGAGCGCAACCTTGGAACATACTATTAAATTTCAATTTCTGTCAAAATAGGTGCTCAAGCTCAAGTGCGTACTCCTTTGTTTAGCCCGCTCGAGTGCATACTCAACCGCACTCGAGCTCGCTTGGTTGACAGGCCCAATTAGGTCCTTTTAAATGCAAAATTAATTCATATGGAGTCTAATCTCAATTAGACTACACTAACCTAATGCTTGTAAGTGATAATTAAGCTTACCATGGGGTCAAGCAAATCCATAGATTCTATGATTACTTTTATGACTTTATAGACTCTTACCTAAGGATACCTTTCATCACTGACACTTGACCAATAGAGAAATTAACACAACAAGAGAAGCGAAGAGCTGTCACCCTTTCTTGTTAGATATACTTAGTAGTTCTTAAGTCATGCCATTTGTGATTGGACATAAGGATCCAATGTTCATTTTATATACAATGCAATGCCAAGAAATGGTAGTACTTGACATTAGGAACCTTATGATCATCCAAGTTGGAAGGCTAGGGATATGGGCATTTTAGTATAGGATTTTCTTTTAACTCTATTCATCATCATCATCATTATCATCAAAACCTTATCCCAACCATATTGGGGTCGGCTACATAAATTTTGTTTCTCCATTCCGTCCTATTTTGAGCCAGCTTTTAACTCATTATTGAACCACTATGAATGGACATTCATGCATATTGTTCATTTACCTTTATGGTCTTATCCTGTCTTATCAGATAAATTGATTATCATTTTAATTATCGTTCTTGTCTCTATTACCCGCCTATTGTCTCTAATATGATATCAAATGGAAATGTATATAAATATGCAAGTAAGTCAAAGAAGTCAATGCAAGTACAAGTATACAAGTAATTTTATTATTCTTGATTCATTGAGTTGGCACAATTAGCTGCGGCTCTTATTAGGCTCTTTGTGCTAAATATGAGTTCATTATATGATTTACGTTACCCTACTGCAGTAATTACAAGTTATACATTTAGAGTACGTCAACACTCCTTTGGAGATTAGGATCGCAACCCAATTCCTTCGTGTCACTATATGATATATGCTCTTAGGAGTATACATGCTCTTCGAAGAAATGAGCAATGTGATATGCCAATTAGCAAGTTTCTCATTATCTTGATTCCTATTCATATTTCATTATGATTATATGCTTAAAATACATTTTTAACATCTTTAATGATCATTTCTTAATTATATTGGTAACTGTGGACTAAGCACTAACATTCATTTAAACTGTCAAACATAGTGTTTAAGGTACTACTCTTGGTGTTGCAAGACCCATCTAAGATGCAGGTCAGAGCATCGATTAGGGAGCAGAGAATACCATTATAATACCTCCATTAGATCTTGAGTGCATACCCCAGGTTACCTATTGATGGGCATTATCGTAAGAGCATTATAACCCGGACAATTAGTATTTGGGCTAGGATGGTCCTTTCCATTATCTATTTTATTTCATGGATTTTATATTTTGATATTCATGTTTATGGCATGTATCCAGTCATAAGACTGTTATGTTACTTCTGCATTTGAGCCCGAGTATACATGTTGGATATTTAGAATGCATAGGTAAAACTCTAAATCTTGATTAAGTAGAATTTATATATGGAATGTTAAACACGTATTTGTTAGTGTTCTCCACTATTACAGGATCATGAAATGAAATGAGTATTTTAGAGAAATTACCATGTTGATGAGTACACATGTTGATAAAAGATCTCGGAATTTTTCTTAAAATTCCTCCAATAGTTTGCTGTGATAACAATATTAGTGCTATTGCTTTGGCATCTAATCCAGTTTATCATGCTCAAACCAAGCACATTGAGGTCGATTATCATGCATGATAAGTACGTGGCTTTCCAGTTTATCCCCTTGTTGGAAAGCCACACAGCACAGCCGTTAGGCACTGGGCCAGCTGATCTCCGACGACCAATGGCATTGTTGTTGTTATCTGCGTATGGTGGTTGATCAAGTGGGCCATTAGAACTCAATCTCTGCTTTGATGTGTGGACAACATGGGCTTCTTTGGCAGGAAGAATGCTATGGAATGAGATGAGGATGACGGCAAGAGATAACTTCATTGTATTTCTGAGATGGTGAAGATGCATTTCTGTGGCTTGCTTTATATACACAGAGGATTGATGGAGATATTGCGAGTTTGATTGGCAAAACGGATCGTCACAAGTTGGAAAATTGAAATGGGAAATCAGGTTGAATTGTCAAAATACATGGCCAGAGTTGGAGACATATTAAAAGAACATGGAGTAATGGAGAGTTAGTGGTTGAAACTTGAAATCAAACTAAACAGATGGAGTTGTCACTTGTTAGGGGTGATCATAGGTCAGATTGGGCTGGCCTGAATCTTGTCCAAGCATGGTCTGTTATCTGGTATAATTCCAGGGTTAGATCTAAACCATTTTAGCGGTAAAATTCTGAGCTGGGACACTACATAGGCGAAAGCTTGGCCTGTTTAATTATTCGGCCAAAAAGTTAGGATTAAACCTACTCCATGAGCCTGAGAACATAGTGTTATATAGGCTGGGGCTGAGGTTGGCCAAAAAGTTAGGATCAAACCTCCCTTCACAGCCTGACCGGTACCCCTAGTCGCTGTGAGCAACTATCTCCTCGTTTAAGGATGGCTATCTCTTACTTTCCAAAATTGAAAATTTTGCCAAGTTTTTTAGGGTCCACTAGACTACAAGAAAAAATGGGTTTTGGGATTTAGTTATGTAGAATAATAAGAGAAAAATAGGAAGGAAAAATAGGACAATTGTACACCACAAATTGTGCAATCTAAAGCTATAAAATGGGTGCTATTAATTGTGGATCCAAAATTTTTTTGTTAGGGATTACACGGTAAAATATTTATAATGATGGGGTCATATAAAAGACTAAGGTTTTTGAAAAATCT
Source organism: Sextonia rubra (assembly GCA_037013555.1). Lineage (NCBI taxonomy): Eukaryota > Viridiplantae > Streptophyta > Magnoliopsida > Laurales > Lauraceae > Sextonia > Sextonia rubra. The sequence continues at coordinate 8,157,032 of JASUAD010000007.1, read as the reverse complement.
GTCCACCACTAGTTTTGCCTAGGTGAAGTTTTTATTTCTATTTTTGTTTTGAATAAAGAGCTGGAAGCATTCAATAGATTTTTGTTGGGCAACTTTGACCACCTTAAAAACTATGTCATAATTAGATAATATCATTTTCGGGCCGCAGAGAAGACTAAACGAGTATGAAAACAAACAGAGGAATTCCAAATTCTCCTTCCTTGCACTTAAATGCCCATAATTATAACAGTGAAATAGAGCATGGTTTCCATAATAGACCGAGAATTTCAGTCTGCCGCGTGAAGGAGACTCAAAACAAGTATGAAAGTAAACAGAAGAATTCCAAGCCTTCCGAGGAAAGGAGACCCAAACAAGGATGAAAACATGTAATATTAATGCGCGGTTTCTTATCTCTTGCAATCCCTATTTCATGCCTCAATAGTCTTCATTCCATTAGCGATGATTCTGGGATGGGCCAGACAGCCTAATTTGGGCACAGCCCACTGTTGGCCGTGCTTGGATATATAATACAGGCCTGTTTAATATTTGTTCCGGGTTTAGATTGAGTGATTAAAACCCCAAAGCCAAGTGCAGCCAGAATAGTTTGTAATTGTAATTTAGTGATAATTTTTTCTATCAATTGCCGAATAATTAAACAGGCCAAGCTTTCGCCCAGCCCCCAGCCGACCTGTACGATGAACACTCTTGCTGTCAATGTCCTACATTGGATCTATTGTGTTATCACATCATTTTCACCCTCCTTCCCATTTTCTCTTGCGAATGCTTTTTCTTAGGACGTGGTTGTGTTGCTTCCGTGGGGCATTTCCTCTTTTGCAAGATCCTCTTCAGGAGAGCTGGTTCATTTTTTTGCCCACTAAACAGGGACATGAACAGGCCAACATGGATGTTATACCAATTTTCTAGACACCGCTATGCGATAGACTCACACCACAAACCTAGTCGTTGTTTTTAGTGAATTTGATTCACATGTGTAAATGATTCACATATGTTGAAGACTCATGTGTGAAAATAAATCCACTGTCTGTCAGTTTTACTTCTTTGCACATGGAAATTTAATCACATCCAACGGTTATACTATTTTTTCACGATTTTCTCATAATCCTTGATGGATCATGACCTCAATTTTCACCCTCTAGCTGCCCTAAACCTTTTAAACCTGATTAACAATTTGGATCTTAAAAAAGGGGCCCACAAATATCTAAATGTCAGTTCTAATTGTCTAGAGTTTATCCCAGATTTCTTACATGCTAGGATGATCTAACAACTAAACATCGGCACACTAGCTGTTTTTTAATATTATAAACAAGATAGACGGTTTCGATTTTGAAATAGAAGCCCACGGAAATGGGAAGAAAAAAAAACTAAAACAATGAACTAGGCGGAAGTCATATATCCAAAGCGTTAGTTATTGAAGTGTGAATCAACGGTCAAAATGTTTTTCATGGTTTCCTCAGAATACACAATAAATCATGATATGAAATTCGGTCCCATAGCCGTTTTTGGCATTTTAAATCTACTAAATTGTTCGGATATTAAAAAGAGGGCTTACAAAAGTCCACAATGTAGATCAAACGGTTTAAATTTTTTTCCCAAATTTCTTAGAATCTAGGATGATCCAGAGGTCGAAATTTGGTTTATCAACTGTTTTCAATATTATCAAGATGATTAACGGTTTAGATTATAGTTCTAGGGCCCAAAAGAAGGAAAATAATTGAGAAAGACCATAACCCTATTTTACCATCCGTGGTACTGTAGCGCGTGAACAATCACAGTGAAGTTCGAAATGGTTTACCACCTATGGAGATGTGAAAATGATGGCCCCTTTTCACTTGATTTTTATGTCATTTTTATACGGATCTTCCACATGCGAATAAGATTCACACCAAACAAATGTGATTTATACGTATTGATTACACATGTGATTTAATTACATATGTATATGGGCATGGACAAACTACCCCCTTAGCTCTTGGTTCTTCTCTCAATTTGACTGTCAATTTTATTTCATTCCAGCTCTCATGGAAATAACTATGCCCAAGTCTTTCCTTGGTAGGTAGGACCTCACTATAAAATCAAAACTGATCTGCAAAGCCCTGCTAGATTGTTGCGTTCTGCCCAAAGAGACAAATGAGCCACTGCCAGCTATGGCCTATGGATGCAAATGGGTTGATCAGTTTTGTGGATCGAGTGAATGAATGCCCTTCTCTTCAATTTTGACAAATCTCAACACACACACACACACACACACATCTATATATATAGATAGATAGATGCTGATGCTTTTTTGCTAGAGAGGACCAAAAAAATGTCAAAATTTACTTGGCCCATGTTGGACTAGAGCCCACTAAAAAAAGAAAAGAATCAATCGATTTTCAGTCAAATCTGTGGGGCCTACTTATAAAAGTGGGGCCTACTTGTAAAACCATACTCGCAAAATACGTCTCATAGTGGTGAAATTCCACCTAAACCCAATACACGGCATTTCAAGTTCAACTTTGATCGGTTTGGATGTAAGCAGGTGAATGGGCCAACTGGTGGCCATAGTGGACTTTTCAGATTCTCACAATGAAAAGATTGAGTCAAAGGGCCCACCACAATGTATTTAGTTACTCTGCAATCTAAGAGTATCTAAGAACCTTACAGAAGACAAAGTGAGGGATGCCTTGACCCTGGGACCTTGGGTCATAAGGAATAAAAAAATGCTTTGCGCATATGATTCCCTACAAAATGGTCAGCCATTTTGAAGGTGGACCCTGCTGTAAAGGCCTGAGCCTGATTCTTCAACGGATTATCCATGGCAAAAGAGAAAATTTTGCCCATAACCCTAAATGTTAAAGAATGGGCTGCACCTAATGAGGAGTATTAAAAAGTACTTATGATGCTTCAATTTATGCCTTGAGGTTTTTGTACTAATGATTAGTTGATAAAATTTAATATAATAACAGAGCCAACCTTGTAAGTTCAAATCCCAAAAGCATAGCCCATATAAGCTAGACTCAGACTTGCTAGGTCCATGAGCACTCCTAGTAGTTGTGGGACAATTATTTATTTATTTGAGGAGAAGTGGCCAAGTATGAGAACCCCAATGGACTATAATGTCAATCATGTAAGCTAAGGCTATGAAATGTTAGTATGCAAGGTTTCTACTTTGACAATCCTTTTCATGTTAATCGGACACCCGGAGACACATTCAAAATCATTGTGGACGGCTAGATTCTAACACCTTCTTGTGGCCATTGGACTTCAGGTTACCTGCAGCTGAAGCTATGGATGATCACAAGAACACTGTGATATGACCCTTGCTTTTAACCTTGTCTCAACCGAAGACAAACCCTTAATTGATATGCTGATGTATCGATCTGCAGTGATTCCACAATTTTTTTTTTTCAGTCATTTATCTGAATTTTCTTTACAAGATTTAGAAAATAAAAAAACAATTTATCTTTGTTTTAGTTCATTTTAGAGTGTTTTCAATATAAATTGAAAAGAAGATTATAAAGACAGTGTAATTGTAATACCAAAATGCGACAGAAGGGCATCACTTATGGATGCAACCTTTGCTTAGTAGGGGGCATTTATTCAATTTAGTCAGATTTTACATGGATATGACATATATTTTTAATGCTACTCTTAAAATTGTTCACAATAAAAATCTCTGCTTTCTGTTTTTTTGGAATCGTGAAGCCTTGTCTCGATCATCAATTTTCAGTCAACTAATGGATGCCTAGGATTATATGGTGGGCACGTTCACCTGATGATCAATCTAGAAAACTGGAAGATTGGTCACACTTAGATGGTATTCTTGCCAAAAGAAGCTTAGATGGGATTCTTGCCAAAAGAAACTTGTTAGTACACCAAAGCATACATTCCATGTCCACTGCTTATTGACTTCTTGTTATCTCACTTGTAGGTTCTTGTTGAGTTATCCATAAGAAAAGGTATATTTGAATTGTAATGCTATGGTGACATAAAATATTGACATAAAGCATTTATATGTTGATGTGTCAACATTTTGATTAACTGAAGTAAAGGAGTGTTTCCCCCTTAAGTAAAATAATAGTCAATTATAGTATTGACACATCAAATTATAAATGTTTTGTGTCAACATTACATATTACCCTAACATTACTGATATTTGAATGCTACACCACAGTGTACCTTCCTAGATGCATGGATGGGTGGCGCGCAATCAGATTGGTCTGTTTGACTTCCATTTGGGGTGCTATTCTGCGAAACTATTCCGAGTAAAAAGGCAATATTAGCCTTCTTTGTTTTTTTTTTTTTTTGTAAATAAAAGGCAATATTACCCTTTTTTTTGGTAAATAAAAGGCAATAGTAACCAGTTGAAAGATACATGGGATCAATGGACCATGCATGTTCCGGCCCCCAAGATCTTCTTGGGTCTTCCAGCAGCCCCACTCCGCAGCGAACAATGGATTCATCCCAAGGGATGTTATGATATCAGACGTCCTTCTAGTTTGAAGAAGAAGACCAAGTATCGAAGGGTCATGTTGTGGTCTAAGTATTATGATGATCCAACAGGTTAATTACAGCTCCAGGATCAAGAGTCATGTTTGAAGATTGAACCACCATTTTAAGTTTCCTTTTCTTTGTGTGAAGTGTGCAGAGATCTTGTGCTTCTTGTATGATATAATCATGCTTGCTCATAGGAAGTTGCTGAGTTTGTTGGTAAAAAAAAAAGGATTAAAGCATTTCTGCATTTCCCCTTTACAAAAAAAAAATAAAAAAAACATTTCTCCATCACTTGTGTGCATATTTTGAGCCATCATCATACTTTGTACAGAATTCTTAGAAATTGAGAGTAAAGTGATTTTATCAAAGTATTAAAGAGGTGAGAAGTGAAAGGTTGGTGATGGAGACTCGGGCGGGACTATTACCTTTTGAAGATTTAATTTATTAAGTTGTTGGTGGCTAATCATTTCAAGTGAATATATATTTGCCTTTAACCTTCACTTTTAATTAACCCTTTTTTTAATGAACAATAGCCTACAAGTTCTCTGCACTCGTTAAGCAAACAAATAACCGCGCCCATAAACGAATGTGCATGCACAAAGATACAAAGAAAAGGCATCCAGTCCAGACCCACACTATACTTCCTTACCTTCGCCATTGCTCATCACCCTCATGTGAGGATTAAAAACCTCATAAATTCATTCAACATGACATTCAAAATATGATTTCTACACAAGCAGTCGTCACATTGACATTTTTAGTGCAACTTCTTAAATTGTTCCGAGCAGAAAGGTCTGCTTTTGTTGAAACCGTGACGGTTATATCCGTTATATTAAAATTTAGATTTAAATCTATCATTGAATGAAGGGGGTTATCCATCATTAAAAGATAAAATAAAATAGCTTGACATATAGGAAAACAACATGGTGATAGAAAATTGTAGTGTTGATAGATCACCCAAGGATGAATAGGTAGAATTCCAATATAAGTTTACATATACGTGTATCTTCAAATACTACATCAAGATAAAGATAGCTCACTTCATGGCTTTTAAAGTTGTAATACCAGTCCTTGCTAATGTAAAGCAGCAGCAACAGATCAAGAATGAACGGGAGGAGCATTTTGGCTTTGTATAGGACTATCTTGAGGTGTAGGGGGTGTGATAACTATTCTCTGTTTGTTGGAAAGCCACACATCCTTGTCGTTAGGTGCATACTTCAGTTGATCAAGTGGGGCATTGAAACTCAATCTCGCCTTTGATGTATGGACAACATGGGCTTCTTTGGCAGAGACAATGCTAAGGAATGAGATGAGGATGATGGCAAGAGATAACTTCATTGTATGTGTGATAGTAAAGCTGCATTTCTGTGGCTGGCTTTATATACACAGGATTGATGGAGACGTGAGTGTGATTGTCGAAAAGGACGGGCACAAGTTGGAAAATTGAAATAGGAAATAAGGTTGAATTGTCAAAATGTATGGCACAAGTTGGAGATATATTAAAAGAACATTGAGTAATGGACACTACAAAATGGTTGAAACTTGAAATCAAACTAAACAGAGGTGATCATAGGTCAGATTGCGCTGACCTGAATTTTTCCAAGCATCGTCTGGTAAGTTATCTGGTCTAATTCCAGTCTTAGATCTAAACCATTTTAGTGGTAAAATTCTGAGTCGGACACTACATAGGCAAAAGCATGGCCTGTTTAATTATCCGGCCAAAAATTTAGGATCAAACCTATTCCATGGGCCTGAGAACATAGTGCTATATGGTCTGGGCTAAGGCTGGCCAAAGTGTTAGCTTTAAAGGCCTGAGCAGTAGCCCTAGTTATTGCGAACTCTTTCCTATCTCTTGCTTTTCAAAATTGTAAATGTGGCAAATTTCTTAGGGTCCCCTAGACTATAAGAAAAAATGGGTTTTGGGATTTAGTGGGGAAAATAAATAAAAATAGGACAATTGTATGCTGTAAATTGTGTAATCTAAAGCCACAAAATGGGGGTAGTTATCGTGGATCCAAAAAAATTTTGTTAGGTGGTTACATTGTAAGATATTTAAAATGAAAGGTTCATATGTGAAAGATTATGAGGTTTACCCAAAATTCGGCCACCTCTAGCTTTGCCTAGGCCAAGTCTAGATTTATATTTCATCTAGAATCAATAGCTGGAGGCATCCAATGGACTTTGATAACTTCAAAACTACATCACGGTTAGGTGGTTCCATTGTCTGCGAAGAAGACGCGAACAAGTACGAAAACAAGCAGAAGATGGCCAAGTCTACTGCCTAAAGACGACCCAAACAGGTATGAAAACATGCAATACTAATGCACAGTTTATTGTCTCTTGCAATTCCAATTTATGCCTTAAAGAGTCTCCCGTCGGGCACAGGCCAGCCAGAGATTTAGGCCCTGCCCACTGTCTGCAATGCTCGGATATATAATATGGGCCAGGCATGTTTATTATTTCGTGGGGGTCTATATTGTCTGATTAAAACACCAAAGCAAAGCCAAGCCCAGCCCGTATAAGTTGTACTTGTAATTTAGTGATAATTTGTTCAAACAATTGCTAGGTGGCCTATAATTGATGAAAACCTTAGTTTGGCCTGGCTTGATTTATTAAATGGGTGTGATTGGGCCTGACATTTTCATCTTCCAAGTCAGACTTGGGCCAAACTGGGGCCTTTGAGTCCGAAGTCAGGCCGGCTTAGTATATACCTCAGCCCAGCCCCAGATTTGCACCATGAACACCCTCACCGTCAATGTCATGGATGTTGAGGGAGAAGGGAGGAGAGAAATTGAAAATACAACCTAAAATTTGTTTATTGCATGAAGTGAAACCATGATGTCCACCACCATAAATAGAAAATCTCTAAGCACTCCTACTAAATCTAAGCGCTCACCCTAAATGGGAAACACATCCATAAGAAATTAGTATAAATTTTACTAATCTAATAATAAAATGCTCCTGATAATATCCCGACCTAGATAGCGTTACCAGCCCAACCACTCCGGTGCTGTGCTAAGTCCATGATGACTTCAACAATGGATTGGATCTACTAGGTTGCCGTATCATTTTTGCCATACTTCCTGTTTTCTGTTGCTAATTCTTTTCTTTAGAATTCATTTGTGTAGCTTTTGTGGGGCATTTCTTATTTTGTGGCGTTGACTTTCTGGCCCCTCATGGTAAAACTGGGTCCCCTCTAGGAAAGGTGGTGCTTTTTTTCGTCCACTAACAAAAAAAAAAAAAAAAGGAAAGGCACAAAATAGTCCATAGAGGAGTTGTCTGATCCTCACAATGGCAAGATTGAGTCAAGGGGACCACCGCAATGCATTTAGTTATCTCTGCACCTTCTTCTCCATGAATCTAAGAATTTAACAGAGGATCAACAATAGTGATGCCTTGACCCAGGGTCATAACGTGGAAAATACTGCTTTGCGTGTATGACCCCGTACAGCATGGTCGGTCATTTTGAAGGTGGACCATGCCATAAATGCCTCGTAAGCCTGATTCTTCAACGGACGATTACTGGCAAAAGTGTAAACTTTGGCCTGGCCCTAGCCCATATAAGCTGGACTCAGATTGACCAGGCCCATGAGCACTCCTAGTAGTTGTGGGACAATTATTTCCTTGTTTAAGGAGAAGTTGCAAAGTTTGAGTGCCCCAATGTATTAGAGTTTTATGTGCATTAAAGGACTTAGTCTCCTTCTCCGTTACCTTTTTTTTTTATTTTTTTATTTTCAAGAGTCCATATCGATTATGGAAAACTCTTTATGAGATTTATCTCTTGCTTCTATTGTTTGTCTTTACAATGGGTTAAGTGATGGTAACGACACACATGCGCGAGTGCGCCGGCCAAGCTAGGCAAAGGAAGGCATGTCGTGCCGTCCGTGTGGGTCTAGCCATGCAGGCCAATTCATGTGTGGTGGTGGATTGGACCAAGTCCTCATCGTAGGTTGGGCCTTGCCCTTGCGTGTGTTTTTTAACGTTTATAAATAGAGATTCTGAAGTAAGCCTTTTTACACACTTGTGAAAATCCATGCATATAGAGTTATGCTCCTCTGGAAGAAAACTCTACATTTCTTATGGTCTTTCTTTCTTTACTCTTTTCTATTGCTATGTGTTTGCAAAAGTGGCCCCTTGGAGATTCCAGATTCTTAATTCTTCCAAGTGCATGGTTGCTAGAGATAGTCATATTGGCACGCCATCTTATCCTAGGGCAGACGTCAAGCATATCCAAAGACATAATTCAGCTACCAATTGTATGGTTAATTCTAACCCTTTTCCGCAGTTAATTTGGTTTACAAACTATTTGCGATTGTCCGCAAATGCAGAAATCCAACAATTTAGGCAGAACTCGGTGTTTGTGTTGACCGACCCCTAACTCCTTTGCCTCCACAAACGTCTTATACAGAGCTTGATTTGGTTGGATTGGAATTTGGACTAGAAGCCTCATCTCTAATTCCATTGTGTTTGCATGCAATGCCCTGCCTAGATTTAGATTTGAGTAATACCCTTCTTTTTTGCAATTGCCTCCTCCTCTTCTAAGGGGGCGTGCTGCCAAAATTTAGATGATATTTTGTATTTACGGCTAATTGCAAAAATGATTGCAAGGGAATATTATCCTCTAAGGTTTTCAACTTTAATGGCCAGCACTTTAAAATGTGGCAAATGAAAATGAAATGTCTTTTTAAAGTGACGAAAATACTCTCTGTGCTAAATACTGAATACTCCAAATCAAATGGGGCCTGCTAGTACTTATAAAAATGATCAGTGAAAATCTAATGATTTTGATTGCATAAATGAAATTTTGCATCATTTAGATAATTCTTTATCTGGCATATTTTCAAAATATAAAACCGTAACGGAATTATGGAATGCAATAATTAAAGAATGTGACACTAAAGATGTAGTTACCAAAAAGCATGATATTGCGCAATTTTTGGATTTTTAAATAAAGAATAGGAAAATCAGTGGTATCACAAATGATAGGATTTCAAAAGATAATCCATTAAGTGCAAACTAAGGAAATGGAATTATTCGAGCAATTTGTAGTAGGAAGTACCATCCATAAACTCCCACCATTATGGAAGCGCTTTGGGACCACATTGAAGCATAAGAAGAAGGAAATGAAACTGGAAAATCTCATAATAAAACTCTGAATCCAAAAGCATCACCGAAAATTTGACACGAAGAGTAAGGAATTTGAAAACGTGGGCAAGGCAAATCTTACTGAATCTAAGAATGACCAGAAAATGCTCAAACCCAGCATGACCAAGACCAGAAAAAGTCAAAACAAGAACCAAAACCAAGCTCTTAAGCTCCGCAAAGACATAAGCAAAACAGAAAAAAAAAAAAAAAAAGAAGTTGAATGCTTTGTATGTAGGAGAAAGGGCCACTATGCAAAGGAATACCGCCACAGAAAAGGAACCAAATGGCAAAATCAAGCCAGTCTCATAGAAGAGAATTTTGTTACAGTGGTAATAGAGGTAAACCTTGTCAGCAATTATAGAGATTGGTGGGTTGACACTAGTGCAACTCAAGGCATCTGCAGTGACAAAAGTGATTTTGTCTCCTACGAGCAAGTTGGAGATGGACAAGAACTCTATATGGAAAACTCCTCTATGGCCCAAGTAATCAGTCAAGGGAAAGTGGTTCTACACCTTTCATTCGACAAGTTTCCGACTCTGATCAAAGTGCTGCATGTGCCCGATGTACAAAAGAACTTGGTATCTGTTTTAGTGTTGAGTAAAAATGGTTTTGAATTGGTATCCGAAGCAAATAAACATGTAATTATTAAAAATGCAATTTTTTTAGGAGAAGGCTATATTGTTGAAGGCCTTTTCAAGCTAAATGAGAATGCCATTGGCAATTAACACGCTTCTACTTTTGCGTATATTATTGAGCCTTCTTATTTATGTCATGTTAGATTAGGTTATTTTATTATTCTTCTGTGAAAAACATGAAGGATTTAAGTTTGATTTCTAAAACTTATTTTCAACCAAAATTTTGTGAAATTTTGTTCAATCCAAGCATTCTAGAAAATTTTTTAAAAGTGTTGAAAGAAGATCTGAATTATTAGGTTTAAGTCATAGTGATATTTGTGAATTAAGCATTATTATCACTAGAGGTAGTAAAAATTATTTTAATACTTTCGTAGATGACTTTTCCAAATTTTCTTATGTATATTTACTTAAGAATAAATTTGAGGCCCTTGATAAGTTTAACCTCTTTAAACTTGAAGTTGAAAATGAAGTAGGTAAAAAGATTAAGACTTTGAAGTTTGATCAAGGAGATGAACACTTGTCCAATGATTTCAGTGAGACTTATTACACCTTAGGGATAATTTTTAAAGTGAGAACCCCCTACTCCCCACAACAAAATGGTATAGCCGAACATAAAAATAGGACTTTAGTTAAAATATTAAATTCTTTGTTAAATAGTTTTGGACTACCCAAGAACTTGTGTAGGGAAGCTCTTCTTTTAGCCTGTCACATTCTTAATAGAATTCTTTAAAAAGACCACTAACACTCCATATGAGTTATGGAAAAACAAAACTGTCACTTGAAATACATCGAAGTGTAGGGGGTGCTTAGCCTATGTTGTTGTACCAAGCCCTAAGGGAACTAAACTTGGACCTAAAACACTAAAAAGAATGCTCATAGGATATGCCCTACATAGCAAGGCCTATATATTCCTATACAAATATTCAATCATTGAATCTAAGGATGATGTTTTCTTTGAAAATGATTTTCCTTTCAAATAAGGTTTTTCTAGTTCTAGTAACAAAAATAATGTTATGAGACCAATCCCAACTAGTGATTCTGAACCTGAAGATCTAGAATCTCGTAGAAGTAAGAGACCCAGAAAGAAATTTACCTTTGGCTCTGATTTTATCAATTATATTTTGAAAAATGATTACACCTCTTATGAGGACGCCATGCTTTCTCCTAATGTTCCTTTTTTTTTAAAGGCTCTAAATAGTGAAATAAAGTCTATTTTAGCCAATCATACCTAGGAATTAGTTGATCTTCCTCCAGGAATGAAACCATTAGGTTGCAAATGGATATTTAAAAAGAAATTAAGAACCAATGGGTCGATAGAAAAGTTCAAAGCTAGACTGGTTGCAAAAGGATTCAAAACAAAAAGAAGGAATTGATTACTTTAATACATATGCTCCTATAGCCAGGATGAGTACCATTAAAGTCTTGATTGCAATAGCTGCCATTAACAATATGGTCGTCCAACAGATGGATGTTAAATTTGCATTTTTAAATGGCGATTTGGAAGAAGAGATCTAGATGGATCAACCTAAAGGATTTGAAGTACCTGGGAAAGAAAGGAAAGTTTACAGCTTAATTAAATCCTATATTATATGGCCAAAAGCAAACTCCTAAGCAATGGCTTAAGAAGTTTGACCAAGTGATAATTTCTAAAGGTTTCAAAATTAATGAATCAGACAAATGTGTCTACTATAAAGATTTTAGTGGCTTTTGCATCATAATTTGCTTGTATGAGGATAACATGCGTATCTTTGCGACTGATCTTACTTTGGCAGAGAACACTTAGAAGTTCCTTTGTTCTAAATTTGACATAAAGGATACAGGTGAGGCTGATGTGATATTGGGAATAAAAATACAAACAAACACTCTGAATGGATTATTTTAGCTTAGTCTCACTTTATTAAAAAAGTCCTTCAGAGGTTTAATATGTTTGATGGAAATAGTGTTTCCACTCCTTTTGGTTAGAGTGTCAAATTGTAGAATAAAAAAAGAGAGAGTATATCTCAATGAGACTTTTCTAGAGCTATTAGTTGTCTAATGTATATCATAAGTTGTACTAGACCTAATATTGCATAAGAGTAAGCAAATTGAGAAGGTACACAAGTAACCTCAGCAATGAGCACTAGACAACTGTTATCAGGTTATTCAAATGCCCTATGAGAACCATTGATTATAGTTTGCGTTATGAGAAATATCCCGCTGTACTAAAAGGGTATTGTATGCCAACTGGATATCAAATTCTAAATAATCCAAGTCAATGAGCGGTTATGCATTTGCTCTTGGAAATGCTGTCATCTTTTGGAAATCAAAAAAGTAATTGTGTCTTTCCAAATCCAAAAGAGACGTAGAGATGATAGGTATGTCATTGGTTAGCGAGGAAGCTGAATAGTTGAAAATCTTGTTAACAGACATTCCTTTATGGAATAAATCGGTTCCAATCATAACTCTACATGGTGATTCCAAATCATCAATTAATAAGGTAAACAACAAAACTACAATGGGAAATCCAGACATATAAGTCTGCGGTATAATATATTGAGGCAATTACTCAAGTAAAGAGTAATTACTTTGGACTTTGTGAGATCGATAGATAATGTAGCTAATCCACTAATGAATGAACTCGCTAAAGATTAAGAACTTTCAACATCTAGGGGAATGAGACTTAAGCCTAAAAAGGACAAGTCATTAATAACGGATACTCAACCCATTTGATTGGAGATCCCATGGGATGGGTTCAATGGGGAAAATGAAGTTATGATTGGGTGGCACAATGAGAACACTTCAAAAACCCTCTCAAGTGTATATACTCATTCCTATGATGTAAAGTGTTCATATCCTATATAATAGTTGATAAGAAAAAACTCTATAACTTTTATAAGCGGGGTGTGGAACAAAAGAATCATTGATAAAGTAAACCTATATGTGTGGAGGTCAGGCCACTTCCTATGAAAAGATAGGCTCCTTTCTAGAGCGATCATGAATACTTGGATATCACAAGACCATTAATGTGCACAGTTCATTAGGAATCCCTAAAACCCTAAGATCATGTGTGTTATATGTATGATTTACCGAATAAACTCTTGGTTTAAGATCTTAGTTCACCATAAAGTTTTGGTATTTCAAACATACAGCACTAAGTGAAGGTTCAAGACCTAATTCACCTACATTTATGCGCGGTCTCATAAGCATGATTTGCAACAGCTTTTTCTTTTTTTTCTCTCTCTCTTTTGGTTTAGTGTGTGGGGGATTGTTGGAGTTTTATATGCATTAAAGCACTTAGTCTCTTTCTCCTTACTACTCTTTATTTTTAAGAGTCTCATATCAATTATGGAGAACTCTTTATGAGGCTTTATAAATGATTCCTCTCTTGCATCTATTATTTGTCTTTATATTGGGTTAAGTGGTGGTAACCATACACGCACGCGCCGGCTGGCCGACCATGCCGTGCCATCCATCTGTGTGTATGTGCATGCGAGCGGGAGTGGCAGGCAGGCGGGCGGGCCGTACGAGTGGGGTGAGTCAGTCCAGCCTTAGCCTACCCATCCAAGTCAGGCCATCCATGTGGGTTTGGCCATGCGAGCCAGCTCATGTGTGGTGGTGGACCGAGCTAGGTCCTCGTTGCAACTTGGCCCTTATCCTTACACATGTATTTTTGTATTGTCAGTGGATCCGAATCCAAATCCACTTCTCAATAGACCACTATTTCGCTGCAGGTAGTAATAGCCATTCCACGTAACATCTTGGCATTACCTATCCGTTGCACTCGCACTTAAGTCTCGTATTCAATTACGAAGCCATAACTGCTCTCGACTCCCTTACCCAGGAACCTTATAAATAGAGGTTCATAGAGTTTCTAGGGTAAGCCTTTCTACACACTTGTGAAAATCCCTGCATATAGAATTCTGCTCCTTTGGGAAAAATCTGTAAATCTCTTCTGCTCCTTCTTTCTTCACTTTTTCATGCTGTTGCGAGTCTACAAAAGTGGTCCCTTTGGGATTTGAGGTTCTTCATTCTTCTGAGTGTATAATTACTTGAGATATCCTATCAGAAAGCCATCTTATCTTGGGGCAGACATTTATGAGTCCATTTTGCATATTTGAGGGGGAGAAATTGGCGTAAAGAAAGCGTCCCCAAAGACATGATTTAACTACTAACTATTTGGTTAATTCTAACAATTTTCCTCTATTAATTTGGTTTACAAGCTATTTGTAGTTGTCTCTTTCATGCTCCTTCTTCCTTCACTCTTTCATGCTGTTGCTAGTCTGCAAAAGTGGTCCCTTCAGGATTCAAGATTCTTCATTCTTCCGAGTGTATAGTTATTTGGAGATATTCCTATCAAGAAGCCATCTTACCTTGGGGCAAACATCTATGAGTCCATTTTGTATCTTTGTAGGGGCGAAATCGGCCTAAAGAAAGCTTCCCCAAAGACATGATTCGGCTACCAATTGTTTGATTAATTCTAACAATTTTCCTCTATTAATTTGGTTTACAAGCTATTTGCAGTTGTCTACAAATACAAAAATCCAACACAATGGACTATAATGTTATCAATCATGTAAGCTAAGGCAATGAAATGGTAGTATGCAAAGTTTCTACTTTGACTCTCCATTTCTTGTTAATTAGATACCCTAAGAAACATTCAAAATCGTTGTTGATGGCTAAATTCTAAAACATTCCTCTAGCCAAATCACTACAAATGATTATTGTCAGGATTTTTGTATGTTGGCTAATTCATGGGTTGGACAAAACTCTAGGTCAATGGAGTTCTAATTTTTATTTTATTTTAGATTAGACTGTTGCATGCTTCACCGGGTCGCTTAAATGAAGATATTAGGATTAAAAAGGCCATATCTTACAAAGCCAAGTATTGAATATGGGCAAGCTACCTATCATGGGAAAACTCATTTTAAGTAGATATCCGTAGAGCACAAGATTGCATTAATTGGACCTAAAATGATAATGTTATGGCCTAGGGACGTTTACAGAAAATTGTGTGAAATTTGCATTGCAGGCTCGAGTGCCCATGCACCCAAGACAAAACATTGAGATAAAAGATCACACACTTGATCAGACCTTCCACTGGTTCAAGTGTGCTAACAAAGAAACCCCAATAGCCTTGTATGAACTTGTTTCCTATATGTGCTAAGACTACTATTTTATATACTACACAAACCCGAACTCTAAGGCATGAAATTGGGGTTATGAATAAGGGTCTTCTCTCAACCCTTAGACATGGATCTCATTATTCTTAGTGGAAAATCTATATATTGAGATCACCTCACTTCTCTAGAGCTTCCATTAGAGAGATTGCGCAGAAGTTTTATTTTAAAGAGTTGTCGCTTCTACATCCCTTATAAAAGATCATCTTCTTTCATAAAAGATTGAGAGGATCAAGCATTACATCTTGAAGCGTCTACTTTTTTGGATCTGTTACAAAGGCTGGCAAGAGGTCATTGTAATGTATGGTTATACACTGAGAATAACTGTCCTTTAATTGTGTCAGAACTGATAAGAGTTTGAAGTATATCTCTTGTAACTGCACGATTCATAATGCTAGATTTTGCTAGTTCAGTTAGGATCGTGCTTCTTTCCTGATTTGGGTTTCCTCATTAAAAAACTCTGCGTGTATTCTTCTTATGTGGTTGACTATTTATTTCCAAGTTCATTTATTTTTTCTACTGCATACTATTTAAACTGCAATCTAGAAATCCAAATCTGAAATGATCCTTCAACTATCCTTTTCAGAGCCACAATGCCATGCAATCTCCTACTTGCATACAAAATGGATCAGAGATAGAGGCAGGTTAAAGTATACAAAAGAGGCTTCTTATTTCATGTTGGACCAAGCTCAGAAACTTCAAACACTCTCATCCACATCCCAAAAGACTCTGAAGAAGCTCCAGGATTTTGACTCTTTAGATGTCCACTGCATAGTCAACAAAACCCCTCCAAGATCTACAGTTAGCTGTATCAACATGATGAACCTAAATTTGGTTCCTTTTGGGCTTAGAGCTCTGGTCAGTTTACATCTCTCTCTACTCCCAGAGATGGGTTGTTTTGTAATCCTACCTATGGGAAGTAAGTCCTCCGAGTAACTGAGGGTAAGAAGTTTCAAGCACGGTTGAACCCAGATTAACTGGCCAGTAAATTAAAGTTCAGATGAGTTGCAGAGAATAAGACCTAAGTTGCTGAGTCCAGGGTCAACCACTGAGGTTTTTTTATGGGAAAAGTCCGACCAAGATGAATTCAGAGGAACTTGCTCGGAGCTGTCCGAGGAATGAGTCTAGCTCAGGGAGCTTGCTTGAACTTGTTCGAGCAATGAGTTCAAATTGGATCAACAAGTTTTCTCGAAGTTATCTAATCAATTGAAGACACCTGTCCAAGCTTAGATGATAATGAGCCATGAACCTCGAACTGGCCCATGCCACGTGCTAAGGCACTAAGTCCTCACATCCCACCGAGCACAGATTAGATGGTTGCTAGAATGTGGGGAGACAAACAGTTAAGGAGGAATGGTAACTGCTCATTGCTCAGAAAGTTACTGCTTCGATAGTTACAGACACAACAGTTAATGTGGAATGGTAAGTTCCCATTACTCAGATAGTTACTGCTCAAACAGTTACAAGAACAGCAGTTAAGGAGGACAGATGTCGCCCATCCAACCTTCTTTGGGAGCAGCTTTCTATACTTATAAAAGCACAACGTTACTGAGGCAAAGGGAGACTTTTTACTAATCAAAAACTCTTTTTCTTTCACTCACTCACTCATATTACCTCTCTAACTTAGGCATCGGAGGGTGATTAGTCGAAGTACTTTCAGCCAGTGGTCTTTCGATTTCTATCTCTGTGCAAGACTGACATCACTAGCATTTCCAACA
Organism: Sextonia rubra; assembly: GCA_037013555.1. NCBI lineage: Eukaryota > Viridiplantae > Streptophyta > Magnoliopsida > Laurales > Lauraceae > Sextonia > Sextonia rubra. The sequence goes on along the minus strand of JASUAD010000007.1, from coordinate 8,139,905 downwards.
CGACCTTCTTATCTAGCTCGGCCCACATCTCCAGCACGGCCCTCTTTTCCAACTCGACCCGCATCTCCAGCACAACCCTCATTTCTAGCTCAGCCCGCATCTCCAGCACGGCCCTCATTTCAGCTCGACCAAGTAGTTGAATTTCAATCAACTCTACACTTCGTCTAGGTCAAACTCGTCCTACCCTTCTTACGAAATTTGACCTTATGCTACCCATGTACTCATGCAATATTTCTTAATCTAAAGTATTTTCTTTTCCAATAAAAAAAAGAAAAACAAATTCCTTTAGCCATTGGACTTAAGGTTACTTGCAACTGAAGCTATGGCTTATCTCAATAATAATGTGATATGACCCTTGTTTAGAACCTTTTCTTAGCCAAAGACACCTTAATGCATTTGCTGATGTATCTATTTGAAATGATATCCCAAATTTTGTCCAATCATTTTTCTGAATTTTTTTACAAGATTCATAATATAAAATAAATGTTTTTGTTTTAATTCAATTTTGAAGATTTTAATATAAATTGAAAAAAAAAAAAAGAAAATTGAGATTATGAAATTGAAACGGCAATACAAAGAAGGGTATCGTTTATAGATGCAACCTCTACTTATTACTGGGGGACATTTATTCAATTTAGTCAAACTTTACATGAAAATGACCATATACTTTTAATTCAACAATTAAAATTGTTCACAGTAAGGATCTCTATTTTTTTTTTTTGGGAACTGTGAAGGTTGGTCTCAATCTTCCATTTGCAGTCAACTAATGGATGCCTAGGATTATATGGTGGGCACATTTACCTAAAGATGAATCCAGAAAACTAGAAGATTGGTTACACTTAAATAGGATTCTTGCCAAAAGAAACTTGTTAGTACACCAAAGTATACATTCCATGTACACTATTTATTGATTCTTGTTTTCTAACCTGTGATAGGTACTTGAAGAATTACCCATCAAAAATATTTGAATTTTACACCACAGTGTCCTTTCCCATATGCATGGATGGGCGGCATGCAATCGATTGGTCCATTTGACTATGTTTGGGGTTAGTGCTACAAAAACTATTCCAAGTATAAATGCAATATTAGAAAGTTGTTAAAAGATACATAGGATTAATGGATCACGGCGGTTCCTACCACCAAAATCTTCTTGGGTCTTCCAACAGCCGCCCCTTTCCTCAGTGAACAAGGGATTCATCCCAAATGATGATCTTGAATACCAAGTATGGAGAGGTCATGTTGTGGTCTAAGCACTATGATGATCTAACAGGTTACAACTCCAAGATCAAGAGTCATGTTTGAAGTTTGTATAAGGATATTTATATGTTGGCTAATTCATGAGTTGGACAAAACTTAGGTCCATTGAGTTGTGATTTTTTATTTCTTTTAGAATAGACTGTGGTATGAGTCGCTAGATGTATTAAAATGAAGAAATCAAAGAAAAAACACAAATTGAAGTGTTTTTCTAAGGAAAATATGGAATAACAAGGAAATATCTGACAAACTGAGTGTCGGATAGAGGCCAGCTACCACCGGTAGAAAGCTTTTTTCGAGTAAATATTCGTAGATTCCAAAATTACATTAATTAAAACTAAAATGACAAAGTTATGACCTTAAAAAGTTTGCATAAATTATGCTATAAAAAAAAGGCATCTGCTTGAGCGGTCTTGGAGCTCGGCTCGAGCTCCCAACACCTAGAAACTCACCTTCTTACATGGAATTGTTTCCTGTTTGTGCCAAAAACTATCAGTTTTTGTTCTATAAGGACTGTAATCCTAAAGCACGAATTGTGGGTCATAAAAGGGGATTTTCTCTCGACCCTTATACTATGATCTTATTGTTCTAAATTGAGTATTCATATTGGAGATCAACCTATTTCTCTAAAGCTTCCATTGGAGAGATTGTGTTGAAACTTTATTCCAGAAAATATTGCTCCTACTTCCTTGTAGAAGATTGTCTTGTTGAAAATTGGTTGGATCAAGTGCAAAAAGCAGTGAACAGCGAGGAATTGTGACAACATGGATTGTGCAAGAACTATGGTCATTTGCTTAAGTTACAACTCGAAAAAGGCCTATGAGTATATCTTGTAATTTCTCATAATTAGTGCTTGGTTTTTGTTAGTCTAAGAAAGACTTATGGTTTTTTTCTAATAGGGTTTTCCACAAAAAATTTACATGTCTTCTCCTTGTTCTATGTGATTGATTTATTTACTAGTTCTTTTATTATTCCACTGCATATATTTTGAACTGCAATCTAGAAATATAGATATAAGACATTGTTTCAGTTTGAAACAACATTTTAAGTTTCATTTTCTTTATGTGTAGTGTCTACAGATATTGTGCATCTTGTCTGATACAATCATGATTGTTTATAAGAACTTGTTGCGTTTATTAGTCAATGAAATGGATTAATGCATCTCTTCATTACCCCTTTACCCAAAAAAAAAATGCATTTCCCCATTACTTCATTACTTTTTAGTTTAGTTACCTGCGCCCATATTTTGAGCCCTTAGCAAACTTCGTACTAAATTCTTTAAAATTAAGAGTAAATTGATTTTATCAAAGTATTAAAGAGGTAAGGAGTGAAACGTTGGTAATGGAGACTCAGGTGGGACCATCACTTTTTAAGGATTTAATTTAATAGAGGTGTTAGTGGCTAATCATTTTCCACCAAAAGGGAACTATTTAATGTCATGCGGTAAATATATATTTGCCTTTAATCCTTCACTTTTAACCTTTTTTTTTTACTATTTTCTTTTTTTGTGAAAGATAGCTTACAAACTCTCTGAACTTGTATAAGCGAACAAATAACCATCCACGTAAGAAAATGTCCATGGACAAAGACAAAAAGAAAAGATAAGTAGTCCAGCCTCTCACAATACTTCTTTACCTTTACCATTGCCCACCCCTTTGTGTGATGACCCTAAACCCCATAAATTCATTCGAAAATATGATTTCTACACAAGTAGTCCTCACATTAATACTTGGAGTAATCAACCCTCATTTTAAATGCAACTTTTGTCTTTCTTGAAACAATGATTGTTATTTCCATTATATAAATATTAGATTTAAATTTATCATTAAATTGTTGGTTCGAAAACTTCAAGGGAGGGCTAAACATAAAATCCTAAAATAAGGACAAACATAAAGCTTCATGGTGAACCTACCTCCTGTAGGTCCATGCCTGAGAAGGTTTGTTGTGGGATCTTTATACCGCACAATTATGATACAATATCCAAAAGATGAACAAAGAGAATATTTACTATACTTTGGCCCTTTATGACATCATCAGCTATATGATTATTGTTCTTTTTGTGCACAATTGAAGTTGTTTCCCTTTTTTTTCTTCTTCTTCTATTTTTGAGTTTTTATGATGATCTAAACCAACAAATTGGATAGTCTAAATTAAAACTTCACCCACTCTTGCCTGATTATCCATTCCATATCTCCTTGGACAAGACAAATGGGTGATGTCTAATGACCTGAATTTTCTTTTCCTCCTTTTAATTAGATGTTAACTCAAAAAGCATGTCCAGACCACATGTCAATCTTTAAAAATAAGAATTTTCTCTTGCAGGATTTGTTGTAAGCATCCATAGATATATTCCATCAAAAGTATGATAACAAATTCTAGCACAAAATAACATGGCATTGTCAAGAACCGTACAACAATTTTGAAGATGCTTGGTGTAACAATTACAAGGTGGTTATGGTTTTAGTTATCTTATAAATGCAAAGCTGCCCTCTCCTAATTAGAGATTTGAAGATTTCAAAGCTCTGGATTTTTTTATAGATTGCAGTTCAATTACTATTTTTATACAACGGAAAATAAAAGCAATCAACCCCACAAAAAAATAGACACAGCATTTAACATGGAAATCTAAACGGAAAAGGACACCATGAGTCCAAAGTGAACAAAATCAAATATTAACTTCTACAGTTACAAGATATACTCAAAACCCTACAATCAGTCTTTCAGCAGAGGGCATTATATTTCTTCCTACTAGAAACCTCAACACGCAGTCCCTCAGTGCCCTACTATTAGCAGTTTAATCACCACCACAAGCGATTCTCTACTATGAGAGAATAATCTCCTAATAAGATGTAGAAGTCATAAATTTCTTACAATAAAGTAGAAGCATCATCTCTAGAACTTGAAGCCTTCAAGCCAACTCTTATAAACACTCTAGAAAGAATCTCCGATATAAATTCTTTCCTTAGATTATGGAGAGCTGTTTAAGGTTGAAAGGAACACCCTTTTTATAACTTATAATTCGTACCTTAGGGTTAGAGTCTAAATTTGAACAAAATAGGCAATTCTGACACAAAATGGAAAGAAATTCGTGCAGGTCAGTTGGCTTCTGTCCCATACGTGCTCAAGCACAAGTGAGCACCCACTCAAGCGCGTACTTCTCGCATTCAGTTATTTTTCATCCATCTCTCAGGCTTAAGTGCAGTTTTCATGGACTTAGTGCAATCGCCTCTGTCTAGGCCAACTTAAGAATGTGAGTATGTAGTATGTATGTTCAAGCACGTGCTCCATTTTTCGATTTCTTTAATTTAGTAATTCTTGCAATGCGTTCCATAGCCCATTCTAAAGAAATTAAAATACAAATCAATTGACTTAAGTTTTGTCCAATACATGAATTTTGCAAATACAAAACTCCTAATAATCTCTTCCTTTGGCAATTTGTGGAAAAAACCTCATATACATTCAATCTATCCAAAATTTTAAAAAAGATTACATCATATTGAGTAAATAAAAATTGAAAAAATTATTATAATGCCATCGGCTCAATTGAATCCATCTTTAGCTCCTCTAAACCCATTTTTAGCTCCTCTGTTCATACTTTCAAAATACATCTCCGGCAGCTCTGGATCTTTCAAAACTCTCCCTTAGTAAAACTCACCCTTTTTTTTGTCCATAACTGATAAATTGATGGTTTCAGAATGCAATATGTCTGTCAATCAGGATCCAACAATAGCTTATCCTCAATTATAACTCCTCCTTAATGATGTGCTCGTATCAACACTTGGGTTGGGAGTATGATCTTCTTGATTAAAGGCTATTGGATTTTGGTACCCACACTTGCAAAATGAAAAACTTCAGCATAGTATGTACCAATATAGATGGAAAATCTTTCTTTTTCACCCAAATTCCACTTGATTTGATAGTGGGTACAAGAAACTGAGTTCTATATTGCATGTTTTTTTGCAAAGCTTTCAGCTTATTGTAATGGAGATGGGTGTGCCCTTTTATTCCACATGATGACATGTGGGTGCTCGTGCAGATTTAAGACTAGACTCGCTCTTTAATGCACAATCAACATGATTCTCCTGTGTAGTATGATGTACAGTGAATGCATTTGTTATGCTTTTAACAAAAACAATTTTACCAAATGAATTTGATGTTGAAGCACCCTCAATATAGCCAAGACCAATCTTATCAGTATGCAACTTTTAAACACTCAAGATGTTGTAAAGAACAATCGAACTAGCATGCATTTCGTTCAAAGTGGCCTTTGGAGTATCCAATTTTTTCAATGTCATCTTTAACTTAACATTCAGATCTACAATCTTGGCCTGGTTCTTCAATACTTCTATTCTCAAAGACTCATTCTCTTGTTTCTCATAAGTCAAATTGTCAAGTAGAAAACTATTATAACTTTCATCAAGAATGATCTGTGCATGCACTTCTTCTAAATTATTCTTAAAAAATAGAATTTCAACATCAGAATCTTCAACTTGCTTTATAAGTTTTGCAGCATGCTTGCCTAGTTTTTTGTTTATCCATACAGAAATTTATACTGACCTTCTGAGTTCACATTTTCTTAAGACACTTCTTCATCGTCATTATTATCATCATAATCAGATGGAGAAGATCTAACCATGAAAGCAATCAATTCTTCTTTCACATCGTTACTTGAATCAAATTCATGAGACTCTTCTTCGTTAGCAGAATTATCTACATCCCAAGTTATATTCAGAACCTTATTGCTGCCTAGTATGGGTTTCTTATTCTTATTAGTGCAATCATTAGCTATATGCCCATAACCTTTACATTCAAAAAACTTAACTGCCTTTGAAGAACTTTCCTTTCCGGTTAACACCAGTTTAACTACAGTGTTTTTCCCTTTCATAAGTTTGTTGAATTGTTGCACAAACAATTCAACAAACTCCGAAGACAATTGCATATCCAATTTTTCAGAATTAGATGCAACTTCCATTTTCTTCACTAATCCCTTAGAAAACTTGTAAGGTTTGGAAGCTTTCAATTCAAATCCAGAAGGTTTTGACTAGGGATTAACAAATTTAGTCTCAAAGGTTTACTAGTTTCTGACCAACTCATTAAGTCTCAAAGTTTTCAGTTTGTTAGCCTCAGTAATTGCAACAATTTTGGGTTGAAACTAGCCGGGAGAGACCTAAGAATCCTTTTAACAATTTTCTTTTTAGAAATTGACTCCCCTAGGTTGTGACTTGAATTGACTGTATAGCCCAATTTAGAGTAAAAATTATCAAACCACTCCTCATCACTCATCCTTAACAGTCCAAAAACTGATAACAAACTCTACATATTAGCTTCTTTTACCTTTCTAATTTCCTCTTGAACTATTTAAAGGATGTCACATGCCTCTGTAGCATTCTTACAAGTGGAGATCCTATGAAATTCAGACATTGATACTCCATTGTAAATTGTATTCATTACCTCATTTTTTATAGTTTCAAGCATAAGTTTCATCTTTGGATCATTGAGCCATTGGCTTTTTAATAGTTTGCCCATCAACAATAACAGTGGGCAAAGAATATCTAGTCAACATTATTCTCCAAACCCCTTCATCTACTAACCTCAAAAAGGCTATTGTAAGTGCTTTCCTATAAGCATAATTAACAGCACCTTTCAACAATAGAGGCTCCACAGCAAAATAGCCTTCTTCATTGTTGAATTCTATTATAAAAAATCCCTTAAATCAACACATAATAACTTATGTAACCCACTCTAATGCCAATTGAGAATTTTGAGATCCTGGATTTTTTTCTATATGGTAGTTCAATTGCTACTTTATGCAGCATAAAATAAAAACAATCAACCACACAAAGAAGGCGACAAAATATTTAACAAGGAAACCCAAATAGGAAAAAAACCAAGAGTCCAAAATGGACAAAATCAATCACTAAATTAGTTACAAAATATACTCACAACCCTACAGTCAATCCCTCAACAGAATGCGTTATATTTGTTATTACTACAATTAGCCCTCAGTGCCCAACTATTAGCACTTTTAATCACCACCACGAATAAATCTCTATAGCGAAAGAATAATCTCCTACAAAGATGTAGAAGCCACGGATCTCCTACAATGAATTGGAAGCACAAACTCTAAAACTTTAAGCCTTCAACCTCACTATCATAAACACTCTAAAAAGAATCTCCAAAGCAAATTCTCTAGTTAAATTATGGAGAGGTGTCTTTCGGGTTGAGAAAAACACCCCTTTTACAGCCCCATAATTTGTGCTTTAGGGTTAGAGTTCAAATCTAAACAAAATAAATAATTTTGGCACAAAAAGGAAAGAAATCCATGTAAGTCGATGGGATTCTCTACATGCACGCTCGAGTGCAACACCCAATTGAGCACATCTTCACACATTTAGTTATTTCAATCTACGTGTCAAGTTTGAGTGCGGTCTTCATGGGCTTGAGTGCAGTTGCCTTTGTCTAGGCCCACTCGAGCACATGAGCATGTTCGCTCAAGCGCTTGCTCTATTTTCTATTTTTCTTCAATTCATACTTATTGCAATGCAATCTACAATCCATTCTAATGTATACAAAATACAAATCAATGGACTCAAGTTTTGTCTAATGAATGAATTTAGCCAATACAAAAATCCTAACAAGATCTCTCTCACTACTTGCATGAAAGATGAGATTCTAAGCCTCTTATTGGACCCACGCAGATGCATGCTAACCATAGTGTAATGGAGAGGTCTCATTGTGATAATGATTTTGATTAAAAAAATCATCTCAATCAGATCATTACAACCATTATTTTAAGGAGCCTTTGAAACTCAATCCAAAGGTGAGGATAATCTAGATTAGCAACAAATTAACGTGAATGTCATTTCACACTTTATGCCTTTAAGTCTATAGGGTCTACTAGGTCAACTACTTCATTGACAGAAGAAACTTATGCCTGGTCACCAATCCCTATCTTGATCACAATATGCTTAGAATATGTAGGTCCCCAAAACAAATTGCACCAAGATTTTCCTCACTTTGTATACAATGCACTTAAATAATAGTATGATTCAAACAACTAATGGAGATAGTCAATGTAAGGGGGTTAGATTCGTCAGGAAAGGTGGTGGTAGAAGAGTTGTCTCTCATGATGGGGGTATCTCAATCATTAAAACATAAAATAAAATAGCCTGACATATAAGCAAACTACATGGTGATAGAAAGTTATAGAGTTGATAGATCACCGAAGGATAAATAGTGAGAATTCCAATATAATTTTACATATAAATGTACCTTCAAATCCTATATCAAGATAAAGATAGCTCACCTCATGGCTTTCAAGGTTTTTATAATACCTATCTTTGATAATGTAAAGCACTAGCAGTGGGAGGAGGACTAGACGGTGCTCCATGGATATATACAAGACCATCGTGAGGGGTAGGGGGTGTGATACCGATTTCCCACTTGTTGGAACAATAGTATATCATAGCCATTAGATCCTGCACTGTCACGCCTTGATCCCGAGAATTGGGGGTTAGAATGGACCCCTCGGGGTGTGCATACATAATCCGTAGCAATCCGTGCCATATGAAGACACGCACGAATCACTATAAAAGAGATTCCACGAGAACATTTAGAGAAGTTTCCCAAACACGTAAATTAAGCTCAACAATAAACGGAAGCCTGTGTAATATACCTGTAATGATCATAAGCAACAATAACAGTAACATCACCCATTTCATAAATAAGTTTAAAGTCTGTACTTAATCATCCACATCTGTATAGCAATAATTAGTTAAACATATACAAAATTCAAAATTATATGTGTCCATCAAATTGCTAAATGCAAGAATAACCATAATCAAGCATGTTTAAGCTAAATAATCCAACAAAGGTACCCATTGACGCTTTTTTGTAAGACGACTAATAGAATACGTCACCTTCATTTCACTCATCTACACCGAGAGGTACCATTGGAGTTCCTTCGGGGGGCGCATTGATTGTCGAACGAGTATTGGGTTCAGTACCTGTAATACCAAAGGTAGCACTGTTAACATAATGGTTAAGCAAATACAGAGATATATAAGGGCTTGTTTGGTATGTCTAATCTTATTTTTATAGACCATTCAAAATAGAGCCATTAAAAAAAGAGCTATACAAAAAAGAGGCTAGAATTAAAATATGTGTTTGGCAATGGAAGCATCTATTTTAAATAGACCATTTTAAATAAATAGTTAAAAGCTTTTTACAAATATATTGAGATCTACTAGGTATTGAGCCTTTGAAATTTTACTTCATAACCATGTTTGGCCTCCAAAAGAGATCTAACGGTTTGGATCTTGTGTTTGAAGCCCCTAATTTTTTTAAAAAATATTTAATAATTCACGTTTTTACATAAATATCTCAAGTTTGGTGATGACCCAACAGCTGAAATTTGGTCTCACAATGGTCATTGACTTTCTATACATTTTCGATGGTTTGGATTGTTATTTATTGTCCCAAAAATAATAATAATAAATAAATAAGGGGACTGCCTGTGAACTAGTTTAAAATTCAGCATATTAAATCAATGGTTGAAAGTTTTTCACAAATATCTTGAGATCCACAAGGAATCAATCCTTGAAAATTGACCCATAGCCGTTTTTAGTCTTCCCAACATTTCCAATGGTTTGGATCTTGTGTTTAGGCCCCACAGAATTCAAAAACTAATATCCAATGGCTCACACTTTCTTGCACATATCTCGAGATTTATGATGATTTAACGGCTGAAATTTGGAAGGATGGCCGTGTTTGATCATGTGAACATTTTCAACGGTTTGGATGTAGATTTAGTGGTTCGGATTTCGAGAAAAATTGAAAAAACGAACTGGGCGTGATCCTTATAAGTTACTGTAGCAGCGCTTCTTTTTTTCTTCCTCTTATTTGGAAATGCATTATGAGGAGGGCTGTGGGAAATAGAGGTAAAACCTCTACATATCTAAATTAGATAGAGCACAAAAGCACATACCAAACGCTCTTATTTTTACAAACTCTATTAGATTTAGACATTTAGACAAAAAGAGCCTAAAATTAATGATGCCAAACATGCACTAAGACCATCATGATAAATCAAATAATTTTGAGTACATATAGTTTAAAAGAAAGCAATAACCATAAGCAAAGCATATTGTGCATGAGTAAGTATGAGTAACGATCATAAATAGGATATCGAAACATACTAGTTGGCATCCATGTGGCTATATTCTCCCTGAAGAAAGCATATCATCTAAAGAGAGTGTATAACATACCTATGGAAATAACGCTAAGAAATCAGTCTAGCTTCCCGAAGAGCACCGACAACTCCTCTATAAACTACTACAGCAGTGACATAAAAGGAACCCAAATTAGTCCTGTCGAACCTAATAAGAGTCTAAGCTAAGTGATGCTAACTCGACATATCAAGACCATCCTGAATTCATATCATACATACTTATCATTATATCATACATAAGGAAGTTTTGGTATTGAAATCATATTCAATCATAAAAATCAGAATTAAATAAGTAACTAATAATTAGATAATGCATACTTAAATGAGCTAATAGAGCTCGTACCCTGTCAACCTTAGCTACACCCATTTGGCTCACAGGCACACTCTAAGTAAAAGCGCAGACCCGATTTCGCCCCAAGGTTCACCAGGAAGAATGCGTATATGATTTAATCATGTTGAGAGCAAGGTTACTTAACAATATAAATGCATTTAATTGAATAAGTATCAAGGATAGTTACTAACCAACCCTATGTTAGATAATCCATGTTTCCGATGTCATTCAATATGATGTATTCATGAAACATCCGGTGTCGTTGCGTTACGAAAATCTCGATGTTACATTGTGTATGCAAAAAACACCTCTTTTTATCCCAACATGCATGATGTAACATTGAAAACTGATTGAAACATCAAGAGGGAATGAGTGACAACTCAACACTCTTCCTTCTTAGTATTTAATTACCATTTGGCTAATTTATTTGACATAAAGGTACCAATTCGAAAGCTTTACATAGTATTTAATTGTACTTAATGTCCAAAGGGTGAGAATAGCTTATGTCATATCTTTAAGGTCTCAAAATAATATTAGAATAAATCCCAATTTAATCCACATTTTTAAGAAATAAATAAGATTTTACTAAAACTGGAGGGTACATTGCTCTCTAATGGCTCTCTTACAAGGTCCCCCAAAACATCTCCATAAAATAACTCTCAATTCTATAAATCATTTGTACTTATATAGGGCCAGACTCACAGAACATCGTGAATGAGTTCCGAAGAGAATTTTGAGCCTTAAAGTAATTAAAAAGTCAAAAGAATACACTTTAGCAATTGTTTATCTAATAAAGTAATATAAAGTAATACCCATTTTTCCATACATACTAACACTTACCAGAGCTTCAGTAAGTCCCCATGTTCCTACAATTTTAAATAATATTATGGTTGTAGAAAATCTGTATAATCTTATGATAAATTTTCGAACACCTTGGCTCCACCAAAGATCAAAAGTGTAGTATCTCCTTATGCCCCACGATATACTACAGAAGGTCTATGGTGAGTCTTTTAGAATAAGTTCATAAAATTCATCCACTGTCACAGTAACCTACGGCTTACCGGTAATGTTTTATAAACTTCATCCAGTGTTATGGTTCAGCCATATATTCTCCTACGGCTAGGCCACGGTTTGGCTACGGCTTAGCTATAGTGTATTCCACAGTTTAGCTGAGGGCCAACCATAGAGGAAAACTAGATTTAGGTGTTCTTTGGAAGGCTCGCCATAAAAGGGCAATGGCTTGGTCACAGGGTGCTTACGGCTTAGCCGTAGTTCAATTTATGGCTTAGCCGTGGGTTAGCCATAGTTCTAATATAGCAATTTGGCGCTCTGGGTTCTAAGCCATAAAACACTTACGGCTTAGTCGTGGGCTTTACCATAAACTTCAGAATTCCTAGAAATAGTTTCTGAAGTACGAGTTCATGTAAAAAACTCTACAAATTAGATTCCAATGAGGTTTCTTTTGCTTCAAATCATCATCTTAGGTCTTACATACCCACATATCATTAATATCATATGTTATACTCATTATCACCTAATCCAACATTTGTGTACTTAATAAAGGATAGATGAGCAGTAAGCTTGCATTTAGAGTAATCACATCAAGAGTCAACAAAGTTAGACATGCATGTAGTAATATATACTCTTGTACTTGCCTTATATCAGTACTTTACCCAAAACTAGCCACTCCTTTGGTTTGATGGTAGAAAAAACTTCAATAAAAGCAAATCCTATTACATGCAAAGAAGTGAAAATGGTGAATCAAATGTAAAATGCAGGCATGGTACTCATTGGAGTCCCCTTGACTCTTTTGAACTCAAGGAAATGAAGTAGGAGTGGTTCCTTACCTTAGAGAGCTGTAGATTGTGAGAAAGAAGATCAATTGGTGAGTTCCTTGGAAGAAGACACAAGGATGCAGAAGGAGGTGAATGGAAGTTAGTAGTAGCACATGTAAGCTCTTAGGATCCAGTTTTTAGTTGAAGTTTGAAGAAAAGATGAGAGAAGAGTGAAAAGAATTTGAGCTCTAGCAAAAGAAGAGAAGAATGCAATGAAGGAAACGATGGTTGCTTCCCTTTTAACTCAATTTTTCTGGACTTTTGCATGCAAGTCCAATTGTTTTGGGAAGTTACAATTTAAAACAATTGAGCTTCAGTTGGGTTAAGAGGGTACGAACTAAACCGGGCCAAACATGAAAGTCGACCCACAAGATGAAATGCTCATGATGTAATTAATGTGGTGCCAATAATGCAACAATGTGACTTTAAATTACAAGAAGGTCTTCAACTACCTAAATAAATTCGAACCCAACTACCTATCCAACTGAGACTCAATAAAGATTAAGAACAAGATAAATTAAGACTAAAATACATATATTAATGGAAAATCAAGTTTAATTAATATAAATTATAATAAAGTCAGGTTGGGACCTTACAGTGCCCTCTGATCTACGACCAGTGGCATTCTTACTATTAGTTGCATAGTTTAGTTGATTAAGTTTGAAAAATTGATTTCAACCCCTGATTAGGTTAAGGTCCCTTAATCAAATTTCTTCTTAGATTTCAATAGATCTAGTTAAGTCAGCGATTCTAACAAGCAATCAATAAATCAAACCACAAAAAAAAGAGGCACAATTTTTAATGTAGAAAAACCACAAGTGTTTTCTCCTGGACTGAAATCAAATCAAGCACTATGTAGAATAAATGTTATAAAGATCTCACAGAACCATCCCCAAATGGTGACTTAACCTATAGACTACAACGATCTTGCCAGCAACTCGTCGTACACCTGAACTGTGCTTGATCCACACCATCTTGAAGGCTTTTCAAGACAAATCTACTAAAAGAAAACTGTAGATCTAGCAACTAGAGCAGCAACTTCAACACTAATCTCTTTTAGGATGCTTTACGGATGTTGAAGAATCTTCTAATTGATTTCTTGATGATAAAATGAGAGAAATGATTTGCAAAGTGACAAAACCTCTTTTCCAACCTCTGGATCACAAATCTCCTCTAAGGTTCATGCCTTAGCTTTCCTTTGAGAAATTTCACCTTAAATACTCAAATTTGCAAGCTTCATGGGCACTTGAACATCTGCCCTCTCAGATAAATAATTATGCAAAAAAAAATAGACTGAAAAATTCATTCTTTCTCGTGCGTTCGAACCTCTGTTTGTCCGTTTGAACAGATGGCATTTTGTAAATATGGATAGTACAATTCTGCAAACTCTAAAGGCCATAACTTTTTTGTTTTAACTCCAATTTATGCAATCTTAGGCTTCTCGAACATCTATTCATGGTAGGTAGCTTTCCATAATCCAACATATGGTTTTGAAGATATGACCATTTCAATCCAAACACATTCATTTAAAAGACCCTATGAAACATACAATAGTCTAATCCAAAAGATAAAAAAATATAATTCAATTTTTCCCAAGTGTTGTCCAACCCAATGAATATGCCAACACTCAAAACCTCATAATCTCCCCTTTTGATAATTCATGGGCAAAACTTTCTAACAAAAAAAAATAACTAGACCTTTGAAAATAAGACCTATATACACAACATCTTTAGACAAATAGAAAGAAAACACAGTTAGCACAGTTCTCTAACACAATCAACTCCTTGTCTTCCCCTTCTTGTTCTGAATTGACAAAGATATGATTCATAATCAGCATATTTGTCAATCAACCGTTAGCAACTCTCCCTGAATAGTGAATAATTGTATGCCTTCAGCTCTATTGGATTAAGAACTCCCCATGAACTATGTGTCACGACCCGAGCCTAAGAAATCGAAGATTAGGGTTATCCCAATCAGTGACACACGTACTCCTACGCAATTCACACCCGGACCGGAGTCTGAATGAAATTATACAAGGGATATTAACATGCTTACAAGTGTGAAGTACTAAACGGATCATCAGTTTAAGCATTCAATGCGTGAAAGCCTGTTAATATCACCAATAAAATTTTCCTACACTTTTCATTAAACGATTCAACAAGCCCATTACAACCATGGAAGTAACTTAATTATACACATTACCCACATAACCCAATATGACGTGCTCATGTATGCCGAGAGATCAAGGATGACATTCTATAAAGAGAATACTGAAAGATGGAGACATAGATAACAAGATCAAGTTATACAATGCGATCTACATGGATGTAATTATATGCACATGCTAAAAGACCCAAAGATCCCAATATGTACAATTTTATAGACAATGAATCGCTCTCGCCATGAGGATCAGTCAGCAAACTTTTGCTGTCTGCTGTCCACGGTATAACCTGAAGGAACCATTACGGTCTCCTTTTATGATATCTAGGTCTAAGCCAAACTGGGTTTGGGACATGAACCTGTAACACCATTAAACAACTCATGAATAAGACTATTCAGCAAAGCATAAGCAAAATTAAGGTAACATGCGTTGTATCTAAAAAAAATTAATAGCATGTAATCAATAGAAGTTAAGATAGTATACGAAGCATATCATACATTTAAATTAAGTTCGTTTGAGTCAAGGAACCTACATGGCTTTGCTTCTGTCACCCCTGCGTGGGATGCACAAAACGCATTGCTTCAAAAAGAAATAAGGACATATGATTAATAGGGTTCCAAGTTCGTAACTAGGCACGTCGTGTATTAGAGTAAGCATGCAATAAGGATCAATAAATACAATACATACTAGGTGGCTACTACATTTGTCACATCCTCCCTCTATGGATCTATGCATTGAGAATACCATCGTCCGGGCTAAGGTACGAATGGGTCTCTGGTTTCTTGGGGTCCAGAAGCCCCAAGACAAAAGCACGCCGCAATGGCAACAAGCAAGCTACACCAAAGTCAACCCCATCGGGTCTCATAAAGCTGAGGCTGAGTAGCACCAAACCATTTCGATCCAATCATGTACTCGAACTTGAGTAAAACATGCAATACCAAATCGTATACGTTCAGTTCAAGCATACAATACATACATACTCGAGTCAATACCAATAGTCAATGTAAATTGTCTCAAGAACACATCAAGTGGATCTAATGCATATAAGATGGAAGTCAAGACGTACGATATTATTCAATTCCATTCACAAGAGTGAAGAACAAGAACCATCATCCAATATGTCATGCAGTTCAATTTAATAAAATCAAAACAATTTTACTAGCCAACCTTAGTCTAGTCATCCATTGTTTTTAACCGTGTTTGATGATACAGTTTTAAGTTATCCAATACACAGTTGTTTTTCTTTGGTGTTATATTATGTAGAAAAGGTGTAAACCAACACCCATAGGGAGATGCTTAACAAATGAACAACATCACATAAATAAGTCTCAGCCCTCAAGACTTCTCATGATCTTTCAATTATTCCTTTGGGCCAGTTAATGGTGTACAAGGATCCAGGCTAAAGCCCTACTAGGTCTCACCACAATACCTATTACTCTTGGTTTTCAGTGGACTCGCGGCTTAACCGTGGGTGACTTATGTCTTAGCCATGTGCATCTTACGGTTTAGCCATAAATTGCACTACGGCCTAATCGTTGGTACCCCATTTATCCTCTGCAATCACAGCGAAACCATGAATTACTCTACGGCTTGGTCATATTTAACCTACAGCTAGGGCACGGTTAGCTTATGGCTTAGCCGTGACTTAGCTGTAGAAGAATTATCAAAAGTTATGCTCTCTGGATTCCTAACCATACACCACTTATGGCTTAGCCATAAGCTTCAGGAAATTTGAAATAGATTCAATTCGTTTCCTGTAATTTCATGCTCAGGGCTACAAAACACATACAAACAAATAGATTTTCAAGAATCATAAATACCAATATGCATTCAACCAAAATTTGCTTATACTTGTTTTCAGTTAAGCTTTTCAAACTCTCAATCCTTTGTTTGACTCAATTTGGGTATTTTGGACCTAAGTGCCATGCATGCCAAAAATTGAGAAAGAAATGAATGCATGCATAACATAAGAATCCTCTTGACTCTATTAACCCAAGAGATCAATGAATAAGAAGAGAGCTTACCTTAATAATAACTAGAGAGTAGTTTGAGAACTTGAGAAGAAAAAACCCACTAACTGCAAGTCCAACAAGAAAAGGAAGTAGAAAAGGGCTGGAAGGAGAGAGTGGTTGCTTGAAACTCCTCATGTAATGCCTCTCTTGATGCAGAACAAAAGAAGACGAAGAAGAAGAAAGAAGACAATGAAGAAGCTGCACAACTTGATAAGATCGAATGAGGCTGTGGGTTTTGGGCTTCTACAAGACAAAATTTTTGAAATTTATAAGAACGTCCTTCTAGTTTTATTTAATTTTCCATATAAGTCAAATGAAGGTCCAACTGAATCAATTGACGTCTAATGTGGTCGAGTCAATTACGAAAGTTAACGAGCTTATCAAGACAAACATGAGATAAGCTTATATATAGAGGGCAATGGTCTATAAAAAAAGGTGATAAAGAGGACATAAATATGAAAGGATAGGTGCAATAGACCTTTCACTACCATTAGTTTTTGTAAGGAATTTTAGGGTACTTGGCCTAAAGTAAGTAAACAAATGAATGTTGACTATATTCCCTCAACCACTTGCGTAAGTCCCTCAACCACTTGCCTAAGTCTAAGAATTTATCCCAAGGAATCCTGTGGGGAAAGAGCTCTCCTTTCATGTGTGGATCTATTAAGAAACCCTTTTGTTGTTGTCCAACTTCACTCAGATTCTCGAGGGACTGTCTTGCCTTCTCTAAATAGAGTTCTTGGAGATTCATAGTAAAGTGGCCGGGTTTATAACTTTAACCTTTTCAAGTAAAAACTATGCCTCTATTATCCCCCTGAAAATAATTTTCCAAGGTTTTACGAAAAATCACATTCTTTTGATGCTTCTCTTCATGCAGAAGTGCTTGCATCAAACTATATATGGAAAAGATTTCCCCCACGTAGATTGTGAGAAGAGAAGCTCGGGACTCATCAAACTCTTATGGGCCATTCGATTGATCATGCAAAATGTCACTGATTCAAACTTTATCTAATGGTTAAGGATGGGCAATGTGGACACCCTCAAAACTACCACACACACATGATCAGATGTTCCAAGGTTTTAGGAAGGCTCCAAACCTCGGACTTTCCCAAGATAAGAAAGTGCCCTGATTTAAAAGAATATTTTAACTACTATTCCAAGCTTAGAATTTGCTTTATTTTCTCGACATTTATATTAATATGAATATATTGGAACTCTTTTAATTTCTTAGTTTTTATAATTGCAGGAACATCTATTCAGCATTCAACTTTAGAATGAGATTTTTCTATGCTGGTTGCACAAAGAGGGCATTTATGAAAGTAGTAAAGATAGAAATAAAAAAAATCAACCTATTTAAATTTTTTCTAACCTAACAACAATTGGAAAATTTCTATAATGACCCAGCCCTACTACCCACATGACATTGTGAGCTTTAGCTTATCGGATTTCAACACGGTCTTGCCACAAAGTTTTAAAAAGCCCCATGTGGGGTTTAGGCCAAGTCAAAACACATATATACTAAGCATCAAGAGATGCAAGTTTCTAATGTGAGACTTATGCAACACTACATATTCAGTTCAGGGTTTTTCTGCCCTCTCTAGGCAAATATTCGCCATACGCAACGCCCTTCTAAGGGGGTTCACAGGTGTGACAAACTCCCCATTGAAAAATAGAGCCATTCTCAACTCTGATTCCAAATTAAGGGATTGTGGTCTAAATAATAAATTGAAGGTTCCACACGGTGCGAGGGCAACCCAAACAAGTATTAAGTCAAAAACGACCTCTTATCCTAGTCTTAAGAGATGCCTGCTCCTACCTGCCTACTCAAGGGTCAAACCTAGGCAAGCACCTCTCCTTACTAGAGGTCATTTCCCCTTTCAAAAGGTTCCCTCATCTTATTTGAGGTTTACTTTCCTTACGCGAGGGCTTCCTCACTAGAGGGTTAGGGGTCCCAGCCCCCTAAGCTGGGGTAAAAAAAACAAGTACCAAGTCAAATAATATTACAAGTAGCCAAAAAAGGTCAAACAAAGGACTAGAGGGTTGGCCTGGTGAATAGGCCACCCAATCCCATAACACCTACCAGGGATCAATCCCTAATGGGTGCTCTGTTATTCCAACTCATGGCCACTAGGTCAACTCAGAAAAAAATAAAAATAAAAATAAAAAAGGTCAAACAATATTCCAATGCTTTTAGGTTCTTACTTCCCACAAAATACGTAGTTTCTTGTCTTTTGTTATTTCCATTTCATACGTTCAGTGGCAGAGATTGTGATTTACTAGGCTATCACATTGTTTTCACCCTTCTTTCTATTTTCTCTCGTTCATACTTCATTTTCCCTCTTCCATAAGAAGGTAGGCCACTAGTTATAGCAATAGAATCAAGGGATATTTAAAGGCTGGTTCCTACAAATGATTTTATACCACATTAAATATAACTACATTTTGCTTAACCCACCAAGTCCAAGTGAATTAATTTAGTATTGCATTAGGTCATTTTAGTTAGCATTTAGGACAAAATGTGATGAAAATCCACCTCTTTTTGTGTAATTGTATTGATGTTAACAATCACTGATGTCACTTGTACTTTTTTTGTAAGCTTTAAAATTCTATAATTTTCATTTCATTTTTTTCATTTGTAACAAAATTTATATATTTGGAATCCCTTTTTGAGATCTACAAAACAAGATCTCTATTGGTTATTTAATTCTAAAAAAAAGATTTTATCTATTTGGTATATTCCTATTGAAAGCAACAAATAAAATCTATTAAACTCCAAACAGAAAAAATCTTCTGTTAAGTTTAAAAGACTAACATGGAATACCAAACAGATAAAATCTGTTAAACTCAACAGATAAAATCTTCTATGGACAAAAAAAGCCAACAAAATATGTTAAACACAACAAATAAAGTCTATTAAAATCAACAGATAAAATATGTTTGGGCCAATAGGTATCCAAGTATGAATTCAACTGTTTAATTACTGAGAGAGAGAGAGAGAGAGAGAGAGAGAGAGAGAGAGAGAGTAGGGGGGAGGGGGACGAGAGGGTGCAGATAGATGAATTCCTCTAGGAGAAACAGAAAAAATTTGTTGAAAACCCCCCAAAAAAAACCAATAGATAAATTTTTTTGAATGAAACAGATTAAAAAAAAACAGATGAATTCATATGTTTATTAGTATCTGAATATGAATGAGAGAGAGAGAGAGAGAGAGAGAGAGAGAGAGAGTGTGTGTGTGTGTGTGTATGTAGGGGAGAGGGGATGAGAGGGTGCAGACAGATAAATTCATCTGTTCAAGAGAAACAGAAAAAATCTGTTGAAAAATCCATAAAAGAATGAGCTGGATCTAAGATGTGCTAGGAGCAAGAGCAACTTTAACTAGGTTGAAGTCAGTTGTGATCAAGTGAGACCCGGTTCATATCCAGTTCTATTAATTGTAGGGATGGAAATGAGTTGGGCTAAAGCAGCATCAACCCCTACTTGCACCCACCCCGTAACCTGTAGGTGACCCATGATAGATTTATAAGTTGTGATTCTGAACATGCCCCTGATCTCATGGCCCTTGTACTGGTGACACACATTCAAACATCATATACTTTTTTAAATTTTTTATCCAACAGTATACCGTTACAGACTCAGATCTGAGCATAATTGATGTTCCAAGTACTAGTATGAATTATGTTAACTGTTGGGATGGAAATCAGGTGAAATGCAATAATAACGCGCCATGTTTGGGGAAGCCAGTGGCGGTCGTGATTACATATGAGTGCCCAGGTGGACCAAGTGTCGCAAAAGCTGCTCATTTTGATCTAAGTGGGACTGCATATGGTGCCATGGCCATATCTGGTCAAGCCAATCAACTAAAGGAATGCTGGAACGCTGCAGATACAGTACAGAAGGTAGATCGTCGCATTTGAATTTATGCGGGCCAATTATAGGGCCTAACCTACCAAGCCAGCCCGATGATCATGGGTTTAAATGGCTAACATTTCTAACTTTGTTAGTAGTTAGTTTCTGGTTAGGTCCGTACATGCTGTCTAATTGACTTTGTGCACTTCTTCCTCAAACACATAAAATACTCAAAACAGATTTCACAAATAAAATACTCAAATAGATTTTAACTATTTGCTACTTTACAAATAAAGATTTTATCTGTTCGTTTTTCAAATAGATAAAATCTATCTATTGCCTTATTCAAAAAGATTTTATCTGTTGGCTTCTTTACAAATAAAAATTTTATCTGTTGGCTTTCCTAAACAGATTTTATCTATTAGTTTCCTTACAAATAATAATTTTATATGTTAGTTCCTCAAATAGATAAAATCTATTTGTTCTAAGTACTGCATTGTTTTATCTGAGTAACAACTTCGTGGGTGGCCGAGCTCGCTAGACTTCTTGACGTCATCGCCGGTGTAGGGGACAACGTGGGAAGGCATGGTGGGTGGCCGCTCCTTATGCTAGTCGAGAAGGCCAAAGATGCAGAGGTTGCTACCCAACTGGTGACATAGGGTTCTCATCCCCATTGTTCTCTAAAAGGAATTTCATCAAACAGTTGTAGAGCTCGAGGTCTTTTATTGCTACGCAGAATATGAGCGAATAGTTGGAGGATTGGTTGAGGAGACGGTTTTATTGTGTATGAAGGAAGGGAATATGAGCGAATGCTTGGTGGGCATGGAGCTGCCTGGAGAAGAAAAGGAAAGATTTAGTCCCTCTTTTGATCTTTTTGTTTTGCTCTCTAATAGAAAGGAGTCTCTTGCTGCCGTAGATGAAACCCTTCTTTCCGATCCAATTATTTCAGAGCTTCCATCTGTGTCCACCATGTATTTGAGAAAATAGTTCATTGAAAACCTTTTTCAAGTTAGGGACTTGATAAGAAAGGAGGGTAATTTTTGTCAATTTACATTGATTTTTTTAAGTTAAGGACCTAATGTAGCAAAAACTTCATCGCTGGATCTATCGTATTGTGGAAAATTATATAGGGACCTATGACTGAAATCTCCTAAAATCAATATTGACCTACAAAACCCCCATAGTTCGATGCCTTTTGACCAAATAGAAAGATGGCCATGTTGGAGCCCACTTGTAAACAGAAGCACCATCTCATGATGATCCCATCTGGTGGGGCCAGCCCATGAAAATTCACAGGCTATGTCCTGTGGTGCCCAGGTCAGCAGGGTCAACCCAACACAGCCCAAATAGTCAACTAAGTTGGGTCATGCTGCCTATAGGCCTGCCCACATGGCCCTCCTAACCTTATTAATTTTTTATATATAAATTGAGAGCAACTTTGTGGACTTTTAGAGTTTTCAATTTGAGATAAAATTGAAACGATCACAATAAATGCATAAACATTAGTGTTAATTTACAAATGAAAAATAAAACTTTTAACTATTTTAAGTTTCAAATTTATTGTACAATCCTTCTTGATATAAATGTCATGCCATGCTGTGCAATGTTATCCCGTGTGGCAGCCCAAGCACCCTAGCTCAGCACTGCATAGCCAAGGCCCTGGGCCGCGCCATGCACAACCCAAGGTGCCCTGACCAGCATGGACCAGGCGTTGAACGTGCCATGCCAAGCCACGGCCCAATTTTTTTCATGTTGGGTCGTGCCGGGCGTGCACAGCCTGGCCCAATATTGACACCCCTAATCCCATGTGGGGGCTACTTATGAAGCTAGAACTCTCAAAATATGCCTCATAAGTCATAACGGTATATACGTGGAATTCACTTGCCCACCTTGTTTCATGAGGTTAAAGGTAAAGGGTATAGTTTATTTACACCCACTTACACCATATACCGTGTTCTCCATACAGGAACACATTTGTGCAGCCATAATTTTTTTTTAACAAATGGTACAACCTGACCACCTGTCACTACACTATGTCCCCTAAAAGTAAATAGTACATGCTGCAATACGCTGGACCCCGTCAACCACTTTTTTGTTTTTTTTAGCTTGTGTTTTGTGAGCTCAGGATTGGTAACTTGAGCTATCTTCTTTATTAATATAATAAATCCGAAGACTTCTAATTTCATATTTTGAATCATTAATGATTTTGATTTTTCTTAAAAAATCTCTAAAGAAATACCAACTTACATATATTCATTTTCTATACTTTCATGGGCTCCCACAATTCATGAACCATTCAATATTGTTATATTTATCAATAAGCATAAAGAGGTTTAGTTTCATAACTTATCTTAAATCCTCTGGTCTTGAAAAATTAAAAAGAAAAAATTCAAAAAAATTAACTCATCATTCAAAAAAATTAACTCATCTAAAATGGTTAGTCATATTTATTTAATCATTTAAAAATGGTGATTTTGACATGTTTCACACATGTAAAACTTAAATATGAATCATTCGCGTGCAGAGAAAAAAAAAACTTTCTTACTTGTTCATGCATAGATGGCAAACTAACCCTAAGAATCTAACTTTTACCAAGAGAAAAAAACCCAAATAATCTAACAGAAGCCAGTAAGAGTGAGTCCTTAGGCCAAATAAAGAAAGATAAACATCAGTCCGTGCCAACAGTGCATTTCAAGGCGGACCCATATAAATTGGTCCAGCATTTTGAAAAGAGGCCCACTGAAATCCAACCCAAATTTAGGGTAATAAATGAGCCAGTTCTGGTTCAAGTCCATGATGGACTTGGACATGGAACCGTTAATAAGGGCGGGTTTGGGTCCGGGTCCATATAGAGAATAATATGAAAAAAAAATAATTTTATTTAAAATTTAGATAATATATCAAGTCTTGAACAAGTCGAAACCAAAAGGTGAAATCAGATCTGAAATGGTTTATATCATGGGTCCAAAACTAAAACCTAGATCCAAAGCCATTTACTTATCAAAATCAAAATAAAGACCCAAAATCTGTTATTAACATATCAAAACCTTTGGATACCCATTTACAACCTCCAAGATTTTACAATGGATAATTCCTGGGTAAGAAATAAAATCACGTGCAGTAAAACAAAACGAGGCACCCACAGTGAAAAGCCAGGAAAGGGTCTCATCATCTCACACAACTTCCTTGGCATAGAGAGGTTGACACACGCTGTGTACCACTCATCCATTATAAAAAAAACACCTTTGAAGGAAAGGCAGAGAGGATAGCTAAAAAAATGGGCTCAGAGAGTTGCTACTTGTGCTCAAGGAAGAGCTTCAAACAGCCCTTCTCATACAAGAGGTGTCAGAATATGTAGCACTCATCATCATCGCCCTTCCCTTCATACTATGAGGAAAGAAAACAGATAAGACAAATAAAGAAAGAAAGTTGAGGTGTTTGGGATATTAGGGAAAGTTGAGGTGTTTGGGATATTAGGGTTTTGGTAGAAAGAGACCTGGAACCTGCGTAGTGCTTACCCTCTATGTTCTTTCCTGTTAGGTTTAGAGAGAGACAGAGAAAGAGATGAGGTTGCTCCAGTATTAGGGTTTTGGTAGAAAGGGCTCTAAATGGATGTTTTTATAACGAGGTTTTAGGTTTGGAATTGGGACTTTGCCCGATGGTTTCGAGTGAGGGGTGGACTGTGGACGCAAAGGAACTAGGGTCATTGGGTAGGGCCGTAGGGATGCTCAGGTCCCGCACGAAACAGGACCAAAACCCATTGGGCAGCGTTTTAGTCCTAAAACAGGTGGATAAAAGTTTTATTATGCATAGCGATGTAAATAGGTCTCTGTTTCCTTGATTATGCAAAAGTTCTAATTAGTTAATAATCAGGTCTGAGTCTTTATTTAGATCCTGATAAGTAAATGGATCCGGATTTAGATCCTATTTTTGGATCAGTAATCTAAACGATTTCAAGTCTTATTCCACCTTAGTACCAACCAAAGGACCTGAGCCCCGACATATTACCCCAATTTTGAAAAGTTTTCATAAAAATTAGCTTTTATTTAAAGCATTCTCTATATAGAACTAGACCCGAACACACCCAATACATGGTTTTGGTTACGAGTTTGAGTCCATCCTCTCCTTAATGGTTCCGATTCCGGATTTAAGAAACTGGTTTCGAACCGGTTCGGGCCCACCACGGGCCCGTACAAGAGCCGACCCGTTTACAACCCAAATTTTGCATGGTTTTCTCTACTTTTGTATTCTCTCTCTCTCTCTCTCTCTCTCAATGTGTTCTCTTAATTTACTATGGGCCAAAGTAAATGCCTATCACTACAAATATGAAGATATTGTTTAAGGAAAGAGAGAGAAAATAGAAACAGTAGAGAGAGAAAGAGAGAGATACTCTTATTGAATAAGAGATGTGCACATAATGAAGGGGGAGGGGATCTTATTTATAGAGTAAGATTGCTTCCTCCCCAAGCAACCCAATAAAGCAGGATTCCAACCAAAACTGCTTTTCATATCTAATGTGGGCCCCAAGGTGGGCATCCACTAATAATAATCTCTTATAACACTCCCCATTGGATAACCACCATTCAATAATAGTTGCCTCATTAAAATATTACAAAGGAAAAACCCAATGGGATTAAAACTTAAGTGAAGGAAAAAGAGTACAACATTTTTACAAAGTTATTAAAGTAGTATTTGGACATGCATAATTTTGCCTCGTTAAAATCTTGACTAAGACAACCCAGTGGGATAAAACCTAGAGAAGGAAAAAGAGTACAATGCACATATGTCCTGAGTAGCAGGCTTCATGATGCCTATCCATAATCTACTACTCCCCCTGACAACAATACCCTTTACATTGTTTGATGATAAACTCTCCGCATGCCGGTCTCATATACAAGTTTTTGGAATGTTAACTTTGGTAATGACTTGGTAAACAAATCAGCCAAGTTGTTGTTTGAATGAACTTGCTTGACTTCGATCTCATTGTTCTTCTGAAACTCATATGTGAAAAAGAACTTTAGTGCAATGTGCTTTGTCTTGTCACCTTTAATGTATCCTTCTTTAATTTGTTGAATAAATGCCTCATTGTCTTTGTAGATAATGTTCGGAGTACCTGCACTAAGAGGCAATTGACAAGAACCACGAATATGTTGAATTAAAGATTTTAGCCATACACATTCCCTACTAGCTTCTTGAAGAGTTAAAATCTCAGTATGGTTAGAAGAAGTAGCTACCAAAGTTTGTTTAGTAGAGTGCCAAGAAATAGCAGCATTACTACTAAAAAATACATAACCTTTTTGTGATCGACCATTATGAGGATCAAAAAAATATCCTGAATCTGCATATCCTACAAACTTAGAATCTTTATAATAAAAGAGTCCTAAATCAATTGTACCACGTAAATAACGTAAGATATGTTTAATACCAGTCCAATGCCTTTGCGTTGGCGCAAAACTGTATCTAGCAAGTAGATTCACTAAGAAGGAAATGTCTGGTCTAATGCATTGTGATAAATACATTAAAGCACCAATGAAACTCAGGTATGGTACTTCTGAACCAAATACCTTTTCGTTTTTTTTCAATTGGACGATAGGGATCTTTGTTTATATCTAAAGACCGAACAACCATGGGAGTGCTTAGGTGGATGTGCTTTGTCCACACCAAAGCATTTCAGTACATTCTTAGTATAATTAGATTGATGGACTAATATTCTACTAGAACATCTCTTGATCTGCAGGCTGAGACAAAATTTTGTTTTCCTAAGGCCTTTCATCTCAAACTCTTTTTTCAAATAATCAGCAGTTATTTCAAACTCTTCTGGAGTCTCAATTAAATTTATGTCATCAACATAAACTGCTACTATTACAAATCTGTTTAAGGATTTCTTTGTGAAGATACATAGGCAAATGGGATTATTCTCATATCCTTCCTTAAACAAATATTTATTGAGACGACTGTCCCACATTCTTCTGGATTACTTCAATCCATACAATGATCGTCTCAATTGTATTGAGTACGTACTCTTGAGCTTTGTAGCAGGCAAAGTAAATCCTTCCGGAATTTTCATATGAATTTCTGTGTCTAAGTCCCCATATAGATAAGCGACTACAACATCCATAAGTCTCACATCCAGATTTTCAGAAACCGCTAAACTTATTAGATATCTGAATATCGTTATATCCATAACAGGGAAGTATGTTTCCTCATAATCAATCCCAGGTTTCTGCAAAAAACCTTATGCCACAAGTCTTGCCTTGTATCTAATAATTTCATTCATTTCATTCCTTTTCTTTACAAACAACCACTGATAACCTATAGGATTAACACCTTTTGGGGTTTGTACTATAAGTCTGAATACACCACGTCTATTAAGAGACTCTAACTCTACTATAATGGTAGTTTTTCATTTTGGCTAATCTTTCATTTGTCGACATTCATTTATAGTACATGATTCTGTATCCCAATCATCATCCTCATGTTCCATTAATATTTATGTAGCTACCGCATATACAAATGCGTCATCGATTACAATTCTTTTTCTATCTCATATCTCTTTTAAATAATTATAAAATATAGAGATCTCTTCATTATCCAGTACCGATACTTCTTCGGGGGCTTTTTTAGTCTCATCAAAGACTTTTGTTATTCTAGAGAGAGTAGATTTTTTCATAACTTCTTCGGGAGCATTATGAACCTCTTCAGGAAGAACTTCTTCAAAAGTGTTAAGTATATCTTTGGGAGGACATGATGATTATACATTTCTCCTTTTTCGCGGAGTATCCTTTGAACCTATAGGTCTGCCGCTCTTCTAGCATAATACAAAATCTTTTGTCGCCACTTTTTGACTTTGTCCTACAGGAACATTAAGTCTAGCAGGTGTATTCATAACTGGAATATGTGACTTGATTACCTTTGCTGCATCGTTAAATGCATCAGGTAATTTATTTGCAATTTTTTTAAGTGTACAATTCTACGGACTTCATTTTCACATTGTGATGTATGTGGGTCTAAATGAGATAAAGTGAAAGTATTCCACATTAGTTCACACCGTTCTTCAGGAACGAGTTGTTCTGCATGAACAATACGTTCTTTATCTCCCCTTAATGGCGGGAATTTTGTCTTATTGAATTGACAATCAGCAAAACGAGCAGTAAAAACATCTCATGTCATTGGTTCTAAAATCAAATAATCGAAGGAGAGTCATAACCAATATAGATTTCCAACCTATGTTGTGGTCCCATCTTAGTACGTTGAGGGGGTGGTATAGGGATTAGAACAGCACAACCAAACTTGTGCAAATGGGAGATATTAGGTTTTTGTCCTGATATAAGCTGTATAAGAGAGTATTGATGTAGGCTGTGAGTCGAAGTCTAATAAGCGTTGATGCATGTAACACATCATGTCACTAGACACTAACTGGTAATTTGGACTGTAGCAATAGAGTCCAAGAAATAAGTTGAATGCGCTGAATCAAGGATTCAACTAAGCCATTCTGGGTATGGACACGAGGGACGGGATGTTCGACAATAATACCGAGAGATGAACAATAGTTATCAAAGGCTTGTAATGTAAATTCGCCCGCATTGTCAATCGTATAGACTTAATAAGATTATCAAGAAAATGGGCCCTAAGTTTAATAATTTGTATTAATAGGCTGACAAAAGCTATATTCCTAGTTGAAAGTAAGCAAACATCCGACCCACGGATAGAAGCATCAATCAGAACCATAAAATACCTAAAAGGTCCACTAGGTGGATTGATCGGTCCATAGATGTCGCCTTGTATCCTTTGCAGAAAGGATGAGGATTCTAATGCAATCTTAATGAAAGAAGGTTGAATGATTAGCTTTCTCTGTGAACATGGGATACATAGATACCCATTAGGTATGGTCAATCTATGGTTGTCTAAAGAATGCCCAACAGAGTTATCAATGATTTTCTTTAACATGGTAACTCCGGGGTGCCCTAACCTATTATGCCAAAGCAATAAAGCCTGAGGGTTGCTAAGCTTTGGGCTTGGTTTAAACTTCGGACTTAATTATCTCATTTTTCTTAAAATCAAATATAAATCGACGATGGATATTGTTATATAATATAACCCAGAGGAAAGTGCATTTAATGTTTCTAGTTTTTGCTTCTGGCCTCCAATGCTAGTAACAATAAGTAACATTTCCCTATTACCTTGATTAGCAGTCTCAATATGGTATCCATTTATCCTGATGTCTTTGAAACTGAGCAAGTTTCTTTGGAAACTACTGAAGAACAGTGCATCTTTAATAAATAAATGAGTACCATTAAGTAACGTTACATGAGCTCTTCCGGAGCCTTCAATTTTTTGCACAGGTCTAGGTATGGTGGATACCTTTCGTAGATTGAATACTAATTTTGAGAAAAACTTCTGCTTTTCAGAATGGTATGTGCTGTAGTACTATCTACTAGACAGTGAGTATCCCCATTGTCGTGGTCCATACCTTTAAACAAAAGATAATAACAATAAAAAAATATAAATAAGCAATCATATGATTAAAAAAAATTCATAAGAGAAATTTCATCAAATTTATAAAGAGTCATCCATCACAAAAAACATCCAGAAAAAAAGGTTTATCAAAATTAATAAACTGAGAAATAAATCATCCATAAAA
Source organism: Sextonia rubra (assembly GCA_037013555.1). Classification (NCBI taxonomy): domain Eukaryota; kingdom Viridiplantae; phylum Streptophyta; class Magnoliopsida; order Laurales; family Lauraceae; genus Sextonia; species Sextonia rubra. The sequence continues at coordinate 8,110,599 of JASUAD010000007.1, read as the reverse complement.
AGGTAAATATCTAAAAAATTTTCTAAATAAAGATTTTGAAAATATTTATTTGGTCTTCTAGACTATTCCAAGAGGGGTTCCGATCTTAGCAATAAATGCCTCATTGCTCAGAGGTTGGCCATTTTCGTCTTCAAAAAAATCTCTAGTCTCCAAATTTGTAACATCCAACTAGTAATTGTCATTTTGTAGGACTGTATCCCAACTCCAATCTTCCTGATCATTTAATTCTGCAGAATGAATAGAGGCCTTGTATGCTTTATATTGTTCTACCATGTCTTTTGGTGCATGACAAATGCGTGACCAATGCCCATTCATTCCACATCTGTAGTAAGGGTCATTAGAACGATGGATAGAATTATTCGGTGGATGCTAATGTTGATCCGGATTTTATTGTTTCTGAGGATCAGACCACTTATGGTGGTTTTTGAATTTTTGCGAAAGACATCGAAATCCTCCTCGTCGGGAGGAGTTTCTTTTTCCACCTCTTCTGGAGGAATTATTTCTCCCATGCTCCTTTCCTTTGCCTCTGCTGGAATTGAAATTGGCATTTGCTTCAGGCATTGCCATAGATCCAGTTGATCTGGAGTTATGATTCTTTAGCAAGACTTTGCTATTCTGCTCAACAACAAGTAGACAAGAAATTAGTTCTGAATATTTAAAGAAAAGCCGGTCACAGTACTGCTGTTGCATGATTACATTTGATGCGTAGAAAGTAAACAGCGTTTTCTCTAACACCTGCTCTTCCGTAATTTTTTTCCCCACATAATCTTAACCGGTAAACAATGTTGAAAAAAGCGAGTTATACTCAGATACCGATTTGTAATCCTGAAATCGCAGGTTTAGCTATTCATTCTGAGCCGCTGGTAATAAAATCATCTTCTGATAATCATATCTATCCTTCAGAGATTTCCAAAGACCTGCTGGGTCCTCCTCAGTGAGCTATTCATTCTTGAGGTCATCATATATATGATGACGTAAGAAGATAAGTGCCAATGCCCTATTTTCTGGGGACTCTTTATTACCCTCTTTTATCTTCTCTCTAAGTTTCTTGGCTTGCAAGTGTAATTTTGCATCCAAGTACCAGGATAAGTAGTTGTCATTGGTAATGTTAAAGGCTTTAAATTCAATTTTGGCTAAATTCAACATTATGCAAGAGCTAGAAAGGAAAAAATTTACATGATCATCGATATGCAAAAGAAGATAAATGATAAATAATAAAATTTTTTTAAAGCATTCAAAATAAATTAAAGGGTGAGCCATGTCAAATCAAGTTGGCCAATTTAAAATTGAATAACATCAGGTTATCAACTTTAATAATCCAAAACAACAGGTTTTGGCAACGCTTATGGCTTGATTTGGAACTGCAGGTTCATGGTTAGAACTTCAAGTTCTTTAATTTTTTGAAATTCAGGTTCTATCAAGGCTTCGGGCTTGACATTATAGCCTATTGGTTTTATTTCTGGATCTAAATTTCAAACTTCAGGTTTGATTAAGAATATGAATCTTCAAGTTCATATTGTAGATCTGAGAGCTTCTAGTTTCAGATTTTAATAATCCACGGATCTTCTGGTCCTAATTTAGAATGAACATTTGGTTCTTACGAAACTATAGATCTGTATTAATATAGAACTTCAGGTTCTTATTTAGGATCCATTCTTAATCTCCCATTGTTAATAATAATAATAATAATAAATAATCATTCATTTTCAAATAAGAGCAATAAGAATAAGAGCACATATATAGTTATTAAACTAATAAAATATTATAAATAACAAAAATTATTTTACCATTGGATCTTCTTCCTTTCACTTTCAATATGTAGATTTGCTTCTAAGCTTTCCGTAGGCTCCAACGGATCGTCAATCTGACTTCGTACGATTGAGATATCGCGATCTAAGGTTTTGACGATGATGTGTTCTTGCTTATGTTTGTGTCCTTTTTGTTGCACATGATCCAAGGCAAACATAGCCCTTTCTCTTTGCTGTACGTGACCTAAGGTAAAAGAAAGAGGAAAGAAAAAAAAAACTAACCTTGTTGCACGCAAACTGAGGCAAAAGCACTTTGTCTCCTTGTTGATTTGTCTAGTCCCTTTTCTTTCATGCAAAGAGATTGCAACAGGAGATTGCACGTGGATTTAATATACAGTATTATGCTTTCTTGCACAGTGCAAAGAAGAGAAAAAAAAAAGGTGGTTGGGGTTTTCTTCACGTGGACCGAACTAGAAAAACAAAGGGAATGGGGTATCACATCGAAGGTGAGGAAGGGGGAAAGGCCTTGTTATGCTGATAACATGTTTAAGAAAAGAGAGAGAGAAAATAGAGAGTAGAGGGAGAAAGAGAGAGATACTCTTATTAAATGAGAGATGTGTACATAATGAAGGGGTAGGGGGATCTTATTTATAGAGTCAGATTGCTTCCTCCCCAAGTAACTCAATATAGTAAGATTCTAACCCAAACTGCTTTTCATATCTAAAGTGGGCCCCAAGGTGGGCATCCATTAATAATAGTCTCTTATAACATATATATAATTTTACTTGCATATGTTTTTTTTTTTTCTGAGTAACTTGCATCAGTGGCCAAGGAGGACTGCGAAAACCTGGCCTAGGATTGCTGGTACGTAAGAGCAATAGTCCTATCCACATAGACATTCCTATATTCACAATTCTATTTATATATTTGTCGTATTTGTGGTCTATGAAGTGATGAAGATAATAAGACAATATAAGCATTCAATATTTTAAATTTGAGATATTAAGTGGTTATGAGTTTGAATTAACATGACCCTGGCAGCTATTAGAGATTAGAATAGTTTGTTAGTAGTTTCGTTAGAATGATAGAGATATTAGTAGATTATCCTTATCCTTAAGATAAGGTTTAGTTCCCATTGTCTTATAAATGTATAACTCTATTTCAATGAAACTTATGGTGAAAATTATGAGAATGAAGTGATTTGTAAATTTCTATATGATATCAACGATAAAGCCGAGCATGATCTTATCTTCCATGATAATCACCTTCAATTTTCTTTTTACTTCAATTAAAATCTCCTCTTATTCTCCCATCCAAATATCTAAACGCCACGATCTCGCCATCTTCATCAAATTACACAATACACGATCAAAGCTTTTGGAAGAAGTCAAGATAGATCTAATTCTGTGGGCCACCGGCACGAGCAGACTTAATAAAAAGCAAATTGCTATAATGATGGATCTACAGACAGACAGTGATCACTAAGAATTCACAAAGATCATTTCTAAAAAAATTCAATTGATTTGTTTTCTAGAGATCAAGGTTTTATTTTTTATTTTTTATGTTAACAATCATAGTTCCCATTCAGGACCATGTGATTGATGGATATATTAGAGGGGGGATATTAGAGATTAGAATAGTTTGTTAGTAGTTTTGCTAGAATGATAGAGATATTAGTAGATTATTCTTAACCTTAGGATAAGGTTTAGTTTTTGAAACTTATGTTGAATTTTATACAGTGATATTGGTTTCTAAATTTCTTCAGCAGCCAGCTCCATAAGCCAAAAAGAGTGCCCCTTCTGCCCTGATGCCATGTCTGTTATTTATTTATTTATTTATTGGTAAATCTGATGCCATGACTGTTAAACACAAAACTATTGACTTTAACTTTCATGTGTGCCCTCCCCAAATTTTAGGTGTTTGGCTATCCTAACTACTGACAACATCATATTTGAGGTGGGCCTGCTGGTTGATTGCCTTCAACTTTTTTGGAATTAGCCACTTGATAGACCGCTTTATGATGATGCGAATGTAAAAAATTGCAACTAATAATGTTTTCTAATTGTTTAATTTGCAGGTATATTCCAGCTATTAATTAAAATATTTTAGGCATTCACCAAAACTTGATGGATCGGATGGTCGTGGATTTCATTCCATTTTAATATTTCACTTTGTTGAACCGAATTCAAGTGGGCTTCCAAGAGAAACTATCCTATACAGTTCTTATAGGAATTAAATTCAAACAAAAAATGGATGTAAGGAAAAAGAAAATTTGTTCTCGTATTATCCTGTGCAGTATTGCCATTTGGATTTTGCACCACTTTTGTTTTCCAAACTATAGCCTAGCGAAGACGTAAGGCTAAACATTAGACTCAATAACTGAAGAGAAGTTGGATAACTCAATAAATGTTGTCATACTCATAACAAGATGGCCGAAATTGAGAAAATTCTATGTTGGAATCCCCCTCCACTAGGAGTAACTAGGCTTAATGTAGATGGTGCACTCTTTAAAAAGACCTAGATAGCTGGAGTTGTTGTTATTCTCAGAGATGAGACAGGCAATGTTATCAGGTCCATAAGCAAGATAGAAAATGAGGAAGAAGAAGCTAATGACATTGAGGCCTTGGCCACACTGAAAGGGCTTTAAATGATTTTGTCACATTAGGTGACAGATAATATACTAGAAGGCTAGAAGGAGATTCCTTGTGGACATAGGAAGCACTAAAATCTTTCACCCCAAACTTGTTAAGACAAGGTCCTTTGTTTAGAAATAAAAATTTTGTTTAAACATTTTAACAGCTTTAAAGTGCATCATATTGGTAGAGATAGGAATACAGTTGCCCATATATTAGCTAGGCATGTACAATATGCTGATACTTGATGATATATATGGTGATTTAGTGGTATCTCACCCCCAAACCTAATTAAATAATATGTAATTATTGAATATTCGTTATCTTTTTAATAATATTTCAGTGAGCCTTTCTATGGGGGAAAAAAACCTGAAGAGAAGTGATCGCGTGCCATCAAGAACTAAGGAACATATAAGAAGGAAATATTTCACTAAAGTGGTGTTTAGATGCAGGATAAGGGGGGATCAGTTACTTTTTTAATCATATCCCACTTATGTCTTGTTTGTTGCACTTTTATTGCATGGGATAAAGTAATCTTAGTCCCGACACAATAGTGAATCAATACCTAGTATGAGGGCTTAAGTTATCCCACCTGCTGGGAGGTGGGATAACGTAAGCTTCCGTACTAGGTACTAAGTGTTGGCCTAATCCCCTGATTTTTGTCCCTATTCCACTTTAGTTGGCTTTGAGTGGGGGCTGGGATTATATTTTTTTAGATATTTTTGTTCCTTGTCCCCCGTTTATCCGGATGCAATCAAATAAGGGATTGGATTCACATTTAGGATAAATGAAATCCCATCCCATATAATAATACCATTGGATGAGCTTGGATAGTATTAACTATCCAATCCCACCAAAAATTTATCTGGCTTCCAAACACACCCTAAAAGTATAATGTATTCCCCATCTTCCCCTCCACACCCTCAAGAATTACACGGATGGGCTTGTGAAGCATTCTGCAAGGGAACACCTTTGCACCTAAGAATCATGTTCAAATAACCCGTCATATAAATATATATATATATGCTAAAACAAATTCACATGTATAGCAACTTCATCTAGATACACTATTGCATAAAAATAAAAATAAAAAAAATAAAGATACATAAGAAGCATGCATGATTAATTACACAAAAATCAAATAAGAATCACATAAATAATATAAGAATCACATGAAACCCACATAACATTCAGTCTCAAATATCCCACGCATATGATCAAATGATTCTCTTAACATATAAATAAATAAATCTGGTATTAGTATTAGAGGTGTACAAAAAATCCGTCGATCTATAAAACCGAATTGAACGGATTTGATTCACAGCTTTTTAACCGAACTGATAGTTAATGTTTTGATGATGGATTGAAAAAATCATAATCTATTAATAATGGTTCGATGACAAATTTTTTCCTTTGTCTACGGCTTGAAACTAAATCAAACCATTGACATAAAATATGATATATATTTATGTTTATTTATATGGGGTTTGATCTTATGGGAATAGTTCTCATAGTATCTTATGGGAATATATATATTTTATATATCATTATATTTTTTTTTTCTGTTTTTATTTTTTGATTTCTATGTCTATTTTGTTATCTAACGGATTGAATAGTTTTAACCAAAAATAATATGTTGATCCACGGTTGGGTTTGATTCAATTGTTAATAGGCATCGGATTGACAACAGATTGCAAGATTTTCAATCCGTAGGTAACAGATTGGTAGTGGATTAGGCTCAATCCGATATACTTCGAACCATATACACCCCTACTTAGTATTGTCCAACCTTAGCCCTTAAATTGGGGAGTTTGCAAATATTATGCCCAAGCCCAACTCTCATCAAAAAAGAAAAGGAAAAATAAAGGGGTTTTTTCTGTACGATCACCACTAGTGGTGGATATCGACATGCCCTTACCAAAGTCAATATATTTACCCACATGTTCTCCGATGTTTTCTATACTAGTGGTATGCTAGATGGGATGAAAATGTGCTTTTCTTTACGATCTTACAAGAAAACTTTATGTGGTTTCGCAAATATATTATGTGACACTGCAAAGTGATTTTTTCAAAAGTTAACGAGTGCCTTCCTTTTATATTTTTGTCCAGTTTGTAGCAATCTTTCTTCAATTTTTACCGTCTCCTTCCATTTTGGTCCTCCAATGAGATATGTTTCTCTCAGTTATCCTTTTTGAGGTCTTAGTCAAGGCGACGAGAGGGGAGGGGACCAAAAATGATGGGGGAGAAGATTTGCAAATGGTGAAATAGGAAAAGACGGTGATGGAGCTTGAAGTAAAAAAAAGATATGTGAAATCACATACAGTACAAATCTCTCTGAAATCACATAAAGAAAAAACCATTGCAAAATTGGATAAACTAACTTTTATGATTTTGGAAAATTTTCTGACCACCTTTCGCTTTCCATAGGTACCCTTAGTATAGATAATATGGGAGAACGTAGGTAAATATATCAACTTTGATAAGAGGATGAGGATATCCACCACTAGTGGCGACTGTAAAAAAAAAAAAAAAAGGGAAACCAAAACAAAACCTCTCATTTCGTAGGTTTTTTTTTAGGGGAGGGCCTGATTGGGTGACCCATTTTAAGGATCAGGCTTGTTGCAACAAGCATGTGCCACATCTTTTTTATCTTATCAAAAAAAAAAAAAAAAAAAAAAAAAAGAGAGAGGTTAGGGTTGACATGCCTAACCCACATGACCCCCATAGGCTTTTATATTTATATATTTTTTTGATAAGGAACTATTAGAAATAATATAAGATATGTTAATTCCATAAGAAATTTTTAAAAATAATATCATATATGATTTTCCTCAGATAGTATTGACTTTTTTTTTTTTTTGCAATCGCAATTGTAAAGCTCTATTGGCTTTATCTCTGTTAAATAACAGTATTTTCTTATAAATTATAATAGCTTATTATCATTTTTCTTATCAATTTCCTATATTGTATATTTGTTTGGGTTTAGCTTTATTATATACTGATTATCATAAAATTAATAAGTATATAAGAAATCATGGATAATGATTATTTAAAAACTTGACTGCATGTGCTTAAAGTTCAATACATAAGCATTAAAAGATAATAATAATTGTATTTATAATTTTCAATATTTTAAAATATAACTACTTTTATAAATACATCATAAATAAATTCAAACTGTTAGTCAACGTTTAAAGTAGTTAAATTTAATAGTTAAGGTCGACCTTTACATATCTATTCAAACATTTTTGAATAAATATTTGCACGAAAAACTTTGATGGGATAGTAGTTAACTGCTTTAATTGAAAAACATAAGGTGTTATTTCTTTATAATAATATAATCTATGAAAAGGAAAAAGAAGAGAAGGAAAAAAAAAATAAAAAGAGAGAACTGAAGTATTCAAGTGAAGTGATTAGTTTAGCCTGACTCTAACGTTACCATGACATAATGCTAGTTGAGGCTAGCCAATTCGACCTGATCCTATGCGGGTGCAGGTGGAAGAATCCCAATCCATTTTAAACATAGGTCGGGCGGGGGCCTGAGGGTGGACAACCCGAACCCACAGATAACCCGACCCACACTGCCCAACCCGAGTTTTGCCCCCTGCTATTAATTTCAGTTCCGCGCCACATTTTCGAACTATGAAAAACAGAGCTCCCGCCATGTTCCTGTTTCGCGCCATTCGAAGGAGCAAAACACAAAACCCCTAAAAATTCCACCCAAACCTCTCTCTCTCTCTCTCTCTCTCTCTCTCTCTCTCTCTCTCTCTCTCTCTCTCTTCCCAATTCTGACGAAAATGCAGAGATCCAAGGCCCCATCTTTCTTCCAAGACCTCAAAACCAGAGAGCTCAATGGCTGCAAAGGTAAAATTTTCACATCTCCATCCAGATTTCAACGTCAATTTCACCTCTAATTACCAAATCCACCCCCTCTGATCCTTCCCCAGTACGAAAAAGACCTCATCTTGGCGATCTTTCATCGGACTCCGGAGGCCCGGGCACCGGCGTCGTCACGATCGAGCACGATGGCATCACAACTCCTCCACTTGCAGTGTCATTCTGCAAGGTACTTAAAAAAATTTTAAAAACATCAATCTCAGAATTCTGCCCATTCCATCAAAATCTCGTAATTTAGGGTTTATGGATTTGTTGTAGTCGAGTAGAAATTCTCATTTTCTTGCGGTTTCGGATGAGGATGGTTATGTTAGCTTCTACGATACGCGTCGAAAGCTTCCTGCTTTCGCCTCTTGCTGCGACAATGCAGGTTCTGTTTGACCCCCCACCTTCATCCATTTTTCTGTATATGAATTGGATTTTGGGTCTAGGGTTTAGGGTTTAGGGTTTAGGGTTTAGGGTTTTTTTTTTTTTTTTTTGCTTTTGCTGACATGGGTTTTCTGTTTGCCTCAATAGAAGCTAGGGTTTGCGATTGGATTGCACATCATAATGCCATTTTTGATGTATGCTGGATGAAGGTACATCACTTTCTTGTTTGAAATCTTAGTTCTTCATACACATGAGTAAATATTTATGCTTTCAGATCTTTAGTCAGGACTTTGCATTCCATTGCATTTCAGGCTTTAATTTGGCTTGTTTAATAATGCAGGATGATGCCCAAATTCTCACTGCTTCTGGTGATCAAACTGTAAGTTGGAAACTGCTTTTGTTTCTATTTCTTCACATGCATATCAGTTCTACAGTGAAATCTGGTTATTTTAATAATTGCTGCATCTACTTACCTACAACAAATCTATTAATCTAGCTGTTATGTTGTAACAGTCACTGACCAATTCATTCCCTTTGAATTTTATCAGATTAAGATCTGGGATGCAGAGAAAAGGACATGCATTGGTGTTTTGATGGAACACACAGGCAGTGTGAAGTCGCTTTCTTCTCATCCATCCAATTCTGGTAGGCTTATAAGGATTTCATGTAGACTCCCCACCAGTCTTAATTGAAGTCAAGATACAATAGAATATCTGAAGCTGAGCATTATTGGTTTGTTGGAACAGACCTTGTTATCTCTGGCTCGAGAGATGGATCTTTTGCTCTTTGGGACTTAAGATCCAAGTTTGGTTCAACAACTCGAAGCGGGGAGACATGCTTAAAGTGAGTCTTGTGATGTTATAATTCCATCTCTTCCCCCCTTAATTGGAATTTATAGCTTCATGTCCATTCATGTTTCTTCACTTGTTGCTGATTCTCATTATTCCCTTTTCAGGTCAGTTGCTGTTGTCAAAGGAGCTCATATGTCACATCAAGGAAAACGAGCGCGGCGTGGCAAGGTTTGAATGAAACTGCCTTCGTGATAAAAAAATTATTGATAACACTACTTTATGCTGTACAAATGTTCAATGAAATTTCATCACTTGTAGGCAGCAAACATGAGCATTACATCAGTTCTTTATCTCAAAGACGGAATTTCCATTGCTAGTGCAGGAGCAGTGGACAGGTTGGTTGGAATCTTCGTACGCTATTTTATTTCAATTAAAAATATTTATTTACTGCTAACAGGGACTGCACTTTCTTTGTGTGCTCAAACTTTATTGACTGTCTCAAAAATTATTCCCCACTACCATGAGCCCTATATCTCACCTGCTTCACTATTATTTCATTACTTTTCAGTATTGTAAAGTTCTGGGATACCCGCAATTTAAAAGCGTCAATTACTCAAACACATCCACATTTTGAGCCATCTACAAAAAAAGTAAGCGAATAGTGTGTGTTTGTGTGTGTATGTGTGTGTGTGTTTGTGTGTGTGTTTTCCTAGTGCATTCCTAGTGCACAAATCTTCACTTTTGGTCATGCTTTATTACTCTTGTGGTGCTCTGTTTGTCAGAATTTTCTGATATGAAATAGCATTGTTGAAATACATGACATTGATTTAGTTCAAATGCCCTGTCTATGCAGGAAAGAAGACTACATGGAATATCTTCTCTATCCCAAGATTTTAATGGTGTGTTTGTTGCAGCTTCTTGCATGGACAATAGGTATTGTTGGGTCATTGACAGTTGTGCAAACCATTTAATGTTTAAAATCCAAAGCAGCATATTTTGTCTTGGACAGTACCAAACATATTCTTTGTTTTTCTTCAGAATTTACTTATACAATGTGCTTCAACTTGACAAGGGTCCCATAAGAAATTTCTCAGGTAGCCGAATTGAGTCATTTTATGTAAAGGTAATCCCTTTAGTCCGGGAAAATTAGCAGATTCATAATAAAGCAGTTGTCTGTTACAGTGTGGTACAGTCTGGTACTAATGAAATGTTATTGCCTTCTTGTATTTCTATTATGCAATTGCAGGCAGCTATCAGTCCGGATGCTTCTCACATACTAAGTGGTTCTAGCGATGGAAATGCATACATGTGGCAGGTTCATATTGGTTTCTTTGGAACACATTTCTCATTCTGGTCCTTTTTAGCTTGGATATGACTAGGGATAATGCTTTGCCAGGTAAATAACCCTGAAGTAAGTCCTGTTGAGTTGAAAGGCCATGAAGGAGAAGTTACTGCTGTAGATTGGTATGTATTTGGTACAAAGACAATTCCCTATGCATTATGTGCTTTCATGTGCTTCATTTTTTTCTCTCTCAAACGTCTTGCAGGTGTCCATCAGAGACTGGAAAGATTGCTACTTCATCTGATGATTTCATGGTATGCAGTCATCATTGTTACTATTTGTCTACTGTCTTCTCTTCCGATCACTGAAAATTACCATTCATGATTAACAATTCTTGTAACTGTGATTGAATTCTTCTATGAGGAAGATCTCCTCACTCCATGGGAAACTCCACAGATAAGTATGTAAGAAACTATGGTACTTATGATCATTGACTATTTTAGCAGGGAATGCAAAGTTTCCACCCATCAAATATTGCAATGATAAATGGTCAGCTCCAAGCTAAAATCTTTTAACATTTCTGTATTTGGTGAAAATTAATTCTGGATGCTGCCATATTCCTAGGAGTGGCAATTGGCTGGTCTCAGATAGGACTCAATAGGAGTCCAAATCAACCATAATTGAGCCTGGAGTTTGACTCCTAAGGAGTGGCAGTGAGCTGGTCTCGCACTAACATGCCTCTTACAGTGCTTGACTGACCCTAAGGCCTACGCCCAAGTCCAGCCCATTTATTTAAAGGAGCTTGGTTAGAAGCCTAGATCCGGTCCATTGGGCAAATATTTATGCCAAATCTTGTTATGACTGAGCCAGGCTTGGTCCAGACATGACTCTTAGTCGTGATGAAAATCTGTTTCTGTATGCAAACGCCTACATTTCTCCCTTCCCTTATTTGTCATTTGTTTCAACATTTGTTATACATACTTAAAGAAGTGCGGCAGTTTGATAGAGCACTGCACTGCATTTAGGAAATGAATTCACTTCACATTGTAGATCACAATCTCCTTTACTGTGCTGTATTTAATAGGTACGCATATGGAACATTCAGAAAGATAGTTGGCTAAATTCAAGATCTCCATCTAGGATCCGAAAGAGAGTAACTGCTGCTCCAACCATGGAGTGGGAAAGGCTGGTAGAGGACAGACCTCCAAATCTTAAGAAGACATCCAACAGCCCCAGTCCTTCAAAGAAAACCTCAATGGACCACCAATCTCCCAGCTATACTAAATTGTTTACACCTGAATCTGCAGAGAAGAGAAGATTTATGGGGTCCCTTTTAAAGGAGGACCTGGACTTACAAAAGACTCCTGAAACTGAAATGAAAAGCCCATCTTCAGTTCTGAACCCACCGCCCTCAATGAAAAGAACTATTAGGGACTACTTTGTGGTGGCATCATGACCTTTTGCTCTTGGTTGAGGGCTTAAGGCTTGAGTGCTTGTATACTAGAAGAGATTGGAACACCAAGTGTCCACATTTGAAAATTTGATCATTCTATTATGTAGATTTAAAGCAATTTATGTTTTTTTTTTTTTTGTGATATTTCCTTGACAACCGATGTATTTTTGTTTGTGTTTTTGTTGGAGTTGTAAGTTTAATGTACAAAAAGGTTAAGTCTCAGTGGACATATTGCCTTGGAAGAGAGTTTTGAGGGATATCATATTGAAATGATGTAAAAACAAGATTAAGGATGGTAACTGATTAGTCTATGTGATGTCTCTGACGATGATTTAACTTTAGAGGAATTATGTATCAACAAATGACTGCTTTATCTTCTCAGCCTTTTCTCTTACAGTTTTAGAATTCAAAACCATCAAATTATGATGTCTGCTTAAGAAATCCAATCAGAGCAACGATGTATTGTTCTCAGTTTGCAAATTGATGGAATATCAAGAGTAATCTCAAATTTGTTTTGATATAGTGGCAATCAGATTCAATGTGTTTGGTGAGGCCATGAAAGAAACATGATTGCTTCTGGTTTATTGGTCAAGTTCATAATAGAACGCCAATGTTTAATGCACTTAAATGTGTTTGCAATATATTTGGTCCCCAGAGACAGATCATTTAGAAGCTTATGTGACCGGTGATCCTCTATACAAATGGGTTGTGATCCTCAACCAAAAGGGCTGGTGAGTGTTGACCATTGCAATAGGCTTGTGACCCTTGTAAAAATGGTGACCTTTTACACAGATGGTATTTTATCTAGGAATCCACAAATTTGAGAAATCCTCAATGCCATTGATCTTATTATGGCCGTAAATTGTTATAGGATTGGATTTGATGCATTTCCTTAGTCCTGGGGCCCTTCGCGTATTGGTCAGGTCTATAGCCATGACGTTGATTGTAGAAAAGTGGTGGTCTGGTTAGGTCTATAGCCACGACGTTGATTGCGGAAGAGTGGTGGTCTGTTGTATTCCTAAACTGTTATGGGATTGGATTTGAAGCTTTCCATTAGTCCTAGGCCAAATGTGAATATTCCAATTCCCCTAGGTAAACTGATGGAGCATCGTTTGCAAGAAATGGATAGCTCTTAAAATGGGTGACTTAGTAAATTGAGTCAACTCTAACTCAGATCGTAACAGTCCATCTTATTGGCCTCACTTGGTATTTTTGGGGCTAAGAGATATTTTGCCTCTGTGGAGTATTTGAAAAACCCATTTTTATTCCTTAGACTGTCAGAATGCACAATGTCCCAACTACCCTTCTCTTCGAACTCTCCCAATCTTATCACTACCTTCCCAAAACCAAACAATTACATGCCATTATCATCAAATCCTACCTCTGAGCTGACCCCTTTTTTGCAACCAGAATCATATGTTTGTATGCGGCTAACAGCAATGTCCTCATTGCCTGCCATGTGTTCAACAAAAGTCCCCAACGAAATATATATCTATGGAATTCAATGATCAGGGCTTATTTCCAACACAATGACTTCAGTTATGGATTCTCACTCTTCACCGAGATGCAGAACTCCGCAACGAAACTAGACAATTTCACTTTCGCCAGTGTATTGCGTGCATTGGCTGAAATGACTGATGTGGGAGGTCTAAAATTGATCCATGGGTGTGTAGTAGTTTCTGGTTTAGGCTCAGATGCTGTTTCTAGCAGCTCCCTTGTTCGCACATATTCAAAATTTCGTATCATCGATTATGCTTGCCGGGTTTTTGATGGAACTCTTGAACTAGATTTGGCGATGTATAATTCAATGATATATGGGTATGGGTATGGTGGACTTTGGCAACAAGGTCTTCAGTTGTTCTGTAGAATGCAGAGATTGGGAGAAAGGCCTGATGGGTCTACTTTGGTTGGACTTATGTCCTGCTTCTGTGAACCGAACCAGCTTAAAATTGTTCTAGGAATTCATCCTCTTTGTTTGAAGATGGGTCTTAATTTAAATGCTCATGTGGGAAGTGCTCTTGTGAGTATGTACTCAAGGTGCAATTGCCTGAATTATGCATATCAAATTTTCAACAGCTTATCTGGACACGATTTGGTTCTCTGGTCTTCTCTGATAACTGGATTTTCTCAATCAGGGGAGTGCGACAAGGCACAGGTCTTGTTCGGCGAAATTATCAACATTGGTATGAAACCAGATCTTATCTTAATTGCTAGTGTATTGTCAGATTGTGCTCGATTAGCAGCTATTAAAACAGGTAAAGAGATCCATGGTTATGTTTTCCGGTGAGGGTTTAAGTTGGAGGTCAGGGTCTCATCTGCTCTCATTGACATGTATGGGAAATGTGGTTTCCCCTCTTTGGGATCTCAGATGTTCGAAATGACGCTGGAAAGAAATGTTGTTACTTGCAATTCAATTATTTCATATCTTGGTTCAAATGGACTTGGGCACATGGGCATCAATACTTTTGAGGGGATGTTGGTGAATGGGGTTAAACCTGACCAATCGACGTTTTCTGCTCTTCTCAGTGCTTGCTGCCATGCAGGGCTTGTGGAAGAAGGCAGGACCTTCTTCCAACAAATGGAACGCGGGTTTGACATGGAGCAGATAAACTATAACTGGGGCAAAATTCTGGTTCAATTGGCCCCAACCAGAACAGTAGTGGGTCCCTTACAGTTTCTATGAAAGCCCCTTGTGAATCTTCAGCTTCAAACCTTGAAATTTCACCCCTCCAGGCATTGCTCAGAAGTCCCATGAATTCAGTACCAGATTAAACAAAAGCTAACTCATTAATACGGTTAACGGTCAGTTGAAAAAGTAAGTTATACAGTAGTAAAGCTCAACTAGTTAAAAAAGAAATTGTTGTTGGCTTTAGAGAAAGAGACACCAGCCTTGCATTGAAATTTCATCAACTTCGAAATAAAATTGCAGGAATCATAGCTCTCTCTCTCTCTATCTACATACATATATATTACAGAGCAGAAGAAAACAAAGAAATACCATCTGCACAAATACATGGCTACAGTTGTGTAACTCAATCTGATGCAGATAGAAGCTTTAAGCACTTGCGATGGAGCAGTTCCTGTATATAGAAAATTTCACTTTGGCTTACTAAAGAATAAACATAAACTTTGGAATGAGTTGGCTTCAGTAATGTCCGAAGCCAATGAATTCCGTGTACAAGTGATATGAAGTATCATAAACTGCTCAGTTAGTATAATCTGCATTTCGGTTCAGGTTAGCATCCTACAGGTAGGGCAGGCCCATCTTTCCAAAAGCTGGAAGAAATTATTCAACTGGGGGTCCATTATCGGTGAACGATGCTGCAAAGAACTCTCCTCTCCTAACAGAAAATCACAGCCCCCTGTGATCATGGGCTTGCAGAAAGAGTTGAAAGTAAAGCCAAGGGTCCAAATTCAACATTACAAGACTGGCACCGTACAATTGGTTTTAGAGCATTGCCCATCCAAAGTACCAGATGGACAAATTGGATCATGGAATGATGGGTCCCATCTACAGGGAATGCTTTGCTCAATGAGATGTCCATTATATGAACTGAGCATTGTATAACCTCCCACATGGGAGAGACCACCAACCCCAGATTAAAAAAAAATTTTTTAACCAACCTTAAAAGGGACAGCACATGTCATCAATCTATTGGAGGATGTACAGCTCTTGCTTGGCTATAAAGAAGCATCCAATAGCATTCCCTGGTTCCATGATGAACTGTTCATAAAAGGTACCCATCCGCTTGCTAGCAAGATCTAGTGAAAGGTCTTGAAAATTGGGCATGCCCTCTACTTGTACACCATCTCCACAAATAAGAAAATGGGTTCCAATGATGAAAGACCCTGACACACGAATGATGACTCCATCTTGGCCATGTGCACGGCACTGCAACTTTTCCACAACATGCACAAGCCGCTCATGGGGCTGGTCACCAACTAAGGTTCTCCGTATATTTGATAGAGAAGTGAAGATGTCATTGGAGCCAACAAACAATTTCTCCGAGAAACTGACAGGTAAATAGGATATCAGTAAGTTTATGAGAACAGAGACACACAACTAATAGCTACAAGATAATTAGCTTCAAATTACTCAGAAAAATTGAATACAAAAAATAAAAGATTGAGAATGTAAAGAAAAAAAAAGAAAGAAAAAAAAAACCCGATGGGAAAGAAGTGATCAGTGCACAAACTTGGCATCAAGGCTGGTGTCAGTGTCAAGTTTGCTATCACAGAAATCCCTGCACCCTCCAAGGCTGTCAACTGGGCCTCCCTATAAGGGTAGCCAGCCTGGCCCGGCCCTAAAAAATGCCGTAAAATTAGGGATGTTTTTCCCAGAAAGTCCCATGGGCAAGGCTTCAAAAATTTTTTGATGCCTGCCAATTTGAGTGGCTTGGACAATACTAGGCCCATCCGGCCCTCTTATTTTTCTTATACATACATACATGCATGTGTGTGTGTGTGCACATGCGCACATGTTTTTATTTGAGCATATATGTGGCTTTAGTAATTAGCTTTTTTTTCTATTTTCAAATCCACAGTTTTCTTATGTTTATTATATCTTAGTTTTAGACTGCATCTTTCAGTTATTTTCAATATG
Source organism: Sextonia rubra (assembly GCA_037013555.1). NCBI lineage: Eukaryota > Viridiplantae > Streptophyta > Magnoliopsida > Laurales > Lauraceae > Sextonia > Sextonia rubra. Next base: position 8,093,826 of record JASUAD010000007.1, on the reverse strand, counting down.
CATTTTCGTTTTGTATCTTGTAATTCTAGTAGTCTATGATGCACAGATACTTCAAAATGGGCAACAAATCGTGTTGCATCATATCTGATACCTCACTTTCTATGTGTAAAATTCGTGTCCTTATCGTATCCATGGTGTGTCCCTGCCATATCCATGCTATAGCTAGGCATCATAGCTACTAGTAGTAGTGTTTTCTTTGAATTAGCTTCAATTTCTAAAATAGAACTTCTCAATCTTGACGAACTTTTTTCTTTTTTTTGTGCTGGAGGAAGAACTTGACCTTAATGTTCGGTGTCTGATGTTTTATTTCTAGTTCCATTCATAGAATAATTGCTGGAAAAAACAGTGGAAAAAAACATTTGAAGGATTCACCGATTGAAGAATAAGGTACCTGAAAGTAGAATCTTCCTTATATAAGGTCTTTGCATGATGCCAAAGCTCATCAGGACCATCCAAAAGCATGTAATAGTGTACAGTCATCATCTGCCAACAAGACAGTCAGAGCTACAAAATTGCAGAACAGCTATATGTCAAAGAGAAAGCTTAAATACAGATATGTAGATCAAAATCCAAGGTTCTGCTTTGTACAAATGAAGACATTAAATTGACTTATCCTATTTACTTGATCAGCCAAAGTTCTAAAGCCCAGAAGGTTGCCAACTTCTCGGAACTAGCTGCTTTAGTAATAGATCAATCTTTTTTAGCTAATCAAAGTCAGAATCTGTGGCAGCGTTTTACATGCAAAAGAAGTACATGGACTGATAACACAATCTGAAGCAGACAGAAAACACAGGAAGTACCAGAAACTTACATCAGCCAAATCTTTCAACCGTTGTGTTGGATCAAAAACACTTCTGACAAATGCCGCTAAGTCAACTTTTGTGTTCTCATACTTCCTAATGAATGGATGTGATAAAAGCTGCAAATTTACAATAAAAAACTCATTAGAAAAATTCTTCAAGTTTATCAGTCATAAAAAAACATCTCCACACAATGAACATGATGAAAATAATATCTTACTGGTGGGTCAAGAACTTTGCACAACCCCATATTAATCTATGACTCACTTCTGCATTTAGTTTTCTTTTCTGTTTTCACTAAGTTTCTATGTCCAGTAGGACTTGAGAAAAAAAACTCTTCAGGTAGGAGGAAAGAGAAGGTTAGACCATTGTTTTCTTTACATCCACCTGAAACAGATGTCCTGGATTCAAGTACGTTATTCTAATCTCAGTGTTGTTGACCCTCATTTTGATTCTAATTTTGATCTTCCAATTACCTTGCATAAAGGGAATGGTACTCGTGTCATGAGATAACCATTCATTGGTCCCTGCATATCATCCATTTGTGTCCCAATGTTTTGTCTCGTCCAAGATACATGGCAGTTAAGATTCATGGATTGCAAGCACTTGAAATAATATACATACATAGATCATGGGAGTTAGCGGATCTTCCTGTTGGAAAGCACCCAATGGAGTGCAAATGGGTGAATACCCTAAAGTATAATGTGAATCGATTGATTTAGAGATTATTTTTATTAGTAACAGTAAATAATACTATCAAAGAAGCGTTACAGTCAAAACAAAACTCTCTAGCCTAGAGAGTGGGAGAAGACAATGGTAAAAATGAGATATACCAAAGAAGCCCCCCATAGTGAAAGCAAGCAAAACTGAAGACCTAGAGATATTAGGCAGGCATTGCTTGTCGCAAAAGGATTTGGGTTGACTTCCATGAAACATTTCCTCATCTGACAAAGGTGAAGACGGATTTTTGGTCCAGAGTCCAGACCCACCATTGTTCTGCCTTGGATCCAACCCATATGCATCCCTAGTTGGTATGGTTTCTTACGGTTCATCATCCACTCTAGTTGTTCTATTGGACTGGTTTCTTCCTCGTCTATTATGTCGACTTGGGCCATTGATTTAGGTGCCACACGAACACCTCTCCGGGGCTGGTGTGTTAGTGCCCAACACGTCTAGGAGCAGGACAAGCTCGGACACGTGAAAAAAGTGTTCTGCATTTTTTTTAAAAAAAAATTTCATAAGGTTCGGACACGCTTCGGATCTGTGCCAGAAACAACTAGGACATGGACACACTTCGGACATGGTTCTAGCACATAAAAAAGTGTCCTGAATCTTTTTTTCATTTCTTCAAAGTGTCCTTTGTTTTATTTGATATGTTTGTTAATTGATACTTGAATTTTTATTTTTTGATTGCTAAATTGATTAAAAAGTTAAAATGATATTATTTTTTAGTATATGATTATATATATAAATAAATATATTTTATTAACGTGTCCCCGACATGTCCGTATCCTACTTTTTTAAGAAATGCCATGTTGGCATGTCCATGTCGTGCCGTATCCATATCTCATGTCCGTATTCGTGCTTCTTAGGGTGCCACAAATCATGCTATAAGCATACATTCACTGTTTCAATCACACTTTATCCTGTTGTGGGACTGTATGAATTATTAATGGTACCTTCACACAAGTAATATGAAAAGGATTCGTTAATGTTTTACCTAAATCATTTGTCAACTGTCTTGCATGTTCCTTGTTTTCATTTAATCTTGTTTCATACGTTCACTCACAAAATCTCATGATTGTTTTCTCTAGTGTAATTCGCTTTCTCATTACTACAAATATCAATCTCCATTAAAAATAATTATTATTCTATCACTTTTTTCTCATCTAATTGTGTTTTCCATGATCTAAAGACAGGACAAAAAATTGGTGGTGGCCGTGAGAATTATAATTTTGCATTTAGAACTAATGCAAAAGTCAACAATCTTGTAGTCATCAGATTCAACAGATTTTGGAGAAGTCTTTCTTCCACATTGGTGCCTTGGACATATGTTAGTCCTAGGAGTGTTTTTCTCTTATGTAAATATTAGGAGAGACATTAAGGAAATCAATAATGATTTTCTTCAACTTATAGAGAAGAGTAGGAAGTAGGAACACTTATCCAATTAGTAAATAGGAGAACAACAGTATTCATTAGGAGTAGATTCATACTGTGTACTGTAGTATGCTTTTGTCACTTCTATTTATAGATGTTGTTATTTTTTATTGATGATATTACCAAATGCACATGGGTCATAACCATCATCATCATCATCATCATCATCATCAAAGCCTTATCCCAACTATATTTCACTTGGCTAAATGAATTTTGTTTTTCCATTCTAGACTATCCTGAGCCAAATCTTCAAATAGGTAGCACTTCTTCCGAACTACACTTTCTACTTGCATCCATGTCATCTACCGCTTTTCCTTGGTGGACAATCAAACTGCATAGAAAAAATTTTTCACAACAGTGATGTTGCCGGCCTATGTTGGACATATTCAAACCATCTCAAATGAGTCTTTCTTAAATTAGCACCTATTGATGCTACCCCTAAATGCTCATAAATGCGCTCATTTCTTGTTTTATCTTTCCAAGTTTTACCACATAGCCAACTCAACATTCTCATCTCCATTACTCATTTTGCTTGTGTTGCTACTCGAATGGTCTAATCATTGTCTTATAAAAATTTTCCTTCAATTCATTGGTATGAGCAAATCACAAAGTACTCTAGAAACAAGTCTCCACTTCAACCATCCTACACTTATCCTATGTTTGACATCTTCCTCAATTTCTCTATCCTTACTAATTATTGAGCCAAGGTATTAAAATGAAGTCGTTGTGGTATCCATTAATTTTCAATTCTCACAAGAGTTTTAGCTCTTATACAACCCCACTAAAACTGCAATTCATATATTCTATCTTTATTAAAGCCTTTGACTTGGATTCTAACGCCTCCCACCATCTCTCAAGTCCCGCATTCACGCCATCTATCGAGTCATCCACCAATACTATATTACCTACAAACAACATATACCAAGGCATCTCCTCTTGAATATAAGAAATTAATTTGTCCATAATCAATGCAAAGAGATAAGGTTTAAGTTGCCCTCAATGTAAACCTATGATCATTGACAATTCAACTATCTCTCTATGGGCAGTTCTCAATTTCGTCATTACTCCCCCAGTCACCCCCTCACATGTTTTTGATTATATCAATATAACCTCTTGAGACACTCCTTTTATCTAAAACCCACCATACCAAATCTCTAAGTACCTTGTTGCAGGCTCTTTCTAAATCAATGAAGGTCATATCAAGATTTTCTCTCAGTATTTTTTTACTAATTATCTAAGTGAGAAGATAACTACCATAATTGAATTCCTTAGCACAAAACCAAATTGATCTTTAGGAATCTTAGACTTTTGTCTCAGTCTTTACTCCATCTACTTTCTCCCATATTTTCATAGTGTTAGTCAATCATGATAGTTGGTGCTACTTTGAACATCTCCTTTGTTCTTATATATAGGTACTACAAATTAATCCGGCATTTTCCTTGTCCTTAATTTTGTAACTATACTAGAATGATGAGCATAACCTTTCAATATGAGTCAGAATCATTTTAGGCTCATTGAAGAGCAAATTGAATAAGATACACAATGGATTCAATTTCCTTAAGAAGTTTCACATCATCTTCAGACAAGATTAGAAAGAAAAAAGAACATTAAATAAAGAACGACAAATATTTTCAATTGATTTTGAGGTTCATTAATATAAACTTTTGTGACAATAATGTAAAACAGAATGCAGAACTGATCCATTGGCATTTGTACAAAGCAGTGTTGCTGAATTAATTATTCATTAACTTCAACGTTACAGCTAAACATCATGCTTTAGATAACTCATTCCGCAACTATGACATGCCATAAATGACCCAAGACAAGATAATTCACATGTCACAACCACAAACATGCAAAAAAAAAAAAAAAAGAAGTGTTAAAAATTAATGACTGTGGTAAGAAAGGAACTCTAAACTACAGAAAAGAACAAATTTACACGACATAGGAAACAAAAGACATAAAAAATGCAAGCTTTTAATACACAAATATGGCATTAAGGGGTGCTGAATCTGAACCCTTACCTGCTCAGCTGTTGGCCTGGCATCTGCATCCTTCTGCAGGCAAGCATCAATGAAAGAACAGAACTCCGGGGACAATAAGTCTTTTGAAGGTGATGGTGATGGATCGTACAAGATCTGCCATTAAAAACACAAATCTCTTGTAAATTGGAGCAAATAAACATGTCAGCAGGTGGAATGTAAAGACTAAGAATGAGACTCGCAGCACAGTTGGAAGGTGCTCATTGTCGCAATTAGGAGGCTTGAATGCTTATTGGCTCAACACAAAGAAAAATAAAATAGCTCGATGGAATCCAGAAAATAGATTCACTGTACATATGACAAACATGAAATAAAGTAAGCCACTGGAAAATGTAATGGAATAATTGAATGTTCAGTTGTTGGCTCAATGTTTCTGGCCCATCTGTCTATAAATTAAGAAATTTTTCTCTTCATAATTTTGAGAATTAAAACAATTTTGATTATCACAAGCCTAAAAAGATAATAGAAAAAGAGTTCTTTTCGAAAAAAACAGCAAGAATCCAAATACTTTCTAGGAGTTTCTAGAATGAAAAAGCTCTTTTCTGAAGTAATGAGCACAGAACAGCTTGGGTTGAAAATTTTTTTTTATATTTAAAATACAATACTTATTAGGCATCAGTAACCCCCAAGGATAATTTTACCTGTTGCTGATCGTGTCATAATTGACTTTTGCAGTAATGACTTGAGCCCTATATTCTACTCTGCTGCTTCCTAAATCTTAATTGAGCATTCGGTGTTGATTTGAAACCTAGATTCTTCCAACTTATGATAGTAAGGCCTCACAATGTCTTCTAGTTCATTTGTATGGAACTAGGAGCAAAAAATAATAACAGAAATGTATCCAATTGATATGACAAGTTCCATGGCACCTTATTGAAGAAAGTTGCTTTGTGGGCTCGTGCAAGAATCAAAATAAAATAGACCTTCCTTTACAAAAGTGCACACAAATTTAACACTCATCCAATTGTTACTGATGGTTGAAAAGAAATCTGATGCTATTAATGTAAACATATTATCAAACAAAAAGGTGCAGACACGAAATCACAACCACACCCCCCCTCCCCTCTCTCAACCCCTCCACACACACACACACACAGATTGTATTTTATGAATCTACTAATCTAGAATTTGTAAGACTTGTTCTATCTAACTTATTAATGATGAATATAAGTGGCAAAAGACACCTACTATATGTTTTGCTGGTGGATGAAGTACCTCAAATCTATGGATGCTTTGATCTTCTAAAAAACATGATATTTATCTTCTAGAATCAATGCAAAAACGACCCTAAGAGCTTCCCAAAAAGTCTCCCAACAGAAAGCTGGGAAATAAAGTGAGTTGAGGATGAAAAACCATAGGACTCAGAATCATGCTGATGGGTTGACTTGGACTCACATGATTTTAAAACCATGCTTTCAAGTTTAGAGAGTTTAGAAGGTATCATTTTTTTCTGAATTCAATCCACCATGGAAGAAATGAATACCGCATTTAAGAACTGTGAGTACAGTTCTTATCTGAATTTTATTATACTATCAATATGTATGCATGTATATACGTACATATGTATGTAAGAAGTTGGCAGAATTGGAAAAAAAAAAAAAAAAGGTCAACTGACAAACTAATGGCACAGGATCAAACCTGTAACATGAGATTAACAGGACCTTCATTGGCTGAATATGGAAATTCACCAGTACCACACTCAAATAGAGCTAGCCCAAGACTCCAAATGTCAGCTGGGTAAGAGTAGCTCTCATTTCGAATTCGCTCAGGTGACATGTATGTAACAGTTCCAACAAAAGTAGCACACTGGAAATCAGACAGACAGATTAGAGATACTCTCAGGCTTCCCTCCTTGATATGGAAAAAACCATGATGAGAAGTCCGGATATCAAATAGCAGAACAAAAATGAGAAGTCCAGATATCAAATAGCAGAACAAAAATAAGCTTAGATTGCTGTAGAGAGTCATAATGCACATACCATCGCCACTGAGTTCTCCAAACCTGCACTAATACCAAAATCGGTGATCTTAGGTTCCCCCTTGAGGTTTATGAGTAAATTTGCAGGCTTTATGTCCCTATGAACTAAATGCCTTTCTCCATGTAAGTAGCTTAGTCCCTTGAAAATTGAAATGAAGGTTCTATATTCAGCACAGTGCCACTTGTACTTAAAAGTCTTAAATTCATGTCAAGCTGATCTTAAAATTAAAAAGATGAGTTCTGAAGAGAGGGATCCTTACATGTAAGAGTTTCTGAACCATATGTGAAAGCACTTGCTCAGGTATAACTTTCCGTTCTCGTAAAATATCTGCGAGAGATCCTCCATCCATGTACTCTAAAGCTATGCTGATTTGCCCTGAATCGGGAGTATAAAATGCTCCATGGAATTCCACCAAGCCCTGATAGCAAGGTGCTTCGCATAGTGTTCGTATCTCATTAAGAAGTTGTTGTCTTTTCTCCTTTGTCATTAGAAGAAAGTATTTTAGATTACAGAAAGACATTATAGAGGACATCTTTGTATAAAAAGATTATATTTTTCCAATTTTTTTTTCCTTTTTTTCCTAGTCCTTTTTACTCAAAAAAAGATGCAGCAGACGCAGGAATGTGCACCTTCTCAAAGATGTTAATCTTCTTTAGGGCTAAAATTCGATGAACAGGTATGTGGATAGCTCTCTGAACTACACTGCTTGCACCACAGCCAATAGCTCCAAATATACGCATTTCATGCGAAGCACAACGATATGTCCTTTCACTAGAGTCAGTTTCATCAAAAAACCCAGATATGCGCTTTTGCAAGCCAAGCTCGTTGATATTGTATACTCCACATGATCTACTCAACAAATTGACTGTCCCACCATCTGATACCTTTAGCAAAAACAGCATGTATGAGATTCTGATTTTCACAATGCAAGCACTCTTAATAAAATAATTACCATATATGATGCACAAGGGTCCATGGCTGTTCCATCTGAGATGCCTTTGTCAGCATCAAACAAAGGCACTAGCTTCTTTTTCAACTCCTCCAACCCTGCCATAACAATTCACTGTTCTCCCAAAGTGAAACAGCATATTTGAGATGGCCAAACCAATCCCCAACAAACACTCATGGTTGCTCTGACAACAGGAGGCAGGAAAAAACACAGAAAAACATAAGAAACTGCAAGCTGAGATTCTCCTCCTAGAAAGTCAGACTGTATCATCCATCATATATGACTGTTTGCTCAAAAAAAGTGCGCACAAGTAAATTTCAAATATAAGCATAATAGGAACAACACACATAGGAACCTTTTCTCTTGTAGATAAGTATTTATCATTCATACATGAAGTGATTAAGCTTTTATAATTCACAATTTAATACAAAGAAAATATATATATATATAATGGACCTGCCTTGCATGCCAAGGTATCTGCCACCACATTAGGCTCAGTTGGGAATTTATGACCCAAAGAGACTAATGGAGTTGTCAAAGAGGGCAACATACTGAACTTCCAGAATTTCTTTATATATTGTAAATGCATTTTTATCTTTCTTTCTTGATAAGGATCCTTTAATTACTCACTAAAATTTTCTAGTCTTAAAGATTGACAGAGCTTAGTTGCTTTGCTCTAGTAGGATGGATGGGATTAGATTTTACTTCATAAAGGGGAAAATTTGCTGGAGGGCTATGCTTACTTTGATTTTTTTTTTCTTTCTTTTTCTTTTTAAAGATATCATAGGGCTGCTTGCCCAATATAGTTTTTGGAGAAATAATAATGACACTGTTTTGGAGGCTTCTTCATTTTCAACATTCTGTGAGAAGACCTTAGCATGAGGCTCCTCCTGTGTGAGAATGAGGCACAGACCTGAACCCAGCAACCTTCTATGGTTCTGTAACTCATTGAAGATGTTCTGAGGAGTTGTTGACATGAATCAAAACTATCTCTGGTGATAGCAAAACACAATCCATTCATCCCCTCCATTAGTGCACTGCTTGTAGCAAGATTGCATCTTTTCTCAGCTTGAGACAAGTCTTTGGGGACAAAAAAATAAGGGAGAGATGATAATCAAAAGTTTTGGACATTGGGGGGAGTACGCGATATCAAGCTGATTTAGGTCCACAAAGTTTAATGGGTACACATCACGCAAATTTATTATAATGGGTATACATCATACAAGTTTATTATCATAAAACCAACAGTAATCATCATGTCATTTCCATCCAGATCCATGATTCCAACCCAAAAAGCTACGAATTTATGAAAAAGAACCGAGCTTTCGTTTTCCTTCCAACCAAACAGCCTCTGGGTCACAATCAAAATGCTCAATCTTGACATAAAAAACTGTTGAACTAGATTCTACAAGCAAATTGCGACCAACCAGCCCTAATCTCAAACCCCAGACGTCCATTTTCGAAAACAAAAACAGATGGGAATTAGATCCACAACGCCTTCAATTTTCCATGAAAAGATCTGATAGAAAATTGAGAAGAGATCCTCTTACCGGGACATGATTAAGGGAAATGCAAGGGAGAGAGGGATTTTAGAAACCCATGGAAATCAAGATTCCCCTTTTTCTCAGTTTCCGTCGGCTTCTGTCGCGTTTTCGTGCATTCTGCTCCCGATTTGAACAGATTACCGTTTTTCAATTAGAAAAAGGGAACGCATCACACACGCCACTTCCTCATTGAAAGATTCCCTATTTGTCTTTTCTCTTTTGGATGCCTTTCGGGCCGTTTGTTAATTTAACTGATGGCGTGAACTGAGGTGAATAGTAATTTAAAAAAATAAAAAAATAAAAAAGATTAAATTAATTTAATGATTAGATTTTATTTTTTAGTAAAAAGAGAATATAACTTTTTAACTTTTTGTGTTGAAAGTGAATATTTTTTGTTAATTAGTGGGATAAAAAGGTAATTTTTTGACTTTTTTTTGTAAAAAGGTAAAAGAATTTTTTTGAAATGTGGTATTTTGATTTGATTTTTTTGAATTATTGTGTGGTAAAATGAAAGATGACTTTAACTTTGTAATGAGGAATAATTAATAAACAGGCCCTGTCTTCTTATTGCAAGGGAAAATGATTTGGGCCTTGGGTCAGGCTGGGCCTCATTTAATACTAGTTTCCACCGAGCCGGAATTAAGTGATAGAAAGTCTAAATCTCGATGCCTGATTCAAGCTGGTCTTAATGAGTAATGGTTGTGGACAAACAACCCCTTAGGAATTTATTTGCTCAAATAAGTTTTTGAAAGACTGGACTGGCTTGATTGATTAAATGCATTGGCTTGAGCCTGTGTTGGCCTAGGGTTGAATGCGGTGTATGTTTCTAAAGGTAGGGTTGGCCTAGATATGCTTCTGCCTAGCTTGACTGGAGTAGGAACGGACTTACAGCTTGTGTAAAGTTTCAGACACTATATGGCCAATGGGCAATTCTTGTTTTTTTTTTAGTTTGTTCACATTGTCTTTTTTTTTTTTTGCAATTTGAAGGGTTTTATGTAGAGAAAGTAAATTTTAAATTAAATTTTTCCTTAACTAATCAACAATCCACCAATAGCTCATTGGTTTAAGCATCTACCCCTCCACATAAACAAATAGGGATTGATCTTTACTTGTTCTCGGGCAAAGGTTATGTACGCTGGTAGGTACATGATCAAGGAAGGGAAAAAAATTTGTGGAAAACCATTGTTTATGAGAGCGCAGGCTTGGGCCAAAGATGGACTTGTGTTTTCTAAAGTCAAATGGAATCTGGTATGCCTCATCTTGGTCCAATCCAGCCCATGAACAACCCTACCTAAAGTAACCAGGAGAACATTGTAAATTGAGGAAGATGCTATGGAAATTGGTGCCACATCAATACATCATCTAGGTTTGCCTTGTTTCATTTGAAACCTTTAGAGTTCAGTAGAAATTATCAGTTTTCTTTTGAACACAACAGCTGGACCCATATATACATTGCATCAAAGAAAGGAAAACCACATGCCAGATCGCGTGATCATTCATAGGGGAACACCCTTCTCTCTGGAAATTTGTGAAAGAACAAGAAGCAAGTATACGCTATCAAAAGCCTATGATGGTCAATGCCGAACAAAAATATGATCTGCCCGTGAGAAAGTTATGTGTAGCTTTATTAGTATATGCCATCCAAAAGATGTGACACTATCTATTGTCGAATACAACACATTGCGGTTTGAACCATTGGGTGCAAGATTAGCCGAGGTTCAATGGTTCTACTGTCTAACTATAACCGTTGATACCCTAGACGGTGCACAGTATTGTGCAGCCAGCCAATTCATAAAAGTTTTAGGAAAATAAAAGTGAAACAACTACATCCGGTGAGAACATTATGGCCCTTTGAACTTGAAGTATCAACGTCTTTGGTCTTATCAATCCTCAATTTGGAGAATGCCACTGTTCTCCCTGACATAATGATATTATCATGCATAAAATTCAAGGTTATAACCTTCCTAACTTATAGATAGTGTAAAATATAATGTAAGACAATGTTTTCATTTCATGTTTTAGGTCGGGCCCACCATCATATTTCTTAGTTCTACCGGTTCTTGGGGCCAGGATCGGTACCCAATCCATTTGATCCAAACTGGATCCATCCCTGATCTTTTCCCAGTCGGATATCACATCTGACCCAACTCATTTATAGCCCTAGATATGACCTGCTAAATCAAATATGGGATCCCCTTTTTGTTAGGAAAATTGTATGGCCCGACTGCATTGGGGCCCACGTCAGATCGAGCCCAGCGGTATGTTGCAGATGAACTCGATTCCATAAGTCCTGATCCGGTAGAGTACAATAATGACTAAACTCTTGGTTATAAAGTTTGGATTAGGATCAGACTCCCAATTTGACATGATTCTTACACCGATAAGAAGATACAATATATCATGAGAGTAGAGTTCACAGTAGTTATGACTCCTAGGGATTGCTTTATTGAAGGGAGATGGAACTATTGATTGATCATTGCCAACGAGTTGGCAGGATTTATCTCACTCCAAAACACAGTTTTCGTCGATTTTATTCTAATACACATCTGGTCCGGCAATTTCTTTCACTTTCATCCAAAGAGTGAGCACTCACCTTCTGTAAAATAAATTGGTAATTAGTGGGCCACTGGGTATATCCATTGATATGATAATCTCTTTTAGGCTCTTTTTTTCTTAATTGGATATTGTTTAATATTCTAGTGTTCCTATGGCAATCCATGTGAGGGTTTTTCTTGTGTAACCATTCAATGCTTACCACTCAACAATAGACTGTCTCCTGGAGAGAGAATGTGGACATCTGATCTCTTCAAAGACCGTAAGGCCCCAACCGAACTTAATCGCAATTTATACTAATTAATCTTGATTTCATATTAATTTATGTATATTAGCCTTAATTTATCTTGTTTTAACTTAATTGGGTTTTGGTTGGATAGGTAGTTGGGTTTGATCAAACTTAGGTAGGATTTATGGCCTATTTTAATGAATCTCATGCCATAGGTTATGCGTTCATTTGGCACATCATTTAAGCATTCAATTGGGTTCATCAAACTCACTTCACCAAGCCCAACAACTGCCACATTGAGCTCAAACCCATTTGACCCATATGGATTCACTTAAGGCCCATTTGAACCAAATTATAAAGGGAGCTTCGGCCAAAGGTCCCTACATATTTTTTCAAAATATCATAAGTCCAGCGAAATATTTATTACTACATTAGGTCACTAAGTTAAAAAAGAGAGAGTATTTTTACAAAAATGACCCTCATAATTATTAAGTATGTACATTTGAAATTCAACCTTTCAAAACCATGCTATTTTCTATTCTCTGCAACTCTATCTTACAGACGATAAAAATTTCATCACAGCCATCAGATTTTTCTCTATCAATCTATAAAAATGAGCAACGTAGAGTACAAATATGAGAATCTTCTCCATCGTCTCATTCGAGGATCGCACTATCAAGTAAGTAAAAAACTACCCGAATCCGAGAATGATTCTCACTATTAATATTTTAAAATAGATCAAATTGATCTGTTTGTAACTCAGATCAGCCTGGGTTTTTTGCAATTACATTTCTTGCTTGTGTAAAAAATTATATCAAATATATAAAATGATTATCCATGTGGTTGATATTCCATCTGTTTCACGCAAGAGTATCATAGCAAACAGATGAAATCTCTATTAAGACCATTGGTATTTTATATGTTGCATTAAATAATATTATATCAAACAGATGAAATCGTTTTTAAATTTCATGACACCAAATAGATGAAATCTATTTTCAAACTATATGCTTAAAAAAAGTGAATTTATGATTTTTCCACGTCATTTAGCTAAAAAAAGATGTCTACTTTTGTTGGTAACTCACACAATTAAATTCAACTCATAAGTTTAACATTTATTCATATACATCATAAAATAACGAATAGATGGATTCGTCTACTGTAACAGATAAAATTGTGGATTTTACAATTCTATCACATAAACGATGAATTCCTTACGCTCAAGTAGTTTATGGTGTTTTACAATTGTATCTATTAGTATAATTGATATTTCATCTATTTCACGCAAGAGTATAATAGCAAACAAATGAAATCTCTATTAAAACCATTGGTATTTTATATGTTGCATTAAATAGTATTATACCAAATAGATGAAATCATTTTATAATTTCATTAGAATAAACAGATAGAATCTATTTTCAAATCATATGCTTAAAAAAAGTGAGTTTATGATCTTTCCACGTCTATGTGGCTAGAAAAAGATGTCTGCTTTTGTTTGAAACTCACAAAATGATATGCAACTCATAAACTTAATATTTATTCATGTACATTATAAAATAAAAAATAGATAGATTCATCTATTGTAATAGATAAAATTATAGATTTTACAATTCTATCAGATAAACAGATGAATTCCTCAAGCTCAAATAGTTTATGGTGTTTGACAATTTTATCTTTTAATTGTTTGACATTTCTTTATGTTTCTTTATAATTTGATCTATTTGCTAATGCTATGTTCCAATTGTATTTGTTAATTGTCTTTTCTTTCTATATGTTTCTTTTAATTCTATCTGTTTGTTGCTTTGTTTTACATTTTTATCTGTTTGCTACTATTTCTTTCAATTCTATCTGTTTACTGTTGTGTTTTTCAATTCTATCTATTTGTTGCTATATTTTTCAATTCCATCTGTTTGCTGCTATATTTTTCAAATATATCCGTTTACTGCTGTGTTTTTCAAATCTATCTATTTGCTACTATTTCTTTCAATCTATTTATTTGCTACTGTGTTTTTTAATTTTATTTGTTTGCTATTGTTTCTTTCAATTCTATCTTTTTGCTGCTATTTTTTTTCAATTCTATATGTTTGCTGTGTGTTTTCCAATTCTATTTGTTTATTGCTGTGCTTTTTAAAATGAAATCTGTAACACGTAACAGTCGGTTTGTTCCAAATATCAAACAGATGAAATCTATGTTTCAAATTCTATTTATCTCAACAAGTAACAATAAGTTGAAAATAAAATAGAAATCAGACTTTAAACGTAGGTACATATATACACAATCTACATATATAACACATATTCAAACAGATAGAATTACAAACAACTAAAAACTGTTTAAAATTCTTAATTCTATCTGTCTTAACTATATTTGAAAGCGGACTACATTTCATTACATAAAACAAATAATGTTTGAAATTCTATATGCATCAACAATAAATGATATGCTGAAAATAAAATAGAGATCATCCATGCAAACAGATACAATTACAAACATCTAAAACAGATGAAATCCATTTTTTTTTAATATGAAAAACTTCATTTATTTCCAAAATTACAAACAAATCTAATATTACATTAAAAAAACAAAAAGATGAAATTCAAAATGGGTAGTAAAACAACTTTCATTTATTTCAAAACTTAACATTCAATCTATTTACTATAAACTCAAATAACAGATATTATCTTAGATATCAGATCCATAATTTAGATCAAATTATCATTACAAACAACCTGAAACGCTAATAAACAAAATCAAAATGCTTTTACAAATAGATAAGATATCCAAGAATATATATATTATGAAACACATCAAATCAATGATCAAAACTAGATCTGCATCATCATCCATTATAATCAACAAATAAATCTGTGGTATGTTATAATCATGAAATTAGATTTAATTGTCATTTTATAAAGCTAAATCAAACTATAACTATAAACAAATAAAATTTCCATGATCAAAACTAGATCTACAACATCATAAACGAAAAAAAATTCAAAAAACAAAGACCAAAAAAAGAAAATCAATAAAAAAAAACTCTATCAATAAACAAACAAATGAAAAGGAACATATATTATAAAGGAACAAAAGAAACGATATAAACAAGAAGAAAATAAAATATCAAACAAAAAAAAACATGGAAGAAAGAAAAAAGAAGAAAGAAGAGAGAAGAAAAAAAAAGAGAGAAGAAGAACTTACATGCTGCTTTAAAAAAATGCAACCAGATCGAACGATTTCAATTTGAAACTGAAATGAAAATGTGATTCTAGCACCTAAATCACTGGAATAATGTAACAAACCAATTCAAAGGCATTTTCAGTGTGAAATATATCCTCAACAGGAAAAGAAAGGACCTATACTCAAAGAAAAAATCAAAATGAGCGACATAGTGATTTCACGCAAATTAACATGGATTTAACGTAGTGAGAATGTGGGGAATACGGACCGACCTCTAAATTTCCCATTATAAACCATGGAAAATTGAACTTTCCTGTACCCAGCCCCTTCTCTTTTGCCCCATTTCACCGATTTCCGTTTCCCTCCTTACAACTGAGGTTCTTCTTCTCCAACGCTCCTTCATCTCTCACTTGAATTGAAGCCAAAGGGAGTTGCGTGTGCCTTGGGAGGATTCCATATCCTCCCTCTGTCTTTTCTTCCTCATTCCTTGACTTTAGTTTGGTGAGAATCATCATCTTCTTCTTCATCTTTACTTCCTTTTTGTTGGAATTTGAGCGAAGGAATTGGCTTGTACATTTGGAGCCTTCCATATTTCCCCTCAGCCCATTTACGTCATCTTCAAGTTGTGGGTTCTTCCTCTTATCATCTATTCATCTCCATTTGGATCTAAGGTAAGGGCTCCTACCTTATTAAAGAACTTTAATGATAAAGGAGTCGAGAAGACTCATTCCTATTGCACGTACTCATTCTCATGTTATATCCTCATCTTCATGCATGTAGGATTAAAATTTGGGTTTTTCATAGCTTTGGCTTTTTCCGCAATTGAACCAAGAAGGAGGAAATTGGTGTGAGCACTAAAAGAGCGAGAATAAGTGTGTATATCTTATTTTTGTTGATTCTTGATGAACTCTTTAGGGGTGCTCATGGGCCGGGCTAGGCTGGCCGAAGCAAAGCCCTAGCCCAGCCTGGATCAAGCCCAACTCGGGCCATAAGTAGCTGGCCCAAGGCCATGCCCATATAAAATCTATTAAGCTTAAGCTGGGCTCATATATTAATCGAGCCTAGCCTTATTCAAGCTTGATTATTAAACACCCTTAAGTTGGTCTCTTGTGGGGGCCAATATATGGCTATCATGAACCAAATGAATCCATCCAAAATGCAAAAAAATATTTGTTAAAAGTGATTGCAATTTTCATTTAAAGCTATCTTTTTTCCTCTTTGAGTTTATATTGTCTTTTTTTTAATAAAAACATATGATTCATTAACAAAACATAACTACATTGGTACAACCAATAGATCTTTGTCTAGTATAAACCAATTAGAATGAACATTGTTTCCCTTTTAAATAGTGTTTTTTGATAAATAATTCTTAATATTTCTATTGTGAAGATTTGCATGCAACATAAAGAGCGTAAGAAGGGGAAGTTGTAAGTTAATCCACCTATTCGGGCTAAGCTAGGCTTCGGGCTTGCTACCACTTAAGCCAAGCCTAGCCCATATAACAAACCGGGCTAAAAATTCAATCTAAGCTTAGCCCAATGACATATACCCAAGGACCAAGCCCGGCAAAAGTGGGTTGGGCCTGGGCCAAGCTCGGGCTAGCCCAGCACATGAGTATCTCTAGTCAACTCTCTATTAATGCCCAACTATAGCTCTTTTTTTTAATTTAAATTTAAATATAAATGGGTTTATGTGTTAATGTTGAAAATGGTTGAGAAGAATTCAATCTTGGTGTAAAGGGGTGTTGAGGATATGTGGGAAGTGTTTTGAATTGATGAAATGCTATAGTAATGCAAATGGGGAGAGGAAAGAATCAGTCTTAGATTGGTCCTGCTTGGAGCAGAATAGCGCTAGATTCGATCGTCCGATCGATTGAATAAGGGCTCTAAATGGTTCGATCGATTGGGCAACTCTGATGACTAATCAATCTTCTTGGCACATTACCAAGAATAGAGGAATGTGATAGTAGACATGTGGAAGGTAAAAAAAGGTGTGGACACTAAAGGAGTTAACGGATATGAAAGCCTGGCTCCATGAGGACTGAGGAGTCACCACATTCAAAGAGTTTGGTCATTTTGAGTTAGTGAAAAGGAAAGGGACAGTTGAAGTCATTTTAAGACGGTCAACATTGATTCACTAGCGTCAAAATCAATTGCCTCTAATTCGACTGGTTTCACAATTAAAATCAGTGAGTTTCATATATAATAATTGGATTGGAAGGCCCGAGAGTGAGAGAGAAAGAAACAATTATAATCACATATTAATTTCATCAAGCAAAGGTTTAATGTGGAGGAAGCAGTGTGCGAGAGGCAAGTGAGGCTGGCAGATATTGGCATTGTTCTCTATAATAATAAGGGTGATGTGTTATTTATGTTTTTTAAAAATGGCATTTGTGATATTATTAATGAAGTGGAGGTGTAAGCTATCTTAGAACCTCTTCCTTGCTTTACAAGGAACTTCCACGGGGGATCTTACAGTGGAGATGGACTCTTCCAACGCGATTACTTGGATTTCTAATTGAAAGGTTTTCCCATAGAAACTTCAATTCATCTTTTAATGAAGTCAAGGTTCTTTCTACATCTATTAATATTGTTTTCCATCATATACTTGAATCTGCTAATTCCATGACTTGTTGATATATACGACGGTAAAACTCCACTTGCAGCATTTGTGGCTCTATCGTTGGTTGATACATATGGCGGGGAAACTCTATTTGCAGCATTTGCAGTTTTACTGCTAATACATATAGTAGTATAACTTTATTTATATCTTTACTGGGTCAGGTCCCAAGACAGAGGTTGGGTGCCATTGTCATAACTTTTGCTATTGGGAAATTATAAGGACTCAAAAATAAAATTAGGTTTTTTGGACTCTAAACTCCACCGTGCAACCCACGTAATGATGATCCTCATCCTTCAAAATGAATGTCAAAATAAAAAATTCTCAAATTTTACTAAATAGGAGTTGCTCCTGCGCTAAGATCGCATGTAATTAATAATAAATAAGATTGTGTTAATTACATTATCATGTGATTAACCTTACGGCCGGACCAGCTGACAATGAGGTAGAAAGCAGAAACTCAATAATATATAACAGGCCGGGACGGAATTTCATCTTGAAGGGTCTGGGCCCGGGGTGTTTTTGGTAGGCCCCACCAATGCCTTCCAAACATCCCACTCACGGTAAAATCCGATCGAAAAGAATCCAGTCCAATCCTTTGCGGAAATCCTAAACCGAACCCCTAAATCGGTTAATCCTAACACTAGAAACCGATTTGAACACAGAATCCCAACCTCAATCGAAAACCCTAGAAATCCCGTTGTATGATCTGTATTGATCCGCTGTAGAGAGAGCAGAGGAATTTGTGAAAGATGGTGTTAGGGCAGCTTGGCGGGAGCATCTCCCGCGCTCTGCAGCAGATGAGCAATGCCACAATCATCGACGAGAAGGTCCTCAACGAATGCCTCAACGAGATCTCCAGAGCTCTACTTCAGGCCGATGTTCAATTCAAGATGGTCCGCGACATGCAGGTCAACATCAAGAAGATCGTCAATCTCGACGATCTCGCCGCGGGCCACAACAAGCGCAAGATCATACAACAGGTGAGATCTCTCTCTCTCTCTCTCTCTTGATTCTGATTCGCATGTCATCGTTGATTTCGGTTTAGATCATTGATTGGGATTGTATGCAATTTGAATTTTGTGGGGAGGGGGAAATTGGACTTTTGAGGTTAGGAAGGAGAGGTGTTCAATTGCTTCTTTCATTGGGTTGTTAGTCTGCCTCTATATTGCGCTTTTGGTACTATAAATAAGGTTAGTTCTTTCTTTGCTCTTTCCAGGCAATATTCAATGAACTGTGCAAAATGTTGGATCCTGGGAAGCCTTCGTACATTCCGAAGAAAGGGAAAACAAGTGTTGTAATGTTTGTTGGTTTACAAGGTATGGTACATGGGTACTTGAACATTGTCTGTACTAGTTTCTACTGATCTTTGCTTATGTCTTTTAACATAATCCCAGTTATGTAAATGGGAAGTTGGTTTTGGCACTTGGTCCCTCGCGCTGAGTTTTGATGAAGCTGGCTTCACACATTCTGAGGTTTATCTTATAATTTGGCAGTGAAGGGGATTTGGAGTGCCCCATGGCTGCTGTGCGGGATTTCAGTCCCCGCCTATAATTCCGAGCGGGGTTGGGGGGGGGGGGGGGGGTGGGGGGGTGTTGTGTCCCCGCGTTGTTGAGGCTGGGATTGAAAATCCATGCAAGGGAAAAAGTGCTTGGCAATCACTATTTTCATCAGAGAAGTAGAAGTCGAAAAAAAAAAAAAAAATGGATCCTTCACGTGTTCGATGTTTCCACCCTTGATATTGCCTACTTTTCAACCATACAGGTTCGGGAAAAACTACAACATGCACAAAGTATGCACATTATCATCAAAAGAAAGGATGGAAACCTGCTTTGGTCTGCGCAGATACATTTAGAGCTGGTGCTTTTGATCAGTTGAAGCAGAATGCCACTAAAGCTAAGATTCCTTTTTATGGAAGGTATAATGTTGACATCCCTTTCTTACGTACTTTGGATTCTCTCTTGGGAGCTTGAGAGTAAATAGAGTCATGAGCTCATATACCAACTGTAATGATGTGTTTCTGAGGCTTGTAGGCGTAATTGAACTTCCTTTACAATTGAGGTTTGGCTTGTAAGAGGCTTCATCCTTTTAACTAATGCACCGGTTTTTGTACATTAGTGAATTCTGATGCTGTTTTTCTCAAATTAAAACTCTTTTACCTTCCTAAGGTGGTTATTGCATTCTATCATCCTTTGGCATTTTGCATTGCTGACCCGTTGCTTTGCATCCCCAGTTATATGGAATCAGATCCTGTCAAAATTGCAGAGGAAGGTGTAGAAAGATTTAAAAAGGAGAATTGTGATCTTATAATTGTTGACACAAGTGGGCGCCACAAACAGGAAGCTGCCCTCTTTGAAGAAATGCGTCAAGTTTCTGAAGCAACGGTATCTATTTACACCTTTATGCCTATATCTCTCAATTTGTGTTGATGCCAATATGCTCTGATTTGTCTTTTCTTTTATGTTTCAGAAACCCGATCTTGTTATATTTGTTATGGATAGCAGTATCGGTCAAGCCGCATTTGACCAAGCTCAAGCATTTAAGCAAAGTGTTGCCGTTGGTGCTGTGATTGTTACTAAAATGGATGGTCATGCAAAAGGAGGTGGTGCACTTAGTGCGTAAGTGTTACTGTCATGTGCATTGTTCTTTTCTTTTGCATTGATGGAGAATCTTCTTAAATCATGTTATGTTGTTTTTGAATTTCAAAAGAAAATGCATTTCTTGCACTTGAGAGTACCATTGAACTGTATATGGTGTGTCCTTATATATTTATGAGTTAAAAGCTCATAAAATTACCTCTATAAAATTTGATCAAGGGATCATACTTTGACTTTTGGCAAATGAGGATGAGGAAGTCAAAGAAAAGATATGGATCTGCATAACAAAAATTTGTGGCTTTATTTATAAAATGGCAGCATAAGATATATACCTCATTTTTAAGGGTAACTAAAATTTATTTAAAAGATCTCACAAGAACAAATCCCAAGATGGGATATGCCCCAGTGACAACATAGAAACAACAAGCAAGCAAGAATTGTACAGAACTCATGCTAAGATATCTTTTTGGATAGTGGTGCCTGTAGCTAGTGCATCAACATCAACATCAACCACACTTAGAACAGGGGAAAAAGTCACATTGCACACAACAAATAGGTCTCTCACTTCATCTAGCCTAGGACCGATTCTCCAAGGTCCCTTGCTTGTTCCTTCCACCCACCAAATGGCACAAGCAGTGTCACCTTCTATCATCAAAGAGACGGGAGACCTGTTCCCGGCTCCCCACAACCCCACCAACATATCCAAAAACTCCACTTCATTGATGCTTTTGAATCCTTCTTGGGCCAAGAAGCTTCTCTGAACATGCTCGATATTGTCTTGATCCACCAATAGTTGCAGTCCTCGGGTTCCCCAGTGCACTGGCATCAAAAGTTGAGCTGACATCAACGTGACGGAAAGGGCTTCTATGGGGCAAAGGTTGGTCCTAGACCCAACATCCTCTCTCTCCTTAAATCTGCTCACATCTGGCATATCCACCATGGCTTTTGTGAATAAATCCAAGGCTGATGCCCATAGTATCAACTATCAACCATCTCCTGTGAAGATTTACTAGACTTTTGGCTCCCATCCACTTGTTGCCAAAGCATTTGGTGTTCCTTTCCTTCCATGGAGACCAGATTTTCATCACAAATGCATGTCTCCAAAGGAGGTTCTCTTGATAAAACCTGATACGAAATTGCTGAGCCCTAAAATGAGATTTAATATCTGCAGGAAAGTGGGAAACACATAAGGATACCCTAAAGCAAGGCAAGACTTCATTTCAAATCAGCCGTCCCATTGTAATTTCAGAGCACATAACATTACGTTGGAGATAAAATCTATTTAATCTCTTCAGAAGGAATACA
This sequence comes from Sextonia rubra, assembly GCA_037013555.1. NCBI lineage: Eukaryota > Viridiplantae > Streptophyta > Magnoliopsida > Laurales > Lauraceae > Sextonia > Sextonia rubra. The sequence goes on along the minus strand of JASUAD010000007.1, from coordinate 8,071,874 downwards.
CATCCATTGGTACCAATCTAGTTCTTGGCAATTTCATCTCTGAAAATATATATTTGTGACAATGGTGATAGTTACTAATCTCTTGCTTTTGGAGTAACATAAGCATTACAGACTACCTAAAAATTATTCATTGTATAGATCTTCTCTACTGCATGCTTATCAATTAGTATTTGAATTGCCCGTGTATAATATATCCTGCTTTATATACTACAGTGTTGCTGCCACGAAGAGTCCTGTGATATTCATTGGAACTGGAGAGCACATGGATGAATTTGAAGTGTTCGACGTAAAGCCTTTTGTTAGTCGTCTTCTAGGTAAGTAGCAATGAGGCCTTTTTTTGTTACTATGGTTTCATACTAGCAAAGTTGTTATTATGCTTTTATTATTTCATTTATTTACTGTTCTGCATTCGAAATAATATAGGGATGGGCGATTGGTCTGGATTCATGGACAAACTTCATGAAGTTGTGCCTATGGATCAACAGCCAGAACTTCTACAGAAACTTTCTGAAGGAAACTTTACTCTCCGTATAATGTATGAGCAATTCCAGAACATACTCAAAATGGGCCCTATTGGTCAGGTTGGTTGATTTTAATGTGAATGGCTATGTTTGTCTTTGACGCTTTTTTTTTTCACATTATATATTCATCAATTCTAATTTTTCCTGAAATTTTGAGTCGGTAAATGAAACTAGACCTATTTATTTATGACTACTTGTTTAACGAATTGGATTTTTACTCCACTACAAGACGTCAAGGTGATAAATCATATTTCTGAGCCAAGCAAAGAGAGTACATATTAGGAACTTAAGGATACATTTATGAACATATATTGTTTATTGAAGACATTTATCTTGCAGCCCTCTATGAACCACTTATTCTTGCTTAGAAGTCATTTTGCTGGTGGGTTGTTATTCGCAAATCCTTCTAATGTAAATTAACTTTTAGATCAAGCCAATTTAATGCTGTATGGTTGGTCCGGCCTAACTCAAGTTGATTCTGAATTGATTTTAATTTATAAGAGAATTACTAGTCTACATTCCCAAAATCAGCACCAAAGGGAATCCTAGAAATTAATAATGACATTCATCAAGCTGTCCAACTGAACTGAGTCAGTTTCTAACAATAACCAGTCCCAGTTCTCATGCAACAGGCCTTACCAGATGTAAGATCTGCTTTCAACAATGGCTGACTTTCATATGTTCAATGCAACAATGGATATTTGTGTACTAGGAATAAGAACAGTCCAGACTTATATATGACAGCAGCCAATCCACAAGGACCCAGATGCATAAATTATTAAATTCTTACCAAACCTGAAAACATTCAACACTTTTTTTTTTCTTTTTGTTTTTTGTGTATGCAAAACCAGCAACATCTTGAATGCCAGTCTTGATATGGGTTGATGTAATTATTGCATGCAGCCAAGCATTCAAGTACAGATCTCCACATGAGTAGCTAGCATTAGTAGCAAAATAGAAAAGGAATATAGATAAGAAGGATTGGGACTTGGGAGTATTCGCAGCAATGAAGGGATTAGGCCTCATGCATACCCTAATGCAGATCTAGGGGAATAAAGCATCTTGCACTGAGTTTCCAACAGAAAGACTGGAAGAAGCTTTCACACAGAAAACAGAATCTATTCAAATTTTACTGAAAAAAGAGTAACTCAATACACCTGTTAGTTCAGGCAGAATCCCTTGGAAAGAATTGAGCATATTAGTTCAGGTGCCAATGTGGTGCAACCTTATCTTACAAGCTAGCAATCATGGCCTGAGCCAAGAGTATTTGCACCCTTGTGTAGATTATATATATATATATATATATTTGGCTAAGTGGTTATTAACCTAATTTGATGTTGCATGTTCCAAACTCAAACTTCAATGCAGTTTGGTACAATTCTATGATTAAGTTAGTTCATTTGAACTGGTCACACCTTTAATGGAGTCTAGGTTACATGTGCACTGCATTTATCTCATTGCATACTGGTACTTCTATAATACGTAAATTTAATTGCACACTTCTTGATGCTGAAACATGTATTCAACTGCTCAATTAGTTTGTTTAATTTTCATTACCATGTAGGTTTTCTCTATGATACCTGGTTTTAGTCAAGAATTGATGCCAAAGGGTCGTGAGAAGGAAAGCCAAGCAAGGATTAAGCGTTTCATGACTATGATGGATTCCATGACAAATGAAGGTAATGCTATTGGGAACTGGAGTTCTTCTACATTTATGTCATGGGTGTGTTTTAATTGATTTTCTTCTATCCAGGTTGATCTTTTTCCCCCCTGCTAAGGAAAAGCTCTTACCACTCATTTTCTTGCATTGAATTATCTTTTTTATATCTTCTGCCATAATTATGTTTCATCATTGTATTGTAAAGCACAGCTTTTTGTGAGTTGTGTAATTTTCCCTGAAAATATGAAAATGTAATCAGTATGAGGGCATTTCATATCACATATGCAATTGCGATGATAACCAACAGGATGTTACTGTTACCTCTTGAGTAGTCAGCGAATTCGGTTGTTATCAACCTCAAGACAAAACTATTATCCTTGCTATTGTCATCATAGATAATGGGCTAATTCTTTCCATTAGTTGATGCTTTTATTAAGAAACCATATGACTTTCCAATTGACTTCCAAATGCATATCATTTCTGTGCTGATTGATTTCCTGACACTGCAGAGTTGGATAGCTCTAACCCAAAGCTCATGAATGAATCCCGGATCATGCGGATAGCACGAGGTTCAGGTCGATCTGTAAGGGAAGTTATGGAGATGTTAGAGGAGTACAAGCGCCTTGCCAAGATCTGGAGCAAGATGAAGGGGCTCAAGATTCCGAAGAAGGGTGAAATGAGTGCCTTGTCTCGAAATATGAATGCACAAAACATGAGCAAAGTACTTCCTCCACAAATGCTCAAGCAAATTGGAGGTATGGGTGGATTACAGAACCTGATTAAGCAAATGGGTTCTACGAAAGATATGATGGGGATGTTTGGTGGTGGTCTCTGATCGTTTTGTAGACAATGAAGTATTTATACTTTGTGCATGATTGTCGGCTTCGTCATACAGGGCATGAGTGATGAACGAAGTTTTTTTTTTTGGTAATGTCTAGTATATTGTATTAGAAAGCCTACTTCAATTACTAGACTAGTGCTGCTCAATGGATGATCCATTGTGATCATTAAAAAAAAATGATGATCCAGCGTGGGATCTGATTTTACCATTCTCTCCACGTTTATCAGCAGCGTTCATTGAGGAGAGGCACCACTCAAAAAGAAAAAGAAACATTGACATCTGGGGGGCTTTTGTGGATGCGAGTCAGGGACTCAAATACTGAACTTTAGGAAAGATCTTCATACGTAACTTGATTCTAAGTGTGTTAATTCAACTTTTGCCTAGTAGTTTCCTGGCTATTTCCAAGTTGTACCATGTTATATACATTTTCTTATCTTTTTTAAATGAAGTTTTCATTTTCATGTCTCTGGACGTTTAGCCTAATTGGAAAAGCTCTTTCTTGAGCAATAAAAGATTGATGAGCTGTGTGAAAATTAACAAGTTTATTATTATTATTATATTTGGACCTGTTTACCTGCATTCTCATCCGTTTTGATGATCGCTAGACAGTGTATGCTTTCTGTGCTAGTTTGTGTTTTCAGTGATCCGAAGGGTTGAATTAGGAAGTATCCCTTTGCTTTTGCCTTTAATCCATGGCCACACCTTGCACCTTCAGAAGGCTGAATCTTACATTCACCATAATCTGCTGACTGAGGATGTACGAATGCTCTGTTTTGTTTTACCAGGAATCTATATCTATACCCATATTAAAAAGGTAGAGTTTTTCCTCCTGCTTCATCCTTCTTCTCTTACTTCTTCTGCAATCCGACATCCATTCCTTCCCTCATGTCAGGGGCCCCAAATAGATATCGTTTATTTTTATTTTTTATTTTTGGCATTTCAAATGAAAGACCTCGACTCTTCTTACTCTTCTACATGAAACGTTGGGTTGCTCTTGGGGCTGTTTCATGATCTCCCTCTCATCAATCGATTGACGTTCTTTGCTTATCGGACACGCCTCATGTCACAACCCGAGCCCAGGGTTCGGGGGTTAGCAAAAGCCAAACCTAATGACACACGTACTCCCGTGCATGCACACGTAGACCGAGTCTAAATGCACACGCACAAGGGAACATTCACACGTACCAAGCAAGTACGCGGAAGCTGTAAATATCAGAAACATAAACTAACAGTGCAAGAAAAGGATACCAAGAACAAACTGACATAATTACATATGAAAGTCTTACAAAAAAAACAAAATAATATCTACACCAATGACATGTCATGCCAAATACAAGTCTGAAAATCCACAAAACAAGACTCCAAGGATGCATGCCAAGAACGCTCTCCCGTGGAGTGATCACAGCCACTCCTCTAGGCCTGATGGGGCCCCGGGGGTCTCATCTGGAGTCTGGCCGACCTGCGGGGGTTCGGCAGGGGGATTTGGGCCTGCAACACAAAAAACAACTGTGAATACGAAGATTCAGCAAAGTATTACCATAGCAAGTTAACACACGCTGTGTCTAACAGAATAAGAACATCATGTGATTAAAGAAGGCAATTTCGTAGACTAGGCTATCAGGCAAGAAAGAAATATGCTGAGTGAATCAATGAATACATGCTGTGTACATACTAGTGGCTACTACATTACCATATGCTCCCAAAAGAGGGATCTTATAACATGCAAAGAACACCATTGTCCGGGCCAGGGTACAATGGGTCTCGGTTTCCTGGGGTCCGGTTCCCCAAGACATATCCATACTGCAGCAGGCCATATAAACTATACCAAATTCACCCCGTCGGGATCCTAAGGCTGAGGCTAAGTAGTGCCTGACCATACAGAGTCAATCATGGAAACCCTGAGTAGATCGTGACAACATATCATACGTGCATATCTGGGAACATATTATACATGCATACTCAAGGTAAAGAACCACAATGTGAAAGTAACAAAATACAAGTAATCATGTCAGAACATTGAGAGCAATGATCGAATGCAATATGTTATGCAACAAATCATGCGAAATCAAATCATCTTTATTTACAAACCAATTCTAATCTAATTATCCGGTGTTTCTAACCGTGCATGATGATGTAGTTTTAAGTTATTCGATGCACCGTTGTCTAGTGTTGCATTGAATCGAGCGGTGCACGAAGTCCCTTAAACCAACACCCATGGGGAGGTGCTTAACATCCGGATAAGGAACATGAATGATTCGCAGCCCTCGAGATCATTCACGCGTTGTATCACATTCCGTTGGGCAGGTCTAGGTGTCCTACATTCTATCATGAAGGCCATATCGGTCTTTTCTTTACACCTATCCTTGTTTTTCTTTCATTAGTCTAGTGTGAATACGGCTTAGCCGTGTGTGTGCTACGGCTTAGCCGTGTGTGGTCTACGGCTTAGCCGTGGCTGGGCCGTAGAAGGTTGGTCAGTTGCTGACTCTCAGTTATTCCAGAAAATGCACCCTGTATTGATCTACGGCTGGGCCACGGCTGAGCTTCGGCTTAGCCGTAGGGCAATCCACGGCTTAGCCGTGCCCTAGCCGTAGAGGAAAACTGGGTTTTTCTCCTCTCTGGATTGTGAGCCGTAGGTGCTATACGGCTTAGCCGTACCTGCACGATTTCAAATTTCCTGAAACACATACAGAATGTCTGGGACGCATCATAAATGCAATTCTCCAATGGGAATACACAAGTACTGAATCAATGAGTATCAAATGGGCTGTAAACACATATTTCCACATTAATTCATATAAAGCCAACCAAATCAAAAGCCTACCAACATGGGTTCTCAAAGATATGGTTATACTTGCCTTAATTGGAATTCAATTGCCCAACTGAAGTTCTTGGATCCAAACACAACCTAACACACATCAAACCACATGCATGCATGAGGATTGGAATGAAATCCACAACATAGACACAACATGCAAATGAGAATCAAGAAGGAAAAGAGATAGAGAAAGGAGATGAGAAGAATGGAAGAAATCCACTCACCTCACATGCAAAGACGCACCTTCCTCTTGATCGATGGAGGAGAGAAATTAGAGAAGAGAATTCAAGAGAGAAGAGAGAGAGCTCCACGTGCAGTGAGGAAGTTGAGAGAAAACGAGAGAGAGAGCAAACTTGTCGAGCATATGAGGTTATATAAGTTAAAGTGGTGTCCAAATTACAATGAAGGCCAAGTTAGAAGTGAAATTTTAGTTTGAGTCAAATCTGGGTCCAATCGAATCACACGACATCGGTTGCAATTGACGTAGTTACGAAAGTTAACGAGCTCAACGAAAGACACGTGTTGACATCAAGATGATGCAAAAATGACCATGTCTTAGAAAAGCTAAAATTACGAAAAAGGGCTTGGTCTACTTAATCCAGGTCAAACTCAACCCAACTACCTATCCATGACCCGTAACGAAAATAAAACACGAACAAAACACGATTAGCAACGAAAACAAGATTAACTAGCCGCTAAATGAGGTCAAGCTGGGTCGGAGTGTTACACCTCATAGATTCTCAACACTTGGAAGGTTGCATGAACTTAATCGATCGCTATGCCGCTTGCTCTCTCCGCATTTGATATCCTTCACAAGGTATATGTTTTTTATTCATTTTTTTTCCTCTGTTTGATCTCCTTCTCTAGTTGTTCTTTCCCATTTTTTCCTACAGTTTAACGGTGCATTGAATGTGTTTGCTAAATTGCCTATGTTAGTTGTAGGTTCACAGGCATTATATTATTATTGTTGACTTGTTGTTGTTAATTTCATTTGAGTGTTTTTCATGTGACCCCATGTGAATTAGGATTTGTCTTGTAATTTTATTAATTGCACGTATGACATCAAAATTGTATTAATTGTACGTATGACATCAATTTGGTTTTGATTGGGTTTCTCTTTGTCATTGATTAGCATGAACACCAACTGATTGATTATATGCTACAAAAGTCGCTCCTTTTTGATGATTTGCAGAATTTTATGCATATTCATGAGGCTTTGTGTAGCCTTGTTATGACTTTTCAAGATAGAATGCTGAGAAGGTAAATCAAGAAGATTTTTCAGAAGGTTTGTCGGTTTCAAGACGCTCTTATAAAATGGATGTACGGGCTCTAAGAGAAGATAGTGGGATCCTTATAAGATCTTTTTCTGTCCCTCCAATAGTATAAGGAAGCAACCTAGACACTAATAGATGTCCATTGTAAGTGAGTGTCTTCTGTGAAAATACCTTTTGTACTAAATGGGATCTTGGCCCTTCCATAAAAAGGTCAATAAATGTACTTTGGATGGTTCATGTGCTAATGTTGGCGTGTTAAGTTCCATTGTCAATCTGTAGCATTGGTTTAATGCTCCCTTTATTGGAGTCTTATGGTACCATATCACTGCATCCATCTTGGGTTATTTTGCCTCTCACGTGTTTTTTGGAAACATGACCTTCTTGTTTGAAAATGTTAGCAAACCCATTTCTTTGTTGATGTTAGGGAGCGCTTCCCCTGTATGTTTACACTCGAGGCTTGTACAGTATGAAAACCCCCAACTATTTTTCTGCCAGTAGCTATCAAGGAAAATGTGGAAAAGCTATTTGAGGTGCACAGACCAATGGATCAATCTAAATTGAAGGATAATCTTATAGGCCTGAATGTAGGTAAGGTCCCGTGTTCTTTCTGTTAGTGAGAAATAGCTTTTTGCAAGCACATTTTAATTTGGTTTTAAAGTATTTAAAATATTTGTCTCTGTTGGAGAAGAATTTCACTTAACAAAATGACCTTAAAGTGAAGGCATTTAGAGCTTTCCATTGCATCCCAAGCCAGGTAATGGTGATTAGAAATTGTGGGACTAAGATATTTCACACTTCGAGGAAAGTTCCCTTGGAAAAGGATTCCTTGTCATTTCAGGTTTATTATAAACATGGCTTTCAATGTTGTGGCAGGGGTATATCATATATTCCATACGGCATAAACTAAAGCAGGAGTACATTGGCCTTCTAGGAAATGAGATTAAGTCCTTGAAGTTATGAGGTGTGGAGGTCTGTTTTAGTCAACACTCTGATGAGACTGCAATGCATAAATGTTTTATACTGTTTGAGGATATCCATATTAAACTGTTAGTTGAATGATTGCTGATTTTTGCCTTGTCAAATAAAATTACTCTTTCAATTTGCAGTTTACTTATTCTGTGGTACCACCTGAGATAACTTTCACAGGAGACACCATGTCGGATTTCATTGTTGATTCAAACAATTCAGGTGTGCTAAGAGCACGGGTTCTTGTCATGGAGGTGCTCATATCTTTTCTTTATACGTTAGTAATATCTGTTTGTATTTTCTTGCAACTTAGATCCCATCACTCATTGGTTTAGTTTCTTCCTTTGTTGAGACCAACAAGTCCGCTATTAGAATTTAGGTTATTGGCACTTGTTTCTTATAATAACATGGTTAGAACATATTTTATAGCTTCTTCACAGACATCCCATTTTGGTGCATGTCAACTCAAACTTGCCTTGAACAGTTATTTTCTTTATGATGGGTCTGTATTTTATTGTGTTTAACTAGAAAATAAAGTTTAGGGCTATTTTTGGCATCATCAAACCCTTTATTGCATAAATGCAGATTTTTAGGCCAAAATTTTTAATGCCTAGCAATCTGTACTCATGGAACCATATCATCTAGCAAGTAAGAGAGTTTAATTATCTTGACCATTGGAATATGGGTGTCGCTTGTACGAGTTGTTTTGCCCAAACCAATTGTTGATTCTCTCAGGTATTATTTGATCTTTTTTATGATAGCTGAGATTCATCTTCTCCTTTTACCCATTTCCTTGCTGTGTCTTACAGTTGATGCAAACAATATTCTTAAGGCGCATTCATCCTGTAATGCTTTAGGAAATATGTTAAAGTTTGCTTGCAGTCTTGTCAAATAAAACTCTAAACAGGAAATGTCCAAATTATATAGCAAAGGCAGATTTTCAGTAACTTGCAGAATAACTCATCTGTTAGTACGGTTTGGAACTCTTTTTTTTTTTTATTTAATAATTGGGAGATGTTACATAGGGCTTAAAGATGGATCGTGGAAACTGCCATCCATATTTGTGCTGATAGCTCTTATGTAACTTTGGCATTGGTAGCATTTTGAAAGCGCCTGATATGTCGATATGTCCAGACAAGTATAGTTAAATATTAAAAATTTACAAGTGTAGTTGAATATTAAAAATTAACAATTGTAGTTAAACATTAAAAAGTTACAAGTGTATTTAAATATTAAAAATTTACTTTTGTGGTATGAAGTTTTCTGTAGAACAATTTTTGTTTTTGCTGTATCTAAACGATGCAGCATTCATATCCTTGTTACCTATTTTGACATTGACAAATTGTCTGAATGTTGGCCATATCTTTTGGATGCTTAAATAGTTTTGTGAGCCATAACCTTTTTATCCATGTACCCCATCTGTCCATGCAGAGCACCATTGTTGACAACAGGATAACAGTAGAGCATGCAAGAGATTACAGTCATACCCAGTTGTCCGAGGTTAGTTATTCGCTGCTCATTTGTAGGCGTCTTTAAAGTATCATTCCGTGGTCGCGGTTCAGTTGTACAGACTAATAGTCTCCCCATGCTCATTTTTGTGTCTTTTATAGTAGCCTGATGCGCTTCAGTGGTGCTCACATTTCATTGATTCAGTCGAATAATCTGATGCATACCTCTTCTTCCCCTTAGGATCCTATTGAAATCTTCCTGATTGGAAGTCACTTCATGTACTGGTTGATATTATTGTGCTTGTGATCTATGGACACTTCAAACCGCAAAAGTGCATGGCCACTAACCAGTGCATGATAAATATAATGGTCCAAAAAAAAAAAGTACTATTCATTCAGACTTGGTTTTTAAAATTGTATACTCTGATCATCCAAACTTTTGGTTTAAAATTGCATGGGAATGTCAGATTAATGGTGTAGACCTCCAAACCATGGGCCTTGTATGTGGTGTGTGCATTAGGATAAGTTTTTCTTTCTGCTTCATTAGGATTTAAAAAAATAGTTTGATGAAATATTGCTGAAGTTGTGCTTCTTCTTCTCCCTCTTTTCAGTTTGATCTCTCCTTTTTTATGATTTGCAAAAGTTTTTGTATATTCAGTAATTCCTTCTAAAAGGGTGTTCTCTGTAGAAAGGTACTGCACAAATGCTGAAAAATTAGATTACACAAAATCTTTTCCTTAAACCGCCTTTAGCAATGGTGGGACAACTGCATTTATATCTGAGTTTAAATAGGTTGGCTCATAAAGGAAAAATTAGGTTATGCTGAAAATCATTTAGACAAATTGCCTTTTAATGCTGGTGGGACAGTTGGGTTGGCTTATATTAGGTCACCATTAGTCTTAGACGTGGGGATACCTGCAAGTAACTTGTATCTACTCTTCTCTATTGGTGAAAGGAAACTCTTTATCTAATTCAGCTCTACGTTGTTGCTTTTTTCCCATACCTAATACAGTCTCAAAGTTGTTTGTCTTCTTTCTTGAGAAATTGATTTTGTTTCAATTTCAGTTGTTTGGTGTGGAAAAGCACTTGCGGTAAATGAAATGTTTTGCTGCTTTTTTTGTGGCACAGTGCATGAAATAGTTTTCTACCTATTGGATGTGAATGTGTTTGGGCAAAAAAATTGTGGTTAATATGAGGATGTGGTGAGTATACCTTCAAAGGTTATGCTGGTCCAATTGGATATTGGGTAACCTAGAAAATGATTTTGTAAATTTTTGATGAAGTGGCATGTTGTGTATAATTGAGAAAATGAATATCTAACTCTTTGAGACCTAGACTAGAAAATCTGTTTTTGGGCTGTAATCTTCTAAAAGCTTGAGACAACCCTTTGCAATTGATTGATAATACTATGGTGTGTATAACTCAGAAACTGAATTTCTGGTTTATGAGAGTATAAATGTATGCTTGTGAGTTGAAGTCTTTTGCAACACTGAGCCAACCCAGAAAATTGCTTTGTAATTGTTTGATAAAATGTCATATTATAATTTTTCTTTGTAGCTCTTTTACAAAATGCCATGGTGCATATAACTAAGAAACTATTTCTCATTTGTTAATTATTTTATTCTTATACAGTATTGAATGATATTCTTTTTAGTTTTCTTCTAATATCTCAATAACTTCCTAATGATTTTGAGAATTTATTTATTATCTTATTACTTTAAAATTCTTTAAAGATAATATAAGAAAGAAAGATGCATTTTACAGTGTAGTGCCATGCTGCCATTATTCATAAATTATGTTTAAATGTAATTTTGTCTAAATAAAGGTTGAATGGATCATTTTGGATCTGTTTGGATATATCCACCTTCAATGGACTGTCCCCTTCAATTAAGAGCAAGATCACAGGTAATGCCTGTTCTTATCTAGAAATCAATATGGGACAGATGAAAAGCCCATTGATCGAAATCCCTTCAACTTGAGACTTGCCCTGGTTGACTTGGCTTTACTAAATTTTGAATCAAGCCACTCATTTTGAGTCTAGCCGCATTCATAAGCAAATCAAGTTAAAAAAAAAATTTAATGTAACAAAGAAATTTGAGCCACAAGTGCTCTGTCTTTTTGCAGTTGAACACAACCAGGTCAGATTTTAAGGTTTTTGAACTATTTTCATGCCATCCCAAATGCAATGCAAAAGCCAATGGTCCATTGTTGATTGTTCCAAAGCTGTCATGCCTTTGCAATACATCCTAATGGGTCATATATACTCACTATTCAAAGGCTGATGACAGTAAAACTTCCCTGGTCAGGTAGTTCCAAATGAGTCCATATTCCTCATTGGATGTTATTCAGTTCACCTTGTCAACTTCGATTTATGCTTCCAACTTCGCATAAGGGAAATTAGGACCCAGTTTCTATTTGTCCGCTTAATTTCACAAGTGCAACCCACTTCCTCATGAAAAAATTGTTCCTGGAAATTATGGAAATTATATCCTTTCTTTCTACATGTTTTCACTTCGGTTTAATTTTTAAAACTTGAATCATTACCATTTTAAATAAACAATTAAAAATTTTCATTTCTGTATTCTTAATGGAGCACTCTAATTGCAAACAGGTTGAGAAAGAGTGACTAACAAAATTAAAATCCGTTTGCCTATTTCAAATTGAATTCGCAAAATAAAATTGTAACCTGGTAAAACTAATAAATTTAATCTATATAAACAATATTTAGCAACATGGTAAAATTGTAATAACTTTTAAAAAATTAGAATTTTCATTCTGGTCTGCTTTTTTTTTTAAACGTTTTTATTAGTTCAAGTTTTTCTTCTCTTTTCCTAATTGAGTTACAGAATTTCTTTTATCATTTGTATTTTACTATTTTAGAGTATATGGATTTATGTGGAATCATCCATTTGCATGTTGGAGTTGATTTTTATTTACTTCTTGGATTTTTTTCCCCTTTTCATTTATCTCTCTTTATTTGGAGTTTTCTACTTTGTCAGCACATTTTATTGAGTGTCTAATATTGCTTTTTCTTTTATTGCTAGACGTTTGATTTAAAGGTAATATCAATTCGTTTGAAAAGGTAATATTCAATTTCTTTTCAAATTGAATTGTGAAATCTATGTGCATATCAATGTGTGTTTATCTCTATACATATCAATGCACATACTCCTCTCTTTTTTCCCTTTTTTTCCTTCATTATTTCCCACCTAAAATTCAAGTTTCCAAATGGATCTTAAAGTAAATGGTATTTGGATATTTTCACATTAATATTCAATCTAGGAGTTTTATGTTCTTCAACTTTATTTTTGTGGGATATGTTGTAAATGTTCTAAGAAAATTGCTAATTCTGCTGGGCTAAATCATGATTAATTCTTTTGGTCTTTTGATGATTCATGAAGTTCTCATGGTTTTAATGAGGTTGCAAAGAAAAAGTTAGATGGGTGCGCATCTTTCGAAATTAATCACAGCTCTGAATTTTACTTAATAGCAATAGGAAGAGAAGCCATAGAAACTAATTCTTAGTCTAGATAGGTTTTATTTTAATTGTATTAATCTCCTATGTTAAAACAGGAATAGCTCTATTTTAGATGTATTAATTCCTATATTTAAATATAAATGAATTTTTTTTATTTCTGTTTTCTTTCATTGAAATGCATTTTTAATAAAAACATGGGTTTCAACATGTTATTTTCGTTGATCTCTCTCTTTGTTTTCCATTCTTGATTTGGTTGGATGGAACTCGATTTGGTATGTTAGGCCTTCAATTTGTTTCTTCTTTTCTCATTTCTCATTTTCGTTGAACATGCTTAATTGAAAATGATATAATTTCTCACCAATATTTATGAGGGAGTGGTAATAAACTATAATAATTAATAAAAAAAATGGTAAATTTGTAATAACCTATAAAAATTAAGTTTCTTTTTGTGTCATTGCACATACTAATGAGATTATTATGAATTTGGAATGCACCATGTTTTGGAATTTTGAATACTTGTTATTCATTGTTTTCTTAAATTACCCAAATCTTCTGTTGTCATAAAGAACCTCCAAGACTGGATACTATAAACTGGCTAAAATAAATTAGGTTCTGTTAATCATATGACATTGTTGATGTTTCATCTTAGATTTGCTTTTGTTATTTTGGAATTCTTTGGTATGAGTATTTTTTTTTTCTTCTTTGTCATAGGGCCCTTAAAACAAGGATCCACTTTTGTTTAAATGGTATAATGCCAATGAAATGAGTCTTGGAAAGAAATTGATGGTCAGTTTCCACATTATGTGATTTGGTAGAAGTTTGATGAATTTGGTTAATTTTCAAATCCACTACTTCATTTTTTATTACTTACAAGATCATGAGGTGGTTGCAAGACTGGATGGTGTGTTAGTGTCCCTAATTCGATTCTATGAAATGTATTTAAGTTACTCAAGTCTTTACTAGAGATTCTGATGCAAACTCTATGTGTTAATAATTGACTGGTATTTTTTATTTGACATTAGCATGGTTAAAGCATAAAAGAAACTCGTCTGTAACATCTTCTACCCAAGTGGTGGTGGATTCCTATAAAGATTCATTGAAAAGTAAGACTCTGCTACTCAAATGCGCCATCCCCATCAAAACTCTTAGGGTGAGGCCTAAGGAAAGGCCCGTGGCATCTATATGTGTTAATAGATGTTTTCTTCAAAATTGTTGTTGATACCATATTGGTTTATTCAATCATTCAAAATATGTTGGATTTGTAATCATTTCGGTCAATATTTTAACAGGTTGTCTTCTTTGTCATGAACTCATAATTCTTCAGTGTTATACACAAAAACTAGGAAAGATTTGCCTTTTTAGCTCAAAAATATATCTATATATATATATATCATAGTGAATAATGGAATGCGTTCTCTGATCCCCACAATGTTTGAGAATATTTTGCATTCAAATCTGTTTTTTTTTAATTCAAATCTGTTAATGTACTTTATTATTCATTAGTGTACCAAGCTTATTTGTCTTGATATAATGGTCATTGTGTTTGGATTAATGAATATGCCTATTTTTAGATTGGATACAACGAACTGCACATTATGTTTAGTTTTTTATACTAACCTTATTTGAAGAAGTTCAGGTACTCTCTATCTGAACATTGGGATTATTGGTTTGGTTATAATCAGTGTTATTGAATCTGTTTGGAATTAAAGTTTATTTTCAGTCATTCACATATATCACAAGGAGCTATTAATCAAAGATGGTTCAGGGATGGTCCAAGTCAATTATGAGTGGGTGAATGGTGAATGAAGATAAAATTCTGAAGTTCGTAGAATGATCAATGTATTAGGTGAAGGGACTTAAAATGGTTGATGAGAATAGTCCTAAAAATGATTGATGAGAAATGGTCACAAGATATTTCTATTGTTGATCATGTTCTTTATTTTATTGCAAGGTCGCTACAATGAAGGTTCTTTGAAGAATAAATTAGACTGATGCATTATTTATCCGGATCAATTGAAAGTCCATCAACCTCTATGTTGGCTTTTCCAGCAAAATACCATGACACACTACATCAAATAAAAGGCTGTCACACAACAATGTGTTCAGTTGAAAGTGCCCTAATCTCTAACTGTGCCATTTTAGTTTCAATTACGTACGTTGCACGTACCCATCACTGGTTGAATTCAAGAAATTCTATGATTTGTATATCTAGATGCGGTTAAAATTGAACAAAGGTGAATAGCCAAAATGACGACCAAATAGTATCCCCTTTAATGGCAAATGAATTAGGGGAGATGAAAAATGAGTATCCAGCCATCACCCCACTGGTAAATTAAATCTTGGGGATGTCAAGTTTCCGTTTTATATCCTTCCCACTTGCCCCTTTAATAGTCCTTTGTTGGAGTCCATTTGACCTTCAACTCTTATGTATTCAATTCCATACGAAAGAACAGCCAGTAAGAATACACGTATCATAATGTGAAATTGAAGGCGAACCATGATTAGACGTGTTTTATAAGTGCTCTGAGTAGTCCGAGCAAGCATTTTCCATTTTATAGGAATTTTGCACATCGTTCTCTGCATGGTGGTTTCGGAAATAATTAATCGAGGAACTGAACTGTACCCCGTTGTTGAACCATTCCTGAGCAAGTCCTAGGGCTGGCAGAGGATAAGCAGGTAAGTGCATCGCTTGCTACGGAGTTGACCCAACTTGACTTGTTGGTTAATCGGGTTTGAAATGTTGACCTAAACCATTCAAGTGAATTATTTTTGGCTTGGGTTGCACGGCCTCCACAGCCCGGCAGATTTGGCTGAATGGTAGAGATGAGTGTAGAACACGGCATCCCTCATCACAATTCTATTAAAGCAGTAACTCAATGCAAATGGGGGACAAAAGACAAAATGAATGGTAAAGGGAATAATGGGGTGATTTTCATTTGAGAGTTACTGCCTAAAAGCAGCGATGGTGGGATTTACTTGGATGCATACCAATCACAGAGAGAGATAGTGTGATGGAAAGGATCTAATAACATGTTAAATTATCAATCCTCTCAGATCGCCACAACCATAAAGGGGGAATAGGGTAAAGCAAACTATCCCCCTCTCGCATGCATCACTTAGCCAAGTAGGGTAGAGCTGCACTGCTTGATGCTGTGTTCGAAAATAGATCATTGGGGAAAAATGCAGTCATCAAGGTGTTCTAGAGGTACGCCAGGTTAGACACAATCAAGGCTACCAAAATAATATTAGCAACAGTTAAAATGATTAACCCAACTCATAAGATAGGAAGATTAAAAAGTTGTTATGTGAAATTAGTAGCAAATCAAAGACATTGATGTCCATAACATTAAAAAAAAAAAAACAAAAAAAAAAAAAAAAGGCTACCAGTGAGGTTGCATTGTTCCCCCCAATCGAGTCTCTCCAGCTGCTTTTAGCAATTCCACAATAGTGCGTGCATAATAACGCAAATGGTGAGTGCATATGATAGGCTATGTAATAGTTCAAGTAGTAGCCACCAACTCAGTTTCTGAAATAGGAATGGTTGGGAAAATTTAGCAATTGGAATATTCCCATCAAAAGTATATGTTACTGTTTGATGATGGAGATTGCCCCCCAAACTGGCCTTCATATTTACATAGTAAACTGCCCTAATAGGAGAATGCATTTACCATCGTGCTAAGTAGCTTGCAAACCATCTCACTAAAAAAAAAAACAAGAAAAAAAAAAAACAAACACTTCTAACATTCACCCAATTTTCACAAACTATCAAGATGTGCATGGTTTTTAACTAGGCCATGCAGTTCTTTTCCTTGCTTCTGTTAACATACTACCACAACTAAAAATTGATTTAGATAGGGTAGTTTTTTTTGTACATGAGAATGAATAAAACACCAATCTGATTCCTAGACAACATCTGGGGTGTCAACATCTCCAGATGCTGCATTTGAATTTGAACTATTAGGAATCCAAAATGCGAGAATGGTCGATGCAGTGGCAAACATAGCTCGCCGAGGGGCCCACTTCAAGCTAGTAGCCACATCACCATAATTGTTCCAGCGAGCCACCTGTCATGGAAACCAAACATTCACATCATCATCCATCTTAAAACTACTTGTCTGTTTTTCATAATCATAACAATAAAATATGGAGGGATTTAACAGAAAGAATATATAGTGGTAGAAGTGACAAAGGGAGAAGAATTTGGCCAAACACTGAGTGGGTCCAGCCTTGATGCATGTTGATCAAGCACATATATGCAATGTGAAGGTGTTAAAGTGGAGAAGGGGTCATATGAAATCAGCACAATCAAATGATTAAGCCAAATTTTTTTTTTAATGCTAATATGATGAACCCACAACTCTACGGTTGCGACACTACGCACTTCTCAACTATGAGGTGTGAAAATGGTGTAAATGAGGCTATTTTCATATTTAAATATTCACATTTGAAAGGAACCAAGGACAAGTCTACTTGGGACAAGTTACGGCATCAAATCCCTATACCAACTTTTACTTTTTGCAATCCCTGTGAGCCCCAAAACTTTAATCTGAATCATTCAAATTTTTATTGACCCATTAAACCTCAAAAACATCTAGTTTCATGACTCAAAACTTTTATAGATTCTGAGAGATGAAGATTTTAGATTAGAAATCCAAAAGCATTCAACTTTTGCTTGTGAAAATGGTGCTTCCAAACAAACAAGGTATTGTGTTTCGCATGTGTAAATTTTACATATGTAAAATTCACGTGCAGTTTTTACAAATTTAAGTCCCATTTTTTGTATCCCATGGGTAAAAGACAAGTACTCTTGAAGTGGATAGGTTTTCAGTTTAAACATCATCATCATCATCATCATCATCATCATCACCATCATAATCATTGTCCCTTCCCAAAAGGAAGGAAAATCTAACTTCAAAATAACCTGTTGACTAAATGGGATACGTGCTTCTTTTACTCTTCTAATATTCCAAAAATAAAAGAAATTTTGAAACACATCATCATCAAAACCATATTCCATCATGAAAACCACCATACGTGTTCATGAAATATACAGCAATCCAACTCCAGTAACTGAAATTTAAAATAAATAAATGTCATATATCATGTGTTCTTGGCACTTGGCAATATATGGAGACATGCAAATATTTTGATAGCTATCTAGAATTTGAGACATTCAAATTTGGATTTTTGATATAGATTAGAAATGGAGCAAGCGTAAAATGGTTATTATATAGGAGATAAACGCAAGTGGTTTCTCAGATCACTTACTTTCAGGGACAGCATCAACATTATCTGCTCGTGGTTTTTAACAAACTATAATCGTAGAAAGGTATTTACAACCTTTTAAGGCTTTTTTTATAGAAAATAATTCTCACATCCTCGCACTATACATAGAAATTGCTGTCATAGCTTGCTTTCCACATAACTAGTAGAACACTTAAATCCACCCTAAATAAATAAGATAAGGCTTTGACAATGATGATGTCATTGTTATTGTCATTGTCATTAATTATTTAGCCTTACTATGATGCAAACACAATTCAGAAACTGTCACACCAAATTCCCTATTGGGGGGGGTGGAAACTGGAAAGAGCACTTTTGGGAATTTGATGGTAGAATAAACCATTGGTTAGACAAAAAATTGATCTGGAATAAGACAAACCTGCATTTTGCCACAAAATTGAATGGGATTCACATTAAAGCTATAAAAAACAGGTCAAAAAATATTAAAGAGGGTAATTTTTCTCAAAAAATCCAAGTAACTTTGCTTATGTACTTGTCATTGACTACATCAATAAAGAATGAGCTTATATGATATGTCACAGACTCGCCTCAACAAAATTAAGTCTGACTCAAGGTGCATTTGACTAGAATTAAAAAACTACCTCAGAAGTATTTCATTAAATAAATAATTAAAATTATGTCAGATGTAGTTCCTATAGTATCTCTTATTTGACTATGGGGCTTGCTATTTAAAAACAAAAACTATCTCGGTACACTCATCCATTTTTATTTTTTAAAAAACTACCCAAAATGCCCCCACCACCTCCTCTTCTCACCCACGTTCCCACCTCCCCTCCTCTCTCCTCACATTCCCCACCTACCCCACCGGCGAGATCGGTGGCTCCAGCAAACTCTCCTTCTCCCTCTCCCTCCCCTCCCTCTCTTTCTTCCCCCACCCCCCCTCTCCCTTGCCCTTCTCTTCCTCCCTTCCCCTGTTCTCCCCCTCCCCGCCATTTCCCTGCAGTAAGGAGATGACGATCTCCCTACCCCCCCACCCCCCCTTCCATAGTGCCCCCAACCTATTCGGCCAAGACTAGCTGAACAATTCTGAATTGTGGCCAAACAAAACTGTAATGTTTGGCTTGGCAGGGCCGAACAGATTGGCAATGAAAGAATACGGAGTGAAGAGAAGAGGAAGAGGGGGAGGGGAGAAGAGGAGAGGAAGAGGGAGGGAACTGAGAGAAAGGAAGAGGGAGAGAAAGGAAAATAGAGAGGAGGAAGAGAGAGAGAAAGGAAGAAGGAAGGGAAGAGGGAAGGAGATCCGGCGGCGAGCTGCCGACCGTAGTCGTCAGACAGGGAGGTGGGGAAGGGCAGGAGAGGGGAGGAGGTGGGGAAGGGCAGGAGAGGAGGAGAAGGTGACTGGGAAGAAAAGGGTAGTTTAGGCATTTTTATATTTATTTTTTATTTTTATTTTTTTATGAGTGTAGTGAGTCTTTTTTTGAGTCCATATAGCAAGCCCCTTTGAATATTTGGCAATGGATAATTATTTATTTGTTGTGCATTCGATGCAACATAAAACTTAGAACTATCTAGATAGGATCAATGTAATCATTTCAATGTTTTTATTCAACTCTACATCAACCTCATCATCCTTAGTAGTAATAAGGTTACTTTATAGGCAAAATTACTAAATAATACATCAGTCCTGCCAACCACTTAAGTAGCACAATGGCTAAGGCATCATCCCATATTGGACAGGTCCAAGTCCTGGTTTTGCACTTGACTCTTGCCTCAACCTATTATTTAATAAAATCTGAACGAAGAAAATGCTCCTAGTTCACGAGACAACAAATTTTCAGCCAGGAGACCTGGCATCTTAGTGGGGTCCACCAGATCTACCAGATACATAGATGAATTATGTATTAGGAGTCTACCAAAAGTCTAGATCCACTGGGCATTTCTGGCCATTTAATCTCAGGTGATAAAATCAACAGTCAAGACGAATAAATTCAACTATTTATATTATCACATTAGATAGGATGACTAGAACATCTGATGAGGCCTATATATATTTAGGGCAGGTGTCCCAGCTGAAAATTTGTCTATTAGGTGAACTGGCTCTTTCGCCGGCTAGCATGACTGACTCATGTAATCATGTAATGACGAAAAAGAAAAATGATGAAAGAAGAAAAATACCTCAGTCCTTTTGGTGATGCTCCATGAATGCAAGGATCCATCTCCAGAGCCTACAACAGATGCAAACACTAGGACTCACTTCCCATGCTAAAGCAAAGAAAAATATTTCAAATTTCAAAATAGCACAACTATTGTTTGATTTCTATGCCAAGGCAACCTAAATCTGCGACCAGTGTAAAGAAGTGAGGTTATTGTGAGAAATGCTAGAAAATTTCAGTGTTGATGCAATGGAGTAACAAGCTTAATTAATGTTGGTACAGAATTTTAAAGCACAAAGGAATTCAGGGAGAGCAGAATATGGGATTATCTTCTGGCCAAAGAAGTATTTTGTCTACACTGTTTAAATGTCTTTGAGACTTTTTTGAGCAAGCTGGATAGTTCCACGTTCGCAATCAAATCAGTATGTTCCCCTGAAGAAGCATCACCGATCTTGATTTGAGTAGATAAAAGAAGAAAAAGTAGACGCTGCAGTGGACCTCCCATTTTGGACCATCGCAAACAGTCTAACCAATCTTATCGGTTCCACCAATGTTGAGTGAGCTATGAGCAACTGAGCATTCTAAAAACAAAGCAGGAGTTCTCCCAGAAAAACAAAGACCCTGGATATCAGAAATAAGAATTTAACATCTTGCTGAGATGTTAAAGAGACGAATTGTGAAATTGTCAGTGATCATTCCCACTTCCATAGTACCAATACATTCAGTAGTCAACAGTTCACATTGCAATATGAAGATTTGAAAGTAATACTTAGAAAATTAATAAGACAGCTGAACACATTCACAAGAAACAGGGTAGGAGGTACTTCTCTGACAGCTTGCTAAAGAGAAATGGGCTGGGAGAGGATCTAAAAGCATGCACAATGTAGAAGTTTAAAAAGGAAGAATTAACTTCCTATGGAATATGATACAGACAAGATATTTCCAATTAAATATATAAAATGAAAAATAGATAAACTATCTACCTGAGACTACATACTGCCCATCAGGAGTAAAAGTTGCCTCAATTGTCAAATTAGGAGATGGTTCCAAACTGAACCCGCAACGCTGCACAGAGCAAACAAAGTTATCTAAACTTACATACTTGATTTTCCTAATTTTCAATTTTTCAAAGTTATCTAAACTTGCATAATTGATTTTTCCTAATTTTCAATTTTTTAGTTTGATTTTTCTAAAAACTTTGATTATGT
Organism: Sextonia rubra; assembly: GCA_037013555.1. NCBI lineage: Eukaryota > Viridiplantae > Streptophyta > Magnoliopsida > Laurales > Lauraceae > Sextonia > Sextonia rubra. The sequence continues at coordinate 8,050,266 of JASUAD010000007.1, read as the reverse complement.
ATAATTGTCCTTTCCTATTGCATTTTATTTCCTTCTCTGCTTTACCTAACACACCCAGGGTACACTTGGACTCTATTGCACCTAAAAACAGGAAACAACCAAGAGAGCTAATCATACACTGAAAGGTTTAAGTAAAAGGGAAAAACACTATGATAAAAGGAACCAAAAAAAAAAAAAAAAAACCGAAGACCCAATGCCCTCTGAGCAAACCAAAGATTCCTATTTGATTTAAGTTAGTGACAAAATCCACGATGCAGGGATACATCAAAATGGGAAACATATTGTGTCGTATCGTATCCGATACTTCACTTTTTATGTGCAGCCATGTCCTTGCTATATCCATGCTGACTAGTGCATCATATGATTATATCCACATAAAACTTCTCTTTCTCACTCTCTTCTCTATGCCTTAAAATAGTTTCCATGCAAGAGGAAGACTAGCAAGCCTAAGGAGTATGCACCAACCTTCTCCCCTCCATATGCATCCAGAACATAGATATTGTTATTTGTGGTTGTCAAAAGCATAGATTTGCCATCATTGCTGAATTTAATATCACAGACTTCAGCTGTATCACCACCCACTAAAAATGTATCAAATGGCCCCTGCATTTTAAGGAGAAAGACGATCAAATTATGCGATGGATTTACTAATCAAGCTACCACTTTGCTGTAGCATACCTTGTCATAGGAGCGAGAGTCAAACAACTTAATGGCACCTCCTTCCATTGCCACAGCAAAAACTAGACCTTGTTGGTCAAATGCAACAGTAGGCCTACCTCGTAAACGCATAAGTCCCTGAAGACTAAACAGTAAGCATGAATCATGAATTTGCTATCTGCAATGTCTAACTATGCTAATTACAAGAGGGAGAACACAATCCAGGGCCCCAATCACTCAATAGTTCATTCAAGCCCCCACTCCATAGTCCATACATATGGGGCCCATATTTTCCTGATAAATAACATTCATCTGATTGGACCATTAAAGATCAGTTATGCTATATACAACCCCCATTGCACATCCAAAATCATCTGAAATCTGCCTTAATGGATAGAAATAACAAGATATGTCCAGTGGGCCATACTCAATGCAGATGGATAGAAATTTGGCAGCAACAATGTGTGTATGTGTCTGTATATGTGTGTGCAAGCATGTATCTATGAAAAATGGCTGGCTAATGAAAAGCATTTTGTAATATGGGCCCCACCTTTATGGAGTGATAGGGTCAAAAGAAAGACCAATAATTCAGGCCAGATTTGGATAATGCCAACCCCCCACCTCTTCTTTTTCTTCCACAGCCAACCTCTTAAATTCATAAACCATATGTTTTACCTTTCAGTTGAATTTTTAGCCAGAAAAAAAAAAAAAGAGCTTTGAACCTGGCAGGCATTTGTACGAAGATCCCATAATCTGATGGTATGGTCAAGTGAACCTGACATGAAGCTGTCATTGATAGGGGACATACAGAGAGAAACAATTCTGCAGAAAAATGGAAGGGCTTATATGAAAGAAGAATTAACACAGCTATCAATACAATAGTAAACTTCTTCAATCTTTATAATTAAAAAAAAAGTGACCTAAAAAGTTTATGGAAAATTCACCTCAGTTTGTGACCTTTGAAGTAGCGAAGGCACCGATTATCATACATAGAGAGATACCGCAAAGATTCTGGAAAAGGAGAAAGTGGTGAGTCCATTTATTCAGAAAGAATCATAAAAACCAGAATGTTGCGGAACACACCACCATTGGAGTCCAAGTTGTGTCTTGAAGAGCATATGATAGAGCTAGGATGGTGGGTAAAACATATACGGTCTGCACCATGTTTCTTATGGTATGTGGTCTTCAGCAGCCTGAAAATTGTATCACCACATTACCTCACAACTCGTAAATGAATAATGAATTTTAGCATATAAGAAAGATTAACAGATGTTGTGCGTAACATTAGCATTGAGGTGACATGGATTGATGTCTTTTAGTATCAAGGAGAGAATTAGTAGCAAAAGACTGCTCAAAATGAAGGAAAGAAAAAACAAAGAAGAAGAATTAGTAGCGAAAGAACACAACTTCAATACTAAAAAACAAAAGAAACCATAATCACTCTGCAATAATCCACCAGCTACATTATAGAGGCAATGACCAGCAAGTGTATGCATGCCATAGACCAATATGTTCTTCTTCCTAATATCGCATTTTCAGTCAATAAAGTCAGCAACAATCTCAAAGGGGGAGTCAGATACAGTTCACTCTATCAATGTTGCATTATAATTTATAAGGACATGTGATAGCAAGCACAGCAGCAAGCAAAGATTGTTATACTCACGTCGCGTTCGCAATGTCGTAAAGGCGAACAGAATCATCCTCACTTGCTGTAACCAGTAAATCTTCCGTCCGGTGAAAATCAATTGAACTTATCTTCCCAACCTTAAAAAAAACAACCCCATTAAATTTAGTCAAACAAAACCCAATTGGTAGATGCCAAAAGAAAAATGAAAAAAAAAAAAAAACCCAACTCACAAAATTTTCACAACACTATCAAACCCCAGAGGTGAAGTCCTTTCAATTGCAAGAATTCAAAAGATTCATCTTCAGAGGATCCCAAAACCCCTCAAATTCTTATCAGAAACTCTACAATTGAAATACCCCAAACGCTAATTTGGGGAAAAAAATTTTTAAGATTCCAGAGTTTGGAGATTCTGGGGGTTTAGTTCAGGTCAGCCATAAGACTATAGTTTGGAACTCATAGAAACATGATCTGGCATGAAATTGGAATTCCCACAAAGGGTGGATTCCACTCAGAAATTCCTCTGATCAAACAAACAGGTCCCAAACTATTAGAGAAATGCTTTGAAGCCTGCTCTTCTTATGCATTGTGGGGTTTGTTTTTCAAGGTTAAATGGATGTGTGTGAAGTTGCTCTTGTTTTACAAGTACTCACGTAGTCGGTGAAAATGGCGCCAATGGACATACTGCGCACGGTCTCGTCGTCTAATTCTGTGAGAGATTTCTGCATTATTTCAAACACTGGATGGAGCTCTAAAATTTCTCAACGAAAGATATCAGGGAGGGAGGGAGCACTTTTTAGGGTTTTGGAGAGCTTAAAGTGTGCCGCCCGCTAATGCTGCACTGAACTTGGACCGCAGTTGTTACCTCTCACCAGCGGGCTCTTGTCTCACCAAATTTGTCCAACCTCACTAATGGTGTCTCAGTCACAGCTCCCTCACCAAAAGGCCAGAGATCCTACCCCACTCTAATTGGGCTACCAGAAAATAGTAATAATATGATTATGCCGACTACCATCGTACCCTTTTGTTTTGTTTTTTTTTAATCTGCTTATCGTTTTTTACCAACTTCAAGGTTAAATTGATTTAGTAGAACTATTTGGAACCCTAATTGACATTATTTTTAATGTTTATGAATGTTGACAATTATTTTTAAATAAAATAATTAATATAAATTTAGAAAAATTAGTAACAAACAAAGCACCATAAATGCATTAAAAATATTTTTTTAAGAATAAACATTTAAATAATTTGTAATAGAAAATAATAACAACAAAGAAAATTGAGCAGTTATTTGACCATGAGTATAAATATTATAATACATAATTCATTAGAGAAGGTATTAAAATTTATCAATTAAAATAAATTAGATCAGGAAGAGTGCGGTTCAATTATAAAAAAAAAATCTGCATAGGCATTAAGGTAAAGATAGAGATTCGGAAATTAAAAGAAGCAACTAAATCTTCAAGGTTATATTAGTGAGATGAGCCAATTTAATAAGCTGTGTCTACATGAGGCTAACTCAATCACTTGTTATTTATCATATCATAAAAAATAAGAATATCTTTCATTAAATTTAAAAATAAAGAAACACACTAATTTCAAAAAAAATACTAACAATATGAAAAAAATAAAATAAGAGGATAATTTTTGTTGCACCCTCCATATTTTATTAAAATGAAAAGAAAAGGCCCCATATAAAATTGTATTACACTAGAAATTTTGCATATTTAAATCTGACCTTAGATCAGTTGGGAGAGAAGACTGTAATAAATGTAGCCTAAACCAACAGTGAATTATTAAGTTGCTAGTTTGAATCTAGTGAATTTTTCCGTTTATGCACTTTTTGGTTTTTTTTTAACGACTACTATAATTTCATGTTGAGAAACTATAATAGGTCCCACCCACCCACCCACATATAGGAGTGTTAGATAGTGCCCATGCATTTTTAAAAGTGAAAACGCCCATTTTCACAACAAATATGAAATTAGGAACATAAAAAAGCAATTAATGTTGCTTTTAAAAAGGAAAAAAAGTCACCATAAAACTTGTCCCTTATTGGAGGATAGAAAGAGGGCAGAAATGCCCCTTTTTAAATGGGGCATTATTAAGAATTTTTCATATATATAGAGAGAGAGAGAGAGAGACGTTATGGTGGATTGGATGTTGTGGACACATGTTGGTTGTTTTCTTTTTCATCTAATTGGTCACATGAGGATGGGTATAATAGGTGTAAAAAAAAAGTTCTTTCATCCACCGGGTCTATATGATGGGTAAAAAACTGGAAACATCATCTAGTGCGGGTCCAACATCTGGAGAGCAACCTTTTTAAAATTCAACTACTACTCATATGAAAATGCCCCTATAATGTATTGAATTTGGTGAATTATTAATTGAATACCTAATAAGTCTTTAAAAATACATATCTTCATGGATATTTTCGAACATCTCAAGGACTTATTAATCTAAAAGAGTCTCATTTAGATGAAAATCATATTTTTATTCATTTTAAATTCATTGTAGTTTTTCCTGCATAGTTTATGAAAAAATCACACTTTTTGCTTAAATTCATGAGACCTGTCGTTTTCAAAATTCATGAGACTTGCCGTTTTCAAAGAGCTATTTTTGGAAAGTCTGGCTAAAATTATTTTTCTCATGAAATGAGATGATATTATCATCATTAATTTATTTAAGTCAAATCATATAAAACGATGTGCATTCATGTCATCACTGCACATGAGATGGGCTTGCATTTATGCATTTGTGATCTTAGGGCTAAAATTGTCTTTTCACATGAATTCATATTTGTTTGTAAAAAATTGAAGAAATGGGTACCACTCTCAAGGTTTGAGGCAACGAGCACAAATTTGGAAAGAAAAGAGAGAAGAAAATGAATTTTGGGGAAATTGTAGAAAATTGCACAAAGGGCCCGCACACATAGACATGTGGGGCAACCAAAAAGAGCGTACTGTATGTGCTTTTATAATTCAAAATTGTTTAAGAAGAAAGAGAAAAATATAGAGAGTAAAGGGAGAAAGAGAGATGCTCTTATTAAATGAGAGATATGTACATCATGAAGAGGGGAGGGAGATCTTATTTATAGAGTAAGATTGCTTTCTCCCCAAATAATCCAATATAGTAGTATTCTAACCCAAACTGCTTTTCATATCTAATGTGGGCCCCAAGGTGGCCATCCACTAATGATAATCTCTTATAACACTCCCCTTTGGATGATCACCATTTAATAACAATTGCCTCATTAAAACCTTGCAAAGGAAAAACCTAATAGGATAAAAACCTACGCGAAGGAAAAAGAGTACAACATTTTTACAAAGTTATTAAAGTAGTGTTTGGACATGTATAATGCTGCCTCGTTAAAACCTTAACTAGGAAAACCCACTGGGATAAAACCTAGACAAAGAAAAAGAGTACAGCGCACATATGTCTTGAGTAGCAGGCTTCAAGATGCCTATCCTTAATCTGTTACTCCCCCTGACAACAATACCCTTTTATATTGTTTGATGATAAACTTTCTGCATGCCGATCTCATATACAAGCTTTTGGAATGTTGACTTTAGTAATAACTTGGTAAACAAATTAGCCAAGTTGTTGTTTGAATGAACTTGTTTGACTTCGATCTCATTGTTCTTCTAAAGCTCATGTGTGAAGAAGAACTTTGGTGCAATGTGCTTTGTCTTGTTATCTTTAATGCATCATTCTTTAATTTGTTGAATACATACCTCATTATTTTTGTAGATAATGCTCGAGGTACCTGTACTAAGAGACAATTGACAAGAACTATGAATATGCTGAATTAAAGATTTTAGCCATACACATTCCCTACTGACTTCATAGAGGGCTAAAATCTCAGCATGGTTAGAAGAAATAGCTACCAAAGTTTTTTAGTGGAGAGCCAAGAAATTGCAGCATTACCACTAAGAAATACATAATCTGTCTGTGATCGACCCTTATGAGGATCAGAGAGATATCATGAATCTGCATATCCTACAAACTTGAGATCTTTATAATAAAAGAGTCCTAAATCAATTGTACCACGTAAATAGCGTAGGATATGCTTAGTACCAATCCAATGCCTTTGCGTTGGTGCAAAACTGTATCTAGCAAGTAGATTTACTGAGAAGGAAATGTCTGGTCTAGTGCATTGTGCTAAATACATTAAAGCACCAATGGCACTCGGGTATGGTACTTCTGGACCCAATATCTTTTCATTTTCTTCAATTGGACGATATGGATCTTTGTTTATATCTAAAAACCGAACAACTATGGGAGTGCTTAGTGGATGTACTTTTTCCATACCAAAGCATTTTAATACATTATTGGTATAATTAGATTGATAGACTAATATTCCACTATAACTTCTCCCGATCTACAGGCCGAGACAAACTTTTGTTTTCCCAAGATCTTTTATCTCAATCTCTTTTTTTCAAATAATTAGCAGTTATTTCGAGCTCTTCTAGAGTCCCAATTTAATTTATGTTATCGATATAAACTGCCACTATTGCAAATCCTTTTAAGGATTTCTTTTTGAAGATATATGGGCAAATGGGATTGTTCTCATATCCTTCCTTAGACAAATATTTATTAAAACAATTGTACCATATTCTTCCAGATTGCTTCAATCCATACAATGATCATCTCAATTGTATTAAGTACTTACTCTTGGGCTTTGTATCAGGCAAAGTAAATCCGTCCGGGATTTTCATATGAATTTCTGTGGCTAAGTCCCCGTACAGATAAGCGGCTACAACATCCATAAGTCTCATATCCAAATTTTCAGAAACTGCTAAACTTATTAGATATCTAAATGTCGTTATATCTATAATAGAGGAGTATGTTTCCTCATAATCAATTCCAAGTTTCTGTAGGAAACCTTGTACCACAAGTCTTACCTTGTATCTAATAATTTCATTCATTTCATTCATTTTCCTTATAAACACCCACTTATAACCTACATGGGTAACACCTTTTGGGGTTTATACTATAAGTCCGAATACACCACGTCTATTGAAAGACTTTAACTCTATTGTAATAGCAGTTTCCCATTTTGGCCAATTTTTCTTTTGTCGACATTCATTTATAGTACTAGTTTTGTATTCCAATCATCATCCTCATGTTCCATTGATATTTGTGTAGCTACCGCATATGCAAATGTATCATTGATGACAATTCTTTTTCTATCCCATCTCTCTCTTGAATAATTGTAAAATATAGAGATCTCTTCATTATCCGGTACCAGTGCCTCTTCGAAGGCTTTTGTAGTCTCATAAAAAATTTTCGTTATTTTAGATAGAGTGGATTTTTTCATAGCTTCTTCGGGAGCGTTATGAACCTCTTTAGGAGGAACCTCTTCATGAGTGTTAAGTGTATCTTTAGGAGGATATGATGATTGTACATTTCTCCTTTTTCGCGTGGCTATATCTTTTGAACTTATAGGTCTGTCACGCTTTTGGCGCATTACAGACTCTTTTGTCACCACCTTTTGACTTTGTCCTACAGGGACATTAAGTCTAGCAGGTGCATTCATAGCTAGAATATGTGACTTGGTTACCTTTGCTGCATCGTTAAATGCATAAGATAATCTATTTGCAATTTCTTGTAAGTACACAATTCTACGGACTTCATTTTCACATTATGAAATACATGAGTCTAAATGAGACAAAGTGAAAGCATTTCACGTTAGTTTATGCCATTCTTCACGACTGGGTTGTTCTGCAGGAACAATACTTTCTTTTTCTCCCCCTAACTGTGGGAATTTTGCTTCATCGAATTGACAATCAGCAAAACGAACAATAAAAATATCCCCTGTCAGTGGTTCTAAAAATTGAATAATCGAAGGAGAGTCATAATCGATATAGATTCCCAACCTACGTTGTGGTCCAATCTTAGTACGCTGAAAAGGTGGTATAGGGACTAGAACAGTGCAACCAAACTTATATAAATGGGAGATATTAAGTTGATGTCTCGATGTAAGCTGTGTGGGAGAGTGTTGATGGTAGGCAGTAGGTCGAAGTCTAATGAACATTGATGCATGTAACACAGTATGTTCCCAAGCACTAACTGGTAATTTGGACTGTAGCAACAAAGTCCTAAAAATAAGTTGAATGCACTTAATCAGGAATTCAGCTAAGTCATTCTGGGTATGGATATGAAGGACAGGATGTTCGACAACAATGCTAAGAGATGAATAGTAGTCATCGAAGGCTTGTGATGTAAACTCGCCTGCATTATCAAGTCGTATAGACTTAATAGAATTATCAGGGAAATGGGCCCTAAGTTTAATGATTTGTGGTAATAGGCAGGCAAAAGCTATATTCTTAGTTGAAAGTAGGCAAACATTCGATCAACGGGTAGAAGCATCAATCAAAACCATAAAATACCTAAAAAGTCTACTAAGTGGATTGATCGGTCTACAGATGTTGCCTTGAATCCTTTGCAGAAAGGATGGGGATTCTAATACAATCTTGACGAAGGAAGGTCGAGTGATTAGCTTTCCTTGTGAATATGTGATACATAAATACCTATTAGGTATGGTCAATTTATGGTTGTCTAAAGAGTGCCCAACGGAGTTATCAATGATTTTCTTTAATATGGTAATCCGGAGCGCCCTAACCTATCATGCCAAAGAAATAAAGCACGAGGGTTGCTAAGCTTCGGGCTTAACTGTCTCGTTTTGTTCAAAATCGAATGTGATTCGACAATGGATATTGTCGTATAATATAACCCAGAAGAAAATGCACTTAATGTTTCTAGTATTTGCTTCTGGCCTCTAATACTAGTAACAATAAGTAATATTTCCCTATTACCTTGATTAGCAGTTTCAATATGGTATTTACGTATTTTGATGTCTTTGAAACTGAACAAGTTTCTTAGGGAACTGCTGCAAAACAATGCATATTTAATGAACAAATGAGTACCATTAGGTCACGTTATGTGGGCTCTTCCGGAGCCTTCAATTATTTGCATAAGTCCAGCTATGGTGGATACCCAATTCTGAGAAAAACTTCTGGTTTTTCAGAATGGTATGTGTTGTAACACTATCTACAAGATAGTAGGTATCCCTATTATTATGGTCCATACCCTTAAACAAAAGATAATAATAATAAAAAAATGTAACTAAGCAATCACATGATTAAAAAATTCGTAAGAGAAATTTTATTAAATTTATAAGAAGTCATCCATTACAAAAAAACATCCATAAAAAAAGGTTTATCAAAATTAATAAACTGAGAAATAAATCATCTAGCATAAAATATGTATGAAAAGGTAAATATCTAAAAAAAAATTCTAAATAGAGATTTTGAAAAAATTTATTTGGTCTTCTAGACCATTGCAGGAGGGGTTCCGATCTTAGCACTAAATACCTCATTGCTCAGAGGTTGGCCATTTTCGTCTTAAAAGAAATCTCAAGTCTCCAAGTTTGTAATATCCAACTGGTAATTGTCATTTTGTAGGACCGTATCCTAATTCCAATCTTCCAAATCATTTGATTATGCATAATGAATAGAGGCCTTGTATGCTTTATATCGTTCCACCACATCTTTTGGTGCACGACAAGTGCGTGACCAATGCCCATTACTTTCACATCTGTAGCAAGGGTCATCAGAACGATGTACTGCATTATTTGGTGGATGCTGATGTTAATCCGGATTTTATTGTTTCTGAGGATCAAACCACTTCTGGTGGTTTTTGAATTTTTTGGGAGGACCTCGAAATCCTCCTTGTCAGGAGGAGTTTCTTTTTCCATCTGTTATGGAAGGATTGTTTCTCCCACACCCTTTTCCTTTGCTTCTACTGGAATTAAAATTAGAATTTGCTTTAGGCATTGCCATAGACCCAGTTGATCAGGAGTTATGATTCTTTAGCAAGACTTTACTATTCTGCTCAGCAATAAGAAGACAAGAAATTAGTTTTGAGTATTGAGAAAAATGTCGTTCACGGTATTGCTGTTGCAGGAGTACATTTGATGCATGGAAAGTGGACAACGTTTTCTTTAACATCTGCTCTTCTATAATCTTTTCCCCACATAGTCTTGACCGGGAAACAATTTTGAAAAGAGTAGAGTTATACTCGGATACCGATTTGTAGTCCTGAAATCATAGGTTTATCCATTCATTCTGAGCCGCTGGTAATAAGACCATCTTCTGGTGATTATATCTATCCTTTGGAGATTTCTAAAGACCTGTTGGGTCCTCATCAGTAAGGTATTCATTCTTGAGGTCATCATGTATATGATGACGTAAGAAGATAAGTGTCAATGCCCTATTTTTCGTGAACTCTTTATTACCCCCTTTTATCATCTCTCAAAGTTTCTTGAATTGCAACTGTAATTTTGCATCCAAGTACCAGGATAAGTAGTTGTCCCTAGTAATGTTAAGGGCTTTAAATTCAAGTTTGGATAAATTTGACATTATGCAAGAGCTGGAAAGGAAAAAATATACATGATCATTGATATGCAAAAGAAGATAAAAGATAAATAATAAAAATTTTAAAGCATTCAGAATAAATTAAGGAGTGAGCCATGTCAGATCAAGTTGGCCAATTTAAAATAGAGTAACATCAAGTTATCAACTTTAATAATCCAAAACAACAGGTTTTGGTAATGCTTATGGCTTGATTTGGAACTGCAGATTCATGGTTAGAACTTCAGGTTCTTTAATTTTTTTAAACTTCAGGTTCTATCAAAGCTTCGGGCTTGATATTATGGTCTATTGGTTTTATTTATGGATCTAAATTTCAAATTGCAGGTTTGATTAGGAATATGAATCTTCAAGTTCATATTGTGGATCTGTGAGCTTCTGGTTTCAGATTTTAATAATCTACGGATCTTCTGGTCCAGATTTAAAAGGAACTTCTGGTTCTAACGGAACTACAGGTCCGTATTAATATAGAACTTCAAATTCTTATTTATGATCCATTCTTGATCTCCTCTTGTTAAAATAATAATAATAATAATAATAATAATAATAATAATAATAAATAAGCATTCATTTCTAAATAAGAGTAATAAGAATAAGAGCACATATATAGTTATTAAACTAATAAAAGATTATAAATAGCAAAAATTATTTTACCGTTGGATCTTCTTCCTTTCGCTTTCAACATGTAGATCTGCTTCTAAGCTTTCCGTAGGTTCCAACGGATCGTTGATCTGGCTTCGTACGGTTGAGATATCGCGATCTAAATTTTTATGATGACGTATTTTTGCTTATGTTGGCATCCTTGTTGCACGCAATTCACGCAAAAAATAGCCCCTTTTTTTTTGTTGTACGTGACCTAAGGTAAAAGAAAGAGGAAAGAAAAAAACTAACCTTGTTGCATGCAAACCGAGGCAAAAACACTTTGTCTCCTTGTTGATTTGATTAGTCTCTTTCTTTCATGAAAAGAGATTGCAACAGGAGATTGCACGTGAATGTAATGCACAGTACTATGTTTTCTTGCAGAGTGTAAAAAAGAGAGAAAAAAAAGGTGGTCGAGGTTTTTTTCACGTGGTCCGAACTAAAAAAGAAAAGGAAATGGGGTATCACGTCGAGGGTGAGGAGGGGGGAGGGCCTTGTCGTGCTGATAACGTGTTTAAGAAAAAAGAGAGAGAAATAGATAGAGCAGAGGTAGAACAAGAGATGCTTTTATTGATTGAGAGATATGTACATCATGAAGGGGGGAGGGGGATCTTATTTATAGAGTAGGATTGCTTCCTCTACAAGCAACTCAATATAGCATGATTCTAAGCTAAACTGCTTTCCAAATCTAATGTGCGCCCCAAGGTGGGCATCCACTAATGATAATCTCTTATAACAAAAATTATATTTTGATATTTCAAAGATAATCTCAATAAATCTCCAAAGAAAATCCAAGAAAGGAAGTCCAATGGAGAGAAGACTTTTGCCAAAGATAAAGGAGGAATTGCAAGGAAGCCAACACATCATGTAACTTCCAGCACTATGGTGTTTTATTACAAGAGAAAATCAAGGAAAATTATCTCATAATAGCGCTTTGATACTGGACCCAACAAAGGAGATAGTAAAATCTACAAAAGTTGACTATACAATGTAACAAAAGGGGAAATCTTGGATTGCATGAGCGGTCTAAAACCAGCCACTCTTGGCTGGGGCCCATTTGATTACAAGTGAGGATTTTCCTCTCTAATTTATCACTTAAAGAATTCCAATTAAAGAAGGTGGCGATTACAAGAATAGAAACAAGCATCAATTTAAAGAGATGAATATCCATATACAACTAGCCATGCAAGACATCTCATGGCCAGCCCAATCAAGTGGACCCCATTTCTCTCAAATCAAATCAATTTAAAGATTTCATCAAGGCAATCAAAGAAGGTAACTTGGGCATAGAAAAAATATAAATAGGGCACCTAGGGGACATCCCAAGTATGGTTGGATTGACCACCTCCCCCTCTAGGTTAAGATCATTCCATCTCTCCATCTCTTTTTCTCCCCATCAAGGAGGCTTAGCCCTACAGCCATACCACCAACCTTGAGTGCTCAACTGGAAGGAGGAATCCATCTCATCCTAGTATGTTTTTGTGAATTTTAATCTCTGATCTTATGTAATCAATCACATGTTAGTAGTAAAAGTTTACTTCTTTTTAATTTTTCTTGTCTTTGATTTTGTGATGTTCTTAATAATAGTCTTGTGAGCCATATCATAGAGTTATTTTATTTCTTAGTTAAATAATTGGTCAAGCTTGAAATAAAAACTATCAACATATCTTAGTACCCTTGTAAAAGTATATTGTTTTCTATGAATCCAGGGTGTTTCAAGAGGCAATACAAGGTGTAGTTGCAAATATTTTTTAGTGGGAGATATTATAACTCCAAGTTTCAAATTATTTATTAAAGCAAGAATATTTGTTAGTTTTACTTTTAGTAACATTTTCTTTTTGGAAGTTCTAACCTGTGTGTTATTTTGGAGCAGCTTTAGTTTTATTTTGAGGAAGTTTTAGAATTAGGTTTTTTAGATGACGAAGTTTTCTTTTTATTTGGTTTGTCAATAATTTAATTTTATAAATTATGAATGGTTGTATTTATTAGTTTTAAATTAGGTTAGTTTTGGATTATATTTAGGTCATGTACAAGTGAAAAGGACCTTAATCACATTGCCCCCAAAGAATCAATCTGGTCTCACCAATTTATTACTATAATTGAAGCTTTGCATTTGGGGCGACGATCGATACGTTTTAGAGATCACATCTATAAAATATAATTTATTTGAAAAAGATATCATAAAACCTACTTTCTTTTTCATCATAAATTTGAAAAGTAGGCTATCCATCTTAGAGCCTCACATAGAGAATCCCTGTACTTTGAGAGGAAAGAAATTTAAGAGCGAAAGAGAGATTTTATGGGAGGGGTAGAAATTTAAGGGTTGAGAGAGAGAGAGAGAGATTTTAGGGAAGGAAAGCATGTTACATATCTCTCACATGCACTCTAGCGAACAAAGGCAATATTATATTATATATATAACAAAAAAAAAAAAAAACCAAGGCTCGTGCTAAGCTCGGGCAAAAAAACATAGATATATCCAATTTGAGTGTTTTTTTAACAAATATGAAGAAAATAAATTTAAAACAAACAAATGTATCATTTATCATGAACAATGACTATAATGATATTTGAAAGAAGTAATAAGTGTAAGTGGATGCTTCAATTGATATACTATTTAAAGATTAAAAAAGTAATAAATTCAATTAAATAAATTAAATATAATATTTCATAAAAATACTAAGTGTAAGTGGGTATGTGAATTTGAGTTTACAATAAAGGCAAAAAAGTTAGATCATAAAACACCTCCATTGCCTACCTAAGGAAAAGTGCAACTAAAAAATATTTAATTTCCAACAAAATAGAAAATAAAATTAACGCTAAGAAAGCAATGTATAAAAAGGAAATAATGATAATATAAGAAAAAAGTATCAAAAAATTAAAAAAATCATTTTGTTTCTTTGTTGCTCTTGTATCCCCCTAACCTTGAAATATCCAAACTAACATTTTAAAAAAATCCAAACAATAGAAAAAAAAAGGGGAAAACATGAACATCAGAGCATCTTCCATATTACAAAAGGAAAAAAATGAAACCAAAACATCTTTAAAATAATTATACATTAAAAAAAGAAAAAAAAATATGCACATTATAATCATTTCTATACATTCAAAAGAAAGGGAAAAAAAATGAAAAAATATGACATGCTAGAGAGAGGCTTGAGTCGATGACTTTTATCATATTGCAATCATCGGTTTGAGGGAGAAATTAACTTTCGAAAAAACCAACACATGAAAGGGCTAGGCCAGGAGATATTAACTTTCGAAAAAAAGCAATATGTGAATGGACTAGGCTGAATGCGAAGCCCCTCAACAACAATGCTTTCTAGGAAGAACTCCTCTTGTGCTTGTTGTTGACTGTGATGGCCCAGAGACTCCAAAGCTCAAATGAACCATGAATTCTGTAGTGTATAGGACGTTTTGGTCTTTGAGATTAGACTTCTTCGACCAATCTTTAATCATTGCCTCTCTACTCCTCTCCGCATTCTTGGTTTCTTCAAAAACACAAAATACAACGATGGTAAGTAAGCACAAGATGTAAAACCAGAAAACATTGAAAAAAAAAAAAACAAATGAGAAAAATTGCTAAAATCAATCAATTGTATGGTTTTCAAGCCATCCATGGAGGAAGTGGAGGCCATATATTTTAAGTTGTGATCTGCTACTGAAGGTTTAGGATCTTATTTTTGTTTTATGAATAGTATGGCTTGATGGGTTAGTGGCGACCACGTGGTCTTATAGTTTGTGACTACCCTTCAACTTGATTTTTGCTTGATTTTGCCTGCCCTTGGTGGGCACCTTTATTATAACAATCTTATGGGCCGCCCATTGAAGATCTGAGCAAGCGGAGAGACTTTAGAGGTTTTGAATTTTTATTACGAGAAATCAAAATGTTGATTGCTATTGTGTGCGTTAATAGTTTTCAATTTTTATTAAGAGAAATGAAAAGGTTGAGAGATTGTAGTGGTGGTGAGAAATGATGGATAGAGGGGAAATTTTAGTAGGTAAGATATTTTGGGGGAAGAAATTAAATGGTTTGAATTTTGATTGAGAGAAATCCTAGGTTAGAGATAGAGAGATTTTAATAGGGGAAGAGATTTTGGGGGATTAAATTAAGGAATATAAAGATGTTTCCTCCAATTAGGCATCATTATGTAGAGTCGAGATTATATTATATAGATTCACCTTATTGATCTAATAAAAAAAAATTAGGCATCATTATGGATAGAGATTTTAGGATGGCATGCCACGTGTCATTTTTTTAGAAGCTAACATGGTACTCTAAAAGAAAAGGAAAAAAAATGATGCTAACGTGGCACCTTCCATAGGCCTTGCTCCTTACAACTTTAATATATATATATATATATAACTAGCGCATGTGGTCCTTGTTAATAAATTACTTTATTGGTAAATGGAATCATATTTAAGTAGTTAAATGAATTATAATTTAATATTAGCATAAAAATTATTACGCAATCTTAATTTAAATAAAAGCATTAAATACAACCCATAAGAATAATTAAATAAAACAGGGGAAATAAAATTATGTAGAATATCGTATTTTAACAATAAAAAGAGAGAACTTATGAAAGCATTGACAATTTGTAAAATTTATGGAACATATAGTTAAAAAAAGAAGAAGCAAAAGATTGTTAATGTTTGGAAGGCTTCATCATTCAGTTCTTGCACTTGTTTCAACATCCAAACTTGTTTAAGTAGCTACACTTGTTTCGACATCTGCAATTGCTTCAGTAGCTACACCTGTTTGGATTCTTCTTGTACTGATTTCATCTTGTACGCGTATTGCAATTGTCAAAGTTATTTTAACTTTTACGCTTGTCTCAGCAAAGTTATTTGTATTTAGTATTGCATTAGGATCACTTGGTCTAGCATACTGATTTGTCACAAATTCTTTAATTTTTGACATTGCATATTTAATATTCAATTAAATTACTATAAGTAATGGTGTGTAAGATTTTGTTTATGATGATGTTATAATAAAAACTTACATTTCTCAATTTTCAACAACAAAAATATTGATTCTTTATTGTAGTTGATTTTTGTTATTTTTTTTATTGGGGTACCGCCTTCAAATAATAGTTTGTTGATAGTGGAGTCTATGTTTGTATGAAATAAATACTCTTTCCACAATGTATTCTTTATTTCATTTTCCAACAATTTATACCAATTTACCTGCAAAACAGTCTAAAAGTAAATACATATATACACACAGATGAAGGTTAGATATAAAAAGTTTTAAAATGAAATACTTAATTTATATGAATGAGAATAAAATTAGAATACTTTATTTGCACATTCTATTAATTATTCTTTAGTTGCATTTATGAAAGTTTTAAGTACTTTATCATGCAATAATAATATTGCTTGCTTGGTTTGATTTGTAACTATTATAGTTGCAATGTATCTGACCATATATAATAAATATAAAAAGTAATCATATCACAATATGTAGAAGAGATAAATATGTTACAGTTGTCTTGTTTTAATATATTATTTGCATACATCATCTTTGTAGGTATCTTTGATTTAGGCAAAAAGCATTTCCATATATAACATTACGATTGTAGCATTTACTACAACATATTTAACCTATACTTTTGTAATAGAAACTAGTAATTAGTCTGCATTTTATATGGTTGAAAATTAATTATATTAATTAAGAAAATAAGTTTGTGAATTTAATTTTACCTCATTGACACCATTATCCAATAATGAAAATAATTGTTGTAATGATAATTTGATAGAGGTTGAGTCGTTTAACAATAAGAGCTTGTTATTGTAATTTGTTGTTTCACAAATACATTAGTATTAATAAATTTGAGTAGATATCTGCTAAAATAAAATTAATTATTTACCATAGTTGCAAATGTCTAGCCAGAGGAATATCCGAGTTAATTAGTAGTCTGGTAGCAGTTGATGGGTTAAGAAAAATGTTTCTTGCACACTGCTCATAAAGCTTTGATCAATTGCTTAAGAAATTAGCAGAAACAATAATTTCGCAAGGTAAATATTGCAATAGTAAAATAAAGGAAACTATTGTATTCTTTTATCAAAATAGATGTTGATATAATAACTCTCTATGTACTTGAATTTAAGGAGTAGAAATTATTTACAACGAAGTTTCCCCGTAGAGTTAGATTCATTTTCTTACAACTGCAATAGTAAAATAAAAAAAATATTAAAAAACTTGTTATATTTGAAAAACATATAAAAATTTTAGTAAAACTGAATTTAAATTACCTTTCATCGCATGGTGTGATATCTAACTTTGCAAGCTTTCTGATATTGTTTTCGAAAACATGATATGCCACTTACATCTCAATAAGTCCAATTAGGTATGTATCATTGTAATGCAAATGAATAACAGCTTCAAAAGATTTATAATTTTAACAATAAAATTGGTTATGAGAGATGAAGTACCTTGAAGATACTTAAATTTGTTTAGATATAATGGTATTTCATTGAGTGTAGTAAAGTAATATGTGTAGCGAGGAATATCTACACATGATTTTGTAATCTCTGAAACAGTTGCATCTCTTGCCAATGATGGTTGCTATTGTTGTGAAATGACATTATATGTTTTTTGTGTTGGTTTCAATGTTAAATGTGAACTCAACTTTCCAATGATTTATATTGTTGGGATGATGAATAGATATTGTTTTCTTATTTTCCCTTCATTCAATTTTCATTTATGCAATTAGAGGATCTCATTCTCCCAATGATTTTAATTTTGTAATTTGTTCCCATACCTCTCATATGAAATTAAAATCCCTTTCATTGGAGAAATTGTTTTCTATTTTTTTCCTTCTTCACACAAAAAAGTGTTGCATTAAAAAAAATGAATAGTTGGCTTCTTAGAAAATTAGAGAAAATTTCTTTATATCACAAGTTTTTTTAAGCAACTATGACCTGTCACAAATAGTTTGGCAATATTCTCCATTTTTTGCAATGGTAAAAGAGAAGAGGGTTAGAAGTAATAGAATAGCACAAAGAAAATGAGTATAGCAAACATGATAATGCTGATATAAATATGTCGTAAATTAAAATAGATGAAATTAGAAATGAAAGCATTTGAGTGGGTAAGATAGACTTGTGTAGTGAACCTAAGATAATGATGATTGCCTTTTCATTTTCAACCACTTAAGGATATAGCCACATAGAGCTTGCCCATCCCTCCAATTTCCTGTGTGGCCCATGTGGAGATGATAGATGCTTGAGTAATCATCCTAACTACTTTCTCAATTATTGATAAATTTTTATTGTCTAAAATGAATATATGGGCCTGTTTGTTTGTGAGCATTTATGATAGGAATTCGGAGTGTTGGGTATTCCTGAAATTCCTATAAGAGATACATAACTATTTTCCATTAAATGTCAATGAAACTATCATATATTGGGATGAAAAGGTCATTTATACAATTGGAAGGAATCCTCAATATCAAAGAACAGTTGGAAGGGATCCTTAATATCAAATTCCACCATATATGAATTATCCAAATTCTTATAGCCAAACGGTCCTCAAGTCCTTTTAAATAGTTTTCGAATGTAAGACATATGATTGTATGGATCCGAGGTGAGTCCACTATATAATTGTTCAAATAAAAAAGGAAAAATTTCAAATAAGACCATAAGCTCTTACCTTATTTTAAAAAAGGGACACGAGTTTTAAAGCTTTTCAAATTAATCTCTAAGTTATTCAAGAAATTTTAATTTAAGAACATTTGTCTATTAAAAGACAATTTTAGCAACTCTTTTCCTTAATTTTTTTAAATATTGAAAAAAAAACCTCATATTGAATTCCACTATAAGATCAAAAGACAACTACCATCCCCAACGCCATCGGGTACGTGCAGTGTAGTTTTGGTATTTCAAGAGGATTGTGAGAAAAGAAGGCACTAGGAACGACCTTTAATTGTCGGCATATATAGTGGGGCTTAGCCCGCGGGCCAGGCCAGGCCCGACCCTTTGACAGCCGTCCATGTGTACTTTTAAACCGTGGTCATCGAGCCATCAATCACTACGCAGCCCGCTGTTCATCCCGCCAGCGCCAATTTCCGCCTCGCTCTCTCAGAAGATGGAGCCATATTCTCATCTTCTAGAGAGAATCCGCGTCCCTCAACCGTCGATCCAACGGTTCGCGGTGATCTCCCTCTTCGAAAAGCTGAGATCCGACGGCCCAGGATCGGATGCCGCGAAAGGCGCCATCTCTCAGTGCCTCCTCTCGAGCTCCTCCGCCGTCGTCGACCAGTCGGTCCGGGAGCTGTGTCGCACTGCAAAAGAAGGCAAGATGAGGGTTTCTGAGGCGCTTTTAGAGCTCCAAGCAGCTCTCGAGGACTCGCGTTCCATCCATGTTCTCGTCAAGGGGATCGGTTTTCTGTGTCGGTTGGGGTTTCGGAATGATACCTCGTGGCAGTTCGTATCGGCTGAGGCGCATCCATTTGTTAAGGTAGCGGCGCTCTATCAGTATCTATCTAGGGTTCTTGGGTTTTGGGTTTTCTAAATTTCAAATCCACTAATGTTACATTTTTGTAACTTGGTGGGGCCCATATATATAGATATTATACAATGCATATATATATATATATATAGGTGGGAATCAATTCACTCTTGAATTTGTACATAAATAATAAATAATACATGAATAATGTTATCCACTCTCTCCATTTTACATCTTATCTCACACCTGTCCTACGTGGAAGGCTTAATTAATTTGTTTTGCTTTTGATATTATAGGGATGAGGGAGAGGGAAACTGTCACATATGACACTTGTGAGATGGGGAGTGTGGTTAGTATTGTTGATGATACATACTTAAGCAGTTTAATTCCGGTTAGAAATCCTTTTATTATGAAATATGGAATTTGTAGAACTAGAAAATTCGGAATAATTTAGAGTTCTCCGACAGGAATTTAGGCCTTAAATGAAACATTGAATTCAGAATTCTAGAAGTCACCAGTTTTTCAAATACCTGTATTTGAAGTTCCTAACAACCGGACATGAATTCTGGAAATTCTAGTAAAGAAATGGGCTGGACCCTTAATGTTATATTTGATATCATATAAAGGCAAAATTGTTATTTTTATAGTATATAATTTTTTTTTTCTTGTTAGATTAAAATTTCTTCATATTTTTTTATGAACTGATTTTCGATGGGTGGCCCACCATTACATTGGAGTTCCAGGGTGGTTCTGCCTTTTGGGTCGAGACAATGCAAAGCTCATTCGGCCTAACAAGGATAGCAGGTCTGGGGTTGGAGGCTGGGCTGGACCTGGACCCTTGAACCTGGATCTTAGTCCGCGCAAATGGGCTTTTAAAAGACTTCCGCCGATGTTTTAATTAAGTCCTCAGTCCTCACCATATAATATTTTGAGAAATGACAACAATACCCTTTGTCATTTTTTAAGTTGTTCTTTTAATAACTAATTTCAGAAAAATGATCGAGTACAACCCAAATGACCTAGTGGGCCCACTTCAACTACCTTTATGCATGAATGGTTAAAAAGAGGATTCCAAATGACTAAAGAACTAGCTTCATTGATTGGTTATGATCATCAAAATCAAAATGGATAGTTTTGGTAGGAAAGAGGTTAAAAAAAGACCAAAAAAAAAAGGGTCTATTCCTCTCATTGAGCCAAACAGTTTTCCTCAAAATTAATTGTTTTTCTTGGGGAAACTTTCAAGAAAAGTTGTGAAACTTTTGGTTCATTTTTAACAATTACAGGAAGATTTGAATTCATTTTTAACAATTACAAGTAAATTTGAATATTTCAAAAAGTATAAGAGTTTTCCACAATTCTTTCAATCAAGTCCTTTCCCTAAATCTTTTTTGAGAAATGAAAAAATTACCTTTCCCTTATGACAGGTTTTTATCTTCTTAACCACTTTCCTCAGTGGCCATTTTGGTTTTGATGATCATAATCATTTAATGAAGGTTGATTTTTAGTAATTTGGAATCCACCTTTTTTCAACCTTCCATTTATAAAGGTGGTTGAAGTAGGCCCCACTAGGTCATTTGGGTTGGACTCGACATTTCTATTAAATGATTTATTAAAGGGAAAATTGGAATAATGACATAAGGGTGATTTTGTCATTTTTTCAGATTTTTTTTTTCCAGAAGGACTTGATTGAAAGAATTGTTGAAAACTTTTGTACTTTTTTGAATTATTCAAATCTTCATGTAGTTTTTTGAAAATGAGTCAAAAGTTTGATACCTTTTTGATAGTTTCCCATATTCTTGGATTTTATGTAGTGTCTACTTCCTTAAAAATGATTTTGAGTGTTTCAAATCATAGTTTGTTGGACCATCATATTGTGATTTGTAGGACGCATAATTACTCTATCGATACTTTAATTATATAAAAATTCCATTGGACTACTTTTTCTTTTGTATTTCTTGGGAACATTTTTGATTTCTATTTAATGCCCCCCACCCTTTGCGCGGCCTACTTGGGCCCTCAACTTACTTGTGTATGGTTACATAAGCTCGAATCACCATCCCAACCACTTGATTAATGGCTGTCAACTTTTTACTAGCCAAAACGAGTGCAAGTTGATCCACATAGTTCAATCCATTCCATTCAGATGGGTGCAAAACCTAGAATCGACGACTATCAAGAGTGGTCCCTATTTTATGGTCCACTTGGATGCAGTGCTCACCTTTTTGTGAGCACTGATGCTTGACGGAGGGAACTCTTCCTTTAATATGTTTCTGATATAGGGTCCACTGGAACGGCCTGGCTCTGGTTGTTTCATATGATAGAACCTACCTGTTTTCAGCCTGGAACCTTGCAATATTTATATATATATATATATGATTTTGTTTTTTCATTAGGCGATCCTTTCTTTCCTTCAGGTGTACGAGTGTCTATCTATCAATCTATCGATATATATATATATATTAAATTAAGCCATATTTTTATGTTGCAGGTGCTTTCTACTCAAACAGAGGTTCAAGGAGAGCTTTTACACCAAACATTGTTGTTTATTGTGCAGAATAAGCCTATTGGATTTACCAGAACTTTAAAGTTCTTACAACCATTCTTGACATTTTCTGTATTGAAAATCCCACATTCAGTTTCTTCATCTGCATTTGCAAGGCAGTTAATATCTTCACTAGCAACATTGTCCTGCTCTTTTCCATCTGAAGCAGTGCCCATAATTAAGGTCGCATTGGGATGCTTGAAATTTTTTCCACATGGGAATGTAGAAGTAAGTGAGCTTGGTTTGGAAATTCTCCCCTCTCTCTCTCTCTCTCTCTCTCACACACACACACACACACACACACACACACACACATGCATGGGCATATGCAACAACAAGTGCTAGTGGAAAGTGGGTGCCTCCACAAAGCACACATGCTAGTTAAAGCATCCACTTGATAGGACAAGGATAAATTTGGAAAATGTTCCCTTCAAGTGCCACCATGCATTAACTTTGCTGGAGGCACACTACAGCGCTGGGCATGCTTTATTCATGAGGTGTTATACTTAATGCATTATTCATTAGCCATCTCTTCACTTTGAAATATTTTACTGTCTCTCTGTCATGAGTCACTGATCTTTATGTGGCATTTCATTGTGTTAATTTTTTTAGATTGCTAGCATTAACTTCAATTCTATATATATTTGCTTTTCTTATATTTTTGCCAATTCTGTCAGGAGTTCAAACATCTTATTTATTGTTTTGAACATTTGGTGGATGCGTTCGTGGTGATCTTGAAGCAGTTGGTTTCAACTGGATTGGTATTTATTCTATAACTTCATATATATGTAACTATGTCTACTTTATCATAACAATTCCTTCATTATCATTAATGTTTGCCATATTGAGCTTGGGTTCAGTTAGTTAGGTTGCTTTTTTGTGGATGTTCTTTACTATTTTGCAGTTGTAGTTGTAAGTTGTAATGATTATGAAGAAAGGTTAATAAAATCAGTATCAAAAGGCATATGATTCAATCTGTAAAATGATGCTGATGTAGGGTACCAGATACTTTGACAAGAGCACTGTTTTGGCATTGTCATGTCTGATATTTCATTTTCATGTGTAAAAACCCTGTTCCCTGTAGTATCCATGGTTTGTTCCCGTCGCATCCATGCTTTATCTGTGCTTTTATATAGCCACCAATCAATTATGTGGTACTTGAAAAGGAGCTGCCCCATTAAAGATTTCCCGAGTCAAGTGTCACTCGTTACCAGTAATCCAAGTTAGCCGAAGAAGCTTTATGCCCTCTTAAGTAACACCTCTTGAGGTTGAATTCAAAATGGTACTCACTAACACACTTACCAGCTCCATAGAAACATTTCTTGCAACCTTGACTACTTGTTTCCAATACTCCAATCTATTTATCAACTTTAGTGTCACTATAGGCAGGAAGGGGATGCATGACCCTGGTGACATATCGTGCATTCTTACCTCTCTCTTTGCGGTACTTTGAGATCTTCAATGGAAATCAACCAGGGCCATAGCTCATAGACAAACGTGGCCCTTCTAACCCAGATAACATGACTTGTGCATCTGATACACTTTATCTTCAGTATTTAACCTGACAAAGGCAAACCCCCTAATGCCTCTTCGGCGCCTCTCCAGCAGAGTAAAACATTAAAAAAAATGTGCTTACCCACATGTAAATTAGGGCCAGGCTTGGGAGGTCAATGTCTGGCCCAGCCCACCCAAGTTGCACCGCCTACTTTGTACACTGTTAGGACTTAGGTGATTGCAATGAATAGAGAACTAGAGTTTCGCCACTACCTCCATCCCTTTTTACGTATATTCATCCTTCTGTACTCCAAAAATCTATCAGGGTTATTGAAGTTACTGAACTTGCACAAAAACTTGATGAACCAAAATCTGATTTGATGAACCTCCCTTATTGAATTTTGCAAACTATGACCAGTATGGAGTTTTTGATTACTTGAATATGAAATAGCTGTACTGCACTAGGTGACTAGAGTTTTTTCATCAATATAGTCAATGGTGTGTATCCTGTAGAAGGTTTTTACTATTGCAACCAAGAGGTTGTAGGTTGAGTCGTATTACCAATAAAAAAAATGATGTGTGTACTGTACAAGGATGAAGATAGAGGCAGCGGGGGGTGTAGCAGTCCACCGCTGAAACGCTATGTAGCGGGTGCTATGTAGAGGTAGTGGTGCAATTTGAAAAAATCATTAAAAAGTTTGAAAAAATATAACAAATATTCAGAATAATGAAAAATGATAGAATATGTATTTTTCTTACAAAAGTAACTAAAATAAGGGGCCATAGCGGTCCCCTCGTTGCATGAGGTCTTGTATCGTTGTATTGATAGAAAGTATAGTAATGATTTTTTTTTTCTCACATGTATTGATATTGCTTAGAAACAATTGAAAGGCTTATTAAAAAAAAACTATGTAGTGAAGCAATGTCATCAAAATGTTATGCATTTCAAAAAATTTTGGAAAATAGCTGTCAATCACACTCCGTAGTGGCCGTAGCGGAAATAGCGGTGCTAACTTCAATATAGCATTGTGGTCTCGGCTGCTGCACCCAATGATTGATGGACTCCTGTACACCTACTAAGCAACTTAAGATTTCCTCGTACTTGGTTTCTTTCTTTTTATGAATGGAAACGGAAGAAAGTACTTAGTGTTGTGAATTGCGATGCCATTGAGCTTGGTCATACCCATAATTTTGGTTTTTCCCCCTTTTTTGGGTTAATATTTCTAGTGTTCAAGAGAGCTTTTTCATTTTACAAATGAATTACAAATGAACTATCTTTATTTATTGTTTTAGTTTTTGCTCTGATCCAGATACTTTTGTCTTTCCATGTTATCAGCCAGCAAGTGAGCTTCAAGTGTGCAGTGTGGAGCTGTTGGACACTGTTCTTTCACTTTGCACTGATCTTCAAAAACGCTGTACTGAAAATGGACAAATTATTGAATTATCAAAGCGGTTATTGTTTGTCCAGAAAGAGCTTGGACTGCGATATATACCTGAGTTCATATCAGTTGTAACTTCATTGTTTATCATTCTTATCCAAGCAGAGTTTGAACATGAACAGCTGTCTATACTGAAACTATCATTATTCTTATTGAAATGGAAAAATGAAAATGGTGCGTTCTTTTTTTTTTTTAAATTGTATCAAACTTTTCTTTTGGTAAATTTTGAGTGCTTTTGTTCCAAGTACAAGGAGATTGTTACTTGTACTAGCTTACATGTACTTGAAGACTTTAATTGTTAGCTTTTAGCCAATGTTATAATCTTGCTCTTGTGAATCTCAGGAAAGTTTTAACTCTAGGAGGGTTTTCTTGGGATGTAAACTGGAAAATCACATCAAAACCAAGCTAATTAAAATTAAAAAAAAAAATTTAAGAGGACTAAAAATATAAGTAAATTGCTTAATATAGACTATAGAGGCTCTTTTGGTATAATCTTGTGGAAATGTCATGAATTTATTATCAAATTCTTATATTTTGCGTATATTTTGAAATTTCTATGACAATCGGATTTATGTTGTTCCATAATTTTTGTTTTAGATGTTGCGAAATTTCCAAATCATCAAAATGATTGACTAGGCTCTTTCTTCAATGCTCGTTCTAGGATGCGGCTAACTTTCTTACAATCTAAATGCTTATTGTGGTTTATTGTAAGCAGCTGCTGCTCTTGCTAGCATCCTTTAGGTTTTCATCTTCTCAAAACCTATTTTTAAGGAGGCGTAAACAATTGTGTGTTGTTGCCATTCTGGTATTTTGTTTTTATGTGATGGGTATTTTGTTTTTATGTGATGGGATTATAATATTACATGATTCATATTGTCTTGTCATTGTGCAGCAGGGCTACATATGCTTGATTTTCCATCCATTTTGTGTATGCACCATAGTGTTATTAATTTTTTTTTAGTTTCTTGAGCATGCCTATGCCTGTTGTCTTAATTTTAAACTCTAAATGCTTGGACCTCCAGAATATTTCTTTTGACATTCGTGCCTTGCTTCTTGCTATAGTGTTCAATGATAGATTTTACTGTCTATGAATTTAACATTTGCCCTTGACTTCTATTATGTGCAATAGTTTGACATTGCTTGATGATGTGCTCAAAACAGTTCTGTTATTTGCATCTGCAGAGTATGTCATTGGAAGAGCTTCATGTTCCTTCAATGAGGAATTTATATTTGTTTTTCCTATCATCAACATTCTTGCATCTCCATCTAATTCTGTTAAAGCTGCTGCAATTGATTTCCTTTCATTGTTGGAGATGCTCTTAGCAAATATATCAGCTGCAACAAAGAAAGTAACAACTGCCTCTGTGGGGTTTTCATCTACAAGCAGACCTGAATATATTATTTTTCGCCTTATACATCATCTCTGGTCTCAGGTTTTATTTTGATCCATTTTTTAGCCATGCATGTTAGTTTGTTGATTAATCTGGATTTTTTGTGTCACTAGTTACCTCTTCTGATTTTCTACCTCATATTGGATTTCTTGTTTATGCTCCATGAATTGTCTTAAGGAATGATACTGCAAATGATAGATTTATGCCTTTAGGCTTAAGCTTGTTTGTTTCCTGATAATTACATATTGGGCTTTGAAGATGAGTATCATCGTGTTCTCAGGATCTGAGCCTCATCTTTTAACGACTTCCAGGATTTAAAGATCTCCAGAACGGAGGAGTCATTATCTACTAATATGATCTTAAAAGAAATTGTTTGAACCCCACCCACCCCCTCCCCACCACTCCCCACCCCCACAAACCACCTCTTTGAGGAGTTTCTCAGGTGGAAACTGAATAACCTAGTTTGATTGTTTTATATGTTATTTTTCTTAATTAGATTTCCTGATATGTTTCCAAGTTCGTTAGTAGTTCATGCTGTGGTAATACAAATTTTCTGCAACCTGTCTTTCTTGGGGCTTGCCTTTTTGGGACTGTTGAGAATGGGATTTCACAATAACCATATTTTGGGTCTACCATTTATATATGCATCGCAAGATGAGATTGGCTTGGTTTTGTGTTATCTTCATGGTGATTTTGCTACTAGTCAGTACTTTGTGCTGTAATGGACAGTTGCTTCTGCATTTGTGAACTGAGTGGGGATTTTTTTATTTTCATTCCTCGCAGTCTCTTTATAATCTTCTCTTCATATCTGCAACTTGTGGCCATTATGCCAGCCTTGGGGTGCATTTGCATTATACCTAGTCTTGGGGTGTGTTTGTGCGACTAAAGGAACCCATGGTAGAAAGTAAAATTGTTTTATTTTCAATGCAGCATCTTGTCTGATCTAGTGTTGCCAAAGGCAATAGGCGCATGGAGGCGCCAAGGTCTCCTAGGGCCTGGGCGCAAGGCAAGGCGTGGGCTTCATTGAAGAGAGGCACACAATGTAGATAAAAATTAGATATTCTGGGATAGATTAATAATTCAAAATTCATCATAGGCAAAGCGAAAAAAATTCACAAATTATAACAAAAAAAGGGTTAAGGAATAGTAGAAGAATTCCAAATGTCATAAAAGCATCCATCATTCCAAATGCTAAACATTCAACAAAAGTACAAAAATCCATCAAACACCAATATAACTTCAAAGTCAAAGCAACATGAGCATAAAAATAAAAAAAATAAAAAAAGCAGCAGCATGATGGCAGCAGCAGCAGTACAAAAAAAAAAAAAAAAGAAAAAGAAAAAGCAGCAATAGCAGCAGTGGCACTGTCTGGAATAAAAGAAAGAAAGAAAGAAAAAAAACAGCAGCAGCCTAATGGCAGTAGCAACAGCAGTAGGAAAAAAAGAAAAACAGAATTAGAAAAAGCAGTAGCACTTTCTGGAGGAAAAAAAAAAAAAAACAGCAGCAGCAAGCATGGAAGAAGAAGGGGAGGCGCTAGCAGCAGCAGTACAATAAAAAAAAAAGACACAGAAATAGGAAAGTCTTCTACAGTTCTGGAAAAAAAAAACAGCAAAGTAATCACTGAATGCGCCTTGAATTGATCAGGCGTGTGGCTGCGTGCTCCCCCTGCGCTTCACTGAATGCGCCTTGACTTGATGTGGTTGAGGTGCACAAGGTGCGAGGTTGTGCCTCGCACCTAGGCGCACCTTTTAAAACACTGGCTGATCGTTTGGTGTGACTCATTTCCTCACAGAAAAGAAAATGACCTGATTTTCTTTGGTAGAGAGGATTTGGATTTCCTATGTAAAAGGTAGGACCGAGGGAGTTCTCTTTATCGTCGAAATGGAAATTTGCAAAAGCGGAATCCTCTTGCTGCAGGAATGCACCCTTACCTTTTGCTTCTTTCTTATCCCTTGAAAGTTGAAAGGCGGTGAGTATGACTGTATTGAAGTGGCTATGAAATTCTTTGTTATGTTAAATACGAACCTCTTTTTTTTTTTTTTTGAGAAAAAGAACACCAATCCTGTTTTTTAATTCTCTATTTTTTATGTGTTATTATGCAGGATCATTCTTCTTTATCCAACTTGTATTTTTTGAAGTTCTCTTGCGTTGGTAAATCTGAGAGTGTAGGGATGTTTGGAGAGAGAAAATCTTGGATATCAGAACTTAGAGAATACTCTCTTATGACTGCTGTGAGACAGAAGTCTCCGCCAAACTTGCAATCTCTTGAAAATTTGTTCACAGGTGTAGTTTGCTACCTAATTTATTTAAGTTTAACAATCCTGTTATTTTCGAAGAACTTTTTTTTTATACAATAACTTTAGAAGAACTTAGAATGCATTAACTAGGATTGTCTTTCATTCATCCGATGTCATGTATCGAGTATCATCACAAATTGTTTTTCCTTCTTCTAGGAATGCCTTTATTGCTCTGCGCTTTAGTTGCTACTTTAGTCATGCATCCTACAATGGGTAGTTCTGCTGTGGATTCTTTGGCTGCTCTTGGTTTAATGGATCCTAAAGTTGGTGTCCCTTTATTACTATCCATTCTCTTTTATAACAAAGTATCCTGCATTGGTGGTTGTAATTCCCCCGTCTTATTGGTAAGCTGTTACTTGTTCAGCACTAATGGCCATTTGTTTAATTATACAGGCTTGGGTGAATTATTTCTTCTGTCTTACAGAACTGTTTATTTTTTACTTTCATTTTGTTGACTTATCTTTGCAGCTGAAACTTTTAGGAATGCTGCCATCACTGGCCACACATTCTGTAATGGTACCACTTATTGTTCAGACTATTTTGCCAATGCTCCACAAGGATACAAAACAGTAATCCATCTATCTAATTTTGTACTTACGGTTATATATCCTTATTTTGTAGTGAAGATGGTTTTCACGATTCCATGGATGAACTGTATGAGTACACAACTTTTGGCTTTTTTTGGTGCCATTTTCTCTTTGAAACTTATCTTTAGATTTTGTAATTGGGAATTGTATGTGAAGCAGCATAGGAAAGAAGAATAGCCAATGGGCTAATCTCCAAGCTAAAAGGCTCAAGGATAGGATGTCTAGGTGCTTCACCAAAGACAAACAACAACTCTCTTAATTGAGAACCAAACTCAGAAGCTTATTGATATCAATGTTTTGTGTCCCATGAGGAGATATTACATCTTTATTTGTAACTAAGACACTTTCTAACTAAGGAAATTATCCAATTCAAATCAAATAAGGAATCCTAAACCAAACATAATATGAACTTTTAAAAATAAAAGAATCCTAATAAACTTAAAATCCCAGAGAACTAAAAATCCTATAGTAATTATAGTTGAAAATTCTTCACTGGGTTTGGACCCAATGAGCTAGTCTATACCTGGCAAACGGGCCGGGTCGACCAAATTCGGGTCGGGTCAACCCGAACTCGAATTTTTTGGTTCCACTTCTAAACCGATCCATTTTTAAAATAGGTTGGAAACCTTCAACTTGCACCCGTGAGGGGGTCAACCTGACCCGACCTGCCTAACTCGAATTTGATGCGGGTTGGGTCGAGTTGACCCAACCTAACATATTTAATTCCCATTTTGTTTATGTTTTAACTCATTTTATGTGGCCCAATTTCATTTGTAAAGCTCGCCTTACATCTAGATTCATTTCAAATGTTGCATTGAGCATGAATTTGTAATTTATCAATTTTCAAGGTGTAAAAAATGGAAAATCTATAAATATTTTCTAGCCTATTTATTGAGAATTTGAGATAATCCCTTTTCAATTTTTGTTCAGTCTTATAATTCCATATTTGAGTATAAGTATAAGACTCATCAACGATATTGTATTTCATTCATATCAATATTTTAGAGGTAAATTTATATGCCAACATAAAAATAAAAAACACATCAATATTTCAATTACAAAAACATCATATTTCCAAATAAAAAAATAAGTTTTATATTCTAAGTATTAAAATTTTACGTAACTCCTTCACAAAAGATTAAGCTTACATAGTTTATGACCCACATGAATAAGAAAAGTAATATGAAAATTAGAAAGTCATGGTGATTTAGTAAAATCTAAACGGGTTAGGGCAGGTTAGGCGGATCAACTTTAACCCGACCTATTTTTATACGGGTTGGTAAACCTTAACCCTAACTTGACCTATATTTCAAACAGGTCTAGTTAGGTGGGTCAGAAATGGATCGGTCAGGCTGAATTTTGCCAGCTCTAAATTCTAGCTTGCATGAGTTCTTCTCCTCTTGGAGGAGAATTCGTCATCGAGTTCTGTAAATGTCCACCTGGGTCGAAAATCATTCGAACAAACTTCTGTGTTGCTGGTTGTGCGTCATGTTAAGGATATGCCTTGAAAACAGGATCGAATTTTCTATTCTACTCAGAAGTAGGGTGGAGGCGTTGCGTCTTTTGATGGCTGCTTGTATCTTGACGGTGTGAGCTGACCATTATATGCTTTAATTGTAGACTCTATATCTGGATAGTATAATTGTTGATTGGCATTAGTTGATCTTTGAAGAGGAAATCAATGTGGTGCACTTCAATCAATGTTGACATATCTTCTTGAGAAAACACTAAAGCAATTGATTTGTCGTCTGATGTTGCAATCAAATCCATTGGATGATCAATGTCCGGTTGTACGCCATTTTGATGTACCTCTGGCTTTTCATTTGAAGTTGTAATGAGATCTTTTTGTCCATGACCGGGCTTCTCAATATCACTATTAGAATTTGTTTCTTCTTTGTGTTCATCTTTTGACTTTTCAATTGACGGTGATGAGGTAGATGAAGAGGTTGCTGGTTGTAATGGAATAAGGTGAACATATCGTCCTCTCCAAGAAAAGAAATAGAAATTCTTCTCTTTGTTATATTGCACTTTTGTGACAAAGAAGCTATGGTTGTCCCAAAAGAATATGAGTGATATTCACGGGACTGACATCACACCAAATTTTATCTTCATATACACCAATCTTAAAAGATACTAGACATTTATGAGTTACAGTAATGATAGAATCAATAGACCATGCAACCTTGTAAGGTTTTGGGAGACTCTCTATTGGCCAATTGAGTTTGTCAATAACATCTAGTGCTACAAAATTGATAGTACTATCATGATTAATAACCAGATTGGCTAACATGTCTTCACACTGTTCTCGCGTCTGGAATATCATAGTCTGCTTCCACTCTTTTTCTTCTCTTTCATTGGTGGTGATAAGTTTACGGATGACAAGGGTGTATCTTTTTGTGCAAAATTTGTTTCTATCAGATGATGTCTCGTTCGTCGCAGAGAATGTTTTTTCTTAGGCTTAACTTGTCGCAGGTGGGACCGTTGAAGCATGTGCTCAACATGAATTGCTTCCTTACATGTTTCATAAATATTGTTGCAAGGTTTCATCTTTTCAAGAATGTCTGGTTTTAAACCTCTGATAAAGCGAGTCAAATCAGACAGCTCATTCTGTTCCAGGTCACAAACTTGGTACAATCTTGAAAATTGAATCAAATATTCATAAACTGTCGAATCGGCCTGCCTGAGATTGAGGAATTGGTCAAAGTAAACCTTATTGTCATAATACCAATCTCCATATTCATACTCATACAACATGCTTTGAAACTCATCAGATGGTCCAAAGATTTGCATATTGACGTTGATGTAAGAACACAAGTTTCAAAAATGGACTAACCAGATGGCTCAATCTAATTGACAGAAATATGTACGTGAAGACAGATTGTTGATTGGATGTTAGATGGCTAAGATATCACTCCTTTTTGAGAATCAACTGATGAAATTGATCAATTAGAAAATATGGGCTTGGGTCGGGGTAGACCCCTAAATTAAGGCTGGGTTCAAGTCTTGTTGCTGGGGTTTGGGCCAGACCCAAATGTGGGCCCAAATCAAGATTAAAAAAAAAGGCACATGTGGGAGGAGGTGTCGTTTTTCCTCCTTCGTCAACATTGCAACGAAAGAAAGAAAAGGGTTGGACTTTTTTAGTGGAGCGGTCAAATGGGAAGGGGCTAGAGATGGAGGGGAGAAGGTGCTGGCTGGGCGTGGAGGGTGGCTGTAGTCCGTTGATCAATGGTGCTGATGCGATGAGCTCTCAGCAATAGAGACGGGCGACAACAGCGATGCGCAGTGATGGTGTGCTGCGATGAGTCGGATGGTGCTCGTCAAGGATGATGATGGTCGTAGGTGCACGGTACGCTCTTTCCAATCATTGATTTCTCCTCTGTTCTGTCTTCTATTTGTTTGTTTTTTTTTGGGTTGTGCATCTTGGAAGATCGACAGAAGGTTTGGGGTTCGGGAAGGGGCGAAGTTTGGATGGATGGTGAAGGGGATGGAAGATGGGTTTTGTGAATGGGTTGTGGAATTGGTGGCTATGAGGGGTTGTGGATTGGGCTTCGATATTGGAGGGCAGTGATGGGTATAGGGGTTTGAAAGGGGTGGAGCTTGGTGTCAACCGAGGGCAAAGGGTTTCAATAGAGGCCTCGGTTGGTCTGGGAGTTGTGGATATGCGATTTAGGCAGGATCGGGTCGAGAGGAAGAGAGGCGTTGCAGTTTCGTGTTAGGCCTCGGCGAGAGGTGGATGTAGGGTTTCGGTGGAGGTTGCCGTGGCGGGGGTGGGTTGATTGTGATTACGGTTTAGTAGTGGGGGGTCTGATTCGGGATTTGGGATCTGATAGGTTTTGGGATGGTCGTTGGGGCCTTGGAGGTGGCTGTGGGGTTTCGGTTGGGTTTTGGGTTATCACAGGGGTTGGGTAGGCTGTTACGGTGATGGCGGGTGGTCTGGGAGAAGGGGGGATTTGGTGGGCTACGATGGTGAGGGTGATGAACGAAGATGATAATGATGGAATGGTGAAATGAGATGGGATATATTACCTCGAATCGGTGGACAGTACGGATGGTGATTTGAAATCGGATCTCTTTTCTGATACCAATTGAAGCAGTGCAGGGAAGAATAATAGCCAATGGGCTAATCTCCAAGTGAAAATGGTTAAGGATAGGATGTCTAGGTGCCTCACCAAAGACAAACAACAACTCTTTCAATTGAGAACCAAGATTAGAAGTTTATTGATATTAATGTTCGGTGTTTCATGAGGAGAGATTACATCTTTATTTATAACTAAGATACTTTCTAACTAAGGAAATAATCCAATTCAAATCAAGTAAGGAATCTTAAACCAATCATAATATGAACTTTTAAAAATAAAAGAATTCTAATAAACTTAAAATCCTAGAGAACTAAAAATCCTATAATAATTGTAGTTGACAATTCTGCACTGGGCTTGGACCCAATGAGCTGGCCAATCATGGATTTAGCCTGCATCAGTATAGCTGATGCTTTAGCAAAGCAGGGAGTAGATAGGGTTATGTCATGTTTTGCTATCATGTAGGGGTTTCATCATTGGGTTTATAGCTCTTATACCCTTGTCATTTGGATATTCTGGTATGGTGTTGCTTTCTTGTATCTTGCATCTTGCATCTTTTTGATTAATAAAATTTACCCCTTACTGATAAACAAAACTAATACAAGTATTTCTTGGATTGTGGACCATTGGAAATGACCCACTTCTTAAAGTGCTACACTGCTAAAGCTTGGGCCCCCTACTGTTATGCATGGGCCCACTGGGCTTGCTGGGTATTGGTATGATCCTTTTGTGCAATGCCTTATTTGGGCCTCACAAGAAATATATGAGATTTACCACTTACCAAGACTTACCAAGGAGCTTGATGATGGTTTAATACTTATCAAGCAACGTTGAAAACCTGGAAGAGTATTCAATCTTTTTGTTTTTCCTTAACTTTTTGTATAAACTGAGTTACTTATGTATTGTCAAATGACCAAACTGAGAATTACACATTTTGATGGATAACTCCAACAGGTCTATGCAACTGAAACTGATGCCAGATGTTGCTAAATGGATTGAGACAATTACAGCAGTCACCCAACCACACTATGACTTTCCGGAAAGAGACATCAGATATCCAGCAACTGTCCTTTCTACAAACTTTATTAATAAAGAACCTAAAATTTCCTCAAATCTAAGCTTTTCCATAAATCTAATAATCACCTTTGATTTTGGGTAACTGAACAAATTTACATATACTCCCTAAGAATTAAATTCTCCTAAATTCCCACTTTCACAGAGTTCCTATCCTGCAATCAGGCCATGACTCATTCAATTCTGGTTATATTTTCACGCGCTTGGTTTTGTCAAAAGGGGAAATCATCAAGCTGTCTCATGATTCTTTTCACACTTCCAATTCTATTTAACACCATGGAAATGATCAGAACCTTCAGTGATGTAAATCAGGCTGCATCTATAACTGTCACCCTTTATATTTTGAGAACACATTTCTTTCAAATTGGTGCAAAGAACATGGGAAATTGCTGAAGCAATGTGTGCATATGCGGTAGAAATTGGTTGAAGATAATTGTTCTTTCACTTCTCAAGTTGCCAAATGATACAATCAAAATGCCTAGGCATTAAAGGTGCGGCAAATTAGCTGCTTAACTCCCCCCTTGTGTCGGACACCGCCCGAACTCAAACTACATGTCCCCACAAGATGTGGCTGGGGCCTTTTTGCCCTGCGCATATGTGCCTGCACACAAGACGCACAATGGGGCCTTTTTTACCATGCTTGGATTCACGCAGGATGTGTTGGCTTTGGCTTTTGATACCATCTCAAGTTGCTAACCAATACGCTCAAAATGCCTTGCTGTTAAAGGTGCGGTAAACTAACTACTTAATGTCACTGAATTGTGGGGTTTCTGGACAATAATGGGGCTCTAACAAGTAAATTAAGCATCATGCGTAGTAGGTTTTGCTTTGTATTTCTCGTTGTATTTTACTGATCATCATCATATTCTTTTTTCCTGAACTGTGAAATGCATGTGAGTTCAATGAATTTTTGGATGGCCATATTTCAGATTATTATATGCTACAGCTGTTAGGCTACTCTGTAAGACTTGGGAAGTCACTGATCGTGTCTTTGGGAATTTACAAGTAAGAACTTGTTTCTTCTCTATTGCTCCATATTTTAGTGGCGGTTTACTATTTTTGTTTCCAATTAGAGATCATACTCATTTGGTTACCAGTATGAGTTTGACTGTCCTCTGACTGCATAGTTTTATATATTTTCCTTAGTTTAGTCTGAACTCCTGGACGTGTTTCACTGAAGAGCTTGTTTGTTCTAGCGTTTTTGCTAATATTGTGAAAGAATTTATTTTTGGAGCTTTTTGTTAGGGTTTTCCCTAATGGTGTTCTTTTTTCCCTCCTTTCATAGGGAATTTTGCAACCAGCAGCATTTTCTGAATTTGCCTCTGAGAGAAATATTTGCATAAGCATAGCTGCATCTGTACGTGATGTTTGCAAGGGAAATCCTGATAGGGGTGTGGACCTTATATTGTCTGTTTCGGTACGGATAGTCCATAAAATTGACTTTTTGTTCTAATCTCATGCTTCTTGTATTTGTAGCATTACCTTTCTTTAATTCAATCCTCAGTTTTTTTAACCTTTTCTTTTTGGATTACACAGGGATGCATTGAGAGCCGAGATCCCATTGTACAGGCTCTTGGTTTTGAAAGCCTTGGCCATCTTTGTGAAGCTGATGTAGTTGGTAAATGTTTTTGTTTTCTAAAGCTTCTTAACTTCTAAAATGTCTAGTTTCTGCTGTCTAGGAACTGGGGTTAATAGGCTTCTGACAGTAGAATATTACTGGACAACATTAAAAAGGTAGATAGATAATGCTGCGATTTATTTTTATCTCATATATTAGAAATCTTTACTAGAATAGGTTATGAATCTTTTACAGTCTACTTTGACAAACATCCACTGGAATTGAACACCAAATTATGAAATCAACTAAAGGGAGGAGTAAACGATGAGTAAGTGGCAACAGGTACAGAGAAGGATGGATGTTAGATCTCAGTTTGTGAAGTCGGAGGATTCAGTCTTTGTTTTCTTTGAAATATGGCGGAAAACACCTTGGTGGAGTGGTGGTGATCTTCTTTCTCTTTGTTTGGTGACATGGTTGATGCATTCTTTCCTCAGTCTGGCAGGAAAGGTCAAGGTAGATATCTGCTTTGGGTTTGTGAGGTTTCGAGAGAGGAGGTTGGCCTTGAAAGCTGTTGTAGCCATGAACGAGTGCAGTCTCTTGGTGAGATTTAATGGTTAAAACTTAAATTTGCTTCTTTTGGCTGGGCAAGAGGATGAATTCCATTTGCGAAGAAACAGTTGTAGGTCCAGACCCTGCTGGTTGACGCTATGGTTTAGGAGCTTCATTCTTCTCCCCTCTTGTCTTAGGATTTTTGAATTTCCCCATTGGTGTGAATAGGCTTTTGTTTGCTGAGAAGGTTATGAAGGGCAGTGTTCTGGATTGTTAGTTTGTTTCAATGATTAGGGACATTATCAAAGGATACAGAATGGCTTGCTGACAACATTATTGGTACACCTTGCAGCTTAGTTGTGAAATCCATTCTGGTCGCTTTTCGGTTTGATCTTGTAGTGGAATGTTTCGGCATTCTAGTCAATTACAGTGATGTGATTGAAAAATGAAAAACATATAAAGAAAAACTAAAATCGAGAAAATAGTTGAATGCTAAAATAATCTTAAAAATGCATACTTAGATTAAACTACACTCTACAATATACCGTTTTCTAATTTTTACTACATACGACTGGAAATATGAGACTTTGGTTGGGATGGGGTGGAAGCGGTTTGAAATCGTAACTGGAATTGGGACCAGAATGGACTTAAACCAACTGGAATATGAATGGAAGTTGAATGCTAAAATTATACTAAAAATGCATACTTACATCACTTGGATTAAACTACACTCTACAATATACCATTTTCCAGTTTTCACTACATATAAGTGGAAATATGAGACTTTGGCCAGGATGGGGCAGAAGCGGTACGGAATTGGAACTGGAATGACTGAAACAAACCGGACTTGGGACCGAAAACTTTTAGGAGGATATTCCAGTTTGCCCAAGGCCAATTTTGGCCGGAATGGAACTGACTGACAACTCTGGCTTGCGGAGAAGGAGGGATAATTTTGATTGAAGGGGGCTTTGTCGATGGATCAAAATCATGGTACCGGCCACCATCACAGTCGACCCTTAAAACCGATGCCAAGGCTTTGTGTGCAAGTTCAACTAGCAACTCAAAGCCTCATCAATGTGGTTAAGACACAAGGTCTAAGCCTTGTGTCAAACCCAATTGGAACCTGAGGCACAGGGTGCAAACCTTGATGGGGGTGCGCTCCACGAAAACAAGGATAAGCATTTGTACTTGTATTTTTTAGCTTCTTTCATTATGCCTGACAATTATTAACTAATAAAAATTATTTGACCCAAGTTATACTGTCCGGCATCCATCTATTAGCTTATTTAAAATAGAAACAGAATACATCAAAATTTGAAGAAGAAAGACACCATACTGCCAACTACCATGCTGATAATTCATAAATTAAAACAATGTATTAGAGAAACTACCATAGTCATATCTCGTTAAATCAAAATTCTAAATACTCTATGAAAGTAAAATTTGAAAAGTTTTTATAAAAATTTACAATGTTGCATCACTATATATATTGAAATAGTAAAAGTTCAAGAGCTTTTATAAAATTTTACAATGTTTCATGACTGCACATTTAGAAAGTAAAATTTCTAGAGTTCATAAAATGTTACAATGTTTCATGTATACATATTAAAATAAAATGTATATTATCTTCTCATCCATTGTTATAAGTTATAACGTTTTGAGCTCTCCCATTCCTCAACATATTTTCCCTGGTCATCAGTTTTACCTATCCTCTGCTAGCTCAAGATGGGCTTGTTTATCCTTTAGAAGTCTTGTAGAATTGATTATTCAAAAAAACTAAGGCGGTAACGCAGTATAAGGAGACAAGGCATGTTAGAGTCGACTACCCTTTCATTAGAGAGATGATTGCAAAGAAAGAAATATGTTGGCTTTTGTTGATACAAATGATTAGATTGTAGATTTCCTTTTAAAGGTGGTGACTAGATGGCAATTGGGTGATATCTTGTCCAAGTTGGCATGGTAAATAGATATGCACCAGCTTGAGGGGGAGTGTTGTGAGATACCTTTGTCTTATTGTGTGATAAATTGGACTTTTCTGTAATTTCTGAAAACTCAGGGACTTGTCTGTAATTATGCTTAGCAACAGGGTTTTTTTTATAAAATTAAAAAAAAACTAAGTAATATAAATACTTTATCATGGTCATCCAACCCTGACTGGACGACTGCATGGTTGTTTCCTTTTGACTTCTATTCTCTTAATTTCCTTCAATTTTTTCCGGACCGTTTGTTTTTAAAACCTAATTATCTTTGAATACAGAACTCCAAATCTTTTCAGTTAAGTATCATGCTTCTTTGCAGAACCTATCCAATGATAACAGGCTGGATGTTGATAAGGGAATAGTCAATGAATAGGATCTATGCAATGCACTTTCTGAAATCATCTTCTTTCCCAGCAATGGAAAACATTCACTCTACTTAACTTATTGTATCCACTTGCAATCTTGCACCTTCCAAACATCACTTTATGAACCTGTTACTATTGCATGCCAATTTTTATCAAGCCTTATGCAGGTTATAGTTTTGTTGGCAGATTTTTATACTGCTTGGGATGTGATTGTGGACCATGTGTTGGATTATTCTGTAGAGCCCGCTGTTGCACGTGGGTAAGAGCCTCTTGAGTTGACTTTGTCTTTGTCCTTGAGTCTTCAGGAATCATTGGGTGAAAATTTCCTTTTTCATTTGTTCATGATATATTATTGTGTTGTAATTGGTTGTGGGTGGTTTAGTTATTGTTAAAGATGCCTTTCTTTGAGGTTTTGCTAAAATGGCTTTTACCTTTGCTTCTTGAATTTCTATTCTTATAAACCCTAGCATGTACATGCTAATAGCATTTTTATTTTTTATTTTTAAAATTTATCCTTCTCTTTAAGTTCATAATATTAGAGCCAGGGTCCTACCCAGCATGGCCTTCTAAATGTTTGGATATTTGAAGTCTGTCATTTCACTTGATGGGTGAAGGAGGTCATTCATATTTAGTAGTTTTATGTTTTTTGGTGGTTGTTGCCTTGATTGAAAGTGGGGGAATTTTTCCTTCTGGAAAAGGTGGAATTCTAGTGGGGGCCAATGGTTCATCTTGTTCTCTTTTTTCTGTTTTGTTACCAGGGCCAATGGTTTGGTTGGCTATGGGCCTCATTTTTGGCCTCTTTTGCAGACGTTAGGTCTATGATGTGCCTTTTATCCTGTTTGAGGAGAAATTTGTAGAAAGTGACGCTCTTCTTTCCCCTTCCTAATTTCTAATGCTTGAAAACACCACCAAGGAGGAAAATGAGTCTTTCCTTCCTACTTCATCCTTCTTTCTCCCAACTCAAATTTGCCTGTGATGTTTTTAATTTCTGGTTGCATTTCCTCTCTTTCTTGTGCTGGACTTCAAATATGGATGAACGGTACAATTTTAAGTAGCTGAATATACTTCTTTCCAGGGTTGAGATCAATAATCCCTAGTGTCTTTCTGTGCAGCTTATGTATTCTCTTAAGATGGGGAGCACTGGATGCAGAAGCATATCCTAATGTTTCAAAGAGGGTTGTACAGATTTTATGGGAAATTGGAAGCTTTAGACACACTGGAGAGAAATGGATAAATGCAAGGACATCTGCCTTTGGGTCCTTGTTCCATTATGAGGTAGGCTTGGTGCTCTTTCCTGTTTTATATCGGTCACTCTTGCATTACATTCACTTGAGTGCAATCTCTCTCTCTCTCTCTCTCTCTCTCTCTATATATATATATGTATATATAAAATTTCATCTTGGGTCAAGCAACATCGTTATTTACTTGTATTTTTGTATTTTTTCTGCAGGTTGAACTTCTCAGGGAAAGCATTCCTGACTTCAATAGAAGGAATATGGAGTTGCTTTGCTCAGAAGACAATCTTGAAGTACTCAGATCCATTGAGAGTTTGGAAGCCAAGATTTTTACTTATGAGCACATGTTAAGTATACATTTTTCTTTTAGGTTTTTCTTAAGGCAATATTTTAAGTGCCAATACTTATACTTTTTCAGTTGGCCTCAGCACTAGGCGCAGACTGTTAAAGGAGAGAAGAGTCGCAGCAAACAAGGTTGAGAAATTATTGGATGTCTTTCCTCAGGTCATGTTTTCTTCAGGTATCAAGAAACATTGTTGGGAGTCCTCTGTACTAATAATTGCCCTTGGACATGAGAAACTGATGCTTCCGGTTTTTCAATTTATCAGCTAGGTAGCAGCGTTATATTGATGAAACTTGCTTCCCTGATTTATCAGTTACATATCAAATCAGATGGATTTTAACTTGCCTACTTCATAAAAGTAGTATATTGAAAATTGAAACTATGACTTATGGGATTATGGTTTAGCTGATGGTGATTGTTAATTTCTCCAGGTTCATGTTTAGATAGAAACATATCAATGAAATTTTTAATAAGAAACCATGTTAATAGGATTCATGGTCTTTCCTAATAGCTGCATTGATGTGTCTGAGATGCAGCGTGGGGTGTCATGTGCAGGCAAAGACAATGCTGCTAGAGAGTTACCAGGTGCATCTCTATTATCCCTTGCCTTTAACCCTAGAGACATGCGAGGCCAACGCTCATCAAAGGTAAGTTTCTAATATGACATTTCTGAATATAATAAGATACTGTGTTTAATTTGTCTGTCAAGATAACAGGATCTTGCAGAACATCTTCTGAAATGAATTTAGGCAGATGCAATTGAATCTAGCATGTTGCTTATTGTCTTTAGGAAGTTGTGAAATTACATGCTGCATATGAAAGTGCTCTAAAGGAAATAGCTGAATCTCTACAACTATCAAGAAATATTCTGGTTGCACTGCTCTCCCTGCAATCGTGGAAACCTTTCATGCAGCGTTGGATGAAGGCTTCCATTTTGTCGATTGATGCTAAAATAACACCAATTGCAAATGAGTCGGATAAAGCTTCAAAGGCATCTGATGATATTCTCAAGGTAATTTCCCCCTATTTGTAAGATGAATGTATTTTTTCCTCTTTTTTTTTTTTTTTTAACCTTTTTATTTACAAGGTACTTGGAATCATGCACCCACACACACTACCACATATCCCTAACCATCTAAACAATAGTCACGACGGATAATGTATCTGCTACTTGTGCATCTGTTCATCTAGGTTCTGATTGTTTAATTTGCTTAAAATTCATCTTGGCTACTAAGAACTAGATATACAATAGCTTTAATTTTCTCCGTTGACTCAGAACATTGAGTTGATTTTAAGGTTCTTTGTTTTCCTAGACCTTATTTTTGATGTAATCTGTGATGCTAC
Organism: Sextonia rubra; assembly: GCA_037013555.1. Classification (NCBI taxonomy): domain Eukaryota; kingdom Viridiplantae; phylum Streptophyta; class Magnoliopsida; order Laurales; family Lauraceae; genus Sextonia; species Sextonia rubra. The sequence goes on along the minus strand of JASUAD010000007.1, from coordinate 8,008,183 downwards.
ATAAGATTGATGTGACATGCATGCGGCATAAGTTCTCTTTGTTTCCATCCCATTTAGAGTATTGAGTTCCGCCTGGGCACCTCATGTTTTTGCTTAGTTCTCCTCCTAAAAAGTATACATAGTTGTAGCTTTTAAACATAGTTGTTCCATTCAGTTAAGTCATCAGTTGATTACTTTTACCTGATTATCTCTTATATACCTTCATGTAGACTATATGTTGCATTGCAGAGGAATCAATACCTAGGTCTGCTGAAAATATAGTGCTAGCCATTGGTGCATTGTGTGGGGTAAGAATCTCCGGTTTTTTTTTTTTTTTAAATATTTCTGTATCCTTCTTTTTTCATTTTATTTTAACACAATTGTCATGTTCTTGATCTTAACGTGTTGACTAGACATTCAATCACGATTAAATGCCCTTTTCTCTTAATGATAGAATATATTCAGAAGACTGCATGTGTGGAAGAGTTGTAAAGTCTGTGTCTATGAAGATTGAAGAGTACTATATGTATCACATCTTTTTAGATACTGGTTTTCAAGTGTTCCTTGGATATTGATTAGATGCATTCATGATTGTAATCCTCTAGTTTGTCAATGAACATGTGGACAAATCTTAGCCATCAGTTATAAATAGTAGTAGCATACTAGTGCCATTCATCTGTAATAAAGGGACTCTGAAGAAGCATTTGAGCAATAAAATCTCTCATTCTCTAGCTTTTCTTTCTACTTGGTGTGTGAATGTGCAGACACAGGTGTGGTTTTATTTTTTGTCGTTAGACTTCCATTGTGAAGTCTGATTCACTAGCTTATGGGGTGTAGTTGAGTGTTGCACAGGCTGGAATCAAGTGGATTCTCTGGGTCTGTGACACATTTCTTTAGGAGGAGGCAATCAATATTAGTTGTTTTATGTTTATCAAATTAAAATATCAGCTAGCAGATTTACTAACCAATATGATATGTAGAGGTTGATTTCAAGAAATACTAGGTGATCTGAGCAAGATAAACATCTATCTTTCACTTGTGGCTAAGTATAGGAAGTAGTTAGATTGTAGATGTTACTTATATTCATCTAAAGGGGTTAAGATGTAACTTTTCTCTTTCTTGTAATTTTATACTTTTCAATTAAGTTATATTGTGATCCGTTCATCTTAAACCCTATACATTGGCAAGGCCTCTCTCTCTATCTCTCTCCCCCCTTCTGTCCAGACTTCTTTCCATTTTCATTTGTTCTTTCCTCTATATTTCAAGTAGATGTACGATCTCCATTTTCACTGATCTCTATTTATATGATGCTTCATTGAACCAATAAAAAAGAGAAGGTTATAATGATAAAAAATAATAGTCAGCAATAAAAAAAAATCCAATCTTCTCTCAAATCCTAAGATGTGATACATATGGTACCCATAGACACTAACTTTGATGCCTTCCGCTGGTATGTGATGCCCATATCTGATGTCTAATTCTTATCAGTCATATTTTTACTTACAAAGGTGATACTTAGTGCATTGATTAGTTCACACTGATGTATTGGTTTGGGTATCAATAGTGTGTACTGATATTTTAACCCATGGAAATAATTTTTAATAGCTTGACAGTAGTGTTTACCGTACTCATGTTAACTTATCCCATTTCTGTGGCAAGGTTTTGAGAACATGTTTGTATCTATTTTGAATTATGCATCTCCTGTTGGTCTCAGGATCTTCCCCCATCAGCTCATGCAGTGACATCAACTGCATCCAAGTTTCTGCTGAAATGGTTATTTCAGTATGAACATGAGCACAGACAATGGTCGGCTGCTATCTCTTTGGGAGTGGTTTCAAGTTGTTTACATGCAACAGAGTCACAGCTGAAATTCCAAATCATTACTGGGCTTCTTGAGGTACATGTGTATTGGTTCATACATATATATTCAGTTGCATCTATACTTTGTCGATGCACACACGCCAGAGAGAATGCTGTTGGCATTTATTGTAATTATATAACCTGTGTGCAATTTTTAATCCTTGTTGTCCAGTTTTGTTTTCTTTGTTGATATTTAGCATCTCCATAAGCTTTAGTCTGGCTGGATGAATGAAAGTAGATCCCACTGGCACAGGATTGTTCCATCATCAGCTGTCTTACATTTTCATTGCTTCCCAAGATGCAATATACTGAGCCAAAATGTAAAATTTGAATTTCTTCCTTTTTGTTTAGTGGCTTGAAAGACTGACTGTTCGCTTTAAAGTTTAATAAATTACATGATGACTAAGCAAGTTAAGGACCTGTCTGTAACTATGGATTGGGGACTGAGGAAGATTTGCACTCTAGAGGCCCTGGATCCTGGAATGGTGGAGTTCATGCTGCTACAGAGCTGGTTTTCTTTTCTTTTTTTTTTTTTTTTTGCTGCTGTTGTTGTAGGCAGTGGGAACTATTCAGGCCCCTAGTATGATACATACCATGTATAGTTGCTAACTTGCTATCTTTTTGTTGCTATCAATGAGATAGTGTGAGAGAGACACTTGAAACAAATTGCTTGGATGTCTCCAATTCCAGAGTCAGTGCTATGGGTACAGTTCCAAATCCAAATGGAGACAGAAATTTTCATTTGCTCATCTCCATTATTCATTCTTTCTGTTAACCTAATTAAGTCTCGGAGGCACATCTTTGTTGTTTCTTTTTTTCTCTCTAAATTGGTGACTTCATTTACCTACCAGAAAGGGAATAGAAATGTATTGCTTAGTTCTTCCTCACATCTTGAAAATTTTCTACTTGATTTCATTCCAAAAGACACTCCTACCGCCTTTTCCCAAAAGACACTCCTACCGTCTTTTCCCATAATTTTTTAATGCTTTCTCTCAGTTAACGTTATAATTGACATGAATACCGGTGCATGCTTTTAGGTTTCCTCTAATAGCAAAAGCACTCTGGTCAAAGGAGCATGTGGGTTAGGCATGGGTTTTGCTTCTCAGGATCTTCTTACCAAAGGTGGAGTTGGTGATTCTGACATGGAAGAAGGAACCGCTGGCTTTAGGGAAGCCGCTTTACTTGGGGATATTGTTAAAGCCTTCTCCTCAATGATATCCCAACTGTGTCCATCTTCATTTCACTCCATGCAAAGCCTTTGTGAAAAATTCTCCTGTGCAGGTAATGTGCACTTCCAGGAAACTGTGGATTTGTCGGTTGACAACTTAGAGAAGATGGAAGAAGACATATGGGGTGTTGCAGCCCTTGTACTTGGTCTAGCTCATTCTGTTACAGCGATATACAGAGCTGGAGCTCATGATGTTGTCCTCATGATAAAAGATATGCTCTTATCATGGATTCCACATGGTAATTCTTTTGTTCATAATCATAGTGTTTGCAATGAGAGACCTGAAACAGCATTATCAGTGGGTTCCTGTCTCGCACTACCCATGGTAGTTGCTTTTTGTCAGAAAGCAGAACTCATGGGTAACGAAGTAGACAATTTAGTTAATGGCTACAAATCACTTACCGCCGAACTGCTCAAATTAAAGAAATCTGGAATTTTACACCAGAGTTTGCTCATGGCATCCTGCATAGGAGCTGGAAACCTTCTCTCATGCATTTTGAATGAAGGGGTACACCTAGTGAAAGCTGATGATGTTAAGGGCTTGTTAGAATTGATGAGAAATACTTACTGTCAACCTTATCCCCCTACTGTCAATTTGGGTGGCATGCTTGGTATTGTTAATTCATTGGGTGCTGGTGCGGGGACTCTCAGTCACACTTACTATCAGCCCTTTCTGCAGATAGATTGTGCACCGAAGGTACCAATGCTTTCATAGTTTCACATGTTTCTTTTTTCCATGTGACCATGTATGTATCTGATTGTTTTCTGGCTTTGCAGGAATCTTGTTACATCAGAGGGCCTATACTTTCAAGTGCTGTTTGTGAGCCACTCTGTACATCATTGATCCAAGAAATGTTTGTAATTGCTCAGGATTCCAATAATCAGCAAATACAAAGATATGCTGCATGGGCAGTTTCATTCCTTAGGCATCGATGGTGGTCCAAGGATTCTCAATCTGTGGATGTTTCTAGAAGTAATCCTGTGGAGCCTGATTCAGTTTCTCGAAACATTGCAGAGGACAGTACAGCCTGGAAACTTTGTATATGGCTGATGGATCTAAACTACCTTGAGGTTAGATATTATTCTAATAAATTTTAATCTTACTTCTAACTTGGGATATTTCTATTAATTTGTGTCTTAAGTGTTTTCTTTTACACAAAGAGAGTGATGCCTGTCAAGGAATAGCTGATGACTTATTTGTAATTTCCTTGTGTTTATGACTCTTTTGTAATTATGGTAAACTTTGGTGAGAAGTTTCCTTTTTTTTTGTTAATTTCTGAAAATAGTGAATATATAAATAAGGTGTTTGGGTTGGTCACATTAGGGTTGGATGAGATGTCGTCATGGTTGTCTCTAAGGAGATAACCGTTCTCCCTTGAGCCCCCCCCATTCCAATAGTTTAACTGCTATTTTACTAGTTGTGCCTTATTCCTTCTCAATTTTTAATTATAGTCATTAGTACTGAGAACTCATTTATTAGTGAAAGCCTCACCTCCTCCCACTTATGAGACGAAACTTTTTCTGGTTCCCCTGCTATTTGATAGGACATTATTTTAAATATTTTCAAGCCTATTTGCCACCACAAATGGAATTCGAAAATAAGATGGTAAATTGGAAGGTTATAAAGAGTTGCCATTGTTGGGTTACTCTACCACCAACAGGTACATTTTTGTTTGTGATGAACTGTTTTCTTGTTTTCCAAACTTCCAAAAGTAATATTTCAAATAGAAGTGGATCTAGACTCTAGAGTTAGCAAATAAGGGGGAGAACAATATACTTAAATATTATATTTTGCACAGTTATGAATGCATTTACTGTTAGGTGTTGCTAGTGAAACTAGTTATTTTTTTTCCTTTTCTGACTTTTCACTAAAAATTTGGTGTTATGGTAGCTTAGTCAAATTTGGTGGTTTGATAATTTACTCAGCAAAGTTATCATTTTCAATATTATTCCCCTATTATGAAACATGGTAGCATTCCAATGCTCACCTAGTAATTGCTGAGAATATTTTCATCTCATTACTTTCGGAATTTCAGATGAAAACAGTCACTCATGTCAACACGATTGCAGCTGTTTTAAGGTGCCTCTCGCATGCTCCTAGAATACCTTCCTTGGATTGGGGAGCTATTACAAGGCGCTGTATGAAGTATGAGGACCAGATTTCTAGCAAGTTGAACATGGATCTCAATGTCCAAAGAGGAATGCTGAGAGAGGAATGCATTCGCTTCTCCTTGGCACATGCAAATCAAGTCACTGCCCTCCTCTTATTCCTGGATGAGCTATCTGACCTTTCCAGGTTTAGGATGCTAGAGCTGAAGTTACAGTCTTGTCTGCTCTCTCATCTTGCGGACCTGATTAAGGTTTTCTCAGGCTCCAGGGTGGAGAAACTGTTCAGTGATATGATTGACCACTTTTTCACTTCAACTTCTTCTTACCGGTCTTATAATCCAGAGCAACAAAGTATACTGCGGATTTCATTCTGGAAGGGTCTGTGTCAGTCTATGGATGAAGCTTCTACTGAGGTTACAGAATACATGGGAAACATGGAGAAGTGTATGGAGGAGTTGTTTGTCTTGCTCCCTGCATTTCTTTATGTTGATGATCAAGGAATAGAGCATGCAATTTCTAAAAATGAGTGGTGCGAGGTTGTAAGGTGCCTTGGAAAGGCTCCTAAGGATTGGTTGATGGATTTTCTGCAGGTACACCTCAATGTTTTCTCAAGCAGATGCTTTATATTATTTTGAATTTCAATCAGTTTAAATGTATAACTTTGGTACTACATTCCATGTACATACCCTGATGGAACTAAAGATAAGACTCATTTGTATGTCTATCTATGTACATGGCTGTACCAGACCACCCGCACACGTTTTTGTGCATGAAAAATGCATGAGATGGAACAAAATGAGAAAGAAAATGGTTCTGCCTATTATGTGATACTTACCTTTCAGTTCATGATTGTAACTGTGTTATATTTTGTGCACAGCTTCCTGAGGTTGTTTCGGTAGGAAGAAGTCATCTTATCGAGTCAATAAAAAGGATTGCTGCAAGAGCCAGGCTTGTTATGATAGGCTGCCTTCCAGTGACGGAGCTGGGAAAGACAAAACATTACATATTGAATACAGAATCAGAAGGTTAGATTTTTAAGAACAGCAAGGATTGCCGCATGTAACTGATAAGTGTCACTCATGTGCTCACGATTTGCATCCATATTTGTGGGTGTAATGCATATCCATGGGATCCTAACTGCTACTATATAATATATGGGTTGGGCTGTCCTAAGAGACAACAGTGAGAGCCTCTTGGCGCCCACCTGAGGCCATGCAAATTATGGGGAGGTGGGGGATGGAAAGATCCCAATGAGACCCAGTGGTTTGCAAATATCATCCCCAATTGTTCGTCTTGACTCCTTCATCCACGGCCCTCAAGTTTAATAGTTTTAGAAGGAATCACTTTTCTAAGATTTCAATCCAGTGTCTTGTAATAGTTAGATGTGTGTTAAATTTGGGCCAGGTTCCAAATCATGCCAAATTTGATCGATGGCCCTCAAGTTTAGCTGTTTTGTAAGACATCAGTTCTGTATGATTTCAATCCTACAATCAATCCCGTTTGGATGGGTGTAAACATAGTGGTTTGTGAGGGTTTGGATGGATCATAGTGGGCCCCACATGAATGTCTGCTCTGTAGTTGTTGTGCGAGACATGCACAAGATCTTTTATCTTTTTATAATAATCCACATGTTTTTTTTATTTTTATTTTGGAGAAAAAAAAGTTGATTGTAATTAAAAAACATTAAACAATAAAAATCAAAGATCCATGGGTCCGGCTGGTAATATCCTATTATCAATCTCATTGCCAATAGTATAAAAGTATCTATTGATATTGACGAATGACCAATATGGGTATTTTTCTTTTTGTAGCAGAATGATACACTACTATTATTGTAATGTGGACTGCTTGTAACTGATAAATGTTGGCTTCGTACACATTGAATCAGCTGATAGTATGAGCGATATTGATGAGGAAAAATCAGGATATATATATTTTTTAATTTTTACTTGTTTCTTCTTTTTCCTTCTCTGATAAAATAGTATTACTTCTGATCTATGTCTATGTTGTTGCATCTTTGAACTCCTAAGGCATACATCTAGCTCACTCCGCAGGTATTTGGAGCGTACTCATAGAAGTTGTTGCTGCTTTACAACATGCAGTAGGGAATATCAAAAGACAGTGGCTTCTTGATGCAGTGGAAATCAGCTGCATAACAAAATACCCTTCCACAGTAAGCATTTCAACCATTTGTAGTGCAATTATAATGTCTGATGCATAGGAATGTCGCTCTTTGTTGCATGCTTATAACAATTTTTCGAAAGATATCTCCATTATCATCATCATTGAAGTATTATATTCCATCTATCTAGGTTTGCCATGAGAAATCTTGATTTGTGAGACCAAATAGCTAATAATTTCTGAAGTTTGTCACCGATTACTGGACCTCTTCTTCTTTTTATCTGAGTAAGAATATTATGATTGTTAGTGTATTTATAGACCTCTTTTTGGTAATTAAAAAATACAAATAACCACCTATCCTTTTATTATTTTTTATATTTTTGCTGAAAACTTATCTTCTAATTTTGTCTACCTCTATTAATATGACAATCTCAAATCAACTACCTTCTAATATTATTTTTACCTCCCCGATTGCTAGCTTTTTGTGTTGGTGGGGGGGGGGGGGGGGGCGCGGTGAGGTGTCACAAAATTCTGACTCTAGACAAGTTGAGGAGGCGCAAGCATATTATTATCAATGGGTGCCCGATGTGTTAAGGGATGAGGAATCAGTGGTTCACTTGCTTATGCATTGTTCTTTTGCTCATAGAATTTGGTGTGCAATTCTTAAATTGTTTGATATGCATTGGGTCATGCCTTTGAAAATTGTGGATCTTTTCAAATTTCAATCAATGGCGTTCAGGAATCAAATATGTTCGCATACACATTCTTTGGAAGGTGGTGTTGCATACGGTTTGTTGGAAAATTTGGTTGGAAAGGAAGAATCGTGTTTTAAAGAATGTAAGTAAATTGGAGGATGTTTTGGCATCTATTATTTGGTCTATTTCAGAGTGGGCGTGTTTAAGAAAAAAGTTCAAAGGGGTGGTTATAGAGGATTTAAATAGATCTTGGGCAGCTCATTTTCAAGGTGGATGGATCTCTATACCTTTGAATAGTGTTATGTGAGAATGTCAGCCATTAGAAGAGGTGGAATTGGAGGTGTTATTGGAGACTGGAAGGGCAGTGACATAAGGAATTTCTCTGGGCTGGTGGAGTCCTTGGATGCTAATGAGTTTGAAATGAACGCTCTTCTGTTTGGCTGTTGTGAGTTGCATCAGTTGGAAGGTTTTAAAGCTATCATTGAAGGAGATTCTTTTTCAGTCATTTAGTGGAGTTTAGGGAATTGTTCTCATCCTTGGAGGTTGGCTCATTTGGTGGAGGAGGTGCAAGATATTTTCATTAAATTGGATGTTGTTTTTCATCATGTGTTTCGTGAGGCAAATGCTTCGGTGGATAAGCTTGCTAAGGGGCATTTCGTTCTTCTTTATCTTTTGATGTGTAGATTGTTTTGAGGTATTCTTGCCTCTGATTAATAAAAGTTACAGTTTTCAAAAACCAAAAAAAAGAAAAGAAAAAAAAAAAGCCTACCTGGCCAGTTTTGGGAGGGTGATGAAATTCGGCGTATTTATCATGAAATCCTGCATATTATGTCAGATTTAATGGTCTTGCTATACAACTGCCCTAGCTTTAAGAACTGGTTTGATCAGAAGTAAGCAGCAGGGGCTTTTCTGCAAAATCTTGCATATTTCAGGTCGTCTGCAGGGCTTTGTTGCAGGCCCAAGTCAGCACAGCGGCTAGTCCAAACCCAACCTAGATTCGACTGTGCTACACAGTTAATTCTGTACAAGTCCTGTTTGGGACTCTTTCCTTTATTTCTTTCTTTCCTTTCATGTTAAGTTGTTGGACATTTCATTACTAGCAATTTGTAATTCTTGTTCTCAGGTTTGTGATACAAATACGTATTAACTTGCATAGTTTCACTCATAGATACATGCATTCGTACATCTTTCTTTTTGTCACAATCTCCTGTCGATATTCTGCTCTTTTCCTTGACAGGCACTGCAGTTTATCGGTCTGTTATCCGGTAGCTGCTGTAAATATATGCCACTTCTGATCGTAGATCGAGTTACTGTCCTCAGTGACTTGCCGGTCACTCTGCCCTCTCTTCTCTCAGATAGCAGCTGGAATAGCATAGCAGAATCCCTAGTCCAGAATTTATGGGTATCAACTGAGCGCATTTATGCCTGGGCAATGCAGTTAGCAAATAGTAATTATTCTCTTGGTCCAGAATCCATTGACAGCAGCGAAAGTTGTAGATCTGGCTTACTTATGGGTGTGATGCTTAATACGTGTGTTTCTTTGAAAGACTACCTCTCATTTGAGAAGCAGTTGAGGCTTGCCAATATGGTGAGTCCATGAATGAAAGATGAGTTTTGTATGAAGTTAGTCTCTCTGGTAGTCTGGTTGCAAAGTTCGAATTATATGAAGCTTGTAGTGCGTTGTATATATCAAAGCTGAGTTTTGTTTGTAATTACTCTCTTTCGGCTCGATGCTTTGTGGAATACTGTAGGCTGCATCATGGCATTAAAGGCTTCAAATCTTATCAAAATTATCACTTGAACCTAATGTACAGCAGTTTGGGTTTTAAACTTCGTTCTAACCGCTAAGAAATGATGGCGTCCCAATAGTTTCAAATGTCCGATAATCCTTGTTACTGAACAATTTCCAACTCTATTACCTTCCATTCTAGGCAAAGTTATAAAATGTTTTGGGGTCCATTGGAACCTGATCTCCAACTGCTTCACTGAACAGTTTTAGTCCAATCAGTTTGCCATGTTAGTAAATAAATTTGGTTTTGGATCTCAGAAGTAAAACTCACATATTGAACAATGAGGAATGAATTAACCTGCCAAGCATGAAACATATAGAGGATGAGAACTAGGTCTCGATTGACATCATTGTCTCCCATCACTTTGGGACAGCTTTGAAGAGTTGATTTCGCCGCAGAAGAACCCATTTTTGAGAAAAGAGTTAAATCAGTTGAACCAAGCTTGCGGGACTTGCTTAAGCCCATGTAAAGTCTATTTGAGTTTTCCCATGCACCCCGGAGGCTGGTCCATGGAAAATCAGTGCTTGTTATCTAGCCCATCTGACATCAAGTTGCCTTTTCAGCTCCCTACCTGCAGTGACTATCATCAAGTTGTTTGCTCCAGGAGAGGTGAAAGTATGCTCGGGGTTTTTACAGGTATATCAGATTGGGCCGATGAGCGTATTTTGGCTTAGGTCTGCAGATGCCACTATAAATAATCAAACTGATAATATCAAGGCCTATCAATTGGGCATGAAACTAATTTATCTATTTAGAAACTGTGCCTTTATTTGGATAAGATCTTGTGTCATTAAAACATCCTAAATGCGTCTCATCAGCAGAAGCTAGTAGTATAGTGGTGCTCATGGGTCCTAAAGCTTACAGAACATCCATCACATTTTTTTGGTAACTTTGTGAATGAGCCTAGGGCCCAAATGGAGAGCCCGTACATACGGGAAGCAAGCCGACTCAAGTGGGAAAGAAAGTCCACGTACGGGGGAAGCAAGCTTAGAAAAGTGGAAAGAAAGCCTACACACGTGGGAAGAGGTGAAATAGGGTCCAAATCTTGGGTAGCAAGGTCAGAACACACACCCTTTACCACTAGCGTAAGAGGGCAGTTCTCCTCAATCCACTTATTGGGCTAGTATTCAGGCTTGGACAAAGCCCATGGGCTTGGAAGCTGGTCCCAATCCTGATGGATCTGAAAAATCTATAAATGCCATTGTCCTAAATATGTTGGAATGAACAGGGTCCACTTCAGGGAGCGACGACCTAGGTTTAAGGACCTAGCTCATCTGGATTGTTAACTGACTATGACATAATGGAAAGAGAAGAATCGGCTGCGCTGAGCCCCAACCCAACTTTCAGAGCCCAAGCCAGTATCCGGCTCAAGTCGGACACAACCCTATAAGTGCCCGGACAAGGATCACAACTCACAATCCCAGCAGCCCCTAGGCTTTCTAATCACTTGTTTGGATAAATCAATCACTAAACTACATAAATTACTTACTAATTTCAGCCTGGGCTTTGGATTTTCCATCACTTAATCCAAGCCTGTCCCATATATTAAACACGCCAAAAATCATAGATCAAGGGCCCCCTCAAGTACTTAAACCCAAGAACTGGTGTGGGCTGGGTCTAGTAGCCAGCCCTTGAGCATCCCAATTCCCAAACCTCAATCCTCTACAAGGAGTCCGGTCTCAGAAGGTTATATAGCCCACACAGACATTGCTCATTTTCTCCAAACAGGGTTCTTGAGCTTGTAGAGAAAGTTGTCATCTTTCTCCAAAACCAGGTTCTCTTCTTCTCTCTTTCTCATGTTTCTTTCTCGTAAATGTTACATTTCAAGCTTCATCTCTATGTTTTCTTCGATCCATACTAGCACAAACCTCCCAACAGCAAAGCCCATATCTAATCCTCTCTCCTATTTCCTCTCCCACACCCAAAACCCCACCATTGTCTCTGAAATCTGCTCCAAACTCAAACAAAGCAACGATTATCTGTCCTCCCTCGACCTCCACCGCCTTCTTCCCCGTCTGGGTCCTCCTCAAATCTCTCAAATCTTACTCAGATTGCAATCTAACCCTCCCCTAGCATCCAATTTCTTCAACTGGGTCAGGTCCCAATCAGCCCCTCTCACCATCCACAACTACTGCATCTTCATCCACATCTTAACATGGTCCCGAAACTTCGCGCAAGCGATGAAATCCCTCTTAGAAGTGATCCAATTGCAAAAGACCCTCGATGTGTTTGACAATTTGTTAGCTTCTGCAGATGGGTGCAATTGGGACCCTGTTGTATTGGATATGGTCATCAAGGCATGTGTCAGGATTGGGCGGGGGAGAGACGGATTTGATGTGTTCAAAAGAATTATAGAGATGGGGTTTGTTCCCTATGTCAATACCTGTAATTGTCTTTTGAATGGATTGTTGAAGTTGGGTTTTGTTGAACTGTGCTGGGTGGTTTATGAAGATATGGGAGGAATTGGGATCGCCCCAAATTCGTATACTTTCAATATATTAACTCATGTGTTCTGTAAGGATGGGGGTGTCAATGAGGTGGGGGAGTTTTTGGAGAAGCTGGAGGGAGATGGGTTCAAACTGGATGTTGTCACTTACAATACTCTGATTGATAGCTATTGCAGGAAGGGGAGATTGGGTGACGCGTTTTATCTGTATAAGATCATGTATAGGAGAGGCGTTGCGCCTGATTTGGTGTCGTATACAGCTTTGGTGAGCGGGCTGTGCAGGGAAGGGAAGGTGAAAGAGGCTCACCAGCTCTTTCATCGTATGGTTCATAGAGAGCTTTGTCCGGATAATGTCTCCTACAATGCTCTGATTTCTGGATACTGCAAGGAGGGGAAGTTGCATGAATCCACGGCATTGTTGTATGAGATGATTCAAAATGGATTGACGCCGGATGACTTAACTTGCGGTAAGCTTGTCGAAGGGTATAGAAAAGGTGGAAGGTTACTTTCGTGTCTGAATTTGGTAGAAAAATTGCGGAGACTAGGCATTTCTGTCTCTGTTGATGTTTATAGCTACCTTGTTAGAGCTTTGTGTGAGGAGAACAAACCAAGTGCAGCCAAAAATCTCTTTGGGAGAATCTTTGGAGGCATCTATAAACCCAATTTGGACATCTATAATGCATTGATTGAAGCCTTTTGTAAATGTGACTGTGTGATGGAAGCACTCAAACTGAAGGATGAGATGATTTGTAAAGCCATTATACCCGATTTAGCTACTTATCGGGCACTTATCGGCTCCCTGTGTAGATTAAATAAAACCATGGAAGGGGATTACTTGATGAGAGAAATGGTTGACTCTAGTTTGATGCCCAATTCTGTGATTTGTGCAGCCTTGATAAATGGGTATTGTAGGGAAGGATATCCTGACAAGGCAGAATCAGTTTTGAGCTTCTTTGCTGAGAAATTTCAATTGTATGATACAGAAAGTTACAATGCGCTTATCAAAGTGCATTGCAAGGAAGGCAGTGTGACTAAATCATTAGAGCTGCAAGATAGGATGTTGAAATTGGGTTTTATGCCAAATAGCATGACGTGCAAGTTTTTGATTTATGGATTGTTGAGAAGTAGAGAATCAGGCTAGGCTGTATTGTTTTTTATGAATGAAAGCTTTGCAAGTTGCCTCTTAAAATTTTAGAATATCCCATTGAAGGCTCCTGAACAGATGACATTGAGGAATGTTATTAGGGAGTTCTAAAGATTTTAAGTTTAAAATTTTTGTGTATTTGATGTTTTTAATGAATAAAAGCAATGAGTTAAGAGTATTTTGTATATACCCCCTAAGGTTTTTAGGATTTGTAATCGGCCTTGTAGTTTTAGTATTTGCATATAGCCCATTGCCTTTTTCATTCTAATACCTTTCAATAACCAAAATTAGTAGCCTCACAACCACCATAAGTTTTTAGAGTAAAATGATATTTTTGCCCACCTCTTTATCTCTATTTACATAATTTTAAAAGCTTGGACTCATTTTTCTCTAATGTTTGCAACACTCACAATTAGTATGGTGTATTTAGTAGAAGAGAGTAACCTTGCATAAATGTATTTTTATCAATATGGGACCTATTTTGTTAAATTCAAATCTATTATAACCTATACTTATAATTGACCCAATCCATGTATGACCTACTCTTGAATTGATGTATGTTTCAAAATACATAATTAGGTTTCTTGTGCATTGAAGAATTATTAAGAGAGAAACCATTGGATCGTGTGATAAAATAATAATATTTTTTTTTGTAAATAATGACATTCATTTTTTTGATGGATGTGAGGGAAAAGTAGTCATTTTTATAAAATTCGAATATAAATCTCTTGATGGTTGTTCATTTTAATTAGGATTGCTGATACTGGGGATATAGAAGGTATTGAAATGAGGAAGAGGGGGGGGGTGGGGAGGTGTTGTTATATATAGATACTGAAACCACTAGGGTTTATTTACAAATTCTATACATCTTAGCAGGGAATATGCAAGAAGACACATGAATTAAACCAAAGTCGAGAAGAAAATTACAATAAAAGAAAGATAGGCAATGTGCATGGAGCTAACAAACTGACTAGGTCACTAGTGGAAGCAACTTTTGAACAACTCACTGCATGCATGGTATAATTAGAAACTTGGAAATCAAGGTTCTAAATATTTATAGAAATTTGAGGCTTTTTGCATATATCCCTCTAAGTTTTCTAATATCTATAAATAACCCCCTTTGGTTTCAATATTTATAAATAGGCCCCTTCTTTGGCATTTTAATACCTCTCATATTCCAAAACATGTGGATTTGATGGTATTAAGAAACTTCCATGAGAATTTTGCTCATTTTTTTATATCAAAATGATACTTTTGCCCTTACAAACATTTTTATATACACCCCTCCTAAGGTTTCTAGTATTTATTAATAGGCCTCCAATATACATTGAATAATAGAACTGGTTAAATTACCTCAATTCTATAAATGTGTCACCTACTCCTATTTTGTTTTTCTTCATTCTGATTATTTTCTTTAATCTATTCCTTATTAGTAGCTAGCATGAGTGTAGACCATGTTCTGAATTAATTATATCTAAGATCATTTTAATAGAGCAGGTGATTGAGTGTGGTTTTATTTTAACTTAATATGTCCACTAAAAGAATCATATATTCTTCTGATTGGGTGGTTCAAGCGTAGGGTCGCTTAAAACTATTATTTTTTCAAGTCATTGTCTCCCTTATTTATATAACTTTTTTCTTTTAGAAAAAAAGGCTCTTTAAAATATATTTTCAAATGTTTGAAATTGGAGATAACCAATACAAGAATAGATTGTAAAGACCATGAATTTATGAGAATCATTATACAAAGAGTGACCAATATAAATTCCTAAAATCTACGAGGTATACCTTCTCAGCCCTTAGAATCATTATGGAGAGAGAGAGAGAGAGAGAGAGGTCCTCTGAAAATAACATTGAAACCCATTTCTAGTTTCTCTTCTCACGAGATTTTTTTTATACCAAAGATGCCCTAAGATTCTAGAGAAACTAACAATGTGAAGAAAGAAAATAACTTAAAATAATCTTAATATGCTTCCTACTATGAAGAACTTCATGGGCTTAGTTCAAAAAAGAAAATTAAATTGAAAAATAAAATAAAAAATAGTATGAAGGAGAACGGTTTTCGTAGTGATAAATAAAGACATGGGTAAAATTGTTAAAATCAGTAAAAACCTAATGAAGTCTTTTCTTTATTGCCAAATTCACTTAATTAAGGACATGAAAGGTATAAAAATACTGGGTCTATTTACAAATACTGAAACTAAAGGGGTCTATTTTTAAATATGAGAAACCTTAGGGGGCTATATACAAAAAACTCTAGAAATTTTGTCAATGCTGGGGCCAATCATAGGCAGTTTCGTGTGAAGGTGGCTAAAGGAGAGGGAGATTTCTTTATAGGCAAGGGAGATTGTTTTGAAAGTGAGTCCTTTGGCATGTTTGGGCATTTAATTAAAAGAGTAGTGTGAAGTGAAGCATCCATTTGAGAGGCATGAAAAAATAGGGGAGGTTGTCAAAACTACAAAAAATAAAAAATATTTCCTCCTTTTCTTTTTTATTTTTATTTATGTTTTATTTTAAAGAAGGGTAAAAAAGCAACATTTTCGAGCTAATAAATGAAAAAGATATCCATCTACTTTATAAAAAAAATAAAATAAAAAAATTGCTTATCAGGCTACTAAAAACAAAAGGCAATTATATTATCATTATCTCCTTTCATATTTTATTCTCTTTTGATTTAAGGCTTCCCTTCATTTTACGATACCATTACCCAAACAGGATTTATTGCTTTGAAAGTAAGTTGTTTGTTTTTTAATATGAAGTGAGAGAAGTTTGCTTCTGGAAGGTTGAATGGTAGGCATTAAAGAGTTGTTTCCAGAGAATATGAGAAGTTTGCTTTGGAAAGGATTTGAAAAGGATATAATGGATTCGAAAATGGTCCCTCTTTTGTGGCCTATAATGTTATTTTCCCTAGAAAAACAATTGCAAGTAGTTTCTGATTTTTCTGTTCTCGAAGGTTTTTTTTTTTTACATAATAATTTTTTGAAACGGTTAAAATTTCAATGAGAAAAGTATTTCTCTATTTCATTTATTGGGACGCAGGAACATTCAATGAAATGGTGCCAAACAGGCCCCAAACCATGGCCAATTCACCTGCAAAAACAAATCTTGATGACCACCAACCAGCGCTGGGCCATGTCCAGGACCAGATTTTAGTATAGAATGAGAAATGAGAAACCTTCTCTGCAGTGGAGGACCCAGGATTTTTATTTGGGTGGCGTAGAGAATAGCCAATAAAAAAAGCCTTAACATTTGTTATACCTTCTCCATATTAACAGTAGCAAAAAGGAAAATGCATTGCATTTAAATAAACACAAAATATTTTACCAACTTGGAGTACAAATATGAAATAATTACTAATTTGGACTTATGGAATTTAAGCATTAAATCTCAACCATCCACAGAAATGCGTGGTGCACCTTTTGTAGATGGGTGTTTTCACAATAAAAAACCTTTTGTAGCATCATTGTCCTAACCCTATTATTTGTATCACTAAAAGCTTTAATCACCTAAGATATTCTTGGCTCATTCACAAAATTGTATAGACATTTCATCGGAAAGTTTTGACTATTTGACCATCACCCTTTAATAAAAATAATCACATATAATCATATATCATGTATGACCTAATAAACAATGTAGAGTGATTGCAAATGGGGGGAAATTTAATCTAGAGAGATGATGACGACAGCTTAGAGTGTGCATCAAAGATATAGGAGCTATTTGCAATTGATCGATGTTGTGTTATTGTAGCTTTCGATCTTTCTAATTGGCACATTGGGTTTTTCTTGACATTTGAAAGAAAAATATTAAAACAATATATCATATTTGGTACCCCATTGGCCTTGAATGTAGATGGTAGAAGTCTAAACACTCATCCAACTACTTGTGCCCTGGCCAGTGTAAGATGACCAACTGGAAGACCATGGCCCACCTTATTTATGTAATCAGATTCAGTAACTTCATGAGGTAGTTATTAATTAAAAAGAAAACAAACTACATTTCATTGGTATAATTGGAAGGGGAAGGGGGAAGGGTGGGGCGATGTCTATTTGGACATGGGGAATGGCCGTATGGGCCATACACTTGTGGGCCTTTTTAGGATGCGCCTACATGGTCTGCCCCTGCTTCGCATCGTACAAAATCCTTAGAAAACCCTCTTCTGTCTTATATCAGACACTAAGGAGTTCTCTAATGTATAAAATAAATCTCTTAGAGATAGATTCAAGGGAAATCGTCAACCAATCTGCAATGTAGATGGACTAGGTCAACAAAGTCAAGTTTTTCAACGAAAATTTAAGACAGATGTGTCACTGGTCTACTTGAAAATGCTTCTTTAATTGATTCAAGATTTCTCGACTGTCAGTTTGTTCTCAGAAGAAGGAGACTGGGAGGGGGCCGGCCTCTCTGCTATTTTTCATTTTTAATGACACCTGCTGACACTGCATGTCACCTCTGGCCACCGTATTTCTCATAAAATTGCTGATGAGCTCTGTTGAACTCTTCTATTGAAAGCCATTTTTCCAATCCCTGACAATTTCAGTGAGTTCAAGCAACTAAGCAGAAGAGTGAAGGACCTGGTTGTTCTTTCCAAATCGTTTGAAGAATAGCCTAGAGAGAGTCATCAAACAAAGTACCCTGGAATCCAAACTCTAATGGAGTACCCACTCATGATAATCTGCAAAGTTTTGAGGAAATGATACCACATATATGGCACTTTCATTATGGGTAGAAAGATTAAAAATAGAAAAAAAGAAGTGCATAATAACTTAAATGTAAGGTTCCTAACCCAGTTCTTATTTTTAATTAATTTAAATATAATTTTATTTAATTGTTTGTATTTTAGTTAATTATGGTTATTATAATTATTTAATTTTCTTTTGGGTTTTGGGTTAATCGGATAGTAGGTTTAGGATCATGAGTATCCATCTTTTGACCCGGCTCAATTCGGACCCATTCTGGGCCCATTAAACCAAACCAGGCCCATATTTATAATTAGCCTAAACAATAGGGTTCTTTTTATAAAAACCCAAAACTCTTCCCCAAACCCTAAGCCTACTTATATTCCATCGATGGGTGCTCTCTTCCCTCACCTCTACAACAGCTTTTCTTCCTCCATCGCCTTCTCTTGATCGGCCAAGGTGGGGGCAAGCCCAAATCCAAGCCCAATCGGTGGATCCTCTTCGTCATCTCTTCTTCTTTCCTCCTTCTTCTTCATCTTCTCAGTTGGGGTAGGCGGCGTGACCGAGGGAAAGAGAGAGATCTAGATCTTCTTTTGCATCAAAGGCAAGTGGATTTGCACATATCTCTAATGATTTCACTAATTCCATTGATTTCATGATCTTAGATGTATTGTAAATGCCCATTTAAATCTCTAAAGATTGTTGACAGGTTAGATGGGTATGTGTTTCACAGATTTTTGGTTGATGGTGTTTCGATGGATTTAATGATCTTGATAGATTTGATGAAAGAGGATTGGGCCATTTTGAAGATGGGCCTTTTGTTTAAAAAAAAAAAAAAAAGAGAGATGATCGTGTCTGGGAATGAACCCAGACACGTTTTTGTTGGCACAACTCAGGGTGTTTGTACACATTTCATCAAATCGGTGATGGGCCACCAGTAAAAAAAAAAAATGCATGATGAAGACGTCTGGGATTGAATCCCAGACGATTTGGGTGCCAGGCGGGTTGGCGCCTGTGCATTACTGCACAGGCACACATGTGCCTGGCAGTAATGTACAGGTGGGCCACCCACCTGCACATGATGGTGGGTGGCCCCTTGATCACCAACATCTAAAAAAAAAAAAAAAAACTTGCAGCGTGTCCCAACCAGGTGGGTAGAGGGACTACCTGAGCATGTGCAGGGGGTTTCCACCTTTTATAAACATGGTGGGCCACCACCTACAGGTGGGCCTCATTGCCGTCACGTGGACCCTTGATTACTGGGTTGATGGTGGGCCGTTGATATATATATATATATATATAATAAAATTTGCAACATATATGGGATGAGTCAGTCCCTGCACACGTTGCTGTTTGGTAGCAACATGTGCAGGGAGGGGCATTTCTCTTAGATGTAAATGTGGGTCTACCACTTATTTTGGTGGGCCCCATGACGGTAACATGGACCATGATTATGTGGAATTCATCACGTGGGACCTTAGAAGATGGTGGGACCTCTTGATCCAACACTTAGATCCATGGTGGCGATGTGGAATTCCTTGGCACCTGTGTGATGATGGAGCCATTACTGTAAAAATCAATGCACTTTGTGATAAGTCATCTGGGTTGTGAAGAAACATTATATACATATATACAAGGGCCACCTGGGTACCTAAGAGACATGACATCATACATATATATTTATATATGTACAAAAAAAAAAAAAGTTGGTGTCTCCAAATCTGTGTGGTTGTGCACAACAGGGAAATCTTATTCTTGTGTATAGTTGCTATAGTATAGGGGGGGTCCATCACCTTGTGGGTCCTTGGTATATATGCGGATTTATAATTATTTGGACTGTTGTTAAGAGTGAACAGGTGGGCCATCCCTTGCGTGAGATCATGAGAATGATAAATTCGAGCCTGATAATTTATTTTAATGATTATTTAACCATTCATTTATTATTTTCTTTGAATGGTTACATACTCCGGAAGACCCTTGAGCTGGTCTTAGAACCCAATGACTCCCATTAAATAAAACCAAATTCATCACATCATCAAAGTAAGGGGTTATGTGGGCAGGTTTCCTCTTACAGACTTCATGGTTTGCACATGACGGTACAAACCACCCGCACTCAGATGAAGTGAGAATTGGGCTATGCATCACCCCGTTTTCAAAAAAAAAAATTCCCAACCTTACTTCATCTTGGTTCGTGTGGAATTGTCGCATGCGTGAATTGTGGTCACAGTGTTAGGAATATGTGTGGAATTATTTCTTGATCATCATCTTGTATTTATTTACCTTGTTGCATACATGTTAGAATTTATACCCGTTATATCATAATGACTTGGACCGTGTTGTGGCTTGGACTATACAGGGTTCATTGATGAGGTATTCACGTATGTTGAAAACTATTGGGTTGTATAATGTTTTATTATATGGTGTTGAATATCGATCATGGCCAGCCCTTCACACTACCATAGGATGTGTCTGTCGAACAATCACTGAGCCATGTTTATGAGTCTCGACACAGGAAGGGGCAGGGCTGTGTGAGATTATTATGCGGATTTGGTCATTGGACGACTGCAGTCGGTTCACAGATGTACACTGTGATGGTTTTTACCGGACTTAGGGCCGAAGACGAGCTTACCACTCGTACACGGTTGGTTTCACCGTGATTTTTGGACAGGATGCTAGGCATCCGAAGACGGATTTGATCCACCGTTTCTGGACAAGATGCGAGGCATCCGAAGACGGTATAAATTCCGTAAGGGCATCAGCTGATGCGATGCTCGGCGAAAGTGATATTGTTTATTTGATGTAGTGTCGGATGTAGGACCCGTTCTTTCTATGTTGCATGGCATTCTTTTATTTATATTGCTTACATATTCTTATGATTTTTGTGTCTTAATCTCACATTGATAGTGTACTTCATTTTGAGTTATGTGTATGTTACTTGCCGCCATTTATGGTTGACCCTTGTTTTCTATAATTGATGCATAGGTACCGAGCCCGGCTTTGCCGAGGAGGAGGCGCAGGCTGAAGCGTTTTAAACGCTTGAGCCAACTGATGTTCCCGAGTGGGGTGCAAACGATGGCTTCGAGGCCGTCCAACCAAGCACCGGAGTGACTCGTTAAATTTGCAATTATTTTAAATAAATCATTCTTTAAAGACTTGATCTTTTAGTGGGACATTGTAATAAATTATTATTTACTTCTTTTGCAACTTGGAATATTATTATTGCTATCTAGTGATATGCAAACTTGTTTTTCTTCTCTTGGTACCTATTGGTTGAAATTACTTCCGCAGAATGGGAATGAATGTGAATGGCCTAAACTTACCACGCCTAAGATCCTGTGGAAAAGAAATAATTAGGAGTCAATGGTTTTGTTTCCAGAAGAATAAAAAAAAATTGACTCCTAATTTCACGTAACCCTATTTTTATTTTTGGGGACGTGACAGTTGGTATCAGAGCAAAACGGGCATGTTTCTAGATCATTAAAAGCGGATAGAAACATAGGACGTGGGTGAGGTTCCGATTTCGTTAGACAGATTTTACCCGCTTTGTGTAAAGTCTATAGAATTGTTTGCTAGAATTTGTTTAATAAAAATTCACCATCTTGAACTATTTTACAGATCATGGCTCAGAGAGTTACTCGTTCACAACCCAACGGAGACAATTCGCCATCCCAAGATGACAGGTTCTCACAGCTTCTGCAGGCCTTTATACAAGCTCAAAATAACCAAATTACTATGCAAAGAGAGCATGAGAGACAACGAGCTGCAAATAGGCAACAAGAACGTGAGGAGAGGGCTGCAGAACGAGCACGGGTTGAGGCAGAGAGGGCCGCAGAGAAAGCCCAAGCAGATGCTGACAGGGCAGTATTTCAGGCCCAGTTGTTAGCTGCCGCAGATGCAGAACGAGCACGGGTTGAGGCAGAGAGGACCGCAGAGAAAGCCCAAGCAGATGCTGACAGGGCAGTATTTCAGGCCCAGTTGTTAGTTGCCGCAGATAGAGCAAGTCAGCCAGTTCAGGTTACTTTACCCCCGAAGGAAGTGGATCCCAACGACATTTTTGATAAATTCATGAAGAGGTTCCCTCCACAATTCCATGGTACGGAGGATCCTATGGCTGCTGATGATTTCTTGGAGCATTTGGAGCAGATTTTTGCAGCATTTAAATGTACCGGCATTCAACAAGTTCAGCTAGCTGCATATATGTTAAAAGGGGCAGCTAAACAATGGTGGGACTCTGTTAAAGCAGCTGTGCAAGCAGACACAGTGCAGGAGGCTGATGCTTGGACGACATTCACGACGGCGTTCACGGATAAATTTGTGCCTCAATACCTGCAAGATCAGAATATGGAAGAATTTGAAAAATTGAAGCAGGGTGACATGACTATCCAGCAGTATGAGACCAAGTTTACAAGGTTATCTAAGTATGCACCCACTCTTGTCCATCCTTTGACAGAAAAAGTCCGACGTTTCCTCAAGGGTATGAATGCTCGTATCGCATCAAAAGTAGGGGATATGGAACGGCCAACATTTCAAGATTATGTCAAGAGTGCAAATTGGGCCGAGGGCATGGTTAAGCGGGAAGACGAGGAGGCAGCCTCATCAGGGTTGAAGCAGCGACAAATGCAGAATCAGTTTGTAGGCCAACCTCAGCAGAAAAAGCAGAAGTTCCAGAACTCTAATCCTCGTACGAGAAAGCCACAGTGTGCTCGGTGCGGGTATGGTCACCCAACAGAGAGGTGTCGGTGGGGTACAGGACTTTGTTTTTATTGTGGACAGCCGGGGCATAAAACTCGTGATTGTCCTAACGGAGGTCGAGAGCGCACATTGGCGCGGGAGGCAGCACAAGATGGTTATGCGCAACAGCAGTCAGGGAGGCAAGCACCCCAGTTTAGGCCGCAGCAGTAACAGCTTAGAGCCCCAGCACCCCAGTATCAGCAGATTAGTGGACCAGCCCCTCAGTAGCAGTAGCAGCAGAGAACAGTAGGCCAACAAGGCCAAGGGCAGCAGATGGGTCATCAACAGCAGAGGGGTCAGCAAAGGCCACAGCAGCCAGTGCAAGGACACCAACAAAGGCCACAGCAGGTTGGACGAGCTTATGCTATTACTCACGAGGAAGCGGATGCCTATGGAGAGTGCGTGGAAGGTATTATTCTAATCTCAGATGTTGAAGCTAAGGTGCTATTTGATTCTGGTGCCACCCATTCTTTTGTTTCTCAAACTTTTGCTACGCATTTGCATGAGAAGGTAGCACGATTAGATTGTCCTCTATTAGTTAATACTCCCATGGGTGGGCGATTTAGATGTCATCAGTACTTTCCTCGTATCCGAGTTCAAATAGAGAGGTTGATTTTACCAGCAAACTTGGTGCTTATGATGATGAATGACTTTGATGTCATTTTGGGCATGGATTGGCTAAGGACCTATCGAGCAAATATGGACTGTTTTAACAAGGTTATCAAGCTTAAAGTCAAATCAGAAACTGTTAAGTTTATTGGACAATCAAAACGGATTCCCACTAGCCGGATATCAGCCTTAATGGCAGATCGTATGCTAAGGAGCGGTTGTGAAGGTTATTTAGCGTTTATCACGGAGGATAAACAGTCCCAGGCGGAGGGGGATGTATCGGAGATACCTGTAGTTTGTGAGTTTCCGGATGTCTTCCCAGATGAGATTCAGGGATTACCACCGATTCGAGAAATCGATTTCACCATAGAGCTAGCTCCAGGGACAGCACCGATCTCAAAAGCTCCTTACAGAATGGCACCAGCTGAGTTGAGAGAATTGAAAATTCAGCTGCAAGACTTGTTGGATAAAGGTTTTATAAGGCCTAGTGTATCACCATGGGGAGCACCTATTCTCTTTGTTAAGAAGAAAGACGGTTCCATGAGGATGTGCATTGACTACAGACAACTCAATTAGGTCACTATAAAAAACAGATATCCATTACCTAGGATCGATGAGTTGTTTGATCAGTTACAGGGAGCCGAATTCTTTTCGAAAATAGACCTGAGGTCAGGATACCATCAGCTGAGAGTTAGAGATCAGGATGTGCAGAAGACAGCATTCCGGACTAGATACGGCCATTATGAATTTTTAGTGATGCCGTTTGGGCTAACAAATGCTCCAGGAGTTTTCATGGCTTTGATTAATAAGATCTTCGCTCCGTTTCTTGATCAATTTACAGTGGTTTTCATCGATGATGTGTTAGTATACTCCAAATCTCGTGAGGAACATGAGAACCATCTTAGAACTGCATTGCAGACTTTGAGGGATCACCAGCTCTATGCGAAATTGAGTAAGTGTGAGTTCTGGTTGGAGCAGGTGTCTTTCCTCGGTCACATTATTAGCAGAGAGGGTCTAGCAGTGGATCCAGCGAAGATTGAGTCAATTGTCAATTGGCAAAGACCCACTTCAGTGTCAGAGATACGTAGTTTTCTTGGTTTGGCCGGTTATTACAGGAGATTTGTGCAAGGGTTTTCGTCAATTACAGCGCCGTTGACTAAATTAATGTGGAAAGATGTGCCTTTTGTGTGGTCCGATGCGTGTGAAGCCAGTTTTCAAGAGCTAAAAACCCGGTTGACTACAGCTCCTGTACTTACACTACCATCGGAGAATGGTCAATTTGTGATTTATACTGATGCTTCGGGTGTTGGTTTGGGATGTGTACTCATGCATGATGGAAAAGTTGTTGCCTATGGGTCTAGACAACTTAAGGAACATGAGAAAAAGTACGCTACCCATGATCTTGAGCTCGCATCAGTAGTTTTTGCG
The DNA here is from genome assembly GCA_037013555.1 of Sextonia rubra. NCBI lineage: Eukaryota > Viridiplantae > Streptophyta > Magnoliopsida > Laurales > Lauraceae > Sextonia > Sextonia rubra. Next base: position 7,983,364 of record JASUAD010000007.1, on the reverse strand, counting down.
CTCAAAATGTGGAGACATTATCTATATGGTGTAAGATTTGAAGTGCATTCGGACCACAGGAGTCTTCAGTATTTATTCACTCAGCCAGAGTTGAACATGAGACAGATTAGATGGATGGAATATATCAAGGATTTTGATTTTCCGATCAAATACCATCCAGGGAAAGCCAATATAGTGGCTGATGCACTAAGCAGAAAAGCAGCAAGGAATGCATGTTTGCGGACAGAATGGTCGTGGGCAGAGATATTTCTAGACTTAGGGGTTGATTTGCAGCCAGTTAATGATAGGGTGATGATTGCCAGTATGTTTGTTTGGGAGCCAGAAATTTTGGACAGAATCAAAAGCACACAATCAGAGGATCCAGAGCTGGTCAGGGTGATTGAGCAGATTGAGAACAGGCCAGACTTTAGATTGATAGAGGGTGTGTTGTACTATCAGGATAGATTGTGTGTGCCAAATATAGAGGAGTTGAAGAATGAGATCCTGACAGAAGCGCATCATTCTCGTTTTACCATTCACCCTGGTAGCACAAAGATGTACCAGAATCTCCGTAGTCATTACTGGTGGAATAACATGAAAAAGGAGATTGCAGGATTTGTTGCCAGGTGTTTGGTTTGTCAGCAGGTTAAGGCAGAACACAAGAGACCCCCAGGACTTTTGAAGCAGTTGGCAGTGCCGGATTGGAAATGAGAACATATCACGATGGATTTTATATCAGGACTTCCGATGATTCATGGTAAATATAGTATTTGGGTGATAGTGGACAGGTTAACTAAAGTTGCACATTTTCTGCCAATGAGCTTAAAGACACCCAAAGATGAGTTGGCCAAGATATGCATGGAGGAAGTAGTTAGATTGCACGGTGTACCGGTATCGATCGTCTCAGACAGAGATTCGAGATTTTTGAGTAAGTTCTGGACACGACTTCAAGAGGCACTCGGTACTACCTTGAACTTCAGTACAGCGTATCACCCGGAGACGGATGGGCAAACTGAGAGAACCAACCAAACATTGGAGGATATGTTGCGTGCTTGCGTGTTGGACTTTGGAAAGGATTGGCAGAAAAGCCTTCCTCTTTGTGAGTTCGCATACAACAACAGCTACCATTCAAGTATTGGTATGGCCCCTTTTGAAGCACTGTATGGGCGCAGATGTAAAACCCCACTTTGTTGGGAGGAAGTTGGTGTTCGGAGTTTTCATGGGCCATCGATAGTCAGTGATACCAGTGAGAAGGTTAAGCAAATTCATGCTAGATTGAAAATTGCCAGGAGTAGACAGAAGAGTGATGCTGACTTGAAGAGGAGAGATCTCGAGTTTGCAGTGGGCGATCATGTGTTTCTAAAAGTGTCGCCGGCTAGAGGAACACTCAGATTCGGACAGAAGGGTAAGCTGTCTCGGAGATTCATCGGGCCGTTTGAGATTCTCGAGAGAGTGGGAGATGTAGGCTACAGATTGGCATTGCCAGCAGAGTTGTCAGGAGTTCATAACGTCTTCCATATCTCGATGCTGAAGAAGTACGTCGCCGATCCTTCGCATGTTCTTCAATATGAACCACTCGAGATTCAGCCGGATGCTACCTACGTGGAGAAGCCGTTGCGGATAATTGATACGAAGGAGCAAGTCCTACGGACGCGAACTATTCATTGGGTGAAGGTTCAGTGGGAGCACCACAGTCCAAGGGAGGCCACTTGGGAGCTCAGAGACCAAGTGAAGAAGTTGTACCCGGATCTTCTCCCTGAGGTATGTTAGACATTTGGAGGACCAAATGTTCTAAGGGAAAAGGAATGTAAGGTTCCTAACCCAGTTCTTATTTTTAATTAATTTAAATATAATTTTATTTAATTGTTTGTATTTTAGTTAATTATGGTTATTATAATTATTTAATTTTCTTTTGGGTTTTGGGTTAATCGGATAGTAGGTTTAGGATCATGAGTATCCATCTTTTGACCCGGCCCAATTCGGACCCATTCTGGGCCCATTAAACCAAACCAGGCCCATATTTATAATTAGCCTAAACAATAGGGTTCTTTTTATAAAAACCCAAAACTCTTCCCCAAACCCTAAGCCTACTTATATTCCATCGATGGGTGCTCTCTTCCCTCACCTCTACAGCAGCTTTTCTTCCTCCATCACCTTCTCTTGATCGGCCAAGGTGGGGGCAAGCCCAAATCCAAGCCCAATCGGTGGATCCTCTTCGTCATCTTTTCTTCTTTCCTCCTTCTTCTTCATCTTCTCAGTTGGGGTAGGCGGCGTGACCGAGGGAAAGAGAGAGATCTAGATCTTCTTTTGCATCAAAGGCAAGTGGATTTGCACATATCTCTAATGATTTCACTAATTCCATTGATTTCATGATCTTAGATGTATTGTAAATGCCCATTTAAATCTCTAAAGATTGTTGACAGGTTAGATGGGTATGTGTTTCACAGATTTTTGGTTGATGGTGTTTCGATGGATTTGATGATCTTGATAGATTTGATGAAAGGGGATTGGGCCATTTTGAAGATGGGCCTTTTGTTTAAAAAAAAAAAAAAAAGAGAGATGATCGTGTCTGGGAATGAACCCAGACACGTTTTTGTTGGCACAACTCAGGGTGTTTGTACACATTTCATCAAATCGGTGATGGGCCACCAGTTAAAAAAAAAAATGCATGATGAAGACGTCTGGGATTGAATCCCAGACGATTTGGGTGCCAGGCGGGTTGGCGCCTGTGCATTACTGCACAGGCACACATGTGCCTGGCAGTAATGTACAGGTGGGCCACCCACCTGCACATGATAGTGGGTGGCCCCTTGATCACCAACATCTAAAAAAAAAAAAAAAAAACTTGCAGCGTGTCCCAACCAGGTGGGTAGAGGGACTACCTGAGCATGTGCAGGGGGTTTCCACCTTTTATAAACATGGTGGGCCACCACCTACAGGTGGGCCTCATTGCCGTCACGTGGACCCTTGATTACTGGGTTGATGGTGGGCCGTTGATATATATATATATATATATATATAATAAAATTTGCAACATATATGGGATGAGTCAGTCCCTGCACACGTTGCTGTTTGGTAGCAACATGTGCAGGGAGGGGCATTTCTCTTAGATGTAAATGTGGGTCTACCACTTATTTTGGTGGGCCCCATGACGGTAACATGGACCATGATTATGTGGAATTCATCACGTGGGACCTTAGAAGATGGTGGGACCTCTTGATCCAACACTTAGATCCATGGTGGCGATGTGGAATTCCTTGGCACCTGTGTGATGATGGAGCCATTACTGTAAAAATCAATGCACTTTGTGATAAGTCATCTGGGTTGTGAAGAAACATTATATACATATATACAAGGGCCACCTGGGTACCTAAGAGACATGACATCATACATATATATTTATATATGTACAAAAAAAAAAAAAGTTGGTGTCTCCAAATCTGTGTGGTTGTGCACAACAGGGAAATCTTATTCTTGTGTATAGTTGCTATAGTATAGGGGGGGTCCATCACCTTGTGGGTCCTTGGTATATATGCGGATTTATAATTATTTGGACTGTTGTTAAGAGTGAACAGGTGGGCCATCCCTTGCGTGAGATCATGAGAATGATAAATTCGAGCCTGATAATTTATTTTAATGATTATTTAACCATTCATTTATTATTTTCTTTGAATGGTTACATACTCCGGAAGACCCTTGAGCTGGTCTTAGAACCCAATGACTCCCATTAAATAAAACCAAATTCATCACATCATCAAAGTAAGGGGTTATGTGGGCAGGTTTCCTCTTATAGACTTCATGGTTTGCACATGACGGTACAAACCACCCGCACTCAGATGAAGTGAGAATTGGGCTATGCATCACCCCGTTTTCAAAAAAAAAAATTCCCAACCTTACTTCATCTTGGTTCGTGTGGAATTGTCGCATGCGTGAATTGTGGTCACAGTGTTAGGAATATGTGTGGAATTATTTCTTGATCATCATCTTGTATTTATTTACCTTGTTGCATACATGTTAGAATTTATACCCGTTATATCATAATGACTTGGACCGTGTTGTGGCTTGGACTATACAGGGTTCATTGATGAGGTATTCACGTATGTTGAAAACTATTGGGTTGTATAATGTTTTATTAGATGGTGTTGAATATCGATCATGGCCAGCCCTTCACACTACCATAGGATGTGTCTGTCGAACAATCACTGAGCCATGTTTATGAGTCTCGACACAGGAAGGGGCAGGGCTGTGTGAGATTATTATGCGGATCTGGTCATTGGACGACTGCAGTCGGTTCACAGATGTACACTGTGATGGTTTTTACCGGACTTAGGGCCGAAGACGAGCTTACCACTCGTATACGGTTGGTTTCACCGTGATTTTTGGACAGGATGCTAGGCATCCGAAGACGGATTTGATCCACCGTTTCTGGACAGGCTGCGAGGCATCCGAAGACGGTATAAATTCCGTAAGGGCATCAGTTGATGCGATGCTCGGCGAAAGTGATATTGTTTATTTGATGTAGTGTCGGATGTAGGACCCGTTCTTTCTATGTTGCATGGCATTCTTTTATTTATATTGCTTACATATTCTTATGATTTTTGTGTCTTAATCTCACATTGATAGTGTACTTCATTTTGAGTTATGTGTATTTTACTTGCCGCCATTTATGGTTGACCCTTGTTTTCTAAAATTGATGCATAGGTACCGAGCCCGGCTTTGCCGAGGAGGAGGCGCAGGTTGAAGCGTTTCAAACGCTTGAGCCAACTGATGTTCCCGAGTGGGGTGCAAACGTTGGCTTCGAGGCCGTCTAACCAAGCACAGGAGTGACTCGTTAAATTTGTAATTAATTTAAATAAATCATTCTTTAAAGACTTGATCTTTCAGTGGGACATTGTAATAAATTATTATTTACTTCTTTTGCAATTTGGAATATTATTATTGCTATCTAGTGATATGCAAACTTGTTTTTCTTCTCTTGGTACCTATTGGTTGAAATTACTTCCGCAGAATGGGAATGAATGTGAATGGCCTAAACTTACCACGCCTAAGATCCTGTGGAAAAGAAATAATTAGGAGTCAATGGTTTTGTTTCCAGAAGAATAAAAAAAAAAAAAAAATTAACTCCTAGTTTCACGTAACCTATTTTTATTTTTGGGGACGTGACATTAAATCCTACAACGAAGGTAATCATTGGTGAAGATTCTTTTGGTTCGTTGCATTGCAACAAAAAGCCTAACAAACAATGGGATATGATTCTTCACAAATCACGCTTTTGAAAAATGATCGTGGATTCAATTGTTGTCCATTTTCTAGCTACAGAACTTTTTTAGTGAAATTTTAGAATTCTGAAAAATTTTAGATTATTGTCAAAATTTTCTTGTAGCTTTCCGTAGATAGTTTTTGATCACAAACACCCATATAAACTTTTAGCATTTTTTTTCGCATTAATGGAGATTCAATCTTATGGACTTTACTCGAATGCGAAGCCCTCACAGTGCGAGACACCAACAGGGCCTATTACATGATAAATCTAAATGGATGATCTAAACCAAAGCACAAACCCCCATGGATGATCAAACATCTCACTTGAGTCTGCACCAATCTGAATATTGACCAAAAAGTTGGACGTAGTGTGGTTTTTTTTTTAGTGATTGATCTCTGGACAGCTAAGTGAGAGGCAGGGTGCCAACTGACTGATCAAGGGGTTAAGAGATCATTTGGGACTTGAAATTTCATATATAGTTTGGTCTCACCTGAATCTTCCAATCCCCACCTCTCTCATAATCCATGGGTACAGTGACTGTATGGGTGCGTATGTACCCGAGAAAAAGAAAAGAACAGAAAAGTCATTTCAAGGTATTTCGTTTTGATCCAACTTGGTCTTGTCAGAAACCCCTTTACTTCTTTTTCTCAGTGATCCCTTTTTTATTAGCTCCAAGTAATAAGGAATCTGGATCATACTAACAATAGGGAGACTACACTGAATTTATGCAGCGGAGATCCAATCATTTTTGAGTCATTTTGGAGAAGAGGAGGAGAAAGTGCTCAATTCTAATCCCCGGATGGCGGAAGAAGAGCTATTTCTCTGATGCCAAAAACCTTGGCCGGTTTATGGAGCCCGAGTTTGCTGATGAAGTGAGGAAGATGCATCAGTTAGTCGGCAATGCTGTCGCCGAAGACCGTCACATTGTCGTGGGGACAAGTTTAATTCAGTTAATTCAGGTAGCACTCGATGCTCTCTCTTCTCCAGATGCACCCGAACCATGAATGTGGTATCAGCAGTCCCATACTACTACATGAGCGGCATAAATCAATGCTTAACCACTAAGGTTGAGTAATCTGGTTAACCTGCATTTCCTTTGATACAGGCTGCCATCCCATTGATGGTTCACCCACATATATGATAGTTTATGGCATTTAAGACTCGCCTTTTGGTCATTTTTAACGATTTAGCAATCGCAATGACTTGTGTTAAACTGGTGAATGAACGGGCTCCATGCCATTCAGGTGTAGGTTGGGGCGAGTATGGATTTACCCCAACATGTAACAAACCTGATCCGCTCATCTCAATAACTGTACTCAATACTGATGAGTATTTTCAATACTATTTCAGCAAATCGCCTTAGGCAAATTCATGGTTTGGAGTTTGGACCCACTGGTTTGTGACTATACTAGTTGAGACTGTTGAGATGGAGCTGTAAATGTAAGTAAACAAACCTAGAAATGATTATACTTTGTTTGGTTCTGGGTTGGTCTTAGATTGCAGATAGATCGATGAATTCAAGTGTTTTTTTTTTCCTTCCTTATTCACTTTCATGTACAGCCCTATCAAGGTTAACTTTGTTTGTCCTTGATTGGCTTCCCTCGGCAGTCATATCCGTCCGTCACCAGGTTCCTCAAAGTCAGGATTATAGAAATGGGCAGGTGACGCATTCACCTATGATTCTGATAACCCATACAATGAACTTGTTACATCACCAAACAACCCCGATGGCTACCTCAAGGAGGCAGTGGATAACAGGGCTGGTGGAAAGTTAGTCCACGATCTCATCTCACTACTGGCCACAATACACGCCCATCACTACACCCGCTGATCATGATCTCATGCTTTTCACTGTATTTACATGATCTCATGATCACAAGCCACAGGGCATGCAGGAACTCGAATTGGCTATGCTTTCCTTCTTTCATACATGGCAAGTGTGGCTCCCATTGCTCTCTCTCTCTCTCTCTCTCTCTCTCTCTCTCTTTGTCTCTCTCTATATATATATTTGTGGGAATTTGCTCATTCAGAATATAAAAGACTTAGATTTTCTCAAAATGGTGTTGACCAAAACTTTATATCAAATGTGGGTATTTCACATCTGTCATTAATTTTTTTTCCAAGTATACCATTTTGTATGATATTGCACAATGAGCAATGTCGCACAAACAGAAGGGCATACCCTTTGTATTTCCTGTTATATTTAACCGTTTCCACTCGGTTTTTTCCAGCAATGTTTTCTATTTTTCAACCTTTTCAAGAGGTGTTCTCTCAAGTGTTCTTTATTGTTGCTCCTTCAAGTTTCTTTACTATTTCAAGAGGTTGTCAAGAAAGATTTTTAGTATTGATCTTCTATTTTCTCAAAAGGAATCTAAAAGTTTCTCCATCACTCTTCTTCCTTTCTTTTTTCTTTTCCATACTAACCATCATCAAGTGATGAGATGACGAAGTCATGAATTGTATATCCATTGTGCACCTTTGTAGAAATAATAAGATAGGAAAAAAAATATTGGTTGTTCTTGTCCTCTTATTCTTCTTTTTCTTGTGGTAATGCATGGCTTGGATTTCTAATTTCCTAAGTTCACTGTGTTCTTACGGCTTGGCCATATATGAGTCGTGGCTTAGCTATAGGGTTTAAGTTGTGTTTAAATTCACCCGCATTTACGGCTTAGCTATATGCTAGTCTATGGTTTAACCGTATGAAGCCTACGGCTAGGCCATGGTTGAGCTACGGGTAAGCGGTAGTACAATCCACCGCTTAACCGTGGGGTCAATCGTAGAGGAAAGCCGGATTTGGTTTATCTGAAAAGCTAGCTATAAAATGGCTTACGGTTTAGTCACGGAGTGGTTACGGCTTCGCTGCTATATATTCCACGGGCGTAGCCGTGGTCTTAACAGTAGAGTAAATAACAATTTGAGTTCTCTGGATTCTGAGCCATTAAACACTTACGGCTTAGCTGTAATATTCGCTGTAAGCTTTAGAATTTCTGAAAGCTATTTCTGAAGCATAAGTTTAGTACAGAATCCTTCAGTTTTGGTTTCAATTTTTGTGATCCATTCCTACTATTTTACATTCCAATTTATCTGATCCATTCCTACCATCCAAAATCAAGATCTGGGTTGTTCATTCACTGGAGAATTGATTTTATTAACCATCGATATGGGGTGGAAATAAGCATCAAAATCATTTTAGTTTAGATGTAAAAACTGAAACAAAAGCCATGCATTACCATAAGAAAAGAAAAAAAGACAACAAGCAATAACCACTGTTTTTTTTCCTATCCTATTATTTCTACAAAGGTGGATAATGGATATGCAATTCATGATTTCGTCATCTCATCACTTGATGATGGTTAGTGACGAAATGGGGAAAAAAAAAGAAAGTAAGAAGAGTGGTGGAGAAATCTTTATATTTCTTTCAAGAAAATAGACGATCAATACTGGAAATCTTTCTTAAAACCCTCTTTAAATGATAAAGAAACTTGAAGGAGTAGCAATAGAGAACACTTGGGAGAATACCTATTAAAAAGCTTGAAGAATAGAGAACATTGCTAGAAAAAATCATGTGAAAACGGGAAAATATGGGTATGCCCTTCAGTCTGTGTGATATTATCCACTGTGCAATATCGCATAAAAGGGTATATTAAAAAAAAAATTAATGGTAGATGTGAAATACTCACGTTTAGTATAAAATCTTGGTCAACACTATTTTAAGAAAATCTAAGTCTTTTATATCCTGAATGGGCAAATTCCCTATATATATATTACAGGGAAATATCTTATGAGAACTAGTTTTCACCTTTTTTTTTGTGAGAACTCTAGGTGGAGTCCATCTATTATCTAATCTAAATCTTGTAATACACAGAGACCCCCCTGATAGTTACACACCTCAAGTCTCAGTCAAATTTGAATTTATTAGACTGTTGGATTGACTACGTACCAATCTGAATGAATTGAATTTGTGGGCCATAGATGAGTGGGGTCAGGGATATGTGATTGGGGCCAAACTTAATATTTGGGGTGGTCCTACATAGATCTTTCTATCCCTCTAGTCCCATCTCCAAATGGGACTCACAAATGGGCCCCATAAAAAGTCCTCTTGAATTGGGGAAGCCATGCTGAGAATGGATGAGAAACTGAGAGAGAAATAATAATAATAATAATAAAGTAAGATCAGTTGGATGATGACTGGTTCTCTAATACCATGTAAGAACTAGATTTTAGTGTAAAAGTCTCTTGTGTTTGTTTGCGTATTAGAGGTGTATCTCTATAGAGAACATTCATTACAGATTTGGAGAGATTTAGAAATTAGAAATAAAGGTAAACTAGCTGTTATAGATGGACAAAATCCCACGGATTGTGAGAATATAAGAAATTTATGAATTCCATCATCTATGCCGTCAATGATTTCTTGCTTGATAGATTTGGTAGATAAGATATCTCAACACCCCCACTTCAAGTTGATGGGTGAGCAAGGATAGGCTATCAACTCGTCATGCAAGAATCTAAAACGAGCCGGGCTTAAACCTTTTGTTAAAATATTAGCAATTTGATCTGTGCAGTACACAAACACAATGCGAAGATCTCCACGTACCACCCTTTCTCGAAGGAAATGATAATCCACTTTCATGTGCTTTGTACAAGCATGTAGCATAGGGTTAGATGCAATATAAGTGCAAGTAACATTATCATAGTGTAAAAGAGGAGGCGAGTGAAGAGTAATGCCCAATTCACGAAGAAGAAAAATCATCAACTGTAAATCTACTGTGGAATATGCCATGGTTTGATATTCAGCTTCTGCATTTGAGTGAGAACAGTTGGTTGCTTTTTAGATGCGCAAGTAATTAAATTTGGCCCAAAATAAATACAAAGTCTAGAAATGGACCTTTTATCGTCTAGACAACCTGCCCCAGTCTGCATCAGAGTAGCTAAGATGACGTTCATCGAAGGATTTGGTTAGGCGGAGTCCGTACTTAGGAGTAGCTTTAACATAGCGTAGAATGCACTTTGTAGCGTAGAATGCACTTTGGTGCCATTAAATGTGAATGACATGGTTGATGCATAAACTGGCAAACTTGATTTTCTACATATGCAATGTCTGGACGAGTCATAGTGAGGTATTGTAAGCTCCCACTATGCTATGCTAAAATGTGACCTCAGGAAGGAGTTCACCACCATCTTTTGAGAGTTTGGAACCCTTAGTGACAGGAGATGAATGAGGTTTTGCTTCAAGCATATTTGCCTTTTTAAACAGATCCAAAGCATATTTTGTTTGAGAAAGGTACATTCCATCAGAGTACCTAGACACCTCAACGCCTAAGAAAAAAATGAAGAGGTCCTAAATCTTTGATCTCAAAGTTGGCGCGTAGACGACTAATAAGGGTGTTGATAAAGTAAGTATTGGCCTCTGTAATGATGATATCATCAACATATAGGAGTAAAATATTGAGGCCATGAGATGCCTGATGGAAGAACATATAAGTGTCACATTGACTGCACAAAAAACCAATTTCAAGTAATGCATCAGTGAACCCTTCAAGCCCGGTGTGAGGAGCTTGACGAAGTCCATAGATGGACTTGTGTAGGCAACACACATGGTTGGGAATAAAGCCCCGGGCTGCTTCATAGAAACAATCTCTTGAAGAATGCCATGAAGGAAAGCATTTTTCACATCTGAGTTGGCAAATGGGCCAATTGCAATTTATAGCAATAGAGAGCACCAATTGTATCGTTGGTGGCTTAACTACGGGCCTCGAAGTTTCATCAAAGTCAAGCCCATAACGTTGATTATATCCCTTGGCCACCGAGAGAGCTTTGTGACGCTCTACTGTACCATCAGCGCGCCTCTTTAATTTAAACACCATTGCACCCCACAACATTAGAGGCTTCAGGAGCAGGGACTAGTGACCATGTGTGTTGCTTAAGTAAGGCATTGAACACATCAAGCACAGCGGCTCGCCAATGAGGAGATTTATAGGCAATGCTATAGCAGGTGGGTTCTTCACTACAATCAATGAGAACTGATTAAGAACATATAGGCAGAGGATGCCTACTTTCAAGACCGACATATGGAGTCTTGGCAAGCCGAGTGCCGTCGCGTGTCCGAGTGAGCATTGAGTGTGTAGGACCCATAAATAGAAGATTCTGTCGAAGGAGCAATAACAATAGGCTCACCATTTGGCACGTCAGTAACATGACCAATGGATGATGGTGTGTGTAGCAGACAGGAGCCACAATAGCTTGTAAGTTAGGAGGTGCATGCCCCATTGGAGGATAAGTGCCAGAGATTGAGATGGTGCTTGAACGAGTGATGTTACCATCAGGAATATGGGTTGAGATGGTGCTGGAACGAGTGATGTTATCATCAGGAATATGGGTTGAGATGGTGCTTGAATGAGTGCTTCCAACACGAGGAACATTGTTTAAAACAAGTGGAAGTATGGGCAGTGGAGGGCTTGATGAGCTGGCACGTTCAATTGGTGAGACCCACTCATTAATTTCATAAGATGATTGTAGTGGTCCTCGAGAGAGTTGGGTAAAAAGGGGAAATGTATCCTCATTAAAACGCCCATGACGAGAAAGATGAATTTTGCTTGTTTTCGGATCAAAGCATCGATAGCCTTTGTAGTTGCTGCCATACCCCAAGAAAACTGTAGAAATTGATTTTGAGAGAGCTTGTCCTGTTTAGTAGCACCAAGAAAAGGGAAGCATTGACGACCAAAATTACGTAAAATAGTATAATCAGGTTGTTGTTTAAATAACAAGTCCTAAAGAGATTTGAGTCCTAGGACTGGAGTAGGTAATCTGTTAATTAAGAACACTGCTGTTGGGAAAGCTATCATCCAAACACGGTGAGGCATGTCTGCCCGATGGAGAAGAGAAAGTCATGTTACAACAATATGTCAATGTTTCCTCTCCCCAGTACCGTTTTGTTGAGGGGTATGTGGGCAAGAAATGTGACGTTGAACGCCGTGATTAGAAAGAAAAGATGCAAATGTCTTATTAACATATTCCAATCCACCATCCGATTAAAGGATGCATGTTTAAATTTGCAAAAATAATCAAATGTCTCAGACTCGTTAACCAATGGGAAAAGCCAAGTATATCGGGGATAATCATCAACGAAAAAAAGATTATAACGATAACCACCATAAGATAATTCAAGCGACAACTTTTATTCAAAGAACAATCCACACAATTTGGTATTATTGATTTGCTTAAGACAGGAAAAGCTTTATTTTGAACTAAATGACGAAGAATACGAGGACTTGGATGCCCAAGTCGCTTGGGCCAAACTGCTAGCGTGGATGTCTTCCTTACCATTCCAGTGAGAACAATAGGAGATGAGCTACAATTGAAACGAGACTTGAGTTGAAAAAGAGACCCTTTAAGTGGTCCTTGACATAGAAGTTTCCCCGTGCAATGATCCTTTATGCAAAAGCCATCACGATGAAAAAGAAAGACACAATCATGATCACTAGCAAGATGTGAGACTGACAGAAGATTAGCTTGAATATTTGGCAGATATAAAATATCCTTCAACAAGAAAGTGAACAAGATATAGACAAATGCAAATCACCAATGCTATGAATAGGTAAGGTATTACCATTTGCAACTGTAACCTGCTCAGGACCATTGTAGTCATGTCGATTGGTCAGTGCAGACGCATCTAACAGTCATGTGATTTGTTGCTCGTGTTGGGGAACCAAGTTGAATCATCAACCTCAGAAGGGAAGTTCATGGCTGAAAATGCAACAGGTAGATCATCAGGTTGATAGGAGTAGTTACGGTGTTGGCGGCATTTGAGTGCACCATGCCCAACTTTGTTGCAAATCTGGCAAACAATAGGAGAGTTTGTGCCTGTATCAGTATTTGGACTGGGCCCAGATCTGGCTGTGTTTGAGCCATGATTTGCACTTGTGGATCCACCTCGATTGTTATTGTTTCCGCGGCACCGTCCTCGATTGTTGTGACTGTTGTGCACGTGTGTGCAAAGGCAACCAAGATCAACCAATCACCACACAAGAAGGCAAGAAGATTTACGTGGTTCGGCAAAGATGCCTACGTCCACGGGAAACCAATTTCCACTAGGTTCTCCTCCAATCTGTGAAACCACAGCCTTGGAATCTCAACCACTCTCAGCCTCTCTGACTGACTGACTCTTTAGGGTTACAGATTACATCATATATATAACCAGTACATCCTTATCCCCCAAGAACTCTATCTCAAGAAAAAGGAAAGTCCTAACCCATTAGAAAACTACTATTTAACAAAATAGGAAATTCCTAATATCATTAGGAAACCACCCCAGATATAGAACCCAATCATGGTCTGGACCCACATGGCCAACAATCTCCCCCTCCATACCATGGGGAAGATGCCCTGAACCCCTTACTGGGAGTTCAGTCCGGCCAACTCTGAACACAGCTCCAGCTTTCTCTTAGACACAACCTTGGTCATCATGTCCGAGGGATTATTGTCCGAATGAATCTTTTCCAGCTTCATGAAGTTCTTCTCGATCACCTCACGAATCCAATGGTACTTGATATCAACGTGCTTCATGCGGCCATGATATGTAGCATTCTCACTGAAATCCATAGCACTCTGACTATCACAGTAAACTACATATTCTTCTTGCTTCAAACCTAGTTCTTGAAGGAATCTCTTCAACCAAAGCATCTCTCTTCCTGCTTCATTAGTAGCTATGTATTTTGCTTCAGTTGTAGACTGTGCTGTACACTTCTGTAACTTTGATTGTCAGGAAATAGCTCCCCCTACAAAAGTAAACAGATAACCAGAAGTCGACAACCGACGATCAAGATCGCTTGCAAAATCAGCATTAGTATAACCTTCCATGACTGGTTTTGAGCCTCCGAAACATAAGCACACCTTGGAAGTACCTCTCAAATACCTAAAGATCCACTTCACTGCTTCCCAATGCTCTTTTCCAGGGTTTGCGAGAAATCTACTCACTAAACTCATAGCATGAGCAATGTCTGGCCGTGTACAAACCATGGCATACATGAGACTCCCCACAGCAGAGGAGTAAGGAACACATGCCATCTGTTCCTTTTCATCATCTGTAGTAAGATACAAGCGCTTGCTTAGTTTGAAGTGACTGGCTAGAGGTATGCTAACTGGCTTAGCATTCTTCATGTTGAACCGTTCGAGAACTCGTTCAACATATTTCTCCTGTGACAACCACAGCTGCTTGGAACTCCTATCACGACGTATTTGCATGCCCAATATCGTTCGTGCGGGACCCAAGTCTTTCATGTCAAACGACTTTGACATCTCCTCTTTTAACTTGCAAATCAAACTTGCTATCCTGTCCAACTATCAGCATATCATCTACATATAAAAGAAGGATGATGAACCGACCATCGATAAATCGACGAACATAAACACAATGATCTGCAGCTGTCCTCCGGTACCCATGACTCAACATGAATGAATCAAACTTCTTGTACCACTGTCTCGGTGCTTGCTTCAGCCCGTAAAGACTCTTCTTCAACTTACAAACCATCTGTTCTTTTCCTTCTACTTCAAACCCCTCTGGCTGAGTCATGTAGATCTCTTCTTTCAAGTCACCGTGAAGAAACGCGGTCTTCACGTCCATCTGTTCAAGCTCAAGGTCCATGCTGGCGGCTAGACTCAAAACGATTCTGATAGAAGTCATTTTCACAACAGGAGAGAAAACATCACTGAAGTTGATACCCTTCATCTGTGCGAAGCCTTTTACCACTAACCGTGCTTTGTGCTTCACCAGTTTTCCATTCTCATCCTTTTTCAGCTTGAACACCCATTTGTTTTTCAGAACATTCCTATCTTTAGGAAGTTGCACCAGCTCATAAGTCTTGTTCTTCTTCAAAGAACTCATCTCATCCTGCATAGCCTTCATCCACTCATCTTTATCAGCATGAGTCATTGCTTCTCAGAAGCTAGCTGGCTCTCCCTCATCAGTAAGCAACACATATTCGGATGCAGGATACCTAGTTGATGGTTGACGCTCCAGTGTAGACCTCCTAACTTGAGGTTCCGTGGTTTCAATCTGAGGAGACTGCTGCTCCCCCTGCTCAACACCCTCATCATCTGGCAACCCCTGTGCCTCATCACGATCCGGATCGTTTTGTCCACCTTCTCCACCTGTAGTCTGCACCGGAGAAGGAGTCGGTGTGAGATCAACCACTCCATCAACTTTCTTAGAAGACTTATCAATCTTCTCAACATCTCCAAAGAACTGATCTTCATGGAAAACCACATCCCTACTTCTGATAAGTTTCCTCTTCTCTGGATCCCATAATCTGTAGCCAAACTCATCTCCACCATAACCAAGAAAGATGCAACTCACTGCCTTATCGTCCAACTTGGAACGCTGCTCCTTTGGTACATGTACAAATGCTTTACACCCAAACACCTTCAAATGTGAATAGGAAACATTTTTACCTGTCCATTTTCTCTCTGGAAGATCATAATTCAAAGGAACTGAGAAAGATCTGTTAATCAGATAAATGGCAGTCAGAACGGCTTCACCCCAGAATGACTTAGGCAACCGTGCTAATCTTATCATGCATCTCATCTTCTTAAGAATAGTGCGGTTCATTCTCTCTGCCATACCATTGTGCTGTGGAGTGCCAGGAACTGTCTTTTCATGTCGAATGCCATGCTTCAAGCAATAGCTTCTGAACTGGTTGGATGTGTACTCTCCTCCATTATTTGAACGGAGACACTTTAAGAGTTTACCTGTTTCTCTTTCAACCTGGACATGAAACTGTTGAAACATCTGGAATACTTGATTCTTTGATTTCAACGGATAAACCCAGACTTTCCTGGATGCATCATCGATAAACGTGACAAAGTACTTATTGCCACCCAATGATTCTACCTCTATGGGACCACAAACATCAGAATATACCAAATCCAACACATGTGATTTCAATTTTGATATCGAAGAGAAAGCAACCCTATGCTGTTTACCATATCAACAATAATCATAAGGGTCAAGGGATATACCTTTGGAGCAAGGAATTAAATCCTTCTTTGCCAACATCTGCAAGCCTTTCTCACTCATATGACCAAGCCTCTTATGCCACAGATTTAGAGAGGAATTGTCTTGAACTGCATTCAACGCATCTTTGCACAGCTTTACTTGTGTTTTATAAAGAGTATTACCTGCTGTACCTCTCACAATAACAAGAGACCCTTTAGTGAGCTTCCATCTGCCATCTCCGAAGTAATTCTCATAACCTGCAGGTCCAATGCAGTTCCGGAAATCAGATTCAACCGCAAATCAGGAACATGTCGCACATCTTTCAGCGTCATTGTGCAACCAATATCGGTTTTAATGTAGACATCACCGATACCAACAATATCTGAATGACTCGTGTTGCCCATCTTCACAGTACCAAAGTCGCCTGCTTTGTACGTCGTGAACATTTCCCTGCAGGGAGTAGCATGGTAGGATGCTGCTGTGTCAACAACCCACTCAACCTGACCATCTGCAACACTCAAACACTTATCATCATCGCCGGCGAGCACCACTACTTCCTGTTCCAAAGTAGCTGTAGTGTTATCATTGTCATTCTTCTTCTCATTGTTGGATCCTTTCTGTTCCTTCATGGCAAAACAATTTTTCCTGATGTGGCCCATCTTGCCACAGAAAAAGCATTTTACAGACTTTTTCTTGCTCTGTGATTTACTGCTAGACTTAGACTGTGATTCACCTCTAGACTTGCCACGACCCCCCTTTGGTCCTCTACTCTTACTCCTCCCCCTGTTCTCAGTAACAAAGGTCTGTGCATTATCTGTTCCTGCAGATTTCCGTCTTGTTTCTTCATTCTGTAGACTACTGGTAACCTGACTCATAGATAACACACCATCTGGAGTAGAATTGCTCAAGGAAACAACCAATGTCTCCCATGAATCTGGCAAAGAACTCAGAAGCAACAAAGCTTGCATCTCATCATCAAGGATCATCTTCATAGTGGCTAACTGATTTACCACACTTTGGAATTCATTGATGTGATCTTCGATCTGACCACCATCCTTGAATTTCATGTTCACAAGCTTTCTGATCAAGAAGGTTTTGTTCACCGAGGTCTTTTTATCATACATTGCTTCTAGCTTTTTCCAAAGGG
The DNA here is from genome assembly GCA_037013555.1 of Sextonia rubra. Taxonomy (NCBI): domain Eukaryota; kingdom Viridiplantae; phylum Streptophyta; class Magnoliopsida; order Laurales; family Lauraceae; genus Sextonia; species Sextonia rubra. The sequence goes on along the minus strand of JASUAD010000007.1, from coordinate 7,965,985 downwards.
TATTCGCATTGGTTTCATTAGACACGTGGTGAAATATACTGTTATCAACCTACTGTCTAATGTGACCAATCGCTTTTCTATGCAATTTGTTCCAATCAGCAACTTGCATATCTTTCGGTCGGGCACTATCCCCCTCAACGGGATCATGGAGGTCTTTACAATAGAGAATATCCTCCATCTTCGGTTTCCAGATCAACCAATTGGAATGGTTGAGCTTAACCATGGTAGTATTGATAGTATTGTTCTCCATCTTAATCAAATTAAGTAACAAGAAAAACAAACAACTAACATTGACCTCAACTCCGGTTGCGCTTTTTCTCCGGAGGCCTGGTCCGGCGACCAGCGGCGACGGGAGGCGGCGGCGACTGCGATGGCGTCGGCGATGGCTACGGCGGCGGGTAATCGGCAGGCGACGGTAAGTGCAGTTCGGTTCTTCTCTTGCGCAGATCCGAGAAATCCGGCAGAGCACGGCGATGGCTGTACACTTCTCTGCTCCGGTCCTCTTCCTCAGATCTGAGAAATCCGGTCTCCAACGAAGATCGTCCGCAACTGGAACCTTCTCCTTCTTCTTCTTCCCGGTTCCTCTGTTGCGGCAAACAGGGAACCCCGTGTGGCCTAGCAAGAGATCAACCTTGATCTCTCCTCTTCCCGTTGATCTTCCACGCACAATCAATCTCTCTGATACCACTTGTTGTGCGCGTGTGTGCAAAGGCAACCAAGATCAACCAATCACCACAGAAGAAGACAAGAAGATTTACGTGGTTCGGCAAAGATGCCTACGTCCACGGGAAACCAATTTCCACTAGGTTCTCCTCCAATCTGTGAAACCACAGCCTTGGAATCTCAACCACTCTCAGCCTCTCTGACTGACTGACTCTCTAGGGTTACAGATTACATCATATATATAACTAGTACATCCTTATCCCTTAAGAACTCTATCTCAAGAAAAAGGAAAGTCCTAACCCATTAGAAAACTATTATTTGACAAAATAGGAAATTCCTAATATCATTAGGAAACCACCCCAGATATAGAACCCAATCATGGTCTGGACCCACATGGCCAACAGTGACCATGGCTATTGGAACTAGCGGAGCCACGATTATTTGTAGTAAAAAGAGCGGTGGTGTAGCCGGATTGAGGTGGTTAGTGATATATCCCCAGTTGTTTTTTCACGATTGAGCAACATGAGATACAGATCTTCAAAAGCTGGAGGATCAGCCATAGCTTGGATGTTATTAACAACACATAATCGGGATTCAGCCCATCAAGAACACAGCCAATGATGTCCTCGTCAGTCATGGGCTGTTGGATAAGAGAAAGCTCATCACTGAGCATTTTGATCTTATCCATGTACTCCGTCTGTTGAAGAGCCCTTGCGCATGTTAGAGAGATCATTTTTGATCTGGTAGTAGCGAGCATTGATTTGGGATGTATAAGCACGTTCAAGTGCTTCCCATGTTGCATGAGCAGTTTTGTAATTGACAACTTCCGCAAAGACTGGTGGTGTCAATGTAGCATGACGATAGAATTTGATCCTTTTTCTTCCACTCCAAATAGGCTGGGTTGGGAACAATTTTGGAGTCAGCTGTGATTGTCTTCGCAGGTTCGGTATAAGTACTGTCAGCAAGAGGCAGAATGTCCGTTCCATATAGAATGGGAAGAAGCTGGCTCTTCCACAACATGTAGTTGTTTCTGTCAAGTATAATGGCAACTTGAGAGATATTTGGAAGAGTAGAAAGCAGAGCAGATGAAGGAATTGAGGAAGCCATGCTGAGAATGCATAAGAAATAGAGAGAGAAAAAAATAATAATAAAGTAAGATCAGTTGGATGATGACTGGTTCTCTGATACCAGGTAAGAATGAGATTTTAGTGTGAAAGTCCCTTGTGTCTATATTGTGTATTGAAGATGTATCTTTATAGAGTGCATTCATTGCATATTTGGAGAGATATCCTCTCAAGATTTAGGAACTTAAAATAAAGGTAAACTAGCTGTTGCAGATGGACAAATTCCCACTGATTGTGAGAATTTGAGAAATTTATGAATTCCATGATCTATGCAATCAATGATTTCTTGCTTTATAGATTTGGTAGGTCGGATATCTCAACACTAAGAACGATTCTTGGTTTCTTTATTGAAAGTAGGTTATGGAGAAAACATGTCATCTCCCTATAGCATTAAATCCAGGTTTGTGATGAAAAATATCCTGAAGCATTTGCTTGTAAATCATGTGCCTCTAGACCTACAACGGGGTTGGGTTTATATCTTGTATTCTGGTAATTTGACCAGGTTGGCTTATTGATTGACCAATGATTCGGTTTAGGATAATGGTATTTTAGTAATTGTATTAGTGTTTTCTTGGGGGTCAAGAAAGTGGAGATTGTATATTGTTTTAATCCAACTCTAGACTTAATAGATGAGAGGTGAGAGCTCTCTTCCCACGATTTTCGGAGAATGACCAACCATATATGGCAAGGGGGCTACGAGAGGAAGATAAAGACGTATGAAGAGTGAGTGAGCTAACTATTAGAGGATTGAGAATCCTTATTACGAGTTTCCCAATCTCTTATTAGTGAAATTGAGCATAACACTCATAACCCGTAGACGTAACCTTTATGGTGAACTATATAAAAATCTTTGTGTCGTGGTTGTATGCTTTTATTCTTTTTTGTGTGGTGCATGCAGTGATTGTTTGCCCGATTTTAATCTAACAAGTGCCATCAGAACCATAATAGAAGGAAACAAAGGAGTTAATTTGATTGGAAAAGCTGCTTGTTTTGTGGGGAGGGATTGGAGGTTTGTTCCTTCTTAAAGTAAATAACCCCAAGAACTCCTTGAATCCTTCTTTGCTATGTTCTTGGGTGCAATTTGAACATCATTTCTTATCATTTCATCTCTTTAATTCTCTTCTATTGTTTCTATTCTATTTGGTCATCACAAAACCATCACTAAAGATGAAGAGATTGAGAGAGAGAGAGAGAGAGAGAGAGAGAGAGAGAGAGAGAGAGAGAGAGAGAGAGAGAGAGAGCAGTGCTTTGCTTTGTAGTCTAGTGGTGACCCCAGATATTTGTTAGAGTGTGGTGGACCTAAAATGGGTAGTTTGTTTTGGGCGCAAATTCAAGATTGTCAAGTGGATTTTGGGGGCAAATTCATTATTTTTATGTGGATTATTTTGGAAGTTGACCATGATTTACATGTGTATTTTGGAAGTGGACCTAATTAAATCCGACAGCTGCGACTGCCCCTGAAACAATGTATGTAGGTTCACACCTGCTCAGCACCATGGATCTCATGGATAAGGTTAAGACTATCAAAAAATCGTGGTTAAGGCAAGTGGCATTTTTATATCTTTTATCATTATATTGTGAAAATGGAACTTTAAAAGATATTAATCCGCCCTTAAAAGTACAACTATGTCAATAGCTACAACATTGCTTTATATTTACACTTCATAAAATAGTGTTTATATACAAGAAGAAACTCTCTCCATTTTTCTTTTAAAGGATTACTTAAGTTTTGGCTAACTAAATAGGTAAGCATGGCCTATGGATGGTTTCAATTGTTAAACTGGAGGTTTTCTTGGCCATGAATAGTTAAAAAAAGGGCCCAATTGTTGTGTTTGTAGTAGAATGGGCGCCATACTCCCAAAAAATGATCAAACTAAATTAACTCAAAGTTTGCCCATCAAAGCTAATGTTCACTTAACATTCCCACCAGTATCTATGTATTAAATTCCCTTTACTAACCATTCATATCAAAACCACAAGGTATTAATAGATGCAACAATTGGGTGGAGCTTACTCCTCCATACTCCCCTTAGGTGGACTCCGATCGGCAATTTTTTTGGTGAAACGCATCTTTTTAAGCATTGAGAAGTTTCTCTTAAAATTTGAACTTGCGACTGGTTGGCTATGATACCATTTTAAGTTTCTTTAGCTAACCTTATTGTGTATGTGAGGAAGTGCGTAACTTGTGATTGACTAAACAAGCCACGCACAAAAAGAGATAAAGGATTTACGTGGTTTACCTAAACAGGGCTACATCTACGGGCACAGAGACAATCTTCTTTACTATAATAAGCAAAGTATATAGAGACTCTCATTCTCTTGCATCGTCTTTCCTACATGGTGTGGGAACACTACGGGCAAGAGAGCTTTAGCCTCTCTTTACAAGATCTAGAGTTACAGATTACACGATAGATATCCCTGCTTTCTTGGCCACTAAGAAAGCTTCGGTATAATTACCACAGTACCCCTGATCTTAAACTGATCCCTGGTTAAGCTAGTGGAGCCATTTGGTTAAATTGGAATACAAAACATAAACCCAACAAACTATTGCTACCTAAACCTTAAGGTTTTGGTAGCAATTGTGAATAAAGGAAATTTAATGCCATAAAGATTCAAGTAAAGCCGAAAGGCCACCCGCAAATGAATTACAAGAAAAATCCTTTAGGAATCTCACTCATCATCCTTGGTAAATTAAATCCTAACAGAATGATGATCCCTTCTACGTCTCCATTGTAGACTTTCCATTATTCACCTTCTCTTTCAATATAACCTCTTTATTGTTCATTTCTTGCAATTTAATATTTTGCAATCTATCCTTTTAAATTTTATTTTTGATCTTGCTTTTCCTCATTTCTATAGCGGTTGCTTGGCTAAAATGCGAAATAGAGGCAGATTGTGAGAGCTTTCTAAGGAGGCATAACATTGTGGCACGCAGTGGCAAGTGCTTTGGTGTTGGCTCTAAACTTGCTAGGATTAGTATGTTTGACAAAGAGGAAACATTTGATCTTTGGATTGAAAGACTACAGAAGATTAGGGTTGTAAATGGGTTTGCTCCGGTTCGGGTCCATGGTGGACCTAGAGTTGTTAAGGAGAGGATGGACCCAGAATTGGAATCGGAACCATGTATGTGGTAGGTCCAAGTTTGGATCCAGTTCTATATAGAGAATGCTTTAGAGAAAAAGCTAACTTTTAGAAAAAATTTTCAAGAATTGGGGTGATATGTTAGGTTTTGGATCCACGGGTTAGAACCAAGGTGGAGCCAGACCTGGAACCATTTAGGTTATGGGTTTAAAAATAGGATTCAGACCCAGATTCATTTACTTATCGGGACCTAGATAAGGACCGAGACCCAATTATTAACGGGTTGGAACCTTTGGGTAATCGTAGAATTGGGGACCAATTTACAGCCCTACTAGAGATGCAGTAACTAATAGATGTTTTTAGAGTCCTTAAGTAAGAAAGGGCCCGAAAGATGGGCTCAAGATGTCTGAGTTTGTAGGCTATTATGGATGAAAGGCATATGTTATTTTATTTTTAAAGAGGTTTTTATGAAGAAATCCCTCTCAAACTTGTGTTACACTGGTTAAAAACAAAATATTAAATAATGACATCGAAGGGCTTGAATTAACTTTCCGTATTTTTGTCGAGAAAATAACTATGGAGCCACTATAGCGTGAGTTAGCGAAATACCAGCCGTATATTATAAGAAGATAGTGAAAATGCTATGAAAGATTGTAAGGTGGTATCTAGTATATGATTCATGGACCCTTTTCATGATGTGAGTATCAAAGTTCCTCAGCTAACGTGCAGCAGAAATGCGTTTCAATATTCTCTATCAGGTGAAGCCCACTCCTTAATACTCTCCCTCAAGTGAAATTCAGTTGGTGCACTTTTGGCGATATGCAATTTTTTAGCACAGAGTCATTCCTTTAAGGATTCGAACTCGTGATCGGTTGGCTTTGGTATTATATTAAATTTTCTCAGCTAACTATTCATTTTAGAATCTCATGACATTAGTAGTTAGAGGCAATGGAAATACTTTTCAATATTCTCCATCTAGTGGAGCCCACTCATCAATAGTGAGAACTTTTTTGTGATGGATGGTCTGTTTTGTAGTTTATTAGGTTGGCTATGAAGGGTAAATGAAAAATATAACCATAGGGAACTACCTTATTGACGGGAAAGGGCCAGTAAGTATTGTTGAGAGTTTGGAGGGGCTTCATAGTTGTTCAAATCCTAGCTTTTAGATAATTAGGCGCATGATCAGTCCATAGGCCTATAGAACTTGGATAATGAGTAAATTGATGATGGGGTGAGTGTAGTGGGCCCACCCCATAGGTGGGGCCTTGAGAATTCTATTGTTAACAAAAGGCTATTCTATTGGAAGACAGAGGGTGGTTTTCTTCATCAGTGGGTTCATTTGGACTGTAAATGGATTGAATCTAGTCAAATCCAAACACAAACTTGATCACATTCAGTCGGATATATCTTCCATTGGGTCCAATCTTTATATATAATTTGGAATATATTCAGACCTAATCATGTTTAGAGCTCGTTCTTGATTCAAACATTAATGTTTTAAGACTCAATTTGACTTGATGGATTTAACAAAGACTCAATTTGACTTGATGGATTTAACTAAGGCTAGTAGGTCATTGTGTCTAGGTTCGCACTCAACTTTGACTATGTACTCGGCTAGACCCACTCAATGGTGTGAGGTTGAGTCTTCAAAGTTAATGAAGTTTGATCTCTGCTATTTGTATTGGGTTTAGTTATATGTAGAGTGCAAACCAACCCATTTAGAGCTCCTAGGCCATTGTGATACTATGGGATACTTGATGTAGAACAATTTGTAGAAGACTTTCTTGAGCAAGAAGTCAATATGGAAGGCTAAATCTGTAGCAGCTATGGGAAAGATTGGCTAGCTAAGACCGATTCAAATGAATTGGTTAGATTGGCTGTTAGCCACATGGGATGTTTGTTACAGTCAAAGAACACTTATCAATTGTGAATATTGCTTGATAAACACATGTATCACATCATACTCAATAGAACTTGTTAGGTCTTCTATATATACTCGATATAGACTTGTATATTGTATTTAAGAGAAAAACATTACTAAACAGAATTCTATTTTGGTCTCAGAGTTTGCACTCTACTAATGGCATCATCATCCACCATGAGTTCCCTGTCACAAAAGCATCCATACCCATCCACATTGAATGTCGGCCACTTTGTGTCTATTAAATTGACACAAACTAATTTTCCCCTTCGGAAGATTCATATCATGGGTCTCATAGAAAGCTAGGATATGCTTAGATTGATTGATGGTTAGTCTTCAATACCTATGCAATTTCTCTTAATCCCAAAAGCTAAAGGTGCGAGTGGGGCGAGCAAAACACTGAATCCAGATTATGTTGCATGGAGGCATTCAGATCGTTCACTCCGAGGATGGATTACTGGAACCCTTTCTGAGGAAGTTCTTGGTATGATGGTAGGTCTTGATACTGCCATAGACGTATGGAAAACTTTAGAAGATTCCTTCGCTCGTGACTCACAAGAAAGGGAATTTTATTTGTCTCAAAAACTTCAAATGCATCATAAGGGAACATCCTCAATCAATGATTATATACGCTCATTTAAAGAAATTTGTGATGAATTAGCAGCAAATGGAAAGCCTGTAAATGACAAAAACAAAGTGTTTATATTTCTAAATGGGCTTAGCCAAGGCTATGAATTGCTAGTCACAACAATGATGAAGCCCCTATTCCCTCATACAAGGAGATTGTACATCTTCTGCAGAGTCATGATACTATGAAGATTCTTCATAGTCATGAGGGATATGGTGTGCCTAACCACAACGTTGCCCTTATTGGGCAATACCAAGGTGTGAACAAGAAAAACAAATGTCATGACTCTTTATTTCAAAAGAAAGACAACACCTTGCCAAGGGTGAGTTCATAGAAAAATTACAGACAAACGTACCAAATCACCAATTAGTGTGAAATGACAAAAGGAAGGGTGTCATCTGTCAAATTTGTAACAAAACAAATCATGTTGCTTCGAAGTGTCAGAACAGATTTAATCATGCAATTTAGCTTGTAGACATCCCCAAGCCTTAGCAGCAATTTGTGGGGTCCTCTAGAATGGATCAATACAATCAAACTCAACTATATGTGTGCAAATAATCAACTACGCAGCGGAGATAAATCAAACACAAGCACACACCACAAGACAACACGATTTTTTACGTGGAAATCCAAACGTGGAAAAAATCACGAGTCCATACTACACCAATAATCAAGCATAATGAGTCATACTACAGTTACAAGAGATATACTTACAACTCTTATTCAGCTCTCATGCAACCTAAAGACTTGTGATTCTCATTGCACAGCATCCCATTGTAATGACTTCCTACCATCCTCCGTTATAGATCTAAGCACTTAGATGCCTTTTAGATGTCGTGCTTGAATTCTTAGAATAATCTTCTACATTTAGAAGACAATCTTCTACAAAGAGATGTAGAAAACAAGAATCTATAGAGCCAAGCTTCAGCCCTTCAACTCTACAATGAAAATCTCTAGAGAAAATGATTTCTAATAAATAATCTCTATTTAGAACAATGAGATTTGTACTTAAGTTTGAGAGAAAACCCCTTTATATAGCCTCAAATTCATGCCTCATAAGTATATTCCAATCAAGAAAGGAGTTGGCACCAAACATGAAAGATTCACTTAAAATCGAAATAGAAATTTACAAGTCGGTGAGGTTTCTGCATAGGTTAGATAGATTGGGTAGTGGTTCAATTGATCGAATTGGGCCATTGCCTTTTATCTGATCGATCGGATATATGCTCGGTCAATTGGGGGACCCACTTCGATTTTTCTGAACTTTCTTCGATTTAGATTGTCTAAGACTTTGCATCTTTTTCAAATTCCTAGTCTAAAAATAAATAGAAATAAGACTTCAACTAGGACTTAAGTTTTGTCTAATCCATGAATTTAGCTAATCATATAAAATTCCTATTCAATATCTTCCTTTGGAATTCATGTTCAAAACTTCCTAGATTAATACAAGTTGATCTCCCGAAACAAAACCTAAAATGTATTGAATTTTCACTAGTAAAAATACCATCAGTGCACTTGTAAATCTGTAATATCTCTGAACATCTGAATTTTCAGTATCTTGATTTTAAATTGTCTCCCCTTGAATGCAATATCGCCCTCTTTTGTCCATAATTGACAATGCTATTGATCAATCATGCAACAGATTATCAATCAGATTCCAGCAAAGCTCTCTCTTTAATAGTAATTGTAAGGTCCTGAATCCCACTAAACTTGATTTACGTTAATTAAGCTCATTCTATAGTAATTGAACTCGATTGAGGCTAATTCAATCCAATAGTTAGCGGGGTTGGGCCTCGAATAGGGAGTTGGGCGGAGTTCGGCCCCACTTCAGTAGTTAAGGGCCTTTTCGTAATTTGTCCTCGCACCTCTTGGACACCCCATTCTTTTCCTTAAGTGTAACTTTACGCGTGGATCATCTTTCCTGTTGGGTCCGACTTGATCCGGACTTATCTTGGCTTAATTGAGGTGCATTTGACTTAAATTGGAATTCCTAGAAAAAGGATGGACTTGCATGTAATTTCAGGAAAAGTTATGTTTAAAAAGAAAAACTCAACGTACCTTCTCCTCCTTCTCTCGTGTAACTGTTGGAGCCCTCTTTCTGCTAGATTTCTCCTCCTCTTCTTCGTGCAATCGAAGTGCCCGGGAGTGTGCATGCATAGAGAGTGGCCTCCTACGACCTTCTTCTTCCTTGATCTCCCTTTTCTTTACACTTTCTGTCCAAGCTACAGCAATATAAGAGACCCATTTCATCCAGAGACTTTCCCTGAGCACCCAGCTAGATAAGGGGTTTGAGAGGGTTAGTATTGTTGGAAAAGGCAAGTATTCAGCTATATGTGTTGCATGCATGATTAAGTATGGATATCTACTTGCATTTCCCAAATTTTCATCAATTTCCTTTCCTTTCATTGTTTTTAATTGATGTGAATGCAGTTAGAATGATAAAGATGGGAATGGAGGTTGTTGGAGTACAGAACACCTTGATTGGTTGCTACTAGTAAGCCATAAAACCCCCTCCCAGTATAGGTTCTGTACTGACTGAAATCGGAATTGAGCTACAGAACTGTATTCGGGTTTCTGAAGCTTACGGTGAAACTACGGCTAAGCCGCAAGCATCTATGGCTCAAAGTCCAGAGAGCATCAAAACGTGATTTTGTACTACGGCTCATCTACGGCTATGCCGTGGATTTCACTACGGCTAAGCCGTACCCAGCCCGTACCTTAGCCGTAGGTCTTCCTACGGCGAACTTTCCAGAGAGCTCATGGAACTCAGTTTCTTCTACGGCTTGCACACGGCTGCACCGTGGAATACACTACAGTTAAACCGTAACCTCCCCGTACCCTAGCCGTAGGCTTAGCACAGTTAAGCCGTAGGCCAACATACGGTTGGGCCGTAATTGCGCATGAAAAATTCGGAAGAATCTGACCCACTCGGCTAAGCCGTAGCCTTGCATACGGCTAAGCCGTAAAAACCCAGCAAAAGGGGATGTTAGGGACTCTCAATGATGTTGTAGGACCTTAGTATTGGCACCTTTTATACCACTACAGAGGCCCAATGGTAAGTACATGTTGGGGAGAAAGAATGATTCCCGGAGGGTCTCCCAATGGCAAGTCATGGATGTTGACATAAGAAGGGTGTCCCGTATGCACAAGGCAATACCAAGACACGGTAACACAACGACATTGAACGTCTTATGTGTACATCGTGTTGAATGCCCTTGGGGATTATAGGTGTGAAGGTAGGAATTCCTTGGACTCACTTAAGCTGAATGCATCTATATTGTTATGATATATCACCTTCAACATGAATTACTTCTTTTAGTAAAACCCTGAGGCAAATTCAGACCTGAGCTTCTATTGAGTGAGTGTCTGACAAGCCAGAGCTTCTAATGAGTGCGAGCTTGTTAGCTAAGGGTATGATATGATTGATACGATTGGATATGGGTCGGCACCACTCAGCTTACGCCCTTTTGGGCATACGTTATGTATGTCACCACTACAGGAGGTTTACGGAGGAGTAGTCGGCACTCCTCGGGAAGCTAGTCTAATCCCCTAGCGACCCATACGATATGTGTATGCTCCCTTTTGGGAGAATAGAGTGTTGTGGTTGCCAATCAGTATGTATGCCATTTAAGTTGTAATTTCTCACTTATGCATCATGTCCAGTGATTATTCTTATTCATATATTATGTTATACTTGTTTCATATGCCTCAGTACTTGCTTAACCGTCGTGTTAATTGTGTTACTCTTGGTATTGCAGGCCCAGAGACCGGTCCCAACGCGGACACTGACCCGCACCTGGAGGGTACCTCAACGGTACCTCGGGATGTAGATGAATGGAAAGATAGCGACGTCTTTTACTAGCCATCCCACGGAGCGCGACTATATTCAGGAGATATCATTTTTATGTTTGGGGCCCCTTTTGTATCAAACACTTAAACAGTCTTCTTGGGAATGTATTTAAAGACTTTAACACTATTATATGTATATATAGATATGTTTACTTTTGAAAGTTAACAGATAATGAACTCGTGTGCTCTTGATAATTACAGAGTATTTTACAGGATTTCGTTTATGATAAATTACGTTTGTATGTGTGACAGCATACCTCACACGTTCTTGTGGAATCTCCCTTATAGGAATTTGTGCATAATTCTGCAGGGCACGAATTTCTACGGGATTACGTATTCATGCCCTGGGGGCCTACTCAAATCCCCAATTCCCGGGATCGGGGCGTGACAGTAACTGTCACAACCTGAGCCCAGGAGATCGTGGGTTAGCAAAAACCTAACCAGCGACACACGCACTCCCGGGCATATACACTTAGACCCGGTCTAGATGCACACGCACAAGGGAAAACACACATGCAACACAAGTATGCGGAAGCTACAAATATCAACATGTGACACAAGACACACAAGAAACAAAAGGAATGATATCCAAAAACTGACATAAAGGTCTGAACATAGAAATCGGGATCTAATCACGATGTATGGAACATGAGTACAATCAATGACATGAAAAGAAAGAAAGCAATATGCATGCATCCAGAGAATAGTCGCGCTCTGGTGGAGTGATAATACACACTCCGCAACCTGAAGAGACAGCTGGAGTCTCCCCTACAAACTAACGACCGACAGGAACAAGGTCGAGGGTACCTGAGCCTGCAACACCAAGGATAACTCATTAATACGACGATTCAGCAAAGTATAAGCAGTAACAAGTTAACACATGTGGTCTCTAATAGAATAAAAGACATAAATAATAATAACATGTCAATGCAGTAGTCTAGGCAGTTGTGCATTCAAATTAACATATGCTCCATGAATCAATGTGTAAGTACAAACTAAGTGGCTACTGTAACACTTCGATCCGCTTTGAGCCAGTTTAGTGGCTCATTAGTGTGTTTTTGTGTTGGTTAATTTTTTTGGACTTGGTTTTGGGTCATGGATAGGTAGTTGAGTAGCCTTTGACCTGGGATAGGTAGTTCTAAGCCCTTTTTCGTAATTTCGCTATTGCTTTGTATGCATCATATTTGCATCATCTTGGTGTCAGCACGTGTATTTTATTGAGCTCGTTATTTTCCGTAACAGTCTCAGACTCATTCGGAGTCAATTAGAGGAGTTGGACCTTTGTGTGACTTGAATTGCAATTAGCCTAAACTTGACAAACCTTATTTTAAACTCCAAAACTATATATATGAGTCATCAGCCAGATGTCTTCTCTCCCTGCTCATTTCCTTCAACGTGCATGTAAGAAAACTCCAGGAAAGCTCCATGTTCATTTTCTGTCTTCTCTTCTCTTCACTTCTCTCCTTCCCTCTTGATTAGCATTGGATTTTCCACCCAGTTTGAGTGGGTTCTCTCTCTCTCTTTCTCTGTCTGTGCTTTGAGGTAAGTGGGTTTTGATTTCTTCCTCTCCAATTGGATTTCTCTTCCAAGCTCTGTATCTCTCATACATCTCATGCATGGGTTGTTCTCTGATTTGCTTGGGTTTTTAGTTAGATTGGAGCTTGATCTCAGTGGATTTGCTAAAGCTTTGAGGCAAGTATAAGTACAGGATTGTTTAACACATATGGGTATATTGTTTGATTGCTATGATTCTCTTGTTTTTATATGCTTGGCATGATCTACAGCCTAATCCTATCACTTTTGATTCATTGGAGTTTGTTTTGCTCAATTTGCACATGATTTTCCAGTTTCTGTAACTATCTAGATTCGTTTCCTGTATTGTACGGCTAAGCCGTAATTTTGTACGGCTCAAATTCCAGAGACTTGATATTTGAATTTTGTTCTACGGCTAGGTTACAGCTGAACCGTAATTTGTTCTACGGCTGAGCTGTAAGCTAGCCGTGACCTAGCCGTGAATTAATACTCTGATCAGTCGAAACTTTCTGATTCCAGTACTCCTACTGTAAAGCTACGACTAAGCCGTGGATTGGTATATGGCTAAGCCGTGGACTCTACCGTAGCTCAACCGTAAAAGGTATCAGATTAGAGGTGGAAGATGACCAGTTTAGCCGTGTTCTAAAGGAAACCATGGCTAAGCTGTTGTGCATCTTACGGCTAGGCCGTAAGATGTATACGGCTAAGCCGTAGGTAAGATGTATACAGCTAAGCCGTAGGTCTCCCATGGCTAAACCGTAAGACCTGGAAAATCTAAAATTAAACTTAGGATAATGGTGTGACTTTGTAGGGCTAAAAGACAGGTTAACCATACATGTAAATCGGCCTAATGGATTCTTTGGAACGCATGAATAGGCTGTGACTTATTCATGTGAGCGTTGATTTACTGTTAAGCACCTCCCCATGGGTCTTGGTTTAAGGGACTTCGGTGTACGTGATGATTATATTGCAACACTTTGATGGCAACGGTGCATCGAATAACTTAAAACTATACCAACATGCACGGTTAGTGACAGTGAACAACTAGATTAGAGTTGGCTTGTAATCCTCCTTGATTCCGCATTAATCTGAGATGCATTGCTATAGGTTACAGTTTTGCCCTCTATTATGCTGATCTATGTTTATGCATTCCGAGATCATTTTGTTTCGTTCTGTATATTTACTTTATTCTTCGCTCTGTACTCTGCTTTGATCTATGCTGTGCTTTGTCTTAATTTCCGCTATGCTCTGTATATATTTGATTCAGTGGGTATTCCCTGGTGGCTCTGCCCAAAGATTAAAACGTGCGGATAAGATCGGGCCAGTGTCGTCCGTGAGTCCAAAGTGGATAATCTCCCCTTTTTCTTTTGATTTAGTTGATTGGTATCAGTCTGGCTCTACTCAGCCTCAGCCTTAGGATACTCGACGGGGTTAACTTTGGCTTGGTTCTCTGTGCTTTGTATCGCTGCAGCATAGCTTTGTCTTGGGACCCCAGAACTTAGGAACCCGAGACCCACTTGTACCCTTGCCTAAGTCAGTGGTGTTCTCATCTGTTTGCTTTGTCTGCTCTCTATGTGAGAGAATATGGCCAACATAGTAGCCACCTAGTTTAGTATTTCTATGCTTTGATTCTTTTATCATGTTTTACTTCTATGCACGATTTGCTTAGTGTACAAAAATGAAACCCTGTACTTAATCTTCTGTCCTTATTCAATTAGATACGATGAGTGTTAAGTCCCTGTTACTTATATTTGCTGGATCGTTGTATTCATGGTGTTGTCTGTGGTGTTGCAGGCACAGATCCCGTGTTCGGCACCCTGGCGGTCGATGAGATTGCAGGGTAGGACTTCGTAGAGGCTCCCACCGGTCTGGCAGAGTGGGTTTGATCCCTTCTGCCGAGTGCGTACATGCATATGATCAGCCGTCTATTTGTTTTGGTTTTTGGAGATTTTGTATTTTATCACTTTGGCCTTTGTCACTCTTGTATTTATTTTGTATATCATGATTTTGATGTATTTCGGTGTGTATTCAGACTCGTATTTGGTTTATTGCCATTTTTAGCTTCCGCTATTTCTTTTGTTGCTTGCTATGATATGTACAGCTTCCGCGTACGCTTAGTTCGCACGTGTTAAATCCCTTGTGTGTGTGCATCTGAACTGGGTTTGGATGTACGTGCACGGGAGTACGTGTGTCACTGGTTTGGCTTTTCGCTAACCCCCGATTTCTGGGCTTGGGTTGTGACAGCTACTGCGCACGCCATATGCTCCCAAAGTAGGGATCTTGTAAACGTGCTGAGAACACCATGGGCCAGATGGGTCTCGGGTTCCTGGGGTCCGAATTCCCCAAGACATGTCCTTCTGCAGTAAGGTAATACAAACTATATCAAAGTCACCCCGTCGGGATCCTAAGGCTGATGCTCAGTAGTGGCGGACCATATCGAATCAATCAATATAAGAACATGCATAACTTATCATAACGTGCATCATAACGTGTATATCATACTGTGTGCATAACCTGACGTGCATGTCTTGTTAGGCAGATATCAAGCAGATGTAAGAGATCATACGAGTTCAACTAATCAACAACCACATCAAACTGAACAGATCAAACAAACAATATAATAGATGCCAACAGAGTAGAAAGCATGAAGGTAACCAAGGATGAAGGCATCTTAACTCATGTGCATCAAATAGTAAGATCAAACATGCAAGACCGCTGTTCCACCCGGGATTGACCATGGACAGAGCTAGGAATATCCAATCGTGTGCCCTAACGCAGAACGCGTATAAGAGGGCAAGAACTGAAGTCAATATGCCATGCAATCAGATTATCTTCAGGAATCATGATTTTTTACTAGCCAATCCTATTCTAGTCATCCAGTGTTTTTAACTGTGCATGATGATGTAGTTTTAAGTTGTCCGATGCACCATTGTCTAGTGTTGCATGAATCCGAAGGTGCACCGAAGTCCCTTAAACCAACACCCATGGGGAGGTGCTAAACAACCAGATAACGTGTATGAATGATTTGCAGCCCTCGAGATCATTCATGTCATACATTCAAACCATTGGGCAAGTCTAAGTGATCTACATTCTATCATGAAGGCCATATCAGTCTCTTTTTTGCGCCTATCCTTGTTCTTCATGTTTCAGGGGTGATACGGTTTAGCCGTAGGCATTTTACGGCGTAGCCATAATCTGCACTACGGCTCCACCGCGGTTCCCTTTACTGTTCATCCACAATTATGGTTTACCCATAATTTGTTCTACGGCTTAGCCGTGTGCTGTTCTACGGCTTAGCCGTGGCTGGACCGTAGAAGGTCTGTCAATTTCTTGCTTTCAGTTACTTCAGAAAAAGGCACTTTGTACTGATCTACGGTTGGGTCATGGCTGAGATACGGCTTAACCGTAGGACAATATACGGCTCCTGGCTGTAGAGGAAAACTGGGTTTTTCCCTCTCTGGACTTTAAGCCGAAGGTGACTTACGGCTTAGCCGTGGTACACACGGAAATCTTTTCTGAACTGATTACAGAAACACTGAAACGTAGACAAACAGACTGAAACACATGTAATAAAGGAAAACAAACACAGGATGGACTGTAAACATCATTCATAAGCAAGAATACTCAACTTAATCACAATCAAACACATATTCACATGGTTTAGCCAAGTTATACTTATACTTGCCTCAAATGGGGTCTAACACACTCTTTGTTGTCCTTGGACTCAATTCACACTACCAACAAGCTTCTAATCGCCATGCATGCAAAGAAAGAAGAAAAGAGAACTATAAGTACAGTACCAAGCGATCATGAGAACAAGAGGAAGAAGGAAGAGAATAAGCACAGCAAGAAACTCAAGCTCACCTCCAATCACACGAGGGATGCTCAAACATGGACGTGCACAACTTCCTTCCCCAGCTAGATCAACGAAAAAAAAGGAGGAACAAGCAGCAGAAGAAGACTCCTGAGAGAGAGAAACAGAACAGTGAGAGAGAGAAGGAGAAGAAAAAGGTCAGTGGCTTATAAAGATAAACATAAAGCCAATTTGCAATAAGGTCCAAGCATTTAGGCTATTTCTAGTTTGAGTCATTAATAGGTCTAACGGAAACAATTGACATACTTAGCAAACGACGAAGTTACGAAAATCAACAAGCATAATAAAAGACACGCGTTAATACTAAGATGATGCATGAATGACGACATCGAACAAAATTGAATATTACGAAAAAGGGCTTATGTCTACCTAAATCAGGTTAAATTCAACCCAACTACCTATCCATAACCTGAAACCAACCAAAAACAAGAACAAAATACAATTCGCAACCAAATCATCAGGAATTAGCCGCTAATCCAGATCAAATCGGGTCGGGTTGTTACAGTAACTCCCCCTTAGTTGTATATTCGTAACAGCATTGGAGTTTGATCTTCTTAATCAGAATTTTTTTGCATGTGGCCACCCATACTTGTGTAGTTTAATTTGTCAGTATAATGTGAGCAAGTATAGTGGTAGATCAGACTTCCTAACCCAAATAGCTCTTGTCTTGACTTTTAACTTAGACAATTGTTTCTACAATTACTTATACTTTGGCAAAGCGTACAGTTTATTGCAATTTGGACGAATATGTCCTCTACCTCCTTAGTGATGAGAAGTGGATGTGCGTGCAGAACGTGACACATATTTTTTTTTTGGACTACTCCCTACATTATCAGCATGTGCAGCATGTGAAGTAGTAGGTGCTATAAAATTAAAAGTAAAACTTTTAACGAAAATCATTTTACTATTTGTCTTTGAAGTAAATGCACCACCATAGAATTAAGACCGTATTTGACATTAGGCAGCTTCTGCATACACAAGATGTCTTCAAGATATTTTGAATCAGTATTCATTTTATTTAGAGAAGCTTTTATAGAATCTAGCTCAAACAATGCAATTTTCAGTTTGCCAGTCAAGTCTTCCTTTTCAGCCTTAACAATTTTCAAATCTGTCTTCAAGGTTTCAAACTCTTGTTCAAACTTCTTAAAATTATCTTACAGTGAACCATATTTGTGATCTTTAGTGGTCAACTTATTAGCTATGCAGTTCTTCTGTCCTTCTAAGAGATGAACTTTTGATTTTGTATTTTTTAATTTTTTCTTAAGAGGCAAAATCTCTTATTTTCGTTTTAAAGTATCTTTTTCAAATAACCTGCTCATCTTCATAGATTTTTTTAGTAAAATTTCGTATTTTGCTTCTCAATCATCCTTGTCATTTGAGACTCCATTAGAATCATTCTCTTCAGCAGAACTAGCATCATATAGATAGATTTAGCCATAAACTTGCCATTCACAATATTAGATGGATCAGGCTTAAGATCTTTCTATTCTTCTGAAGAATCATCATCATCTTAAGTTTTCAGTGCTTTATGCTTAGGATTCTTTTTTTAGTTAGGATAGTCATTAGCAAAATGACAATAATCTTGACAATCAAAACACTTGATTCTTGTTAAAGTCGTCTTTTTCTTAGACTTCGATCCCTTCTACTTAGCTTTCTTAGCCTTTATGAGTTTTTGAAACTGATTCATTAACTTAGTTATATCATCATCAAAATCGAATCAGTTTTAATTCTCTTTTAAGTTTCTTCATTGTTTTTCTGAAAGTTCTCAAAGCTAAACTATTATTCTTCACTAATTTTCCCTTATGTTAACGGTTTTCTTTGAAATTCTAAAGATTTCTAACCTAGTGATTTACAGTAAGGGTTTTTAAGTTTTTATTCTCCTCAATACCATCTATCTTTGACTCAAGCTTTGAAATGAGAGACCTTATAATCTTCTTGATAATTTTACTTTCAGGGATTTTTCACTTAAGTTGAAAATTGAATTGACAAT
The DNA here is from genome assembly GCA_037013555.1 of Sextonia rubra. Classification (NCBI taxonomy): domain Eukaryota; kingdom Viridiplantae; phylum Streptophyta; class Magnoliopsida; order Laurales; family Lauraceae; genus Sextonia; species Sextonia rubra. The sequence goes on along the minus strand of JASUAD010000007.1, from coordinate 7,947,322 downwards.
GTCAATCAGCCTAGCATAGAACTGATTGAAGGTCTTATCTTCTTCCATTACAATAGTTTCAAAAGATTTATTTAACTTTTGCAACTTTGCTTGCTTGACAGTATTAGTACCCTCATATACACTTCACAAAACATCCCATGCTTCTTTTCCAATTTTGCATGCGGAAATCGAACGAAACTCATTAACAAACACTCCATTATACATATAATTAATGGCCTTATCATTGCAGTTAGAAGCATGCTTTTCATCCTTAGTTCATTGGGCTTTAGTTTTAGCAACTGTTTGCCCATTAGTAGTAATTATGGGTTTTGAATAACCATCATCAACAATATCCCGTACATCATCATCAATAAATTTAAGGAAACCAATCATCCTTTGCTTCTAATATGCATAATTTGAACCATCAAACAATGAAGGCTTCACGGTGGATGTGCCTTCTTGATTGAGCACTATTTTAGAAATCTTTTAGGATCAAAACACACGCAAATTGGGGCAACTTGGCTTTGATACCAATTGAAGGTTTTGGGGGTCCTTTAGAATGGATCAATACAATTAAACTCAACTATATGTGTGTAAATTATCAACTATGTAGCGGAAATAAATCAAACAAAAGCACACACCGCAAGAAGCAACGGTTTTTTACGTGGAAACCCAAATTTGAAAAAAATTACAATTTCGTACTAGACCAATAATCAAGCACAATGATTCATACTATAGTTACAAGAAATATACTCACAACTAGTGGTGTAAAAAAAAAAAACTTGAGAAACCATTAAATCGACAGAACCAAACTGACGGTTAATAACTGTGTTTCACTGTTGGGTTACGGTTATAGTTATTAAAATCGAAAAACCATTCTTCACTATTCGGTTTTGGTTTTTAGTCTCAACTCATGGTTATTAACCGAACCGAAGTGTAACATATAGTTCGATTAACCACACACGGTTAATCGAAACCAACTGTAACATACAGTTTCGTTTAACTATGTACAGTTAACTAAGCTGTTACATTACAAGTTATATTTTTAGATCAATTTCAACAGTTGATCTCTTATTATAGAACCTTCGCAACCGTCTGACATTTAAACCCTTTCTTTGTATGGTTAATCGTAATCGAACTGTCTCATATGGTTAACTGCAATTCGGTTTTGTTACGGTTTTTTAGGGTACGATTATGGTTACGGTTTTAAAAAACTAAAAACTGATAGTTCGGTTTAGTTTACGGTTTCTCTCGAACCCATGGTTAACCGAACCATTAGACCCTTACTCACAACTTTTATCTAATTTTCGTGCAACTTAAGGACTTATGATTCTCATTGCACAACATTCTGCTGCAATGACTCCTTACCATTCTCTGTTATGGATCCAAGCATCTAGACATCTTCTAGATGTTATGTTTGACTTTTCAAAACAATTTGTATTTGACTCTTCAAAAGAATCTTTTACGCTTAGAAGACGTTCTTTTACAAAGAGATGTAGAAGGCAAAAATCTTTGGAGCAAAGCTTTAGCCTTTTAACTTCCCAATGAAAAGCTTTAGAGTAAATAATCTTCAATAAGTATTCTTACTTAGAACAATGAGATATGTACTTAGGATTTAGAGAGAACCCTTTATATAGCCTCAAATTCGTGCGTTATAAGTATATTTCAATCAGGAAAGAAGTTGACACCAAACAAAAAAGATTCATTTAAAATCGGAATAGAAATTCGCAAGTCGTGGGGTTTCTGGGTAGGTTTGATCAATCAGGTGCCGGTCCGATTGATCGAATTGGGCCATTGCCTTTTATCCGATTAATTGGATATATGCTCAATCGATCGGGCGGCTCACTTCAATTTTTTTTTAATTTTCTTCGATTTAGCTTTTCAACTGGCACTTTGCAACTTGTTCAAACTCCTAGTTTAAAAACAAATAGAAATACAACTTCAACTAGAATTTTAACTTTGTCCATTCCATAAATTTAACCAATCTATAACTTCTAGGAGAAGAGCAGGAGAAAAGTGCTCAATTCTAATCCCCGGATGGCAGAAGATGAACAATCTCTCTGATGATGAAAACCTTTGCCGGTTTTTGGAGCCCGAGTTTCCTCATGAAGTGAGGAAGATGCATCGGTTTGTCGGCAACGCTGTCGCCGAATACCGTCACATTGTCTTGGGGACCGGTTCTATGCGGTTGTCGCAGGCTGCAATGTATGCTCCTTCTCCTCCAGACGCACCCGAGCCCGTGAATGTGGTGTCTGCAGTCCGATGCTAATCGGTGAGCTGCATAAACAGTTGCTTAAACACTGATTTGGAGTAATCCGGTTAGTCAGCATGTCCACTACTCTAGGCTGCCGTCCCCTTGATGGTTCACCTATCTGACTGTTTATGGCCTTAAAGAATCACCATCTGGCCATTCTTAACCACTCAGCAAACAGAATGGCTCGTGTTAAACAGGTGACCCGGAACTAGTTGGTTTACGTGCAGCATGGGGTTGGTGTGGGTTTGGGTAAATTTGGGTTTTGAGGTAGCAAACGGGTCATGTCGAGTCAAACCGAGTTGGGTCAAAATGGGTTTCTATAGGTTGAAGGTTTAACTCATATCAAACTTGCTTGTAAAATGTGTCAACTAACTTCAACCCAAACCCAGTTCAGGGCAACACTATGCAAGCCGCAGCCCACATTAAATGTGGGTCAACCCGCCATTTAACCCGACCCCACCTTTAAAATCTTGGCCCAACCCAATCTTTTAATACTGTAGAGATTAGGGTTATAAGTTGGGTTGTGAGATGAGGACTGTGGTTAGCTTTTTTATTTCAAAAATTAAGGAGATATTTGGGTTAAGTTGCAGCCAACAGTCCATTAGAAAAAAAAAAAAAAAAACAATACAAGCTTACCTTGTTCTATATCAAATACTCTATTTTGATTACCAAATATGCCAGCTGACCCTAATTAAACATACTTAAATAGATTAGGCGGGTTGTGGAGATCATCCAAGTTGATATTAACACGACTTGTCCATATCGAGTTGAGATTATATGATTAAATGCCCGGCAGTGACACTCACGGTCCGCCACATTATTGTCAGGAAGCTAGCATACACTGCTTATGTGAATGGTAATTTGTCCAATAGTGACATGGCGGACCGTGAGCAGTCCACTCATGATTACCATCAGGCTTTCACCTAGAGGATCCGGACTCATCCATATATGTTTTGGCTTGTTGATAAGGGGGAAGTAAGGGTCCGGTTAGCAGGTCTTGTCAGATTTTGCAGTCCCCATTTGGGCCAACTGACCAAAACTGATATGTTCCCAGCCCGGCAACTTCCCGACTGATGAGTACTTTAAATGCTATTTAAGCAAATGTCCTGGCCACCATATATACCTGTTGAACATTATAAATTTTAAATAGACAAGTTTGTTAAACTGATATGCTTTTCATGGTTTGGACCTACTGATTTTAATTATACCTGTTGTCTGTTGAGGTGGTTTAGATGGATCCTGTAAAAAAAAAAAAAAAAAAAATTCTGTAAATGTATGTAACCAAACCCATACTAGATTACATTTTGTTTGGATCTGGGTTTGGTTTTCATAGGATAGATTGCTTGAATCCCTTTTTTTTTTTTTTTGTTTGGCTCTTTTTAACTTACTTTATTTTGCAATTATGCACATTTATTGTTTCCTCCGAACAAGCCTAGTGAACATCTTTGGGGGCCTCTCTACTAAAATTTTTCATGTTCAAATGCATGTCCATTCTTTTTATGGGACATTACAAATTTTAACGCCGATATGGATTTGTTCCACTATATATGTATATATATATATATTTTTTTGATAAGAGATTTGTTCCACCTTAAGATTGAACTTGTACAAAGATATGAAAATAAGTAATGAAAGAATTCATGTATTTTAGACATCAGGACCGACTTTCCCAGACGTATCAACGGCAGATAGCCTATTTTAATCCAAACCATTAAAATCACGAGGTCCAAAATTTGAAGGACACTATCAGATAAAGTATAAAATATTTTTTAAAGTTCGAATTATAAAACTATGAAAAGTTTATCTTTCAACGGGATGTGGTTCAAACTTCAACACGTGGAGTCAATTTCATATCAAATTCCACCCAGTTTTTACGTAATCCAAGTCTAATTAATTAAATTCAGATGAAGACTTGTGCTTATTCAAAATACATAACTCAAATTATAATATATGAACAGGATAAGATCTGATTTTTTAATTAAGTGCCAATTTTGCAATTAATTGAAAAATTGGAACTCAATTTTAATGTTAAATTTGAATCAATTTTAACTTGATGGAGAGATTTTAAGGATTTGAGAGAAATTTTAAAATTTATCAATCTAAATAAAGAGGCATACGTAAAATGAGTTTCCTTTTAAAGAGTGCAACCTTTCATGGTCTCTAATTAATTAATCCATATTTAGATTTTTTTATCTTAAAGTGTTCATGGATATGCCAGCTAGAGCCTTTATTCAGCGAAGCCTGCTTTAGCCCGGCCGGCCCTAGACTTTAAGTTTGAGTACTCGGAGTTGGACTACTTAGTTAATACCCTCTAATAGACAGGCCGGGCTTGGAATGAAAGGTAAATAGACCAAGCATGTACTTGGGCCATACTTGGATTCTTTGGCAGGGCCCTTTTAATAAATGGGTCAGGCTTGGATTAAATGGTAGTAGATCAAGACCAAGCCCATCCCAACTATAAAGATAATTGGGAAAAACAGAAGAGGGGGAGAGGTATTGAACATGTAGCATTTCATTGAGACAGAAGCACTCAAACCAATTGAGATAAGGTCCGTAGATGTATAAAAGGGGCCTTTTTTTGGTAATAATGATAACTTAAGTTGGGCTCAGGCTTAATTTACCACACGTAGGTCAAGGTCCAACTCGGGTTCAGGCCAGACAGTTATGGCCCAATCTGGGTTGGTCCATAAGCTCAAAAGTTGAGTTGAGAATGGTCATTTCTTGGCCCAGCCTATGAACATCCTTATTCTCTAATGTCATGGGTAAAAAAAATCTTATCTAATGCTATATTAAAGAGTTTATCATTTGAACCTTTCATCCCTTATTCATGCAATCACATCAACGTATTTTTTTATATTTTAAATGGGGTTTTATTAAATCTACACTCTTTAATATCCCTTTAATCATCTAATTCAAATTAACAAAATGAGTAGAACACGAGGGCTCCCACAAGTACAATTGTAATTTCTTTTTATAGATGATCCTATCATATCTCTTCCATTTATTAATTCTTTTCTTTTTTTTATTTTTTAATGTAATTCTTTTTATCATAGTTCTGCTTGTTTATTTTTTCGGTTTTCATACGATCTTTTAGTTTTCGTGATGATAGGTTTTCATGGATTTATGTTTTTCCTTTTATTTTTTGGCTTCAATTTTGGATGAGGCATTGGATTTTCATAGATTTATTTGTTCCTAGTAAGCTATTTTGCTATTGGATTATGTATGGACATTTTTTTTTTATATTGTATTTTTGTAGTATTTTATCAAATTTTATTTGTTATTATGAATTTTTTTATTTCAAAAGAATGTTTAAAGTAAAATACTAATTTTATTTCAAAAAAACTAAATTTCTTTCATTTTGAAATCAATCAATTATTTTTTATTTTTATTAAAATTTAATTTGGATTAAAAATTTTAGAGGATTTTACCATAAAAATTTTAGAGGATTTTACCCTTTAGACTCCCTATAGATAAAAAAGGACTTAAAATATATGTAACTACAGCAGTGGTTCCATGAGCCCTTTTTGGTTTTTTTTTTTTTTTGTTTTGCTGAGCGGTGATAGTCCCTTTTATTTGTATATATGAGCTTATTCTTCTTCATTCCTCTTCCTCTTTTTTCCTTAATGATATGGTGACTTCATTATCTTTGACTTGGGTGCAAGTGAGAGCTTATTACTAAAACACCGTGGTATCATATATACCCATTTAGATACATCATCTTCCACATCTTTTCTTTTTCCTCTTTTCAATCTTAAGACCCTCTCGATTATTTCATCAAACACCCTACAGGCATATCCCAAGCTGTCACACTTTCTATACATGTCGTCTAAGTGCTCGATAAATAAACATCCCTCTTAGTCATTTTGTCAAACACTTTACGGGCATTACCCAAGTGTTCTAACTCATCATCATCTCATCTCATTTCTTTTGTATCGCTTTTCCTTACCATTCCAGTTTACAACATCTAAACAAACCTCAACTTCTAATGTTTTTCTTTTACCACCATTTTCAAATTCATCTATCATTACCATCCAACCACCATCACCAACGTGACCACTATCCAAAAACAAAGAGTTTTTTTTTTTTTTTTTGAATCTGACATGGGCGGTAATATCCCCGCTTAACTGTGAAGAAGAACAAAAAATGAGCAAGTGAGCGGGATATCATTGCTGGCCCAACACATGATTTTTTCATGAATATGATATGAGTGGCGATATCTCTGTTTAACTGTGAATAAGAAGAAAAAAATGAACAGATGAGCAGGGATATCGCTGCTGGCCAAGCACGTGATTTTACTTTTTGAGTTAAATGTCTATAAGGTGTTTGATGAAATGATTGAGAGGAATGCCGATTTATAGAGCACTTGGACAACATGTATGGAAAGTGTACAGCTTGGGACATGCCTGTATGGTGTTTGATGAAACAACTAAGAGGGACTTAAGATTGAAAAGGGAAAAAAGAAAATGAAAGAAAGAAAAAGGGATGTGGAAGATGATGTATTTAAATGGGTATATATGATACTGAGGTGTTTTGGTAATGAGGTCTTACTTGCACCTAAGTTGAAGACAATAAAATCATCATATTATGAAGGAAAAAGGAGGAGAAGGAAGGGGGAGGAAGGAGGATGAGGAAAAAGAAGTTCATATATGTGAGTGAGAGGGGATCTCGCAGCTCAGAAAAAAAAAAAAAACCAAAAAGTGCCCATGGGACCATTGCGGTGGTTATATATATTTTAAGTCCTTTTTTATCTATAAGAAGTCTAAGGGGATTTTTTTGGTAAAATCCTCAAAATCTTAATACCTTAATAATTATTTATTATTTTTAGTATTCATAATATTATAAATTATGTGTTGCTCGGGCAATGTTTTGCTAGTAAAAATGACTCTAATAGAACAAAAGGATAATTTTCTCATTTTTTCAACCATGGTTTTTATTCATATCCATATTGTACGTTTTTGTTTGGATCATATAACCAAATTTAAATTGTGCCAAAATATTTTATATAAATGTGTTTTTGATTTTTCCTAATCTGAAAAGTGTAAAAGCAACTTTTAAAAGCATGATACTTTCTTCCGCAGCACTGTTTCAATCTTTTATAAAGTTTAGGCTCTAAGATTTTAACGTGTGGATGAAACGGCAGTATACTTTGTGACATGATCGAGAAAGTGGGTCTATGTAAAACACGATTTTTTAATGTATTTCACTCATATTTTTCACACAAGTTTAATCTCATGATGGGCCAGCGCATATGGGCGTAAAATTTAGCCATAACCCATAAAATCAGAGGATGTGCATTTAGAAGGTATAAAGTTTTAATAGGCAGACCCCTTGTAGAGTTTAGTTCTAATGCTAAAGTTTGTTAAGAGAATAATTAAAAGGGCATGCCAAAAATAAAGGGAATAAAAATTGATAGTGGGAGCTTTAGATTTCTGTGACATTCTGGAGTTGTACCACACGTGAAAATAGAAGGGAAAATTTCAAATAAGGCTTCAAGGTTTTGCCATATTTAAAAAAAGACATAAGTTTCAAAAATTTTCAAATCAATCCCTAAGTTTTCCACAAAGTCTGCAATTAAAGACAACCGTCTATTTAAAAGTTTTTCATGGTCACTTTTTTCTCAAATTTCTAAAAATACCAAATCACTAATCATTTAAAGCCATTACTTGGTTTCTGCAGCCACCACATATAGCTGATCATCATGGGGACGCTAGTTGTTGTTGGTCATCATTAGGATGCTGGAGAAAGAAATAAGGAGAATGTAGAGGAACTGAATGGGAAATTTATTTTAATAAAGGGCGATTGGGTATTTTAAAAAAATTGAGAGAAAAAGTTATCGAAAAATACCTTTAAATGGACGGATGTTCTTAATTGAAAACTTTTTGAAAAACATAGAAACTAATCGGAAAAGTTTTGAAACTTGTGTCTTTATTTGAAATAAGGCAAAACATCAGGGCCTTATTTGAAAATTTCCTAAAAAAGAAACTGCCAAGCAAATTAGAGTCATTGGTTTCCTTTTTGTCAAAACATTTTTGTCCCCCTAGCACTAATAATTCCTCGGTTTCATAAATTCTTTATTTAAATGTAGAGCTCTATTATTAAATAACTTAGTCCCTAATTGGCTTCCCCTCGCAGTTATTTCAATCTGTGACCGAGTTCTTCAAGTCAGGATTGTATAAATGGGCGGGTGGTGCATACACTTACAATTCTGATGCCCCTGCCATTGAACTTGTTACATCTCCAGACAACCCTGATGGCTACCTCAAGAGTCAAGAAGGCAGTGGTTAACATGGCTGGTGGGAAGTTAGTCCACGATCTCGATCAATCACTATTGGCCACATTACACGCCCATAACAAAACCCACTGATCATGACCTCATGCTGTTTACAGTATCTAAATGCACAGGGCGGAAAGGAACCCGAGTTGGGTATGTTTTCCTTCTTCCACAAATAATAGTGTGGCTCACATTGGTGTTTCATTTCTTTTTTTTTTTTTTTCTTTTTTGGATTTTACAGATTATTTCCTCTTAATCATTGGTTCAAAGATATCAAATGATAAAAGCCCATAAAATGTCACTAGAGGTGCTTGACTCTAGTCCCTTTTTAGGTTTGACCCTCACGCTCTTACCCTTATCCCATAATATCATTGTACACATGGATGAAGAAATATTAATGAGAGTCAAGCAACTCCAGTGACATTTTTTGAACATTTGTTATTATCTACCGAATCCATATTTAAGGGGAAGTAATCTGTAAAAAAATTATTTTTTGGTATAATTCTTCTTTCATGGGTCTGGTCCATCAGGTGGGATTTAGTGAAGAACCCAGAGGTGGCTAGAGGAATGATGGAATTCATAGGGCTGTACACCATAGGAGTCTCAACTCCAAGTTGCTAATTAACTCCTGCATTTAGTTCGGGAAACTTATGGTGGTGGAGACCCTAGTCATGGAGAGCGATTCTTTTAAGTTTGGTCGCGACCTCATGACTGAGAGATTGAAGCGTCAGAGAGTCCGTGCAGAGGGGCCACTCACTTTAGCTTGCCAGAATATCCAACAAGCTTTCGCAACTTCCTCAAGGAAACAGCCACTGAATGTCCTTGAAAGACAAATAATTTAACCCAAAGTCCCTTCCTATTCTATTTAGCAGGAGTGCATGGCTTCCTTTAATTTTTACAAATATGTCGAAAGCTTCCTTCTTTTGCTGCCTTTTCTTCCTCCTTTAAGGAAAGTTTTTGTTACTGTTTTAAGGAAAGCTACGATTTTTTCCCTTATTATTATTATTATTATTATTATTATTTATTTATTTATTTATTTTTTGCCATTTTTACAGCAGCTGCTTGGCTAAAATGTGAAAAGGAGGTGTGGATTGTGAGAGCTTTCTGAGCAGGCACAAGATTGTGGCGCGCAGCGGCAAGTCTTTTGGTGCAGGCCCTGAATATTCTACGATTAGTATGCTTGATTGGGATGGGACATTTAATCTTCGACTTGAAAAACAAAGGGAGATACAGCAAGTGTTAAATATGTTTTAGAGTCCTCAAGTGAGAAAGTGCCACAAAGTTGGGCCTCAGGATGTCTATGTTTGTGGGCTATAAATGGATCAATGGCATATGTTCTTCAATTTTAGTGGATTTTTATGAAAAAAAAACGATCTTAAACATGTATTCCACTGATTAGTGACTCAATATTAAATAATGACATCAGATTTCCTTAATTGACTTTTCTTATTTTTATTTTTTTGGTAACCTAGCTAAGTGGGTTAGGACTCAAATGGAGAGCCCATACTCACGGGAAAAAAGCCCATAGATGCGGAACGAAAGCTCACAAAAGCGCAAAAGAAGTCCACAAAATTGGAAAAGAGGCCTGACATACCTAGGGTTAGAACTCTAAGTAGCCATGTAAGAAAAACCTTTTACCACTACAGTAAAAGGACAATTCTTTCTTATTGGGTAGTGGGGTTCTCCCCTTTTTTCACTTCTTATTGAATTACTGACCTTTCCAAAAAGAACAAGACAACGGTTCCCTTCTCCGTCATACATATAAAGTCTTGACTTGCAATCATAGAGATTTTTCATATGATTTGCGGATCCACCAAATATTTGGGATAGTCTATTGTATTTCATTTCGTTGACCAAGGTTTTTTTTTATAGAGGCTAAGTTATTAGACTACTTTTTCTATCTTTTATTAAACTTTTCTGTATTTTATTAAACTTCAGCTTGAATAACATATTGATGTGCCTGTTCTGGGATGTTTAATTTATATCATCCGTTTATCATGAAGCTCCTGCCATGTTTTTTGGGGCACTAAAGAAATATATACACAAAAGATGTATACCTCACCGCAAACTTAGATCATGTAGGACCTCGATTGAGGGACTGATGGTTTTTAATAACCTCTAAAACTGAAGAGTTCAAGGTTGCAATAAGATTTTTAGAGTGCAGTTTAATTAACAATTGTGGAAAAAAAATAAAAGGAATTGTAAATCAATCAACCACAAGAAGAGAGATACGCAATTTTTTACATGGAATCCCAACTTGGGAAAAAAGCACGATACCTATCACCTGGACTAACAGAAATTAAACATTATGAAATTGAACAGTTAGAAGATATTCATAATCCTTTCCCAGTTCGACTCAACCTAAGAAATGTAGTACTCTCACTTACCGACGATCACAGCATTCATCATTCCTCTGTTCTTTGTACTTGAATCAACACACCTTGAATCCGCAAGACGAACAAATCTTCTACGAGAGAGAAGATAATCTTCTACAAGGAAGTAGAGCAACAATCTCTAGAACTTAGTAGCGAGAAGAAGATCTTCTACAAGGAAGTAGAAGCAACAATCTACAAAACTCAGCAGCTTTAGTTCAACCCTCCAATGGATTCTCTAGAGAAGAAAATAGATCTCCAATATGTATCTTAGGTTCATAACAAGGAGATTGGACTTTTAGGGCTCTAACAAGTTGTCTTTAAATAGGCCTAAGTTTGTGGAAAACACTTAGGGTTTGAATAGAACACAATCAAGAAAGTCCCACTTGAAACAAGAAGGAATTCATGCAAGTCAGTTTCAGAAAACATGTGTTTCATTTGAACGAATTGGGCTTTGTTTGAACGAACAAAGTTTCTATCTAGCGCGAATTTGCACAGGCTCGTTCAAAAGAATTTTTTCTGGATTGAATCAGTTGACATTCATCAAACCTTCTGAGGTCATAACTTTATCATTTTAGCTTCGATTAATACAATTTTGGGCTCTACAGACATCCACTCAAAAAGAGTTTTCCACTGGTAGGTAGATTGCCCTTGTCCAACATATGGTTTCAGAGATATGATACCAAACAACTTCATTTAAGTAATCTGATGAAGCATGCACCAGTCCAAGCTAAAAAATAAAAATTAAAACTCTATTGGACCCTAAGTTTGGTCGAACCTATGAATTAGCCAACACTCAAATAATCCTAACAGGAACTAAGTCGGATTATTTATAATTACTTCCTAATTTTATGCATAATCTCCATACTTATAATGGGGGACGTGATAGGAATGATGCTTTGATGTCAATTCCCTTGTGGAGGTGAGTGCCCATACACCTTATTTATAACAATTAGATGAACCCATCCATAAATAAAAGTGGACATTAATTGGTTCCTTTACGTAGTTACATGGAGGTGTTAACAATCGAAGTGGGTCCATGTGCATTGGCATGTGGGTGGGTACCATTCCCAATAAAGTATGCCCCCAATTTGCTTTGCTCTCTGGCCTATTCTAATTTGGAACATTTCCTACTGATGCTCTTTCTTGTATCCTAAACTTACATTTAAAGTTCTACTTTCTCAACCGAAACTCATCTTGAATCAATGGAACTTTAGAAGGAATGATGCTTCGATATCCTATGAATACCTTGGTGGAGATGAGTGCTATTAGGACTATTGTATGTTGGCTAAATTAATGGATTAGACAAAACTCTAATTTTAGTCAAAGTTGTATTTCAATTTATTTCAGACTAGGAGTTTGAAGAAGTTAAAGAGTCCCAATAGAGTTAGAATGAAGGTATTTATATTAAAAATGTCATATCTCATAAACCAAGCATCGAATTGGGGTAACCTATCTACCAGTAGAAAAATATTTTCGAGTAGATATCCGTAGGATCTAAGATTATATCAATCGGAGCTAAAACGACAAAGTTATGGCCTAGGGAAGTTTGTAGAAATTGTATTGTTTAAAATTATAAAACTGTCATTGCTCGAATTTCTATTTCTATTTTAAGTGGAAATTTTCTGTTTTGTTCTAATTCCTATCTTGGTTAGATAATTATTACGAGATACGAAATTGGGGCTATAAAAAGGGGTTTTCTGTTAACTCTAAGACATCTATCTCTTTATTCTAAGTTGAGAATATAAATTGGAGATACCCTTTTTCTCTAAAACAACCATTGGAGATATTATTCTGAAGTTTTTAGTTCTAGAGATTTGTACTTCTATTTCCTTGTAGAGATTAACTTCTCTTATAGAAAGTTCGTTTACCTTACGGATTCAAGGTGGTTATTTCAAGTGCTGTTAACGGTGAATGGCTAGTAGTCAGCAAGAAAAACTGTAGTCCTTAGGTTGAGTTGTAACTGTAAAAGGGTCTGTCAGTAAATCTTGTAATTCCTTATTATAAGTCGTTTTTGTTGGTCTGAGGAGGACTCATAATTTTTTCCGAGTAAGGTTTTCTACGTAAAAATCTACGTGTCTTCTTTTTGTGATGTGTGATTGATTTATTTACTAGCTTTTTTTATTTTTCTACTGCATATATTTTAATTTGCAATCTAGAAATCTGGATCTGGGACATTCTTTTAAGTGCTCTACCATTATTTATAACACTTATGAACCCATCCATAAATAAAAGTGGACATTAATTGGTTGCTTTACAGATTTACATGGAAGTATTAGCAATTGAAGTGGGTCCATGTGCATTGGCATATGGGTGGGCTCCAACCCCAATAAGGTATGCCAAACACCCCCCACCCTTTTTGCTTTGGTCTGTGACTTATTCTAATTTGGGACATTTCCTACTGATGCTCATTCTTCCATCCTAGACTTACATGGAAGTAGTAGATTCTCAACTGGATCTTGTCTTGAATCAGAATATCCTAGTTCCGCTAAAGTAGGGAAAGAGAAGTCGTGCAATACCTTATGAGAAGTCGCACTTGAATAAAAGTTCTCCAGGTGATCATGATTTAGTTATTGACTATTTTGTGTAAGTTTTGCCTCATGTGTAAATTTTGTGGGTATCATTCCAATCCCTTCCCATTCATCCAGTTGTTACTTACTTTGGATTGAAATGCCTTAAATTTGAGGCTCATAGATCATGGTGTTAGGATGATAGACTCAGGTTCAAAATTTTCATACCACTAGGTCTCATTGAGATTTATTCTACCCTACCCCGCTTAAAAAAAAAGAAAAAAAGGCATGGCTCCACAAAGTTAGCTCTCACAGTTTTCTTTTATTGAAAGGGGTGGCTATTAGAAATGCACCTAAAATTCTATAAACTTCCTAGGAACTTGTTTGAAAACATCTGTCAAGTGTCAATATATCCTCCACTGGAACCTAATGGAGGATCTGTGAAAATATTGGAAGTACCACTTAACAGATTTCCGATCCTTTTTTGTTAACTTTTCCAGTTTGACCTGATGCACCAGATGTCATACGGTAAAAAAAAAAAAAAAAAAAATCCTACTTTCTAGTGCCTCTTAATCTCATGCTTTAGATTGGAACCATAGACCATGGTATTTTATAATGATTTTAGCCCAAATAGCAGTTTTTGGACCATTGAAACTTTGGAGCCATGGACCATCTTTGTAGCTGACAAGTCGCCATCGCTCTATTCTTTTTGTAGGAATTAATATCTAGCCATTTCTTAGAGAATGCTGGCTCTTCAAAGCTTTGAAGTCGACTATTCACATAAATTCCTTGCAAATATGCACATGCTTGTTCTGTAGGACTACCTTTTATGCCCGATGCAGTTGATGAAGGCTTTTAGGGACCCCCAGGTATATACATCTATGGCTTGGATTACTGTTTCAGACCAATAACATTAGGACCGAATTACGGCTGTCAATCCAGACATTAAGACCGAAATAAGGCTGTCAATCGAGAGGTGGGGGCCGGGCCTCGTTCGGCCCTTAAAAGCCCGCAAGGCTAGGGTTTCTTTCTTTGTTTTTTTTTTTCTAAAGCCCAAGTGAAAGTTTTAGAATACCCGGGATTTAATTTAGATTGTGATTTGATTATTACTTCTATGCAGCGAAAAAACTGGAAACAATCAATCGCACAAAGAAGACCACATAATTTAACGTGGAAACCCAATCGGAAAAAAAAAACCACCTATCTAAAGTGGACAAAATCAATTACTAATTTCCACGGTATAAGATATATTCGCAACTCTATAATCAGTCATTTGACACAAGGCGTTGTAGTTGTTCTTGATAGATTTCCATAGCACATAGTCTCTTGGTGCCCCGCTATTAGTGTCATGATCTCCACAACGAACAAGTCTCTTTAACATGAAAATAATCTTCTATAAGAAAATAAAAGCTACAAATCTCCTATAATGAAGTAGAAGCATTTACTTTAGAACTTAAAGTTTTTAGCACACTCTCTTATGGAAGCTCTAGATAATTTCTCCAATGGCAATCTCGATTTTGAACTTAGAGAGCTCTATGTATTCTATTATACTTAGAGTTGAGAGGAATACCGTTTTTATAGCCCATAAGTTGTGCCTTAGGGCTTGCTTGTTTGTAAGGAAGAGTTAATAGAGTAAAATCAGATATTTAAATTCAAATTTCCCTCCTTCTTTCTTTAAAAAAAGTCAAAAAGTATTACTAAATTACAGAAAACTCTCTACATTTTATACAAAAAGTCAAAAAGATTTCATATAAAGCAACTAAAAACAAAAAGTCATCATAAACCCATCATATATTATTCTTTCTTGATTTTAGGTTTACTTTATCTTACTTAATTACACAAACAAACAGGCAAGGTTAGAAAGCAAATTTAAACAAATCAAGCAATTCTAGAACAAATATGAAAGGTTTTCGTGCAAGTCGGTTGGCCTCTACCGTTTGTGTGCTCAAGCCCGGTTAAATGGGTGCTCAAGAGAGCTAGCCAGTGTCTTAGGTTTTTAAGCCCAGTCAAACTTGTGCTCGAGTGCGCTTGAATTTTCTGCGCACAATCAATAAACTTCTCGAGGCCATGACTTTGTTATTTGAGTTCTGATTCACTCAATTTTGGACTCTATAGATATCTACTTGAAACGAACTTTCTAATGGTAAGCTTAGTTTTTTAGATATGATTATTTTAATTCATATTATCTTAAAAAAATACTTTAATTTGTGTTATCTTCAATTCAGCTTATCCAGCATGCAACCACTATCCATTCTAAATATAAAATACAACTTAATGGACCCAAGTTTTATCCAACTCATGAATTAGCCAATACAAAAATACTAACACCAAGGTTAGGGTAGGAAGCAATTATTGTTAAGTAGATAGTTTGCCGCATCTCTAATGTCTAGGTATTTTGGGTGTATTAGTTAGCAACTTGAGATTGTATTAAAGCCAACACGTCCTGAGTTTGAATTTGCAAAGGGAAAATTTTAAAGGTGCCGCAAACTAACTACTTAACAATGATGAAAAGCCCATAACCTTGAGGACCAAGTTAGGGTTTGACTTAGCCTGTCAAAGGGAGGCTAGCGAAGCCCTTTGTCTATTCATATATAAAATAAATAATATGTATAATATAATATATATAAGGATTTCTCAAAGAAATTAAGATATTTAAAGATCCACTCTAATTAGAAATTAATGGCAAAGACTCAATATTTGGTCAAATAATGATGACAAGAACTTAGGTAAAATCTTTTGCTAAGTATCCCCAAAGATCAAAATATTGTCACCTAAATTTGATTCTATCTTTGCCCAGTTGGACATACTCTTCCATTTAAACTCTGAAACTTCAATAGTTTTCATTAATAGTGAAAGTCAATCTAAGTTAAAGTTATTGAGTAAAATTGGGCTTCAACCACTAGTCAATCTAAGTTAAAGTTATTTTTATCCCTTTACTTTTCTGATTGTTATGTCATTCAAGTGCACTCCACA
This sequence comes from Sextonia rubra, assembly GCA_037013555.1. Lineage (NCBI taxonomy): Eukaryota > Viridiplantae > Streptophyta > Magnoliopsida > Laurales > Lauraceae > Sextonia > Sextonia rubra. The sequence goes on along the minus strand of JASUAD010000007.1, from coordinate 7,930,963 downwards.
TCTAGAGTTAAAGTTTGTGACAAACAGCCCATATTTTAGTGGGTCAAATCGTCTTCATTATACATCTTAGGTTGTCAAAGTTTAATTGTTTTATTATAAAATCCAATGATGTTATTTCAAAAAATTACAAGTTTCGGTTGATGCTAATTTAAAAGTGGTCTAATGTTTATTTGAACCACACATACTAAATAATCTATTTGGAAAAGGTCAAATTCCCATTTGAAATAAATCTAATTAAGTCAGATGGGACTCGTCAAATAGGCTTTGATGGCTCATATTATTGCTTTATAAAAAAATATAGTACATGCACTAGTAAAAAATAAAGACTGTAACTATTAGAACTTAAACTGGAACAATCTTACTAATGGACTAACTATAAATAAAATGGGGGCACATTTCTTAAATAGTGTCTTTCATATTCTAATTTCACGTCATAATACCATTAAATTACCTTATTTTATTTAAGAAAAATAATCTTATGAAAACTAGTTCTCACTTTTTTTGTGAGAACTCTAGGAAGAGTCAATCTATCACTCAATCCAAATTTTGCAATACATAAGGACTCTCCTGATAGTCACACGCACTAAGTTTCAGTCAAATTCAAATTTATTAGACCATTCGATTGACTATACATCAATCTAAATGGACTAGATTTATGAGCCACCGATGAAGGGGTTAGAGGCATGTGATTGAGGCCAAACTTGATATTTGGGGTGGTTCCAAATAGATCTTTCCTTCCCCTAGTCCCATCCGCAAATGGAACCCACAAGTAGGTCCCATAAAAAGTTCTCATGGTAAGTATGTGAGAACAGTTCTTACAAGATCAAAGCCTTTATTTAATCGTAAATGATAATTTTTATATGAGAGCAAATTAGTAACTTGTTTCGTGCATTCTTTTAAACTTAGCACAAAAGATTGACTTATATATTGAACAAGTTCTTAGCTTAAATAAAGGATGGTTAGCATTGTAGTATAAAAAAATTATTATCTATAATAATATTTAAAAAAAAAAGTTTCTTTCAAACTTGGCTTAGCCCTAACCCAACACTTGCCCTTGAGGGTAAGGTAAGGGCTTTGGTATTGTAGGCCCCGAAGATTCTTAGTGCTTTGAATCGACCTGAGCCCGACGATTATATATGAAGTTAGGATAAGGGCTAACCCCGGCCCGGCTGGGCCCTTGCCCGGGCCATGCCCTTTGAAAGCCATAAACTGAAACCATTATGCATAGTTTTCAAATACTTCTATTGGTCCGTTTTATTCACTTATTTATTCATTTATTTTTAATCTTTCTAGAGAAATAATAGAACATGAAAAAAATTGTTCAAAATTTTTCTTCGGAGTAGACTTGCTTCATGCTGAATTCCTAGAAAATCACTATTATATGAGGTGTAGAGAAGAAAAATTAAAGTGGTGAAACCTGAAGGACACGAGGTAGAGATGCAGGTGAAGACTTGCTTTCTAGTGATTTAATTTTCTAGGTGATAGTTGGGTAATTAATTACCAACAAAGAATAGACCATTCGATGCCATCCATAAATTTTCAACTTTACCTAGTCGATTTCAACATAGCATGGCATTGCTTAGAATTCTTGTGGACCTTCGTAGTGATCATGTGTGAACTGGGTAACCAAAACAAAGAAAAAAAAAAAACAGAGGATTACTATGACTGAGCTGTCATTGTTTCCTTTCTGGTCCATGGGAGGAAAATTTCTTCTTCCATCTAATGGTGCTATCTAGATTTGTTATCAAGGTGATGGGGATCTTAGGGTTTCAGCCTATGGTCCTTATTAGGTGGTCCTCACAATTCTGCCCAATAAGGCCACCTTTGGATGTCCCTCACAGGTCCCCAGTTGGCGTAGATATCAGAGGGGTTATTCATTACCAAATGCAGCACTTGTGTATTAAGATTGGCTCAATTTTAATGAGAGATGTGACATGTGGTGGGCAGGCGCAACTACATGAAAGACGGATCTGTCAATTAGGCATATATAAATGATAATAAAGAAGAGTCTTACATAAAGGAGAATCTCCATTGATCATTGCAAAATCACCCAATTAAACGTGGTTAAACGGACTGCTGAAATAAAATCAGCTATGGTTCAGGACATTTACCAAAATGTAGTGGAGACTGTCCACATCAGGTGATGCTAAGAATTATCTGAGCCTATCTTCCTAATTCCATCAGTGAGGCAGTTCTTGTTTTTAGCTATAATCTAAATTTCGTTCCCATAGGATTTTGTGCTCATCATTAGATCAATTATTTATATATCACATCATTAAAATTTTAAATATAGGCCTCGCCCATGGAAATACATGGATAGGCTGATAGCATTCTTTTGAGGCTGGGTCTCAGTGGGTCGAGATAAAATGAATTGAAATATGTCAAATTCACAAACTCCTCTTTCAATTGATGGGCTCCGCTGATACATCTTCAATTAAGCATCTTATAAAAATTAATCCAGATTAGCATGCATCACAGCAAAATGTGGTCTTCTGTGAAAGTAACATAAGCGTTTAACTCCCCCTCCCAAACCGATGGAAAGAGAAAATGAAAGGGAAGTTTGAGAGTCATTGGTGGATTTTAAACAATCATTGGTATCGCCAGTAGGTAGTAGTTGGGTCCTGGATGGATCCTGTGGAGGAGTCTCGTCCATTCATTTCTACATATGTTTATTCTATGGGAGTATGGGACACATCACGGTCACTGTCATGGATTCGCTTTATATTTCTTTGTCTGCAAATGTGCTGGGCTGGGCCAGGGATGGCTCAGCTATATAAAAGTTAGCCTGGGTTGTTACCAGGGTAGATGAGCAAAGACTGAGTTCGAGCCTAAGGCCTGGGAGTCAAGGCAGTGCCAGCCCTTTAGTTGTTTAGAAGGCCGGTACGTGTTTGATATGATGGATCAGACTGGTCTATTGGTCTAGCTTGTCTTCTTGAGAAAGATTTGTTGCATGCATGTTCACGTGCAAAGCCCACACTTGTGTGTGCGTGGGTGTTGTGAATTAATATATACACTGTTATGTCGTTCTACATCCGCTTAAACTTTTAGAGTTAGTGTTTATCAACATGGTAACAAAGTGGGAGTTGAGTATTTGGATCCGTGAGGCTAATGCCTTGTATTCTTCCATGAACGATGTGAATCCGTGACCCGTACAAGTTGAATTTCGAGCTGAACGAAGAAGGATCCGGATCTAAGGTCCTTCGCTGTGCTTCTGAATCCTGTTATAATATACAACCTATAAGTTTACATAACTTTGATACTTTAGTTGAATTCAAGTATCCAAACACTAAAATCCAAAATTAACCCAAATTTCATGCGAGCTTCAAGATCTAGGCCTGAGCTTGACCCAATCTAAGATGAAGCCCAGCCCAAATCTTACCTTGGGGATCCAGGTTGACCTCACCCAATTTGCTCCACTATCCCTCGTCCTTGTGGAATCAAGCAATTTTTTTAGTATTATCATAGTATCAAAAGATATCTTTTTTTTTTGTTTCTTAATTGAAGGTAGTTTTTGGGGGGAGAGCCACTATAATGGATTAATGCCAATTTTAATATTATGTGTGCAAATAATCATCTACGCAGTGGAAATAAATCAAAAAAAGCAAATATCACAAGAAGACACAATATTTTACGTGGAAATCCAAACTGAGAAAAAAGCCACGGTCAAGAATCAAGTACTATGAATCATACAACCGTTACAAGAGAATACTTACAAACCTTATTCAGTTGTCCCCAACCTAAGGACTTTATGATTTCCCTACACAGCTCCCTGCTGCAACGACCACCTACCGTTCTTTGTGACATATCCAAGTAGCTAGACGCCTTCTAGATGTTCTATTTGACTCTCCAAAGCAATCTTCTATACTCAAAACAGTAGAAGACAAGAATCTCTATAGTAGAACTTCAACTCTTCAACTCTCCAATGAAAGAATTCTAGAGAATGTGATCTCTAATAAGCAATCTCTTCTTATAACAATGAGATCTGTGTTTCACACCATAGGGTTGAGAGAGAACCCTCTTTTATAGCTCCAAACTCGTACCTCATAAGTATATTTCAATCAGAAAAGAAGTTGGCATGAAACAGGCAAGTTTCACTTTAATCTAGATAAAAAAATCACAAGTTGGCAAACTTTCTGTACCTGTCTGATTGGTCGGATAAATAGTCCAATCGGTCGAATTAAGGTTCCGCTAGGGTGAAAATTTAGTATATTTTCTACAAAATTCCGGAGGCCATAATTTTCTCGTTTCTACTCCGATTGAGGTAATCTTGGGCTCTACGGAATCTACTCGAAATGAGCTTTCTAACGGTGGGTTGCATGCCTATATTCGATGTTCGGTTTGTGAGATATGACTTTTTAAATCTATGTTGTCCGTATAATATCACTTGAATTTGTCGCTTTTTTTTATTTCTTTACTTCAGTGCACCCGGCGCCTCAAACCATTGTCTATACTCAAAGATATATAAAATATGACACTAATCGACTTAAGTTTTGTCCAACCCATGAATTTGCCAACACAAAAATCCTTACAACCTCTCCCTTTGTCAATTCATGGACAAAACTTTCTATACATTCAATCTATCCAAAAATAAAACCCAAAATACATTGAGTAAATTGCAATAGCAAAGAAGATTTTACCATCAGCTCTATACTAGTTGCAAAAGAAACCATCTTCAGCTCCAGCTGTCTTTAGACTGCGCAAAAAGTCTCTATTCTCCCCTTGAAATCACCTCCTTTTTGTTCATAATTGATAAAGCTAATGATCATCATGCAGCAATGTTGTCAACCTGGATCCAGTAGTAGCTCTCCCTCAATTTCAGCTCCCTTGTAATTGCATTTTTGTAGTAACATTGGGGATGGGAGCTTGATCATCTTGATTAGGGGTTTTTGCATGTAGCTACCTACACTGATGTAGTGTAATCTTTCAGCACAGTGTGGGCAACTTTTTAAAGTAAATCAGACTTTCTAACCAAAATAGCTCTTCTCTTAACCTTTGGCTTAAACAATTGTTTCCACCATTGCTTATACTTTGGCAAAACATGCAGCTTCTTGCAATGGGGATGAATATGTCCTTTTAACTCCATAGTAATGACAAATTGATGTGCATGCAAAACATGACACATTTTTCCTTTTTAAACAACTCATCACATTATAAACATGTGCAACATGTGGAGTAATGTATGCAATACTTCTAATAAAAACAGATTTACCATCAGATTTTGAAATAGATGCACCATCATTGAAACCAAGACTGCGCTTATTACTAGGTAGTTTCTGAATACATAAGATGTCGTTAAGTATCTTCGAACCAGTATTCATTCTATTCAGGGAGGCTTTTGTGGAATCCAGCTTAGATAACGCAATCTTTAGTTTGCTAGCCAGGTCTTCTTTTTTTAGCTTTAATAGTCTTCAAGTTGTTTTTTAAATTTTAAACTCTTGCTCAACCTTCTGAAATTCATTTTTCAATAAACCATACTTATAACTCTCAGTAGTCAGCTTATTAGCCATGAAATTCTTCTATCCTTCTAAAAGATGAACCTGTGATTTTGCATCATCTAACTCTTTCTTAAGAAACAAAATCTTTTCTTTCCGTTTAATAGCATCTTTTTCAAATAACTTGCTCATCTGCATAGACTTGTCTAGTAAAATCCCATATTCTACTTCCTAATCATCTTCTTCATCTAAAAGTACAATATCAGTATTGTCTGTGGCAGAACTATCATTAAACACAGTGGATCTAGCCATAAAAGCCATAAACTTTTCATTCACAATATCCTTAGGATCAAGTTTAGAGCCTTTCTCTTCTTCGGAAGAATCATCATCCCAAGTTTTCAGAGCTTTGTTCATGGAATTTTTTTCCTTGTTAGGATAGTCATTGGTATAATGACCAAGACCTTGATAATCAAAGCACTTAATCTTGACTAATGTCGTTTTCTTTGCAGATTTCGATTCCTTTGACTTAGCTTTCTTAGCCTTCATGATTTTTCGAAACTGAACCATTAACTCAGTGATATCATCATTTGAATTTGAATCAGTTTTTAATTTTCTTTGCAGATTGCTTCATAGATTTTTTGAAAGCTCTAAAAGCCAAACTGCTATTCTTCATTGATTTTCCCTTATTTAAACGGTTTTCTTTGAAACTTTGAAGATTACTAACCAACTGATTCACTGTGAGAGTTTCTAAATTCTTATTTTATTTAATAGCATCAACCTTTAAATCAAACTTTGCAGTAAGAGGCCTTAGAATCTTCTTGATAATTTTACTTTCAGTGATCACTTTACCCAAATTAAGTACATAGTACATACCATCCATTCTAATTAAATTTGATTTAAAATAAATGGGACACATGCCCAGCTAATGGACCCCACAAATTCACATGATCAGATATGCACATGCTTGTGATCCTACGTGCATTAGGATTTAGGGCTTAATAAGAGTCTAATTAACTTGCGACACTTTCTTTTTATCAAAGAGAAAAATGAGGGAAAGGGAAGAAAAACGAGGGAAAGGGAAGAAAAGAAGTGAAACTGAAAGGAGGGAGAGGAAAGAATAGGAAGGAAGAAGGAAGTGCAGCAGCGATTTAGGTTTGAATCTTTCTTCATTAAAACATGCATCACAATGATTGTTTTCTTGTCCATGTGCTGATCTATTACTGTTCTGTGTTCATTAAGATTTAGATTTATCACATTAGTGCTCTGTGTCGTGTGATCTGTTCTTGTCCCTTTGCGTGATTTGTTCTGTGTTGTTTTTGCTAAACTGTATATGGATCTGGCGTGCGTGGTCTGTGTTGCGTCTGTAAGATTTATCACATTAATTAAGATCTGTTATCTATTCTGTCTTTGTTGTGCATGATCTATTCTGTTAAACATAAGCCATTATTTTGCAAATATGTGTTGTCTGATCTATTTTGTCTGTTTCTGTGAAATTGTTAAACATACAGTAGGATCTGCTCGGCCATTATGTGTTGTTGTTTTTTTTTTTTTTTTTTTGCATTACTATCCGTAATTGTTAGACATACAATAGGATTTGTGTGGCCATTATGTGTTCTTTTTTTTTTTTTTTGAAAAGGGATGGCATTACTATCCGAAGAAGGCCAGGCCGAGATTTGCACCCCCGCTGCGCATGATAATCACGCAGGATGCGCGTCGTAGGTACGCACCCGGTTAAACATTTCCGGATCAATAAGCTAGGGCCAAGCCCGGCTCATGTGCCCGCATAGGGCTTAAAGCAAAAGAGTCCAAAAGAGCTTGAAGTATAAAGGACAAGGATATAAATATATAGTGCTCAAAGAATTTGCACTTTTCCAATGTGGGACTTTTGAAAAACCACAAAGCTCTTTTTGCAAAGCAAAACTATAAAACTCAATTTTGAAATTAACCCCTTAAAATCCAACACCTTCTATATATATTAACAAAGTTGAGTTCACCACAATAACTACCACAATCATGTATTTATCCAATCTTAACTTCAAATCAATTTTCTAGCCATGCCAATACTATATACTAATTTAGACTAGTTATATTTAGAACCTATAACTAGTTAGTGATAGCATGAAAGCATGAAATGAACACGCACATAAACACTTGAAAATTTGAGGGTTGCTTCTATACACATGAATTGTATTTTTGGAAGTAACTAAAATTAAAGAAATAAAAAGAAATATTCATAAGTGTCTAAGTAGGAAAAAAAAAGAAAAAGAGAAGAGTAAAAATCTATATTGCACCCATTTGTTTGCTTGGAATTGAATGACTTGAATTCCTTTGAAAACATGAAATGTATTTTTAAAAATGACTAAAATTGAAGAAATATGAGTAAAGACTAGCATAAAATATCGTGCTGCTAGTGTCGCATGTAGATTGAATAATAAATTAAAATTGAATGGTCAAAATCAAGTAGAAATTGCGATAGGCCCGTACTAAGCTCGGGCCTAAAAATAAAAATATACTCAATTTGGGGACATTTTCAAGAGACTAATGATAAGAAATGAATAAATACTATGTAACATAAGGCAAGGAATAACATTTACATTTTATTACATTAAAAAAACGTAAGTTTGATATTTTTTTAAAAATGGAGACAACAATTTATAGTCAAATAAAAACATTTTGAGAAAAAAAAACTATGCAAAGACTATATGTTTGAATGGAATTGAATGACTTGAATTCCCTTGAATAATAATAATAATAAGGTCAATTTTATTTCTTTATGTTGGTTTGACAAAAAAAAAAAACAAATGTCACAATTGTTGTTGAACATTGAGTTAAATTCATCATTTGGGCATCTAAATATGCTTAAATTCATTCTCGATATTCCATATATATGCAGACAACATGGGTCCAAGTTTCAAAACAGACAGACTTCATCTTAACCAAAATCAAGCTTAAATGACTCTTGTCAGTGTTTCTGGGTGGCAACCCAGGCTAAAGCAACTCATACTTTCCGATGATAAAATTAGTTAAAACTCACAGGGAAGACTTAAAATATGCTCTAGGTCATTCCTTCAGAGTTTCGGAATTTTCAAACACCATTGGATGCAAGTTCAAATTTAAAGAGCCCCATTCTAAAGTTTTAGGGACATTGTGTGAAACTTCACTTCCTAAAGACCAAATTGGCTAAAATTTCTATGGAAGGCCTCAATGATGCTCTGGAGTATTTCTGCAAAATTTTGAGTCGGTTGGATGTTGTTGACCCAAAGTCAACATACCCACTAGGCTATGAGGGCACTGAATACAAGCCTAACTTCCCAAAGGCCAAATTAATTGGAAATTGGATAGAGACCTCAAAATAGGTTCCTCATTAAAATCTAAAAATTCCGTGGCTATTTGAGATCATTTGGGCCCCAAACAATTGAAGCATGGGTCCACTTTGACCAAAAGTCAACAGATTGTGTGACCCAATCTTCGATGTCAAGCCTGATGAAAATTTTATGGCATTCCTAAAATGATGTCATAGTCCATCCGTTTAAATTTCATGAGGTTTGTACATCATTTGGGCCCAAAACCATATAGAGTAAAGATATATAATTGCACCCATTTGTTTTCATGGAATTGAATGACTTGAATTCCCTTGAACACATAAAATGTATTTTTGAGAATGACTAAAATTAAAGAAATAAAAGTAATAATTCATAAGTTTCTAACTTGAAAAAAAGAAATAGAAAAGAGTAAAGATGTATAAATGATAAAAAAAAACTTAGAAAGGAGATGAAAAATATTTACCTAACCATCTGCTTAATCTGTACCATCCATGTCGAACCGGTACAATTGTGACTATAATAGAAAATTGTAAAAATATTTAAAATTTAAAAAAAAGTTAAAAAATGCAAAAAGATGAAACACATGATTATACCTTTGCACATTTTTTTAAAAACGTTTTAGAGTTCAAAATGATAGAACTCACTACTATGTATAACATTAATTTATTGACTTAACCCTGAATCACACGATTTCAAATATGGACAAAGGTTGGTTGTTGCTTCATGACACATTCAGTGAGCAATATAAAGATGGCGTGAAGTCATTTATTGAGTTTGCAAAGGCACATTCAGGCGAGATTATGGAAATTAAGTGCCCGTGTAGCCATTGTTGTAACTATTTTAAGCATAAGTATGATACTGTTTATATTCATCTGTTAAAAAGAGGGATGATGGCATCCTACACCACTTGGGACAGACACGGAGAACTTCCACAACGTGATGAGCCAGACAAGGAAGATGATGAATATGATGAGGATCATGATGATATGATCAATTATTAAAGGACCATCACATGGGAACTTACATCGAGGGTGATACCCTAGAGATGGAGGATGTGCAAGACTTTGAGAAAATATTGGAGGCGTCCCAATGTGGTTTGTACCCTGGCTGCAAAGAGATAGATACTTTGTTATCATTCATCATCCAAATGTTATATGTGAAAGTAGAGAATGGGTGGAGCAATACATCTTTTAACAAAGTTTTAGAGATATTGAGGCAGTTCCTACCAGAGGGATACAAAGTTCCGGAGTCAATTTATGAGTCCAAAAAGTTACTACGTGACTTAGGATTGGGATGTGAGCTCATTGATGCATGTAAAAATGAGTGTGCACTATATTGGAAGGAGAATGCAGACTTGGAAAAATGTCCCACATATCAGGAATCCAGGTATAAGATCAACGATAGTAGGGGTAAGAAGATCCCTCACAAGATACTGCGTTACTTCCCATTGACACCGAGGTTGCGAAGATTGTACATGTTTCAGAAGACAGGCAAAAACATGAGATGGCACAGTGATAAGCGTCTGGATGACGGGGTAGGAAGGCATCCAGTAGACTTTGAAAAGTGGAAGCAATTTGATTGGAATTATCCAGAGTTCGCACAGGAGACCCGCAATGTCAGATTGGGCTTGGCCACTGATGGGTTCAACCCTTTCGGAAACTCGAGCACTTCTTATAGTATGTGGCCTGTCGTTTTTATGCTCTACAACTTACCACCCTGGAAATGCATGAAAGACCCATTTTTCATGATGTCCTTATTTATTCCTGGACCGAGTCAACCAGGGACTAACATTGATGTCTACCTGAGACCCTTGATTGACGAGTTAAATGATCTATGGGAGACAGGGGTTCTGACTTATGATGCCTCCACTAAAGAGAACTTTCAGATGCGTGCGGCTTTAATGTGGACCATAAATGACTTCCCTGCATATGGTGACATGTCCGGGTGGAGTACAAAAGGTTATTTGGCTTGTCCCACTTGCAATGATAATAATTTATCAGTAAGATTGACAGATGAGATCGGTTGGGTGGGACATCGATCTTACTTGCCTGAGAATCACAAGTGGAGGAAGGACAATAAGTTTAATGGTTTTCCCAAGCTTAACAAAAGATCCTTGGACATACCAGTCATGGATAAAGTTATGGCTCAATTGGATAAGCTGCCGGAGACCAAGTTCGGGAAGGGTGATACTAAAAGGAAAAGGCCCCGTGACGACGAACAATTGAATTGGACAAAAAAGAGCATCTTATGGAAGCTTCCATACTGGAAGTCAAAGAAGCTCCAACACAATCTTGATGTCATGCACATAAAGAAGAATATAGGTGAAAGCTACTGTGGAACGATGTTGGCCATAGAAGGCAAGAACAAAAACACTCCAAAAACACGTGCGGATTTGGAAAAAATGGGCATAAGACTAGAATTGCATCTACAGAAGAATGACAAAGGATCTATATTGAAGCCTAGGGCAATCTACACATTGGGCTTGAAACAGATAGATGATTTTTGTGAATTCTTGAAGTCCATCCATTATCCAGATGGCTATGCTGCTAACATATCAAGGTCTATAAACTCTAAAAAAGGCAAGTTATCAGGCATGAAAAGCCATAACTATCATGTCCTCCTTCAACGTCCTCTTCCGATAGGCATGCGCGGTTTTGTGAACAAAGAGATATGTACTGCACTATTTGAGTTGGGCAATTTTTTTCAGGAACTTTGCTCGAAGTCATTAAGGCGTACTGGTTTGGAGAAATTGGAGGAACGAATAGTGCTTATACTAAGCAAGTTAGAGATGATCTTTCCTCCAACTTTCTTTGATGCAATGGTCCATCTGGCTGTGCACTTACCTCATGAGGCCATGTTTGGTGGACTTGTGCAATATCGGTGGATGTACCCGATCGAAAGGTGAATACTACAATCCTATGGTGAATTATTAATTTAGTAGTGCAATTATCTTGCCTATGCAATCTTAATTGTAATTGTTGTTTATTTGAAGGTTTCTCAAGACTCTAAAAGGGTATGTCACCAAAAAAGCACGTCCAGAAGGTTCAATCACCGAGGCTTACATTTCCAAGGAGTGTCTTAATTTTTGCTCAATGTACCTAAAAGGGCCTGATAAACCAGAACGGAATTGTGATGGTGGCGATCGTAGCCCTGGAATAGAGATCTTTATCCAAAATGTCAAACTCTTCTCATCGATCTTAAGGGCTCCTAATCCTTCCCAGAAAGAATGGGAAATGGCTCATTGGTTTGTGCTGTACAATACCGCCGAGGTGGAACCATATTTAGAGTATGTGGGTTGGTTAAATTACATTTATAAACCTATTCATTATAACACTATTTTAAGATACCTATGATACATATTTCACTGAATAGGGAACACAGGAATATTATAGAGAGTCAGAATCCTCAAGGACGTCATATAACCCAGATACAGCGAGCAGAATTTCCAAAATGGTTTGAAAAATGTGTAAGATATATTAGAAAGAGCTTAGACACATTAGTAAACACCAACTAACTTAAATTCATTTGACATTAACTTTTGTGTTTGCATTATGTTTGTTCATGTAGATGAATGAGTTGCGAAATCAACGGTCACCAGAAGCAACCCAAGAACTGTGGTCATTAGCACAAGGTCCCCGTCCAATAATTGATCTTTATGCTGGTTGCATCTACAATGGTATCCGGTTCCACAGTAGAGACCGTGAGAGCCGTCGGAGGTGCCAAAATAGTGGGTTGGTTGTAGAAGGGGAGCATCAAGGGAAGCAAATTGACTTTCATGGTTATTTGTGCAAAATATTGGAATTAAGATACTTGCATGGAGGTAGAGTGGTTTTGTTTCAATGTGAATGGTATGACATCAGTCACAAAAGTAGAATACACACCGATCAACATGTCAAAACCATTGATATTAGGAGGCTTTGGTATAAAGATGATCCATTTGTCCTTCCAAGTAATGTCAAACAAGTATTCTATGTCAATGACACCATCAAAGGCAAGAATTGGAGAGTTGTAGAACGGGTCAATCATCGAGGAGTATGGGATGAACCAGAGCGGGATGATGAGTCCAATGATGCATTTCAACAGGATGAATCAACCAATGGTGTCCCAATTCTCGAACAAGATACTGATATTCAATATTTCAGCAGAGATGATATAGATCTCGAGATCGTTCCTGTTGATGAATTAATAACTGAGCATTGTTCCAATGATAATGATGAGGATGACACAATTTTGGAGTATATAGATGATGATGAAGATGAGCAGCAAAGACAACCCATCCATGATATCTATCATGATATAGAACCTGATATAGAATATGATATGTAACTTTTGTTTTCTACTTTTGTAACTTTTGGTTATATGGACAAGTTTTATAAATTTATAAGATTTTTCATTTACATATCACGGCTTTGTTGTTTCACATGTCATTCCATTTATTGGCATTATTTTATATTTCTTTTCATTTCATTGTTTATCATATATAGTTGCCAAATATGCAAAAGGTGGCAAATTATTTGTGAAGCTTGGGTTTTTTGCGACCCAAAGGAAGAAGTTACCTATTGAAGAGGAGAGAGATAAAAGGATTAAAGAAAATACCGCGAGAATGCATGCTCTAGGGGTTTTGGATAAGGCAAATTCGTTCTTTGGATTGGGTCAGACAGCCATAAAGAAAAAAACATGGAGAGAAAAAGAAAGGAGGGTGGATGTGATGATGATGAGCCTTATCTTCCACCTGAGGGTGAGGAGGGATTGAGTTCTTCCAATGAAAGTTCCTTTGATGATGAGGATGATGAGTCTGAGCCCCAGTCGAATAAGGTAATAACCTTTATTTTTTTGTTCATACTTAGAAGCTACAAAGGTTACAATTATTGACTAGTAATAGTAACTTTATTGATTTCTTCATTTTATACATATTATTATTATATGACGATTATGATGATTACTCTATGTAGTATTACTTAATTTGATATTTGATTGTTGATTACTTCAATATTTGATTACTAATAATTAAGTTTATTGTTATGTCAGATCACAAATATGCCTCCGTGGCTTAGGAAGAGAGGTGGTGCTACTAGTCATTCAGGAGCTACACAGAACCTCGAGCGAGCGACACTGTTGCCATCTCCATGGCCTACCCATGATCCATTGCCACAGCATGATCCACAACCACATCGACAGCCACAACCTACCCAAGCTCACTTCTCACTATTTACACGGCCTCACCAGCTAACCAGTCCACGTAGTGCTGCCAGTAGTGTGGGTAAGAAATGTACACCATTTACATATAAATAAAATTGACCTTCCTTTAATGATTTATGTCTACTAACATAAATAAATTTGTATTCTTAACAGCATCGGCTTCAGTCTCTAGCAAAACTGGTAAACGGGGCCCGACTAGGGGAAAGAACGTGGACAGGCTTAGGAAAGTACTTGGTCATCCCATTCCTGTTGATATCAATCGTGAGGAATGGGCAATAGAGGGCACATGGGCCTCTTCTGTTGCATCTGCTCTTGGGGAACAGATTCGAGATCATGCACCAATCCAAGACATTCATTGGGTAGACATTGATTTTGAGATCAGGCTAGCCATATTTATGAGAGTTTGGGCAATATCAATTGATTTATAAAAAGGAAATTGTTTAACACGTTATTCAATTGATTTCTTAAACTGAGAGTTTAATTCATATTGCATTTTATTGTTACCAATTGCAGTTAACCTTTGACCTTGGCGGGGACTACGAAAGAGATTTAGTGCTCAAGTCTATCATTGACCATAAGTACCAGGATTTATACAAAGACTGGAAAAGCACATTGCACAAGCACTATCTTAAGCTCAAAAAGGATGGGGTGCCAAACATCAAAAGCCATCCATTATATCCTTGTAAATTGGATGACTGGAAATTTATGATCAAGCATGTGTGGGAGAGCGATGGTTTTAAGGTATTCTTATTGGTGTTATATATATATATATATATATGGTGTTTGGGCTTCTACTAGATTGAAATAGACCAACCGCATGTGGGATAATTAAGCTTATTTTGTTGTTTTCTTTTTTAATTTTGTCCTTATAGAAAAAGTCTGAAAGTGGGAAAAAGGCACGAGCCGCCAAAAATACAATCACACGAGTGGCTCAAGATCGTATGCATCATGAGCATCTATCAATGTAAGTATGGGATTGTAAATTTTTACTCTTAATAAAATTTCAATATTTAGTTAATCTGAGCAAAATATCTAATAAACAATAGGCATCAAAGAATGGTGATGTTCGACCGTCTATCCGGGATATTTTTGAGCAAACTCACAGACGTGGTCGGCATGGTGGGATATGGGTAAATGACCATGCTGAACAACATCATGTAAGTACTATCTAATTCATTTGTTTAAATCATCAAATGTACATTTTTTACATATGCTATTGGTTTACATAATGAAAAATGACGGGCTATGCTAAAAGAGAAGATTCTCGCACAGTCGCAGTCAGGTGTCAAGAATCTGCAAACCGAGGTACAAGTTTCCATTGATGTGCTTGGGAAAAGATCAGGTTTCTCAAGGGGATTTGGGATCTGCAACATCGCTTCATCTTCCACACAGTCTCAGGAACCTAATCCTAAGGTAATCGCTCTGCAGCAGAAGATAGTTGACCAAGATAAGACATTGGCTGCATGGCGGGGCTTACTACAGGTGATGGCTACAAAAATTGGGATAGATCCTACCAGTGTACCAGGGTTGGTTGATCCAACTAGCGTTCCGGGGTTAATTTAGAGAATGGTGGTGAAGATGGCACATTGAGTGGAGAGCAGGATACGGCTTCCCTTGGTTAGTAAATCAAAATTTTTTTTGTAATTCTAGAGAGTGGTTTGGACTTAAAGGTTGAGCTTAAGGAGGTATCTAGAATTAAGTAAATAAATTATTTCATTTGTTTAAACCAAATTTTGTTGTGGCTAACTTTGTGATGATTCATTTTGACAATATGGACACTGTGAGGCCCTTAGAATGTTGTTGTGGTTTTGAAATATATTTTGGGTAATATTTTTAGGGGGACATGCTGCTCCTTTATTTTCAGAGGGCATAGTTAGTGTAATTTGCTAACTTTTGAATTTCTAATCAACTTAAAGAGTGACAATAACAAAAGCATATAATTAGGTTTGAAGTCAGTTTATTGATAAAATGCTAACAATTTTCTGTATTTTTTTGTGCAGGTTGATGATGGAGGATGTCTTTAGCTTGACAACTAGATAGCCTCTTCTCTTATTTTCTCTTTTATCACAAGCATTTAGACTTGTTGAACATTATTTTCTTGTTTTTGGATATTTGAATATATTTGAGACTTATTTGGATGATATGTATTGGATATTTTGTATTTTTTTAATATTTTTTTATTGGGATTCATAATTGGTTGGATTTTAATATATTTGGATGTTTATTGAATTAGTTTGGATGACATTGGTATAAACTAGTTGTTGAAAAAATTAAAAATAAATAATGTTTTCATTATTTCTTTTGGCTATGCAATGTATGTAGGTAAAGAATAGATGGAGGTTTTGGCTACGTGTATTGCGTTGGCAAAAGTTATGTTTAAAATAAAAAAATAATATTCTTTACTTTTACCAACGATCTTTTCATGGGCAAAAGTGCTTATTAAAATCAGAAAAATTTATATTTGACTTTTGGCTATGCAAACCTTCGTAACTAAAAATGGCAAACCTTTGTAGCCAAAGGTTGTTCATTTGCCTACGTAAAATCTTCGTAGTAAAAGATTATACATTTACCTACTCAAAATCTTCGTAACCAAAGGCTGTACATTTACCTACGTAAAGTCTTCATAGCCAAAGGTTGTACATTTGCCTACGCAAAATCTTCGTAGCCAAAAGTTGTACATTTGACTACGCAAAGCTTCATTACCAAAGGTTGTATCTTTGCCGACAACAAGTTGGCGTAGGCAAAAGTACAACCTTTAGCTATGACGATTTTACGTAGGCAAAAGCAACACACTTACCTTACCAGCAAGCATAGCCAAAAACTCAATTTTTGCTCATGCACTATTCTATGCATGGGCAAAGACCTTTCCCCACAACCTTTTAGCTACGATTTGCCTACGCATGTTGTTACGTAGGCAAAGAGTTTTACCTACACATCTAGTCCTTTACCTACAAATTTTTTGCATAGGCAAAGATGCATTTTGTTATATAAGGGCTTGCTGCATAAGTTAAATACAGTCGATAGTGCCAGCAAAAGTGGCGTTGCATTCATGTTTAATTTTATTACATTAAATTAGTTTAGGTTAGATTAGGTTATGATGAATTCCTCATATTTTATCGCATTTTTTGCTAAGGACTAGCAAAACGCTGGTTGGGGGGTGTGATGAGTCTTTAAAAATGTATATTTTCATATACATTTTGACGCAATTTAAGGACTTATTAACTTGAAAGAGCCTCATTTAGTGTGATATCATGGGTTCATGCATTTTAAATTTATTTTTATATTTTTCTGCATAAATTGTTTAAAAACCACACTTTTGTATATATTCATGAAACCTGCCATTTTTGGAAAGTCAATTTTTGGAAAGTTTTGTGAAAATAATTTTTCTTATGAAATAAATTCAATTTTAATCATCATTAGTTCAATCACACATAATCATGAAAAATGGTGTTGCATTTTCATTATCATTTCATGAGAGATGAGCGTACAGTCATGCATATGTGATGTTAGGGGTAAAATTATCTTTTCACATGAATTCACATTTGTTTTGTAAACAATTAATTATATGGGTCTCATTTGTAAAGAATTGAGGTAAGGAATTGATTTTCAAGAGAAAGGAGAGAAAATTTCAAGAGAAAAAGAAATTAGAAGAAAATTGCAAAAAGTCGACTTCATGGTCCCACATACACATGCACATGTGTGGGGTACACTTGTAAAACATATAAGATGGGGTCCATTTATTTGTTGCACATTTTCAAGAGATTTTGAAGAGAATTTGAAGAATATCTAATCAAAGATGGATAAGGAAAGCCACATAGGAGTTCTTTTTGGAGAAGGAGAAGATTTAATTAAAAAACTAAAAAAAATATCCAAGCAAGCTATCCCAATTCCAAAAGAGGATTTTATTCAGATTTTGGCTGAGAAAATAAAGGAAAAAAATCAAGGGAGAATTATCTAAAAGATCTCTTCAAGTTTGGAGCCAATAAGGAGAACTTTCCAAAAAAGGAAAGTTGACAATGCAAAGAGATAAAAGGGAAAGTTCTACACCTCATGTGGGCCAAGTTTGATTCCAAGAGAGGATTTTTATTCCTACTTCATCTCTCAAAAGATCTCAATGCAAGGTGGCACATACAAGAAAGGAAAGAAGCATCCAAAAGGGACTTCCAATCAAAGTAAGCAAGGAAAGAAGAGAAAAAATCCCAAAAGATATTGCACATCCAAAGCATTGTTTGGAGCCCTTTTTCTTTCATTTTTTTTATTATTTTTAAGATTTTAGAGTTTGAGAAGGAGTAGGACTTGAAAAGGTATAAATAGGGCACCCTTCTCTCATACTCTTTATGGAAGAATTACCCACCTCCCACCTCTAGATTTCAACACTCCATCTCTCCCTCTCTTAGCCTCTCCATCTTAAGTCATCAAAAAGGCTTAGCTCTAAAACCACACCACCAACCTTGAAGTGTCAACTAGAAAGAGGAATTTTCATCCATCCTAGTATGTAATTGTTTCCTTTTTATTTTCAATCTTTTGTAAAACAGTTTCATACTAGTAAAGCTTGTTTCTTTTCAATTGTTCTTGTCTTTGATTTTGTGGTGTTCATAAATTTAGTCTTGTTTGTGATTGAGTTAATTTTCATTCTTGTTTAAATATTGGGATAGATTTGGAATCACAACTAGTAACCCGTCTTAGTAACCTTTTTAATATACTTTGTTTCTTTAGATGCATTATATGTTTGGAGGCAATGCAAGATGGAGTTAAAGAGGTATGAGTGAAAAAAGATTAGAGGCCAATTCTGAAATTTATTTCTACATGGAATGGAAATTTGTTATTCTCACTTAAATTGACGACCTAAGATAAAGAAAAAGGCCTTAGGACAACACTTCTAATCTTTTTGAGCAAAACTTAAGATAAGGAATTGAAAAGAGCAATCTACCGCCTTTGACTTCAGTTGCTTAACACCTTTGACTTCCTGCAATTTTTATTTATTTTCTTTAACTTTAATTTTTATTATTTGCACTTTTGTTATTTTTCTTGCTATGTCCATGTTGATTTTAGGTTTTGTTTTTACATAGTTTGATGGTTGGATTAGAATTCATTGTATGTATTTTCATATCATGAGAATTTTGTGTATATTTAAGTTGATGAAAATTAAACCTTCAGATCTGAATCTAATGATTAAATTCGGACTTAATACACAAACAGCACAACTTAAAACAATTTCAGCAAACTGCAAAAAAACAGTTTTTGACAAAAAGTTCGAAGTGGGTAGACCAGTCCAATCATAATATTTTTCTTTGAAACTTAGGAAAATTAAAGTTTACGATGTCGTCTTTCATTCCCTAGAATTTCAGATCAAAATAATTTTGGAAGGTTTGTGAACTAGAGGCTTAAACTTTACCAATCAGTCAACTCGAATCAGAATTTCTACACATAATTTTGCAAAGTTGTCATATTTATGCATTCATAACTTTTTCATTTTAGATCCTTTTTTACTTCCGTTTTTTTTTTTTGGTTAGTTTCTTATATCAGTAGAGAATAAATTCCAGCTATTAAACTTAGATTTAGGATGCATTAGAATAGTTCAAATCATGCATAAAATTTGCATCAGCATACTAGTTTTTTAGACTTTAGAATTTTTCAGCATCTCATGGTATGCATTGCATTACTAATTTTACTAACTTTCTAATTTTAAATTTGTTTCTAGTTTTATGTTTTTTATTGTTTTAGTTAATTTCCAGAATTAAAATATCTTTCTAAACTTGTTTTAATTGAAGATTTTAAATTGGAAAGTTTTCTAGCTTTGGAAATTCTAACTTAGGAAAGTTTCTAACTTTTGTTTATTTTGTTTCTAATATTGTTTAGTTTAGTTAGTTTCTAATTTTAGTTTTTATTTTTGGAAGTTCTAACTTGTTTTTTTAGTTTTTCAGCAACTTTAGGTTTATTTTAGGAATTTTTAGATTTAGGTTTTTAGTTTTAGGAAAGTTTCATTTTATTTTATTGTAATTAATTTAATTTTGGTAAAATAGGAATGATGGTTGTAATTTTTAGCTTTTAGGCTAGTTTTAAATTTTTAAGTTGAAAAAGGAACCTTAAAATACATAGCTCCCTGTGGATTCGACCCTGTACTTACCAGGATATTACTACATTGCGATTCTACACTTGGAACTCACGATCAAGTTTTTCACCCCCCCCCCCAACCAGCGTTTTGCTAATCCCTAATAAAAAGTGCGATAAAATATGAGGAATTCATCATAACCTAATCTAAACTAAACTAATTTAATGCAATAAAATTAAACATGAATGCAACGCCACTTTCGCTGGCACTATCGACTGCATTTAGCTTATGCAGCAAGCCCTTAAACCCTTAGGTTCCCTCTAGCGGACGAGTTGTGCCTCGTGAGGGTTTGCAGTGAATATACCCACAATATTCCTTTTTTCAAAGATAAATAATAAATAAAGTGAAAAGAAATTCCCCAAAAAAAAATTCACTCATATCTGATATTTTCAAAATCTGGAATAATTACACTCTCAAACTTTTCAAAGTCCGGTCCACAATTCTATTCTCAAAAACTTTCTCAAATTCAAACCAACTTGCGTGCACGGTAAAAAATATATACATCAGAAACCTATTTTGGATATTCTACAATAATGCTGCAGAAACAAAATTTTTCCTTCAAATAGTCTGATCCCCTAAAATTTAACAAAAAGAAATTTCCTCTCAAAGTTACTAAGATAGCTGCCACTTTACTATTTACTTCGGTTGGCCTCTTTTTCTCTCACTATCTTTTTCCGACACAAGAGTTCCCAAGTTCATACGATATAAAAAAAAGTTAGAATCTAGAGAGCAAATCTGGTTCTTGTCCTTCCCCACACACACTCCCTTGCAAACTCTTACGGACACTCTTCACTTTCTTACTTTTTCCAACATAGAATTTTCCAAGTTCATATGATATAATAAAAGTTGGGATCTAAAGAGCAAACATAGTCCTTATACTTTTCTTCACATATCCCTTGAAAATTTCTACGGACACTCGTTGGGCCATAATTCATCTTCATTTTCCTTTTTTTTCTTCTTGTGACTATGCAATGTTTAGGTCCTTTAAGCTTTCTATTTAACCCATGTAGCGAGTGTTAGGCCAACGACTCCCAAACCAGATGGCTTTAGGGCACTAGATATGGAAATAATCCTCCGGGCTTACTAGCTCGAGTAAAAAAGGCTACGAATCCAAACTAGTCACAAATCTCTTATTATACACTCTTTTTTTTTCACTCTCTTTTTTTTTAAAACCAAAGTAAACACTAGGTGGCAATTCTCATTTCACTCGAATTAATTCATTTTGGTTCTAATATATATAATTCACCAACAATGAACTAGGAAACAAAAATATTCTACAAACTAAATTTCAAGTTCACATTATATTCTCCAGAAAAATTCCAAAAACAGCATTAAGGCTTCCTATCCAAAATTTCAAAAAATGTATACATGTGTGTATGTGAAAAGCAAGTTTTAGTAATCTTCTGATAGGTTTTCTCCTTTAGAAAATGCAAACTTTTTTTTTACTTCCTTTCAAAAGTATGAAAATTCAGATTTCTATATGTCTTCAAATCGCTTTAATTCTTTTGAAAACTTTCTTTTCTAAAATGAAAAATAAATACCAAAAAAAATAATAATAAAGTTCCTAAATTTTTTTGTAAAAAAGGTAAAATGATTAAAAACTTACTAAAATGAGAAAAGTGACTGAAAATTCAAAAAGAATTTTTTTGTCTAAAATTGGACAAGCATGCTTGTTCCCACCCCCCAACCTAAGATGAACATCGTCCTCGATGTTTATGCTTGTAACTCAGAACAGTAAAAGTAACATGAGGAAACATAAATATAAAGGAGGGTAAAGAGAAAAAGTCACCTAAAGATGTGTCTGAGCTTCTCCCTGTCCAAGGTTAGACAAAACAGAAAATCAAGAACAAAAATACAAGAAACTACTCGAAAAGAAAATATCTACTCTAAAAAGAAAAGAAACAAAAACCTACACTACTAGATTCGAAATCATGAGTCCACCCGGATGCCAAATGAAATTTTCCTCCACACTTTTTACAAGAAGCATAGAAAGAGATGAAACCATGTGGGTAGTGGGCTCAATGAACATGAGGACCGCATGTTCTTGCACACTATATGAAAAAGGGACCACAAAGAAAATGTCTTCCTCTTTCCTTAAAAATAGATCTTTGAAAGACAGGAGAAGATGCAATGAGCAATTGGGTGGCCCTAGGTCCTCCCATGCCACAAATTTCATTAGTTCAATTTCAGAATTTTATTTAGACATGGGCTCAAAGGATTCCAAATTGTTAGACTTGTGAGTCTGAATGGGACCACTATTCTCCAATTCTGCAAGTTTTTCTGAATAACATTGAGGGCCAGAAATGCGAGGGCAATTTCTTTAAGGGTTGGATCATCAGATTTCATAAAGAAGTCAGTACATGATTCCAAAGATTCCAGATTATCTGACTCAGAAATCTGAAAAATTGGGTCATCCTTCGAATTGTAATCTTCCTTTTGAGGCTCATTAGGTTCATTTGCAGTTTCCTCAATTGTAGGAATATCAAATTTGTGAAAGACTGCAATGCCCAATTCATCAAAGGAATCCGAATCATAGAAAGGATTTATGTAAAAGGGCATAGATTCCTCTTTAATGAAGTGGACTAGCCGATATTGAGGAAAAGTGGGGTACACAGGCTCATGTGATTCATCAATTGGTTCATGCATCACACCATCATCCATGAACTCATGCACACCCTTGGATATCCACTGTGTATTTGTGTGATCCATATCTACGAGATTTTCAATAAATGTAGGATCATCTTTAATTCCAAGAGTGGCATTTCATTTTCTCATTTCAAGCCCTGTTTGATTAATCGAATCCATTAGGGTTTTCATGTGTTGTTCATTTTTTTGTATGGTTTGCAAGGTGTTTTATGTGAACTCAACCAATTTGGCTAAAGTATCCTCCAAAGAATTTTTCAGGGTTGGTGGTGGTTCATATAACCATTCAGGCGGAGATGGATTATGTGGTGCATATGACCAGGGAGAATAAGGGGGTACATATGATGTATCCTGTGAACGGTAGTCATACAACGCATCCGAAGTAAATTCTTGGGGATAAGAGACAAGATCCATATTGGGCCCATTCCGCCTATTGTTCAGTGATTGATCAACCCAATTTGGACCACATATGTTACCCATTTCTTTGTGGAAATGCCGTTGATTTGATTCAGCCCGCCATGGAAATCCCACGTGCATATCAGAATGAGTGAATGATTTTGTGGGGTGTGGGTGATCATGCAGGACCCTTATTAGTTGATCATCTGAACTAATCATTCCATTAAACTTTTCCACAAATTCCTTATTGTAACAATGATCATAGTGATTGGCCCATTGTAACACTCCGACTCAGCTTGACCTCGTTTAGCGGCTAATTAATCTTGTTTTAGTTGCTAATTGTGCTTTGTTTGTGTTTTGTTTTCGTTGCGGGTCATGGATAGGTAGTTGGGTTGAGTTTGACCTGGATTAAGTAGACCAAGCCCTTTTTCGTAATTTTAGATTTTCTAAGACATAGTCATTTTTGCATCATCTTAATGTCAACACGTGTCTTTCGTTGAGCCCGTCAACTTTTGTAACTACGTCGTTTGCAAACGATGCCGTGTGATTCCATTGGACCAGGATTTGACTCAAACTAAAAATAGAATTTTGACTTGGACTTCATTGCAATTTAGACATCCCCTTATCTTATATATACTTCAGACCATCGACCAAAAACTCACGTTCTCTCTCATTTTTCCTCACTGTGCACATGAAGAGCTTTCTCTCCCTCTCCTGAATTCTCTCCTCCATCGATCAAGCTGAATTGAGGGATTTTGGTTCTTTTAATCACCGGTGTGTTGATTGAGGTGAGCTGGGGTTCTCTTCCATCTCCCTCGTCTCATTCTTATTCTTCTCCTTCTTGTTTCCATGAGTGCACGATAGGTTTTGAGATTCTTTCTGTTTCTCATGCATGCATGTTGTTGTGGTTGGTGTTAGGTTGTGTTTGGGCCCAAGGACAGCAAGTTGTGTAATTGAATTCAATTGAGGCAAGTATAACCATAACCTGTAAGAACCCATGTTGGTATGCATTTGATTCTGGTTAGTTCACATGAATTTGTATGGAAAAATGTGTTTACAGCCCATTTGATTAGTACTTTATCTAGCTCTATTGGATATTTGCAATGCAATTCTGATGATTTCATAGGTTTTCTGTGCGTGATTCAGAACATTTACTTCGTGCATGTACGGCTAAACCGTATGTCACTTACAGCTTAAAGTCCAGAGTGGGTAAAAATCCAGTTTTCCTCTACGGCTAGGGCACGGCTAAGCTGTGTATTGCACTACGGCTAAGCCGAACCTCAGCCGTGGCCCAGCCGTAGATCAATACAGGGTGCCTTTTTTTCTGGATTAACTCAGAGCAATCAATTTGTCAGACCTTCTACGGCCCAGCCACGGCTAAGCCATAGAACACACACGGCTAAGCCGTAGAACAAAATACGGGTGAACCGTAACTGCGGATGAACAGTAAAGGGAACCGCGGTGGAGCCGCAGTGCATATTACGGCTACGCCGTAACATGCCTACGGCTAAGCCGTACGTTCACCTACGGCTAAGCCGTATCAACACTAGAATAATGAAAGACAAGGATAGGTGTAAAGGAAAGACCGATATGGCCTTCATGATAGAATGTAGAGCACCTAGACCTACCCAACGGAATGTGATACAACGCGTGAATGATCTCGAGGGCTGTGAATCATTCATGTTCGTTATTCGGATGTTAAACACCTCCCCATGGGTGTTGGTTTAAGGGACTTCATGCACCGCCCGATTCAATGCAACACCAGACAACGGTGCATCGAATAACTTAAAACTACATCATCATGCACGGTTAGAAACACCAGATAATTAGATTAGAATTGGCTTGTAAATAAAGATGATCCAATTTCACGTGATTTGTTGCATAACATGTTGCATTCGATCATTGATCTCTACTCTCTGATATCTTGTGTTCTGTTACTTTCACATTGTGGTTCTTTACCTTGAGTATGTATGTATAATATGTTCACAGATATGCACATATGATATGTTGTCACGATCTACTCAGGGTTTTCATGATTGACCCTGTATGGTCAGGCACTACTTAGGCTCAGCCTTAGGATTCCGATGGGGTGAATTTGGTATAGTTTACATGGCCTTGCTGCAGTAAGGAAACGTCTTGGGGAACCGGACCCCAGGAAACTGAGACCCATTGTACCCTGACCCGGACAATGGTGTTCTTTGCACGATACAAGATCCCTCTTTTGGGAGCATATGGCAATGTAGTAGCCACTAGTTATGTATACTGCATGTATACATTGATTCGCATAGCATATTTCTTTCTTGCATGACAGCCTAGTATACGAAAATGCCTTGTTTAATTTACATGATGTTCGTTATTCTATTAGACACAGTGTGTGTTAACTTGTTATGGTTTATACTTTGCTGAATCGTCGTATTCACAGTTGTTTTTGGTGTTGCAGGCCCAGATACCCCTGCCGACCCCTCGCCGGTCGGCCAGACTCCAAATGAGACCCCCGAGGCCCCATCAGGCCTAGAGGAGTAGATGTGATCACTCCACGGGAGAGCGTTCTTGACATGCATGGCATTGGAGTCTTGTTTTTTTGAGGATTTTCACATTCGTATATGTCATGATTGTATATACTATTTTGTTCTTTTTGTAAGACCTTCACATGTAATTATGTCAGTTCTGTCTTCGTATTCTCTTTTTGCACTATTAGTTTGATGTTTCTAATATTTACAGCTTCCGCGTACATGTTTGGCACATGTGAATGTTCCCTTGTGCGTGTGCATTTAGACCAGGTCTACGTGTACAGGCACGGGAGTACGTGTGTCATTGGTTTGGCTTTTTTTGCTAACCCCCGAACCCTAGGCTCGGGTTGTAACACCCATTCCCATTTATAAGATCCAGCTGAACAATTTCTTTGATGTAACTTTGCAATTCTTTCTTGTTCACACAAGGCATGCCAAGACTTTGGGGGGCCATTAGTATTGATTCCATTCCCATTGGTTTACTCATTGTTAAGTTCCCTCACGTTTGTGGATTCCCACCAATCCATTTTTGGAATCACTTGCTTTTTCTTTTTCTTTTTTTTTTATTTTTTTAAAAATGATAAAAACCTAAGTTATACAAAAAGCATCTACGTAACTCCTTAAGGTTGAAAAGTTTCCTCTAGTTCTCCAATCTGGTCCTATGAAACCTACTCGGCCAGGTTAGCCGCCAAGAAGTGGTAGAGGCACAATGGACCCGTTTGAAGGACCAGTGTCACAACCCGAGCCCAGGGACCGGGGGTCAGAGAAAATCTAACCAATGACACACGTACTCCCGTGCATGCACACCTGGACCTCGTCCAAGCATACACACACAAGGGATCATTCACACGTGCAAACAACTGTACGCGGAAGCTGTACGTATCAAGGCATACCACAATATACCAAAAGACATAGGAGATTTCAAACGATCATAAACTGATAACAATAACAATAACAAAATACAGGAACGTATGTTACGGAAGAGGGCTCCCAAAAATCAAAATACAATATACAGGTATCACTCGAAGCCCTTAGTGCAATTACAGAAAAATCCCCTCAATAGACTCCAACACAAGGAATGGGGAAAACCAAAATGATGCAAACCGTACTCTGGAGGATGGATCAAGTCCACTCCTCTAGGCCGGAGGGGGCCTCGCGAGCCTCTCCTGCAGTCGGGTCGACCGACGCAGGATCGGAAGAGGGATCTGAGCCTGCAACACACAAGACAAACGTATAAGTACAACGACTTAGCAAAGTATAAGCCAACAAGAAGATAACACGAATTGTGTCTAAAACTGAAGAATACCGAACAATAGTCATAATGCAATATCCATAGAAATTTTGTCTGTATACTAAACAATTATGCAAATGAATAAGCATGCTATCAGAATCATAAACAGGTAACAATCAAGTGGCTACTACATTGGCCATTTTCTCCCTTACGAGAGCAATCAGGATGAGAACACCAGCGACCGGGCCAGGGTACGCATGGGTCTCTAGTTCCCGGGGTCCGGAGTCCCAGGACAATCACACTCTGCAGAGGCAAACACTTAAACTAAACCAAAGTTAACCCCGTCGGGTATCCTAAGGCTGAGGCTCAGTAGTGCCAAGACCAATCACAATCAATCGGATGATGCACCTCAATCAATCAATCAATCACTTATCACTTACAGATCTCACATATCATGCTGAACAACAATAGGAAGTGCATCGCATATACGGACTGAATGTACATAAGCAATTACAAGAAGTGCTGACAATGAATATCAATCACAATCACTGACTCATGACTGATGCAAGTACTCCAATGGAACAATGATAACACTGATACCAATATAACAATAGAATGGTTCCGCCCGGGCTTCGCTCTGGGGTTGCTGCATGTCCCACAGAATCGAGAGGTCCAGCGCAGAACACATAAGAGGGCATAACCGTAATCAATATGCTGTACACATCATGATACCTTTACGAATCAAGGTCAATTACAAGCCAATCCTATACTAATTATCCAGTGTCTCTAACCGTGCATGTTGATGTAGTTTTAAGTTGTCCGATGCACTATTGTCTAGTGTTGCAGTGTCAGGAGTGTGCACCGAAGTCCCTTAAACCAACACCCATGGGGAGGTGCTAAACAGCTGGATACAAGCATGAATGATTCACAGCCCTTGAGATCATTCATGTCATTCAAACATTCCATTGGGCATGTCCAGGTTAGCTACATTCTAACATGAAAGTCATATACGGTCTTTTGCTTAAACCTAATCCTTTTTATTCAATTCTCAGGGTCTCACGGTGCAGCCGTAGGTAACCTTACGGCTTAGCCGTGGCATCTTACGGCTTAGCCGTAATATGCACTGCGGCTGAGCTGAGGTTCCCCAAATATCCCTTCGGATTTACGGCTTAACCGTATTTTGCTCTACGGCTCAGCCGTATCTTGGTCCACGGCTTAGCCGTAAGACAATGTACGGCTTAGATCAGGCTGGGCCGTAGAAGAATGTCAAATTGCCAACATCCAGTTATTTTCAGCTAACAGTCTGTACTGTTCTACGGTTTGGTTTACGGTTGGGTCTCGGCTTAGCCGTAAGCCATTTTACGGCTTAGCCGTAGCACATTTCACGGCGTAGCCGTGAGTGCACGTACTCATTTTCCCTGAACTTGTTACAGTCATACAGAAACTGAATGAAACGACTGAAAACAGCAATATAACAGCAAAACACACTCAATGGGGCTGTCTAACACTGAGAAACACAATGAAGCATAAAAACACAACAATCAAATCACTATCAATCGGTGTTCACACATCTTGGCTTATACTTGCCTCACGGACGAAATCCACACGCTGATTGGCTCAGTCCACCGGGAACACACGCACAAACGAGCTCCTTTCTTCCTCCCTCAAGCACAGAAACAGAAAGGAGAAGGAGAGAAAGAGAGCTATCGAGAGAGAGAGACAAACAGAGAGCGAGAGAGACGATCGAGAGAGAGACAGGGAGTTGGTGGGATTTTATATACTTAATTTGAGTCTAAATTACATTTAAGGCCAACTAGCTTATGCAAATATCAGTTTGAGTCAAATGACAGTCCAACGAGAGCAAACGAACTCATTCGGATTCAAGACAGTTACGACAATCGACAAGCTCGACGAAATACACGCGCTGACGTCAAAATGACGCGAAACTGACAAGGTCAATCAAAAGCCAAAATTACGAAAAAGGGCTCGATCTACTCAGACCAAGTCAAACTCAACCCAACGATCTCTCTACGAGTCAAAACCAAAGGAAAACCAAATCAAAACACTCTTAGCGATAAAAACACACGAAATTACGCACTAATCCGGGTCAACTCGGGTCGGAGTGTTACAACCAGTTTCCTGAACAGATAAACTGTCGCGCACTACAAGGGCAAAGGCTTTCTTAGACAATGAGAAGATTAAGGACAGCGATTAGATCACTTTTGGTGTACTTTCTTCCAAAAGTAATGACAAGTTGAAAATAGTAACTTTTCCCAATTTTAGAAAGTCTCTAATAATCAAAGTGATGCTAACATTGTAACATTCAATGCACTTTCTTATTCCAATTTAGGGCGATTTATCATTCCATCCATGTCCTCCTATTTCTAGAAAGTTGACACAATTAAATCACACCCACAAAGCAATGTAAATAAGGAAAGTTAGAAAAGTTACCTTAAATGGCACTCTCCGGCAATGGTGCCAAAAACTTGATCATGAGTTCCAAGTGCAGAACCGCGATGTAGTAATAAAACTGGTGAGACCAGGTCGATCCTTAGGGAGCAATGTGTTTAAGGCATTTTCATCTTATAATCTGTCCTAAATAAACTCTAAAACGAACCTAATTTAAAATCTAACAAATACAAGCATCCTAATTATCAAAATTAAATTAACTACAACCCAATGAAAAGAAGAAAAAAAAACTTTCCTAAACCTAGAAACCTAAATCTAAAAATTCCTAAAATAAACCTAAAGTTGCTGCAAAACTAAAAAAACAAGTTAGAACTTCAAAAAATAAAAAATAAAATTGGAAACTAACTAAACTAAACAATATTAGAAACAAAATAAACAAAAGTTAGAAACTTTCCTAAGTTAGAATTTCCAAAGCTAGAAAACTTTCCAATTTAAAATCTTCAATTAAAACAAGTTTAGAAAGATATTTTAATTCTGGAAATTAACTAAAATAATAAAAAAACATAAAAATAGAAACAAATTTAAAATTAGAAAGTTAGTAAAATTAGTAATGCAATGCATGCCATGAGATGCTGAAAAATTCTAAGTCTGAAAAACTAGTATGCTGATGCAAATTTTATGCATGATTTGAACTATTCTAATACATCCTAAATCTAAGTTTAATAGCTGGAATTTAAAAATTGGGTAGGACATTTATATTCTTTAGCTCGGCCAAGGAACACCCTTAGATTTTACTATTCGGCACCAAACATGAATCTTGAAAATCCTCAGTCATTTCATAGTTCTAACCAAACGTAGAACATGAAAAATCCTCACCTATAAAATCAAGGGTTTTCATTTTCTAGAGATAGTGAGGAATTTGTGAAATTGAAGATTCCTCACCTGTTACCAAACGTGCCCTAAACCTTAGGAAAAAAAACCCTCACTCACACGGGAAAACAAACAATTTACATGCAAAATACAATTAAGGAGAGAAGTTCTCCACAGTCTAACCCATTTTCCATTCTTTACAACAAGACTCCCCTGGCCTCTTCAAACCTCAAGAACCATGACAAACCAATTCCCACAGATTACAACAACATACAAAGTGGCTGTGAAAAGAAAAAACACAAGAGTAGGATAGTCATTCTTTCCAAATCAGCATTTTTCAAGGCACAACAACTACAGGAGAAATCGTTCGTTATTGCGGCTCGAGGCGTTATATGTTGACATGCAAAAAGTTAAGAAGAAATCCACAAGCAAATCAACTATGCGAAAGTCAGGTCAAGACTCAAACATGGCTCAAACATAGTAAAACAAAACCCAAAGACAAACCCAAGGACAAAACACAAAAAGATCCCTTAAAGTTTGGAAAAAAAATCAAAGAACTTCAAAAATGAATGAAAAAGGGTGCACTGGCCGACTGAATAGGTCAATGGCCAATTGCACCATGGCCGATGGTACAAAACTTGTAGCCGATAAATGCATGGCAGACTGGAAACCAGTGGCCGACCATTATAAATTTTTGGCAGCTCATCAAGTTACCAATGTAGATCTAATCAAATCATTCTCTGGCTGATTTGAAACCGATTGGCATAATTCAAGGGACAAAATCCAGCCATTACCTCACACAACTGACCACAGGAGGGTGCCAACCACACAAATGCATAATTGGCTACTCCCCCTGCAAATCAAATTCTTATCCAATCTTCTCCCTTCCATAAATGACCAAAGGAGACTCGGAAGCTATAAATACACCACCCCTGGGGGTCCATTTGAAGGCAATCAAGCACCCATCCAAGCTTTAGCACATTAATTATTTGAAAAAACTCCATTGCTTCAACTTCTTTGGCACCAACACCAAAGATGAGGTACTTGATCTTTTGAAAATGATCGGGAGGATAGTGCCTTGATCTACTGAGCCTCTTAAGAAGACAAGTCTTTCGAGACTTTCTTTATTTCCTTCACTTAGGAGAAGAGAGAGATACGAATAAAACCATGCCCAATTGCATTAGTATGACATGATAAACGATCCATGGAGGCAACCATGACCATTGATCTTTCACTCTAACTCCCCTTGGGACTTTATACCCAAGGAAAATGAATGATTGCTCAGCAACTTAAAGACAAAAAAAAAAAAAAATGGTGCGTACTCCCTATATGTAGGATTGGCTATAACACTTATAAAGTTGTCTATTCGCTTGAACAGTCGACGACCTCCTTATTTCCTTTCTCTGTAGAATTTTCAAGTACTTTCTATATGAATTATTTTTTTAAGTGTTGATTATTAGAGACCAAGCAGGAGGGCTATATAAAGAAAAAATACATGTAAGCAGCTTGCACTCAGGAGGTTAAAATGTAAAAGAAGCCACAATAATAAACTCCGAATTGAAAAATAGAAAAGAACAATATTCTTATTTTCTTTTTAGTGTTTTTATCTCATTTTTCAACAAAAGCGACGCAATGCTTACTACACATCGCAATCCCTTGTTTTTGGGTGAACAATCCGAACAAGCTTCTATGTCACATTTTACTACCATAAACTTGTGCATTGGATGAGGATAAATTATGATTTTTTACTATTTAACATATGATCATTTCTACATCTAATTAAGTTACATGGATTTCTACAGCTAATTTTCTCAAGCACTAACCAAATATTAGCTATTTGCCCACACATTTTTCCACAAATTCTGTACTGGGAGTACCCAAGTGATCAGAGATTTTGTGAAATCGCCAGGCTACTTTATCCCAAATCGCAAGTTTACTTTACGTGAAATTGATGAACTTGCAATTTCGCATATTAGTTTAAGTTGCATTATTAATCTACACATTCTCCAACACTTTTTGCAGTACCGTTGGCTAGTAGAGGATGTTAGCTTTTTGCAATATCACAAAATAACTTTATGCAATATCGCAAAATAACTTCATGCTATCTCGCAAAATGATTTTCTAAAAAGTCAACTAGGGCCTTCCTGCTTATATTTTCATTCCGTTTTCACCTTAGTTTTTGGTTTTTCACCATCCCATTCCTCCCTTCATTCAGGTATGCATCTCTTACTACTCCTTTTTTTTTCATCTTTCTTTCTTTTAAAGTATTAGCAAGGTGGCTGGGACGTAACATAATCCACATGTGTGGGAAACAAAGCAACCGAGCAACCCCGATGTTGATAGGCACTTAGGGTTATTTTAAGTGGGGGCTAAGATAGACCTTCCTTAGGCCTCATGAACTCTTTCCAGTTTTTGGGGGGGATTCAGCCTCCAGCCTATTACATGTCATCCGCCCCTACATAGATGCTATAAGGAATAGTCTAAAGAACTTCCATTTCAAAAAGCAAATGGTCAGTTTCGTGGTTACTTTTGAAAAAGATGATGGAGAGAAAGACAGAGACTAGGGCTTCAACGCTTTAGGGCTTTACAAAATCATGATCTCCAATGAAAGTAAGACCCAAGAATCCCAGTTGAGGCTCCACCAAGGCGATTAATGTTGCGTATTAGCAAACAAGTTGGCAAGAAGGGAATGGAGGGAAATTGACGAGAAGAAAAAGACTTACAAAAGAAAAGCAAGGGAAAATGAGAGAAAATGGGTTTGGCCAATGTTAAATTAAAAAACTAACATGTGAAATTGCGATTTCTTGCAATTTCGCATAAAGTAACTTGCTATTTCGCATAAAGTAAACTTGCAATTTCGCATAAAGTAGCATTGTGATTTCGCTAATTATCTAGTCACCTAGGTATTCCCAATATGGAAGTTGTGAGAAAACATGTGGGTAAATACTTGGTCTTTAGTTAGGGCTTGGAAAAATCCTTCCCTAAACGAAAAGAACCCCTATTTCAAGTTTTCATGGGCTTTTAAATTGATGTAGGCCATTCCACACTAATCTTGACTCATTGTCTAAACATAAATTAATATTAATTAATTATTTAATTTGGCTGTGAATTGCATTGGATTTTAAATTGACGTAGGCCATTCCACACTAATCTTGACTCATTATCTAAACATAAATTAATATTAATTAATTATTTAATTTGGCTGTGAATTGCATGGGATTTTAAGTTGACGTAGGCCATTCCACACTAACCTGGACTCATTGTCTAAACATAAATTAATATTAATTAATTATTTAATTTGGATGTGAATTGCATGGGATTTTAAATTGACGTAGGCCATTCCACACTAATCTTCACTCATTGTCTAAAAATAAATTAATATTAATTAATTATTTAATTTGGCTGTGAATTGCACGAGATTTTAAATTGACGCAGGCCATTCCACACTAATCTTGACTCATTGTCTAAACATAAATTAATATTAATTAATTATTTAATTTGGCTGTGAATTGCACGGGATTTAATTCTAGTAATGATTTTAAGGCTCCGAATATTAATTTACATAGTAAAAACAAGGGGTAAAAATAATGAGTCACAAAAGACTTATACAATAGGGGGCTCACTTGAAACATCTAAATCATTGATAAAATGGCCTCCCCATGTATTATATAGTGCCCGTCAATTTAACTCAAGTGACCCAATTTCAGGATGATATTTTATATAGAATAATACAAGCAATTCAAATATTTCACACAAATTAATTTGACGTTGTGCCTAGACTGTATTAAGCCAAACAATTCATAGACATTAGAGGATTTCTTTTGTTACATTGAGATTCTTACTAAGGCCCCACTCTAGAGATCAACCGAGAGGATCCACATTTTGAGTCTATGTTCATTTTTGTAAGTGGACATATTCAATAAGTCTAATAAACTCTAATTGAATGAAGTAGGTATGTGAGAAGCCTACTTTAAAAATGCCAAAAGAATATGTAGAGATTGCTTCAAAATGCACACACTTTTTTCTTCCTACACCCACCATTTAAAAAAATATATTGCAAATATATCCATGAAGTAAATTACCTACAACGACAGAACACCCACCAACCCTTGACCTTGAGAGAAAGAGAGACCCAGCAAAGGTCCTGGATGTCGATGGAGGAGGTAGAGGAAGAGTCAAACTAGAGGAGGAGATGCTGGTGGAGGAGGTCGTTGGGTGCAATACGGGCCATGTGGCCATAGTGGTCGCTAACAACTATGTGGAGTGGGAGTGAGGGGTTAGAGGTGGGGAAAGGCAGAGGGTGTGTGGGGCCCAGCAGAGGGAGGTGACAAAGGGTGAAGAGGCTGAGGGGGCCAGCAAGCAAGAGGACAAATATGACCTAGAGGACCGAATGTCAATGGCAATGACACTGTTGCCTACTCCGTACGTGAGGAGGTCAATGGTGTTGCAGTTGCAGCAGCCACCATTGTCACGGCTCACCCGGCCCGGCAACATGAAGTCCCACCCTCATGAGGCGGTTTTAGGTGCAAAGAAGACATCATTGCCCACTTCTTTTTCTTCTTCTTCTTCTTCTTCTTCTTCTTCTTATTTGATTTTGAGAATGTGTGTGTGTGTGTGTGAGAGAGAGAAAGAGAGCATGCATGAAAGGATTGTTGCTTGAGACGAGAGGGTGACAGTGAGAGAGAAGAATAGGGGGAAGAAGGGGGGTGTAAAGAGAAACGAGAGAGCTTTAAGTGAGGTTAGTTTAGGTATTATGAGAAAAATTTTAGCATTTTCAGTTGGGAGCTTCTAAACATACACTATTTTTCTCTCTTTTTACACCACTTCTCTTTATTCACAATTAGTGAGTGAGTGAGTTTGGTTTTTCTCTCTTTACACACACCACATTTACATATTATACCCTCACCCAAATTCCTCTTTCCCTACACCAAAAATCCCTCTTTCTCTACACCTTCTTCCCCTACGGTTGTTCTCCCTTCTTCCTCTATTCCTCTTCCATTCCTCTTCATTCTTGAAGGTAAGCTTTCTTCTGTTCTCCACCATTGCCATAGGTGTTAGTTGTTTTTCCTTCTCTTCTCCACCATTCTCAAAGGTATTCTCTCTTCTCTTTTCTACCATATTATTCATTAAAATGAGTTCTTGCATGTTTGGATTGTGATAGAAGAATGTATTTTTTTTTCCATTCCATTTGGTGATCATTATACCTAAAGAAGATGACTTCTTCCCACCGCCACGTTCGGCCCTATGAGACCGAACAACGTGCACACTGTTCGACCATTGTCACAATCCAAGCCCAGAAATCGGGAGTTAGCTAAAACCTAACCAGTGACAGACGTACTCCCATGCACATACACCCAAACCTTGTCTAAATGTACACACATGAGGGACAGTCACGCGTGCAAACATGGTGTACGCGGAAGCGATAGTACATTGCATGACAAGAGGATACACAAATAGGTACAATAACTGTAAAAGATGACATTATTGACAGAATGTACAAAACATAATGGGAAGAAAGTGTCTTAAAGAAAAAATACAAGGTGTACATGAGAAACCAAATCCCTGGCACAAAAGCCAAATGTTAGGCCACACACACACAACAAGGAACTGATGCAAATGCAAGACCGCTCTCCATTGGAGGGATTGCATCCACTCCTCTAGTCCTGATTGGGCCTCTTGAGTCTCTCCTGGAGTCTGGCTGACTGACGAGGGGTCGATAGAGGGATCTAAACCTACAACACCAAGAACAACTAATAAATACAACAATTCAACAAAGCATAAACAAACAATAAGGGAACACGCATTGTGTCTAGCATAATAAATAACAGATATATTTGCATTGCGTTTCAAAGTAGTCTACTAGGCAATTTGTGCATAAAAATAAAACATGCTATCAAAATCATAGAATAGATGTACTTGCTAGGTGACTACTACATTTGCCATATTCTACCTATCGAGAGCAAACAGGATGAGAGCACCATCGACCAGGCCAGGGTATGAATGGGTCTCTGGTTCCTAGGGTTCGGAAGTCCCAAGATAGGAGCACATTACAGCGGCAACAAGCGGGTTATTCCAAAGTCAATCCCATCAGTTATCCTGAGGCTGAGGCTGAGTAGAGCCAGACCGTATCAATCATGCCATACGATGCACATCAAATCAATGTCATATTCAAGCAGGTACAGTGCTTGTATTATATCATATCACAATCAGGCAATCAGTACATATATCACACTAAGGTTAAATACCAGAATCAATTCTTTTAATACCGATACAAGTCGAACCATCACAAGTCAAAACAAAAATAAGAGCATGGAAGGCAATAGTCGAGATTAATATGCAATGCAAGTCAAGTTATTTAAGGAATTATGATTGTTTACTATCCAACCCTAAGCTAGTTGTCCATTGTTTCTAACCATGCATGATGATGTAGTTTTAAGTTGTTTGATACACAATTGTCCAACTTTTGGGTGTTGCAATGTATCGAGAAACGTGTATCGAAGTCCCTTAAACCAACACCCATGGGGAGGTGCTTAACAAGTAGACAACACACATGAATAAATCACAACCCTCAAGACCATTCATGTGATTACGAAAGTCCATTGGGCTAGTTAAAGGGTTAAGAAAATGCATGTGAAGGCCCTATAAGGTCTCATCATTAACCCTATCTTTTCCTCCAATTAAGTAAAGAGCAGAGAGACCCAGGAATATCGTATAGAAAGGGTCCTCTTAGTGTTTAAAAGCAAGATAAAGAGACTGAGCAAGAATAGGATTCAGTCGGACACTGAATCTCCTGGAACAAAAGTGTTTCAGGGTCGACCGGTCAGTCCTGAAGCCCGATCGGTCGAATTTCGGTTCTGGAAGTGTCCGATCGATCGGACCTCATGCCCAATCGGTCGGGTAACAAGATTCTGTACAGAACGACTAAACTGAATGACTTGCACTCACGAAGACAACCAAACATCCAATTACAAGAGAGCTATATACCACAACACACTTGAGAGAGAGATTAAATGAAACAATAACAATCACCATGTACCAACATGCGTTCATCCATACTGTGCTTATACTTGCCTCAATTGAGCTTTTCTGTAAATTAGTTGTCCTTTGGCCCAAATTGACCTTCGATATGCAGTCCTAACACCATGCATGCCAAGAGTGAGAAGAAGAAAAGGTGTGCATGCAGTGCAATCACTTTCTAAACTCATAACAGAGACCATGACTCAGCTTCTCACCTTAGATGAACTGTGAAAGTGGTGCGAGGTTCTTGTCCACGATGAAGAAAGAAGAAGAGTACGGCAAACTAGAGGGGCTTCAAGTAGAGAAGAAAAAAAACTTGACTCTTACCTTTGATACCACAAGGTGATAACGTATAACTGGTGCACACAAACTTCCCCCTCTCGTTGATCATGAGAAGAATAAGAAAAGGAAAAGAAGAAACCAAGAGCTAAGAAGAGGAAGAGAAAAAGACGTTGAAGATGGAGAGGGAATGAGGAGGAAGTCGGTGCATGCCTTCTTATATTAAGATAAGGATGACAGCAATTACATAAAAGTCCAAAAGGTTAGGATAATTACAGTTCTAGTCAAATAACCGTCCAATGGAAGCAAACGAAGTCGTTTGCATGTGAGTCAGTTACGGAAGTTAACAAACTCAACAAGATACACGTGTTGACATGAAGATGATGCATGAAAGACAAAATCGTATAAAATCTAAAATTATGAAAAAGGGCTCATGTCTACCTATTCCAGGTCAAACTCAACCCAACTACCTATCCATGACCCGAAACGAAACTCAAAAGGACAAAACAACAAGCGTAAACCTAATTCGCTAGAACATGACCCGAGAACACCTTACTTAATTGCTAAATCGGATTAAGTTGGGTCAAAGTGTCATAACCATACAGGGCCAAACATAAGGATACTGTTCGGCCACTGATGGTCGAACACTCTTCATTGTGTTCAGTCATCAGTGGCCAAACCTTTTTCAATATGTTCGGCCAACATGGACTGAAAACATGCATTGTGTTCAGTCTATTTTGGCCAAACACTTAGAAGAATATTCGATCAGATAGGGCCAAACACAATGAATACACAGAAGTCTAACTCAAGTAATAGGTGATTGAATTACTTATAGATATGGCTAGTAATTCTAAAGTTCGTCCAACGGCTCTGAAAGAAGGTGTCATCAACACATTGAAGAAGCAATTTTTGAAGAGTCGGAACAACCTGAAGTCTCGGACTTCGAAGAGAATGAAGATAAGGAGGTGGAAGAGGATGAAGAAGATAATGGAGAATAAATGGTTGGGCTGAATGACCCTTCGGTCTTGAAGAGTTTTCAAACACACGTTGCAAAATTTATTTGGGAAGGAAAGGTATGTTTTTATTTATTTTTCATATAAATGTGACATCTTATTTCTTCTTTAATGTATATGCATATTTTCAAGACCGTCTTTCGCTCAAGTGTTTGAGTCATGGCCAAAAAGTAAGAATGAGTCAGATTTATTTAGACAGAAAATTGACAAATCTGGTCTAGCACCGTTGATCAGGACTTCTTATAGATCTGTTGATAAGAGCCTTGTGTCAGCTTTTATGGAAAGGTGGCATCCAGAGACAAATACGTTCCACATGCCTTTCGAGGAGATGACCATCACTCTAGATGATGTTGCCACTATTCTTAAAATCCTAGTGATGGGGATAATTGTTTCAAATAATGAAGATTTCGGATTTTCTAAAGCTAAAGAGCTACTACACCGAGCATTAGAAATTCGACGTTTGGAGGCTCATAATGAGCTTGCACAGGTGCGGGGTCAGTCAGTAAGGTTAGAGTAGCTAAAACATAAGTTTAATGCAGTGACAGCTTCTGATGGAGAAGCAGCCATTAACTGGGCAATGAGAGCCTATTTGTTATATATATTTGGATGTACACTGTTTAGTATCAAAAGTGGCACACGCGTTTTGAACATTTATCTTCACTTCCTCATAGATGTTAATAGTGTAACTTCATATGCATGAGGTGCTGTTGCTTTGGCCTATCTCTATCGGCATTTGGGGTTAGCTACTCAGTATAAAGTGAAATAAATAACCAGGTATCTATCACTCTTAGAAGCATGGATATATAAGCATTTTCCATGTTTTGCTCATAACCCAAATCTCATGTACTTTCAACACGACCCTCGAGCATTACTGTGGCATCTGAGCAAAGAGTCAAATAAAGATGGCCATTTTCAATCATTACGAGAAACGATTGACGAAAGAAGTAATGATAAGGTATTGCATTTCTCACCAGTAATAATTTCAAATTAATCTACATTCTTGTTTTTATGTGCTACTAGATATCTATGTTAATTGACGTAGGTTACTTGGGATCCGTATCACAATTCAAGGCAGCAACATCATTATATGAGTTTGCATTCTACTCTGAATGCATTAGGTGCCTAAAGGTTGTGGAGCCGTATCACCCAGAGAGAGTGTTGAGGCAATTTAGAAGACTGCAGACTATTCCTCTAGCACCATGGACTCCAGATCAGGCACATCGAGGCCTAAATGCTTAGCAATATTAAATTGCATATCCATGGGTCGATCAGCAGTGGCAGAAATGGGAGAATCATGTATTGTTACCCACAAACCAGAGTCAGGCTGTCAAATTTCCATCGGATTATATTTCCGATTATATGAGCTGGTACACACAGATATCATGGAGGACAATACAAAACCCAAGGTATCGATCCATGTGGGGGCAAAGAAATGAGGCAAGTGGGGCGAGCTCGTCTACAAATTATGAGCAACGTTGTCAAGATGTACTAAGTATCGCTAAGCCACTGATAGATGTTGACTTTTATCGTGATTCGCAGGGATGTACGCTAATGATGATCGCATGCACCATGTGTTAAGAGGACTTTCACTTTAAGATGCGCAACGATTTGTGAGGGATCCCAATATGACATCCAGTACTTACATACCCTAGCGTAGGAGTGACAAAGGTTGATGTGTCCATGATGATGTTGTTTTTTGTTTAGGACGGGGTTGTTTATTTTTGTTAAGTATATAAGCAGTTCACAAATTTCATGTATGAAATTAACAAATGTACTGCTAGTAATCAAAGTAGTGTGTTATCTTCCAAATTAGTACAATGAGTTATATTCAAAATTAGTTACATCTCAAATGAGTTACATGCCAAATTAGTTACATTGAGTGACATTCTAAATGAGCTACAATGAGTTCATCAAATCTCTATCGTTTCATTTGTTGCTACATTTGAGCTAACAAGCTCTTTGAAACGCTCAATGCGACCAGTGTATGCAGTTGCCAATTCATTTGCGCATGGAAAATAAAATTCACGCCACTTGTTTGCAATCAGTGGAATTGGATGACCTGGGTCCACGAAGAGCTAAAACATAATAAAAGTTAGATAATTTATTTGGAAATAATAAAATATTTCAAAAAAAAAGGGATTATAACCTGAACAAACTGACTGCCGTTTACAAAACCAATCGCTATCTCCTTGCAAGAAATTATTAACAGTAGCACGGACCAAAGAGGCAGAAAGGTAAGACATTGTTGCACGCTAAAGTGGAATAGTAGCAAATTATAATGAGATGCGATAATATGCCCCATATTTGGCATAGTCATCCAATGGGAATAACTAGGATAATTATCATAATATGATACAGCGTCAATCAATTCGTGAACTCTGTTTTCAATCCCATACAGTTGTTGATACTCTATTGAATGGGCAAATAATTCATTTACTAAATCTCTCTTAACCCGTGGCCAATCATCTTCGGTCAGCCCAAGTAGCCTTGCAATGGCTCTAAAGCCACAGTTGCCATCAGCTACAACGTCTTTTATGATGCATATATAGTATCTAATCCCATCTGGAAATTGCTCACGGTAAGAAACAGTAGGCTGTGATCTTGTGTGATGCACCTTCGCCTTTCCTTTCTTCTTAACTCTACCATGTATACTTGCCTTGATGTGAACAGCCTTTACTTCATTAAATACAAGAGAGTAACTATCAAGTGCAGATTGTGTTTTCTCAAAGGCACTTGGATCACGCCAATTCGATGTATCAACCTTAACAGATGGGCAACCTCGAGCTTTTAATTTCACTTCTGGTTCCATCAAAAACGTACTATCCGGTTTGTATAACTCTCTCAACTTCTTCAACATTTACAAATGCTTTGTATGATCACCTTCATTAAAAGCACTTTCAACTAACACCAACTCCGCTTTAACATCCAAAGTAGACCTCTTCGTTACACTGTTAGGCAACATATCAAGCTTACACCAATGTAGATGCACACAACTGAGGGGAATTAGGCATTGTTAATAAACATATTCTCCAGTCTCATGTACACAAAGTAAACCATGTGTACGACGAATGATACACATACATGAGATCGGATCAGTTCCAACTTGATCGACTCTTTTTCTTTCTGATAATATTTTATCCAATGCATTT
The DNA here is from genome assembly GCA_037013555.1 of Sextonia rubra. NCBI lineage: Eukaryota > Viridiplantae > Streptophyta > Magnoliopsida > Laurales > Lauraceae > Sextonia > Sextonia rubra. The sequence continues at coordinate 7,889,380 of JASUAD010000007.1, read as the reverse complement.
TTTGAGATGTTGCCACGAAGCTCATTGAAATCAGCAGGTTTGAAACTGTGTTGCACAACTGTCTTACTTTTTTCAAATGATGCTTTAATACTAGTATGTTGTAATTGGAGCAGATTATGGATCTTTGTCCAGCTTGATTCAAGATTTCCTTAACTTGATCCAAATTGTCTCTTTAACTGTGCATGTGAACTCTCAACCCCGTAAGAAAGATAAAAGTTATTAATTATTATGCACATATTACATAATAAATGTAACTTACTCAAGAACAAACATTCACATTACCTATTCGATGTAGTATTCCCCAAATGTAAACAATTATCTGCCCATGCAAGCACAAATTTTGCTTTGTATGCATCTAACCATGTGCTCTTCACATATTGCAGTGCTTTGGGATAAGTATGGAAATCCTTAATTAACCTACCCAAAAGTTTATTATATTCTTCTTCTGTTGAAGAAGACATCACCATATTCTAACTCATATTGAACTTGTCCCACATTTTCTTGGTTTCAAACAACTTTTAACATTTACTTAAGACATTCTTATTAATGTGCCACGTACACAATAAATGAATACTCTCTGGGAATACACCGTCAATAGCCTTCATGAGCCCCAACTCTCTGTCAGTGACAATGACTCTAGGAAGAACACAATTAGCATCAACAATGATAAAACGTATGACACCCAGCACCCATGCATAATTATCTTTACATTCAACTTCGAGATAAGCAAAGCATACAGAAAATGTCATTTTTGTGGACGTAACTCCAACAATCTCCAAAAGAGGCAGTCGATACCGGTTCGACTTGTACGTGCAATCCATTATCAAGACATGTGGAAAAGCACGCAGTAATTCTAAGCTGGTTGAGTGTGTCCAACAAATGTCACTGAGGGTGTTAGTATTATCACAGTTCCTATGCCATTCAACGTACTTATGCTCTGCCAATTTGCATAAGACTTATTGCATTTGACTTCTCCCTCACTGTTCAAAGACTTTCTGCCCATAACGTATATTGTAGATAGTCTTCATTGTTGTTATATTTAGTTCACTTCTTTGTTTTAATGTAATCAAAATATCTTTTGACCTAACCATATTCTTTGACAGATCAACTAACAAGTCCATCTCTTCCTTTGATAATCTCCATGCAAATGAGTGCCCTTCTAGATACTCCGCAGCCGAGTGATTATGAACACCACACATAAGTTCCAACATCCAATCATCGCCTGTAGCTAAATTCTTGCCCGTTAATGTGAACGAGCATCCACATTTCTTCGTGCCTGTTTGATTAATCTTCTTTTTAGGAGTCCCTTTGTCATTGGACTTGCACGCATTATAATGTTCAAATCTCTCACAGCAAGGGTAATTCTTGGTTTTACACCAACCCCACTTGAATTTGAGACTCTAATCACAACGACAATACTATTTCTCTTCCCAACATCACAAGCCCACTTGATTAAAACATCCAGCTCTTAAATATATACACATATAGCCATTTATTTTTATATATTAACTCATGCAATTAATTTACAAAATTATTAAACTTTGCGTCTTACCTCATGAGTGGTAAATTCACTCGTATAATTCATTACACATTCATTAGTCACTTGGCTGCATTGTGTAGACAAATCATCCTACAGATGGAAACGAAATGGAATGTTAGCTTATATATTTATGTTCAGCCCGGAATAGCCAAACATACATATACTGTTCGACCATTCAGGACTGAACATATATAAAAATGTTAGGCCATAAATGGCTGAACATGTATTCGGCCTCCTCTGGCCGAATATATATATATATATGTATGTTCGGTCGTTGCAGACCGAACATCCATATAGATGTTCCGACTTTCGAAACTAAACAACAACACGCGGGCTGATACAGAAAATTTTCAGAAAAAAATTAAAAAATGTATAAATTTCAAACACACTCACCTTATCACTACCATTCTCATTGAAAACAACTATTTGAGTGTTAATCTTCTCCTCCTTTGCACTATTTGAGTGTTGACTAGTGTTTGCTGAAACAAAGAGCAATGAGAAAGGAAGAGAATGCTAACTTGTACTCTTAGATAGTGATGCTCTATTAGAAGGAAGGTGGAAGAGGGAAGGAGAAGGTCTTAGGATGCTCTCTTAGATGGAAGAGGAAAGAGGGAAGAAGGAAAAAGGAAGATGGTCTGGGAGGGAAGAAGGAAGAAGGATGGAAGAGTGTGTATGAAAAGAAATAATAGGCTAATGTTGCAAGAGACAAGGGCATTTTAGTCCTTTCATACAGGGGCAAAAATGTAAAAAAAAAAAACAAAATCCCAATGTAAGAAGAGAGAAAAACAATGTATGTTCAGAAGCACTCTTTTCAAATTGAATGATGGGTGTAGAAAGAAAGATGGTGTGGAAATAAAAAAAAATGTAGGTGTATTTAGTGATGGAAAGTCCTAGTCGCAGATGGGTGTTAGAATCGAACTCGCTGAGAACCTTTGTGCATTCCAGTGTGAGATAAACGCTGTGACCTCATTGTGAGTACTCTCATAACTACTCGAGGACCCACTAAGGGTTCTCATTTTCCTTATATAGAGCAATCCCTACAAGTCACAATCTTATCCAGACTCTATCTCTCTTGAAATCCCACATCACCTGAGCAGCGTGGGATTAATTTTGACAAACCAGGAGTCTAAACATGATCCAAGCTCTACAGTTAAGAGTTAGATCCTTATCTGACTCTACTAGGTTAAGACTTGTTGGGAGTTCATCCGCAGCACGCCGCCAAGCTTGATCTGGCATGGGCCCCATGTAGTAAAAAAACAGCTTTCCAACATTTAGAAGTTCTCATATTTAGATCTTTCAAGAAAAGGAAAAGATAGAGACAACCTTAATATTTACTACAACTCTCTCTTCTTTTAAATAAGCGAAAAACATTCAAAGAGATAAAATTAAAATGCCAACGCATCCCTAAATTTCTTTCGTTTGTGCAAAGCACCCCCTACTCGTTTGAAGTCAAATATAATGACCAGTTCTAATACCTCTTTGGTTTAGTGTTTCATGATTCATAGATGCTCGATGGGCTTTAATTCTATAAAAAGTATTCTTACACATTTACCACATGAACTTTTTACACCTATTTAGATTTATGAGTATAAGCCCACATGGGAAAACTGCTTTAACTAATTATGATATCCAATCAGTTGTAGCTATTGACCCTTTTTTTTTTTCTAATTCTTCTTTTAACTTTTAACTTTGCACTAGGAGACTTACCCTAAATAGTTTCAGAAAACAAAAGCAAATGACATTAAGGCCCTATAATTTATTTGCACAAGTTAAAATACAAAGATGAATTATAAAAAAAAATAGTATGAAATAACACCTTTTAAGTTTTTGTATGTTCAATTTTTAAAATCCACCTTTAATATTCACTTTTTAACTACCTCATGTGTTCAATTTCTATGCAATTTAATTTAGACAGAAATTCCTAAAATGAAGAAAAAGACAGGAAAAATTAATGGAAAAGTCAATGGACAAACCAGAATAAGATCTCACTCTTTTCGTTTTTTTAAATAACACCCCTATATTCTCATCTCTTTAATCCAATGTGACTAAGCCTCCAACTAGCACCCACTAAATCGACAAAAACAAAAACAAGACAAATCTGGGCTTTAATTTTTACATTTAACTACCTTATGTATTCAATTTTTTATGTGCTTTAATCTAAACAAAAATTTATAAAATGAAAAAAAAAAGACAAAAAAATCAGTGGACAAACCAGAATAAGAGCCCATCCCTTTTTTTTAATAATGCTTGCTTATCATAATGTCTTCAATCCAATGTAACTAATCTCTCCTGTGGCACCTGCTAAATCGACACATCGACCCAAACATGAGGAGGTTTCACAATCCATGAGGAGTAAACTCATGCATCATACCACTCAACCAACTGCATGTAGAGCGCATGAATCCAATTTGCTCCAATTCCATGTAGAGCTCAGCATTCCAATTTCCTTTTCTCTTTTATAATTTTTCTGAAGAGTACAGAACCTTTTTTTTTTTTTTTTCATTTTTAAATCCTCGGACCAAAAGAGGCTTGCACGAGGGCTAAGATATGAAAATCTACTGCAAAAGCAGAACCCAAAAAAAGAGACGGTTCATAGCAAAAGAAAGCGTTCAGCCTGCAAAAAGCAGCGCTACATAGAACAGAGCACAGAGTCCCAAAAAAAGGCCTTCTCCTCAGGCGACGAATGCCTGGATAATAACCGGTCTCCTGAGCAGTCTCGTCGCTCCTCTCGAGATCAACTACATGAAGGTTGCTATTTGCAGAGCAGAGAAGTCTCAAATACATGAGAGAGAAGATCTTTCACGACATTGTCCACATCTCGGAAGCTGCAGAGCAACCAAATAGGAGGTTTTGATCATTGGGTCGAGCTAAATCTGTCCAAATTCGACGGATGTGATTACTGGGCCTGATTTGGAGAAAAAAATGAATAGATTTGTGAGATTATGGAAGTAGCAACAGTGACAGTAAACATAGAGAGCAAGATGTAAGAAAGCATCGTATCCTTTCTCCAGTGAATGCAATTCATCCAGATTAAAACAACACGATATCGGCTTGAAGTCCAACGCCGACTGCAACTGGATTCTCTCTGTAGCAATTTATAGCAACCCCAGAAACCCCAAGAACTGAAAAAGAGGAAGCAAGAACGGGTGGTAGAAGACCAGGAAAGCACCCATTTTTCCTACCTGGGGTGTAACCCACTTCGCATCAAATCCAAGGGGCGCGACGTCCCGCGGAGCAACGCGTCGCTTGGCAGTTGAACCCAGCGATTAATCCGAGATTTTAGTAAGTGGCTTCGTGTCGTTCCACGGTCATTAAGTCCTCTCGCCCACCTGTCTCTCTCTTTCTCTCTCTTCTCCCGCATGCGACCCCTCCGTATTAAACGCCCCTATCGCAATCGCTATTTCCGGTTAAAAAATCCACCCAACAGAATCTCTCAGCCCAAATCCTGATTTTGAAAATGAATGTGATGGGCAGTTCTGAGATTAGGGGGAGGCGGATTAGTCGGTTAGTTTTTTGGGTGACATTGAACTTGGTCCTGCTCAGTTTCTTTATATATGGGAGGAGAATAGTGATTTGGAGAGCACACGAGCAAGAAGAAGAAGAAGAAGAAGAAGAAGAAGAGGAAGAGCAGTTGGGGCTTTGTTTTGGGAGTAAGAAGAACATGGGTAGTCTTGAAATGATGGATAACAATATCTGCAGGGGTAGAAGGGATTGGGAAGCTGAGGAGAATGGAGAGAAGTTGCAGAAGCTGCCTCTACCCAAGGACTCTGTTATTAACCTTGACCAGTTAAGTCTCTTTTCTCTTCTCTTCTTCCCTCTGCTCTTATCTTCTTCTCTGGTTTCAGGCATGCATGTTGTTTTCAGGTTCTTGAGTGTGCTGTGGCCTTTCACCTTTTTCTCCTGTTGTTTCTACATCTTGAAAAATAATTTATTTTGAGCTATTTAAATTTTTTATAAAAAAAAAATAAAATCAAAAGATATAATATAAACTCTTTTTTGTTTTTTTTTGAAAACTATTGAATTTCTCATATTCCCTCCCCCTCAGCATTTCGAAGTTTCGAATGTTGGATGGCCAAACTGCCATTTGAAATTCCATGCGGGGACAGCATTTGAATTACTATTATCCTAAAATATAACATGCCCAGGGTGAATGTTTTAAAGTTTATGCTCCATAAAGTCACACTGCTTGAAAATCACTGTGGTTCATGAGTCTACTTTTTCTATGTAAAAAAAAAAAAATCATTCAGAGTTTCACATTTGATCACATATATACTTTCATATACTTTCCCACAAATACTGTACAAATATGCTTTGAATAACATTTTGTTGTTTTCCAGTTTGTCAGCTGTCGACATTTAAGACTAAAGATTTGACTCTTTGTTGCTTTGCCCCTTGTTTTAATTGTGTGTTTAAAGCGTGATTACTGTTTTAGTTAAAGTAAAGGTGATCATAATGATGATAAGGAGGGATAACTGGATAAGGATCTTGATTGATTTAGAATTTTTAAGATTTTGAGTATCCAGCCTCAAAGGATCCGGGCGGATCTTGGAATAGCTGTTTTCTACCCGGGTTTCAGCCGATTTTCCGACCCGATTAAAAGGGGTACAGAAACTGCAATGCAACACGGCTCTTGGAAGGAGAGATAGAGCGTTAGAGCAGGCTGTCCTGTTGAAGTCAGGTGCAGTAGGGGGCGCTTTCTGGTACACCAAGGGACCAGCCGAAAAGTAATTTGGACTCTTTGACCCATTCAATGCTTTAAATCTCTTGGTGCCCACTTCTAGAATCCTGACCCCTCGTAATTTTTTTATCTGGCCGAAAGGAAAATTATAGCTTGGTAAGAGCTATATTAAATGTAAGCGTCACTAGTGAGATTGACTTTGAATATAGTAGTGATTTGACTTTGTCCAATTCATAAACATGATTAGTTCTTCACTTGCGGGGTTTAGGCTTTATGATGCTCCCTCGGTGAGGAATTTATGGCTCTAGCATGTTTTTGACATGGATTAATGTCATCACAGCATGGTAAAATGGATGGTTGGAGCCCATCACTTCAGCTCATCCCTTCTTGGTTCAGTTGTGGAGACAAACTATCAAATGATTAGATAACTTCCGCCTATGTTTGGTGGCACGTTCTGGGGTTGCCCGCCCATCAACGTGGGTCGCACTGTTTAAAATAGTTTAAGAGTTGGGAGCTGCCGTATGAACTCCTTGAGATGGAGCCCACTTATTAAAAATCTGTATTACGTAGCTCGGTCAAATTGTACACATAAGACATGTCAATTTTTTTGTAGATTTTGGGACTTCATTTCTTTTGCTCAGTGATCCAAATTTTGATTAAATCCAAGTAATAGGCATTGTGGATTGTACTAATAATAGAGAAACACTGAATTTAGCTAAAACCTAATTTAATGTTTCTGGGGTATTTCATTTTTATCCAACTTGCTCATGTCAAGTTTCCTCTTTAATTTTGCTCAGTGATTCAAATTTTGAACTTATGCAGTGGTGATCCGACTATGTTTGAGTCATTTTGGAGAAGAGAAGGAGACCAGTGCTCAATTCTAATCCCTGGATGGCAGAAAATGAGCTATTTCTCTGATGTGAGGAATGTTTGCTGGTTTTTGGAGCCTGAGTTTGCTGATGAAGTTAGGAAGATGCACCGACTAGTTGGCAATGCCATCGCTGATGACTGTCACATTGTCGTCGGGACCGGTTCTACTCAGTTATTTCAGGCAGCCCTGTATGCTTTCTCTCCTCCGGATGCACCTGAGCCCATGAATGTGGTGTCAGCAGTCCCATACTACTCGGTGAGCTGCGTAAACATTTCATTATTCACTAATTTAGAGATCATGTGAACTTCTATTTGCCATCTGCTCTGTCTGGAAATATCCTGGCCACAATCCAATTTATGATTCACCGCTGTGATTATGGTTTATGGTCTTAAGATGCACCATTTGGCCAAGCATAACATCCTAGGAATCACAGTGGTTTGTGTCAAATGGTTGACTCGAAACAAGTTGGGCAAGGCAAGTGTAAGTTGGGGTGGATATGGGTTTATCCTACTGTCTGCTAAACCTTAGCCCCTCCCATCTGGATAATTTTTAAAATGATAAGCATTTTTAGCTAATGGCCTTATGCTGGTGCATGGTTCAGACTCAGTGGCTTGTGAATATAGCATTTGAAGTTGGTTTACATTGAGCAGTAAATGCATGTAAACAAGCCCAGACCTGATTATATTTTGTTTGTATCTGGTTTTGTTCTAGATTCTGGACTTTGTTCTAGATTACAGTCCTAGATTTATATCTGGTTTGAAATCTGGTAAATTTTAATTGGTCTGAATCTGGTCCATGGTTGTAATCCAACATATGAATATTATAATAAATCTCCTTGGGACATCAGAAATTTTTGGATGAGAACTGTATAATAAATATTATGGTCAATGGTTTGACACGCTTTTGTGGTCATCTGACCCGCCTTACACTCACACTCCCTAGAGTTTCACCAGCCCAATTTGATTCTCATCCAACCGTTACTCTTTGTCCTACTGCAAGAAAAAAAAGAGCGAACAATAAATATCTTTTAGGACCTTCAAAACTAAATGCTCCATATGTTGAGGGATTAGGATAATTTAATACGATTGATATTTTGCACACTTCTGTGTCTCATTGAGATCTTTCTATAGACTCCTCCCCCGTCACTGGCAGAGGAGCCCTGCAAACTACTCCACAAAGCCATTTGTGGATGATTCTCACCAAATAGAACTCCCTATAAGAACAATAGTTATACTATGAATAATATAATCTTGGGTTCATCGCCATTGTAGTTGTGTTTCTTGGGTCTTGGAACCTATCGTGGAACCTAGATCCTGACTAATTCACTATGTGTCTAGTGAGACTTCTGACCATTAATTGCAATATTTTGTTGACCATGTGTGCTGAAATCTTGTTTGTTTCACGCATCTCATGATTCACCCTATAAACTTTGGATAACGTAAATATTTTTATGGTACTATGTCTCATGTCAGACTACTGTCTTATTTTTAAAAGTTGCCTAGCATTCTTTATGTATTGCGACTATAGTGACCAAACTGGCTTCCATTCATGTTCATAAACTTGTCGGTCAAATTACCATTATGTGGCAGTGTACTGCTTGTCTCCTACTTTAGTTGCTTGGTAACATGGTCGTCTGTCTGAAGCAGTTCCTTCTTTTTATTATATGAACATGACTGTCTCCTACTTTGGTCAGCATTGCTTTCCAACTAGGCTTATTTATGGACTTAGTGACATGGTTGGCAACATAACATGGGCCGGCTACATTTTGTCGTGGCAATTTCTCTGTAATGTCTCTGTATTTAATGACTAGCTTACATGGAATTGCATTATTTTAAAGTTGCATATGGGAGGACCATATGCAGTTCGCAGTTAGTTTAAGTTGGGATGAGGGGTCCGAGACTTAAGTGCAATTTAGTCTGGTTTAGGCTGGGTTGATAGGTCAAATTGGAAGAATTGATTCGATCAGAACCCAATCCATTTATTAATTTCACAGTTTGATTTACTGGGTCGAGTTTGGGTGAAGTTGGTTGGTCCAATCAAAAATTGCCAACCTCAGCAATGTCTTATGTATGAACCAATTAAGGCCTGTTTGTTTCATGTAAATGAATACCTGGGATTGTATTTCTTTAATGGTGAATATCTAAAAATGACCATCAAATAGCCTCCCCTTAAATGAAAATAGAATCAAGGCAAGATAGTAAATAAATACCTAGCCATCACCCTAGCAATGGAACACCTAGGAAAGTCAAGGTCCCATCCTTCACCACTCATAACCCTTAGGTGGAGCTCAATTCACCATGAATTCATATGTATTCAATTCTTAAATATTTTATCCAAAACAAAATGGCTCTTTGTAATCATATGACAAACTTACTTTGAAACTCACTTCACAACTAGGCTCTAAAGATGCAGCTACATTTATCTTCTATTTGGTTTTTGGTGGAACATGTTCAATTTGTTATTACCTTTGTCATTTCTTGGCTTTTCCCTTGCAGTCATTGCAGTCCGTCACTGAGTTTCTCAAGTCAGGATTGTATAAATGGGCAGGCGATGCGTTCAACTATGATTCTGATGCCCCTTACATTGAAATTGTTACATCGCCAAACAACCCTGATGGTTACTTCAACGAGCCAGTGGTTAACAGGGATGGTGGAAAGTTAGTCCATGATCTCGCTTACTACTGGCCTCAGTATACATCAATCACTAAACCTGCTGATCATGACCTCATGCTCTTCACAGTATCTAAAAGCACAGGGCATGCAGGAACTCGAATTGGGTATGCTTTCCTTCTTCCACACATCATAAGAGCGTGGCTTAACATTGGTTTTTTTCTTCTTCCTTTTTTTTTTATTTGTATCAATTTTCTTTTGTGGGTCTGACAGGTGGGCTTTGGTTAAGGACCTGGAAGTGGCAAGAAGGATGACGAAGTTCATCGAACTCAACACTATTGGAGTCTCCAAGGACTCCCAACTCCGAGCTTCCAAGATCATGCGTGCAGTGCGGGATGCTTATGATGGTGAAGGTTCTGGTACTGGAGAGAGGTTCTTTGAGTTTGGTCGTCAGCTCATGACAGAGAGATGGGAGCGACTGAGGGATGCCGTGCAAAAGGGCACTCTCTTTAGCTTGCCAGACTATTCAACAAGCTTTTGCAACTTCATCAAGGAAACAGATGCTGCACATCCTCGTAAGATAAAATCATTCAATTCAATATTCTTTTTCTATTCATTGAGTTATATAGGTGTATAGCTTTCTTTGATTTTTACAAATATCTTAATAGCCGCTTTTCATAAATCGCTAAGCATGGCAATTTGTGGTCAGTATGATGACTGATCCAATGCTTCTAGTTCATTGTAATTTTATGCGTATGGACCCACCTTAATCTGTCATTGTAATTTTATGCATATGGGCCCACCTTAATCTGTCCTAATAGTAGTTTGGCATTGGTCTTGAAAATATCATATCATATTATAGTAATATATACATATATATTGTTGATCATAGGAGGCCTTTTTGATGGACTTGTGCGCATATAAGCTATGTAATGGTTCATCGAGTCAGGGAATGCTGTAATCTGATTGTGGTTGGACAGAAAACCCATCCCCGCCTGCGCCCAAACTGTCTCCTTTGACGCTTTCTGATCCTACTACCGTTCCAGAAGCTGATGAAAGACATACTGTATATGCTTGACTAGCTTAGTCATCCCGAAAACTTTTGGTTACCCCGGGGATCAGCTGAGAATTTCCATATATATATATATATATGGGAAATAATCCTATAAGAACTAGTTCTCACCAGTTCTTTGGGAGAACCCTAGGTAGGGCTCATCTATCACCCAATCTAAACTTTGCAATACAGAAGGACCCCCCCCCAAATAGTCGCACACCCCAAGTTTCGGTCAAATCCAAATTTATTGGACCATTGGATATATATTTAGTGATTCCAATCAACACAGAATCAAGTATTTTCATTTAATCAGAAAAAGGATTGAAGTTTTGGTTAGATAGGATTGTCAACCAGAGTGTTTTTTCCCCATGAACAGTTTAAAAAGTAGGCCGACCAGCTTTGTTTGTATTAGGATGGGCAGCATAATCATAATGCAAGTGCTTGAACATTGAATAATTCAGTAAGTGTACCTAATAGAGCAAGCAAACTTTCACTTTTCACTAACATTCGTACCAGTATCTGGAAGATTCAAGTAAAGCTGGAAGTCTATTAGCCAATGAATGACAATGGAAACACTAAAGAAACTCACCCATCATCGTATTAACTTAAATCCTAGGAAGTTATGGTCTCATCTTGAGGTCCTCGTTTGACCTCTAACCATTCACCTCCTCTCTTTTAGTAGGACCATCTTTACTGTTCATTTCAAGCAATTTAATACGAAGGCTGCAATATAAAGCCCTTAACTTCATTTCCCCCCGTCATTTCTGCAGCATTTGCTTGGCTAAAATGCGAAAGAGAAGCAGATTGTGAGAGTTTTCTGAGGAAGCAGAAGATTTTGGTGCGCAGCGGCAAGTATTTTGGTGCAGGCCCTGAATATGTTAGGATTAGTATGCTTGACAGGGATGAGACATTTGATCTTCTAATTGAAAGGCTGCTGGAGATGCAGTAAGGGTTACAGATGTTTTCATAGTCCTCCGGTGAGGAAAGGCCATAAAGATGTGGGTTATAAATGTGGGTTATATATGGATCAAACGCATATATGTTCTTGTATTTTATACCCAATTCCATCTTTTCTTGCTCTATGTTTGTTGCCTCTCCGTGTTTTGTAATCTTCCAATGGGAAGTATGGACAGAGTTGAAATAAAACAAAATTTATTAATAATGGTCATATCTTGAGCTGGAAATGGCCATCCATCATTCATACATGGTCGTTTCTTAGGAAAACAAAACCACCGAACAACAAAAGTCTATCCTTAGCAGCCAAATCCCCGTGTAAGTTGCACCATCAAGTCCTAAATGGGTTTCCCTAAATGCTCTTGAAATCGTTTATTTCTAATTTTATCCTTTCTTGTTTTGACACACTGGCACACTTTCACTTCAACGTTCTCTTCTCTGCATCAACTGTGTATATGTTGTTTTTTGATTGGTTAATATTCTACTCTATAGGTCATGACTAGTTTAATTGCTATCTTATAAACTTTTTCTTTCAATTTTGCTATAATCCATTGGTCACATAGCACTATAGAACCCACTTCAATCATTCTACTTTTAAATTTCAAATTTGTTATTTTACTATAGTTTCAACTCTTTATATATGCTCACTGAAGTTGCACTCCATATATTTTGTTTTTATATAATTATGTTTATGCTTTATATTCTAAAACATCCCGTAATCTTCTGGTGAACAATATAATTCATCCATAATTAATGCTAAGAGATAAGAGCTTACGGATAAATGATAAATAAAAGATCACTTTATCTGTCCACATAATTTTCAAATTTGTTCCCGCTTCTTCACAGTTCTCTTTAATAATTTCAATATACGCTTTTATTGATATTTGACACAAATACATACCAAGATCAGAAATCAACAGAGAATAGCAACATGGTTATGATGTGCGTGTTTGAGAGAGAGAGAGAGAACAATTTCATGCATCATGCTATATCAAATGTAGCTAAAATCAGATCTATCCTACTGTCTTTTTTCCATCGGATTCACTACAATCATATCTATGGGTGTTCTATCAGTGCAGCCTGCGGGTAGAGGCAGCAAATGGGTCGGGTTGGGCCAATTCGGGCCAGATCGGCAACGAATTCAAGTTTAGGATCCCCAACCTGCACCTGGTCCATAAAACGAATTAAAATTCTTTAACCCGCACTCGCATAAGGTTGGGTCAGGTTGGCCCTGCCTAAACCCACGTTATATTGTGGGTCTGTTCAGATTAGTCCAAACTAATCACTTCACTTTAACACTCTGATTCTTTTTATTTTTCCTTTCAAAGTGGATCCATGGATTGTATTATTATCATTAAGAAACAAGACAAAAATAAATAAATAAATAAATACCTATATAGTAAAAGCGCAAAAGACAATCTATTATATGGTATTTTTACGATCAACCCAAACTTATCTGCCCTTTCTTTTCCTTTTTCCTCTCTCTAAAACTCATTGCACACCACAAATTCAAACCACACAATTTAGTCCAACAACCTCTCTTAACCAAAAATTGCAAATTGATTAGTAAACAAAATTGAAAAGTTTTATTTCAATGTGATCTTGATCCCTATTTGTGAAGAGAAACAAAATAGAACATAGGTTCTCAAAAGTCATGACATCAAACTTAAAAAAATCTACTCAATCAAGTTAAGCGAGTCAACCCTAACCCGACCCATTTTCATGCGGGCCAAGAACATCTAACCCTAACCCAACCCGCATATAATACAGGTTGGATTTGACAGGTCAAAGCGGGTGAGATTCGGGTCAAACCAGCAGGTCGGGTAACAATTTGCCAGCTCTAAGTGCGGGCTTACCTAATTTTCACTAAACGCATAGCTACATGCACCACTAGATTGATGGTGAGACATAGTAAATTTTGGGTCACTCTCTCTAAAGAGATTTCTTTGATACATAAGCAGCTAAACCAAGCTCTGTGGCCCTGCACTGTTTAAACCATAGTGACTAACGTGCCAGTAACATACCAAACGCAGTACAGGAACAACTTCTTAATTGATTATGCCCTAAGCCTATATTTAAATTATAATCAAGAAACAGCATTTCGGCATTCACAGTTAAATAAAAATCAAGATTTTCAAGCCAAACTCACCACTTACCCCATATAGAATAAGTATCATGGATAATAACAATGAGACTTATCAAACAATGAATAAAAATACGAATACAAACAAATATCGCAATAAAAAGAAAAGTTAATTCCTTAAACAAGCAGTAAAACAGGAGTTGCCCATTCATATCACGAGAAATAGATGACAGGAGTTGGGCCCACCGATCCAATCCATTCGTACCAAATACCTGACAGCCCACCCTCCAAAAAGACTGGCCCAGATTTCACTCCCAACCAGATTTCACTCCCAACCACACTGTGATTTACATTGTTTGGTTTATCATTGTTTTGGAAACGCAACATTTTTTTTGGAGACCCTAAAACCAAAGTCTGAAATTATTTTGAGTGAAATAAACAGCATATAAGAAGCACTAGAAGTTAAAAAGCTCAGGGGACCAAATGTCTTCCCAATAGAAGCGGCTCACAAGAACAGGGTCCCCTTCCAACAAGACACTGCAAGATGAAAGATTCAAAAGATGTCCAGAGTGTATAGCAAGGGAGGAATATTCATGACTTTGTACATAAATGGATCCTGGCAGCAGAGAATTACCCATCACCGGCCAAACCAACCTTTTTGAGGTTGGATTTCACCGTCATTCATTAGCTTATCAAGCACCACATTCAGATCCACAGACTGCCCATTCTCTGTCAACTTACGTACTGTCGCCCTCACCTGTTCTCTTGAGAAGCCCATTGTTGCCACTTTGTCGACCACATCATCAATTGGAACCCTATTTCCCGTCCCACTGGAGCTTGACCCACTTCCAATGCTTGTTGCCGTTGGTAGTGCATGTGGTAATACTTGAGCAGTAGGAAGACGAGAATAGCTGCTCCCACTAGAGGGTGCAGAAGAATGTTGGGGAGGTTTTATTGAAGAGCTGCTGTAGTGAGATGGAGACCCACCGTAAGGATAGGAATCATTAAAATTAGGCCCTGCTGGAGGACCATACCCGGTGGGAATGGGCAACTGTCCTGAACTGGGCCTACTCCCTGAGGGTTCATACATGTGGGCGTTAGGCCCATAAAACTGTTGAGTTGGAGCAGACCCAGTAGGTGGCTGGGTCAATGATGGTGGTGGCCGGATGCTTGAAGGGTATGTAGCAGGTGGTGGGATGTAAGCATTTTCATCTGGATGATGGCTCAACGGAGGTTGAAGCTGTGGAGGATTAATGGGGCCATGGGGTTGGTGCTGTTGGGGCAATTGGCCCGGCTGTGTATAGGATGGGACCTGTGTGGGTGCTTGATAGTGTTGTGGGGGTGGGGTAGGCTGCTGAGATGGCATCTGATATTGTTGATGTGTGGGCTCCGGTGGCTGACTTGGAGGTGGGTAGTATTGCTCTCGGGCTAAGGATGGGATGGGAGGCACCTGGCTCGACGATAATTGAGTGGGAACATGAATTGGGGGTGGGTTTTGCTGAGGTGGGGGCGGCGGTGCGTTTGGAGCGAGAGTAGGAAGCGGAGAAGGTTGTTGGAGTGACTGCAGAGGTGGAAGAGACTGAAGTGATTGCGGAGGCGGAAGACATTGAAGTGATTGCGGGGGTGGAAGAGATTGAAGTGACTGTGGAGGTGGAAGAGATTGCTGGGGTAGAGATGTTGGTTGTTGCAGAGAATCTGCTTGCATCGTGCTTGGGTTTTCAACTTGCTGGTCTCCCTTGGAGGAGGCTTGCAGCATCGCAAGTTGAAGCTGAGCTTCTGCAATTTCTTGTTTATCACGTAAAACCTGCACACCAGTTTGTACCTGCAAGTTATTAATCATACTCAAATTAGGTCAAAGCATGAACATTTTGTAGTATGCTTGAAAATAAGACCATGAAGAACACAATATCGAGGATAAAATGCACCAAGCCCACAACCCTATCCTACAAAATTTTTAGGTTTGTCTCATTTGCACAGTACTTCAACATCTTCAGGTGGATGAGCTATGGCTCAAGATAAAATGGTATGGAGAAACAAAATTCACGTAGTCCACCCCAACATAGTTGGGGCAATGCTTTGATGATGATGATGATGAGCTACGGCTTCTACATATGTAGATCAGTTGCAACTATGCTAATCTATGCATGAGAATTTCAAACCTGAGTGACTATCTAGCAGTGGTTACAGGAAAGAGGAAAAAGATCGAAATAAGTAGATCAGTACACAGCTACTTTTCCAGTGCACAATTCCATTCTGAATAACAGTGCATTGATAAGTTCAAGACATTTTGCCCCTCAATAATTGATAAAAATATTAAAGGATGATTTTGTAATTGGTGCATGTTTTGGTTTAGCCAAGCACCTTCTTCAAAAGATATAATAGTAGTCGCCATTATTGGCATTAGCATAACATCAACTCATCTACCGGAAGTTAGAAATACCAATGAGATTATCAAAATCAAATGCATTAAATGGATAATTCCAAAATTCATCAATACATATTATGTGATATAATTACATAAATTAGGTTTTATCATGATCATCCAAGCCTTATTTGATCTCCAATAGATAGCACAACAAGCACTTCTTTATACATTTCGCTTCAACTGCTATTGCTCGTGAAGAAGAATGGCCCATTTGATAACAGAGGTTTGAGAAAGCTGAGTGCCCATCGAATCTAATAATCTTTTGATTAATGTATGCATATTTATTTTAACTGTTATCTTTAGATTAATTTAAATATCCAAGCAGACAATAAAATAGTGAATCATGTTAAATTAGATCCTTTGAGGGATCAGAATTATCTGATGTAGCCAAAAAAAAGAAGTCAGAATGCATGACAGCAGGATGCAAGGAGACCCGATCTGGATAGGCGACATTTAGGAAATATAAATATCGGTAAAACAGTACATCAAAAAGTAAATTATACTTGCGAAAACAACCCAGGATTGATCCCTAGCTCTATTGGTTATGGACTTTGGTAGGGTTTATATGTGGGCAAGTATCTATCAGAGCAAGAAAAATGATACTCAAGCGTTAACTGGTCATCCCAAAAGCTGTTCTCATCCATATGCCACAACCTTATATATGCCATGGCTAATAACATCAATCGCGCCAGAGTTGAAAAAAAAATTTGCAATTGATGGCACCAATGTTTGATATTATTATAGTACCAGTGATGGATTTAACTCATAACTAAATAACATCATCTGGAAAGTCCAACTATACTGGAAATCCATCCTCAAAACTTAGGATCTCCAAACTACACCAGAACTCCTTCCTTGTGACAGTTACAACATACAACATGGAAATAAATTAACTAAAATAAAAACAAGAATGGTAATGAAACCAAGACTTGAAGCTTATAACCATTTAGACCTTTAGTAATTGAGTCAAAACACCAAATGCTGATAACTAATAACTAAATAACATCATCTCCAAAGTCCAAAATATACTGGAACTCCGTCCTCAAAAACTTAGGATCTCCAAACTACACCAGAACTCCTTCCTCGTAACAGTTACAATGTGGAAATAAATTAACTAAAATAAAAACAAGAATGTTAATGAAACCAAAACTAGGAAACTTGTAACCATTTACACCTTTACTAATTGAATCAAAACTCCAAATGCTTACTAGAACAGAAAATTCTTGGTCATTACCAGTCTAATGTAACTGATTATCATTTCTTGCAAGAAACATTGACTCAAAAGTCAAAACCTGCAAACTTGCAGTTGCACCCATGAACAAGTAACTGTGCTACAGCAAAATCATCAAAACATGAAACACGCCCATCTTTAGAAAAGAACATGAAAATTATATTTTATAAACAGAAGATTCCATTTTATTCAGTTCTGACAAATTTGGGATCTATGGCTATGACATGGATCCCCTCTTTGGATCTTCTAAGCCTCATAGCTACTCTGATTATATGTGGGCAACAAAGAACATAATGAGATTGATGTTTCGAGTTGCAAGAATGGATAGAACTAGGTATGAGTACATAAAGTAAATCCATGAGTAGCTCCAAGAATAGAGATATCAAGGAATGTCATCTGAGACAACTTGGTGATAAAAAGAAATGCAATTTATCACCACAAGGTTTTTCCATGGGTTCCTTCCACTAGAGAGTTTGTAGGCATCTCTGTTTGTTAGCTTTCGTGAAGGGTATGGTGATGATAAACTGTTCGAGCCTTCAATTTTCGTTCGGTACTTGGGTGTGCCTGGCTTTGTATAGTTGCTTTGGCAGTTTAGTAACGTTACAGAAATTAACACTTTAAGAAACAACACACTCGCCATGAATCAAAATATCAAATGCAGTAATCAATCAAAATAAAATATAATGTATCAATTAATCAAAATATCGTTCATTACAAACAAAAATATAAACCTAGAAGGCATATCTATCAACAACTTAATCAATACATTCTATTGATTTCATTCGCATCCCTATTTTTCAATTTTGCAATAAACTAATAAAAAAATGCAAAAGAAAAAGCAAATAAAAGAAAGGCAATGCAGAAATTGAGTATCACGGATTTACAACCATAGAAAAAATAAAATGAAAAAACTATATTATTTCGTTTTAGCATGAAATAGATGAAAGAAAATGAAAAAAAAAAAAAAGGTTTCAAAATGGTAAAGGCATTTCAGTCTTATTTCTGTCCTAAAATGAAAAGTCAAGAATGTGTGTTTGTGTGTGTGTGTGTGTGTGTGCAAGAATTTTGTTTCTCCTTAGAAAGCTAGCTAAAGAGGGAATTCTTAAAAATGCCTTCTCCAGGACTATGTAGTGTCTATTTATAGTTTTTTGGGTGTTGCTGCCCTTTCTCCTTTGGGATTGTTCCCATCTTTTTTGGGTCTCTCCTCTTTTCTTTTTGATGTGCTCTTCCCACCTTGTTTGGGGTTTTTTGATGTTACTATAGTTCTCTTATACTGTACAGTTGGGGTCCTTCCCTTCTGAGCAATACAAAGTCATCATTTTCAAAAAAAAAAAAAAAGAACTTTGTTTCTCCTCTCATCATCAAAGCCCAGTCCCAAACTATGTTGAAGTTGGCTGCAAGAATTTTGTTTCTTCTCTCAGAATTCTTAAACCTACATCACTCATCTATTTCTAATCACTTCTTGTATTACAACAGTTTTGTTCTCATCTTTTACTGCACCTTATTTGATCAAAGTCTCTAACTTTCTCTCTTATCATGACAAGCTTATAACTAACCTTCTCCTCGGTTCCCACATCCAAATTCTTATGAGCTCCATCCACACTTGGCTTAGCTTATGGGCTTTTCATTCACATTTTCTTGCTAAGTAGTTTCTTCTAAGTTCTCCATATCCCTTGTTTATTTTTTTAAACATCTTTTGAAATAGTTTTTCTTTTCCTTTAACTTTTTGGACATCCACATTTCAAACCCCAAAGGACCTCTTTGGCAACTCGTTTAATGCAGCACACCATTCAAACCCACACTTCACCAGGATTCATAGCCAAATTCTGATTGTCATGTCTCATAGCTTTTTGTTTGAATGCTGTTGATGCCGCCTCTTCTAAATTCCACCACCACATTCTTGAACAATTTTACACTTTTTTTATTGGTTATCATCATCATCAACAGCAAAGGTAATAATCAAGTACTCACCTTTAAATGCATTATTGTATTTTCATAGATTCTATGGTATCTCCTTACCATAATCACCACACAATTGTAGACAAAAATTGAACCTATTATTAGTCCTTCCCAGGAAGAAACTTAGTTGATGATATCCTAATGCAAGACAAAACCATGGTCCCCCGTGGGTCGACCCGTCTTTGGGCCTAGCCCACCTATCTTAGTTTATTTAGGGTTTTATTTGCTTTAAGCTATTTTAATAAGATGTTTTAATCTTGACCGTCAAAATATTTGGATGATCCAAATTTGTCCTAAGGTTAAGTCTTTAATCTATTTAAGCATTGTAAAGCTTATTTGGCTTAGTTAGTGATTGATGATTATTGAAAAGGGTTGGGATCTTCCCCACATTTCTTCGAGTTCAACTCAAAATCTCTAACGCCTCCTAAATTGGAGTTTGGTGAGAGCCCAATTCTCTAACGCTGCCGGATTGGAGTTTGGTGAGAGCCCCATGCCCTAATGCCTGCGGATTGGAGTTTGGTGAGAGCCCAATTCTCTAACTCCTCCGGATTGGAGTTTGGTGAGAGCCTATTTTTTCTCCTCTATCTTCATCTCCACCTTGCCCATCCCGTGCCTCCCTCCATTCCGTATTAATTGGTATTGGAGAAAACTCGATCTCAAGTTTTAGTCGAAGTCCTCTATGGTCAAATATCAAACGTACAAATCTTCGATGTGCTTCTTGATCTTCAACCTCTTGGCATGCTTTGGAAGCTATAATCAATCTTTTTATCCAGATAGAAAGGAATTGAAGTCACGGCTTCTGCTAATATTTGACTTCAACATTGATGTGTGATCTGACCGTTAGATGCAGCAATTGTTAACATTGAAACAATAGATCACAATCTTCTATTGTCAACAAGCTATCCCAAAGATGAAATCAATGTGAGGGACATCAATGAGTTGCTCAACATTTTCAACACTAGCCTTTTCAACCTTTTTCGTATTGGCTTGTTCAATTTGTTCAATACTAGACTCTTCTTTAATGGAAATAGGCTTTTTTGAATGTGGTTTTGCATTCATTTCCATTTGATTTGCGAGTTGATTGTGAGTCTTATCCAAGTCTTCATTGTTAGCTAGCATATGTTAATCAACAATTTCCAAAGGATGAGACTCAGGTTCATTTTCTTCTAATTCATCTGTAGGAGAAATGTCTAAAGCAGTGTCGCATGCTACTACATCTGAATTGATTATGGAATCATTTCTTTCATACTTTTGTTCCTCAATTTCAGCCTTAACATTCTCCACAATGGCTTCAACAACATGAGCTTCAATAGTTTGTGGAGATTTTTCTTCTTGTAACTTAACTTTTGGAGGCGATAGCATTTTATCCAACACTCAACACGAATTGCTTCCCGAAATGCTTCAAGTACGGTCATGCAAGCTTTCATATTTTTCTGAATGCTTGGTTTCTAACCTCCAACAAAGATACTGAAAAAATGTTCTGCACTCTCATGTAGTCCACATAAATCTTTTAGCCGCCAAAAACTCATAATCATAGTCAAGAACAGATAGCTTGTCTTGTCTCAAATTTAAAAATTGATCAAAGTAAGCTTTATTATCAACACATACCATTGTCTATACTTAAGTGAATATATCACTCCAAGCACAGCATTGTGCAAAAATAGCTCTTCTTCTTATTCCATATGGAAGACTTATAAAGTAATGCAGGTTTTTTTTTTTTCTTTTGTCTATGTGCGTAAAAAAATAAATCAATCTAACCTATTGTGTAGATCTTTTCAAAACAAGCGCACAAGATCAAAAGATCTGAAATTGGAGTCCGGATGGAGGAGATCTTGCGATTTGAAGATGGATGGTTGAAACTGAATTGATGACAGGCCTTTGATTGATGAGATCTGCCTCACTACCTACACTACCATGTAGATCTCGTCACCATGAGTGCACATGATCAAACGGATCTCAAATAGAGTTCAGATGGTCCTGATATTGGAAAAATAAGTTTCTGTTGTTGATTTTGGTGAAACATCCCATGTGACTGGGATCTGCTACTGTCACTTCTGATGTGATGTCTGCTTCTACTCTTTTTTTTTTTTTTTTTTTCAGCCGGGGTTGGTTCTGCCTAACCCAAATTTGACCTGTACCAAAACCCTGGGTTGGACCTAGAGTTAGGCCCAAACAGTTTGTAAGTTCTCCTAGGTTGGGTCAGACCTGTCTGCTGGCCCAAATAGGGGCCCAAACCTAAATTTAGTGACATCTATGATGGAACACGTGATGGCAAATTCCTTTTCTCCTGTGTCCTGGCTCGACGGTTCTGCAATTGGTGGCTGGAATAACAACCCTCAACCACTACAAGTCTCCAGCAAATCCAGCCTCCTGCTCCTTCTCTAACCACGGCACACCGGTGACGGCAGGCGTGGCACGGCTACCTCCTCCCTCTTCTCCGAGCCTGACAATGGCTGTTGCTGCATTTTCCAAACACTATAGCGTCGTAGCCACAGAGATGATGTTGATCAACGATGATGTGTCCCGAATCTCACCCTTCCTCTTCAACTTTTGCAAGCCAAAGACGACAAAGCTGGCAACGGCAATGGCTTGCAGTAGATGCCACCGACTAATGATAGTAATGGCGTGCAGTAGATGCCACCGACTAATGATAGTAATGGCGTGCAGTAGAAGCCACCGACTGGCAATAGCAATGGTGTTCAGGGTTCCAGGTACGCCTTCTTCTTCTCCTTCACCTTCTCTCTTTCTCTCTGCTTTACTTTTCTTTTTTTTCTTTTTTTTTCCTCTCCTGTCTTGCTCTTCCTTTTGTCTCTCTTTTTTTTTTTTTTTTTGACAGATCTAAAGAAAGTGATCTGGTTGGTTTCTTTAGGTTTTGGGGTTTGAAACAAAAAGGTAGGTTAGGGGGATCTGGTTTTGGTAGTGGCGGATTGGGTATCAGATTTCTAGGTTCAGGCCAGATTAAGGTTCGGACAAATGGATTTGGCTCCTGAAATAGGTTCAAGTGGGTTGAATTGGGTTTGGGGGGCTTGGGTGAGGTTTTTGGCTAGGAGTCGGGAACAATGGTGATGTAGGAGAAAGGGGTGGGTTTCGTTGACTGGGGCTGATAGTCGACTGGGATTTGGCTAGAATGGAGTTCAGCTATTGGAGATATGGAAAATGAAGGTTGGTGTTAGGACTTGAATAGGGTTCGCATGGCCGGACTTCGCAGGGATGGTTCTCAAGTGGTTAAGGGATTGGCAGAGACAGGTTGGTTAGATCGAGATCTAATCGATCTCGTAGAGCAAAGGTTATGAAGTTGATTAGGGAGGCTACAGATTGCCGAATCTCAAATTCGGGTGGATCAATCTTTGTCTCTGATACCAATTGATGCAGAACGAAGGAAGGTGTGGGATGGGCAAGGTGGAGATGAAGATAGAGGAGAAAAATTGGGGCTCACACCAAACTCCAATCCGGAGGCATTAGAGAATTGGGCTCTCACCAAACTCCAATCCAGGAGACATTAGAGATTTCGAACAGAACTCGAAAAAATGTGGGGAAGATCCCAACACTTTTCATTAATCATCAATCACTAATTGAGCCAAAGTGGCTTTACAATGCTTAAATAGATAAAAGACTTAACCCTAGGACTAATCTGGACCATCCAAACATTTTGACAGCCAAGATTAAAATATCTTATTAAAAACAACTTAAAGCAAATAAAACCCTAAATAAACTAGGATAGGTGGGCTGGGCCAAAAGAAGGGTCGACCCACGGGGGACCAGGGGTATGTCCTGCATCATATCCATATCTATCACTTTGGCTGATTTGAAAGACTTATCGTCATTACCAGAGCCAAGTTCCATCCGAATGGGGCCAGCAGACATCAAAATGGAAGGTTGACACAATAAAATGAAGATAAAATTAATAAAATGTCTTCATACTTTTGATATTGATTTGCAATGGAACATCAGCTAATCCACCAAACCTTACCAAATACAATTGAATTACCAAACAGTTGAAGTTTTGGTTTCACCAATCTTCCTCCACTTTACACATCATGTATATGTACTCAGAAACATTGCTTTCAGCTTCAGCTTGCAACTTTTAAGATCCTTCAAGACTTCAAACTTACTCCACCTTAAAAAGTGCCCCGACTGATTCACCCAAAGGTTTCTTAGGATCCTTTAGAAACCATCAAGGCTCTAGTTAGCCTTTGAGAAAACAAAGGCTGCACAGGGTAACAGATAACCTTCTTCTTTACTGTAATTGAAAAAAATATATCTATATATATAACATTCTTTGTAACTGTTTTTCACTGCTTTAATGAAGTTGCATAAATATAATACAAATAGAAATAACCTATGATACCCAGATACTTGTATAAGCCCAATGTATCCGTATCAGACCGATACGATACTTGTACTGGTACCTGATATTGCACTGATACTTCCGGGATATAAGTCTAGTATATCCTACTTAGCAAGTCCATTATTTCGTTTATTTCATTAAGTTTTCTTACTTTTCAAAATGGAAAATGTTAGAATTGAACATAAATAATGATAATTTCATTAATTACAATGTAATTTAAAGAAAAATTTAGGACACCCATATCCGTATCCGTGTCCTAAAGTTTCCAAAGTGCAAAGTCATATCTCCGATCCCCATATCCGTATCCGTATCCATGTTCATATCCGGGCATCATAGGAAATAACACATAACAGCAAAGCATCATATTTACATTTAGAGATTAGGCATTTCTGGTATTGTATAAACCAAAATTCAAGAACAAAACCCAAAATGAGAATTGGGATCAGAACTAAAAACAAAGCAGGGAAATTTTTTCATTGGAGACTCGCAGGTTACATGTAATTTGAAATGAAAAGTACCTCCCTAAGTACATTCTCCAGCTGCCTCAGCTTTCCATCTGTGCTGCCATTATTATTTCCAAGTGATACCTTCAAATCATCTACTGATTCCTCAAGACCGTGTGTTCTACTCTCCAGCTGAGAGAGCCGTGCACTAACAGCTTCCAGTGCATGGAATAAATTATCAGCATGCTTCTTCATTGTTCGATCAATCTCAGCTATTATAACAGTTTCATAAGCACTTCTATCTTTTTCCAGGGTGGTAAATTTTGCAGATTCGTGGGGCTCCAAAGAAGCATAAGTCTGTCCAATGGAGAACACCAAAGGAGGTTATAAAAAAATTGTTTTCTTCCTGAATATAGAGGGAAAAAAATGTTAGTCACAGCAACAAGAAAATCATAAAATAACACCAGCATTGACCTTTATAACATCTAGAAATAGCATATGTCATAAATCTGAATAGATTTCTTTGCATCTTCAAATAACAGTAAACAATATGACAATAAGTTGTAACTGCCAGTCCCAAGCTTTGATAAAGGAAAGGGTTGTGTCAAGTAGATTAACAGCCAGTATAAAACTTTTGTCACTACTGCAACATGAATTCTGAAACATTGATATTTCGTGGTCATGCTATAGCATTCCCTGCTATAAACACCGCAAGGTAGCAGCGCTTGATTGTAGTGAAAAGCAGGCAATGGCTTATGCACCAATCTAGACAAGTGCGGGTAAAGAAGCTAGTCTAGAAGAAGAGGAGGAGGATTCGACTTGCTTCTTGAAATATAGAAACTTCAATAGGTAAGAGTATGGAGTTGGTAGATACAATGAAAACGAGAAGAGTTAATATAACCTGTCTATAGGGAACAACATGGAAAAGGGACGGCTACGGAGCTCGAATGCTCAATAATGGTTATAAACTCTACTGCACAGGAAAAAAATATGCCAGAACTGGAGTATGAATAGTGGTAGATAATGATTTGAAAGAGAAGATTCTGGGGGCAAAGAGATAATGTGATAAACTTATGACAATTATAATAGTAGAGGAAAATACAATACATAACATTAGTGCCTATGAAACCCAAGTAAAATAGTCGAGAAAGGGCATGAGAGAGAGCATGGAGGCTAAGAATTTGAAGAAAAAGAATGAGTTGGGAGACGCTATCGTAAATTTTGCAGTGACATTTGACCTTGTAATAGCAAAAACTTACTTTAAAAATAAAATGAAGGATTAAAGTACCTATAAGAATGAAATTAATATGTCAAACTTTTTTCTACTTGGAGACAATGAACAACTAGCTTATAAAGACTACAAGGTTATTCTTGGAGAAAATTTGACCACATAACATAAGACCGTAGTTTTAAATGTTTGCATTAGAAATTAAAAAGGAGCGGCAGTAAATAGAAGCCATCATAAATCAGGTGCAGGTTTTGAAATGGGAAAGGGAAATAACATTTAAGCATAAAGTGATTAAAGTGAGAGAATAGAATTTGAAGGGAGAAACGAAGATACTGTGAAACCAAACAGATGATTGTGTTAGATGGCCTGGGAAAGAGGCACATAGAGAGTTGCAAGGGAAAAGACACTCTGGTATATGATAACCTATAAAATAAGTTAGGAACAAGAGGAGAGATATTTCAAGCTAGCCATAATGAAAGAAATAAAAAGGACTTAGTCACTTAAATCATCTTAGATGTTTAAAAAGCAATTATAAAAAGGTTTTAAAGAAGGACAATGATATTAAAGAAAGGTGGAGAGAATATTTTAGGAAATTTTTAAACGAAGATTCTGTAGGAAGCTTAAGAACGAGAAAAGATACTTCTTTAATAGGACATACTTTCTATTGCAAAATTATGGTAGCAGAAATGAAGAAAGCTTTGGCAAGAATGAAGACTGGAAAGAGTACAGGGCTGGATGGCATTTCAATAGAATCTTGAAAATGATTGGGATAAATTAGATGGATTTGGCTAACTAGGCTCTTCAATAAGATACTAAGAATAAAGAACAGGTCAATAAGGAAGCAGATAAGCTGACCAATGAGGGAGTTCTTAAAACTGCTTTGACCATATTTGTTTAATGTTCTCTTATATTTAGTTTTCGAATTATCGTCTGTGTTTTTTGGGGGCATAGCTCCTTTCTTTTTCTATTGGTTGCTCTCCCTCTGGCTTTCTGAGTTCTCTTTTTTTTTTTTAAACTTCAGTATATGTCTCTTACATTGTACAGATCCTTTTCAGCAATGAATAAAGTCACCATTAAAAAAAAAAAGGAATTTAGAAAATGCAACACTTGTCTAGGAAGTTGAAAATATCCTTCTCCCATGTTAGACGTTCATCAAATGTGGACGCCGACAGTCTCGCTAAAGAGGAAGTCTCTAAGCCTTCTGTCCTTGTGTCTTCATGTCAATCTGCTCCCTTTTTGGAGACGCTGCCCACCTTTTTTGGGGCTGCGGTGCTCTTCCTTTATTGCCTGTTTGCTCTCCTCTCCTTTTAGTGGGGCTTTTTGTTTCATTATATAGTCCTTTTATACTGTAAAGTCTCTTTGAGCATTCAATACAATCACTGTTTTCAAAAACCAAAAAAAAAAAAAAAATTTGCAAGATGAATGGATAACAAGTGCCATAAACAAAGTTGAACCAGTGATTATATGATTGCAGTATGTCACACCATGAAACTAGGGGAGAGAGTAGTGGAGAAAAAACTAAGACAAAAGACCAACATATCTGAAAATTAATTTGGTTTTATGCCAAGAAGATCAACTATGAAAGTTATCTTCTCACTGAAACAATTAATTGGAAAATACTAAAGAAAAGAAAAACATCTTCATAAGGTCTTCATCAATCTAGGGAAAGCTTATGAAACCATACGTACTTAGATATTTGATTTTG
The DNA here is from genome assembly GCA_037013555.1 of Sextonia rubra. Lineage (NCBI taxonomy): Eukaryota > Viridiplantae > Streptophyta > Magnoliopsida > Laurales > Lauraceae > Sextonia > Sextonia rubra. The sequence goes on along the minus strand of JASUAD010000007.1, from coordinate 7,862,252 downwards.
GTGGGTTCAAGATAAAAGGCGTCTATCAAGAGGTTATATTGATATCATTAACGACATGTATGAGGGAGCAATGACAAGTGTAAAAACTACCAATAGGAAGCCAGGTGAGTTTCCAAAGGCAGGTGAGTTTCTAATGACTATAAGTTTGCATTAGGGCCATTTTTAAGCTCTTTTGCACTGATTATGGATAAGTGGCACAGCCACAATCCACGATCGAGAAAAATCGATCAATCTCCCGAAGGATTGATCCAATCCAGAAGGATTCCAGCCCTAAGGCACAATCATAACCATGAAACAACCCATACTTGGAGGAAAAACCAATCAGAATTTTTATTAATCAAATAAGCATAAGCAACTAAAATGAAGTCTCTCTTATTTATAGAGTAGCCAACCTAGTTCTTGGCAAGCAAGACTTACTAATTAAAACAAAGAACTTCCTATTCCTATTAAGCAAGAAATAATAATAGTAGTAGTATAATTATAGAAGGTGCCATAGTACTAGTGGCTCTCAGCTAATTGGGCCAATGGCTGAATGGCGCAGCCATGAATGCATGATCAATAAAATAGACTAATTTCCCGAAAGATTGATTGAATTTAAGATCGATTCTTGCCCTAGGCCACAAACATAACCAAGAAACACACCATAACTGAAGAGAAAACCCAATCTGAATATTATTAATTATCAAAGCATAAGCAACTACAATGAAGTCTCCTTTTTTATAGAGTAGCAAAACCTAGTTCTTAGCAAGCAAGACTGACTAATTAAAATACAGTACTTCCTAATCCTATTAAGCAAGAGATAATAATAGTAATAGGATAATTATAGGTGTTATAGTAGCTCTCAGCCATTTGAGCCTATGGCTAAATCCAATGGACCAGGTTAACCCGTGGGTCAATGTTTGGGCCCAACTGCCTTCTTGGGCTGGGTCCTACTACATCAACTCTCCCCGTCTTGAAAAAACTAGACTCCGACGAATTAATAACTTCATAATTTTCATAAAGATCTGGATTCAGACATTGGAAGTCAGATTCAGTAATCCATGTAGAATCGGAGATAGGGCAGCTTTGCCACCGGACAAGAAAGTTCTAAAATCCTCCTTGCCATGTAAAAACAAGCTGATCATTGAGAACATCAACAATTTTATCTTCAGGTGGAGGAGGAGTTGATAAAACAATTGCATGTTCTTCAAAGTCTTCATCGTTATCATGGCCACGGTAGAATGTGAGGTCTGCAACATTGAATGTTGGAATAATGCCAAGATCTGGTAGTAATTTTAATGTATAGGCATTAGAACTGAGCTTCTTCAAAACTGTGAATGGTCCAACATTCAGGAGATGCAGTTTCTTATTTGCTCAAGGAGGTAACCTTTTTGGATGGATACGAATCAGAACCATGTTCCCTTCAAAAAACTCAAGGAAACGGCAATGCTTGTCTGCATGAGCTTTGTAACTATCAATGCTAGCAACGAAATGACATCGAACATCATCATCTATTCGCTGCATGTGTTTGATGAAGTTATCTGCTTCTTTAATTGGGCACTCTTCAAGAGATAATGCAACAAGATCAATAGGTAAGCGCAGACAAACACCTGTGACTGCTTCAAATGGAGATATGCTTGTGGAACAGTTGACTGAGTTATTGTAAACAAACTCAACCATGGGTAGAACTTGATCCCAAGTTGAAGTGTTTCATGAACAAGACACCTTAATAACTAACCAAGACTACAATTGATGACTTCGGTCTGTCCATCAATCTAAGGATGATAAGCAGTAGAAAATGGAGTTCTGTCTTCCCTGTCATCCACAAAGTCTTCCAAAAGTAACTCATGAATTTGGTGTCACAATATGAAATGAGTGTCTTCAGAAGTCCATGAAGACGAACAATTTCCTTAAAGAACAATTGAGCTACTTTGTAAGCATTAGTTGTTGTGTTGCAAGGGATAAAATGAGCCATCTAGTGATCTACAACAACGAAGATTGAATCCACTTTGCGAGCAGTCTTGGGTAAGCCTAAAACAAAATCCATACTGTTATCTTCCCAAGGAACATTTGATATTGGTAATGGCTGACGTAACCCCATATTATTTTTATTACCCTTGGACAACTAACGGATGTGACATCTTTCACAAATACTAATAACATTAAGCTTCACGCACATCCAATAATAACGATCATCCACAATAGCAAGTGTCTTGTCACATCCCAAGTGACCACTACAACCACCTAAATGCAATTCAAGAATAACATGTTCTCTGATAGATGTAATAGGAAGGCAATACCTCTGAATAAGAAATCATCATGTATGCTGTAATGTGGATACTTGTCCAGTTCTCCATTAAGAAGATCTAAATAAATAATGCCAAAATCTATCTGTAGCATACTCTTGTTTCATTTGCTCAAAGCCTAGAACTGTGACTGTCCTAGTAGTAAGAAGATGTTTCCAATGACTAATGCATCAGCCATGAGATTATCTTTGCCTGCTTTATGTTGGAGGCTAAAGGCAAATTGCTGAAGAAAGGCACTCCACTTAACGTGACGATTAGTCACATTTTGCTGGGAATTAAAATGTTTTAAGGCTTCATGATCCGAATAAAGGATAACCTTTTCCCACTAAATGAGGCTGCCAATGTCGTAATGCTTGCGCCATTGTGTAAAATTCCAAGTCAAATGTAAAATATCTGTGTTTGGCATCGTGAAGCTTTTCATTGAAAAATGCCACTGGATGACCTTCTTGGCTAAAAACTCCGCCAATGCTAACATTGAAAGCGTTACAAGCAACTTCAAAAACTTTGTCAACATCTGAAAGGATCACTATGATTTTTTGCTTAATTTTCTCAAATGCTCTTGTAGCTGCAGATGTCCATTTAAATTTGCCCTTTTTCATACAGTTAGTAATTGGGGCCATAATATTGTTGAAGTCACGAATAAATCTTCTATAGATACTAGCAAGTCCATGAAAACTACGAACTTCAATCAGAGTAGTCAGAAAAGGCCAATCAATAATAGCTTGCACTTTGGAAGGATCCATTGTGTGCCCTTTGAAAAAATAACGAAGCCCAAAAAAATCACAAAGTTGCTCATAAAAATGCACTTCTCCAAATTGATATAAAAACGTTTTTGCGAAGAAGTTGAAAATATACTCAGTAAATGATCAAAATTGATGCAGTCCAAGCCCCACAAGTGGTCCCTCTTCAAGTTAGATTAGGATTATATTATCTTTATTAGTAGATTTCTAATTATATTGTTATTAGGAAGCTTCTATTAATAGTTTAGGCTTTGCTTAGCCATTAAGCTTATTTTTATTATATACATGGCATTGTAGAAAATAGATTGTCAGACTTTGATTATTGAATAGAATTGTGGGTTTTATCTATAGAAGTGCATCCTCGTGTGTTGAAGTCTTCTTAAAGACAATTCAAAGTGTCTTCGAACACGTGCTTGGACACCCTACGCAAGCCCTAACACTAGGGCCTGCATCAGTTTGGTATCAGAGCCGGTCCTCAGATAGATCGGAGGGTTACCCTCTATCACCATTCATTCATCTTCCATCAACTTCACCGAAACCCCTCCCTCGCCATTGACACCAATGCACACACTACGTCAGCCCCAAGCCCGCCCTTCATCCCGGCCAAGACCCACTACCAAAAAAAAAAAAAAAAAAACCCAAATCCTTTAACCACCCAAAACCCAGCTCCCAGCTCCCATCCCCATCTTCGACCACTCCTAATCTTACCAAACTACCCATACCCACACCCGAGACCAACCCTCTCACCCACCTCGCTCGACCCATCTCGTCCTTCTCCTACCCCAAAAATCCGAAACCAACCTCCAGCCAACCCTAATCCAAACCGAAACCCTCTATCCACATCCCTTTTCCCCAACACCACCGTCTCCCAACCCATCGCAGAAAAAAAAATTGAAGAAGCAAAGAGAAGAGAAAATAAAGGGAACAACAATACTTGGTTGCACAACCACACCACTGTCATTCATCGTGCGTGTCCCAACACCAGCACTACCATCGTGTCGATTCGCCCAAACCAGCCAGCGTGGCACCACCCTATTCGCTTGCTCGCTTCCTATGCTCCACCCCTGATTGCCGCCCACTCGCCGTGTGCCATCGCCATCTCCACTCACCATCGCCTGCTATCACCATCTCCACTGCCATCCCTCTCCTTGACAAGGAAAAAAAGAAAAAACAGGTCCCTTTCCTTTTTTTTATCTCTGCGCACAAACCTCGAGACAAATATCAATTCCTTCTTCTCATAAGTCAATCAACCAACTCTTAGGCCCGATCCGTGGGCTCCACTTCAGTGAGCTACAACTTGGTTAGGCTTGACCTAACATGCAACCCCATAGCCCAAGCACCAGAAAGCACATCAGTCAAGGTTGATTTGGTCAAAATCAAAGGCCAAAATTTATTTTTGTGATATCAGGCTCATCCGAGGTCCGATTTCTAATCCGTCTTTGCCAACACATTTGTAGAAAGCCTATCTACACATCAAGTCAATCAACTTTTAATTTTGCATTAAAAAAATGCCTCCAAAGAAGCAAGTTGAGGTGGAATCTTCATCTTCTTTCATTGAAGATTTGGTTGGTGCCATTAGAGATTTAACTGTCACAATTAAGCAAACCACTTGCAACAACTGGACACTAGGCTGACAACTTTGAAAACTCATCAGAGTGTAACTCACAATCATGATGATAGTGAAAATATTAGGAATCAATGAGATCCATCAGTTAATAATCCTGACCAAGATTTAGGGATTAAACTTGTGATTCCCAAATATGATGGAAAATTACAGCCTGCTAAATTCATGGATTGATTAGTGTGTATGGAGAATATTTTTGCACATAAACCAATGACTGAATACCATAAAGGCACACTAATTACCACTAGATTCCATAATTACACTGCAACTTGGTGTGCTAAATTGCAAAGAAAAAGAAGGAATTAGAGCATGGACCTTATTAAAACATGGACTGAGATAAAGAATATTCTGAAACAAAAATTCCTCCCTGTCAACTATGCACGAGATCCACGTTCAAGCTTTCAAAATTTGAAACAACGATCCAAGACAGTTGTTGATTATTCTGAAGAATTCCTAACTCTACAAGCTCGTTGTGGTTTGAATGAAGATGATGATGTTGTTGTTAATAAATTTTTCAATGGATTGAAAATTGACATTCAGCATATCCTTGCCTTCCAACATTTTGATAGTGTCGATGAACTCATCAAACATGCTGTCAAAAATGAGAGAATTGCAAATCATCAAGCACAAATATTCAAATAGGTTCCACCAAAAAATTCATCTCTACAAGATGCTAAACCCAATGGTTCATTCGGACAGATTTTTGCAAGGACTAAAGGTCAAAATAGGATTATTTATTTTCATTGTTAGCAGCCCGAGCATCATGCAGCAGATGTACAAAGCGCATACATCTGATTGAGATTGAATGTAATGACAAAAATATCCCAGATAATCCTAAAGGTACTGAAACTAATCCCAAGAGTCTTGAAAATGAGGACATTGATAAAACATATGCAAATACCACAGGTGAAGCTTTCATCGTCATCAAAGAGGCTCCACCAACTGTTGAGAATAAATGATTAAGAAAAAATTTCGTCCATTTTGCACGTACAATTCATTGACAAAATTGCACAGTTGTTATTGACGGTGGAAATTGTAAAAATCTCATCTATCAAGCTCTTGTTAATCACCTCAAGTTGAAAGTTTACAACCACAACCACCCTTATTTTGTCAAATGGCTGATGAGTGGTGATCAAGCTCATATTCAACATACTTGCGAAGTTACTTTACCATTGGTGAGACTTACAAAGATACAATTTGGTGTGATGTGCTACCTATGGATAGTGGTGATATCTTATTGCGCCGTTCATGGATGTATGACAAAAATGAAACTCATGGCATGCGCAACAATACATACAATCATGCATGGTGAACAACAAGTTACTCTTCATCCCAAGAAGCTAGAACCGCCAAAGAATTCCTGAAAAGCTACCACAAAGGAAGTCCTTCATGTTCACCACATTTACAGAGGCAATCCGAAAAAGACTCGAGTTCGAGAATGAACTCTTCTTTCAACCAGGAGAGGATGATGCAGTCTAGGCCAAGTAGTCCCTCCCTCTTTAAGTTAGATTAGGATTATATTATCTTTATTAGTAGATTTCTAATTATATTGTTATTAGGGAAGCTTCTATTAATAGATTAGGCTTTGCTTAGCCATTAAGTTTACTTTTATTATATATATAGCATTGTAGAAAAGAGATTCTCAGACTTTAATTATTGAATAAAACTGTGGGTTTTATCCCTGGAGGTGCATCCTCGTGTGTTGAAGTCTTCTTGAAGACGATTCAAAGTGTTCTCGGACAAGTACTTCGGCACCCTACACAAGCCCTAAACCTAGGGCTTGTATCAAAAATGTTCCTCACGTGATTGTTATAAATCAAAATATCATCAAAATAGACAACCCCGAACTTTCCAATAAAAAGTTTTAGCAATTGGTTCATCACACGTATGAAAATACTAAGAGCATTAGACAGTCCAAAAGACATAACTAACCATTCATAAAGGCCATCTGTAGTCTTGAAAGCTGTTTTCAACTCATCACCTGGCCTTACTTTGATCTAATGATACCCACTACGAAGATCAATCTTTGAGAAGATAAAAGCACAAGTCAAAAGATCAAGCATACCATCAAGCCTAGGAATAGGGAAGCGATATTTGACAATGATTTTGTTGATGGCACGACTATCTACGCACATACGCCAGCTTCCGTCCTTCTTTGGGGTAAAGAAAGCGAATAGTGGGCACTGCACATGGACTTCAGCTTCCCGAATATATCCCCGTTGTAAAAAATCAGCCACTCGTTTTGAGTGCAGGATGCTCAGAGGGGCTCCTCCGATAAGTATGCAAATTAGAAATAGATGCTCCATAAAGCAAATCAATAGCATGTTGAATATCACGCATTTGTGGTAATTCCTGTGGAAGCTCATTAGGATCTAAATCAGAAAAATCATAAAGTAATGGAGTTACCTCTTGGGGAATAGTTGGCCTCGTATCTTCAATAGAATCTAGCACTTGTTTAGTTACCAAAGCATACATCACACCTAGATCTTTACTTTCAACTTCAAATTTGCACATGGAAATGATGTGGAGAGATGCTCTAGGAGTTGCCTTTGCTGATGAAAATGGGATTGTTCCATTGCATTATAAGTATGCCATTCCATTTAAAAGAATAAGTATATTCTCATGATCAGTGATTACCGTAAGACGATGGAGCCATGGGTGGCCAAGCAAGATGTGGGCAACATTCATAGGAATAACATCACACTTGATATTGTCTTCAAAAGAGCCAAACTTGATTGGAACAATGCTCTGTTGCCGGATTGAAAGAGCATAATTATTGACCCATGCAACTCGATAAGGCTTTGAATGCTCTATAGTTGGCAATTGCAACTTATCAACTGCTTCTTTGGATATAACATTCATTGCACTACCACCATCAATAATAATGTTACATCGACTCCATTGCAAGTAACTTGAGTTCAAAAAATAGGAGCTAAATTCTCATCATCATCGTCCTATGCATTATCCCAACTAAAAGACGTAGATGAAGGAAAGCAAGGGACCATGTTTAGCAAAGTTTGAAACTTCAACTAGCTATTTAGACTCAGATTGTGGCACTCAATCAGGCTATTCCATCTCAATGTGCTCATCATAATGCTTATCATCATCTGTTTCACCTTCACAATGCAAATTTCTGTGTGGACATTCGTTAGTATAATGTCCTCGTTGCTTGCAAGAATGACACACAATAACCCATTTATCTATTCGTGTTGGCCCTCTAAGATTTTTCTGATTTGATTGACATCTTTGAGTTTGTTGAGGATTAATCTGTCCAGGGGGAACTTGTGGCTGTCTTTGAACCTGATTTTGTGGCTGACCAGGGGGAGGTCGAAACCCTGGCTGTGTGGTCCGATTGAAATTGAGATCAGGACCCCTTTTATAGGTGGACTCCCAGGCTTGAGTTCCAAAGTATCATTGACGCAACTCTTGTTCAACTCTTCGCACTTTGCAAGAAAGATCATCAACATTGGTGAAATCAAAGATTGCTATTGCACTCTTTATATCTGGGCGCAATCTTTCTCGATAACAAGTGACCATCATGCTATCCATTTCACTAATTCTGTAACTAATGCAAAGATCATGAAATTTGTGAGTATATTCATCAATAGTCATGGATCCTTGTTGAAGATGGATGAGCTCTCATTAGAAGGAATTAATATAATCAAATGGCAAAAATTTGTCTTCCAACCTTTCTTTCAAAATGTCCCATCGGGTGATAGGAGGGCATCCCATCCGTTAATTGTAGCCATCAATATTTTTCCATCAAATTCTCGCAGGACCTTTGAGCTTCATCTTGACAAAAGTAACAAGTTGAGAATCGTCGATATGATACCAACTGAAATAATCCTCAATTGAAGTCAACCAGTCAAGGAAACCTCGAGCATCAGATTGCCCCTGAAAAATTAGGAACCTCCTATCTGACTAATTTAAAGAAGTCATCTTGCCACGGAGCTTCATTATTGTCCCTTTCATCAAAAAGATGTTGAAGAAACTCCTAGCTTGATTCATGGGGACCAGTCTCCAACTGAAGCCTTTTAGGTTGTGTGACAGTAGTGCTAGAAGATTCATCGTTAGTGCCAGTGGAAGCTTCCGTGAGTTCTTTAACTATGTCTTCTAAAGCTCCCACCCTTACATACAAATCTTTTATGCAGTCATTGCGCTAATTGTCGGCGAATTTACAGAAAAAAATAAGTTGACCGGTGCGAGTAGCCATATAATTTTTTCTTTTTTCGGGTTTGGATATGGGTTTGGGTCTGATCGGACCTAGTACTACCAACACAAGAATCAAACTCAACTATTATAGGGTTCAAGTCAAACTTGGGTCAACTCATACCTGAGTTGTGACCTGTCTGCAAAAGGAAGAAAAGAAGAAAGGCCTGCACGTGTGAGGAGGGACCTTTCCCCTTCTTGCTACAATAACACAAGTAAAAAAAGGGGGGAGGCTCTTAACTGTTTGGTCAAGTGCGACGAGAGATAGAGAGGGAGAAAGAACTTGCCGCTATAAGCGATGGTGCGTTGCGGTGTAGGGAACTTCCCCCGCCCCCTTTTTGCTAGAATGGGATAGGAATGTGGATGGAGGGAGGGTCTCCGACAAAGTGGCTGGCTATGTTGTCGGAGTGGCATGGGGATATCTGAAAGGGTTCAGTTGGAGTCGATTGAGGTTTGGGGTTTGGGTCCAGAGATTTGGAGATGTGGATTGGGTTTAGAAAGGGATTTGGGCTTGTGGTGCTTTCGGGACTATGGAGGGGATGTGTGGTTTCTGCGATGTGGGCAAAGGTGCTTGGTGGCAACTGAGTTGTGATCTAGTGTTAGCCGAATAGGGCTGGGTTGTTTTAGGGTTTCAGGAAAGGGATGGGTTTAGGGTTTTATGGGTTTCGACTAAGTTGAGGGGTGTGGAATAAGTGGGTTTTGGGGTCTGGGATAGGATGAGATTAGGTCGACTTAGAATTTTGGGGTGAGGATGGATTCGAGAAAGGGTTTTGTTGAGTCAGGGGCTTTGGCGAGAGGGTTGAGGATCGAAAGAGAGGTTTCGGCGGATGGGATTAGGGATTAAGGGGGTTGGAGTTGTATTTTAGCATTCTGGGAGGTGCAAGGGATATGGGATTAGGGTCGGATAGGGGCTGTTGATCGATAGAGGGAGTTTGGATGGTGAGGTATGTTGGGTGTGGGCGGGAATGAGTTTCGGGATGGTTTGGGAAGATGAATGGGGACGTAGGTATTGTTCGACAGAGGGGTTTCGTAGGGTTAGGTTACTGACGAGGGGTTGCAAGAAGTGGGCATAGTGACTAGGTGGTAGAAAAAAACTCCAAAAAGTACAGACGTCTCCCCAACAATCGCTCTTCATCTTTGATACCAATTGGTGCAGCCACGATCCACGAACTAAAAAAATAGATCAATCTCCTGAATGATTGATCCAATCCATAAGGATTCCAGCCCAAGTCACAATCATAACCATGAAACAACCCATACTTGGAGGGGAAACTAACCAAAATTTTTTATTAATCAAATAAGCATAAGCAACTATAATGAAGTCTTTCTTATTTATTGAGTAGCAAACCTAACTCTTGGCAAGCAAGTCTTATTAATTAAAACAAAGAACTTCCTAATCCTATTAAGCTAGAAACAATAATAGTCGTAGGATGATTACGAAAGGTGCCATAGTAGCTCTTAGCCAATTGGGCCTATGGCTGAACCCAATGGACCGAGTTGACCTATGGATCAATGTTTGGGCCCAGCTACCTTCTTGGGCCAGGTCCGTACTACATCAATAAGTGAACTACTCATATTCAAGAGAAGTTGCCTTGATTATGTTGTTTATAGATGATATAATGCTAGGAGATAAATCGAAACATGGTGTGAATGCAAAGTGGAGAGATGGAAAGAGGCTTTGGAATTGGAGGTATTTAAAATAAGTCATACAAAGGCGACACATATGACTTGCAGCATCAGTGTGGATATGCAAAGAGATACAACTCCGCTGAGAATTGAAGCTCACGTGATACCACAAAGGGAACCATTGTGATACCTCACCTCTATAACTAGTCACAATGGAGAGATTGAGGAGGATGACCACCATAGGATAAAGATGATGGATTGTTGAGGTGGAGACTTGCGTCTGAATTGCTTTATTATTACAGAATACCAATGGAGTAAAGAAAACCAAGAAAAAAAAAAACACAGCTCCTAGAGAAACAGGATAAAAACCAAAATAAAAAATAAAAAAAATAAATTCAAAACAAATTACATTAAAAGACTACTACATGAGCCCAACAAAAATAGAAATCAATACTCAGAGAAAGAAAAAGAAAACTATCAATAATTAAACAACCTCACCCCGCAAAACAAATTGAATAAGTAAAAGAGAACCGTTGTGCACAATCCCAATAACATAACCATCAATACCCATCAAACAAAAAACAACCGCACCCCCAAGAAAAATTAAATAAATAAAGAGAACCAACATGCACAATGCCAATAATATAGCCACCAATACCAAAAAAAAAAAAAAAAAAAAAAAAAAAAAAAACCCTATCAATCATCATACAGCACCACCCAAAATTTTTATTTAATTAATTAGAAACAACGAACATCATAACTCCCAACAAAAATATCCATCAATACCCATAAGAACCCATGCAGTCATCAAATCAAATCAAATCAAAACAACCCCATAGCCAAAAACAGTAAGTAAACAAATAAACCCTATCAATCATCAAAAATTATAAGAATCAGAAGCTTACAGGTCTAAACCCAGAGGAATTCCTCTTGGAATCCGCAGAGTTCCAAGCCCTAGATCCTCCATCGAGATTGCCGACCGACCCAGAAGATCCCCCAACGGGTCGAATCGGCTGGAAATCATAGCTGGGCAAGATCTCATCTTTCTTCTCCCCGTTCTGATCTTCCTGGGTGTTCAAGAGCTCGAAAAAATCGTGGTTTTGGGACCCGGAGAGGCCCGTGATCTGTTTGTCCATGAACTGCGACGAATTCATCCGACCCAAATTGCGGTTTCTGATTCTAGGCTCGAGGATCGTCGAGGAATGCTCCTGGAAATTATTCTGGGGTGGTGAGATCTAGGAAGAAAAGTGGGGAGTTTCGCTTTCTGTATCTAGGTTTCGATGCTAGTACCAAGTCTAGGTGCTGTCATTGTGGATGAGAAGAGGGTCATCTTATATTGAGGTTTAATTGATGATGAAGCAAAGGAATAGACTCCTCTCCATGCGGAATTGTAGGTAAGGATTAAGGAAGGAGCAGCAAAAGGGTCGGATTATAAAAATAGATCCAATCCAATTTGGTGTCCAAGGGCCGGCGGACTCGGCCTGGGGCTCGGATGGGGTCTACTGCACTAGCTAGGGGGTGTTCATGAAGGTCAGACAAGGGCTGAACCAAATGCGCCTAGTCCAACTTTTGACACACGGGCCTACTGAATACGGTTGGAGCTCGAGCTCGATGCGTTGCATATTTCAAGCCAAGTTTGCATATTTACTCATTTAGGTGGACCTAACTGGGCTTATAGTTGTATGGGCTTTCTAACAATTTTTTGGATAAATTATAACTACGTTACTTGATAAGAAGTAGGAGTTTTTATCTACCTAACTAAGGTTCAAATATAGGAAATCACATTTTCTTTGTCAAAAGGCCCGTATTTAACTCACTCAAAGTCTATCCACCTCCCTCACTCGAGAGCTGTTTGTTCTTCTCTAACGTCTGTTTCCCTCTACTGAAGGTGGGCCCCAGCGCCCTATAGCTATGATACCAAAAACAAAAAGCATATTACAAGCACTTCTTATTCAAGTCTGGCTGAGAGGCTTCAAGCTTTTTATCAGTTAATCCAGCTTTTTATCAGTTAATCCAACCTCAAGCTAACTATATATACAAGCCCGACCCAAAGAGACTTGAGCTAGGATTTGGCCCAAGCTGGCCTAACCTATGAATAGCCCAATGCAGCAGCTAGACCCTTGCCCCTACTCAAGGATTTGGGATGAAAAAATATATAATTCGTTTCTTTTTTTTATTTATTCATTCAAATGGGGATTTGCCAAATGGTCTTACTACTTTTCATGGAATTGTTATTTATAATTTAAGTGTGCTTACCTTATGAAACTAGCGACAAAGGCCCTTGCGAAGTGTGGCCCAAAAGAATAAAAATAAATTAAAAAATTAATATTTTATTTATAATATTTTTGATAAAAATAAATTAGAAATTAGAACACATTAGAGCTAATAAAAAAATATGCACCAAACCAAAGGTCCTTGCTAATAACAAGTCATGAAAAAATATGTAAAAGCGAACAAAAACAAATAAATGGCAAATACCAAAATGAGAGACCCTTTAAATGGTTTTGAAAAGTAAGAAAAATTTTTAAATAGAAAAATTTTTAAATATGACATCTTCAAAATCTTAGTCAATTTGGAGAGGGATGTATACTCTTTCTTCCTTTTAGGTTGTCATGTAAGAAATAGTACAAGATTTGTACGATAAGAAGTTGAACAATTGATGAAGAGTGAGGATCTCCCAAGTAACTATTGACCTTTTACCTTTTTAATACCTTAAAAGCCAAAAGACTCTTCCCAATAAATTTCTAGAAGTTTTTTATAAAAAAAACCTCCTTATTTAGAATTAGCAAGAAAAATAAAGTGCAACAATATTATTAGAAATTAGGTACCTATAATAGATGTTATTAGAACCCTTAATGATGTTAGAAATACCTATACCCAAATTATCATCTTATATCTCAAGTCACTTTGTTAAGGCCTCTGCCATCAACATCAATAATTTCCAACACAAACAAATCCACCGTCTCTCAGATCCTGACAATGGATATAATCTCACTTTCTTTATTATTTTTGTCATGTTAGGTAAGTGAGGGCTTACTGGTAGTGGGCCATTTGTGCTCGATTATTAATCGGATTCAAAAAGAGTCTTGAAGCTTAATTGTGATCCAGTGGGAGAAATTGGCCCTAAAGCCAATATGTAGGTCTGCCCCTAGTCAATAAGATACCTATGTATCTATAAATTATGCATGCTATTGTCAATAATTTTATGAGATGAATTATCATAGGTGGATGTCCACATTGGGACCTACATGAGATAAGAAGATCACTTAGGTTTAAAGTTCTGCTATATTAGGTTGTTTGGCTGGGAAGCAATCTTATTCTATAAATAAAATTCTCCTCTCCCTTCATTATGTAACACAACTCTCAATAATAAGAAAATCTCTCACTCTCCTCCCCCTTCATTATGTACATAACTCTCGATAATAAGAGAATCCACCTCTCTATTGGTTATATTATTTTATACTACGTTATTAGCATGAAGGCTCTTCTTCTTCTAATTGGAAAAAAAAGAAAAGAAATGGTTCAGCCAGCTATGCTGAGCACTAATGCAAGCAGAAAGATTTTCATCTGTAAAAACTTCAAATCACAATATCTTAGCCATCCTGAGTTCGATCGACAATCCGTTTGAGCCTACAGAACGCTTGTGAGCAGATCTACGTGTTAGAAGCAAAAGGAGGAAGATTCAACTGTCAAATAATTTTTCATTATTCACAATCTTTTCTTAGATTAATAATTATATATATAGATTTTTATCCTTATTTCTTTTTAGATTTGGAGATGAATACTTTATGATTTTTTTATTAAGAGCAAATCAAGATACATGGATCATAAATAAAACTAAAAAGTTCTCTATTAACCTGAACTTGAAGTTCCATATGAACCTGACGTTCCTTTTAATCTGGACCAGAAGATCTGTAATATAATTTAAATCTGGAGCCATAAGCTTCCATATTCATAATATGAACCAAGAAATTCATATTATTAATAAAACCTAAAGTTTGATGTTTAGATCTTAAAAAAAAAAAAAGACCAATAATATTAGGCAATAAAATCAAGCCTAAAATCTTAATAGAACCTAAAGCTCTAAATAATAGAACTTGAAGTTCTAATTCTTGAACTTGAAATTTAGTTCAAGCTAGAAGTCTTGCCAGAACCAATTGTTCTAATTATTAAAATATAAATTGGCCAACTTGACCTGACATGACTTATCCATTAATTTCTTATGAATGTTTAAAGTTTTATAATTTGTCTTTTATAATTATCTGCATATCAATAATTATAAATATATCTTTTATATCAACTTGAATTCAAAGCGCTTAACGTTACCAAGGACAATTACTTATCTTGGTATCTGAATGTAAAAATCCACTTGCAATCCAAAAAACTTGGAGAGACCATAATAGAGGGTGATAAGGAGTCCCAGGAGAATAAGGTGTTAGCATTTATCATCTTGTTTCATCATATACATGACGACCTAAAAGAATGAATACTTTACTAGGAAAGACTCAATAGGTCTTTGAAAATCCTTGAAAGATAGGTTTGATTATTAGAAGATGATCATATTACTAGCTGATCAAAATGAATGGCTAAAATTGATATTCCAATAATACACAATAGTATTTGAGTATAACTCTACTCTTTTCAATATTGTTTCTCGATTAAGATTATGTGGAAAAAAATTAAAGAAGAGCAGAGTTGAAGAACATGTTGTTAACTTTTTACACATCGAACATAATCCTACAGCTACAGTATCGTGAACGATGTTTATCCAGATACTCAGAACTCATTTCTTACCTCCTTATTGCTGAAGAAAACAATCAAGTCTTGATAAAAAAAAAACCACAATTCTGGACCAACTGAATCTACGACAATGCTGAAGCAAATGCTACTTTTACTTCAAACAGAGGTAAAGAAAGGAGGCATGGGAGACACCATCCCCTCAGTAAAGGTGGAAGAAATAATAATTCTTCCAAACAACGAGGTTTTTGGGGTGCCCCCTCCCCCCAAAATAATAATAATAATAATAATAATAATAAATCACCAAAAGTAGTCTGATCCTTATAAAAAGTAAAATCAAAATCAAAATCCACCAAATAATCCTATTCATCGTTCTGATGACACTTGCCTTAGATATGGAAGGAATGGGCATTGGTCATTGACTTGTCAGCATCAAAGAAATTGGTGGAAAAATATAAAGCATACAAGGCTTTTATTTAATCTACAGAGTTAAATGATCTAGAAGACTAGGATTAGGATATAGTCCTACAAAATGATGATTTTCTATTGGATATCACAAATTTGGAGACTCGAAACTTCTTTGAAGACGAGAATAGCCAATTTTTAAGCAATGAGGCATTTCATGCAAAGTCAAGAACCCCCCTTGGCATGGTCTAGAAGATCAAATAAGTTTTTTTTTTAATTTTTTAGAATTTCTATTAAGTTAACTTTAAAAGTTTGGTTTAAGATATTTATTTTCATGAATATTATTTTTAATGATAAATGATTTGATTATTTTTAGTTAATTAGTTTGATTGATAGAGATTTCATGGATGTTTAAATTTTTATCATATGATTGCTTAGTTACATTACTTTATTATCTTTGTTTAAGGTATTGATTATGGAACTAGGGATACTCATTGTCATGTACATAATGCCACAACACACACCAATTTGAAAAACCAGAAGTTGTTCTCAAAATTGATATCCATCATTACTGAACATGTGCAAATAATTGAAGGCTCCAAAAGAACCCATATGACAATACCTAATCTACCAATTTATTCATTAAGGATGCATTGTTACGTAATGACCCGAATTTTAATTTTAAATTTGAATTAATCCAGACCTTTGATTTAATCTGTGATAGACCCCACATAGGATTATTTTTTTTATGATTTTATGCTATTTAAATTTGGATAATTACTTAGTTACTATGTGGGTCCTATAAATTACTAGAATTTGAGAATTTTAGAGTTATGCTCAAAATTGAAATTTTATTTGGATTAAACTTCTTTAATTATATTGAATTATCCTAACTCTACTTGAAGATTGAATTCTATTTGAATTAATCTTTATTGGTTAAGTTTGGCTAGGACTGAAACTCCTTTTGGGACTTTGCTTTTATTTTCTTATAAATAGAAACCAAGTTCTCTCCTTATTTTGTATTGAGTTTTTATTTTACTCTTAAGATATGGTTTCTCTCCTTTCTTCTTTTTCATTTTATAGTTACTATTATCGTTGTCCATCTTAGCATGCTCCTTTTGTTTCCTAGATTAGCATTATTTATTTTTGCTATTACCATGATCATGGCGGGCCACACTCACGTCATCTTTCCGATGGCCCTATGCATGATCCCCGAACCCATCCGATAGCGTGAAACCCACCTGACCCGAACCCATTTGTACTCAAGTCCACCTGCATCGTTTCTTCTTCATGCATTTTTCTTTTCTTTTTCTGTTTTCTTCCTCTTTCTCTGTCACCTCTCCTCCAAACGGAACCCACCTTCATCTTCTTCTTCCTTTTTCTGTCGCACAACCAACCAGACCTACCGAGCTCTGCTTCTATTCTTCCTCTTCTTGTTTCTCTGCTCTTTCCTTCTTGGTTTTCCTTCTCTTCGTTTCGCTTTTACTTTCCTTCTTCTGTCGCTGCTTTTTTTTTCTTTATTTTCTTCTTCTTCTGTTCCTTTCTCCTACAGCTCGTTTCTTCTGTTGATCTCTTCTCCTTCTTTTCTCTTCACTGCTCTTCCTTCCTCTCCTCTTTTCTCTTCCTTCACCCTGCTCATCTTCTTTTTCTCTTGAACCGGTTCCTTCTTCCCCTGCCATCAAACCCAGCCACCCATCTCCTTCCTCTTCCTTCTTCTTCTCCCCCCACCACCCGATCAGGTACTTAACTCACATGGGCTAACCTGAACCCATCTCTTTATCTCTTCCCATTTATAAGCTGGACCCACTTCTGTTAAACTCCATCTCTCGGCCGTAGACAAGAACTAGACCCAAGAATTCCCGGTCACTTCCATTATCTTCTTTTTCCTCTGCCTTCTCCTTTTTAATTCCTTCTCCATGCTCAGAACCAGAACACCTGCACTTAGATCCATCTGAGGTTGATGCTCTGGTCTCTCTCTCTCTCTCGCTCTCTCTCTCTCTCTCTCTCTCTCTCTCTCTCTCTCTCTCTCTCTCTCTCTCTCTCTCTCTCTCTCTCTCATCTTCTCGTTTTGTTTTCTTCTTCATGTTCTCTGTTTCTGTTTCTTCCACTGTTCATCGTCTCTACTGGTTTTGCTTCCTGCTCGTCTTCTTCTCTTTCTCTCTCTTGTTCTCCTCTTTCCTGTTCTGTTTCTCCTTCCTTGCTTCTTCTCTTTTTTCTTCTCTGATTTTCTTTCTTTCCCGTGTTCTCGTACCCATCCTCACTTTTATCCCATGCAACCGAGACACATCTTCTTCCCTTCTGCATCTTCTTTTCTTCTTCTTCTTCTTCTGTCATCTTCTCACTCCATCTCCTACTTCTTCCTTCTTCCCTGCATTTTTTCTTTCCGTTTCTTCTCTTCTCTATTTTTCCTCCTCCTTTCGTTTTCCTTCTTTCTCCTCTGCTGACTTCTTCTTCTTCTTTACTGCTTCGTTTTTTCTCCTTCTTGTTTCTTTGTTTTCTTTCCTTTTTCTGCTTCTTTTTCTTTTTTCAGTTTCTTCTCCTCCCTCTGTTCTTCTCTCTCTCCTTCTCTTCTTTCTGTTTTCCATTTTCTTCCCTTCTCTCTGTTCGTTATCGAGAACCCAGTCCCGAAATGGAGAACCCATCTACTTTGTTTCTTCTTTCTTCTACTCCCTATTCATTCTCTGCGTTTTTGTTTCTCCTTCGGTTTCTCCTTTTGATTTTCACCCAGGCCGAACCCAAGCATCCGGACATCTTCCTGCTCCGTTTTCTCTCTCTCTCTCTCTCTCTCTCTCTCTCTCTCTCTCTCTCTCTCTCTCTCTCTCTCTCTCTCTCTCTCTCTCTCTCTCTGTTCTGCATTCTCTTCCCCTTCACCTCCACTAGCCTCATCGTCTGCCCCTCTCTTTTTCTTCCTCCTCTGATCTTCTTCTTCCCCAAGTTCTTCTTCTCTTTCCTTTCTTGTTCTCTGTCTCTCCTTCTTCTTTCCTTCTACCTTTTTTCTTCTCCTTCTTCCTCGTTTTCTCCTATCTTTTGTTTTTTTTCCTTCTTCTCTCTTCTGGTTTCGTTTTTACCCTGCAACGTCCTTTTCTATATTTATTATATTCTCCATCGGGCTGCCATCTCCTTTTCTTCTCCTTCCTTCATTGTGCTTTATTGATATAATTTACCCAGTTGCACCATATGGGCCACTAACCCTGGCCCACCTTATGTGCATACATCACTTTTACTATTCAGGGCCCACTTGCACCACCTAATAAATTGGGCCCAAATCTATATATGTTAACCCATGATACATGACCCGTATCCAAACCTGACCCATGGCTAGTAATTTGTGCATAAACATAATCATTAGGCCAATTGCTAAATTTATTGTTGAACATCATTATTAGGAACTACTCTGAGACACTTGGACATCCAAGTCAGGTCAGATCTATTGATCACCATTGATCTAGAAGAGTAGTCTTATTATGTTACTCTAGTCCTTGAGTTTTCTATTCCTTATCTCGATTATGCTTTAACTTATAATTATGAAATTTATTGAAATAATCATGAGCTCCAAGAAATTTTGTTACCTTTGATGAGATGATTATTGGATTTGATATTTTCTTATTGATATCATCATGCTAACATCATTGTCAGAAATTTGTCATTTGATTTGTTTTGGATTTGTTTATTATTGGACTTGATATTATTTCCGTTGACACCAGCTTGTTGATTTGCATATTATTATTAGTGATTTGTTATTTAATTTGAGAATGATGGAATTTTGATGAAAATTTGATATCATTGGATTAATTTGTATTTCCAACCCTGATCCTATTTGTGCACTTGAAATTATGAATTGGAAATTCATGGATTTTTTTATTTTGTTATTTGTATACCATTGATCTCAAAGGCATTATCTAAAATATGAGCAATGCATCGTGGGGATGCTCACATGCAGATTTTAGCCCTTTTGGGCATAACATTAGGATTAGAGCCCCTTTGTGGGATATTTCTAGTTTACAGCTAGACTCATTTTGTTTTGGAGATTACCGATATCTCAGACTTCGTGCTAACTTTAGATATAAAAATAGCTTGTACATAGCGAGTACTTTGTGCTTGGCACAGACTTAAGTCTGGAGAGCACACTTTAATATTTTGTTTACTGAGAAGATGCATTATCTTTAGTTTGGTTTTAGGATGTTGCTCCTAAATTGTAATAATTTTGATTAATTATTGGAGTATCTTGTTTATTTCCACCGTATTGTGTAAACTCTGTTGAAATCCGATTTTGCCCATATGTATTTGATCTGATCTTATGATTCGACTTCATCGCCTTTGATATTACTATATTCTACTCCCTATTGATTTGTTCGAAACTGTGGCTTTTAAATTTGATACCTTAATTGTTACCGGTTTGCTACGGTTTTATAATATGTCTACTTGCAGAGTTGTACTTACCCCCCTTGTTTTTCCCTAGATTTCATAGTTGAGCTGGACATGAAGGATACCTACTTTGCACGCGGGACCGCAATTGAGGAATGAGTTGTGAGAATTTCATATTAAACATTAATAGCATGTGTAGGAAGTTTATTTGCCCATGTAATTATTATTTATTAAGATTTATTAATTAAAATTTTCATTCTATTTAATTATTGTGGACCTATCATGTCTAGTGCTATGAAGGTCCCAAGGACCTCAAATTTCGGGGCGTGACAGCTCGCAAGCAGTTTTTGTAGAAACTTGCTTAGTTTCAAAAACAATAGAATAAATAGATACCACATTGAGACTGTAAGTCAAAGTAACACGGAAATATTGTTTATTATTACTAGTATTGACAGGTAGAAGCAAGAACTAGAAATATTAAATGCACTTTCATCAGGGTTATATTATATGATAATATTTATCATCGAATCACATTCGATTATGAGCAAAACGACATCATTAAGCCCAAAGCTTATGTAAGGCCCTGATTCCAATTAACTTTGATTTAAAATGTCAAATAAATTCTTCAATTTTTGAATAATTTTTATATTATGAATCTTATTGGTCCTGCTAAGCACGAGCATGTTAAAAAATGTGAAACAAAAATTACAGAAAGTCAAAAAAAAAAAAAAGATAACTACTAAATATCAAGAGAGACGTATCATTAGGAGAGATGGCCCAATCTTTGAATGGCTAGAGATTTTCTTTCCATCCACTATTCATCTTTCAAAGCCATATACTTCGGTAGTACAAGAACCTAGAAAACTGGCATAAAGAGAGTGGAAACATGAGATAGAAAAAGAAAAGAAAAAAAAAAACTAAGTGGTCCAAGAAGAGGAAGGATAATAGAGAGAGTTCGGATATTGAGATTACTGAGATTTTTTTTAAGAAGACAGTTGGAAGAGAGTTACTGAACTTAGAGAAAAAAAAATCAAATATGAAGTTGATGAACCATTATAGATTCAAAACTAGATATGAGATTACACTCAGAGTGGGAGATGGAAGCATCACAGTAATGTTAATGTACAAATTTACTTTGGTCTCTACATAGAACAAAGACAACAACATCGGCAAATTTAATAGAGCAGAAGAAAAGAACAAAAGGAGAGATGGATTGCTTTTTGAAAATTTTTTCCTTCTAAAAAGTCACATCACGTCGGATTGCTTAAGATGTTGTTATACTCATTTAGGATGTGAGTCACTCCATGCAGAGATTTGATTACCTTCCAAATTTGGATTTGATATAAGATCTTTAACTCATATATTGGATTGAAGGATGCATTTTAAGAAAGATGCGTTTCGTGGAGTGCCTATTGCCTTGCCAACTCATCCAACAATCTTAAAGGAAGGAAACTGCCGTTTTCATGGCCTTAAGTAACTGTCGTCCATCATTTAGCTTGCAAAAAAAAAAAAGGTAGCTGCCCTCCACAACAAAGAGATGAAAAAAGATGAGAACCATTTTGTGTTGATGAAATAACGTGGGCAAGGAAGGTATGTAAGAGGGCATTAATAGGGGTCAAGATAAATTTGCAAAAGTCAAAATCAATTGGACAAATCGGGTTGATTTCTCAATTATAATCATCTACTTTTAACTAGTAAAGGATGCCCGTGCTAATCATGGGCAACCAAGTGATATTCGAAATTTATGATGTGAGAGAGATAAAGCCTTCGATAGGCAAAGTGAAAAATTTTACCATTATAATATATGAGTCGTGTCTGAGTTAATTTAAAAATTGAGGTTGAATTTGAGGTTTAATAAAGTTTCATGAGTTTAATCTTCTTATGCTCCTTTTTAGGGTGGGCCTATAGTTGTTTGACATGAAGTGGTAAAAAAAGATCAAAACCTTCAGAATGTGGGGAAAGAAGTATTATGACTGTAATATTAAGTTTGCTATTTGGGCCTCGTCTTAGCACAATTATTATGATACATATTGAGTTTAATATCTTTTGATTTCACATATCTAAATACACACTATTATTTAGAAAATATAAAATAATAATTTTTTTCTACAATTTTTCTTTTTTAGATTTTCTTCGTCACTTAAAAGGATATGATTATAAATTTATTATCATAAAAATAAGACATGTTTCTTAATCATGTGATAATAATAATAATAACGATAATCTGTAAAATGTAGTGGTCATCTTGTGAATTTATACACTAAATATCATATTATTATATTAAGTACATATATCCATTTTTTTCATTTCAATATAATTTGTACATAATGTATTATATCTTTATTTTTTTAAAATTTTAAAAGTTTATATATATATATTTTTTATTATATGAACCATATTGCCAAGGCATGAAGCACATAGAGGGTTTTCTTTTTCCCTTTTTTTTTTTTGTGCTTTACTTACCTTTAACATATTGGCCTATCCTAGTGGAACCTGGGCTCTTCCCATCTATAATATTTTATGCTTTTAGATTTTTCATGATTCTTAGTTATCTAATCTGGATCTTGTTGCCTTTCTTCGTCTTTTGATTTCATAAGCTAAACCCATTTGTTTTTCTTTCTCCTTTTTTTCCTCATGGACATGATGTTGGCCAAGTGGGTCCAGACCAATTGGCTTCAGTGTCTTGGGTGTTTTCCATAATTGTATTAAAAATTTTCTATTTGATTAAACAGTAGTTTCTTAATAGATTATGACTTTCTTTTTTTTAAGATAGAGTTTTTGAGGGATAAGGAAGTGATGATTATATAAATGATGTAATCTGTAACTCTGGATAGAGACTGAAATTTCAAGGCTGTGATTTCACAGACTGAAAAAGAACCTAGTGGAAATTGGTTTTCCATGGACATATGCATCTTTACCGAACCACGTAAATCTCTTATCTTCTTATGTGGTTGATTGTTGATCTTAGTTGCTTACATACACACGCACAATATATGATGTGAGGATCCATTATTAGTAGAATCTCGTGGTAGGTTTTGTATGTACAGCAGAAATGTTTGTGATTTCATGATTCTCTTTAGTTTGTGATATTCCTCTCATTTAGCATATGCCATGGCATTTGGTTCTGGTCCTGTGCATTACTACTGGGCCCACATTTGATTTGTATCAATTGGGTGGGTCACACTGTAGATGGTGAATGTTGTAAAAAAAAATTCACCATGGGAAAAATTCATACTAATTGATAGTGGCAATGTTATGGATGCTTAGAATGAATTTGCAATTGTAGCCAACCAGTTATAAAAATGAGAGAAATGCAGTGTGAAAAAGTGAAAGTAGGGGTAAAAGAGAGTGGGCACACACTTATTGCATGCTTTCTCAATCAGAAATGCCACTAGAGTGAAGCCAGTGTCACAAATAATGTTGACAGGTCACTACCAATGGAAACATACATGGGGCAGTTTAAGAGGTATGGGTTTGGGATAGATTGTTTATGGGAAATACAATCAGAAAAGAAGTTTAAGTATAAAAAGTAATTAAAATTTTTGTGAGCTATTGGAAATTGTGTTATTAGCTTAAACATGAGGAATACTTGTATATATTTAATTATTCTTGAAGTTTGAGTGTTATTCTATTTCCTTGTGAGCTTGTGATTTCGACAAGGTGGGGTGGGAGTCGTCATGAAGACAAGGTTTGAAATCACATTGTAATCATACTGCTTCAACAAGGACTGCATTTCTGCACTTCTCCCAAAGTTTGCCATGAATTTTCAAGGAAACCAGATTTCAAGAAACTTGCAATCAATTAAAATCTGTTAAACTAGTTGGCTTCAATTGAAAAATCAGCCATTTAGGGGTAACTGATTTTGCCCATTAGAAATTTCCCTTTTAGCATCCCTTCTACTTCTCACAGCCTGGTCTCTCTACTATGTTAACCATCATTTAAATCCTCAATAAATGCCCTTAAATCCTTCAAATGTTTTCTCATCATGATATTATAACTTCTCATGCAACCGTTTCATTTTCCCTGTACATTTTTTTTTTCATTTTGAAATCCCCTTCTCCACGTTCATCTCCTGGCTGCTCAGAACATCTCTATGCATCTCTTCATTTTCTCCATGCATCCTACACCTTTTCATCTGAATCTCAATCTGAGACTAAGCATGGTTTTGAGATCTATCTTCTGCCATCCATGTATGGCATCACTCCTCATTACTCACACGAATCATGATCTCTCTTCAATTCATTCGTACCGATGTATTATCAGTGAGGTCTGTTGATGTTGATCAATCACATGTTAAGGTTGGGGGTTCTGATTGTTGCTCTCATGGGATGCAACTCTTGCATTCTTAAGGTACCCATCTTCTCAGTTTTGTTGTTTTATCAAGTTAGACAAATATTGTTCATTTTCTATTTCTTTGCTTTCTTCTTCTTCTACTTCTTCTGTGTTTTCCCCCATGCTTTAATTATATTCTTTGGTTTCTTTTGTGATTTTGAATGTTGAGGTGCTCTTAAAATAGCATTTTGGGAAAATGCAATTTGATTAATCATGTTGGAACCATCACCTCCCTCTCTTCCTTCAATACCTCTCCCTCTCTCTTCTTCCCTCGTGATCTATTCTCGTTTACATGACAGATGATGGGAAATATCAATGGATGCTTTTCTTTTCATTTTAAAATTAAGTGTTCAATTTTTATAAGACAAATATGCATTATAATACCTTGGGAAACAAATTTGAAGATGAGATATTAATGAAAGTTTATAGTTTCCTCTTTCAATGGAACGTTTTAAAATTGTTTTTTAATTGATGTTTCAAATTTATATGGTACCCCTTGTATGAGGAAGAAGGAATACAATTAGACTTTATGTGCATGCAATCCAACTTTTCTCTTCATTGTTGATCGAGATGTTGAGGTTGGGTATGCAAGTTTTGTTGTTTACTCACTATTATTTTGCGCGCAATTGCCTTTTGATAATTTATTTTTTAATTTTTGATAATTCATGCCAAAAAGTTTCAATTATGACCAGCTCATAAAACTAATTGTATTTTTATTGTTGTGGCCCTATCAATAGTGTTTATTATTTTTATTTTTGTGAGCATCTAGTTGTTGGGCCTTATGTCCTGGATATTTTTGTTAACTAACATTCCTAGCAAGTGGATCTTTCTTTGCCAAGGTAATAACTTTTCTATTTTACATTAACTTGTTGTCATATTTCTTCCTTATCACTTGCCCCCTAAACTGTAAGAGAAGAGAAAGATTCCACTATCAATGTCATCATTCCCATTATCGATGTTGATATTGCATTTGCTCTGTCACCTCTAGCCTAGGTTACTCTACATCCTCATGCCAGGTAATATTTTATACACCTGGGATTGGAATATTTTTCAATAGTTACTCCACTTGCAATTGGAATATGCAAATGGGAAGACATAGGTTTGTTTCTCTTTTTATGAATTATAATTCCTAATTATGCCTTTTTTGGTTTTTCTTTGCTTAGGCTTTCAAAGTTCAAATATGTTTCTCTTTTTTTAACAGAATTATTCTTCAAATGTTCTTTCTGTAAAATGTTCTAAAACTCAATCAGCGGTTCATACTTGATTACTTTTCATGGACAGGTGTGAAAATTATGCAAGCACAATACAGTGTGAATAGTTAAAGTCAAATAATGATTCGCCACTTCTTCGTGATATATTCTATTTTAATTCAAGTAGTCATAAGAATAAATTTAAATGTAAGTTGAAATAAAACTTACTTAAAGTTTTCTTGATGGGAGGGATGGGATATTATGGTGAGTATGAGGGGGATTTCTTGATTATTATGAGGCATTTTCTCTCCCTTACATTTGCAAAACATTTCCCTCTTTATCTCATTCGCTAGATTTTCCATCTTATGAAATGCCTGCCAAATAAGATTTTAAGACCATACTTAAAAGGCGCAGACTATCTTGGCAGATAGATCCGAGTAAAAGGTTTGTGGACATTTTAACAATATTTTTCTATTGATGAAATATACACATGTCTAATTCCAATAAAAAAAAGGGTCTTTAATTAAGAATCAACTAATGGACATTGACTCAAAATAAGAGTCTAAAACGATGTCTATAACAATCTTCCACCAACATCGATACTCTCCATCTCACTAGAACTCTATAACTTGGAATGACATAAAGGGAAAGGAATCTACTGGATATCTCAACTTCTCCTCAATTCATTTACCAAAAAAAAAGAAAAAAAATCTCCTCAATTTAAGGTAAGTTCATGTCATCAACCCATCTTTATTGATCTCATATGAGTTTCCAAGTTTGGGTTTTTTTTGTGTTTTTTATATTTATTTTAGATTCTGTAGTATGGGGAAGTGGAAGAGCATGTTAACCCTATCTGTCGTGCACCTTGTACTAAGAAAATGACATTGCCTCTCTTTTTTCTTTTTCGAAATTAAGCATTCTTTTCTATTGAGGAGATTAATTTTTTTTCTTCATTGATTTTTAAAATATTTAATTCTTCTATATTTGTTTATTTTCTTTTTTTATTTAGAAAATAATCTACTTGATATCTTAACCTTTTTTTTAGTACACTTACCCAAAACAATATTAACCTTTTGTTGATAAAAATAAATTTTCATTTAGATGTCACATTCAATGAAATTCAAGTGTAGCTTACATTAAAATTATTTGAATGCATAATAGTAAATTTTTTAATTATAGTTTCATGTTCATTTTTCCTTAAGGGAAACATTGTTAGTTTGATTATTATTTTATAAAGTAATTTATTTTTTAATACTGTTGTATTTTGAAACTTTCTATCATCTTTATGCTTTTTCTTTTATTACCCTTATTTTTTTATTTTATTGAGTGTAGGACTTTATTTATCTATACCGATCCATATGTTTTTGACTAGGAATGCTCTGACAATGTAGTAAGTTTAACTAATCTTTATTTCAATAATTTAAATTAAAGATTTTTTTGGATTCTCAATAATTATTATGAATAAGTTTTTAATTTGGAACTCATTAATTTATTTAGAGATGATTACAATATTATAAGATGCATAAATTATAAGATAAAAATAGTTGTTTCATTGCCCGTCTAAGCACATGCATGTTTTGCTAGTCTAACATGAAAGAAAAACAAAATTCAAGAATTAATATATATATATATCTTATCAGCAAAAGAAAATTTAAGAACAGGGACGATGCAACATGAACCTCAATGGCCACATGTATGGGGCACACATTGATTTAGAAATTTTATTTAGTAATTATATATCATTAGATTTTATTTTATGTTATGAGTTGTAATTACAATCAAAATTTCAATTTATTTAATTTCCATTATTATGGTAGATTTTCTTAGTCATTAAGTTATCTTTCTTATTTATATGGCATTATAGTGAATAATCATTTAGATTTGATTGAAAAATAAAATTGTGGGTTTTATCCCTGGAGGTGCATCCTCTAATTTTGAAATTTTCTTGACGATTCGAAGGGTCCTCGGACATATACGTGAGAATACAGTAAGAGTTGGGTGGTGGCTACAGTGGATAGAGGAGGGTTTAGAGGTACCTGACCAGGAGAGTGGGAAGGAGGGGTGGGGGATTTGGGTATCCTCTTGTTCAGCTGTGGGGGTTTGATTGGGTGAATTTGCTGTTGGTTGGATGTCTGGGAGTGGGCCTTACGACAAGTTGAGCGGGGATGACCAATGAGGAGGCAAAGATGGATGATTCAACAAAGAGAATGATAAGAGATAGTGGAGCAGATTACTATCATCAATCGCCATTGACAATGTCATATACATTTTGATTACTAAGACTAGTTTCTGCTTGTGCCCATATTTTCTATTATTTTCTATTGATACCTATTTGCTTACGTTTCAAACAGGCCACCGGTATCAGTATTCCTATCCATTCTATCAGAAAGTTCATTGAAATATAATAAAATTTATCTACATCTCCATAAGCACCATAACGTCAATGTAGTTCACCAAGAGTCAGTGCTCTTGCATCAGAACTTTGATTTCAACTGAATTGTTTTAATAGAAAGACAGAAGAAACTTTTCAGGGAAAGCATATCAAGAGGTGTTGTCAGGAATTAGGATATTATCACTTATGGGCCTCACTGTTCTGCACCTTAGTGAATTTGGTTATTGCATGGTCTAGTTTCTCAACATCAATTGATAGAATTCTTTAAAATTGACCCCAAATAGATGAGATAAGATTAAGTTGTTGATGATGAAAGAAGTAACTTTTAAATAATTAATTACCATCCTAGCTTCTTCCTTGCTGTTCTACTTATATGTAGAAGACTCTTTGTGCTTGGGATGGTGGGTTTGTGTTTCTGTGTGTGCTTGTTTGCAAGGGGTGAGTGTATATGTGTGTTTGTTGTTTGTTGCCTTATTTGCATACTAATATTTCATAGGCCTTTATTTTGTCTATCTCACTATGCTTTTTATTCCCTTATTTAATTCCTAACATTTTTTTTTTGTGTGTGCCACAGGTTGGGACTGGAGATCATTGTAACAAAGGTCAATTGCGGGAAGATCTTTTTGTTTTTCATAAGAATATTGTACCTATATTATTTTGGATGGTATATTTTTACTTGAATTAGTAATGACAATGTGGTTGAACTTGTGAGTTGGATTTAATAATTATATGTTTGTATTAATTAGTAGTTTTCTAGTATGTTGAATAGGCATGTTCTATTGTGCATTTTATTGTGGTTGAATGGGCAAGTTTTATTATATTAAGTAAAGGAGAATTTTGAGGTGGCAGGCAGTGATTTATAGCTAAAAAGGGTAGACAAATATATTATTTTCAGCAATGAATTTTATTTGTAGCCTACGTTAGCCAAATAAAAATAAATAAATATTTTTTTTCACGATGACTTCTATTTGTCACCTGATAAGAATAAATATATCTGTATATTATCCCCGACAAATATAATTTGTCGCCTAAAAGAATTTGTGGCAAGGTTAAATATTGGGCTACGAATTCAGGTGATCACCTAATATCTACAAACTATGCACGACGAAACTAATTTGTTGCCTATTGTAACTTACGGCATCGATACATTATTTGGTGACAATATAGTTTTGTTGGTAAAAGATATAATTCTGCGACAATTTTATTTTGTTGCCCAATTCCTTTTGGACAATTTTTTATCCATTCTTTTGCGACAAATAGTAATATTCAGCAAAGAAAAGTGTCCTTTTTGCTGATTTTTGCTGATGATCTACTTTGTTGCAATTTCATTTCATTTGGCGACAATAATGTGTTGTTGTAGAAAATTGACATTTTGAGACAATTAGTTTTAATCATTGGAAAATAATTCACTAGCCCCTAATAGCTGATGGGTTGGCGACGAAATGTTTTTTGTCACAAAATATATTTTGCGATGGTTTCTTGATTTTTTGCAACACGTATTTGCATCGCGAAAAATAAAATTTCTTGCAGTGGATGGACCAAATGATTGATAGCTTCTATTGTTTAGCATTCAACAATGAATTATAGGCATCTTCTAGAGTGAGATAATCTTATATTCACTTTTGAGTGGAGATGCTTGAAAAACTTCAAGGAGGTGAAATGGTAAAAGAAATTTAGAGTCCACAATAATATATCAATCATAAGTTACATAGATAATCTTATATTCACTTTTGAGTGGAGGTGATTGAACAATTTCAAGGAAGTGAAATGGTAAAAGAAATTTAGAGTCCATAGTAAAATATATATCAATCATAAGTTACATCTTTTGCAAGCTAAGTAGGTTGGGAGTGACACCATCAACCCGAAAGCTCAGGATCATGCGTTGGATACCGAGGTACCAACAATACTCAACTATGAGTGCGTTGGCACGGAGCCAAGATCTATCAATTCGCTTTAAATAATAAATTATGAAGTAAAACAATTATAAATTGTTAAAAATAAATGGCAACTGCAAACTCCACTAATTAGAAGTAATGGTATGTAAAGTTAAATTCTATTATTTTTACACTTTCTTTAGCTTTAACTTTCTCATCACATTCAATGATCTAGCTTATTTCATGCAATAATTGTTTTTAACAATTGTCTTTAGATACTACTACTAATTCAGATGTAACAGTTATAGCCTATCGTGCATTACACCATTCATTAGCTTTAATTGTTTCCCCCTTCTTAATATTGTAAGGTTTGGACCTGACTTAATTATAAGCGTACTCGAGTCAGAGCAATTTCAGGATGGGTGACCTCCTTGGAAGTCCAAAGCGGACAATACCTCGATGGTGCGGAGCGGGTTATTATAGATGGTATCAGAGAAGGGGATGGCTCTCCTCTGAGTGGTGGGAGAGGACCGCTCGAATCCTGCTTCCCTCTCGAATCCTGCCCTCCACAAATAGTGTTTGGGGGGCGGGGAATGAAGTCTCACATCACTGATGAGGCCGTCTTCGGTCGACATTGTTCTAGATATGTGGATATGTGGATATGGGGACATATCCGGTGGAAGCTGGTGAGCCTGTAACGACCCAGTCCCAAAGTACATTTGAATGAAAGAATATAAGTAATAATCTATTTTAAACTATCGAAGCGCTTTTTTGGGACAAAACCATGAGGACTTCCATAAAAACTATAAAGTTAAGCGTATTCCAGTCAAAGCAATTTCAAGATGGGTGACCTCCTGGGAAGTCCAAAGCGGACAATACCTCGATGGTGCGGAGCAAATTGTTACAATATAATATATATATTATTTGATTAAAAGGCTTTTTTCATTTGTTTATCTTTGCATTTGACACACATTGAGTGGCCTTTTCATTATTTACATTATAAATTTGCAGTTGGCAAAAACAATAAAAAATCTATGCACACTGTAGGTGGTGAATTACTACTGATATGTTACCTTACTTTAATTACGACGGAAAGATTCCCATTCAAGTGTCCCTTATAAATATTATTCCTATTTTAAAATTCAATGCATTTAAGTTACAACATAGAGATGGAATAAGTGGCCTCTACGAAACTAATAGAGCCAACAACATCCTCTTGTTTCAAACAAAAACTTAAGGGAATTATTATAAATGTCATTGCAATTAATAAAATAAAGAATGTGATTTACCATCTGAAAATAAAGTCTCCTATAAAGTAGAAAAATCCTCGACAATATAGGAAAATAAATATTATGCTATAAAAGAAAATTACAAATAATAAAGCAAAAGCATCTATATCTTACAAAATATTAAAGCTTTACAGCAAGCTCCAATGTTCTAAGTACACACAAAAGAACAAATGATTTTCCATTAAATTCAAAACTAAATTTTTGTAAAAAAAAAAATAACATAAGCTTTTACACTAGTGTCATTTTACATTTCTCACCAAAGTCAAAAGAAAGCTCAAAAGTGATATGAGACTAAAGCAGTGAATATACTGCTCCGTCTCCCAAGATGCTTCTAGATCCAATAAAAATTAAAACTGGTTCTTCAGACCTGATCTAAGAAACTAAAATCCCAAATATCAATTCCATATATAAAACAATACAATTAGACATAAAAAAAGATTAAGATTTAAAACTTAAAAAACCCTAATCGGGTTTGTAATTCAAGAAAGGGCATCTAAAATCCTTAAAGATTATGATCCATTTGTTGAAACTCAAAGAAGATAATCTAAAATCTCAAAAGACTATCAATATGAAATTTAATGAACAAATTCTAAAACCATAAAAGCTGAAACTGCTACAAGGTTTTCCCTTTCATGTAGAAAAGTTGAAATTTTGGAAGGGGGGGGGGGGGGGGGGGGTGTTGTCCGGTAATATTTTACTGAGGGATTAAAAGAGAGGAAAGCCTTTATTGATATAGAGCTCCCACACTAGCAATACTTTGGAAATTTTGTAGTGCAAGAAAGTGAACAGACTCCATATTTGCCTATTACTATGGATTCTCCATTCAGCTGCTAGTAACCCAAACAACTTGCAACAATCTCACCACAAAATTATATAAGAATCTAAAATTACTAGAGCATTCCATTGCCTACACATAAATAACATCAACAAAGAGAAAGGTTAAAGGAAAAATACTGGTTTCTCAGTTTTTTGCTACAATGAATGACAATTAAAAAAAAAAAGAATGGATGCTTAAATGTGCCCCAACTCACAATTCCTTCTATTTTTTTTTTTTTCTGATGACCTAGGATATCCTTCGGCAGCTCAGTCTTTGAAGCTTTAACCTACGGCCCGATGGTTATTCTATTCTAACAAGCCAGGTCTGTTCCTTAGATGGTATATGCATGGTTACACACATACCCAGATAATGTACGGGGCAAGAGTTGAACTTAAGAGCTTGGAGAGCAAATCCAAGACTCACAATTCCTCTTGGTAGTAGCATTTTGATGAGTCCTTATCAAACCTATTGCAAATTTTTATAATAGACACCAAAATCGCTAACAACAAATAGTTTCATGTTCCCAATCCTAACAATGATATTCACCAGGTGTCAACATTGATGTGGAACATATAAAAATGATACCCCAAATATTAACTCGAAAATTGAAGCAGCCCTAAAAGGATATTATACTTAGGCGAGTTGAGATATGGGGTACATCCAATTCCATTTTAAATTTTGAAATCACTTGAGGGACAAAACCACTGACCCTCTTTATAGAGGGATGGAGCCACTTGTACCACTAATCGTTGTATACTTCATGGATTTGGGATCAATGAAAGAGAGATCCGAGCCTAATTCTTCCCATATTTCAGCATAGTTGCTTTGAGAGTCTCATCCTCTGTGTTCTTCCAAACATCTCCTTCTATGAAGTGATACCATAGAAGACGTTTAGCAATCAAGGTAAAGAGAGAGGGAGAGATTGGAAGTGGAGGAGTTGAGAGAGAGGAGGTGGACGAGTTACAAAATAGAATGTAGTAAGACAAGGAAAATGAAAGGAACATGAGAAGTCATTGAGGGATATTGATGGGAGTGTCAAAATAAATCAAATAGTCAAAATCATTAGAAATTGGCAATCGAATCCATTAAACTAATATCTTGTAATTGGACACTTGAGAATTTATGGTACATTTGATAATGGGAGAGGAATCTCCAAATTAGCAGATTCCTTTAATTCTCGAGATCAAAGCAATCCTTAGTAAAGATTTCTGAAGGATAAATCATCACATTCACTTTTGAGCTGCAAAGCAAAATCACTCCATTTACATTTTATTGCATCCAACTATTCACCCATTGTTGCAATTTTCTCAAGATCCATGATGAATGAAGGCCCCAAATTTAATACTTTAGTTATTTTCAACCTTTCCAAGAAGACAAAAGGTTCTAATCGTGATCCAGGGACCCACAAAAGTTAAAAAATAGATATGTTCATGTAGAGTTTTCATTTTTTTTAATGGTAACAATATCATTCATTAAAAGCAAGTAGAATACAAGGAAAAGAAGTGGGGAAAGAAAGCACAAGGGTGCAAGAGCTTTGAATCATGCCCCCAATAGAGATTACATGATAAGACCCATCCAATGAGACAACCTCTCAAGTCTCAACCCTCTGCTTAGCTAGTTGAAATGGAGTTTTTGTAACTATCTCAAAATCCATGATGACTTAAGGTTTAACTTTTGCCTATGGCCTTTTTTGGCCTTTCAAGGAGGTTATCTATGCCAACCACAAGTACAATGCAGTTTAGATTCGCAATTTTGGCCATATTTTTCCATTCTAAGTTATAGTATGCAGTTGAATCAGGATTCTTTTTAAGAACTCAGACTTACAATAAATTCATGAAGCTCCTCAGTGGCTCACTCATGAAAAATCTAAATAGATAAAAATTGCTACCTCCAAAAATTTCATTCCAATAATTGTTGGTCTCAAACAAATAAATTGCTATGAGAATAAGTTGTTTTATGGTAATCAATCTTAAGGTTGGTCCAAATCTAATTAGAGGACCATTAAAAAATTTATTGTGAGTGATATTTTTTATAAGTAGGCAATGAAGGAGCTTCAGGATTTTTTTTTTTAGAGTAATAATCAATTTGTCCTTTACACAAGGTACCATTGCATGTGTGCAAGAGGAGGGAGGAAGGCCCTGTGTTGCAAGAGATAGAAACACTCTGGACGGGTGCCTTCAAGGGTTGGTGAATTGTAAATCATTTTTCCATGGTAGAGGTGTGAAAATTTTAACTCCAAAAATTTGACATCATCTTTTTTTGTAACCCACGTAAATCAATTACATATGTAAATGAGTGTAGAAAAACATTCAGGAGGATTGGTATTCAACTTGGTGATGAGGGTTGAGCATGATCAAATTGCAAATGCAAGACACTTGAAAATGCAATTTGAGCTGACCAATAAAACCACCTGCACCATATAGAATGCCTGGACAAGTACCTAACATCTCACTGGCATGAGTGAACTAGTATCCATAGACGATTCTCCTCTATCTCTTTTTCTGCAACACCTCCAGACTCTATTTCTGTCGTCTACACTGTGCATAAGAGAAAGCACATGATCCTTTTGACTGGTAAATAATGCTAGAAACGGCCATTCAGCATTGGAATATTCTTTTTCAAGCATTCACTCTTTTTGCATTTTTTAACGGTCAAAGATGTGATCGGAGCCATTATTCACGCTTACAGTACCCTAAAACCTAAAAGGGTCAAGTTTAAGCTGCTAGATCCAACATATCATGAGGAATTTTTTAAATTGTAAAGTAGTCTTTTAATTTGTTTTTTTTTTTTTTTAAGCTCTGGTGGGTATCGGCTGCATGAGCCAAACCTACATTAATGTGTTTGGAGCGCATACTTCTACTTCTATAATGTTTTTTTCTCTTTTTAATTTTATCGAACGGTCCACTAGAACGCACAAAAAGGATGAACAATTGGATTTACTCATTCAAGAACTTCATCACACGCGCGCACTTTCCCATTTTGTACTCAACTATAGCCTGCAGCCTGCAGGCCGGGTATTATTTGGGCCTGGCCAGCCCTATTTGGACCACAAGGCCTAATGTATTGAAACATTTGTTTATTTGGAAACTTTTTGTGTCTCGTTTGACTATATTTTAGCTTTCTTTAATATTTGAGCAATATCTTACTCTATTTTTTGCAAAGTAACATATCAATTAAGATAGGAAGGGAAGAGATGTGTCCAGAACTAAATATTTAGGAACATTTCCTTTTGTGGCCCCTCCATAAACTTTCTGCTTAGAGAGAAAAACCATTCAACTATGCTAATTGTAGGGGTACTATGGGCTGGGCTAGCCCGAGTTCAATCAGGCCCAGCCCGCCTTAAGCCGTGGTTGGATTAATTAATAGAAAGCGGGAAGCTCGATCCCACTTAGTCCATGTAAAGAATGCATTTAACTCAATTTACTTAATACAAACAACTACTCAAATGGCCACAAAATTTATAAAAACACCCGGTTTGGCCCAACCCGATTGATTAAATGGGCAGGTCCAGACCTGACTTTTACAGCCCGTGTTGGCTTGGTCCGTGCCTAGACTGAATATACCTAAGCCATGAACATCTTAGCTAATTCAGGAAAAATTTCAAAACAGGGCTTAAGTTTTGCTTAGATTTCAAATCAAGATAAAAATAAATAAATAAATCTCACATTTCAAATCAGGACTTAAATTTTCAATTTACATTTCGGATGAGGACATTCCCCGAAAATGTGAGTTTTTTGGCCACTTATTCCTCTATTTTTTAAAGTGCCTTTATTCCCTTGCTCTTCTTCTCCAACCACAGTGCAATCCCTCAATCGCTGTGGCTTTCAATTGAAGCTATTATCAAAATGAACGGCAGGAGGTCATTGGCAAAGGTGGGGCAACGCCGGACTGAGTGATTGCAGGAAACGAGCAGCTGGACTGTAAAACTGTTTGGGCCAACCTCCCTCCATGTGAAAAACAAAAACAAAGAAAATACTTGAATGTATTTTAAGGACGTATCAGAGCTTTCAGCTTCCAACCACTGTTTGCATCAGCAAGCTCTTCCGCTCATTCCTTATTATTTTCCAATGGCGCACTTCATCCTATTTCCCTTCATGGCAGACGGCCATCTTATTCCTTTTGTTGCCTTGGGCAGGCTACCGGAAGAGGAGAAGTGGCCACACCATCACCATTGTCAATAGCCCTATCAACATCCCCACTGTCCAATCCATCCTTCCCTCAGAATCCACCATCCGTCTCGTCTTTGTCTCTCTCCCATTCAACAGTCCTGATCACGGACTCCCACCCAACTGCGAAAGCACCGACACCTTTTCTTACCCTCTCATCGTCCGTGTCATGCCTCAAATTTTTATTATTGGGTCATACCAGTTTGTCGGATTTGAGTTGAGTTAAGAGGGTCAAATAAATTGATTTAACACAATTAGGCCTGAGTTAATTGACCCTTTTAGGGCAGAAGACTCTTTTTGGAATTTCTTAAAACCCACTAGAAAGCAGGGAGCCCTTCCTTGTAATTTGAAAAAAACCTCTCTTTATATAAACTCTACTATTAGGGTTTTTTCCCATTCTACAACCATCTTCTTTTCTTCTTCAACTAAAACCCTAGAAGCTCTCTAAGGGGGAAACCAAGGTGGGGTCTTCCAAGCTTTGATCTTCAGATCTGCTTTGGCTTCAAGATCCAGGCAAGTAGATAGCTGAAACAATGGTTTTTTTTCTGTTCTTGCAATATGTTTAGTTGCTTGTTGATTAACACACTTTTTGCATGACTTCTTCTTCGTTTGGGTTAATGTCTTTTGGGGGTAATAGTTGTGATTTAATTTTCTTCCAAAACTTATAAAGTAGAGATAAGTTTGTTTGTTTTTTTTTTTTAAATGGAGACAGCTGCCCAGGCAGCAACTGCCCAGGCAGCAGTAGCTGCCCAGCAGCGCTGCCTGGCAGCAGCTGCCCTGCTACTGCTGGGTAGCGGGCAGGGCCTGCCGGCGGGCCGAGTCTGGCGGGCCCTTTGGGCTGGGCCCATTTTCTTCTCTTTAAAAATATATATGTATATCTTTATACACATAATATTAAATTAATAATTAGGTTAGGATATTCTTATGAAGAATTAAAATGTTATATTTTGATTAATAGTTTAGTATCCTAATGGAGATTAGATTTTATTAAATTAATTTTAATTCTATGTTATTAGAAATGTATCTTGGATTATTTATAAATTTATTTGAGGGTTATGAAATTTTGATTAATGTTCATTTAGATTGATTTGAAATAAACTAAGATGTATTTGGTGGCGATTAAACCTTAAATAGAATGCATTTATAATTTTAATTTGGATTCTTAATTGAGTTAGATTTCAAATTGGGATCCGAGATTTGTACCCTTTTGTTTTGATATAAAATGATAAGGTGTAATTATACACAACAGTGTTATTTAAGGAAATAATTATGCCATTTCCCCTTTGATCATAACTTGATTTAAATCTGGATTTTGTAATGTAAACATCTTTTACTCAATTAGTAAAACATACTAAATATACCTAATTGGATTAGATAAATCATGTCCTTTTTAGAAAACTTAGCTGGATGCTCACATGAGAATTGGATTAGGTGCAGAATGAGAATGTGAGGTTCGGGATGCACTACATGATAGGCACCATAAGTAGTATAACGGCATCGTGGACTCACAGTTCCTTGTGATAGAGAGTTGGTTCTCATGTGTATATTTAACCGGTTATGACCGTTAGGTGGTTAGTGCTTATCCTCAGAAAACTTAAATTAACAATCATTCATAATACACTTTCAAATTTTAAGGTCGAAATACTCAAATTGATATTAGTTGGAATATTAGGATTAAAGGTGTCATATCATGATTCATTCTGCATCTGTATACATATGTATTTGTAAATATGCACATTTACATAAATATATATATATCTGACCGACTGCTGTTCAGAGGTGGACGTGTGCAATCGGGTTAGTGTGTACTATAGATTATAGTATACAGCTGTGCCTTCTGTTATTATCTACGGGAATACCCGTTTCTGTTATTATCTGCGGGACTACCCGATTCTATTATTATCTGCGAGATTATCCGCTTCTGTTATCTGTATGCGGGATTACCCGTTTCTGTATATTTATCCGCGGGAATACCCGTTTCTGTGCATTCATGCCATTGGGGTTTGCATCTGATTTATTTTGATTCGTAATGAATATATTATTTAATTCAGTTGATTAATCCATTGTTTGCAGTTTACCCTCTTGCTAGATTATGTCAATCTGACCCACTACTTTTGGGTGTCTATGTTCCTTTACCGGTGCCGAACCGGAGGGTCAGGCGACGCAGGAAATTCCGCCAGATTGTGGAGTTGTTGAGTGGAGCACCGATGACATCATCTGAGGTGTCCTAGTGTGGTGCAAAGATCGTAGTAAGGCTATGTTTGGGGCCATTAGTTTGCAAATTTTTAAGTTTAATTGTTTTGGAATTATAATCTTAATTGTTATGCTTCGAAGCACTTGATATTGATTTCGTTATTAATGAGACTTGTTACATGGTTGTTATATGATATTAATTTGCGATGAGTATGGATTTCAGTTCCGCGTGTGATTATGGTTGCCTGATCACCAAACATAGCCTCACGAAGGACTTCGATCCATCCGGAATTGGGGCCCATACTATTATGTTAGAAAAAAATTTAATTGAACCCAATTCTCACACCCCTAGAATCGGATTTGGATCTGGCCCAGTTTCGGAGGCATGACAGTCTGTCTACTAGAAGCCACCCATACTTTTCCAACCGACCTTCAACGAGCTCATCTCCTCCATCATCCCAGAAGAAGATGGCAGCAAGCCTGTCTGCTTCATCTCTGACTTCTTCGGATGGACGGTCGAGATAGCCCACGCGCACGGGATCTTCCACTCGATATTCATGACGTCCAGGGCGTTCGGTACTGCCATCGACTTCACCATGTGGATCCATCTGCCGCACTCCAAGACCGACTCGGACGCGTCGCAGCTGCCCCATTTTCCATCGCTTCCAGATGCCCATCCATGGACTCGTGGTCTCGAGCCCTCGCAAGTCGCAACCCAGTTGGCGGTCTCACTGCGCTTTGATGGGCTTCTCTTCAATATTGTGGAGGAGTAGGAGAGGAACAAAAATAGGGATAAGGGCATTTTAGGTAGTTTGAGAAAAATAAAAATATAAGTCACTGAAAAATTCACATTTTCGCTGGATATCCTCATTTGAAATAAAAATAGAAAACTTAAGTCTTGATTTGAAATATAAGATTTTTTTATTAATCATCAATTAATAAAAATTTACTAATACCATCATCACATGGAATTAATAAAGATAATAAAAAAATTTACCTTTATTCAACTCAACCCTTCCAAAATTGGATACAAATAAAATCACATAACTAAATTATTTTATAAAGATTGAACAGAGATTGTTATTAGCAACCAGGTTTATATAATTCTAGTATCTTGAATCACAACTTTCGCTTGTCATTTGAAAAATATGGTGCTATTATTAAATAATTAATATTTTTCTAATAATACTTTTCATAATATTTATTATTTATGACATAAATCCACTTTAAATCTTCGAAATCAACTTTGTGCACTTTATCTTCCTACTTGCGTAGAACTATATACCAACGGTAAAAAAACATGTAAATGAACAAGAGGATGTGGTGAAGATGCATAGGTGCTTATTTACAACCCGTACGAACATTATTAATTCTATAAAAAAAATCCTTATTTTACCATACATGACATCTTCCGACATCCTTTTTAGGATATTTAATAATATTTTTACTTTCTTTCTTTCATATGTGTGTTTTAGAGTTTAAATGAAAAAGAAATTTAAGAGTGTGTTTGATAGTTAGATTTTTATCCTAATTGATAGTTAGATTGTTATCCTAAAACTAATACATTAACTTCATTAAATATAATTTTGCGCAATCATGTTATTAAAGATGTTATCCATCTTTTTTTTTCTAAGGTATAATTAAGAAATATAAAATAAGATATTGAAGCCAATTGACTGATTAAATTAAAAATCATATAATTTTAGTATCTATATAATTACTTAATCAAACTGTGAATATAAAGTTGGAATTATGTCCTTGAAAAAGCAAAGTATTTGCCTGTCCCTTTTTTATTTTACCATACATGACATCTTCCCACATCCTTTTGATGACATTTAACAGTAGTTTTACTTTATTTCTTTTATATGCGTTTTAGAGTTTAAATAAAAAATCATAAATGTGTTTGATAGTTAGATTGTTATCCTCAAACTTATATATTAACTTCATAAATATAATTTTGCAAATTCATGTTATTAAAAACTTTTCTTTATATTTTGTTCCAAGGTACAATTAAGAAATATAAAATAATAAATTGGAGCCAACTGAGTGATTAAGATTAAAAATCATATAATTTTAGTGTCCTCTATATAATTACTAATTAATGAAACAGTGAGTATAAAGTTGCAACTATGTTCAAGAAAAAGTCAAGTACTTATCTGTCCCTTCAAATTTGGGCATCTAAAACATAGCAGCCACACGATACATACAATTTGATCAAATTACATAATTGTCAACCCCATCCACCATATTATTTCTTACAAATCCAAATACAAAATTCTAAATTTAAAAGTCCAGTAATTCCTTTTAGGCACTCTTAACAGCAAAATAGGAATCACATCCAAATATCAAAAATTTAAGTTGTCAATAATGGATACAATTTTTTTTTCTAAACATGGGTAATCTAACACTTCTAGAGTTCCATATATGCTTAAAAAAACCTTAAAAAAATATTGTCGTAAGAGAGGGATGAAAAAGAGATGGATCAGTGGAAATGAGATTGAGTGGGAAATGAGATTGAGTGGGGTGTTCTTTTTTGAAGAAATAAAGAAGAAAGAGACCGATGTAAATGACTGAAACAACAAAATAGAAATGAATGGAAGGGGCGGTTAGCATGCTGAGATGTAGATAATGATGTGGCCAAAGTGGTTTAAGGATGAGGTTTTTTTGTAGAGTTTGTTTCTAAATTCACTTTTCAATAAAAAGAATATAATAATTTTTCCAGCCTTTTCCAATTACAGTCTTCTACAGTGAAATTATCATAATCAAAATTATTGGGCATGTGTGTGATATTGAGGTGCAAATAACACTAAACCATAAGTGTGGGCTTTTCTTGCTCTATTAAATAAACGCAAAGACCCTATTTGTAGTATATTAGATACCTACCAAATGGGTAATATTATATTACATGTTATTCATGTTACATGTACGCTATTCTAGATGTATTCCCACAAGTCTACTGTCTTCCAGAGATCTACACATTTTCAGGGTGTACAAAAGTACCCTATTCATTTCTCTATGGTTCATGACTATTCTAATGCCTTCATCCATTATTCTAAACCCTTCAAGATCATTCCTCCTTTTAAGCAAAAAGAGCCCAAAAAAAAAAAAAAAAAAAAAAAAAAAACGCGTGCAGTACATGCTTCCCACACGTGCAGTGACACTTCTACGAGGAAGCGATGTTTTTCGCATTATGTTCCGGAGGATTTTTAATTCCAAAGAGGATGAGTTAAACTTGTGTCTTTCATTTTTAGATCAGCACTGTCACTATACCTAACAATTACGGTACATTCTTAGGGCCGGCCTTATATTTTTGGGGCCTAGAGCGAAGTTCTACTATGAAATCCCTGTATATATGCATAAAATTGCCATATTCATCAAGTTCATCAATCTAACATATTTTCTTTGTATAATTTTAGACTAATTTGCTATCTCTATTTAGATTTCAGATTAGGCAATTTTATTTTTTTTACTTTTGGATGCAGGCTGCCAGGCCTCTTGTTTAGGATTGCGTTTTTTATCCTCAGACCTAGTATTAAAAGTTAGTTAAATATGAGGCTCATATTCTTTTTGTCAAATTAGGAGGCCCAGAGTTATAGTTTTGCCACACTTTGTTCAAGGCCGACCTTCCACATTCTGTATGTTCTAGAAGAATTGATATTCTATGAGGATTAATTGCCCGAGGGTGATCGTTGGTGGGATACTCACAGTCCGCCACGTCACCCTCTGCAGCCTACCATGCACGAGTAAATCCTAATCCAGACTCATTCCAAAGTTCAGCTAATTTATACATCGAAAAGCACCAAATACTGGTGGTAGAGCTAGGATTTTTTGTTTCTACCTTTTTTTTCTTTTTGGGTTGGAGGGCCAGGGGAGGATAAATTATTATCTATTTATGAGAGATCAGTCTCACAATAGACCAATATTGTACTGAAGTGAAGTTTCTCATTGAAAATGAGACAACATTTTGTGTCCCAATAATTATTACAAGGCCCCCAATAAAATTTATGTAGTAGACAGAAGGGGGAAAATAATGAGTCACAAAAGAGCTCTAAAAACTTGGCCCACTTGAAACATTTAAATCATTGATAAAATGGCCTCCCCATATAGTATTAGTCCCCATAGAATTTCATTCAATTGACCCACTTTCAGATTGATATCTCATATATAAACTAACGATTCAAATATTTCATATAAATTAATTTGATGTTGGGCCCAGAATATATTGAGTCAAAATATTTATGCAAAATAGAGCATTTCTTTATAAAGTTTAGATTCTTACTAAGGACCTCCCGTGAAAAGATCAACTCAAGAGGATATACATTTTTAGTCTATTTTCATTTTTTTAAGTGGACTCTATTCAAAGAGTCTAATAAAGCTTTCCTTGAACGAAATTTGGTGTGTAAGAAGCCTATTTAAAAATTCAAGGAGAATAACAAGCAAACTATGTGAAAGGAAAAAATGAATAACATTATTCAGTTTCTTTTATATCTCTCAAAGGAAGGAAAAGACAAGAATGCCCCTATGATTTTCTCAAATTCTCTCTATTTTGAAAAGCAAAAAGTACAACCCCCTTCCCTCCACCACAGCAGAATACTGAGCTTTCCCTTGGTACTTGTTTGTGCAATTTTAGGATTCTACACTATACATATTTTTATTTCTACAAGAAAGTGATATCCCGCATTTCTATTCTACCACTCCCATATGATATCCAAATCCATTCTATGGAAAAAAATTAGTTCATTTTTTCCTTTTTCCATAAGAAAAGTGTGTCCCACCAAACAAGTAAACAACGAGTCTAAATGAAAGTTGGAGCCCGATATAACAATCCGACTCTAATTAAGCGAGTTTAACAACTAATTAATTTCATTCTTAGCACTTCTTGAGAGACTGGGCGTAGTTAATATTGTTTTGTCTTTTACATCATGTTTCGGGTCATGGATAGGTAGTTAGGTGAGTTTTACCTGGACTAGGTAGGTACGAGCCCTTTTTTGTAATCCTTGACTTTATTCGAGTTTGTTGTTCATGCGTTATTTTGGCATCATCACATGTATCGTGTCAAACCTGTTAACTGCTGTAACTGACTCAACTGCATTTGAAACCGTTTAAAGTCATTGGTCATTCATCTGACTTAAATTGTAATTAACCCTTAGAAGTTGAACTTCCTTTTAAACCTCAAGATAAAATTATATATATATAGCTCTCCTAACCCATTCGATCGTTATCTCCTATGTCATTTGCATACAAGTCTTCCCCAAGTCGATGTCGTCATCTTCTTCTTCTTCTTCCTTGTTTCACTTCATCTCATTGAGCTCTACTTCTCTTTCTTCTCCTACTTCATCGTTCGACAAGTTTAATTGAGGCAAGTATAAGCAACTGTTGGCTGAATATATGTTGATATATCGTGATTGTTCTAATTCTTTTGGATTGTTTAAGTTGCATGAGTGTTACAACCCTTTGTGTTACTTTTTTCATCTATTATGGTATTTGCCTGAATGAATTTGAAAGTTCTGTACAGTTTGAATTACATAAATTCTAGAGCTTATGGCTAAGCCGTAGGTTTTCCATGGCTCAAACTCCAGAGAGCAGGAAATTTGAATTTGCATCATGGCCAAGCTACAGCTAAGCCGTAGGCTATACTATGGTTAAGCCGTAAGCTAGCCGTGACCTAACCGTAAGTCAAGTTATAACTTGATGTCCAGAGAGGAGGAAAAAGGGGAGATTCTTCTACGGTCAAGCCATGGCGAAGCCGTAGGCTGCACTACAGCTAAGCCGTATTAAACCGTGGTTCCACCGTAGACCATATATAACCAAGCTGTAAGGGAAAGCATAGCTCAACTGTGGCTCACCATATTTGCAGGAGTAATTCTGGGGTACTACGGCTGTGCCGTAGTGTATATTACAACTAGGCCGTAAGATACCGATCGCTAAGCCGTAAGGCACCCACAGCTAAGTCGTAAGACCACTGAGATTTAGGGATACTTATAATGTTATGCAAGACCTTATAGGGCCTTAGTTCTGGAACCCTTGTCCTAATCACTTGTCCAATAGAATATTATATAGCATGAATGATCTTGAAGGTTGTATTCATTCATGTATGTTGTCCAATTGTTAAGCACCTCCTCATGGGTGTTGGTTTAAGGGACTTTGATACACCTTTCTGATACAATGTGACACCAAAGATGGAAAACTGTGTATCGAATAACTTAAACTTACATCATCATGCGCGGTTAGAAACAATGGACAGGTAGATTAGTGTTGGCGAGTAAACTATCGTGATCCCATGAAACTGAATTGAATTGCATAGCATGTTGGCTACGGTTATTGTCATCCATTCTTTTACTATTGACTTGACTTGCATGACTATTAAATGAAATTGAAGGATAATGCTCTTTGTCATTGTAAGGTCCCCAACCCTAGATAATTATGATTCATAGTGAATAAGTTGGTTTTACTCTAATTAATATGTAATAAGGTTAATTGAGTCTAAATCTCAAGAGGTTTGGGTCATGGATAGGTAG
This sequence comes from Sextonia rubra, assembly GCA_037013555.1. Taxonomy (NCBI): domain Eukaryota; kingdom Viridiplantae; phylum Streptophyta; class Magnoliopsida; order Laurales; family Lauraceae; genus Sextonia; species Sextonia rubra. Next base: position 7,817,490 of record JASUAD010000007.1, on the reverse strand, counting down.
TTGGGTCGAGTTCGAACCTCATTAGGTAGTCCAAGACCATTTTATTTTGTATTTTCATGGTTTTACATTATTTATGCATCATATTAGTTGCATTTGGTGAGTTTCATCTTGTGGGACATCTTTTATCATCTTGTGGGACATCTTTTATGTTTGGCCCAATTTTGTTTGGACCCATCTCAACCCATTTGAACTCAGCTACTTCAAATTGAAATATACCAAAACAGAAGGACTAATTTGTAAATTCTAGAATTCCACCCCTTTAAAACCCCAAACCCACCATCGACCCTTTTTTCCCCTCTTCTCCTTCCATCTCGTTGCAGCACCGGTTCCCTCCTTTTTTTTCTCTCATCATCTTCTTCTTTTCCTCCTTCATTTTTGTTGTGATTTGAAGTTCTAGAAGATGCATGCAAGAGGGTTTATCATCTTCTTCAACCTTTTCTTCCTCCATTGTTTTTCTTCCTAAGAATTAAGGCCCATTTTCATCTTCTTGCTTGTAGGAAGCTTGAGGTAAGTACCCCATTTCCCTTTTGAGTTATTGAGTTCTATGAGGGTTAAGAGAACGTATCTATTGGCATGCATGCATTCCATTCTCATTCTTTTCATGCATGTGTTAGATTCTTCATTAGAGGAGCCTTATTCTCCGTCTAACCAAGGGGCAAATTGATTTGAGTGAAGCACCAAGCTTAAGGCAAGTATAATGATACATTTTCTTTACATGCATGGCTTTATTCTTTGATTCTTGATGGATGTTGTGATTTTACCCTTTTATACAGCTCAATGGAAATTCATGGATTTGATTTGTGTTTTATGGTGATTTATGATAAATGAATGAATAATGATCCTTTAGGGAACCTAAGAGTGTGGAATGAGAGCTTGTAGGTAGATTTATTACAGGTAGAATGGTGTATTGAAAGAGAGAAATCAGTGGAATATAAACCCTCACGTAACAGAGTGCTTCAGGGCCGACCGGTCAGTCCTGAAGCCAGATCGGACGATTGCCTCTTAACGTAGTCCGACCGGTCGGCCACCCAGCCCGACGGGTCGAATTTCCCTTCTGGGAGCAACCGATCGGTCAAACCCATATCCGACCGGTCGGGTAAGCCTGACCTGTAACTTTTAGAGAAGTGTTCCAAAACCAATTTCTATGTTTGACTATGGACTTTCTATAGTCTATGGGATAGCCCAATGATGAGTTACTCCCTTAAACCTTAGAAAGAGATCGAGAAATCCACCTACACATTACCATAGACTGTAGGTTCAACCAATGACCTTATAGGACCATAGAATTAGATCCTTACTACCCCAAACTAGCACAACGGTGATTAATACGGAGAAAGAGGAGTGTTGAGCTATTACTCTTCTCTTCTCAATTCTCCAGTTAGTTTTCAATGTCACGTCATGGATGTTGGCATAAGGTGAAGTGTCCTTTATATACATGAGGTAACACCGAGAATGGTAATATCGGGGCACCGAATGTCTTATGAATACACCGTATTGAATGACCTTGGAAACCCGGATTATCTAGCATAGGATTGGTTAGTAACTCTCCTTGATGACCCCACAATCTAATTGCATTCATGTTGATAGTAACCTTGACCTCAAACATGTTAGTCCATATCAATATGCTTATTGATGAAAATTATTCTACTTAATTGTGATTCTTTAATTGATATTTCCAACAAGATTGAGTACACTTTTGTATAAGTACAAATAGATCAGTACACGTTAAACAAGGACATCAAATTGTTTCCGATATGTTTAGGGTCAGCGCCACTTGGCTTATACCCCATAGGAGGTTCGATAGGATCCCATGGCAGTATTCTATCAGTCGCTTACTGCAGTAGTATTAGGAAAGTGAGTCGATGCTCTCGAGGGCAGCTAGTCGGTCCTAACCCGACTGCTAGTGATTTCCCAATGATCAGTTTACTCTCTTTTAGAAAGAAGATAGCGGATGTGGTTGCCATGTTGGTATGATATACTCCATATTCATAATTCCCTATTCATGCTAACTCATATGCCTCAGTGCCTAGATTTTGATATTGATCTCCTTTAATCAGTATGTCATTGTAATTTCATTTATCTATCATGTTAAGCTCATGTATCATTATATTTGCTTAACCGTCGTGTTAACTAGAATTACCATGGTGTTACAGGTGCAAAACCCGAGGCCAATCTGGCATTCAGTGCAATTCCGGAGGGAACCCCAGCATTACCTCGAGACATAAACGAGTGGAACGAGGAAGACATCTTTTCGTGATTCTCCCCAACAAAGCGCAACAGGAATCATTTTGGGATTGGACTTAGGGTCGTCTTGGCATTGGATATATTTGTATTTTATCATGGACTTCCATATCTATGCATGTAGTTGGATTTAATTAACAGACTTGACTATTTAATGAATTGAAATGAATGTTTATGGATGCTTATGATATATATGCAGGTGAAATCTCCAAGTTTCCGCTTAAATGACTTATATTAATAATACGTGTTTGTAGATTTTCCTCACACGTACCTGTGGGATCACCCTTGTGACTATTCGTACGTGTCTAGTCACGGCACGAATTGTCACAGGTACGTGTGTCATTCCTCAGAACCCACCATTAATCCTCAATTCTCGGGTTCGGGGCGTGACAGTCATCACACCTAGTAAGGTATTTCTTGAAATACATATTCGACTTTATGTCTTGAATTGACTTGAAATGCATACGAATTGAAATGATTGATACGGTCTGGCTCTACTCAACCTCAGCCTTATGATACCAGTGGGGTTGACTTTGGTATAACATGTTTGTTGCCGCTGCAGTGTGCTCTTGTCTTAGGGCTACCCTGGCCCAATCGATGGTGTTCTCCACGCATAGATCCCTAAAAGGAGGATATGACAAATGTAGTAGCTACCTAGTAAAGTATTCATGTTCACTGACTCTAATAGCATATTTTATTCAAATGCACGATTTGTTTAACATACGAAATTGAACGTCCATTATAATCATTTGTTAATGCTTCTTGTAGACACAATGCATGTTACCTTCATGTTGCTTATACTTTGCTAAATAGTCTTATTCACTGGTTGTCTTTTAGTGTTACAGGCTCAGATCCCACTCCCAATCCCTCGACGGTCAGCCAGACTTTAGAGTTGATCGTAGAGGCCCCATTAGGGCTAGACGAGTGGTCATGATCCACCCACTTCAGAGAGCGGCAGGGCTTAGACTAAGCCTCATTTTGACATGTTGGATACTTTTGTTTGTATAGGACTACACCTCCCAGTATTTTGTGTATTATTGAAACCTTCGTATCTCTTTTGTAATGACATGGTTTCCTTACTAATAGTTCACTGTTATTAGTTTTGTTGTGTCCTCTTCTTATATAATGATGTTGATAGCTTCCGTATACAGTGGTATTGCACATGTGTATTCCATTGTGTGTGTGCACTTGGACTAGGTCTAAGTGTGTATGCACGGAAGTACGTATGTCACTGATTGAATTTAATTTTAATCCCCGATTTCTTGGGCTCAGGTCATGACACCCTATCCTCTCCAATTTGAAATCCTTATGCCACGCCAACACACCCATAATGTTAATACTTACTCACCCTGTGGTTTGGTATGACAAACTAGAAACCACTCCTTGGAACCCAATCTCATTGGGTAAACTTATGGTCCTAAATATAAAGGATGGATATGTTTAAAGGGCCTTTGCAATATTTAGGGTACTTTTGTGAAACCCTTTTTTGTAGAAAAAGGGATGGTTTTCTTCCAAAAACTAATTCCTCTAAACTACTTTTCTACCATGTACATCAAACTTTTCCTTGAGATGGTTAAAAACAGAATTTCCATGCGAGGCCATCAAACTTCTATTTCCGTACAAAAGTTTAGCCTTCATTATAAATTGATTTCACCTCCCATGTCACATTTTAAGTCCTTGCAACCCAAGCTTCTCTTTCCTTCTTTGCTATGATACCCCTCCCCTTTATTCCTATTTCAACATCCCCTTGTTTCTTTATTGCTCTCTCTAACCACCCTTTAGCCCCCTCTTTGTACTAAAATGGCACCCATCTCCACCCCCACCCCTTTGTTTTGACCCCACCCCTCTCTATAAGTTATAAGAATAAAAAATTAAAAAAAAAACATTATCATGTTTCGTGTTTAGATTTATAACACCGCCTGCTTTAAGATTTTTGGTATTTGGCATTAATTTCTTTTTATATTTATCCCCAATGATTTTTTCCTAGAGTCATTCAACCAAAGGTTTAGTGATATTATTTAATTTTAATTAATATTAAAATTTTCTCCATCCTTTTAGTTTGCAGGTTATTAAAAATTGGTTTTTTACATAAAAAATTCTAATACCAAATAAGGAAAACTAATTTTCACTAAGTAATTTGCATCAACACCAAACAACATTATCACCAATTCACCAGGAAAAAGAATTTTACACTAAAAATGAACTTTTGTACTTCCATGGAACTCTTTTCGCATGAAATTTGCTGACATGGGAATTTCCTCTTTCCGCGGAAAAGGTGTGTACACAAACATGCCCATAAGGTCTGCATGTTTGCATTACAATACATATGAATTGAATACATATGAACCAAGATAATTAATTCCATAAGTGGTTTAAAATTGAAAACCAAAGATAAATATCCAAAATGGCCATCAAATAACCTCCCCTTAATAGAAATTTTGAATTTAAAAAAAAGATGAAAAACAAATACCAAGTAATTAAATACTTGGGAAAGTTGAGGTCTGATCTGCATCCCCACCTTAACAACTTTCCTTCTCACCTCATATCCTTCACCCCTCAACTAAGGGTGCTCATGGGCCGGGCTGGGCCAGGCTGAGCAAAGCCTAGGCCGGCCTGGATTAAATTCCTTAAGCTCAGGCTTGACCCAAGCCCGATTCGGGCTAGAACTGGCTGGCCCTGGCCTAGCCCATTAAAATCTATTAAGCTCAAGCCCAGCCCTTATATTAATCTGGCCTAGCCCTATTCGGGACCGATTATTAAGCACCCTTAAATTGGTCTCTAGTGAGGCCAACATGGTTATCATGCACCAATTCTATTTATAGGCATGGTTACATCCAAAAAAATCCATCTAAAATATAAAAAAGTCTTTATTAAAAGTGATTGCAATTTTTGTATAAAGCTGTCTTTTCATTTCTTTGAGTTGATGTTGCCTATTTTTTTTAATAAAAGTATATAACTCATCAACAAAACAAAATTGCATTGGTGTAACTAAGAGATCTTTGTCTTGTACAAACTAATTAGAATGAATATTGTTTGCCTTTTGAATAGTGATCATTCATAAATAATTTTTGTAATTTCTACTATGAAAGATTTGCATGCAACATAAGAAACGTAGGAAGGGGAAGTTACAACTTAATACACCTATTTGGGCTGGGTCGGGCCGGGCTTTGGCCTTGCTACCACTTATCCTAAGCCAAGCCCATAAAACAAACAGGCCCAAAACTTTAATCCAAACCCGGCCCAATGACTTAACCTAAGACCCAAGCACGGAAAAAGTGGGCTGGGCTTGGGCCAGCCTAGCCCATGAGCATTCCTACCCTCAGCTCTATAAAAGTTCTTGGAGCTCATTTAACCTTGAATTCCTATATATTCAATTCCTATGCAATTTAGTACAAACAAATAGGTCCCTAATATTCATAAATCATTTTCCTAGTATGAGTTTTAGAGATTTCAATAGGAAATTTTTTATCCATCTATACATCCAAGCTAGTTGTGGATATTAAGGATATTTTAGCGATGATCTATAAAAAATACAAAACAAAACAAAGAGTCATGTAAATTTAGCACTAATATTTTCATCACTGTTGAAAGGTTTTTTGTATATTAGTTAATTCATGGGTCAGACAAAACTTAAGGTCATTTAAGTTGTATGTTATATTTCTTTTAGATGGACTGTGATTTGCATTGCTAGAACAGCTAAAGTAATAAATAAATAAATAAATAAATAAGGAAACCGCACTCAAGTGCGCATGTTTACACGCTTGAGTGAGCCTAGACAGAATTGATCCCTCTCAAGCCCCTGATGTACGGGCTCAAGCATAACTGACGAAAGAGTAAATAACAGCATGCATGAAGGCCACAGTTGAGCGAGCACTCACTAGCAAAAACCCACATTCCTGTTTCAGAATTGTTTCCTGTTTGTGCTAAGATTAGTAAGTTGAGTTTCACTAGGAGTATACTTATGATGCACAAATTGTGGATTATTTAAAAGGGTTCACTCTCCAGCATAACTGACGAAAGAGTAAATAACAGCATGCATGAAGGCCACAGTTGAGCGAGCACTCACTAGCAAAAACCCATATTCCTGTTTCAGAATTGTTTCCTGTTTGTGCTAAGATTAGTAAGTTGAGTTTCACTAGGAGTATACTTATGATGCACAAATTGTGGATTATTTAAAAGGGTTCACTCTCAACCTTAAAACACAGATCTCAATATTCTAAGTAGAGATTACAGATTATTTAAAAAGGGTTCACTCTCGACTTTAAAACACAGATCTCATTATTCTAAGTAGAGATTACAGATTAGAGACCACCCTTCTTCTCTAGAGCATCCATTATATAGAAAAGTGCTGAAACTTTGTTTTAAAGATTCTAGTCTTCTACATTTGTCGTGAAAGATTTTCCAAGGAGTCAAGCATAACAACTACACGGCGTCTAATTGATTAAATCTATTGCAGTAAACGACAGAAGGTCGTGACAACGAAAATCTATGTAAGAGGAATCACAGTGTTTAGGTTCTACTAGAATCTGATAAGGGTTTGTGAGTACATCATCTTGTACTACTAGATTCATAGTGCTTGATTATTGATCTAGTTTAGATTCATAGTTTTTCCCTGGTTGGATTTTTATGTAAAAATTGTGTCTTTTTATGGTGGTTGCTTATTTACTTTATTTTATTTCTGCTGCACATTGTGTTTTTATTTGCAATCTAGAAAATTACATACTTGGAAGCACCCCAAAACTTTCAATTGGTATCAGAGCAGATTGTACAAAATTACTGTGGAAATCTATTTGTAATTCTAAAATGTTACTCAATTAAAAAGGCACATCAACTACTAAGGATCCCTTGCATGATGGTACAAATTATGTATATTAGAAAGTGAGGATGATTGGTTTTCTTGAGTCAATTGATAATGAAGTCTGGCTAATTATTGATGAAGGCTATACCATACCTACAATTGTGGTTGAGGGGTAAAATATTCCTAAACCTAAGGCTTAATGGACTAAGAAAGCATGCCTCCAATTGCAATAATAAGGCCATGAATGGTATTTATAATGGAGTGACTGCTGAAGAGTTTCGTAGGATTTTCACATATAAAACTGCCAAAAAAACATGGGATATCTTATAGACTATGTATAAGAGTACTTATGCTGTGAAGTAAGCAAAATTTAAGAGATTGAATAAATCCTTTGAAACCATTATAATTGAAGAGGATGAGACTTTTAATGAGTTTTATGCTAAGCAGAATGATATTGTCAATTCCATTTTTAATTTGGGTGAGGAAATCCCGAAAAATAAAATTGTCAAGAAGATTCTAAGGTCTCTACCTACACAATTTGATTCAAAGGTTAATGCAGTTGAAGAAAATAAGAATTTTGATACCCTCAAGGTAAACCACCTAATTAAAAACCATCAGAATTTCGAAGCAAACCGTTTAGATAAGGAAAAATCTAAGATAAATGGCACTTCTTTGAAGGCTTTCAAAGAATCAACAAAAAAATCTGAAAAGAAAATTGAGAGTGATTCTGAGTCCTATTCGGAAGATAATGGTATGGCTAAGTTTATGAAGTAATTTAGGAAATTCAAAAAAGATAAATGGAAGGGCTCTAAGTATAAGAAAAAAACATCTTCAAAAGGGACTAAATGTTTTGAATGTCAAGGTTATAGTCACTTTATTAGTGAATGTGTAAACAAGAAAAAATAATCCAAAGAAAAAGGCTTTGATTTGACATGGGATGATTCTTCTGAAGAAGATAAAGAAGAGGAAAAAGAGCTTGAGCCTAATAAGTCCAACATGGTTAATGACAAGTTCATAGCTTTTATGGCTAGATCTTCTTTATCTGAAAATGATGTTGATAAGAATATTAATGAAGAGTTAGATTCTAGGAAAAATTGGGAAGAAGCTTATAATTCTGCATACAATGATTATGTGAAACTAACCAAATTGAATCAGAAGAACCTAATAAGATTAAAGACTTAAGAAGAAACAATTGTTTTACTCAAGGCAGTTTTACTCAAGGCAGCTTTAGAAGAACTAAATTCAAAAGTTAATTTCTTGGAAGGTTAGATTAACTCCATGGATGATAAGTTGACTATTGATGGCCATAAATATGTGTTGCTTAAAGTGAAAGTTGAATGAACTAAACAAGAGATTGAGACCTTGAAGACAGAGTTCTAGATAGTAAAGGCTGAAAAAGATGACTTGAATGATAAACTAAAGATTGTGTTGTTTGAACTAAATTCTACAAAAGCTTGTCTGAATAATACTAACACTGGTTCAAAAATTTTTTTAAGACATTTGACGCAATCAAAAAAGGCCTAATGACACATGTCTTTCTTATAATCATGGTGCATCTACTTTGAAGACTAAAGGTGAAACTACTTTTGTTAAAAGTTTTACTTTAAATTCAATGGTACCTACTGCTTTACATGATGCACGCACAAATAATGGGAGTACTTCAAAGAAGAAGAATATATTACGACTTCACATACAACCACTTATTATCATTGTGGAATCAAAAGACGCATTCATCCCCATTACAATAAGCCTACCTAATAACAAGCAATGAAAAAAGCAATTGTCTGAGTCAAAGGTCAAGACAAAAGCTATCTGGGTCAGAAAATTTGACTTGCCATCTGGTTTGGTACACACCATATTGAGAATTTCAAATTCGCAAGTGTGGGTACCAACGTCTCCAAGCTCCTGGTCAAGAAAGATCAAACTCCCAACTCCAATGTTGCTACGAAGAAACAACTAAAGGGGAGTTACAATTAAGGAGTCCTGATTAACAAATATCTTGTATGTTGACATTATTATCTTTGTCAATTATATACAAAAAAGGGAAGAACAAGAAATTCGGGGTGAGAAATGAAGACTTAAAGATTCAGAACTATTGAAGATACATGATATTCGGCTGGTATAGTGATGATGGTACATATTTTTTTTGTAATTCAATGTACCCAATGTAATTTTGAATTTTATTTTTGGGTAGATTGAATGTATAGAGAGTTTTTTGCCCATAAATTGCTAAAAGGGGAGATTGCAAAGTCTTTTGTGTTTTGGCCAATTTATGGGTCAGACAAAACTCTGAGTTTATTAAGTTGTATTTTATATTTCTTTTAGATAGACTGTAATTTGCATCACCAGAAAAGCTGAAGTTTTATATATATATATATATATAAAGCTAAACCACGCTTGAGTAGGCCTAGACAGAAGTGACTGCATTCAAGCCAGACCCGACAAAACAAAAAATACAACATGCGCGATGGCCAAACTCGAGCAGGCGCACTCACCTGCGCTCAAGCGCGTTGAAGGCAGAAACTCACAGTCCTGATTTGGAATTGTTTCTTATTTGTGCCAAGATCAGTAAGTTGAGTTCTTTGAGGAGTATACTTATGAGGCACAAATTACGGGTTATTTAAGGGGGTTTTCTCTTAACCCTAAAGCACAGATCTCATTATTTTTAGTAAAGATTACATATTGGAGATCACCCTTCTTCTCTAGAGCATTAATTGGAAAGAAAAGTGCTAAAGTTTTAGTTTAGAAATTCTAGTCTTCTATATTTGTTGTGGAAGATTTTTTGAGGAGTCAAGCATAACAACTAAAAAACGTCTAGTTAATTAGATTTGTTGCAGTAAGTGGCAGTAGATCGTAACAAAGCGAATTTGTACAAGAGGAATCACAATTTTTAAGTTGCTAGAGAACCAAAAAAGGTTTGTAATATATCATTTTATACTGCAAGATTCATAGTACTTAATTGTTGGTCCAGTTTAGACTCATGATTTTTCCTAAGCTGGGTTTCCAAGTACAAATCCTGTTTTTTATAGTGGTTGCTTGTTTGCTTTATTTTATTTACGCTACATATTGTGTATTTATTTGCAATCTAAAAAACCACATACTTGGTAGCATTGGATGACATTTGTGAGGGGATACAAATAGACTAGATCACATATTTTATGAAAACATCATTTTATAGTAATGTACATGAATGATTACAGTTCCTCCTGACTTCGAACTGTAGCATCATCAGTATATGATTGTTAAAAAAAAGAGAAGAAATGCAACAAAGTGATACAACATCATCCATCCCTATAAATTCATCTTATTTCCCCAGACACAAACTCTATCTTAAGCAATTAGTATCAGTATCAAAACAAGTACTCAATTACAGACAGTTTTGAAGATTCAGACCATGGAACTTGGATGGTGACCATCTTCTCATCATAGATGAAGTCCACATCTTGCCCATTTAGGCTGCAAGCTTTCGGCGTTTTGGATGAGAACGCCTTCATTTCCCCTGTCCCCTTCACCCCAACTCGAACCATATCCTCCCCATCAACGAATTCGAGTAACTGAATAGCACCACCACTATTTAGCATATTTACCAATCCAATTGGTGCAAATTGCACCATTTTCTTTGCTAAGATCTTCACCGGAGACACTGTAAGTAGCTCAAAATCAAATGGCTCAAGAGTGATCTCTAAGCATTCGTTTGGAGCAGTGAGTACCAACTTCTTTGCTTGGAAGAAGTAGACTGCAAATGTTTCTACTCCTTCAATGGGAATTGGGTTCTTTCCCTTTCTCCATTCAATGTTAGTAGCGGCTGCTTTGGTCGTTACAACATGAGAAAATTCAGAGAAGGATCTGTTCTTCCTCTCTTTGCGGCACCATCCTCCTCCTTGACAGTTAAATGCTCCTAGGACTCCAGTGAACTGTTGCAAACAAGAGTAAAAGATCATTAGATCTAGTTTTGGTAGAAGTGATGTTAGTGCTATACTTCTCAAGAATTTTCATCACTTGGTAGTTCAAACTTCGGAGAAATGGACCAGTTTCACCCCTCGAAACTAGTCTGGAAGAATTAAGAATGGCAATAACTAGCTGGGCTTAGCCTGGCTTGAACCGAAATGGGCTCTTGTTAGAATAAATAAGTGGTTATAACTTCAATGATGTTGTCATTTAGCCCACAAAACTGATCAAGACATAACTGTACGAAACCTGCCTAATCATGGTACTTAATCATTATAAATAGGCTTTCGTCCAGGTTTAAATTGTGTACTAACATTTGCAGGACCAAATGGCAAGCCCAATACCATCGGTTAAATGGGCCATCTTGGTGCATTGGCAAGACTTTCCGGCCAATAGATGTGGCTAAACCAGTGAGGGACCAACTAGGAATTAAGATTCAGGATTAGAATATCTTTTTACCTTGTTGAGGTTCCAGATCTTTAACATGGTTTTCCCATTGTGCAATGGGTCTTCAAAGAGGCAGTCCCTTGTCGGAAGGGCATAGAATTCGCATCGTAAAATGGTTCCATCAGGCAGCACGAGGCTCTTGAGCAGCTCAAAATCATGCTTCCCTACTGAGTCACTGACGTAGATCGGCCCACCAGAGATGGCCCGGGAGGCAGCATGGAACCTTGCACAAGGATGAGTAGACTGGAACATGTCCCAGTCTGGGTGAATGAAATTACCCATCCAAAGGCTATTGTAGGCACAGTGCACCATGTGACACCCCTGGAGCCAAAATGTGCCATTGGAAACACCCTTTGGATCGGTGCACCAAAAGTCATCACCTATTCAGTTGCATAGACAGAAAAATTAGTGAAAAGGTTATCACCCCTTTTTACCCGGGTCAAAACGGGTCAGTCAGGTGGGCTTGGAACTGGCAAATGAAAGGCCCATTTGGATCTAAGTAAACAAATACAGGTAAATCAGTCATAAATCCTGCTCACTGAATTCCAAGAACCCAAATGGGGTCTAACGTTAATGAGAACAAAATCGCCCTCAGACTTAATTAGGTTCGAGTTGACTCGGAGACCCACCAACTCAAGTATATAAACTGTAAAAATGTGTATGGTCTACCAGATGGGCCCATTGGATAGCCCCTATGGCCTGTGGGTCACTGAACCATGAACCACGTTAGATTCTAAAATATGCATGATTTGTAGAGGAAAAAAATTATAGTAATGTGGCTTACCGACTCGGCCGAGTGAAATCGCCTGGGTCCCAAGGAACATGAAATCGTTACAGTGCTCCATGCTCGCAATGACACCGTTGCCCTTAAAATACTTATGTACTGATTCACTGATGGCCTTGTAGTAAGCTTTTTCAAGCTCCACCCTTCCTCCAAAATCCTCTGACAACATCTCTAGCAACTGTTGTGTTTCATGAAATATTGTTAGTATTATTATTAACATTATTATTTTTAAGCCAAAATTAAATCACTGAGAAATTTGGGTTGTATTTAGGATTGGGCCCTCAGCTCCGTTTGAACCTGACTCAATACTACTTTGTATGAGTTTGAACGATTGGTCTGTGCTCAGCTTGACGTTTCTGACCCGTTAGGATTGAATCCATCCTTGCCTATTCAACCCTTCCAATCCACCTAACAACCCTCTAAAAACTTATAGGCAGTGTCGCGTATTGGTGGGTTTACCAATGATCAACTGAAGGTGGGCCGGTGGGTTCCACCGTTACTCAAAAAAACAAAGGAATCTGCCCAACAACCCTGTTTACTTTTGGGTTGGGTTTGGATTGACACTTTCAACCCGTTAACTCATTAAGTACCTGCTCAAATGGGCCTGGTATACCCAACCCACTAGGAAATATGACCAAAAAAAATCCCGTGATGGAGTTGAGGAGGTTTCATCGGTTAATTTTCCTATGATTCACCTATGTCGAAAAAAATAAAATAAGAATCACTTATTTAAAAAAAAAAAAGCTATTTTGAAGGGTCCAATAGAATTACAATATTTAAAAAAGATAAACAAAACTAAAATTTGAAGGCTGCAAAAGATTAAAAACCTCGGTCAAATAAAGTTAATCCTAATTCTTCAGCAAAGGTGTAAAATTGATTATAATAGTACCCAAAGTGGTCCCCAAAGACATGCCCATTCTCAGAAAATGAGCATCATAACTGTCTTCAAAATTCAGAACGGCACATTGAATCCTTATAGGATATATTTGGGAGCGGGATAAGGGGAGATAAACAATTTTTTGTATCCTTTCCCACTTATTCTTTATTTGTTTATATAATTAAAGCTCGGGGTTATGCTATCTTAGTTTCTACATTACAGTAAATTAATAGCTAGAAGTAGGATAATTATATTTGAGTGGATGGAGGGAATATATTTTTTAGATCTTTTCGTCCTTTATCCCTCATTTATTCAGATGCAATCAAACATCAAATTACATTTATATCAGGAGTTTCATCCTTTACAAAAATACCTTTGCAGCTTAGATGATATTATCTATCCAATCTAACTAAAAATTTACTTCACTTTCAGACAGATCCATATGTTATAAGTGTGACTAAATGCAAGTTATCATGACTGTTGTAGATTGGTCGGTGACAGCTTGCATTTATCTTTTAATGCAAGTGCCACGATAGCTTCTACCTGTCCTAACAACCATTAAATGCATATAGAATTGAACCAACCGAATGTTGACAAAACGTAGTAAAATAAAGAATTGAGAGAAAAGGAGTTCCGAGATCTTACATGAATCACATCAACTTTGACACCGTCGATTCCAACTGATGCCAGGTGGGAGTGCAATCCATCGTACATCTGGTGGGCCATCTCTGGTGGAACAAGGCCCACCCCATTGTTCACGATCTTGTCAACGGCCAGATCCTCCATGGTCATCTCCAGACCCGGAGACAGCTTGGGCTTGATGACTCTTGACTCGGGCAGACCCGGCACACGTGGCCTGAGTCCACCCCAGTACCCGCACAGCGCGTGCCACACGTACACATAATCCACGCTCTTGAACTCGCTCTTCAGGTCCCTCACAAAGGCCCCCATGCCGTTGTGTGGCCCATCATCCTTAGTTTTCTTGCTTTGGTAGTCCCTGAACTTGTAGTTCTCCTGGAACTTGGTGAGCCGGCATGGCATTTGCTCACCTGCTGATGTACGGTTCATGCCCTCCTGATCTGAGATGGGGTCCTCATCATGACAGATGGACTGCCATCCGTCGTCGATCAGGACGAGGCCAGGTGGGCAACCACCGTCTACCAGACCCTTGACCCCTTCCCAGACCCCATCTGGGTGCACATTTAAGTAAAATGCATCCCAGGTGCACCAGCCAAACTTGTCCACGATCCCCGGGGGGGTCTTCTCCTCCAGCAGCTTGAAAGTGCCCAGATGAGCTCTTACAACCGTCATTGCATCTCGAACGAGGTTGTATGGGTCGTCACCCGCATGAATATACACCAAGCTCCGAAATTTGGACTCGGTGACATGCGTAGACCCGCTCTCTACGCATATATCTACATAATCATTCTCTCCGGGTTGGAAAGTACTTCTAAAGGAACTCTCGATGAGAGGCAGGAGGAGGACGTAGGGCCGCCCAGATTCTGATTTATCCAAAACCATCATCTGGGTCTCGTACTCTACGTCCCTTCCGCTCTCCCCCACCCAGTGCGTGGTCCACCAGACCTTGAATCTGAAAATGCTCATGAATCGGATCCCCAAGAGCTTGCCGAGGGGCACGACATGGCGGCTCTTGGGGCCATCGTTGGAGTCGAAGCCAACGAAACATCCATCAGAGGCGATCGCCTTTTGGGACCGGACGAAGAGGGATGGGGTGACGACAATATTGGGAGGGATGTCATGGAGAAATGGATGACCATGGGCCGTGAGCTTCTGGCCTTCCCAAGCAATGGAGGAGGGGGGATTGCCATTGGCATATTCTATGAGGACATCTGAATTGCCTTTGGTCAAGCTAGGAGCCATGTTTGGAAGAAGCAGGAGTAATGACTACAGAGAGAGGTTGTATGTGCTAGAAAACGGTTTGTTCTGGTAATGCAGGAGAAAACAGGCTTGAGTTGTGCTGCAATGAGGCATCTGAGGCTGGTTATATAGGGTTTCCCGCTTCCACGGTTCGGGAGCTTGGAATCTCAAGGACCAATCATCTTTCAACACTTGGCTGTGGTTAACCCTTTTCCTGGAAACTACATTTGGAACTTTAGTTGTATGACGTTTTGTAATGGAATTGGATATTTACACATCTCTTTCTAAGATGGGGTGTCTTTGATTTCAACTTGCATGGAACCCTTTCCCTTCGTAATATTCAGTGGGGCTTCAATTGGTCTGCCCCTCACGTCCCAACAGCGAAAGGTTCCTTCACGGAGAATTCCTTGGGCCTACTGCCTACATCCCTTTGGAGGACATTAACCACTAGTATTTATTCCCTTTGGGTCCTCTTCATGCTTTTTGAATATTGTGTCTTTTCTTTTCTTTTCCCCACCACCACCGGGCTAAAGCATATACAGCCACGGGTAAAGGGACAAAAAGAAAAAGTGCCGGGATCCTCCGAGAGTAAATCATGAGGCTTTTAATGGGGCTCAAATTCAAAATTGGGCCACACCATTTAAGATTTCAACCGTTCAATATAAATTCTCTCCAGATATATCAGATATCTTCAAATTAAGTGTCAATTCCAGTTTATTCCATCAGTGAATTGACTATTTGATAACAAAAAGTGATAATCAATATGCATAATATTGTGCTAAGTCCACTTTTTTAAATAAAAAACAAATCCAATGGTGTAACAAACTCGGATTAATGTTAAATTTGAGGATACCCCATATACTTAGATGATATTTATTTTGAATGATTAGGATTTCAATAGGTAGGTCCCATTATGACATTCCACTCTTTTAACTCAGTATTTCTCTCGGCTAAAGACTAAGAAGATCTAGATCCAAAGAAAATTCTAAATAAATCTCTCTCTATCCCTCCCTATGAGTACGTGCTATTATGAGTGTGCACGCATGTAAAGGGCTGTCCATTTCTCCAGCACCTACAACCCAACTTAAACTGACTCAGATGGTATTGGGCAAGACCTAATTTCTACATGAAGAAACGGGCTTGGGCCCCAGCTTAAGACTTAATGGACATAAATAGCTTGATGATGAACCCCACCTGTATCTGTAATAGGGGAAATTTTGATAATTGGGAGGGAATTTTTGCGAACAGCCTAGCGATTCAACAATAAATTGCAGCCAGACACTATCATAAGAAGGATGTAAGAAGGATGATTGGAATTTAGAAGGCATATTGACGCACGTGTGTGAACAATAAGTGATAGCTATCTAATTACGATAAGGATTTTAATTAAACCTTAAATATTGAGAAGCTATTAGGCAAATCAACTGCACAGTCGTATTTTTAAGATCAATTTAAGGATTAAAAAATGAAGGAAAAAAAACAACTCAGATAATTTTAAACAATTGGATGAGTGATAATACACAAAGATTAATGTGAGTGGTTTGGATTGGCCACGGGCGGCCCCAAGTGTTTACAACAGCCTGGCGATTGTTTGATGAACTTGTCAGATATGTTTTGATTTTTCTCCCTAGTATAGTTTCTGATTTCTAAACCAAGCACATTGTTTACAATTTATGTAAGCCCTACCCTTAGTTGAAGGCCTCGATGTGCTATGTCCCTTAGAATTTCCCAAAATTTAATGTTTCTGTACCTTTTGTGTTTTTTTTTATCGAAAATGTTTTTGTACTTCAATAAGTGTTGATGGGTTTGTATCCTATTAAGCTACCGTAATTATAAGTGGATCAATCATAGTCCACCATATGTTATCCGAGAATGCCCCATCCAAGGCAGCCCATCCCACGGTGATATACAGGATTGTGATTAATCTACACAGTCATCATAGGCTAAAAGCCTTAGAAAATCCTGATTCAAGTGTCAATGTATATTTTCCCATAAAAATCTCTAGATATATTATGTTTCCATTCAATACCCTTCGATTAGCTGGCCACAAATACGCAACGTACCCGATATTTTTGAACAAAATATATTCTAAAACCTTCTTTTCTAGTAGGCCTATAGGCAATAAGCACTAGCTACCTTCTTGTGTTCTTCAATTAAAAGTTTGTCATTCACAAGGAAACTAATTTGTCTCTAAAATATGAGTTCGCTTTAGATGTGGTCGACCAAAATTCATGCCAATTGTCAATTACAAGGAATTAGAACTTTATAGTGTATTTAGGGGCAGGTTGGCAATAAGCTTGTGAATTTCTCCTTGAGACGAGGGGGTTTGGCTCAGCCCAGCCTTCAAAAAGCCTTTAAAATGAGGGCTTCTATCTTTAAGGAAAAACTTTAGGATTGAGCTTGGACAATTTTTTGCAGGTCTCGATCTTTTGAGGGCTGGACTTGGACAGTGCTAGCCCGGCCTTGGCCTTAGCCCTAGCTCTCTTATTTTTCCTTAGATTATATCATATTTATATTTATACGTACATATATAGATAATGAGGGACACAAATGCACATATAACAGTCACATAATAGTAATAAAGTGGGGGATATAAAGGTAATTTCATACTTAGTTCATTGCATCTCTATTTAATTATTGAGAGGTTCTAAATACACTAGGAGTTTTACTCTGCATAGTCCAAGTTTTTATTTTAAAAAACATGTGAAATTACCTAAAAGGCCCCACCCTCTTTCCCCCTCTATCTCCCCTTCCCTACCTCCCCCTCCTCCTTCGGCTCTGGCGACGATCAGTAATAGCTGCAGCAGAGGGGGACTACGCCTCCCCCCCCCCCCCCCCCAACCCCGGCCCCTCTCTCTCCCTCTCTCCCACCCCCTCTCTCCTCCATCCGGACCCCAACCCCACCCCCCAAGCCCCTCTGGTCTCTTTCTCTCTCTCTCTCTCTCCCCTCACCCCCTCCTTCCACTGCCCCTCTCTTCTCTTTCTCCCTCTCCCTCCCTCCTTCTCTCCCTTTTGTTCTCCCTCCCCCTATCTCACCTCTCTCCCCCCACCCCCTCACTCCTCCTCCCCCTCCCCACCCCTTTGGTCTCTCTCTCTCTCTCTCTCTCTCTCTCTCTTCCTTTTGTTCTCCCTCTCCCTCCCCGTCTTTGTTCTCTCTCTCCCCCACCCCCTCCCCACCACTCTGCCCCTCTCTCTTCTCACTTACCTTCTCTCTTCCCCTCTTTATTCTATCTCCCCATCCTCCCCCACTGTTCCGCTCCTCCCTTTCCCTGCCCCTCGCTCTCTACCCAACAATTGGAACTGGACAAGGAGAGAGGGGGGGTGGAGGGGAGGGGAGGGTAGGTGCGGAGGAGGGAGGGGTGGGTGGAAAGAGGGAACAGGGACGGGGAGGGAGGAGGGAGAGAAAGAGTGGGGACATTTCTGTAATTTCTTAGGATTTTTTGGTTAAAAAAATGAGAGAGTGTGGAGAGTAAAACCCTTAGTGTATTTAGAAGCTCCCTAACTATTTCAGCACATAAGAAATAAGTGTTACATAATTACTTTCGATCATTGCTACTTTTATTGCTTTTTTAGGTTTTTAATATTATTTTTACACATTCTTGCTAGTGAAAAAGCAGTGTAGTAATCTTGCTAATAAGGATACAACATTTTTCCATTTGCCACAAATTAAAAAAAAATGATACACTTTTTCCAGTATAGAGAGAATTGGAATGTCAAATGATTTATAATTGTAGTTTGTATGTGTATGGAACTTCAAGGATATTATTATATGATCCGAATATCCTTTTAATTAAATAATTATGACTCAATTTTCAAAGTCTGAATTAATTGTGATTTTTAGTGCATTAATTTTAGTGATTGAAACCCAATAATACTTAACAGTTAGATCTATGTTGAATTGAAAATAGTTTCAATTCATAAAAGGTAGGTGAATGTAAATATTCTAAAACTTCTCAAAGCTAATACTATGTTCAGATGATTTGGTATGTAAAAATTATTGTGAAAGGTGAGAGATAGAACAGATTCTTTAGCCATTTTTTTTCTTTAACAAAATAAATAAAACAATATGTGTAGAAAGGAAATCACAAAATTATGTATAGCTTTTTTCAATAAAAGAAAGTTTTTAGATATAGGTTCTATTCTTCAAATGTCTTCTTAATAGTCTTTAGATACATGTTCTATTCTTCAAATGTCTTCTTGATAGTCTTTTCCCTTTGCAATAGAGGCTAAACATAATAATGCTCGGCCAATACTTAGTACATGGTAACGATGTTTAAAAAAATTAAATAGCGATTTTCTTGTTTTGGTAGGGTAAGGGCCTAGGTGGTGTAGGCCCTTCAAGAGCTCTAGCTTTCGCAAGCTCGGCCTTGCAAATATTGAGGGTGTGGTTTGGACAAACACGGGCCCGACTTGACCCTTTGACAACCCTAGTTGGCAGGACTCCATACGTTAACTACCTTCTCCTATTACAAGGTGAGATGTGGCCCAGCAAAATAGAGATTTTAAACATTTGCTCTAAGAGCTTTTTTTGGGGTCTCCATCCTCGAATGCTTTAATGTAGAGAATTCTAGAGTTAATGGAGCGGAGCAATACAGTGGGGCCGCTTATCGTAATCTAAACTATTCAAAACAAAAGCCATTCATGTGTAAGGGGTATCCTCAAATTTTATGTTAATCCGTTTGTTCAACCATTGAATTGACTACTTGAATTAAAAAGTGATCAACACAATCTTATGCATATTCATTATCACATTTTAGAAGTAGCATAGCCACATAGTTGAAGAATTTGTTGGTTTGGCCTCAAAAAATCTTGGAAGTCTTCTATGATGTATTTCATTGAGGTTGAATCACATGTTAGAACTGGCATACTCTGTTTGGTAGATGTTTCAAGGCAATGATGATGGCATATCCAACAAAATTCAAAATAGAAGGAAAAAAAATTGAGAATCTTTGTTTGTCCCATGAAATAGAATAAAGATTAAGTGAAATAGAAGTTAATGGTTGAATCTGTTTTTTACTAAAAAACACACGTTTGTGGAGATTGCAAGTCATTTGATTGGGTTAAACTAAAGATATTGCATATATCAACAGTATTATACCAATCTATTAACAAAAAAAATTTTACACCTAATAACTATGACTGTCAATTCAACCCTTTGATTAGGGGGCCTGGTTTGGTTGAGCCTGCAAAATCCCTCAAAGCGAGGGGTTTTGTTTTCATCTTAAAGTCGGAGGATAAGGTAAGCCCTAGTTTTGAAAAGCCCACACCTTGAGGGCCGAGCTAGGGCTTGACTTAACTGGCCTAAGGGGCCCAATCTGACCATTTTGTCTATCAACATATTGTCTATTAATATATAGAATAAATAATATGAAAAATATATAATGATTATAAACATAGAGATTTTTACAAAAAAAATATCTAAGATTTTCTCTAATTAAAAATTAATGATAGAAACTTTATACTTTTTCAAACAATAATAACAAAAGAAGACCATAGAATTTTTTTATGGATATCCCCATAGGTCATAATGTTTCCACCTATGTTTAATTGTATCTTTTCTTTAAAACCGCATGTTTGATTCTACATTTGCTCAACACAAACATATTCTTTAATGAAAAGGAAATTCAAGTTGTTATTTATCAAATTATTTTTCACTAATGCAAACTATTAAAGTTTGATAGTTTAGATGAATGACCATCAACACCATCATTGCACTTGTTTCTTTATCAGAACTCCTAATAAGAATTTGCTCTATTGGGGTTTTTTGGACATGATGTGATATTTTATTCCTTAGCATTTGAAATGACATGTTTCTTTTATCAAAATTCCAAGTCGAAAGGTCTCAAATGACCTCTTGAAATTTATGGAATTCTTTTCAAATGTTCCATTAAAAGAAGGGATTTGAAATTCCACCTCAAAGGGACAACTTTTTGGAGAAATTCAAAATTCCTCTAAACATGAATTCTTGAAATTCTGATAAAACACACCCCCCCCCCCCCCCCCCCCCCCTTCTTTTTGAGTGGAATGAGCTTCAGCCACTAGTCATTAATTGATGCAATTTTCTTTATATCTCCTTACTTTCATGCTGCTTGTTATTTCCTTCAAGTGGACTCCACATTTAAAGTTAAAGTTTGTGACTCATGCATCAAGTCATCATCGACATTCATTTTCTTTATATCTCCTTACTTTCATGCTGCTTGTTATTTCCTTCAAGTGGACTCCACATTTAAAGTTAAAGTTTGTGACTCATGCATCAAGTCATCATCGACATTCATTTTCCGTAGTCAAAGTTTATTTCCTCTGTTATAAAATTTTAGTGGTGAGAATTCAATGAATTACAAGTTAGGGTAATGCTAATTCAAGAGTAGTCTAAAGTTTGTTTAAACCACACATAATAAATAATTTTTTTGGAAAAGGTCTAATGCTATTTGAAATAAATCTTATTGAATTAGATGAAACATGTCAATGTTTGATGTTCCATATTATTACTTTTTTAAAAAATAGTACATAAACCGTGACAATCTTATTAATAACTTCATGACAAACAAAATTGCTCACATTACTTAGATTACTACTAGTGTGCTAAGGTATTTAATAGTGTATTCTATATCCTAATTTCATGCATCAATCTATCAAATCAACTTAGTTCATTTAATCGTAAATAACATTTTATAAAAGGACAAAGTGATTAATTTTGTGCATTCTTTTAGAACTAGTACAAAAAGACTAACTTTTGTATTGCACCTCGAATAAATTAGGGTTAGCATCATGGTATAAAAAAATTATTATACATAATAAAAATATCTAAAAATAACCTCTTTTGGCCTTGGCGCTTGAAGGTAGAGTGTTAAGTCTATGAAATTACATCATAAACGCAACATTCATATAGAATTATGAACATAATTAGGTTTAATGCATTATTTTTCACTGAATCTCATCATTTCATGCATTTTCACTTCAAAGTTGAGAATTTAAGCAATTTATACAGATTTCCTGTATCATTTCAACATTTCATGCAATTCAAATTTTTGAAAAACCCAATTGGATCAAGACTCTTTTTGGAGGAGTCTCAATTCAATCATGACTCTTTATTACTTCTCCATTTGAGCTAACTTGCACAGGGAATGAGAATTCTAGGACCCGTAGAACCCTAAGGAGAATTTTGAGAAAAGTTCTACTTACATTAAGACTCTAACACAGGACCTTCTTCGAAGCACGAACAATTACTTTGGGCCTTGCATTGCTGAATTGAAGCCGAAAAGGAAGAAAACCGAAGAAAAGAAGAAGAATTCACCACATGGGCCCCACACACACATACACATGTGATCCTTCACATGTGAGGGTATAGTCCGAGGGTCCACCAGCTCTACACAATCACTCAAAATTATCTTTAAGGATAATTTCACGAAATTCCAAGAATTTTCAAAGAAAGTCCTAAAGTTTGAAGAATTTTTTAATAAAGGAATTCTACTCTTACCAAAAGGGGGACCCACTCCCTGTTGGATATCCCACATTCTCTCTCATCCTCCTGCAATTCAAATTTTTATGCCAAGGAATATTTTCCCCATTATCTTTTTACATTATCTATCCAAAATATCCAAAGAAGAAGGGCATATATGCAACTGAGGGAAGTTTTCATTTGAAATAGATTAAATCCAACTTGGAGGGAACAATACCCTATCATGGACATCCAAGGTGGCCCTAGTTTCCTCTTATACATATTTTTAGGGCTCTACTGTCACAACCCGAGCCCAGGAGATCGGGGGTTAGTAAAAACCTAACTAGCGATACACGCACTCCCGTGCATATGCACTTAGACCAGGTCTAGATGCACACGCACAAGGGAAAACACACGTGCAACAAGCATGCGGAAGCCCTACAAGTATCAACATGTGACACGAGACACAGAAGAAACAAAAGGAATGATATTCAAAGACTGATATAAAGGTTTGAACATACAAATTGGGATCCAAGCACGATGTATAGAACATGAGTACAATCAATGACATGAAAAGAAAGAAAGCAATATGCATGCATGCAGCGAATAGTTGCGCTCTGGTGGAGTGATAACACACACTCCGCAACCTGAAAAGACAGCTGGAGTCTCCCCTGCAAACTGACAACCGACAGGAACACGGTCGAGAGTACCTAAGCCTGCAACACTAAGGACAACTCATGAATACGACGATTCAGCAAAATATAAGCAGTAACAAGTTAACACGTGTGGTCTCTAATAGAACAAAAGACATAAATAATCATAACATGTCAATGTAGTAGTCTAGGCAGTTGTGCATTCAAATTAACATATGCTCTGTAAATCAATGTGTAAGTACATACTAGGTGGCTACTACGTACGCCATATGCTCCCAAAGTAGGGATCTTGTAAATGTGCTGAGAACACCATGAGCCAGATGGGTCTCAGTTTCCTGGGGTCTGGATTCCCCAAGACATGTCCTTCTGTAGTAAGGCAATACACACTATACCAAAGTCACCCGGTCGGGATCCTAAGGCTGAGGCTCAGTAGTGCCGGACCATATCGAGTCAATCAATATAAGAACATGCATATCATATCGTGCATATCATTACGTGCATAGCTTAACATGTGTATCTTATCAGAATGTGGTATGCATGTCTTGTTAAGCATATATCAAGCAGATGCAAGAGATCCTACGAATGGAACAATAAAGCATGAAGATAACCAAGGATGAAGACATATCAACTCATGTGCATCAAGTAGTAGGATCGAACATGCAAGATCGCTGTTCCACCAGGGATCGACCATGGACAAAGCTAGGAATATCTAATCGTGTGCCCTAATGCAGAACGCGTATAAGAGGGCAAGAACCGAAGTCAATATGCCATGCAATCCGATTATCTTTCAGGAATCACGATCTTTTACTAGCCAATCATATTCTAGTTATCCAGTGTTTCTAACCGTGCATGATGATGTAGTTTTAAGTTGTCCGATGCACCGTTGTCTAGTGTTGCATGGATTCGAAGGTGCATCGAAGTCTCTTAAACCAACACCCATGGGGAGGTGCTAAACAACCGGATAACGTGTATGAATGATTCGCAGCCCCCGAGATCATTCATGTCATACATTCAAACCATTGGGCAAGTCTAAGTGATCTACATTCTATCATGAAGGCCATATCAATCTCTTTCTTATGCCTATCCTTGTTCTTCATGTTTCAGGGGTGATACGACTTAGCCGTAGGTGAACTTACGGCTTAGTCGTAGGCATCTTACGGCTTAACCATAATCTGCACTGCGGCTCCACCGCGGTTCCCTTTACTGTTCATCAACAATTACGGTTCACCCGTAATTTGTTCTACGGCTTAGCCGTGGCTGGACCGTAGAAAGTCTGTCAATTGCTTACTTTCAGTTAATTCAGAAAAAAGGCACCCTGTATTGATCTACGGCTGGGTCACGGCTGAGCTACGGCTTACCCGTAGGACAATATACGGCTTAGCCGTATCCTGGCCGTAGAGGAAAACTGGGTTTTTCCCTCGCTGGACTTTAAACCGAAGGTGATTTACGGCTTAGCTATGGTACACACGGAAGTCTTTTCTGAACTGATTACAAAAATACTGAAACGTAGACAAACGGACTCAAACACATGTAATAGAGGGAAACAAACACAGGATTGGTTGTAAACATCATTCAGAAGCAAGAATACTCAACTTAATCACAATCAAACGCATACCCACATGGTTTAGCCAAGTTATACTTATACTTGCCTCAAATGGGGTCTAACACACTCTTTGTTATCATTGGGCTCAATTCACGCTACCAACAAGCTTCTAATCGCCATGCATGCAAGGAAAGAAGAAAAGAGAACTATAAGTACATGCACCAACTGATACTGAGAACGAGAACGAGAAGGAAAAGAAGAAGCACTATAAGAAACTCCAACTCACCTCGAATCACACGAGGGATGCTCAAACATAGACATGCACAACTTCCTTCCCCAGCTAGATCAACGAAAAGGAAGGAGGAACGAGCAGCAGAAGAAGACTCGAGAGAGAGAGAGAGAAACAGAACAGTGAGAGAGAAGGAGAAGAAAAAAGTCGGTGGCTTATAAAGATAAACATAAAGACACATTTGCAAAAAAGTCCAAGCAGTAAGACTAATTCCAGTTTGAGTCATTGGAGAGTCTAACGGAAACAATTGACATACTTGGCAAACGACGTAGTTACAGAAATCAACAAGCATAATAAAAGACACGCGTTAATACCAAGATGATGCATGAATGACGACATCGAATAAAATCGAATATTACGAAAAAAGGCTTATGTCTACCTAAACCAGGTCAAACTCAACCCAACTACCTATCCATAACCTGAAACCAACCAAAAACAAGAACAAAATACAATTAGCAACCAAATCATCAGGAATTAGCCACTAATCCGGATCAAATCGGGTCGGGGTGTTACATCTACTTCATTAGTTGCACATCTCAAGTCCCATTGTAGAATTTTTTGAAAACATACAACATTAAAGGTTTCTTTCTGCACATCTCTAGTGGAACCACAGCCGAAGATAAACCAAACTATTTGGAAAGTTCCAAAAGCTTATCAACTCATTCTCATCCAACCCATTCAAACGCAGGGGGGCGGGGTTCTTATGCATGGTTGGACGTCCCACCTCCTCTTTTCTCTCTCTATCTCTCTCTCTCTCTTCTCCGTCTTCTACCATCTAAAAAATCTACTATTTTGAAAAAGTATTCTGGAGCCTTATTCCATAAACTGGGTTTTAGAAGAGAGATTTCTAAGAGTTGATTGTAAAAGACATATCATTAATGAATTGTCTTTTAAAGTTCTTTTCAACTGAGGAGTAGTTTTCTTGATCAGAGGAAAAAGTTAAAGCTAAGTAAATTTTCTTTTTTAATTTATGTAGTTATTTAGTCTCTTTTTCCTTTTTTTTTTCTCTCTTTGAATGAATTTTTAATATAATGATAGATCTACCTTCATCTCAAAAGTGGCAACCTCTATTTCGTATTTCTAATGAATTGAATTTAATCATCTATGCTTATTTTGATAAGTCAAACTTAGATTTATTATTTTCTTTAATAATCTATACTTAGTTTAATTGGTGATGTTTAGGAATTTTATTTTTTTATCAGGTGAAGGAGGTTTTGGGTTTTGAGATTTATTTTCTAATTAAAAAGGGTTTTTGCGAAAGATAAACTTTTCAGATCAGAAATATTAAATGTGTTTCTTATATGAGTCATATTTGAGACAAAAGATAGAATAATTGCATTATTTTGATTTGTTTTATTGCTTAGAGGATTCTAGTTGCTCTGATTTATTTGCATCATTGTTTATCTTCACCTTTCATTCGCATTAAGTTTTTATTTTTCTAGTTCTATCTCAAACCAAACTCTTGTTTTCTATGTTTAAAAATTAATTTTTAATTTAACTTGCTATGATTCTTTATAGGATTGATTTATCATTGCCAATGTCTATTATTAATAACTGTGCACTTACAGTATTACTGATTTTAAAATCACATCATAAGATAAGGGCGTAACTGTGCACTTACAGTATTACTGATTTTAAAATCACATCATAAGATAAGGGCTTTAATATTATACACCCGCATATAAGAGGCAAGGTAAGGGTTCACCTGGCCCCGCCCTGTGAAAGCCCTAACAGGCTTTTGCAGGTCAAAGTCAGGTTTCATTCAAACTCGTGTAACGGGTCCATTGACTTGGATTAAATCACGCTGGGTCTTAGTACACGTCGGTGCCTATTGTTTAGTATGAGTCCGCGTTACCATGTGGTGGACCCTACCAAACCGACCCATGTTCTCACGTCAGTTTTTGACTTTTTGGTAAACCAAGATAATGGCAGTTAGTTTTGACCGGAATGGGTTGGGAAGTTAGTTGATCCACTGTGGAGATTTTAAAGACGAAACTACCCTTTTCGAGAAACTTAACATGTAGCATATGACTAAAATGACCTTTCATTTGCTTATTATTATTATTATTTTAAATCTTGAGAGGGAAAACTCTACATTTTTCTACATTCATCAGATGGCTAGTAAATATTTATTATTTGATTTTATTATTAAACTCTAACACAAATTCGAACCTAGCCCCACCACTTACTAGTTAGACAAATATAGTGATTAGTTTCACGTACACAAACGAGTGCACTACGTGAGATCAAGCCCAACTCCATTGGATCTTGTATCTTATTTTTAAGTAATTTTAAACACCAAATATTATATATATTGAAAAATAATTTTATGAGAATTAGTTTTTACCATATATCACATGTCTTAAGTTACGGTAAGATCCAAATTGATTAAATCATTGGAACAACTATGCATCCATCCGAGTGAATTAGATTTATGAGCCTCAGATGAAGATGTTAGAAACATATAATTAGAGCCAAGCTTAATATTTATGATAATTCCACAGAAATCTTTTCATTCTTCCGGTTCTATTTCTAAATGAGACTTATAAGTAGGTTCCATAAAAAGCTTTTATGGTATGTGCAAGAACATAGTTCTCACATGATGATGATCTTGGCCTCCTTAATTGTCATTTATCTAACCCATCAAAAAAAATTTCAATAAAATTATAACATGATAATAAAAAAAAAGCTATTTTAATCATCGTTAAAAAGATGACTCCTACAATCTAAAAGGGTACTTGAGTCATTAAATCCATTTCTCAACCCCCGCTCCCTGCTCTCTAGAAATCTTGTTTGGAGGTGGGGGCGACTGCTTGGAAAGTCGCAACGACCGCCCCACGTTGACGCACCCCATTTTTTATGGCCGAGCCGTTGGAGACGGCAACGCAATTCGTTTCCACGTTTCCACACAAATCTTGGAACTCCGCGTCCTCGTCATCTTCTCACTGGACAGATGTCCTCTGAGACCAAAACTACTAACCTAACGTTATCTGTATACTCTCTCTAAAGTAGGTTGGATAAGGCTATTCATCGACCCTCCATTAGCCCTACACGTGGCACTTAAATGTTTCCAACACTACACGTGTACTTGATATGGTCCACCCAATAAATTTATGGGATTCTTGTCTGATGAATTTCTAAAATTATCAAATATTCCTATATTATGAAAAGTTATTTGAGATCTCTTAGTAGCTAAAATTTTAAAATGCTTATATAGATATTTATATATTACAAGTGTTAAAGAAAAAATGTCACATAACAAAAAATCCAATATGAAAAATATTTGTGAAAAATTCTTATAAAGAAACGGTCTAAATTTGTAAATGGGGCTTGCAATTGGAATTTGAAATGTTCGAAATTACTGTCCCACCTTATTTCTTTAATAAGAAAAAACTTTCTAATCAGAATTGAACCGATTTTTAGATTGATTGCATTTGCAAAAATACGCAACTTTGACTTTACTCCGGTCATGTATTTTAGATATGATCCATTTGGGTGTGAATTTAATTCCAGTTGTATTGAGATTTTTGCTAAAGACATGACAAATTGAGATGGTGGTTCTGGCCCATTTGGATTTCTTTGATGTGCGAACCACTGATGGATTTGAAGTGTGAATCCCTTCAAGATCCGGATGTCCTCATGAATTATGGCAGAAATGCTGCTATCGAGAATCAGTTAATAATTACTCAAAAGTACTGGTTTGACACACGTTTAACCGACAACAAAATATAATGTTAGTTGGTATTTAGTGGGGCCCTAAAGCACTCTTTATTTCAAGAAACGTTTCCGGATGCTCAAGCTACCCAAAATCAGATCATGTGCGAGTCTCATCCACTCTTTTATTAGGCCATAAAATGGACGGTCCTAGGCAGGAGCAAGTTTTAGTTGAAACTTCTATTTCGAAATATGGGGCGCACTTGCGATTACCTTTGATCACTACAGCCTCTTAGGTAATTTTGTCATCCCAAGATTTGGCATCCCATCTAACTTTATACTTTTAAACCTTCATTCACCATTAAATTAAATATAAAAAAATTCTTACGATTAAGACAAATTCAAAATTTAAAGCATTAAATCAATGGCTAAAGAAATCTGATTATGCTATGTTTCTTTTTGTCTCCTTGTCCAAAACAATATCTTTTCATCTACACATTTCCCAATGCTAACCATCGTCTAAGTGGGCCCAAGGGTGAACCCACATACAATCTACTAGGACGGCCACAGATGTTGATCCTAAGTTCGCTTTCGAAACCCATATAAAAATTTAGGTTTCATAGACAAAATTTTTACTGTTGTCCTTTAAAACCAACATACAAATCATAGATTTTCTTCCGAAATTCAAATATTCATTTGAATTTACACCTCTCAAAAGAAAACTTCTAGATGCGGAACTTGGTGGCGTCCCTAGAAGGTAACTGATTTTTGACAGGTTTGTAGTTAGATGTTCTTCATGAATTGCGGGACCAGCGGGGCCCACTCAAAATCAGAGGCCAATAGAAACCGCCCAAGTCTTTTTCTTTTCTACAGGATTCGGGAGTGCTTTCTTTTGACGAATAATTTTTCAACGAGGCGTTCTTGGTGGAGACGAGTGTCGTAACTCGTACGTAGCCCGTGGGACTCAAAGCAGGAGGTAACACCTTTTCTTTTCTGCCTTTATTTTATTCTTTCTTCTCTCTTTAGGTTCCTTGTTGTGGATGAAATGAAACAGTGACTTGGAATTCTTCCATTGGTTTCCTCATTCCTGGTCCAGCCAAAGGAATATGCTAAAAGAAAGGAGTGAAGTCCACTTTACCTCATTTGTGGCTCTCTTTCCCCTAGATGCTGGGAGTTGATGTGCCAATCAATTCCTACATTTTTTTTCTATGTTTTTCTTTTTACTTTAAAAAGTAGAAGCATACAAGGTTTTGATGCCAGATACGGTATGGATAGAAGTAGGAAGCAACGTGATTGCTATGGATATCACGACGTAGATACGTTGGAGATGGAGATTTTACTTATAAAATTGAAATACCAAATTCAAAGTGATGCTAATGAATCTCCCTTTTTCAAAGTATTTGGATTTTGTAGAATGCAAGTATAGATGCTCATATGTTTACACGTAGACATAACTTGAAAGATGAAGTATTTTATTTACCATTAGGGTTATTGTATTTTAATCACGCCACTGCCGATTCCTTGTTAGTTGTACCATATTATTGATTTTATTGTTATTATAGTTGGATCATAGAGTCATCTACAAAAGAAAATAATGTTTTACTAATGCAGTAATCACAACGGCATAACTATTTTATGCTTGAAATGAACCTCTTTAGTTTCTTGAACCTCTTTAGTTTCTTTTCTTTCTTTTTTTATAGGAAAATATATCGATATTATTGATGAGTCTAATATAACAGTATATGAGAAGCAACCTGTCTAAAATAGAATGATCTCAACAATAGTGGATATGGAAAGGATGAGTTTGCCTTAGGTTGTGGTGGCAAAGGATTTTCTTTTGAGGAGGGTAGAACCCAAAAAGATACTAAGGTTATGGGGACAATTGGACAAATCTAAGATTTTCATGTGAGTTTTGAAGGTAGTCCTAAGATTTTTTTTGTAGGTTTTCAATCTTTTTTTTTTTTTTTGGGTGTGGTGGATGCGAATACCCCCAAAACAAAATACATGGGTCCACCCTTGACCTTTGATGTAGATTATACTAGTCTAATTCAATTATCTGAGTAGGATTTCTAATGATTGTGTGCTTATGTTTCTATTATGGTGTGAGTAGGTTTTTTTTTTTTTTTTATAGTCAATTCCTTTAGTTGTACATGTACTCTTATAACTAGTCATTGGCAATTTTTAATAAAATCATCTACACCACTTCAGGATTTTTTTTCCCTGCTGTGGACTACCAGCAGAAGGACAGCATTGAAACCTAGATGCTCAGAGAACAATCTCTAGGTGGCTACAACAGTGAGACGCCTCTCTACCATTGGGTTATGAGGCACTACTCATTTGATTGTCATTTTTTTATATCTTTGGAAATTGCTTGTATTTTCTATTTTGGACTTGTATTTCCATGGGAGATGGAAATCTTGCATTCTTAATGGTGTGTTTGTGCCGCATCCAAATCAGCAAAATGTTAGAAAAATATAAGCTTACCCACGAAGCATCGCTTATGGAATCAATCCAATAATCCAAAAAAACGTAGATTTTGACCATTAGATGAGTTAGATATTTCCTAATTGCACCATCTTGAGGCTCCGATCAAACAGAAGGTTGGTCGTCAATGGGATTATAATTCTCTTGTCATTTGCCTTTCTTCTCCCAAGGTCAGTAATGGATAGGAAAACTACCATAAGCAAGACAGTTATCCGATGGTCCCTTTTATAAATCCAAAAGTCTAAAATCTTTCCATTCATTAAGGAGAGAAAATCTTTCTATTATTTATTTTGTCTCTTGGCCTTAGCATAAATAAAAACTCTTTAAATATCATTTGACTAAAATATAAAAGTCATTTAAAGGTGAAATAACCGAGTCTTTATTGTGATCATGTGGGCCACAATCAAATTTAACACCACAAACCACCCTTGACAAGGCACCAGAAAGCGGGGGCATTTGGTGTAGCACGTACTTAAGTGAAAACATCTCACTTTTTCATTATTTTCTTTGGGAGGGAAGATCCCAAAATCTATCCTAACATGGTGGAAAACCCGGATCCGCGGAAGAAGAAACGCTCATTTCCTCTTCTGCGGACAGCACCAAATGCTCCCTAAATCCTATACCTGCCATCGAAAATGAAAATCCTCTATATTAAGGAAATTGGTTCATTTTCTGCTATTTCATGTGAAGGGAAAAATATGTTGCATTGAACAATGAAATCGTGTGTTATAAAAGAAAAATCAAAACAATTTTCCATTATCATTACTCGTTAAATGAGTTTGCAATTTTGGACTATTCATTCAATAAACTCGTGATTAAATATTTGGTGCAACCCCGACCGTGGCAAGCATTGGTAGAATTATTAACGTTGGTGAAGTCCTATCCGATCCACTTAACCTGGCCCGACCTGCATATTTTACTTGCATAACCGAATTTGCATCATATATGGTTCAATCCTGAGGTTAGGAAAAACTGATCTGCAATTAAAAAAGAGGGGTCGGGTCAGAGTCAACCCACTCAACTGGCCTAACATTTAAATGTGTTGGTTTGTTGAACTGCATACTTAAATCCATTTAAACAATTTAAGGATCCTATATTTTGATCTTGAGGATTTGACTAGGAAAAACTTCTTCCACTTTTTGAAGACCAAAAAGATCCACAAATACCACCTATCCGAATGCACTCCAAATAGGTCTTAATCTTCTCCTTCTCCTTCCTCAGCATCATCCTTCTCCAACAACATAGCCCACTTATATTTATCATCAAATCAAACTCTACTTTAATCCTATATTACCTTAGGTAGCGTTTGGTTCACTGAAATGATTCTTGACAGAAATGGAATGAAGGCTGGAATAGTAATTCCCATTCCAACATTTGGTTAGACAGAGAAATCAATCCAATAATGGGATTCTCATTCCGATTCCTGTGTTTGGTACGCTGGAATGATGCTAGGAATGGAACAAAATTTATATAAACTGACCAATATACCCCTGTGATAAGATACCTTAAACATGATTTACAATAGCAATAAACATCAGCAAAATCTCCATGTAACATGTTACTAAACTTAAACATCACATATATTATCTAAACCAAGTCATTTAAAAGTTTGAATTCATCCAACATGTCCGAAATAACATCCATATAGTGCTTAAAACAAAGAGTAGCAAATATAAAATATAGATAATCAATGCACCTAGGTGCATCAAAGACCTCCACTTAACAAAACCCTCACAAAGTATTCTTTCTCATCATCTTCCAATGTAAAAAAAACTGCAGTCATCTCATTATCACGGCCTATAGCAATCAAGGCTCTATGGCGTTCCATCCTTAATAGATTTGGAAGCTTGCGAAGCTTTTCATTGATTTTATCTCTCTTCGTCGATATATCCAAATCAACACCAATAGCTCGACTGAACTTCTCAATAACTTCATCAATCTTGTTGCCTATGATCATTGTTGCTTCTCGAAATCCATCCATATTATCGATACTCCTCCTTTTTTCTTTCTGACTAGTTCCTTCATTATTGATTGAAGCTGTGGAAATTTAATCTAAATTTACAGGACAATTTTCTGTATCTTCATCCTCCTCATGTCTAGCAGCTCATCCAAGACATCTTCAGTCGTAGCAGCTGCCCTTCCTGTGGCACGATCTTTACCAAAGACAGTGCAAAGCATTTCATAATGTGGAAAACTTCTAGTCCTCCACTGAGTTGCACCCTTATGCGTCTACAAAAAACTTATAAATAAGACAAATAAAGTGTTATATTCAAAGGACAGATAAAAATACATCAAATAATCCTTAAAATAATAGTACTTTCAAATAACCGTTCCAAACTTCATCTTCCGCAACCACCAAATTTTTCTGTGAATCCCGTCCAAATCCACTGCAATTCACTCCATTAAGCATATCATACACAACACGAGAGTCCTTTTTCATTATCTTAATTCTAGAATCAATGTGTGGCTTAGCTTTAATTCCACTTTGAGGTAACTTTTGCTTTAACACAGATTCAAGCACTCCAAGAAAGCCTGGCTTGAACCCATTGTTAGCCTTGTGAGTCCCAGCATTAACCATATCAAACAATGCAAAAACTAACTCTTTATCCTCAGCTTCGATCCATTTTCTTTTATTCTTTCCTGGCCCCTTCTCATTCATGTCTATGTCTTCGTTCATGTCCATGCCTATTAATATTGGAACAACCAAATCACCAATAATATGATACTTAATTAGCCATGAACCAACAACATAATGTAGAAAAATGGCATAATGAATAT
The DNA here is from genome assembly GCA_037013555.1 of Sextonia rubra. NCBI lineage: Eukaryota > Viridiplantae > Streptophyta > Magnoliopsida > Laurales > Lauraceae > Sextonia > Sextonia rubra. The sequence continues at coordinate 7,783,678 of JASUAD010000007.1, read as the reverse complement.
AATGTATAAAAATAACATAATATAGCAATTTAAATTAACCATTACAAATAGTCACTCCAATACAAGCAAATAAAAAAAAACAACTATTACAAACTTTACCGTTAAATACAAACAAACTCAAATAGTTCATCTCCACGCATTAAACATAGAAACAGCCATTTGTTGTCTAAATGAGTTCCACTCATTTGAAGTCTCTACAGTGCAAATTAGATCCATGTCTCCTTCGTTGTCCTCCTCGTTTAGTTCTATATCTTCATATGGGTCCACAAGGAACTCGTTCCTTATATAGTTACAAAGCAAACAACACACCAAAATAATATGAACTTGAATATTAATGGAATAAAAGGCAAGACTCCTAAGAATTGCCCATCATTTTTTCAATATCCCAAAGGCTATTTCTATTACATTTCTAGCAATTGAATGCTTCATGTTAAAATATTCCTCCACGCTCATCGGTTGACGTCCATTACTCCACTCATTCAGATGATAACGTTGACCGCTGTATGGTGCAAGAAATCCTTCAGCATTTGTATACCCAACATCAACCAAATAGTAGGTACCTTAAACAAATTGAACATTTTTTTATGTTAGTGATATATAATCTTTTCAAGAAATTAGTTTATTATTTATTTTGTAACAGTATTGTATCTTACCACGTGGAACAACTAGACCATGTCTTATAGCAATTGCATCCTGTAACACTCGATCATCAGCGGCTGACCCCTCCCATCTAAGCAATACATAAATAAATTGTAGATCTGGATTACATGCTGCAAGGACATTAGTTGCAATGTGATTTTTCTAGTTCGATACCTAGGTCTGTCAATAACTGACACATGGACCGGTATGTATGTCCCATCTAAAGCTCCTAAATATCCCTACAAGACATTACAATGCATCAAAATATACTTATACATAGATGATAAATTACACAGCTATAATTTTAAAAAAAATATGAATCATTTACCTTAAAACCACTTCTATTTTTCATCTACCGAGTTTTCTGATATTGGCTCAGGTTTCTTGTATAATTCTTCCTGTAATCTAATGACTGCAACCAAAAACCTTTTGAAATGCCTACTGATTGACTTAGCTGAACGATTAAACTCACTCTGAATTACCCTATTTTTAACATGATGAGCAAGGATATGCAAGGAAATTGCAACTTGCTCATCAACTAACATGTGTCTGGTTGGTTCCAGCTTTCCAATTGTGCTAAAGCAAGTGACATAACTTCACAAATGGTCGCTTAGTCATTCTAAAATTGTTCAAACATGTTTGATCACTCTTATACACCCAATTCTCAATTATTTCTCTATTACCATAGTAATCTAATTGGTACCTAGATCTAATCCCACGCATGCATTATTTTTCAAATAATTTATATGATAATTGTAGGAATAGCACCAGTAGATGCAGAATGTCCAACCACCACTGCATAACCATTGCCAATTTCTTCACTTTCAATTTTCTTTTGGTTAAACTAAGTGACGTGCCATAACTGTCATCAAAGAAAGATACATCAATTTAATATAAAATAGAAGAAATAAGTATTACAATGTTGCGTTATAAAATAGAAGAAACAACCCTCACTGTCTCCCTCAGTCCAACCCCCTCTCACTCAGCCTCTACCCCAGCCCCCCTCTCACTCTCCCTCATTCTCAGCCCCCCTCTCACTGGCCCTCAGTCCAAGCACCCCTTTCACTGTCACTCAGTCCCAGCCCCCTCTCATTCAACCTCTGCCCCAACCCCCCTCTCACTCTCCCTCATTCCCAGCCCCCCTCTCATTAGCCCTCAGTCCCACTCTCACTATCCATCAATCCCAGCCCCCTCTATCTCTGTATCTCAATCCTAGCCCCCTCTATCTTCGTCTCATTCCAGCCCCCTCTCACTCTCCCTCATTCCCAACCCGCCTCTCAGTAGCCCTCAGTCCCAGCCCCCTCTCACCTCCCTCAGTCCCAACACCCCTCTCACTGTCCCTCGATCCCAACCCCACTCTCACTGTCCCTCAATCCCAGCTCCCTCTCTCTCTGTCTCATCCCAGCCCTCCTCTCACTGTCTCAGCCCAGCCCCCTCTCTATCTCAGTCCCAGAGCCCCTCTCACTAGCCCTCAGTCCCAGCCCCCTCTCACCTCCCTCAGTCCCAGCACCCCTCTCACTGTCCCTCAGTCCCAGCCCCACTCTCACTGTCCCTCAATCCCAACCCCCTCTATCTCTGTCTCTCAATCCCAGCCCCCTCTCTCTGTCTCATCCCAGCCCCCACTCTCTCTGTCTCATCCTAACCCCCCTCACTGTCCCTCGGTCCCAGCCCCCCTCACTATCCTACAGTCCCAGACCCCCTCTCACTATCACTTAATGTCACGACCCGAGCCCAGAATTCGGGGGTTAGCGAAAAGCTAAACCGGTGACACACGTACTCCCGTGCACGTGCACCCAAACCCAGTCCAGATGCACGCACACAAGGGATCTAACACGTGCGAACTAAGCGTACGCGGAAGCTGTACATATCATAGCAAGCAACAAAGAAAAAAAATAAAATAGCGGAAGCTAAAACAAATACGAAACGGAAAAGACAAAGACAAATACACTGAGATATAACCGAATACACACCAAAATCAATATACACAAAATATACAGAATACAAGTCCAAAGTCCAAAGTCCAAATACAAGCTCTCAAAACCAAAACGCAAAATAAAAGCCACTGGTATGCATGCACGCACTTGGCAGAAGTGATCAGGCCCACTCTGCCAGACCGGAGGGTGCCTCTACACTCGCCCCTGCAGCCTCCTCGACCGCCGGGGAGCTGGGCAAGGTATCTGTGCCTGCAACACCACAGACAACACGAATGAATACAACGATCCAGCAAATATAAGTAACAAGAAAGAAACACGCATAGTATCAAAGCGAATGAAATAGGGACAGAAGATTAAATACAGAGTTCATCTTAGTATGCTAAGCAAATCGTGCATAGGAGTAAAACATGATAATGGAATCAAAACATAGAATACTGAACTAGTTGGCTACTACGTTAACCATGTTCTCTCCAAAAGAGAGCAGAGCAGAGCAGAGGAGAACACCGCTGTCCAGGCCAAAGGTACAACGGGTCTCGGTTCCTGGGTTCCGGGGTCCCAAGACAAAGCAACACTGCAGTTAAAACAGAGATACAGAGATCTACGCCAGAGGTAACCCCGTCGGGTATCCTAGGGCTGAGGCTGAGTAGAGCCAGACTAATACCAATCAAATCAAATCCATAGAAAGGGGAGATTATCCGCTTTGGACTCACCAATGACAAAGACCGGATCTTATCCTCACGTATTAACCTCTGGGCAGAGCCACCAGGGAATACCCAAAAATCAGAGATATACAAAGCCAGAGAATATACAAAGCATAGCATAGATCAAAACAGAGTACAGAGCGAAGAATAATACAGATATACAGAACGAAAGCAAAATGACTGAGGAATGCATAACATAGATTAACAGAACAGAGGGCAAAACCATAAACAATATGCAATGCATCTCAGATTAATACGGAATCAAGGTTCATTACAAGCCAAGTCTAATCTAGTTGCATCACTATCACTAACCGTGCATGTTGATGTAGTTTTAAGTTATTCGATGCACCGTTGCCATCCTAGTGTTGCAATATAATCCTTATGTGCATCGAAGTCCCTTAAACCAACACCCATGGGGAGGTGCTTAACAATGAGCAACACTCACATGAATAAGTCACAGCCTAACAGACTATTCATGCGCTCCAAAGAATCCATTTGGGCCGGTTTACGGGTATGGTTAACCTGTATTTGAGCCCTACAAGGTCACACCATTAGCCTAAGTTTAACTGATATTTAACAGGTCTTACGGTTTAGCCATGGGTGACCTACGGCTTAGCCGTGGCATCCTACGGCGTAGCCGCAATATGCACTACGGCTTAGCCGTGGTTCCCTTCAGAACACGGCTAAACTGTCAGCTTTTCCACCTCTGATCTGATACATCTCACGGCTGAGCCACAGTCAGTATACGGCTTAGCCGTAGACCAATCCACGGCTTAGCCGTAGCATCTCACGGCTTAGCCGTATCCACGCCGTAGAAGTACTGATATCAGAAAAGTTTCGACTGATCAGAGATTAAATCCACGGCTTAGATACGGTTTGGTTCACGGTTAGCTTACGGCTCAGCCGTAGGACAAATTACGGCTTAGCCGTAGCCTAGCCGTAGAACAAACTCGAATTTGTCACTCTCTGGAATCTAAGCCGTACAGGGTTACGGCTTAGCCGTACAATACAGACGCGAATTCGGGAAGATTACAGAAACGAAATTTTGGTACAGAAACTGAATAAAACAAGCTCAACTGATTCTCATAGCTTAGAAAATGGCTGTAACACATGCTAAACAAAGAATAAGAGTGAATCAAAGCCATCAAACAAACACCCATATGTGTTATCAAAGCCTGTACTTATACTTGCCTCAAATCTGACAAATCCTCTGAAATCAAGCTCCAAGCAACTAAATTCAAAACAAATCAAAGCAATCACACATGCATGAGATGAAGACATAGCAACAGAGAATGGGAGAAGCAATTGGAGAGGGAATACAAAGAGTTGGGAAAGAACCCACTTACCTAAGGCAAGGACAGAGATGAGAGAATGGAGAAATTCCAACCAAACAGTCCAACCAAACAGAGATTAGCAAAACCCAATCGAAGGAGAGAGAGAGAGAGAGAGAGATGGTGGAGGGAGCTTCACCTGGAATTCTCTCTAGCATGCAACGTGGGAGAGAAAAGAGCAGGGAGTTGGACATCTGGAGTAACTCATCTTATATAGGTTTGGAAGTTTTAAAACAAGGTCCAATGGGTTTAGACTAATTACAGTTCAAGTCACACGAAGGTCCATCTTCCCCAATTGACTCCAAACGGATCTGACACAGTTACGGAAATTGTCGAGCTCAACGAAATACACGTGCTGACACCAAGATGATGCAAAGATGACATGATCAAAGCAAAAGCAAAATTACGAAAAAGGCTTAGAACTACCTATTCCAGGTCAAAGGTCACTCAACTACCTATCCATGACCCAAAACAAGTCCAAAAGAAATAAACAAAACAAAACACACACTAATGAGCCACTAATCCGGCTCAAAGGGGATCGGAGTGTTACATCCTCCCCCACTAGGAATCATTCCGTCCTCGGAATGACTACCTACCTGCGCAAAGAGCTGGGGGTACTGGCGCGCTAGCTGCTCCTCTAGCTCCCAAGTAGCCTCATCCGGACCGTGATGCTCCCACAACACTTTAACCCATCTGATAGTCCTGGTACGGAGAATCTGCTCTCGTGTCCCAACGATGCGAAGCGGACGCTCAACGTAAGTCGCATTAGGCTGAATCTGAATGTCATCATAGCGAATCACATGGCTCGGATCTGGCACATACTTACGGAGCATCGACACATGGAACACATCGTGAACACCGGAGAACTCAACTGGAAGTGTCAACCGATAGGCTAAATCTCCAACTCGGCTCTTGACTTCGAACGGTCCTACATATCTCGGAGCTAACTTGCCCTTCTGACCAAATCGAACTGTGCCCTTCATCGGAGAAACTTTAAGGAACACCCAATCTCCAACTTGGAATGCCAAAGGTCTCCTCCGAGTATCAGCATAGCTCTTCTGCCTGGACCGAGCAATCTTCAGATTCTCTATCACTTTCTGCACTTTCTCTGTCGTCTCAGCAATGATCGTCGGACCATGGAAACTTCTAGTTCCAACTTCCTCCCAGCACACTGGAGTCCTGCACTTACGTCCGTATAGAGCCTCATAAGGTGCCATACCAATACTCTCATGGAAGCTGTTGTTGTAAGCAAACTCACACAATGCTAGATGTGTATCCCATTCCTTCTCAAAGTTCAGCACACTAGCTCTGAGCATATCCTCCAACGTCTGAATGGTACGCTCCGACTGTCCATCAGTCTGGGGGTGGTATGCCGTACTAAAACTCAACTTCGTGCCCATAGCTTCCTGAAATGCTCTCCAGAATGAAGATACAAAACGACTGTCTCGATCTGACACAATCGATACTGGGGTGCCATGCAATCTGACTATCTCGTCAACAAACTTCCTGGCCATCTCCGTGAATGTCATCCCTTTCTTGAACGGAAGGAAATGTGCTGACTTAGTCAATCTGTCCACTATGACCCAGATCGCATTATTCTTCCTACTGGTCGGCGGAAAACCGGAAACAAAATCCATAGTAATGTGCTCCCACTTCCACTGCGGAGTGTGCAATGGATGCAATGATCCTGGAGGTCGCTGATGATCAGCTTTCACCCTCTGACAGGTCAAACATCTAGCTACGAACCCTGCGATCTCCCGCTTCATATTGTTCCACCAAAATCTGTCCTTCAAGTTCCGGTACATCTTCGTACTCCCTGGGTGCATCGCATAACGGGCATCGTGCGCATCTATCATCAATTTATCCTTCAGCTCATCCACAGCGGGAACACACAACCTATTCCTGAAGTACAAAACTCCATCTACCAAGCTGAAATCAGGTCGATCTGCAATCCGATCTCTGAACTTCACCAAGAGGGGGTCCTCAAACTGGCGATCCTTGATCTGCTGAATCACCTCAGGCTGAAACACGACGGTAGTAGCTAGTGTCATCAAGTCACCTACCATCTGAACCTCAACAGGCTGATCATGCACAAGCATATAGAATCCTGCTAACACCTGAAGACTGTCTGTCCTCCTGCTAAGTGCATCTGCAACTACATTGCCTTTGCCTGGGTGGTACTTGATTGGAAAGTCGTAATCTTTGATGAACTCCAACCACCTTCGCTGCCTCATATTCAAGTCATGCTGATCAAACAGGTACTGCAAACTGTGATGATCGGAATGGACCTCAAACTTCACACCGTACAGGTAATGTCGCCACAACTTCAATGCAAATACAATGGCTGCTAACTCCAAGTCATGTGTGGCATAGTTCTTCTCATGTTCTTTCAGCTGTCTGGATCCATAGGCAATCACCTTCTGATTCTGCATCAGTACACAGCCTAGTCCAACTCTAGAGGCATCTGAGTAAATCATGAATCCCTCACTACCATTCGGGAGAGTCAACACTGGCGCCGTAGTGAGCTTTTCCTTCAGCAACTGAAAACTACGCTCACATTTCTCTGTCCACTCATACGGGACCTTCTTCCGAGTCAACTGAGTCAGCGGAGCTGAAATCTTCGAGAAATCCTGCACAAACCTGCGGTAATATCCCGCCAAACCCAGAAAACTCCGAATCTCTGTCACTGATCTAGGACGGGGCCAATGGACTACTGCCTCAATCTTAGCCGGATCCACCATCAATCCATCTCTAGAAATCTTATGACCCAGAAATGCAACTTGCTCTAACCAGAAATCACACTTAGCCAACTTTGCATACAACTTGTGATCTCGAAGCAGCTGCAATGCCTTCCTCAGATGGTCTGTATGTTCCTCAGCAGTCTTCGAATAGACCAATATGTCATCTATAAAAACCACAACGAACTGGTCCAAGAAGGAAGTAAACACCCTGTTCATCAATGCCATGAAAGCTGCGGGTGCGTTTGTCAAACCAAATGGCATGACAAGGAACTCGTAGTGTCCATACCGAGTCCTGAAAGCTGTCTTAGGAACATCCTCATCCTTCACCCTGAGCTGGTGATATCCTGACCTCAAGTCAATCTTAGAGAAGTAAGCTGCACCCTGAAGCTGATCGAACAACTCATCGATCCTAGGCAATGGATATTTGTTCTTGATGGTCACTTTATTCAACTGCCTGTAGTCAATACACATCCGGAAACTGCCATCCTTCTTCTTGACAAACAATACAGGAGCTCCCCACGGTGAAACACTGGGGCGTATGAACCCTCTATCCAACAGATCCTGCAACTGTTTCTTCAATTCCAACAACTCTGCAGGTGCCATACGATATGGAGCTCTACTGATAGGTGCTGTACCTGGTACCACGTCAATAACAAATTCTACCTCCCGAACTGGTGGCAACTCTGGCACATCCTCCGGAAAAACATCCGGAAACTCGCTGACTACTGGAATCTCGCTGAGCTGTCGCTGATCTTTCTTCTCTGAAATGAATGCAAGAAATCCCTCACATCCCCTACGAAGCATCCTGTCTGCTTTACAAGCAGAGATCACACGTCTTGGGCACTTCATCTGGCTGCCCTCAAATCGGAATCCGCTGCCCAAATCAAAGTAAATAGCCTTGCTGTAGCAATTGATACACGCATGATATCTCGCAAGCCAGTCCATACCAAGAATCACATCAAAATCCAGTGTCGTGAGCAACACGAGGTCTACTGGGAGCTGATGACCAGCTATCCGCACATCACACTGAGGGTAAAAAACACTGCACTCCACCCGCTTACCAACCGGAGTGGATACTAGCAACAAGTATGGAAGTGGTGTGGGTCGCTGTCGAAGCTGCACAGCAAAATGGGGTGCTACGTACGAACGCGTAGACCCGGAGTCAAATAAAGCTAAAGCTTCTGCATCAGAAATTAAAATTTTACCTTCCACTACCGTGGCCTCCTCCGCGCCCTCATGCATAGCAGCATAGGCTCGGGCTGTCTGGCGATTCGGCTTCTGACCTGGGCGAGCTGGCTGAGATCTGCCCTGTGCTGTAGGTCCTGTCTGTCTCGTCTGTGGAGAGAACTGAAACTTCGGGCATTGGGCCCGCCTGTGGTCCGTAGAGCCACACCCGAAACAAGCCCCACTCTTCCTCCAACATCTGTCGGTGGGGTGATCCTTCCCACAGTGACCGCAAACTACCTGAGAACTGCTCGAACTGCCCTGTTTACCCTTGAACTTCTTCTGGAACTGACTTCTACCACTGAAACCTGCTGCCCTCTTAGCCTCTGTTCGCTCCTCCTCAAAGATGGCCTCTGCATCATAAGCCCTGTCAATAGCGTCATCCAATGTAGCCGGCCACATACAAGCAACCACGTGGCGTTTGTGTCTCGGATTCAGGCCGTTGACGAAGCGAGTCACTTTCTTATGCTCTGTGTTCACCATGTCCTCTGCGAAATGAGACAACTCTGTAAACTTGTGTACATAATCTGCAACTGGCATCTGTCTCTGCTGAAGGTTGAAGAATTCCACTTCCTTGGCTCGCTGAATATGGAGAGGCATGAACTTACGACGGAATTGCTGCTTGAAGGTCTCCCAAACTGTGGCACTGGGCATAGTCTGAAATGAAGTCTTGACACTCCTCCACCATGTCTTAGCTACACTCCGAAGCATAGAGGCTGTGAGAACTACCTTCTGCTTGTTACTGCACACGATCGTATCAAAAAGCTCTTCAGTCTGCTCCAACCATTGCTCAGCCTGCAATGCATCTTCTATCCCATGAAACTCGGTCGCCCCTCGCTTACGGAACTTGTCGAAAAGAGCATTAGGATCTGATTCCTTAGGCTGGAAAATCACCTGCTGATCTACATGAGGTGATGCTACTGCAGCAGCCTGACTCTGCCTATCTACCATGGACGCCATTTGTGCCTGTAATGACTGCATAGACTGCATCATCATCATCATGCGCTCCTCACTACTGATGTGTGGGGGTACCGATCCACTATCACCGTTATGGCCCTGTTGATTCTCATCTCGAGATCCTGATCCTGATGCCATCCTGCAAAAAGGAAAAGAAACACAACACACAATATAAAAGGCCCTGAGTTAGTCAAACCCCAAATCAACATATGAGACCTCGAGTCAAATAGTTGATATCGTCATCTCACCACGATCTTAGATGCCTACATGCTTATAACTAACATGCTCTGATACCATACAATACGTATGTCACGACCCGAGCCCAGAATTCGGGGGTTAGCGAAAAGCTAAACCGGTGACACACGTACTCCCGTGCACGTGCACCCAAACCCAGTCCAGATGCACGCACACAAGGGATCTAACACGTGCGAACTAAGCGTACGCGGAAGCTGTACATATCATAGCAAGCAACAAAGAAAAAAAAAAAAAATAGCGGAAGCTAAAACAAATACGAAACGGAAAAGACAAAGACAAATACACTGAGATATAACCGAATACACACCAAAATCAATATACACAAAATATACAGAATACAAGTCCAAAGTCCAAAGTCCAAATACAAGCTCTCAAAACCAAAACGCAAAATAAAAGCCACTGGTATGCATGCACGCACTTGGCAGAAGTGATCAGGCCCACTCTGCCAGACCGGAGGGTGCCTCTACACTCGCCCCTGCAGCCTCCTCGACCGCCGGGGAGCTGGGCAAGGTATCTGTGCCTGCAACACCACAGACAACACGAATGAATACAACGATCCAGCAAATATAAGTAACAAGAAAGAAACACGCATAGTATCAAAGCGAATGAAATAGGGACAGAAGATTAAATACAGAGTTCATCTTAGTATGCTAAGCAAATCGTGCATAGGAGTAAAACATGATAATGGAATCAAAACATAGAATACTGAACTAGTTGGCTACTACGTTAACCATGTTCTCTCCAAAAGAGAGCAGAGCAGAGCAGAGGAGAACACCGCTGTCCAGGCCAAAGGTACAACGGGTCTCGGTTCCTGGGTTCCGGGGTCCCAAGACAAAGCAACACTGCAGTTAAAACAGAGATACAGAGATCTACGCCAGAGGTAACCCCGTCGGGTATCCTAGGGCTGAGGCTGAGTAGAGCCAGACTAATACCAATCAAATCAAATCCATAGAAAGGGGAGATTATCCGCTTTGGACTCACCGATGACAAAGACCGGATCTTATCCTCACGTATTAACCTCTGGGCAGAGCCACCAGGGAATACCCAAAAATCAGAGATATACAAAGCCAGAGAATATACAAAGCATAGCATAGATCAAAACAGAGTACAGAGCGAAGAATAATACAGATATACAGAACGAAAGCAAAATGACTGAGGAATGCATAACATAGATTAACAGAACAGAGGGCAAAACCATAAACAATATGCAATGCATCTCAGATTAATACGGAATCAAGGTTCATTACAAGCCAAGTCTAATCTAGTTGCATCACTATCACTAACCGTGCATGTTGATGTAGTTTTAAGTTATTCGATGCACCGTTGCCATCCTAGTGTTGCAATATAATCCTTATGTGCATCGAAGTCCCTTAAACCAACACCCATGGGGAGGTGCTTAACAATGAGCAACACTCACATGAATAAGTCACAGCCTAACAGACTATTCATGCGCTCCAAAGAATCCATTTGGGCCGGTTTACGGGTATGGTTAACCTGTATTTGAGCCCTACAAGGTCACACCATTAGCCTAAGTTTAACTGATATTTAACAGGTCTTACGGTTTAGCCATGGGTGACCTACGGCTTAGCCGTGGCATCCTACGGCGTAGCCGCAATATGCACTACGGCTTAGCCGTGGTTCCCTTCAGAACACGGCTAAACTGTCAGCTTTTCCACCTCTGATCTGATACATCTCACGGCTGAGCCACAGTCAGTATACGGCTTAGCCGTAGACCAATCCACGGCTTAGCCGTAGCATCTCACGGCTTAGCCGTATCCACGCCGTAGAAGTACTGATATCAGAAAAGTTTCGACTGATCAGAGATTAAATCCACGGCTTAGATACGGTTTGGTTCACGGTTAGCTTACGGCTCAGCCGTAGGACAAATTACGGCTTAGCCGTAGCCTAGCCGTAGAACAAACTCGAATTTGTCACTCTCTGGAATCTAAGCCGTACAGGGTTACGGCTTAGCCGTACAATACAGACGCGAATTCGGGAAGATTACAGAAACGAAATTTTGGTACAGAAACTGAATAAAACAAGCTCAACTGATTCTCATAGCTTAGAAAATGGCTGTAACACATGCTAAACAAAGAATAAGAGTGAATCAAAGCCATCAAACAAACACCCATATGTGTTATCAAAGCCTGTACTTATACTTGCCTCAAATCTGACAAATCCTCTGAAATCAAGCTCCAAGCAACTAAATTCAAAACAAATCAAAGCAATCACACATGCATGAGATGAAGACATAGCAACAGAGAATGGGAGAAGCAATTGGAGAGGGAATACAAAGAGTTGGGAAAGAACCCACTTACCTAAGGCAAGGACAGAGATGAGAGAATGGAGAAATTCCAACCAAACAGTCCAACCAAACAGAGATTAGCAAAACCCAATCGAAGGAGAGAGAGAGAGAGAGAGAGATGGTGGAGGGAGCTTCACCTGGAATTCTCTCTAGCATGCAACGTGGGAGAGAAAAGAGCAGGGAGTTGGACATCTGGAGTAACTCATCTTATATAGGTTTGGAAGTTTTAAAACAAGGTCCAATGGGTTTAGACTAATTACAGTTCAAGTCACACGAAGGTCCATCTTCCCCAATTGACTCCAAACGGATCTGACACAGTTACGGAAATTGTCGAGCTCAACGAAATACACGTGCTGACACCAAGATGATGCAAAGATGACATGATCAAAGCAAAAGCAAAATTACGAAAAAGGCTTAGAACTACCTATTCCAGGTCAAAGGTCACTCAACTACCTATCCATGACCCAAAACAAGTCCAAAAGAAATAAACAAAACAAAACACACACTAATGAGCCACTAATCCGGCTCAAAGGGGATCGGAGTGTTACACTTAATCCCAACCCCACTCTCACTGTCCCTCAATCCCAGCCCCCTATATCTCTGTCTCTCAATACCAGCCCCCTCTATCTCTATCTCATCCCAGCCCCCCCTCTCTATCTCAGCCTAGCCCCCTCTCTCTGTCTCATCCTAACCCCCCTCACTATCCCTCAGTCCCAGCTCCCACTCTATCTGTCTCATCCCAGCTCCCCTCTCACTGTCCCTCAGTCCCAGCCCCACTCTCACTGTCCCTCAATCCCCGCCCCTCTATCTCTATCTCTCAAACACAGCCCCCCCTCTCTATCTCAGCCCAACCCCCTCTCTCTGTCTCATCCTAACCCCCTTCACTATCCCTCAGTCCCAGCCTCTCTCACTGTCCCTCAGTCCCAAACCCCATCTCACTGTCACTCAGTCCCAGCCCCACTCTCACTGTCCCTCAATCCCAGCCCCCTCTATCTCTCAATCCCAGCCCCCTCTATCTCTGTCTCATCCCAACCCCCTCTCACTGTCTCAGCCCAACCCCCTCTCACTGTCCCTTAGTCCCAGCCCCACTCTCACTGTACCTCAATCCCAGCCCCCTCTATCTCTATCTCTCAATCCCAACCCCCCTCACTGTCCCTCAGTCCCAGACCCCCTCTCACTGTCACTTAGTCCCAGCCCCTCTCACTCAACCTCTGCCCCAGCCCCCTCACTCTCCCTCATTCCCAGCCCCCCTCTCACTAGCCCTCAGTCCCAGCACCCCCTCTCACTATCACTCAATCCCAGTCCCTCATTCAACCTCTGCCCCAGCCCCCCTCTCACTCTCCCTTATTCCCAGCCCCTCTTTCACTAGCCCTCACTCCCAGCCCCCTCTCACCTCCCTATGTCCCAGCTCCCCCTCTTTGTCTCATCCCAGCCCCTTCACTGTCTCCCTCAGTCCCACCCCTTCTCACTCTCCCTCTATCTTAGACTCCCTTCTCTGTCTCATCCCACCGCCGCCCCCCACCCCCCTCCATTTTCTGTCTTACTCCCAGCCCCTTCTCACCGTCCCTCTGTCCCAGCCCTCCTCCTCCCTTGCCCAGCCCCCTTTCCCTCACTCTCTCCCATCCCTATTTTCCTTTCTCAGCCAGCCCCCTCTCCTTCGCCCTCTGCCCCACTATCCCTCTGTCCCAACCCTCCTCCTCCCTCACCCAGCCCCCTTTCCCCCTCTCTCTCTCTCCCATCGCTCTTTTCCTCCCTCTCCTTCTCCCTCTGTCCCTCTGTCCCTCTCGCCCAGCCCCCTCTCACTTTCCCTCTGTCCTAACCTCCTCTCTCTATCTAACTTCCCTTCCTTTCTTTGTCCCCGCCTTTCTGTCCCCCCCCCCCTTCCCCCTCCTCTCCCTCCTTCTATCCTTCCCCTCTGTCCCTCTGTCCCTCTCACAGAGCCCTCTCACTCTCCCTATGTCCCACCCCCAAAAGCTAGGGTTCAAATGTAGGCAAAGAACTGTGTATACATCTGTAGCAGTGTCTTCTAGAAAGAGAGAAAAACAAGAGAGAGTGAGAAAGGGAGATCAATACCTGGTATGGCTCGATTGCGTGCATCGGCGATGACAGAGAAGCAAAGAGAGGCTAGAGACGAAGATAGAGAAAGCGAAGGGGAGAGAGGCCACAAACAAAGATGGAGAATGTGAGGGGGAGAGAGGCAAGGGACGAAGATGGGAAAAGGATGGTGAGCTCTCGAACGAGTTAGGGCATTTTGGACTTAACAAAGAATCATAAAGGAATGGAATGGCCATTCCTCTGCCACCCCAACGGAATGGTCATTCCCCCGTCTAAAGAATAGTAATTCCTGCAATAATGCTCATTCCGTCAATTTTTTATGAACCAAACATAGGAATGGTTACTCCAACGGAATGACCATCTCATTCTGACCTTCATTCCAGTGAACCAGACACTACTTTATATGTTTCCCAATTCCCATCTCTTAAACCAAAACCCACTTCTACTTTCTCCAATACTCCTTTTACTCTATATCCAAATACGTTCACCATCTAATCCTCCAAACCAAATAGCCCTCGCGTCTCCTCGCAATCCATTTTCTCCACTCAACCAACCTAAAAAAATCTATCTCTTCTCAAAACCCTCCAAACAAACACTACTCAATCAAGCAACTAAACTAGCCTCTTCATCATCGCCACAGCCACGAATCACGGCCATAATCTTATTAAGAAAACCCTTTTTTTTATTTTCCAATCACTTGTAAAATAGAGCAATGGGATCAACAAAGGAGAAGAGAGGAAGAAAAAGAAGGAAAATGGTGTTGTATTGGCAGAGGAGCAGCGATATCCCTACTAGGAGCCTTTTTGGTCAATATTAAAATTGAAGAGAGAGGGGGGGGGGGGGGGGGGGGGGGGGGGGGGTGGCCACTTCACCAAAACTTAGAGGATTTTTTTGTAAAACCCTCTTTGATCTTTAAAATTTTTAATTTATATGGAATGAGCTAAGCCTATATTGGGCTCTTTTTGGCCTGCTATGTAACTCATATATAGCCCTCGAAAATATTTTAATTTTGGGCCACGCTTCTACAAGTTCGGTCAAATCCAATGGGTTAACCGGCATTGAATACGAGTTATGTGGGTTTGATTAGGTTGCCCTGCAGCTTATGTGGGTTTAAGTTACCTAACTCACTTGTACCTGTTTTGAAACCAAGTTAGATTCGGGTTGGACTTCAATCAGTATAAAAGTCTTGTGAGCCTGAACGGACTAGTTTGCCACCCTACTTAGAAGCTGAATTGGTTTCTTGAGATAGGTTATTCAAGTTGTACTCGACTCAAGTTGCACCAGAAACCTACAAAATATTATTATCCACGCATAGTGATGCAAGACCCGCCACTTGGAAAAGAATCCTGTGAGAAACAAAGGTGGAGAGGAATGAAGCCCAAATCATTGATTGTGGCTTGTGAGCCTCGACATTGACAGCAGCAGCAACAACAACAACAAAAAATAAATAAATAAATATAAATAAAAAATAATAATAATAAAATCTATCTTAGAAGCTGAATTGGTTTCTTGAGATAGGTTATTCAAGTTGTATTCGACTCAAGTTGCACCAGAAAAGTACAAAATATTATTATCCACGCATAGTGATGCAAGACCCACCACTTGAAAAAGAATCCAGTGAGAAACAAAGGTGGAGAAGAATGAAGCCCAAATCATTGGTTGTGACCTGTGAGCCTCAACATTGACAGCAGCAGCAGCGGCAGCAACCAAAAAAAAAAAAAAAAATCTTACCATACAAAAGGTAAGTACATGGTGATTTCTTTTTAAAGATAAGGAGAGCTCTCTATCTAAAAGAAGGGAAAAATCCCAAAGTACAAACTTACCAAGCAAAAGCTAAGTACTTGGCGATTTCTTTTTAAAGATAAGTAGAACTCTCTATTAAATAGAAGGAAAAAAAAATTCCAAAGTACAACAATGAGGATGACCTCATGCATACTCTAAATACCCAAAATCAAATTCCTTGAGAGTGTTTAGATATATGGTTTAGTGAGGTGTGGTGAGGTGAAGTTACAAGAGAGAATAAATATGAGGGGGTCTAATCATAATGTGATAGTTTTTTTTTTTTTTGCTATTAGTGGTTTAATAAGAAATATTTTTTTTACTTTATTATTAAATGGATGGCTAATTTTCATTTAGCAATTTGAGAAAGTTGCTTTTTTCATGCTTTTTGACTTTTTTTATAAAAAAAAAAAAGAAGAGAATTTTAAATTTTTGTATTTTTTTAACCCCTCATCTCTTCATGATTCTGAAAAGGAGGCTACACTGCACTCTACTCTACTCTACTACATACCAAATATATGACGTCCTGCTGCACACTAAAGTAAAAAGGATAGAAGATAAATCCCCACAAAAGGTATATATTGAAAATCAATTAACATTTTATGGATTTCTTTGCAATTTCAAGAGTCCACATATTGTATGGCTCTAAAACCACTTGATAACTTTGGCTTATACTAATTATATGACTAGCAACAAAGGCTTATGCTAAGCACAGGCCCCAAAATAATATACATTAAATCTAAGAATTTTTTAAAGTACTATGAACAGAAAAACATATCTAAAAGGTACAAATATATTATAGGTACAAATATATTATTTATCATTCTTAAAACTTAACCTATGTGTCAAAATATAAATAAGAAAAAACTAAACTAAGCTTACATAATGCGACAACCGGTTGAATTTATTGCGATAACCTGTTAAATTTATAGGCATAAACTTTTAAATATGTAAAATGATATATTCAAGTGTTCAATTGTACATTACTCGCAGGATTCAAATTTTTTACCGCTTTCACTGGTTTTCAAAATTTTCTTGTGTAGCAAAATAATAGATCTATCTTTCTCCAATAGTAACAACAATTTGTTGTTGATTTCTAATCAATATTAGGATTTAAAATTTAATTAAATGGATATACTCTCTCTGTCCTTTGCAGAAATAACATTGAGAATTGAATTAAATGAAAATTTGTAAATTAATTTCAAATGTAGTTCAGTCAAAGTCAAAGTACATTGATTTAAATTTTGGCACGAGCTTAATGTGTGTTTTTTTGCAATATTTGCAATAATATGTTAGAAAGATAAAAGAATGCCTCAAACTCTCAGTTGTGTTTGTTTTATTGAGAAATTCTAACCGAGATACCACTCGTGATGGAGTTGAGGTAGCCATTGATGATGGTAGAAGCATAACTATTTTATTAAGTTGTAAAGATTCTTGATCTTGGATTATCTTGATTTTCATCTATTGTTTTAGACTTTTCTTCTATAGAATCAGCTATAGAAAATTCTGTGTCTGAACTGGAAGCTTTAGAAGTTGAGACTAAAATATTTATGAATTTTTCTTCTTTTTTCTCTTTATTATCTTGAAGTTTTATATTTGTAAAGCTGTGGGATAATTGATTGATTAATTAATCTGAAAACTTTAAGAGTTTCTTTTCTAACTTTAAATCTTTAAGGGCTTCACCTTGAAAACCTAAAGTTTATGTCTTAATTATCTTTTGAGAAGAAGGTACTTCATAAAATTTTAAAATATTTTCAACTTTATCTTCAATTCTATTGGTTTGTTGGCCAAATAGTATGGAGGTTGATATTTGTATAATTATTTTGTTCTAAAACATTACTTAAATCTTATTTGTAAATAAATTTAGATTTACCTTTATCTCCTTGTATTTTTGTAACATTTTGTATAGGTACAACTGAAGTTTCTTTATATAAATAATTTGATATAATGGAGGATGTATAGATTTTTCAGTTCTTTATGGAGATGAACTGGTAGAAGCTATAATCCATAATAAACTTAATTTTATTATCATGTTAATATTTAAAACCTCAGTTTTATAAGCTTTCTTCATGGCTAGTTTAAGCCAGTCAAAGAAATAAATATTTCTTTGATTATCATACATATATTTATACCATTTTTCCTTTAAAAAATCTTTATGTTCTTGAGAAACCTGTTTAAAAAAAGATTTTGTTAAACAATGTAATAATAAATTCTTTTTTAACATTTCTTTATCAATTTTAAAACATTCAATAACATTTATATTGAAATCAGATTCTGAAGGATTATAGGTATTAGTTGGAGATGCATGATTTATCTATGAAAGATAGACAAGCCCTGTAGGTCTAAGATCTATATTAGGTGTAGAATAAGAAAATCTGGATGGTTCTTTTATGGATGATCTTACGACTGAGAGAGGATTTGAATAAGACTTTCTAGATGGCTGATAGACTGTAAGAGTTCTATATCTAGAATCTATTTGAAAATTTATTTCAACACTTCCATCTTCATATTCAATAATTATTTCAATTTCTTTATTTTCTAAAAATCTTTCTGGTAGAGTGTTTTCTAAGCGCCATCAACCAAATAGATGAATATCATTACACTGTATAAGTTTTGGAATGTTAACTTTATTTTTGAAATTAGTTTGGAATAGAATAGTCATACTTTTTGCTTGATTTGAATAGGCTATGCTTGGATCAACTAAATTCATAAGTTTATAATAAACTCTGTAGATAAAAGCAAGATTTTGATTATGAGGATTCATATCAAAACCTTTTGTTTGAATAGTTAAAGTAATAGCTTCATGTGCACCTGGATCTGTAAGAGAGACAGAGAAATTAAGGAAACAATTGAAAAAAGTAGGGTCATTAGCCAAACTTAATTCAACCATTCCAAATAATGAATCATTGAATCTTTTATATCTTGTATCTTGAACATAAATGAGAGCTTCAGTTCTAAGTTCAAGTCTTGTTAATAACTTTAGAATAACTTGCACTAATCCAAAATGAATATAATTGTAAGTTCTAGCATACTCTTTTATTTCATGAGCTTTTATGAAAGAAAGATGCTAAATATCACCTATGATAGATTCAGTTCTTTCTATAGTTTTTACTTTATAACTTGATTTTAATTGAAAACTTCCAACTTTATAAATTTCATTTTTATTTACAGTTGGAATAGTCCAATCATAAATAACTTGATCTAAATCATCATAACTGATTTCTTCACTATTTTTAACAAACATAGAAGATAAGAAATTTGATGATAAGGAAGAAAAAGATATAAACTTCTTAATAAGCTTAGCCATCATTTGTATTATAGAGTTATTTTAATTAATACCACCACTATCAACAAGGATACCGGATGTGTATAGAGGATTTACACACAAACAAAATGCCTTTAACGCCTTCACACGGCAAACAGAGGCAACAACAATAGCTACCTCAACTCCGTCACGAGTGGTATCACAATTAAAATTTCTCAATAATAACAAACACACAACTAAGTATTAAGCTTTTTGACATTCTTACTTCTGAGTCAGCAAATCCTTAAGCAAAGTAACAAAACATACCAACAAAGATAAGTGAAGAAATACTCACAAAACGATTTTATATTGCCAAAGTACTTGATTACAAGCTTGATACCACCTTGGGATACCAAATGATTCTGATACCAAATAGGAAGATGATGGGAATTACAAAAGTGGAAGGGAGAGTAGAGAGGAGATGGTAGTGGAAGCAAGGTTGGATTTTGACTGTTATTCCAACTCTTCCTTATACAAGGGGAAAACTACACTTACTTATACCTTTTTCAAACCTAATTTACATGTTATTACAACTGCATTAAACTAAATTTGCATTTCATTTGATGTGCTGGCACTTTTCTTGATGCTTCCGGACTTCACTGTTGGATAAGATCACAAGCTACATTGTAGATGAGCCTTATCATTTTGTCAGTGAGTGGTAACTTTTTTACTGTTTATATTTCTATGCTGGATAGGAGGGATAATGTTGATGTTATTTGTCTTTATGCTAAATAGTGATCGAAGAGTACACTTGAATAGCAAAGCAAAGAGTTGTATTGCTTCGGATATGGAAGCCTTGTCATTATTTTGTCTTTTGTCTTCTTCTCAATAAAGCTTTTCTGTATAGTACTTTTTTAAGATGCTTTTGATGAATTTGTGGAGAATGGAATAGCAAATACTTTATTGCTACGGTAGGAAAGAAATTGCCATGATGATTTTTTTGTCCTCTTACAATTTTTTAGACATATTTTCTTTGCATGCTTCATAGGCGAAGAATTGTGATGTGATTATTCTTCAGGCTATTGAGCTCTATTGCATCTGGCAGAGAACTTTATAATAGAATCAAAATTAAAACAGGGGTCATTCCTACCATCATTTTTATTTTTCGAATTCTCCGTGGAACAGCCAAATTAATTTTTCACGAGTTTTTTCTAAAATATCAAAAAACATGTCTTCATAGGCATTGAGAATTTGATTAAGATTTGCATATCCTGATTTAGAAGGATTCTGCAAAACTGTTGTTCGCTCGGTAAGGTCATTTGCAAGACAAACAACTCTTCTACCATCACACCAACGTTTTTATGTAAATAAAGGGCCTGAACAAGAACGTGGTGTTCCTCGTCTTGTTATCAAATACAAGCCTTTAAATAAAGCTTTAAAAACAATAAGATATCCGATCCCAAATAAATCCGATCTTATTAATCGTCTCTCTAGTGCCTTCATGTTTTCCAAATTTGATCTTAAATCCGATTTTTGGCAAATTCAAATCACCCCAGAGAACATGTATAAAATTGCTTTTACAGTTCCATTTGAACATTACGAATAGAATGTTATGCCTTTTGGTTTAAAAAAATGCTCCTTCAGAATTTCAAAGAATAATGAATGAAATTTTTAATCCATATTAAGCTTTTATCCTTGTTCATATCGACGATATACTTAATGTTTTCAAAATCAATTTGTAATCATTGGAAACATTTAAATATTTTCAAAAAAGTTATTATCAATAATAGACTTGTTTTATCTCAAAAGAAAATGAAATTCTTTCAAACAGAAATTCAGTTTCTTGGCTATCCATATTTAGACCTATTTTTTAATCTTATATGTCTTCAGCATTTATCCATTCTCTCAATGACATCAATTACTGGCAAAACCAAAGCTATTATTCAAGAATCAAGCTCTTCTTCTATCCCCACATCTCAAACAAATATCAAGCCATTTCTTCAGTCCATTATTATCTGTCACTTCTCAAGAAACCTTTCCAAAATCTCAAGAATCGCCCATTGGAGTGCAATTCTTTCCAACAAATGAAAAAATACTCAAAAAACCTTATCCAAAATTGCAAACCATATCAAGGACTTAGAAAGCCAAATCCATATGTTTCAAAGCACCATCAAAGAGCACTGTTATCTACATATGCTGATGAAAAAACATCTATAATACACCTCCTGGAAAAGGTTAACACAGCCCTTTCAGATAAAATAGCTGCAAGAATTAGATAAAAAACTCTTTTTTGTCAAATCAATAAGGGATTAATGCTCAAAGCTTGATACATAAGCTAGGCAACTGGCTTTTCAAAATTGTTCCTTCCATCACATGAAGTTGACATCCCATATATTGAGCAAGGCTTAGTCCAAAGATTTATGTTACATAGAGATGATTTTGAAATAATACAGCAGCTCCCTGCAATTGTGCGTCATGCCCTTCGCAGCCTTGGAGTCACCAAAAGACAATTGCTCATAACGATTTCATCCAATTTAGGTAAAAGATCAGAAATTCAGTTTTATCAACCATATCAAATATTGACCATCATGAGTTATGAAGGAGATTTATTCTGCAAAAAACTCATCTCTACAATAAATGCTTATGAGCATCTAGCTATTGATTATCCAGCCCAATGGTATGAATCTCATGAATCTGCTACATTGGACTACAGCCTAGAACGCCTCCAAACTTATGATCCAACCGATGATCAATATCAAAAATTTCTTAATTTAAACGAACATCTTAAATTCGCAAGTACATATAGATATATTTGGTGTGATGGTCAAAGAGTTGTTTACATTGTTGATGATCTTGCTGAGCAAACAACAATTATACAAAATCCATATAAATCAGGACATGCAGACCTTAATCAAATTCTCAATGCTTATGAAGATATGTCTTTTAATATTACAGAAAAAACTCGTAAAGAGTTAATTCAGCTATTCCATGGAGAATTTGCAAATGATGGCTGGGATGACCCTTGTCTTAATTTTGATTCTATTATGAAATTCTCCAGCGACAATAGAACTCTACAGCATGAATAGTATGAAGATTCTCTCTCCATGAAGAATACTAAGAAAAATCCTTCTAAAGGCTTGCTACAAGACAAAACAAAATAATGCCACCTCTATTTCCTTTCCTCCTGTAACAATAAAGTACTTTGCCTTTCCATTTTCCACAAACTCATCAATGATAGCTTGAAAAAGTACCTTGCAATATAAAACAAAAGGCAACTCTCCCATGCTCATCAAGCAAGCAACATACTACTCTCTACCGCCAAAGATAAAGTCTCACAAGGTTATAAGTACACTCTCTCATAAAGAACAGCATATAATCATAGCATCAAGACATGCAACAGCAGAGATTCCTCCACAGACAAAGCTTATCTACAGTATATCCTTATCCTGAGGTGAAGTCCGGAAGCATCCAAAACTGTGCCAGCACATCAAATGAAATTCATTCGAATGAAATGAATTTGTTGCTCATGGATGAAGGGGTTAAGAACATGTGATTAGGGCCAAACTTGATATCTAGGATGGTCCCACATAGATCTTTCTATCCCCCCGGTCTCATCCCTTGGTGAGGTCCACCATGAGCTCCACAGAGGAGTATGTACGATCCCTTGGTGAGGGACATATGCACATAAATATTCTCCTATATATATGAATAAAACTACTATGCATATGCCTCTCACACTATGGTGAGGGACACTTTCTTTTTTAGAAGGTATTAATATGCAAAAGAACAAAACCATCACACCTTTTTTACTTTGATTGGTTTAAAAAAGAAAGCCTCCATCAAGATAATGTGACAGATGAATGCATAGTAATCTTTCCCTATATATTATATATATAAAATAAAAAAACACAAAGATTCATTTAGAGGATGCTAGGTATACATGAAAGGCTGGATCTGAAAGAAAGAAAAGGACTAAATTGTGCGACACTTAAACCATCAATTGTTTGTGCTAACTTTATGTACCGAACAGGTTGCAACTATTCCAACAGTTAACAACATGATTGAGTGAAGACCCACCTCAATGCCGATCTACAAAGGACGGTCATTTTCAGTTTTATTACAAATCTCACCACGATTGTATTATCGATAATTGAATAGTGCTAGACGGTTCTACAGACAAAATTTAAAGCAAGTATCCATGGACACAAGCATGTCTGTTCACGTTTCTCAATTTGAGGGACGGAGTAGAGCACAGTTTTGAGCAACCCTCATATAATACCATTCAATTTGCAAAGTATCCTTGAACATCTCATTGTGTTACTCTATTGGTTGTTAAAAATTACATATATGATTTTCAAAGAATAAAAAAAGACAAAATAGTGAAGAGGTTGTGTACATGTTCATCCAATACATGGTAACATAGAACAAAAATAAGATATAAAGCTCACTATATCAAATTTCGTAAAAAAGGACAGCCCCATAGCCGTTTGTTTTACGCAACAAGTCCTTCCTATTTTTTTTTTATAAATTTCCGAACAGTCATAGACCGTCTTTTTTTCAAAAAAAAAAAAACTTCAAAAAACACGACACCCCATAATAGTCGATTTCCATAGAAAAATGACGGCCTAGTTGTCATTTTTCATGGGTTTTGATGTCGAGAAAACATTAATAACATTGTAAGCAACAGTTCATAAGAAAATATGGAGGGTTATTACTTGAGGCTACATCCTTAGACCTGCACAAAAAGCCACCCCAAAAATCTGATTGATCCTAATCCCACTATCGAGTTGCACCCATAACTTAATACTCTTTTCACCTTTTTGTGATCAATTCCATTGTGGAGAAGAAGTGACATAAAATGATAATTTTGAAAAGAAAAGGTAACACTAAAATTTTGTTTTGATAAGAAGTTGATAGGAGATGTTTTTTGTCCCTAATTTATAGGAGATCTGAAGAGGAAACGTTACATGTGAAGTCATTTGAAGGAGTCTAGATCCTCTGATATTTCACCCCACAGTGACCATGGCAGAACCTATCATGATCTGCCACGTCACCATGCAAACCAATCTAAATTCAAAATGAAAAGGGAACATTCATGTGGAGTTAGGGTATTTAATCCCTAATTTATAGAAAGCTATTGGTCAAAAGTTGATAGGAGATTTTTGTGTCCCTAATTTATAGGAGATTCAAAAGAGGAAACGATGCATGTGGAGTTTATTTTTTGGTAAAAGTGCATGTGGAGTTGAGTTGAGGAGTTACTTTAATGAAAAGAAATAAAAGTTTGATACGCTACAATATTGATGAGTCATTTGGAGGAAGAGTGTGGAAATCCTTAAAAGGCATCAAAATAAAATTGTGATGGTCAAAATTAAACTAGCGTAAATGTGCCCTTGCTTAGCACGGGAAACATAATTAGTGATATAAAAATATATTGAAAATTTTAAAACATAATATATCCTACTAAGAAAGTCTAGTAGATCAACATTACAAAACACTTCAAGCACTATTCAATAAGCAAATGAAAGAATATTGACCCCAATATGGTGAATTAACCATCAAATGACCGTTAAATGTGCATATACAATAAGATAAAGTTTCACTTTGAAAACAAACGAGATTTTGAAAATATAAAAAATGGTTGAAGTTAGCTAGTAGACAAATTGAAATAAATTACATATTGCAATAAACAAATATAGAAGTTTTCCTATTTAAAAAATAAAAAGCCAAAAAAGAGAGTATTGTACAAAGATTTGTGTTTTCAAACCGTATGCCGCAGACTCTTTCAACGCAAGCAAGCGTGTCTCTGGAAATATAGATCAGTCTACACTTTTCTAATGTTATTTTCATTAGAAGAACCTCAAATACAAATATAATAGCACAGTATTAATGCAGTCAAAACTTCATCTTATTTTCTTTATTTTTCTTTTCCTATATCATTGCCGTACACTACATTGGAATTCCCAAATTTTCAACATATAAGTAAAACTCTACTTTACCAAAAAGAAGAAGAAGAAGAAGAAACTTATAAGTAAAATATTGTCTCTTTTCACATCTATGTCGTTCCCTTTCCTTTGCAAGAAATTGTAACGGTCCTCTCTCCAAATTAAATTATTCAATCATTATTATTTAATATCCATAGTGTTTTCGATTAATCTCCTTACAAATGAATGATGAAATGGAGTGCTATAAATGTAAGGACATTTTCACCCTCACTTCCCTTACTTTGGTTTTAGCTTCGTCAGGATTTCCTAAGGGAAAAATAAGAAAGCATAAAACAACAGAATTTAATGTAAATCGGGCAACATAGATCATAAGAAATTTGTGCATTTAAGATTCAAATGAGGCAAAGGTTGGTGGAGTACTAGTAAAATGCCACACTAATTGGATGCAAGTCATTGACCAAGAATATCCAAATCATGCTTTTGAAGGAGCCAACTGAATTCTCAACTCTAAGGCCAACAAATTTTCTTTAGATAACCGCTAGAGCTCATTGACCAAGAATATCCAAATAATTGTGTCTATAAAATCTAGTCTTAAAAGCTATATTATTTAGATTGTATTCATTTGGATCACATAATAATTTTTATTTACTTAAATGATTCGATAATGAAGTCTAGAATTTACATAATATGTGAAACTACTAAGCATGGGATGACATGCGTTATCAGCCCAAAGTGGCAAAAGTGGCAAATGAAGTCAATGAAGCAGACTTACTTACATACCTCTTATCGTGGAAGGGCAACGTTGGAGAGGATGCCTTGCAGCTTTTGTAATGATGGATGACCAAGTCGAGAATGCCACAAGAGAGAAGAAACACAAGCACTAGCTAGTAAAGGCAGTTATGGCTTTATTTGTGTGATTTTCAGAAAGACAGAAAGGGTATAATCCATTATCAGTATGCCTGCGGAAAAGACTCTTCCCGGAGAGTTTGTCCTTCACATAAAAACCATTGGCATCAAAAATAAAAGAAACAGTTATTCTCTTTAGAAAATTTTTGAACGAAGAGAAGGTTAGTAGAAGCAGTAGTGCAATGCAAAATATTATTTAATTTTAAGCTTGAATTGGATGTATGTAAGGTGGTGGAACCAGTATGGGTGATAGACAACCTTGACCATTACCAACTTGAACCCTGTCACCTCCTCGATAGTCAAACCGAATAGAAAGATTGGCTATATCAGGAGTTTTGTGATGTGTAGCACCCATATCAGAGTACTAGGTTTGATCATCAGCTGGTGAGTGAGTAGCAACCATAGCAGTGAGCTTTTGAGGGGGTATCCACCGTTGATATGCATAATTCATTCTATGATAACAATCAAGAGCAAGATATCCAACCTCGTAGCATATTTGGCAGGTGGGACGGCTGGATGGTCCAGATTGATTATCATGATGACCTTCACTACAACTTGTACTGCCACCTCTGCCACAACCTCTACCATGAGACCCTGCGCCAAATCGATCATTTGGAGGTCTTTTGAATTGGCTACGTCCTGAATAAGATGAATGAGAACCACGAGCTGCCACAAATGCAGTTGTGGGTTCAATATTGACTGGTGAAATCCTAGTTTCTTCAATGCTTAGTTCCTTACAAATGACAAGGGCATGGAGTTCTTCTACAGAAACTGGATCAGCTCTTGAGCGGGTCCGAATAGATGTTTCAAAAGGATGGTATTCAACAGATAATCCATCTAAAGTATAGATGATAAGATCATCTTCATCAACAGGAGCACCACAAGCTGCTAATTTATTAGCCAAGACTTTAATTTCCTGAAGGTAGTTGCTTGTATAGAGGAAGTTCCTCTCTTTTGAGATTGTAGTTGCTTCTTAAGTTGAATTACATGAGAGCAAAAGAGTTTGCCTTTTCACAAGATCATCCCAAATTGCTTTGGATGTTTTTAACCCAACAATGTAAGGAAGAACTACTTTAGATAATGTTTAGTTGATCCATATGTGAGCAAATTTTGATCTTTGAGAACTCATTCTGTATACTTAGGGTTGATAGTCATGGATTGTTTCCCATCAGCATCAACAGTAAACTTTTGAGGGCATGGCAATGAGCCATCTCCAAAACTAAAAAGATCATGACCTTGAAGTATAGGCAAAAACAATGTTCTCCAGGGATGATAATTCCCTCAATTTAGTTTTATTGAAAGTTTGAAACTAGAAGTGATATGTAGGACATAACAAAATTGTTGTTTCAAAGAGTAGAGGCAGATGCAATAGATAACGAAAAAGCCATGATATAGGTGTCCTGCAGGTATGTGATAGATCTTTTACTTTAGTAGTTGAAGAGAGATTGGATCGATGATGTCTGGAGAGTGTTGTAGCACGCCGACACTAGTCTTGTAGTGTGGTACTCTTTCTTCCATTTTTTTTTAATGTCTATGAAAGTGGTCTATGTGTCTCTGCAAATGACCAAATACACAATCTTTACCAAGCAGATGGCTTTGTGGAATATGGATAAGATGTGAAGACTGTTTGCTATGTTGCTGATGGCATGGGATATGGGTGTGTGAGATAGTGACAATGGTATGGGTATGTGAAATGGGTACTAAAACGCTTTAAACCTTGATACAGGTTAAGGTCCCAACACAAATTTTGTTATGAAGAAAAGCAACAATCAAATCTGAGTTAACTACCAATAACCACAAGGAAGATAGACACAAGATTTTCACATGGAAAACCCAAATGAAAAAAAAAACCACGGGACCAACCACCGGTCCACCAAGAACAAGCACTAAGCAAGAGAGGTTACAAGACTACTTACTACCCTTTTCCTAGTTGAACACTGTAAAAAGACTGGGTCAACTGAATGACCCATTGGGCTGGCCCGTTGGGTCGGTCCAATGGGCCGGCCCGTTGGGTATGATAATTACATATTAGGAAATCTGTAATTATGATCTGTAGACTGCTGTACATTACCATGTATAGGGAGATTCTGATTGATATGATAATTACAGATTAGGAAATCTGTAATTATGATCTGTAGACTGCTGTACATTACCATGTATAGGGAGATTCTGATTGATGTAGATTGCTGTAGTTTCCTTTTATTTTTTCAGCACAGTTGTAAATTAGCTCATTTATAGGAATCCTTGTATATTTAAAGGCTTGCAAGGGGATCATCAAAGCAAGCAATTCATTGTTAAGATCTCTGCAATTCTTCTTGTTTTTCATTGTTTATCATGGTATCAAAGCCACTGTTGTGAGAAAGAGGGGAGATCGGACGTTGGTCACGCCTCCAGACATTGGCTGGGTTACAGAGGTGGGGTCCACACTTGATCAGAGAGGGGGCCCACCAGCTCACGGTGGTCGACCACTTATTGGAGATATTCTGTGATTTTGTTTTCAGATTTTTTGGGCTGCATTAAGGTACTGTTTTGTGGCCATCTCTGTTCAGCATTTTATGCCGGACTGTTTTCATCAAGACCGTCCCGTTTTGTAATCCGCCGTTGGATCAAACTTGACCAAGGCTTGTTGGGTGCGAAAATTGGTTAGTCTTTGCTTTCTGTAAGCTTATTTGTGAACTAATTGGGTTTTGGTAGTCCAATAGCCATTCTACACCCTATCAACAGGGACGCCCAGAGCTTCTTTATTGTTTTTCTTGCATCTCCATCTTCTGCTGTCATCTGTAATGGCTGAGAAGGTGACTGGTATTAGTGTTATTCTTGATGGGACCAATTATGCTTACTGGTCCCATCTCATAATGAATTTTTTGAAGGGGCAGAAACTTTGGAAATTTGTGATAGAAAAGAAGCCAGGACCTGACACCAAGGATCCTGCTTATGAGGATTGGGAAGCATCTGTGGGTAAAATTAATTCTTGGATTGCAAATTCAGTCACTCCCTCCATTGGACATCAATTGTCTAAATTTTCTCATCCGAAAGATACCTGGGATTATTTGGCTCGGTTATATGTTCAATCCAATTCCGCCCGCCGTTATCAACTTGAATGGGAAATTAAAACTGCCGAACAAGGCTCTCAGTCCATTCATGAATTCTATGTCAAAATGACTGCATTATGGGATCAATTAGCTCTAATGGAACCCCAGTTTACCTGCTCTGCCGACTCAACTACTTTTGAAAAATATCGGCAGGAAACTCGACCAGTTCAGTTTCTTATGGCTCTTCGCCCTGAGTATGAACACATTAGGGGTCTACTATTACATCGATCTCCATTGCCATATGTGGATGTGGCTTTGTCTGAACTTCTAGCAGAGGAACAAACTCAACAGATCTTATCAAAGCGCAAAGCCGTTGAGTCCGATCACGTCCTCGTTGCTACTAAGTCATCCTCTTTGGGTAAACCTGTCGGTTCTAACAACATCTGTAATTATTGCAAAGAACCAGGACACTGGAAGAGAGACTGTCCTCAGCTGAAAAAGAAACAGAATCAGAAAGAGCCAAATCGACGTCCCGGTCAACGTCCTAGACATAACCAGACAGCAGCAGTGACTGCTGAAGCTCCTCCTCACTTCCTCCAGTGGTCCCAATACTACTCAAGCTGAACCAGTTAATTCTGCCATGGCCTCATTCTCTGGTAAAACTCCATCATGGATATTTGACTCAGGTGCCTCATCTCACATGGTTTCTGATTCATCATTATTAAGTATCAGTCGAAAGCCTTCTACTCTTCTAAACATTCATACTGCTTGTGGCACCACTATGCCTGTTTCCACCATTGGTACTATCACATCTCAGTCTTCCTCTGGACGACTATCTTTACCGAATGTTTTGTGTGTTCCAGGAATTGCTATTAACCTCATTTCCATCAGTCAACTTACTAATCTGGGTTATCTTGTCTCGTTTAACTCCACTGGTTGTGTTGTGCAGGATCCTCGCTCCGGGAAGCAGATTGGGACTGGCCATAAAGAAGGGAATTTATATCACTTGACCTCTCTTCATGTTCCTTCCTCACCACTTCTGGCAGCGTCTACATCAACTTCATCCTCTAGCTTATGGCATCTTCGGTTAGGTCATTTGTCCAAAGGAAAATTAAATTTTTTACTTGCGAATAAAAGCCTTGGAAAAGTCACTTTCTCTGAATCTACTGGTTGTATTGGTTGCAAGTTGTCAAAGCAAACTATTTTGCCTTTTAATAAAAGTACCTCAGTTTCCAGTGCACCTTTTGCACTTGTTCACTCTGATCTATGGGGCCCTGTTGTTCAACCCACCAAGGGTGGCTCACGTTATTATGTTATCTTTGTGGATGATTACACCAGATTTACTTGGCTATACATGTTAAAACACAAATCTGATTTTCTCCGTACATACTTGAACTTTACCACCATGATCGCCACCCAATTTTCTGCTAAGATCAAAGTTTTTCGCTCCGATGCGGGGGGGGAATATCGGTCACAACAATTTCAAAACCTGCTTGCCAGTCATGGTACAATAGCTCAACTCTCCTGCCCAGGTACTCCACAACAAAATGGGGTAGCCGAACGAAAACATAGACATATCATTGAAACGGCTAGATCTATGCTACAATCCTCTTCCGTGCCCATTACATTTTGGGGAGAAGCTGTTCTCACTTCAGTTTATCTCATCAACAGAATGCCATCTTCTGTTTTATCTGGGGCCACTCCTTTTGAGAAACTTTATGGTACAAAACCCACTTACTCTCATCTAAGAGTTTTTGGATGTACTTGTTTTGTTTTGCTTCCCTCTAGTGAGCGACACAAGCTCTCTCCTAAGTCTGCTATTTGTGTTTTTCTTGGCTATGGTATAGAACAAAAGGGATATCGCTGTTATGATCCACAATTGAACAAGTTACGCATTTCTCGTAATGTTACCTTCATGGAACATATACCTTATTACTCCTTGCCATCCTCACAGCCTGTCTCCTCTGTACACCCCCTTGATCCTTTTCCAGATTTGTTTCCATCTGAGACCTATCCTACTTCAGAAACTTCTGTTGATCCTCCGCCACTTCTTGTCTATCAACGGAGGCCCAAACCTGACTCCATCCCTTCTGATGTGGCTGAAGTCCCCACTCTTCCTGAAGATCAGGATTCTGTTCCACCACGGAGATATCCACTTCGTACTCGCACCCCTGTGCAGCGTTATGGATTTGTTTCTACCAACTTGTTTTCCCTTCAATATTGCAACTATCTTGCTACAGTCCATTCACATTTTGAACCCAGGTCTTATACCGAAGCTTCTCAGTACCCTGAGTGGCGAAAAGCCATGGAAGAAGAATTAGCTGCACTTCAGCAAAATCACACTTGGGAGCTTGTCTCTCTTCCTCCAGGAAAGAAAGCTATTGGTTGCAAATGGATATTTAAAGTGAAGACAAATTCTGATGGCACCATTGAACGGTATAAAGCTCGCCTTGTTGCCAAAGGATACACACAAGATTATGGTATTGATTATGAGGAAACATTCGCACCTGTTGCCAAACTGACCACTGTACGAACATTGCTCTCTGTTGCTGCCGTTCGTCAATGGCCACTGTATCAACTTGATGTCAAAAATGCCTTTCTTCATGGGCATCTCCGTGAAGAAATCTTTATGGTACCTCCTCCTGGGGTTCCCCACTCCAATCAAGTGTGTCATCTGAAGAGAGCCCTGTATGGACTTAAACAAGCTCCTCGTGCCTGGTTTGAACGTTTTACTGAATCAGTTCTTTTTAGTGGCCTTCGACAGAGTCAACATGATAGTGCTCTATTTACTCACACTTCCAGTAATGGTATCGTCATTCTACTCCTATATGTGGATGATATGATCATTACTGGAAGTGATCATTCAGGTATTTCTGAGCTCAAACTGTTCCTTCAGAACCAATTTGAGATGAAGGATCTTGGTCATCTTCGCTACTTTCTTGGGCTTGAAGTGGGATATTCCAAACAGGGGTACATCCTCTCTCAAATGAAGTACTGCTCGGACATCATCCAGCATGCGGGTCTTACAGATCTCGCTCCAATTTCTACTCCCTTGGAACTCAATGCACGGCTGAGTAAAAACGATGGTGTGCCTTTAGCTCATCCTACTCGGTACCGAGAAGTTGTTGGGAGTCTTGTTTACCTGACTATTACTAGACCTGACATTGCTTATGCTGTCCACATTGTGAGTCAATTTATGGCTCAGCCCACCTCGGTTCATTGGGGTGCTGTCTTGCGGATTCTTCGTTATTTACAGGGTACCCAATCATATGCCTTGCTTCTCTCTTCCGATAGTTCGCTTCATCTTCGCGCCTTTTCTGACTCTGATTGGGCAGGGGATGTGGATGATCGGCGTTCAACCACTGGTTATTGCATATTCTTAGGTCATTCCTTGGTTTCTTGGAGGAGCAAGAAGCAGACATCTGTCTCCAAGTCTTCTGCAGAAGCCGAATATCGTGCTCTTGCTGATACTACCTCTGAAATTGTCTGGCTTCGGTGATTACTGCATGACCTAGGTGTTTCTCTTCAAGCTCCTCCACCATTATATTGTGACAATCAGAGTGCTGTTCGGATCACCCAGAATGAAGTTTTTCATGAACGAACTAAGCATATTGAAATTGATTGTCATCTTGTTCGCCAGCACTATAAATCGGGTACTTTGTCACTCCACTTCGTCAGTTCAGTTGACAATGCTGCTGATCTCTTTACCAAAGCTCAGACCTTTGCTCGTTTCTCGTCTTCCTTGAACAAGCTCCTGCTGCTGCCGCACCATGAGCTTGAGGAGGGGTGTAAAAAGACTGGGTCAACTGAATGACCCATTGGGCTGGCCCGTTGGGTCGGTCCAATGGGCCGGCCCGTTTGGTATGATAATTACATATTAGGAAATCTGTAATTATGATCTGTAGACTGCTGTACATTACCATGTATAGGGAGATTCTGATTGATATGATAATTACAGATTAGGAAATCTGTAATTATGATCTGTAGACTGCTGTACATTACCATGTATGGGGAGATTCTGATTGATGTAGATTGCTGTAGTTTCCTTTTATTTTTTCAGCACAGTTGTAAATTAGCTCATTTATAGGAATCCTTATATATTTAAAGGCTTGCAAGGGGATCATCAAAGCAAGCAATTCATTGTTAAGATCTCTGCAATTCTTCTTGTTTTTCATTGTTTATCAAACACAACCTAAAGAATTAGAAACTCTTCTTGTCGATGCACACGCCGTTCACCTTCTTCACGCTTGATCTTCACGCCTTGAAGCCTCTCAAGACGAATCTCCATAGAAGAAAAAGAAGATGGATCTCAGAAACGTCCTATGCAACACAACAATGGAAGAAAAGCTCCAGAGAAGAAGGGATCTCTCAAAAGGATTTCTAGGGTTTTGAATACAGAGAGAGGTCCTTTGAGTAAAGAGTGTTGAACCATATATAACCCAAATCCGTAGTATCCTCTTAGATTTGGTTTCCAAGATGATAAAGGATGATTTGAATGCACAGGAAAGTAGATCCGAACTTTCAGATGCCCCCCGCCGACCCAGCCGACTGATCGGATGAGATGTCCGACCGGTCGGTCTTCTCGTTTGCTTGGGTGGCGCAGGATCAACTAATTCGACCGATCTGCCAATAATCCGACCGATCTGATAGAGAGAAAAATGCGCTTTCCACCTTTAAATAGTAGAACTTGATTTGTAACTCTGGTAGACACTTTAGTCCTTCTAGAAAGTAAAATTACAGCATATTTAAATCCAAGTTTTGTTCAGCCAATGAACTTACCAATATTACATTCCTTACAGGTACGATGCTTAATGTGATGACTATTTGGTATGATGATAATGGTATGGATATGTGATATATGTGGGTATGATACTTGATGTGATTGGTTGTATGGTACATGTTAAAAGAGGTATCTTAAGTCTTGAAAAATGTCAGCACACAGAGAAGAGGTGAGCTACCTTTTGATGATAGACTTGCACGTTTGCCAAGATAACCTTTTCTTGGCTCGTCTTCTTTCTGAAGTTGCAGGAGATGGAAGAAGGAAGGTGACCATAGCACCGCGGGTCCACGAGACTTATGCAATCCGGACTTTTGTCAGATGATCTAAACTAGCAGGGTACTCGGTAAAGGCTCTGGTGCCAATAAATCTTTTAAAATTATTCTCACCGTATTAATTATCCTTGTGTGTCTTCCTTCTAATTTATAAAGATGAGATTACAATACATTCCACTAAGTGAGGAATTGACAAATTAATATAATTGAGGGATTAAATGATTTAATTTACACAGTTTTCTCTCTAAGAAGATATGATGATCATTGACTTTTCTCTTTGTTGATATCTTAGAATATTCTTCTTTTGAAAGATTGTGATTGTCTGATTTCACTACATATATATATATATATATTGATTCGTTTTGATGGCAATGCATGACCATGGTTAACAATCTTGACACTCCATGCCACCACAGCTTGTTGCAACATTTTCTCGAACACCATTTGCTTATCCAAAGGCAAAGTGCATATCATAGAATTCTATCCAAAAGCAAAATTCTATAAAATTTTAAAAAGAAAAAATGATAAGAAGGAAATCAGTAGGAAAAGTGAAGCTAAGACTTCAATTAGCTCGATAGCTATAGTATAACATATCTTCCCTGGAACAATGCTTATCAATGAAGAAATTTTTTTTATTTTCCCATGTTAGCTATATAAGTTATTTTTTATTTTGCTTATGAAAAAGCAATATGGAAAACAACTTCCCATCTCATTGCAGTATTATAAATATTTCAAATTTCAGCTATATAAATATCATTGTCTTTGTAAACTAAGACCTTTTTTTTTATGAAGAGGTAGTTGATATAAAATTAAGTTCAAAAGAGATAAATATAGTTTGTTCAAGTGATATAGTGAAGCTTCCAAATCATTTAATAGAGGCAACCAATTTTGGCTCCTACGTAAATCGCCTGGAAGATTTGTTGCATAATACATTGAAGTATAGTAAATCAGGTTTGGATAGTAAATGTATTATGTATTTAACTATTTCCCCTTTATTGTATGTTCTTCATATTTATTTTTATTTTTTTTATTTCCAGCTTTTTCATGAGCACTACTCTTTAGTTACTTTTGCCAATAAGTGCAACATGCCTGACAATCAGATTATTAGTAGGAATATAGGCCTAGAATGACAGACATAACCAACCATGCAATGAAGGCTTCTCACCACATATAACAAGAACATGTTAAAATTTCTGGTATATGCAGAAAAACTTTTAAGTGATTCTCAGTAAATAATGGAAAATAATTTGACAAAAGGAATCATCATATTGTTTGCCATCATTAAGAAAACATTCAGTTAAATTTAGTTGGTACAATTTCTTGTAATACCATAAAGAAGTTCATGCTCAGATGAAAAGTAGACATTTTAATGTCATATATACAGGAGATAGATCATATATTTACACTTGGTAGAGGTGGAATGCTGACACAAGCCAAACTAATAGATATGTCAATGGTGAATAAAACTACAGTGTAGTTACAGAAACGAAGCAAGTATTCAAAAAATCTTCCAATAGATATGTCAATGGTGAGTAAAACTACAATGTAGTTACAGAAATGAAGCAAATATTCAGAAAATCTTCCAATAGATATGTCAGTGGTGAGTAAAACTACAGTGTAGTTACAGAAATAAAGCAAATGTTTAGAGAATCTTCTACTTATACTTTGTTTTCCACGGCATAACATGGTTAGCAATAACTGTACTTACAATCCATAGCAAGGGAAAACCAGTTGGAGTAAACAACAGATGGCATACAACCCTTCATTAAAAGCCACACACACAAGCTTTAATCTTGGACGATTGGAAAGTAGAAAGTAGGTTAAAAAAAATGAATAAATCTTGCTCCTCCTGATAGACCTGGCAAACAATTTGGGTTGAACGAGTCGGGTCAACCCTAACCCAAGTTTGCTAGCCCCACTCCTAACTCGACATGTTTTAAAAATGGGTTGGAAACATTCAACCTGCACCAGTGGTGGTTCAACCCGACCCAACAGGCCTAACCCGAATTTATTGCACGTTGGGTCGGCTTGACCCAACCTAACCTATTTAATTCCATTTTTTGCATGTAATCCAACTCATTTTGTGTAGTCAAATTACATTTCTAAAGCTTTTCTTTGGTCTAAATTTGTTTTTTTAGAAGTCTAAATTCATTTCAAGTATTGCATTGAGCATGAATTTATAATTTACCAAATTTTAAGGTGTGAAAAATGGAGCCAAAATCCATGAACAATTTCTAACCCATATTTAGTGAGACAATCCCTTCCCAATTTTTTTTTCAAATTTATAATGTCATATTTGAACAAGAGTATAAGACTCATCAATGCTATTGTATTCCACTGATACACATATTTTAATAGTAAATTTTTATGCTTAACTACCCAACATAAAAACAAAAGACACAAACTATTGTAAATATTTCAAGTGCAAAAACATCATATTGTCAAATAAGCAAATAAGTTTCATATTCTAAGTATCAAAATATTTAACCATACAACATAAAAATAAAAGAGACAAACTATTGTATAACTCCTCTGCATAAAATTAAAAATTGCACAGTTTATGGTTTATAAAAATAAGAAAAATCACATGAAAATTACAAAGTCATGATAAATTAGTAAAACCTAAAAAGGTCAATCGGGTTAAGCGGGGTCAACCCTAACCCATGGCCAACCCGTATTTAAAACGGGTCGGGTTAGACGGGTCAAGCAGGGCCGGATTGGCGGGTCGGGCCTAGTTTTGCCAGCTGTACTCCTCCATCCCATAAAATTACATAAATGATATCAACAAACTCATTGGTGACCATCAACAGAGTTAAATAAAAGATGAAATGATTATTAAATGATAGACATTTATTATATATAGAAATGAAATGAAATATATTTTAATTTTTAGGATTGAGTGAAACTAGAAAGTAATAAGATGTACTAAAAAGGGGAAAATAGGCACAAAAAACTTAGTTGTAATCTTCAACGTTGTTGCACAATAGTGTGTAGGGTATTTCCTCACTATGGAAGAGGTGAAGATAGGATATAAGATACTCATGTGACATGTTACTAACTTGAGCATTTTAAAACCTCACTGTATCATACATTTTCTAATTAGCTAATTGAAATAAGTAAATGAACCATAGTCTCAAAACAGAACCAAGTCTAAAATATCAGTATCACTCTTGTCAAGCTATTGTACTTTTTCTTATTAACTAGTTGAAATATGTATATAAACCCTAGTCTCAAAACAGAACCGAGTCTAAAATAACAGTATCACTCTTGTCAAAATTGAGTAATATTTTTTATGAGTTCTTTTTAAGAACCAAGAAAATATGTGGCTATTAAAATAATCTTCAACTGTGTTATTTGCTTAGAAAACATGGGGTACCTCATGAATCCTTCAAGCTCTAAACATATACATGAAAGGTAAAGATTGCTTTGTTCAGTGAACCTGCTACCATTTCAAAGAAAAAAGAAACATGAAAGTAGAAGTATCTACTTGAATCGTATTTCTAAAGATAATTGATTCTAGGGGCAACAGTAGGCTTTTGTTTAAGCAAATGTGTGTATGTAATATTGTCATTATTTATGTTGAATGATTTTAAGTTTTTATATCATAAATATCATGAGAAATCTAAATTACTGTAACCTAGATCACACTTTATAGGGAAGCATGCAATCGGGGTGCCCTTGATTTGATCTACCCTTCATACATAAAAGCAATGAGACAGATCATAAAGTCATAGGCCAATTTGATCTGGCCAAAAGTATAACTCTATAATGGACAGGTAACTTAGTCGGGAGCAAACTTATATATATCATGCTGATGAGGCACACCTACATCACACCCAACCTCCGATCTACTTTATCACCATCAATTGTAACCTCCAATCAATTATTTTCAATTATTTTTCTCATGGAAAATATACAACTCATCATTAAAGGTAGGGATTTGAAAATTTTTTCATTATAACATAACAACATACAACTACTATGCATAAGGATCTTCATAAACAACCAAGATTGAATCCAAAAAAAAAAAAAAACAAAAAAAGAAATTATGAAAAGGCATGATTTTGATATAACAGATGAGAAAAAAAAATAGTTTGATTTGGTACCTCTGTTGAAACAGGGGTTCTCTGTTGAAGATGGCTAGTCTATGCCCACCAAGCTTTGGTGGATGATGAAGACCAAAGAGACAATCTCTGTTACAATGAAGTGGAATGCAAATAGCATCTACATTGTTGGATTTTGAGACCACAATGATAGCTTGGCAGTGACCTTTGGCGATGATGAAAAAGATGTTAAAGCAAGTGAAAGAGATAGAGAGGGGAGAAGAGAAGATTTCTAAATGAGAAGAGAGACGATCTATTATAAAAGAATCCATAAATCTTACCGATAGAGGTTATGTAAAATTCAAGAGAGACAAAACTGAAGACAAATGAAGTTGAAGTTGGATTCAATTGGTACAAATTAAGATGATGGTAAAGGTTTTTCTTTTACAAATCAATGTACTAATGTAATTTTAGGTTTTTTTTTTTCATGTAGATTG
Source organism: Sextonia rubra (assembly GCA_037013555.1). Taxonomy (NCBI): domain Eukaryota; kingdom Viridiplantae; phylum Streptophyta; class Magnoliopsida; order Laurales; family Lauraceae; genus Sextonia; species Sextonia rubra. The sequence continues at coordinate 7,745,041 of JASUAD010000007.1, read as the reverse complement.
TATATCTAGAAAGTTTTGTCCATGAATTGCTGAAACAAGAGATTGTAAGGATTTTGTATGTTGGCTAATTTATGGATTGGACAAAACTCTAGATCTATTAAGTTGTAATTTTAAATTTATTTTAGAATGGACTATAGTTTGTATCGCCGAAAGAGCTTAAGAGAAGAAAATGCAAAAAATAGAAGAAATTTGAAAATGGCACCTGCTCAAGTTGTTTCTTATTTGTGCCAGAGTTGCCCATTTTGTTCATACTTGGACTCTAACACTAAGGCACAAATTGAGGGCAATAAAAAGGGTATTTCTCTCAACCCTAAAGTATCCATCTTCATAATTTGAGTTGAGATTTCACGTTGGAGATTCCATCTAGAGCTTCTATTAGAGTGTTGTGCTGAGTTCAAGCTCTAGATCTATCGCTTCTACATCTTCGTAGGACATTACTGTCTCTCGCTAAAGAGATTCGTTTGAGATGGTGATCAAAGCACTAATAGCGTGATACCAAGGGCCTACGTGTCAAGGGAATCTAGCAAAAACAACTACAACACCTTGTGTCGAGGTATTATTGTAGGTTGTGAGTATATTTTGTAACTATAGAAGTTAGTGTTTGACTAGTCCACTTTAAGCTCATGGTTTTTTCCCGTTTAGGTTTCCACGTTAAATGTTGTGTAGTCTTCTTTGTGTGGTTGATTACTTTTATTTTCCACTTCATAAAAGTAGTATGATTTGAACTGCAATCTAGAATAATCCCCCACGCGAATCTTTTAGGTTTGTTCCATCACTTGCTTGAATCGCAGGAGGAGAAAGTTTGAGTGCATGAGTTTCCATGAGTTTCCCAAAGAAAAGGAAAACGCCTGAAGGAGAAATGGAGGAGAAGCTGCAATGGAAGAGCCTTTGTAAGAGTCATTTTAAAACTATTGTCAAATTCCCTGGGAAGTCAAAATAGAGACCCTGATTTCTCAATTGGAAACAATCACTATCATATATAATAATTAGAGAATTGGAGCTGAATTGGACACTTTAAAATTGCAATTGAAGAATTGGAATTGAATTGGACTCTTTAAATTGCAATTAGAGAAATAATAGCCTCATTTGTATATTTTAAGAAAAAATCATTTCAACCCATTCTATCTAATTATAGTGGTGCAGTATGTGACATTCTTTCCAAGAATTTTTTTCAAAATGCCTCTACATTTTCACGAAACCTAAAAAACACCCCCGTACTTTGTGATTTTACTCAAACATCCATTGTGAAAGATTGTCCCAAATTGAATTTCTAGATTTCAGTTCAATTAATAATGGCAGAAAATAAAAGAAAAAGCAAATCAATCAACCACACAAGCAAAGAGGCAAACGATTTTTTACATGGAAACCCTATGCAGGAAAAACTACGAGTCCTCCTCAAACCAACAAAACTCAAGCACTATAAATTGAGCAATTACAAAATATACTCATAGACAGTTTCCAATCTCCTCAACTTAAGGATTGAGGTTCTTCCTACACAATTCTCAATTGTCAAAACTCCCCACCATTCATTGCTCATTGCACTTGACCAAACCAATCATCTACGGGAGAAGACAATCTTCTACAAGGATGCAAAAGCAATAGCCTCTAGCACGTAAAGCTTCAGTACAATTACTTCAATGGATACTCTAGAGAAGAAAGGGTATCTCCTATGTATATTCTCAACTTAAAAATGGAAATGGGTGTCCTAGGGTTGTGAGAGAACCCTTATTTATAACCCACAATTTGTGCATAGGAGTTAGGATTTGCATATAACATAAAATTGTAATCCCAGCAAAAAAAAGGAAACTATTTTTGCACAGGTCCATCAGTCTCTGTGCATTGCACGCTCCTAAGTGGGCAGTTGAGCGAACTTCAATTCTGACCTAGCAAAAATCATAGACCGCAGTCAAACGAGGCACTTGTCTCAATCAACCGAGCTCCATTGGAGTAGATTGGCCCTCACTCAAGCGGGCATTCAATCTCTCCTAGGATTCTCTTCCGAATTTTTACTTTTTCTTCATGACTTTACTTTAACTCTTCCAATGACAAATATCACAGTCAATTATAAAATAAATAGAAAATTATAACCCAATGGACCAAGAGTTTTGTCTAACCCATAAATTAGCCAACACTTATAATTCTAACAATCTCTCCCTTTGACAATTCATGGAAAAAACTCCATAAACATATAAATATTCTACCCAAAAGATAATCCCGAGATTACATTGAATATTTGCATTAAAAAAATTTTTTGCCTGAAACCTTCATACTCTCCCCTTTTGTCCATAATTAACAAAAACAATGATCATCATGCAACATATATATATAGATCAGGTGTCAACTCAAGCAAGTAACCAGGATAATTCATTAAAATAATTTGCTATGTACAATTCCAAAGTAACATTTAAACATATATAAACATAAACGGTCGGTTAGACTGGTATAACCCATAAAAAAAAACCCAAAATACCAAAGATACAACCTTGCCCATTAGGATGTAATCGAGCTCTTAGTTACAAAACCTGACGTCTAAACGACATGGTCTGCACGCTAAGTACTTACCAATTGCAACTCCCTTGCCACCTCCTCATGCTACTCCTTAGACAATTGTGTCAAATCCTAAACATCAAGGTGAATGGGTCAGATACAACGATCTAGCAAAAGATTAATAACACTAGACAACATACATGAAGCAATATTAAGTAATAAACATGATAATAAATTGTGTAGAAGGCATAAACAGGCTAACTAGGCATATTGTGCATAATAGCAAATCAATAAGCATGTGAGGATCATGAGTAAGAAGTAAATCATGCCGGCATACTATAAACAAGCTAGTTGACAACCCATGTAGCTAAATTCTCCATCATGGTTGTGCTGAATGATCGTGATAAGCACACATGAACACGTAATTCACTCTGGGATGCACTTCATGTCACAAGTGAGGAAAAATTTGCTCTTTGCTGCACTGCATTGCCAGAGCGAGTAAACATGAAACCATTTGCAAAGGCGTAACATATAAAAATTAAATCCAACTCTCAATTTGGCCTAACCAAAAACGGATCGAAGCTCAATGGTGCCGACACGTGGAATCAAGACAAGCTGGCTAATTGGCTTAGCATGACAAAATCCCCAAAATGAGGAACCATTCTTGCCTTATGTTTCATATCAAGCTTGTAGCATTCTTACGAATAGTCCTTCGGCGTCTTAATGGTTAAAAACCATGCAAACGGGGTCATAGCAAGCGTATCGACCATTTTCAAGGAAAAATGGTTGAAGACAGTCCTTTTACGTTGAAAACACGTCATTTACCTGATGTCAATTGAAAACAGTGTCAAAAGGAACCCTAAGTCATGTAAACCATTGGGCAGCATTCCAACATGGAATTATGTGCCCCGGAATGAGTAAAAACGTACAAGGTGGATCCAGTATCCTAGAGTGAACGTAGTGCATCAATGTACCCCTGCCAATCCTTGAAATACCCTAACGTAGGATCTCCGTAAACAAACCAAAAATGTTAAACTCTGCAGCATACATTGGTATGTGAGAGTGCAGTATATTTATAATGATTCACAAAAGATACAGAGTATATTCAAATAAGGAAAACCATCTGTTCACAAGATGTAATACAATAATTATTATATATGTTGTTGATATGAATTGAGTTGGCAAGATCAATGCTAATGTGTTGCTAACTGTGATAAGAGATTTCATGAGATTATGTAATCTCTTTGGATGTTGTGCCAATATGCCCCCTCAAGCTAGGCGGGATTGTAGTCGCGGGGAGCTTGGTAACGATATACTTGAAGCGCTGGGAGGAGAGTCCTTTGGTGAAGACATCTGCAAGTTGAGCTTGTGTTGGAACCTAGGAAGCATGGGTACTCCAAAAATACAAGCATACACGTACCGGGTACGTACCCGTACCACGTACCCGGTACGGGTACGTGTACGTGTACGGTAAAATACATACCCGGTACGGTCAATATGTACCGGGTACGGTGTTGACTTAATGGGTACGTATCCGGTACGTACCAGGTACGTACCGAGTACGTACCCATTAAAATATCCCAATATTTAAACGTTTTATATGTGTTTTAAAAGAAAAGAAAATTGGAGGGGGCAAAATGTAAATTGCATTTTATATAAAACGTTAGAAAGGGGAAAGGAGAGGCAAATCCCTAATCACCCGAATTGCAGAGGAGGAAACGAACGGGGGAAACGAGCGGGAGAAACGAGCGATAGGAAGAAGAAGAAGAAGTAGAAGCAGAAGCAGCAGAAGAAGAAGCAGCAGCAGAAGACGAAGCAGAAGCAAAAGAAGCAGCAGCAGAAGACGAAGCAGCAGCAGAAGAACCAGCAGCAGAAGCAGCAGCAGCAGAAGACGAAGCAGGAGGCTTATCCGAAAATAGAAAAAAAACAAAAAAAAACAGGAGAGGCTCGGGGGAAAAAAAACGTAGAAGAGGAGGAGGAGAAGGAGGAGGAGGACCTGCCGCTGCACGTCGGCTACTGCACAACCGCAGGTCCTCTTCCTTTCTTTCTTTCTTTTTTTTTTCTTTACCCTGCTCTGTTGCTTTGCCCGATGTTGTTGCTTTGCTGCTTCTGCTTTGCATTTGTTCTGCTGCTGTTCTGCTTTGCATGTTGTTCTGCTGCTTTGCATTTGTTCTGCTTTGCATTTGTGCTGCTTCTTTCTTTTAAATGCTCTGTTCTGCTGTGAACTCATGCTGTTGCTGTAATTTTTTCTTCCCTGATGGTTGTTGCTCTGCTACTGTAATTTTTTTCCCCTGCTCTTCTCTGCTCTGCTGATGGGTGTTTCTGCTGTTGAATTTTTTTCTCTCATGATGCCTTGTTGCTCTTCGTTTCCTTTTTTTTTTCAATGCTTTGCTATGCTCGGCTGTTGCTTTATTGTTGTATTTTCTTCTTTTTTATTTTTTCTTCTCTGCTCTACTGCTTTGCATTTGCTGTTTTTTTTTATATGCTTGGCTCTGCTGTTACTTTGCTGCTATATTTTATTTCTTTTTTTTTTTTTTTTGCTCTGTATGTCTGCTGCTTAATTTTTCTTTTCTTTTTTTTCCTGCTCTGTTGTTTTTTTTTCTGCTTTGCCGTTTGACATAGCTGTTGCTGTTGCTGTTGCTATTTTTTTTCTGCCATTGCCCTGTCGTTTGTTGTTACTGTTGTCCTTTCAATTTTTTAAGTATATTGGCTGTTTTTTAAATGTTTGGCTGTTTGATTATTTATTGATTGTTGTAGGATAAAAATGAGTTCATCAAGTAGTATGGGTTCTACTAGTGCAAGTGTAAGTGCAAGTGACACTGATGAACTTGTGGATCCTCTTTGAAATTACGTAACCATATTAGAAAGAAGGGGAGGAGGAAGTGCGAATGCAAAATGGCAATGCAATTATTGTAATGGTGATTTCAAGGGTCACACTATAGGGTCAGAACACATTTGTTGCAAATAAAAGGACAAGGAATCAGATGTTGCATTAATGCGAAGGGTGATGCTCTTCTTCAAATGAAAAGGGAAAGTGAAGAAGCTGAAAACCGGAAGAAGATGGCTAAACCCAAAAATGTTCCTTTACCACCTTCCTCTTATCCTATTAGTAGTAGGATGGCAAATACAATGGATGTTGGAAGTGGAAGTGGAGAGTTTAGATTGGAAGGATATGAGCCAAAAAAAAAGAAAGGCCATTGGAAGTACTGCCTTGGAGAAGGCATTCAATCAAGGTGCTAGGGAACATTTGCATTCTTTGATTGCTCGTATGTTCTACTCCGGTGGATTGCCTTTTCATTTGGCTCGAAATCCGTATTTTGTAGAAGCTTTTCAGTTTTCTGCAAAAAATCAAATTATTGGGTATGTACCTCCCGGTTATAATTTGTTGAGGACTTCACTACTTAAAAGAGAAAGGGCAAATGTTGAAAGATTGTTGGAGTCTTTGAAACAATCATGGAAGGAGAAGGGGGTAAGTATTGTTTCTGATGGATGGACTGATGCCCAAAGAAGGCCTCTTATCAATTTTATGGGAGCTTCGGAGGATGGAGCTATATTCTTGAAAGCGGTTAATTGTGAGGGTGAGTTCAAGGACAAGCACTACATTGCCCAATTAATGTGTCAAGTAATTGATAATGTCGGACCTCAAAATGTGATTCAAGTAATCACTGATAATGCTCCTGTTTGTAGTTCAGCTGGATCAATCATTGAGGGTAAATAATCACATATTTTTTGGACACCATGTGTAGTTCATACCCTTAATCTTGCTCTTAAGAATATTTGTTCTGCAAAGCAAACTGGAGTTGCTGCCTATGCTTATGATGAATGCCATTGGATTACTCATGTTGTTAATGATGTGATGTTCATGAAAAATTTTATTGTGAACCATTCAATGAGATTGTCAATTTTTAATGACTTTGTGCCTATGAAGTTGCTTACTGTAGCAGAGACGCGCTTTGCATCTGCTATTGTTATGCTAAAAAGGTTCAATCTTTTCAAGCGTGGCCTTCAGACAATGGTTATTAGTGACAAATGGAATCGTTATAAGGATGATGATGTTGGTAAGGCAACATTTGTGAAGGAAAATGTGTTGAGTGACATCTTCTGGGATAAGATAGCTTACATATTATCTTTCACATTGCCTATCTATGAGAATTCATGTTTGGGAATTCTCATAGATAGGCAATGTGAAAATGAGAATGCTTAGGTGGATGTGTGGTAAAACTAGGAAAGATAAAATTAAAAATGAGCACTTTCGAGAACATTTAGGGGTAGCACCAATAGGAGATAAGATTAGAGAAACTCGTTTAAGATGGTTTGGGCATGTTGAGCGTAGGCCAGTAATGGCACCGGTGAGAAAAAGTTTGGATATACAGGTAGAGGGTCCATCAAGAGGTAGAGGTAGGCCGAAGAAAACATGGATGGAAGTCATTAATTCAGATTTGAAGAAGTTGCACTTATCGAAAGATTTAGCTCAAAATAGAACGGAATGGAAAAATAGAATTCATGTAGCCGACCCCAACATGGTTGGGATAAGGCTTTGATGATGATGATTGCCTATGTATGAGATGATTAGAGTTTGTGATACTAATAGGCCATGTTTGCACTTAGTTTATGAGATGTGGGATACAATGATTGAAAAGGTGAAGGCAGCCATTTATAGGCATGAAGGGAAGCTGGAAAATGAGGAGTCCAATTTTTATTCTGTAGTGCACCAAATACTTATTGAAAGGTGGACCAAAAGTAGCACACCACTTCATTGCCTTGCACATTCATTGAATCCTAGGTACATACAACCCAATACTTTTTGTATTTGGTTATTTCTTTTAATATGATATAAAATTCATAATTTACTTATACTTTCATCTTTCTATTATTTAGGTATTATAGTGCAACGTGGCTTGATGAAAATCCCAATCGTGTTCCTCCTCACAAGGATGAAGAGATCTCAAATATGAGAACAATATGCCTCAAGAAATACTTTCCAGAGCTGGAGGATAGAAGGATTGTTACAACAGAATATGCCAAGTTTTCAGGTTCTTCGGAAAGTTTTGGGGAATTTGATTCAAAATTTAATAAAGGAGTAATGAAACCAATTATTTGGTGGTATGCACATGGGTCTTCTGCACCAACTCTCCAATCTTTAGCATTGAAATTACTTAGTCAGCCATGTTCCTCATCATGTTGTGAAAGGAATTGGAGCACCTACTCTTTCATTCACTCCATTAGAAGGAACAAAATGACACCAGACCGTTGTGAAGACTTGGTCTTTGTGCATAACAATATTCGTCTCCTATCAAGGAGGAGTCAACAATACATAGAAGGAGAGACCAAGCTCTGGGACATTAGTGGAGATACATTTGATTTATTAGAGGGTGCTGGTTTACTTGAAGTTGCAGATCTTTCACTTGATGAGCCTGACATGGAAGCTAGATTAGTTGATGATGAAGGCGATGCAGCTCAAGTTGATGGATGACTTTGTTTTCAATGCTTTGTTTTATTGTTTTTGTTGTAATCTTGGTGTTTGCATGGCTCTTGACTTTTGTTATAATGATAGACATTAAACTCGATAGTTTGTATGTTGACTTTATAATGATATTAAGTAATTTGTTGGCTTATTGCATGTAAAAGTTTTAATTTATTTTAAAATTTTAATTATTAGCTTATTGTATTATTAAAATTTTAAAAAATATAATTTTTAATGGACGTACTCCAGCCGTACCCGTACCCTATTTTTTAAGGATTTTGCCGTACCGGCGTACCCATACCGTACCGTACCCGCACCGGTACCCATACCGGTACCTGTGCTTCCTAGGTTGGAACATAATAAACATCAACATCTTTACAAACCACTTCTTCCCGGATAAAATGATAATCAATCTCCACATGCTTGGTGCGAGCATGGAACACAGGATTGGCCGCAAAAGCCACTGCACTGATACGGTCACACCAGATAACAAAAGGTGAGTGAATGTAGATAAAGAGATCTTTAAGAAGAGTTTGAATTCAAGTAATATCAACTGCTGTCGGCAAGACATCGATATTCAGCTTCAGTGCTTGATTGAGCTATAGTGGTTTGCTTTTTGGCACTCCATAAAATAAAGTTTTTGCCAAGAAAAATGCAAAATCCATTTGTTGATCTTCTATCATCAGGGCATCCAACCATGGATAAAAAAATCGGCCGATACCGGTTCGTATCAGCCGATACCGATCCGATAATTTACTGTGTATCAGTCTCGGAAATAGTCTCGCAAAATATCGCCAAAATATTGCGATATATCGGCTGATATTTCAAAATATCGGCAGAACTGATATATCGGCCGATATTTTCAGAATATTGGCCAATATTATATATAAAGCCTCAAACCTTAATTTTTTCCATCTTTCTCCCCCTCTTCTCATCCTCCCCTACCCAAAGACGGCCAACTTGCTGCTCCTCCTCCATTAACTTCCAAAAGCATCACAAAATCAATTTTTTTTGGTGGATTTGGCTTATAAAAGTAAAGAAAATACATTTATAAGGTAAGTATATTAAATTTCTTTTATTTTTTTTTAAATATTTGTTTAGTAGGAGCTTAGAAGTGATCCATGATGATGATTCCACTTATTTTATGTTATAGATTTACATATTGTGATTTATAAGTGTGGATCTATTATTTGTTTTTTTTTAATATTAAGATTTTAACTTTTGTTAAGATTTAGAGTCTTTGAATGTTAAGTATTATTTTAAAATTTATTAGTATGCAAAAACATGATTTTATGAAGCAAGTTTGATAGATTTAGTAGTAGAAGACATAGAACTACAAGATGTGGACATTTTATGTTTATTTATTTTTGGATTTTTAAATATTTTAATATTAAAATAAGATTTTTTGAGGATTTAATCACAAATTTGTTATTTTATTGTGTACTTCATGTATGATATGAATATGGTAAGTTTTCATTTTTTCAAAATATTATGCAAATAGTTTTATATTTTTAAATTTTATTTTCTTGTATGAAATAATAATTTAATATTTAAAATGAATATTTTGAGGATTTCACTATAATTTTTTTAAATTAAGCATAATCTTTGTCAACTTCATGTAGGATTACTTTTTTTTATTGTTCTTTAATGTAATTAGTTTTATATTTTTTAATTTACTTTTGGATTTTTTATTAATTTTATATTAAACTATTATATATTTATATTTTCACTATAAGTATGATTTCCTAATTTTATATAATCATTGTATACTTCACATATGCTAATTTTTTTGTGGTTGTCTCATCATTTATGTGAATATGTAACATGTCAATGTTTCTGAATTTATTTTTGGATTGTTAAAACATGGAATTAGAAAATTAAATAATTAATGTATCATTTAAAATGTGCCCTCTTGAGATTCCAATTGCTTTTATATGAATGTATTAATTTCTCTGTTTTTATTATATTTTGGATCTTAATTTAAATGTTAAAAATTGTGCCAATGTGTTCTTTTGTTTTGAAGAAGCTAGATTAAAATAGTACGTGACATTGATCCAGCATAGAACCATTGTGAAAAAGCTGGAAGTAAACATAAGATTAAATGTAATTATTGCCAAAAATTTATAAATTGAGGGATAACTAGATTGAAGCAACACTTGTCTCATAGGCAAGGCCAAGCAGCAAAGTGTCCTCAAGTACTACCTAATGTGAAAAAAGAAATGCAAGAGTTGTTGGATGCAGGAAAACAGAAAAAGGTAGTCAGAGAGAAAAGAAGAGAGGAGGAATTTGAAGCATATAGGGAAGAAGTTTTTGGGTCTAGAGAGAGAGATTATTTCCTCCAATGATGATGAGGATTCAAATTTAAGCAGGGCTAGAAAAGAAAGTTTGAGGTCACTTCAGAAGGAAGAGGAAACAAGAAGAATGCAGTATGAGGCAGCTATGAGAGGTGGCCAATATGATGAGGGTGGCTCATCTGGATCTAGGGGAGGGGGTTTGCGTCGAGCAATTAGTCAAAGACAACTCCGCCCAGTAGATATTGAGGACGATGATGAACCTCCTACACAGGCACCTCGTAGGCCAAGTGTAGTGGGTCCAACGGACCCATTTGCATATAGAAAACCAACAGCCAAGCAACCCAGCATTGTAAAAGCATTGAAGGAAAATTTTAATAAAGCAAGAGATAATTTGATAAGAGCTACTGAAAAGTTATTTTTAGATGCAGTCATTCCACCACATAAAGCAAACTCTCCTTATTTTACCACTATGTTAGATGCAGCAGCAGAACATGGTCCCGGTATAAAAGCACCCACCCCATATGAGATTGGTCATCTCTGTGTTAAAAAAGAATACAATGAGTTATAGCTCTGGGTGGATACTTTTTGGAGGATTTGGAGAGAAAGGGGCTGCACACTAATGTGTAATGGGTGGATAACTCTCACAAAACATCATCTCTTGAATTTTCTAATTTATTGCCCTTTGGGAACAGTTTTTATCAAATCAATTGATGCAACTGATTATGTTCAAGATGCTAGATACATCAATAAGTTGTTTAATGAAGTGATTAATGATATTGGGGCATATTGTGTAGTTCAAGTTATCACCGATAATGCTGCAAACATGAAAAAAGCAGGACTGATGCTTATGCAGCAGAGGCCAAATATTTTTTTGTCACCATGTGCAACACATTGCATAGATTTAATGCTTGAAGAAATTTACAAAAGAAAAGTCATGAAACAAGTGATTGAAAAGATGAAGAAAATCACTAATTTTTTCTACAAGCCTTGTAGACTTGTTTCAATGATGAAGAAATTTACAAACAATCATAAACTACTACGGCCTAGCATTACTCGATTTGCCACCCATTTTATAGCCATCGAGAGTATTTACAAGTATAGAGGAGGGCTTCTCCAACTCATCAAATCAGATGAATGGCTGAATTCTAAGTGGGAAAAGCGGCCAACTCCCCTAGCAGAAGAAGTATGCAAGACCATTGAGTCCAATAAGATTTGGCTTCATGTTAAAAATTGCTTAAATGTTCTTGAGCCTCTAATAAAAGTTCTTCAATTGGTTGATGGTGATGATAAGCCAACTATGGGCTTCTTACATGAGGCCATGGAGAGAGCAAAGATGGCTATTAGAACAAATTGTAGATATTATAATAAACATTGGAAAATCATCGACACCCGTTGGGAGCGACGGAGCGTCGATTGCATCATGACTTACACACTGCTGGTAAGTGGAGACTGATTTCTTATTGACTTTCATTATTATATTAAATTCTTTTTAATACATTACTCACTTAAATTTTTGCATTTAATAGGTTACTTTCTCAATCCACAATTTCAATATGAATCTTTGGATCGAAATATAACTGATGAAATTCGAGTGAGCATAAAAAATGTTATTGAAAGACTAGCAAATGACGCCGATGAAGATATTAAGGCAACAAACCAAGTAAATAAATTAAAAAGTAAAGATCTTATATAATGTATTTTGTCTTCTTCAATTTAATATATATCATTATTCATTCATAAGTCATAATAGTTGATATTGATAATTCTTTTTCTTCTTTAATGCCATTAGATCGATGAATATAATGAAGGTACAGGAAGTTTTGGCACCACTATTGCTCGAAGAGCTATCACGCAGACATATCCTAGTAAGGATTATATAATATAAATAGTAAATTATATTTTCATTATTCAAAAATTCAAAAATTGAATGTTTAATCTTATTTTCTTTTATTTTCAGCTGAATGGTGGTTAAATTATGAGAGAGTGCTCCAGCATTAAGGACGATCGCAATTAAAGTTCTTAGTCAAACTACATCTTCGTCAAATTGCGAAAGAAATTGGAGCACCTTTGCTTTTATTCATACAAAAGTAAGGAATAAAATCACGATGGATAATTTGAACAAACTGGTCTACATTCACTATAACCTCAAGCTCCTCAGTCAAAATCGAAGAAGAAGAGCATTCGAGGATCAACAAGATTACTTCTGCCCAATTAATTTAGACTATATATTTTCAGCAAAAGATGATTTGTTAGGTGAGTGGCTAGAGGAGGCAAAAAAGCCATTATTAGATGGAGATCCAGAGCTAGCATAAATGGTTGAGGACTTGACTAGGAAGAAATTTGAGCCAATGAAAGCCTCTGAAAGATTACAAGAGATTAATTTGACACAACAACAGAGGGGTACTACAATTGATCCTACAGAAGTAAGAGGAAAGGAGGTGGGTGAGGAGAGTGAGTCAAGTATCTCTACATCTTCCTCATCAGCAGGAATTCCTCTTAATTCTCCTAGGACTGGCGGTCACTATGAAGATAATGAGCCACCAATGTATGAGACAGTTAAGCATTTTCCTGGTGCTGCAGACTTAGATCCCCATCGTGGTTATGTAAGATATGTCTCACAAAATGAGACAGAGATTGGTAGTAGCATCGGTCAAGGAGGAGGAGAAGGTACTTCTACAGGCAATGTTGGACAACAGCAGGCTAGGTATGGTCTGTATGGATACAGCCCTCATTAGCCAACTCAACTGCCTCTAGTTCCACCGTTACAACCGTGGTATGAGCAAGGACAAGGAATGATTCAACGTGAACCCCAACAAGCTATTTTTATTCCTCATGAATTTTTTAATTTAAATTTGGGCTCCAGTCATCTCAATCTACTGAAGATAGCTCATCATATTATGAAGGGATCTTCGCTCCTCAGCAACAATATCAATATGGCCAAGGGTATAGGAGTGCAATGGAAGAGTTTGGATCATATTATTATAACCCATACCAAAGAAAAAGAAATGATGATGATGATGATATCGAACCTAGAAGACACTCCACTTGGAATTAGGGTATGTATTCATTCTCTCCAATTGCTTTATGATTTATTTTATTGTCATTATGTCATATGCTACGTTAATATTCATGTTCTTGAATTTTACAACTTGCTTGATAATTGAGTGATGAATTGATGATTGATGAATGATGAATGATGACTGATAAATAATGATTTATATACTATATAAGATACAAGTACAACTTACAATTGTACAACCACTATATATAAATTAAAAATGAGTTGTATTCTCTAAAATTTCACACTAATAGATAGTTCATATTTCATAAATCATAATTATGGTTTTTATTAAAAAAAATCACAATTTCAGACAAGATAGCGATACTGGATATCATAACTTAGGGAGACCAATATTTTGATTTATATGTATTACTAATGAAAAAAAAACATTGTTTTTCACCATTTTCTACTATTTTGGATTTTTTGGATATTTTTCAATTTTTTTTGGATTAAAAAAAAATTCACACTGCGATGACCACGACGAACCACGAACCGCGACCGATACTGATACCGTATCGGTTTTTTGGACCGACCGATACTGCAACTGATACCGTGATTTTTATTCATGCAGCCAACCCAATTTGAATCAGAATAAGCTTGTATACTTAATGGCACTCCAGTCGCAACACGAATGCCGGTCATCAAGTGTGGGTAGCTAGACTTCCGAAACTAATCGTCCCATCTAAGTTTGAGTATGGAGAGGGTGAGGGGGTAGCTAGCGTGCACACGTGTGACACGAGTACAGTTCGAACTAAACGGATAATAGAGACTTGAAATGAGTAAAGAACACAACCTAGCATTTTATTAAGGTCCATGGGTTGTTTTTGGCATGGTGGAGTGCTCACATAACGCACTTACACTCATTTAAGGTCCAAATGTCATAATTTATATCACATTGGTGTTCAATCATGTAAAGACATCCTTAATCGTAAAATGGTCTACATTCGGTTCAGAAACACTCCCCCCGCAGCTCCGAACAAACCTAAGGGTGCTACATGTTCCAAACTAATCAAATTTGAAGTTCGGATTAAGGTCTCAGTGAGTTCAGATTAAGTAACTAATAAGCAGTCCTAAGATAAGTGATTCTAACGTATAGAATCACATCCTTTTAACCCCCAGTCGGTATATTGAGGGAGGAATTTGATTGCCTTATTTAATGTCTTAAACATTCAAGAAAAAGCCTTCAAAAGTTCAGAGAAAACAAGCGAAAGAAAGGGGCAAAAAGGCCCCGAACCAGGCCGGCCGGTCATTGGCCTGGGCACTGACCGATCACTGCAGGGGTGCAGTGACTGGTAGCCGGTCACTAGGACCTCACTATAGTGTGCGGCACTGAGTCCTAGTGCATTCTCCTTTTTGGGCAATGTGTTTGTGCCCAAATTTTCCCCATTTTTTAAGACCTCTTGGCACACCACTTGGCCTTTCTTTAGAGCATTAAGAAACTGTATTAAGGCTCTAATTTAGACTTCAAAACCACCACATTTGATTGATCCAAAACAATTAATAAAATGAGGGAAAAGCTAAGAAAAACATGACTAGTATATGTGAATCATGAAATAACCATGCAACACATCCTGATAGTTAGATTAATCACTTGCCACAAGTTTATTGGGTCCAAAAGAAGCCTCTAATACCATTCAATCAGCTGAAACCAACCTAAGCATAAAAATGCCCAAAACAGCCCATAAATGCAAGGAAAATGGAAAAACCAAGAATGACTTGGAGATAATCTTTGCAGGTCAAAATGAAGACTCATTAGAGAATACTTTGCTCAAATGTAACAGAAAGGAAGGAAGATCTTGCCTCTAAAAACAATAACCAGCAAGAAATTCACAACTGGAGGGGCTGCCTTAGATGAAATTGCTTGAAAATGGCGTCTCTGGAATGAGAAGATCGAGAGGAAGAAGAAGATGAGATGAGCTCTTGGCTTTCGTGGAGTTGGGAGGGGGAAATGGAAGGCAGAAAAGGAGCAAGGGAAAGAGGGAAAGCTGTCGTTGCAGCTGGGTTCATTTCAGCTGAAGGCCGAGAGATAAGGAAGGACCGGGCCTTTTACAGTAAGTGGAAGTGGATGCTACAACTTGAAGATCTTGTCGGGGCCTTATCATGAGATATAGAGCTCGAAATGCCATGCCGTAAAAGAGGTAAAAGTCCAATAAATTAAATTAGTTTTTCAATGAGCCCAATATCAACGAAGTTCGGAGAAGTTGGGAATTTTGACAAGATTTTGGGGTTTTTACCTATTTTGACTTTGGCGATCGAATTTCAATGAAACAATAGGTGAAACGACTTTAAATGAAATTGAACAAAACACAAAACTTGTAGAACATAATTTTATCTAGGAAATGTAGTCAAAACCAGAATTTTTAACATTTTCATACACCTCCTATATTTTTTTTTGAATTATAAATTGACCCTAAAATTATTTGACTTGGCCTAAACACACTCCAAACTTTCTAAAGCTATTCAAATGCATTTTAACCCCACAACTAAGTTGGTCCACATCTAAATCACCCATAAAAATCAATAATCATGATTGATTACCCTCAATCACCCTTAATTAAGCCTAACTACATCTAATTTTGGGTCGAGTCTTTACAACCCGTATAGAGTCTTTCATTTTTATATTCAATTCCATAAGGAATGATTAGAGATCATAAATGATATCTCTTTTTTTTTATTTTTTTATCCTCAATTTAGATTATGAGATAAAGGGCAGGATAGTATGCATATAGGACTTTTCCCTTATCCATTCATTTCTGCTTATACAAATATTTGAGATGAATGAACACAGAAGCAGGAAAACAAAGAGTTTTCTTTATTGCACAGAGCACAGATCAAGTTGACACATGTTGGCCCTTTACTAACCTCATCATCAAACCATTCTATAGATAAAAACTCACAAACTTTTAACTTAAGGCTTTAACTTTGATGAATGTCATGGGTATAGGACCAAGTGTTAAAATTCAACCATTCAAAGTAAATTTTTTTCAAATACATAAGACAACCCAAAATTTTGTCTGTATCAGAGATAGTCCCACTGTTGGATTAATTGTTTGATGAAAAATATGATAATGAATATCCATATAAGATTTATTTCTTTTTGTCAAAGTGTATAGTTTGACGGTGGAAATAATCTAGATTGAGGAAAATTTTAAGGATATCCAATAAGTACTAAGGATGTCTGTCATAATGACTATGATTTTAGCTAACAGAGAAGGCTCGTGCTAAGCCCGAATCCCACAAAAAAAAGATTTTGAAAATATAAGGATAAAAATATAAAGAAAATTTCAAAGTATCAAAAAAATAGATAAAAACACGAAACAAACTATGAATAAAATAAAAATATCTTAAATCAGAAGGTAAAGCTAGAACGACTTAAAAAAAACATTTAAAAAGTAATAGAAAAATAAATACTATATAGAAAATAAATTTTGTAAATGATATGCTAAAAAGACCCAATTTACTAAATTGGGTCTTATTCATAACAGACCGTTCGGCCTTATCCCTTTAATTCATTTCAAACTCCTCTTTCACTAAGGCCTCGTGCAATTTCTCCTCTTATTTGGCCATGGCTTCACATATAAGAGAAGAATCCCTAGTATTTGATTAATATATAACAAACAATAGGAAAAACCCAGGGCAATAGAACCCAAATCTAAAAGATTTTAATTGGTTTCTAAAATCCAAATTGAATGAACATCAAGACAAATCAACAAAATAGGTAGCAACCCACTGAAGATTAAGACATATAAAATCAAAGTCCATTATGATTTACTAATCTGAAGTTAAAAGAGATAGAACCAAAACAATCAATCAATAAAGAAAGGAACTTTTTTGAAATCAATCAAAAACGGATCGGGTCAGCGGGTTTTCTCATCAAAAATTTAGAAAAATAAAAATAAAAGTAAAAAACAACCGTTATCTTTTAACATCATTATATTTGACAATGTTCTCACATGTTGAAATCGGGTCCTAGATCGATGGAGAGAGCTATGATAAGGCATGCATATTATTCGTGTTTTTCAGCCATTATAGGAATTGTAGAATTTTGCACTTTATAAAACAAATAGGAAGAGTAGGAGTTGAAGGGGTACATCACCTTCATGTTTGAATTGGAATGAAGAGGCAATGAAGAGGTTTTAGTGAAAACAAAACTGTTTTTATTAATGAGTCATTAGTAGGGAATTAGTTGGGCCACTAAAGTATTCTTATTAATGGGGCCTTAGTGGGGCATTAGTAGGGCTAATATTAGTAGGAGATCAAAAATTGTAGATGATTCAAAATCAAATATGAAATTGGCACGAAATTGACAATTGGATTCAACTGGCTTAATATATTATAATGGTTAGCTCATTCCATGACGAAAATATGTTATGTAGAAATGGAGCTCCTCATTTGAATAGTCTAGAATTCCAGATTGAGATGAGGCCAGTAGGCAATGTTTGCAGTGGATGAATTGCAATCAGTTTAGATTTATGCAAGGACAACTTCCAATATGATACAATAAACAAAATCAATGATAGTTTACATTTAAAAGCAATCAACATTAAGAAGGCATATAAACATGCCACTTCGGAGCCTTTTCATAGTACAAGAAGGTTTAAAAATATCAGTGTAAAGCATTATGAATGGAGAATCTATTACAAGAGAAGGAGTGAAAGGGCTTTCAATCCTCTACAATAAATCCCAAGAAATCAATGATTTGTAACACGTCATCCCATTTGATCTTTTCCTCTCCTTTTGAATAATCTTGATTTGATCAAATAGACAAATAGAAAACAAAATTTGCAAAGAAAATATAGATTGGGAAAAATGTTCAAAGAAAAAAACCTCAACATATTAACTAAAAGAAAGTCTTACATTTTGAAAACAATAAACGTAAGTTCTAACAACACCATTTACGTGATAATTTTGATCAATAATGTATGTTTTATGACTTTTGAGTTGAGCACTTATTATAAATGGTTAAGGTCGACATCGCTTATTAAAGTGATCTACAAAATGCACCAGTAACACAAAGCCAAATGATAGGCATTTGAGTTAGTGTCCCATGTAATGTACAATCAAGATCAAGACAAATGGCTGGGGCAATCATTGTTGCGAGAATATAAAATCATCTAATATTAATTAGACATTCACCAAAGCTCAAGCAAATCATCATCATCATAGGTGTGGTTGACAATAGATATCGGTTGGAAGTGGTTCATTTTTTAAAGCACAATATCATAGATTGACATGTTATACAACCAATAGAAACAAATAACTATGTAGAGAAAGTGTACGATGAGAAGATGGTGTATATAATTGCCAAAATGGCAAGAAGGTGGCATTGATCCATACCTCATTAGAAATAGATACCACCACATAGATGAAATCAATAGGAAAGAGAAATGATATATCATAGATAAACGACTCAGATGCATTAGAGCAGACGAACGGCAATCACTTTACACCAAGGTGTTGCTCCTTATTGGACCGATGCAAATTAGACATAGCCCAATAGCCCACCTATTCCTAGTGTAATCTCAAAGTCTACTCGTTTCTTGCAGCCAGCTACAAAAAGCTTTGAACCGCTTGCTACAGCAGCTGGGTATTTCGAGTCTTGAGTCTCACCAAATAGATTCAAATGCCATTGTGGTCAGCAATCTACTTTGGTCTGAACGAGATAGTGAATAAAAGAAAAAGAGATGCTCCAAAATGTCTGGTTCCGGCAACTTAGGTTTGTTGCGATCGCTCGGTCATGGAGAGAGATTGAGAAGCTTAAAAGGAAACAATAAAATGAGATTTAAACCCTGTCATTAAAAAAGAGGCGTTTCAGCAATTCAATTATTTTATGATGAGAGGCATTGCGATATTAAATGAAATATTATCCCAACAAAGATAATAAAGAAGAGATGTTAAGATTAATGTGGCTTAGAAATGTGGAGAAAGAGGAGGCAATAAGAAGGTGGAAAGCCATCCCAAAGGAAGGTCAAAATTTTAGAGTTAATGGAGGGGGAATGTAAACTTAGGTGAGAGGTATATAGAGGGGTCAAAAGAAATTAGGAAAAGTCAAAAAAAGCCCTTCTCAATTGAAACTTTTTATAAATTGAGTTTGATTTCTCAATTGAAATCAACCAGCTTAATATATTATAATAGGTGGATTGTGGTGTTCTTCTTTATTTACCTCAGAATTTATAAAAATCAAAGCCATAAAAAACAAAAAAGAAGAAGAAGAAGAAGAAATAACTACAGTAGTCAATTAAAGTGGTTAGTTGGGTTCACTTGAATTGCCCCACAACATAAGATAGGTTTAGGTGGGCCAACCCAACCCGACCGTATGCAAGTGCAAGCTGAAGAATCCCAGCCCATTTTGAAAATGGGTTGGGTGCAGGTTGAGGGTGCAAAAACCGAACCCATTGCTGACCTAACCTATTTGCCACCCCTACTATAAATACAACATTTGCACAAATTAGCAACAAGAATATATAAAAACAATGGCATGGAATCAGTCTATAAAGACTTGTATATCAATAACCATGGTAGCATATGCCAATGCCACTTTCTAGGAATACACACTATATTTTGGGCAATGTAAATGCCCCTTTATAGGACTACAAATGAGATTTTGTGATCTGCTACTACCAATAGGTTTTTATATAAGCTGATTCCAACTCCAGTTTGTAAGAATACAAAATACACGTTGGACAATGACAATGTCCTTTGTATAAGAGCTAATGGCAATGGCCATTTGTATGATTACAAAAAAACACAATGCCATTGCCCATTTGTATGCCTACAAAAACAACCCAATGCCAATGCCCATTTTTATGTCTATAAAAACAACCCAATGCCAATGCCCATATTTAATATTTGTTTTACACTTAACACATGAATGAGTGTAAGCTAATGTACATGCTTGTTATCCTACAAAAGAACCACTTCGACAATAAAGAAAGGAAAATGACTCTACCAAACTCTTTAATGTAGTAAACAAATATTAATCAAACAATACATGGGGATCACAATAGAGTTCATTTTTCAAGGTTTAGTTCAAATAGGGTTTAGCTTGCAAAAATAAATCCATGGAAATCAATTTTTAGATTTACACAGATAAATAAAAGATATAGTGGGCCACCTACCTCTTTATTGGAGCCCACCTTCCTCTTCAATAGAGTAATCAAAGGAAAAAAAATCCAAAAAAGTTATTTTGAGATGAAGCTGTTTTAGTGAATATATTTTGAAGTGAAATAAATGACAAAGAATAAACTAGAACTCGAGATGGATTTGTAGGGTAGCAGAGGAATAAGCAGCGATATCTATGACGAATAAAAAAGTGCCAAAAAAAATGCAAAGTGTGGTGGGTGGACCAGTCTGGTTATTAATAATAAAAATTAGATCCTTTTTATTCCACAAAGAGTCTAAGGAGATTTTTCTAATAAAAACCCCTAGAAACTAATAGAAATATTTAAAACATACCAATGAGTCATGATCAATGTTTTCAAAATAATGTCATAAAAAATCTCCTTTCATGAAAGTCAAAATGGAGAAACATAATATTGTTAGTTGAGAATCTACATTAGTGTAAAAACCAATAATAGTTTAAAATGAAACCATATGTAATATGATGAAAGTGAAAAGGATGTGAAAAAAAAATTAAACCAATTAGAAATATTAAAAATGTACCATGTCCAATTTGAACCTAGCTATGCCCTTTCACCCCCTCCTCTTCACTCCTTGGCCTAATTTTCTTTGCTCTAGGCCCTTCTATTCTAAAGAGAATCATGCAAGTTTTTCTATTGTTGCCAAGTATCCCACATACGGAGCACTTTGTTGTTTGTGATGAGTTTTTAGCACAATTTAGAGAAGGGCTGCCTTCGATGCGATCTTTTATTCTTTATTTCCTTGGATGTCTTGGTGGACTTTTATTGTAAGATTGATGAATATAAAAAGAATCTGGTGTTGGTGTCCAGAAATTTTGTGGGGGCATTGGATGCATAATATCATCATGGGCAGCTTTATACTTTTCAACATTATAACAGTTGTCATAGTATGATTTAAGATTTTTCTTCTCTTGATTAATGCTGCAGCAGCATGCTTGCATTGAATTCCACATAGTTGCAAACGGCCTCATTGGCAAGTCCTCTTGGTTAATTCCAAATGGTTGCCAACGGCCAAATTGACAAGTCATCTTATCCACAAGCACCTTATATCTCTCCTTATCCACAACCACTTCATATTCAAAATGTCTGGCACATTGAACTGTACAATTATGTGCCTTTTCAGTTGTCTTTATCAAGTCTAACTTAGCACAAGGCACAATGGTTATTATCTATTTAGCAGCTACATCTTCTCTTTTAGAGCTTAACCATTAGCTTAATCCAAATGGCATTGACCATATCACAAATCGGAAAATATTGTGCATCCCCAACAAAATTATTCTATAACACTGTAAAGTTGTTAGTAATCATATTGTAGTTGATATTGTCATAAAATAGGCACATGACAAATATTATGGAATCATAGCATCAACCCATTGGCGAGCTTCTGGAGATAGAGTTTCAATTTCATTCATTGTCTTAGCAAAATCATGCTTTGTAGATGCTCTAGTTGCTTTCCAAAAATAATTTCTCAAGGTTAGGCCTCGATATTTCTTTTGAAAGCTCTTATACATATGTCATACACAAAAACGATGTGAAGAATATGGAGAAACTCTCTCAACAACTAGCATCAACCAAACTTTTGCCTATCTAATATTAAAGTGAATGTTTATCTTCCCAACACAAGTTTCAAACGATTACAAAAACCACGTCCAACTTTCCACTGTTTCAACTTCAACAATGGCGTAGGCTAAAAAAAATATGTCATTGTTCCCATCTAAGGGAATTGCAGACAATAATATCCCATTAAATTTGCCTTTCAAATGAAAACCATCCAAACCAATGAATGGCCGACAACAATTCATGAGGCTAATTTTATTTGCAGTGAAAGAAATAAATAGATGAATAAATGCATGATCTTCTTCGCACTTGAATTCTACAATATTACCAGGATTGTTATTTTTAATCCCATTATATGACAGTATCAAATTGTATGAATCTTCATACAACTCCCTCACTTTGGTCAATGCAATCTCTTTTCCTCACCAAACACTCATATATGGTAAAGTAACCCTATACTCCTCTTATAGGCCTCACCTTTATATTTTGATCATTTTGCACAATCAATTCACACATATCAACTATTCATTTTGCACTAGACATGTGGTTACCTTCGTGATTTGTACCAAGGCCATAGTGTTTAGAGGAATACGTCTTGATCATAAAGGTAGATCCGATTTGCAATATATATATGCACGAATGCACCATCGGCATTTTGGCTCAACACATTTTGTTGTTACTCTTTCATTCTCATTGCAAATATACTTTAAATCAAAAGATTAGATCACGGCAAACTAACTTAAGACACTTCCGAAATTGATATACATTTATAAACTTCTAGGATTGCAAATGAGTCCTCGATTCTCCGATTACCCAAAGATTTCAACCCGTTGAAAATAGGGTCTCAGACCTTATTTAGGCTCGGATAAGCAAATGGGTCCAGTTATCGATCCTATTTTTGGACTTGGGACCTAAACGAGTTCAGTTTTGGATTCACCAAAGCTCAAACCCTTGGACCTAAAACCTAACCTGTTAAATAAAAAACATAAAACATTCAATCCTTATCCATACCCTTATTCCGTCATTTGAAAAGACAAAAGTCAAGACATAACCTAGGGTTCTTATTCCACTCCCTTTCTCTCCTCAGCTCCCACTGATTGACGGATTTCTACCTCCCTTTCTCTTCTCACTCCCCTTGATTCATAGCCTACAAGCTTAACATGAACACTAGTGCTTACAATATAGTTAGCACCACGTGCCTAAATACCTAGTGATGTCCACCTGGTAATCCATGAGGGTGGACCATAAAATAAGGACCTATTGATAGTGACTGACAATGGTGTACTAATTTTGGGTAGTGAAAACTTATTATCCATTGATCGAGTGTTTGGAATGGTGATATGAGCCTATGTCACTCTCTACAATTAGGTGAGGGAGGATGTGTGTCTGCGCACGCGGAAAAAATGTAGGTGAGCACTACATTGGGCCTACTTAGTAATCCATCTAAGTAAATTATAAAACAAGTACCACTGATGATAATCTCCAATCCTAGGTTTGGCATCCATTTAAATGGACTGCATTTTTAGATTGACTATATACTTGTATCTAGAAAATGAAAATTTATTAGCCATTGATCAAGTAGTTAGGATGATGATTCAAGCTTTTATTACTATACACAGTTGGGTGGTGGTTGTTGTGGAAGGGGTGATCGTCCCATCCCCAGGTGGGCCCCACAAGAAATAGTGTTCAGGTGAACGGGCTTATATATATTATATATAGATCATAAGCCCAAGCCCTTGGGGCCCACCCTTGGTCCATCCAAATGGACCAAACATACGACCCCCCTGAATTTCACTTATCCACCAAATTTGGTCAAATCTAAATTTTCTGGACCATTGGATCGACTGTGCACCAATCTAAATAAATTGTCGTCCATTAAACTTTTGGGCCCAGATGGAGATGATAGAGACCACAGTTGGAACTGAGGCACCCTCCGGGTATTTTCTTATGAAAAACACCCCATTTTAAATTTATTAATATATTCCACTTGTACTATTATTTAGGAAGCCAAAACATTTAAACATGGCTATTTTTTCTCTCTTAACATGAGTTGACATATATAATGTGAGGTGGCATGATTTCATTGGACAAATCCTCTAGGAGTTTTTAAAAGGGGAGTTTTTGCCTCTCTTGATTTATCCAATGAGATCGTGCTAACTCATCTTCAAATTGAACTCATATTAGAGAGAAAAAAATAGGCGTGTTTTAAATGATATGACTTCCTAAATAATAGGTTAAAAGGAACATATTAGCCAATTACAAAAGTGGTATTTTTTGTAAGAAGACGCTTGGAAAGTTTTCTAGGTGCCTCGTATATATATATGTGTATGTGTGTGTGTGTTTGTGTGCCCTCGTCCAGTGTCATAGTGCTAACGACTTGGTTGAAGCCCATGGGATCCTAGGTGGGGAGTTGCAGTTTTGGTTTTGAATCATTTGACAAACGCAAATTTGGCAAGACTGCTGGATCGTTTGGGAGGTAAAAGTTGAACCATCTACTAGGGCACACTATGATCAATCCACTTGAGCACCTAGGAAATTTTTCCTTGAATACTATATATTAAGAAGGTTGGATAAATTAAAAAAAAATTGATTTGTTTTTTTTTAGATAACAACTCCATTGGATTTGATCTATGATGTAATCATATCTTGATTTACACTGAGATTTGAATAGGTTTCTAGTTTAAAGCAGTTTAAATATTTTCTATTAGTTGCTGAACTATTATGAGCTAGTCCAACCATATGAGAAATAATATTCTCAATAAAAAATAAAACAGTCATTTATGCAAATATAGTCCTTAAGTTTATTGTGAGGGTCTGTCTTGCTGTAAATCCTGACCATGGGCCATTAAATAATCATAGTTTTCATATCTTTTAACTGCTGAGTTGTGCCACAGTCTGGTCTGGGTCAAATCGGGTTTGCTGCAATCCCCTTAGGGTTTCAAGTCTAAACCCACAACTGCACTTAGTTTCGTTACAAAGAATTCTGAGAAATTCTGTCGGGGAAGTACAACTTTTTAAGGAAAATTTTCACATACAAGCAAATCACATATAACTTATCGGTCTTATATGGCCTAGCTTCAGGGTTACTGGAATGAATTTCTACAACTGGGGTTACAGTTTATGAAACTGGATTCATGAGAGTTAACTAATCAAGCCGCAAATTTCAAACGCTTTAATAAAAAAATTCATTGTTGTTCTTTGGCACAGCCCACAAATGCTCAACTGCAACTGGGGAATTTTCAATCTGAAATTCAGAGAATTAAAAAAAAAACCAACGGATATAATTTCAGGCTGTTACTAAAATCTGTTGACACACAAACTTTTGCCAAGATCAAAACCAATCCAAAGTGGTCAGACCCTCCTAAAAAGGTGTGAAGCAAGGTCACAATCATGCTCAGAGGACGTCATAAGGGCTTCCATTAAGTTTTTAGGCAGGAAAAGCTTGGAAGGCCGGAAAATGAGATCGCTACCATGCATCTATCGGACGCATGCATCTTTCGGAGGCCAACATAATCACATACCAGACAGCTTTGGGGAGCACTCACCGTACACTAACGTCATCATGACTAACCAGACGACTCCTGCGCCATAAGAGAAGAATACGTAAGAAATTTTATATATCGGCTAATATATGTATTAAATAAAACTCTTGTTCTATTAATTTATATTTTATATTTTTTAAAATAAACTATGATACTTGTTGCAAGAAAAGCTAAACTATAAAAAATCAAAATAGATAATGCGCCTAAGCAAGGCTAGACAAAGGTGACTTGCTCAAGCTTATGAAGACTATGCCCAAGCTTGGTTGACGGATTACAAATAACTAGATGCGTGAAGCAAGTGCTTGAGCGGGTTCTCACTTGCACTCGAGCACGCATGAGGCAAAAACCCATATTTTGGTTACAAAATTATTTCTTTTTTGTGCCAGGATTAGCAAGTAGTGTTCTCCAAGAGTTATCTTAATGAGGCACAAATTGTGGGATATAAGAAAAAATTCTCTTCCAACTTTAAAATACAGATCTCATAATTCTAAGTAGAATATACTTTTTTGGAGATTACCCTTCTTCTCTAGAGCTTCTAAAATTCTAGAGTTTTGTTGCTTATACTTCCTTATAAAAGATTGCTTATCTTGTAGAGTTCAGGTCATTGGATTAAACGCTAAGAGCAGAGCACGCAAGGTTCAGTCGTATCATGGATTTGTAAAAAAAGAATGACATCCCAATCAAAGGACTGACTTGAAGGGTTGCGAGTGTCTCTTATATCTGTTCGAAATTAATTCTTAAATTTTTAGTTTGAAGGAATTCGTGGTTTTTTCTATTGAAGTTTTTTCATAAAAAATCTGTATCTTTTCCTTATGTGATTGATTGTTTATATGTAAGTTTACTTTTATTATTTCCCTATGGCAAAAACTTTTAAGAGTGATACCTACTGCAACCACTGAACTACCGTTGGAGCCACTTCTGCACGATTTTGAACCATTACGAGACGTACAAGCCAAACCCAATCACTAAGCGACACATGGACCTTCCGGTAGATGACTCAAAGAATGTAGGGGACACATTCTCTCCCCATTTCCTGCACTCCCTGCCCCCTCTTCCCACTTTCCTTGAGCATGGCAACACTTATACCTCCCAAGAAGGCTATAACTGTGGCCTCAAGAACATTGTGTAGAGGATGGATCCCTGAATCATGTCTCTTCCCCAGCCATTCACAAAAAGGAGACCAAAGAGAAAAACTTGGTGCAAAATTCCAGTTCTCGTCACTCGCATCCTGACAAGATACTTAAACCCCTGAGCCATGCTTAAAGGGAAAGAACGGGAGTACTCGAGGAGTATTGGTTAACCATTGTAAGCAGGCAGCACTTACCGGAGACTACCAAAAACAACAGATAATGGCTTTTGTTCAGTCACAATTTTTTTTCCTTAACTATGTAGATCACGCCATGTAATCTTGTCCTCCTTTTCCTTTTCACTTCGAACGCCCGAGCTCGAATGGGTGGTTCCACGAAAAAGCAAAATTTGTAAAAGCTGGAAGCGACTGGCACCCGCGAGGTTATCGGGCAAAAACCCATACAAAAACAAACTCAGAGGAGGAAATAAAATTTCACCTTTTGCCTTGCTGTATTTACCTTTTCATTTTGAGTCGTTTTGAATTGTAAATCATTTTCGATTATGCAAATTCATTTTAAATCACAACAAAATGTAACACTCCGACCCAATTTAAGCCGAATTAGTGGTTAATTAAGTGCAAACTTCTTGCTAAGTGTGTTTTGATTTTGCTTTTCTTGGGTCTTGAGCTATGGATAGATAAGTTGGTTGAGTTTGACCTGGTTTAGGTAGTTCGAGCCCTTTTTCGTAATTTCTGCTTTTGTTGGACCTTGTCAGTTTTGCGTCATTTTGATGTCAACGCGTGTATGTCGTTGAGCTTGTTAATCGTCGTAATTGTTTTGGATTCAAATGACTTCGTTTGTTCTCGTTTGATCGTAATTTGACTTGAACTGTAAAATAGAGGCAAATGGTGGACTTGTTTGCAAATAGGACTTCTTTTATCTTATAAATATCCTACCTACCACCGTTCCTCTCTCATTTCTGCAACGATTTCTCTCTCGTTCGTCTCTCTCTTTCTCTTTCGTTCAGCTCTGTCTTGTTTACGTGAGGAAGGGAGCCATGTGTCGTGATTTTTGTGTGTCTCCAGCGGATTGAGCCAAGACAAAGACTGTAGTGTGTGTGATTTCCACTTGTGAGGCAAGTATAAGCACAGGTAGCTTGAACACTTATTGGTAATGCGTTGATTGTGTGTATAGTTTACTCTTCTTATATGAATCATTGTTAGACAGCCCCATGGAGTAAGTTTTGGTATTATTGTTCTGTATTCAGTCGAGAGTTAGCCATTCTGTATTTCTGTAACTATTTCAGGAAACTGACTCAGTGCACTCACAGCTAAACCGTGAATTGTGCTACGGCTGAGCCGTGAAATGGCTTACGGCTATACCGTGACCCATCCGTGACCTTAACCGTAGATCAATACATGGTGACATCTGAAATAACTGAGAGTTGGCACATTTGCTGCTCTTCTACGGTCCAACCAAATCTAAGCCATATATTGTGTTACGGCTAAGCCGTAGATCAAAATACTGCTGCACCGTAGAGTAAATTACGGTTGAGCCGTAAATGCGAATGAATAGTTTGGGGGACCTCGGCTCCGCCGCAGTGCAGATTACGGCTATGCATTAAGATGCTACGGCTAAGCCGTATGTTCACCTACAGCTACACCGTGCGACCTTGAGAAATGAATAAAAAGAATATGTTTAAGGAAGAGACCTGATATGACTCTCATGCTAGAATGTAAGCAACCCGAACATGTCCAATGGAATGTAAGAATGACATGAATGATCTCGAGGGCTGCGTCTCATTCATGTATGTTATCCAGTTGTTTAGCACCTTCCCATGGGTGTTGGTTTAAGGGACTTTGGTACACTTTCGTAGTAAGATGCAATACTCTTTGATGGAACAACTGTGTATCGAATACCTTAAAACTACATCAGCATGCACAGTTAGAAACACTGGACAACTAGGTTAGGATTGGTTAGTAAACAACCTTGATTTGTCATAGTAAATCTGATTTGCACAGCATATTGATTTAGGTTTTGTCCTCTTGTGTTCTGCGCTGGACCTTTCGATTTCGTGGAAAATATAGCAGCATCCCCAGAGCAAAGCCCGAGCAGGCACAATCCACTACTGTGTAATTGTTATTGTTCATGTGGAGTACATGAGTTTAGTGATTATTTGTTATTTGTACTCATTCGTCAGTACTTATTCGCATTCGTTATTCGTATTGTTATTCGTATTGCTTATCAGTATGAGTCGTACTGCTTATCAGTGTGTGATGCACTACTATTGTTCGTTTATTGTGATAGATTATGATATGAGATCTGTATGTGATATTGATTGATGTGCATCATCTGATTTGATTGTGATTGAGATTGTCTATATATGACGCTACTCAGCCTCAGCCTCAGGATACCCGACGGAGTTAACTTTGGCTTAGTGTGTGTAATCGCCTCTGCAGAGTGCTCGTGTCCTGGGCTTCCGGACCCCATGAATTAGAGACCTATTCGTACCCTGGCCCGGTCGATGGTGTTCTCATATTTGTGTGCTCTCGAAAGGGAGAATATGGCAAATGTAGTAGTCAGCTTGAGTGTGTATTTCTATTGATGATTCTGACAGCATGCTTATTCCTATGCACGATTTGCCTAGTATACGAACATGCTCACTATGGATATTTACATTACTACTTTTGCTCGTTGATAGATACAGTTTGTGTTATCTTTTTGTGGCTTATATTTTGCTAAGTCGTTGTACTTATGAGTTGTTCTTGATGTTGCAGGCTCAAATCCCTCTTCTGATCCTGCGTCGGTCAACCGGACTCCAGGAGAGGCTCGCGAGGCCCCCTCCGGCCTAGAGGAGTGGACTTGATCCATTTTTTTTTGGAACGGTGTGCATCATTTTGTTCTCCCCTCCATTGTGTCTTAGTTTATCTGGGAGATTTTCCTGTGGTTTGTATTTTAGGTTTTGGTTTATCTGTATTTGGCTTTTGTGGACTAAACCCTCTATTTTGTTATACATTGTTGCAATCAGTCCAATCTTTTGTAATTATTGTGTCTTTTATTATCTTGTGGTATGCCTTGATACTTACAGCTTCCGCGTACACTTGTTTGTACGTATAATTGATCCTTTGTGTGTGTATATTTGGGCGAGGTCTAGGTGTACATGCACGGGAGTACGTGTATCATTGGTTAGGTTTTCTCTAACCCCTGATTTCTGGGCTCGGGTTGTGACACAAAATCAAACAACCAAATCCAAATGCTCCACCCTAAAATCCCCAACATATGGAATTCCTATATGAAATTCTAACACTAATAGGCTTCTTTCACGAGATAATTAGTCAAAAATCCCTCCAATGATACAAATCAAAGGCACAGTCCACTCACAAATCCGCTAAGGCTTGTAATCCCTACCACATGGACATATTCTAGGTGGAGGTACTTAAAGTGACTAGTTCATCTTTTTTATGATTGATTTGACCTTTTTCCAACTACTTTTGTCTTTGTGATTCAAAGCTTTGAAAATCCATAACTTTTATTCAAGATATCTATATGTGAAAAAAAATAACATATTTGGAACCTACTCATCGAGACCTTTCAAACAATACCAATGTTACTTATGAAATTTCGTAAAAAAAAAAATTCTCTGCAAAACTTATATAAATTCTATGCAAACTCATATAATTTCATAAAAAATGTTCTTTGCAAAACTCACATAAATTTTATGCAAACATAGAAAAATTCTCTGCAAACTCATATAAATTCTGAAAAAACTTAGATAAATTCTGATAAAACTCAAATAAATTCATTCAAACTCATATAAATTGAGTAAAGACTTAGATAAATTCGTTGTGACTGTAGAAGGCAATAGGGGCCATTGTGCATAAATCTAATTTTTACCTGAACAAGTAGATTAGAGCAAGGATC
The DNA here is from genome assembly GCA_037013555.1 of Sextonia rubra. Classification (NCBI taxonomy): domain Eukaryota; kingdom Viridiplantae; phylum Streptophyta; class Magnoliopsida; order Laurales; family Lauraceae; genus Sextonia; species Sextonia rubra. The sequence continues at coordinate 7,714,509 of JASUAD010000007.1, read as the reverse complement.
GTCACTGCCCTGTGACACCTGCCGCCGCCCTCGCGTGCCCTCGCTAGATCGAGATGCCGCTACTTTTACCACTGCCATGTTTCGACAACCAGCCCCCATCAGTTTGGAGAAGAGGGTTAGGGGGTTTTCTAGTCAGGTTTTTCTACTTGCAGAAACCAAAAGAGAAAGAATAAGGGCTTGGGTTTTTAACCTTGGTCAGATTTGGTCAGGTTCTGCTTAACCCATTGTGTTGCAGCTGCTCGCCATTTGCAACCATTGCTAGTTGTCACCCAATCTCTTCCACTGCTATTGTCTCTCAGTCCCTGGGATTGAAGAAGCCATATTTGAGAGGGAAGGGCTGTTGCTTCAGGTTCATTCACTATGCACATTAGAGATAGAAAAGGAAGATCCGAACTTCTTGCCTCTGCCTCTTGCCGGAGAAGACAACCATTCCTAGCACCTAAGAAGAAAGGTTGTTGCCACCCTGTTTCTGATTGCAAACCAGAATTGAAAAGGAAGAGGGGAGGAAAGTTTTGATCTTAGGTTATGCCAAGTCGTGGGGTTAGATATGCTGGCAGAGCATTTTGGACCTTTTAAGTGCTTAAATTTGAAGAAAGATTTTTGCCTCTATGACAAAAGATCGTGGACTACTTACCATAAATTGAAATACTGAGGAACTTGGCACCAAATCCCGCTTCTTTTGATAATATCATCAAGGTTATTTGTGTCATTTTACATAGCTATAAATTATAAGGGGAATATTTCAAAAAATAAAAAAATAAAAAAAAGAAATTTTGGCTTATTTAAAAAAAGTACATGAAGATTTTTATATTTCTAAAAAGTATATAAGCTATTTACAATTCTTTCAATCAAGAGTTCAAGACCTCTCCGTAAAATCTTTTGAGAACTCACCAAAATGCCTTTCCATGTTGACAAGTTTATCTTTTCCAAAAAATCCGAACTAAAGGATCTTAATTTATGTATTACACAATAAATAATCTGAAAAGCTAAAAGTGTACCTTCTGTCGTGATCTTCTTAATGAGCAGTTTAGATCTTATTTAAAAGTTATCTTGCCTTGTAATCAATGACCTTTATTAAATAGGATTTTCTCCTATCTCCCCTATCATCCTCTCCAATATGCATAAGAGTTAATGTGTACATTGCAAATCGTGAGTTAAGAGAGAACACCATAAACTACCTCTATAGAAAACCTTAGAGAGATTTCTTCCCATAAAAAAAAATCATATTAAAAGTAAGTTCCTTAATTCTCTAAAAAGTTAGCCAAATAAAAGTCCTAATGGATTGAGCTAACCTCTTTGATTTTGGTCATCATAATCATTTAATGAAGCTAGTTTTTTTTTATCATTGGTATCTAGAATCCCATTTTTAAACCATCGATGCATTAAAGAAGTTAAAAGTGGGCCCCATTAGGGTTTTTTTCTTCTGGTGGAGAGGACTTGACTGAAAGCATGTACTTTTTTAAAACTGAGCAAAAAGTTTTATACGTTTTTGAAAATTTCCCATTACAAAGAAATGGCAATCTCAGTCGTGCCGGAAATGGAAGGGACGCTTTTCATTCGCGCGAATACAAAACGGAACAGAGATGGCGGGAACTGAAGAGCAAGACCCTGAAAATTCCACGGAAAGCCATTTCTCCTTCCGATGGGACGAAGCTTCTCAGTTATATTTTCATGCCAGGTCAGTGAATCCGCAATCCCACTCCTTTCGCTTTCTCTCTCCAAACCCTATTTTCCCTCCCCCATCGACTTCTCGAATTCTAGGGTTTCCTTACCCCTCTTGGGTTTGGATTTCTAGGGTTTTGGTCTCTTCTGCTCAAGCACGACCTCCCAGTTTATATCAGCACTGCCTCCTTTTATTGTGTATCAATCAATGATTCTTGAATTAGGATTGCTGATGGGACAGTGTCATTGCCCTTGCCCTTTGATTAGAATAGCAAGTGGAGAATGCATGAGATTGATCTTGCGGATTCATTGGAGTGTGTAGAATGAGGGAATTGTTTTTGAATACTTGAAAGCACTGTAAAGTTCCAATCTTTATAAGGTATGGGGTGTGATAAAGAAAGCTTCAGTGGTGAGGTTGAAGTCGCCCTTTCTTTTTGATTGGCAAAGACAGCGATCCAATCTGATACGTGCGAAGATAATACAGTGAAATAAGTGGTACTAGAGATTGTACCCCAACAACGAAAGGAGATAAAAATTTGAAACAAGCAAACAAGTGGGCAAGTAGGGAAAGGGCAATGAAGCAAGCCCACAGAGAGAGCACAGCCAATCTGATACGCGCGTTTTCTTTTATCCCGAGCTATAGTGAAAAGATTCAGATCACTGCTCAAAGAGAAAGATAAAATGGGATGAAATCTCATATGGGAGATTGCACCAATGGGGCGGTTTTGATAAACCGGATAATTGATATCATTCTTTCATTGCAACTAAACATAAATACAAACTCCAACATAAACCAAACTAGTAACTACTCAAAAGCACAAGTTAAACGCGTAACGCTTACAATCACTCCAAAAGACTCCACCAATACATATGGTTTCAATACGCTCCCTAAATAGGAAAACTACTTACCCAATCGAACAAATAAAGAAATAGTACCTACCCACCAACAGATCACAACCCACATTAGCACATGACCTGTTAGGAAACTACCCGTATCACAATCATACACTGTGGGAAGAAGACGACTTTGCCATTAGCCTCTCTTGGATTAAAATGGAACTCAAGGCTCAGTGAATTGGCTAATTCCTCGATAGATTCAATGTTCATGATGCTAAGGGAACTTTGGTAGAAACACTTAGGATAGGAAGGCCTCTTTGTTTGCAGGGAATTGAATATATAGGAATTCATGGCCAAATTGGCTCCAAGAAAGGATTATTAAAGAGGTGAAGAGTTAATGATATAAAGTGGAGTGTAGATGAGACTTTGACTTTATTGGGATTTGAATTACTAAAGTGATGGTTGGGTACTCATTTCCCACCCATCTCCCCTTGGTTAATATGGCTATTTACCTTTGTTTCTTAATTTTTAATCACTCTTAGAAATACTGGTGCTGGGATTCCTATGAATTCAATTACATGAAACAAACGTGTCCTTGTGGATGAATCATTTGCAGAAAGGGTGACAGGTTAAACTAAAAGACAAGTACCGCAGCCACAGAAAAAGCGGCATCCAAATGTATGCTGACTAAAGATGCATATCTGAGTCTTGGGAAACTGGATGAAAATGAAAACCTTTGGTATTTTCTGGGGCTGCAAATCAGAATCATTAGTTCGTTGGCCCAGCAAAAAACATTAATAGGAAAAGCCAGCAACAAGTGTATTGCAGAAAGTCCACAATATAATGAAATTGGAGCAACAAGCAAATTACCCCCAAAAAGGAGGAAACAACTGAGTAATTGCAGAATGGGAGTTTTCAAGGAACAAAATGAATTGCTGAAAGTAAAGAGGAGGCAAATAAATGATACCGTAGAAGTGGAAAGCTAAAAAAAAGCAAATAAATAGATATTGTAGAAGTTTTTTCTCTTATATAAAAGAGAAGAAGAAGGCCAGCTATAAATGAATTGCTGAAAGCCAAGAATAACTAGATTGCATAAGCAAATAAATAGATATTGTAGAAGTTTTTTCTCTTATATGAAAGAAAAGAAGAAGGCCAGCAATAAATGAATTGCTGAAAGCCAAGAATAACTAGATTGCAGATAAATAAATTGCTGCAGTAAGCAGAATATAGAAAAACAGAGGAAACAAAAGAGAGAGAGAGAGTGAGTGATTTTCGAAACAAGTAATTTTCAAGGGGAAACAAAAACGGAGAAAAAGCAATTTCAAGGATAATTTTCCATTGGAAAATTTCCGCCCACACCACCCCCCCTCTTTTTTTTTTTTGCTGACGTCAGTCATTAGATGCCAATATGGTTGATATGTAAGACTATGTTTTAGTGAGTTGATTCATGTGGCGTGTTGGTGCATCATTGGCTCAACTAGATATAAGGTGAATTTCCGATTAGAAATCCATTGAAAATTTCCCCCGTTGGTCATCGTTAACTATCTAACTTGTTGTATTTGTGAATTTTGAGCCATTGACTGGTTTTCATTTCAACCTTCCATTTGAAAATGTATCCAAAAGCCCCTTGTATTTAGTGGGCTTTATGATTATAAATAGATGGGTTCAGTGAGAAATGGGATTTAAAAATCTTATTGATCTTTTGGGAAAAGAATAGAACCAAAAAAAAAAAAAAAAATCATGATCCAAAAACTTCAATTAAACACAGTCAGGGGGACCATCTCCCTTCATTTAGTTTGTGTACCCTTCTCCATTTTTTGTATTCATTAGTTTACCTAGACTTGGCTAATCTGATGTTGCTGTTCTTAGCCAGCTGTGTTACCTCTTTCTGTTTATGCCATTGTCATCTAAGTCGCAGGCATCTTTTCATAGTATCTTATTTTGCTTAGCCTGATGCAGTAGTGGATTTTACCATGACCCTAACGCTGGATGGTACTACAGCAGTAGAGATGGCCTGTATTATACATTTGAGAATGGAAGTTATGTATTACTGGAATCTACTGAGGTAGCAAACTGAATTTATACATTTATTTTATCTTTTCAGGTACTTGATATGTCCGACTGATATTTCTTCTCTATGTTGAACTCTTTTTTTACAGTCCGCAGAATCTGATGCTTGCCAATCCACAAGAATGGTTTCAGATAGATCTATTCAAGATGAAAAAAGCGCAAAATCTGAAGCTTATCAATCTACAGGACCCGTTTCCAATAAAGATGGAGAACAATGTAAGGAAAAATCACTCTAAAAAAATTATTTTTTCAGCTGTTATTAATTGAAATTTCTTTTTTAAGGAGCCCTAACAACTATTGTAAGCAATGTTATTAGATTAAAACATCATAACATAACTCAAATGTCACAAATCTCAAAACCCACTTGTGGATGAATAGTGCCTTGGACCTACAAAGGACTAATTGTTTTCCAAATAAGCATTTTGATCTACAGAAATGGTAGAACAACACTCTGACAACTATTCGAAGCAATTTATTTAAATTAAACAATCAAAAGGTACTTCAAAAAGCACAAATTTCAAAATCCAAGTTTGGAGAACAGTGCCACTATTTTTTCAAGGGCTAGATCTTTCCAAAGAATGGTTTTGATTTTCAAAAAATGGTTGAAATGGGCTTCCCGCATGTCTTCTAGGGTCCCAAGCAAGATAATGGAAGAAGAAATGAGGAAAAAGGGATTGCAGACCCTTTTTGTCAGCTGAATCACATTGGAATTGGGCTATGTCACATAGGATTTGAAAAATAATCGGACTCGGTCGAGTTTTAAACCCTGATACAACATCAATCCTTTTAATCTTGTCATTTTTTTCTTTTGATCACTGCATTCTTTTCCTTGAAATTTCAGTCTAATACAACCTTTACCATTCCCAACATTCACTGCTTCCTCACTTGAGCAATGTGTACATATCTTCCATTGCATATTTCAACCATTTCAGTGTTCTTTCCCGTCAAAGTAACCACATTCCCAAAAGCCTAATGTAACATTTGATTACTAATCTATCCTTTAAAGTGTGAGAAGCATTACATTGTTTTTCATAACAAACAGGTACCCTTACTGTGTATAAGCTATGAGTGCCTTCCAAGGGAAGCTCCTGCCATCCCTTGCCCACTCTTGTTGCCCTGCATTGCCTATGAAAAGCTCCCCAGTATTAAGATTTGTTTATGAAGTTCAGCTCATTACAAAGCTTTGACAAAGTTCTTTATTCAATTGTCTATTTAATGCAGCCCTCTGCCCTCCTCTTGGGCTTAGGACTAGCACGTGATGAAGTACAGATCCTTGTCAGAGCATAGTGATAGCTTGAAAATAGAGAACATTAAAGTTAAAACTTTAGCCGTATCCATGTAGACTTAGATTTAAGGGGCGTAGTGGGTATGATATCCTAATATGCAATCTATCGTTTTACAAATACTGTAGGTTCCTTTGCAAGTGTGTTGTTCTGAATACTTGTGAGTTTGCACTGATTGAAGAAAGAAACTCTTTCTGGTTTCACAAGGATAAAAAACATGTTAAATGTTTAAATCATTTAGAATTCAAAATATTCCATGATGCTGCAAAATTGATCAACCAACTTACCTGGTTATTTTCAACAGGCAGAGCAGAATGCTTAACTGGTGACTTGTCAGAAAATCCACCTCCACCCTCAGAATGGTGTGCTATGTAATTTTTTTCTTAGTTGTAAATCTTTTCTGTTGTTTTCAATCTGTCTATTACAATTCAATTTATCATTTTCAGGTTAGAGGACACTCTTATTAATCTTTATTTAGCGGGTTACTCCAACTCAGCAATTGGTGCTAAGGATTCAATGAGAGCCTTAGAAACAGATGGTGAGTATGACTTTTGAGAAGTTGATCACAAATTTTCCTTTCCATATTTGAAAACCAAAATGAATGGCTTCATCCTTTTAGGATCAGCAAGTGAAGATTGTATCAAAATGTTTTCCGGCAAGTCAAGTTCAGAGGAGTTGTCTAGTTGCTATCATGATGTTTCGCTTGAGGAAATTGAGGAAGGTGAATGGATCCTTAAGGATATGCAAGAGGCACCAGGACAAAGTGGCAGAGAGCCTGTGGAAGGTGATTTCGCCACATAATTTGTAAAATGGCTCATCAGTATAGCTTCTTCATTAAATCATAGTAGTTTTCAGGTTTCTGTGTGAAGTATCTCCTTGTTCTATAGAGGGAATACCGTACAAGAGACACCTTTATGCTCTAGCAATTTTTTTATTGGTCAACTCATGATCATCCAAATGAAGACTCAATGTGATATGAAATCTGTAAAAAAAAAAAAAATAGTGATATGAAATCAAACTGACATTGTTTTTCTTTTTGAGAGGTAATCAGATCAAGTGGGATTCACTTACCCATTTATTCTATTAGAGTCAGATGGTGATAAGATTTACCAGTAGCTAGCTTCTTCTGTATCAGTGTTTCAAACTAGATCGATCTGGTTTACTTATCTGCAGTTGTCTCTCTTATGGGATCTCTGTCCAGATGTTTCATGGGATGAAGAAAATTGGCGAGCACAATATGGCCAAGTTGTCAAATCTGAGGATGAGTATTTGCCAGCTTTCTCTGCCGTGGATTTATGGGATTGGGCAATGGTTACAGAACCCGTGGGGAAAAAGAAACGTCAGATTGCTAGGTTAATTGGAAGACTGGTGAGGCGATCTGCTAAACTTCATCCTTCCATGCCTGCTGGTGGTGTTCTTTTGAAAACTGCTGCCATTTGTGATGCACATCTTGATCTAGTACGGGTTACATCAGGTTCAATTCAAACTTATTTTTCACGAAGAAATGTATGTCTAGCTATGAAACTTCTCATAAATCTCTAAGTGCAGTCCTGTAGTCCGTTTCTTTTTAACTTGCTTTGTTCTTGCATGATAAGACTTGTGTTATATATTTAAAGATATGCACACTTTATGAGATTGTTGTGGCTTTCTTTATCTGCATTCAAAATTGACAGTAATCTGAGTGCAGCTATTTGCTTCTTTCTCCAAGCTAGATGCTCCTACTTGGTAGGAGTTTTTTAAATCATAAAATTAAATTCATATCGGTAAGTTGCTAATAATTATAAGCATTCTTTTGTCTGATGTCATTTATGGTAACTAGTGGTTAATGTCTTAGCATATGGGCCCGACAATTTAGTGTTGGGAGATGGTGTCAAACAACATTACGTTGTTTGACTATGATGCCCAGATACGAACATCGGTATGGACATGGATACGGGGATCGGGGATACGACTCTGCACTTTGAAAATTTTAGGACACGGATACGGATACGGGTGTCCTTAATTTTTCTTTAAATTACAATTTAATTAATGAAATTTTCATTGTTTATGTTCAATTCTAACATTTTCTATGTTGAAAAGTAAGAAAACTTAAAGCAATAAATGAAATAATGGACTTGCTAAGTAGGATCTACTAAACTTATACCTTGGAACTATTGATGCAGTATCAGGTACTAGTACAAATATCGTATCGGTCCGATACGGATACGTTGGGCTTGTATAAGTATTCGTGTATCATAGCTGTTCGACAATGTGCATGATTGATTGATCGTAAAACCATTGTGTTGTTGTTTCCCATCACCGATTGGTTTGCACTAGGATGGCTAGGTGTAATGACTTGAAATTTGGATTTCCGAAGAAGTCCACATTTTGAGCCGTTAATTTTTTTTTTCCACGCATTTGCAAGATTACATTACATAGAACCGTGGCGGAAGTCTTTATCAATCATGAAATAATGGAGATTTATGGCAGAGCACAAGTTTAATAATGCTAATTCATTAATCAACATAATTTGTCTAGCAATCTCAAACTAAATGATGCTTGTAAAGCATTCTTGCATGTCTCTAGACTATGTCGCCCGCACTCTTTCTTCATACTTCCGCTGTTCCCAATTAACCATAATAACATTCTAAACTTTGGTGTCTATCTCTTTACCTACAAGCGGCAATCATAGAGAGGTCAGGTTATGAAATAACCTCTGCAGGTATACCTACCCAATCTTCATATTCCATATCATATTTTGATAAAAATCAAAGACAGATAAATAGCATAATTTTCAAAATAGATTGACTAGATATAATAATTCAAGATATAGGTTCATGCATAAAATCAAGTGAAGATTTTACAAATACCATAGCATGTTTAAAACAACTTAGCATCCCACATTGGCTAGGTTGTTATAGGTACTATAGCGGCCCCCATTTAATGTGACAGGAACAGATAACAGAGTTTGGTACCTAGAGAGTTAGAGTTATGGCCATTGGCCATCAGAGCAGAGTAATAGAGTTTGGTATCGAAGTGACTGCTTGTCACTGAAGAGAGTTAACTAATCTGCAGATAGTTTTAGAAGTATAGCCCCTACATAATGGTGCCCCACTATGCTAGACTTAAACAACCTAGTGTTGTCGCCTTAATTCAAAATACATATAGACAGACAATAATCATAAAATAGAGCTTGTTTTATACATGACACATTTCAGAGTTGACAGATGCAATGTCATAAATCATATAACAGAAAAAATATGTTTTATCATGTCAAGGTACATATCAAGTATACTCGAAAACATATAATCAAATAATTAAATTTCATTATATAAAATTCATATTTTTCAAATCATGCTGAGAGGAGGGTTACATTTCGCACGCTGGGTCTAGGCTAACTTAACCCTATGATATCATGGGATCTCAAACACAATATACTTGCCCTAAACCTAATTTGGATGACTGCGAAGACCTCTTCCTTAGGTTTGGGTAAATTCTTAATTGGCGCTTCCGAGGGTAGTTGATGTTTGGAAAGCCCATGACGTCACACCCGTAAGTTTCTTTAACTCTAGGCATGCTTTGAGATAATTCAAAGGTGGATGTCAAACAATGACAACATGACTTATCATTGGTTTAGATTTAGTTTGGGTACAGAATCTTTATTTTAAAAAAATCCCTAATTCTTAAAAGAAATCTTTAGCTTAATCACAGTTAAGGGTACAAGTATTGTTTCATGATTATAGGTCCACACTAACAGTGTATTTCAAAATTTATTAAACATAGGGCAAGGGGTCAAATCAGTCCTTAGTAGAAGACTTTAAACATCATATTCTTAATTTCTGAGAAAACTTTTGGTTACTAATTGTAGAGGGCCAAATAGTACTTTACCTAAAGTGGAAGGGCTCATTTAAACCCCTCAGGAACTACTTAATGCTATGAAACAAAACCAGCACAGTGCTTGCGCTGTTTTGTAACTTGGGCATTATAATGGTCTCACGCCCCATGTTATCAAGTCAATTGGATGGTGGGTCCTAGTGGGCCATTCCACTAAGGGATTAGATTTCAAAGGTCGCCCATGAGTGGCCTCTCTCAGATCCATGGTTCAGATCTGGTGTATGGCCCTCCTGGGCCCATAACTAAACACCCCATGCACAAACTTCTATCCTAGACGACCTGTGAACGGAAAAAAAATCCATATTTCGATCCTGGTTTTCCATCTTACAAAGGAAATCTGAATTGGGCAGGCTTTATTCCACCTCACTATTGTTGTTACCAGGACTTTCCAGCACTCTCATTGTTAAAATAGAAATTAAGCCCCAACTGCTATATTTACAGAGTCGTGAGTCATTGTTTTCTAGTCATTAAGATATGGATCTGTTCGTAATAAAAAAAAAATCAGAGTTTCTGAGAACCCATAGATAATTTAACTTTCTGAGAACCCATAGATAATTTAACTATATGTTAATCTAATGTAGTCATATTCCTGCCAAATGTCCTCATTAGAATCCCTTATTACTCATGTACTAGTTAGATCCATGCTAAGTGGCTTGGCCATTCCCAAACTCATTAACATCTCTAATGTCCATGATCCTAATTCCATCTGTTAGTGGCTGGGATTGAGTTTTCCAAGGCCGAACTTCCTTTGCAGTCCGTCCCTTTATTAATTATTAATTCTAGTACAACTGCTGTGCCTCTTCCATATTGAAGTGTCTAATCTCTTAATAATAATAATAATAATAATAATGAATAATATTTAGACAGATATAGAAGACTCAACGGAAGTGGGTTTTTAAAAAAAGAAACTGAGGAAAATTATATAAATCTGATTTTCAAGAATAAAGCCAGGTAGGAAACATAAATTTGGATTTGTACACTTACCTTAATCGTCAGATTTACCGAAATCTCCAAATCGCAGAGAGCCTTAAAGTAATTCTTCTATGGCATTTTTTCCAAATCCTTACGCCTAAGGTTGCAAACCTTCTAGTGCAGAGAGAGAGAGAGAGAGAGAGAGAGAGAGAGAGAGAGAGAGAGAGAGAGAGAGAGAGTTGTGCGTAGGGGAGTGTGGTTCTAGTTGTATATATAGAACTTAAAATAGGCACTTATAGTATAACTAGGAAGCAAAGGTAGTATAGAATTATTCTTTTCCTCATATAGAGTCCTAGGATAACTCTCTAGCTTGTTGTATACGAACCAAACTCTTACCATAGTCGACACTTGAATGCTACTCCTCTTTGTAGATGAAACAAATATGTGGTCCCCATGCAACTAGTAATAGGTTTAACCTATATCTCTTTTACCTAGGCACTAGATTAATTTGGATGGGTTTGGATCTTAAGGGAAAGTTTCATAATTAATTATTTCCTATCAAATGAGACCCATATTGGCTATGTTTTGAAATTATGAGAAAACCCCTCATATTTCCTAAATTTTACAAATAAATCTTCTGATTCCCAAATCGAGTAAAACCGTGTTCATGCCCTAATTCTGCCCTAATTGTTCAATGTGAGTTGATTCCTCCTAATTGAACCTTGATTGTTTCCTAATTTAAAGTAGTATATTTTACTAATTCAATGTTTAATTTTCAAAACTAATTAAAATTATTTAAAATTAATATCTGGGGACGGGTCCTTACACTAGGGGAGTGAAAGGAGGTCCTCCACATGTTGGGTTTGGAACCCGCCAAGCTTAAATCCTGTGTGGTGGCTGTGGGTGTTGGAGTGTTAAGGGTCATGTACTCGGACCAGTCCATGTTAAGTGCTGCTCTGATGCTTCTACTCTTACCAATTGGTTTTGCAAGAAGTGGTTAGCACAGTGGGGTGTGAGGTCCTAACATAATGGGCTCTACTTATAGGTAATCATTGTTGTGAGACAAAGTGGACTCTTCTGTAATTAAAAAAGGGAGAGACTGATCTGTAAATAATTAAAAAAAAATAGGGGTCTATAAATTTTGCAAATTTTTAATATGATAAATACATAAGGCTGGTTGTCCAACCCCAGTTGAGTGACCAGTCTATTTTGAAGTCCTAATTCTCTCCCTTTCTTCTTCTTTTCTCCTTGGTTCTTCCAAACCCCTTCCAATTTTGCTCACTTCTTTTCTAGAAGACCTTAATTTTTTTTGCAATCCATATGTTCAATTATCACAACCAAGGTATTCGAAACCAAAACAAAGAATTCATGCTAAAAATATTGTTTTGATAATTTCTCCAAACTTGTGATATCAAAACTCCGCTGTCACAATATGTAACAACTGTAATATAGAAAATGGAATTTCTGTTGGTTCTTGCCTCATCCAAGTGTAATCCATCATGGAACTTATGCTGTTTATGCACACTCGTGCGCTTGCACACACCCTTTCACGGAATTTTGATGCTAACCATTCTTATAATACAAGACATGCTCCATACGGTTAAAAAAAAAAAAATTCCTGGTACACAACATATGACCATGAATTTCAGTGTGACAATTGTTTATATAATCTGTCACTTAGTAGGGACTTTCAACCAACTTGAAATTACTGTTGCTGACTGTGTATGCATAATAACTTGTATTTTTTTTCCAGGGCAAATTTATAAACTGAGGACCCCTAGTGCAAGGTACTTAGCTTCTTTATCGACATATGATTCTGCCAACCCCACAAAAAACTGGGGCCTTCCCGATTTATTGGTTAATTTGCAAACCACTACCCATCCTAATTTAGGGGAAAATTATGAATCGGAAAGCTTAACGGGAGTCAATATTTGTGAAGATTCATGCATAGGAGAGGTGATATTCTATTTTGCTGATGCTTTGAATTTGCTGCTCTTTTCTTATAATATGTGCATATTCAGCACTACCTAGTAAAGTGAACATATGATTGCATTGGACTTCTTCTGATTTTATGTTTTGGACAATACTTCGTGACTTAGTCAAGGAAGCTAAAACTGATTGTTTGTAAACCCAAAACCCCAAATCACAAATCAAACAAGTGCACATAATTACAAGGAGAAAACGGTAGACCTGTTTACTGATTAGTGATCCAATCAACTATTGTGTCTTCTATCTGTTGGGACATCACTCAAACTAGGGGAAAAGAAAGAGAAAAGTGCACGAAATTGCAACTTTTATAAAATTAATGTGGAAAATAATAACTGTAGCAGCTGCTGTAACATGAATATAATTACCATTTGGTAGAAACTTGTAGAGACCTTAAAATTTAAGATTACATTTCAGCCCTTGATTAAAATCACTAAGCACATCAAACCTTAATCTCTAGGAATCCTACGAGGTATATAGAAGAGAAAGGAATTAAGTTCAAACAAACAGGGGGAAAAAAAACTCTGAGGAGTTGTGCGCACGCATATTTATCGGTTTCTGGTGGCTGTGGGCATTCTGGCTATCATTGTGGAGAAACTCTCACTCCAAATCCCATTCTAACAAACTTCCTAATTTTAAGAACTCCAAATCTTTGTAAAAAAATTTATTCTAGTTATATATTTTGGTTTATCCTAATTTACTACCTTACGGACAGTCTATTTAAGGTGTAATGGCCAATATCTCCCCTTTATCATGGGTTCTAACTAAGCACCCTGCTTCCCTTAGGAATTTTGATGCCCCTCCACTAATTGAGCTTGTTTGATTTTGTGGACTTTTGATTTCAAACTCTTTTCAACTTGGATTTACCGGTTTTAATTTATCATTTTCCCTTTTATTTATTTTTTAAATCTTCTTTGGTACATTCTCACACACCCACACACTCACGTTACCCTACTCCCCATCTAATAGACCCAGGGTCGATCCTTAGTTGGATTTGTGGATGGGGAGATACCTCACCAGTCATGACATGGGCTACAAATGGATTGGACATATAATGTATAGCATAGGGAGGTATTATATATATATATGTGTGTGTGTGTGTGTGTGTGTGGTACACATATTTTTTATTAGACATACAATATTATGTAATATGTTATTACCTATAATATGTAGCATGAGGAGTTACATGGTATCAGTGAGAGCATACTCCCCACTTTTAAGTCGTCGTTGCCATCATCGTCATCAAAGCTTTGTCCTAACTATGCTCTCTCTTTCTCTCTCTCCATATGTATATAATGTTAGTGGATGAATCAAGAGATGGTGTGAGTGCAAAACTTGAGATGGATGGAGGATTTATAATTCAAGGGCTTCAAAATAGATTGTAGAAAGACAAATATATGGATTGCAACTCTAGCGGGAATGTACTAAGAGCTAAAACTACTATGAGAATTGAAGCTCAAGAGATACCACAAACATATTCATTCCGAGACCTTAGCTCAATGATTAGTAGGGATGGAGAGATTAAGTAAGATGTTGAACATAGGATAAGAGCGGGATGGTTGAATTGGAGGCTTGCTTTTAGAGTGCTTTGTGATCGAAGTATACTAACAGGACCAAAGGGAAAATTATACAGGATAATGATTAGATGACCATCTATGACCTATGGAGTAGAATATTGGTCAATCAAGGAGCACTAGATGCAAAAAATGAGTGTAGCAGAGATGGAGCAAAACAACATTTCTAATGAAAAAAGTCTCGTATCTCAAATAATTTGTTATCAACGACATTATAAATTGGATAACAAACAAGACACTGGTATATGCACTTGATGTAGGACAATGCAAGACAATCCTATGTGACTTTATGAGACCCGAAGTGATTAACATTTACAATTAGAAATATGAATTTAAATTCAGATTCTACCCTTCTTGTATTAAATTTCAAATGAGTCCAGGGATGACTCTAGGCCTTGTCACAATCTCGGAATACGAACCCCTCAAATTAGGATCGGGGTTCTCAATGGAAGAGAATCCCTCCCACTAGCTTGGGGCTCAATTAATTTTCATTCAGTTCACTTGCCCCTTCAGAGAGTTTGACAAACAGGTCAAGTTCAATTGGGTTACCAATAAATTGATTTTAGAGGAAATCAGGACTTATAATTTCGGGGATGAATTCAGAAATTCCCACAGTTAATTTGGCTCATATACTCAATAAATCAATAACAAAAGGGAAAGGACCTGAAAGTAACTGTTCAAGTGGGCCTGAAGAACCTGAAATCAGGTCAGCCTGGTCTTGATCAGGCCCAATAGGGCTTGGTCTTGTTGGGGTCAAACTTGGTTATGCCTGGGTCTTAAGGGAATGGCATGTGGTTCGTGGGCACATGGGCTGCTGGACATTAGGGCCACGTTTAAAGTGGTACTGACAGGTGGCTATGTTGCTCACAAGTGTACATGCCATCTGACATTGCTGCATAACGAGTAACAACAAGTGGGCATGCTATCTAACGATGCTGCAGAACATGTAACAACAAAATAGCCCTTTATTTTTCTTGATAAAAAGAACTTGACAGATGTAAGGAGAGGCTTGAAAAGTTGAAAGGCTAGCCAGATCCACAGGGTGAGGCATTCAACCATGTGATTTGGAGTATGGTAATGACTCAGCCAACGTACATGCTATGACAGTTAGCGGCTGTTAGGGAATAGGAGGTTCGGTTTTGGGTTAGGGTTTAGGTGGTGATAGGCCAATGGATTTGGGGTATTAGGCTGCTCAACAATGGAGATGATGATGAGGGAAAAGAAGAACACCCAACTAACAATGAAATAATCCAAAGGAAGGGGAAGAAGATACTTTATTTCGCACGATTCCACCGGTGGCTTCCGCCAAGTCTTTTCCAGGAGAGAGAGTTAGGTACGCAAAAACATTCGATTATTCATTAACATTAACAGGAAAAATAGGGTTTTTTTTATAAAGATAGCTCTAAACCAAAACTACATCTCAACCATAAAACATACGAAGGGTTGAGATTGAACACTAATAACAATAATAATGTTCCCATTTCTAATGGTTCTCAAATAATCAAATAAATAATAATAAAAATGATGTCTACCACATCAGGTATTCATCACGATCATGGGTCACATGTCAGATCGGGTTGGACCTAATTGTGGATCTATGTTGTGAATCGTGATCAAGATCCAACGGTGGATCTGCACTGGGATCAAAATCCAATGGTGGATGTACATTTGATTTGTCATCCCATGGCGGATCTTTGTTGGATCTATGATCTATCACTTAGAAATGCCCATCTAACCACAAAGCGGCCCGCTTATGTGATTTCTTCTTCTTCAGTTGGTGTATCTTGAGCGGAGGAGCTATGATGTCTTCATCAATTCCCCTTGGTTGGGAGGAGTTGGCCTTCGGTGAAATAAAGTTGTTGTAGCGCTTGAGAAGATCTGGATTTAGCTCCTGCAATTCTTCTTTTGTTATCCAAGCAATCTATCGTGGGTCTATCCTTCCACTTAACTAGGTACCTTTGGTATCCTCCATGTCTGGTTGATACCACCTACTCATCAAGAATATCTTCTACCACTTCCCTTTTGTGAGGTATTGTTGGTTGTGATGGTTTAGGTTGCGAAAAGGAATTGGAAGATGCCCAAGGGGTGAAGGTGTGGTTAGACCTAGCACTATTAGGCCTATGGGTAGCAAGGTCAGTTTCATTGAGGTTATCATGGGAAATTGTGGGACTTCGAAAAGGGTCAAGATCTTTTACATTGAAAATTGGACTGATGCCCATGTCAGGTGGAAGTTCAATCACATATGCATTGGGACCTACCCGTTTCAAAATCTTATAAGGTCTTGCACTATAGGCTCGTAACTTTTTCACAACCCCTTGTGGGAATTGTTTGGGTTTGATGCAAACCATCACGTAGTCTCCCACTTGAAATTCTTTAAAAGTACGGTGGGAATTCACATTCATTTTATATCTTTCATTGCTCATGTTAATTTTCTTTCTAAACTCATTGTGCAAGTTATGAACATGATGTGCAAATGATTTTGCAGACTCTAATGGCCTAAATGTAGTGGGCTTGGGTATGAGATCTATTAGCTTCCTAGGCTGATACCCATTAACTACTTCAAAAGGACTCATGCCTATGGTTTTATTTACTGAGCTATTATATGCAAATTCTGCTATAGGGAAAATTGAATTCGATAACCTAACATGGTCTCCTACGAGGCAACGCAACAAATTCCCTAAGCTCCGATTCACAACCTCCTATTGACCATCCGTTTGTGGGTGGTACGCGGAAGAGAATTCAAGATGAGTTCCCATCATATGCCATAGGGTTTCCAAAAGTAACTCATGAATCTATCAAACACAATGGTTTTGGGAAGCCCATGGAATCTAACAACCTCATCAACAATTATATTGGCAATTTTTGATGCATTGATGGCTTAGAACAAGGAATGAAGTGGCCATTTTGGAGAAATGGTCCACAACCACAAGGATGGAATCGTGTTGACAAATAGTCTTGGGTAGCCCAAGCACGATGTCCATATTGATATCTTTGCCATGGTGCATGTGGGACAGGTAACGGAGTGTACAACCCCGTGTTTTGCTTTCACTGCTTGGCCAAGTGGCAAGCTTTGCATTGCCCTATAATTTTAGTGACATCTTGCTTAAGACTAGGCTAGTAAAAACAATCTTCCACAAGGGCAATGGTTTTGTCACAGCTGAAATGGCCAGCGACTGCACCAATGTGGAGTTTTCAAATGAGAAATTCTCGTAAGGATGTGAGGGGAAAATAATGTCTGCCACATCAAGTATTCATCATGATCATGGGTCTCACGTCAAATCGGGTTGGACTCAATGATGGATCTATGTCGTGATCAAGATCCCACAGTGGATCTGCACTGGGATCAAGACCCAATGGTGGATCTACATTTGATTTGCCATCCTACGGCGGATCTTCGTCAGATCTGCGATCTATTACTAAGAAATACCCATCTAACCACAAAGCAACCTGCCTTTGTGATTTCTTCTTCTTCGGTTGGTATATCTTAAACGAAGGAGCTGTGATGTCCTCATCATCACTTCTCATATATATATTATAATATTTAAAGAGAAAAAAACTTTTTTCTTAATCGTTCAACAATTTCTTGCATCCATATCATCAGAGTAAGTTGGCCATGATTTTAGGTCAAATCATTGCTTTTAGCTTATTTGAATTTGAAAAATTGAAGCAATTCTTTGTGATGAAGTTTCATTCCATTTTGTTATCTGTCAAGTCAGCTCAAACTCAGCCAAGTTTCATTTGCCTCTCCTTGGCAAGAAACTAAATTTATTTTAAAATATTTTTGCCCCTTAAGAAAAATGGTCATTTTCTCTTGCTTTTTTAATTTGATATATATATATTTATGCATATCTTTATTTTATATGCTAATTAATGAATATTACATATATAATGTAATATATAATCCGTCATGTTTGATAAAAACAAACCGTACCTACATTAGTATTTTCCCAAACAAAAAATGGAGTATGTCTAAAAAACCTTTGGTGTATGCATTTGTTCCTAAAGAAGTATATTCTCGTCATAATTAAACTGTGTCTTGAGGCAACTTCAGGATCAAGTTGGTCCAACCTGGCTGGACCCAAGTCAGGATTTCAGGCCTTCTACTTGTCCCCATTATATGGTATATTTTTTTACAACTTACAAATAGGGATAAAATATTCAAGAACAACCATATTAGGGCAATGCATGGCCGATGATAATTACATGCCATGCTAGTAACGTCTAAAATTCCATTTTTGTCTTATCATTGGTTTGCAGTTTGCTTCGAACATGCTGTTTCATCCTAGTATATGCTGTTCAGTCTTTTCTTTCTTTCTTTTTCTTTTTCTGGTGTTTTTTTTCTCCCGCTAATGTTTTTTCTTCAATATTTGTATTTATATGGAGCTCATTCTGTTGCATTGCCAGCATAAAACCCATCCGTATAGGGATAGGGCTGCCGAGAGAAGAGCTCTACATGCTGGTTTCGGAATTGGCCCAGGACAGAAGAGTTCCATAAATGATGATAGTAGTGTAAGAGCGTTGGGTTTTGATTCTGCTGGTGCAGAAGCAGCTGCTGCAGAAGCCATTGAAATGTCATTTGGTGCAGGCAGTTACGCTAGACGGCTTTTGAAAAACATGGGCTGGAAAGAGGTGGGTATTTTACAGCTTTGTTTTTTCATTAATGAAATGACTCCGAACTCTAATCAACTTTGGTGTAGTACTCTTTCAGTTTAAGAAGCATTCATTTGTCATTATTTGGTTGCCATTTGACCATGGTTTGGCTTCATTGGTGAAGCTAACATGAAAAACCTAATACAGAAACTCACTCAATATTGGAAAGCAATTTTGTTTGTTGATATTTTTATCCTATGATACATGGATACTTCAAAATGGCCAGCGTAGAGTATCTGATGCTTCACTTTTTATGTAAAAAACCCATGTCCTTATTGTGTCCATAGCGTGTCATTGCCGTATTTGGGCATCATAGTTATTATCAAGTAAAAGGTAGAATCGAACACCTAGACATGTAGCAATATTGCTATCAGCCATTGAGTGGCCAGGACCAAGGGTACAATTCAGGTGGTGAGCTGGTCATCTTGGTACTGAGTGAGCCTAGCTGCAGGCCAAATTACATTTTGGTAAGTTGGAGCCACCTTGATGAAACCCACACTGCAAGTGCAAGGCCCAAGCTAAAGCTGGACTCAGCTTGAGGCCGGGTGATATGATAATTATAATAGAATATTGTCCTATATTTATAGATGTATTGATTTATATAGTACAACACATATGTAATTTGGGTACCTGGGCCAAATTTGGGTACCCAAGACCAACCCACGCCTGTCTAAACTTCCACTTGGGTTTCAAAATCCAGGCCTATGTCTAGACCAAGCCCAAACAAGCAACAGCCAGAATTGAGTTTTCGTAGTGGCTTAGATTTGGCTTGGCCCAAGTTGCACCCAAGGGCAGACCTACTTGTAGCTAGTTGGGGGCTTTGCCCCTCCCCACCTACCCACCTCACCCCACCCCAAAACTTGAGAAAAGCCCATTAGGACTATATGGGCCTTTTGGCCCAACCCTCATGGTACAAAACTTGTCAACCGCCTACACCAAAATCTACTCTCTCTCTCTCTCTCTCTCTCTCTCTCTCTCTCTCTAAGTAGGCGAGTGATAATCCACATTCAACTCCAGCATGCAATCTGGTCTCTCTCATTTTCTGTGCATAGTGTCTAAACAATTTTTAGGTGTTTTAGGGGTTATTTTTTAGGCAGTTGGTCTAAAAAACATTTTTCAGAAATGGTGATGTCTCCCCATTTTTTATGTCGGTTCTCTTGATCTATGAAAGTTTTTTTTAAAATGGGGGATTTTTGTAAAAAATCCAACATTTCTAAAAATCCCCATAATTGAAAGGTTTTATTTTATTTTATTTTATTTTTTTATTTTTTATGAAGTTAGATTTGGTTTGAACAAAAAAAGAGCAAATACTTAACTAGAGGCAATGAGAGAGATGCATCTAATTTGTGATTATTGATTTTTCGATACTAATGCATGTCATTGATTGTTAGCCAATTTTATTTAATTTTGATGCAATATTTGGTTGTAATTTGTGTCAGGATTTTAGAGAGGAGTTTTAGATTGAGTTTTGTAAGTAGTCTTGGTTTTGATTTGAACAAACAAATAAATAAATGTCAAAGGATGTTTTGACTCAAAGTTTGGCTCCAATCAAAGAACCCAAATTCAAATCCATGAAATCCTTTGTTTGTTATTCTTTCCAACAGATTATATGGATTTGGTTTTACAAACTTTCCAAAGTTCTAAGAAGAACAGACTTTGCCCAATCTCCAATATTTTGCGTGACAAATCAAAGACTTGATTAAAAAAATGATGAGAATAGAGGTATATCTCTTGTAATAGAATTGTTACACATATAACTTTACTTGGCATTGAAAATCTTTTTTATTCTGGGGCATATGCTAAACAAGAGTTTATAACAAATGAGGTTTCATCATTTAGGAATTATCAACATCTAAGTTCATCTTGCTTAACCCAGAGGGGTAGTGTAGCTAGCCAAGGACCACAGTTTGCTCTTGGAGGTTGTGAGTTCGAGCCACAATACCACACTGGGTCCACAGATGATTTACCTGGCTCCTCCAGGGCCTGAAGTGTCATGCCTTGAGCCCAAAAAGAATGTCATTAGTGAAGATCTATAGATCCTTTGAGACAAAGCTAGAGAACGAGATGATTTTGGAGAAGTTTGTCATATCCAACAAGGGGGACAACAGTTCCATTTTATAATGTCAAAATCCCCAATGATGGGCCAAGATTACAGCATATTACACTAATTGAAAGCCAAAAAGGAAAAACTGCAAGTATACAATCTAATATACAAGGAATATGTATTGTACAAGGTTTGACTAGGTCCTTCATAATATTTATCTAAAATTGGCGCGTGAGATATTATGTGGATGGGCCCGGTTTGGGTTAGACCTCATTTGGTTGGGCCTGCTCTTGATTGATCATGTTTCTACACTCCCCGTCAAATTAAAGGGAATATGTTCTAAGAACACACCATTTCGATAGATTCAGATTCGCCTTTCATTTGGATCATAACATAGAAACGCTTTGTGTTCATCACTATATCCTATGAAAATACAACATGCAGCCTGAGGAGATAACTTGTTATGCTCAAGAGATGGTAAATGAACAAAATCGAGACAACCAAATACTCACAATTGGCTATGTTAAGTGGATTACTAATCAAACTCGTATGGGGAGACTTTTTCAATAACAGAGCTAGGGACCCTGTTGATGATATGGACTGTGGTATGTCTAGCTTCACACCAAAATGTAGGAGGAACCAAAGATTCAATAAGTAGGGTTCTGACTATTTGAAGAATATGTTGTTTCTTTCTTGCTGCTATCCCATTTTACTGTGGTGTATGACGGCAAGATTTTGTGTATGATCCCCTTGTTACCTAAAAAGGCAGAAAATAGTGGAAGTTTATTCTCCCCCTAAATTAAAACACAATATTTTTACTGATTTTTGGAATCGAGTGTGAACCATATTATAAAATTTTTGGAATGTAGAGAAAACTTCAAATTTGAATCTCAGAAAATATATCCAAGTATAGCGACAATGTTCATCAATAAATGTAACATAATACTTATATCCCATTCGTAATTCCCCACACATCAGTGTGTATTATATCAAATGTTGCATGTGAATGGTGAACTAGAAAGGGAAGCACAGTGCTCTTACTAAAACAAGAAGTTTCACATTTAGATTTAACAAGGATAGCACTAATTTTATTATTAAAAGATGATTCTAAACAACTAGTTTGAAATAAAGACAGCAAGCTAGAATTGTTCAAATGACCCAAGTGACGATGCCGAGCAGTTCATAAATTATTCAAAACACTCAAGTAGAAGCGAAGAAAGAACTAGAGCCTATAGAACTGAATCCCATGTCATGAAGAAACAGCCCACCATGCTTACTCCCCCTCTCGATCACCTTCCCAGTTCATCGTCTTGTATAACACAACCAGAAGAAGAAAATTAGATTGAGCAACCATTATCAACCAATTGTCCTACAATAATCAAATTTGCAGATAATTTTGGAACAAAATAAACATCAGATAGGTGAAAGTGTCGAGACTGAGGTGTAGAAAGTTCTAAAGAACCTATGTCGAAAATGAGAAGATGACCATTTGCAGTGGTTATCTTTTCGTCTCTAACATAAATTTGATGGTCTTTTAGATTTTGTCCAACAGAGGTCATATGGTTGGAGGCATTAATCATGAATCTAAAAACCATGTAGATGGTGTAATGACTGTTGGCATGTTTGTGGAAGAATGAAAAGTAGGAAAAGATGTGGAAAGAGGCAGACCATTAATACCCATGGAGGTAAATGCAGAAGTGACAGAAGCATTAATCATTTCTTAGATTTGAGCTGAGGTCATGGAGACAGTGTCATTGGTAGCTGGTGGTGTCTCAGTTCGAATGCCGTCTGAGGTTGCTTCTGAGAATTGTCATTTTTCCTAGGAGGTCTTCTTGTACAATCAGAGAAGACATGACCAGTACGTTTGCAGTTGTTGCAAAATAGTTTCTTTCAACAGTTACATGCTACATCCCCATAGCCTTTGCATTCAAATCACTGAACCTTTTGACCACTAATTCTAATCACTGAACCTTTTGACCACTAGTTCCTAATAAAGTGGTTTCCTCAGTTGGAGTATTTACTGGTGCGGGTGTAGTGAGAAACACCTTTGGTTCTTCAAAGAGTGTTGTGAGATAAGTTGGATCTCTTCACGAAAAGCCTCCTGAACACATGTATCAAGATTGGAAGGATTCTGTGATTCGTAAGTGTAGCACGGACTGGTTCATACTCAGGGTGCAAGTTCATAAGAAACTGACTAATGTGCAACGCTTCTTGAAGCTTAAGTTCTTATGGGAGAAACTCTGAAGAGATAGATTGCAGAAGCATCTAATCTGTTTTTGTTCATAGGGCTAAGAATCCACTGTAGTATTCTTGTACTGATTTATCACCTTGACAGTACTTGGCTAGTACTGTGTCAAGGTGGAATTTCCTTGCTTTGCTTTTCTGATGATATAGTTTTTTAAGGTGATCTCATATGTCTGATGCCTTTGTAATGGCCTGAATTGATATGGAAACAGACAGATCTACTGAGTTGAGAATCCAAGTAATCACCTTGGCATTGTTCTGGTTCTAAGAGGCAATCGCTTTCTCATCAATAGTCTTAGAGGCAGTACTGCTACTGCCCTTTGTAGTTGTGGATACTACAGGTTGGGGAATATTTCCATTTAGATATCCGACAGTCATTTTGCTTCGACAAATTTCCTGAGATGGAAGGACCAACTCATGTAATTTTTGCCATTTAATTTGATTGGAATGATGTCTCCCTTTCCATGATGAATCAGATGTGACTGACTGACCAAGAATTTAATTTTTTTTTTTAAAAAGTGCTAGGCGTCCACTGTTTTGAGTGGCAGAATGGCTGAAGCACTCAAATGCTCATACGAATAGATAATCCAACTTACAGGTTATATTAAGAACATGATTACGCAACTATTCCCAAATTTTTATGCAAATCCAACTGTTGAATGCAAAGTTTGAGAAGATGGAACAGAACTATTCTTAAAAACTGTCAACAGAGAGGAGGGAGTAGAAACCAACCTTAGATGTCCTCAAAAATCCAAAAAAAAATCATGAAAAACTCCAGCATAAATGGATGACCAAAGGGATATCTTCTTCCCTCAAACTGGATCACAGAAGGTGGGGCCCACTTTGGAATCCGCATCCTGCATATTGCGTGGATGAGAGATTTCTGTAGAGTGGCTTCAATGGAAGGTTTCTGGGAGATTCGTTGAACTGGTCCTTTAGAATGGTGACTTTCAGTTAAACAGCAGTAATTGAAAAATGCTTCAAAGAAGATGTTCAAACAAAACAATTTCAGTTCTACAGAAAAAATCAGTGCATGGGCATCCCAGAATTTCTGTGCTAGAGTGGGCAGATCTTCACACACACTGATGTATTATCTAATCAGCCTTCAATGTTATTACCTAGATATATTGTCGATCCTATAGAAACAAGAACCAGCCTAATCCAATGGTTGTTCAAATGCCACAGACAGAAAACAGTCCTAGAAAACTGCCGAACCAAAAGAATGAGCAGATGACTGACCTTTTTGTGCTGATAAATCCTAGAAAAATGCTTAGAAATTAAGAGATGGGACCCACTGATGATCAGACCTCCATTGCAGTCTTGTTACTGGTTTGGGATGGAGATTTTGTTGCAGAAACTCTAAAGGGAATACAGAGTGGGATCTTGAAGCTTCTTGGAATGGTGTCTCTGATACCATGTGAGGATCTAGGGATCCTTTGAGATAAAGCTAGAGAACAAGATGATTTTGGTGAAGTTTGTCATATCCCACAAGAGGGACGACAGTTCCATAATTCCATTATATAATGTTAAAATCCCCAATGATGGCTGAAGATTACAGCACATTACACTAATTGATAGCAGAAAAGGAAAAACTATAAGTATACAATCTGATATACAAGCAATATGTATTATTCAAGGTTTGACTATATCCCTCATAATATTCATCTAGATTTGGCATGTGGGATCTTATGTGGATTGGCCTGGTTTGGGTTGGACCTCATCTGAATGGGCCTGCTCTTGACTGATCATGTTTCTACAATTAGTACATTTCTCGAGGCATGATGCATGATTCCCATGGGGATTCAAGCCAATGACTCGTGTATTTGTTCTCCATGTGGAAGTTTCCACAGGATTCACATGAGGTAGATGTCTCAATCCATATAATTGTGGAATATAAAATTTTATTTTATCCTTGCAGAAGCTTGTGTAACTTTTTATTGTGCAATTTATCCACATTTCCATAGCATGACTAATATAAGTATGAGAGCATATCATGTTCCGTAGGTATAATTAGAGTTCGAGTTCTGATAGAGAGATAAAAGAGTACCGAAGTGACATATTCAGTTAAAGTTGACAAAAACATAAGCATAAAAATGAGTCCCGAAAGATGATATAAACAGGCCATCTGGACCCAATATCTCAAAAGATAATCCCATGATGAGCTTTCCCGAGATCATGACATCTAGAAGACATCATCTGCGGTCCCACTCAGCTAGCTCCTGAAGAGTCTCTTTGACCGCCTTACGCTCCGAGGCAGGGTCCATGGTGACCTCACCTGTAACACCAAGTGTAGCACTATGATACACGATGGTCCAGCAAGATAAACAACACATATACATGCAGCATCAAATAGAGTAAAGAAGTATAGTCATGTAAGGTCAAACAAAGGTAAACTAAGCATGTGTTGCATGAGTAAGCATGTATAGTCGGCATCATATATGACAATGTCTATGAAAACATACTATCTAGTTGGCAAAACCATATTTGCTATAATATCATGGCACAGGAGGAGAGTGTGCGTGCATATGACGTGATGGTGCCACTAGAAGGCAATGGGTTTGAGATCCTTCATCGTGGACTTGGAGTGATGCAGGCCCTAGGGTTAGGGCTTGCTTAGGGTGCTGGAGCACATATCTGAGGACACTTCGACAGGTATTCGAGAGGACTTCACACACGAGAATACATGTCTCACAGTTAAAACCCAATTCTATTAATCAATCAAGTCTTAGAATTTCTTCTCTACAATACCATATATATAATAAAAGCTAACTTAATGCTTAAGCAAACCCTAATCTATTAATAGAAACTTCTCTAATAATAATGCAATTAGAAATCTGCTAATAAAATAATATAGTCCTAATCTAATTAGATTTGAATGGGACCACTTGTGGGGCCCAGACTACATCATCGAGTAATGGTCAACTCCCAGCATAAAACTGGACTGCATTTAGGACATATAAAACTAAATCCATCCTTAACCCCGTCGGGCTTGGTTAGGGTCGAAGTTGTGTAGTGCCGACACATGAGAGTCATAAATAAAACAAATGTCATCAACGTGTGCAAAAAGCCAATGGAATACTCCTCAACTGTACATAGCATAGCATATCGTGATCATGGCAAGTGGAGTATCCAAGCATGTATAGACTTGACTAATAGGATAGAACAAGAGTAATAAACATGTACAGGGAACATGTAACTATACATAAACATGAATATGAATGGTGATGCAAATTAAATATTTCTTTAATACAGAAGCAGGTCAGGAAGTGCATGATTAAGTCATGCAAGCACAATGAATGTCGACAAGATTTATGTGTAGAGACTAATCATTAACTCAATGTATTTTACTAACCAATCCTAGGTTTGGTATTACCCGGTAGTCACATTATCTAACACGATGTAATACCAGGGTTGTCAACGTCATTGGGCTACCGTAGCCTTGGTGTTAGTCAAATTCATGGACGTTAAGTACATTAGGCCAACATCCTTGGCTTAGTTTATTTGACTTCAATTACTGGTGTCCTTGTAGGTTGATGCTAACTCAAACATCTCCTACTGAACATTGAAAACTCCATTAGGCCTTGTTTTCTGTCTAGGGGTTCCCATCCTCAAGCCCCAACTAAGTCTGAAAACCACCTAAATACATGGGTTCCGCGGTTGCTCTGTGGTCAACTGACATAACTGAGAGTCGCTCTCAGTTAGGACTCAGTTAGACAGGGCGCAGGAGGCACATCGGTCGACCGTGGTGAGTATCTTGATCGACCAGGGTGTTGTGGTCAACACCACGGTTGTCATCGCAGTTGATCAGGGTATCACGGTTGACTGTGAGCACTGAAGAGCTGAGAAATTATCTCTCAGTTAATTAGTCAAAAATGGTACCCCAGTCGACCAGGGTGAGCCGAGGTCAATTGGGCCTTTGCAAATTTCTAAAGCCAGAACTAGAGTAGTTTTGTAACTAGAATCCATTTCCACATATAATTCAAAACATTCCATCCCATCCCACACAGTTAGAGCTTTTCAAAACCAACTTAGATTACAAAAGAACATGGTTATTTCAAGAATCAGAAGTTAAAGAACAAAAAACCCATGAGAAAATTATTTGTGAGCTTGAATGGATAACTAACATGTAAATCAAGATACGAATCAACAAATCAAGCACACGTGCATGGTGTTATGAGTGTGTACTTGCCTCAATTCAGTGCTTAGCCTATTCCCACGAATTTCAAGATACTCTTGCTCAAACCAAGCTCTAGAGTGGAAATCCCTAAATGTTTTAGCTCAACTGGCTTCCTACAATGGTGAGACACGAAATGATGCATGCAACCAATTTGGAATTCTCTTGCTATTTAGAAGCAAGGGGATGTCTATGGTGGTAATTTTTTACCAGCAGCCCCAGTAAAATGGAGTTTGGAGGTGCTTGGAAGCTTGACAATGGAGATGCTGGCTTGGAGAAGATGTAGAGGAAGAAGATGATGATCTTGGAGCTCAAAAATCCCACGTGTACAGCTTCCCTTAATGACTTAGAAGATGGAGGAATGAGGGAATAGAGAAGAGAGAGCTGGACGAGAAGGGGTGATCGATTGAGATGGGGGCAGTTTTATTTGGAATTTTCCTGGGCCTTACATGTAAACCCAGAAACAAAAGTAAATTACAGGATAGGGCTTTTAGCTTATAAATGGACCTAAATGGGCTCGAGTGACTTGGGTCAAAACATGAAAGATGATGCAAATGTGATGCCCTATCCAATGATCCCAAAATCTCACCGAAATTATGCTCACAGCCCAACGCGGCCATTATTCCGAAATTACGAGAAGGTCCTTTGCTACCAAGTCAAGGTCAAAACCCACCAATTCTACCTAACCACAATCATTAACATACAAAGCAACATGATTAGCATCTAATAGAAATTAATTAGGCACTAATCAAGGTTGGGAACGAGCAGGGTGTTACATCCTCCCCCTCTTAGGACCATTCAATCCTCTGAATGCAAACGTACCTCAGGCAATAGATATGGAAATTTCTTTAATGCTGGCTCCTCGAGCTCTCATGTAGCCTTTTTTGGTCCGTGGTGCTCCCATAAGATCTTCACCCATCTAATGGTCCTAGTTCGCAGCACCTATTCTTTTACATTAATCACTAGCACTGGCCTCTCCTTGTAGGCGGCATCGGGCTTCACTTGCAGTTGTTCATACTCAATCCAATGGGATAGGTCCGGTGCATACTTCTGCAACATAGAGACATGGAAAACATCATGCACACCTGTTAGCTTTGGTGGCAACCTCAGTCTGTACGCTAAGTCTCTAACTCTACTCATAATCTCAAATGGTCTGATGCAGTAAGGAGGCAACTTGCCCTTCTGATCGAACTGGATGCTGCCCTTCATCGGTGAAACTTTTAGGAACACCATATCTCCCACTTGGAATTCCAAATCTCTACTATGGTTGTTGTGTAGCTTTTCTGCCTGGTACGGGCAACTTTCAACTATTCTTGGACCAATTTCACCTTGTCACTTGTTTTTCAATGATTGTAGACTTGTGTAAACTCCTCACTCCAACTTCCTCCCATCAAACTGGTGTTCTACGTCTTTGTCTATAGAGTGCTTCAAACGGCATCATTCCAAAATCCTCACATGGAAACTATTGTTATAGGTGAATTCACATAGGGCAATGTCCCAAACCCATTCAACTTTAAATTCTAGGATAGAAGCTCGGAGCATATCTTCCAAAGTCTGTATAGTCCTCTCCAATTGTCCATCAGTTTGTGGGTGATAAGCTGTACTAAAACTCAACTTCATGCCCATGGCCTCCTGAAAAGTCACCCAAAAACACGACACAAATCAGCTATGTCGATCTGAAAATATGGAAACTGGGGATCCATGTAGTCTCACTACGTCCTGAATAAACAATCGAGTCATGGCATGCATCTTAGTATCTGTCTTGAAAGGCACGAAATGTACGGACTTCGTAAGCCTATCAACGATCACCCATATAGCATTATTGTGCTTATTTATCGATGGTAAACAAAGTCCATAGTGATGTGTACTCATTTTCACTTACGGATCTGAAAGTTCTATAGGGTCCTAGATTTCTATATTGCAAGTCAAAAAATAAAGCAAACTTGCATGTAAAGAGTAATTAGCCACACAAGTAGAAGACATGTAGATTTTTATGTGGGAACCCCAATGGGAAAAAAACCACGGGTCACACCGGACTAATAAAGTACTAATTTCAAGCAGTTACAAGATATATTCACAACCTTACGCAGTCAGTCCCTCAACCACATGATATAGTTTTTCTTGTAAAAATCCACGACACGACTCAACTCTGCGTGCCCTGTTCTCCGCGCTTGATCCACAACACTTTGATTCCACAAGATGAACAATCTCCTACAAGAAAGTAAACCAGCAAAACTCTAGAACTCCAAAACTTAAAGCTTTAGCAACTCTCTCCAATGGAAGCTCTAGAGGAAAAGGATGATCTCTAAAAAGGATTCTTAATTTAGAATAATGAGATCTGTGTTTAGGCTTGAGAGGAAATGTCTTTTTATAACGCATAATTCGTGCCTTAGGATTAGTGTTCAAGCAGGAACAAAACATGCAACCCTAGCCCAAATAAGAAAGAATTTTGCGTAGATGGGTGGGCTACAAAACTCCATCCAATCGATTGGGCAATGGTTTGATCGATCAGGCAATGCCTCTGCCTCTAATTCGATCGATCGGGCATGTAGGCGATCAATCAAGCACCCTATTTGCTTTGTTTCTGAATTTTTTCTCTTCAGTTCTTCTGGCGACCCAAACTTCAGTTCAAACAATATAAAACATAAATTACAATACCAATGAACTCAAGTTTTGTCCAACCCATGAATTAGCCAATACAAAAATCCTTATAGGATCTTCAATGGCTTCAACAGTTTTGGTGGCTTCTTATGCTCTGCCTTGATTCTCTGACTTGATAGGCATCTTGCAATAAATCTGGCAAGTTAATGGCTGCCACTTTGTGCTTAATCTCGTGAACTGGGCACTCATCATTTGAAGATTACATGCATGATACATCTAGTACTTTTTATTTTTTATTTTTTGGGTAGAAGCATCTAGTACTGTTGGAGAAAGGCTTCTTTGCAATTTACATTCTTTCGGCACAGCACCATTGATAGCAATTTACCCAACACCAACTTAACTGATTTCAGGAAATCGAGCAATAGATTGAGGGACCAAAGAACACAGTTTGATATAGTCGCTTAGACTATTGAAGTCTGGACTTTAAACCTTAATGTGACTGGCCGGATCGCCTTGTATTATGCAGTCTTTTTTACGGCTATGATTTTTCCATGCAAGGCCCATGGTCTGTTTATCCAGCCATTGCCATGGTCTATGTGCAAGGCCTGTGACTGACAAATATCCCAAGGTTATATTGATAACCATAATGGTTCGCATGTTGGCTGAGGAGACTGATAGCACTGTTGAAAAGTGCTCTTTGTCACAACCATGAGGTTGAGGTTGGGGTTTTAAACCATTTGCCCATCTATGATAAACAAAAACAAAAAACGAATAGAAATTAGAGAACATTTTTTCACTGCATTTTCAATGTTACCAAATTCAGATCTTTCAAGTTGTCCCATTAATACTTTCAAGTTGTCTTTCAAGTCATCCCATTAATACTTTGAGCCCAAGTGCTATTGAATTTAGTCAAGTGTCTATATGTTGTGTTATGCTTCTGTCGCTACTAACTTGGTTTTCAAATTTTTATTTATACAGGGAACAGCACTTGGGAACAACAGAGTGGGTCTGATAGAACCATTGCAAGCGGTTGGAAATAAAGGAAATTCTGGATTGGGATGGAATCAAAGAAGTGTCTGACCAAGCCTGACACATCAACTGATAGAATATAATTGAATGAAGCTGATTCTAAGTGAAGGCCGAAAATATGGGATGAGAACAGATTCAGTCAAAACCCTTACTGGGGGTGCATTCAAATGCACCAAGCAGAAGGCACCTACAGTTGTGTGCAACATAGTACAAAACCTGCTGCCAACTCTGTCTGTGTGGGTGGCTGGGGGATATTAAGTCCAACCCAGATTGATTTGGTGAGGCTAAGATGATGATGTTATCTTTCTACCCTAGTGCATTTGGTAGTCATTCTCTGATCTCTCATGAAACAATAATCTGAAATTTGTAGCATGATAATAACTTGAGATTTCAATTGCCAATCGATGCAATTTAGGGTTTGTTTGAAACATGTTTGATTGCTTAAATCAAAGGAAAAGGTAGAAAACTAGCAGCCTTCTCATTTTATGTCAGGTGGGCGTTGAATTTTTTTTTCTTTTTGTTTTTAAAGGGGCATGTAAAACCATTCACTCAATTCATTATTTTTGAGAGACCATTTGCCAGTACAATGCATGATGTGTTTATCACTGGCTTCGCTTCTAAAATCCAAACCGTTTAAAATTACAAGCCCCCTGTGAATAGCATCAACAAAAATGTCAGCTCAATTAGACTTACGCTAGGTCGTTAACAAAACCTGTAATTGGAATAAAAAGATTGAAGTGCATGGGCCTTTTTGAGGTTACTTGAGAGTATAGGGGGCTTTTTGTAAAAAACCTCCCGCTTATAGAATCTGAAGTATTCTGGCCAGCTCAGAGTTCTAAGTTGCTTGATACTGTAGTCCAACTCCGAATTAGCATCGAATCAAACTTAGATCCCCAATAAACTTATAGGTTCCACAAATGGATTTTAATTTTACCATAAAAATAAAGGTTATGAACTAATCAGTGAGTTCTTTATAAAATCTTGAGTGTTTGAAATTACATTCTTTAACTTGGCCCAGATTAACTTCAATCAAACTTAGGCCAACTACCTGATTTTATAGAGAGTCTACCTATGAGTTTTAGCATCTTAAGTGTTTTGAGATGGAAAGCTATAAGGTAAATGGGGGCAAAGCTAAGTAGTCACTCTTCTAAAAGCTAAGTAATAATCTTAGTTTAGGGAGCATTCAATTCAATGTGGATGAGCTCCAACAGGTAAGCGGGGTCTAACAGGTGTTGGAGGGGTGCTTCGCAATAACAAAGATAAGGTTTTATTTATGCTCTCCAAGTATGTGGGTGTTTGTGATTCTAGTGAAGTTGAAGTGCCAGTTATCCTAGAAGCTCTTCAATATTTCTCTAGATATTTTTTTTAGTAGCCTTATTGTAGAAAGTAACTCTTCTAATCTAAAATCTTAGGTGTCCAATAGACAGGCAAAACCTTGGCAAATTCCAATTAATTTTCAATGGAATCCCATACTTTCTTTTCTTGATGGATGTAGCTTTTTGTCATGAGTCTAGATCAGTAAACTTTATGGCAGACATTGTTGCCAAACAAGGGTTGAGAGGAGTACTCCATGGGAGTTGCAATGTAATTGTGTGATGTGTAGGAGGGTACATTGCTCTTGTACATTCTTTTTTTTTTTTTTTTGGTTTCATCTCTTGTAGTTTTGGTAGTTTTGGTTTCTTTTAATGAAATATTTGTTACCGTTATATATATATATATTTAGATATATATTAATAAATATATTTTAAAAAATAAATTTGGAACCAGTACTCTTAATTGGCCTAATGTAGAGCTCTTTTGGGCTCAAAAAAAAGTTGAGGCATTTTCTAGTGGGTTGGGATGATCTAACTAGCAAGGGTGGTATTTTGCACACCCAAAGATCTCTGAGACCTTTCCATCACCCACCTCCAAGCAGAATTGTCATGGCCCCTCGTGGACTCAGGTGAGTTCTTTGCACTATATCAGTTCCATGTATATGACTTCTACTCAGATGCGGACTCCCGTGTGGGGCCTCATCCGATCCCCTCATGCCTACCACATAACACCCCCTCACAGGCCGCAAGTTTTTGGACATCCATTCGAATGAGAAAACAAAAATGATTTTAGCGGGGTTCGGATTCTCTAATGGACTTGAAACTTTTCAGATAGATGTGTTGCAGCTAAATCTTATGATCTCTAACCTCTTACATGAATGGTAGGGCACCAAGTGGGTGCCAAGAGAGTACACAGGGTAGGTTGACATCATATGATACACCACCGAAGAAAAAAAAATCATGGTTCGACACACACATCAGCGAACTAAATCCAAGATGCTAGATTTTCTTTTCCGTGCACTACTAAAGATGAAATTCTATGTTGCTTAAGGATGAAACAATGACAGCAAGAGTTTACAGGCATAGCTTTATAATGCTAATTTCTTTGTGAGAATTGACACCACTTCTCCTACATATGGCCTAGCCCCTTGTGACACAAATCTGATGCTTCATTCCGCATCACACAATTCTATGATTGTACACCGTTTCCTATGTCGTGTAGAATGTGCACCCTTTTCAAACCACAAGGCACCTTTGATCCAATTACCTATGCCAAAGTAGCTTTTATATCCTTAATTATCCCGCTAAAGTTCAAAAATTAGATTGAGGTAAAAGGTTAAAACATGTCACTTGCTTCAAAGTCAATATGCACTCTTTATTTGTTCCGGTGCACACATCACCTCCTTCCCCATTCTTTCAATTACTTTGACTACTATTGCCCATCTTCCCCAGCACCAAAATCTTTCAGTGACACCTCTCTTGTTTCTTATGATGCAAAGAAGTCATTCCGGAAAGCAACATTTTGCGTAGCACTAGCACTTTTGTCGACAATCCAGTCGGTATTATAGCATCAAACATGGAGATATCTGTCTTGACTGCAGGTCCGTTGTTTCATGTAATCGATGACATAGGAACTGTAAGCTTCTATTTCCGAAAAATGGTTAAAATCTAAGCAGGATACCTGAATTTCTACAAATGAGCATCAAACGGTTGGGAAAAGAGTCGCAGCAAAAAATACCTGTGATCGACGGATCAACTACGATGAACAAATAAGATCACACAATCAAGCAATCACACATATGAACACAGTAATTTTATGTGATTCAACAAGATCGCTAACATCCATGGGGAAGAGAAATATCGTCTTTTGCTCCCTTCTCAATTTCTAGGGAGATAGGGTTACAATACACACACAGAGTTATATAGTTACCACTTTCTTGGCCCCAAGAAAATCCATACATATTTATTAAAATACCTTTGACCTTGAACCTCGGTGCTAGTTAACCCAGACAAACTAGAAAAAATCGGAATACAAGACAAAACCGAATATAAACTATCTCACGTCTAAAGAAAAAAGAAGCAAGGGGACGTAGAAATTGAATAACTAGCAATCACTTTATTAATTTAAATGCTAGGAAATTGAGGGCTGCTTCTACATCCCTTTCTTGTATATTTCAACCCTCATCTCATCAGTATCATTGGATGGAGCTCTTTTTCTTTTCTTTTCTGTCTTTCTTTCTTTCTTTCTTTTTCGAAGGAGATTGAATTCATTGCTTAAAGAAAAAAAATAACAAAAAAAAGGAAAGGTAAGTTATTAGAGCTTACAGACGAAAGCTAGCGCAAAAAATAAATAAACCTAGCCCGTTAAGAGGGCTAGGAAAGACAAATAAGGTTAAATGCCAAAGAAAGCAGCTCCATAGACCTCAAAACAACACATTCTCTCAGAAAGTTGTAAAATGGTGGCTCGACATTGGCATCGTTGAGATCATTTACCATGAATTCTTATGTACTTTATGATCCCTTGTCGATAGCTCATACATTTAGTGACATGATGTGAGTGATAGTGCACGAGTTCAAGTTCCCATGTAGCGAAAAAAAAAAAGAAAAAAAACAGAAGCAGGAGGACCAATATGTGGGTATCACCAACATTGGTTGTGTCTTTGATTTCTTCGCTTTTAAATCATTAACATTTCTTGTTTTTGCCTTTTGAGACTATGACAATTGTAAGGATTTTGTGATTGACTAATTCATGGGTTGGACAAAAATCTATGTCCATTAAGTTGTATTTTATAATTTATTTTAGAATGGACTATAGTTCACTTGAATATTTGAATTGAAGAATCAAAGAAAATCCCAAGATGGAGAAAATTTCTGAAGGGACTCAAGCACATGCTCACACGAGCTTAAGCCCACGCTCACAGAATTTCAAGGACTCAAGCTAGGGCTTCAAGGGCTTAAGCCATCCTTACGGGATTTGTGTTGAATTACAAATAATAGTAAGTTTGCATCATGCACTTAAGTCGAGGCTTACACGCGCTCGACTGCATAGCAGATAGAAACCCATTTCCTTTATATAGAATTGTTTTCTATTTGTGCTAGAATTTCTAGTTCCCATTCTACAAGGACTCGAATCCAAAGGCACTAATTTTGAGTTATATAAAGGGTGTTTCTCTCAACCCTAAAAAAGAGATCTCATTATTATGATTGGAGAATTAAAATTGAAGATCACAACTCTCTTTGTTATGAGAAGAAACTACATGTTTGAGAGCTCCTTTATTCTTTAGAGCTTCCATTGGAGAGACCAAGCTGAAGCTTTGACCTAGAGAATACTGCTTCTACATCTCTTGTAGATGATTATCTTCTTTCATAGAAAATTGTGTGCCTTGTCGATTCAAGGTGATTAGATTAAGCGCGGAGCGCAGTGTACGAAGACGAAAAGGTGTAGCAATGACTTGTGCAAGAAAAACTATAGTCCTTATGTTGACACAGTGACTGGATAAGGGTTATGAGTATATCTTGTAACTGTTTGTGATTAGTGCTTGATAGTTGATCCTTGTTGAAATAGTGGTTTTTTTCCGATTTAGGTTTTTCACAAGCATGCGCCTCTTGTCTCTTATGCGGTTGATTGATTTATTTGCTAGTTCGTTTATTTCTTCTGCTGCATAGCATTTAAATAGTAATCTTGAAATCCAGATCTGAAACGATCTTTCAATAGTCTCTTTATTTGGTCCTCTTTTTCACAATAGAAGTACTTAATAATATATATAACTTTTGCTCAATTTCTTATAATCATGTAGTTAGATGTTCTTACTTCTTCTCCTTATGCAACAATAAAAGCTTGTGATTCAGATGAATTGTCAAAATTTCTTTTTTATTTTCTCATTGAGCAAGCTACTAGTAAATTTACTCATGATAAGCATATCATCAGGTGGAATTACTTAGAGATACATGGCTTGTTTATTTGTATAGAATACATAGGAAAGTAATACATATGAATTCATGCCATGAGTGATTAAAAATGAAGAGTTGAAGATCCAAGGTGAATATACAAAAATGAGCATCAAATAAATCCCCTTTAAAGGAAAGTAAAATAAGGAAAGATTGCAGATAAATAATCCTCAATCACCTTAGTGATTCAAATCCTAAGAAAGTCAAGATCCCGTCTGATTGGTACCTTATATCCTTCATTGCCCACCTCATAACATTCACACTTCACCTGTTTAATAATTCTTAGGTGGAGCTCATTTAACTATGAATTCTAATGCAAAAATATATACTCCTATGTGTTCTAATGCAGACAATACGGTCATGTATGGTTGTAACTCATCATCCAACACCACCCTCATGGCAATCAACTAATTATCATTGCTTGATAGCTTTAGTTGTCATGGAAGCAGAAATCTATAAATGCAGGGCCACTACAAATGTGATCAAGACCGCGTCGGTTTGGATTGAACACTTGATGCAGAGATCCCTTGATGCAGAAGATGATGATGAATGATTTTGATCTAGACTTCCTTTTCTATTGCCTATTATTGGTTATCAGTATTGAGATTCTCTGCAACCACCCTCCCATATGTATTTAAAGCATTTGGCTTAATGGGTGATAAACTCTAATTTAAGTTTGAATAGAGAGATAAGGATAGAGACTTGGATCAAATTCTCTCAATCCAAATTTGAATGGAGAGATAATAAGGATAGAGTAGTTGGATAAAACTTAAACAATCTTTATCATCACACAAGGATTGATACATCTCGTCAAATTCAAACATTATCCTTGTGAGGGGTGTCTCTCTGTATTGGGGTCCACCCACATGCAAACACAAGTGGGCCCCATCACAGATGCCAACATTGCTTGCATTGCCCTAGGTGTTATTACACCACTATTCTTGTTGAGAGACGTTCTTTTCAATGAGAAGTGGGCCCTACAGTCTGAAATTTAAAATTAAAGAATGGAGAAAGGAAAGGAGATTGCAAAATGATTCATTATAATATTACAGCATTTTGTGTTGTAATGACCATGGTTAACACTATGGTACTGTCTCCTATGTCTATTTTTACATATAAACATGAGATTGATGATGCGAATTTAATTAATCTACTTAAAACTGCAAGTGCATAGCTGTCCTTTTGAAACAATGGCAAGTACAGATAGATCCTGCATGGAGCACTTTTGAGATTTCTTTTTAATTAAGATCCGTTTTTTTCTTAAAAGAAATATAAATAAAAACAAATCAAGGTATGAATGAGAAATCAAAATAAAACTACTATACAAATAAACTAATGACAACAATAATAAAAGTATATCAGAGCAACAAATAATCCATTTAATGAATTTAATAATCAATCTATGCAACTTAATTTATTCTTTTGTCTCGAAAATAACTCAAATCAGAAACAATTCAATGTTTCTGATTCGGATGATTTTTCTTTTTTAAAAACCAACTTTTAACAAAAAGAACCTAAGATTTATATCACCTCGTTAAAGTAAAAATTATTTTAAGTGTCATTCATCAAATTAAGAATAAGATATCAAAAGCATATAAGCCTAAGTATATTTTATCAAAATAAGAATAAATGATAAGAAAATAATTTATTATGAACAAAACAGAGAGGTTTGCATAAGGCGCGATGATAGATCTATTATTCTAAGCATGCATTATAGAGACATTAAAAGAATAAATCAAAAACATAAATTGAAAGTAAAATCACTTAACTTCATCGTTGTGCTTTGATCTAAAAATCTACTCCTCCATTGCATAGAAAACAAACTTCATTGATGTTATAGTGAGTACAGGGATTCTCTCAACACTTTTCTAGCCTAGTTTTGAAACAAGGTTCCAGAATACCCAAACTAATCTCTATTTTTTTCCTACACTAGAGAGAGAAGAGGAGGAATGAGAGAGAAGTGGAAAGAGAGAGAATGGAGGGGGTATTGATTATGGACATCTAAGGCTCTTAATTTATGGGGTTTAGAGTCCCTTTGTTTCCTTATTTTTTCCTCTTTTTTAGCTTGTAAAGTCTTTTTTTGTAGCTTGTAAAGTCTTTTTTTTAAAAGGTCTTTTGGCTTGGCTTCCAAGTTAGCAAAGACTTAACAACTTTGGATAGATTTTTTTTCTTGCCTTCCTTTAAAAACCAATCTCTATACAAACTTTCCATTTTAGAAGATTCTCATATCATGTGCAAGTAAATCTTCTAAATAAGCTTTTCTTAATTTTTTGAGGATTTTCTTCAAATCTTTTTAGATTATCTTCAAAAGAATAATGCAAGAATTGTGGACCCTACTTTGATATTCAATGTGCTTCACTTAAGGAGAGATGGACCCCACCCAAAGGTGTGCAACATGGAAAAAATCAACATGATTTTCGCAATCCCGTCAAAAAGCCAACTTCCCGAGGCCATAACTTTGTCATTTCAGCCTTAATTGATGTAATCTTGGATCCTACGAACATCTACTTGAAAAGAGCTTTCCAATAGTATGTAGATTGTCCAATTGTGTTACTTGGTTTGAGAGTTATGTCTATTTTTATGTATGTTGTTTAAAGAAAAACGGGATTGACTTTTCATTTTTGAATTCTTTCCACCTTGGCTTTCTTTTTTTGATTCAAATTTGAATTCTTTTAACAATTTAAGAGTGTAACCCTGCTTTGACCATCCAAGCATGTGTACATGTGTGTGGGGTCTTCATAAAGCCAATCTTCCAAACTTCTTGTATGGTGTGCCCCATATGATCCACTAATATCTTCCTGCACATTTTAAGCAAACTCATAAAATACTAAAGAGTCCGCATTAAAGTGGGATTCATCTGGACAGA
Source organism: Sextonia rubra (assembly GCA_037013555.1). Lineage (NCBI taxonomy): Eukaryota > Viridiplantae > Streptophyta > Magnoliopsida > Laurales > Lauraceae > Sextonia > Sextonia rubra. The sequence continues at coordinate 7,675,443 of JASUAD010000007.1, read as the reverse complement.
GTTTTACTACAATTGGGACTCTTAGGAGAAAAATTAGAAATTTCTAAGTTAATGCAAAAGATGTGTAAAATTTGTGAAAATTTTAATGCATAGGTGAAAATACTTAAAATGATGAAAATAACTAAAAATTCATGAAAATCATATAATGAATACCCTAATTCATACTAATTCATGTTAAAATGATGCAATTTCATGACCTTAACAATTGATTTGTAGTGAAAATGGATTTTTGGTTTAGAATATCTTTTCTATTTAGTGTAATTGTTAGATCTAATATAGTTTGCAACAAAAATCAAACCTTTGGATCTAGACTTATGCATTAAACTATAGATAATCTGAAAGACTAAGAGTACATTGCTCCATGATCTTAATGATGAGCGGGTTGGATCTTGTCTAAAGGTTGCCCTCCTTTGTGATCAACGATCTTAAGTAAGTAGGGTTTTCTCCCATCTCTCTTATCACCTACTCCAATATGCATGAGAGTTGATGAGTACTTTACAGATCTCGTGAGTTAAGAGAGAGGATTGAAAAATCACTTTTATAGATAAGCCCTAAAGAGATTTCTTCTCATAAAAGAAACCTATTAAAGGTAAATTTTCTTAATTCGCTCAAACATTAGCCAAACAAGAGTCCTAATAAACTGGGCTTCCTAAATTGAATCCAAGACATATTAAAATCAAAAGAAACTGAAGAAACATTTTAAATTAGTAGACTTAATGCGTGGGACCCAAACAAAGTTAGACATGTGGTCATGAGGACCACTTTATAGATAAGCCCTAGAGAGATTTCTTCTCATTAAAGAAATTTTTTAAAGGTAGGTTTCCTTAATTCCCTCAAACAATAGTCAAAGAAGAGTCCTAATAAATTGGGCTCCCTAAATTGATTCCAAGACATATTAAAATCAAAAGCAAATGGGGAAGAATTAGTGGACTCAATCCGTGGGACCCAAACAAAGTAAGACATGTGGTCATGAGGACCACTCATGTCTAACAGTAATACCTCAAGTTTTGGGCATAAAATAGAAAAGAAATCATTGTACTTTCTCTCCTATTTTTGCAGTGGATTCTTGGCTATTAGATCTGCTCTATGGTTTTTGCCAGAGGCTGACCCAAGCATAATCATGCAGGTACAATAGCACTCGCGAGATTTGAGATAAAACCTTAAAATTTTTAATTTTATTATTTAACTTCTTCACTTGAGAGTTGTCCACACCACCTAAAAGAAAATCCTGTGTCCGCATTGATTTTTGCTTCTTATTGAAGTGTTCCCACAATTTCATATTTAGCCGTAGCTTGTGATTTATTCGGGATTTCCGTTTGTAAATATCTACTTATGATTTTTTTTTCCCATTTGATTCACGGATGAATGAAAGGCTTCACTGGATGTGGGGCCATGACAGTATCTCATTAAACTACTTATGTGAGAGGAGCGCAAAGGGGGAAAAAAATGAAAAAGAAATCAGATACTCTTTAGGAACAGAAAATGGTCGAAACAAGAAATGGGGATCTTACATTCGAGGATTTTAGTTTGGCTGAGTATATCTGAAGGATAATTTGTTATCTTTGAGAATTTCTTGGAGATCTTTTACAAAGTTTTCCCTTCATTTCCTTTAAAACATATCCAAAGAAATATAAAAACAATGAATACGGTTTAGCTACATGCTTCAACAACCAATCACTTTACCTACCGATTTTTATAAGTTTTCTATTTTTTTAAAGAAAATGTGTCTAGTATTTTTGCCATTTTCTGCAATTCTCCTAATTTTATACATCCCTCATAATCTAGTAAATAAAAGAAATTTTTTCAATCTTTATAACATTTTTATAAAATTTTTAGTTTCCGCCATAGTTTCGATTAAGCTTGAAAAAAGCGAAGAAAGAATTTGAATAGAGTAAGAAGGAATCACAAAAACCAAGTTAATGGTTTTTGTCTTGTGGAATGATGGGTCATGGGTCCCTTTCTTGGGCAAGAAGCATTTGATATATTTTCAATAATCCATCATCTTTTATTGACAAAGCCTTATCCAATTAATTAATATGAGGTTGGCTAAAAGAGTGTCTTATAAATCAAATTCTCTCTCTCTCTCTCTCTCTCTCTCTCTCTCTCTCAGGCACAACCTTTCCTATTAATATAAGTGGTGGTTATGCTATCTTGTGACTTGTGAATGAACCATTTTATATTATATAAATATATATATATGTTAAATCAAATGAAAGAAAGAGCTCTCAAGGGTGCCACGTAGTGAGCTCTCATTTCAAAGAAATATATACAAATACACACTGCTTTGACGTTCCATGTCAGCAGATCCCTTCCTACAATCTAGACTTTCATTTCCTAAAATCTCTCTTCTATAGTTATTATATCCACCTAATACTCCCTATTTACATTTAGGCATTGTTTCCATGTTGTTTCCAATTTTGTGCTTAGATCTGGTTGTAATGAGACTTAGTTGTGCAAAGACTAAACTCCGCAGAATTTGTTTGGCAACATTATATTAAAATACCCTGCTGAGAATATGTCAGAAGGAATTTGTTTAGTAAAAGTGTAAAAAAAAAAAAAACTTCTCCAACAAATGAAAGCAGGAGAATCATAGAATTTAAAATGCAGGACTTACCTTTTAATGTTTGCGATACTTTATTATTGGTATACATGGGACCCACCTGTAGAAGTTACAACATAGTAAACACCTTTAAAAATTAGAATATGGGGCCCATATTCATACGATTTATAAGGTGGACCTATCTTTATAAGAATTATAATGTGGGCCTACCTTTTTTAAATGTAAATATAAGACCTTATAAATTATAGCATAATGCACACCTTCAGAAATTAGAATATGGGCCCACATTCATAAGATTTATAATATAGGTCCATCTTTTTTTATTGTAACTATATGACCCACATTTAGAAATTGCAAAGCAGAGCCACATTTTTTGTACTATTGTACATAAGACACACATTTAGAAATTACAATGTAGTGCCCACCTTTGAAAATCATAATAGATTTTAATTTGTGGCCACCTTATTTATTGATTGTGAACACGATACCCACTTAAAAAATTACAGTACCCACATATAGAAATTAGAACATGGAGTCACATTCATACAAATTACAATGTGGCTCTACCTTTTGTGATTTTTTTAAAGATAAAATATTTTTTTGAAAGATTAAATATTTTTTTTGAAAGATTTTTTTGAAAGATTAAATAATTTTTTGAAAGATGAAATATTTTTTTGAAAGATTAAATAACTTTTCAAAATATTAAATTTTTTTTTGAAAGATTAAATATTTTTTTTTGAAAGATAATATTTTTTTGACCATATAACTCACATTTAAAGATAAGAACATAGGGCACACACTCGAAAGATTTATAATGTAGTCCCACCAGTTTAAGAAATTGAGAATGATAATATAGGCCCACCTTTTGTAATTGCTACTATTTGATCCACGTTAAAAATTAGATAGTAGAGTCACCTTGAAATAACTAAGAAACAATTGTGCCACCAAGTTGTTTTTAAAAAGAAACAAAGTTTTTTTGTTCGGAGTTTCTTATGCCAGTCGGTTAGATTTTGAGATTCCTTCCAAAGAGACCAAAATTCGAAATAGTGATTTATATATACCAAACATATTTTCTGCATCTTGTTTCGTGGGAACATAGGAACATCGAAATGGTACGATGCCAAATACACCCTTAGATTAAAAATTTGAATGCCAACTGAAAGAATTTTTATATGTTGGCTAATTTATGGGTTGGACAAAACTTTAGGTCTATTAAGTTATATTATATTTTTCTTTTTGTATGAATTGTGGTATAAGTCACTGGACACACTGAAGTCAGAAATTAAAGACAGCAACAAATTGAAGTTTTTTGAAGTATTTTTCTGAGAATAACATGGATTAAAAATGTTATAGCTCACAAACCAAGTGTCAGCTAGGGGCAAGCGATCTATTGTTGGAAAGCTTGTTTTGAATAAATATCCATATAGCCTAAGATTGCATTAATTGGAGCTAAAACAATAAGTTATGGCTTTAGGAAGTTTGCTGGAAAACAAGCTGAAATTCTAATTTGTCACCCAAATAGAACAGGTACTCAATTGAACGGATTGGTACACTATCGATTGGATAAGGTACCCAATCGATTAGATGACAGAAAAAACCCTACTAACCTGTGGGAGTTTATTTCATTTTTTGAAGTAGGAGTTTTCTGTTTTGTGCCAATTCCTATCCTAGTTGAAATATTATTATGAGGTACGAAATTAGGGCTATAAAAAAGGATTTTTTCTCAACCCTAGTCACAAATCTCATTAATAGAAGTAGAGTTACTTATTGGAGATCATCTTCTTTAGAACTTTCATTGAGAGTTGAAGTACTGAAGGTTTGTTCTAGAGAGCTGTTGCTTTTACATCTCTTGTAGAAGTGCTGAGGCATCTTGCGTGTTTAATGTGCGAATTAATCAAGTAAAGAGCAATACATAGCGATGGAGCATCTATGGCAAAAGGAGTTGCACTAAAAGAAATCAGTCTTTAAGATGCACGAAGGATGTGGGTATATCTTTTACTTTTCAAATTTGCTAGATAGTTGATCCTTGTTGGATTTATTGTTTTTTTACCTAATTGGGGTTTTCCACGTTAAAAAATTGTTTCTTTTTATGGTGTGTGGTTTTGTATTTGATTGATTTATTTTTCACTGCATGGTTGATTGTTTGTATACATATTGTTGATTTGTTTGTGTTGATCCATTCTAAAGGCTCACCCAAAACCTTCAATTGGTATCAGAGCATATTATACTAATTTGATGTGTTTGATCCTAAGAGATGTCTAAAATGGTATTCAATCAAGATGGCATTTCTACTATTAAGCCTCCCTTGTTTGATGGCTCAAATTATGCATATTGGAAGCAAAGGATGATTGGCTTTCTGAAGTCCATTGATGATAATAGCTGGGATGTTGTTGAGGATGGTTATGCTAAACCGACGATTACAACTAATGGGAAAACTGTTCCTAAACCAAAAGCCCGATGGGCTAAAGATGAGAAGCATCTCTCCAATTACAATAATAGGGCCATGAATGGTATCTAAAAGGAAGTGACTGCTGATGAGTTTTGTAGGATTTACTTGTAAGATTGCAAAAGAAGCATGAGATGTCTTACAAACTATGTATGAGGGTATCATGCCCTGAACCCGAGAATTGGGAGTTAGGAAGGATCTTAAGGCACGGTACACGTAAGCCATGGCAATCCGTGCCATGCTAATATACACGAATTACCACAAGGGTGATTCCATAATTATATATGAGGAAGATCCATAAATACATAACAATCATTTTAATAACAAAATGGAAACTTAGAAAGTTCACTTGTACTTATCACAGACACTAACAAAAATATTCATTCATTAAATTAAACTAAGCTTTGTTGAGTGGTCCATCCACATGCACATGATACTAAGTTACATAAATATATACATAAATACAAAATGACATGTCTATCAATGAATGGCTCCAAAAACTGCATGAAAATAATGGCATGAACTATCCGTAGACCAAAACATGGCTGTTCCCTAAGCAACATAAAAAGAACTATGCAATGCGTTACATAGGATGACTAGTAGAAGACATCATCCTCATTCCATTCGTCTACACCCCAAGGTACCATTAGGATTCCCTCCGGAGCGTGTCGATAGCCGTGTCAGCATTGGGTTCTGTACCTGTAACACCAAATGTAGCATTATCAATACGACGGTTAAGCAAATATAAGAATATGTAAGACTATCATGTTATATCAATCGAATTTGAAAACATGTTAATTAAAAGAGAGCAATAACGAAAATTGGGCATGTTAATGTGAGTGAGCATGAATAAAGAATTATTTATGTAAATATAATAACATATCCACATGGCTATCTTTTCTTTAAAAAGAGAGCATATTGTATTGTGGGAAATCATTAGCGGCAGCGCCAAGAGTTGTCTAGTTACCCTAAAAGTTTCGACCAATTCTTCATACAACTACTGCAATAGGTAATATATAGAATACCCATATTCAGTCTCGTTGAATCTACTATGGGTATAAACTAAGTGATGTCAACTCAATGTATCAATACCGATTGGAATTCATAACTTTCATACTTATCATACTTAGCGATCATCTCATTTATATACATAAATATATATATCAGTCTTGAGATCATATGAATCATATAACTGAGGTTTGAACAATGATTCTGACTAATTGTACAATGCATACTTTAGTGAGCTAATAGAACTCAAACCCTCTCAACCCTAGTTACCCCTATCTTGGCACACGGGCTCACGCTCAGTAGAAGTTCCATATCTGATTTTGCCTCAAGGTTTATCAAAAGAAATAGGTATATGATTTAATCATGTTGAGGGCAAGACTTGTCTTAACGAGATGAATGGATTTGAATTAAGAAGTTAACAAGGATATTTACTATCCAACCCTAGCTAAGAAGATTCGTGTTTCATGTCAGGCCCTAGATCTTTTAATTTTGGGTCGAATCGGTCTGTCGGGTTAGAATGGTTAGATGGATGCTTGCTAGGTCATTTTAGAGATTTTGGATCTTTACATACACGGTAGTGTTGTGTAATGCTCATTGGAGATGGGCTGATTAGACATTCTTGGGCCTTGGGCTCGTGTTATTTGACCTTTTAAGCCAAAAGTCCTTTTTCGAAATTTTGTAAAACTCACTACAGAGCAGGGAGCTCTTTCTTGTAATTTAGAAAAACCTTTACATAAAATAACCCTAAAGGCTTTTGATCATCTTTTCTTCGTATGCACAATTCTTCTATTCTTCTTCTTTTCCTCTGCAACCAAGCCTTAGCAGCTCTCCAAATGAACCAAGACTTGATCTAGGAGCTTAGATAACACCATCACCTTCATCTTCTTCCTCTCACTTTGTCTTTTCTAATATTGTCTGCAACTCGGTAAGTATCTATCTCCAAACCACCATTAGATTCCTTTCAATTTATTAGGGTATGTTCAATAGTTTAAAAGATCTGTGTGTCTCTTGGATCTGTAGGATTTCAAATAGGGAAATCGAGTCAGGATAGGGGTTTGTGTGTGATTGGATCTAGCCTTAGCAGATCTGAATTTCTATACACGATTTGAGGCAAGTGGATAATTGTAAATAATGTAATTTGAATATTTTTTTTCCAAATTTGTAAAACACGCTAACATTACATAATTGGATAAATTGGGTTCCGTTTTTTAGAAAAGTTAGTTGAATATTCACATGAGGATTGAACTGGATTTAGAATGAGAATGTGAGTTCTTGGATGCACTATATGATAGAGACCAAAAGTAGGATATTGGCATTGTAGACTCTCATTACCATTTCGAAAGAGGGTTGGTTCTCATGTGCGTACTTAACTAACTATGACCGTTCGGTGGATTAGTATTTACCCTCAGAGAAATTAAAATAACATACAATCATAATATACTTTTAAATTAAGCAATTTAAGCACTTAAATTGATAATGGTTTCGATATTGTGAGTTAAGAGTTTTATAGCATGATTCATTACGCATTCGCATATAGTATGTACTTATATACATATATCTAAACAACTTCAGTTGGAGCTAGTTGTACACCATCGGGGCAGTGTGTACTGCGGGATATAGTACATAATTCTGCTATTTATTATATCTAGCGGGAATATCCATTTTTGTATATTTTATCTGCAGGAATACCTGTTTTTGTGCATTCATGACATTGGATTTGCATTAAGCATATTTTGGGTAGGATGTAAAATATGCTTTAATGCAAATAATTAACATCATTACTTGTAGTTTACCTCTTACCAGATTATGTCAATCTGATCCACTACTTTTTGTGTCTGAGTCCCATTGCCGGTGCCGAACTGGAGGGCCAGGGGACGTAGGAGATTCCGCTAGACGGCGGAGTTGTTGAGTGGAGCGTTGATGACATCGTCTGAAGTGTCTTAGTGATTGTGCTTAGATTCGATACAATAGACTCTTGAAATAAGGCCATGTTTGGGGCCATTAGTGTAGACATTAAATTCATTTGTCTTGGAATTATAATTTTAATTGTTATTCTTTGGAATTCTTGATCATTTATTAATTATGATTGAGGTTTGTTTATATGATTTGAATTAGAAGCTCAGATACTCAGTTGTGCAGATTATGAATTTTAGTTCTGCATGTAATTATGGTTACTTGATAAACAAGCATAGCCTCGCGAAAGACTTCGATCCACCAGGAATTGGGGCCCATATTGTTATTCAAGAAAATTTTAAATTGGCCCTAATCCACACACCCTTAAGACGGAGTTCGGATTCGGCTTAGTTTTGAGGGCATGCCATTTCCTTAGTTTTCAATGCGTTGTATTTATAAAATGTTTGGTGTCAATGTATTATCAAAATCTTAGTGTTATATTATATAAGTGATGGACATCCCGACACTCTTCCTTCTTGGTATTAAGAGGAATAAGTGACAGCCTAACACTCTTCCTTCTTAGTATTTAATTACCGTTGGGTTAATTTCTTTTAAGGTAAAGTTACCAATTCTAAGGCCCTACATGGTCTTTGATAGTACTTAAGGTCCTAAGGGTAATGATGGTATAAAACATCTCCTTAAGGCCTTAAGAGAAGGCTAGAATAACTCCCAATTGATCCCCGTTTTAAACTAAAAAAAAAGTTTTGTTGCAAAAGGGGGTACCCAATCAATCATGCACCTCCCAGAATTGGAATCCGATTGATCGGCCTTGGAGCATTTGGGCTCCAAGTAGAGTCAGTTTTGAACTGATTCTCTCCTTTTTTCTCCTGGCTTTTTTCACTCCAATTCTTCAAATAAACCTCTCAACATTTTCTTAAGACCGTTTTACACCATAATTGGGTTCCTCCTTCATCCATTCCCATCATGCATTTCATAATCACCTTCATTAACAATTAATATAACTTACATTCTTAGAATTAAAGATTTAAAGTGTTGTAACTTGGCATTAAAAGAGAGTTCCCTAAGATCAACATAATTAGACATACTTGCAGTAATATACACACTTATCTAGTTCAGTGCTTTGTCCAAATTAAGTTCTCCTTTGGTTCACTAGTGGAGAAAGTCTCAATTGAAAACAATCCTTAGACATGCAAGAGATGAAATGGGTATGTGATAAATGCATGTCACATAATTGGGCTCCTTAACTCTGTTGAACCCAAATAGATTAAAAGAAAGTTGATCCTTACCTTATGAAGCTGTAGAGAAAAAAAAGAGGTGAAATTGGAGGTTTTAAGGAAAGAAGATGAGCAAGGACAACTCCTGCATGCACAACTCCAAATACTTGAAGGAGATGAGAGAGAGTGTGAGGAATGGGGAAGTAACTCCAACAGGAGATTAGAGAGAGTGAAGAGGGAAATGAGGTGGTTAGACTCTTTTAAATTAGAATTCCTAGAATTTATAAGCAGGTCCAAAGATTCATGGATTTTACTGTTTGAGTCAATTGGATTCCAATTAGGCCAAGATGGATCTGAATTGAGCTGGGTCAAACATGAAAGATGTCCCATTTAATTAAACATTAATGTTGCAAGTAACATGATGCTAATATGATGCAAAACCATACAACTCTAATTACAAGAGGGTCCTTGGCTACCTAAGTGAGATTCGAGCTCGACTCAATTACCTATCCATGACCCAAACCGAAGGGATTTGGATTGAATTAATCTAAATATGTATTAATTAAAGTAAAACAAGCTAAATTATAATAAATGATGATTAACTCTAATTTAGACCTTACAGAGGGTACAGATACTGTGAAGCAAGCAAAATTACGGAGATTGAATAAATCCTTTGAAACTGCTATGATGGATGAAAATGAGACCCTTAATGAGTTTTATGCAAAGCAGAATGTATTGTCAATTTTATTTTTAACTTGAGTAAAGAAATCTTGAAAAATAAAATTATCAAAAAGATTTTGATGTCTCTTCTGTAAGGTTTGATTCAAAGGTTATTGCTATTAAACAAACAAGGATTGAAATACCCTCAAGGTCAACCAGTTGGTTGTAAACCTTCAGACATTCAAAGCAAACCATTTCGATAAGGCAAAATCTAAGAATACAAGTATTGTTTTGAGGGCTTTTAGAGAATCAGTTAAGAAATCTGAAAAGAAAATCGAGACTGGCTCAGATTCTGAAGATGATATGGCTAATTTTATGAAGCGATTTCAAACATTCATGAAAGCTTATAAAGCTAAATGGAAGAGATTAAAGTCTGAGAAAACGTTGTCTTTGAAAGGGCCCAAGTGTTTTGAATGCCAAGGCTATGGTCATTTTGTACGTGACTGTGGAAATCTGAAAATAAAATCAAATATAATGGCATTCAATTTGACCTAAAATGATGATTCTTCTGAAGCAGAGAAAAAGAGGAAAAAGAGTTTGAGCCTAATCGGTTTACCATGGTCTATGGCAAGTATGTGGCTTTTATGGCTAAAACTTCACATGGTTCTTCTGATTGTGGTTTTGATAGTGATAATGATGGTGGTGGAGTCTCTGATAAAGAAAATGATTGGGAAGCTGAATATCAGATTTTGCTGAAGAAATCTATGAAGATGAACAAACTATATGAGAAATATGCTTTTAAGTGGAAATCTAAGAATTTATTTCTCAAGAAAGAATTGGCAGAATCTTTAGTTAAATTCAATCTCTTAGAAGTAGAAAATGAAACCTTGGCTGATAATTTGACTCCAGAAAGTCATAAACATGAGTTGCTCAAAGACAATTTTGAGAAGTTCAAGCAAAAAGTTGAGACCTTAAAAATAGCGTTGAAGACTATAAAGGCTAAAAAGGAAGACTTGACTGGAAAAATAACAATTGCATTGTTTGGGCTAGATTCCACAAAAGCTTCTCTGAATAAAATAAATTCTGGTTCAAAAATTCTTCAAGACATCTTGTGTGTTCAGAAGCTACCCAATGACAAATGCGGCTTTGGTTTCAATGATGGTGTATCTAATTCAAAGACAAATGGTAAAACTACTTTTGTTGAAAGTTTTGCTTCTAATTCTATAGCACCTGTTACTCCACTTGCTGCACATGTTAATCATGTTGAGAGTACTATAAAGAAGAAAAATTTGTCACGATCTGCACGCACATCCACTTGTCAACATAATAGAGTTATAGACACATTCACCACTATTGCAAAAAGTTGTATGTTTTGCCAAAGTATAAGCAATAGTGGAAGTAATTATTTGAGCCAAAGGTCAAAACAAGGACTGTTTGGGTTAGAAAGTCTAATTTGCCTAAAGCAGTTGTTCACTGTGCTGAATGATCAAACTATATAAGTGGGGATGGCTACATCTAAAAAATCCTGCTCAAGATGATCAAGACCTGCCCCTAGTGCTACTACGAAGATACAAGTAAGAGAGAGTTGTAAATGAGGGCGAACTATAACTGGATCCTGATTGATAGATATCCGGCGAGTTGATATCATTCTATTTGTTAATTATTGACAAAAGGGGGAGAAAGCTCAATTCAAGGGGAGATATGAAGATTCAAAGAACTGAAGATACATGGTATTTAGTTGATACAGTGTTGGTGCTGGATGGTAAATTGTATTTTGCAAAATTCAATTTACTCACTATAATTCTGGTTTTACTTTTGGGTAGATTGAATATATAAAGAGTTGAGTTTTGTCCATAAATTGACAAAGGGGGAAATTAAAAGGATTTTTGTATGTTGTCTAATTCATGGGTCGGACAAAACTCTAATTTCATTAAGTTGAATTTTTATTTCCTTTAGTATAGACTATGGTATGAGTCTCCGGATGCACGAAAGTGAAGAAATCGAAAAAAGAGCGAAAAATTGAAGTGTTTTGAAGTATTTTTCTGAGGATAACACGGATAAAAAAGGTCATATCCCACAAACCAAAGATCGGATAGGGGCAAGCTATCTAACATTGAAAAGCTCGTTTCGAGTATATATCCGTAGAGTCAAAGATTGCGTCAATCGGAGTTAAAACGATAAAGTTATGATCTCCTAAAGTTTGTTGGAAAACAGGCTGAAATTCAAATTTAGTACCCAGACAAAACAGGTACTTGATCGATCAAATTGGTACCTAATCGATCGGAAGATGGGAAAAAAGCCCACCGACCTGTGGGATTTTATTTTCTTTTTAAAGTGGGACTTTCCTATTTTGTAGCAATTTATATCCTGATTGGAATCCTATTATGAGGTGCAAAAGTAAAGCTATAAAAGGGGTTCTCTCTCAACCCTAGTCACAGATCTCATTAACTGAAGTAAAGATTACTTATTAGAGATCATCTTCTCTAGAGCCTTCATTAAGAGTTGAAGTGATGAAGTTTTGTTTCGGAGAGTTATTGTTTCTATATTTCTTATAAAAATGTTGATGTCATCTTACGTGTTTAAGATGCGAATTGATCAAGTAGAGAGTACACAGTGAAGGAGAGTCTTGTTGCAAAAGGAGTTGCACAAGAAGAACTCAATCCTTAGGATATGAAAAGGGTGTGAATATTGCTTGTAACTGTTTAAATTTTCGTAATAGTTGATCTTTATTGGATTCATGGTTTTTTAGTTATTTGGGGTTTTCCACATTAAGAAACTACGCATCTTATTTGATTGATTTATTTTAAGTTGTGTGGTTGATTGTTTGCATACATATTGTTGAGTTGATTATGTTGATCCATTCTAAAGGCCCCCCTAAAACCTTCACCATCTAATCTACCATGGAATGATAGTCTTAGTCCATTTAACTCTCTAGTACAAATCCTTACCGTCCCTAACATCTTTCTCCATTTTAAATCCTAACATCTCTCCCCATCTAAAATAGAAATCATCATAGATTTTATCCAATGAATTTTGAATCAAATGATTCAATCTTCTTCCACTAAAATTTTTCATTTTTCATCTTATTTGAGTCTTTCCAAATGAAAATTTTGATCTTTTTTTTAATAGTCCTTGAATTTCAACCTTAAATCTATTTAAATCTTTTTATGGATTTTAGGATGAGAGGTGGCTATCATTGGGGCCCGTCAAATAAAATCTCTCTTTTTATAGTCCTTTAATTTCCCAGGGTCCGCACTGAGCATGGACCAAAATTAAAAACATCATAAAATTTTTCTACACTTCCAAATCGTACCCCCCATATCCACTCATAGATTTCATCTAATCACATTCCTATTTCTTCGAAGCCAAATTGTTCACCCTCCCTATTCTATGAATCTAAACCCCAAAATTTGAAGCTAAACAACGAAATATATATATATATATATATATACAAAGATGAAGAGGAGGAGGGAAGGCTGACATCTCACCTAGCTTCACGCACGACCATCGCACCACTAGCGACCAGCATTTTTTATCTTTCATTTCACTTAGGTTATTCTGTATTGGCATTACTAACCTACAATTTATTTTTTATATACTATTTTTATCTAGTTGTCTGACTTTTGGCACGTGCTTTTGCTGTCTTCACTTCGTAGGGATCAATTTTATTGATTTTCTCACGATGAGTAGAGGATGAATACACCTTAATTGCTCTTGAGAAACTTACTTTTGATTTTCCTACTATCCTTTTTGTTTAAGGGCAATGTAGTATTTTATCTTGGAAGCCTTTTTTTTTACTACTGATAAAGCTACAAAAATGTTTGGTAATTCACTTTTTTTTTAGTGTTAGGATTATTGAGTGTTGGTTAATTCATGCGTTTCATGTGTTGTAATTTTACATTATTATTTTTCAAATATAGCGTGAATCATTGGATGAGTTGAAGTGAAAAAATTAAAGAAATTCATGAAAAAAAAAACTAGAGACAGAACTGCTCCTCGCTTAAGAGAACCTGATAAGAATGCCCAAACAGAACCATCACTGGCTCGAGCAAGCGTCCCTCCCAAATGAGTGAGCCACAAAAAATTTTCAACTGACCTTGCATGAATTGCTTTCCTATTTCATCTACATTTTACTTGTTTGAGCCCTAATTGGATTATATCCTTAAGCCAAGACCCTTGGGCTATAAAAATATAACTCTTGTGACCCTATGTATGTCATCTCCCAATTTTAAACATAAAATACCTATTAGATATCTTCTTCTCTCTGGAGTAGCCATTGAAGGGTTCTATTGCGCCATAAAGCTTTTGCTTTGGGAGGATTTGCTTCTAATCCCTTGTAGGAGATCTTATGTCTTGAGAGGCATCAAGGCGGGTTGTATCAAGCATGGGCAATGGTGAACAGTGTGTTCGTTAGCAAGAAAAACTATAGTCCTTAGGTTGAGTTCGACTGGAGAAAAAGGTTGTGAGCATATTTTGTAACTGTTCAATTTTTTAGTGCTTGGTTTCCTTTTTTTGAGGACATCGGTCTCACAGTTTTTCCCGCGTTCGGGTCTTCCATGTAAAAATCTTAGTGTCTTCTTCTTGTCTGATTTATTGATTTAGTTTAGTTCTTTTAACTTCTACTTGTTTAAATTTCATATTAGAAATCTATTTGGAATCTTAAATCTCATCTTGGCGGTTCTAAAAACTCAATTGGTATAAGAGTAGGTTCACACATAGATTTTATCTTTTAATGTGTAGATCCATTAAGATTTCTATAATGGAATTTAATCGAGAAGGCACATCTACCACCAAGCCTCCTATGCTAGATGGCTTGAACTATCCCTATTGGAAAGTTTGCATGACTGTTTTTCTTTAGTCCATTGAGGAGGATGTCTGGAATTCCGTGAAATTTAGGTATACCGGACCCGTTGTTGAAGGTGATGGAAATACTATTCCTAAACCTAGGCATAAGCGGATTAGAGAAGAAAAATAAGCTGCCAACCAGTGATGTAATGTTCAATGAAATTTCTCCTTCTGAGTTTCACAAGATCTTTACCTACGTGTCTGCGAAACAAGCATGGTATATCTTACAGACCACTCATGAGGGTGTTATCACTGTTAAGCAATCTAAACTCCAAAAATTGACTATTTCCTTTGAGACCTTGCGAATGGAAGACAATGAAACTTTTCACGATTTTTATGCCAAGCTGAGTGACAATATTAACTCAAGCTTCAATTTGGGTGAACATATTTGTAAGACTAGAGTATTTAAGAAAATTCTGAGAATTTTACTCGAAATGTTTCATGCTAAGGTTGTAGCAATTGAGGAGAATAAAGATCTGGATAGCCTCAAGGTTGACCAATTGCTAGGTAATCTGCAAACCTTTAAAGCAAATCATAGGTTAACTAAGAAATCCAAGGGGATGGCCCTTATGACTTCTAGGTCTGTAGAAGATGATGTCGCTGATGATATTTATTCAAATTCTGATGAAATCGATTTTCAAGCCACTGCACTTTTTTTGGAAAATTTTAAGAAATTTCTAAAAGGTAAAAAATCTGGCTTAAATAATGACTTTAAGAGTAACTTGCCTAAATCTGAGACGCATTGCTATGAGTGTAAAGGAGTTGGCCATGTTGTATCACAATGTGCAAATAGAAAATTAAAGAGCAAAGGTAAGGCTTTAACTACTAAGATAAGGTTTAAGGTCCCAAAGAGATTCTTAGTATGTAGTACAAATAAGTGAAAATAAAAAAATAAACTAAATCAATCAAACACATAAGAAGAAGACATCAAGAGTTTTTACATAGAAAACCGAATATAAGAAAAACCACAAGACCGATCTCCTCTATCTATAAAAAACTAAGCATGAGAAAATTGAACAGTTACAGGATATACTTATAACTTTTTTCCCTAGTTCAACTCAACGTAAAGATTGTAGTTCTTTTTACTGACAAATATGCCGTTCACTGTTCCCTATGCTTGATGCAACCCACCCTGATGCCTTGCAACACATACAATATCCTATAAGAGGGTAGATTCAAAAATCTCTAGAAGCTTTTCAACTTCAGCACAACTTTTTAATGGATGTTCTAGAGAGAAAGAAGATCTCTAATAGCTTTTCTAGGTTTAGAATTTGGGAGATGTATATTTAGGGTAGAGAGATCTTACGTTTAAATAGGCCCAAATTCTTGGTTAAGAGGTAGGGTTTCAATGGGACTCAAAAACGTAATTTGGTGGAAACAGAACAGATTCTCGTACAAGTCAATTCAGAAATCACCACTGCTCAGGTAAAGGTTATGTCTTGGCATTCTCATCCGTCTCACTCGAGCGGGCTCCAAGTTCGCTCGAGCGGACAACACTGTTGTCTCCGGATCTTCTATTTCCATATTTTTTTATTCTTTCTTCGATTTCTTTAATTTAACTTATCTTATCACACATGCTATGGGCCATACTAAAATATGAAAATTACAAAACATATTGGACCTGAGTTTTATTCACAATCCATGAATTATCCAACACTCAAAATCCTAACAATCTCCCCCTTTGACAATTCATGAACAAAACTCTCTAGCGATACAGAGAATTTAATCCTAACAAAATAAACCCAAAAATTTACATTGTCATTGACCTTCCTAAAAAAAATTTCTTGCAAAAAAAAAAAAAAAAAAACCTACCATGAACCATTCTTAGAGAAAGATGGCATTAGAAACAAATAAAGCAAACTCCTACTCCCCCCTTTTGTTCATGATTGACAAATGAGTAAAAAAACAATAAAATCAAGTTCCACACAAGAGTCAAAGCAACAACACAATCAATCAAAGATGTCCTCAATACACAACAATATGCACACATGTAAACTTCATCAAGACAATTGTAACACTCCGATCCCCTTTGAGCCGGTTTAGTGGCTCATTAGTGTGTTTTTGTGTTGTTTATTTCTTTTGGGCTTGGTTTCGGATTTTGGATAGGTAGTTGAGTAGCCTTTGACCTGGGATGGGTTAGGTTTTAAGCCCTTTTTCGTAATTTTACAATTGCTTTGAATGCATCATATTTGCATCATCTTAGTGTCAGCACATGTATTTTGTTGAGCTCGTTATTTTCCGTAACTGTCTCAGACCCATTCGGAGTCAATTGGAGGAGTTGGACCCTCATGTGACTTGAATCGTAAATAGCTTACACTCATTAGACTTTGTTTTAAACTCCAAAACTATATAATGAGTCAACAGCCAGATGTCTTCTCTCCCTGCTCATTTCCTTCAACGTGCATGTAGCAAACTCCAGGGAGAGCTCCACGTCCATTCTCTCTTCTCTTCACTTCTCTTCCTCTCTGGGTTGGTGTTGGGATTTTCCACCCATTTCGATTGAGTTCTCTCTCTCCCTCCTCTGTGTCTATGCTTTGAGGTAAGTGGGTTCTTCAATTCTTCTTCTCCAATTTGGATTTTGCATCTCCCTTGCTGTGCTCTCATACTTGCATGTGTTGTTGCTTTGCTTTGCTTGGGTTTTTAGTTGGATTGGAGCTTGCCTTCAGTGGTTTGACAAAGCTTTGAGGTAAGTATAAGTACAGAACTGTATAACACATATGGGTAGATTGTTGATTGTTGTGATTCTCTTGTTCTTACATCCTTGACATGATCTACAGCCTAATTCTATCACTTTGGCTTCCTTGGAGCTTGTTTTGCTTCATTTGCACATGAAATCGCAGTATCTGTAACTGTCTCGATTTCGTTTTCTGTATTGTACGGCTAAGCCGTAAAGTTATACGGCTCAAAATCCATAGACGCGAATTTTGAATTTGGTTCTACGGCTAGGCTACAGCTGAACCGTAAATTGTTCTACGGCTGAGCCGTAAGCTAACCGTGACCCAGCCGTGAATTAACACTCTGATCAGTCGAAACTTTCTGATTCTAGTACTCTTACGGTGAAGTTACGGCTAAGCCGTGGACTCCACCGTAGCTCAACCATAAAAAGGTATCAGATCAGAAGTGGAAGATGACCAGTTTAGCCGTGTTCTGAGGGAAACCACGGCTAAGCTGTTGTGCATCTTACGGCTAGGTCGTAAGCTGTCGACGGCTAAGCCGTAGGTCATCCACGGCTAAGCCGTAAGACCTGGAAAAAGTTTGAAATTAAACTTAGGCTAATGGTGTGACCTTGTAGGGCTTATATACAGGTAACCACTCATATAAACCGGCCCAATGGATTCCTTGGACCACATGAATAGTCTGTTAGGCTGTGACTTTCATGTGAGCATTGGTTTACTATTAAGCACCTTCCCATGGGTGTTGGTTTAAGGGACTTCGGTGCACGTGAGAATTACATTGCAACACTTTGATGGCAACGGTGCATCGAATAATTTAAAACTACATCATCATGCACGGTTAGTGACAGTGAACAACTAGATTTGAGTTGGCTTGTAATTACCATTGATTCCGTGTTACTTTGAGATGCATTGCATATTGCTTACAGTTTTGCTCTTTGTTCTGCTGATCTATGTTTATACATGACGAGATCACTTTGCTTTTGTTCTGTATAATTGTTTTATTCTTCGGTCTGTACTATGCTTTGATCTATGCAGTGCTTTGACTCATTTTACGCTATGCTTGTATACCTCTGGCTTTGTACATCTCTGATTCACTGGGTATTCCCAAGTGGCTCTGCCCAGAGATTTATACGTGAGGATAAGATCCAGCCTTTGCCGTCGGTGAGTCCAAAGCGGAAAATCTCCCTTCTTTTGGATTTGATTTGATTAGTATTAGTCTAGCTCTACTCAGCCTCAGCCCTAGGATGCCCGACGAGGTTACCTCTGGCTTGGTTCTCTATTTTCTGTATCGCTGCAGCCTAGCTTTGTCTTGGGACTCCGGAACCCAGGAAACCGAGACCCACTTGTACCTATTGCCAAGTCGGTGGTGTTCTCATCTGTCTGCTCTATCTGCTCTCTATGTGAGAGAATATGGTTAATGTAGTAGCCACTTAGTTCAGTATTTCTATGTTTTGATTCATTTCACATACTTTACTTCTATGCACGATTTGCTTAGCATACTAATATAAAACTTTGTATTTAATCTTCTGTCCTTATTCACTTTGATACTATGAGTGTTTCGTCTCTGTTACTTATATTTGCTGGATCGTTGTATTCATTGAGTTGTCTATGGTGTTGCAGGCACAGATCCCTTGTCTGGCTCCCCGGCGGTCGAAGAGACTGCAGGGCAGGACCTAGAGACACCCTCCGATATGGCAGAGTGGGCTTGATCATTTCTGCCGAGTGCGTTCATGCATATCACCAGTGTTTTGGTTTCTTGGAGATTTTGCATTTTGTACTTTGGACTTTGTTCTCTGTATTATATTTGTATCTCATGTGTTTTTTGTGTGTACTCAGTCTTGTATTTGGTTTTATATCTGTGTGTGTTATCTACGTCTTTTTCCCATTTCGCATTTGGTTTTCCGCTCGTTCTCTTTGTTTGTGCTTGCTATGATATCTACAGCTTCCACGTTCGTTTGCTTCGCACGTGTTAGATCCCTTGTGTGCGTGTATTTGGACTGAGTTTGGATGCACGTGCACGGGAGTACGTGTGTCACTGGTTTGGCTTTTCGCTAACCCCCGATTTCTGGGCTCGGGTTGTGCAACAATAAATGAGAACTTTCAATGAATGCACAGAATTTGTGAAATTTAATAAACCAAATAATCAAAGCAACATGTTCTTTAGTATTTGGAGATGTGTGTGATTGTGTGGGGGGTAACCTCTATGAAACATTACAATAAAATCAATGACCTACAAAAAAATTAATGATCATCAAGCTTTACACAAAATTCACACCAAGTATGAACAATCAAGCCCGACAAAAATTATTAGGATGCTCCTACTTGACGTCACACATCAACAATTTTCTTTTCTTTTCTTTTTCGCTTTTTTTTCAACAATGAACCTTCATTGGTAGCTTCATGCTAATGAGTATAGTAGCTCTCTTTTCATATTTTTACTCGGAAGCTATCACACAAATCCTTAGGTAGCCTTTTCCTCCGCGTTCAATTCAAGAAATATATATATTATCGAGAAAGGAGTTTAAGGGAAATGAGAAAAGTCAAAGTTGATGTCCTAAATAATTCTAAAATGCAATAAGACATGAATCACATCAACTTCAATTTTTCATTAATCCAAAGTAAATATCCCAATAAGTTAGCATGCACAAGAAAACATGGTAAAAAAATCCTTCAAACTTGCACTAAGACAATTGATTAAAAAACTAAGCAAATTCCTTGCATCACACACCAAATAATCATATAAGTACTTGAAAAACAAGGCATGTGCATATTTGTATGAATCAAGGAACATCAGGGGAAAAGGCCAATGCTTTTAGGTGCTTTCTTGGTGGCACAAAGTTTGGGAAGCCACACTTGTGAATGTTAAACTTTCTTCACAATATTGACCACAAAACAATTAAGGTTAGATTTCCTTACCCAGATTGCTGAGGTTTTGACCATTTGAGAAGAAAATTGAATCTTTCTTTGTTGATTTCTATTTTTATTCCTCACTTTGTTGCAATGTGGTTTAATGTGTCCTTTAATTCTACAAAAGTGACATATGGAAACAAATTTTGGATGTGACACATTCTTGTGTGAAGTATTGACAACATGATTTACTCGTGCTGTTTGTTGAACAGTAGGTGCCTTAGAAAACAAAGTTGGATCAAGGATGAAGACATACTAAAGTTCTATGAAGTAGAAACACCGTGGATGTAGCCAAGTCCATGTTTGTCAATTGCCACTTTTTTATTACACATGTAGCATCCAGCTGTTTAGATCATGTGTTCATCCTATTCAACAATGCTTTTGTAGTGGTTAGTTCCACTGATATGATCTTCATATTTCCTTCCAGGTTTTCTTTTCCTGCCTAACACATGTGCAACTTTTTTTTTTTTTAAGATGCCAGCTCTTTTATAGATTTTTCAACTTCCTCGGAAAGCATATTTTACTTCCTACCTACATCAATCAAATTGTTAGACATAGTATTACTCTATGATTTTAACTAATTTACCTTTTGTGATACCCCATCATGATTTAATCTTGATTGCTACTAGTTAATTATCAATTACGTTAAAAAATTTGTTTAAGGTAAAACTATGCCAATTTATTGTAGCTGGTCTTATTTTGCTTATTGGTTCAAGTATGGGTCTGAGACGGGTAGCCTTAGACCTGTTTGACCTTAGTCAAATGAAGAAAGCCTCTTTTTGTGATTTTCAATTCTCTGAGTTTGCATAATGTGTACATTACCTTGGCATGTAACTTTAATTTTTGGCCCTAACCCATTGGACTCCATTTGAAGTCATTGGGCACCAAGTTGACCTAAACTGAAATTCGATAAAGGAAGGTGGGCCTATTTGTAATTATAAGAAAATCTATTTTTAAAAGAGGAACTAGCCCTCATTTCAACTGAATCCTCCCCTCCTGTAGCCTCCCTTCTCCTCCTTTCATCCTCCTCAATATCTTGAATTTCTACCTAAAAAAGGACTGCATGTAAGCTTGGAGAGCTCCATCATTGTTTCCTTCCTTCCATCTATCTTCTTCTTGAGTTGAAAGACCCAATTTCATTCCCTTTTCCCCTCTATAAGAACCCAAGGTAAGAGAGACTTCCCTTCTTTGTTCTTGATGCCAAATGAACTTGGAACATTCAGAAATTGCATGTATACATGAATTCTCATCACTATCTTCATGTTTTCTCCACGATTAGGGTCGTAGAAATTGGGTTTCTCTACAAGTGAGCTCAAGAAAGGCATTAGAGAGATCTTAGCAATCACCAAAGACAAGTGTAACCAAATTTTGGCAAATGCATATTGGCATATTATGATTTGTGGAAATCTGTTGGGTTCTAATGTATTTTTTAGCCCTTAATTGTACCTTTATTCTACTTCCCTGGAATGCATGTTATGGTATTTTTAGAGTTGTTGAAAAGCAATTTGGAGTAAAAGTGTAGAATGACTAAATGAAGTAGGTAGGCACACCATAGTGAAACCAAATTAAAAGATTATAAAGAGAAACTAGACCTGTGTTGAATTCTGCTTCAAAAAACCTTAAGCTTACGGCTAAGCTGTAAATTTGCAACAACTTGGAATTTAGAGAGCCAAGATTTAAGAATTCTTTTACGGTTAAGCCATGCTAAGCCGTATAATGTGCTACGGTTAAGCTGTAGCCAAGCTGTGGCTCAGCCATAGGTTAAATATGGTTAAGCCGTGGAAGAAAATACGGTTCAACTGTAAATGCGAAGGAAAAGTCTGGGTAACCGCGGCTAAATCGTGATGCATTCTACCGCTAAGCCGTAGCTTGCCACGGCTAACCGTAAGTCACCCACGGCTAACCCGTAAAGCCATTAAACTTAAGGTTAAGTATTTCAAGACCTTGTAGGGCTTTAACTCCTAAATCCCTTTACCTTATTCATGGGCCCAACGGAATAATTAAATACCATGGAGACTTAAGAAACCTCATGAGCATCACCCAATCAGTCTAGCACCTAACCATTAGTGTGAGTTTAGGGCATATTAATATACTACTCATATACACAACATAACATCAAGAATGGCCATACATTGGGTGACTTAAACCATTCCTAAATGGATGGTTAGAGACGATGGGTGAATAGACTAGAATTAGTTAGTAAACTTCCTTGAGTAACCGACCATAGTGTGGAACTACTTTCCTTTTTATTCTGATACGGTGGGAGTATTGATGCTCCTTGCTTGTTTATGATTGATTGTGAAAATAAGGGTCTATGAATTGAGAGCTAAAAGGGTATGAAATCGAATTGATTAAGTAAGAAATAAGAACCAAAAAGTAAGTTTGGCCACTTTAGTGAATAATAGGAGTGTTTGGAACTCCAAATCGGGAAATTAGTTGTCCTAGGCCCGGGATACTGAGTATATCCCACATGATTTGTTAAAGCTCTCGCGGAAGAGTACAATTAAGCCACTTAATGAGTTTACAGCCATAAGATCACCTAAGGTATGATTTGATTTATGGTGAAATGTATTTGGTTATTTGAATAGTTTTTTAAATATATATATATGTTCTTAATTGTTCAAGATGCAATGTGCATTACTCTATTTTTGCTTGTACCTGGCTGAATCGTTGTATTCATAGCTATTTAATTAATGTTATAGGCTCAAATGTCAATGCCGGTCCAGCAGAGACCGAGAAGACTCAGAAGGAGACCATAGAGGTTCCTTCAGGATTCGAAGAATTGATCGCTGAGGACATCTTCTGATATTTCATACAGAGGACGATACCTTGAGTCCTATTTTGGAAATCTTTTGTAATAGTGTTGTAATAGTGCTTGCAACATACCATTTCATCATCTCAGTTGGTCATGCATTAGGATGGTATTTTTGTAATCCGAACTTGTGTTGATGGTGTACATGAATTTGGTAGCTAGGTGGTTCAAAGTTATTCTTTATGTGTATAAAACTCATGTTGACGTTTAAAGGTTAAATTCTATGCACTGTTCAACTATGATACCTCGTGATTGATGAATTGCATAGGTAATAACTATAAACTTTCGCTAGAGACACTCATTGACAGGTGTCCAATTGAGGAGTCCTCAACTGCATGAAGACTGTAAGTATCCACTGTGGATTCTATCCTGACAAGATATTGGGTAGAATTTCATGGGAGCACGTATGTCACATCTCACAAATTACCCTAATTAAGGGAAGCCTGGGCATGGGTTGTGACACCTTTGCAAGACCACCTTCTAGTTCTTGTTTCGGAGAGGAAATCGGGTTTTCTTTTGTTTTCTACTTTGTGGTGATCTTATCAATGAACTTATTCATTTTCACACTATCTTTTCTTGATCAGTATCTGGCACTTCATTAGACCTAAGGCTGTTAGAAATATCATCATCAAATTTAAAATTATCGTTAGATGCACCCTAGAAGGAAAAAGAGTTAGATTTGAATATAAAAGATACAAACTTATAACTGGTAGTGTCTGGAGTAGAGGTATCAAGTTCATCACATTCCTCTTCAGAATCATCATATCAAGTAATGATTTGAATCTTACCATTGTTCTTAAACTTTCTATTGGCACATTGAGATATAATATGGCCAAATCCTTTGCACTCATAGTATTAGACAGATTCAGGATTTATCTTTACAGTCTTTTTCTTAGATTTGGGCATCTTCAAACCAAGTTTCTTACCTTTGAATAATTTTTCAAATTATTTATGATTTGTACCATGGCTTGAAGATCGATTTCATCAATTTGAATCATCTTCAACATCCTCTTCTGATTCCCTTGAAGTCTTTAAGGTAATTCGCTTATATTTTCCAATTGCTTGATGGTTTGCCTCAAAAGTTTATAAATTTTTAATCAGTTGGTCGACCTTAAGGGTATCCAAATGTCTATTATCCTTAATTGCTACAACCTTAGCAACATGCATCCTTTTGGGTAGAGCTCTCAGGTTTTCTTAATTGTCTTATTCTCAAATTGAAACTTGAGTTGACACTGTCACCTAATTTTACATAGAAATCATCAAAGGTTTGATTATCATTCATTCTAAGGGTTTCAAAGGCCGTACTAAGACTTTGGAGTTTAGATTGCTTAACAGTAACCGTGCTCTCATGAGTTGTTTGAAGAACATCTCATGCTTGCTTTGCATACATACAGGTCGAGACCATGCAGAACTCAGAAAGAGAAACACCATTGAAAATTACATTGATGGCCTCACTATTGCAATTGGTAGCATGTTTTTCTTCTCTAGTCCACTTATCCATAGGTTTAGGAATATTATTTTCATCAGCCACAACAATAGGTCTGGTATACCCAAGTTCCATGGAGTTACAGACATCCTCATCAATTAACTGAAGAAGAGCAGTCATGCGAACTTTCCAATAGGGATAGTTTGAACCATCTAGCATAACAAGCTTGGTGGTGGATGTGCCTTCTCGATTGAATTTCAAAGTAGAAATCTAATGGATTACACACGTCAAAAAATCAAGTCTTTATGTGAACCTTCTTTGATACCAATTGAGGATTTAGAACCGCCAAGATGAGATTCAAGGTCCTAAACATATTTCTAGTATGCAGTTCAAATAAGTGGAAATTAAAAAAACTAAACTAAATCAATCAAGCACAAAAGAAGAAGATAGCAAGATTTTATACGTAGAAAACCAAAGTAATGAAAAAACCACAAGACCGATCTCCTCAATCCAAGGAAAGAGAGGTACTAGAAAATTGAATAGTTACAAGATATACTGACAAGCCTTTTTTCCAGTTAAACCCAACCTAAGGACTGTAATTCTTCTTGCCAACGAACATGTTGTTCACCGTTCCCCATGCTTGATGCAACTTACCTTAATACCTCGCAAGACGCACAATCTCCTATAAGAGAATAGAAGCAAAAATCTCTAGAAGCTCTTTAACTTCAACATAGCTCTTTAATGGATGCTCTAGAGAGAAAAAAAAATCTCCAATAGGTTTTTATGTTTAGAATTAGGGAGATGCATATTTGGGGCAGAGAGATCTTGTGTTTAAATAGGCCCAAATTTGTGGCTAAGAGGTAGGATTTCGATGGGACTCAAAAAGGCAAGTTCGGTAAAAATAGGAAATGTTTTCGCATAAGTCAGTTTCAAAATCACCATGACTCCCTCTATGGAACAAGGGTCACTTGAGCAGGCATTCTTGTCAGACTCGCTCAAGTGGGCTCCAAGTTCGCTCGAGCAAACAACACTTCTGTCTTCAGTTCTTTTGTTTGCATATTTTCTTCATTCTTTATTCGATTTCTTCATTTCAGCGCATCCAGTGGAAACATGCTACAATCCATATTAAAATATAAAAATTACATCGCATATTGGACCCGCATTTTGTTCATAACCTATGAATTAGCCAACACTCAAAATTCTAACGGACTTTATTCCAAGCTCTTATATCTATATAGGTTCACCTTGCATGTGACTTCCTGCCAAATTGAGCTATGGAGATTGCCATCACCACCTCATAATCTGCTATTTGGATCACAACAGTAAGATCATGGCTCAATCATAAACTAGATCCCAATTGCATATAGCTTAAGACTGGACAATGTCCTATCATATCTAAAAGTTTTATAGGCGCCCAAATTTCTAGATTGCAAGTCGAATAATATATAGTAGAATAAATGAAGTAAACTTGAAAGTAAAAAGTAATCAACCACATAAGAAGACACGTGGATTTTTACATGGAACCCCCTATGGGAAAAACTACAAGCCACACAGGCTAAAAACTAAGCATTAATTTCGAGCAGTTACAAGATATACTCAAAACCTTACTTAATCAGTTCCTCGACCACAAGATGTAGTTCTTCTTGCAAGAATCTACGACTCAACTCTTCGTGCCCTGCTCTCCGCGCTTAATCAATAACACCTTGGCTTCACAATATGAACAATCTCGTACTAGGAAGTAGCAACAATAAAACTCAGAACTAAAAGCTTTTAGCAAACTCTCCAATGGAAGATCTAGAGAATAATCTCTAGAGAGTATTCTCAATTTATAATATGAGATCTGTGCATTAGGGTTGAAAGAGAATCCCTATTTATAATCCTCAATTTGTGGAAACAAACCTCAAACAGAAAAGTTTTATCTAATCCTATGAATTAACCAACTTATTAAAAAAAACCTTACAATATCAATGGCTTGAAATCTTAAAATCTAAAAATTTTCTTCACTTGTGTAAACTAGAAGCACCGGGGGGGGGGGGGGGGGGGGGGGCGTGTGTGAACTATCTTTACGCCGGTGAACCAAAAATTAGAGTTATCCCGAGCTACCCGAAATATATCAGAATCGTTGACATCAAGCACACTGCGTCCACGAATCACAAACCCAACTATTTCACCCAAAAAAAAAAAAAAAACATTCCCTGAACATTCAAATCAAACATCAATTCAATAGCAGCATCAGGAGCAGACAATGGTCAGCATTTTTCAAGCTCCTACCTTAGATTTCGCCCCTAGAAACCTTATCACCATATACAATATTCAAACACCCAATTGAGCCTTTCTTCCATGTTCTGAAGTTATTGTCGGTGACAAGGGGGCATGACTTTGTCCCCATTCAATTCAAGTTTACATATGAACCCCACAATCAAGTTCTTGTGTTGTGTTCTTTCAACTCAAAGCCCAAGTTTTCAAGCCAATTACCTTCATTTACTTTAATTAAATATAGTCAGACGCAGGTTTGAAAGGAAATAAAGACAACCAACCTTTTCTCCAAATCTTTGTGTGGGACCATACATGGACAAATTCCCACATGATCATGTCTGTCTTATTCCCTAATCTTCAATTAGTTAGAGTTATTATAATGCCATGTTGGTATGAAATGGAAGTGGGGTTTCTTTTTCTTCCTTTATCCATGGACAGTAAAAGAACGGTGGAAATGATTCTACTGAGAATTTTTTGGCTTTTGTCGGCAATGTTTACAATTACCTTTTGTTGAATGCATCAATCCAGGTGAGAGAATCAATTGATTTCACTGGGGGACATGTCTGTACCCTATGGGTCCTAGGGTTCATTGGGTTTGATTTTTTGCTCAAACTCTTTTTGTTCTATGTCAACCTTTTTTTATTCTTTGGACGGTTGCTGGGTTATTAAGACATCATACTTAGAGTGTAGTTGAAAAGAGAGTAATTTCAAAACATGGGAAAACAGCATTAGATGGGTGGTTAGGTTATTAAGAAATCATATTTAGAGTGGTTGAGAAGAGTAGGAAATTCCAACTTGAAAACATCATCAGTGGCAGTTTTATGGTTGGTTGTACGGTAAATGCATTAGAGGTTGAAATTAAAAATACTACAGTCTGGTTATGGCCCTGGTCTGGTTAAACTGAACTTTTCAAGGCCCAGTACGTTTAGTTAACGACCATAATATTCAGGCCTAGATAATTTGTTAGATATTTTGAGATGTAAGTGTGAATGGGAACTGACCCAACTAGTTTATCTATTGGGCCCAAATAGGCCTGGCCCGTGAGCTATAGAACAAGAACAATTCAGGGCTGGTCTCGCCTATGGTAGAGGTGTTTTTGGGTCTGGAAACTAATACAATCACAGGATACACAACTAAAATAGAAGAAGTTTGCAAGAAGAAATTATTGTCCCTGATGCTTAGCAAATGTATAAGTTGCTGGGAGAAAGGACACAGTTATCCCAATGAGCCCCAGCCCATAACCCAATAATCTATTGGATTGCTGATTTTTAGTATCATAGTTTTTTAATTAGTGCCATCCACGAAGACAGTTGCAATTCATTATTTGCTTAGGGCTTATTTGTTTCATATCATTGAATTCTTTGGAGTTTTTGGATTCTATATTTTTTTATGCATTTAAAATAAAGAATCAAAAGTGAATACCAAGCTATTACACTTTGATAAAAATTAATATGAAAAAGCTGGAAAGTGAATACCTAGCTATCATTCTATTAATTCAAAATTTACAAAAGTCAAGATATGAAGTATAATGATTTTAAAGGCATTACTTTCTTGTGGTTTGTTAAACAGTGAATACAAGTTAGATGAGTATTAAATTTAGATTTTATACCAATCCATGATAGCTATATCATTTGTTAAAATGGTTGCTTAAACTTAAGGTGAGCTCCATGCCCTAAAAATATAGAAGATAAATTTTTAAAATGAAGAATTTTTGAGAATTTTTAGTTGAAATTATATATATAATTTTTATTTTTTCAAAAGAAAATTTCAATAATATCCTAAAAACCTCAAAAGTCAAAGTTTCAAAATATCATCTTACCTTCCCAAGCAGAAATTGTCAAAAAGAAGAAAATTTCGAATATATTGCAATTATGTAGGTTCACAAAACACGTGTCCACATCCATACTATTATGATTGTACCACGTGCGGTTTGTATTTATTGCCGCCGTGCATGCACCCGACCAGCGCACGCATGCCTATTGTCTGCAATATATGGACCCACTGCTTTTAGAGAATTTTATGTATAAACCACCTGTGGCTTCTAACAATTACAAATAACCACTTCCTTTATACTTTTACAAACAGCCACCATCATTAATTGAAAACAATCTCTATCATCCACCCTCACCCGCACCTTTAGGGTTTTGACGAATTGATAATACCCAATGCAACATTGGACAATTTTGTGAGTTGACTCTTAACTTTTTTGAGTTGTCCTGTTTTGATGAAGAATTTAGTTAAATATAGAGGAGGCTCAGCCGAATCATTTTATTTTAATAAATTATTTGCATTTTAAACTATTTGATAGGTAAGTCTAATTCAAAACAATTAATATTAATGTTAACATAATTATGCACGATATTTGGAATAACAATTTAAAACTAATGACTAAAATGTAATTTGAAACTTATATTTGATCCTTTGCATCTGATATTTCGAACAACAATGTATGCAATAAGCAATCTTTTGTATTTATTTTTGTCACTATAGTCCTTTTTTGGCATATAAAAATTAATTAATTTGAATTGATTATTATGAATGTATGTAAATAAATGCATATTTATATTTTATAAGTATTTGACTTATATTAAATATTTTAAAAACATGACTCTTTCAAGTTTCCGCAATAACTCTATCCAAGTCAATTTTTTGCATTGGATAAGTTGAGTTAAAGCCACGAATTTTCCTCCCTTAAACTAATGTGGTTTATTGTGGGAGGACTAAAGCTTTTTTTTATCTAACTTAATCATCGCCATCATCATCATCATATAAAAAATGTCGTCCCAACTATGTTGGAATTAGCTATATGAATTCTATTTTTTCATTTTAATATATTTTGAGACAAATTCTCAGATAAATTAAACTTCTTCAGATCCAATTTTACTAAGTCCATCTATATCTTATTCAACCCACCTATTCTCCTTGATGGGCTATCAACGTACATCGTAAAACTTGTTCTTATCAGCGGCGATGTTGCCGACTTATGTTCTAACACGTCCAAGTCATCTCAAACACATCCTCAAATTTTATCTGTTATTGATACTACCCTAATATAAATGTAATTAGGATTAAATTGACTTAAAATTAACAATTTTTTTCGGCATTATCATCTATTCAAACAAGGTTAGATCTAACAAAATTATTATCTTTCGTAGATATAACATTGCTGTTGATTTAATCAACTGATCAAAATCATCGATCAAGGTGTGGACCATGATTTTCAGATAAATATACATTGTTTTGGTAAAACAATAAATAAGATAAATGGTCTCTCCATGATTTTGAAAAACACTGTGGTCATAGGTAAAATTCTCTTGCTTTTGTTTTTACCCCCAAAACAAAAAGAAAGCAAAATCGCGTGCTTTTTACCATGATTTTAGGGTAGAAAAGACGGCAGTGATGCAAGCTGCATGTATCTTTTTTTTTTTTTACAATAATACCCTTCCTCACATGAACATGCACGAAGACACACGTGTGCATCGCTCAAAGTACGCAACCACATGAGTGTGTCTTCATCTTCTGCTATGCCCATGTATGATTCTGTAGTCATCATGTGAATAGGGTCTGGACAGCAATAACTGGCTGCTTGGCTTAGGGTCCCATTTGGGCTGGAGCTGTCCAACCTGAAATATTATCATACTTCTTCCTTTTTGGATAGTTTTTTTTCTTTTTCTTATTTGTTACAAGGATCAGGGTAGCTTTTGCCGGGGTTGCTCATAGTGAGTAGTCTATATAAGTTTAAATTAGACTCAATTTATTTATTAATTGGATTAAAATTCATTACAAACCCAACTCAGGAACTAGATAGGTCAACTTCAAACTTTAACTAACAAATTGTGTTAGGCTTGAGTTGATTGATCATAGTGCAATTAGTCGACCAACTCAGTTAGGACTGTGTTGCAAAAGAGGAATTACAACTACCAACACTTGGGCCTACCTTATTAGATTAATCAATACTCAAAGAGATCCTAAGTTTTTATTTCATTTATTTATATTTTGAGAGTGAGGGACCCATGATTTATTGTGTTGTAGTGGGATTGGGTTGGCAGGTCATGTTAGAAATTCCCATCCCTAATTTGGTCCATATTCGACCTCTTTCATGTGTAATCTGGGTTATCATTATTGCAATGTATGGAATTGAGCGAAGTTAGACACAAATATTATTGGTGTTTTTATCTTGGGAAAGGGCCTGTCTGGCCCAATCATATTTTTGACCATAGGCAGCCCTTAATGATAAATCAACGAGTTAGACGCGGGCTTAGACTGAGCCCAACTTGATCCCGGGCTTAACTTAGGTAATGAAGGATCCTTACCTAATTATTGGAATCGATAATTAAACATGTCTAGTCTTAGTTCCATCCCGTCGAAATCCAACCGTCCATCACAATAATGGGCCCATTTAATAGGCTTGTACACTTGTGCCAAGCCCAATCTGTTTCTGCTTCACTAAAGAGACTTAATAACAGTTGTTGACCTGACCCATGAATCTTCTAACGTGAATTCTACTCATGAACAGACATGTCAAAGTACTTTTCCTTCCATTGTGTGAGAAACTAGCTTTAATTTCCAACAATGCAATAGGTAGGATTGAGCTTTTATTCTTTTGGGGCATCGATGTGTTTTGATTTTAGAAGGCATGAGCATAACGTATGACTTCGGGGATGTTTGCCAACCCCTGCACATCATCATCGCTGTTGTAGGGGAAGGAGGAAACACATCTGAGTCCAATGGGACCTGCTAGGAAAATTTCCAATTTCTCGTTGAAAAGTCATTTCATCTTTCTCTCTCTCTCAATAATCCAATAGACCAGTCATCAGTCATGATATTCCAAACACCCACCAAAATCTAGCAAAAAAGGAAAATTGGAATTCCCCTTTTCTCGCGAGAATTTGAAGAGGGATGTAGTGGGCCTCGGTGGATTGGACTCTGGCCTAGTTTCAAATGGACCACATAATTTACCACATAATGTTAATTCTGTCTTCTACGCATCATCAATCTAAAAGGAGAGCCCAGTTGGTTGCAAACCCGCTTCTCAACTTTTAGTATCCGGGGATTGATCCTTGGGACTCCATCTACACGTATTATGTCTTCATGCCAGAGTTTCTTACCGTGGAAGCAGATATTATTTATAGGGACAAAGTTTCTTGTTGTTGGAGCTGATATTATCTTCCAATGGGCCATAAAAAAATATCTATTATCTCCCAGTAACTTTATGATAAGGTCTCTAATATGGATCCCAACCCTCTTGGCAGCCTATTAAAAAATAAAAAATTTATAAAGGTGGAGTCAACTGCGAATCGGAATAGAAACTTGAACTTGGTTAAACGAGTATGAGAATGGTGCATGAAAATTTAGAATGGAGAGGGATAGGAGAGGATCATTACCAAATAATAGATAGTGGGTCTAAGTACGGTCAGTTGTTTATTTATCAATCAAAGGCAGGAATAGGCATTGAACCCTTTACTGAACAGTTTGGGCCGGCAGCGGTAGGCCTACACCCATCCAGTTATGGCTTGGGTTTGAACCACAATTTTTGTTTATGTGCTGCCTGCTGTCATACCAGTCCCTGACCCAATTTGATGGAGGTGATGGTGAGGCATATTGCAATCCACGGCAGAGAGTTTGATCCAATGATGTCCCTGGGGTATAAGTTTGGTTCAATTTATAGAATCAAATTTTTATTAGATATAATTAATTTCAAAACATCAGTTAGGTTTTTAAGAGACCGCTTTAAAACCCTAAAAAGATGGACTCAAAAGATCATCGACTCAAGTAACTCATCAAATTTACCCCCCAAAAAACAGTCAAGTAACCCATGCAAGTTGACTCTGTCTTAAGTGAGTCAACACATCTATGGTGGTAGCCTAGTGGGGGCTGAGTCTTCAAGCCCTGGTCTTGGGAGGGTCTATTTTCAACCTCATAGTTAAATGTGACCCAATTGGGCTGTCCATCCTGCATGATATATTGGATCAAATGTCACGTTCCCAATCTGTAAAAGTTGGGATAATGAGATTAGGGGTCAATTAAAATTTTTACTTAAGCAACCAACACGTGGCCCCAATCAAGGTTCATATAGGATCGGAGTTTGCAGTGAGATTGAATATTTGGTAATTTACCAATAAATATAGTAGATACTTCAATAGATACAGAAGGTATAATAAACAATTCAGAGTAAATAAAGAAATCAATTTCTAAAGTTAAAGTGGACAATAAAAAGGTAGTTTAATTATATGGTCACAACTAAAATCCTAGGCCAACAGAAATATACAAACATCTATCCCTAAAAGTATGAAGTCACCCATGTGCTGATCATGATGCATCGGACATCGATAGATACCGTCTGTACACCACTCATACTCAATGACATCAGGTTCAACCGCTAGTATCTCTGTCGAAATCTCCTCAGGTAAGCAGAATCAGTACCTATACACCAAACGTAACATCATCAGACTACGAATAGTCGGCAGGTAGATAGGCATAAACTGCAACAACTATACAATACCAAAGCGAATGAAAGACAATGTGATTATATTGAGATCAATGAAGCAATAGACTATGAATTGAAAGTACAAAATCCTAATCCTATACACTAAACAATCTAAGCAACCCACATAGGCCAATACATTGGGTAAAGCCCGGTCCACAATCATCAGAGGATCAATCCGACATCAAGTATATAACACCACATTAATAGGGCACACGGCTCACTCCAAAGTGTTGGTAGGTCAAACTTGTCATATCATTGGGAAAATCCGACATCGAATAATAAACAACCATATCCAAAATACAGTGTACATTCGTCAATACTGATCTATGCAGTTGTTTAAAAGACCTCGATCCGTATCATTAGTCTCTACACAAAGGTGCTTCCAGTTAGAACCACTTAGTGGGGCTCAACTCAAAGAATTCTAAGTCCAATAATGATGGGTTGACTTCCCTATAAGAACAGGTCCAAACGGAAAAGGAACTACTCCTGTCAATATTTCCAATACAAATTTACAATCAATAAACAAATTCAATAGATGTCGTCCTCCCAAATCCAATACAATAACCCCCCAAACCACAACACTCCAATCAATACCAAAGGAGATTCTAAGTAGAATCATTTTAATTTCTCAATATAATCCCAACTCATTCTAATTTCTCAATGTAACCCTTCTAATACCATACAATACGAACCTAAAAAATACGTGCAAGACATGTGGAAGTTGATGATAATATGATATGAAAAAAACCCAAAGGCCGAGGAGTATTTGCAATTCAACTCCTAAGTCAATGATCATCATTCATGTACCCGGCATCCCTATCCAAATCATGAGTGAGGTAAGGTCGAGGTACTCCATCCAATTCATTTGTGAATAGACCATTAATGAGTATCTCCATCCCTCACATCATTGGAGTTTGAGGTAGGCTGTATTAGGGGTGCAATGATTCGATCAACTATGTGTTTTGGGAAAACCATTAATCGAACCGTAAGTTACGGTTTTCAGTTTATAAAATCATAACCATAACCTAAAAAACCATTAACAACTAAACCGCGGTTAACAGTATTATATGGTTCGGTTACAGTTAATTGTTATTTAAATAAAATCTGACTGCCATAATACCAAAATGCAAAATACATATATATATATATTACTTTTTTTTTGTCAAAATGCAAAATACATGTTCAAAAGTCAAAACCAAATATCAAAGATAACAAATAACATAATTCCAAAATACTAAAGTAGAATTAAAATGTTCACATAGACAAATAAAATAATAAAGTGCAGTTTCCGGTTTGGTTCGGTTAATAACCATACGTCGAGACTAAAAACTGAAACTAAACCATGAAGCACAATGTTTCGAATTTACCAACCATAATCGTGGTCAAACGGTGAAATACGGCTATAAACCATTAGTTTGGTTTGGTATGGTCAGTTAAACAGTTTTTTGGTATTTTCTTTGCACTCCTAGGTTGCATAATGCATGTGAACAACACAATTAATAAGGGTATGTTAGTTCACAACATCGCTTACTCATAATCCAAAAATGAGTCCTTAGAAAAAAGGTAAATGGATCCTAAAACCAAGTCGAAAATCCCTAAGTCAATAAGGAATTTCCCTGTGCCTACGGTGGACTAAGATATGGGTCACAGTTGACTGAGCTGACAGCAGACAACTGGGGTACCAAAAGTTGAAATATTTAAAAGGGATCGTCAGGCGATCCCTTCAAACATGATCCACTGTAAGACCTCTCACGATTGGACAGGTTCCTTCAGAAACCAAAACCAAAATCCTATTTTAGGGAAAAATAGGGACTCTAGTCCTAGCTCCTTCCTCCACCTATTAACATACATAAAAATAGGGTCAAGCGCTCTCCAATTCATGCATTTACAACCCTCGAATCCATCCCCACCATCTCATTCCATTTCCAACCAAATTTCTAGGATATATGTTCAATTTAAATGAAAATGAGCAAACAAAGGTCACAAAGATAAATAACATGCTAGAATCATCATAATGGAACATATCTTGAATGAGTAAATGGTGTCTACTTGCCTTGATGTAATGGAGGAAGCCCTCGCCCACTGCCATCCAGTGAAAGCTCAAAATGGAGAAAACCCACATTCAACATAAACAAACCTACAAATGGAATGAGAAGAAAACCCACATTCGACATAAACAAACCTACAAATGGAAGGAGAAGACTCTATTAAGCTCAAAAAATCATCTTTCTAACCCAAAAATCCAAAACCCTAACTTTTTACAAAGAAAAATGCTTACCTAGGATGGAGCAGGGACGAAGGAGCTGGAGAAATGGGTTGCCGGAACAGGGAGAGCTCGGGGAAAAAGATTGGTGGAGGCCATGTGTGAGTGGGTGGCTGGCCTGGCTAATTGCATGAAATAGAGGAGGAGAAGGAAAAAAAAAGAAGGAAAAAAGAAAGAAATGGGCCAGCATCAATCTGTTTTATATTAGAAGAGATTTATGGAAATCATAAAGAAGTCATTGCTTCAACTGGGTAGGATTTTAGGAGCTCTAAATGGATTATAAAGTTACCAGAATTAGGTTATCTACCCAACAAGCACAAAATCTCATGAATCAAAAATTATGAAAATGCCCTCTAGACTTTTTTAAAATTGAAAGCTAGCTCCCTACTGACTCCAAACAGCTCAGATCTCAACAATACTTTGCACACATGATCCTAATAGTAATTCGGACTTATTTCACTTCTAATCTTACTTAAATGACTAACAGGCAATTAATGAGGACTAACTAAGTCCTGGGATTTGGGATCTTATATCAAATATGATCCGAGACACATGTACTGAATGTGGACTACCAATGTGGACTCCCTTTCCTGTCCAAACAATTCCATCCATGGACCTATACTTCTCAAGGAACACCATTCATCTGCAGTCACCTGATAATTAGGTTTAGTTCAATTCAAGCCCACCCTCCCTTGTCATTGTATCCTGGATCCTAACCACTAGATATTAATTGGGTGGAGACCCAATTCATGGATCTTGGTCCAACTTTACGGCCCATACATGATTACCAAATGGAAAAGGGTGAGCTGAAATTGTTGAGGTTATAAACTTCTCTTGAGATGAGACAACAGAATGACCTCAAAAAATTGCCGAGAAGAATATTAATATATTAGTGCCAACAAAGAAGAAAGTGAGGATCACAAAAGAAGGAATAAATTAAAGAGCTAGATAGAGTGGCAACATTGCTGGATTGAGTTTCTTATTATATATCTGTTTTACCTCATATCTCATTTGCTCTCTAGCTTGCATTCCATGAAGGGAACACTAAGGTATTTGATAGGTGCTGCAGGCCCAAGTGGCTTTGGATCAAATTCCACCGCAGAGCAAGTTACAGAGGATATCTCTTCTTTAATCTCACCTGATCTGACAGCAATAATCACTGGTTAGTCTTATACTAATCTCTCATTGTTAAATTAAATAAATAAACTTGCCTAAGCAGACATTCTTCACGTTGCAGCCTCATTTTTCCATCTTTTTCTTGATTTCCGTGAGTTTTTGGTAAAGGTTTTGTGGATGTTCTAGAGTGGGGAACAATCTAACCTATTTTGTTTTTTTTTTAATTTCTTCTAATTTTAATGTGCGTTTTGGAGTGATCAGTTGATTTCTAGTTTTGGGTTATGCAAGTTCTCTATGATTATGAGCATGGAACTTATATATTACCCTATTTTCTACTTCTGACCGTTCCTAATTGTAGAACTGTTTTACAAAGAACCTCTCTCTCTCTCTCTCTCTCTCTCTCTCTCTCTCTCTCTCTCTCTCTCTCTCTCTCTCTTTTTATATTCATATTTACCAGGTTAAACTTTTATCCACCATCTTTGTTTTTTGGGCAAGATTTTAAGTGCCATCTTTACTTCTTGATCTCCTCCCACGACTTTGTTTTGGACCTTTTGAATAGTTTAATGTCATGGGTTCCATGTCACCTAGTTTGGATTCCTGTGAATGGTGTATTGGTGTTATTAAACAAACACTTCTTTGGCCCAAGACACATGCTCAATTCAACAACTTCACATCGTATAGAAGTGTGTCAGATTGGCCAATCTTCCGCACAGCTATTTATATCGAACATGCGCATGGATTTGCTTCTTTGGAACTTCATTCTGAAAAAAAAAATCAGGGGTGTCTCTAAATTGCATACTTCTTGTTGAGTATTTGATGTAGTTTCTCATTTTTATCTTTAAAATTATGGTAAGCTTCATGCGTTTAAAAGTTAACTAGAGTGGTGATTACAGACTATTTTTTTTTGTTCATTTTGCCATGGGTATTTGATTGATCTTCTCTTTACACGTTTAATGGTGTTAAATAGGAGCGACATCCGGTATCGGTGCTGAAACAGCAAGGGTGTTGGCAAAGAGAGGGCTGAGGATTGTAATTCCTGCAAGGGATCTCAAGAAAGCTGCTGAAGTGAAGGAGAGGATACGAAAGGAGAGCCCCAAGTCTGAAATCATTGTTATGGATCTTGATCTGAGCTCATTTGCTTCAGTCAAGAGATTCTGCTCTGCTTTCTTATCTCTTGGATTGCCACTCAATATCCTAATGTGAGTGTAAATCTTCTGCAACTTGCATTTGTTTCTTTTGTATTTTCTGTTGTAGGAAATGAGGACAAACATGAAACCTTTGCACCAGTGTTGTGGTGTGGACTGTGGAGACTTCCATAATGGACACTTGAGCCCACCACCCACATTTGAATGCTGTTGACCGTTTAACAGTAAGGGCCCACTGTAGGTCCCTGTGTACTCCTCCAACTCCTTGTTTTGACTATTTTAACCATCTATGAACAACCCAAGGAATGGATGGGCAAGATCATGTTTCATCGGAACACACACATTGGCTCTTCTTGATGGACAGTTAATAAAGGCGAAAATGGACTTGGATTTCAATGGTGGGCCGGTACCAACAATTCATCCATGATGAAAGTAGGCCCAATCCGTGTCATGTTAATATTAGCTAATCATTACCATCATTAGCAATACGTCTTTTATGGGGGTAACATTTGGGAAGGTCAAGGGTTGGGCAGGCGTGGTCTAAAACTTGTTCATTACAGCCAGTCAGTGTAGTTACCATTCCTGCTACGCAGGTCCATATATACAACTCAAACTTTTTTCTCTTTTTTTTTTTTTGCCATAAAAAAAACCCCTCAAAATTATTCAAGGGTCCTATCCAACTTGCAAACTTTTGTTCTAGGGCCCTATCCCAGTTGCAATAAATCAATCAGTTAGGACCACAGGCTTCTACTTGGGCCCTTAGCCATACATTGGCTCATCTGAAAAGCACACCAAAATTCAGCAGTGTAACACCAGCCCGGTTGAGCCTGAGATGGGCCAGCCCATGATTACTGATTAGCAATTATGAAAGCTCCTAAAAAGTAATGAACAAATTTTTAAAACCTGGAACCCACATCAACAGTAGATCGAAGGATAAGATTTGGTCAAGTATGACATCAACGTGACATCACAATGATGTAGTATATAATTTAAAATAAAAGAAGAATTCTAAAACAACTTAAAAATTCTAAAACAACTTGAAAAGTAAAGAAATGATTAAAAAAAAAGAACATCTTAAAAATCATGGTTTCATAAAGGCATGCTTAAAAAGCTAAATTAAAAAGTTTAAAAATAAAATTAATTGCACCATGAGATTTCAGTGTATAATTATAGGACAACATGAAAAAAAATTATTTGTACATTTTCATTCTTCGGTGTTTTGCTATGTTTTATCTTCTCATGTTGTATTGATGATGATCCTAATGGTAAATCTCTAAATTATTGGCAGAAATAATGCTGGGAAATTCTCTGATAGTTTAGAGTTCTCTGAAGACAAATTTGAGATGACTTTTGCCACAAATTACTTAGGTAATATTAACAAATTTCACTACTTCTCTGTCTTATTAACTGTAATAATCAATTTATCTAGATGGAGGAAAAACATGGTTCCAAATATCAATCAATGTTAAATGATTTTTCATTAAATGGGTCGGCCCAACCCATTTCATCCATATCAGTGTGTGGGAAAAAGAACTAAAGAGTAGTGAAATTCTTCATTTTACAGGGCATTTTTTGTTGACAGAAATCTTGTTAGAGAAAATGATTGAGACAGCAACAGAAACAGGCATTGAAGGAAGAATCATAAATGTGTCCTCCATAATTCATAGTTGGGCGAAGAAAGAAGCATTCCGATTCAATGACATGCTCAAACCCAAGAGGTAAGAATAAACGTTTCTTAGTGCTATTTATCAGATCTAACATTTAGTGGAGACACTATTCATTAAATCATTAAATCAAGACCCCCCCCCCCAACAAAAAAAACAAAAGTACATCTCTGTGGAATCTCTGGAAATTACATTCATTTGGGATCTTTTTTCTTACAAAAAAAAAAGTATTCGTATCAAACGTTGATTTTTTTTTTCTTTTTCCTTCTTAGAGAGCAGGTGCACAGACGTGCCTTTAGATTGTTTGGACCCCACACTCAAACATAAGAAAACCCTGTATTCCATAACTCTAGAGAAGGAAGAATCTTATCTAGGGTTCGAAAGGGGTCTAATGGGTCTTGATGAGAATAGTATTTCCATGAGAAACATTTTTATGGAGTCCATCTAAATGCATGACAAGAATGGTTAAAAGACGGATAGAAAGTTTATGCATGAATTGGGGACGTCCCCACTTCCCCAAATCACTACAAACGTGGATTTGAGGTCTCAAAGATCGATGGCAAAAACATATGAGCATTTTAGTGTTTCAATTCAGCACTGAGCGACAGACGGATCAATTTTGAGGCCAACGAGCGTCCTGGTGGTAGATTGATCATAGGTTGGTCCATGTTGGTCCCACAACCTGGTTCTCAAATGTGAAATCGTGGACACTAAACCAGACTTCAATGTTAGTCAGGGTCCGCACAGTGTATCTGAATCCAGATCCAAATATAAATACGGATTCAAATATTGAACCCGTACCTGTTTTTAACAATACAGGTCTACCCAAAGTGTTTATGAGATCCCATCACTAGAGTTCCCTAGTACTACTAATACTATCTTTTCTACTACCAAAAAGAGTACTACTATCCATCTCAACAAAAAGACGAATACTACTACCAAAGACAAGAAAGCTACAAGAAAACAACGGTTCTAGGACAACTTATTTCCTTCCAAAAGTATTAAGAACAAAAATGCCCTGACAGTTTTTTATCACAATTTATCTATTAATCTACTTACTTATTCATTTTATTTTTGGCAGTTTCAATGGCACCAGAGCATACGTCCAGTCAAAATTGGCTAATATATTGCATGCCAAGGAAGTGGCCAGGAAACTAAAGGTGAGTGATCTCTCTCTCTCTCTCTCTCTCTCTCTCTCTCTCTCTCTCTCTCTCTCTCTCTCTCTCTCTCTCTCTCTCTCACACATACACACACACATTAAATTTAAGCTGTATTAGTTAATTATACAAATAAAAAAGACCCATTTCCTACAGCATATTTTATATTTTTCCTAAGATTTTTTTTCCCTTTTTCTTGCTTATTTCAAGAGATGAGTTGCAATTAATACTCAAGAGCACCCAACATTTGTGGGGCCCACCTAAAGATTCCATTCGCTCCTTTAACAGTCAGTAACCACCATGAAGTGACACCAGTTGGATCCACCTTTGCATTTTATGTTCAAGGTCAACTCCACCCTCTTTAGCCATTTGCAGACTTCAACCCAAACTCCATTGCCTCAAGCTGCATTTCTCACTAACCACACAAATAGGAGTGTAGGACATTAAAAGTTTTTTTTTTTTTATGAGAAAGAATAGTAGTGTAAATATTTCTTGGATTTTGCAGGCAATGAATGCAAGAGTTACAATCAATGCTGTTCACCCAGGAATTGTCAAGACTGGAATAATTAGAGATCACAAGGGCTTGATCACAGGCATGATTTACTTTTACCCATTTTTACTATATTTCCCCTTTCATGTTCACCTGTAGCACTCAACAAAACCAATAAAAAGGAAAAGGAAAAATAAAAGAATAGTACCTTCCTAGAAGATATTATACATTGTAGGTATGTAAAATACGTATGCCAAAAAAAAAAAATCCATTTGAATCTGTACGGTTGATCAGTATATTACAATCAAACGTTCAGGTTTTAGAGCTAAACCTGGCGGAAAGTAAGTAATTTAGGCCATTTGGAGGAGTGCATTAACTAAACATTCATAATCTTTTATCTATTGGATAATCACTGCCTTCCATTCGGCCGGGTTCACATCAGGCAGTGCCTACAAACCCTTCCTTTGGCCCGATGATGAATTTGCCAGAGCCAGGTAAAAAGGACTTAATTTTGGGGAATTACGGATTGGGTTTGTGCCTAACTTTTATGCAGTTATAGGCTCAAACTAACCGGATAAAAGGAAACCCATGTCTGAGCTATGGACTTTGAACTGATTGTGCTAAGCATATTCAAACTAGTATCTCCCCTAGGCAATGTACTATCTGATATGTTGAATACATTGAAATAAAATCACGATATTAATCTTCAACAGTATTTTCCTGATAATATTTTTGAAATATTGAATAGTCGAAAACATGGCAAGAAAATCACAACGAAAACAGAATAAAAACCGATAAGAGCGTATTTAGAATATAGAATAAAACCCAATCAGCTAGAACAAAACCTCTAAATCTCCTCTCCATACCTCTAAATCTCCTCTCCATACCATTGCAGATTCAGTGTTTTTCTTGGCATCAAAGCTACTAAAATCAATAGCTCAGGTTTGCCTCATGACTTCTTTGTACTTTAAAATATCAATTGTCTAAGCTTCGTTAAAGGTTAATATTTAATGTAACCTCACAGAATTTATGTTTGTATTATTTGTCCAGGGGGCCTCAACAACATGTTATGTGGCTCTAAGTCCACAACTAAATGGTATTAGTGGGAAATACTTTTCAGACTGCAATGAGAGCTCATGCTCAGTTTTAGCAAATGATGAAAGAGAAGCAAGGAAGCTCTGGAAGCAAACACGTACATTGATATTCAAAAGGTTGTGTCAACCATCAAGTTCAAAGCCCGTCTGAACTGGTTAGCTTAGGATCTGATTATACTTGAATATATATATATATATAGAGAGAGAGATATATATTACTGTAGACACAATGTACATTTCATGTATGTACTTAGTATAAGATGATGGAAGTACTCAAAGATGCAGTTCAAAGCATAGCTATATCAGAAGTCAGTTTAGTATTTATCCACAGGTCCATGAATAGATGTAATTTTACTAGTTCTCCATTTTTTTTCTTGCTGTGGCCATTATCGGAAATATCGATCTTTGGGAAAATGTTGTTTCGGGGAAATGCCATTGAATGTAAATTAATCTTAGCAAATATGGAATACTATTCAAAATAATTTTTCCACTCAGATTTTCCCCTTTTTGTTCAATATTATGCTCATGATTTTCTCATGTACTTTCTGTAATACCTCATCCCACAACGCTTGCGAATGAAATATGAGTCTGACATATAATGAACTATGTAGGTTATTGTTAATAACTTGGACTTAAACATTTTAAACCACGTAATAGGCTTACCAAGTTATTGGACTAGTGGGCTACTCACTCAGTTACACTTTCAACTTCGGAGATACTTTGAAATTGTTGCAATATTATCATTTCAGGTCAACATCATGATTATCAATGGTATTTTCAAAAAATAGCAGATTATAAAAAAGAGGAATGTTCAAGTACATATAAAGAAAGCCATGTAGGTACAGGCTTGCTTCCCGGGTCTCATGTTTAAATCACCCTAGGTAAACCTGACACACATGTGGGGTGAGTGCATGCACCCAAAGATTAGTTCGAGGGGTTAATACCATAGG
This sequence comes from Sextonia rubra, assembly GCA_037013555.1. Lineage (NCBI taxonomy): Eukaryota > Viridiplantae > Streptophyta > Magnoliopsida > Laurales > Lauraceae > Sextonia > Sextonia rubra. Next base: position 7,632,354 of record JASUAD010000007.1, on the reverse strand, counting down.
GATGCATTGGGGGGGTAAAAGCTCATACTCTGAGGAATAGAGGTGGGGTAAATTCATGGAGGCCTACATGAGCACTGGGGTGTCTTACCACTCATAAGAATTGAGAGTGTGGATCTTCAATCTCTGGTTTAGAGAATTCCTTATAATATTAGGGACTGTAACTCAACAATGGGGCTCTCTTGTTGAAAATATCAGTTTATTAAAATGAAGGCCCCTAGTGTGGAATGGATGTCCTTACGTTTTACTCTATTGGGACATGGCCACACTAGAGGATTGATCATATGATGAATAATGTAATTAATAAATTTGTAAACTTAGCCCCATCAGATTTTCTCAACCTCGGTTTAACAGTCTTTAAGCCTAGTGGTCTTTTAACCGTTGATTTTTGTAAGATTCAATAGAATTTTCATTAATGAAAAAAAAAAACAACAGGACATGGTAAAAAATCACAGGGGAATAAATTGTGAAAAGGTCACCCAAAGTGTGCTCCATAAAGCTGGAACTATACATGCAATCACTCTCACGAGAACATTCTCCCCAGTAATTATGAATACATGTATAAGTCACAGTTGTAGAAAATGTGTGGTTCCAAGTCCACATGAGCCAGCTGTGTGAAATTTTTACAAGAAGACATCAAACTTTTTTGGACATGATGCGTCAATTTGTCCATGTCGACATGAGCAAGCTCTCAGTTGGCTATTTTGGAAGCTCTAAAAAATTATTGATCTCACAATTATTAAAATATATTGGTGGAAAGCAATTCCTCTAATAAAATATCTTTAATGTTTTCTTTGCATGAGGGCCTTTAGAAATTCCAATTCCTCTTTGATGAAATCAACACGATCTTTATCTATGGATATTGGGTTTCATAACGTGCTTCGGTTGACAAACGGGATAGCAGATGCTTTGGCAAAGTTGAAGGTCGATAGAAATGTTCGTTTGTTTGCTCATTTGCAACTTATTTTTACCGTGTTGGTATTTACTCTTATACTTTCGCATGTTTTTTCTTGTGCTTTTATCCTTAATTTGTACTCATTTAAGTCTTTAATCTAATTTACTTTTATTGTTCAAAAAATAAATAAATGATTTGTCCTTGCATTTGCAAATACTATGTTTCTTAATAAGAATTTCAAAATTCCAGTAATATAAAAGGTCTCAAATGGCATTGAAATTTCTAAAACTCCAACCCCCTTATATTTGTATAAAATTTATATATGTTTTAAGTACAAAGGTGGATTTAGGAATTCCACTTATTCTCAATTATTTTTCATATATTGAAACATCTGATTGATGTTAATGGCCAGATTACCAGTGATGGCAGGGTATACAAAAAAGAGCCCATCAGCATATCGGTTTAGCAAGGATTTGCAAGAGAGGACCGATGTTGCAAAGGGATACCTAGAGAAGGCTGCCATGAGGATGAAGAAGTAAGAGGGCGGACACCAAGAGGCAGACTGTTGAGTACAAAGAGGGGGGACATGGTATTGGTTAAACTGCAGCCCCAACAATTTATGGTGTTACTGGGAGATAATTTTCTTTGTTCCTCCAAACAGAATGTTTGTGCATTTCAATATTTAACTTCAAAAGAGAGATGACAAAAATTGGAAAACTCAAAAAATAATATGAATCTAAACATAATATATATATATTTTACTAATAAAAACTCTTTAGGTGGTCTTTAAAAAACCCTTTAATATTTTATTATCTAAATGGTCCTTATGCATCTAAAAAGCTCTGCTCTTTTTAAAGTGGATGAAACGATTAACCGTCTGGTATCTATGTTTTCAGTTGAAAACTTTTTAGTGTAGTTGAGATCCAACCTTTCAATCCTTAAGTGGACTCAAATATAGGGTCACCCATTAGTGCTCTACATGACGTAGGGTCACCCATTAGTGCTCTACATGACGTTGGGACCTACTCCTTGGTCGGGTGAGCTACATAGACCCATCACTTATTTGGAAAAAAACCCAAATTCTCCACTAGGTATGGAAGGCAGACGATGATGAAGACGTGGCAGCCCTACGTTATCTCCTCCTTCCTCTTGGATTCTAGTCTACAACCAGAAATGGAAACCCAAAGGTGGTTGTCTCTCTCGATTTTGTGAAGAAGATCTAGACTCATTGGATGTGCGATGGTAGGCACGGGTTGCAGATCTAAGGTTCAGATCTCTTTGGCGGCACATTGAGCAAACAAAGCTAAGAAGAAGGAAGGAACCAAACGATGCCATCGCTGCCACACCTGTTGTACGTTGCCGTCGGGGAAAACATTGACTAGTTTTCACCAACACCCCATTGCTACAGAACAGAAAGGAGAGGAAATAGCAGAGGTCACTCGCTGCCACCCAAAACTGTTGCCGGAGAAGGAAGCCGCGCCGGTCGCCACCGCATCAAGTTCTTTGATCTCCATCGCCAGCGCCTGAGAAGAGACAGGGGCCTTCGGGTTTCCATTTTTGGTTGCAGACCAGAAAGGAAAAATGGAGGAGATAGCGCAGGTTGTTGCTTCTTTATCACCACGCGTCTTTGTCGAATTCGATATTCAGAGGAAAGAATTTGAGTTTCCAAACCAGTGATTGGTCCATGTGGCTCATCCAATCAAGTATCAGTTTTGTACATCATGGAGGGCACTAATGAAGGACTCTAAGAGCAAGTCCCCTTAAAGAATTAGATTGTTGAATCTCAATCACACTAAAAATTCCTAATTGAAAAGATAGATACCTAAAGGATTTGCCGACCTTAAAGAGGAATAAAATAGTGGCGAATTCAACAATATTTTTTACAAACATAAAAGAAAAAAAAAACTAGAGTAGTCCAGAAGGACCATAGAGTTCTTTCGAGTTTAAGGGCTACCTAAGAAATTTGAACCAGTAAAATCCACTATAATCATCATTTATTTGTTTGCTTAATTTTTGCTACACTGGGGGGAATTTTTTTTTCTTTTTTTAGTAGAAACATAGGGCTGGGGACTTGCCACACACTCTAACCCTAATGCTCCGGCCATGGCCATCATTTATTCTTGTTTTCGGACATTATGAACTGACATCATTCTAGTACCATTATAAATGTTGAGAAGTTGATTTTTGAAGCTTGTCTGATCGAATCAACTATGTATGTTGGGCCCCCCAGGCTACAGTCACAAGTTTTATTTCTAATTAAATTTGTAAAAAGGCTATTGCAACCACTAGGACTGCATGCATTTAAATCTAATATACCCCTCTCTCTCTCTCTCTCTCTTTATATATATATATGTATATCTTCATCCGTGGCCCATAATATAGTCCATTCATATTGGTGCACAGCCAATCCAACATGCCAATAAATTCATATTTGACCGACCGAAAGTTGAAGCGTATGACTATCAAGGAGGTTCTTATATATTGCAAAATTTAGATTGTGTAATAGATGTACTCCACCTAAGCTTTTCACAAAAAAGTGGTGAGAGCTAGTTCTTATAGAATTTAATTCTTATATATATATGTGTGTGTGTGTGTGTGTGTGTGTATAGAGGATTGTCTTTACGGTCCTTACGGACTATTTTTCACCCTTTTAGATAGTGCGGTCTACGTTGCGAGCCATCCAAATAGATCATACATATTATTCTCATGAATTACACAAGTCCACCAGTTCTATATCTCATCCGAATAGATTGGACCGTTAAATCAACTGCGCAGGCATGTATATATAGAGAAATATATATAAAATCTATTTGATGGATGTGCAGTCGATTCAACTATCTAATCTATTTGGATGGAAACTAACATTGGTGGACGTGTGTAATTTAAGAGGGTCATATATGTAATCCATTTAGATAGCTCGCACGTGGGTCAAACTGTCCAAAACGGTGAAAAATAGTCCATAAGGACCGTCTTTACAGAATCATTTCCATATATATACAGGAGCCCCTCTCTTAAGCTCAAACTTAGAATAAGATAAGCTCAAGTGTGTAGCTCACGCCTGTGGGACCCACATGGGGATGTGGATGGGGATGAAGAGATTTGAAAGACTCCATAGGACTCTCATCTCTACAAAAAATCAGCCTCAACAGTAATTTCTATAATCTCTATCTGGGCCTCAAAATTTTAATGGTCAATAGTCCATTACGATTGATGCATGGTCAATCTAACAGTCCAGTAAATTCGAATTTGACAAAAAATTAATGAATATATAAAATTCAGCAGAATTGTATGTTTGGTCGATTTGAATGAACCAGAGGTGGGTCCTAAGGGCCCAGGCTTACGAAATTTTTTCTATAAAACTTGAGCTTACGAGAAGAGTGCTATTTATATAGATATATATACATACACACACATCCCCCTCAATGGGGGAGCCAAAGATATTGCTTATGATGGACATGGGGAATTGAAAGATCTAAATTAGGCTAGCTATGTGCAAAAGTTCAGCATCAACCAATTTAATTTGAAAATGAGATGGGGTATATTTATCTCAGCCGTCTCAAATATTTGCAAATGCAAATTGTTAAGATGGAGGGGCTAGTATTGTTAGATGATGTTGTTTTTTGCACATACCTAGCCCTCCATGGAATCATTCAATTCCCCTTGTCTTGCATGGTTGGCACCTATCTAGGTGGACCATAGAAAATCATCTTACAAGCAAAATCTTTTCAAATGCAACTTGGATCCAACCATAAAATCGCGACAATTTTATCAACCGTACATAAGAATACCGACTAGCCACGGGCAAATTATTACGTCGGTGAGATAAGATAATCATGAAACTTTGCTTGTCGGTGGGAAAAGATAATCATGAAACTTTGCTCATTCTGTTGACCCACAATTCATTCATAGACCCGTCATTACAGGCAACATCTCCTGGATATCCAACAATAATTTAGTGTTTTTTTTTTTTAATCTTGCTCTAGATAAGTTACGAATGGTACATCATATTCTATTACAATAAAACCAGATGAAGAGAAGTTGTAGTAATAATTGATTACTTAAGAGAAAGACGTAAAAAGAAATATCCACCCAAGATTTAATAGTTAGTCCATTCTCACCGTCCAGCCTGCTTTTCTTCTTTCACAGCAAGCATATAGTCGTCGACATTAGAGGTGAAGAAATAATGGATGGGCAATAATCAAGCCCAGCATCAACGCAAGTCAAATTGAACTTTAAAAAAGGACAAACGGATCAGCTTCTCATTGAACTACAACTCTGCCTTCTTACTTTCAAGGTGGTTTTGCCGCATAGTTAAAATACTGATATGACTCCACCAACTCTTTAAAGTCATAGTCATGGATCCAACTTCGAAGCTAGCATCATTTCGATCATGTCATCACGTGGGAGCTGTCTATTTCCCCACTTCCATCAATATCACCATCATCTCCTCTCTTTCACACGCCCTTCTCAACCTTTTGACTGCTTGGTTTTCTTCTTCTTTCATATTTGATATTCCTAAACCTTGAGCAGCCCACTCAGGATTTTTGTTTGAAGGCTGCCGGCTGTAACAGGTAGTTTGAATTTGAAAAATAAAATACAAATTTTCATATGAATTTTAATGATGGATCGATATGTTTTTGTTTTTTTTGAAGTAAGTTTATAATTTTTATATAAATTTTGGAAGCATATTTGAACATAAAGTGCCTACCATGAAGGACATGGGACCCAAAATATTTACAATGAAGTGAGTGCCAACCGTGGGCTGTCTGTCCATACACCATAGAAGCGCTACATAGTGGACTAAAATGATTTTCATAAGGTTGCCACTCATTCTTATGGACCATAAATACTTAGCCACCTACAACATGGAAGCTATCCGGCACTCCCCCATTCCTTTCATCCCACCATCTTAGATAACGTTTAGATCGCTAGAATGAAGGTCGGAATGGAATGGTCATTCCGTTGGAGTGACCATTCCCATGGTTGGTTCGTAAAAAAGTGGCAAAATTACCATTACTTCAGAAATCACCATTCCTTTATACAGGGGAATCACCATTCCTTTGGGGGGGGTAGAGGAATGGCCATTCCATTCCTTTGTAATTTTTCCTTGAGTCCAAAAAGCCCATTTCATCAGACAAAACTTGAGATGCCCGATGATAAGACCTAGCCTCCTTCCTCTTTGTCTTTAACCTCTCTCTCCTTCTGTGATTCGTCGCTAACCATCTTCCGTCATCCATAAGGCATGTTCTGTGACACCCCTTTCTCACCGTTGGTTGATTGGAACCCGCCGCAGAGGGAGATGGTTGGGACAGAGAGAAGGAGAGGGGTTGGGTGAGAAAGGGAGAGAAGGCTATGATAGAGAGAAGGAGAGGGGACTAGGCGACAGAGGGAGAAGGTTGGGACAAAGAGAGAGAGAGAGAGAGAGAGAGGGCTGGGAAGTGAGAGATAAAGAGAAAGGGCTGGGCGAGAGAGGGAGAAAGGGCTGGAAATAGAGATAAGAAGAAGGGTTGGGCGAAAAGGGAGAGAGGGTTGCGATAAAGAGAGGGAGAGGAGGCTGGGTGAGAGAGGGAAAGAGTTGGGACAGAGAGAGAGGGAGACGGGGCTGGGAAGTGAGAGATAGGGAGAGGGGGGCTAGGCGAGAGAGGGAGAGGGTTGGGACAGAGAGAGAGGGAGAGAGGGTTGGGAAGCGAGAGATAGGGAGAGGGAGCTGGGCGAGAGGATGAGAGACTGCTAGGAGCAGAGAGAGGGAGAGGGGCTAGGCATAGAGGAGAGGGAGAGGGGTTGGGCAAGAAGGGAGAGAGGGCTGGGAATAAAGAGAGGGCTTGGAGAGAGGGAAAGTTTGGCAAAAAAAATTCACAAGGATATTTTGGTCAGTTTTATGTAATTTTTATTCCATTCCGACATCATTCAAGCATGCCAAACATAGGAACTGGAATGAGAATCCTATTACTGGATTGATTCCTCTGTCTAACCAAACGTTGGAATGGGAATTACTATTCCTGCCTCATTCCATTCCAGACTCATTCCAGTCTCCATTCCATTCCTGCCAAAAATCATTCCAGCGAACCAAACGCTACCTTACAGTCTGAGATGCTTGCAACCATTTCCTTCCTTTAATGAGGCCCTAGTGCTACCCCCAATGAAAGACCAACACCTATTGAAAATTCAACCCAGTCAAGCAAAACTCTCCTGCAAGTTTATGGGGTATTATCAAATTTTACCCTATTAAGAGTTGTTTCCACCATGCGATTGACTATTTAATCAAAAGAACGATGATATTTCAATACATGCATTATTCATTAATCACATTTTTTTTCCTAAAACCAATAATTAGGATTGCAAACAGGTCGGTTCCAGTCTGAGTCCATGGCGGACCTCAAACCGAAACAGTTAATTAGAGAATGGGCCTAAAACCGAAACAGTTAATTAGAGGATGGACCCAAAACCGTGTATGGGGCAAGTTTAGGTTTGAGTCCAGATATGTATAGAGAATGCTTTAGAGAAAAAAATACTTTAAAAAAAATTCAAATTAAAGGTAAGATGTTGAATCTCGGGTCCATAAGCCAAAACCAAGGTGGAACCAGACCCATAACCGTTTAAATCATGGTCTAAAAATATAACACAAATCCAGACCCATTTACTTATCTAAACCTAAATAAGAACTCAAATCAGGTTATTAACGGGTCAAAACCTTCGGATACTTAGAGAATCGATGACTCAATTACAACCCTACCTACAATCTCACAATGAGATCAACTCCCATTAGGCTTAACCTTTAGGATACCCTATAAGCCACAAGCACATTTATTGAGAAGCTTGAATTCTCAATAGGTGGGCCCCATTTTGGAGATCCACTTCTTTAAATCTCACATTTCTTTTAAGCTTTACATTAAGAGGCCATCTGATTTAGGTAATTGAATTCTCATACATTCTACGACTTATATATATTAAGGCAAACCGGAAGGAGGCCATAGAGGATGCCACATGAGCTCTCCTATCAAAAAAATATGCACAAAAAATATCGAGTTATGGGGCCACCCCACTTTACGCTATAGATCTAATATTTTTCCCATAAAATCACTCTTACTTAAAGTGTCAACAACCTCTCTTTTAAAATCTCTCATTAGCATAATATTTATATATCTTCAAATCACACCAATCATCATACTCTTCTAAATCAAAACTTAATAATTTTTAATTCTAAAGAAATCATGTGCTTTCTCAAATGTGGTACTTGCCTATTTAAAATATGAACAAGAAAAAAACAAACCCTCACGTGTTTTATCCATTATGGGACCTATCTAAATAAAATATACACTTAATAAAATCTTGTGATTTATCCGTTGTGGTACCTACAAATTCCAAGAATGAACTGAATGCATATTCTATACAAATGCACGTTCAATTATATGTGTATTAACTACATATGCATTTCCTTAATCCAAGCTATTAGTAACTTCTTAAGTTGGAAAGAAGTAGAGACCCCGGCAGCATGGGCCTCATTGTGTTCTTATCAAGTTTCAAATTAATTTTTATTTTTACTAAATTAATTTTTATTTAGTAAACTTAGTATATTTTTAGGGTTTTTAACTAGACAAATCCCTTTAGACTCTTTGTGAAACAAAACGATTCCAAATAAATTTATTGTGGTCCCTTGTACCCTTTTTTATTTTTATTTTATATAAATATTGTTGATGAGTAACAATATGCTCACCGTCAAATCCATTTCACATTTTGTTTTCTTCTTCCTCCTCTCTCCTGTCTTTTCAACTTCAATGGCATCTTCTTCATGAAAAGAGAAAACTGAAAATAAGAGGAAGAAAAAAAGAAGAGTAGAAACAAGATAACTGGGTTGGGCTCCACATAAGCAGAGGAAGAAAAGAACTGGGACCCTGTTAACCGGTGGGACTTTTGAGTTGCAATGATAAGAGAAAAATAATAATAAAGAGAAGATGTTGATGAGGAATACCGGCAGAAACCATCGATTCTTGATGAGCACTGACAAGGGAATCAGGATGAACAAAAGGGAGGAATGAAAGAAGGGAAAGAGAGAAGGGAAAGGAACATAGAGAAGAAGATGAGAAACACACGGTGTAAAAAGAAACAAGAAGAGAGTGGATTCGTTTCAAGTTTGGTGAGGATGAAGATGGAGTTGGGTTCAGTTTAGTGTGACAGAAAATGAGAGAAGAACGAGAAAAAACAAGAATACAAAGAGTAGAGAAAGCCAGAGGAGAAGGAAGAAGGAACAAGAAGAAGACGGAAGTCTGAGGAAAGAGGAAGAAACTTGAAATAGAAGAAGAAAGAAAGAAGGAAAGCAAAAGCAAAGAACAAAAATCCAGAAAGAGAAGAATAAGGCCTGGTTGCCTAGGTTTTATTTGAACAAGAAGAAGAGATGAGTTCTCAAGTCTGTCATTTGTTTAAGACTCAATTTCAATTTAATAATTCCCCAACCTCATCAATCCTCATACCTTGGATTTCTCAGTTCTCCCAAATAAGCAGCTCTAACTCATGCACATGCAAGCATACCAGACCAAAGCATGACCAGAACGAACCCAATGGATACGAGCAGCACAGTCTATTCTCTTTTTTTTCGTCTTCTTTCTTTCTTTCTTTCCCTTCTAGAAATCACATATGCAGTCTTGAGATGGCCAACGTGGAGCACACCACCATTCTGAGGGTTTTCCCATTTTTTTCACCACATAATTGATCCCGAACAAAATATCCAACCAAAAATATTCCTTAGGTGAAGCCAGGAATCTTAGAGATACAAGGTATCTTAGAAATCCAAGGTTACGAAAAATCCAAACATACAGACATGCTCTTCTTAACAAGCAGAAATTTATCATTGGATCAAATGCCCATAATCAGTCAAAAAATCCAATCACTTTAATTTAAGAACTGGTAGTTGGATCTTGTTCATGAAGAAAATGCCATTGACGAGAGGACGAAGAGGAAGACAGGAGGTTTATAAGATGGTTAAGCATAGATATCACTACTCATTAACAATATCTTAAAAAATGCCAAAAAGAGCCCAAGAGAGGACTCCAGACAATAACTTTGGGAGCTGTTATATGTACACAGCTTTTTACTTTTCCTATACAACAAATTTTAATAATAATTTTTTTTTAAAACTCTCCAAACTACCCCCACCCCCTTCTCTCCCTATACACCTCCCATCTCCTTCCCTCCCCTCTCCTCCCCCCGCCGCTCCTAACGGCGCAAGGGAGTCTCCCTCCCTTCCTTCTCTCCCCACATCTTCCTCTTCTTCTTTCTTTTCCCCCTCTTCCTCTTCCTCCTCCTCTTCCTCTCCCTTTTCCGCCTCCTATTCTTCTTTCTCCTCCTCTCCCTCCCTCTTCCTCTCCTCTCCTCTTCCTCTCTTCTCTCATCTCTACCCTATTCCCACCCTACGAGGCCGAACAACAATGAGCAGTTCCGCCTCACAGAGCTGAACTAACAGCCGAGAGCCTGAACAGCTCACTCTTGTTCGCCCTTATAGGGCCCAACCAAGGCAAAGAGGAGAGAAAGAGGAAAAGGAGAAGAGAGGAAGATGAAGGGAGAGAAAGAGGAAGATGAAGGAAGATGATGGCTGAGGCGAAACAACTCACCGTTGCTCGGATTCATAAGGCTAAACAGGGCGGAGAAAAGAGAAAGAGGGAGAGGAAAGGAGAGGAGAGGAAGAGGGAGAGGAGAGGGGAAGGGAGGGAGAGGAGGAGAAAGAAAATTAGGAGGAAGAATAATAGAAGAAGGAAGAGGGAGAGGAAGAGGAGGAGGAAAAGGAAGAATGAGAGGAAGAGGAGGAAGAGAAAGAGGAAGAGGAAGATGGGGCGAGAGTGGAAAAGGACAGAGACTCCCCTCCACTGGCCGGAGGTTGCCGCTGGTTGGAGGGGAAAGGGGGAGGAGAGAGAACGGAGGGAGAGGGGAGGTGTGTAGAGAAAGAAGGGGGTGGAGGTAGTTTAGGGAGTTTTAAAAAAAAATTTACAAAATGGACTGTGTAGGAAGAGTAAAAGCTGTGTACAAATAGAAACTCCCTAAATATATTTAGGGTCCTTTTTGTTCCACAAAGCATCTAATGGCATTTTTGCAAGCAAAACCATATTTTTAACTTAAATTAGCTATAAAATGTAAATAATTTTAGCTTTTTTTCTTTTCTTTTTCTAACTAATCAAATGGGATTGAGATTTGAAGTAAAATCTTATTTGTTACTGGTATATTTCTTAAAATAATAAAATAAAAACGGCAAAGGTGCATAACTAAAAATGACAATCAAAATGATCCAATGGGGGATGGCAAATGGTTATGGTGCAAGCTTGCAATCACCTTAAAAATAAAAATCCCAAGAAAGGTCAGGATCTCATTTACATCTCCACATTACATTTTTCAAACACTCACCTCTTTAATAATCCTTGGAGCCCATTTGAATATGAATTCCTAAATACTTGTAATTCCTATGGAAACAATAGCCCCTATAGAATCGGGACCTAAATATCTCCTTGTATAATTTAGCAGATAAGGAAATGCAAGTTTCCAATGGGGTTTTTGAAAGATTGTCCCAACAATAGATTTCTATATTGCAGTTCAATATATATATATATATAAATATATATATATGACAACATTCAAGTGCATATATCCCTCACCATTTTGGTGAGGGGCACTCTTTTTTTTGAAAGTATTAATGTGCAAAAGGACAAAACTATCATACATTATGATACCTTTTTTACCATGTTTATATATATAACAAAACTACCATGCATATGTTCATCACACTATGGTAAAGGATACTTCCATTTTTGACAAGTATTGATGTGCAAAATGATAAAACCATCACACACATAACACTTTTTTGACCTTGTTAAGTCTAAAAAAGGAATTGTCCCTCACTTTGTGGTGAGGAATAGATACATAGTAGTCTTTCTCATATATATATATATATATATATGCAGCAGAAGAATAAAAGAGCAAGCAAATCAATTAACCACACAAAGACAAGCATATGATTCCTTTACGTAAAAACCCTACCTGGGAAAATCCACGAATCCTATCACCCGAACCAAGGAAACCAAACACTACAAAATTAAACAGCTACAAGATACTCACAATCCCTCCTCCAACTGCAACTCAACCTATGGACTAAAGTCCTGACCATTGCCGACGACCTCGCCGTTCACCGCTCCTCTTTTTCCAACATGCTTAAATCAACACCGCCTTGAATCGATAAGATGAACGAGACTTCTACAAAAGAAGCCAATCTTCTACTACAACTAAAAGAAACAACCTCTAGAGAAGAAGATGAATCTCTAACAAGTTTTTTGGACTCAGAACAATGACATTCTTACTTTAGGGTTGAAAGAGAACCCTTATTTATAACCCCCAATTCATATCCTAAGGTTAGTCTTCAATTAGAACTGAAACAAGCAAGCCTCACTTTGAAAAGAAAACAAATCATACAGAGTCGGTGGGTTTCTATTCGTCATCCGCTCGAGCTATGTAGAGGGCTCACTCGAGTGGGCAACTCTCTATCTTAGTTATTTTGTAAATTAATCAACACAATCTTTCTACATGGCCCGCTTGAGTAGATAGCATTTTCAATATAATTTCTGCAAACTTCCCGAAGCCAAAACTTTGTTATTTCAGCTTCAGTTGATGGAATTTTGGATCATACAGATATCTACTCCAAACGAGCTTTCCAACGGTAAGTAGAATGCCTCGATCTGATGCTCAATTTGTGAGATATGACCTTTTTATCCATATCGTCCTCAGAAAAATATTTTAATTTGCATTTTTTCTTTGATTTCTTCACTTGAGCTTGTCCGATGACTCATACCACAGTTCACTCTAAAAGAAATATAAAATTACAACTCAATAGACACTGCACTTTGTCCAACCTATAAATTTACCAACACTCATAATCCTAACAAACACCCCCCCCCCCCTCCCGCCCGCCCCCCGGGCAATTCATAGACAAAACTCCCTAAAATAATACATTAAGTCTATCCATGAATAAAAACCAAAATACATTAAACTTTCAAGTCAAAAAATTTAAACCAACAAATAAAAAAAAATAACACCTTCAGCATACACTGTAAATCAAGCCTTCTCTATACATAGCCCCCACCACCCCCCCCCCCTTCGCCGTTTTGTCCATAATTGACAAAGATAGTAATGAACATGAAGTATATCTATCAATTTCTTCAGCAGCTCCCCCTTAATGGTAACTCCCCCTGAATTTTGACTCCCCCTTAATGTCGTCTTCTTTCCAGCGCTAAGGGGCCAGGGATGCACCTTTCACATCAAGGGCTTTTGAATGTAGCAACCGACACTTGCATTGTTGGAACTTTCAGCACAGTGTGAGCCACATCATAGGGTAAATCAGATCTACATACCCAATTAACTCCAGTCTTAAATCAGATCTGCGTACCCAATTAACTTGAGTCTTAGCCTTTGGTGGAGATAATGACTTCCTTCATTACTTGTTTTTTGGTAAACATCTCAGCTTGTTATAATTAGGACAAATGTGTCCTTTACTTTGACAATGATGACATGTGAATTTGAATGCAGGACGTGACACATTCTTCTTTTTGGTAAATGCAATATAAGTAGAACCTGCAATTTTTGAAGCAGAAGGTGCCACGAAAACCAAAGTAGAATTTTTGACAAAAACATATTTACCTTTGGCCTTCGAAGTAGATGAAACATGATTGTAACCGAGTCCATGTTTGTCACATGTCATCTTCTGAATGCACAAAAATCCATCAAGTTTTTTCAATCCAGTATTCATCTTGTTCAATGTTGCCTTGGTAGTTGTCAATTCTGAAATAGTCATTTTCAACTTTCCTTCGAAATCAACTTTTGCAATCTGACATGTCTGCAGTTCTTGCTTCAAAAACTCAATCTCCTTAGCAAATTGTGTGGCTTCCTCAGATAATTAACAATATTTTGACTCTGAATCAATGAAGCTATCAGCCAAAACATTACACTGAGATTCCAAAAGATTTACCTTGCCATAATCATCTTCTAACTCTTGTTTTAGCAAAGAGATCTGATTTTCAGCTTCTTTCCACTTTTGAGTGATCTTCTCATTAAATTTGTGCATCTTCAAGGATTCTTTCAACAGGGATTTGTAGGATTATTCCCAGTCATGTCCATCATCTAACACATTAGCATCATCATCATCAAAACCATTGTCAAATGTGACCAGTAAAGATCTATCCCTACAAGCAACCAATTTGGAGCTGGAAGTGTCAAGAACAGCAGTTTCAATCTAAATATTTTCCTCCTCTTCTTCAGAAAAATAACCCCATGTTGTCGCTTTTAGAACCTTGTCATTTTTCTTTTTTCTATTAGCACATTGGGAAGCAACATAACCACACTTTTGGCATTCATAGCACTGTATGTCAGATCTAAAAAACATCTCCTCAATCTTAGTTTTGTTCAACATTCGAGTTACACACTAAGATACTCTATAGCCAAACCCTTTCATTCAAAGCATTGAATAAATCTAAGGTTTTTCTTTCTGAACGTTTTCTCATATTTGCATATAATCAAGCCAAATTTTTTATCTTTTATAATTGATGGCTTGGAGTTAGATGTGCCTTTGTTGTTTGAATTCCATTCAAGCAATCTCAATAGATCAACACACGTTAACCTAGTATCAACCTCTCTTATACCAATTCAAAGATTGATTTCTAGATTGTAGTTACAAATATATATTTAGAGAGAGAGAGAGAGATGCAGCTGAAGAAAAAAAAGAATAAGCAAATCAATCAACTACACAAAGACAAAGAGGCACATAATTTTTTTTACATGAAAAACCCCATCCGATAAATGCCACGAGTCCTATCACCCAGACCAATGGAACCAAACACTATGGAATTAAGCAATTACAAGATATTCACAATCCCTCCCTCCGTTCAAACTCAACCTAAGGACTTAAGTACTATTTGTTGCCAACAACCTCACCGTTCACTGCTCTTCCGTTTCCAACGTGCTTAAATCAACACCACCTCAAATCCACAAGGTGAATAAATCTTCTACAAGAGAAGCCAAACTTATACTAGAAGTAAAAGCAACAACTTCTAAAACAAGTGCTTCAGCACAATCTCTCCAATGGATGTTCTAGAGAAGAAGATGAATCTCTAACAGATTTTTTGAACTCAGAAAAATGAGATTCTTATTTTAGAATTGAGAGAGCACCACTATTTATGACTCCCAATTCATGTCTTAGGGTTAGTCTTTAGTCTTTAATCAGAACTAAAACAAGCAGGTCCCATTTTGAAAAGAAAACAAATTGTGCGAAGTCGATGGGTTTCTGTTCGCCAATTCGCTCAAGCTGAGCAGAGGGTTCAGGCGAGCAGGCAACTCTGTGTCTCAGTCATTTTGTAAATCGATCAGCACAATTTGTCTGCATGGTCTGCTCGAGCAGATGACATTTCAACACAATTTCTGCAAACTTTCCGAAGCCATAACTTTGTCGTTTTCGTTCCGATTGACGAAATCTTAGATTATACGAATATTTACTCGAAAAAAGCTTTCCAACGGTAAGTACATTGCCCTAATCCAATGCTCAATTGGTGAGATATAACCTTTTTAATCCATGTTATCTTCAGAAAAATATTCAATTTGTATTCTTTTTTCGATTTCTTCACTTGAGCTCAGCTGGTGACTCATACCATAATCTATTCTAAAAAATATATAAAATTACAATTCAATGAACCATGAGTTTTGTCCAACCCATGAATTTGCCAATACTCATAATCCTAAAATTTTTTAACTTCATTTTCCTCAGTGAAGACAGAAAAGAGAAGATATATGGACATTTTCCTCCATGATTGTGCTGCAACAAATGCAGGATCTTTGTATTGTACCGCTTCCACACAAATCTTTCTGCAAAGACACATCTAAATCAGGCCCCAAGAGTTTAAACCATTTTCTTTCAAATGAAAGTGGGCTAAGGAAAAAAAAAGGACCTTTCCCAAAAAAGAAATTATGCTTATTTAAACCATTTTTATGGCTTAAGTATCCCTGAGGTCTTTGAGCCAACTAGACTATTCCCACAAGTTACGCCCTCTAAACTCACACATCACGAGAATCTGGGGCAGGTTCCAAACAACGGACGTGGGTTACAAACCCATGCCTTACACCACTCCACCAACTCCCAGGTGACTTCATTTAATGGTGCATTTGTGTAACACTAGTTTCAACAGAAACCTCAGCCGACAAGGCATTGGATCCTTGTGGGCATTTGCTGCAGCGACGAGGCCCCGGAAACACCAACAGGAATTACACAATTGAGAGGATTCGGAGATCCTACATTAGGTGATAGGAACTTCATTGTTGTAGAAGAGAAACTACTGTTTCCTCTTCCGATTCCTCTTCTGCAGAACAATCCAAACACACCCTAAACATCAATTAAAGAAACAAAAAACATATATAGTGTGTAATATTTTAAAATTATCAAAAAAAAAAAAGTAAAAATGAAAGGAAAAGAATAGTTGGAACAAGCAGCCTACTTTTCAACTTCAGCCTTGGTTTTAGTAAGCATAGGTATATACTCCACGTACCTGCATTTGTTCACTAGAGAATGCATTTAATAACGTGTGCATGGAAAATTGCACGCAAAAGAATCTAGAACTTTATAGGCAGTAGAAGAAAACGAAAGAGATTGGTCAGAATAATAAGGTTCAAGTAGTACAGGAGCTTATTATTTAAAATAACACTACAATTATTATCAAATTACAAAATTCCTCACAACACTTTCATTAAAGCTTAGAGTGCAAGACACCTAAGTCCTCTGACACCATTAACACGTTGAGAGAATGTACTATTATTTAGATGAGAACAGGTGCTCTCTCTCTCTCTCTCTCTCTCTCTCTCTCTCTCTCTCTCTCTCTCTCTCTCTCTCTCTCTCTAATCCAGGAGCAAAAAAGTGGAGGACAACCCAATGGACTCTCTCTCTAACCCAGGAGCAAAAAAATGGAGGACAACCCAATGGACTCTTTCCAATCCAGGAGCAAAAAAATGGACAACCAAATGGAATGATTACCGAATGCTGGTCGATCCGAAATTTAGGCAGCTAAGATAGAATCAATTTCAAAGTTACTGAAAAGAGTTACCACTCAACCACCAAAAACTATAAAAACAAAGCAGCAGCTAACCTTGAATCAACAACACTCAAAAACAAATTTTACATATATGAAGCAACCTCAACTGAAACCAAGATCAGCACACACAGGAAGACAGATACGCACAAATGTAAAAAGCTGCCTGCGTGGTCCTTCAAATTCTTTAATAAGGGATATCTACTGTAGTAATACAGCAAGCATCTCCAAGTTTTACAGTGAAGCAGATGCCAATACTGCCAAGTAGCAATTTTTACACAGCATGATTAGAAAATTAGTTAAACTGAATGTCTGTATTGGGAAAGCACTAACTGAATTAGCATGAACTTAACAACTGAATTAAAGGTATGGACTGGCATAAACAAAGCAGCTCACATGCACATCAATGTGTCTGCAGAATGAAGAAACTGAGTTCAGTGGACTGGTGATGCATCCCAAGAAGCAAAAGCATTATGGGGAGAGAGAGACAGAGACAGAGAGAGAGAACGCATCTACTTCACCCCTGGCACAAATCCTTGGCATTGAGCCAAGAAGACAGTTTCACGCCCAAAACTTCATGAAGAAAATCATTTTCAAATAGAAATATGCAATTGAAATTTGAACCTCTACATTTGTTCCATATTTTGCAGAATACTTCCAATTATTTATTCTTAAAAAAATAAACCTAATTGTGACCATATGATTTAGGTCATCAGTATCTATCTTGGCAGCTAAATCAAGACAACTGAATAGGATTCCCTGCCTAATTTAACTTCCCACAAAGAGATTTTTAGCTAAATATGGAGTGACAAGTGAATTCCACAACATAGCATTCTTTTCAAGCATGACCAATCCCTTTACAAGAGAAAACAAATAAATTCTCCTGCATTTGTGTAAGTTATGTAAATATACTTAAAGGGTAGCGTATGCATATTACAGGATGCATGTGCATATGTGCCTACATGAGTTGGTACACACGGTAAGCCATGGTTCTCTCAGTGCAGGCTTATGTAAACTCTTCACCATGCAGCTTGAACACAATCATACATTCAGCTTGGCATTCTGATAGTCCAACCAAAATAAGTCCAACAGAAAACACTGACATAGATCATTTACAGCATCATAATATCATATACAATATTGGGAAAACAAGATACTCAGATAAGTTTCTTACATTTGATACATGGCCATAATAGTCACAGCACAACCATAGAGATACCGAGTGAACAAAGGGCCTTAGCCAGTTGTGTCAGCAGGTATGCATGGAAGATTTAGGCTCTCTAACCTCTTCCAGCTAAGCATCTGCTATTTCCAGTAGCAGCATGCTGCTATAATACAAAAAATGGACACAAAATAAATATCATCTATGGTTAGGTGTGTCACCTCTTGCTTAGTCTTGAAGATGAAATATCATGATCATGAGCAGCAGGACGAATACGTTAGGGCATAAGATCCATGGATGATAAGTCATTTTTTCACCTAAAACACTCCAAGTCCGTTGCTGATCAGCAATTATTTTAATCAAACAATTAAAGCATTTAGAAGGGAATCTGAAGACGTGATTTCTAAAATATGTGACAATACCCAAAAATACAAAGGTAGGGACCATAAATTTAAAATTCAACGGGACTCCAATCAGATGTCAAGTTGAGCAAGTTTCCGAAACTTATCAAGGAACTCATTCAGACTCGACCAAAATTACTCAACTCAACAGTGTAGCTTGTCACCAGAGTTGCACACTTCTAAACAATGGCAAATACTACAAGGGCCTGGAAAAGAGTACTCTCAGTAAGTCAAATTTACAATTTTCATTCCTTAAAGGTGCCAAAAAGAATTCACAATTAGAAAGGGTTGGCTAATCTCTCATGTGTTAAACTCAATCCAAAAGATGGAAAGGGCAATCATCATCAAACCTCGAGTGACAAATAACGTCACCTCATGAGCCCTGTCGGTTTTAAGCAAGGGACTAAGACAAAGAAGATACATTGGAATAGAGCTCTAATTTTGTCTCGTTCATGCTAGTACTCCCAATTGGACAAGCTTTAATGATTCTAACTCCAATGTCGCGTGAAAAGCCCCAGACAAAGGGCTGTCCTAGGTTCACAAAATGCACCCACCAAAATTTAAGTTCAAGCCTACACAAGAGCTCTCAACAGTTCAGAAAAGAATAAAACACCACCTACCCAAGGCAAGCAATCAATCCCTCAGACATAAAGAGAACAAAATCAACATAACTGAATGCCCCTTTTCCCCTACTGAAAATTTACTCCCACAGTAGGAATAATTCAAAGGTTCTCTTGCTGTGTTCTATCCCAAAACACTCAACAAGCATCACCATAACTAAATCCCAAAACAGTCAAATCCAAATATGATCCTAACTGCCATGAATCTACAAATTACTCAAATAACTATAGGATGACTCCAGCCATTCATAAAAAACTAGGCAATTTCAAACACACTTTCCATGTCGTATCCCCATGGACAACATTCTTCAACCTCCAAAACCACCAACCCGCCAACATGCATAATTGACCTATCGATTAATACGTCCTTCAAATTTTGAAGATGGTTAAAAGTGAGGAACCTCCCTACAAATCATGCATCAAACATAACTTCATTGCAAGGATTTCATGTTATGGAAGCTCCCATGAGATCATATTCCCCTGCTGGAAGAAACAATCTTGAATGCATAATCCTTACCAACATCCAGCCCAAAAGGATTGGAATACAATAACCTAGATGGGTATAGATATGACTAGGACATGATTTCACACACAAAAAATAAGTATCAGATACAGATACAGTAAAGATAATTTCTCTAATCAATAGAATCTGTGTCTCAAAGCTTGGAAAGTAACAATAACAGCAGCATCTACGACCCACATTCATCAAAACATAATCAAACCAGTTACCAACAAGAGAAAATACCCTCAAAAAAATAAAATTAATAAAAATAAAAATAAATAAACCTTTGAAATCTTTCTACAAGCCTGACACATAGTTGCTTTTGACCAATTGACCCACTACCTCAATCTAAGTGTTAGTTGTCCAACCGAAGTCCACAGAGAGCCTGATTCCCAATTAAATTTCCACACCCGTTTCCTTAGAGAGTCTGATTATTTTATTTTGTTTTAAAGATGATTTTAGAACAGTCTCTGGCCCATCACTCTCATGGCTCCACCATGAATATTCTGCCATATCCTCAAATCCCAAAAAATACAATGCGATGGAAGTACGTAGCAGGAATTTTGGTACTTCAGCTAACAGAAAATTGTTACAAGGAAACCGTGGAACAAGGACAAAAGGCAAAGAAAGTGAAGATAAAATAATAATAGAATCCTTCCACAATTTAAGATATGCTCCCATTAGAAACACTTTACAAGAATGAAATTACATGCTCCTACCAGCAATATGTTTTATTACACTGAATCAAGAATCCATGAGGGAGTAGAAGAGGCAGCTGTACAAATCAAGGAAGCTTCTGAATTCCCTCAAGATACCGCATATGACGTGGTAGGAGATGATGAGCTTTCCAGTAACTATAGTGTACCACGAAGATCAGATCTCCCATCACTGAAACTTCCTTTTTATTCTGCTGATATGGTTGGCAAAGTAGGTATGCCATGTTTTTTATCCAGCTATATATGCAGTTGTACTTTCAACTTTGATTTAATCTCCCTACCAAATCCAAACATATTTCCCTAGTATGCATATTTCTCCCACAATGTGTACAATGTTCACTTGTCCTTATTACTATTGGCTTGATTACTACGACCAACACCACCATGTTTATCACCACGACCTCGTCCTCTGCACCCACCTGAATTACCAACTAAAGCAGAATGATTTAGGATAAGCTGCAAGGGTCCTGATACCACCTGTCTATGGCTCTCTTCACCTTTAAGAAGCGAGAAAATTGTTCCTATAGGAGGTAAAGGATCTTGACTAATAAGCTGGATGCACATATTTTCATATTCCTGGTAAGGACAACTTAGTAGCTCAAATATGTCCCTCTTCTAATTCAGTCTCTTGTTCATTTGCACAACACTGCTCAAGAGGCCAAATATAGACTTAATTCTCAGCACGATCTCTCGAGTTTATTGTAATAATCACCAAGGGACATGTTGCCTTGCTTAAATAGTGATATTTCATTTGTACATGAATAAGTCCTGGTATTTTTCTTTTTGTGTGCATATGCAGTCGCAATCAAAACTCAAATCCCAATTCTTTTGCAAGAATCGTCAATGAGAAACATGTTTTAGATCAGAGAATGGATTATTTGAAAATGTTTGATTGAGCTAATAGGGTCTCGATCCATCTATGGTGTGGATCTAAATGATGCAGCCCTGGATCCACAATCGATGAATAGATCAATCTCCAGACGTATTGATCGAATCCAAGGATGGATTCAACCACTAGAGCACCCTCATGATGAGAAAAAAGATCATAACTAAGAAAAATCTCAAAAATCAAATATTATTGATAATAAGCAATGTATCTTTACAATGAAGCCTAATCATCCCTGTATATAGGAGTTAGCTTCGGTCATAAGAAACAAAACTTCCTAATATTGGAATAAGATTAAACAAAATAGGAAATTCACTAATATTAATCCTAATAAAATCAAACTACTTATAATATTCCTATATGATTAGATGTCGAGTTTGGCCTATGGACTGGGCCCAACGGGTTGGCTGACCTCATGGTCTGGCCTACATCAATTCTCCCCGGCTTAGGAAAAAACTCGACTCTAACGAGTTGCCAACCTAATAAATGCCGGAGAGAATTTGACTACAAGTTTGGGGAAATGCACTCCTGTGTCGAAAATTAATCGCACAAACTTTTGTCTTTCCTTTTAATCCACAATTGCATGACATGCTTGGAAGCTTGATGTGGTCTTTTTCTCCATGTAAACGTATGTTGGAAGTGTCTCCTCTGTTGATGTATGAACTTAGCTCAAATATGTGATCTGACCTATAGATGCTTCAATTGTTGTCCCAGTACCACCAAGGCATGATCTTTGATTAACCACATTGATCCCCAAAGATGAAGTCAATGTGAGGGACTTCAATGATTGGTTCTTCTTTGAAGCCTCCTAATCAAAGTCTTCAATGTGCGCTTGTTTTTGTTCTTCTCCTACCTTTTGTGGCCCTTGATTAAGACCATCTTCATCATGTTCTGCTTGTTCTAAATATTTCATGAGATCATCTATGCCTTGGCCTCGCTCATTTGTTGCATCCTAAATGTCATCTATCATGGTTGGTATCTCCTTCGGTGCAATCATGAAGTCAATTTCTTCTTTTTTTTCCTCCTTTAGTTCTTTGGATGAAGGTGATGATGCAAATGAAGACAGGGCTATTGATGGCAATGGAATGAGGCTAATCCGTTTTCCTTCCCACGCAAAGGTATATGTATTCATCTTTTATCATGATGCACTTTCCGATCAAAAAGCTATGGTCATCCAAAAATAATATAAGCAATATTCATATGGACCACATCACACCGAATTTTGTCTCCAAAATGACCAATTTTGAAATACACCAAACATCTGAGTCACAAGGATGACATAACCATTAGAACATGTGACTTGGTAGGGCTTAGGAAGGTTCTCAATTGGCAAATGAAGTAAATAACCTCTTGTGCGACAAAATTGATTGCATTACCATTGTTAATAATCAAATTAATGGACCTTTCTTTGACTCTTACCTACTTGTGGAATTTCTTAGTTTGTCTCCATTCTTCTTCTTCTGTCTCATTTGCATGGAGGAGTCGGCTAATAACAATTGTAGGATTATTTTCTCCGGCGAAAAGTTCCTCCACAACATCGGCCCTTGGTCTTTGTTAAGACACACACTGTCGCATGCAAGATCATCTAAGCATACGCTCAACACGGATTGCTTTTAAATATGCCCCTTGATTGGTTTTGCAAAAATTCATATTGTCCACGATATCTAGTCTCAAGCCTCTAATATAACGAACCAAATCATGTTTTTCATTCTCCTCTAGTTCACATGTCTTGCAACACTCAAAATTTGTGGGTATATTCATCAACCAGTAATTTTTCTTGCTTCAAATTGAGAAATTGCTCAAAATAGAATTCATTCTCAAAATACCAATCTCCATATTTGTATTGATACAAATGTTGTTGAATTTCAATTGTGTCCAAAAATTTTCATGATGACTTGGGTGCAAAGATAACAACATTGAACTCACCTGTAAAGGATGGTCTAGTCCGCAATATAGATCTTGTTGATTGCAGAATGTTGGTAAAGATGGAACATGGATCGGAGGTCAAATGGCCAAGAGATCTCCCTCTTCAGAATCAATGGCTGAGATCAATCAAGTAGAAAATCTGTGCTTTGGCTGGGCTTGGTTCCCGATGGATTGAGTCCACTTTTTTATGCTGGTGGATCGGGTTATGGATTGGGTTGGACCTAACTCAGGCCTAAACAGAAACAAGCTCAAATCGGGCCAAAAGAATGGTACATGTGAAGAAAAAGGTCGAGTGGGAGCGGGATTGGTTCGGTTGCTCTAGGGGTGTCCATGTAGGCTGGAGGGATTTCGGTTGGGGTTGGCAGGGTCGGGTGATGGTTCGAGATGATTAGACAAGGTGGGTCGGATGGGTTTCGATCAATAAGGATAGGTCCAAGATGGATTAAGAAAGGGTTTAGGTGGAGAGGGCTGGTTTTGGTAACAGAATGGGTAGCGGAAGGTGGTCAAGGATGGTGTGGGTTTGTGGGTTTGAGGAAGGTGGTCAGGGATGGGTTTGGCAAGATTGGATTCTACTTGGGGTTTAAGGACGTTGTTTTGTTGTAATGGTTGGGGGTAGGCATGGCTGGTCTAAGGAAAAATAAAGGTCGATTGGGATGTGGGTTCTAGCGAAAGGGTTCAAAGTGGCTTGGGGCTCAACACTGATGAGATGGGTTCGGTAAGAGGGGTTTTGGTTGGTTGAGGTTTGGAGGGGGGTTTCGGTTGGCTAGGGTTCGGAGAGGGGTTTCGAGAAGGTTTTGGGTGATTGAGATCAAGATGGGCCGCGGTGAAGGTGCATAAGTGGGTGATGGAGGGTGGATAGGGTTGTGGGCTCTCGATGAAGATTGGGGGTTTAGGATGGATGGTCTAATGGTGATTATGATGGAATCACAAACAGAAAGGGAGAAGAGTTACCTCGAGCAAAGATTAGGAAATGGATCTTTACTATGATACCAACTGATGCAGCCCCGGGTCGGCGATCCATAAATAGATCAATCTCCCAAATGATTGATTGAATACAAGGATGGATTTAGCCACTAGGATACTCTCGTGATAAGGAAAAAGACCATGAGTAAGAAAAATCTCAAAACTCGAATATTATTGATAATAGGCAATCTATCTTTACAATGAAGCCTAATCATCCATATATAGAAGAGTTGGCTTGATTCCTAAGAAACAAAACTTCCTAGTATTGGAATAAGACAAAGCAAAATAGGAAATTTACTAATTTTAATCCTAATAAAATTAAATTACTTATAATATTTCTAAATAACTAGATGTCCAGTTGGGCTTACGGACTGGACCCAATGGGTTGGCCGAACCATGGTCTGGCCTGCATCTCTAAAAGAAGAGGCATGGATAGAAGGACTTTATGATGGGGCTATGTGGGGCCCACTGCCCTCTCTTGATTTGAACTTGAATTGGATTTTCGCTTGAACTTGAACTCGAATTTGAGTTTTACATTTGAATTTAAAATGATAGGATGATATTTAATGGTTTAAGTGTAGTATTTAAGCAATGTAAGGAGACATTCAGATCTAAGTGTTATTATTCTTTTTTTGAATCAATGTGGTTGTTATTTATAATAGCAGTGATGTATTTGACGCAGTTGGGAGTCCTAAAACAAAGAAGCTTAGGAGCTCAGAAGAGAGTTGTATCTCATCCTTACTAGTTTTAATTGCTAGTGTCACTAAGACGTGAAATGGTAGTTTCACGAGAACTAACAAGGATCACTTTGATATATTCTATAAATATAGAGTCTAGTGAACCAAATGTTCTTTCATTCAAGTCCCTGGACAGTTGTTAATTTGACATTATTAATAGAAATTCAAGTAAGCTATCATATTTGTCATTTTGATTTTCATCATGCACCTACAAATAAAATCTAAGTTTTGCCGTATAAACTATAAGATTAGAGCTCCTTAAAACCTAAGAAAAATGTTACTACTGCATACCATTCGGATAACAAATCTTAAATGAGTCAAGATTACATCAGATCATTGCATATACAAAGAGAGAATGCAGAAATAGAAAGAAAATATCTCCGAAAGAATGCAGAACTAGAAAGAAAATATCTCTGCATGCAATACCTTGAAACGTGGAGACCGACGACGTGATAATGCCGATGTAGGAGATAAACTTTCTTGTTTTTGTGCTTTGCCATGATTGACCTTTTTTGGAGGTCTATTAATTTCTGCTGGAGATTCAACTATATTCTCATTTTGTTCTATCAATGACTCATTTCTACTGCTCACAGTAATTGAGGAAGCAGGAGCTGATAAGGTCAGTGTAGATGTGTCTGGACGAGAGTTGGGTTGTAAACTACCTGTTAAAAAATAGTAAACGCTTAGAAATATATTAGGTGTGGGTAAAGTAATCAAAAGCATAATAATAAATATACCATTTCTTTTTATAAAAATTATATAAACACGATATCCAGATGAGACACCCGAGTATGGCACACACAAAGCAGATGGTTCAATTTAAACAGAGATATTATATTAAAAAAAAAAACACGTTCATTATAGTTTTTGTCCTGCTAGAAACAGAAGCACAGGTTCATTATCAAAACTCAAAATATGTGCACACACCAATGTTAACCAAAATCACAAAAAGCTCGAGCTGTTAGTGAATGACAGAACAATGTGAACGAAAAGGGTCCTTATAGCCCCCCTCACGTGTGGGGCTCCGCACATGAATAGAATACGTCAAATGACCAATGTGAACAGTAGACGTCCCCAGGGATCGGAACACATGACCATTAGCTCTGATACCATACGAATAACTAGAATCACCAAAAGCTCCAGCTGTTAGTGAATGACAAAACAATGTTTATCAAAGGATCTTGATAACCAAAACCGCAATTCATTTGAATTACCATGGTTTTATTTCTTGGAAAAACTATAGTAAGATGATGCCCATGTTTTACGCTCACATTAAGTACTGTTTTATCACGCTGTAAACAGAGACATAGGTGAAAGTTACTATTCCTTCAAAACACTTAGTAGATGGGCATGGCTTTTACAATCACATTCACTCTCTGTCAATCTAGGAAAAACAGTATCAAAAGAAATGCAAAAATCAAATCTGCAATCCAATCAAATTACAATGTGCATCTGTAATCCAGATAAATAGGATAGCAGTTGAAATTCAACAATTTATTTATGGAAAAGCTAACCCAACAAGGCAACAACTATTTGCACATGAAATACTGATGACTTTAACAAAGGGGACATGTAACATGTTGGTGGAGCCAATAAGTCCTACCAGAAAAAAGAAGTTTATGTAGATTAGGTACCTATCAAAATGTAACACACTGGGTACTCAAATTTTAGCCAGGATGTTTTTGTTATTTCATGAACGAGGGAAATTATTTCTGTTTGTTTAATTGGTGGGTCCTTGAATATATATGTAATACTGATTAATGAATGGGGCCTAGCAATGTTACTAAAAAAGGGGTGGCTGTGGCTGTGTTGTCAAAGGCGAAAGGCGCATCGAGGCACCAAGGTCTCCTGGGGCTTAGGAGTGAGGCAAGGTGCAGCCTTCATTGAGGCAAGGCGTACAATGTAGATAAAAAATAGATATTCTAGCATAGATAAATAATTCAAAACCAACATAGGCAAAGTGAAAATAATTCAGAAATTATAACAAAGAAAAGGCAAGGAATAGTAGAAGAATTCCAAAAGTCATAAAGGCATCCATCACTCCAAATGCTAAACATTCAACAAAAGTACAAAAATCCATCAAACACCAATATAACTTCAAACTCAAAGCAGCGACAGCTGCAGCAGCAAAATCAAAGAAGCAAAAGCAAAACCAAAAACAAAAACAAAAAGCAGCAGTACAAAAAAATTAGAAAAAACAGCAGTAGCAGCAACACCGTCTGTAATAAAAAAACATAAGAATAAAAAATTAAAAAAAAACAGCAGCAGCAGCAGCATGATGCAGTAGCAACAGCAATAAAAAAAAAAAAGAATTAGAAAAAGCAGCAGTAGCAGCAGCACCGTCTGGAGAAAAAAAAACAGAAGCTGCAAGCATGGAAGAAGAAGAAGAAGGGGAGGCAATAGCAGCATCAGTAAATAAAAAAAACAGAAATAGAAAAGGCCCCTACAGTTCTGGAAAAAAAAAACAGCAAAGTGATCACTGAATGCTCATCAACTTGATCAGGTGTGCGCCTTATGCCTCAAGGGGCATGCGCCACATGCGCTTCCCCTGCGCTTCACTGAATGCACCTCAACTTGATGTGGTTGAGGTGAGTTGAAGCGCACAAGATGCGCAAGTGCCCATCGCACCAAGCGTGTGCCTTTTACAACACTGGGCTGTGGAACCTTTGTATTTAAGTTATAAACCAAACCAGGGTCCTCATAAAAGCATAAGTTAGGTTGATGCTAAGTAAGAAAGGGACCCATACCTTATTGTTAAGGAAAAGATTAGTTACTGAATGGAAAGAAGGGAAAAATCACTATTGCTCGACATCCCCAGTCCAAAAGGGAGTCTTGCGCAGAACTCCATGTGGGAAAGGAAGCCCTGCACGACACTCCTATTAGGAGTAAAAAGGATGATCAACTATATAACCTAGGGCGGCCCTCTTAGTTGCTACACTCAATCTGCCTAAGAGAGAATATGAGAGAGAGCCTTGTTGTCTGGGATTTAGGAGACAACATAGGGTTCTGCAAGGAGGAACAAGGCAGCCAGAGGAGTAGCAATTGACAGATGTCGTACACTCAACCACACATAGTGAACGCAACAATATTCTATCCAAGGTGAGTGAGCTTCCTATGTCTATCCAATTAATGTTTTCAATTTATATAAAAATTAGAAGCTTTAAAAGGGAAGAGGCAATATTGTTGTGTTTAGAATGGAAACTTAATCCTAGTGAACTAGTCCAGGAAAAGATGAATTCTGATGGTTGAGAAACATATTTATGAATCTGAGATTGAATGAATTCCACCTGGCCTAGTCGTACATGAGTAAGAAGGACCTCTAATTATGAAACCAGTAGGTGTATGACTAGGTTTACTTAAGTACTTTGGACATTCTTAATTATTCTAAGTTCATTGCAAACAGGCCCATGTTTTGATGACTGAAACCATGTATCTGCTATATTCACGTGTTGTGTTGGTTTCTTTTTGATGGGGACATTAGGTCCAAGTCCATGAGGTCTCCTAGAGACGTAGGCAAAAAATGGCAAACATGGTCCCTTGTGGATGGATCAGCCTCTTTATAGGGCTAATCCGTCAAATCCATGGAGAACCACCATTGGATCTGCCTTCAGAGGAGGATCGATCGTTAGACCAAGCACTAGGGATATTGAAGGTCTCTTGTGGGTTGCAGGCAGAAGAAGACCCCACTACAGGATGGTCCAAGAGAGAAGTAGTGATAAGGTTCACAAGCAATGAAGATGGGACCCTAGATTTATTAAAAGAGGACTAGAGTTATGAAGAGGGGCCCAGGGAATATAGAATGAAGTATACAAAAAGCGGGCCCACAACTTAACCCACACATAGGGATGTGTGTGGACTTGCAAAAGCCTTCACATATGCATGGCTATGGATACATATGCACGCATCCCTAGACAAGTGTGCACTCATCCCTAGACAAGTGTGCACGCATCCCCTAGACAAGATCTCATCTTCCCATCTCTTTTTTTCCTTCTCTCTGCAGGCCAATCCCTTTCCCCCATATTTTAATCACCTCCTACCCTTGCCCAATAGACCTAACCATCCCTGCATCTCGTTTCCCTAGATCTAGCCCAAATCCTAAAACCCTACATCTACCTCAAACCCTTGCCCAAATGCCAGGACCATATCTAAGCCAGCCCAAACCCCAACCCTATATGACTTCAGATCCGGACAACTATCACTATGGCCCAATCCCCATAGGTCGACCCCATTAGTGAGCCAATTTTCCCCAAAACTTGGGTCCGTATGCATGATGGCAGCCCCAATTCTGTTAATTTCAGAGCTGAACCATATTTTGAATCTTTAAATAGTTGTGGGAATTCAATATCTAAATCTGAAATTCAATTTCAGACTTTTACATTACCATTATAACTATTACTACCACTTTGACCCAACATTTTGTCAAATCCTCTAAGGCAGGACAAAACTACCTAGATCGGCAATTCCTTAGACAAGTTGGGAGTCCTAGCTTTCCATTGGTCCTTCTATACTTCTTGGAGGTTCCAATTGCAGGACTGTAACTTGACCTTGGATCATCTAGTGGTTGCCTTCATTGAATTTACACATGATGATGTGCTTCGTGTTAATTTTATGGATTCATGATCATTGTTCCCAGCGGTTAGATTGTTATGTCCTGCAAAACTTTTTCTTTATATAGATCAGTTGGTTAACTTCCATGAGGCTTGTATTGATGACTAAAGGTGACTAAGAATATGGTTAACTGGATTATCCAACACTGTTGGAATTTCTATGCATGATCAATTGACTTCTTCAATGTTTGAGTGCTACAGTAACTAACAAACTCCACAATGCATTAGTTGAGGGCCTAAATCCTACTATAATGGTTAAGATGCTTGCAAATCTCTATATTATGAATAGTAGGATGGTATAGAAGCCTATCCAGATCAAATTTCCCTTTGATGAGCAGGAAATTAGGACTGAAATCCAGAATTATCAATTTCAGGTCGTCTGGGAGGGAATCCCATGCATGGGACTGCAGGCCCAACTGGGCCACCTGAGGCCTGACCAGCCCCATGGATCTGGAAGAACCATTGGTGACCATAGTAGTGTAGGACCCCCAAGGAGTGGGTTCTGTCTGGGCCACCATCTGATCGCTCCAAATATCATTATGCGTGAAAGGGGTTCATGACAAAATTGAGTTTTGTCGAGACCTGGATCTTTTGGGAAATTATATAAAGGCCCTAACTTTTTATGAAAATATTAAAAAGAGCTCAAACACTTTAACGAATTGAGGCCCTTAAAAAACATGGAGTTAGAAGCAAGGATGAAAATAGCGGTTGCGGCAGGCGTAGCGGCCTACTGCCGAAAAGCTACGTAGCGGGCGATACGTAGCGGCTTAGCGGCGTGATTAAAAAATGTCTTCAAAAAAATTTGAAAAAATTCCAAAAAATCCAGAATATTGAAAAATGATAGAATATATGCTTGTTTTGCAAAAGTAACAAGTATAAAGGTATGTAGCAGTCGTCTCATTGCATGAGGTCCTTTATCGCTCAATGAATAGAAAAAAAATAGGAATAATAATTTTTTTTCATATGGATTAATGTTGTTTAGTCATGCTTAGAATATAACATTTCATAGTTTTATCTTGAAATACACAAATATATATGGAGAAAGTTTTTCTATTAAAGTGAAATTTGATTAAAGCCCTATTTTTTATTAGAGTAAAATTGTTTGGATTAGTTTTTTCAATGGTTATTTCATAGTTATATTTTGAAATATATATATATTTATATATGTGGAGGGGAATTTTTTATTAAATTGAAAATTGAAAAAGGTCCATTTTCTATTAGAGTGTTATTTGGTTAGGGCCCTATTTCCTATTAACTAGAGTGAACTTTGGTTGGGCCTGTGTCCTATTAAATAATCTATGTTCAATTAGTGTGAAATTTGGATGTGCTTTATTTTCAGTAGGTGTGGAATTTTTTTTTATAGATAACTGTAAAAAGTAGGTGTAGAAGTTGGCTATGACCCTATTTCCAATTTGAGTGAAATTTGAGGAAGGTGCCAATTTCAATTTAGTAATAATTGGCTCCTATGTGACTTTTTTTATTTTAACGTTGTTGCCTCATTGTGGAGCCCACCAATGGTTACAATAGGTTCTTTAGGTTTTATTGTTTTGGATGGGCCCACTTAATTTTTTTTAAATGTTTTCAATGGTTTTTAATGTTTTTGAGTGGCCCATTTAATTTTTATCTCTACCTTTCATCAAATGGGCCATTGTGGGCCATGACCAACCCGTTCACAAAATAAAATACAGACGAACGGTATATGTTGCTCACTTGCCCTAACTATCGCCCAAAATAGACGATCGGATTTTGGGAAAGAGGGAAAGAGGGAAAAGAGGAGGAGAAGAAGAAGAAGAAGAGGAAGAAGAAAGAGGAGCAGCTGCTGGGCTCTGCTACTGCTGCTTCCTATTGCTGCTGCTGCTGCTGCTCGCTGCTACCTGATGCTGCTACTGCCGTGATGTTGCTGTTGCTGCCACCGTATCAGGTATGTCGTCTGCAATTCGTCCCACTCTTTCTCTTTTTTTTTTTTCTTTTTCCCTTTCTTCCTCTTTTTCTACTTTTTTTTTTTTGTTATTCTACGGGAAGAGGGGCCTGATTTAACCAGGCCCATACATAGCGGCCGCTACGGAAATATAGCGGGCATAGCAACCACTACGCTTGTGAGCGCCGCTATTTCGCAAAAAGCGTGGCGCCCTTGGGCGCTACGGCCGATATATCGGCTGCTACGAAGCCGATATTTACATCCATGGTTAGAAGTTGGCACATACTGTTTTTTTTTCCCCTGAAAACTTATGGAATGTGATAATGATGAAAAGGGTGTGGCCCACTCCTACACGGACAACTACCAATTATGTTGAGAAGTGGCACAATGTACAAATGGGTTTTGTGAACGTTGAATGAAATTAATCTATATTATGATTAATGTTGTGCTTGGTTGTATATTATCAAAGGATTGGGTAAGCAAATTGAACAAGCTAAACAAAAGTATGAACTCTGAACTACTAGCACGGTACGAGGTGGTGATTTCGTACTCGAGGTCTTTTGTGGTTATGAGAATCTGGACCATGGGGTTCAGTTTCAGATATGTATAAGATGCACATGAATTGTGGATCAAAGGCCATGGAAGTCACTGTGTTGGTAGGTCCTTATTGGACATATGTATTGATAAGATGCTTGGGTGGCATCTTGAGATATGAGGAGTGCCCAGAGAGGCAGGATGATGTAGATCGGGCGCAATCATGTAGTTCAAAGATGTACCATGAGAAGGGATAATAACTCAATTTTGTCCATCGGGATTGAAATGTCTATTATATGTTTATTGCTGATTTATGATTAATTTGATGCTTTCCATGTTAATTGTAGATTTTCCATGCTTTCTAGAGTAGGAAATTCATTTACCAGTTTATGTTTATGTTGGATTGCCCCTTCAAGCAATCGGATTGAAGGACAGCTTGATTACGGTGATAATCAGCCTGTAAAATTTGGCATGCATGGCTAAGGAGAGTGTCACATCAAGTTCCAAAAGTTTGAGGGATTAGCCCAATAGCAAATTTGTATTAATTTCCTTATTTATTTTTAAAGGATTTTAATAATGGATTGTTCAGACACTTGAGACTTTGTTATTTCTATTATTGGTTGGGTTTAATTGAAAGACAAATTGTATTAGGTAATTCTTATGCCCTATGTGAGTTCTATTTGATTTATTCATGGCAATTTATGCCAATGAGTCACAACTCAAATTCCGACAAGGCCCTGGAATTTGGGTTGTGACACAAAAACCAAGTACTTCAGAATCAGATTGTTGCTAGGCATCCAACCGAAGAGTAAACTACAAGCCCTTTACGTCTTCTGATTTGGACTTCCCATTCAGAGCATTTCATAAAGCAGCTAGCAATATTTGGTAGCTACAATTTTTCGTTGATGCTAATCCACAAACCTACAATTTATATGGTGGGCCCAACATTTCACAGAACACCTTTTGATAGTGATCAGCTGTCATGCATAAGCCAACAAGACAGCAAGACTCTTCTACTAAACAACCGTGTTCCTTTTTATCCAATGAACAAACAATTTTTAACAATCAGTAGGATCAAGAGGATGTATGTACCATTTGAAGCAGCCACATAAAACTTTTCTCTCATAATCCTCACAAACCTGAACAGACCATTAGTTTTGTTCAACACCCGCATCAACTCTTTGCTGTCTTCCAAAAATGGATCACAATCGAGCACTGAACATTATCAGAAAATTAATTTTTGTTATCACAGAGAACCAGAAAACTAGTATTACAGCATAACCAAAAAAGAAATAACCAGGAATATTATTTTGATATGTCCATGACTTACATGTGTAAGTATCATTCTCATGGCGAATAGTGAAGGAGTATTCCTTACTTGGATTTAACATGTCAATCTTGCTAAATATGAATTTGACACCTTGAAAAACAAAAGGAGGTTATACTGTAAGAAACAAACTGCTTTTGATGAAAATATCAAACAAAAAAACGTAAGTTCTTGTTTTTCAGCCATCAACACAGAAACACTTGTTTACCATGTCCTCCTTCAATCCGGAAGCCGAGGGTCTGATTGTACCACGAGATGGCTTCTTCTAGGTCTTTTAAGTGATTGATGTTTGTATTACTCTTTTCTTCAAGCGCTGCCAAAGCTTTTAATGGGGAAATACAGATTTGAGCAGTCAACAGTGAAAAGGGGTACTGAATTGATGAGTAAAAACAAGGAAAAAATCCTGGTGAATGACCATTCTCAAAGAGTGTGCCAAAAGGATTACAATAGATAATTGCAACACTACAATAGCACAAGGGACTACTGGAAGTTCACACAATGTATCGTCACTCTAAAAACATGTGACAAACACAATTGCGCCAAAGAAATCTAGAACACCAATTGGGTGACTAGTAAATTCTTGACTTCTTACTAATTTATAATACAGGAAACCCCCTTACAAAAAAACATAAGAATGTTCTCCTACGAGGGGACTGCATATGCAGACCAACTCAATGGGGCCCACTTTGGCCCACCTTTGATCAGTTCAGCCCCTTGTATACACTTCTCATCCCATAATCTAGCATTAGAACCAATTTTACACTCTTTGAACCTTCACTCACTGTTAGATCAAATCTCAAAGAAAGTCTACCATTACGGTGCCATTATTTTTAAGGCTGTAAAAAACAAAAGCTAGGATAATCTTGTGGGGCTGATTTTTTTTGGTTTCCTCCTGTTTCTAAGAAGACATTTCCAGCTGCCCTCGCCCATTGATGGACATTTAGCTATGTGGGCCCATGAGCTGGACCACATTTTAGCAGGATGTAAGTTCAAAGGAGAACATTGTCAATATACAAAGAAGGGCAAAAGGGTGATTGTAACTACATAATCTAACAAGTGTGTTGAAAGCAAACACAACCCTAGTCCAATTGTAGGCACACGACTTACTAGAAATTTAATTACAGCCAGCTATTTACTCCTGACTAAAAGAACATAGTTAAAACAAATAAAGAAAGAAGAAATAACTCCTACAAAATGAGGAAAATGCCGAAGAGGTGGATTCATGTAAGAAATAGCCTCCAGGACTCTTTGATGGGTCGTGGATTCAAGATTGGCTCCAAACAGCAAACGTCCCTAATTATTTCATCAGAACTTCCTGTGAATCCATTTTAATCTAAAGGAGTGAGCCTTCTCTTTCATTTTTTTTTCTTGGTCAGTAAAATTAATTTTACTGCTTGATCTTATTTCTACCATAACTAACTTTAATAATTTATAAACTTCTGTGACCATTTCCAGATGTTCGAGTAAGCCATTTCAGACACAGGCACCAGTTATCTATCCAAAATAATAATACTAACAAGAAGCACAAAAAATAGTAAGATCAAAAGGCAACGTGGAAGAAGGAAAAAAAAGGCAATAGAAATGATGATGATGATGATGATGATAACAATTCCATGCAACAATAAGATAGACCACAACAAATGCTTCACAGAAAACTAGATGCAATTGCTCAATTCTGTACACATTCAAGTAGGAGATAAAAGGGGTGTGTGTGTGTGTGTGTGTGTGAGAGAGAGAGAGAGAGCGAGAAAGAGACTTGCCAACTAACTGTTGAGAAATTATTGCTTTGTATTCATCTCTCCTTGTATGCTGGTCTTTCACAGTTTTCTTGAGTTCTTCTATTCTAGCTTTTGTTATGGAAAGAGACTCAATTGTAGCAATACGCTTGGCCTCCTTACGGGTCTTCACTGCAGAAGCAATGGAGATACAGTAAGATATTTGAACTTAAACAAGACATGTATCACATTTCTAGTCTCAAACAAAAGCAGAATAATCTTTCAAAATTAAGATATTTGGCAAAGATACCCATTGTAACAAGAACAGTGTGAAGACACATTCAATGTGTTGACTCAACCCAACCCAATGGATCATAAATCCATGGCCAGTTAAAACTGTACGATATTTCTATAAAATCTTTTCTTGTTGTGACAGATTAACATTGACTGCAATTACTCGCTATGTATAGCAAGGGTGTACTATAAAAGCAGAGCTTCAATAGAAGGAACAACATGGTTCGTCATTCAGAATCTTCTTTCTTTCAATATTGATATCTCTCACATGCTATCGGAGCCATAGGGCTACTGAATACTCTTTCATTGCTGCCGGAAGTATTTTCTAGTCCAATAGGTCGAATCAGACAAGGTCTGATCTGATAGTCCTTCTCTACATGGTGTCTGGAAAAGGCCACTTTAGCACCAACTAGTCCAAACAAAAACAAAAGGAAGCTGTTCATCCTCCTTTGGTGAGCCTTTTTACTACATCTATAACCTCAGATCTTGAAAGACAGATCCAAATGCGAAGAAAATTTCCAGACAACACACCAACAGGATCATATAACCAAATTTCTGATTGTGGGGCCCACTCAGAATTTCAGTCACTAAAATCTGTGGCATCCTGGTCGCTTTAAGATTGAGGAATTTTCCTAAATTTTTAGAGATCTAGCTCAACAGCACAGCGGGGTCAAACTCTCTATGTGTGTGAGTGAATTCTTTTTGGTTATGATTCCCACAAGAGATTTTGGTCAATTGAAACCTATGTTATCTTGGTTGCTTGATATACTGAGGATTTTCAGTTATGTTTCTGCCTCAATGGCTTTCTTGTTGAAGAAATTTTTATGCATTGACTCAAAAGGGCTTCGTATGGTCTCAAACAGGCTCCTTAAGCTTGGTTTGAATGGTTTAGCACATGTTCTCAGTCAAAAATTTAGTCAAAGTGCTCATGATACTGAACTCTTCAAATTAAAATTTTGTGTCGGGTATGTCTTTCTTCTCACATGTGATGATATGATCATCACCAATAGTGACTTCACAAGCACCCACAAATTTAAGTACTTTCCACATCAACATTTTGAAATGAAAAACCTTGGTCATCTTCAATATGCCTTGGGAGTAGAAGTATCTCATTCACCAACCAGGTATCTCCTATCTCAAACCAAGTATTGAAATGATGTTATCTAGAGCATGATTTAAAAAATAGGCTGAGTCAACTCAAACTCAGTGCATACCAAGTCAAGCCGCATGGGACTCGGCCCAAATCATGCAACTCGGTTGAGTCCTATGCGACTTGGCCATGCGACTCGGACAAGTCAACTCAAACTCGGCCATGATAGAGTCAGGTCTCGAGTTTAATTTTTAAAACTTGATCTAGAAGGAAGAATTAACAAGTACAAAGTCAATTACTAATCCAATCGAGATAAATTAATAAACTTTGGAC
Source organism: Sextonia rubra (assembly GCA_037013555.1). Classification (NCBI taxonomy): domain Eukaryota; kingdom Viridiplantae; phylum Streptophyta; class Magnoliopsida; order Laurales; family Lauraceae; genus Sextonia; species Sextonia rubra. Next base: position 7,595,634 of record JASUAD010000007.1, on the reverse strand, counting down.
CACTGATGGTGTTCCTTCTCTTCAAACCTACACATTATAGTTAGGTTGTTAGAAATTTGTTCTATCTCACCATTACTATATCAAACATTGGCCATGCAGTTCATGTAGTTAGCGATGCAGGATAGAGCCATGGTCCCCTCATGGGTCGACCTGCTAATGGGCCCAGCCCAGTCCAGCCCTTACCTTAGTTTATTTTAATATGTTTGGATGGTTTGGATCAGTCTAGGTTTCTTTATGTGCTTGTACAAGCATTGTAAAGCCTCCTTGGCTATTCAGAGCTAATGGTGAATGAAGAATTTTTAGTAATTTTGGGGTTTTCAAGTTTTCTCTCTTCTTCCTCACCCGTAATGGAGAGTTTGACATGAGGCCAATTATCTAAGCAAAAGCCTGTATGGAGTTTTAAATTTTGTCAATAAATACAAAGCACAAGCAAAGAGTATGAAATGAGATATTTGAAATGCAACAAGAAATGCATTTTAAGGTGATTTATTAAAAAAATACATAGTGTGCGCAAATACATGCAAATGTGAACAACACATAATGCTCCAAATATAAGGTCAAGAAACAGCCATACCTGCTAAGGCCTTAACCAAATCATCCTCCAATTCCCTCAAGTAATTTTTAGCCTTGACAAGTTTTTCTGTGGACCCCAGCGAAAATAATTAAATTAGATGTCAAATATAGAGAAAAAAAACAATAAAAGTAGATAGAAGAATTAATGAAGAATACCAAAAAGGTCCCAGCCTAAATATCTTACTGAATTTATTTCAATACTTAATTTGTTGGCTGTGAAATTTTTTAAAAAAAAATTAGGCAAATTAATTCTAGAGAAGCTGGGAAACCTCAAAATGGGTACAAATGAAGAGATAAGGAGACAAACTTTTGCAAATTTTAAAAGGATTTTTATCAATTTATTTAATAGTTTCTGTTACACTCAAGAAACAATACAAATGATTTAAAAGGATTACTAACCAGAAGCAAATACAAATATCAGACACAAAAATAAATAAATAAAAATTGCCCAAGTGATAGTTATTGTTGCCTAGCTCCAACCTATGATGGCTAGATACAGATATGGGTATGGAGGGATGCAGAAATCGAGAATACAACTCTACACTTACGAAAATCTAAAACATGGATAGGGACACGAGCGTCCCAATTTTTTTTCTTAAAACCACTTTTGAATTAATGATATTATCATTGCTTACATTCATATCTAACATTTTTTATGATGAGAAGTAAGAAAACTAGAAGAACTAAATGAAATAATGCAATTGGTAAGTAGGATATGATAAATTTGTTCCCTCGATTTAAGCATCAGTGAAGTATCAGGTACCGAAATGAGTTTCGTACCAGTCCGATACAGATACATTGGGCTTGTACAAGCATCTGCGTATCATAGGTTCCAACAACAGATCCAACATGAAAGCATACATTACAAGAGTTGGGTATCACACGAGAGCACTTGATATGTTTTTTTAGTTTACACTATCGTCTTACAAGAAACAAAAGTTGCTTACAACAAATGGCCCTAGCTCAAATTAGTAAACAGGCACCTTCACTTAATTCAAATTCCTAGACGACCACGAGGATAAAATCTGCCCACCATTCTCTTATTTACCATTTGAAACTTCAAAAACTTAATCCTGCTTCCATATTTCAAACTAAGCTTTCTATGATTTCCTTGCTTAAACCTCCAATCAAAACTTTCCCTTCTTCTCTAACCCGATTTAGCATCGCCAAAAGTGAAAATCCACTAAATTTAACTGATGGCACCTCACTTCTCACTTAAAGCAGCAAACTTTTAAAATCAGAAGAACCCTATTTTCCCACTCAAATCAGTGACTAGGAACCGCAACTGCGCCTGTCTTACAAAGCAGAGCAGAACCAATTAGCCCAAACAAAAGCCCTAATCTCTCGCTCAAAACATCAAACTCAACCCACAATCACACCAAGAGTCCAAAACCTTACCAAACCCTAATGACAAACAAACCCATCGTCGTCCATTCCTAAAACCCTAAATCCCTCGCTTTGTTATCAACATTAGCGTAAGATCGACCAGATGCTACTAGTTTCCAACACGATCTGAAGAACGGAGACTGCGGATGTTACCTTGATCTCCGATCGATTCTTGTGCTGTGATCTTGATCGATTGCAGGTAGTTGCGGAAAGAATTGACGGCGGAATCGGCTTTCTGCTGATGGATTCGAATCTCCTGATCGCAAACTAATCTCAGGTCCGCCATTTTCCTATGTATGGAACCTTCCGCTTTCCTCTGCATCTTCTTCTCTCTCGAGGGTTTTAGAGAGAGAGAGAGAGAGTAGTTTGAACTGAAACGATGAGTTTCAATGAGAGTGCAAGCGCGGGCTACAAAACTATCAAATGCGATTCGCGCGCCTCCCTGTGTGACACGTGCACTTGTTCGACCAGAACGTGACGGCTGGGTCTAGGTAGTTGAACAAGCCCACTTTCGGCTTGGGGCTTGGGCATAGACAGTAGGCAGGCCCTTTGGACTATGTAATAACATTATATGTCCTACAGCCATACACAAAAGGGAGCAACCTGAGCATGCCTGACCTTGACTAACCAAAGAGTTTTGTGTGTGGGATTGAGAGTGGGTCACTATTTGAATATGATCGGCTTTAGGTTGGTGATTTTGAATCCGGATCCTCTATCATACTTGGAACTTATCCGGTGGCCGACTCAGGATTTTTACATGAGGGGCGCTAACGATGGATAAAATTTCTTGACAAATGTTGTGGGGTCCATCCACAATATATAATTTTGGATGTTCACGTCCATCATCAATTCATCATCATCATTATCATATACATATATCATTAGGTAATGATGTGTTAGGGATTTTCATGAATAAGTTGCTTCGTATGATTAAGAGAGACATTACATAACAACAAATATATGAAGTATATGCCCATACTCATTTAACTGATAATAGAAACTGCTGTGATCAAGATATTTCATTTTTGTGATTTCATTTTCTTAACATTATCCAGCACCTTGAGGCCCATCAGATAATGGTCTAGATCACGAAGGAGAGTACAGATCATTTCTCAAGGATCATATCATTCTTCTTAAGGGATTTTCATTACTCTTGAAACCCATTTCCATTCAAATTAACCATGGACAAGAATCAAATGATGGGGAAAATCAAAGCAAAAAATATCAATAAAATCTACAAAATTAAATAGTACGATTAATTCTAAGTGCCAACATCTTAACTACATATTCAAATTTCCAAACGTCATTAGCACAAACTAAAAAGAATTGAGAGAGAGGGAGAGAAAGTAATGCATGCTAGACAGAAGGACTGTTGTGGGCCGTGCACCGATGTTAATGTCGAATTTGGGAACCCTTTTTTTTCTTTTTTGAGAGAGAGAGAGAGAGAGAGAGAGAGTAATTGAAGATTAGGGTTATGTCGGGGAAAGGAAGGATGGGCTTATTGGGTTTTATAAGTGGGGCTAGGCTAGCAGGGCCTTATAGCTCATATGAGCTTTTTTTTAGGTTGTGTGGGCGTTGAAGGCCCCAGACCCTTACATGTAGGTCCACCCCTATCTGCATCATCCAATTTTTTATGTCTACATCCAACATCAATTTATCATCATTAGATATATGTCAATAGGTGATGCTGCATTGAGTATTTTCATGTACAAGTTGCTTTATATAATTAAGAGAGACATTACAGAACAGCAAAAATATGAAGTATAGCCCATATTCAATTTATTGATGATAAAAACTGTGGTGGTGAAGACCTTTCATTTTTTATATTTCATTTTTCTTAACATTGTCCAACACCTTGAGCTTCATCGAATCAATGGTTTAGATGACCAAGGAGAGTGCAAATTATGTCTCGAAGATTATATCATTCTTCCTAAAGCCATCTTCATTACTCTTGAAACTCATTTCCATTCAAACTAACCATTCACTAAAATCAAATCATGGGAAATATCAAAGCAAAAAATATTAATAAAAGCCGCAAAATTAAATAGTCCAATTACGTCTAAGTCCTAACATCTGAATTGCATACCCAAATTTCTGAACATCATAAGCACAAATAAGAAATAATTATATATAGGGAAATATTACTATTCATCATTCCCTCATCGCGTGGTGAGAGAAAAATACATATTTTTAAAGATTCATGCACAAAAGGGGAAGGTCGTTTATGGAATTATGAAAAAGAATAATTTTCATATATAAAGAAGAAAAGCTACGTCATTGTCCCTCACTACACCACATACATAATAATAGTCCCTTATATATAGAGAGAGAGAAAGAGGAATGCCCGCTAGAGAGAAGGATTGTTTTGCGCCGTGTGCCAATGTCAATGCCAAATTGGGGACTTTTTTAGAAAGAGGGGAGAGAGACCAAGACAATTGAGTATTTGAAGATTAGGGTTAAGTTGGGAAAAGATTGGGGGAGGGGGTTTATAAGTAGGGGCTAGACTGGCAAGGCCTTATAACCCATATGAGCTTTTTTTAGGCTGGACCTAGGGCTAAAGCCCTAAGGCCCTCACTGGTAGGTCCGCCCCTAAGTACACCCTTACCCTGAGTGAACCAATCATGATGTAGCAAGTCGACACATGCCCATGTAATTTTGAAGTTTAAATTGAATGGGGAGCAGCTTCATGTGATTTTGTGTTATCATGATTAGTCTACTTACAATGACTATGTACCATGTGCGCGACAGGATCTAGAGTCAATGATTTTTGTAAAGGGAAGCTTTGAGCACTGTAGCTACGCCCTCTATCCAATGAGAGTTTGCCATGTCATTCAAGTTTTCAAATTGCTAATTACTCATTTCCAAAACTCTCAAGGAGTTAATATCTTCCTTTTCTTACCATCTTTACCCTTCTCAACTAACTAAATCTTCTCAACATCTTTCAGCACAACACTCCCCTAACATATCTCTAATCTTTCCCACCATATCTTTCTCTCCTAGTGTCCTTCCCACTAAAATACATTAATGGGCCCCATCTATTTGAATTGTAATGGGACCACCTTCAATTTGATCATTTGCAAATATGATTTAAATTGAAGAAAAAAACTATAAAAAAAACAAGAAAGTGAATCTCATCAAACACGGGCACTAACAGCATAAAGCCAAGACTTTTTTTTTTCTTTGTTAGGGGCCAAAGTAAAGGAAAAATCTTAAATTAAATTGCTAATTTCAATAAACTAAACTAAAGTTTTTAGTCAAATTGATGATTTTAAAGGACATAAACTTTATTGTTCATGAGATAAAGAGTTAGAAACAGTGGATGATATTGTATTAAACGCTTTAAACAAAATGTATGGATTGTAGATCGTTAACCATAGCCAGACTTTTATAAGAGAGTTACAAAAAATAAAATTTTAAAAATAGTAAAAAAAACAAATGAAAAGGCGACATTTATTTGTCACCCCATAAATTCATGGTCCACGGCCGATCAACATCAAGGTGCAACTTTGGTGGGTTGGTAAGAATGCCCAATTAATTAGAAAAAAGTCAAGTCATTTAACGATGGGCTCACGAGAAAAATCCGATGATAGCTAATGAAATCGCTTATGAAGATATAAACATCCCAAAACATCTGAGATCCTCGCAAATTTTCATTAGAATAGGATTTTGGCTCACTTTTAGATTGATCACTTGCAAAGGTCATGAACAAGATATTATAATAAATTATAATATTTTATTGTCCAATTTGATAGGCTTTCATCTTGTATTGGATTGAATTCTAAAAGGGCTTATAAAAGGGGCCATTTATGACAATAGAAATGAATTGTAATGCAGAAATGGTCACGTTCATATTTTAAATATCACATGACTCTTAATAAAAACAAAATAAAATTTAAAAGATTAAGTCATAATGCCGTTAAGTAGAACGTAAAATTATTTTTCTTAAATAAAATTGGGCCAAAATCCTATTGAATGAAAATTTGCAAGGATCTCAATTATTTTGGTATGTTCAACTTTTTATAAATAGCTCCACTAGGCATTTTCATGGATTTCTCATGAGTCCATCCTTAGATGACATGGGCTTTTGTTCAAGTTTTCTAATAAGGTATTCTTGCAGCCAACCATAATTTCACTTTGAAGTTGATTGGGCTTAGGCTTTTGATTTATGAGGAGAGAAATAAATATTGCTTTTCATTGGTTAAATTTTTTTGTCAGTTTTTAATACTAACATTTAAAATTTTTCATGTTTTTTTTATTCTTGTTAATTCTTTTATAGATCTCTTAACCATGTTTAAACTATCTACAATCAATACATTTTTAAGAGAAAAATGTTCGAGATTCAGAGGCCAATACAACATCATATGTTGATTCTGATTCTTTATCTCATAACCACAATGTTTACATCATTTAAAATTTCTAATGTACGCAAAGTCTTAATATGATTTATTACTATATTTAGCAATTTTAGTTAATACCTTTTTTTCGCCCTATGTCTATGTTCGAGTCCTACCCAAAATTATTTGGTGCATGTGTTGCAAGGTCATGCAAGCGCTTCAGGGAATAATAGAATGGGGTAAAAATACCATGGGAATATTCATATCATAAAAAAATTACTAATTCCACCCCTATTGATACCAGTATTTCATGTGATTGACATTCTTTTTTTTAGTTTTTTAATTTTGATCACATTTGTAAATAATTAATTTGAAGGTGGATCCCACTTCAATTCAAAGTGCAAAAACTACAAAAGGAAACCTTTAATTTAAATGGTTTTCATTAGAGAGATGGGGCTCATTGTTATTTTAGTGGGCTACGTTCTCCTAGAGAAAACTCCATATTTATAAAATGCAATCCGTGCCTACAAAGATATATCATTGCGAGAGGACAAATGGAAAGGACTGGACTAGCCTTATTAGATTATCTTACCTATTGATTTAATAACCTAAAAACTTAATGACATCTTAATTATCCTTTTTTTTAGAAACAACTTAATGTTGAGGGAAGGTTCAATGAATCAAAATTAGTTCCTAATGCCAATTCATTTGATGAGATGAGGTATCGATGGGCTAAATAGGAAGTGGATGCCATATTTAGGAAAATATTATCCATTTTTGTGGGAAAGAAATTGAGGAGAGAGAGAGATAAGGTTGAGATAATTTTCCTATGTTTTAGTAAGAGAGTGTGAAAGACGAGAGGGTGTAAAGATTTTATTTGTTGAAAAAGGAAAAGATAGAATAAATTAAAAATATTAACGGAAAAGAGTTCTGAAAAGTGAATTTCTATTTGCCATCAAAAAGGGACGCTTCCCACTCACTTTCTCTCTACACTCATGATAGAAATTTAAAATCTTTCATTTTTACACTCTACACTCACCCATTATACCCAACTAACCCAACTTACCCAATTCCCCTTTCTCTCTACACTCATCCCCTTTTCCACCCTATTTTTTCATTCCCATCATCTCTTCCTTCATTCTCAGGGGCATCTATGCCCTCTTGTAGGGATTTTCTTTTTTTCCATTACTCTCCATTGAAGGTCTTCTATTCACTTCTCTCTCTTTTTTTTTAATTACTAAAGGTAACATGTCACACTCCGATCTCAGGAATTGGGGATTATAATGGGCTTCTAGGGTGTGCATACGTAATCCCATAGCAATACATACCATGTGAAGACATGCATGAATTACTACAAAGGAGATTTTACATGAACGTGTGGGGAAGATCCACTAACACGTAAATTAAATTTCAATCTTAAAACGGAACCCTGTAAATTACACCTGTAATGATTATAAGCAATCATAGAAGGAAACATTATTCATTCATAATTTAATGTAATGTCTGTTACTTATTCATTACCATCACATATAACCATATTCAATTAAACAAGTCAATCATACAATCTCGAACACGTCTATTAATCAAAGTCCTCACAATAATGAGATGGCATGTTAAACACAAGCTAAGCATCATTAAACTTATCAACCCCACAAAACCCCTTTTGACGCCCTTCGTAAGACGACTAAAAGAATATGTTGCCTTCATTCCACTCTTCTACACCCCTAGATACTGTTGAGGCACCCTACAGGGGCTCATCAATAGTCGTGCTAGAGTTGGATTCAGTACTTGTAATACCAAAGGTAACATTGTTAACGCGACGGTTAAGCAAATATAGAGATATATAAAACTAACACGTTGTATCGAATGAATTAAAGAGCATACTAATTAAAAGACGACAATAATCGTAAACTAGGCATGTTGTGCATGAAATTAGCATGTATAATGAATCATGGATAGAGTATCATAACGTACTAGTTGACATCCACGAAACTATATTCTCCCTAAAAAGAGTGTATCATATAGAGAGAGCGTATAACATATATATATATGAAATACGCTACAGATCAGTCTAGCTTCCCGAAGAGCGCCAACCTTCTCCTTTATAAACTACTGCAATAGGAATATAAAGAATATCCAAATTGGTCCAGTCAAATCTAATTAGGGTATAAGCTAAGTGGTGCCAACTCAACCTATCAAGACCGTGCTGAATTCATATCTTTCATACTTATGATCAATCGTAGTGATCGACTTATATTCATGCATATTCATTCATAACTATCATGTCATACATAAGGAGTTTCTGTCTTGAGATCATATTCAATCATACGAATTGGAATTAATAAGCATCTGGTAATTAATTAATGCATACTTAATTGAGCTTATAGAGCTCGAACCCTCTCAACCTTAACTGCACCCATTTCAGCTTAAGGACACACACTCAGTAGAAGCTCCAGACCAACTACCTCAAAGTTCACCAAGAAAAATGGGTACATAACTACATCATGTTGAGGGCAAGATTTCTTAATAATATGAATGTATTTAAATTGACAAGGTATCAAGAAAATTTATTAGCTTACCCTATGCTAGATCATTGGTGATCCCGAAGGCATTCAACACGATGTATTTATACAACGTCTGGTGTCATTGTGTTACCAAATCTTAGCCTTACATTGTGTATGTATATGATATCTCTTCTTATGCCAACACCCATGACGTAACATTGGAAATTCATCTAAAAAATTAAAGGAGATAGTGACAACTCTACACTATTCCTCCTTAACATTTAATCACCACTGGACTAGTTTAGTTAGGGAAAACGTGCCATATCAAAAACCCAATAAGGTCATTGGAAGTCCCTCATATCCTGAGTTCACAGTACTTTTACGGCTTAGCAGTATACATGTTATGACTTAGTAGAATGGCTTAAGTTTTCTTCTTAATTCCATCCACATTTACTGATTAGCCATACATTGGCCTATGGCTTCACCGTATTAAGCCTACGGTGTAATACTCTGACCCAACTTAATCCCGTTTAATGACTAAGTAATGATGAATTAGTTATGGCATGTGTTTTGACTTTGTTTTTGTTTTGTGCCGGGTTATAGATAGGTAGTTGGGTTAAGTCTAACCTAAATTAGGTAGCCATAAACCCTTTTTTGTAATTTTAGATTTTGTAAGATGTCATCATTCATGCACCATCTTGGCGTCAACACGTGTCTTTTATTGAGCTCGTTAATATCTGTAACTGCCCCGTAACTGTCCCGTTCGCGAAAGACGTTATTCGTTTTCGTTGGACCGTCATTTGACTCGAACTGTAATTAGCATGAATGTTTGGACTCTCTTGTAAATCTTCTTATCCTTATCTTATATAAGCCTCATGCACCGACCTTTTTTCTCATTTAACGTTCTCTTCTTCATCGTTTCTTCTTCTCTGTTCTTCTCTTTCTACACAATCAAGTCTAAGAAAGGGATTTTGTGCACTCACGCTCCCTATTCATCTCTTGTTTGAGTTTAAGGTACACTTTGGGTTTTTGGTTTCTTCTTCTTCTCCATCTTCTTTCCGTTAGTCACTCACGTCTCTCTCTCTTTTTTTCTCCTTTGCATGCATGGTAGTTAGAAACGTGTTTGGATGTTGGATTTGAGCCTAAGGACAACAATTTTTGTATTAAAGATCCTTTGAGGCAAGTATAAGCATGATTTGTATGAACCCATGTTGGTATATGTTTGATTGGGAATAAGCTCTTAAGTTTGCATGTGAAAAGGTGTTTTACAGACCAATTTGTGTTAATTCTCATCTATTTGATGTTGTTTACCATTTCTATACACTTCCAGCTGATTCTGTAATAGGTTCAGGAAAACGATTCTGTGCAGTCACGGCTAAGTCGTAAACTGCTTACAGCTCAGAGTCCAAAGAGCTGTAAAACTCAGATTTCTTCTACGATCAGGTCACAGCTAAGTCGTATAATGTACTACGGCTAAGCTTTAGCTCAACCGTGACCTAGCCATAGATCAATACAGGGTTGCAGTATCTGGAATAACTGGAATAGCTGATATTTGACACTTTTGCAGACCGTCTACAGTCCAATCACGGCTATGCCGTACCCTCACCATAGCTAAGCCATAGAAAAAAAACAGGGCTAACCAGAAAGTGCGGATAAACAGTAAGGGAAGCCACGGCTGAGCCGCAGTGCATATTACGGCTAAGCCGTAAGATGCCTACGACTAAGCCGTAAGGTCAACCACGGCTGAGCCGAAAGACCCTCGAAAAATAAGAAAGATAGGAATTGAAGAGACCTTGTAGGGCCCTTGAATTAGAATGTAGGCAAACCTAACTTGCCCAATGGAATAAGGTAGAATCGCATGAATGATCTCGAGGGCTGCGATCCAGTCATGTACGTTATTCAGTTGTTAAGCACCTCCCCATGGGTGTTGGTATGGGTGTTGGTTTAATGGACTTCGATGCACATTTATGATACACTGCACACTAGACAACGGTGCATCGGATAACTTAAAACTACATCATCATGCCCGGTTAAAAATACTGGATAACTAGATTAGGGTTTGTTAGTAAACAATCTTGACTCGATTGAATATTGTAGTGCATGGCATTTTGTACACGATCATTGACCTCCACTCTTTTGTAGGATTTGTTTGCAATATTATTGTTATGTCCTATGATATGGTCAGTTTGATCTGTATGATCTGGAGTCTTTCACGTATAAGTTGAATGGAGATGTAAGTATGATTAGTACATACGGTATATACGTTATGATATGCACGGTTCACTCCAGTTCCATTTTATGTTTAATTCCATATGGTCAGGCACTACTTGTCACAACCCGAGCCCAGAAATCAGGGGTTAGTAAAGACCTAATTAGTGACACACGTTTTCCCGTGCATGTACACATAGACTTAGTCCAAGTGTACACACACAAGGGATCATTCACACGTGCAAAAAAATATACGTGGAAGCTGTAAGTATTATTGCAGAACACAAGGATATACAGAAGGAACAATGACTACAAAAGATTAAACAGATTTACAAAAATGTACATTAAAATAGGGGAACGCGATTAAAGAAATCAAAATACAAGACTGACCCCAAAATCCCTGCATACAAAACTCATGCAACCTCCCACATACTCATAACAGACTGAAATGATGCAAACCGCTCTCAGGGGAATGGATCAAGTCCACTCCGCTAGCCCGGTGGGGCCTCGTGTGCCTCTCCTGGAGTCTGGCCGACCGACTGGGAGTTGGGAGAGAGCCTGCAACACTAAGAACAACTAATGAGTACAACGACTCAACAGAGTATAAGCAACAAAAAGTTAACACATGTTGTGTCTATCAATTATCAGATTAGTTAACATGTAAAGATCCATAGCGGTCATGTTCGCATACTAGGCAAATCGAGCATATAAATAAACATGCTATTAGAATCATAAAACAGATAAAACAACTATACTGTACGAGGTGACTACTACATATGCCATATTCTCCCTTTCGAGAGCAATCAGTGCGAGAACACCATCAACTGGGCCAGGGTACGCATGGGTCTCTGTTTTCCAGGGTCCGGAATCGCATGACGGTAGCACTTTGCAGAGGCGGTAAACAGTCTATGCCAAAGTCAACCCCCTCGGGTATCCTAAGGCTGTGGCTGAGTAGAGCCAGTCAGAGAAAATCAGTCAAGTCATATGATGCACGTCAATCAGTATTAGTAGCAGTAGCAGTATCAGTCGGTCAAGCAATCCAATAAAGTATGCAGTATACTACGTGCATCACAGAGAATTAAGCATAAACTCAAGTCTTGTAATAACTTTACAAATAAATAATTACTAATCAATACAAGAACAAGAACATAAAATCAGCTATTTCTGCCCGAGATATACCATGGACAGAGCCCTTAGGGAATAATCAATCATTGCCCCAGCGCAGAATGCGTACCATGTGAGTAGGGTGGCCAAAACCGAAGTCAATATGCAATGCAGTTCGGATTATCACCTTGAAACAAGGTTGTTTACTAGCCAACCATAACCTAGTTGTCCAGTGTTTCTAACCGTGCATACTGATGTAGTTTTAAGTTGTTCGATGCACAGTTGTTCACATGAGGTGGGTTGCAATGTATTGAGAAAAGTGTATCGAAATCCCCTAAACCAACACCCATAGGAAGGTGCTTAACAACTAGACAACACACATGAATGAGTGACAGCCCTAAGGACCATTCATGCGATATCTACATTCCGTTAGGCAAGTCGGGTTACCTACATTCTAACTCGAAGGCCCTACAAGGTCTCGATATTAAACCTATCCATTGAATTCATTTCTCAGTGGGCCTACGACTTAGCCTTGTTTCTATTCTACGGCTCAGCCACGGCGAGGTTACGGCTTAGCCGTAGAACACTTCACTGCTTAGCCGTGGCTGGACCGTAGAAGGCCAGCAGAATGCTAACGCTCAGTTATTTTAAAATGTCACCCTGTATTGATCTATAGCTAGTCAAAGTTGGGCATACGACTTAGCCGTAATACAACTGACGGCTCAATCGTAGTATAGTTTACGGCTTAGCCGTGACTGCATTGGGTCGATTTCCTGAACCTGTTACAGGACAACTGACATGACAGTTTCCTAAATTTCAAGGGAATAATAACATCAAATCTCACTCAATAGGGCTGTGCAACAATAAATCATACAAGAATAATAAGAATCAACATGATCAAATTACTATCAACAAGTGTTCAATCAAATTGTGCTTATGTTTGCCTCAAATGGGTTCAAAACACACGGGTAGCTGTCCTTGAGGCTCAATTCCGCTGTCTAACTCAATTCTACCCATCACGCATGGAAGAAAAGAATAGAAGAAAAAGACATTGAGTGCAGTCACGATAACTGACGTGAAGAGAAGAAGAAGCGGAAAGAACACACCAAAACTCAAGACATACCTTAGAACACACAAGAGGATAACAAGTGCACAACTCCCTTTCTCGGCTTGATCAAGAAGGAAATGGAAGAAGAAGAAATAGAGAAGAAATAACGAGAGAGAGAGGAGAGCAAGAGGTCGTTGAAGAAGGAAGGAAGAAAGAGGCGGTGGTTGCTCTTCTTATAAGATAAGGATTGCCACTTTTGCATTTAAGTCCAAATGATTAAAGGTAATTCCAGTTTAGTCAAATAACAGTTCAATAGAAGCAAATGAAGTCGTTGGCGTATGAGTCAATTACGAAGATTAATGAGCTTAACGAAATACATGTGTTGACGTTAGGATGATGCAAAACTGACAACGTCCGATAAAATAAAAAATTACGAAAAAAGGCTCAAATCTACCTAAACCCGGGTTAAACTCAACCCATCAACCTATCCATTACCCAAAACAGCACAAGAACGAAACCAAAACACACTTAACAACTAATTGGTTATTAATTAGTCACTAATTCAGATTAAGTTGGGTCAGAATGTTACACTACTCAGCCTCAGCCTTAGGATACCCGATGGAGTTGAATTTGGGGCAGTTTATACGGCATCGCTGCAGTGAGTTTATGTTTTGGGGCTTCCAAACTCTAAGAACCTGAGACCCATTCATACCCTAGCTCGGTCGATGGTGTTCTCAATATATGTGTCCCTACAAGAGGAGTATAGGGCAAATATAGTAGCCACCTAGTATGTACTTGTTATGTAAGCATTGATTCGGAGGGCATATTTCATTTGAACGCATTATTGCTTAGTATATGAAATTGAAATGCCATGATTTATTCATTGTCCCTTATTCTATTAGATACAATATGTGTTAACTTGTTAGTGCTTATACTTTGTTGAATCATTGTATTCATGAGTTGTCCTTTGTATTGCAGGCTCAGATCCCTCGACCGACCCCTCGTCGGTCAATTAGACTCTAGGGGAAACCCCAGATGCCCCATCAGGATTAGAGGAGTGGATGTGATCTCTCCGCCGGAGCGCGACGATTATATGCATGCATATAGGTCTTCCCCATTTTGGGATCTCTTTGGATTTTGGGATTTTGGTATTCCTAGTTGTATATTTGTATTTTGATTCATTTGTATAACTCTGACCTTTATGTAATCTTTTGTCGATATATCATTTGTTCTACTGTATTTCTTGTGTTATAGTTTGATACTACAGCTTCCGCGTACATGTGTTTGCACGTGTGAAACTTCCCTTGTGCGTGTGCACCTAGAATGGGTTTAAGTGTATATGCATAGGAGTACGTGTGTCCTTGGTTAGGTTTAACTACCCCCGATCTCCTGAGCTCGGGTTGTGACATACGGCTAGGCTATGGCTTCGCCACAGCACAGTCGACGGCTTAGCCAAGGGCCAGTCGTAAAAAAAAGATAGAATTTTGAGCTCTTGAGAAAGCTTGCCTTAAAATGACTTACGGCTTTGTCACGGGATGGTTATGACTCAGCCATAGTTCATTCCACGGCTTAGCCGAGGGTTAGCCGTAGTTTAAATATGGGTTTTTTGAGCACTCTGGATCCTGAGTCGTAGATATTTATGGCTTAGCCATATCTTCGCCATAAGTTTCAGAATTTCTGAAGCTGTTCTGAAGCATGAGTTCATATGTAGAACTCTTTAGTTCTTAGTCCCCATGAGCTTCCTTTATTCCAATTTATCACAATAGGTTTCACAATGTCCACATATCATCCACATCACATATTCATACTCATATTCACTTAATCTAATACATTTGCACTTAATCAAGGGTGAGTAAGTTGTAACTTGAAATTAGAGTAATTCGTTTATGAATCAACAAATTTAAACATGAATGTAGTAATATATACTCTAATACTTGCCTCTAGTACCGTGCTTGACCCTATCAACTTCTCTTTAGTGCATGGGGTAGAGAAAGCCTCAATAAATGGGTTTCCTATTACATGTAAAAACATGCAAGGGGTAAATCTAGTGTAAGATGCATGCATGTTGTTCATTTACATCTCCTTGACTCTATTAAACCCAAAGAATTGAAATGAAGATAGAGATTTCACCTTAGGGAGCTGTAACTTGAAGAAGATAGTGAATATGATGATTCCAATGAAAGAGATGCACAAAAGCTTGAATAAGGAGATAAATGGAGGCTATTCGTCTTGCATGCAAAGCTTCAAGCTTGATTGGTTAAGAAGGAGCTAGGGAAGATGAAAGGAAATTAGGCTCCAACAGTGAAGAGAATAAAGGATGGAGGGAAGAGAGAAAAGAGAGGGACGATGGTTGTTCCCTTTTTAATTAAACTTTAATGGACTTTTCATGCAAGTCCAATATCTCTGGAAAAACTACAGTTTAGGTTAAATGGACCTCAATTAAGCTAAGATGGATCCGAATTAAGTTGAACTGAACATGGAAGATGATCCACAAGATGTAACTAATGAGGTGTTAATATGATGCAAACTATGAGACTCTAAATTACAAGGAGGCCCTTAACTACCTAGGTAAGGTTCGAATCTGTCCTAACTATCTATCCATGACCCAAGCCCAAAGGGTTTGAGTTCAATTAGCCTAAACAAATTTTTAATTAGCAGGAAACAAGATTAATTAACATAAATTGATGTTAGTTGGGATTGGGACCTTACATAACATATCTTTTCTTTTCTGTTCTCCATTATTTTCATTTCTTTACTTGACCATTTTCATTGAAATGGGTCATTGCATGATTGGGTCTGTATCAAACATTGTTAAAGAGAATACAAATTCATTTATAGTGATTAAATAGTTTTAAAAAATGTTTAGCTAGTCAGGACTGAACACACAATGCATTGTTCATCCTTGGTTGGCCGAACAGTTGTGGTTTGTTGGGCTAGTCAAGGCCGAACAATGCAAAAAAAATTTCTGAGTTTTTTTTAATTAACAACTTCCTCTTATTATTTTAGATATGGATAGGGCTAATACTTACAGAGTTCAACCGACAACTTCCAATAGGAGGTACCATTAACGAGTAGAAGTAGTTGTTGACGAACTGAAGGTCCTAGACTTAGAATTAGAAGATGACAATCAGGACGAAAATGTTGATAAAGAAAAAAAACATGGGGCCACAAGACCGGTCATTACTAATAATTTCCAAACACATATAGATACATTTATTTAGCAAGGAGAGGTATGTTTTATTCATTTTATTTAAAGATTAATCTATTTGTTAGTTTCTTTGTCAATACATCATTTTTTTAATGTAGGATTATGGACTATTGAAGTGCTCTAGCCATGGATAGAAAGTACTATTGTGGAAATTGAATGACTCAAATAGGTTTACAAAAAATGTTTCTATATCAAGTTATGTTTTTATATCAAGTTTGGCACCACTGATGAGGATATCTTATCGAAGTGTAAATAAGAGTCTTGTGTCCTATTTTGTGGAAAGGTAGCAACTTGAGACAAACACTTTCTACATGCCATTCGGTGAGTTAACCATCACACTAGATGACGTTGCCTTAATTCTCGAGATCCCAGTGATGGGTCAAGCTGTTTCTTACATGAAAAGATTAACAAGTCTTGAAGCTCAGGACCTAATGGTAAAAGCATTTGAAGTTCAATCCATGGAGGTACATAACGGGCTTGCGTAGTTGCAGATCCAATCTATAGGGTTAGAGTGGCTAAAGAGGGATTTTTAAGAAGTGACTAATGCAGAAGGAAATGAAGCCATTGATTGTGCAATGAGAGCATACCTGCTATATTTATTAGAATGTATGTTGTTCACTAACAAGAGTGGCACACAAGTGCCAATCATTTATCTTCAGCTGTTGATCGACGTAGATTGTGTGAGTTCATATATATGAGGTGCCGCTGTTTTGGCATATTTGTATCCACAGTTGAGATTAGCTACTCGACATGAAGTCAATGAAATAGCTGGATATTTGACGCTATTAGAAGTATAGATATATGAGCATTTTGAAAATCTTGCTCCAACCCCCAACCTCTGATATGAACAGAACCAGCCTTGAGTGCATCATTAGCAATCTCTTAAGGAGTCTAGTTCTGATGGGCTTCTGTAAACATTACAAGAGAAGCTTGACTGCATTGGAACTGAAAGGTGTTAATATATGCATTTTATTGACTATGAATGGAGTTGCACACTGATCTTATAAATCAATATGCTATACTTGTTTTCATGTTTACAAGTCACTTAAGATCCATATCGCGATAGTACGTGCCACCATCCATTTCATAATGTTGTTTATTAAATTGGATGCATTACGTGTTTAGATGTTGTTAAGCTGTACCATCTAGATAGGGTATTAAGGCAATTTGGTAGAATTTAGACTATTCCTCCCCCACTATTAGCTTATGTTTGTGATATGTGAGGTCCAACTGCTCAACAGTATCATATCACATACCAATATGTTGATTAGGCATGGGAGAAATGATAGAATTACGTACTATTTAGGTTGAAACGGAGTCAACCAGTGAGGCATCTATATGATTGTATACCCAATTACATGAATTGGTACATACGAGTGTAATGGAGAACAGTACAAAACCCAAACACTCGATCAAGTTATGGCCAATGTGAGCAAAATCCACAGTCTAGCTTCTCCATTTATTATGAGTAGTTGTGGTTAATCATTCATTACATCACTTATGCATTTCTTATTTTGTTGTTAATCTTCATTAATCATATAATTATTTCGTTGAAAACGTCTAGTTGCAGCATGTTGCAAATGCACTAAGCATTGGTGACTCAATTAGTGAGGAGGATTACATTTAAGACTTGCAGGAGATGTTCACTTCTGTTTAGTGAATAATTCATGTGTTGAAGGGAGTTTCAATTGAGGAGGTGGAATGAACTGTATGACGAAACCCTAGTATGACATCACGTAGTTACATACACAAGCCTAAAAGGGGTAGTAGTTGAATTTAATGTAAACAATGTATTTTGCATGGATCAATGCACTATAATAGATTGTTCGATGTATGAACTTTAATGGTAAATGATAATAGAACTGATTTTTTCGAATTTCAATGGATTGTCCATCTGATTGAATGTTGTTTGTACGTGAATGATAAATGAAATGAAAGAAGGCATTTCTCATATAAAATCATTGTATACATTTAGATGCATCAATGTAATACAATTGATTTTTCACCATAAATGTGGATATAACAGATGTTTCATTAAAATATATGATCGCCTCAATCTAAGGATATCATCTCACATGTGGTTACATTTGGAGTGACAATCTCTTTGAAAAGTTCTATCAACTTTTAACATGCAGTTTTCCAACCTTTTGCATAAGAGTGATGAAATTCTCACCACTTATTTGCGATAAGTGGAGTGGGATAACCTAAAACCAAAAAGACTCAAAATACACAATTTGTTAACAAGGAATCTATATATATGTAGAATACACAAGATTTGTATAATTGATGTTACCTAAATAAAATGATTCTGATTGACAAAACCTATCGCTATCTCATTATGAGTAATCGTAAGCAACGGCACTAATTTAAGAGGTAGAAAAATAAGAATTGTTCAATTCTCAAGTAGTATAACACTAAATTATAATAAAATGCTATGAAATGTCTTATGTCAGGCATAGTCATCCAATGATCATAGAATGAGTGATCCTAATAGTATGATAATGTGATAATCAGTTCCTCAACTCTGTTCTCCGACCTATATAATTAATTGTAGTGAACTAGATGGACAAGCAACTCCTATACTAGTTCTCTCCTGACCTGCGGCCATCCATCTTCACTGAGCCTAAGCAAATCAGTAATCACTCTGAAACCACAATTACCATCAGCTTTGACGTCCTTGATGTGGAGTATGTAAGGCCTCACACCCTCTAGAAATTAATCATGATAAGAAATAGGAGCCTTTGATCTTATCTTAATCACCTTAGCCTGTTATTTCTTCTTGGGTTTCATTTCCAAATATGCCTTTTCTTTCTTCTTTAGTTTCATTTTCAAAGATGCCTTACTATCAACAACCATAGCTCTAGGAGAGTAACTATCCTGTCTAAATTATAGCAACTCAAAAGCACTTGAATCATGTCTAGTAGGTGTATCAACCTTAAGAGGTGGGTGTCTTTAGGTTCTTGACTTAACCTCTGGTTTTATTAAAAATGTATTGTCTGGGCTTGATAGCCCCCTCAACTTATTTAAAATTTACAATTGTCCTATAGAATCTAATTCATTGAACTGCGGTTCCAGTAACACGAACTCCTCCCTACAATCCAACTCCATACTAAAACTCTTGGGTACAGCATTAGGCAATATATCAAGCTTACACCAATGTGGATATATACACTTGGGGGGACTTAGCCAACCTTTATTAAGAATTCTATAATATCATGAGCACAAGGTAAATTGTGCATGTGTCGAATAACACACCTACAAGTACTTTAGCCAATTCCAACTATATTGGCTTTCTTTGTTTCTGCTAAGATTTTATTTAGTGCATTTTTAGAGATGTTGCCACGAAGCTCCTTGAATTCAAAGAGCTTGAAATTATGCTCCGCGACTATCTAGCTTTTTTCAAATGGTGCTTTAATACCTAATACTTTCTCCAATACCTAATACTTGCATGCTGCAACTGAAGCAAATTGTCGATCTTTGTTTCATTCAATTCAAAATTTCCTTGACTTAATCGAAGTTGCATCTTTAACTATGCACGTGAACTTCAGCCTTGTATAAAAACATAGAGTATAAGAATTAGTGATTGATCAAGTAATTAGTATAAATAAGATAATAGTTAGAACACAAGTATTCAGGCTACATGTTCATTGTAGTATTCTCGAAATGTATATAATTATCTATCCATGCAGAAACAAAATTTTCTTTATATGTATCTAAGAAACTAAATTTCATATACTGAAGCGCTTGTAGATAAGTATTGAACTCTTTATTTAGTTTACAAAGTTGTTTATTGTATTCTTCTTCTGTGAAGGAAAACACCAATACATTCCAACTCATAATGTACCTGTCCCACTTTTCCTTCATTTCAAATAACTTTTTACATCTCGCAAAAACATTCTTATTAATGTGCCACTTGCATAATAAATGAGTAACACCAAAGAATATAGTATCGATGGCTTTCATGAGGGCCAATTCTCTACTGCCTCAATAACATCAGGAGGAATACTCTCTTCTCTGATAAAAATACGGTATACCCAATGCCCGTGTATAGTTATCTTCACGTTCAGCTTAAAGTATGCAAAGCATAAACAAAATGACATGTCTATCAATGTCACTCTAACAATCTACAATAAGGGCATGTGATACCGATTGGTCTTTTAAGTGCAATCTATTATTTAGACAAGTGGAAATACATGCAATAATTCTAAGCTGGTTAGGTGTATCCAATATAAGCGATTGTCACTGTTCCTATGTCATTTAATGTTGTTATGCTCTACCAACTTCTTTTGTTGTATCTAACTTCTCTTATCTCATTGAACATTTTATGCTTATAACGTGCATTGTAGATAGTTTTTTATTATGGTTAAATTTAATTCACTTTTTTATTTCAATGTAATCAAAATCTCTCTCCATCAAACCATGCTTTTAGATATATGAACAAACAACTTTGTTTCCTCTTTTGATAATCTCCCTGTAAATGAGTAGCCCTCTAGATACTCCGCAAACGTGTGATTATACATACCATATACAACCTCCAACATCCAAGCATCATCTTTATCCAACTTTTTACCCTTTAATGTAAAATAGTATCTACGTTTTTTCAAACTTGTTTGTTTGATATTCCTTTTAGGGGGTCCCCTGTCTTTGGTCGTTGATTGCTTATAATGTCAATTTCTCTCACATGCAAGGGTTATTTTAACTTCCAAATGAATTCAAATAGCATTCAATATATAGCTTCATGATAATGATAAAGTCATTTCTCCTTCCAATATCATGAGCCTATTTGATTAATGTATCGCGACTCTTAAATATCTATATATATCACTATTAAAAATGATTTTAGTAACTCGCAGCAGTAATTTAATTAATAATTCAACTTTATGTCTTAACTCCTAAGTGGTAAATTCATTCATATAGTCAATTACACATTTAGAGCCAACTTGACTAAATTGTGTAGATGCACCATTTTACATTAGGAAAATGATTGAGTGTAAATGAAAGATAAATTTTCTAAGAAAAAAAAAACATTGTCTTGTTCTATTGTGGACAGTCGAACAAAACAATGTCTTATTCGATTCTACAAGTCCAAAGAAAACACGGACTGAACCTCGAAAAAACACTACAAACTTGCACAAACATGGCAAAAAAAGATTTAAACACACACACACACACACACACACACACACACACACACACACACACACACACACACACTACTAACTTTCTCGTGGTTATTATGATTAAAAACCACTATTTGGCTGTTCATATTCTCTCCATTGCATTATTTGATTGGAGATCACTAATAAATAAGAGGTTTAAGATTGATAGGAGAATCAGAAAAAAGAAGGAAAGAAGATGAGTTGCATAATGTCAAGGAAGAAGATGAGTGAAAGGACCAGTTGCACAATGTCAAGGAAGAAGATAAGTTGCATATATGATGATGCTTTATAAAAGGAAATAGTGAAAGAGGAGATAGGTTAGTGTGTGTGGAATGAAATGTGAGTTTTAAATTTTTGTGGAAGAATGTGCTTTTTGGGCATTTCATATATGGGTAAAATTATAATAAAAAAATTTTAAATCATAAGTGAGAAGAGTCCAATTTTGAGGTCATATAGCAAGTCCTGAGGGACTGGCATTTTAAAATTTTGAATGACATAGCAGTTTCTCAATCGATGGAGGATGTTGTTATAGCATACTGTCCTAAAGCCCATCCCTCTTTTTAATGTGTAATTTTAAGGGGTTTTGGCAATTAATCCCTCAACATTTCATATTATGATGAGAGGTCTACGATCTTTTGTCATAGAGTCAAAAGGTCACATTTTCAAATTTAAGCATTTAAAAAGTCCGAAACACCCTCCCTATATATAAAGCACCAGTGCACGCCCTTCTTCCTCGGCCGCGTTGGCCTACACCTGGAGCCCAGCTACTACAACGGTGATGACTAGCGGGACCTAGCAACAGTTGGCGACGATGTGTGGCAGCAGCAACCTCGGATTCCAACGAGGTAAAATAGTGAAATCCTCTACAGGCAGCGGATTTAATCATTCTCAAAACCTGCACTCTCTCTTCTTTCCAACACGGTCATTAGATCCACGCTCTTCTCCTTACATTCGGCTTTTTCTTCTTGCATCATAACAACCTCCTCCACACAACCAACTTTCTCATAGCCATATACTACAAATGCAGAAACAACCAAGATACCTTACATTTGTTCGACGAAATGCCCCAAAGAAATAACGTCACTTGGAACTCCATCATCTCTAGCTGCCTATGTAACAGCTTCACCTCCTCATCCCTTTGTTACATCTCGACGATGGTGTTGCCGGGTTTGGTGCCCAACTCGTATATGGTGTGTGTGGTCCTTGACACTCTTGCTTGTTTGGGAGCTACTACTTGCAAAGCGGTCGTGTTATACATGGGTATACTGTTAGATAAGGGGTTATTAAGAGAAGAGATGATAGAGAAAACGATGAGAGTGTTTGTGGGGAATGTTCTAGTTCACGTATTTAGAATTGAACTATTTAGCATATGCTGAGAAGATGTTTGAGGGAATGTCTACTAGGAATTTGGTCACGTGGACTACAAAGTTATTTGAGTTTCTCCATAAACTCAAATAATATTATCTTTCTCAGTTGTTGTGATTAGAATATGAAACTCATATAACATTATCTTAGTTCTCAGCTAACATTATCTGAGTTTTGTGTTGAAATTCTGAAACTAAGATAATATTATCTGAGTTTATATCCTAGTTTCTCAACAAAATCAAACAATAATTTATTTGAGTTTTGATATTATCTAAGTTTTGTGTTGAGAATCTGAAACTAAGATAATATTATTTGAGTTTATATCCTAGTTTCGTCATAAACTCAGATAACAATTTATCTGAGTTTTGATATTATCTCAGTTTCTTTGCAAACTCAGATAATATTATTCTGAATTTTGATATTATCTAAGTTTCTTCACTAATTCAAATAGCAATTTGCTTGAGTGTTGATATTATCTGAGTTTCTCCACAAACTTAGATAATATCATCTAAGTTTTGTGCTGATAATCTGAAACTTAAATAGATAATATTATCTAAGTTTCTCCATAAATTCAAATGATATTATCTGAGTTTGTGTTGAGATCTGAAACTTAGACAGATAATATTATCTAAATTTTTTTACAAAATCAGATAACAATTTATCTAAATTTTGATATTATTTGAGTTTCTCCAGAAACTCAAATAATAGTATCTGAGTTTAGTGTTAAAAATATGAAACTCAAGTATATAATATTATCAGAGTTTCTCCATAAAATTGAATAATAATTTATCTGAGTTTTGATCTTATCTGAGTTTTGTATTGAGAATCTGAAACTCAAGCATATAATATTATTAAAGCTTCTCCACAAACTCAGATAACAATTTGTCTGAGTTTCTCCATAAACTCAGAAAATATTATTTGAGTTTTGTGTTGAAAATCTCAAACTGAGATGACATTATCCGAGTTTCTCCACAAATTTAGATAAAATTATCTAAGTTTTTCAGATAGATTTTGACAAAAAAATTTTTTTATGGAATTTCATATGCAATATGAGTCGTGTTTAAAAGGTCTCGATAAGTAGGTTCAAAATATACCATTTTTTCAAAAATAGATATCGTGAAAAAAATTTTATGCAATTTCAAAGTTTTGAAAGACAAAATACATAAGTAATTGCTGAATGGCAAATCGGTTATAAAAAAATGGACTGGCCTTATTAAAGACCTCTGTCTGGAATGCCTTAAAGGAAAAGCTGGTGGACTGCGCCTTCAATTTGTGTCATGCTAAGGACCTCTAGCTAATTTTGCCTAATTTTAACTAAAGAGGGGAGTTGGGTCGACTGGGATTAGTTTGGTTTAGGTAAGCAGTTGTAGAATTGAATCTGGGTTATTTTGGGTTGGGTCAAATTGGGTTTGGAGGTGCTCTTGAAAATTCTGGTTTTGTCCAAGTAGACTAAAGGACACCTTACCTAGAGGGGGTCCCCCGCGAAAAATGTTTAGATGATATAGATCACCAATATTATTCCCCACTGTGGATGGGGAGTTGATAGAAGATCTATTAAGGTTATAAAAATTGGAGATGTCATTCATGTAGATGGGGTGACCACCAAATCACTACCATTGATCATTGGGACATGTTTTGGGTGTTGTGACATTTGATATGTAGTCAAGTCATACCACAAGGTTCCTATAAGGAAATGGATGTCTGAAGATGCTAGGGCGAATCAGGCCGTGCCCCTATAGTCCAAACCCATCTTAGTTGGTTAGTGGGCAATGGGCATGACATAAAAGCCTATATCTAATTCATGGGACCAACATTCTAGCATGTCTTCTACAAATTAGTTGAAAAATGGACCCACAAGGGTTGAATTTTGGGGCATTTGGTCATTGACCAAGTTGTCAGACATGGGCCTAGTAAACAACCTTGCTAAGCTTTAGCCAGACCCAAGTGTTGTAGAACTGGACTAAGGCCTCAGAGGCTAGCCACTTATATAACACTACAAAAATATGGCAAGTAATTGGCTGGGCAAGCTTGTTAGGCTTCAAACACAATACATTTCGGTCAAAACTTAGCCAGGCTTTTAAGGTCCATAGGCGAGGACTAGACTTGAGTAATCAGCCCGATCGATATAAGGCTTCGACTTTAGCTTCTATGTCAAAGATCATTGACCAGGGCTGGGTCTAGTCAAGATATATTAATAGCCTATTACATTATTGAGAATTTTCTTCCACAAGCGGATTGCACGTTCACCTTTGGATTTTGATCGTGGCAACTCCTTTTTGGGTTTTGATTATGGCAACTCCTTTCACACTCTTATCCTCTCATGATCTGCAATCATGCCCAATTTTATCTTTATCTAACCCTTACTTGCCATTAGATCAAACCTCAGGCAAACCTATTACTGAAAGACTATTAAACTTTAAGTGAGTAAATAAGATGCTAGGATAATTTGATGGAGCTAATTTTTTTGCATTCTAAGACCTATCCATAAAAAAGACCTTTATTATTCATCAAAACCTCAACGATGGCAATAGAATGTAGTTTGCTTGGAGGTGAAAATCATTCACCATATTTTAGGTCATTAGTTCACTTATAATCAAGTTGCCACCCTCTTACAAACAACTTCCTGCATTCATGAATGTCATGAACCCAAAATTGACACCATAGAAGCATTACTTGCCATTTGATTGGAATTCAAAAAAATGGTGTCTTCTTTCAAACCAATAAAAGTGTGATATGAGAGACAAATTAAGGGATACAATGATTTAATAGAGTTGATATTTTACATATCTCTAGATCTTTTCATCTCCTTGGCGATCTTTATGGCCCTGGATGGCGACCATTCTCGCAAATAAAGGTACATACAATGGAAATATGAGACACCTCAAGTGAAGGGGGTGTCATCCCACATAGTCACCCATGACTCGATTCTTGGATGAAGAGGGTATTCCACAAGCACTAGATGCTGACCCAATCTGGCGAGAGGGTCATGGAACTGCACACAAAAATACATAAATCATACAGGCCATTTCACCTATCAGCCTGAGATTGGTCTCTGGTGGTTAGGCTAGGAATATCACTCCCTTAATGGAGAAAAATTGTACAAAGAGGAAAAAATTTAACCATGAAGCATAAAAAGTTCATATAATTAAATAAATAAAAGATGATCATATGAGAACCAACCAATGTATTTTTTGTGCAGTTCATTGCCTCCCTCATCCAACCATTATCTATAGTTAGATTGAATCCAAAAAAAATGCATTTTAAAATTACTAAACTTAACAGTCATAGATCTAAAGATTTTAAATAAATCAATTCATTGGATAAAAACCACGGTAACATTAAATTGAGAAATGAACTCAATTTATACATTGAAGAACAAACCTAATCAACCATTATTCAAAATTCATTCAAACTACCTAAAATATCTAATAACAAAACTGCTCTTTATCTAACATGCTAATCTCTAACACCGATCACATGATCCTTTCAGTAATTGTTAACATTAAAAATAAAAGTCCTTCGATCTTAAAAAATGATAGATTTTTGCATAAACAATCATGCCTTTTTAGGGATCACTATCTGTCCACGGATCTAATACTGTAGCAACCTGCTTTTATTATGCTTGTTGTTGTTGGTGGTCCATTAGATCAGACCTAGTGCGTTCTATTCCAAAAGCTTATTGTCCATTTTCATGGAGATGAAAATTTGATGAAGATGACGAGATCGTAGAACTTGATGGATGGATAGGGAGGTGTTGATTTTTAATTAAAATAAATTTTTTTATAGTGATAATTGTGGAAGTGGATCATACCCGGCTTAATTGCAAAATCATTGTCGGGCCCTACCCTAGCTTTGATACAATAAAGATTTTTTAAAAAATCAATTCATTGGATAAAAACAAAGTAACATTCAATTGAGAAACACTGAATAGAAAACCTAATAACCATTATTCAAAATTCAAATTAACTACCTAAAATCTCAAACAATCAAACTAGCCTTTGTCTAACATATTAATCTCTAACAAGATCAAGGGATTAAGATGTGATATATTGAATATTCATAGTTCTCTTGTGGGCCCCACATGAACTGAGTTCATATAGCAGACAGTGGGTCATAAGGAGACCTTTTGGGCTCCAACCTTAACATGATTCCCATGCCCCCAGGTAACCCACGGGTTAGGCAGACCCATGCTTTCGGTCGGCCTCATAAAGTTTATGAAAACTGGCTCTGCATTGAAAATCTAAATTACAGTCTATAATTGTACTTCAATCATATTATCACACAAAGATCGATAATGCTTTGTTACTTTATTGGTATTTTAATAAACAAAAACTGCAATTTGTAATAATCACGTGACCTATTGACTCTAGTATTATAGGTAGGTATATAAAACTACTATCTATAACTCTCTCCATTAAACAAGTGGCACCAAAAAGATTACATTAATTAATTTTTTTATTGAAAAGCTTCTCAAACTATTATTAAAGAGAAAATATAAAGTCATTTTGAACAAATTTGACACATTAATTATCTTAAAAACATATTTTTTGTTCTGCATCATTAAAACTTAAGAGATAATGGCAAAAATAATTAAAAAATGCATTTAGTCAACATTTTCACAAAAGCAATTGACCATTTACAAGTTGAAACTATTGGACTACTGTCCAGGTTTGCTGGTTTGCACATAAGCCCATTACAATGGGATCACTAATATTTGTGGTCAATTTAAAAATGTGCCTGGCTATTAAATTTTTTTAGGGAACCAAAGGCTATTAAGCTTGTGGCATTGATAGAAGCAGCATAAATACTTTTTAATATTTTCCCTCGGGTGGAGACCACTCCCAACATTTGCTTGGAGATAGCTTAGCCCCCTATCTCGGCCCATTGACACCCTTGATGCACAAACCCATTAGCCAACCTTCTATAAAGAACTAAAAAATAATTGAAGGAAAGAGCTAGACAACCTAACCACGAAAGAACTGCTTAAAATAAGACAAAAGCCATATGAGCGGAACACAATCTTAGTAAAAGAGGCTATTACTAATAAGTTTTTCCAACCCAAACGCCCATTAAGGCTCCCTTTTAAGGCCGAAAGCTAATCAGGCTACTAATCTCGATGTTTGGGAGCCACCGGCTCAAGAATCAAGAGTGTGTGTGTTCGAAGAAAAACATTAGGTTGACTTCATGATACATTGCCTCTCGTTTGATCCCCTCCTTTAAAGCAAACCTAGGGAAATAAAAATCCAAGGAGAAGAAGAAGGAAAAAGAAAATACCAACTCACTTTAGCTGTCTAGTGATCAATGATGGAAGCAAACTTTGATAAAGAATGGGGTTAGAGTATTAAAAACTAATAGAATTTATTGTAAACTTAGTTGCCTTCACCTGAAAGGGATATTTTGAAGATATTACAATAATGTTGCAACATTTATTTAAAATGGTGTTTTGGAGATTATTTATCATAAAAAGTGAGAGATTTTGTAGGAAAATACCATGATAATAAAAGCTGAGAGAAGGAAATTTATCTAAAAAATATTTTAATAAGTTTAACATTTATTTGTATTTATTTATTTAATAAAAAAATTTAACAAATCAAGATTTTCCTAATATAATCAATAAAACTTCAAAATTTTGGCGTATTCATTTAATAACTAAACTTATATTTTTTTTTATTGTCCCAGCATTTTCATTATATGATATGCTCCTGATGATGATATTCACGTTGGAATTGCCTTTTGAGTAGGAATGACAATAGGTTTGCTTAAATGGGTGATATGCCCCAATTTGCTCCTATGGGTAGGCGGTTTGGTAATAATTTGTTCAAAGTGGCTAAGGAATTATAATTTTATCTTGAATTGAGTTTGAAGAGGGTTCAAATTTTGGCTGCCTTGCCCTACCCTATTCCGCTTTTAACTACCTTGCAAAATTATTTAATTTCTGATATCTGAGTCTTAAATCCATTGTCTTGCTAATGTGGTGTTGACATCTATATTAATTTTACTTGTATGTGTTTGAATTTGAAAAATAAAGGTCATACTAAACATTATATGTGGCCTTGTGTGTGTATGAGAGAGATCAATAAACCTGCCAACATTATGAAATCATTTTCTCTTAGTTGCTTCTGTAAAATAAGTATGTTCTTAGGCAAAACATGCAAAATCACAAAATTGATATATAGTATGTACCAGACTTCTTATATGCTCCCTGGAGGTATTCCAACAATGGGAAACCAGGCTTGATTGAGTATCAGGTGATGCCTCTAAAGAAGAAAGAACTCAGGGAAAGGGAAATTTTCCAAATTACTTTTCCAATTCTAAGTGTCATTCTCACAAAATAATAATAATAATAATATAACATCACGGCTAATGGTAAAATCCTCATTTTAATGATAATAAAGTTCATGGCCTTTTGTTTTGTCACTATGGCCCACATAAATAATATTATATATGTGAAAAAAATTACTATGTATGTTTGGAAGCACCATTCTCACAAGAGAAAATGACCATTCAATGGTTTTAGATGCGTGTATATTACACATGTTTCTCAAAAGCTATAAAGGTTTATAAAAGAGGCATGCTAGAAAATGCCCAGAGTGTTTTCTTAAGTAGAACACCATTTTCGTATTGGCTAATGTGTTCCTCTTGCCTTATTATTTACGATGTCAAAGCATTTAAACATTTTTATTTTTTCACTTTTAATTTGAGTTGGTATGTAAAGATGAGGTAGTATGACTTGATTTGACAAATCAAGAGGGGCAAAACTCCTTCTTAGAAAATGTTAAGTTTTTGATAATTTCTCTTTATGAAAATGAACTTAACCTTTTGATACTTATCATTAATTTGAGAATATTAATTAGTTCAAATCCTGAATTAAGGGCCCCAAAGCATCTTTCACTCCACATTTTTGTATGCGATGCATAATGAGTACAAACAAACATGATAATGTATAACTGATATGCATGTGCGTCATCTACATATATAAATGAGTGTAGAAGAAAAAACCCTTAGTGCTATTATCATCTAACTTGTGTATTTTTCAAACGAAGTATGAGCATAAGCTATAGAACTAAATACTTTTTGAATGATCCAAATTTGGCTCTCTAATATCAAGTTTTATTGATATTTTTTTATCGAACGCTTCTATTGGAGAATGATTAAGAAAATAAACTCCAATGGACATGGCTTCAGCCGAAAATATTTTGAAAACTCCATTTCTTTCAACATGCATGATCTTGCAGCTTCATAATACTTAAATTTTCCTCTCTAGAGTGCTGTGTAGTTGAGCAGTGGAACTTGCAATTAGTTTTCTAAATTTTTCACATATTTACAAATAATAAAGAAAAACTTGGACATCAATGCACAACCCACATCAATGCCAAATGTCTTGAATGAATCCTCACTTTATTTTTCAACATTTCTAGATGTGACTTAAGAATCTCTTAGATTAATGATTCTTATAATCTAGTTGGAGTAGCCTTCTTTTTTCTCCACTGTGCTATATAGGTGCGGAGTGGAATTTGCAATTAGAATTATCTTTAAATTTCAAATGTTTACAAAGAACAAAGAAAATTTTGGATGTCAATTCACCACCCACATCAATACCGAATGTCTTGAATGAATCCTTACTATGTTGTTCAATATTTCTAGATGTAACTTAAGAATCCGTTAAATTAATGATTCTCACAATCTAGTTGGAGTAACCTTCTTTTTTCTTCAAAATCTAGTCCACAATAAGTCATTTCCACCATTGTTATATGCTCCCAAATAGTGACATGCGAGTGAGTGGGATACTCATTCCACAAAGGGGCCTAAATTTTTACCACTGATAGAAACCATGAGAGGTACATCTAGAGTAAAAACGTATAAAAAAATACAAAAATTTCATCTCTTGAACGCCTATTTTCTACTTTCTTATAGGAAGACTGCCTCCTCAACCATTTATAATCAATTCGCTTGACCCATGAATTAGAACTGATCCAATTGTGCAGAAGTGCTTGTGAGAAGACGACAAATATAATGAAAAGAAAGGTGGTGGGAGTACATGTGTGAGAGAGAGAGAGTATGATGTCCACTTCAAGGAGGAGCATCACAGCTTTTGATGGGCTTGTCCCTTCCTCTTGCCATCGACAAATATTTTCACAAAACATGAAAACAAAACAAATAAAAAAAAATAACTCCTACGCTTTCACCCTTTAAAATATTATCCCCTCCATTATCAGTCCACCATATCTCTCTCTCTCTCTCTCTCTCTCTCTCTCATGTGCAATGCACACCCATACCTCGTGCTCAGATTCCCATTTTGCTCTATCTTACTCTCTCTGTGTATTAATATATCAAGTGAGGCATCTATGTCACGTGAGGTTAGCGAGAAAATTACATGACATGGTTCGCGAGAAGTCAGTCCCACCTCTCACCTCTCGATATGATGTTGTTGTTAGGTTGTCATTTAATTAATCTAACTATCAAAATATATTATGACGATTGATACTAGACACCCCTAATTTGCCGTAATTCTTTTTTATGAAAGACCTTTCAATAATCATATAATAATAGTAAGTCATTGTCTTTATTAGCCAGCTCACCAGTGAAGTAGCTACAACATGGCGAGTATTACCTTAACAAGTTCACCTTGTAAAATAAGATATAAAGGTTTTTTTGTGTGTGTGTGTACGCGCGTGTGTGAAGGGCAAATTTCTCCGGAATAATACAATTTGAAAATGTTATAAAAAAATAAATAGCCAGTAATATTTGAAGATAAAATAAAAAATTCGTATTTCCTGACATTATAGGACTATCATGTATCTTCATATTTACTTTGAAAAATATAGGAAGATTACACTTTCGCCGACACACATGATATTGCCCCCTATCAAAACTCATCTCGGGGTGGGGGGGTGTTCCAGGCCCCCCACCTCCCTCTGAGAGAGAGAGAGAGAGAGAGAGAGAGAGAGAGAGAGCTAGGTTTGTGTACTTCCTTTATGTATGTCATATAATTTTGAAATTTGTTGTTGTTAAATCACATTGGGCTTCACTGACTGCCCTTTTTTCAGGTTATGTTAGTTGCAAAAAGTAATATAAATAAACTATGTGTGTATATATATATACACACACTTACTACCATCCATAGTTGGATTGAATCTTAATAAATCAGCGAGCTAGGAATTAGGATCTTCTGATTGGGGTCAGCTACATGATTAGCATGAATTTAAGTAACCCCCACTAAATAGAATTGCATTCTTCAAAACTAAACCTAGTTTCTCTATTTTTTAAAGATCCTCTCCATAGCCCATATCTATTCTGATCTTAGGAGAATATATTACTTATCTGGCTATGTTTGTCTGGTAAAAAAATGGGAGGATTTAAGTGAATAAAAATAGAGATATATATATATATATATGTAGACAGCATATACTGATTATGATATGTCAATTATGTAGTCGATGAGATGGGTATCAGAGATGCTGCTTAAAAGTTGCCTCATGGGAGAAAAGATGCCGAGAACTAGCATTGCAAAACAGGATCACAAACTAAGATTGATGCATATAAAATTATAGGAAAAGTCACTCCCCCCCAATCTCTCCCTCCCTTTTAAAAACTCCTTCCCCGTGAGCCTCCCCCTCTCTCTGTCAGTCCCCATCCATAAACAAATGATAAAACACCATCTAAATTCCATCTCTCTGCACCAGCATCATGGCCTAGCTGTTCTTGGATCCGGAGAATCTGGGTCTTGAGCCTGCATCCTCTTAAAAGAAATCAAAATTCAGAGACCATGGCCTTGTCTTTCTTCCCACTCTTGTTCCTCTTCTTTCCCTTTCCCAAATCAGCAGCTCTTCCAGCTTTGGGATTGGAGTAGAAGCAGAGAAGTAATGTTTATCAGTCCACCTAATCTCTTTGCTTCTCTCCTCTTCTACTACTTGCTCCTATCAAACAACAGCCAATGTCGACACAAGGCCTCCGCCATCGAGCCACAAGGTGAAGCTCTCCTCTCATGGAAGAGGACCCTGAAAGGATCGACCGAAGCGTTACAGAGCTGGAACCCAGATGACAATTCGCCGTGCAGTTGGTTCGGCGTCTCCTGCAGTCCAGACATGCAAGTGGTAGAACTGACACTGAGGTATGTGAATTTGCTAGGCGGAGTTCCTTCCAACTTGACAGCATTGAGGTCTTTGAACAAGCTAGTCCTGTCTGGGACCAACCTCACGGGGCCGATACCCGGCGAGCTGGGCGACTGTCGGAATCTGGAGCTCCTGGATTTGAGCGACAACGGCCTCACCGGGGAGATCCCAGAAGAGATTTGCAGCTTGGACAAGCTCCAGAGGCTGTACCTGAATTCAAATGGGCTCCAGGGGCCCATCCCCATATCAATTGGAAACCTGTCCAGCCTCCAACAGCTGATCCTCTACGACAACGAGCTCAGCGGCGCAATCCCTCCCACCATTGGCAATCTCAACAGTCTCGAGCTCTTGCGAGCAGGTGGCAACAACAACCTCCAAGGCCCACTGCCATTGGAGATTGGCAACTGCACCAATCTGGTGATGTTGGGCCTCGCCGAGACCAGCATTTCCGGGCCCCTCCCGCCTAGCCTCGGCCGGCTCAAGCGGCTCCACACTCTCGCCGTCTACACCGCGCTGCTCTCCGGGCAAATACCACCCGAATTAGGCGACTGCAGCCAGCTGCAGAACATCTATTTGTACGAGAATTCGCTGACGGGCTCCATCCCTCCCCGGCTCGGTGGCCTCTCCGAGCTCCGAAACCTGCTCCTGTGGCAGAACAGTCTCGTCGGCGTGATCCCGCCGGAGCTCGCTAGCTGCAGCGAGCTGACGGTGGTCGACCTCTCGATGAATTCGCTCGCCGGCTGGATACCGCCGGTGCTGGGCAATTTGAGCCGGCTTGAGGAGCTGCAATTGAGCGCCAATCTGATATCGGGCCAGATACCCGCGGAGCTCGCCAACTGCCGGGGCCTGACCCAGCTCGAGCTCGACAACAATCAGATCTCGGGTGCGATCCCATCCGAGATCGGACGGCTCACAAACCTCACGCTCCTCTACCTGTGGAACAACAGGCTCGAGGGCCGCATCCCACCGTCCATCGCGGCATGCGGGGCCCTCGAGGCCGTCGATCTCTCGCAGAATGGCCTCACTGGGCCCATCCCCAGGGGCATGCTCCAGCTGCAGCGCCTCAACAAGCTGCTCCTCCTCTCCAACGCCCTCTCCGGCGGCATCCCGCCGGAGATCGGCAACTGCACGGCGCTGGTCAGGCTCCGCGCCAGCGACAACAAGATCGCCGGCCCCATCCCGCCGGAGATCGGCCGGCTGCGGAATCTAGACTTCCTTGACCTAGGGTCAAACCGCCTCGCCGGCCCCATCCCGCCAGAGATCGCCGGCTGCCGGAACCTCACCTTTCTGGACCTCCATTCCAACGCCATCTCCGGCGCATTGCCCGCCGATTTCGGTCGGCTCACCGCGCTGCAATTCGTCGACATCTCCGACAACGCAATCGCCGCCGAGCTGACGCCGGACATCGGGGCGCTGACCGCGCTGACGAAGCTGGATCTCAGCCGGAACGCTTTCTCCGGCCGGATCCCGCCGGAGATCGGATCGTGCGCGCGGCTGCAGCTGCTGGATCTCAGCAGGAACGCATTCTCCGGCGGGATCCCGGCGAGCCTGGGGCAGATCCCGGCCCTGGAGATCGCGCTGAATCTGAGCTGGAACCGGCTCTCAGGCGGGATCCCGGCGGAGTTCTTCGGGCTGGGGAAGCTGGCGGTCCTCGACCTCTCCCACAACCTCCTCTCCGGCGGCATCGAGCATCTCGCGGCGCTGCAGAATCTCGTCTCGCTCAATATCTCGTCAAACGATTTCTCGGGGCGAGTTCCCGACACCCCCTTCTTCTCGCGGCTGCCGCTCAGCGACCTCCAGGGCAACCCCTCCCTCTGCCTCCCCGGCGCCGCCTGCTCCGCGGGCTCGTCCGGGGCGGCCCGCCGAGCCGCCGCGAGGTCGGCTCGGATCGCCATGGTCGTGCTGCTGAGCGCCGCCTGCGCGCTCCTCGCCACGGCGCTCTACATCTTCGCGCGCGCGTGGGGGCGAGGTGGGGCCCACGCGGAGCACGGGCCCGGTGACGTGGACAGCGCTGACGTGGATCTGGGCCCGCCGTGGGAGGTGACGCTGTTCCAGAAGCTGGACCTGAGCATTGCCGACGTGGCGAGGTGCCTGACAGCTGGCAACGTGATCGGGAAGGGGTGGTCGGGGGTGGTCTACCGGGCGACCCTTTCGTCGGGGCAGACGGTAGCCGTGAAGAGATTCCGGTCGTCGGAGAAGTTCTCGGCGTCGGCTTTCTCGTCGGAGATCGCGACGCTGGCGAGGATCCGGCACCGGAATATTGTGCGCCTATTGGGTTGGGGTGCCAACAACAAAACGAGGCTCCTGTTCTACGACTACATGCCGAATGGGAGTTTGGGTTCGCTCCTGCACGAAGTGGGCTCGACCGCAGCGGGGGTTCCGGAGTGGGAGACCCGGTTCAAGATAGCCTTGGGCGTGGCCGAGGGGCTAGCCTACTTGCACCATGATTGTGTGCCTGCTATCTTGCACCGGGATGTGAAGGCCAACAACATCTTGCTTGGAGACCGCTATGAGGCTTGCCTGGCGGACTTTGGCCTCGCCAAGCTCATGACCGACAGCGGGGAGGCTAGTGGTGGGTCCCTCTTGACAAACCCCCGGCTCGCTGGGTCCTACGGCTACATTGCCCCTGGTGAGTAAAATCTTTATTATTTTATTTTAATTATCTAATCATTTATGGATTTAAGCTTCGATCGGCTGATATTCTCCCGTTAATATATATATATATATTTGGAAAAAAAATTTTACTAAAAAATAAAAAATGCCCATGCCCATTTTTTAAAAAATTAATTTGAGGATTAATATTTTTGAAATCATGCTTTGAAGTGCTTGATGAATGTTGATCCGCAACAGCCGTCTTGAAAGCCAACCCGTGGGCTGCAGGCAGGCCAAATGGCTGTGTCGCTTATGTAAGATAAGTAGATAGGGTGGGTCACTTGAGTTGATGTGGGACCTCCATGAAATGATTGATGGGATAAGATTATGGACTGCCTAACCAATGCATGAGATCAGGAGAGCAAAAAAAGGACCCATCTCTTTGTATGGTTTTATTAGGGACCCAAGTGGATTGGAGCAATGGACATTCCATCTTATTTATATATATATATAGTGAATGTAGTGATCTTTTTGTCCTTTCACTTTTGAACAATGTGACTGAGGTCAGGCACCATTCATTCCATCACCCTACTAAGATTTTGGACAAAATGCAAGCGACAAGAGTAAAATGGCAATGAGCTTTCCAAATATTGATAAGAATCTGACCCATATGGGTGTTGCTCATGTGAGGTGGGCCCGTCTTGTGGGACCCACGACAAACATGGAAGAGATGGGGGAATGGAAATTAAAGTTTCATATGGGATTCATTTGTGTCCAAAATTTTAAGTCAATCATATCATTGCAACCTCCTTTATCCATGGCCTCAAAGTTTAATGGTTTTAAAAAACATATCACCGATAGTCTCATTTTGGAGCTTTATGACATTCGGGATGGAGTCATGTAAGTGTAAGGGGATTAGATAGATCATAGGAGCCCCTAGGTGGGCCCCACAAACGGTATTCATATGTTCCATGCAAGACATCCACGCCTCATCACTTTTCTTCACTCCTGGACCTCTTGGTTTGCATAGAAACCAAAGAGTCTACCAAAAAAACATATTTATTAAAAAGGTGAGGAGTGAAAAAAAAAGAGAGAGATGGGGCTGGAACATAACTTTTCTATTGTTTGAATTACAATATGGTGATTTCGCATCATCCCTTTTTCATTTTCCATTAAACTAAGTACACTTTGAATGCCGGTTTTGGATACTCAACTTAATTTTTCTTCTATTTTAACTACTTTTAGAAATACAATTATTATTATTTCTAGGAGTTACATTATACATGAAACAACCGGCCCCTAGATTTTATTGGTATGACAAAACCATTCACACACTCTTGAGGTCAGCAGAATGATCAAGGGCAGAACCAACCAACACCACCAACCGAACCCAATCTTTTTCTCTAAAATCTTATCTAATTTTAACATATTGTCTCTGTCATGACTTATTTGTACACAGTAGCCCCTTTGAAGGGTTAATTTCTTCCTCTATTCTTAATAATGTCCCCTATTATCATCCCAAGGATCTAACTGAAAAAACTTTGGGACTAGATCCAACCAAAATTTACGTCCCTATAACTCTAAGATACAATATATATATATATAAAATGGTGGTTCACTTTCAATCCTAATTTGATGAATTTTATTGGTGTGGCATCATCTACTTGCAGAGTATGGATGCATGATAAAGATCACAGAGAAAAGCGATGTGTATAGTTATGGTGTTGTCCTCCTAGAGCTCATAACTGGGAGGAGACCGGTCGACCCAACCTTCCCCGAGGGCCAACATGTTGTTCAATGGGTCCGTGAGCATCTTAAGAGCAAGTGCGACCCCGTTGAGATCATAGACACCAAGCTGCAGGGTCGGCCTGACTCCCAAATACAAGAGATGCTCCAAGCCCTTGGGATAGCCCTTCTTTGTGCAAGCAACCGCGCCGATGATCGCCCCACAATGAAAGACGTCGCCGCATTGCTAAGGGGAATAAGGCATGAGCTGCCACCGGAGGCCGACGTCCAAAAGCTCGCCGGAGATCCCTGGAAGCAGGCAGAAGTGTCAACTGCGGCAGGCGTCTCGCCGGCCCAATTGTTCTTGCAGGCCTCACATTGTTCCCTGGCCTACTCTTCTACTGATGGTACATGTCATGGGAAAAGTTTGAATTGAAGATAAGCGCTTACCTAAATACAAGGAAAGCTAGAGATTCTTTACTTTTTTTTTTATTTTAATTGAGGGAGGGTATCTTGGCAAGATCTAAAGATAACTAGGTATTATTGTTTATGGGCTCAACAATTGAGTGCACTGTACAGTGGAAGAGCAATAATATTTGTAGGCAGGTAGCTATCGCCATATTAATGGCATTTTGGTAATTCAAAATATTCTTCCTTTTCATCTTTCTTTTTCTCTTCTTTTAGACTCTTTTTTTTTTTTGAGAGAATTTTTACCGGCCGATTGCATGTATAGTTCTCCTTTTAGATTAGTTATATAGAAGAGTCAAACTCAAGCCACAGAGATACTTAAGACCGTGCTCTAAACCAGCTGAGCTGTTACTTGGAACAAAAGTTTTCCTTCTTTTAGCATCTATCGATGTACCACTTATGCATTAAAAAATGTAGTAGCATTTTATTCTTGGAATGTTAATTGCCCATTAGTATTTAGAGAAATCGGATATGTCGTAAAAATCTTAAAATAATGTGATATGAATGTAATAATCCCATGATAATTTTGTGACATTTCCCTAAAACCCATACATTTTGGACAAATAAA
Source organism: Sextonia rubra (assembly GCA_037013555.1). Taxonomy (NCBI): domain Eukaryota; kingdom Viridiplantae; phylum Streptophyta; class Magnoliopsida; order Laurales; family Lauraceae; genus Sextonia; species Sextonia rubra. Next base: position 7,557,280 of record JASUAD010000007.1, on the reverse strand, counting down.
AAATTCTCATAGTTTAGATATTTTCATTTTCCTTGAGTTTTTCTATGTTAATAACCCAAGGAGACCCTTATTATTTAATGAGGCTAATGCTTCATCCATTGAAATATCAAAGGGTTCAACATATTGGCTTATTATTATGTGATGTGTTGGACCAGTACCAGTTATAGTTTAATCCATGTCTAAACCAGGCCAAATATTATTGATATACTTGAGTTTGATTAGGTCAACCCAAATCCTTAAGAAATTAGGTATACTAAGTTGTTATCGAGGACTATTTACTAAGGACTCTCCCACGTGCTAAGCCTAGGAATGGATGAGTTCACCACAGATGTAAACCAATGAAACGGTGTGATAACAAAGACACCCACAATTTCTATTGGCACTAAGTTCAAATTTAAAGCATATTCAAGTTTTAAAAATAATTAATGTGTTTGTTTAACCTAACTTGTCCCTAAATCCTCAAATCATTACTTTGAATCTAGACTTGGGTTACTTGAAATAAAATTAAGGCGGTTAGCAGGGTAACATGAGAGGACAGCATTGGAGTTAACATGCCACTAATTTATTTATTAAGAAACAATGTCAATGACAGTTACTTCATATATTAAGGAACATTGTCAATAAGAGTTACAAGGCAGACAACAATTGAAGGTCTGGTAAGGCTAGTTTGGGGAAGAAAATAAGCTAAATAAGCACTTCTCCCTTCTTTGCTTCCTTCTCAAGTCACTTCTTACCTTTCTCATAAGGGTAGGGTCCTTTGGGAATGGCATAGGCATGTTGTGATGTGTGTTTTTTGTTGGGAGGGGAGTGTTAAAGGTTGGGGAAAATAAAAGGATGTGTGCCAGTGGGGACATGGGATAATGATTGGCTGTTTGGGTTGGGGAAGAAACCCACAAATAATTATTGTTTGGAGGACAAACAAAATAGGAAAAGGAAGCTTCCTCCCTTTCATGTCATGTAGGGGCCGTAACTGGACAACCCACATGTATGAGGGAGAGAATTCTGCTACATGAGGACAGTTATGTTGAAAACTTGGAGGCTCCTGGAGGCCCAGTACCCCAGAATCCACATCCTCTTAACAAGCTCAGTAAAATTTGGTTGGCATTTAAACAGCAGGACTCACACTCACATAAATCTAGACAGCTTAACATAAGTTCCTCTGTCTTCTTTATAATTTTTTTTTTCATGATTTCTTTAAGTGGCCAATCCAACAATGAGCTAACTTTTATATAAATAAAATTTTGTGAGGAATTAGACAAGAGAGGGTACTTATTTTAACTGAGACAGCTTAACATAAGTTCCTGTGTCTTCTTTATAATTTTTTTTTCATGATTTCTGTAAGTGGCCAATCGAACAATGAGCTAACTTTTATATAAATAAAATTTTGTGAGGAATTAGATAAGAGGGGGTACTTATTTTAACTGATTTTGAAGATTTCATATGTAGGCCCACCGAGGAGCCTCACAATTTCTCATTTATCTGAGCCTCAGAGAGTTTGGAGTATCATTTGTGTCCGCAGGTTAGAGGATTATGCCATAGAGAGGAATTTGTTTTTTTTTTTTTTTCTTGTAGCCCACTTCTTTTTGTTTAATGTTAACACATTTTGTCTACAGAAAGCAAAAGATTACTTTTTTCCCCGTAGTGAAGATTTTTATTTCCTATTAAATGGGTAGGAATACAAAAATATCTCTCTTGTAGAATGAAAAACTTGCGGAAACACCTCTTTACATGAATGCATATGTTTTTTCTTTTTCGCTTGATTAGTCCAGTAGCCAAGACAAAGGAAGGAAAGGGCTCCTACTAGCATTTGAAACCTTATGAGAGCTATGGGAGCAAACGCTTTATCCACAAGCCTTGGGTTGCATTTACCTATTGTCATTCTTGAGTCCATTTCTTTGTAAAGAAATTATAGAGAGAATGAAGGTGAAGAATTCAAATCTGTAAAATGAGAAGTTTTCTCCACTTGTGTTCTCCGAGGGTCTGATTTGTTTGAATGTGAAGAAAATTGGAAGTGGGAAATGGAAATGCCCACTAGGCGAAGAAATGAGGAAAAACATTCTTGAGACTTTACTAATGGAGATTCATTTATTTTCACCAACAGTGATTTTCCATTATGTTTGGATTTGAATAAAAATAAAAAAGCATTCATGAGAAATCATTTTTTGAATAGAAAGTTTTAAGTAAATAAAAAATTAATTTCAAGGATAAAAGTTTTCTTACTTATTGCAAAAACCATTTACAAGGAAGAAAATCTTCCCTCCTTGAAAATATCCAAACAAGAACAAAGGGGTTCCTCTGATCAAAGTTGCACTCATTGCTTTTCTCCTCATTCAAACAGGCCCTTATAGCCTTTTAGTGAACCCTGATAATAAATGGGCTAAACTTGGCAGGCGTTGGCCAGGTCCATTTATTGTCAATCCTAAAATCCGAGCCCATGCTCAACCCATTTTCAAAATATATACACCCCTTAATTTGTGTGAAATTACAGGCCAAGCCTATACATGTATATGGTTCAAGTCCGGTCCATTAAATAACATCCCAGAAAGTTAAGCCCAGGTTCAACCCCAGGCCTAGATCTAGCCATTGAATCCAGGCTAGGCTCGGGTCAGCTCTGGCTTGGCCAGCACATGATCACCGCCTAATGGGGAAAACAAAGACCCAAACCACATTCACAAAAGCCCAAACTCAGAAGCCAACAAAAACATCTAGGTCTGCTACCACCCTTACATGAAACCCATTTGTTTCTCGACAGGACTCAGCCCCAAACCATGGCAAATACAAGAAGGGGTTTTTGTAATAGCTTTCTATCAAAATTTGGAAACACATTTCACCATGATAGCTGTTTAAACTTTCAAAAGGAGAAAGCCAATAAAGATTAAGGTTGATTTTTGAAAGACGCCTAACTCGTTCATGGCCCATAATGTTAACATTAATAAGAGAACGCATGAGGGACAAGATCTGGGAGTTTTGGTGCAAGTAGACACATCGAAGTTAATGGGTCGTCATCACTCATCACCCACCCTTTTTTTTTATTTACAAAGCTTGTTTTGGAGTTGTTCTCAGATTCCCTATTAAGAAGCCATGTGAATTCTTTAACTTTTATGGTTGCCTTTTGGAACTACTGATTTCCTTTCTATGATCAGAAAAACAAAAACAAATTAAAAAACAAAGGGATGGTGCTCTGGGACATGGAATTTTAAATAACCCCAGAAGGAATCATATCACATGAGCCAGCAAAATTTCTCCACATAAAGTCAATTCAAACACCTCGTAGCACAAGCATGCCTATCAATCAGGACCTATGAATAGGTGGGCTCACCTCATTGATGACCCACTTGCCAGAGATGAAAGCTGATCAATGCAATGCAATGCCATTTTCAAGCTATGGAACATTGAAAAAGGGCCAGTGAATTATAGGGGTTACTGTGGCCTGTGCGGGGTGAAATTAAAGCATTACTGGTCTAACTGTAAAGGGGTAGAAAGGGCACATGCCTAGCACGAGGAGGGATCTGGCAGCCCATCAAGCAACAAATGCAAACAACCTTAGTAGTAATGGGCACTGCAAGTGCATATGGGGCATGTGAGACATGCACGTGATGTTTCAAACCTTGTTCTCTTGTCTATTTTAATTTTTTTTCGGACTGGAGTGGCCATTGGAACCGTTAAGTGGCTAATGTTTGCAAACCGGGCTGATTTTGCTTGAACCGTGACATCATCCTGATATCATAATTTTGTTATAAAAAAGTTGAATGTAAGTCTCAATATATATTTAAGACTACCACTAAAAAATAGTAGAAATGTAATAAGAAATTTTTGTAAGGTTTCCACCTGTGTAGAACACCTCTAAAAGCATGACAATCATAGAATTCATTATGACTTAACTATGTGTAAAATGTGTGAGCGAGATTTTATTTTGAGGGCTTCAAAGTAATCTTATTATTAGCTCTTATATAAGCTGACTGCCTTGAATTCAGTTCTTCTAAAGCACACTCAGGGAGACACTTGCCTTAAGTTGGACACCTACGATTGTTTTCAAGGAGTTGTTAAAAATGATCTGATGAGGTTGATCTTATGCACCATAATAGATCTCATTTGAGATCTTCCAGTCCCATCGTCCCCAATTATCAGCATGACACAAAATGGGCCCCCATGAAATCACACCATTCTTATGTGTGGACAGTCATCCACCCTGACAGCCGATTGGTTTGTCTAAATTTTGGGCCACCTCCACACCTATGATCAACTTATAACAATAATCCCCTCCTCCTCAAGCTCAAATTTGATCATAAACTTTTGTCCCTCCCCTTTTTCGGCCTTCATAGAGGCCCAACCTTCGTACTATTTAATCCCCTCACACGTTTAATGGCCTTTGTTCAATTTGATCCCTTCACATTTTTATCCAGACATTACTCGCAGTTGGATTTATTTTGCAACTAGATTGCATGACGTATGATCATTAAACTCTTTTAAAACCTAACCAAGACCTTGGAAGAAATTAAACTACTGGCTAATATCAGCTCACTAGCATAAGAGTTTAGCTTCCTCAGATTCATGTCCAAACTTCCCCATCATCATGCTTCCTTGATTGCCATGAATCTCTGAAAATAGGTTCTGCAACAGACAGGAAAATTATTCTAGTTGTTTCATACACTACATTTTTCTTACGTATGTCTGGTTCAAATTAGGATTTGTTTAGGCATGTAACTCAGGTCAGGTTCAGATAGAATTGAGTCCAACTTGGAGTTGGGTTAGGTTTACGTTCGTGCGGCTAATATGCATGGCACACAAAAGCAAATTACAGGCAGTGTATTGTTCGGAACCATGTCCTTGGCGCACGCAGGGAATGGCCATGCATCAGCAGGCAGGCAGGCAGGTGCTGTGCTATGCAATGCAGATCATGCCGCCGAGAAGCAACAATGTAGACACAGCTAGACAGTCAAGTCCACAAGGCACAACCGGTTATACGTCCTTGAGTAACCAATGAATGGGTTGAGGACTGATTTGGACCACCACCAAGCATTTATGTACACCTGACCCAGACCCATCGGATCATGGGTGGTCAAAGCACACCGCCATGCACTCATAATTCATAAAACAATGCTATTCGTATGTCAATCCATGCAGCATAAAATTAAAAATCTAAGCAAACTCAATCACAAATGCAGAAGAAACACAAATTACTTGATCCAATGAGCGAGAGACTATGCTCAAAACATTCCAGAATAAATAGACATCCGTTCATTTAGCAAAAATAAAAATAAGCATCCATTCAGAAATCCCAAAAAAATAAGAGGGGGAGAGAGAACCAAAGGGTTGTTGGTTGCTGCTTAATATAAACCCAAACAATCCAAAAAGAAACCTGTATTTGATTTTAGTTATACAGGTCATCATCATCTCCAGCCGTCGCAGCAGAAGAGAATGGATCCGCAGCAGCCCCTGTGGTTGAATCATTCTCTGTGCGGTCTGGAAAACGAAATTCAGATCCAAACCCACGAGATTGCTGCAGTGTTTGAGCAAATGACTGGTACTTGCGGATGTCAGCATCGCTCACACTCCGACGAGCAAACTTCATAGATTCTTCAAAATGTGCAGCCTTAATTTCAGGGACCTCATCAGTGTCATCTTCCTCCATCGCTTCAGGACTCTCTCTCCTCTTCCTCTCCTTCTCGATATCCTGTTGTCAGTTGGAAAGTCAGATTTCCAATCAAAATAGTTTCAAACGTGACAATTTACAAGTTGTTCCAAAGATGCTAATAAAGCACAACACTATGGACAGCTTTGAACAGTCACAACACACTGCTACTCTCCCATTTGAAAAATATTGGCAGTTGGGCTGTCTGTATATTGAGAAAACAGGGAAAAGACGTGGTTTCCACCAACATTTCCAATTGAAGAGGTAATTTGATGGCCCCTTGGACAGACATTCACCTTTAACCCCTCACGTTTAGCTTGTGAAATAAAAAGGCATTGCTTATAAGTCCTTGAATTTAAAAAATGATTAAACAGAGGACCATAAGCAGACTAAACAACTGATGAGAATACTCCAGAACTGCCCAACCACCAAGAGGAGTTAAGCATTAATCCTAATTACCAAAAGGATTAAGAAGAGAGAACTATTATGAAACAGGAAAGGGAAGTATTGTATTTCAATGATGGCATAAGCTCTGGCTCTTTGCTGATTTATCTTGTATGTTCTGTACTTTATCTGTGCTCCTAGAAAGCAGTTTTTTTTTCCTTTTTGGGCATTTCTTAAAGACAAAACATACTTTCAGAACTAAAGATCACATATGGTGAGACTAAAGGAAACAATATGTAATTGTGGAGAGAGAGAGCCGAGAGGTGTTTTTGAAATCATCACCCAAGGTGTTTTCCAAAAGGTTTTCACCCAGGCAAGAGGAATTCATCAACTCACAAATGAGAGAATGCATAAAGGAGGAAATTTCAGTCAACTTGTATGTGGGTATAAGATAATATATAGAAAACTGAGACATATGCCAGTAGTAGTGTAATAATGAAAGAGGAACAGGCAATTAAAAAAGCAACAGAAACAGGGCTCATTATTTGGACACCTATATTCATGCCAAAGTTGAAAAATGGATAGCCTGATTTACACAGCCTAACATAGAGATAAGACTCCTTGTGAATTGTATTTGTACATGAAGTGTTCATGGATCAGTGGTCCAGTCCATTGATCCGATTGGAAATAAACATGTAAACTATAGTCCAAGGGTATTGTAAGAGTTCTACGCATTGTTCTTGGCTGTAGATAAATTGGTTGGGGACATGAGTGCATGAGTAAGTGCGCATGTGTGTGTGTGTGTTTTTTTTATCATCAGTGTAACAAAAAAAAATTTTATATACACTGATCTCAATGTTAAGAGTTTTGCTACTCAACATGAATGATATATTCAACTAATCCTGCTAAAACCATGGTTTAAAAACAAAAGGCAAAGTCCGAGACTCGAACTCAGCACATACCGAGTCGGGTCCCATGGGACTCGGACTCAAATCATGTTACTTGGCCGAGTCTTATGTGACTCGGCCGAATCCCATACAAATTGGCTGAGTCTACTTGGACTCAGCCATGGACAAGTTGGGTCCCGAGTCTTATTTTTTAAGCCTTGACTAAAACAGTATACTATGGCGTAAACAATTACTAACCTTCTCAATATTTTCTCTGATTGCATACTTGCAAGCCCGCTGACATATTTCAGTAATATCTGCTCCACTAAAACCATGAGTGTAATGAGCTAGAGCAGCAATATCAACATCCTTTGATACGGGTGACTTCCGCAAGCAAGCTTTAAATATTTGAAGACGGGAAGCCTCATCTGGTAGGGGGATGTAAATCAATTGATCCAAGCGACCTGGCCTAAGTAGTGCCGGATCAATTATGTCTGGCCTGTTTGTTGCACCAATAATAAAAACTGTTTTCTTCGCATTCATACCATCCATTTCAGTCAATAATTGATTTAAAACCCTGTCTGCAGCACCACCAGCATCTCCAACAGAACTTCCACGCTGAAACAATGAGCAAAATTATTAATTAAATAATCCAAAGAGACTGGAGAAATGACAAACAAACTAAACAGAAAGTTCAGTTGACATAGTAATGAAAGCAAATTGCAATTGATCCAAAAATTTAAGTATGGAATTAAGTTCCATGTTCTAATATATACGATTATTAAATTAATACCTGAGTTGCAATTGAATCTAGTTCATCAAAGAAAAGCACACAAGGAGCTGATTGACGAGCCTTGTCAAATATCTCCCTCACATTAGCCTCGCTTTCTCCAAACCACATTGTCAGAAGCTCTGGCCCCTTGACACTTATGAAATTAGCCTGGCACTCATTTGCGATCGCCTTAGCGAGGAGAGTCTTACCACATCCTGGAGGGCCATAGAAGAGGACACCCTTTGACGGAGACATTCCAAATTTTTCGAATTTTTCGGGATGTTCCACTGGATATTGCACAGTCTGCCAATAATTTGCAAACACAAATCTCGGTCAATAAATAAATTCGAGAAAGCTAGGGAGATATTCAACTGATAGATTAACTTGAAATTAACACATGCAGAAAAGAAACAAACAAACAAAAACAATGGAACAGGATGTAAGGCAAAGATCCAAATAATAGATTAACTAGTAGACCTGTGCAACAACAATAACAGCAAAACAAGAGAAACAACAATATAGTAGTAATAACAGGAGGCCCACAAAAAATTATGAGATAACAATGGCGACATCAAATGATGGTAACAAGGTGACCCACCCTACAGTGGCCAACCAATGATGGGCATCTTGGTGGGCCCACATAATGACATAATCAAGATAGGCCAATGGCCACCCAAATGGAAGACAGATCACCAAAACGATAGAATTAAAGTAGGCCCACCCAATGATGGAAAGAAAGCAGTCAGTCAATGATGTGAATCATATTGGCGCTCTCTTGTTAACTGGAATCACAAACAAGTAAATGATGCAAATCATATTGGGGCTCTCTTGTTAACCAGAATCACAAACAAGCAGACTAAGTATGTAGTCCAACCCATCTTGTTGAGGCCACTTAGCACTCTTTATATGCAGGACATGACCCATTGTTAGGTATGGGCCATATAGATTCACTTGATAAGCATAACAATATCATGAGGAACCCCAAAAATAAATGGCTGGAACAATCTGGTTCAAACATTCATTAAGCACTCGATTTACAGTTGCAACCATTTAAATATTAAAATTAAGGTCATATGTAAACAACAGTGTATTCCTATTCAATCATCACCATGCCTAAAGATGGCAACAATTGGCCCTACAAATTGGGTCATCAACCAGTTGGCCATCATAGCATTGATGGAAGCGATTGTAGGTGCCTACAGAGCCCTCACAGGACTGCCCATTATTTGCATAATAACTGCCAGGCCATTCTAGAATATTTCGATATAGGATATATGAAAAACAGGTATTCTTCCTCTTGTAATAAATTAAAATGTCAACTAGTAAAAAGACTTTAGACAGGAGCCACCAACAGCATTACACAAAGCAATTGAGTATGTCTGGTCAACAGTCATGTAGAATGGACAAATATGACACAGCTAATTTTATTTATTTATATATATATATCATATTCTGATAAAAATAACGTACAAGTTTAACCATAATAAAAACATACCTCTTGAAGTTCCCTTTTGACGTTGTCCAAGCCACCAATGTCCTCCCATGACACATTAGGCACCTCCACCACCTGCCATGGAAAGCCAGTTATTTTTACAACCACTAAACCAAATCCTAATTGAAACAAGTTGACTTGATACCCATACGGCCATACCCACCAAGCCAATATGCATCAACTTGGTCTACAAAGAGAAACAATTTCCTAATTCAAAAACTAAACAAGAAGCTACATGGTTTCAATGGACCCAAGTCCAGCCCCTATCTCTCGAGTCTCAGTCTGGTAATCAACAACGCAAAATGCAGACAGTTCACTCAGCACAATGGGTTGGCTCAGGCCACCCAAATTTCTTATTGGGCAGACTGTGACCTGTTGGATTCCATGTCGGACCTAGTGTTGGACTTGGGCCCTCAACCACAACTGAGTCTGGAATTGGCACAGGTAGGTCCAGCCCAGATCAGGCACACTGCTAGCGGTAGCAATATTCTATTCTAAAATGTAAATAAAGATGTAGACAATTTCTAAATTTAGGGCATACAGTTTCACGTAGTGCTGATGGATTTGAAGAACCCAATGCAGTTTGGAAGTGCTCATTTGTCACAGCCATTGAATTGAGAACTTCAGCATCAATGGACTCATCCTCCAGGTCAATAACGTCCATTTTCTCTCGAATGCACTGAAGAGCAGCTTCGGTACATAGAGCAGCCAGATCTGCACCAACATATCCATGTGTGTCCTTCGAGACCCTTTCAAGATCAACCTGGAAGAAAGGGGGGAAAATCAGAGTATTATGATCCTGTATAGTGTCTAGGAACTGCTAAATATGAATTCTGATACAAGAAGAAGAGTGCAACCATACATTCTCCGCAAGTTTCATATTCTTTGTGTGTATCCTTAGGACTTCCAATCGCCCAACTTCATCAGGAACACCTATGTCAATTTCCCGGTCAAATCGCCCAAATCTTCTCAGTGCTGGGTCAATGCTGTTTGGCCTATTAGTGGCTCCCATTACTATAACATGAGCACGGCTCTTAAGGCCATCCATCAGTGTTAAAAGTTGGGAAACAATTCGTCTCTCAACTTCACCATGTGTCTTTTCTCTTTTAGGGGCTATTGAGTCAATTTCATCAATAAATATGATAGAAGGCGCATTCTTTTCTGCCTCCTCAAAAGCCTTCCTCAAGTTACTTTCACTCTCTCCAGCAAGCTTTGACATTATTTCCGGTCCATTAATCAAAAAGAAGAATGCACCAGTCTCATTTGCAACAGCCCTTGCAATCAAGGTTTTCCCAGAACCTGGTGGTCCATAGAGCAAGATACCCTTGGGGGGTTTCACGCCAATAGACTTGAAAAGTTGTGGATGCCTTAGAGGAAGCTCTACTAACTCACGAATCTGAGCCATTTGCTTCCTAACACCACCAACATCATCATAACCAACTTCATTCAATCTCTCTTCATCTTCCCGTTTGACAGGCTCTCCCTCACAGAATATCTCAGTATCAGGTGCAACAACACAGTACTCGCCAGGATCTGTTTCAATGACTTTGAATTCAACGCTGCGCATGCCTCCTCTTACAAGAAATAAATCCCCCTTTCTTACAGGTCTATAAGACTCCAAGAAATAAGCTGTTGAATCAAGAAGGGACATCAAGAATCATAAATTATAGAAAATTCAAAAACACTATCATAAAAGAAGGAAAATGGAAAAAGATGACTTCTAGACTCACGCTTTAAATATGCATCAAACAAATTGCCGGTGACACCCTCAATTGTGTCATCAATTGGAAGGATGTGAACTCGCTTCCCATACTTCACATCAGGGCACTGGTGTACAGATACAACATCACCGAGGCGAACCCTGAGATTAGCACGGACAACCTTGTTCATTCTGATTTTAGGCTCTTCACAAAGGTCATCAACAAGGACAATGCACACTGTATCCTTCCTCTTTTTTCCCTGTTTTAGAAACATGTTAAAAAACCTCTTGAACGCATGCAGAGACAAGTCCATTGTACGCTAAAGATTTCGAGGGAAAAAACAAAAAACAAAAAACAAAAAAATACCTTAATTAGAATAGTATCTCCTCGAAAAAACTGAAGTTTTTCCATCGTTGCAGGGTTCATTGAAACTACAGAATTATCATCATTGGTAGCTTCGTCCACAACAAGACGATTAGGAGACTTTTTACGCTCCAAAATTGCAGTGCTAAAATCTCTTTTAGTGCCTTTCCTGTTGGACATACATTGCCAAAAGCAAAATAATAAATAAACAATGTTAATCAATAAAGAGTCCATGCTTCTACCCAGAAAAAAAACGAGTCCATGCAAATACAATGAGCGTAATTAAAACCAAATCATCAAAAGAAATCATTGCTGCATCCATGATTTTAACCTCAATCTGCTAAAATCAATGCCAGTCTCAAGGGTTTATACAGTACTTTGATCTCATATTATAACAAATCAAAGCAGAGAGTTAGTAAAATCAACTAAGTATTATGTTGAATGCAGAATATAAAAGATCCGGCTCAGATTCCCTGCCAGACCATACTACCCACCAAAAAACACAGAGAGACAATTGTCAATTGAGTGATCATTGCCATCTAGTTCACATGGTTTTCCAACACCTTTTTGTGTGTGTGTGTGTAAAGAAAACCCTAACCCTAAAATCAATCAATGCAAAAGAAACAATCCTCAATTAAGAGAACAAGATAATCTCGTGTCAGCAAAACCAACAATCTCAGTTACCAAGATATTGGGTCAATTCTGCTGTGTAAACAAAACAAAACCCTAACCCTTAAATCATCCCAAAAGAAACAATTCTCAAACGAGAGAAGAAAGAAAATCCCACTTCCCAATCTTCTCCAGCAGCTTTGTTTACATAATCAAAACCAAAAAAAGGGAACGATCCTTTGAAAATGAACCCAAAAGAAACGATTTTTAATCGACATAACAGCTTGTCTTGCTTGCGCAAACAAAACCCAAACCCTAACCAGATCAACGCAAAAGAAACACCTCTCAATTGAAAGAAGAACACAATCGCGATTCAAAGAGTACCCCAACACCTTCATCCAGCCAACAAACAAAACCCTAACCCTAAAATCGCCGCAAAAGAAGCAATTCTCAAAGAGAAAGAGAGATTTAGGGGTGAAATACGTACGGCTCGGAGGAGGAAGATGGAGCAGAGGAGCTTGAATTCGCCATCAACGGGTTTAAACCTGACAAGAAACCTGACCGATTGTGTTTGCTTGATTGCAGATCGGTTGGAAAGAATCAGACGAGACGACCTTTTATAGGCTGGAGGGTTTCCTATTCTGTTTCCTATTTGATTTTGGCTGGACTGCTGGAGGGTTTCCTATATTCTATTCTATTCCATTACCTATTTGATTTGGCTATTTCCTATTTGATTATAACATGGTAAGCACGTTGATTTCAATTGAGAAATCAAATTCAATTTGTAAAACGTTTCAACCGAGATGGACCTTTTTTTGACTTTTTAAAATTTCTTTTGAGCCCTCTAGGTCCCTGTCTCCCACTTTTACCTTCCCTCCTCTCCGTTGATTAAGAAATTATAATATTTTAAACTAGCTGATTTCAATTCAGAAATCAAACTCAATTTGTGAAAAGTTTTAATAATATATTAAGCAAGTTGATTTCAATTGAAAAATTAAATTCAATTTGTAAAGTAGTTTTAATTGAGAAGGGCCTGTTTGATTTTTTTTTTCTTATTTCTTTTGACCCCTCCAAACCCGTCTCTCCCACGTTTGCATTTTCCCTCTATTAACTTAGAAATTTTGACCTTCCTTTGAAATGACTTTCCACCTGCTTAGTGCCTCCTTTTCCTTCACATTTCTAAACCACATTATAAGATATTAAGCTGGTTGATTTCAATTGAAAAAATCAAATTCAATTTGTAAAAAAGTTTCAATTGAGAAGGGCCTTTTTTACTTTTTATGATTTCTTTTGACCCCTCCAAATCTCTCTCTCCCACATTTGCATTCCCTCTCCGTTAACTAAGAAATTATAATATATTAAGTTCGCTGATTTCAATTCAGAAATCAAACTCAATTTTTAAAAAGTTTCAATAATATATTACGCAGGATGATTTCAATTGAGAAATTAAACTTAATTTGTAAAAAAGTTTTAATTGAGAAGGGCCTGTTTGATTTTTTCTGATTTCTTTTGACCCCTCCAAATCCCAGCCTCCCACATTTACATTTCCCCTCTATTAACTTTGAAATTTTGACGTTCCTTTGAGATTACTTTCCACCTGCTTAGTGCCTCCTTTTCCTCTACATTTCTAAACCACATTAATCTTAGCCTCAACGTATCTTCTTTATTATCTTTATTGAGATAATATTTCATTTAACATCTCAATGCCTCTCATCATAAAAGAATTGAAATGCTGATACGCCTCTTTTCTAATGATAGGGTTTAAAACTCATCTTATTGTTTCCTTTTTTTGCTTCTCAATCTCTTTTTATTTTATTCACCATCTTATTCAGACCAAAGTAGGAATCTATTTGGTGAGACTCAAGACTCAAAATACCTAGTTGCTTTAGCAAGCGGTTCAAAGCTTTTTATAGCTGGCTGGAAGAAACGAGTAGACTTTGAGATTACACTAGGAATAGGTGGGCCATTGGATTATGTCTAATTGCATCATCCAATAAGGTGCAACTTGTAGGTGTAAAGTGATTGCCATTCGTCTGCCCTAATGCATTTGAGCAGTTTATCTATGATATATCATTTCTCTGTCCTTGTTGATTTCATTTACGTGGTGGTACCTGTTTCTAATGAGGTATGGATTAATGCCACCTTCTTGCCATTTTGGCAATTGCGTACACCATCTTCTCATTGTGCACTTTCTCTATATAATTATTTTTTTCTGTTGGTTTTATAACATGTCAATATATGATATTGTGCTTTAAAAAATGAACCACTTTCAACCGATATCTATTGTCAGGCACACCTATGATGATGATGATTTGCTTGAGCTTTGGTGAACATCTAATTAATATTGGGTGATTTTAGATTCTTGCAAAAATGATTGCCCAAGCCACTTGTCTTGATCTTGATCGTACATTACATGGGACACTAATTTAAATGCCTACCATTTGGCTTTGTGTTGCTGCTGCATTTTGTAGATCACTTTGATAAAGTGATGTCAACCTTAACCATTTATAGTAAAAGCTCAACTCAAGTCATAAAATATACATTATTGATCAAAATTATCACATAAATGGTGTTGTCAGAACTTACGTTTATTGTTTTCAAAATGTAAGACTTTTCTTTTAGCCAATATGTTGAGGTTTTTTTTTTTTTGTTAAAAATTTTCCCAATCTTTCTTTTCTTTGCAAATTTTGTTTTCTCTTTGTCTATTTGATCAAATCGAGCTTGTTCAAAAGAAGAGGAAAAGATAAGATGGGATGACATGTTACAAATCATTGATTTCTTGGGATTTATTGCAGAGGATTAAAAGCCCTTCCACTCCTGCTCTTTTAACAAATTCTCCATTCATAATCCTTTATACTAATGTTTTTAAACCTTCTTGTACTTTGAAGAGGCTCCCAATTATATGCCTTCTTAATGTTAATCACTTTTAAATGTAAAACTATCATTGGTTTGGTTTATTGTATCATATTGGAAGTTGTCCTTGCATAAGTCTAAACTAATGGCAATTCATCTGCCGCAAACATTGCCTACCGACCTCATCTCAATCTGGACCATAGTTCAAAATATCGGCCAATGCAAATTCGTATTGGCCGATACATATCTATATCGGCCCATACCAGTCCAATATCGTTCTGCGAATCGGCCGCGGTCTCATATCAGTAAAAAAATCCCTATATTATCGGGATTTATCGACCGATATTTTAAAATATCAGTATTTACCCATAAATCGGCCGGTATTTTCAAAAATCGGCCGACAATATTTAAAGTTTTTTTATTTTCTCTTTTGTACTAATTTTCTCCTCCTTCCAAACATATTAGATACTCCGCTTCTTTTTCAACAGCTATTTCACTTTTAAGCAATCAAAATGTTTTAATTGTTATGGATTGCATTTAGAAAAATCATATATAACTCTACCAATGTAAATATTATGATTTTTTTCTTTTGTAACTTTTCTAAATGTCTACTTAGAAATAGCTTAGAAATAAGGATTGCATGCTATTTTTGTTATCAAAATATTTTATTCTCTTTTTTTTACACATATTCAGGATAGATCCACTAATTGGGACTTTTAAAATTAAGGTTTTTGATGAAATTTTATAGATATTTACAAAATAGTTACTGAATTTTATTTGGTGTGTATTAAAATGCTTGTAACTTTTTAGTTTGGCAAATATTTATTAAGTAATGAGTAAAAGTCTCAATTTCTTAAATTTAACACTAATAAATAACTCATCAAAATTATGATTGCATAGCTCATAAGTCATAATTATGATTGCAAGTCATAAAATTTGTGAGATTTCAATTTATTTTAGTATAAACATGTAAATATATTTAGTTATCAATAATTTTTTATAATTTTAAATAAAACAGCGATATCAGGTGTTATGACTTGAGGGGACCGATATTTTGATTTGTAGGTGTTACTAATGGAGAAAATTATTGTTTTCCAATATTTTATAATATTATAAATTTTTTGAAAAATATTTCAAATTTTTTTGGGGTAAAAATATTTTTACACCACAACAACCACGATAGACGGCGAACCGTAACCAATAGCAATACCGTATCGGTAATTTCGGTCAACCGATACCATGGCCGATACCGCCATTTTTAAGCATGACTGGACTATTCAAATGTGGAGCTCCATTTCTACATAACATATTTTCGTCATGGAATGATCTAACCATCTTTATTTGTAGAGATCAATTACAAAAAAAAAATAATCAACCAGCGGTCGCATTCATGCTTCTTTTGTCCGCATCGTTCCAAGATCATCGACTTTGGAACCCAATTTTGTAGTTTGTCCGGCCCATGACTTCCCCAAGGAGACAACAGTGTAGTCAGACCGGACCCCAAAAGCAACACTATGACGACATAATTACCAAATGCAAGTCTTAATCAATACTGCTATGACGACATAATTACCAAATGCAAGTCTTAATCAATACTGCTAGTCCGTGTTTCGGCTTTCGGTTTATAATAGACATGTTGGAAAATAGTTACATCTTTCTTATAGAATTGCGAGACAAAAATATTACAATTTATCAATCAGATAATCTCTGATGTTGGAGGGGCCCATCTTATCTTTTTTTTTTTAAACCCAGCCGAGGGGCTAGGATCTGTTTACGTATACAGACACTGACTCACCAATGTGAGGTAATGAAGACTCCCAAATATGGAGACAAAACACAACCTCATATGTCAGGTGATAAAAACTCACAAATGCAAAAGGAGGGAGGCCAGGCAAACCTCACTCCTTAACACTAAGATAAGGAGCTGGTCGTCCCAACTTATCTTCTTAAGACCCTTTTTGGGCCCTCAATTTTGGTTTACCTGCAACTATAAATTATCCATAACTCTGAATGAAAAAGAAATTGCAAATATTATACAAGCCTGAAAGTTACACAAAAGGTACATATTTTTGCTATTCCATTCAAGGGTGAATGAACAGTTGGATGTGTGTCAATAAGGAGGTGAAATGGAGTTGGATTGATATCTGCAGCCTGAATATTTAATCATTTTTAGATTTAAATGAGTCCAGCCTCTTTATAAGATTTAGGATAATCTACAACATTGCAAAAATGGGGCACGGTAAATATGAGAAAAATCCAAGAGAGTTTCATCAGTTTTTTTTTTTTTTAAATGGACCATGCTTCTTCAGTTTCTCTCACAAAATTACCATACATTTAAGGAGCTCTGCATGCCAGATGAAAGCTCTGTATTTGAGTAAAGAACTTGTCAGCTGAAACAGATGATGTTAGTGAGTCCACTGCGCCTACCAGGCACATAAGAAACTGGATTATGGGTGTACTAAAAATAGTCCCATTGGAGCATGATGGGAATATAAAAAAAAATTTCAAAAATAGCCCCTCCTATGGACCTATATCTTATACTTCAATTGACAAAACCTTAGCATCACAACCCCTGCAAGCTTGATCACAGAACCCAAGCAGAAACTGAGATTTTCATGAACAGGAACCAACAACAAAAATATGGTTACATGTATCATGGAAGGCTTCAGAGAAGGATTAGCACAATAAAAGGCTTCAGTACAATCAATCAGAATTCAGCAATTTGCAATTGTAAACAAACAACAAAATGGTTACATGTATCATACTACTGGACGCTAATGAAAAGTTTCAAAGCATAAGCACAAGAAAAGGCTCTTCAGTACAACCAATCAGAATTCAGCATTTTGAGATTGTAGGCAGTATCATCATGCGTTTCATTGGAGCAATTTCTGCAGTAACACATCACATCAAAATTAATCAAAACCTGTAGTTAGCTTCAGAAGCAGTCTGGATCTTGTATCAGACTTATCTTCAAGCAACACTGCAGTAGAGTTCCTTTCCTTCCGAGAGAAGTTTAAACAACGCAAGGCAGAGAGAGCTTCCGATCTAGTTAGGGGCATCTGGAGCCTTCTGTTCTGCAGTGGAGTGATCAGGTGATGGAGGAGGAGGTTCTCCGCTGTTCTCATTTGTTTCAGGATGGAAATTAATGGGGAACTTGGTAACCCGCGGCTTGTCTGCCAAGATGTTCCTCTGGACCCTATCAATCAGCACTCTTGGGGGTGGCTCCTCTCTAAGCTGCTCATCATCGTAGTCATTGTTCACATAGTAACCCACTCTGATGAACTCCTGTCCCATATAGGAGCAAGTCAGCAGCAAAACTGTCACTCCAATAATATCCTCATCACGGATCTTCGAAGGGTCTGGTGGATCGGCCTGCAAGAATACCAAAAATACACAAATTAGTTCATAATGGGCTTTAAGGTAATTGTAAAAATAGCAATAGTTTGAATGGAGAGAAATAGCCAATCAGAGGCAATAGATCAAATGATGAAAAATAGCAAATTACAGCAATTTCTTTTCCATTTTTTTAAACCATTGGCTCACGCATCCATGAAGTGGTGGTTTCATCGGTTGTTCCATAACCAACACATCCAATAAGAATAATGTGAACTCTGGTTTAGTAAATGTACTCAATGCACCTTAAAACTAGCCCCTATCAAGAAAATAAAGCGAAGACAGAGTGTCTATCTTGCCTGGAAGACAAAACGATAGTTGCCAACATTGACAGGCCCAACAAGCACACTTTCCAACAGTTGGTCGTAAGTCTCATCCTCAGCAGATCCAACATAGGTAAGTTTCCATTCCAAATCTGCAATGGAAGAGCCATAAAAAGTTTTCATCAACTTGTAGGAGATGAGATTATAATGGAAATATAAGAGATTGACCAATGCAATCACAACTAATGAAATTAGTCTACTGTGCAAAAGAGCACAGTTTCACAGAAGAGGAGCATTCAATTTGCACTAAATCAGATAGAGTAGATGAATAGATGTTCAGAGCTACTTTGATAGATGCCTGCTAGATGAAGCTTGAATGTCTTAACATTCTAGAGTACAGAATTTCAGAATAAGGGTCTTCTCATCAAGTTTTTCTGCAAACTCAGGTTAGGGTAGAGTTATTTTATAGAATTCAATTTAACTGACAAGATTAGGGTCCAATCAGGTATTTCCTTTTTATGCATCTTTTTTTCCCTCTGAGGCTGAGCTGGCTTTTCTATGGGTATTTTGCTTATTCTTCCCATAAAAGTGTTTGGGGTTACAAATTGGTATTTATGGTGAAGTAACTGATGGTATTCTCTCATCTGACTCCAGGATTAGGATGAACACCAAAACAAATTATTATGGGAAGTACTTTACACATCAATTTGTTTCGCATATATATATAATTGAGGAGTGCCAGATAGCGCCCGAGCGTTTTTAAAAGTGAAAACGCCCCTTTTTGTAACGAATAGGAGATAAGGAAAATTTAATGCCGTAGAGAAGCAATTAATGTTACTTTTAAAAAAGAGAAAAAGTAATGCAAGCTAGATCCATGATTGGCCAGCACATTGTGTCCAAGCCTTGTAAAAAAATTTCAACTATAATTATTATAGGATTTTTAGTTTTCTAGGATTAAGTTTATTAGGATTTTTTTATTTTTAGAAGTTTATATTATGTTTGGTTTAGAATTCCTTATTTGATTTGAATTGGTTTATTTCCGTAGTTAGAAAGTATCATAGCTATAAATAAGATGTAATCCCTCTTCATGAGACACACAATGTTGATATCAATAAACTTATGAGTTTGGTTCTCAGTTGAGAGAGTTATTGTTTGTCTTTTGTGAGGCACCTAGATATCCTTTCCTTAAACCTTCTGGCTTGGAGCTTAACCCATTGGCTATTCTTCTCCCCTGCGCTGCTTCAATTGATATCAAAGCAAAAATCCAATCTCAGATCGTCACTTCGATCCATGATCCAAGGTAGGCCGGGTATCCCCCATCTTCCATTCCTCATCTTTCATCCATCCATCATCATTCCATTGTCATAACCACCCCTAGCACCACCATCGCCCACATGGAACCAACGCCCACATGGAACCAACGCCCCTTTAGCCAAACTGATCCCTCAGTCATCGCACCCAAACCAAACCCATCTGAACTCATCCTAGAAATCTCACCAAACCAGTCCGGTCCTTTCGTAGAGCCCTCGCCCCTTCCCAAGACTCTATCGCCCTTCCCGAAACCCATCTCCTCTCCAACCTTCACCACGACAACCTCCATCGAGACCCTACATCCACCCCTCGCTGCAGCCTGACACGAAACTGCAACCCCAATCCCCTTTCATCTTCTTCACCCGAAACCCCGAGCCTTCCAACCCCATCCCCTCACCGAGTACCCCAAACCCCATTTGTTGCAGAGGCCAAACTAAGCAAAACACACATGCGCGCGTGCGCGCGCGCACACACACACACACACACACACAAAAAAAACGGAGAAGAGAGATAAAGGAGAGAAAGGAGGCACGTACCGTGCATCGATGACCAACAGCATTTTTGACGAGCATCGCCACCCCTTCACCTTTCTGTTGCTTCACCCCTCCCTCCTCTGTCCTGACGAAGCCAGCAGAGTGCAAAAGGTTTCGACCCTTTTTTTCTTTTCTTTTCTCTTGCTCTTAGGTCCATCCTCGCCCACAACCCGATTTAAAGTAAGCTCCAACCAGGCCCACCCTTTGGGCCTTATTTCAGGTAAAGTTCTACCCATTCAGTTCTCAAAAAAAAAAAAAAAAAGGAAAAGGAAAGAAAAAAGAAAGAAAGGAGGAAGCAAAAAAACAGAAAGCGAAGAGAAGGGAACGGAGAACAAGGGAAGAGAGATCAACGTTCAAGGGCATACCACGCAGCATAGCCTCCAGCCACCACGCCGCGCATCGTCCACCTCCACACCTCCTTGCTGCTTTCTCCGTTGCCAGTAGTAATCCAGCACCCCTCTGTCCTTTGCCCAAGCTCTCCCCATCTGTTGCCTCTCTCTCTCTGTTTTCGTTGCAGTAGGGGAGAATTTGTTCCCTTTTACTTCTCCTCTTCGCACAAAACCCGAAAAAAAAAAAAAAACAACAAACAACTAACCCAATAAGAACAAATACATACAAATGGGCCCAGCTAACAGGGAGCTAAGCCCAACCAAAGCACATATTTTATGATTAGTCAATCTCATCCATTGCTTTCCAAAGGGTTGATATTTTGGCTATCTAAGCTCAGATTCCCGATCTGTCTTCCCGTGCATATTTCTGTCAATCAAGCTATCAGGTCAGTCCATTTTTTTTGAAAATTTCGTACTCTTCCATCGAAGTCGCTATGCAAATCCTTGGACTATCCGATGAATTTTGAAGAATGTTGTATGAATATAAATATGGAGATTGGTATTTTGCAAATAAGGTCTACTTTGAGCAGTTCCTCAATCTCAGACAGGCAGATTCGACAATTTATGAATATTTAAATCAATTTTCGAGACTGCACCAAGTTTTTTGCTTGGAACAAAATGAGCTGCATAATTTGACTCTCTTTATTAAAGGTTTGAAGCCAAATATTCTTGAGAAGATGAAACCTTGCAATGATGTTCATGAAGCATAGAGAGCAATTCATGTTGAGCACATGCTTCAACAGTCCCACCTGCAACAAGTTAAGCCTAAGAAAGAATATTATCCGCGACGAACGAGAGATCATCTGATGGAAACAAATTTTGCAGGAGAAAATACTCACACCTTATCATTTGTCAACTTTCACCACCAATGAAAGGGAAGACAAAGAGTGGAAACGGACTCTGATATTCCATACACAAGTACAGTGTGAAGACAGGTTAGCCAATCTGCTTATTGATCATAACAGTGCTATCAATTTTGTAGCACAAGATATTATTGTCAAACTCAATTGGCCTATAGAGACTCTCCCAAAGCCTTACAAAGTTGCATGGCCTAATGCTTCTGTCATTACTATAACTCACAGATGTCTAGTATCTTTCAAAATTGCTGTATATGAAGATAAAATTTGGTGTGAAGTAATTTCCATGAATATCACTCATATTCTTTTGGGACAACCATGGCTTCTTGATCGAAAAGTACAATATGACAAAAAGAATAATATCTATTATTTCTCTTGGAAAGGACAATATGTTGACTTTATTCCATTACAACCAGCAACCTCTTTATCTACCTCATCACCGTCAACCGAAAAGTCAAAAGGTGAACACAAAGAATAAACAAATTCCTATGGTGAGGTGGAAAAGCCCATTCATGGACAAAAAGATCTCATTATAACTTCCAGTGAGAAGCAAGAGGTACATCAAGATTACGTACAAGCGATCATTGATCATCCAATGGATTTGATTGCAATATCGAACAACAAATCAATTGCTTCAGTGTTTTATCAAGAAAACACGTCCACATTGATTGAAGTGCACCACATTGGTTTCATCAACTAATGTCAGTAAACAATTATGCTATCCTATTACAGAGTTTACAATTAAAGCATATAATGGTCAGCTCACACCATCAAGATACAAGCTGCCATCAAATGACACAACACCTCCACTCTACTCCTGAGTGAAATAGAAGATTCGATCCTGCTTTCAAGGTATATCATCAACATGACGCTCAACCAATGACACGTAAATTTGTTCAAATGATTTTCAACCCAGGTGGAAATTTACAGAACTCGAGAACGAGTTCTCCTTCAAGAGGGAGAAAACTGATGCAGGCTAGATTCATGATTGGCCAGCCCATTGGATCCAAGCTCAGTGAAGAATTTTCAACTATAATTATTATAGGATTTTTAGTTTTTTAGGATTTTAAATTTATTAGGATTCTTTTATTTTTAGCAGTTCACATTATGTTTGGTTTAGAATTCCTTATTTGATTTAAATTGTTTATTTCCTTAGTTAGAAAGTATCTTAGCTATAAATAAAGATGTAATCCCTCTTCATTGGACACACAATATCGATATGATGATATCAATAAACTTATGAGTTTGGTTCTCAGTTGATAGAGTTATTGTTTGCCTTTGGTGAAGCACCTAGACATCCTATCCTTAAGCCTTTTGGCTTGGAGATTAGCCCGTTGGCTATTCTTTTTCCTTGCGCTGCTTCAAAAAGTCTCCACGTGACCTGTCCCTCATTAGAGGATAGAAAAAGGACGTCTCAATGGAGCATTCCTGAGAATCTCTATATATATATATATAAGTCCTTACGGACCAAACCTGACCATTTCATATAGCACAGTCAATCCAAACGGTCCAATCTATTCGGATGGGACCCAAAATTGGTGGACATGTCCAATTCAAGGAGTCGTGTGCGTGATCCATTTGGATGACTCGCAATGTGGGCCCCACTATGCAAAACACACACTCTATATATATGCATTGCTTCAATTTGCAACAACACACAAATTGAGCTAGAACCATGGAAGTCGTAGGATGGATCTGCCAGCAAAATATGAGCTCCTTCTCATGCTTGCTTTCTGCTATCCACTAGCCTATGAGTTTGCTTCCCTATGAACGATGGAAGTGAAAAGATGCATGTTCCTAATTTTATTCATTGTATCATTGGGAACGTTGTGGAATGCTGTCATCCTCAACTCAAGGAATACCATTCTTGGAATCACTTTTAAACTATGATGCCCAGATACAGCATAGATACGGGAGAAACAAGCCATGGACACAGCAAGGGCACAGATTTTAAAGAAAAAGTGAATTATCGAATAGGATACGACATGATATGTTGCCCATTTTGAAGTATCTGTGCATCATAGGTTTCAAGGATTACAAGTATTAATAATTCCTTTCCAGATCCATAACCCACCGTTTAGAGCTAAAACGTGAGCCCTAATACCCAACCACAATTTTACAAGAAATAGTTAATAAGGAGCATTCCTCATCATTTTTTTATGCTACTAATGGGCTGTGCTCCCAAGTTGCCTAACAAAGATGTATCAAAAGCAATCTTCTGCCATGAGGAAGCAGATAGGGGATCATTTGCAATTGTCTTATGTTAGGCGCGGAAAAATGGACGATGTCTGGATGATGTCTGGATTTCTCCCATTTTATGGTCAAAAGTAGACAGGTAAAATGTATAAGGGAGTTCTCAAGCAAAGAAGCAACTTCTAAAATCCAAAGTTGTTTGAGATTAATATGTGATGAGTTTGTTTTGTCTCTCTGAGATCTGGCACCATATGCAACGTGCACACTAACCCTGATGCAATTTCTATAATTGTTGTTGAAGCCAATTAGGGCCGAAAGGAAATATAATGATGATTTGAGATAGAGATAGAAAGCAAGAGGAGTCATGAAGCCATAGTTATTAGAATCCTATGATTCATATCCCAAATCCTAATTAGTATTACAAATCTTAAGAAATACAATTTGTGTCTATGCAATGATCACATTTATAGATGAATCTTAAAATTCACATGCAAATCTTACGATTCAATATACATTTCATCAAACCTTACGATTCAAGCAATTCGGCTGAGTGAGAATAGATACAACCAATGAGTTAATGATAACAATCATTTAAATTTTTTCTTTCTTTCTTTGCTCCTTCTTTATTTTAGCATTTTTATTTTTAGATTATTATTTAGTAGTTATTGAAAACTCTTAAGAATTTTATTTTTGGCTTTGGGGAGGTTTTAGAGATAAATAATGCATTTAATTAAAACATTTGACGGTACGTATGGGTGCAAGATTAATGGTTTGGATTTTATTTTTTACTTTTATATTTTTAATTTAAATATGACAAAAATATATATATTGATACCTTAAACTTATTTAACTATGTACACATATCATGACGTTCTTGATAAGATTGTTTGATAGACTTATTTGTCATCATATTTAGATTGTTATAAATGGAAAAATGGATTTTGACTAACTACTTTTTTTCTTTTCCTTTTAATTATTAAGTATTTTTTATTTTTATTAAAAAGATTAAAAAATCCTATGATTCACGATACGATTCACAATTCAATTCAAGTCATGGGTATGAACGATATGCAATACAATTCCAAATTTCAAAACTATGCATGAAGCACAATGCATTCATCTATGTTGCAGAAACAGAATAATACAATAAATTTGTTGTGCAGGAAATCGCACTCATATAAAAGAGAAAATCTTTTGGTTCCCAATTGGATACTTGAAACCCAATTGCTCTGCACTAAGTTTTATCTATAAATGTAATTGCCAGTAACTCTCTTTAAATTTGGTTATGGAAAAGAACAAAACAATTCTCATTTACGAGCAGATTAAGGTATCCAAATGCATAAACCATCTTTTAAGCATAAATGAGTTCCGAAGATCCAAACACTCCTGTTTAGAGGAGTAGGACTTCTCCGTAAATATTTTAATATCCTGTTCTTACATGTAGTTAATGAGAACTACAGAGGGTTTTTTTGGTAATTCAATTCACTTTGTGTGGAGCTGATGAAGCCCAAAGGATAGGGCTTGCGTGGAGGTGCCTAAGCACGTGTCCAAGGACACTTCGAACCGTCAAGATGACTTCAAACACATACGATGACACACCTCTGGGAAAACCCAATTCTATTAATCAACCAAATTTGAGAATCTCTTCTCTACAATGCCATATATATAGTAGAAACAAACTTAATGTGCAAGAAAACCCTACGCTAGTAATGGAAACTTTCCTAATAACAATTTAATTAGAAATCTACTTAGAAATCTACTAATAATAATCTTAATCTAATTTGAAGAAGGACTGCTGAGACCCAGACTACATCATCCTCCCCGAGTTGAAGGAAGAGTTCGTCCTCGAACTCAATTCTACTTCAGATTGCCTCTGTAAATGTGGTGAACATGAAGGATTTCCTTTGTGGCAGCTTTCTAAGAATTCTTCTGGCGGTTGTGGTTTCTCGGGATAAAGAGTAATTTGTTGTCCACCATGCATGAATGTATAGGTGTTGTCACGCATACCATGAGTTCCATTTTTGTCATACATCCAAGGACGGCTCAATAAGATATCACCACTATCCATAGATAGCACATCACACCAGATAGTATCTTTGTAAATCTCACCAATGGCAAAAGTAACTTTGCAAGTATGTCGAACATGCGCTTGATCACCATTCATTAGCCACTTGACAAAATAAGGACGGTTATGCTTATAAACTTTCAATTGGAGGCGATCAATAAGAGCTTGGGAGATGAGATTTTCACAACTTCCGCCATTAATAACAACTGTGCAATGTTGTCCCTGAATAATTCCTGCGGAATGGAAAATATTTTTTTGCAACCACTTATGCTCAATAGTTGGTGGAGCGTTCTTGAGGACAATAAGAGCTTCACCTGTGGTATCTGCATCGATTATTTCAAGTTCCTCATTGTCAATATCCTTAGGATCAGTGTCCGTACCCTTAATGTCATCTGGGATATTTTTATCAACACCTTCAATCTCAATCAGATGTATTCACTTTGGACATTCTGTTGCGCGATGCCCGTACTGTTGACAATGAAAACAAACCATCTTATGTTGACCTTCAATCCGTGCAAAAAACTGTCTATTGGATTTAGCTTCTTGTAGAGGGGAATTCTTTGGCGGAATCCATTTGGATTTTTGTAATTGATGATTTGCAATTCCCTCAGCTTTGATAGCATGTTGGATGAGTTCATCGACATTATCAAAATGTTGGAAGGCAAGGATATGTTGAATGTCTATTCTCAACCCATTGAAAAATTGATCAACTACCACATCATCATCTTCATTCAAGCCACAACGAGCTTGCAACGTTAAAAATTCTTCAGAATAATCAACAACAGTCTTGGACCTTTGTTTCAAGTTTTGAAAACTGGAATGTAGATCTCTTGCATAGTTGATAGGGAGGAATTTTTTTTCAAAATATTATTCATCTCAGTCCATGTATCAACAGGGTCCATGTTCTAATTCCTCCATTTTCTTTGCAATTCAGCCCACCAAGTTGCAGCATAATGTCAGCATCTAGTAGCAATCAGTGTGACTTTATGAGGCTCAGTCATTGGCTTGTGTGCGAAAATATTTTCCACACACACTAACCAATCCATGAATTCAGCGGGCTGCAATTTTCCATCATATTCGGGAATCACAATTTTAATCCCTAATTCTCGATCAGGATTATTAACTGGTGAATCCCGTTGATTCCGAATATTTGCACCATCATCACGGTGGTGATGCATACACTGATTATTTTCCAAATTTGTCACTCTGATCTCCAATTGTTGTAGGGTGGTGTGCATGCCATCAACTTTTGCAGATAATTCTCTAATGGCACTAGCCAAATCTTCAAGTGAAGAAGATGAAGATTCAGCATCCACTTGCTTCTTAGGAGGCAATTTTTTTTAAATACAAAATTGAAATCTGACTGACCTGATGTGTAGATCTACTCTTCAGAAGTACGCTGGTAAAGACAGATCAGAAATCGGAGTACAGTTGATTTGATCTTGCAGGAACAAAGTTTGACCGTTAGTTGTTGAAGATCTGACCAGAACTCTTTTAAAAGGAGTTTCGTTTGTGGGCTGTTTTGTATATGGGCTCACCTAAAGTAGGTCAGGTGTACCCGGCTTAGAACACGGGCGCAATACTGACTTTTCCCTGTCTCGTTCTGCGTGACAGGAAGATGGAGATAAGAACAGGATACCTTCGTGTTTCGGTGGATACAAGAGCAGGGGATAGCGATGGCATCAGGCGACGGATGACGATGGCGAGTGGATACCAGCAGCGGCTTGCAGGCAGCGATTCTGGGAGACGGGAATAGCGGTGGACGGCAGCGATGCGTGAAGGGTGTTGGCAGCGATCGTCGAGCGATACCGCCAGGCGGCAGAGATGGCGGCGATGATTTCCACAGTGGGCAAACGGCAGTGGTTGCACAGCAAGAACCAGGTACGTTTCTTCTCTCACTCTGCTGCTGCTCTTTTCTCTCTGCTACTTCTTTACTTTTTTTTTTCACTCTAGGGGGGTATTGAGGGTGTCGCTCTGCTGTCGAGGTGTGGGAGGGATTGATGGGTCGATTAGGGTTTCGGCGAATGGGTTGTCGCGGTAGTGTTGTCAGGGAAGGGATCGGGCAGGGCGAGAGCAGAGAGGATCTAGGGAAGAGCAGCGACGATAATGGTAGGGTTCGTGGGTAGGGCCTGTTTTAGGAAAGATGGGTGTTGTGGATTTGGGTTTTAAGATGATGGCGTGATGGGTTCTGTCAGGGGTGTAGATCTGGGGTGTGAGACGGGTTTGGTTTTTTTCAGTGGTATGAGGCACAGCAGTGAGATGGGGATCTAGCCGGCTGATGATTAGGTTAGTCCGGTGGTAGGCAATTAAGGTTGGGATGGGACGAATTTCTGAAAGGGTTCGGAAAGTTGGAGATGGGGGAAACAACAGACTGGGGTCGGGATGGGTGTCAGGTGGAGATGGAAGGGATAGTGGTGTCTCCGAGCAGTGACCGAAGGGTGACCGAAGCGACGTGGTCTCTGATACCAATCTGATGCAGCCCAAGGGATAGAGCTTGCGTGGAGGTGCCTAAGCACGTATCCAAGGACACTTCGAACCGTCAAGATGACTTCAAACACACACGAGGACACACCTCTGGGAACACCCAATTCTATTAATCAACCAAATTTGAGAATCTCTTCTCTACAATACCATATATATAGTAGAAACAAACTTAATGTGCAAGAAAACCCTACGCTAGTAATGGAAACTTTCCTAATAACGATTTAATTAGAAATCTACTAATAATAATCCTAATCTAATTTGAAGAAGGACTACTGGGGCCCAGACTGCATCAGGAGCCCTTCATTTTTCTTCCTTCTACCTTCTTGAAAGAAGATGTTAGAGCCTTAGAGGCTTGTAGGGCGCGGGCGCTTTGCACCAATTTTAGAACATTAAAACCATAGTTCTAGAAGATCTAAATTGGAGTAAATGAAAATAAAATTTGACCGCCCAATTTATTTAAATTCATTCTAAATAATTAAAACAAATGGATAAATTCATATGAAACTCTCTGCATTCCTTTTTAAGCAATTTTGTTTTCATGTTTCATAAATTTTAAGGTTTTGCAGGACTCTAGTGTGCAACTCAGTCAAACTTAGCCAACTGAGTCAACTCCTTTGGAAACAGAATCAAAGCTAAAGATGGTAGATCCTCACTGCTAAAGTTGGTTGATCTTCCAGAAGGGAAGCATCCAGTTGGCTGCAAGTGGGTACATGGACTCAAATATCACCATGATGGTACAATTGCTCAATGTAAGGCCCACTTGGTAGCTAAGGGCTTTATGCAAGTCTATGCAAAGGCCTATTTACTATTTAGAGATTTACTCCAATAGCCAAAGTCAATCCAGTGCATGTGATTCTCTTTGGTTGTCAATCTTCAGCGGGCTCTCCATAACCTGATGTTAAGAATGCCTCCTACATGAGAATCTACAGGAAACCTCGAGTTTATTCATCAAGGGGAGGAACAGAAATTTTATTGACTGAAGAAAACAACATATGGACTGAAACATTCTCCATGTGCTTCATTTGACAGTTTAGTACTGCTCTTCTTCGGATTAGATTGAATTCAATCTGATCATTCAGGGTTTGTGAGAAGATGATAGGTGTTACAATTCTGAGTGTACGTGCAGATGATATAATTGTGACAGGAGATAATACCTTGGCCATTAAAGAGTTGAAAAAAGAAAATATTTGGATATAGTCGTCATCATCATCATCATCACCATCACCAAAGCTATCCTTACCTTTTGGGTTATATCCTTAGAGCTTAATTAGTTTAAGTGGAGTGAGGTAGCTTTCCCTCAAATATGCTCTATGCTTGTTCCTCTTCAATCTCTTCTTTCAGGTGGGTAGGTTGTATTTGGGGCATATGATTCCCAGGGTTGTATTTACGTATAAATTTATCAATAAAAATATGAGCACGAATTGCAATTAAGTTCATAAGCAACCCACCTCTTCTTTACTATTCTTCCTCTTATACCCCAAACCTAGTAAGAATACAGGACCCTTCACTTATAGCACATATTCATCACTTATAGCACATATTCAAGCAACTAATAACATCATGTTCTATATCTTGCCAATCCTCTCTTCATTGTTTCGCCAATTACTTAACTACTTAATCCCTAATTCTTCTCCTTCTCCTGGGTTAACTGATTCCTTATTCACCATAGGAACACTTGATACATAGAAGAACAAGTTTGAATCTAAATTAAGTTCGGTTTTAGCTTCTCCTTCTCCTGGGTCAACTGATTCCTGATTCACCATAGGAACACTTGGATACATAGAGGAACAAGTTTGAATCTAAATTAAGTTCGATCTTAGTTGTTCTAAAACTGTGGAACAGATGAATCATCCATTCACTTCCTAACCATTCAATGCACGAGTGCAAATTGGGCAGATAACACAATGATATATACATAAGAAGGTCAAACAACAGAAAGGTGTGTTATTGAAGCAATAAATCATAGATATGTAATGTTTCATTTCATGACTGCAAGCTGAAAGACATCAATCGAATATGCAAAATATAATGGGCAGAAAGGATCTGTACCGTCAGCGAGAGGAATCAAGCACTCATAAGAGATCTCAAACTGGAAAGGGTTGAGGAAGGCAGCCGGATTGTCCAACACCGTGACATTTGTGATATTCACTGCACTCATGATCTCAGATCTGATGAAACTGATGCTGCTAGATCAATATCGAAACCTCATTAGATCTCCAAACCCTCATTAAACTCGAAGTTAAAAATTTGATCTGTTTAGACTTTAGAAAAGACCGAAAGGGGTAAACAGAAAACACAAAGAAACAATAAACCATAAAGGGGGGAAAAGCATCCAAATGATTCAAAGAAAAAGAGAACCATGCAAGATATCCAGTGTATGAAAGGAGCATGTCTTTCCTTTAGTTTCTCATTCCAATATAGGGTGACTGTGGTATGAACTGTACTTAAGATTCTCATGCAAACTGAATAACAAAAGTAGTCATCATAAACAGATCATAAAGTATGAATAAATGGATAAAGTTACAAAAGTATATTTTACAAACAATATCATTAAATGTTATTTTACAAACAATATCATTAAATGTTCTTACAATATTGAATTCATTAAAAAAATGTTGTTCAGAGGCCAGTTTGATGGTATCCTCATTGCCTAATCAACACTTCTATACATAAAGAAATGAACACTGCTGCATCGAGAAAAAATAAGCTAACCTTAGAAATAAAGGAATGATCTAATTCATTTTTGGGCATATATAGAATTCAATCCAATTGCCTAATTCCAAAGGAGATTCTTTATGACAAATAGACTACTAACTCTGTCCCAAGGATAGCCCACAGGATGGTAAGAATAATAGTTGAGAGAGAGAAAGAGAACAAAGTAAAGCATTATGAGGAAGCATACAATGACAAAAGCTGACAGCATAGTGGAAGATGCTCACTATTTCGACCTTGAGGTTGTGGGTTCAAGTCATGTTATCTATCAGAAGATATATATATATATATAAAGTGAAGCAGACAATGCAAAGTAACTTTCCAATATTGATAATGTTTAGCATGTTACCTAATTCCTCCCCAGACAGGGCTTCCAGTGTTTCAAATATAATATTTAATATTGGTCAGGTGCAAAATGTTTTTACTACAGAAATAAATGGGACTCTCCACGTTACCAATCATTTTTGTACTATGAAACTTCATTCCTGAGTCTTCGCACTTAACAAAGAACAACGACAAAACCTAAATAGTTGGGAAAAGGTTTCAATGATGATGGTCATGAGGAATAATAACAATAATACCACAATGATATAGGCAAAGATATATTGAGCATCACAATTAGCACATCGTAGCCCAACCATGATACTTCTGCACTAAAGCACACCAATAAAATAATACCTCAAGAACCACAGAATGCAATTAGCAAGGGTCAAAAACCTGAGACTGTTATGCAGAGGACATTAATTTAGGGATGTGGTGCATTAACTGAGCATCTCAAAAGTGAACCTGTCCACCTGACAAAATTTTGAGAGCACTCAGCCATGTAATCCTACAAGGTCAGAAATCAAACATCCCTGCAAATGGTGAATTTGAACCAGAAATACATTTGCTGGCCAGAGAGCTGTCACTTAATGCATTATTGTTACATGAATAATAACCATGACTAATAGGTTCTACCTTCAATTAATCCTAAAGATATAACGAGTACTCACATACCTGAAACATACTAGTCTAATGTAACCAAGTGGATCGCAAGCAATTTTCATATTCATATACACGCGCAAACACATTGTTTTCCTAAGTCTTATAAATAGTGATAGGGTTGTGATTGGTTTAATACCCCCAGCATTTTAAAACCTCGGCTCCCAACTCAGCCAAAATGGGTTGAGTCTACCCATTTTGGCTCCCAAAAAATTATGAATTAAAAAAAATAAAAAACTGTCCCCATGGTGGATTGATCGCGGGGGGGGGGGGGGGGGGGGGGGAGCATGAATGAGCAAACGATAGAGATAGAGAGACAGATGAAGCAGAGAAGAGAAAAGATAATCATTCTGCTTCTTGGACTTCTTGGTAGCCCGCTTAATGATTGGAACTCCCCTTGTCTCGTTGTAAGTGGATCACAATCTCACACCCATGGCATACAAAGAACTGGGCAACGGAAGAAAGTGGTCAAAAAAGAAGAAGAAAAGATTTGACTTCTTCTAGTAGTTGTGTTATTTCAGAATACGAAAGTACTAACCATTAAAGAAAACAGTATGGATACTTCTATAGGTTTTTGACATATTAGAGGGATCTCTCAGGTGATAATGAATAGTAGTTCCTAGGACTAGAATCTCCATAATAGAACAAATAAGTTGCCAGTCTTCTTACATGCTCTGAAGCACCACAAGTCCACAACAAATACTTTGACCAATGGGCATTCAAATCTCACCTTTAAAAGCAATGGTTCTCTTTGTACATTATACTGTTCCTTTTTGGAAATAAAAGGTGTTACAACTTATAAGCAAGATTTAAGGACTCAGCTGAGTTTGAACCGACCCAGCTCAGTTGTAACCAAGTCCGATCAACTCAAACTAGGCCGAGTTTTCAACCACTGTTAATTACTGCACTGGCCAAGCTAGATTAGTTATTTAGGCTGAGAGTGGTGGAAGGATGATAGTTGTCAGAAGAGTGGATGTTAAGTTTTCCTAATTCAAAGAAACCCTAGATTTGTAACACACAAAACACATAAACCAACCAAAAAACGTATGGATTTTCCAAAGTCCATAGATCAATGGATTTGCAACCGAACATGGATTTCCATAAAGGAATAATACACATCTTCATACATGAAAAGGAATCAAAGTAAGTAATCTATTCTTGAAGTTTTCTCAACAAAACATTTTTTAAAATCTAAATAAAACACTAATCAAACCAGAATAAATCCAAATAAAACACGTAACATAGAAGACAACTAAAATTCAAAAATCACAATTAAATTGGCCTAAAATGAACCCATTCTTCAAAATATAACCTTCATCTATTCTACAACTAATAAGAAATATCAGCAAAAATAAAAGGAAAGAATAAATGTGTCCTAAATCAGAAATATCACTAATTTAAAGAAACCCTAGATCCATGAGTTGAACCAGATATGAGGACTCCATTAGTTTGACCAAACACCGAAAGATAATTAAATTAGAGAATCTTTTTTAGAAAATTCATGATGGATGCGACCAATTCAAATGCAGGTTCTTAGCAGTTTCCATTGTTTTTGCTGGGTTTGACCTGGTTTTACCAAATTTGATTTAGCCAAACCAGTAGAGATATCATTACTACTCGAATGGATTCAAGAGACCTGGTCAACCTAATTTTCAGAATTCTGATATGGAAAACATAAGTTAAAAATATAGTCTACATCTGTTCTACAACCAATAAGAAATACTAACAAAAATAAAACCTGGTTTAAAAGATCCATATATACAGTTAATATTTCAGATGGATTCATGAAACCAACCAGATATGAAGAATACACCGGCTCAACCATAATGTCAAAATATGATTAAAAATAGAAAATTTATTTATTTTAAGAAGAATAACGACAGATCCAACCAGTCCAACTGCAGTTTCCACTGTTTGTGTCGCTTCGGACGGGCTCTTAACAATTTTTTTGTTTCAACCAGACCAGCAAAGGTAGATCAAAACAAGGCCTTGCTGTACCAAAAGTTCCATCCTTCAGGTTAATTTTAAAACTTGAAAAGCTAAGAAGCAAATGATGATTGATGACAAATTAAAGAACACCTAAAATAGGGGAAAAACAAAAAGTCCTAGATCAGAAAAAACCCTAATTTAAAGAAGCATAGATAACATTTGAGATGGATTCCTGAATTTGTATATTAGAGGAATCCATTAGACCCATTGAGATTACAGGAGCTCAATAAAGATTAGGGAAACAAAAGGCCATACCTTGATAGGTGGGGGAGGCAACATAGATCTGGGGCTGAGGCAAAGAGAGGCCATGCGAGCAGAAAGAGACCTTGCTGGGTTCAGGCACAGAGAGAGAGAGAGAGAGGGGCATTCCTAGGTAGGGGCAGAAGAGATGAGAGAGAGAGAGATATATATATAGAGAGAGAGAGAGGCCAAGATGAGAGAGAGCATGAGAGAGGCGTTCCTAGGCAGGGGCAGTGAAGATGAGAGAGCGTTGAGGAAGATTCGCGCATTTATGCCTTTTGAAGAAGCGTTTCATTCTTTTATGATACTAATGGGTGTTCCAGAGGGATTAAAAGAGTTTTCTAAAGAAATTGAATGAGAGGTTCAAGGAGAGACTAAGAAGCCATTTGAAAACTCTAGTCTAAGCTAATGAGAGCTAGTTAGATTAGGTCTAAAAGAAATAGCTCTATTTTTTAAGTTCTTATTTACAATTAGAGAGTCTGGTAAAATTCTAAAGAAAAGCTCTTTGGTCCCAATAAAGTGTTTGGTAAACATATAAATAGGAGCTCATTAGAAGATGGCGTAGCACAGGACCCTTGATCGAAAATAGATCAATCTCCTCCTAAGGGATTGATCGAATCCAATCATGGATTCAAGAACTAGGGCACACTCAAGATAATGGAAAACACCATAATTGGAAAACACTGGAAGTCGATCACTAAATTTAAACCAATCAATAAAATAGCTCCTCCATGTTCGAATACCTCATGCAATAATAATAATCACGAACCTTGAAACTTCTAATAAAACCAACACAAATACATTAAATAGAAAGAAAAAAAAAACTTCTGTATCCAGCTGAAAGTAGCATGATCAAGTTGCAAATGTGATCTACATTTAATGTCCCCTTGGTATAATAGAGGGTTTCCCATAAAAACCCCATCTATGAATCTTGAGAGAGAAAAAAAAAAAAACAAAACCACTCAATGGCAGAATCAACAGCGATGGCGATGACCAACTTAAACTGAATTTCAAGGGAAGAAAACCATCCATGTGGAAAACACACATATGGATCTTGGGGTAAAAAACATACACAATCAACTCATCTTAAAAAAAAAAGAACCTGAACTAAAATTCAATCCAAGAAAACCATCCATACAGAATTCAAAGAACAATTTTCCCAACTCCAAGCTCTTTCTTACTCATCCATTTCTCACAAAATTGCAACAAATGAGTATGAGACCGATATGGGGTCGAAGAAAAAAGAAAACCCAGTACATAAAACGACGTAAGCTACACAAAAATTCAAATCTTTCTCTCTTCTCGATCCACACTTGAACAAAATACACAGCAACAGCAAAACAAAACAAAAAGAATCTACCAGGTGAATGGAAACACAACCAAAACACATAAACCTACCACAGATTCCACCGCTATTCCCTCTCGAGATTCCGATTCGCATCCAAAAAAGACCAGGCAAGAAATCCCAGAAACCAGAAACAACAGCTTATAGAGTTGGTGATGAGCAGAGAAATCATAGAAATCTCGTCGACTCTGGGGAAGAAGATGGCGAGGGGAGCATTGCGAGGAGAGATGGAAAAGGTTCGATCTTTCGGCGGTGGTGGTGTTGGTGGTGGTGCTGCTGCTGCTGCTGCTGGAGGGAGTTAGAGAGAGGAGGGTTTTGCAGAGAGATAGAGAGAGAGAGGGTTTTGGGGGAGAGAAGTAAAAGGAAAGAGGGCATTGGCGCCATTTTGAAGGTATGGTGAGGGTATTTTGGGTCCCAACGATTCGTAAATTTTGCAACGTCCGCCTCTTTCCGCTTTTGAAATAAAAAAGGGTGCCCGATTTGAAACTATGGTCCATGGGTCCAATCAATTGAGAAAGTATTTTTTCTTCTCTTTTCTAAACACTTTGAAATGTAAATAGGCCCAATCTCTCCATGTGGTTGCATGAGGAATAAGAGGTCGCTCGTTAATTTCACATATGATGTGAAAATGATTTATATATATGACAATGACTCATATGTAAAACGTAATTTTTTATTTATTATTTTTATATTTATTTAATGTGAATCTAGTTACACTTAGTGGTTGACATGTTTCTCAAAGTTTTTCACTAATTTTGAAAAATCTTTGTTGAATCAAGTGATGAGATTTGTTCTAGTAACCATTATTTGCATTTTTAAAGAGGATCGATGGTTTGGATTGGAAAAAAAAGGTCCATGGAAATTTGAATTGAAGATCAAATAGTTTAAATTTTTTTTGTAAATATCTCATAATCAATGAATCATCGATTGTTGAAATTTGAGCTACTAATTGTTAAAGGCATTTTTGAAGAGCATATACGGTTCCAATCTTTCATTAGAGACTAAAATGATCCAAAAATTTTGAAAAAAAAAACAGACTAAATTTTCAACTCATGAAATGTACAACAGAAATGTGCACGCATCCAACAGTTTATATATATTTTGAACATATTTCAAGTTCTATGTTGAATCAATATGTGAAATTTAACATGGTAGCACAAACTGACCTTTTAAAATAGATGAATGGTTTGGATCGTGGAAAGGTGGCCTCCAAAATTTCAAAAATGGAGATTAATGGTAGGAGTGTTTATTAATATCTCATGATCCAATGACTGAATTTTTTTTCATTGCAGTTTTTGTCATAACTAACATGTTGGACGGTTTGGATCACAATGGGGGGTTCAAAAATTTAAAAAAAAATAAAAGGGAGTGATGGGCGTAAAAACACTGTTGCACCGCAAAAGCAAAGAAGGTGTGAATCCATTTCAAACCTCAAGTGTAAAACTGAAAGGGATTTTTTGCGTACATTTTACACATCAAAATCACATTAAATTTGTACATCACGCGTGTAAAAGTTGTAAACAAAAATAAATTGTGTGATATCATTACACATGTGGGATATTTACATATATGTAAATGGGGTGAAACAAACGACCCCAATAGATTAAAGATTCAAAGATCGGCATGCCCTTTTCTTTGCCAACAAAGATAAGTTCATTTTTAAGGTACATTTATGTACTGGCGGTCCATTTTCCATCTATTTTTCTTATTTGATGTAGGTTTGCGCTCCCAAATAAACGTTCTTAGTGGATTGATTTTTGCAACATGGAAAGAGAAAACAAAGAAAGATAGAAGGGAAGTAAGACATGTGCATATTTGTTTGAAAGTGCAGATATGAGAAGTAGGTGGAGGGAATGTTGGTGGTGAGCAGAATACCCTTGTGGAATAGAGGAGGGGAAGGGGAAGGAATTTTCATACTAGGCTAGTTGGTAAGGCAAGTTGATGTAAATTTTAATTCAATAAATCGAAAATGTATGGTTGTTAGTGAGTAGACAGAGGTAA
The DNA here is from genome assembly GCA_037013555.1 of Sextonia rubra. Taxonomy (NCBI): domain Eukaryota; kingdom Viridiplantae; phylum Streptophyta; class Magnoliopsida; order Laurales; family Lauraceae; genus Sextonia; species Sextonia rubra. The sequence continues at coordinate 7,519,832 of JASUAD010000007.1, read as the reverse complement.
GAATGGGTTGAACCCACACAGAACCAAACAGAATAATACTAAAAAACTAAATTTAAATTGAAAACTAGCAATCAAGCAATTTTAATGGATTTAAAATTAAAAAAAAACCAACTAGTGCATGTTAAATTAAATGAAATCAGATGTATGCAATGTCAAAGCATCAAGAATTCACTAAGCATCAAATCATTTAGTTTATTAAATCATTCAAACTTTGTCGCAAAATATAACTCTAATATGGAAGATGTTTCTTTGCAAAATCTTTTTTAATTGGAACAAAACTTCAATTAGCCAATGCTTCATTCACTTCAATATGTAACAAAAATCTTAAGCATTAACTATTAAAATAAGCATAACCCGCTAGTTCTAAGCACAGCTTATCAAATCTAAGCATACATAATCAAAGCTTTTTTATTTTTCAAAAATCAAAAAACCAAAGTAACGCTCATTAGCACGAAGACAAGTCTATTATTCTTTTAAAAAAATTCATAGAAGAGACAAAAAGAAAAAAAAAGGGAACATCAATCATTAAACTAAAATAGAAAGTTACCTAACTTCATCCCTTGCTCCAATCAAAAACTCAACATGCTATTGCAAAGAACTACAACTTGATTTTTATTAATAACATAATCTTTACAATAATCTCTCCCAATGACTCTCTTTCTAAAATCATAGTTTATTGAATAAAGCTCAAAAATACATTTAAAAAAAATAAGGAAATTACGAAAAAAGATAAATGATGATGATAGGGGAGAGAGAGTGGAGAGGAGGGAAAGTGTGGGATGTCCAAGGAATGTATCGGACATCCCACCCCCTTATGTTGTGATGTGAACTTTCTATTGTGGATGAGATCTTCTGCAGTTGTGACTTGGTGGCCAACTTAGAGATAATCTGAATTGCTTTGGCTTCTTAGGGATAGAGTCCTGGTCAGAGAAAAAGAGTTCTCTTTTTTTGTCTTCAGATGTGATCCCTACATAATATGTGGCAAAAATAATTCTCAGTGGTGTGTATCTTTAGAGATTGCATGTGGTGGGACTCGAAACTGTGTAGTTGGCTAGTAAGGGCCACAAAAATACAAAGCGTAGGAGGTGGGACCCATGTTGGACATCCCCCCCCCCCCCCCCCCCCCCTCCTCTATTGGGATTCTTCTTATGTTTAAAATTTTCAAATTCTCTTTCAAATTGGAAATGGTTAAGGAGTCATGATGTAACTGAAATTTCTCCAAAAAGAGTCCTAATCTAACATGGAATCAAAAAATGATGCTGAGAATTGCATGATTTTGCTTGAATTTCTGATTTAGAAGTGAAGTTCATTAAAAAAAATGATGAAATTATGTGAAAACAGTACATTTTATCCAATTAAATCCATAATTTTATATAAAGTGTTGCGTTTATGATGCAAATTTATGGACTTATCATGAGTCAATAACTTATGCGGGAATGATGTATGGTGGCAACCGGCTGTGTACTCACTATGGTCCCTAAAAGTGAGCGACTCAATTGGTTGGAGTTCTTGAAAGGTATTTGCCTAGGTACAACCTTTTTAAATTATAAGAATATATAGCTATTTATAAGAGCTTTCAACATTCCCCCTTTTCTGCAAACTGGTAGAGCTCATATGGGGTTATTTTAACCAAGGGTAGTGCGAGAGATTGAAATATCTAGGCTAGACTTATCTCTGTGCAATATTTCAAGTTAATTAGATCATCATAACTCCTTTATCCATGATTAAGTTTAACGGCTTTAGAAGTCATTCATTTTTTTTCTCAGATTTTAACCAAACAATGACCAGCACTTGAATAGATGTCAAACCCGAGACTTGTGACATTCAAGGGTTAGTGCATGTGAGGAGTTGAATGGCTCATGAGGGTCCCACATGCCTAAATATGCACAACTCAATTGCATAAAATCCATACAATCTCATATGAAAATCATGTAAGAATGTATAAAAAGAAACCAACACAAGAATCCCATAGCTTCTTTTTAAGTATAAAATATCATTCCAATAAAACAAAAAAATAATACAACTCAGGAAATAGTATCACATTTAACATTTACAACTATCTCAATATAGGGAGGCACCTCTTCTAACCAAAACTTATCTACCTCATGCAAAGCCCATTTCTTGCTAAAATATGGGCCGCCATGTTAGCTTCCCTTCTTATATATCTAACACTACAACGTCTAAAGGTCTTGAGCCTTTCTTTTGCCTCCTAAATAAGTTGACCATACTTTGACCTCACCAGCTTATTTGATTCTATGGCTTTTACTATAACCAATGCATTTGCTTCCAGCGTGATATCCCAAAAGCCCAAATCAACATACAGTTGGACGGCCTCTATAAGAGCAATCGCTTCAACTATTGTAGGATCGGTAAGTATACAAGCTTTACTTAAGTGACTCGTAGCAAGGACAAGACCCGATGAGTCTCGGACAACTACACCCACTCCAAGTCTGTTTAGATGCTTTGTAAGAGCTCAATCCCAGTTTACTTTATAGGTAGTAGAATAGGTTTATACCTTAGACAATGGTAAGTAGGGCTATGGATCTAATTGTTTTCCTTCATTGCAATGATTGAAAATTTCGAAGTTGAGACTTGATAGCCTTAGCTCTCTTATATGGATTTTGCATTTCCCCGTGATGCATCAATTGATTCATTCAAAACCAAATGCTCCTTGCTAATATAACTGATTCTTCCATTTCCTTTGTGCTCAATAACATCATCAAGTGGGTTAATATCTCCCTAAAATCCAGATTTAAGAAAAAACAGTTTTGTATCTTCCTACAAGCTTCCATCCAAAGGTCAGATACAATAGGGTATTCCCATAAAGCATGAGATATGTTCTCATCAACCAATCGCACATGGGACAACTACTATCATCCACAACTTGCCTCTTCTTCATGTTTTCTTTAGTGGGAAGCACATTGTTACATGCTCTCGAAACAAACATTTTTTACGGCATTTGGCACTTGGAGTTTCCAAGCAAACTCCCACATTTTATCTTTATCCCTTCTATTAGAACATTCCCCATTAGTAAGCTATACTTTTTCCATCTATATGTGATAAGCACTCTAAACAAAAAAATCTCCATTCGCTGTTCCTCTCCAAATAAGTACATCTTAAATCTTATAACTACATAGAGGGATTTGGGAAATTACCTTAACTTCCTTCTTAGAGAAAATCTTTTTAAGAAAGCTTGTATTCCACCAATTGGGTTGAGGGTTAACTAGCTCTGATACTGTTGCATTATCTGGTAAAATATGTCAAGGAAATAGCACTATATAGGTAGATGCACTGGGCAATCATTTGTTCTTCCATATTTTAGTTTTAGTTCCATCACTGACTCTCCAAATTAGACCGTCCCTTAATAAATCTCTTGCTAAACATATGCTTATCCAAGCAAAGGAGGGTTGATTCCCAATTCTTGCATCTGGGAAATTACCCAAAGGAAAATACTTCTCCTTTATAATATGTGCAAAGCATTTGGGTACTGTAGAAGGTGCCACCCTTATTTTGCTAAAAGTGCTGTATTAAAGATCTCCAAGTCTCTTAACCTAGTCCACCTTTAGATTTAGAGGCTCTCATTTTCTTCTATCTCATCCATTGAATCTTTTTATCTTTTTTCCTTGTGACCCCACCAAAATTTTTGTATGATTTTATTGATGTCATTGCATATTTTTTTGGGAGTTTGAAAACACTCATGCTATATACGGGGATTGTTTGGATAACTGTTTTCAAGAGAACTTCTTTCCCAGCATGAGAGTGCCAATTTCCCTATGATTCGCTATTTAATGCTTTGAATGCCTGATATTTTGATTAGTCAATATAATCACACATGCATGCCCAACTAAATCCTTGTAGCTATGAATAAGAAAAATAAGAGGTCCAACTCGACATCGTTGATGCTGGATTCGGATCCAGATCCAACGCAACGCTTTGTTGGAACCGGATCGAGATCCACCATGGCTCTCCCTGGATCCGGCCTGTTTGTATGCATGCCTGCTTCCGTTAAAATGCACCCTTTTCTCGACTCACTGCAAAAAGAGCGACTTGCTGCCAATTGGGGTTGATCTTCTCGTTTGAATCCCTTGGCTTTCTTGGGGTTGCTTGGAAGAATTCAAGACATGGGTTTGAACATTGGAGGAGAAGTAGAGAAGATCAACGGGAAGGATCTCAGCTACCAACAGTTCGTGGAGAGGTATCTCGAGAAGAATCAACCCGTTGTGTTAACTGGGTTGATGAACGATTGGAGGGCTTCCAAGGACTGGGTCACCCCTAATGGTGACCCAAACCTCTCTTTCTTCTCTGCCCATTTTGGCAAATCCAGAGTTCAGGTACTTCCCTATTCCACCCCACAAACAAGAACCAAAAAAAAAAAGGAAAAAAGATGGGGTCTTTCTCATTATCCTCTGCTTTTGCATTAGAATACATAGGAATTGAATACATGGGTAGTTAAAAATGAAGTTTAAAGGTGATTTTCCCCCAAAAAAAGAAAAAAAAAAGAAGGGGTCTTCTCCTTCTCCTCTGCTCTTGCATTATAATACATATGAATTGAATACATGGGTAGTTAAAAATGAAGATTAAAGGTGATTTTCCAAAAGAAAATTGGAAAAAAAAAAGATGGGGTCTTACTCCTCTGCTTTTGCATTAGAATACATAGGAATTGAATGCATGGGTAATTAAAAAGGAAGTTTAAAAGGTGATTTTCCAAGAAATGAACATTAAATAACATTCTCTTTTAGTCAAATATAATCAAAAGAAGATTCTATTTGATGCTTATTTTTGAAAATTTCACTTTGATATTCATTTTCAACCATCTTATATATTCAATTCAAATGTGTTTCAATGCAACCAAAAAGGGCCGAAGCTGTTATGTTAGCCTGTTAATTCTTTAGTTGGTCAGTCACAGTTGTTCTCTTATTCTATTGCATCTATCTTTAGCTCGAGCTATATAAGCCAATTTTACCATCAAAAGGAATCTCCTTCTACTTCGGTATAAAGATGGCCAAATCAAAGCCATTCTATTTTAATATCACTTGCTTAATCCGCAATCTCTATATCTGTCTCAGGTTGCTGAGTGTGGTAGTAGAGAATTCACTGACCAAAAGAGAGTAGAAATGTCCGTTTCAGAGTTCATTGGCCATTGGCATGAGCTTTTTGTGGGAAAGGGCTGCAACAAGTCAAGTCACGAGGAAGAACAACAACCATTGCTATATTTAAAGGATTGGCATTTTGTAAAGGTGCTTTTGGAATAGGTTGATGCCTGCATTTGCACCTTATATTTTTCTATTAACAATTTGGTTCATGTGATGTTTGGACCATCTAATGCTCTTTATAGTATCTATTTATCTCTTCTTTTTGTTATTACATCATGCTACATTTGCGAGGCTCAAATAATTTAATGCTCATCCACACATGTTAATGTGAGAATATGTGTGTAATAAGCGGGACGTGGGCTCCTTATTGATAGGATGAGGCTAAGATGATGACGACAATGACGATGCATATATGTATATTTTTACTACAGTCCATATCATATGACATATAATAATGACGTTTCTATATATGCACATGATGACAATGTACACATGCGAGAAGAGCCTATAACACATTTAGAAAGTGCTCATTGTTGCAACCACGAGGTTGTGGGCCTGTGAGCGCACATGCGCATGTACACAAACAAATGATCACATAATACCTTGTTGCACATGTGCTGCTTTTTTGGGGCCCACCTTGGGTGATCCAAACCACTCATTAATCCTCAAGCCACATGAATTGTCTCATACAAAAGTTTCACTTAAATGAGTGGCTTTCATCTAATAATGTACATGATCTGTTCTAATAATGTTTTTGGCTTGAAAATGCCGCAATGATTATTTTTTTATGCTCTCATGTTTTATTTTGTGATTACTTGCAAATTGGGGCTCACGAAGGCATTGCCAAAATATGCCAGTCTTGGTTTCTTGTCATCTCAGTTGTTTTACTCATTTCCATTCACTCTTTTATCTGGTTCTCAGGAGTACCCTGAATATGTGGCATATTCAACTCCACTATTTTTCATTGATGATTGGCTCAACCTATATCTTGACAATCTTCCTATGCATGTGGGCCCCGACATTTGTCATGATCAAAATGAATTAAATTGCTCAGATTATTGCTTTGTCTACATGGGAGCAAAAGGTAAATGTGCTAGGTTGAATTTCTGATTGATTCATTGTCTATCAAGTTCAGCTTAAGTCTTTGTACTTTTGAGAGATCGATTAAAAAAAAAAAACATTATTGAATAAAATCCAGATGCACAAGTCAATTTGATTGAGGTCCATGGTTTCGTGATTCAGATTCCAGCCATTCACCAATTATCCCCATTGTTGGTGGTGGATGCCTCAAACATCTCCCGGATTAGAAGGTACTAAGCATTTGGTTAATGATTCAGATTGAAGGTGAAAATAAATACACCAATGGCCTGGAAATGGTCTGATATTGAATAACTAGGATCTTCTGCTCAAGGCAGGCCTATCAGATCAATATCCTGGACCACCAAGCCCACCTGCATGGGATGCACGTATCAGGAACCTGATAATACCTATGTAAATTTTCATGGTATGAATCTTGTTTTGCTCATATTATCAAGTGATTTCATTTACTACTGTGCAGGCACTTGGACTCCCCTTCATGCTGATGTTTTCAGGTCCTATAGCTGGTCTGCAAATGTGTGCGGCAAGAAAAAATGGCATTTTTTATCGCCTTCACAATGCCACCTCTTGTTTGACATGTAAGCAAAAATTATCTCTTATCATCATGTTTTAAAGGTTTGCTCACTCCTTCAGGCTCAGTGCTATAGAGCTGAGTCCATACCTCCTTATGGGTTTTCCTGTAGGACTTAGCTGACTTCTACTGGTACCAAATACTGATCGAGTGTTTTGAGTCAGCACCGTACCAACTAAGGCTGAGGTGTTTCTTTCCCTACATTCATGTTGTGAAGACGTGGTTGGTTATTGAGGACCTTTTACACTAAGTTTGAAGAACAAAACCACATTTGTGGAGTATCCAAACACTCAAAATTTGGAGATAACTGCTCATCAAAAAAATTGGATATGGTTATTTATCTATTTATTTATTTTTCTTTTGTAGGTTTGCTTTTAGTTTGTTCCTTCCATCCCTGTTTCAAAATTTCAATCGCATGCTGGGAATTGGGATTCTAAACTTTCAAAATTAGTGGTTTCCATGTTTAAGAATTAAGATACTTCAAAACATATAGATATATTTCCATTTAAAAAGGATTTTTACTCAAAAGGTAAGCTAAAAAGGAGTAACAAACAAACATGGCTGCCTATAACTACTAAAATTTTTATCAATCATAATTTTCGTTTCTGCTGGTAAATGCTCATGCATCCACCACACACATGCCACCCATGTCCCTAACCAACATTGTAGGAGTCTTCAAATCTGTTATTATAAGACATTATTTTCTCATGATATATATTTTGGTTATGGGTGCGACTTTGTTGGACTTCTAAGTCTTGTGTGATGAGGCCTAGTGGTCTTGACTTGAGGGTGACTGATTTGCTGATCCAAGTTTCAAAACCTTAACCAATATTTGGAGGATGGGGAAATAATAAAATCCTGAAGGTCAACCTTGAAAGGACTAATTTTACAGGTTCTATTTGGTACTCTAATATATACCTTTTAGTCATTGGCATAAATTAGGGAAGGTGCTCATTGCTGCTGCCGGAGAGTTGTAGGTTTGAATCAAGTTACCTTTACCGTTCAGATGAATTAAAGTTGCAGGTTTGAAATGAGTAACCTTTCAAACAAGAGAGAGATAGAGATAGAGAGAGTAATTAAGTTAAATGAAGGTGTTGCTTAAATAAGTGTGCATGCTAGCATATGTGTTATTAAATTTCCTCTGCTTAACCAATCCGACCAAAACCTCCCGGCGTTAGTAGAAGAAGCGAAAATACTTTTCAACCCCCCCCCCCCCCCCCCCCCCACAACAAACAGACATACACAAAAACTCCTCAGGTGGAAACCGATTGGCACATATTTCTTAATACATTTTAGTAGCGAGTCATTCCTCTTGGGATTGGAACTCACCATTGGTTGTCTTTGATACCATAATAAATTTCCTTTGCTAACCAAACCTACCAAAACCTCGAGGCATTAGTAGCATAGTTGTCAATTCCGTTTTGGTTACTATTCCGGTTTGACCCTGTAGTGGAACGATTAAGCATTCTGGCTAGTTCCGGTATTCCGTTCCAGAAAAGAAGCACTTGAAAATGGAAAAAACATCTAAAAGAATACCTATGTTTGAACAAATAGTTGAATGCTAAAATAATACTAAAAAAGCATACTTACATCTCTCAAATTAAACTAAACTTAACAATTGATCATTTTCAAATTTTTACCACATAAATGGAAGTATGAAACCTTGCTGGAATGGGTATGGAATGGACTGGAACTGGCTGGAATTGGGATCGAAAACTCCTAGGGTGGCATCTCGTTTTGCCCAAGGCCAATTCCGGAACGTTTTGGCCAATTCCAACCAAAATGGAAGGGAATTGACAGCATTATTTTGTTTCTTTAAATTTTGTATAACTACTCTGCCCTCCTAATTAAAGCAGCATGGGGAAGAAGAATAACCAACGGGCTGATCTCCAAGCCAAAAGGCTTAAGGTTATGATGTCTAGGTGCCTCACTAAGACAATAAATCAACTCTCAATTGAGAAGTAAACTCAAATTCTTATTCAATATCGATGTTCTGTCCCATGAGAAGGGTTTACATCTTGTCTATAGTTAAGCTATTATCTAACTAAGGAAACAACCCTAATTAAAATAAAAATCTAAAGCAAATAAGATTCCCTAACATAAAGCTTTCTAATTATTCTTAAACTTATCCTAAGATTCAGCTACTGTTAAAATATAAACTGCTTATGGATTTGAAGCTCTTATCTTTATGGGCTTGGGCCCAATGGGCGAGCCAATCATGGATTTGGTCTCCATCGGTTCTCCTCCTCTTGGAGGAGAACTCGTCCTCGAGTTCGGTCAATATCCACCTGGGTCGAAAATCATTCGAACAAACTTCCGAATCGCTTGTTGAGCTTGATGTTGAGGACATGACTTGAAAGTAGGATTGGATTTTCTCTTCCACTCAAAAGTAGGTTGGAGGTGTTGCTATGTTTGATGACTGTATGTATCTTGAGGTGTGATATGACCATGAGTTGCTTCAATTGTGTACTTTGGACGCATAATCTTTGATTGGTAATGGTTGATCTCTGACGATGAAATCTATGTGGGAAACTTTAAAAGATAAATCGTCTTGGGAAACTAATGGAACAATTGATTTGTCGTCCGATGTTGCGATCAGATCCATTAGATGAGAAATGTCCGCTTGTACTTTTTCTCGCTTTACCACTTGTTTTTGTAAATCAGCATTGTCCCTAGAAAGAGGTTTATCTTCTTCTTCTTGAAGTGTAGATGAAGCATGACCCATGTTGGAAGTTTTGCAACTTATTCCATTTGAAGTTGTCACAAAATCATTCTTGTCTTAAATGTGCTTGTCAATATCACCCTCGGATTTTGTTTATTCTCGTTGTTCGCCTTTTGACTCTTCAAATGACGGTGATGAGGTAGATGAAGAGGTTGCTGGTTGTAATGGAATAAGGTCAATGTATCGTCCCTTCCAAGAAAAGAAATAGATTTTTTCTCTTTGTCATGTTGCATTTTCTGATTAAGAAGCCATGGTTGTCCCAAAAGAGTATGAGTGATATTCATAGGAATTTCATTACACCAAATTTTATCTTCATATACGCCAATTTTGAGAGATACCAGACATCTGTGAGTCACAGTAATGATAGAATTATTAGACCATTCAACTTTGTAAGGCTTCGGGAGAGTCTCTGTAGGCTAATTGAGTTTGTCCATAATTGCTTGTGCCACAAAATTGATAGCACTGTCATGATCAATAACCAGATTGACGAACTTGTCTTCACACTATACTCGTGCCCTAAATATCTAAATCTGCTTCCACTCTTCTTTTTCCTCTTCATTGGTGGTGGGAAGTCTGCGAATGACAAGTGTGTGGTTATCTTTTGTTACAAAATTGGCAAAATTTATTTGTTGTGGAGAATTTTCTTTTTGAGATCCAACTTGTTGCAAGTGGGACCGTCGAAGTATGTGCTCAACACAAATAGCTTCCTTGTATGCTTCATGAACATTGTTGTAGGGTTTATCTTCTCGAGAATGGTTGACTTCAAGCCTCTGATATAACGAACTAAATCATGTGTTTCATTCTCCTCTAATTCACATATATCTTGCAACTATCGAAATTGACGGTATATTTATCAACTTTCAATTCTTCTTGCTTCAAATTAAGAAATTGCTCAAAGTAAAATTTATTCTCAAAATACCATTCTCCATATTTGTATTGATACAAATATCTTTGAATTCCAATTGAATGTCCAAATATTCTCATGATGACTTGGCTTCAAAAATATCAAAATTTAATTGCCTTTAAAGGATGGACGGAGCTGGTGTGTAGATCTTGATGAGTAATATACTGGCGAAGATGAGTCTTTGCTCGAAGATCAAATGGCCAAGAGATCACTCTTTTGAGACTCAATGGGTGAGATCAATCAACCCAAAAAAAAAAAAAAGACTAGATTGTGCTTTTGTTAGTTACGGCTTGGCTTGTGGCGGGGCCTACTTGTAAAATTTTTTTTCCTCAGAGGTCAAACCTGACATAAGTGAGACCCAAAAGATGGGATGGACTATTGTCACTTGACACAGGCTGCTTGAGCACGAGCCTGACCTGAAAAGAAAGAAAAGGGGATTTCATGACCCATTTTTTGGCTTCTATATGGACTTGTGGGCTCGGGTCCGACCTGCAGGTCAGCCTAAGAGGTGGGCTTGGCTGTGGCACGTGAAGGAAATCACATGCCTGGCTTCCCCAAATCTCTATGCAGAAGGGTTTTTTGAAAACCCTTCTCTACTTTTCATCTTTTGCTAGATTCGGGAGAAAAGAGGGTGGAGAGCAAGAGCAGCGGTTCTCGAGGAGAGGGCGTTGACTGGCGAGGGTGGTGGGGATGACTGAGTAGCGGTTGTGCATGGAGGGGCAGTTGCTATGCGTGCGATGGAGGTGGCGGTTTTCAGCGATAGTGCAGGTGGGGATCCAATCGTCGGTGCATTGTGTGCCCTTTAACTTTGATCTCTTTTCTCTGTTCTCTATTCTTTGCATTTCTCTCTTTCTCTTTTTCTTTATTATTATTATTATGGAGAATCTTTATACGCATTCGTCCCTCACCATTTTTTTTTTGTGAGAACTCCAAGTGGGGCCCATCTATCACTTAATCCAAACCTTGCAACACACATGGGACCCCATGATAGCAGCTCGCGCCAACTTTCCGTCGGATCCGAATTTATTGGACCATTAGATCGACTATACACTAATCCGAACGGAATGAATTTGTGAGCCATGGATGAAGGGGTTAGGGATATGTGATTGGGACCAAATTTGATATGTAGGGTGTTTTTACATTTTACATAGATCTTTCCAACCCTTTAGTCTCATCCCTTGGTGGGGTCCACAGTGGGCCCTACTAAAGAGTGTGTACAAAGAGTCCGTGAGGGACGTATGCACAGGAAAAGGCCCCTATTATTATTTATCTATATTTTGGTAATGGGGTTTGGAAGGGGAAAAGGAGTTGGGTCTGGATTTGGTTCAGGGTGAGAGTAGGGTTTACAATTTGGGTTAGGTTTGTGTAGGACGATGGACTCTTGATGGTTTGTGAGGGGTTTCAGGAAGTGGATTTTTGGAGAGGCCTTGAAGTCGGGATGTGTTGCTGTAGTGTCTGTTGGGTTGTGGGGATGGAATTGGGGTTTGGTGGAGGTGGTTGTAACCTTGTAGGGTAGGATGGGTTCGGTGAGGTGGGAAGGGCAATGGGTATTTGAGGGTGGTGGGTTGGTTTGGGTTCAGTGACTGAGGGATAGGTTCGGCTAAAGGGGTTTTGGTTTTGGGTGGGTTACGGTGGTGGTAAGGGTGGTGAATGGTGATGATGATGGGATGATGTGGGTGTTGATGATGATGGGATGATAGTGATCAATGGATGCTGAAAGATGAGGATCGATGGATGCAAATGGTGGTGATGATTATAAATGGATGGAAGATGATGAAATACGGAGATGGGGTACCCGGTTTACCTTGGATTGGCAATTGAAGTGGTGATTTGAGATTTGATTTTCTTTTTGATATCAATTGAAGCAGTATGGGGAAGAAGAATAGCCAATGGGCTAATCTCCAAACCAAACGGTTAAGGTTAAGATTTCTAGGTGCCTCACCGAAGACAACAAGTCAACTCTCAATTGAGAAACAAACTCAAACTCTTATTCAATATCAATGTTCTGTCCTATGAAAAGGGATTGCATCTTATTTATAGCTAAGGAAACAATCCTAATTAAAATAAAAATCTAAAGCAAATAAGATTCCCTTACATAAAGCTTTCTAATTATTCTCAAACTTATCCTAAGATTCAGCTACTATTAAAATATGAGCTACTACTGGATTTAAAGATCTTCTCTTTCTGGGCTTGGGCCCAATGGGTTGGTCAATCCTGGATTTGGCCTGCATCACTAATCTACCCTAAATATATATATATTTTTCTAAGGGTGTGTTTGTGCAATGAGAAGAATCCTTGGTACAGGCAAAATTAATATTGATTTTCCATGCGGCCCCTTTTTCGGTTGTTTGGTGCTATGCATTTTCCATACGGAAAAGTTAAAAAAAGGGAAAAAAAAGATGAACAAAATTTTCCCAATGGAGAGAAATTTGGTTTCCTACGTTATTTGTAGGAATGCATTCTCTGCGTGAACACACCCTTAAGGGTGTAACCCCTAGATTCCTCCCTATTCCAACCATTAATCCTTGCTACTTTTGCCTCTCGTAGGAGGACTTTTGTGTTTGCTAGCAGCTATGCTGGCTTGGTAGACCATATAAATATCCTTTGAAATTTATCATCCCATGGATGTTTCAATTGTGTTCAGAACATAGGGTTGTTCTTATCCCATGTCAACATTCTGTTGGAGACAATGCTGGTCTAGCAAGTTTCCCTAATCCTTTGTTCTCCACTGTACAGGAACTAACACACAAGTCCACATGCCAACAGTCATGTTTTTTCAAATGAGCAACTAAATCATGAGACTCAAGGTTCCAACCTGCTCATCGCTGCACCTGAATGTTGAATGTGGACTATTTGCTACTTCTTTAACCATGCATTTGTCTTTTATGTGTGTGACCAACCTAATGAGTAGACTAGCCTGATTATTGGATCAGTGAATCTACATGGCTCCCCTTCCAGAGGAGCAGCTTGGATCTTGTACTCAAATTGTTATGAGCACCATGTAGGTTGTGCATGTTGGATATCCAAGTCGCCGATTAAGCCTGCCCTTACTGCCCTTTTATAATTCATGCAGGAACATGAAAACTTCAGTCTATGATATTTTTGACGATGTTTCTGATACTAAGTTTCCAGGCTTTACGAAGGTAATACCTCTATTTGATTTCTAGTGCCCCCTGCCCCCGCAACCCCTCTTTTTTTTTTTTTTGTCTGTACCTTCTCTTTCTAGCTGCTGATGGCCTAACATTTGCAGACCATTTGGCTGGAATGCACTCAAGAACAAAATGAAATTATTTTTGTGCCAAGTGGCTGGTATCATCAAGTTCTTAATATGGTATTCTTCTAAGCCTTGAATGAGTGCTTACTGATAGTACTAGCAGAAATTTCTGTGACCAAAAATAAAAAACAAAAATTCGTCTATCATTGTTGTTATGCTTTGTAATTTTTTCTCAACTGTACCATGGCACTCTCTTTCAAGTAATGCTTTTGCATGGCCTTGCTAATTCTTTTTTAACTTTTCTTGAATTGGGTTTTTTGACACCAAGATGGTTATCAACATAGCAAATGCATTTTTGGCCTTTGTCAATGATTTATTGTAAATTTGTTTTGAAGTGTTCTACAAAGTGTGACTCATAGCAAATATCCATGCCAATTTATATTTATTATATTGAAGTCTCCCTCTCCCTAAGTGATGTGTTGCGATTGAACCTGGTTGTAGTGACTTGGGTGAGCAAGAGCTGGTTAGAATGTAGACTAGAGACAGTTCATCAATCACGTAAATATGCTGCTAAAAGTAAGCAAAGATTCTCATCGCCACAGGATATATTATAGTTAGAATCTTTGATTTATGTACTTTGATAGGGAAGAGAGCTTGGAGTTAGTTGATGTAATGTAGTGAAGGACGATTTATATAGCCTTCCCAATAGAGATAAGTGGAAAATGACTTTAAACTTTTAATTCATGAGAGTGTAATTCTAGAAATGGCATCAGCATTGTAGTTGGAGCTTTAAAGGGGAAGATTGTAGAGGTTAGGAGAAAGAACCCTATGATAATAATGGTTAAGCTTGTGTTGGATATAATACCTCTAAATGTTGTTAGTGCCTATGCATTACAAACAGAACTAAATGGAGGTGATAAAAAGGAACTTTTGGGCTCGATGTATCAGTTCTTACAAGATATCCGTCTCGGGAATAGGGAGACTTAAGTGGTTAAGTTGGGAAGGAAAGAGGTGTATGACACAATATGTGGAGGATACTAGTTTTTGCAAATAACATTATATTGATATGGGAGAAGCTATCCTTGACTTTGCAGTGGCTTTTGATCAGCAATAACTAATACGTACTTGGAGAAGAAAGATGAACACCTTGCGACATTTAAGAGTGGATCAAATTGGACAAAAATACTTGTCTTTCTACTTAGACGTAGAGAATGGTCAATCTAGAAGGATTTTGAAGTCAACTCTGAAAGAATCTAATAAGACCACATAGGTTATGGGTTTTGGATAAATGTTGTTAAAGAGTAAAATACCCATATGGGACTAAAGGAGTTGTTCAAGAATAAGGTGGTGCAATTTGAAAGGGGAAGTATTAATAGTATTCAAAGAAAAATCATGGAGTCAAGGCATTCAAATTAGCCTGTGAATCCCATTAAAGTCGGAGAATAAAATGCTCACCATGACTGCGATTTCCAGCCATGGTAAAGAGATGTAGGATTTAGAAACTTGTTCTTATCTTCAATTGTGTACCTTTGCTTGCTTGATTGCTTTTAAGTTGCGTATTTGTGTACCTTTGCTTGCTTGCTTCTAAGTTGCTTATGTATTTCATTGCCATCCTTTTTCTGAGCTTTTGAATATAGTTAATCCCAAAATCTATATCACATTATAGAATTACGAGTTCTTATCTTTTGACATCTATTGCCTGGTAAATTGATTATTACTTTGTCTTGGATAGGTAGATTATTTCTTAATGCTTAGAAAAAGGCTGCAATATTTTTGTTTATTTTCATCTATTTGCACCAATGTGGTGTGTGTTAATGATTTCCAAAACAGCTGTCACTATAATAATATCATTTTCCTGCTATTCATGTCCATGTCAGGTGATAGCCCAATTTGTTGAATGTGAATGTCCATCTGATTGGATCCATTCTGGATGGTCTATCCTTGAAAATGTGCAACCTTTGGTAATTTTAAATTACCAACTGTGATGCAAACCCTAGGGTTAGGGTTTGTGTGGAAGTGCTAAAGCACAATGAAGGTGCCAAAGCACATGTTTGCAGACACTGATAGGTCTCCGTAGAGACAATACACAAGGACACCTAAAAGGGAAAACCCAATTCTTTTTTTATTGATTCTCTGAATAATACTCTCTGCAATACCATAAAAATAAGGAGAGAACTATGGGACCAAGACTCCTAAACTAGGAAACTATCCTAATTACAACTCTTTCATAAAATTAGAAATCTAATGACAAAAATTAGGGAAATAAAATAATTCCTAAACTATCTTGGCCCCTTGTGTGGCCCCTAGGTCAATCATGTATCAAACTGGTTGCAATTTGGTCAGTGCAAGTGCACAACACACTTACTAAGAAAGGTGCACCGACAGTATTTGTCACCACCCGAGCCCAGGAGTTCGGGAGTTAGCAAAAGCCAAACCGATGACACACGTACTCCCGTGCCTGTACACGTAGACTTAGTCTAAATGCACACGCACAAGGGAAGGTTCACACGTGCCAAACATGTACGCGGAAGCTGTAGATATCAAAACATCACACTAAACAATGTAAGAAGAGAATACGAAAACAGAACTGACAAATATCGAGACAGGTTTACAAATGAAACAAAATACACATGTACAAATCATGATAAGCTCCAAGCGTGACAACGAGCTCAATGAAAGACACGTGTTGACATCAAGATGATGTGAAAATGACCATGTCTTAGAAAAGCTAAAATTACAAAAAAGGGCTTGGTCTACCTAATTCAGGTCAAACGCAACCCAACTACCTATCCATGAGCCGCAACGAAATCAAAACAAAAGCAAAACACAATTTACAACTAAAGCAACATTAATTAGTCACTAAACGAGGTTAAGCTGGGTTGGAGTGTTACAGTATTGGCACCGTTTTTTGAGGCATGATGTGTATTGGGGATGGTATGAATATTATATGGGCTCCACCAGAGGTACTAGGATCATAGAATGATAAGCTCTCTATGTATTGTTCCATGAACAGATTGAACTATTTCACTGTGCAGATTCCTTTATATATCCTTGCATTTGAAAACATCAATAATCTTTAGCGCAATGAGAAAAAACCGAAACCTATGTGTTTCCATTCCTATTAGATTCTATAGTTTATGCAGGTTTGTTGTTTTCCTTTTGACAAATATATAAGTTGTTGTTTAACCTATTTCATCTTGAATGGTGCATTGCCTTCTATTAATCATGCAGATATTTTATGCCATTACAGGAGGACACAATATCCATAAACCACAACTGGTTCAATGCTTATAATCTTTCTTGGGTGGTGAGTGAAACCTGCTGTCTAATTAACTTATGCAAGCACACAATATCTCATTGTCTTATTTTGTTTGTGCTATAAACTGTAAGTGGAGTCCGCATTTCAGTTATTGAAACTTCTACTATGATGAGACTATCTTGAGATGGGGGTACCCTAAATTCTCTACCATGGGGTGATCCTAGCTTTCTGTTTACATTAGTTAATTATGTAACATTCGCTAGAATTGTCCATTTTGCAAGCCACAAATAGGACAGCTAGGATCATTCATCAGTAGAGATATTAAAGCATGATCAATACCTTAAAACAAGGCCCTCAAAATGAATGGACCAAAACCTGGCCTCACCTTTGTTATTACTGATATATGACCATCATTGAAGCCTTAACCATCTCGGGGTATGATTAACGTACTTGATAATGACAGCATCTCAGTGTGTGACTAGCACACTCGATCAATTTTTATACTTCAAAACTTAGACAGATGATGTAAAGTCAATTGGTTTCTTTTCCATGAATAGATTGAATTAAGCTGTCCCCTGATTGATGGGACAAGGATATTTCTTCTATGCATTACTACTGCTTGAATCTTAAAGTCCTTGTCTTTCAAGATTTTTTTTTATTGTGGATTTAGAATCCTAACATTTCATTTTTTTTTCTTCTAAATTGTGAATTTATCAAAGAAAGACCCAGAAGAGATAATGGCACTGCAAGTGATTCTGTGGAATTTTTCTTGTCTTGGGGAGTCGATTCTATCTCCCTTTTATTATCAAAACTTGCCTTGTTTACAGCTTAAGTTAAGCTAATCATAATCATGTACAACTAGGACAATCTAACATAAAAGGAATCTATAATTATTTATAGTTGATTCTTTGACTAAGTCTACCCATATGTGTTTTATGGTATATTGGGGAAGGGCCCATTAGAATACAAGTGGGCCTACAAGAGGCCTAAAGTACATGGGCTAATGTTAACACCCCTCCTCAAATTAATGATGATCCATTAGCAACAATTTGTGAACCAAGACCTTGTGGCGCGGCCGAGGAAGACTTTTAGTGAAGATATTGGCAAGTTGGAGTTCACTCGAGACATGGGGAAGGCTGATTACTTCGTGATCATATTCATCCCATATGACAATCTACCTTTGTATGTTTGGTCCATTCATGAAAGATTGGATTTTTTCGTGATGTGAATAGCACTGGTATTGTTAGCATGTAGACGGGTAGAGTGTTTATAAGGAAAGCCAAGCTTAGAGAGTAATCCGCGCAACCATAGGATCTTAGAACAAGCTGAAGACATTGCGCGATACTCCGATTTTGCGGAAGATTTGGAGACCTTGTCTTGCTTCTTGCATTTCCAAGAGATCAACGCTGCACCCAAGTAAACATACTATCCTTCAGTATACTGTCGACTGTCTGGACAACCTACCCAGGTCGCACCAGAATATGAGGTGAGAGTAAGAGGTGTGCCAATTGAAAAAAATAAACCTCTTGTGGGAGAACCAAGATTATAACGAATGATGTGCTTTACAGCGGTCAAATGGAGATGCTTTTGTGTAGTGATAAACTGACTCGCCACATTCACTGCATAAGATATATAAGGTCTAGTGATTGTTAAATACACTAAACTTCCAACCAAATCATGGTAAGTGGTGGGATCAGAAATAAGATCTCCCTCATGCTGACTAAGTTTAGCATTGACTTAAAGGGTGTATCCACCGGAGCGGAGCCTCGAAGACAGGCAAGTTCAATGAGATCCATTACATTTATGTTGATGAAGAAAGAGACCTTTTTTTAGATAGGCATACTTCCAAGCCCAAGAAATAAGTCAAAGGCCCCAGATCTTTCTTATGAAAGGCATCTTGAAGAGAAGATCGGAGCTTGTGTATTATGTTTGCATTAGTTCTGAGTTTTTTACGGGACTTCCAATTAAAGGGTGAAGGGGAAGATGTT
The DNA here is from genome assembly GCA_037013555.1 of Sextonia rubra. NCBI lineage: Eukaryota > Viridiplantae > Streptophyta > Magnoliopsida > Laurales > Lauraceae > Sextonia > Sextonia rubra. The sequence goes on along the minus strand of JASUAD010000007.1, from coordinate 7,500,983 downwards.
AGGGTGTGGAAAGCATGTACAAGTGGGGTATTTTCAGTCTCATCATTTTACTCGGCTCTTATGGCTGATAGTACTGGCAAATCCAACTTAGCTAGAATTTGGAAGCTTAGAGCTCCTCCTAGGGTGCTGGCTTTTGGATGGGTCACTCTTCGAAGAAAAATTCTGACTCTAGACAATCTTAGGAAAAGAGGAATGTTGATCATAAACGTGTGTCCAATGTGTTTGAAAGATGAGAAAACAGTGGATCATCTTCTTCTTAGATGTGGCTTTGCAATGAATATATGGAACTCAGTTTTTCACAGGTTTGGATGTATTTGGGTTCTTCTGAAGCTTATTCAAAATCTTTTTGACGAATGGTGCTGCTCTGTTGGTTCTTTGAAAGGGAGTGATTTGTGGAAGGTGGTCTTTCTTTTAGTTATATGGCACATCTGGAAAGATAGGAAAGCAAGATGTTTTGAAAGAATTAAATCAGCGGAAGAGGTGTTGTGCAGAAATGCTAAATTTTCAGTGGCTCGATGGGTGAAAATGATTCCTATATTCAAAGATTACTCGGTTGACCAAATTATGGTTAATTGGAAGGAAATAGTTTTTTCATGATCAGTATGTCGATGGTTTGAGCTGTGGTCTTGCAGGAGTTTTTGGTTTGTTCTGCTGTTTTGTCTTGTTTCCGTTTCTTCTCTTTTAATGAAAGTTACCAATTAAAAAAAAATGTCATCCACATATACGGGAAGAATAATGGTCCCCTGAGGAAAACGGTGAGTAAACATGGAAGGGTCATACAAACCAGTGTTGCTATAGCTGAAAGGTGCATCGAGCCGCCAAGGTCTCCTGGGGGGCGTGGGCTTCATCGAAGTGAGGCGCACACTGTAGATAAAAAAAAAATTTTTAGCATAGACAAATTGCAAGAATGCAGAAATGAAATAAGAAAAAGACAACTAGTAGGGAGTTGTAAAAAGCATGGGGCAGCAATCAGTTTTGTGAAAAAAAAAAGCAGAGAATCAAATTGGAAAAAAATAGAAATAAAACACCGAGCTAACCCAGCCTAGTAGCTAAACAGCCCACAACAGTGAGAAAAAAGAAAAAAGTGGCCAGAGAAGTTTGAGCAGCAGCAGGTGTTGACCGGCAGTAGTGAAAGAAAAGGAAAACATCAGTGAAAGTATGTGTTGAGTTGCAGCAAAACAGCCAAGCAGTGAAAGAAAGAAAAGAAAAAGAAAAAGGAAGAAGGGAGGCACAGTTGACGATAGAAAACAGCAGTGAAAGAAAAAAAAAAAAAGAGGAAGCAGCAGGTGCTTCTACAGTTCTGGGGAAAAAAAGAAAAAAAAGAAGCAGCAGCAGCAGCATGAAAGAAGAAAGGAAAAAAAGAGCAGCAGCAGTACTTGGTTTGAGCAGCGGCAGTAGCATCTGTTTTGAGCAGTGGCGGCAGCGAGGTTTAGTGGCAGCAGTAGTTGCTTTTTCTCCTGTTTCCTCTTTTTCTTCTTCTTATCTTTCTTTTTTCTTCTTCTATTTTCTTTCTCGGTTGAACGAAAGAGCAGCAGCAGGACCTGGTTTGAGCAGTTGCTGCCTCCCCTTCTTCCTCTTCTTCTTCTTCTTCTTCTCTTGTCGATTGAACGAAAGGTGCAAACGTTTAGGGTTTTTGACTTTTTACTTTTAATTGAAAAAAATTATAACCAGCCCCCTCATATTTCATTTTTTTACTTACATTTAGGGTTTTTGCCTCTATGAAAGGTGTGCACCTCTCACGCATAGGCTGCGTAGCTTGCGCCTGGTTGAAGGCGCCTCACCTCTAGGGTAATGCGCGCCTTGTGCCTAGGCGCGCCTTGAACAACACCGATGTGGACTTTGCAAAAAATCCATCCCAAGCAACATGCCACGGAACTTCTCGAACCATGATCGGGGTGCTTGTTTAAGGCCATGTAATAAACAACAACCGAGCGATATCCATTTTGGATTTAGAGTTGCATCCTTGTGGCAGTTGCAAATAAACCTTTGAAAGTTTGGGATCCGAACGCTAGAGGAGGAGGCGGGGGGCCCGCCCGGGGGGTGGGGTGTGTTTAATAGGTTGAGACTAATATTTTATCCAATTATGACCAATCTTAAGTTCTTCTTGCAAATTAAGCACAGGTGATGCCTATAGAAATATAAAGGCAGAATCATACATTATAAGCCTTCACCATGTAAGAAAGAGCACTCACCGCAACATAGCAATTTATAGTGGTTTAGCCAAACTACATCCACTCCCGGCTTGTGTCTTTGCACCCCATCGATATTCCACTAATCAAATGCTTTTCAAGGCTAAGCAATAACCTTTACAACAACAAATGCTTTTTAAGGCTAAGCAATAACCTTTACAATCAAACAAATGCTTTTCAAGGCTTAACAATAACCTTTACAACATGTGTTTTTTTCTTTGAAATGTGTCTAAGATACACTAGGAGAGATACATTGAAGTACAAGTGGATGCTTCTAAAATAGGCAAATATGAAAGTTATAATCCAATCAATAACACAGAAAAAATAGGTGCAAAAGTTGTGGTCTAGTGAGTGTGTATGAAAACTACCTTCAACCAATATGAAATTGATAGCTCATGAAAAGATAAGGCAAATATATTGAAAATAGACTAGTGCTTTATTTGGCTTTTAAAAGGTATGAACTCAAGAAATATTTGATTGGGGCAATATGTCAAACACATGGAATGCGTTAAGTGTCAACTAAATGGAAGATTGAAAATCAAGGCACTATATGATATGTGATGAAAGGCATTGAATCCAAAACAATTGTCTTCTTGGCCACGGGGGCAAAGGTCTCCTTATAATCAATGCCATATTCTTGTCGGTCTCCCAGTTCCACTAATCGTGCCTAATAGCGGTCCAATGAACCATCTGGTTTCAATTTAATAGAGTAAAACCATTTGCAGCCGATAGGTTTAACAACAAGAGGGCATGGCACTACATCCTAGGTGTGATTTTCCTTAAGTGCATCAAGTTCCTCCTGCATAGCTTGTTGCCAATAATCAAGTTGTACCACTTGCGAATAAGAATTAAGAATCTGAACAGAGGAAAAATTGAGGTACTAGTGTTGGATCAACTGCCGTATTAGTGTATGCGGGCTCTAGAGCAGTGTCTCTTTGCAAGCTACACTGTTCATACACAAGATTTGGTTTATATCTTACGACTTCAAAAGAAGTTGGTTCAACAAAATTGGGAAGAAATGAGAGGGAAGTATATTTAGTATGGTCAACATGATTTTGGAAAAAATATTTCTTTTAAAAAAACTTCACATTCTGAGATACTCGTATTCTATTAACCTTTGGATCATAGCAAACAAACTCTTTCTGGCCATTGACATATACGAAAAATGCACAGTGGGCAGATTGTGCAGATAATTTTATTTGCTTCATTGGAGGAAGAAAAATAGAACACACACACCCAAAAGTGTGAAGATGAGAATATGTGGGCTTTGTTTAGAAAAGACAATAATAGGGTGTTTTATTTTCAATATGTGTAGATGGTAACCTATTTATTAAATGTACAGCTGTGGAAAGGGTTACTGGCAAAAAAGGGCAAGGACTGAGGTTCCAAAGGAAGGGATTGATCTATGTCCAGAAGGTGTCTATTTTTTTGTTCAAATACCTTGTTTTGTCGAAGAGTGTAAGGACATGTTCATTGGGATATGATTCCTTAGGTTTGAAGGAATTGTTGAAAAGCTTTTGAGACACATTCTCCCTCAGAGTCAGTATGAAGAGTTTAGTCGAAGTGTAGAATTGATTCTCAACAGAAGCTAATAAAACTTGAAAGGTGGCAAAAACTTCAGATTTAGAGCATAAAAAGAAAAATCGAAGTGAACCAACTATAATCATCAATAAAAGTAATAAATATTTGTATTGAGAGTATGATATCGCAAGGTCAATTCTCCATCCATAACTGTGAACAAGATCAAAACATTTTAAAGATAGTGAATCATGCATGAGAAAAGGAAGTATTTTACACTTCCCCATTTTACAACTAGTGCAATCAAAAGAAACATCATGGATATAAGCTTTATTGTTATCATTAAGCAAAGTAGAATTTAATTGAAACACATTGTCTTAGAGTTGGGATGCCCCAATCTTTTGTGCCACAAATGGCTTTTATTTGAACTAGAATCACAAAACAAAATAGTCTCAGATTTATTCCTATCCTATGTAGATAGTTGCAGTAGGAGGAGGTGTCTATGAAGGGAATAAGCCCTTTCAAAGAGAGAGATGGAAAATTGGTCGTATCTCCAATGAGGCGATTACAATCTGGGGCTGAGATTACAATCAATCACAATCTAATATAACCTAAGGATAAAGAATCAAAGATAGTGTGATTTTTGGATGCCATGGATAGACTTGTGGAATGGGTGGTGAAAAAGGCAAAGAGTCCGGGAATTTTGGAAGGTATGAGAACTGCACAGGATGATTTTTTGAGTGAAGATAGTAGAAGGGGATGTGTTCTAAAAACACAACATTGCGTGATATGCGAAGTCTCTTTTCTTTTGGATCATAGCATAGGAATCCTCTGTGGTCATCACTACATGCCAAAAACATGCATTTGGCGGCCTAAAGAGAAAGTTTGTTTCGTTCAATGGAAGGAAAATAAACAAAGAAAAGGCAACAAAAATTCCTCAAGTGATCATAAGAAGGTGGTGTATGAAAGAGACACTCATATGGAGATGTTTGGTGAAGGACGGAGGACGGTGTGCGATTGATTATGTGTACTGCTGTGTGGGCTTCTTCACACTAAAACTGTGGAGCCATGAGCGCCTCTACGAGCAAGGTACAAGAAATCTCAAGGATGTGCCTATTTTTTTGTTCAACAATTCCATTCTGTTGTGGTGTGTGTGGATAAGATTTTTGATGAATAATGCCTTTTTTAGATAAAAATGATGAGAATGCCGAAGAGGTGTATTCATCGCCAGAGTCAGAACGAATTATCTTGATTTGAGTTTGGAATTGTATATTGACCATCTGATAAAACTTGTAAAGGTGGGAAACACATCAGCTTTAGATTTTAAAAAAGAAATTCATGTATATTTGCAATGATCATCTATAAAGTTGACATAATATTTATAACCATTTTGACTCAAGTGAAGAGCAATTTTCCAGACATTTGTATGAATCACATCAAAGGGTTTAGTAGCACGAGAGTAATGAATTGGAAAAGGCAGCATATGACTTTTACTCAAGCAGCATGATTCACATTTAGAATTTGCAAAGGTAGAAATAACTTTATTATTAATGGATTTAGCCAAACATCCAAGTCTAAACAAAGAAAGCAAATGGTCATTATTTAGATGACCAAGGTGTCTGTGCCAAGTGGTCCACACATTATTCAAAGCATTGAAAGAGGAAGCAAGAAGGGAACAATGTTTGGTGTCCAGAAGAAAGAGCCTGCCATGCTTACTCTCCGTCCTGATCATTGTCTCAGTGTGCTGATCCTGAATCACACAGCCAGTGGGAGAAAAGTTAACACTATAGCCGTAGTCAACGACTTGTCCAATGGAAATTAAGTTTGCAGAAAGGTGTGGAACAAAATAGACATTATTGAGAACCAATGTTTTATCATATGATGTTGGAAATTCCAAAGAGCTTATGCCGGAAATAGGCAATTGGTTACTATTTGCAGTGGTTATAGTGTCATTTTTGAGATAGGCCTGAGTATTTTGCAGATTTTGTCCTACGGATGTTATATGGTTAGATGCTCTTGAATCTATGAACCAACTAGATGAGTATGCTGATGAAGGAAAAGTAGAATGAAATGCATGAAGAGAAGTATGAGAGAAACATAGACCATTAATACCCATTGAAGCAAATGTTGATGTGACCGAGGAGTTTATTGGTTCTTGAATCTGAGCATTCATCATGGTTACTTGTTCATTCTCATTGGGATGGGCAATATGCTGAGTGTTATGTTGAACTTGAAGAGCCGTGGATGCATGCTTTGGGGGTTCATCTGGTTTCTTTTGAGGCTGTCTCATACATTCAGAAATAACATGACTATTCTTTTTACAGTAACTGCAAAATAATTTCGAGCGACAATTACGAGCCACATGCCCATATTTTTTACATTCATATCATTGTGATTTTTGGCCTTTAGCAGTAAGAAGTGCAGCATCCGCAACTAGTGCAAGTTCTTGGGCAGTAAAAGAGGTCTTTCGGTCATTGGTAAAGGATTGAGTAGACCGAAGCTTGGTCTTTTCTCGAAGAACCTCTTGGACAGAAGTGTTCAAATCTGGAGAAATTTCTCGATTCATTAAAGCAGCACTGACTGGTTCAAATTCTGGACGTAAGTTCATTAGGAATTGGCTAATATGCAATTCCTCTTGAAGTTTGAGTGCCTGTGGAAGAAACTCTGCGAAGACTAAATGCAATAACATTTGGTCTCACTCAGTCTATAGGGCAAGGAACCCACGGTAATATTGATGAACTGTCTTATCATTCTAACAGTATTTGGCCAGTTCACACCCAAATGAAATCGCTTGCTTTGTTAGCTTATTGGTACAGATTCTTTAGATGAATCCACATGTCAGAGGCCTTTATGTGGGCTTGCAGTGCCAAAGATATGGATGAATCCACAGAATTCAGGATCCAAGTGACCACTTTTGCATTGTTTTGATTCCAGGTTGCCAGTGTTTTGGCATCAACAGCTGAACTAGTGCCAGTTTTATCTATAGTTGGCATAGGGGTTGGATTAGTGCCATGCATGTATCCAAGTAGTCCCGACCTTCCACAAAATTCTTGAGACCAACTCATGTAATTGGTTCCATCTAGTTTAATGGGGATGATTGCAACCTTTTCCATGATGGAGTAGATGATAACAGATGTGTAATAATAACAGAGGGCCTGAACAGTGCTGAAATAAGGAAAAAAAATGGCCTGGGTGACCCAAAAATTTGTGCTAGAATGGGCAGATTGTTTTACATGAACACCGTTTCACTAATCAGCCTTCCAGGTTAGTGAAAAGAGGTAATTTCGCACCTCTGCAAAGAAAAACCAACCCCAACCAGTGGTTGGATTGGTTATGGATGGGACAGAACGAAAACAATCCTAGAAATCTGATGACACAAAGATGGAGCAGAAAACTAACCTCTTGGATTTTTAAAAATTCAGAAAAATGCTTAGAAATCCAGTTAATAGTAGTCGACCAAGGAGATGAAAGGATCTTGGAATTTCGTTTTCCAAAAGTGGGGCCCATAGAATGTTGCTTGATTCAGGACGTCACGGTAATGTCGACTGGGATGAGGTTCTAGAATAGAAAATGCAGAGTGTGGGTTTCTGCAAGATGGTGATGCCCTGAAATGGATGAATCAAGGAGACATTTTTGTCTGATGAAGAAGTTTGATATGCTCCAACCCGAGAATATTGACTGAAACTCACCGAAGATGTTTGCAGCAGCAAAAGAGGGTAATGATCCCAGTTGACAGATTTCTTAACAAGAGGATTGGAGAAGCCAAGATGTGAAACTACGAGAGCCACAATCACAAACAAAGAGGAGCTTTGATACCATGAAGGGAATACGCCCTTTTAGAGAGAGATGGAAAATTGGTCGTATCTCCAATGAGGGGATTGACAACATTTTATAAGATATAAATGGCCCAATCTAGGGCTGATATTACAATCAATCATAATCTAATACAGCCTAAGAATAAAGAATAAAAGATCTAATGGCTACATAATTGGTATGTACACAGTCATTCCGTATGCACAGTGTTTGACTACTATCTTTACAAGATCCAATGTAATTGTTATGTTTTGGACCCTTGTTATGTATTGGGCTTGATGTGGGCCTTCTCTTAATAGGCCTAGTTTCTACAGTCCACACTTAGGCCCCCTTGCTATTATCTTCCCTGATATTTAATCCTACACAATACAACTAGAACTGGAAAATGTGATGGAGCATTGGTTATCTTCAAGTTGGGCACTAGATAATAGATTTGTAGTGCGATATTGAGAAAGAAATACATGGTTTGACGGTAGGGAGTGAGAGACATTAACAATAGCGATAATTGGAATACTGTCACCATCTACAGTATTGATTTGAAGGTTTCCATCATATTTCTTTAGATTAGAAAGATTGTCTTTTGAAAAGGTTGTCTTTTGAAAAGGTCATATGGTTGGAAGGTCCCAAATCAAGGTACCAAGTGGAAGTTGAACTTTTGATTTTACCTGAAAGGTCAAGAGAAGAAAATGTGTTGACAATCATTTGTTGAACCAATTTAGGAGTGAGAGTAGTAGAAGAGGCAGGTGGTACAATAAGTACATGCATTGGCGATTGGGGCTAATGCAAAAGAAGACTCATTCATGGTCGCAAGATTGGCCTTTTGATTCTAAGGGCGGAAGAACATCTCCTTTGTTTTTGCAATAAGAACAAAATTTTTAGTTTCATCAGGTAGCAACATGACCGAATTTCTGACAGCTGGAACATTGTATTTTACTCATGTATCGCCATTGTGGTTTTCCTCTTCAGCAAAGGCAACATCTATGGGACCGCTGGAAGCTTGTTGAGCAAGTGAAGCTTGTGTAGCAAGTTGTCGTTCTTCACGTAGAAGTTCATTCAAACATGTTCCTGTTGACGGTAAGTACGTGACTTATTAAATTTGACTGGGCGGTTTCAAACTCCGGATGCAATTTCATCAGGAATTGATCTCTTTGACTTGTCTTATGAATATTTTGAATAGCAGCCAAGGAGGTAACAAGAATATCCGTATAAATGATTTCAGCGTACTCAGTCCACAGACTAATGCATTGAGAGTAGTAAGTCTGGATGGACATGCTCCCCTGAGTATACTGGGCGATCTCATGTTCTAAATAAAATGTCCTTGCTGAGTTTTCCTGCTCATTAATGGTTCTTAAATAGTCTCACATGTCTTCAGCAGTTTTGTAAGGTCTAAGATGCAAGATAAATTGGAATTCGACACAGCTGAGAATCCAACTCATAATCTGGGCATCTTTAGTATCCCATTTAGAGATTGCCTTTTCATGAGTGGGTCTACTATCAGATCCATCAACATGACCTCATGGCTCTTTACCTTTAAGGTAAATCTGTAATTGGAAAGCCCAAGAGGTGTAGTTTTTCCCATTAAATTTCATAATGGGAATTTCACTTTTATCCATCTAAACAACTATCTTCAATTGAGAGAAATTATTGCCGAGGATTTAATCCAGCAGAGTCCTAGAGCAGTCAAAAGAAAACTGCAACGTAAATGCAGATGTGGCAAGATCATGAATCCAGTTCAGAGCAGAAATAGGTTAAGGAAATTTAATCCTTCTTAGATCTGTGACCAGAATCCATAAACAGAATGAGGCAGCACATGTCAGCACAAAAAATCATAAAAACATGGTGCTGGTTGACCCCTATTTTAGCCACTGGAAGGCTGTTTTCTCCTTGATCAAAACACAATGCAAGAATCTAACTCCCAGGTTAGATATGTATTGTAGTGAGTGTTCTTAATGCAAACTTTGAGCCAGATCAGACTGTTGATTATAAAATTCTACGGCTGTGATAAAAACACATTCCATGAAACTGTTGACACTAAGATAGGGGTAGAAACTCACCTCTTGGTGCTAAAAAAATCCTTGAAAAATCACCAGAACCTTAGAAAAATTGGGCAACCAAGAATATATGATCCTTCCACTGTTTGATCTTTGATATGATGGTGGGGCCCACTGTTTGATAAGTTGTTTGATCAAGTCAATAGTGCAGTCAACAGTTCGTGGGGTACCAAAGGATCCTCTGACAAGACCAGATTACTTAATCTGGGAGAGTCTAGGAGATGCACATGAAGATTTGCAAAGAGGAAGCACTAGGCTCCTTCGACAGTACTGTAGAAAAGAAAGAACTAGAAAGAACCAGAATGACAGTGTTGAAGAATCACCAGATTCTCAGAGGCAAGGATACCTCTCGATTGGTTTATCCTGGACTCTGGACGCTGATACCATATCAAAGAAAAAACCAGAGGTGATAATAGCACTGCAAGTGATTCTGTGGAAGTTTTCTTATCTTGGGGTGTCGATCATCTCTCCTTTTTATTGTCAACACTTGGCTTGTTTACAGTTTAAGTTAATCTAATCATAATCATGTACAGTAAGGACAATCTAACATAAAAGGAATCTATAATTATTTACAGTTAATTCTCTAAGTCTACCCACATGCATTTTACGGTTTATTGGGTCAAGGCCCATTAGAATACAGGTGGGCCTACAAGAGGCCTGAAGTACATGGGCTAATGTTAACAGGATTGACCTAAAGTGAACCCATTGCTAGATTGAAAACCTTCATACATTCCTGGTGGCATATGACCTTTACCACCAAAAAAGAGAGATGCTACCCCCCTGAATTGGCTCTCTCATTTGACTTATGTTCTCCGTTGGATTTTGTGTTGAGGTACCTATGTTTAATATTTTTCATTGAGGGCTTTAAATCCATAGTAAAATAATCTATTCAGCTGATTTTGGTGAATCTTTATCTGTAGTTTTTTTATAGAAAAAATCCAATTTTCTGTGTCAGTAATTATTTATTTATTTTGTTAACATTGGCCAATTTCAGTGGAAATTGCTTTTGAAAGATTACAAAGAGGCGAAGGAGTACATTGATGACATTCAGGATATCTGTGATGATTTTGAAGGCCTTTGTCAACGTAATCTTGCTGCAAACACAGGTGAAACTGATAGACTATGCTGTATTATTACTATTGTCCTTCAGTTACTGCTCGTTTTGTATTCGTAAGTGCTGCATGGGATGGTGGGTCATAACCTAAAACTTCCACTAACTACGTCATCATCATTAGAGTCTTGTCCAACTATGGTGGGGTTGGCCTTGTCCCAACTACGGTGGTTTTGGCTCTATGAACCAACTTTACTACTTCCTTCCATATCCTCTTTGGCCCACCCCTCCTTGCAGTAACTACATGAGCCTATGAACTTTAAGTGAAAAAAAAAATTTTTTTTTTAGCAATGAAAGACTCTTTGGATTCCTGAAAATTGGACCACTAAGGAATACAATTTCTTTGTGGAGTCTACATTTCTTTCAATATGATAAACACGAATATAATTGATGTCTTTGATTGCCGAATAAATTTGAAATTATCCCTTGTCGCATTCAGATGATACTAGGTAAGCTAGCTTGTTGGTACTATGAGCATGGTTCAAAATAGCTATGTAGTGGATGCATTACCGGCTTTGAAAATGGGGGTGCTACGGTCTCAAACCTAGTAGAGCCAATCATTTTAATTTAAAACATTTCTTTTCTTATTTCTTATCATCAATAGTCTTTCTTAAAGTTGTCTCTATACTTATATGGTTCTAAATCGCTAAAAAAAAAAACATGAGATTAGCTGCTGCACAATACTTGAATTCTTTTGACTACTTTAAAATTTTATACTGCTACGCCTTTACATATCACCGCAACCATTACGTATTGCCCCTTACATAGTGTTTTGGCCACTGGCAGCTATAGCCGCCGCAATCGCTATTTTGATCCTTGCTTATAAGCCTTTAATTTAAAACTATCGGATTGTAAACATTAAGTCTGATGATATTGTTGCAATGGCTGTTTGGGAGGGAATTTAGTTCAACTAATTTTGAAGATAATGGGATATTCTTGAAATTGTTAAAAGTAACTGCAGTTGAGATGGAATCCCTCTTGGAAATTGCAAGGCATCCATTTGCTTGAGAATTCATATCCTGAGAAATCCTTCTTAACCAAGTGATGGAATGCATAATTTATTGAAGTTTGATTGCATTGGTTGAAGGATTTCCAGTTTCCGATTGGATGTTAAAAACAGTCATTTTAACTTGAGGGAGACGAAGAGACATTGCAGTAACTCCAATAACTTGGCGAGTTCTAAACTATAATGCAATGCAGTGTCTTATGGGCATTATCGTTTAGGCCAAGCAGCCATCAACAAACGCTTGGTTTGGACCCCATGAAACAATGCATGATACTGATTTTGCAACTGATTCAGTTTCAAATATTTATCTTGAAGCATGCAGCTGATACGAATTATAACCTATATTTACAGGCATGAACTTTATTGATTTCTTCGTCTTCATCTCATGGTTTTCCTTCGCCCATTTGACCCTACTCTACCATCTGGTAAGAAATGATGAATATACCAGCAGAATTTTATCTGGCAAAGCACATCATCTAATTCATAATCTCGCTTCTATTCGGAGGGTAGCCTTTAACATGAAGTTTGCTGAGGTTTTTTCGCTTGGAAAGCTGAATGGCTGCTTAGAAGCATTCGCCGATATTAGAAAGATCTTTGAGAAGCCCGAGTTTATTGAGTTGTGCATATCATTGAACAGAACATATGGGATGATAGATGAGCAATGGGAACAGGATTCCTCAACAAAAAGCACTTCCATTGGTTTCAAACATGATTTTCTGTGCTTGGATTTCATTGAGGCCATCGGTTCGTCAGTCTCTGGCCCTGAAGATCTTATCAGAGTAATTGACTGTGCAATTATGAATTTTAGTTGTCTTGGTAAAAGTAGAGATTTTAGTTTGTTTCATGTAATGGATGAACTTGATTCTTCAACTGTTCTATAGCAAAGTTTACATGTACACCGATTTTGTTGTACTTAGTTGAATGCTTCTTTGAAACTTTTTTCCCCTTCAATCTATTTCTTTCATATGTAATAATTTGTCTAATTGATCAACAGATTAGTGTCTAATTTTCATCTACGTGAGGACCTGCATACTGTTTGTGTCCCAGATCGTAGGGCCCACGTAGCTGCATGCTTGTTAGTGGAGATCAGGGGGAATGGAAATGTTTCATATTGAACAAAAAATCAGACCCATCTTTACTATTGATTTAACAGCTGTAAAAATTTAATGGCCATTTAATCATGGATTTTCTTTTGTTTGGATCCAATGGTGGAGGAGTAAAGGCTAGATGAGTGTAAAATTGGGTTCGGTGTCAGACCAGGGGGATAATGAGTAGGGAGGTTAAAAGAAGCAAGAATATGAAGTTTTGCATGGTTTGAGTTGTATATACAGGAAAATCTTCAAATGGAGTACGGCCTTGAATCTTGATACCTTACGATGAACTCCACCTTGGCTCTTAACATCTCTTACCTTTCACTCACCCGCCTCTGTAAATTTTGAATGGCCCAGCTTTACTTCTGATTGGAGTCATGCTCACCGTAGGATTGGCCCAACTTAAGTCTTGATATAATAGCTTATATATTTACTTGGATTGGTTAATAGAGGCGCATAAGGTTGACTCTTTTTGTAAGTCAAGTGATTCAAGCTATAAACATGGAGCTCAAGCCCACCTCCTAAAGATCTAACCCATTTAAAAGAAGCATCCAGCTAGTGATCAAATGATACAATGCAGGACTATTTTTTGAGAATTCAAATCTTTCTACAATGGGCCACCTTACCCACATCTAAACAACCTAGTCACATGGACAAACCAACCATGATTAATTTGGTGATGGATAAACCAACCATTGCATCACATGGAAGATTTGGGTTCTTGAAGGGACCTCTTGCATGAAAAATTGCGATTTATTAAATATGAATGTTTGCTAGTAGTTTTTTTTTTTTTTGAAGAAATTCTTTTGAAGTTCACTATTTTCACAATCCAATATTGAATATTTGCTAATAAAAGTGGATTTTGATCCACTAGAGTACGCTTTGTATTTTATTTTTTCTAATGACCTAAGGTGTCCCTTGCCACTAGAGTAGGATGGGATAAAAAAAAATATATCATGTGGATGGTTTTGATCTTTAAAAGGTGGCTGCACATGGATAGATTTAATTTGAGTTCACTTAACTTTAATTGGCAAAGTTAACCTATAATCGCTTTTCTGCTCCTATTGTGCATCTACATTTATGAGGTCCGTGGATGCAAACTTGGTCCATTATCCTGTGAACTATTTGTCTCCAAACCCTTGATCCCAGGGGTGGATGCAAGTATAGGCATGTGGGTGCGGCTGAACCCATCAAATGTTGGTGCGCTTCCAAAACCTATAAGAAAATTTTGGATCTACTTTAAAAAATTTGATAAAATCATGAGTACACCTTCGAGATCCATATGAAAATCTTTAGTTTGCCCTTATAACTAAACTACCTATTAGGTGTACACCCTTCGAACGAAAATCTTAAGTCTGGCACTAGCTGATTCAATGTGATTGATGGAATTAGAAACAAGAAACTTTTCCATTTTCTTGCTATTTTGACTAAGTTGGCCATGTCCCTAATAAAACCTAGTATAAAATTACTGAACCAATACAAGGGGGATCCACAACTGGGTTTTCTCACATACTGCACATTCAATCAGGCAAATCAACGATCAATTCAAGCCTCCACATGCCACTATCATGACCAAAACCCCAAAACCATCCACATCTCCTGCAATTAAAAACTATCCACATCTCCCGCAGTTAATCCGATAGAAATTCAATGCGGCATTACCACAATAAGCATGGGTTTCCTCACCATGTCTGGTGTTAAAATCTGGCTCATATTTGCTTTATTTGTATTTATGTGAGTTTAGCAGATGCCGTGGTAGGAATTAGTCTGGTTTGGTAAATGACCACAGGGATACAAATGTCATTAAAACAAATAAAAAACTTGATCTTGGGTTCGACATTGAATAGACTGCCTTGAGCTGAGTCAAATTATGGTTAGCCCATTTTGAGGTTGACGTTGGCCTGAATTAAGTTTAGTTGGGCTTGATATTTATACACCAAGCTCGAGGCCGGAGCTGATTAGAAATCAAAACCAACAAAATCAAGCTTGGGCCTGGTTGCCACTTCTTGTAACTGTGAAAGGTCTGAGATCAAGTATGCCACACACAAGAAACATGTTAATAGGTCTGAGGTCAAGTCTAGCCTATTCAAGCATACCAAATATAAGAAAATTTGTCTGACTATTTATGTGGGCAGCAGCACGTGGGCTTCAGTTTTTACTGACAATCAGGGAAGAAAGGGTTAAAACTGGAGCCCTGATGGACCCGTGTAACAGTTAGAGCTGTATGATGGACGTCGTACCATCCAACGATATATCTTCCAATTTCAGTTTAACTAAAGTCCAGATCCTCTGGTTAAAAATTTTACGGTCACCGAGGGAGGACTTGGCCAACCAGTGATGCACATGATAGTGCATATTAAGCTGCCCACTAGTAATATAGCAAAATTTGATTAGTCCCATTACAGTCGCCATGAAATTCTTCCTCACTGAATCTCAATTCATTTAATCCCACCATTTTATTGATCACATAACAAATAACGGAATATTAGCATTGATGCCACACTAGCACCCAATCACCTTTTCAACCATGTGTTAAATTTTACCGTGGAACCTACTCCTACTAAAGTGAACTTTGAGAGATATATAATTCGGGGAAATATGATTCATTTTGAATGGTCTGAATTATCGATATGCGAAGCTTACGATGGAACTAAACATGTTATATGATTCTCGTGCAACATGAGATCTATACTTATCAAAGTCTTATGTAGCGATGTAGGTGTCCCTCACTATAAGGTGACGGATGGCCGTCAAAGTCCTCAACACGTATGCACTAGCACAGTATTAGGTAAATTCACTTCATTGTAAAATTATTATAAGGTGTCATTTCAAGAAATAATAAATAAATAGGAGTCAAATCAATATATCACATTTAAAAAAGTTATCCTACCTTTTTTCACCAAAAAAGTCAAAATTGTACTTAAAATATTTACTTTTAACATAAAAGGCCAAAAAAATTTATTCTCAAGTTATTAAAAACAAAAACTCATTATATTATGATTTAACCCTATCATATTTATTCTTGATTTCAGGCTTCATCTCACCATACTTTATTGCGCCATATATATCTAAACACATCCAGCTAGACTTAAGCTAAGATTGAAAGAAGATAAAATTACTTCTTTCTACTTATCCATCCCTTTAAACCAGCATTCACCAGGATAGTCAAATGCTAAGAATGGACTCAACTTAAACCTGGCCCATTTTATTCATCAAGTACAATCAAGCTATTTGGCTTTCTCGGTGGGTCAGGTCAAGAACTACAGCTGGATCTAATGGCACGTGGCTCTTTTTTTTTTTTTTTTTTGTGATGATGTTTTTAACTGGCCATCATTGATCAAGTAAGTTTTTGTTGGTAAAGAAGTGGCGAGTTGAGATGGGCCATGGAGGAGGTGAGTGTTGAATGTTCGTCACCACCAATTCTAGGTGCGGTTCATTAAAAGCTCGTAACTACTGAGACCATCATGCCCAATGATATGCTGCCACGTCAGTGGGTATTTTACGCGTGCATCTAATGCTCCAGCCCTGCTTGTGGGCCACGCAGGAACGCGGAGATGCTCTCAGGATAGCAGACGTTGTCTGCGTACGTTCTCAGTGAATTTGAAACTAATGACACCCACTGGCCAACTTGCCTTCAAAGTGAAAAAAAACCTTCCTTTGTGGGTATCCTTTTTAGGGCATGTTTGGGAAGAGATATTCTATTATATGGTGATTGTTTGTGTGGCTTTTGTGGAAAGAAAATTTAATAGCAATTTGAGTTTTCATGGAAATTTTGTTTTCTTTAAAATATGCTCTCAGTGGAAATACGTTTTTTTATTGCTCGTCTGGAATACAATTTTGTGAAAGTGGGAATGTTAGTATTGCTTTTGATGTTTTTATTCTTTGAGGAAAAGCATTTGCAACAAATACTGAAAAACAATTTTACGAAAAATTGTATTGCTTTTCAATGCTGTTTCTGTAGAAAAGCAGTTATACGAACGTGGCGTAAGAGTGTAGCTGTGGAATGAGAGAATTTTGTGATAAAAAAAAAGGTTATTATCTTTTCGTGTGTCCTAGTATTTAGTTGTTAGATTAAAAATATACTTCTCATGAAAAAGGAAAAAATGAACCGATTTTTCCTCAATAGGGAGAATTTTGATTTCTTATAAATGGTAGAAATTGCGTGATTTCTATCTCATGTACAAATAGAAATACATAATGAGCAAAATCCTCTTATTGCACAAGTCGGATTTAATTACATTTGTGTAATACTTAGGATTCTTCGGTGCCAATAAAAAAACTTTTGACTTTTCCTTGAACACTACTTTTCTATGCAAGAAAAGAAAAGTTAAAATTATTTTTTTGAGTTTGTTAAAAGTTATTTTCTACAGTGCAAGGGAAGGGAAATGGCCCTATATCAGGAGAAGGGAGAGGTAGGGATTGTTCCTGAATTAAGATTGATTCAACTCACAAAAAAACTGTGAGATTCCTCGTCTACATTGATTTAATTAAATTCCTCTATTTTGTATTTGTCCTCACAAAAGTTCCTTAAATAAGAGTTGGTGCGTCCTCACCAAATTTCCTAAATAGGAGTTGGTGCTTACTTACAAAATCCATATTATGAAAGATTCAAATATTTTACTATGATGAATCTAATAGTTGGTGCAATTAGAGTGAATTTGAGGAAGATAAAGGCATTTATTTGGGGTGAGTTCGATTTTCATCAGTGAGCCCTACTAAAGGCCTTCAGGAGTTTCCTTAGAGTCGCCTAAGGTACCTAACCTCTTATGAGTATAAACAAAAGGTGAGGAAACCAACTAGGGATGACAATGGGTTGGATATAAATGGGATCCGCCCTGATCTGCTCCTACTAGGGGTAAGTTTGGTAGCATGTTGGTCGGATTTAAGTTAGATATGATTTTTCATGCATTAAGAGTCGATTTCGGGGCAGGTTTGGGTTTTAAATGCATCAACCCACCCAACCGCAAATGTCTTTACTTCATATAAGTCTTAGTGCATTTTTTTATAATATGATAGCTTAATAGTGTAAGTGTCAATGAGGATGAATAGTTTTCTTGAGGTCATACATTTTTTTTTCATATTTTTAAAAAATATTAAATAAACCATTAACAAATACGACCCAACCTCTGACTGTCACGGGGCAAATTTGGTATGACAACCATCAATTTGAAATGGGGCGAGGCAAGTATTGCATAGTAGGAATACCAATTGGGTTGGATTTGGGTTTACTTAGACCTTGCACAAGTTGGGTAGAGTGCTCTAGTGTGGTGTGCAAATTAGTGTGTTTGAACATGCTTTTGTTAAGAAATCAGCCCAAATCTTACTCCAATTAAAGTGTTATCAACTACTTTCTTTATTATCTCAATTATAGAGGGGTGGCTGAGGTGACAAGACCCTCTAGATAGGGAAAGGTGATGCCAAGGTTAAATTCTGGGTAGATAAGTGAGAGCTGCCTCTCAAAAGGTCATTCTCAAGTGTTATCAATTGTCAAAATTGATGTGAAATATCATTATTTTTTCAAAATAGATCCGATCAACAATGCATACGCTCATTTTCAAGGACAAAATAATGGGAGAAAAAAATATTTTTTCTTGCATGATTATCTAAAATTCAAATCCTTAGCATGCCAACTTCTCTCACCTGAAGGCCCCATACCTCATCCAAGATCTCCTCCTCCCACCCGATGGCTCTTCCCTTGTCATTGGTTCGGTTTCCCAGCTAAGGGCTAGGGAAGCATGCACTCAGACCTGGAGTAAAATTTAGGACGTCTCCTATACATGTAAAGGAAAGGCCACACATAAGATCAATCAGGTATTAGCTATTAACTGTCAGCTTCTTCATACTGGTGGCAGCAACAGGATCATTTCTGTCTCCCAATCTAATTTAACTCTCATCCTGCCTGTGCAACTTATGGATTAAATCTTAAGAAAGACATGGCTGTAAAACGTTATATTTTATTTAACATTAAAGAGTCATGAGCTTGGATAATTTGATTGGGCTATTTTCTTTTCCACCCTAATCTATTTTCAAATCCAAGACAATGGGGCTCCACCTATCATAAATCCATACCTATCAATAACCCACCTTCTGGATACCCTAAGGTAGTTATGTAAAATCAATAACCCACCTTATGGATACCCTAAGGTAGTTATGTAATCAATTAGGGTCATTTATTACTTTTATTTTCAGTAATGAGGATCCATTGCCATCCGACAGGATATAAATGGGGTGGGTTGGAGTCAAGTCCAGAAAGATCTAATTCACCCTTTGTTTAAGGTGATGCCACTCACTGTTGGATTTATACAACTACCTTAAAATTGTTTTAATGAAAAATTTAGAGGCTAACAATCCAAAGGTTAGGTTTTTCAGGTAAATAAGATTATGAGATCATTGGGTCTCAATGACAATGGTCATTGGAACCAGACCCATACAAAAAATCTTTGGACAGGAACCCCATACTCATAGGCATGTGGGTCCATGTTCAATTATCAACTGGATCTATACGATGGGCCCCCTTGCCTGCAATTGGTGGAGGCTGCTGCAAATGAGCCAAGTTCAGCAGTTCATGTGTGACCCCTGGAACCTAGACAAACAATAAATCTTCTTACAGCCAATAATTATATGGGTCACCAAATAATGGGCCCCACATGAACAAAATTTGGATCTGGTCTGTCTAGTCCAAATTTTATGATACAGATCGAAAGGAACCATAATCTGGGAGACAATGGTGGGAAATGTGATGACAACGTAACTTGGACTTGAAGAAAGGGACGAGTATAAGTATTCTTGCAGTCAATGTCTCTCCAGTATAATTTATATTTTATCTGTTTAGCAATCCCATTCAAAACCTAAAAGAAAAAAAAGGAAAACATTGATATAATGATTTATATCAAGGAAATGTAGGCCCTCATGTGTCCACAAAACTGTCAAAAGCAGTCATCATCATGGTCCACTGCTTATTAACATACCAAAAAAAAAAAAAAAATTCACTGCTCTAATTTTTAAATAATTACTATACAGCATGAAATAAAAAAAAAGAAGAAAAAATCCAAAAATTGATAGTGGGGCGTCTTGAAAATGATAACAAGTTGTTTATTGATTAGGATCATTAACTGTTTATCTATTATGAGAGGAATTCTTGCACGGTACACAAGCTTTAAAATATGACATTGGCATATGTATTTTGAAACTGATGAGTATCAACCAATGTATGTACCATTGAAAATAATCATCATGTATATATCTTTTCAATCTTAAAATGCATTTTACAAATGTTTAAGAAAAGAGGATTGGAAGTCCTCATTATGATTCATAATGGGTTTAGAATATTTTAGATGTAAATAAAAGCTTTTATTATAAAATAACAGTAGACATAATAGAGGCTTTATGGAGTTGAGGGATCCAGACTCGCATCATGAAATGCTTTCATCCAATTTTAAAGCTATGTGGTATACTCCATTCACAACACTCATGTCTCTTGTCTTGCTAAATTATGGGGTTATGTAAATGCAATGGTCATTATTGACTGACACCTTCTTCTGTGATGCATGGTGAAGTGGATGCAACTTTGATCAAAGGAAAGCTCCTATATGATTTAACAAAGTTTTGTGGCTGACGACTTGTGTGATGCCAACCTTTCTATTTTTCTGGGGGGCTTAGACACTCATGATAAATATATCAAATTTAAGTTGCTATTTTCATTTATCAGGGCCTCTCAAGTTATCTTAAACTCTTGATGCAATGAGATAACAATCCTATTATCTCAACTCCTTCGTCTTACACAAAAAAGAGAGAAAACAAACTCCTTTTATCTGTGGCTCTCAAATTTTAAAAGCAATCAAGAACTCCTTATTCAAGAGGGAAAGCGGAATAGTAAGATTTATAAACGCTTAGGAATGGCCCACATATCATCTTTATCAAATTGTGTTTGCTATAAACCATAATCAGCTTTAAAAATCTTTTTGATCTTTAACCCAATGTTGACTTTTTCCTTGATTGGGATTGGAATTAGGATCCATCCAATTTCCACGTGTTAAGGGGGTTGGATAGGTCCAAGGTGTGACCCACCAAAGATTTGAAAATAAAAAAGGCTTATGACTCGAAACATTACCTAATTAGAACTTCTATTTCTTTTGTAACCTATTTATAAAATTTGAGAGATTCATAGATGTTGCACCATATATAGTAATGTCAATGATCTTTTCCTCATCCAAACAAACCAAATAGGACTTTTAGCTGCAAAAAATCTGCATAGTAGAACATTTTGTTTATGATGTTGAACTATGGCATCTTCAGACAGGGCTATCTCACTAGTCATTTTGTGGGGTACTTGACTAGATGCCATGGACCCCTGCATTTCCACAATCCCAACAAGAAACAGAGAACACAAACCACCTGTATATTCACTCTCTTTCTTCAAATATACATCATCTCCCCCCAAGATGGTATACAATTAACCAATCAACTGTTAGAGAAAAGGGGAAGAAAGAAGAAAAAATGGGATTTTGAAGAAATCCAAAAGAAAAGGAAAAAAAAAATCTAAAATAACCCAAAACCAAACAACCACCCCACCAAAGAAAAAGAAGAGAAAACTATAACAAATTTTGCCCACACTGGTATTCTCTCTCTTATGGACATCTCACATTCCTTCCTGGGCCACCATAGTAAAAATAATTCCCCCAGACATTGTTGATTCCTCCTTGGATATCATAGCAGTTGGGATGATCTGCAAGAACTCTAAGATTAGTGAGAGGAATGAGGTTGTTATCCCAATCAACCACTTGCAGATTTCGAAAATAAGAAGCTCTTCCAAAGCCTTCACCAGCAAAGTGACCACTTCCCATCTGGGTTGTAGTGTGAAACCCTGAGGGGTGGGTGTTGACAATTTCTCCTCCAAATTGGATCATGCTTGCGTGATTTGCTAAGTGACTGAAGAGGAAGGAGGGCCAATATCCAACTAGTAGACCTGATCCGAATTCTAGCCACCAATTCCCATGGTTCGGATCCTATAATTTCAAAAAAAAAAAAAAAAATCAAGTTATTGATCAGAACAGTTTGATTGGGTTATTGATATTGTAAGCAATCAACAACCAATATGTAAATTTTCTCCCCCTTTTAATTTTTTTTTGTGACTATTAGTGGTTTCTAGTTTCAACACTGTTTTTGTAATTAATGGAGTGTTTATTGGGGGATTAGTGCCAATCAAGCGCGACTGACTAGCTATGATCAATGGCGGAGATCCAATCAGAGACTACATGTGGAATCTATCAATGAAATATTTGAAAGGCAATAGTTTTCTTAGTTTTAACAAAAAGGAACTATCTTATACAGCCCACATGGATGGATGACAATAGGGAGAAAGTGAGTGGGAAAAGCTCTCGCTTCCACAGAAACAAATATAGATCAATCTCGAGTGCTGTTGATGATGAGGGGCGTCTGTGGGTGGGTGAGAATTTTACCTTAAAAACAATTTGGGGGATTTTCTGGGGAGAAAAAAAGTCCAATAATTTATATTATCTCAAGTACCTTGGGGGATGGGGCCCGCACATGTGAGGGTTGGGATAGTTGATTCCTAAAGTGAGCAACGACCCATGTGGGTTCACCAAAGGACTAAGGTGCCATTTCCTTCTTTCACCGACTACATCGCTCTCCCCTTGTCCTGGTAACATGTCCACCATTGGATGTCACTTTGAAAAGTTTTGATCTCTGTCACCTTTGATTTTGAAGCCTTAATGTCTTAGTCCATTTGAAATCTAGAGCTAAGTTTACTTGGGTCCACCCCTCATCTTTACATAGATCTCTCCGTAACTTCTCATGTTTGAATAATCTTTCCAAGTTGATTTTAAACCCCCATGCCTGATTTAAGAGGGGATTGAAAGGGGACCACATGCATAGAGTCTCTGTAAAGTGTCAGCCCCATCCAATCAGTGGACCCCAATAAAAATGAGATATGAATAATTAAGTCCTTATAGAACCACGGGAGTTTCAATCGCAGTTCTTGTTGGGCCAGTTTACATGGGCTCCTTTTACATCCCCCAATTCCCACCAGTGCACCTGATAAGCTTGCTTATGCACATGCAAAATTATATGTTAATCAGCAAGAACCAACATACCTGGTTAGATACTTTTGGAGGCCAATATCCATGCACTATGGTGTAGGGCAAATGAAATCTAACCCCAATGTGTTGCTAATAAGCATTAAACAATGGCTTATTTATAAACCCTAATGTTCGTTACATGGGGTGCTTTTTTAAAAAATCATTATAAACCCTGCTGTTCATTACATGGGGCACTAATAATATATAGATGGGGCACTTAAAAAGTAGGTAACTGCAAGAACCCTAATTTTCGAATTGGACAAAATATATGCCACGTGTACGGTTGGGGGATGAGAATGCCTAATCAACACTAGAGTGTCAGAGTATGTATTATATCAAATTTGCTCTGTAAAATCAAGTGAAAGAGGATTCTTATGGACTAAAGGCGTCATTGGGACTTGCCCTAACCTAGTAAGGAGAGAAGGGAACAGAAGAGAAATGGATGGCATTATTGTTGCAAGTCAGAAAAGAGAATCCATAATAGCGAGACAGCGCTTTACTGGTTAGGCACTTTTTTAGACCTTTAAGTGTTTGAGATGGGCTTTTCTCTGACATGCAGCCTTAAATCCATGGGCCTGATTGTGACTTTCTAAGAAAATCAAAGGACCCAAATGAGAAAGATTATGGTTTGTGTTTGATCCAAAGCAAATGTTTCTTCACTCTAATAGAGTAGCACATATTTGTGATATTATAAAAGGGAGCTCCTCTGCCGAGCATGGTGAGCACCACTCTCTAGTGGGCGCCAATTGGGGATGGGACTAAGGAAAATTGAAAGATCTCTCTCTCCCCCCACCAACCCTTCTATGGCGATGGACGCTCAAATTATCATCTTAAGCACTTAAGGTGGACAAATTTTCACCATTCAAAATGAGTTCAAGCCGATCCAACGGTCCAATGGTGACTATCACAGGGGGTACTTGTTTTATGCTCGACTTGGATGAGTCATAAGTTGAGCCCGACTAGTGTTTTCACACATGCCGCTCATCTTATTGTGAGCATGAGCACTAGAGGTTTTACCATTATAAAAATATCAACTTCTTGGGTATGTTCAAATGCAGGGAAAATAGGAGGAGAAAGTGATCAACGACATAATTTCCGGGCCCAATTCCGACCATTTTATCAGTCAATTTTAAAACCTTTACTTATTAGCCGAAATATCACATTTCAGCCTGGTTCAGTCCCTTTTTTCTATCATAAAATTTTTGAGGTTAAACTTCAGACACATGCATGTGTTATCGATCTTTTTTTTTTTTTTGTATTAGAAAGACATTGTTTGTGGTTATGCTAGCGAGTAGTGGAGAGAACACAAAAGGGCCACAAGGTCCCAATGCCACAGAAAGTGGCAGCTGTAGGGCTATAGCCCTCAAAGACAGTGGTCCTTCATTTTTTAGGAAAAGCGCCAGAACTTGGCCATTGTTAAAGTTGCTCTGCACAATAAAATGAGAAATGAAGAAGTGTCACCCCTTCCCATACCAATTCCAGCGCTACAACCCCACCCACCCACCCACCCACTAATCAGAAAGAAAATATGGCTGTGAGCCATCAGGCCCACATTCTTTAATCCAAGCTGTTCACTGACATGATCGATGGAATTCGCATTGACCCAAATTTCACTCCTACCCAATCATGATCAATACAAAAGGTGGGCCAATTCTAATTCTAATCAATCAAGATGTTTTTTTTTTCATTGTTATTATTATTTACTGGGGGAGGATTTGAATTGAAAAATGGTGGTTCCCATGGGCTTTCTTGGGGAAGCATGGAAGGAGGCAGCATATGATCGTTTCTCATTAAAAATAATGAAAAAGTTGAGAACCTAATAATCATGTTTGCCATATCTTACAGCACAGAGTCAATGTTTTTAATGCACCCAGAGTCTGGCCTGTGGGGCCCAGCTGCGCCTCATATGATCAATTTAAGCCCTTCATACTCATTACTCCCGGCCCCCAATTGGCATTCTCCCAAATTTGATAGCCAAGTTTTTGAGGCCCTTAGATTGATCATGCAAATTTTAATACCCATCCGAACTAATCTAACAGTTAGGGCCTAGAATTTTAGGCCCTAAAACAGTACCTTCTTAGTTCATATGGTTTCCATTTTAAATATAATCATAGACCTTTGAAATCCCAGCATCCCCGCTTCTTACTTTTAAATTGGGCCTCACAGGTCATGCTGTACCAAACTTATGGCCGGCGGCCGGTCCCAAATTGACCATATAACTACTTCATACATAAGCTGTTTTATAAATTTCTTCTTCGAAATTAAATATATTTATCGCATATTAAATAAAATTACCTTCCACACCAGCAGACTGATGTCGAATTGCCCGCCGTTGTAAGTTGAAGTCGGAGAGATCGCCGCTCCGACGGCAATCTTGTTGTTAGTTTGCACAAAACCAGAGCACAGGAGGTTGTAGCATCCAGTTGCCTGATATGCATCTGTCTGTGAAATTCTCAGAATTATTTCAAAATAATACACAATTAGCAAGTATTTAATTTACTAGAGCAGAGAGTCTAAAGCTAAAAAAAAAGAAGGAACTACAACTCAATTTCTTATACTTACCGTCCAGTACGTGAAAAATCGAGGATAACTATCTCCATACAGCTCTGGACTCACCTGATCAACAATCACAACATATGGTCTTAAAATTCAAGCAAATACAATCAACTTCGTATCACTAGCAAAGCCTTATCACATCTATTTGAGGCCGGATTTACGCAATCTGTATTTGTTCATCGGTCTTTCATAAACTCATAAAGGATTTTAAAGATACTGTGTAGCATAGATTAGTATCAAGACTGTACTTTTTGTAACCGATTTTGTTAAATCAAGATTAAATAGAAATAAGCGATAATAATTAAATTTAAGGACCTGCCAACCCGCTTCGATGGTGTTAAGGTCGTTGCCGAAGGATCCAGAGATGACCCACATCTGAGATAAGCTGAATTCATTTGGGTTATTAACATGGGGTGCCCACACATTCAAGCTGGCTTTGGCACCATAGTACTGATCTCCCATGACATACCCAACTGCATGCTGTAAGCAATAACGACATAAAAGTAGGCTATGCATTAACACATGAAAGAGTACAGTTGTAAATTCAGAGATGGTTTCAATGGAAAATATTACAGCGAGGGAGGTAAATGTTAGATGGCTACTTTTCCCTGAAAATAACAAGACATGGGCTTTATGTTAAGGTTTTTGTTTGGAAGTCCTGAAACTTCAATATCAGAATGTGTTGGACACATCCAGTGGCTTCTCTAAGGCATAGGCAGGACATCTTTTGACATAAATAATGCACTTTTCTTTCAACTGCTAGAAAATTTTCATCAAACAAAGATTCCAATTTGATCCTCTTTTTTTGTTATTTTATTTTCTTGGGGTTTGGGTGAATGTGTAGTCACTAATGAAGGTATACCAGTGTATAAAATCTATAATTTTGACAGAAAAAAATCCCTCTATGTTTTGTCAAACAAGTGAAGCTAAAAGTTTCTGTAAAAGGGAAGGTAAAAAAAAAAAAACAGAGTTTTGTTTTGAGTTTTCCTGCTTATACATGCATTTTTTTTCATTTTGAAGAAATGAGAAATCTTCAGTGGAAATCTAAATTTCGCTGAATAGGTTAAAATTAAGGTCTTTTTTTTTTTTTTTGAAGAAGATGCAGAGTACTTAGCAACCAAGCTACCACATTGTTCAAAAAGAAAAAAGTAAAGAGGAGGAAAGAAGAGGAAGAGAATCTTTCTTTTCTTCTGAATTGATCATTAAACACCAAAAAAGAAAAAAAAAAAAAAAAGAAAGAACAGATGAAAGATGTGTAACTTGATGAAAGTGGAGCTCTGTTTTTTGAGTTTTTATATGAGATTGAGTTTGTTTTGAAAAGAACTATCAGTGAGTGGTTTTGGGTGATTGTTATTTGAGCAGAACAATAATGCATTTCAATTTTCAACTCTGTTCTTCCAACAACCAGTTCTGAAGCTGAAGTTTTGAACCCAACTTCAATAGGACTAATGGGAAAAAAAAAATACTGGGTATAGTTTGTTTTTATGAAATTCAGACCTCATGACCACTGCTCGTAGAGTCACGTCGCACAGTTCTCACTGCTGGTTTTCTTCTTTTTCTTCCAAATCTTTGGATAGAACTTGCTCTTAGAACATCTTTCTCCGTTGTTCTTCTAATTGGAACTGTCCCTTCTGGACATGATTCACCTGAAATTCTCCATAATTGAAAGCTTTCAGCCTCTGAACCCATTGGATCATGTCTTTTGGGCCTCTCAGGTGGATCCTACAAACCAGAAAACAGAGAAAAGAAGAAGCTTTTAGTCTCTTAAACTTACTTACTTACTTACTTGTATAATTTAAAAAAAAAAAGTCAATGGAAAGATAGAAGAAGTTTCCAACTCGTTTTATAAAAATTTGAAGTACCATTGGTTTCTGTCCTTTCAATTTGGGATGATCAAATGCTGGTTGCTGATGAGATAATACACAATCTATCAGATCACCATCTGGACTCTGCATACAAAAGCCAAAAGCATTCATCTCATTACCTCAATAACAAGAATTAACAGATCAGCTTACTACACCAACAGAAGCCAATAGTGAATAAAACAAAGCAAAAGAAGATCTGGGTGTCTAAAAGAATGCCTGAATTGTTTTGACAGGAGGCTTATTGATCTTTCTGAGATGAGCCCTTATCCATTTGAGCTTCTGCAATTCTTCGCCGGGCCGTAAAGTCCGATTCACCGGAACTTCGTCGTAGGACTGTGATGAGAGGGAGCAAACTGGCCTAGTAGATGCAACGAGGAGAAACACAACAAAGCTGATAATGATTGGGGAGATTCTGCAACAGCTAGAGGCCATGTTTGATGAATTTATCTGTGTTTCTAGTGCTTGAGCTGTTTGTATTTGTGTACATTGGCGTTGTCTTGTTGTGTGATGATCATGAGACCAAATATTCCTTGTTTTTGTCCACCCAATGGCGTCTACAAACAAATCCATCCGACAGCAGAAGAAGAACCATTCAAGGGAATTTTAATTCTAACTTCTCACCATTTCCAAAGCCTTCCTTCTCTCTCTCTCTCTGTCTCTCTCTATATCTCTATCTCTATCTCTATCTCTATGTTGTTGTCTCTCCCTCCTGTATCTAAGAACTTGCTATTCTCTTTGGTCTTGTGTCTTCTGACAGACAACTTCCAGGCATGACCTGCTAAAAAAAAAGGACCCAAATGGGTGGTTTTTATTTTAGGAGAAACCACATGATGCTTTGGCAGAGTACACAGGACTATTTAGGCATGCTCAGTCTCAGGAATCCAAACCTTTCACATTTGTGGGTCCCGCCAATGGATGGGGGCATGCAGGAGAAATCATAACCTTGGGGGCAGTTTCACGTTTGTTGGAATGGACTTTTAACCTATTGAATTTGGACCATTGACCACCTTTTGCTATAAATTGGTTGGGTTCAGTTTGGGTTGGGTCCGTGATGGATTGAAACATAGAGATCAACTCAACTGAGTTTATTATTTACTTGAATCTGAGTCGACTCAGAATCTTAATAGATTTGTGAGAATTAGTAATATAAGTCAACCCTTTCAACCTTAGCACATTGTTGTTAGGTGTATTACCACATGAACTGTTATTAATATCTTGTGGCCCAAGATGCATTAGAAGGGAGAAACAAAATTAATGTAACATAGCTGAAACAAGGCTCCAATGATGATGATATTTATAAAATACATGTTATTTTTATACATGTTTGTCGGTCTCACTTGGGAATTCATGTATAGACACTGGGTGTAGACCCATACTTGATTATCAAATACGTCAAAAAAGAGGATCCATACCCCTTGTTTTTTTACCTTGGTCCTTTGGGTGACCGGCTAACGAGAGGTCCATTTACTCCTAACTGTGGATTATGTGAGAGAGAAAACTCCACAGTGACCATAAATGGACTCATCAGAGTCCGCCATGTCACTACAGTTAGCATGCCATTTACACCCCAACCACAGCAGAGGGCTGCCCATGCTCACACGACGGATCCTGATTAATCCACCCATAGTCACCGCAGTTTTTTTCCCCTCAGAGGATCCCGATTCTTTACTTCCCTAATTTGATGATTACTGACGGATGGGTTAGATATTAAGATGAGTCCACTAAATGCGCCACGCTACAACCCCAGTGGAATTTGTGCTTTGGATGGTCTGAATTGATATTTGATACTAACATATGCATGACGCTTGCATGGGGCCCACTATAATGTTCTGAGAATGGTACAACACTACAACTACTATTTATTGGCAATTTCCATTCATGATGGAGGAAATAATACTCTAGGTCTTGGCTGAAGGGACCCAAATTTTGAAAAATTCATGAGATGGTAGATAAAGATAGGTTCCAGTCTCCAATACAAGTCTGCAACTTTTGCTTTCCTCCTTTCTTTCTTTACAGGAATACAATTCTTTTTCTCTTCCTTTATGGGAATACATGCTTCTGATTTCGGTTATTCTTTTCTTTGGTTCTCGCAGAAGAATTACACTTGATTCTGGTCTTCAAGTTCCTTGCTTCTCTTTCTCTGTTCCCGAGATGTTCCTTCTGTCAGCAATTGTAGGGTTGCTTAAATACCAAAAGAAAGGTAGCCCCCTTTATTTATTTAATTAAAATGCTGATTACAGCTTTTAGTTTCTATATTTTTAATAGTATTATTATTTATCTCTTATAATGATTTTATCCTCAAAGATGAGAGATCTCACCCTTTGATTTTGAGGGCTCAAATCTTCCAGCCAATCAGATAATTAGAATTTCCTCAACAGTTTAGATCTTTTGAGGTCACGGCCCATTTAAAGCTTTCCAGTAATGCTCTCTATTTGATATCTAAAATAACTAGTGAAAAGGTGTTTTTATCTATCTTAGCTCTACCATCCCGAGCAAAGCTCTCTATTTCTTTTAAATATCCAATCAACTCATTTAAACAATTCAATCACCTAATGAAAAACTTAAAAAAATAATATTTTAAAATTTAGCTAGTTAAAAGTGGCTAACTAAATTTAGCTACCTTTTTACTTGTAATGTATAGTAGCTAGCCTTTTAGCTAGCCAGTTGAAGCTAGAAAGTGAGTTCTTATTGGGTACTTTAGCTAACAAATGCATTGAGCTGGTCTATTGGAAATGCTCCCAGATGATGCTCTCGGATCAGCCTTACTAAAGAAAAAAGAAGTGGAGGTTGAACTTGGGTCTGAAATTGCTCGACTCAGCTAAGCTGAAGTTAGGCATGAACCCAACAAGGCTGGCCAATCTGACGGCATTTCCCAACTCAAATTGGCTGGGACCGAGAATATAACAACTTGGGTTGGGGTTGGGTTGGATGAAAACCTGACCCAAGTTGCACCTACTACAATCCATGGATATGACACCTGAAATGTAGTAACTGATTGTTACCTATTTCTGAAATGTGCTTTTGTTTTCATTGTAGAATGAGCTTTCATTTGCTCTGAGCTGTGAACACGGTCAGTTTTGCCTGCTGTATATGTGAGTGTGTCAACATCACGTGTGCACCAACATGGGAAGCATATGCATGTGTGTCTGGAGTCCACATTGAAGGTGCTCTTAGGCCACACCTGATAGCCCTGATTTTTGGGCCACAAAAGAGGCATGGTGGTCCTCCTGATGAAAGTCTCAGACCTGACATGTGTACTAGGGGAAATCCAATTTCCCCCAGGCCCCAATATATCACCCCCACGACCACCCATAATAGTAGCAAGAAGGGTGCATTTTCCCTCCTGTGCGGGCAGTTATACACAACGTTCATTGTTGGATTCTACTGCAAAAGAACTACATGGTGTATAACTATTAAACTTTCAGAATTTAAAATTGACTATTTGAATAATTTGAGTGGCTTAGTATCTTTTGTCCGTTCATTCACATCATATGCATTCTTTTTTCATTTTTCGAGGTAAACTTCTAAGAAATAGTTGGCCTGTCTACCTAGAGATTAATCCATAAGCATGATATTCTTCCCATTGTATAGGCTTTTCTTCCCATGTGTAAGAAAGAATAGTTGAACCACTGTGAAAGGGGCACATTTTTGTGGTCATGCCCAAAGAACAGAGGGTTGGGGGTGGGGTTGGTTGTGGCTGATAGAGAATGCTATGGGGTTGATAGATCAGAGGTGGGCTCCACATTGACTCTTGATAGATTAGAGGTGGGCTTCACATTGACTCTCTCTCTCTCTCTCTCTCTCTCTCTCATAAGGGCAACAGTAGAGCATATTACTGAGTGATCTCAAATCTTTTCAGTAACAGTATAAATTGTTAATTTGAATGTGCTTGGGGTGCTTGCTGATTTAACTGGTTATTATTGAGTTGTGTGCACCAAGGTTGGGGACTTCCCCTAGTTCTCTTTTGGGGCTTTGGCAATGATGCTAGCCACTTGCATGGCACTCATCTTCGTCCTTTTTTTCTAAATTTTTTGGGTTTTTGATTTTTGATTCTTTTTATCAAAACCCACTCACTACCCCCGCAATATTTAAAAGGAAAGTGAGCAGGAATATAGGCCCACCAGAGCCACTCTCAATCCAAACAAGAGGCATTGAGAATTAAGATATCTCAGTGGAAACTGCCAAGTTAGATTAGAGAATAGATTCTAACCCCACTCCCCAACTCTCAAGGAATATGCATAATAAAACACAAAGAATATTTATCTATTGACTTAATTTTATATAAACCACACTTAACAAGGAAGGATTATTAAATTCAATGGAGGATTTCATGATTGCTTACTCTAGCACATGCATCATATCCTTGTCCTTTGAAGTGTGCTCATGTGGAGCCCCTATCCAATATTCCAGACTGTTAATATTTGATGTACCCAACTCTAAATTGCCCTTTTTAAAAAGATTCTATGAGATGGATCAACAACACTCAACAGTTCTTGACTTCCTAGCATTGGACCCTTCACTTATCCGAACCCGCGTGGCCCGATCAGATTGGGCTTGCCCCACTTTGATTTGGGCTCTGTCCTGCACTTTGAAACCTGAACGGAATTCAGGTCAGAAGTGGGTTTTGTCTTTTTGTACCCTAGTTGACCTCAATACCTGAAATACTATAAACATACATACATATATTGTATGATACATGTAGGACATGTCCCATATATACAATTTCTGACTGAAATCCAAGGCATACCAAAACCCAAAATATTTGAGTACGGCCCAATTGAGTCAACCTGGCATAACCCAAATTGCATTAGGGTAGGAAACTTCCAGACACACATAAAACCATAGGTACATTAACAAATAAGACGAGACCATGTTAAGTACTAACATCATGCACTTTCTAATTTCTCACCCCTCAAAAAGTGAACCAAAAGCCAAAAATCTGGGTAACCTGTCCGACCTGAGTCAACCTTGCTTAGCCCAAATTCATTAGATAGGAATTGCAATTCAGTTTAGGCTTGGCTGGGTATGTTTGTGTTTCATCTGGGTTGGGTTCAAGTTTAGGTTTGCTGACATACTACTGTGGATAAATATAATCATAGTGGAAGTGTCATGGGATTTGTCAAATATCACATTCCCAGGAGATTTTCATATTTTAGTTTTTTTATTAGATAATTTTGGGAAATCAATTTCTTTGTAGTGCTAAAGATACATAAGTTCTAATTATATGGTGGTTTAAGTTAAAATTTACAAATTATTATGATATTTTAGTATTAATATAACGTCATTCAGTCAATATTTCCAATTTTTGTAGTGGTGGCGTAGGAAGCCATCAGCTACTACCCCTATGTTCCATCATCATTGGCTCCATTAGGGATTAATTAATAACCCATGTCTTAAGAGGACATAATGTGATGAAGTATGGTCTCATATAAAAATTTTTTAAAGTTCCTCTAAAAGCTTAGGTACAAAGGCTGTCACTGCTGCTTTATGAAGGGGACTATGTATAAAGATAAGTAGGGCTGATATGAATGATTAAATAGTTCTTTTTTGGTAAGAGTATAATGATTAAATAGTTGAGTCGGTAAGGCATGCCCTTCATAATAAAACTACTTCAGTCCTTCATGGGACTCATCTATCATCAATTCAAATATTTTCCTTGTTTTTGGTTAGATTAGCACTCATGTCAATTTGACACTCGTATAACTCATGCTCACTATTTCATTAAACTTTAAGTATAACTTAATAAATGGTTAAATATTGAAGTCCTTAAATTGAGGATTGTGATGATCCAACGGGTTTGATGTTTTGAAATTCTCAATTGACAATGAAACCTTTTTTATTGTCCTGTTGCCTTACTGGTATAGATTCAAGTGAGCCACATGAGGTGTCAGATTGTTTTTTATTTTATATTATTTTATGAAAAGCCTCTATTTAGAACATTTGTTCTAGTTATTAGGCCAATCGAATGATCCTAACCTTGATGTTCAAGTATTGAAAATTTAATAGCTATAATGTTGTATTTTTTTAAAGATAAAATTCAATGATGCATAATACTTGTAACTGTGTAAAATTTGGGCTTGTGCCAATTCAAGGGGAATTGGGATGTGTGAAGTGATTCAATTGACTAATGGAGAGCCCCAAGTATGAAAACTGAGAAAGGGACTTCAAAAAAGTTAGTTATAATAATCTGTTCTTTTGATTGGTCCACCCTATATTTTGGGCTACCCGGCTTACCTATGATTAATGTTGCCCCCCTCTCAAATACTACCCTCCTGATAGACATCCATTAGTTACTGTTGGATTGAAATTGGAAAAAAAAAAGTTTCCTTCTCAAACCATTAGACTCGAGGGTGATAGATTAAGGGATTAAGATAATCTAATGAAGCTGTTATTTTACACCTCCATTTTAAGTGTCGTTGAGGTCTTCCATCCCCCTACATGATTGGCATGCTGCAGATGGCCCTATACACGAGTTCACATGATACCAAGTAGGCATGACTTTCATTGGAATTAAAAACACACACTCTCTCTCTCTCTCTCTCTCTCTCTCTGATACTTTCCACAGCTTACCATTTCAAATAATTACCTCGGATAGTTTTAAGCCATTTCAAGGGGAATGATCAATTAAACTAGTTTTAATTTTGATGTAAAGACAAATTGGTACACGGCCTATTGGGGTAATGTGCCGGGAAAGAGGATATTAAACCCTGGTTAATGAGATGATAAGTACTAAGTTTTCTAAGCTAACCATTCCTACTAAAATCTTAAGGTATTAATAGAGGCAACAGAAATGCTTTTTAATATTCTTCATGGTTGGAGCCCAATCCTCAATACTCCCATTTAGGTGAAACCCGGCTAGTGCACTTTTTTTTGCTACGCATATTTTTTTAGTATTGAGTTGTTTCTCCTGGAATTTGAACTTTTGACCGATTGGCTCTGATACTAAATTAAATTTCTTTAATTAGTCATTGCTACTAAAACCTTGAGGTGTTGATAGAGATAGCGGAAATACTTTTCAACATTTTCCATCCAGTGGAGCCCAATCCTCAATACTCCCCCTCGAGTGAAACCTTTTAGTGGACTTTTGGTGACATACATTTTTTAGTGCCTAGTTGTTCCTTTTGCAATTTGAACTTACTTTTGATTGGCTTTGATATCATTTTAAATTTCTTTTGGCTAATCATTCCAACCAAAACCTCAAAGTATTAATAGAGGCAGAGGAAATACAATTCAATATTTTTCATTGGGTGGAGCCCAATCCTCAAAAATAAATTGCTAGATCTTGGACCAAAATGAGGTGAGTTGGTCTTGGTACCTTGGGTTAGGACGGGTTGAATTTTTATGCACTCCTTTGACCTTGATTGTGGATTGCCTACTCTTAAGCTGGCTTCGATCCAGTAACTGCTCACGCTGGTTTGGGTCAACCGTGAGGCTCATTTGGAACTCATATACAGAGATAATTATGAGCTCATTAAGGTCTGTAACAGCAGAAGTAGCACTTTGTCTCCTTAAGTATCTTTTATGGATTGTGCGAAGGAAGTTCGCTTCTACATGGGTTGTCTTGTGGCTGTAATAGCTGGTCTATAAGAAGGAAATTTGTGTTTACGAATGGCTATACTTGAGCTGGTTCTTGAATTAGGGGAGTAAGGGAAGGAGGAGGGGCATTTCAGTCGACTGTTGGGACTGTTTTTTTCTTTGGTTCCCAACTTTGGTTCCCAACCAACCAAGGGGCAAGGTGTAGAGAGACCCGCACACATAGAAACAAAAGCCTACACATGTGAGAAAATAAAATTGCACATGCAAGAGCATAAGCCCACATGCATGGAAAAGAAAGCCCACACTACGAGAGAGGTGGCGCGTAAGGGTTGAGCCGTTGACACCCTAATGAGAACTATGGGTAAGGAGCCATTCTCAACTATTGAGCTGTTTTTTTTTTCCTTGGGTAGAAACTAGTGGGACTTTTAAAAGACACGTTTGGACTGCTCATTAGTGACGGCTTAGTACCATATTTATTAATGGAATTATGATGTAAAATAGGAGATCGTGAGAAGGTTTTTAGGCAACAATGGGTTCGTTTCTTTAGCTAACAATTTCTACTAAAACCTAGATGCATTAGTAAATCTAAAGGAAATACTTTCTATTACTCCCCTTCAGGCGAAACTTGGTTGGCGCGCATTTTGTAACGCGTACATTTCAGCGTCTAGTTGCTCTTCTTGAGATTTGAACTTATCACCAATTGACTTTGATAGCATATTGATTTTTCATAGATAATCATTCCTACCAAAGCCTCTCGTTATTAGTATAGATAGAGAAAATACTTTTCAGTATAAATATTTGCAGCATTTATGTTGGATACTAGGTTGGGTAGGTGTGTCACACATTCGCAATTGAGTAGTTGATGGTATTTCTCCAATTGCAACTCAACATTATGTTGATCTGAATTATTTTTGAATGAAAGCTAATTGTTATACATGTGCAACTTGTTATGCTAATGGATTCGTCAAGGGAACTAAACTCTGGTGCTATTACTCTCAGAATGCAGACAAAAATGAGAGAAAGAGAGGAGGAAAACTCAATGATCCAAAGTCCAAAAAGTATATATGGGCTTTAGTCTATCGGCACGTGGACCCAACCCAACTCGATGGGCATTGACTTGGCTGCGGCGCATGTGTGGGTTAAACCCATGTGGTCTATGTGGTCCTTCTAAGACAAGATACGAGTGCCCTATGAGCCACAACCTTACAAGTACACATAGGTGTATATAAACCCATCATGGGTTTTACTTCCTAAGCAATGTAGGATTTTAGTTTTCGTACAATCTAAGTCTTTTGCCATCTTCAACCAAGTTTAAGGGGGTAAATTTGGAGTCAATTTCTCATTTAGTCCTTAATGGTTT
Organism: Sextonia rubra; assembly: GCA_037013555.1. NCBI lineage: Eukaryota > Viridiplantae > Streptophyta > Magnoliopsida > Laurales > Lauraceae > Sextonia > Sextonia rubra. The sequence goes on along the minus strand of JASUAD010000007.1, from coordinate 7,464,790 downwards.
TTATCAAGTAATTGGTTATTGTTGTTCTACTCTTAAAAGAGAACACATTATAACTCAGACCCACCACAAAAGACGAGTGAGTGCCACATTTATTGTGGTTCAAAGTTGACCAAATGACCATTGTGAAACCCATTTTTTGAACACTAATACATAGGGATAGACTTAAGTTTTAGCAATGGGTGTGGTTTGAAATTTTTCATAAGACCTTAAAAGATTCTATTTTAGGACTTCCACCCTATCATTGCTCACACTACACAAATGAAAATCCTAGGTCCGCCATTGCTCATATATCTTTCAAATGATTGTGATTTCATGCAAAACAAAAAAAAAGGGGGAAGAATGTTATGATGTTTATAATAAATTTGCGCAAACACCACTTGTGCAGCCAATGCGTAAAGCTAATCAATTCACAATTGTGATGAGAAAATGGATGAAATACTAAATGAGGCTGATTCTTAATAGAAATAGGCAATGACAATCCTTTATATACTACTATTGAAGACTCAATAGAAGCAAAATCTGAAATCCATATCCACAACGACATCAGGAGACTGTTGAAAGGATGAGAAGATCAAAGGCACCTTGATGACTCCTAGGGACCTATTTGTTTTTCATGGAACTGAATTATTAGGAATTCAAAGAACTTTATTCCTGCAAAAGCGGCTAAAATTGAAGAAAACAAGGTGAATATCCACAAATAGACATGAAATAATCTTTCCTTTAGTTATCCATCCTTAATGTCTCGTAGTGGTTGGGAAGTTTGGTATTGTTCTGGAGGTCCATATTTCGAATCGTGTTTACATGCCTTAACCGATAAATGGTGCTTATAGATAGTGTCATGTAGCAAGGATTTTACTATTGTCACTACAACGTTTGTGAGGAGGAGTCAAGGGTTCCTTATCATAAAAAAAGAAAAGAAAAGAAAAACACTCACGCTTCTTTTTTTTTTCTTTTTTGTTTTTAAATAAATTGTTGGCCATCACCCTTGTAAATGCTGTCCCAAAGGAGTTCGGGTCACATCTATATCACAATATATATTTCACTCACGTCTTTATAATATTATGTCCTTGGAACCCACTCTATCATAAACTCCTAGGAATTCATATCTAAGACTTTCAACCTTGACTCATCTCACTCAACACCAACAAAGTGCTAGGGCTAGATATTTGCAAGAAAATTAAAAAATGTCCCATTTTCTTCCAAATAATATGAATATGGGGATTTGCAAGTGGTTGTATTACATTTAGAATTCAAGGGAAGGAAAAACTTGGAGATCCTTGTTTTTTGGTTGAAGTTTGATGCATGCAACTTGATTTAAAACATGCACTAAAAAAAGATATAACATATTTGCCAACACACTTATGGTTGAAGGCTGTTGATAACTCGGTATCGCACACATGTCCAAGAATTGATCTTTGAGGCTTCAGGTGGACAATGTCACTAATGGCCAATAAAACAACCTAGCCAAAAATTTTTAAAAAATAACATTTTTTCTTTTATTTGAAAAAGGAACTCAACAATGTAACATGATAACTCCAAGGTATTTCTGTCAATGGACCACGGTTAGCTGGAACCGTGCAAGTCCTCCGAGTTTGGTAATGGGCCCAATGGCTTTGCTCAAACTGGGTTGAATGTTCGATTCCCTTACGGGTGCAATCTTGGGCCTTGGGATCTCTGCCTGCTGAGATTTTAGTATATATGCATATACATATCCATTTAACATGTATATATGTAAGGTAATGCCTCGAGCTGCTTAAGCATCTATCATAAGAAATACTCATGTAGATGCATGAAAACTAAATAAGGCACTTCAATGGAACAGTCCGAATGTGGATTAGTGAAAATGTAGCTGATCAAATTATCTTAATATTGCCTACTCAAAAAAATTATCTTAATCTTTAAGTCCTCAAAGTTTAATGCCTATAATTGGTGCAATCTGGTGACGGTAGACAATATATAAACTAGAGTAAAATTAGGATTAATACCAATCCAAGAGGAGTCGAAATATGTTATCAAAGGTGAGACCCCTGTATAAACACCCAAAATGTGTGCCAGAAAGGTGACACGATGCCAACACCAACTTACACATGCGAGGTAATGGAGACTTGTATATGTTAAAAAAATACAACTCAACTTGCACATGTATGGTGATAAAACTCAAATATGCAAAGAGGATGAACATGAGATTTGGAACATGAGATTTGGACTTGAGAGACATTCCAATAAGAACCAACACTCCTTACCACTAAGGTAAAGACTTGTTCTTATGTATGTATATGTGCATTGTGTATTGTAACGTGAAATATGCAAAGACACTATATACAAACATGTACACAATGTATGTATGTGTGTTGTGTACATGTTTGTATATAGTGTCTTTGTTTATTGCACATTATAATTTTCAAGTAAATTTTTGAAATGGTGCAAAGATAACACATTGACTGAAAATGAGCACTTAATGGACTCGGGACCTAAACAGAGTCCCAGGCCTCCTATACTTCTTATTGGGGTGGGATGGGTCCTAAGGTCTAGTATTTGCATTGGATCCAGGCTCAGGCTTTTCATCCTAAATAGACCCAGACTCAGCCCAGGTAGATCTGATCCAAAGCTTGCATGTTACTCAAGATCAATCGCCCAAAAACAAATTTATGTACCTTCGCTGCTCAAATAGACCCTAAATATATGAGATAAGTTTTGATAGTGACGTCAATAATGCTCTTATTAGATTAAAAGTGACAATACACCACAAGTGCACTTTCTAAATTATATTTGATGCCAAGTGACATTTAAATTAGTGTCAAATTAGGTAAGGTGTAATTTCGAAAGTGAGAAGGGCAGTGAGTTAGATGAGGGGGTACCAGATCAAATGTGGTTCCAAGATGATGCGGCCCACTCTTTAGAAGAAAAGCCATGATTTGATCTATAACCCTTAATTTTTTATTATTATTGGAAAAAAAGGCCACCAAAAAGATGTTTCGTTCAAAAGGAGAAAAACATGGGTATAGACTAAAGAATGATTACTTCAGGCCCAAATAGAATGTAAACCAAGTGTTGAAACTACTTGGATGTTTTTCTTTTGGATAATTCTGAGCACTTAATATGATTACAACAACAAAGTGTGGTCCATTGACCATGTGGTGTTCCTAGTCACCATTCAAATCCCCATAAAAGAGCCAATGGTGAGCTTTTTGTTACTCTTTTCTTTGAAACACTCAAAACAGGACAAGAAGGAGGCACAGGGAAAAAGGAGCAACGTCGTTTGCATCACGTTTGACTAAGTTGTTTTTAGAGTGTTTCTCAAATCTAAACCCCACAATGGAGAAGTCATTTTCCTCGTGGGATGACAATGAAATCACCAAGGATGATTCAAATTGCTAGATGCGTCCTAAGTGAGTCTTCTAGAAGATTGAAGTTGAAGTCTATAGTGACCTCCATTAAGCATTGACCTCCACTGAGAGAGAATAGCATATGGAATTTGAATAAAGGGAAGTCGATGTCAATTTTGAAAATCATGCTGTGGGGCCCGCTGCAAGCGTGTGAATCATAGTGGTTGACTATTTTATTATCCATGCATTTTTAGAACTATCGAACTTTGAGACGTTTAAATAGACGGTTATGATTATCCTTGTATTTTGATCATCATGGGACACTTTTTGTGATCAGTGGAATACTACGTACAGAGTTCATGTCTTTGCTGAAAAGTCGATCGTAAAAACATTCTCAAATGGATGAGAACCGAACTGATCCTGTAGTAGTGGGATGAAGAAAGGTAAGGGCAGCCCACCACATTCACACATCAAAAGAAGAGGCTAGAAGCATAAGAACAGAAGTGGGGAGGGCCTTGATGTTGATTTATCCAACCAAAAATACACTACTTTAAGAAAAAATCACACCAAGTCGACCTTGACTACATTGATAGTCGATTCAATGTGTACCTTGACTACTTTGGTAGTGGATTCTCTCTCTCTCTCTCTCTCTCTCTCAATGTGTACCTTGACTACTTTGATAGTGGGTTCTCTCTCTCTCTCTCTCTCTCTCTCTCTCTCTCTCTCGTACACACTCGCGCACATTTTAGTGTGTATGTGTGAGGTTAATTTTGGCCCGAGAGGTACCGACGATGATGAAGGATTCCTATTAAAAGCACAAATTTATGCCTGGGTGAGATCTACTTGGATGCACATTAATTAGAAGAAATATTGGTATGAAAAAATCTCATTGTGGATAACGTTTGGAAGAAAAAAATCAACTTCATCGAATCACTAGAACACTTGATTTAACAGCCTTAATATTTATTGGATAAGTTTAATAATGAGGATAATTTAGATTAGTGCTAAATTAGGATATCTGCTTTGACAATGATCTAGATTATCCTCGCCGTTGAACTGAATTTCGGAAAAAAATACAAATTAAGAAATCATAAACTTTAAAGCCTTTGAGTCAATAGTTATCCTGATATGATTGGGAGAGTTTTTTTTTTTTTTTTCAAAGTAGTAAGGTGTTTCTCATCACGGTATATCCTCATATTTGGCATTTTCAAGTGGGCCTCATAAAGGCTTGGATTTTTACCTACTTCTCAATAGAATGTCACCGTATATATATTCCTTTATTTGAAAATAAAATCCAACCCTTGAATACTGTAGGAATCTTGGTAAAACTAATGTAAAGTATTATTTAATGTGTCCTTGACTTAAAGTATATTAAAGTCCATGCTCACAAGTCACTACCCTCTCTCAAATGGGTGGATTGAGTTTCGAGGCTTTGGACCAGTTGGTGTTGAACCATGATTATGTCCATTAGCCATGGCCACTTTTCTACCCAAATGGGAGATGAGTGTCCACCAGAGGGTATGCAAGGGAACATAGTCACAGCTACTTGTCTCTGACCACCTTCTTTAATCGATGGTGCTAACTGGCCTAACCGTTTCTCTTCCTTTTGGTTGGCACCATCCCTTGGTCTTGATCTAAATGTCACAAGAAGATGCTCTTTCTAAATGGACATGAGCATGCTTGACCACTATCATGATGTCTTCTCATCTTCATGGAACTCCCTAATGCATCAACATTACGGTTGACTCTAGCTTTTCTAAAATCGTGATGAGTGCCATACTGCCATGGGATTGTCAAGCCATGATTAAATTGAAAGTAGTTTTTTTTTTATCAACTTGAATATCCATTTTTTCATGATGTACCCCACCAATGTATCTGTTTTGATGCTTGGAATTTGATTGAATCGAATCTTCAATATGTCAGTCGAGATCCTCTATGGCAGCTGATCTATGCTGACAATGAGTGGACCAATCATAATATGCAACGGCAATGCATACATCTATCATAATTACTTGTAGTTGTTTCCATCAACTAATCAAAGTGTTTGCAGTGATGTCATAGATCATGATTGATCTACTTATAGTCCACGCAAACTAACCGTAATAGAGGATCCGGATTCGATCTTTTTTAGGCACCTCTCCTTTATAGCAAGGAAAATATTATAACTTCAAGAAATCTAATTGGAGAGGATCTGTTGGTCTTTATGTGTATTTCAAAACATTCAAAAATGTTTTCTCTTTTTTCTTTGTTCCTTTTTTTTCATAAAGAGGAAAAAAAAGAGCTTTGTGTATTTGCAAGGATCCTACATTGAAAAAGTTCAAAACTGACTGGATTTGAAAATGTTTTAAAAACGTGTAGTTGGGCTTGGGTGCATGTCTGCGATGCACATCTTGCATGATCATTGCTCGCAGGAGACTTGGCCTACTTGGGTGACCCATATTTTGATAAAGAATTGGATAGTTTTTGCAAAATTTATTTTTGTTTTAAAATATTTTGCTTATTTCAAATGATTTAAAACATTTGTTCTCCTAAGAACTTTCGTATCAGTGTTATCCCAAGTGTTGGGAAAAGCGGCACAACGGAACTACCCGCGATCAACGGATCTAACACGATGAATACACAGCAATCACACCATCAAGCAATCATACACATGACACAGCAGTTTTACGTGGTTCGGCAACCATGCTTACGTCCACGGGAGGAGAGAACTCATCTACTATGATTCCATCTCGATCCCCTCCGGATCTAGGGTTACAGTACATCAATATATAGTTTTCGCTTTCTTGGCCACCAAGACAATCTATACATAATGACTAAAATACCCCTAACCCTGAGCCTCGGTTCTGGCTAACCCAGACGACCGACCCGGCTAAACCGGAATACAAGACATAACCCAATAATCTCTACCTTGGCTTGGATTCCGTAAATCCTCAGAGCCACCTTGAGATACCCAGTAATGTCTTTACGCACCTTGCTGAAGGTACGCCTCCACACACGCTACGACCTAGCATGGCAACGTTGCCTCCTTTGACCTCAACACCACCGTCTTGAACCTCCGAAGCGCTCTCCATTTGTTGCCACATGCATGCATCCTTGCAACACAATGAACCTAACTTCCATCCGTCAAGACAAAACTGAAGACCTCCCTGAATCCGGATTTCACTGGTACCTTGTGAATCCTTCCTTCTGTCTCCATCCCAGTGTTCTTTCCGTTAAACCTGCAACTATCCTGTTCTAGCCTGTTCCGGTGGGTTGGGCATAGTACATGCGGGTTTTGGTATGCCCGATGTTTAAACTAGCTTACTCCGACCTGAACAAGACTACTTTTTCTTCCCCGAGAAAATCATCTCCGTTCAGGGCTTCCTGGATTTCCGCTAGATGATATCATCAAAGATCCATCAACCCATCTTCCGATGATCCGTCGCATCTAACTCCACCTGAATCACAGATTTCCTCCCTTGTTATTTGATGTCTCCTTCACTGCTCCACCTGAAAAAAGCATCCCCTATCAACCTATAGCGACCAAGCCTGATTCCTTTCAACCGAATCCGCGCTTTCTTGCACACTTCCTCCTTCCGATTCTGATTCTTTTGCTTTTTCCTTCCACTTTGGCATGTCGTTCCTTCCCGATCTCTTCGACGAGGATCTAAGCTTTCCATCAAAGTACTTGGAGCAATCTACCATTGACGACATCAAGTAACACTTTTCAATCATTGCTATGTCATGGAGTCTAACACTCTGTCCTGCCAATCCCTGAAGTCGTTTCTCCATTAAACACTTCAATCTAGCCCGTGATGCTTGAATCCATTGCTATCATCGTGAATCGGTCAGTTTCTTCAATCCCCCAATTTTCTGCCCATCAAACTGCCAATATCTTTTATCTGCCTCGTAGATCTCGTCACCGTGAGCACGCTGGAAGAAACAGATCTGAAATCTGACTCCGGATGGCTTCGATATCGCAGAATTAATTCTTTACACTCCATTGGTCAAACATCCATGTTGACCGTTGACCAGCCCATCTTCTTCCATATACGCGTAGATCTGCTCACAACGAGTCCGTAGGAGCAAACGGATCTCCGATCGGACATCGGACGATCAAGATATCGCAGAAACAATTTCAGCCACAAATCTGGTCAAACCTGCTTGTTGACCAAGTTGACATCACTGCTGACGTCATGGCTTGCTGGCAAACTGGGCCTCTGAAACGGACCCGGGTCAGGTTCAGCCGGATCGGTCGTCTGGTTTAGCCAGAACCGAGACTCAGGGTTAGGGGTATTTTAGTCATTATGTATGGGTTTTCTTGGTGGCCAAGAAAACGGGAACTATATATATTGATGTACTGTAACCCTAGATCCTGAGGGGATTGAGATGGGATCATAGTAGATGAGTTCTCTCCTCCCGTGGACGTAGGCATGGTTGCCGAACCACGTAAAACTACTGTGTCATGTGTGTGATTGCTTGATGGTGTGATTGCTTGCGTAGATCGTGGTAGATCCGTAGATCGCGGGTAGTTTCCGTTGTGTCGCTTTTTCTAACACCAAGGGGTAGAATTCATCCTAAAAAGAGCTTCACTAGACATGCCTTGTCTGATTGTTGCAACCGCTGACTCTTTTCAATTTCCAACAGTTAACTCTTCAAAGATCGGTATAATTGTTCTATTTACTTGTTTTAACAGCAGTCCCAGTTTCTATAGCTTTATTTCCAACACAATTTATCTTGATCCATATATTTAACCTTATTAAAATCATACTTTAAGTTACACTTTGAGAAGACTTACTAAAATCCCACTCTGAATTGCACTTTGAGGAGACTGGGAATCCAAGTTTTTCTTAAATAAGGAAGCCCAAATATCATATGTTAATCGGGTGAAGCAAGTGGGATCCATAAGTATTTGTACGATCCAATCAAAATAGCCAAACATCTAAAATTTTGTTTTGGAGATTAGTTATAAGAAAGAATTTAATTAACAAAATGACTTTCTACCGTGTATAGTCTTGTCTTGCACTACACATGCCAGGCTTAATTACATTACTCTACCTACACATTTGAATTACATTTACAGTCTCTCCTGAAACTAATCGTAATTTCTAAATCATCGGTATCCAATTCTAATTTACTTGAAATATGCAGTGACTCAAAAGTTCACGTATGCTCCATTCTAGAAATAATAATCTGGTGTAGGTAGAGTATACAATTTTAAAAAGAGAATAGAAGAGTAGATTGTGACAATACCTCTTTCCTCAATCTAAGAGTTTGTAGTGTAAAAATGGAATTGGAAAAGTAGGGTACAAAGGAAAGAGAAGAATTATTATATACGAAGGAGATTGATTTGAAATTGAAATCAGCCTCATTTAATTTTAACATTATGGTCAATTTATTGACTTTCCTTCCTTAATGTCTCTTCAGCCTCCACTTTAATATTGTCACCTTTTGTCTCATGCATTTTCATTTCACTTTTTTGTATATAACCCTCTATAGTTTTTGAGATTTGTAAAAAAGCCCTTATGGTTTCAGAATTTGTAAATAGGTCCCTGCCTATGCATTTTAATACCTTTTATGTCTCTGATGTGATTGGATTTGAGTGTAAAAAGAGAGGATTGTTAAGTTTTTGCTCAATTTTTTTAAAAAAGATGCTTTTGCCCTTATAGCCATTATTTATATATACCCCCTAAGGTTTCAAATATTTATAAATAAGCCCTGCAGTGGGATGGATATTAGTAGATCTTTCTTCAATATTATGGTGAGTTAAATTTTCTTAATCTTATAAACATATCACTCCTTTCTTGCTTGTTTCATTGTGATTACTTTAATCTATTCATCTTTTTTGTCATACGTGTGTGGCACAAGAGTAAACAATGTTTAAAATTGATTGCATTCAAAGACTATTTTAGGAGAGAAAGTGGTTTGTATGGGGTTTAACTTAATCTATTTGATATCTACCATTAATTGTTGTTCTCATATTTTTACTAAAAATCATCTATTCATTTAAATGAGTGGCACACCACTAGAAGTCTATTTCAATTGAGACATTTTTATTATATTGGACTGTATTTGGCTACAAGTTGAATTGTTAAATGGGTCAACCACATGAGTAGTCTCCACATGATTAAATGAGTGAGCTTGGGCCTAACATTTACAGCCCCTATTTAGCTTGAGTTGAGCCTGGGCTAGTGTTTATAAAGTCGGATCATGCCTAGATATGCCGTAGGCCAACCCACATAATTGAGGTATGAATATTGGTCAATCTGTAGGATATTTTTAATTGGGCAATGCTATTTGTTACTAGTTTTGTTCCCACATAACTCAATAATTGAGCTATGGAAATTGGTCAATCTTTTGGATATTTATAATTTTATTAATGCTACTTATGTTGTGCACTTATAAACCCAATGCAAAATTTTTTTTCTTATAGTAAAAAGCTATTTTTGTTTGTTCTTTGCTAATTTGGATTAGCACAATGTAATTTTTTTATTAATACCTTGATGCTACTTATGCAATTGTGAAATGAGTTTCAATTTGAGATGATAATTAGGTAGAATTAAACAGGAACTTCTAGGATGTTCCTGGATGGGGCCAGGCCAGACTAAGGCATATGTAGGCCCAGCCCAACTTTAGAAACACTAGCACGGGACCGGACCATAGCGGTGTTCATTGGTGGGGCTGGGCCGACTAAGGCATATCTAGGCCCGGCCTATGCCCAATATAGGTTGTTAGCCCTGAGCCCACCCATTTAATCATGTGGTTAACCCATTTAACAATTCAACTGTTATCCAAATATAGTCTACTAATTGTGTCAATTGAAATAGAGTTCTAGTGGTGAGCTACTCATTTAAATGAATATATAATTTTTTAGTGAAAATAATGAGAACAAGAATTAATGGTGGATATCAAATAGATTAAATGAAACCTCACTCAACCATTTGCTCTACTAAAATGGTCTTTGATTGCAATCAATTTTAAACATAGTTTACCCTTGTGTCACGCACGTGTGACAAAAAAGAGGAATAGATTAAAGTCATCGATTACAACTGAGACAAGCAAGAAAGGGGTGACATGTTTATAAAATTGACGAAATTTAACTCACCATAATATTGGAGAAGGATTCATTATTATTTATCCCACTGCAGGGCCCTTTTTATAAATAATTGAAACCTTAGTGGTAAATAATGTTGTAATGGCAAATGTGTCTTTTTCTAAAAATTGAGCAAAGTCCTAGCGACTCTTTTTTTATCGTCAAATTTAGTCATTTGGGATATGAAACGTATACATATGCACAGGCAGAGCCTATGTACAAATTCTAAAATCATAGGAGTCTATTTGCAAATCTCAAAAACCATAGTTGGGTATATACAAAAAACTCTTTTCCTTTCTTCTAGATAATAATTGCAAGTCTTTGGAGTGCCTTGATTTATTCCTCTTCAAGTCAAACTCCACAAACACATTTACTATTCTTAATCTCAAATAAACTAAGGAAGGGTAAAAAAATGCTTAGAAATCAAGAAAGATAAATGCCCAACCTTCACACCTTTCCTCACATTAATTTAAATAAAAAACTCCTATAATTTAGGGGAGATAAATGCCCCTCGTACGGTTTCTTCTCATTAATTCAAATAATCAATTTCCTACTTTTTAAGGAAAATTTTAGTGGAAGTCTAATTTTTCAAAATTAATTCAGTAGAAGTCCACCTCTTAAGTTCTCAGTTGGAAGAGTTCATTAGTACTATAAGATTTAATGCTTCAAGTCCATTATATTTTACATATTTTGTGATAATGACAATTCTACTCCTATAGTTATTTTGTTTCTTATTTTATTTAGGGATAACCTTTGAAATAGTGGGTAATTGGCAGCCAATGACCAGTGGGCGACCAGCAACTTTTTCGGCGCCTTTTCCAACAACTTTTCCAATAACTTTTTCTAACGAATTTTCAACGCTTTTACGATGAAATGTAGTCGATGGCTGTTGGACAACCGACAGACCGATGATCGGCGATCGGTAAACGAAGACCGATGATTGGCGACTAGCTAATGGGGACTGGCGACTACTGATCAGCAGACTATGACCAGACAGTGCCCTTCAATGGCAAACGATCGGCAGACAACAACAAATTGACGTTAACCCGTGAACCGATGATCATCGATTCACAGCCAGCCCTCGATGACTAGTGACCAGTGGATGACAACCGGTTAGCGACGACCATTCACTGGCGACGACGACCATCTATCATCGACCGGTGGCCGACCTCTAGAACAGTTGACGATGGTCGTTGAAATAGTGGCCAAGTACCACCGATCTCTGGAATAGTGGCTTATCATTAACCAGCAAGTTACCAGTAGTTTGAAAATTTGAAGGCATTCAATGTTGGGGTCACAGTGGTAGAAATAGGAAAATACGTGAAAAACAGGAATATGTTCAAACATGAACATGAGAGACATGAACATAAGTTACTGGGACATGAGAAATAGAGACATATTCCATGTGTTAGTGTATGTGAAAAACAGGAACATGTTCTATGTATTAGTGGTGTTAGAAAAAGGAATATGTGTACGAAACAAGAACTTGTTTGAATATGACCATGAGAAACAGGAACATAAGAAAGAGGAACAAAAGAAACAGGAACATAAGAAATAGTAAATGAAACCAAGATTATGTGTTAGTGTGAAACAGGGATATGAAAACATGACTATATATTAATGTGAAATAAGAACATGCGGTGTCTAAACAGGAACATGTTCCATGTGTTAGTGTGAAATAAGAATATGCATGAAAAAAGGACCATGTGTTAGTGTGAAAGAAGAACATGAACATAGAACCATGTGTTAGTGTGAAACGAAACATGTGGTATCTAAACAAGAACATGTTCTATGTGTTTGTGTTAAATAGGAACACGCATGAAAACCAGACCTCTTGTTAATGTGGAATAAGACTTTGTGATAATATGAAACAAGAACATGAAAATAGGACCATGTGTTAATGTGAAACAGAAGCATGTAAACAGGAACATGCTACATGTGTTAATGTGAAACATGAACATGCATGACAACAAGACCAAGTGCTAGTGTGAAAGAGGAACATGTAAACAAAAACATGTGTTACGTAAATAGGAAATGTTCAATGTATTAGTGTGATACTGGAACATGCACGAAAATAGGGCTATATTTTCGTGTGAAATAAGAATATGTAAACATGAGCATTTAAACAGGAACATGAAAACATGACCATGTGTTTGTATGAAGCAAGAACACGTGGTACGTAAATAGGAACATATTTCATGTGTTAGTATAAAACAGAAACATAAAAACATGATCATGTGCTAATATAAAACAAGAACATGTAAATAAGAACATGTGTTATGTAAACAGGAATATGTTCCATGTGTTAGTGTGAAATAGGAACATACATGAAAAAAGGACCATGTGTTAGTGTGAAATAGAAACATGTGGTATGTAAACAGAGACATATTTTATGGGTTAGTGTGTAACAAAAACATGCATGAAAACAAGGCCATGTGTTACTGTGAAATAGGAACATGAAACATGATCTTGTGTTAGTGTGAACAAGGACATGTAAACTGGAACATGTTGCATGTGTTAGTGGAAAATAGGAATATGCATGAAAACAGAACCATGTGTTAGTACAAAACATAAACATGAAAACATGATCATGTATTGTGTAAAATAGGAATATGTGTTATGTAAATAGAAATATCTTCCATGTGTTAGTGTGAAATAAGAATATAAAAATATGATCACGTGTTAGCATAAAACATAAACATATAAATAGGAACATATTGCATGTGTTAGTATAAAATATGAACATGAATGAAAACAGGACTGTATATTACTGTGAAACAGGAACATGAAAACAGAATCATGTGTCAGTCTAAAACAGGAACATGTAAATAGGAACATTATGTTATGTAAACAGAAGCATGTTCAATGTGTTAGTGTAAAACAAAATTATGTATGAAAATATGACCATGTATTGGTGTGAAATAAGAACATGAAAATATAACCATGTATTAGTATAAAACAAAAACATGTGGTATGTTAAGAGAAATATGTTCCATGTGTTAGTGTAAAATAAGAACATGCATGAAAACACGATCATGTGTTTGTGTGAAATAGGAATATGAAAACATGACCATTTGTTAGTGTAAACCAGAAACATATGGTCTGTAAATAGTTTCATGTTCCTTGTCCCAGTGTAAAATAGGAACATGCATGAAAAGAGGACCATGTATTAGTATGACCCAGGAACTTGAAAATATTGTTGGCCATGTGGGTCCAGACCATGTTTGGGTTCTATGTCTGGGGTGGTTTCCTAATGTATTAGGAATTTCCTATTTTGTTAAATAGTAGTTTTCTAATGGGTTAGGACTTTCCTTTTTCTTGAGATAGAGTTCTTGGGGGATAAGGATGTAATGGTTATATATATGAGATGTAATCTGTAACCCTAGGGAGTAAGTCAAAGAGGCTGAGATTCCAAGGCTGTGGTTTCACAGATTGGAGGAGAACCCAGTGGAAATTGGTTTCCCGTGGACGTAGGCATCTTTGCCGAACCACGTAAATCTTCTTGTCTTCTTGTGTGGTGATTGTTTGATCTTGGTTGCGTTTGCACACACGCGCACAACAAGTGGTATCAGAGCGATTGATTGTGCGTGGAAGATCAACGGGAAGAGGAGAGATCAAGGTTGATCTCTCGCTGGGCCACACGGGGTTCCCTGTTTGCCGCAACAGAGGAACAGGGAAGACGAAGAAGTGAGAAGGTTCCAGTCGCTGCAATCTTCGTTGGCGAAACCGGAATCGGTAAGACGTAGACGCAGAGGGTTCTGCTGCAGTTGGACGTCGGTGAAGATCGTCATTGGCTGCCGGCTCTGAGGAGGAAGACCGGAGGAACGGAAGAAAAACAAAAAACAAAAAAAAACAGTCGGACTGCACTTACCGTTGCCTGCCGTTACCCGCCGCCGCAGTCGACGCCGTCGCCGTCAGCAGCCGGTCCCACGCCGCTGGTCGCCGGACCAGCCACGCCCGCGCAGCAGCTGCATCGCCGACCCCTGCATCGCAGCCAGTTGCAACCCAGCGCAGCGCCCACTGTTGAAGACGACCCTGTTTCTGGGTCTGTTGGGTTGGGTCGGGTCAGTTCCAACTGACCCGCTTTGGCGCATAAGCCCAGCGGTTCTTGTCAGGTCAGTTCGGGTTCGGGTAGGGTAAGACCCAACCCGTGAAGGAAGCCCGGTAGAGCAGTGCAGGCCGGTTCGGGTCGGGTCGGGTCGACCTGAACCCGTAAGCAGACGGTCCAGCCCGTCAGCCCCGCGCAGACATCAGCAGCGTGACGTCATCAGGCTGACGTCAGCACACGTCATCGGACACGCGGTTAACGGCCAGAGTTGACCAGATTGACGGCAGAAACTTGTTTCTGCGATATCTTGATCATCCGAAGTCCAATCGGAGATCCGTTTGCGCCTACGGACTCGTTTCGAGCAGATCTACGTGTTAGTGGAAGAAGATTGGCTGTTTGACGATCAACAAGGAGTTTGACCAAATCAGAAGCGCAGAAAACCGTTTTTGCGATATCGGAGCCATCCGGGGTCGGATTTCAGATCCGTTTCTTCCAGCGTGCTCGTGTTGACGAGATCTACAGCTTGGTGCAGGAGTTGAGGTCAGTGTTAGTTATTTGTTTTTCCTGTTACTTAATTTGATTAAGATGGAGAACAATACTATTAACACTATCATGGTTAAGCTCAACCATTCCAATTGGTTGATCTGGAAACCGAAGATGGAGGATATTCTCTATTGTAAAGACCTCCATGATCCCGTTGAGGGGGATAGTGCCCGACCGAAAGATATGCAAGATGCTGATTGGATTAAATTGTATAGAAAAGCGATTGGTCACATCAGACAGTGGGTTGATAACAGTATATTTCACCACGTGTCTAATGAAACCAATGCGAATACCCTTTGGAAAAAGCTAGAAGCAATGTATGATAAAAAGACCTCGGTGAACAAAACCTTCTTGATCAGAAAGCTTGTGAACATGAAATTCAAGGATGGTGGTCAGATCGAAGATCACATTAATGAGTTCCAAAGTGTGGTAAATCAGTTAGCCACTATGAAGATGATCCTTGATGATGAGATGCAAGCTTTGTTGCTTCTGAGTTCTTTGCCAGATTCATGGGAGACATTGGTTGTTTCCTTGAGCAATTCTACTCCAGATGGTGTGTTATCTATGAGTCAGGTTACCAGTAGTCTACAGAATGAAGAAATTAGACGGAAATCTGCGGGGACAGATAATGCACAGGCCTTTGTTACTGAGAACAGGGGGAGGAGTAAGAGTAGAGGACCAAAGGGGGGTCGTGGCAAGTCTAGAGGTGAATCACAAACTAAGTCTAGTAGTGAATCACAGAGCAAGAAAAAGTCTGTAAAGTGCTTTTTCTGTGGCAAGATGGGCCACATCAGGAAAAATTGTTTTGCCATGAAGGAACAGAAAGGATCCAATAATGAGAAGAAGAATGACAATGATAACACTACAGCTACTTTGGAACAGGAAGTAGTGGTGCTCGCCGGCGATGATGATAAGTGTTTGAGTGTTGCAGATGGTCAGATTGAGTGGGTTGTTGACACAGCAGCATCCTACCATGCTACTCCCTGCAGGGAGATGTTCACGATGTACAAAGCAGGTGACTTTGGTACTGTGAAGATGGGCAACACGAGTCATTCAGATATTGTTGGTATCGGTGATGTCTGCATTAAAACCGATATTGGTTGCACAATGACGCTGAAAGATGTGCGACATGTTCCTGATCTGCAGTTGAATCTGATTTCCGGGACTGCATTGGACCGTGCTGGTTATGAGAATTACTTCGGAAATGGTAGATGGAAGCTCACTAAAGGGTCTCTTGTTATTGCGAGAGGTACAGCAGGTAATACTCTTTATAAAACACAAGTAAAGCTGTGCAAAGATGCATTGAATGCAATTCAAGACAATTCCTCTCTGAATCTGTGGCATAAGAGGCTTGGTCATATGAGTGAGAAAGGCTTGCAGATGTTGGCAAAGAAGGATTTAATTCCTTGCTCCAAAGGTATATCCCTTGACCCTTGTGATTATTGTTTATATGGTAAACAGCATAGGGTTGCTTTCTCTTCGACATCAAAATTGGAATCCAATGTGTTAGATTTGGTATATTCTGATGTTTGTGGTCTCATAGAGGTAGAATCATTAGGTGGCAATAAGTACTTTGTCACGTTCATCGATGATGCATCCAGGAAAGTCTGGGTTTATCCGTTGAAGTCAAAGAATCAAGTATTCCAGATGTTTCAACAGTTTCATGTCCAGGTTGAAAGAGAAACAGGTAAACTCTTGAAGTGTCCCCGTTCAAAAATGGGGGTGAATACACATCTAACCAGTTCAAAAGCTATTGCTTGAAGCATGGCATTCGACATGAAAAGACAGTTCCTGGTACTCCACAACACAATGGTGTGGCAGAGAGAATGAACTGCACTATTCTTGAGAAGATGAGATGCATGATAAAATTAGCACGGTTGCCTAAGTCATTTTGGGGTGAAGCCGTTCTGACTGCCGTTTATCTGATTAACAGATCTTTCTCCGTTCCTTTGAATTATGATCTTCCAGAGAGAAGATGGACAGGTAAAAATGTATCCTATTCACATTTGAAGGTGTTTGGGTGTAAAGCGTTTGTACATGTACCAAAGGAACAGCGTTCCAAGTTGGACGATAAGGCAGTGAGTTTCATCTTTCTTGGTTATGGTGGAGATGAGTTTGGCTACAGATTATGGGATCCAGAGAAGAGGAAACTTATCAGAAGTAGGGATGTGGTTTTCCATGAAGATCAGTTTTTTGGAGATGTTGAGAAGATTGATAAGTCTTCTGAGAAAGTTGATGGAGTGGTTGATCTCACACCGACTCCTTCTCCGGTGCAGACTACAGGTGGAGAAGGTGGACAAAACGATCCGGATCGTGATGAGACACAGGGGTTGCCAGATGATGAGGGTGTTGAGCAGGGGGAGCAGCAATCTCCCCGGACTGAAACCACGGAACCTCAAGTTAGGAGGTCTACACGGGAGCGTCAACCATCAACTAGGTATCCTGCATCCGAATATGTGTTGCTTACTGATGAGGGAGAGCCAGCTAGCTTCCGAGAAGCAATGACTCATGCTGATAAAGATGAGTGGATGAAGGCTATGCAGGATGAGATGAGTTCTTTGAAGAAGAACAAGACTTATGAGCTGGTGCAACTTCCTAAAGATAGGAATGTTCTGAAAAACAAATGGGTGTTCAAGCTGAAAAAGGATGAGAATGGAAAACTGGTGAAGCACAAAGCACGGTTAGTGGTAAAAGGCTTCGCACAGACAAGGGTATCGACTTCAGTGATGTTTTCTCTCCTGTTGTGAAAATGACTTCTATCAGAATCGTTTTGGGTCTAGCCGCCAGCATGGACCTTGAGCTTGAACAGATGGACGTGAAGACCGCGTTTCTTCACGGTGACTTGAAAGAAGAGATCTACATGACTTAGCCAGAGGGGTTTGAGGTAGAAGGAAAAGAACAGATGGTTTGCAAGTTGAAGAAGAGTCTCTACGGGCTGAAGCAAGCACCGAGACAGTGGTACAAGAAGTTTGATTCATTCATGTTGAGTCATGGGTACCGGAGGACAGCTGCAGATCATTGTGTCTATGTTCGTCGATTTATCGATGGTCGGTTCATCATCCTTCTTTTATATGTAGATGATATGCTGATAGTTGACAGGATAGCAAGTTGATTGGCAAGTTAAAAGAGGAGTTGTCAAAGTCGTTTGACATGAAAGACTTGGGTCCCGCACGAACGATATTGGGCATGCAAATACGTCGTGATAGGAGTTCCAAGCAGCTGTGGTTGTCACAGGAGAAATATGTTGAACGAGTTCTCGAACGGTTCAACATGAAGAATGCTAAGCCAGTTAGCATACCTCTAGCCAGTCACTTCAAACTAAGCAAGCGCTTGTGTCCTACTACAGATGATGAAAAGAAACGGATGGCATGTGTTCCTTACTCCTTTGCTGTGGGGAGTCTTATGTATGCCATGGTTTGTACATGGCCAGACATTGCTCATGCTGTGAGTTTAGTGAGTCGATTTCTCGCAAACCCTGGAAAAGAGCATTGGGAAGCAGTGAAGTGGATCTTTAGGTATTTGAGAGGTACTTCCAAGGTGTGCTTATGTTTCGGAGGCTCAAAACCAGTCATGGAAGGTTATACTGATGCTGATTTTGCAGGCGATCTTGATCGTCGGTTGTCGACTTCTGGTTATTTGTTTACTTTTGTAGGGGGAGCTATTTCCTGGCAATCGAAGTTACAGAAGTGTACAGCACAGTCTACAACTGAAACAGAATACATAGCTGCTAATAAAGCAGGGAGAGAGATGCTTTGGTTAAAGAGATTCCTTCAAGAACTCGGTTTGAAGCAAGAAGAATATGTAGTTTACTGTGATAGTCAGAGTGCTATGGATTTCAGTGAGAATGCTACATATCATGGTCGCATGAAGCACGTTGATATCAAGTACCATTGGATTCGTGAGGTGATCGAGAAGAACTTCATGAAGCTGGAAAAGATTCATTCGGACAAGAATCCCTCGGACATGATGACCAAGGTTGTGTCTAAGGGAAAGCTGGAGCTGTGTTTAGAGTTGGCCGGACTGAACTCCTAGTAAGGGGTTCAGGGCATCTTCCCTATAGTCTGAAGGGGGAGATTGTTGGCCATGTGGTCCAGACCATGTTTGAGTTCTATGTCTGGGGTGGTTTCCTAATGTATTAAGAATTTCCTATTTTGTTAAATAGTAGTTTTCTAATGGGTTAGGACTTTCCTTTTTCTTGAGATAGAGTTCTTGGGGGATAAGGATGTAATGGTTATATATATGAGATGTAATCTGTAACTCTAGGGAGTAAGTCAGAGAGGCTGAGATTCCAAGGCTGTGGTTTCACAGATTGGAGGAGAACCCAGTGGAAATTGGTTTCCCGTGGACGTAGGCATCTTTGCCGAACCACGTAAATCTTCTTGTCTTCTTGTGTGGTGATTGTTTGATCTTGGTTGCGTTTGCACACACGCGCACAACAAGAAATATGACCATATGTTAGTGTGAAACATAAATATGTGGTATGTAAACAGAAACATGTTTTATATGTTAGTATGAAACGAAAACATTTATGAAAACATGACCATGTATTAGTAAAAAATAAGAATATATAAACATGATCACGTGTTAGTATGAAACATGAACATAAAAGTAGGACTATGTGTTAGTGGGAAATATAAATATGTGGAATGTAAATAGGAACATTTTCTTCGTGTTAGTATGAAATTAGAATATTGATCTGATGTAGCACAAACAAGAACATGTTTGAAATTAATGAAATAAATTACAAGATTAAAAATAGCAACAACGACATCAACCAAACAGGAGAATTATAAGAAGGAAAGAAAAAAAAAAAAAAGAGGAGATGGGAAAAGGATTTTCAAAGGAGATGGAGATGGTGGGGTTATTATTGGAGGAGACGACGTAGAGGGAGGAGAAAGAGGGGGGGTCAAGGGAGTGGGAACGGGTGGGTCCCAGTCATGGGTATTTGAATCGATTTGTCTGTTTACTCTTTGTTCATTGCCAATTGCCACATAACATGGTGGAAAAGAGAAGGCTAGCTAACCATCATCCACATGTTAGATTGTCCACTTTCATGGGTCGTACTATTTAGATTTCTCTAATTTATGCAACTTATATGTGTGACCAGACAATGATATCCTGCTTATTTAAGGCTTGGTTATGCGACATGGACCCTGGCCTAACTAGAGGAACCCAAATCAAGTCCATGACTAATAGCTTATAGATAAGATCCCGTGGCCCATAGACTGATTGGGCCCACAGAAAAAGAAAAGGAAAAATGAAGGCCGCCTTTCGGATACTTTCCTTGTCAAAAAATTTGCTAGCTGTCAGCCACTGGTGGTTGTTGGCAAGACTATAACAGTGTTGGCTGGACACAATGGTGGTTTTTAGTGTTTCAGGGCTATCCTAGTAGACTTAAATCTCTAAAATTTTTAGAGCTAAACTTAAAGCTACATAACTTTTAAAAATGGACTTTGGCCTAGAAACCCCCATTTTTTATTCATCATATCTTTTCCATGATTTCCCCCTCTTTTTTTTTTCATTATCACTTTCTTCCCTCTCTTAGGGCCTCAGGCCAGACCATTGTTTCACACGCATGTGGGTCTATATTTGTATTTTTTTATTACTTTTGATAATTTTTTACTTTGTATTTTTTCCCCTCATTTTTACAAACCTTTACTTATATGACTTATATCCATTGATTGAATCAACTCTTCGAACTTGCATCATTGATACTATCCTATCATTCATGTCATTGATAGGTTTCTTTTTCAAAAAAAAATTAT
The DNA here is from genome assembly GCA_037013555.1 of Sextonia rubra. Classification (NCBI taxonomy): domain Eukaryota; kingdom Viridiplantae; phylum Streptophyta; class Magnoliopsida; order Laurales; family Lauraceae; genus Sextonia; species Sextonia rubra. The sequence goes on along the minus strand of JASUAD010000007.1, from coordinate 7,444,036 downwards.
TTTTGGAGTGCTTTCTTTAACTTATTTTATAATATTTCAAAACTAGAGCATTAAGAAAAAAAAACATAGTATCAATGAAGAAGTTCAAAATTTTCATAAAATTTGTAAACATTTATAAAATTATTTTGAGGTTCAACATTTGTGGGTTAATATTGTGCTTGAGAGGCTTATTCTTTAAGAGGAGAACCAACTATTAGATGCAACTTCAATTTGTCTACTAGAAAGAGAATAATTATGATAAGCATGTCAATTGATTATGGGTAGGGCTTCTAATCAATTTGAGCATTTTGGACCCATCCAATTTTAGGGAACTAACAATTATTTGTGCATATACTAAAATGCACATAAAACGCACACAAGTGTATTTATCTCATGAGGTGGTGTTGGTGTTTGTGAAAGAGGTGAATAAAAAGTGAAACACAATTATTATTGTGTGGTGCCATATAAACTATTTTGCATTTTGTGTGTATTTTAGTGTGTGTACGTTATGTATCACAATTGTTATGGAACAGTATGCCCATTTGGATCTTTGAAAACTAAGTGAAGGTGGATAAGTTTATGTTTAAACAATGTTTTATCAATTTAGATAAGTACTTCTATCATTTGTTTGTTTTGCCCTTCCCAGTTACAAGTAATTAGATTCATTGGTAAAAAGACATCAAGTTCAAATAGAGCTCTTTGAAAGGCATTGCCCAACCATATGTACTATGAATAGATTCCAGTCCATGCCTACATGAAAATTTTAGGCAAATAAAGGTTTTTCAGTCCCATATGTTGGACTTGATATGTAATATGTAAAAAGGTCTTCAAAGCCGAGCCCAAGTTGAAATCTTATCAAGTGGGTTGCTCATCACAAGCTATTAGGCCGTCATCCATTTTACTGTTCAAGGAGGGGAATGGTCAAATCACTTTTTAGAATTTATTTATATTTTATCAAATATGTTCCACCATATTTCAAAAGATTAGCACCAAATTAAATATATCTTTATTTTAGGCCCGGGCGTAGCACGGGCATTGGTTGTTAGTAGATAAAGAAAAAGGATAAGAGATTTGGGATAGAAATAAAGTTGTTGTATATGAGTGAAAAGTGGGAAGAATACTAATTAAGTGGTTATGTGTTGGAAGTGGGGCAAGGAAAATAACATGGATAAGTTATATGAATGCATCAGATCAAAACCAAATGTTATAGTCAAAATTAGCTTCAAAGCCTATGGCCTGAACACCCGATAATGCTATTATAGGATATCTCGTCAACATAAAACTTACAAAGTACAGATTCTTATGCTTGACGGCTTTGGTGATTTATAATCACTTATATATTGCCGTTTAGGCAGCGGCTTAGTTGGTTTGAACTTTGAGTTTGCTTCTCAAGGTCTCGAGATCAACTCTCGCTCTTTGCGTTATCCTGGTAATATGTATGCGGCCATGTATATATCTCCCAAGGAATAGTCCTTACTTATCAAATTCGGGTCACCCTTGGGCCGGAGGCCAAAGTTCTGACGGTTGGGCTGGTGAGTGATACCTTCATTCATTAAAAAAAATCACTTAAATATTTAATCCAAACCGTAATAGAGTGTCAATTCTTCAAACCTTATAATGCTTATGTGTAAAATTTTTAGTTTTGTTTATATTGTTCCCCCTTGTCCATACCAATCCTTATAAATAACCCTTATATGTGCATATCTTATTTCTTTTAGTAACCATTTAATATAATTTATTTATTTTTTATCAGTAATGAAAACTTCCATGAAAAAGGAAACAAATATAATGAGAAGAAAGAAAAGTAACAAGAGATACAAGAGCATTGTATCTTATACATCAGACTACATAATGATCTATTTCCAAGGAAACAATCTATCAACTTCTTGTTTAGTTAAAGTATTTGCGATAGAATTTACTGATCTTAGCTCATGACGAAACACAACATTAATGCTTGAAGATAAGCTCAAACCTAATTAAAAATGAATTGAAAATTTCAAGGATATATTTTTGGGTTGGATACTAATACGATTGCATTAGAAGAATCTCTCTCCACAATAAGGCTGCCATTGAAACTTTTTAAAAAAATCAAAGAGTTTCCAGAATAACTAAAACTTCTGCTTTATTCGAATCACAAATACCCGTATTTTTAGAAAACATAAATAAAACCTACCTTTGTAGCTACAAAACTCACCTCCAATACCAGCTAGTCCTAACTTACCTCTTGCAGCTCCATTAACTTTAAATTTAAGGACACCAAGAGGGGATGGACACCAAACAACAAATCTCTTCAACTTAATTGAGCCACACTCCATATAAGCTTTCCAATTAACAAGGATATCGTTTAAAGTAAAATGAGAAAACTCATTCCTTACCAAAACCCACTTTGCGATCCTCATGTCAATCGAAGAAATCAAATCTACTGTAGAAGCTAAAAAGCTCTTAAAGATTCCATCATTCCTTTCTATCCAAAAAGACCATAAGATAGTAGATAAAATTATCCTTCAAAGAATAAACCTACAGTCAATAAAATGCCTTCTTAGCCAAGACTCCGCTATTGTCGCAATAGCTTATGGGCAACACCAAACAATGCCACACCTTCTAATAAAGTGACTCTACAGCCTCACAATGAATGAATAAATGATTAACAGTCTCCTCTTCCTTCTGGCACATTACACAAATATCTGAAATGCTATTAGAAATCAGCAATCTTCTTCTTAAATTATCAACCGTAAAAACCTTTTTTTGCAACAGCTAGCCAACAAAAAGCCTCAACACAAGGTGAAACTAGACCCAACCAAACCAAAGAGGAAGAGGCTCTATGATGATGATTTCCTTTCAAGGCCAAATAAAAAGATTTCGACAAAAATTTCCCAAAAATGGAAGGCTTCCAAATCCGCAAATCCTTAGACTTTTTGCAGAAAAAAATGTTAGATAAAATACTCAATATCTCCGCATACTCGACCTCCTTGAATGACTAAAGAGATCTTCTAAAAGGTACATCTCATAGAATACAATCATTCTTCCCCTTATAGCAATTACTAATAGATGACTCCTTATTATAAGCCACTCTAAAAGCCCTAAGAAACAACTCACATAAAGGACCCATCCCCATCCAATCATCTAGCCAAATCTAACACCTCTCACATCCCCCACCACAAAACCCACTCATTTAGACAAAATTTCCGCATTGACTTTAGACACATCCCAAACCAAAGCAATATCGTCCCCCAAATCTAACCTACAAAACGTTAGTCCGGCGTTTGGCCACCAACATCACTAGTCCTCTCCATACTTAGAAGTAATAACTTTTCTTCAAAGAGCATCTCTTTTCTCCCCAAACCTCCACCACCATTTAACCAATAGAGCTTTGTTTTTTCTTTTTTTCTTTTTTGTTTTTTTCCTTCCAAACTACCCAAACCCAAGTTCATACTCGATTTTGGTTTAATCACCTCACTCTGTTTCATTAAGTGTAATATCTTCCGATCTCCTTGACCTTCCCATAAAAAATTTCTATAGATGCGATCCAACTTGTCCTCCACAACCTTTGGCATTTAATATAATTTATGCAGAATTCATAATCACATGGTGGAGCCTTGCGGGTTTAAACTTCAAATTAAAACAGAGCCTTTAATCCTTACACAACTTTGACAAATTGACCACACAAATTTATTGTCTTTGGGCATAAATTCATTCACATCGACCTTGTTAATTGATTAATAACAATGCGAGAATGAGCGGTTCAACTAAAAGATTCGATTGTGCATTAGGGAATGATGCAAAATAACAACAACAACAGCAACAAGCACCATAGAAAACTTGATCAATAGGATTGGACTGAGCTTTTCTGTTGTTGATGCACTTCTGCAATTAGCATAGAGGACATAAAATACTAGGTTGGTCTGGTATTTAACTTCAAGATCTTGAACCATCTTGGTATGTATATAGCTCAAGTCTAGATGTAAAGACAAGCCCATTTATAGCCCGAGTAATCATGTGACCAGGATACAATTTGTCTCACAGGCACATTGGCGGGCCATGGTTATGGGAGATGCTTGGGCCCGGCCCAAAATTTAAAAAAACACAATGTTGGGCCTGGCCAGCCTCAACCTAAACCAATTAAACTAATTATATTACTTGAAAACAGGCATGGATTGAATCTATAATGGATTGGCCTTTATTAGATCTAATTTATATTTCAACCTTCTAATGGGCCTAACTGGACTTCAGTTGTACTTAAAAAGGCCATAGCAGGGTTTTAACTTCAAGTTTTAGATCTTGAACCATCTTGATATGTATATATCTAAGTATATATGTAAAGACGAGACAATTTATAGCCCGAGTTATCATGTGATCAGGATGCAATTTGTCTCACAGGCACATTGGTGGGCCATGGTTACGGGAGATGCTTGGCCCTGCCCTAAAATTAAAGAAAAAAAAAAACAATCTTGGGCCTGGCCAGCCTCAACCTAAACCAATTGAACTAATTATATTACTTGAAAACGGGCATCGATTGAATCTATAATGGATTGCCCTTTATTAGGTCTAAGCTATACTTCAACCTGCTAATGGGCCTGGCTGTACATGAGTTGTACGTATTAAAGGCCATACATAGCAGGGTTTTAACAGTCTTGGTCCATGTACTGATGTTGGCTGAACGATATGATTGTTAGGTGGTTTCCTTGGATGGAATTGAGTTCGTAGAAATTCATGTTAAAATGGGTTCCAAAGAATAAATATAAAATAGGTGAGGGTAAAAAAAATATAAAGTGGAGATATAAATGGGACCTATACTTATCTAAGATTGATATGCTAAGGTTATGGTTGTGTATTCATTTTTCATCTCCCTTTCACTTTTTTTTTTTTTTTTGGAAAGGGGTCCAATTTTGGCCCGGGAGTAACAGGTTTGGGCCATGTGGAATGGGTTGAACATACGTCCAGAAGCAGGGTAAAGGACCAAAGGCCCACACGACCATACAATGACTGTGCTGTATTATAAGATGCTTTTTTGGGGAAAAACTGTGTTCTTCACTTCTTCCCCTCTATATTCCCAAGATCACTTGAATAAATCAGATATCCCCAGGCAAAGTCATTACTTACAACCCTATACCAATCACATCTGCATCAAAATAAAAAATAAAAAACAAAAACCTTGGAAAAGAGATTAGGGAAAAAAAGACATAGAAACCCCATGATCATTTAAATCCAAAAAACAATTAAAAACAGTTCTCTAGATTCTCCAAAAGGCGGAGAAGAGCTTGAAAACCTCAAATGAAAATCTAAAAAGCCCCCGAAAACTATAGGGTAGAAAAAAAAATCCAACAATGAGAATTCAAAAACTCAACAAAATTCATCAAATGCCCAAGATGGAGAGTTTTTCTTTTAATTGCGTGGCGCCCCTTAAACCCACACAATCGGACACTAAAAAAATTTAGGATGGTTTTGGATATAAGATGTTGGAAGCACAATCACGCCTTATGCTAGTTCACTAACTCTCCTGTTGGTCAAGTGGGAGAGCCAAAAGAACCAAATGAAAATTTTATAAGCGAAACAGCGCATATAAATCAATTGGAAAACAAACCCATAAAAATTGAATCCGAATGGAGAATAAATAGGAAGTAAGACGAGAAAATTAGAGGCGTTTTCGTTGTGGGGGCTAAAGCTTTCTTTGGGTTGTGGGTTATGTGAATCAGGTTGAATTGACCTGCTTCAGAGTCGGTCAAAGACATGACCCATGTTTCAAAAAAGGAAGGACACCGGTTAGATTTTGAATGCCTGACACCCGTGCTAATCCAACCCATTTGCAACCTCTGGGAGCATCATGCTATAATAAGCAGTTAGTTTTTCACAATTATTCTTTAATGGTGTCATCCTCCTATCCTATGGTCTATTTGTTTATCATAGTAAGTCTAAGGTGGTTCCAAACCACTAGTGGAACTAGAGGGGGCAGCAAGGGTCATGGACCACTGCTTGAAAATTTTCAAAAAGTCCCTTTAGCTTTTCAATATTAAAAAAAAATTTACATATGGCGCCCTTCCATTTTTTTTTAGAAAAGCCTATATATATTTTGAATACTACTTTCATTTATTTATGTGATCCTCTCAAAATTTTCCTACATTGTGGCCACCGCCCCACCCAAGCAAGAATTTCTAGGTCTGTCCTGCCCAGTACATCCTACTTCAGCCACCACATGTCCCACCTGTTTCTCGTATCATGGAGTGATGTTGGGGCCTTCCTATGCTTTTGATTATCCAACTCCCTTGGTCCTCTTTGACCAAGCCTAAGCTTAAGGTTTCATGGCATGTAGTGGGCCATCTTCCTAATCATTCTTATCTAGACCCAAGGTCATGGCATGATCTAGATGACTCAGTTTACTTTGCTAAAGATATGGATTAGTGTAGCTGGTCCTAGCAACTCTATTTTAGCTACTGAATTCGTGGATTAATCCCACACGCCTTCCTCAACCTTCTCCTTTCACTGCCATCCTCTTGTGTGTGATGTGTCAAGCATCCAATGAGCCCTTCAACTTCTAGGGAGCATAGCCCTTGTTTATAAAGTCCAACCCTTCCAAAAATCGAACTGTGTATGCCTTGCTCACGGCAGTGCTTGCAAATGGACCAAATAGGCTAGATGTGGGTCTAGACTCTAGATCTAACTTTCCCCCACTTGTCCAAATAGAGGCGGCAAAATGAGGCCCAATCCGTCAACCTAACCTTAACTTGACCCGCCTATAACCCGTGTGACACGACCCACGTAAAATATGGGTTGGGCAAGGATTAGATTTTTCTGACCCGCACAAAAAAATGGTCGGGTTAGGGCTGACCCACCTAACCTACATGACTCACATATAGTTTTCTATATTTATATTTAATTCCATAAGGAACTATTAGCAATAATATAAGATATGTAAATTTCATAAGGATTATTAGAAATAATATAAAATATGATTTTCTTAGGATAGTATTTACTCTTTTTTTTGTATTTGCAAACGTAAAGCTCTATCGGCTTTATCTCTTTCAAATAATATTATTTTCTTATAAATTATAATATCGTATTATTATTTTTTATCAATTTCCTATTTTGTATATTTACTTGGGTTTAGCTTTATTATATAATGATTATCATAATATTAATAAATATATAGAATATCATGGATAATGAATATTTTAAAACTTGACCACCGGTGCTTAAAGTTCAATACATAAGCATTAGAAGATGATAAACATTATGCTTATAGGTTTTAATATTTTAAAGTATAACTACTTTTATAAATATATTATAAATAAACTCAAACTGCTTGTCAATGTTTAAAGAAGTTATGTTTAATAGCTAAGGTTGACCTTTATATATTTATTTAAATGTTTTTTGATAAATATTTATACGAAAAACTTTGATGGTGTAGTGGTTAAGTGCTTTAATTGAAAAAATATAAGGTCCTATTTTTTTGTAAAAATACAACCTATGAATCCACTTCGAGAAGAAAAAGAAAAAAGAAAAAGAAGGAAAAAGAATAAGAAAGAGAGAGAACTGCAGTATTCCAATGAAGTAGCCTGACCTTAACTAACCTATAACATAATATGGGTTTTAGGTTGGCCAACTCGAAGTAGCCTGACCTTAACTAACCCATAACATAATACGGGTTTTAGGCTGGCCAATTCGACCCAACTTTATGTGAGTGCAAATTGAAGAGTCCCAACCTGTTTTGAAAATGGGAAGAGCACGGGTTGAGTGTGGACAACCTGAGCCCACTGCTAACCAACCCGCATTGGGCCAACCCGACTCATTTGTCACCTCTAATTACAACCACACTAATCACTATTAAAGGATTCGGGTCGGGTTGACCTTCTAGACAAACCAGGTCAACCCAGCCCAATTCCCCCTTTAATTTCTTTCAAAAGATAGGGCCAAGTAAGTCAACCTATGCCCAATGTATGGGTCGCCTCCATTCAACCGTCTTATCCCAATCCAATAGACACCCTTCAACTTGAATCAAACCCGCTCAACTCATTGATATTTGGCTAAAGCCAATCCACTCAAGTTTTAAAAGGTTAATTTGAGTTTATAGAGATAGGCCAGAAAGAACCGAACATATAAAAATATTAAAAATCATACTCTTTAAAGGGGGATTGTTGGATGCATACATCTCTCACAGAGGGACTGTGCATATTCCTCCGTGGGATCTATTGTGGACCCCACCAAGGGATGAGACCGAGGGGATGAAAAGATTCATGAAATATCACCATAAATATCAAGTTTGGCCTTGATCACACGTCCCAAACTCTTTTATCTAGCGCTCATAAATTCATTCAATGGGAATTGGTGCATAGTCAATTCAATGGTCTAAAAATTTGAATTTGACCAAAACTTAGGACGTATCCCTATTAAAGGGTCCCCTCTATATCGCCATGTTTGAATTGAGTGATAGATAGTCCCCACCTAGAGTTTTCATATAAAAATAGGTGAAGGACATATGTACATGAATATTATCCACATATCGATTAAATGTGCATATTGATCCAAACTTAACCCATGTATAAAATGCGAGTTGATTCCGGGTTAGACTTGTGGGTTAGGTCAGATTTCTCACCCCTTACTTATGCCATGAAACACATTAATGAAAAAAAAAAAAACCTTTCTTAGACTAAACAAATCTTCATTTTTTCTTTACAAAATGAAAAAAAATATAAAAAAATAAAAATCATTTTTCCCATGAACCATACAAATAAAATCCAGTCTCCCAAAAATCCTCTCGTGAACCTTCCGGAGGAGATGATGGCTCTCCGTTTCTCTCCCGCTTCCACCTTTCCGTTCTCTTCTCTCTCCCCCCTAAAATCCTTTCGAATCTGCAAATCCTCCGTCCGCCAAACCACAATCCAGAACCACAAGGTACTTCACCCCCCAACTTCTCTCTCTCTCTCTCTCTCTCTCTCTCTAAAATCTTGTAATTTCACCTTCAATGCATATACATCTTTTTCTAAGTACTCAAGTGTAATGAACTCAAACATATATATTCTTCTCATTCTATTTCATAGCCTGTTTGTTTGCATTAGAATACATACATAGGAATTGAATACATAGGAATTCTGTTTTTGGGATGGATCTTCTCGTATCAATGCTTTTTTAAAAAAATATATATATATATCTGCAGCTAGTTTTGGAAGTGAAAGAAAAGCTTGAGACAGAGCAACCCACTCTTCCTGTAGGCAGGAATGGAAGGGATGATGAAGATATGATCTTTTGGTTTTTGAAGGACCGGAAGTTTAGAGTCGAAGAGGCTGTTGCAAAGTTAACCAAAGCCATTGTATCCAAAATGTTTGCGCTTTGTGGAAAGTTAGACAACTTCTCAATTTTGTAGTATTTGTATGTATGGGGAATTTTTGTGTGCATATAAACTAGTTCACATGCATGGCACTTCTGTTTCTAGCTCTAATGAATGTACATTCAAGTTGAGGCGCGTGGGTGCCACCTTTGTTTGATGTAAGACATTCATGTTATCACCTATCATGAGTAGGTAGTAGTGACCAAGACTCCAAATTTCATATTAATTAGAGTGATATACACCATTTGGACTTTGGACTAACCAACGAAGGAAAAATGAGAATTTTTAACTCGATAGTCAATATTATTTTCCGCACATTGATCAATCCGACATAGTACATTATATGCTGAAACGAAATTTGGGGAATTCTCCACTTGTGTTTGGTACTGTTGGGGATTTTTTCCACTTGAGAACGTAACATCTTGGATCTTCACCTGGTGGAGATTGATGTCATTTTCACTGTGATTTTGAAGAAACTATCCATCTGAGCCTACAATGATGAACATGTAAAAGTTCAACAGTTAAGACAGCTTATAAAAGAATGAGTGCCATTTAGGTTTTTCGAGAAGATCCCTGTCCAGGTGAAATGGGCATTACTGTGAACTTTATGTACCTGCTTCTGTGAATTGGAAATTGCCTTAATATTGTAGAGAATGTTCTGTTTTGTTAGTCTGGAACATCTTAAGCTAATAATGGCACATGATGACCACAAGAAGACCATAGATTCCCTTATATACCACTTTGATCAGATCTATGTTTATTGTAATCAGGCTAAATTAGAGAAACTATACTTTTCTGAAATTAGTTCTTTTGAAGAGAATTTTTGTTGTTTGATGTCTGATGATGATGGTTAGTTCACTTGCATTGTAATGGAGAGCTCTTTATACATCTTCAGCTGAAAGAAAAGATCGGCGAAATTCCCAACTTGCAGTAAGTGCCTATCACAACCCAAATTGTCTATTTTTGGTCATTTGATGAAGTTTGTTTTAGTTTTCTGCTGGTGTATGTAGGATAATTAATCATTGAAGGATAAAGATTTGAAGGTATGATGGACCTTCTTTGGTACATACTGACCTTGCTATTGTTCTTATGAGTTTGGCTTCCCCACTCTTGTATTACCTATTACTCATCATCATCTTAGCCTGATCCTATCAATATGGGGTTGGCTTAAAGATATCTATATTAACTATAGAAAGATAAATATTTTCTAAAGTTTGATTATAAAATGACACTGCTTTTTCTAGTTAATAAATAGAACTTTTTTAAGTTGACTTCACATTGATGGGATAAGGCTAAGATGATGATGTGAAAAGTCCCTTCAAGGGTTTTGAACTCGTCAGAACTAAGCGTATTAGTTAGGTCATGTGGAATTCAGGGACAACAACAAGGTTATATGTAAACCTTTTTATTGATTGCATATGAAAATACGGAGACAATTACGTGTTTCTGTATTATATAATTGATGCAATTTGTTCAATTACAATAGGATAAAATTACAAGTTGAATTCTGTTGGCGCCAACTTTTTGTAAGAACAGAACCAACAATTCGAGTTCTTTGTCCATCGCTAACTCAATAAAGAATAAGAATTCTTTATCTGTGGAAGGTGTTTACAATGACCACCTAGGTTGAGAATCACACTTAAATGACTCAGTCTTCCCTAATGCTTATTGAAAGTAGGAAAAAGTTTGGGTACATAACCGGAAAAGTTGAGGAGTTTGTTGAGGATGATCCATCTTATGATGGCTAGGAAAGTGAGAACCGAATAGTTTTATAGTGCTTAGTCTTCTTGAATGTTGATTGTGACTGGGAAGAAATTGGGCTACACAATTTTTTTTTCTAAATTTTTTTATTTGTTAGAATCAGCGAAATCGAGTTACCTAATTGGAAAAGCTAAGGATAAAATTGAGAATGATCCCTCCCATGATTACTCTCACTCTCTTTGTGTAGGTGGGTGGGTGTTTTTTTTTTTTTTTTTTCTTTTTTGGGGTGGGGGGTCGGTTCTCACATTTATTATGTGTGCTTATTTCCATGGGGGAGCAGATAAGTGGAATAATGTTTCACCACATAGCTAAAGTTTGGGAATACATTAGCAAAACATTCTTAAAGGGCATATTTTGCTAGAATTTATCAATTGCATTGGGACATAGCAATTGTGGATCGGGGAAAGATGTCTATAAATAGTATTTTGTTGTATAAAACAAAAGTGGGAGGGACTACATAACTTCGAACCAATTCTTTCCATAGTTGAGGAAATGAGAAAGTTTATACTAGAACGGAGGATATTTAAAATTTTGGGTGGCCTTAATCTTTGCTTTGAGTTGCAATAGGTATAGAATCCAGATCTTTTGGCCCTATGAATTCCACTTCTCCAGAATGTAAGACCAGGATCTCTTGACCAACTTTCGGAAACTTAATTTCAACAAACTTATTACAAGACTCACATTCTAAATTTACAACTTAGCTACATTTGGTTAACTTGAGAGACAAAAGGGCTCTCAATCCCTATTTAGAGACTTTATGAATTCATAATCTATTGATTTCCTCCGGCATAAACCTGGATGAAATCAACGGGATTCAATATGATTGAGCTCCACACAATGTCTTGATAAGATTTATAGGGATATTTTTATACCAATATGGTGAATTGATAAACTTCATAGTACTACATGTATCCTTGATGGACATATGGCATGTATTAGGTGAGACCTGACGTAAATGTCTTGAACTTCACTTTATGAGGAGAATTGCTTTTGCTGAGATATCATTTGTCAAGGTTATTTCCATGTGGAGAGATTGGTGTTGGCTTGTCCTTTTTGACATGTCCTTTTGTCCTTTATGTTATTGATTTGTCCTTTATGAAAATGACACTTGAGTGGAGAGAAGTTGAATTGATGGTTGTCTTTATTCGTATTGAATCAATGGTTGACACTTGTCATGAGGAGACAACCATTGAATTTGCTTATTGCATGCTGGCATTTTTCATTAAAGCAGCTAATTGCGTTATTGCCAGATTAATGACTTGATTATCAAAAACCTTCATCTGACGAAGGAATTGTTATATTGGAGTTTGCTTTGTGAGTAGAGTTATCCCAACCATCATCTTCAAGTTCACCTTGAAATAATTGAATTAAATGTACATGAGTTTTATTGGAGATCTCAAAGACATATTGAATAGCTTTTGAGAATATGATTGAGGGCTTGATGTCAAGGTCTTTGGGGGTTATAGAAAACGGAGGTTTGGTAGGCCAGATCGTCGTCGATGTAAACAATCCAACCCCCATCACACCAAATGTCTTTATATGTGCTTGCAAATTTAAGATGCCATTTCAAGTTGATTAACCGTTGATATTGATCAACTTCTTGATTATATTCCTGCAGGCGATCTAGATTGTATTCCAAGGATGCTTCAATAGAGGATTCATACTTGACAAATGGATTATCAATCGAGATGTGTTCATAGTCTTTGGTTGGAGATTTATATTTGCGGCAAAATAAATCACCTTCTTCATAGTCCATTATGGTCCATAATTGGTATGGTTGAAAGAGCCGTATATCAGATCTTTCGCCTAATGTGGATGAGATGATAATCAAAAGTTGTCTTTCAGTAAGGCCAAGACAACTATTAGCATTTCTCATAATAGTAGGCAATTGACAAATTTTCTCGAGATCATCTCAGTTTGAGACAAATCTCTAGACTAGGCCTTGCTCAATATATGAAATATTGAACTCGTGGGATGGCAAAACCATCTTTGGGAAGCCCGAAGCCTAGCTTAGGTAGCAAGCTTTGAACATTAAGCGTTATTTAATCTAACCATATAGAGTTTTTTTTTTTATTTATTCTTGTAGCGAAATCATTTGGAAGAATTGTGTTAACCCCTTCCTAGAGTTGTAGTCTGAATTGTTTTTCAATTCTTGGGGTGGAAGACGATGCTCTTTGATGAGACATTTGTATTTAGGTTTCTAAATTTTTTTATGTGATTGGTTAAATCAAAGAGTGCTCTTCTAGTTTGTTTTCGTTTTCCGGATAGAATAGCACTCCAAAGAGTATTAATGAAATTTTGGGATTTTGAAGGCAAACCAAAATTGAAGAAGGGTTTCAATTATTGGTTTTTTGCCTTTTCCTTTTGGAGGCATTATTGCTTTTCACCTTACTCCTCCCTGTATAAATTCATGGGAAAGAAAATTAGGAAGAGAATTTGAAGAGCTTTTGATAATTTCAATGTCAAAATAAAAAATTGCTAGCAACGCTTGCCATTGAGAAAAAAATTGTTTTGATGCAAGATTCTTAACATCATTTTCCAAAATATCTTTTGTAGATTTGCAATCAACACGTTTAAGGAATTTTTGATTGAAAAGCTCACTTTGAAATTTGAGAATATATGAGGCTATGGCTAAAACTTCTTTCTTTATTGTTGAATAATTTTGTTGAGTTGCATTTCATATTCCTGAATAAAATCTAACAATTTGTTGTTTTGATTGGGCATTTCTTTGAAGTAGGATTCCACCAAATCCTATTTTAGAGTCATCTTTTTAAACAATTTTTAGAGAGATCTGAATTGGGGATGCTTAAACATGGTAGGGATTTAACTTTTTGCTTTATTCGTTGAACGGCTTTGGTATGGGCAGAAGTACATTCTATTGGAGATTTTTTGAGGCATTGTGAGCTTTTTTTTTTTTTTTTTTTCACGTGAGAGATCTGAGACATAATTTAAACATCCTAAAAATCTTTGTGATTGTTTTTTATTAGTTATTTCATTTGGGATATTATCAACAAATGTTATTGCTCTCTCAACAGGAGTTATTGTTTTTAAGTGTTTCCGTGTTTCCAATGTTCATCAATATTATTCGAGAAAATTAGAATATCATCAATATAAACAATTGAAAATTTTTTATATGGATTAATAATATCATTCATCATTTCTTGGAGAGTAGAAGGGGCATTTTTAAGGCCAAATGGAATAACATTCCATTCAAAATGTCCAATATGGATAGTGACTGCAGTTTTTGGTGATCTTTTTCTTCAATCTGTATTTGCCAGAATCCTGATTTAAGATCAAATTTTGAGAAAATACAGGCTAGATATAATCTTGTGATTAGATCTTTCTTATTAGGATTGGATATGTAATTGTTTGGAGAACTTTATTAAGAGGTTTATAATTGATTACAAGTCTTGGAGCACCTCTCTTTTTGTCTGCTGCAGTTTCAACATAAAAGGCTGCACAACTCTAAGGAGAGTGATATTTGCAAATTAAGTTCTTTTGGAGAAAATCTTTATTTTCTTTCTCACATAATTCTAATAATTTTGGGCTCGTTTGAGAGGGTCGAGCTTTGGTAGGATTATCTCTTTCATTAAAAGTGGAAATCTAGGGGAGAGAGACCATATGTTTCTTTTTATGCCAAAAGGCAAAAGGAATTTCAGAACAATATTCTTTTATTAAATGAGCTTGAAATATTTTAATTCAAATTGATCCTTAATTTGAATGAGATGAATATCACTTTTAAGATCTTAAAGGTATTTTTCTTTATGAGAGAATAGCAGATTGATTTGATTTATTCTTCTAGTCTTGGACTTTCTATAAATATAAAAGTGTTTTGGTTTGTTTTCTATGGAGGCATGGATTCCTTTTGTATTTACGCAGAATGGTTGAATTTTTAATAAAAATGGAGCACCTAGGATGACATCACTAAGTAACCCTTTAGTTATAGCAAATTAAGTTTTTATACATTTTCCATGTTCACAAATATGAGCATTAGGTAATTTGTAATTAATTGCGATATTTTTCCCATTTGTAGTTCTAATTGTATAATTTTTAGTTTTTTCAAAATATTTTGTAGGAATTAAACCTTCTCTTATACAATTTATATCAACTTAGCTGTCAATTAAACAATCAATAGTGAGACTGAAACTTTTAATTTTTAAAGTTCTTGCAGTAAACCATTTGTGATAGTGGTATATAGTAATAGAGTTTACCAATTCTTGTTCTAAGTCATTATCTTCATAAATTTTTGCAATTGTTTCTTTTTCCAATTCAAGAATTTCAATCCTTTTTTTTAATTTTGTAATTTCTTGTGTTGCTTCTTCTCTTAATTTAGCAAGTTCCTGTTTTGTTTCACTTACTTAATTTTGAAGATCTTGAATAGTTATGGGTTTTGAAGAATTTAATTTTATTGTTTGGCATAAGCTATTTTTCATTGAGATTGGTTCAAAATCAAAATTTCTTTTTGAATTAGTGCTAAGATCTTTGTCTTCATTAATTTTATGAAAACATTTTCTTTTTTCTTCTTCAGATGGGAGTTTATCTGATAATTCAAGGATGAATTCAACTTAAGCACTTAATAATACATTTATAGAGAAATAAGAGAAAGACGAATTAGAAGAACTATCATACCTTTCACAGATACACGAACATCTTTTTCATCCTCGGTATCGTGATCATGAAAGTCTAATTCATTTATTTTCCTTTTAGAGTCTTTAGAAAAGCATTTATTTGCAAAGTGTCTTTCTTTTCCACAATTATAACATTTTTATTCTGATTTATTAGATTTTTGGCTTTGTTTTAGGGGAAGAATTCATTTACTTTATTTTATCTACATTTTTCTGATTCTTATGATACCTTTTTAGTGATGTATAGGAGTCTTCATCTTGGTTTTTTTTTTTTTTTTTTTGTGCTTGCGATATTTTTTATATGGAAATATTCAGGTGAGAACTATTCTCACCATTTTTTTCGTGAGAACTCTAAATGGAGCCATCTATTACTCAATCTAAACCTTGCAATACACAGGGGACCCCCTAATAGTTACATGCCCCAAGTTTCGGTCATATCTGAATTTCCTGAACCTTTGGATCGACTGTACACCAATCCGGATGGACTGGATTTGTAGGCCACGGATGAAGGGGTTAGGGACATTTGATTGGGGCCAAACTTGATATCTGGAGTGGTCCCGCATGGATCTTTCCATCCCCCCTGTCCCATCCCCAAATGGGCCCACAAGTGGACCCCATAAAAAGTTCTCATGGTAGGAAGGTGAGAACAGTTCTCACCTTAATACTAACATTTTTTTAAGCCTTTTGAGAGTGATTTTGGAGAAGTTTATAACCAAATTGATAGCAAAAATCACCTAATTCTTGTTTACCAATTCTTTTTTTTTTTTGTAAATTAGCTTTAATTTTATATCACTGCATAATGACATTCCAACATGAGAGATTTTTTGAATTAAGTCACCATATGTATAATTATTAGAATTTAATCTACCATTATTTTGTTCTTTTAAAACATTTTTAACTTTTTCTGCAAAATGTGTAGAAAGTCTTGAATTAAACTTTTCTTTCTAAAATTCGTCATTAGAATTGAATAATTGAAAGATAAGAGAGAGAAATACATCTTTATACTATTGAAAATCTGATAGAGTTCTACATCTTAAATTGATTAATTGTTCGAGTTCTACATGTTAAATTGATTAATTGTTCTCTATATTTTTCTATTTGATCATTAACATTTCCATAAAAATTAATAAGAATATTGTGAATTAATGTTTCTGCTGCATTTGAAATAGTGTTGCATTTGAAATATTGGGGTAAGATAATACTCCCACCAACCATGGAGCTGACCTGTAAAGCCAACAATGATTGATTTTATCATTTGAGATTGTGAATTACCATGAATTAGTCCAGCATTTATGTATAAAATCATGTTTCTTAAGACATTAAGAATTTCATATTCTGTTAATCCGTCTATATTCCATTTAACTAAGGAACTACCATCATATTTACTATTTACATTATTTGGTATTTCCTCAAATTTAACTTCAACAAATCTCCAATAGAATGGACTTCTCTTGTACCGAAGCTGTTCAACAAATAAAGCAAAAAGTTAAATCATTACCATGCTTAAGCATGCTCAATCTAGATCTCTTTAAAATTGTTCAAACAGAAGCAACTGAAATAGGATTTGATAGAATTGGACTCCAAAAGATATGCCCAATCAAAAGAACAAATTGTTAGAATTTATTCGAGAACATGGAATGTAACTCAACGAAAGTATTCAAGAATAAAGAAAGAAGTCTTACCTATGGTTGCATGCATTCTCAAATTTCAAAGTGATCTTGTGAATAAAAAATTCCTTATATGTGTTGATTGCAAATCTGCAAAAGATATTTCGAAAAATGATGTTAAAAATCTTACATCAAAATAGATTTTTGCCCGGTAGCAAGCTTTGCTAGAAATTTTTATTTTTATTTTTATTTTTATTTTGAATTTATGAAAGGATCTTCAAAT
This sequence comes from Sextonia rubra, assembly GCA_037013555.1. Taxonomy (NCBI): domain Eukaryota; kingdom Viridiplantae; phylum Streptophyta; class Magnoliopsida; order Laurales; family Lauraceae; genus Sextonia; species Sextonia rubra. Next base: position 7,426,462 of record JASUAD010000007.1, on the reverse strand, counting down.
TCTCTTCCCGATTTTCGTTCTCTTGAATTTCTACAGGGAGGAAGATGAAAAGCAGTGATGCCTCCAAAAGAAAAAGGCAAAAATCCAGTAATTGACACCATAAATATCCTCTCCAAGAATAAATTCAATGCCCTTAATGCAGCTTCTCCAATGCTGATTGCGCCTTCTGTCCCTTCCAAGAAGGCTCAATACGTCTAAAGTTTTGAATCACCCATTGTCTTTCTCAACGATAAAGTCTTTGAAAATCTCACCATAGATCAAATTATTACCAAAATCTTCTTTTGAGAGAAGCATTTTGCCATTGAAGCTCCCAAGATTTCCCAAAAATACTATGAAGCTATTTTGAAACAATAAAAAAGTGCAATTATTACTCATGAAGACCGAGATGGTGAAATGCCATTTCAAAAATGAAAATCTTGCATATTCCATCTCCTTTCGACCGGGTAGACAATTTCTCATCTTCCAAATTTGTAATTAGCGCCACTAGCGCCTCATGGCCTTATGATTACTGGGATTACATGAATGCTTGGGAATATACACTCTTGTATCAAAATTCCAAAAAATCACATTCCTGGTACACAGCTTTTCTTCTAAATGTCCTCCAAATATTCCTTCCTGGTTTTGGAAAAATTGGTGGATTTTTTTTGTCCCCAATCCTGCACTTTCCGTGCAACTTTGCTATCCCATTATCAAAGATGTAAAACCCGTAATAAATTTGACATTCCCGATCCTTCATATTCTTTCTTTTAATTCATTTCCTCAACTTCTATCCCTTGGATCTTTTGCTAGGAATGCAGTAAATCCCAAACCATTAAACCATCATGCCTTAGCTGTGTCTCCTATATGGTGGGATAAATTTGATGTTCCTAATTTTCTCAATAAAGCTTATCATTCATCTCCTCAAGCATCTTTGGTAATACTGCCAAATCCACAAATTCCTCAATCTAAAAGGCAAACCTTCCTTAATGCAACTTTGCCCAAAACTTTCAAACGAGTGGTTCATGGGATATCATCAATACTTACTCCTCTCAATACATCGCAGCAGATGATTCTTCTTCTAGAAATGCTGAGATTAAAGAATGAATTCATTTTCTCAAAGATCCCATAATAAAGAACTATGGCAGAATTATTCAAGAAACTTGTTCTTCGACTGTTTCCATCAATAAAGCAAACTCAGATCCAACAATTCCTCCATTAGATGAGGGTTTTGATAATCAAGTCATTAATTTAGAAATGTAGCAATAGCTCCTCTAATGAAGATTGATGACATGCAGCAAGCAAATTCACTGGCTTTCTCCCCCTCACGACAAGTGTCACCCATCAATTTAGTTAAAAAAGTCATGGAGCTCATCTCCAGATAAGAGTTATCTCCACTCATGTGTTATTTTTATAAAAGACAAATCAATGGCATAAAGGACAAATGGACATGCCATAAAGGACATGCCCACACCAATCTTTCCACATGTTCATATCCATGACAAATGACAATGACATCTCAGCAAAAGTCATTCTCCTCATAAAGTGAAGTTCATGTCATTTACGTAAAGTCTCACTCAATACATGCCGCATGTCCATCAAGGACCCATGTAGTACTATGAAGTTCATCAATTCACCATGTTGATGTAAAAATATCCCTGTAAATTTTATCAAGACATGACCTTAATCATATTGAATCTCGTGGATTTCATCCGATTTCAAGCCCACGGATTTCAATGGATCATGATTCCATAATGTCTATAAATAGGGATTGAGAGCCCTCTTGTCGGAAAAGCTAAGGAAAGCTATGTTAGTCATAATATAGTGAGTCCTGTAAAGTTCAGTTTGTTTGAAATTAAGTTTCCAAGAGTTGTTCTGGAGATCCTGGTCCACCGTTCTGGTATCAGAGTGAAGCTGTTCAGCAGTTAAGAACAATAGCAGGATCAATATGTACTGGAGAAGGTACATCATATCTTCTAATCTTTAACCTTCAGTGATTAAATATCCTACATACACTAGCAGAAAACTAACTTCATCAAATGACCAAAAATAGATAGTCTGGGTTATGATAGGCACTTATTGTAAGTCAAGAATTTTGCTGATCTTGTTCTAGTTAATAAATAGAACTTTTTAAGTTGACTCCACATTGATGGGATAAGGCTAAGATGATGATGTGAAAAGGCCCTACAAGGATTCGAAACTTGTTAGAACTAAGTATATTAGTTGGGTCATGTAGAATTCAGGGACAACAACAAGGTTATTTGTAAACCTTTTATCGATTGCATATGAGAATACGTGTTTTTGTATTATATATTTGATGCAATTTGTTCAATTACAATTGGATAAAATTACAAGTTGAATTCTGTTGGCGCCAACTATGTGTAAGAACATGACCAACAATTCGAGTTCTTTGTCTGTTGCTAACTCAATAAAGAAGAATTCTTTATCTTTGGAAAGTGTTTACAATGACCATTGACCACCTAGGTTGAGAATCACACTCAAATGACTCAGTCTTCCCAAGTGCTTGTTGGAAGTATGAACAAGTTTGGGTACATAACCGGAAAAGTTGATGATGATCCATCTAATGATGACTAGGAAAGTGAGAACCTAATAGTTTTATAGTGTTTAGTCTTCCTGAATGTTGATTGGGAGTGGGAAGAAATTGGGCTACATAAATTTTTTTCTATTTTTTGTATTTGTTATAATTGTTGAAATTGAGTTACCTAATTGGAAAAGCTAAGGAGACATCTGAGAATGATCCCTCCCATGATTACTCTATGTGTGTGTGTGTAGGTGGGTGGGTGGCTTTTTGTATGTTGGGTTGGGGTGGGGGGGGGGGGGGGGGTGTGGTGGTGGTGGTGTTGTGTTGTTCTCGCATTTATTATGGGTGCTTATTTCCTTGGGGAAGAAAATAAGTGGACTTATGTTCCACCACATAGCTAAAGTTTGGAAATACATTAGCAAAACATTCTTAAAGGGCATATTTTGTAAGAATTTATCAATTGCAATTGGACATAGCAATTGTGGATTGGGGAGAGATGTCTGTGAAATAGTATTTTGTTGCATAAAACAAAAGTGGGAGGGACTATTTAACTTCCAACCAATTCTTTCCATAGTTGAGGAAATGAGAAAGCAAATACCAAAGCGGAGGATATTTAAAATCTTGGGCGGCCTCAGTCTTTGCTTTGAGTTGCAACTTGCAACAGGTAAATAATACAGATCTTTTGGCAGTATGAATTCTACTTCTCCAGAAATTCATTCATATGGGTAGTTTCTCTCACCCCTCAACTTACATGCCATATGGCCCATATCTAACTACTTCCATGTCTTTATTGGCCCTTCCTTCTCTAAGTACCTTGCAAAACCCATGGAGAGACAAGGTTTTTTTTTTTTTCTTTTTCTTAAGTGAATTCCCTAATCATCTTTAGATGGTATTCCTTTTTTTTTTCTTTTCTTTTCTTTTATTGGAACCACATGTAGATTTCTTGTTATTACATGCCTCCATCTCAGGATCTGCATCTTGTTCACTTGTTCTTTGTCTTATGGTAGTTTCTTTGTTGTCTTCAAATAACAACACAAGTTGAGAGAGAGTATGTTGCACTTCTTTAAGTCCTTTCAATGTAGTCCACAAAAATTTGTTTTAAGGAACAGAAATTACTTGCAATAAACTGAAGAAAAAAGTATTACTCGCCTTCTTTTTCTTTAACATTAGTTTAAATCTTCCTCTTCTTTTTCTTTGACATCAGTCTAAATTGTATGATATTGTATTAATTGCTATTCCCTTCTTTAATTAGTGATAGTTTGCCATAAGATTACCTTTTCGTCTGAGGATATTTTGCTAGTGTTCGATTTTCATCTTAAATTTCCTTTTCATCTCTTTAAGAAATGGCGTAAAGAATTTGGTGTCTCAGAACTGTCTGAGGAGTCTGTTAAAGCCATAGCTGAAACTGGAAAAGCCTATTTGCATGACTTTCTTGATGTGAAGGGTCGACCAGTACTGGTAGTGGTTGCTTGCAAGCATTTCCCAAGTGTAAGTGTGAAAGTAGAATTATGTCATTGTTAATCCACTTATAAGTTTTTGATAATGATCAAATAGTGCAGTAGTGGATGATGATTATGTTGTTGCTATGATTAATATTCATCATTTGTAGTTTACATGTTGATGTGATGAATGTTTATCATTTGTAGTTGACATGAAAGAAGTGCCAACAAAAGGGGGATAATGAACTCAAAAGACGCAAAAGTGTCCAGTTCAAAGCTTGAAGCTAGGGCCTTTTTTATGTGATGGTTGGATGAAGACCTTGTGTAGAATATTTTACTTTAAATGTGCTTCCTAAGCTAACAAAATGTGCTAAATTAGCTCCCTTCTGCGCTTGCTTACTTGTAAACTAGCTTGGTTGCCTTTTGAATGAATCATAGGAGAACACAATGCAAAAATTTGAACTCTCTTATGTTGTGGAGGATATCATTGATCCTTACAGGTCTTTAGTCTTCCTCGCTTGTTCAATCATGTGAAACTCAGTCTACTTTCATTATGAGCCTTGCCTTTGCAATTTCCTTAGTTTGCCTCCTATGTTCAAGTTTCAGCCTGTAAGTATTGTACATGAAGAAAATAAAATAAATCTCATGCTTGCTACAGTAATCAGTTGCTGGATTTTGGTGCAAATGACCATAAACATTTACCATAGAGCTTCACCTTTACAGTATCTTCTCTTGCCATCTATGGTTTGACTCCGAAGAGCAATGCAGGCTGTGTGCAAATTTTTGGACTTTCCTAGCAAGATCCTCAATCATTCCTCATTATCCAACATTGTAATTCGATCCAACACATACAGCCATCTCTGAGGCCTGGTTATAGTTTTCCGCTGCTGGTTTACTTGCATTCATATTACAATGCTCAGTTTCTTTAAAACAAAATAGCTTTCATCAATTGTAAGTTTCATCTTTCTTTCATAGAGGGTTTCTTTACTTCTTGTGGAACCTTCAAGGCTACTCATAAAATTTCCTTTGCTTCTCCAACAGCTTTACTGAAACAAATGCCCTACTTCATTCAAATACCATCGGATAATTCTTGTAGAATGTAATTTCGTTCATAATTAATTTCATTTCATTTTGCTTAAAATTTCACTGCTGAAAATTACCTTTTGGAAGGTATTCTGAAATGTGACAGATAAAACATTGGCCTTTTTCATACTAACATGTACTATTTTCCATATCTTAACAACAGTTAACCCTGGAAGGTATTCTTAAATGAGACAAATAAATACACTGGCATGTTTCCTACTAAACATCCACAATTTGCACCAAAATCAAGCCTGAAGTATGGGTGAAAAGATATTTTTACCCCCTTTCACTTTTCCCAATTGAATGGAAAGGTCAGAAACATGTAGAAGTTAAGAATTTTTTAGATTTAAAAGGGTTCTCCTTCATACTTAAAACCTTACTTGAATATGAAAATCTTTATTTTCAATTAACTTTACTGTTTGATAAATAGATATGTAATATGGTACTTTTGAATGATGTCAATTTCCTCATCACATCATCATCATCTTCATCTTGGCTCTATCCCATCAATCCAGGAACATCTTTGTTTGTTCTATTCAGGAGATGAGCCAAGGGGGAAAAAACCATGTCATTCAAAGGAGCTCCAGCATCGGCAGTTAATGAGTTTGCCCTCTAACATTTGAATTTGGATGGAAGGTATGGACAGTTGGACACTTGCATTTGGAAACCATCCATCTCGGTGAATTTTTTGGCCCTGATGTTCTATTTAGCATTGGAAGGGCAAATCATTGTAGATCTCAGTGTTAATAGGTTTGGTTGGGTTTTCCCCTCCAAGGGTGGAGCTTTTTTGTTGGTTGCTTGTGGCTGGGAAGGCATCTGTAGCAGACATTGTGGGGAGTAGAGCATGGAGGCTGACAACATCTTGGACATATGTTTGATGTGCTTAAAAGAGGAGTGGATTAATCATCTCATTGTGAGGTCCATTCTTAGATTTGGAGTCTTTTTATTGGTGGACACTTGAAGATTGGGGGCCATGAAATGGCTGTGGGCTTTGCTTTGGAGGGTTGTTCCTTTTCGATCCTTTGGTTAATTTGGATGGAAAGGAACAGTTGGATCTCAAGGGGCCCTTCGTCTTCTACAGAGCACATCCTTTTTGGCAGTTAGCTAGCTTAAGGGTGTAAAAGGGGTCTTTGTCTAGGAAGGAGTTTGTTAACCTCAAATTAAATGATGTTCTATAGTTCTTCATAATTGGAAATGTGCATGAGATGTGGGCCGTGAAGGAAAGTAGGATATGTTGATCTGTTCCTCTGATCTGGTCATTAAGTTTAATGCTGATGAAACACCGACGAAGGCAGGCCTGTAGGAACTGGTGGATTTCTTGATAATGATAAAGGGGAAGTTATTCTCATCTTTTCAGTGAATGTGGTTGTAAACGATTCTGATAAAGCTGAGGTATTACGCTATTCTGGAAGCCTTAGAGATTTAGTGTAGCCACTTCCAGAACAGTTTAATTGTGGAGACTGACTTGTCCAATGGGGCTCCACAGGTGTCTGATGTGGATTCAACGCCATGGAAATTTCTTTTTTTCTTTCTTTTTTAAATGGTAATGGACTTATGCAGAGTGGGTTAATTAATTTAAATTTTATTTTTATGAGATGAAACAGCTATCAGCCAATCTTCAAGTGGTCTTTTGTCATGAGGTGTGATCAGCGATTAGCATGGTGGATGCTTTAGCAAAGCAGGGGATAGATAGGGTTGTTTTGTGGGTTTCCTTCACTATGTAGGGGTGTGGGATTGGGTATGGTCTCCTATACCTGTGTTGTTGATGCTATTTGTTAGGTGCTTTGTTGTGTACTTTTCTTTTTATTGCTCTTAAAAAAAAACTCAATGCTGGTAGAATGAAGTTATACTTGCCAGCTGCATTACATGATTACATCAAGCGCCAAGGGTTTGAGAGAATACCTGAAGGGGGAAGGAAAGAACAGTTCAAAGGCATATTTCCTGTCTTCACTGCAATTTTCTTCTGTTTTGAAAGTTGGTCTTCCTTGTTTGGCTAGTGGTCTGAGTGGTACTTCTATGATTCTAAATGCCATTTATATCCATTAGTGACATACCTATAATGGTCACATTTTTTGCTATTCTATCACCTTTTGTTTAATATTCATGATTAACAAACCACCTCTTCCAGCAGTGCCATTAATTACATGCCAATGCGGTTTGGCAGCAGAAGCAGGATTCTAGGGAAAGTGAGCAGCTGTGTGTCTTTTTGATTGAGAAGGCATTGAGTAAACTTCCTGATGGAAAAGAAGAAATACTTGGAATAGTAGACCTTCGTGGATTTACTACAGAAAATGGGGATATCATGTTTTTGAAGTTTCTGGTAATGTGAACCAATCAACTCCTCTTCTTTTTTTTTTTTTACCTCCACAGTTGATTTGGTTACCAGTTCTTTTTGTTTCATATTACACTGGGATTTTTGCAAACCATTAAGTGTGCCCCCAAATTGTTTTGCGTGACATCATATGAGACCAGCCCTAATTGAATTATTGCTTTAGTTGTATATTATGCATGTTTCCTCATTTTGGCTTTATCCATTTAAAACCTAAGCCTGTGTGTAAGATATATGTACAGTCCAGTTTGAGTGGAATGGGAACCTGTAATGCAATTACCACAAAGTACTTCTAGCCTCAGTTTGGCAGCTGTTTCCAAAATTTTCTATTTTATTGCATGGAATGATTGATATCCTTTGCAATTTCTGTAAATGGCAAATGCACCCTGCTTTGCTAAATGACCACAGCCTGGAACTGAACAGTTCTTTTCATAGAACCAGTTTGATAGAAAATTGTTTGATGATAGCGAGTAGGCTTGAATATTAGAAAATGTTAATCAAGTATATGTCTTCATCAAAACTATGGTATGTGATTGGTATGGTTTGTTGGCATTCTATTTCGGCAGATTGACGTGTTCTATACATACTATCCGAAGAGGGTGGGGCAGGTTCTATTCGTGGATGCTCCCTTCGTGTTTCAACCGATTTGGCAGATTGTCAAGCCGTGGCTTAAATCATATGCTTCTCTGGTATGTCATTATTTTTCATGCAAACCATTGCAGTTTCACATTACTTAATTTTCCTAGCAATTGATGGTCTTCCTCATTTCTGATTTATCAAAAATAATGATATTTGAGGCTATAAAATACTTTAGAATATGGGGTTTTTTAGGATCCAGAACATGATGTTATTAGATTCTGTCTGCACAAAACAATATACTGTTATTGCAATAAACTTATCTAATTACAAAAAATGTGGGACATCTATTGATTGTAATCCGGACATAACCAATCCAATGTTTCAATTATAGCAGGACACATCAAATGATTGTCATCACGATATAACTTTTAAAAGTTTAAAATTATGGTAAGACACCAAACAGTGCTGATCATGGAGCAGTCCATTTGATGTAACATGTCAGTGACTCAGTATGACCATTTCATGTTAAAATCATTATGAGTCATTTAAAGTTACTAACCTTCACAGGGACTGCCAAATGTTGGTAAATAGTGGTATCTTATCTAATGATAATTATCATGATTGGCCACATCTAATGTTGGACTTCATTGAGGAACTATTTAACTTCAAAATCATTTTAGTCCATCTGATGTTGGTACATTTTGGGATCTGTCAGATGTTGATGGGGCCCATCTAATGTTGATGAACTGGAATCATGGTCACAATCTAGTGTTGGTAATAATCACTACAGAACTTGTCTAATGTTGATAGTCATGATAGAATACACCACATGTTATGATTGTGGGACCTGCCCAATATTAGTAATGATTAGGGACTGGCCTAATGTTATTAATCACAATGGGGATCATCAAATGTTAGTTGGCTATCATAGTGAGACCAGTCTAATGTTAGGAACCATATATTGTTGGTAATCATAGTGGCTATCAATGATGGAAATGGTAGTGACAGTGGGACCACTATGATTTTGAATTGCCCATGAACTCATATGCAGAGATATTGTTCTGAAAATTGTTACCCATATTTCTATAGATTTTTATATGAAGGATGATTTTCTATCCTCGATTAATGTTAGATGGAGGTGTTTAATAAGTTGGTATATTAGTGCATTATTAGTCATCCAAATTCCAAACACCTACTTTTATGTGTCCTAACTCCCTAAGTCCTGGCCTTTGCAATGGGTCAGTAATTTTTTCATCCACTGATCCTACTATAGGGAAGTTTAGGAACTGTTTATAGCAGCTAGTTGATGTTACCTTGGCAATGCCTCCCAAGTTTGACCTCATGCAGCTTTTGGAAAGGGTTGTAAACTTTGTGAACTCCATATGTCAGCAATCTTCTGTGTTGAAGGAAAGAAAAGGAATTGAGACAGTAAAAAGTAAATAATAACAAAAATTCCTCTATTTTGAAAGAAACGAACTTTCAAGATCTTTTGGATCATGGAACATGATATGACAGATACCTCTTCCGCTAGCAAAGCATTATGTCTTGTTCTGACATATATAAGGTTAGAAAAGATCAAGTTTCTGCATCCATTGACAACATTAACAATATGGAGGACTTTCACAAAGTCCCCACCTCCAAAGTGGACCCTAAAAATTTTGATGACATGTGGTTAACTGCGGAGGGACTGGATCAGGGGTTTTATTTTCAACTCCAGGTGAAAGCATCTTAGCTTTCTCTTGTCCACTTGGAGATCTGTTTTTTAATTGAAGTGGTATCCCATGCTCTTCTTGTTGATTTGAATGTCCTTTCTGTGGTTTGACTTGTCTGTGGTGGAAGGTGATTCCTTGAATGCAATTAGGGCTTTGTTAAATTGCTACACCAGCCTTCTGTAGAGGAGGATGATTTACAGAAAAGTGATTCTAGGACTGGCCTTACTATTTCCCTTCTCCCATTGGTTAATTGTTGACTTTTAGCCACCTATTTGTGTAACTTCTAATTTCTAGCCATTTTTAAGAACAAAAATTTCTTTACTGGAAATTCGATAAAAGGGGTTCCCTGGCAGTGTCGGAATGGCAGTATTTTGCATGAAAGTATGCATTTCAAGTGTTGCTTGTTTGTAGGTATTTATCTTTTGTTGATATTTTGTAACTGGGATTTTCTAATACCCACCACGTGTGAATTGTGCTAACATTCACCTGAGAAGGTGTTCATCCTTTTGGACTTCCTTATATCTTGTTTGCCTTGTAGAAGCCATGAACTTTTCACTAACATTTCTTGCTTCTGGCAATTGTGTTGGTCACAAGGCTTGAGTCGTTTAATATATGTGGACTAAGAAGCACGGACACGGACACGGGACACAAATACGACATGACATGGACACGCGGCACGGCATTTCTCAAAAAAGTGGGACACGGATACGTCGAGGGACATGCTAATAATATATATTAATTTATATATAATCATCTACTAAAAAAATAATATTTAACTTTTTAATCAATTTAGCAATCAAAAAATAAAAATTTAAGTACCAACTAGCAAATATATCAAATTATCAAATATCAATACAACACTAAAATATAATTTATAATCATTAAACATGAAATATATATAGTTCTATAAAATCCATACAAAGAAAAGGGCAGATCATCTCTTTTCCTTTCCTTAAAGAAGAAACAAAAAACAAAAACAAAAAGCAAAAAAGAAGCCAATCTAAAGGCCTATTCTTTAGTGAAATATTTATTTGTCTTTTACTTGTGATATGATTAACATTGACAATCATATATTTTTCCATGGTATAAAATTGTCATATTTCAAGTTTACAAATTTTAGTAACCAGATGTTAACAAAGTGTCCAAAAAATATCAGCCACATGTTTATTTTTTAGTCATAGACATGGGTTAGGAATTGTGGGACATGTTACAAAAAGAGTGTCGGACAACTGTCTGAAATTAAGATTTTTAGTTCTTAATTATGAACACAGCTAAAATAGTATCAGACACGTGTCCGAGAGTGTTTGAGGAGTGTCGGTGTCCGACATATGTTCAACACGGATACGTTACTTTCTTAGAAGTGTCTGTGCTTCTTAGTATGTGGAAGTTGGACCATCATTCTAAAGATTGACTGTCAATAGAAAAGTCGAGACTTGATATCTTTATACCACTTTAACAAATAGTTGCATGAACTGTTGCACCACCAACCTATTTGGTTTGGCCACTTATCTCTTGGCAGTGGTGGGTGTATGTGCTCATTGCAATTGAGGTTCACACAGTGGTTAGTCTTTTGGGCCAAAAATCACCTGTGTGATAATTGTATTTGTGAAATTCATTGAAGTTTTTTCGTGGACCATTGTACACACCTTCATTTACGAGTGACGATGAGCATAATCTGTTTGTGTGATTTTCCGCTGCATGGCCTTTCCAAGAGGTTACTTATTTTCAGAAAATTTACACCCTCAAGTTTGTGCAGCTGATGTTTCTGTATTTGCCATCACCTGTTGGACATGTTAGAAACTGTAACTTGTTCCTGTTCATTTAGCAGCATTGATAGTACATATTTTATCCGATATTTGTGAACATTGAAGGTCGCTTCCCATTGTTGAAAACTTCAAAAACACAAGTTCACAAATTACTAAAATTTATAGGACACGAATGAATTGCTGGCATCACACCTGTGACTCTTGATGTTTATTCTCACCATTCATGGACTGACAATTGTCTTTTGGTGTTATATTTCATTGTAGGTTAGATTTTGTTCTGTGGAAACAGTTAGAAATGAGTATTTTACAGAAGAGACAGTCCCAGCAGATTTCAGAGAATGAAAGTTCGTTTTCTTTTACTCTGATTATGAAGATGTAACAATCATTGTTGAATTTGGGTATTTAAATATGACACCATTATTTTATTCATTCTTTTCATACTGCTAGAGAACTGCCCAAGCATTATGTAAGGCAGCATCAATATGAAATTATGAATGACTCATAGATCTTGTTTCCACCTATCTGAGCAGCCTAAGATTGAGATAAAAGAAAAAAAATGTTTGCATCATTATTTGTCACTGAGCATTGGTTTTCTTGCAGACTTACTTCTAATTATTTGATTTGAATGCTTTAAAAAATTAATCTAAACATTCTCCAAATCTTTTTGTTTTGTGAGTTGCTCATATACAGATGAAGGGGGATGCTTGCATATTGCCAAATGTGTGAGATATGACTAGTGCAACATCAAAAGGAATATACTGATACTGTTGAGCATCACAGTGCTAAAGACTACAGTCAGGCACGCTTGCTAGGGGCCTGATTGCTTGGATGGATGGAATTGAATTCCTAGGTATACTTTGAAATGAATTCCTATCAAAGTGGCTGATCCAAATGCCAATCAAATAATCTACCCTTTGTTGGAAAATGAATGAACCAGCCATCTCCCTGCGTAATCAAATATTAGGAAAAACAATATTCCATTTGCATTTTCCACCTTATATCGTTCACCCCACATGTTTAACATTATCCTTTGGAACCTGAACAAGAGGATCTTGGAGTTTATCCTGAAAGTGTAAGAAAGTAAATTTGATTTGCAGCTCTTATAAACCAAGATGTCTTGGCAATTTAATTTAAGTAATGATGGGAGCCTATGAGGTGGGGTTGATATGGGGTTGTTAATAGGTTAGTCAAAATAGGAATGTAATTGCTAATTTAAGTTAGAACTTGTTTAAACTTATGTAGTATATGGTAAGGAGTCTTCTTTTGTTTTTCAATGAAAATATGGAAAGGAGTCTTGAGGTGGATATTAGTGTAGAGATGCTAACGGTTCTGACTTGCGTGGAATCATGGTGGATCTGGACTTGAATCTGTATCAGTAGATCCGTATCCATCATCAACTTAAATTAACGGATTCAGTTTATGAAATAAGATGTTGAGTGCATTAGGATAATTGGATAAAGCAAGCTTCAATTTTTTTTAATATACACACAAGTGGGGATATTAAATGGTATATGAGTAAAGCTATATAGATTCTCAAATATGAATATAAATCAAACTATATAGGCCTTTAAAACTTACATGTATTTTTAATATGTGAATGTACTACGTAGTCATTCTGGATTCAGATCCTTGAGTTAGAACATACTGGAATCTGATTCTATATCCGAAAGTTCGGCATCCTATATGAGGAACCATATTTGAACTTCTCTTGAATCCAAAAATAGATTTCATACCCACTTTACTTGGGATCAGAGACTTTCAATAATCAAATGGCACCATACAAATTTGCAACCTTATATAATTGAGTTATTTATTTTATAGAATGAATGGACTTTAATTAAATGGAAATACAAGGAGTCTTTTTCTTCTCTCAAGTGCATGTTATGAGTGTCATCATGGAGTACATCTTTCACATCTTATTTTAGTTTGTGGTTCCCTAACTTTTAACATAACTGTAAAGTTATGTACAAGTAAGCTTGTCCCTCTGTGGGTTTGAATTTCAGGGATGATGCTAACCTATTTGTCCAGATCGAGCCAACCAACTTGACTCCATTAGTCCATTAGTTTTTAGATACTTCAATTTATCTAATCGTATGTGTGTCTTATTATTTGGATGGTCATGAATATGATGCACAAGTGACTCCAGTAAGCCTTTTGACTTCATTATCGCATCTCTCATTTTCTTGGGGGCTAATGAGATTTTGCTGCATTAGTAGCACATTTCTTATACAAGGATGAAAGCTACTGAAAATTTTTTTTTTCCAATGGAGCAGCTGCAAACTGATTGAATGGGCTAGCTTCCTCGAGGACAAGGAGCTGAAGGTTTTGAATCTATAATCAATTTTCTTTCTTGCAAATTCAGATTGGAAGTGTGATATCATCCAATGCCATCTTTGGTCAGTAGGGTTATTCTCTTTTGCCAAGCTGAAAACTGAGAATGGTTATTTGTCTCCTGTGCATGCCAGAATCTCCAGTAATATCATTAAGAGGAGCCATAAGGTCCGTTTGTTTAAATGGCAGACAAGATTGCAGCACATATGAGCATTGCAGGATCTGCAATCAGGCGTTTTGTTAGCATCTTGGTCTATAATTGTTCAGGCCGCTCATGGGATTGACCAGACCACTTGATCAACTTGATTTTAAATAGGCAGATGAAATAATTGGGTACGATTTCGGCTTACAGTGGCAAGGGAGTTGTCATCTTTGCATAATATCTTAGTCTTCTTTACATCAATAGAAAGTAGCACTAGGTGGATTAGAGTTTGATTATCTTTTTCCACCTCCATGGAAAAGGTGGAATCTTCTTTTATTAAATTTGAGTGTTCACCTTTTTATCAGTGTGAAAAGGACCAAACCCATGACCACTAACTAGGATTTGAGGGCCAGCACCATCCAGTGGAGCTGCAGGAATGAATCTTGTTGGGCATGCTAGGATCTGCTGATAGTTGCATTGCATCACACCTGTCAGAGTCTTTGGGGGACAAACATGCCATGTGTCAAAGCTTCAAAGTGAGTTCAAGTTAGAGAGAGGATTGCTGACTTATAATTTATTTGATAAGAACCATTTTGTGGGGCCCACCTGATAAAAGGGTAGGAAAAGAGGTGCCTGCGAGTAGGCGTATCAATAGCTGAGTTGGTTCATAAGTTTCGTTTCCACTAGCTTGAAAACATAGAACACCATAGGTAAACCTTTTTTTTCCCTAGGAGGTAAAATGAAAATTCTGCAAAATATCATTTTGTCCATGTTTTAATAAAACTATACTTTTATTTTCTCAGTGACAAAAAATTTTACTTTATAAAATACAAGTAAACCATTTACTTTATAAGTTATTAATTTTTCATCTCACTTCAAATATGAAAATAAACACAAATATAGTTTTAATGAAAAGTGTACTTCTCATTTACGTAATCATTACATTTTTCATTGATTTGATATTTACTTGACATTACTTTCTTAATAATTTATTCATATATCACATTAGAGAGATTATTGTGTTTATCTTATAATAGTTTTTCACTGCATTTAGATTTAAATAGATAAAACTTTGCAGGAGAAAGTTATTTAAGCTAAAACTGAAAATTTTACTTTGCTCCTCTAATAGAAATCGAAACAAGGAAAAAAAAGGATTCTTTTTTGGAGAAAATCTTTCCCACTTTATTTTCACCTCATCCAATAGATAGAATTGACAAGTAAAAATCTGCAGAAAAAGTGAAGAGAAAAACTAGGTGTGGAGAATCCTCTTACAGTGAAATATTGCTCTTCTTTGATAGTGATTCTCTATTGCATTTGAATTTGAAAGGAGAAAAATACGTAAGAGAAAACCATTTAAAAAAAAATTAGTAAAAGATTGGACGTCACTTTTTAGTATAAAAAGTTAATTTCTTTAGAGAATATGATATATTTTCTGCCTTGATGAGTAAATCAACTTCCTCTTCATTTTTTTTTAGTAGTTAAGAAGATAATAAATTTTTTAATTAGAAAATTCCACTTTTCTCCTTGTAAATGAATGAACCAAAAAGGGGAAAGTGATTCTCTAGATAAGTTGTTTTCCTCCCCACTTTCTCTATGTAAGAAACAATCTGTGAAGTCCATGGATTGACAGGTCTTGGCAATCCAAATATTCTGAAGGGCATGGAAAAGATCTCTGCTCATCAGTAATCCATCATTGGGACTTGTCTTTGAATCTAAATCCGTAGCAAGAAGCTGAATCAAATTCCAAAAGTGGGCCCCACTGATTAATTCATAGACTATAGTGATTCTACACTTGAGAGGATCCAGATTCCAGGCTAGAATGTTGGTGGGGAAAATATATATATATATATATATAACTCTTGGCATTCATTCAGTAATCTTGTACGCATCTGGTGGGGCCCCCTTCATGGATGGATTGCTCCCAAATAGGTCTACCCTAAGTGATTCTCTACTCATTCACGCAAAAGTTGGTAGAGTGAAAAGTGGCATAAAGTATGAGTTTTCTCCCATGTGTTGTTTTTTAAACTCACCAGAGTCTTATCGGGTGTGTATGAGCATGGGCTTAGTGGGTGGCATGCATATGTGTGGCATTGTGTAGATTTAACGGGTGCCACCCGAGAGATTAGTCCTACGGGTCAAAGACTTCCTGGATATCCATTTCATTTGGGTCAAAAAAGAAAAGGATTGGTCTTCATCTCCATAGAATAATACTGAAAGGTGAAGAAGGGTCTATAGGCCAAAGGAGTAATTTTACCACTTCTCAACCTCCATTTAAGGAGGCCCAATCTTCCCACTGAAATTTCCAACGTTCTCTGCTGTTCTCACCTCACAACAACAAGAAGAAGATGGGAAATATCAAGCTCTCTCTCTTCTTCCTCAATTCCTTGTGGTTTCTAGTCTTCTTCTGTCATGGAATTGAATCACCCCAATTCACTGTTATACACTCGGAATCCGATTTCGAGATTCGACTTTACAAAGAATCTTGGTGGATGTCAGCTCCAGTTCAAGGCATTTCATTTGAAAAGGCCACAACAAAAGGTTTCCACCGGTATCAGTTTGTCTCAAAACTCTTCTCTTCTTATTTCCATCACAACTCTGTATATTTTCTTCTTTATTCCATGATCTATGAATTGTGCTGTTGCTTGTTCTGGAAAAGGTGGAAATTCATTTACATTTGACTGCAAGGATTGTTATACAATACCCAGTTGGGATTTTGAAGATATGTGAAACTTTTAATTGGGCTTTTTTCTAGCTCATTTCTATTTTATGTCAAAGTTAGGACTTCGGCCACCCCATTTGCAGGACCTATTTCCTTTTGAGATTGTTTTGAGCCGTGTGATGTTGGGCTTTTTATGGGGCATCCTCCTTTGGTGGCCCACTCATTTGATCAGTGGGATTTGGTTGAGATCCTCTATTTCTCAACATTCCCAAGTGTGAGGAAAGTGGTTCTACACATTAGAGCCCATTTATTAAAAATCTGAATCAATAAAAATGAATGGCCTCTTCCTAAAGTAGATGTATCGAAATTTTACCCGAGTAGGAGATAGCTCAATTTTAAAATTGAGCATATGATGACTAATGTTTAAAATACATGAATGCTCAATCTTAAGGATGAGGCTGCTTTTTACTGGAGTTTATTTTTAGTGGCTTAAATTTTTAATAGTCTTATGTAGAATTAAACTTTTTTCACTCACACAAAGCATGAGGCACCCGGAGTATGACTCATGGCGCAGATGTTGTCTATGGCTTATATTCCCACTCTATCACTTACGTGTATGGATAAACTTACGGTCGTGCAAATGACTCATGGAGCAGATGTTGTCTACGGCTCATATTTCCACTCCATCACTTATGAGTACGGATAAACTTAAAGTCGTGCATTGTCCATTCTTCTTTTTTCTTCCTCAAATAAGATAGAAAGTTGCTAAGAGAGTTGGAAAAAAGCCTGAACTCCTTTTGTTTGTGAATGGCAAAGTGAGATTTTTTCCCCCTCAAGGAGGGTACAAAGGTGGGTTCTTGGTTCCTAAAGCTTTGTTTGGCTAAGGGAGACACACACAAACACACAATAAAAAAAAAAAAATCTAAACTCTATTCTTGTATAGTGGAATGATGCTTAATCCCAAACCTCAGAATTTAGATTCCAGCATTGAAAAAATATAGGTTTATATCCATAAATCATCTTTTTTGAAATGAATCCAATAATACAAGAAACTTAGATCTAAACCATTGGATGGGTTAAATGTTACCTAAATGCACCATATTGAGCCTCCGATCCAACAAAAAGTTGGTCTTCAATGGGAATTATAACTCTCTTGTCCTTTGCCTTTTTTCTTCAAGTTTATGATGGCTAGGAAAACAACCATAAGCAAGAGAGTTATCCGAGAATCCCTTTTATAGATTAAAAAAATCCAAAATGTCTCTTTCCATCAAGGAGAGAAAATCCCTCAATTAATTTACCTTGACCTTAGCATAGATGGAAACTATTAAATATCATTTGACTAAACAAAAAAGGAAATCATTTAAAAGTGGAATAAATGAATCTCACTGTGATCATATGGGCTACAATAATTTAACATTCTCCCACTTGGACTATATGACAAAAAAATAAATAAATAAATAAATAAAGACTAATTTTAAAAATGACCTTGGCTGGTGATCACCATTTGAAAATTTAAAAACAGTTGCCATCTTAACCTTAATGTTAATCCTTAATTTGTAATTTAGTCAGTTTGTAGATAAAAACTATGGCAGTTATATAACTTAAATGGTGTGCTCTCTTTCATAATTACTTCACTAGCATTCTTACTTAATACAATTCTTTATAGGAGTAAAATGGGATAATTTAAATGGTGATCCTATTTAACGGGTACAATAATGCCATTCTTTAATATTCTCACTTTATACACTTCAATTATATGTGATAATAATTTCAATCAAGTAAGAAAATCTGAAATCTTATTTCAATGATGAACAATTACAGTGTCCTTATATGTCCTCACTAAGGCAATTCAATTAGGCCCATGTTTCTAACATACTCCTTATGAACCTTTGGTGCCAATGCCTTTGTCAAAGGATCTGTTATCATGAGGTTTGTAAGGATTCTAACTATAAACACTAACTGATCTCGTACTTTCTCCTTGAGCACAAGATATTTAACTTGTAGAACTTTGATTTACTACAAACTTTGTTATTCTGAGCAAATCTTTTTGCAGCATCATTATCACAATAAATCTTCAAGGGCTCAGATATTGTGTCCATGACACGTTGCCCTGATATAAAATTGCGCATCTAAAGAGCATTACTTGTGGCTTCATACCACATATTCATCATCAAATGTGGAAGGAGTCATTGATGTTTGTTTTGCACTTTTCCATAAAACTGTCCCACCAGCTAATAAGAATTTATATCTTGAAGTCGATTTTTTTGTATTGAGGCAACCAGTGGAATCAATATCCGAGTAACTAACCACTTATAAGTGATCGGACCTTTTAAAAGAGAGCATGTAATTTCTAGTGCCACTAAGATACTGCAAAACTCTCTTAACTCCTACCCAATGTGCCATTTCAGAATCACTTTAATATCTACGAAGCATACCAACAACAAAACCAATATTAGGTCTAGTGCATGTTTGTGCATACATTCAGTGGTATAAGGACAAGTTTCCATATGTTGTTTTTTAATTTTATTTATTAGACATTGTTCTTTGCTAAATTTATCACCTTTATCATAGGAGTATTTTATGCCTTGCACCCTTCTATATGAAATCTTTTAAGCACATTTTTAATATAAGTTTCTTGTGATAACTCAAGTAGTCCTCGAGATCTATCATGGGAAATCTCGATTCCTATAACAAAGGTCGCTTCACCCATATCTTTTATCTCTTAAGATGTTCTTTGGTTTCGTAAATCATTTCAAGATCATTACTAGTTAATAAAATGTTATTGACATATAGGACTAAGATCATAAACCGGCTCCTACTAACCTTGAGATATATACAATGATCGATGACATTTTTGGTGAATTCGAAAGATGTAATAATGCGATTAAATTTTAAATATCATTGTCGGAAAGCTTGTTTAAGACCATATATTAAGTTCTTTAATTTACAAACTAGCTTACTAGCATTTTATTTTACAAAACCTTCAGGTTGTTTCATATATACTTTTTCTCTAGATTTCCATTTAAGAACGTTGTTTTGACGTCTATTTGATGTAACTGTAACTTATAATAAGCTACAATTGCTATAACAATTCTAAATGAGTCCTTTTTCGACACCGAAGAGTAGGTCTTATTATATTTTATACATTCTTTTTGAGTAAAAACTTTGGCTACGAGTCAGGCTTTGAATCTGTCAACTTTACCTTTGGAATTCCTTTTGATCTTAAAGACTCATTTGCAGCCAACGGCCTTGGAACCCTTGGGTAGTGCAACTATATCCCAAACATCATTTTTGACCATTGATTCTAACTCATCTTTTCATGGCATTTATTCATTTATCAGAATTTTCACTTTTAATGGCTTCTATGAACGTTTTAGGATCTTCTTTAATGCCAATATTGCCTTTTTCCAAATGCATAATATAGTCATTTAAAATAGCAGGCTTTCTTATTCGAGTTGACCTTCTTAATATCTGTGGATCTAATTTAGTTATGCCTTGTGTATTTGGAAGTGGGTCATTATTTTCTTCAAGCAGTGCCTTATTGGTGGGATGTTCAAAGTTAGGTTTATTCTAAAAATTTTGTAGTTGTTGTATCTCTTAATGGTTATTTAATATGATATCAAGGGGGACAACAACTCCACTTTGTTCTATATGCAACTCAATTTGTGCCCTAATTTCTTTGTAAGTCACATTTCTATTCTGATCACTCCCACTTTTTCATGATCTTTCAAAAATTTGGGATTCCTTGATTCAACAATCCTAGTTGTATATGTCGGATAATAAAACCTATACCTTTTAGACTTTTCTGGATAACCAATGAAATATCCACGGATTGTTTTAGGGTCCAATTTTCTTTCTTGTGGGTTATAAATTCTCACTTCAAATGGATAGCCCCAGACTTGAAAATGGATTAAATTGGTCTTCCTACAAGTCCATAACTTGAAAGGAGTTTTGAAAACTGCTTTTGTAGGAACAGAATTTAATATATACATTAGCATCTTTAATGCCTCCCCCGCCATTGAATCGAGTAAGTTGGTATTACTAACCATACTCCTAACCATGTCCATTAAAATTTTATTTCTCCTTTTAGCTACACCATTTTGTTATGGTGTGTCAGAGATTGTATATTGAGCAATAATACCTTCCATTTCTAGAAATCTAACAAACGGACCTGGGTTACAACTCAATTCAATGCATCTACCATAATACTCACCACTTCTATCAGACCTCATTATTTTAATTTTTATGTCTAATTTATTTTCTACTTTTGCTTTAAATATTCTGAAAGCATAACATTCAAAGCATCGGATTTTTCTTTAATCAAGTAGACATAACCATAATGTGAAAAATCAGCAATAAAGGTGATGAAGTATTCCTCCCCGGTAAAAGATGGGATATGAATTTTACTACATATATCTATATAGATTAATTCTAATGGTACAAAACGCCATATGGTATTTTTCTTGTTAGTATTGGTTTGTTTTCCTTTCATATAATTGATACAAACGCCATAATCAGTGAAATCAAGATTGGGCAGTAGACAATCATTCACTAATCTTTTCATTCTCTGTTTAGATATATGCTCCAATATTTTATGCCATAATCTTGATGAGTTCTCATTAAGTGGCCTCCTTTTCATGCCTATGTTCAATCCACAATTAATGTGTGGTGTGTGTAGAGTTTGTCATACATAGAATTTAGTTTTAATCTATACAAACCATCACACATATAACTATTTCCAATCAAAATATTGTATCTAATAATATGCATGATCTTATGTCCAAAGTTAAAATTAAATTCATAACAATCAAGTTTTGAAACTGAAATCAAATTTTTAGAAATATTAGGAATCAATAAGGTGTTATGAAGATCCAAAATATATCCAGTGTCAAGTACTAACCTATAAGTACCTATAGCTTCAACTCTTGATTTCTTTTTATTGCTGATCGTAATGGTTTTCTTTCCATCATTTGGAGTGCGCTTTGCAAGGAATCCTTGCACACAACCAAGTACATGAATGGTTAATTTAGAGTCAACCCACCAAGAATTTGATGGGATATTAGCTAAGTTAGTTTCTTGACATATAAAAGATAAGTTTTTACCTATCTTTTCAAACCAGTTCTTATGCTTTAGGCAATCCTTCTTAAAATGTCCCTTCTTGCCACAAAAAAAAACATGTCTTTTGTGTCTCTTCACTTTCTTGTTTGACTTTGATCTCTGAAGATGGACTTTCTTTTTACCTTTGCCTTTTCTCTTGGATTTATTTTGAGAGACAAAATTAACAGTTAATTGTCCCTTAGCCTTAAGCCCTCTTTCTTTTTTATCAGCCTTTGTGATCAACTCATTCAATGACCACAGAGTTGAGCTCTCATTGTAAGTGACTTTAAATGGGCCAAACGCAGGAGGAAAAGAATTGAAAAGAATTGTACCAAATATTTTTCTGACAACTCATATCAACTTCCTTCAATTTGGAAGCAATATTTTTCATTAATAAGATATGTTCTCTTACCCCCAACGTCCCATCATATTTCATGCTTATAAGGCGGCTAATCGAGGACGCACCTAAAGCTTTATTAGTTACTTGAAGCTGACCTTTTATAGCTTCTAATAGGTCCTATGCATTATCTTTCACTTCGATAGACCCTCTAATGGTTCTTAAAATTGAGTTTAAGATAATTTTCATCACAACCTTGTTAGCCTTAATTCATTTATTATAATAAGCGATTTCATCAACGAAGCTTGCATCTGTGGGTACATTTGGTTTAGGCTTGTCCAAAGCCATATCAAGGTAATTTATCAGTCCATCAAATCCGTTTAAGTGATAGATCTCATTGCCATTAATATATAAGAGAAAATGGATCATTAATCCGAGTTCAGATGTGTCTTTAATGATCAAAATAAAATTTTAACCATTCTTTATTGATCAATCTTCTCAACTTTAATGCTGACCAATAAATTCAGAAATTTAGATATGTCTACTAAAGTTGTTTCAACGGATCTGATCAGATTAAATAATCATCAAGTAAGAATAATTAGAATCTAACTTTAGTGATCTATTACACTTGAGCTTGACAAATCTATGTCCAATAAATGTTACCAAACTACAATTAAACGTTAAATGTGTCTAAGTTGATGGTCAAAAATACCATGAAAGATAATCAAAACAAAAGGTTTCATTGCATGTTTAATATTCCCACTAGTATGTACACTTTAATAGCGTAGGGGCCATTTTACAACATTTAAATTGGACCACTTATATATTACAATTGAGTCAATTGGATACACCATTATATACTATTTAATAAGTAGGTCAAATTGAAAAAAATTATTTCATTATTTTATTATTATTATTTTTATTTGTAATTACTGGGCTTAATGGGCCCTACTGGGTCGGCCCAAGCTTGACTTAGCCTAGAAACGAGCTTAGATTTTAACTAGCCCAGGCTAGTCGGGTCAAGCTGACTTGGCATGTTAGCCCTACCTAAGCAAACTGCCAGGTTGTGCAGGTCCAGTTAGCCTGGCTTGACCTACCTGGCCTGGCCCAGCCAGCCGGTGGCTAGTTTTACAACATATGGCCAGCGCACATGTGCTGGAACAGTACACAGTTCTAGCACAATCCCATAAGGCGTTTTTTTTTTAATTAGAACTTTTGTAATTATCTAATAAGAAAAAAACACATGGACAATAAAAACAAATAAATAAATCTATCATTTCCATCTCTTTCAGATTGGGTTGTGGGCTTTGTAATCCTCATTTGAGGCCTTTCATTCCAATGAATGGAATATCCATTATCAAATACCCAAAAAATACTTTCCTCTGGGTATTTGAGTTTTACTCCTGAAAAAATCTAGGAAGCCCCAAAATTATAAATAAAGAATACCATTGATCATTGGATTGAAACCAATATGGCTTTGATACCAAATGTTGTAAAAATACAGGTTTATATCCATAAAACATCTCTTCTGGAATCAATCTAATAATACAAGAAACATAAATCTAAACCATTGGTTGGGTTAGATATTACTTGAGGGCACCATCTTGAGTTTCCAATCCAACAGAAGGTTGGTCTTCAATGGGAATTACAACTCTCCTTTGCCTTTTTTCTCCCAAAGTTAGTGATGAATAAGAAACAACCGTAGGCAAAAGAGTTACCTGAAGATCCATTTTATAGATTAAAAAATCCAAAATCTCTCCTTCCATCAAGGAGAGAAAATCTCTCAATTAATTTATTTTGTTCCTTGACTTTAGCATAGATGGATATTATTAAATATCATTTGACTAAACAAAAAAGGAAATCATTTAAAGGCAAAATAACTGAATCTTATTGTGATCATGTGGGCCACAATAATTTAGCATTCAGTCCCCAAAAAAGAAAACAAAGAAGTATTAAGAGGGCTTGCCAACATATGTTTCTGCGAGGATTCAGGGCCGACTCGAGACAATTTGAGCCTAAAGCGACAATACTAACTGGGGACTTTTTATTTTTAAAAAATTATTATAAATATTTTATTTAAAATTTATTTTTCTCGCTTTTTGTGTTGCAAAATTACTAATTAAGTTTTTATATTAAAGTCTTGCCAACATGTCCTTTTCAATTAATAGTATGGCTAATCCAATTAATCTTTCTTGTGACATTGTTGATCTTAAGTAGGACTTTATTAATTTTAATTTTGAAAAACTTCTTTCTGCACAAGCAAAAATTATAGATATTGTCAATAGTATTCTGTAAGTAATATATGCATTTGGAAAAGAATCTAATCTTTTTATATAATTAAGTATGTCAATTAGTGTTTTCTTCAGCTTGTAAAATTTCTTTTAAAATTTTTAATTCTGAAAATAAATCTAAACCATCAATATAAAAAAAATGCACATTGACTCATAAATTAGAAAAAAAAATCCTTATTATTTACACATGAATCCAAAATCTATTTCTACATTATTTTGATTTAAAGAATTGAATTTGATATGCCAATAGCCAATCCTCTCATACAGGAAATCCAATATACACCTATCATGGTTGCCCATAGGTTTGCTTCCAAATCTATAGGGCTGATCACTCATCTAGCAGTCCACCTGGGCTAGGGGCCCACAATTCTTTTCATGAAAATACATCCCATCCAAACATAAAATCTTACTAAAATCAAATACAATTCTACCAAAATCAAATAAGCTTAATTAACAAATTTTAATCATATAGTTACCTCAAAAAACAAAGTTCTTCCCTTCTCTTCTTGTTCTTCTTCATAGTTGTTGTTGGAATTTTTTTGGAAGGTAGAAAACACAACAGAAAGGAAGAGAAAAGAGAGAAGAGAGAGAGAGAGAGAGAGAGAGAGAGAGAAAGAGAAGGTGCAAAGGAGAGAATGACTTTTGATTTTAATGGCCTTAGCCCTCATGGGTGGAATGAGTTTTCTGGAATGTAAAGGGCCGAATTTTTAGGGAGAAAATAAAGGAGTGACAATTGTGTTGTTGGAATGTGAATGGCCTCATCTGTTTCTTTAATTAGAGATTTTGGGGGCTTTTTTTTAGGGATTTTTTTGGGTGCTTAAAGCAAGGGCTTTCCTTGCTTAATAAAAGAGCCGGCCCTACGAGGATTGTCAATTCCCGCCGGTCAATAGAGGCTGCGGCGTTTATCCATTTAGGTGGATTTATCACCTTGTGCTAAAAATTAGTTCATGTTAATCCTATTGCTTTGTAGTTGACACTGAATCAAAGTTTTTTGCAACCTAGGCTGTATCAGTATATTCATGGCAATAACACCAATTCCTCTGTACTTGCAATGACTGCTCCCATCTTAACAAGCATCATTCCACAAGCAAATCAGCAACTGGAGTACACTGTGAGGTTCTACTTGTCTTCAAATTTTCATGGGGCCCCACCTCGCCCCCTCCCTTACCTGAATCTGGAGCTTGGCAAATGGGAAAGCCAATGCATGCTAGTTAGAAAATTTTCTGGTTTTGCTGGAGATGACAACATTACTAAAGAAGTTGCTAATCTCATGACCAGCCTAGCCCAATCCAACTCAACGGCGAGTTTAGAAGACAAGAATGCCTACAGTATTGCTCAGTACAATTCTTCATCACATCTCACCGGTCGCCTGAATGAAGTGTGGATGCGCATCGCTGAAAATTCGACAAAGGAATGCTAGCTGAACCAAGAAATGTGTTTTTTTCACTAAATCGTGGGCCCAACTTTTGCAATTGCATGATCCTTACTGCAAGGAACTGAAGTCCTGTAAATGATGGAATGCATCAATAAAGGTTCTTGGCTTGTGGGTGTTTGTTTATAAGGTAATATATTTACATAGTTCTTTAGTTTAATCAACTTAAACTAAACTAATCTATGCAGCAGAATGAGGAACTCCAATAAAGAAACTGAAGGTGATTAATTCCTAACTATAGATCTGACATGGAATGAGAGGCAAAAGTAGTGTTGGATCATTCACCTCTTCAGTGTGAGACCATGGGCTTAGAAGAAACTCAAACAACTCAGCTAAGAAAATATTTGTAGGGTAACCAACATTGAAGATTACATTCCTTACTTAAGCAGAGGTCTATCTAGAGTTCCAAGGGTTTACGCTTCTATTGTGACTGAGGTACTAGCTGAACCATAGGATTTTTCACAAATCTCAAATTTAATTTGGGAAATTTTGAGAAATCTTTATGAATGTAAGGTCATTTCTGCAATTACATAAAAAAGAGAGGTTCCTAATACGAATGCAATTTGGGCGTGCCTTGCCATAAGGACTGGACTGGGGGCCTTTGAATGGATAAGAACCCAAGAGTATCTCTGAATGATCCTAATCATTTAATGTGCAAAACTATAGGCTGGGGCTAGCTAAACTTAACCCATCCCATATTTTTTAATTCAAACCCGGCCCACATAAAATATGAGTAAGTTGCAGGTCTGATTTTCCTAACCAGCATAAAAACAGGTTGAGTTACGGTTAACTTACTTAACCTACTGAACCCACATTTGACCTGACAAAATAAAAAAGAAGAAGTCCATAGAGTCCTTGAAATGAAATTGGGTTTGAGCAATGCATTTAACAATGGGCCGTAAATTACATGGATTCTTTCAATGGAAACTGTTGATGTACCTAGGCCCGATTATTTACCTAAGAAAAAATTGATAATGGACATCATGTAGTTCTTGAACTAAATATAGGCTAGGACTGAGGTTTCACAGGTTGGGTCAGTCAGGTCAGGTTAACTGAGTACAAAGTATGCAGGTTTTGCACCTCCAAAAATCCATACAGTTCTTGAAATGAAATTGGACTTGGGCTAGGCATTTACAAATGGGCCAGATATTAATAGATTGGTTCAATCGATAGGCGAGAAAATGTTAACGTACCTTAGGCCTGACCTTTTTACAGATGGAAACTGGATAATGGACCTCCTGTGGTTCTTGAACTAAAAATGGGCTTGGGCTGGGGTTTTACAAGGGGGTCGGTCAGGTCGTGTAAACTAACTTGACCCATGCAATATGTGAATATAAATTTAGGTTGGCCCGCATGATTTGGTGGTTGGGCCCAGGGGTGAGTGTTAGGGATCTTGAACTCTTTCTAAAAAGGGGCCAAACATCGGTTTTGACTCTAAAACATGGACCCCACCTGCCGCCACAGTGCAGCACTGCCACTAAAACCCAAGAGCATGACCAAACATTGGAAACTTCAATGACTCTTGAAATTGGTTATTCAATTTCTCGCTCAAATGGATGTGTGGACTGGATAGTGGTTAGATCAATTACATGGTCAAGTAATTGCAGATGCAGGACTTTTATCCGAGGGGTGTAGATCCCAATAAATAGTTTAGTTTTGAGGTAAATCGAGAAATTTCAAGTGCATTTTGAAGGTGTAACTAAAATTTTTATTGAAATTTTGGAAGTGGATCTAGAAATTTCATACAAATTTTAGAAGTGTACCACAGTTTGATGGGTGCAACCACGCGTGGATGCATGCACTTGGATCTATCTCTTAGCAATGGCCAGCTGAAGTCATTTTTTACTTTGGGAAAATGAGGGGAGTTTATCACATCTGAATGTCAGCTCTATTGCTTTCAGTGACCAGATCGAATCCAATCACTAATTATGCAGATAAAGCCAATGGTTGAAGCAATACAGTTCCTACTACTGTTGGCATGATCAACTTTTTCGTCTGGAGTGAAATTGGCACTACTATTCTTTAATACCAAAGGGTGATGAAAACTCGATACATAAAACAGTGAAAAAAAAAATCATCATTAGATCTCTCATTTGAAATTCAAATTGCTTAAAATGACTACCCTCTTGCATTAGCCCGTGGTCAAAGTTTTACTCTAACCGAATTTGGGCACATAGTAAGATTCATCACATGTGAAACACGTTATTTAAAAACAAGAGAGTCAAATACCGCATTTCACTTTTTCTAATTTAATGAAGGATCGACTCCAATCGAAAAGAAATTTGGCTCATAGCTAACACAAAGTGGTTCTCATGGCCCGAGCTTAGGCTAGATCCAAACTCAGCAAGCTATGAGCTAGGCTTGGATTATGTGATAGATAGGCCAAAGCCCGTTTTGCTAGACCCAAAATGTGTGCTTGTATTTTAATGATAATTTATCCAGATAATGCTAAAAAGCCATACAAGTTTAAAAAAAAAAAAACCTCGATTCGGCTTGGCCCAATTGACTAAATGAGAGAACTTAGACCTAACATGTATGGCCTCGTCAGATTAGGGCAGGATATAGGCTTATGTTTTTAAAGTTGGGTCAAGGCAAGGCTTGGATATGCCTCTGCTTGATCCGACTTAGCCCATAAACACCCACACTAACAATCTAATATGAGGGGAATAATGATTTTGAGGGGTTTAAATATTAAATGTGGAGCCCATTAATGAATTTATTTGGACACTAGTTGTGCCCTCAATATATCTTGATTCAAATCTCATTTACATTAACAATCGCCATTCTCTTAAACCAATCAGACACCCAAACTAATAGATAACTTTGAGGGCACATTTGAATATGACAGTTTCACAAAAGTAGAACTTATGTTGTCATCGTACCACTTTGCTTCGCTCAGTCATTAGGGTCACAACAATATCACGATGTTCTAAAAATACCTCCATTATTTTCACAAAAAACCCCATATATGCATCTTCTACCCCGCTATTGCAAATAAAATTACCCACATCATCAATAAAGGTCCCAACTATAACGCACCACCGTTGCAATCCCATCTCATGCTAAGAAGCCTTAAATGTTTAGATTTCCGAAATGGTTTGAAAGAGTCATTCAAAACCCAAAACCACTCTTGTAATTTTATGACTCAGCGCAAATCAAGTAGAATGAATTAATATCAGTATAAACAAAAAAACAATATATACCTTCTTCTACAAGTTCTACGAAAATTTTTAGGTGGTCATATAATATGAGCAATTCAGTAATTCGACATTCGTTTTTTTTTTCCTATCTTTAGAAATCACCGCTATAAAAGGGAATGTTTCGATAAATGCAGAATATATTATCAACATATTTAGGGGGTGTAATTTTATAGCATCTTTGTCCAAAAAAAGGAGATGTTTGGATAGCTCAAAATGCAAAATAAATATCTAATGAAGGTAACTTTTATAAAAGGGACAAAAAGCCAAAAGGCCACTGAGTGGCTATAGCCGACATTCTTAAAATGCAAGGATCTTGGCAAGCCCTCATCGGCATAGGTCGAGCCAGTGGCAATTTCGTTATTAGCGCAGTTACGTCTCTCGCGACCCTCGAAGCACGCAAAAACAACAACCCTTCCATCTTTCCTTCCTCTTCTTCTCTCCTTTTCCCCTTTCTCTTCTCGTCTTCTTCTTCTTCTTCTTCTTCTCGAAAACGAGAGAGAGAGAGAGGAATCTGGAATCTCTCGATTTTCCAGATCTTGGAAGGCTTTCCAGAAGATCATCCTCTCGATTTCGATTCCCGCGGCAACAACGACAGAGAGATTTGCTTTGGGCGTTTCTCGCGGTCTTGTTTGGCATCGATTTTGAAGGCACAGCGCGAGGGTTTTAGAAGGGGTTTTGGAATGAGGAAATGAGGGTCTGAAGACCCATAGAGCTGTTCACCGCTCTTCGTTTGTCTCTTTTTTTCTGCGAAGGGCAGGAGCTTCTCTTTCTCTCCCTCTCTCCCTCTCGCTATCTTGTCAGGTATGGTGCTCGATCTCTCTCTTTCTCTCACTTTTCGATTTGTGGTTGCTAATAGCAGTTGTGGGGTTGTTTGTTTTTGCGTGGAAGTGGGGTGCATAGGACTGATTGGGAAATGGGGTTGTTTGTTTGCATGGGATTTGAGTGAATAGGAGCTGATTGTAAAATGGGGCTGTTTGTTTACGTGGAAATGAATACGTAGGAGTTGGTTGTGAAATGGGCTGCCGGAAGGATTGGGTTTTTTTGTTTTTTTTTTTGGGTTGTTGGTGGAATGGAATGTGGATTGGTAGATGTGGGTGTATGCTTATAGTGTTGCATGGATTGTATTTTAGTTGTTACTGATTTGGGGACATAGAGATCCTCTTTTTTTTTTTTTTTGAAAAATGGAATTTGTAGGAATAGATGGAAATGTTAAAATATGAAGTAGGGACATGTATAGTCAAATTTCAATCCGGTTCTCGACGAAAAAATTATGATTTACACGTGTAGTTGGAACAAATGTTGTAAAATGAATCACATGTGTAAAATGTGTGAAAATGGCATTCGTGCATAAACATTCTGAGATGAATTGCATGTAAAACTTGAGTTTGTGAATCTCATTTACCTATCACATGCGTAAAAGAAAAACCGACTCTTAGCCAATTCGTAAATGGTTCTCTTGACAATAAAAATCCACATGAAACCCGTTGTGTATCAGCTTTGAATTCTTGATTTGAAATCTTCTAATCCTTCTATTGATCTGTTTTTTGGTGCTTGAATACCTAAATAAACTTCCCACAAACACCTCCCGTCTCTCTCCCTGTTGACGGAGCATTGCTCTAGCTCAGTTGGTTAGGGACATCATGTGGTGTGTGAGGGTGGGCGAATTTGACTCTCTCTCTCTCTCTCTCTCTCTCTCTAGGCAGTAAACAGAAAACGAGGCATTTCTTGGACTGTTGGTTATCAAATCTGATAGTCTGTGGATATAGTTTGGTATTATCAGCTGTTTCGTCTGAAACAAGTGATGATAGCAATAAAGTTAATATGCCCTCCATAACATACCAACAACTACTAATACCTGATAAGTATTTGTAAGCTTTACATATCATCCAATATTTTCAACCATAGCATGATCTCACAGTCATTATGATACCCATATGGTTATATCAATTGCTACAGCATCTAACCTGCCACAATGTTTGTTCTGGACTACCACTGTAACAGCATTGATCCTTAATGCAGAATTTTCAAGGATGGCCAGTCTATCCTAAGATTGGAACTTCCTGGCTTGGGGGGCTCACTTGGCACACCCGCTTATTAATCTGAACCTTTTGCACTCACTATTCCCATTTCACACTCACCTGTTAAGCTATCCAGATTATGCAAAGTTTACAGCTAAGATTTGGACAACTTTGATGCCCTGAAAACTTCGTCTTTTACAATCTCATGAAGTAAAAATGAAAAACAAAAATGAAGCATTCAACTTGCATGCATGCGATTTGCACCACTCATCTTGTTCCCCCACCTTGATTTATAAGTAGTCCAGAAATGGATCTGACCTGGAGAACTGTTTCGACGTTGATGATTTAACTAGATTGACTGGTAAGGGAAGTTACAAAGAAAAAAAAAAGGATACCTGATTTTGGTTTAGAAACTGCAGTGGATGGCTTGTGGGTTTGGTTGGTGGAAAGGTTTTTTAGCTGGATGATGCAATTTGTTTTGCATTTTCTTTATCCTGTTGCCCCAAAAGTGTTGCTACCATTATGACTCTGATGCCAAGTCCTAATTCAGATGTTTCTTGTATAGAAGCCCATGCTACATTCTCCTTTAAAATTTAATGATTGAATACAAATCCTTTGTAATTATATTATACTGTTGGACCTGTCAGGTCTTGGGCCCAGAACTGCTTCTAGTTCCACAAACTTGTGGTCCTTAGAATCAGACCTAGGCTACACTCCTTGGTTTTAATATTGGATTCCAACCCAGATTTTTTGGGTAGAGTTGTGTCATGTTCTGACTTCTGAGTCCAACTTGGTGAATTTACGGCTTTTAGGTTTTTTTTTTTTTTTAAATGTCAACACTATTTGCCTATTGTTTTATTTGTTTTGGCCAGGGCAGTTTTAAAAATATGACTCACATATGCTGTTAACTATTTACTCAGACATACTTACTCAAGCAATTTTTTCCTTTTTTCATATTTTGGGAACTTCCCTCTTAGGGTCTGTTTGATAAGTGTAATTTTTTGACTGGAAGGAATTTCAAATGCCTTTAGAGACATGCATTTGAGGAATTCAAATGATAGAATTTCTGACTAGAAGATATTTGAACTGCCCCTGACAAGAATTCCTCAAGTTCTTTGTAACAAACAAATCCTCAGTCAATAGTAGTAAATATATGTTGCAGTTCATATGACATTGTTTTGAACTTTCCTCTGACCGGTGAAAATCATTGTATTTGCATTAAACAGTGCCTACATCATGACATAAGTACAACAAGAGAACCATGGCTTCAAAAGGTCCTAGGTCTAAACTTGACCATGACACGAGAGCTAGGCGTCAAAAGGTTAGTTTTTGAAGTTCTATATTCTACTGCCTTTTGTACTTGTATCACACTACAAAAACTGGAGATTTAGTTTTTGGAAAAGTCCACCCACTTCAAATCTGCACAAATGGGAGCCTACTTATGATCAGCCGAGGCCCTCATACATTCCTTTCCTTTCCTCTGATGAATGATGATGTAAAATTTATAGTGTTATTGAATTTTCTTCTGCTCTTGTAGGCGCTTGAAGCTCCTAGAGAACCACCTCGCCGCAAAACTCATTGGGATCATGTTTTAGAGGAAATGGTTTGGTTATCAAAGGTAAGACACTGGTCATTCCGTAGCATTTGATGCTTTGGTACATACCTCAACCATGCTTAAATTGCTACCATTTGCATTTTTTCCCCGTTCTTTCTAGGTTCTTCCTTGTATGAGTCAAAACACCATTCACAATGATTAAATAACCTGATTTATCTGTCTTTTCATTTTGTTTAATTGATAAACTGAGTTGGTTAACAGGACTTCGAATCAGAGAGAAAATGGAAATTAGCTCAGGCGAAGAAAGTTGCTGTAAGAGCCAGTAAGGGCATGCTAGATCATGCCACAAGAGGAGAGAAGAAAGTGAAGGTTCAATTCTCCTAGTAAATTTACATTTGTTGGAATATTGATATTTTAAAAGGGAAAGAACACAGTTATAAATGATTTAAAATAATAATAGTAATAATAATAAATAAATAAAGGAATCACAGTTAAATGTCCATGGGATTTATTAACTTTCCAACTTGCCAACATCTTCCATTTCCTTAAAGCTTATGATGGGCTTAGACTATAGCTTTGATGTGATTGGATAATGCTTATTGTTTTTCTTTGGATTCAGGAAGAAGAGCAGCGATTGAGAAAAATTGCACTTAATATTTCTAAGGATGTGAAAAAATTTTGGATGAAAATCGAAAAACTGGTAAATTCATATCTGTACTGTTATATTTGGAGATTATGTTGGGCTTGCACATTTCCTCTCTTCTGTACTGTCTTTCCGAGATCCGACACAAAATGTCATTTCAGGTGCTATACAAGCACCAGCTGGAGCTTGAGGAAAGAAAGAAAAAAGCACTCGATAAGCAGCTTGATTTTCTTTTAGGTCAGACTGAAAGGTACTTCATCAACATCCATAACCCATTTCCTTAATGGGCAGAACTTACAGTACCAAAGAGTGATTCTTATAGCAAGGGATCCCTCTTGTGATGCACGCAAGGGATATTTTATATACTCCTATATGACTTTGTTTCAGGTATTCCACAATGCTGGCGGAGAATCTTGTAGACATTCCATTTACTCTAAGAACTGCACACGTGGAGTCTGCAAATGAACAACACCACGATGAAAGTGGAGAAATGAATGGAAGATGTCACTTGGGAAGCACAGAACAGCCTGGTAGTGGGAGAGAGCTTTATATTTGTTATCTTATTTTAGTTTTAGCCTGCTTAAACATCTGACATCTTTTATACAGAACTCCAGTCAGATACTGTGGAGACTGATGGCGATTATGGGTTTCAATCTGAAGATGAATCAGTGAGTTTGCTTTTGTCTACCCATTTTAATTACAAAATACCTGCATGTGGGTGTATTTTTAAGTTTCATTACATGGATGTGGGATATGAATATGATTGTTATTGCATTGTGTCCTATTGTATTTTGTGTTTGACATCTTTACATTTTTTTATGGAAATTAGATAGCCATGCTTGATTATTTACCTCTTTTACAAGATTACAAACAATGACCCGAGCCAATGCTGAAGCGACTTTAGACTTAAGTGCTTTTTTCCCTCCCTCTAACTTATGATGGTTCCTTGACACTTAAATGAGAATCTAGCTTTCTCTGCTGCACATTAAGAAAGGGACATGCCATAATTAGAACTTCTGAACATCATATGAGATATTACCAGTCTACATCTATGATGCCCAGATTCGGCAAGGATATGGTAGGGACACATTATGGATACAGTAAGAACACACATTGTACACATAAAAAGTAAAGTATCGGACACGATACGGCATGGTATGTTGCCCACTTTGAAGTATCCGTGCATCATAGGTCTACATAAATGGAACAAAGTTGGTTGGACGTAAATGGAGGTTACCATGTAGGTTGATGGTTCAATTGAAAGGTATAATGGAAGGCTGGTTGTAAAGGCCTCTGCATGGACACATGAACTTGACTATAATGAGACCTTTACTCCTGCCTTTTATAATCATTTGAGTGTTACTTAAATGTTAGTCTCACAAACTTATTTACAATTTCTTCTCTTTCTTCTCCCTGTTTTCTTTCTACTATCGTCTCAACTCTATCCCTAATCTCCCCTTCTCTTTCACTTAAAACTTTCACCATCTCCCCATGGAAACGAATCCAAACATGTCTGAATATTGGATGGTCACCCACCCAACTTTGCCTTTTCATCTTCCACCTTTCACCCTGATCCAGCGCCTCAAAACTGCCCGAGCCTTAAAAGAAATTATATCAACCTCCAAGGTTGCATATGGTGTAGGCTTCAAATATACAGCATCTATCTGGAATTTTATCACTCTTGATTTCTTTATATTTCTTTATTATTGTTGTTGTTGTTATTTGGTTATTGAGAAGGTAGTTATGTGTGCATGCAGTGGTGGTTATAGGATGCCCTTTCCTTAGAATATGGTTGACACCTTGCGGTTAGGATCGCAGTCTTCTAGGGATTGTTTGAATTTATAAATTGCTGCATGAGAAACTGATGTCTCTGTACTATCATACTACTGCAGGAAGATGATGAGCACACTATTGAGGAAGATGAAGCTTTAATAACTGAGGAAGAAAGGAAGGAAGAATTGGCAGCCTTGCAAGATGAAATGGATCTACCAATTGAGGAGCTTCTCAAGCGTTATGATAATGATGGTGAGCTTTCACGTTATTGAAGCCTTCTTTCTTATTTCTTAGTTATTTTGCATACCATTGTTCTTTGCCTTCATCATCCTATTGATTGTTATCATGAATTCAGTTTGTAGGGATGGAAGCCCAGAAAATAGCAATGATGTAGCCAAACCGTACCGGATGAAGCGCAAAAAGGTTTTGAGTGGAATGTCAGTCTTGCAGAGGATGCAAGAAAAATTATCTGAAGAGTCTGCTAGTTCTGTTTCTTCGGGAGAACTTTCAGATTCTGTGGAAGAAGCAAACGACTCTTTAACACCCATGCTTCTTGAGAACTTGTCTGACCCAGATAGCGTTACTGCATGTGAGGAAAACCTTCCTGTTGGGCAAAGGATTGAAAGAAGTAA
This sequence comes from Sextonia rubra, assembly GCA_037013555.1. NCBI lineage: Eukaryota > Viridiplantae > Streptophyta > Magnoliopsida > Laurales > Lauraceae > Sextonia > Sextonia rubra. The sequence goes on along the minus strand of JASUAD010000007.1, from coordinate 7,390,926 downwards.
AGAATCTGCTGATAGTAAGCGTGATGTAAGTTGGGCATCAATTCCATACATGCTGATGAAGTGTAAAAAGCTTCTGAATAATATGGCTATTTTTTTTTTTCATAACAGAGAAGAAGTAACGGCGCAATTTCTTTTTCAAAAGACCAGATGTCCGTAGCTAAGAGATTTCAACTGAATTCTAGGTCAAAGGGTTGCATGACATCGGATGATGAATATAGTCTACTTGATTCTACTGATGAGTTGGTGAGATACCATATTTCTTTGAAATTCATTATATTTTGGATAACTAGTAAATTGAAAATGGAAAATGTTTTCAGCCTAGAGTTATTTTTATGTTAAAAATAGATGCAAACAGAAGAAAAAAAATTACAATCTTGTTATTATTTTTAATGGTTGGTGAAAATTTTTTAAGTAAGAAAGTATGGTACAGAAATGTATATGTAATAAAGCACTAGGATGCTGGGAAAGTACGGAGAAAGGTCCGCCACACACTGTCAATGCTCCACGGTAGGCCATAGGGATATTTGTGTCCATGTTATCATAATGGCAATCTTGTAATTTTAAAAAAATGAATTGGAGGGGATTTGTGCAGTGCCTCCTCAATATTACGTTCAAATCCCCTCTCTTGACTTCCACAAGGTTATCCTTCCACTTCTTTTCTGTTCCTTTTGTAAAAAAACCAACTTTTATATATGCTTGCTTCTTCTTCCTCCTTTCTCTTCTCTTTTCATTTGCTTATCCAGTCTAAAATTTTAATTTGGTAGTAGAGCTGGTCAATTGGATGAGAACATGGATGAAACTAGCAGATAGATCTGAAGAAGTGTAACCTATTGAGGATTTGGCCTAGGGTAGACTAGAAGGGTGAAACAAAATTCATGTAGCTGAGTCCAACATAGTTGGGACGAGTTTTTGATGATGACGATGAGCTAGCCAACTAAGAAAGAATCTTTTGAGGCCTTTAATTAATTATTTAAGCCTATAAGCTGTTTGGTCCTCTTTGGGTTGGAGAATTTGGCTATGGCTGATGTCTTTTGGTTTTGAGAGATTCAATAATTGATGGGAAACCTTGCTGATCTCATAAAAGAGGATCTGCATGACTGTTACTTGTGCCATGGTTAAGGATTGCTGCGAGGTTGCTGTGGAGATGCTGTAAAGGGTACTTTCGTATCAGCAGTGTCATTGATATGTTTTCTGTGTGGCATCTACTAGAGTGTTTTTGTATCAGCAGTATTACTGATTTGTTTCTTTCTGCCGTGGGCGTTGCGAGTGAGGTGCAGACTATTTTATTTGAGTTTTTTCGAGCCTTTTAAGGGCTGTCAGCGCACAAAATTATTTTATAGTTGCTGCATTCTGTGGACAGGTTTAATCTTGTGCCTTTCAGATCCTTCCCTTTTTTTCCTACAATTATTTTGTTCACAGCATGTTCCACTCTCATTTGTGGATGAATGAAAAGTTCTCTTTTTCCCTTGCATTATTGTGAGGAAATGTTTTTCCCGTGCATGAAGACTCATCTGGTTGCCAATGGTGATGACTTACAAAGGCCAGACATCAGGGATGAATGCGTGAATTCTCTATCCTTCATTGGGTCACATCATTATGTCATGGCTTCTTTAGTCTATATAACCATTTATTTCTCACACTTTTGTTTTGTAATCTACCAAGGATATTTGGGGTGGGGTTGCAACTTCTTATTCTTGAAAGAAGAATTATGCTTAGAATTTATGAATTCGAATTGGAGAGTGGAAAATTTTAACAAGAAGGGACTGGAAATTATTTTTCAGCTTTGGGAGGTACATGGGGAAATTGCGATCCTTCACAACATTTACATTTCCAAATACTCCCCCTCAAACTGGATCTAATTTCTTTCTAATACATTTAATTGCTTACTCTAGTGCTTAGACATTTTTTTATGATTCATTTGCTGGTGTTTTTTTCCCCCTTATGTTTTGTATGAATATCCTAATTATGCTGCGCTCCAGTTTATTTCTACTGTTCTCAATCAGAATTAAACTATGCAGGACACCCAATTATTTTATTCTTTCTTTTTGAATGGTTACTTTCAATCAAAGCTTACAGTACAAGAGGGCTATACTAAAGGACACCCGATTATTTCCTTCTTTTCATTTTGGAAATGGACTCCAGATAATTTCCATAGCTATTCTTATCAGGATTTGAACATGCAGGATGACGAGACAACATTGTCTGAAGAAGAGGGGCTTGCAAAACAGGAAGCAAATGACCACATCGATGAGGTAAAGAGTTCTCCATGTCTGTTTCTTGTAGAAATTCTTTTTCCCTTAGGTGGCTGTCCGAAAATTTAGAAAAGCGGTATGTTCTTCTTCTTGCATGCCTTAGAATCGGTGGATATTTGAGCAAATTTTAGGGTTCAGCCTGCACATTTTAGTGGACTTATCTTTAACGCAAGAAACTGGTTTGCATTTTGGTTTCATTTATTGCATACAAACCTGTTTCTCATTAGATTGGTGCGTATGTGATTGATCTATCTAGACTTACTCCATTCGTAGGCTATTGATGGGTTGATGCAGTAGTTGGACATTCCTATTCATTCAATCAGTTTGATGTTATTTTTCAGTTTATAAAGGGGACCCAGTTGTTTAATAGTCCAGATTCATTGGCATGTTCTATAATTGAATATTCTGTAGAGTTAGTACCATCTATACTAAATATAACTTATATGCTGAACATAGTTATGTGGACAAATCCAATGTCTTTTTCCCTTATTTTTTAAAACTATTTGGACACATTTGATATTTGTTGGATATATGAATGTAGCTCACTAATGTACTAGTTACTTTCCTACTTAAGAAGCCACATCCGAGAAGGAATTCTTAAGGCATGTTTCCCTACGTAGTATTTAGGTTCCTAGGAGTTCACAGCATAGGGCGTCTTGAGAGGTAAGGAGTTTAGGGCCTAGATGGAGATATGGATGGTGCTATAGTTTGCTCTATAGTTTGCTGGTGTAGCGCCGGATCTCTGATCGAGTGTCGATTAATCTTTCGAAGGATTGATTGAATCTAGAGATGGATTCCAGCCCCATAGTGCACAACCATACTCACAATAGGAACCATAATGAGATAAAATTTTGAAATTATAATTGAATAAGCATGTTCATTACAATGAAAGGCTCCTCCTTATATAGGAGTGGCTGTTTCTAGATAACCAAAAATTGCTAAATTAAATTAAGCAACCGCTAAATCCTATTATGCAATTACTAAATATTAATCCAACATAAAATAAGAAATAAACCTATTAATTTGGAACTATTTAATAAAAGATAGGGATCCCTGATCTTGGATAGATGATGGATCAATTGGGGCCCATCAATGTGGCCCATCAATGTAGGGCTGGATTTTGAATCCTGGCCTACATCAGCTATCCCCGACTTGGAAAAACTCGACTCGGACGAGTTTGCCAACTTAAAAAATGCCAGAAAGAATTCGATTGCTAGTTGGGAAAAACTTCCTCCAGGGTCGAAAATTAGTTGCACAAACCTCTACCGTGCCTTTTGTTCCTTTTTTGCATGACATGGCTTGAAAGCTTGACGTGGTTGTTTACTCCATGGAAAAATACATTGGACGTGTCACTTCTTTTGATGAATGAATTTATGCCGGATGTATGATATGACATAGGATAAAAGCTTTTGGGGATGATGTTGAGTATAAGATAAAATCTTGATGGCTGAAGTGGAGATTAGCTTATGAAGTGTTTTGTGACAGACGAATGCCAACAAAATTTGGAGGGTAAATTTTACAGGACAACGGTTAGATCAGCTATGATATATGGAGCAGAATGTTGGCCAATTAAGAAGACGTATATACATAAGATGCATGTGGTGGAGATGAGAATGCTTAGATGGATGTGTAGTAAAACTAGGAAAGATAAAATTAGAAATGAGCGCTTTCGTAAGCATTTAGGGGTAGCACTAATAGGGAAAAAGATTAGAGAAATTCATTTAAGACGGTTTGGGCATGTTAAGTGTAGGTCGGTTATGGCACCGGTGAGAAAAAGTTTGGCTATTCAGGTAGATGGCCTATCAAGAGGTAGGGGTAGGTCGAAGAAAACATTGATGGGGGTCATTAGATCAGATTTGAAGAAGTTTAACTTGTCTAGGGATTTGGCTCAAAATAGAATGGAATAGAGAAACAGAATTTATGTAGTCGACTCCAACATGGTTGGGATAAGGCTTTGATGATGATGACGACGATGATGATGTATGATATGACATGTAGAGGCTACAATTATTGGTTGTCTATCATCCATGTCTGATCTTCGAGGATGAAGTCAATATGGGAAAACTTCAACAATTGGATCTGCTTACGAAACGACTGGAACAATTGACTTGACTTTTGATGACCCAATTGTATTTGCTAGAAATAGCAGTACAATCAAAGCTTCTGAATGTTCAATATTCTTGTTAACCTATTCAAAGTCTTGCATATATCCTTGTCCTTTTTCTTCCTCAACTCTTTGCGGCTCATAGGTAACATTGTCTTGATGAATGTTGTTTAAACCTATGAAGATAGCGTTGCCATAAACTTGCTCTTCTATGACTTGTTTTGACTGTTTTATGAGATTAGCTTTGCCTTGACCTTTCTCAGTTATTGCATCCTTAATTTTAGCTGTCATGGTTGGTATCTCCCTTGGTGCAATCATGATATCAAAATCTTCTTTTTTTTAATCTTGCGGTGGCTCTTTAGTTGAAGGTGATGATTTAGATAAAGACCAAGCTGTTGATGGCAATGGAGTGAGTCTAACTAATTTTCTTACCCACAGAAAGGTATTTGTGTTCATTTCTTTATCATGGCGCTCTTTTTGGTCAAAAATCCATAGTCGTCCAAAAATAATATGAGCAATATTCATATTATCACACTAAATTTTGTCTTCATAATTATCAATTTTGAATGATACCAAGCATCTGTGAGTTACGGGAACGACATAACCATTAGACCACGTGACTTGGTACAGTTTTAGAAGTTTCTCAATTGGCAAATGAAGCTTGTCAATAACTTCTAGTGCAACAAAATTGATTACACTACCATTGTCAATAGTCAAATTGACGGCTCTGTCTTTGACTTTCACCTGCATGTGAAATTTCTTGGCTTGTCTCCATTTTTCTTCCTTCTTCTCAGTTGTGTTGAGGAGGCATCGAATGACGAGTGTGGGATTACCTTCTCCGACGAAAAGTCTTTCCATAACATGTGCTCTTGATTTTTGTTGAGATGCACATTGTTGCATGCGAGACTGTCTAAGCATATATTCAACACGAAAGGCTTCTAAGTATGCCTCTTGAATATTGTCGCAACAATTCGTTTTCTCCATAATGTTTGGTCGCAAGCCTCTAATATAATGACAAAAAATATGTGTTTCAGTCTCCTCTAGTTCACAGATATCTTGCAACTCTCGAACTTGGTGGGTATATTCATCAACTGTTAATTCTTCTTGCTTTAAATTCATAAATTGCTCAAAGTATAACTCATTCTCAAAGTACCAATTTCTATATTTGTATTGATACACAAATCTTTAAACTTCAACCGAGTGTTAAAAATTCTCATGATGATTTGGATGCAAGGAGAATAAAATTTAATTGCCTTTGAAGAATGGACTCATCACCCGAATGATAGAAATATTGCTACTTGAATTTTGGACAGATTGTTAAGATGAATGGGTTGGACTGATGACTTGTGAAAAGGTTGGATTGGAACCACTTGATCTTGAATTGTTTTGCTCTCTCTCTCTGTTTTTTCTTTTTTCTTTTTTTTTTGTGTGTTTTTTGTGGGTTTGGATTTTAGGGGAAAGGTGGGCTTGGGTCGGGTCGGACTAATTGCAGACCCCGTATAGTAGTTTAGTTTTGGGTTAGGTTAAATTGATGCCTAGCAGAAACTTAATGGTGGTAAGTGAAAAGCTTTGGGTTGGTCTCCAAACGTAGGTCCAATAGGAACTTGCCTCAAATTAGGTTTGGAAAGAGGCACGTGTTGATTGTGTGACTCCGTATTATGCCATCTCAACCCAAGTGCGGAAAAAAATAAACAAAAACGAAGCTTCTTATAGTTGTTTGAACCCAACAAAGGAGAGGAGATCAAGTGGGAGCTCTGCGCTGATATGAAGCCGCTGCGACGATGTTGACGGTGGTGTGAGGAGAACTAGCGGGACCAGGTGACGGTGGTGATGCGATGATGACTTATTGGAGCAAGTATGTCTTCTTCACCCCTCCTCTTCTGATGGGGACATCATACCCAATTCCCCTATCCCGTACAAGGTTTATCAGAGAAGAAGTCATAGGGCAGCGGATCAAGCCATGATCTGGATGGATGATCAATATCCAAGCTTTTGATTGCGAGGAAAGCGTAAATCCAATATTGGATTACCACCCAGTGGAGGTTCGGTGGATGGATTTTGGATGATCGTATCTGTGGAGGGATGAAGGCCCCATGTGCACAATTTCATTGAAGGGGCCCACATTTGGAATTGTCATATGGGTTGAAATAAGGATCTTTTAAAGTTGAAGGGTCCCATGTTTTAATTTGTTTTCTCGTGTTTTAATTTGTTTTAGAGTCTTATTAAAAGAAGAAGGGCTCATGTGTAAAGTCTAATTAAAAGTCTCTCTTTAAGAAAAGAAGGGCGGCCACCACAAGTCAAAAAAAAAAAAAAAAAAAAAACCATGTGCGTCATGCACATGAATCTTGAGATGGGATACCGTGCACATAACGCATGGATCCCAAGGGGATCTCTTCCCCTCTTTTTCTTTTCTTCCTTTTTTTTTGTCTTGTTTCCCCTTTGAGTTGGTAGGGCTATTGTAATAAGGAATTTTCTTTTCTTCTTTGATGCTATGTTATTAACTTGATTATTCAATGAGAATGAAGGAGATCAATTCTTCTTTTTCTTCTTCTTCTTGGGTTTGCAAGCCACCTTTCTTGTCAACCACCATTAACGCCTCAAGCGACTGGAGTTTGGTGAGAGCCCAAAAAAAGTAACCACTATCTTTTCCACTTTTCCCTTCTGCAAAGCTTTACTACAACCATTGTATTTCAGATCTATTAAATAGATGTTGAGCCAATACCTTTAGATATGATGATGAATATTTTGGTCTTATTTTCCCATAAATCATTTTCCTAAAAATCACAACCCTAAGTGTTGGAAGTTTTATCTTCCATTAGGATCCTACCTCTCAAATCAAAGGATTTTATTGTGGGATTTGAGAAAAGGTTTTAGATCTATGGCTGATTCACTACTTGAGATATTTATTTACACATGGTTGGCATGATTTTAATTTTCTTTGTTAATTAATTTTATTCTTGATTGCATTGCATTCCAGTAGAGTAGATCTCATGTTGTCTTGCATCATCTTCTCCTTCTACTCTCTCTCTCTCTCTCTCTCTCTCTTCCTTTTATTAGAAAAAATATGGACTTGGGTTAGGCCGGACCTAATAGTAGGCCCAACAGTAGACAGGCTCCTTTGGTTAGGTCAGATATGATATACTAGTCCAGCAGAGGTTAGGTGGGTGTGGGTCGGACCTGAACCTGAACTCAAACACAATAACAATACTGGCCCAAGTTGAGCCTGGGATTGTGATGCAGGCCAGATCCATGATTGGTCAGCCCATTGGATCCAAAACCAACAAGGCCCATTAATGAAGATTAGTTTTTATTTTTATGAGGAGTCTTATATTCTTATAATAGTAGTTGCTTTCTTAATTGTTTATGATTCATTTATTTTTAGAAGTTCATCTTATGTTTAGTTTCGAATTTCTTGTTTGGATTGAATTAGGTTATTTATTTAATTAGAGAATATCTTAGCTATAAATAAAGTTGTAATCCCTCTTCATGGGACACACAATATTGATATTAATAAACTTCTGAGTTTGGTTCTCAATTGAGAGAGTTGTTGCTTGTCTTTGGTGAGGCACTTAGACATCCTATTCTTAAGCCTTTGGACTTGAATATTAGCCCGTTAGCTATTCTTCTTCCCTGCGTTGCTTCAATTAGTACCAAAGCGAAGATCCAATCTCGGATCGCTGTCTGTTTAATCGCTGATTCGAGATACCGTATCCCATCTCCATTATTTTCATCGTTACCATCTCCCCACAGTCGTCATCTTCATCCTCTCAGTCACAGCTCACCAATTCACTGTCATCCTCTAGTTCCCACCACACAAACCCATCCAGACTTCTGTCGAAACCCTTTCCCCTCTGCTGACACCAAAGCCCTCACCCCCCAAAACCCTAATAGGGCGGCCTAGTGCACGAGGCTTCCACATAGCGGGGTCTGGGGGAGGGCAAGATGTACGCAGCCTTACCTTTATTTTGAAGAGGCTATTTCCGTGACTTGAACCTGCGTCCTCCAAGATGCTACTGGTAAGCCTTTATCGTTGGGCCAAGCCGCCCTTCCCCCAAAACCCCAATCCCGAAACTAAATCCCAATCGTCAACCAACCCCACCAATCGTCTTCCCTTGTCATAAACCCTAATCAACCCAACCTCTCCACTGACACCCATTCATCATATGCATCAGCCTCTATCACTATTATTCGTTCCCATCGCTGCCAACTTCACAACCACCCATTCCACACCACAAAATCACATCTCAGAGTCCTAAACATCCCGCCACCACCCCATTGTCTATACCTAGCCCCCTCCTGCCCCCACTCCCCACTCTCTGTCCCTTCCAAATCACCCCAACCGAACACTACAATCATCGAAACCCAAGCCCAGGCCCCAAATCGTAAACCCTACATCCACCCCGAGCCTTCCTTGACCCCATCTCCACACCGAGAACCCCAAACCCCCTCTGTTGTAGAGCCCAAACTGGGAGAAAAAAATAAATAAATAAAGAGCACAAGAAAGATAGAGAACAAAGAAGAAGTGAACTAGGTAGAAGACATACCGTGCACTAATAACCCGCTAGCATCATCACCAATTGCATCACAGTCTCCGGCCACCGTCGCCATCTTCAGTGTACACCAATCGCCTACAATCTCCCTTCTCCATCTCGGTTCGTCAACAGTAGCGATAAAAAAAGGGTGAAGACCCTTTTCTTTCCTTCAAAGCCTCAAGCACGAGTCTCTCCCATCCTTTGTTTTCTATTGACACATCAAGCTCGAGAAACACACACGTGCATTGGTGTTCCCCTGGGTTCTAATCTAGTCAAGCCCAAATCTTTGGTTGTATTTTGGGTTAAAGTCCGCCCAAGTGGAGCTTTTATAATAACTTAGGTCAGGCCCAGCCCAGTTAGCTACAAACAAAGAGTACAAGTGTGCCCAGCCAATAGGGAGTCTAGCTCAACCAAGCACGATCAAGTACTTTTTGCTTGACCCATCTTACTCGTCGATTCTCCAAAGAGTGATATCTTGGCCATCTAACATCTAATCAACAATCCATCTTTACATGCATATTTTTGTTAATTAGATCAAACCACTAGGTCAGTCAATTTTGAGAATTCAGAAGATTTTCATTTTCTTGCAGCAAAGTCAATTTTGCAAATCTTTGGACCATCAGATCAATTTCAAAGAATGTTGTATGAGTATAATTTTGGAGACTAGTTTTATGCAAATAAGTCTACTTTGAACAGTTCCTCAATTTTAGTTAGGCAGATTCGACAGTTTATGAATATTTAATTCAATTTTCGATACTGCACCAAGTTTATAACTTGAAACAAAATAAGCTGCACGATTTGACTTGCTTTATCAGAGGTTCGAAGCCAAACATTCTCAAGAAGATGAAACCTTGCAATGATGTTCATGAAGCATATAAGGAAGCAATTCATGTTGAGCACATGCTTCAACGGTCCCACCTGCGACAAGTTAAGCCTGAGAAAGAACATTCTCCGCGACAAACGAGAGATCATCTGATGGAAACAAATTTTGCAAGAGAAGATATTCACACCTTTGTCATTCGTAGACCTCTCACCACCAATGAAAGGGAAGACAAAGAGTGGAAGCAGACTAGGATATTCCGGATACAAGTAAGGTGTGAAGACAGGTTAGCCAATCTGGTTATTGATCATGATAGTGTTATCAATTTCGTGGCACAAGATGTTATTGACAAACTCAATTGGCTTATAGAAACTCTCCCAAAGCCTTACAAAGTTGCATGGTTTAATGCTTCTGTCATTAATGTAACTCACAGATGTTTAGTATCTTTCAAGATTGGTGTATGTGAAGATAAAATTTCGTGTGATGTAATTCCCATGAATATCACTCATATTCTTTTGGGACAACCATGGCTTCTTGCTTGGAAAGTGCAATATGACAAAAAGAAGAATATCTATTTCTTCTCTTGGAAAGGACGATATGTTGACCTTGTTCCATTATGCCCAGCAACCTCTTTATCTACATCATCACCTTCAATCGAAGAGTCAAAAGACGTACACAAAGACGAAACAAATTCCAATGGTGATGTTGACAAGCCCGTTCAAGGACAGAATGATCTCATGACAACTTCCAGTGATGTGCAAGAGGTAAAGCAAGATAATGTACAAGCAGACATTAATCATCTAATGGATTTGATCACCACATCGGGCGATAAATTAATTGCCCCAGTGGTTTTGCAAGAAGATGTGTCCACATTGATTGACGTGCACCATATTGATTTCATCTTTAGAGATCAACCAATGTCAATCAACAATTTTGCTATCCTGTTATAAAGTCTACTATTAAAGCATATAATGGTCAAATCACAACGTCAAAATATAAGCAGTCATCAAAAGACGCAACGCCTCCAACCTACTTTTGAGTGGAATAGAAGATTCGATCCTACTTTCAAGGCACATCCTTAACATGATGCTCAACTAGCGACACGAAAGTTTGTTCGAATGATTTTTGACCCAGGTCGACATTTACAGAACTCGAAGACGAGTTTTCCTCTAAGAAGGGAAGAATTGATGCCGGCCACATCTATGATTGGCCAGCCCATTGGGTCCAAAACCAACAAGGCCTAGGAGTGAAGATTAGTTTTTATTATTAGTAGGAGTCTTATATTTTTATAATAGTAGTTGCTTTCTTAATTGTTTAGGATTCATTTTTTTTATAAGTTCATCTTATGTTTAGTTTAGGATTTCTTATTTGGATTAAATTAGGTTATTTATTTAATTAGAGAGTATCTTAGTTATAAATAAAGATATAATCCTTCTTTATGGGACACACAATATTGATATCAATAAACTTTTGAATTTGGTTCTTAATTAAGAGAGTTGTTTTTTGTCTTTGGTGAGGCACCTAGACATCTATCCTTAAATCTTTTGGCTTGGAGATTAGCCCGTTGGCTATTCTTCTTCCTGCGTTGCTTTAGATTGGCTTGTGTGGGGAGACAATTCTCTCCCTTGGTTCTGCCTTGGGTTCTGTGTAGGAGGAGAAGAAAAAGAGGTTGCCTTCTTGTTGTTTCACAACGGAAAAAGATGGCAGACGACTGCAGTCGAGCTCTCCTTGTGCAATGAAGAAGTTGACTCAAGGCCAGCAATAACGAGATGTTGCTCGTGGTGCACGGTACACTATTCTCAAACGCAGACTTCTCTTCTGCTCCTTTCTCTTTTTCCTTTCTATTTTTTCTCCTTTAGGTTTGGGGCTCTACAACAACGGCCAAATGACACGGAGGGTTTTCTGGGGTTCAGGTGGCGGGATGGGTTCTACTGAAGGCAGGGATGGTAGAGTGGCGTAGCCTCGGATCGTAGATCGGGTGTAGAACAATCTTCTGAAGGATTGTTCGAATCCGAAAACTCAGTGAAATTGATAATCAAACTAGAAAGAGAAAAACCCTGGAAAAAACTGAATTATTATTGATAAAGCATGTCTATTATAATGAATAATTCCTCCTTATATAGGAGTAATTGTTTCTAAAATAGGAAGGACTAACTCTAAACAAACATGGCTTGCTAAAAATAAAATAGGAAGTAAATAATTAAGGATAGATATCCTTAAGGAGATCAAAGATTAATCAGATCTCCTGCGGGCTTATGATCTGGGCTAGATTTGAGATCGGCCTGCATCATAGAGGTGATGGTTTGATAGAGGCCGGCTGGGTTGTCTGGGAAGAGTGAGTGATTGATGGTGGTAGTGTTGAATTCGGTGGTGCTCAGCGAGGGTTTGGGAATGGGCTGTGGTGGGGTGGGGTTGGTTTTAGGTTTTGGTTATTGGGTTGGAGATGGCAAGGGGATTTGAGGATCAGTTTGGGTTTCATCATCATCATCATCAAAGCCTTATCCCAACCATGTTGGGGTCGGTTACATGAATTCTATTTCTCCATTCTGTTCTATTTTGAGCTAAATCTTTCAATAAGTGCAACTTCTTCAAATCTGAATTAATGACTTCCATCCATGTTTTCTTCGGCCTACCCCTACCTCTTGATGGACCCTCCACCTGTATATCCAAACTTTTTCTCACCGGTGCCATTACTGGCCTATGCTCAACATGCCCAAACCATCTTAAACGAGTTTCTCTAATCTTATCTCCTATTGGTGCTACCCCTAAATGTTCTCGAAAGCGCTCATTTCTAATTTTATCTTTCCTAGTTTTACCACACATCCACCTAAGCATTCTCATTTTCGCTACATCCATCTTATGAATATGTGCCTTCTTAATTGGCCAACATTCTGCTCCATATGTCATAGCTGGTCTAACCACTGTCCTGTAAAATTTTTCCTTCAATTTTGTTGGCATTTGTCTATCATAAAGTATTCCCGAAGCTAGTCTCTACTTCAGCCATCCAGCTCTTATCCTATGCTCCACATCTTCGTCAATCTCCCCATCCTTACTAATCATCGAGCGTAGGTATCGAAAAGAATCTTTACGTGGTATCTCATGGGTTTCAATTTTGACAGTGGTTTCAACACTTTGTATATGTCCACTGAAATTGCAATCCATATATTCTGTCTTTGTTCGACTTATTTTAAAGCCTCTAGATTCTAATGCCCTCCGCCATCTCTCAAGCTTTGCATTTACACCCTCTCTTGATTCATCCACCAATACTATATCATCTGCGAACAACATACAGCATGGTACTTCTTCTTGAATATGCACAGTTAACTCATCCATAATTAATGCAAAGAGATAAGGGCTTAAGGATGATCCCTGATGTAAGCCTATAGTCACGGGAAATCCGCCCGTTTCTCCACATGTGGTTTTCACATTTGTTATTGCACCTTCGTACATATCCTTTAAAATTTCAATGTAACCTTTTGGGACATTCCTTTTCTTTAAGACCCACCAAATTAAATTCCTCGGTACCCTTTTATAGGCTTTTTCCAAATCAATAAAGACTATATGTAGATTTTTCCTCTTTGCTCGATATTTTTCCATTAATTGTCTAAGTGAAAAGATAGCTTCCATAGTTGATCTCCCTGGCATAAAACCAAATTGATTTTTTGAAATCTTAGTCTTTTTTCTTAGTCTTTGCTCTATTATTCTCTCCCATAACTTCATAGTGTGACTCATAAGTTTAATCCCTCGATAGTTAGTACAATTTTGTATATCTCCTTTATTCTTATATATAGGTACTACAATGCTTCTTCTCCATTCATTCGGCATTTTCTTTGTCACAAGTATCTTATTGAATAGTCTACATAACCAACTTACTCCAACCTCTCCTAAGCATTTCAATACCTCTATCGGAATATCATTTGGGCCTGTTGCATTTCCTGTCTTCATTTGCTTCAATGTTTCCTTCAGTTCCACCCCTCTAATTCTACGGAAAAAAGTATACTCTTGTAATGAAGTATCCTCCTCCACTCTTGTATCGCCCAAATATTCTTCATTTAAAAGTTTACTAAAATATTCTTTCCACCTTTCTATAATATCGTTGTCCTTCACCAAAATATTTTCCTCATTGTCCTTGATACATTTGACATGATCTAACTCTCTACTTTTCTTTTTTCTTATTTTTGCAAGCTTAAAAATATCCTTTTCTCCTTCTTTTGCTCCCAACCTATTATAGAGGTCATCGTATGCTTTGAACGTTGCACTACTTACTACTTTCTTAGCTTCTTTCTTTGCCTTCTTATACAACTCAAAATTTTCTATACTCTTAGTCCCCTGCCAAACTTTGTAGCAATGTTTTTTTTTGTCGAATAACTTCCTGAACCTCCATATTCCACCACCATATTTCTTTATTAATATGCCTATTCCCTTTTGATTCTCCAAGTACCTCCTTTGCAACATTCCTAATGCAATTAGCCATTTGATTCCACATTACTGTAGTTTTTCCTTCAATATTCTATTCTCCTTTTTCAATCATTTTGTCCTTAAATATATTTGCTCTTTCCCCCTTCAAATCTCTCCACCTTGTTTTAGGGTCCATTTTGTTTACTACTGCTCTCTTTTTACTTCTAATGCAAATATCTAAAACTCCAAGCCTATGTTGCGTAGTCAAACTCTCTCCTGGGATAATCTTACAATCTTTACAAGCCAATCGGTCCTATTTTCTAACTAGAAAAAAGTCTGACTCCTATTACTCCCACTTTTATATATAATTAAATGCTCATCTCTCTTTTTAAAGTAAGTATTTGCTACTATAAGATCAAATGCCACTGCAAAGTCCAATATAGTGTTTCCGAATTCATTCTTTTCTCCAAATCCATGCCCTCTATGCACTCTCTCATATCCTCTATTATCTCTTCCTATATGCCCATTTAAATCCCCTCCAAGGAAAATTTTATCACTATTTGGGATTTCTCGCATTAAATCATCCATCTCCTCTCAAAATTGTCTTTTCACACTTTTTTCTAGTCCTACTTGGGGAGCATATGCACTAATGATATGAATTATGTCTTCCTCTAGTACTAGTTTAATTGCTATAATTTTATCCCCAAACCTCTTTACCCCCACAATTTTTTCTTTTAAATCCTTATCTATAATTATACCCACTCCATTTCTTGTATTACTCTTTCCTGCATAGAAAAGCTTATACCTATCCATGAGCTCCTTAGCTTTATTCCCTTTCCATCTTGTCTCCTGTATACAAGCCACACTAATTCTTCTTCTTTTCATTACCTCAACTAACTCCATGCTCTTGCCTGACAAGGTTCCTATATTCCAAGTAGCAAGTCTAATTTTTCTATTCCTCCTCTTCTTCTCATGGACTAACTTCTTTAACTGCATTAGTCCAAAGTCATGCGGTAGCCCTTGCACACTTTTCACTGCAGCCGGGTGATGCTGCAATGCGTTGCTTAAAGCGGGGAACGCCTTAGCCTTATTGTGAAATATCATTTGTTCAGAATTCATGTTTGGGTTGTGACAAAGTTTTACGTTGGCTGTCACCTACCTAACGCAACCCCCCTCCTTTACCCGGGCTTGGGATCGTGGTTTTTTTGTGGATAAAGTTAGTGGGTACTGGGAGGTCGTCTGGGTTTCGGTGATGGTGTGGGGAGGTAGGGACTGGGATGATGGTTTACAGATGGGGTTGGGGAGTTAGTTTTTTTTGCTGGATGGGGGGTGGGGGTGTGTGGTTGGGTTTTGACAGAGAGTAGGAGCAGTAGGTTTCTTGTGAGGGTTTTGAGTATGGATTGGGGTTCAGCAGCAAGAAGGGGTTGGTTTTTTTTTTTAGGACTTTGGTGGGTGTGCTGGGGATGGATTCATGGGTGTGGCTGGTAGGGATAGTGGAAGGGTTGGGTTTCTGTGAGATGGGGTTTGAGAGAGTGATGGTGAGAGGTCTTGGGTTTGGAGCTGTCGGTTGGGGCTGCTAGGATGGTCTGCGTATTGTGAAGAGTTGATGAGACAAGATTGGTGGATGGATAAAATCCTGGAAACATAGGCATCTCCCTGGCGACCGGATCTCGGCTCTGATACCAAATTGGCGCAGTTCTGGATCTCCGATCGAGTGTGGATCAATCTCCTGAAGGATTGATCAAATCCAGAGATGGATTTCAGCCCTCAGGTTGCAACCATACAGTAGGAACCATCATGAGATAAATTTTTGAAATTATAATTAAATAAGCATGTCTATTATAATGAAAAGCTCCTCCTTATATAGGAGTGGTTTTTTCTAAATAATCAAAACTTATTAAATTAAATTAAGCAACCACTAAATCCTATTTAGCAATTACTAAATATTAATCCACCATAAAATAAGAAATAAACCTATTAATTAGTAACTATCAATGATCTTGGATAGGGATCCCTGATCTTGGATAGATTATGAATCCAGTGGGGCCCATCAATGTTGGGTCGGATCTTGGATCTGGCTTGCATCATTTGCCTAGCATTTAATTAGTAGGGTGGTGAGTGTGTCAGCATTCCCTATGAAAGGGTAGATTATCTGATGGCCTCTTGTGGATCTTCACCTTGAATATTGCATAGCATTCTTGATAGAGTGTCATTGCTTAAGAATCCTTGGAATTGTAAGCAGGGATTATTGATTTTATGCGCTTATGATGTCAGCTACCATGAAACTGTGGAATCATACCAATTAAGGAAAAGAAATAAGAAACTTTCCTGGAAAAACAAAAGAATGTGCCCTGCTGAACTTGCTGATGAGACAGTCATAATTATAAAAAAAATCAGCCATATCTGCCCATGCAGTAACTTTTACGTAACAGTTTCAGCCACAGTTGAAACTGTCCCAAAAAAAGAACAAAAAGGTTTTGACTATTGGCTGAGACACTGGAAGTTCTTAAAATTCATTCCTGTTATATATAGCACAGCATTCATTTCTTATCCTTTTTTTAAAGCATCTCTTGTTTCCAGCACCCTAAAACGGCTTAAGAACTAGAAAGCTTGAGATTCCTTCTTTCCTATATTTCTTTGAGAGTTAATGGTAGTTTTTTATTAAAAAGAGAGAGAACAAATTACAGCCGACACAACCAGAAGGGTATTGGAGACAAACCCAACACCGCTACACAACACCATAGAGAACCTCCCAAGGAGAAGCTCTATGACCCCCTGTTTAGCTAAAACGTCCGCCATTTCATTAGCCGATCAAACTAAAGGCTAAAAAACAACCTGAAAATGGGAAACCAACAACTACTTTGGCTTACTGTATTTTGCCACTGGAATGATGCAGTCTGGGCCCTAACAGCCCTCTTCAAATTAGATTAGGATTATTATTAGTATATTTCTAATTAAATTGTTATTAGGAAAGTTTCCATTACTAGCGTCTGGTTTTCTTGCACATTAAGTTTGTTTCTACTATATATATGGCATTGTAGAGAAGAGATTCTCAGATTTGGTTGATTAATAGAATTGGGTTTTCCCAGAGAGGCGCGTCCTCGTGTGTGTTAAAGTCTTTGTGACTGTTCGAAGTGTCCTTGGACACGTGCTTAGGCACCTCCATGCAAGCCCTAACCCTTGGGCTGCATCATGGAACCTTTCTATAGAACCATGAAGCTGGTAGTGGATCCTCTTTGATGAGGATGCAATACGCTGGGACCTCTATTATTCTCATTCAATGTGAATTGGACATAGTTTTGGATCAAGTGGTTTTATAAAGTTATTGTCCTAATTTATTTACAGTAAAGTCAATTATATTGTCCTCATTAATGCAAAATCTCTTCACTAGGATGTCATTATCAAATTGGAAAGAAAGTTGTCCCTCTGATATAGTTCAGCTGGTTAGGGATATAGATATGTGAGTTTGATACTTTATGTAGCAACAAAAAAGAAAATGAAATAAATTTCTTACGTAATTATCCCTCTCTCACACACACATTGTACTCTCTCTCTCTCTTTCTCTCTCTCTCTTCTATGAGAAGAGTTCGAGTGGCAATGGCCAAGTGGCAGTTGATGATGCATTGAACTTGGCAGTAAACATTACTCCAATAGGGTAAAATTTGTGTGCATGCCAAAACATGGGGAAGTTGTGATTTTTTTAAGGTTTACATTGACCTTACTGGGCCCCACATGTATGAGCAACTTTCAGGGATCATGTGTGTCTATGTGTTGCTTCTCCTGCTTTAAACTTTCCTGAACCTAGCTAGTATGTTACAGATAAAGTTACTGCAGCAGGAGAGTGAGATGCCTATAGAAGAGCTTCTTAAAAGGTATAAAAAGGTAGGAGTCAGTGCTTTCATGTATTGTCTATTCAAGATGTACTTCCCTTTGTGATTTTTATTTAGTTATATTCTTCTGTTTATCAGGATGTCTACACTGATGAAGAAAGTCAAATGGAATCTGATTCTGCATCTGTAAGTTCTGACAATCAAGTGGATTTTCCAGCAGATCAGGACATTTTACCGAAAAACCAAATTGCTTCAATGGATAACGATGCAATTGAAGAGGACACATGGGACAAAGATGTAGGAGTAAATCCTGTTGCAGAAAAAAAAGAAGGCAAACTCAACAATGAATCTGAAGGAGGAAAGGAGGGTGAAAATATAATTGCTGATGCTGCTGCTGCTGCTAGATCGGCACAACCAACTGGTAACACTTTCTTGACAACCAAAGTGCGTACAAAGTTTCCTTTCCTTCTGAAGCACCCGCTTCGTGAATACCAACATATTGGTTTGGATTGGCTTGTTACGATGTATGAGAAGAGACTCAATGGCATTCTAGCTGATGAAATGGGCCTTGGGAAAACAATTATGACAATTGCCCTTCTAGCTCACCTTGCATGCGAAAAGGGAATATGGGGACCGCATCTCATAGTTGTTCCGACCAGTGTTATGCTCAATTGGGAAACTGAATTCCTCAAGTGGTGCCCTGCGTTTAAAATTCTGACCTACTTTGGAAGTGCAAAAGAACGAAAGTTCAAAAGGCAGGGTTGGCTCAAGCCCAACTTCTTTCATGTATGTATCACGACTTACAGACTTGTCATACAGGATGCGAAGGTTTTCAAAAGGAAGAAGTGGAAATATCTAATTCTTGATGAAGCTCATCTCATAAAGAACTGGAAATCTCAGAGGTGGCAAACTCTATTGAACTTCAATTCAAAGCGTAGAATTTTGTTGACAGGGACACCTTTGCAGAATGACTTGATGGAACTTTGGTCTTTAATGCATTTTTTAATGCCTCATATATTCCAATCTCATCAGGAATTCAAGGACTGGTTCAGTAATCCGATCTCAGGAATGGTAGAGGGGCAGGAAAAAGTGAATAAAGAAGTTGTAGATCGCTTACACAACGTACTCCGGCCTTTCATACTGCGGCGGTTAAAAAGGGACGTAGAAAAGCAACTCCCAAAGAAATATGAACACGTAATATATTGTCGACTCTCAAAAAGGCAGAGGAACTTGTATGAAGATTTTATTGCCTCATCAGAAACACAAGCAACACTGGCAAGTGCAAATTTTTTTGGTATGATAAGTGTTATTATGCAACTACGCAAGGTTTGCAATCATCCTGATCTTTTTGAAGGTCGCCCGATCGTTAGCTCATTTGACATGATTGGTATGGACTTGCAGATGAGTTCTTCTATTTGCACAATTCTTTCTTCTGGTCCATTCTCGAAGGTTGACCTCAGAGGGTTGTCTCTTATATTCACCCATCATGATTTCAGCATGACTTCCTGGGAGACTGATGAATTCACTGCTATTGCGACACCCTCAACTTTCATTGAAATGGTTCCCAGCATAGATGTTCTTGATAATGTGGGGACCTGTTATAGGGCTGATGAACACAGGGAGAGGGCACATGGAACTAATATTTTTCAAGAGATTCAAAAAGCTCTTTGGGAGGAAAGAGTGAAGGAGGCAAGAGAAAGGGCAGCATTGTTTGCATGGTGGAATTCATTACAGTCCCAGAAGAAGCCTGTTTATGGAACAAATCTGAGGAAGCTTGTTACAGTAATGCATCCTGTTTTTGACATTCATCAACAGAAAAGGAATCCTAGGTGCTACATGGACTTCTCTTCAAGGCTGGCAGATATTGTCCTGTTGCCTTTAGAACGCTTCCAGATGGTTTTACACTTGATTGAGTCTTTTATGTTTGCCATTCCAGCAGCAAGAGCCCCTCCGCCTGTCTGCTGGTGTAGTAAATCTGGATCTCCTGTTTTTCTCCATCCATCTTATATGGAAAAATGCACAGAGATCTTTGCTCCACTTCTATCACCTGTAAGACCTGCTGTTGTCCGGCGGCAAGTGTATTTTCCAGATAGGAGGCTTATACAATTTGATTGTGGTAAGCTACAGGAGCTTGCAGTCTTGCTGCGGCGATTGAAATCAGAAGGCCACAGGGCATTGATATTTACCCAGATGACAAAAATGCTTGATATACTTGAGGCGTTCATTAACTTGTATGGTTACACATACATGCGATTGGATGGTTCCACCCAACCGGAGGAGAGACAAACATTGATGCAGCGGTTTAATACAAACCCAAAATTTTTTCTTTTTATTTTGTCAACTCGGAGTGGAGGTGTTGGCATTAACTTAGTTGGAGCAGATACAGTCATCTTCTATGACAGTGACTGGAATCCGGCAATGGATAACCAAGCACAGGACAGATGTCACAGGATAGGGCAAACACGGGAAGTCCATATTTATCGGCTGATTAGTGAGAGTACAATTGAAGAAAACATCTTAAGGAAAGCAAATCAGAAGCGTGCACTAGATGATTTGGTCATACAGAGTGGCAGTTACAACACTGAGTTCTTTAAGAAACTCGATCCAATGGAATTATTCTCAGGTCATAGAGCACTTCCTGTTGAGAATCTGCAGAAAGGGATGTTGACTATAAATGAAAATTCTGACAGTGGAACTGAGATTCTTTTGTCAAATGCAGATGTGGAAGCTGCACTGAAACATGTTGAAGATGAAGCAGATTACATGGCGCTGAAAAGGGTTGAGCAAGAAGAGGCTGTGGAGAATCAGGAATTTACTGAAGAGGCAATTGGGAGATTAGAAGATGATGAATTTGGAAATGAAGATGATGCAAAGCCTGATGAGAAGATTGCTGAAGAGCATACTGCCACTATTAGGACAAGGACAGATACTCCCTTGAATGGGAGCAATATGAATGAAGGAAGAGTTCTTACTTTGGCCACAAGAGAGGAAGATGCTGACATGCTGGCTGATGTCAAGCAGATGGCTGCGGCGGCTGCAGCTGCAGGACAAGCAAGTTCATCTTTTGAAACTCAACTTCGGCCAATTGATAGATATGCGATGCGTTTTCTGGATCTGTGGGACCCAATTATAGACAAATCTGCAATAGAATCTCAAGTCACATTTGAGGAGGCAGAATGGGAGCTGGACCGTATTGAAAAGTTCAAGGAGGATCTTGAAGCTGAAATAGATGAAGATGAGGAACCTTTATTATATGAAAGTAAGTAATCTTACTGGATGGCATAATCTGAATAGGCATATTTTTGTAACTATTGAGAATTCTTATTTCTATTTTTACTTGGTACAGTAGAACATGTATGTTGGGTACCTCCTAACTTGGTGCCAGATTTATCTGCTACACTATCATTATTAACAAGCATGTCACATCCTTGATGCTTTAAACACAAGATTCACTTCACCACCCATACAAACCTTTCTACCCAAGGTAAAAGATCAGATGATCGATAAACAGCCTGTTGAATACCCCAAAGTACGAAATTTAAGGTCACTTATCTCATAAAAATGCCTTACAGATTGAGATCTCACAACCTCATACATCCTAATCACATCAAAACCTTGGTATGCTTTTTACCCAGTTAATATTAGCTGTTGGTGGTTTTTAATGTGTTGTATGTTGGTATGTTAAAAGGAAAAGTTTAGAGATTTCAATATTGAGTAGCAGGAAGAGCCAACTTTTAGATGCTAAATAATATCATCATCATCGTCATCATCAAAGCCTTGTCTCGACTGTGTTTGGGTCGGTTACATGAATTCTGTTTTTCCATTTCGACCGATTCTGAGCCAAATCCTCAAATAAGTTCAACTTCTTCAAATCAAGTTTTATTATCTCCATCCACATCTTCTTCGACCTAACCCCCTTGGTGGGCTATCCACTTGTATAGCTAGACCTTTTCTTATCGGCACCGTTACAGGCTTGCGTTTAACATGGCTAACCTATCTCAAATGGGTTTCTCTAATCTTATCCCTATTAATGCTACCTTTAAATGCTTTCGAAAGCGCTTATTTCAAATTTTATCTTTTTTTGTTTTATTACAATCCACCTCAACATTCTCTTCTTTGCTACATCCATTTTATCCATATGTTGTTTCTTGATTGACCAACATTTTACACCATAGGTCATAGCTGGTTAATCATTGTCCTGTAAAAATTTTCCTTCAATCTTTTTGGCTTTCGCTTGTCACAAAGAACTCTAAAAGCAGGTCTGCATTTTAACCATCTTGCTTTTATCCTATGTTCAACATCTTCATCAATCTCCCTCATCCTTACTAATAATTAAGCCAAGGTACTGGAAAGAATCTCTGTCTGGTATCTCTTGGGGTTCAATTCTTATAGTGGTTCAGCTCTTTGTATATGCTCACTGAAGTTACAATCCATATATTTTATTTTTGTACGACTTATTTTTAAAGTCTTTTGATTTTAAAGCCTCTTGCCGTCTCTCGAGTTTTGCATTTACATCATCTCTTCTTTCACTCACATTATATCATCTATTAACAGCATGCACTAAGGTACCTTCTCTTGAATATGAGCAGTTAACTCCTTTATAATTAGTGCAAAGAGATAGATGTTAAATAGTAATAATAATAATAATAATTATAATAATAAAGAAACAGGAACTGTATTAGTATAACCATCCAAAAATTCTTCTAGAATACACCAGTCAGATTGTACAACCTATAGCACCATTAACTGAATTTTTGGAACCCTTGTTAAATGAGTATAAAAAATGTACCTATGGCAATGTATATAGGAAAATGAATAAAGTACAGAAATTTGCCTAAATAAGCCTAAAATTGAGTTATATATATATATATATTGCCAGATGCTTTTCCAGGTTCCAAAACCGTTCACCATATATTACACTTGTCAACCATAGAGATTGGTGAGTGGTGACTTAATCTTGTAGACACTGCAACTTTTGCTTCAATCGTTAAAGCTAGTTATATTTTACTCTGCAGCAAGTAGAACTGTATAAGGGTTTATGCCTATGCAAGATGTCCTGGTTTTGTCAACTATAGGGATTGGTGAGTGGTGACTTAATCTTATAGACACTGCAACTTTTGCTTCAATGGTTAAAACTGGTTATATTTTACTCTGCAGCAAGTAGAACTGTATAAGGGTTTATGCCTGTGCAAGATGTCCTGGTTTTGTCAACTATTGGGATTGGTGAGTGGTGACTTAGGCTGTGGACACTGCTACTTTTGCTTCAATGGTTAAAAAGGTTTTATTTTGCTCTGCAACAAGTAGAACTGTGTAAGGGTTTATGACTTTGTAAGATGTAGTGGTTTTGGGGATATACAAGAGAGGACGATGAAGAAATCTTTTCCTAACCTTCACTTTTCTTCCACAAAACCAACATAAAAATCACACACTCATGGACAAAGATGATTAGGGCTTTTACTGAAAGTTAACGGGCCATATTTCTTTCACCACTGCCTACAGTTTAGGGCAATGTATTTGGTTTTCATGTTTTTGCCGACATTTTAGTCTATTTGCCACCACGGTCACCAATACAACTGTAAAATAATGATATGTTGTTACTCCAACAAATTACACTTGTCACCATATTTTACACTTGTCAACTATAGAGATTGGCAAGTGGTGACTTCAGCTGTGGACACTGCAACTTCTGCTCCAATGGTTGCAAATGGGTATATTTTACTCTGCAACAAGTATAACTGTGTAAGGGTTTTTGACTATGCAAGATGTCATGGTTTTGGGGATATACTAGAGAGGAGGAAGAAATCTTTTCCTAACACAAAACCAACATAAAAGTCACACATAAACACATGGACAAAGATGATTCTAAGGCTTTTACTGAAAGTTTATGGGCCATATTTCTTCGCCACTGCCTACAGTCTAGAACAATGTATTTGGTTTTCATGTTTTTGCCAACATTTAAGCTATTTGCTGCCACTGTCACCAATACTACTGTAAAATAATGATATGTTGTCACTCCAACAACTTACAAATGAAACCATTGTTGAGCCAGAAGTCAAACTGTTTGTATTCTGATTGGTATTTTCTGACTGTGTTTTTAATTCGTGCATGATCCATTGATTTAGGATGGGATGCTGATTTTGCAACCGAAGCATACAGGCAGCAAGTTGAGGCCTTAGCCCGGCGTCAGGTCCGCCATTTCAGTTTTTGTTGTTTTTTCTTTAATTTATATTTAATGGTTATTGCCCATATAGCTTGACTATATTCTGCTCTTTTTTCTCTTTTGCAATTTGCAGTTGATGGAAGAACAAGAATCTGAAGCTAAAGAAACAGAAGATGCAGACGATGAAAGAGATGATCCCATTAGGTAAGACAACCTCATGCACACAGCCAAATGTCTTGGGTATAAAAGTAGTAGTAAGACAACCTCAACAATTAAGGTGCCACTGCTACGAAAAATGGGGGGAAAGGCCTTGGTGCTCTGTCCATGGTGGACTCACTGACTGATTCAGATAAAGAAGCAACGGGCTCCATGGGTATTTAAGTGGGGAAGTTTAAATAAAAGACATGAGATAAACATCCGACCCACTGATGGTTGGGCTAGGAATTATTGATTCAGTTTTCTGATGTGCAAGGTAGGCCATACCAAACCAGCTCTTTGGGGTATGGATAATTGGATCTACAATCTGAGCCCTACAGGTGTACATAGAAGATCAAGCCAGAAGAGAAGAAATCCTTAATTTCATTCTTACCATACGATCTGAACCACTGATATCCTGAAACCAATTCAGTGAAGGTTTTCTGTGGTTTCAGCTTTGACGTTGATCCCCATGGCATCACTGTTTTGGATCAATAGGTCCTGCATGAATAAAAAACCAGTCAAGCTCAAACCAAAATTTTTCATGGGTTAAAAGGCTAAGTATCTTCCAGATTTCAATCATTGCTCTTTTCTTGCTATGTCCCTCATCGTTGGCTAACCAGATCAACTGTTTAGACCATCAAGCTATGGGTCCCTTTGTTTACCAAATTCTTAATGGCACTTGTTATACAAAGAAAATGATATTGAAAAAAACAAGAGAAGTAATCAACCCACTGTTGGCACAGTTGTAAGGCATTGTGCCTGGCATGGGGAAGACCAGGGTTCAAACCTTGATAATGGAAGAAAAAGTTAGCTAGTGGGGCAAGTGGTACACCTGGTAAAAAAAAAGTAGTAGTAACAAAATAGATGGAGAGTGAGGGGGAAAAGTAGAAAGAAAAAGTCAAAATCTGTCTCTCTCTCTCTCTCTTTCTCTCTATATATATACATGTACGTGTATATATATATAAAATCCTCTTTTAAATGGCAACATGATGTGAATGTCTTTTTATAGATTATAAGTGGACAATAACATTGACCTAAGTTAGTCTTTTCCTAGCCATGTATGCCCAGAGTTTGAAATTGATTATAATTATTTAGTGTTTGAGATTTGTCAAGAGGAAATGTCTTATCTAATCACTGTGGATCAGGAATGAGGACACAGTAGAACGCAAGCCAAAGTTGAAAAAGAAGACCAAGAAAACAAAATTTAAGTCTCTGAAGAAAGGAGCCCTGGCATCTGAATCGCCCAAAGAGCCTCTGTTTGTGCCTATGTCTATTGACAACAAGGTCTTGTCCCCAGAGGCTCCATCTCCGGATGAAGTGCCACCATCTCCACTTCCAAAGAAGCGGAAGAAGTCTCAAGGAGCACCAGAAGAAGAAAAGGTTTCAAAAAAGAAATCTAAGAAACTCAAGAAGGCTTCTGAGAGCAGTGCTGTTATTGAATCCACAACTTCAGATAAGCAGCATTTAGCTGCTAAAGAACCCAAACTTGGTGAGGGAGTGATGGATCTTGACATCAAGCCAGCAAACAGGAGCAAGATGGGAGGGAAGGTCTCCATTACATTCATGCCCATAAAACGTGTTTTGGTGATCAAACCAGAAAAGGTGAAGAAAAAAGGATTTGTCTGGTCAAAGGATTGTGTTCCTTCACCGGATTCATGGTCGACACTGGAGGATGCCATCTTGTGTGCTACTGTTCATGAGTACAGTACACATTGGAGCTTAGTTAGTGATACGCTTTATGGGATGACAGCTGGTGGGTTCTACAGAGGGAGGTTTCGCCATCCTGCTCATTGTTGTGAGAGGTTTAGAGAACTCTTTTCCAAGTATGTGTTGTCTACAACCGATCATCCTAATAATGAGAAGAACAGTTCCGCCGGCTCTGGAAAGGCTCTTCTGAAAGTAACAGAGGTACCTTTGCATCCAGTTCATTGACAAAAATTCTCATTTCTTTTATTCTTCTGATCTCGAGTCCTGCTACATTGTTTTCCGACATAATGATACACATAAAGAAACATGCATTTGTATTCTATTAGGTTTTGACTTCGTTTTCGATCAGTCCAAATTGTTAGTATTTAAATTACTCACAAATAAAACAATTTGTACAATAAAAAATAAAATAATTTTTACAACTCTACACGTCCTGACATCTTGCTATTTGAACACGAATGGATGATTATTGAATAGATACATTGTCATTGAAATTTAAAGCCTTATCTTATTTACCTATGGTCTCATTTGTGGATTTTATTTCTTTGCTGATTTCTTTTTAGGTCAAAGTACTATCACCCTGCAATTTACATATAACTTCTGTTACTTCAAAATTTTTGTAAGCCTCCCCCTTTTCATAGTACCTTGTACGTGGAACATTTTTGTCCCCTGTATGAGGGCTATTTTATCTTCTAAGCACTGCAGAACCATTCAGACATCGTTTTGTGTTGTACTAGGACTGCCCCTTGATTTCCTCTGATTTATTCGTTCCTAATTTTATCCATTCATCCTACTACCCACACTTATTTCAGAACTGCATCTCAGCTACACATATTGTCTTGCTGTTTCCATTACCCAAACTACAATGTGTGTCTCAGGCTAACTGTCACGCTATAAAACCATTCCTTCTCACATTCACTATATTTTTTTATCCCCTTCAACAGAATCTCTTTGCCCCACTATCCTCAACAAGTTCCATCTGTTTTTCAAGAGTTCAACCAGACTACTGCATTTCTTTTCTGCCTTTCTCCACTTGGACTCATGATGGATTGCTATGTCTTCATTTTCTCCTACACCCTGAGCCACCAATCATCCATTTTACTAGCTAGTTCTTACAGAATAGTAAACCCTTATATCTGGATTCTGGAATGAGGTGCTGAAAGCAGAAAAAGTGTCGGCCATTGTAATACCTAAAATTTCAAGAATAACAGACAATTTGCTCAAATCGAAATGGTGTTGTGTGGCTTTGGGACCTTTTTTAGGCGATTTTCTTGAGAAGAATAATTTAATGCTTAAATTTATTCAGTTGCGACCTTGAAATATCAACTTAAATGTTAAAATTACGACAGAGGGTAATGCATCTACAGAGTTCTTTTATCAAAAATATGAAGTAAAAAAAAAAAAAAACCAATCTTCCATCTCAAGAAGTCTAGGAATTTATTGATTCTCTTTCCAAGAAAAGTGGCCTATGAGTTGCTGTGTCTCATTGATTTTTTAGTTTTTTACCTTTTTTTGTGGGTGCATAAGTGGCATGTTTTGTTTGTTGTTTTTGTGTTTATATGATTATTATATTATTATTTTTTATTTTTTTGTTTGGGTGGGGTGGGGGTTGGGGTGTTTGGGGGGGGGGGGGGGTGTTTAATTCTTTTGGTTCTTTTTGTCTGTTTTATTCTCTTTAGTAGATATTCCTCATGCTGTGCTTGTTAACATGATATGGCCTATATGCCTGTACTGAGCTTGTCTGGCTGATTATGGTGTCTGGTCTGGGGCATATCCAATCCACATGGCCCATTCTCTAGTTCTTTCTGGATGGAAATTGTATTTTCAATTGAATTTGAAAACCCTTCGATTAACCCAATATTCTTGGTTTTAAATTCAAAGAATAAATCAATAAACCTCTTTAGTGATTTGCTTATCATGGAGACTGGAGTCTTCAAGTCCAACAAGGTTTATAAATAATATTCTCTCTCTTTCTCTCTCTAGCATATTTTCTTTAGGCCCTAGGTCTTCTCTCTGGCGAACACAGAAATGAGAGGGTTGATATGCAATTGAATGCAGTGAGGAAAAAACCTTCCCTTTGTCGAGTGAAGACAAATATTCCAGGCTCTTTTGAAAATTCTACCAAGATGCTAAAAGCCCTTTGCTGCTTACAGCCTGACAAACGGCTTATTCAAAACTTCAAGCCTGATGAAAGATACCCTTTATTAAATATTTTCTTGATTGACCATTTTTTTAATGGTTTTTTTTCTTAACACGAGGACTTCCTGTTTTTTTAACACAAGGACTTCCAAGGAAGTCACCCATCCTATTACTACTCTCATCCTAGCATACTTAACTGCAGAGTTTTGATGGGATCTGGTGCATTAGCGTTGGTATGATCGCACTCTTGGTCAACCATTCAAAAATACAAAACAAAAAAGAAATTACCATGATTGGATCTGGGATCCTCATCCTTCTAATGGGACCTTCTCAGTTAGACCAACCGGGCTTTGATACACTGTAAACTCAACCACATGGAGGTATGAGCTGGGGTAATACTGAATTTTTTTGCTTCCATCATTAGAAGGCACACCTGTATTAATACACCTTCTTCCCTGTTATTAGGAATAACTGTACAATGCTGGATACAGTTTCAAAGATGATACACAAGGTAGAGATAAGATACCATCTTTTTGGTATCCTGCATATTTATAGTTTTTTGTAGTCCTGCATGATATGGTTGTCTGCAGGACAATCCTTCTACAGTCCTGATGTGTCCTTTGTAGTTGGCTTGTTTAATAGATATTGTATCCTAAAAGTGAAACACCAAGCATTGACAAAGAAGATGATTCCATAGTTACGAGGATCATTACAT
Source organism: Sextonia rubra (assembly GCA_037013555.1). NCBI lineage: Eukaryota > Viridiplantae > Streptophyta > Magnoliopsida > Laurales > Lauraceae > Sextonia > Sextonia rubra. The sequence continues at coordinate 7,362,071 of JASUAD010000007.1, read as the reverse complement.
TATATGCTCATTAAAATAACTCTTACATTCTTGAAGTGATGATATAGCATACAGAGCACAATTATGTTGGATATCCTGGGGTCTGCATCCGATACCTTCCTTCTAGCAGGAGCAGCTGTATCTTGGAAGGGTGTCAAGCAAAAGATCCATCAGCTATTAACATTATGGAAGTCAAAATACTAGGAAACTGACTTTCCTGTGATAATATTGTTGTCTTTATCTCTATTCTCTAACAACGCTTGAATGAGGCCAGGCATATCAGTGTAAAATATAATTTGCTGTTAAAGAGAAAATATAGAATCATGTAGTGTTAGTAAATCACTTCAGTAGTGAGGAGATGCTTCCACTGATTAAAGCTACACTCCTAAGATCCATCTTCAACATGTTTAGAGTATGGGTCAAGGTCTCCTAGGATGATGTACAGTCAATGTATGACATAACATGTGACAATTATGTGTACACCTGAGTACCTGACGTAATTATGATTTCATCAATTCTTAATCTACCAATTATGTGACGCAGATTATGGACAAGCAATAATAGTTGCTGATAGGATTTTTTTGCATGATCGTGATGGGCATAGGCATTATGTTGCCACCGTGACTCAGATTTAGTGTTTTGGTCTAATTGAATTATTATATTAATCAAGGATTATTGATAATTGGATATTTTACAGTGGCAGCTCATCAATATTTCTAGTAAAATCCAAGTTATTTTGAAGTAAAAATTTTTTGAAATGAAAGTTTTTAATTAAAAAAAAACCCTCTAGAAGTTAATACGGTCAAAGTAAGATTGATAGTATGACCAGTAGTATCCACCATTAGGCAGCTGTAGTAGCCAGTGGATCACCCACACAACCCCCAATAAATAAATAAATAATGGAAAGAAAGAGAGATTCCAGTAATAAGATAGGTCAAAATTTTGATAGGCCAGGAACTTTTGCTCTAGGTTACATTTGAGCACTTCATGTACGTGCTAAAAATAAGACATGCCTGTACTCTGTTTGAGGATTCTTATGATTAATCTTGGTTTTTTCTCCTTTTTTCCGCTGATGTATGATTTTATAATCAAGTGGAAATGGTTACCGCATTTTCTCTACTGACAGGATCATGTTCGCACGTTGCTTGATGTTGCAAGTGAGCTGCCTGATAATGAATTGCTCCTTCAGAAACACTTCACAGCCATTCTTTCTTCCGTTTGGAGGGCAGAAGCTCGCTTAGACCGCTGTCGTCGCATGTCTTCTTCTCAGAACAGTCTTCATTCCAGGTCTTTTTTCTCTGCCATAAGCCAGATGCATGGGAAATCCAGAAGAGAACCTGATAAGATGAAATTTGCAGTTTTAGGCCAGAACTGCAAGTTAGTTGCTGCAGCCCTTGGTCGTGCAAACCGAAAACGACAAGATCCATCTCCTCTGTCTGACCAGCAAGAAGCTCCAACCATGGCAGAGAAACTGGACATAACATTGGAGTTTCAAGATGGCCACAGAGAATTTGGAGTCCCTTTCTCTCCATCTATTGATCTGTCAATATGTGGCTTAGATGTACTGCCTTCAACAGATGAACCAATGAAGGGAAGAGTGCTCCCAGACTGCTCTCGTGAGGTAGCTGAAATCCGTTTCAGGTAAATAACCATGCCAAACATGTTTTTTTTACATTCTGAATTTATTTTGAGACTATTACACATTCAAATGAAGAAGGATGCGTCTATAGCAATTGAGAGAGGTGAATGACCTGCAACTCCTTTCCTTGGAATGTCCACTGGGAAACCTTGTGCAAATTATAAATAATGTCTTGTTTGCATTTTGATTTCTGATGGAAATTCAGTACAAATGATGCCATACATTTTCAACGTGCAGGATGGCATCAAAGCTTTGCTTTGGAGGTGAAAGTTTGGGCTGGGCAACATCAGCTTTTCCCACCTGTGATGTCAGAACTCGTCCTGGTTTGAAATCACAGTTGTTAGGCAAGCACAAGGCCGCTCCGGATTCGATCAAGACTCCGAAGTCCAAGCTTCCAAGAACTACAGAAGCAAATGAAGGGTGCTCCCCAATCAATAAAATGACAACTCCATTGCCTAATACAGCTTCAACAAATCCCATAGCGGTTCTTGATCCGCCACATTTTATTGGGGGCCCCACAACTATTGAGGACCATCCCTCCTCCACAATGGATTACTTTCTTCAGGAAATGGAGAGTTTTGAATTGCTGCCACACAATTATGACCCAGGCTTAATTATGGGCCTAGACGATTGTAAATCATTAACAGAAGAGATCACTGACATTGGATGAGTATTTACGCAGGAAAGCCTTAGTTCCTAAAAGCACTTGTTGCAACCAGAGCCATCCACACAGAGTTGACTCGTCGTTGACGGTGATGATCAAAATGCAGAGATGGGCCATGTGGTAGTTGGTATGAAGGTGCACATTTTTGCCGGGGATAACAAAGGCCTGGGCACGGATGCTTATTTTATGTGTTGGTCACAGGTGGAGGATGGGGGTTTGTGCTACACATGGATGTATGACAGTGCTGGTGGGTTCTGACATGTAAAATATTCCCTTCTGCAAGGGTTTGGGGAAGCTTTGTAATTTTAATCATTTCATGGAAATCTGTTCTTGTTTTTCAATGTGGAAATTTTGTTGGGTGTATCCCTTGAGAGAATCGGAGGAGCAGAAGTGGAAAATGTGTCTTTCTTTGTTGGTGGGCAAAGTATATGTTGGGATTAATCAGGGGAACTATAAAATGATCCATTCTTTTCTAAACCAACCATTTGTATGTTTTTCATCAAAAGCTTAGCATTATCATCCCACTTAAAAGCTTTGTTATCCTTCCTTGGGTCTGGAGGCAAGATTATTTGATGGTCCCTGCAAATCAACATCAGCATGGCATGTCTTCCAAGGCACCATGTCCTTATTTCTTGCTCTGCCTTCGGTCGGAGGCGTGTATGGGTTGGGTCCGGCCAGGTTGAAGCTTCTTAAATAACAGCCCATTTGGTTACTGCACCAAGTAATTTAACCTGCATTTTGCCAGCTCATTAACAAAACAGAAACTTCCTTGTGCTAAAATTTGTCTGGGTCCTGCTTTTAAGCAAGCCTAGTGATTCCAATCCAGGCCTGACCCTTGTGGATCTGACTTCGACTATGAATGGGTTGGGCCCGAAGACTTGAGATGCCTTCTTCATATCTAAGAAGTAAGAACTCTCGCTCTTCGATGAAATTTTGTAAAAAAGATGAGAAGGAAACTTGTGTTTATCCTAATTCGTTAATTAATGAATGAATGACGTTTGGTTTTAGATGTCCTAATTCTTAGGCCCATCAATTGCAGTTGGTGGCTCAACTTGTGGTGGATTTTTATTTTTATTTACTTTAGTTTAATGTTTTTACTATGAGAATCAAAAGTATGAGTTCTACTATTATTTTAAAAATTAAAAAAAAAATGCCCAAGAAGGGACATTTGTCTAGGCAAAAGATCCCTCTTGATATTAAGAGACAAAACACAATACCCTCCACATTAGCACTATAAGCATTTCTAGATGCTCTTTAGCTGAAGAGCCTCTGATTCAGTCTCTGATTCCTTTCTCATGACATATAATAGAACAAGAAGTTTGAGCATTCAACCATCTTCTTAATCCTAATTATCAACCCTTAGGAATCTTTTGTTAGCATGTGAATGGTCCTCATGACCCATCAATGTATAGCAAGTGACATGTACATGGTTCCAAATTTGCTACTTAGTTTTCAAATCTTTGGTGGTTTTTTTTTTGTTTTTTTTTTCTGCTTGAAAGTACTTAAAATTTTGAGTTTTTGATGTTGGGTAAGAATTATCTACTTTTAAATGCTATCGAATGTGTTTATTTCTTTCATTTCACATCTAAATCATAATTTCTTAAAAAACTCAACTTAACTATCAATATTATTAAAATCAAACTCAAACTCCAATGCTCAAATGGGCTTAGCCTAGCCCATTCAAATTGGGCCATTTCCAGCCCTAAGCCAGCCAGCCCGAGACATTTGACAGCTAAAGCAAACCCCCTGTGAAGCTTTCAACGGACGGTCCAGATCTATTTCCAAAAAGCATCAGCCACGTGTAAGACGATGAGCTGCCCTAAGATCTTCCCTGCCAAGACTCCACCGGACCCAGCAAAAAAAAAATTGCATTTTACCCGCCGACCCCAACACCTAGACACCATTCTCTCTCTCTCTCTCTCTCTCTCTACGGATATAGAGATCGCAGGGAGATTAGGTTTTCTTCCGTCTCCTTCTTCTTCCAGCTGACGCGAAATCTGAAATCTGATACGAAGAGGGAAAAGGCGAAGCGTCAGATTTCAGGCAAGTTGTGCTTCAAACCTCTAGGGTTTTTTTTTTCCTCCTTGGTATTGATGAGTCTAGGGTTTTAATTGATCTCTGATTCTACAAATCGTGATCTTCATCCCGCATGAGATCTTTCGCGGCGCTTGCGTTAGATACCTAGGGTTTCGGTTGTTTTTGATGATCTAGGCTTTTGTGTTTTGATGCGGCATGGATTTAGGGTTTGCTGACGGAGAGATGGGGTTTGGTTCAATGATCGATGCCGTGGTTGGATCATGTGGATTTTTGGTGTAATGAGTGTGTATTTGGCTTTTGGATGCATTCCTTGAGCTGGGAAGTGAAAAAAGTGTTATTGGAAGTGTTTTGATATCTGTTCAATATGGTTTGTTGGGTTTTTTTTATTTCTCCCCTCCCTTGATCAGTAATGGTTTCTGATTTGTATAAAAGTGATGAAGAAGTTGGAGGAGATCTGAAAAGGCGAATCTTAGCTTTGGGGGCAAAGTGTTTGGAGTCCTGATCGCGTGGTTATCATTGCTTGAATGATTGGACACCTTGTTGGAATCGCTTTCTGCTAAATTGCTCCATCCTCTTGCTAGCATGGCCTGAATACTCAACCTGAACGTTGAAATGCTGAACATGGGCTCTTGTCAACATACCCTTCCCCCCATGCTGCAATGTTGTTGCCTCGGTGCCTATCTAATCGCCGGAGTTCACTGCATCCTTCGTCTTAGTTGAAACAGGATGAGAACCAAATTTTCACTCTCATTATTTAGTACCCTCATTCTAATGAACACCTACTTGGTCTTACCTCAGCTTTGATGATCTCATGGAATCGAATATTGTTTGGCATTGAGTTGAGTTGGGGAATAAGTACATTTAGGGTATGTTTGGAAACTCTAGTCTGTTTAAAAAAAAAAGAGCTGTTTCAATCAGAGTATTTTAAAAATAGACTGTTTGGTGAGATTATTGCAATGAACTTAAAAACATGTTGCAAGAAAAGTCCAAATCAAAATTTTCCGGTTGCTATTTAAGTAGAATGCAAAATTAGACAGACTCACTAAGAATAAGATATCAACTACGATATTGACCCATTCATCTATGCCTTTCCTCCCTTGATTGGTAGCATTACTCAAACCTGCAACTTCATGGTTGCTACAATGAACAGCTTCCAACTATTGTAATCTAGGAAGTGCGGACACGTGCCTAGGGTCCCCGTGTCCATGTCTGACACGGACACGGCTCGGATGCAGCCGGACACGTGTCTGACATGCCACAAAACTCATCTGTTATTTTTTTTTTAATTTTTTAAGTTTGGACACTACAGGGACATGGCGTGGTTATTTTAAATTTTTAAATCCCTCTTTTTTATTCTGTTTTGTTCATTAAGTGTGACCAAAGCCTGTTATAAAAAACAAACAAAAGTGTGTTAAATGAAGTTTCAAAAGTTCATAACTAATTCAAGAAAAATTTCAGACCAATTATGAAATTTCCTAGACAATCTTTGTTCTTTTTTTTTTTTTTGGCTACCCACTATTCTAACTCTTTTTTTATTTTTTGTTGGTCTCATCTTTTTTGACTTTTCCAGTATTAGTTATGTTTTTCTTTTTTATTAATTGTGAGATTATGCTTCTTAATTTGGCTAAAAATATAACTATTCTTTAATTTTATGAATATATATATGAAATATATATTTATTATTTGCCGTGTCTGTATCTTACTTTTTTAGGATTTGCCGTATTACCGTGTCCCGTGTTGTATCCGTGTCCCGTGTCTATATCCGTGTTTCTTAGATTGTACAACCTCTCGTCGATGTCTATTGTAAAATTGCTAAGAAGATGGAATTGAATAGTGTCATAGGATTAAAATATCTTCATAAAATTTGATAAAGATTCAAGCGTACTGTTACAAAGTTTTCATGAAGACCCAGTCCTCTTCTGTTGTGAAAATGCTTTGCGAAAGATGAAATGAATATTCAATTTATAGCTAGAAATGTTGGGGGTTCCCCTTCTCATAGGATTCCTAATCATTTTCGAAATTGTTTGACCACTAAGTTGATATTGAATGTTTTGTTAATGTAAAATAGCATATGAGGAGCCCATATCACAGTTGGACAGTTCTTATTATTGCAGGCATAAGGTTGTGGGTTGAAGTCATGTTACATGTCATAATAATAATAATAATAATAACAAACAAAAAAGTTTAAAAGAACTTTTTTTATTTGTATTTGTAATTTTTTATAGGTTGTCTGGTGATTAAACCTCTGAATTTGTTGGGTTTTTTTTTAATGGTAACTTGTATTAAGCAAATGCTTTACAGTGTAAAGGAATTTGTGGGATGTTGGAAGGCTTCAAAGATAAATAAAAAGTAGGCATCTGTTGGAAAGTTCGGCTGTACTTAACTTGTATTGTGCTATTTTCTTTTTATTTAGTTTTTTCGATTTTTTCTCCATAAACACTTCTTTGACTTGAAGAATATTGCTGATGATTTGATTTTTTATTTAGAGAAAATTGCAACTCGTTTATTTTTCCCTGTAGCATATCGTAAACATATCTAACAATTCAAACATATATTAGTGAATGATGTATTTCATATGGTTGTCTCATTGTCCTATTTGTCACTCTATTCATCTATTGTTGCTGCTATAGATGGAAAATGAATGGATTATGAAATATGAATAACTGGTTTCCTTATCTTTTTAAAATTTTTATTATTTTTAATTTTTACTATAAAAATAAATAAAAACCCTATGATTGGCAATACAATTTGATCAACCCCTTGAACAATTTGGGATACAGTTTCGATTTTTGGCACAATAATAGTTGGGACTTGGTATAATTATGTTTCTTGCATATATTAGGGTTTTTTTTTTTAATCTATAACATGCAGTTTGTAACTGTTGTATTACCCCCCTCTCAACATTAGATGATGGTGTCACTTTTTTTAAGCAGGATTTATCAAACTCAATTGGATGAGCTTGCAATTATTTGGATCTAACTATGGCTTCTTCAAGTATGTTGACCAGCGAGCGAAGGTACTGTGGCTTCCCTAACCAATGAATTATGGACTGATTTACTGTTTATCAATTATCGAACTTTTTTTTGTTTCTACATTTACATTTTATCTTGGAACTTATTATTAATTCTCCAAGATGGGTTGATGCCTTTTCCATTAGACAATGTGTGTGGTGGAAAATCAATTTAAAAATTGCAACTCTCTCTTATCAAGTGTATCCTAGAGAAGGATCTTGTTTCAAGTATATGATGCAGAGAAATCTTGAAAAAAATAAAAAATCTACTTTGAATCAAATGTTCGCTTCAAACATAGAAATCTTAGCAGTGTAAAATAGTCAGTCTCCTTTCAGTTAAAACGAATGCCAAGATTTTTCTCGACTTGTTTCCTAACATCCCCAACCTCTATAGACCTTAACCCCATCAACAACCTATCCCTGCAGAAACATTACACTATCCCAGAACCCAAAATTCCATCTCAGCTGAACCTACTAGTCTCCCCTCCTCCCAGAGGACCCTTCACCCACCCACCCAGCCCCCCACCCAAAAATGCTCAACCCTCCAAGGGACAAGTTGACAAAACCAAATAATTTTGCTGGAGGCTAAGGACAAAATGGTATCATTGTTATTATTATTATTTTATTACTTTTTCCTAGGAAATGTGAGAGGAGCCGAAGGAGACACACCAGCCAGTAGTCGGTTGCTTTGTATCATTGCAACCAACCCAATCTCTTCTCTCTCTCTCTCTCTCTCTCTGCACTGTTTTTGAATCTAGGGGAAGAAGATGAGATCTTGCAAAATTTTGAAATTTCAACAGTTCATATTGCAGCCCAACCAAAGTTATAAAACTTCAACCACCCCTACACTATATAATTTATGTACCTTTCCTATGATCCATTCATTGCTGGTGAATTGACACTCTTCAGAGTGGGCCCATGGCTCTTATTACCACATTGTTCTGTCCTAGATAACTGCTTGTACTTTTTTTAAATGGTGAAAGCTACTCTTAATGATACATGATTAAATATGTTAATAAATGGGTTTGTGTGGTCTTCATCATCATATGGATGCCTTGTTCTCATCAAATTCGAGTGGTAATACTCCATTCTAATACTACAAATCAAAATTATACACACTAATTTTCTACTGAAATTGTAAAAATATTATTCATTAACATTTTTTAAAATTGTAACTTGTATTATGTTAAGTATTAGAGACATCGTGTTGCAAACCGTGGAACCAAGTTAGTTACTGGAAATACAGTTTCTTATTTGATACTTTTTGTTTTAGGAATAGTTGTTAGTGTTGAACCTGTCTTTTTTATGATATATTGTTTCGGCTCTCTTCTTATGCTGAAAATTTATAGGTGGGTTCCTGGTCAAAAAAAGATGACTGTTTTGGGGAAAATTGCTGTCCCAAAACCAGTTAATCTACCCAGTCAAAGGTATGCTTCTGAATGATTTCTGAATGATTTCTTGTTTAAATTATCACAAATTAAATCTTTTTCCTCCGTGTCATTTCAAGGCTAGAAAACCATGGTCTGGATCCAAACGTAGAAATTGTTCCAAAGTGAGTTTATTCTTTGTCACTCTTCTTTCCCTTCTCTTTACTATTTTTTCGGCATTATATTTTAAAATGTTCTTTTTTATGAGCTTTTTTTTTATATATTTAGTCAAGTAATAATTTTTTCATATTTTATTGCAGATCATTTGTCAGTTACATAGTTTATGACTTGGCTTTTGGTGTTTATGTTAGGGGTACATCTAGCTGGGGCAGCCGTTCATCTTCAACAGCGACAAATGCTTGGGGTTCCTCTGCATTGTCACCTTCTACTCCTGATGCAGGATCACCCTGTTTCCTTTCTGGTCGCCCTTCTTCTGGTGGGAGTGGTACTCGGCCATCAACCGCTGGCAGTGATAAATCTTGTGATACCGCCCCTAATGCTTGGGGGCCAAGCTCACGGCCCTCATCAGCATGTGGGACATTGACGTCAAGTCAGGCATCAGTGACATCGACTCGTCCTCGCAGTGCAGAGACCAGACCCAGTAGCTCTCATCTTTCGCGGTTTGCGGAGCCTAACTCTGATAGTTCATCTGCATGGAGTAGACCAGGAACTGCTGAGAAGCTGGTAACTCTTGTATTGTCAATTGTGTTGGTGTGTGGATTCTTGATTTTAAACAGCTTAAATCAATTTAACGGAATTTATTCTAATTTACTTTATTATTTATCTAGTACGCGATATTGAATGGGAGTTTTGTTAGCTTCAGATCTTGTTTAATGACTTCTTGTTGCTATGATCTATTTAAGTTATTTGCATACTGTAAATTTCAGGGAACTGCATCCGCCAAGGTTGATGGGTTCACCATGAGTTCAGGGGATTTTCCTACCCTTGGATCGGGAAAGAGTTCTGATCTGCACACACATCGAGGTTCTTGTTGCCACTCTCTTTTAGTCTTTTTACCAACTATTTCTTTCTTTTTTTTTTTTTTTTTGGGTAGACCTTTTTTACTTGAATGAAATTTGTAATCATAATATCCATGCAGTTTTATTGAGGTTTTGGTGGTTTGACTTTCCATTTATCATTAGTCTTGACATATGTTCCCCATCTTTTTGCTCTTACATACATTTGCCTTATTATGCCTGGTTGATTACTGTTATTGCATTTCTGTGTAAATGCTTTTTTCTGTAAACAACCATCTTCTGTCTTTCTGTTTTAATATTTAAGATGAGGCTTTGAGTGGCTGGGCTTGAATCTCATATATATATATATATATAGAGAGAGAGAGAGAGAGAGAGAGAGAGAGAGAGAGAGAGAGAGAGAGAGGATTTTCTCGGAATAAACCCTCGGTGAAGAGTGAATGCGAAAAAAGTTCCTTAGTTATGTACCCTCCAAAGTGGTCCCATGAGACCACTTTGGTTTTTTTTTAAGGTTGACTCTGGCTTTAACTAAGGAGGGTCGAAATTCAACTCTCATCTATTACCTATATCTAATGTATATTTTCTCCCTCTGGGTACCCATGGTTTCAATTGGAGACATTTAGTGTAGTTGAGATCCAACGGTCCAATCCTTAAGGGGACCTACCCCTAGGGTTACCCATCAGTGCCCTGCATGATGTGGGGTCCTTATCCTTGACTGGGTGGGCCAACTGGACCTCATCACCCTCTCTACCGCACATTAACATGTTTACAACAAAATGAAGAAAGAGAGAGGGGGATCCAACGGTCCAATCCTTAAGGGGACCCACCCCTGGGGTTGCCCATCAGCGCCTTACATGATGTGGGGTCTTTATCCTTGATTAGGTGGGCCAACTGGACCAGATCACTCTCTCCACCGCACATTAACATATTTACAACAAAATTAAGAAAGAGAGAGGGAGATAAAGACCTAAAGATTGTGTTGCTTGATGTATGCCCAAATCTACTTGAGGGCTTTGAGTTCGAGTGAGGAGGAAGAGAACCCTAAAGAGATGGTTGCTATAAAAACACAGGCACAAATCCTCTCCCTTTATCTCTATCGCTTGTTGCATTGCCTCGAATAAAAAGAAGAACGATTTGGGTTTTTCCCAAATCGGGAGGCCCAAGACTAGTACGGGTGGAGAGAGTGATGGTGGAGCAGCCCTAGATCTCATATCGAGCTTAGATCAATCTCTCGAAGGATTGATCGAATCCAGAGATGAATTCCAGCCCGTAGGGAACTTTCACAAGAGGAGAAAAACCATAATAGAGATGAATCTCAAAAGAGAACTTTAATTGATTGAAATAAGCATTGTCATTGCAATTAAAGCATGTCCTCTATATATAGAGGATTAATATCTCTCTTAGCAACTAAGACTTTCCTAATAATTCAAGCAACCTAATTAAAAGAGGAAACTGATTCTCTAATTAAATAAACTATTAATTTAAAGACTTCTAAATAAATAAAATACTTAAATAAGACTCACAAATAGTCTAAACCCTTAATTAAGAAGATAATCATGTTGGGCCTATGGATTGGGCCAATGGCTGGGTCGACCTAAAGATTAGGACGCCATATCATGTAGAGCACTGATGGATGATCCTAGGAGTGGGTCCTCTTAAGGATTGGACCATTGGATCTTAACCACACTAAAAGCCCCCATTTGGATCCATGGGTTCCTCAGAGGAAAGATGACATGCATTAGATACATGTAATAGACGTGGGTTGAATTCAATCCTCTCCAATTAAAACCAGCATCAAATTCGACGCTGGTTCCTACAACCTTAAATTAAAAAAAAAAAAACCATAGTGGTCCTGTGGGATCACTCTGAAGGATACATAGCTAAGGGGCCTTTTCAGGTTCACTCTTCACCTAAAGGGTTTTTCCCGGGAAAATCCTCATATATATATACGTGAAATTTTCAGGTGCTAGGTGCCTAGTGCTGTTTTGGTGCTAGGCACCAAGCACAGCTACACGTTGTTGTTGTACTTGCCACAATGAGTGGCTGTACTTGGTGCCTATCACCAAAACGGTGCTAGGCACCTAGCACCTGAAAACTAATATATATATATATATAGGGAAAAACTACGATGCATCCATCCTTCACGGGACAATTCCATTTTTAGACCTAACAAGGTAAAAAAGGTATCATGATGTGTGATAGTTTCGTCCTTTTGCACATCAATACTTTACAAAAATAGAAGTGTCCCTCACTATAGTATAAGGGACATGCATAGTAGTTTTATCCATATATATATATATATGAGAGGAGTGTTAGCATGCATCGGGATGCTTACATGGCTTTCCTTATTTGGACCTGAGCATTCCTCTTTTTCATGTACCTTTTTGTCTTTTGCACATGAATATTTCCAATTGTGCAAATGTTCCTCGCTCTATGGTAAAGGATGGATGCAACTAACATTCTCCTATATATATAAATAAATAAATATATATCTATATCCATATATGGAGAAATATTCAAGTGAGTACTCGTTCTCACCGTTCTTCTGTGAGAACTATTGGTGGGGCCCACCTAGCATCATCCAAACTAGGCATAGACAAGGACCCCTCTGGTAGTCACCTATCCCAAGGTTTGGCATCCATCCAAATCAATTTGGCTATTGGATGGAGGGATTTTTATTTTTCTAATATGTGTCCATTAAACCTGTGGGAAGACCTTTGCCGAGCGCTGATGCTCATGATTAGGCGAGCACCACGTGTCAAAACACCTAGTGGGTCCCAACTTATGGTCCATCTAAGTGGACTATAAAACAAGGACTCTCCGTGATGGTCACCGATCCCAAGTTTGGCACCCATCCAATTGGATTAAACCGTTAAATCGGCTTGTACTCATTTAGGATGGTGAAAACTTGTCAGACATTGATCAAATGGTTAGGATGATTATTTGAGTCTCCGTCACTATAAATGGGTTGGTAGGGGGGAGATCTTTCGATCCTCATTAAAATTTATAGCATAGAGCTTTATGTTTTTAATATGTTAAGAAGAGAGAAACTGCAATATTTGGCCTTCTCAAATATGGCCTGCATTATTTGTAGACAGAATTTACTTATTTGAATGTGTAAATGGCATGTTTCAATTTTGTTGCATCTTATAGGGAATGTGATTGTATTAGTAATTTTTGCTTAGCCCAAAGCCTTTATGTCAGGTCATAGTTCTCATGGGCGTCCTCTGTCAGCTTCTGGCAGAGCGGCAACACAGAGTGAGACGTCGGAAACTTCTCAAAATGGTGAGTGTATCTTTTCCCATCACCTACTTTCTGTAAAATAACTTTAAACTTTTCATTGTGAATGAGAAATCCAATTCATATTCTTTTTTTTATTCATGTAAATTTTTTCATAATGATGCTACATCCACTCTGCCTCGTGTGCCAGGAGATGGGTCTGCTGATGCATGTACTGATAAGGGAAACATTAATACTTGGAAAAGGGATGTATCTCCCTGTCATGGAGGTTTGGCACCACCAAGCATGGAGAAATGCCAAAGGGATTCTCAGCTGCCACAATTGCACCCGAACTTACATATGCCACCCCATCATATTGACTCTTGGCATGGTCTTCCAATCCTAAATCCTCCCGAGGGAGTGTGGCATAGAGGGGGGCATCTGGGTGTTCCCTATGGACCAGCGTTTCCTCCTGGTAGCTATTCTCATCAACACTTGGGTTATTATCATTCTCAGCTTCCTTCTAGGCCCATTTCTAACCTTCAGGCAGGTTCAAACCCAGGTGTTGGCCCAAGTATTTGCCAGCCTAAAAATGGAGATGCTTATCATCCTCACCTTCCTGATTCTTACATTTTTCCAAGTCACCCTGTAATTCCAGTTCGTCCTGGTGCTTACACTGGTCCACTGTCCAATGGCTATTATGTCCCTCCACGCATGAACTTCCACAATTCCAATGAACAATTCCATTCTACAGAAATATTAGCAGGTCCTCGCATTTATAACAGACGTTCAAATCAGAATGCCCATCCTGATATTAACAAGTACCATGCCAGGCCTGTCAGATGTGATCCTACCTCAACAATGGCCAATGAACAAATGCCATCTGCTCATTCTACAGATGCACATCGGGGGCCTTACAAGGTTCTTTTGAAGCAACATGATGCCTGGGGGGAGAGAGATGCTTCTGACGGGAATAAACAAAATTCCATGTTGGCAAGCTCGTCTCATTCCAAAACTGCTAAGCCATCAGAAATACATGTGGAGGAGAATGACTTGGAAGGCAAATGGAAAAAGGATGAACAGATCGATTTCTCTAAGTCATCAGTTGGTGAAGATGTTTGTTTTCATCATACTAATGATCAAAGAGGACATTCTTCAGTTTCCAATGCTGAAAACCTGCCTGATAATGTAGACAAAGCCAAGTTTCTGGACGATGGTTCGGTGAAGAGAGCAGAAACTGCTTCAATTCCAGCTGAAGGCCTCCCTCCATCTATAGCTGTCAATAAAAATGCCACTCTGATAGACAAAATAGAGAAGTTAAACACTAAAGCTCGTAATTATGGTCGGCAGAATGAAGCTGGAGCTGGTAATTTAGAGATAAACCAATTCAAGAGTGTGAGTGTTAAAGCCAATTGTTCCACTAATAATGTTGACAAGAATGTCAGCTCTACTGAAAAAAGACTGGAATCGGATGCTTCTTGTGGAGATACACCTATGCGCCTCAAATCAATCACTGGTGAGACTGTTAATCTACCGCCAACAGAATCTCAAGTTTCTGTAGATAATATGCCAAGTTCAGGAGTTGGAGATAAGGGTCAGTTTCAGATTCACAAAAAAGCATATAGCGTTCATGGTAGAATGGATTATAGAGGTAAAGGAAAGTTTAATATCCAGGGTGGTGAAGAGTGGAGAAAGAAATGTTCAGCAGCAGATTGTTCAGTTGTGGTGACTGCAAGCGATGCTGCTGTTTGTTTAGACAACTGTGTGGAAGATCGTCACACTTTTCAAGAGGTTCCGATGAAGCAGGAATCAAAGTCTCCAGGCAACACTGAGGTGGAATATCATGCAACACGCCCTTTTGATTCTACCAATTACAATGCAAAGGTATTGTATGCTGTTTTGTTTTGTTGTATTTAGCATGCCTCCCCATTATATGGAAACAGTTTAAATTTTTATTTTTGCTTTTGGCAATTTTGACAGCAAGCTAAAATGAAAGAGAGAGCAATGCAACATGCTAGGACACCCCAGCAGGAAACATGGGTAAAAGAGCAAAAGGCCAGTGCACTCACAGGGCTGGAAGAGTTGAACAGGCAGAAAGTAGCTGAAAACCTGAGTGAGAAATTGGAAAGCAATGCTCTCCGGCATGGTCGGGAAGATGTCCAGGCTCATGTGAAAACACTGAAAACTGATGCTTGCATCACCGAAGCATTGGGTCGTGCAGCCGAGAATGACGTCAAAATTATTGTAGAGTCAACTGAAGTACTGTTGAGCCACAAAGCTTCGGAAGTGTCAAACTGTGCACCCCAAGGCCCAATAATCTTTGGTTCATCACCTGTGCTATTGCCAGAAGATTCAAATGCTGCAGATTCTACTGGCCAGTGCATGGCTTCTCAGCTTCATGATCATGGTACTTCCAGACAGAAGCACATGGGCCACAAAAGAAAGCAAGGTAATTCACAAACCAAAAACTTGGGTAACACTTCAGTAATAGATGTATGCACGAAAGATAATGATACAGCGATTGCTGATGGAAATGTACCAAATGGCGGATCGAGTCAGCACGAGGGCACTAGTATCACTGATGACGCATTACTGTACAAGAAGAATAATAGAAGTGCTAAGAACAAACATAGGTTGGATGATGTTTCTTTAAGTGCTACTTTGTTGCCATCATCACAACCAATGGAAGGGAATCCTGCAAAAGCTTCTTCTGGAATCAGCCGAGTGAAGTCCCCAGAGCCTGTATTGCAGCCCAGCTCAGTTAAAGAACAGACTCCTAGAGAGAATGAGGGGTTTGGGGGTTTGCAGCCAGCTGTTGAAGCACATGGGAGAGGGAGCAACCAGGGGAAGCCTCAGTCTTCAAGTAAAACGTCAAGGACCCAACCTATTAGGATCATGGAAAAATTGCATGGAAATGAAGGTGTTGTATGGGCACCTGTGCGTCCTCTGAACAAGAATGGGGCACTTGAAGAGGCTGGTCAGAATGCTGTCTCTGATGGCAATCATCACCACTCAGCGAAAAATGGGCATGAAATACAGAGTAGAACTAAGAGAGTTGAAACTGAGAGATACATTCCAAAACATGTAGTCAAGGAGCAATTTGAACAGGAAAAATCACAGCAGCTTCCAACGTCTCATTCTCAGGAAATATCTGACGAGTTGGCTGGAAGTGTGGAATTTGGTTCTCAGAGTTCCAAAAGCTATGTGCCAGATAGTTCAGTTGTGAAAGAAAGATTTACACTTGAAACCAGGAATGTGGAGGGTAAGCGTAATAAGCACCGAGCTCATGCATCATGGCGCCAACGGGGTTCAGTGGAATCTCAAATGTCTTCACAGAGTTCTCATGATGGATCATCCGTGCCATCTGATGCAAGCAAAACTGCTCAGAAGCCTGGTGAACAGGAACAGCTCTTGAAGACCAATAATCCCATACCCAAGGGGCAACAAAAATATTCTGACAGCGGCTGGAATGCTCAGGGGCAGGCCACAGAGGATACTGTTCTACTGGTTGTTGAGGATCATGGAACATTAGGCAAGGGAAGGCGTCAGCCATATAAGGTCCACAGGGCTGCAGGACACAAGTACACTGCAGATCCTAAAAATGCAGAAACTGGTGCAACTGATAAACCTGATGCTTATTCAACTTTGGGTTTGAGTGGATTGGGAAGAAGTGCTTCTGGAAATGAGAACCAGGGTCATAATGAACATGAATCATATCAATGGGAACCCAAATCAGATTCATTTTCATCTGTTGATCACCAGGGAGTTGGGGGCAATAGAGGCCCAAGGATTCAAGTTCAGGTTGGTAGAATTCGAACACCGGCAAAGGAGTTTCCTTCTCAAGGTACGGGACATAATCCATCACAAACAAGCGAGGATAGCAGTGCCCAGTTCCAGCCTCAACCTGACCAACATGGCAATGGAGGAGGTAATTTAGATGAAATAGCAAACATGCACAAACATGATTCTAGGAGAGAGAGGAAGGGCCCAGATTTATCCAAAGAGCCTGCGCCCGACCATGCTCCAGCCAGCTTGGCTGAACCAGCTACTGAAACAATAGGTGAGCACCAGGAGCGGCAAATTTCTTCAGGACCCCGCCAATATGGACATCACAATGCTCGTTTCAGCAGACGTCGAGAAACATCTTATAGAGGTGGTCAAGGCCCTGCTACAGAGACTGTCAGACAACAACCAGTTATAAGCAGAGATGTGCGGCATCAGAATTCACACTATGAATACCTTCCAGTTAGGTCTGCTGGCAAGCCCAGCAATGTGTTTCATCATGATGGAGCTGCGGGTGAAGAAACAAGGCAAGGTTCTCGTGTTACTGGTACAAGATATCAAGAGCAGGGTCAGAATCAATCAAGGCACAGAGGCCACTTTTACAGGAGGAATTTTGGCAATGGGTCTGATACTTCTGTCCAAGGAGCATCTGCTCATGGTAGTGGAGAATGATTGCAGAACTGTCTTTTTTTTTTGTTTCAGAACAGTGACAGATGCCACACTTGTGTTTGATCCTGTCCATTACTGAAGGCATGCCCGTTGTATCAGGCATGCCTGTTGCATCCGTCAGTACAGAAAATAAAAATTAGAAGAGAAAAAAAGAAAAAAAAGAAAAAAGAAGAGAACCCTCATCGATCATTTTCAAAGGTGGAATATATGTAGACATTCTTTCCAGTCAAACCTGTTTTGAGCAACAGCATGCTGATCCAGGGGTTGACAAATCAATCAACACATCAGGTGTTGATTTGATCAAAGATGAAAGGATGCTTTTGACATGAATGTGTTTGATTTCAACAGATTGCTTTGTCTTTAAACTTCAAAGTCAGCATTCTTTCTAAATGCCTGTATTTAGTGTATTTAGTGGTGGGACATTCATTTTGCTCTGAAAGAAAGAATCAATAGTAGAGACGTGTCCCTATTAGGCCTCTTGGTTCAAAGCGCTCTCATTGTCCGGTCCCATGCTAGCACCAATGTTTTATTGGGATGACATTTTGGATCGACTCATCCATTGTGAGGAATGGGTACTGGCTGTTTTGAAGGTTTTTACTGCACTCGATAACGTATAAATTTGTTCGCACCCTGTTTTGACGCAAATCCAACCTCTATCCCCTGAATTTTGTTCCAAAGATGTGATAGATAGGATGATCTCGTGGGTGACAAGTTTGGCCCTCCCAAATTTTTCCAACAGGCTCTCCTTTGGTCACTGCTTAGAGAGGATTCGGTGTTATAATTCTTTTACCAGAAATGGGCTTTTTATTTTCTTGTATTAAGCCCATGTTTTGCATCACTTATTTTAGGCTTTATTTGTCCAAATGTTTAAAGTGGGTAGAGTTTTGGAAAATAAGAGTGTTTGGCATGCGTTTTTATGCTCTATTTTCTAAGGGTCACTTTTAGGATGCAAACGAAAAGTAGAGCTTAGAAAAAGAGGTAGAGCTTGAAAAAGAGGTTGAGCTTCAGTACATCACGGCTAGACCTGTTTTTTCCTTTTTTTTTTCTCCTTCTTGAAATTCAAAATAATATCAAGATCCAAACCATTGGAAGTGTTTATATGATCAAATACAGGTATGAAATAAAATTTCAGCCGTTGAATTATCACCAATCTTGAGATGTATGCCAAAAAAGTGAGCAATTGGCTATTATTTTCTAAATTTTGTGGGCTCCAAACACAAGATGTAAACTGTTGTAAATGTTTGCAAGGTTGAGCATAACTATGAGGTTAATTTCTAAGGTTTGATGCTTTGTAGATCCTGAGAAATTTGTGAAAGACTGTCAATCCTTACGTTTCATACTCAATTTTAGATTAGTAGATAGGCAGTCCATTTTTCCTTTATTTTTGTTATTATTATTATTTTTGGAACAATAAATTATAATTTAAGTTGTTAAAAATGTTTATAAGGTCAATGCTCACTATGAGACTAAATTTCAGCTGTTGAATTATCATCAATTTCGAGATAAATATTTTAAAAATATGAATTATTGAATATTATTTTTTGAAAAACTTTCAATCATTGATTTAAAGAGTCTATTTAAAATGGACTATCACATTACCAAACAACTTACGATGGGTGACATTGTGACCATACATCTTTGAAAGAGGTTTTCTTTGTAGTGAAGTAAAAGGAAATGCTCGTGGTCTCTTGATTCTCTGTGGATCCAGTTGGTGCAAGTTATACTGAAGCTTATGATTTGGTGAGGTGTCTTTGTTGCCCCTAACCGTATTTGGTGATGATAAGGAAATATTTCTTTGATGTTCTTCTATATTATTACTAAGTTTACTTCTATCATATTGCATGTGATTAATCAATGATAATGAGACTAGTATAGAATTTTCGTCTGTTTAGGGAAGGGGAATGTTATACTAACATAGGAACTCTGCATACTTGACTCCCACAAGTAGGGTGATAACTTGAAGTGGGCTAAACTAATGTTCACAGGTGTTTTTAGTGGCACCTCATTTTGAAAACTTTGTATAGCCTTAATCAAAAATATTAAAATTTTGATCATTATTTGGTCGATTTCTCATGTGATTTTCATATATGTACGGGTCTCCGTACATAGTAATTGCTCCATGTGCATGTTCATACATCAACAGCCTGCAGGGGACTCAAATTATAAAATCTTCATGTACAATTGTTAAAAGATCCGTACCCCCTCGGACATCGAACTAACGAGTTTTGACCTTTAATCCACAGCAAGATCAGGGTTGACCCTTCTTACTTCTTGGTTTGGTTTTGGTTCTAACCAAATAAATGTATCAGGTTTGCTAATCAAGTCAATCCAGCCACCAACACATCCTAAATCTGACACAAGGTTTGTATTGACACATTTTACTTCGAAGTAGGGTTTGGACACCTTTCTGACCCAACTAGTAAATGGCAAGAGTGGAGGTAGAGTATATATTTTCTAGTCGTAGTGGTGAATCTATTTTTTTGTTTTAATTTTTTATGACTTAGGGTATTTCTTGCTAGATAAGCCTTCGGACCTTTGGCCTCTGACCTTAGAGGTTATCCGATTTTGACGAACAAGAACGATTCCCTATTAGGTATATACATGACCGCACACATAGTACCCGAATAACGCAAGGGGTGGGAGTTAAACTTCAGGCCTTGGAGAGCAAATCCAAGGTTAAAACTGAGCTACCGCCTTGACAATGGTGGTAGTGAACCTGATCCACAAATGGATAAACTATATGTGGTCAACCAGGTTGAGTTGGGTTTGGGTCAACCCAAGCCACTCAACCTGTCTGTATGTGAGTAGGCCGACTTCTGACCGATCCCAATTTAAAATTGGATATACTGAACTCAAGCCAAACTCAAATTGCAATTCTCTAGCAATGAGCAATTCGTGTTAGTCAAGCCAAACTCAAATTGCAATTCTCTAGCAATGAGCAATTCGTGTTAGTCAAGCCAAACCCTAAACCCGAATCAACCGGAACGCAATAAAAGAAGAGGACCAACCAGAATATCTACTTTTGATCTGGTTGTGACATTAGGGTTCAGGTTGGCCGACCCCAGTCGCACCCTAGTATTTTCTGGTCTAAATGCGTGCACGCGAGTACCTCCACAGGGACCCTTCAAAAAAGGTGGGTGGAAGCTAGACATTGGAAGGGTCTGTTTCCAATGTCTCCATCTACCGGCTGTTCATGTTCTGTTATTGAATTATTTATGCAGTTATAACACCTAATGACGTGAAAAAGAAGAATGCTATTACAATACGCATACAATCTCATGTTTGATGGGCCACACTATATCAACACATATAGTCCATATGCCAACTTTCCACTGTCTTCCCCATTTTATACCAACTTTTTTTTAAATTTTTTTGTGACCTAGGGCATCCCTCACCAGTGATGGACCCAGAGTTTTCGTTTGAGGGGTACAAACCCAAATTCGTAATTGTGTATTAGAAACAAATATAGAATTATTATGTGGGTTTTGAGGGCGAACGCAGAATTTTTGTGTAAATTCTCGAAGAAAAATTAAAATTTTTACTATGGTTTTAGAAGCGGACTGAGTTTTAATAGGTACATACGCCCGTAAGTGGATGTATGTTGGTCTACCTTGTCCCTTGCCATCCTAGCTTTTGAATCTTTGGCCTACGGCCCAGCGTTTACCCGATTATGAAGAGTAAAGACTATTCCCAAAAGGGTTATCTTATTTTAACGAGCAAGAACTTTCCACCATCTTCTCTATTTTATACTAACTTTTCTCTCCATTATTCTTAAAATTTATTCTACAATCCAATTAGCTAGGGTTGGAAATTTCTTTCATGATTGCCCTTTTTTTTTCCCCCAATTGACATTTCCTACCCGTTTAAGAAATGGATCTGAACTTAACCTGGACCAACCAATTTGACTCCTTGTAAGCCCATCTGCTGTAGCGTTATAAATCTGGATTCAAATTGACATATCGAACCCTATCAGTAGTGGGTCAGGTTTGGGTTGGATCCGTGTTGGTTGTAGCTCACCGACCCAACACGAGCGCGTCCCATGAAGGGTCAACGTCCAGACATAAAAGAAATCAAATTTTGCCTTTGATTGAAAAAAAAGTTGGAGTAGGGCCCATCAAAGATTGAATGGTTCCACTTCCCATGGAATGGACCCCACAGCTTGACGATCTAGGTGACGTCTTTGAACAGTGAATAGTTTTGAGCAGTAGTTGATGGTGCCCAAAAGATGGAAAAATGGGAATCGCTAGACTGCAGTTGTTTTCATGGGTTACCCATGTCCGAGGAAGTCCAGCTTTGAATAGCTTGTCCAAATAGTAACTATGGTGAGTTTCAGTGGGCCCACCACTGTTAGATTCATCACAATCCACAGGATTTCATTTGATGGTCATTATATATATAAATATATATATATTTTTAACCCTTGGTATTTCTCGTCAGCCCACCTTCACACATTTAGCCTCTGAACTGGAGTTACCCGAGTCAAGCAAGTAAGAACTCTGGACGCCTCTAAATACTATAAGAAAGGCCTATGAGTGAAAATAAACATGAAAAAGACTTGTCTTCAAGAAACACCAATAAAAAGGGAACAGACCTCATAGGGAAAACTAAATCTCTCTATAATGCTACTATAATGGTAAAACAAATCCTAAAATCAAAGACTCCTTTCTAAATCTAATGAAAACTCATTAGAAAAATAAATGATGGAACAAAAATCCTAGACTCCTATTTTATCCTAAATGTGTACCACAGGCCTGGCTGCATTGGCCCACCAGCCTTACATCAACAAAGAGTGGTTCTTCCCGGAAGATGAGTAAGAACCAGAGAGTTATCCTTCGAATTGATTTTGTGAACCTCAAGACTGTAAAAGAAACATTGAGAACCTTCAACATTCGGTCTTAGGTTCATCAAAAGCTCAGTGCCTATGTAACTCAGAACCAACAATTGATAAAAAAATCATAATTTTCTTTTAAGGTCCATTTGTTTGTATGCAAATGAATTTCTACGATTTAGAAGATAATATTTTCTCCTCATAGTGGCTAAATTTGTAAAAAGAAAGATGAGAATCTATGAATCGCTATCATACAATTTCCTCTTTCATGGATAATGAAAACCAACCAAAACCCTTATAAATCAAATTTCATGAAAGCAAAGTTTCATCAATATCTGCACCTTATAACCTTTATCTCTCTTCTCTAATATTCCACGTCTGAAACCCAAAAAAATAACATGAATTCCTAGGAATTCAATACTGTGCAAATAAAAGTGCTTGATTAGTTTGTTATTTGTTATGCCCCTTGTAAATGTTCTTGGTTTTTCCATTTTTTTCCTCAATTCTTTAGTTGTAGGTTAATTGATTAGGGACATATCCATGTGTCAAAGTGCAAAAGTGTATAAGAAAAAAAAATAAAGAAAAAAGGGAATTTTTAGGAGTACAATTTGGTCTAGCCCGCCCATGGCTAGACTGACCAAAGCATCTTTTGTGTGGATTTAAGCCGAGTCTTTCAAGTTTTGGCCCACAGGTCCAGACCTCTACATGCATTTCTCTGGCCCATAGATAAATGGGCTGGACCTGGCCCACTTCTTCCAGATGATGGGTGCATTAATGTATGGCTCTTAAGATTTACGCCCATATTATCACACGCGGCTTAAATTTAAACACCTGGCTCAATCCACTAACAAGTATTAATTTCTATTTGCACTATACTTGTAAGGTGAATAAGCCCAAGCCCAGCCCGCAAGGTAGAAACAGGCCACATAGTCCATTTAACAGCAGACACTGAGACACATATCAGTTTCCTTGCTTTGGTCTTTTTTTTTTTTCTTGTGTGAAAATCCAGCACATATCAGGCCAGTCCGGGAGGGCTGAGTGCAGCCCTGATTTTATAGTGGGCCCAACATGATTGAAAGACCTTACGCTGCCTACCTGGGAAACAGACAAACTAGGGTACCCCACATCAATGCTCATTAGTATGCAACAGACAAGCACCAAAATGCACCAATTTCAAAGTCCAAATCAAAACATCTTTTGCCTCCATACGCAATGCTTAACCGCTTGATGATAGTAGCATGAAAGTCATACAACAGACAGTTGCTTTTTGTTCATATTGACATAAAAGCCTCAAAACATAATTTTACAGTTTTTGTTTCATATTAATAAAGACTTGCAGCAGTTATTTCACAACCTTTCAACTCATCTATCAGAGAGTTATGATTCCCTCTTCCAGGGAGTATCTGGGGATGGTAATTCATTTGCAACTAGTCCATGAAAAGAGTTGCAGATTCTCTCTTCTAGGCACATCTGGGGGAATGGTTTATCTAAACCGGAACTATCAGACACAAGGTCAGGGCCAAAAATGCTACATGTGCACAAGGCCAGAGTTTATGAATACCAGAGCTCCTTGCCAGATTCATATGTATCTCCAACTTCCTGTCTATCTTTCAGCCCCACATACCACTAAAGCTATATAAGAAACATCACCACTTTTGTTTAAAGCCAACCTACTCTTCCCTTGTTCCCTCCCATTTTAGAAAGTTCACTTCAGGCTCTCTTGGGTTACTTTTCAACATTTCAACCAATGCCATGCTTAGTTAGAGAAACCTTGAGTAATATCACTTTTTGTACATTCCCATCTTTTTTTAACTTTTATCCAACCATTTGACACTCATGCAATCTTTCAACCAAAACATGGCCTGCCCAACAAGAGAAAATTACCTACAATGTGTAAGGTTCATGCAATTTCAATCTCTTACACACAAATAGCTCATCATCTGTTCTATGGTTAGAGATATATAGCGACCTTTCTACCGGAAGAAAAAAGCGTTAACTGAAAGAAGGAACTCGAATAACTTGCAACAGTTACATACAAGCAAAGACTGGTTTTTTTATTCAGCTGTGTGCTTTCCTGGTTCATCTGTGAATGGTTTGTCACAGAAGAGTCTACGACTGAAATTTTACGTAGATACAGAAGTATCCTTCTGAGACCGTAATTGCAATAAGAACTGAGAATTCAGACACTGGTTTAACTCCATGGACGAATTTGATACAAAAGAACCAAGGTTCAATATTGCCGTTGATTCTGATCACAAGGCGACAGAGTTCAAATTGTTTTCAGCATCTCCGCCGCACATGCGTGCTTTCCACCTTGCATGGATTTCTCTCTTCTCATGCTTCTTCTCCACATTTGCAACACCTCCCCTCCTCCCTATCATTCGCGATAACCTCAATCTCACAGACACTGATATCAGCAATGCGGGAATTGCATCGGTCACGGGCGCCATCTTCTCCCGCCTGGCAATGGGAGCTGCCTGTGATATCGTCGGGCCCCGTGTTGCCTCTGCCTCTGTATCTCTTATCATCGCGCCTTTTGTCTTTGCTACCTCAATGGTCTCCTCCCCTGTGGGATTTGTGGCCTTTCGTTTCCTTGTTGGACTATCGATTGCTAATTTTGTTGCCAACCAATTCTGGATGAGCTCCATGTTCTCCTCCAATGTCGTTGGCATTGCCAATGGTGTTGCAGCAGGATGGGCCAATGTTGGCAGTGGTGCAGCCCAGCTCCTTATGCCACTCATCTACTCTTTTATATGCCATACTGGAGTGCCATCATTCACCGCGTGGCGAGTTGCTTTCTTCATCCCTGCTTTGCTACAAGCCTTAACTGCAATTGCAGTGTTGGCCTTTGGCCAAGACTTGCCAGATGGGAACTTCCAAAGGCTACAGAATTCAGGAACGAAGCATAAATATGGATTGTACACAGTAGTCTTGCATGGGCTCAAGAATTACAGAGGTTGGATATTGGGCTTGATCTATGGCTTCTGTTTCGGTGTCGAATTGACAGTCGATAACATTATTGCAGAGTACTTTTACGATCGATTCAATCTGAAAATTCAAATTGCTGGAGTTATAGCTGCAAGCTTTGGCTTTGCAAATTTCATTTCCAGGCCGGCTGGCGGGGTGATCTCTGACATGATGGGAAGGAGATTTGGGATAAGGGGGAGGTTGTGGAGCTTGTGGTTGGTGCATAGCT
This sequence comes from Sextonia rubra, assembly GCA_037013555.1. NCBI lineage: Eukaryota > Viridiplantae > Streptophyta > Magnoliopsida > Laurales > Lauraceae > Sextonia > Sextonia rubra. The sequence goes on along the minus strand of JASUAD010000007.1, from coordinate 7,336,646 downwards.
CCGCCGGACTTCTTTGTGTACTTCTTGGACGGGTGAATTCGCTTGCTGTCTCTGTTGTTGTCATGGTTGCCTTCTCCTTTTTTGTTCAAGCAGCATCAGGACTAACATTCGGCGTTGTTCCATTCATTTCAAGAAGGTAAGAATCAAATTAATCAACTTTTTTTTTATGTTTGCTAATTAATTAAATGTGGAAATTAGAGTCAATATAAGATCTAATCTATATAGAGTTAGACCTTCTTTGTTTCTCTACTCCTATTCCGACAGAGCCATCCAAAATAGAACCTTAAAAAAAAGCAGTAAAAAAGAGGTCAAAACTCTCATTTTCACGAGGCCATAATGGGGGCATTTCATTTTAAAAGGATTTATCTCTACTTCTCTAGAGCGGGTAAAGGGTAGAATCGTGTGTCGGACTCTCTTATTTTTTAAATCTCTACCTGTTTTACACATTTATATAAATAGAGGTTGAAAATAAAGATGCCAACCATGGGCTTATAGTTTGGTTAAAACCATACTTGTGTCCCTGCTTGAAGCCCAAAGTCAATACTAATTGAGTTGATATTAGGAATTTGAACTACACTCGTAAATGTATGGCTCTTGAGTGTTTTGTCTAGACCACAAGCACATCAAGGTTGACCCATGTTACCATTGATTAAAAAAAAGCTACTAAATGGGGCTGCTCTAAAGTTCGCAAAAAGCAATGAAGTAGTGGAGCTAGTCTTTGTTGTTTATGAAATACACACCACCAACATTGTACCTTGCGAATTGGGATACAGAGTACCCAACTCAGTCAAGAAGCTTCATTTTGGCTTCTGTTTAAGGGCCTCACTAGATTGGAAGAGTTTGAGCACTTCATGTTGGGAATTCTCCCAAATGCTGACTCGGAAAAGGTCCTTAAATGCTTCCATAAAAGGCAGGTTTGGGAATTTAGGATTTAAAGAATTTGATTGGAATAAAAGACCATTTCAAACCACGAGCATTTGAGCTTCTCCCCATCAGAAGTAGAATTCAGAGACTACCCATTATGAAATTCCTGACAAGAGGAATTTGCATCATAAATGCTTGTAACCAACTAGGCCTTGAAGCTGTTTTTCGATCTACTCTATTATGCCTGTAGTTTCAATCATTTGAAACAAGAAATGTATCGAAGAGTGGGCTTCACCCAATGGGAAATTTTGAAAAGTATTTTCGTTGCCTCTACTAATATCTAAGGTTTTGACAGCAATAGTTATCTGAGGAAATTTAATATGATATCAAAGCCAGCTGGTCATCAGTTTGAATCCCATGAGGAATGACTTGACACTAAAAAAAAATGCATGTCGCCAAAAGTGCACTGACCGGATTTCACTTGAGGGAGAGTATTGAAGAGTAGGCTCTACCTAATAAGGAATGCTGAAAAGTATTTTGGCTACCTCTACTAACACCTTAAAGTTTTGATAGCAATGGTTAGTGAAGGAAATTCAATGAATTAAACCTTATACCATCATGTGTACTTGAGGGATACTAGAAATAACATTAGGTTGGACACTTTTTTTAACCATAATCACCCCATATAAGTACCATCTCTATGTAATGGTAATGGTTCATCGAAAGAAAGGTAGAAAAACAGTTCCTCAATAGGTGAACTGGGCTAGTAAAATCCATTGAGTTCTTGAAAAACTAGATTGAGAACATTCATAAGATGAATATAAACTTTTTCTAACTTGGTCACGTGGACTTGGGTCCTCATCAATTTGCAAACTAATGCAAGATGAAATAAACTGCGTCAACTCATGCTTTATGCATTCTTCTTTTTTCTTCTTTCGATTCTGTTATAGATGATAGTTAGCATTGATGACATTCTACTCACATGACAGGGCTTTGGGGGTGATATCTGGGATGACAGGAAGTGGTGGTGCTGTGGGTGCAATGGTGACCCAACTACTGTTCTTTTCAGGATCCACATACTCAAAGGAAACAGGAATCACTCTCATGGGAATCATGATGATTTTCTGTGCTCTCTCGGTTGGATTAATACACTTCCCACAATGGGGAGGAATGCTACGTGGCCCATCAACTGGCTTAATCTATAGTCAAGACGATTACTACTTGCTTGAATGAAGTAGAGGGGAAGAAGACATGTTCTAGTCAAACTAGAGGGGAAGCATTCTCATGAGTAAAGAGAAGCGAATGCTCAGGCTACCGGTTCTCTTGGATGAAGTGTACACATCTCAGGTTACTTATCTAATTTCCTTCAAATCTTGTGTAAAAATGATCACCTGGTTATCATTTAGGTCCCTCCTCATCCTCTAGTGTAAAAATGAAAGTGTTGTAGGGAATATCGTTAGTCTTAGTCTCTTATTGTATACTTGTATTTACACAAAATCGGAGGGTTCTTTTTGTAATTATCAAAGAGTGATATTAAATAAAATAGTGTGTTGTATAACCTAGTGAAGATACTGTTCCTAATTGAAATTGTTGTGGAAGGTTTGGATAATTGCCATGAGTCCACTACAACGCTTTGGACCAATCTACGCAAGGATGAAATTGCATATTGGCTAGGAGGTTAGAAGAGATCTACTAGAAATTTCTCTCAATCACTCCCTTTTGTCCACAAGCTTAGAGATGAATGCCTGATTAATGATCCAATGGATGGATGAACTGAATCTCAAGAATATAGAATAGTTCCTCCCCTTTTTGGCTTTTCTCAGAAATATTTTTAAAGGTTTTTTTTTTTTTGTTTTTGGTTTGGGGGGGGTGGGGTTTGAAGTGTATGTAGGTGTTTTGAAGTGTATGTGATTTCTAGATTACAAATAATCAGACAATGTGTATACGTAGTAGAAATTAAAACAATCAAACTTAAGTACACACCATAAGAAAGCACAAGATTTTTAACATGAAAAACTCTAACGGGTAAGAAATCATAAATCCAACAAATATTAACTATTAAGCAATAACAAACAGTTATAAGATATACTTACACCCTTTTCGCACCTTAAGGACTGAGTTTTTCTTACGCAACTCCTTCTGCCGCGACTTTCCTTCGCCAGAGACTCCTCTTCGCTAGAACAGCTCACACCTTGATTAATCAAGATAGCCTCAAAACTTTTACAAGAGTTGTAGAAGCAATAGCTTTCTAGAACAAAACTTCAACAGTTCAACTCTCCAATATAAGCTCTTGAGAAATGAACCACCAATGTGAAATCTCAACTTAGATAATGGAGATTGATGCACTAGGGTTGAGAGAAACACCCTTTAAATAGCCCACCATCTGTGCCTTAGGGTTAGAGTTCATATAGGAATAAAAAAAGGCAACTCTAACACAAAAAAGAAAGGTTTTTGCGCAAGCTGGTGGGATTTGTTCCGTTAAGTGCTTGAGATGATGGCATTTTTGTAAATATTTTAAAAACTTTCTGAAGCCATAACTTTGACATTTTAGCTTCGATTGATGCAATTTTATAACCTACGGATATCTACTAAAAAAAGGCTTTTCAATGGTACGTAGATTGCCACGATCCAACAACTGGTTTGAGAGATATAACCATTTTTCTCTAAACACTTCCATTCAAGCGGCCCGATAAAGTACACTATAGCCTAATTTAAAAAATATAAAATTACAACTCAATTAGACCCCAAGTTTTGTCCAACTCATGAATTTGCCTACATACCAAAATCCATTCACCTTTTCAACCACTCTATAGCACATCAATTCTTGAAGAAGAAGATAAGGATATTTACTTTTGAACTGAGTTTTGGGTCAACTAATCTCAGTTGGAATTTTTTTGTTTTTGTAAGGGTATTTAGTTTTTCAAATATAGATTTCCTTAATTAATGTCTCCTTTTGTTTTCAAATATGATTTAAATAAAATATTTATAATAATATTAAAAAATAGAAAAGGCCTCGTTTAGGATTGTCACTTTAGGCCTCAACTTGTCTCGAGCTCGCCCGGACTATATGGGGTCAATCAGGTGGGTTGAGTTGGGTTTCGGCCGGTCAACCCAAGCCACTCACCCTGTCTGTATCTGAGTAGGCCAACTTGTGACCCATCCCAATTTAAAACTGGATAAACTAAACTCAAGCAACACCCAAATTGCAATTCTATACCAATGAGCAAATCGGGTTAGTCAAACCAAACCCTACACCCGAATCCAACAAGAACCGAATAAAAAAAGAGGACCAACCAGAATTTCAACTTTTGATTTGGCTGTGACATTAGGTAGCGTTTGGTTCGCTGTAATGAAGGCTGGAATGGAATGGCCATTCCATTGGAATGACCATTCCCACGTTTGGTTCGTGAAAAAACGGCGGAATGACCATTACTTCAGGAATCACCATTCCTTTATACAAGGGAATCACCATTCCACCGGGGGGGCGGAGGAATGGCCATTCCATTCCTTTCCCAATTTTATTTTTGACGAATTTTATTTGAAAAAGCTAAATTTATTAATTTTTTAATATTTTAATAAAATATAAATAAATATTATTATATAAATCATAAAATAAACATAGTTGAAATTAAATTTAAAATATCAAAATTTTAAGAATAAAATTATATACAATGTTTGGTCACATAAAAAAATTAAATTTTATTTGAAAAAGCTAAATTTATTAATTTATTAATTTTTTAATAAAATATAAATAAATATTATTATATAAATCATAAAATAAACATAGTTGAAATTAAATTTAAAATATCAAAATTTTAAGAATAAAATTAAATACAATGTTTGGTCACATAAAAAATTAAATTTTATTTGAAAAAGCTAAATTTATTAATTTTTTAATATTTTAATAAAATATAAATAAATATTATTATATAAATCATAAAATAAACATAGTTGAAATTAAATTTAAAATATCAAAATTTTAAGAATAAAATTATATACAATGTTTGGTCACATAAAAAAATTAAATTTTATTTGAAAAAGCTAAATTTATTAATTTTTTAATATTTTAATAAAATATAAATAAATATGATTATATAAATCATAAAATAAACATAGTTGAAATTAAATTTAAAATATCAAAATTTTAAGAATAAAATTAAATACAATGTTTGGTCACATAAAAAAATTAAATTTTATTTGAAAAAGCTAAATTTATTAATTTTTTAATATTTTAATAAAATATAAATAAATATTATTATATAAATCATAAAATAAACATAGTTGAAATTAAATTTAAAATACCAAAATTTTAAGAATAAAATTAAATACAATGTTTGGTCACATAAAAAAATTAAATTTTATTTTAAAAAGCTAAATTTATTAATTTTTTAATATTTTAATAAAATATAAATTTTATATAAATTTTATATTTGGTCAGTTTAATATAAATTTTATTCCATTCCTAGTATCATTCCATCATACCAAACACAGGAATCGGAATGAGAGTCCTATTACTGGAATGATTCCTCTGTCTAACCAAACGTTGGAATAAGAATTACCATTCCTGCCTCATTCCATTTCAGGCTCATTCCAGCCTCCATTCCATTCCTCCCAGCAATCATTCCAGCGAACCAAACGCTACCTTAGGGTTCAGGTTGGCCGACCCCAGTTGCAGCCTAATATTTTCTGGTCTACATGCGTGCACGCAAGTATGTCTGCAAGGACCCTTCAAAAAACGGTGGGTGGAAGCTAGACATCGGAAGGGTCTGCTTCCAATGTCTCCATCTACTGGCTATTCATGTTCTTCTCTTATTGAATTATTTATGCAGTTACACAGTGACATAACAAAGAAGAATGCTAATACAATACGCATCAAATCTCATGTTAAATGGGCCACACAATATCAATACATAAAACCCATGGTCCAAAAATGCCAACTTTCCGCCGTCTTCCCCATTTTTTACCAACTTTTTCCACAATTGACGTTTTCAACCCGATTGAGAAATGCATCTGATGTTGACCTGGACAAACCCAATTTGGCTCCTTGTAATCCCACCTGCTGCAGCTTTATAAATCTGGATTCATATTCACAGATCGAACCCTATTAGTAGTGGGCAGGTTTGGGCTGGATCCATGTTACTTGTAGCTCACGGACCCAACACGAGCGGGTCCCATGAATGGGAAAAGCCCAAACATGAAAGAAATCGAATTTTGCATTTGATTGAAAAAGTTGGAGTGGGGCCCATCAAAGATTGACTGGTTCCCCTTCCCATGGAATGGACCCCACAGTTCGACGATCTCGGTGACGTCTTTGATCACTGAATCGTTTTTGAGCAGTAGTTTATGGTCCCCAAAAGATGGATATATTGGAATCGCTGGACTGCTGTTGTTTTCATGGTTTACCCACGTCCGCGGAAGCCCAGCTTTGGACAGCTTGTCCAAATACAATGATCAGTTTCACTGGGCCCACCACCGTTAGATTCATCACAATTCACAGGATTTCATTTGATGGTCACCTTGCTGATTTGAGCAAAATTATATATATATATATATATATATATTACCCTTTCAATTTTTCATCCGCTCAACCTTTACACTTTTGACCTTCGGCCGTGGGATAGCCGAGTTTGATAAATGAGAATTATGGCATTCAACAGTTTGGCTTTTCCGGAGTGTTTTTTTTTTTTTTTCATCTCTCTTTTCATTCTACATTTTACACCCTCCAAATACTTTAAGAAAGGCCTCATGAGTGATAATAAACACGAAAAAGATTGTCTTCAATAAACACCCAAAAAGAGGGAAAAGACCTCAAAGGGAAAACTCAATCTTTCTATAATGCTAATATAATGGTAAAACAAATCCTAAAATCAAAAACTCCTTTCAAATTCTAATGACAACTCATATGAAAAAGAAATAATGAAACAAAAATCCTACACTCCTATTTTATCCTACATGTGAACCACAGGCCTGGCTGCATTGGTCCACCGACCTTACATCAACTAAGAGTGGTTCTTCCTGGAGGAAGAGTAAGAACCAGAAGAGTTCTCCTTCGATTTGATTTTGTGAACCTCAAGACTGTAAAAGAAACATTGAGAACATTCAACATTCGGTCATAGGTTCATCAAAAGCTCAGTGCCTATGTAACTCAGATCCAGCAATTGATAAAAAAAAAATCATAACTTTCTTTTAAGGTCCATTTCTTTGTATGGAAATGAATTCATAGGATTTATAAGATAATGTTTCTCCTCATAGTGGCTAAATTTGAATAAACAAAGATGAGAATCTATGATTTGCTATCATACAATTTCCTCTTTCATGGATAATGAAAACCCAACCATCACCCAAATCAAATTTATAAAAAGCGAGGTTCTCATCTATACCTCCACCTTTATCTCTCCTCTTTAATATTCCTTATCCGGAACCCTAAAAAAGCCATGGATTTTTAGGAATTCAATTCTGTACAAATAAATGTACCCTTAATTTAGTTTGTTATTTGTTATGCCCCTTATAAATGTTCTGCTTTTTCAATTTTTTTTCTCAATTCTTTAGTTGTAGCTTGGTTGATTAGGGACATATCTATGTGTTAAGAGTGCACAAGTTCGAAATTTTGTATTAAAAAATAAAAAGGGGAATTTTGAGGAGTACAAGTTGGTCTAGCCTGCCCATCTTTTTGTGCGGATTTAAGCCCAGTCAATCAAGTTTCGGCCCATAGGTCTAGACTTCTGCATGCATTTTTCAGGCCCATTGATAAATGGGCTGGACCTGGCCCAACTTCTGACAGACGATAGTTGCGTTCACGTATGGCTCTTAAGATCTAGGCCCATATTATCACACGGGGCTTAAATTTAAATACCTGGCTCAATCCACTAACAAGTTTTCATTTCTATTTGCACTATATTTGTAAGGTAGGTGGGGCTGTGAAATAGAGTTCGATCTATTGGTGAACATAAGCTAAGGCATACCCCGGTAGAAACAGGGCCCATAGTCCATTCAACAGCAGACACTGAGGGCCAATTTCTTTTTTAGAATTCCTGGAATTTGAGTTGATGGAATTCTAAAATGCTGTTAAACTTTTGCATTGTTGAATTCCTTGTTTCTTTCATATTTGAATACTTGCCTGAGAATTTCATGCAACTTAATTCTACAAATTCCATGTTTCATAACTACTTGACTTTCTAAGTGAAATTTTACAGATTTTTTCATTGTTTGTCTATATATATATAAGACTAAAATGGTTATGAATGTAATATTTTACTAGCCTAATATGCCGTGTGAAGCACGAGCATATCTATGTACATTGTTTTACTTTAAATTAACTATTTATTAAAAATTTATAAAATGAGTATATTATGACCAAGTTCATTATATTAAAGGTGTTATGAATTTATTATGGTAAGCCAAAATCATATTTATGCATGATTTATGAATGATGGCACGACTATTTAAGATAGATCTTTAATATTTTCTCTTACATTCATAAATATATGTTCAGATATTTTTGGAATAATGAGACAACAATTAATTTCTTAGATTCCTGAGATAATTATTGAGATGTTGGGAAAAGACTGGGGGTGTTTGGAAAGTATATATTTTAAAAGATTTTGTTATTTTATATCCTAGTCTAAAATATTATCTAGACGCCCAAAAATAGCTGTTTGGGTATCTTAGAAGATATTCTACAATATCTCATTTTCTTGTAAAAACCTTCATATTGAAATATTCAAGTTTATGCTGTATAAAACAATCTTGAAGGTATATTGAGATGTATATAAATTTCCAAACACTATAAGTGAAATAATATTATAATATGATACAATTTTATTATGTGATAATGAAATCTTACATTATTCAAATCTAATGATATTATATTATGCATTTATCTAATAACCCTTGTAATAATTTTATATAAAAGTCATTTATAAATAAAAAAGTTAAAATAACATGGTAATGCAAATACAAATTCACATGTGCCGATGGTGTCAGTGGAGTACATGGTAATGATGGGGACTCAAGATGGTGCTCATTGGTGGCTAAATACCAACAAACATGCACTAACACTATTATGTGAATTCCATTTTTTTTTCTTTGAATGGTATCCACTGAATACTATGACCCCACGCTTGATGGAATCTTCCTCCACCAACCAGCCCTATGATTAAGGCAATTTTGTGCAGAGGCACAATGAGGAATACTAGTTCTAACCACACCCATCTGATGCACCTCACCATGGTCGACTATATCTGCACAATGATTCCATCAAATCCAATGATGCTCACCAATCTAGGGTTTCATCAAAGCCCAACAAAATCACAACTCAACAATAATCACAACAACATCGACGAAGTCTAATCGTGTTTATGTATGAGTGATAGAGAAGAGAATCGCGGGTAACTTTCCATTCAATCAAAAACCCACAAAAACCCATTTTCTTCATTTCAATAAAAAACACTACAAAAAGAAAACATGGAGAAAAAAATGAATCAGATCTATAAATTGAGTGCCGAAAAAGGTGATTGAACCTGATTTTTGCATTGTCTTGTAAATGAAAGAATGACATTCATTGGTTGGGGAAAGCTGGAGTTGCACCAATGCCTCTCGAAATTTTCTAGACTTGCAAAGAAAGACTCTTAGAATGCCTGAATTTACTCCTAGAATGCCTGAATTGGTAAATGCTAAAGTTAAGGCTAACATTTGGGAGTGGAGTTGAATTTCAAAATGCTTCTTGCCTCAAATGCTGGAAATTTTAGTAGATGAATGTGGAATTTCTGACTCCTAAATTCCTGTCAAAAATTTTGGTAAAGAAACGTGCGACAAAGATTAGTTTTCTTTTTTTTTTTTTTTTTGTGAAAATCCAGCACATATCAGGCCAGCCCGGGCTGGGCTGGTGCAACCCTATGCTTTCATGGTAGGCCCAACATGATTGAAAGACCTCATCCTACCGACCTAGGAAACAAACAAAAGTAGGGGTACCCCACATCAGTTCTCTTCAATACTCAACAGACAAATACCAAAATCCATCAATTTCAAAGTTCAAATCAAACATCTTCTGCCTCCATACGCAATGCCTGACCGCTTGAGGATTCCTACTCAACCTATGCCTTTTGGCCTTTTGTCCTCATTCACGAAAGCTCAAGTCAGCATCTTTAATTTGCTTCAAGCCATAAGCCTTTTAACTAGGATCGGTTAAAGCCAAGAAAACATGTAAAAGTTTTACATGCAAACAAATCAGGCATTGTAACTACATGAGAACTTTGAGTTGAGCAACACATGGCAGGAAGAAATTAAATGTAAAGAATGGAGAAGATGATAATGAAGTCTTCAAATTTTACTAAAAAGATACAAGAAATTTTCAAAATTTTAGAATGAAATTGATGGTTTCTCAGGAACGGACTCGAAATTAATGAATGTCTAAAGTATACGAAAATTAAACCATCAAATTTTTACAAGAGAAGAGAGAATCTCACACATTTGATAGTAATGTTGATAGATTCTGCACGTCAGCTAGTAGCCCAATTGGTGAAGCACCCTTTTTCCATAGAAACAAATAGAGATCAATTTCTAGCTATATCTAGTTAATGCCATGATGGTAAAAACTTGGGTGAGTCAGTGTGTATGAATTGAGTGTACAAGTGTGAGTTCTTACCTATAAAAAAATGTTGATAGATACAACTTAGAGGACTTCAACATAGCCAAAAACTTCATTCATGGAGAATTTCCTATTCTCTAAAGACACGATCAGACGTTAGAGTATGAAATTCCCAATATTTGACAATTATTATCAGAAATACCTCTAAAGAAATAGGCGCCCATAACTGCACGAGGCTGTAAGACAATTATTGTTTTTGTTCCTATTAATATAAAGTCGCAGAACTTAATTTAACCGTGTTTGTTTCATGTTAACAAAAAGTTGCAGCAGTTATTTCACAACCTTTCAACTCATCTATCAGAGAGTTGTGATTCTTTCTTCCAGGGAATATCTGGGGATGGTAATTCATTTGCAACTAGTCCCTGAAAGAGTTGCAGATTCTCTCTTCCAGGCACATCTGGGGGAAATAGTATATCTAAACTGGAACTATCATCAGACACAAGGTCAGGGCCAAACAAGCCACAGGTACAATAGTCAAGGCCAGAGTTTATGGCTACCACAGCTCTTTGCCACCTTCATACGTATCTTCAAATGCCCGTCCATCTTTCAGCCACACATACCACTAAAGCTATATAAGAAACGTCACCACTTGTTTAAAGCCAACTGTCTCTTCCATTGGTTCCCTCCCATTTTAAAAAGTTCACTTCAGGCTCTCTCGGGGTACTTTCAACATTTCAACCAATGCCATGCTTTCTCAGTGAGAGAAACCGTGAGCAATATCACTTTTTTGTACATTTCCGTCTTTTTTGAACTTTTGTCCAACCATACAACACAAGATCTTTCAACCAAAACATGGCCTGCCCAACAAGAGAAAATCACATACAATGTATAAGGTTCATGCAACTTCAATCTCTTACACACAAATAGCTCATCTTCTGTTCTCTGATTTGAGATATGTAGCGATCTTTCTACCAGAAGAAAAAGGCGTTACTGAAAGAAGGAACTCGAATAACTTGCAATAGTTACATACAATCAAAGACTGCTTTTTTATTCAACTGTGTGCTTTCCTGTTTCATCTGTGAATGGTTTGTCACAAAAGAGTCTACGATTGAAATTTTACGTAGATACAGAAGTACCCTTCTGAGACCGTAACCGCAACAAGAACTGAGAATTCAGACACTGGTTTAACTCCATGGACGAATTTGATACAAAAGAACCAAGGTTCTATAATGCCGTTGATTTTGATCACAAGGCGACAGCTCAAATTGTTTTCAGCATCTCCGCCGCACATGCATGCTTTCCACCTTGCATGGATTTCTCTCTTCTCAAGCTTCTTCTCCACATTTGCAACACCTCCCGTCCTCCCTATCATTCGCGATAGCCTCAATCTCACAGACACTGATATCAGCAATGCAGGAATTGCATCGATCTCTGGCGCCATCTTCTCCCGCCTGGAAATGGGAGTTGCCTGTGATATCTTCGGGCCCCGTCTTGCCTCCGCCTCTGTATCTCTTATCATCGCGCCTTTTGTCTTTGCTACCTCAATGGTCTCCTCCCCTGTGGGATTTGTCGCCTTTCGTTTCCTTGTTGGACTATCGATTGCTAATTTTGTTGCCAACCAATTCTGAATGAGCTCCATGTCGTCGGCATTGCCAAATGGTGTTGCAGCAGGATGGGCCAATGTTGGCAGTGGTGCTGCCCAGCTCCTTACGCCACTCAACAACTCTTTTATATGCCAAACTGGAGTGCCATCATTCACAGCGTGGCGAGTTGCTTTCTTCATCCCTGCTTTGCTACAAGCCTTAAATGCAATTGCAGTGTTGGCCTTTGGCCAAGACTTGCCTGATGGGAACTTCCAAAGGCTTTAGAATTCAGGAAAGAAGCATAAATATGGATTGTACAAAGTAGTCTTGCATGGGCTCAAGAATTACAGAGGTTGAATTTTGGGCTTGATCTGCGGCTTCTGTTTCGGTGTCGAATTGACAGTCGATAACATTATTGCAGAGTCCTTTTACGATCGATTCAATCTGAAAATTCAAATTTCTGGAGTTATAGCTGCAAGCTTTGGCTTTGCAAATTTCATTTCTAGGCCGGCTGGCGGGTTGATCTCGGACATGATGGAGAGGAGATTTGGGATGAGGGGGAGGTTGTGGAGCTTGTGGTTGGTGCATAGCTCCACGGGACTTCTTTGTGTTGTTCTTGGACGGGTGAATTCGCTTGTTGTCTTTGTCGTTGTCATGGTAGCATTCTCCTTTTTGGTTCAAGCAGCATCAGGACAAACATTCGAAATTGTTCCATTCATTTCAAGAAGCTAAGAACCAAACTAATAACCTTTTTTTTGTGTATGTTAATTAATCAAATGTGGAAATTAGAGTTAATATAAGATCTAATTTATAAAGAGTTAGGTCTTCTTTGGTATTTCTACTCCTATTTTGAAAGAGCCATCCAAAATAGATTCATTAAAAAAAAAAGAGCCATAAAAAAGAGGTCAAAACTCTTTTTTCATGAGGCCATAATTAGAGCATTTCATTTTAAAAGGATTTGCCTCTACTTCTTTAAAGTGGGTGGAGGGTAAAATCGTATGTCTAGCTCTCTTATTTTTCTAACCTCTAACAAGTAGAGGTTAGAAATAAAAATGCCAAACATGGGCTTATAGTCTGGTTAAAACTATACTTGTGTCCCTGCTTGGAAGATAGTGAAGCCGAAAGTCTATACTAATTGAGTTGATATTAGGAAACTGAACTACACTTGTAAATATATGGCTCTTGAGTGTTTTGTCTAGACCACAAGCGCATCAAGGTTGACCCATGTTAACATTGATCAAAATAAAGCTACTAAATGGGGCTGCTCTCAAGTTCGCAAAAAGCAATTAAGTCCCAATAGTTGTGGAGCTAGTCTTTGTTGTTTTTGAAATACACACCACCAACACTGTATCTAGGGATACCGAGTACCCAACTCAGTCAAGGAGCGTCATCTTGGTTTCTGTTTAAGGGCCTCCCTAGATTGGGAGAGTTTGGGCACTTACATGTTGGGAATTCTCCCAAATGCTGACTCGGAAAGGTTCCTTAAATGCTTCCATAAAAAGCAGGTTGGGGAATTTAGTATGTCAAGAATTTGATTGGAATAAAAGACCATTTCAAACCACTAGCATTTGAACTTCTCCCCATCAAAAGTAGAATTCAGAGACTACCCATTATGGAATTCGTGACGAGGAATTTGCATCATAAATGCTTGTAACGACTAGGCCTTAGAAGTTGTGTTTCGATCTACTCTGTTGAATCATTTGGAAATGGATCCTTATACGATCATGTGTACTTGAGGGATACTAGAAATAACATTCGGTAGGACATTTCTTTTTAGCATGACCACCCCAGATAAGTGCCATCTGTATGTAATGGTAATGGTGTCAAGTCCTGAATTTTTATATTGGGTCATACCGGTTTGACGGGTTTGAGTTGGGTTAAGAGGGTCAAATAGATCGGTTTAACACAATTGGGCCTGAGTTAATGGACCATTTTTGTGCCATAGGACTCTTTTTGAAATTTCTTAAAACCCACTTGAAAGCAGGAGATCCTTCTTTGTAATTTAGAAAAAACCCCCTCTTTTATATAAACTCTACTCTTAGGGTTTTTTCTCATTCTTCCATCTTCTTCCTCTCTTCTGCAACCAAACCCTAGAGGCTATCTAAGTGGGAAACTAAGGTGGCTCTTCCAAGCTTTGATCTTCAGATCTACTTTGGCTTCAAAATCCAGGCAAGTGGATAGTTGAAACAATGGTTTTTGGTGTTTGCAATATGTTTTAGTTGCTTATTGATTTACATACTTTGTGCATGACTTTTTTTTGTTGGGTTAATGGCTATTGGGGGGATAGTGTGATTTGGTTTTTCTTCCAAAACTTGTAGATTAATGTTTTTGTAAAAAAAAAAAAAAAAAATCTATGACACTGCCGCCTGGCAGCAGGCCAGGCGGGCTGGGCCCGCCTGGCTGGCTGGGCCCGGCCTGGCTGGCCTGGGCCCGGGTCAGAATGGGCCCGTCAGCCCATTCTTTTCAAAAAATATATATATATAATTAAATATATATATTTGTACATAATATTACTAAATAAATAATTAGGTTAGGATATTCTTATAAAGGATTAAAGGGTTAAGTTTTGAATAATGGTTTAGTATTTTAATGGAAATTAGGTTTTATTAAATTAATTTTAATTTGATGTTATTAGAAATGTATTTTGGATTATTTATAAACTTAATTGAGAATTATTAAATTTTGATTAGTGTTCATTTAGGTTGATTGAAATAAAATAAAAATGTATTTAGTAGCGATTAAACCGTAAATAGAATATATTTATAATTTAAAATTTGGAATCTTAATTGAGTTAGATTTCAAATTGGGATCCGAAATTTGTACCTTCTGTTTTGCATAAAATGATAATGTGAATTTGTACACAACAATGATATTAAGGAATTAATTATTTTCTTTCCCCTTTTGAACGTAATTTGATTTAACTTTGGATTCAGAAATTGAACATCTTTTACCTAATTTGTAAAACACACTAATTATATATAATTGGATTAGATGAATTATGTCTTTTAGGAATGTTAGTTGAATGTTCACATGAGAATTAGACTAGATGCAGAATGGGAATGTGAGGTTCGGGATGCACCACATGATAGGCACCAAAAGTAGTATATCGGCATCGTGGACTCATATTTCTATTGTGATAGAGAGTTAGTTCTCATGTGCATATTTATCTAACTTGACCGTTGGTGGATTAGTGCTTACCCTCAATAATTTGAATTGACACACGTTCATAATACACTTTTAAATTTAAGTACTCAAAATGGTATTGGATTGAATGTTGGGATTAAGGGTTTCATATCATGGTTCATTTTGCATCTGTATACGTATGTATTTGTAAGTATGTATATTTTTATATATATATCTGACCAACTGCAGTTCGGAGGTGGACGTACGCCATCGGGTCAGCGTGTACTGTGGATAATAGTATGCAGCTGTGCCTTCTGTTATTATTTGCGGGATTACCCGTTTCTGTTATTATTTGCGGGATTACCCATTTCTGTTATTATTTGCGGGATTAACCGTTTCTGTTATTATCTGCGGGATTACCCGTTTCTGTTATTATTTGCGAGATTACCCGTTTCTGTTATCTATATGCGGGATTTACCCGTTTCTGTATATTTATCTGCGGGGATACCCGTTTCTGTGCATTCATGCCATTGGGGTTTGCATCCGATTTATTTTGGTTCATGATGAATACATCATTTAATTCAGTTGATTAATCCATTGTTGCAGCTTACCCTCTTGCCAGATTATGTCAATCTGACCCACTACTTTTGGTGTCTAGGTTCCGTTACTGGTGCCGAACCGGAGGGTCAGGCTACGCAGGAAATTCCGCCAGATGGCGGAGTTGTTGAGTGGAGCACCGATGACATCACCTGAGGTGTCCCAGTGCGGTGCAGAGTTCGAAAACTTAGATTATGTAATAAGGCTATTTTTGGGCCATTAATTTATTTAATTAAAATTTTTTGTTTTGAAATTACAACTTTAATTGTTATGCTTCGAAGCACTTGACCTTGATTTTATTATTAATGAGATTTGTTATATGGTTGTTATGTGATATCCGTCTGCGATGAGTATGGATTTTTGTTCCGCGTGTGATTATGGTTGCTTGATCACCAAGCATAGCCTCACGAAGGACTTCGATCCACCCGGAATTGGGGCTCGTATTGATTATGTTAAAAAAATTTTAATTAGCCCCAATTCTCACACCCCTGGAACCGGGTTTGGATCCGGCCCAGTTTTGGGGGCGTGACAAATGGTTCATCGAAGGAAAGGTATAAAAACAGTCCCTCATTAGGTAAACTGGGCTTACAAAATTCATTGAGTTCTTGAAGAACTAGATTGATAACATTCATGAGATAAAAATATTGGTCACGTGGACTTGGGTCCTCATCTACTATGCAAACTAATGAAAGATTAATTAAACCTTGCCAACTCATGCTTTACGCATTCTTCTTTTTTATTCTTTCAATTCTGTTATAAATGATAGTTGGCATTGATGACACTCTACTCACATGAAATTTCATCAACTTCGGTCACTTGGAAGTAGGACTTCGGTCAATAACCCCAAGGTTTCGAGGTCACAAACCTAAAGTGGACATGTTTTGTTAGACTTTGGGTCAAGCGACATCCATTTAACTTGAAATTTTATAGAGCTACTTTGAATATAATTTGAGCTTTCTTCTGGAGTTTCAGCTGATTCTAACATGTAGAAGTATCAGTTGTCACAAGAACCCCAAGGAGCTGGCATACAGTCACTAAAGTGTGAGTTTGAGCTGAAACGAAGTCCAAATGATTTGAAACTTTCAACCATCATTCCTAAGCATGCGCTAGAGTTATCATGTGATTTTCAACTACTTTGGTAATCCAGAAGCTTGAATATGTTCAGTGACCCCTAAGTGTTGAGTCAATAAATCCTGAATTTGGTGTTTGGTAAGTTGAGCGACTAACTAATGTCCACTAGCTTTGAAATTTGAACTACTGCACTCTAAGCTCATTTGAAGTCTTCTAAGTGAGTTGCATTAGCCCTGAACATCTAGCTGTAGCATTTGACATGGCATTCCTCAATCTTATAGTTTATATGCCTTAGAGCTTGGAATTTGTTTGTGATATCTTCACTGCAATACTCGTGATGTTTCTGATTTTTTTTATGAGTTAATAACCATGTCATCCACCACCATCCCAAACTCATATTCTCAAACTATGCTACATGAATTTGGAATGAAGCTATGCAGGATAAATGCTATTCCGCACAATCATAATTGGGATGTTCTTCCGCGTCATCCCTCTATCAAGCCGATCGGATGCAAGTGGATTTACTCAATCAAACCTAAATCAAATGACACTTAGGGCCGGTATAAGGCACGTTTTGTAACTTTTAGAGATAGACAGGCATATGGAATTGACTATTATGAAAACATTCGCTTCTATAGCAAAAATGACTACTGTTATGACTATTCTTGTTGTTGCTACTTCTTAGTCCTGGCCTCTCTACCAGGTGGATGAAAAAAAACAAATTTCTATATGGTGATCTTAAATAAGATGTCTACATGGGACTTATACAAGGTGTCTCGAGGTACCTAAAAGGTAGTGTTGCAAAATTACGGTGATCCCTTTATGGACTTAAACAAGCTCCTCAAACATGGTTTAAAAAGTTTCAAGATGCCCTACCTCACTTGGATCATCATCCAAGTCCTTATAATCTTTCCATATTTCTACATCACGCTTCCAATAAAATTACTATTCTTGTTGTTTATGTTGTAGCATAATCATTACTGGCCCTAATGTTGATATGATTCATCAACTTCAAGCTTCTCTCCATGATTTTTTTTTCAAATGAAAGATCTTGGACCTTTTACCTATTTTTTAGGTTGCGAAGTTCATCAATCAGCTAAGGGAATAGTTTTCAACTAGCATAAATATACTCTTGATCTAATTAACAAGGCAGGATTTCAAAATTCCACTCCAGTCGACACCCCCACAGAGGTAAATGTCAAACTTCAGCAAGATGATGCTGATCCTATATTCCTAACCCTACTATATATCATCAATTGGTTGGTAGCTTGATTTATTTGACGATTACTAGCCTTGATATTCATATGCTGTTAATTTGGTAAGTCAATTCATGACTAATCATAAACGTCATCATTTGGTTGTTGTTCATCGAATCATTCTCTATCTTCATCGGATGCCAACTCGTGGACTATATTTCCCAATGAGTAGCTCCATTACACTAAAAGCGTATTGAAATGCTAATTGGGCGGATTGTCCAAATACTTACCATTCTACAACCAAATGGTGTATGTATCTCAGTGATAGCTTGATTTCCTAAAAATGTAAAACCAAGATAAAGTCTCGAAATCCTCTTCTAAAGCTAAGTATTGTGCTATGTCTTCTCGTTTAGAAAGTCTTTGGCTTTGCAGGTTACTTTCAGATATCGGCAGAGTTGAAGAAGTACTAAAAAAGCCCTTGTAAGTTTACTCAAGAAGAACCAAGTCAAAGCCATAGCCTTCTCTCGGTACATCACCATTTGACATCCCGAATCCAGAGACTTCATCATTTGACATTCCAGATCAAGAGACTTCATCAGGTACTCAAGTTTCTGATCTTTTTTGTTTAGATCTTCATATTGCATTAAGAAAAAGCCAATGTACTTGTCCTAACAAATATCCAACCATTAGATACCCAATACAAAATTTTGTGTCATATCACTATCTTCCACCTGCAAACAAATCTTTTTTATTACAGTTGTCCTCAGAGCGTATACCAAGATCGATTAGTGATTCATTGAAAAACCCAAAGTAAAAAGCAGCGATGCTTGAATAAAATAATGCTCTCGAGAGGAATAAAACATGGAAGATAGTTGATCTTCAAGATCATAAACAAATAGTAGGTTGTAAGTTGGTTTACACCATTAAATACAACTCAGATGGAACCATCCAAAGGTAATGAACACGATTAATAGCGAAAGGTTTTACACAATCTTATGAGGCGGGTTACTTTGAGACCATCTCTCCTATTGCTAAGTTGAATTTTGAAAGAGTCATCCTATCTATTACTACAACTTCCAATGGTCACTATACCATTTAGATGTCAAGAATGCATTCTTCCATGGTGATCTACAAGGAAAAGTTTACATGAAACTTCCTCTTGGTTTTGTTCTTTAAGGTCAAGTAAAAAAGGTGTGTCGTCTAAAAGAAGCACTTTATGGTTTGAAACAGTCTCCAAGGGTTTGGTTCAACAGATTTAGGCAAGGTTTAGTGAGACTTGGGTACAAAAGATATCAGTCAAATCATACTTTATTTATCAATAGGGTTGGTGAAAATGTTACTATTCTTATTGTCTATGTTGATGATATTATGTGGACATGTAATAGTGAAAAAGAAATAGGTCCTCAAGTAGTGTTTGAGCAAAGAGTTCGAAATTAAGGACCTTGGGGAATTAAATTATTTTCTTGGCATATAAGTGGAAAGGTCCAAGAATGGCTTTTCATATGCCAAAGAAAATACACTCTAGATCTACTGGATGAAACTGGAATGATTGGTGCTAAGTCAGCTGAGACACCTCTGGAGCAAAATCATGGGCTATATTCTGATAGTGGAGAGCTCCTAGATGATCCGAGAATATACCAATGACTGGTTGAAAGGTTGATATGCCTAACTATTACCCAACCTGATATTTGGTTTGTTTTTTAGTGTTTTGAGCCAACTCATGCATGCACCTCTCATAGAGCATCTAAAAGCAGTTGAATATTGAAGTACCTTAAAAGGGCTCCATGCTAAGGCATAATGTATTTAAGGCATGAAAATATAGATGTTAAGATCATTGAGATTTTCACTAATGTAGATTGGGCTGAATCTAAAACAAATCGAAGATCAACCACTGGATATTGTTTAGTGCACCTACGAAAGCAATCAATATCATCATACACATAAAGAAGAAGAAAACTATGCAATCATGATACATACAATTTTACGTTGTTCACCATAAAGGCTACTTCTACAAGTTATGAGCACCTTGCTCGATTTCACTATGAAGGATACCGGGCAATTCGTTACAAGGATTCTCTCTCTTTTAACACTTAGCTTCTCAATCTTTATAGGTCTTAATCATGCTCTCACAGCACCCTACCATGCGTGGTGTGTTAATACCACGAGGAAAAGAGCTCACACTTTTCTACACCCTACATGGCCCTACGTGGTTTACACCACGGGAAAGAGATTTGCCACATCTCCTACACAGAGCCTAGGATTATATTACATGAATATATAATGTATGCTTTCTTGGACACCAAGAAAGCCCCGGTACAAAGACCAAATTACTCTTGACCTTAACCTAGTCATTCGCTAGACCAATGAACCAATCCGCTTAAATTGGAATACAATACATAAACCTAACAATCCCCACTTTGCCTTGGATTCCGCAAATTTTTGAGTCACATTGGAAATACATGTCTATACCTTACCATACCTTGCTGAAGGTACATCCTTGCATCGATGTTGCAAAACTTCTTGTCATACTCCACTTCGAACCAAAGGTTTGAATCCATTAATGAGTTCGTGTGATATTGAAATCTGAACCACTTATAAACAGCCTCAATTTCAGCACATCAAATTACTAATATCTTCTGCTTGCTTTATAGATCTCATCACCACGAGCACGTTGAAAGAAATAGATTTAAAATCTGACTCCGGATGGCTTCGATATCGCAGAAATAATTTTTCGCTCTCCAAATGGTCAAACATTCTTTTTTACTATTGAACTGCCCATCTTCTTCCACATACGCGTAAATCTCCCCACAATGAGTATGTAGGTGAAAACAAATCTCCGATCGAACATCAGACGATCAAAATATTGCAGAAACAATTTCAACCGTTAAAACTGGTCAAACTGACTTTGACCTCCTTTGCTGACTTATGCTGACGTCATTCTGCACCTGCTGCACTAGGCTGGACTCTGCGCACACGGGCAGGTCTGACCTGACGCAAAACCTACCTGCTCTGTGACCTTTCTGGGCTACTACTATAACCAGGTCAGGTCTAACCCGACCTGAACCCGAACCTGGACTATGGATTTTTCTACAAACCCGAAACTAGCTTGGCTCAAACGTGTGCCTGAATTGGCATGGACTTCTATTGCTACAGGTTAGGTCAACCTGACCTGGTCTTGACCTGGCCTAGCCTGACATGGCTGCTCTGGGCTACTACTCCACGAGTCAAGTCTGAATGACCCAACCTGAACCCAAACTTAAGTTGACCTGGGATAAAACCTAGGCTACCTTCTCCTCTTCTTTGTCGGGTCTCTCTTTCTGCAACAGGCTAGCAGATCGCAGCCCTTCCTCGGCTACGATGGACAAGGACCGATGATGTCCAGCGTGAAAGAAAGCGATCGGCGGTGGAAGCAGCGACGACTTGGGACCGGCATGGAGAGACGAAGGCGGCGGGTTGACCGGTGAGTCTTTTTTATACTTGTAGCCAGAGAAGCTCCTCTTCTCCACGCTTCTCCCTTAAGAGATCTGGCAGCCCCAACAAAAAAAAAAAAAAACCCCCTCGATCTTCTCCGACGAAGGTCTCCAGCGACCTGAGAACCACTCTTTCTTCTTCTTCTTTGATGGAAACTCCAATCCGTGGCCCAGCAGAGATCAACTCATTGATCTCTCTTCTTCTTTGTTTCGGAACAGAGAGATACCGAATCCTTTGACGAGGATTCCACTCCATTGATCTTCCCCTGCACCAACGAGAAATCTGGCGAGCCCAAGCGATCAATTCAGATTGTCGTTTCCCGTTTTAATCTCTCTTCTATCAGTGCGGCCAACAGAGATCCTTCCTTGGCCAGATCTACAACTTGAGAACAACTTTGCTCTCATTGAAAATAAAAAATCGAGCTTACTCTTTCAACTCTTGTTGAGAATAGAAAATTGACCTTACTCTTCTCTGCTTTTGCTAAGAATAGAAACCGAGTCTACCGTGTGATCCCCACTAAATCTCTCAACTTAGAAACGGCAGCAATCATAAGATCAAGGCAAGAGATCCATGCCTAATCTCTTTGCGAGAACTCCATATCTGATTCATCTCGATGAGAAATTTGGCTGCAACCCCTCTTTTTTTTTTTGTCTTTTACAATCTACAGAACAAAAAACAAAACAGGCAATACCAAGTGCCCCTGTTTCTTTGACCGATTTGTGTGGCCACCTCTTCAACCGATCTATGTGGCCCACCTCTGCAAACCAAAGAAACCAATCACAGGGCTTCTACAACCTTCAGCACCACTGCCAATGAAAGATAGATATGGACACAACATGTCGATCCTCTTCTTCCATTCGCGTCCCAGACACAGCTAAATCCAAGGATCTGAAACTTGCACTCTGATACCAGTTGTAGTGCATATGCCGAAGCAATCAACATCGTCACACACATAAAGAAGAAGAAAACCATGCCGCACAACCTTTTCATCTAAATATGGCGAAGGAATACATATGTGGTAAAATAAAATAAAGATTGATGTTACAGCATGGTAAAAGGTGACGTAATGTAAGGTGAGAAGAAAGATGTGGTGAAGTAAAGTGTGGGAGAAAGTTGTAAACTAGTTGCATTTTATATTAACTTTGCTACACTTTATCATGGTTTTGTGTGTAAAGAAAAGTAGTTTATGGTAAAAAAAAAATGTGGCAGTTGACTTTAACTTAACCACACTATTTTTTACATCC
The DNA here is from genome assembly GCA_037013555.1 of Sextonia rubra. Taxonomy (NCBI): domain Eukaryota; kingdom Viridiplantae; phylum Streptophyta; class Magnoliopsida; order Laurales; family Lauraceae; genus Sextonia; species Sextonia rubra. The sequence goes on along the minus strand of JASUAD010000007.1, from coordinate 7,313,911 downwards.
AAATATGATAAATTACATGTAAATTAAAGTGTTTAATAAGAAAGTATTCTCATAATGAACTTTACTAAGATCAATAATATTAACTTGTTTTTCTATTGAATTTTTAATATTTATTATACTCTATAGCACCTTCCAAAATGCTCAATTTAAAATCTGAAAATTCTTCAAAAATTGCCAAACAACAAAAAATATTACAATATTTTAATATAACACTATTCTATTATGTACTGTTTTATTCTTGTAATATTTAAATCTGTAAACATAAAAACGGGCGTAACCTAGTGAATATACAACACTTTCTCCTACTGGTTCCCCTCTTCATCTCTTCCCTATTCTTTGTCTTCCCTCCACATCTCTTCTATGTTTTATTTTTCTTTCTTCACTTCACAACTAGTGTGTCCTACATGATTCATGATGCCACTGCCTTCACCCACATTTTGTTCTGATAAATGTCTTATATATAATGACCTAGAAGATCAGGCACCATTTGGTAGATATCTACCAAAGTTGATATTGGTAGATATTGGTGGACACATGGCCCAATTGCTGTCGTGCTATTAGGAATATCTCCAGTTACCTTACAACACCATGTCATGTTGGTTTATTGCCATGGGTTCGACACAGGCCCAATGAGGAGGTCCAATTATATAAAACTGGCTGGTAGGGCCGGCTTATGTCTTATACCCCTGCCCAGCCTGACCTTAGTAATTGAAAATGGGCTGGGCTTAGGTGTAACCTTTAAAACGGTGTCCAGGGATTAATATTATTACGCATAATAGTTAAATGGGATAGGCTTCGACAAACTTAACCCCGTGAAAACGAATGCAAACCTAAAAAGTATAATTCTCTTTTATACGGCCATTACCTTTCTCACTGACATCTATTTCTCGTCACTCTCTTCAAACATCAACTAAGGGGATTCAATTCTTGGCAATACTGCCTAGTAAGTCTTTCTCCTTTGTGTTTTCCCTTGTCCTTTGAAAGGTATTTTAAAACCATCCAAATTCTTCCTTGTATCCTTGGAATACTTTGAGGGAGGTGGCCAGCATTTTGGAGGAAAGTTTTGTTGGACCATTTATTTTATGGCCCAATTTGATCACATACGTTAGCCCAATTATGTGTCTAAATAAGGCATTCATCTTGGTCAAAAATCATGGATTAAATCACCATTCTTAAATATGCTAATTGAGGGAACATATTAGAGAGATAATTGAAATCTTTCCTTGATAGGAGAAAAGTCTCTTTATAGAAGAAATTCTTGGGTTGCTTTCTTGGCTATCAAACAATTTCTTGATTCTACCACTTACGAGCGAAAGAAAAGAAAAAACATAGCGAAGTTGTAAACCCTCACCAAAGCCATCCTTATGTTGACATCTCAACTAAGAAGAAAACTATGGAATCAAGTATAACTCTATCATATCTCAGATTTATTAGTTATATGTGTATTATTTGCCATACCCAATGATCCTAAAATTTTTATGTGATTCTTATACATAGTATCGGAGCTAGTTTGGGTATAGCAAATAATCTATTATATTTCTTTTATTTATATTTTAAATTTCTGGGGCTTCTTGGTTCTCCTGGGAATTAAACACAAATACCCAAAGGAAAGATATTTTAGATATTTGATAAAAGGTATTCAAATAATTGAAAATAATGGCCTCAAAGATGAGGATTACAGTGCCCCAACCAATTTGAAAGAGATTGGGATGACGGTGTTATTTATGTTTTTGCATAGTTTTGTTTAAGAAATTAAAGATTCAAATCTATAAGTTGGATTTTTTTTTACTGAATTTAATCATGGAAGAATAAAATTACAATTTCATATTTTATTCTTTAAATGTTACTATTTAATAAGTTATACATTTATAAGTTAATTAAAAAAATTAACGTGGGAAGTGCACTGTGCACGAACGTGCACAAGGCACACTTCTGTGCACAAAAACGAGCACAGAATGTGTACTGTTATGTGCACAAAATGTTGGGGCCTGGGCAGATGGGCCGGGCCCGGCCTGAAGCTCCGACCAACTTGACTTATGCTAGCCCAGCTAGGCTCCTAGCTGGTTGGGCCAGTTTTGGGCCCCGCTTCAGATTCACCTGTATAACCTGGCCTGTCCTGCTCAGGGTCAAGTTAGAGTAGAATTGGGTTGGGTCATTTATTGGCCAACACAGGTTGGATTGTCCCAATTGAGACCCAAAGCTCACCCTCTTTACTGAATTCCTGTACATACTACCACTTACAGAACCTTCGATATGACCTACTGATCTAGATATTCTAGACATTACTGTAGTCCATTCAAATTTGAAGTAAATAAATCTGAGTTCCAATTGAATTCTGATCATATGTATGGCCCATGATTTGATCAAATCAAGGAGTATTAATTAGATTAAATAAAAGTCTAATTAATCTTAAATACGATTAAATTGATCAAATCAGAACCGTTTAACTTGTTAATCAGCAATGTTATATTCTCTAAATGTCAATGATTAATCTCTTTATTTTCCAAAATTGAATGTTCTAGAATTTATTTTGATGATAATAGACTTATACGGACTCAGAATTTCGATTTGTTTTCTCTCATAGGTTAGTATCAAGTAGATCTTCAAGATGAACAGTTCGAATCAATCATAAGATGTTTCTAATTTTTTGAAAATTTCTTTATGTAGTGAATTAAGTTAATTAAAGTATCTTTTCAGCAGAATAGATGATATAGTTTGTGCAATATAAGTATATAATAGCTTATAACTTGATCTCTTATGCGTTTTTAATTTCAAATTTAGATGTATTAATGGATAGATTGTTGAGTTAATATAACATTTGATCACTATCCATGTTACCTTGGATCATTAAGATGTGATATAATAGAAGTGTTATTATTATAATATTAATGATTCAGATTAACTTAGTAGTTGCCAAAGCAACGCGGTTTCGAAGAATCATTTAAATTTCTAAATTGAAGTAAAGGTATATCACCAAGGGTATATCACCATTGATTGTGTGATTATAATAACATTAAGCTGTGATTTCATAAAAGTTATGAGGACAAGCCTAAAGGTTCGATCTTTTATGGAATAGAAACTGAAATAGATATTGTTGATGTATGGGTTGTAATTAAGAATGTTTTATACCCAAAGGAATAATCTTCTCGATTATACCACATAATCAACGTGAACTTATTAATTAAAGAAGATGATAATTATACATGTTGTTTTCCATACCCAAAGGTAATGAACACTGATATACCCATTGTTTTTATTTTAATTGCACAATTGAAATCAATTTGAAATTTTAACATAGAACTGTTTATTATTTTTAACAGTAGCTAGATCTTTTGCCACACTTTCCACCATAAACCATCCCCATTTTAGATGGCTCCAATTTTATTAAATGGGTAGATACTATAATGCTTGTCATAACATACATGGACTTAAAAATGGCCTTTAATGAACTTATGCCTGAGAAACCCATTGAAAAAGCCACTATAGAACAAAGAACCATTTATGAAAAAATGAAAAAAGGCAAACAAAGTGACTGTAAATTTCATCTTAAATTTCATTTCTTGTACTATTAGAAGGTTAAGAGAGAAAAATAATAATACTAAGGACTTCTTAGATACAGTGAAAAAGGCAATTTAAGATTACGGATTAGGAGTTGGGTGCTTCCTTAATAAGCTGCCTCTCATGCAAGAAAGGTGTAAATGCATCGGTCACAAAACCAAAAAAGAATAACAAAAGGGATAATGAACAAATGCTATTTTTATGAAAATAAAGGACACGTCAAAAAAAAAAAAAGACTACCTAAATCGGAAGAATTGGTTCGAGAAAAGAGGTAAAGGTCAATATCTTGTTTTTCTTAAAACTAATTTAACAAATGTTTCATCAAATTCTTGGTGGATTGACTCTATACAATCATTCACGTTTCTGATTATATGCATAATTTCTTTTCAACCTATAGTCTAAATGATGGTCAAAGTACCATCACAATGGGAAACTGAAATGAGTCAAGAGTCAAAGTAGCAGGCATATATGCGTTGGTGCTGGACACTAGATTCATTTTGGATCTCCACAATACTTTCTTCATCCCAGATATTTTTAGAAATTTTATTTCTATTTCGACGCTTAATTATCATGATTTTAAATTTAGTTTTGGTGATGGATATTTTTAACTTTTTTAGAAATAATAATAATGTAGTTGGAAATGAGTTGTTTATATGATAGATTGCATAGATTAACGTTGAATTCTTTGTATGAACAATCCCTTCATACACAACACATTAATTGTGGTTTGAACATGTATGTTAAAAAATGATCACTAATGAGAAATCATCTATGCTATGGCATAAAAGATTAGGCCATATTTCGAAAGAAAGAATAGCAAGATTAGTAAAAGACGAATTGTTGCCAAATTTAGATTTCACTAACTTTGTTGTTTGTGTTAATTGCATTAAAGGAAAGCAAACCAAAACAAATAAGAAAGGGGCCACACGAAATTCTCCACCCTTAGAAATAATCCATTTGGATATGTGGTTAAATTCATGTTTCATCTTTGGTCAGAGATGAATACTTCATCACCTTTACAGATGATTTTTTACGATATGGTTATGTCTATTTGATGAAAGAAAAATCTCATGCTCTAAATGTTTTCAAAGCAGAAGTAGAAAAGCAATTAGACATGAAAATTAAAGTGGTAAGATCAAATAGAGGTGGTGAGTACTATGGTAGATACACTAAATTCGCCTATAACCTGAACCCAGTTCCTAGATTTTAAGAAATGAAAGGTATTGTTATACAATATATAATGCTGAAAAGTCCTGAAAACGCATTATTTTATGGGTACTGTAGGGGATTTTAAGGACTTAAGCATTAGAAATTTCTTCATTTAGGTGAAAAACATGTTTTTATAGTTTTAAGCACCATTATTGCGTTGTCCTGCAAAACATCATTGAAAATCATCAATTTTTCATAAAATCATAAAACTTTTCATTTTTGGATTTTTATTTTTAGAAGGCTTTTCAAATTTATGATTTTACATGAAATAAAAAAGGTTTTTCTCATCATTAGTTATTTAAAGATAAATCATGATCAATTATGCGAATTTATTGTGTCATTTTATGTGAATTGGGGCCATATTAGCACAATTGTGACTTTATGGTCATAATAAATATTTTTAATAAAAAGTCTTTTTTTTTTGTAGGTGAATTGAATCAATTGGACCTACATTAAAGATTTGAAGCCAAGGAATTAGTGGTGAAGAAAGAAAGAAAGAACTAAAGTGAAAATAAAAAGACAAAATGTGATCTTCAAGAGGACCCCACCAACATGAACACATGTGTCCAGTCCACGCAAGCCAAGTCACACCCAAGGACATATTTGTTGCAAAAATAATTCAAGGAATTATTTCAAGAATTTAGATTTGAATTTGAGAATGGATGGAAAGCCACATTTCTTTGCATGAGCAAGAAAATTAAAAATAAAATGTATGCAAGCATGGCTTGGATCCCAGATTCAAATTTTGCCATCTAGTTGCAAAATTCTCTCCTATTTAATTATTCCTCAAAAATTCTAACCTAAAGGGAATAATTTAATATTGGAAAGAGGCATTGCAAAAGAAGAAATATAAGAAAGAAGAGCACACAAAGTGTGGGACCTTCATACCTTGGACCCACCAAAATGTGGCACAGCCATGCTTGAATTGTGAGCTCCACTTCACCATATTTCAAGACATCACAAGTGGACCCACTCAATGAAGATTTGAATGCTTTTTATATTTGGAAGGTGTGTGCAAAGAGAACTTGAGCCAAGAAAGAAAACCAATTATATCTCTAACCTTCTTAAAGTTTTGGAAATTTGGAGAAAATCAAGGAAGGGTTTGCCAAAGATACTTCAAAGAAGTTTATTAGAAAGATCATGATGCTACAAACAAGGACCAAACAAAGAAGTAAAAAGAGTATAAAAACTGCCAAAGGGGTTACACGTTTCACTCTCTCCATCTCACCATTCATACCATTCCATCTCTCGAGCCACAACTTCTCCACTTTCCACGTTCCTCACCACCACTCAATTTTATATACTTACCTTCCATCATCTATATAACACTCCAACCCAACTTAATCGAGTTTAGTGACTAATAAATAACAAATTAGTTGTTAATGATGTTTTGCTTTTTTTTTTTGTTTTGTTATGGGTCATGGATAGGTAGTTGGGTTGAGTTTAACCTGGATTAGGTAAGCAGGAGCCCTTTTTCGTAATTTTAGATTTGTAAGATGTTGTCATACATGCATCATTCTGGTGTCAACATCTATCCTTTGTCGAGCTTGTTAACTTCTGTAACTGACTTGTATGCTAATTATGTCAATTAGAATCGTTGGATCGTTAATTGACTCGAACTGTAAATAGTGTAGAATATCGAACTTTTCTTCAATTTTTCTTAACCTTATCCTTATATAAGATACATGCACCGCCTTTCTCTCTCTTCAACGTCTTCTCCTTCTCTTGTTTAGTTCTTCTTTTCTGTTTCTTTCTTTCTTTTTCTCGATCAAGCCAAGGAAGGGAGATTTGTGCACCCATACTCTTGAATTCTTCTTTGTGTGGTTTAATTAAGGTAAACTTTGGGTTTTGATCTTCATCTTCTTCTCCTCCACGTTAGTTACTGCTACATGCACTCACGTTTCTCTCTTTCTTCCTTCTTCTCTCATGCATGGTGCTTAGACTTGTGTGTAGACATGGAATTTGAGCCCAAGGACAACTGTGCGTGTGTTAGAGCTCATTTGAGCAAGTATAAGCATGATTCGGATGAACCCATGTTGGTATATGTGTGTGTGAAGGACTTCTTGATCTTGCATATGATTTGGTGTCTTACAGCCTTTTTTTTATCAGACTTTATGTGTTTGTAAACTTTGTTTTCCAGTTGAGCATTTTCAGATGATTCTGTAACAGGTTTAGAAAAACGACCCTATGCAGTTTACGGTTAAGCCGTAACTGCCTACAGCTCAAAGTTCAGAGAACTGTAAAACCCAAATTTTTTCTACGACCAGGCTACGGCTAAGCCGTAGGCTAGCCGTGACCTAACCGTAGGTCAAGCTACAGCTTAACTTCCAGAGAGCTGAAAAATTGATGAAACCTTCTATGGTCCAGCCACGGCTAAGCAGTGTAATGTGTTACCGCTAAGCAATAGCCCTAGCACGGCTAAGCCGTAGGACAAAACACGGCTGAGCCGTAGAACAAAATAAGGTTAAGCCGGAAATGCGGATGAACAGTAAAGGGCTTCACGGCTGAGCCGCAACACATATTACAACTATGCCGTAAAATGTCTACGGCTAAGCCGTAGAACACCCCCGACTGAGCCATAAGACCTGTGAAACATCAGAAAGGTAGGTGTTGGAAGAGACCTTGTAGGGCTTTTAAGTTAGAAGGTAGGCAACCTTGACTTGCCCAACGGAAGATAATGGAATTACATGAATGATCTCGAGGGCTGCGATTCATTCATATACATTATCCAGCTGTTAAGCACCTCCCCATAAGTGTTGGTTTAAAGGACTTCGATACACTCTTTTAATACAATGCAACGTTAGAAAACAATGTATCGAATAACTTAAAACTACATCATCATACACGGTTAGAAATACTGAATAACTAAATTAGGGTTAGCTAGTTAATGATCTTGATTCGAATAATTTGATATAGTAAGTTCGATCTGTTTGAATTGTTTGGTATGTTTTTGGGATGTTTTCAGAAACTTGAGTATCGTATGTATGTCTGAAATGATCATATACACGTATGATATATGTTTGATATGATGTATGCATTATCTACTCAAGTTCTAATATATGATTGACTCTACATGGTCAGGCACTACTCAGCCTCAGCCTTAGGATATCCGACGGGATTGAATTTGGCGTAGTTTATATGGCACCGCCACAGTGAGTTTATATCTTGGGGCTTCCAGACTCCAGGAACTCGAGACCCATTCATACCCTAGCCCGGTCGATGGTGTTCTCAGTATGTATGTAAAATCCCTTTGTTAGGAGCATATGGCAGAATGTAGTAGCCACCTAGTTATGTTCATCTTATGTAAGCCTTGATTCTAACAGCATGTTTCATTTATTGCACAACTGCCTAGTATACGAATTTGGAACTCTATGATTTATCTGTGGTACTTATTCTATTAGATACAACATATGTTAACTTATTGTTGCTTATACTTTGCTGAATCGTTGTATTCACATCTTGTCCTTGGTGTTACAGGCTCAGATCCCTCGACCGACCCTTCGTCGGTCAATCAAACTCCAAGGGAGACCACAGATGTCCCATCAAGGCCAGAGAGTGGATGTAATCACTCCGTCAAAGTGTGACAGTGTCATACATGCATTTGGTCTTCCTCATTTGGGATCTCAGTGGCTTTTGGGCTTTGGGTTTACTCATGATCTGTATATTTTGTATTTTTGTCCAGTTTGTATAACCCTGACTTTATGTAATCTTTTGTATATATATTCTTTTGTTCTTGTATATCTTCCTTGTTATGTTTTGATACCTACAGCTTCCGCATACATACATTGGCACGTGTGAATTTCCCTTGTGCATGTGTAATTTGGACAGGGTCTAAGTGTATATGCACGGGAGTACGTGTGTCACTGATTAGGTTCATCTTAACCCCCGATTTCCTGGGCTCGGGTTGTGACAATCTATGCACGCCACGTTTGGTTTGGCCAAGCCAATTTAGGTCCATTATCCATCTATTCCATCACATCATCATATTCTTTCTCTCATTCATCCACTCTCCTCCTTGGTGTGAAGATTAAAGATTAAGGCATGGATTGCGCACGAAGCCCCGTCTCTTCCTTGATGTCTTGATCTAGGTAAGAATAGTTTTTTTTTTAGTTTTAATTGTTTAAGGGGATTATTGGTTGTATTGGTTTGTTTTAATTTAAAAGATGCAATTAGTGAGATCAAGGTGTACCGTTTTGGATTGGCATCGTGTGTTTGTCTGTGGTGATAGTACGCACTTCGTGTGATGTTTTTGTGGTCTTTTATTAATTTTGCCAACACGATGTTCTAATTTTTCCTAATAAAAAAACTAGAATTATTTTTATTTTATTCTTTATCCTTTATATTTAAATGATTTTATTTCTGATTTGTAGTTTAATGTATGGTTTATTTATTCTTCTACAATCAGTGATTTGTTGAATTTTACGGTTTTGCAATTTAGTAGTTTATGTTCCTTTTTAGTTTAAGATTTTTAGAATAGGTTTTATTTTCGTATGTCATGACCTGAGCTCAAGAAATCAAGGATTAGGATCAAACCCAATCAATGACACACGTCCTCCCATGTGCATACACCTAGACCCAAGTCTAAGTACACCACAATGGAAGATCACGCATGTAAGTGCTATTTTGAAGCATTCATACGCGAAAGCTGTTCATCGCATCATAAAACAAGAGGACGCATAACATATCTACATGTGGTAACTGGAAGGAAACGTATCTTTACAAAACATCAGAAAGTTACAAAAGAAAGGGTGCATAAAGACAGTGTACAAGGTATGGGGAAACATAGCCCACGTCCAGACAACAAAAGGAATTATCATGCAAAAGCTCAAATACAGTATGGCCGCGCTCTAGGTGGATCAGTCAGTCATGACCTGACGTCCACTCGTTTAATTCGGAGGGACCCTCGGAGAACTCCTCTGAAGCCTCACTGACCTTTGAAGGATCGAAAGCAGGATCTGAGCCTGTAACACCAGAGGACAACAAGTGAATAAGACTATTTGGCAGAGCATAAGCAACATGAAGGTAATATCCGTTGTATCTACAAAAATCGTTAACAGGTAATCATATAGAATTGCAAGTTAGTACACTAGGCAAATCGTGTAATTGAATAAAGCATGTCCTAAGATTCAATAAACAGAAATGCTATACTACGTGGCTACTACATTTGCCATATCCTCCCTCTAAGGATCTATGAGTTGAGAACACTATCGACCGGTCAGGGTATGAATGGGCCTGTTGTTCCTGGAGTCCGGAGCCCCATTACAAGAGCACACTGCAGTGGCAACAAACATGCTACGGCAAAAGTCAACTCCGCCGGATATCATAAAGCTGAGGCTGAGTAGAACTAGACCATGTCAGTCATTACATATACGTGAACTTGAACAATGCATTCGTATCAAATTCAAATTCAATTGAACATGTATATCAAGAATACCACAAGAGAGTCAATTACGAAATCATTCAACGCCAATCATTAATAGTAGAAAAGAAGGCAATAATCGTAAGTCAATATGCTATGCAATTCAATTCTATTTCATAGAATCATGATAATTTACTAGCCAGCCCTAATCTAGTCATCCATTATTTTTAATCGTACATGTTGATATAGTTTTAAGGTATCTAATACACAGTTGTTCTTGTTTTGTTGTCACATTGTATCAGGAAGGTGTATCGAAGTCTCTTAAACCAATACTCATGAAAAGGCGCTTAATAATTGGACAACACACATGAATGAGTCCCAGCCCCCAAGACCATTCATGATATTCAATTATTCCATTGGACAAGTGAATAGGATAAGGGATTTAAGAACTAAAGCCCTACAAGGTCTTCGAATAGTATCTAATTTATCCTTAGGTTTTAGGCCTTACTGCTTAGCCGTGAGTGACTTATGGTTTAGCCGTAGACATCTTATGGCTTAGCCGTAATATACACTACGGCTCAGCCGTAGTTCCCCAGAATTGCCCTTGCAGATATGGCGAGCCATAGTTGAACCTTGCTTTCTCTTATGGCTTAGCCATCTTTGGTCTACGGTTGAGTCGTAGCTCGATATACAGCTTTTTCGTGGCTTAGCCATAGAAGGATCACACATTTTCCTGCTCTTGGGTCTTCAAGCCGTAAAGTGACTTGCTGCTGGACCACGGCTAGGTTATAGCTCAGCCGTAGTGTATCCTACGGCTTGGCCATAGTAAAAATCCAAATTTTCTGCTTACTGGAGTCCGAGCGGTGGAATACCTATAGCATAGCCGTAAGCTTCAGAATTTCTGAAACTCAGACTGTCCAAAACTTCGTAATTCATTCTTAAATATACCATAACAAATGACAAAACAAATGAAAGAAGTAACATAAGGGTTAAAATAACATATGGAACTTAAACAATCGAGAAAAATCATAACAATCACATATACCAACATGTATTCATCCAACAGTTGCTTATATTTGCCTTCAATGACGGTATTCAAACCATGACTTAGAAGAGAGAGATGCAAAATGCTCAACGAGGTGAAACATAGAATAAGAAGACGACGACGACTTGAGGAAGACTTGCATGTAGAAGATAAGCTCGATGGGTTAGGTGAGAGATATATATATCCTGAGGCTTACAAGGAAGTCTAACTTTTTTAGGGTAATTACAATTTAAGTCAAATGAACGACCAACAACTTCAAACGGCTTCAAATGCATTCGAGTCAGTTACAGCGGTTAACAGGCTTAACGAAATATACGTGATGACACCAAAATGATGCATGAACGACAAACTCATACAAAGTCAAAAATTAACAAAAAGGGCTTGTGTCTACCTATCCAGGCTAAACTCAACCCAACTACCTATCATGACCCAAAACAAGACGCAAAACAACAAAACATTGTTGACATGGCTAACTCTATAGAAGATCACTAAGAACTTACTTAATTAGGTACTAAACAGGCTTAAGTAGGGTCGGAGTATAACAATTTATGATTTGTTATTTAATTTTCAGACTTGTGATTATAATTTAAATTTAATTTTTAGATTTGTCTATTGTGTATTTTTATAGATTTTATTAGGCTAGTATTAGTTTTTCAATCAAGACAGGTTTTTTGCAAAAATTAGCTCCTTGTAGATTCAATCCCAGATTCACAGGGTAAAACTACAATCGTCAACCTTACACTTGGGATAGCTGAAAGAAGGAATAGAACATTAATAGACATAGTTAGGAGTATGGTTAGTAATACCAACCTACCTGATTCAATGTGGGGCGAGACACTAATGATAGTAATGTATATATTGAATCATGTTCCTATGAAAGCAGTTTCCAAAACTCCTTTCGAGTTATAATTGGTAGGAAGTCCAGTATAAACCATTTTCAAGTCTAAGGCTGTCCATCTGCAGTGAAGATTTATAACCTACAAGAAAGGAAATTAAACTCTAAAATAATCAGTGGATATTTTAATGGTTATCTAGAAAGGTTTAAAGGGTATATATTTTATTGCCTAACCCATACAACTAGGATTGTTGAATACGGAAATGCCAAATTTTTAGAGGATCGTGAGAAAAGTGAGAGTGTTCTAAATAGAAATGTGACTTACAAAGAAATCAAGGAACAACTTCAGTTGCCTTTTGAATGAAGAGAGTTGTTGTCCTGCTTGATATACTAATAAACGATTATCAAGAGATACAGCAACTATAAAAATTTCAAAATGAACCTAACTTTGAGTAACACATTAATGAGGCACTCCTTGAGCAAAGTAATAATCCACTTCCAAATACACAAGGCACCACTGAACCCAATCCAAAGATATTAAAAATATCAACTCAAATGAGAAAACCTACAATTCCGAATGACTATGTTGTGTATTTAGAAAAAGGCAATATTGGCATTAATGTAAATCCTAAAAAGTTCAAGGAAGCCATTGAAAGTGAGAATTCCGATAAATAGATAGCCACCATGAAAGATGAGTTAAAATCAATTGCCACAAATATTTTTGGGATATAGTTGAACTACCCATAAATTCCAAGGCCGTTGGCTGTACATGGCTCTTTAAGACCAAAAGGGATTTCAAAGAAAAAGTCGAGCGATTCAAAGCCCAACTTGTGGCTAAAGGTCTTACTTATAGAGAAGGTATAGAATATCATGAAACCTACTCTTCGGTGTTGAAAAAGGACTCATTTAGAATTACTATGGCGATTGTAGCTCATTTTGACTTAGAATTACATCCAATGAACGTCAAAACAGCGTTCTTGAATGGAAATCTAGAAGAAGAGGTGTATATGGAACAACCTGAAGGTTTCGTAAAACAAAATGATGATAAACTGGTCTATAAATTAAAGAAATCAATTTACAGCCTTAAACAAGCTTCCTGATAGTGGTATATCAAATGCAACCATATTATTACAGCATTCGAATTTAACAAAAATGTGGTTGATCACTGCATCTATCTTAAGATTTGTATGAGCAAGTTGAATATATTAGTTTTGTATGTCGATGATATTTCACTGGCTAATAATGATCTTGGTATGATTTATGAAACTAAGGAATATCTAAAAAGATAATTTTGATATGAAAGATATAGGTGAAGCAACCTTTGTAATAGAAATTGAGATTTAACGAAATATATCTCAATGATTACTTTGGTTATCACAGAATGCCTACATCAATATTGTTCTTAAAAGATTTCATATGAAAGGATCAAAAGCTCAAGGTACACCTATAACTAAAGGTATCAAATTTAACAAGGAATAGTGTCTAAGAAATAAAATTGACATGATGCAAATGGATAAATATCCATATGCCATCGCAATCAGTATTCTGATGTATGCACTAACATGCACAAGGCCAGATACAAGTTTTGCAGTTGGCAAGTTAAGTAGATACCAAAGTGATCTAAAAATGGCCCATTAGGTAGGAGTTAAAAGGGTCTTAAGATATCTAAGTAGGAATAGGAGTTATATGCTTATCTATAGAAGGTCTGATCATTTAAATGTAATTGGATATTCGCATGCAGACTTCGCCGGATGCCTTGATTCTAGAAAGTCGACTTTATGATATATCCTCCCATTAACTAATAGGGTAGTATTATGGAGAAATGCAAAGCAAACCCTAGTAACCCCATCCACATGTGATGCTGAATATGTGGCATACTTTGAAGCTACAGGTCATGCCTTATAGATGCGTGATTTTATATAAGGTTGCACATTATGGATACAATCTCTAAACCATTGAAGATTTATTGTAATAACGATATAGTTAGAAAATTTGCACTAAATAAAAAGGTGACAAGCAAATCTAAATTTCTAGAAGTTAAATACCTTATGTTAAAAAAAAAGGTATGAGATCAATTAATGTCCATAATTAGCGCTTCAATGAGCTAAATATTTGTAGATCCTTTAACGAAGGCATTGGCGCCAAAAGCCTACAACAAACATATCAATGATATGGGCTTAAAAGAGCTATCTTATTAGGATTTGATAGACAAGGGTGTTCATGAGCCGGGCTAAGGTATATCATGCCCGGGCCGCCTTTAGAAACATTGGTCGAAGCCTGGTCCAAGCCTGACCCAAGCCCAACAGGGCTGCAAAGTCAGGCCCGAGCCCTTCCATCTAATCAATCGGGCCAGGCCAAATCGGGCTTTTAATCAATTCTATTGCCTTTGAGTAATTGCTTGTACTAATTAAATTAAATTATATGCATTCATTACACGAGCCGGGCAGGGCCGGGCTTTGGGCTTTCTATCACTTAATTTAAGCCTGTCCCAATTATTAAATGGGCCATAATGACACATCCAAGCCCGGCCTAAAGAGGGCTGGGCCCAGATCGAGCTCAAGCTGGGCGATCCCATGAACAGCCTGGTTGATAGACACATTGGCTGTATACATTAAAGTAATGGTTTTATAAATCAAACTTTATCGACTATTGTATGTATGTAAAATAGATAAAATGAGAATACTAAAGTGAATGGCTTAATAGAACCCAATAAATAGGATTGCCATGAAAGTATCCTATTTAACCCTTGTAAAGGACTTTGTTAAGTGAACATACTGAACAAGTAATTATGGAAGAAAGCACAACATCCAAAAGTTATGGGACTGCTATAGTTCACATCAACAAACTGCCTTGATCACAGATTAAATTATTAGCATTAAGGTCTTACTGGCGACTAATAATGAAAGTAGTGTGCACTGGTTAGAGTCTTAAATTTCGATTCAAATTTCTTGAGTTTTCAAATTCATTATATTGATAAATATATATGCAGTTGTGAAATTTTTTTTTTAAGGTTTGGATGTGGTCAATTAACCAAGTAGAAGAATACTGGACTTATGTGGTCAATTAGACTAAGTGGGAGAATGTTGGATCATTTATTTTATGACCCAATTTGACCACATAGTTTAGCCCAATTATGTGTCGAAATAAAGGATTCATCTTGGTCAAAATCATGGATTAAGTTGTCATTCTTAAATATGCTAATTGAGAGAACATCTTAGGGAAGTATTTGAAATCTTTCCCTAATGGGAGGAAAGTCTCCCTATAATAGAAATCCTTGGGTTACTTTCTTAGTTATCGAACAATTTCTTGGCTCCATCACTTACGAGACAAAGAAAGGAAAAGGCATATGGAAGTTGTAAACTACTCACCTAAGTCATCCTTCTGTTGGCATCTCAACCAAGAAGAAAAACTATGAAATCAGGTGTAACTCTATCATATCTCAGATTTATTATTTATATATGTGTATTATTTGCCATACCCAATGATGCTAGAATTTTTATGAAATTCTTACAAGTTCCTCATCAATTCATTGAAATACACTTGCTCCAACTCAATCTTGTTTTGTTTCTCCCATCTACATTGTCCACTCAGGTGTTGTTAACATGCAGGCATGTAGCTGTTACGGATGAAATGAGGTTAGGCTGGGGTCGGGTCCATTATTAACTCAAACACAGCTTGAATTGCTTATGGTGACCCATACTTGAACCCAAATTAATGATCCAACTTGAACTGATACTAGGACCTGAAGAAATGGGTGAGCTGCCGATCCGAATTGAGCCCAAATCAGTACTTATATAAACATACATAATAAATGGTCATGGCATTTGATCCAAGCAGTGGATCCGAATTTGGGCCTAAATTAAAAATTAATACAAAATTGGATTCATATCCAATATTTTAAGTTGAGTCCTATGGGTATGAGGTGGTGAGTCTGAATCAAAACGTACCATGCATGTGGGATCAAATCATAAATCAGACCCACCATCCCAGAAGCACGGACACACCAATAGGTCTCTGTGTTCGTGTCCAACACGGACATGGCCAAATACAAGTCTCACACGCTAAAATATGTGTCCTTTTTTTTTTCAATTTTGAACACAGTTGGGATATGGCAAGGGCATATTAATTTGAATTTTAAAATATTTCGAGGGTCAAAATATAATAAAAGTGGGTCAGAGTATAATTATTAATGGCCACTTGTAAAATTGGGGTGGATAATTAGGATGCACCATACAACCAACATGGCTTCATAATTATCAATGGCCAATGTTTAGGATTAGCAACAAAATTTATATGGTCTCTTCTTTTTTCTAATCATGCCACGTTATTGACCAATGTTTTTCTTTTTTATTTTTTTGAGAAGTGCCGTATAGTCGTGTCTATATCCTTTCATGTTTGTGTCCCATGTCTGTGTCCGTATCCGCGCCCGTGCTTCTTAGCCCACCATTTATCAAATCATTTAATATCAAGATTGATAATTGCAATTAAAAACCAGCTGATATGGACGAAGATATTCTCCTATATCGGATGCGAGAGAACAAAAAAACAAGCAGTGCCCTCTGTTTTGGGCCCATCTGTGAAATTCAAATTAACGGGTCTACCTTTTTGATGCGTGGTACGGGGAGCTCCTGCATCCCACTGACCATCGTGTTTGTTTATTTACAAAGTTTTACCGTTGTTGTCAAATCTATCTAATACAATACTCCTCTATTATTTGGAACTGACAGTGAAACATGATTGGGTTCTGGCATTCCACTGTGTAATAGGAGAATATCTTCCCTATTAGGGATATTATCGAAGTTGTTATGATTCAACTAGGGGATGTGTACTTAAAAATCCCCATTATAAACATTCAAATTATTAATGATTATGTGGTTTTTTATTTGATTTAAGCATCACTTTCTTGGGGGTATTATTGTATAATTTCAAAAGACTTGCTATCTTCCCAGGAGTAGATCTAAAATTAGTAAATGACAAAAATGAAATAAGGTTCTCCATTCATAAAAATTGTGAAAAACATTGATTGATCGCCGTGCAGGGATGGACGAATTATAATAATTTATTTCACCATTTGTCAACAAAGACAAGGGTAAACAACAAGACTACAAGAAGGAAGACCAGACCCGAGTCGATGTTTAAGGTCCTTAACCTTAACGCAAGCCCACTGACTCATATTAGTCCCTTTTGTATTTTATATGTATGGACAAACTACTATGCATATATCTCTCATACTATGGTGAGAGACACTTCAATTTTTTAAAAATATTGATGTACAAAAGGACAAAATTATCATACATCATATCACTTTTTTTACCTTGTTAGGTTTAAAGACGGAATTGTTCTTCACCTTATTGTGAAGGATGGATGCATAGTAGTCTTTCCTTATATGTACATCATTTATTTACCATATGCATTTCTAATATTAACATAAAGCACACATATGCCGTAAAGAAAATTGGATTTTATAAATTGTCATTTTCTATATTTTCATAGTCGATATTAGTGGGGTTGGACCCGAATGTACTAATTGGTTTCTTGGTGGACCCAGGCACTGCCCGTTTCCCATATAGTCGGACTTAGATGCAACCTTTTATAGTCAGTGCCAGACCTGGACTAGGATTCCTCAATTGATGTACATGGACTTTTGAATAGTAAATGGACTCTGGGCTGGAACGACTGAGCCCGACAAAATGTGGCCCGTGGTAGCCTTAACGAGAAGTTTTTCTAAAGCCTGTTATTTATATGTTTTTAAAGAAGTGACTATAAAACTGTTTCAGAATCTAAGTAATAGAAGAAAAATTGAAACTAAAAACTAAATGATAGAAACCCATGTTAAAGCATTTCTGAATATGATAATAACAGACTAGTTGAGACTTTGATACCACTTGCTGTGTGCGTGTAGACAGAAGTATGGAAAACTACAATCAACAATCAAGTTACGCACACAAAAATTTATGTGGCATTGGGAAGAGAAACTACGTCCGCAAGAAATAAACTTGACTTTCCTCTATTCAGTTTCAAGTGGTTTAGCAATTGCCAACACCCACCATAAAGAGAGAGAGTAACTTCTTCCCCTCTCTCACACAGTTTAGGATTACAAATTGCATCATATAATATAACATATGCTTTCTTAGCCACTCAAAAAGTTTAGATACAATTACTAAAATACTTATGACCCTTGAACCTGGTCAATGGTCACCTCAATGGACCTATTGGTTAAATCAGAATACATATATACAATACATAATCTCAATTAATATGTCACTGAGAAAGAATTTATAACTTGCAATCTCACTACGCCCGCCTTCAGCTCTTCCTCCCTTGTTTGTTAAGATTAGGACCACGAGAAGAGCTAGTTCCCACAATATGATAACCAGGTCCTATTGACCTAAGATTCAATCTTCTTCTAGTTGTTTTGGTTCACTACACGTACCCTCACACTTCATGATGCTCTCAACTAGACATGCAATAATAGGAAATCAATAGAAACATAAATAAAATTAAAATTAATTTCAATGAATGTTTCCAAGGTTACAAAATGGATGCTTAGCAGATAAATGACAAAGTTGTATACTTGTACCCTCTTTTCAAATCCTTAAATATGAGTCGTCGCGTGGCTAGAATGCTAGATCACATATATCAACTCTCTATTTTTCAGCTCCTCTCACAGTAAGAGATTAGTGGACCACCTTCATAAACCCCCCAAATTCAACGAGGCCACAAATTCATCCTCAAGCCAAACCCTTGGCCCTTTCTCTCTTGTGGGCCCTGTGGAAAAGAAGAAATAACTTTATTTTTAGGTAGATAAATATTATGTCCCTTAACATTGTTAATTGTGAAAGGAAAATGATACAATACTCTTTGGACAAATCTAAAAAAGATTGCGAAGAGGTCCAAGCCTACTGAAGGAGTTTAGCCTAAAGATCTCTAGAGACACTGCTCAAGTGTTTTTAGATGCTTTTTTAAGAGTCAATAATGGAAAAACAGGATTTGACTTTGCTATTTGGTTTGATAGTGATTGGGTGAATGCAGGCTTGCATGATGGAGCCAAGGTCTTTTCATCAAAAGAAGCTGAGGCAAGAGCTATTTTATATGTGCTGAAGGAAGCTAAACTGATAGGCCTTCGCAAGATCCACGTTTTGCCGGATGCTCTTGAGGTGATTTAAGCGATCAATAGGTTGTTGAATTGGGGCATCCATCATATTTTGTTGAACATTAGAGATTTGAGTTTAGAGTTTAAAGACATGATTTGAGTTTAGAGTTTAAAGACATGATTTGAGTTTAGAGTTTAAAGACATTTCTAAAGACATTTCTTTCTCTCATATTCTTAAAACCCTTAATGGCTTTACTCATGAATTTGCCAAAAATTCATTTGGATCAGCTTGTTTTACTAGATTTTATGGAGGGTGTGGATGCTTTGACCATTGTGTATCTTAATTGTTCTATCTTTTTATTCATAATGAAGGCAGTTTTCTAAAAAAAAAACTCGCTATCGTATTTAGTAGGACTACTAGTGGGTCTCGCGGATAAACTACATAGATGCGTACCATGCACCGGCTGGAATGCTTACCCGCCCAACATAGCCCGTGAACAGATCTATCAGGGGAAAAAAAAGTCCAACGGTACAGGTTATCTAGCTTTATCTTGGCCGTTAAAGTTGATATTTCTTAACTTGTCATCATGTAGGACACGCATGAAAATTGACGTTTTGGAAGACTGATCCTTTTGTGAGCATCACGGTCTTCTAACTCGCCAAAAAGTAAAAAAGGAAAAACGATCGATTCTAGGGTGGGAAAGCATCCTTGTCACCCCTCCTATCTGTCACAACCCGAGCCCAGAGATCGGGGGTTAGCGAAAAGCCAAACCAGTGACACACGTACTCCCGTGCACGTGCATCCAAACCCAGTCCAGATGCACACACACAAGGGATTTAACACGTACGAAACAAGCGAACGCAGAAGCTATAGATATCATAGCAAGCAACAAAGAAATAGCGAAAGCCGAAAATGCGGAACGGAAAAGATAAAGATAGATACAATACTCGAAAACCAGATACAAATCTGAGTACACGACAAAATCAAGATGTACAAATATACAGAGTAACAAAGTCTCAAGTGCCAAATACAAAATCTCCAGAAACCAAAACCCAAAACAGATAGCCACTGAAGATATGCATGTACGCACTCAGCAGAGTTGATCGGGCCCACTCTGCTAAACCGGAGGGTGCCTCTAGGTTCTGCCCTGCAGCCTCCTCGACCACCGGGGAGCTGGGCAAGGGATCTGTGCCTGCAACACCACAGATAACACCAATGAATACAACGATCCAGCAAATATAAGTAAGAGGGACGAAACACTCATAGTATCAAATTGAATAATGACAGAATATTAATTTCAGAGTTTCATCTTAGTATGCTAAGCAAATCGTGCATAGAAGTAAAGCATGATAAGTGAATCAAAGCATAGAAATACTGAACTAGGTGGCTACTACGTTAACCATTTTCTCTCCAATAGAGAGCAGAGCAGAGCAGATAAGAACACCACTGACCGGGCCAAGGTACAAGTGAGTCTCGGTTTCCTGGGTTCCGGAGTCCCAAGACAAAGCGACACTGCAATGATACAGAGATACAGAGATCTAAGCCATAGGTAACCCCGTCGGGCATCCTAGGGCTGAGGCTGAGTAGAGTCAGACTAATACCAATCAAATCAAATCCAAAAGAAGGGAGATTATCCGCTTTGGACTCACCGATGACAAGGACCGGATCTTATCCTCACGTATTAATCTCTGGGCAGAGCCACCCGGGAATACCCAGTGAATCAGAGATATACAAAGCCAGAAATATACAAAGCCAGAGATATACAAAGCAAAGCATAAACGAAGTCAAAGTACAGCATAGATCAAAGCATAGTGCAGAACAAAGAATAAAACAGATATATAGGACGAAAGCAAAATGACCTCGTAATGCATAAACATAGATTAGCAGAACAGAGGGTAAAACTGTACACAATATGCAATGCATCTCAGATTAATACGGAATCAAAGTTAATTACAAGCCAACACTAATCTAGTTGTCCACTGTCACTAACCGTGCATGATGATGTAGTTTTAAGTTATTCGATGCACCGTTGCCATCCAAGTATTGCAATGTAATCCTCACGTGCACCGAAGTCCCTTAAACCAACACCCATGGGAAGGTGCTTAACAATAATTCAACGCTCACATGAATAAGTCACAGCCGAATAGACTATTCATGCGATCCAAAGAATCCATTGGGCCGGTTTACATGAGCGGTTAACCTGTCTTTTAGCCCTACAGAGTCACACCATTATCCTAAGTTTTATTTCTGATTTTCCAGGTCTTACGGTTTAGCCATGGGTGACCTACGGCTTAGCCGTATATATCTTACGGCCTAGCCGTAACATGCACTACGGCTTAGCTGTGGTTCCCTTCAGAACACGGCTAAACTGTCATCTTCCACCTCTGATCTGATACATTTCACGGTTGGGTCGAGGCTAGCTTACGACTCAGCCGTAGAACATTTTACGGTTCAGCCGTAGCCTAGCCGTAAAACAAATTCAAAAATTTCAAGTCTTTGGAATTTGAGCCGTACAAGTTACGGCTTAGCCGTACAATACAGAACACGAAACTGAAGTGAGTACAGAAACTGAAATTTGGTACAGAAACTTAACAAAACAAGTTCCAGAGGTTCCAATACCACAGAATTTGGCTGTAAAACATCCTATACATGCAAGAAGATGAAATCAAAGCAATCAAATAGAATACCCATATGTGTTATACAATCATGTACTTATACTTGCCTCAAACCTCTGTCAAATCCACTGAGATCAAGCTCCAATCAATTAAAACCCAAGCAAAGCAAAGCAAAACACAATCCATGAGCATGCAGAGAGAGAGATGGAGATTCCAATTGGAGAAGAAGAATTGGCGAGAACCCACTTACCTTAAGTACAGACAGAGATGAGAGAAGAGAAAGAACCCAACCAAACGGAGAGTAAAAAACCCAATCGACAACAACTCCCACACCAGACAGAAGAAGAAAAGAAAGAGGAGGAGAGAAGACGTGGAGCTGTTGCATGCAGTCGTCGAATGAAAATGAGCAGGGGAGAGACACCTGGGCTCATTACTCTTATATATAGTTTCTGAAGTTTAGAACAAAGTCCAGTGAATTTCGGTTATTTACAAATCAAGTCACACGAGGGTCCAACTTCTCCAATTGACTCCGAATGGGTCTGAGACAGTTACGGAAAATAACGAGCTCAACAAAATACACGTGCTGACACCAAGATAATGCAAATATGATGCACTCAAAGCAAAAGCAAAATTACGAAAAAGGGCTTAGAACTAGCTATCGCAGGTCAAAGGTTACTCAACTACCTATCCAAGACCCGAAACCAAATCCAGAAGGATTAAACAACAGAAAAGCACACTAATGAGCCACTAATCCGGCTCAAAGGGGATCAGAGTGTTACACTATCCTTTCTAGTCCACAGGTAAAGCCAATTGATATCAATTTTGCATTTTTCTCATTCTTGAGCTAATGAGCTGTATGGGCAAGAGCACCTAAACATGTGAAGATGAATCGTCATCTTAGACACATGGGATTGTGGTGAGTACATAAACTGTAGCCGATAATAGGAATTGGCAAACTCTGGATTTTTATTTTAGGGAAATGGCTAACTCAGGATTTTTATTTGAGGGGTGTAAACTCTAATAGGTAGTTTAGTATTAGGGGCAAATTAAGAAATCTTATATGAATTTTGAAGGTAGACCCATAATTCTTATTAAAATTCTATATGTACACCGTAGGTTAATGGGTGCGGCTGCACCCACATGGCAACACTTGGGTCCACCCCTGTGGATAGGTAGACCATAGATTGGATAGTCTTGATCCATGTAGGTTTGGACTCACAAGAAATTCATGAGATTTTTTAATGGATTTTAGTTTTTTAATGAAGCGGCTCAAAATAAATGTCACCCTGTTTTTTGTGTACTCTGGCAAATTTTATTTTAGTAGGAGTTGGGCTTATGCAGGAGTGTAGAATTCATTCTGAACTAGCAAAATTCCCCCGTGCTAAGCATAGGCAATAGAAGTTATATTAGAAAAAATGTTGTTTAATTTCTATCATGTAAATAAAGCATTGAGTTTAATTTCATATATTTATATTATATAAAATCTAAAATAGAAATATTTCTCAAAGACAAATTTGTAGGCTTAAAATTATAATCACCACAAAAAGGATGCTATGTCATGCTTGACAATCATGAAACATAAAATAATAGGATTTCTAAGATCACAATTGTAAATTTAGGTAATAATTAATATAAGAATTTTAATATTTATAAGAAACTTGAAATGTGATTTTTTGAATAAATTATATTGAGATGGAAAAACGTATAAGAAATTTAAAAAATGATCATGTGCATTTCACGGTGGGTTTGGTATTGAGTTAGTTCGGTTCAAGGTAGATATGAGTTTTTGAACTTTAAGTGGAACCAAGTTTAGGATGGGCCTCAAGCTTTTAGTTTGCTTTACTCACCTTTACCCAGACAAAATTGATAAAACTATCATCATTTAGCTTTCTTTGCGACAAACTTGTAAAATATAATAGTAATAGGAATAATATAATTAGTTGAGTTGGATGTTGAGACTGTACCACGAGACTCCATTAACAGCTCATAACCTTTAATCAATTCCTCTATTTACAAATTCTAAAAATTTACTCGAGTTGACTAATATAATAGATAGACTATAATTTGAAGATTTCATAGCTAGTGATATGATTGGGAAGGAAACCTATCCAATGTAGGTGAGAACTTTAGAGATAAGAAAATGAAGGAGAAGGAAAGTGGCTACTGTTTTTTGAAACACTGGGTGTGTTGATAGAAAAGATGCAATAGTAATTTAATATATATATATATATATATGAAGTTATCCCTTTAAATGAGTGTGCATGAGAGAGACAAAGACGGAGAGAGATAGAAAGAAAGAGATATTACAATTTAACTTATAGGCTTTATACTAACGTATATCTTTGTAATCACTTTAAACCCAATAATCTTTCATACAAATCCAAAAAATGAAAAAATATTAATTAAATTAAAAACAAAAAGAAATCCCATTATCAATTATTCTCAGATCACCTTATTTTTTAGCACAAGAACTCATTTCCATTATTGAATATGCTACCATTCAAAGGAAACCTTCAAATATGTTTGTAGTAAGATTTCAAATTTGTGCCTTTTTCGTGCTCATTTAAAGGAATATAAGCTCAAGAGCTTTATAATACGGAGAGCGAATGGATAATATGTTTGGCTCCCTAGTAACCTACAGAAACCAAAAGGAGCAATAATTAAATGATCAGGAAGTGCAATTATACAAAAGAAATGGAAAAGGTAAAATAAAATTATTTACTATAAGATGCAAAAGCATACCAAAACTTTTGAACTTCTTATGTTTCATAATCTAATGCTCTATTTAGATGTGGTTTGCCTTCGACCAATTGCAATCCTCCTTGCCCCGTTCCCTTTAGCTTCATCCACTGTTGTTTTTTCTCTCTCTTACATGGCATCCTCACAATAAACAGGACTGGTTCCACTTTTACAAATCATTCCCTCTCTTCCACCCTAACTAATTTAGCAGTTACCAAAAGGTTTGTATATCCCATGCTCTGCACAAGGGACCACTAGTTTTATCTTATGAGATGTGGGTTGGCATGCTATATAAAGCTCTTGAAATTAAATATCTAGTTTGAAAAGGTTGACAATTTAGTTTTGCACGCATGACTAGGGATCTCAAATTAAAGTATCAAACTTGGATATTATGCCCCCAAAAGAAAAACAATAATAACTTACCCTGATAAGTGGTTTATGCTTAAAATTTGTGATATGTTGTATTTAACATAATAACTAAACTTTTGCACTTATGAAGTCATAGAATTTTATTTGATGAGATGTGGGTTGGCATGCTATATAAAGCTCTTGAAATTAAATACCTAGTTTGAAAAGGTTAGCAATCTAGTTCGCATACATGATAAGAGATCACAGAATTTATGAGATGTGGGTTGGCATGCTATATAAAGCTCTTAAAATTAAACACCTAGTTTGGAAAGGTCAGCAATCTAGTTTGCACATATGACTAGGGATCTCAAATTAAAGTATCCCAACACCCCACAAAAAAAAAAAAAAACAATTTTACAATGACAAGTGGTCTATGCTTAAAATTTGTGATATGTCGTATTTAACATAATAACTTCTAAATGTAACAACTAACTTACTGTAGACAAATTTTTATTAGAACTCATAAAAAAAGTTGCATGTGAAAAGATAATTAAATCCAAAAAAAGTGAGAGATGGCAATAACACATCCAAAAGCACCAGGGAAAAGAAAAAAGTAAAAAGAAAAAATCAACTATGAGAATGCCACATCTATTCTCTTCCCCTCTAGTTCTTCAAAGTAATCATTCCATGACCAAATTTCCAAACATAGTGGGAAAAAATTATCACTTTTGAATTCCTAGGATTCAACCATGCAAACAAATAGTACTTTAATAGCAATAAAAAAATCAATATTGAAATGGTTGGCTGTAAATTTCTTTACAAATTTGGTAAAATATGAGAATTTCCACTTACTATGAAACTTAGAACTCCCAGGAGGAAGGGCCAGGAATCTACAACCCCTTTCTTACTCAAATTATCATACTCACGCCTGAAATAAATCCTTTGCAAAATAGGGAAAAAAATCATGAAGAAACTCATCTTAGTACTATGCAAAAAAATTGATCAATTGGAGTTGGAAATAGGTTGTAAAAGTACCTCATAATGTAAGCGAAAAAGTATAGATATTGTAGAAACTTCTTACATAACGACATAGTTGTATCTTATAATCGTTGGTGTAGCTTGCTATTGCCTTGTATGCGATAGTTAAAAAAACAAAAATATCAAAATAAAACCACTATTAAATTAAAGGAAAAAAAAGAGAACTAAAATCCTTAATATGAAAAGGTTCTTAATTATGAAAAATAGCCAGTGCTGGACATCCACAAAAGTAGAAAGGAGTTAAAATAATAGATTGATGGAATTAGAAAAACACATTGAAAAAGAAAAATCAATGTTGCAGGTATACAACCATAGAGCAAAAATATAATATAGAAAAATCTTGGACAAAGGATCCAAAAATGGTGTTAGAAGATGTGAAATGCCAAAATGTCAAATAATGATACATACGATTTTGACATGAAAGTTTGAGACTTAAACTCTTAGCATGTTATGTATGTCTCTAGAATTACTATTTTTTTCTCAATTGCAACTTATATTGATTTTAACTATGACTTTGTATAAAGTTTTTTTAGCCTAAATTTTACAATCCTAATAATAGATGTATTGTGTGGGTATCAATTGTATACATGTATTATTAAGATATATTAGTCAGATTTAAAAAAAAACCCTAAATGTTTCAATTTATATGTGTACATGTGCGGGTGCATGTGGGGGTGGGCTGCATATGTGCGTATCTTAAAATATACCACTTCTGCTCAATAAATGGTAAAAGATCGGCATATATTTAGATTATCCTATTTATCTTCTAATTATGCTTCAGAGTCTTCAATGTGTATTAAAATTGTACAGCATGAAGAAAAAGCATACACACAAATAGGCTTCCTTGGATTGCAAACATTTCATTTAATGACTTAATTGTTAGATTTGTAGGGGTTGTAAATATTTCATCTGTTGACTTAATTGTGAGTATTCACTATTAGTGTGACTTTTGCTCCATTAAAAATTACCCATAATAAAAAAAAGGAAAAAAAATTAAGCAATTAAAAATGGATAGAATAAATAATTTGTCCACTATGTTTAAAAAAAATGAAATGAGTTGTTAATTAAATTGGGTTGTACACTGAAAAGTGCACCAATCTAGTATACACATAATAAAATATTTCCTAAATAGGTGGCTTATTAATTTTTCAAATCAAAATATCATATTCTTAGGCAATTAAGTTTAGCATTGCAGAGACTTTTGTAGATTCGTACATAGTAGGCAAAATGATTTCCATTGGATAATTATGAACCAATCTTGATGGTGATTTTAACAATAAAAAAAGTGATTTAGATGAATCTAGATGTATTTATATATATATACATGCTTTTTTATCCTTCTTGATAAGACTATGTTGTGGATGAATGTAGGTGTTACATCATACAAATAGGCAAACCTTTGAAAAGGAAATCTAGGCTTTTTGTTTATAACACTCTCCTTCTTGAACATAGAAAGAAATTTACAAAATCAGGTCCTAATTTATCCCAAGATGACAACCCAAGCTCACCATAGGTTCAATAGAAAAATAATATCGCTCCTAGTTCACATATCCTAAACTATTTTCTTACCTCATAAGAACTTGAAATAAATAAATTGCTAAGCGTACAACCAATTAATGTGCAGAGAAAAAGACCCATGTCCTTTCTTTGACTACTTGAATAAGAAAACGACCCTGATACAATAAAACTAATAGAACCTTTGATGTGTAAAGAAAAAAACCCTTGTCCTTTATTCGACTACTTGAATCATTTCAAAGCAAACAACCACAAATTGTCAGGCCCAAGTCTTTTAATTTTAGGTTGAATCGGTTTATCGGGTTGAGAGGGTTAGACGGATGCTTGATAAGCCATTTCAGAGATTTTGAATATTTACATACATGGTAGTTTTGTATGGAGCCCTTTGGAGATAGGCTAGTTAGACATTCTCGGGCTTTGAACCTAAGTTAGTTGACCTTTTAAGCTAAAAGCTCTTTTCTGGAATTTTGTAAAACTCACTAAAGAGCAGGGAGCCCTTCTTTGTAATTTATAAAAACTTTTACATAAGATAACCTTAAAGGCTTTTGATCGTCTTTTCTTCGTACGTACAATTCTTCCATTCTTTTTCCTCTCCTCTGCAACCAAGCCTTACCAGCTCTACAAAGAAACCAAGACTTAATTCAGGAACTTAGATAACACCATCACCTTCATCTTCTACCTTTCTCTTTGTCTATTCTGATAGTATCTGCAATCCGGTAAGTATCTATCTCTAAACAACAGATAGATTTCTTTCAGTTTACTAGGCTATGTTCAATAGCTTAAAAGATCTGTGTGTCTCTTGGATCTATAGGATTTCAAATAAAGGAATCGAGTTAGGATAGGGCTTTATGCGTGATTGGATCTAGCTTTAGTAGATCTGAGTTTGTACATTATTTGAGGCAAGTGGATAACTGTAAATAATGTTATTTTAGTTGTTTTGATTTATATGCTTAAGAATATGATTTTATAGGAGTGGATTTAATGTTTTGATTTCGAATTAATATTAGGGGTTGATTTTTAATCAAATAAAATAAATAAATAAATAAATTGCAGCACGTAGTTGCCTATACAAGCTAGGTAGCGCTGCTGCCAAGTGTGCACAAGTAACACCTGCTGCTTAGGCGGGCTACTGACCAGCTTGGGCCAACCGGCTGGGCTGGGCTGACTGCTGGAGGGCCTAGGCCAGCCAGCTGGGCTGGGCCTGCTGGGTTGGGCTGGGTAAAAAATATGGTGGGCCTGGCAGTAAAGCCTGGGCCCAAGAGGACTAAAAATAAGAATATTGGTTGGGTTTTTATTTTATTTTTATTTTGGATTTCTATTTTGAGGTCTCTATAGTAGGTTTGGATGTGATTAGAACATTTAATTACAATTTGATTAGAATATTGATTTAGGTTTAATTGTAATTTGATCAGAATCTTAATTAATATTTAATTAAGTGTGATTAGAGTTGTAATTGGGTTTGATCATAATTTTAATGGGGAATTAGCTACGTGTGATTAGTATGTTAATTAGTTCAATTAGAATTTAATTAATATGTAATTAGGAATTATTAGAATCTTTACTAGACTGTATTTAGGATTCTAATTTGGATTTTTAATTTGAGTTTAATTCCAGATCTGAATTTGGGTTTTGGTTCTTTTTTTTATATAAAATAATTAAGTGTTTTAATGCACATCAATAATGATTAAGAACATAATTGTTCCCTCTCCTTTTGATGATAATTTGATTTAGTTTGGACTTGAAATTTGAATACTTTTTACCCAATTTGTAAAAACACACTAACTTTATATAATTGGATTAAATGGGTTTCATTTTTGAGAAAAGTTAGAAAAGAAAAGGACTAAGCAAAGGAGTTGAATCCCAAACGTTATCACATTTTGTGGAAATGTCTTGAGAGGTTGTGGAAATGTCTTGAGAGGTTAACAAGGAGAAACGGTACACGTTATTATAGTGTTAAGAGAAGGGAAAATGTTGAAAGAGAGAGGGATTGCCGGAGTCAAAATAAATCAGCAGTCAAAATTAAATTTGAAATTAGCAATTGGATTCATCTCCTTTCATATATACACTTGCAAGGCACACTAAAAATTTATCACAGCCTTCGCTAGAATGCATGAAGTTCTGTTGTTGTTGCTTTAGTCGTTATTTTTTTTCTTTAATCCCTAATGTACTATGAACCCTAGAACTGAACCCACAGGAGTTCATTAGCCTCCCCAATCAGCTGAGCTCCATAGCGCAGAAGAGTCTACAGTGCACATAAGGATCCAAACAGTATAACTGAAAGGTATTATTCATTAATTTTTTTTTCGGTAGAGGAAGAGTGTGATTGAATCTTAAGAGTGTTATGACAAAGTATAGTTGATTGAATCTTAAAGTGTTATGACTATATTTTTCTTACAATTAATGCTACTGTACACATTCAAATTATCCATTCAAAATATCATTCTTTCAAAAAAAAAAAAAAAATCCATGGTATAATTATGGATGTCCAAGATGCTCCTCTATTACGAGAATTATGGACCATCTGATCAAACAAATTTAGAAAATGGAATCAAATCGTTATGGATGAATCAATGGCCAATATCACCCCATTGAAAGCCAAATTCTACATGGTTGATGAATGAAGCAAGTGTTTATCACATAGGAACATTTAAATCTCAGATAAGTGTGCCTCCATTTTTATATGAAAGTAGTAATAGTTTAATCACTTCTCTTTCAACCCTGCGATTATCGCTCCATAGAAGAAAATCTTAAAACTTTACTAGAGTAGAACAGAATTAAAGTATCACCTGAAGAATGTATATTCACGGAAGGTTGCCTCACATTTATATAACTCTATTGAGTTTGCTACACCTTATAGGTAAGATTAACCTTACTAAACACTTTCCACCTAAGAGTTTTTTTTCATGTGGTCCTCACATTTTGTGTTCTAAATGTGTCTCAGATTTGCCAAGCATGCATTTATGTGGGTTTAACGGGCGTTACCTTGGAGATTAATACTATTGGGTCCAAAACTTAAGGAATATCCACTGATGTACTATCAGTTTTTGCCATCAACGCAATAGCTTACTTGGCTTGAGCCTTAGGTTTGCTTCATATGGTCTCGAGTTTGACTTCCACCATTTGCATTATTCGAGTAATATATATGTGGCCATGTATGTAGCCCTCAAGAAATATTCTTTACTCATCAAAATCGGGTCACCTCCATACAGGACGGGCTAGCGGGGGATGCCTTGGGTCAAAAAAAAAATGTACTAACACTTTTTTTTAATGGACATTATCTTAGAAGGAAGATGAAAAAGTCCACTGTTCAGATGACTGAGGAAGGAAAGATTAGATCATTTTGGACCACGCTTTGAGTTTTGGATTTGTGGTGGCCCATAGTCCCCTATGCCATGTGTGGGCCCATAGATAGTCAGACTCATCCTTTTAACTTTAGATAAGATCTGACATATGAAAATTATGATGTTAAGAATCGCATAACTAGTTGGATAAGAAGGAATCTATACATATTGGATAAGAAAACTCTTTAAATCTCCATTAATAGAGATTAACAACATTAATGAACCGTTTGGAAACTCTAGGCTAAGTAACAAGAGCTAATTGAATTAGATTTAAAATAAATGCTCTAATCTTTAAGTTCTAATTTATAACAATTAGTCCGTTTGATAAAATTATAAAAAAACCCTCTTAACTCATGAGGAAACCGGGAGGCACCTTTTAATTAAACTTTTAACGTAGGTACCGCCATTTGGATCACTTTGAAGACTTTCTAAGCTTCTTTTCATCCGAGACGCTTGTGAACGTTACATCGTCCACGTCCATCTGCTTTAATTAATAGAGCTTTAATAAAAGCTGTAATCTTTTGCATTTTCTAGAGGAGAAACATACCAATTAGCAAATAAGCTTTAAATATATATATAATTAGAGGTTTACCAAATGCTTTAATATGTACATAATTTATAAAGGATTTTACAAAAAACATCCCTTTAGACTCTCTGTAGACCAAAAAAGACCTAAAATTCATATCTCTACTACAGTAGTTTCATGGGCCATTTATAGTTTATTTTTTTTGTTGTTTCACTTAGCAGCGATATTTCCTCTCACTCGTATATACGAGCTCCTTCTTCCTCATCCTCCTTCCATCTCCTCATTTTTCCTTCATAATATGGTGACTTCATTGTCTTAAACTTGGGTGCAAGTGGAAGCTTATTACCAAAACACTTCAGTATCATATATACCCATTTAAATACATCATCTTCTACATCTCTTTTTCTTTCTTTCATTTTCTTTTTTCTCTTTTCAATCTTAATCTCTATAACCCACCTTAAGTTACATTTATTTCTGTAACTAGCAATCAAAGTGTTCTACAATCAGGTGTCCCTCTTAGTTATTTTATCAAATACCCTACAGCTATATCCCAAGCTGTTACATTTTCCATACATGTCATCCAAGTGCTCTATAAATAGGCATCCTTTTCAGTCATTTCACCAAACACCTTACGGGCATTGTCGAAGTATTCTAACATATCATCATCCTATCTCATTCCCTCTTCATCTCCTTTCTCTACCATTCCGGTTCACAACATCTAAACCAACCACAATCTCTAATGTTTTTCTTTCACCACCATCTTCAAATTCACCCATCATTACCATCCAACCACCATCACCTGCGCGGCCATCATTCAAAAACAAACTTTTTTTTTTTTTTGAATCTGACATGGGTGGTGATATCCCCGCTTAACTGTGAAGAAGAAGAAAATGCAGATGATTGGGAATATCGCTGCTGGCCAGGCAGGATATGGTGGGAGGATGAGGAAGAAGAAATTTATATATGCTAGTGAGAATGCAGATGATTGGGAATATCGCTGCTGGCTAGGCAAGATATGGTGGGAGGATGAAGAAGAAGAAATTTATATATGCTAGTGAGAGGAAAAATCGCCGCTTAGCAAACAAAAAAAAAAAAACCTAACTAAAAAGGGCCCATGAGATCACTGTAAAGGATACATATATTTTAGATCTTTTTTAGTCTATAGGGAGTCTATAGGAAATTTTTTGGTAAAATCCTCTAATTTATAAAAAGAGCTTATTTTTGAATTTTCAAATGCCCCACATCACTGAACAAAATTTAGAAGAGATCACCTCGTTCTTTGTCATTTGGATTGTAACCTATCGCCCAGATGCATCCACGGTGAACTCATCCGGACTAAGCCTGGGTCATAACTGAGAAGATGGAGGTCTCCGGTGAATGCATGTGAGTCACCAAACTTTGCCTTTGTGTATGAGATATAACTCCTTTTAAAATAAATAATGTGAAAGGGGTTTACCTGTAAAAATAAAAAATAATGTGAAAGGGTGAAATGTATTAAATAGCATATCCTACTTTATCTTTAACAAAGAAATGGCTCTGTCATCTGGTCAAAGAGAAGGTGATCCTTATCTTGGATCTCGAATGCCCTTCTTTTTTTAAGTTTATATATTCCCTTCTCCTCCCTTCCACACTTTCTTATTATATTATAGACTTTGGACAATGCCAAAACAAGTGTCGGCATTGATTTGTGACTTTGAGGGGTTCTGCAATTCTTTGAGATCAATATTAGAAACTCATGAGTGGAGTTCATTAATAAATTTGAATTGCTTGAATTATTATTCAATTTTACCAATTTCATCTTAATATTAAGGGTTTGTTTGTTTCGTGAGATTCTATTTTTTAGAATTTTAAGGTTTGCATATTTTAAAATGGTTAAAAGAAAAAAAGTGAATATCCAAAAAATGACTTTGAAATAATTTTATTTTCGTTGACAAAAAAGAAATCTTTTTTAATGAAAATATCAATTAAAGGGAGATGTTAAATGAATATCGATCCTCTTCAATACTCAAAGCGTCATGCTAACTCCCTTTATTCCCTGCAAATGGGGATCCCCTAAGACCAATCCAACGCCCTTGCACTCACTACTATTATAAGGTGCCACAAGCCTAAATTGATGCTCATCTAATTATTACTCACTATGGGATTAAAATTTTAAAACTCAATTCTTTTAAACTGTTAAACTTAGGAGTCATGGATCAACATTTTAGGATGATATCACGGAGTTGAAATATTTTTGACATGTAGGCTTGCAGACTGCGGTCCCTAATCTTTCCCGATAATTGGATAGCCTGAAGTGGGCTTCACAAGGGAGTTGCACAAAAGGTTCACATGTGAGCACAAGATATGAATGAGAGCTTTATTTTGATGGACATCATCCCACACAGGACGTTATGAACTCATCTATGGGCCCTTACCTTGGGCAATGGCAATGACGGAGAGGTGGGGATGTGGAGGTCTCAATTAAAAAAAAAAGAAATTTATGAACCCAATGAGAATTAAGTGTGTGCAAAACATTAGCTCCTTTTTAAGTCATCTTAACCATTTAATCAATTACTCAAATTTAATAGTTTTAAAAGTCATCATTTTTTTCATCCACGGTAGCAAATGGTTGGATGAGTGCCTAAAGTGGACTTTGTGGCAATGAGCATGTCCCTTATGTGTGATTCCTTTTTTCTAGACCACCTATCACCAATGATTAAGACACACCCCACCCAAATACACATACATGCCTAAATTTAATTTGACAGTCAATAAACTATTGTTAATCATTGGATTCAAATTTATAAAAAATAATTAAATTTTAAAACCATCAAACTTATGGCCATAGGTACAAAAGCTAGATCAATGATGCAATGAGGTCGTTATTTTTTCCTTCTTAGTCTGATTGAAATATAGAATCACGTGGATAACCATTTTCAATATGTTTATCAAATTTCACTTCAATATGTATATGTGGATTATTCATACAAAAGTGGCCCACATAAGTTGCAATGGCCAAAGAACATAGAAGTCATACGAGGAGGGAGAAAATAAAAAAAATTAAGAAATTGAGGTGCAAGGTTGGGACAGTTTTGCTATTTTCCCTAGCATAGAGATGTGTGGGGAAAATGAGAGATTTTTAAAAGGGAACGGGGGAAAAACAATTTCTCATAGCAAGTGATATGAAAAAAATCTCACGGGCAAGCCTCTTTAGAAATCTAAAACTTTTTCATTCCCACTTACACTTCTGGTGAGCAAGCCTTTTTAAAAATTGGGATGGCTCGATAATCAATATCTTCGGTAACACCCCTTATGATTAAGTGGTGTTGGCATCTTAATTTTACACTTATATTATAGATGTATGGATTATATGGGCGTCAGGTGGCACATGCATAGAGCAGTACCGCATTCCAACATGGCTAATAAAGAGGGACATCCGATCATATAAATCCTATTGTAGGACCAACTATGTGATAAAAATTGAACGGTTGTGATGTTGGATGCGTGTCTCCACCTAGGGTTTCCCTTTTTCTTTCACAATTTGATAGTGTGGGACCCAGACAGAATCGAGACGGTTCAAAAACAGACACCAGGCGCCACCGTCAAATGAGCACCGAAAGCTCAAAAAGCAACCAAAATATCCGACGACGAGAAGCCATGCGGGAAACAAAAGAAACGAAAAAAATATCATGATTATTCTGAGGCGAGGGGGCATTAGGGAATTCTCAGAAAACTCAAGTGGCATTTTCGGAACCCAGGCCCAAAATATCCCCGATGTCCAAAATCTCGCACGTGAAGGGCCCCGGTTCCCGTGAGGCTCCCGCACACGTGGGCACCAACTCACCTGCCACGTGGCGCACCAGTAGTCAAGATAGATGGAATAAAAACCAAAACAGCTCCCTCCCTCTCCCTCGCGCGATCGCTTCGCTCATTTTCGCACTTTTCAGGTTCTCTCCCTCGCAGCTTTCCAATCGCTTTTGACCGAGAGACTTCGAATCTTCTTCGACAGAGAATTAGGGTTTCTTAACGAAGAAGAAGAAGAATTCCTTCTCCTGAATTGGGTAATTGAAGGCTGCTGCCTTGGTTTGAAGATTTTCGATTTAGTTTTTGATGCTTTGATTCGTTGATGGTGATTTAGTTGAGACTCTGTTGGCATTGGATTGGAATTGGAAAGATTTGAAAATTAGGGATTCGAAAAGCTACTGCTTTTTCTGATGTTGGTAATGTTGATGATGATCAGGAGCCAGGACATGTGTTTTTGTTTTTGTTTTGGATTTGAGTTCGTTTTCTAGGTTTTTGTAGAGGTTTTGTGTGCTTTGAATTGCAGTAGAAGGTCTGAATTTTAGTGGAAATTGTTTGAAGAAAGTTGTTCTTTGTGTCTTCGTATTTGTTCTTGATTTGTTTCTAGAGTCTTGCATAAAAGTGTGATCTGTTCGAGATTCAATCTGTTTTGCGATCTCTACGAATCTGATCTGTTGAATTCTTGCTCTTGTACAAATTTCAGCTTCTAGTTGTGCCAGGTTGGGTGCTTGAGTGAGGAACATGAGCAATACCATAGGACATGGGTTTCTCACCCGGGCTCCGCACCCATCCACGTTTCCCGAGCATCAAAATAAATGCTGTTCAAGAACCCCGGCGAATTCTTTGTTCCGTGCTACATCATCATCATTCATGTCAACCAAATTAGTACATCGGATCCAGAACTTGCCAGTTTCAACAAAGTCCCGTGGGAAGAATTTCAGTACAATGAAAACAAACTTGCTGCGGGGAAGGCGCGAGAAAGTTTCTAGCATTCCCCATGCTGTCTTGGCTACAGATCCTGCTTCTGAGGTTTGCGCTTTCTTATGCTGTTACAATTTGCTCATTACAACCTTTTTTTTTTTTGTCTGTTCTGTTCTTTAATCATCTGTTACATTTTCACTCTGAACCCTGTTATGATGCATGATGCAGCCTGATCTCTCTTGGATTATAACCAGAAAAGTTGAGAAACTTAGGTTTGGACTTGATGTTATAACAGCCTGATGTGTTCTCCTCAATTCCACATTTAGTGGCAGGAAATATTTACCATGTAGCTTGAGTCAATTCATCTAGGCACTAGGTGGTGCAGGTAGCTGCCATTATCTGATTCTATTTTCTGTAGGCACAAAGAATACCTGCGCCATCAAAAGGCGCTCAGGAATTGGTATTTTTAGGATT
Organism: Sextonia rubra; assembly: GCA_037013555.1. Lineage (NCBI taxonomy): Eukaryota > Viridiplantae > Streptophyta > Magnoliopsida > Laurales > Lauraceae > Sextonia > Sextonia rubra. The sequence continues at coordinate 7,277,514 of JASUAD010000007.1, read as the reverse complement.
TTCCTTTGCTGACTTCTTTTTGAATGCCTGCTGCTAAGAACAAATACATTTGACTGAGAACTCCGGTTATTATGCTGGGAAGACATTCTGATGGTCCAGATAGAGTTCATGGTTAACTTTTCTGTTTATTTTTTTTCCCTGTAGCAAGGCATGGATGCATTTTATGCATCTCTACCCTTAGTTTAATGGTTCTACTGAACTTAACTAGACAGGTGAATCGGCATATCGTTTTTTCACATCCATTGAGTAAAACTTTTTGCTCGAGTTCTACATCGTGCGTGCTGTTTATTTATAAAATCTTAAATAATTTCAGTCCGAGGATATTCTTCTCAGGATCTTCTTATTCGAAAGAAAATGTAAATCTAGCAATGCTTGACATTGTAAGCAGTTGGAGGAAGTCAAACTTTTGTTGATGTGAGGAAGGCATGATTTAAATCTGTATTGATTCTTGTTTAAATCTGTATTGATTCTTTCTCGTATTGCGGCAGCTTGCTGGAAGGTTTAGTCTGGATGGAGATTCTGAGCTTCAGGTGCGTCTCTAATAGTCAAGGTTTAGGGCCAGTTTCTTTACTAGAATTCCTGAATTTCATGTCTACTAGAATTTGCAGAATATGAGATGCTAGAATTCTGAAATATGGTTGAATTCTGGCATTTCTAAATTTCCTGCTTCTTTCATGTTAGAATTCTTGCTTGAGAATTTCATGCAACTAGCATTCTACAAATTCCATGTTTCATAACTACTTGAATTTCTAACTGGAATTTTACATATTTTTGCATTATTTGTATATATATATATACACAAGACTAAAATGTTTATGAATATAATATTTTACTAGCCTAATATCCCGTGTTAAGCATGGGCATATTTGCATACATTGTTTTATTTTATATTAACTATTTATTAAAGTTATATTAACTATTTTATTAAAGATTTATAAAATGAGTATATTATGACCAAGTTCATAATATATTAAACATGTCATGAGTTTATTATGATAAGACAAAATTATATTTATTCATGATTTATGAATGATGGCATGACTATATAAGGTACATCTTTCATATTCTCTCTTATGTTCATCAATACATGTTCAGATTTTTTTGGAATAATGAGACAACAATTAATTTCTGAAATTCATGAGATAATTATTGAGATGTTGGAAAAAAAATAATAATAAGATAATTATTTTATATGAAACTCATTTATAAATCAAAGTTAGAATAACATGGTAACGCAGATACTAATTCAAATGTGCCAATGGTGTCGGTGGAGGACATGGTAATGGTGGGGATTGTACTCATTGGTGACTAAATACCAACAAACATACCCTAAAACTATGACCGTGAATACCATTTTTTTCCTTTGAATGGTATCCGCTGAATATTATGACCCCACCCTCAATGGAATGTTCCTCCACCAAGCAGCCATATGATGAAGGCAACTTTGTGCAGAGGCACATTGAGGGACACTAGTTTTGCACACACCCATCTGATGCACCTCACCATGGTCAAATATCTTCACGATGATTCCACCGAATCCGATGATGCTCACCAATCGAGGGTTTCATCAGAACCCAACAATAATCACAACGGCATCAACAAAATTTAATCGTGCTTGTGTGAGGAGAATTGTGGATAACTTTCCATTCAATCGAAAACCCTCAAAAACCCATTTTCTTCCCTTTTCATCAAAAACACTAAAAAAAAACATGGAAAGGCTGGGAAAAAAAAAATAAATTAGATTTATGAAAGCAGTGCAGAGGAAAAAGATGATCGGACCTGATTTTTGCGTTGTCGCGTAAATGAGAAGATGGCATTCAACAGTTGGTGAAAGCCGGAGTTACACCAATGCCTCTCGGAATGCCTGGACTTGCAAAGCAAGACTCCCGGAATGCCAGAATTTGTAAATGCTAGAGTTATGGGCTAACATTTGGGAGTTCCACTTTTTTGAAATTCCAAAATGCTACTTGCCTCAAATGCTGGGAATTCCAATAGATGAACATGGAGTTTCTGACTGAAATTCAGGAACTCCTAAATAGCCTGAATTCCTATAAGAAATTCTAGTAAAGAAACAGGCCCTTAATCTGACTCATGTTAACGATGATCCTTCAAATGCCCAATATTGTGACCCATCTCTACAAGCCCAACCCAATTGTACATTAAAGATTAAGTCAATAGTCATTACTGTGTACATCTCTTATTTGCTATATTAGGAGATTCTCTTGATGATTGTAATTATGATTGATTGTAGCCCTAAATGGGCATTCTAAAATCTATATAAACCAGGGTTGATCCTCAAAGAGGGCAACCAATTCAATCATTCTCCTCTTCCATTTTTCTAATTCTCATATCAATTTGTGAGAATGACGTGGTATCCATGCACTAGCTTGTATTTTTGAGTGGGCTAGAGAAGTTTTTTCCCCAAATGCACTTCGATCAAAAGTGTTTGACTACGAGAGAGAGTCTCATTTCCAAATATCATTTTAAGAAATCAAGCATAGATTCATCTTCAATCACAAAGAGTGAATCTCAGAAGGCTATTTCTTCACTCATACATCTTTTTTCTAGTGAAGCTAAATATCTTCAGTGCAATTGAACAGATTGATGTCAAAATGCCTACTTCGGGTTCACTCACACAAGTTAATATACAAGTAACTAATAGCAGCAACTCCCTAATTCTTCATTGGGGCGCTCTTCATGATAAAAAGAAGTAAGGCTAGGTAATTCCAGTTGTTCTTTGTATCTTTGTTTCTTTTTCCACATTTCTAAACAGAGGATTGTTACTTTTCTCGCAGGGACTGGACACTTCCTTCTCGTCGTCCTAGTGGAACAAAAATATACAAGAATAGGGCTCTCAGAACTCCTTTTGTGAAAGTACGTCAGGAGAAGTGCTAAAATATCTTTTAGAGCATGATAGGCATTTTCCTATTGGCTTAAAGGGTGGAGGGTAAAGAGTCGAAGGTGTAGAACTAAAAGCAGCTATCAACTAGTTCCTTTATATGGTTGGATCATTAGGACCATATTCCTGAAAATGACCATACCTATTTCTATCTTTTGCAAATGTTATCCTGCCCTTTTAGGAATGTTCTTACCTGTGAAATTATTAGAAAAATGCTAATGTTTCCTTAACCTGTAGTGAGTTTTTTTTCCTGGTGCACCACATTCAAATTGGATTCATGACACGATGGTTGATGGTGTCTACAATTCATTGGATGTGCTTATCCATAAGGACCACACACTGGAAAAGCTAGAGTCCAAATGTCTTCAGTTTGAGTGTGTTGCACCATGTAGCTTTTAGTGTAGTTCTCTGCTCAGGTATGATCTCATCCTATAGGGAATGGTTTTATCTTTAGATGGTTCTTCACATTTTTCGGTTGTATTGTGTAATGTCTATGATTATGTTATATTATGTAGACTGGTTCAGAGTCCTCAGTGACATTAGAGATTGATGATCCTGCTATACGAGCCATAGAATTTCTTATACTTGATGAATCACGGAATAAATGGTGAGTTTGGGTAAAGCTGATTGTCTTGGGTTCATGCCATCAAGAGATTCTTGTTTTCATTATCTCACTCCATAATTTTTCCCCTTTTACTGTCCAGGTTCAAAGATAATGATTGCAACTTCCGTGTTCAGTTAACAAGGGGTGACACGAGCTCAAATGTTTTGGCTTCACCAAATGTTTCTGTTCCTGAAGATCTTGTGCAGATTCAGGCATATCTAAGGTGGGAAAGAAAGGGGAAACAAGCATACTCACCAGAGCAAGAGAAGGCAAGTGTCTTGATATTCTTTAAATATGAAAAGACAAAATAATGGACTTGTTTCTATGAAAAATATAACATTCTGCATTTTAGGTCCTATGTTTCCATTTCTCTTTAAACTAGGAGTTTCCTTGGTAAGGCTTCTCTTTTAGTCTTGGTGACATCCATGCGCATTCCATGTTTTCATTGCATTCACTTCCCACATCTTTAACTTGTTTTTGAAATGGTTTTATATTTATTTTCATTCAAAATTTAATTTAGCTCCTAAACAATTATGTTTTAATTAGCAGTAACTGTCATTAAATACTGTGAAGGAACAAAAAAAGTCAATGCCTTCAGAAGTACATGATTGTACAATAGTGTACATTTTGGAACACCCTACCAGTGTATTTATCTTGAAAGATTGCTAATTAGTGATGCAGAAGCCGATGGCCTGGATTTGATGGATCCTGTGCTTGATCAAGCCCTTGATTGTCTGGATTGATTTTTTCGATCGAAGGGCCTCTTAATCTATCTTTGTCGAGGCCCAATTGAGAAAAAGGGCTCGAACCGAGTTTTGGATTGCCATGATGGCACCAAATGCATTGTGAAATTTCTAAATTAATTATGGGATCAACTCAGTTCCTTAATGATCCTATTGTACCATCCAACTCCAAATAAGATAAACAGTCCATTAATAAGGGTCTGCACATTGGGCCCCCTTGAAAATGAATGAACCAGGCCCAATCCCCTCTCAGGTCTGTCTCACAGTTAGAAATATGCAGTAGACCCTGGGGCCCACAGCCTCAAATATGCAAGGCACCCAAGTCGTATGCATTAAGTTGGAATTTATTTGTTTTGACCAAGTTGTTTTCTTTCCTACTTTAAGCTTATTCTGGCTAACAATTAGAATATGAAGTAGACCAGTGGGCCCACAACCTTAAATATGCAAGACCTCCAAGACATACACGTGAAGTTGGAATTTATTTGTTTTGACCAAGTTGTTTTCTTCCCTATTTTAAGCTTATTAGGAGATAGCAACTTTCCGTTATTTAATAATTTGATTAGCAAATGACAGGGATTAGCTTTCTCTGAAAGACATAGCAAGTGGATCCATACACCAAAAAAAGGAGGAGCACCCAAAATGTCCTTAGCAGCTTTGTAGTTATAACTTTTCCATTTTATTGCTATTAGAACTCCTGAAGTTTAGAAATTTGATGGCTTGATGACTAAGATGGACGGCTGTGATGTAATGTAGGGTTTTTAGGTTTGAGCTTTAAGTTGAAATGTAATGCTTGGAATGCCGCTTTTATTTAAACTTACCAAATCAAATTTTCTTGGTACTCTGTTGTAGGCTCATAGCTTTGTCTAGATCACTGAAGACTATATGAATAATAATAATTTTCCTCCTCTTGGTAATTTTTTAATAATTGTCTTAATAAGAAGGCAGCTTTTGTGGTTGACCTACCTAGCATGAAACCACTTTTCTATATCTCATTAATTCTTGTATTTTGGTATCACAATACTTCTCCATTCTTCTAGTATTTTTTTCGTCCTTGATTTTTTATTGAAGAGGCTAGTTAGCTGATGCAGGCCGAACCTAAGTTCGACGGCCCAGATCACAGGCCCGCAGGACATCCGTTTGATCCCCGGTTGTCTCAAGGATCCCTATCCTTATTTATCTATTTCCTATTTTATTTTAGTAGGTCTTATTTGTTTAGAATTAGTCATTCTATGTTTAGAAACGATCACTCCTAAATAAGGAGGAATTCTTCACTGTATTAAGGATGCTTTTATCAATATAATTTCAGTTCAAGAGATTTTCTCTCTCTAGTTATGCTCGTGAGTTTCATTGTGCTTGGGAATCCTTCTTTGGATTCGAACAATCCTTCGGGAGATTGTTCTACAATCGATCCAAGATCCAGGGCTGCGCCAGATTGGTATCAAAGCCCAGATCCGGTCGCCGGGAGACTTTGTCGTTCCCGGAATTTAGCCTTCTCTCCACTGTCTGCCGGCACTCATCTCCACCATGGATATAAATATCGGCCGATAAATCGAGCATAGCGCCAATGGGTGCTACGCTTTTTAAAAAAAATCGCCGTTCACATGTGTATCGGCTGATAGATTTTTCTACCCACCTTTCCCTTTCAATATTTATCTTCTCCCCTCTTTTCTCCCCTCTTCACAGCTCCAAGCCCCTTTCCTTGCCCCCATTTTTCAAATCATCTCAAAAAAACATCAAAATCATCAACAAAAACATCAAAAACATCTAAAGATTAAGGTGGCATTCAAGATTCAAGCATCAAGCTCAAAAAAGGTGAGTTTTGAAGCTTTTTTTTTTCTACTTTGTGCTCTTTAAGTGGATTAGTATATTGTTTTTTTATAAAGTTTGAACATAGTTTATCTTTCATTCTTGAATGAATCTTGATAAAATTTGTTTATAACATTTTTTTTATAAGCTTTAAGTTACTATTTAAGTTGACATAACTAAACAACATGAATTCATATGAAAAACATTTATTATTCATATTCTTTTCTATTGATACAGCGATACATGATCTAATGCAATGAGGGGACCGCTACATACTCATATACTAGTTGCTTTTGCAAAACAAACACATATTTCATCATTTTTCAATATTCTGGATTTTCTGGAATTTTTTCGGATTTTTTTGAAGACTTTTTAAAATCACACCGCTATGCCGCTACGTATCGCCGCTACCGCTACGTATCGTTTTGTCGACGGCCGCTACGCTCGCCGCAACCGCTATTTGCGTCTTTGATCTCCACCACCATCACCGAAGACCCGTAGCAGCCCACATCTCACTGTTGACACCCCTTCGTCAACAATAGAATTCCCCATTCCTCCAAACCCAGAACTAGTTCGATCCCTGCACCCATCTCCCTCCCTCTTTCCCAAATCCCCAACCCTAACCTTACCGTACCCACATCCCCACACCAAACCGGAACCTTAACCACCCGCCTCTGTCAACTCCCCAACCCCAACCTTGCCGTCCCCAAATCCCCAAATCCCCACACCAACCTGGAACCCTAACCACCCACCTCTGTCAAATCCCCAACCCTAACCTTCCGTACCCACTTCCCCAATCCCCACACCAAACCGGAACCCTAACCACCCGCCTCTGTCAACTCCCATTCGCCGGAACCCTTCCAGCCCCATCAACCCCTTTCGGTCCATTCCGCTCCAAACCAAACCCTTTTTCCCCCTCTCCATCACCTTAATCGATCTTTTTCCCAAACCAGAGTGAAAAAAAAAAGGAGACAGAGAGCTGCCGGAGCGAGAGAGCGCAGAAAGCAAGACGCAGACATCAGCGAGGAGAGAAGAAAGGGGAAGGACGACGTACCTGGCACCGGTGGCCTCCATCGTCGTCGGCTTCCAACGGTTTCGTTGTCGCCGTCATCAGCAGCGGCAAGACGCACTTCGTCGATCGTCGCAATCTCTGTCGCACCATTACTGAAGCAGGTGGTTCAGTTGCATCGTGCCCTCCACCGGCTGGACCTCCAGTCGTAGCCACCACCGCCGATCATCACCACCTCCAGCCGATCTTCGTCGACGAGCACCAGCGCTGTTCTTCCTCCTTCCATTCTGTTTCGCCTTACAGATACGTTTCTCCTCCACTCTCTTATTTCCTTTCTCTGCACACAGACCGAGAAAGAAGGATCGAGAATCCCTCTTGCCCTCACGTGAGGTGCCGGGTTGCCTTTGGACCTAAGTTGGTCCGGCCCACCGACCCGCCTACATAAAAAAAAAAAAACCAACAATCATGCCTAGGCGTGGTGATGATCTTCAGCATTGGATGACCGACCGCTAGAGGGATGAAACCATCCTTAAACTAAGTCAAGAATTAGAAGATGTCACGGGACGTCTTAAAATTGCAGAAACTGCCATTGCTGAGCTACAAACAAAGCAATTTGTTAGTCAAGAAGGATCCTCCAATGCGTCTATGATTTACACGCTCGTCTAACCAGAAAGACCTGAAAATCATAAATCCATTCGTGATTTTATGCAGCGCCTTCTGGCTGAACGAGATCATCAAGCTCACCATGTTGCACCCCCACCTGATGACATCACTAGGAAAGTCAAAATTGAAATTGCTGACTTTAGTGGTGATGTGAGCCCGAAAGTCTTTGTTGATTGGCTTAATTCTTTGGAGGATTATTTTGCTTGGTATGGTATGAATGATGCACAGAGGATAGCCTTTACCAAGGTTAAACTAAAGGGTCCTACTCATATTTGGTGGTATGGTGTTGAAAACAATGAGCTTGCAGTAGGCCAGCCGATTCTCCGGTGGAACGTCATGAAAGAAAAACTCAAAGGCAATTTTCTTCCTTCTAATTATATGGATACACTTCATCAAGAATATTTGAGTTTCCAGCAAGGCACTATGACTGTGGAAGAATATACCAACAAGTTTCGCGAATACATTGTTCGCTGTAACTTGAGAACTGATGATCGTCTGATTATCACTAGATACAGAGATAATCTGCGTGCCGATATCAGACGAGAGGTGGCAATGTTTGATTATGCCACAGTGGATGAAATATTTAATAAAGCCCGCAAAGCCCAACATGAAATTCAGTTGCGGAAGCGTAATATTTTTCAAGCCGTGGAGTCTTCCACAAAAAGAGGTCCTGATCCTCCTTATCATCGCAATCAAGCAACAGTTTATAGGCCTCCTCCTCAGTGTCAAGTTCAGCAGTCTCCTCAGAATCCTCGGCCAGGGATGCAACAAAGACAGATGAATCCCCAACAGAATTAGAGGTTTCCACAGAACCAGCCTGATAACCGTGCTTATGCAAAAACAGACAGGAGGGATATTGTTTGTCATGCCTGCAAGCAACGAGGATATTATGCCAATGAATGCCCTTATCGTAATTTATATACTTCCAATGAGCCTGATGTTGATACTCAGCATGATGAGCCTGTCGAATCAGGGCAAGCTGACATAGATCCTCCTTATGAAGATCAAGCAGATCAGATAGATTATGCAGACGCTGATGATGGTATTCCACTTCTTTTTCTAGATCGTCGTTTGCTAGCAGCAGATGCTAAAGAGGAAGAAGATTGGAATCATGCTTCTATTTTTCGGTCTCGTGTCAGATGTATGGGCAGAGCATGTAATATGATTATTGATGGTGGAAGTGTTATGAATGTTATTTCCCAAAAGCAGTTGATAAGCTTAAACTTTCCACGGTAAAGCATCCAAGGCCATATAAAGTTGCATGGGTTGATAATTATTCCATTCCTGTTCGTCAGCAATGCTGTGTGCCTTTTAAGATTGGCAATTATGAGGATACTATTCTCTGTGACGTCATACCAATGAACGTTACACATATTCTTTTTGGGCGGCTATGGTTACAGAAGCTTAAAGTGATCACAGATCATGAACACAATACCTATGCTTTCAATTGGAAAGGTAGACGGATTGTGCTGCGTCCATTGCAAACTCCGCCATCCTCTCCTACCTTTTCTCCCGCCGCCGCCGCAGCTTCTCCTACATCGCATATTTTAACCATGCGGAAATTTGAAGTTGAAAGTAAAGAGCAAGGTGTCATGTATGCCTTAGTTACAAAGCAAGTTGCTGATGATTCTCATGCTATTCCTTAGGAAGTAATGCCATTATTGGACAAATTTGCCGACTTAGTTCCTGATGAGTTACCCAAGGAACTATCCCCACTTAGGAACATTCAGCATGCTATTGATCTTGTTCCAGGAGCTTCTTTGCCTAACTTACCTGCTTATTGGATGAGTCCAGCAGAACATGCAGAGTTAAAAAGGCAAGTTGATGATTTGCTTCAGAAAGGTTATATAAAGGAAAGTCTCAGTCCATGTGGTGTTCCAGCACTTCTCACTCCGAAGAAGGACGGAAGCTGGCGAATGTGTGTAGATAGCCGTGCAATTAACAAAATCACGGTAAAATATCGCTTCCCTATCCCTCGTTTGGATGATATGTTAGAAATGATGACTGGTGCATGTATATTTTTCAAAATTGACCTGCGGAGCGGATATCATCAAATTCGCATAAGACCAGGAGATGAATGGAAAACTGCCTTTAAAACAAAAAATGGTCTCTTTGAATGGATGGTTATGCCTTTCGGTTTAACCAATGCTCCAAATACTTTTATGCGGGTTATGACACAGTTATTGCAGCCTTATATTGGAAAATTTGTTGTCGTCTACTTCGACGATATTCTTATTTACAGCAAATCAAAAGAGGATCACCTTCAGCATTTAGATAAGGTCTGCCAACTTCTCCGTTGGGAGCGTTTCTATATTAATATCAAGAAATGCACTTTCATGAGTGATTCTGTTGTTTTCTTGGGATATGTAGTATCTGCACAAGGAATTAAGATGGATCCTACAACAGTAAGCGCTATTCTTGATTGGTCAATTCCTACTACCCTTATTGAAGATCCCAGTTTTCATGGTCTTGCCAATTTTTACAAAAGGTTTATCAGAAACTTCAGTACTATTATGGCTCCTATTACTGATTGCATGAGGAAAGGTGACTTCAAGTGGACCAATGCAGCCACCAGGGCTTTTGAGAAGATCAAACAAAAGATTATTGAAGCGCCCGTTCTGCAAGTTCCTGATTTTAGCAAGCTATTTGAAATTGCTTGCGATGTCTCAAATGTTAGCATTGGCGGTGTCCTTAGCCAGGAAGGACATCCTATTGCATTCTTCAGTGTGAAGCTTTCTGATGCCAAGCGAAAGTATACTGCATATGATTTGGAATTCTACGCTCTGGTCCAAACACTTCGTCACTGGAGACATTATTTGATTGCTATGAGTTTATGCTTTATTTTGATAATGATGCTCTGCAACATCTACACTCTCAGCAGAAGATCAGCGCTAACCGAGCTAAATGGAGTGCATATATACAAGAATTCAAATTTAGCATTCGTCATAAAGCTGGAAAGGATAACCTGATTGCGGATGCATTAAGTCGGAGAAAACATCTTTTGACTGCCATGTCTATTAATGTGCCTGGTTTTGAGCAAATCAAACAAGATTATGCAGTCGACAAAGATTTTGGTTTTATTTATGCGGATCTCTTTAATGGTATTAATATTCAACATTCTCATTATAGTCTTCATGATGGCTTCCTATTCAAAGGTACGCAACTCTGTCTTCCAACCACTTCTATTTGTGAATATGTTGTGTGAGAGTTGCATGCAGGTGGATGTAGCGGACATTTGGGTCGCGGCAAAACACTTGCTCTTGTCAGTGACAGATATTATTGGCCTCGCATGAAGACCAATGTGGTTCATATTTGTGAGCGATGCCGATCATGCCAGATTGCCAAAGGAAATAAGAAGAATACTGGATTATATCAGCCTTTGCCTGTTCCCCACACTCCTTGGGAAGACATTAGCATGGATTTTGTGCTAGGTTTACCCATGACTGCCAGAAAGGTTGATTCCATCTTCGTTGTTGTTGACCGCTTTTCAAAGATGGCACACTTTATTCCTTGCACGGCAACTGCTGATGCTTATAAGGTAGCCAAATTATTCTTCAAAGAAGTTGTGCGGTTACATGGGCTTCCAAAGACTATTGTTTCTGACCGAGATACCAAGTTTATGAGTTACTTCTGGAAGACATTATGGATGATGTCTAACACCAAGCTTAATTTCTCTACTGCTTATCACCCTGGACAAACAGAGGTAGTAAACAAAAGTCTTGGCCACTTGTTACGTTGCCTTGTCCGTGACCGTATCACAAATTGGGATCAAGTGCTCCCTATGGCAGAATTTGCTTATAATAATTCTGTCAACCGATCAACTGGACTTTCACCATTTGAAGCTGTTACAGGAGTTCGTCCACGACTCCCTGTTGATCTTGTTCCGTTACCAGTTGATGCCAGAGTGAGTGCTGATGCTGAACAATTCTTCCAGCACATGCAGCATGTCCATAATGAAGTACGTCGCCATATATCTGCCAGCAATGATGTTTATAAGCAGCAAGTTGACAAGTATCGTCGCTTTGTTGAATTTAATGAAGGCGATATGGTTATGGTACGTATTCGACCTGAGAGGTTGCCACCTAGAGCTAACAAGAAGTTACACCCTCGTAATTCAGGTCCTTTCAAGATTCTCCAGAAGATTAATTCAAATGCTTATATTCTTGATATTCCTACTGATTTAGGCGTCAGTTCTTCATTCAATGTCGAAGATCTTACTCTCTATCGTGGCCATGATAATGAAGGAGAAAATGAAGAGCAGCTTATTTCTTTACCAGGTAATTCTCCACCTCCTAATGAAATTATTTATGTCCTTGATGATCAAATTGTTTCTACACGTCAAGGAGGTTACCAGAAGTTTTATGTACGCTGGCGGAATCGTCCTCTCTCCGATGCTACATGGATTACAGCTACTGACTTCCAGCGCATCAATCCTGATCTTTATGAGAGATATCAGGCACTCAACTCGCCGGAGTCGAGTTTTTCCAAGCCGGGGAGAGCTGATGCAGGCCGAACCCAAGTCCGACAGCCCAGATCACAGGCCAGCAGGACATCCGTTTGATCCCCGGTTGTCTCAAGGATCCCTATCCTTATTTATCAATTTCCTATTTTATTTTAGTAGGTCTTGTTTGTTTAGAATTAGTCCTTCTATGTTTAGAAATGATCACTCCTATATAAGGAGGAATTCTTCACTGTATTAAGGATGCTTTTATCAATATAATTTCAGTTCAAGAGATTTTCTCTCTCTAGTTGTGCTCGTGAGTTTCATTGTGCTTGGGAATCTTTCTTTGGATTCGAACAATCCTTCGGGAGATTGTTCTACAATCGATCCAAGATCCAGGGCTGCGCCATTAACCAAACCCATCTAAAGCATTTTGAAGCCCCTATCTGAATGTCACCCTGTTGCTTTCTTCACTTCCGCTACACTAGTTCTATGGTATAAGATATGTCCTGCTAACAAAGTTTCGCTTTTGTTCTTTAGTTTCCTATAGAATATTCATTTAAAAGTTTTTTAACATATTCTATCAACCTTTCTTTAATATATGTTTGACATGATTTAAGTCTCTACTTTTCCTTTTCCTCAGTCTTGCAAGCTTGAATATATCTTTCTATGCTTCTCTTGTTCCCAACTTATTATAGAGGTCATCATATGCTTTGAACTTCATATCACTTATTACTTTCTTAACTTCTTTCTTAGCCTTCTTATATATTTCATATTTCCTGTATTCCTAGCCGCCCTAAATGCTGTAGTAACATCTTTTCTTTCACACAGCTTCTTGAACTTTACATTCCACCTCTAGGTTTCTAGAACATGGTGTTTTTGACCTTTAGACTCTCCAAGCACATTTTGCAGCCTTTTTAATATAGCCAAACATTTGTTTCCACATCATCTTAGTTACTCCCTCCAAATTCCATTATTTCCTCTAGATCATTTTATGTTTAAATGTTGCTTTCCTTACCCCTTTCAAATCAGTTATGGTCTCCTATCTCTTAGAAAATTAATTATATATATATGTATGGAATTTTTCTACATCATTTTGAGAGGTTTTTAGGTATATCTCGGATTCGGCTATTTTGGGTTCTATTTTCATCACAGCCATCCATTTTTCTGATTGGATCTGATTGTAGTGGAACTCTGTTATAGGATTTATAATTGGTAAATAATCTTTCCTGAGAGTCCAATAAGCAATTAAAAGGTTTTGAACAGTTTTTAGGGATCTGCTCCTGCTACCTAGGTCACTTAAGCTTATCAAAGTATTGCAGTTTCTGCTCTTCTTAGAGTTGGTACTTGTCATGTTTAAATCTGAGATATTATCAATAAGATTTGAGGGGGAAAATTATTTGTTCCATTTCAAAACTTTGTTCAAGGGGAAGAATTAGGGGTTATCTTTTTATCCTTTTTTTTGTTGATGGGTCCACTTGAAACCATCATTTGACAATCAATCTGATCTACCGTGAGCAAATAAAGCATATTGTAGCTGCCTGTCACTTTGTTGTGGAAAAGCTTCAAGACAATCTTCTAGCACTACTTCATATCATCTTCGCATCAACTTGCTGCTTCATTTACGAAAGCAATGACTTGGGATTAGCATCATTTTCTTGTATCCAAATTGATACTTGTTGACTTGCATCAATTCGAGGTGAAGCAGAAGGGAATATAGAAACCAATGTCTTTCAGAGTACTGCATCGTGCAATAGTTTATATTTATTTGTATATAACTTGGGAACTCCATACCACTGTATTTATGTTAAAAGAGTGCAGATTACGTTAGGATTTATTGTAATTCCCCAATCAAAGGGTTTGTATCTTGTGTCATGACTCATGAGGGATAAAGCTATCTAAAAGGATGCCAGTCATTACAACAAGGCACTCTAGTCTCTCCATTTTCTTTTCTATTATTTGTCAATATCTACTGTGGAATGAACGCTCATGTTTTATAAAGCTTTGTGGGGATTGCTTTTGTCAATTTTCTGAACTTTTTTGATGGGGCCTTTGATGACTCCATAATTAAGACTTTGAAAGAAGCAAAAATCTAGTCTGATGTTTTGAAGGGATGGGATTGATTGAGTATTGTTGGATGATAGTCCTGGTTGCAAATGCAAAAGTAGTTTTATCCTAAGGCAATGGAACGAATTCCATTGATATTCAAGAAGATTCAATTGAGCAATGATCGATTCTCTAGTATGGTGATGATGCCCACTAGGGTTATTTTCCATCAAGCAATTAATTCTTGTGATTGTGTTCCCATTTTCTAGCAAATGTTACAAAATCTTAATTGGTGAAATCCGAAGCAGGAAGAAGCCCAAACGGTGAGAAGCATGGGTACCCAAAAGTCTTAATTTGATGACAGGAATATGTCAAATCTAGCTTCTCCAGATACTATCTTGGTGTACTGTTACTTCGTTTAAATCTTCTTGCTCATTTATAATTTCTCATGTGTGCCAGGTGGAGTATGAAGAAGCTCGAACTGAGTTATTGCGGGAAGTAGCCAGGGGCACTTCTGTAGAGGAACTTCGAGCAAAGTTGACTAAAAAAGATGATAATTCTAAGGGTCCAGTTGTTCGAGAAAGCAAAATACCTGAAGACCTTGTACAAATACAGGCATACATACGTTGGGAGAAGGCTGGGAAACCAAATTATCCTCCTGAGAAACAACTTGTAATTGACATATACCAATGCTATCTCTTGCTTGGATGTTTATTCTGGTTTTCCTTTTTATTACTGTCAGTGCAAACATTTAAATCAATTCATTATTTTGTCACAGATTTTTAAAGTTTTCTTTTCACTTACTCTTTTACTCTGCTTCTGGATTCATGCAATGTTCTTTTGTATAGATGGAGTTTGAAGAAGCTAGAAGGGATCTGGAACTTGAATTAGAGAAAGGCAGCTCTCTTGATGAGATACGAAATAAGATATGCAAAGGAAACATACAAACTACAGTTTCCAAGCAACTTCAGACGAGGAAATATTTTACCATCGAAAGAATTCAGCGCAAGAAAAGAGACATTATGCACCTTCTCAATAAATATGCTACTGAATCAGTAGAAGAAACCCTCGCTGCTGCACCAAAAGCCCCAACAACACTAGAACTTTGGTCACAGGCTAGAGAAAAGCAGGATGGTGGTCAAATTTTGAATAAGAAACTCTTTAAGATGAATGATAAGGAACTTCTGGTCAGATGATCTTGTGATTGTGATATCTTTTCTGTTTTGTAGTATTCCATACATGAATCATTTGTGGAATTCTTACATTGCCTTCCTTTTTTTGAAGGTGCTTGCGACCCACAATCCGGGTAAGATAAAAGTTTATGTTGCTACAGATCTGAAAGAACCACTTACTCTTCATTGGGGATTATCAAAGAAACCTATGGAGTGGATGGTAATGTGTCATTTGAGATCCACTAATCCTTAGACATAGGTTGGAGTTAGAATTGGCCATTACAATTCTAGTAGCTCTACCGTACTTTCTCCATGCACCAAGTAACCAACCCAGTGTGGATATTTCGCAGGCACCCCCATCTAGTACATTGCCTCGTGGTTCCATTTTGATGGAGAAGGCTTGTGAAACACAATTTGTAGAGGGCTCATCAAGAGATCCATTTTACCAGGTACTGACAATAGAGTTTTGATGTCTATTTCTCACATGCATTAATAGTAAAAACAACTGATTATTTCCTGGTAAACAAATTATGGGCCATACATATATAAAATATTAAAAAATCAGTGCTTTTTTCAATTCAATTTCAGGTGCAGTCTGTGGAGATAGTGCTCAATGAAGGAGATTTTAAAGGCATGCCATTTGTCCTTCTCTCAAATGGAACATGGATAAAGAATAGTGGCTCTGACTTCTATATTGAATTTGACAGTGGAACAAAGAAAGTTAAAAAGGTTGTTTGATGTCTTATCTTCCAAAGCTGCTCTATAACTTGATGGAAGATTATTCGAGTCATGTTTTTTTTTCTACTTGCACATCACCTTTCACAGTCTTATGATCTTTGTCTTATTTTCATAAAAGGATGCTGGTGATGGAAAAGGTACAGCAAAGGCATTGCTGGACAAAATAGCCTCCATGGAGAGTGAGGCTCAGAAATCCTTTATGCATCGGTCAGTAGCTGCTGGGAATAGCCCCTTTAAACTTGTTACCTTTGATGTGTACAGTTGCAGATCTTTTTTTTTAGTTCTTTTCATTGAAATTCTGGTAATTAGTATAAGGATCCTGACAAAATCCTAAAATTGAAGACCAAGAAATAGATCAAAAAATGTGCATCCAAGGTTTAAACAATTGGACTCGGACCTGACCTGGTCATGACCAAGTCTGAGTCGACTCGGCTGAGTCGCATTAGGACACGGTCGAGTCCCATGATTTGAGTCCAAGTCGGGTTGACCCGACTCGGTTTGGGCCGAGTCCAAGTCAACTCGGACTCGACCATGGTTTCATATGAACAAAGAAATTGCAATGGTGCTCGATAGTTTATTAATCTTATGTAAGGTAATAAGGACAGGACTAAAGGTGGAAAATAGAATTTGTGAAGTGCATGTACACTACAATGTGGTAGAAGATATAGAACAGAGCTGTGCACTCCCCCAGTATAACGGAGCATGTTTGCTTAGATTACAAATGTTGTGCGTCTATATCACATTGACAGTGATGGTTTAAGTCTGAGGGAACGTTTCCTTACCTTCTGTGGAGAGTTATAATTATATTGGTAGGAGCTAGTCAAAAAGCTACTCAAGTCCTTGTACTGCGAGAAGAGAAGACACACTGAGGATAGTAGTTGGGTTATGTTTCCTCATGACTCTTCTTGTAACCTTGATATACATTGTTAGAACATTCTCCATCAGCTTAAGCTTTTAGAGTAAGTGGTTGTCAACAACCTCAAAAGCCAATGCTCATGCTGCAACTAGTCAAGTACTGCACCAGTTATCTTAGGCAGTTCTTTGTCCAAGCAAGAGATCATGCTACCCAAAAGCTCCCCAAACGAGTGGCTACCCTTAGAGACTATTGACCAACTAGGTCACAATGGACAACCACATACATCTGCATCCGCCTTCATATCAATTTTCAAAGTCTTCCACCTTATCATGGATCATAGATCCAGTGCCTCAAACCAACACCACCAGCTATCCAACCACTAGAGAAGCTTGCAATGCAACAACCATCAACCCCCAGCTATCCAAAGAAAGGTAAAGTTCAGATAAATCAAAGTCACTCCCTGATCTTTAATAATGCCTCCTCCAAGCAAGGAAAGAAAATGCAGCATTGAGTAACCTCCAAGTCTGGCCACCTTCACATTTTGAAGATCAATTATGCTTCACAGAGGTCCTGGATCACCAGTATGGCTCATATCCATTTCACCTTACTGCTTAAGCTATTAGATATCCATTTATCATTTTTTCTAATGACTTCCTTTCCAACTTTTAATGTTGTCATGAGCTTTTCATGTCCCCTTACTAAAGCATAAGAATTCATTCATGTCCTCGGAGGAGGATAATACTCTGACATAGAGCTGCTGTGCAGCTACCCCATTAGATGCAAGGGGTCAATTGCTATTCAGGAATCTAGTCTCTTAGCTGTAGGTCCAGATCTGGACTCCTCATTTCCACCTTTAGCCCTCTGAGAACAGCCCCATAGGTGGCTAGTTTTACTGCAATCTCCTGTCACTCTTGACTACCTCCAACCAAACATCCTGTGTATTGCATTGCTGTCTTTTGGTCACCAAATTGAACAAATCCGAAAAGATTGCATTCCCCTTCTGCTAGATGGCAGAATGAACACATCATTGACTTTACCAGAGGTAGAGAAAGAAGCTTCATTCCACTGATGTGAATTCCTACATAATATGTATGAAGACTAAAATCACACCCTCCCACTTGACAGCTTCATTCCACTGATGTGAATTCCTACGTAATATGTATGAAAACTGAAATCAAACCCTCCCACTTGACAGGTCTGTTTTTTCTATTCCTGCTTTCAAACAAAAGCCACCCATTGTTTCCCATTGCTGGCCCCAACTATTTCTAGTTCAATGCCTGAAATTTCTGCTGTTATCAAATTAGCTGATGGGTCCTTATCTAGGGCCTCTGGAAAAGGAACCTATAAACTCTCTGCTTCTCTGTTGTTAATGCCAATGATCATATTTCTTATCTCAAGTATGGACTGCTCATGTGCATTTTATCAAAATATTCTCAAACATAAGCGACTTTCAGTTCTCTTTGAGAACTCCTGATGACAGCTTTTACAACATTGTTAATCTAACTACTTGATACATCATGTACTTTGTATCACCTTATTAGATATTCTTGCTACTTTCCAAAAACGAAAACTATTGGTAGCTTTGGTTATTATTATAGATTGAGATATGGCCAGATGTTCATGTTTGGTTGGGCTTGTTGGTTTGGTGATTGCTCTAACTTTATTTAAGTGTTAATGCTCAAACTAGCGAATATGATTTCATTCTCTCCTAACCTTTTCTTCAACTAGCAATTTAGCAATGGCTAATGTTGTGATTTTCCAAGGTACTTTTCTTGGGTGACTCTTTTCAATGTTCTGTTATAAGAAACACTTTTTCTTTCTTTAGTATGATCTTATCTTTTGGAATTAACTGTAGTATTTTGTTTCTTCTGATGAACTGAAGAATTGTGATTACTCACATGTATTTATTGCTCTAGAATCTTTTGAGATGAGTTATGAACTGCTTCTTTTTGAGGTTTAGCTTTATACAATGAAAAAGACATTCTCTTGTTGCGTATTTGTATGTTAGTTACATCATCTAATTAGTTAATCAATGTTGTTTTTCCTAGCTTATAACTCATCCTTTATGTAGATTTCTCTACATGATTTACACTATTTTGTTTCCCAGATTTAACATTGCTGCAGAGTTGGCAGAATGGGCCAAGAATGCTGGAGAGTTGGGTCTTGCTGGGATCCTTGTGTGGATGAGATTTATGGCTACAAGACAACTCATTTGGAACAAGAACTACAATGTGAAGCCACGGTAATTATTTAACATTTCTTGGATCTTTTGAGTTTATTACTCTCCCATTTCTTTTTCCTAATTTACACTCATGAAGAAGCTATTTCCTGGACTTTAATATGTATCTTTAGTGACTAATTAGAATTTTAACATACAAAACTAACATGAAAATTTAATTGCATTCTTGCACTCTATGTAGGGACCTTCAAGTCTGTAAATCTCTTTCTATGAAGCACGGACACGGACACAGGGCACGGATACGACACGACACTGACACGCCGATACGGCATTTCTCAAAAAAGTAGGACAAGTACACGTTGGGAACACGTTAATAAATTAATAATATATATTTATTAATATATAATCAATAAAAAAATCAACTTCAATACATTGAATACAACACTAAAACATAATTCATAATCGTTAAACATAAAATATCCATATTACCATAAAATCCTTACAAAGAAAAGGGAAGATCATCTCTTTTTCCTCCAAACAAAAAAAAAAAAAGAAAAAAAAAACCAAAACAAAAACAAAAAGCAAAAACGAAGCTAATTCAATGCTAATTTCACTCATTTGATGCAACTTCAACTGCCTCATCATCACCATCAACTTCATCACGATTAACATCATTTGTAAAGACCACGGTCTCCAACTCTGGCTCATCAAGTGAGAGATTAGCAACCTCAAGCACCCCAACATCCTCTAAGGAATCAACGGTATCCCCAGCAATATCCTACATCTTAGTCTCCCCTTGCATATATTGTGGAGTCCTTCTTAACAGAAGACGTAAATTGTTATGAATAAAAACCAAGTCTTCGGCACGTTTTGGCGTCATCTTGTTCCTTCTCACGGAGTGCACAAAGGAGTATGTACTCCAATTCCTCTCGTAACATGATGAAGAAAAAGGCTACATAAATAGCTTGAAAGCTAAGTGTTGAAGCATAGGTGCACATGCTCCATGGATGGCCCACCAACTTGTTGGGTCCATATGATATCGATCATTTAAAGAATCAAACTCCCCGAATTCCCCCGTCCTAAGTGAGAAATTGGCAAACTCCATATTAACCATTGTGCGCTCCTTGGAAGTGGGGAAGTATTTGACAAGACATTTCTTTCTCTCTCTAGAAACCTCCACATCTTTATGTGGAGGAACTCGACTCAGGTCCTCTTAAGGCCATTCGTCGCTATAATACCTTCAATAAAAGAAAGAAGGATTTCAAAATTAAAAAGGTATAATATGTTAAGAAATATTTGTAACTTATCTAAAAGGAAATGGCTGAAAAGTGAAAAACTGAGAACTTAGAATTCACCAAGGATTCAGAGAATGTGCCAAGCAATGGAGCGGGGTATTGTTCTTGTTCCAACGATCAACAAGTATTTGGTGTACCACATCATAAAATAAGGATGACTCATCAAGCTGCTTCCCTTCATGCCTATATATTGTGGTCTTCACTTTTTCAATCATTGTATCCCACATGTCATACACTAAGTGAAGACAAGGCTTGTCCGTATCACAAAGTCTAAGCATATCATAAATGGGTGTTGTGAAGGAAAGAATGTAATCAACTTTATCCCACCAAATGTCATCTAACAACCTGTCATTTACAAATTTTGTTGTCCCTGTATCATCTTCTCGATAATGAGACCTTTTGTCGCTTATAACCATACCTTGGAGACCACGCTTTATAAGTTTGAATCTCTTAAGCATGACAATCACTGAAGCAAAGCGTGTGTCAGCCACATAAAGCAATTTCAAAGGAACAAACTCATTGAACATGGCCAACCTCATAGAGTGATTCATGATAAAATGCTTTATGTGCATAACATCACCAACAATCTCCAATATCCAACTACATTCATGATATGTCAATTGATTGTTTTCAACATTTTTTGCTGCACAAATGTTCTTCAATGCAAGATTGAGGGTGTGGACCACACATGGTGTCCAAATAATGTTAGGAAATTCTGTTTCAATGATATGTCCCGCACCCTTACAGTTTGGAGCATTGTCAGTAATTATTTGAACCACATTCTCATGCCCAACATCCTTAATGACCTCCTCCATCAAATTAGCAATGAAATACTTGTCTTTTGTTTCACCTGAACAATCAACAGCTTTAAGAAACATAGGCCCACCTTTCGACACAGCCATGAAATTGATCAATGGCCTCCTTTGTGAGTCACTCCACCCATCACTCACAATGCTTACACCCTTTTCCTTCCACGTGCTTTTGATAGGTTGCAACAATCTTTCAATATTTGCCTTCTCTCTTTGGAGCAAACTAGTCCTCAACAAATTCTACCCCGAAGGCACATAACCGACAAGTGGATTGTTGGCGGAAAAAGTGAAGGCATTTACAAAATATGAGTTTCTTGCTAAGTGAAATGGTAAACCCGCCGAATAAAACATCCTAGTAATCTCAGCATGTAATTGATCACGAGCTGCTAAATTAAATGCCTTCTCAATGGGACTTGTACTTCCACTTCCACTCCCACCACTTGTCTTTCTTTTCTTTGGGTCAAACCCTCCTTGCATCATACTCATCATAGTCATAGATTCAGAACTATTTGTAAAACTAGGCATAGGTAAAGGTACTTTTTTGGTGCATTGGCCGTCCTCCTCAATTTTACTTCTTCTTCTGATTTTTTCAGTTTAGAAATATCTTTTGTTGTAACTTTTGAACATGCAGCAATTCCACAACCAGGCAATTTTAACAAGTGAGCCTTAACCCTTGTGTATGAACTCTTTTTATTTGATTGCAAAAATTGCATTGCTGAGTAATATTTCCCCTTCCATCACTGAGTTTATCAAACTTGGTTACATATCTCTATAGAGGCTTGTTTATATCTTCTTCATTTGGTTGGGGGGGGGGGGGGGGGGGGGGGGGTGGGGCCACCAATGGAACTCATATTGCCAAATTCCAAATCTATATAATGTAACAGCAAATTAGCACCAGGCACCAGCATTAACAACAAATTAACGGGACATAGCATCAATTAACAACAAACAACAGCAAAAAAAAAAAAAAAAAAAAAGGCAAGCAAAGGCCGGAAGAAAGCTTCCAACATTAACAAAAAAAAAAAAGTACAGTGCACAGCAAGAAGAAAAAAGCCACATACAAGCAAAGGCAGGCAATGCAAAGGTAAAGGCAGGCAAGCCTTTCAACACCATTTCATAAAAAAAAATGATGGCAGCAAAATAAAATAATATTGCACAGCAAACAAGAATGATATTGCACGGCAAAATAAAATGGTATTGCACAGCAAACAAGAATGATAAAAAATCAAAATAAACTTATATTGCATAGCAGCAAAATAAAAAATGATGGCAGCAGCAAAATAAAAAATGAACGGAAATGATTTCATAGATAGGAGTACCGAGAAGGAGTTAAAAAAAAAAATCAAAGGCAGGAACACTGAGCTACTAAGCAGGAGATATAAAAAAAAATCAAAGGCAGGAGTATCGAGCAGGAGATTAAAAAAAAAACCCACACAACGCTGCATTGAAGAAACAAAAGTGAGTTTTCTTTGCAAAAAAAAAAAAAAAAAAAAAAAAACCCAAACAACGCTACATTCAAAAATCAATTTCATCATCTGTAAAAATAAATACCTGGAGATGGTGGGTTTTCTCTGTAGTGAGCTAGAGCGAGAGAAAGCAAGAAACAGTAGGTGCTTTTTTTTTTTTTTTTACTTTCCCTCTTCTTCTTCTTGTCCTCCTTTTCCTTCTTCTTCTCCTTCCCGCAGACATTGGGTTTTTCTCTGCAGACGGTGGGTGTTTCTCTGTAGACGGTGGGTCTTCCTTTTCTGCTGCTGCTTCTTTTTCTTCTTTTTCTCCTTTTTTGCTCAAATCTACCGCTAGGTTCCCTCTGCTCGTCGATAGCCACAATCTCGTTTCCCTATGCTCGTCGATAGCCTCGGATGGTGATGGCGTTTCGCAGACAGGATGGAGCTTTGATGGGATTTGCGATCTCGCCGCTGGGCCGAGATGGATTTTTGCTGCGGGATGAGGTTTCAGCGTCGAGAGGGAGAGAGGGTTTTAGAAGAGAGAAATTTTTTGAAACTTCAGAAGAGGCAAAATAGGTTT
This sequence comes from Sextonia rubra, assembly GCA_037013555.1. Classification (NCBI taxonomy): domain Eukaryota; kingdom Viridiplantae; phylum Streptophyta; class Magnoliopsida; order Laurales; family Lauraceae; genus Sextonia; species Sextonia rubra. The sequence goes on along the minus strand of JASUAD010000007.1, from coordinate 7,254,229 downwards.
GGTGATCGAAGGCTTGGGGTTATATAACTTTGAAATTTCATTTAACCCCTCTTCATTTTTTGCTTTCTAATTCTAATGCTAAAAGGAATGGGTTAAATGACTTTAAAATTTCATTTAGCCCCGTCTTCATTTTTTTTTTCTAATTTTAATGCAAAAGGCGTGGGGTTCTTTTGGGCCGCCATGTCCAAGCCGTGTCTGGCCGTGTCCGAGCCGTGTCCGTAATTATAAAAAAAAAAAAAAAAAAAAGAGGACACTTTTTGCGTGTCCCGGACGTGTCCGAGCGTGTCCGGGTCCTAGACGTGTTGGACACCGACACGCCGGCCCCGGAGAGGTGTCCGTGCTTTCTAGATCTGTTCCTAGGTATTTGTGAAGCATGATTGTCAGTGTACTTTAGGCGATAGCCCATTGCATAGGTTGCAGTCCCAAGATAGAGTTTGAGTCACACAGCCTACAAAAAGAGAGCATGCCTCTGTATGATTATTATCATCATTAATGCCTGACTCTCTTTACCATATCCACTTGTATTTCCTTTCTTCAAAAGCAGAGATATCTTCTGCATTTGTAACTTTTTATAACCTGTTCCTGACATGATTGAACAAGAAGATTCAAGCCGAAGTTCATTTGAGAAAGGGGACCTGTACATCAGCAAAGTGCAAACTTGTCTGAACACTCCAGAACTTAATGAATTGTTGAATAAAAGAATCATCACATTCTTTGGTAGAATTTGAACTCTTCTTTTTTTTTTTTTTTTTTTTTTTTGACGTGGTCACTATTGGGAATTAATGCAAACAGGGTAATCTAGTGTAAAAATGGAACCGTTTGTATTATATTTTCCTATTTACATTAGATTCCCAATAGGAACTGTTTATATCATTTAATGAAAAATGAGTTACAGAGCGTGCAAAGGCTAATCAAACACAAAAATGCAAGTTCTAGGAAACAATAAATGGCAATTGCAGTCCTCCCCAAGCTGTAGCTCAATTGGTAAGGGATGTAAGTGTTTGAGTTAAAGGCAGGAGTTCGAGTTCCCAATGTAGCAAAAACACAAAAATCACAATTGCAGTCACTTCCACGGAGTTTGGTTATTGATTTTCCTATTAACTCTTTGTTTGTAAGAACAACATCATACTCAGATTCTTATAGGCTTTGAAAAATCCCATTGTTCTCCAGCCATATTGAAAACATTATACCAATAACCAAGAGATTCCATGAAATAGTACCTCCATGAGAAGGGACTTTCAATGCATCTAGAAATGACATCTTCAGAAAGAAATAATGAAGTACAAGAGTATTTCGCCCACATTTGGAAATTTGGATGCTTTCATATTTTAAGTTGAAGAACCTTTTTTTTTCTTTTATATTTTCAGTGAGATCAGTAAAGCTCAAGATAGGCTAACAGATACACTTCAGAATATATATGCAAGTTGCCCGCGGTACAGAGAGATTCTGCGGATGATTATGTCTACAGTAGGTCGTGGTGGTGAAGGGGACGTGGGACAGCGCATCCGGGATGAGATCTTGGTGATCCAGGTTTGTCAATAGTAATATTTAAAGCATCGGCTTACCAATAAAAAAACAATTAAATAATCAGTGATCTTAAAACGTGTCAAGTATCTAGTTGGCAAAGATTAGCTTTATGGATATACTTTTATGACATTTTTGGCCCTTTGAGGGGGTATTAGGAGTCAACCTTATGATTTATTGTTTCCATTTGCAGAGAAACAATGACTGCAAGGGTGGAATGATGGAAGAGTGGCATCAAAAGTTACACAATAACACCAGTCCTGATGATGTTGCAATATGTCAGGTAATTTATGTTGAGTTGGTCGAACCTTGTGGTCATTTTACATTAATTAAGTTGGATCTAACTGTTTTCTTGCAGGCACTTATTGATTATATTGACAGTGACTTCAACATTGATGTTTACTGGAACACCTTGAAATCAAATGGCATAACAAAAGAGCGCCTTTTAAGTTATGACCGCGCCATTCACTCTGAACCGAGTTTCAGGAGAGACCAGAAAGAAGGTCTTTTGCGTGATCTAGGAAATTACATGAGAACTCTAAAGGTTGGTGATTAATTTTTTACTGTCAAGTGTCAAAGGCTTACTGGAAGGGTCATGGGACTTTTCTTTTTGTTCTCTATCAAACAAAGGTTGTATTGCATTAGCATGCTTAATAAAGATCTGACTTATACAGTTTGGTCCTTGATCTCTATGTTCTGTTGGTCTGATTTCGGTTACATCTGTCACTGAGAATATAATGATCTTAAGGTTTTTATCATATGCCTCCTAGTGAGATTAACATTATGGACACTTCTCTTGTGATTTACTGTAGGCTGTTCACTCCGGTGCAGATCTTGAGTCTGCCATTTCAAATTGCATGGGCTACAAGTCTGAGGTATTTTTTGGTCATCTGTCTCCGGGACCTTGAGAAAGGATCCTATTCTTCATATTTAAGGACTTTGAGATTTTCTGCAGGGGAAAGGCTTCATGGTTGGGGTTCATGTAAACCCAATTCCAGGCTTACCATCTGGATTTCCGGTAAAATTTTTTTTGCGAAGTGATCATCATGGGCAATCACCATTTTTTCCACCAATTTAGGAACATATTGCATGAATACACCTTGATGAAGAATATGAACAGGAGCTGTTGCAATTTATCCTTGAGCACATTGAAGACAAGAAGGTGGAGCATCTGCTTGAGGTGAGTAAAGCAATGATGAGGGTATTCATTTTCATTTGCATCTTCTATTATTTTATTTGAGAATTGTAGTCTATAATTCCTGAAAACATGTTGCTTCAGGGCTTGCTGGAGGCTCGTGTGGAGCTTCGACCTCTACTTCTAAAATCCCATAATCGCCTTAAGGATCTTTTATTTTTGGATATTGCCTTGGAATCTACAGTTAGGACAGCCATCGAAAGGGCATTTGAGGAACTGAATAGTGCTGAACCAGAGGTAGATCTTATTGCTGGCCTTCCACTGTCGGTTGTCTGTTGATTTGTCTTTAGTGTAAATCTGTTACCTTTTTCCCACCTTGATAGGTGTTCTCTTTATGATGTTTGCTTATAATTTTTTTTGTTTTCTATCTCAGCAAGTGTAATTTACTACTATGTCTCCCTTGCAGAAAATCATGTATTTCATTACTCTTGTACTTGAAAATGTTGCTCTCTCATCAGACAACAATGAGGATCTCATCTACTGCTTGAAGGTGCCAATTTTCTCAGTGTTTTCGTTATAGTCATATTTTTACTCTTCATAAATAAAAGTGGCTCTTATGGACCTTATTCTTAACCTATGATGCCCAAACATGGCAGGGACATGAATTTTACACATAAAAATGAAGTATTGGATTTGATAGGACAAAATATATTGCCCATTTTGAAGTATCCATCCATCGTAGTTCTTAACGATGCGGAGGCATATTCAAGCTAAATCCAACGTGAGAACAGAAGCCCATATCCTGCCCAACCCTTACCCCAGTTTGCCTGAAGGCTGAAACATCCTGACCATTTGTCCATGTGGCCAAGCTGAGATAGGCATTCTGTCATTTGTTCGGGCAACTATGTCACTAACCTAGAAGCTTTATTTGTTTGGCCAAGCCAGCTGGGCTTCAGGTTTTCTATCACTTAATTTGAGCCCGTCCCAAATATTAAATGGGGCACAAATTTTGGATCCAGACCTAAGCTGTGTCTGGGTCAGGCCTTGGTTGGCTGGCCAGGCCCATGTCATCCCAAAATACTGCTGAATTGTAGATCTTGTGGTGGTTTAAACTCAGCTGGTTATTAGAAATAAAAACAGAATTCATTATTAAAAATTTTTTGAGATTCTTCTCATGATCTTTCCTTTTCTTTTTTTTTTTTTAAGTTTCAATTAGAATGGTCAATAGTCGTTTCCCAGGTATTTTTACTATTTGTGGAACATTATTGTTTCTGTTTGAAGTAGCTTGTTTTGTCTTGATAAAGAGTGTACCAGTGCAAAATTAGTAGCTTTAAATATAATGAGCTTGCCCCCTTTTTTTTTGTAGGGATGGAATTGTGCCATAGACATGTCCAAAAATAGAAATGATCAGTGGGCATTATATGCAAAATCAATTCTTGATAGGACCCGCCTTGCCCTTGCAAGCAAGGCAGAACACTACCACGAAGTTCTGCAACCATCAGCGGAGTACCTTGGTTCACTTCTTGGAGTTGATCAATGGGCAGTGAGTATTTTACTGTTTCATTTTATCTCAATCTGCTGCTGTATTGGTATATATGTTTATAAGAACTTGCCATGCAGTTAAACATATTCACTGAAGAAATAATTCGTGCTGGATCAGCCGCATCTTTGTCAGTACTTCTTAATCGACTTGACCCCGTTCTTCGGAAGACAGCTCATCTGGGCAGGTTGGTTAAACAATCGCTAATTTATTATTACTCAGCTAAAGGATGTGGTTGATTAAATACAATAATTTGTCCATGTCAAAGTATCGAAGAGAATTAGTGAGAGAGTGAAAAGGGGTGCAGGTGATGATCTACCAAGGAGGGAGACCACCCCTCTTTTGGTTGTCCAATTTTATTCCAGTGATTGTACTGTGAAAAAAATCTTTTAGACCCGCAATTATCTTTAATTATACTACAAGAAAATCATCCAAACCATCTAGGAAGATAAAGATAATGTCTAATATAGTCTATAATACCTGGATACTTGTGCACACGTATCTATCTATGTCAGACCTATGCTAGTATAAGTACTTGATATTGACTGATACTTCTAGTGTACAAGTTTAGCATATCATACTTACCAAGTACATGATTTTGTATAGTTCAATCAATTTTCTTCCCTCCTAAAAAGGTTTTGGAATGGAATGTAAACAATGATGATATTAATTCAGAAATCTTCTAAAGAAAAAGTTAGGGTGGCAGTATCCATATTCATGTTACTAATTTTCAAAAGTGAAGAATTGTATGTCCGATCCTTCTAGTACATAGCTATTAACCATATCTAGGCATCATAAGTATATAGTTCTCTTGTCTCTACTCAATTAGTGCCCCTTATACAGTCACATAATTATTATCAGCACCGCCCCTCCAGTTGGAGAATGTATGTAAAACATGCCCATTTGCCAAGTGTAATAGTGAGCAGATGATGCAGTCCCGATTGTAAAAGATTGAACTATCATGGCCCCAAATTCATAAAACCAGAAACTACAAAAAGTTGTAAGGATTTTCAGTAAATTCAGAACTCATAAAATTTACAAGGAACCAAAATTAACCTCAAAACTGACATTAGATGAGAATATCTTAATTCAAATACTTGACAAGAAGAATAATGAATACTCAGATGTTTTTCTTTAATTGTTGTACACTGTTTACTTTTCCTTAATCTTCAGTCCACCCTTGAGAGCTTTATACAATTCTGTAAACCTCCATAAAACCCTAAAGAAACGACTTCCTAAGATTCCTCATACTACTAAACTTTCCTACTAATACTAATGCTGGAAATGGACCACATTTCTTTGTTTTCGTTTGAATATTGTTGTTCAGTGCAAGTAGGTTGCCGCAGAAGAAACTTGAAAAATAGCTGTTTTTCACTTGTCCCCGCAGAAATCAGTGTCCATCCTCCCTTGTAGGAAATGCATTTTTGCAGAAGAGGAAGCACAGCTTTCCTCTTACACTGACGTACACAAATGTGCCCTAGACAATAAAGTAACTTGCTCAAGTCAGAAACATAGGCTTCCAGAGACCCTTGGACAAAATCTGCTATAGGCCTCACATAATTCATTGTCTGGTGAGATGGGCCCCACTATCTTAAAGCACACCCTTGGACGACCCTAGTGGTATGAATATCCAGTGGGTTTGGCCCATTTAGATCTATTCAATTAAGCCCACTGAAACAAATTGTTTACTGTTAAATTCAGCAAACAGAATTTTTGCATTTTTAAGGAATACCCCCATGTGATTTAATTCATTCAACCCTTTTGCATAGTTTTATTGGCAGTTGTACCATCCAAAGAACAATCCGTTGTTAAAAGAGACAGGATATCCTCCCTGGTAAAACCCCCCTAGGGATGCTGATCTGACTGAAAAAGAAGGCTTACTTATCCTACACCTCTTATCTATATGACCCTCTAAGCCAGGCAAACTAGAGAATCAGTCCTTTGGCCTATGATGCACGGATAATTTAAAATGGCCAATGTATCGTGTCATATCGTATCCTATATTTCACTTTTGTGTAAAATCCGTGTCCTTTTCGTGTCCATATTGTGTCCTTGCCGTATCCATGCTATATGTGGGTATCATAGCCTTTGGCCCTTTTAGATATGGTCCTATGGATCTGTCGGTTATCAGGATGGTGATGGGTCAGGTTAAATAGGTGACCTGCCTGCACAACTGGTGGTAGACATCTATAGAATGTGAGAGTGGTGGATTGCAGATCTGAGTCATCAGGTGTACGAGAAACATTCTTAATTATTTTATATATATTCTAAATGAAAATAACCAGTATAACCTGGCCCAACACATACTTGTCCCGAGGCAACTTTGGTATCACGAACCATAAACCAATCAAAGCTAGGTGCGGGATTTGTCTTTTAGTTTCTAAATATATCCCCCATGAATTCATAGTTAGAAATCTTTTTTTATCCAGAATCATCTCTAATTATAAATCAGGAAAATTATCTAAATCATCTAGTGGATAAAGATAATGTCTAGTATAGACTGCATAGTGCTTCTTACTCATCACTACCAAATTAATTTCCCTTCTTCCGTATGGAATCCCACTTGCACATAACTCTCAACACCCTTAACTTACATTAGAGTTGATATTTGCAGTTCAGTTCTGATATTTTCTGCAGGCATTAATATAGTACTTCCTGAAGGATCTGGTCATCCATGTTAAAAATTTCTAAAAAACACTTAACAATAGTGTAAATTCAGTTATATCCATGCTGTTTCCGTTCGAACAATAACAGCTCTGGTAAAACAGTTGGCAGATTATAAGCCCAGTAGAAGTTGCTGGATATGTTGTCGTCGTAGATGAATTGCTTTCTGTTCAGAATAAGTCATATGAACGTCCAACAATTTTAGTGGCTAAGAGAGTAAGGGGAGAGGAGGAAATTCCAGATGGAACAGTCGCTGTTTTGACACCTGACATGCCAGATGTCTTGTCTCATGTTTCTGTGCGAGCAAGAAACTGCAAGGTGAAGTTAGTTTCTTCATCTTGGTTGTTCAGGAACTCTTTACTTCTTATAAATGTCTTGTCGATTATGCTTGTTAGTGACTGAGCAGTGAGTTTCAACTTTCAAGCTCATTATTTTCTCCTAGCAGGTCTGCTTTGCTACATGCTTTGATTTCAACATTTTGACTGGCCTCCAAGCAAATGAAGGGAAGTGGTTACAACTGAAGCCCACTTCGGCAGATATAATTTATAGGTACTATATCCTTATATTAGTGGATGATGAATTTATCTCTTGATTTATGGGCCAGACCAGTGCTCATTGAATTGACATTAGTTCAATCAGATCTTTTCTTTTTCTTATTTTATTGTTATAATTATTTGAAGAAAGTTTTGACATGTAATTTTATCAACATGAACTGAGAACTCTCTCTCTCTCTCTCTCTCTCTCTCTAGGGAGATCAAGGACAGTGAATTGGTGGCTGCAAGATCACCAAATTTGCCAGAAAATGGATCTGCGCCATCTGTAGCTTTGGTCAGGAAAAAGTTTATTGGTAGATACGCTATATCAGCTCAGGAGTTCACCAATGAAATGGTTAGTCTTGTACATTGAATTTAACTGATCATTGAACGATTAGTTCTATTTTACTTTGCTCTTTTTGTTCATGGTAAGGGTGCATGGAGTTATTCTTACCTGAGCAGAAAATTAGTAATAATTGTAAGCTCACTCTTTTTGTACACGGTAAAGGTGCATGGAGTCATTCTTACCTGAGCAGAAATTAGTAATAATTGTGAACTCAGTTATTAGTTACCAGTCAATAGTTACTAAAATTGTTCTTCAGTTATGTTTCTCTAACTTAATTGAATTTTAATTTCCCTTAGGTTGGAGCTAAATCACGGAATATTTCGTATCTGAAAGGAAAAGTGCCTTCCTGGGTAGGAATACCAACATCAGCTGCCCTACCGTTCGGAACATTTGAGAAGGTTCTGACACATGATTCCAATCAGGTAAGCATGTGCCTTTTAAATGGTAATTGTGCGTATAGCTTAGTGCATTGACCATTAAGGGACTGCAGTTTTAGACATAACCTATTAATGGAAAAACTTTTTTGGAACTTTCCTCAAATGATTTATTATCTCAGCACACTGTATATTTCTATTATGAGGCTCAGTAGCATGCTCACACTGTCAGACTCTTCTCTAAATGAGAACCTTGGCCTTGAAAAATGGTTGAATTCATGCACATATCGCAAGCAATCATTAGAACCTTATTGAACTTGCTTGCTGAGCGTGAACATGAGAAATGGGATGAAGTCATCTCTGGCCTAAATTATGTGATTTCCTTGATTTGGTCTAAATTACAACCGGTTAGCTACAATCTAATCATAGTTGGAACAACTGAGTTGAAAATTTCTGGAGATTTTTATTCTAGATTCAATAAAGATGAGAAATTGGGAAATAGAAAGAAAAGACAGAAATTTGCGAGAAAAGATTAGGTCTGGTCCCTAATTGGGTTAGCAACCTGCTCTCTCTCTCTTTCTCTCTCTCTATATATACAGAGAGAGAGAGAGAGAGAGGATTTTTAGTTATTAGAAATAACCCCCTAAGAAGCAGTGTAGGGACGCAGAATAGCCAACGGGCTAATATTCAAGCCAAAAGGCTTAAGGATAGAATGTCTTGGTGCCTCTCCAAAGACAAACAAAACTTTCTCAACTGAGAAGCAAACTCCAATTCTTATTTAATATCAATGTCTATATCCCATAAAGAGATTAAATCTTTATTTATAACTAAGATGTTATCTAATAAAGGAAACAACTAATTCCAATTAAATAAGAAGTCCTTAACCAAACATGACTAGACTTGCCAAATATTAAGAAAGCAACTAAAGCAACTACTAATAATAGGATCTACTCTACTCTACTGGGCTTATTGGTTTTGGACCCAATGGGTTGATTAATCACAGATTTGGCCTGCATCAGTTCTCCCCCTCTTGGAGGAGAACTCGTCCTCGAGTTTGGTAAATGTCCACCTGGGTTGAAAATTATTTGAACAAACTTCCGTATAGCTGATTGAGTGTCATGTTAATTGATATGCCTTGAAAGCAAGATCGAATCTTCTATTCCACTCAGAAGTAAGTTGGAGGCGATGCGTCTTTTGATGGCCGCTTGTATTTTGACGGTGTGATTTGCCCATTATATGCTTTAATAGTAGACTTTGTAACAAGATAGCATGATTGTTGATTGACATTGGTTGATCTCTGAAGATGAAATCAATAGTGCACGTCAATCAATGTAGATACATCTTCTTACGAAACCATTGGAGCAATTGATTTGTCGCCCATTGTGGCAATCAAATCTATTGGATGATTACTGTCTGCTTGTACATCATCTTGCTTTACCTCTTGCTCCTCACTTGAAGTTATAATGAGATCTTGTTTTCCATGAATGAACTTCTTGACATCACCATTGGAATTTGTTTCTTCTCTGTGTTCATCTTGTGACTCTTCAATCGATGGTGATGAAGTAGATGAAGAGGTTACTAGTTGTAATGGAACAAGGTCAACATATCGTCCTTTCCAAGAGAAAGAATAGACATTCTTCTCTTTGTCATATTACACTTTCCGATCAAGAAGCCATGGTTGTCCCAAAAGAATATAAGTGATATACATAGGAATTGCATCACACCAAATTTTATCTTCATATTCACCAATCTTGAAAGATACTAGACATCTGTGAATTACAGTAATGACAGAAGCATTAGACCATGCAACTTTGTAAGGCTTTGGGAGAGTTTTTGTAGGCCAATTGAGTTTGTCAATAACATCTTGTGCCTCAAAATTGATTGTACTATCATGATCAATAACCAGATTGGCTAACCTATCTTCACACCTTACTCGTGTTCGGAATGTCCTAGTCTGCTTGCACTTGTTGTCGTCCCTTTCATTGGTGGTGAGAAGTTTGCGAATGACAAAGGTGTGAGTATCTTCTCCTGCAAAATTTATTTTCATCAGATGATCTTTCGTTCGTTGTGGAGAATATTTTTTCTCAGGCTTAACTTGTTGTAGGTGGGATCGTTGAAGCATGTGCTCAACATGAATTGCTTCCTTATATGCTTTATGAACATTGTTGCAAGGTTTCATCTTTTCAAGAATGTCTAGCTTTAAACCTCTGATAAATTGAGTCAAATTATGCAACTCATTTTGTTCCAAGTCACAAACTTGGTACAGTCCCAAAAATTTATTCAAATATTCATAAACTGTCAAATCTACCTGTCTGAGATTGAGGAATTGCTCAGAGTAGACCTTATTTGCAAAATACCAATATCCATATTTATACTCATACAACATGCTTTGAAATTCATCGGATGGTCCAAAGATTAGCATATTGATTTTGCAGAAAGAAAAAAACAACTTCTAAATTCGCAAAAATGAACAGACCTAATGGTTTGATCTTAATGATAAAAATATGTAAGTGAACATAGATCGTGAATCAGACTAAAATATCATCCTTTTTAGAGTCAATGGCGGAGATCAATCAATCCAAAAAGACTGGATTGTTTTGGCTGGACCCACTTGTATTATTATTATTATTATTTTTGACCTTTCAACTAAACGGGTTCGGATCTTACTTGAATTGAAGCCCAAAAGGTGGTTGGGCCTGCTGGCACTTAAAAGACGTTTCGAACCTGAAAAGAAAGAAAAAAGGGTTGCAAACCCTTTATGACTTCTGCTGCTCTTCGGAATGAAGGAGAAGGGAGAAGGGAGAGGAGGGTATTGCGGCGGGCGACGTCGAACAGCAGGAGGCGTTGGGGTAGGCGACTCGCAGTGAAGATAAAGTCGACAACGTGCAGGCAGCAGGCGGTTAGTGAATGGTACGTCCTGTCCTCGTTTTCTCCTCTGTTTTATCTCTCTCGTTCTCTCCTTTTTTTTCTGTTATTTTTCTCAATGGGATTGGGACGAACAACAGTTTGGCGAAAGGGGAGGGGGGGTTTGTTTCAAATGAAGATCGAAGAGGCTGAGATGGTGTTAGGAAGGGTTTCGGGGAGTGGATTTGGGGCCGTTGATAGTGGCTGAAAGAGCTGAGGAGGGTGTTGGGTGGTTTCAGCTGGGACTGAAGAGGGTAGCGAGGTTGCAGGAGTGGGCTTTGGTGGTCTGGGGAAAGTGGTGCTGGGTCGATTGGTCCTCAGAATGGGGTTCCGGTGGTTCGAGTTGATCACAGGGGTTGAGGGTATGGTTTTGGGGAAGGTGGGTTAGGTTCGAAAGGGGTTGGGGTCCAGAGAGGGGCTTCGGTGGTGTCGGGATGGGCAGTAGGTGCCGTTAGAGGTGTGATTTGGGGATTCGAGGGGATTGAGGGCGTTGGATCTAGGTTTAAGGGGGTGGTTTAAGTGGTTTGCGGTGAGGAGACGGGGTTGACGAAGGTTTGGGGAAGATGAAAGGGGGATTGTTGGGTGGTATCTGGGAATCGGTTTGATGGTGAGGGTTGGGTGATTTGGGAAGAGATGGGGATTGACGAAAGTGGGTCGAGGTGGTGGTAGAAAGGTTCGAAATAGGTGTTAAGGTCTGGATGAGTGGTGTGATGTCGACAAGGGTTTTGGAATGTGATTTTGGTGGTCGGGAATGGTTAACGAACATGGGTGTTGGGATCTGGGTTGGCTTTGGGTTCGGTAGGTTTGGTTTTTGGGTTTTAGGGTTTCATAGAGATGGGCTATGGCTGAAGGGAATGAAGATGAACGAAGATGAGGATGATGGGGAGATGGTAATGAACGATGATAATGGAATGGTGAAACGAGATGGGATACTGTTCCTCGAATCGGCGAACAGTCCGGATGGCGATTCGAAATTGAATCTTTTCTTTGATACCAATTGAAGCAGCGCAAGGACGAAGAATAGCCAATGGGATAATCTCCAAGCCAAAAGGCTTGAGGATAGAATGTCTTGGTGCCTCACCAGAGACAAATAATACTCTCTCAACTGAGAACTAAACTCAAATTCTTATTCAATATCAATGTCTATATCCCATAAAGAGATTACATCTTTATTTATAACTAAGATATTATTTAATAAAGGAAACAATTAATTCCAATCAAGTAAGAAGTCCTTAACCAAATATGACTGGACTTGCCAAATATTAAGAAGGCAACTAAAGCAACTACTAATAATAGGATCTACTCTATTCTACTGAGCTTATTGGTTTTGGATCCAATGGGCTGACCAATCATGGATCTGGTCTACATCACCCTACCTAGAAATTACAATAAAATCCTTGGAGTTTTGTAGATTACAATTGAGTCCCCATGGTACAACAACGGGAAACAAAAAGCAAGTAGAAATAAACTAAGGGCTTGTTTGTTCGCAGAGAATGCATAAGAATTACTGGATAGATGAGCTCCATGGAAGGATTATTTAAGAGTGTAATGGTGAAGGATACGATGTGAGAGGTGAAAGATAAAAGGTAGCAATCTTGATTGGAGCTTGAATTTCCTATGATTTGAATTACTAGAGTGATGGCTGGGTATTATTTATCATCTTTCCTTTTTAAATTTCCATTAAAGGGGAGGTTAGTTGGTGGCCATTTTTGAATATTTACTATTGATCTTCATTTTAACCACTTAAAAGAAATTTGAAGTCATGGAATTTCTAGGAATTCAATTATATTAAACAAATAGGCACTAATAGTTTTAAGAAACTCAGCCAACAAATGTCCATGCTTACCTCTTAAACCTTCAGATCATGAATACCCAGAAAACACACTTGAATTTCACCCTCAAGCTGTACTTCTTTTTAAAGTCCGGGGGTGGAAATTAGCACATAGGTGTCTGATGTCAGCCCTTGGAGTTGAAGAAATCACAAAAATAGAAAATAAATAAATAAATAAAACAAAAGAGGAATAAGCAAAGACTGCTTCCCTTTGCGTTTTCAAGAGTCTTCTAGGCTCTGAAATCAAGTTGGATTAATTATAAAGTTGAAAATTTCTGTTTTTTTAATTCCAGAATGGAAAAAATGAAAAATTGTAAAATAGAGACAACATAAAAGAGAGAGGAGAGAAACTTTTGGAGAAAAGATTAGAGTTGATTGCTAGCCAGGGTTGGCAATGGAAATGGGCGTGGAGTAAAACTAGGAAAGATAGAATCAGAGCATTCAAGAGCATTTACGGGTAGCATCAATATGTGATAAATTAAAGGATACTTGTTTGAGATGATTTGGACATGTCTAACGCAGGCTAACAATGGCACTAGTGAGAAGTTTTTCCATGCACATTAATGGCCCCCTTAAAGGAAAGAGGTAGGTTGAAGAGGACATGATAGATCCAAAGATGTCTCAACAGGATAGTTGAGACAAGGTTTTGGTGATGATATGTATGTGTTTAGATTGGGTTTTGTTGACGTAACAATAATAAAGTTTCTACAATTTTGTAAATTACAATCGGGTTTGTACAGCAAAAACTAAATTTGAATTTCTTTTTCCTCCAACCCCTATACACATATTGCCTGATATATATTGTTTTGAAGAGTGGCTAATACACTCTCTGCAACCACTTTTTTTTACCATTGAAGATAACTTCTTCACTTACAGAGCCTTCCATAATTCTCCTTTGATTATTTGGTCAGTCACTATTGTAGCATGGAAACCCTAACAAGAAAGGGAATGATCCTTTGTTCTCTAGTTTGAGGGCTGCCATCTCAGCTCATTTATGTAAAATAGCAGAATCCACTTGAGTCTTCATCATTACTTGATTTGTATAGTTGCTTCATTCTGCAGAGTTAACCTGACCAAAATTTTTGAATATAACTCCACTTATGCTAGTTATGCATATCTTGTGTTTTTTCGTCATTCACAGGCTGTTTCTAAAACAATAAAGATTTTGAAACAAAGGTTAGGGGAAGAAGACTTCAGTGCACTTGGTGAGATCCGCAAAACAGTCCTGCAGCTTCAAGCTCCCCCTCAATTGGTATGTCATTCTAGTGAGATCTTATAGCTCTTTTTCTCCCTATATATATATATATAAAGGCTGCAGATTCAGATAATGCTATGAGAGACACCAACTTCCCTCCATATCTTACAGAACAATCTTAACTTTTTTGCAAAGGAAATGCCTCATTGGAGTCAGAGTAGTGCTGGGTATATTTTCTTGCATGGCTTGAATGCTGTGCTTAAGCACCAAAACTAGTGCAAGAGCCTATTGAGAAAAACAAGAAAAATGGGAAAATTGTTGTTAGCTCTACTAAAAAATGAAATCCTTAAAGTAGTAAAAAGGGCAATGCATCCAAACGGATGCCTGCAAGTTTTCACAATATTTACTTTAAAAATGAAGCTTTTCCTGCTGAATAACAGAATTAAATGCCACAAAGTAACCATTAAAACCTTCGATCCAAACAGGGAACTGCTAGTTCGGTTCTGACTTCCAATCAAAATAAACTGAGCAGACATGAGTGAACCATGAAATGCCTAGAGATGCTCCAGCCATTTTGGATGACTAAAACATTTCTTTTACTGTTTTGGGAGACTAATTTTGGGAGACTAAAAACATAAAGTCTTTTACTACATTTTTTCTTGATGGCCAATATGAAAAAATTTCAACTCTAGCTATATTGGCAACCCTGCATCAATCGAGGCTTTCAAGTCCATTATTATTTAGATCCACTGGATTGGAAAGGTTGATTGCATCATAAAATTGCATTCACATTGCTTGGTGTGTCTTTTGTTCAAATTGGTTACTTTGAGATATAGGAATGTGTGACAGCAAGTACTCTATTCAGGTGAAAGAGCTCAAAGATACAATGCTAAGTTCAGGAATGCCTTGGCCTGGTGATGAAGGTGAGAAGCGATGGGAACAAGCGTGGACAGCAATAAAAAAGGTGAAATGACTCAACTTTTCTTGAATGAACCTTGGATGTCATATTGGTGTGAGCTTTAAGCCTTTCCTCTTAGATAGTGAGCTACCTGAAAACCACTAAAGAATGTGTTCTGTACATGGTGTCTCAAGGTCTAACACTAAGTTGACCAAGGTTTACTTGCATTATGGTTGAGGAAGTCTGAGAAAGGGCTCCCTTGGGAACCACAGGTTGTAATGTGTATCTGTCCACACGCCACCTCCATGTCTCATTTACCAATAAGAGATTATCAGTTCTCTACCCTAAAAAGGTTGTAAGTGTCCAGAGTTGCTAACCATGGCAACTAAAGTGCCTAGGCATTAGAGTTGCGGAAAAGAATATACTTAACACCCCCCCTCAAGCGAGACATAGCCCTGACTCGAAGCACGCGCTGGTCATAGAGCAGCATGAGGCCTTCTGCCCTGCGCACTTGTGCCCACAACATAATACCAAGGATGCGGTAGTGTGGATTTGAACCTAGGACCTGTGTTGGCTTTGATACGATGTCAAGAGTTGCTAACCATTGAAACCAAAATACCCAGGCATTAGAGTTGCGGAAAACAATATACCTAATAGTAAGTACTGTTTTGAAAAATCTCCACATTTCTTTGGTAGAAGCCCTAGAACGTTCTTGGAAATCAATGAAAGATAATGGTTTGTGTTGCATGGGTCGGTTGGTTCCTTATGGAACTAACCTTCATATATTTGACCTTGTAGACGTCTCACTCTTGGCTAACAAGATAGATTTGCTAGTGATGGCCAAAGTTCATGCCAATGATTGTTCATTTTGAGGAGATTTCTTATTTCATCCATTTTTGTACCTCTCATAACTTTATGTGACACTGATGGACCCCACCCAATGGACCTTGAGCCCCTGATATGCAAGAAAGGCTTAGATGATGTACTTAAAGTTGCTTTTGCCCTTAAACAAGCACAGTGAGAGCATTTGAACACTAGATCTGGCTTGAGCCCAATTGGTAGAAATCGACAGTTCAAGTGACTTTACTGCGGTTGCTTTTGTTAAGAAATTAATATAGTAGGGCGATTTCTGACCCAAGTATGATATCTGACATGTTCAGAACAAATTTTCAGGTCCAGATCTCCCGAGTGTCTTTCTCACACATCCCGTGAACGGAAGGAGTAGAACTCCACAAGAGGGCAGGCCTATTGAAATCCAAGGTGATCAAAATGAACGCTCTCCATGTGTATTGGACATCTTCAAACTTTACCCCAATAGGATAAGTCCCCCATAAGATTGAGAGCATGATTAATTATATGCAATGATCGCGTTCTTAATCGTGTGTTCAATCTTACAATGGGACTGATCCTATTGGGGTAAAATTTGAGGACGTCCACATGGAGGGCATTCATTTTGAATGGCTTGGATTTTTAGTAGGTAGGCCCCACTGTGAAGTTCCAGTCGTTTTGCTCACGGGAAACATGAGGGAGACAATTGGAATCCAGATACCATGCCTCACAAGGTCGTTTAAGCCCAGAGACAACTTTAAGCGAGTCTTTTCTGCCAGCGTGGTGCTGCAATAATTCCCCACTGCTCACATTCTTGTTCTCCTGCTTGCTGAGGCTAGATGACCTCAAGAAAGTCATCGATCACATGGTACCTTGGTCTGCAACCTAAGATATTTCTCAATTGGTGCCACAATAGCTCCCTCTAGAGGCTTCTGGAAGGTATTTGCAGTTTGATTTGGCCCCAAGCTTTCATGAGGGCTCATTGGCACTTCCCTCACGTGAGAAAATACCAATCATTTGCTTCAACTCCTTTCCTCCCCTTCCCTGAATGATAGGCCTTTTTTCCGAGGGTTTTGGAGGTCCAGACTCCAGAGGACGAGGAAGCTCTGCTTCTTTATGGTTGAGGGGAAGTTAGTCCTAGCAATTAAGTTAAAATGTTCTGGCTGAATGAAGCAGCGCAGGGGAAGAAGATTAGCCAACGGGCTAATCTCCAAGCCAAAAGGCTTAGGGATAAATTGTCTAGGTGTCTCACCAAAGACAAATAGCACTCTCAACTGAGAACCAATGCCCAAAGCTTTATTCAATATCAAAATCTATATCTCTTGAAGAGATTACAACCTTTATTTATAATTAAAACATTCTCTAAGAAAGGAAATACCTAATTCTAAACAGGTAAGAAATCCTGAATCAAATCCAACTGGAATCAAATCCAACTGGACTTGCCAAATATCAAGCAATTACTATTAATAGAATCCTACTACAATTCTACTATGTTTTGGGCCTGCGGGTGTAGACTTTCAGTCGGGTCCCATTATGATGATGGCCTGCATCAGCTCTCCCCGGCTTGGAAAAACTCGACTCTGGCGAGTTGCTGGCTTGGTACTGCTCATATAAATCTGGATTGATCTTTTGAAAATCTGCAGCCGTAATCCAGGTAGCTTCAGAGATAGGTTTGCCTTTCCACTTAACAAGAAACTTGTGAAATCCTCTATTCTTTGTTGAAATGATCTGATCATCAAAAACATCTTCAATTTCGTCTGGAGGGAATTGATGAAGAGGAATGCGAAGAGCTTGTTCTTCAAAGGATTCATCATTGTGGTGCCCATGATATATTGTCAAATCTTCGACATTGAACGTGGAGCTGATATTCATATCTGCAGGAAGGTCTAGAACATACGCATTGGAACTGATTTTCTTTAGAATCTTGAAAGGACCTGCACTTCGTGGATGAAGCTTCTTGTATTTACCGGTAGGGAATCGTTCGGGCTTCAAACGAACCATCACCAAATCACCTTCGGTAAACTCAACATGGCGTTTGTGAGAATCCGCGTGCTTTTTATATGCTTCATTACTTGTAGCGATTTGTCGGCGAACTTCATCATGAACATCTTTCATATGTTGGGCAAACTATTCAGCATCCGGACTATATCTAGAGTCAACTGGTAAAGGACTTAAATCAATAGGCAGACGTGGCGTAACACCAGTGACAACTTCAAATGGTGATCTCCCTGTTGTTCTGTTGACAGAATTATTATAGGCAAACTCCACCATAGGTAAAATAAGATCCCATGAAGCAATATGTTCTCCAATAAGACATCGAAGAAGATTTCCTAAACTCCGATTTACAACTTCTGTTTGGCCATCAGTTTGTGGATGATAGGCACTTGAGTATTGGAGTTTAGTGCGCATCATGTGCCATAAAGTCTTCCAGAAGAAACTCATGAACTTTGTATCTCTGTCAGACACTATTGTCTTGGGAAGGCCATGCAAACGAACAACTTCTTTAAAGAAAAGAATGGCAATCTTCTTGGCATCTGCTGTATGAGAACAAGGAATAAAATGTTCCATTTTGGAGAAACGATCAACAACGACAAAAACAGAATCTACTTTTCGCGCTGTTTTTGGTAAGCCCAAGACAAAGTCCATACTCAAATCTTGCCAAGGTGCATGTGGAATAGGAAGGGGCTAATACAAACCTGTATTCTTCTTTTGACCTTTTGCAAGTTGGCATACTCTGCATAATTCACAAATACGGGCAACATCTGTTTTTAAACGTGGCCAAAAGAAACGATCTTCCACAAGGGCTAATGTTTTATCACGCCCAAAATGTCCACTACATCCGCCGCTATGCAACTCACGTATCATAAATTCACGAATAGATGTAGCAGGCAGACATAATTGATTTCCACGAAAGAGATATCCATCATGAAGAGAAAACTTTGGATGTTCTGAACCTTCACCATTTAGAAGGGCTGTATAAATGTGACCAAAGTCATTATCAGCTGCATATTCTCTGCGTATTTCTTCAAAGCCAGGAACATTGACGGAAATTGTCGTAAGAATGTGAGTTCGACGACTTAATGCATCTGCGACTTTATTTTCCGTGCCAGATTTATGACGCAGAACAAAAGAAAACTCCTGTAGGTATGCACTCCATTTAACACGATTGGCGCTCATTTTCTTTTGAGAATTCAGGTGCTGCAAAGCTTCGTGGTCAGAGTATAAGACAAATTCTTTCCCAATGAGATAATGACGCCAATAACGAAGAGCTTGAACTACTGCATAATATTCCAGATCATAAACAGTGTACTTCTTACGGGAGTCATTTAATTTCTCACTGAAATAAGGAACTGGATGACCATCTTGACTTAAGACTCCGCCAATACCTACATGGGAAGCATCACAACTAACTTCGAAGACTTTGTCAAAGTCCGGAAGTTTCAGAACTGGTGCCTCAGTCATTTTCTTCTTAATTTGCTCAAATGCTCGAGAGGCAGCATTGGTCCAAGTGAACTCTCCTTTTTTCATGCAGTCCGTTATAGGAGCCATAATGGTACTGAAATTACAAATGAATCTCCTGTAAAAGGTAGCCAAACCATGAAAGCTGCGTACCTCATGTATAGTAGTGGGAATAGGCCAATCAAGGATTGCTTTGACTTTGGCGGGATCAGGTTCGACTCCGCGGGCCAAAACAACAAAGCCCAAAAATACGACTGTGGAGTTCAAAAATGTACACTTCTTCAAATTAATGTAAAACTTTTCTTTTCGAAGTGCACGCATGACATACCTCAGATGATCAAGATGCTCTTCCTTTGATTTGCTGAAGATTAGAATATCATCAAAATATACCACAACAAATTTGCCAAGAAAAGGTCGTAGAAGCTGAGTCATTACTCTCATAAAAATGCTGGGAGCATTCGTTAGACCGAACGGCATGACTAACCATTCGTATAGTCCATCTTTGGTTTTGAATGCTGTTTTCCATTCATCTCCAGGCCTAATACGAAGTTGGTGATATCCGCTCCTGAGATCAATCTTGGAAAAGACAGAAGATCCAGACATCATATCAAGCATGTCATCCACTCGAGGAATCGGAAACCGATATTTGATGGTAATTTTATTAATCGCTCGGCTATCAACACACATTCGCCAAGAACCATCTTTCTTCGGTGTTAAGAGGGCTGGAACTGCACATGGACTCATGCTTTCTCGGATATAACCTTTCTGGAGTAAATCTTCAACCTGTCTGCGCAATTCAGCATGTTCGGCAGGGCTCATGCGATAAGCAGGCAAGTTAGGAAGGGTCGATCCAGGGACTAAATCAATGGCATGCTGGATGTCCCGCATGTCAGGATTAAACAAGAAGAATAATCTTGAAGATTGAATAGAATTTCCGATGATCCCTTGAGGATTCACCATGCTCTTTTATAGATCAGTAATGCCCAATTTTGGGCTACAATTACAACCAACGAATCTCCTAGTATAGTATGTATTGCTGTACAGGTTTGACAATTACAATCAATCAAATCTCCTATATATGGAATGTATAGTTGTACAATACTAATTAATGGACTTTTGTAGATGGGTCAAACGAATGGGCCTATGTTAACACCCCCCCTCAAATTGATGCGGGGAATCAGTAAGCATCAATTTGCCGGATAAGAATTGATGACGTGGGCGAGGAAGTCCCTTTGTGAAGATGTCTGCAATCTGGAGCCCAGAGGAAATGAATGGTAGGGAAATGACGTCCCGTAGATATTCATCACGAATAAAATGACAATCAACTTCAATGTGCTTGGTTCGTTCATGAAAAACAGGATTTGCTGTAATACGAATAGCACTAGTGTTGTCAGCATGGAGAGGTGTAGGTGAGGGTTGTGGAAAGCCAAGATCGGAGAGTAGCCCACGGAGCCAAAGGATTTCAGCACAGGCATCAGACATAGCGCGATATTCGGCTTCTGTGGAAGAACGTGAAACTTTAGCTTGTTTCTTACATTTCCAGGATATCAACGCATCTCCAAGATACATACACCATCCAGTGGTGGAGCGACGGGTGTCAGAACAACCCGCCCAATCAGCATCAGAGAAAGCACTGAGATGTAGAGGGGAATCAGCAGGAAAAAATAGACCACGAGTAGTCGTACCAAGAAGGTAACGAATAATTCGTCGGACAGCTGCAAGATGAAGATGCCTTGGTTGAGTCATATACTGACTGACCATGTTAACAGCAAAGGAAATGTCGGGGCGGGTATGAGTCAAGTAGATTAAGCTTCCAACCAACTTCCTATAGAGTGTGGCATCGGGAAGGAGATCCCCACTATCAGTTGAGAGCTTCAGATTCACTTCAAGAGGAGTATCAACTGGAGTGGATTGTTGGAGTCCTGCTAGTTCAATTAGGTCTAGAGCATATTTATGTTGGTGCAAGAAGATGCCTTTGACTGTGTGATGCACTTCAAGACCTAAGAAGTAGGTTAAGGGACCCAAGTCTTTCATCTGGAATGATTGATGCAACGAAGATTGAAGCTTGGATATCATTGCGGAATCAGTGCCAGTGATAATGATATCATCAACATAAACAAGAAGAATAGTGATACCACTTGGAGACTTGTGTAAAAACAGTGAAGGATCATATGGACTTTGTGTAAAGTCTAACATAAACAAGGCGTCCCGAAATTTTTCAAACCAAGCGCGAGGAGCCTGTTTAAGGCCATAGAGGGAACGCTTGAGTTTAGCGACATCTGAACTTCTGGAAGGAGAACACCCTTTAGGAAGGCGCATATACACCTCTTCTTGTAGATCACCATGAAGAAAGGCATTCTTAACATCTAACTGAAGAATGGGCCAAGCGTGAGATGCTGCAATGGCAATAATCATCCGAACAGTGGTCATCTTTGCAACAGGAGCAAATGTTTCATCATAGTCTATGCCATATTCTTGGCAGTTACCAAGAGCAACCAGACGAGCCTTGTATCGGTCGAGGGAGCCATCAGATTTCAGTTTGACCGAATAGACCCATTTACAACCAATAGGTCGTACTGTAGGCGGGCAGGTAACCACATCCCATGTATGATTATTCTGGAGAGCTTCTAATTCCTCGGACATAGCTTTCCGCCAACATTCATGTTTCACAGCTTGAGAATAAGAAGTGGGAATGTTAACAGATGCTAGAGTGGCAAGAAAGGAGGAATGAGAGTACCCATATCTATCAGGAGGGCGAGATACACGTGTGGTACGTCGAAGTGCTGGTGGAGCAGGAGTGGCTAGGGAAGTCGGATCAGGTGCCGGATCAGGATGCTCGGGAAGGGGTTGTAGTGCGGTATTGAAAGGATCCGTTCGTCGTCGATACACAATGCCAGGTTTGAACCGTTCAGCACAAGATGAAGAAGTGTCGGATGAGAAAGATGGTAGTGTAGTCATGGTGATAGGAGGTGAAGAATCAGGGGTTTGAGAAAAAAAATATAAATTTTCAAAAAACACAACATTTCGAGAAACACGAATTCTTTGGACAGAGGGATCATAACGAACAAATCCTTTTTGATGAGTTGCGTAGCCAAGAAAAACGCATCTAGTGGCTTGCGCAGACAATTTCATTCGTTCAGAAGAAGGAAGATGAACAAAACAAACACATCCGAAAGGACGAAGATGCGTATATGTAGGATGAGAGTTAAAAAGACGGAAATAAGGGGATTGATTGTGAAGTTTGGAAGACGGAAGCCTATTTATAAGATGAGCGGACGTGGAAAGAGCTTCCGGCCAGAAGCGAGGGGGAACAGAGGATTCAAGTAGTAGGCAACGAACCATGTCAAGTAAATGGCGATTCTTACGTTCAGCAATGCCATTTTGCTGTGGAGTATGAGGACAGGTTCGTTGTGAAATAATTCCCTTTTGTTGAAGAAATTCTTGAAATCTGTTTGACACATATTCACCACCTGAATCAGATCGGAGAATCTTTATGCAGGTTGAGAATTGTGTTTCAACATAAGCAAGAAATTTTGTAAAAATGTCAACACTTCTGATTTAGCCCTTAAAAAATAAATCCAAGTGAATCGGCTATGATCATCGATGAATGTGACAAAGTATTTGTAGTGAGAATGAGAAATAACTGGTGTTATACCCCAAACGTCACTATGAACCAAATCAAAGCATTTTTCTGATATAGAGGTATGCATAGAAAATGGAAGAGCTTTACTTTTTCCTAATTTGCAAACAGAACAGTCAATATTGATATCAGAATTAGAAAACTGCATTGTATTAATCAAACCAGAATTTTTCAAAGTTAACAATATGTTTGAATTAGGATGTCCCAATTTTTTGTGCCACAGATGCACATTTTGTTTAAGAACACATGAAAAAGCTGAAATAGATGCATCCCTAGGATGTATAGACAGACGTAGCGGAAATAAGCGACCGCACTTAGGCCCCTTCGCGATCACCTGTCCCGTCTCCTGATCCTGTACAACACAACCAGAAGAAGAAAAGGAGACATTACAATGATTATCTACAAGTTGTCCAACAGATAACTAATTTGTAGATAGGCCAGGTGAAAGAAAAACATGATTCAAGGGTAATTTGTGGGAAATGTCACCGATGGCAGT
The DNA here is from genome assembly GCA_037013555.1 of Sextonia rubra. NCBI lineage: Eukaryota > Viridiplantae > Streptophyta > Magnoliopsida > Laurales > Lauraceae > Sextonia > Sextonia rubra. Next base: position 7,230,862 of record JASUAD010000007.1, on the reverse strand, counting down.
GATAGGTAAATGTCCCCCATTGGCAGTTTGAACTTGAAGTTTCCCAGCATAGGATTGAAGATTAGACATGAGTGTGGAAGTAGAAGTCATATGATTAGATGCTCCAGAATCAAAATACCATAAGGAAGGAGAGGAAAAAACTTTACCTGAGAGGCCCAAGGTAGAGAATGCTTGAAGGATCATTTGTTGAATCATTCCAGGGTTGATAGGAGGGCTGGAGTCAGATGGCTGTGAAGACATGGATGAAGATGGAGAAGCAGATGCCACAGACTGAGAATCGGAAGAAGTAATAGCAGAATAAGCACGCGATTTTCGATTTTCGGGGCGTTTCCTGCATTCAGAAATAATATGGCCGCTAGCTTTGCAGTAGTTACAAACTTTCCGTCGGCATTGAGAAGAATAATGTCCATACTCCTTACAAGTGAAGCATTGAATCTTGCTCAAATCAGTGTTGTTCCTGGGGGGTTTCCCTTTTGCTATATAAGCAACTTCAGTGACACCAGTGGATTGTTGGGATAATTGATGCTGAGTGAATATCCTTTGTTCTTCGCGGAGAACTTCATTAAGACATGTGTCCAAAGAGGGAGATGGATGCCGACTCATAAGATTGGAACGAACATTTTCAAATTCGGACCGAAGTTTCATCAAGAACTGATCTCTCTGAGTAATTTTATGAACTTCTTGAACACCAGAGAGAGTTTCGCCCGTAAGAGTGGCATAGGCAATATCCGTGTATTCAGTCCAAAGAACGAAGAAGCCTGAGTAATACTCCTGGACAGTCATCTGTCCTTGAGAATATTGAGCAATTTCATGTTCTAATTGGAATCGACGGGCTGAGTTCTCTTGTTGATATATGCGTTTCAAATATCCCCACATATCACAAGCATTTTTATAAGGTTTAAGATGTAAGAAAAATTGAGGTTCCACTGCACCCAACATCCAGCTCATGATTTGGGCTTCTTTGGTTTCCCAAGCTTCCAAATCCTCCAATTTATCTTTTTCCGATGGTTTTTGTTTAGAACCAGAAATATGACCCCACAATTGTTTGCCTTTCAGATAAAGCTCAAATTGATAGGCCCAAGCAGAGTAATTCTTTCCGTTGAATTTGATCAACTGCATCTCATTCTTGTCCATTTCAACCCACAGATGACAGTAAGATGCTCAAATAAAGGTAGCAGACAGCAAGTATAGAAAGAGAAATAACAGCCCAGAAGGTCTTAACCAATCACAACAGATCGTAAATCTGTATAAATAGATGATCAAAACTGGGCCAGATGTCCAAGAAATTTATCAAAAACAGTAGGTGGGGCCCACTGATGATTCAAGCTATCAGATCAAGATGACCAAATAGGTAGTAGCAATAGTATAGCCACAAACAGTAAGAAGAATGGAACAATAGTTAACAGCAAGCAGCAATAATAATCTGATATGAATCAGATGTGGACAGAACTCAAATAGACAGCCCAGGCGAGCACCTGTTTGGTGTCTGGATGAGCACGTGGGTCCCACAGAGGGTTTGAAATGCAGATCAGAGGTAAGATCTGAATGCCAATTGTAAATGTCTTCCTGGTAATGAAATCTGGTGTACAGACTCCAAGTATCCAAAAAATTGGATGGTGGAGATGAAAACTATCTGTAAAACTGGCAAAAGCACGAGATTGAGCAAATGGCCTACCTCTGAATGACAAAAAATTGTGGAAAAATCTTCAAAAAAACCTCCTGCAGTGGGCGACCAAGACTGTTGAGGTTCCAAGTTGTGTCTGGACGATCACAAGTGGGCCACTGTTGAACAGCTATGATCAGCGGTGGATGATTTGGCTGAATAAACTCTGATATGTCTGAAACAGATCCTAGATCTGTTCTTTACTCCAGGAGAGGTTGATTTCACTCAGATAAATTGGAAAATTGCAAAGATTCTTCTGAGATGGGCTCTGATACCATGTCAGGATTAAACAAGAAGAATAATCTTGAAGATTGAATAGAATTTCCGATGATCCCTTGAGGATTCACCATGCTCTTTTATAGATCAGTAATGCCCAATTTTGGGCTACAATTACAACCAACGAATCTCCTAGTATAGTATGTATTGCTGTACAGGTTTGACAATTACAATCAATCAAATCTCCTATATATGGAATGTATAGTTGTACAATACTAATTAATGGACTTTTGTAGATGGTCAAACGAATGGGCCTATGTTAACACATAGGAGGTAACTCATTAGGAAGCTCTGCGGGAATCAAATCTTGAAAATCATGGAGCAATGACTTGATTTCTGGTGGCATAGAATCTTGTTGTTTATTCTCTGCTTCTTGGGTTTCTTTAGGCACAAAAGCATAAACAACTCCTTGGTCTTTGCTTTCCATTTCAAATTTCCGCATAGAGAGAACATGAGGGTTTGATGGAGTGGTAGAAACTGTCGGTGAAGATGCTAATGGCGGCAATGGGAGAAGATCCACCACTTGTCCTTTCCATTTAAAAGAATGAATGTGCCTTTTCTGATCAGTATGGACCTCTCGATCATATAACCAAGGTCGGCCAAGCAGAATGTGAGCAATATTCATCGGAATAATATCGCACCATATATCATCTTCATATATGCCAATTTTAAAATGAACCAAGCATCGATGGGTCACAGGGATTGAATGATCATCTACCCAAGCGACCTTGTAAGGCTTTGGGTGCTTCTCAGTAGGCAGATTGAGCTTTGTGATCACTTCCTGTGAAACAACATTCATAGCACTACCTCCATCAACAATTAAATTGCATAACTTACCTTTGCATCTCACGCGTGTGCTGAAGATTGAAGTACGTCGCCAATCAGCTTCTTCTTGTTCATTGGTGAGGAGAAGCCGACGTATAATAAGAACAGGACCACCTTCTTCTGCACCGGTGGCGGCATGAGGAGAAGGATTAGATTGAGCCTCTAACTGTGGATCTGGCTGAGCTTCTGATTGGAAATGGTCAGGAGGAGGCTCCATCTCAAGATGCTCATCATAGTCTTCAGACGAATAAGGGTCTTCATCTCAATAATAAAGATTACGAACTTGAGGGCATGCATTAGCAAAATGTCCTGGTTGTCCACATTGATAACAACCATCAGTTCGTCGATCTTGACGAGGAGGTCCACGATTCCGCATATCTTGCTCCTGTGGCACTGTCCCCTCTTGATTTGGAGCAAAAGGACGCTAATTGGGGTGATTGTGCTGCGGTTTTGGAGGTGGACGAAAACCCGCTGGTGGAGGAGCACGATTATATTGAGGATTATTTTGATTGGGTGGATAACCTTTAGTATTCTGAAAGGCGGGGGTTCGACGAGTCATTGACTCCCCGACTTGAGAACCAAATCGTCTCAATGTGGAGGACCGCAATTCTAGCTCAACCCGTTTTGCCTTGTTATAAATATCATCAACAGTTTCAAAATCATGCATAAGGACTTCACGTCTGATTTCTTCTCTCAAACCTGTTCTGTACCGGTTGACTAGCGTGAAATCATCATCTTGAATTTTACACCAGATAACATAATCATTGAACTTCTCTGTATACTCATCCAGTGATAAGGTGCCTTGCTTGAAAACAAAATATTCTTGCTGAAGGAGACTTAAATAATTGGAGGGCAAGTATTTACCTTCAAGCTTTTCACGCATATCATCCCATTTGGCAATAGCAGGACGTCCCATGACAAGATTATTGTGCTCAACGCTGTACCACCAAATACGTGCTGACCCTTTCAGTTTGACTTTGACAAAGGCAACACGCTGTGCACCATCCATATGATACCAAGAGAAATAATCTTCGAGGGAATTGAGCCAGTCAATGAAAGCCTTTGGATTGAGACGGCCAGAGAAATCAGATATATCAATTTTGACGCGCTTAGTGATATCATCAAATTTTGGTGCAGCAGGTGCGTCTGCAGGATCTTTTTCAGTAAGAAGACGCTGAATGAAATCATGCATAGATTCTTGCGGGCCTGTTTCTGCTGGTCGGCCGGAATGTTGTTGGTTTCCAGCGCTAGAGGATGCTTCGGCGGCAGGAGGCCTCTGTGAACCGCGGGACAGTTCTTCTAATGCATGTACTCTTTCAGACAACTCTATTAACATAGCATCTCGCTGATGATCCGAAAATTTGCCCCGATATGACTGACCGCTGCGGGTTGACATTGCTTATAGGAAGCAAAGGAAACAAAAGTTTTTTTTTTTTTTGGAGTGGACCTGGGCTGGAGTGGGCCTGGGCCGGAGTGGGCCTGGGCTGAACAGCTGCTGTGGACCTGGGCTGAATCAGGTGCTGCTGTGGGCCTGGGCTGAAGCAGGACAGGCCTGTCAAGTCTGGTCAGGTCAGACCCGGACTGTTTCAAAAGTGGGTTAGACTGGGGTGGACTGGGGTGGGTGTCGGGTCAGTTTTGGCCCAAACTGATAGCGGCCCAACTGATCAACTTTTAAAGGCAAGAGTCAACGAAAAGGAAAGAGAGGAAGGACAACGAAGAGCTTATCTGTAGGGGGAAAGGGGAGACTCTGCCGGCGAGAGAGAAAGAGAGCACCGCGGGCGATGGTGGTCTGCTGCCGGCGAGGGGGAGAGAGAGGTGCTTTCAGCCGGCGATGGAGGGGAAGAGATGCCAGCAGGCACGGGCAAGGGCTCGGCGTCGCTGTGTGCAGGCGCAGGCGCAGGCGGTCGCGTCCAGCCGGCGATGGAGAGGGAGAGAACGCCAGCAGGCGTTGGCTGTCGCGTCCTCTGCTTCGCTGGCTCGATGTCGTCTGTTGCTGTCGTCTGTTGCTGCAGTCAGTTGCTGTCGTCTGTTGCTTCGGACAGCGATTGCTGTTGGGTTGTTTGTTTTTTTTTTTTTTTTTGTGCGGGTTGGGGACGGTGGACAGCAACCAGGGGGAGTTTGGGTTGGCCGATTGTGAGGGACAGAAGAGGGATGGGGAGTTGGGTTGTCGATGCGAGATGGAGGGGGGGGGGGGGGTGAGGATCGGTGATGAGGAGGAAGGGAAGATGGGCTCGGGTGAGGATTCCGAGTGAGGGGTGTGGGGAGAAGGGTTCCGGGAAGGGAATGGGCTCGGGTGAGGGTTCCGATGGCGCGGTGGGTTATGGAAGGGTCGATTGGGGGTCGCGGTAAAGAGATGGGTTGGGGAAAAAGGTCGGCTGGGTTGGGGTTTTTGATTCTGGGTTGGGGAAAAGGGTCGGCTGGGTTGGTTTAGCGGGAAAAGGGTTCGGTGGTGGCTTTGCCGATGAGAGATGGAGGGGTGTGGGAACAGGGTTCGTTGGTGGCTGGTTTGGGTTTCCGGTTTCGGCTAGGGGTGGTGGGTGGGGATCGGTGAGGAGGATGAGGAAGGGAAGATACGTCCGTGGAGGGTTGGGCTCGGGTGAGAGTGTCGGTTGTGCAGTGGGGTAGAGGAAGGGGTCTGTGGAGGGTATGGAGGTCGGGAGTGAAGGGATCTGGGTGACAGGGAGAGGGGAACTGACGACAGTGGAAGAGATGAACGAAAACGAACCACACGCACGCACGGGAACCTCGAATCGGCGACCAGACGGCGATCCGAACGTGGATCTTCGTCTCTGATACCAATTGAAGCAGCGCAGGGGAAGAAGATTAGCCAACGGGCTAATCTCCAAGCCAAAAGGCTTAGGGATAAATTGTCTAGGTGTCTCACTAAAGACAAATAGCACTCTCAACTGAGAACCAATGCCCAAAGCTTTATTCAATATCAAAATCTATATCTCTTGAAGAGATTACAACCTTTATTTATAACTAAAACATTCTCTAAGAAAGGAAATACCTAATTCTAAACAGGTAAGAAATCCTAAATCAAATCCAACTGGAATCAAATCCAACTGGACTTGCCAAATATCAAGCAATTACTATTAATAGAATCCTACTACAATTCTACTATGTTTTGGGCCTGCGGGTGTAGACTTTCAATCGGGTCCCATTATGATGATGGCCTGCATCACTGGAGGAAGGCTGAGGTTCCGCTCTCATGTCTGCCTCTCATGTTAATGAGCTCATATCTTACTAGACCCACCCTCCATTTGCCACAAGTTCCTCGTCACCTAAAAGTCGTCATAGCCAGTCTTTCAAAACTTCCAGCCTCACCTGTATATGGCCAAGTAAGCACCTAGAAATCAATGCTCAAAGATGGTATAGAACACTTTTTATTCACAATAATTCCCTAAATGGATGGTAATTCCTCTTAGCTTTTTCTTGTATGCTCACGTCATAGTTTCTAAGTTCAATGTGTACTGATCTCTGTGACCCTTACCTTTTTAATGGATCTGACTTGAAGATGACCGATTTTGTTTGTGATTGCTTGAACTTGTCACCCTGCAGTCTGCACAAACACACAATTTGTGATATTTGCCTTGTTTTCACTTGTTTTGCACTTCCATTTTGAACTGTGCTTTCTTTTACCTGATCAATTTTAACCATTGTTTGGTTGCTGGCCATGATGTCTGCAAGCTGAATGGATTGGATCATCTATCCAGCGGTCTGATCTCTCAGAAATCACATTCAAACAGGGCCAGCTTAGCAGACAGTCCCAGCACTTGGAAGCTTTTCTTAGTGTTAGAGACGCAGGAACCCATCTGGGTCCCGTTGATTCCATCTTCCCAATCCAAACCATTCATCTTTTAGAGTGGACCCTTTTTAGTTTTGGGGGTTTTCGTTTATTCTATTGCACCTAGAGTTCACAATAGGATTGAGCAGCTCCTGATCGCTAGAAATGTAGTTCACTATCTCAACCATTCATTAATGCAATCTGGGTACGGCTCTAGGTGGCAATCAAACTGATCATTTTGTGAGGGTCTTGTCACTCTTGTGCAGGATAGACAGCCTGATCATGTCTGTTCATGGCGTCCAAATTAAGAACCCATAATTTTGGGAGGATCCGACAGTCACAACATCCTCCACAAAAAAGGGCCTCCCAAAGACTTAAAGAGTAACAATTCTAAGAAATTATGTAATTATGTTTTGGAGCATAATTTTGGGAGGATCCGACAGTCACAACATCCTCCACAAAAAAGGCCCCCCAAAGACTGAAAAGAGTAACATTTCTAAATAACGTAGCTATGTTTTGGGTGGAGAGAGAGAGAGAGAGAGAGAGAGAGAGAGAGAGAGAGAGAGAGAGAGAGAGAGAGAGAGAGTCACTAATACATAGTTATGTATCTACCTCTTTAACATGCCTCTTAATCAATTTTTACTCTAGGTTAACATTTTCTATGAATCTTCTTATTCAGGTCTGGGGTTCAAAGTGGAATGAGCGAGCATATTTCAGTACCCGTAAAGTGAAATTAGATCACGAATATCTTTGCATGGCTGTTTTAGTTCAGGAGATAATAAATGCAGATTATGCATTTGTCATCCATACAACTAACCCGTCGGCTGGAGACTCATCAGAGATTTATGCTGAGGTATTTTCCTAATAACCCAAGAATAGGCTTGATTCAGAGGGTTAGAACCCCCTTTCCATAGAAGACTTCATATTTTTTAAAGACTGGGAGAAAATGGTACAAACTGCTGATTAAATCAAGACTCTGTTGACCCATCATTGTCTTGGCGGACTGACCTACTGAGTTGAAATTTTTTATTTTACAAGACCTGACTGAGCCATAGATCACTCTGCCAACATTCTATTCACAGACACAAAAAGAGTCGGCAGTTTCCAAATTTTAAATTCTGATTAGCAAGGCTGTCCAGATTATTTTAATTTGTTTCAAATAAATTCAGACAATAGATTTTTCACGAGCAATATGTAAATATAATGAGCGGGAATCTGCAGTTCCCACAAGTGGACAGTGTAAGCTTTTCAATTATGGTCATCCACAAGAGCGGGACCCCACTAAATTAATGGTGCTCACTGAGAATTGGCAAGTCAGCATGTGGGATTCTCGTAGGAGAAAATCGTCCATAATGAGTGACCTCTTAGTGTATATATGTTTGCTTACAAACTTCCTCTTTGGAATCACTGTAGGTGGTGAAAGGGCTGGGAGAAACCTTAGTTGGTGCTTATCCAGGTCGTGCTTTGAGCTTTGTCTGTAAGAAGAACAATCTTGAGTCTCCCAAGGCAAGTATTTTAATTGATAATATATTTAAATTCTTAATTTTCTCTATTTTTTTGGTTTCTGGTAAAAAAACTGTGCTGTATTTTAAAAGTGTCTTGTGCTTTTTTCCAGCTCTTCTCTTGTAAAATAAATATTCAAAATCTCCCCTCTGTTCAAGTACATGTTCACATATGTTGATATTGTACATTTACACAGAAATTTCAAGACACATCAATTCTTAAGAGTTTCCATATGACTACCAAAAGCAAGAGAAAAATAAAATAACAGGTTAAAATTAATTTAAAATTATTTTGGTAGAATTGATGAAAATATTCTTTTGATAATATAAAGAAAACTATTGAGTCCCTTTGCTTTGATGGCCATGTACTAAGAAAAAAGGGGAAAAAGTCGGTGGGAAAAGAAAAAAAAATATTCCATGTCCAGATTGGTGGTTGTTTTCTATATTAAAAGAATAAAATGGGTATTATATGTTTTGTGTAGGGAGGCATAAAGTGAGGCTGTCTAATTTAGGAGTTAAGTAGAACGCGATGGTCCTTTAAAGTGAAAGGCAAGCCAGTGTTGGACACCTATCAAGAACAACACTCTGTCAGTTTCTTCATGGGGTCTTCTTAGATAATTACATAATATTATACACAGTCTTCTTTTGAGATATACCTTAAATGCTGAAATGTTTATTTCTTTCTTTTCAGTGTAAAATTAGCACAAATGTTTTTCGTGTTAATTTTGTAAAAAAATTTTTCATAAAACTTTGACTCAAATTCATTTAAACAGCATGTCAAGACAGAGGATCTTTTTTTGTCCCCCATATGGAAAACTTGTGATGCTTTGGATTCCAACATCACACATTCAAGTAACCTACTTATTATTACTACAAGGAGTTGTTATGCAGCTGGATTTATGTATTTACTGTGCATTTTCTTTTTCAGATATTGGGCTACCCAAGTAAACCCATTGGCCTCTTCATAAGACAATCGATCATCTTCCGATCTGATTCCAATGGTGAAGATCTGGAAGGTTATGCAGGTGCAGGCCTTTATGATAGGTCAGTTATTTGAGACACTTGTGCTCTTCAGCTCTTACAATTTTCACGAAATATTGATTTATAAAATGTGAAAGGTAAAGGTTAGTCCTCCTGAACTGTGATTTGGAAGTTTCTGAAAAGCTAGCTGATTGATGCATTAGCTTTCTTTTCTCAAATCTAAAGGTGCTTTGTCCATGCATCTGGACAACTTCAACATTCTCTAGATGAATTGTTTATAGGCCTTCTTTCAGATGTGAACTGTGAAGTGGCACATAAACAATTCACAAAAGTTTAATTTGTCCACAAGAGGTCCATCCCACCACAAGATCGAGTGTAATTCAGATGAATAATCCTTCTCAGTTCTCACAAATAGCCTTGATGACATTCCATTGCAGTCTAATAAAGAAAATATATAAAATACTAAGAAGCACGGACACAGACACGGACACGGGATACGGATACGACACGATATGGACACGGTGATATGGCAAATCCTAAAAAAGTAGGATACGGACACGGCTAGGACACGGCAAATAATAAATATATATATTAATATATAATCATCAAATTAAAGAATAGTTATATTTTTAGCCAAATTAAGGAGCATAATGTTACAACTAATAAAGAAGAAACACAACTAATACTGGAAAAGTCAAAAATAAAATCCATAATGTATAATGTAGTGTAATAGTAGGCCATAGTACATCATCAACTTACATGTCACAATTACATCATAATCAAAATAAAAAAAAAGATCCCTCCTCCATTACCCCACTCCATAAAAGAAAAAAAAAATCCTCACTTCATTTATGATTCATCATTTGGTACAACTTCAATGGCGTCATCATCCCCACCAACACTCCCATCATCAGTAAATAGCATAGCCTCTAATTTTGGCTCATCAATTGAAAAATAAACTATGAAAAAAAAAATACAACAGTTCTGGAAAAAAAAATGCAGCAGCAGTAGCAGTTCTTAAAAAAAAAAAAAAAAAGCAGCAGCAACAGCAGTTTGGAAAAAGAAAGAAAGAAAACATTAGCAGCAGCAACAACACAGCAATTCTGGAAAAAAAAAAAAACAGCACCAGCAATTCTGAAACGACTACAAAAAACAGCAGTATAAATAAAAAAAAAACAACAGTTGCAAAAAAAAAAAAAAAAAGCAGCAGCAATTCTAAAAAGACTACAAAAGAAAAGTAGTAGCAAAAAAAAAACGTGGTAGCAATTCTTAAAAAAAGAAAAAAAACAGCAAAAAAAAAAAAAACAAGCAACAGCTTCTTTTTCTTACCGCCGTGTCCGAGACATGTCCGCCTTGTGTCCCGAAGTGTCCGCCCCATGTCCGAGCCATGTCCGTATCTTAAAAAATTTTAAAAAAAGACATGACACATTTTTTGCTTGTCAGACACTTGTCTGGCTGTGTCCGAGCCGTGTTTGTGTCTGACACGTGTCCGACACGGACACGGGGACCCTATACAAGTGTCTGTGCTTCATAGATAAAATATATAACCAGTCCTATTTTGCATGTAACCCTGCTGTTCCGTAGTAGTTACAGTAGGCATCACACTTTCTGACATGGACTAGCTAATAATACGACAGAGATCCAATGTAACTGTAGATCATTAATGACCAGCCTGCAGTTAACTGAGATCCATAGATTTTCCAGGAGTCACAGCACGCTGCCTTAGGAAGACTTTTGGTTGGAGCTTGCAGATGCACCTGCATAAAAAACAATAGATGCAAGATCTTGATGATAGGAAAATGAACACGAAGGATAGGCTGCAAGCCTAGTTCTCATATAGAGACTTGAGAAAGAGTAATTTTTGCAGAGAAAATCACAGCTGAAGCGCAACATTCTTAACTGAGAATTTTTAAGCTTCATTAATTTCCAAGAGTATCTTGGCCATGGCTTTCCATTGATATTTAATGTGATCCAATGCGAAACATTTGAACTATTTCCTAGGAAGCACAGACACCTCTCCGGGTCAGCGTGTAAGTGTCCGACACGTCTGGGCTCTGGACATGTGAAAAAGGTGTCTTGTAATTTTTTTAATTTCGGACATGGCTCAGACATGCAAGGAAGACGGCTTGGACACGCAAGAAGAAGGATGAGGGGTTTCTCCAGAACAGCACCGTTTTGGAGAGAGTTTGTCGCCTATAGTTGTTGGTCCTAGTGGGCTATCTGATCAATGATCAGTCCCCCACATCTGGTAGGGGACTGAAAGGTGACCGCTAGGGTGGTGGACCCATGCGGTTTGGACCATTGGGGGGTCCACTATTCAGCCCAAGGTTGAGCTGTTGCAAATACAAGGATTGACGACCTCCCTGATATGAGTAAATGATGATCAAAACTCATTTTTCTCTATATGGATAATTGGTAACTAGATTCTGTGATTGGCATGCTTATTGAGAATTGTTTCTAGCATAGATGAGGGTGGAATGACATGGAAGTGAAATCAGAAACTGGAAATCTCCAGTTTTGGTTGTCAAAAGCACCCTGGGATGTCTGGGAGTTGTGGGCTCATGTGGTCCACCTAATCTATGATCTGGTCTGCACATCTAGTGGAGAACTAGTGGGCGACCTAGTGGGTGGTGGTCTCATGTGGATTGATCCATTGGTGGGCCCTATCCAATTGTTTTGAAAATCCCAGGCGCGAGGCCCCTTTTTTGGTTTTGGGTTCTGTTGAAGATTGAACTATCTTGAGACTTGTATAAGTCTTCTAAAATTAAAGGCAGGCCCTGGGATCATAATTTAATTCAGTTTAGTCCTAATACATGATGAGGACCAACAGCAAATAGATTTTATAATTGGAATAAATACCTTAATGGGTCATTTCATATTACTATAACCTGATTAGCTAAGTATGAAGTACTAACTCTTAGATTCTGGTTGTTCTTATTGATTAAAAGTTATATTATGTTTATTAATTGAATATGTGATTTGATTACAAGTAATGTGTAGCTACACACGTGTTTTGGGGGTACCCCATATTATGAGATGTTTAAAATATAATTTGATATTTTTGTTAGTTGGTACTTAAATTTTTTTATTGCTAAATTGACTAAAAAGTTAAAATGATATTAATTTTTTAGTATATGTTTATATATATATATATTATTAATGTGTCCCCAATGTGTCCGCGTCCTATAGTTTTGAGAAATGCCGTATCGGCGTGTCCGTGTCGTGTTGTATATATCCTGTGTTTGTGTCCACGTCCGTGCTTTTTAGGCTATTTCTAATTTTGACTCTAGATTTAAGACTGTTCAATCACAACCATTCACTTGTTTCTAGTTGTAAAAACAATAAAACCCGAACATCTTAAAGAAAGAGGTAACTAGCTTCTAAATAATAGGGAATACTTAAAGAGCCTCAAAATTTTGGATTGTCAGGTTTGCAGGGAATTTGCTAGAAATCTAGGAAATGTATTCCCCATTGCCCATTTGTTGGAACCTGTTTTACCATGAGTTTCCAGGTATTCAATGCCATGCAAAGTGTGGCATTTGCTCAATCCAAGCCCAGCGGAAATTTCTTTATGAGATTATTTACTTGTGTGATAATGTGCATCCCCGGTAGGCCCCTCTTCACATGTATATATCATACATGCCCCCCACCCCAAAGCCCCGGACCTGGGTTCTTCAATTATTTTGTCTGATACTTGAATTATAGTTGTAAAATTAGTGTGCTTTGCAGAAGTTGAGTATTTAACTCCAGTATTTATCACATATCTGGGCATCATAGTCCAGGTGTTATAGTGATGGGCATTTATCAGGATGCATCCTATCTTTGCATAAAAAAGCAAGGCACGCTTAGATGTACAGTTCAGTCCCGTTAAAAGTTTGTTGATTTAAGACTGGAATTAGGCATCCAAAATCATGACCTGCGAACCAACATGCTGACATTGTCTGTAGCACGACCATATGCATGTATTAAAAGACGTCTATTCCATCTTCATCTTTTTTTAAATTATAATCCTTGGAAAGAAGAGTAGAACCTGTCTCCAAAACTATCAAATAATTCTGTGTGTCATTTCTTTGCTCCCTAACATGGGTACCAATGGATGCTTATATGTCACAGTGTACCTATGGATGAGGAACAGAAGGTCGTGCTCGATTACGCATCGGATCCATTGATCGTCGATGGCAATTTCCGCAAGTCAATTCTCTCAAGCATTGCATGTGCAGGGAGCGCAATTGAAGAGTTGTACGGATCTCCACAAGACATTGAAGGCGTGGTAAAGGATGGCAAGATTTTTGTTGTCCAGACTAGGCCTCAGATGTGATTTCTTGTTCCTTATTTTTGTATTAATTACACGGAACAGAAGAAATGAATATGAAAAACAGAATGCTTCACGGCAGATGTGAATCGATGTATGATTATTTTGCATACATCTGTGTTACAGGAGCCACTGCATCTTACTTAACTCCTTGAGATATTTAAATAATGTATGTGATTATTTTTTGCATGTGTGTTACCAGTGCCACTGCATCTGAGTAATGCATGGATAGTAATAATACATGGGAGTCTGTATCAAATAATACATGGGGTCTGTTTGGTTTCAGAAAACTGCCAGATAGCACTTTTGTGGTTTCTTTTAGATTCCTCCAATGTCGTAAGAAATGAATGCACTTTTAGTTTGGAGTCCCTATAGCTTTCTCATGCTCTGCTTCAAAATCTAGCTTTCTCATGTTTTGTGATAGTTTGAACCCTTTTTTATTTTTTAACTGTTGCACCTAACTTGGATGAGTCCGGCTGAGTATTCAACTTGTCAGACTGAGTGACCAGCAAGTCGGTGCGCGTCAGAACAAGTTCTTGAACTATTCAAGAAAGGGCAAATGCCTGAAATCGAACCATCCATTTATATATATTAAGGGCTGTGAAAAATGATTATTTACCATAACGATTTACAAGTCTACCCATGTTTAAGATCTCAATAATAAACCTCACGAAAAATTCAAAACTGGTGGAGTCGATGGTGGTCCAAGTGCATGCGAATGCATTATTTAAAGCCATCAGTATTGCACCAATGAAGTGGGCCAAGATACAAAGGTTCACTTTCCACTTTTAAACTACTGATACAGAGTGTTAGTGGGTAGTGTTGTGTAGTTGGGGTTTCACCAATGATCAACCATGGTCGGTAGGTTTCTCTCCATCATAAAAAAAGAGAGAGAGAAGATGAAGGTTGAGACACATTCCTCCATTAGATCACATTATACCATCAATTCCCAAGAAATCAATTCCATGCAAACAGAGGGGCCATTGCTGGACCATTCACCTTCAGGATGACATGATCATACCCACTCATCTATTCTCGTTCTCAGATGGTAAAACCAGTTGTATTTTCAAATTCTCGATATAAGCATGAGATTTTGCTCTTCCAAATGTTTGTTTAATGTGTGGATGGTAGGAAGAATGAATTGATCATCTTTTTATATATTGCAACTTACCTGGGGCCGCCTAATAGTTTCTTCCCGCGTCCCTTCATTTGTTGATTAGAGAGAGATTCTTCCTATCCTTCATTTGTTGCTTAGAGTGCTACGTATTGGTTTCTAGAGTAAACTTCTTAGAAGTAAATTCAGATTAAAAATTATAAAAGACAGAGCTATGGAGTATTGACTGTTGAGTTCTTAAAAAGGGTAGATTTGGGCTTAACACGGCCAAAACAAAATGTAGTTTGGACAAAAAAAGAAGAAAATGACTAAAAAAATCAAGATCACTAAAAGCAGAAGATAAATCAAGGAAAAACATTACAAACAAAACTCTCAAACAAGATCAATATGATTTTTTTTTAATTTATCTATAGTGTAGTCCCGGTCTCAACATATCCAAACAAAAACGATTTTTTGAAAAAAAAAAAAGAGTGAAAGTAGCAAATAAGTTGAAAAGAACAGTTATCAGGCATCACATTATTGACCAACGCTCAATACAAACACTTGGTCTTTTATGACGCTGAACAATACGCCTTAATTATCGGAAATGGATTGGCTAATAACCAATAATTATAGGACAATATGCTATGTATCGGCTAGTAAGTCTTAATTCAAACCATGATGGCAGATATATGGTTAGGGCCTACTGAGTGATCAACTCAGATCTCTTGCCTATTTGCCATTTGTGCAATTTTTATTTATTTTGACGACTCAAGTAATCCATTGTCAACCCAGCTTTCAAACCTTGGGCCTCTGGCCTTGGAGTAATCCAATTCTGACCAACAAGGTCAATTCCATTTGTGCAAATTTTAGAAACTTACAAAATAACAAGACAATAAAGATTTTAACGCCATAGTTTAATCCATGTTTATTATAGTTTTCTGGAGTTCTACAAGCATCGGATGTGATATGTCTAAACATATGAAAGACACCAATGTAAACTGAAAGGCATATCACATCATGGAACACTACTTGTGCCATGGACGCTGTAAAGTATGGAAGAGAGAAAAGAGATGTCCAGTAACTAGTAAGGAATATATTTGGTCGAAAACCAAATTGTTCCTTTCTGACATGCAACATTTGCGAATACAGCGAAAAAACATGTAAGAGACATTGCATTTCATTATTTTCCTTTTCCTTTTTGCATAATGCACATTACATTCTCCAGGATCCCAATTAGCATAGGAATTAAAAAAACAAAATACAAAATATCTTTCTTTTCTGGGTTTAGCATAAGCGGCATTTACCCGTTCCAGCGCAAACTGTGCACTCCTCTGCATCTCCAACCGCATGCCTTAAGCAATACCTGATTCTGTCATTCACCACATCCTGCAAAACCCAATTTTGTTCTTACAAGGAATGATTTAGGTGTGATTTCTTGGCATATGAACTTTGATATGCAAAAAATGAATTGCAACTCAAAGCAGCTAATACATAAAAGAGGAAACAAATTTGCAGCACACATTACTGGCGCTGGACAATGAAGGTCATCTGGTCACTCCAAGCGGTTTTGGATTAGTGTCCCTCAATCCAGCAACTCAACTCAGATTGGTGGGCACTGGTACGAATTTGTTTAGGCGCTATCCGCAAGTGAAGGGTTTTGCTCCAATATTGACAATTGAGAGAGAGAGAGAGAGAGAGAGAGAGAGAGAGAGGCCCTAGGGTTAGGGCTTGTGTAGGGATGCCGAAGGATGTCTCCAAAGACACTTCGAATTGTCAAAAAGACTTCAACACACAAGGACGCACCTCTTGAGGATAAAACCCAATTCTATTAATCAATTAAGTCTAAGAATCTCTTCTCTACAATACTATATATATAGTAAAAGCAAACTTAATGTCTAAGAAAACCCTAAGCTATTAATAGAAACTTTCCTAATAACAATATAATTAGAAATCTACTAATAAAATAATATAATCCTAATCTAATTTGAAGAGGGCCTGCTTGTAGGGCCTAGACTGCATTATCCTCCCCGGGTTGAAAGAAGAGTTCGTCCTCGAACTCAAATCTGCTTCGGATTGCCTCTGTAAATGTGGTAAACATGAAAGACTTCCTTTGTGGCAGCTTTCCAAGAATTCTTCTTCGGCGGTTCTAATTTCTCGGGATGAAGAGTAACTTACTGTCCACCATGCATGAATGTATAGATATTGTCGCGCATACCATGAGTTCCATTTTTGTCATACATCCATGGACGGCCCAATAAGATATCACCATTATCCATATGTACCACATCACACTAGATTATATCTTTGTAAGTCTCACTAATGGCAAGTGACTTTGCAAGTATGTCGAACATGCGCTTGATCACCATTCATCAACCACTTGACAAAATAAGGGAGATTGTGTGCTTGTAAACTTTCAACTGGAGGCAATCAACAAAAGCTTGAGAGATGAGATTATCGCAACTCCCTTAACCAATGACAACTGTACAATGTCGTCCAAAAACCATACCCGCGGAATGGAAGATATTTTTTCTCAACCATTTCTTTTAAACAGTGGGTGGAGCCTTGTTGATAACCATGAGAGCTTCACTGTCTTTGTCTCCTTCATACTCTACTACTTCTTTTGTTTTTTCATTATCCGGAGAAT
The DNA here is from genome assembly GCA_037013555.1 of Sextonia rubra. Classification (NCBI taxonomy): domain Eukaryota; kingdom Viridiplantae; phylum Streptophyta; class Magnoliopsida; order Laurales; family Lauraceae; genus Sextonia; species Sextonia rubra. Next base: position 7,213,776 of record JASUAD010000007.1, on the reverse strand, counting down.
CATCTAGTGCGATTGGTTCAGCATGGACTCCCTCCATTAGATTCACTCATTTGGGATCCAAAGAAGTAATGTCTTTTTTGTTTGCAATGGAAACATGTGACCTTATTATGATCTTCAGGCTTGGGCCCGGTGAACCACTAGATTTAGCATCTTGGAAAGATGAATTCTTTTGGGAAGGCCATTTGGATGCAATAAATTTTTGTGCTTAATGATTTGCAATTCCCTCAGCTTTGATAGCATGTTAGATGAGTTCATCGACATTATCAAAATGTTGAAATGCGAGGATATGATGAATGTCTATTCTCAACTCATTGAAAAATCTATCAACAACCACATCATCATTTTCATTCAAGCCACACCGAGTTTGCAAAATCAGAAATTCCTCAAAATAATCAACAATTGTTTTGGACCTTTGTTTCAAGTTTTAAAAACTGGAACGTAAATCTCTTGTATAGTTGACAGGGAAGAATTTTTGCTTCAAAATATTCTTCATCTCAATCCATGTTTCAACAGGGTCCATGTGCTGATTCCTTCTTTTTCATTACATTTCAGCTCACCAAGTTGCAGCATAATTATGAAATCTAGTGGTAATTAGTGTGACTTTATGGTGCTCAGTCATTAGTTTATGTGAAAAAATATTCTCCACACACACTAACCAATTCATGAATTTCGCGGGCTGTAATTTACTATCATATTCGGGAATCACGAGTTTAATTCCTAAATCTCGATCAGGATTATTGATTGGTGGATCATGTGGATTCCGAATATTTGAATGGCACCAACCAAATCTAAAATGGAAGAAGATAAAGATTCCACCTCAACTTGCTTCTTAGGAGGCATTATTTTTTTATAATGCAAAACTTAAATCCAACTAAACCGATATGTAGATCTGCGCTCTAGGAACACATTGGCGAAGAAGGATCTGAAATCAGATGTCAGATGGCTTCAAAATTGAGAAATAATTTTTGGATGTTGATTGTTACAAATCTGTGCACCGGCTGATGTCTGATAAACTTTTGATGGAATGGACTGAACTGAACTGCTAGATGATCAATTGGACTAGAACCCAATGGGGCCCCAAATTGAAATGCCTTTGTTTTGCCTCGTAGCTGGTGTCGAAAATAGAAGAAAGGGTGAAAACCCTTTTATCTTCATCTCATGTTCAACAAAGGGGAAAGTAGGGGTTTGGCTCTGCATAGAGAAGATTGGAGATGGGGCTGTGCAATGAAGGAGACGTAGTGCCTTGTGGCGGCTGACAGCGACAACAAGCAGCGTGCAGAGGTGGCTGGCAGCGGTGACGGCAGGCAACGACAGGCGATGGAGCTACGATGGTCATCGTCGAGCAATACTGGCAAGCGGCAAAAAATGGCAGCGATGGGTGCCAGGTATGCCTTCGGTCTCCTCTCTGCTCCCTTCTCTCCTTCTTCTTCTCCATTTTTTTTTGAACTGCGATGGGGAGCAGTGGTGGACTAGGGGTTTGATGGCCGGTACCTAACGAGGATAGGGTTGGTGAGATTTGGTCGGGGAGGGGTTTCGAGAGGGTTTATGGAAATTGGGTTTCGTAGATAGATTCTAGAGTAGGAATGGTGGGCTTGGTTAAATGGGTTGGGTTGGCTAACGAAGGAAACTGGGATGGGTGGTTTTGGGTGAGGCTCACAAATATTGAGACAGAAGGAACCAGAGAGTGAGGGGTTTTGACAGGGGCTACGATCTCTGGTTGTCGACAGGGGTAGATTGCAAACTAGGGTCGGGAAGGGTTTCGGTGGTTTTCTTGGGGATGAAGATGCTGATCGGAAGGTGGGAATGGGATAGAAGGTAACACGCCGATCTATCTGAGGACCGGCTGTGATACCAAACTGATGCATGCCCTAGGGTTAGGGCTTGCGTAAAGGTACCAAAGCACATATCAAAAAACACTTCGAATCATCAAGAAAACTTCAACACATGAGGATGCACGTCTCGAGGATAAAACCCAATTCTATTAATCAATCAATTATGAGAATCTCTTCTTTACAATGTTATATATAGTGAAAGCAAATTTAATGTCTAAAAAAACCCTAAGCTATTAATAGAAACTTCCCTAAGAACAATGTAATTAGAAATCTATTAATAAAATAATATAATCCTAATCTAATTTGAAGAGGTACTGCTTGTGGGGCCTAGACTACATCAGAGAGCATCATTCTGGATTTAAGTACAGCATGGTTTCAGAATTTGGAATAAGGGCCCAACTTGGTCACCTCAAGTCTAGTTGTACAGGATTAGTCCCAACTAAAACCTCAAAAAAAGTTAAAAATCATAAAAATTCTATTAAACTCTGAAAAATGTCCTAGAAGTGTAGAATTGAAAGACTCTTTAATAGATTTTTTAGTTTTTATTTAGTAAATTTTAAGTACTGAAAGGTAGCTGTTTCCAAGTCCTATCACCATGAGGCCAAATAACTGATGTAAGTCAAAGGTTTGGATGTGGTGTGAAAATGTGTTTTTATCACCCAAAACTTCTCCAAAGCCTCGGTAGATACCTTCCAAGCCTCCAAGCAAAATAAAGGTGTGGAAAAGAAACCCCTTTGCATGTCATAATAAGACTCGAGAGTTGACTCAAGACTCAGCCAACATTCAAAAGTCAAAACCATGAATTATTAATATCAGTATCTCCGATTCCCATTACTATATTACAATTGCCAAGCATGTTATGAAAGAATACAAAAAACAACTAGCATGCATTAAGATTGAGAAAAAAGAAGAAAGAAGGGGGGGGGGGGGGGGGGGGGGGTGGGGGGCGCGCGCGCGAGAGAGAGAGAGAAGCTAGTAGGACATATGGATGACAGAGATCGTAGAAATCGCGGCTTTGTGGGCCCTACTCAGGTTACCAGTAAAAAAGAAGGAAGGAGTAACAGAAAAAGAAGTAATGAAAGGGAAGCCCAAGGTCAAACCATGCTTCTTGTTTGCCTACATAGCTTTCTAGAGTAGAGATCCAGAAAACTACAAACAACTTATTAATCATAAAATCTAAAAGGAATAGGAAATCTTTACCAAAGGCTAGCATGGATTAAAATAAAGAAAGAAAGAGAGTAGCAGTTAGCAAACTAATGAATAATGATGAAAGAAGAATGGTAAGAGATGTTAACAAAACATCAAAAAATTCAAAAATAAAAAATATATATATCTGTTTTATGTGGACATTAACACATTTGAGCAGGTTCAGACTATTGTCGATATGTTTATATAAACGCAGTACACATGCATGGATAGAGATAAAGGAAAGAAATTCCAACCACCAACAGTTCATGAAGACCAAGAGGTGCTGTTACAATGTACAAAACGCCTGGATGGTCTTCTGCAGCTTCAGCAGCTAAAGATGGGATGTCCTAGAGCATGAGAAAAATGAGGTAAGTTGAAGGGTATCATAGAAGTGAATTTGCTTAAGCTTCTTACTTTAGTTGAGGGAAAGGATGAAATTTTGGTACTTACATTGAGGCATAGAGCATTCTATCAGGAAAAAATGGTAAAATAGGTCTTAGTAGCAAAATTTCTTGCAAAGCTTCTGGGAAGGATAAATTTCTGGTATTTGCACCAAAGTATAAAGCATTCTATCTAATAAACACGAGTCACAGGAATACAATTTCCACAATAACTATGGCCTGTCTTGCATGTTTTCCTCATGTCTCACATATAAGGATATCAGTGCTTGATAACTCGGAAGATAATATTTTCAAATAGATAGTCTCTCTTTTCTAGGCTGTCTTAGACAATTTGGCTTCATGCAGTAATTGGGGAAAATCTTTCTCCACATTCCAAAACAGCAAGCAGCCAAACATGACAATAATATATACTTGTTTCTCCTTCATTCTTTGTTGATCCGTAAGGTATCCTTTTAATTCATTTCTTTTTTTCATTTTTTTATAATTACAGATTCATTGTGCATTTTGAGCCTACCCAATGCCAATGTCTCCCAGGGAAGAGGAAAAACGGACTGATGATTACACGGTTTGCCCCTTGTTGCACGCATGCTTTAAATGCATCTTTAATTGATGGCACAGCTAACTCCTAATTAAATTGAAGGAACAAAATATCATGAGTAATTGATGGTTAAAACACCAAAACATAACTAAATTAGGGAAAAATCTCAAAAATAAAAAAAATGGATGCACATAAACAATGTGTGATGAATGGATACTAATGCAGGTAGACTGGAACCAAAGCAAACAAACAAATTGCACAACATACGTACCCAAAGTAGTCAATGAACACTAAACGGGAATTAGTTACCTTTGCATTCTAATTTATCATTAGTAAAAAGTTAAAACAACAATTTATCATAAATTTATCATGAATAAAAAGTTAAAACAACAATTTATCATTCATATACTGCAGAAATCAACGGGATGAATTGGATTGTAAACCATCATTTAGTCAGCAGAGTGGCCCTTTAAATTGTACAGGTGAGGCTCATCTTTTGTTCATCCAAATTCTGCATGATGGATCCAAATGGGAGAGATAGGCGCGATCAACTGTCTAACTTTTCAATTGGTAATTGTAGGTCATTTGTAGCAGCTGTCCAACTGTCCATTGCAAGCCCCCAATCATTCAGGTTGGAATATCCAATAGTGGGAGGAATGAAACAATTCATGGATAATGCAAGATTCAACAGCAGACTAAGGCGGGGTGACTTCCTAACAGGGTTGACTGCTGGAGTGAAGCTTCCCGTTGAATTGTGCAATGGCCCAAAAATAATCTTGAGGGGATGACCATAGCCATCTGCCAGAAATAGTGAAATGGACAGAGGTGTGAAGACCCTCTTATGAACTGGGCATGGGAATCCAGTCAATATGAATCTAGGGCCTCATATAACTCCATAGTCCCTTTCCATCCAGCAGTCAAGCACCATGTAAGCTTGGACAAGATACGATGTTGCAACAAGAAGAAGAAATGAGAAAGACTTGAGAACTCGAGATGATTAAGATGATGATCGATGTAATATTGTAATCACCCATCTCCTTTTACAATGAATAACTTACTTCTTTACAAAGATAATAGTAAATCCCTTTATATCAGAATAGATCTCCTTCCAACCAAAATCAATAACTTATAGGACAATCCCAAGTATACTAGTCTTATGGTATATATTTATATATTTTTCCCATAATAATACTGCGACAATTTTTATGACCCCCTAACAGCAATCAACGTTATGCTGATTTTCCATTCTGCCTCAATAATTGCAGAATAGATAGAATCCAGTCCACCGAATTGGAAAACCATCCCCAATTTGAACAAAATATTCTGTTCCAAACAAAAAATACGGATATATCTATTAGCGATTCCTTATTACTTCCTTACTCTAATAGGCATTCTTAGAATCTACTCATCCAAAAAAAAACAAGACCATCTATTTAAAAGAAGTTACGTAGAAGATCAATCTCACCATATGAGCAGGTTCCACAATCGCATATCCTGTACGATCTCTAAACATTGCTACGAATTCATCTGCAATGCTAGAAAATAAAGATGTTAAAGTCACTCATCATCATATTTAATATCTAATTCAAACACCCAACACAAACAAGAAGTAATCCAAATCACTTAAGAGAGCCTTAAGACAACACCAAGCACCAATCTTTTACTAGAATATGGAGAACGGTTGGCTTCAGGATTGGTCATCCAACTTAATATCACTCTACCCAAAGCCCTAAACAGGTATTAATTACAGTAGTTTCTATTGTTCGTCTTTCTTCTCCTTCAACTGATCCAAAAGCAGTGATTTTGTTGATTTTACTACATTGGGCATGAAAGAGAATGAAACTCACTGAGCATTAGATTGGATTCCGGGCGCCGCGACCCATGATCGACAATGATCAAGCCATCTCCATTGCAGACGCTACCGCCCTTGTTTTCTCTAAACCCCTCACTGCTGATACATGATCTTGCAGACAAAGCACCCCCTTTTCCACAATTCCTCTGCAAGTTTGGGAATTTGCTGAAAACCCATCTGGGGTATCTTGCATTTGCTCCAGCTACAGCTCTTGAAACATCAGAACATGGGAAAAATAAAAAACGAAGGAAAAAAGAGCCTTGCCCAGAATTATATCGGTGGTTCTGATTGTTAAACAACAAAAAGTGGAAACGAAATCGAAATCAGGAAAGTGGAAATCAGAACACAGATTTCATGTAAAAAAGATAGCTTTTTTTTTTTTTTTTTTGTTGTTGTTGGTTCGTTGAGATTTACATGTGGAGGGTAGTAGGTTGGAAATGGAGAGTGGGGCGTGGGCGTGCAGAATGTGTCGGATGAACGCACGATTGTAAGGGGAGTGCCATGGGGGAAGATGTATGTTGGCTTTTGGCAGAAGCGCACACCAATGCAGAGACTTTGTCACTGTGAGGAGATGTTTGGATGGGCGTGGTCCGGTATCATTCCACTTCAACGCTAATTACTTTGTTTCCAAAGGACTGAGAGGAGCATAGGGTTATGGATTGTGCCCCTCTTTGGGACCTATATTGGTTGACCTTTTTGGTGGGTTACAATGCAGATAACCTTTTTCAAGTGCTTACCATGTCTCGTGTCTTACTACTCTGGGGATTCTAACTGTTGATTAGGGATCAGTAGGGACGGAATTCATTTCACTATTAATCTCTCTAGAACACATGGTTTTGAAATGCAATTTACAATGCAGATTTTCAATCTATCAATGAGGCTTTTTGACATCCTTTGATGCTTATTGAGTAGTTTTTCATCTCCTAGCCTACTGAAAAAAGAGGATTTTATAAAAAAAAAAAAAAATCACGTTCGTTAGACCCTCAAACTACAAACTTCACCCAAGGCATAGGCACTTTGCTTATTTTTTGGTAACTAATTAATGAGCAACGAATTTGCAGCTAGTTTTTTTACACTAGCGGCGAGTTTAATGCTCCTCTATTATCTTTGAAACCTAAAAAATTACACATATTTTCATCATCTTCCTTCTCCAAATCTCCTCCATGTTATTTTGAGATGATATGGAAGACCACTCATGAAGGTCATCTACAATAGGATCCGTGCTTCGCAAGAGTTCCAACCCCAGGTATGGGTGAATGGGTCCAAGGACCTCAATTTGGACAGGATCCAAAAGAAAATTATAAACTACTTTGGGGTTATTAGAACTTAACGAGAATTACACATACAATATCCTTTTACTTCAATGGTTGAAGTAGACGGGGATCCGGGCACTGTAACATAAATCAAGTAATTCAGTGACCTTCCATGGTAAAAAGATCAAGAGAAGCGTAGGAAGTGGCTGGAGGTTTGGGTCTTCTTTGTGTCTTAAATTGGGTTGAATCATTGATGAGAACATTCTTACAGAAAGATTTAAGATAATCCAGCCCAATTTGGCAACTTCTGTGATTTTGGAAATTTATTCAGTTGAAATAAACTATGAAAATGGTTAAATGTGATGCGATTAGAATGGTTTTCTTCCTAGTTGGTGCACTTTTTGATGAGGAATAGGGTCTTGGTTTGGCTAATAGTTTATATTTTCTATGAAAATGGTTAAATGTAATATGGTTCCCTCCATGTTTGGAGCACTTATTGCTTGGGGATGTGCCTTTATAGTTTATCTGTTAATTGATATAAGATTAAAAATGGTTGAATGTAGTGTATGTTGTTTCAAAGTTCTAATCTTGATTCTTCGCATCATGTTGCACGTTCTAATCTTGATGTCTTTTCCAGCTTTGTGGAGTAACAATCTCCTTTATATTATGATAGAGATGACCTCTTAAACCTATTAAATTTTCATTTCTAGTGTAGGTGTGTAGATTAAATTTTCTCCACTTGCGGAAGATAATCAGTGCAGCCACTTATAATGATATTCTATTTTTTACTTTACTCATACGTATCCAAACACATGCAAAGTATTTTAGATTTTACTTCACACCAAGCATCCAAACAAATTAAGGTGAAGTACTTTGTCTTAACTTTAATCCACTTCTCCTCCACTTCACTCATCGTGTGAGATCTACTTCATTTTACTCCACTCATTTATCTAAGGGCCTGTTTGGATAAAGAAGAGTAGACTAAAGTGAAATAGATTTTACATGAGGAGTGAAGTAGAAGACAAGTGGGTCAAATTAGGGTCGATTAGTTTATTTCACTCTATTCGGATACTTGATGTGAAGCAAAATTTAAAAATATTTTAAAGTAAAATTGACTTACTCAAGCGAATTAAAGTATTTAAGGTTATATTGGCTGAAAACAATACTCTATTTGTTGGGTTGGACTCATGCTAACAAGGTAGAGTTGAAATTTTAAGTTGTTAGGCCCATTTAAATTTACCCTATTCTATTTTTTGCTTATCCAAACAGGCCAAGGATAAATGAGGAGTAGAATCAAATGAAATAGATTTTTTTTATAAGGAGTGAAGTGAAGGAGAAGTGGGTTAAAGTTAAGATAGATTACTTCATTTTACTTTGTTTGGATGTTGGATGTGAAATGAAATCTAAAAATATTTTGGAGTGGAATTAACTTTTACTCAAGAAAATTGAAATAGCTAAAGTTAAAGTGAAATAAAGTATACATAGGCTGACAACAATACTTCATCTTTAGGCAAGACTCATCCAAACATGATAGAATTAAAATTTTAAGCTGTTAGGGCCATTTAACTTCATTGCACTCTATTTTTTACTTATCCAAATAGGTCCGAAGGGTCTGCTTGGAATTTTATTTCTAGATTGAAGTGAGGTGAAGAGTTATTTTAAAAAATAAAAAAAATATAAGAATGTTCAAATACAAAAATAATAACATTTTGTCATCTAGTAAAAAGAGAATGTAACTTTTTTACTTTTGTTGTTAAAAGTAAATATTTTTTGTTAGTTAGTTGTATGAAAAAATAGTTTTTTTTAATGTAAAAGGTAGAAGAATTTTTTGAAATGTAATACTTTTGATTTGACTCTTTTGAGTTTATTGTGTTTGGAAATGACATTTCACTTCAATTTCCTAGTGATGTGAATTTACTAATAATGAAGAAACTAACTATCAAACTTTCAAGAGGACTTTAGCATTCTAAATTCTAATGGCTCTAATTAAATTGAGGGAGAAAAAAATAGATTGTCAAAATACAACAATGTGTTATAATATAAATATCAAAGGGTGGATGTCTACATAAAGACCCACGTGAGATAAAAAGATTGCATGGATAAAAATCCTACCCTAACATGTTAATTTTACTTGAAGAGGAAGTTTCGTTGAGTTTTTCATGATCTCATCTCAAACCCTAACACTAACCATAACCCCAATCTCTCTCTCTCTCTCTCTCGTGTCTTCCTCCCATGCGGCCATTGGCGGCCATTTGAAAATTTTAAGACTCTATATAAAGTGTATCAATTTTAGGCGAGGCGAGTCAACTCCACCCAACTCGACTCGGATCAAACTCTGAAAATCCATACCCGCCTTGAACTCTCCCCATTTTCGCGCCATTCTCTCCAACTGCCACTCCAACAAAGACCATAACGACCACCAACATGAAAAAAATAGCCGTTGGAAGGCTCTCTTCAATCAACCCCAGAACAGCTTTCCAATGCTATGTAGAGACCTGTGGCTCTCTTTTGAAGTCCTCTGCATCCAACAATTCACTCTACCAGGGAGCCTCCCTTCATGGCCATTCCATCAAAATGGGCATCTCGTCCCATAGATTCATCCAAATCAAGCTCCTCATCATGTACTTGAATCTCAAGAGATCTGCTCAAGCTGACAACATCTTTAAAGAGATTGACGGGTTCGATCTCGTCGGTTGGAATTGCATGATTGCCGCGCTTGGCCAATCGGGCAATCTCGAGGACGCCCGTCGCCTGTTTGAGAAAATGCCCATGAGAAACGCCATCACTTGGACCGCTTTGATTTCGGGTTTCATGAAGTTCAGGAAGGTCGAGGACGCCGTCTGGTATTTCGAGAGGAACCCGTTTCAGAATGTGGTGTCTTGGACCGCGGCAATCAGTGGGTTTGTTCAAAATGGGCTGGAGTGCGAAGCGCTCGCGCTGTTTCACCGAATGCTCCATTCTGGAACTGCTCCGAATGAGATCACATTTTCTTGTGTTCTCGGTAGCTGTGCTAGCACGGGCAAGTTTCAATTAGGGAAGAGTGTTTTGGGGCTGATTGTGAAGACTGGATTTGAAGGTAGTGTCTCGCTTTCTAATTCCTTGATTACATTCTGTCTTAGGATGGGTGACAGAGATTTGGCCATGAGAGTCTTTAATGACATGGAGGAGAGGGATGTCGTTTCATGGACTGCGGTTCTTGATGTTTATGTCGAGATGGGGGAGTTGACAGAAGCTCGTCGAATCTTTGATGAGATGCCACGGAGGAATGAAGTTTCCTGGAGTGCAATGATCGCGAGGTATAGCCAGAGTGGCAATGCTGAAGAGGCATTGAAGTTGTTTTCTCAAATGTTATATGATGGCTTCAAGCCTAACATTTCCTGCTTTTCCAGTGTCCTTGGTGCCTTGGCCAGCCTGGGGGCTTTGAAAATTGGGATGAATGTCCATAACCAAGTTATAAAAATTGGTATCGAAGATGATGTCTTCATTAGTAGCACACTAATTGACATGTATTGTAAGTGTGGAAAAACTGAAGATGGGCGTCAGGTCTTTGACCTGATATCCACACGAAACATCGTTTCATGGAATTCTATGGTTGCAGGTTATAGTTATAATGGTCAATTTGAAGAGGCTAAAGAGTTGTTTCGGAGAACGCCCATGAAAAATGTTGTCACTTGGAATGCATTGATTGCAGGTTATGTGCAAAATGAGCATTGCACGGAGGTGTTTGATGTCTTTGATGATATGCTATTATCAGGTGCAGTGCCAAATGAATCAACCTTTTCCAGTATTCTGCGTGCCTGTGCAAGTTTGTCATCACTAGAGAAAGGCAAGAATCTTCATGGGAAGGTTGTCAAACTTGGAATTCAGTATGATGTCTTTATGGGAACCGCACTTACTGATATGTATGCCAAATCTGGCGATATTGAGAGCTCAATGAGAGTTTTTGATAGAATGCCTGAAAAGAATGAAATCTCTTGGACGGCGATGATTCAAGGGCTTGCAGATAATGGTTTTGCGGAGGAATCTATTCTCCAGTTTGACGAAATGTTGAAGGCTGCTGTGCTTCCTTCTGAACTTACTTTTTTAGCTATTATTTTCGCTTGTTCCCATTGTGGATTGGTCGACAAAGGATTGCAGTACTTTGAATCAATGAAAAATATTTATGGTGTAGAACCCAGAGAGAGACACTATACTGGCGTAGTTGATTTGCTGGCTCGGGCGGGGCATTTGGATGAAGCTGAGGACTTCATTAAAAAAATGCCTTTTCAACCTGAAGCTAATGCACTGGCAGCTTTGTTGAGTGCCTGTAGTATATATGGGAATGAAGAGATAGGGGAAAGAACAGCGAAAAAATTGAGGGAACTCGAAAAGGAAAATTCATCGGGTTTTATCTTGCTGTCAAATATTTATGCTGCAACAGGGCGATGGAGTGATGTTTTGAGAGTGAGAAGGTTAATGAAGGAGAAGGGTTTGAAGAAGTCAGGAGGATGTAGTTGGATTGAAGTGAGAAATGAGGTTCATACATTCTTTGTAAGTGGTGGATCTCATCCATTATCAGCTGAGATTTGTAGGATATTAGATCTGTTATGGTCTGAGATGATTATTTAGAAACTGTAGCTATATCCGATGATCTTCTTTTTTCTGAAGTTATTGATTTAGTTGGCAGTCATTAATTCAGATTTGAAGAAATTGCACTTATCGAAAGATTTAGCTCAAAATAGAATGGAATGGAGAAATAGAATTCATGTAGCCGACTCCAACATGGTTGGGATAAGGCTTTGATGATGATGATGATGATTGATTTAGTTGGCAATCTCATGGAACAAAGGTTCTACATATTGATGGAAAACATAACCAGAACTCTTATTACTATTGAGTTTAAGAAAAAATTTGTAGGGATTATTTGGAGAAAGGATTTTATTTAAAGCTTCATGGATGACTGCATCAACGTCCAATTTATATGGGTTGATATCAACCATTGGAGTGCCTTGTGCAGTAAAGTTTCTTACAGATGCCTTTGTCAAAGTGATGCAGGCCAGGTCAATGGGTCCCGTCTGAAAGTCTAGCCACAGGCCCAAGATCAATACAGCCCAATAGATTAAAATAGATTATATTATTAGTAGTTGATTTAGTTGCTTTATTAATATTTGGCAAGTACAGTCATGTTTGGTTTAAGACTTCTTATTTGTTTAGAATTAGTTGTTTTCTTTCTTAGATAATGTCTTATTTATAAATAAGGATGTAATCTCTTCATGGGATTAGTCATTGATATTGAATAAAGAGTTTGAGTTTGGTTCTCAGTTGAGAGAGTTTGTTTGTCTTTGGTGAGGCACCTAAACAATCTATCCCTAAGCCTTTTGGCTTGGAGATTAGCCCGTTAGCTAATCTTCTTCCCCTGCGCTGCTTCACAAAGACTTGTAGTTCTCTCCATTATAGGGATAATTCAAGGAAACTAACAACAGAAGTTGTTGCAAAAATTGAGTCACAGCATTATTTCCATGGGACGTACACAAAAGATAACCGAGTGCTAGTTCTGGTTTCGTTGGAAATTTGAAAAACTTAAGTGGAGGATATTTTCTTTGTAGGTCTCATGGTTGAGTTAGAGAGGGGTTGTACTTTTGGCGATGTATATGAAGAGTACCCTTGAGCGTTAGGTATACCAGTAGGACCTTTGAGAATCATGTTTGTGTTCAAGATGATTGATCTTCAGCGCACGATCTTGGATTAACGATTTCCAGAAATTCATTGTAATGGGACAATTTTAACCCTTTATTCAAAAGCCTGTAAATTGATGGTTGACAATGAACTGCTGCAATTGTCCAATCCCACGTAAACAAGGTCGCATTTTTTAATGATGGAGCGCAAACAGGAAAGTTTCCCTCATACTGAAACACCTATTAACTCCTGTTTCTATGTTACATTTTCTGTCTTCATAACCATAGCTTGATTGGAAGCTGCTTTACTTTTATTCTGATATTTTCTCTTTTCTGTCCCTTTAAGCACTGAAATGAACCTAAACCTTCTCAAAAGATTAGAGAAGAAAGGACTGATCTGGTCTAAAAATCTTCTTGGAGCATGATCTATCCACAGTGAACCCCATCTCGTCAACTCAGTCATGAGATCATCAACCCAACATTTTGATCTCCAGGCCCAAAGATACATGCATACCATTGGGCTAGGATTGATGTTTAGTTTAATCTGGCTGGAAATTAGATTGTTGATTTTTCTAAGATGCTTCTAGGTGGTACTGGATTGCAGTGGTTCTAGGTAAGCTTGTCCAAGTTTTATCGAATGCCATTATGCTTCCATGTTCTAGATCCTTGTTATTCAATGCTGTTGTGCTAAGAAAATGTGACATCAGAGCATTGGCTGATCATCAAAGCATAACTTGATTATTGTATTATTGGACTGAACTAGGCTTGATTAGCACATTTTCATTTCATGTACTTTTCCTGTGTTTTGTTCACATAATCTGTAGCAGGCATTAGCACCCTAATTTCAGGTTGTTAATAGGGGTAAATTCAGTGGGCTGAATAGGTTTAGGCCATGAAGAATCAGCTGTTGGCTAACACTGTTATGTACCACTAGTGTGTATCAGGCCAGTATATTGTTTTCTTTTGCATCAGACCAAGTTGGCTTACATGACCCAGCTGAATCCTCCTGGGACAACCGAATGATATTCATTTGGGCATGACATATTTCAAAAGCCAAGGCGCAGCCACACAGAAGCTTGTTGATTCAAGGACAACAGGTGATGGAAGTCGTGGGCGCCTGTAATAACTTAAGAAACCATTAAACGTAAAAAGCCTAAGGTGATCATCTGATTGAGATGAATTTTATTTTTTACCCAAAATCATATTGACAATGAGACCTTTTATCTCTCTTCCCTTAATTAGCATGCAGTGATGTATCCAAGTGATTCAACAGAGGGGCTTAGGTTTTTACCTCTCACACAAGCTGTGAAAGGCACCTTTCAGCAGAACATAATCCTATACATCTCAGCAGAAGAAAATTCATGAGTGGGTGGAACTTAATGGCTCGACATTTTAGTCCACAATCGATCTAACCCATGTAATTATATCAATCACATTTCCAGGTGGAGTCCACAATATCTCAATTATTCTCAACTAAGATAGCCAACTCGATGAATATTCAAAGAACAAACCAAGGGAAAGAACAAAACAATAAATAAATAAATAATTGCGGGAAAGCCCTCGTCTTTTCATTTAATTTGTTGCAAGAGTCCCTCAGCAGAATGAATCTTAGTGCCTGACAAATGAGGCTTTCGACATTAAAGCTTCTGTCGGATTAACAAACAAATGAAAAGCAGTTCACCTCTCTTTCTTTTGATATTTAAAGCTTTCATCTTTTGAAGCTTAGGCTTCAGTTCCTTTTTGTTGCCTGCCTTTTCTGATGCGCGTGCAGGGAAATTCTCAAAAGTTCATTGGGCGGCGCACGAGCTTACCCCTCCTTACAGTGTTGCAAAGAAAAGAGCGCAACGCAACCCTTTTTGTCAGCAGCCCATTTTGAGGTCATTTGCTTTTCCCTCATGCCACAAATCTTTGGTAGGTGGTATCGATGCCTGTTGCTTCTAACCCAAATTGCTGAGGGTGCTATCAGTCTGTCACCCACAAAACCAGGGTGCTTATTGCACCTTTATCTAATCTACCTTCTTAGAGTCACGTGCGTGTGATATTATCGCTCATAACTTCATTAGGTAATTGGGGAGTGTTCTGCTAGGAACTCCATGTAGTTTTTTTTTTTTCTTTTAATCCCACCTTTGGGTGGTAGGGTCCTTTAGCCCTTTTGTTTGGGGAGAGACCTCTGATGAGGTGCCCTCGGGTGAGAAAAGAGACCTCCAATGAGATAGAATAACCCTCCATGTAGTTATTATTACTTTTTAACTTCTTTGGATATAGCTTTCTTTCACATGGTTTTTAACTTCAATGCTCTGAGAGTGAGAGATGAGAGAGCACATTTTCTCAAGAGAGTCATGAGTCCAAATCCTTCTCCCATGAAAATCCTCAATATCAGGATTTTTTTTCTTTTATTTAGAAATTTTTACACCAAACATTGGCTTAACACATATAGGGAAATGAACTTTGATTTTTCGTGAAAATATGGCTTTTAAAGGTGTGTTAAGGGATGGTTTGGGTTTCTTTGTGTGATGTGGATTTTAGAAGTTTAGAATTGTCACGTTAGTTCTCTCTCATATGAAATATGACAGAACCCAATTCTACTCTTGTCATTGGAAACAGAACTTCTACTCCCAACTGGAGGAAAATGAAATGCTGAATTACCAAAATGATCTTGCTTTCTTGCTCTAAAGGGGTTGATCTAAAGGGGAAGGGGTTGATATTTACACAGCCCTCGGTCTCATTCAGATCGTTTCATGCTTGCCTTTTTTCATAATTGACATGGCAATAAGTGGGCCTTACAAGCCCAAATTTGGCAGTTGTCCTGTCGTTACTCACAGTTGGACTGAAGTCCAAAGAAGTGATGCCTCTAAAATTTTAAGAAAATAAAGTAAAGGTCACAAATCAGCTGCTTAGGATGATCTAATGGGATTGATATTTGTGCACCCTACATTCAGATATTTCTTTTCCTCACCACTCCCATGATTGTCATGGCATCACGTGGGCCTCATAGGCCTTTGCATATTATTATTTACCAATGGTTCTCACCATACTAAAACTCTCTAAATGCAGCCGTAAAGGCCATCTCACTATCCTTTTAGAGGCAATATTTTTTCATAGCTCCATTTCTTTCACATGTAATTACAATCCACATCTACTTTTTATAATAAATCTGAATCAACCAATGAAATGATTCTAGTCAATTTATCATATTGGAAATATCTCTTCGTATCAAATCATATTAACTTTTAGAATGGACAAATGACAAATCGTTTCTAAATCATATGATTTGATTAATATCATATGGTAACTCCTAAGTGCTCTTTAGAGAAAAATAATAAAATAAGAGGAAGAAGAAATGATTTCATGACGGCAAGGTATCATTACTAGTTGAATATTACAGTGGCACTAAACTTGGCACGCTTTTTACATGGAACATTGATCCAAAATACAAATTGAGCCACCAAACCTAAAAATCTGAAAAAATCATTAAATCCACACATCACCTTCATGCAATATAATTGCACGAGGGAAGCACACAAGTAGCACACAAATTAAAATCCTCGTCTCGAAACATAGAAATGGCACCACCAAACCATGCCACGTTTAGCATGCGTTATGCTCATGATATTGCTGGTAATCCAGACATCACCTTCATGCAAAATAATTGCACAAGGGAAGCATACAAGTAGCTCACAAATTACAATCGTCTTCTAGGAGCAAAGAAATGGCACCATCAAACCATGTCTCAACTCCAGCATGTGTTGTGGTCATGTGACCTTGCTGTTCTCTTTAACAGGCTGCCCCTTTGCAAACAATTTATACTTGAAGGTACAAGAGGTGCTTGTGACTCCCCATAAGAGTTCCAGCACAGGGGTTGCTGGAATCCTTGAGATTTCGGGGATCTCACCAGTTGAATGTCGATGAGGTCCACATCAGTGCAGGGAACGCTATCGCTGCATGCAAGGTGGACAGGTTGCATTGAATATGTTCCAGTGATCTGGCTGTACTTGACTTGTGATATCGCGACTGCCTGTGTATGGTTCTTGCAAGCTTTCTTATCACAGTAATATTGGTCGATGATGATCGGAGTCTGAACATCATAGACCTGAATGTTCGCAAATGAGACATTTCTGACTGAACCAAGTCCACCCTGTGATGAGTTTGAGAATGTCAATGTCCTCTAAAAATCATTACATGACATTGTATCTTTGGCCAATTATATTACTTTGTGGCCTCATTTTTCATTAAACATGGTATAAGTGAAGATCTATAAATGCTCATCGAATATGGAGTGACAATACATCAACTGTGATTTTTACTGATGAGATTCCTGTAAGGGTGCCATGCAAGAATTCTGTCAAGAACCTTTAATGCAGGGGTGTCCCAGTTTTGTGGACAATGGGGATTAAAAATTCCACACAATCCTTGTGAAGAGCCTTGTTGGTGAGAATTTCACTCTATATTATATATATGGTGAAAGTTTGTATTCTAGGGATTATATGCAAAAATGGTGAAAAATGATAAAATGATTGAGAAACAAATTAGAAGCCATATGTACATGCACTTGACTTGTATAATTTTTTTTCTTGTGTGAATAAGGCTAAACGTGAGAAAAGCCTTTTGCACAGTTGCTTCCTAAATGTCTCCCATAGTCCCATTTGTTTCATAGTCTGCTTCTCAAATGTAACTCATGTATTTCATAGTTTCCCCACATTCATTTCTCAAACATATATTATTCTATTATCTCTTCATGTTTCACATATTTTTCAAAGACCTAGTCTCTTGATTGGCTTCCTAAAGTAATTTCCCATCTTGGTAAGTATGGTTAGTGATTGTGAGTATTTCCTATTTAAGATGGTAGGTCTCTCTCATAGGATGACAGGGACCCATGTTAGTCTCTAATAATAGTTTGGAAGGGTTCAACGCTAGTTCAAGTGACAGTCTTCTCTTCAGTCTAGATAAATACGATCCAGTTAATCTCTCCTGAATTCCTTTGAATAATCTAATCTAGGGGTTTTAAACTTATACAGGTTTATAGTCTCATTGTTTAATCCGATCATGTCCACAGATTTTCCTTGTTGACTAGGAATGAGACTCTTAACACCACAATGACATCATGTTGTATCTTATTGAAACTCGTAGTGATGAGAGGGAGCTAAAAAGGGCCCCTTGCATCGGTGATGGCTCACATGTCCAACACCTACAACATTTTAGTTAACAAATAACAACTAGCCTTGTACCTGCCATGTTTTGATCCGAACTCCTGAAAGAGCATTTTCTATGGTGATATTCTCCACAATGACATTAGACACACAAGCCAAACTCTTGTCCTTCCCCAAGCTTCCTAAACTGCAAACGATTTTTTTTGTTCAGAAGAAGTGAGTGAGAATTGAGATCAAAATCATCAAAAATGGTGTAGCAAGAATAATTCAAAGAGAGACTAGTGAGTGTAGTTCTTTTTTTCTTAGTTCTATAGCTACCCGATACCATGCCCAGGTCCACAGTTAATGTGATGCACGTGGATATTAGAGCAGCCTGTTTGTACGGATACGCAATCATCTCCTGTAAATAAATTAATAAACTGTAAGTAAATGAAGTTAAGGTAATCACATCTTAAGAGCTATTAATCTAAAGGTGGTGGGTCTAATCCCTTTAATAGTGAAATTCAGGATACTGGCAACATAGGAGGTGTCATAGATTGTTCGATAAATTTCTAAAACCATTAAGTCCATGAAAAATATTTTGCAAACATTTGATTTTCCAAATGAAATTTGGAGGAATATATCATCTCGTTGTTATGACTCTCATTTCTTATTTGGAAGCTTACTTTAGAAATGCACCCTACTATAGCTTCTTGTAGGACTAGATCCTTGCCCATCGCTTGGGTGGTTCAGTGAACTGTGGCGCACATGATGGCACCTTCAGAACCATTGCAAGAAGCTCTAAATAGCCTTATTTGATTGCACCCAATGGGTCTAACTAAGTTGACTCAGTTAATAGGCTGAACCAAGTTTCATTTGAATCACCGAGTCACCAGATGGCCAGGGCATTACTATTCCAAACGGTGCACTTCCATGTAACTCTTGGGTATGTCCATTCATAAATAAGAACCTTTTGATGAAAGGTTCCCGATGATTCAGAAGTTTTTTCAAATCTTTGTTTATCTCTTTTTTTTTCTGAAGTTATGCTGATACAGATACCTCGATATGCATCAACCTTATGGCTGATATTTCTGATTTTGGGTTCATTATGTTAAAAATAAATAAAATTACACAATGGACCTATATGATATCAACCCCAGTTGATATTATTTCTATTGTAAGCAAAACAACTTGTTGCCCTTACCACATCCTATGTTGGAATGCTGTATCTCCACATCTTGGGTGTTCTGCAGGTGAATTCCATCTGTGTTTGGACTGTTTTCAGGTGATGAGATGGTGATGTTATCAACTTTAACTGAGCCCGAGTTGTCAAATTTCAGATGGCACAGAGGACTGTTAATTATTCTTATATCACGAACCGTCACATTGTAACTGGCATAGAATCTCAGAGCCTGCAGAGCAATTAGAGGAACAAAATAAAAAAAAACAAAAAATAAAAAGTTCTAAGGTCCCAATAGCAAAGAACCTATCAATTTTGACTTAGTATGAATAAATCTAGTTGAAAACCTGATATGTATGGCCCACTTCATTCCGATCATTGGGTACGCGGGGGAATGGAATATCTTATTTGAATTAAGGATGGTCTATATATCGCAGCCTTCTGATTGTAACTGTTTAAGAGCTCAAAATTAAAGCCTGCAAATTATCCATAAAATCACTTAACTTTGGGCCCTTAAACTGATGGTCATGATCATAAAATTGTACCAATGTGGTGTCAGCACGTAATCCAAATATGACACCCCCGCTATGTTCAAGCCAGAAGGAGATTAACTGGCAAGGGAACTAAACAAAACCAATGCATCGTGCAGGTTTTGGCAAATATTTCAAAACTTGGGTTCTTTTTGTTACATACTGGAATTTGTGGATGCTTTAGGCACTAAAGGAAAAAAAGTCACAAGTTGAGGTCATTCTTCAAATCACCACATCCCACTAGAATGAGTAGGGATTTCTTACAGTTGGCTTTATATATGGTACATGTTTGCTCCTTCTCTGCAAAAATAATTGGAAAAGAGAATTTTAGCCATTGTACTGAAGTAAGGGGAAATTTACAGCACCTGAAGTTTTTGACAAATACAAATAACCACCTGCATTTTTACTCAGAAGATTTTGGTCAACCATATTGGTAGTAAGCCAATTTGTCTGCCTTCGATTTGTTAAGAAATCTACTATGTTTTTGTAGATTAAATTTAGCCACTTCAGATTAAATTTGGCGTGAAAACATGGGAATGTCATTAAGTTCAAAACAACTGAATCAAGATTAACACTTTTAATTGAATCATCACTAGGAAAATTTTCATAAAGTTTTCGCCCTTCTGCAACAAAATATGCCAGATTTCATCAACTAGTTAGAAACTGGCCTTTGGTTGTGAGTCAAGGTGGTTGACCAAAATTTTAACTAGTAGAGGTCTTCACTAGTAAAAATAATAAGAAGAAAGATGGTTATTTGTCATAATCTAAAATTATAAGTGGTTATATGCAATTTTCTTTAAATAAAATCAACCATTCAAACAATATATGAACATATGTTGTGGAATAAAATCAATGTGAGAAGTTTGGACAGCTGACCTGAGTGCAGTGTTGGGTTTGGGTGATACCCCACCAACCAGAGCCTTGGCCATCAACAGCGCCATTTCCTTGGATGGTGAAGTCATGAAGCCACTTAAAGTTAATCCATTGTAACAGACTGGATTTGGACCAAGCAGAGGGATTAGGAGGGGCCATGATGGTTCCATCAATCTGATTAAAACAGTTTCATAAATCAGTTCTCTGTTTTCTCTTTTTGGTCTTTTTAGTTAGCTTCAAGCAATCCAAGAAGACCATGCACAAACTAAGAAAACAGAAGAGAGCACTACATACCTGAAGAGTTAGATGGGGCATGCAAGGACCTTGCAGTGTTATTGGTTTGATCAGGAACTTGAATTCTGATGGGATTTTTAATGTAGCCCCAGGAACCTTGCAGGCTGCTTCCCATACAGCTAGAAACGCCTGTAGATTTTTCACAGTGAGAATATCAACAGTAAGCTCACACAAACAACTCATTCTAAAATTGCAGATAAAATGAAAACCGCAGAAAATGGTAACCACAGAACAACCCGGAAATCATTCATCCTTAGAAACCATTTTCATTTTCCTCCAGAATGCTGCATATAGTCATACCCTCAATGTTTTAAAACTCAGACAAGTGTTCCAAAGCAGAAAAGTGTATGGCAAGTGGAAAAAAAAATAGACTACTTTGATAAAAGCCATGACATGGTTTTTGACAGAAAATGCACTTCTGATGACAGGAACAGGGGGAAAAAACAGAGCACAAGTAAAACCCATAAAAATGGGAGGAATCTAGTTCATAGAAAGCTTCTTTTTCCATGTGTTTTTCACCTTGGAATCATCACAAGCTCCATCACCCTTGGCACCAAATGACATGACATTAAAAATGGACTTATGGGGCTCATAAGAACCATAGGAAGGAGCTGGAGCAGGGGCAGAGCTGGAAAAATGACCTGGGTCAGGGGCATTTTTTCTGTTCTTACTCCTTCCTTTCTGTTGGTGATGGCTGCGAGGTCTGTTGTTCCTTTCATACCTTTTTTTTGCATTAACTACTGAAAGATACATTACAATCAAAAGAACCAAGACAAGGAGAAGAGAAAAGCTATTGCTTTTCTTCATTTCTGTTTTGTTAATCTCAAAAGACACAGAAGTTGGAGCTCCAGGAGTTTCAGGTGATAGTCTGCTTGAACAGAGAAAGGTGGTTACTGACAGTTTATATAGTTGAAGGTTGACGAAAATGCCCTTGTTGTAGCCTTGAATTTCAGGTGCAGCCTTTCTTTTTGTGGGGACTGAATGTCAGTTGTGAAAGAACCCTTCTTTCTTTACAGATTGGCCGGTTGGTCCCTTTGACATTCTTGACTTCACCGGAATGTCCACTGTGACTATTTTACACTTCACTCTGTAATTATTGAGTGTACAATGTTGATTCTGCAGGTTTATTATTAGAAATAAATTACAAGGCTTCTATTGCCAGAAAGATCTTACCGGACAAAAACTAACCACCCATGACCCAGCACTGTTTAGGAAGGCAATGGACCCCATTTCCCATTTTCTAATTACTGATCCTCACTATAGTTAGTGGTGGATATCTCGTATTCTATGGTGATTGATCTTCTGTGGCCCTTAAACACCCCTATGCACATTCCTGGTTACTTCACAAACAGCTGAAAGTAAATGCACAGTGGTGATCCACCACCACCTAGCATTGCACAGCCAACACCACCCCACCGGCCCCCACCTCCCAACATAAAAAAAAAAAAAAGCACAATTTAAAAATAAAAAGAAACTACTCCAGATAGGCCCTCTAAATACATCAATGCAACAATCAGTAGTCTTCCCTCTCTCTCTTTTTTTTTTTTTTTTTTTGCGTGAGAGAGAGAGAGAGAGAGAGAGAGAGAGAGAGAGAGAGAGAGAGAGAGAGAGAGAGAGAGAGAGAGAGAGCAGCATAAAGACAAAAGCCACATATAAGATAACAGGAATGAACCGAGACATGTCATTGCTAACTAAGATTAATGATTAGTGTTTGGTGGTAATGGAAATCTAACGCACTCTGCTCGTCCTGTAGCTGGTATTCTATTTCTTTATTCGTGGGCAATTTAGTAAGCCCGCAAACTGGAACTTCTCCTATTTCTATTGGTTGTGCCATTGATAAGTGATGTCCCACCCAAGTTGGACTGATGTCACTGTAGCCTTTAGGAAAAAACTAGGAACCCTCCTTATGAATAGGCGATGTGGCATGAAGGTGGAATCCATTGAACCTACAAAGCATGAGACCAGATTGTAAATAATGTTAGAAAAAGCAGCGTAACGAAAATTACTCGCGATAGATGGATCACTCACAATAAACAAGCACAATTACACCATCAAGCAGTTACACACATGAACATAGCAATTTTATATGGTTCAGCAACCTTGCCTACATCTATAGAGGAGAGAACTCATATATCATAATCTCATTTCAATCCCCTGGAATCTAGGGTTACAGTATATCAATATATATAGTTCCTACAAATATTTACAAGACAAAACCCTACAAATAATGCATCTACTGAAAATTAACTTCATCAGTTATTTTGATTGAGGTTGACATCAATTTAAGGTAAAATTATTTTGGATCAAATGGTTAAAAACCAATAAGACTACATTTTAGCGGATGCCACATTCATAGCTAGTTTTTTCAGAGTTATGAAGGTTTATATGTTGTGGAAGCACAAATCAGGATTACAAGGCAACTACGAATGCGTTCAAGATAAGATTAGCTTGGATCAAGCAACTGATACAAGGACCCGTGATTGTCTACAAGAGATCAGTCACGTGAGATTTATTCTTCATGGTCTCAGGGCAAGGATGGACACCCTTAATGAAAAATATGGTGATGGATTGTTTAACTCTAGCCTTTTCGTTATAAGTATTAAGGTAAGATGCTTTACAACTACCCTACCATATGTATTTATAACATCTATCTTAATGAGTGATAAACTTGTAAGGTTTTTGTGTAATTGGCTGAGTTGGACAAAACTCTGAGTCATTGAGTTGCATTTTATATTCTTTTAAAATAGACTGTGGTTTATATCGCCGAATAAGTTGAGGAGAAGAATCAAGCAAATCGTCAAAAGTGACAAAGTAGCTACCCGATTGATTTGGTAAAGGTCGGATCAATTGGACTTGGGACAAGCTACAGCTAAATAGGGTTTGTAGAAAACTTGGAGAGACAAAATGACTACTAATCAATTGGGTAGTTCATTTGATCCATCGGATGACGAACAAAAACTTACTTTTCTATTTTGGATTTATTTTTTGTTTGTCCTAGAAATGATGTCCTTATTCTAGAAGGAGTATTACTTTAGGGAACGAATTGTGGGTTATACAAATGGTGTTTTTCTCAACCCTAAAATACAAATCTCATTTTTCTAAGTGGAAAATTCACTTTGGACATCACCCTACTTTTGTAGGCCTTCCATTAGAAAGATCGTGCTGAATTTTTGGGCTAAAAAATACTGCTTCTGCATTGCATGTAGAAATTTGAGAATATCTTGCGTGTTTAAGGCATAGTGTGATCAAGAGGAGAGCAGTGCACGGTAAAAAAGAGTCGTGATAAGGCGTTGTGGAAGAAGAACTCGGTCCTTATGTTGAAAGAGTGACTGGATAAGGGTTGTAAGTATATCTTATAACTGTTAGCTATTGCTTGATAGTTAATCCTTGTTAGATTCATAGTTATTCTCTAGTTTGGGTTTTCCACATAAAAATCATATGCCTCTTGTCTGTTATGTGGTTGATTGATTGATTTACTTTTTATAAGTTCTTTTATTTTCCGCTGCGTGTGTTGCTTGTAATCTAGAAATCCAAATCTAAAACGATCATTAAAAATTCCAATTCATTTTTGAATGGAATAAGGATGGAGAATTAGATCAAGCTCTCTTAATTCGAATTTGAGTCTTAGGAGGGTTAACACATCTTCTTTTTATTCAAACAGACTCCTTGTGAGAGGTGTCTCTTTGTGTTGGGGTTACCTATAAGTGGAGCCCATCACAGATGCCAACAATCTCTAACGCACACCGAACAAGATTAATCTTATTAGATCTCAATCAACCATATCAACTTCCAGAAAAAAAGAAAAGATTTAAAGAGTGGGACCTCCAAAATGCCTATCCAAGGAGAGAATGTAAATTAACCGTCTAACTATAATACAGTAACTCACCGACACACCAGTTTGCCCCAGACACTCCCATGACCACACCAGATTGGACATGAACTCATACCTTTGAGTTGTGTTCAACTCACATATGTGTTTATTCAACTCATTGAAAAAAATCATTTTGCAAACATTTTTTTTAAAATAATATATATATAATTTTATAAATTATTTGCTTAAATAAGAATTCAAAATATACTTGTTATGGTCCGGGCTGATAAGTGTCTTATGCACGTATAAATATGAGTATGATGTCAACAGATGGTCTCTTCAATTCATGTGGGTCCCTTCACTTTCTACCACTGGGGTTTGTGGACCACTATCCACTCTACCAATCTCTTCCTCTTGTAAAACATTGATGATAATGATTTTTCTATCAAAAGACCTGGATTTGTTTTTTCAAAACCTTAAAATATTTTCTAAAAAGTGCTTTATATTTTATCATAAACCTTCTATCCTAAACTCCCTGCCTGGAGAATACAGAGAGAAACAATAAAGAAATGTCAAGTGTGGCCACTGGTCTTTCTTTACCTACTTTGGTTTCAGCTCTGCTAGTTCTACGTTTTTACACTCTTTTTAAATTTACATTTTGGGTGGTCCTTTTTCCAATCTCTATACAAAAGAGAGCTAGCCACTCAAATGCTCCTAACTGGATGGGGAGTCTTACGTGTACAGGTTGGTGCTTCATCTGGTTCAACATTTACCAAAATACCCATGAGAAATACTTCTATTTTCATGGTTCACCTTAATTTTCATGGCACCAATTTCACTTTATATATTATAACTTGATTAGTTGTTACAATTAGGGCCCGCTTATTTGCATGAAATTGAATTCCTAGAAATTCATAGTGAAATGTGTTCAAAACTTTCAAATGTTGGATATCTTTAATAATTGACAAGAAATCGCGGGGGTCTAGTAGAACACTCCCAATGTTCTCATGGCAAATACCTTGTAAGAGTTGTGAAAATAAGGGCACACTAGACATTGTACTAGCCCTAGGCAGTTAATTGTAGTTAGATGGGGATCCATGATAAAAGCTAAGAACCCTTTGTAAGATACCCTTTTATAAAGAAAGTGGTTAGCATGTTCTCCTCGAAATGAGGCCGAAAAGGGCAAAAGAGGTCTGGTTCCACTGACTTCTATTACATGTGGGCATCACAAAAATAGTTGTTCACATGTCTTATTATAGAGCATATGGTGAAAGCTGACTAGCTGAGCGTGTGCTCTTTTTGTTCAATTACAGGAAGTTGGTGCTTCTAAGCAGAGATGTCTGGCTTGGGCTCGAGTTCGGCTCTGTGCGAATCAAGCTGAGCTCGAGCTTCAGCCATTGGCTTATAGTCTGAACTTTGAGTTGAGCCTCTTGGCTTTGTTATGTTGGGCTTTGTCTTGTATTTTGATTTAGCCGGATCGGTGGTCTGGTTTAGCCAGAACCGAGGCTTAGGGTTAAAGGTATTTTAGTCATTATGTATGGGTTTTCTTGTTGGCCAAAAAAGTGAAAACTATATATATTAATGTATTGTAACATTAGATCCTGAGGTGATTGAGATGGGATCATAGTAGATGAATTCTCTCCTCCGTGACGTAGGTAAAGTTGCCGAACTACGTAAAATTGCTGTATTCACGTATGTAATTGCTTGACAGTGTAATTGCTTGTGTATTTATCGTGATTGATCCGTTGATTGCGAGTATTTCCATTGCGCCGCTTTTCCCAATAAGTGGTATCAAAGCCAATGTGGTGTTCCTTGGGTTTTTGAGCGAGGTGGAGATCGCTCGGTGACTTGGATGCTGTGTGTGGAAGATCAACGGATCGAATCTTCTTGGAGGATCTGGATTTCTACAATTTTCGTTGCACTCGTGATCTCTAATTGGGCCACTAGAAGAAGAAACAAGAATTGGTTCTCTGTTGGGCTGGTGCAGCCAAACTCGTCGAGCAGAGAACAGTTGCAGCTGTTCCATGACTACGCCACCCGATCCTGCGTCCTCTTCTTGAACTAGAAGCCCAAAGTACATCCGCCCGCCAAGAATCACCCATGTGGATTCTCCAGATCCAGCGACTGGAACTGGTTTCCCACTCCGCAAGCCACCGCCGCGTACAGTTCGTCTGTCGGTGTTCCAATTGCTTCGGGATTGGCTTCATTGATGAAGTTCTCTGCGTTATGTTCTGGTTCGTCGGCCGGATTGGAGGTTTTTGAGATCTTTTTCGACGATGGCTGGGTTTAAGCCCTCTAGGTTGCTTCCCTTCTTTCAGGGGATCGAGTGGGTTAGGCGTTCCTGGGCTCTGTTTCAGAACCCAGATCAGTTAAGGAAGACGAAGAGCAGGTCTGGGTCGGGTCGGACTTGACCCGATTGCAGAAACCCTAGCATTGTAGGCTAGTTCATGTTGGGTTCTGGTTGGGTCGTTCAGACCTGACCCAATTGTAGAAAATGTAGTTCATTCCAGGTTAGATTAGGTTAGTTCGACCTAACCCGTGGTGGAGAAGCCCAGTGAGCAGTGCAGTTTTGGGTCAGGACGGGTCGCAGTCGACCTGACACGTTAGCAGCAGCCCATCCAGAGAGAAGGTAGGATTGGGCGCAGCAGGTCGCGTTGAACCTGACCTGCTAGCAGTGCAGCCCAAGGAGCATCGAAGGTTGCAGGTCGGGTTGGTCTAGGTTGGTTCGTACCTGGCCCGTGCAACAGCAAACCAGGTCGATTTTGGGCCAGGTTAGGTCAGGTAGGACCTAACCCATATACAGAGAAGCCCAGCACAATAGAGGACGTCAGTTCCGGGTTGGGTCAGATATGACCCGTGTACAGCAGTCCAGCCAAGTTTGCCAGCAGCTATGTTGATGTCATCACACGTCAGCAACATCGGTCAAAGGCAGTTTGACCAAATTTAATGGCTAAAATTGTTTCTGCGATATCTTGATCGTCTGATGTACGATCGAAGATCCGTTTGCGCCTACGGACTCGTTGTGAGGAGATCTACACGTATGTCATAGAAGATGGGCTATTCAATGGTCAACATGGATGTTTGACTAATCGGAGTACAGAAAACTATTTCTCCGATATGGAAGCCATCCGGAGTCGAATTTCAGATCCGTTTCTTTCAGGGTAATCGCAATGAAGAGATCTACGAGGCAAATAAAAGATATTGGTAGTTTGATGGGTAAGAAATTGGGGGACTGAAGAAACCGATAGATTCATGATAATAGCAATGGATTTAAACATCACGAGCCAAATTGAAGTGTTTGATGGAGAAACGACTTCAACGGTTGGCAAGAAAGAATGTTAGACTCCTGACATAGCAATGATTGAAAAGTGTTACTGGATGTCATGAATAGTAGATTGCTTCAAGTACTTTGATGGAAAGCTCAGATCTACATCGAATAGATTGGGAATGAGCAACATGCTAAAGTGGAAGAAAAGGCAAAAGAATAAGATTCAGCAAGAGGTAGTGTGCAAGAAAGCTCAGATTCAGTTGACAGGGAATCACTTTCGGATACTACAGATATGGATCAGTTTGATGATTCATGGTATTGGGATTCAAATTCTTTCTATCATGTGATTACGTAGAGATTGGTTTGATGCAAATAACTATCATTGTTAATGAATTTGTTCTTGTAGGGGAGAATGCAACTGATGAAAATTTAAGATAAGAACGGTAGAGATCCAAGTATGTGATAATGTTATTCAAATCCTAACGGCTGTGATATATGTTTCGAGTTTACGAAGAAATTGAATTTCTTTGTATGTCTTATACTTCAAAGGCTGCAAGTGCACTGTGGCGGGTAAAGTTATGAAGGTGGAAAAGGGAACATTGATCATCATGGAGGATGAGATGATCAGAAATCTCTACAAGTTGATAGGAGATGCTTTTTCAGGTGGAGCAGTGAAGGAGACATCAAATAACAGGGGAGGAATTCTATGGTTCAGGTAAAGTTAGATGTGACGAATCATCGAAAGATGGGTTGATGTGTCTTCGATGATATCATTTAGCGAAAATTCAGGAAGACCTAAACGAAAATGATTTTTTCACAAAAGGTAGTCTTGTTAAGGTTGGAGTAAGCCAGTTTAAGCATCGGGTCGTTCCTAACCTGTATGTACTGTGCCTAACCCACTAGAATAGGCTAGAACAGGATAGTTGCAGGTTTGACGGAAAGAACACTGGGATGGAGATAGAAGAAAGGATTCACAAGGTACTAGTGAGATCCGGATTCGGGGAGGTCTTCAGTTTTGTCTTGACGGATGGAAGTTAGTTTCATTGTGTTGCAAGGATGCATGCATATGGTAAAAAATGAAGAGCACTTTGGAAGTTCAATACGGTGGTGTTGAGGTCAAAGGAGGCAACTGTGGGAAGTCTCAAGTCGGTTTGGACTTGATTGACACTAGACAATACTGAAAATGTCTGTGCATCCGAGCTAAGGGTGCAGGTGCCACGCTAGGTCATAGCGTGCGCGGAGGCATACCTTTCAGCGAGGTATGTGAAGTGCCGGTTCAACATGTTAAGTGTTGAAGATAGAAGACTGCACCATTGGTGTAGTGACGTACCCTTCAGCAAGGTGCGTGAAGACATTACTGGGTATCTTAAGGTAACTCTGAGGATTTATGGAATCCAAGCCAAGGTAGAGACTGTTGGGTTGTATCTTGTATTCTGGTTTAGCCGGATCGGTCGTTTGGTTTAATCAGAACCGAGGCTCAGGATTAAAGATATTTTAGTCATTATGTATGGGTTTTCTTGTTGGCCAATAAAGCGGAAACTATATATATTGATGTATTGTAACCCTAGATCCTGGGTGGATTGAGATGGGATCATAGTAGATGAATTCTCTCCTCCGTGGACGTAGGCAGAGTTGCTGAACTATGTAAAATTGCTGTGTTCATGTGTGTGATTGTTTGATGGTGTGATTGCTTGTGTATTCATCTTGATTGATTCGTTGATCGCGGGTATTTCCGTTATGCCGCTTTTGCCAACATGTTAATCTTTACCTTGGGTTAGCTCATTTGATTTATTATATATATATATATATATATTATAATCATATGTCATTGTAACATTGTATTGTATGACATTTATTTTTGGGTGATATGATGGGGTAGAGGAAGGGATTGGAGGTGGGGATGGATATGTTTTATTTATAGATTTCAATCCAACAATTAGTAGCGATTGGATAATTTGGGCTTGATGCAATTCACCAGAGGTAGTAAATGAGAGAGCTGTAACTTGATCATAGTAGGCCAGGTGGCGCAGAATATAGAATGGATTGCACATGATAAGAATGGTGAAGATGGTTGCCTTATGAATCTTTTTATATACTATATGACCGTATACAATCACCATCACAACACCAACATTAACTCACACATGTAAGATAATAGGGACTCACATATGTGAGAAAATACAACATAATTTACACATGTGAGGTGATAAAACTCACATATACAAAGAGGGGGAGCTGAGGTTTAAAATTATGACCTCCCACTAAGAACCAACACTTCTAACCTAAGGTGAGGAGCGGTTCTTCTATATACTATATGTTATATCTCAGCTTTTAATCCAAAGTTATTTTCGGTAGCTTTTCATCCAAAGTTATTTTCGGGTTAATTGGTCTAATAATGTTTTAAAGATGAGGTCGCCTTTAAATTTACTCATGTGTGTTTGGATTAGTAGTAGAGTAAAATGGAGTGAGGTGAGCCTCCATTTCACAGATATGATTTGATGTGTGGGTCATATCAAAACTACAAAAATTCAAAAATTTTCCCTTCTTTTTCATTAAAAAAAGTTAAAAGGCAACATTCTCAAATCATTAAATGATAAAAAAAATCGTCTACTTTTTGCACAAAATGTAAAAATGATTTCATATCAAGTTACTAAAAACAAAAAATCATCATATTATAATTATATCTCATCATATTTTATTCTATCTTGATTTGAGGCTTCACCTCACTACTTCACTACACCACATATCTAAATAGGCCAACGTGTTTGGACTTTACTAGGGCAAAGTAGAGTAAAGTGAAGCCTCCATTTAATAGAAACATAAAAAGATGTGTGGGTCATATTAAAAGTACAAAAATTCAAAATCCTTCTTCTTTTTCAAAAAACAAAAAAAATAAAAAACACATTCTCAATCCACTAAATAATAAAAACTAATATACTTTTTACACAAAAAGTCTAAAAGATTCCTTTTCAAGTCACTAAAGACACAGAAAAAAAAAAAAAACCTCACACCATCATATTTTATTCTCTCTTGATCTGAGGTTTCCCCACACTTTACTTTACTAGTAAAGTACGAAATAGGAGCAATTAGAAATTTCTCTTAAAACTGACTCGGCCCACTTACCAAGCATAGGAAGCTTTCCCAACCAAAAGAAGAAGGAGAAGAAGAATATTATTAATAATAATAGAATAGGACAAGAAGCTACAACAGATTACATAAGTCAAAATTCCAACCTTTTTGTTTTTTATGGGTTGATCCATGAGAGAAATAAATTGGAAGGTAAACATGCTCTCTAACAAAATGAAGTTCTAACTTCCACATGTTTTGTTATAATATGATTAGGGCTGGAAGCAATATAAAAGCAGTAATATTAACACACAGTAATAAGGGTTTCACCATTAAATAAATCTCCCAAGTCCCATGGTAGGGACAGTTATCATGCAATTGCAGAGGAATTGGCAAAGATTATATTTATATTTGATATCAGAGTCAGCAACACTTCAGTTTTATTTATTTATTTATTTTCTGAACAGTTTGCTGTCTGGGTGTTCATAGATCAGGTCAGACCGGGCTACGGCATATCAAGGCCTGACACAGACTGCTAGTGCCTCGACTGAGCCCGGCCTTCCTGAAATGTCTAAGTTGCAAACCGCCCATTTAGTCTATCTGGAGGGGCCAGATCGGACTTTTTATAATTTGTTTGGGTGCATCAGTCACTACACTACAAGCACTACTTACTCAGGCTGGGCCAGGCCTGGCTCAGATTTCTTTCATCTGATCGAAGCTTAGAGAAAAAGCAGCCCAGCCTATTAAAGAATTTCAAACAATTGGAATCATTGAGATAAAACCACCGTAATTGTCATGAAAGGAAATCTTCTCATAGATAAATCGAATAACAACAAGATTATTCAAAATTCAAACTAACCTAAACTCTCTAACAAACTGCGAACAATTCAATTTTGTCTCTAAGATAAACAATTTCTATCATCCTTCCTCAATCACATGGTCCTGAATAGGATCTGTGATTATAAATAAATAAATAAAACGCTTGATCTCTTGAGAAACAAATCAATTAATTTTTAAATTTTTTTTATTAAAAGCAATCTTCATGTTGTCCTCTTGGTGATCACCGTCTATCGATGAATCCATCACTGTGGCAACCCGCTGTTATTTTGGTCTGTTGCTGTTGGTGGCCCACTGGATCAAATTTGTTGTGATTTCTTCTAAAAGCTTCAATCGTGCAATATTTCGATGAAGACGGCATGGTCGTGAGGTATATATATTTGGATGGAGAAATGAGAGGATGAGAGGAGATTTTATTGAAGTAAAAGAAAATTGACCAGTGATAATTGTGGGAAGAAAATACCTTGCCTAGCTTGATTGTAAGATCATAACTAGGCCCTGCTCTGAAGTTGACAAAAGTCCCTATATTCCCATATTTTGACCTTAATTATGAGCACCCTCCTGCACTTGGGCCTAAAAGTGCACACCGTATAGGACTGGAGTTGGATGAAACCAAACGGAACATCTTGTAGCATACTGTGGTTAGCAATAAAAGGTCCTTGGTTAGCTGATAAACCTTCTTGAACTGGTTCAGATGAGCTTGGGCCTGTCACTAAACAGTCCAAAGTTAACTCATTGAAAACGTGAGGCTTGGTTCTTGAGTTTGATGGGCTTTCACTTTTAGTAGACCTCGGACTGAAAATGAGAAGCTTAATGAAGAACGGACGAGGGCTGGAATCTGAACTAATAGTGGGTTTGGACTACAGCAACAAGTGTCTGAATCTTCAAATAAATGGGCTTGTAGTAGTGGTTAACTGGGCTTGGCCTTGAACAAATTGCGGTTAACCTGTTTGTGAAACAACATGTTTTTGGCCCTATCAACAAGCAAAGAGCTGGTTCAAATAAACCTAACCAGCTTCTAAACTAACCTAAGCCATTTACAGAAACTAAACTAAACCTAGATACGCAACATCCTCAGACAGAATTCAGACTTAGTTTTATACTTTGGGCTGGTAGTAAAATTGTGTGGGCCTGCTTTAACTATATAAGCCCAATCTTAAAGCTGGGTTTTGTTACGGACTTTGATGCACATAACAGTGTGGGCCTGATCATTGTAGCACAAGTTTGGCCCAAGTATCTATCAGAAAAAAATAGTCCTGTGAACAGGTAAGCGGGTAAGCCATCCAAGTTTCTGACGTCTCCAATGTAGCAAGAAAGGGTAAAAACACTATTGAAACAATGAAATGCTGTAAATTGGTCGGCCGAAAGATTCTGTAACACTAAAATGAGCTACCAACTGAACTCATCAATGAAGTCCTTTAGTAATAATTTTTCTAACAACATGGAAGCTTGATTTATCATATTCATAAGTTATATGCATTTTTATTTTATTTTATTTTTTTTTTCATTTTTTGCTCACATTGGTATCTGTGAGTTCTTAGACCAAATAGGACTAATTCTAACTACTGCTAAACCGCACAAATGCACATAAGACAAATTTGTGGTAGTTTCGAATACAATGTGCAGAGAGCAAATGCATCCCTTATGTCACTCCAACTCTCAGGTGGGGAATTATACGAGCAAACTTACTATAAAGAAAAGATGAAAGTATTTGATTGATTTAGATATTCATGATTGTTTGAATGGGCATTAAGACTAATTAAATCAAAATTAACTTTGCTACCACTTGTAGAAATGAAAGTCTAGCAAGGGAGAAATTTGGTCTCTGCTTTCCTCTCTCTAAATGAAAATTGCACAAAAATTTTAATTTTCCAAGGAGAGTCCCCCTGCACTGAATAATAACTAAGCAACACATAAAGTATAAATAAGAGTTCTGCTTTCCCAGGAACCATCTTGCACAAACATACCATAAACTACTCAAATAGTTATTTTAATCCATGTTAACAAGGGCAGGCCCAAGTACATTTATATTTTTTTTTTGTTGGGAGGGGTGGGGGAGGGGGGCAGGGGCCACTCCTTGGCCTGGTCCGCTTCTAAACTCATACTAAAAATTTTATTTTTGCTTTAAAAATTTACATAAAATCCTACATCCACCTCAAAAAGTCACATGAAAAACTCAAACTTATTTTCAAAATAAAATTGCCTCTTTACATCTGCATTCTTCAAATAACAATTTTAGTCCACAGTGAGTGTTAAGCCAAATAGATGCATGAAGTAGATTTGTGAAACGGATAATAATTTAAACTCGTGGAAGAAAATTCACGGTCCAGGCGATGCGTATTCTCTTTGTTGACTTCTTGTGGGTTTGCAACTTGAAAAGACGCAGGATTGAAGGACAGTGTGATTTGGCGACTAGGTGGTTAGTGTCGGTGTTGGGGGCGGGTGGGAAGGCACAACATAAATGACTTGAGTAAGGTCACAGTGCTTAATAGTGACTGACAAGCACTGACAAATCAGAGGCCGTACTATTTCCCACTTTTTGGATAATATGGTCTTGTCATAGGTGTCAAGTTCCTTAATTAGGGATGAAATTGAGTTAAATTCAGGTAGGGTTCATACGCGATGGCCCATAATGCCGGTTGGAAAATAATAGATTAATCTCCCAAATGATTCTTCGAATACGTAATGAATTTTTACCTTAAGGCATATATATAATAAAAAAATATATCAATTTGAATATTATTAATTATCAATATATAATTAAGTACATTGAAGTCCCTTTTATTTATAGGATAATAAACTTAATTCTTGCCAAACAAGACTTATTAATTAAGACAAAATACTTTTTAATCCTTTTAAGTAAGAGATAATAATAATAATAATAAGATAATAATAGCTCTCAGTTAATTGGGCTTATGATTGAAACTAATGAATCGAATTTGACTTTTGAGTCAATGTTTGAGTCTAGTTACCTTCTTGGGCCGAGTTCGTACTGTATCAACATTGCATTTAGATAAAATTGGTTCTTTATCCCAACTCATATTTCATTTTCATATGCCTAACCAATATTTATCTTTGAATTTAAATTAAAGGTCCAAGCTTGGACCGAAATTCTAAAACATTTTATACTAATGTTTGCCTTTTTCTTTAATAGGATCACTTGCTCTTTTTTCCTTCTTTTCTTTCATATTTGATTTTGTTATTATTTTAAGAGTGCCATATCAGCAGACTAATGGTTGTATGTATTTTTTTTTTTTTTTGAAGTTTTCCAATTATAATGTTGTTTGATATCTCTAGTCTGATTCAGACAGAGTCATCCAAAATAGAGTAATAAAAGAAAAAAAGACTAAAGTTCTTATTTTGCAAGCCCAGAAATGGAGGTTTTCATCTTAAGAAGATTTACTTCTACTTTTCTAAAGGGATAGAAGATAGAACTGGGTCTCAAATGCTTGTATTTTTTTTTTTTTTTTTGGTATTATATATGTGGCCATGTATGTACCTTTGCTCGTCAGAATTGGGTAAGTCTCGGGCAAGAGGCCAAAAGTTTGAAGGTTGGACTGACGAAGGATATTCTAGGTCATAAAAAAAAATGCTCTTCTTTTTCAAACTTCTCTAAAGGGACACAAGCGCAATAACTTAGCCTCAGGATATACAATCGAACCACCATTGTTCATAGGATTGAACTTTTCTTTGGATGAAGTGGAAAAAAGAAATAATAAATGAAAGAAAAAAGCAAGATATCTACACTTCAAAAAGCTTTTTGTTTCACAAGAAAATAACTTACATAACAAGAATTTTAAGAAGAGGGGGTTTATTGTAGGGAGAGATGATAACGGAAAGAGGCAATGATGGGGAAAGAGAGATACCTGGCAAATAGAGATGATCGACGAGAGAGACAAGAAGAGTGAAACGGAGACTCCTTCGTGAGATACTTTCGTGGTAGAAACAAATACAAAAATGGGATTACAAATCTTAAATCCAACATGTGGCTTTCATCGTTTATACCCAACACATTTTATCCTTGGATTTCCAAGATCAAAAGGAGGGCGTCAGACGCACAAATGCACTTACATAAAGATCTTGTGACGTTGAAATCTTTTGAGATTTATGTCGTCCAGGCATTGATCTTGCCCAGTCCTATGGAAATTGGGAATTTTCACCCCAAAAATTTTGCAACCAAACATGCACTTAGACAAATAAAAGTTCAAAACAAAGATGCCAAACTTGGGCTAAGATGTTTGCACTATCTCTTGTTTTAAGATGTAATGCCTATGGCCCTATGCCACAATTGACAATTAAAGGTATGTTGATACCACTGAGTAACCTTGCCAAACAACTTTGTCACCAACCAGTTGCCTAACATTTGATCGTTAGGTATGGTACCCTCTTTCCATATGTGTGGACTTTATTTCCATGTGTGTGGGCATTCTTTCCATATGTGTGGGCTCTCTTAGTCTCACTAGGGGGGAAAAAAAAAGAGATTTTACTCACAGAACTCTCTTTTGACATGATATTCGCCCTTAAACAATCAAAGTATAAGTATTTCTCATAGAGTTGTTTGTGTGATATCTTAGAGCCATGTGATATCGCACGTGCGATATCCTAAGTTCGTGCAATATTGCACATATCACTTTTGCGATATCCTAGGGCCGTGCAACGTCTTACCTTATTGTACAAGCACCTCTGATGAACTTGATAAAATTTTGACTACTTTTAGCAAATGTTAGATTTAAGGCTATTTGTACAGTCAATATCCCTTAAAATATGAATATCTATATGCTACATGTCTATGGATCTGCTAAGGCTCAAGCTTATGAGAATTCATGAGACTCCACGGCAAGGCCCACCTAAATTTTAAATTGTTCAAAATAAATGCTTCTTGGCATGATTAATCTCATAGTGGAGCCATTTTGAATAACAGTGAAATTGGGCTAGGGAGATAAAATAGTAGGCATTTATTTTTAACAGTTTATATTCATAATATATTGCCCTTATGTCTCATGAAGTTCCTCAAACCCATTATATATTATTATTTCAGGTCACTAAAACAAGCCTAGACTTGGAATTTAAAAGGATAACCCATTTCGTAAAGGTTCACCCAAATGTTAATCACTGGGCTAGGGAAAATAAGAAGATTATCGACACAATTGCAAAAATCAAAAAAACAAAAAAAAACTTTACACTCTTTTTATTAAATATGGCAAGTCAGGTTAGATTGGGCCTTTAAAAGTATATATGCCCAACTCTGGCCAATTTAATAATGAGGCATGGGTAATGCTCACGGGCCAAAGACAAGTTGACCTAAATCAAACTCAATGTGACCTGGCCTCATGTTGACCTGGTCCATGAGCACTCAATTGATTGTAGCATCGCATCAAGTCTTTAGGTATGAAGTTCATGGATAGAAACTCAAACCAAATTATGCAAGGGACTGGCTATTTGAACTCAAAAAAGGATTCAGTTCATTCACCCCTTTTTTTTTAAAAAAAATTATGGAATTATCCAAATGCCCCCCTTTCTCCCAACTCACTTCCCCTCCTCTCTCCTCCCCTTCCCCACCTCCCCATTCCGGCCACGTTCGGTGGCTCAGGAGTAGCCCAATCCCCCTCCCTCTCCCCCCATTTTCCCCTCTACTCTCCCTTCCTGCCTATAGCAAGGAGATTGGACTACAACAGATCTCCCCCCTCCACCCCCCCCCCCCCCTCCCATCCGTTATTCAGCCAAGACTAGCCAACCAGTCCTCTTTTGTTTGACTAGTCTTGGCCGAACATTCTTGTTTTTGTTCGACCTTGCGAGGCCGAATAATAGTGTAATGTTCAGCCTCGCAAGGCCAGACACGGTGGAAATTAGGAATAGGGAGAGGGGAGGGGAGGAAAGGGAAGTTAGGTGGGGAGGAAAGGAGAGGAGAGGAAAAGGGAAAGGAGGGAGAGGGAGAGAAAGGAAAAAGGAAGAGGAGGAGGAAAGGGAGGGGAGGGAGATCCGTAGCTCCCTCCGCCAAAGTTGTAGATCGTCGCCAGAGGGGGAGGTGGGGAAGGGGAGGAGAGAGGAGGGGGAGGTTGATCAACGTGGACCCCAAGTGCAAGGTCTCGATGTAGTTTTACTCGGTGAGCCCGGGATTGTATCCACAAGGAGCTCGTATTCGCAGAAAACCTGTCTTATTTAAAAAACTAAAGCTACCCTAATAAATTTTACAAAAATACGCACTACTACTTCTGAAAATTAAATTTAGATTATAAGTCCAAATCTGAAAAAAATTACAATGTAAATCTAACTTAAGAAAATCCTAAACTAAAAACAATCCTAAAACTAAAAACTGCTAGACAATGAACTATATCAAACCACCAATATAAAAGAATAAATAATCATGCAATACATCAAAAACTCAGAAATAAAACATTTAGATATAATTAAAAATAATAATAAAAAGAATGCTAGTTTCTCTTATTTTTGGAAATTAAAATACTGTATTGGCAGAATAAAAAAAAATCCACAAAAATATCGCACCAAATGCGTGCTGTCACCACTCACAAACACACGGTGTCGATCCAAGGTGGAATACCTTGACCTCTCTAATTGTGTATTTAAAATTAAACGAACCAATACACCCAATAATATCCCAAAAATAATTACAATTAGAAAAAGAAAATCTACCATTACCCTAGATCAAGACATCAAAAAGATGGGACTTCGCGCGCAATTTGGGCTCTTGTCTTCAATCTTCATACCAAGAAGATAGATGAAATGAGAAGATGGAATGGAGAGGATGGATCCAAGTGGGCTGGCCAAACCCCACTTGGATTGTGATGAGATGGAGAGGAGAGAGATAGATGGAGTGGGTTAGAGATTGATGTGGTATGGTAGAGTATGGAACAGGAAGGAGAGAAAAAGGTGATGGGAGGGTGGCTTTGGGCGTGTGATGAGGTAGGGAGAGGAAAAGAGAGAGATGATGGGAGAGATGGCTGGGCCTGAGATGTGAGGGGGTCTTGTACTTCCTCTTCTTTATGATATCTATATATATATATATATATATATAAGAATATATGATCGGAAGTCTACATGAGAGAGATGTGGGTAGGAATA
Source organism: Sextonia rubra (assembly GCA_037013555.1). NCBI lineage: Eukaryota > Viridiplantae > Streptophyta > Magnoliopsida > Laurales > Lauraceae > Sextonia > Sextonia rubra. Next base: position 7,174,993 of record JASUAD010000007.1, on the reverse strand, counting down.
GAAAATTGATAATGGGTAGGAGAGTACTGTATGGAGACTGACGTGTGAAAGGGTTCCTCTTGGACTTGGAGATTGAGTTTCCAAATATATATATATATATATAAAAGAGAGGGAATGGCGTGAATGGGCATGGTGTTCAGTGAGGGACTTCTCTTTTTTTAAATAGAATTTGAGTTTACATATAAGAAAGAGTTTGAGCAACTGGCGTGGAGTCTCCTTCTTCTTCTTTTTTTTTTTTAATAGAAAGTATATGATGGCATGATGTCCAACTACTTTTGGACTTCTTTCCTTCTATGAAAAAAACTGCATAAAATTGGCTCTACCTTGAATTTTTTCCCAAATAATGTCTTGGCTTATAATCTTTTATACGGGTCCTTTTTCTTCAATTTTCCTATACACAAAAGTAATTTTTTTAAATTAAAATAACAATTTTGATTGAAAGTCACAAATGCATTAATGCAGGCCCAATTTACATAAAATGACACACTAAATTCTTATCATTAATCGTGATTTAACATGATAGAAAATTTTTATGTAAAATCATGAATTTGAAAAACACTTCTAAAAATGAGGAGTTTCATGATTTAATGAAAAATTGAGGATTTTCAATGATTTTTGCAAGAAAATTCTAAAATGAATTTTAAAATCATAAAAACATAAATTCCAACTAAATGAAGAAATTTCTAATGAATAAGTCCTTAAGATTCCTAAAAATACACATAAAATAATGCATTTTTAAGGACATATCAGAGGTGAGTGGGGAGGGGGAAAAGGGGGGTGGTAGTTTATACATTTTTTTTATTTTTTAGTTTTTAAATGGGTGAGTCAACTGAAAAAAAAAATTCATTTCAAATAGCTAATCTTATTATGTAATTAGGGTTTATTTTGTGGATCCAAACCTAGACCTAAATTAAAAATGGATCTTGGTCCAAACAAAACCTCTTTGGAAAGCAAATTTCAGGAAAAGGAATTCTTGGTTTTAGAAGGGGTTTGTGGAAGCTACTAATTTTATTAAAGATAGAATGGGGTGGATTATTGGAAATGAGGAAAATATTTAGATTTGGAAATGTAATTGGATTCCTAAGGTGGTCTTAGGAAACCTTTTTCTATTATCACTAACCAAGATCTTGTTGTCAAGGATCTTTTTGACCAAAATAATAATTGGAATCTCCACCTCCTTAGAAACATTTTAGCAACAACGTGGATGTTCAAAGTATTTTGAAAATTTATATTCCTCGGTATAATATGAATGACAGAAAGATCTAGCCATTTGCTAATAATGGTGAGTTGACTACCAAATCTGCTTATATTATCGTGATCAATGAAAGAAATAGTGTTTCTGATCCTTCACTTCAATAGAAGAACTTTTGGTGTCTTCTTCTACCTTAAAGAGTTAAATTTTTTAGGTCGAAATGTTTGTACAAAGCTATTTAGGTATGCAAAGTTTCTTCATAGTAAATCTGTTCTTCTACTAATATGTGCCTTATTTGCAATACAAATAAAGGAACTATGGAACATTCACTCTTCCAATGTGATCATGCTAGAGCAACTTGGTTTAGCTCTAATTTTGGGTTTTTAGCTTCTCATATCACTAACATTAATATCGTTTAATGGTGGAATTCTTTCATAGTGAGGTTTGATTCAACAACTCTTTCTGTTACTTGGCCTTTTTAAGACTTGGTGGCAGCCCTTCGGTGGGTCCTATGGAAAACTATGAATGACTATATATTTAGAGGAAAAGTGATTTATCCATTAAAGTCTCTAAGAGTTGCATTCAATTTAATAATTCATTCTGGATATGAAGTTAAAGAACTTTAATCAGTGGCGGTTTATCTTATCCAAGGCTTCAACTTGAGCTCCTCTCATGATGTACTCTATATTTTCTTTGATGCAACTTTTTAGTGCCTATAATGGTAAGGCTGGGTTTGGTTTTGCACTTTGGTGTAATGGTTGTTGGTTGGGTGCAGGTGTAGTCAATGGACCGAAGGTATGCTAATTAAAAAAAGCTGAGGCAAGGACAATCCTTAATGTGTTAATTAAAGCTAATGATAGAGGGCTTTGTAAAGTCTACATTTTGTTAGATGCCTTAGAGGTGGTGTGAGTCATTTAAGGATCATATGAATGGTCCAGTGAACCTATTTTGAAACACAATACAACTCTTTCAATTCAGTTTGAGTGAGTTAGTTTTTCTTCTATTTTTAGAAAGTTGAATTTTGTAGCTCATAATCTTACTAAAAATACGTACTGTAGGGCCGGTGGGATATGGAATGTTGAATCTTATGTTCCTTTGTCCCTTCCTTAATGTTTTTTTGTTGTTCCTTTGTTCTTTTGAATGAATCTTTTGATTTACTAAAAAAAAAATATTGGCATTTGAGAAACTGTTTTCGCCCATATTCTTTAGAGCAATTGATTATGTCTAGTTGCAATTATAAGTAATTAAATTTAATTGCAATGTTAAAAAAAATAAAATAAAAACTAACCTTAAAGTTGAACCATGTGCCAAGATAGTTCAAACCAGGTTGATTCGACTTTGCATCAATCATTGCAAATTGAATATCCTCATTGCAAATTGCATCAATCATGTGCCATGGGGATTGTTTGCTCCACACGAATTCCTAGAAATACACTATAAAAGGAGGTTCAGAGAAGGAAAATTCAAAAAGTTTTCTAGCAACAAAAATAAGGTTAGAATTACTGCAGTGATTGGTGGGTGACTAATTTAGATTAGAGAAAAGATTATTTCATGACCATTTATAAATCTTTGTATTTATGTTTTCACATTTAGCCCCTTCGATAGCAAGTCATTGCTTAAGGTTCCCGGAATATGGGCCCTTGCATTAACAAATGTTCTTATCTTTAAACTCAACATTATTGTGCTTAGACAATATCAAGGTTTTCAATTATAAAAAGTCTAATAGAGATTCAAAAGGTCTCCCAAGCATAGTTATCAATATTGGACGGTATTGGCTGATATGGACGATATTTTTGTTGCTGAAAAGAAATGGCATTTAAAATTTATCAGTTTGAATATCGATCAATTTTGGCTATATCGATCCATCTCGACTGAAATCTAGTATTTCGGCCAAAATGATCTTTGCCATAAATTTTTTTTATTTTTTTTACTTTTTCTACATATATATACTTTGCGGTTCTTATATTTTTCTCAAAATATAATTTTAAAAAGTTTTACTAGAAAGGATTAAATCTATAATTCTTTTTATTTTTCTACATATATATTCATTTTTCTTTTAAATTCTCCCAAAATGTAACTCCAAAAAGTTTCTCCAAAGTTCCAATTGGCCAAAAATTTACATTTTGGAGGACAAACCGAAATGGAGTTTGAAACGATATTAACAACTATAGTCCCAAGGTCATTTTTAAACCAGTTGTCTCTAACCATGTTTTCAAACAACAGATTCTTTGCATAAGCAAAATCTTCTCATGTGGAGACATTTTTACATGGACATCCCCAACCATGAAAGAGGTGGCATCTATTCAAAAAATCAAAACTTCCTTGAAATAAAGATGCCCACAATAGTAAAAAATTCACTCTTTGCAAAATATCCTTATTTTGCCCTAAGAGTTATACAGTAAATTTACAAAGTTAAACACTTCCATAATAATTGGCCCTAACAACAAGTGGGAGCTTTTGGAGCTTCCTAGCACTTAATCCTAAGTAATTTTGTTCTATAAACATAACTAATTTTCACAAAATAAAACCCATTCCTTAACCAGCCACACTTTTTTTTTTTTTTTGAATACCTAGAGCCTGTTTTAGGAAATGAGAGATCATCTTTAGGCCCATTTGGTGGGAAAATCTGGAGTAAAGGATTTGAATGGATGCCATAAATTATGGAGTCTCAAATGACTAGAATAAATATTTGTCTCTTGATTTGATTTTCTGTTTGGTTCATCCTAAAATTATACTATGAGAATTTTAATTGAATTCCAAAGAACCAATGTCTAGCACACCCTCCCCTTTTCTAAAGTCTTTTACAATTCCAATAAGAATTTTCCAATTTAGATAATAAAATCAAATAAAAATCTAAGGAAATATCTAATCCATTTAACATGAGCCATGGTGCGCCCCAACATTTCAACATTTGCAACATTTGTAATGACCACCAAATAAAAGATTGATATGGTCCATTTGATACTTAATATAATATAGAGTTAAAATTAAATTATATTATTGTGCATACCCTATCACTCTTATTGCTGTTTAATAAAGAACACATAATAAAGATTGCATTCACTTGAAAAACAAAAGAAGAAAGTGGCATCCACTTGGGATCACGGAAATACAAAAGCTTTATGCATTTTGATTCTTGCAAAATATCATAAAAAGGCTCGGAAGTACATCCAAATGATGTGTGAACTACCAGGTAAAAAATAAAAATAATAAAGAAATTCACAAATACATGATAAAAGAAAAAATAATTTTCTTGCACCATGATCCTATCCATGCACATTTATCGAAAAAAATTATCATAAAAACTGTGAACATTATTTTTGGTCACGTGCATTTTTCTTGAGATTCTATTAAGGGCCTATTTGTTTCATTAGAACTTAAAAACTCATCCAACAACCTTTCATTTTAGAAAAATAAAATGAAAAGAACATAGAAAATGAATATCCAGCCAAAGGCGGATTCACATATAGGCATATAGCTCTTTGGGTGCTGAAGCTCCCACTTAGTTGAAAAACTAGCCATAAATTATCCAAAGTTAATGCTGCCCAGCCTTTCCATCTGTTTCCCCGAAGTCTATGTATCTCTCTAAAAACTTCTCAAATTAGAAGAGACCCTCAAATCACACTCATTATAGTTACCATACCGAGCTCATTTAGATTAGGTTTAGTTTTGACACATTAAAAAAATATCACCCCCACTACTCAGGCCTAAATCCTAATGTGCGAGAGTGAATATTTTATTTCCAACATAATTTTGCTTCTCATTTATTAAGCTTATAAAGGAATGTGATTTAGCTCATGGAGTTAAACTAGCATCATTTTCAAGCTCGGTTTTTAACTCAAACTAAAGCCTATTTAGATTCAAACACAAATTTTGTTATTGTTAATATAATGTAAATTAAATTAAAATGGGTTTGACTATTGGATATACATATAATTTTATTTATTTAATTACTTTAGTTCTTAGAACTATAGTTCAACCCTAGTGATTAACACCTTAGTGTGTTGGCTCTTTATCTCATATGAGTTTAATTAAAGGAAAATATTCAAGTGAGAATCACCCTCACCATTCTTTCTATGAGAATTATGGGTGGTGCCTATTTATCACAAAATTCAAACTCTACAATGGATAGGAACCCCTTGATAGTTGTACGTCTTGAGGTTTGGCATACATCCAAATAGACTGGACCATTGGATTTACTGTACATCCATCTAAATAAACTAGAGTTATGGGCCACAGATGAAGGGGTTAGAAATATGTGATTGGGGTCAAACTTGATATCTAAGGTGGTCTCAATATTTTCATCCCTCGCAGTCTCATCCCTAGATGGGACCAGAAGTACTGAGCCCTACAAAAAAGTTTGCACGGACACTTTGTAAGGGCGGTCCTCACCAAAATACACTCATTACAAAAATAAAAATAAAACCTAGTGTGATTTTTTAAATGGCTCTTAAAACTCAAACAACACATTTCAATTTGGCTGTCACTATATATCATCTTTTAAGTTATCATTTTAAATAAAAAATTAATTTTCAAGTCCTATCAACTGAAAATTTTGGGTCTCCCACTGTACCTAGCCATCACCCTAGTAATTCAGTCCTCGTAGATCTCCACTTCATATCATTAACCATTTTAATAATCTTTTGATAGAGTTTATTTCGACAAAAATTTTAATGAATTCAATTCTCACCTATTTTGATGCTTACATACAACGCCCAAAGGGTAAGAATTTATCATATAAGTATCCAAATTGGCCTAATGCTAATTCATGGTAGGGAACCATGAGACAACAAGCTACGGGACAATGAAAGGTGCTGGGTGCTGACATCCGATGTTTTAATGGGACCCTATGAAGACCTGTTACAATCCAAATGAGCTACAGAGCAAAGGAGGAGGGGAGAAATGGCCGTGCACGCTTGACAGTGGTTGGAACCCACCTTCCCAATACTGAAAATTGAAGGGATGATCCAATCAAAGTTGGACGCCGTTTGAACGGTGTAGGTCATGTCCTTGCTATTGAGAAAAAGCAGGGGCGGCTAGTTCAATCAGGTAAGCATGATGTCATCATCGATTTCTTGGGGTTTTTTCAAAAACTGGGTTTTTCATTTCAAAAAGGTCCTTAAAGAAAAGGTATATTTCGTTCCTGATATTATAGATTGTCTATGACCAAATGCCCTATTATTAACTAAAAATGATAAGACCTAAAAAATGATGATTTTCATTTTTTTTTCATTGTAAATAATAATTCATCCTACCTTTTAATTGATGTTGTTCTCCAGAACAACCTCTTACCCTAATAGTAAGAGGTCCTGGTTCTTGTTTGCTTGACAAGAGTTTGAACCTAGTCATGCACCTTTCCTCAGGGTTGGGCGCATCTTTTTGGATGTGGATGCGGCCGTCCTAGGTAAGTGTGTAAATTACCTTAAAAGGTCATGGGCCCTGTGTGCCACACACCCATTGAAATCCAAGTTTGCACCACCTTATGACACGTGGAGTGCCTAATTTACTATTGAGAGCTCCATTTAAACCTCCATCCTCAAATCGTAAAAAAAAAAATCTCAACAACTTGCCGTCAACTACTTTCTTTGTTCAGCCATCTCTCTCTCTCATTTTCTTAATAAAAAAAAGGGTAGATAAGCTCATCTTTTTTTTAAAAAAAAATCTTTTTTGATATTATTTTATCAAGCTAGGTTGATTCATTTTGTCCTTATTGGTTATTTGATATTCATGAACAAGTTAATCTAATTTGACTAAATTGAGGTGTCTTTAATGGGCTTTCCTCATTCAAGCAAAGCGGCTTTATTTCAACATTTGTTTCATTAGTTCTTTATTGAGGATAGTGAAGATAGTTTCCTTTTTTTGGTTTTTTTGCTTTTGGACATCGTTTTGCGCAACATATAATTTACTTGTTCTATTGTGGAATATTCTGGTTTTGATCATTGTACTGAAATGAGACTTACTTTGTTCGATTGGTGTAGAGACTTACTTTGTTCAATGGGTGTAGATTTATGATTTTTTTTTATCATTTTAGTGAAATAATCTCTTCCTTCCTCTTCCTCTCTCAATATCTTTCTTTGTTACATTTTATTTGTATGTTATATTCAGTGTGAAGTTATGCTGGGAATAATGTATATTGTTGTGAATACTATATGAATAGTATGTGTGATTCTGCCATGAATAATTTTTGAGTTTCTAATGTGAATAATCTGATGTGTTGTGAGTTTCTGTTGTGAACTCTATATTTGGATTTCGCCTCTTGATTTTTGAGGGCCTCAAAGGTATGAGCATAATCAAGTTAGGCATGTGGTCCGACCTTACCAACTAAAATTTTTGAATCTATGATTGGATTCCACCTCTTGATTGTTAAGGGCTTGGTCTGAGCATAATTAAGTTGGACATGTGGTCTAGCCTTACCAACTAAAATTAAGTTATCTGTTCCAAGTGTTTATTAGGTTGGTGTTGATTTTGAAATTTCATTTATCTTTTAATCAGATACAAAAAATTAGTACAAAAGGAAATCAACTCCTAACCTACTGTATTTGGATCCAAAGAATGATAACAATGATCTAGTGTAAAGAAAAAAGAGGGACTAAATTCGAACAGCATATCTACAAATATGAAACAAAGTCCAATAAAAGTTAAGCACCACTCAAATGAAATTCTTGGGTTCGCTATTGCTTTTCCTCACCCAAGGACTTGTTACCTCACTAACGGTCTTCCTTCTTCTGCAGAGAGTTCTCCCACCTCACTCGAGGTGTCTCTCCTCTTTGAAGAGCTCCCTCATCAGAGGGCTAAGGTTCCCAGCCCCCCCTAAGGCTAGGATACCATAAAAAAAAAATGGCACATTGCTCTCTTCTGGCATCCATTTTTTGTAAGGAAAAAGCAATAATATAAGATAAACTCTTAACTATTCTATGGAAATAACTGAGCGAAGAGTTTTTTTTTTATATTTTTTTATAAACAATATTTTGCAAAAGGAAGAGTTTCCATCTAGAAACAAAAAATAAATTACTTGTTTTTAAGGATTAACATTATGACTTACTAGCTAATCATGGGGACTCAACATTAATAAGTTTTGATTTTGATGGATCTTGTCAACATTAATTTTTCCACAGGGAGCTTTCTAAAAAGTAGAAAGAAAAGTTAAGTGCTTTCTTAAAATCTTACTTTTACCCCTCCCGTGTAAAACCGAAATCCAATGTCAAACTCTGCCTTCATTCCATCGTTTACAGCCATAGAAGAGATAAAAGAGCCACCTTTGGATCTGGACTTCAATATTCTCACGTCATCTTCGTTGAAAATGCATTGCAGCAAAAGTCTTCAGCTGGAATTCTGTCAGATTACGATTTCACAATCTCATATCTTCCGCTTTGGCAGCTCATACCTTAAGAAAAACAAGAAAAAATGGCTGTTTTTCATCAACCAGGTTGTTTTTCTATCTTATAATATTGTCTAAATGAATCTTTACCAGCCCCCCATGTGTTCTTCATTCTATTTTTCAATAGGAACTATGTACTGGGTTTCTTTAGATGGCTGAATAGCTGCAGAGAATAGGCAGTGTTTGGAGAAGAACTTTTGGGAGTGGTGGTGTTTTTGCAGATTGATTTCTGTTTCAATTCCAAGTGGGTAATCTTATACATACTGGTTTTCAAAGTTTGTAGTAGAATAGACAGAAATATGCCAGTTTTGAGATGCTGTTAAGTAGTTTCTGGGCCAGGACAGATCTTGTTGTTGTGTTAAATTGCCATAACTGTGATTTTGATGATGGGTTTTTGTTAGGTTGCAAGTTGGGGCAATGTCAGTTGTCAAATTCACTCATTTTTGCAGATTTTGGAAGAACTTATAGAGAGAAAGGGGGGGTTTGACACATCTTTTTTTTTTTTTGGGTACTTTTATGGGAGAGATCTGCCTATTCTCCATAAATTTTTACAGTATTGTTTCTTTGGATGTGATCCTGCTAGATTGGCTGTCTGTAGTTGCATATGATTTGATCATTTCATGGTTCCGAAGAGCAGAGTAAGATAAGATTGTGTGCTCTTTGGTGAAATTACTTGTATCTGAAGAGGGGCTTGCATAATGTTAATTTTCTAGCAACTAGTTGATAAAGAGAACTTTTAGACTTGTGTTCTGTTCTAAAACTGCTCTGGGCTTCTTCAGATTTCTCAGGAAGACAGGAATCTGAAAGAAGTTTGGGTGCTTCAAAGATGGGTTTCGTCCGATCTGGCCTTTATCTGTTTATGATCCCAATCTTTCTCGGGGTTACAATAGCGGATCCACGGACGAGCCTTGCGGGTTCTTTTTGCAACTCAACAGAAGGTGAATCCGGTGGTGTTCTTGCTAACAATTTTGTTCTAGCAATGAATAATCTGAGTTCTCTGGTTCAACAAAATGGATTTGGAACGACTGTAGCTGGAGAGGGGCCCAATGCAGTTTTTGCACTTGCACAGTGCTCAAAAGACCTTAGTTCAATCGATTGTCGGCTTTGCTTCTCAGAAATTAGATCACAGCTACCTAAATGCTATCCGAAAACAGGTGGTAGGATTTTTCTTGATGGGTGTTTTGGGAGGTACGAGAATTTCTCATTCTTCAATGAGGCCACAGATGTGGTGCAGTCCAACGTATGTTTGTTCACTACAAACAGCTCTGAACCTGTGAAATTTAGGGAAGCTGTTAATGAGCTCATTGGGAATGTCACCTCAGAAGCCGAAAAGAATAAGGGATTTGCTGTTCACTCATTGTTCTCTTCCAATTTTACGTTGTATGCTCTTGCTCAGTGTTGGGAGAGCTTGGATAGAGCCCTCTGTAGTTCTTGCCTCAGGGCTGCCTCTTCTTCAATTGTTGCATGCATGCCTGCAGTTGAAGGTCGATCACTCAATGCTGGTTGTTATTTGAGGTATTCGCCAAGAATTTTCTGGAACGTAGATCAGAAATCTTCGAATTCGTTCGGTAAGTTTGAACATGGAACTTGCAGTTCCAACTCTAATTGAACTTTTTAGTATATTTCAATATTTTTTTTGTCCTATTTTAAAAGGTTTCTGAAGTGACCATGAAATCTAACCCTGTGCTTCCATGTAAATTGAGTTTCAGGTACTTTAGGTTTTTCCTGGAAGGAAAAGAAATCATCTCAGTTAGGAGCTGGCTGAATCCAATATCTAAAATTCCATTTTTTTTAAAAAAAACTTATACACTCCTATCTGTTGTTATTAAAATAGAATCATGTTGCTTGCAATATCCAAAATTTACAAATCTAATAAAAAAAAAAAAAACTCATTCCATCTAGATCTAATTTTTGACACCTTATTTGTCTTGTTCAAGTTATCAAGACTATTAAGAGAAAGGACTTGTTCACTGCACTTAAGTTACCATTTGAGCTTGAAATGTTGAAATCTTGGGCTTTAAGTTCTTAGTTTTTTTAGACTGTAAAAACATAAATTTCAAAATTTTAGTATCAAATCTTACTACTAAGATCATTTATTTATTGTGCATTTGTACTTATTACTTTTTCATTGGGGTGAGTAGGTGCTGGTCAATGATGCGTTTTTTTTTCTTTTTATAAACTTAGTCTCGTTTTCCATTTTCGCTGTTATGATTCTTTGAAGTTTGAATTGCAGGGAAAAATTCAAAATTTTGGATTATATTCGGTTCTCTTGTTGGACTTATATTTCTACTGGTAGTAGGGATATTGATTTGGAAGGCAGTGGTCTTAAAGAAATCGAGTGGTAGATATCTGAGAGGTTAGCAACATGAACTAGGCTGTAAAGCAGCATTTTAAGAGAGATATATATATATATACATATAGGACAATATATATGTATATAATTTTGATCTTAGAAGGATTCTCGTGTATTTTGATATCTTGCAGATATGTACAGATCAGGATTCTCTGCAGCCATTTCTAGATCAAATCTGAATTTCAGATACGATGATTTGAAAAAGGCCACTGGAAACTTCAATCCACTAAACAAGGTTGGACAAGGCAGCTATGGTATCGTACACAAGGTATATATTTGAGAGAGGAGAATGACTATAAATGCTTTCCTGACACATGACAAAACCAAAGAATCATACTTATAAAAAAATAAAAAAATAAAAAATAAAATATGAAGAAAGAAAGAAAGAAAGAAAGAAAGAAAGAAAGAAAGAAAGAAAAAATCTTCAACTTTAAAGCATCTTTATAATGTATGGTTGATGAGATGGTTTCAGGTGGTTGCATGGTTTTTACTGTACAAGCATGTGCAATTATTATTGCCTATCATCCTTCGTTAAAATTATATCTTTCACATGTACACTTGGAATAGCAACTCCCCGAGGTTGTCTTCTAACATGAACTTAGTAATCATAACTATATCTTCTACTCTTGAAGGAAAGAAGGGCTCCACTGAACTTTGAACCAAGCATTAGGGCATTGCTTCTATCCATGGGATGATTTTTCCTCCCCCATCAAACAAATCTTGCAAGCAAAGAGACAGATATTCCTTATGTAAATAGGAGTTGAGACGCTGAAGCAACGCAGGGGAACAAGAATAGCCAACAGGCTAATCTCCAGCCAAAAGGCTTAGGGATAGAATGTTTAAGTGCCTCACTAAAGACAAACAAAACTCTCTCAACTGAGAACCAAATCCAAACTCTTTATTCAATATCAATGTCTGTATCTCATGAAGAGATTACATCCTTATTTATAACTAAGATATTAACTAAGAAAAGAAACAACTAATTCCAATCAAATAACAAGTCCTAAACCAAACATGACTGGACTTGCCAAATATTAATAAAGCAACTAAAACAACTACCAGTAATAGAATTTACTTTAATCTACTAGGCTTTGGGCCTGTGGGTATAGACTTTCAGATGGGATCCATTAGTATGGCCTGCATCAGCTCTCCCTGGCTTGGAAAAACTCGACTCCGGCGAGTTGTCAGCTTGGTACTGCTCGTATAAATCTGGATTGATCCGTTGAAAATTTGTAGCTGTAATCCAAGTAGCTTCAGAGAATGGTTTGCCTTTCCATTTGACAAGGAACTTGTAAAATCCTCCATTCTTGGTTAAAATGATCTAATCATCAAAAACATCTTCAATTTCGTCTGGAGGAAATTGATGGAGAGGGATGCGAAGAGCTTGTTCCTCAAAGGATTCATCATTGTGATGCCCATGATAAAATGTCAAATCTTCAACATTAAAGGTGGAGTCGATATTCATGTCTGAAGGAAGGTCGAGAACATATGCATTGGAACTGATTTTCTTCAGAATCTTGAAAGGACCTGCACTTCGTGGATGTAATTTCTTGTATTGACCTGTAGGAAATCGTTCGGACTTCAAATGAACCATTACCATATCACCTGCGGCAAACTCAATATGGCGTTTGCGAGAATCCGCGTGCCTTTTATATTCTTCATTACTTGTAGCGATTTGCCGGCGAACTTCATCATGAACATCCTTCATATGTTGTGCAAACTGCTCAGCATCCGGACTTGATCTAGAGTCAATTGGTAATGGATTTAAATCAATAGGAAGACGTGGCTTGACGCCGGTGACAACTTCAAATGGTGATCTCCCTGTTGTTCTGTTGACAGAATTATTATAGGCAAACTCCGCCATGAGTAAAAGAAGATCCTATGAAGTAACATGATCTCCAATAAGGCATCGAAAAAGATTTCTCAAACTGCGATTGACAACCTCTGTTTGGCCATCAGTTTGCGGATGATAGACAAAATTCTCTCAACTGAGAACCAAACTCAAATTTTTATTCAATATGAATGTCTGTGTATATATCCCATAAAGAGAGATTACACCTTTATTTATAGTTAATATACTTTCTAACTAAGAAAATAAACCAATTCAAATCAAATAAGAAGTCCTAAACAAAACATAACTGGATTTGCCAAATATTAAGAAAGTAACTAAATCAACTACTAATAATAGAATCTACTCTAATTTATTAGGCCTTTTTGGTCTTGGGTCCAATGGCTGGCCAATCATGGATCTGGCCTGCATCAGTTCAGTTTGGTTCTCAGTTGAGAGAATTTTATTTGTCTTTTGTGAGGCACCTAGACATTTTACTCATAAGCCTTTTGGCTTGGAGATTAGCTCGTTGGCTATTCTTCTTCTCCTTTGCTGCTTCAATTGATATCAGAGAGAAGATCCATTCTCCAATCGCTGTTTCGATCGCCAATCCGAGGTATCATCCATCATTCATCATCATCTTCGTTTATCACTATTGCCATCACAGCCCACCAAATCCCTTCACCGCAGATCCTCTCAGTCACAGTCCACCAATTCACGGTCACCCTCCAAATCCCACCACAGAAAACCATCCAGACTTCTGTCGACACCCTTTTCCCCTCTATCGACCCCAACATCCAAACACCCCCCCTTCCATTCTCTCCCTCATCCTCATCTTTCCCATCCCACGACAACTTATTCGAACCCAGATCCCCAAATGTAACGCTAAATCCCTAAACCAGTAACCCAGATCCCCTAATCCAGAAATCCCCAACTCTTTTCACCCACCATAGCAATACCGAAAACCCTAGCCCTCTCCCCCATCACCACCGAACACTTTCCCGAAACCCCACACCCCTTCATCTCTCACCGCCAACCTAACCCCCCTTGTCGGTGGGAACCTTCCTTGACCCATCTCCTCGTTGGAACCCCATACCCCCTCAATCCCTCACCGGAAACCAATTGAAGCAATGCAGGGGAAGGAGAATAGCGAACAAGCTAATCTCCAGCCAAAAGGCTTAGGGATAGAATGTCTAGGTGCCTTACCAAAGACAAACAAAACTCTCTTAACTGAGAACCAAACTGAAACTCTTTATTCAATATCAATGTCTGTATCTCATAAAGAGATTATATCCTTATTTATAACTAAGATATTAACTAAGAAAAAAAACAATTAATTCCAATCAAATAAGAAGTCCTAAACCAAACATGATTGGGCTTGTTAAATATTAATAAAGCAACTAAAACAACTACTAATAATAGAATCTACTCTAATCTACTGGGCTTTGGGCCTGTGGGTATAGACTTTCAGACGGGGCCCATTAGTATGGCCTGCATCAGACGCATGGTGAGATTTAAAGGATTTCAAGAAAAAAAAATAAAAAACAAAGAACAAAAGAAGAGAGGCAGGGACAAGGATAGAAGGACAGAAAGAATAAAGGAAGAGAGGAAAACGGGTTGGTCATATAGATGACAGTGTTTGATTGTTGCCATCTCATTTTGGTTATTTATAATCATCTGAAAAGGAGAAATAGAAACCTTTCAAAAAAAAAAAGAAAAAAGAAAAAAGAAAAAACCTGGGGTGATTTACAAGTTGGTGAAAAAATGGGGAAAGAGAATTTGGCATGCATATTCGATGTTAAAAAAATAAGTAAAATAAAATAGAAATGAACCGGCACATATCTGTCAATGCCTCATGAAAAGCAAGGATTTAACTGCTAAAGGATGAAGAAATTCCTATAAACCTTCTTCAGAATAAAATTGATCAAGAATGTCCCACACGCTTGAAAAATAAAAACAAACTTAGATTATTATTTTTTATTTTTTTATAGTGATCTACGAAAATGCTTTGAATATTCTTCAAAATCTGCTGAAGAAATTACCATGAATTCCTATTGGTCCAGTAGGTATTGTGTTCTGGTACATCCTACTGAGTACTGATTGACTATAGAACCACTCACGTTAGTTGTTCTGTTAAATGACAAGCTCTTATCCTGTGGTTCTTTCTTAGAATCTTCTTGATCAGAAAAAAAAAACTTGGATTATTATTTTTTATTTTTTTATAGTGATCTATGAAAATGCTTTGAATATTCTTCAAAATCTGCTGAAGAAATTACCGTGAATTCCTATTGGTCCAGTAGGTATTGTGTTCTGGTGCATCCTACTGAGTACTGATTATTGTAGAACCACTCACGTTAGTGGTACTGTTAAATGACAAGCTCTTATCCTGTAGTTCTTTCTTAGAATCTTCTTGATCAGATCTTCAATGCCTCTCCTACCACGTTGAAATTGCAAAAAGAGAAAGGATTCTATTGGAAGGTGGAGAGAAATATAGAGGGTGTTCTTAATCAATAGAGGACAGCCAACTGTTTCATTCAGTAATAAACATATATTTTAAAATTATGAGCCCATCGAAGGAGAAACAACCTCAATAATTCTGATCGTACTCATCATGTGATACATACATATTTGTGTGCATGCTTCTTTATTATATACAAATAATCCAGCTAGAATTGCCTCTCTTCTCTCTCTCTGTCAAGTGGAGTTTTTTTTTTATTTTAATGTACAGTGGAGTTGTCTCTCAATCTAATGTGATGACGCTATCATTCTGAGTTCTCACCATCCAATTTTGTGGGCCACATACAGTAAGTTGTATGCCCTCCATCTAAATATTCATTGATTCATTGAGCAAGTAGTTGGCCCAGATGAGCCTTACACATTGCAGATCTCTTTTCAATTCATGGGCATACCTCACAAGGGTTCTTCACATATCATGAGAGCCCTTCACATGGGACATGAAACCAATTATTTATTTATTTTTTCCTTCTCCAATGTAGGGTGTTCTTCCTGATGGAAGAGAAGTTGCTGTAAAGAGACTGTTTCTGAATACTAGTCAATGGGTTGATCAATTCTTCAATGAAGTGGACCTGATTAACCGAGTCCGTCACAAGAATTTAGTGAAGTTGTTGGGTTGCAGTGTAGACGGTCCTGAAAGCCTGCTTGTTTATGAATACCACTCCAACAAGAGCCTAGACCAGTTTATATTCGGTAACTACTTCTGTTTACAACATCCATTAAACTGAATTCTTTTTTCTTTTCTTTTTTTTTTTTTTTGAATGGTGAACTGGATTCATTTTTCCATTGCATCTCTTTCCATTTGACGCTATAAGTAATTTAAGGAGCTGACGCTATAAGTAATTTAAGGAGCTTTCTCCTTTGTATGTATGCTAGTATATTTGCTCGTGTTTAATTTAGTATTTCAACTAAGGGCACCCTGGTATTTGGCCTAATTATATACATATGTTGTAGACAAGGATGAGAAAACGTTTGATCATCTGATCCTGAATTGTAGGATTGCTCAAATGATATGGAACTAGGTGTTTGGGTGGTTTGGTTGCTGCTGGGTTCTTCCGAAAGCCATTCCAGATCTTTTTCAGTCTTGGAAGCCTCCAATTGGATCCCGTAGAGGCAAGGAGATGTGGAATTAGCTTTTCTTTTGAGGGCTTTGTGAATGTTGTGGAAGGAAAGGAATGCTAGATGTTTTAAAGGGTAAAAAAAGTGGTGATTCCTTGTGTGCCAAGATAATATTTTCTATTGCCTGTTGGGTGTTGATCAATCCTATATTCGGTGGATTCACAGAGGACCAGATCATACTCCATTGTAAAGAAGTCACTGATTTTTCTGTGGGGCCTTATTGTATAGGTTGGGTTGTAAAGGTGTATGTATCTTGTGCTTCTTTTTTGTTGTGTGTGTGCGTGTGTGTGTGTGTGTGTGTGTGTGTGTGTGTGTGTGTTTGAGTGGCATTTGTTTTGGGTGTATCCTATGTTGGTTTTTTTGGGGTTTCCAGCTTGTTGGTATAGATCTTTTGTGCTGCTTGCTTTTATTAATGAAAGTAACCATTCCAAAAAAAGGAAAAAAAATTTACTGGGCCTCAGGATATCTGAATAGCTTCAGATTCATGTCATAAAAAGACAAAGACAAGAAAGAAGAGAACCCTGCGTAAAATTACAATTAACCATTAATATCATTTAATAAGCATTACTTGTTCTAAAGTGTCAGAAGTACCACATTGTGTAATTGATAAAAACTCAATCACCCCGCTAATACTATTACAATTGTAATTTCTTGTTTCTACTAATTGAATGTTTTTGACAGATTCAAATCGATCAAAGAATTTAGACTGGCAAAAGAGGTTCGACATTATTCAAGGGGTTGCTGAAGGGCTGGCTTATCTCCACGAGGAATCTGAAATTAGAATCATCCACAGGGACATCAAAGCAAGCAACATTCTATTAGATGAAAAGCTCAAGCCCAAGATAACAGATTTTGGACTGGCTAGATCATTTGGAGAAGATCAAACTCATCTTAGCACCGGAATAGTAGGAACATTGTAAGAATGATATCAGTAGCCTTTTGACCTCTGCAACTTATAGGCTGTAATTAGAATCTTAGATTGGTCTAGTCATACTCTCAGTTTCTAGTACTTTTTCAGTGAAACGTTTTACTTTCTTTTTTTCTAACCTTGAAATAGAAAGTTTAATTATTTGCATTGTTTGATGATATCGAAGCTTTGTTTAAAATTTTTAACCCATCTCGGTTCAAGCGTGCATTTGAATGCACCTTAAGTTGCAGAATGGATGGTGACTTGTTCCACTATTTATTTGAGTAGCATGGAAATTTGAAACCAAATGCTAACCTGTTTGCTTGCCAGAAATAATTATTGCTTGTGATTGTTGTCGATGTTTATTTATGGTGGATTCTTTTTCTCTTTTTTTTTCATTTTTTTTAATAAGAAAAAAGGTTCCATAGTCTACCTACTGGCACATCCAATGCCTATCTGCTCAAAATGCACAATGGGACGATTAACCATTATTTCTGCCAAAACTTCCACCAGTTGCAATTTCTAAGATCTCTTTTCCTTGTTGATCATTTTCCGTCTTTGCAGTTCCAATATAGTACTTGACATTTAACTAAAGGAATTCATTGCAGAGGCTATATGGCTCCAGAGTATGTTGTCCATGGTCATCTGACAGAGAAAGCTGATGTATACAGCTTTGGAGTATTGATTCTTGAAATTATGACAGGACAAAGATGCAGTAGTGGAGTAGGATCTCATGCAGGACAATCTTTCTTAGCAAAGGTTCGTGTTTCTTACTGAAGTGTGTTTACTGGCAGGTCATTTTTCTACTTGTAGCATGAGTACATTACCCACCTAACCATGGTGCGATCATGGAAAATTAACTCATTCTTATGTAGGTAAGAGTGCATTTCATGCAGCCCGCTTTGCTAATATTATGAATGTGTTTTGGCAGATTGGATTCTAACAAAATCCTCCCTATTTAGGGGCCGTACAGAAATCACATTGGTCGGGTACTCTTTTTTCTGTGTGGCTAATAGTTGGACGCCGGAAACAATATCCTGCCAAGTGTGATGTTGGCAGGATATTCCTCCCCCAACACACCCCCCCCCCCCCCCCCCCCCCCCCCCCCCCCCCTCCCCCCGGCACACACAATGAGAACTAATCCATTCATGATGAATGGAATGGCATCTTTTTTGCCAAAATATTCAATCGCTGCATGGATTTCAACCAGTCACACCTCAGTTGACATTTTGTTTGACCTTTCCCATTATATTTTAGCATTAACTTTCTATGGGATCATGGTTATAGTAGTAGTGCATAAAAGTCAGTTATTTGGGAGTCATTGATGTCTTCTTTCATCTGAATTGAAGTGTGGTGTGTCAGCTAAATCAGAACTTATTTTGCTTCATACTCAATTCTTTCCACGTCAGTCAGTTGTAGTCATGGAAGCAGCAGCAGCACCATTTTGTTAAACTTATAATATCTGTGCTCTTTCAATCTTAAGCAAGAGGGATGATCCAAAGCCTTGAACGTTTACACTTAGCAGTGTGAAGGTATCCTGTATGATTCTGGGGCCCTATTTAGATAGGTAAACAGTTGGAAAAAGGCAAAACTGTGGGTACCTGAGGATTCCTTTTGCATGCTCTTGACATAGGTTGTCCAACCAATTTCACAATGAAGAATCCTTGTAAATCAATGTGGGTTCCAGCTTTTAACTGAAACTAGAACCAATGACGACCTATATGAAAATTTGTGTTTTGCCTTTTTCTTTATATATATTGACACACACATGGCTGGGTGCCAAGAAATGGGACTGGTTACTTTGTGGGAGGGTTGGGGGTGAGGCTTGGAGGGATTGGTTTCAGATGGATGATCAGGTGGGCCCCCCCATGGGGTGTGCACCAAAATGAGGTGTGCACTTGATTTTATATATATATACAGAGGGAGAGAGAGAGAGAGAGAGAGAGAGAGAGAGAGAGAGAGAGAGAGAGAGAGAGAGAGAGGATTTTAGTAGAAAATGCACTTAGACTTGTTAAAGACCAAAAAGTCTTCAAATTTCATTATTGACCAAAAATGCCCTGAACGGTGATATCCCGCTCTTCTTGTTGTTGTTGTTTTGCTGAGCGGTGGTATCTCAGCTCACCTGTATGAGCGGGGATATCGCCACTCATTTCTTCTACTTCATCTGTATACACAAGCAAGGATATCCTTTTTCGGGCCTTTTTTTTTATCAATGTTAAAGTTTGAGGACCCTTTTGGTCTGCACAAAGTCTGAGGAGATTTTTCCACTAAAATCCTCATATATAC
The DNA here is from genome assembly GCA_037013555.1 of Sextonia rubra. NCBI lineage: Eukaryota > Viridiplantae > Streptophyta > Magnoliopsida > Laurales > Lauraceae > Sextonia > Sextonia rubra. The sequence goes on along the minus strand of JASUAD010000007.1, from coordinate 7,155,416 downwards.
ATACACACATATACATACATCCAAACACACACTTGCACCAATCAACAGTCATCTCCCAATTATTAATTTATTACATCATAATTAATAATATTCAATTCATCCTTGTGCAGATATGGAGTCACTACAAGGCTAATACAATAGAGAGGCTGATAGATAGTAGCTTTTATGAAGAAAGGCTGAATGGTGAGGTCAGGCACGTGGTACATTTGGGACTTTTGTGTACACAAGCAACTCCTAGCTGCCGCCCAACCATGGTGAAGGTGGTGGAACTCCTGAGAAGTAACAGGGATGAGAGGGAAGTTCTCCCAACCGAACCTCCATTTTTGGATGTCATGATTGCAGGGTGCAACGAAGAAGGCGAAGGTTGTCATCTATTATTAAGCACTACTCCTTCAGGATTCTCAGGATCATCAGAGTGTCAGATGCATGGAAGATGAATTCTGGGGAGAAGATCCTGCTTCAGCAGGATTGATCCAATGTGAAGGCCAGACCATAATAATTGATATAGTATGTACAAAATCCTTTTAACTGCATAGTGGTTCCCATGCTTCTCCTGGGAAACAAGCAACCAAAAGTTCAAAACAGAAATTTATACAACATGACTGAACACACTCGGAAGATAAGAAAGCCAAAAACATCACAGCATCTTCAGGCTCCCTATCCCCAAGGCTGCTGCTGATGCATCTCCTGTAGCTTGTTTGGGTGTCTTGTATCTCCCAGCATTCTGGCAATGCAAGAAGCAAGACACCCAAACACGCTACATAAGATACATCAGCATCAGCCTTTCGGATAGGGAGTATGAAGATGCTATGATTTCTTCTTCTTATTCTACTGTTGTTGTTGTTAATTTTATTATTATTATGGATTTGTGTCTTTTAAGTGTGTTCAGTTGGATTGTAAACTTTTAGTTGCTTTTTTAGTGAGATTCTCACTCACAAAGGGAAGGAAAAGAAAGAAATGGGCTGCATTATCTCTGTGATCAAGTCAGTAAACCATATTTGATTCAAAAAGTGTTAATTGCACAATTGCTTGATAAACTGTTCTGATTATCTGTCACTGAGAGGCAGCCATGAGCAGTTCATGGTGGGCTGTCTGCCATTATAAAGGAATCTGTATTGTAATATGTTCTGAGGTCTTTACATTTATTCACTCTTTCCATCCAAACTTTGGCCCTGCTGTGTATTGTTGATCTCTTCAGTTTGTTATAGGTATTGTAACAGACCAATTGATCCTCTCGGATCACTGTTTTATGGCCTGGGGGACAGAGGCAGTCTGTGTTGTTGATTGCTTGGGATGTTACCTTGTAGAAATAGAAGAAAATACACTCTAGGTTGAAGTTCCTGCTTGTCCAAGGTACTAGCTCGTGAAGGAGTTGTAGGTTGTTGCCATTGTTCTTTCAAAATCGTAGATTTCTTAAATAAAAATGGAGGGAGTTGTGACCAGAAAACTGTGAAGGGCGCATAGTCCAATTTGGAGAGAGAATCAGCTATCTTGCTATGAACTGCTTGAAGTATTTGATTATCCATAGAACAAAGCGGGTCAGGGCTCTGATTGTCATTTTTCATGATATCATAAAATCCCATGAAAGGATGAGTATCTTTGAACAGATGTTACTAAAATCAGGCAGTCACCATCAACTTGGATTTTCCTAATGCTTAGGCTGTGACAAATTTGCAGGCCTTTTTTGTTATGATTTTAGCTGATCCTCAACGGGGTGTTCCGTCATTATGCCATTGTTAAACGCTGCTACTATAATCCCTTGATGGTTTAATGATGATCCCTCCTAATCCTACTATTTGAGTGAAGAGGTTTAGGGATCCATCAAAGTTGAGTTTAAAGAAACCTTCTAAAGGTTTTATGGAAGCAATGCAATGATGCATGCCTTAGATGCCACTCACATGGGGCTATAATTGGTTTTCTTTTTTTACAGAACTGATCCCCAAGGTGCTAGTTTATCTCTCAGCAACAGGTTATACCAAACTTTTCCATGCAAAGAATTGAAGTTTGTGGGACACAGAGTTCCCACAATAACCATCAGGGAAATGTGAGCCCATTCCAGGTTCAGAACCACAACATTGAATATCAATCTCTCCAACAGAAATCCCAAGGATTTGTTTTGGATAGTTCCTGGTTCCTAGAGAGAATTAGGCGCTTTTCCATTTTAACACATTTAAAATGGTTAGCTGCAGAAAAAAAAAATCTAAATGTCTCATTTTAACAAAACTCTTTATGATGTGTTTATCACTGAGAATAATTTGCCTCTATAGTACAGTGCATCATTAATCTAATCTAATTCTAATTATGGTTAACTCATCCTTTTAATAACTCAACTTTTGATCCCCTATTACTCACCAGCCCGCTCCTATTACAGGCGGTTTGGTATTGCCTTTCTAAGGTTCAGCGAGGAAATGGATTCGCATATTTTGACCCAAGTCAAGGATGGTATCGGGGATGGGTTTGTTATTGCAAATCATAAACCCGTCAGGAGTTGAGTCAGGTGCGAGACATGATAGGTGAGAGTCAGGGTGAGTTTGGGCTTAGCCAAATCAATAATAAAACCAAACCCATTCCCATCCCAAGTGCTGCTGCATCAAGTTTTAGATTAGTATAGTTCATTCAAACATTAATGACTTTTTGCGCAACAGGTTTCTCTGGCATTAAATTTCCATCCATCATATTTTGCGAAAAGATTTTCTCTTCTACCTCTTGGATCTTAGATTTGTTTTCACACAGATTTCGAAAGACGCTTTCACCTTAGGAAATGGAAAGTATAGAAATTCATAAAAAGGAAAATTTTTCTCCCTTGGAAACCCTATTCATATTTTACAGAAAAAATGTTTTGTACAAGCATACGCTAATATATTATTTAATTTCCATAGTTATTTTATTTTCTGCAGAAAATAGGAAACAAAGATATTATTTTCTAAAATTTTGAGTAGTTTCTATTGATTATGACAATGCTGCAGTTAAAACACTTTTATTTTCTGCAATTAATGTATTTCTGCCTCTTTTGTAAGATTGCAGAAAATTAATTTCATACTAATTGACGAAATTAGCTTTTTGCAAAAATTATGAAAATACCTTCTTTACAAAAAGTGAAATTCATGAAAAGCATTAAAAATGCTCTTCACAAACCTAACCTAGAGTGGTTTCCACATACATGCCCCAAATATAATTTGAAAATCTTTTGATGTTCTAAGAGTACTTTGTTTTTACAAAACTCTAGCAAGGAAAATAATTGTTTTTTTTATTTTTAAAATGCTGATATTTGTGCCACCCTCTCCATTGATCTTTGAACATTGACTTTGTTTGAATTTTGACCTTTGAACCTTGACTCCATCTATCCAATCCAACATCAAACTCTCTCTCTCTCTCTCTCTCTCTCTCTCTCTCTCTCTCTCTACAAAAAAGTGGGGAAAAACCCATAACATCTTCTTCATTTGGTTGTAGATGCCAAAGCCACAAAGAAGCAAACACAAGTTAGCTACCAAAAGCCCATAAAAGACCCAAATTAGTTAACCCAAAGTCAACATCCTATGAAATTAATGGAAAAGGTTTAATGGAACAACCTTTATTTAACTTAACAAGGTCAACATTAACTGATAAACTAATCATATGGAAACCAAAACTGCACACTTCACACCAGATCTAATTTTGAATTCTGTTGATCGTATTATAATCTCTCAACTCATTTTTTTCTCAATCAGACAAGAGAAAAAGTGTCTGTTATGTGTTTAGTCTACCATCCTACGCGTTCCATGCAGGGAATTCATCATGTGGGCCCAAATCTGGATGGACGATGCTAATAAGAAATTGATTTTGATGACATCTTTTATTCAATAACAGATTGTCATGTACTCTTTCGATCCCATCATCCACATCATCATCATCATCAGCATTATTATTATTTATTATTATTATGATCATTGTTATATTATCACTTGATGGTGAACTTTCTACCTTCTCCTTTGCCACTTATATATTCTTTTATTAATCCTCTTTCTATGTTTTAATGTCACAAATCCTCCAATTATTGGCTTCTTTCTCATTCTAAACTACTAAGAGTAGGTCAGGCTTTCTGTTTCTTTCCTTTTGTATCCTCTCTCGAGGACTATTCTGTTGGAGAATGGTACAAAAGATTATATAAAGGTATTTGGTGGAAGCCCCCCAATTTGACGTTTGTGGGACCCTGCCTCTACAGGGGACATTGATGATTTCAACTGCTGATTTAATGAGCCACTCCATCATCAATGGCCCAATATTCCACTAATTTGAGTTATTTTTGTGCCATCATTGACCACAAAACAAATAGGAATCTTAGAGCGTATTTGGTTACATAAAATACATAAAAATTTGACTCATAAGTGGTTAAAAACAAATATCATAGGTGAATATATAAAAATAACCATCAAAGAGCCTCCCCTTTAATGGAAAGTAAATAAGAGAAGATAAAAAATAAATAATGAGTGATTACCCAGTAATTCAAATCCGAAGATTGCTATCTTATATCATTTGCCTGTTGCTTTTGTGTATTCACACTCGCCTCTTTAATGGTCTTTTTGTGGGCCTCATTTCACCATTACTTCTTAATTCATATGTTTTCCTTTCAATATATATATATATATATATAAAGACTACTATGCATATGCTCTTCACACTACGGTAAGGGACAATTCTTTTTTTAGACATAACAAAGTTAAGAAGGTGTCATGAGATGTGATGATTTTGTCTTCTTGCACATTAATACTTTTTAAAAGAAAAAGTATCTTTTACTATAGTAAGAGGAACATATGCATAATAATTTCGTCATATATATAGAAAAGATTATTATGCATTCATTTTTCACTTTGCGGTGAGAGACCGTTTTCTTTTTAAACAAAGCAAGGTCAAAAAGGTGTTATGAGGGTGATGATTTTGTCTTCTTGTGCATTAATACTTTCCATACATGAAAGTGTCCTTTACCATAAGATGAGAAATAGATGCATAGCAGTTTTATTCTATATATATATTCTAACTAAAAACAAAACTACTATGCATCCATCCCTTATATTGCAGTAAAGGACACTTTTATTTTTTAAAAATATTAATGTGTAAACAAATAAAATCATCACATATCATAATACTTTTCCAATCTCATTAAATTCAAAAAGAAAATTACCCCTTCGCGCAAGTTAAAAAATGTAGATATATATAGGAGTCTTTCTCTCTAACTAATACCCCTTTAGAAAAGAGCATTTTTGCCCCTATTCTTTCATCCAACATAGGCCACAACACGCGCCCGTTTTACCACTCTCTACGTTGTTAACCAAAATTAAGCCTGGAAAGGAATCTTCTACAAAAGCTAAAAATGATAGACCTCATGTAGTTGGGCACACTCATTCCATTGAGGTCACAGTTGGCCCACAACTGCTGACAAGGCTGAAGGCTCAATCCTAGCTACTGAGAGGAACTAGGAACGCATGAAAGATGGGCATTTCATAAATGCAGCTCATTAAAAAGCTTTTCAGTTTTCACAAAAAGTGCCACATGTAGATTCCTAACTGGATGGACTGAAAGAGGCGTGAAAGGATGAAAAATACTCGGCTCTGCCATATAGTCTTGCGCATGGGTAACGCCACAAAATTGCATGGCGTTTTTCACAAAAAAAAAAAAAATTCTTTTTTTAAGCCTATAAAATTTTTATACATATTATCTAATTTTTTAAAATTAATTATCTCCTATTCTATTACTTTACGCTCATGAGGTGGCAAATTTTCATTATATATATCGAAAGAAATAAAAATTTTTCTTTTTTAATAAAGAGTTTTTGAGAATTTCTTTCTATTATAATAATAATAATAATAATAATAATGCTATGTACTTCATGTTCCTCCAAATTTGGCAGTTGGCCATCTACAATTGGGCCTACTGGTTAAATATTTCTGTCTTCAAATATCAACGAATATGTTACATATATAGAACTGGTGAGATGAGATTTAAGGTCGAAATCTATAATAAGGGCTGGTGCAAAATGGGTTCGGTTCTATGGCTCACAGTCAAATTTAAGATGGAGGTCCCACAAACTAACACACCAGGCAGTCTCATTGAGTATTGAGCTTTTTCAGCAGACCTGAAACGAGTGATGTAAGAGCAAAAGATAAGAAACTCGTTTGTTTCATTTTATTGGGGAGAAGGCTAATTAGTAGGTGTTGCTAAATCTCCGAAGAACATGGCCATGTGGGGGCAGCGCACACAAATGCATGGGTGAAGAAATTGCGCACCATGAATTCTAAATACTAAATCGCTGATCCACAGTCTTCCAATGTATTGGAGTTTCTTTGTTTTTCTAAACCTCAGCTAAGCGGGTTGGGGGTCATCTAGAGAATCGTATATATGAGGAGAAAAACCTGCCAACATGGCGAGAGAACTCGGACATGAAACAAGAGACAAACTTACAAATGCAACAAGAGGAAGACTCACACATTCAAAGAGAGTGGGAAAGCCAATGTCGAACCTGGACTGCTACCTAGTGAAAATTGATGTGTCTTACCAATCAAGTAGGACACCATTCTCCCAATGTATTGGAGTTGAGTGCGACACATTTTACTCTTTGAGTTGGGTCCATTGCTTGATGGTATACAAAACTCAAGGTTCCTTCCTTTGGGCTCTGTGCCTTCTGAGAGTTGGGGCCATTGTATTTTTTGGGCTTTTGTTTTACATTATGAGATTGTGCTTGATCAATCTAATGGAGGACCCATCTCTATGCTTGATCAATCTAATGGAGGACCCATTTCTAACTCAAGTGGAATATGGCCCACCATCAACCTTTGGGGAGAGCAAACATTGAGCCATTCGGATTTGATGAGGTGGGCTCCAGTAGGGTGAACACAAAGAAATTTCCCTGGTCCTTCACACATGAGCCCAATCAAAATGCAGATTTTCTACCCTGACTGCAAATTGCATTGAGTTGGTTTGACTCTGGGTAGGTTAGGGATCACTACTATAATTTTTTTTTTAACTCTGGGTATGCAATTTCTTCTTGCATGTGCGGGTTCGTTCTTACTTTTGTGGGTTTTTTTTCTACATGTGTAAGATTCTTTCCCAAATAAGTAGCTTTCTTTCCGTGTATATGTGCTTTCTGTTTGGTCTCAAGCCCCTTAGTTGGGTTAACAAAAAAAGAAAAAATTTCATACCATATAAATACACGAAAGTGTCCATGTAAGTTGAGCATTCCACCAAATGCAACTACGGGAAATGCCCAATCAAAGTATCAAACCCAAATATTATGCACGTTTCAAATCTGGGCTTGAGCTTGGCCAAATGCCCGAACGAGCCTAAATCGATTTTCGCTTTTAATTGGTCAGGCCAACTAAGTTTGGATTTGGTCCAGCCAAAGTAGCACCCAAACTTCTTCATTTTGGAAAAAATAATGATAATGTTTGGTTCCAAGATACATGCATATATATTGTGGGGCTTCAACAGGAATGTTATTTGGGTTCTTTTGGTATGCATAGTCTTTTCCTTACTATATTAAATATTGTAACAAAATTATTTCCATCATTTGTAGAAAGATTTAAAATTTCAAAAGATTCTCTATAATTAGAGGGCGTAGTTGTGAAATTAATCAAACTGTTACAAAACTAAAGGAGAACCAGAGATAAAGAAGAATAAAGAGGAGGGCGAGAGGTTCTTATTAACGAGATGTGTGTGTACATTATAAGGGGAGAGGGAGGTCTTATTTATAGAACAAGATTGTTTCCTCCCCAAGCAATTTAATAGGGAAAGACTTAACTCCTAAGTAATCTTCCTTATCTCATGTGGTTCCCAATGTGGGTATCCACCTATGATGATATATATTGTAATACTCTCCCTTGTATGACCACCATTCAATGACAATTGCCTCATTAAAACCTTGTAAAGGAAAAACCCAGTGGGAGAAAAACCAAAGCGAAGGAAAAAGAGTACAACATTCTACAGGATTATTGACTTGGTGTTGGACGTGCATAATGCTGCCTCGTTAAAACCTTAACTAGGAAAACTCAGTGGAATAAAACCTAAAGAAGGAAAAAAAAGTACAGTACACAGATGTTCTGAGTAGCATATTTCAGGATGCCTCCCCCTGATTGACTACTCCCCTGATGATAACAACCTTTCACATAGCTAGGCATTTCAATCTTGAATACAAGTTTCGAGAATACTGATTTTGGCAAAAACGTCGTAAACTGATTAGCCAGGTTATTGCTTGAACGAATTTCCTTGACTTCAATCTTGCTATTCTTCTGAAGCTCATGAGTGAAGAAGAACTTTGGTGTAATGTGCTTCGTCTTGTCATCTTTAATGTATCATTCTTTAATCTGTTGAAGACATGCCCCATTGTCTTCACAAATAATGCTCGGGGGTACCTGTACTAAGAAGCAATTGACAAGAACTACATATATGCTGAGTTAAATATTTTAGTCACACACATTCCCTAATGGCTTTATAGAGGGCTAAAATCTCAGCATCGTTAGAATAAATAACTACCAAAGTCTATTTAGTTAAATACCAAAAAATGATGGCATTGCTATTAAGAAACATACAACATGTCTATGATCGACCCTTATGAGGATCAGGGATATATCTTGAATTTGCATATCCTATAAAATTATAATCTTTACAACTATAAGAATAAGACAGACATAAATATAATAGCATTTGTTTAATACCAATCCAAAGCCTTGGTGCAAAACTATATATGGGAAGCATATTTATAAAGAATGAAAAATCTCATTAGAGCTTCTCTTGATCTGCGGATCGAGATAAAATAGTCGATAGTTTTCTCAAGCTCTTCTGGAGTTTCGATTAGATTTATAAACTTCTACTATTATAAATCCATTTAAGGATTTTATAAAGATACATGAGCAAATGTGATTATTTTCATACCCTTTCTTAGATAAATATTCATTAAGACGATTAATGTAACATATTCTTCTGGAATGTTTCAGGTTGTACAATGAATATCTTACTTCTATTGAGTACGTACTCTCTGACTTTGCTTCAGGCAAAGCAAATCCTTATGGGATTTTCATATATATGTCTGTGTATATTTTCAATCCCAAGTTTCTGCAGGAAACCTTGTATCACAAGTTTTGCCTTTTATCAAGTAATTTCATTTATTTTCCTTACAAACACTCATTTGTAACCTATAGGGTTAACACCTTTTAGGGTTTGTACTATAGGTCCAGATACACCACGTCTATTGAGAGACTATAATTCCTTAATAGCATCTCTCTATTTTGGCCAATATGTTATTTGTCGACATTCATTTGTAGAACGTGGTTCCGTATCCCAATCATCATTCTCATTTTTCCTTGATATTTGAGTAGCTATCGCATATGCAAATGCATCATCGATGATAATTTCATTTCTATCCTATTTTTCTCTTGCATAATTATGAAGTATAGAGATCTCTTTATTTATTAGGTATCCATTGCCTCTTCAGGAGCTTTCAGAGTCTCTTCTGGGACATTAATTTCTTCAGGAATTTTAGAGAGAGTGGATTTTGTCACAAACTCTTCGGGAGTATACCTCTTCTGGAGTATGATTGGGATATGATTGCTCATTTCTCCTCTTCTGTGGGGAGCTGAGTCCTTGAAACCTATAAGTTTACCACGTTTCTGGCGTGTATAGATTCATTTGCTGCCATATTTGGACTTTGTATCTTACAGGGACACTAATTCATGCTTCTGTATTCATAGCCGATACATGTGACCTTGTCACTTTTGCTGCATCATGAAAAGCATCAGGGAATTCGTTTGTAATTAAGTGCACAATTCTCCGTACGTCATTCTTACATTGTGAAGTACATAGATTTAAATGAGACAGAGTGACAATATTCCACGTTAATTCTCGTTGTTCTTCAGGAAAGGGTTGTTCTACAGGAACAAGGTGTTCTTCAGGAACTCTCTTATCTCTCCCAAACGGCGAGAAGATTGTCTCATCAAGATAACAATCAGCATATGCCACATTAATCGAATGTGATTCGATATTGGAGATTGTCCTGTAATATAGCCCCGAGATCTAATGAGAATGCACTTAGCTTTTCTAGTATCAGCTTCTGGCTGTCAATACCAATAACGATGTACAAATATTTGTTTGTTACCTTATAGTGTCTATATGTGGTACCCAGTTATCCTGATGTATATAATTTAAGCAAGTTTCATCAGAAATTGTTAAAATAATAATAATAATAATAATGATGATGATGATGCATCCTTAATGTATATTTGGGTACCATTTGGTAACATTATTGGACTCTTCTGGAGCATTCAAGTATTTGTATCGATCTAGCTATGATCGATGCCGTGCACGAATTAAACACTAACTTTGAGAAAAACTTTTGGTTTTTTTTCAATACAGTGTGTTTTGTTACACTGTCTACCGTACAAATATTATCTTCAGTTTCATGTTTTCCATGAGCCGTACAGCAAGTAGTAATAAACTAACATAACTATTCAGTTGCATGACAAAAATAAAATTAAGAACAGCTAAACAAGTCAGCATTCAAAGCAAATATAATATATAAACAATACGGGGGATAAAAGAATAAGTCCTAGTATTCAACAAAATATCTAAGAACTGAACTCAATGTTTAAACTTATAAAAGTAGTTGTAGGTCTTCTAGACCATGCTTGGTGGTTTGCCCAATTTCTAAACAAAATGCCTTCTTAATCACCTCTCCTAGGGTGGTTGTTTACATCTGAATTGGAGAACATATTATATCTACCTCTTTTGGAGGGATTTTGATTGACTAATCTGGCATTTATTTCAAGCATTGGGTGTATGACCATTTGCTGGTGATCATACCTGTCTAACGGGGATATAATGGCACAGAAAATAAGAGCATATGTCATATTCACCAGGGATATCTTATGTCTGACCTCGATAGCATTTCCAAGCCTTGACGAATCAGAACTTCTAGTTCTGTCAAGACTTCAGGCTAGAGATAGAACTTTAGGTTCTTAGAACTGCTAGTTCTATCAAAGCTTCAAGTTTGAATCAAAACTTCTGGTTCTGTCAAAAGTTTAAGTCTGATTTCATAGCCTTCGTATTGATCTACACTACTTTGAATGATTAGAAATCAAAGCTCCAAGTTTGATTACGAATATGAATCTTCAGGTTCATATTCTAAATCTTAAAACTTCTAGTTCCAGATAATTTATGGATCTTCGGGTCCGCGTTATTCAGTTGATATAGAACTTCAGGTTCTATGAGGACTTTGAGTTTGATATTATGGCCTATTGGTTTTATTTTTGGATTTAAAATCAAACTTTAGGTTTGAGTAGGAATATGAATTTTCGAGTATATATTGTGGATCTGAAGACTTCTGCTTTCAGAGTAAAATAACCAACGGATCTTTTGGTCCGAATTCAAAAGAACTTTTGATTCATAAACTAAAATAATTTACGAAACTTCGAGTCCGGGTTATTGATTCTATATAGAACGTTTAGTTCTAAATATCGTATGGAACTTCATATTCCAATTACTGGTATAGAACTTCTGGTTCTATTTAAGATTTATAATTTTCAGTTTTATCATGATCTCTGTTTTATAAGAAATAATAAATTATTTATCACTTGAATTAAAATTATAAATACTTGCAGATCTAAAAAGAATAAAGATAAATGCAGGTGTATAATTATCAAATTAATAAAAGATCATAAAATAATGAGAAATTACTTAACCTTTGAATCGTCCTCCTTTTAGTGCCAATGTGTAGATCTACTTGTGAGCTTTCCGTAGGTGCAAACGGATCTCCGATCAAATGTCGGATGATCAAGATATCACAAAAACAAGTTTTTGCCATCGATCTGGTCAAATCTGCCTTTGACCATACGACTCACTGACGTCAGCACTGCTCCTTAAGTTGGACTGCTGCAAACGGGTTCAAGTCGACATGACTCGACCTGAACTACACTTGCTTGAACTGCTAGGCTCTGCAAAACGGGTCAGGTTTGAATTAACCCGAACTCAACCTAGACTTGCTATTCTGGGCTCATGCACCATGGGTCAGGTGGAAATGACCCAATCCCAACCTAGAACGAACCTAGGTTTAATAAAACCCAAGCGTTCTTCTTCCTCACTAGTTCTAAACCAGAGGCAAGGCCCTTCCTTCCTCGGCGATGGTTTTTGGGGGCGAAAGTCGATGCACCGAAAATCACGATGACAGCAGCAGGCGGCCATGAGAGATTCCCGCAACGGCCCCTAAATGAAGGCTGGAATTCAGGTGAAGCTCCTCCCTTATCCCTAAACTCTCTCAGAGGCCCTCCCTACCTATAGTGATACCCATCGCGATCCCCACCTCTGAACCACGGCAGATCACCTTCAAAGCGAGGAGGCCCTCGAGGGTGGTCGCCATCAGGGCCGCCGCCCATGGGCTTGCCGGGAGGCCTGAGGGATTTCTTGAGGGTGGCTGGGACAATCTCAGAGGGAAGATTGAGATAAGTGCGGAGGAACTCGATGCTGTCGTTGGTTAGATGCCAGTAGTAATGCATCCAGCCAAAGCTCTCATAAGCGTACCCTTTCGATTTGAAGCTCTGTATCAGGTTTATCACTTGCAGATTTGGCACATCGATTTCTGGGTGCTTTGCGAGATTGTGGTCCTTCGCATAGCAAAACCCATTCTTGGAAGAGGTATTTGGAGATCTCCTTGCGGCTCTTCTCTGGAATGATCATGATTGGTTGATGCAGAGAGGAGGTTTCTTTCTTTCTTTTCCAGCTTTGATCCTTTGCTCTCTCTCTTCTCTTCCCTTCTCTTCGCTTTTATTTTCGGTAGAAAGAAACCAAACAAGGAACAATGGTTTACCAAAGAGTATCGTGATCTCCGGCTCCACTCGTTGTGCACATCGTGTTGATAACGTGTTATAAAATTAAAGGAGAACCAGAGATAAAAAAGAATAGAGAGGAGGGAGAAAGGTTCTTATTAATGAGATGTGTGTGTACATCAGAAGGGGAGAAGGAGGTCTTATTTATAGAACAAGATTGCTTCCTCCCCAAGCAACTTAATAGGGAGAGACTTAAACCCTAAGTAATCTTCCTTATCCCATGTGGGTCCCAATGTGGGCCCCAACGTGGGCATCCACCTACGATGATACATATTGTAACACAAACCTCTAGTTTTCCTCAATCAATCTAATATTTATTGGACAAAGTGAGCAATCACAGTACTATCATGATGACATACTATAAGCAAAAAGAGTACTAATATCATTGTTTTGTTTTATAGTGGATTTCTGAATTTAGGGTTTAGGGTTTAAAAGCCAATGCCCTTGCCCAAGGACTCTATGGTACCACAACGCCTTGGAAAGTTGACTATGATTTAAAATTTTTCGTAGTTTTCTATTTTTAAGAGAACGTACACCTTGCAGGGAGAGAGAAGCCGATTCAAATTGAAAGAAAATTCAGGAATCAAACCCTTCGTAGTTTATTAGAAAAATGCTATCCAACTAAGTGAGCTATCCATATGGTCCATAAAATGAAGGTATAAAAATTATGCGGTAAAAAACTATTGTTTCTGTTTTTTAGAAAAATAAAAGCTTCTAAAAGTTTTTCGGAAAATGGTAATATTTTTTACTGTGTCGTTATTCTGCTTCAAATTCAAAATAATCCAATATTGACCAAACTGTGAAAGGTGTCTGCTGAGGAGGAAAGGCAAGAGGACTTGGAGGGCTAGGGTTGGTCCAGGCTCTATTATCGAGTGCTTCGTTTCCTTGTCTGCGAAGTTTTGATGGGACATTATCTCGTCCCTCATCTACTTTGCTTGCCCATGCTTAAGACAAATAGATAACCAGTGACAAGGAAAGGTTGCACTGAAAGCAAGAAAAAATATGTAAGCCCTCCCCCTACAAATTCCAATAATAGGGAACCACTTGTCTGGGCTTACTTGGGTTCTTTTACTTGGGAATCTGAAGTAGAGGTAGGAAAGCCAAAACCCATGTTCTATCTGGGGAATTTAATTTGAACCAAAGTTGACAAAGAGCATCTTTTGCCTCAGGAAAATCAAAGACAGGTGTGTTTTCATATGGTTCCAATTTGATTGAAGAGATTGTTCACTTCCATCGGAAGAGCAGTTTGACATGGTGGGTGTAGTGGTTTTGATCTTCTGTTTTCTTCTTGTTTTCAATTTGGGTTAGGTTGCCTCTGGTTGAGGGAGGGGAGATTTTAATACTGGAGCTTGGATTCATCTCAAGTAATTGTGTCGATAATTGTGGAATGATTGGAATTACTGTCGGCGTTTAACATAATTTGATGGTGGCGTGGGGCCCGCCTCTTGCTATGATGACTGTTGGATCGAAACCACCTAATGGTCTAGACTCAAAAAAAAGCAGCAAGAGGCGTCTAACCTCATATAAAGAGATCCATCCCTAGGCATGTGAGGTAGTCTCACTTCCTAGTGCCAACAATCCTACTTTTAGCAAAAAAAATAGAAAGCAAATAATTTGCAAATTGGCTGCGCCTAAACCTATCAGGTCAGTCCACTACACTGGGCCTAAATATTAGGCCCAATAACTAAAAATGGGTTATTCTCTCACAACCGCGCTCCTTTATCGTTGAACCTATTTGGGCTGGATCAACCTCATTGGTCCAAATATCAAGCCCAAACCTAGCCTACTGATGCATGGTAGTTCCATTTTTCTTAAATTTGCTTGGTTGGATTGGCAAATCTAACCATGACTTACGACTAGAACAAGTATGAAAGCCATTTAGTCACTAGGCCAAAATCAACCCCAAGCCTATGCAAAACACTTTGTGCATGCGCGCGCGCGCCAGAGAGACAGAGAGAGCAATTGAGGATTACAGGTAAAATAATAAGAAAAAGCTAACCCTTAAAATATTAGTATAAAATAAATAATAGCCTATTGATGAAAAACAAGAAGAATGTAATAGTTTTCTACATCTGCAAGGAAGCACTCATAATATTTCATTGACACTTAATTGAAATTAGTTGACTAATCAGTAATAAACCCTGCCAGTATCACTGCATCTCTTGAAAGTCAATCCAAACTCAATATCATGGAATGAATTCTCACATTCTTTCCTGATTCCAGGTCACAGGCATGAATGAGAATAAACATCAAAATCAGAAAAGGACCACTCTCTAGAGCCCCACCTCTTGAGGTTTCCTTTGTCAGCAAATGGGCCTCCCTTTCTTCTGTCCTTTCAGCTAACCCAACTCACCATCTTTATCTCTCTCCACCTTCCCCATCTCCCAAGCTACCCACATGTGAGAAAACATGATAATTACCCATTGAAAAGCATTCCTTTCTCAATCTACAAAACCAAAAAAGAGAAGCAATTTTGATATCCATTTGGTAAAGTTTTATCACTTTGTATTGCCTTTTTACTCTTTCCCACAAACATACTAACTGCTCAGGCCTCCTACCACAAAACTATTTAAACTCCAAGCTTTCTGCATCTGAGTAGCTTTCAAATTTCAAACTCCTTTTCTCAGAAATCCTACTTTCTTGTTCAGCTAGCTCCATATTCAATTCACCTTATTCAATGCGGCTATCTCCTTGTGATTGGTTCGTATACGAAACTGACACCACGGAGTGCGGCATTGCGATTTTTCAACTTACAGTGGTTGAATTTTTCTTCTACTAATTAATATGAGCCATGAATTCTGAGACGTGGAGCTAGGATTGAAAAGTGCTTTTTGATGCTGTAAGTTTAACTTTCGAAGTCCCTTGTTTTGCTTCTACTACTGATATTGAACAAGAATTCAGAAATGGGCAGCATTCAAAAGTTCTACTTGATTCTGGTCCTATCAGTACTGGGTGCTATGCTTGCTGTTTCATTCAGTGATACTTCCATAGACTCTCACTGGCTTCTGAGGATCAAATCAGATTTCATAGATTCCGAAGGAGTTCTTGAAAACTGGTCTCTAGGAGCTGATATCTGCAGCTGGAATGGACTACGATGTTCCAAAGATTCGACCCATGTCGTGGGTCTGAACTTATCTGGGTGTGGACTATTTGGTTCCATATCACCAGATTTTGCACATCTTGATTCACTTCAAACACTGGATTTATCTTCAAATTCACTCACTGGGCCGATTCCTCCTGAGCTCGGAGTGCTTGAAAATCTGAAAGAGCTGCTTCTGTATTCGAATTCTCTCTCTGGTAAGATTCCTGCTCAAATTGGTCTCTTGAAAAAATTGAAGGTTCTGCGAATAGGCGATAACTTGTTATCAGGAGAAATCACACCATATATTGGGAACTGTTCTTCTTTGGAGATCTTGGGTCTTGCTTACTGCCAATTAAATGGTAGTCTCCCTACTGAAATTGGAAGCCTGAAGCATCTCAAAACATTGAATTTGCAGAATAACAGTCTCAGTGGCCTCATACCAAACACAATTGGCAACTGCAGAGAGCTCCAAATCCTCTCAGCAGCTGACAACATGTTAGAAGGCAAGATTCCATCTGAGATACAAAAGCTAGAGGCCTTGCAGATTCTGAACTTGGGGAACAACAGCCTCTCGGGACTCATCCCTATTGAGCTTGGCAGTTTACTTAATCTGAGATACTTGAGTTTGCTTGGAAATCGACTCATCGGAGAAATTCCTTCTGAACTAAATCAGTTGATCCAGTTGCAGACCCTCGACTTATCAAGCAACAACCTTTCAGGAAATATCATCATCTCAACTTCCCATCTTCAGAATCTTGAGTATCTAATCTTGTCAGAGAATTCCCTAGGAGGAGAAATTCCAACTGACATCTGCACCGGGAGTTCAAATCTTCATTACCTGAATCTTGGACTCAACAAGTTTTCTGGCGCAATCCCATTGAACCTACTGAACTGTTCGCTTCAAGCATTGGATCTTTCAAACAACAGCTTCAGTGGAGAAATCCCATTGGACATAGACAGACTCAAGACAATCCAGCATCTTCTACTTTACAACAACAGCTTCTCAGGGATACTCCCACGAGCAATCGGCAATTTA
Source organism: Sextonia rubra (assembly GCA_037013555.1). NCBI lineage: Eukaryota > Viridiplantae > Streptophyta > Magnoliopsida > Laurales > Lauraceae > Sextonia > Sextonia rubra. Next base: position 7,138,456 of record JASUAD010000007.1, on the reverse strand, counting down.
AGCAACTTGGAGACACTAGCACTGCACAATAACATCCTCACGGGTAGAATTCCATCAGAAATTGGCAGACTTCAAGCACTGAGTGTCTTCACACTCTATGAAAATCAGATGTCAGGTGAGATACCGCAGGAGCTAACAAACTGCTCCAACTTATCAGCTATCGACTTCTTCGGTAATCAATTTTCGGGGCCAATCCCAGCCACAATTGGCAAGCTAAAGCTTCTGAAACGGCTTCATCTGAGGCAGAATGATTTGTCCGGTCCAATCCCACCTAGCTTGGGCTACTGCAGGAAGCTACAAATCTTGGCCTTGGCTGACAACAGACTGTCTGGAACATTACCTCCAACCTTCAGGTTTCTGACTGAGTTGAGCATCATTACATTATACAACAACTCCTTTGAAGGTCCTCTCCCTGAATCTCTCTCCCTTCTGAAGAATCTCACGGTCATAAATTTCTCTCACAATAGGTTCAATGGAAGCATCTCTCCACTCACTGGTTCTAGCTCACTGATGAAATTGGATTTGACAAACAACAGTTTCTCAGGTGTTATCCCTTTGACTCTAACTAATTCAAGAAATCTGATCCGAATCCGACTTGGGCATAATCATCTCACTGGCATTATTCCTTCTCAATTAGGCCTACTAACAGAACTTGAATTCCTTGATCTATCATCCAATACCCTCACTGGTGAATTGGCACCTGAATTCTCAAACTTCAAGCAATTGGGTCATCTCCTTCTTACCGGAAACGGATTAACGGGTGTGATTCCATCATGGTTAGGGAGCTTACAGGCTCTCGGTGAGCTTGACTTGTCATCAAATAACTTCAATGGAACAGTGCCCCCAGAATTAGGAAGCAGTTCAGGTCTTCTTATGCTCTCTCTCCATGACAACAATCTCTCAGGTAGTATCCCAGCAGAGATAGGAAACCTTACTTCCTTGAACGTTTTTAACCTGCAGATGAACCGTATCTCTGGTCCAATTCCTTCCACGATTGGCAACTGTAGAAAGCTCTATGAACTTAGACTTTCGATGAATCTCCTAACGGGCGGAATACCATCTGAGCTAGGAAAACTCACTGAACTACAAGTAGTTCTAGACCTCAGCACAAATCTTTTGTCAGGCGAAATCCCATCATCTCTTGGGAGTCTCATTAAGTTGGAAAGATTGAATCTTTCATTCAATCAACTCCGAGGAAAAATACCACCATCACTAGGAGAGCTAACAAGCCTTCAGACCTTAAACCTCTCATACAACCATCTCCAAGGTCAGCTGCCCACAACTTTCTCAAAATTCCCACTCACCTCCTTCCTGAGTAATGAGGAACTCTGCGGGAAGCCACTGAATGCGTGCATTCAACCGTCGAATGACGAAAGAAAATGGCTGTCCAATGCAGCAGTAGCAGGGATCATGGTGGCAATTGTGTTTACTTCAACAGTTGTATGTTTGGTGTTGCTTTATATCATGCTTAGGATATGGTGCAACTGGAGGAGGGTCTCAGTTTCAAGCTCAGACAGTGGTGGATATGAAAAAAACAGAGAAGAGGAGAAATGGGTTAACAGAAATGAGGAGAAGAGAAATGATGAGTATTGGAAGATGGACACAATGGCTCTGTCTGCTTCATCACAGCAGCAGATAACCACAGAAACATGCTTTTGTCAGCTGAAAATAAAATTGGGTGGTGTGGAAAACACATTGGTATAGTATAAAAATCTTCAATGTATTTGAATGCATTAGCTTCTTTGGTTGTATTTTTCAGTTCTTTTCAAGGTTTTGTGAGAAGGATTTGGCTCAATTGTTTCAAATCTGCAGATAGATTTCAGCTTGCAAGGTTTTGCCAGTACACAGGGATCTGGCTTTGTCTTTTAGTGGATTTACAAACTACTAAATGGTTTGGTTGTGAGTGTAATGAAGGTGACCAGTCCTAGATGTGGGATCCACTTGGCTGGGTTGGGTCAGGTCAGGTATTGACCCCAAGCCCAGAAAAATTGAATGTAGTGGATTAACTAACATTCCCATAAACTGAAACCAAAGCCGAAACCCAATCATATTTAGAAATTCCCTATCCAAGTGCAATCCGGGTTGTGTTGGGTTGAGTTGGGCCGGTCGGGTAAGCAAAATTTTGGGTATGTTTGTTTCTCAAAGCATATAAACTTAAGAGGAATGTTATAGTTTGTATGTAGCAAGTATAAATACTACGTATTGTCCAATATGTATACATTTGTCTAAAGATAACTCAGGTGCCTAAGTCAAATTTGGGAGACAAAGCCCAAACCCAAACCTTGCCAGAATTTCAGCTGGTTCCAGGCCCAAGCCCAACATGAACCTTGTACAAACGGAACCCAAACTTCGCTTTTGGTCGGATCTGGCCTTGTGGGCTTAAGGTGGTAAATTGGGCTTTTTTGGACCCAACTCAAGAAAATGTGGTTACAAGTATTCGAATTGTGACAAAAAAGAATCAAGCAATCTCAACCATCACAGAGAAGTGTGAGGTCAGTATGACTGAAATCTTAAAATGGAAAGGAGACCGTCCATCAATTTCTACCGTGAGGGGAGATTTTCAAATAAAATCACGTTCTACAACTTATGGGACATCCAAATTACAAATACTAGAAAGCATCTTAGCCGAACTTTGGAGAACACTTTTCTTTCGGGAATGTTTGTCATTCTGAAAAGGAGATGTACTACTGAAGATAACTTTATAGTGTGTGGAGATAGACAGCGATCAATTTTCCGTCGGTTTCACACCTTACACCTATCGAATAAATTCATACATTTGTAGGTTGGTCTAATGGTCATAGTCCTACCTTATCTTGAGAATTCCTATTGTGGGACATCTGAAATCCGAGCACATCTGTGTATATCCACGGAAAAGAGGTTCTATGGAATGTTCCTCTTCTGCATGAGAAACTTTTTTGACCCCCTTCCCCCTCCAATAAGGAAGGCTTTCTTTTGTTTTTCCAATGAATCACGAAAAATTAGCTCATATTTTGCACCTTATCTCGCAGAAAAACAACATCACCAAACATTGGAAATTTCCACCGCAAAAAGGCGGCCAGAGAAATGTCATCCATAGTGGGATTCAGAAATTTGAAATTTAGGAAACTTTTTTTTATGAACCAACAGGTGACAATATGGAATTGTTGAATTTTGGAATCTTATTGATCAAATAGGCAATTCTAGGAGCACTTTTGCATCCATGCCATGGAAAACCTACCCCCGACCCCAGAATTTATTTTCTGAGGAATTGCCAAAAAAAAAAAAGCCCATTTTTGTGTTTTTCCACAAGGAAATAAGTAGGTGTGCTAAACATAAATTTTATTACTGCGTAGAAAAATTTTATGGAAAAAAAAAAACAGCTACACAAATGTGCCCTAAATATAAAGCAACAGTGACTGACATTGCTATAATATATTTCCAGCATATAAAAGTCTTATTTATTTATTTATTTTTTTTAGAAGTCTTATAAAAAATAAAAATAATAAAAAGTTGTATTAGAAGTCCCTTGGAATAAACGACCCTTTTTTGTGTCCCTTGAGACAAATGAAAAGAAGCCGTGAGGTTTCTTCCCTTTAATTCCACCAAAGCTGAAGAGTTCATTTTTACTACTCTTCTGTCAAATTGGGAATTATAGGGGTTTAAGAAAAACTTCTTTGCATCATGCGTACTGAAATAGTCTTGCCTTAGGTGAGCTGGGCCTGGGGTGAGAGTAGATCTCTCCCCCTCTCTCTTCCACGCACCATCAAGAGGACCGACGGTAGTGAATTTAAGGGGTTACACAAGTTCCTACAATGATATTTAAACATTAAAATGAAAGTAGACACCTATTCAATACATAGATGTAGACATTTCTACAAATCATACTATCCTAGTTAGTAGAATCAGCTACACCAAAAAAAAAAGAAGATAGAAATTAGAGATAAAGATGGATTTGGTAGTCATTTGATCGCAGGGAGAATCCAAGATCAAATTGGACTCAAACCTTTGAGGAGATCTCACAAGAACAGCTAACACTCAAGATGAAAATGACATGCTTTCATAAGTTGCCATCATTAGTCATTCTTGGTTGTGACCTGTGAGCGAGTTCCTTCTAACCCTGTCATACATGTGATTGGGTTAACCAACCCATCAAGCGAAGGTGGTGGGATCCCCTGCTCCATCACACCTTCTTGGTAGAAACATAAAGACACCATTCATTGATTGATGCTAAAGTTTTCAATATCTCCATTTTGGGGTTAATGAGATGCTATTGGATACATAATCATTCCACACATTCCAAATAATTTAGGCCAATTGCTATATATTTGCTTAAAAACAAATAGACCTTTGTTAGTGGTCATCGTCATCTACAAAGTCATGTCCCCATATAAAAAATCTTGAGTGACTTGGTTAAAGGAGGGAGACAAAAACACAAAGTTCTTCCATTGGATGACAACTGTCAGAAGTAGAGTAAGTTTTTTGGGGAAAATAAGAAGAGATGGTAGAACTCTAGAAAGTCCACTTGAAGTCAAGAATGAGATTGCTCATTTCTTTAAAGAGCTTTACAAAGGTGAGAGTGTGAAAAGGCCTAAACTTTATGGGCTTTCTTTTCCTAAGATACCGGACGATGTTCAGATTTGGTTGGAAAGGGAGTTCGAGGAGGATGAGGTGTTTAGGGCATTGGTGGAATGAGATGGGGATAAAGCCCTAGCCCAGATGGTTTTAACTTCTCCTTCATTAAAGTTGGGTGGGATTTTCTTAAGAAGGATTTCAGAGACATGCTTTCCAAGTTTCATAGAAGGGGCAGATTAAATAGAGAGTTCAATGTAACCATTTTAACTCTTATTCCAAAAATCTCAAATCCGGTGAACTTACACGATTATAGGCCTATTAGCCTTGTGGGATGCCCGTATAAGTTGTTGGCAAAGATTCTGGCGAGTTGTTTGAACAGTGCTCTTCTTCTCATTATTAGTCCTTTTCAAGGAGCATTTGTGGCAAACAGACAGATTCTTGATGGCATGCTGATTGCTAATGAACTCATTGATTCTAAGAAGAAGTCTAAAGTTGAGGGAGTTCTCATCAAAATTGATTTGGAAAAAGCTTATGATCATGTGGATTGGAACTTCGTGGATTACATGCTATATAGAGTTGGGTTTGGGAATACTTAGCGCACGTGGATGCAAGACTGTATTTCTTCCACATCTTTCTCTGTTATGGTAAATGGGTCTCCTTAAAAGTTATTTAATGCTTCCAGAGGCATAAAACAAGGGGATCCCCTCTCCCCTTGTTTATTTACTATAGTAGTGGAGGCCTTGAATATGCTTCTTATGAGAGCAAGAGAGGTGGGAGTGATTGAGGGATTTAAGGTCAACCAAAATGTGGAGGCAATCTCACACTTGCAGTTTGCAAATGACACCATTCTCTTTAGTTCGACATAGCGGGATAAGAATATGGCTCTTAAAAGAATTTTGATGCTCTGATGAGACCGCTCAATCTTTAGCAGCCATGATTCATTGTTAATCCGAAAGGCTTCCCATTTTGTATATTAGTCTACCTATAGGGGGGAAGCCTAGATCGAAGGCTTTATAGGATCTAGTCATTGACAAGTTTGAGAAGAAATTGTCTTTTTGGAAGAGACAATACTTATCATTGGGTGGGAGGATCACTCTTATCAGATCTTGTTTGTCAAATCTTCCAATTTGTTATATGTCTCTTTTCAAGATGCCTAATGTTGTGGTGGAGAGACTGGACTGTATTCGCAGAGACTTTTTATGGGAGGATCCAAGTGATAAAAAGAAGTTGCACTTATTAAAATGGATTGAGGTCATTAAACCTAAGAAAAGTGGGGCTTTGGGTCTTTGCTATTTAGAAAGCAGAAATGTGGCTCTTTTGGTTAAGTGGTGGTAGAAGTTCGAAGAAGAGAGGGAGGCTTTGTAAAGTAGGGTCATATCTGCCAAGTATGGACAGGACAAGTGGGGATGGTAGTCAAATCCAGGTTCCAGATACCGTAGATCGGGTGTATGGGCTCCTATTATGTCGATAGGGGATATTACAAGTAATACGGGAAATGTCTTGTCAAAAGGGGTGGGTTTTGTGGAGGGAGATGGGAGGGATGTTAGATTCTAGCTAGATGATTGGGTGGGGTTGGGCCTTCTTTATCAGTTATTTTCAAGAATCTTTAGAGTGGTGTCCATTAAGGAGTCTGTGGTCAATAATTGCTGCTAGGTTTTGGATGATTGTGTGGTCTGGAATGTGTCTTTTAGAAGGCGCCCTTGCCTGTCTGAGGAGATTCAATATGGAGATTTGTTGAGTCTTCTTTCTAACGTGTTTTCGTGTAAGGATTCTTAGATTTGGAAGCCTTTCACATTCGGAGAATTTTTAGTAAAAGCTTTTTACTCAGCCTTAGCAGGGATCCAATCTTATAGTGCCTCTTCTTCCCTTCTTTCGTTAGGGGTAGTTCCTCCCTGTGTGAAGGCTTTCTATTGGGTGGCAATTGTAGTAAAGATTTTTACAACAGACAATTTGAGAAGAAGAGAGTTGTTATCAATTTTAGACATTTGCGTGATATATCAAAAGGAGGCAAAAACAGTTAATCATCTTTTACTTCATTGCAACTTTGCAACCAGTGTTTGAGATCACTTCATTAGTAAATGTGGAATTGATTGGTGTTTTTCAAGGAAGATTGAGGAGGTGGCAGAGTTTTGGATGAGAGTTCTTTTTGTTGGATGTGGTCGTACTCTTTGGAGGTTGACCCCTTTTGCTATTTTTTAGTCCATTTGGAGTGAAAGAAATTATTTGATTACTTCAATTAACCTAAGGATAGCAAAGTGAGCTTTGATTAGAAAAGAATTCTCCAACCTCAATTTAAGTGATATTTTATATAATTGGGAGCTTGTATGGAGTGTAGCATGATTAAGGTAAAGAAATCTGTTTGTTGGTCTTCTTCCCCTATTAGAGTATTTAAATTCAATGTTGATGGTACTACTAGAGGCAAGCAAATGCCAGCTAGAATTATGATATTCTTCGTAATAGCAAGGGTGACGTCCTTTTTATGTTTTTAAACTATGTAGATGTTTGTGATTCTAACAAAGCTGAAGTATAACCTTTTTTGGAGGCCCTTCGATGCTTTTTGAAAAACATTTTTGGTGATTTTATTGTGGAAAGTAATTCTTTTAATACGATTGCTTGGACTTCTAAAAAAAAAAAAACCAACCCTTGGAAATTTCAATTCCTATTCAATGAAATCCGAACCTTGTCCACCAGCTTTAATGTTATATTTCATTATATTTCTAGATTGGCTAACCTCTATGGCTAATTCTTTAGCTAAGGAGGGGGTTGAAAGGTCTTCTCCTTGGAAAGGCATGATTATGCAAGTGTTTGGTAGTTTTTTTTGTATGTGTTGAGTGCGTAAGCGTCCAATACTCTTGTACCTTTTCTTCTTCTTTCGTTATAATGTCTCTGTTTAATGAATGTTTTTGTTACCGGTCAAAAAAAAAATTTGTACTTGGATTGAATCTTATGCTTCCATATCAAATTTCATCTCCAATGTGCTCCATGGCATTGCGGGTTTTAATTGATTTCACTAACATTTAGTCACTTGTTTCCTCTTTTAACAACGGGTATCCCAACGCCTGATGGGGATGTGGCTCCTCTGATCAACAATTTTATCAGATCACAAGGAATTAAGAAGATGCAAGTACCCAATGAGAGCAAGAGATTCATCTAACAAAATTTCAAATCATCAGGTATTATTAGTCCTTGGAGGTTGTTAACCATATATCATATACAGTGAAAGTCTATAATTCATGATTAGATTCGAACCCAGATAATTGCACGAGTAGAACCATCCAAGTCCAAACACAAAACGCATTCAAGCTTGGTTAGATTGTTTGAAGATTCGCCCCAGTTTGCAGAAGTCAAGGCCCAGCTACTACTAGTCCCTTGTGGGTCTATTTCAAGAGTTTACTTTGACCCAATCCGCTAAATCACATGTTTCGACCTTTTTTCTTGGATAAAAACCTACATAACTAGGCCCAGCGGCATTTAAACATGGTCAGAGCATGTTCAGTTATTTCTCTTGGCCGAGAGTTTACCCCTGCAAAGGCTCATTTTTCATTTCTTCTATGCCCAATTCATCTTAATTAGCCGTACTTTTGTCCTCTTTTGGACCCTAACTTTTTTTACTTTTTCTTTTTGCTTTTTGGGTAAAAAAGACCCTAGCCATTAAAGGCCAGTTTGTTTGCATTAGTATATATAGGGTAGTTAAAAATGAAGATTAAAGACGAATTTCAAAAAATGAACATCAAAAAACATTTTCTTCTGCAACCTATTTATTTGATTTAGAATACATAAAAATTGAATACATAGGGTGGTTACTAATTAATATTAAAGGTGAGTTTCTAAAAATGAAATCAAAGAACATTTTCTTTGGGAGAAATAGAATCAAAACAAGATCCTATTTAATGCTCATTTGTGGAAATGCAACTTTAATCTTCATCTATAACCACCTATATATTTAACTTCTATGTATTTTAATTCAAAAAAACATATCCTTAGACAAATAGAATAGAAAAAACTACTATTTAATGCTCATCTTCGAAAATTAACATTTAATACTCATTTTTAACCACCCTCCATAATATGCAAACAAACAAGGGAAAAAGATAGAGAATGTACATACTCAAACCATTAGGGTCAAGGCCAGATTGTTACATGTGATGGCATAGTTGCTTTTTCAAGCCAAGACACCTACGACCCATGAGAACGCCTGCCTATACAAGTGGGATGATAGCCCGCACACAAAAGAAGGGAGCCTAAGAAAATTTTGCATGTTCTTAAATCTTATTAAAAACTTTTGTTGGGCCCACAAGGCAAGTTCAAACATTCTTTTTCTTAGGGCATTCTTTTGAGAATTAAAAAAGGAAAGAGCCTTTTAGTCAATCTTGGCTGGAGGCAAAATGTAACCTACAAACGAAGCTTTGGTTGAAAGCCCACGGTATATTTGAAACTTGTGAATCTTTCTTTGCCCAACTTTATGCATTATATTCACTGATGTAGGATGGGTTTCAAATTCCTAAGAATAAATTAACAATGAGCCATAAACGGTAAAATCGGCTGATAATTGTCCACAATAAAGTAGGCAACGATGTTTAATGATTATAAGTATATTTATAAAAACCATTAAACTTCAGGACCTGTAAATAAGTAGCTAATATCATCATGTCAGATTGATGATACATGGCCCATCTCTAATTCATAACAATATCTTTCAACCCTATCCTAAAGCTGTTGATGGCATGCATCAAGAATGGCCTGACAAGTTCAGTAAACTTCAAGTGTGTTCAATTCATTAATAGATTGCTGACGAGACATCTCCCTCTCTCGACAGAAATATTTACTAAAGAGGGAGATGTGAAATAATTAGGGATTGATTCCTAGTTTTTTTTTTCTTTTTACTTCCAGTACACCGGGAGTACCTACTCCTTCCCCTGGACTCCTCCCCTGGACTCATTATCCATTGTGATTGGTGAAGAAGGAGAAGGAGTAGATACCCCTGGAGCACTGAATAATTTTCCAATCAAGAACTTGGGTAACATGTGTAAATGCATAAGTATTTATCAGAACAGAAGGATCCCACAACATGCACATTCAGGATGAGTCCGACCATTTCGCTAGGATTTGAAATTTTAGCAGGTGCTCTGCAACAAAACATTCATGAAAGTTTTGTGTTTTCAGATTAGATCCAAGATTTGATGGTGTTTTTTTGGTGGAAAAGATTTGAAGGTTAGTTCCTCCAAACCTAACAAATCCAACCAGATTTGAGCCGACCCATCACTGCCAATAATAGCGCTGTAAATGAGTTGAATTGACCTGAGCTTGGCTAAGCTCTAATTCAAGATCAAGCTTAATTATAAATAAATCCAGTTGCTTTAGGCTTGATCTCATATTTTCTCTAAATACAACTAAACTATCATATATTTATATGATCGTGAGCTAAGACTAGGCCTCAGTTTGGCCCCATTGCCCTTTGCTTATTATTGAGATGATTTTTTGCCCAAAGTCACTATAGTGAAACCTTTGCATTGTATTATCACCCTATGATTGACATACATCCAAGTGAGTCCCACGGGACAAATTTCTACCTCTCAAAGGGACCATGAACATGGGTGCAAAACTACCCTTGATTTATAATAGTAAATGCATTTTCATAAATAAGACCTAACATAATATAATATTATGCATATATGATAGACTTATTTTTAGAAAAGCCCATGGCATCTATATAAAAGAAATTCCTTAGACTCATAATACCGGCATGAAAGCATGACAATCATAGCGAAAAAATTTCAAAGGTCCCCTTGTCCTACCTCTAGGCTGTTGAGAAAATGGTAACCATTTGATCACAAAATGTACAACTTTTTTCCAATGTCTCACATTTGAGAATATGATAACCATTTGATCACAATAGGTATACTTATTTTTCAGGGACAGATTGAGCTCAAAATGCTTTATCTACCCTAACTTTTTAGTCACTGATAGCCAATACCCCCCTATTCTAAGCCCCAACCGGGCTAAAAACCTGGGTGCCCTTCCTTCCCTCAAGGGGACTTTTGATGTCCTATTTATTAGCTTAGCTACCAGTGTGTGTAGTTGAATGTAACACTAATTACATCGTTTCTTGAAAAGAAATTCTTATCCAGTTAACATATCTTTTTATGTAAGAGTTAAAACAAACCAAGTAACCAATTGAACTCATGCCAAGCCAAGCCAAGCTAAAGGAACCATAGCAAATGTAAGACTTGACCAGCCCACAAGTGAAGCTTCACTTCAACATCGATCAAGTAGAGGCCAACCCACTTTGATTCGTGAACAAAAATAAATAAACAAATAAAGGAAATTTGTGCTAGCCAACTCACAGAGAGGATTCTTGTGTCCCCAACAAGAGGCAAAAACACAAAACACACAAGCACTTAGATTTCAATATGTGCAAAAGGTGGCCGGGCTGCCCACCACATGTCACAGCCGGATTGGAAGTATTTTGCACATGGACTACACCAAAACAGAACCAGACCGGCCCCAAACCAGTTGACCAGACAACTTTGACCGTAAAAATTGATAATAAAAATAATTTAAAAAAATGCATATCTGAGTGATCAAAACCGTTGTTTTAAACCAATCCGAGCCCTAGATCACTCGTTGAGTGGTATGGGTGCCGTGGCTAACATGCGCAGGTGTCTAATATCCCCAAACAAAAATACAAACATTGCAAGGACCAAGCTATTTTTGGAAATCGATGGCTTTGTACTAACCTGCACCTGGGTGGTAAGGACTTTTAGGGCACACCTATCAGAGACAGAGACAGAGACACAGAGAACTCGCCGAAAGTGTAAAGATACCTTTAAGGACAAAAGACCAAAAGCAGAAAATTTAGGGTTTGAACAATGAGAGAGACATCTATCCTTTGCCACAAAGGGCTGCAAGCTTGTGCTTTTATAGGTGTTGCAACTTGCAAGGGCATTAGGGTTACAAGATACTTGGGCTAACCAGTAGTCAAAGATCATAGGCGGCCGTTGCTCTAGGCAGCTAGGCAGCTAGATGACGATGGCCCACATATTGGGTGCCTAACTTTTTTTCGCTTTTTGCTCTTTCATTACATCCTCCAAATTGACGGCAGAGAATGAACAGAAAATGGGTCCACGTTCAACATAGGAAAGCCTAAAATGGATTGATCATCTGATCAGGCGATCTTAAGGACCAATGTCTATTCAAAGTGGGCCATGTCAGTTGAACGGTCTTGATCAGAAGATCATCACTCTAAAATGTGTAAAACCTCAGCCCAGCAGCAGCTGGCATAAGTGGAGTCCACTCAGCTTCACTCGTTTCTGTTTTAAAAATTCGGCCGTGCTTATCCAGTAAAATTCAGCTGCAAACTGGGTTGTAACAATGTAGAAGAAAATCTTGGATGTGAGGCCCATCTTGATGAATAGAAATCACTCAAGAAGTGGGCATTGGATGGGGATCATGATGGATTATAGATGGGCCCCACTTGGCTACAATATTAGTATTGTAACGTTTTAGTTAAAGGTTATAAATTTCGATGGTTATATATGCACTTACAGAATCATTAAACTTAGGAGCGCTTAATCAGAATGGTAGGAACACCAATCGCCCTCACGTGGGATCTATCCACTAATCCCACCCTAACATTGATTTGTAAGCACCCAAGTAGGCACCATAACTATTATCCCAAGGCCGACTTAGGTGAAGAATCAGAAAATTACTGAACCAAAATTCGTAAAAAACGATGGTCTAAGGCCATCGATTTTTTAGGAACATCGGCCATCACAAATTTTACAGTTGTTTTTTCATCAGAAAACGATGGCCCTATAGCCATTGTTTTTTAAAAACGACGGGCCTCATACGAATTTCTCGACGGCCTTAGATTGTCATTTTTTAGAAAAATCACGCTGGAAAAAATGATTGCCCATGGCCGTTGTTTTTCTCGAAATTTGAAATAGTGTGGTGTAAACCACTCCTCGAACGCTTGGCTTGATAGGTGTTGACCTCTATCATGACCTGAATGCTTGAATATTCGAGCCTAAATGATTTTGCAAAGAACAACAAAGAAATAATGGGTCCAGGAGTAATAGTTTTTTACGAAAATACTTCAATTAATTCAGTAATACTATGGTCACCTAAAATGTTGATATAAAGCATTTATATGCTTTATATGATTGGCTGAAGTAAATGGCTAAGCTTGACAAAGTGAAATGATAGCCAATTATAATATTGACACATTAACATGTAAATATTTTATGTTAGCATTTTATATCATCATAGCATTATTGCAATTAATGATATTATCATTTGGGTTAGTAATTCTTCTACTTTGTAAAGGAAAAATATGACAATCCTCACCTCCAACCCTTTTTTTATGCAAAACCCTTTACTAATGGCGCGCCTAGGATTTTCGTATGGGTGGTATAGACAATGACATAGTAAAGAAGTCAACCATTAAAATAAAATTCTTAATATTTAGTTTTCAAGATTTGTCCAATCACACACCTGCTTGCTAATATGTAGATCCGCCCCTGCCCTCCACCTTTTCTTTTAAAACTAATCTTGCTCCAACATTCCATCCAAACCTATTTCTCCGATTCTAAGATCTTCTTTTAACAAAAACCCCATTGCCCCTTCTACAGGAACTGACTTTGCAGAAAACTTTATGACCCCACTTGGCTCAGTCAGACAAGAAAATTTCCACTAATTCCCCTTAGCATTGTATCTTCGGAGGACTTTTTACCTACAAGCCAACTGTATATGTGATTATGTGGTGCAGTTCATGGGATCCACTTGGATGCTTTCCCATCAATGGATCCATGGGACCCACTTGGATGTTTTCCATCATTGCAGGTTCATCGGATGGAAAGGTATTTTTACACATAAGTCAACAAAAGTTCAGCCTCAACATATACTCATGTAGCCTTCCAAGTTTAATGGCCTAGGACTACAATTTGCTCTCAAAAGTTATGAATTCAAATTGTGCAGGCCACAAGGAATTTTGCCGGGCTGCCCATAGACTAAAAGATTGGGACACCATCCGTTATCCAAAAAAGCAAAAAAGTATATAAAGCAGCCATAAGTTGAACAAGACAACTACTTCGGCTGTAAAATGATTAAAAAAAAAAAAGAATGGAATTCATTCAAGTAAAATTCTATAGCCAAGATTTTTTCTTTCTTTTTTTTTTAGTATTCCAACTATAGGGGACTAAGGCCCACCCTTAATAGAGGGAAGCAAACCTCAAAGAGGTAGGTAGAGCCCTCAGGCAAAGTAACACGAGCCCTCTAGTGAGAGAAAGGCGCCTGCCTGGAGTTAAACCCTAGTATTCAGAGATCAAGATCACCGACCATTTTAAATACAAATTGGTGCATGCATTAGATTATATAAAATAAATCAAACGTAACTATCACGCTAGCCTTATACCACCTGCTCCAGGAAACTCGAGTTCAGTGTCAGCATTGTAGGAAATTCAAAATTGACAAATGGAGAAAATTCAACTACATTTATATAGTACTTGGAAAATGATTTAAGATGTAAAAGGACTTTCTAATAAATTTCTTTGTGAGATTTACTGACAGGACAACTTTACTTTCCCTTTACAAAGGAGCAAAAGTAGGGAACATGGGACCAATCTTTTAAATGCCCATTGCTAGCTATAAATGGTAGTCGCTATGATACAATAGCCTCTACTGTCTACTTACAACACCGAAAGTTCTACAAACTAAAACAAAATTCAAAACTACCAATTTACAGTTTCTCTACTGTAAGCATGTCCATCATCTGCCACTTTCCAATTCCTCTAGCTTTACTCTCTGCATCAACTGAGACTCTTCTAACAGCATTGCATACTCGCGGTTAACCTCTCGAAGTTCCATTTCAAGCTGTTTCACCTGGCCAGAGGATCTCAAATTTGTGATTTTGGTATGAAAACAGAATTTTCTTGATCGGTAGCATGAAAGAAACATAGTAATGCAATAATAATCAGAAAGCAAGGAAGCTAATTTTAAATCAATGAATTGAAAAGCCTGTGTGCGGTCGCCGCTTGCACGATATCGATACAAGTACAGGATAGAGCACTAACCTCAGGGTTCCAACTTTCTCATCATAATCTATCAAATTGAACACATACAGATCTATGAAGCACGGACACTCCAAAATGGCCCCCGTATCAGTGTCGGACACGTGTCGGACACGGACACAGCTCGGACACACCGGGACACGTGTCCGACACGCCCAAAACGTGTCCTGGTTTTTTTTTTAATTTTTTAAATTGCGGACACGGATGGGACACGGGAGAGACACGGAATGGACACGGCATGGACACGGCGGGCCTAAAATGTAATTAAAATATGCTTAAGTTGGGTTAAAATTAGAAAAGAAAAAACGTTGAAGGGGGTAAATGCAATTTGCGATAACTTATAACCCTAATCGCTCATTCTCTTCATTTCTGGAATCGAATCGAAACGAAAGGGGGAAACGAAAAAGGGGAAACGAAGGGGAAAGCGCTGGAGACGGAGAGAGAGGAGAAGACGCCTGCGCGTGGATTCGCTGCCGACAGTGAAACAAAGAAGAAGAAGAAGAAGAAGACGCCTGCCGCGTGCGGACGCCTGCGCGTGGAAGACCGTCTTCCACCAAAGACCGCCTGCGCGTTGAGGAAGACGCATGGAAGATCGAAGCTTGATGAAGATCTGAGCGTGGAAGAAGCGTGAGGAAGATCGGTGTCTGCGCGTGGAAGAAGAACAAGAAGGAGGAAAAAGAACAGGTACTGTTTTTTTTTTTTTTTTTTCGGTTGCTGCTGTCTTTTTTTTTTTTCCTCCACTGCTATGCTGCTGCTGCTGTGCTGTGCTGCTTTCTTTCTTCTTTTTTTTTTTTTTTGTTTTCAGAAAGAAGGTGTTGTGCTGCTGTGCTGCTTTTTTTTTTCTTTGTTTTCAGAAAGAAGGTGTTTTCAGAAACTGCTGTGCTGCTTTCTTCTTTCTTTTTTTCTTTTCAGAAGAACTGCTGTGCTGCTGCTGCTTTCTTCTTTTTTTTTTTTTTTTGTCGAACTGCTATTTTCTTTTTTACTGTTTTCTTCCATCTGTTTTCTTTTTTACTGTTTTCAAACTGCTTGAGGTACTGCTATTTTCTGATCTATTATTTTTTTTTCGAACTACTATTTTCTGATCTAATTTTTTTTTGAAGTACTGCTCTGCTGTTTTTTTTTTATATACTGCTGTTTCTTTTTTTTTTTTTTCCATGGGATGCCTGTGCTGTTGCTGTTTTCTTTCTTTATTTTTTTTCTTTCAGTGCTGCTATTTTTTTTCCCATGGTACAGATTTGCTGCTATTTTTTTTTCCCATGCGACAGATTTGCTGCTGCTCTTGTGCTGCTACCGGTGCCGTTTTCTTTCTCTTTTTTTTTTTTTTTTCCAAATTGCTGCTGCTGTTATGCTGTTACTGTTGCTGTTTTCTTTCTTTTTTTTTTTTCGAATTGCTGCTGCTGTTATGCGACTGTTGTGCTGTTGCTGTTTTTCTTTTTTTTCTTTTTAATGGGACTGCTGTGCTATTTTTCCCACGGGACTTTGCTGCTGCTGTTATGCTGCTACTGTTGCTGTTTTCTTTCTTTCTTTTTTTTTAATTGCTGCTGCTGTCATGGGACTGATGTTCTGTTGCTGTTTATTTTTTAAATTGGACTGCTGTGTTGCTGCTGTTATAGGACTGCTGTGCTGTTGTTGTTTTTTTTAAATGGGATTGTTGTGCCGCTGTTGTTTTTTTTTAAATGAGACTGCTGTGCTGCGTTTTTTTCCTAGTTTATTTTTCAATGTGATAGTTTATTTTTCAATGTGATGGGAAATTGATTTGAGAATATGTCATTCTCTTCTACGTGAGCTAGCAGCCCTGTACCGGCGGAGGGCTCAGAACAAGATGAAAATAAGCCCCTCTGGAACTATGTAACGAAGTTGGAGAAAATTGGAGGGGGAGGAGGGAATTTTCATTTCCAATGTAAATTTTGCCACAAAGCTTTTAAGGGCTCATATACTATGGTAAAGGCACATTTGCTAAAAACTAGTGGTCAAGGGATTCAAATATGTTCTAAAGTCACTCCTAAAGATATGGCTGAAATGCAAAAAGCTGTCGAGGAAGCTGAAGCTAGATTGCAAAGCCTTAAACCAAAAAAAGTTCCTTTGCCCCCTCCTAGAGCATCTTTGGGTGGCATGATTGCTAGTCAAGGGCTAACCCTCTTTGAATCAAACAAGTGGTTGAGGAGTGGTAGTGGAAGTGGAAGTGGAAGTGGAAGTGGAAGTGCCATTGAGAAGGCATTTAACATTAGGGCACGGGACCAATTGCATTCTGAAATAGCTAGGATGTTTTATTCTGCGGGCTTGCCCTTTCACTTGGCTAGGAACCCTTATTATGTTAGTTCCTATAACTTTGCTGCCAATAATCAGATTTCGGGTTATTTGCCTCCTGGTTATAATTTGTTGAGAACCACTTTGCTTAAAAGAGAAAGAGCAAACATTGACAGATTATTGCAACCAATTATGATGCAGGCCAGATCCATGATTGACCAGGCCATCATAATGGGCCCCGATTGAAAGTCTACACCCGCAGGCCCAAAACATAGTAGAATTGTATTAGGATTATATTAATAGTAATTGCTTGATATTTGGCAAGTCCAGTTGGATTTGATTCCAGTTGGATTTGATTTAGGATTTCTTACCTGTTTAGAATTAGGTATTTCCTTTCTTAGAGAATTTTATAGTTATAAATAAAGGTTGTAATCTCTTCAAGAGATATAGATTTTGATATTGAATAAAGCTTTGGGCATTGGTTCTCAGTTGAGAGTGTTATTTGTCTTTGGTGAGACACCTAGACAATTTTATCCCTAAGCCTTTTGGCTTGGAGATTAGCCCGTTGGCTAATCTTCTTCCCCTGCGCTGCTTCAATTGGTATCAGAGACGAAGATCCAAGCTCGGATCGCCGTCTGGTCGCCGATTCGAGGTAATCACAATTCTCCCGATCGTCTGCTCTCCATCGGTCATCATCCCTTCTCTCCCTCGTCCGTCATCTTCAGTCCCCTTCTTCTCCTCCAACTGCCACCGGAGACCTCGCCATCGCCCCCCCCCCCCCCCCCCGAGTCTCTGGCCCCCTCACCGGCACTGCTCCGCTCGCCCCAACCCGGCAGAACCCAGAAACCCTCTTCCCCACCCACACCCCCCTAGCCGAACCCAGACACCCCAAACCCACCACCACCGACCCGACCCTTTTCCCACCGAAACCCAGCCGAACCCTTTTCCCCTTCCCTTCATCATCATCATCATCGATCCCCCATCCTCAACCCAGCAGACAACAAAACAAAAAATAAAAATAAAAAAAAAACCCTCAAAACCGGATCCCAATCATTCCTCTGTCCCTCACCATCGGCCACCCCGAAACCCCCCCTTGTTGCTGTCCACCATCCCCAACCCCGCAGACAAAAAAACAAAAATCGCCGTAGTTGCAGCAAGGGAACTCTCTCTGCGACGAGACCGCCCTGCAGCAAGGGAACTCTCCATCGCCCTTCGTTTCTGCCCGCGGTAGTTTCTCTTTCCGCGACGAGACCGGTGATTTTTCTTCTCTCTCCCTCGACCGGCAGAACCTTCTCTCTCCCTCGCCGGCAGAACCTTCTCTCTCCCTCGACCGGCAGACCCCTCTCTCTCCCTCGCCGGCAGAAGACCGCCATCGGCCGCGGTGATCTCTCTCTCTCCCTCGCCGGCAGAGTCTCTTCTTCCCTCTCTTGCCTTTCATTTCTGCATCAGACGAGAGAAAACGAGAAAGAGACGACCGCCTGCACACCGCGAGGCACAGGCTCTCCATCGCCGGCTGGAAGCAACAGCGACCAGCCTGTCGTTCTTCTTTCTTTCCTTTTCGTTCTGCCACCAGCCTGTCGTTCTTCTTTCTTTCCTTTTCGTTCTGCCTCAGAAGAAAACAAGGTCGTTTTTTTTTTTTCTTTCCTACTGTCGCTTGTAGCAAGAAGCAGATATTTTGTAGTTGGGCAGAATCAGTTTGGGCGTAAACTGTTGACCCGGCACCGCCACAATCCAGCCCACTTTGCTTCAGTCCGGGTCTGACCTGACCCAGACCTGACCCGCCTGCCGGATTCAGCCCAGGCCCACAGCAGCTGCCCTGTTCAGTCCAGGCCCGCTCCAACTGTTCAGCCCAGGCCCACTCCAGCCCAGGCCCACAGCAGAAAAATATATATATATGTGGGCCCAGCAAAAAAATAATCCAGTCTTTTTGGATTGATTGATCTTAGCTATTGCTTATCAAATGATGATATTTTAGTCGGATTCACGATCCATCTTCACTTGCGTATTTTTGTCTACAAGATCAAGCCATCAGGTCAGTCAATTTTGAGCATTCAGAAGAGTTTGAATTTCTTATAGTAAAATCAAAATGCAAATCTTTGGACCATCTGATGAAATTCAAAGCATGTTATATGAGTATAAATATGGAGATTGGTATTTTGCAAATAAAGTCTACTTTGAGCAGTTCCTCAATCTCAGACAGGCAAATTCGACTGTTTATGAATATTTAAATCAATTTTCGAGATTGCATCAAGTTTGTGGCTTAGAACAAAATAAGCTGCATGATTTAACTCGCTTTATCAGAGGTTTGAAGCCAGAGATTCTTGAGAAGATGAAACCATGTCACAGTGTTCATGAAGCATACAAAGAAGCAATTCATATTGAGCACATGCTTCAATGGCCTCACCTGCAACAAGTCAAGCCTCAGCAAGAACATTCTCCACAACGAATAAAAGATCATCTGATGGGAACAAAATTTGAAGGTAAAGATACTCACACCCTTGTCATTCGCAGACTTCTCACCACCAATGAACAGGAAGACAAAGAGTGGAAACAGACTATAGTATTCCGAACGCGAGTAAGGTGTGAAGATCGATTAACTAATCTAGTTATTGATCATGACAGTACTATCAATTTTGTGGCACAATATGTTATTGACAAACTCAATTGGCCTACAGAGACTCTTACAATGCCTTACGAAGTTACATGGTCTAATACTTCCGTCATTACTGTCACTCACAGATGTTTAGTATCTTTCAAGATTGGTGTATATGAAGATAAAATTTGGTGTGATGTAATTCCCATGAATGTCACTCATATTCTTTTGGGACAACCATGGCTTCTTCATCGGAAAGTACAATATGACAAAGAGAAGAATATTTATTCTTTCTATTGGAAAGGACAATATGTTGATCTTGTTCCATTACAACCAGCAACATCTTCATCTACCTCATCACTATCAATTGAAGAGTCACAAGATGAACACAGGGAAGAAACAACTTCCACCGATGATGTTGAAAAGCCCATTCATGGAAAGGAAGATTTTCTTGTAACTTCAAATGAGAAGCAAGAGATAAAGCAAGATGATGTACAAGCAGACAGTAATCATCCAATGGATCTGATTGCTACATCGGGTGACAAATCAATTACCCCAGTGGTTTCGCAAGCAGATATGTCTACATTTATTGACGTGCACCATATTGATTTCATCTTCAGAGATCAACCAATGTCACTCAACAATTATGCTATCTTATTACAGAGTCTACTATTAAAGCATATAATGGTCAGATCACACTGTCAATGCAACCATCAACAGACACATCGCCTCCAACCTACTTCTGAGTGGAATAGAAGAGTTGATCCAGCTTTCAAGGCATATTATCAACCTGATGCTCAATCAGCGACACAGAAGTTTGTTCGAATGATTTTCGACCCAGGTGGATATTTACAGAACTCGAGGACGAGTTCTCCTCCAAGCGGGGGAGAACTGATGCAGGCCAGATCCATGATTGACCAGGCCATCATAATGGGCCCCGATTGAAAGTCTACACCCGCAGGCCCAAAACATAGTAGAATTGTATTAGGATTATATTAATAGTAATTGCTTGATATTTGGCAAGTCCAGTTGGATTTGATTCCAGTTGGATTTGATTTAGGATTTCTTACCTGTTTAGAATTAGGTATTTCCTTTCTTAGAGAATTTTATAGTTATAAATAAAGGTTGTAATCTCTTCAAGAAATATAGATTTTGATATTGAATAAAGCTTTGGGCATTGGTTCTCAGTTGAGAGTGTTATTTGTCTTTGGTGAGACACCTAGACAATTTTATCCCTAAGCCTTTTGGCTTGGAGATTAGCCCGTTGGCTAATCTTCTTCCCCTGCGCTGCTTCAAATTAGAGGCACATGGAAGGAAAAGGGGGTTAGCATTGTTAGTGATGGTTGGAGTGATTCACAAAGAAGGCCATTAATTAATTTTATGGCAGTGACAGAAGGGGGGCCTATGTTTTTAAAAGCAGTTGATTGTTCAGGTGAAGTCAAGGATAAATTTTTCATTGCTAACTTGATGAAGGAAGTCATCTTTCAAGTTGGGCCCCAAAATGTTGTTCAAGTGATTACGGATAATGCCAAAAACTGCCAAGGAGCGGGGCAACTTATTGAAGGGATATTTTCTCATATTTTTTGGACACCATGTGTAGTACACACATTGAATCTTGCCCTAAAAAACATTTGTGCAGCAAAAAATGTGGAAGCAAATGAAATAACTTATGCAGAGTGCAGTTGGATTACCGATGTTGTTGGGGACGTCATGGTGATAAAGCATTTTATCATGAATCATTCAATGAGATTGTCTATGTTCAATGACTTTGTTAGTTTGAAATTGCTTTCAGTTGCGGAGACACGCTTTGCTTCGATGATTGTGATGCTTAAAAGATTCAAATTGATAAAGGGTGGTCTTCAATCTATGGTAATTTGTAACAACTGGTCTACTTATAGGGATGATGACGTTGAAAAAGCCAAGTTTGTGAAGGAAAATGTGTTAGATGACATTTGGTGGGATAAGATTGATTACATTCTTGCTTTTACCTTGCCTATTTATGACATGCTTCGTGCTTGTGATACAGATAAGCCTTGTCTTCACTTAGTTTATGATATGTGGGATACAATGATAGAGAAAGTGAAGTTGGCAATATATAGGCATGAAGGGAAGCGGCAAGATGAGACATCAACCTTCTATGATGTGGCGCATCAGATTCTAGTTGACCGTTGGAATAAGAACAACACTCCGCTTCATTGCTTAGCACATTCATTAAACCCAAGGTGACCTCTAAGCTTTAGCATAGTTTTTTTTAGAAAAACTATTAATTAAAAAAATATAAACTAATCATATAATTTTCATTCTTGTATTTAAGGTACTATAGCGATGCATGGCTTCATGAGGATCCAAATCGAGTTCCTCCACATAAAGATTTGGAGGTTTCAAGAGAAAGAACAAAGTGCTTGAAAAGATATTATGTTGATCCAGAAGAGAGACAAAAAGTTCAATTGGAGTATGCAGCTTTCTCAACTAATTCCGGAGGATTTTCAGAGGTTGACTCTATTCATGATAGATCAACCATGGATCCAAAAAGTTGGCGGGTTATTTATGGTGCATTTTCTCCCTCGCTTCAGACCTTAGCTTTGAAGCTGCTTGTGCAACCTTCTTCCTCATCTTGTTCTGAGAGGAATTGGAGTACTTACTCCTTTATTCACTCGCTGAAAAGGAACAAAATATTACCAAACCGTGCTGAAGATTTGGTATTCATTCATAGTAATCTTCGTCTTCTATCAAGGAGAACCCCACAGTACAAACAAGGACAAACTAAGATGTGGGATATTGCAGGAGATGCATTTGAATCCCTAGAGGACGTTGGAGTATTTGAGGTTGCAAATCTCTCACTTGATGAGCCGGAATTAGAGGCTGTGCTATTTACTAATGATGGGAGTGTTGGTGGGGATGATGATGCCATTGAAGATGTCTCCAATGATGAATCATGAATGAAGCGAGGATTATTATTTTTTTTTCTTTTATGGAGTGGGTGGAGGGACGTTTTTTTGTTATTTTGATTATGATGTGATTGTGACATGTAATGTTGATGATGATTGATGTACTAAGGGCCTATGGCCTACTATTACATTATATTATGCATTATGGATTTTATTTTTGATTTTTCTAGTGTTAGTTATGTTGTTTCCTTATTAATTGTGACATTATGCATTTTAATTTGGCTAAAAATATAACTATTCTTTAATTTTATGATTATATATAAAAAAAATATATATTTATTATTTGTCGTATCCTAGCCGTGTCCGTATCCTATTTTTTTAGGATTTGCCGTATCGCCGTGTCCGTGTCGTATCGTATCCGTGTCCCGTGTCCGTCTCCGTGCTTCATAGATACAGATGGCAGGGAATCTCTGGCCTACCGTCCTACGGATTTGAGCATGGCTGACATGCAGGAACTTTCTAGAGAACAGTAGATTTTGAAAATCCCAAGCCTTTCTCTCGCAGGACTTCCATAGGTGAAAGATTTGTCCATATGTGAATATTCTACCAATCATTTTACATGCGTGAATGTATGTATGTGTTATAAATTGTAATATACAATGTTATGCCGCTTTATGCTTCTAGAGTAAGTGGTTGTCAACATGGTATCAAAGTGATAGATCAAGTGTTCGAGTCCCTCGAGTTGTTGTGCCTTATATTCTACCATGGAGGTGTAATTCCCATGTGAAGCCCCTTTATTCTCCCACAGAGGGTGTTGTGTATATGTTCCATGCAGAGCTCACACATGCCGGGGTGTTGTGAAATGTGATATATATTGTTACACCATTCTCTATTAGCTTCAGCTTAAAGCTTTCAGAGTTAAGTGGTTGTCAAAATTATATACATGCACAAGGACTATATAGACAAGATACAAGTACCCTGTTAATATCCAGATTAGAGTGATCGTTGCATTTGCTCAACCTAACTTTAAATCTTTCTTTCCTTCTTTCTTCCTCTCCATCCTTTTTTTAAATTAGTAGTAACTGGAGTAGCTAACAAGACAATAGGTGGGGTCTGAGAGCTCAGTTGCATTGTTTTATTATAATGGCTTTAAGGGGCTATAACCAATGACATCATTACTGCCTCTGTAGGAACTTAGTCGTCCATTCAGTGGCAAATATCAAGTTCCCATATGAGAGCCCTGAAGTAACCAATCCATACACTTTCTGGAAGAACATTTGGAAACCAAAAGCTGCCCTCTAATGATATATTATATATTTAATGAAAAAAGCTGCCCTCTAATGATCATGATTCCCATTTGGTTCTTCCATCCAATAGCGGCCTGAACCGAAACTGACAACTATGAGTTGGGCACATGAAGAATCCAGATACCCATAGGAAGGCCATGATACTGGCAGGGAAATTTCAGTAGCATTCTGTAATTATGAAAATAATTCTAAATTATAATTTAAGTTGAAACTGATGTTTGACGTGGATGGAAAGTTATCATGCCCAAAAGCAGAATTGTAGAGATGAAACCGATGATTGATGAATGCTTCGCAAAAGACCACTCAAAGAAAAAAAAAATCATAACAAAACAAAAGACTTCACAAGAGTGGCACTAAGATGGTTAAAACTGCTAGAAAAAATAGTAAGTCGCAAACTCTAGGAAGAAGACAGATGGAAATATTGATGTATGATGATGATGATGATAATTCATTGTAATTACCTTCTGCTCTAGCTCTTGCTCCTGCTTCTCATACTCGGTGCATCTGAGAGATGTGAACACAGAAATAAAGATCACTTATAGGTCAAAGAAATCTGAAACATTCCTCTTCAGTGAATTTTGAGCTACATCCCGAGAAAGCAGATTAAACTTACATTAATATATATCACTATTTATAAAAAAGAAAAGCTGAACTACACTAGGGCATCAATGTATTCAATATCATAAAAGTTTGTCGGTGAATAATTCTTTCTAGTTTTTTTTTCAATGATTTATAGAACTCCAAAGCTATCAGAAAACAGATCTTCAAATAAATTTGCAGATGCATGACAAGAATGACCTATAGAAAAGTGGCATCATTTTCCCAGGCCCAGGCCTATAAAATTCTGCCCTATAGTGTGGTTGTGTCATCCAAAACCAAATTAAGCCTCGGGGAACTCAGGTCAATGTGTTTTCTTCAGACTAAAGCTGAAGACTGTGAGTTTACGTGTGAATTGAAAGATATTAACGAGGACAATAGGATAATCAAAAAGAATAATTTCATCAGAAACATGCAATTTCATGAATTCAAACAAGGTTTCACAAAAATTCCACTTTGACAGCACTAATGCATGGATTTCTGAAATTCAATGCTTTTATCCTTAATAAGTCGATAATTCTACATGAGATAGCGAAAATAAAGTGCTAGCTAGTGGACTTATCAGATAGCATTTCTCCATTCCTGTTTGTAAGTGAGTTTAACTGTTCTTATTTGAGTCATAAAAGGACAAAACCTTATAAATTTGTGGAGACATCCAAACAGGCACATAAAACAGCATTTAAATCAGTGAGTGTGAATCAAACTGCAGACGGAACAAAACGCATAACTTAAGAGTTAAAGGCCTGAAAAGAAAAAAAGTGTATCAACTCACTGTGTACGAAGCTTCAAATTCACTTGAATTAGAGATCTACTCTCTGAATTCTGTGGTAAATTTTGAGTACTGGTTTCACCCTGTCAGGCACACAAAAATACAAAATAGAAATCACCGCAATGACAATGCCTTCCATTCCCCAAGTATATAGGAGAGCTTGGAAACAAAAGATTATACACATACGCTCAGCATAGTTCCAAAACAAAACGGTCAGATGCATAAACCCACACAATCGTGCACTACCACCGTGTTGATCCCACAACAATCAATCAAGAGGGAAGGTTGTAAGGTAAAATATCAGACAACTTCAGTCATCGTAGCTGCGGGTTGTATGACCCCAAAGAACAACCACAAAAGCATAAGAAAAAAAATAATTATTTCAGTCCAATGATCAGTGTAGCTTCCATCTGGAACAAAGTTTGAGAAATTTGTGTGGGGAAAGTCAGCACATGAGTGCATGTGTGCTCTACAGTGGTGTCCATAGAGCTTGCTGCCCGCATGGTGTCTAGCAGAAACTGATAGTATATATAATATATATATATATATGAGAATCTTCATACACATCTATCCCTCACCGTTTGTTTCATGAGAACTATAGGTGGCACCCTTCTATTACCCAATCCAAACCTTGCAACACACAAGGGACCCCCTGGTAGGCACACGCCCCAAGTTTCGGTCAAATTCGAATTTACTAGACCGTTGGATCGACTGTACATTGATCCGAGCAAAATGGATTTGTGGGCCATAGCTGAAGAAGTTAAGGCCATGTGATTGGGCCAAACTTGATATGTTGGGTGGTCTCGCATGGATCTTTCCATCCCCCTGTCTCATCCCTTGTGGGGTCTATAGTGGGCCCCACCAAGGAGTGTGCAAGAAAAGTTTGTGAGGGACGTATGCAAGGCCCATCTATTGCCCAATCCAAACAGTGAGAACTGTTCTCACTTAAATAATCTTATGAGAACTAATTCTTACTATTTTTTATGAGAACTCTAGGTGAGGCTCATCTATCACCCAATTCAAACCTTGCAGTACACAGGGACTGATGCAAGCCAAATCCATGATTGGCCAGCCCATTGGACCTATGACCAATAAGGCCCGATAAATTAGAATAAATTATATTATTAGTAGTTGATTTAGTTGCTTTATTAATATTTGGTAAATCCATTCATATTTGGTTTAAGACTTGTTATTTGTTTAGAATTAGTTGTTTCCTTTCTTAGATGATGTCTTAGTTATAAATAAGGATGTAATCTCCTCATGAGATAGACTTTAATAATGAATAAAGATTTTGAGTTGGTTCTCAGTTGAGAGATTTTGTTTGT
This sequence comes from Sextonia rubra, assembly GCA_037013555.1. NCBI lineage: Eukaryota > Viridiplantae > Streptophyta > Magnoliopsida > Laurales > Lauraceae > Sextonia > Sextonia rubra. Next base: position 7,112,112 of record JASUAD010000007.1, on the reverse strand, counting down.
CTTTGGTGAGGCACCTAGACATTTTATCCCTAAGCCTTTTGGCTTGGTGATTAGCCCGTTGGCTAATCTTCTTCCCCTGTGCTACTCCAATTGGTATCAGAGAAGTAGATCACCGTTTCAATCACCCATCCAAGGTACCATCCATCATTCATCATCATCTTCGTTTATCACTATTGGCATCACAGCCCACCAAATCCCTTCACCGCAGATCCTCTCAGTCACAATCCACCAATTCACGGTCATCTTCCAAATCCCACCACAGAAACCCATCTAGACTTCTGTCGACACCCTTTTCCCCTCTGCCGACCCCAACATCCAAACCCAGATCCCCAAATCTAATGCCAAACTCCTAAACCAGTAACCCAGATCCCCTAATCCAGAAATCCCCAACCCTTTCCACCACCACAGCAATACCGAAAACCCTAGCCCTCTCCCGCATCACCACCGCACTCCATACCCTCCACAGACCCCTTCCATAACCCACTGCACACCCTAAACCCTAAATCAAGCCCAACCCCTTCACGAGACCACTTTCGACCATATCCCTTTCCACTGAAACCAAACGCCATCCCCAACACTGCTGTAACCAACCCATCACCATCCCAGCCTCCGATCCTCTCTGCTCAGCAAAACCCGAAACCAAGAAAAGAAAAAAAAAGGAGGGAGAGAGAAAAGGCAGACGCAAAAGAAGAAAAGCAACAAACAAGAGAGCAGTGAAGTAGAGACATTGAGCGTACTTGGATCTCGCCGCTCCACTGCAACGCGTCCCGCACTTGGCCATCGTCGTCGGCATCGTCGTCGTCGACCTCCTCTGCCCCCGCCTCCTCTACTCCTGTGCCGTTTGAAGCCTCGCAGCAGTCGACAAAACAAGGGTTTCGAAAACCCTTGTTTTTCTCCTCTCATTACAGCAACAGCAGCCGCGAGCCTTCTTCACCCTTACGTCAAACAGGTAACCTCATCCTCTCCTTTCCTCTTTCCTTCCATTACTGCAAACAAAGAGACAGAAAGAGGGAGACGTGCAGAGAGGCTTAGAGAAAGAGAGGGCGTCGAACCCCTTTTTCTTCTTCACGGGTCCTTCTCAAGTCACGTGTGCGTGACACGTGCGTGACAACAGCCCGACTCCTCTTCTGGGCTTTAGTACAGGTTAGATTCCGACCCAGCTCATTGACATCTCAAGGGCTCTTGTATTGAACATTTACTGTTGTGGGTTGAGTTCAGGTCCCACTTGACCCGAGTCTAATTTAAGCCCATATCTAGTTGGTCTCAAGTTTGGGTCTAACCCAACCCAAGTCCAGATCCACAACAGCCAACACAACAAACAACTAACCCAGCAAGAATAAATACATACAAGTGGGCCCAACTGACAGAGAGCCAAGCCAATCCAAAGTTCAAAATTTCTTTTCGTCAATCACATCCTGTGTTTTTCAAAAGGGGTGAAATCTTGGTCCTTTGAATTATGATTCATGATCTGTCTTCACAAGCATATTTCTGTCCTTCTGATTGAGCTATCAGGTCAGTCCCTTTTTAAAAATTTGTGTTATTACATCAAAGTCAATATGCAAATCTTTGGACCATCTGATGAATTTCAAAGCATGTTATATGAGTATAAATATGGAGATTGGTATTTTGCAAATAAGGTCTACTTTGAGCAATTCCTCAATCTCAGACAAGCAGATTCAACAGTTTATGAATATTTAAATCAATTTTCGAGACTGCACCAAGTTTGTGGCTTGGAACAAAATGAATTGCATGATTTAACTTGCTTTATCAGAGGTTTGAAGCCAGACATTTTCGAGAAGATGAAACCTTGCAACAATGTACATGAAGCATATAAGGAAGCAATTCATATTGAGCACATGCTTCAACGGCCCCACCTGCAACAAGTTAAGCCTGGGAAAGAACATTCTCCACGACGAACGAGAAATCATCTGATGGAAACAAAATTTGAAGGAGAAGATACTCACACCCCGGTCATTTGCAAACTTCTCACTACCAATGAAATGGAAGACAAAGAGTGGAAGCAAACTATGATATTTCGGACGCGAGTAAGGTGTGCAGACAGGTCAACTAATCTAGTTATTGATCATGATAGTACTATCAATTTTGTGGCACAATATGTTATTGACAAACTCAATTGGCCTACAGAGACTTTTCCAATGCCTTACGAAGTTACATGGTCTAATGCTTCTATCATTACTGCAACTCACAGATGTCTAGTATCTTTCAAGATTAGTGTATATGAAGATAAAATTTGGTGTGATGTAATTCCCATGAATATCACTCATTCTTTTGGGACAACCATGGCTTCTTAATCGAAAAGTACAATATGATAAAGAGAAGAATATCTATTCTTTATCTTGGAAAGGACAATATGTTGACCTTCTTCAATTACAACTAGCAACCTCTTTATCTACCTCCTCACCATCAATTGAAGAGTCAAAAGATGAACACAAAAAGGAAACAAATTCCAATGGTGATTTTGAGAAGCTCATTCATGGAAAGAAAGATCTCATTACAACTTTAAGAAACAAGAGGTAAAGCAAGATGATGTTCAAGCAGACAATAATCATCCAATGGATCTGATTGCCACATCGGCGACAAATCAATTGCCCCAGTGGTTTCGCAAGAAGATGTGTCCACATTGATTGATGTACACCATATTGATTTCATCTTTAGAGATCAACCAATGTCAATCAACAATTATGCTATCTTGTTACAGAGTCTACTATTAAAGCATATAATGGTCAGATCAAACTGTCAAAATACATGCAACCATCAAAAGACGCATCGCCTCCAACCTACTTCTGAGTGGAATAGAAGATTCGATCCTGCTTTCAAGGCATATTATCAACCTGACACTCAAACGACGACATGGAAGTTTGTTCGAATGATTTTCGATCCAGGTGGACATTTATAGAACTTGAGGAGGAGTTTTCCTCCAAGCGGGGGAGAACTCATGCAGGCCAAATCCATGATTGGCCAGCCCATTGGACCTATGACCAATAAGGCCCAATAAATTAGAATAGATTATATTATTAGTAGTTGATTTAGTTGTCTTCTTAATATTTGGCAAATCCAGTCATATTTGGTTTAAGACTTCTTATTTGTTTAGAATTAGTTGTTTCCTTTCTTAGATGATGTCTTAGTTATAAATAAGGATGTAATCTTTTCATGGGATAACACATTGATATTGAATAAAGAGTTTGAGTTTGATTCTCAATTGAGAGAATTTGTTTGTCTTTGGTGAGGCACCTAGACATTCTATCCCTAAGCCTTTTGGCTTGGAGATTAGCCATTTGGCTAATCTTCCTCCCTACACTGCTTCAGGGACCCTCCTTATAGTCATATGCCCCAAGTTTCAATTAAATCCGAATTTACTGGACCATTGGATAGATTAAGCACCAATCCAAATGGATTGGATTTGTGGGCCATGGATAAAGGGGTTAGGGACATGTAATTAGTGCCAAACTTGATATTTGGGGTGATCCCACATAAATCTTTCCATCCCCCCTGATTCATATCCAAATGAGACCCACAAGTGGTCCCATAAAAAGTTCTCACGATAAGTGCGTGAGAACAGTTCTCATAGAATTAGAGCCCTATATATATGGGAAAGACTACTATGCATTTATCCCTTACACTATGGTGAGGGACAATTCCTTTTTTAGACCTAACAAGGTCAAAAAGGTATCATAAGGTGTGATGGTTGTCTTTTTGCACAATAATACTTTCCAAAAAAAGGAAGTGTCCCTCACCATAAACATATGCATAGTAGTTTTGTCATATATACATCCATCCCTCACCATAGGGTGAGGGATGCTTACATGGCTTTTCGTATTTGTACTTGAACATTTCTCTTTTTCATAAGCTTTTTGTCTTTTGCACATTAATATATCCAAATATGGAAGTGTCCCTCACCCTATGCTGAGGGATGGATGCATACTAATATTCGACTATATATATATGAGCATTGTAGAACATTAAAGACAGCTTTGGAGATTAATAATTATATAGTTTGGGTCATAGCTTCTTCCATAGTTTAATAGCAAAAATTTACAGTATAGCTCTGAGGCTCAGATAAAAATTACGCTGATTACGATAATGATGATGCCCACCTGTGCCTCACCACTGTGTCCTGTTTCTGTCACATTTGCAACATCTTCCACCTGCCTTTCCATTGAATCAGGTTCCTCTATATGACTCTGACGCTTCCTCTTTACTGGAAAGTCTGTTAGCATGTCATAATTATGTATTAGTTAATTATGGCTGAAACGCCCACAAAACAGTAGTGATCTCCAAGTTTTGCAACATGCTAAGCAAATAGAAAACAGTAGCAATCTATTCATTTAAACCAGTGAACTGAAGTAAATCCAAACACTCCTTTAAACACAGACCTGATTGGAAGCCAGACTGGTAATTTCCAAGAAGTTCCCCTTGGACTGAGTGTGCCAAAGCATCAGCTGTAGTTGGGGAATTATGAGTACTTGGGGCACTTGGTGCTTTCACTACTGGTCTTCCCACTGAAAAATGAGAGGAAGCACTTCCCCGATCTGGAGAAAACACCCTCCCAGAAGATGCTCTGGGGGCAGTGGCAGGAGAATTACGGTTCACCACAACAGGCTGCAGACCGCCATTAGTGAGAACAGGAGGTGCTGGAGTGTTTTTCTTTTGCTGATAACCAATTAATCCACAATGGAAGTCCCTGGAAGCATTTGAGAAAAAGATAAAATGCATCAGCAACAGTGACTGGACACTAGGAATAAATCAAGGTTAAGAAGAAAACAAAAACACCAGCAGACAGATTAAAAGGAGATCAGTGGAGAAGACAAAAGGGGGAAAATGGAGAAGAAAGGGAATTTTGTGCCTTTCATGCCCCCGACTCCTTATAGAATCACTAATGAAGTTTAAAGAAACTTGGAAGAGCCCCCAAAATCACTGCATTACAAACACCACCTTAATAATCATAATTATCATATTTCTCTCCAGTCCTCCATCAATCATGTCCAACTAGAGATTCATGTCCTAAAGTTGGCTTCCATTACCCCTTCTGTCAAGAAGTCCACATGTAGGTCTTCTGAATTTTGGGAGCACAATGCAACTGTAGGGATTGACCAACAGATCACCAAATTGCCTAGGAGCATTCCAATGCATAGTCAATTGAACAACAAAGACAAAGGATAAATGTTGTATATTAACCATATCACTAAATTTCCTTCAACTTCTAATAAAAGAATCCATTACAAATCCCATACTAATAATAATAATAATTATTATTATTATTATTATTATTTTCTTTTAACCACTACTCTTTGATTGATCCTAACTGATGTACGCTCCATAAATGATACATGGCCAGATAGGAATTCTATACAAGCAGGCACTTGGGATCACATATAAAACAGAAAATAAAAAGACAAATGTTAGAAGAATGGGATAGATCAATGTCACCACAAGACCCTGTTAACATGTAATTCCTATGTATCCTTTTGGGTGGAATAGGATGCATCAAACTTGTGTATCCTTAAGGGCACATTTCTATTAAACGCCACGGAAAACCGGTTCCATGGAGGAAAAAAAATTTCAGACCTTCCCCCATAGGAATTTATTTTCCAAGGAATCATGGAAAAGATAGTCTCTACAGCATCAAGAAACATGAATTTTACTACAGCACAGAATTTAATTTCCACAATCCTCACCTACAAACCGGGTCCACAAACATGCCCCAAAGTAATATACACCAATTACAATCAATTAATTTGGAACGATTAAAAGAAAATAATGATACAGTTAATCTAAGGGCGGGCCTTGGAGCAACGGGTAAGGTTGCTCCATTGTGACCTGGGCATCATTGGTTCAAAACGTGGAAACAATCTCTCTGCTTGCAGGGGTAAGGCCGCATACCCCACCCCCCACCCCCCCGTAGTGGCAGAAGCCTCATGCACTGGGCTGCCCTCAATGATTTAAGTAATCTACACAATTTATCATTCGTCTTGGTGGTCCTACAGACTATCCATTAGAATCTTCTATCATTTAGTGATCCATCACGGTCTATCTTTACAGGTATGTCAATAATTTTGATCCTCATTGCGTTAAGCTCTCAAATAGCGCCACTAAGTGCATAATTGTAGGATATTCCCTGAATTAGAATGGTTACAAATCTTTTGATCCAACTACCTTAAAAAAGAAAAGAAATCAACAAAACATTGTCAAATACGATTGCTGTGCATAAGATTTGTACAGACATCTTGGAAATGAGATCCAAGAACCCACAACAATCGCTGTCTTGAAATCCCAAATCAGACTTCTTTCTCCTTTTTTTTCTTTTTCTGTTCTTTTTTTAATTCTCTCCTCGTAGCATCAGAGCCTTTAACAAGCTTTAAAATTTTTGAGTGAATCTTCAGAAAGATCAATTGATATTTGAGTATTCATTCTAGATAAAGTACCTCCCAATTAGGATCCTAGGGTATCTGTTGGTAACATCAGCACTATGGGGTCGAGCAAAGGATCATGATCAGCCTTGCTCAGATCCCAAGCTAGAGAAGATGGATGGTAAGCATTTATCAAGAAGAAATAAGAGACTAAAAGGAGAAAGAGAAGCAGAGAATATAAAGAAAAGAAAAGGGAAAAAAGAAGAAGGAAATCGTGTTTCTTCCACAAACCCAAAACCCTCAATAATCAATCACTAATTAAGAATTTACACATAACCGCTGACAGATCATCATATTACAAAAGCTACACAATTCATCATGATTAGCACATTTTCCTCCGGAGCACAACACATTCGACCATGTCAAAATAAAAATAAAACAGTGTTACAAAAACAGATGAAATTTGTAATCACATTGAGTGAGAGCTTACCAATACTCGAGAGTCATATGCTTTAAGCGGGATTCAAGCTTTTGAAAAAGAGGGGTCTTCTCAAAATCCTGCTTATCATGTGTGGGTTCAATAAAATTGGCCTCCAGCACACCTAACGAAAACATTAAATCGGTATGAAGCAATAAGGATCAAAAGCACAAAGAAGAAGTACCCACCTCTTATCAGATAGAAATTATACGATCCTCAAGGATACTGTTTTAATCAGCACCTCAATGCCTCAATCACACCCCAAATATTCCCAGCTGAAACAATCCTAACCCTTCGCTTAAAAAAACCATGAGAAATACTCCATCCACATGGAATGGCTAGGACCTTGTTTGGGGTTACTTTCAGAACTATTTCTTTTCTTTTCAGAATGGTCTTTCAGAGCATGGTTTATTCCCACGAGAACAAAAATTAATGGACCAGATTCACCACATTGTGATCCAGATAAATTCAAAGAGAAAGGATCATATAGTTTTATATCTGATGCGTGGTGAGTGTAGCAAACGAGAAATAATTGCTTTCACAGCTTTCTTACCAACAACACCCCTGCCTCTGCTATTGCTCTGATTAACAACTCGCCAAAAGGGCTGCAAAAAGACAGTACTGTCGATAACTATAATAAAAATACATATATAAAACTGTTTATGATGCACACGACATAATACTTTTAATAGATGGGAAACAAAAGAATGTTGAGTGATAATAGCATACATAATGAAATATGTCCACTACATAAGAATTTCGAGTGATACATACTTTGATGATGGTAATATACTGTCCACTACATAACTTTTAATAGATTAGGTAATAATTATGAAATATCTATAGCTCTAAACAACGTAGGGTGGACCAAACCAAACTCGAACCGACCCCAAACCAAACCAGGGTCATATTCCGAAGGATAAATATAGGCATTGCAGCATGCAGCCAATGCCAAAATGATATGTAGTGGGTGATATGTAGCAATTGCGTAGATATATAACAGTGTAACTATGAGAATTGTTTAAGTGTTAAAAACTTTTGAATCTTATGTTTGTGTGTTTTGGTGATTTGGAACCATATAAGGGTAAAGACAACTATAAGAAAGGCTATTGATGAGAAGAAATAGGAAAAATAATGTTATAAATTAAAATTGTTTGGCTTTACTAGGTATTAAACTATATCGCCGCTATTTTCAAAATAGCGTAGCTACATAAGAAAGGGTCTTTCCAACCACTATGCCTCTCTAGGCTCAATTTGGCTAAAATCCAGATTATCTGGCATAGGGCGATTCCAATCCTCCTTGGAGTACAGATTATTCAAGAAAAGAAGAATATGTTCCATAATATCCTCCTTCTCAATGCGGCGATCACCCTCTACCAGAACTGAAATTCTAACAACTGATTGATTGTAAATCTTTTAACAAGACACATTGTCATTCCTATTATCAAAAGTTCAATTGAAAAACAAGCATGTACTCACTCATTCTCTTTGCAAATGAGGTCATGCACCTGTTCTTTAGATTGTGGAAAGCTCACCTCCTCCATATTGCTGTTAAGTGTTTCATCTTTTGAAACTCCTATAATATTTCCTACTTTAAATCAGTAAAATCTTTTAAATACCCCTACCATCTTCAAAACCATCTCCAGAATAAACCCTCCCTCCATCTATTTCAGGTTCATTTTTAAGAGGGAGATTATATATTCTTCCCTAGGATTTAACAACTAGTTAATTATATATAGTTGCTGTTATAGTAATTCAAAAATTACACGACTAAATCAGAATTAGCACTTGTCATAGATTGGGTGAGGTGAGGTTCAAATAGCTAAGCATGGTTGCCTTTGCTTAGTTGTTTTTTCATTCAAATGATTCATCAATAAAATAACAAGCAGTTTAAAATAGTGAAAAATTGTAAGGCTTTGTATAGAGTTCTAATCTGTCCAATTAACATGTCTTTTGTGCATGTAATTAAATATAATACAAAACATAAACTACTTAGAATGAGAAGAACTATCTTTTAAAATGTGTTGTTTAATCAAGAGCAATTCATCTGTGCACAATTGATCACATCAAAGGCAGGCAGTCAACTCAAACCGGTTTAAATTCTGATCATTGGAGAAAAAAAAAACCCCATCCTCATAAATATATCACCAATCCGAACCAAGATAGGGACCCCGTAATAGTCATCGACCCCAGGTCTGGGACCCATCTAACTAGATTGGAGCATTAGATCAAAAGACAATCTTATGAGAATAATATAAAACCATTAAACTTGTGGGCCAAGGATGAAGGGATTTAGGGGCATGAGATTGACCCCAAATTTGATATGCAGGCCCATAATGATATGGTCATTCCATCCTTCCTGAGATAGGGAATAGTGGGGTTCTAGGTGGGCCTCATCCAGCTACCTCGTATGGTATAGCAAATGCAAAATGCAAATTTGACGTTGTAGAAGTCATTGGTTGCCTCACTATGCTTAGCAACGACACCACTTGCTAGTGAATGATTATATTTTGATTAAAAAAATGTTATATATTCCTTGTTTTGATCCAGAGGAGGTTAAATTTGTCTCTACAACACTACATAGAAGCATTAAAACAAATGAAATTGCTGGCACTTTTTCTTTGTAATGCTGACAAGGAAAGAAAAAAGGAGTAAGTTACCAATATAAGGCGATTCTTGTGATAGACATTGAAACCATGGATATTCACATGAGGAGCTTCCTTCAGAAATCCTATTGTCGTGATTACTGCAACCTGAACAGAGTAATATGAATAGGTAATAATGGATACCTTGAGCACAAGAAAGCATCACTATTGAACTATCAAACAATAAAACTTTGTTTTCTAACAACACTGCCATATCCAGATGAACTATCCATTTCACACACATCAGAGAAAAACTTCCTTTCATCTTCAAGAAAAAGAAAACCATATTTTATTATTGAAACATGAGCAGTGTGGATTGCATTGCAGTATGTCTTTAAGGAAATGGGAATGAAAGGATCAGTGTGGATTAGGAGTCGCCAAAAATTAACCTGACGACAATAGCTATCAACCAAGCAACCCAACAGATCTAATGACGAAAACAAAAGAAAAAAAGGTGTTAAAAGAGTGGCTCAAAATAATTCGTATAAGATTTGCATGCCAACAAATATTTTTTTTAAGTACCGATAAAATTATATTAATGAAAAGACAATACCAATCTACCAGACCAACAGCAGAACAAATACAGTGAGATATAAAAGAATCACAAGCATGGGCACACACACAAAATAGATGCAGACAGTACTAAAATCCAAATAGCTGAATGCTAAAAAGGATTGCAAAAGAGGTGCTCAGATAGTTGAAAAGGAAAAGACATTCTAATCGAAAAAACAACATGGTGGTGGAGGGTGGAGGTTCAGGAAGCCGTGGGAGAAAAAAAGACATTGCTATAAAATTTAGACTAGGAATACAATATATATATATATATGAAACGTATTAGAACAGAAAAATAAAAGGTTGAGAAATTAGTAAGTGATGCAAAGTCTAAAGCACATGATGATAATATAAGTTGGGAATAAGAAAAGGAGAGAGATGTTTTCAAGCTAACAAAAATAACAGAAAGAAAGGTACGGACTTACAGCAAGCGACAACCATAATGTTTCAGTGAAGGACAATGATAGTAAAGGAAGGAGAGAATATTTTAACAAAAATTTAAAAAACATTTTAGTGAAGGACAATGATATTAAAGAAAGGAGAATATTTTAACAAAAATTTAAATAAAGATTTAGCTGACCCCAATATAGTTGAAACAAGACATACATTTTACCATTGAATTGAGTAGAAATGAAGAAAGCCAACAACAAGGGTACTTAGAGATTTGACACGGTGGGTTTTAGCTAAAAGGAGTGTCCCAAAAGGTAATATTGACATCATTAAAGGCATTTACGAATGAGCGATAAAAAGTTTGAGAACTACACATTGAGAGACAAAAGAGTTTCCAAAAACCATAGGTTTACACCAAGGGTCAATTTAATCCCAAATTTTTTTGCACTAATTACAAATCAGCTAATTGCTACCTACCCATATTCAATATGAGGTACCTTGATAAATTCTATTTACAGAGGATATAGTTTTAGTGGATGAATCCAGAGATGGCAAGAGACCTGATGCAGACCCTAGTTTGAGCTTGTGCATGCAAACCATAGGGTTTGGCCTTCTGCGAAACTGCTGAAGCAAGTGTCTGCAGACACTTCAACCAGTCTCCCACAAAGACGATAACAAGGGCGTACCTCAATGGAAATACCCAATTCAATTAACCAACTCTAAGAATTTCTTCTCTACAGTGTCATATAAATAAGAAAACGTAACTTAGGGCCTAAGAAACTAATTAAACTAGGAAACTAAATAAATTGGAAACCTAATCCTAATTACAACCCATTAAATAAAATTAAAAATCTAATGACATAATTAGTGAATAAAAATCCTAAATCTACTTGGGTCCTTCACATGTGGCCTGAGGTCTATCTGCATCATTCCCTCTATCTTGGAAAGAACTCTACCTTGAGTTCAATACGTGTCTACCTGGGTAAAGATCAACCGGATGAACTTCTGAATTAGTAGTTGGAGTAAAGCTTTTGTGCACAACTTCATGTATAACTTTTTTCGATAGCCGTAAATTGATTTGATGGACAACTAAGCAGTTAGATGCTTCAATTGAAGAATCTGCCCTATCAAAATACAATCATCGTGTGGCCATCATTCATCCCTAAAGACAAAATCAATGTGGGAAATTCCAACAATTGGTGCTTCTTACCTTGTTGCCTTTGACTAACAGCACCCATAGGAGAAAATTCGAGGCCAACCGTAGCCGTAGAATCTTTTTTTTCTTGCTCTGGCTTCTCAGTATGCATATCCTCTGTCATTGGTTCCTTAACATGTTCTGTTGTTATTTGAGGTGACTTTTCTTCTTGATGCACATCTCTCCCCTGAGGAGACCAATGAAGCATGTATTCCACACAAATTACTTCCCAATATGCCTCGTGAATGGTCTTGCAATCATTCATTTTCCCTAATATATCTGATTTCAAACCTCCCAGAGAACTAATTAAATCATGTTCCTCATCATCCTCTAATCCACATGCTTCTTGGAGCCTTGAAAATTAGTTAGAGTATCCAAGAACAAACAGACAACTCCTCTTCTTTCAAATCAAGAAATTGCCAAAAATAATCTTCATTTTCAGCGTATCATATTCCACATTAAGTACATATTTTATAACGACTGAATAATCTGGAGCTCTTCAGATTCTCAAGATGTACTCAAATTTATAACAACACAGCATAGGGGCCTTTTCCTGTGCATACGTCCTTCAAGGACTTTTCGTGCACACTCTTTAGTGGGGCCCACTGTGGACCTCACCAAGGGATGAGACTAGGAGGGTTGGAAAGATCTATGTGAAAGCGCCCTACATATCAAATTTGGTCTCAATCACATATCCCTAACCCCTTCATCCATGGCTCACAAATTCATTCCGTTCGGAGTAGGGTATAGTCAATTCAACAGTCCAATAAATTCGGATCTGACCGAAAGTTGGGGTGAGTTGCTATCATAGGGTCCCATGTGTGTTGCAAGGTTTGGATTGAGTGATAGATGGGCCCCACCTAGAGTTCTCACGAAAAAAATGGTGAGGGGCGAATGCATATGAAGATTCTCTCACAACATATATCAAATTTTAATAAGCATAAAGGTCCAACAACATTCATATTCAATTATACTTAAATCATTAAATGTATTAGAAGTCCTAATAAAAGCTATTGAGTAAAAGATAAGTCTCTAAAACAAGTAGAGCTAATATCTAAATGTTGTTCTAATCTCATCCACAAATCTAATCATTGTTCTTCGCACTCGGGACAGCCACACATGCCAAAATCCACTAGGTAATCTCCGTCATTCCTTGCAACATCTACAAATGCATTACCTGAAGTAAGGCGAAGCACTAGTTAGTAACATGAGTGAGTAGAATGAGTATACATTAACGCATGACATATTTTTAATCATTCATATGGATATTTATATATTCAATAATGGTGTTAAAAAAAAAACAATATCTTAATCAATTCTTTCCTGAGTATTTTTTCCACCGCAAGCATCAAATGATTTCGATACCCCATACATGTGTATCTACATTTCTATCAACAATATGGCTTGTCATCCACCATGATTGTTGAGCCTGTTCCAATACTCCCATACTGGAGCATCTATATTTTTATCAACAACATGACCTGTCTTACCACCATGATTATTGAATCTACTTCCCTCGACCAATATCCACGAAAGAAGTTCTATACTCACTGCTAGCGATTTGTGTTACTCTATTTCAAACTTCATATTCAAATTCAATATGCTTATTAGAGTTTCATCTCCATCATGAATGGCAACATCATCTTATTCTTTTCCTTGGACAGTACCACATAACACTGGGTTAGTCCTCGCCCCACTCCGAATAGGAGTTCGTACCAGATATGTGGCATTGCCCTGATCTCTTAAAATAATTTACCTATAAACTGATTAGCATAACAATTAAATCATATTGACTTTTATCACATTGGATCATACACAATTATAAGCCTACATCACGCTCAATAATGCATAAAACGAAAGTACTTACTGTCCCTAAAAAAGGATTAGTGATTATTAATCAATGGTGCCAACACTCCCTTTACCTTATCATGTCTAAGCCCAATTTAAGTTACTCTCTTACCTATTATCCAAGAAGTAGTAGTAACAAGGGGTTTTTAAATACAAATGCAGATAACATGGACCAAATCTGTAACTTATAAAAATTGCATTACAATATCACTGTCGACAGCAACATTCATGGTTCACGCGTGGAAATTTTGAGGAGATTGGATTGTGGGCCATAGTGGTATAATCCGAAAAAGGTCCACATGCTTAAGGTCGCCCCTCGGCCCACAATAATATGTCTGGAGTGGATCTTCCAGCCGATCATTCTTGTGGGTCCACTACATATGTCGACATGAGATTAGAAAAAATTCAAATACAATTTGAATCTCTTTTGAAAATCAACTATGTTTGCTTTCTAATTCAAGTCAAAAGGGGTACTCATCTATTCCTCCCAATTTCTAAGGATTTTGACTAATCAGAAGCCCAAAATCCCCAGACTTCACTCTCGTCAGGAATACCACTAGTTAGAGCAGTCAAACAATGTTTGGATGGTGGACCCCCAATGGTCTAATCCACACGAGACCACCACACCTGTGGTTGCCCAACAATCCCCACCAAATGTGGGGTCTTGATCTCTCATCAGGTGGGCCATGGGGACCCACAACTCGAGTCGACAAAATTGGGTTTTTGACGACATGGATTCAACGTTAATCAAATTCTGATTTTGATCACCATGGAAATCCTTGATCTCCAATATCTAATCACATATTTAGCAACTTACTAATCATAGAAACCCAATTCAAAAAGTTCTACTTAAGATCTATGAGTTTCTGGATAATGTCTTTCATCTTATTAATGCCAACAGCACTGTTACAAAGGTTTCAAGTAGAGCACAACTCATCAATGGATCAGATATCAAAAAGTTTCATCAATCCAATCCTTACATCATCCAGTTCAGAAGTTCTAGTCACTGATATAGAAATTCGTTGCTCGAGTAGTGATTGGTCTAACGCCAGACATCAACTATGCACGCTGTTGTTGATCTTCCTCATCCTCTTCACAATCTTCTTCTTCTTCTACAAATTTCACAACTCACGTTAGATTATTCCTCTCTCTCTCCCTTTCTCTCTCTCTCTCTCGGTTCAGGAGGTTGGTGAAGGAGAAGGAAGAGACCAGCCCCCTACTTATGCTTATGCTTGGTCTTCTATGCTCTTGGAGTTTTAATGGGATACTACACAGACTCATTCTATTTGAATTAAACACCTAGAGAGAGTCTTGATTGAACCCAAAGGAGTCCTACTAGGAGTGTATTCTAAAAAGAGAGTCCCATTTGAAATTCTTTGTCTTCTAATAACCTTAATCTAATGTAAGTATAATTCTACTAAGAGTCCTAGTAGGGATATTACATACTCCCCTCCTTAAGAAATTTGGTCCTTTAAATTTAAATCACACCTAGTGGAAAAAAGTGTGAATATTTTTCGCGACCTCCTCCTCTATCTCCCACGTGGCCTCTCGTTGATTATGATACTGCCATAGTACTTTAACTAGTTGAATAGTTTTGTTCCATAGGGCTCTTTTCTTCGTCTTTAGAACAACCACCGATTTCTCTTCATATGACAAATCTTGTTGGAGTTGAAGTGGCTCGAAGTCTATAACATGTGATGGGTTAGTGTGCGTGGAAAATATTTTTGCACACAAGCCAATGACTGAGCACCATAAAGTCACACTGATTGCTACTAGATTTCGTAATTATGCTGCAACTTGGTGGGCTGAATTGCAAAGAAAACGGAGGAATCAAAACATGGACCCAATTGATACATGGACTGAGATGAAGAATATTTTGAAGCAAAAATTCCTCCCTGTCAACTATGCAAGAGATCTACGTTTCAACTTTCAAAACTTGAAACAAAGGTCCAAGACAGTTGTTGAATATTCTAAGGAATTTTTGACTCTACAAGCTCATTATGACTTGAATGAAGATGATGATGTGGTAGTTGATAGATTTTTCAATGGGTTGAGCATAGACATTCAGCATATCCTTGCCTTCCAACATTTTGATAATGTCGATGAACTCATCCAACATGCTATCAAAGCTGAAGGAATTGCAAATCATCAAGTACAAAAATCCAAATGGGTTCCGCCAAAGAATTCCTCTCTACAAGAAGCTAAATCCAATGGATAGAATTTTGCAAGGACACTAGGTCAAAATAAGACGGTTTGTTTTCATTGTCAACAGCACGGGCATCGCGCAGCAGAATGTCCAAAGCGAATACATCTAATTGAGATTGAAGGTGCTGATAAAAATATCCCAGATGATATTAAGGATACTGACACTGATCCTAAGGATATTAACAATCCCAAGGATATTGACAATGAAGAACTTGAAATAATAGATGCAGATACCACAGGTGAAGCTCTTATTGTCCTCAAGGATGCTCCACCAAATGTTGAGCATAAATGGTTGCGAAAAAATATTTTCCGTTCCGCAGGTACAGTTCAGGGACAAAATTGCACAGTTGTTATTGATGGCGGAAGTTGTAAAAATCTCATCTCCCAAGCTCTTGTTGATCGCCTCCAATTAAAAGTTTATAAGCAGAACCGTCCTTATTTTGTCAAGTGGCTAATGAATGGTGATCAAGTGTATGTTCAACATACTTGCAAAGTTACTTTTGCCATTGGTGAGACTTATAAAGATACAATCTGGTGTGATGTGCTACCTATAGATAGTGGTGATATCTTATTGGGCCATCCATGGATGTATAACAAAAATGGGACTCATGGTATGCGCGACAACACCTATACATTCATGCATGGTGGACAACAAGTTACTTTTCATCCCGAGAAACCACAACTGCCAAAGAAAAATTCCTAGAAAGCTACCACAAAGGAAGTCCTTCATGTTCACCACATTTACAGTGACAATCCGAAGCAGAATCGAGTTCGAGGATGAACTCTTCTTTCACCCAGGGAGGATGATGCAGTCTGGGACCCAGCAGCCCCTTTTCAAATTAGATTAGGATTATTATTAGTAGATTTCTAATTAACTTGTTATTAGGAAAGTTTCCATTACTAGCGTAGGGTTTTCTTACACATTAAGTTTGCTTTTACTATATATATGGCATTGTAGAGAAGAGATTCTCAGATTTGGTTGATTAATAGAATTGGGTTTTCCCATTGAGGCATGTCCTCGTAGGTGTTGAAGTCATCTTGACGATTTGAGGTAGGCACTTCCACGCAAGTCCTAACCCGTGGGCTGCATCATCCTTGATTCACTATATGAGTTCTGGTTGAACTTTGAAATTACCAACTACGACCTAGTCACTCATGGGCCAAGGATTTAATTCCAGATCTCTGATTTCTTTTAATAATCTCCACTCTACTGTTAAACAGGCTAGTTGAATTGATTTCCGACTCAAAGCATCGGCTACTACATTTGCTTTACCGGGGTGGTAGGAAATGGAGAAATCATGATCTTTTAGAAATTCCAACAATCACCGCTGCCTCAAGTTCAAGTCTTTTTGAGAGAAAATGTATTTTAGGCTCTTATGATTTGTATATACCCGGAATTTTTCTCCATAAAGCTAGTGTCTCCAAATCTTGAGCGCAAAAACGACTACAGCCAATTCTAAATCATTTGTCACATAATTTTGCTCGATTCTTCAATTGTCTGGACACATATGCAATCACTCTGCCATGCTGCATGAGTACACATCCCAATCCACGAAGTGACGCGTCGCAAAATATTACAAAACCACCACTGCCAAATAGCAGGGCCAGGATTGGTGCCGAATTTAGTTTGTCCTTCAATGTCTGAAAACTAGAGCCACATTTGTCATCCCAAATACACTGGACATCTTTCCTCGTGAGCTAGGTCAAAGGTCCCGCGAGGGAAGAAAATCCCTTCACAAATAGTCTATAATATCTGGCGAGTCCTAAGAAACTTTGGACTTCTGCCACTGTGGTTGGTCATTTCCAATTAGTGATAGCTTCGATCTTTGTAGGATCCACCGACAATCCTTCTCCTGAGATGATGTGACCTAAAAAGTTTACCTGTGCTAACCAGAAGTCGCAGTTACTCAACTTTACGTATAACTGATTATCTCTTAACAATTGTAGTACAATGCGTAAATGATTTCCATGCTCCGCTTCCTTCTTTAAATAAATTAGAATGTCATCAATGAATACCACTACAAACTGATCCAAATACAGTTTGAAAATTTGATTCATGAGCGCCATAAACACCGCTGTAGCGTTTATTAGGCCAAACAGCATTACTAGGAACTCGTAATGTCCATACCATGTCCGAAAGGCTATCTTAGGTATATCCTCATTTCTCACCCTTAGCTGATGGTATTCGAACCGTAGATCAATCTTATAGAAGTATCTTGCACCTTGAAGTTGGTCAAATAATTCATCTATCCGTGGAAGTAAATACTTATTCTTAATAGTGACTTGATTTAGTTGTCGGTAATAAATGCACATGCGCAAGATTTCATTCTTTTTCTTAACAAACAGTACAGGCGCTCCCTACTGTGAGATGCTAGGTCTAATAAATCTCCTGTCCATTAATTCCTACAACTGCTCTTTTAGTTCTCTTAATTCAGCAGGTGCCATGCAGTAAGGTGCCATGGAGACTGGGGTTGTTCCCGGTAGTAATTCAATAGTGGAGTCAACCACTCATACTAGCGGTAAACCGGGTAAGTCATCTTAAAAAAAATCAGGAAATTCTCTCACTATAGGAATATTCTCCAACTTAGGTTTTTGTTTATCCTTAATAACAAATGCGAGGTATCCCTCGCACCCATTTCTTAGCAATTGACTGGCCTTGATTGTTGAGATAACCCTTGACTCTGCTAGTCTCCTTGTTCCCAATGCACGCACATCCTTATATCTTCTAATTTGAAGCGACCTATCTTATTGAAACAGTCTAATACAGCCAATCCATTCCCAAAATAATGTCAAAATCATGCATTTGTAATAATATTAGGATTGCAGGCATAGTGACTTTATCATGATTCAGGGTGCAGCCATAAATTATGGGTCTAGTGTTAACTTATCCTCCAATGGGGGTTGATACAATTAAAGCTCGGGGAAGTTTAGAGGGCCGGATGTTTAGTTTCAGGGCAAACACATGTGAAACAAAGCTGTGTGTGGAACCAGAATCAAAGAGTGTAATGGCTTTAGTATCAAAAATAAAAAGCATACCCTCAACTACATTGTTTGCTATGTCAGCTTCCTGATGAGTGATTGCATAAGCCCTAGCATTGGGTTGTTGTCTCTGCTGATTTCCGCCTTGATTGTTCCTTCCTTTATTATAATTCTACCCCTGTAGCGGATTCTGTGGATATCCCCTTTGTTGGTTTTGGCCGTTTTGTTGGTTTTTCTGCTGATTCTATTGATTGGTCTACTATAGGTTCCCTTGATTCCAGGGAGGGTAGTTTTGATACTTCTGGCGTGGCTGTTGGAAGTTTTGTTGGTCTTGATGTGATTGCTACTTTTGCCATTGCATCTGATTCTTATTTCGCAACTTTGGACATTCCCTACACCTATGGCCCACCTGGCCGCATGTAAAGCATACACCGCGCTGCCATGGGCACTGCTCTAAGTCATGGTTTTTCCCATAGTGACTGCATTCAACTTGAGAATCCACCTTCTGCTTCTTTCGGGGTGAGTGGTTTTCCTAATTTCTCTTTCCATTTCCTATCGTTTTAGGTGGAGTCACCCCATTCATTTCGTCAGTAGCTTCTTCTAATGCATAGGCCCTTTTTAAAGCATCCGCATAGGTTGTTGGCTGCCCCAGCCATATATCCTTTTTGATATCTGGACACAATCCTTCTATGAATTTGTTACGTTTAATATCTTCTGTCGCTATCAAGCACTCTACAAAATGAGACAGCTCTGTAAACTTATTGTTATATTTCGTTACTAGCATGTCTCCTTGCACTAGATTCTAGAATTCTCTCTTCTTTCTTTCCTTGATGTGATCAGGTATATACTTCATGATGAATTCCTTTTTAAAGAAAGCCCGGGTAATCTCACCTTCGGACCTGGATAGGTCTTCTTTGCAAATTTCGACCACTCTTTTGCATCTCCCTCTAGTTTAAATGTTGCCAATAGAGCTTTCAGGTGGTCCAAGCAGCCCATTACCTCAAAAATTGCTTCCATATTTTCTATCCATTTGTTCGCCTCCCATGAGTTTGTAGTTTCATCAAAGTATCGGGGACAAAACTCGTTGAATCTCTTGTACAAAAAGTCTCGCTCTCTGTCTCTGCCTCCACCAACATTGATCACGCCTTATGGTCGATCATTGTCATCTTGACGTTGTGCCAGAGTCTGCATTTGCTCTTGCACCTAATTATATGCCTTCATGAAATTATCGAACATAGTCTTCACATATTCGGGCACCTGAATCGGTCCCTCATTCAAATTCCATGTCTCACTTTTAGTTCCATTCTGATTGATAGTACAGATGGGGTTTCTTTGGGAAGTCATATTCTTTCTCCTACAATAAGAGTACAGTAATTAGTACATAGTAAATAAATACCTTATCTTAATACCCAATACGCGACCTCACCACGGTGCCTAATGTTTTCAAACTCTTTTAAAG
This sequence comes from Sextonia rubra, assembly GCA_037013555.1. Classification (NCBI taxonomy): domain Eukaryota; kingdom Viridiplantae; phylum Streptophyta; class Magnoliopsida; order Laurales; family Lauraceae; genus Sextonia; species Sextonia rubra. Next base: position 7,091,993 of record JASUAD010000007.1, on the reverse strand, counting down.
GTTGCCCAAGACTTTGCTCTGATACCAATTTGTAACGACCCAAGAATCTAGAGCTCTTCAAATTCTCAAGACGTATTCAAATTTATAACATAACATAAATCAAATTTCAATGAGCATAAAGGTCTAACATTCATATTCAATTACACTTAAATCATTAAATGTATTAGAAGTCCTAATAAAAGCTATTGAGTAAAAGACAAGTCTTTAAAACAAGAAGAGAAAATATCTAAATGCTAGGCTAATCCCAAGACAAGTCTCTAAAACAAGTAGAGAAAATATCTAATTGTTGGGCTAATCCCATCTATGAATCTAATCATTATTCCTCGCACTCGGGATCAGCCACGTATGCCAAAATCCACGTGTTGATCTCCATCATTCCCCGCAACCTCTACGAATACATTACCTAAAATAGGGCGAACCACTAGTGAGTAGAATAAGTACACATTAAGGCATGACAAATTTTTAATCATTCATATGGATATTCATATACTCAATAATGGTGTTAAAAAAAATAATAATATCTTAATCAATTCTTTCCAGAGTATTTTTCCACTGCAAGTATCAAATGGTTCTGATGGCCCATACGGGTGTATTTACATCTCTATCAATAACATGGCTTGTCATCCATCATGATTGTTGAGCCTGTTCCGATATCCCATACTGGAGCATCTACATTTCTATCAACAACATGGCCTGCCTTACCACTATGATTGTTGAACCTACTTCCCTCAACTAACATCCATGAGAGAAGTTCTATACTCACTGCTAGCGGTTTATATTACTCTATTTCAAACATCATGTTCAAATTCAATAAGCTTATTAGAGTTTTATCTCCATCATGAATGGTAACATCATCTTATTCTTTTCCTTGGCTAGTACCACATGACACTGGGTTAGTCCTCGCCCCACTCCGAATCGGAGTTGGTACCAGATATGTGGCATTGCCCTGATCTCTTAAAATAATTTACCTATCAGCTGATTAGCATAACAATTAAATCATATTGACGTTTATCATATTGGGTCGTTACATATTTGGCTTTTTAAAACTAATTAAATCGTGTTCCTCATCATCCTCCAATTCACATGCATCTTAGGGCCTTGAAAATTAGTCAAAGTATCCAAGAACAGTAACTCTTCTTGTTCCAAATCAAGAAATTGCCGAAAATAGTCTTTATTCTCAGCACACCATATTCCATATTTAAATGCATTTTTGGCTTATTGAAGTGGATTGTAGAATTTACGGGTATGCAATTTCATAAGGATTATGATGTAAGAATGGACTGACCTTTTCTGTAGATCTACTCTCCATGATCACACAGGTGAAAATGGATCTGAAATCTGACTCTTTAGGGCTCCGCGATTACAAAAATAATTTCTAGCATGTGATCTGGTCAAACTATAATCTTTAACTAGGGTTTGATGATGTGACTAATGAGTTCAGTTGCTATTTGTGTTGCTGATGGGTGTTATCTCAAAACAGGTCAAGTCTAACCAAGACCCGACCACAACCCATTTTTTTATAATAGTAATATTTTATTTCACCAAAAAGCCAATACACAAAAGACAAAGCTGAAAAACTCTACTTAGTCAAACAGGAAAGAAGAAAACAACTCCAAAAAGCATAACAAAACATTAAGTAAAAGAGCGAAAAAAACTCTCTCTAGCAAAACCATCCGCCATAATGTTTGCCGCCTCACAAGGTATATGTTTTCAGCCCATAACCAGCATCTTAGAAACACATGCAGCTGCTATGAGAAGCCTCGTTTGTCATGTCAAAAGAAAACTGAAGTAGGACAGACCCATGGTCCCCCATGCCCAACCCATCTATCCTAGTTTATTTAGAGTTTTATTTGCTTTAAGTTTTTTTAATAACATGTTTTAATCGCTTGGCCGTCAATGTGATTGGATAGTCTAAATTAGTTCCAGGGTTATTTCCTTCTCTATACAATGATGTAAAGCCTCTTTGGCTAGTTGCTAGAGTTACTGAGGATTAATGAAAGTTTTGGGATCTTCTCCTAGTTTTCTTGGAGTTCTCCTCCAAATCTCTAAAGCCTTTAGATCGAAGTTTGGTGACAGCCAAATTTTTCCCTCTATCTTCATCATCGACCGTGCCCGCGCCGCATTGTCACCTCCATTCCGCATTATTTGGTATCAAAGACAAAGAACAATCCAGCTCGGATTTCAAACTCAACAACCCATCATCACTGCCTCACCATCACCAATGGCAGTCTCAAATTCGGCATTCTATCAATCCCAATGATCAACACGCAACCCAGGTCTACTAGATCTGAAACTCCAACAACACCAAACCAAAGCCTCACACACCCTTTCATCATTCCAAACCCTAATCCCCTTAGCCCCAACCATTCTGACACATCTCCATCATCCCAAAGCCCCTCCAACCAAGCCAACCCCCACAAAACCCATTTGTAACTTCCACGAGTCCTCCAAGCCCTCATATCTAAACACCGCAGATCGATGCCCTTCACTTCCAACTGAGCATCAATACCCCCATCAAAACCAATCCAAATGCCCACACCAAGCAGTCCCAAATCTGAACCGTCAACTCCCCAAACCACTTCCCAAGTGACCCAAGCCTCCTCCCAAACCCCAGATCCCACTTTCGACCCCACCTACAGCCAACCAAAATCCATTCCCAACCTACCTTAGCCCCCAAACCCTAGTCAATCAGACATCACCACTGCAACAACCCACCACCGAGTTCCTAGACCTATCCCACCCTCTCTTCCTACAACCCCTAAGTCGTCGAAACCCTTCCAAGATCCAAACACAAGTCCCAGCGGCAAACCCAAACCATCCAAAAAAAAATTCTCAAGACCACAAAAACCCAAACCCCAATCCTCCACCATCGCAGAAAACCACCATCATCATTGTTAGAGCCTAACCCCACCCCACTACCGCATGTCCCTACAATCCACTTCCGCCAACAAACCCTCAACCTTCCCATACCCTGAGTAAAAAAAATCAGGAAGAAAGAGAAGATGAGCAAGGAGAAAAAAAAACAGAGAGAAAGGAGAAGGCCGCATGCCAAAAGCACTAGTCACCGAGTCTCGTCGCTACCATCACCAGGCACCAAGCCTCATTGCAGTCACCATTGTCACTGACTACCATTGAAAAGGGCCTCGCACATGTCTCTTAAGACATGAATTCAAGCCATTACATTGGCCAAGTACAAGTGCAGGTTAGGCGAGGTAACAGATCCAATTGACCCAACCAACAGCATCAATTCGCCCCACTTCTAGATTCAGGCCAGTCCTAGTTCGGGTCAGGCAGACTCGACCCAGGTGCAGTCCAACCAAACCAGCAATCTCTATTGACATCAATGGTGACATCAGCGGTCTAGTCAAACTGGTCGTTTGACCAAATCGACGGCAAAGACTTATCTTCTTGATATCAGGGCCATCTAGACTCAAATTTCAGATCAATTTGATCCTGTATGCTCATGATGCAAGATCTACATAACAAGTCAGGTTGATTTCTTCTTACAAGCATTGAATTTGAAATCCCTTTTGCCTCAAATCAATACGAAATTGCAACAAGATAACTACAATGACCAACTTCAAAGGGATATGTATAAAAAGAAATACGGCTTATGGTATTATGAGAATGAAACTTTCTTCAAGCAATTTCTTAATTTGAGATAAGGAAACTTAACAGTTGATAAATATTTTGAGCAATTTTCATGGTTGCAAAGAGCATGCAAATTAGAGGAGAATACACAGCATTATTTACTTAGATTTCTTAGAGTTTTGAGGCCAAACGTTGTGGAAGACATGAAAGACTGCCAGACCAAGTATGAAGCACATAGAGAAGCATTTTGTGTTGAGCATATGCTACGTCGATCACGGATACGAAAATCCATGTCTCAAGTGGAAAACTCTTTGCGAACCACAAAAGCACATGTTGTGCAAACCATGGCAAATGAAATCAAGACTGCTCACTATTCCCAAATCAGTGCTATCTTAGATCAATTTGCCAATCAAGTGCAAGACATGTTTGCACAGATGATTGCTTCACAGCAGAAACATAATGACCAACCTAAGGAAATCACTACACCCATTGAGAAAATTGAGAGGTCTCTTCATGATGAAATTGGAGACCACTCTCTGTTCAGCAAGAACATTGAGATACAAGAAGAAAATCTAGAAGCCTCCTTCACTACAATTGTCTTCGAATTGCCTTCTTTGGACAGTGCTAACCAGCAAACACAAGCAACAAATACAATTGAAGTCTTGGGAAACACATTCAAAAAAGCCTGTGTCCATCGAAGAAAAGACCAATGCTGAAAAGGTTGTGCAACTCATTGATGTCCCTCACATTGATTTCATCTTCAGTGATAGACTATTGAAAAAAGAAGATTGTGATCTACCAGTTCAAAGCCAACACTTGATGCATCTAACGGTCAGATCACAAGCAAATGCTAGATTAAAAACATCAAAAGAAGCTACGCCTCCGGTCCTTTTCTACCTTCATGAAAAGATTGATTACAGCTTTCAAAGTATCCCAAGAGGTAGAAAACCAAGAAACACATCAAAAATTTGTATGCTTGATATTTGCCCCTAAAGGACTTCTACCAAAACTCGATGTCGAGTTTTCTCCAAGAAGAGGAGAAATTGATGCAGGGCAGACCCATGGCCCCCCATGGGTTGACCGGTCTTTATGCCCAGCCCACCTATCCTAAATTATTTAGGGTTTTCTTTGCTTTAAATTGTTTTAATAAGATGTTTTAATCTTGGCCATCAATGTGATTGGATGGTTTAGATGAGTTCTAGGGTTATTTCCTTCTCTATATAATGATGTAAAGCCTCTTTGGCTAGTAGCTAGAGTTATTGATGATCAATGAAAGTTTTGGGATCTTCCCTGAGTTTTCTTGGAGTTCTCCAAATCTTTAACTCCTATGGATCAGAGTTTGGTGAGAGCCCCATTTTTCCCTCTTATCTTCACCATCTACATTGCCAGCCCCACATCATCCCCCCCATTCAGCATTAAAAACAAAGGGCTAAAAACCCTTTTTGCTTTTACTTTGACGAAGGGGTGGAAACAGAAAAGTTCCTTTTTTTTCTCTCGTCAAGGTTTGGAAGAGATGGGAGCTTAGGATGGGCAGAAATCCTAAACCAAGAGAGATGAAGCCGCAACTAGCAAATGCGACGGTTTGTTGGACGATGCTGGTTGTGAAGCAAGGAAATGGTGGCTAGAATCGCCAGCGATGGTCTCGGCATATGGTGCTGACGGTGGACAATGGCAATCCGTGAGGAGGAAGCCAGGTACACTCACTTCTCTCTCACGTTGATTCTAATCTCTTTGTTTTTCCCAAATTTTTGGTTTAGGGGCTTTGTGACAGTGGGTGGGGTAGGTAAGATAGAGAAAAGGACTGTGGGTAGATTAGCCCTAGATTGGGTTGAAGGGGTTTTGATTTAGGTTGACGGGAATAGAGTATTGTCCCTTTTTTTTATTTTTCAAACGGGTATCGACGATATGGGATAGGGGTGCTCATGGGAACGCAGCATGGGGGAAGAAGAATAGTCAATGAGCTATTCTCTAAGCCAAAAGAATTAGGATAAACTATGTAGGCCTCACACCAAAGACAAGAATTCAACCCACAAGGTAGAAGAAACTAAAATATCATTAAAAAAATGTAGTCTATCCCATGAGAAGGGATTACATCTATATTTATAACTAAACTACTCTGTAAATAAAGAAACAAACTAATTCAATCCAAATAAGAAGTCTCAAATAAAAAATCAGTTTCTAAAAAACTTAAGAAAGCAACTACTATTAATAAAATAATCTTCAATGCTAGGCTTTGGACTTGGCCCTGCAGGTATAAAATTTCAAGCAGGGCCCACTAGTCTAGCCTGCATTAGTTCCCCCTCTTGGGGAAGAACTCGTCTTTGAGTTCAGTAAACGTCTATCTGGGTCAAAAATCATTCGAGCAAACTTCTAAATCGCTTGTTGAGCTTCATTTTGGGGATACAACTTGAAAGTATGATTTGATCTTTTCTCCCAATTAGAAGTAGGTTGGAGGTGTTGCTTCGTCTAGGGACTGCATGTATTTTGAATTTACGATCGGACCATTAGATGCATCAATTGTTGGTTGTCTATCATCCATGTTTGATCTCCAAAGATGAAGTCAATGTGGTGGACTTCAATAGCTAAATTTTCTTGTAAAACCAATGAAATAAGTGATTTGTCTTCCGATGATCCAATCGGCGTTGTTGATGGTGGACGGTCATTTTCCTTACTAACCATATCCAAGTCTTCAATGTTTGTTTCAACTTCTTTTGTTGCTTGCATCTTTTGATCAAAACTGTCGTCATAAAGACTTTTAGGCTCCTTGTCTTCTAATTTCTACTGAATTATCATCCATTCTAGGAGTGCTAGATGATGTCCCGACAAACTTTGTCATGATAGCTTCCAACTTTGATTTTGCTTTGCAATGTTAGCCTTGACATCTGTTTCTTCTTTTTTCCTTCCTTTGGCTTTTCAACTGAAGGAGATGATGTAGACAAAGATGGAAGGTGCGTGATCCATCGTCCTTGCCACCAAAAGGTATATGTGTTCTTCTCATCATCATTGTATATATTTTGATAAAAAATCAATGCTTTTCCCAAAAGAATGAGTTATATTCATAGGAATTACATCACACCAAATTTTATCTTTATATCCACCAATCTTAAAAAATGCTAAACATTTGTGAGTCATGGGAATAATAGAACCATTAGACTATGTGACTTTGTAAGACTTCAGAAGAGTCTCTATATAGGCCAATTGAGCGTGTTAATAACCTCTTGTGCCACGAAATTAATAGCACTGCCATGATTAATAACTAGATTGTGCCACGAAATTGATAGCACTGCAATGATCAATAACTAGATTGGCTCACCTGTCATCACACATTGCTCGTGCCTAGTCTGCTTCCACTTTTCTTTTTCCTTCTCATTTGTAGTGAATAGTCTGCGAATGACTCGTGTGTGATTACCTTCTCATGCAAAATGTATTTCCATCACATGAGCCCTCATTCGTTGCAGAGAATTTTCTTTCTGAGACTTATCGATGGTGGGACCACCAAAGCATGTGCTCAATACGAATAGCTTCGTCGTATGCTTCATAAATTGTGGTGTAGTGATTCATCCTCTCTAAAATATTTGGTCTCAAGCCTCTAATAAAAAGAAACAAATCATGCAGCTCATTTTGTCCCAACTCACATACTTGATGCAGTCTTGAAAATTGATATAAATATTCATCAACGAATAACTCATTTTGCTTCAGATTGAGAAATTGTTCGAATAAGAGCTGATTCTCAAAATATCAATTGCCATATGTATGCTCATACTGCATTCTTTGAAATTCATCGGAGGATCCAAAGATGTGCAAATTGGCTTTGATGCAAAAAAAAAAAACATTGAAAAAAATAAAAAATAAAAACAAAATCGTCTAAATTCTCAAAAATGAACTGACCTGATGGCTTGATCTTGATGACAAAAATATGCAAGTGAAGATAAACGTGAATCAAACTAAAATATCATCATTTTGAGAAACAATAGCTGAGATCAATCAATCTAAAAAGACTGGATTGTTTTGGCTGGGCCCACTTGTATTTTTTTTTAGAAGAACTATTGGGTTGGGCCTCAACCCGAAAAAAAAACTGAGTTAAGGAATTGGGTTGGGCTCAAACTAGAGCCCAAAAAGTGGGCTTGTCTCCCTGTCAGTAGGCCTCAAAAGAAATTTTACTTCTTGTTTTGGCTGCATCTTAGGTTCGGCTTGATTTGCAATTAAATGGGCTTATTGTGTGGCACGTGCTATAGGACGGGTGGCTTCTTTTCGGGCCTGATGAAACAACTTAAGGGAAAAGGGTTTTCAAAACCCTCTTCTACTTTACGGTTTGGAGTTGAAAACAAAGGAGAGTAGTAGGAAGTGATATGGGAGGGAGGCGACCGAGGCTACTGATTTTGGCAATAGCGAAGGCAGAGGTTCAAACTAGACCGGGAGAGGAAAAGGGAAGGCGACTTTGGTTGCTAGCTTCTGGAGAAGGAATAGAGGAAGAGAGGAGGGTAATGGTATTGATGCAATGATGCCGACGGCGAGCGATGGCGATGAAGGGGTTGCTTGCGGTGGTGCGTGGTGATGAATGCAGGCAGCCGGTGAACGGTCTGCCCCTAGACTCTACTTCTTCTCTATTCTCTCTTTGTTTTTCTCCCTTTTTTTGTTTCATAATTTCTAATTTGTGAGATTTTGTATTCTTTGGGTAGCTTTCCTAATTCTAAGATTTTCATTCTTCTACAATGAATTGATTTAAAACCATTTTGACCATCTAATGACCAAGCGACCAAATATGTGGATTTATTTGTAATTTCTCAAAAACAACTTTATTTATAAAAATTCCCAACCAACCTTGGCTCCTTCATTTTGTTTTCTCTGTCTTTATTCTTTCTTTGTTTTCCTCTTTCGATTCTTCTCTCCCTCAACCACTGCTTGTAGCCACCGGATTTCTAGCCACCAGAAGTTCAAACAAAGACCGGCATCTTCTTCCTTTCTTCACCCTCAACTCAAGGACCCAATTTCCTATTTCCTTTCTTCTATATCAAGCCTTAAGTAAGCTTCCATTTCTCTAATAGCTAGGTTTTTATGATTTTTAGTTTAAATTTGATTTTAATGTGTTCATTAGATTCTTCTTGTCTCCATTTGCAGAATTGTTTCTTTGGTTTTTGAATTTTCTACTAGTTTTGGAGATTTGGGTGGGTTCTAAGGATGAGCTAGAGCTTCTCTTTTTCAACCTTGCATCAAGCCAAGTATATATATATATATATTTTTCATTGATAATATGTTTTTATTCCTTGAAATGAAAGAATGTTGATGATTGGAGGGGTTGATTATATGTTGTGGAGAGGGCATGGCCCATTTCTTGCGGGTTAGAAGGAGGAATAAGGAGAGAAGGGAATGCCTTTCCTTTAGTTTACCAAAATCTGTTTCTGATAAGAACCCACTGACAAATTTAATGTGAATGTTTCTCTGGAAATTTGATTTGGTACACTATGATTAACCATGGACTTCCCATAATTCATTGCAAAGGCAAAGGGAGAGGCTATTCTTTACGCTTTTTGGTGGGACCAAGGAGTTTTAATCTTGCTCATTAGATTATACAACTTTTCCACAATCATATCTATTTCCAAAATGATTAGAACACTAGGTTTTACTGAAGTTTCAATAAGAACTAGGATGTATGAAGACATGATTATGAATATAAAATACGTTGAGTGGAAATGGAGAAAACTCTGGAATAATTTATAATTTTCGTATCTAAAAGCCTCTCTTGTATGCACTCATGTTTTTGGTGAGTCCAGTGACCTTATAAACATAATCCCTTTATGGGAATGGGATTTGAACTCAAGTTTAGGGACTTAGCATTGGTACCCTTGGTTAAACCTTTTCTGGACGAACTAGTTGAATTTCATTGACATTTGGATTTGCATCATTCATGATCTTAAGGATTTTATCTTTTTGCATTGTCTTGAATTATGTTTACTTGAGATTTTGGTTTTGAGCAACACTAAGTTGGTCTATATTTATGTTATGTATTAAATGGTCATTTTAGCGACTGCACAGCTCGATTTGCTTTCGAACAATTGATCACCATCTATGGCTTGAATCGCTTTGCATCCAAGATTTGGAACGGGATTTCTTTCCCTCTTTTGATTATATAGGGTTGACCACCTTTCTTGATTTTGGAGGATGGACCATCCTAATGTAATAGTTTTACTGTTGCATGACTTAAGTGTGTAGCTCAGTTGGATATCGTTTTGAATCATGATTTCCTTTCTTTTGTTATATTTGTTAAAGTATTTCTTTTATATGGTTGTATTGGTTTACTTATTTTGAAAATGTACTTTTATTATAATACTTGCCAGCTACTTTGTAGTTGATGTTTTTATATTTGGTACATAGGTGCCGAGAATACCTACACCAAGGAAGAGGCGGAGGGTAAAGCGCTACAAACGTTTGAGTCACCTGACGAGCCTGAGTGGGGTGTAGCAGATGGTTCTGAAACCATCTAGACCAGCACCAAAGAGAGACACATGCTTTGGAGTTCTTTTTTATTCATTTATTTCTTTTAGGAAAGTCTGGGTTTTATGTGGGCATTGTATAAAAACTGCTTTGTTTATTTAGAAACTTTAAACATTAAATCTAGTATCTTTTGTTGTGCATACTCTTAAGAAATATAATGACATCAATTGATGGAAATGCTTCTGCAAATATTTGGTGACTGTTAAATATTATAAACTCACCTCGTACTATACATCCTGTGTGACGATGATTAGGAGCCACGTGTTGTTTTAAATACGGAAAAATTTTAATTGGCCCCTAATTTCACATTAATCCTAATCATAGAATTAGGCACGTGACACTTCAGCAAAGGAGTTCAAGAGGGGTAGAGTTGGATTCAAGTGTAGAGTTTATGTGAGGGTGGTTTTGGATAGAAAGGTGGATAATGGGAACTTGGGTGGATTCAACTAGGGTCTGGGCTTTTGGGGAAAAAGGGTTTCAATGGGGGTGGGGATGATCGAAAGGGGAGAGAATGGATTTAGGAAGGGTATGGGTTTTGGGCTTCGTGGAGATAGCAGATGGTTGTGGCTGATGGGGAGTTGATCTGATGAAGGAAGGGTTGGGTTTATGACAGAGGGTAAGTCTTAGGTTAGGTTCAATTCAAGGATGGGTTCATTGGAGATGATGAGAATGGAACTGATGGAGATGAATGAGAACGACGATGATGAATGATGATGGTAATGAGATAGTGATGAATGGATTGCAATAATGATGGAAAGGAGATGGGGATACCCGGGTTACCTCTAATCGGTAATCGGAGCGGGACCGGAGAACTGATCTCCTCTTTGATACCAATTGACACAAAACGGAGGAAAAAAAATAGCCAACTGGCTATTCTCCATGCCAAACGGCTTAGGATAAACTATCTATACCTCGTATCAAAGACAAGAATTCAACCCACAAGGGAGAAGAAACTGAAATCTTATTCAAAAAAATGTAGTCTACCCTATGAGAAGGGATTACATCTATATTTAGAACTAAACTACTCTTCAAATAAAGAAACAAACTAGCTCAATCCAAATAAAAAGACCTAATTCAAATATAAAGTCAATTTCTGAAAAACTTTAACCAAGTAACTACTATTAATGAATTAATCTTCACTGTTGAGCTTTGGACTTGGGCCTGCGAGTATAAACTTTCAAGTGAGGCCCATTAGTCTAGCCTGCATCAATGGGTCGGGCTAGCTCGAGCCTGAATCAGGCCCAGCCCGAGGTGGTCCGAGCTTGGGCCTTTAATTTAAGTACTCATGCCAGGCTCAAATGTCTTCTTTTGGCCTGATTAATAAATGGGCCAACTTGGACTCGGCTGTAGACAGCCCAAAGCCCGGCCCGACCCAATTAAGAAAATGATAATAAGAAAATAAAATAGAAAGGATTCGGACCTAGGTACTTTCACATGTATGGACAGCCCCGTGCCAGTTGGCTACATTAGCAAGGATGAAAATTCACTATCTTACCAATTATATATTAAACTCAAGCTTTCAAACTTCCAAGCAGGTTAGGCTATGGTCAGCTCCTTATGGCCTAACTCGAGCCCAACGCAGCTTGGATTTACAATTAGAGGTCGAGACGGGCCTGGATATTCCTTAGCCCAGCTCAGCCCAGCCCAACCTATTAACAACCCTAATGTGGGAATAGGTTCGGTTTTCAGAGGGATGGGGGTCACGGTTCTACAGGATCTTAGGGTTAGATTTGGGAAATCTAGAAAGTGGGGTTTCAGTCAAGGGGTTCTACATGGGATTGGGAAAGGGAATGGGAATGGTTTCTAGTTTTAGCGATTTACGAAAGCAGAGATGGAGGGCGTGTTCAAGTGACCGGGTGGTGGACTAATATGTTCAATGACTGGGAAATGGATTGATATGTCCGGTATTGAGTAATGGAGACAACCAGTAGCAGGGGGCGTGTCGTCGATAGATTCCGGAGGGAGATGGACGAGGGAACAAAGGGTGGAATGGATAAATGTGGTAATTGCACCGATCAATCAAGGGATCGTTTGGCTTTTATACCAATTTGATGCAGACCCTAGGGTTAGGGCTTGTGTGGAAATGCCAAAACACAATATAGTGCCGAAGTATGCGTTCGTAGACATTTCAACCAATCTCCACACTCCGTAGAGAAGATAACGACTTAACGAGGATGCACCTTAGTAGGAAAACCCAATTCATTTAATCAACTCTGAGAAATCTTCTTCTCTACAATGTCATGTAAATAGAAAAACACAACTTAGGGCTTAAGAAACTAATTAGACTAGGAAACTAAATAAATTGGAAACCTAATCCTAATTACAACCCATTAAAAAAAATAAAAAATCTAATGACATTTAATTAGTGAATAAAAATCATAAATCTACTTGGGACCCTACAAATGTAGCCTGAGGCCTATATGACATCAAGGCCTTAGAATACAAGGGCTTTAGAAATAAGAGGTACAAATACATGGTATATAACTTGCAACTTCAATGGGGATATGCAAAATGATATAACTCCTATAACAATTGAAGCTCAAGAGATACCACAAAGAGATTACTTTTAATGCATTGGATTTATAATTATTACAAATGAAGAGATTGATGAAGTCAAACATAGTACATGAGTTAGATGGTTGAAGTAGAGACCATTTTCTAAAATTCTTTGTGATCGACACCCAATAAGATTGAAGGGAAACCCTTACAAGACAGCGATTAAACCAACTATGATGTGTAGGGCAAAATGTAGATGGGAATGCAAAAAATGTGGTAAAGCTGAAAATCTCAATGATTGTGAGGTAAAACTAGAAATTATAGAATCAACAATGAGCACATTTGGAAGCATTTACAAGTAGCATCAATAGGTGATACATTAAAAGACATGTTCAAGAGGATATCACATGACTAGAAGAAATGAGATAAGATCTGAAGAATGCAACCTATTCAAGGATTTGGCCTAGAATGGAGAAACAGAATTCATGCAGCTGGCCCAACAAAGTTGGGACAAGGCTTTGATGATGATAATGAACTCCAAACAACAAATTAATCATTCAAAATTAGCATACACAGTGGATCATGTTTACAGGATACATCTTTAAAGATAGCATGTCATTTCGATGCTTCACGAGGGAGGATTAGGTGGGCATTTCAAACAAAAACAACCACTACGATGGCCAAGAATCATTTGTATTGGCAAAGCATGCATGGATATAGGCCACAACAATGTTGCAAGCTAACAAAGGTTGCATGAACAATATCACATGATGCCTATAATATAAGAGTTATGGCAACATTTATGCATCAACCTTGTTTTCAACTTGCCTAGAGCAATTCAAAAATCCGAGCCCACTTCCATAGGCATCAATCGACTTCCAAAATCTGCCTAACTCATACTTTTTTTACGGTATTTGATGCTTTTAATATTGTGAAGTGGTGTGCATAACAGTGTACCAAAGACAATACTCACATAAGCTACTTTTGGCATACCTATGAAAAAATGACCAAGCTCCAATTCTCCAGAGCCTAACATCCATAAATAGATGCACTAACTAATATGGTGAACTCAAATTTCAAGAATCTATGGAAGTATTTGGTGGGAGCTCATGTAACCCAAATGGGATCTAATCCTGATTATGGCTGAAATCACCTACACCAATCCAGTGAAGCATTCAAGTTCCACGAGTAGCTTTCCATTTGACGTAGTTATGTCCAGCCACAAAAACGAACCATTTCACACCACAACTTATTGGTCTTGCAAAAGGGAGGAAGTTGAATCATTCATCTCACGCGCATGACATTTATGAAATGAAACAAACCATGAAAAACACAAAATACAAACCAATAACATTACCAGTTAGTCATGTCAACTGTTAGGGACAGTGGGACACAGTGATGGAGTGATGGAGCAACTACAGCACAACAAATTTCCTTTAGGAGGTTATTTCTAAGAGGTGTGGGGTCATACAAGATCATCAAAAAGATAATGCTCAATCGTAAAGTTGTACAAGTATCTACACATCAGGTCCATTTTTAATGTGGAAGGCTTGACATCTACAATATGCACAAGCACAATGTATCCAATTTGTATCTCTTAAAGTGTAAGGGAATACAGAAATATAATAGGACTATGGAGTAAGCATGAGTAACCTGAGAAGATACTTGTTCTTTGTTTCTACTACACCATTTAATTCTGGTGTATACAAAATATGTCAGAGATCAACAAGAAATTTTGAAATACCAAAGAAATATAATCCATTGTATGGTGCTTGTATGGTTGCACCAGAGAGAGAGAGAGAGAGAGAGAGAGAGAGAGAGAGAGAGAGAGAGAGAGAGTGTGTGTGTGTGTGTGTGTGTTCTTTTTTTATTTTTTTTCCTTTTCTTCTTTTTTTTTTTTTTTTTTGGGGTGGGTGGGTGGGTGGGGGGGAAGGTAACTAGTACCTATTATTAAATAGATGAACATCCTCTAGAAAGAAACTGGGTATAAAAGGCTTAGCACACGTTTGTGCAAGGCGGTTTCCATGGAAGCAGAAGTCTTATTTTTTACAGGATTCTAATGTTTGTTTTACAGTGATGCAGCAAGACTCAGAGCAGAAAAACCATATTTTTGTGGGATTTTTCTGCATGAGATAGGAAACTGATATCCGACCCTCACCCCTCAGACATTTCCAAGACTTCCACAGCATTTACACAAACAAGCCCTTATCCCCTAAAAAAATGGTTGCTTCATCCTTTGGTTGCACCAAACCGCATTGAAAAAATCAAATGAAAAAACCTTGAAGATTGAACTTCCTCATCCTCGGTTTTCATGAGATGCATCTAATCATGTCAGAGACGATCTTATCAATGAAGGATATAAATGTTTGCAACCAAGCATAGAACTCACAAGAGCAAGCACCCAAACATAGTATGAATCAGCATATTATGAAGACCTTTCCATTAACCCCTTGTTCCACTGACATCGGCTGTACCAATCACGATGGTTTCTATTACTAGAAAGATTAGATATAACAACTTTGAATTTCAAAACACATTAGTTTTAAACTAAACAGATGAAATAACATGTTCCTAAAACATGATAAAAATAATAATCTTCGCATAAGGTATCAGCTATAATGAATTTAATACAAACCTCCATGTCTCCTACAGCTTGTGGTTTATACAAGATGAATTCTGGAAACAGTAGATCCCTGCCAATGTTATGTTGTTCTACAACTCGTCCACGTAATATTATTCTGAAATTCTCCGGAATCCGCTTATATAAGATGGATGAGTACACCTGCAAGACTTGAAGAGGTATTGGTATCATCGGGTGAAATTTAAGTAAAACAAGTGTCAACTAGAGTAAACCTATGTCTTGCCATGAAGGCAATCAAAGGAGAGGCCAACCTCATCAATTAAGTGCAGCATTAGTTATGGACTTATGGCAGACAAAGCCTCCATCTTTGCTACTAATTAACCAGAAGTAGGATTGCAAGAGTATCTAGGCTAAAAGAATCCCAACACCACACATGTACCAAGATACTAAAACATAACCAAAGAAATGCATTCAAACTTACTCTAAGAGAATAACGAAAGCAATTCGCGATGTGCTGTTGGTTTAGCGTTTTTGGAACAGAATTTGTTTCCAACATTTTCGGTGCCCCGCTGATCATAATATCCTGAGACCAGAAAAATCATGAGACCTACTTTAAAAGCAACTACAAGGAGGAAAATTTGAGATTCGACAATAAGCTATAGGCATTCATCACTAACCTCCTTATCTGATTCAAAATCAAGCTCTGTCTCTCCATCATCATTTAACCATAGGTTGAACACAATAACTTTTGTTCCATGATGACCTATGTCATCAAACTGCTCATTAAATCCAGAGAATGTGTGAATTTGAAGTTCTGAATATTTCAGAAACCAGGTGAGAGTTTTAGAAAAAATTGCATGTTCAAGGGAGTATTGTATACAGCACATGCCAAAGAAAATGTTCATTTCATGGCCAAAGCAAGCAGAATTTTGAAAGAGTAAGGAACACGAAAGAATAGTGACATCAGGTTGTTTGCACAATATTAAGGCATATCCTTCATTATGGGCTAGGGATTCAAGTTCCTACATGTGTTGGATGTGTTTTGACACCCTATAGGTATACCTAGTTGCCACAAAGCCATGTCCCAACTATATTGGGGTCAGCTACATGAATTATGTTTCTCCATTCCTACCTATCTTCAACCAAATCCTAACATAAGTTAAACTTCTTCAGATCCGATTTTACTTCCTTTTTTTTCCTACTCCTTCCCCTTGGTGGGCCATCAACTTACATAACCAGACTTTTACTTACCGGCACTGTTGCCAACCAACAATCAATATGTCCAAGCCATCTCAAACGGATTTCTCTAATATTATCTCCTATTGATGCTACCCCTAAATGCTATTGAAAGAGTTCATTACTAATTTTATAGTTTCTAGTTTTACCACATTGATGCAGCCACAAATCCACAATCAAGAATAGACCAATCTCCCGAACGATTGATTGAATCCAAAGAAGAATTCAGCCACTAGGGCACCTTCACAAGAGGAGCAAACATCATAAGAGATACCATCTCAAACCACACAAGAGAACTTTATTAATTGAAAACTGAGCATCCATAACAATGAGGCCTAATATCCTCATATAGAAGAGTTGGCTTGATTTCTAAGCAACAATGCTTCCTAATATTAGAATAATAATAAACACAAAAGGAAACTCAATAATATTAATTATAAAAAAATCAAATACTGTATATTATTCCTAAATAACGAGATGTCCGGTTGGGCCTCCAGACTAGGCCCAACGGGTTGGCCGACTAGTATGCATCAATTCTCCCCTACTTGGAAAAACTCTACACTGGCAAGTTGCCAATTGATAAATGCAGAGCAGAATTCAACCGCAAGTTTGGGCAAATGTCCTCCTAGGTCGAAAATCAACCGTACAATCTTCTGTCTTTTCTTTTGAACTACATTTGCAATTTTGCTTGACAAGGCTTGGAAGCTTGACGTAATCTTTTTCTCCATGTAAAAGCACGTTGGAAGTATCTCATTTTTTGATGAATGAATTTAGCTTGGATGTATGACTGGATATTAAATGTAAAAGTACGTTGAAAGTATCTCTTCTTTTGATGAATGAATTTAGTTTGGATGTATAACTGGACATTAGACGCCTTGAGTGTTGCCAAGCAATAGGTCACAACCTACATATATCCATCGTTGATTCCCAAAGATGAAGTCAATGTGGGGGACTTCAATAACTTGATCTTCTTGCAAAACCATTGGAACAATTGTTTTGACTTTTGATGTCCCAATTGGATTTTCTAGAAGTGGTGTTACAATCAGATCTCCCAGAGGTTCAATGTCCTTGCTAAGTTGATCAAAGTCTTCAATGTGTGCTTGGTTTTGTTCTTCCTCTACCTTCTAGGCCTTTTGGGGGTCTTGATTAACACTATATTGAATAGATTCGACTTTTTCAAATTTTTTCATGAAAGTAACTTTGCCTTAACCTTGCTCAATTGTTGCTTCCTTGATGTTTTCTGTCTGCGCTTTTGGTGCAATCATTTCTTTTATTTCTGCTTTCTACTCTTTCTGTTGTTCTTCAGAAGGTGATGATGTAGACGAAGACATGGCTGTTGATGGAAATGAAACAAGCATAATCTGTTTTCCTTCCCACAGAATTGTATATTGTTCACCGCTTTATCACTGTGCACTTTTCGATCAAAAAGACATGGGCGTCCAAAAATTAATATGAGCAATATTCATATAGATCAAATCACACCAAATTTTGTCTTCATAATTGCTAGTCTTGAATGATACCAACCAAGCATCTATGAGCCACTGGAATGACATAAGCATTAGACCATGTGAGTTGGTAGGGTTTAGGAAGGGTCTCGATTGGCAAAAGAAGCCTATCAATAACTTCTTATGCGACAAAATTCATTGCACTGCCATTGTCAACAATCAAATTAATGACCCTATCTTTAACTCTTACCCACGTGTGAAATTTCTTAGCCTATCTCCGTTTTTCATCTACCTTCTCGTTTGTATTACGAAGTCGCCGAATGACAATCATGGGATTATCTTCTTCAACAAAAATGGAGAAACAACAAACCCTAAGAAGACAACTTGTGAAGACAAGAAAGTGCATTTCTTAATGTTCGCAAACAACTTCCCCCCCCCCCCCCCCCCCCTCAAAGTCAAGCAAACCTCTCTTAAATGGTCCATGTGTTGCTCCCTTGTATTACTATAGACAAGAATGTCATCGAAGTAGACGACTAAAAACTTGCCTATTAATGGCCTCAACACTTGTATCATAACCCTCATAAATGTGCTAGGCGCATTGGACAAGCCAAAGGGCATGACCAGCCATTCATACAAACCATCCTTCGTCTTGAAGGCGGTTTTCCATTCATCACCGGGCCGGATACAAATATGGTGGTACCCACTTTTGAGATCAATTTTTGAAAAGATTTTGGCACCAACCATCATGTCCACGCACATCCTCCAAGAGCCATCCTTTTTAGGTGTGAGGAGTACAGGAACTGCGCATGAGCTCATGCTCTCTTGGATAAACCCCTCTGCAAGAAGCTCCTCAACTTTTCTTTTTAATTCGGCATGTTCAGTCGGGTTCATCCTATAATGGGGTAAGTTTAGTAATGTCGATCCAAGGACCAAGTCAATGGCACGTTGTATGTCACGCAAAGGTGGGAGCTCATTGGGTAAATCTTCAGGGAAGACATCTTGAAATTCTTTCAAGATTGGATTCGCTTCACATGGGGCCTTTACAGCCTTTTCAATGGTGATTGCTTTGGTCACCCAAAGCAAACATGGTTGTCTCATGATCTTGGACACTTTTGAGAGTGTCCTGAACTTCTCGCTCAAATTCTGAGGCACTCAAAATGTGAATTCCTTTGGACATAGCACTCTTCCCTTTTGGGTCCTTTCCCTTTTCATTGGGCTCCACACTAGGGTTCTTAGCTTTATCACTAGACCTGGTGTCTGGTATCTTCTTTTTTTTCATTGTTGTCCTTAGGAGGTAGTGGATGAAGCTTCACTTTCCTCCCATCAAAATAGAAGATGCAAATGTTTGACTTACCAAAATTAGTGACATCAAGATCATACAACCAAGGTCCACCTAGAATGATGTGGCCCACATCCATGGGAACAACGTCACACCATAGGTGATCCTTGTAGAAAGAGAGTTGAAGTGGGACCAAACATCTTTGGGTGACCGGAATAGATGTTAAGTCTACCCAAGAGACACGTTAGGGCCTAGGATGTAGTTCAGCCTTCAACCCTAACCGGGTGACAGTACTAGAAGAGACTACATTGGTACAACTACCACTGTCAATTATGAATTTATAACTCCGCTCATTACACTTCAAGTAAGTGTGGAAGACGGCTATCCGGCACCAATCTTCATCATCCTGTAGAATTAAGGCACACCTAACCACTAACATTTGGCACCTTCATGTACCCCCATTCGTGTCTTTTCCTCTTCCGTTGGGTAAGCACGAAGGAATCGGAGGAAAGAAACATGATCCTCGAGATCCTCACAATCATCATCAGATGGAATGAAATCAAAAACATAGTTATCTACATCCGGATTGCTATCATCAAAGGCCTCTAATATGAACAAATTTCTTGTGAGGCATATAACAGCATAATGTCCATATCCATGACACTTGCGGCGCTTGATTTGAGAGAGTTTCTTTGTCTTGTCAACATTAATACCTTTTCCTTTCGAATCCCATGAGGAATCACTGGGTGTTCCTTTCTGAAAAGAAGGGTTGCCAAAAATAGGCTTCGCGCTAGAAGTATGGACTCGAGAGTCATAACTGCTCGAATCTAACTTTTTAGGAAATCGCGGCTTCACATATTGTTCCAAATCTATGGCTTTTTCATATATATCCGCAAGGGATGTGATCCTATGGTGAAGCAACTCTCTCCAGATCTCAGATGGTAGACTAGTCCTAAACCTCGAGAGGAGAGGCTACCATGACGAAGGATACTCCTTTAATCAAGCAGTCTCTCTTGGTAGGATCAGGGAAGGTACTTATCCTTTAACCGTTCTTTTATTCGTTCCCACATGTTAATGGCCGGAAGGCCTAATCTTTGCTCATTAGTTTCTAAGCTAATCCAAAATATCCGGGCTTGAGCTACGAATTTCATAGTGACTAGCTTAACCTTCCTTTCTTCTTACATTTCATACCATTTATAGTAATGGTACATATTAGAAAGCCAATCAGAGAAAACCTACAGGTCAATCTATCCATCAAAGGTAGGGGCATCAACCTTGACACTCTTCAAAATCCATCCATCGGGATTTTGATCTCTACCATGACCCCTATAATCAAATCCATTATTGGACTCACCCTCGGGGTCCACCTCGCGGTCATCTCTCTCGTGGCGTTGTAGATGCCTCCTATTACCTTCCTGGATAGTCCGCTCAAGTTCCCTAAATCCACTGGTTAGATCAACTTGCCTTTGATGTAAGGTTTGAACTTGTGCTACCAAGCTCTCTACTACCTTTCTGTAATTGTTCTATGGTTGTACCGGGCTGGTCAAAACTTGGTTTGGCATGGGAAGGGCCTGCCATTCGAAAAACTAGGGGCTGATGTTCCCAACCACTTCTAGTGGGCATACAACAATTACCTATATGCAATGAGACACAATGTAATGTGATGTGTGTGATGCAAATCCCAAGAGAACCTCGCTCTGATACCAAATTTGATGCAGGACTTAAGAAATGATGAATGGAATTCAAAAAGATATCAAATATCCAAATAACATGCACACTAATTACTGTAAAGTCGGCACCATCATAAGATCATAATTAAATTCAGCAAAAGAGAATTGTTTAAATCTGCCATTTAAATCACAAGCCTGCAGATGATGTTCTCAAGGTGGGGAGATGGATCCTTCGAAGTTAGAACCTCCCAACCACTCTAGGGATTCAAGTTCAATTAATTTTCAGATCTCAAAATCAGGATTCAGATTTGAATGGACTATATTAATAGGGTATTCTTCCAATATGAGGGAGTCCGGGGTTTGAATCTAGGGTTCTGATATGTCCAATATGGGTGATATTCAAATATAGTGGCTGTTCGGGCTGTATCTTATCAGATTTCAGATCTGATTGCAGGTTTTATAATAGCCAAACTTCATATTTAGAACTGTTGAGAAGGTTTTCCTTCGTTTGGCAAATATTTGGCTAGATCCAAGAGAAGAACAAAGGTTTTCTTAGAGCTAAATGCAGAGATCTAATAGGATGGGTAGAAATTTGAACCAAAAGAAAGAAAAAGATGGAGATTACCTCTATTGAAAAATGATTTCTTGGTCTTACACCAAACTTCCCAACTAGGGCAAGAAAATATGAAAAACTTGCATGGAGGAATCCAAAAAATCTTTCATGGAGAAGTGTTTTCTATATTCATCAATAATGGCCTGAAGAATGGAGTTACAACTTAAAAGAGAAGAAAACTCAACCTAAACATTGGATGGTTAAGATTTAAAGAGAGTTTAATTGAGATAAACCAATAAAGAAAGACATAAAGAAATAAATAATAAAAAAAACAGCAAGCAAAAAGGCTGAACATGGGAGGACTTGCGCATGGGGTTTCGTGCACAAGTCATCCCCCCTTGCACAACTTTTTTTTGTGTATTATTTAAATTGCAGGACCCTCCACTCTTCATGCTTAATTAAAACACATGCTATGGGACCCTTTCTCTACTTAATAACTCTACTAAAACACTTAGGGCCCACATTTAAAATAAAAACACTTTCAAATAAGCAACAAGTCTTCCCCTTAGCACATCCCAGTATGGGGCCTTTTGCTTGAATGCCTAGGAAAATCTTAAACGGTGTATCTTCCTCCGAACCTCGATCCAACGGTGGATCTTGCAAACTATGATGCAGTAACCCCATAAAGGGATAATCCATCCATAACGGGACCATGTGACTTAATTTCCTATTGCTCCTTGACTTGATGCCCCCATCACAAGGGGCCTGGGGTTTTGAGTTGCAGAGGTGACTAACGGAATGTTGAGATGGGTTTCTGTAGTAGGGGATTCAGGTTGGTGATGATGGCTTAAGGGACAATGGATGGATGCTTGGGTGTTGATGTGGTGGCTAGATGATGATGCTTTCTAACGGTGGAAGATGGATGGATATGTGCAAGGGATACGAACTGGAAAGGACAATTGTCCTTCCAGTGATCACTTTCATCTATGATACCAATTGATGCAGCCACGAATCCACGATCAAGAAAATGGACCAATCTCCCGAATGATTGATTGAATCCAGAGAAGGATTCAGCCACTAAGTAGGGGTTCTCATGGGCCGAGCTGGCCCAAGCCGAGCAAAGCCTGGCCCCGACCTTGATTAAAATCCTTAAGCCCAAGCTCGACTCGCATCATAAGTGGCTGGCCTAGGCCCAGCCCATATAAAATCTATTAAGCCCGAGCCCGGCCCATATATTAATCGGGCCTAACCTTATTCAAGCCTAATTATTAAGCACACTTAAAGTTGATCTCTAGTGGGGGGCCAACATGGCTATCATGCACCAATTCATATTTATACACAAGGTCAAGTCCAAATGAATCCATCTAAAATGCAAAAAATTCTTTTATTAAAAGTACCTCCAATTTTCATTCAAAGCTATCTTTTCTACTATTTGAGTTGATGTTGCCTCTTTTTTTTAATAAAAGCATCTGACTTATTAACAAAATAGAATTGTGTTTGTGAAACGAAAAGATCTTTGTTTAATACAAACCAATTAGAATGAACATTGCCTGCCTTTTGAACAGTGTTCTTTGATAAATAATTTTTAAAATTTCTACTATGAAAGATTTGTATGCAGCAAATGTGAGGAGGAGAAGTTATAACTTAATCCACCTATTTGGGCCAGGCCAGGCTTCAGGCTTTCTACCACTTAGCCCAAGCCCAACCCATATAACAAACAGGCCTAAAATTTTAATCTAGGCCTAGCCCAATGACTTATACTTAAGGCCCAAGCCCAAGCAAAATCGGGTTGGGGCCAGGCTCGGGCTTAGGCTAGCCCAGCCCATGAGCATCCCTACCTTTAGGGCACCCTCACAAGAGAAGCAAGCAACATAAGAGATAACATCTCAAAAAAGAGAACTTTATTAATTGAAAACTGAACATCCATAACAATGAAGCCTAACATCCTTATATAGACGAGTTGGCTTGATCCCTAAGCAACAATACTTCCTACTATTAGAATAATCTTAAACATAAAAAGAAACTCAATAATATTAATCATAATAAAATCAAATACTTAATATTATTCCTAAATAATTGGATGTCCGATTGGGCCTGTGGACTGGGCCCAACGGGTTGACCTACCCATGGTCTGGCTTGCATCACACACATCCACCTCAACATTATCTCTGCTATATCCATTTTATGCAGATGCTACTTTTGCCCCATAGGTCATAGCTAATTTAATCGCTCATCATCGTCGTAGTCATCATCATGAACATCATCAAAGCCTTGTCCCAACTATGTTAGGGTCGACAATTTGAATTCTATTTCTCCACTCTGGCCTATTCTGAGCTGAATCCTTGCATAAGTTAAGCTTCTTTGGATCCAATTTTACTATCTCCACCCACGTCTTCTTCGGCCCTAACCCTTCCCCTAAGTGGGGCAATCGACTTGTATAGCCAAACTTTTTTTCACGAGCGTCGTTACCGGCCTGCATTGAACATATCCCAATAACCTCAATCAGGTTTCTATAATCTTATCCTCTATTAATGCTACCCGCCTACCCATAAATGCTCTCGAGAGCACTCATTTCTAAATTTCTCTTTCCTAGTTTTACCACACATCCACCTCAACATTTTGATCTCCGCCACATCCATTTTATGCATATGCTACTTCTTGATTGGCAAAAATTATGCATCATAGGTCATAGCTTGTCTAATCCACAAGCACAACACCATAACAAAGAAAAAAATTGCAACATGCCTTGTTTGTATATGGTGTCTTGCAAGACCCACGCATAGGTTTCACATGCACGTCCCAACATGGCATGTGTCACACATCCACACCATACGACAGGTGGGTACCTCTGTGAAGATGGCCCATACAAGACTCAGCCAAATCAATTAATTCAGTTGGGTCAGAATGTAACATCTTATGGAGAGCATTGAAGATGTTCATAAATAAACCAACTAAAATTAGGATGATCCTATAGGAGCCCATTGACTTTGGAGATTATGGTCCACCAGATAAGGGGGAAGTAATAATATTGCGTTAGTCCATCTACAATAGAATTCACATTTCGAATGGTCCGTCATGTGTCATACTTTTGTGTGCAGCTGTATGTGAAGCCTGCAAACAGGTCAAGCAATGCTTTCTTTGTGAACTAATAATCCCAAAATCCTGAGATTTTTCGCTGAATTGTGGAAACCTTGAAAAATAATTCAGCGAGTCCATAACAGAAAAAGAAGCAAATAACGAATCATTATCATCATCAAAGCCTTGACCCAATTATGTTGGTGTCAGCAACATAAAATTATGTTTCTCCATTTCAACCTATCATGCACCAAATCCTTCCATAGGTTGCATTTCTTTAGATCTACCCTTACTACTTCCATCTATGTCCTCTTTAACCTAACCCTTCTCCTTCGTGGGCCATTGTCCTGCATCTAAGAAGCACGGACACTTCTAAGAAAGTGACGTGTCCGTATCGGACACGTGTCGGACACCGACACTCCTCGGACACTCTCGAACACGTGTCCGATTCTATTTAGCCGTGTCCATAATTAAGAACTAAAAATCTTAATTTCGGACACTTGTTTGACACTCTTTTTGCAACATGTCCCACAATTCCTAGCCCGTGTCTATGACTAAAAAATAAACATGTGGCTAATATCTCTTGGACATTTTGTTAACATGTGGTTATTAAAACTTGAAAACTTGATATATGACAATTGTATCCAATGGAAAAATATATGATTGTAAATATCAATCACATCACAAGCAAAAGACAAATAAATATTTCACTAAAGAATAGGCCTCAAGATTGACTTCTTTTTTGCTTTTTGTTTTTTTTTTAGGGAGGAGAAAGAGATGATCCGTTCTTTTCTTTATATGAATTTTATGGAACCATAGATATTTCATGTTTAATGATTATGAATTATGTATTAGTATTGTATTGATATTTGATAATTTGATACGTTTGTTAGTTGGTACTTGAATTTTTATTTTTTGATTGCTAAATAGATTAAAAAAGTTAAAATGATATTATTTTTTTAGTAGATGATTATATATATATATAAATTAATATATATTATTAATGTGTCCCCGACGTGTCCGTGTCCTACTTTTTTTAAAAATGCCGTGTCAGCGTGTCCGTGTCGTATCGTATCTGTGTCTCGTGTCCATGCTTCTTAGTCCTGCATAGAAAAGCCATCCTCAAAGGCGCCATTGCTGACCCACATTGGACATGTCAAAACCATCCCAAATAAGTTTCTCTTAATTTATCACCCATTAATGCCACCACTAAATCCTCCCAAAAAAGCTCATTTTTCATTTTGTCTTTTCTAATTTCTCCAAATTTCCATCTCAACAATCTCATCTTTACTACACTCATGCAGTTCTACCCTTCCTAGTTTCACCATACATCCATCTCAACATTCTCCTCTACTGCACTAATGCACATGAATGAACCAATACTAGCACATGAAGGAAGGCAAATATTTAGGTCTCATACAAATATCCACCATATGAGATCTTAAGATTCACACACCCTGATGAGGATGCTTCTTCTCTATTTTAGTACAAACAAAAGGGTTGAAAAGACGAGCGATAAATATGTGAATGCAATAGCAGAGGCAGTATTTTTCTCTGTAGTTTGATCCCTAATGTGTTTGAACCCACAACTTTGTGTTTGTGACAAATGGTAAATACAGTACCATATTACTCAATTTCCAATTCATCAACATTTTATCCAGTGTTTGCATCCAAGTCAAATTTTAAATCCATCATTATCTGATCCATGAGTTAACTCATGAAGACAAAATTACAAGTTCTATCACAAACACAAGCAAGGTGACAGGTGCAATAGTCCAGTGCAGATGACTGGTATTCCTTAATCCAGTTTCTATCCATGTGATTTAGGAGCGGAGGGAGGGGAGGTCGAGGAGGGACAATTGCCCTTCTTGAACTTCCTTCAGGGGTTACAAAAATAGGGAGAGGTTTCAGGTTTTCTAATTTGTGTTTTGGATCCCATATTGTTTTGCCCTTCATTTGCTCAGAAGGAGAAATTTTAAAAGGTCTTGAGGGTACATGTGTCTTTGAAAATTTAAGTAACCCATTCTTCCAAATTTTAAGGAGGGATTACAGTCAATACTCAGAAGTCATTCCTTCCATCCCCTCTCTTCCTGCCAAATGGAAGTCGTGATTTGATAGAAGCCTCTCTCCAACCGTTGGATTTGGCCATTTTGGGCATTTTAGTTTCTTCTTTGGATTCTTAAAACATGACTCTTCCATTTTATTTTCTTTTTTTCTTTACTCTTCCATTTTCTTTTCTTTTTTTTTTTTCATTTTCCATCACCTAGACAAAGAATTTTGTGTCATCATTGCCAAAATTCAAATCAGTGTTGAGATCTCAAATTGATTTCTCTTTTGTTCCTTAAAAACTAACAGTTGATGGACCCAAACAAGAAACCATATTCCATTCCATATCAGTACTTAATAAATAAATAAAATAAAATAAGGATAAATAAACTGAGAAACACCCACAACGTAAAATAGTAAAAAAGGGCCGGAGTCATGGAGTTCAACCATGAATGTCTCACTCATGCTAAAATGAGAGGAATAGATCTCCATATTGGAGCCCATTCCTTGAAAATTTGAGCCACTAAAAGTTAAGTCCCTCTTTGGTCGCTATATATCCCCAAATTTTATTCCCATAGGAGTTGTTCACACAATATTGAGCACACATTAAAAATATTGAGGTTCTTCAAATTTAAGAATTTTTTTTGGATATTATTAAAAAAACTCAGCAAATAATAATAATTTTTAAATGATAAGTAAAACTTCAATAAATACAAAAATGTATTTTTATCAATACCGTCTAGAAATTTCTTTTTGGGTCCAATGCTATTACTCAACTATCACTTCCCCACCCCCTTGAAAGAAAATTCTGGCTCATCCACTGATATGTTCTTGCCCAACACCAAAACTATCAAGAAAATACTTATCATGACTAATGCAGTTCTCTTGTCCAGCACTGACCAATGATGTTTGGTGTATGGTGGGCTACCCATTCCAGAAAGCATCACACCCAGCAACCATTTCCCTCTGTGAAAGATGAGGTATTTTATTGAAGAAAAGTAGGAAAGAAAAAGGATACAACAAACTGTTGCCTATCTGCCAAGAGCCCATGGTACAGTGAAAAGTGCTCACTATTGCAACCTTCAGGTCGTGGGCACAAGTCAAGTGACCAATCAGAGAAAAGGAAAGAAAAAAAATTGGGTGGGTGGGGCGGTTGGGAAGGGGAGGGGTGGCTCCTATCTGGTGACCAAAATTACAAATACATGGGAGGAAGAAAAAAAAAAAAGAAAAAAGCTACCAGCAGTGATAGATACCCTCCTACTCCAAAATAGGGAAATGTATCCAGATTGTAATGTATCTGACACTTCATTTGTATCTGCAAAACCTGCATCCCCATGTGTCCACTGTCAATCCAATCCCAAACTCGTTGGCCCATCAAGGCCTAGTTATTGTATTTTAACATTAGTCAAAGCTCACATGTATAGACTTAGTTGGTTAGCTACATTTTAGGATCTGAGATATGATTAGATACTAATTAGGATGTAATTAGGGCAATCAGCCCCTTTATATATACAGCAACAGTCGACCCTCGAGGGACGGTATTCAACATATGAATGTGTTCCACTTCAAATCTCTCTCAATGTCATCCACCACATCCATCGCACAACTTGGCATCATAAGACACCAATCCTCCTCACCCCAGAGGAAGATAAAGACTAAACAAGAACGCAACTCAATTGCAATTTAGCTCGAAAACACACCATTATTTTGGCATATGTCCATACACACTCCAGTACATAAAACAGCAGGGTGTTCCAGAGGCATTAAACATTTCAACAAATTCCTAGTGATCAAAAGAAAGCTCAATGTGTGACAAACAGCTAGATGAAATAACTGCTTGATTTAAAAATTGTAAAAATATGATAAGAAACAATGCATAACATTTAATTCACTCGATTGTCAGTCAGTTTGCCAATACTATTGAGGAAAAATATATACTACAAATGACTAATAAATTATAAGGATCCATCAAAGAGACTAAGATTTGCAGCTTACTTGCTTCAACAGTTCTGTTTCCGTTGCATAAGGAGACCATCGTAATAGAATAGAGAGGTTAGAAATAAAATGCTCTTCATTGGGGCGAAGTAAGCGTCTAAATATAATATTTAACGAGTCAAACTTGTAATCCACCTACAACCAGTAAAGGCCGTTAAATCATCAAACGCATTAAGAAATAAGCCAAACAATCCCACAATTTCTGCTGAACAAGATCAAGAACTACATATTACACTGAATATTGGAAAAATTGAACATTTTCAACTGACAATCTTAATATTGCAAATTAGGCCGAATCATCTGCAGATATTACAATATTTCATGGTTTCATGTTTGATGCCATTAATTTGATAAGATTAAAATAAGTTCAAAATTGATTTGAACTGGAACATAAATACTAATCAGCAAAAGCTTCAAATGTAAATATGTAAATAATAAAAACAGTATATAATTAAAGCATCTTGGTTCTAACTCACCATGGGTACTACTATATCATCGCGGCCTGTTTGCCTCAGAAAGGTATAAGAAAGGAGACCAACACTCTGAGTCAATGTACTGTGTCAGAAAAAGCGATCAGCGTAAAAATTTTAAAGGCTAGGAGGTCAGCCAGAAGCTTTATATTATTATTAGGAGAAAATAAATACTGCTTTTGAAACAGGGTTTCAAAAAAACACAGCATGGAATTTTAATTCAGTATTTAATAATACAAAACCCTTTTCCATATAAACCTGTTGTTCATGCAGCGACTGAAGACAATAGCATCAGCCCCAAGGCGCATAGTGCTAGTCTTAAAGCCATTTCCATCTGAAAGCTACAAATGAACCAATTAAGACAGAAGTAGAGAACAAAAGGAACAAAAGGGGAAAATAAACTCAAAATAATCATTCAAGGGATCATACATTGTCCAATAGAAGATTTTGATTTTTTCTCGGAGAACCCAAAGCTCATGCAACGCCGGATACATTCAGGATCCATTCCCCCTCCATCGTCTAATGATGGAGGCAATATTTTAAACGCATGAAATACAATCAATAAGTTATTCCAGGCTATCATACAAGAATAGGAGCAAAATAGCTATCATAAACTTCAAACAAACAAATGAAAACCAACAACATATTACAAACAAAGGAATTATTGAGTACCTTGAATCAGCAGCGCAGAACTTCCATCCCTTGAATTTGAGATTTTATCTACAATGACAAAGGTAGCCCCATTTTGTATCTATTTCACATAGCCAACATACATGGGAAAAAAATGAATGGATAGTTATGTGCTTGGAGTAAAAAAAGTTGTACTCTATTTAAAAAAAGCAGAACAGTAAATGCAGAAAAAACAAGTATAATATTTGAATCCTTCCCAACCATAAAATATTTAAGTGTAGGGCATCTTTTGTTGCATTTAAACCAAAAATGCATCCTCGTACAATTTGGAGGAACAAAATTCATAAAATTTCCAATTAAAATAGTCTCAGATTTCCACTCCCCCATGATGCATAGCAGTATGATAATGCTGATAGTGCACGCATTCTGCTAAGACATTTAGACAAGTGACAACTTCATGCAAATGCACCACAATATTTACACAGGGGACTTGAATAAATGATAAAGCAAATGATGCCCCCTCCAATTTTGCAGAGGAGTTATCACAATTCACAATATAGTTAAGATTCATTAGAATGACTGAATAAAACAATAAGTAAATAAAGGGAACTACCTCATCAATTGCATTGTCAAGCAGCTCTGCTATAGCTGCAGATGATACAGAAAACTACTATAAGCCAATGTAGTAATTGTAATCTCAATTGAACGGAAAAAATATTTAACAAGGCAAAGAATGAGAATTGTCGATCCTACCACCCAGGGCCCACTTGTGAGATGTAGCATTTGAATGAAGAAATTTAGGATGAACACGCAAATGATTTTTCCCATCTGTAAATCAGCACAAAAACCAAGCATTAAAAGTGGATTTTCAACAGATGAAATAGATATTGTAACATGCATAAAGGAGGAACAAATGGGTGAAGAAGTCCAAGTTATATGTGAGTTGCATACTTGGAAATACTATTTTAGATGCCTGCTCAGCATCATAGTACCCAGCTTTCCAGAACTGCCGGATAACAGGTGCAGAGCATAGAGTTGATGAAGTAGGGCTAGAGCCATCAACCACTGAACTCTCTTGATCCGATGCTCTAGAGCTGCTTTGTGCAATTCTACTATTATTTGAGCTTCCATTTCCATCTTCCCTAGGTTTTTCCCTTCTGACATATGTTTCAGTTTTCTTTGGCGGAAAATTGTCAGCTTTAGAGAGTCCATCATGTTTAATGGTGCTCGAGAATAAATCCCTCTGAATAATAGGTTTTATTTCAGCTTCCCTTCTAATAATAACAGGTTTTATATCAACTTCAGCATTCTCTTCATCACTGCATAAATCCACTATATCTGAAACACTCATCTCCCTTACTGTTCACAGAAGTGTTCCTGGATATCCAACCACAATCAGAAGGTTATAATATATTACCATGTAACTTTTTTGTTTCTTTTTTTGGATGATTATTATATTACTATATACCGGTGCTACAGCAGTGAAACAAACCACAATAAAAATGTCACAACATTTTACCTTCTAATTACTCTCACAAAGAACAATGGAGCCTACCTCCAAATTGGGAACAATGGATAGGAAGGACCCACTTTGTTCCTCTACTCTTATCATCTTGATCAGATGATCCAGGCTGACCATCAAGATACTGCAAATGGATGATTGGATCCAATTTGGTAGCACATTCCACATAGCAAAAGTAAAAAACAGGCTGGGATCATCCAAACTAGGTTGAAAAGGGATGAACAGCTGCGGACGCCCTTTCAGTCCAATCAACCACATGCCTCAATGATAGGCCCCACTGTCCTTTTCCGAAAAACTGATAAAGACTGATTCACAATATTTTTATAATAAAAAAAAGTACAGTAAGTGCAAAAGATAATGAGCATACTTAAAATTAATGTATATAAATGTGTTGCCTTTCATCTTGTGAAATGGGACAGCATATAAATTCCCCGTAGTAACCCTATACTTGGTTAAATAAACCACTTTCATGTTTTCCTTACCGCATAGTGGTATGAAAAAACTACTTTCCAGTTTTTCATTTCCACGGAATTGATTACATTAAGGGCTGTTTGTTTGGAGGTATTTCCAACAGTTGCAATTGCAACTATTGGAAATTTTTGTGCAAGTGCCAAGTCATGTCATTAAAGCATTTGGAATCGTCCGTTTAAATGCAAGAACGCTAAATACCAACCTACTATAAAAAGTCACTTCTTGGCTTTGGAATTCTGAAAATACCAACTTACTGAATGTGGAAGCGCTCTTGGGCCCTTCAACAGTTTTCATTACCAATCCAAAGCCCAAATAAAGGAGGGTTGTGTTGAGTAGGTTGGTAGCTAACGTAAAGCATTTCTCACAGCCCACACATGAATTCTGAGAAAACAGTATCACATTATCATGCTACGCCTTACAAGCTGCATATTGCAAGTCTGCAACAAACCCCCCACTCCCAATTGTGGTGAAAAGTAGGCAAGGATTATATGCAAAGGCATCCGCCCATACTAAGCAATGAACTACAGGTCAACAACAGCACCCAATCCAGAAGAAAGTAAGGAATGATTCTTGCACCAATATGGACAAATGCGGGACAAGAATTTAGCCAAAAGAAAAAGAAGAAGAAGATTCAGCTTGCTACCATAAATATAGGAACTTTAAGAAGCAATAGCATGGAATTGGTCGATGCAATGAAAAGAAG
Source organism: Sextonia rubra (assembly GCA_037013555.1). Lineage (NCBI taxonomy): Eukaryota > Viridiplantae > Streptophyta > Magnoliopsida > Laurales > Lauraceae > Sextonia > Sextonia rubra. The sequence continues at coordinate 7,059,738 of JASUAD010000007.1, read as the reverse complement.
TCAATGTACCCTGTCTAAAGAAGACAAAGTGGAAAAAGGGATAAAGCTAATGAGCTCACTGATGGCAAGAAAATCTACTTCGAAGGATAGAACAATGCAAAAAAAAAAAAAAGGAACGGATGGATAAGGATTTGAAAGAAAAGATGTTTTTCTTCTTTATTTGGTTTATGGCTTTTTTTTTTTTTTTTTGGGTGGGGGGTGTAAACTTATAACAATTAAACCAGTGTTAAAGGGGGACATAATGGACACCATTAGTGCCCATGCGCCCCAACCAGAACTCGATGCTAGCATAAATGGCCAAAGAGGAAAGCAGTGACATAAATCATGTCAAATGTATAACAAGTGTTGACCAAAAAGTTTTAGTGAAGCACAATGATATTTAAAAAAAGGTTGAGAGAATGTTTTTACAACCTTTTAAATGAAGATTCTATATGAGGCTTACAAACGAGAGAGAATACTTCATCAGCAAGACATAAATTCTATAGCAGAATTAGGATAAATGCAAAGAAAACATTGACAGAAATGAAGATAGAAAAGGTGACGGCGTCATATGGCATCCCAATAGAGGCTCGAGAATGATTAGGAGACATTGGATGGATTTCGTTAACTAGGCTCTTCAATATGATATTAATGGACAAAGAAAATGTCAGATGAATAGGAAAAAACTGATAAAGTCATAGTTGTCAATTCCATTCCGGTTTGACACTCTAGAGAAACATTTTGACATTACAATCAATCCCAATGTTCCATTTCAAAAAAGACTCGATTGAAAAATGAAAAAATATATATGTAAAAGAATACCTTAAAAAAATAGTCCAATGCTAGAATGATACTAAAAATGTATATTTACATCACTTAAAATAAACTACACTATACAATTGATCATTCTATAATATGAATTATGAAACATGGGCCAGAATGGAGCATAATTAGTCCAGATTTAAGATTGGAATTGGAAATAGCACCAAAACGAGCAAAATAAACTAGAACAACCAGAATTGACAAGAAACTTTTAAGGGCACTCCGTTCCTCCCAAGGCCAATACCATAACTTTTTGGCTAAAATTGGACAGAAAAAAAATAATAATAATTGATAGCCATGTTGTAGTACCTATATATTAGAACAAAAAGGATGTATACAAAGTTGCACCAACTATCATGAAATTAAACTTATGAGTCACACTATAAAGCTATGTAGAAAGAGCAATGGAGCAAAGACTAGGACACAAGACCAAGATATTTGAAAGTCAATTTGGTTTCATGCCAAGGACGTCAACTATAAAAGGTATCTAAGTTATCTTCTCACTTAGGAAGTTAATGAAAAATATTGAAATAAGAGGAAAAAAAAGAATTAAGGCATAGATGACACACGAAGCAAAGCATGTTGCGAGACATGAGTATGTCCTCATGAAGTGTTTTTGTTTTGCCCTCCTCGAGTACTATAAGTCTAAGATTCAACTACATAGCACCATCAAGCCCCTTACACATTCATCCTCACAAAAAAGATATTCCCACACCAAAAGACACCTTATTGATAGGTTTCAAGATCTAGAACCAACCATAGAACAAGACAAAGGGTATGAGTTGGATATGGAAAACACATTTAGTAATGATGGGCAAAATAAGACAAGCTAACATAGCATCATGGAAACGTTGATTACCACTTCGATGAAGTAAACAAGTTTTTTATGAGATGACATTTGACCTACACTGCTGAATTGGGCTGACCGATGGCATTTAATCTTCCATCGTTGTATCCAAATGAATGTCAGGCAATGAAGAAACAAGCTAAAGTACATGTCACTGAGATGCACATTCTAAAATGGATGCATGGAGTTACAAGGAATGAGAAATGAGTAGGAAACTACAAATAGCTTCAATAGGGAACAAATCAAGATATCATTCAGGATGTTTGATCATGTATGTAAAATGCCAAAAGCAAATACGGAAACCTGATGAAGGGTTTCAAGTTCAAGGAATTAGAGGAGAAGACTAAGATAGATCTTGAATTAAGCAGTCTGGAAAAACATGCTAGTAGTTATAGAGAGCATCGCTTCAAACAAGGTCAAGTGGAAAATCAAACTCCTAAACTCCGATCTTAACTATGACAAAACGACACAACTCTAATGCGTTCATGATCCCTCGACGAAAATCGAGAGGTATTGGAGTGTTACCCCTTATATAATCCTCTTAATATTACCTCCCTTTCCTCATTGTCACCAACAAGTCTCATGGGCACTGAATTCACACAAACAAACCTCACATTTACACACCAAAGTGGGAAAGATAAGTAATGTAAAGATGGATAATTTTCACCTGCACACGGTAGGTATGCGCACCATGCATCTGGAACCTCAGAAAGGTGGGTCTAGCTTAGAATTTTGCACCTCACTTGATACAGTTGCTCCTGATGCACAGTGCACATGCACAGGAGAATATTTTCAATGTAATGCTAGCATTTTTTAGATAAACACGAGAGCTCATACAACTAATCCTATATAAATATGGTAATGTTGAGAGTGTGGCAACAATGAGATTAGGAAGTTAGAGCGCAATGTGAGAAAGAGAGGCTCTTGTTCACGCGTGCAGGGAAAGATAACTGGTTATGTGACATAGAAAGAGGAAGGATGTGCTTGAAATAAACAAAGATGAGTGAGGGAAGACAAACTATTTTTGGTCTGTTAACAATACAAAATTAAGATCCATCACACCATAAATACAAGTAAAACCACCTTATCACCGCGTAAAACCAAACTCCTACATTGCTGTCCATACATTGATGTTCAAACTTCAACCTGAAACCAATTTCAACAAACCATAAATGCCCACAAAACCACAACCCAAACACCAGCAATTACACTCTTCCTCAGCAATGCAAACCCAGATTTCATCATCCACTAAAAACAACTCATCAGCTCATCAACCCAAGTTTCCCCTTCATTCCTCCAATTCCATCCCACCACAAATACATGCTTTGACACAAATTCCACTTAAAATTCATGTTAACTCAGACATGCAATGCACTCAACCGAAATGCAGTGAACCAAATCAAACACTAAATCATAAGTCACACAGCCCATAGGCTCTCAACTTCAACATCCAACCATAGAAATAGAAATGCTTGCCATCAACAGAAATAACAACCAAGAATTGGGAGGATTGGGAAAAGGCAGTGCATAAAACATATTAATGCATAAATGCTGGTCCAAAAGAAGAATATAAGAAAACTTACAAGAAAAAAAAAACCCCAAAACCAAAAAGTCATGAACACACAAATTGAAGATAGTCCACCTGAAAAATGTCAAAAATTATAGATTGGTGATTTCTGGGTTTCTAAAAGCAACATTGAGAAAGATGAAATGGAAAGAAAAGAGAGGCAAATCAGTCATATCAGATCTCATACCTAAAACCCCAAACCTCAGAAAGAGGGGCACTTGGATGGTTAGAAAGTAAATTTTAACTAATGGTTTGCTGAGAGGGCTTTTATATCACCGAGGCAGTGGCTGACAGCTGTATATATATATGTGCCAGCTGTACAATTGAATTTTTTCGGAAGCAGTGATTTGGGTCGCGCCTCTGTTGCCGAGCCAAAGCCGGAGATTCCTCTATGCGTTTCTCTTCCAAACCTCGGTCTCCATTCGTTTCACGTCTGTAAAGAGTGTCTCTTGTTTCTCTCTCTCTTTTTGCAGATGTGGACCATTGGGTGTGGAATAATCTAATCACTATCAAATACCATTTGTGGGATACAATAAAGTGAAATAGGACAAAGTACTTTTACTCTCACCTCTCACCAGTTCTGCTTTTTCTTGATTTAATAGTTAATTTTATTTTATTGTACCAGTGTGGATCATTAGTCATTACCTTGATGGCCCTCTTTTTGTAATTTTTGCTTGTTTGAAGGAAATCACTTATCTTTCACACAAAAAACAGAAGAATGGAATAGAAGGGTGTTTGGGCTACAGTGGTCCTGAGGGCTTGGTGGAATACACATCTCCAAATCTCTTCTCTGTGGGTATATTTATGTACACACCATTTACATGGAAAAAAAAATTGCCACGTCAGCAATTTTCATGGTAATTTAAAACCTTAAAAAAGGAGTTAACGCAAAAGTATGAAACTCCTGTTTGGTGCGAATTTATTTTTCTTGATGAAATTTTACAAATGTTGTTTGGTGTGCTGTAGATTTCTTCTAGAAAACTAGTTTTTTTTTCTTTGGTGTAGAAATGAATTAGGAAACGAAATTATAAATGGGCGTCAACTTTTCCGTACAAATGGAAGTTCGATGAACCCCTATGGAATTTTATTTCCTATCTTCTCAAGGAAAAGTTTGACGTAACAGTGACGCAACAAAAAAGTAAGTTTAAGGAATTGTGCCGCACAAAACACATTAAAAACGGTTTTTTCGAAAAAAAAACCATTTCCTTTTTCCACATAAAATGGTTACACAAACATGCCCTAAATCTACACCTTTCTAAATCTCCTCGCTAATTCTCTCCATTTAAAGTTAGAGAATTGAATTCCCTAATCTAATCTATAATGAGCTAAGATTTTTTATTTTAACTTTGAATTCAAATTCCCACATTTTATGATAGTGATGGTATCAAAGATCTACACCGCATCTAATAAGAGATTTTTCCATATAATCTCTCACTCTTTCATTAGCAAGCACAAAGCCGTCCTATGTATATTTCTCTTTGTTTCTTCTTTAAGGATGGTTCTCATCCCATATGTAAAAAAAATTAAATCTCAAAAAATTCAATATATTGGGTCTTGCGAAGTTCTATCTCAATTTTTTTTTTCTATTAAAAGGAGTCCCTTAGGCTTAGGATTGTAAACGGGTACCTGGTTCTCAAAATATCCAAAGGTTTCGACCCATAAAAAATTGGTTTGGAACCTATTTTAGGTTCTAATTCATAAATAGGTCCAATTTTGAGTCCATGGGTTCCGACCCATAGACTTGGAACCCAGCACAAGAACATTTAATATTGTAAATTATATCTCAAAATAACTTTAATTTAATATTTTTTTACATTTAATCTTAAAAATAGTAAACTTGATGCATTATTATAAGTTAAACAATATCCTAAATTTAAAGAAAAAAATAAAAATTTAAGAAAGTTAAAAAAAGTCATAACCAATTTTGAAACTAGATCTCAATTATCTAGTTAGACTCGATTCCAAAACCAAATTCGACGTCTCGTATCGAAACTAGATCCGAACCCAACAAAACAAGGTCTAAGTTAGAACCAGTTTCAGAACCGTCATTTAGAAACGAGTTCGACTCCAGGTCTAATATGGACCCATTCCAGAGTCAACTCATTTGCGACCTACTCAGGCTCCTCTCCATATCTATAAAATATGGATTAAGTCACTAGGCCCCACCCAAAATCCTTTTAAAACTCTTTATTTAAATCCAAAAGAATATTAGTGCCAAAGGTATCACAAGATTTTTATCTAAACTTATAAACTATGGGGTCATTATCCTCCGAACACAGGGGTGGTACCAACTAGAAAAACTCATTTCTTTTCTATTGTTGAGCTGATATATGGGGCTTAATTTTTTATTTATAGGTATACCTCTCTCAATATTACAAATTTTTAATAATTTGCTATTTTTTCTTTATATTTTCATGTATAAAATAAATTTGATAATGGTGAAGTAGTGTTGACACCTTGGTATTCGATCGATGTGGAGGGATCAATCATTGGATCTTGATGTTGACATCTTCACTCCGGGCGCCAACTTAGAAAAAAAGAAGTAAATGTTGCCTACATTCCCACATCTTGAACGTTGATTCTTGACCTAAGCCTACAAATTTATATGGGCTAGCATCATGAATTAATTACCAGCGATTCAGGGTGCCTTATTTAATAATTATATTATTTGTAAATAAGAATATTTATAAATATTTAAATAATTTTTAATTTAATATTAACATTAAATTCATTTTACAATCATAATCTTAATATTTGAGTGCACTCATAAAAAGTAAATATCATGTCAATAAAACTAAATAAAAATGAAAATAATGTAATTGTGGAATTTCTTTAGAATATTATAAAAAAAATAACTTTTTCTTTAATTTGTAAAATCAAGTCAAGAGAAAAAAATATTATATGGTAATATAAATTACATGGAATACTCCATTATGCAAAGAATCATCAGTTCAACCAATCATATTACTATGAAAATTTTGAATTAAGTGAAAAGAAGCCAATAATCAATATTATCACAAAATATAGGCTTCTTACTTATTCAATTGCGCATAACTCAAAGAAATAAAAAGAAATAAAAATAGAAAGAAAAATTTTGACTAAATGTAACAAAACCTAAGATGATCTCCAATTGAGTGGTAAACATTAAAATATGGGATACACTTTCAATCTCTACATCGGTAGAAAAAAAATTGTATTAGACTTACACTAAGCATAAAATACCATTTGCATTACCATAGACATTCTAACATGAAAGACACACTTAGTTAATATGTATTAGCATATTAAAACTGAAACCTATAAATAATGTAATGATCATGGCCTCAAAAGGTATAGAGAGAAAAAAGAAATTAAATAATTAACAAGAAAAAAATAGCATAACTGTCTTCCTAACATTTAAAAGAATATGTATATATATATAAACCATCAAAACTTTTGGTATTTAAAGAGAGCAAAATTGCACTTACTCTCAATGATGAGTTTTTTGATAGTGTCTTCATGCATATACCATACTTCATATTCTTATGTAAAACCTATAGGCTGATGAACTAGTTGTTCTCTATTTTTTTTTCCTCCTCTCGCTGTTACATCGAAAAATTGAATTTCGACACTCGCTCATTCATGGCAAGTGGAGTCAAAATAAAAATGAATATGATTGTCCACCTTCCAAAGGTTGTACCAATCTAACCACAAGAGATGTTGTGTATAAAATTGAAAGATTTTAGGATAAGAGAAAAAGATTGATTAGTTTATGTAAAATTTAAAATTGAGTGAGAGTATTAAACCAAAATTGAAATTGTTATGCTAAGGCTAATCCAAATTATTGGTTGTTTTGGGTTTTAAGGGACATGATAAATGAGCGAAATTTTAGTAATCTTGTCTTATGGTAGTGTCATTCTAAGTGATTAATTTAGAGAAGATCTATCAATTTTAGGGCTTAAGCATTAACTTACTCAAGTGGGGCCCGAATAGTCAAATCCGATGGTCAAATTGCATAATTCAGATAATATATTGGCTACTTCATCCAAATGGGGCCTACAATTAACTCATTGATTTACATATTTGGTATACATATTGTGGCATCACATGTACCCCATTAATAAAGCCCACTCACAAACAAAACTAAATTGAGAGGAAAGTAGTGTGGGATCGGTCCCCAAATAACTTGGTCATATCCAACTTAGTCCTACCTAATCCACCATATCCAGTCCACTCATGCCTCCCCAAATCCAAATCAATTCATCATACTCACGCCAACCCATAGCCCAATTCAACCCATTGTACTCAAATTCCAACACCTTAATATCCAACCCAAATTCCAATTTCTCGCACGCAGCAACCCAAAATAGATATCCAAAAAAAGTATTGTAATGTCTTTTGGATCAAGTAAGGTTAACCAGCCATGTTGTTGCTTGGAAGAATCCAACTCCTTTAAAATAAAAGTTAGATTTGGGTTAGAATCCAAATTGTGAACTCCATCTTTCTGACTTGACGACCCATTTCATATATTATAGTTATATATATCAATTAAAATAGGAAGTTTATATTTTAAGGATTCTTTGATAATTTGAGATTGTCTATGATAAGGATATGGATTGCAGATTATGCTGAGATTACATGAAGGGATTGCTTTGAGAATTTTTAGGAAAATCAAAATTTATGATGAGGATTAAAGAGGAAATAAAATGCCTACCAAAATAAAAATAACAATAAATATATGAAATTTAGAAAGAGAAAATGACTAAAAGAATTCAAAATTTTTAAAGAAAACTTAAATTAATTAAAAACTCTAAATAAAAATTCATTGTTTTTCAAAATGAACCAAATGTTTATTATTATTATTTTTTTTTTACTTTTGCTTTTTTATCATGAAAAGGAAAATTTTTTACACACTTCTTGATGATCATAAATTATTTCATTTAATGATTCATATTTCAATAATCATGTGGCACTATCATATTTTGTAGTATATTTACTAATGATGTGTAAAGTTCTTCCCTTTCTAACGATTGCAAAATGGATTCTTTTTTAGGCGCAAGCATGAAAGCTTCTTCAGGTCTCCAGATGATCCCAATGGGAAGGTCGGTGTTGTTGGCAGTGGGAAGGGACTTACAAAATTTAAAAAGAGGGGGAAGCATTTGCATCTCAAAGGAGGACGCGCAGAAATAGAAGAACAAACTTTTGGGCAAGTACGTGGTCCTTCCTATTGGAATCTCTCTGTTTGTTCTGTGCTCATCACCCATTGCCCAATTTGCAAGTATACAACTGAATAGTAGTTAAGAATGGTAAAGATTTTATATAGGAAATATATTTTAGATTTTAAAGAGAAGATACCTATAATATTTAGGACTGTCTTAGAGATAAGGGAAACTTAAAATTTTAAAGAGAGCAGAACTGCACTTACTTTCAGTGGTGAGTTGTTTGATGGTGTCTCCATTTATATACCATACTTTATATTCTCATGTAAAAACTATAGGCCGATGAACTGGTTATTCTCTGATTTTTTTTCCTCCTATTGTTAATAGAAAAATTGAATTTCAACATCCACCCATTCATGGCGAGTAGAGTCAAAATAAAAATGAATATGATTGTCCACCTTCCAAAGGTTCTATCAATCTAACCACAAGATATGTTGTGTAGAAAATTGAAAATTTTTTGGATAAGAGATAAAAATTGATTAGTTTATATAAAATTTAAAATTGAATAAGAGTATTAATCCAAATTTAAAATTGCGATGCTAGGGCTAATCCAAATTATTGGTTGTTCCGGGTTTTAAGGGACGTAATTTTGAATGAGAGAGATTTTAGAAATCTTGCCTTCTGATAGTACCATTCTAAGTAATTAATTTAAGGAAGATCTAGCAATTTTAGGGCTTAAGCACTAATTTACTCGAGCGACGCCCAGGTATAAACTTTGAATTGGGATGAGATTTAGTAGTAGAAAGCCCAAGCCTGATCTGGTCCAAGTGAGAGATACTAAGAAATCTCTCACATAGAAACAAACATCCTAACCAACAAATATATTCATTTTTTTAAATATAATACAGTATGACTCAATTTTAAGCTATTCCATTTTTTTAAATATAATATAGTATGACTCAATTTTAAGCTATTCTAGTTGGGCTAGGCTCAGGATAAGTACTTATGACCCGACTGAGGCTTTCTCCAGGCTTGGGCCTATTGATCAAAATCTAGGCTAGGCCTAGACATTACTTGACTTGGCCTGGCTTGTCTTGGCCCAGCCCTATGAACACCCACGACCAATTTAGACTCTATTGTGATTTTAAAAGAAAACCATGTGGACCCACAAATTGCCACTTGGATAGTGAGATTTAATGGCATGTAAAATAAGATAAAGGTAATTTGCCTAATTAATATGATGAGTAGTATGAAAATTCGTTTGAAATGTATGAGAACCCCTCCTTTTGACTATATGGCATTATTTAAGATTAAATATGATATGGATATTAATAATAGATTATGATGAGATTGCATGCAAGGGATTGCATTGAAAATTACAATTTTCATGAATGTAAACAAAAAGTGTGATTTTTAAGCAATTTATGCAAAGAAATACTAAAATGAATTTAAAATGCTTGAAACTATGATATCATACTAAATGAGGCTCTTTCAAGTTAATAAGTCCTTAAAATGGTCAAAAATGTGTATGAAAATATGCATTTTTATGGACTCATTTGTCACAACCCGAGCCCAAAAAATCGGGGGTTAGCGAAAAGTCAAACCAGTGACACACGTACTCCCGTGCACGTGCATCCAAACCCAGTCCAGATGCACACACACAAGGGATCTAACACGTGCGGACTAAGCGTACGTGGAAGCTGTAGATATCATAGCCAGCAAAACAACGAACTAGCGGAAGCTAAATAAAGGAAAACGAGCGGAAAACCAACTGTGATATGCGATATAAGAAAAGACGAAGATAACATACATGGCGATAAAACCAAATACAAGTCTAAGTACACACCAAAATACACCCAAAATAAAGATATACAAATAATACACAAGAGTGATAAAGTCCCAAGTACAAAATACATGATCTCCAAAAACCCAAAACCATGATGACATGCAGGTACGCACTCGGCAGAGGGGATCAAGCCCACTCTGCCAGGCTGGAGGGTGTCTCTAATCTCTGCCCTGCAGCCTCCTCGACCGCCGGGGAGTTGGGCAAGGGATCTGCACCTGTAACACCACAGACAACACAGTGAATACAACGATCCAGCAAATATAAGTAACAAGGACGAAACACTCATAGTATCAAATTGAATAATGACAAAGGTTACACACAGAGTTTCAGATTAGTATGCTAAGCAAATCGTGCATAGAATTTAAAACATGATAAACGAATCAAAGCATATAAATGCTGAACTAGGTGGCTACTACGTTGGCCATATTCTCTCATATAGAGAGCAGAGCAGACAGATGAGAACACCACCGACCTGGCCAAGGGTACAAGTGGGTCTCGGTTTCCTGGGTTCTGGGGTCCCAAGACAAAGCTACGCTGCAGCGATACAAAGCATAGAGAACCAAGCCAGAGGTAACCCCGTCGGGTATCCTAGGGCTGAGGCTGAGTAGAGCCAGACTGATACCAATCAAATCAAATCTAAGGATAAAGGAGATTATCCGCTTTGGACTCACCGATGGCAAAGACCGGATCTTATCCTCACGTATTAATCTCTGGCAGAGCCACCGGGGAATACCCACTGGAGCAGAGATTTCAAAGCCAGAGATATACAGAGCATAGCGGAAATAAGTCAAAGCATCATACGGAACGAAGAATAAAACAGATATACAGAACAAAAGCAAAAGGATCTTGTAATGCATAGATATAGATCAGCAGAACAGAGGGCAAAATTGTACTCAATATGCAATGCATCTCAGATTAACGCAGAATCAAGGTTGATTACGAGCCAACGTTATTCTAGTTGTTCATTGTCACTCACCGTGCATGTTGGTGTAGTTTTAACTTATTCAATGCACCGTTGCCATCAAAGTGTTGCAATATAATCCTCACGTGCACCGAAGTCCCTTAAACCAACACCCATTGGGAGGTGCTTGACAGTAAATCAACGCTCACATGAATAAGTCACAGCCTAACAGACTATTCATGCGGTCCAAAGAATCCATTGGGCCGGTTTACATGTGTGTTCAACCTGTGTGGAAGCCCTACAAAGTCACACCATTATCCTAAGTTTAATTTTAGATTTTCCAGGTCTTACGGTTTAGCCATGGGTGACCTACGGCTTAGCCATAATATGCACTACGGCTTAGCCGTGGTTCCCTTCAAAACACTACTAATCCAGTCATCTTTCACCTTTGATCTGATACATTTCACGGCTGAGCTACGTTGGAGTCCACGGCTTAGCCGTAGATCAGTCCACGGCTTAGCTGTAGCTTCACCGTAAGAGTACTGAAATTAGAAAGTTTCGACTAATCAGAGATTTAATTCACGGCTGGTTTACGGTTGGGTCACGGCTAGATTACGGCTCAGCCGTAGGACAATTTACGGTTCAGCCGTATCCTAGCCATATAACAAAGTTCAAAATTTACGTCTCTGGAATCTGAGCCGTACCAAGTTACGGCTTAGCCGTACAATGCAGAAACGAAAACGAGCTAAGTTACAGAAATTGGAATCTGATACAGAAACTGATCAAAACAGACTCAATAGATCCTAATACCTTAGAAATTGGCTGTAAATATCCTGTACATGGAAAAAGATGAAATCAAAGCAATTAAACAAAATACCCATATGTGTTATACAATCCTGTACTTATACTTGCCTCAAAGCTTTGGGAAATCCACTGAGATCAAGCTCCAATCCAACTAAAACCCAAGCAAACCAAAGAAACAACACATGCATGAGATGTATGAGATGCAGAGCTTGGAGAAGGAATCCAATTGGAGAAGAAGAAATCAAAACCCACTTACCTAAAGCAAAGACAGAAATGAGAGAAGAAAACCTAATCGAACTCACACCAATTAAGAGTGAGGAAGAGAAGAGAAGTGAGGAGAAGAGAGATGGACGTGAAGATCACTGGAGTTTGCATGCACCGACTAAGCCAATGAAATGAGCAGGGAGTTGGACATCTGAACAGATGACTCATTATATAGTTTTGGAGTTTAAAACAAAGTCCGATGAGTTTAGACTATTTACAATTCAAGTCACACGAGGGTCTAACTTCTCCAATAGACTCTGAACGAGTCTGAGACAGTTACGGAATTTGACAAGCTCCACAATTTACATGTGCTGACACCAAGATGATGCAAATCTGATGTACTCAAAGCAAAAGCAAAATTACGAAAAATGGCTAAGAACTACCTATACCAAGTCAAAGACTTCCCAACTACCTATCCATGACCCAAAACCAAGTCCAAAAGAAATAAACAATACAAAAGCACACTAATGAGCCACTAATTCGGCTCAAAGGGGATTGAAGTGTTACAATTAGGCCGGTCTACATGTGTCGTCAACCTGTAATTTAGCCCTACAGAGTCACACCATTATCCTAAGTTTAATTTCAGATTTTCCAGGTCTTACGGTTTAGCCATGGGTGACCTACGGCTTAGCCGAAGACATCTTACGGCTTAGCCGTAACATGCACTACGGCTTAGCCGTGGTTCCCTTCAAAACACGGCTAATCCAGTCATCTTCCACCTCTGATCTGATACATTTCACAGCTGAGCTACGGTGGAGTCCATGGCTTAGCTGTAGACCGGTTCATGGCTTAGCCGTAGCTTCACCGTAAGAGTACTGAAATTAGAAAGTTTCGACTGATCAAAGCTTTAATTCACGGCTGGTTCACGGTTGGGTCACGGCTAGATTACGGTTCAACCGTAGGACAATTTACGGTTCAGTCGTATCCTAGCCGTAGAACAAAGTTCAAAATTTAGGTCTCTGGAGTCTGAGCCATACCAAGTTACGGCTTAGCCGTACAATACAGAAACGAAAACGAGCTGAGTTACAGAAACTGGAATCTGATACAGAAACTGATCAAAACAGACTCAATAGATCCTAATACCTTAGAAATTGGCTGTAAAACATCATGTACATGGAAGAAGATGAAATCAAAGCAATCAAACAAAATACCCATATGTGTTATACAATCCTGTACTTATACTTGCCTCAAAGCTTTGTCAAATCCACTGAGATCAAGCTCCAATCCAACTAAAACCCCAAGCAAAACAAAACCACAACACACACAACCATGAGAATACAGAGAGAGAGAGAGATCCAATTGGAGAAGAAGAATGAAGAACCCACTTACCCAAAGCAAAGACAGAGGATTATCACAGAGTGGAGAGAAAGAACCCACTTGAAACGGATGCAAAATCCCACTCCAACCAAAACGATGAAGAAAAGAGAAAAGGAGGGAGAGAGAACGTGAACTTCTCCTGGTTGTTGCATGCACCGACTAAGGGAATAAACAGACATCTGTACAGGTGATGTGTATATATAGTTTTGGAGTTTAAAACAAGATCCAATGAGTTTCCACTATTTACAAATCAAGTCACACGAGGGTCTAACTTCTCCAATTGACTCCGAATGAGTCTGAGACAGTTACGGAATTTGACGAGCTCAACAAATTACACGTGCTGACACCAAGATGATGCAAATATGATGCATTCAAAGTAAAAGTAAAATTACGAAAAAGGACTTAGAACTACCTATCCCAGGTCAAAGGCTACTCAACTACCTATCCATGATCCAAAACCAAGTCCAAAAGAACTAAACAATGCAAAAACACACTAATGAACCACTAATTCGACTCAAAGGGGATCGAAGTGTTACATCATTACTAGCCAATCATAAACTAATCACCCGTAGTTTCTAACTGCCAATTTCGTTGTAATTTTAGGCTATTTGATGTACTATTATCTTTGCTTGGTGTTACATTGTATATAAATGTATATCAACGTTCCTTAAATCAACACATATGTGGTTAGGTGCTAGACAAATGAATGATGTCACATGAATTTATCCCAGCTAAAGATTCTTCATGTGTATTTAATTACCATTGGACCAATTGTCATGGTTAATCCAGATTAAGGCTCTATTAGGTCTTTTAGTGTCTTAATTCCCAATAATTCAATTCTCATATCACAATTAACCTTATGTTTAATTATGAAGCGTTTGGAATTAATTGGGGTAAGTCTAGAACCCCCATGATAAATTAAAAGTGACCTAAATAGACCCTTCAAAATTATAACGCACATTCGAGCATGGCCCAAGGCGCGCTCAAGCGCCCATGCTTCTGGGTTGAAAAGTTTCAATTGATGAATTTTTCATTCATCCCCTAATGCGTGCTTGAGCACGTGCTCTAGAATTTAAATTTAGAAATCCCATAGCACACTTTTCCTCTCTTCCTTAATAGCTGCATGAAACCTCATGTTCCCCCCATTCATTTCTAGTCATTCTACAACTCAATACCATCATGCACTCACATACACCATCCATTCATTTTGTTCAGGATAATCCATGCCCAACCACAATAAAATAATGCAAAGAAAGAGCTGAAAATCACAAGACATGAAACTCAAACACTACAATCAAGAACTACCAGCATGCATTAATTGGTAAAATGCTTATACTTGCCTGAATCAAAAGCTTGCTCAGCGATTCCTTTAGGTTTGGCTCAATTTAGTAGAAATTCCCATTTGTTAAACCCTAAAAAGTAAACTAACCAATGTGAAGATGATATGAGGTGCATGCAATGGATGAGAGTATAAATGACTTATTTGGAAACTAAGAATCTGAATTTGGATTATCAACACCTCACCTTCAATAGCCTATAGGAAGAAAAGATGATGAGAAGGAACAGTCTAAGCCTTCGAGGAGACTTCAGAGAGGATGAAAAGGAAGAAGTTGATCTCTAATTCCACATGCAGGCCTTCCTTGCCCAATTGTGATGAAGTGGTGATAGTGAAGAGAAGAAGAAAGCTCCAGCATTTCCAACTAAGAAAAATATCGAATGCAAGGTGAATTCCTTTTTATGTGTTGTGCAATGTTTCATTGACTTTGAGTTATGAAGAACAGTTTCACATTTGTAAGAGGTTGAGAGATGTTTAGGGATGGACCAAAGAAATCTTAATTATTATATTTAATAAGATTTAAGAATTTTTTAACTCAAGTTAAAAAAGCCATCTTGGGGCGGTCAAAATAAATTGACACATGGTCAAATTGAACTGATTTCTCAATTGAAATCAGTTTCTTTCATATATTATAATTGGAAGCCAACTAATGTCTAGTGGGCCAGGGTGACTGCCTCTAAAACCTCACAAGGGTATGCCTTGCCCATGACCTTGTTAGGTAAATTGGAAAGTTTGTTTGGGAAATGATTTTTTTCTCTTGAAGGATTGGGAACCACCATGGATGATTCACACACAGTCAAATAATCTTCAGAGGCCATAGATATTTCCATAGTAGGGCTCGTATCCAAAATCCAAACTTCTTAAACTCAAAATCCCTCCTTGTATTAGAGTGAAAGAAATAATTCTAATTAGCTGATAGGTGTTGGGTTTATGTCTTATATTCCAGTTTAGCTGGATGAGTCTATTGGGTTAGCCAGGGACTTGTTTAAGGTCAAGGGTATTTTGGTAATTGTACCGGGGCTTTTTTGGTGGTAAAGAAAGTGGAGACTATATATGCGTATAGTCAGTAACCCTAGATCTTGGGTTGATGAGAGGTGAGAGCTCTCTTGCATGTGGTTTTCCCACACCACGTAGGAGAGACGATGTGAGAGAGTGAGAGTCTCTGTATGCTTTACTTGTGAAGATGATCATCTCTATGCCCATGGATGTAGCCCTCTTTGGGTGAACCACGTAAATCTCTATCTCTTCTTATATGTGGTTGGTTGTTTTGTTGATCTTGTGATTGATGTATGTGCACAACGTGTGATGTCAAATTCACAATAAGTGGTGTCAGAGCTGAGGTGGTGTTCCTCGGGTTTCTGAGTGAGGTGGAGATTGCTCAATGGCTTGGAGGTTGTGCGCATGAAGATCGACTAGTTGAATCCTTGTCGAAGGATTCGGATCTTTGTTTTTGAAGCAGAGAAGAAGAGATATTAGGTTCATGATCTCTAGTTGGGCCACCATTGGGGAAGAAGAAGACGAGATTGGGTTCTTCAGTTTGGCTAGGATTGGAGGATTAGGATCGGGTTCTTGGATAGAATCTAAGAAGGCTAGAGGGTTCTCTAGCTAGGTTGTTGGATTTCTTTGCCAGCAGTTCTCTGAGGGTTTGCCGGAGTCTAAGAAGAAAAAGGCAGTAGAGTTTCGGTGGTTCTGGTTGCAGATCCCAAACCGAAAACAGGCGTAGGATTTTTCTTGCAGTCGCTCGTCTCTGGGAGGCCGAAGTCGCTGCTACGTAGCTAGTTGCCACTGCCGAGGAAGACCAAAAAAGAGATTGAGAAAGACTGTGGTCTTTTGATTCGAAAAAAAAAATTGCACTCACCGGTCGCTAACTGCCGGTTGTCGCGAGCCTGCCACTGATCGCCTATCGTCGCCGTCGCCGTCACCGGGAACCGTCGCTGTCGATGGTTCCCCAAACAGTCGGTCGCAATGAAAGGAGCCTGCACCGCTCTTCTGTTCTGTTGCAGAACAAAGGCAGAGATACTGTGAGGAAAACGACCTTTGTCAGTTCAGGTTGGGTCAGTCTTGACCTGACCCGTGGAGAATAAGCCCAAGTTAAGTAGCACAGGTCGGTCCGGGTTTTTGGGTCAGGTCCTTTCGACCCAATACTTGGTGCAGCGAAGCCCAGGCAGTGCAAGTTGCAAGTTGGGGTCCAAGTTGGGTTAGATCTGACTCGGTTACAGTAGCAAATCAGACAGGTCGGAACTATCCCAGGTTTGGGTCCAGGTCGGTTCGGACCTGGCCCGTGCAATAGGAAACCCAGAGCAGGTTGGTTCTAGTTCGAGTTGGGTCAGTTCTGACCTGTGTGTGCGGAAGCCCAACGAGAAGAGTTCAGTTCAGTTCCGGGTCAGGTGAACCCGACCCGGGTCCGCTTCAGAAGCCCAGCAGAACAGCAGCGACATCAGCAGTGACGCCAGCACCGGTCAAAAGGCAGATTTGACTAGATTCAACAATTAAAATTGTTTCTACAATATCTTGGTCGTCTGATGTCCGATCAAAGATCCGTTTGTGCCTACGGGCGCATTTCGAGCAGATTTATACAGTAGAAGAGGGTGATTGGCTATTTGACGGTCAACGAGGAGGTTTGACCAATCAGAGCGTAGAAACTTGTTTCTATGATATTGAAGCCATCCGGAGTCGGATTTCAGATCTATTTCTTCCAGTGTCCTTGTGGTGACGAGATCTACATTTTGGTGTAGAAGTCTTGTGGAGAAGATCTGAACAAATGTGGATTCAAGTCAGAATCGGGTCGACTCGACCTGGTTGTTATTGCAAACCCAATAGTAGGAGTCGCTAGCCTAGTTGCAAAGGATTTGCTGATTCAAACAAAGTTGTTCGTTTGGGGTCACATGCTTTCTGGATCGCATGTGATGTTATTCATCTTGCCAAAGCAAAGCTAATGAAACAGCAAAGAGGAGCTGATGTATCAGTAGTTGTCAAACATGTGTTTGATTGATCGGAGGCCCGATCAAATGGAGTTTTTGATCGCTCGGAGGCAGAGGTTGTTCTGCAATTATGAAGTCATCTGGACTTGTATTCTCAATCTGTTTTGCTTGCATGCTTGTGGTGGTTTGATCTTTATAGCGATGTTGAAGATGGGGCAGGATGGCGAGGGATTCATATATCGATATCACTCAGATTCGTTAATGGATTCGAGTTTTAAGTTCGAGGTGGAGTTTGACGAGAAGATGAACTTTGCTTAAAGTTCATGTGCTGGTTCAACATGTTAAGTGTTGAAGAGAGAAGATTGCGCCATCAGTGTAGTAACGTACCATTCAACAAGGTACGTGAAGACATTGTCGGTTTTATCACCTGATAGCTCGAGTTGTGAGGAATTCAAGCCAAGGTGGAGATTGTTGGGTTTATATTTTGTATTCTGGTTTAGCCGGATGAGTCCATTGGGTTAGCCAGGGACTGGTTTAAGGTCAAGGGTATTTTGGCAATTCTACCAGGGCTTTCTTAGTGGCCAAGAAAGTGGAGACTATATATGTGTAGTCTGTAACCCTAGATCTTTGGTTGAAGAGAGGTGAGAGCTCTCTTGCCTGTGGTGTTCCCACACCACGTAGGAGAGACAATGTGAGAGAGTGAGAGTCTCTGTATGCTTTACTTATGATCATAAATATGATCGTCTCTGTGCCCGTAGATGTAGCCCTGTTTGGGTGAACCACGTAAATCTCTGTCTCTTCTTATGTGTAGTTGGTTGCTTTGTTAATCTTGTGATTAATGTATGTGCACAACGTGTGATGTCAAATTCACAACAATAGGTTGGTCGGCTGATGTGGTACACATAATCAAAATATAAAATCGAAAGGACTACCACTACTATTTTGCACGTGATTATCATGATAGGAGTGGAATTGTTTAACCGTTATACGAGTGGCTAGTGATTTTGAACAAGCCAAGTTTCTTTTATAGATTATTTTTTGGTTTGTTTGTAAAGCATTGATTGTTTTCCTGAAAGCAATTCCATGTAACCGAACCAAGAAAACGTAAAGAGTCAGGAAACGGCCAAACTTTTTAAATTTTGTTTCGCGTATAGAGAGAGATCAAAAACCCATTGCAGGACATTAAGTGAAACAAAACCCTCTCTCTCTATCCTTGTTTTCTTCTCCTTTCAAGGATATTTTAAGGTATTTATGCCGGCATCTGTGATGGTCCCACTTGTGCAGTGGCAGCTCCAAAATTTTTATCAGGATAGTAAAAAAAAAAGACGTAAATTCAAAACAAAGTTTAGAGCTTGTGACTTTTACTTAAAGTTTTTAAAACAATTACACTAAGCCCCTTTAAGGGTTGTCACCATTCCTTTTTTTAAGTTGTGAAAACCTATCTTAAAAAAAATATATTTTTTTTTAACTCTTTCCAATCCAGGGTGGTTAGTGGACTCTATGTGCAGCCACCACTGACTTGTATTTGCCTGTGGGTGGAACTAATACAGTGAGACACCCTTCATAAGGAGTCTAGAGAGAGCATGTATTAATCTTTTTAAGACTCATACTTCAATTTAGAGTCTATCCAACTCTCATTCCTTGTCCTATCTAACTTGAATAGGAGTCTATCACCCATTAAGCCAAATGCTTTAAATAGACATGGTGGGTGCTAGCAAAGTATCTTATACTAATAAGCAAAAGTCTAGAAATGAGCCATCTGTCACCATCTTCTTCATTAGGGTCCATCATTGCCCTGATATTGTGAAGAGTGAATCTTACGTGACTAATCTCTTGTACATAGTCACGGACCTCTATGTTTATTGTTTGATCCAAGCTAACGAAGTCTTCATCGCACTATGAGTTGCTCTTCAATCTTGATTTGCGCTTCAACAATGCATAAAGTCCATCAATTTCACCTTGTTCTCTTCTCCTCTCATGGGTTACCCCAAAATTCGCCACCTTCTCGTTACTCTCTCCAAGAACTTCTCATAGTTCTTCCAATGGAGAAAGACTTGTGAAATGACCTAAAATCCGGGGCCCTTCAAATCCCACGTTGCTACTCATAAAAGTATCTCATTGAACACATGAGTCAAATAAAAAAAGGGCTGCCCAGTACACGAGGTTTTCGCATAGCGGTGTTTAGAGAGGCAAGATATACGTAGCTTTACCTTCTTTTTTTGAAGAGGCTATTTCCATGACTTAAACTTATGTCCTCCAGGACATTACCGATAAACCTTTACCGTTGGGTCAAACCGCCCTTCAACACATTAGTCAAATCCATTTGCATAAAACTCCAAACATTTACCTCATTATGATAATTCCTCTTTGAATATTAAAAGATCTAATAACAATATCAATCTAAGCATACTTAAAAAAATGATAACCAACATCACTAGTTGTCTTGGAAGTTCTATAAGTTTACGAACTTACGCAAATGGCCTACAGCCATGTAGTCCCCAGCTTAGTGACATATGGGGTGAATCAAAGTTTGTAGAACGGCTGACCTATAGCTCAGGCAATTGAACTAGAAATTAGAGAAATTAAGCCTATGGCCTATCGCCACGTAGTCCCCAACTTAAGTCTCTTGTCCTAGTGATCTAGGTGTGTCCTATGGGTGGGTCCAGGTAATCGTCCTGGTTCTTCAATTTCTCGAATCAATTAATAAATATCATTTCAGCATATACCTACATCTAACTTGGGCAAGATACATATATAACCAACCCCTCTCACATTATGTGGATCTATCATGCCCCATTTCGAATCAAAACTCGTGTCCAATGTGTCGGGTCAATTGCATAATTAGTCCTTTCCCAATCCTTAGAAAAATATTTAATTACCGATTTAATCACAATAGATGTTCATACAATTAACATAATCAATCAAGGGCATATACAGAGAAATTTTCAATAACTGTCACATAAGCTATGTATTTCCAATTAGAATATCATAGTTTAGGGAAAATACTATGACAAAAATTTGTCGAAATCAGTACTCCAAGCAGCTTGCAACATAATTAGTACTTATCATACCTTTAATTATAAGATTTTACAACTAAAAGAAAGGAATTAAATCCGTAAATACCATAATCAAAAGTATTAAACCTTACGCAATTTCCGAGTCCATAAATGTTAACTTTTCATATGTGAAGAAGGAGCCCAGGCTTAAAGCATAGCTTAAAACAAATTATGTACAACCAGAAGAACCTTTCTGTAATTTCCGGAAAGCTTATAACATTCGAAACAACACCCAGACCCTCCGTCAGGATGGGTATTTGCTTCTCACCAGACGAATCTCGGAGTTCTCGGATGCAGAGCTCCAACGGATGGAACTACAATGGACCAGCATTGGGTTGCCCATCAAGCCCCTCCAAGATGTGGGGTCCTGATCTATGATCAGGTGGCCCACCTAGTCCCACTACCCTTATCGACGTAGGGTGGTTCTTACCGACCTCAACTGTTTCAGAAATTCAGGTCCGATTTTTCTCTTTTGCATTGGGATCGAGTGCTATGAAAACATCAGCTAAGCTAAGGCTTTCCAGCACTACTGCCTTTACCTTTTAACTAACCGCGTCTTGCTAAAATTTGAGATAATAATCAATCTGATAGTCTTCTTGTGTTGCAAAGTTCCTTCTCAAATCTATCTAAAAAATTTGAGTTAATCTCAAACTCTACCCTAGAGATAGAATTCAAACCAAAATACCTTCCTTGCCTGAATTTGGACAAGGACTAGCCTCTTTTAGGACTCTACTTTTCATTTCCTATAAATAGAACACCCCCCTCTCTCTCCAAGATCATCTACGAATACATTAAGCTCTCTCTTTCTCCCCGAAAGGCTTCTCCTCTCTTTTTAAGGTATGGTCCTCCCATCTTTCTCTCCCTCTTTTGCAATACACTATAATAGTAGGTTACTTTAATTGTTTGTCATGGTAGTATATATTTTTCTTTTCATGTTGTTCCACTCATACCATGGTATCAAACCCCTCATCACTGAATTTGCATCATCATGAGCATTATCATCATCCTCACCATTGGCCACACGTCACACTCGGGCTACCAGCTGCATCATCCAAATCCATCTTACTAGTCATCCACATGATGGCCCTCTGCCAAGATCATCGGCATGGAACCGACCCAGACCATGCATGTTCAACGGCATGCAACCCACTGCACCCATGCTTAACCCAGGCTACCCAAGCCAGGGCAACCCATCGGAACCCAGTAGCGGAGGCAACCTAGAACCCATCTATATTTTCTTTCTTCTTCCTATTCATCTTTCTTGCTTCTTCTCCCGGGCCAAGACAAATTCCATCATCGAGCCCATCTCCCTGCTCTCCTCTTGCTCCCTTTTCTGCATCTTCTTTTCTTCTTTTTGTTGTTTCTTCTTCCAGCCAAACAGAACCCAGCTATCACTCTCCCTGTTTCATTACCTCTGGGCTGGGCCATCTGATGTGATTGACTAAACCCGAAGTTTCTTAGAACCCATCTCCCCTCATATGTGAATCTCATTCCTCATGATTCTGCAACCAGAGTTGCATCACCATTTCTTCTCTAAAACCCACCCTTAATACCCATCCATCACTACCACCCATCCTCTCTCTGCAACTTCTTCTTTATGTCTTCTTTCTTCTTTCTTCTTTTCTTTCCTTCCTTCTTTCTTCCACTTTTTCCAAGCCAACCCAAAGACCATTACCGCCGTTCTTTCTTCTTCTTCTCTGTACCTAGCAGAACTCAGTCCACTTCTCATCCACGTCTTCTTGTTCCTTTTCTCTGTTACATAACCCAGTTCCAATCTCTTTCCTTGCTGCCATAGTAGAAAATCAAGAGCCCTTCCCTTTCATTTTGTTCGCTTCATCCCTGTGCACATTACAGCCTTACTGGTTCAACCCATCTTCTGTGACCCCATCATCTCTTCTTCCTCGAACCACAACACCAGCAACTGGCCCGATCATCATTAAGCATATGGAGCATGAAGTAGGAAGAAGGTAAATGGAATGGGGTCATCGTAACCTTCCATATTCTGTTAAGTTTCTGACTTTCTAAACTATGGTCTCCTAATGGAAACCGATATATCTGGTTACCTGAGTGTATCCTACAATAAATCGGTAGAGGATTCAACAACCCATTTGGCCTACCCATGCAAACCATGCAAACCACCACCCATTTTTTCCGCGTATCTGTTTCTGCCATTGCCCATCTTTGACCATGCCACTGGGCCCAGATCCAATACCCCCTCCATTGTATTGCTATGATCTTATCAACCTGTACTAAAATAATTCATGAATGAGAACCAAATATATCTAGTGGGGCATGCACAAATCCACAGAATCCCCACGGCAAACCGAGCACTGGTCAATCTGTAGTTCGTTAATATAACCCGGCCCCACCAAATTCAACTGTCATGTACGGCCCATTTATATCAGACACCTCAGCTATCACGGTGGCCCCCATACCATTCCGCTTCTCTTGAGTACATAACCTGAAGACCCAGCCTATTCCAGTCCAGTTAATTCATGTTGCATGCGTGACTCAGCACCATTCCAGCCCACTTGTATTGTTCGACCCGGACCCAAACCAATATGATACTTGACCTGTTCCACAACCTGGCCCTTTAATTGCACATGAACCTGAACCCTAACTGCTTGCTACCTAACATTAAGAGGAACCCACTTCAAGACATCCAGACTTGCAGGTCAAGACCAATCTGAGCCATTTGTTCATGTTACTTTAGAACTTGCGTTTTCTATTCCATGTCTTGATTTTGCTTTCAATAATAAAGATTTTCATTGCACTGAAATAATCATAGAATTCCGTGGATATTTCCCACCTTTGGTGCATTTGATTACTTTGATTTGTTTTGTTTTGTTTATAACAATGGCTTGATTTGAAATTGTTTCTGTTGAAATCATTGTGTCGTAACAATGAAATATTTTGTGACTTATATTCAGAGATTATTTGTTATTGAATGGTAAAGGCTAGATTATTTGGAAATTTGCATCATGCGTAATTTGAGGTCCCAGTATCTCAATTCTCGGTGCGTGACACTGTGTATTATATGCACTTTTCTCTTGTATAAAGTTATGATATGAAATTCTGATATTTATGGAATGTGATTAAGAAAGAAAAGGGTGTAGCCTGCTCCTACATTATTACTACCAATTATGATAAGAACTGGGGGCAATGATGATCAAATGAGTCTAGTGTATGGGGTTGGGCACATGCTAATTAGTAGATATTAAAAAAAATATTCTTTATTATCATTAATATTGAGATTGTTTATGATGTGCATGAATGTGGATGACAGGACATTGGAGCACCTGGTCGCGTCTCGAGCGGTCCTTTGACGGTGATTTGTACTTAAGCAAGGCATAAAGTCCATCAATTTCACCTTGTGATCTTCTCTCATGGGTTACCCCAAAATTGGCCACCTTCTTATGACTTTCTCCAGGAACTTCTCTCAGTTGTTCCAATGGAGAAAGACTTGTCTCTGCACCCTTACTGTCATCTTGATCACATTCTTTTCCTGCGTTAACCGGCCACCACCAGCCAATGCCACAACCCCGAAACGAATTCTTCATTCCTTGAATTTTCGTGTGAACGAACATATATTCAAGAACACTGCCACCTTGGTCCCAACTGTTGAAAGCACTGAAAATTCTGCAAAGGGAGAGACCATAGACAGATCTTGAAATATATTTGATGGGCACTGGGTTATTGATGATACATATCCATATTACTCATCTGGGTCTTGCCCATTTATTGATAACGGGTTTGATTGCTTTCGTAATGGGCGGCCGGATTCCGATTACCAGAGGCTGCGGTGGGAGCCCAAAGGGTGCAAGATTCCAAGGTTGGGTATTTGGTTTTTCGTTTGTTTTTCATTGATAGTTGTTGTTTTCTTGTTCTTATTGTTCTGGGTGTTTTGTAGATTGGATGGGAATAAAATGCTTGAGTTATTGAGAGGAAAGAGACTGGTCTTTGTAGGGGACTCTTTGAACAGGAACATGTGGCAGTCACTAGTCTGCATCTTGTGGGCTTCTCTGGAAGACAAGAACAAAGTATCCAACATTTCAGGGAAGCGTGAGTTCCAGGCTAAAGGGCTCTATGCCTACAGATTTGATGTACGTAACTTAACTTTGATTTCAGTGATGTGGTGGTGGTGAAATTATTCTAGCATTACATGATCTTGAACTTATCTTTCGAGATTAATACATTCCACAAAATTAGCTACTTTCATCCTTCTCCAATTATATGATTTTATACAATCGTTTGATGTAGGGAATTTTCGAATTTATGGAATAATGTGCCGTTTTAGGGCAACCGACACTTGAATGCCCCATTATTAAAAAAATTGTAGAATTACAAATGGAATTATGACACTATTTTAGTGCAACAGACACTTGGAATGCCACTATTGAAGAAGTGACAGAACTACATATGGAATTTGGCCCTGTTTTATAGTGCAACTGACACTTTGAATGCCACAATAAAGAAAAAAAGTTATGGTAGAATTACATATTTGTAGATTTTCAGAGTAATTTGGTCGAACTGTCTAAGCCTGCACCCCAAAGTTAACCCTTTTTTAAATGATCGTTTTCTTTCCAAATTGGGGAATTAATCTACAAGAAACTTCTTTAGAAATAGTATTTGCAACTACTAACATAGTTTTCTTCTTGAATCATCCAGGATTATAACTGCTCCATTGAGTTTGTTCGAACAAATTTCCTTGTCCAAGAAAGGAAGAAGGCTGATTCAGCACTTCCTAAAAAAGAAACACTTCGACTTGATTTAATCCATGAATCGTCCACTAAATACAGGGATGCAGACATAATTGTCTTCAACACAGCGCACTGGTGGACACATGAGAAAATCGGGTACTCAATGAACTCATATATTTTAACTTAACAGCACCCTTTTAACTTACTTTCCTATGATGATCACTAATTCTTGCGTATTATCCTTAAACTCTTACAGAAAGAATTACTACCAAGAAGGCAATCATGTGTACCCAGAACTGGACTTGTTAAAAGCATACAAGAAGGCCTTGCTCACCTGGGCCAAATGGATCGATGCAAACATTAGCACTAACCAAACTCAAGTCTTTTTCCGAGCATATTCTGCAGGCCATTTCAGGTAAACAACTTAAGTAAGCTACAAGCCTAGAACAATGAATGCTTCTAATCTGACCAAGAGGCGAGTTATAATATACGGCAAAACCGGCATCGCACCCATCTATTTCAACTGTTAGCTTGATTGCTAATCTTTCTACTCCCACTAAGAGTAGTTATATATGCATATAAAAGAGTGGCTTCTTTTCGTTTCGCTACTTCTAATTGCTGCTATTGCTGCTACTACTATTAATATGTAAGTTGAGATAAATTGCAAATGTCACTCATGTAAACTGCTTTGATGGTACAGAAAAGGACAGTGGAACACTAGAGGGACCTGCAATGGCGAATTGGCGATGCGCGGCCAATAACCAAAGACGGGGACCTTGGACGACATCCCCCTATTATGACCATTCTTGAATCCGTCCTCTCTAAAATGATTACACCGGTTTCCTACCTCAACGTCACAAAGATGACGCAGTACCGTAAAGATGGTCATCCATCCATATTCCGGCGCCCTGGTGCAACAGACTTGCACGTAGAAGACTGTAGCCACTGGTGTCTTCCAGGAGTCCCTGATGAATGGAATGAGCTCCTCTATGCATCACTTCTCATGTCCCGCAACAGGGAGCACTAACATATACAAAGTGATCTCCTTCTCTTGGGAGAAAACCAGCAAATTAACTAGTATAAGGCATCATCCAACGATGTGTCATCTATTGAAAATTTTTCCAAGGGTTTAGTCTTAGGGCGTGTTTTGCATTGTTCCAATGTTGTTTCCAATTTAGTGTTGAGATGCTGAGATTGGGCTGTGCCAAGACTAAACTATGCAGAATTTGTTTAGTAAAATTATATAAAAATACTCGGCTAAGAATATGCTATACAGAAATTGTTTGTTAATGGTGTAAAAAGTTTCTCTAACAATTAAAAGTAAGAGAATCATAAGATCTAAAATGAGGGACCCACTTTTTACTATTTGCTGCACTTTATTATTTTTGTATGTGGAACCCTCTTGTCGAAGTTAGAATGTAGTATTCACCTTTAAAAATTAGATCATGGGCCCATATTCATAGGAATTTTAAGGTGGGCCTACCTTTCTAAACATTATAATGTGGGCCTACCGTTGAAAATTATAAGAGATTATAATGTGGGGCCGACCTTTTTTAATGTAAATATAAGACACATCTTTATAAATTATAACATAGTACACACTTTCAAAAATTAAAATATTAACCTACATTCATAGGATTTATAATGTAGGATCACAATTTGTGATCGTGACTATGTGACCCTCATTTAGAACTAACAAAGTGGAGCCACATTTTTTTGTGATTCTATATATAGGACCCACATTTAGAAATTACAAGGCGGTGCCTACCTTTGGAAATTATAAGAGAGTACAATGTAAACCATCCCGTTTGTTAACACAAGGCCCACTTTAAAAATTACGTATTATCCACCTTTAGAAATTAAAATATGGGGCTACATTTATAGGTTTCACAATGTGGCCCACATTCATAGAAATTACAATGTGGCTCCACCTTTTGTGGTTTTTTTTAAAAATATTTAATATTTTTTAAAGATTAAATATTTATTTTTGAAAGATTTTTGTTGAAAGATTAAATAATTTTTTGAAATAATAAAATTTTTTTGAAAGGTCAAATATGTTCTTTTTCAAGGATTAAATATTTTTTTAAAAAAATTAAATATATTTTTGGGAGATTCAATATATTTTTTTGAAACATTAAATTTTTTTTTAAATTTTTAATATTTTTATTGAAATATTATTATTTTTTGAATGATTAAATTATTTTTTTGAAAGATAAATTTTTTTATCATATAACTCACATTTAGAAATTTTAAAATGGGGCCCACACTCAAAGGATTTTAATGTAGTCCCACCATTATTAGAAATTAGATATTATAATATGGGCTCACCTTTTGTGATTATAACCATGTGACCCACTTTAAGAATTAAGTGGTACAGTCGCTTTGAGCTAAGCAAGAAATAACAATGCCAACAAGTTGTTCTTCAAAAAAAAATAAATAAAGTTTTTTTCTTTCAAGTTTCTTTTGCTAGCGGATTAAGATTTTTAGATTCCTTCCCGTGAGACCAAAATTTGAAATAGTTATTTGCACATACTAAATATGTTTTGTGCAGGCTTATCTCGCTGGAACATGGAAACATCCAAATGACAAGATGCCAAATGCACCCTTAAATGTCCTCTATTGACGCCGTAATGCATGAAAAGAAATCGCACGGCCAGCACATCCCAATGTTCTTTTTACTGAGTTGTGTTCCTTCGATTTTCTTATTTTTTGTACTAGTTTTTCTTTTCCATAAAGAAAATTATAGTACCATGTACTACAAGATTATACTTGCTTGAATCATCATAAGCTATCCCAATGAATTTTGAGACCAATAGAGTGAAATCATTGAGACATGTATAGAAATTTTTAGAATTAACGTCTTTTGACTGCCTGGTTAACTGCTGGAATTAACTAATGTAGTTAATACAATAACTTAAAAACATTAACAGAGCGCTAAACCTAAAAGAACTGCAATTAGAGGTGTAAGCAATTGAATCTCAAGATTAGGATAATATAAGTTAAGTCACCCCTTTCACTTTATAAGTTCATTTCAGCTTTCCTAATTTCCTCGTATCCATATTATAGCACACAAGTTGCATTTTAATGATTCTAGATACACAAATTGCAAGATCTCGATTTTTAATTAAGGTAATTAAGAAAAATTAGGGTCAAATGATTGAGTTTAAGGGCTAATTAAATTCAATTAAATCCTCGTGAGTGTGTTTTAATGTTTAAAATTGTTTTGGAGAGGTTTCATCAAGTTTCATCTAAATATGAATTTAATTCAGAATTAAAGTGAGCTTTTCACTGATATCAAGCAATTAAGGGCATTGTCGAAATTTAATTTTTATTTTTTAAAATTTAGTTAGTAGATACGTTTCGACATTCCTTACAACTTTCATGTTTATCTTGGGTCAATTCAACGCATGAAAATTCGCCATTTAGCCTAAATTTGATGTTTTGGACATGGTGACCATTTTGGTTAAAATGCGATTTGGACTAAATGACTTCTAAAAGTTATGGTTTTAGGTTTGTTGGAAAGTTAATTTATTTCCTAAAACTTTAATTCTTGTGTTGTGGCGATTCAGAATCTTGGCAATTGCTAGCCGCGTCAAGGCGCACTTCAGCATTAATGGCAAACTTGTAATTTTGGGAGCCCAAATTTTCTTTAAAATTATCCAATTGCACGGCACTTGCTCATTTCTTTCACATTCCAATAGCTACCTAGCTTACTCCCTTCTTTCTCCTTCGCTTGTTGCTTGTGCCAAGGGAGGATTTGAGCCTGGACTTTCCAAAAGCGCTCATAGCCTTCTTCCTCTCTTCCTCCTCATCCCTTCCTTGCCAAAAAAACGGATTGAAATATACTTAATAGCAAGTTAAGGTATTTTTGTTTTGAGATTAGGATCCACCCACATATTAAACACAAGTAAATTCCATTACATATGCCAACCAGTTCTCAAAAATCGATCCCTAAACCGTCAAATTTTAAGAATCACTCATGGATATGCACTCAATAGAGAAAACAAAGGTCATCACTATCACTATAACACACTTTCAATTTAAGAGAGAAAAGGACATGCCCAAAAGGTGGGGGATTTTTTAGAAAGTAAAAGCATGTAGTACTTGGCCCTGCTGTAAAGCACAAAAGTGATATAAAGTTTATGCAAGTTGACGTGTAAAGAAAGGTGGGATTTTAAAAAGTATCTTTATCTATTATGATAAGCTTACAGGTATTGCCAAAGCTAGCTGCCTGCTTAAAAAAATATCATGCAAGTTTCTGTTGGGTTTGTGTCTTGTATTTTGGTTTAACTGAATGAGTCCACTGGGTTAGCTAAGGACTGGTTTGAGATCAAGGGTATTTTGGTAATTATACCAGAATTTTCTTGGTCACCAAGAAAGTGGAGATTATATATGTGTGTAGTCTGTAACCCTAGATCTTGCGCAGCTGAAGAAAGGTGAGAGCTCTCTTGCCCGTGGTATTTCCACACCATGTAGGTGAGATGATGTGAGAGAATGAGAGTCTTTGCATGCTTTACTTGTGATAGTGAAGATAATCGTCTCTGTGGTCGTGGACGTAACCCTGTTTGCGTGAACCACGTAAATCTTCTGTCTCTTCTTGTGCGTGGTTGTTCTTTGTTGATCTGTGATTGATGTATGTGCACAACGGGTGATATCAAATTCACAACAAGTGGTATCAGAGCCAAGGTGGTGATCCTCGGGTTTCTGAGCGAGGTGGAGATCGCTTAGTGGCTTGGAGGTTGTGTGGAAGATCAACGGATCGGATCTTCTCAGAGGATCTGGATGTCTGCAATTCTCGTTGCAGAAAAATCAGAGATCACAATTGATCTCTGGTTGGGCCATGGATTGGAGTTTCCAATCGAAGAAGGAAGAAGACGAGATTGAGTTCTTCAGTTTGGCTGGAGAACAGAGGATTTTGGGCTCTCTCTAACTGTACAGATTGGGGATCATTGCTGCCGATCCTCTAACGTAGTTCGGCGCCGGAAGTGTTGATCGGAGAAGAGGCACCTGTATTGCTGTTGCAAGCCTCCGGTTCCTTGTTTCTACTCTTGCAGAGAAGTTACAGTCAGCAAAGAGGACTGCCGTCATTGTGATCGTCGGTGTTCTACAATTGTCCACTCCTGCCGGTGTCTGCCATCACCAATCGCCGAAGAGGGAGCCATTGCATCTCTGCTAATGATCAAAGACGAGAGGACCACTGCCCTTTGTCGCTGCCGCACGGTGATCAGAGAAGACAGCCGCTGCCGCCGTTTCACCCCATCGCTGTGCTCCGACTGTCGTCACGGACCCCATTGCCGTAGCCGAGGAAGAAAGATATTTTCTTGTTGCAGAACAGCGTAGCTGAGACGAAGAAGACGACCTCACAGGTCCATTACGAGTGATAGGTTGGGTCAGTTCAACCTGACACGTGGAGAAAGCAGCCCAGTTCAAGTCAAGGTCAGGTCGAGTTGACCTGACCTGTCAGCGGCAAAGCCCAGGCAGTGCAGGCTGTAGGTTCGGGTCTAGGTCAGGTTAGACCTGACCCAATTACAGCAGCAGACCAGAGCAGTGTTAGACCCAACCCATGGTGCAAGCCCAACAACAGTAGTTCCGGGCCAGTTCGGGTTAAGTCAATTCTGACCCGTGTGCACAGAGTCCGGCCCGGCAAGCCCGCAGTTCAGTTCAGTTCCGGGTCAGGTAAATCCGACCTGGGTCCGCTTCAGAATCCCAGCAAAACAACAAGCAGTGATGTCAGCAGTGATGTCAGTACGGTCAATAGGCAGATTTGACCAGATTCAACTGTTGAAATTATTTCTACGATATCTTGATCGTCCGATGTCCAATAGGAGATTCGTTTGCGCCTACGGACTCATTTCGAGCAAATCTACGTAATTGTGGAAGAAGATTGCCTGTTTGAGGTCAACGACGAGTTTGACCAATTTGGAGCGTAGAAACTTGTTTCTAGGATAATGAAGCCATCTGGACTTGGATTTCAGATCTGTTTCTTCTAGCGTGCTCGTGTTGATGAGATTACAATTTGGTGCAGAAATCTTGAAAAGAGGAGATATGAACAGATGTAGATTCAGGTCAGAATTGGGCCTACTCGGCCTGGTTGTTGTTGCAAACCCAATAGTAGGAGTCGCCGGCCTAGTTGTAAAGGGTTTGCTGATTCAAACGAAATTGTTCATTTGGGGTTCACATGTTTTCTGGATCGCATGTGATGTTATTCATCTTGCCAGAGCCAAGCCGAAGAAGCAGCAAGGAGGGGTTGATGCATCAGCGGTAGTCAAACATGTGTTTGATTGATCGGAGGCCCGGTCAAATGGAGTTTTTTGACCGCTCAGAGGCAGAGGTTTCTGCAATTGTGAAGTCATCTAGACTTGTATTCTCGATCTGTTTTGCTTGCATGCTTGTGGTGGTTTGATCTTCACAGTGATGTTGAAGATGGGGCAGGATGTGAGTGATTCAGATAGATATCATTCAGATTCGTCAATGGTTTCGAGCTTTAAGTTTGAGGTAGAGTTTGACGAGAAGACGAACTTTGCTCAAAGTTCATGTGTTGGTTAAACCTGTCAAAGTGTTGAAGAAAGAAGTCTGCATCGTTGGTGCAGTAACGTACCATTCAACAAGGTACGTGAAGACATTGCCGATTTTATCTCCTGGTGGCTCGAGTTGTGCGGAATCCAAGCCAAAGTGGAGATTGTTAGGTTTGTGTCTTGTATTCCGGTTTAACTGGATGAGTCCATTGGGTTAGCCAAGGACTGGTTTGAGATCAATGGTATTTTGGTAATTGTACCGGAGCTTTCTTGGTCACCAAGAAAGCGGAGATTATATATGTGTATAGTCTGTAACCCTAGATCTTACGCAACTGAAGAAAGGTGAGAGCTCTCTTGCCCGTGGTGTTTCCACACCATGTAGGTGAGACGATGTGAGAGAATGAGAGTCTTTGTATACTTTACTTGTGATAGTGAAGATGATCGTCTTTGTGCCCGTAGACGTAGCCCTGTTTGGGTGAACCACATAAATCTTCTGTCTCTTTTTGTATGTGGTTGTTCTTTGTTGATCTGTGATTGATGTATATGCACAACGGGTGATGTCAAATTCACAACAGTTTCGAGCCAAAATAATTAAAATAATATGGCAAGTATGTTAGGGCCAGCATTCAGTAAATTTGGAGGTACCATAAGCCATAAGTCTTCTTTGGAACACAGGAGAAAATATCTTAATACGTGCAACCAACTCCAACCTTTCAAGTAGGCTTTAACATCATAGGAAAATAAAATCTTTTATCCTTTTTTAACCTCTATCATAAAGAGTAACCTTATCTTACAAGTAGGCTACAAGCCTCTCATTTGCAGCTAAGTTTGCAAAGCCCACTAATTAGATGCCTACTACTCAACTGAGGTGGGGTACATCGAAGACTCTCTTTATGGATAAGAGTCAACAAAAATAAGCTCAGTCAAATCATTCTAGCCCTTCAAAACCACATTCTATTATACTGATAAAATGGGATAGTTCTCACCAGGGTGATCAGGTTTCGAACCTAGCAACCTCCCTCACATTTGCGAGTCCATATTAGCTCGCACATGTGAGGTGGTTTCCTGCATGCGTGAGTTCCTATTACCTCACATGACTTAGTAGTTCGCCTTTGGATGTGTGATTTCCTATTACCTTATATGTATGAGTTGTCCACCCTTACATGTGCAATTTTTATTACCTCGCATATGCAAGACTCTGAGGGACCTAGACCCTTCGCCTTGAATTTAATAGTCATAAAATTATTGGTCTTTTAGGGGGTTGATATGAGAATGCAAAAGGCCATGCACTAATTAAGGTGGGCCAAGTGGGCTCCATGGAGGTAGATTGTAAATGAGGCCGCTTGTAGAGAGCATTTCTTCTCTCTTAAATTCACATGAAAATATACAAACACCATATCAAAGTCTCTAATCAACATAGCATGGAGCTCAAGTGTGTATAAGGCTGCCGTAGGCGAGCATTTCTCCTCTCATAAATGCTCACGTAAATATGGAAACACTCTATCCAAGTCTCTAATCAACATAGCTAGAGATCAATACACAGTGATATTTTTTAGACAAATATGCTTTACCACTAATCTATCAATATATTGGCAAATGCTTCATCCTTACATATTAAAGATATTAAATATATTAAAGCAAACCAAAGAGAGGCCTATCACGAGTGCCATGTCAGCACCATGGAAGTCTCTTTTACTAGATGTGATTGGTCCTCATGACCACATGTCTAATATTATTTAAGCCTCACACATTAAGTCCATTAATTTAGTATGCTCTTCTCTTTAGTTTTGATTTTAATAAATCTATCTTGGATTCACTTTTAATAAGCCCAATATAATAGGACTCGTGTTTGGCTAATCTTTGAGAAAATTAAGGAAACCAAGCAAACAACGTGTCCTTGCACTGTGCATGATTTGGGTTTTATCGACCATATTCTATATAGTGCTTTTCAAGCACCATGTATTCTAGAATGTCTAACATCTTTTTTAAAAAATACTTTACAAATCTTAAAGAGAAATCTCCTTCCTAATCCTATCCTATGAATACTACACCTGTCCAAGTAACCACACATTCAAATTCAAACAAAGCCATACTAATGATCTCATCTCAATAAATCCAATTTTTTTCCTAAATTCTCTCTAAACCCCCACATCTCTCTCGAGAATCCTTATCTCATGCATTTCCTCATCTCACTAATTCCTTAATATTGTTTCTTCTTATTCTAGTTATACGGGTAACAAAAATGCTAGAACTTTATGCTGCCTCCACCTATAATATCCATGCATGTGGCTACCAACAACATGAGATGAAGCCTCATTCAAGATCAATCACAACAATATGATATGAAGCCTCATTCAAAATGTAGTTAAATTGAAATGAGATTGTCACAACAAGGGCTCGATAATCCTTAGATTAGGGTAATTCCTGAAGCGTAACACGCGTACTCCTGTGAAATTCACACATGTACCTAAGTCCATAAAAAATTCCACAGGAGATATTTACATCTAAACACATGCAAGGTACTTTAACGAACACATGTCCAAGTGTTCAACAGGCGGAAGTTTGTTAATATCACCTATAAATTTTCACTTTCAATAAATATTTCAATAGTATCAATCCACACATGAAATAGTCCACACCGAAACATTCAGCTACAAAAGAGAGATATATATGTTTCATTCTATTTGTAGAAACTCATACATCCATGCTATATGATGTGAACATGTATATGGCTATATAAATGATAAACATCTACAAAGTCTATACAAAAGATGATATGAACACTATAGACAGGTAACAAATATATACATCATTCCTAACAAAAGATAAAAGAATCATGGCCTATTTACAAATACTAAAACCATAGGGGCATATTTATAAATCCGATAAACCTTAGGGTGGTATTTATGAAAAGACTCAAAAAAAAAAAAAAAACACTCACACACACACACACACACAGACTTTTGCCTCTTAAGTCGATGACTATGACAATCTTATTAAGATATTAGGATATGTTATGAGAATTATATAAATTTGTAGAGACAAATAAAAATGCCTCAATAAGGCATTACAACATTGATTTTCTTCAATTAATTAATGCATTATATCCAAATTATGGTGTTTCGTTAAAGTATTGATATTGATAGTTACTAATTTGAGGCTAATTACTTTTTATTATTAAAGTAGTGTAAATGCCTAAGAAGGTTAAAATGCATTGGCATTAATGTAGAGCATAATAGCATTAAAGTGGTTTAACTTTATTGCTTAATTAATGCATTATAACATAGCTATAAATTAAACATTAAAGTGTTATTATTTAATCATCATGGCACATTGAGGAATAGAATAAAACTTAAATGCTTTATGTTTTCTAATTTCACATGTGATGTGAAAATGTTTTATATAGTGAGTCATAGTGAGTCATTTACATATGCAAATGACTCATATGTGTAATATAATTCTTTGTTTGTTATTTTCATACATCTTCAAATGTGAATCTAATTGTACTTAACAGTTCATTTTTTTTTCACAAAATTCGAAAAATCCACAATGAATCAAGTGATGAGATTTGATATAAAAGGCATTGTTGGCCTTTTGAAGAGGACCAACGGTTTGGATTGGAAAACAAGACCCACAGAAATTAGAATTAAAGATCACATGGTCTAGCATTTTTTGTCAATATCTCACAATCCATGAAAGATCAATGGTTGAAATTTGATCCACTATCCATATTTGGCCTTATAAAGAGATTCAGCGGTTCAGATATTTCATTTGTCGCTCAGATGATCAAAACAATTAAAAAAAGGGATTGCCCATTCACACCTTGGAGTGCACATGTATCAATGTTGCATGCATCCAATGGTTAATATAGTTTTTTGAAGATATCTCAAGATCCCTATTGAATTAACATTTGAAAATTAACTTCCCAATTGAAAATGACCTTTTGAACAAGATTAACGGTTCGAATCATAAAAATGGGCCCTGCAAAATTCCAGAAATGAAGATTAATAGATTGAACAATTTCAATCATATCTCATAGTTTATGATGATCCAAAGGCTGAAATTTTGCGGCATAACCATTTTTCACATGAAAAACATATTGTACAGTTCAGATCATAATTGAGATGCCCAAAAAATACAAATAAAAATGCGTGATGGACATTGATGCACTGCAGCTCCACCTTTTTTGAGTTGGTGCGAAACCAACTCACACCTATTGAGGTGTGAAAATTGCAACCCCTTTTTGCATGCCATTTACATACTAAAACTACATGTAATTTACACACCATATGTGTAAATTTTATAATTCATGCTTTGCAATTGTAAATCAAGTATGAGGGTCACTTGAAATCTTACGTCTTTGCATATTTATACATTAATACCAAGTTTTCTTAGTTATATACACTGACGCCGATGTAAAATCCCTAGATATAAGAATCCTTGGCGCATTTGGCAACAAAAGAAGAATTATGTGTTTGCAGGATTCCTTTATTCCCGTGGAACCATGTTATCCTTAGCAATGGTTTCTTTGGGTTTGGCAACCACACCGCGGGATCCTACCTTCTACCTTATGCTATTTATCGGTTCTAGTTTTTTCACATATTTCTTACAATACATGAAGAATCAAGATCTAAACTTTCACCCCTAACTATTTTTTGCTTTTTAGAGATGATGAACAGTTTGAATCATGCGAAGGAGGCCCACAAAAATCAAAAATTTTAGTTGTTAGGGAGTGAACTTTTGTCGCAAATATCTTAAGATCCATGATGAATCTAAGCCTAAAACTTAACACTCCCCTCCTTTGCATTTGGCTTTTCTGGAGACAATGAACAGTTTGAATTGTGATTTAGGGGCGCACATGAATAAAAAAACAAATAGGGAGAGTGAAAGGGAGAAAGGGTTGAAAAACAACCATCATGTTTTTACACCTAGCCAAATTAATGGTCTACCATTTTTCAAAATTTTCTTACAACCATTGATTAATCAAACATCCATGTTTGATCTCCCACGTATTTTTTTTTTTTTTTTTTGGCCTTTTGAATAGGATAAAGAATATGGATTGTGCAATTGAGGTCCACATAAGTCCACAAAATGGTCCTCCTATAATTTAGATGTTGTTACAAATATCATGGAATTCGTGATGAATCAATGGTTGACATTTGATCTCCTATCTATTTTAGGCCTTTTAAACATAATAAATGATTCAGATCATGATTGAAGGTCCTATGAAAACCAATAATTTGAATAAACAGTGACCTTCTCATTAGCGTTCTCGCATTGGAGCTCCACTTCACCCGTTAACTACAAAAACCCAAAGACTAACATGAGGAGGTCCGATTGCTCCAATTGAAAGAGGAAACATGGAATCCTTTTTTGTGAAATTTCTATGTGCGTCAAACGTGGCTTTTCCTCAGTCCCTATCAAAACTATGAGAAATCCTTTTATGATGACTGTTTCCAAACATGCTCAAATAAGGAATCCTCAAAATGTGAAAGTAAAGATTCCTTGACTTTACGGCTGAAAAGGTCATGTATAAAACTGTATCGTCACAAATAATATGCGGAAGCATGCACATTAATCACATTATGCTCCACTTCAATGCAAAG
The DNA here is from genome assembly GCA_037013555.1 of Sextonia rubra. Lineage (NCBI taxonomy): Eukaryota > Viridiplantae > Streptophyta > Magnoliopsida > Laurales > Lauraceae > Sextonia > Sextonia rubra. Next base: position 7,022,119 of record JASUAD010000007.1, on the reverse strand, counting down.
GTATATTAAGCTTTTCTTGAACACTACAGGTGGACTCCATCATTCGATTGAGCACATAGTTGGTTGTATCTATATAGCATCATACAAAAAATACAATATTACAAAATTATAAGAAAGAAAAAAATAATTTTTCATTCATCAAAGCCATCCAAATACCACTAATTTTCAATAATATGACATATAACTTCTTCCTACTATATACGTAAATTCACCAAACAACCTCTTATGCATGGATATTTTCAATCATTCAGTGTGCAGCATGTTTTTTCATGGAAAACTGACTTCTTTAACATAGAAAATTTTAATTTCCCCTGTAAAGGGTAGAAACACAAGATCTAAAAAATAAAAATCTGTAGACAGCAAGACCCTCACATTGGAAAACAAGGAAAAAAAAAAAACAACCAGAAAGAGAGGACAACTTGAATAATAAATGACTATCAAATTATCTCCACCCTAATGGAAAATGAAGATTAAGGATAGATCTTGTCCATTTTATTGCCTCATAGTGTCATACCGGACAGCTTGATCCATCTAAGGACCTCATTTTATGATTTAATAAAAGGGCCAATCCAAAAATCCCAATCTTTTTTTTTTCATCTAATTGAACTAGTGGGCCCCATCCTCGTGTCCCATTAGCAAAAACCTCTGCCACTGTTTGTTTGTGAGGTAAAGTAAAGTAAAGTAGAATAAAATATTTGAAATTCAAATTTCCTCAATCTTTTTCTTAAAAATTCAAAATTTTCTCATTTTTTCAAAAAAAGTCAAAAAAATTATCACTAAATTACAAAAAAAAAACTCTCTACCTTTTACATAAAAAATTTAAAAAATTTCATATGAAGCAACGAAAAATAAAAAATCACCATAACTTCATTATATATTATTTTTTTCATGATTTTAGATTTACACTATCATACTTTACTCTACCACACCAACAAACACAATTACAAAACAGATCCGGGTCCGTTAAAGATCGTTCCAACTTCCCGGCGAACCGAGGCTATAAAACCAGGTTTGTTCAATCTCTACACTCCACACTCTCAGCTCTCAGCGTCCGCAGATCTTTTCCACTCCGAGCAGAAGAAACCTTTTCGATTCCTTCTCATCCAAGTAACTTTCACTTCCTTTGCAAACTTGAACGTTTTCGAAATTTTCAACTCGAGTTCTATTGAAATCTTCCAAGGAAACGAGGATCGCTACCTGAGATTCAATTCAATTCTCCATTTCCGGATCGATTTCAGTAGCTTTGACGAATCTCGAGCGATTCAACAGCGAGAGTGAGATATCTCATCCTGGATCGATTTCAGTAGCTCTAAATGAATCTTCACGGATTTGCTTCGTCTCTCTGTGAAAAATCCCTCGAGAGAATGCTATTTTTGCTATTTTTCTTTCTAGATCGATTTCAGTAGCGTTAGATGAATCTCGAGGAATCGATCTCAGTAGCTTCACATGAATCATTACGGATTTGCTTCGTGTTTCGGTAAAAAAATTCCTCGATAGAATGCGATCTCTTTCTCTTTCTGGATCGATTTCAGTTGCTTTCAATGAATCTCGAGGGATTGAAACAGAGAGAATGAGATATCTCAGTCCGGATCGATTTCAGTAGCTTTAGATGAATCTCGATGGATTTGCTCCGAAAATAAAAAAACCTTTCGAAAGAATGTGATCTCTTTCTGGATCGATTTCGGTAGCTTTAGATGAATCTTGAGCCATTTGCTTTGTGTTTCAATGAAAAATTCTTCGACAGAAAGAGATATCTCTTTCCGGATCGAATTCAGGAGCTTGAGATGAATCTTCAGGTATTTGCTTCGATTCAATACAAAATCTTCAAGAGAAATCTCATTCTCTTTCCAGATTGATTTCTGTAGCTTTAAATGAATCTTCAGGGATCTGTAAATTTTTTCTAGCAAAGATTTGGTTGTTTCAGATGAATTGAGAGTAGGTTTGTCTGTATTTCTTCTGTTTCCTGTTTTGTAATTCTTCATTTGAATGTGTAGATCTGAAAGTGAAGCTATGTGAGTTTGGAATCCCATATTGGAAGATTTGTTCTGTTGTGTGTTGTTGTCTAGAAATTTGGCTGTGTTGGTTTATTGTGTAGAGATTTACTTTGCTCTAGCGTTTCAACTCTAGAATTTTCTACTGTTGCTCTTTGAGTCTACAGTCATGCGCATGTAAGTCGTTTGTGATTATGCTTTTGGGGAAATGTGGGACTCAACATCAATTTTCTACTCTTCTTGTTCATGTTCTTCTTGTTCCTGTGCCTTTCTGAAAGAATTTCAGTTGTTTTGAACTGTGAGATAGTATATGTTTAACAGGCTTATTTCTGAGACTTCGGAAATTATATGTTTTAAGATTGGAAGATGCAATGTCAGTGAGTGAACTTGAAAATTCACAAAAAAATAAAAAAAAGGGGAACTGGAATTGATATTTTCTCTATTTTTGTTTCCATATCATTGCTATTTTTCTGTAGCGAAAAGAACATGTTTTTTAATTTCATACCCCCCTATATAGTCTGGCATTTCTGCTTGGGGGAAAATAATATATATTTTTTTCTATTTAAAATTAAGATTTTTTTTATAGAAATTATACTCACAGTTGAGATTCTGGTCATTCGTACTTTCTGTTTATTTACCTCACCATCTTGATGCATTTCTGTTTTGGTTTTGATGATCTGGAATTAAATTCCTTACTTTCTGTTCTGGAATCAAACGAATTCAATTCTAAATGAACGAGGAATTCTACAAACATGTCTTTTCACAAGTGTTTGCTTTATTTCTTTCATTTCCATATTCCTTGCTGCCCAAGCTCTGTTGCATGCAAAACACATTATTATTATTGTTGTTGTCGTCGTTGTTGTTGTTGTTGACTTCTTGTTATAATGATTATTTTATATTTCATCCAAGATCACCAAAGTTTGTTCAAAATGGATAAAGGAAGTAAAAAAATGTCAGAAGTCAAAATTCCTCATTAAAACATCCTCAAGAAATATTAATACGGGCTTTCTATTTATGAAATTGTGACTGAAATACCATTGTATATCTTCCGAATTTAGAAAATAAAATCACTCGTCATGATTTTACGATCAATATGATTCCACAGTTTTGAGTTCAAGTCCTCTAATCTTGTCACATGAAATTCAGCAGGGATCAAATGCTAATATAATCCAATTCAAACTTTGTCTCTACTCAATGCTTGTGGCTGAGATCTTGCAATCTTAAGTTTCTAAGAACTTGTCCAAGTAATCTAATTAATAAGAAAAAAAAGTTATATTAATGATCTTTCATATTTTTCATCACAGGTTCACCAAGCTGCTTTTGAAATACTCCCTTGCTGTTAAACATAGATTGAAGAAATGAGCTCAGTTAATGATCCATATGCACTGAGATCCGTTTTGGATATTCCTGCACCTTTCCGTTCAACTTTTACTTTCAGGTACTACCAATTAAATGTCAGATTAAATTGTATTTTATTTGCTACCAAGGGCATGATTGCATCTTTTTTGCTGACTTAATTGAGCAATGTTTAAAAACTCGGGGGCTGACTCGGTCTCCTTTGAGTTGAGTCGGTTGAGTTGCATGCAACTTGGTGAGTCATACCTAGTCGTCTCTGGGCCCCCATAAACCTTGTAAAGAAGCCCTTTATGATGAGACTCGGCTGACTTGGACTCAAATCGGTCAAGTTGCACTTTTAGAAAGGGCACTTGGACCCTAATCAGCTCAACAGGACTGATCCTAGTCGAGTGGGCAAGTTGACTCGAACTTGGCTGAGTATTGAACCATAGGGTCCAACCCGGCGTTTTGACTTATTCCTCCATTGGCTGCAGCCCTGTTTCCAAATGAGTGTAGATTTGAATAAGAAATTCAATGGCATTCAGGGTTAAAATTAATTTAATGTTCTTGTGTTCTGGATTTAGAACATAAGAAAAATCAAGCTTTCTTGAGTCCTACATGATAAGTATGAAAACTAATACAAAACTTTCTCCCTTTTTACTTTGATTAGTTGTCCTATATCTTTTCAAAGATATAAAAAAAATGATATAACTATTGGGAAAATCAATTTGGTTGGGCAAATCAGAGGGCTACCTCTGACCACTGGCTGTAATTGAACGTGCATCTTATCATAGCTATTTGAGGAGAGCTATTGTAATCGGGGAATGGTTTTACCAATGACAATGCATTAATGACTTGTTGGGGCAGATCTATCTTAAAAGACAATGATGAGTGACACACTTCCAATGTTCTTTTCATATTGAGCTCTGTCATTTATCTAAGCCAACACCTTTTCAGATTTTATTTTAATTAGTTCCAGCCATTGACAAAATTTTTGTCAGCAAACTGGGTTACTAATAAGCTACTGAAATGTTGTTTCTTGTTTTTTAGTTAATTGTGTAACTTCTGTACTACTGATATTCTTTTTGACTATTTCTCTAAAAATAGTCCTTTTTCCCCCTTACTTTTATGTTCAATAAGTCTAACCATTTCATACATTTGATACTTTGTAACTGATGCATTCCTAGACCTTTTTTTTTATATATGTGCTAAAAAAATGTGTGATAAAATGATGTGCAATAACAATTTGATAAAGTTTGGTCTGTACTCTACTTCGTAACTGCTCTTTGCATCCCCCCGAGTTCACTTTTGATATTTTATATTGCATCTTTATGAGCTATACTAACTGCTCCCACAATTCATACACTGTTTTTACTGCTGGTCATCCCTTGAGATTTTATCATTCTAATTAGCTTCTTTTCTTTTATTTATTCATAGGTATTTCAATTCTCTGCAAAGTGAGTGCTTTTCTGGCTGTTTCCTCTCTGACATAAACATGGTGATATCTGCACCGACTGGAAGTGGTAAAACAGTGCTATTTGAACTCTGCATTTTAAGGCTTCTTTCAAGGTTCCTCTCTCAGGATGGAAAGTTCAATCATATGAAAGGAACCCTCAAAACGGTAAGTGTTTTGCCTCTGATGCTGGTGACATTATCTTTATGTTATTTGTTTAATTTATTTTTTAGAATGAAAGTAATGTTATGCTTGGAACATTCTGCTACAGTTTGTTTCATTCCAAACACTTACTGCATTCGGCTGCTTGTAACATAGTACAAGGCAGTGACAATTGTGGATAGTGTGCCTCTTATAAACATTTGGCAGACCGTGGCAACATAATGGACTAGATGCCACTACAAGCTTACCGGCTACTGTGGATGGTTTGCTGTTTGGAACTAAAGGTTGACATTCTCAAGTTACTAACCAATACACCCAAAATGCCTAGGCGTTAAAGGTGTGGCAAACTGACTACTTAACTCTCCTTCCCCCGGCCTGGTAGGACACCGCCCAGACTCGAAGCACACACTTGCACAAGATGCGGCATGCGGCCACCCTACGCACATGCGCCTGCACACAAAACACTGCATGGGGCCTTTTTTGCCTTAATGCATATTCAAACTTGGGACTTGGCTCTGATACCATCTCAAGTTGCTAACCTATATACCCAAAATGCCTAAACGTTAAAGGTGCGGCAAACTAACTACTTAATAGACATGTACTCTGCCTAGGATTGCTATTGAACCTTCTAGCAATGTTGGACTATAACTAAATTAGAAAAACACTAAAGCATTAGCCATGGCTACATGGTAAATGATTATAGTTTAAGCAAATCTTTTAAGCATGCTCAAGTCCTCTGCAATGAAGCAATGAAAAACGTTTAATGTTCTTGTTTCCAAGAGCAGCACAGTTTAACCTGACTAGTAACTTTCCAAATGGATAAAAGGTATATATTGCTCCATCAAAGGCCTTAGTACAGGAGAAACTCCGCGACTGGAAACTGAAACTTGGTTCCTGGGGAATTATTTGCTTTGAGCTGACAAGCGACAATGAATCTTACGCTGCTAAGAATATACAAGAAGCAGACATCATACTGACTACTCCAGAGGTGGATACCAACTGGATCTGATTTTCATGTCCTTTAATACAGTTACATGCTTGCTTTCTTTCTATCTATCAAGATGGACTTTGATGACATGAACATTTGAGTTAATTCATTATGTTTGCAGAAGTTTGATGCTGTTACTCGGCATCGCATAAGGGATGGTGGCTTGAGCTTCTTTAGTGACATTGCACTTCTACTGATTGATGAAGTTCACCTGTTAAATGAACCACGTGGAGCTTCTTTGGAGGCAATAGTTTGTAGAATAAAAATGCTTTCCCGGAGTCCTGAAATGAAATCATGCCCTTTGGCCAAAGCACGCTTTCTTGCAGTTTCTGCTACGATCCCAAATATTGAGGATCTCGGTATACTTCGTATCGTATTCTATGATAATCATAATTATTTTGATATTTTTGTTGTTTTTCTCTAGCAAGTATGCACAGAAAAAATAGGAGTGTTTTCATACTCTTTCTTGACTTTTGCAGCAGAATGGCTCATGGTTCCTCTAGAAGGTATTAAAAGGTACCTGTAAATACTCAATTATGAATGTTTCCTATTTATTGTGCACTAGCCAAATAATTACACCTTACATTTTTCTTTTTTCCTTTTTCCTTTTTGTTTTCTTTCTTTTTGCCTCACAGGTTTGGAGAAGAAATGAGACCCGTAAAGTTAACCACCAAAGTGTTTGGTATGTACTGCCGATGCTGCAGTCTCTTCTTCAGTCATTTCAGATGATCATATCCGACCGTTTGGTGTGCTTCCTGTAAACAGCTTTTAGAGATGTTTTGTGGTTGGACCTTTCTTCTTTAAGTTATACTGTCCATCAATTTCCCTACTTTTTCTTTTCCAATCATGATTTTCACAGTTCCATTTCTTGACGTTCTAATGAATGGATAAGACCTTCTATTTTCTTCCTTTTTTGGGGTAAATCCTGCCTTTCAGATGATTATTTTTTATTGTGGAATGTGGACTATGTGCTGTTGCCATCAGTTTGTTTTTCTTGCTCTCACTTCTCAAATACCCTGTTTGCAGGCTATGCCCCCGCAAGAAATGATTTTCTTTTTGAAAGGGTAATCATGTTACTTATTCATGACTTGAGTAATTGTAATATGCTTTCTTGAACCTTATTTCTCACTTTTTATCATCATCATCATCGTGATTGTTTTTTGCTATGTGGGGACTCAAACTCACACACACCGACACACAACCGATGTCCCTAACCAGCTAAGCTCCAGCTGGGGGCCACTCTTTTAAGTTTAATTATTAGCAATTTGATTATTTCAAATTTTATGGAATAGATAATGAACAAAATTTCTAGTACTCTTCTAGTTATACTGCTTAATTGTCTTCTTACTCTCGTACTGATTGTTTCTGTGCTTTTCACTATTCAGCGTCTTCAAAACTTCATTTTTGGTGAGTCTGCCATGTTGATTATTACTTCCTTAGTTCGTTTTTAACTTTTTTCTAATGCACAGAAGCAACATCTAACATTAAAGATGGCCCACAGATATACTCATGCAACATTCTAGAGGGAAATCTGCATTGGTTTTCTGTTCCACTAGAAAGGGAGCACAAGAAGCTGCACAAAGCCTATCTCAGACTCTGATCAATCTTGGCCAATCAAATCCATTCATAAAATTCAAGGAACAACAGGATAGGCTAAAGGAAGCTTCTCTATCATTCAGCGATAAGCAAATGCAATCGTGTATTCTTCATGGGGGTACATACTAATGTTTCTTAAACATATTGCAACCATCAAGTTACCATGAATTTGCTTGACCCAAATATCTAAAAATAAGAATTTCCTTCGAAGATAGATGATTATACTGACAAAAGAACTCACACAGTGATTGGAATAATTTCTGATGTTCTCAATGAGAGATTTCATGTTCTTATATAGAGTTGTCTATCTCTAAATACAAAAAGTTTGACAATTACAATCCCTTTGACAGCGTAATTACAATTAATGACTATGTAATAAATCTCCTAATGAGGAATTAATACAACTGTATATAATTGCATGTTTGACCACATGTGATAATGAGATTTTAGCAAGTGGGTCTGGGCTTATGTGATTGGCCCATGTAGGTCCAGATGGATCTACATTAACCACCCCCCCCACCACACCTCAAATTGATGCCGGAGAATCAACAAGTATCAATATGTCAATCAAAAATTGCTGTCGAGGTCGCGGAAGCCCTTTGGTAAAAATATCAGCAATCTACAATGGCAAAGAGATGAATGGAAGAGAGATAACATCACGTAGATACTCATCTCAAATAAAATGAAAATCGACCTCGATGTGCTTTATCATTTCGTGAAAGACCGGAGTTTCAATAATCTGAATAGCACTGGTATTATCTGCATGAAGGTGTGTAGGAAGCTTTTGAAGAAAACCCAGATCTTTAAGTAAACCACGGAGCCATAGGATTTCTAAACAAGCAGCGGACATAGCCCGATATTCAGCTTCAGTAGACGATTTGGAGACTCTTTCTTGCTTCTTACATTTCCAAGAAATCAAAGCATCGCCAAGAAACATACACCATCCTATCATCGATCAACGAATGTCCTGGCATTCAGCCCAATCAACATCAAAGTAAGTAGTCAAATCGAGTTATCGAGTTAGGTTCCAGCAGGATAGAATAAACCACGATTAGGCGTGCCAAGTAGATATCAAATAATACGCCGGGCAGCTGCTAAGTGGAGGTGATGTGGAATAGTCATGAATTGACTCAATAAATTGACTGCATAAACAATATCTGGCCGAGTATTTGTCAAGTAGATAAGGTTGCCATCTAACTGGCAATAGAAGGTCGAGTCAGGAAGAAGATCACCATTGTCTCTGGTCAATTTCAAATTCACTTCAAGTGGGGTATCAACGGGAGTAGAGTGTGAGAGGCCACCCATATCAATGAGATCAAGAGTATATTTGTGTTGATCCAAAACCAACCATTCCTCAGATTGATGAACTTCAAGACCTAAGAAATAGGTGAGGGGGCCCAAGTCTTTCATACGGAAAGATTGATGAAGAGAATGTTGAAGTTCATTAATCATTGCAGCATGCGTACCTGTTATTATAATGTCATCCACAAAAACAAGGAGTACAGTAATACCAGTAGATGTATAATGAAAAAACATGGAGGGCTCGTAGGGACTTTGGCAGAATTTCAATTTGAGTAATGTATCATAAAAATTTTCAAACCATGCCTGAGGACCCTATTTGAGACCATATAGAGAACGCCGTAATCAAACAACATGACCATTGCTTGAAACTGAATAACCTGGAGGGAGCCTCATGTATACCTCTTCTTTTAGATCGCCATGCAGAAATGCATTTTTTACATCGAGCTACAAAGAGGCCATGATTGAGATGCAGCAATGGCAAGAATAGTGCGAACCGTGGTCATTTTAGCCATTGGGGCAAAAGTCTCGTCATAGTTTATGCCATATTCCTGACGATTTCTGAGTGCCATAAGTCGAGGTTTATACCTATCCAAGGATCCATCAGACTTCATTTTGATGGAGAAGACCCATTTGCACCCAATCGGCTTAACTGTGGTTGGACAGGGGACTACATCCCATGTGTGATTTTCTTGAATAGCATCAAATTCTTCTTGCATTGCCCGTTGCCAACATTCATGCTTTATAGCCTGAGAGTAAGAGTTAGGAATAGAAATGGAAAACAAAGTTGCAAGTAAAGAAGTATGAGAAAACCCGTAATGATTAGGGGCAGGGGTAACATGAGTAGAACGTCGAAGCGGAGGCATTGGGGTTGGACCAGGCATTGGATCAGGTGGCTGTGATGGAGGGAGTCCGATAGTATCTGTTCGGACATACACAACATTTGGTTTAAATCTTTGGGAAGGTAAGTGAGAATCAAAAACAGAGAAGGTAGGCAGACTTGTTAGAGGGATTGAAGGCAATGGATCAAAATGATGATGAAAAAAATGTTTGGGTTTCAAAAAACACAACATGGCGAGAAACCAGAACACGTTTAGCCGTTGGGTCATAGAATAGAAAACCCTTTTGATGAGAAGCGTATCCTAAAAAAGCGCATTTTGCCGATTCGAAAGATAATTCTGTGCGCTCAGATGAAGGGAGATGGACAAAACAAACACTGCCAAATGTGTGTAAGTTCGTGAATGAAGGTTGTCTTTTAAAAAGACGAAAATATAGAGTTTGATTGTAAAGTTTCGTCGATGGAAGGTGCTTGATGAGATGGACTGCCGTGGTTAATGCTTCAGACCAAAACCGAGGTTGGACGGAGGATTCAAGTAAAAGACAATGAACCATATCAAGGAGATGACGATTCTTTCGTTCGGCCACACTATTTTGTTGGGGAGTATGCGGACAGGTACGTTGAGAAATAACACCGTGACCTTGTAAAAATATTTGAATCGGGGTGGAAGGTTTTAATGCAAGTTGAGAATTGATTTTCGACATAATCTAGAAATTTTTGGAAAGCATCAAACACATCCAATTTGGCTTTTAAAAAATATATCCATATAAATCGGCTATGATCATCAATAAAGGTTACAAAATACTTGTCATGTGAGTGAGAAATTACCAGTATAATACCCCAAACATCACTATGTATCAAGTCAAAACATTTTGCAGATATTGAGTCATGCATAGGAAACAGAAGATTTTTGCTCTTTTCGAGTTTACAAGTAGAACAATTCAAGATAACATAAAGAGTAGAGTTGGTCTTGTTATTAATCAAACTAGACTTCAATAAAGATAACAATACTTTAGAGTTCAGATGGCCTAATCTATTGTGCCACAGTTGCACATTATTTGAATGTAAACAAGAGAGCAAACATAGATTTATTCCTAGGTTGTGTAGATGAGTCGAGAGGAAATAGCCGTCCGCACTTAGGTCTCTTTGCGATCACTTTCTCCAACTCCTGATCTCGTACCACACAACCAGATGTAGAAAAAGAGACATCATAATTATTGTCAACAAGCTGACCAACAGAAAGCAAATTTGTGGATAAACAAGGAGAAAGGAAAACATGCTGTAAGGGTAAAGGATGGGGTACATCACCGATGGCGGTGATAGGAAATTTCTCACCATCAGCGATGTGCATTTGAAGGTTACCATCATAAGGATGTACATTTGAAAGATGAGAAGGAGAAAAACTCATATGGTTAGAAGCTCCAGAATGAAAATACAATATAGAAGATGAGGATTTACGTTTACCAAATATTCCCAAAGTGGAGAAGGCATGGATGATCATTTGTTGAATCATTTTTGGGGTCATATGAGGAACACTAGTAGAAGAGGGCGATGTAGGCACTGGGCTGAGGCAACTGATGCTGTATTTGATGATGAAGACACAACATGGTAAGCACGAGGATTGTTGTTGTTTTGCCTTTTCTGCACTTGGAGATGACATGACCAGAAGCCTTGTGATAATTGCAAAATTTCCTTTTGTAGTGGGATGCATAGTGACCATACTCTTTGCAGTGATAACATTATATTTTGCTGATATCCCTAGTCATTGCAGAAGATATGGGTTGAGCCATTAGTTGGTTGATTTGGTGGTTCGTGTTCATCTCGCAGTATCTATGTCGCAAGTTTCCCTTTGACTAATCTTATGAAAATCCTGAAGTCCAGATAAAGTGTCTCCTGTTACGTAAGCATATGCAATATCTATGAATTTCATCCATAGGGCACAAAAACCAGAGTAAAAATCCTGGACAGATTGATCCCCTTGGTAGTATTGTGCAATTTCATGTTCTAACAGGAACCGTCGCGCAGGATTTTCTTTATGATAGAGTCGATTAAAGTAATCTCACATTTCTTTTGCTGTTTTGTAGGGCTTGAGATGCATAAGGGGTCGTTTGTTTTTGTTGATTTACATAGGTGAATGAACTACATGTGTAATGGTTACACACCATCACGTTTGTTTTCACTCATTTACGCATGAGATGTGTAAAATAGATGTGAAAATGGTATAAAAATGGCTTGAAAATCAGGTAAGAATTTTCACACCTCAACAGGTGTGAAAACATTACCCATGTCATTATTGCCAGGCGGGTGAACAGTAATTTTCTGGGGCAGTCTGCCTTTTTGCATGTTTTTTATTTTGTGGGCCCCAAAATAGCAATCTGAACCGTCCAAACTCTTCTAAAGGTCAAAAACGGCTTAGAGACCAATTTTCAGCCGTTGGATCATCATATAACTTGAGATATGATCAAAAGAGTTGAGACCGTTGGATGTGTTGAACCCATGATTGAACCCAGTCCGCCTTTCTTTATTTTTTGACTCCTGTGGGGCACCTAATGTAAATCAAAACCGTTGAAACTCTTGTGAAGACTAAAAACGTTCATGAGACCAATTTTCAGCCGTTGGATCATCATATAAGTTGAGATATGATCAAAACAGTTGAGACCATTGGACGTGATTGAACCCATGATTGAACCCAGTCCGCCTTTCTTGATTTTTTGACTCCTGTGGGCTCCCTAATATAAATCAGAACCGTTGAAACTCTTGTGAAGACTAAAAACGGCCTTGAAATCAATTTTCAACCGTTGGATCATAATATAGTTTTAGATATTTACAACAAGATCTAACAATAAAAATCTGAAATTCTTAATTTTATGGGCCCCATCTTGATTATCTAAATCGTCCAAACTCTCTAAAATGCCTTTTTTGGCTTACAAATGTAGTCATTTTCTATATATATTTTAAGATATTTGTGATAAATTATGAAAAGTGGCAAAAATATTATGATAAACGGTAAACCGTTGGATTACTTTTAATTTACATATAAAGAGGTGTGAAACTAATAAATGATTGAATTCATTTCACATATGAGTCAATTGCATATGCAAATGACTCACATATGAGTCATTTACCTGTGTAAATCATTTTCACATCACATATGAAAAAAACAAACGACTCATAAAGAATTGGGGATCTACCGCGGCCAGGATCCAGCTCATTATTTGAGCCTTGTCGGTGTCCCATTGTTCAATCTTGTCCTCATCTGTGGGTTTGAGTTTGGACCCAGTGATATGACCCTGTTTCTTTCCTTTAAGATATAATTCCGACCGGAAGGCCCAAGAGTTTTAAGTTTTTACCCGTGAATTGAATGAGATTCATTATCAGATTTCCCCATTGGTTTGGAAAAGGATAGGGAAAAAACAGAACTGCAGATGAAAAAAGTCCCTTGGAAAGCATGAAAAACAATAATGCACAAGTGTGATGTAATTGCACAATAAACTTTCAAGCCAAAGGAAGCCTGAAATCCATCAATCAATGTGCAGAACTGAAGACCAGCGTGAATAGAACAGATAAAAAACACAGATTTGAAATCAGATTTGAAAAAAAGTACAAACAGTGCCAGGCGACCCACTTTTGAGCACTGGAGGAGGTACATGGGGCCCACAGATGGATCAAATTGTTGATCAGGACACATGAATCTATCAACAATAATTTTTTGTGAACTTCTAGTTCAAGTTTTACGTCAGTCCGATGAGAATCGAAAAAGTTGTACGGATCTGATGAAAACAGAATGAAGAAACCAACGAACTGCAAGAAAGCCTAGAAGGCCTACCTGCGATCGGCAGAAAATTTTGAAAATTTTATCAGAAACTCCCATAAATCTAGGCGACCACTGTGGGGTAAGCTGCTGGGGTTCTCGTGATGGTTGACGATGGCCCACTGTAGCTCAGCTTGATTTGCACTCGGTATACTGATGATGGCAGTGTTGAATCTCCAACTGAGATTCGAAAAGATTGAATACCATTGTCTCAGGAGAATAATAAACCTGAATCCCCAACTGAGATTCAAAAAAATAGAATTCCTTTCACTCACGAGGATAATAAACTCTCACAAGAAAAAATTTTGTAGCTCTGATACCATGACAGAGGAACCCACACATAATTTTTGATGTTTTCTATTAGAGATTTTTTCTTCTTATATAGAGTAGTCTATCTTTAGATACAGAAAGTTTGACGATTACAATCCCTTTATAGGGTAATTACAATTAATGACTATATAATAAATCTCCTAATAAGGAATTTATACAATTGTACATGATTGCATGTTTGACCACGTGATAATGAGATTTTAGCAAGTGGTTCTGGGCTTATGTGATTGGCCCATGTAGGTCTAGATGGATCCACGTTAACATATACATGCATCATAAACATGACATCCAAATTTCTTAGCAGTTGTATTGCTTTCCTATTTAAGTTGGCCGTAATCTATGCATGTTGCAAAGAAGAGTTCTGCATGATGAATATTAACTAATTCTATATGATGTCAAAGGGTATGTAACACTTGCATTTATTTGCAGTTGGCTATCATAACGGTGGGCTTTGCCTAAAGGACCGAAACCTCATTGAAAGTCTCTTTCTTAAGGGAGATGTTCAGATTTTGTGCACTACAAACACTCTTGCGCATGGAATCAACTTACCTGCCCATACAGTAGTCATTAAATCAACACAATACTTGTATGTTAAACATGTTAGTGAATTCAAAATTTCATTGTAGATGAAAACCACAAATATTTCAGTTGTTGACTTCGGTGCATTTAACTTCTAAAATTTGTCCAGCAACAAGGAGAAGGGTGTCTACACAGAATATGACCGCTCCATGATACTTCAGGTGAGTCATCTGATTATCCTCATCTCATTTCACAACATTTCATTTCCAATATTTATGGTCTAGCCCCCTGGGGAAAAGATACCTTTACAACTTACAAGTTAATGTTGGGACAACTCTTTTCTTTTTGTTTCTTCTTTAAACATTGTTGCAATGCTTTCATGAGGAAAGAAATGCAGATGTGTAATTGAAGATTGAAAGAAATCTAGGATTTTTCCATGAAAGGTATGAAAACCCTTAGGAAACAAAACAAGAAAACAAAGAGAGAATTTGGTGAAAGAGTGTTATGGTCTCCTTGACATAGGTTGGACGACCTGTCCCATATTTATACATTACTATACCTTTCGTATTTCCAGAAAACCCTGCTATGATTTTTCTGCATTTACAAAAGAAAATTTTTTTTTGCATTTACAAACTGTCCATACTTCTTTCTATATTTGCATATGAGTCCAATTTTGTTCCATTACGGTTTCTTTTCAATTTAGCTACATATCAGAGCACAAACTTATTACATAAATTAATAAAATTGTCAGGCTACATTGCATTTCTAATGGATACACCCACCCATGGTTCAAAACTTGGTCAGGTTGAGTCACCCTCCAAAGCACTTTGTTGGCCTAGTCTTATGGTTTTTGGGCCCTACACACAGTTATTTCCTATTTTTTCTATTGTGAAAAGCTGCAAGGCTCTTTGGAAGATTATGCATTAATCCTAGAATATCAAAACCATTTTTTTCTTATAAGATCTAAGCATTTGAAGAGTGGTGATCTATTCATCTGACTGAATGAAATGTAAATTTGGATACCTATGGTAACTTAAATTCATTACTAATAAATTAAAATGAATATTCAAAATTATAGATTTATACAACTATATTTTCTATTTTTCTATTTTTTGATTTTTTGATACCTATGGGTCTAAGGTGTGACTTGGTCTGACGAACTGAGTTTTTATCCTTTTTTTTAATCTACTGGTCTGTGCAATGTTCAGAAAAATTGGACTCAGAGGTGACTCAGTCACCTCAAGTTGAGTCAAATCGAGTCATGAGCTGCTTTGGCATTGACATCTTGCCATATCTAGGAAGCCATTTATGATAAGAAGCCAATCTCTTTAAACATTTCACCTTCACTACATTATGATCATGATCATTGCTTTCAATAAACCATCAAGAAGAACCCTCCCCCATATCCAAGATGTCAAATCTCAAGAGTTAAGAACATGGATTTGTTCAAACAATAGAGGGAAATGAGATTGAATTAAAAATAAGCCTCTGATTAGTGTTATAACATTTGGTTTTTTGGGTTTAGAAATTGAAGAAAGAAAGAGAAAGCAGGGAAAGGGAAGAAAACAGAAATGAAGTGGGACTCGTAGGGTTGCAAACAAACTGGTTGTATGTTTGCAATTCCACTAAAAAACTTTTTTTTTTTGAACTTGCAGATGTCTGGCAGAGCAGGTCGTCCACCATTTGAAGACACTGGCACAGTTATTATCATGACTAGAAGAGAAACAGTAATATCTAGTTTATTGCTTATTTATACAAAGGCTTCCTTTGCTTTCGGCATAAACACCAGTTTTGATCATTGCCGTACCATTTTAGGTTCATTTGTATGAGAATCTATTGAATGGATGTGAAATGGTGGAATCACAGTAAGTTCATGCTCTTATTGCCAGGATATTTTGTTTTGTGGTGCCCTGCATTTGTGAGTTTATTCACTTAACAAATCCTCTAAACTAGTCAGTTTAGATTGCTTTCATGTACAACGGAGCATCTAAATGCTGAGATAGTTCAGCTAACTGTCTCTGACATTACTTTGGCAATTGAGTGGCTGAAGTGTTCTTACTTGTATGTGCGCATCAAAAAGGCATGTTTCATGAGAATCACATGAACTTTATCTGTTTATTTTATTTATTCATTCTTTTGCAAATATTTAGTCGATACTCTGCATGCATTATCAGAATCCCGAATACTATGGAGTTAAGACAGGGATTCCTAGCGAACGCTTAGAGAAGCATATGCAGGGTACTCTACTCATGTACTCTTTGTTTAAATTTTCGGTCTTTGCTCCTCCTATTTTCCTTTGATTAGTTAGATTTGAATATCAGAAATATGCGTTCAGAAGGTCAATGAGCTATCAAGCTATGGAATGATATGGACAGATGACTATGGTTTTCTCCTAAAGCCATTGGGTATGTCATCTTCCTACCACCTTGTGACAACTCTCAAATGGATACATGCTGCTTGGTTTAATAAGAGGGTCAAAAAAGGGAAAGAAATAGCTGTAATCTTTTTATGTATAATATAGTGTGCAGAATTTTCACTTAATAGTGGTCTCCTAGATCCATCGACATCTTCAATCAATCCATCAACGAAAACATAAACCCCCCATACAGGAATTGGCTGTCTACCAATCACAAAGGGTGGATTGGATGGTACCATTTGAATTCTTGAAATTGACTTTTCCATGCAATAAAAGGTTAAATTACCATGTCATGAAGATCAGGAACTTGAAAGATGGGTGGAACCAGAGAATTTCCCATGGGGCCCTCTACATCAATTTATTATTAGGCATGACATCGAGAGAATTGACAATTTTTTTTCTTGTTTGTGATTTCATGGTCCGATATTGCATCTCATTTGTTGAAAATTTGTATTCTTTGTGCATACAGAGCCTGGACGGCTAATGACAACATATTATTTGAAGTTTGGCACGATGAAAGGCATTATAAAAACACCAGAGAACTGCAATTTGGAAGATGTGCTTCACACTATTTGCTGCTCCGAGGAGATTGCTTGTATGTATGTCCATGTGCCGTTAGTGGCTCCAATTGGTCATTTGTAAGCTATAGGAATGATGCATCCTATCCTGACAATTGAAGGGATACAGCTGAGACGCAATGAGAAGAAGCTCCTAAATGACATAAACTCCGATAAAGATGGCCGGCTACGATTTCATGTGCTTAGTGAAAAAGGAAAGCGGAAAAGGCGCATTCAAACGAGAGAGGAAAAGATATTTGTGCTGGTGAATGATTGCTTGACTGGTGATCCCTCAATTCATGATTTGTCCTTCAGCCAGGTCTTCTTTGCTACTGCTTCACCTAGCTTGGATCTGTTTTTGTTTAACTTCTATTGAAAAGCAGTATTAATTAATTTGAATTTTTCAGGACATTAACACGATATGCTCAAATGGGTGTAGAATTGCCAGATGCATGAAAGAGTATTTTATTTATAGAAAGAGTTATAAGGGAGCTCTGAACTCCTCTCTTCTTGCCAAAAGCTTACTCCAAAGACTCTGGGATGATAGTCCTTACTTGCTTAAACAGCTACCTGGCATTGGAATGGTCACTGCAAAGGTCCATAGTCCTTAACCTTTGTTATTTTTCTTTTCCTACAATCCTCTTCAGTTCTTGAAATTTGTGAAATGGTTACTCTAATTGAAAACCAGCTGTCTTGGACAGATACCAGACACACTGGCATTACTACTAGGAAAAGAAAATTTGAATGTATCTTTCTTTTATGGAATTATTTTATACAGAAATTATAGTCATAATATTTCTATTTGTCTAGTTAAGTTAGTCTAGTTCTTATTCTTTATGAATTGATATTTACATCTTACCATGTCATTCAATTTTATAATCTGGCTTAGGTATGACATGTCATTTTTTTGATAGCTAGACACATCTGACATTGATGAGAATTGAGAATGTTTTATGTAAGAACATTTATCATTCAATTTTATAATCTGGCTTAGGTATGACATGTGTCTTTTTTTGTAATAGTTAGAGGTGTCTGATACTGATGAGAATTGTGAATGTTTAACATGACTCTGAAATCTCCTAGTTTGCATACCTACCTTTTGCATCTTTATTGTGGAGGGAATTGTACACATTACTTAGATGAAAATGCCCTTTCATTTCCGATATGTGAAAGCTCAAGTCCCCCATATTAAATGAAACTAGACTAACTTGATGGGTCTCACTTGACGCACTGTCGGGGTGTTTGAAACAATGAGTTTCCTCGAAGATAGAATTTCTCATATGAGAAATCATCCAAGCTTTTCCCATATTGGATCTCTGATACGAGTAAAAAACTTTTCTACTCGGGAATATTTTAGGCTTTTTGATAAATAGGAGAATTCACCCATACGGAAAAAAAAAGGAAATGTGATTGGGAATTTTCAGGTTTTTGATATGGAAAGTCTTCATAAAGTCTTTAAAAACAATAAAAAGCTGTCCCCAAAGAGCATCGTGTCATCTTTCCCAAGACAATTTTCCTCCCTCAATTACCAGTTCACAAAGGTTGGTTTTTGGTTCCAACGACCTAAAACATCTTTAAAAAAAAGGCTTCTTGAAGGTAATCCAAATTCTTATTTCTTTGTTTTAGGTTTTGCGATGCATGTCTTCTTTGACAAGAAGACGCATACATTCTTTGGGGTTAGATTTTTATTGTTTTGAAAGACTTCATGAAGAATTTTCTTATCATAAACCTGAAATTCCCTATGTTGCACTTTCTTTTTTCCCATATGGGAAATTTCTTCCATATTGAAAAGCCTAACATTTCCCCATATTGGAAAGTTTTCTACCCATTTTCCATATAGAAAAAGCTTCAATGACTTCCTATTTGGGAAAAATTCTATCTTCCAATATGGGGAACTCACCTTTTCAAACTCCCAGACCACCGCTTTAAACGTGACCCATCATGTCAATGTAAGTCACATTCAATATAAGGCACTTGAGGTTTTCTATATGGGAGCCCTTTTCCATATGGAAGGACATTTTCTTCCTAGTAATGTGTGAGTCCATCTTCAATAACTAAGCAAAAAGTAGGCACTCAATTGAATTCCATAGTCCATGAGGTAATTTCAGGGAAATGTCCCTTTTATATATGTAGCCCTGAACTAAGTGAAATTGTTATTTTATATATAGGTGCTACATTTGGCAGGAATCAATTCATTCAAGACTATGGAAGAAGCTGATCCAAGGAGGATAGAAATAATTACAGGTCGGAAGTACCCATTTGGGAATCATATCAAAGACTCTTTATTATCACTTCCTCCAAAGATTGAGGTGAATATTGAGGAAGCTGAATGCCAAAGGCAGGGAAAATCAAAGATAGTAATTACACTGTCTCGGTTGTCGCAATCAGTCTCATCACTTAAGCGGCATTATGCTGATATGGTTTGTATTTAACAGTATCTCACCCCTGGCTAGTGTTTCCATTTCAATACATTTCCTTTCAAACCATGTATGTTTCTCCATTACAGTTTGTAGGTTTAGAGGAAGACAATCTAATTCTTTTCCAAGAAAAAATAAGGTGATGTTGTTCTCTTTCCTTTTTTTAGTTTATTTCTATATTATTGTGCAGAAAATTTAACTTCAAGAAGTTTTTCCTAGTCATCTTGCCGTACAATTTACCTTCATTGCTCATGAGTTTGCCTTCTTGGTTTGTTTACTGCAGAGCTGAAGAGTTTTCTAGGTATGATAGCTACTCCTGTGTATTAAGACTAGTTTTGTTTAAACACTTTATTTTGGTTTGCAACATCAAGTTGTAGGTGGGATTTGCTAGAAATTGTACCACTAGAGAGTACACAACATAAACATAGTTTTAGAGTGTTTTGGTTGTACACTAAATTGCTGGTGGATTGATGTTCATCCCCTTTGCAAAGCATTTGGAGCTGGCATGGATAACTATGACTGCAGAGGATGGGATATGGTTTCTCCACTTTTCCCAACTAAAGAAATTTTTAACATGCATTTTGGATGTGTCAAATATACAGTTCTGGAAAGTGTCCTGTCTGTCTTCTTCCCTAAATTGTTCAAATGCATCCTTATAGAACAGGGACAATTATTAGAAACACAGCAGTTGGTAGAGGATTAGATTGGTAGGAACTACAAAATCATGAACAACACTGTATTACTATTACTCTAATAAAAGGCTTAACCATAGAATCTTGTCATACTCATACTGTAGTTACGTGCTAGTGAAAAATGAACTGGAGAAGAAAGCACTCTATGATCTTTTTTCATTTCTTTCCACCGTGTCTTATTTCTTTCCTTTTCTTTTTCTCTCTTAAAAAGCAGACAGCTTCTTCCTTTTTTTCCCTTCTCTTCTTTGGTACCTTACCAACAGTAATACTGATTCAACTGTGGTTTTCTTTTTTCCTCTTCATTAATCTTTGTGAATAATGATGAAGTTCTCCTTGCAGCCCATATAGTGCAACATTCCTTCTCTCAAATCCTCAACATGGAAAGCTGACTGTAAAAGCTGACCTGATATTTGAAGAATATGGTGATATTCGTCCCATCATCAAATTACTAATCATCTGTGATTCGATATCCAATTTCTACTAATATCTCATTCTTCTTTATCTTTTATACAGTTGGTCTCGATATCCATGAGACGCTCATAATAACAAAGGGGAATAATTCGAGAATGAGTCGTGTGCATGGAGACAGACAAGTCTCAAGCACTTATTCTGTGCCTAAGGAAATATATGTGGTCAAAGATGATGAGAATGACACTGTTTCTCATGCACCAGGTGAAGAACCCCGCACTAAGTGTAAATCTAAAAGGGGGATCTCTTCTATGTGAGCACTTTCTCCTAATTCAACTGAATTCATAGTGTTAGACACTTTATGTGATGCTTTCTTGTTCTATTCATATGAAGAATTATACTTGTTTGGATACCTAGCTTCTTTTTCCTTTGTATCTCCCATATTTTATTAATTGAATAATTCTTCTCATATTTCTAAAATTCATTCTCTGCATTTTTGCCGCAGTCCCAGCTTCAACCTTCTAGAAGATGATGACCTAGATGAAGGTATTAATCTGATTTGATGTATTAGATTTAGACTAGCAAAGAGAAGCATATGTCCTATATATTTCCTAAAGGTAAATAAAAAATAATGCTTATTAATTGTAAATTAAGAGATTATAAAAAAGTCAAATAAATGACAACTCATTAGAAATTGTTAGCAGGCTTTAGTGCTTGTATTTATAGGTATGAAGATAAATAAGTAAGGCCAGAAATAAAAAAGTAAAATAAGAAGAAATTTTATTTTTCCTATCTATTTTTCTTTTTTGTTTTTTAGAAAAGAAGACCATAAATTTGTTCATTGGCCTTCTTCTCACAAGAAATTTCTAATTGTTACACCTCCTCCACATGGTCATGTGATTTGGCATATGTGCTACTTCTATTCATCAGGTTGAACCCCTTCCAAGAAAAAGGGGAGCCAGAGGCAGTTCAACATGCAGGCTACATGTGTATAAATGTGTGGAGCATTTAAATCTAAAGGTCCATAGTCAACCCATATGTGGGTTCAACAGATTAAGTAACTGGCCAATTTCTGGGCCTGCGTGACCTAAATGGAGGGCTTGGATCTGGCTTCACACATGGGGTCACACCTGCATTTAGAATTAGCAGAATAAGTTCTGTCAGGGTACAACTGCAGACATTAGTGGACCAAGCATTTAGTCGATGTTAATTCATCTTCTGTGTTCTTACCTTCTGTTTCTTTATTATTTATGTACTTGTACAAGGTGCAACTCCTGTGGACAATGAAGAATGCAAATCTGAGACAGTCACTAAAGATGCAATATTCAGTCATATCCGGAAGAAGTCCAAAAGCTTTCCAGTGATTGTGACTTCTCCAAAGGTGAACTTTTCTCCCTCCAGGGCCCTAATTTTGACAGATAAAATGAACATGAACGAAATTCACAGAGAGATGTTGATGCTACCTGACACGGATCCTGCTGAAGTCTCTTCTGATCTCACCACTTCAAGAACCTTCTCAAGAAAGATGGATGAATATGGTTATAGTATCAATGAAATTTTAACTCCAAAGAACTTCATCATTGATAGCCCAAGCAGCAATGGGAAGTCTGAGCTTTCTGTTGACATTTCAAGTGCTGGTGCTGATTGGATGGAAATCATGTCACCAGTTTCTCATATTTTCTCTGCATCTGGTGGCCAAAGATCCGTGCCACTAAAAGAACAGCCTATAGAATCAAAGGAATTCAATGGTGATTCTGGATTGCAACTTGAAACTGATACAACAGGAATAGAGAAATTGTCTTCAGATGTCATCATTATAGAAGATGATGTCATGGTAGATTCTGAAATGCAGGTAGAGAATGCAGCACAAAAGCATCTTCAGGTCCCTGAAAGTTGTCCCAGTGTTGAAAAGTCTGAACTTTCTTCTGAAAGTTCCAGTGCTGCTATTGTTCAAACAAAAACTAAGATGCCATTTTTAGATATCTTTGTTGGGAAAGCATATGCCCAGGAGACTGTTTGGCATACAGGGTTGATGTTGAATCAGCAGCAACTAACTTCAAAGGAGTTGGATGGGTCTTTTAAAAGGGGATTTGATAAGGAGACATGTTCGTCTTTCCTTGGGTTTAAGAGCGTGTTTTCATTTCTTTAATTGATTTCTGTTGTTACATAATGCCTTCTGCTCACATCATTTGGTTTTATTTTACAACAGCAATGCAGGTGATGTTGCTCTCTCTCTCTCTCTCTCTCTCTCTCTCTCTCACACACACACACACACACACTTTTGAGTCGAACCTGCCCATCAGTTTCAGACACCCCTGCCTTCTCTCTCTTACATTGGAAATATTGTTTACAGATATCTCTGGTGAAAGAAAGCTAGAAATTATTGGACCCCCATATATGTTGCCTTGTTGTACAATCAACACCAATTTGGGAGCCAAAATCAGGAGCTATCAAAATGAAATTCTGAATAGCTATTATTATAGCTGAGTTATCCCGATGGAGCCTTGTTCCTCTTTTTAAAGTGAATGCCTTTGTTGCTTCTATATATACCTAGAGTTGGAAAATCATTGGGTGTCATCTTAGTCAACATGAGCCAGAATGAAAAGAACAGGCAACCTCAACTGTAAAATAAGGGTTCCTCTATTTCAACCCCTCAGACTCTCGAGCAATAAATCCATTATCACAGTTTGAAAACTACGAAACAAGATATTGCCTATCAGAAAGGACATCGCGACTAGGTAGGCCCTGAGTCCTTGGAACTCAATTACTCAGTACTAATGTAGCCAGAAACTTGGGACTACTCTTACGCAACTGTAGGCTTATGCAATAGAGGCCCCTAGAACTGCACTACTGATGATCAACATGCTGTTCAGTGTTCACCCTTAGGTGAAAATTTCACTATATATATCTGATGATGTTCTAAATCAACCAAGCACCTTTGAGAGGGAAGCGACATAACGAAATGGGTATATTAGACCCCAAACAATCAAAGTGGAACATATCCATGCACAAACCTGCAATCCATCACCATATTAAAGCCCTAACAATCTAAGGTAAGGAAATAGCACAATTGCAAGTTGCTGTTTTCCCATTTAAGGCAACACTCACTAAAGCTTTGCAAATTTTACATACTTCAAGTCCAATGCAATCCTGTTTACCCAGGCTTGGCACCATAAAGAGTTGACAAATCAAGGATACACATCAGTTTGAAGAAAAGAAAAGCACCATAACTTTGGAAATACATTATGAAAAAGTTATTATTTGGAATTTCCCAAGGTATCCCAATGCTCTTAATTACATCTCTATCTCTCTCTCACACACACACACACACACGTGCCCAGACACCATACTGGGTACTTTAACATCTTCCATGCTGCCAGACAGCATTAATTTAGGAGAGCTGTCCCAATATTCTGCAAGTTAATGCAGAATTCAAACCATTGGGTAAATTCAACCCTTGATACTCACCGTCTCATCCACACCAAGAGAGTTTGTTCTTCATTGTTCTCTCCTTCTTCCTTTTCCCATGGCTACATTGTTGGTGCCAGCTATAGTGGAACATTCCAACAAACCTGGAATCCACTGACATTGCATATGGAATCTGCAGAACTTACACATCGGCAGTACAGCTAGACATATTATATACAGGCTGTTTGCAACAGCACAAGCAATCAAGGTTGCTGTTGGATGCCAAGCCAGATGTAACAACTTAGCATTCAGATTGCATGGAAAGCCCAGACTTTCAGAGTTCAAAAAGTCATGTCCTGTGAGATTGAGTAAGAAAATGTTCAAAATGTGCAATAAATATAAGCAAGATTAAAAGAGAGAGAGAGCGAAGCTTATAGCCAGGGATTTACTTTTTTCATTTTTTTTAAAATTTTAATGCTTATCAAATCTGATCAAGTAAACATATATAATTTAAAATTAGCAAGCAATAAATAATTTCTTGCAAAAATCATGGCATATATCCTATTTAATATGACCTCTTCGGGAGCGTCCACGGGTGAAGTTGCTCAAAGTTTGGACAGCTTTTGAAGCAGTTTGGAGAAGCCTAGCGTTGAGATCAATAAGGATAAAAACCAAGATTATTGATAAGCAATCTAGAAGAACATGAGCGGCTAGCATTTAAATAGAACACAAGCCTGAAAAGAGTACATGTTTGGATTTTTGCTACCTTCCAATGTTATTCCTCCCTCACTTCCAGCACCACGAGAGAAAATGCGAAAAAGATTGCTGAACAAAACAGAAGCAGAAAAAAAAGGTCAATCACTATAAGTTCACCTGCAAATACTCGGGGAAAAATAGTAGTGGACAAACCATGTCAGGCAAATCTATTTAATTAAATCACACACTCAGAGCTCATGTATGTTCATAGTTGTATTACATCAAAAGCACCAACCTATATGATCCGCTTGCAAAATAAAGCCCATCCCAACTGAGGCAGCATCCAAATTTGTCAAAAATCGAATCACTATTATACAAAGCACATAACTGGAGAAAGCATATGTAACTTGTCAAACTATATTTGTAGTTAGAAGACATGGACAAATATGAATATAACCATCACAATAATTAAGGAAATTGCTTCTCCAAGCATTGTGATCTCCTAAAAGATAACCAAAGAAAAAAAAGCATCAGAATGTTGGTAGCTGGTACAGTGGTATTCACTGAAAGATAAAAGTAAAAAACTGCTTCTCAAGGTTTTTTCCTCATTTGAAACAGAAGGAAATGGAGTTGACAAAACCAGAAGTTAATTAGCAAATGGCATTAAGTATTTTGTGATGGACAACATGGAACACAATATCGGCCAATCTGCTATATCAGGTATAGCGGCCATTGCCACTATGCTAAATAGAAAATATTGCTGCTGCGCTAAATAGAAAATATCACCACTATGATTCAGCAGCTCTAAAATTGAACTAAGCTGAGCAGTTTTCATTTAAAGCATTGTTTTATCCATCCAAGAGCCTTTTCTAAAGTTCTATCCATCCTAATATGGTTCCAAATCAGTTAAAAACACAAGATTGATAGATACACAATATCCATTTTTTTTAATTCCTTTAAAAATTCACACCACTACACTGCTATGTATTCTGCCACAACTGCTATATATCACCCTCTACATCGTGCCTTGGCTGCCAGCCACTATGCCAGCTGCAATCGCTATTTTGATCCTTGAATTGGACACTCCAATCAGACTCACTGAACTTTCAATATCCAAGAACTTTCTCTATTTCATTAAATCAAAAACCATTGTGGACTTTTTTTCTGCATTTCAATGCCTTAGACCAGTATTAAGATAATGGTAAAATTCACACTTAATCTTTTGAGACTATTTCCAAGCATTCACTTGGTGCTGCTGCTGATTCAGTGGCCTAGGACCGTGTACATATAAACAGCTTACACATGTGATAGTCAAAAAACATTGTGGACTTTTCTGCATGTCAACGCCTTAGACCAGTATTAGGAGTAAAATTCACACTATTATCTTTTGAAACTATTTCCAAGCATTCACCTGCTGCTGAGTCACTTGCCTTTCTGGAGGTACAAGAAAGGAAAAGATTGAGAATGGGTAAAAAGGAGAAAACCTATAAGTTGCTTCTTCTCAAGTGGCAAAGCAATACACTCAAAATGCCTAAGCGCTAAAGGTGCAGCAACTTAACTACTTAACACACCTTCGGGCTTGACACCACCCTGACTTGAAGCACACGCCTGCACAAGATGCGGCATGATGCCTTTTTTGCCCTGTGCAAATTGAAACATGGGACGTGTTGGCTTTGATATCATCTCAAGTTACTAATCAATACACCCATAATGCCTAGGCACTAAAGGTGAGGCAAACTAACTACTTAACACTTCTACATGAGGGAAATATAAGAGTTAAGATGGGACTAGCATCTACATAGAGAGCCAAAAACAACTCTTTCATGATTGAATCGACAATCAAGGTACAAGAAACTATTAGAAGTGGTAGACCAATATGACTTTAAATGAAGTAATGAGGAGAGACTTGTGATCTAACTGACAAACAGAGACCATAGCTTGATATAGGGTTAATTGGAAAGTCCCAAAGGTGACTCTAATCCTAGACAACACATTCTCAATCAAATACCAGTTTGTGGACTGTAGAGTAATGTAATGTAGACTCCTAACACAAAGCAGTTCCAAGATGTAGTGTTCACTCTCACATCATTCAATGCAATCATCTTTCAATGATTAAATGTAAATGAACACTACTCACATTATTCCATGCAATCATCTATCGATGATTAAATGCAAAACTCATTTACCTTGGGGCGGAGATATTCATGAATCTTAAAACTTTCAACAGAAGAAGCTTCCATTCTCAAGTCCCATTAGCTGCAACAAGGGGTTAATGTGATACTTAGTGTGATTAAAAATGAAATTGGAGAATATGGCGACAAAAATAGGGATGGAAAGGAATCATAATGTAGAGAAATAATCCTATGTTGTCCTCAATACCACATGGCAGTTGCTAATAACTTGATTTAAGTTGCTTGGCCCCTATGATTGCTTGATCCAATTTGCTTATACCACATGACTCCATATGCATAAATATTAGATAGGCACTGCCCAAAGTTCATACCAATTGGAATATTCAATCACTCTGCTAGATTTAAATATGTGAATATATAGTTATAATTAAAACACATGATCAACCCAATGGTGTATTCTCCAGTTGGGGTGAAATTTGGGCCAGTTGCTATGCAAAATATGGGTCAGAACCACATGTAAATCAGACAATAGGATGCTAGTATGTATCTAAAGTGCAATGTTAATGGAGTAGGGGCTCATGAGAGCAGCTGCACCCAAAGCAAAACAGCAATGAAATCTCTTGTTGACTGACAAGTGTAGATAATTTCATTATTAGTAATTAACAAAATAGTGAGGACTTGAAAGATACTTCTTGAAATCAAATAGAAGAAAATAATCCAATCAGACATAAAGATGCATTAATGGTTGATGTTACAAGAAATGGCAATAGGAGACTGTTTTAAAACCAAGAGTAAGATTCAACCAATTTTGATGGTCTACTTGCTCCAATTAAAGGTGAAGCAAAAAGAACCTTGACCTGCCATTGATTTATTATTTTCCAAGACATAAGAGTTTTTCAAATGACAAACACACACATGTTTTTTCCCCCTTCTTCCTCTTTTTTTAAAGCATGTCCAAAGATGTGCATCTTAGCCTAGTGATGATTATCCTTCCATTATGAAGGGACTTTCAAGGCAAAAATTACCCGTCAGATTATTGCATTCCAGTTGAAACCACATGTTCCAGACCAAACCAATCCGGCTGGATAGTCTGGTCAGAGTCTCAAAACATTTATGTAACATTTTTCAGCAATTAGGTACAGAAATGAAAAAAGTTCGGCAAATATGTGCCTGTCTTGGACCCTCATATGCTAGAAAGGAAACAGAACATTTTACCTTTCAAGTAATCCCCCAAATATGCTTGAATCCTCCATTTTGGGCTTTCAGCACATCAAACTTGTGAACACCATAACTTTTGGTTCAACCATCAGATTCTCGAGTTCAATATATTAGTGAGATGACTTGGATATATGTTATTTCCAGTAAGTGTTGCATGGGTAAAAATGAGTCTCAACTCTTGATGCAAAGTCCGAATTCAGGGACAAATTCTTTAAGCAGGGGAGAATGATGTGGACCACGAGGACGTCCATAAAGAAAGAAGCCTAGAACCAAACACTAGGCCCAATTAATTAAAGCCCATCATGCCGAAATTTATTAGCAAATATCTTATTAGATTTTATTTGCCTAAATATCATTCAGATTTGATTTCTTAAATCTGTTCACCTTAGTTAGTATGCTTTAGATAAATATTAGATATCTTTCATGCTAATTAATTAGAGTTCTCTTAAATTGTATTTCCCTTTTTTGTTTGATTATCCTATTATGATAAGCATGCACAAAATACCGGTAAACTCTAACAAAAAAAGGAGCCTTTGGATTATTATTCCAATTTATACTTCACATTCACGAAATTGATTGCAATATAGAAGACAGAAACCAACCACACATAAGAATGCTAAATATAAATTATAAGTTCTGGTTCTCTTCATTAAAAAAAAAAAAAAAAGGCCCATGACAGCGTATATATACCAATGAGAGAGAAAAATTAGTCAAGATTGTGATAAACCAGACTATCCACATGATCAACAAGTGACCTTTAGATTCATGTAATCACGACTTAACGCATGTCTTCCTTCACTCAAGAACTTTATATCTGAGATGGAAGCTATTATTTCTGTCAAAAATTTCCTAGATCCATCAACTTCACGATCTTGTAATCTGCACAAACAAGCCTAAAGTTATCAATAAAAAATAATAGATTTGGTAGATCATACACAAAAAGAACAATAAGGTCATCAAGCTCAACAAAGTAGTGGATTAGCAATTTGGGGTAAGCTATCTTCTACTTTTCTCCTTGCATTGCTTATTTGATTGTTGATCCGGGTAGCGTTGATTATGGGTTTTCTGATCAATAACAATTTATCGTTCAGCTTTGTTAGATATTTTAATTTTCTAATTGGAATATGTCAAGTCACTTCAATCTTTATATTTGTAGGTCATCAATTTCAGGGGTAGGATCTTCCAATCTGAAGAATGTTCTTAGGAATATGGATCCCAATTAAGTCGTTTCTCGTCAAGGCTGATGGCAAGAATTTGGTTCACTATAATACGGCCTCATATGTAACAAAGATAAAAGAGTATTTAAGTGTAGCATCAATAGGTGACAAGATTAGATAAACAAGTTTGAGATGATTTGAGTGCTGACAACGATGCAGGTAAGAAAAAGTATGGCCATGTAGGTTAATGGCTCACCAAGGGAAAGAGGCAAGCTAAAAAGGTCATGGATGGAAGTAGTAAAAATAGATACGAAGACATGCAACTTATCTGAGGATTTAGTTCAGGATAGATTAGAATGAAGAAACAAAATCCCTACAGCCGACCCCAACAAAGTTGGGACAAGGCTTCAATGATGATGTGTAAAAATGCAGAGAGCCACAACAAACTCCATGCTCTAGAGGACTTCAGTAAAAGTTGATGGTATTACATGAAACAATAAAAAGAACATAGCGGAGTGACCACCCTAGAAATTTTAAAGATAATAAGGGGAAAGCCAGGCTTACATCCTTGCACTCTGGTCACATAATGCTGATTGCCGCAAATCAACAAGCCGGATAAAGCCTCTTGAGCTTCCATAAGCAAGGAGATTACAGTAAACTGGATGGAACTCAGCTGAGGTGATCACATCTGAATGAGAATATAACATAAGCATCACAAGAAGGAATCCAGTACAAATATAACTTTAAAAAATGAAAGTATAAAGTGTGAACTCAGGAAATGATGTAGAACTAAATAATAACAACAGTGGAAATAATGTGCACTTGTTTAACAATGTATTACAGTAGGAATAATGTGCACTTGTTTAAGGGATACCCAAATGCAATAAAATGGTTTAGCTGGGAAAAATTCAACCAAAGAGCAAGTAGTTTTATTCAGAGTGGGTGTGAGAAGCAAAGAGGTATAATTCCATTGTGCCGGATATAATATTGACTACCGTGAGTACCGACATGTTACAGATTGGAGACTGTATCAGTCTTCAGAAGCTTGCATACATCTTATAGATTACCCACTATTTGTTGATCATCAGAAGCTTGCACATTTCCCTAGTAGAAGATGTTTATCTGGATGGCATTTGTAAGGGTGAAGTTTGGGGCAGTTTTGTGTTAGGCTTGAAGGCTCTTGGTGGATTCCTGGATCTGGTTTGAGAGGGTTTTAGTAGGGTTAGGAAAACTGATGTAGAATAGAAAATAGAAGGAGACGGCGGGATCGTAGCTCTGATACCAAAGTTGATGCTAGACGTAATGGAATCGAAGCCCAAGTATCAACCCCAAGCAAAAGCATGACAATGATCCAGGAATCAGCATCCAAGATGAAAGGGAATTGCACACACAATTGCACTTGACAGGAAAACACCAAATATCTATGAATGAATGGAATACAATAGAAGAGGGGAATACATGTAAATATAGGCTAGAAGTGGTCAACCAACTCTAAAACAGCCTCTCCTTTTCCCTTATACTTTCCCTCTTACTAGTTTCCTTCTTCCTTTTCTTTTTCCCCCTCGAAGTAGCAGGCAGCCATGTTGGTGAAGTGAAATGCCATTTTGCAACCCAAAGTGGCAGTAACACTTTCGATGGAATATGTGCAAGTATAACGCATAAAAAGAGCGAACACCAAATCACGAATATTCCATCAAAAGAAATGAAGACTTTATGATGAGATGTTTCAGGTTACCAAGTAAATACTTTACCTGTGAGATCCTCCATGTCAGGTGGCTCCATGTCTATGATGTTGAAACATTGATTACCAATCTCCAGGTTCACAAGTATGTTCTCAAGTCATTCGCCGACAAATATGTCTCACCATGGCTGAATAAAGAATATTGTAAGTATTTTTGTGTTGACAAACTCATCAGTTGGACTAAACCTAAGTCCATTAGTGTTGTATTTTACTTTGAGTATGGACAATAGTTTTAGTTGCTGGATACACTGAAGTGAAGAAATAAAAGAAAAAGCGACAAATTGAAGTGGTTTTCTACAGACAACATGGATTAAAAATGTCATATCTCACAAACTAAGCGTCGAATATGGGCATGTGACCTACCATTGGAAAGCTCGTTTCGAGAGAATTTCCTAGAGCCCAAGACCGCCTCAATCGGAGCCGAAACGTGAAAGTTATGACCTTCGAAAGTTTGCAGGAAAATGTTGAAATTTTCACCCGGGCATAAGCTTAATCCGACCAATCG
This sequence comes from Sextonia rubra, assembly GCA_037013555.1. Classification (NCBI taxonomy): domain Eukaryota; kingdom Viridiplantae; phylum Streptophyta; class Magnoliopsida; order Laurales; family Lauraceae; genus Sextonia; species Sextonia rubra. The sequence continues at coordinate 6,990,450 of JASUAD010000007.1, read as the reverse complement.
GGCAATTTATCCGACCGATCAGGCAAGTGCAGAAAGTGTGCCAACTTGCAATTTTTCAGTTCGAATTAAAGGGAAACTTACCTGTTTGATGCCAACTTCTTTTCTAGTTGAATTATATTTATGAGGCACGTATTAGAGGCTATAAAAGAGGGTTCTCTCTCAACCATAAGGTATAGAACACAGATCTCAATATTCTAAAAAGAAGATTATTGTTGGAGATCACCTTCTCTAGAGTTCTTTCATTAGAGAGTTGAAGGACTGAAATTCTGCTCTAGAGATCTTTGTCTTCTACTTCTCTGAGTGTAGAATATTGATTTGGGGAGTTAAGTACAACATCTAGAAGGCATCTAGGTGTCTTGGATATGTCACAGAGAATGACAGGGGGTCGTTGAAGCAGGGAGTTGTGCAGGGAATCACAAGATCCTTAGGCTGAGGAGCAACTGGATAAAGGTTGTGAGTATTCTCTTGTAGCTATAGTATGATTCATAGTGCTTGATTCTTGATCGTGGTTTTTTCCTAGTTTGGGTTTTCACGTAAAATCTGTGTCTTCTTATGGTGTGTGCTTGTGGTTTGATTTTTTTTTGTTTTTTTTTTTGGTTGCATGGTTGATTATTTGCACACATATTATTAAGATTGACATTAATCCATTCTAGATGATCTCTCCCCAAAAACCTTCAAATATCAAACCAAATTACATAAGAAAAAAGAAATCATCCAGCAGAAATATCAAGCCAAAGCTAGGTTGCCAGAGGCCTCCCAAATTAACATGTTGGCAGGGCTCTGAGAATAAAGCCTAGCCAATGAGTCATAATACGGGTATAGATTGGCCAAGGAAAGGGCTTAGTTGAAAGCAAACTAAAACCTTTGCCTGGTCCAAAATACTAGTTTCCGAGTCTAAAACTGAAATTTGGCTCAGACATGGGGACAAAGGGCAAAGCATATGATGGAGAGTTAGATCCAAATCCATATAGTAGCCCAGATCATCGACAGTGGCAAAGTCATGTAATGGTTTGTTGGACTCACAGTCAAATTTAGACGGCAATGAGGCCATCTAAGCAGCTTCCTATGAAATTTCAGCAAGGTTCTTCCAGTTTTGATGGCAGGAGTTAGGTGTCCGACAAAGTAGACAATCAAGCAACTAACTTCTGTCCAAGATTTCATCCTTTATTTCATGGTTCAATCCATTTTCTCAGGATTCAGATAATTCTTCTAAAAGACTAATGGGCGAAAAGAGGCCTACATTCCGGTCCGAATTCAACCTGATCAAAAGGACATTAGAAATAACAAGTAAACTCCAGAAATTTTAATTTGGGAAACGCTAAAATTACTTGTCCTGCAATAGGTGAAATTCAAATAGAACGACCATTTGGTTATACTATTTTGCATTTATGGAGATACAGGAAATTCAACCTAGAGGAGAACAAATTCAGAAAGTGAGACACAGAAGTCACCTGTTGTTTGAGACAGAATTAATGCTATAATCATGGGCATGAGCATACACCCGGCGACATCTTGCAGAACAAGCGTCTAAAATTGTAGAAATCTGCCACAAAACATACAAGTATAGATGATCTCAGATTTCATTCTTGTCAAAGAGGAATTATTGAACCCAAGCGACAGGACACATACAGTCCTGAGCAACCAAGTCTGTCCATATAGGTGAAGGGGTAGATAGAAATCATGGATCTGCTAAACTCATCTTGGATGGAGATGGCCCATAATCTACCAGACTGAAGATGTCAAGATCCATTCACTAGCATAAGGTTCAGGACTAGACTCACCAATGGTTAGGTAAACTGCCCCAGCGAGTTAATTCGTCCAAACAGTCTGAGTGAACCAATTAGTCTCCAATTTAAGAGAATTGGCTCACGCGTAGTGTCATGTACATTATGTCTCATAGGCCAAAAAAAGTCTGATGCTGTTCGTTCAGCTACAAAATCAAGTGCACTGCATAGGAGTTGCAGAAGCTTGTCTGCAATACTTACAAACCTACCATAGCAACTCTTCCTTGAGATGAAGAGGGGTTGTTCTCTAGCAATTCCAGATTGTAACCATTAGAGAAAGAAGAATCGTTTTGTGCAGTCACAAAACTCCTTTTGGCCAGAATTGCATTTTCTGAACACATGGATGGATTTGGCTTCATCTCTTTAACTTTCTTTACCTTCCACTCCAGCACCTGGCCTCCAAATTGCACTAGAACCTCTTTTCAACGGTTTTTGCACAGTTCAAGAACCCAAAAGTTCAACCTCATTCCGTGTTAGTCCAACTCAATGACTCAATCAAGTCTACATTTTGCCTCATGGTGAATACATTTCAAATTATAAAAAGACTAAAAAGGCAGCATTATAAACGACTAGAGAAATCTAGCTTATCCAAACAATGGCTTATCATCAGGATTGAAAACAAAAACGGGATCACAAAGAAAGACAACCATTATTCGATTTGATTCCCAAATTATTTTGAGTTCATTTTGTCTCCCTTTCGTACTAACAAAAATATGAAAATAGTTAAAATATTAAAAGAAAGAAAGAAACAAAGATATTCAATTTGAATGGATTTTATGGTGTTTTAGATGTATATGAAACATTATAACACAAAGTACCATAATGCAGAGAGCATTACACAACAGGAAAGTCTGTAATGTATCAGCTGAGTTTAATACCAAACGTAATTTGACCAATAAAAACCACATTTTAAGTGTTTATTTTTTCTTAGTTTCCATTATTTCATTAAAAATGCACAACAAGGCTTGGTCGGGTCTTCGCAAGTCAAGGCAAACTGACTAAGTCTTGCTAAATTGAGTTTCTTGATGAGTCCCCCCGCCACAAACAAGCCCCCCCCCCCCCCCCCCCCCCCCCCCCCACAGCACTTAACACCTATCCAAGAGAGGAAATGGAGTGATTTTACACAGGTTCAACACAGGAGGAGACTGTCACATGAACTATATCCCTTAATTGCTTTTATTGATTCTGTGTTTCAGCCAACAAAGTAGGTCCCAACCCATCTCCTTATTTTTCATCTTTTCATAATGAAAGCATACCAATTTGTCTCTCTTCAAATGTCAAAAGTTCGATTTCCTACTCTTTGAGTACTTCTCTCCGGTACACAAAAGAAAAAAAAAGAAAAAAAGAAAAAAGAAGCAAAACAAACAAAAAGTAAAAGAGCAGATCAGTCAAGATGAGGCTCTACAATGCCCAGAGTTTGAGTTTTCTCATAAATAAGTGAGTGCATTGTTCCCAATAAAGGAAGTGTTAAATATGCTCAATTAAGGACTTACAACTAGTAGTCTAGTACAATGATCTTGGAGAAGATACAAGAAGTGGAAGTATCTGCTGCTACGATGGGCATGGTTAGAACAACATCTGGAGTTACAACAAAGGATAGAATCATGTTGATGATATGATGATGATGAGATTCATGTGATAAAAGAAGGATAGAATCAAGAAAGTGATATAGAAAAAACTTATGGGTAGCTCCAATAGAAGAGAAATCAAGAAATGTTGTTTGGAATGGATTGGGACATATAAAGAAGATCAAAGACAACCCTCTCTATGGTTAACTTAATTAAGGGTTACAGTTTAAAGAACAAGGAGAGAAGAAAGATGAATAAATACCTGAATGATGTAGTGAGGAAAGACATGATTGATTGTGGAGTTAGTAAGTTAGTAAGATCAAGTCTTCAAATAGAGTTGAGTGAAAATGTATAACTCACAAAGGCAATCATAAAAAGATTCGACAAGGCTTCAATGATAATAGAGATATGATAATGTTGATGTATCCTACAATCACTAGAGAGAAAACATACCTTCCATAGTTTAATTGTCCTGTCATTTACTGATGGAATAAATAGAGAATCATTGGGTGTCACACACCATCTTACTTTGTTGATCTTCTCTCCAATTTCTAAACTCTTCGGGTAATCAAACTGTACAAAAGTAAAACATCACCAGGATTTGCATATTATATGAACAAAATCTTTGCTCTCATATTATACATGTCATCTGCCATGTAAGCCATACCCCTGGTCCATTGCTCTGAAACTCAGTCTTATAATGACATTCAGGGTGAGTTGTTGAGGAACAATCTGAGTGCTCCAACACTTTTCAAGGAAGGTTCTGACAAAAATTTCAAGGCTCTAACAAACAATGAATAAGGTTGAAGGGTAAAGGAAGGCATTTTCCATGACCAACCCAAAAATGACTAATAAGTAGAGAGACCATTACATTTTTTTATTTGTCTGTTCAAAAAGCACTATGCGGACGCCATTATCTCTAGTAGCTAGATACTTGCCACTCTTCTCAAATTCAATTGCAGATATAATGTGAACTGGAATACACACAAAAAGCTGCATAATCAACAATTAAATAAAATAGGCCCATGCTCTCATGAGGACATCTCTCACAACTTGCATGAGAGGCAAAATTTTAATCCCATGTGGGACCCACTTGGATGCGGGCTAATCACAGGAGAATAACATAATGGAAAGGTCTCGCTATGGATATAATTTGGGTGGAAATCATCTGAATCATATCGTGACAACAACTTTGTTAGTGTATGGGTGCAGCAATCCAGTGCAAGGAGATGGCATCAAACTGCATTATCCCGTTCGACACATATGCATGTTCGGCCTTCCCCCGAAAATGATTTTTAAACCACTGTTCAATCACCCTAAGGTTTTAGGATAAGTGGTAACTAAGTGGGGCGTTTACACAAGTACACAACTAACTTAGATGCCTTATAGTTTCATGGCATCTTAAGTTACACCATGTATGAAATTCAATCAAAGGGAGAGTAACATTCAGATTAGTGTAAAACAAGGGTGAGTGCCAATTCATGGGCAGTTAGTTAGTGCGAGGGGATGGGATCAATAACAAGGGGTCCCATAGAGTAGTAAAAATCCTTCTCGTATGAGAGACGTCCCCAATAAAGCATTTTCCAATAAAATAGTGCATTGCCATCAACAATTACAAAAGAAATAAAGCATAAAACAACAGAACAGATAACAACTTTTATTATTATTATTATTATTATTATTTATTTTTCAAGTGTGATCTTGTTCCATATGAGGGTGATGTCAACTACCACAAAGATGTCAAGAATACAAGTAAGAAGTGAAATTAAAAATTATCTAGATCATGAATTTTTTTATTAATGCGCATATTAAATTCTTGCAAAAGTAGAACAATATTTACAATGCTAAAATGGGGAGGTCCACCATAATCATAAACCAATAGCTTAATGATAATTTGAAATGTTCACTATAGTGGTATACACAAACCCAATTGCAGTTGTCATGGAAATGGGTATGAGAGATCTTCATAGATTTGATAAAAAGAGATACAAAACTCTAATGAAAGAAAAGGAGATATAGTTACTACCATCAATAGCTTCCTCTCCCGGAGTCCTCTCTCCCAAAACTTGCGAGAACTTCCATTCCATTGCACTCGATGCCTTCGTACTCATTACAGCGCCTCCGTTTAGGACACATGTCCGATAAGAGTTCTCGCTGTGTTGGTTCTTCTTCCAAGCTCTATATATTGGGGAAGGATAGATGTATGGATAATATGGTTTTGTGGGTTTCGGATCCTCAGAGGCCATCGGATCCCAAGGGACCATGTTGAGCAATTTCCTTCACAATGTTTTCTCTAATAAGCGTTGTTCTTATTACCAGAGAAGAATAAAATAAAATAAGAGTTGATTCCAAGTGGACATTAAAAATGTTATCTAGAAAAGTGATTTGTGATTAAAGAGATTTGTAACTTTGTGTGAGACCAACCCATATTTGAGTAAAATTGGATGATATCCCTTGTATTAAAAAAATGCTATTTATTTTTTAGCAACTTATGTTTTCAATATGTGAGCTTCACTAAACCCTTTTAATAAACTCAAACTCTCTTTTGTTAATTTTGGTACCCTATAAAAGTTTTGGAGGATGCAACATTTGACCTAGATTGTTGAGGAGTTAGCTCCACTAGAAGGAAATATTAAAAATATTTCTGCCACATTAATATGATACCATAGTCAAGCGTTAAAAAGAAAAAAAAGACTGCATTGCCAAAAAAGTATGCTAACCATTTGGCTAGCGCAATTCCAACGAACTAGGGTTAGCAATTCATGCCATTAATCATTGCCATCCATTTAATTTGGAATTGAGATTCATTGAGGTTTTTTTGACAGATGATCTGGACCTTTTAAGTTGTGGGTCTCTATCTCTCACCCTAGGGCTTGATGGGGTTCAAACCCCTTTTAGCTGGGGTAAAAATAAAAACATAAAAAAAATTACAGGAGAAAACTCTTTAGAAGGTTCGTATATGAAAAATGACCTTATGTTTTTATTTACACAAAAAAGTCCTCTTGCCAATTTTAGTTTTTCTTTTCTTTTCGTTTTTTCTTTTCGCATTTTTTACTTTATCCTTTATTTTAGTTGAACAACAGTATCATTGCTCATATTGTTTTTTTCTTCATTTATTTATTTCTTTCTTTTCTTCATCTTCGCACGACTTGTCTCACCTAATCTACCACTCTCAACACCTCCATCATTTGGTCGAGGTTCACCTTCCATCAATCACTATATTCATCTTCTAATGGTCTAGGTGGGTCATGCTGAAAAGGTCAAAAAGTCTTTTTGTAACGTCTTCATTGGTAGCTTGAAAAATGAAGGGTTTGTTTAGAAGTCTTGACCAAATTTATAAATCCAATGATTGGACAATTAAATCTTAGTTGGCTAGGGATAACCCTTTAGACATAAACTATGACCACTTCACAGGGTCTATTTTTTTAATAAATTAGCAAGATTAAAAAAGTACACAAAAAGAAAAAGAAATTTGCCTAATGAAAGGATGACTAGTCTGAATAACCATAAGAAGGTTACACTAGTGTTATTTCCACATCCAAATTAAGAACTCTTCTTGGCTACAATAAAATTATGGGCTTGCATATTTCATATTGATGATACTATATAAACTATCTAGTATCTTGCTTGACCAGTTTCACTTTTACACTGGACTTAGTTAAGTTGAATGCTCTCATCTAATTTTGAGTTTTATTGGAAAATAATATTGCCAATGCAATTTCCCATAATGGTGGGTTGGACGAGAAATGGAGTTAAGGATATAGAGAAAGAGAAGGAAGAAGAGAAAGAAAGAAGAGGTAGAAGAAGACACGGCAATGGTATCATCACTCATTTGTATTTGAGTGACAATATCGTTGTAGCTAAATAAAAATAAATAAATAAATAAAACAAACTAGAAATCTGACAGGAGAACCTCTTCTGTGCGGTTCAAACTATGAGTTTCCTTTTCATGCACAGATCTTCTAAAAGGTTTTTCTTTCATAAAATCCTCAAAAGTCGTTGTCAACCATTGAGTTGTGATATTTTGCTTGAGATGTAAAATTTATTTTGTTGGAGCAAGAGAATAAAGATACACAATGTGATCTTTGCAGTCAAAATTAAGGGACTCTAGCATCTAGATATTCACAAATTGGATAACTTTCTCCTACATCACAGTATCTTATATAGGAGAATATGTTCCTTCACAAATTTTACTCTAATAAAAGTTAATCCCACTTGGGCTGAAAAGTTATCAAGAAAAGTAATTCTTGAGTTAAGGGATTTGTAACATTGCGTTAATCAATTAATTTCTCAAAAAAAAAAGATCAGTTTTAAAGTAAGACCAAACCACATTTGAATAAAATTTGGTGATGTCTCATGCATTGAAGAAGTGTTGTTCGTACTGAAAGGTACGAGGACACTCTCTAATCAACTCAAACTTTTTAAATTATTTTTGGGACCCATGAAAGAAAAATTGGGACCCAAAAGAGGGCCCACAGACAAGTGGAAGGGTAGAAGAGAGCAACACAGTTTTGCTTGCTAACATTCCCCACGTGAACTTTCCCTCGCCACCTTGCACCGACTTAATTTGCTTTGCTTTTTTGCCTCACCTCTCCTCTTTCTCCTTGTTGACAGATAAAAATCGTGGGCGCTTGCTGCTACCGGTGTTAAGAGCTTCTTAGGTATGTTTTCATTACATTCAAATTCCTTGAAATCTCTCCATTTTTTAAATTCTCAAATTTGGATGTTTCAACAGTGGGCCTGTTTAAAAACTGAAAGATCACAACATTAGCAAGATTCAAATACATGGAAGCTGAAGGTTTTTGGGGGAGAGCCTCTAGAATGGATTAATTCAATCAATTTCAATATTATATGTACAAACAATTAACCACGCAATGGAAAAAATCAAACCACAAACACACACCACAAGAAAACATAGATTTTACATGGAAATTCAACATGGGAAAAAATCACGGCCAAGAATCAAGCACTATGAATCATACTATAGTTACAAGAGAATACTCACAACCCTTATCCAGTTGCCCCTCAACTCAAGGACCTTATGATTCCCTTGCACAGCTCCCTGCTGCAACGACCCATTGCCGTTTTTTGCGACAGATCCAAGTACCTAGACGCCTTTTAGATGTTGTACTTGACTTCCTAAAGCAATCTTCTACACTTAGAGAAGTAGAAGACAAATATCTCTAGAGCAGAGCTTCAACCCTTCAACTCTCAAACGAAAGAACTCTAGAAAAGATGATCTCCAATAAGCAATCTCTTCTTAGAAAAATGAAATCTGTGTTTCACACCTTAAGGTTAAGAGAGAACCCTCTTTTATAGCCCCTAACACTTGCCTCATAACTATAATTCAATTAGGAAAGGAGTTGGCATCAAACAGGCAAGTTTCCCTTCAATTTGGACTGAAAAATCACAAGTCAGAGCACTTTCTGCACTTACCCGATTAGTCGGATAAAAGGTCCGATCGGTCGAATTACTATTTTGCCCAAGTGAAAATTTTAGCATTTTCCTGAAAACTATCGGAAGCTATAACTTTCTCGTTTCAGCTCCAATTGAGGCAATCTTAGGCTCTATGGAATCCTCTCGAAACGAGCTTTCCAACGGTAGGTCGTATGCCCATATCCAACGCTCGGTTTGTGAGATATAACCTTTTTAATCTATGTTGTCCGTAAAAATTCATTTCAATTTGTCGTTTTTTCTTTGATTTCTTCACTTCAGTGCATCTGGCGACTCAAACCATTGTACATACTCAAAGATATGTAAAATACAACATTAATGGACTCAAGTTTTGTCTAACCCATAAATTTGCAAACACAAAAATACTTACACAAGCTCATCCCTCACTTTTTGCTTTTACTACTTCACTTTTAAACCTGTTGATGGGAATTCACGAAAAATTCCAAGATTATATGATGCAAATCGAATAAACAGGCACTTAGTTTGTACAAATTCTTCTTGTTTCAAGATCATATAGATGTTAATGGGTCATGCTGTCTACCTGCCATGAATGTTACACTTTTCAGCTATCGAATGATTTGAATTTCCATGTGAGCCTTGTACTCAACCTCATGAAATGCTATTTACAGCTATTATGATGAAGCATCATTATGTTCTAAGTTTTTCTTTTTTTGGGTATAAAGGCGACATGGCAGCCCACAAGATAGGATCACAAGTGGCACGTGCGGAACCTAGTTTAATTAAGGAGATCTGCTATGGGTTGACCCTAGGCTCAATTGCAGGAGACCTATGGAAGATGCATCATTGGAATCTTCAGAAGAGAACCAGGGAATGATCTTCTTGATAAGGGTGTGATCAGTGTTGTTGTAGATTATCAGGAGTGGTTAATCCTGTCCACTTAATTGCTTTTACATTTGGTTGGTAAATATGTTGGATGAATGAATTCTCTGATTTATACTTTTAACAGGTTCTCCTAATGGTTTAGGAGTTGGGATTCTATTGTTGTTGTTGAAAAGTAGGGACTTGGATGCCCAGTCTCATCTTCAAAACTAGGCTGTAAAAGTTGTCCTAACAAATATTAAGATACTTTTATTTCTAAAACTGATCATTGTCCAAGTTTTCGTGGATTGTATTTGTTTTCCTTCATTTCCTGCAAAGGAAGTGTATAGACAAGGGAACTCACCAAGAGTACACCACAACTAGTTAGTAATGAAATTGTTAAATAAAAATTCTTCAGTGACTATGAATTTCTTTTTCATTTCTAGGCAGCAAAGCCTTTGGACACAAAATGTCACTTTTCTCAAGATAGTTGCTTTAACAATCTTTACAAGGAGATTTCTTCGTTGAAGATGGCCAATATTTTGAGACCATGTACGCTACTAGTTTTTGCACTATGCTGCTATGTGGAAAGATCCGTTTAAAGGTTGCACCTGTATGCTTTTGTATGTACCCCCAGCAAATATTCTTTGCTGGTAAGTATCTTTGCAGGTGAGAATTGGATAACTTTCGGTGCTGGAAGCCAAAGGTGTATAAGCTGGGCTTATAAGAGATATACTAGGTAGTAAAAAGAAAAAAAATTAGGACATCAAGCTCTTCCAAAGCATGAGTCACTTATTTCAAGGTTGGTGAGTTCACAAATAGTGCAGCCATTCACACTCTTTAGAACTGTTGAATATGCCAGGTGGACCTATCACGCAGTCTCCACCACCTTAGTAGGTCAAAATGGCAGGCTTTTCATCTATCAATGATGTGGCCAGCCATGATTGACACCCTTAGTGGGCCAAAAATCTCAAGACAATTCTAATTAGTTGGAAAAAGAGGTCTCCCATGCATGGGAACCATGAACAGGAGTGGGGAAATAGGAGAGCCCCACCCATACTAATTCACTGTAATGGTTCCAGCATGCAAACTGTGGGCAGAAGAATATTTTCCTATATATGTTAGGATAAGGATTAAGAAAATTTATTAGATGTTTAGAAATGCAGAGCCAGTAGTTACTGCTTAAAAGCCTTAAATTATTTATAATAAGCAGTGACGTGCAACTTTCTCTTCTCTCAAACACATGTCTCGAGCGGGTGGTAAACTGGTAATAGAGACTAGAGAGAGCAAAAGTTTCCTAGCAAAATATACATATTGTCCTGACTGTAAACAGGCGAATGTTATCTGAAAAATGACGTTCAAGTCTTTTCATGGCTATGTTATAGATAAAAGACATGTGAAGGGTCTTACACAGTCAAATTTGTGTTTAATGACCGTCATTAGATCATTAATGGATGATGATTAGTTCCTTTTATAGTTCAAAGAGAAATTTGAATAGTTTCTTTCTAACTTGTAGAGCTCTATTTAAAGGCATTTTCATCTTGTAGAAACCGCTGGATTTTCAATACTGGAATAAGAGTGTATATATGCTCTAAGGGGAAATGTTCTACCAGCAACAGCATGTGCAGTCCAGCCTAATGGAGCACACCTTTGATCATTTCAAGCCCTTTCACACCCTCATCCCCACATGAATTGACCATTAGGGCTATTAAATCAACAGCTGAGCTGATTTGACGGATTTAATTTTTCTTTACCCTTATTCATATGATCTTTTCATATACCACGCCATCAGTGGCAGCCAGAATTTTCATTTGCGTGGGCTAAAATTTTGCTAACTTTGCTAGACATTTTTCACATTAATGGTAGCAAAAGAGAAGAACGGCTCCTTACCCTAGTGGGTAAGGAGTGACTGTTCTTACTGGGCTATCAAGGGTTTGAATCTTGGCTAGCCTCCCTTCTTTTTGCTTGTATGGGTTTTATTTCCACTAATTGGGTGGGCTTTTTCCTGGGTGTATCTCGCTAACTTTGGGTCTTAGCCCCGTTAGCTGGGCTAGCAAAAAAAAAAAAAAAGAGCAAACAGTAGCAAAAGAGAAAATGAATTACATTAAAGGTTAATTTCTATAATTTTGTTGTTATCTACTTTTCATTACAAGAAAATACTAAAGCTCCAACCTCCAAAAAGCTCAGTTATAGAGACAATCCACACGGTGCTTTATGAAAAAAAGCTTGCATGCCCTTCCTTTGTATAATTGATTTTTAATGGGAAACAATTTTAAAGTTTTTGGGGGTGCTTTCAAGTATGTGATTTTCTATATTAAAAGCAAACACACAATATGCAGTGAAAATAAAATAATTCAAATAAGCAACCACCACAAGGAGATATGATTTTTTTGTGGAAATACGACTTGGGAAAAAATCACGAGTCCTGACTGGACCAATAATCAAGTACCATGAACCTCGCAGTATAAGATTATATACTCAAAAACTTTATTTGATTCCCGTGCAACCTAAAGACTAATGTTTCTTGCACAGATACACGCCATCACAGCTGCCCGCCACTTATTGCAAAATATGCAATTCAACTAGATAGCTTCTAGTTTCTGCCGCTTTGGTGTTGGAGCGCAGGTGAACGCCCACTAAAGTGCAATCTTCATGCATCCAGTTATTTTACGATTCTTCTGTCAGGCTCTAGCGTAAATGATTGGGGCTTGAGCACAATCACTTCTATTTAAGCTTGCTTCAACGCATGAGCACGACCACTTCAGCACAACAACCCTTTTTTACTGTTTTTATTACTTCAACTCTTCTGGCAATGCGAATCACAGTTCTTCTAATAATAAATACAAAATACAACTCATTGGACTAAGAGTTTTGTCCAACATATAAATTATCCAACATACAAAAATCTTTATAGATTTTATCACCTTGACCAAACCTAGTAGGCTGATTTTTAACTACTGTGCTTATTATATTATAGCATTTACAAGTTTTTCTATAGCAAATGTCCAACTCATGTGGAACTTGACTAGATGAATAGCAATTATTCAAGATAGACATCATATCATGATCTAAGATGAAGAAAATAAGTAGTTAAATGCTATCTCCTAATAGTTCATCTTCCTTCCCAAATTTTTTCATACTTTTGTTGCTAGCTACTTTATTTGCAAGAGAAATTCTAAAGCTCTAAAGAGCTCACTCACACAAACAATTCACAATGTGCTTTATGGAAAAGAGGATGAAAAAAAAAAGACTAGAAAAACAAGCAACTGATCAAAATAAAATTAAAATGCAAGGAAATGCTCCACTAAGCAGGCATATATATTAAAAATTAAGCAATTTGGATTGCAATGCTCAATCGACTTAGCAATTTTGCTGTTTGGGTTATGATGTTTTTAATTTGGATTCAGGGTATTCGGGAATCAAAGCTTACCAATCAAAGGAATTTTAGAAATTTGAGCTTAGGATTTTGATCCATTTAGGATTTAGTGATTTAGGGCATAGGGTTTAGAAGGATTTGGCGATTTAGGATTTGGAATTAGAATTTAGAGCTTAAGAGTTTGAATTTATACATAGGGTGATTAGGATTATGCTAGATTTGGAGAGAAAGAGAGGCCAAAATCTTGGGTTATTTACATTAACAAACCTAAATTTTTTTACTCAAGTAAAAAGAGGAAATCCCATCTCTGATGATTTTGTTACCAAATGTACCCTGTTTTGTAGAAATTTTTTAGGTCTTTAAGGGTGTGCATGGTTCAACTTCTTAAAATAAAAACGTGCTTTAATAAAGGTAACTAATGAAAGTCTACTTTTCAAAAGTAATTTTTTAAAAGAAAATGTTGTTTGGTTAGCTCAACTTTTGTAATTACTTTTTAACTGCAAAAGCCGCCAAGATTGTTTGGTAAAAAGAAAGTAGCTTTAAGCATATAATAATCAAATAATATATATATATCCTAATAAAGAAAATAATTGCACAATATGTAGGAGCCTTGTAAGAAAAATGACCATATGTCAAATCTTAGATGTGCCATTTAATGTGGAACCCAATTGGCGGAAACCACTTGGATTTGACATCTCTACAAAATTAAAATTTTATAATTTCATTATAATTTGACTTCATATAAAAATAACCTCAACATATTTGAAAAAGTTAACATATACTTCAAATGTTAACAATATATAAATAAATAACCAACTAAATGAAAACCTAGCTAAATACATAGTTACGTTTTGCTATATGAATAAATATTTTTATGACATATTCCCCCAAATTCTTGCGGGTATCCACTACGTGTTTGTTGTTGGTGCTGGAATCATCATGGGTGATGGTGATGGGACAACACTAATGTCCTTGACAATTGGCAGAAAAAGAGAATAAGGAAATAATATAGGCAGAATAAAAAAATAGCAATGTATAATGTTGCATGAATTTTTTTGTTTCCAAGCATCTCATGCAAGGCTTTTGTCAAGACCCGAGCCCAAGAAATCAGGGATTAGGGTTAATCTAAGCAGTGACACACGTACTCCCGTACAATTTACACCCAAACCAAAGTCTGAATGGAATTACACAAGGGATATTCACATGCTTACACGTGTGAAGTGCTGAACGAATCATCTGTCCAAGCATTCAATACATGGAAGCCTATTAATATAACTTATAATCTTTCTTCACTTTTCATTGAATAGTTTAGCAATATCATTACAACCATGGAACAGTCCAAAACTTAATATTAAAATAGCATAAGATTAATAGATTAGTTCTACACATTACTTGTACAACCCAAACCTGATGTGCGCATGCATGTGAAGAGATCAAAAATAACATTCTATGTAGAACATTGAAGCACAAGAAATCAACGAACGTTTTTAGAAGAAACAAAACATGCAACTAATGGTTTATATGGATGCAAATGCTATAAGTCCCCAAAAACCTCGATATGTACAATTCTATATACACTAGTGACTCGCTCTTGGCATAAGGATCGGTCAGCAAGTTTCTACTGTCTAACTGTTATCACCTGAAGGAACCACTACGATCTCCTTCTACGTTTCTTGGGTCTGTGCCAAACTAGGTTTGGGATCTGAACCAGTAATACCATTAGACAACTTGTGAATAAGATTATTCAGCAAAGCATAATCAAAATTAAGGTAATACGCATTGTATCTAAAAGAATTAATGACATTTGATTAATAAAGGTCAATTTCATATACAACATATATCGTGCATTTGAAATAAGCATGCTATAAGGATCAATAAGCGAAACACATACTATTTGGCTACTACATTTGCCATATTCTTCCTCTAGGGATCTATGCATTGAGAACACCATCGTCTAGGCTAGGATATGCATGGGTCTCTAGTTTCTAGAGTCCGGAAGTCCCAAGACAAGAGCACACTGTACTGACAACAAACATGCTTCGCCAAAGTCAACCCCATCGGGTATCATAAGGTTGAGGCTGAGTAGAGCCAAACCATGTCGATTCATTCATATACTTGAACTTAAGTAAAACATACAATTCATTCACTGAGTAAGAACAATACCAAATCGTATACGTTCAATTCATTTGTGCTATACGTTCATACTCAACTCAATGTCAATAGTCAATGTAAATCGAATATCAAGGACATATCAAGTAGATCCAATGTATATAATATTAAAAGATTATAAGTCAAGACATACGATAATCATTCGATTCTATTCATAAGAGTGGAGGATAATACACGTCGTCTAATATGCCATGCAATTCAATTTAATAAAATCAAGGCAGTTTTGCTAACCGTACATGATGATGTAGTTTTAAGTTATCCGATACACCGTTGTCTTTCTTTTGATGTTACATTGCATCGAAAATGTATCAAAGTCCATTAAATCAACACCCATAGGGAGGTGCTTAACAAATTGACAACATCTCATGAATAAGTTTCAGCCCTCAAAACTCTTCATGATATTCAATTATTCCTTTGGGCCAGTTACTGGTGTATAGGGCTCAAAAGCTAAGGCCCCACAAGGTTTCACAATAATACCTATTTAATCCTAGTTTTCAATAGACTTTCTATCACGACCTGAGCCTAAGAAATCAAAGATTAGGGTTACCCAATCAGTGACACACGTACTCCCGTGCAATTCACATCCGGACCGGAGTCTAAATGGAATTACACAAGGGATATTCACATACTTATACGTGTGAAGTGCTGAACGGATCACATGTTCAAACATTCAATGCGCGGAAACCTGTCAATATCACCTAAAATTTTGATTCACTTTTCATTAAATGGTTCAGCAAGCCCATTACAACCATGGAATAGTCTACAACTTACTACTCAAGAACAAGATTAATAAATTAATTATACTCATTGCCCGTACAACCCAAACATGGTGTGTTCATGCATGCAAAGAGATCAAGGATAACATACTATGAAGGGATTACAAGAAGGAGGAAGGGAGCAACATAACAAGATCAAATTATACAATGCACTCTACAGGGATGCAATCATATACAAATGCTAAAAGATCCAAAACCCCAATATGTACAATTCTTAGCTACAAGTGAGCAGCTCTCGACAAAATGATCATCCAGGAACATTTGCTATCCACCGTTACCACCTGAAGGAACCACTGCGATCTCCCTTTACGATACTTGGGTCTGCGCCAAACCGAGTTTGGAACCCGAACCTGTAACACCATTAAACAACTCATGAATAAGATTATTCAGCAAAGCATAAACAAAATTAAGGTAACACTCGTTGTATCTAAAAGAATTAATGACATGTAATCAATAGAAGTTAAAATAGTATACGAAGCATATCATGCATTTGAATTAAGTCCGTTTTGAGTCAAGGAACCTGCACAGCTTTACTTCTGCCACCTTTGCATGGGATGCACAAAATGCATTGCCTCTAAAAGAAATAAGGATATATGATTAATAGAGTTTCGAGTTCCAAGTTCGTAACTAGGCAAGTCGTGCATTTGAGTAAGCATGCTATAAGGATCAATAAATGCAATACATACTAGGTGGTTACTACATTTGCCATATCCTCCCTCTAGGGAGCACGCGTTGAGAATACCATCGACCGGGTCAGGGTATGAATGGATCTCTAGTTCCTGGGATCCGGAAGCTCAAGACAAGAGCACACTGCAACGGCAACATACATGCTACGCCAAAGTTAACCCTGCGGGGTATTATAAGGCTAAGGCTGAGTAACGCCAGACTATTTCGATTCAATCATATACTTGAACTTGAATAAAACATGCAATACCAAACCGTATACGTTCAATTCAAGCGTGCAATACATTCATACTTAAGTCAATACCAATAGTTGATATAAATTATATCAAGAGCACATCAAATGGACCCAATGCATATAACTGGAAAGGCATACGATAATCAATTAATTCCATGCATAAGAATGGAGGACAATAAACGCCGTCCAATATACCATGCAATTCAATTTCATAGAATCAAGGCAATTTTACTAGCAAACCCTAATCTAGTCATCCATTGTTTCTAACCGTGCATAATGATGTAGTTTTAAGTTATCTGATACACAGTTGTCTTTCTTTGGTGTTACATTGTGTCGAGAAGGTGTATCGAAGTCCCTTAAACCCTGCTTAACAAATGGATAATGTCACATGAATAAGTTTTAGCCCTCAAGACTTTTCATGATCTTTTAATTATTCCTTTGGGCCGGTTAATGGTGTACAAAGACCCAAAAGCTAAGGTTCTATAAGGTCTCACAATAATACCTATCAATTCTAGTTTTCAGTGGACTCATGGCTTAGCCGTGGGTGACTTACAACTTAACCGTATGCATCTTAAGGCTCAGGCGTAGTTACCTAGATTCCCCTGTAAATACGGGAGAACCTTGGTGTAACACTCCGATCCTCTTTGAGCCGGATTAGTGGCTCATTAGTGTGTGTTTCTGTTGTTTTATTCTGTCGGACTTGGTTTTGGGCTTTGGATAGGTAGTTGAGTAACTTTTGACCTGGAATAGGTAGTTCTAAGCCCTTTTTCGTAATTTCGCTTTTGCTTTGCTCATATCATAATTGCATCATCTTGGTGTCAGCACGCGTATTTCGTTGAGCTCGACAATTTCCGTAACTGTGTCAGATCCGTTTGGAGTCAATTGGGGAAGATGGACCTTCGTGTGACTTGAACTGTAATTAGTCTAAACTCACCGGACCTTGTTTTAAACTTCCAAACCTATATATGTGAGTCAGGTTCCAGATGTCCAACTCCTTGCCCATTTGTCTTGATCGTTGCATGCAAGTGAATTCAGGAGCTCCACGTTCTTTCCTCTTCTCTCCACTTCTCTTCTCGCTTTGGGTTGGTGTTGGGAGCTTGCACTCATCTTGTTTTGGATTGGGTTCCTTCTCTCTCATCTCCATCTGTAGCTTGGTAAGTGGGTTTTTCCCAACTCTTCTCTCTTCTTCTCCAATTGCACCTCTCATTCTCTGATTTCTGTGGTTTCATCTCATGCATGGTGTATCTCTTTGATTTGTCTTTGGTTTTAGTGGATTTGGAGCTTGTTTCAGAGGATTTGTCAGATTTGAGGCAAGTATAAGTACAAGCTTGATAACACCTATGGGTATTTTGTTTGATGGCTTGAATTCTTCTTATTCCTTGTCTAGCATGTTTTACAGCCACATTTTGTGAATTTGGAACCTCTGTAACTCATTTTGTTCAGCTTCTGTACCGAATTTCAGTTTCTGTAACTATCCCGAATTTGTGTTCTGTATTGTACAGCTAAGCCGTAAGTTTCTACGGCTCACATTCCAGAGCCTCGAAATTTCATTTTTGTTCTACGGCTAGGCTACGGCTAAGCCGTAAATTGTCCTACGGCTGAGCCGTAAGCTAGCCGTGACCCAAACCGTAACTCAGCCGTGAATTAAATCTCTGATCAGTCGAAACTTTTCCAATTCAGTGCTCCTACGGTATGGCTACGGCTAAGCCGTGAAATGCTACGGCCAAGCCGTGGATTGGGCTACGGCTAAGCCGTATACTGACTGTAGCTCAGCCGAAAGAGGCATCAGATCAGAGGTGAAAGATGACCAGTTTAGCTGTGTTTTGAATGGAACCATGGTTAAGCTGTAGTGCATAATACGTCGAGAGCGTAAGATGTCTCCGGCTCAACCATAGGTCCCTCATGGCTAAACCGTTAGGCATGGCAATTCTGAATTATAACTTAGGATAATGGTGAGACTTGTAGGGCTCAAATACAGGTTAATCACCCATGTAAACCGGCCCAATGGATTCCTTGGATCGCATGAAGAGTCTGTTAGGCTGTGACTTATTCATGTGAGCGTTGATCACTGTTAAGCACCTCCCCATGGGTGTTGGTTTAAGGGACTTCGATGCACATAAGGATTTCATTGCAACACTAGGATGGCAACGGTGCATCGAATAACTTAAAACTACATCAACATGCACGGTTAGTGGCAGTGAACAATTAGATTAGGGTTGGCTCGTAACGAACCTTGATTCCGTATTAATCTGAGATGCATTGCATATTGTGTATGATTTTGCCCCCTGTTCTGTTAATCTAAGTTTATGCATTCCGTAGTCATTTTTGTTTTCGTCCTGTATATCTGTTCTATGCTTCGTTCCGCACTATGCTTTGATCTATGCTGTGCTTTGGATTTATATCTATGCTCTGCTGGCTTTGTTTATCTCTGAGTTTGGGTATTCCCTGGTGGCTCTGCCCAGAGATTAAAACGTGAGGATAAGATCCGGTCCTTGTCATCGGTGAGTCCAAAGCGGATAATCTCCCTTCCTATGGATTTGATTTGATTGGTATTGGTCTGGCTCTACTCAGCCTCAGCCCTAGGATGCCCGACGGGGTTACCTTTGGCTTAGATCTCTGTATCTCTGTATAACTGCAGTGTTGCTTTGTGTTGGGACCCCGGAACCCAGGAACCGAGACCCGCTTGTACCTTTGGCCTGGACAGCGGTGTTCTCCTCCGCTCTGCTCTGCTCTCTATTGGAGAGAACATGGTTAACGTAGTAGCCACTTAGTCAGTATTTCTATGTTTGATTCAATATCATGTTTTACTTCTATGCACGATTGGCGTAGCTTTCTAATATGGAACTCTGAGATTACTATTCTGTACTTATTCACTTTGATACTATGCGTGTTTTATCCCTGTTACTTGTATTTGCTGGATCGTTGTATTCATTTGTGTTGTCTGTGGTGTTGCAGGCACAGATACCTTGCCCAGCTCCCCGGCGGTTGAGGAGGCTGCAGGGGCGAGTGTAGAGACACCCTCAGGTTTGGCAGAGTGGGCCTGACCATCTCTGCCGAGTGCGTTCATGCATACTTCCAGTGGCTTTTCATTTTGGGATTTTGAGAGATTGTATTTGGACTTTGGACTTGTATTCTGTGTATTTTGTATATATTGATTTTGGTGTGTATTCGGTTTATATCAGTGTATTTGTCTTTGTCGTTTCCGTTTCGTATTTACTTTGGCTTCCGCTTTTTCCTTTGTTGCTTGCTATGATATGTACAGCTTCCGCGTACGCTTAGTTCGCACGTGTGAGATCCCTTGTGTGCGTGCATCTGAACTGGGTTTGGATGCACGTGCACGGGAGTACGTGTGTCACCGGTTTAGCTTTTCGCTAACCCCGATTTCTGGGCTCGGGTCGTGACACTTGGATTGATGTACGGCTGTATCGTGGTTAATCTATGGTTGAGCAACGGGTTGGATATGGCTTAGCGGTAGTACCCCATGCAGCTTTGCCGTAGCTGGACCATAGAAAAAATACCCCCTTTTTACTACTCTTGGGACATCAAGCCGTAGCTTGACTTACGGTTAGGTCACGGCTAGCCTACGGCTCAGCCGTAGTACATTCTACGGCTTAGCCGCAGCTTGACCATCGTGTAAATTCCAATTAGGCGGCTCTTTGGAGTCCGAGCTGTGGAAACCTATGGCTTAGCCGTAAGGGTCGGGAATTCTGAAACTCCAGAAGTCTATGTATAGTTCAAGACTGGGAAAATTCCATTTATACTGAAACAAGAACATATGAAAGTGTATAAAAGGGCTGCGAAACACATGGAACCTGAAAGATAATAAAAATCATACAATCATTATTTACCAACATGTATTTACTCATAATTTGCTTATACTTGCCTTCACTTGAGTTTTTCTAGTTAATCTCTGTCCTTTGGCTTAAATTGAATGTCTATATGGAACCCTAGTAGCCATGCATGCAAGAAGGGAGAAACGATGAGTGCATGCAGTACATGAAGAGGACCCTAGACTCAAGGACTTTGTTAGAACCAAATTTTCACCTCAAACCACACAAAAGATGAATCAGTAAAACGGATGCAACAAGGATCCCTTTTTCTTTGCTTTGATAGCAAAAGAAGAAAATGAAAAGAAGAGAAGAACGAACATACGTAAGATAAAGAAGATGAGAGAAAGAGTAAGTCGGTGAATATATATATAAGACAAATATTTTATGGAGTTTATAAGAAAGTCCTTATACTTTTATTTAATTTTCAATACAAGTCAAATGAAGGTCTAACTGAATCAAATGACATCTAATGTGTTCAAGTCAATTACAAAAGTTAACGAGCTTAACAAGACAAACATGATGATGTCAATATAATACATGTATAACGTGAAATCAAGTATTCTAAAATTACGAAAAGAGCTTTCATCTACTTAGGTAAGGTCAAATCCAACCCAACTACCTAGCCATGACCTGAACTTGACCCAATAGGACCGAATTAAAAGAAATCCTCATTAATTAGTTCATAATCTCAATTAATTACTCGCTAATCAAACCTAAATTGGATCGGAGTGTTACGCTTTCAGCTTAGCCGTGGGTGACTTACAACTCAGCCGTGGGTAATTTACGGCTCAGCCATGTGCATCTTACGGCCTACTTGTAAATTGCACTACGGCCTAACCGTAGGTACCCAATTTTTCTTCCACAATTACGGTTGACCGTGAATTACTCTACAACTTGGCCGTATTTGATCTATGGCTGGGGTACGGTTTGGTTACAACTTAGCCGTAGCACCTTTCATGGCTTAATCGTGACTTAGCCGTAGAGGGGTTATCAAAATTTGTGCTCTCTAGATTTCTAGCTATAGAATACATACGGTTTAGCCGTAAGCTTCAGATTCACTGAAGCAAGTTCAGTTTGTTTCCTGCAATTTCATGCTTAGGGGCTGTAAAACACATTAAAATTGATAGATTTACACGAATCATGACATCCCAACATGCATTCAACCAAAATTTGCTTATACTTACATTCAATTAAGCTTTTGAAGTGATTAATCATTCCTTTGGCTCAATTTGGGTATCTTTAGATCTAATTACCATGCATGTCAAAAATTGATAAAAGAGATGAGTGTATGCAAGATAAATAAGAGTCCTCTAGACTCATTGAACCAAGAAGCCTGTAGAAGAAAGAAGTCCTACCTTAGATAATGGCTAGGGAGCTGTAGGGAGAGATTTGAGGCACTATCTACAGCTCTAACGAGGAAAGAAGCCAGAAGCGAGCTGTAATGATGGAGTGGTTGCTTAAGAGCCCACATGTAAGACCTTTTTTGTTCTTTTGATGCAGAACAGAAGAAGAAGAAGAAGAAGAAGAAGAGGCGGTGATAAATCGATAGAGAAAAGAACCGGAAGGAAACAGGGGCTTGGTAGTGCTCTTATATATATATATAGCATTTTTGAATTTACAATAAAGTCCTTTGTTTTATTTAATTTTCAATATAAGTCAAATGAGAGTCTAACTGAATCAAATGGCGCTTAATGCATTCGAGTTAAGTACGAAAGTTAATAAGCTCAACAAGACAAACGTGATGGTGTCATTATGATGCATGTATGACGTGAAATCATGAATCTTAAAATTTTGAAAAAGGGCTTTCATCTATTTAGGTAAGGTCAAACCCAACTCAATTACCTATCCATGACTTGAACTTGACCTACTGGACTCCACAAAACTAAAATAGACGTAGTTAAGAAAAAAACCACATTAATTAGTTAGTAATCCCAATAATTACTCGCTAATCAAGTTTAGCTTAGGTTGGAGGGTTACAGCTTTACTCATTGTTACCTGCAAAAGTCACAACTTGACTTTTTATCATGAAGTGCGTGAACAGTTGTGGCCTCATAACGTTAATTTTTAACTTCTACCCATAGAAAGCATTATTAAAAAGGTAATCACCGAACATACTTAAAAAGGCTTTTGGGCTTTTTTAAAGCAAAAAGCCCAAAAAGCCATATTCACAAGCTAAATCAAACACACCCTAAAACTAGAACACCTGCTAAATTGTAAAGTAGTATACAAATCCTTTCATGCTCTTTCTTATTTTGCCTTCACACTATTTACTCATGACAATAGGATTGGTTAAATGTGTGACCTACCCCACCCCAATCCAATTAAGCCTAAGTTAATTAATATGGCTTTCTTGAGGGGAGGTATAATTTTGTTGATATATGAGTTGATTTGGGGTAGTTTAGGTGTTGGGCAGCTTACTCATCCCACCCCATACGTAGTGGTGGAACCAGGTACATGCCTCATGCCATTAGACTTGAGTTCGCTTCAAAAACATAATGAAAATTCTGAGTCTATTTCCAAATACACATAGAAATCCTGTGATCACCCTAACATTCCAAAAAAAGAAAAAAAAGGGGGGGATTTACAAAAAAAATCCCACTAATCAATATAACCATAGTTCAAGACCCCAATTTTTTATATTATTGAAGGAAGACTCCTCTCCCAAATTTCATATTTATATCCCCAAATTGCCCATATTATATTAATGTCAACATTGCCCTAGAGTTTACATGTCGTATGGAAAGAAAAAGGTAAAAATCTGAAGCTCGTCTCCCATTCCAATGAAGTTTATGGAGATTGTCTCCCTCAATGATTGTTCACTCCTTCCTTTACCACCATCAATGTAGGTTTGTGCCAAATTGGGTTTCTCTTCTTCCTCTTATCTTATGCAAAATTTGTGCAACGGCAGGAAGGCAATGGGCGAACGACAGCTGCAATGACAACAAGCGGCACACTGAATCCTCTGATCTTTTTCGGCGGCGATTGAAGTTGCAATGGCTTGTGTCTAATGTCCCTCTCCTTGCATTAACCTGAAAACTCTCTTGTTTCTCTTTGGCAAAACCTACAACGATTCGAACAATGGGGCGGCCCTTTTCTTAAGTTCGGGTGAGGAATGGAACCAGACAAGGCCCTCTCTTTCCGATCGTCTTGTAGTGATGTTCATAACCAATTTCTAGATATGCAATTAGAAAGGCCCTCTGTAATCCGAACAAACAGAAACCTTTCTTTTTGTTTGATCTATGCAACCCGCAGAGATAAAAAAGCTGATCTCTTCCACTGTTTTCCTTCTGTACAAAAACTACAACCAGAACCCACTTCGATCTCTGCAACAATCCATTGATTCGGCCGATTCAAGCCCTCTACACTCTTGCCGAGCTCATAGATCAAGCATCGATGTCCAGATTGCTCTCAATCTGATCCTCTTCTTGCACGTAGATCCATGATCCAATCCGTGCAATTGGAATGCTCGAGCAAACTCCATTTGTGTAAAGACAAAGGTTCTTTGTTTGTAGGGCCTTTCTCAGTTACAGAAACCAGATCAAGTTCTTCATTTAAAAAAAAAGAAAAAAAAAGAAAGAAACTTGTCATCGCTTGAGAAGAGAAAGCCAATAGAAGGAAGAAGAAAAATCCTGTTCAGGGTCGGTTTTTGTTGTAGAAAGAAATCGAAGAAGATGACCTAGTATTTTAGGTTTCAAAATTGACCCAGTTCGGATCAATATTAGGTTTGACCATGTACCATATATAGCATTTTTTGCTGAAAGCAAAATATTATTTTCTATGATTTTCATTTGCTCCAAGTTGAAAGCCTTTTTTGGGATTTCTGAGGAAATCATATTCCTCATTAATCTGATCCACATTTTCCATGTCAAACTAGGAACTTTTATCACTCTGTTTCTGCTGTCAATAACAATAAATCTTTATGCATCAATATGCCTTTGTGAAATTTGGATTTTCTGATCATTTACTTTTAAATTTCCATTGACAACCATTGATTTCACAAGTAGGATGATGTATCAAGGTAAATTTTGAAATTTGGCATATCTGAACATGTATCAATTGTCTTTTAAAGGCATATTTGTTGTCTTTCGATATACTCAATTTCAATAGATTGCAATATCGTGGATGAACATGCACATACTCATTGCATTATGCATTTTGAACTTCTTGGAAATCAATAATCTTTCTTTAATACTTATGCGATGCTTACTGCTCCCAAGTTGGAAAAATGTATTTGATTTATGTGATTATTTATAAATTATGGCAGCCAATTTCAACTCAGTAAGAGCTGTGAGTGGGAATAATTTATTTTGAACTAGTTGTAGTTTTAGGGTAGGGGAGGGCATCCAATAGACTCTTGCGTTTTGCAGCTTTCAGTTTATTTCACCTATTTAATTTGGTGATTAATATGAAGCTTATATTAGTTGATTCAAGTTTCTCCATGTTTCTGTTGGAAATTTATACTAAAAGCATACTTTTATGTATTTTTCTTTGATTGATTTACTTATTAGTAAAGTTTGCTTTTTCCATCTTAATGAGAATTTGTATGGGTAAATAGTTGCATTATTATTTACTGTGCATAAGTGCGTCTTTTATTCTATAAAGTAGACAAGTTGGTGTGTAGAGTTCAGCTTATTCACGGAAGACTTATTTGTCGGTTCTTATAGAATATAAGTTATTGTTGTTCACAATCTAGATGAAGCTGGACACACCATCGGCACGATTGTAGCATGTTGTTTTAGTAGGCTTATCTTGGTTGTGGGAAACAATATAGTTTCGACTCGTTATGTTAGTACACTTTATGTGTATTGAACATGACCACTTTTGGGTTATTATCTTTATACTGACTATTTAAGATTATTAATATCCAAATAGTTATTATGAGAGCTTGTACTCTTAATCCTGATATAAATAATAGACACGTGCATTTAGTATTTGGTATTTTGATTTATAAAGGAGTGAGACATTTTGTGGGTCAATAATCTTAGTAAATTGGATGACTACACTACGTGTATGGTGAATATTAGTTTATTGACGGAATCTACGTCCCGTAATAGGGATTGATGATATCCCCTTGATGAAGCTACTAAGTTTTGATCATGTCAAACCCTGCAAGTGGACTTAGTGTCCAACATATCAAATAAGTTAAGTATAAGGTCTTAAGGAATTATAAAGGTATCGATTAAATATAAGCGTCAGTAATTATTTAATCGATAGATATCTGAAATCTTAACGTGGGGAGATTAATAAGCATTTAATAACAAGAAGCTCGAAATATTATTTTGAGAATAAGGACAGGAGTACAATTATAATTCTTTAGTGGACTGAATTGTAATTTATGGATCTAGGATTCTAATTTGGGTCGAATTAGGGTTTCCTATTTCTATAAGAAGCCTATTTCTTATTTCCTTCTTAAAGTCCATATTGTAGCCTATAAATATACGCTATTGCTCTCTAGAAAGAATATACAAGAGAAATCTCGTTTTTTGAGAGTAAGGAGAATTCGCAAAAGAGGCCAACACCCTGGTGCGAGTTCGAGCATAGAGGAATACAGTAGAAGATCTTGAGCTTTTCAGGTTGTTATTGTAAGGACCCGAACCCCCACTAATCTTAGTTACGTTAATTAATCTTGTTTTATATTGATTAAGACTTGTTGAGGGTTAATTCAGTGTGAATTATTGGGTTTGGACCCCACCTAGGTAGTTAAGGGCATTTTAGTAAATTTTTCTTATGCCTCTAGGTTAACCCGTCCATCTCCTTACGTGTGATTCATCGCGTTGATCATCTTTTGTGTTGAGCCCGAGTTGATCCGGACTCATCTTAAGCCAATTGGAGCCCTTCCGGACTAAACTGAAAATTCTAGAAACAAGTGGGCTAGTGTGCAACTTCAGGAAAAACATCTTTAAAAAGGGGAAACTAACGTGCACTCTCCTTCTTCCTCTCTCTTTTTCTTGGCTGGAATCTGGTCTGCTGGGTGTCTTCTTCTCACCTTGACTTCAATCAAGCATGGTGGGCCTTTGAGGGTGTGCATGCACAAGGGATGGCATCCACCCACGTTCTTCTTCCCCATTGACCATGTTCCATTACATTCTAGTGTAAAGTGATTTCTCCTCCAAGTTACAGCAATACAAGAGAACCCATTAGAGAACCCATTACAGTACTGGGAGCTTCCTCTGAGCATACAGCAAGAAGGATCTAGGAAGGCCTTAACACGGTAACAAGGCAAGTATTAAGTTATAGGTACTGCATGCATGGTTGAATGTGGATGATTTGAGTTAGTTCTTGCATTTCCAATTCCCAGCCACTTCAATGCTATTGTTTTAATTGATACAAATGAGGTGTGAATCAAGTAGGAATGAAGATATGGAGATGGGATACTCTCACTCTCAGGAGTACTTCAGTTGAGCTTCAGAATTCCCGTATAAGCTAGTGCTGTAGTGAGCTCGTACAGAAAAGTGCGCTACAGAACTGTCTTGAGATTTTCTGAAGCTTACGGCGAAGATACGGCTAAGCCGTGAGCTCTTACGGCTCAATGTCCAGAGAGCAGTAAAATGAGGTTTTGTACTACGGCTCACTTACGGCTAAGCCGTGAAATCCACTACGGCTAAGCCGTACCCAGCCCGTAGCCTAGCCGTAGGTCTTTCTACGGCGAACTTTCTAGAGAGCTCACAGAACCAGTTCCTTCTACGGCCTGCATACGGCTGCACCGTGAAATACCCTACGGCTAAGCCGTAACCTCCCCGTGACCCAGCCGTAGGCTTAGCACGGCTAAGCCGTAGGCCAATATACGGTTGAACCGTAACCCCACGGAAAAATCCGGATGACTGTGACCCCCTCTCGGCTAAGCCGTAACCCTGTATACGGCTAAGCCGTAAGAACCCAGTGAACGTAAGATGTTAGGAGTCTCGATGATGTCGTAGGGCTTTAGTCATGGTACCCTCCATACCTCCCCCTTTGGCCATTGGTAATTATACGTTGGAATGAATGAAGGATTCCCCAATGGTAAGTCATGGATGTTGGCATGAGAAGGGTGTTCCGTATACACAATGTAATACCCGGACGCGGTAACACAGCGACACCGAACATCTCATGTGTACCTCGTACTGAATGTCCTTGGGGAATTAGGAGACTGCTTCATCTAAATGCAATCATATCATATTGATACATAACACTACCTTTGACATGACTGTTATCGCATTCACTTCCTCTAACAAGCCCCGAGGCAATTCAGACCTGAGCTTCTAATGAGTGCGTGTCTGACAAGCCAGAGCTTCTATTGAGTGTGTGCTTGCTAGCCAAGGGTGTAGCGGAGGCTCGGGCCTGGTAGCCTATCTGCATGTGTTTCGTTTTCGTTGTTTCATGGTTATCTATTCCTTATATATGTTATGATTTGTATGATTGACTCCGAGTCGGCACCACTTGGCTTTTGCCCTTTTTGGGTATTATATGTCACCACTGCAGTAGGTTTACGGAGGGGTTGTCGACGCTCCTCGGGAAGCTAGCTTGATCCCCTAGCGACCCATACGTTATGTATGCTCCCTTTTGGGAGAATAGAGCATCGTGGTTGCCAATCAGTATGTATAACATTAAGTTTCACTCATGCATCATGTTTAGTGATTGTTCTTGCTAATGTATTTTTGTTATATTAATTCCTATGCTTAGTACTTGCTTAACCGTCGTGTTAACAGTGTTACCCTCGGTATTACAGATTCAGCACCCGCTCCCGACACGAATACTGACGCGGCCCCGGAAGATACCCCAACGGTACCTCGGGGTGTAGGTGAATGGATGGATGGCGACGTTTACTACTAGCCATCCTACGGAGAGCGTCTCTTCGGGGAATATTATGTTGAAGACTTGTGTATCACCTTAAGGACTGATTTTGGGAACGTATTTTTAAGGACTATAACACTATTGTATGTAATTATGCTTTAATAGACTATGAACTTTATGTGCTCTTGATGATTATTGAGTATTTCACAGGTTCTCGATTATGATAGTTTATGTTGTACGTGTGTCAGCTTACCTCACACGTTCCTGTGGAATCTCCCTTGTAGGAATTCGTGCAAAATTCTTTAGGGCACGGATTTCTACGGGATTACGTATCCACGCCCTGGGGGCCCACTCAAATCCCCAAATTCCCGGGATTGGGGCGTGACATACGTAAGTAATGGTATCAGAGCAGTTCCAAGAAGTCACTTAAAAGACTTAGCAACATTAGGAAGCGTGGTGAGGTTCCGATAGATCCGTTTAAGTGGGTTTCTATTATAATGATAATTATGGTATGACTGTAGTATGTATGTATGTGCATCTATTTAAACATATATGATTAATGACCATTGTGACTGCAGAACCATGGCGTCTGGATCCGGTACGAACAACAGCTCCGGTGATAATAACCGTAATAATATTGAGTTGGACGGCGCAGATCCTCCGCCACAACCTCCTCCTCAACCCACCTACAATACAGAGGAGCGGTTTATGATGTTAATGCATCAATTGGCGGCTAGTAACGCCAATCAGGCCCACCATGCTTAGGGTTTAGGGTTTAGGACCCTAAACCCTAAACCCTACGGCTGGGTCACGGGGAAGATACGGCTAAGCCGTGAGCTCTTACGGCTCAATGTCCAGAGAGCAGTAAAATGAGGTTTTGTACTACGGCTCACTTACGGCTAAGCCGTGAAATCCAGTACGGCTAAGCCGTACCCAGCCCGTAGCCTAGCCGTAGGTCTTTCTACGGCGAACTTTCTAGAGAGCTCACAGAACCAGTTCCTTCTACGGCCTGCATACGGCTGCACCGTGAAATACCCTACGGCTAAGCCGTAACCTCCCCGTGACCCAGCCGTAGGCTTAGCACGGCTAAGCCGTAGGCCAATATACGGTTGAACCGTAACCCCACGGAAAAATCCGGATGACTGTGACCCCCTCTCGGCTAAGCCGTAACCCTGTATACGGCTAAGCCGTAAGAACCCAGTGAACGTAAGATGTTAGGAGTCTCGATGATGTCGTAGGGCTTTAGTCATGGTACCCTCCATACCTCCCCCTTTGGCCATTGGTAATTATACGTTGGAATGAATGAAGGATTCCCCAATGGTAAGTCATGGATGTTGGCATGAGAAGGGTGTTCCGTATACACAATGTAATACCCGGACGCGGTAACACAGCGACACCGAACATCTCATGTGTACCTCGTACTGAATGTCCTTGGGGAATTAGGAGACTGCTTCATCTAAATGCAATCATATCATATTGATACATAACACTACCTTTGACATGACTGTTATCGCATTCACTTCCTCTAACAAGCCCCGAGGCAATTCAGACCTGAGCTTCTAATGAGTGCGTGTCTGACAAGCCAGAGCTTCTATTGAGTGTGTGCTTGCTAGCCAAGGGTGTAGCGGAGGCTCGGGCCTGGTAGCCTATCTGCATGTGTTTCGTTTTCGTTGTTTCATGGTTATCTATTCCTTATATATGTTATGATTTGTATGATTGACTCCGAGTCGGCACCACTTGGCTTTTGCCCTTTTTGGGTATTATATGTCACCACTGCAGTAGGTTTACGGAGGGGTTGTCGACGCTCCTCGGGAAGCTAGCTTGATCCCCTAGCGACCCATACGTTATGTATGCTCCCTTTTGGGAGAATAGAGCATCGTGGTTGCCAATCAGTATGTATAACATTAAGTTTCACTCATGCATCATGTTTAGTGATTGTTCTTGCTAATGTATTTTTGTTATATTAATTCCTATGCTTAGTACTTGCTTAACCGTCGTGTTAACAGTGTTACCCTCGGTATTGCAGATTCAGCACCCGCTCCCGACACGAATACTGACGCGGCCCCAGAAGATACCCCAACGGTACCTCGGGGTGTAGGTGAATGGATGGATGGCGACGTTTACTACTAGCCATCCTATGGAGAGCGTCTCTTCGGGGAATATTATGTTGAAGACTTGTGTATCACCTTAAGGACTGATTTTGGGAACGTATTTTTAAGGACTATAACACTATTGTATGTAATTATGCTTTAATAGACTATGAACTTTATGTGCTCTTGATGATTATTGAGTATTTCACAGGTTCTCGATTATGATAGTTTATGTTGTACGTGTGTCAGCTTACCTCACACGTTCCTGTGGAATCTCCCTTGTAGGAATTCGTGCAAAATTCTTTAGGGCACGGATTTCTACGGGATTACGTATCCACGCCCTGGGGGCCCACTCAAATCCCCAAATTCCCGGGATTGGGGCGTGACATACGTAAGTAATGGTATCAGAGCAGTTCCAAGAAGTCACTTAAAAGACTTAGCAACATTAGGAAGCGTGGTGAGGTTCCGATAGATCCGTTTAAGTGGGTTTCTATTATAATGATAATTATGGTATGACTGTAGTATGTATGTATGTGCATCTATTTAAACATATATGATTAATGACCATTGTGACTGCAGAACCATGGCGTCTGGATCCGGTACGAACAACAGCTCCGGTGATAATAACCGTAATAATATTGAGTTGGACGGCGCAGATCCTCCGCCACAACCTCCTCCTCAACCCACCTACAATACAGAGGAGCGGTTTATGATGTTAATGCATCAATTGGCGGCTAGTAACGCCAATCAGGCCGCCATGCAGTTGCAGATGGCCGCCATGTTGAACCGACAGGATCAGCCAGGAGATCCCAACTCCTTGTATGAGAAGTTTCGAAAAAGGGGAGCAACAGAGTTTACTGGACATGAGGATCCGTTACAAGCAGATGAATGGTTTGTCCACACGGAAAATGTTTTCGATACCTTGACTTGCACATCTAGACAGCAAGTGGTCCTCGCAGCATCCATGTTTAGAGACGTCGCGGATACATGGTGGAAGAGTATCCGGGACCACATGAGGACTATGCCGGACGCTACTGTTTGGGAAGCCTTTAAGAGGCAGTTTCGGAAGAAGTTCATCCCTGACCACGTTACTCGCAAAAAGAAGGCAGAGTTCCTTTCCCTGCAGCAGAACCTCATGACCGTTGCAGAATACGTGCATGTATTCAGTCAGCTTTCTCGGTTTGCTCTAGACTTAATTGATACTGAGGAAAAGAGGGTGGAAAGATTTCTGGAAGGGTTAAGGCCTGCTATCAAGGGACATGCCACTGCCTTTCAGCGTCCCGTTCAATATGACGATGCAGTGGCCAGGGCTTATGCAGCGGAAGAAATTGAGAAGAGCCTATTCTTGGGGGAGTCTAAGAAGAGTGCTCCACCTTCGGGGAAAGGTCAGCAGTACTCTAAGAAACAGAAGGGAGTTGCTGGCAGCACGTCCCGACCAGTTTGTGGTGCATGTGGGAAGGGCCACGAGACTAGTAAATGTTGGAGGGCTATGGGAGCCTGTTTTGGCTGTGGCTCCCTGGACCATCGCTTGTCCGAGTGCCCGAGAAGGAAGGAATTTAGCCAAGGCTATCAACAGCAGCAGTATCAGCAGCCCCCTCCTGCGCCTAACCGACAGCAACAGCAAGTGAGACAAGGCCAAGGGCAGACACGACAAGGCCAAGGGCAGACACGACAAGGCCAGGGACAACAGAGACAAGGACAGCAACACCGACCCCAAAGGCAAGGCCGCGCTTATGCATTGACACAAGAAGAGGCAGAAGCGGCAGAACATGCGGTTGTAGGTAAGGTTTCTGTTTGTGGTATTGAAGCTAAAGTGTTGTTTGATTCGGGATCTTCACACTCCTTCATCTCACCTCGGTTCTCTAGTAGGATACAGGAATCGCCAGCACAGTTGCCATATGTGCTGAGCGTTATCACTCCGGTTGGTAAACGGGTAACCTGTGATGACTACTACCCTGGTTGTCGAGTTCTCGTCGGAGAAGTTCTTCTCCCAGCGGAACTTATTGTGCTACCCATGCACGACTTCGATGTAATCCTAGGCATGGACTGGCTGACCAAATATATGGCCTGTTTGGATTGCTACCGTAAGACCGTCACCGTAAGGGTGAGTGAAGATGGTCCAAGTGCGGTGTTCCAAGGTGACAAGAAGAGTTCGAACACCAGATTGATTTCAGCACTTCGAACGGAACGATTGATACATAGTGGTTGTGAGGGCTATATTGCCTTCATCGTGGAAAAGAAATCACCTAAGAAGTTAGAAGAAATACCTGTGGTTTGCGAATTTTCGGACGTATTCCCGGATGAAGTACCCGGCCTTCCACCAATCAGAGAAGTGGATTTTACTATAGAGCTGGTAGCCGGTACCGCTCCCATATCTAAGGCCCCATATAGAATGGCCCCGGCAGAGCTACGTGAACTGAAACTGCAGTTACAAGAATTATTGGATAAAGGGTTTATTCGCCCTAGCACATCTCCTTGGGGAGCCCCAGTTTTATTTGTGAAGAAGAAGGATGGCACCCTTAGAATGTGTATTGATTACCGGCAGTTGAATCAGGTGACAATTAAAAATAAATATCCACTGCCTAGAATTGATGAATTGTTTGATCAGCTACAGGGCGCAACACATTTTTCGAAGATCGATCTTAGGTCTGGATATCATCAACTGCGAGTTAGGGACCAAGATGCATCAAAGACAGCTTTCAGGACGAGATATGGGCATTACGAATTCTTGGTTATGCCTTTTGGATTGACAAATGCCCCCGCAGTGTTTATGGCCTTAATGAACAAGATCTTCTCATCCTATCTTGATCAGTTCGTAGTAATTTTCATCGATGATGTTTTGGTGTACTCCAAGACCAAAGGCGAGCATGCGGAGCATCTGAGGACCTCTCTACAATTGCTAAGGGACCACCGACTGTATGCCAAACTGGACAAATGTGAATTTTGGCTGGAACAAGTTGCCTTTTTAGGGCATATAATTTCTAAGGATGGGCTGGCAGTAGATCCGGCTAAGATTGAGGCTATAACTACTTGGCAGAGTCCCAAAACCGTTGCAGAAATTAGAAGTTTTGTTGGCTTGGCCGGTTATTATAGAAGGTTCGTGAAGGACTTTTCCAAAATAGTCGCCCCTTTGACTAAGTTGACACGAAAGAACGAACCATTTGTGTGGTCCGCTGAGTGTGAGTCGAGTTTCCAACTGCTTAAGGAGAAGTTAACCTCAGCCCCGATCTTATCCCTGCCAGAAGGGAGTGGCGGATTTGTTATCTATACAGATGCTTCAGGGATTGGGCTAGGGTGTGTACTCATGCAGAATGGAAAAGTAATAGCATACGGATCTCGCCAATTGAAGGAACATGAGAAAAACTATGCCGTACATGACTTGGAATTGGCTGCAGTAATCTTCGCGCTGAAGATGTGGAGACATTACTTATATGGAGAGAAATTTGAAGTCCATAGTGATCACCGTAGTCTCCAGTATCTGTTTTCGCAGCATGATCTTAACATGAGACAGCGCAGGTGGTTGGAATTCATAAAGGATTATGACTTTCCGATTAGATACTTCCCTGGAAAAGGGAATGTAGTAGCTGATGCTTTAAGCAGGAAATCCACCACCGAGTTGGCAGCCTTGTGTGGTGAATGGTCCCTAGTGGAGGAATTCCGAGATCTGGACGCGGAAGTTGAATTCGTAGATGATAAGGTCATGTTAGTGGCTATGTCAGTCTTCGAACCCACCTTGATTCAGCAGATCAAGGAGAGACAGTTTGAAGACCCGGAGCTTGTCAAGATTCGTGATCATATTTCTGAGAAACCGGACTTCAGGATTGTAGATGGTGTGTTGTACTTCCGAGATCGGCTTTGTGTTCCAGGAGTTCAAAATCATAACCTAAAGAGGGCAATTATGACTGAAGCACACCATGCTCGGTATTCCATGCACCCAGGGAGTACAAAAATGTACCGGAATCTACATGGCAGGTTTTGGTGGAATAACATGAAGAGGGACATAGCGGGCTTTGTGGTCAAATGCCTTACCTGCCAACGAGTGAAGGCTGAGCACAGGAAGCCTCCCGGTTTGTTACACCCTCTACAGATCCCTAAATGGAAATGGGAGAATTTGACGATGGATTTTGTTTCCGGACTACCTCGAACAAGTAGACACCATGATGTAGTGTGGGTGATTGTCGACCGACTAACAAAATCAGCCCACTTTATTCCCATCAAGAAAGGGATGAAATTTCAGGAAATGGCCAAGATCTTCATTGATGAGGTTGTACGGCTACATGGTACCCCGGTCTCAATTGTATCCGACCGAGATAGTAGGTTCGTGTCCTCTTTTTGGCAGTCTTTCCAGACGTCTTTAGGCACCAAACTCAGTTTTAGCACGGCTTACCATCCTCAAACAGATGGGCAATCGGAACGAACGATACAGACCCTGGAAGATATGCTACGAGCTAGCGTAATGGATTTCGGAAAGGAGTGGGATGAGCACCTCTCCTTGTGCGAGTTTGCATATAATAACAGCTTTCACGCGAGCATCGGTATGGCCCCATTTGAAGCCTTGTACGGACGAAGGTGCCGTACGCCAGTTTGCTGGGAAGAAGTTGGGGTTAGGAGTTTCCATGGACCCACTCTGGTAGCGGATACAGCAGAGAAAGTACAAAAAGTACAAGATAGACTGAGAACTGCACGATCGCGCCAGAAGAGTTATGCAGATAACCGCCGCCGGCCCCTCGAGTTCCAAGTGGGGGACAGAGTTTTCCTAAAAGTTTCCCCAATGAAGGGTACTATCAGGTTTGGCCAGAAGGGTAAGCTTGCTCCTCGGTTCGTCGGGCCTTTTGAGATACAGAGTAGAGTGGGAGACTTAGCTTATCGGTTAGAGTTGCCACCCTCGCTTGCAGGAGTCCATAATGTGTTCCATGTGTCAATGCTCCGGAAATACCTCCCAGATCCGTCACATGTTCTTGAGTTGGATGATGTACAGGTACGGCCTAATGTGAGCTACGAAGAGAGACCCCTTCGTATCGTTGACACTAAGGAACAGGTGCTGCGTACACGAACGATCAAATGGGTCAAGGTGTTATGGAATCACCATGGACAGGAAGAGGCCACTTGGGAACTTGAAGATCAAATCCGGGCTAAATATCCAGAGCTACTACCTAAGGTACGTGCATTCGGAGGACCGAATGATCTTAAGTGGGGGAGGATGTAAGGACCCGAACCCCCACTAATCTTAGTTACGTTAATTAATCTTGTGATGTAAGGACCCGAACCCCCACTAATCTTAGTTACGTTAATTAATCTTGTTTTATATTGATTAAGACTTGTTGAGGGTTAATTCAGTGTGAATTATTGGGTTTGGACCCCACCTAGGTAGTTAAGGGCATTTTAGTAAATTTTTCTTATGCCTCTAGGTTAACCCGTCCATCTCCTTACGTGTGATTCATCGCGTTGATCATCTTTTGTGTTGAGCCCGAGTTGATCCGGACTCATCTTAAGCCAATTGGAGCCCTTCCGGACTAAACTGAAAATTCTAGAAACAAGTGGGCTAGTGTGCAACTTCAGGAAAAACATCTTTAAAAAGGGGAAACTAACGTGCACTCTCCTTCTTCCTCTCTCTTTTTCTTGGCTGGAATCTGGTCTGCTGGGTGTCTTCTTCTCACCTTGACTTCAATCAAGCATGGTGGGCCTTTGAGGGTGTGCATGCACAAGGGATGGCATCCACCCACGTTCTTCTTCCCCATTGACCATGTTCCATTACATTCTAGTGTAAAGTGATTTCTCCTCCAAGTTACAGCAATACAAGAGAACCCATTAGAGAACCCATTACAGTACTGGGAGCTTCCTCTGAGCATACAGCAAGAAGGATCTAGGAAGGCCTTAACACGGTAACAAGGCAAGTATTAAGTTATAGGTACTGCATGCATGGTTGAATGTGGATGATTTGAGTTAGTTCTTGCATTTCCAATTCCCAGCCACTTCAATGCTATTGTTTTAATTGATACAAATGAGGTGTGAATCAAGTAGGAATGAAGATATGGAGATGGGATACTCTCACTCTCAGGAGTACTTCAGTTGAGCTTCAGAATTCCCGTATAAGCTAGTGCTGTAGTGAGCTCGTACAGAAAAGTGCGCTACAGAACTGTCTTGAGATTTTCTGAAGCTTACGGCGAAGATACGGCTAAGCCGTGAGCTCTTACGGCTCAATGTCCAGAGAGCAGTAAAATGAGGTTTTGTACTACGGCTCACTTACGGCTAAGCCGTGAAATCCACTACGGCTAAGCCGTACCCAGCCCGTAGCCTAGCCGTAGGTCTTTCTACGGCGAACTTTCTAGAGAGCTCACAGAACCAGTTCCTTCTACGGCCTGCATACGGCTGCACCGTGAAATACCCTACGGCTAAGCCGTAACCTCCCCGTGACCCAGCCGTAGGCTTAGCACGGCTAAGCCGTAGGCCAATATACGGTTGAACCGTAACCCCACGGAAAAATCCGGATGACTGTGACCCCCTCTCGGCTAAGCCGTAACCCTGTATACGGCTAAGCCGTAAGAACCCAGTGAACGTAAGATGTTAGGAGTCTCGATGATGTCGTAGGGCTTTAGTCATGGTACCCTCCATACCTCCCCCTTTGGCCATTGGTAATTATACGTTGGAATGAATGAAGGATTCCCCAATGGTAAGTCATGGATGTTGGCATGAGAAGGGTGTTCCGTATACACAATGTAATACCCGGACGCGGTAACACAGCGACACCGAACATCTCATGTGTACCTCGTACTGAATGTCCTTGGGGAATTAGGAGACTGCTTCATCTAAATGCAATCATATCATATTGATACATAACACTACCTTTGACATGACTGTTATCGCATTCACTTCCTCTAACAAGCCCCGAGGCAATTCAGACCTGAGCTTCTAATGAGTGCGTGTCTGACAAGCCAGAGCTTCTATTGAGTGTGTGCTTGCTAGCCAAGGGTGTAGCGGAGGCTCGGGCCTGGTAGCCTATCTGCATGTGTTTCGTTTTCGTTGTTTCATGGTTATCTATTCCTTATATATGTTATGATTTGTATGATTGACTCCGAGTCGGCACCACTTGGCTTTTGCCCTTTTTGGGTATTATATGTCACCACTGCAATAGGTTTACGGAGGGGTTGTCGACGCTCCTCGGGAAGCTAGCTTGATCCCCTAGCGACCCATACGTTATGTATGCTCCCTTTTGGGAGAATAGAGCATCGTGGTTGCCAATCAGTATGTATAACATTAAGTTTCACTCATGCATCATGTTTAGTGATTGTTCTTGCTAATGTATTTTTGTTATATTAATTCCTATGCTTAGTACTTGCTTAACCGTCGTGTTAACAGTGTTACCCTCGGTATTGCAGATTCAGCACCCGCTCCCGACACGAATACTGACGCGGCCCCGGAAGATACCCCAACGGTACCTCGGGGTGTAGGTGAATGGATGGATGGCGACGTTTACTACTAGCCATCCTACGGAGAGCGTCTCTTCGGGGAATATTATGTTGAAGACTTGTGTATCACCTTAAGGACTGATTTTGGGAACGTATTTTTAAGGACTATAACACTATTGTATGTAATTATGCTTTAATAGACTATGAACTTTATGTGCTCTTGATGATTATTGAGTATTTCACAGGTTCTCGATTATGATAGTTTATGTTGTACGTGTGTCAGCTTACCTCACACGTTCCTGTGGAATCTCCCTTGTAGGAATTCGTGCAAAATTCTTTAGGGCACGGATTTCTACGGGATTACGTATCCACGCCCTGGGGGCCCACTCAAATCCCCAAATTCCCGGGATTGGGGCGTGACATACGTAAGTAATGGTATCAGAGCAGTTCCAAGAAGTCACTTAAAAGACTTAGCAACATTAGGAAGCGTGGTGAGGTTCCGATAGATCCGTTTAAGTGGGTTTCTATTATAATGATAATTATGGTATGACTGTAGTATGTATGTATGTGCATCTATTTAAACATATATGATTAATGACCATTGTGACTGCAGAACCATGGCGTCTGGATCCGGTACGAACAACAGCTCCGGTGATAATAACCGTAATAATATTGAGTTGGACGGCGCAGATCCTCCGCCACAACCTCCTCCTCAACCCACCTACAATACAGAGGAGCGGTTTATGATGTTAATGCATCAATTGGCGGCTAGTAACGCCAATCAGGCCGCCATGCAGTTGCAGATGGCCGCCATGTTGAACCGACAGGATCAGCCAGGAGATCCCAACTCCTTGTATGAGAAGTTTCGAAAAAGGGGAGCAACAGAGTTTACTGGACATGAGGATCCGTTACAAGCAGATGAATGGTTTGTCCACACGGAAAATGTTTTCGATACCTTGACTTGCACATCTAGACAGCAAGTGGTCCTCGCAGCATCCATGTTTAGAGACGTCGCGGATACATGGTGGAAGAGTATCCGGGACCACATGAGGACTATGCCGGACGCTACTGTTTGGGAAGCCTTTAAGAGGCAGTTTCGGAAGAAGTTCATCCCTGACCACGTTACTCGCAAAAAGAAGGCAGAGTTCCTTTCCCTGCAGCAGAACCTCATGACCGTTGCAGAATACGTGCATGTATTCAGTCAGCTTTCTCGGTTTGCTCTAGACTTAATTGATACTGAGGAAAAGAGGGTGGAAAGATTTCTGGAAGGGTTAAGGCCTGCTATCAAGGGACATGCCACTGCCTTTCAGCGTCCCGTTCAATATGACGATGCAGTGGCCAGGGCTTATGCAGCGGAAGAAATTGAGAAGAGCCTATTCTTGGGGGAGTCTAAGAAGAGTGCTCCACCTTCGGGGAAAGGTCAGCAGTACTCTAAGAAACAGAAGGGAGTTGCTGGCAGCACGTCCCGACCAGTTTGTGGTGCATGTGGGAAGGGCCACGAGACTAGTAAATGTTGGAGGGCTATGGGAGCCTGTTTTGGCTGTGGCTCCCTGGACCATCGCTTGTCCGAGTGCCCGAGAAGGAAGGAATTTAGCCAAGGCTATCAACAGCAGCAGTATCAGCAGCCCCCTCCTGCGCCTAACCGACAGCAACAGCAAGTGAGACAAGGCCAAGGGCAGACACGACAAGGCCAAGGGCAGACACGACAAGGCCAGGGACAACAGAGACAAGGACAGCAACACCGACCCCAAAGGCAAGGCCGCGCTTATGCATTGACACAAGAAGAGGCAGAAGCGGCAGAACATGCGGTTGTAGGTAAGGTTTCTGTTTGTGGTATTGAAGCTAAAGTGTTGTTTGATTCGGGATCTTCACACTCCTTCATCTCACCTCGGTTCTCTAGTAGGATACAGGAATCGCCAGCACAGTTGCCATATGTGCTGAGCGTTATCACTCCGGTTGGTAAACGGGTAACCTGTGATGACTACTACCCTGGTTGTCGAGTTCTCGTCGGAGAAGTTCTTCTCCCAGCGGAACTTATTGTGCTACCCATGCACGACTTCGATGTAATCCTAGGCATGGACTGGCTGACCAAATATATGGCCTGTTTGGATTGCTACCGTAAGACCGTCACCGTAAGGGTGAGTGAAGATGGTCCAAGTGCGGTGTTCCAAGGTGACAAGAAGAGTTCGAACACCAGATTGATTTCAGCACTTCGAACGGAACGATTGATACATAGTGGTTGTGAGGGCTATATTGCCTTCATCGTGGAAAAGAAATCACCTAAGAAGTTAGAAGAAATACCTGTGGTTTGCGAATTTTCGGACGTATTCCCGGATGAAGTACCCGGCCTTCCACCAATCAGAGAAGTGGATTTTACTATAGAGCTGGTAGCCGGTACCGCTCCCATATCTAAGGCCCCATATAGAATGGCCCCGGCAGAGCTACGTGAACTGAAACTGCAGTTACAAGAATTATTGGATAAAGGGTTTATTCGCCCTAGCACATCTCCTTGGGGAGCCCCAGTTTTATTTGTGAAGAAGAAGGATGGCACCCTTAGAATGTGTATTGATTACCGGCAGTTGAATCAGGTGACAATTAAAAATAAATATCCACTGCCTAGAATTGATGAATTGTTTGATCAGCTACAGGGCGCAACACATTTTTCGAAGATCGATCTTAGGTCTGGATATCATCAACTGCGAGTTAGGGACCAAGATGCATCAAAGACAGCTTTCAGGACGAGATATGGGCATTACGAATTCTTGGTTATGCCTTTTGGATTGACAAATGCCCCCGCAGTGTTTATGGCCTTAATGAACAAGATCTTCTCATCCTATCTTGATCAGTTCGTAGTAATTTTCATCGATGATGTTTTGGTGTACTCCAAGACCAAAGGCGAGCATGCGGAGCATCTGAGGACCTCTCTACAATTGCTAAGGGACCACCGACTGTATGCCAAACTGGACAAATGTGAATTTTGGCTGGAACAAGTTGCCTTTTTAGGGCATATAATTTCTAAGGATGGGCTGGCAGTAGATCCGGCTAAGATTGAGGCTATAACTACTTGGCAGAGTCCCAAAACCGTTGCAGAAATTAGAAGTTTTGTTGGCTTGGCCGGTTATTATAGAAGGTTCGTGAAGGACTTTTCCAAAATAGTCGCCCCTTTGACTAAGTTGACACGAAAGAACGAACCATTTGTGTGGTCCGCTGAGTGTGAGTCGAGTTTCCAACTGCTTAAGGAGAAGTTAACCTCAGCCCCGATCTTATCCCTGCCAGAAGGGAGTGGCGGATTTGTTATCTATACAGATGCTTCAGGGATTGGGCTAGGGTGTGTACTCATGCAGAATGGAAAAGTAATAGCATACGGATCTCGCCAATTGAAGGAACATGAGAAAAACTATGCCGTACATGACTTGGAATTGGCTGCAGTAATCTTCGCGCTGAAGATGTGGAGACATTACTTATATGGAGAGAAATTTGAAGTCCATAGTGATCACCGTAGTCTCCAGTATCTGTTTTCGCAGCATGATCTTAACATGAGACAGCGCAGGTGGTTGGAATTCATAAAGGATTATGACTTTCCGATTAGATACTTCCCTGGAAAAGGGAATGTAGTAGCTGATGCTTTAAGCAGGAAATCCACCACCGAGTTGGCAGCCTTGTGTGGTGAATGGTCCCTAGTGGAGGAATTCCGAGATCTGGACGCGGAAGTTGAATTCGTAGATGATAAGGTCATGTTAGTGGCTATGTCAGTCTTCGAACCCACCTTGATTCAGCAGATCAAGGAGAGACAGTTTGAAGACCCGGAGCTTGTCAAGATTCGTGATCATATTTCTGAGAAACCGGACTTCAGGATTGTAGATGGTGTGTTGTACTTCCGAGATCGGCTTTGTGTTCCAGGAGTTCAAAATCATAACCTAAAGAGGGCAATTATGACTGAAGCACACCATGCTCGGTATTCCATGCACCCAGGGAGTACAAAAATGTACCGGAATCTACATGGCAGGTTTTGGTGGAATAACATGAAGAGGGACATAGCGGGCTTTGTGGTCAAATGCCTTACCTGCCAACGAGTGAAGGCTGAGCACAGGAAGCCTCCCGGTTTGTTACACCCTCTACAGATCCCTAAATGGAAATGGGAGAATTTGACGATGGATTTTGTTTCCGGACTACCTCGAACAAGTAGACACCATGATGTAGTGTGGGTGATTGTCGACCGACTAACAAAATCAGCCCACTTTATTCCCATCAAGAAAGGGATGAAATTTCAGGAAATGGCCAAGATCTTCATTGATGAGGTTGTACGGCTACATGGTACCCCGGTCTCAATTGTATCCGACCGAGATAGTAGGTTCGTGTCCTCTTTTTGGCAGTCTTTCCAGACGTCTTTAGGCACCAAACTCAGTTTTAGCACGGCTTACCATCCTCAAACAGATGGGCAATCGGAACGAACGATACAGACCCTGGAAGATATGCTACGAGCTAGCGTAATGGATTTCGGAAAGGAGTGGGATGAGCACCTCTCCTTGTGCGAGTTTGCATATAATAACAGCTTTCACGCGAGCATCGGTATGGCCCCATTTGAAGCCTTGTACGGACGAAGGTGCCGTACGCCAGTTTGCTGGGAAGAAGTTGGGGTTAGGAGTTTCCATGGACCCACTCTGGTAGCGGATACAGCAGAGAAAGTACAAAAAGTACAAGATAGACTGAGAACTGCACGATCGCGCCAGAAGAGTTATGCAGATAACCGCCGCCGGCCCCTCGAGTTCCAAGTGGGGGACAGAGTTTTCCTAAAAGTTTCCCCAATGAAGGGTACTATCAGGTTTGGCCAGAAGGGTAAGCTTGCTCCTCGGTTCGTCGGGCCTTTTGAGATACAGAGTAGAGTGGGAGACTTAGCTTATCGGTTAGAGTTGCCACCCTCGCTTGCAGGAGTCCATAATGTGTTCCATGTGTCAATGCTCCGGAAATACCTCCCAGATCCGTCACATGTTCTTGAGTTGGATGATGTACAGGTACGGCCTAATGTGAGCTACGAAGAGAGACCCCTTCGTATCGTTGACACTAAGGAACAGGTGCTGCGTACACGAACGATCAAATGGGTCAAGGTGTTATGGAATCACCATGGACAGGAAGAGGCCACTTGGGAACTTGAAGATCAAATCCGGGCTAAATATCCAGAGCTACTACCTAAGGTACGTGCATTCGGAGGACCGAATGATCTTAAGT
Organism: Sextonia rubra; assembly: GCA_037013555.1. Taxonomy (NCBI): domain Eukaryota; kingdom Viridiplantae; phylum Streptophyta; class Magnoliopsida; order Laurales; family Lauraceae; genus Sextonia; species Sextonia rubra. Next base: position 6,947,263 of record JASUAD010000007.1, on the reverse strand, counting down.
GGGGGAGGATGTAAGGACCCGAACCCCCACTAATCTTAGTTACGTTAATTAATCTTGTGATGTAAGGACCCGAACCCCCACTAATCTTAGTTACGTTAATTAATCTTGTTTTATATTGATTAAGACTTGTTGAGGGTTAATTCAGTGTGAATTATTGGGTTTGGACCCCACCTAGGTAGTTAAGGGCATTTTAGTAAATTTTTCTTATGCCTCTAGGTTAACCCGTCCATCTCCTTACGTGTGATTCATCGCGTTGATCATCTTTTGTGTTGAGCCCGAGTTGATCCGGACTCATCTTAAGCCAATTGGAGCCCTTCCGGACTAAACTGAAAATTCTAGAAACAAGTGGGCTAGTGTGCAACTTCAGGAAAAACATCTTTAAAAAGGGGAAACTAACGTGCACTCTCCTTCTTCCTCTCTCTTTTTCTTGGCTGGAATCTGGTCTGCTGGGTGTCTTCTTCTCACCTTGACTTCAATCAAGCATGGTGGGCCTTTGAGGGTGTGCATGCACAAGGGATGGCATCCACCCACGTTCTTCTTCCCCATTGACCATGTTCCATTACATTCTAGTGTAAAGTGATTTCTCCTCCAAGTTACAGCAATACAAGAGAACCCATTAGAGAACCCATTACAGTACTGGGAGCTTCCTCTGAGCATACAGCAAGAAGGATCTAGGAAGGCCTTAACACGGTAACAAGGCAAGTATTAAGTTATAGGTACTGCATGCATGGTTGAATGTGGATGATTTGAGTTAGTTCTTGCATTTCCAATTCCCAGCCACTTCAATGCTATTGTTTTAATTGATACAAATGAGGTGTGAATCAAGTAGGAATGAAGATATGGAGATGGGATACTCTCACTCTCAGGAGTACTTCAGTTGAGCTTCAGAATTCCCGTATAAGCTAGTGCTGTAGTGAGCTCGTACAGAAAAGTGCGCTACAGAACTGTCTTGAGATTTTCTGAAGCTTACGGCGAAGATACGGCTAAGCCGTGAGCTCTTACGGCTCAATGTCCAGAGAGCAGTAAAATGAGGTTTTGTACTACGGCTCACTTACGGCTAAGCCGTGAAATCCACTACGGCTAAGCCGTACCCAGCCCGTAGCCTAGCCGTAGGTCTTTCTACGGCGAACTTTCTAGAGAGCTCACAGAACCAGTTCCTTCTACGGCCTGCATACGGCTGCACCGTGAAATACCCTACGGCTAAGCCGTAACCTCCCCGTGACCCAGCCGTAGGCTTAGCACGGCTAAGCCGTAGGCCAATATACGGTTGAACCGTAACCCCACGGAAAAATCCGGATGACTGTGACCCCCTCTCGGCTAAGCCGTAACCCTGTATACGGCTAAGCCGTAAGAACCCAGTGAACGTAAGATGTTAGGAGTCTCGATGATGTCGTAGGGCTTTAGTCATGGTACCCTCCATACCTCCCCCTTTGGCCATTGGTAATTATACGTTGGAATGAATGAAGGATTCCCCAATGGTAAGTCATGGATGTTGGCATGAGAAGGGTGTTCCGTATACACAATGTAATACCCGGACGCGGTAACACAGCGACACCGAACATCTCATGTGTACCTCGTACTGAATGTCCTTGGGGAATTAGGAGACTGCTTCATCTAAATGCAATCATATCATATTGATACATAACACTACCTTTGACATGACTGTTATCGCATTCACTTCCTCTAACAAGCCCCGAGGCAATTCAGACCTGAGCTTCTAATGAGTGCGTGTCTGACAAGCCAGAGCTTCTATTGAGTGTGTGCTTGCTAGCCAAGGGTGTAGCGGAGGCTCGGGCCTGGTAGCCTATCTGCATGTGTTTCGTTTTCGTTGTTTCATGGTTATCTATTCCTTATATATGTTATGATTTGTATGATTGACTCCGAGTCGGCACCACTTGGCTTTTGCCCTTTTTGGGTATTATATGTCACCACTGCAGTAGGTTTACGGAGGGGTTGTCGACGCTCCTCGGGAAGCTAGCTTGATCCCCTAGCGACCCATACGTTATGTATGCTCCCTTTTGGGAGAATAGAGCATCGTGGTTGCCAATCAGTATGTATAACATTAAGTTTCACTCATGCATCATGTTTAGTGATTGTTCTTGCTAATGTATTTTTGTTATATTAATTCCTATGCTTAGTACTTGCTTAACCGTCGTGTTAACAGTGTTACCCTCGGTATTGCAGATTCAGCACCCGCTCCCGACACGAATACTGACGCGGCCCCAGAAGATACCCCAACGGTACCTCGGGGTGTAGGTGAATGGATGGATGGCGACGTTTACTACTAGCCATCCTACGGAGAGCGTCTCTTCGGGGAATATTATGTTGAAGACTTGTGTATCACCTTAAGGACTGATTTTGGGAACGTATTTTTAAGGACTATAACACTATTGTATGTAATTATGCTTTAATAGACTATGAACTTTATGTGCTCTTGATGATTATTGAGTATTTCACAGGTTCTCGATTATGATAGTTTATGTTGTACGTGTGTCAGCTTACCTCACACGTTCCTGTGGAATCTCCCTTGTAGGAATTCGTGCAAAATTCTTTAGGGCACGGATTTCTACGGGATTACGTATCCACGCCCTGGGGGCCCACTCAAATCCCCAAATTCCCGGGATTGGGGCGTGACATACGTAAGTAATGGTATCAGAGCAGTTCCAAGAAGTCACTTAAAAGACTTAGCAACATTAGGAAGCGTGGTGAGGTTCCGATAGATCCGTTTAAGTGGGTTTCTATTATAATGATAATTATGGTATGACTGTAGTATGTATGTATGTGCATCTATTTAAACATATATGATTAATGACCATTGTGACTGCAGAACCATGGCGTCTGGATCCGGTACGAACAACAGCTCCGGTGATAATAACCGTAATAATATTGAGTTGGACGGCGCAGATCCTCCGCCACAACCTCCTCCTCAACCCACCTACAATACAGAGGAGCGGTTTATGATGTTAATGCATCAATTGGCGGCTAGTAACGCCAATCAGGCCGCCATGCAGTTGCAGATGGCCGCCATGTTGAACCGACAGGATCAGCCAGGAGATCCCAACTCCTTGTATGAGAAGTTTCGAAAAAGGGGAGCAACAGAGTTTACTGGACATGAGGATCCGTTACAAGCAGATGAATGGTTTGTCCACACGGAAAATGTTTTCGATACCTTGACTTGCACATCTAGACAGCAAGTGGTCCTCGCAGCATCCATGTTTAGAGACGTCGCGGATACATGGTGGAAGAGTATCCGGGACCACATGAGGACTATGCCGGACGCTACTGTTTGGGAAGCCTTTAAGAGGCAGTTTCGGAAGAAGTTCATCCCTGACCACGTTACTCGCAAAAAGAAGGCAGAGTTCCTTTCCCTGCAGCAGAACCTCATGACCGTTGCAGAATACGTGCATGTATTCAGTCAGCTTTCTCGGTTTGCTCTAGACTTAATTGATACTGAGGAAAAGAGGGTGGAAAGATTTCTGGAAGGGTTAAGGCCTGCTATCAAGGGACATGCCACTGCCTTTCAGCGTCCCGTTCAATATGACGATGCAGTGGCCAGGGCTTATGCAGCGGAAGAAATTGAGAAGAGCCTATTCTTGGGGGAGTCTAAGAAGAGTGCTCCACCTTCGGGGAAAGGTCAGCAGTACTCTAAGAAACAGAAGGGAGTTGCTGGCAGCACGTCCCGACCAGTTTGTGGTGCATGTGGGAAGGGCCACGAGACTAGTAAATGTTGGAGGGCTATGGGAGCCTGTTTTGGCTGTGGCTCCCTGGACCATCGCTTGTCCGAGTGCCCGAGAAGGAAGGAATTTAGCCAAGGCTATCAACAGCAGCAGTATCAGCAGCCCCCTCCTGCGCCTAACCGACAGCAACAGCAAGTGAGACAAGGCCAAGGGCAGACACGACAAGGCCAAGGGCAGACACGACAAGGCCAGGGACAACAGAGACAAGGACAGCAACACCGACCCCAAAGGCAAGGCCGCGCTTATGCATTGACACAAGAAGAGGCAGAAGCGGCAGAACATGCGGTTGTAGGTAAGGTTTCTGTTTGTGGTATTGAAGCTAAAGTGTTGTTTGATTCGGGATCTTCACACTCCTTCATCTCACCTCGGTTCTCTAGTAGGATACAGGAATCGCCAGCACAGTTGCCATATGTGCTGAGCGTTATCACTCCGGTTGGTAAACGGGTAACCTGTGATGACTACTACCCTGGTTGTCGAGTTCTCGTCGGAGAAGTTCTTCTCCCAGCGGAACTTATTGTGCTACCCATGCACGACTTCGATGTAATCCTAGGCATGGACTGGCTGACCAAATATATGGCCTGTTTGGATTGCTACCGTAAGACCGTCACCGTAAGGGTGAGTGAAGATGGTCCAAGTGCGGTGTTCCAAGGTGACAAGAAGAGTTCGAACACCAGATTGATTTCAGCACTTCGAACGGAACGATTGATACATAGTGGTTGTGAGGGCTATATTGCCTTCATCGTGGAAAAGAAATCACCTAAGAAGTTAGAAGAAATACCTGTGGTTTGCGAATTTTCGGACGTATTCCCGGATGAAGTACCCGGCCTTCCACCAATCAGAGAAGTGGATTTTACTATAGAGCTGGTAGCCGGTACCGCTCCCATATCTAAGGCCCCATATAGAATGGCCCCGGCAGAGCTACGTGAACTGAAACTGCAGTTACAAGAATTATTGGATAAAGGGTTTATTCGCCCTAGCACATCTCCTTGGGGAGCCCCAGTTTTATTTGTGAAGAAGAAGGATGGCACCCTTAGAATGTGTATTGATTACCGGCAGTTGAATCAGGTGACAATTAAAAATAAATATCCACTGCCTAGAATTGATGAATTGTTTGATCAGCTACAGGGCGCAACACATTTTTCGAAGATCGATCTTAGGTCTGGATATCATCAACTGCGAGTTAGGGACCAAGATGCATCAAAGACAGCTTTCAGGACGAGATATGGGCATTACGAATTCTTGGTTATGCCTTTTGGATTGACAAATGCCCCCGCAGTGTTTATGGCCTTAATGAACAAGATCTTCTCATCCTATCTTGATCAGTTCGTAGTAATTTTCATCGATGATGTTTTGGTGTACTCCAAGACCAAAGGCGAGCATGCGGAGCATCTGAGGACCTCTCTACAATTGCTAAGGGACCACCGACTGTATGCCAAACTGGACAAATGTGAATTTTGGCTGGAACAAGTTGCCTTTTTAGGGCATATAATTTCTAAGGATGGGCTGGCAGTAGATCCGGCTAAGATTGAGGCTATAACTACTTGGCAGAGTCCCAAAACCGTTGCAGAAATTAGAAGTTTTGTTGGCTTGGCCGGTTATTATAGAAGGTTCGTGAAGGACTTTTCCAAAATAGTCGCCCCTTTGACTAAGTTGACACGAAAGAACGAACCATTTGTGTGGTCCGCTGAGTGTGAGTCGAGTTTCCAACTGCTTAAGGAGAAGTTAACCTCAGCCCCGATCTTATCCCTGCCAGAAGGGAGTGGCGGATTTGTTATCTATACAGATGCTTCAGGGATTGGGCTAGGGTGTGTACTCATGCAGAATGGAAAAGTAATAGCATACGGATCTCGCCAATTGAAGGAACATGAGAAAAACTATGCCGTACATGACTTGGAATTGGCTGCAGTAATCTTCGCGCTGAAGATGTGGAGACATTACTTATATGGAGAGAAATTTGAAGTCCATAGTGATCACCGTAGTCTCCAGTATCTGTTTTCGCAGCATGATCTTAACATGAGACAGCGCAGGTGGTTGGAATTCATAAAGGATTATGACTTTCCGATTAGATACTTCCCTGGAAAAGGGAATGTAGTAGCTGATGCTTTAAGCAGGAAATCCACCACCGAGTTGGCAGCCTTGTGTGGTGAATGGTCCCTAGTGGAGGAATTCCGAGATCTGGACGCGGAAGTTGAATTCGTAGATGATAAGGTCATGTTAGTGGCTATGTCAGTCTTCGAACCCACCTTGATTCAGCAGATCAAGGAGAGACAGTTTGAAGACCCGGAGCTTGTCAAGATTCGTGATCATATTTCTGAGAAACCGGACTTCAGGATTGTAGATGGTGTGTTGTACTTCCGAGATCGGCTTTGTGTTCCAGGAGTTCAAAATCATAACCTAAAGAGGGCAATTATGACTGAAGCACACCATGCTCGGTATTCCATGCACCCAGGGAGTACAAAAATGTACCGGAATCTACATGGCAGGTTTTGGTGGAATAACATGAAGAGGGACATAGCGGGCTTTGTGGTCAAATGCCTTACCTGCCAACGAGTGAAGGCTGAGCACAGGAAGCCTCCCGGTTTGTTACACCCTCTACAGATCCCTAAATGGAAATGGGAGAATTTGACGATGGATTTTGTTTCCGGACTACCTCGAACAAGTAGACACCATGATGTAGTGTGGGTGATTGTCGACCGACTAACAAAATCAGCCCACTTTATTCCCATCAAGAAAGGGATGAAATTTCAGGAAATGGCCAAGATCTTCATTGATGAGGTTGTACGGCTACATGGTACCCCGGTCTCAATTGTATCCGACCGAGATAGTAGGTTCGTGTCCTCTTTTTGGCAGTCTTTCCAGACGTCTTTAGGCACCAAACTCAGTTTTAGCACGGCTTACCATCCTCAAACAGATGGGCAATCGGAACGAACGATACAGACCCTGGAAGATATGCTACGAGCTAGCGTAATGGATTTCGGAAAGGAGTGGGATGAGCACCTCTCCTTGTGCGAGTTTGCATATAATAACAGCTTTCACGCGAGCATCGGTATGGCCCCATTTGAAGCCTTGTACGGACGAAGGTGCCGTACGCCAGTTTGCTGGGAAGAAGTTGGGGTTAGGAGTTTCCATGGACCCACTCTGGTAGCGGATACAGCAGAGAAAGTACAAAAAGTACAAGATAGACTGAGAACTGCACGATCGCGCCAGAAGAGTTATGCAGATAACCGCCGCCGGCCCCTCGAGTTCCAAGTGGGGGACAGAGTTTTCCTAAAAGTTTCCCCAATGAAGGGTACTATCAGGTTTGGCCAGAAGGGTAAGCTTGCTCCTCGGTTCGTCGGGCCTTTTGAGATACAGAGTAGAGTGGGAGACTTAGCTTATCGGTTAGAGTTGCCACCCTCGCTTGCAGGAGTCCATAATGTGTTCCATGTGTCAATGCTCCGGAAATACCTCCCAGATCCGTCACATGTTCTTGAGTTGGATGATGTACAGGTACGGCCTAATGTGAGCTACGAAGAGAGACCCCTTCGTATCGTTGACACTAAGGAACAGGTGCTGCGTACACGAACGATCAAATGGGTCAAGGTGTTATGGAATCACCATGGACAGGAAGAGGCCACTTGGGAACTTGAAGATCAAATCCGGGCTAAATATCCAGAGCTACTACCTAAGGTACGTGCATTCGGAGGACCGAATGATCTTAAGTGGGGGAGGATGTAAGGACCCGAACCCCCACTAATCTTAGTTACGTTAATTAATCTTGTGATGTAAGGACCCGAACCCCCACTAATCTTAGTTACGTTAATTAATCTTGTTTTATATTGATTAAGACTTGTTGAGGGTTAATTCAGTGTGAATTATTGGGTTTGGACCCCACCTAGGTAGTTAAGGGCATTTTAGTAAATTTTTCTTATGCCTCTAGGTTAACCCGTCCATCTCCTTACGTGTGATTCATCGCGTTGATCATCTTTTGTGTTGAGCCCGAGTTGATCCGGACTCATCTTAAGCCAATTGGAGCCCTTCCGGACTAAACTGAAAATTCTAGAAACAAGTGGGCTAGTGTGCAACTTCAGGAAAAACATCTTTAAAAAGGGGAAACTAACGTGCACTCTCCTTCTTCCTCTCTCTTTTTCTTGGCTGGAATCTGGTCTGCTGGGTGTCTTCTTCTCACCTTGACTTCAATCAAGCATGGTGGGCCTTTGAGGGTGTGCATGCACAAGGGATGGCATCCACCCACGTTCTTCTTCCCCATTGACCATGTTCCATTACATTCTAGTGTAAAGTGATTTCTCCTCCAAGTTACAGCAATACAAGAGAACCCATTAGAGAACCCATTACAGTACTGGGAGCTTCCTCTGAGCATACAGCAAGAAGGATCTAGGAAGGCCTTAACACGGTAACAAGGCAAGTATTAAGTTATAGGTACTGCATGCATGGTTGAATGTGGATGATTTGAGTTAGTTCTTGCATTTCCAATTCCCAGCCACTTCAATGCTATTGTTTTAATTGATACAAATGAGGTGTGAATCAAGTAGGAATGAAGATATGGAGATGGGATACTCTCACTCTCAGGAGTACTTCAGTTGAGCTTCAGAATTCCCGTATAAGCTAGTGCTGTAGTGAGCTCGTACAGAAAAGTGCGCTACAGAACTGTCTTGAGATTTTCTGAAGCTTACGGCGAAGATACGGCTAAGCCGTGAGCTCTTACGGCTCAATGTCCAGAGAGCAGTAAAATGAGGTTTTGTACTACGGCTCACTTACGGCTAAGCCGTGAAATCCACTACGGCTAAGCCGTACCCAGCCCGTAGCCTAGCCGTAGGTCTTTCTACGGCGAACTTTCTAGAGAGCTCACAGAACCAGTTCCTTCTACGGCCTGCATACGGCTGCACCGTGAAATACCCTACGGCTAAGCCGTAACCTCCCCGTGACCCAGCCGTAGGCTTAGCACGGCTAAGCCGTAGGCCAATATACGGTTGAACCGTAACCCCACGGAAAAATCCGGATGACTGTGACCCCCTCTCGGCTAAGCCGTAACCCTGTATACGGCTAAGCCGTAAGAACCCAGTGAACGTAAGATGTTAGGAGTCTCGATGATGTCGTAGGGCTTTAGTCATGGTACCCTCCATACCTCCCCCTTTGGCCATTGGTAATTATACGTTGGAATGAATGAAGGATTCCCCAATGGTAAGTCATGGATGTTGGCATGAGAAGGGTGTTCCGTATACACAATGTAATACCCGGACGCGGTAACACAGCGACACCGAACATCTCATGTGTACCTCGTACTGAATGTCCTTGGGGAATTAGGAGACTGCTTCATCTAAATGCAATCATATCATATTGATACATAACACTACCTTTGACATGACTGTTATCGCATTCACTTCCTCTAACAAGCCCCGAGGCAATTCAGACCTGAGCTTCTAATGAGTGCGTGTCTGACAAGCCAGAGCTTCTATTGAGTGTGTGCTTGCTAGCCAAGGGTGTAGCGGAGGCTCGGGCCTGGTAGCCTATCTGCATGTGTTTCGTTTTCGTTGTTTCATGGTTATCTATTCCTTATATATGTTATGATTTGTATGATTGACTCCGAGTCGGCACCACTTGGCTTTTGCCCTTTTTGGGTATTATATGTCACCACTGCAGTAGGTTTACGGAGGGGTTGTCGACGCTCCTCGGGAAGCTAGCTTGATCCCCTAGCGACCCATACGTTATGTATGCTCCCTTTTGGGAGAATAGAGCATCGTGGTTGCCAATCAGTATGTATAACATTAAGTTTCACTCATGCATCATGTTTAGTGATTGTTCTTGCTAATGTATTTTTGTTATATTAATTCCTATGCTTAGTACTTGCTTAACCGTCGTGTTAACAGTGTTACCCTCGGTATTGCAGATTCAGCACCCGCTCCCGACACGAATACTGACGCGGCCCCGGAAGATACCCCAACGGTACCTCGGGGTGTAGGTGAATGGATGGATGGCGACGTTTACTACTAGCCATCCTACGGAGAGCGTCTCTTCGGGGAATATTATGTTGAAGACTTGTGTATCACCTTAAGGACTGATTTTGGGAACGTATTTTTAAGGACTATAACACTATTGTATGTAATTATGCTTTAATAGACTATGAACTTTATGTGCTCTTGATGATTATTGAGTATTTCACAGGTTCTCGATTATGATAGTTTATGTTGTACGTGTGTCAGCTTACCTCACACGTTCCTGTGGAATCTCCCTTGTAGGAATTCGTGCAAAATTCTTTAGGGCACGGATTTCTACGGGATTACGTATCCACGCCCTGGGGGCCCACTCAAATCCCCAAATTCCCGGGATTGGGGCGTGACATACGTAAGTAATGGTATCAGAGCAGTTCCAAGAAGTCACTTAAAAGACTTAGCAACATTAGGAAGCGTGGTGAGGTTCCGATAGATCCGTTTAAGTGGGTTTCTATTATAATGATAATTATGGTATGACTGTAGTATGTATGTATGTGCATCTATTTAAACATATATGATTAATGACCATTGTGACTGCAGAACCATGGCGTCTGGATCCGGTACGAACAACAGCTCCGGTGATAATAACCGTAATAATATTGAGTTGGACGGCGCAGATCCTCCGCCACAACCTCCTCCTCAACCCACCTACAATACAGAGGAGCGGTTTATGATGTTAATGCATCAATTGGCGGCTAGTAACGCCAATCAGGCCGCCATGCAGTTGCAGATGGCCGCCATGTTGAACCGACAGGATCAGCCAGGAGATCCCAACTCCTTGTATGAGAAGTTTCGAAAAAGGGGAGCAACAGAGTTTACTGGACATGAGGATCCGTTACAAGCAGATGAATGGTTTGTCCACACGGAAAATGTTTTCGATACCTTGACTTGCACATCTAGACAGCAAGTGGTCCTCGCAGCATCCATGTTTAGAGACGTCGCGGATACATGGTGGAAGAGTATCCGGGACCACATGAGGACTATGCCGGACGCTACTGTTTGGGAAGCCTTTAAGAGGCAGTTTCGGAAGAAGTTCATCCCTGACCACGTTACTCGCAAAAAGAAGGCAGAGTTCCTTTCCCTGCAGCAGAACCTCATGACCGTTGCAGAATACGTGCATGTATTCAGTCAGCTTTCTCGGTTTGCTCTAGACTTAATTGATACTGAGGAAAAGAGGGTGGAAAGATTTCTGGAAGGGTTAAGGCCTGCTATCAAGGGACATGCCACTGCCTTTCAGCGTCCCGTTCAATATGACGATGCAGTGGCCAGGGCTTATGCAGCGGAAGAAATTGAGAAGAGCCTATTCTTGGGGGAGTCTAAGAAGAGTGCTCCACCTTCGGGGAAAGGTCAGCAGTACTCTAAGAAACAGAAGGGAGTTGCTGGCAGCACGTCCCGACCAGTTTGTGGTGCATGTGGGAAGGGCCACGAGACTAGTAAATGTTGGAGGGCTATGGGAGCCTGTTTTGGCTGTGGCTCCCTGGACCATCGCTTGTCCGAGTGCCCGAGAAGGAAGGAATTTAGCCAAGGCTATCAACAGCAGCAGTATCAGCAGCCCCCTCCTGCGCCTAACCGACAGCAACAGCAAGTGAGACAAGGCCAAGGGCAGACACGACAAGGCCAAGGGCAGACACGACAAGGCCAGGGACAACAGAGACAAGGACAGCAACACCGACCCCAAAGGCAAGGCCGCGCTTATGCATTGACACAAGAAGAGGCAGAAGCGGCAGAACATGCGGTTGTAGGTAAGGTTTCTGTTTGTGGTATTGAAGCTAAAGTGTTGTTTGATTCGGGATCTTCACACTCCTTCATCTCACCTCGGTTCTCTAGTAGGATACAGGAATCGCCAGCACAGTTGCCATATGTGCTGAGCGTTATCACTCCGGTTGGTAAACGGGTAACCTGTGATGACTACTACCCTGGTTGTCGAGTTCTCGTCGGAGAAGTTCTTCTCCCAGCGGAACTTATTGTGCTACCCATGCACGACTTCGATGTAATCCTAGGCATGGACTGGCTGACCAAATATATGGCCTGTTTGGATTGCTACCGTAAGACCGTCACCGTAAGGGTGAGTGAAGATGGTCCAAGTGCGGTGTTCCAAGGTGACAAGAAGAGTTCGAACACCAGATTGATTTCAGCACTTCGAACGGAACGATTGATACATAGTGGTTGTGAGGGCTATATTGCCTTCATCGTGGAAAAGAAATCACCTAAGAAGTTAGAAGAAATACCTGTGGTTTGCGAATTTTCGGACGTATTCCCGGATGAAGTACCCGGCCTTCCACCAATCAGAGAAGTGGATTTTACTATAGAGCTGGTAGCCGGTACCGCTCCCATATCTAAGGCCCCATATAGAATGGCCCCGGCAGAGCTACGTGAACTGAAACTGCAGTTACAAGAATTATTGGATAAAGGGTTTATTCGCCCTAGCACATCTCCTTGGGGAGCCCCAGTTTTATTTGTGAAGAAGAAGGATGGCACCCTTAGAATGTGTATTGATTACCGGCAGTTGAATCAGGTGACAATTAAAAATAAATATCCACTGCCTAGAATTGATGAATTGTTTGATCAGCTACAGGGCGCAACACATTTTTCGAAGATCGATCTTAGGTCTGGATATCATCAACTGCGAGTTAGGGACCAAGATGCATCAAAGACAGCTTTCAGGACGAGATATGGGCATTACGAATTCTTGGTTATGCCTTTTGGATTGACAAATGCCCCCGCAGTGTTTATGGCCTTAATGAACAAGATCTTCTCATCCTATCTTGATCAGTTCGTAGTAATTTTCATCGATGATGTTTTGGTGTACTCCAAGACCAAAGGCGAGCATGCGGAGCATCTGAGGACCTCTCTACAATTGCTAAGGGACCACCGACTGTATGCCAAACTGGACAAATGTGAATTTTGGCTGGAACAAGTTGCCTTTTTAGGGCATATAATTTCTAAGGATGGGCTGGCAGTAGATCCGGCTAAGATTGAGGCTATAACTACTTGGCAGAGTCCCAAAACCGTTGCAGAAATTAGAAGTTTTGTTGGCTTGGCCGGTTATTATAGAAGGTTCGTGAAGGACTTTTCCAAAATAGTCGCCCCTTTGACTAAGTTGACACGAAAGAACGAACCATTTGTGTGGTCCGCTGAGTGTGAGTCGAGTTTCCAACTGCTTAAGGAGAAGTTAACCTCAGCCCCGATCTTATCCCTGCCAGAAGGGAGTGGCGGATTTGTTATCTATACAGATGCTTCAGGGATTGGGCTAGGGTGTGTACTCATGCAGAATGGAAAAGTAATAGCATACGGATCTCGCCAATTGAAGGAACATGAGAAAAACTATGCCGTACATGACTTGGAATTGGCTGCAGTAATCTTCGCGCTGAAGATGTGGAGACATTACTTATATGGAGAGAAATTTGAAGTCCATAGTGATCACCGTAGTCTCCAGTATCTGTTTTCGCAGCATGATCTTAACATGAGACAGCGCAGGTGGTTGGAATTCATAAAGGATTATGACTTTCCGATTAGATACTTCCCTGGAAAAGGGAATGTAGTAGCTGATGCTTTAAGCAGGAAATCCACCACCGAGTTGGCAGCCTTGTGTGGTGAATGGTCCCTAGTGGAGGAATTCCGAGATCTGGACGCGGAAGTTGAATTCGTAGATGATAAGGTCATGTTAGTGGCTATGTCAGTCTTCGAACCCACCTTGATTCAGCAGATCAAGGAGAGACAGTTTGAAGACCCGGAGCTTGTCAAGATTCGTGATCATATTTCTGAGAAACCGGACTTCAGGATTGTAGATGGTGTGTTGTACTTCCGAGATCGGCTTTGTGTTCCAGGAGTTCAAAATCATAACCTAAAGAGGGCAATTATGACTGAAGCACACCATGCTCGGTATTCCATGCACCCAGGGAGTACAAAAATGTACCGGAATCTACATGGCAGGTTTTGGTGGAATAACATGAAGAGGGACATAGCGGGCTTTGTGGTCAAATGCCTTACCTGCCAACGAGTGAAGGCTGAGCACAGGAAGCCTCCCGGTTTGTTACACCCTCTACAGATCCCTAAATGGAAATGGGAGAATTTGACGATGGATTTTGTTTCCGGACTACCTCGAACAAGTAGACACCATGATGTAGTGTGGGTGATTGTCGACCGACTAACAAAATCAGCCCACTTTATTCCCATCAAGAAAGGGATGAAATTTCAGGAAATGGCCAAGATCTTCATTGATGAGGTTGTACGGCTACATGGTACCCCGGTCTCAATTGTATCCGACCGAGATAGTAGGTTCGTGTCCTCTTTTTGGCAGTCTTTCCAGACGTCTTTAGGCACCAAACTCAGTTTTAGCACGGCTTACCATCCTCAAACAGATGGGCAATCGGAACGAACGATACAGACCCTGGAAGATATGCTACGAGCTAGCGTAATGGATTTCGGAAAGGAGTGGGATGAGCACCTCTCCTTGTGCGAGTTTGCATATAATAACAGCTTTCACGCGAGCATCGGTATGGCCCCATTTGAAGCCTTGTACGGACGAAGGTGCCGTACGCCAGTTTGCTGGGAAGAAGTTGGGGTTAGGAGTTTCCATGGACCCACTCTGGTAGCGGATACAGCAGAGAAAGTACAAAAAGTACAAGATAGACTGAGAACTGCACGATCGCGCCAGAAGAGTTATGCAGATAACCGCCGCCGGCCCCTCGAGTTCCAAGTGGGGGACAGAGTTTTCCTAAAAGTTTCCCCAATGAAGGGTACTATCAGGTTTGGCCAGAAGGGTAAGCTTGCTCCTCGGTTCGTCGGGCCTTTTGAGATACAGAGTAGAGTGGGAGACTTAGCTTATCGGTTAGAGTTGCCACCCTCGCTTGCAGGAGTCCATAATGTGTTCCATGTGTCAATGCTCCGGAAATACCTCCCAGATCCGTCACATGTTCTTGAGTTGGATGATGTACAGGTACGGCCTAATGTGAGCTACGAAGAGAGACCCCTTCGTATCGTTGACACTAAGGAACAGGTGCTGCGTACACGAACGATCAAATGGGTCAAGGTGTTATGGAATCACCATGGACAGGAAGAGGCCACTTGGGAACTTGAAGATCAAATCCGGGCTAAATATCCAGAGCTACTACCTAAGGTACGTGCATTCGGAGGACCGAATGATCTTAAGTGGGGGAGGATGTAAGGACCCGAACCCCCACTAATCTTAGTTACGTTAATTAATCTTGTTTTATATTGATTAAGACTTGTTGAGGGTTAATTCAGTGTGAATTATTGGGTTTGGACCCCACCTAGGTAGTTAAGGGCATTTTAGTAAATTTTTCTTATGCCTCTAGGTTAACCCGTCCATCTCCTTACGTGTGATTCATCGCGTTGATCATCTTTTGTGTTGAGCCCGAGTTGATCCGGACTCATCTTAAGCCAATTGGAGCCCTTCCGGACTAAACTGAAAATTCTAGAAACAAGTGGGCTAGTGTGCAACTTCAGGAAAAACATCTTTAAAAAGGGGAAACTAACGTGCACTCTCCTTCTTCCTCTCTCTTTTTCTTGGCTGGAATCTGGTCTGCTGGGTGTCTTCTTCTCACCTTGACTTCAATCAAGCATGGTGGGCCTTTGAGGGTGTGCATGCACAAGGGATGGCATCCACCCACGTTCTTCTTCCCCATTGACCATGTTCCATTACATTCTAGTGTAAAGTGATTTCTCCTCCAAGTTACAGCAATACAAGAGAACCCATTAGAGAACCCATTACAGTACTGGGAGCTTCCTCTGAGCATACAGCAAGAAGGATCTAGGAAGGCCTTAACACGGTAACAAGGCAAGTATTAAGTTATAGGTACTGCATGCATGGTTGAATGTGGATGATTTGAGTTAGTTCTTGCATTTCCAATTCCCAGCCACTTCAATGCTATTGTTTTAATTGATACAAATGAGGTGTGAATCAAGTAGGAATGAAGATATGGAGATGGGATACTCTCACTCTCAGGAGTACTTCAGTTGAGCTTCAGAATTCCCGTATAAGCTAGTGCTGTAGTGAGCTCGTACAGAAAAGTGCGCTACAGAACTGTCTTGAGATTTTCTGAAGCTTACGGCGAAGATACGGCTAAGCCGTGAGCTCTTACGGCTCAATGTCCAGAGAGCAGTAAAATGAGGTTTTGTACTACGGCTCACTTACGGCTAAGCCGTGAAATCCACTACGGCTAAGCCGTACCCAGCCCGTAGCCTAGCCGTAGGTCTTTCTACGGCGAACTTTCTAGAGAGCTCACAGAACCAGTTCCTTCTACGGCCTGCATACGGCTGCACCGTGAAATACCCTACGGCTAAGCCGTAACCTCCCCGTGACCCAGCCGTAGGCTTAGCACGGCTAAGCCGTAGGCCAATATACGGTTGAACCGTAACCCCACGGAAAAATCCGGATGACTGTGACCCCCTCTCGGCTAAGCCGTAACCCTGTATACGGCTAAGCCGTAAGAACCCAGTGAACGTAAGATGTTAGGAGTCTCGATGATGTCGTAGGGCTTTAGTCATGGTACCCTCCATACCTCCCCCTTTGGCCATTGGTAATTATACGTTGGAATGAATGAAGGATTCCCCAATGGTAAGTCATGGATGTTGGCATGAGAAGGGTGTTCCGTATACACAATGTAATACCCGGACGCGGTAACACAGCGACACCGAACATCTCATGTGTACCTCGTACTGAATGTCCTTGGGGAATTAGGAGACTGCTTCATCTAAATGCAATCATATCATATTGATACATAACACTACCTTTGACATGACTGTTATCGCATTCACTTCCTCTAACAAGCCCCGAGGCAATTCAGACCTGAGCTTCTAATGAGTGCGTGTCTGACAAGCCAGAGCTTCTATTGAGTGTGTGCTTGCTAGCCAAGGGTGTAGCGGAGGCTCGGGCCTGGTAGCCTATCTGCATGTGTTTCGTTTTCGTTGTTTCATGGTTATCTATTCCTTATATATGTTATGATTTGTATGATTGACTCCGAGTCGGCACCACTTGGCTTTTGCCCTTTTTGGGTATTATATGTCACCACTGCAATAGGTTTACGGAGGGGTTGTCGACGCTCCTCGGGAAGCTAGCTTGATCCCCTAGCGACCCATACGTTATGTATGCTCCCTTTTGGGAGAATAGAGCATCGTGGTTGCCAATCAGTATGTATAACATTAAGTTTCACTCATGCATCATGTTTAGTGATTGTTCTTGCTAATGTATTTTTGTTATATTAATTCCTATGCTTAGTACTTGCTTAACCGTCGTGTTAACAGTGTTACCCTTGGTATTGCAGATTCAGCACCCGCTCCCGACACGAATACTGACGCGGCCCCGGAAGATACCCCAACGGTACCTCGGGGTGTAGGTGAATGGATGGATGGCGACGTTTACTACTAGCCATCCTACGGAGAGCGTCTCTTCGGGGAATATTATGTTGAAGACTTGTGTATCACCTTAAGGACTGATTTTGGGAACGTATTTTTAAGGACTATAACACTATTGTATGTAATTATGCTTTAATAGACTATGAACTTTATGTGCTCTTGATGATTATTGAGTATTTCACAGGTTCTCGATTATGATAGTTTATGTTGTACGTGTGTCAGCTTACCTCACACGTTCCTGTGGAATCTCCCTTGTAGGAATTCGTGCAAAATTCTTTAGGGCACGGATTTCTACGGGATTACGTATCCACGCCCTGGGGGCCCACTCAAATCCCCAAATTCCCGGGATTGGGGCGTGACATACGTAAGTAATGGTATCAGAGCAGTTCCAAGAAGTCACTTAAAAGACTTAGCAACATTAGGAAGCGTGGTGAGGTTCCGATAGATCCGTTTAAGTGGGTTTCTATTATAATGATAATTATGGTATGACTGTAGTATGTATGTATGTGCATCTATTTAAACATATATGATTAATGACCATTGTGACTGCAGAACCATGGCGTCTGGATCCGGTACGAACAACAGCTCCGGTGATAATAACCGTAATAATATTGAGTTGGACGGCGCAGATCCTCCGCCACAACCTCCTCCTCAACCCACCTACAATACAGAGGAGCGGTTTATGATGTTAATGCATCAATTGGCGGCTAGTAACGCCAATCAGGCCGCCATGCAGTTGCAGATGGCCGCCATGTTGAACCGACAGGATCAGCCAGGAGATCCCAACTCCTTGTATGAGAAGTTTCGAAAAAGGGGAGCAACAGAGTTTACTGGACATGAGGATCCGTTACAAGCAGATGAATGGTTTGTCCACACGGAAAATGTTTTCGATACCTTGACTTGCACATCTAGACAGCAAGTGGTCCTCGCAGCATCCATGTTTAGAGACGTCGCGGATACATGGTGGAAGAGTATCCGGGACCACATGAGGACTATGCCGGACGCTACTGTTTGGGAAGCCTTTAAGAGGCAGTTTCGGAAGAAGTTCATCCCTGACCACGTTACTCGCAAAAAGAAGGCAGAGTTCCTTTCCCTGCAGCAGAACCTCATGACCGTTGCAGAATACGTGCATGTATTCAGTCAGCTTTCTCGGTTTGCTCTAGACTTAATTGATACTGAGGAAAAGAGGGTGGAAAGATTTCTGGAAGGGTTAAGGCCTGCTATCAAGGGACATGCCACTGCCTTTCAGCGTCCCGTTCAATATGACGATGCAGTGGCCAGGGCTTATGCAGCGGAAGAAATTGAGAAGAGCCTATTCTTGGGGGAGTCTAAGAAGAGTGCTCCACCTTCGGGGAAAGGTCAGCAGTACTCTAAGAAACAGAAGGGAGTTGCTGGCAGCACGTCCCGACCAGTTTGTGGTGCATGTGGGAAGGGCCACGAGACTAGTAAATGTTGGAGGGCTATGGGAGCCTGTTTTGGCTGTGGCTCCCTGGACCATCGCTTGTCCGAGTGCCCGAGAAGGAAGGAATTTAGCCAAGGCTATCAACAGCAGCAGTATCAGCAGCCCCCTCCTGCGCCTAACCGACAGCAACAGCAAGTGAGACAAGGCCAAGGGCAGACACGACAAGGCCAAGGGCAGACACGACAAGGCCAGGGACAACAGAGACAAGGACAGCAACACCGACCCCAAAGGCAAGGCCGCGCTTATGCATTGACACAAGAAGAGGCAGAAGCGGCAGAACATGCGGTTGTAGGTAAGGTTTCTGTTTGTGGTATTGAAGCTAAAGTGTTGTTTGATTCGGGATCTTCACACTCCTTCATCTCACCTCGGTTCTCTAGTAGGATACAGGAATCGCCAGCACAGTTGCCATATGTGCTGAGCGTTATCACTCCGGTTGGTAAACGGGTAACCTGTGATGACTACTACCCTGGTTGTCGAGTTCTCGTCGGAGAAGTTCTTCTCCCAGCGGAACTTATTGTGCTACCCATGCACGACTTCGATGTAATCCTAGGCATGGACTGGCTGACCAAATATATGGCCTGTTTGGATTGCTACCGTAAGACCGTCACCGTAAGGGTGAGTGAAGATGGTCCAAGTGCGGTGTTCCAAGGTGACAAGAAGAGTTCGAACACCAGATTGATTTCAGCACTTCGAACGGAACGATTGATACATAGTGGTTGTGAGGGCTATATTGCCTTCATCGTGGAAAAGAAATCACCTAAGAAGTTAGAAGAAATACCTGTGGTTTGCGAATTTTCGGACGTATTCCCGGATGAAGTACCCGGCCTTCCACCAATCAGAGAAGTGGATTTTACTATAGAGCTGGTAGCCGGTACCGCTCCCATATCTAAGGCCCCATATAGAATGGCCCCGGCAGAGCTACGTGAACTGAAACTGCAGTTACAAGAATTATTGGATAAAGGGTTTATTCGCCCTAGCACATCTCCTTGGGGAGCCCCAGTTTTATTTGTGAAGAAGAAGGATGGCACCCTTAGAATGTGTATTGATTACCGGCAGTTGAATCAGGTGACAATTAAAAATAAATATCCACTGCCTAGAATTGATGAATTGTTTGATCAGCTACAGGGCGCAACACATTTTTCGAAGATCGATCTTAGGTCTGGATATCATCAACTGCGAGTTAGGGACCAAGATGCATCAAAGACAGCTTTCAGGACGAGATATGGGCATTACGAATTCTTGGTTATGCCTTTTGGATTGACAAATGCCCCCGCAGTGTTTATGGCCTTAATGAACAAGATCTTCTCATCCTATCTTGATCAGTTCGTAGTAATTTTCATCGATGATGTTTTGGTGTACTCCAAGACCAAAGGCGAGCATGCGGAGCATCTGAGGACCTCTCTACAATTGCTAAGGGACCACCGACTGTATGCCAAACTGGACAAATGTGAATTTTGGCTGGAACAAGTTGCCTTTTTAGGGCATATAATTTCTAAGGATGGGCTGGCAGTAGATCCGGCTAAGATTGAGGCTATAACTACTTGGCAGAGTCCCAAAACCGTTGCAGAAATTAGAAGTTTTGTTGGCTTGGCCGGTTATTATAGAAGGTTCGTGAAGGACTTTTCCAAAATAGTCGCCCCTTTGACTAAGTTGACACGAAAGAACGAACCATTTGTGTGGTCCGCTGAGTGTGAGTCGAGTTTCCAACTGCTTAAGGAGAAGTTAACCTCAGCCCCGATCTTATCCCTGCCAGAAGGGAGTGGCGGATTTGTTATCTATACAGATGCTTCAGGGATTGGGCTAGGGTGTGTACTCATGCAGAATGGAAAAGTAATAGCATACAGATCTCGCCAATTGAAGGAACATGAGAAAAACTATGCCGTACATGACTTGGAATTGGCTGCAGTAATCTTCGCGCTGAAGATGTGGAGACATTACTTATATGGAGAGAAATTTGAAGTCCATAGTGATCACCGTAGTCTCCAGTATCTGTTTTCGCAGCATGATCTTAACATGAGACAGCGCAGGTGGTTGGAATTCATAAAGGATTATGACTTTCCGATTAGATACTTCCCTGGAAAAGGGAATGTAGTAGCTGATGCTTTAAGCAGGAAATCCACCACCGAGTTGGCAGCCTTGTGTGGTGAATGGTCCCTAGTGGAGGAATTCCGAGATCTGGACGCGGAAGTTGAATTCGTAGATGATAAGGTCATGTTAGTGGCTATGTCAGTCTTCGAACCCACCTTGATTCAGCAGATCAAGGAGAGACAGTTTGAAGACCCGGAGCTTGTCAAGATTCGTGATCATATTTCTGAGAAACCGGACTTCAGGATTGTAGATGGTGTGTTGTACTTCCGAGATCGGCTTTGTGTTCCAGGAGTTCAAAATCATAACCTAAAGAGGGCAATTATGACTGAAGCACACCATGCTCGGTATTCCATGCACCCAGGGAGTACAAAAATGTACCGGAATCTACATGGCAGGTTTTGGTGGAATAACATGAAGAGGGACATAGCGGGCTTTGTGGTCAAATGCCTTACCTGCCAACGAGTGAAGGCTGAGCACAGGAAGCCTCCCGGTTTGTTACACCCTCTACAGATCCCTAAATGGAAATGGGAGAATTTGACGATGGATTTTGTTTCCGGACTACCTCGAACAAGTAGACACCATGATGTAGTGTGGGTGATTGTCGACCGACTAACAAAATCAGCCCACTTTATTCCCATCAAGAAAGGGATGAAATTTCAGGAAATGGCCAAGATCTTCATTGATGAGGTTGTACGGCTACATGGTACCCCGGTCTCAATTGTATCCGACCGAGATAGTAGGTTCGTGTCCTCTTTTTGGCAGTCTTTCCAGACGTCTTTAGGCACCAAACTCAGTTTTAGCACGGCTTACCATCCTCAAACAGATGGGCAATCGGAACGAACGATACAGACCCTGGAAGATATGCTACGAGCTAGCGTAATGGATTTCGGAAAGGAGTGGGATGAGCACCTCTCCTTGTGCGAGTTTGCATATAATAACAGCTTTCACGCGAGCATCGGTATGGCCCCATTTGAAGCCTTGTACGGACGAAGGTGCCGTACGCCAGTTTGCTGGGAAGAAGTTGGGGTTAGGAGTTTCCATGGACCCACTCTGGTAGCGGATACAGCAGAGAAAGTACAAAAAGTACAAGATAGACTGAGAACTGCACGATCGCGCCAGAAGAGTTATGCAGATAACCGCCGCCGGCCCCTCGAGTTCCAAGTGGGGGACAGAGTTTTCCTAAAAGTTTCCCCAATGAAGGGTACTA
The DNA here is from genome assembly GCA_037013555.1 of Sextonia rubra. Lineage (NCBI taxonomy): Eukaryota > Viridiplantae > Streptophyta > Magnoliopsida > Laurales > Lauraceae > Sextonia > Sextonia rubra. Next base: position 6,925,402 of record JASUAD010000007.1, on the reverse strand, counting down.
TCAGGTTTGGCCAGAAGGGTAAGCTTGCTCCTCGGTTCGTCGGGCCTTTTGAGATACAGAGTAGAGTGGGAGACTTAGCTTATCGGTTAGAGTTGCCACCCTCGCTTGCAGGAGTCCATAATGTGTTCCATGTGTCAATGCTCCGGAAATACCTCCCAGATCCGTCACATGTTCTTGAGTTGGATGATGTACAGGTACGGCCTAATGTGAGCTACGAAGAGAGACCCCTTCGTATCGTTGACACTAAGGAACAGGTGCTGCGTACACGAACGATCAAATGGGTCAAGGTGTTATGGAATCACCATGGACAGGAAGAGGCCACTTGGGAACTTGAAGATCAAATCCGGGCTAAATATCCAGAGCTACTACCTAAGGTACGTGCATTCGGAGGACCGAATGATCTTAAGTGGGGGAGGATGTAAGGACCCGAACCCCCACTAATCTTAGTTACGTTAATTAATCTTGTTTTATATTGATTAAGACTTGTTGAGGGTTAATTCAGTGTGAATTATTGGGTTTGGACCCCACCTAGGTAGTTAAGGGCATTTTAGTAAATTTTTCTTATGCCTCTAGGTTAACCCGTCCATCTCCTTACGTGTGATTCATCGCGTTGATCATCTTTTGTGTTGAGCCCGAGTTGATCCGGACTCATCTTAAGCCAATTGGAGCCCTTCCGGACTAAACTGAAAATTCTAGAAACAAGTGGGCTAGTGTGCAACTTCAGGAAAAACATCTTTAAAAAGGGGAAACTAACGTGCACTCTCCTTCTTCCTCTCTCTTTTTCTTGGCTGGAATCTGGTCTGCTGGGTGTCTTCTTCTCACCTTGACTTCAATCAAGCATGGTGGGCCTTTGAGGGTGTGCATGCACAAGGGATGGCATCCACCCACGTTCTTCTTCCCCATTGACCATGTTCCATTACATTCTAGTGTAAAGTGATTTCTCCTCCAAGTTACAGCAATACAAGAGAACCCATTAGAGAACCCATTACAGTACTGGGAGCTTCCTCTGAGCATACAGCAAGAAGGATCTAGGAAGGCCTTAACACGGTAACAAGGCAAGTATTAAGTTATAGGTACTGCATGCATGGTTGAATGTGGATGATTTGAGTTAGTTCTTGCATTTCCAATTCCCAGCCACTTCAATGCTATTGTTTTAATTGATACAAATGAGGTGTGAATCAAGTAGGAATGAAGATATGGAGATGGGATACTCTCACTCTCAGGAGTACTTCAGTTGAGCTTCAGAATTCCCGTATAAGCTAGTGCTGTAGTGAGCTCGTACAGAAAAGTGCGCTACAGAACTGTCTTGAGATTTTCTGAAGCTTACGGCGAAGATACGGCTAAGCCGTGAGCTCTTACGGCTCAATGTCCAGAGAGCAGTAAAATGAGGTTTTGTACTACGGCTCACTTACGGCTAAGCCGTGAAATCCACTACGGCTAAGCCGTACCCAGCCCGTAGCCTAGCCGTAGGTCTTTCTACGGCGAACTTTCTAGAGAGCTCACAGAACCAGTTCCTTCTACGGCCTGCATACGGCTGCACCGTGAAATACCCTACGGCTAAGCCGTAACCTCCCCGTGACCCAGCCGTAGGCTTAGCACGGCTAAGCCGTAGGCCAATATACGGTTGAACCGTAACCCCACGGAAAAATCCGGATGACTGTGACCCCCTCTCGGCTAAGCCGTAACCCTGTATACGGCTAAGCCGTAAGAACCCAGTGAACGTAAGATGTTAGGAGTCTCGATGATGTCGTAGGGCTTTAGTCATGGTACCCTCCATACCTCCCCCTTTGGCCATTGGTAATTATACGTTGGAATGAATGAAGGATTCCCCAATGGTAAGTCATGGATGTTGGCATGAGAAGGGTGTTCCGTATACACAATGTAATACCCGGACGCGGTAACACAGCGACACCGAACATCTCATGTGTACCTCGTACTGAATGTCCTTGGGGAATTAGGAGACTGCTTCATCTAAATGCAATCATATCATATTGATACATAACACTACCTTTGACATGACTGTTATCGCATTCACTTCCTCTAACAAGCCCCGAGGCAATTCAGACCTGAGCTTCTAATGAGTGCGTGTCTGACAAGCCAGAGCTTCTATTGAGTGTGTGCTTGCTAGCCAAGGGTGTAGCGGAGGCTCGGGCCTGGTAGCCTATCTGCATGTGTTTCGTTTTCGTTGTTTCATGGTTATCTATTCCTTATATATGTTATGATTTGTATGATTGACTCCGAGTCGGCACCACTTGGCTTTTGCCCTTTTTGGGTATTATATGTCACCACTGCAATAGGTTTACGGAGGGGTTGTCGACGCTCCTCGGGAAGCTAGCTTGATCCCCTAGCGACCCATACGTTATGTATGCTCCCTTTTGGGAGAATAGAGCATCGTGGTTGCCAATCAGTATGTATAACATTAAGTTTCACTCATGCATCATGTTTAGTGATTGTTCTTGCTAATGTATTTTTGTTATATTAATTCCTATGCTTAGTACTTGCTTAACCGTCGTGTTAACAGTGTTACCCTCGGTATTGCAGATTCAGCACCCGCTCCCGACACGAATACTGACGCGGCCCCGGAAGATACCCCAACGGTACCTCGGGGTGTAGGTGAATGGATGGATGGCGACGTTTACTACTAGCCATCCTACGGAGAGCGTCTCTTCGGGGAATATTATGTTGAAGACTTGTGTATCACCTTAAGGACTGATTTTGGGAACGTATTTTTAAGGACTATAACACTATTGTATGTAATTATGCTTTAATAGACTATGAACTTTATGTGCTCTTGATGATTATTGAGTATTTCACAGGTTCTCGATTATGATAGTTTATGTTGTACGTGTGTCAGCTTACCTCACACGTTCCTGTGGAATCTCCCTTGTAGGAATTCGTGCAAAATTCTTTAGGGCACGGATTTCTACGGGATTACGTATCCACGCCCTGGGGGCCCACTCAAATCCCCAAATTCCCGGGATTGGGGCGTGACATACGTAAGTAATGGTATCAGAGCAGTTCCAAGAAGTCACTTAAAAGACTTAGCAACATTAGGAAGCGTGGTGAGGTTCCGATAGATCCGTTTAAGTGGGTTTCTATTATAATGATAATTATGGTATGACTGTAGTATGTATGTATGTGCATCTATTTAAACATATATGATTAATGACCATTGTGACTGCAGAACCATGGCGTCTGGATCCGGTACGAACAACAGCTCCGGTGATAATAACCGTAATAATATTGAGTTGGACTGGCTGACCAAATATATGGCCTGTTTGGATTGCTACCGTAAGACCGTCACCGTAAGGGTGAGTGAAGATGGTCCAAGTGCGGTGTTCCAAGGTGACAAGAAGAGTTCGAACACCAGATTGATTTCAGCACTTCGAACGGAACGATTGATACATAGTGGTTGTGAGGGCTATATTGCCTTCATCGTGGAAAAGAAATCACCTAAGAAGTTAGAAGAAATACCTGTGGTTTGCGAATTTTCGGACGTATTCCCGGATGAAGTACCCGGCCTTCCACCAATCAGAGAAGTGGATTTTACTATAGAGCTGGTAGCCGGTACCGCTCCCATATCTAAGGCCCCATATAGAATGGCCCCGGCAGAGCTACGTGAACTGAAACTGCAGTTACAAGAATTATTGGATAAAGGGTTTATTCGCCCTAGCACATCTCCTTGGGGAGCCCCAGTTTTATTTGTGAAGAAGAAGGATGGCACCCTTAGAATGTGTATTGATTACCGGCAGTTGAATCAGGTGACAATTAAAAATAAATATCCACTGCCTAGAATTGATGAATTGTTTGATCAGCTACAGGGCGCAACACATTTTTCGAAGATCGATCTTAGGTCTGGATATCATCAACTGCGAGTTAGGGACCAAGATGCATCAAAGACAGCTTTCAGGACGAGATATGGGCATTACGAATTCTTGGTTATGCCTTTTGGATTGACAAATGCCCCCGCAGTGTTTATGGCCTTAATGAACAAGATCTTCTCATCCTATCTTGATCAGTTCGTAGTAATTTTCATCGATGATGTTTTGGTGTACTCCAAGACCAAAGGCGAGCATGCGGAGCATCTGAGGACCTCTCTACAATTGCTAAGGGACCACCGACTGTATGCCAAACTGGACAAATGTGAATTTTGGCTGGAACAAGTTGCCTTTTTAGGGCATATAATTTCTAAGGATGGGCTGGCAGTAGATCCGGCTAAGATTGAGGCTATAACTACTTGGCAGAGTCCCAAAACCGTTGCAGAAATTAGAAGTTTTGTTGGCTTGGCCGGTTATTATAGAAGGTTCGTGAAGGACTTTTCCAAAATAGTCGCCCCTTTGACTAAGTTGACACGAAAGAACGAACCATTTGTGTGGTCCGCTGAGTGTGAGTCGAGTTTCCAACTGCTTAAGGAGAAGTTAACCTCAGCCCCGATCTTATCCCTGCCAGAAGGGAGTGGCGGATTTGTTATCTATACAGATGCTTCAGGGATTGGGCTAGGGTGTGTACTCATGCAGAATGGAAAAGTAATAGCATACGGATCTCGCCAATTGAAGGAACATGAGAAAAACTATGCCGTACATGACTTGGAATTGGCTGCAGTAATCTTCGCGCTGAAGATGTGGAGACATTACTTATATGGAGAGAAATTTGAAGTCCATAGTGATCACCGTAGTCTCCAGTATCTGTTTTCGCAGCATGATCTTAACATGAGACAGCGCAGGTGGTTGGAATTCATAAAGGATTATGACTTTCCGATTAGATACTTCCCTGGAAAAGGGAATGTAGTAGCTGATGCTTTAAGCAGGAAATCCACCACCGAGTTGGCAGCCTTGTGTGGTGAATGGTCCCTAGTGGAGGAATTCCGAGATCTGGACGCGGAAGTTGAATTCGTAGATGATAAGGTCATGTTAGTGGCTATGTCAGTCTTCGAACCCACCTTGATTCAGCAGATCAAGGAGAGACAGTTTGAAGACCCGGAGCTTGTCAAGATTCGTGATCATATTTCTGAGAAACCGGACTTCAGGATTGTAGATGGTGTGTTGTACTTCCGAGATCGGCTTTGTGTTCCAGGAGTTCAAAATCATAACCTAAAGAGGGCAATTATGACTGAAGCACACCATGCTCGGTATTCCATGCACCCAGGGAGTACAAAAATGTACCGGAATCTACATGGCAGGTTTTGGTGGAATAACATGAAGAGGGACATAGCGGGCTTTGTGGTCAAATGCCTTACCTGCCAACGAGTGAAGGCTGAGCACAGGAAGCCTCCCGGTTTGTTACACCCTCTACAGATCCCTAAATGGAAATGGGAGAATTTGACGATGGATTTTGTTTCCGGACTACCTCGAACAAGTAGACACCATGATGTAGTGTGGGTGATTGTCGACCGACTAACAAAATCAGCCCACTTTATTCCCATCAAGAAAGGGATGAAATTTCAGGAAATGGCCAAGATCTTCATTGATGAGGTTGTACGGCTACATGGTACCCCGGTCTCAATTGTATCCGACCGAGATAGTAGGTTCGTGTCCTCTTTTTGGCAGTCTTTCCAGACGTCTTTAGGCACCAAACTCAGTTTTAGCACGGCTTACCATCCTCAAACAGATGGGCAATCGGAACGAACGATACAGACCCTGGAAGATATGCTACGAGCTAGCGTAATGGATTTCGGAAAGGAGTGGGATGAGCACCTCTCCTTGTGCGAGTTTGCATATAATAACAGCTTTCACGCGAGCATCGGTATGGCCCCATTTGAAGCCTTGTACGGACGAAGGTGCCGTACGCCAGTTTGCTGGGAAGAAGTTGGGGTTAGGAGTTTCCATGGACCCACTCTGGTAGCGGATACAGCAGAGAAAGTACAAAAAGTACAAGATAGACTGAGAACTGCACGATCGCGCCAGAAGAGTTATGCAGATAACCGCCGCCGGCCCCTCGAGTTCCAAGTGGGGGACAGAGTTTTCCTAAAAGTTTCCCCAATGAAGGGTACTATCAGGTTTGGCCAGAAGGGTAAGCTTGCTCCTCGGTTCGTCGGGCCTTTTGAGATACAGAGTAGAGTGGGAGACTTAGCTTATCGGTTAGAGTTGCCACCCTCGCTTGCAGGAGTCCATAATGTGTTCCATGTGTCAATGCTCCGGAAATACCTCCCAGATCCGTCACATGTTCTTGAGTTGGATGATGTACAGGTACGGCCTAATGTGAGCTACGAAGAGAGACCCCTTCGTATCGTTGACACTAAGGAACAGGTGCTGCGTACACGAACGATCAAATGGGTCAAGGTGTTATGGAATCACCATGGACAGGAAGAGGCCACTTGGGAACTTGAAGATCAAATCCGGGCTAAATATCCAGAGCTACTACCTAAGGTACGTGCATTCGGAGGACCGAATGATCTTAAGTGGGGGAGGATGTAAGGACCCGAACCCCCACTAATCTTAGTTACGTTAATTAATCTTGTTTTATATTGATTAAGACTTGTTGAGGGTTAATTCAGTGTGAATTATTGGGTTTGGACCCCACCTAGGTAGTTAAGGGCATTTTAGTAAATTTTTCTTATGCCTCTAGGTTAACCCGTCCATCTCCTTACGTGTGATTCATCGCGTTGATCATCTTTTGTGTTGAGCCCGAGTTGATCCGGACTCATCTTAAGCCAATTGGAGCCCTTCCGGACTAAACTGAAAATTCTAGAAACAAGTGGGCTAGTGTGCAACTTCAGGAAAAACATCTTTAAAAAGGGGAAACTAACGTGCACTCTCCTTCTTCCTCTCTCTTTTTCTTGGCTGGAATCTGGTCTGCTGGGTGTCTTCTTCTCACCTTGACTTCAATCAAGCATGGTGGGCCTTTGAGGGTGTGCATGCACAAGGGATGGCATCCACCCACGTTCTTCTTCCCCATTGACCATGTTCCATTACATTCTAGTGTAAAGTGATTTCTCCTCCAAGTTACAGCAATACAAGAGAACCCATTAGAGAACCCATTACAGTACTGGGAGCTTCCTCTGAGCATACAGCAAGAAGGATCTAGGAAGGCCTTAACACGGTAACAAGGCAAGTATTAAGTTATAGGTACTGCATGCATGGTTGAATGTGGATGATTTGAGTTAGTTCTTGCATTTCCAATTCCCAGCCACTTCAATGCTATTGTTTTAATTGATACAAATGAGGTGTGAATCAAGTAGGAATGAAGATATGGAGATGGGATACTCTCACTCTCAGGAGTACTTCAGTTGAGCTTCAGAATTCCCGTATAAGCTAGTGCTGTAGTGAGCTCGTACAGAAAAGTGCGCTACAGAACTGTCTTGAGATTTTCTGAAGCTTACGGCGAAGATACGGCTAAGCCGTGAGCTCTTACGGCTCAATGTCCAGAGAGCAGTAAAATGAGGTTTTGTACTACGGCTCACTTACGGCTAAGCCGTGAAATCCACTACGGCTAAGCCGTACCCAGCCCGTAGCCTAGCCGTAGGTCTTTCTACGGCGAACTTTCTAGAGAGCTCACAGAACCAGTTCCTTCTACGGCCTGCATACGGCTGCACCGTGAAATACCCTACGGCTAAGCCGTAACCTCCCCGTGACCCAGCCGTAGGCTTAGCACGGCTAAGCCGTAGGCCAATATACGGTTGAACCGTAACCCCACGGAAAAATCCGGATGACTGTGACCCCCTCTCGGCTAAGCCGTAACCCTGTATACGGCTAAGCCGTAAGAACCCAGTGAACGTAAGATGTTAGGAGTCTCGATGATGTCGTAGGGCTTTAGTCATGGTACCCTCCATACCTCCCCCTTTGGCCATTGGTAATTATACGTTGGAATGAATGAAGGATTCCCCAATGGTAAGTCATGGATGTTGGCATGAGAAGGGTGTTCCGTATACACAATGTAATACCCGGACGCGGTAACACAGCGACACCGAACATCTCATGTGTACCTCGTACTGAATGTCCTTGGGGAATTAGGAGACTGCTTCATCTAAATGCAATCATATCATATTGATACATAACACTACCTTTGACATGACTGTTATCGCATTCACTTCCTCTAACAAGCCCCGAGGCAATTCAGACCTGAGCTTCTAATGAGTGCGTGTCTGACAAGCCAGAGCTTCTATTGAGTGTGTGCTTGCTAGCCAAGGGTGTAGCGGAGGCTCGGGCCTGGTAGCCTATCTGCATGTGTTTCGTTTTCGTTGTTTCATGGTTATCTATTCCTTATATATGTTATGATTTGTATGATTGACTCCGAGTCGGCACCACTTGGCTTTTGCCCTTTTTGGGTATTATATGTCACCACTGCAGTAGGTTTACGGAGGGGTTGTCGACGCTCCTCGGGAAGCTAGCTTGATCCCCTAGCGACCCATACGTTATGTATGCTCCCTTTTGGGAGAATAGAGCATCGTGGTTGCCAATCAGTATGTATAACATTAAGTTTCACTCATGCATCATGTTTAGTGATTGTTCTTGCTAATGTATTTTTGTTATATTAATTCCTATGCTTAGTACTTGCTTAACCGTCGTGTTAACAGTGTTACCCTCGGTATTGCAGATTCAGCACCCGCTCCCGACACGAATACTGACGCGGCCCCGGAAGATACCCCAACGGTACCTCGGGGTGTAGGTGAATGGATGGATGGCGACGTTTACTACTAGCCATCCTACGGAGAGCGTCTCTTCGGGGAATATTATGTTGAAGACTTGTGTATCACCTTAAGGACTGATTTTGGGAACGTATTTTTAAGGACTATAACACTATTGTATGTAATTATGCTTTAATAGACTATGAACTTTATGTGCTCTTGATGATTATTGAGTATTTCACAGGTTCTCGATTATGATAGTTTATGTTGTACGTGTGTCAGCTTACCTCACACGTTCCTGTGGAATCTCCCTTGTAGGAATTCGTGCAAAATTCTTTAGGGCACGGATTTCTACGGGATTACGTATCCACGCCCTGGGGGCCCACTCAAATCCCCAAATTCCCGGGATTGGGGCGTGACATACGTAAGTAATGGTATCAGAGTAGTTCCAAGAAGTCACTTAAAAGACTTAGCAACATTAGGAAGCGTGGTGAGGTTCCGATAGATCCGTTTAAGTGGGTTTCTATTATAATGATAATTATGGTATGACTGTAGTATGTATGTATGTGCATCTATTTAAACATATATGATTAATGACCATTGTGACTGCAGAACCATGGCGTCTGGATCCGGTACGAACAACAGCTCCGGTGATAATAACCGTAATAATATTGAGTTGGACGGCGCAGATCCTCCGCCACAACCTCCTCCTCAACCCACCTACAATACAGAGGAGCGGTTTATGATGTTAATGCATCAATTGGCGGCTAGTAACGCCAATCAGGCCGCCATGCAGTTGCAGATGGCCGCCATGTTGAACCGACAGGATCAGCCAGGAGATCCCAACTCCTTGTATGAGAAGTTTCGAAAAAGGGGAGCAACAGAGTTTACTGGACATGAGGATCCGTTACAAGCAGATGAATGGTTTGTCCACACGGAAAATGTTTTCGATACCTTGACTTGCACATCTAGACAGCAAGTGGTCCTCGCAGCATCCATGTTTAGAGACGTCGCGGATACATGGTGGAAGAGTATCCGGGACCACATGAGGACTATGCCGGACGCTACTGTTTGGGAAGCCTTTAAGAGGCAGTTTCGGAAGAAGTTCATCCCTGACCACGTTACTCGCAAAAAGAAGGCAGAGTTCCTTTCCCTGCAGCAGAACCTCATGACCGTTGCAGAATACGTGCATGTATTCAGTCAGCTTTCTCGGTTTGCTCTAGACTTAATTGATACTGAGGAAAAGAGGGTGGAAAGATTTCTGGAAGGGTTAAGGCCTGCTATCAAGGGACATGCCACTGCCTTTCAGCGTCCCGTTCAATATGACGATGCAGTGGCCAGGGCTTATGCAGCGGAAGAAATTGAGAAGAGCCTATTCTTGGGGGAGTCTAAGAAGAGTGCTCCACCTTCGGGGAAAGGTCAGCAGTACTCTAAGAAACAGAAGGGAGTTGCTGGCAGCACGTCCCGACCAGTTTGTGGTGCATGTGGGAAGGGCCACGAGACTAGTAAATGTTGGAGGGCTATGGGAGCCTGTTTTGGCTGTGGCTCCCTGGACCATCGCTTGTCCGAGTGCCCGAGAAGGAAGGAATTTAGCCAAGGCTATCAACAGCAGCAGTATCAGCAGCCCCCTCCTGCGCCTAACCGACAGCAACAGCAAGTGAGACAAGGCCAAGGGCAGACACGACAAGGCCAAGGGCAGACACGACAAGGCCAGGGACAACAGAGACAAGGACAGCAACACCGACCCCAAAGGCAAGGCCGCGCTTATGCATTGACACAAGAAGAGGCAGAAGCGGCAGAACATGCGGTTGTAGGTAAGGTTTCTGTTTGTGGTATTGAAGCTAAAGTGTTGTTTGATTCGGGATCTTCACACTCCTTCATCTCACCTCGGTTCTCTAGTAGGATACAGGAATCGCCAGCACAGTTGCCATATGTGCTGAGCGTTATCACTCCGGTTGGTAAACGGGTAACCTGTGATGACTACTACCCTGGTTGTCGAGTTCTCGTCGGAGAAGTTCTTCTCCCAGCGGAACTTATTGTGCTACCCATGCACGACTTCGATGTAATCCTAGGCATGGACTGGCTGACCAAATATATGGCCTGTTTGGATTGCTACCGTAAGACCGTCACCGTAAGGGTGAGTGAAGATGGTCCAAGTGCGGTGTTCCAAGGTGACAAGAAGAGTTCGAACACCAGATTGATTTCAGCACTTCGAACGGAACGATTGATACATAGTGGTTGTGAGGGCTATATTGCCTTCATCGTGGAAAAGAAATCACCTAAGAAGTTAGAAGAAATACCTGTGGTTTGCGAATTTTCGGACGTATTCCCGGATGAAGTACCCGGCCTTCCACCAATCAGAGAAGTGGATTTTACTATAGAGCTGGTAGCCGGTACCGCTCCCATATCTAAGGCCCCATATAGAATGGCCCCGGCAGAGCTACGTGAACTGAAACTGCAGTTACAAGAATTATTGGATAAAGGGTTTATTCGCCCTAGCACATCTCCTTGGGGAGCCCCAGTTTTATTTGTGAAGAAGAAGGATGGCACCCTTAGAATGTGTATTGATTACCGGCAGTTGAATCAGGTGACAATTAAAAATAAATATCCACTGCCTAGAATTGATGAATTGTTTGATCAGCTACAGGGCGCAACACATTTTTCGAAGATCGATCTTAGGTCTGGATATCATCAACTGCGAGTTAGGGACCAAGATGCATCAAAGACAGCTTTCAGGACGAGATATGGGCATTACGAATTCTTGGTTATGCCTTTTGGATTGACAAATGCCCCCGCAGTGTTTATGGCCTTAATGAACAAGATCTTCTCATCCTATCTTGATCAGTTCGTAGTAATTTTCATCGATGATGTTTTGGTGTACTCCAAGACCAAAGGCGAGCATGCGGAGCATCTGAGGACCTCTCTACAATTGCTAAGGGACCACCGACTGTATGCCAAACTGGACAAATGTGAATTTTGGCTGGAACAAGTTGCCTTTTTAGGGCATATAATTTCTAAGGATGGGCTGGCAGTAGATCCGGCTAAGATTGAGGCTATAACTACTTGGCAGAGTCCCAAAACCGTTGCAGAAATTAGAAGTTTTGTTGGCTTGGCCGGTTATTATAGAAGGTTCGTGAAGGACTTTTCCAAAATAGTCGCCCCTTTGACTAAGTTGACACGAAAGAACGAACCATTTGTGTGGTCCGCTGAGTGTGAGTCGAGTTTCCAACTGCTTAAGGAGAAGTTAACCTCAGCCCCGATCTTATCCCTGCCAGAAGGGAGTGGCGGATTTGTTATCTATACAGATGCTTCAGGGATTGGGCTAGGGTGTGTACTCATGCAGAATGGAAAAGTAATAGCATACGGATCTCGCCAATTGAAGGAACATGAGAAAAACTATGCCGTACATGACTTGGAATTGGCTGCAGTAATCTTCGCGCTGAAGATGTGGAGACATTACTTATATGGAGAGAAATTTGAAGTCCATAGTGATCACCGTAGTCTCCAGTATCTGTTTTCGCAGCATGATCTTAACATGAGACAGCGCAGGTGGTTGGAATTCATAAAGGATTATGACTTTCCGATTAGATACTTCCCTGGAAAAGGGAATGTAGTAGCTGATGCTTTAAGCAGGAAATCCACCACCGAGTTGGCAGCCTTGTGTGGTGAATGGTCCCTAGTGGAGGAATTCCGAGATCTGGACGCGGAAGTTGAATTCGTAGATGATAAGGTCATGTTAGTGGCTATGTCAGTCTTCGAACCCACCTTGATTCAGCAGATCAAGGAGAGACAGTTTGAAGACCCGGAGCTTGTCAAGATTCGTGATCATATTTCTGAGAAACCGGACTTCAGGATTGTAGATGGTGTGTTGTACTTCCGAGATCGGCTTTGTGTTCCAGGAGTTCAAAATCATAACCTAAAGAGGGCAATTATGACTGAAGCACACCATGCTCGGTATTCCATGCACCCAGGGAGTACAAAAATGTACCGGAATCTACATGGCAGGTTTTGGTGGAATAACATGAAGAGGGACATAGCGGGCTTTGTGGTCAAATGCCTTACCTGCCAACGAGTGAAGGCTGAGCACAGGAAGCCTCCCGGTTTGTTACACCCTCTACAGATCCCTAAATGGAAATGGGAGAATTTGACGATGGATTTTGTTTCCGGACTACCTCGAACAAGTAGACACCATGATGTAGTGTGGGTGATTGTCGACCGACTAACAAAATCAGCCCACTTTATTCCCATCAAGAAAGGGATGAAATTTCAGGAAATGGCCAAGATCTTCATTGATGAGGTTGTACGGCTACATGGTACCCCGGTCTCAATTGTATCCGACCGAGATAGTAGGTTCGTGTCCTCTTTTTGGCAGTCTTTCCAGACGTCTTTAGGCACCAAACTCAGTTTTAGCACGGCTTACCATCCTCAAACAGATGGGCAATCGGAACGAACGATACAGACCCTGGAAGATATGCTACGAGCTAGCGTAATGGATTTCGGAAAGGAGTGGGATGAGCACCTCTCCTTGTGCGAGTTTGCATATAATAACAGCTTTCACGCGAGCATCGGTATGGCCCCATTTGAAGCCTTGTACGGACGAAGGTGCCGTACGCCAGTTTGCTGGGAAGAAGTTGGGGTTAGGAGTTTCCATGGACCCACTCTGGTAGCGGATACAGCAGAGAAAGTACAAAAAGTACAAGATAGACTGAGAACTGCACGATCGCGCCAGAAGAGTTATGCAGATAACCGCCGCCGGCCCCTCGAGTTCCAAGTGGGGGACAGAGTTTTCCTAAAAGTTTCCCCAATGAAGGGTACTATCAGGTTTGGCCAGAAGGGTAAGCTTGCTCCTCGGTTCGTCGGGCCTTTTGAGATACAGAGTAGAGTGGGAGACTTAGCTTATCGGTTAGAGTTGCCACCCTCGCTTGCAGGAGTCCATAATGTGTTCCATGTGTCAATGCTCCGGAAATACCTCCCAGATCCGTCACATGTTCTTGAGTTGGATGATGTACAGGTACGGCCTAATGTGAGCTACGAAGAGAGACCCCTTCGTATCGTTGACACTAAGGAACAGGTGCTGCGTACACGAACGATCAAATGGGTCAAGGTGTTATGGAATCACCATGGACAGGAAGAGGCCACTTGGGAACTTGAAGATCAAATCCGGGCTAAATATCCAGAGCTACTACCTAAGGTACGTGCATTCGGAGGACCGAATGATCTTAAGTGGGGGAGGATGTAAGGACCCGAACCCCCACTAATCTTAGTTACGTTAATTAATCTTGTTTTATATTGATTAAGACTTGTTGAGGGTTAATTCAGTGTGAATTATTGGGTTTGGACCCCACCTAGGTAGTTAAGGGCATTTTAGTAAATTTTTCTTATGCCTCTAGGTTAACCCGTCCATCTCCTTACGTGTGATTCATCGCGTTGATCATCTTTTGTGTTGAGCCCGAGTTGATCCGGACTCATCTTAAGCCAATTGGAGCCCTTCCGGACTAAACTGAAAATTCTAGAAACAAGTGGGCTAGTGTGCAACTTCAGGAAAAACATCTTTAAAAAGGGGAAACTAACGTGCACTCTCCTTCTTCCTCTCTCTTTTTCTTGGCTGGAATCTGGTCTGCTGGGTGTCTTCTTCTCACCTTGACTTCAATCAAGCATGGTGGGCCTTTGAGGGTGTGCATGCACAAGGGATGGCATCCACCCACGTTCTTCTTCCCCATTGACCATGTTCCATTACATTCTAGTGTAAAGTGATTTCTCCTCCAAGTTACAGCAATACAAGAGAACCCATTAGAGAACCCATTACAGTACTGGGAGCTTCCTCTGAGCATACAGCAAGAAGGATCTAGGAAGGCCTTAACACGGTAACAAGGCAAGTATTAAGTTATAGGTACTGCATGCATGGTTGAATGTGGATGATTTGAGTTAGTTCTTGCATTTCCAATTCCCAGCCACTTCAATGCTATTGTTTTAATTGATACAAATGAGGTGTGAATCAAGTAGGAATGAAGATATGGAGATGGGATACTCTCACTCTCAGGAGTACTTCAGTTGAGCTTCAGAATTCCCGTATAAGCTAGTGCTGTAGTGAGCTCGTACAGAAAAGTGCGCTACAGAACTGTCTTGAGATTTTCTGAAGCTTACGGCGAAGATACGGCTAAGCCGTGAGCTCTTACGGCTCAATGTCCAGAGAGCAGTAAAATGAGGTTTTGTACTACGGCTCACTTACGGCTAAGCCGTGAAATCCACTACGGCTAAGCCGTACCCAGCCCGTAGCCTAGCCGTAGGTCTTTCTACGGCGAACTTTCTAGAGAGCTCACAGAACCAGTTCCTTCTACGGCCTGCATACGGCTGCACCGTGAAATACCCTACGGCTAAGCCGTAACCTCCCCGTGACCCAGCCGTAGGCTTAGCACGGCTAAGCCGTAGGCCAATATACGGTTGAACCGTAACCCCACGGAAAAATCCGGATGACTGTGACCCCCTCTCGGCTAAGCCGTAACCCTGTATACGGCTAAGCCGTAAGAACCCAGTGAACGTAAGATGTTAGGAGTCTCGATGATGTCGTAGGGCTTTAGTCATGGTACCCTCCATACCTCCCCCTTTGGCCATTGGTAATTATACGTTGGAATGAATGAAGGATTCCCCAATGGTAAGTCATGGATGTTGGCATGAGAAGGGTGTTCCGTATACACAATGTAATACCCGGACGCGGTAACACAGCGACACCGAACATCTCATGTGTACCTCGTACTGAATGTCCTTGGGGAATTAGGAGACTGCTTCATCTAAATGCAATCATATCATATTGATACATAACACTACCTTTGACATGACTGTTATCGCATTCACTTCCTCTAACAAGCCCCGAGGCAATTCAGACCTGAGCTTCTAATGAGTGCGTGTCTGACAAGCCAGAGCTTCTATTGAGTGTGTGCTTGCTAGCCAAGGGTGTAGCGGAGGCTCGGGCCTGGTAGCCTATCTGCATGTGTTTCGTTTTCGTTGTTTCATGGTTATCTATTCCTTATATATGTTATGATTTGTATGATTGACTCCGAGTCGGCACCACTTGGCTTTTGCCCTTTTTGGGTATTATATGTCACCACTGCAGTAGGTTTACGGAGGGGTTGTCGACGCTCCTCGGGAAGCTAGCTTGATCCCCTAGCGACCCATACGTTATGTATGCTCCCTTTTGGGAGAATAGAGCATCGTGGTTGCCAATCAGTATGTATAACATTAAGTTTCACTCATGCATCATGTTTAGTGATTGTTCTTGCTAATGTATTTTTGTTATATTAATTCCTATGCTTAGTACTTGCTTAACCGTCGTGTTAACAGTGTTACCCTCGGTATTACAGATTCAGCACCCGCTCCCGACACGAATACTGACGCGGCCCCGGAAGATACCCCAACGGTACCTCGGGGTGTAGGTGAATGGATGGATGGCGACGTTTACTACTAGCCATCCTACGGAGAGCGTCTCTTCGGGGAATATTATGTTGAAGACTTGTGTATCACCTTAAGGACTGATTTTGGGAACGTATTTTTAAGGACTATAACACTATTGTATGTAATTATGCTTTAATAGACTATGAACTTTATGTGCTCTTGATGATTATTGAGTATTTCACAGGTTCTCGATTATGATAGTTTATGTTGTACGTGTGTCAGCTTACCTCACACGTTCCTGTGGAATCTCCCTTGTAGGAATTCGTGCAAAATTCTTTAGGGCACGGATTTCTACGGGATTACGTATCCACGCCCTGGGGGCCCACTCAAATCCCCAAATTCCCGGGATTGGGGCGTGACAGTTATAAGACCGAGATTAAATCAGACAGATTTTGTAGGTATGGTTCTTGAATCATTATCGTTTAAACTTATTTCCGTAGTGATCTGTGCGCGATATCTAAGGATCCTGGAGGCTGCCTCCTAACAATTTCTTTCTCTAATAATCGACAGACTACATTATTATTTGAGTGAACTATGCATGCAATGAAAGAACATTGATGCTTTAAAGGTACAACAAATCAAAGTATTTGAAGATGAAAAAGTTGAATGAGGTTCAAACTTTAAAAAACATTGTCGGAAGACATTGTGAGTAGGTAGGTAAAAGTTAAGAAGGCTAAAATCAAAAGATTTGACAAAAACTACAAAAGCAAATAAGATTGCAAAAATGAAGGAAAAAATTAACAATTTGAAAGCAGGGGTTATGGCAAAGACTGGTAATACCAATGATATTGTGAAAGTCATTAAGCATGGCTTAAATTTGCCATTATATGTGGTTTGAGTTATATATGATATTGATTAGTTGATGTCAATGTGGAAGTGATTTTGATGGTTTAATATAATAGTGGTAGTGCCTTCAAGTGTAATGTTTGCTGTTTGATTTATATAATGATGATTTTGATAGTTTTCATTGCAATCAATAAATAATATGTTGACATCAATAAATAATATGTTAATGTTAATATAAATGGATACAGAAATTGCACAAGAATCTGCATAACTGACCACTTTCATTGACATCAACAAATAATATGTTGACATCAACAAACTATATGTTGATGTCCATATAAATGGATACAAAAATTACACATTGAATCTGCATAACTTAGCTTTTCATTGACATCAACATATTATGTTTCGTTGACATCAACAAATAATATGTTGATGTCAACATAAATGGATACAGAGATTGTGATAGAATTTGAATAAATGAGCATTTTCATTATAATCAACAAATAATATGTCGACATTTACAAATAATATATTGATGTCAACCAAAATGAACACAGAGATCACACATAAAATCTGAATAACTGAGGGTTTTTGTTAACACAAATTGATTATTTGTTTACATCAACAAATAATATTCTGATGTTAACATAAAAGGATATAGAAATTGTATTCCTTCCTCTATTCAGATTTTGTTGATGTCAATATAACATGGGCAATTTCGGTATAAAAATATAAAATTTAGGCAGAAGGTCCTCATTTGATACTATAAAAGTTTGGGGATCTCAATTGTGATTATCTTGATTAGTGGGTTTTTTTTTTTCTGTAAATCCCCCCAAAAAATTCATGGTTTTGCATCCAAAATCCAATTATCCGTTTGGTTGTGCTTCCCTCAAACGGAAAGTCTAGGTCTGTCATTGTCTACACCTACACAATTGATACCTGTTATTGATTAAACCAATCTTCCTAAGGAAGGTGTTGTAAGTTGTAACTCAGCTGCATGAGGCAGCTGTCTTCACACTCGAATGAGGAAATGTAAAGTGGCCTGGGTTTTGATTTTTCTCGACCTGAATCTAACTTGTGGCAATGCCATCCCTCTAAACAGTGGGCCTTTACCTGACAAGCCCTGATATGTATGCAATTTGTATTCAAATCTAGGCCCAAATTGGAAATGGTCCAAAAATTGGCCCCATGGCCATACCCGATTACTCTTCTATTATCAAGAGAAGACATTGGCTATATCATCTGTCGGCCACCAATCAACGGCTAGATTACCAGATCCTGGCCCCATAGGCAAAATCTCTTCTCCAAAACCTACTCGCATCACTGCTCATTGAGCTGGGAATCTCTCTCGCTCTCTCTCTCTCCTCTTCTTCTTCTTCTTCTCTCTCTGATCTTTGGGTCTGTTTCCTTCTTCTCAATCGACATGGAAGTGGCTCTGTGTCCTCGATTCTCCATCGACATGCCCGTCTTATCATCTTCTTCTTCGCGTTTGAGGGTTAGAAACCCAAAGAGAACCCAAAACCCATCTGGGGTTTCGGTTCGATCTTCTCTAACCACGAATTTCGTCGCTCCCTTCGTCGTTGGAAGTGTCTCGGGCGATTTCTGCGGTCAGAAAATCCGCCCACCTTCGCTCAACCCGCTTTTAAGAGGTTCGGCTGGCAAAAGAGGCGTGGTCACCATGGTATCTATTTGAACTCCTCTCGTCCTCCTTTGAACTCTTTTGAGTTCTAAATCCAATTTGCTTTGATGGGTTGGTGCCGGAATTCTTTTGGTTTGCGTGCTTTTGATTGTAATGGGTGCTGCAGGTGGCTGTGGGTGTTGTGGGTTTTTTCTAACCACATAAAGATTGGATTTTGATGGTTGTTTTTGGGTAATTGAGATATGTATAGCTTTCATATTGATTGGATTTGTGGATTGTATAAGGTATTGCAGTTGGGTTTGGGTAATTGTTATTATCCTAATTACATCTAAAAGGCTAGATTTTTATCGTTTTTCCGTGTAATTTCGATCTGGGTGGTTGTTATTGAACCAGATTTTGTGGGTTGTAATGGTAGAAGGTAGTGTAGGTGGGTTTTAATATTAGAGATTCTCCTTATTGCCTTCAAAGAGTAGATTTTGATGTTTTGTTTTGTTTGGGTAATTCCAAACTGGGTAGCTAGAGGGTTCATTAGATTTATGGGATGTAATGGTAGAAGGTGTTGCAGTTGGGTTTGGATATTGGATATGAAAAATAGTTTTTCCTTATTTTAAGTATTCCAAACTGGATGGCTGTCACTTGATCAGATTTGTGGATCTTAATGGTAGTCGGTAGAAGATAATGCTGGTAGGTTTGGATACTGGAGATGATGTAAACAAATGTATGTGTATGATGTGTGTAATTCAGAAACTGGAAAGCTTTCATTTTATCAGATTTGTTGACTGTAATGGTGGAAGACTATTTTTCCTTTTCTCATTATTTGTTTTTCTTTTCAGAAGAAGCATTGTAGTATCTATATATAAGAATAAGGGAGATATACAAAATTGTACCAACTATTGAGGGATTAAACTTATGAGTCATACTATGAAGTTATGGGAGAAAATAATGGAATAAAGACTGAGACGGAAAACCAAGATCGCTGAAAATCAATTTGGTTTTATGTCAGGGAGGTCAACTATGAATGCTATCTTTTCACTTAGGCAATTAATGGAAAAATATCGAGCAAAGAGGAAAAATCTACATATGGTCTTTATCGATTTAGAAAAAGCCTATGATAGGATACTGAGGGATTTAATTTGGTGGATTTTGAAGAAAAGGAATGTCCTCAGAGGTTACATTGAAAATTTTAAGGATATGTATGAAGGAACAGTAACAAATGTAATAACCACATGTGGAGAAACAGGTGGATTTCTTGTCACTATAGGTTTGCATCAGGGATCAGCTTTAAAACCTTATCTCTTTGCATTAATTATGGATGAGTTAACTGTGTATATTCAAGAAGAAGCACTATGGTGTATGTTGTTTGTAGTTGATATAGTATTGGTGGATGAATCAAGAGATGGTATAAATGCAAAACTCAAGAGATGGCGGGGGGCATTAGAATCTAGAGGCTTTGAAATAAGTCGTACAAAGACATAATATATGGATTGCAACTTCAGCGGATATATACAGAGTGCTAAAACTACTGTCAAAATTGGAACCCCATGAGATACCACGTAGAGATTCTTTTCGGTATCTAGGCTCGATGATTAGTAAGGAGGGGGAGATTGATGAAGATGTGGAGCATAGGATAAAGGCTAGATGGCTGAAGTGGAGACTAACTTGTGGAGTGCTTTGTGATAAACGAATGCTCATAAAATTGAAGGGCAAATTTTACAGGACAGTAGTTAGACCAGTTATAACATATGGAGCAGAATGTTAGCCAATTAAGAAGACGCATATACATAAGATGGATGTAGCGAAGATGAGAATGCTTAGATGGATGTGTGGTAAAACTAAGAAAAATAAAATTAGAAATGAGCGCTTTCGAGAGCATTTAGGGGTAACACCAATATGGGATAAGATTAGAAAAACCCGTTTAAGATGGTTTGGGCATGTTGAGTGTAGGTCGGTAATAGCACTGGTGAGAAAAAGTTTGGCTAAACAGGTGGATGGTCTATCAAGAGGTACGGATAGGCCAAAGAAAACATTGATGGAGGTCATTGAATCAGATTTGAAAAAGTTTAACTTATTTAAGGATTTGGCTCAAAATAGAACGGAATGGAGAAACAGAATTCATGTAGCCGACCCCAACATGGTTGGGATAAAGCTATGATGATGATGATTATTATTATTATTATTATTATTTTCTTTTGTTCTTAGTCTTTTGCCTTTTTGAATGCATTTCTTTCTTTCTTTCTTTTTTCCCTCGATTCATATGGGTTTGAGTTTTGAGAGCCTATTCTCACTTATATGGTCACATGTTTATTTTGTAATTGTTATAACAGATGTGAAATAAAATGAGAATGGTTGTGTAGTACAATAATTAATTGTATGCCTAAAGCTATTATTGATACATGTGGGCGGCTCATACGCAACCCATGAACTTGGTTAGAAATGTAGTTATGCTACTGGGTTCCACCTTCGTATTTTCATGACAGTGATGGTTTTCCTTTTCATTTCTAAAAGAAGCTTCTTACGAGGGCACTTCCCTTGAAATTATGTAATGTATGTAATTGGTAACAGTGGAAGTGGCAGACAGAAGTAAAAAAGATGATTATATTCTCCACTTTCATTGGCTTTAAATAGTATTGAAGAGTTTGATATGTAGCTTGAGTGGCAAAGTGATCTAATGGAGAAGCAGGAAATAGATGTAGACTCCAACCTTTATATAGTTTTAGATGTATGCATGCAGCATCCACATTATCCCAACCTCCTTATTTTCCTATCGTAGAACATACGGAGATTTACAGATTGAGTGCTTCCCCCTGTTTTCCACCTATTTTCATGGACACTTTGAAATCTGAGATCTTCCATATATCATTGGGCAATGCTAAGGTAATTTGTTCATGGGTCTTGTGTTCTGGAGGGCTGTTTTTGTTTGTTGTTGAAATCTTGTTAGCAATGATTCATTTTATCTCTTTATATCTACTTGTCAAGATTTCGATGTTGTTGCAAGTTAATGGGGTTATTTTGAATTGATACTCTTGTATGGTCACTATATGGATAATCAACCATTTAAGTACTTAACCTGTTGTCTCAGAATGTCACTATTGTTCTCATAATCTATAATTAATGCATCATTTTGAAATGTCTCACATAATTAATTATTCTTTTCAGCTGTCTGTTTATCACTTTTTTGACTACTGAATTAATTTATATCCTTTACTGTGTACAGGTCATTCCTTTTTTGAGAGGAAGTGCATGGGAGCAACCACCTCCAGATCTGGCATCTTACTTGTACAAAAATCGAATTGTATACTTGGGGATGTGTCTTGTCCCATCTGTGACTGAGTTGATCCTGGCAGAGTTCCTTTACCTTCAGTATGAGGATGCTGAGAAGCCAATTTACCTATACATAAATTCTACTGGCACAACTAAGGTTAGCAATGTCTGTAATTTAATAAATGATGAATGCTTATAAATTGATTTTTGAGAGAAAATAGTGTGCAGACAGGCTAATTACTTTTATCTCTCATCTAATTGAACCCAATCATCCAGTTCAGATATTTTAACTTTGAAGCAACTATGCTTTTGCACTTAATCAGATGCAACCATGCTTTTGCACCTTTACAATCTTGAATGTGTAATCAACATGATGATTTAAGCTTAATGAGCTGCTGGAATGACATGCTTTCTTTTGGCCTTTTCATTGGGGGATTAAGACATCTGTGATTGTTTTCATTTGAAGTTGCTGATTGTTATTTTGTTATTTTGTTATTTTTTTTTTGACAATCATCATCATCATCAGCATCACCATCATCCTCATCCTTCTATTTGGGCTCGGTTTTTAGTTGTACTGCTCCACTCAACCTGTAGTGATGGCCATATTTTGAGGAACTATACAATCCATTATGTTTTTCTCACTACTTTAGTACATCTTACAATGGTTGTTTTGGGCCTTTTGTGTACATTTGCATACCATTTCAAATGACATTAAAAAAAAAAAAAAGAAATTCTCCAAACATCCATCATAGCATCCTCATTTGCTGAGCATGTACTGACCTATGGGGGACTATGGGTCTCTCTTGCATCAACTATCCCCTTGTTGGAGAGAACTCAACCTCAAGTTTTGTAGATGTCCTCCATGATCGAAAATCCAATGTACAACTTCCCAATGTGCTTCTTAATCATCATCCTCTTGGCATGGAATAGAGGCTGGAATCGATCTCTTCATCAATGTAATAGGAGAATAGAGGCATGACTTCTTTTGATTTTTGCATCCAACAATGCCTCGTGATTTGACTATCAGATGCATCAGGTGTTGAAGTGGTTCACAATCTTCTAATTTCAATAGCCTATCCCCAAAGATGAAATCAACGTGAGGAATCTCAATGACCTGTTTTTCGTTTCCCTTTGTTTTTTGCACCTTTTGATCCATGTTGCCAATAAACTTGGTGTCTTTGTCTTCCAGTGCATTTGAAATATGATATTCTTTATGAGTTGTGCATGTTACTCCCTGCAATGATGTCATGGAATTCTCTTTTTTTGCTTTAGGTTCAATATTCTTTTGATGCAGGACCTAAAACTAGCAAATGATATGCAAAAGAGAGAGATCAAATATCAAATTAATAAGCACACAAATTAAAGTAAATTAGGCACCATCACAATGCAAAATTAATTTCAGAACAGATTATTTGTTGGTTTCACCATGTTATCGGTCCCACAAGTGCTTTTCCCAAAGGTGGGGAGATAGATCTTAGGAAATAGAATTCCCAACCACTCTAGGGATTCAATTTCAATCAACTTTCAGATCTGAAAATTCAGATTCAGATCTGAATGGGTTGACACAACAGTTGGTTTCCAATAAGTACAGATCTAGGGTTCAAATTAATGTTCAGATCTATCCAAGATGGGTTATATTCAGATCTATGGGCTATATGGGCTGTGTTTCGTAATGTTTCAGATCTGGTTGTAAGGGCTTGTGATAGCCAATCATCAGATCTGGGACTGTTTTGGATGATTTCCCTTCTTAAACCAAGATTGGGTTGGTTCTTAGAAGAAAATGTTAGGGTTTCTTGGGCTGAAAAAGGGTTGATTGCTCTTTATCAAAAGAAAAGGAGGGAGAATACCTTTGGAGAAGATGAGTGTCTTGGCCTCACGCCAAACTCCCCAACTAGGGTGAGGAAAATCAAGAAATCTTCCAAGAAGAACTTGAAGAAGCTTTCAAGAGGAAAAGGGTTTCTATTTCATTCATCAATCATCTTCCCAATGATGGGATTGCAATTTATAAAAAGGATAAACCACAAAAGGAAAAGAACATAAAGAAAGAAAATAAAAAAAATAAAAAAAAAGAAGGCCGAATGGGGGGGTGGAGGACTTGCGCATGGGATAATGTGCGCAAGTCCTTCCCCTTGCGCGCATTTCATTATGTATTTAAGTTGTGGGCCCTCCTTTGACACACTAAAAATAAAAGTACATAATATGGGACCCTTATTTATTACATAACTCCTACTAAAACACTTATGGCCCTCAAACTAAATTAAAACAAGTTTATTTCAGCAACAACTCTTTCCCTTGGCACATCCTTGTGTGGGGCCTTCTGCTTGCATGCGTAGGGAGCCCTTCAACGGTGGATCTTCATCTATACCATGATCCAACGGTGGATCTTGTAAACCAAGATGAATTAACCCCATAAAAGGGTAATCCATCCAGATTGGGATCATGTTACGCACTTTCCTTCTTGACTTGATGCCCCCATCAATTCCCTGGGGCTGCAAAGAGTTTGCCACTGGCGAAATAAAGCTGTCATACTGCTCCACGAGATCGGGATTGAGATGTTGTAGCTCGGAATGAGTCACCCATGTGCAATCTGTAGCAGGTCGATCTTTCCACTTGACAAGATATTTTTGATATCCTCCGTGTCTAGTGGAGACCAAGGTATCATCAAGTATATCCTCCACAACATCTTTAGTTTGGCTCAGAGTAGGTGTAGGAGGAATGGGAAGATTTTGTTCAAACTGGGCTGAGTCATATGGGTTAATGTCTATGGAGAATTGTGGGTCATGGGTTGGTTGGATAACTGGCATAGAAGTTTGGGAAGAGTGGGATGGAGTAATGGGATCATGGCAAAGAATAAGGTCTTTCACATTGAAGATTGGACTGATTCCCCAGTCAGGTGGCAATTCTAAAACATATGCATTGGGACTCAATCTCCTGACAACCTTGAAAGCTCTAGCATTGCAGGCTTGTAATTTTCGTGCAGGTCCCGAAGGAAACCGTTCGGGCCTCATACGGACCATAACATAATCACCTATGTTGAACTCAACATGGCGATGATGTGCATTAGCAGCCATTTTATATGAATCATTGTGCATATTAATTTTTCGTTTGATCTCATCATGCAATGCATGGATATGCTGTGCAAATGACTCAGCTGATGCAGATGGCCTATGCAGTGAAGTAACAGGAATGAGATCTACTGGCAGTCTAGGTTTATAACCCAACACAGCTTCAAATGGACTAATGCCAATGGACCTATTGACCGAACTATTATAGGCGAACTCAGCAGTCGGTAACATTATGTCCCATGTTTTGACATGCTCACCCACCAAACACCGAGGAAGATTTCCTAAGCTTCGGTTGACAACCTCGGTTTGACCATCGGTCTGAGGATGATAGGCAGAAGAAAACCGAAGCTTAGTACCCATGATCATCCAAAGTGTCTTCCAAAAATAACTCGTGAATTTTACGTCCCGGTCAGACACAATGGTAGAAGGAAGCCCATGGAGTCGAACATCCTCATTAAAGAATAAACGTGCTACATGAGATGCATCAGAGGTTTTCGAACAGGGTATAAAGTGGGCCATCTTAGACAAGCAGTTCATGACGACTAATATGGAGTCGTGCTTACGAAGAGTGTTCGGAAGACCTAGCACGAAATCCATACTAATATCCTGCCATGGTGCATGTGGCACCGGCAACAGAGTATACAACCTCGTATTCTGCTTGTGTTGTTTCGCAAGTTGACAGGTTCTACATTGCCCAATAATTTTGGCAACATCTCGTTTAAGAGTTGGCCAATAAAATCGATTGTCCACAAGGGCAATGGTTTTATCGCAATCGAAATGGCCCGCAATTCCTCCCGCGTGCAGTTCTCAAACGAGAAAATCACGAAGTGAAGTCCGGAGAATGCATAATCTGTTTCCTTTGAAAAGGAAACCATCTTTGAGCAAAAATCCTTGTGCATTATGCAAAGGATTATTTGAAAGCATTTTATAAAGATCTTCAAAATCGGGACATGTAGAGTATGCCTTCGGTAAACGCTCAAATCCAACGACGCTAACACTCATGGAATGTAGCAATGCAACCTTACGACTTAAGGTGTCGGCAGCCTTGTTCTCAACCCCTGGCTTATGTTTAAGAACAAATGAAAATTCTTGTAATGCTTCGATCTGTCTTGCATGTTTGGATATCAATTTAGCCTGGGATTGAATGTACTTTAGAGCCTCATGGTCCGAGTACTGAATGAATTCATTCGGTAGTAAATAATGTCTCCAGTGTTAAGTGCTTGCACTACCGCATAGAATTCTTTCTCATAAGTGGAGTATTTCTGCCGATCTACATTTAGCTTTTCGCTGAAGTAGGCGACAGGATGTCCTTCTTGACTAAGGACTCCTCCAATACCGACACCAGATGCATCGCGTGTCACCTCAAAAACCTTAGAAAAATCACGAAGTCGCATAACTGGAGCTTCCGTCATCTTTTTCTTGATTTTTAGAAAAGCTTTAGTAGCTGCAGAGCTCCAAGCAAATTCACCCTTTTTCATGCAGTTAGTAATTGGAGCCATTACTGTGCTAAAGTTTCGGATGAACCGCTTGTAGAAGGTGGCAAGGCCATGGAAACTGCGCATCTCATGAATGTTTCGCGGTTCTTGCCATTCAACAATGGCCTTTACTTTCTCGGGATCGGGAGACATCCCGTCTGTAGAAACGACAAACCCTAAGAAGATAACTTGTGAAGACAAGAAAATGCATTTTTTAAGGTTCGCGAACAATTTTTCTCCCCTTAAAGTCAAACAAACCTCCCTCAAATGGTCCATGTGTTGTTCCCTGGTGCTACTATAGATGAGAATGTCATCGAAGTAGACTGCTAAAAACTTGCCTATGAATTGTCGCAGCACTTGTGTCATAACCCTCATAAATGTGCTGGGCGCATTTGTCAAGCCAAAGGGCATGAATAACCATTTATACAAACCATCCTTCGTCTTGAAGGCGGTTTTCCACTCATCACCGGGCCGGATATGAATCTAGTGGTACCCACTTTTAAGGTTAATTTTTGAAAAGATTTTAGCACCAGCCATCATGTCCAGCATATATCAAGTCTCGGTATGGGAAACCGATACTTAACGGTGATCCTGTTAATTGCCTGGCTATCCACACACATCCTCTAAGAGCCATCTTTCTTGGGTGTGAGGAGTGCAGGAACTGCGCATGGGCTCTTACTCTCTTGGATAAACCCCTTAGCCAGAAGCTCCTCGACCTGCCTTTTTAATTCGGCATGTTCAGATGAATTCATCCTATAGTGGGGCAAGTTTGGTAAAGATGATTTAGGGACCAAGTCAATGGCATGGCGCAATGGTGGAAGCTCATTGGGTAAATCCTTAGGGAAGACATCTTGAAATTCTTTCAAGATAGGGTTCACTTCACATGGGGCCTCTACAGCCTTTTCAGTGGTGATTGCTTTGGTCACCAAAGCAAACATGGCTGTTTTAGAGTCTTGGACACTTGTGAGGGTGTCCTGGATTTCTTGTTCAAATTCGGAGGCGCTCAAAATGTGAATACCTTTAGACACAACATTCTTCCCTTTTGAGTCCTTAATTGTTTCATTGGGCTCCACACTAGAGTTCTTAGCCTTATCACTAGACCCGGCGGTTGGTGTCTTCTTTTTCTCATTGTTGTCATTAGGAGGTAGTGGGTGAAGTTTCAGTTTCCTCCCATCAAAATTGAAGACACAAATATTTGATTTACCAAAATTGGTAACATCAAGATCATTCAACCAGGGTCTTCTCAGAATGATGTGGCCCACATCCATGGGAACAATGTCACACCAAAGGTGGTCCTTGTAAGAGGAAAGTTAAAGTGAGACCAAACATCTTTGAGTGACCGGAATAGATGTGGAGTCTACCCAGGAGATACGGTATGGCCTAGGATGTGGTTCAGCCTTTAACCCTAAACGAGTGACAGTACTAGAGGAGACTGCATTGGTACAACTGCCACTGTCAATTATAAGTTTACAACTCCGCTCATTACACTTTAGGTATGTGTGGAAGATGGCTGTCCGGCGCCAATCTTCATCTTCTTGTAGGGTTAAGGCGCATCTAACCACTAGCATTTTGGCACCCTCATGTACCCTCGTTCGTGTCTTTTCCTCTTCCGTTTGGTAAGCAAGTAGGAATCAGAGGAAAGAAACGCGATCCTCGGGATCCTCACATTCATCATTAGATGGAATGAAATTAGGAATATAATTATCTACATCCGGATTGCTATCATCAAGGGCCTCTGATATGAACAAGTTCCTTATTGGGCATGTAACAGCATAATGTCCATATCCATGACACTTGTGGCCCTTGATTTGAGAGAGCTTCTTCGTCTTATTAACATCAATACCCTTTCCTTTCGGATCCCATGAGGAATCACTCTATGTTCCTCTCTGAAAAGAAGGGTTCCCAAAAGTAAGCTTTTGCTCTAGAGCCATGAACTCGAGAGTCAGAATTGCGCGAATCTAGCTTTTTAGGAAATTGCAGCTTCACATATTGCTCCAAATCTATGGCTTTTTCATACATATCCGCAAGGGATGTGATCGTATGGTGAAGCAACTCTCTCCGGATCTCAGATCGTAGGCCTCTCCTAAACCGTGAGAGGAGTGACAACTGTTCCTCTTTTACATCACATCTCAAATTTAATTCCTCGAATTTCGTGATGTATTCATTGACAGTCATACTCCCCTGGTGTAGGGTACTCCTTTGATCAAGGAGTCTCTCATGGTAGGATCGGGGAATGTATTTATCCTTCAATCTTTCCTTTATTCGTTCCCACGTGTTAATGGCGGGAAGGCCTAATCTTTGCTCATTAGTTTCCAAGCTGACCCAAAATATCTGGGCTTGACCTACTAATTTTCTGGTGGCCAGCTTAATCTTCCTTTCTTTTGACATTTCATACTATTTAAAGTAATGGTCCATATTAGAAAGCCAATCGGAGAAAACCTGTGGGTCCATCCGACCATCAAAAGTAGGGGCATCAATCTTTAACGCTTTTCAAAATCCATCCATCAGGATTTTGTTCTCTTCCATGACCCCTGTGATCAAAACCATTGCTGGACTCGCCATTGGGGTCCACCTCATGGTCATCTCTCTCATGGCGTCGGTGATGCCTCCTATCATCTTCCTGAATAGACCGCTCAAGTTCCCTAAATCCATTGGTTAGTTCAACTTGCCCTTGATATAGGGTTTGAACTTGCGCTGCCAGACTCTCTACGACCTTTTGCAATTGCTCTATGGTTGTACCGGGTTGGTCAGAACTTCGTTTGGTTTGAGAAGGGCCTGCCATTCTGTAAACTAGGGGCTGATCTTCTTGACCACTTCTAGTGGGCATACAACAACTACTTAATGCAATGAGACACAATGTAATGTAATGTATGCATGATGCAAATCCCTAGAGAACCGTGCTCTGATACCAATTTGATTCAGGACCTAAAACTAGCGAATGCTATGCAAAAGAGAGAGATCAAATATCAAATTAATAAGCACACAAATTAACGTAAATTAGGCACCGGCACAATGCAAAATTAATTTCAGCACAGATTATTTGTTGGTTTCACCATGTTATCGGTCCTACAAGTGCTTTTCCCAAAGGTGGGGAGATAGATCTTAGGAAATAGAATTCCCAACCACTCTAGGGATTCTATCTCAATCAACTTTCAGATCTGAAAATTCAGATTCAGATCTGAATGGGTTGACACAACAGTTGGTTTCCAATAAGTACAGATCTAGGGTTCAAATTAATGTTCAGATCTGTCCAAGATGGGTTATATTCAGATCTACGGGCTATATGGGCTGTATTTCATAATGTTTCAGATCTGGTTGTAAGGCTTGTGATAGCCAATTATCAGATCTGGGACTGTTTTGGATGATTTCCCTTCTTAAACCAAGATTGGGTTGGTTCTAAGAAGAAAAGGTTAGGGTTTCTTGGGCTAAAAAGGGGCTGATTGCTCTTTACCAAAAGAAAAGAAGGAGGGAGAATACCTGATTGAGATTGAATCCCTAGAGCGGTTGGGAATTCTATTTCCTAAGATCTATCTCCCCACCTTTGGGAAAAGCACTTGTGGGACCGATAACATGGTGAAACCAACAAATAATCTGTGATGAAATTAATTTTGCATTGTGCCGGTGTCTAATTTACATTAATTTGTGTGCTTATTAATTTGATATTTGATCTCTCTCTTTTGCATATCATTCGCTAGTTTTAGGTCCTTCATCAAATTGTTACCATGGGTTCTGCAACATGGGCTTCTATTACTTGTGGAGACTGCTTCTTTTGAGATTTAGATTTTCGCAATTGAGGCCGTTTAATTCTATACTCAACATGGATTGCTTCCTGATATCCTTCAAAACTATCTCTGCAATCTCTCATGTTTTCCAAAATGTCTGGTCATAGATCTCTGAGGAAGCGATCAAAGTCATAGTTCTCACTCTTTAATTTACATATATATTGTAGCTTTGAGAACTCATCAATATATTCATCCATAGTCAATTTTTATTGCCTCAAATTAAGGAATTGATCAAAGTAAACTTTATTCTCATAAAGCCATGTGCCATATTTAATGGCATACTCAAGTCTTTTTATTTGATCATTGAGGTTATTGATTTCGAATTTCATGTTGACTTGGATGCAAGAACTCAAAATTGAATGCCCTTCAAAATTAAAACAACTTGACCTAATTTGGAGATCTAATTTCTAGAAGTGCGCCGGTGAAGATGGATCATCAATCGAATTCTGGAGGGAGAAGATTTGGCTATTTGGAGATGGACTGCTGAAATTTGATGGAATATGGGCCCACACTCTAACTTTTGCGATTGTTATGCTCTACCTGATGCAAGCTGATATGGGTTGATCCCCATGTGACATGATGGTCTCTTCACTTGTTGTTTTGGGGTCGACACAACCAAAGGTGGAAAAGGCTTTTTTTTTTTTTTTTTTCTGTAGCTGTTTTGGGGTTTTGGGGGGGGGGGGGGGGGGGGGGGTGGTTGCAGATTTGGGCCGAACTGAGGCTGGAGGCCTAATAAAAGGTCTTAGCACATGTGACGGAGAGGGCCTCTTTCACTTCTGTCTCGGTTGGCACAGAGAGAGGAAGAAAAGAGGATGAGCTTTTAAACCTCCTTGCCATTGTACCTTCAATGAGAAGAGGGGAAGGGGGCGATGGCTTCATGATGTTGATGATGGTGACAACAATGACCCTCAACAAGAATGGACTAACGATGGAGATGCTTAGTGTTGCTTCTATAGGCTTTGAATACGATGGTGGTGCTGTGAAGTCGATGCTTTACTAGCGGCAATGATGTGGAGTTATGCCAACAATGGAGAAGGTGGAATGAGGAAGGCAACATGTTGATGTTGGTTTCAATGGTGCATAGTATGCTCCTTTTTCTTGATTCTACTTCTCTCTTTCCTCTTCTCTGGTACTTTTTTTTTTTTTTCTTTTTGGTTTCTGGGGACTTGCGGCAGTGGGGAATAGGGTCGAGTGAGTTAGAACAGTGGGGGACTGAGGTCGAATGGAATGTGGAAGTGGGGGATGAGGCCGATTGGGGTTTGGGGTGGCTCTGGTTAGGATTTGGAGTTGGGGTAGTGCGTGAAAAGGGGTATTAGGGCTGATGTTTTTGTTAGGGTCAATTTTCGGTGTAGATGTTTTGGTTTGGGGGTGATGGTAGAGAGAGGCTAGGGGCTGGGGTTGGTGGGGATAAGATTTTTTTTTTTTTTTGGGGTGTCTGATTGGGAAATGGTTGGGTTTCGTTTCAATGGATGGGTATCGTGGAAAGGTAGAGGAAAGGTTTTGCGGTTTTGGTAGGATTGCTTTAGGGTTTGTAGAGGGGATTGGAGTTTTGGATCTCAGATTTGGGGGAAGGTGGAGTCGGTCTTCTTTTTTTTTTGCTTTTTCTTTTTTTTTTTTTGGCGAGCCTTCTATGGGATTAAGGTTTCAATTTTGGGATTTAGGGACGTTGGATGTGGCTGAGATGGGGTTCGATGTTTAGATGTGGTGGGGTCGAAAGGGATTTTGGTAGGGATGACTTAGGTTTGATGAAAGGGTGGGTCTTGATGCTACAGTAGTGGGGATCCACGATGGCAGTGATGATAGAGATGTTAATTGCTGAATCTCGACTCCAAGGTTGGATCAATCTTCGGCTCGATACCAAATGATGCGGATCGGGGTATGAGATGTGGTGTGGGCAAAGGGGAGAGATCATAGTGATGGAAGGTGGGCGGGATAGTCAGGCTTCCACCTGAAAAATTAGCATCATGCCAAACTTCCCATCATTGGTGATAAGAAGAAACTCTGGAAAATCCCAAAATCACTCATAATTTTTTTATTCATCAATAATTGAGGAGCCAAAAGGCTTTACAATGCTTAAATAGAAAAAGCAAACTACCCTAGAACTAATCTAAACCATTGAAACAAACTAAAAGCTAGGATTAAAACATCCCACTAAAATAACTAAAAACATAGCTAAAATCCTAAATAAACTAAAATAGGTGAGCTGGGCCCAAAGGCGGGTCGACCCATGGGAGACCACGGGTCTATCCTGCATCAACTTACTTACAGAACATGTAGTTTTCACTTCCTTTTTGCTTCTACATCTTACATTCTCTTTGCTCAATGCCCTTCCATTTTTGTCTTTAGTTCTCCTTTTTTGATCGAGATCTCTAGTTTCATTCTCTTAGATCTTGGCAAGTTTGTGAAGATAGTTCTTTCCCACTTTAGTTTCCGAGTGGGCATACAAATTGTCATAAGCTTCACGACAGTCATGCATTTATGTCACTATGAATTTAGGATCGGCTTTAGGAGAGTCTCTAATATGAAGCCATGATTATTCTAGCATTGGTTTTGTAGAACATAGATAGTTTTGTTTATTATTTTGCAGCTTATTATTTTCCCTCTTGTTAAATAAACATCATGCAGAAGTTAAAATTAGAGATGGTTTTAACAATCTATGAAACCATTTATGTTTAAAGTTCATTGTCTGATTATTGTAAATTGTTGTACTACCCCACCACTGCCGCCAATACTACTACTATAGTAGTATTTGTTAATTTTTGTTGGGGCAATGGGTACGCATTCCAGAATTTTCTTAGTAATTGTGGTTGATATTGTCATTATATTTTTCTTTTTTTTCTAGGGTGGGGAAAAGTTGGGTTATGAGACGGAGGCATTTGCGATCTATGATGTCATGAGGTATTAGCCCCTTAAATTTATTATTAAGTTATCTTGATGCTTAAATGGATCTCCCACGTGCTATTTTTTGAGAGATGCACTTTAGAACATATAGATTTGGTCATTTGTATTCTAAAATTTTTGACAGTCATCATGCGTACAGTAAGTTCTGAATTATAATTTGTGAATTGTGATACCAGGACAATCTCTCTGGACATACAATAAGTTCAATAAGTTCTACTAGTCTACTATATGTAAGCTGTTTTTCTGTCATGCCCGGCTGTTGTGGGTTCAAGTCGTGCTACCCATTTTTTTTTATAAAAAACCTGGTTGATCTAACAAATTGAGTATTGAAGACTTCTGAAGCTGCCTTTCTCATATGAAGTGCAATTGATTTCGCTGTGTTAATCCTCCTATCAATGGGATTATATATGGCTGCTTGATTGTCACGAGGGAGATTCATTGGAGTACAAATTATAGAACCCATTTCATGAATGAGAGATTGCAACCATATTATCTGACATGATGCACTGTCATTGTGTGATATTCAGCTACTGCACTGGATCAAGCAACAACTGCTTGTTTATTGCTCTTCTGTTTTGCCAAATTTTTACTAACAATCATACGACCCAGTCCAAAGCATTATGGGAGGAGTCAGCATGAATTGCAGTATCATATACTTCATTTGCCAAAAAAATTTTAGTGGGATGTACATTGTCAAAATGATATATTTATCATCACAATCAAATTTATCTAAGCTTGCTGTGAGGAACTGAGGATTCTAATGCTTAAAGCTGTGCCCAAGAATCCAACATTGGATTGTTAAGAGATTAACAGTTCATTGAAAATGACATGACCAAGATGGGCCAGTATTAACTATAAAATCTGATCCACCCTCACTGATTCTTCAAGTCCTGGAATTCCCTTTTCAAAAAAAGAATTCCGACTTTGTCCTCAATTTTTCAAAAATTCCGTCATCATTTTTCCAAAATCCTGAAAATATTTCCTGTCTTTGTCATGATAACCTACTTTTCATAAATTGTCAAAAATACTCAAAAGGCCAAAGAAACTTTTTATTAACCGATTTTACCAAGTTATTTCTCATTGTATGCTTTGTTGATGCATGAATGTGATTTCTGAATATCAATAACCCCATGACATCCTTTTTTTTTTCAAAATTTCAGAGAGTCCCTTATAGAAATTTTAGAGATGGGACCCATTCCCTATTCATTTAAGATAATGATTGGGGGATAATCTTGGAGTTGCTGGCAGCTCTCTCCAAAAGGCTGTTTTGTTTTATTTTTTCCTTCTTCCTTTTTCCTTTCAAGGAAATTAGGGGAAATACTTGAACATGTCTATGTAGTTTGCTATGATGCCCGTATACGGCATGAATACGATAGGGACACATCATGGATATGGAAGGGACACGGATTTTACACATAAGAAGTGAAGTATCAGATACGATATAATATGGTACGTTAGCCATTTTGAAGTATCCATGCATCATAGGTAGTTTGTCCAAGTTCTGAAAAGTCCTAAACTGAAGGGGAGTCAAATCTGAAGCTTTTCAGGGCTTGCCTGCTGTTCAATGCACTTTTCCTTTTTATCTCTTTCCATTTCTTTTGGAAAGTCAATTTCTCAAAATTCCCAGTAAGGTGTGTAATCATCCCTGACCACGTTATCCACGTCCAGAACTCCTATAGTGCCATTCTTAGTTGTTGATTTCCTTATCTTATTTTTTGAAATTGGAACTCAAGGTAGAAAACAAAAAACCCACAGATTTGAAAAGTAATAGAGAAAAGTCTCAGAAATAAGGGAAGCTTTCTTTGATCAGTTAGATCCCCAAATCCATTTTAGAAATTGAAAATAAGCTTCTAGGATGAAAATTGCTGAAGGTTCCTGAAATGTTCTAACCATTTACAGAAACTTCGGAAGTGAATTTCATGGACTACCTGGAGGAGATTTAATCAAATCAACCTTATTCATGCAGAGTTCTTCAACTTCAAATTTTTTGGGTAAAAATAAGAAATAGGTTCAAAATGTAGCTGGAGTTTGACCAAACTTTACCGGACCAAACACAAGCTAGAACAGTTTAGGCTAACACTCTTCAGGATGAAGTTCAATTTTGAATGGAACCCTCTTGTGGGTCACACCTTGATGCAAAGCAATTATGAGTTTAGGGCTGATTAGTATGATCTGATGATTGTAACCATCTAAAGGCTACAATGTTTTAATATTTTATAAGTGCCTATATGATAAGATTTAAGTTTTGGGGCCCTTAAATAGACGGTTGTGGTCATCCTTTGTTTTTGTGATGCAGTCTAGTCCCACAAGCAGTCTCTTTTCAAATTAGATTAGAATTATATTATTTTATTAGTAGATTTTTAATTATATTGTTATTAGGGAAGTTTCTATTAATAGTTTAGGGTTTGCTTAGGCATTAAGTTTGCTTTTACTATATATATGGCATTGTAAAGAAGAGATTCTCAGACTTGATTGAGTAATAGAATTGGGTTTTATCCCCGAGAGGTGTGTCCTTGTGTATTGAAGTTTTCTTGACGATTCGAAGTGTCTTCGGACACGTACTTTTGCACCCCTGCGCAAGCTCTAACCCTAGGGCCTACATTAGTTTGGTATCAAAGCCGAACTCCATCTTCCATGTTCGTATCCTTCCCCATTACCATCTCCACTATTGCAGCCCCCATTTCCACTGTCACCATCACCGAATCCAAAAATCCCTGATGACCACCATGCCTCCTAGTTCCTTCCATTTGACATCACCACCATAGCCCTCCCTCCTTTTTGAAACCCTTCGTTGAATCAAAACCCCAACCTATACCCCTTTTCCCCATCATCTGCCAGCCTCCAAACCCCATCCCAATCGACCAAACCCGTACCAAAAAAAAAAAAAAAAAAAAAAAAAAAAATCTCAATCCTTAAACCCTTTTTTCGAAAACCCTACCCCCACCAATCCACTGCCACAAAAAATTTAAAAAAAAAAAAAGAAGAGGAAAAAGATCTGAGACGTCAAGCGCACCTTACACCAAGGTGCCGCCTGCAACTTGGTTGGCCTGCTTTCCATTGTCGCTCGTCAACTGCCGCTCACCGCTTGCAGTGCTGTAAACCTCCAAGCAATCCATTGCCCACACGACTCCCTCCACCAGAAGCGTCTGTCGTTGCTAGCACCATCGCCATCTTCTATCCATCGCACAGCACCATCCACAAAGCCCCCTCTCGTCACCCACACATTGCTGTAGTAGCCCAATCTCCAACGTCTGTTCACTGGAACCAAATAGTGAAAAAAAAGGGAGCAGAAAGAGAAGAGAGAAGGCGAGGACCCCTCATCGTCGCATATCGTCTGCCATCTCCGCTGCCACACACTGCCAGCTGCACGCGTCTCCACCTTCCTTTGCCATTGCCTGTGCCTAGCCTAGGTCGTCCCTTCCCTTTCATTGTTACAGAACCGAAAAGGGTTTAAACCTTTTTCTTTTCTTCCTGATGCAAGGAACGAGGCAAAACGAAAAAAAATGTCTAGTTTTGGCCTATTGAGTTGGCCCGACCTGTTTGGAAAAGAAGCTTGTCAACAACTACCGTCTTTATATTCATTATAGCAACAATCATAGAAGATTTGGCAGATTAAGTGTTAGAGTTTATTTTTTGACATTAGGCTCATCCGATGTCCAATTTCCGATTCGTCTTCACCAACGTGTCTGTGGAGAGTGCAGATCCACATTTCAAGTCAGTCAGATTTAATTTTGCATTACAAAAACAAAAATGCCTCCTAAGCAGCTAATTGATGTGGAATCTTCATCTTCTTCAATCGAAGATTTGGTTGGTGCCATTAGAGAATTATCTACAAAAGTTAATGGCATACAAACGACCCTGCAACAATTGGAAATAGGGTGACAAGTTTAGAAACTAATAAGTGTGTGAATCACAATCCTGATGATGGTGCAAATATTCGGAATTCACGCGATCCACCAGTTAATAATCCTAACCAAGATTTAGGGATTAAACTCGTGATTCCCAAATATGATGGAAAATTGCAGTCTACTGAATTCACAGATTGGTTGGTGAGTGTGGAGAATATTTTTGCACACAAACCAATGACTGAACACCATAAAGTCACACCGATTGCCACTAGATTTTGTAATTATGCTGCAACTTGGTGGGCTGAATTGCAAAGAAAATGGAAGAATCAGAACATGGACCCTGTTGAAACATGGACTGAAATGAAGAATATTTTGAAGCAAAAATTCCTTCCTGTCAACTATGCAAGAAATCTACGTTCCAGCTTTCAAAACTTGAAACAAAGGTCGAAGACAATTCTTGACTATTTTGAGGAATTTCTGACTCTGCAAGCTCGTTGTGGTTTGAATGAAGATGTTGATGTGGTTGTTAATAGATTTTTCAATGGGTTGAGAGTACACATTCAGCATATCTTTGTGTTCCAATATTTTGATAATGTTGATGAACTTATTCAACATGCTGTCAAAGCTGAGGGAATTACAAATCATCAAACACAAAAATCTAAATGGGTTTCACCAAAGAATTCATTTCTACAAGATGCTAAACCCAATGGTTCGTCGGGACAGATTTTTGCGAGGACCGAAGTTTAAAATAAGATGATTTGTTTTCATTGTCAACAACTTGCACATCGTGCCATAGAATGTCCAGAGTGCATACATTTGATTCAGATTGAAGGTAATGATAAAAATACCCCATAAGATCTTCAGGGTACTGAAACTTATCCCATGGATATTGAAAATGAGGAAATTGTTGAAATATATGCAAATACCACAGGTGAAGCTTTTAGTGTCATCAAAGAGGTTCCACCAACTGTTGAGAATAAATGGTTAAGGAAAAATATCTTCCATTCCGTGAGTATAGTTCAGGGACAAAACTGCACAGTTGTTATTGACTGCGGAAGTTGTGAAAATCTTATCTTCCAATCTCTTGTTGATCACCTCCAGTTGAAAGTTTATGGTACAACCACCCTTATTTTGTCGAGTGGCTGATAACTGGCGATCAAGCGTATGTTCGACCTACTTGCAAAGTTACTTTTGCCATTGGGGAGACTTACAAAGATATAATCTGGTGTGGTGCTACCTATGGATAGTGGTGATATTTTATTGGGCCGTCCATGGATGTATGACAAAAATGGAACTCATAGTATGCGCGACAACACCTATACATTCATGTATGGAGGATAACAGGTTACTCTTCATCTTGAGAAACCACAACCGCTGAAGAAAAATTCTTGAAAAGCTGCTATAAAGGAAGTCCTTAATGTTCACCAGATTTATAGAGGCAATTCAAAAAAGACTCGAGTTTGAGGACGAACTCTTCTTTCACTGGGAGGATGATGCCGTCTGGGCCCCACAAGTAGCCCCTCTTCAAATTAGATTAGGATTATATTATTTTATTAGTAGATTTCTAATTATATTGTTATTAGAGAAGTTTCTATTAATAGCTTAGGGTTTGCTTAGGCATTAAGTTTGTTTTTACTATATATATGACATTGTAAAGAAGAGATTTTCATACTTGATTGAGTAATAGAATTGAGTTTTATCGCTGAGAGGTGTGTCCTTGTGTATTGAAGTCTTCTTGACGATTCGAAGTGTCTTTGGACACGTGCTTCGGCACCCTGACGCAAGCCCTAACCCTAGGGCCTGCATCATTTTGGCCCCCTCTTTTGGGTGGTCTTGGCTGAATTTTAAGGTCAATGCCCCTTTTGAGTTGATTGTTTCTTCTTTTCTGGCTGTTTGTGTTCAGTACACATCTCCTATACTGTACAGTTTTTGAGATTTAATATAGACAACATTTTCAAAAGAAGAAAAAAAGAAAAAGAAAAAAAGATGGGTGTAGTCATCATTTCTTTCTGATATACCCCCTATTCTGCATCAAGCATTTTCCTCCCCTCCTGAACCTGTAATTGGAATGCATCAGGGTGGGCCCTGCAGAAGGTTTGCTAGTTCTACAGCTGAATTTTCTCAATCCTTCCATATTGCTTTTCATTTTGATTGTTTGCTTTATTTTTTTTTGTTATTATTGCATTTTCTACATTTTATACATTTAACTGCATCTTTATGTTTACTGCCATGAAAAAAAAATTGCCACGCCCTTCTAAAATTCTCTCAACATGTCTTTATCCTTGTAACTTTTTATCACCACATTTGCAATTTAGTTTCCATGGTTGCTGGAATGGTTTAGTGTAGAGAACCATGGGTTACACAGATAATAGATATGTCCAACAACTTCCTGGTATCAGCTTATTTGACTCAGTCTCTATGAATGGGCTGCATTGTGGAGTCAATAGTCATGTCATTCTAATTGACTCAACCTTCCTGCTGAAAAAGGGTTGGCAAAAAAAAAAAAAAAGTCCATCTGTAGAAAGGGTTGTCACTGTTCCAAAAACCATTTTTATCTAAGGTCCTAAACATCTGACTGGAAGAGCGAAATGTGCATGTGAAAGAAAAGTAAGGTCCTATAAATATAGAATTTTATGACTCTTATATGTATTGGTTATTATGAACAAATTTAAGTATAAATAGGTGAAGTCATTTGCTTTTCACTTTTTTTTCGTGAAACATTTGCTTTTCACTTGATGGAATAAACAGTGCATTCATTCTTTGGTTGCTTAGGTCTTCCACAAAAAGTGGTAACCAGTGTAAAAGATCCCCAAATGCCTCCCAAAGCTTCTTCAACAAAGAAAGTAGGGTGAAAATGTGTTGGAGGCCCCTTTTTTTTAAAATTTATTTATAGGAAACAGTCAAAAGCAGACTCGAGAGGGTGATTTGACTCAGGCCGGTTTTAAAACCATGTTTTGATCTGATCATACCCCTTCTCCTCATCTGGAACAGCGACTGATTGCATGCAGGATTGTCTACACTGAAATTCTTGTTTCCCATATCATGTTATCTGAGGTCAGAAAGGAAGAAATAAAGAAGTTTACCATGAACATAACAGAGCGCATTGAAGTAGACAGTCATTTATAAGAGAAAGGTGCCATTAAAAATTATTTGTATAGTGGTTGGAGGACCACTGATAAGCTGGCATATATATTCACACAGGCTATTTTAGAGAAATAGGCTTCATATTTCCCCGACAAGATTGTCTAGGTCAGTGTGGGGTTTTAGTCATTTACACTTCACCAGGTATCTTGCTTGTGTGTTTTTGTGGGCAAACATGTTTATTTTTCTCATTTCATTACAGGGTATTGTTGTCCTTTAGATGTTCCTAGTACATTAGTAGAATATTTGTCATAGGTAACTATGCGTTACACTGCACGACTTTGCCCTTAAGTCTCAATAACATTTTCTGTTGTATCTCCCGTTGGGTTGTTTTAAAGAACATTGGATAATCACCAAGTTCTTTGAGAATGCTTATGGAATATTTTTTTCTTCATTTAATTGTGTAGTTTAACTTGATGGAGGGGTTGTGCTTGCAAACACAATTTACTGTGTTCATGCGATGCCCTTTTTTTTTTTGAAAGGGGAAATTGTTCATGAGTTTTAATTTAGCGATAACTGAACTCATCCTTGAACTTCTTT
The DNA here is from genome assembly GCA_037013555.1 of Sextonia rubra. Taxonomy (NCBI): domain Eukaryota; kingdom Viridiplantae; phylum Streptophyta; class Magnoliopsida; order Laurales; family Lauraceae; genus Sextonia; species Sextonia rubra. The sequence continues at coordinate 6,884,949 of JASUAD010000007.1, read as the reverse complement.
AGGTATGTTAAACCACCCATATTTACACTTTGTGTTGGTAATGCTTGGGGAGAAGCAGCCTTGCTTTTGGCTGCTGGTGCAAGAGGAAACCGTGCTGCTTTGCCGTCATCAACGATCATGATAAAGCAGGTTTTGTTCTTCACTAGCCTTTGTTTTCATTGGAAGTTTCCGTAAGATTACTTCCCACCCAGGTAGCTAGTTTTTACAGAATGTATTTTTATTCTTTTTGCCCAATTTGCAGCCGATTGCTAGGTTTCAAGGTCAAGCAACTGATATCGAGCTTGCAAGGAAAGAAGTAAAAAATGTGAAAGCGGAGTTGGTTAGTAAATATCATTACGAATGTCAACCACAGTCATGCATTTGTTCTTTAGTGGCCACTGTCATGGATTCACATTACTAATGACAATTATAAATACTTTTCTTTTTCCTGAAGTTGTAAAATTTCGATGAACTTTCTAAAATGTAATATTCTTTGTCACACACGTAATTCAAATCTCCCTTCGAGAAAGGAATGTGCGATTGGCTACACTATTTATGACCTTTGATCCCTTGAAATGAATGGTCAGCCCATCAGTTTTGAATCCCATTAATTTTGAGTCTGTTGGAGCCTGTGCTCACCAGATCAGGTATGTTAGATTGTCATGATCTCTTCTTTAGATGCATAACTGGGATTGTATTTTAAGAAGAACTCTTATTAGGGAGATTGGGTTAAAGAGCTGACAAGATCGTGACGGTTAAATGATCGTGTTCGTGAGGGAGGTTTCTAGATGTATGTAGGAAGGTAGTCATTTGTATGGCAATAAAACTATGCTAAGAAAGGAGAAAAGAGATGAGAAATGTGGATGGAGAAGGAAGGTGGCACGGAGAATATTGCAGAAGTGAGAGGAGCCAGAATCATGGACAGCCTGATCATAGGATTGATGCTGGCCGTGGCTTTGATTCTATGTAAGATTTAGAGATTATTCCCTCCAGAAAAAAATTAGAGATTACATTTCGTGAAACCTCCATGTATGTTGCATTTATAGTAGCCGATTATTTATATTGTAAATAGATAAGTTAGAAAACTCAAGCACATCATGACACTGATTTAACCTAATCACAATCTTGAGAGATATTCTTCTGATCTTCTCCATCTAACCTAATTATACTAGTCATAGTTTTGAGGGATTATCTTCTCAACATATCTAACAAGCACAACCTTCCAAGTGTAGTATTCTGATCAGAAGTCAATTTTGAGAATTGTTTGAAAACTATAGTTACCACCCATTTATAAATCAACAATGGTTTTTGATATTGGTAACTGAAAAAAATGTATTCTTGAAGTCTTGATCAATAGCAGCATACCACATTCATGCCTGAACTTCGGCTTATGGTAAATGAAGCGATCTGCTTGGATGCGGACAGCAGATTGAGATGCGGGGTGGGTAGGGATGAAGGTAGAGAGGAAGGGGTAGGTCAAGCTTTTGCCAAAAAATATTGGCCTGATGCCAAACTCCTTATCACAGGCGAGGAAGAAGAGAATTTGGGAACCAAAAGCACTATGAGAATTTTCATTATCAAGAACAATCCTTAAGACAAGGCTTTACATCATTATATGCAAAAAGAAATAACCCTAAAGCTAATCTGGACCATCCAAACACGTCGATGGCTGTGATTAAAATATCCAAGTAAACATAACTTAAACGACAAATAAAACTCTCAATAATATAAAATAATATAAATTGAATGGGCTGGGCCCAAAGGCTTGGTTGAGACAGATGGGTTGGGGCCCATTGGCTGGTCAACTCATGGAGACCATGGGTCTGTCTTGCATCGCGCTTATCATGCGGACTACAGATGCATATAGGCAGCTGCATGTGCTTCAATGGTTTAATCCCTTCCTAGTATTTACATGAAAATCTACTGAGGGCTCATTTGGATATACAGATTCCTGGTTTTCATGGGCAGTTTTATCAATGTTTATGGTGACAGGGGGATTCCTTAAAAACTATTGGAATGAGATCGATTCTAGGAATAATTGAAATGAGATTGCTTCTATGTTATAGTTCCATTACCAACTTAGTCATGAGTTCCATTGTTGGATTCCATGCATTCAAGAAGGCCTAAGATTGAGAAATTCATAATGGTGTGTTGGGTGAAAACATTGGAACCAGATGCACTTACCATCCTAAGTCCTTATAGACAAATCAGCATTGAAAAATGTTTGTTAAACAAGTTTTTGTTTCATTTATTCATGAGATCTAGAATTCTATTGTGTTGGAGCTATATAACTTGTTTACTACTACATAAGTACTATTAAAATTTGTGAGATTTTCTCCTAAGAGCTCTCGAGTCTTGACATGTGTCCTATGAGTGTCTTGCATTCGGTGTGGAGACACAAGAGTTCCATGTATAATGGAGGGTTGTTGTAGCTTAGGCTTCACTTTAAACAAGTAACTTATTCATTGTGACTAACTTTATGCATCCCTCTTTCCTTACAATTGAAGATAACTGTAAAAATTGAATGTTTCCTTTATACATATACATTTGATGATAAATAATTAAGTCTACTTGCTTAATTAAGGCGTAGGCCAAGGAGGACACCAATGGAAGTAGTGAAGATGGATTTGAGGATGTGTAACCTATTTGTGGATTTGGCCCGAGATAGACTGAAATGGAGTAGCAAAATTCATGTATTTGACTCAAACATGATTGGGACAATTTTTTATGATGATGATGAATTAAGTCCACACACTTGTACATTTTTGTATCCACAACCACTTATAGGGAAGTGAAACCAGCAATTGGCTTAAAAATGTGGCTGCATTTTTTTTCTTTGATCAGTAAATAGTACAATAAATTTATTGAAACAAAAGGGGAGATACATGACCAAACAAAGATGCAAAAGCAAAGGAAAGGAACTGATTTAGTTTACAACACAAGACTTGGGAGGCGACTCGGTCCCCCTTAAGTCGAATCGAATTGGCCACGAACCCTTAAATATTTGTAAAAATGCTAAATTAATCTTTAAAAACAGAAAATGGTCTCCTATGAAAGACTCGTTTACTTTAACCATTAAGAATGAAGTTAAGTAGCAATAAGTGGCCACATTTGTTTTTTATGAAGTCAGATGTGTTTGGCCACCTCTGATCTTTTAATTCTAATCTTTCAAAAGATGTGGTTGTAATCTTCTGAGGTCAGTATAAAAGGATCGCAGAACCTCTCAGATCTTGTTTTGGAGCCCCAAGTCAACTCGGCCAATATTTAAAACCATGGAACTGAATGACTGAGAGCCACAAAAATACCAAAAAACCAAAAACCTTGAACACTAAATCGGGGAAGAGCCACCGGAATTCCACTCCCTTCGCCAACAAATCAGCCTCATTTGCAGACCAAAGAACATTCTGGAAAACCACCTTCATGAAGGAAGACAAAGATTTGAATTCATTGAAAATAGTATTGGAACTTCCAAGGAACCCTAACCAAATTCATGGCTTGAGAATTTGCTTCTCATTCTCTAGGAATGTCCCATTGGCTTCTCTCTCTCCAGAGCTCATCAATAAATTTCATTTTTTTTTTAAAAGATGTAACTGCTTGCTTTAACCATTTACGTATCTGACAGGAGGAAAAAAATGAAAATTTTGAACCACTTTACCTTAATCATTTCACTTCTCTCAAAAGTTAAAAACACATTTAACTGTCAAAACTGATGAAGGTGCATTTTTTTAAAGGTTAAACTATATTCGAGGCATATAGGAAAACCTCCTGAGCAGATTGAAGAGGATATCAGGCGCCCGAAATATTTTAGTCCTAGTGAGGCAGTTGAATATGGCATCATTGATAAGGTACGATGTAAGTAAATGAAATCCTTTTCTGTTGAGTAGCTTTGTAGTACCTGGATTGTCTTAGCCTTAATATGTGTTCAGGTCTTGTACAATGAAAGAGGCAGTGAAGATCGGGGTGTTGTCTCTGATCTGAAAAAGGCCCAACTTATATAAGTTACAGAACTCAGCTCTGATTAAGCTATATTCAGGTAATGTTATGGCTCCTCATTTTCTGTTTCAAATTATTAGCTGCATCCATGTATCTTATTCTAGATTGGCCAATATAGATTATACTTTCTCGCAAAATGCTCCAATGCCAGCAGTTCTGGAAGAAGATTTTGCATTATCTTTTGTCTGCTTTCATCCATGAAAGCTACTGTATTAGCAAGATGAGTATTTTGATTGCATCGCACATTGAAGGAGCTGATAAATATTGTTGACTTATGTTTTGTGGCAGTTGGTGTCATAGTTTTGCGCTCCTAATTTGCATGTGGTTCTAGCTTGATCGGCTTCCTTGTTTTTCAGTATTTTTCTTGATCGTTGTAGGATCTTGTTTAATGAGAGATGTCTTGGTGCTTCTTGTGTACTTAAGAGTGTAGTCCCAAAATTATCATGGCTTTGGATGTTTTAGCGAGATGGTTATCTGTTTTAAAGTCGTATATAAGGCAAGGTGAGAACTAGGTGCCATGTGCTTCTAGAGCCTGAAGAGTGCGCACAAGTGCATGCATAGGCATGAGCTTAATAGGGCCAGGTGCACCTCTAACCAAAAAGGGAAAAATAAGGAAGAATGATCCTATATATCTGTGTGTTGTTGAGCTTCTATTATCATGCCACCCCCATTATTAATTAAATGAAAGCCATTTGTCACAGTTTGTATCATGTATAAGCCTACTCAAAATACAAATACATAGTATAAAACATGAGAAATGAAACCATAATGCCAACTACTAAGAACTACCATACTAATAGTTTTTAAATAAAAGCTGATAATTTATAAAGTAAATCAATGCTTTTAACAAAAAGTTCCAATGTTTCATAGACACGATGCATCCTCTGATTCTAATCAATAAATTGCTGGGACTTTTACCATGATTCAAAATCTCAGCCTTGGTGGGAGTTGCGGTTTAACCTTGAAAACCAATACATAGTGGAGAGATGTCACAAAGCTTGGCCCTTGTTGTTCATAAAGGCTTGTAATTTCTTGTCCTCCCCCCCACAGCACACCACAAAATAAATAAATAAATAAGTGAGAGAATATCTGAAAAATCCACAATATTGGACAAAGTTCAAATTAACTATTTCCCCATTAAGGCACATTACAAAGAAAATATTGGTCCTTCAAAGTCATTTACTGCAAAGATAGACCCTTCACCCATGGACTATTGTGACATTGAGTAGAATACAATTGTAGACCTTTGGACATCAATACAAAAGAGATCAATGTAGATTTATTGTAATAGTAGTTGCCTTTTAATTACTTACTAATAGATCGATTGATTGTAAGTTGATGTAATTTACATGGAGATAGAGCAGAATTCTATGTACTATATAAACTAGAACATGAGATCACATTGACCAAATAAAAACTAAAATATAAAACATACTGGGCTTTTAGTTCACCAAGCTGTAGATGGAGACCACTGTCAAAGCATGCTGCAGGGAGACCTGCACTTGCAGTGTGGTTTGGAGGCATCTGAGGAGGGTTTTTTTAGGAAGACATTACACTGGAGAGAAAAGTACAATGATGGCATTCAAGGAATAAATAAGCTTTAAAACTCTAGAGAAGCTCTTAATCTTATTAGAGTTTACAAGCTTTTTTTTTTTTATTAAATTCTCTCCTTGCTTGGGAGGTCTCTAACTTATGCCCTTGCAGTACTAGGTCATTTGGTGTCCCTAATGAGCTGTGCCACAGCCCACAACCCGACCAAGAGTGATGCTATCGATGTGAAGACTCAGGGATCGATCCCTGGGCACACATGTGATACCTAGGTGCCAAGCTCATTGTCCAATTTTATGTTATACATTGCATGCTTTTCTAATAAGTAGTAGAAAAAAGATTAATCTTAATGTGGCGTGTTACATTCTCTCCCTTTGACTGTATGAATTGGTGAAATATGTTCTTTCATTGATTACCATATTCATGTGGTGGAACCAATGTAGATGGGTAATGAAACGAAAGTCCAGAAATTGAAGAAGCTTATTGATTTGATTACTGAATGTGTTGCAGGCTTTGTTTTCTTTTAATCGCCTGGTTGGAATCCAGTTTGTCAGATGGCAGCAATTTGGTGTGTCCACAACCAGCAGATGATAGAACCCACCTGTGCCAAATGCTTAGCCAAAAGAAACTGTTAATTTAATCTGCCGGGGCAGTGTATTTTGTATAATGATCATATGCATCTTTTTTGGTGCATCCATGTCCAATTAAAATGATTATTCAACAGCTAACTGCCATGTGTACTCATAGTTGCAAGATCCGCTAATTGTCACATCATTCCTCTTGTGTAATTCTCCATCGGCAGTCTTTATAGAAGGAAGGATTTTGATTTTGCAGATTTAAATTGTCAGCTTAGAAATATTTTTCCTTATTTTAATACATGGTGAATTTGACTGTTTGGCTGATTCTTTTTTGTGAGAATGACTTGCATTCTTCAATAAGATCGGAGAACACTGAACTTCAAACCAATGGCATAATTCTCACAAGAAACTGGTAAAGCAATGTAATTGGAATGCAAACCGTTTAGTCAACCACAAACCCATCAATATTAGATGGACAAATATGACATGTCAGAGGCCCTGTGAAGAGCACAATCACATTAAGGGCCACCGTAAGATTTTATCCGTGACTAGTCCAATGGTTTGTAGCGGCCTGGCAGCAGCCACCCATCAAGCTTATGGTGGCTAAAGGTGGGGGCGGGAAGGGGAATGTGACGCCGTTTGACATCATTCTAGAAATATTTTCATTTTGAGAATAAATGAAGAAAAATTTATTTGGTAAGCATTCTCCCTTTGTGTATATTTACAAAGTCTCTTCTCTATCTATCTTTTTAGATTTTCTTTCCACCAGAATGTAGGTCTAATATGTTTTTCTTTTTTTTTTTTTAGTTTTTATCATTTATTTTCAGAATGATGACAAATAGGCGTATAAAAAATCTGTTGATTTGTGAAATTGAACCAATTCAATTTGTGGATTTCTAACTGAACTAATGGTTAATGGTTTGGCCATAGATTGATAAATTCCTAATCCTTTAGAACGGTTCGGTAATAGAATTTACCATTCATCTACGAATTTAAATTGAACCGGACTGAATTGTTAACATAGAATATATTTAAATAGATATATATTATTGGTTGGTTAAACATTACATATAATATAATTTTTGTATTTGACATATTACGGTAAAATATAATTATAGATGATAAAGGAGGGTGAGAGAAGTTTTCATACTCGATGTGGAATTGGTGAAATGTCTGACACGCTATTAAGTAATAAAGAGGATGCTGTTAAGTTATAAAGTGGAAGGGATTTTATCCTATATCGGTTGATAATAGAAAACATATTTATCTTATCTTCTATAAAATTAATCTCCAACTTGCAATGGGTTAAATAAAAAACTTTGCAATGGGCTTTGCATTGGGGTTTTGTTGTATTGGTTTTTTATATGGACCTTTGCAATGATCTCAAATTCAAGATTTTTTTTTCAAACAAAATGCGGATTATTTGATTTTTAACTGATCTAATCCATTTATTTGCGGTTTGGCTTGTTTCAATTTTAAGTAGTTAATGGTTCAGTTACGGATTATAATATTAGAAAACACTTAATAACGGTTTGGTAGCAGATTACACTAAATCCATACTAATCCGAACTGTTTACACCCCTATTTAAGAGATTTGTTTCTCTTAAAATAGAATTTTTTTAATAACCAAAAATTTCTTGCCAACTCTGCCTTTTCTCGAAAGATTTTCCTCAAAGAGGGATTTTAAATTTTTAATTCAAAATGAAAAACCCAGAAAGTCAAAGTGGGGCACATGTATCTCTTCGTCCTCTGCTACCCCATCTAATGCAAGGGCCTGCCTGTGATGATGCAGCGGACTCTAATAGGTTCACTATAGTCTTCGTGGGATTTTCTGCACAGGACCCGGACTCATCTCTTGGTGTCCATCCACGTGGGCCCGTATGTTACGGATGGCAGAGCAATGGTACAAACGCCTGGCTCTTATCTCATGAGTTCAAGTTCTGATCTTCCTTGCACGGGCCCATTACCATATCAAGTTGTCAACCCTCCTACTTGGCCAACTTAGCTTCAAAGAAAAAAAGTAAAGTAAAAACCAAGTTCACGGGCATAAAAAGTCAATCTAACAGAAGCCAAGATATATCACCGTTGAACTTGAGTGCCCCCCTTTGTTTTGTTCATGCTGATCATATTTTTCTTTTATAATCCAAGGCATCCCTCATTAACTGTGGGATAACCCGATTGAGCAGTGAGTGTATATATATATATATATATATATATAGCCCCAGGCATATTTAAAAAAGAGATAAAAGTTCAAATCAAAGTCTTGAAAAGCAAATTCAAGAATTAAACCAATTGAGCGACTATCTTTGTGGGTCCTGATGATTGTCATATTGATCAGAACATTGAACATACTGATATATAAATAAGCCCCCAGGACCAGAGCGTGGTCAATAGTTTGCAAACTTGAGGCTGGTTTTCTAGGAGTCATGTATACAAAGAATACTTGAATTGTAAGTAAGCAACATGTCATCGTCAAGGCATACATAAGCAGGTTTTTCAACAGCTCGCACTATCTGTATTTATTTATCGTTAAGCTTGTTCGGTGAGAAATAATCAACGAACAAATTCAAAAAATTAGAAAACTAACCCTGGGTTTTTTGGTAACCCAATTAAGTGGGGCTGGGGCTGGGGCTGGGGCTCTATGGAAATTTTTAGTGAGGGAAGTAAACCTTGTCGTGAAAACGACCTTGTTTTACACGTGGTTGTCTAGGTCAACCCACTTTGTGTTTTACGGTGGACGCATTGACCTGCATTTGCAAAATATCAAATTGGTCATCATTTGTTCTCTCCTTCCAAGGTGGACAATCTGCCACAATTTGACGCCAGTTCAGCCCGGATCAAGGTCTATTTAGGGGCTTGATATGAATTGCGGCTGTCCATAATCTTTAACGAGTTGGATCTGGGCCTAGGGCCTTAGGTTTGATAGGCTGTTTATAATTTATACCAACATGCGGACAAAATAGCTTCTATTAGATTGCTTATATTTTATACAAACAAGCATAACCTAATGACTATCTTTGAAATTCTCGGTGGTGGGCAATCGGTTTCCCATGGCACCCATATGGAATCGGCTCCTGTGGGTGCTTTGAAATTTCCTGCCCCAACCACCGAGCTAGATCAGCAAAAAAGATAACTAGCTTTAGCTTACCCCCCTCACATGCTACCCACCCCACAAGTTTATTTCTGTCAAACCAGTTGACGCTTATTATATTGCTAAGCACCCATTCCATTGAAGCCGAAAAAAAAGGTCTAGCCAAGTATGGTGAAACTCATTTTGAGTCAAGGCTAATCAGTTTTGGAGGAAAGTGGCAGGCTCAAATACATAAGATCAACTCAATCGCCAGTCCATAACAAAGGAAAGATCTAGAAAAATAGTTTGCTGCATGGCGAATTTTAAAAGGACTAGTGTTGTGGTTAGCAATCACTTACAAATCTCTCATATCCTTGCTGACTAGGTGTTTAAAAAGGCCCCATTACATTCCCGACATTAACTGGTTTGGACTGTCTCTTTATTTTGGAATTATCTTCTTCATTTTATCAAAGCTTCTATAAATCAACTTCTTCGAAATGTCTTTTTCAGGAAATCTGCATCCTTCTCTCTTTCTTATTAACTCACCTGTCTGTTTATCTTACTTAAAATACATTTATTTAAATTTAAAGAAAGAATCAACAAGAAACCAGGAAGAAACAAAAGAAAGCCACCAAAAGAGGGCTGTGTGCCGCATGCTCCGAACTAACATACGCACTGAATTCAAGGCTTGTTAGAGTAGCTTGGGTGTCATGATCGTTTAGTGATAGGATGCACATGTGATCATATAGATGGAAGGAATATTATGATAAGGATATAAAAGATTCTAAAGAGTAGGATAGCTTTGAATTATTATATAGAAGGGGAATATTTATGTGCACATGTTCTTCATCATTTTTTTCGTGAAAACCCTAGGTGGGACCCACTGTATGGTCCATCTAAATGGATTACTCACATGACCCCCTTGAATTGAACACGTTTACTAATTTTTAGTTAAATCCGAATTTATTGGATCGTTGGATTGACTATCCACCTATTTGAATGGAATGAATTTGTGGATCACGGATGAAAGGTTAGGGACATGTGATTAGGGCCAAACTTGATATGTAGGGTGGTCCCGTATGGATCTTCCCATTCTCCTAGTCTCATCCCCTGTTGGGGTCCACCGTAGGTCCCACAAAGGAGTATACACGGTCCCTTGGTGAGGGACATATGCACATGAATAACTCTCTATATAGAAAGGCAATTACAGGTGTTAACTTATGTAAATATATGGAGTATTCTAAAAGATTGTGGATAAGAGGAGTAGAAATAAAAGTATTTAGAATGTTTGTCATCTAGGATGCGTGGCAAGTGTCATAATCGTATGCAATGTTCTATAGGGTGGAAGTATAAATAGTAGTTTTGAGCATTTATTTCTGTCCAAAAAAGAATAAAAAAGTTCTCTCATTCTTATTCTCAGAAATCTCTCAAATAATTTTTTGGTATTACATGGAGTGACACACGAGTTAGAGAACACGATATAAAATTGAACTCCATTATCTTTCTAATCGCCCACGGAAGGATGCTTGAAGTAGACTTCAATTGTAAAATAGTTCCAACCAAATCACTCAAGTTGCATCAGCGAGTGTCTTTTAGGAGGGGGTAACATACAGTAGTATTTTGTACTCATTTTTGCTATCTTTTGTACTTCCAATGTACTTTTCTTTTGAAAAACACTTGTTGGGCTTGAAAACGGGACTTCTTTGTAAATCAAAAGTCTTCTATGAAAGAAAGATAAATAAAAATTCAAATTAGCTGCAAAATAAAAAGTTTTAACTTATATCTAAAAGTTAAATCAAAACACATATTAAATTATTATAAAAGAATAATGTATATTTCTTAAAAGCACATCAAAATTTCTAATTTTTTTTAAAAAAATTTGATTTCTAAAAAAAAAACAACTGAATGATGAGATTCTGAATTATCTTACCTATGGATACAGATGAGGTTAAGTACAGATTATTAGGACATAGAATTAATAAAGATAATTTAGGAAGATTTAAAGTTAAATCCATTCCAAAGACTGAGAGATGGTGTTTTTAAGATTGTTACACTTAAGGCCATATTATGGGCCACCCTCTTTTCTCAAGTTGATAGTCATCAAAGGAGTTGGATCTATGAGAGACATGCACATATGAGGTAATATAAACTCGCACATACAAACCATTGCAGTAATATATAACTTAATGCCATAGATTATGAGTCACCCTCTTTTCTCAAAATGAGCTTGTGTAAGAAGGGCTCCACAAAGCGAGACTTGCAAATTCGAGGTAACAGGATCTCACGTGCAAGTGATGAACAACTCACAGGGGCACATTGGGAGGGGGGATGATGTTGTGAATTGAAACCTATTCACCCTTGTGAGATTGTTCTCAGACCACACAGTTGTTAATTGACTTTTTGGTCTCATATCGATAAAAAAAAACTACATACACAGAGACCAAACTGATGCTAATACAAATAAAAAAATATAGAAGAAAGAGTTGAAATTGACCATTAAAAGAAAACTATAAAAAAAAGGCAGAGTTGAGGTGTTGTTGGATCTGCCGCGTAGGCCAAATGAACTCTCATAGGAGTTGGACGGACCCCAAATGTAAAACGCATGATATAACTTTCGTGTCCACTGTTCCGCAACAACAATGGCGAAAGTCCAGTCACCGCCAAGGATCTTGTCTCTTATATTAGAACTTTTAAGTCACTTAGTTTCTTGTAGAACTTGTAAGTCACGGCCAGGACTTATAAATAAAGAAGTTATCCGCTATCTCTGTCAGATGAAAGGGTCGTTTGTGGCTGTTTCTGTATGTAGAAGATTCCTACACTGGACTCAACTCTTTTTCTTCTTCAATTCCGGTGGTCGGTATTGTAGGGCCCTCCACTACTAATACAAATGAAGTTATCAGCTCTTTCAGATGAAAGGGTCGTTTGTGGCTGTTCTGTATGTAAAAGTTTACTACACTGGACTCAAGTCTTTTTCTTCTTCAATTCCGGTGGTCGGTGTTGTAGGGCCCGCCACCTTAGTGGTTCTTTCAGTTATCTACTCCTTGCATAACAAGATATCTAAAAATAAAGCAGGCTTTTTAATGAAGGCAAATCATGTTAGCAAAAGATCATACTGATACAAGTCAATGGAGATCTTTTATTGTTAATTAGTTCTTTTTCTTTAGCACTCTTTGAAGCTTCCTTTCTTGCCTCACCCCTCTATTTTCAACATATAGGGCCTACCATCACCAATACAAGCCCTCATGCACATGTAATATATCCAGCTGATTATGATTCTTTGTTACGTAAACAAATTAAAGCTAATTAAGTAGGAACATCTTGTCCTTCCTTTCTTATTCTATCGTCTTTTTTATTTTTTTTCTCCAATTTTCTTTTGATTAAACTCTTCATAACTCCGTTTAGAAATTTCAAGTTAGGATTAGAGCATGCTGTTGTTGTTGTTCTATGGGAATAATGCTGACCTCAATACCTATATGCTGTTATTGTTGGGTCTTGGCTTGCATAATGGGTTAACCGAATAGTTGATTGGGCTAGCCTAAATGTATTAGGGTTCGAGGGTGATTTGGTTTTTGTATCGGAATATAATTATGATGTATTTTGTAACCCTAATTCACTGTGAAAAATAAAGAAAGAATAACGATAGTTCTCTTTCTTGTGGACGTAGGCACTCTTGTCGAACTACACGAATCTTATTGTGTTTAATTGTGTAACCACTTCATTATTGTGTACATTATGTTTGTTGATCGTCGTAGACTTATTCCATCATGCCACAATAGGTATTACCATGCATGTGTCCAGATATTGATATGGATAGAGATGTAGAGATGATTGCTCTAAAATTTTTTTTTATGTAGACATGATTGCTCTAATTTTTTTTTTCTTTAGAAAATTTCTAGGTGTTTATATTCTTTTGTAATATTTTTTAAATATGTATAAATAGGAAAATAAAAAAAATTATATGAAATAATAGGCATCTAAGTAGGATATGCTAAAATTGGACCCTAAAAGCACCAATGCATTCGTAAGGAAAAGTTTGGCAGTTGAATATGGCATCATTGATAAGGTACGATGTAAATAAATGAAATCCTTTTCTGTTGAGTAGATTTGTAGTACCTGGATTGTCTTGGCCTTGAAATGTGTTCATGTCTTGTACAATGAAAGAGGCAATGTAGATCGTGGTGTTGTCTCTGATCTGAAAAAGGCCCAACTTATATAGGTTATGGAACTCAGCTCTTATTAAACTATATTCAGGTAATACTATGGCTCATTATTTGCTGTTTCAAATTATTAGCTGCATCCATGTATCTTGTTCTAGATTGGTCAATATAGATTATATTTGCTTTCCAGCGAAATGCTCTAATGCTAGCAATTATGGAAGAAAATCATGCATTATCTCTTATCTGTTGTCATTCATGAAAGCTATTGTATTAACAAGATGAGTATTTTTTATTTGCATCATACAATGAAGGAACTGAAATAAGGAAGAATGTGTTGGATTTGAGTGTGCATTAAAGCACAAATCCCCACTTAAAAGCATAGAGTTTCCTCCTTGTTTACTCCTCTTTATTTCTCCTTGCAATATTTGAAGTGGTCCTCTAGTGCCATCCAATGATAACTTCGTTTTTCCTATTGAACCCGTCCTATGGGATCTCCAATCAAACAGGTTAGTATCCGTTATTGATGACTTGTTTTTAGTAGGCTTAAGTCTCATTCCCCACGATATAAAAAGTTCTCAATCTTGAGTGAGTCTTTTTGTCAGTGGATCAGCTACGTTTTTTTTATCAATCGTACAAATTGCAAAGTAGTTACTCCTTGCTTCAGTAATTGCCTTTGCAAATTATGCCTCAGACATATATGTCTGGATTTCCCATTGTATACTTTATTGTTTACCTTGTCAGTTGTTTCTTCGGTTTCCATGTAAAGTTATAGTTGGAACTGGTTTATTTTACAAACGAAGGTCAATCAACAAGCTCTTCAACCATTCAGCTTCTTCACCCGCCAAAACCATGCCAGTAATCTTCGCATTCATAGTAGATTGAGAAATACAAGATTGTTTTTTTAACTTTCAAGAGATGACTACATTACCAAGGATAAATACAGAATCGTTCGTGGACTTCGAGTCTTTAGAATTGGATATCCAATTAGCATTACTACACCCTTCAAGCACATCGAGATATCTATCATAGTGCAAACCATAATCAATGGTTCTCTTTAAGTTTTTGAATACCCGGATCATAGCCATCCAGTGCACGTCATTGGGATTACTCGTGTACCTACTCAACTTGCTTATTGCATATGCAATGTCAAATCTAGTGCAATTCATGATATGCATAAGACATCCAATAGCTTTGGAATAGTCTAATTGAGATATATTTTCTCATTTTTTTTCTTAAAAAGTTTGATACTTAGATCATAAGGAGTGGAAAAACCATTCCATCCATACATGTTAAACCTTTGAAGGGCTTTTGTAATATAGTGAGACTGAGACAACACAATACCTTCAAAGTATTTATATATTTTAATACTCAATATCACATCAGCCTCACCCATGTCTTTCACGTCAAACTTAAAGTAAAGAAACTTCTTAGTGTTCTTTACTAAAGCAATAGCAGTCCCAAATATAAGCATATCATCTATATTTAAGCATATTATAATGCGCGAACTACCAAAATATTTATAATAAACACATTTGTCTGATTTATTAATTTTGAAACCTTCAACAATTATCACTTGGTCAAACTTCACATGCCACTACTTAGGAGCTTACTTTAGGCCATATAGGGATCTAATAGTTTGCAAACTTCCTTTTATTTCCTTGGAACTGAAAAACCTTTGGATTATTTCATAAATATTTCTTCTTCTAAATCACCATCCAGAAACACAGTTTTCACATCCATTTGATGAATGATCATGTTGTGAATGGAAGCTATACCAATGAATTAGACTCTGATGATAGTGATCCTGGTTACTGGTGTATATATATTAAAAAAGTCTACTCCTTTTTTTTTTTTATTTAAAATCTTTTGTAATCTATCTAGCTTTGAACTTTTCTATTGAAGTGTCAGTTTTGAATTTATTCTTGAATATCCATTTACATCGCAAAGGTTTAGTTCTCGGAGGGAGATCGATTACTTCCCATGTATGGTTAGATAGTATACATTCAATTTTACTATTAAGAGCCACTTTCCAAAAGGTAGCGTTACGAAATAGCATGGCTTCCTAGTAAGTTGTGGGGTCATTTTTCAGAATATAAGTGATGAAATCAAGGCCAAAAGTAGATTCCTTTCTTTGTCTCTTACTCCTTCAAGGTTTTAAATCTTCAGGTTTAGAATTAATCGTGGGGGCCGGTTCATAAAACAACATTATTATTGTTACCAAATTTTGAAAATCCAAAAGATCCTTAGTGCCTTTGCTTCCATTAAGGTTCTATACAAAGCCTGTTTTAATTGAACTGGAAGCCTCATCTCTAATATTAATGTGAGTGGTTTATTGCTTTGCTAAAAGATCAAGAGTTGAGTAATGTCATTTTGCTCAGGCTTTTAGGTCTTCTTCTCTGTTAAGGGGAAGTGCTGTCGGAATTTCAGTTGGATTTGTAAATTACTGAAAATGGTTACAAGAGATTATTACTCTAAGGTTTTTAACTTTGAGGGTCGATACTTTATGATGTGGAGGATGAAAATGAAACATCTTTTGAAAGTCATGAGGATTGTCTATCTGCTAACCAAAACATGCCCCAAACCACATGGGGATAGGCTTGCTGGTACTTATGAGAAAGATCAGTGGAAGTTTGATGATTTTGATTGCCAAAATGAGATTCTCAATCATTTAGATAATTCCTTGTATGGTGTATTCTCAAAGTATAAAATTGCCAAGGAATTATGGGAGGCACTGATTTAGGAATATGCCACCGAGGATGCGAATACCCAAAAATATGCAATAGAACAACTTTTAGACTTCTAAATGGAAGAAAGAAAATTAGAGGTTATACAAATGAGGGATTTTCAGAATATTATCCATGAAGTACAAACTGAGGGAGTGGAATTACCCGAATAATTTGTAGAAGAAAGTACTACTCATAAACTCCCACTTTCATGGAAAGACTTTGGCATTACCTTGAAATACAAGAAGAAAGGGATGAAGTTAGAAGATCTAATCACCTGACTTAGAATCCAAGAGCATCACCTTGATTGTGACACAAAGAGTAAGGATTCTAAATATGTGGGTAAGGCCAATCTCACTGAGACAAAAAATGAACAAAAAAAGCCTGAACCCAACATGACCAAGGCTAAGAAAAATCAGAAGAAAAATAAAGGTATGTCTCAAGTGAATCTCTTGGAGGAGAACTTTATGGCGGTTGTGACAAAGGTGAGCCTTGTAAGCAACTATAGAGATTGGTGGGTTGACACTAGTATAACTCAGCACATCTGTAGTGACAGAAGTGCATTCGTCCCCTACAAGCTGGTAGGAGATGGTCAAGAGCTTTACATGAAAAACTCCTCAATGGCTAAAGTAATTGGTCAGAAGAAAGTGGTTCTACACCTTTCATCTGTTAAGTCTTTGACTTTGACAGAAGTGTTACATATACTTAATGTTCGAAAGAACTTAGTGTCTAGTTCTTTGTTGAGCAGAAATGGCTTCAAGATGGTGTTTGAAGCAAACAAACTTGTAATTACTAAAAATGGAGTTTTTGTAGGAAAAAATGCTATGTTGCTGAAAGCGTTTTCAAGATAAATGTAAATTTCCTCAGTAATTGAGCTTCAACTTCTACTTATATTTTTTAATCTTCTAATCTATGGCATGCTAGATCAGGTCATGTATGTGAGATTTGTGTTCGGTTAAAATATTTTAGAAAATCTTTCAAAAGTGTTGAAAGATGTTTTGAACTCTTAGGTTTGATTCACAGTGATATTTGTGAGCTAAACAATATTATCACAGAGGTGATAAAAGTATTTTATTACTTTCATTGATGATTTTTCCGGATTTTATCATGTATAATTACTTAAACATAAATTTTGACGCCCTTGAGAAGTTTAACTTCTTTAGACTTAAAGTTGAGAATCACTAGCCAAAAAAGATTAAGACTTTAAGATTTGATCGAGTGGTGCATATTTGTCCAATGGATTCATTGAAACTTATAACACATTAGAGATAATTCATAAAGTGACAGCTCCCTACTCTTTATAACAGAATGGTATAGCAGAAAGGAAAAACAGAAACTTGGTTGGAATGGTTAATTCAATGTTAAACAGTTACGAATTACCCAAGAATTTGTGAGGGGAAACACTTCTGATAGCCTATCACATATTTAATAGAATTCCCTTCAAAAAGACTAATAAAACTCCATATGAGTTATAGAAAGGTAAGACCTCTAGCCTGGAACACCTCAAAGTATAGAGGTGTTTAACCTATGTTGTAGCTCCAAGTCCTAAAAGGGCTAAACTTGGACTAAAAACACATGAGACTGTGTTCTTAGGATATGCCTTGCATGGTAAGGCTTATAGATTTCTTGTAATCTCATATTCAAATAAAAATTCAATCAATGAATTTAGAGATACCGTTCTCTTTGAAAATGATTTTCCTTTTTCCTCAATTATTTGTTTTTGCAGTTGTTATCAGTAATTTACATACACGGGAAATCAATAGAATGAGCCTATTCGTTTGTGTGTTGTTGAGCTTCTATGATTATGCCGCACTATTATTAATTAAATGAAAGCCATTTGTCACATTTTGCAGCCGCACCATTATTAATTAAATGAAAGCCATTTGTCACATTTTGTATCCATGTATAAGCCTATTCAAAATACAAATATAGACTATAAAAAAATGAGAAATGAGACCATAATACCAACTACTAAGAACTACCATACTAATAGGTTTTAAATAAAAGATGATAATTTAAATTAATGTTTTTAACAAAAAGCACAAATGTTTCATAGACATGACTCATCCTTTGATTCTAATCAATAAATTATTAGGACTTTTACCTTGATTCAAAATCTCAGCCTTGGTGGGAGTTGTAGTTACTTGAAAACCAATACATCATCGAGAGATGTCACAAAACTTGGCTCTCGTGGTCAATAAGAGCATGGGATTTGTTGTGAATTTAATCAATCTATTTAAAACTGTAAGTGCACAGTTGTCTTATTGAGATAGTGGGAAATACAGGTTGATCCCATGGGGAGCACTTTTGGATTATTTTAAAAAAAACTAAAATTTCTTTTAACGAGAAAATGGATTTCAAATAAAACTAAGAATATCAGAAACTTGATGCAATTGAAAATAGTGAAAAATCAATAGAAAAAAGAGATCATAGCATTTAGAATCCACTAAGCAAGATAATTAATCCCAATTATTCTATTCTTTGTCTCAAAATAACTCAAATAAAAAACAAATAAATGTTTTTGATCCAGAAGATTTGTCTTTCACAAAAACTAATTTTAATAAAAAGAATAAAATCATCACCCAAGACCTCATTCACCTCATAAAA
This sequence comes from Sextonia rubra, assembly GCA_037013555.1. Classification (NCBI taxonomy): domain Eukaryota; kingdom Viridiplantae; phylum Streptophyta; class Magnoliopsida; order Laurales; family Lauraceae; genus Sextonia; species Sextonia rubra. The sequence continues at coordinate 6,866,294 of JASUAD010000007.1, read as the reverse complement.
GAATAAAAAATCATAAGCTTGACTTATCAAATTAAGCATAAACTATCAGAGGATCTCAGCCCTAAGCATAATATATCAAAATAAGCATATTTCATTAAATTATTTTTATTGGAAATCAAAACAGAGCTTGCCTTAGGCATAAAGACAAATCCATTATTCTAATAAAACATTTATTTAAAAGAGACAAGAAAATAATAAAATAACCACATGAATTAAAATAAAAATTTACTTATCTTTATCTGTGTGCTCCGATCCAAAGAACTAGCCAAACATTGCCAAGATCTTCATCAAAAACTTTATTAAGATTATTCTTATATAATATTCACTCTCTAAGAATCTCTCTTCTAAATTCCTAGTTTTTGGAACAATGCTCTAAAAATACCTTAAAAGTAAAAATAGAAAATTAATAGGAGGAAGATAGACGAAGGAGAGAGGAGAGAAAGTGGCTAGAGGAAAAAGAGAGAGCATGGAGAGGGGGTGTGTGCTATTGGACGTCCAAGGCATGGTTAAATAGGATTTGGAGCTCCATTATTTTTTTTTTATTTTTTTCTCTTTTTTAACTTGTAAAGTCTTCTTTTGGAAAGGTCTTTTGGCTTAGCCTCCACGTTAGTAAAGACTTAACAACTTTAGAGAGATTCTTTCTTGCTTTTTTTTTAGAAACCAATCTGTAACACTCCGACCCAGCTTAATCCTGTTTAGAGGCTAATTACGGTCTTTTTTGGTCATTGTCCAGTGAATTAGTTTCGTGAATGTCATATTGTCTTTTTGAGTTTCGTTTCGGGTCATGAATAGATAGTTGGGCTGAGTTTAACCTGGCCTAGATAGACATAAGCCCTTTTTCGTAATTTTAGATTTTGTAAGATTTCATAATGCATGCATCATCTTGGTGTCATCACGTGTACCTCGTTGGGCTTGTTGATTTTCGTAACTGACTTGCATGCAAACGACTTCATTTATCCTCGTTGCATGTTTAGTTGACTCGACTTGAAATTCCCTTGAAATACAAGGGCTTTCTTATAAAGCCCACTTTATCCTTATCTTATATATAGAATGCATCGACTCATCTTCTTTCTTCTCTCTTTCTCTCAACGTCGGTTTTTTTTTCTCTCACCCTCAACAATCTTTTCCTGGATTTTCTTCTTCACGTTGTTAAAACGATCCTTGCACCCATTTTGCGGTTCATCTCTCGTGTGCACTCAAGTAAACTTGTTAGAATTCTCACATCTTGGGCTATAGCAATCTCTTCATGCACGTGCATGCACTGATCTTTTTTTTCCCTTTTGCATGCATAGATATTAGGTTTCATATAGACGTCGAATTGAGCCAAAGGACATAGTTGAACTTGGACAAGTTGAATTGAGGCAAGTATAAGCACGTTATGGATGAACACACACGTTGGTACATGATGATTGCAAATTATGTTTCTTAATCTTGCATGTGGTTTGTGTTTTACTGCCTTTTTAAGTCCAATTATACACACTTTTTCTCATTGCTTCAAATTTGTGCAAATTCAGTTTTGTCTATAATATGTTCATATCGTGATATTTCTGAAGCTTATGGCTATGCCGTAAAGCTTCACAGCTCACTTTCCAAAGAGCTGCAAAACCCGATTTTACCCCACAATTAGGCTATGGCTAAGCTGTAGAATGTACTATGACTAAGCTGTAGGCTAGCCGTGACCCAACCGTAAGCCAAGCTACGATTTGATGTCCAGATAGTAAAAAGTTGGAGAACCCTCTACGGTTCAGCTACGACTAAGACGTGCCCACCCATAGCTCCACCGTAGCATAATCACGGCCTAGCCGTAGGGGAATGCCCGGTTCAATCGTGATTCACCGTAAATGCAAAAAAACTTCTGGGGAACCACGGCTGAGCCGTAGTGCATAATACGGCTAAGCCGTAAGATGCCTACAGCTAAGCCGTAGATCACCCACGGATAAGCCGTGAGACCATTGAAAAGTAAAAAAAGGTAGGTATTTAAGAGGCCTCATAGGGCCTTCGTGTTGGAATATAGGTAACCCTTGACTTGTCCAATGGAATATAGGAATAACATGAATGGTTTTGAGGGCTGTGATTTATTCATGTGTATTGTCTAGTTGATAAGCACCTCACCATGGGTATTGGTTTAAGAGACTCCGATATACATTCTCAACACAATGCAACACGAAAAAAAAGACAATTATATATCGAATAACTTAAAACTATATCATCATGCATGGTTAGAAACACTAGATGACTAGATTAGGGTTGGCTAGTAATTTGTTTTAATTCTATCAAATTGAATTGCGTGGCATATAGGACGACGATTAAAGTCCTCCACTGTATGCATGGATTGAATGTTCAACGTATGTCTTTTCGATATTGTATGCATGAGCTTTGCTTGACATGTCCTTGGCAAGTACTATTCCATGTACATTGGTTATTGATATGAATTTGAGTATGAAGGTTTAGTATGAACGAATTGAACATAACTTCGTATTGTTCAACTTCGTACTGTTTAACTCCGTAACTGATTTGCATGTTTACTCAAGGTTAAGTATCTAATTGAATCGAAGTGGTCAGGCACTGCTCAGCCTTAGCCTTATGATACTCGGCGGGGTTAACTTTGGCATAGTATGTATGTTGCCGCTACAGTGTGTTCATGTCTTGGGTCTTCCAGACCCAAGGAAACCTAAGACCTATTCGTACTCTGGCCCGGTCGATGGTGTTCTCTTCATGTATAAATCTCTAGAGGGAGGATATGGCAAATGTAGTAGTCACATAGTACGGTACATCCATGCATTGATTCTTATAGCTTGCTTTATTCTAACACACAACTTGCCTAGTACACAAAATTGAACTCTAGGCACTATTACCTGTTAATGATTCTTTTAGATATAATGCATGTTACCTTATTATTGCTTATGCCTTGCTAAATCATTGTATTCACTAGTTGTTCTTGGTGTTGCAGGCTCAGATTCCGCTGCCGACCCCTCGCGGTCGGCAAGACTCCAAAAGAAACCATAGAAGTCCCATCAGGGCTAGAAGAGTGGATGTGATCACTCCACCGGAGAGCGACATGGCATGATAGGCTTCCTCTGGGATTTTCTGTGGGATGCATTATGTTTTTGTCTTGGAGTTAGTTTGACTTTTTGCAATTTGTTACTAGTCCTCTAGAAACAGTTTCATCACTCTTGTATAGACAGGGTTTCTTGTTCCTTGTATATCATGTAATTATTGTAATCATTTGTCAATCTTGTTTATGTTAGGGTATTCTCTTTCTCATGCAATTATACATACAACTTCCATGTACTCAGTGTTTGCACGTGTGAATTTCCCTTATGTATGTGCATTTAGACAGGGTCTAGGTGTGCATGCATGGGAGTACGTGTGTCACTGATTAGGTTTAATCTTAATCTCTGATTTCTTGGGCTCGGGTCGTGACACAATCTTTCCATATTTAGAAGATTTTCCTTTCATATGCAAGTAAATCTTTTAAATAAGCTTTCTTTCTTTAATTTCTTGAGAATTTCTTCAAATCTCCTTAGATTATCTTGAAAAAAAATTAATCCAAGGATTATAGACTCCACTTTGATCTTCAATGTACTTTACTTAATGAGAGATGGACCCCACCTAAAGGTGTGTAACATGGAGAAAATTTTCAATCTTTTTGCAATCCCATTTAAAAATACATAGCCAATTTTCCAAAACTATAACTTTGTCGTTTCAACTTCGATTGATGGAATCTTGGATCCTACAAATATCTACTCGAAAAAGGCTTTCCAATGGTAGGTAGATTGTCCAATTCTGATCTTTGGTTTGAGAGTTATGACCATTTTAATCTATATTATCCAAAGAAAAATGGGACTGACTTTCCATTTTTGAATTTCTCTTATTTGACTTTCCTTTTCTTGAATTTTCTCCACTTTGGCTTTCTTTTCTTTATTCAAATTTTAATTCTTTCAATAATTTGAGAGTGAAACCCCCCTTTGACCATCCAGGCTATCACAACCCGAGCCCAGAGATTGGGGGTTAGCGAAAAGCCAAACCAGTGACACATGTACTCCCGTGCACGCGCATCCAAACCCAGTCCAGATGTACACACACAAGGGATTGAACACGTGCGAAACAAACGAACGCGGAAGCTGTAGATATCATAGCAAGCAACAAAGAAATGGCGGAAGCCAAAAAATGCAGAACGTAAAAGACGAAGATAGATACAATACTCGAAAACCAGATACAAGACTGAGTATACACCAAAATAGCGATATACAAAATAATACAGAGTATCAAAGCCTCAAGTGCCAAATACAAAATCTCCAAAAACCAAAAACCAAAACAGATAGCCACTGAAGATATGCATGTACGCACTCGGCAGAGGTGATCAGGCCCACTCTGCCAAATCGGAGGGTGCCTCTAGGCTCTGCCCTGCAGCCTCCTCGACCGCCGGGGAGCTGGACAAGGGATCTGTGCCTGCAACACCACAGACAACACCAATAAATACAACGATCCAGCAAATATAAGTAACAAGGACGAAACACTCATAGTATCAAATTGAATAATGACATAATATTAATTTCAAAGTTCATCTTCGTATGCTAAGCAAATCGTGCATAGAAGTAAAGCATGATAAGTGAATCAAAGCATAGAAATACTGAACTAGGTGGCTACTACATTAACCATATTCTCTCCAATAAAGAGCAGAGCAGAGCAGATAAGAACACCACTGACCGGGCTAAGGTACAAGTGAGTCTCTGTTTCCTGGGTTCTGGGGTCCCAAGACAAAGCGACACTGCAGTGATATAGAGATACAGAGATCTAAGCCAGAGGTAACCCCGTCGGGCATCCTAGGGTTGAGGCTGAGTAGAGCCAGACTAATACCAAACAAATCAAATCCAAAAGAAGGGAGATTATCCACTTTGGACTCACCAATGACAAAGACCGGATCTTATCCTCACGTATTAATCTCTGGGTAGAGCCACCAGGGAATACCCAGTGAATCAGAGATATACAAAGCCAGAGATATACAGAGCATAGCAGAAATACAGATCATAGCATAGATTAAGTCAAAGCCCAGCATAGATCAAAGCATAGTGCAGAACGAAGAATAAAATAGATGTACAGGACAAAAGCAAAATGACCTCGTAATGCATAAATATAGATTAGCAGAACAGAGGGCAAAACTGTAAGCAATATGCAATGCATCTCAGATTAATACGGAATCAAGGTTAATTACAAGCTAACACTAATCTAGTTGTCCACTATCACTAACCGTGCATGATGATGTAGTTTTAAGTTATTTGATGCACCGTTGCCATCCAAGTGTTGCAAAGTAATCCTCACGTGCACCGAAGTCCCTTAAACCAACACCCATGGGGAGGTGCTTAACAGTAAATCAACGCTCACATGAATAAGTCACAGCCTAATAGACTATTCATGCGATCCAAAGAATCCATTGGACAGGTTTCTGTGGGTGGTTAACCTGTGTAAAAAGCCCTACAAAGTCACACCATTATCCTAAGTTTTATTTCAGATTTTTTCCAGGTCTTACGGTTTAGCCATGGGTGACCTACGGCTTAGCCGTAGTTCCTTCAGAACATGGCTAATCCTGTCATCTTCCACTTCTGATCTGATACATTTCACGGCTGAGCTACGGTGGAGTCCACTGCTTAGCCGTAGAACAATCCATGGCTTAGCCGTAGCTTCACCGTAAGAATGCTGAAATCAGAAAGTTTCGACTGATCAGGGGGATAATTCACAGCTGGGTCACGGCTAGCTTACAGCTCAGCCGTAGAACAATTTACGGTTCAACCGTAGCCTAGTCGTAGAACAAAATTCAAATTTTCAAGTCTCTGGAATTTGAGCCGTACAAAGTTACGGCTTAGCCGTACAATACAGAACACAAAACTGAAGTGAGTACAGAAACTGAAATTTGGTACAGAAACTTAGCAAAACAAGCTCCAGAGGTTCCAACATCATAGACTTTGGCTGTAAAACATATATAGATATACGGGAAGATGAAATCAAAAAAATCAAACAGAACACCCAAATGTGTTATACAATCCTGTACTTATACTTGCCTCAAAACTCTGTCAAATCCACTGAGATCAAGCTCCAATCAACTAAAACCCAAGCAAAGCAAAGCAAAACACAATCCATGAGCATGCAGAGAGAGAGATGAGAGATCCAATTGGAGAAACAGAATGAAGAACCCACTTACCTCAAACCATAGACAAAGATGAGAGAGAAAGAACCCAACCAACTGAGAGTAAAAACCCAATCGACAAAAATGCAAGCTCCCAACACCACAAGACTGAAGAAGAGAATGAAGAGAAGAGAAGAGAAGAGAAGAAGGGACGTGGAGTTATTGCATGCAGTCATCGAATGAAAATGAGCAGGAGAGATACACCTGGGCTCATGACTCTTATATAGTTTTTGAAGTTTAAGTCAAAGTCCAGTGAATTTCAGTTATTTACAAATCAAGTCACACGAGGGTCCAACTTCTCCAATTGACTCCGAATGGGTCTGAGGCAGTTACTGAAAACGACGAGCTCAACAAAATACACGTGCTGACACCAAGATGATGCAAATATGATGCACTCAAAGTAAAAGCAAAATTACGAAAAAGGGCTTAGAACTACCTATCGCAGGTCAAAGGTTACTCAACTGCCTATCCAAGACCCGAAACCAAGTCCAAAAGGATTAAACAACAGAAAAGCACACTAATGAGCCACTAATCCGGCTCAAAGGGGATCAGAGTGTTACACAGGCATGTGTGCACAAGTGTATGGGGTCGTTATAAAGCCAATCTTCCAAATTTCTTATATGGTGCGACCCACATGATCTGTTCACATCTTCCTGCACATTATAAGCAAACTCATAGAATACTGAAGAGCCCACATTGAAGCGGGACCCGTCCATACTGAGTTTTACTCCAATTGGGATTCTTCAAAGAAAATTTGTAAATTTCTAAATTAATGCAAAAAGTGTGTGAAAATATAAAAACTCAAATTCTTAAGTAAAAATGCATGAAATGATGAAATTTGATGAATAGTGATCCAATTCACTTAATTAAGCCCTAATCAATCACAAAATGATGTATAAATATGCAAATTCATGACCTTAATAGAATTTATTTCCCCCATAAAGTGAAAGAATATTTGAAAATCCAAAATATTGGAAATAGTTCAAATTAAATATTTTCCCCATTAAAGCACATGACAAAGTAAAAATTGGTCCTTCAACGTCATTAATTGCAAAGATAGCCCCTAGAGTATTGAGACACAAGTAAAATCCAATTATAGACCTTGGGAAAGCAATAGAAAGGAGATAAATGTAGATTTATAGTAATAGTAGTTGCTTTTTAATCACTCACTAATAGATCGATCAATTGTAAGTTAATGAAATTTCCATGGAGACATAGAAGAATTCTACAGAAACTATAACATTGAGCCAATACCTAATTTTTTTCTTTTAATTTTCCAATACTATGAAGGCTTGGAGGATAGTTCAGTAGGTGGAACTTGACAAATAAAAACTAATACATAAAAACATACTTCGTTTTTAGTTCACTAAGTTGAAAATGGAGACCACTGTCAAAGCATGCTTCAATGTGAAAGATTTGAGTTGAGGATTATTCTATATTGCAGTTCAAATAATGCTATTTCTATGTAGTGGAAAACGAAAGCAATCAACTACACAAAGAAGGCGGCATAATATTTAATGTGGAAGTCCAAACGAAAAAAACAAAAACGATGAGCCCAAAGTAGACTAAATTAAATACTAACTTATGTAGTTATAAAAATATACTTATAACCATATAATTAGTCTTTTGACACAAGGTGTTGTAGTTGTTCTCACTAGATTTCTTTGACACGCAGTCCCTTAGTGCCCCGCTATTCGTTCTTTGATCACCACCTCAAATGAATCTCTTCAGCGAGACAGCAACCTCCTACAACGATGTAGAAGCCACAACTCTAGAAGTTGAACTTAGCATAACTCTCCAATAGAAGCCCTAAATGGAATCTCTAACATGAATTCTCAACTCAGATTATGCAGATGAATGTCTTAGGGTTGAGAAAAGCACCCCTTTTATAGCCCACAATTTGTGCCTTAGGATTAGTTCGAGTATGAACAAAATATATAACTTTGGTACATGCAGAAAACAATTCCAAATATAAAAGTAGGTTTCTATTCTCATCGTGTGCTCAAGCGGGTACTCAACTATGCTCAAGTAAGTACTCAATTACACTTGAGTGGTTACTTATTCCAAGAGTAGGCACCTTTTTTGAATTTTTTCTATTTTCTACACTTTCTTCTCTTCAACTCTTCCAGTGATATGAACCATAGTTCATTCTAAAATAAATTTAAAATTCCAACTTAATGGACCCAGAGTTTTGTCCAATCCATGAATTAACCAACATATAAAGATCTTTACACAAAAAGACCTGCACTTGTACTGGGGTTTGGAGGAATTTTGAAGGTATTTTTAGGAAGACGTTATGAATACAGTGATGGCATTCAAGTAATAAATAAACTTTTAAACTCTAGATAAGCTCTTCAGCTTAGAGTTTACAAGCACTCCCTCGTTTTTCTAATTCTCTCTTTGCTTGGGAGGTTTTGAACTTATGTACTCACACCACTAGCACATTTGGTATCCGTAATGAGCTATGTCACAGCCCACGACCTGACTAGGAGTAATGCTATCAATGTGAAGACAAAGGGATCAATCCCTAGATGCACGTGTGATACCTAGGTGCGACACTCAACCATGAGTGTGTTGGCCCGTAGTTCAATTTTATACATTGCATGTTTTTCTATTAAGTACTAGAAAAAAGATTCATCTTAATGTGGAATTTTATATTCTCCCCCTCTGACGGTATGAATTAGTAAAATGTGTTCCATCTTTCATTGATTACCATATTCAACTAGTGAAACCAATGTAAATAGGTAATGAAACAAAAGTTCAGAAATTAGAGAAGCTTATTGATATGATTACTGAATGTTGGAATTCAATTTGTTAGATGGAAACAATGTGGTGTGTCCCCAACCATCAGATGATAGAACCCACTTGTGCCAAATGTTAGCAAAAAGAAATTGTTAATTTAATCTGATGGGGTAGTGTATTTTGTGTAAAGATCATTTGTATCTTTTTTGGTGCATCCACATCCAATTAAAATGATTATTCAACAGTTAAACTACCATGTGTACTCATAATTGCAAGATCCACTAATTATCACATCATTCCTCTTGTGTAATTCTCCATCGGCAGTCTTTATAAAAGAAAGGATTGTCATTTTGCATATTTAAATTGTCAGCTTAGAAATATTTTTCCTTATTTTAACACATAGGGATTTGACTGTTTGGCTGATTCTTTTATATGAGAATAACTTGCACTCTCCAATAAGATAGGAGAACACTAAACTTCAAACCAATGGCATAATTCTCATAAGAAAACTGGTGAAACAATGTAATTGGATTGCAGATTGTTTAATCCCCCACTTGTTGTGGATGTGACACTACTGTTGTACACGTGTGTGCATAAGCAACCAAGATCAATAATCACAAAAAGACAAGAGTTTTACGTAGTTCGACGAAAATACCTATGTTCATGGGAAATCAATTTCCACTAAGTTCTCCTCCAATCTGTAAATCCACAACCTTGAAATCTCAATGTATATCTAAGGTTACAAATTACATCAATATATATAATTACTACTTCATTTACCCTCAAGAACTCTATTCTTAGACAAAGGAAATACTTAATACCATTAGGAGACTACTGTTAATAAATAGGAAAGTCCTAATATAATTAGAGAAACTACCTAGGACATGAACCAACTTGGTCTGGACAAAGTTGGAAAATAGTCTCCCCCTCCAGACCATAGGGAAGACGCCCTGAACCCCTCACTAGGAGTTTAGCCTGCCAACTCTAAATACAGCTCCAGCTTTCCCTTTAACATAACCTTTGTTATCATATCCAAGGGATTCTTGTCGGTGTGAATCTTTACAGTTTCATGAAATTCTTCTCGATCACCTCACGAATTCAATGGTACCTGACATCAATGTGCTTCGTGAGACCATAATATGTAGCATTCTTACTAAAATCCAAGCACTCTGATTATCACAGTAAACTACATACTCATTTTGCTTCAAACCTAGTTCTTAAAGGAATCTCTCTAACCAAAGGATCTCTCTCCCGGCTTTATTAGCAACTATGTATTCCCCTTCAGTTAGTATTTCTCTCCCTGTTTCATTTGCAACTATGCATTCCGCTTCAATTGTAGACTATGCTATACACTTCTGCAACTTTGATTGCCAGGAGATAACTCCCCCTACGAAAGTAAACAAATAACCAAAAGTCAACACCGATGATCAAGATTACCTACAAAATCAACATCAATATAACCTTCCACCACTAGTTTTGAGACTTTAAAACACAAGCACAACTTTGAAGTACCTTTCAAATACTTGAAGATCTACTTCACTGCTCCCCAATGCTCTTTTCCAGGGTTAGATAGAATTCTACTCACTAAACTCATAACATGAGCAATGTCTGCCTGTGTGCAAATCATGACATGCATAAGACTCCCCACAGCAGAAGAGTAAGGAACATATGCCATTTGCTCTTTTTATTTGTCTGTAGTAGGACACAAGCGCTTGCTTAGTATGAAGTAACTGGCTAGAGGCATGCTAACTGGCTTAGCATTTTTCATGTTGAACTGCTGAACACTCTTTCATCATATTTCTCCCATGATAACCACAACTTTTTGGAACTCCTGTTATGACGTATTTGCATGCCCAATAAAGTATGTACGAGACCTAAGTCTTTCATATCAAACAACTTTGATATCTCCCTTTTTAACTTGCCAATCAACTTGCTTTCTTATCCAATTATTAGTATATCATCTACATACAAAAGAATGATAATGAACCTGCCATCAATAAATCGATGAACATAAACACAATGATATGAAACTGTCCTCCGGTACCCATCAATCAGCATGAATTAATCAAACTTTTTGTACCACCGTCTTAGTGCTTACTTCAGCTCATAGAGACTCTTCTTCAACTTATAAACTTTTTTTTTCCTTCTACCTCAAACCCCTCTCGTTGAGTTATATGGATCTTTTCTTTCAAGTCACCATGAATAATTACAGTTTTCACGTCCATCTGTTCAAGTTCAAGGTCCATGTTGGCGGCTAAACCCATGACAACTTTGACAGAAGTCATTTTCACAACGGGAGTGAAAACATGATCGAAGTCGATACCCTTCGCCTGCACAAAGCCTTTTACCACTAATCCTGCTTTGTGCTTTATATTTTCAACTTGAACACCCATTTATTTTTCAAAACTTTCCTATATTTATGAAGTTGCACCTGTTCATAAGTCTTATTCTTCTTTAAAGAAATTATTTCATCCTGTATAGCCTTCATCCATTCATCTTTATCATCATGAGTCATTGTTTCTCGGAAGCTCCCTGGTCCTTCCTAATTAGTAAGCAAAATATAATCGGATGCAGGATACTTAATTGATGTTGATGCTCCCGAGTAGACTCCTAGCTTGAGGTTCAGTGGTTTCTAATCGAGGAGACTGCAGCTCCTCTTGGTCAACACCCTCATCATCTGCGACCCTTGTGCCTCATCATGATTCGCATCGTTTTGTTCACATTCTCCATCTGTGGTTTGTATCGAAAAAGGGGTCAATATGAGATTAACCACTCCATCCTCTTCTTTGGATCTCGTAACCTATAGCCAAACTCATCTCCACTATAGTCAAGAAAGATGCAAATTACTGCCTTATCGCCCAACTTTGAATGCTACTCTTTTGGTACATGTGCAAATACCTTACACCGAAACACCTTCAAGTGTGAATATAAAGCATTTTTTATTTATCCATCTTCTTTCTGAAAGATCAAAACTTAAAGGAACTGAAAGAGATCTGTTAATTAGAAAACCGACAATCAGAACGGCTTCACCCTAAAATGACTTAGACAACTGTGCTAATCTCATCATGTGTCTCATCTTCTCAAGAACAGTGTGGTTCATTCTCTCTACCACACCATTGTGCTGTGGAGTACCAGGAACTGTCTTTTCATGTCGAATACCATGCTTCAAGCAATAGCTTTGAACTGGTTGGATGTGTACTCACCACCATTATCTATGTGGAGGCACTTCAAGAGTTTACATGTTTCTCTTTTAACCATGACATGAAACCATTGAAAAATCTGAAACACTTGATCTCTTAATTTCAATGCATAAAGCCAAACTTTCCTGGATGCATCATTGATAAACATGACAAAGAACTTATTGCCACCCAATGATTTTACCTCCATAGGACCATAAACATTAGAATATACCAAATCCAGCACATCAGATTTCAATTTTGGTACCGCAGAGAAAACAACTCCATGCTATTTGCCAAACAAGCAATAATCACTAGGGTCAAAGGATGTACCTTTGGAGGATACTTTAGCCAAATTCATTAAATTCATGCAAAATACTATGCAATCCATACAAAACAATGAATAATCCATGAAAAAACTAATGACTTCAATTACTCACATTGCACTTCAAATGAAAAAGGTAAATAACACCCTTGGAAGTGAGAATGAATTTCAACATGAAGATCCATCACTCACTGAAAATCCAACATATATAGATTGTGCAAATAGACAGTGGATATCCAAAGGTGCACATGAAAACACGGATAATGGTGTGATGCATAAACCAGTTGATAAGCCCGTGTAACTAACCTTTCCACAGTACCACCCATTCCACCTCATTACAAAGGAATCTATACCCTTTTACACAAACCCTTTCTATGATTCAGATTCCTCTGATAATTTTGGCATTGTGATCTTTTACAAATTTAATGTACCCATTATTGATGAAACCGCAAATGGACCCAATGAACACCAAAAGAAAGATTACAATTAGGAGGATGACTTCATTTTTTAGATTTTTAAGTCAGACAATTTGGAACCCTTGGAATCCTGTATTGACTTCTTCATGAATCTGATGATCTGACTCTTCCAAAAATTGCCGTGCATTTCTTGGCCCTTACTGCTATTCAAAAAAACTAGTGGAATTAGAGGAGTGTGGCCTCGTTCAGACCGAATCTGACACTTGGGAATCATTTAAGCCTGTGCTTAAGGATATGGTGGAATTCAATTCAAAAGAATTTGTGGCACGAGAGGACTTAGGGTCACCCAGTTGCTTATTACATTTTCCTCTCCTATCTTTCAAAGATTCATTTTTAAAAATACATATTTTTGTATACATTTTAGACCATTTTAAGGACTTATCCATTCAAAAGAGCCTCATTTAGTGTGATATAATTGTTTTATTCATTTTAAATTTATTGTAGTATTTTTCTACACAATTTGCCCAAAAATCACACTTTTTGTGTGAATTCATAAATCTGTCATTTTTGGGAATATATTTTTGGGAAGTTTTGTCAAAACAATTTTTCTCATGGAATGATTCTATGATATTAGACCCATCCAGGGTCAGATTTCAAATCCGTTTCTTCCAGCGTGCTCGCAATGAAGAGATCTACAACTTAGTAAAGAAATCATGAAAGGGAAGATTATGCCATTAGTGTAGTGACGTACCATTCAGTAAGGTACGTGAATTCATTCTTGATTGAATTGTACGAAATTTGAGCTAAGGTGGAGATTGTTAGGTTTATGTCTTGCATTCCGATTTGATCGGATGGGTCCATTGGGTTAACCAAGGACCAAGTTTAAGATCAGGGGTGTTTTGGTAATTGTACCAGGGCTTTCTTGGTGGCTAAGAAAATGAAGATTATATATTGATATTATCTGTAACCCTAGATCTTGTATTGAAGATAGGTGAAAGCTCTCTTGCCCATAGTGTTCCTATATCACGTAGGAGAGACGATGTGCGAGAGTAAGAGTTTCTATATACTTTACTTGTTATAGTGGAGATGATTGTTTCTGTGCCCATAAATATAACCTTATTTGTGTGAACAATGTAAATCTTTGTATCTCTTCTTATGTGGTTGATTGTTGATCTTAGTTGCTCACGAACACATGCGCACAACAGTGGTGTTATATCCACAACACCACAAACCCATCAATATTAGATGGCCAAATATGACATGTTAGAGGGCCTGTGAAGAACACAATCATAAAAGGGCCCACCTTAAGATTTTACATGTGACTAGTCCAATGGTGTGTAGCAACAACAGCCACCCATTAAGTGTATGGTGGCTAAAAGAGGCAGAGGAATGACGCTAGTGAAATAAGAGCCCATTTGGCACATCATTCTGGAAATGTTTTTCATTACAAGAATGTACGAAGAAAAACTTATTTGATAAGTATTCTTTCCCTTTTTGTATACATCAACAAAGTCCCTTCTCTATCTATCTTTTTAGATTTTCTCTTCACCAGAATGCAGGTCTAATACATTGTTTTTTTTCCATTTATTTTTAGAATGATGCCAATCAGGCCCTAAGAGGTTTGTTTCTCTTGAAATAGACTTTTCTCAAAGAGATTTTCTCATAGAAGGATTTTAAATTTTTAATTCAAAATGGAAAACCTAGCAAGTCAAAGTGGGGGCACATATATCTCTAGGCAATCGAGATCCTCGGCTACCCAATCGTCCAGTGTTTGCCCTATGATGACTGTGGGTATACTACTTACGGTCTACCATGTCACTGAGGGGTAGCATGTCATGCATGCAAGTAGCCTGCCCCATCCAAGACAAAGCTGTCACTTAATAATGTAGAGGACCGTGAGTAGTCCATCCTGAAGAATTTCAAAACTCAAGTCATTCCCACAATTCACGGTAGATTTCATTCAAGAAGGGATTTCATTTATAAGTAAACTCATTCTAACTCAATGTCATAACCAGAGCCCTGGAGATTGAGGGTTAGTCCAAACCTAACCAATGACACACGTACTCCCGTGCATATACACCGAGACCTAGTCTAAGTGCACACGCACAAGAGAATTTCATATGTGCCATACATATGCACGGAAGCTGTAGGTATCAAACATAACAAGGAAATATAGACTAACAAAATGATATATGGACAAAAGATTACATAAAAGTTAGAGGTATCCAAAATGAATTCAAATACAGATAAACAGATCATGAATGCTCTCAAAATTCCAAAATCCAATGAGATCCCAAAATGGGGAAGACCTATGCATGCAAGACGTTGTCGCACTCTGTGGGAGAGATCACATCCACTATTCTAACCTTGATGGGGCACCTGGGGTCTCCCCTGGAGTCTGATTGATCGACGAAGGGTTTGTTGAAGGATCTGAGCCTACAACACCAATGACAACTCATGAATACAACGATTCAGCAAAATATAAGCAATAACAAGTTAACATATGTTGTATCTAATAGAATAAGAATACATAAATCATAACATTTCAATTTTGTATACTAAGCAGTTGTGCATTAAATAATGCATGCTATTAGAATCAATGGTTACGTGATGTGTATATAACTAGGTGGCTACTACATTTGCCATATGCTCCCAAAAAGGGATCTTACATACATACTGAGAACACCATCGACCGGGCCAGGATACGAATGAGTCTCGGGTTCGTGGGGTCCGGAAGCCTCAAGATATAAACTCACTGCAGCGAGGCCATACATATACTATGCCAAATTCAACCCCGTCGGGTATCCTAAGGCTGAGGCTGAGTAGTGCCTGACCATATAGAATCAAACATAAAATGGAGCTTGAGTGAATCATGCATATCATAACGTATACATATCATACGCATATCATACATATCAATCACATTCAACTTATACGTGAACTACTCAAGTTAAAGGAGACATATCGAATAGATCTTACGAATCGAACTTACATAACAAGGATAATACAAACAAATCATACAGAGGAGTGGAGGTCAATGACCGTCATACAAGATGCCATGCATTTTCATATTCAATCGAATAAAGATCATTTACTAGCCAATCTTAATCTAGTCACCACGTATTTCTAAGCGTGCATGATGATGTAGTTTTAAGTTATCCGATGCACCGTTGTCTAGTGTTACATTATATTAGAAGTGTGCATCGAAGTCCCGTAAACCAACACCCATGGGGAGGTGCTTATCAATGGGATAACGTACATGAGTCAATCGCAGCCCTCGAGATCATTCATGCCATTCTTATCATAATCCAGTGGACAAGTCAGGGTGGCCTACATTCTAATTCAAAGGTCCTACAAAGTCTCTTCAATACCCACCTTTCTTACTTTTCAGAGGTCTTATGGCTCAGCTGAGGGTGACCTTACTGCTTAGCCGTAACATACACTACGGCTCAACCGTGGTTCCCCAGATTGTTCCTCCGCATTTACGGTGATCCACGGTTCAACCGTGTATTCTCTTATGGTGTCACCGTATTTGTTCTACAGCTCAGCCTCAGCTGGTCACGGCTTAGCTGTAACACACCACACGGCTCAGCCGTGGCTGGACCGTAGAAGGTCATTCTTTTTTTTCTGTTCTCTGGAAGCCAAGTCGTGACTTGACTTACGGTAGGGTTACGGCTGACCCACGGCTTAGCCGTAGTACATCCTATGGCTTAGCCATAGCCTTACCGTAGAAGAAAATTAGGTTTTACAGCTCTTTAGACTTTGAGCCGTAGGCAGTTACAGCTTAGTTGTATACTGCACAGGGTCATTTTTTTGAACCTGTTACAGAAATAACTAGATGTGTACAAAACAGAAACAACAACCTTTAAATAATGGAATTCAACACAAATGATCTATAAAACACATTCCACATGCAAGATTAAGAGAATTATTCATAATCAAACATATATCAACATGGTTCATTCAAATCGTGTTTATACTTGCCTCAAGTGAGTTCAAACACACGCACATTTGTCCTTAATCTCAAATTCAACGTCCAAACACTGTTCTAACACACATGCATGCAGAGGAAGGAAGAAAGAGAGAAACGTGAGTGCAAGAGACAGTGGCTAAAGATAAGAAGAAAATGATGATTCAAAAACCCAAAACTTACCTAATCACATGAGAGAAGAGTTACAACTGGGGTACACCAAATCCCCCTTTGCTTGGCTTGCTCAAGAAGAATAAAACAAGAAGGAAAAAACGAAGAATAGAGAAGGAGAGAACAACGTCCAAGTCGGTGCTTGTAACTTGACTTATATGAGATAAGGATAAGGAAAATTACAAGAAAGTCCAGGCATTTACGCGAATTACAGTTCGAGTCAAATAAGGGTCCAATGGAAACAAATGACATCCTTTACGAACGACGTAGTTATGGATATGAACGAGCTCAACAAAAGACACGTGTTGACGTCAAAATGATGCATGAATGACAACGTTTTACAAAAGCTAAAATTATGAAAAAGGTCTCATAACTACCTAAATCAGGTTAAACTCAACCCAACTACCTATCGGTGACCCGAAACAAAATAAAAACAAGGTCAAAACACAATTAACAACTAATTCGTTATTACTTAGTCGCTAAACGAGATTAAGTCGGGTCGGAGCGTTACACTCAACCTAACCTTATCAAGAGGATAAGAATAAACTTTTAACCGCTAATTTAACAACTGATGCTATTCTCTAATAAAGAACAACTAATTCTCATTTGAACATAATCTCTAACACCCTCCCTCAATCACGTGGTCCTAAATATGATCTATGATTGTAAACATAAAAAATAAAACCTTTAATATCTAAAAAGGAAATCAATTAATTAATTGAATCTTTAAAAAAAAAACGATCTTCATGCCTTCTTGGTGATTACCGTCTATCCGTAGATCCATTACTATTGCAATCCGCTCCTTTTTTGAGTTTATCGATGTCGATGGCCCACTAGATCAAATCTGTTATAACTTTTCCAATAGCTTTTGATCATGGAAATTGATGAAAATTGTAATGCTTAAGGCTTACGTGGATAGATAGATAAAAGATTATGCTATTTTTTTTTATTGAAATAGAAAGATTGACGGTTGCGCAAGCATAAAGGATAACAGGATCTCAAATTGATCACATGATCATCATCCCCAGGCCTCACTCCGCACCATGTAGAATTTCGAAACTCAAGTCATTCCCATAAATTAATGATAGATTTCATTAAAGAAGCAATTATATTTCTAAGCAAACTAATTCTATCCTTATCTAACCTTTTCAAAAGGATAAGGATAAACTTATAACTATTCGTCTAACAACAGGTGATATTAACTAACACATCGACGGTCACCGTGTGCTAAACACACATAAAATCTAAACTCTATGGTGTAGCTGACTCTAATAGGCGATAGGTGCACTCATGGCCACGTCGGATTTTTATGTTGACTCATCTCTTGGTGTCCAGCCACGTGGGCCGTCTTTTACAGATGCCTGCCAAACCAAGGTATGAATTAGTTCTAGTTGAACCCAACCTTCTCAAGAGGATAAGGACAAACTTTTAACTACTCGTCTAACTAAAGGTGAAATTCGCTAACACATCCACTGTCACCATGTGCCAAACACACATAAAATCGAAACTCTGTGGCTGCGGTGATGCAGCGCACTCTCATAGGTGATAGGTGCACTCGTGGTCACCTCAAATTTTATGCTGACTCATCTGTTGGTGTCCATCCACGTGGGCCGTCCGTTACAGATGCCAAACCAGGGTACAAGCGCCTATCTGTAATCTCATTAAGTTCAGGTTCTGGTCTGCCTTCCACGCGCCCTCACCAGGTCAAGTTGTCAACCCTCCAGAAATGTCCACTTTATTTAATATACTCTAGCTTTTGTTTCCACACCTACCCCTTAAATAAAAATTGCCCCCAGTTTAAAGCATCACTTCGGGCTAAAAAGTCCAACTTTGCTCTAAAAAAAACAAAAAACCAAGGTCACGGGCATCAAAACTCAATCCAAAAGAAGCCAAGATATATTACCGTTAAACTTCAGTGGCCCCCTTTGATTTGGTTATGATGATCATATATTTTCTTATAACTTTGGGCATCCGTCATCAGCTCTAAGGCTACCCAATTCTCATGTGCAATTGGTATATAGGGCCATATATGTAATACCCAAATAATGCTAGAAGTGATAGTTGAACTCAAATTCTTGAAAATGAAATTCAAAACTTGAACCATTAACCGAGCCACTGCCTTCACAACGTGATGGTGATTATCATTTTGATCAGAACATACTGATATATAAATAAGGCCCCCCAGGGCTAGAGCGTGGTTAATAGTTTCCACACTTGCGTCTGGTTTTCTCCTAGTCAGGTATACAAAATATACTTGCAGTGTAAGTAAACATCATGTCATCGTCAATGCATACAGATGCAGGTTCCTCTACTGCTCGCACCATCTGCAGTTATTTATCTTTAAGCTTGTTCGGTAAGAAATAATCTCCGAACAAATTCAAAAAATTAAATAACTAATTGTGGTTTTTTTTATTCCAATTAAAGGGACTGGGACTCTATCGAGCTCTCTGGTGAAAGTAGACCTCAGGTTAGGAAATGGATCCGTCAATTGATGGAAGGGGGCATGACTTATGCATCTTACCATGGGGTAATTAAGATGGTAAGATGCCATTCTCAACTAATCCTACTTAGTAAATATAAAGCTATACTAATTATTTTCCTTGGAGTAATAGAAAGATGGAGATCCATTGCCATCTTAATCCATTGTTGAATGTATACAGTTTCGGTTCCAACTACCAAGTGGTCTACTAAAACAATTAAACAGTATAACAGCACCAACGACGTTTTTCCCCGCCTTATCCCCATTTACACTTATACCTAGTTCACTGCCTTCACAAGTGGGGTGGTTAGGTCAACCCACTTTGTGTCTTAAGGTGGACGCATTGACCGCATTTGCAAACTATCAAATTGGTTATCATTTTTTATCTCCTTCCAAGGTGGATAATTGGAGCAGCGCAAGGGAAGAAGATTAACTAATGGGCTAATCTCCAAGCCAAAAGGCTTAGGGATAGGATGTCTAGGTGCCACATCAAAGACAAACAAATTCTCTCAACTGAGAACCAACTGAAAATCTTTATTCAATATTAAAGTCTATATCTCATGAAAAGATTACATCCTTATTTATAACTAAGACATCATCTAAGAAAGAAAACAACTAATTCTAAACTAATAAGAAGTCCTAAATCAAACATGACTGGACTTACTAAATATTAATAAAGCAACTAAAACAACCACTAATAATATAATCTACTCTAGTCTACTGGACTATATTGATCTTGGGCTTGTGGCTATATACTTTCAGACGGGACCCATTGACATGGCCTGCATCAGCTCTCACTGGCTTGGAAAAACTCGACTCTGGTGAGTTGCTAGTTTGGTACTGCTCATATAAATCTAGCTTGATTCATTGAAAATCTGTGGCCATTATCCGGGTAGCTTCAGAGAATGGTTTGCCTTTCCACTTGACAAAGAACTTGTGAATCCTCCATTCTTGGTTGAAATGATCTGATCATCAAAAACATCTTCAATTTCGTCTAGAGGAAATTGATGAAGAGGAATGCGAAGAGCTTGTTCTTCAAAGGATTCATCATTGTGATGCCCGAGATAAAATGTCAAATCTTCAACATTAAAGGTGGAGCTAACATTCATGTCTGAAGGAAGGTCGAGAACATATGCATTGGAATTGATTTTCTTTAGAATCTTGAAAGGACCTGCACTTCGTGGATGTAATTTCTTGTATTTACCTGTAGGAAATCGTTCGGGCTTCAAACGAACCATTACCATATCACCTTCGGCAAACTCAACATGGCGTTTGTGAGAGTCCACGTGCCTTTTATATGCTTCATTGCTTGTAGCGATTTGCCGGCGAACTTTATCATAAACATCCTTCATATGTTGTGTAAACTGTTCAACATCCGGACTTGATCTAGAGTCAACTGGTAACGGACTTAAATCAATAGGAAGACGTGGCTTGACACCAGTGACAACTTCAAATGGTGATCTCCTTGTTGTTCTGTTGACAGAATTATTATAGGCAAACTCCGCCATGGGTAAAATAAGATCCCATGAAGCAACATGTTCTCCAATAAGGCATTGAAGAAGATTTCCCAAACTACGATTGACAACTTCTGTTTAGCCATTAGTTTGTGGATGATAGGCACTTGAGTATTGGAGCTTAGTGCGCATCATGTGCCATAAAGTCTTCCAGAAGAAACTTATGAACTTTGTATCTCTGTCAGATACTATTGTCTTTGGAAGGCCATACAGACGAACAACTTCTTTAAAGAAAAGAATGACAATCTTCTTGGCATCTGCTGTGTGAGAACAAGGAATAAAATGTGTCATTTTTTAGAAACGATCCACAACAACAAATATAGAATATACCTTTCTCGCTGTTTTTGATAAGCCCAAGACAAAGTCCATACTCAAATCTTGCCAAGGTGCATGTGGAATAGGAAGGGGCTGATACAAACATGTATTCTTCTTTTGACCTTTTGCAAGTTGGCATACTCTGCATAATTCACAAATTCGGGCAACATCTGTTTTTAAGCGTGGCCAAAAGAAATGATCTTCCACAATAGCCAATGTTTTATCACGCCCAAAATGTCTACTACATCCGCCACCATGTAACTCACGTATCATAAATTGACGGATTGATGTAGCAGGTAGACATAACTGATTTCCACGAAAGAGATATCCATCATGAAGAGAAAATTTTGGATGTTTTGAAACTTCACCATTTAGAAGATCTGTATAAATGCAACCAAAGTTATGATCAGCTGCATATTCTCTGCGTATTTCTTCAAAGCCAGGAACATTGATGGAAATTGTCGTAAGAATGTGAGTTCAACGACTCAATGCATCTGCGACTTTATTTTTTATGCCAGATTTATGATGCAAAACAAAAGTAAACTCCTGTAGGTATGCACTCCATTCGACACGATTGGCGCTCATCTTCATTTCAGAATTTAGGTGTTGCAAGGCTTCATGGTCAGAGTATAAGACAAACTCTTTTCCAATGAGATAATGACGCCAATAACGAAGAGCTTAAACCACTGCATAATATTCCAGATCATAAACAGTATACTTCTTACGAGAGTCATTTAATTTCTTACTGAAATAAGTAACTAGATGACCGTCTTGACTTAAGACTCTACCAATACCGACATGGGAAGCATCACAACTAACTTCGAATACTTTGTCAAAGTCAGGAAGTTTTAAAAATGGTGCCTCAGTCATTTTTCTTTTAATTTGCTCAAATGCTCGAGAGGTGGCATTGGTCCAAGTGAATGCTCCATTTTTCATGCAGTCAGTTATAGGGGCCATGATGATACTGAAATTACAAATGAGCCTCCGATAAAATGTAGCCGAACCATGAAAGCTACGGACCTCATGTATAGAAGTGAGAATGGGCCAATCAAGGATTACTTTGACTTTATCTGGATCAGGTTCAACTCCTTGGGCCAAGACAATAAAGCCCAAAAATACGACTTTAGAATTCAAAAATGTACACTTCTTCAAATTAATGTAAAACTTTTCTTTTCGAAGTGCACGCATGACATACCTCAGATGATCGAGATGAGCTTCTTTTGATTTTCTGAAGATTAAAATATCATCAAAATATACCACAACAAATTTGCCAAGAAAAGGTCATAGAAGCTGAGTTATGACTCTAATAAAAGTGCTGGGAGCATTCGTTAGACTGAACGGCATGGCCAACCATTCGTATAGTCCATCTTTGGTTTTAAATGCTGTTTTCTATTCATCTCCAGGCCGAATACGGAGTTGGTGATATCCGCTCTTGAGATCAATCTTGAAAAAGATAGAAGATCCAGACATCATATCAAGCATGTCGTCCACTCGGGGAATTGGAAACCGATATTTGATGGTAATTTTGTTAATTGCTCGGCTATCAACACACATTTGCCAGGAACCATATTTCTTCAGTGTCAAGAGGGCTGGAACTGCACAAGGACTTATGCTTTCTCGAATATAACCCTTATTGAGTAAATCTTCAACTTGTCTTTGCAATTCAACATGTTCGGCGGGGCTCATGCGATAAGCAGGTAAATTAGGAATAGTAGATCCAGGGACTAAATCAATGGCATGTTGTATGTCCCGCATAGGAGGTAGCTCATTAGAAAGTTCTGCGGGAATCAAGTCTTGAAAATCATGGAGCAATGACTTGATTTCTGGTGGCGTAGAATCCTGTTGTTTATTATCTGCTTCTTGGGTCGCTTTAGGAAAAAGAGCATAAACAACTCCTTGGTCTTTGCTTTCCATTTCAAACTTCCTCATAGAAAGAACATGAGGGTTTGATGGGGTGGTAGAAATAGTCGAAGATGATGTTAATGGAGGCAATGGAAGGAGATCCACCACTTGTCCCTTCCATTTAAAAGAAGGAATGTGCCTTTTCTGATCAGTATGTACCTCTCGATCATATAACCAATATAACCAAGGTTGGCTAAGTAGAATGTGAGCAATATTCATGGGAATAATATCACACCATATGTCATCTTCACATATGCCAATTTTAAAATGAACCAAGCAACGATGGGTCACAGGACTTGAATGATCATCTACCCAAGCAACCTTGTAAGGCTTTAGGTGCTTTTCAATAGGCAAATTGAGCTTAGTGATCATTTCCTGTGAAACAACATTCATAGCATTTCCTCCATCAACAATTAAATTGCATAACTTACCTTTGCATCTCATGCGTGTCCTGAAGATTGAAGTACGTCGCCAATCAGCTTCTTCTTACTCATTGGTGAGGAGAAGTCTTCGTATAATAAGGACATGACCACTTTCCTCTACACCGGTGGCGGCGCGAGGAGGAGGATCAGATTGATCCTCTTGCTGTGGATCTGGCGGAGCTTCTGATTGGATATGGTCAGGAGGAGGCTCCATCTCAAGATGCTCATTACAGTCTTTTGACGAATAAAGATCTTTATCACAATAATAAAGATTGCGAACCTGAGGGCATGCATTAGCAAAGTGTCCTGGTTGACCACATTGATAACAACCATCAATTTGTCGATCCTGACGACGAGGTCCATGATTCCACATATCTTGCTCCTGTGGCACTGTCCCCCTTTGATTTTGAGTAAAAAGATGCTGATTGGGGTGATTGTGCTGTTGTTTTGGAGGTGGACGATAACCCGTTGGTGGAGCACGGTTATATTAAGAATTATTTTGATTGGGTGGATAACCTGTTGGTGGAGCACGATTGTATTGAGAAGGACTCTGATTTGATGGAGCATGATGATTATTCTGAAAGGCGGGGGCTCGATGAATCGTTGACTTCCCGGCTTGAGAGCCAAATCGTCTCAAAGTGGATGACCGCAATTCTAGCTCAACCCGTTTTGCCTTATTATAAATATCATCAACATTTTCAAAATCATGCATAAGGACTTCACGTCTTATATCATCTCGCAAACCAGTTTTGTACCGGTTGACTAGCGCAGAATCATCATCTTGAATATTACACCGAAAACATAATCATTGAACTTCTCTGTGTACTCATCCGGTGATAATGTGCTTTGCTTGAAAAAAAAATATTCTTGCTGAATGAGACTTAAATAATTGGAGGGCAAGTATTTACCTTCAAGCTTTTCACGCATATCATCCTACTTGGTAATGGCAAGGCATCCCATGACAAGATTATTGTGCTGAACATTGTGCCACCAAATTCGTGCTGAACCTTTAAGTTTGACTTTGACAAAAAACAACACGCTGTGCATCATCCATATGATACCAAGAAAAATAATCTTCAAGATAATTGAGCCAGTCAATAAAAGCGTTTGGATTGACACGACCGGAGAAATCAGAGATATCAATTTTGACTTGCTTTGTGATATCATCTATTTTTGGTGCAGCAGGTGCGTCCGCAGGATCTTTTTCAGTAAAAAGACGTTGAATGAAATCATGAATAGATTCTTGTGGACCTGTTTTTGCTTATCGGCCAGTATGTTGTTGATTTCCAGCGCTAGAGGATGCTTCTGCAGCAGGAGGCCTCTGTGAACTGCAGGACAATTCTTCTATAAGGTCCCCAACCCTAGATAATAATGATTTATAGTAATTAAGTTGGTTTTACTTTATAGTTAGGCTAATTGAGCCCAAATCTCAAGAGATTTGGGTTATGAATAGGCAGTTGGGTAGGGTTCGAACCTCACAGGTAGTCCAAGACCATTGTATTTTTGTATTTTCATAGTTTTACATTATTTATGCATCATATTAGTTGCATTGAGTGAGTTTTATCTTGTGGAACATCTTTTATATTTGGCTCAATTCCCTTCGGACCCATTCCAGCCCAACTAAGCCCAACTGACTTAACTTATAATTCCAAGAAACTGGTGGGACTTACTAGCAATTTCCAGAATTCCACCCCTTTAAAACCCCAAACCCACCATTGACCCTTTTTCCCCTCTTCTTCTTCCATCTCGTTGCAGCGCCGGTTCTCTTCTCCTTCCTCTTCTCTTTGTTGCTCATCTTGCCTCCATTTGGAATGATTGAAGCTTAAATGCATCAAGCTTGAGCTTCTTCCTTCTTCCTCTATGGTCTTCTTGCTCTATTCCTTGAAATTAGGGCATCATTTTCATCTTCTTGCTTGTAGGAAGCTTGAGGTAAGGAATCCCATCCCCCTTTTGAGTTATTGAGTGCTATAAGTGTCAAGAGAACCCATCCATTAGCATGCATGCATCTCATTCTCGTTTTCCTTCATGCATGTGTTAGATTCTCCATTAGTGAAGCCTTATTCTTCATCTAATCAAGAGGCAAATCAGTTTGGGTGAAGCACCAAGCTTAAGGCAAATATAAGGATACATTTTCTTTACATGCATAGCTTTATTCTTTGATTTTTGATGGATTTTGTGATTTTACCCTTTTTACAGCTCAATGGAAAATGCATGGATTTAATGGTATTTTGTGATGATTTTGGATGAATAAAATGATAATAGTCCTTTAGGGAACCCACACTCGTGGAATGGAAGCTTGTAGGTAATTTCTTTGCAGGTGGAATGGTGTATTGGAAGAGGGAACCCATTAGAAACTGAGCATTCCCGTAACAGAGTGCTTCATGGCCGACCAGTCGGTCTTGAAGCTGGATCGGTTGAATTGCCTTCCTGGTAGGCCGACCGGTCGGCCATCCAACCCGACCGGTCGAATTACCTTTTGGAAGCGGTCTGAGCGGTCGGACAAACACCTAATCGGTCGGGTAAGCCTAATTTGTAACTCATAGAAATGTGTTTCAAAATGCATTCTATACTTGACTATGGACTTTCTATAGTCTATGGGATATCCTAATGCTGGGTTGCTCCCTTAAACCTTAGAAAAAGACTAAAAAAATCTGCCCACACATTACCATAGGCCGTAGGTTCAACCAAAGACCTTATAGGACCATTGAATTGGATCCTTGCTACCCCAAACTAGCCCAATGGTGATTAATATGGAGAAGAAATAGTATTGAGCTGTCACTCTTCTCTTCTTGATTATCCGGTTAGTTTTCAATGTCACGTCATAGGTGTTGGCATAAGATGAATTGTCCTTATATACATGAGGTAACACTTAAAATGGTAATACCGGAATATCGAATGTCTTATGAATACATTGTATTGAATGACTTTGGAAACTCGGATTATCTAATATAGGATTGGCTAGTAATTATCCTTGATAAACCACCCCCCACCACAATCTAATTGCATTTATATTGACAGTAACCTTGACCTCCACATGAGAGTTATATCAGTTGCATCAGTGATGAACTATACGTTACTTAATTGCAATTCTCTGAGTAATATTCCAGTAAGACTGATTAAATGTATCAGTATAAAAGTAACATTACATGATCAGTATGGACATCAGGTTATTTCCGACACACTTAGAGTCGGTGCCACTTGGCTTATACCCCATAGGAGGTTCGACGGGACCCTATGGGAGTATTTTATCAGTTACCTACAGCAGTAGTATCAGGAGAGTAAGTCGACGCTCTCGCGGGCAGCTAATTGGTCCTGGCTCGATTACTAATGGTTTCCCAAGCATCAGTTTACTCACTTATTAAAGAGGAAATAGCAAATGTGGTCGCCATGTTGGTATGATATATTATTTATTTATGATTCTCTATTCATGCTAACTCATATGCATAAATGCCTAGATTTCGACATTGACCTCTTTTAACTATATTGTCATTTTAATTCAACAGATCTATCATGTTAAGCTCATGTATCCTTATTTTTGCTTAACCGTCGTGTTAACTAGAATTCCCATGGTGTTACAGGTATGCAACCCGATGCCAATTCGGCAGTCAAAGCAATCTTGGAGGGAACCCCAGCATTACTTCGAGATGTAAACGAGTGGAATGAGGAAGACATCTTTTCGTGATCCTCCTCATTAGAGTGCAATTCGGGTTATCTTGGGATTGGACTTAGGGTTCATCTTGGCATTGATGTATTGTAAAATTATCGTGGATTTTCATGTTTTGTGCATGTAATTGGGTTTATTAACAAACTTATTTATCTAATGAACTAAAATGAATGCTTTATGGATGTCCATAATATATATACAGGTGAAATCTCCGGGTTTCCGCTTAATTGTTTTATGTTGATAATACGTGTTTGTAGATCTTTCTCACACGTACCTGTGGGATCACCCTTGTGACAGTTTGTACGTCCCTGGTCATGGCACGAATTATCACGAGTACGTGTGTCATTCCTCGGAACCCACATCTAACCCCCAATTCTCGGGTTCGGGGCGTGACATCTTCCAATGCATGTACTCCTTCAAATAACTCTATTAATATGGCATCACGTTGATGATCAGAAAATCTGCCCTGATATGATTGACCGCTTCACGTTGACATTGCTTGTAGAAAGCAAAGGAAACAAAAGACTGCTTTTTTTTTTTTTTTTTGCTGCTGTGGGCCTGGGATGAGTCAGGTCAGGCCCGGACTGAACCCAAAAAAGTGATTTGGTCTTGGATGAGACTTGGGTCATCAGTTTTGGCCCAAACTGTTGTGGCCCAACTGCTGAAAGTCTCCTCTCTTTGCTACAGTAATGAGATGAAAAAGAGAAAAGGAAAGTTCTCCTTTTCTACAACAGAAACGAAGGGATAGAGAGGAAGGGGTGGACGATGCATATCTGCAGGACGAGAGGGGTGAACTGGAGGCGCCCTTCGACGGCAATGCTACAGGGAAAGCTGATGCTTCTGGTGGCTGCAGCGACGACCGAATATGGTTCGGATGACTATGGTTGACGATGAAGCGGCTGGAGATGGCAAAAGTGCTCGGCAACCTAGGTATGTCGTCGATCTCTCTCCTCCTTTCTGTTTCTTCTCTCTTTTCTTCTGTTGCTTCTTATGTCTGTTTTTTTTTCTTGTCTAGGTTGGGGATGGTTGACAGCAACCGAGGGGGTGGTTCTGATATGGGGTTTCCGGTGAAGAAATGGGTTGGTGTGGTGCGGGTTGCGTTGGGATAGGGGTGTGGGCGAAAGGGTTGAGGGTTGGTGGAAGAGTTTCGGTGGCTACGGGAATGGATTTAAGTGTTAGTGGAAGGGGGTATCATTAGGGTTAGGGAATTTGGGTTTTCGGATGGTGGATTAGGGTTGAGAAAAAAAAGCCGATTGATTTTAGTGATGAGTTCCGATAGGATTTGAGGAGAGGCGAGCAGTTCGGGTTGCCAGTGAGTCTATGTAATGGGTTCAGTGGTTTGAGGGTCTGTAATGGGTTGTGGATGGGGTCTGTGGAGGGTATGGAGATGGTATGGAGTGCGGCGATGATGTGGGAGAGGACTAGGGTGTCGGTATGGTTTGGGGTGGGGTTCTGTCGTAAGGGATTTGATAAAGATGAAGATGACTGACGACAAGGGATGATGATTGGTAGAGAGCAGGCAAACGGGAAATATATGTTACCTTGAATCGGCGATCAAACAGTAGTCCGAGAGTGGATCTTCATCTCTGATACCAATTAAAGCAGCACAGGGGAAAAAGATTAACCAACGGGCTAATCTCCAAGCCAAAAGGCTTAGGGATAGGATGTCTAGGTGCCTCACCAAAGACAAACAAACTCTCTCAACTGAGAACCAACTCGAAATCTTTATTCAATATTAAAGTCTATATCTCATAAAGAGATTACATCCTTATTTATAACTACGACATCATCTAAGAAAGGAAACAACTAATTCTAAACAAATAAGAAGTCCTAAATCAAACATGACTGGACTTGCCAAATATTAATAAAGCAACTAAAACAACTACTAATAATATAATCTACTCTAGTCTACTGGACTGTATTGATCTTGGGCCTGCAACTATAGACTTTCAGACGGGGCCAATTGACAAGGCCTGCATCAACAATATGCCACAATTTGACCCCATTTCAATCTATTTAGGTCGGCTTGAATATGAATTTAGGTCCAAGGGGTGGATGCTGATCCATTTTTAGAGTCCAAAATGTTAATGAGTTGGATCTAGGCCTAGGGCCTTAGGTCTGAGAGGCTGTTATATATTTTATGTAAAATATACATACACAATGGCTTTATTAGGCAGCTTATATATTTTATACAAACAAGCATACCCTAATGACTAGCTTTAGCTTACCCGCCTCACATGCTACACGCCACGTGTATTCCTGTCAACCCAGTTGACACTAATTTGCCATGCGCCAGTCCATTGAAAACCCAAAAAGAAAACTAAATGGGCCTAGTTTAGTTTGGCGGAACTTATTTCAGCCAAATTAGTTTTGGAGAAAAGTGGTAGGCTTAAAAACATTAGATCAGCAAAATCGGGTTGTAATAGACTCAGACCAGCCCAGAACATAAAAAAGATACAGAAAAATAGTTTGGACTATCTCTTTATTTTGGAATTATCTTCTTCAATTTATCAAAAGTCTAACAGCTATCTTAAAAGAATTATTATATGTTGGCTAATTTATGGGTTGGATAAAACTCTGGGTCTATTAAGTTGTATTTTATCTATATTTTAGTATGGACTGTGATATAAGTCGCTGAATGCACCGAAGTGAAGAAATCGAAGAAAGTGCGACAATTCAAAGTATTTTTCTAAGGATAATATAGATTACAAGAGTCATATCTCACAAACCGAGGATCGGATATGGGCAAACGACTTACCATTGGAATGCTCATTTTGAGTAAATATTTGCAAGTTTCAAGATTGGGTAAATCAGAGCTAAAACGATAAAGTTATGGCTTTAACAAATTTGCAAAAATTGTACCGTCTGAAATTACGAAACTGTCACGACACAAAAATTACAAACCTGCCATTGCAGGAAAACCTTCATTGTTGAAGTAGGATTTCTTGTTTTATGCCAA
The DNA here is from genome assembly GCA_037013555.1 of Sextonia rubra. NCBI lineage: Eukaryota > Viridiplantae > Streptophyta > Magnoliopsida > Laurales > Lauraceae > Sextonia > Sextonia rubra. The sequence continues at coordinate 6,836,055 of JASUAD010000007.1, read as the reverse complement.
TTCTTATCCTGAATGAATTACTGTTTGAGGCAAGAAATTGCGGGTTATTAAAAGTATTTTTCTCTCAACCCTAAGGTATATATCTCCTTATTTTAAGCAGAGATTATTTAATGGAAATTCCCTTTCTCTAGAGCTTTCATTCAGAATTGAAATGTTAAAGCTTTGTTCTAGAGAATAGTTGCTTTTACATTTCTTGTAGAAGTTTTGAGGCCATCTCGAGTGATCAAGGTGTGAGTTGATCAACTAGAGAGCAGTGCATAGTGAAAGAGTATCCGTGAGTAGAAGGAATTGTAGTTAGAGGGCAGTTGCTTCTACATTTTTTTGTACAAGTTTTGAGGCCATCTTGAGTGATCAAGGTATGAGTTGATCAAGTAGAAAACAATGCACGGTGAAAGAGTATCTGTGAGTAGAAGAAATTGTAGTTAGAAGAACTTAGTCTTTAAGGTGTAAAAAGGGTGTGAGTATATCTTGTAACCATTCAACTTTGGTTGATAATTGACCCTTTTTGGATTCTTAGTTTTTTAACCAATTGGGGCTTTCCACATTAAAATCATGCCTTCTTGAGGTGTGTTCTTGTGTTGATTAATTTAATTTCTGCTACATTTGCATATTGTCTAATTGTTTGGCATTCTAGAAGTCTCCTAGTTTTTATTTCAGGCATTTCAAGATTGTTTGCTTGAAAAAATAATAAAAAAATAAAAAAGGGACCATGACATTACCGAAAGGCCATTTTCTTTCTATCTTTCCATGCATAACCGAAGAATGGAAAGGATTCTTTAAGAGTCTCAAGTTCGAGAAGTGCATGATAAATGCTGCCAAAGTCTAAGACTGCAGAGGAAAAAAAGTGAAGTACTCCAGATACAAAGTATAGAAAGGTTTCTATAACTTCCCCACTTCATATCTTCTTCAAAATATTTTTTCTAGGAAACATACATCCTTCTCTCCTTATTAACTTACTTAGCTTTCAACCCCAAAAGATAGCCCAGCTAGCATAGGACTACGTTTTGTTTCTGGAAGTTGCGGATTTGAGCTGCACTACCCCAATGGAGCTGCTATAAATTTAAATTTAAATAGAAGCATGCTAGATTTTAAGCTGTGAATTATGTCAATGTGTAGAGTATTTTAGAAGATTGTTAGTCAGAGTTGCAGTAGAAATAGGAGTATTTAGAAGGTTTCTCATTTAGATGAGCGGCAAGTGCTATAATCCTATCCATTTGTTGTTTAGAGTGGACCTTCCACGATGAGTGGAAAATAGCATAATCATATGCATTCTTCTATAGGGTAGAAGTATAAAAAGGAGTAGAATGGAATGGAAAAACAGAATTCATATGGCCGACCCAAACATGGTTGGATAAGGCTATGATGATGATGATGATTTCTATCCAAGAAAGAATCAAAAAGTTTTCTCATTCTCATTCTCAAGTGTATCTAAAAAATATATGTTTTTTATAATGCTTAATGATATTAAATTGAGTGCCACACGAGTTAGAATCAGTCTATAGAATACGATATAGGATCGAATTTCATTATATTTCTAACTCTCCCAGGGAAGGATGCTTCAAGTGGAGTTCGATGGAAAAATAATTGCATACAAATCAGCCATGTTTCATTAACCATTTTATTTTAGGAAGGTAACATATAATAGCCTTTGGTTTTTTAATCTTTGTGCTCATATTGTTGTTTTTTGTCCTTCTAATGTATTTTTCTTTTAAAAAAAAGTATGTGTTGGGCTTGAAAAAAAGAGACTTTTTATAAAAAAAAAATCGCTATTAAATAAAATAAATAAAATTCGAATTAGATACAAAATTAAAAATTTTAACTTATATATAAAAGCTAAATCAAAATACATATTAAATTATTATATAAAATGTATATTTCTTAAATTCTCATCAAAATTCCTTATTTTTTATAATAATTAGATTAATAAAAAGAGCTAAATGATGAGATAGATTTGCGTGAGAAGATTAAGTAGAGATTATTAGGACATGTGATTATTAAAAATAATTTAGAAAGATTTAAATTTAAATTGATTCCAAAGACAGGGAGATGACGTCTTTAAAAGTATTACACTTAATCCATAGATCATGAGCCACTCTCTTTTCTCAAGATTAGCCCAGTGTAAGGAGGGCCCCACAAGGTAGACCACACTTTGGTACTACAACTAAGGGCCATGAGAGACTTGCACAAATGAGGTAATAGCTAGGAACTTGCTCATGCAAACCATTATATTTATGACTTAACATTATAGACTATGAATCACTCTCTTTTCTCAATATTAGCCCTGTGTAAGGAGGGCACCACAAGGCAAACCACACCGTCGTCGTTGTTGTTGTTGTTTTTACTTATTTATTTTTGGTAGTCCAACTAAGAGGCTAGGTCCCAGAGACAATTGCACATTCGAGCTAATAGGAATTCGCGTATGCAAAGGGTGAACAACTGATACTTGTGCGGTAATAAGACCTCCCACGTGTGAGATAATATGGACTCAATGAAAAGGAAGGGGTGAGGTTGATCATTTAAAAAAATAAATAAAGGGGGAAAAGAAAGGATAGCTGAGGTGTTGTTGGATTTGCAGCCTAAGCCAACTAGAACTCTAATAGGAGTTGAGCCCACTCCAAATACAAAACACATGACATAGCTTTCTTTCCCTTTGTTTGGAGTTGAGCCCACTCCAAATACAAAACACACGACATAGCTTTCTTTCCCTTTGTTCGCATGTTTTAGCCTTTCTAATTTAATGGCAGCGAGACTCAAGGGATAGCATAATTATAACAAGGGTCATTTCCATCTCATCTAGCTGCCAGGGATCATCTGTGCCCTATAGCATAAAATTTAACTAGCGCAGGACATACAATTGTCTAAGAATAATTACTATTATAATAATCCAGTCTTTCGTGTCCACTGTTCCGTGACGACAATGGCGAAAGTCCAGTCACTGCCAAGGCTCCTGCTTCGTTAAGCAGGACTTACAAGTCAAGGCCAAGACTTGTAAATAAAAAAGGTTACCAGCTCTTTCAGAAGAAAGGGTCGTTTTGTGGCTGTTTCTGCATGTAGAAGTTTTCTATACCCCACTTAGGGTTGTAAATGCATACTCGATTCTCCTAATATTTGAAGGTTTTGACCCATTAATAATAAAGTTTGAGTATCTATTTTTTTATTTCGATAAGTAAATGGGTCCAGGTCTTAGTCCTATTTCTGGACCCATGACTTAAATGGCTCAAAGTTTGGTTCTTGGTTCGATGCAAGGGGAAGAGTTGAAGTTAACCATTTAAAAAAATAAATAAAGAAAAAAAAAAAAACAGAGAGCTGAGGTGTTGTTGGATCTGCAGCCTAGGCCAAATGGAACTCTAATGGTAGTTGGGTCCACCCCAAATGTAAAACACATGATATAGCTTTCTTTTCTTTTGTTCTCTTTATTCCCTTGGTTTAGCTTTTCTAATTTAGTGGCAGGCGAGAATCAAGAGATAGCCCAATTATGACAAAGGCCATTTCCAGCTCATCTAGCTGCCAGGGATAATTTCTAGTGCAGGACTTACTATTGTTTAAGAATAATTACTATTATAAGAATCCAGTCTTTATTGTTTAAGAATAATTACTATTATAATAGTCCAATCTTTCATTTCCACTGTTCCATGACGACAATGGCGAAAGTACTGCCACTGCCAAGGCTCCTGTGTCTTTAGGCAGGACTTACAAGTCAAGAGCAAGACTCGTAAATAAAAAGGCTACCCCCTCATTAAGATGAAAGGGTCGTTTTTTGGCTGTTTCAGCATGTTGAAGTTTCCTATATGGCACCTAGGGTTGAAAATGCATACCCGTTTATCTAATTATCCGAATGTTCTGACCTATTAATAAAAAGATTTGAGTCCTTATTTTGGTTCCGATAACTAAATGAGTCCCAGTTTGGGTCCTATTTTTGGAACCATGACTTAAACGGTTTCGGGTTTGGTTTTACCTTATTCTAACCTGTGGGCTTGGGCCCCGACAAATTACCTAAGTCTTCAAAAAAAAATCCTAAAAAATAGTTTTTCTTCACATTATACTCTACATAGACCCGGGCCCACACCCGAACCCGCACCCTATATGGAAACCGTTCCGGTTTTGGGTCCACATTGCCCTTACCTGTTCCAATTCCAGCCCTATAAATTGGACTTAAACAGATTTCGAATTCGGGTCCAGGTCGATTCTCTTATTAACAGTTTCGGATCCAGATCCACCATGGATAGAAATCGACCCATTTGCAACCCTAACTGTACTTAGACTTGAGATTTTATTCTCCAACTTCGGTGGTCAATATCATGGGGCCCACCACCTTAGTAGTTCTTTCAGTTACATACTCCTTGCCTGAGAAAATATCCAATGATAAAAGCATGCTTTATTTTTTTATTAATCTTTTTTTAGAGAATTTCTCAAATAATATTATTGATAAACTAACATAAAATCCACAATTATATATTGTTTAATCAGTTCTGGGGAAGATGACCACCAGACCGAAATTTTATCTACATGCTTAGTATGCCTAACTAACTTATGAACTACTACATTCCCATCTCTACTTACATGTTGCATTGTGAAGCTGTCGAAAAACTTCAACAAAGTTTTAATCTCTTTAATCAAAGGACCTTGTCTAGAAAGATTTGGAGAGGATGTATTCAATATATAAACTGTATACGAGAAATCACTTTCAAGAATAATATTTCTAACCCCAATGTGGCAAATCATCTAAAGCTCCCTCAGTGCTACTAAGGCTTCAATATCATTAGCTTCTTCCACTCCATGTTCTATTTTGCTCATAGCCTTGACCACATCACCCATCTCTTCTCTGAGAACAGCACGCACAACCGCCTTCTGGATCTTATTAAACAAAGCCACATCCACATTAAACTTAAGAACAACCATTAGTGAAGGTTGCCACCATAAAATTTTCTCCTATAATGAAGGCAAATCATGCTAGCAAAAGATCAGAGTCAATGGAGATCTTTTTGTAGTTGGTTCTTTTTCTTAGTATAAAACTTAGTTTGTTGTTTCTATTCTTATCACATATTCTCTTTACGGCATTCTTTGAAGCCTCCTTTCTTGCCTCAACCCTCTATTTTCAACATATAGTGCCCACCATCACCAATACAAGCCCTCATGCACATGTAATGTATCCCATTATGATTCTTTGTTAATTAAACACATTGAAGCTAATTAATACCTTGTAGGAACATCTTGTTCTTTCTTTTTATTCTTTCATCTTTTTTTTCCTAATTTTGTTTTGATTATACTCTTCAAAAGTCTATGTTAGAACTCTCTAAGTTAGGATAAGAGCATGTCATTGTTCTATGGGAATAGTGCTGATGTCAACACCTATATATTGTGATTATTGGGTCGTGTCTTGTATTATAAGTTAACCAAATGGGTGATTGGGCTTAGCATAAATTTATTAAGGTTTGAGGGTAATTTGTTTTTGGTACCATAATATAATTATGATGTGTTTTGTAACCCTAATCCTATAGGAAACTGAAAAAGAATAAATGAGATTTCTCTTTCTTGTGGACATAGGCATGCATGTTGAACCATATCAATTCTATTGTGTTCATTGCATGATTGTTTGATTGTTGCATGCTTCATGTTTGTTGGTCATAGATTTATTCCGTTGTGTCACAATTGGTACTACTAGGTATGTGTCCAGATATGGATATGGATAGAGATGTAGAGATCACTGCTCTAATTTTTTTTTCTTTAGTAAATTTCTAGGTCAACAAATTATGTGTTTATGTTCCTATATAGCATATTTTAAATATTTATAAATAAAAAAATTAAAAAAATTATATGAAATAATGAGCATGGTATGTAGGATATGTTTAAATTTGGGCCCTAAAAAAATCAATGTGCAAAAAAAATTTTACTTGGCAAGTTGATAGCCCACCAAAGGAAAGTAGGTGGGCGAAAAGAATATGAAGATGTGCAATTCATTTGAGAATTCGCCTCAGTATAGATCAAAATGAAGAAATAAAATTCACGTAATTGATCCATTATAGTTATGACAACTGGACAAGGCTATGATAAAGATGATGAGGTATTAAACATTGGTGGACAATAAGTATACAGTTACATAATGCTAGAATTTATGTCTCCGGAAAGGAAAATAAATCCACATTTGTTTGCCTAGGTAGGATCTTTTAGGAACTCTTCCCCTTTTTCATTTAAAATGGGTTCTATGAAATGAGTGTTGTTAAAGAGTTTGAGAGGTGAAGGATCTAATATGGTGATATAGTTGAGATCTTCTTCAAGATTTAATTTACATTGGTTTGGAAAACCATTCCTATCAAGAGAGGAGGTTATTTGATGGCATCTTGGAAATTGTCACCTTAAATCATTCTGTTTCATCCCCATTTGAGAAACCGGCCAAAAGAGTCAGGTCAGGAGGCTGATGCATAACCACATGCAAAGCTGATTAAGGCACCAATTGATTCATTGCCATTGCTGAACCAACTGCCCAGTAGAAGCATCTCATTCTCAACACTACTGCCCAAAACTGTTCCTCCTATCCAGACAAATCTTGTAGATTAAATACCAGATGATGAAGGTGAGCTATAAATATACCTGCTGCTTCTAGGATGATAGTTGACACTGTTGATTAAATTACTCCACTGGTGAGAGGGTAGAGTTTTGAGGAATATTTAGTGGAAATTTATGTCAGAAAATCTTTTCACATATGTAACATTTGAAATTTCTTATTCGATTACACTTTTAATAATAAAGCCGTTCAAAATTATTCTTTTGGCATTTAAAATCTTTTAAAATGTAGTATTCATAATGCTGGATGTAGTAGAGGATTTGGAAAGCCTTTGGCGAGGGACGGCCTAGATGAGTCCAGGTGAAAAAACTAAAAATCTCTTTATCATGGGAGATTTTAGTATCCTTTTACATTTCTTCAATTGTGCAGGAGATGGCATTTAGAAAATTGTGAATTCTCCCAAATGGAAAATTTCAAAATTCTAGCAAACTAAGGTAGTGTTTGGTTCGCTGGAATGAAGGTCGGAATGGAATGGTCATTCCGTTGGAATGACCATTCCCACGTTTGGTTCGTGAAAAAGCGGCGGAATGACCATTACTTCAGGAATGACCATTCCTTTATACAAGGGAATCACCATTCCTTTGGGGGGGGGGTAGAGGAATGGCCATTCCATTCCATTGTAATTTTCCTTTGAGTCCAAAATGCCCCTTTCATCAAACAAAACCTTTAGATGTCCAATCATAAGACTTAGCCTCCTTCCTCTTCGTCTCTGACCTCTCATTCTAGGGGTATTTTGGTCAATTTTATGTAATTTTTTTAGGGGTATTTTGGTCAATTTTATGTAATTTTTTTAGGGGTATTTTGATTAATTTTATGTAATTTTTATTCCATTCCTGGCATCATTCAAGCATGACCTGAGATGTCCAATCATAAGACCTAGCCTCCTTCCTCTTCGTCTTTAACCTCTCATTCCAGGGGTATTTTGGTCAATCTTATGTAATTTTTATAGGGGTATTTTGGTCAATTTTATGTAATTTTTATTTCATTTCTGGCATCATTCAAACATGCCAAACACAGGAACTAGAATAAAAATCCTATTACTGGATTGATTCCTTTGTCCAACCAAACGTTGGAATGAGAATTACCATTCCTGCCTCATTTCATTCCAGGCTTATTCCAGCCTCCATTCCATTCCTCTCAGCAATCATTCCAGCGAACTAAACGCTACCTAAAAGGTTATGAAAGATGGACGATAATTTTACCGAGAGCGAGAAAACCTGTGTGCAGCAACAAAGTGGGTTGAAGAAACTAACTTGATGCAATACTTTGACCACCCTATCTTAGAAAACTTACCTATTGATAGAGCCATCAAAGCCAGCCACCAACAGAAAGCCATCAAAGCTACCTGCAATCCAATCAATGCCAAGATATTCAAAGCTACCTGCAATCCAATCAATGCCTAGATCTCCGAGAACAGAGGTATGGAGGTCCGTGTCACGTCCCCTCTCATATAGTAAAAACAAAGAGAGGGTGGTTGCTTCATCTTAAATCTTTAGTTAAAGGTTCACCGTGAAGAAGATAATTCGTCCGCCTATCTAATAGATACTTTTCAATTCAATTTCAAAATGAAGGCTACGAAGGGTGTATCTGAATGCGAGGTCCATTAGGGTATAGTAAAATAAAATTTTTAAAATTTAAAATTTTCTCCTTCCTTTCAAAAAAGATTTAAAAATTTTTCTTTCTTTAAAAAAAGTTATCACTAAATTATAAAATAATCTCTACGTTTTATATAAAAAATAAAAAAGTTTTATATCAAACAACTAAAACTAAAAAATTATTCTAATTCATCATAAATTATTCTTTCTTGATTTATTAACTTTACTTTAACCCATGATATTCCACCCACATCCAAACAAACCCAACCCTACGATCACTTGATCATAGTAACATTAAAGACACTGATCCTCCACGTCCACCTCTAAGTAGACCCCACTTAAGGTGGCAGTTGAAGGCCTCATTAAATACTATTCTCTCTCTGACAAATCATTTGCTAAACCTCTCATTAACTAAAATTGTCTTCCTGCAAGATTCGATTTTCTAAGGTATTCACGGAGTCAGAAAGATGCGTTGGCAACTGTCACTCTTTTAAAAAAAAACCTAACAATTGAGATAAGCAAAGCCTCCAAGCAACATCCTCAACTTCAACTCTTTGACTTCCACATCGCTCTCTATCAAAGTCGTGAAATCCACTGATATGATTACTTTTCCGTACAAATCTACTTCATCCTCCTCTCTGTTTTGCTCTGTATATTCACCCTTCCCATCTCCTCCTGACCCATCTCCTGATTTCTCCTCACAAGTTCTGTGTTCATGTCTTTTCACTTCTCCTTCACTATGCAATCTATTTCAGAAACAACCCAGTAAAGAAAATCTTCCAAAACCTCGTTTTCTTCCTCTGTTGTTGAAATCCATTCCAGCCTGTGAAAGAAAGAACACTATTTTTTCCCATGTCTTTTTCAGTTTCCAATCTTCTCTCAGTCTTTGTTATCACCATCTTCTTCCCCTTCATAGTCCCTTCTGTATCAGACCCAAGAGCCACACCAGCTGCTCTCATCTGCTCAAACAGAACTGCGGCGTTTTCCGACCGCCGGACCTTTGTCTCCAACTTCCTATCAGCCATGGGGTCCGTCACCCCACAGATCGCTTCCCGGCGATACGCCCGAGTCGTCGAGGGGACCGGAAACGCCACGGTTTTCGCATTCGGGCAATGCATGGGAGATCTTTCAAAGGGAGATTGCGATCTCTGCTTCGCCCTGTGCAAGAGCCAGATCCTGAAATGCGTCCCATTTCAGAAAGCAACGCGAGGAGGGAGGAATTTCTTCGATGGGTGTTATCTGAGATACGACGATTTCGATTTCTTTGGAGAGGCACTGAGCCCAGAAGACAGATCTGTTTGTGGGGTGAGAGATTTTGGGGGGAATAAGACGGCTTTCGCATCGAATGTGGTGGGATTGATGAGGAATTTGAGCGTTGAGGCGCAGAAGAACAATGGGTTCTTTGTGGGTTTTGGTGATGGAGGGAATTCGAATTCGAATTCGAATTCGACTGCGTATGGATTGGTGCAGTGTTGGGAATCAGTTAATGCAAGCTCTTGTAAGAGGTGTTTGGAGAATGCAGTAGAGAGAGTGGGTTCATGCCTTCCCAAGGAAGAAGGAAGGGTGTTGAATGCTGGCTGTTATTTGAGGTATTCTATGCGGAAGTTCTACAACAATTCAGCAACAGATGATTCTGGAGGAGGTCAAGGTGAGTTGGATTTTCTAGAGTTTGTTTGTCTGTTTCTTTCTTTCTTTCTTTGTGGTTTTTCAGTTTTGTTGATGGGATTTTGGTGATGGGGTTCTTTAGAAGAAGCTGGTCTTTATGCTTTTTCTGCTATGGGTTATTGGACTTCTAGGGGATGTAGGGGATGCACTTGAATGATCTGAGATCATGATGGATATATGAAACAACCCAACAAACAATACAATTTCAAGAAACAGGAATACAAGAAATTTTGGGGATGATCCATAAAAAATGATAATAATAATAAACATGGGGGATGAAGCCTGTCCATAGATTTCAGTAGATAGGAGGTCTTAATCAGTAGATGCCTTATGGTTGTTAGGTTCATTTTTTTCGATGAAGTGTTGTTGTCCTTAAACTGTCACTGATTTTGTGTAGGGCCCTTAGGTGACCTCTACATATATATATGTTATCCTTTAGTTGGAAGGTACCTCTTGTGGCTTGGGTGAGGTGGTAAAAAAGTCTAGTCTAAGCCCGCTTCAGGACCCATTTGGATGCATTCCGATTTGGGAGATAGTGTGATGGAAAGGTCTTACTCTCAATGTGATTTTGGGCAAATAAAAATAAAAAATAAAAGAACCCATCAGAATCAATGATTTGGGGCCTGTTATTTTGCATTAGAATGCATCAAAATGCATAGGAATTAAATACATGGTGTGCAACAAAAAAAAAAATTTGTGTGATTAAAAATGAAGATTAAAGGTGAATTTTCATAAATGAACATGCAATAGTATTTGTTTAGGGAAATAGAATCAAAAGAAGATTCTATTTGATCCTTATTTTTGAAAATTCACTTTTGATTTTGATTTTAACCACTCTATGCGTTCAATTGCTATGTATTTTAATGCAACCAAAGAGGGCCTTAGGGCCCTTAAAGTTTAATGGTTTCTTAAGTTACATTTTTCATGTATTTCAATCAAATGGTGAGTATAATTTATGAGGGCAATTCATGAGGGTTAGTCAATCTGAGGCGGTTGGATCAATGGTAGGTGGGCACATGGTGCTAAAGTTGCTACCTCTCATACAAGCTAAGAGAGGTGCCTTACCTACAAACCCACTTAGTCTCAGTGCAACCCCCATTTTGACTGCCCTGTAAGGCCCACCAGGGGGCCACAGCAATCATGGGGAAGGTAGGTGTTTGGAAGATCTGGATGGGACCTATCTATGTGCAAAATACGAAGTCTATTATATCATCCTAAGCCCTTGATTTGTGTCTCTCAACTTTAATGGTTTTAGAAAGCATTACTTTTTCAGGATCTCAATTCAAGAGTGAGTACAAGTTGGGTGAGTGTCAAATTTGGGCTGGTGTCAATTCATGGGGTGGGGGTAGTGGGTGTGAGGGGGTTGGATGGATCATAGGAAGCCACTGGCGGTACACATGCATTAACACTACATATATATTTGTACCAACAAAAAAAAAATGCATATGTATGTATGCATGTGTATACGAAAAATCCAAGTGAGTACTATTCGACAATTCTTACGTGCAATCCAACCTATTTTCTTGGGAACTGGGACATGTATGATCAAGTTTGCCCCCCATACACATTGCCCCCTCTCACGTGAATCACTACAACCCCAAATTGATATATCCGACCATTACAGTTGGTGGACCAAATATAAAAAAAATGATGCCTTCTAAATCAATCAAACTTACAGGTCATAGATCTATGGTTTAGGATGATCTAATGAGACTGATATTTTCCAAGCCCCTAGATCTCTTTCTGATCGTTCCATCCCCTACCTCCCCCATGATTGGCATTGCCTTGGGTGGGCCCCACAAACAAGTTAGCACCATTCTGTGCATGGGTTTCTGTGATAACACTTTTCACTTTTCCATATGAGAGCGATTTTTATGAAGCACACCTAGATGCATTCCAATTGCGGAGCACAGGTGGGATGGAAAGGTCTTTATAGTATGTCCCCAAAAAAAAGTCAAACATAACCAAACCCCATTAAAGCAATGATTTTTGAGGCCCAGAGGATAAATAGTGGGAACTATAAAAAATATAGGTTGGTCTATGCGCCAAGAAGGTGTTTTATGTGGTTCTGTGTATGTGCAAAATCCTTACTTTCTTCATGGTGGGCCATTCAATTTGGACAAGTAACAAAAGTTTCATTAAACAAATAACAGATGAATGCTTTACTTGTTTCTGAAAATTGCCTCCTTGACCAAATACCCGTTACAAGTTAAAAATGGTTGAGTATTGTTCTCAAGTTCTATGACTCATAGAAGTGCTATTAATATCGTATTCATTGGATATAGAGAGTCTTCCACCTTGGCTTTCAAAGCTACATAGAAAAAAAAAATGCCTTGAATCAATTATAGCATTTTCAATGGTTATTTTTTTTTATCAGCTATGGATTCACAAGATCTTTTTGTTTGATACTACATAAGTATGACAAGCATCCTTCCAGTTAAAAGGACATACTACATTATTGTCTAATTGAATGTAACCCATTCATAATTTAAATAGTACCATCCATGTTCAACTGCTTCAGTAACTGTCAAAGCTATGGGTAATTGTTCGATTACGAATGCTGGCTAATTCATGGGTTGGACAAAACTCAGGTTCCATTGAGTTGTTTTATATTTCTTTTAGAATGGACTGTAGCTTATGTTGCCGAAAGAGTTGAAAAGAAGAAAGTGCAGAAAACAGAAGAAATTCGTGGAAGAAAATTACCCAGGACAGAAGCTCGAGCGAACAATGTGCCCACTCAAGTGAGCAACGGCGATTTCAGAAACCTAGTTCTACGTGAATTAAGTTTGCTTTCCTCCTGAGAGCCTAGGATTACATGTTTGAGCCTTGATTGGGTTATATCTCTTATGCATGAATATTGGGCTATTTATAGGGTTCCTCTCTTAACCCTAGTTACTAATCTCCTTGTTCTAAACCTATGATACACATTGGGGATCCCTTGTCTTCTCTAGAGCATCCATTAGAGAGTTGCGTTGAAGTTTTATGCTTTTACAGATTGCTGCTTCTTTTGTTGTGGAAGATTTGTTCACCTTGTGGATTCAAGGTGTGTTGATTCAAGCACGGAGAACTGTGAACAATGTGGTCATCAGCAGGAGGAGTATTACAGTCCTTCGGTTTTGGCAAACTTGGGAAGGGCTTGTAACTGTTCAATTATTCTATTGCTTGGTTTCCGTTGGACCAGGTGATAGATCTCATGGTTTTTCCCATGTTTGGTTTTTCACGTAAAAAAATCATGGTGTCTTCTTCTTGTGGTGATTGATTTACAGTCCCTTTTATTTTCTACCATTGTTAATTGGACCGCACTCTAGAAATTAGATTGGGACCTTGAACCCTTCAATCTTTGGAGGTTCTAAAAAACCATTAGTAATCAAAATTGAAATCCTCAACTGCAATGCAAATGATTTACTATTAGTAAGGAAAACAGAAAGAAAAGAGTCACCATATAACTTGGAGACAAATAACCTTTTTTTTTTTTAGCTTTGTCGACAACTAACCATATACTTTCATTAGATTAACATTGGAGGAATGGAAGTACATAAGTCGCACAGTAGGGACTAACGAGAGGCATAATCTATGAAGCACTGACACTTGTATAGGGTCCTTGTGTCCATGTCGGACGCATGTTTGACATGCCAAGAACGTGTCCTGTCTTTTTTTATTAAAACTTTTTAAGTGCGGCCACGGCTTGGACCATTGATGAAAATCACGGTATTAGTCGGTTCAAAAAATTGATACGGTATCGGTATCGGTCGTGGTTCGCCGTTCGTCGCGGTCGTCGCGGTGTGAAAATTTTTTTAATCCAAAAAAAATTGAAAAAATATCCAAAATATCCAAAATATTAGAAAAGGCCGGAAAACAATGCTTTTTTTTTTCATTAGTAACAAGTATAAATCAAAATATCGGTCCCCCTAAGTTATGATATCCTGTATCACTATCTTGTTTGAAATTGTGATTTATTTTTTGTAAAAACTATAATTATGACTTATGAAATATGAATTATCTGTTAGTGTGAAATTTTAGGGAATAATGAATACAGCTTATTTATAATTTATATATAGTGGTTGTACTTGTATCTTGTATAGGGTATACCCCCAACATGATTTATCAGTCATCATTCATCAATTATCAATTCATCACTCAATTATCAAGCAAGTTGTGAAATTCAAGAACATGAGTATTAGCATAGCATATGACATAATGACAGTAAAGTAAATCATAACGTAATTGGAGAGAATGAATGCATACCTTAATTCCAAGTGGAGTATTGCCCAGGCTCGAGATCATCGTCATCCTCATTTCTTTTTCTTTGATATGGGTTATAATAATATGATTTAAATTCTTCCACTGCACTTTCATTAACCTTGGCCATGTTGATATTGTTGATGAGGAGCGAAGATCCTTTCATAGTACGATGAGCTATCTTTAGTAGATTGAGATGACTGGGGGCCCAAATTTAAATTAAAAAAATTCATGATCAATAAAAATAGCTTGTTGAGGCTCCTATTTGATAATTTCTTGCTCATACCATGGTTGTGACGGTGGAACTAGAGGCAGCTAAGTTGGCCAATGAGGGTTGTATCCATACATAGCCTGCTTTTATCCAACATTGCCCGCAGAAGTACCATCCTCCTCTCCTTGACCAATGCTACTATCAATCTCTGTCTCAGTTTGTGAGACATCTTAAATAACCACGATGGAGATCTAAGTCTGTAGCACTAGAAAAATGCTCAATTGTCTTGTATATTGGTGGCTCATTATCTTCATAGTAGTGATCACTAGTCCCACGAGAGTTAGAAGAAATTCCTGCTAATGAGGAAGATGTAGAAATACTCGACTCACTCTCTTCACCCACCTCCTTTTCTCTTGCCTCTGTAGGATCAACTGTAGTACCACTCTATTGCTGTATCAAATTAATCTCTTCTGATATTTCAGAGGCTTTTATTGGCCCAAACTTCTTCCCAATAAAGTCCTCAACTATCTCCGCTAGCTCTGGATCTTTATCTAATAATAACTCTTCTACCTCTTCTAGCCAGTCACCTAACAAATAATCTTCTTCCCAAAAAATTATAGTCTAAATTAATTGGGCAGAAATAATCTTGTTGATCGTCAAATGCTCTTCTTCTATGATTTCGACTGTGGAGCTTGAGGTTATAGTGGATGTAGACCAATTTGTTGAAATTGTCTATTATGATTTTATCTTTTACTTTTATATGGATAAAAGCAAAGGTGCTCCAATTTCTTTCACAGTTTGACGATGATGTAGTTTGACTAAGGACTTTAATTGCAATAGTCCTTAATGTTAGAGTACTCTCTCCATAATTCAACCACCATTCAGCTGAAAATAAAACAAAATAAGATTAAACATTCAATTTTTGAATAATGAAAATATAATTTACTAATTATATTTTACAATCCTTACTAGGATATGTCTACGTAACAGCTCTTCGAGCAATGGTGGTGCCAAAACTTCTCATACCTTCATTATATACATTAATCTAATGACATTAAAGAAGAAAAAGAATTATCAACTGTTATGAATGAATAATGATATATATTAAATTGAAGAAGATAAAAGACACCATATAAGATCTCTACTTTTTAATTTACTTACTTGGTTTGTTGCTTTAATTGCCTTATCGGTGTCATTTGCTAGTCTTTCAATAACATTTTTGATCCCCACTCGAATTTCATCAGTTATATTTCGATCTAAAGATTCATATTGAAATTGTGGATTGAGAAAGTAACCTATTAAATTTAAAAATTTAAGTGAATAATGTGTTAAGAAGAATTTGATACAACAATAAACGTCAACAAGAAATCAGTCTCCACTTACCAGCAGTGTGTAAGTCATGATGCAATTGACGCTTCCGACGACCATTGATGATCTTCCAGTGTTTGGTATAATATCTACAATTTGCTTTAATAGCCATTTTTGCTCTCTCCATGGCCTCATGTAAGCAGCCCATAGTTGGCTTATCATCACTATCAACCAATCAAAGAACTTTCATTAAAGGCTCAAGAACATTTAAGCAATTTTTAACATGAGGCCAAATCTTATTGGACTCAATGGTCTTGCATACTTCTTCTGCTAGGGGAGTTGGCCGTTCTCCCTAATTAGAATTCATCTATTCGTCTGATTTGATGAGTTGGAGAAGCCCTCCTCTATACTTGTAAATACTCTCAATGGCTGTAAAGTAGGTAGTAAATCGAGTAATGCCAGGCCGTAGCAGTTCATGATTGTTTATAAACTTCTTCATCATTGAAACAAGTCTATAAGACTAGTAGAAGAAATTAGTGCTTTTCTTCATCTTTTCAATCACTTGCTTCATGACTTTTCCTTTGGCAATTTTTTCAAGCATCTAGTCTATGCAATGTGCGTCACATGGTGACGAAAAAATATTTGCCCTCTGTTGCATAAGCATCATTCCTACTTTTTTCATGTTTGCAGCATTATCGGTGACAACTTAAACTGCACAGTCTGCTCTAATATCATTAATTACTTCATTAAGCAACTTATTGATGTATCTAGCATCTTGAACATAATTAATTGCATCAATTGATATGATAAGAACTGTTTCCAAAGGGCAATAAACTAGAAAATTCAAGAGATGACGTTTTTTAACATAGAGATGACCAGTTTCATATGAGGTAGGTGCCTTTATATCGGGACTATGTTCTGCTGCTGCATCTAACGTAGTGGTCAAATAAGGAGAGTTTGCCTGATGTGGTGGAATAGCTGCATCTAAAAAGAACTTTCTAGTAGCTCTTACCAAATTTTCTCTTGCTTTATTAAATTTCCCCTTTAGTGCTTTTACAATGCTGGGTTGCTTGGTTGTTGGTTTTCTATATGCAAATGGGTTCGTTGGACCCACCACACCTGGCCTACGAGGTGCCTGTGTAGGAGGTTTATCATCGTCCTCAATATTTAATGGGCAGGGTTGTCTTTGACTAAATGCGTGATGAAAACCCCCTCCCCTGGATTCGGATGAGCTACCCTCATCATATTGGCTACCTCTCATAGCTGTCTCATATTGCATCCTTTTTCTCTCTTCCTCTTCTTGAAATGACCTTAAACTTTTTTTTCTAGCTCTCCTCAAATTTGGATTCTTATCATCGTCGAAGGAAATAATTTCTCCCTCCCTAGACCCAAAAACTTCTTCTCTACATGCTTCAAATTCTTCCTCTTTTTTTTCTCTCTGATAACCTTTTTTGTTTTCCTGCATCCAACAATTCTTGCATTTCTTTTTTTACATTTGGTGGCACTTGAGGACACTTTGCCATTTGGCCTTGCCTATGAGCCAAGTGTTGTTTTAATCTAGTTCATCTTTCATTTATGATTTTTTGGCATAATTACATTTAATTTTATGTTTACTTCCAGTTTCTTCACGAGGGTTCCATGCCGGATCAATATCACACAGCATTTTGATCTAGTTTCTTCAAAACAAAAGAACACATGGTACAATTTATAAAATATTTGGACTTAGATCCAAAATATAATAAAAACAAGGAAATTAATACATTTATGTAAGGCATTTGGAATCTCAAAAGGGCACATTTTAAATGATACATTAATTATTTAATTTTCCTAATTCCATGTTTTAACAATCCAAAAATAAATTCATAAATATAAAAAATATTGACATGTCACATAATCACATAAATGATAAGACAACATAAAAAAAATTAGCATATGTGAAGTATACAATGATTATATAAAGTTTGGAAACTACATTTATAGTGAAAATCTAATATATAATAGTTTAATATTAAATTATTAGAAAATCCGAAAATAAATTTAAAAATATAAAACTAATTACATAAAAGAACAATAAAAAAAGTAATATTATATGAAGTATACAAAGATTATGCTTACTTAAAAAAAATGTTATAGTGAAATCCTCAAAATATTCATTTTAAATATTAATTTAATACAAGAAAATAAATTTTGAAAATATAAAACTATTTACATAATATTTTAAAAAATGAAAACTTATCATATTCATATCATACAAGAAGTATATAATAAAATAACAAAATTGTGGTTAAATTCTCAAAAAATCTTATTATAATATTAAAATATTCAAAAATCTGAAAATAAATAAATATAAAAAGTCCACATCTTGTAGATCTATGTATTCTACTACTAAATCTATTAAACTTGCTTCATAAAATCATGTATTTGCATATTAATAAAATAAAACATAACACTTACTAGTCTTTAACATTAAAAAAACTCTAAATCTCAACAAAAATTAAAAGCCTAAATTTTTGAAATACCAAACAATAGATCCACACTCACAAATCACAATGTGTAAATCCATAACAAAAAATAAGTGGAAACATCATCATGGATCGCTTCTAAGCTCTTAGTCTCTTACTAAACAAATATTTTAAAAAAAATACAAGAAATATAATTTACTTTCCTTTGGAAATTTTTTTTGTTGATTTTTTCTTAGGCCAAATCCACCAAAATAATTGATTTTGTGATGTGTTTGGAAGTTAATGGAGGAGGAGCAGCAGCTAGGGTGTCTTTGGATATGAGAAGATGAGTAAAGAGGGAGAAAGAGGAGAAAAATTAGGGTTTTGGAGGCTTTTAGCTGAAATATCGTTTTTGCCGATATTTTGGAAACTTGGCCGATATATCGCAATATTTTGGCGATATTTTGAAGTACCTATTCCAATACCGTTCCATTGCGATATGTCGTACTCGTACCTGCCGACACCGGTACATATCGGCCGATATTTACCGGTATCTGCCTTTTTTTTAAACCATGGCTTGGACATGTGTTGGACACGTCGGGGACACATCAGGGATACAATGGGCTAAAATATAATAAAAATGGCCTAAAACTAATGTCCTTGGGTTAAAATTAGAAAAACAAAAGGACAAAGGAGCTAAAGATAAATTTTGTTAACTTAAAACCCAACCTTTCGCTGCCCTAAGCGATTCGGCTGGAGGCATCGTGTGACCAAAAAAAAAAAAAAAAGAGGCACCCTTCTGGAAGGAGGAAGTAGAAGAAGAAAAAGAAGAAGGGCTGTGTGTATGTGAAGGACGAGGAGGAGTAGAAGAAAAGGTACTGTTTTTTTTTTTTTTCTTTATTGTTGCTGCCTCTGTTTTTTTTTTTTTTTTGCTGCTGCTGTTTTTGCTAATTTTCCATGTTGCTGCTGTTGTTTTTTTCTTTTTGTTTTTTAAAACTGCTGCTGTTGTTTTTTTCTTTCTTTTTTCTAGAACTGATGTTCTCCTATGTTACTGCTGCTGCTGCTTTTTTTTTTTTCTTCTTCTTCTAAAACTGCGTGCTATTCTTCCTTATTGCTGCTGCTGTTATTTTCTTTTTTTTTTTTTCCAAAACTGCTATACTGTTCTTTCATGTTGCGGCTGTTAGTCTCTCTCTCTCTCTCTCTCTCTCTCTCTCTCTCTCTCTCTCCAGAACTGCTGTGCTTCTTAATTTAGCTAAAAAAATAACTATTCTTTAATTTTTATGATTATGTATATCATGTTATCATCATCATCATGATTATGTATGTAAATATATATATATTTATTATTTGCCGTGTCCTAGCCATGTTCAGATCCTACATTTTTAGGATTTGCCATATCTCCATGTCCGTGTCGTGTCGTATCCGTGTCCCGTGTCCGTTTTAGTGCTTCTTAGGGCATAATTATCTAAAGGAGCTGATGCTTGGATTCTAAACCTAGGAACTTACTATTGACAAACTATTCTACAAACATCCCTGCTAACTATAGATGGTACACAAGCATCCAATATTTTCTCTTACCGACGATGACTAATATTTGAGCAAACCTTGAATACTTGAGTAGATCATATGCCAAACGATGATGCTTATATTTGGTAGTGCTATTTGTGGGTAGTGCTTTAGTTATTTTCTCTGATTGATGATGGTATATTTCACCACTAAATTAGAGAAGTTAAGAGTACTGAATAATTGTAAATCTTAATCTTCACCCATTGTTTACATAGTTTGAGCAATTTTTTGTTGACAAATCATTAGGACGCCGTCGCCTAGCTGTTATCCTAGCCGCATTTTCTTCTGCTTTGATGGCCTTGATGATTATTGCATCGGGTGTTTTCTTCGGGAAGAAGGAACTTGTGAGGAGAAAGGAAGGTAACACAGCACGAAGTTTGAATATCAAAAGCCTTTACTGTGATTTGAAATCTTTTTCATCGAAATTACTATACATTTCAGAAAGGAAGCATCTGGGAAGTCTAGCAGCCACAGTAAACAAATCCAAACTGAACTTCAAATATGAAACTCTTGAAAGGGCAACGAATTATTTTGACAGCTCCAATAAGCTCGGTCAAGGTGGGTCTGGCTCAGTTTATAAGGTAATTTCTATTTAGCAACTCCATCAATGATATCATGCCCAGATATGAATAAAAAACTTTGAGCAGGGATCAACTCTTAACTAATGACAAAAAGCATGGCAATTTGAATATTTTGGCAGAACTGACAATTATCCATACCATAATGCATTCGTGGTTGCGTGGAAAGCAAAAACTACATAATGTAGGATATAGCTTTTTTTCCTTTGGGAAATTATTTTTTCTGTGGGGAGCAGCTGCACACTTGCCTGTGGGGCCCACTGGGCCCGACTATGGGTCCATCTGAATGGATCAAACACAGGGGCCCCCCTGAATTACATCTGATCCATGGGGTTTGCACCCATCTAAATGGATTGGACCACAAATCAACTGCACAATTTTTTTTTTTTGTTATAAACTGTTGAAACTTGTGGGGCCCAGATGAAGGTGCTGGGATGATGAAGTGGACAGTGAGACAGTGCCCATTTAGATATTTCAATCCCCTCATGTCCCATCCCCAGGTGAGGCCCTTAGCGATGTGTGGACAGTGATTAGCAGAAGTCACAATAGCAGAGGTCACAAAACACTATCTCACTTAATTCAGTTTTATATATTTGCAACACCTGAAGGACACAACAGGCTGGTTATCTATTTATTCTCCCAAAATTATCAAACCAATTGTGATTTGGGACACATCCAGAACCTTCTTTCATACTGTAAGTAGTTGCGTTAATTTACAGGATATTCAGTCTTATACTCCTAAAGGAATAATATTTTGTTTAAACCAGACCTTACAGGTATCCTCACAGTATCTGGTATGCATATCTACAGTGCAAATAATTGTGTACCCTGCACATATGAGTTTTTGGGTTTCCTAGTTTCAGTGCATTTCTAGTAAATGTATAATTCAGACTGCAGTCTTCAGTTTCACTATTTGTGCTACTACTATTGAGCAGGGGGTTCTACCAGATGGGAGGGCTGTAGCCATAAAGAGGCTGTTTTTCAATACAAGGCAGTGGGTGGATGACTTCTTTAATGAAGTTAACCTGGTCGGTGGTGTTCATCATAAAAATCTTGTGCAACTGTTAGGCTGCAGCATCACTGGCCCAGAAAGTCTTCTTGTTTATGAATACATCCCAAATCAAAGCCTCCATGACCACCTTTTCGGTTATTTTCTCTTCCACCAACTCATTTCTGCTAGTTTGAACTTTCTACTGTCCACGGTTTGAATTTGGATATTTTCTTCAATACAGGCAAAAAGTGTGGACAAATATTAAATTGGGAGATGAGATACAATATCATTGTTGGCATTGCAGAGGGCTTGACATATCTTCATGAGGGATCAAGATTAAGGATTATACATAGAGACGTGAAGTTAGGAAACATACTTCTTGATGAGAACTTTACTGCTAAGATTGCCGATTTTGGTCATGCTAGATTTTTTCCTGAGGATAGAACTCATCTCAGCACAGGGATAGCAGGAACACTGTAAGCTCCTTTCTTGATTTAATTGATTATGGTTTACCATACACTGTTCTCTCTTTAGGGTGCATTTGGAACTACCATAAGTTTCAAGTGGGTAGTAAACTTAGGCGGTGGATGATTATTTGTTCTACTGAGCATATGGAAAGGTTCAGCAAACTGGAACTGATTACATTTCTCAATTCTTTTTGCCTTTTCAACCTTATTAACTGTATCTTATTTTGATCATCTATATCAAACCCTTAGATCTTATGAATAAGCAACATAGGGATAGGAGGATAATTGAGAAGATCTAAATCCCCTAGCCAAAGCTCCAAGATAACCATCAAATGAAATCATCACCATGGACAATTGAGCACCATTCAATGGAGAGAAACCATAAATCAATTTTTAATGTCTAAAGGATTATACATCTTGTTATTATTCAAAAAAATAATAATAATAAAAAAAGAAGAAGAAAGGATCATATCAATTTATAGAGAAGGTTGGATGTTTCCTTGTAAGTTGAACTTTGTGAAAGGATTATATCAATTTCTTTCGCTTAATTGACAAATTGAGCAATCTCTTAAGTTCTATGGTGGGATCCTCTTCTATTCTATGTTGGTCAACCAGGCCTTTGGTGGGCCTCTTTTGCAGAATTGGGCCCTTTCAGCTGCCCCACTGACAACTGTTTTTTTGGGTACCACGACCCATCTATAAATTCTGAAGTCCATGGGCCTATCAGCATGCCACTATCGCCCTTCTCACCTGGTAACTTGCACCTGGCTTGGGTCGGTTTAGCAGTTAGCACTGCCCTTGTCAATGCAATCTTGGAAGGATGCTTTCTAGATTTTCTTACTAGGGTCTAGTTGAAGAACATAACGAGTGACACTAGAGAAAATCATTGTAGGAGGTTCAAAATAGTTTGGATGATGGAAAGGAATGTTTAGCTTTTTTTTTCTGATTCAGACGATTCTAGGATGTGAATCGTTAAGAACTTAACCAGGATCTGAGCAAACTGCGATATAATGCAGCACTACTTCCCACAGTTTTTGTTTTGTTTTGTTTTTTTTTTTTTTGGTATAAAAAAAATGAACTGTGGGGTGGATTATTTCCATGTAATGGTCAGCAATGTCAAAAAATTAGTTTTCAGGACTCCTGATAATTATTTACAAGTGTATATCCTTTCCCAGTGTTAATGTTTTGATCCATTTTCTATTCAAATTCTTATTTTGTAGAGGTTATATGGCTCCCGAATACCTTGTCCATGGCCAATTGACGGAGAAAGCAGATGTTTATAGCTTTGGTGTACTTGTCATTGAAGTCGTCTGTGGAAAGAGGAACAGTGCCTACACTGCAGAGGAATCAACACTTCTACAAATGGTAATACTTGACGTTTATTCACATGCATTTGGTTCGAAATGACTAGAGTCCTTGACTAGACACGGGGAGCTAGTTAAGTTTGTAAATAAAAAATGGGTTCTTCATTATTAAAAAAATACTCTAAATCAGTCATGAATATCACAGGGAGGTTTTAAACTCATTCATCATCATCATCATCATCATCATCATCAAAGCCTTATCCCAACCATGTTGGGGTCGGCTACATGAATTCTATTTCTCCATTCCGTTCTATTTTGAGCTAAATCTTTCGATAAGTGCAACTTCTTTAAATCTGAATTAATGACTTCCATCCATGTTTTCTTCGGCCTACCCCTACCTCTTGATGGACCCTCCACCTGTATATCCAAATTTTTTCTCACCGGTGCCATTACTGGCCTACGCTCAATATGCCCAAACCATCTTAAACGAGTTTCTCTAATCTTATCTCCTATTGGTGCTACCCCTAAATGTTCTCGAAAGCGTTCATTTCTAATTTTATCTTTCCTAGTTTTACCACACATCCACTTAAGCATTTTCATTTCCGCTACATCCATCTTATGAATATGTGTCTTCTTAATTGGCCAACATTCTGCTCCATATGTCATAGCTGGTCTAACCACTGTCCTGTAAAATTTTTCTTTTAATTTTGTTGGCATTTGTCTATCACAAAGTACTCTCGAAGCTAGTCTCCACTTCAGCCATTCAGCTCTTATCCTATGCTCCACATATTCGTCAATCTCCACATCCTTACTAATCATTGAGCCTAGGTACCGAAAAGAATCTTTACGTGGTATCTCATGGGTTTCAATTTTGACAGTGGTTTCAACACTTTGTATATGTCCACTGAAATTGCAATCCATATATTCTGTCTTTGTACGACTTATTTTAAAGTCTCTAGATTCTAATGCCCTCCGCCATCTCTCAAGCTTTGTATTTACACCCTCTCTTGATTCATCCACCAATACTATATCATCTGCGAACAACATACACCATGGTACTTCTTCTTAAATATGCACAGTTAACTCATCCATAATTAATACAAAGAGATAAGGGCTTAAGGATGATCCCTAATGTAAGCCTATAGTCACGGGAAATCCGCCCGTTTCTCCACATGTGGTTTTCACATTTGTTATTGCACCTTCGTACATATCCTTTAAAATTTCAATGTAACCTCTTGGGACATTCCTTTTCTTTAAGACCCACCAAATTAAATTCCTCGGTACTCTATCATAGGCTTTTTCCAAATCGATAAAGACCATATGTAGATTTTTCCTCTTTGCTCGGTATTTTTCCATTAATTGCCTAAGTGAAAAGATAGCTTCCATAGTTGATCTCCCTGACATAAAACCAAATTGATTTTCCGAAATCTTAGTCTTTTTTCTCAGTCTTTGCTCTATTATTCTCTCCCATAACTTCATAGTGTGACTCATAAGTTTAATCCCTCGATAGTTGGTATAATTTTGTATATCTCCTTTATTCTTATATATAGGTACTACAATGCTTCTTCTCTATTCATCCTGCATTTTCTTTGTTACAAGTATCTTATTGAATAATCTACATAACCAACTTACTCCAACCTCTCCTTAGCATTTCCATACCTCTATCGGAATACCATCTGGGCCTGTTGCCTTTCATGTCTTCATTCGCTTCTATGCTTCCTTCACTTCCACCCCTCTAATTCTACGGAGAAAAGTATACTCTTGTAATGAAGTATCCTCCTCTACTCTTGTATCGCCCAAATATTCTTCATTTAAAAGTTTACTAAAATATTCTTTCCACCTTTCTATAATATCGTTGTCCTTCATCAAAATATTTCCCTCATTGTCCTTGATACATTTGACATGATCTAAGTCCCTACTTTTCTTTTCTCTTATTTTTGCAAGCTTAAAAATATCCTTTTCTTCTTCTCTTGTTCCCAATCTATTATAGAGGTCATCGTATGCTTTGAACTTTGCACTACTTACTACTTTCTTAGTTTCTTTCTTTGCCTTTTTATACAACTCAAAATTTTCTATACTCTTAGTCCCCTGCTAAACTTTGTAGCAATGTTTTTTTTGTCGAATAACTTCCTGAACCTCCATATTCCACCACCATGTTTCTTTATTAATATGTCTTTTCCCTTTTGATTCCCCAAGTACCTCCTTTGCAACATTCTTAATGCAATTAGCCATTTGATTCCACATTACTGTAGTTTCTCCTTCAATATTCCATTCTCCTTTCTCAATCATTTTGTCCTTAAATATATTTGCTCTTTCCCCCTTCAAATCTCTCCACCTTGTTTTAGGGTTTATTTTGTTTACTACTGCTCTCTTTTTACTTCTAATGCAAATATCTAAAACTCCAAGCCTATGTTGCGTAGTTGAACTCTCTCCTGGGATAATCTTACAATCTTTACAAGCCAATCGGTTCTGTTTTCTAACTAGAAAAAAGTCTATCTAACTCCTATTACTCCCACTTTTATATGTAATTAAATGCTCATCTCTCTTTTTAAAGTAAGTATTTGCTACTATAAGATCAAATGCCACTGTAAAGTCCAATATAGTGTTTCCAAATTCATTCTTTTCCCCAAATCCATGCCTTCCATGCACTCTCTCATATCCTCTATTATCTCTTCCTATATGCCCGTTTAAATCCCCTCCAAGGAAGATTTTATCACTATTTGGAATTTCTCGCATTAAATCATCCATCTCCTTCCAAAATTGTCTTTTCACACTTTCTTCTAGTCCTACTTGGGGAGCATATGCACTAATGATATGAATTATGTCTTTCTCTAGTACTAGTTTAATTGCTATAATTCTATTACCAAACCTCTTTACCCCCACAATTTTCTCTTTTAAATCCTTATCTATAATTATACCTACTCCATTTCTTGTATTACTCTTTCCTGCATAGAAAAGCTTATACCCATCTATGAGCTCCTTAGCTTTATTCCCTTTCCACCTTGTCTCCTGTATACAAGCCACACTAATTCTTCTTCTTTTCATTACCTCAACCAACTCCATGCTCTTGCCTGTCAAGGTTCCTATATTCCAAGTAGCAAGTCTAATTTTCCTATTCCTCCTCTTCTTCTCAAGGACTAACTTCTTTAACTACATTAGCCCTTGCACACTGTTCACTGCAACCGGGCGATGCTGCAATGCATCGCTTAAAGCGGGGAACGCCTTAACCTTATCGTGAAATATCATTTGTTCAGAATTCATGTTTGGGTTGTGACAAAGTTTTACACTGGCTGTCACCTACCTAACGCAACCCTCCTCCTTTACTCGGGCTTGGGACCGGCAGCAAAACTAGCGGAGTTTTTAAACTCATTGTGTACATAAAATTGCTACTCTCAACATCAATAACTGTAGTAAACTCTCTTTGTGTTCTCTTTCTTCTTTCAGGTGTGGAACCGTTACATGTCAAATCGGCTATCTGAGGCAGTCGATACGGCTTTGGAAGGTAGATATTTGGGAGCAGATGCATTCAGGGTGCTTCAAGTTGGGCTTCTCTGTACACAGGCATCTGCAGAATTACGGCCATCAATGTCAATGGTAGTGAAAATGCTCACAACTAATATCAGTATCCCTTCACCAACACAGCCTCCTTTTCTCAATTCTAATGTGCCACCTCCACTTCGTGAAAATTACCTTTCTCATCCTGAATCCTCCACCCAGTCTTCTGGGAATACCATGTCAGTAAGCTTGTTTGATCCAAGATAGGTCGCACGAGGTAAAATTGGTTTTTTCTCTCGACCTAAATTTGTAATGGTCTAGCTTTGCAACCGACTCAAAAGGCCCCAGATAGAGGGAAACTTGAATTTTATCAAAACAATTGAGATGGGCATGTACTATTTTTTGAGTTGGGGTCTAACTATGGGTGGCTTTGACCTATTGATCCACCAGTTAGCTGTTTCGGCTGGTTCCGCAATCCTAGTTGCAGTCTTGGAATTACCTTCTGACCGCTGCACATCTACTTTCATACTAGAGTACAGTATACTAACCAGAAACTGAAACATTTGTAAGAATTGTAATAGAATTTTGAGTTTTTATGTGTTTATTAGAGTTAAAAGTGTTGGATAATTCATGAATTGGACAAAATTTTAGTTTTAGTCAAAATTGTATTTTTATTTATTTTAGACCAGGAGCTTGAAGAGATAAAAAAGTTTTAGAAAAGCTAAATTAAAGTGTTCTCCTAAGGATAACATGGATTAGAAAGATCATATTTGATAAACCGAGAGTCGGATATATGTAAGCGATCTATCATTGGAAAGTTTGTTTCGAGTATATGGCGTCAATTGGAGTTAAAACAATAAAGTTATAGTCCCGGGAAGTTTGTAGAAATTGTGCTGTCTATAATTAAGCAACTGTCATCGTGCGAAAATTATGTCAATTCCTTTGTGTAAAAACTTTTCATTTTCGTGCTAGGACTGTATGTTTTGGTTTTACATGGGCTTTAATTATAAAGCATGAATTGAGGGTTATTTAAATGGTATTTTTTTTCAACCTTAAGGCATTTATCTTTATATTCTAAGTTGAGATTTCACATTGGAAATTTATTTTTTCTCTAGAACATTTATTGAGAGGATATGCTAAAGTTGTTCAGTTTTAGAAAATATTGCTTTTACTCTCTTGTAGAAGGTTGTCTTTTTTCTCGTAGAAGGTAGTTTGTCTTGAATATCTTCAAGGTGTATTGGATCAAGCGTGATGACAGTGAATGATGTGTGCGTCAGCAAGAAGATTTTCAAGTCCTTTAGGTTGTACTCAACTGAACAAGGATAATAAGTATATCTTGTAACCATTCTTGCATAGTGCTTTATCTTGGTGGACTAGTGCTAGGTTCAGTGGTTTTTTCCCGTTTGGATATTCCACATAAAAAATACAACGTCCATCTCTTATGGTTGATTGCTCGTTAAGTTAATTATTTATTTATCTACATATAACAAATTTGTGTTGGGATTTTAACCTGTGTTAATGTTAGCATCCTTCAAATGGTATCAGAGCATGTCACATTAATATATTGTGAAAATCGATCAAAAGATTTCTATGATGGAATTCAACCACGAAGGCAAATCAAATGTCAAGCCATCATTTTTGAAAGATAAAAGATTTGGCTTGATTATGTACAAATTTGAGAAAAACTCTACAAAGAATAATCATAAATCTATTTAATGTTTTAAATGCCAAGGGTACGGTCATGTTGCTTCTCAATGTGGAAATACAAAAAAAAAAAAAGAGAGAGAGATGTGGTAAAGTTGATGGTTCTAAAGGTGCAGAAAATCCACTTCTTGACACTAGTATTGTAAAGTATATTGTTTATATATTTTGATTTTCATATATCACAGCTGACAACAGTTCTAATTCTGATGATGCTATTGCTAAAACTTTTGATAATATACCACAATTTGAAAAGGAAGGATTTATTGGAAGCACATAATCAATTGTCAATAGACTTAAGGAGAATGACATTGACAAATAATGCTCTGGAACAAAAATAGAAGTATGTTGCAAAAAAGATCACTTCACTCAAGAAAGAATTGGTAGAAGCACTTGCTAAAATATGTCTTTTGGAAAGTAAAAAAAATACTATGGCTGATACAATCTCTGAATTACCGAATAAAGATTTTAATAAGTCTGAACAAGAGATTGAATCCCTGAAAGAAGAGCTGAATAGTTGCAAAAAGGAAAAAATGATTTGAATGAAAAATTGAAAATGGCTATATAAGAACGGATAGTTACAAAAGCTTCATTAATCAAGATGAACACTGGCTTGAAGAAACTTGAAGACATCTTGTGCAGTTAGTAGTTGCCAAGTGACAAACGAGGTCTTTAATAAGATCATGGTGTAACTACCTCGAAGGTTGAAGGTAAAATTGTTTTTATGAAAAGTTTTAATGTTTTAAAACCTATTTGTGCTAAACATGTTGTAGGTGTTTTGAAAAGAAAGAATGTGTAACATCATAGATCTACACCCACGTGATACCATTATAGAATCAAATGATACATTTGTCTCGATTGCAACAAGCCGAGATGTTCACTAAAAAACAAGAAATGGAAGAATCAATTGTCTTCATCCAAGATTAAGACGAGGGCTGTCTGGATCAGAAAGTTTGACTTGCCTATTGAATTGGTACACATTATGATGAAAGTTCCAAATTCACAAGCATGGGTACTAAAATCTAAAAATCCCTGATCAAGAAGATCAAGCTCTGACTCCCAGCGTTGAAAAGAAGGTGACATTAAGGGGGAGTCACAATTGAGGGAAAGCTACTGCTAGAGCATAATTGATAGATATGCTACATGTTGACATTAATCTTTGTCAATTATGGACAAAAAAGGGGAGATATGTAGATCAGTAGAAGATTCAGGTATTCAAGAGGAGATTGAGCAGAATCATAGCTGCATGGTACTGCACACACATATATTTTTTATGCAGGTACATTCATTCTACATATTATGAATTCAAATTCAATGTTATTTTGGGTTTTATTTCAGGTAGATCAAATTGTATTGTTTTAGAGAGTTCTGCTTATGAATTACAAAAGGGGGAGTTTGTTAGAATTGAAATAGGAATTAGAGTTGTTATGTCTTGTATTACAATTAAAAATATTGGCTAATTTATGGATTGGATAAAACTCTGGTTCTAATCAAAATTGTATTTATATTTATTTTAAACTAGAAGTTTGAACAGTTTAAAAGAGTCCCAAAAAAGCTAAATTGAAATGTTTTTCTAAAAATAACATGGATTAAAAATGTCATATCTAACAAATTGAGTATCAGATATGGGCAAATAATCTACCGTTAGAAAACTCGTTTCGAGTATATCTGTAGATTCCAAGATTGCATCAATCGGAGCTAAAATGATAAAGTTACGGCCTCTTGAAGTTTGCAAAAATTGTGTTATCCCTAATTACAAAACTACCATTGCATACAAATTACGACAATGCCATATGCGGAAATCTTTCCTTTTTGTGTTAGGACTGCCAGTTTTGGTTTTACATGGTGTCTAATTAAAACACACAAATTGGAGGTTATTTAAAGGATGTCTCTCTCAC
This sequence comes from Sextonia rubra, assembly GCA_037013555.1. Taxonomy (NCBI): domain Eukaryota; kingdom Viridiplantae; phylum Streptophyta; class Magnoliopsida; order Laurales; family Lauraceae; genus Sextonia; species Sextonia rubra. The sequence goes on along the minus strand of JASUAD010000007.1, from coordinate 6,806,034 downwards.
CCTAAGGCATCCATCTTTATTTCTAAGTTGAAATTTCACATTGGAAATTTCATTTTCTCTATAACATTCATTGAGAGACTATACTGAAGTTGTTGAGTTTTAAAGAATATTGCTTTCACTCTTTTGTATAAGATTGTCTTTTCTTATTTAAAAGGTTGTTCGTCTTTAGTGGCTTCAAGGCGTATTTGATTAAGCGTGAAAAAGGCGAATGGCGTGTGCGTTGGGAAGAAGAACTTTAAGTCTTTTAAATTGTGTTCAACTGGACAAGGGTAGTAAGTATGTCTTGTAACCTTTCTTGCATAATGCTTAATCTTGGTGGACCAGTGTTAGATCTTGTGGTTTTTTTTCATTTGGGTTTTTCACGTAAAAACTACCGTGTCCATCTCTTATGGTTGATTGGTTGTTAACTTATGTTAATTGTTTATTTATCTACATATAAGAAATCGGTGTTGGGATCTTAACATGTGTCAAAGTTATAATCCTTCAACATTGCCGCCCAAAACCCATCACCCATCACCCATCACAAGTTAATTGATGATAGCGCTTCAGTGTTCTCTTCTTATGTACAGTATGTTGGGAAAATTGCTCTCTGTAAATTAAGGAGTCATGGCATTTGGCTTTTACCTCGTCCTTGTTTTAAAAAAAAAAAGTTTCCCGTGTTTTTGGTTCGGGTGGTGGTTATTACTTGCTTCAGATGCTCCAGTTGCAAGGATTTCATTTATTCATTCTTTGGATCTACGAATCTGTACAATGTTATCTGAGTTTCTAGTGACATTTGACTCTTTTATGGCAGAGTCCATTTTCATTCCCATTTTTGGAACATGTGTCATGCATGTTGCTTCTATTATTATTATTATTATTATTTATTAATCTATTAAGTTTTGCAATTTGATGGCCACAAAATCCAAGGGAAAATCATGTCCTTGTTGTGCCTTCACTCCAAGTGCAGTAATCAACTAATCATTGATGAAAGACACTAAAGTTTACAGGTGTGATGACAAACAACAATTATGAAATATGAATGAGATAGGATTTGATTTTGTAATTGAGCTCCAATTTTGCAATTAATGGAAAAATTGAGCTAAATTGGAGCTCAATTTGGAAATTAACTTTGAATCAATTTTAATTCAAGGAAAAGTTTTTAGGGATTTGAGAGAAATATTTGACTCTAGCTATTTAGATGGCTAGAATTAAAATGAGTTTACTTTTAAAAAGTTCAATCTTCCACGGCCTCTAATGAATAAATTTATATTTTGATTTTTTTTATCTAAAGGTGTTCATAGATTAGGCCACCCTGAGCCTATATCTGGCCTAGTTTGCTTTAGTTCGAGCTTGAACCTTAAGTTTGAGTACTTGCGCTAGGCTTGGGTTATTTGGTTAAGCCCATTTAATAGATGTGCCGGGCTTGGATTGAATGGTAAAAAGATCAAGTTTGCCCAATCTTACTATAAAAATAAGTGTTGGAAAAAGGAGGGAGGCATGTATTGAACACATGACATCTCATCGAGGCTAAAGTACCTAGCTCAAATGAGATAAGGGCATATATATATATATATATATATATAAGAGGCTTTTTTTGTTATAATGTTTACTTGAGCTAGGCTTGGGCTTAATATACTTCGGGTGGGTTAGGCTCAGGTACCCATTAATTATGTCCCTATCAGGACTTGGTCCATAAGCTCAGAAGTCCAGCTGGGTATAAACATGCCTTCAGCTTGCCTATGAACACCCTTGTTATCTAATGAAGTAAGTAAGCAAATCTTATTCGATGCTATAGTAAAGAGTCTATCATCTGAACCTTCATCCCTTATTTTGTACAATTTCATCATGGTTTTCAATTTTAGATGAAATTTACACTCTTTAATCTCGTCACATCATTCAAATTAACTACAGTGAGTGGAACACAAGCATTCTCAAAACTGTATTTTTTTAATGATTTTTGTTATACAATCACATCATATCTCTTTCCTTTCTTAATTCTTTTTCCATTTTATGTATTTTTGGTGTTTTAATGTAGTATTTATTTTTTCTATCATAGTTTTTTTTTATTATTGTTTTTCGATTTTAATGGGTTATTTTAGTTTCCATGGTGATAAGTTTTCATGGATTTATGCTTTTTCTTTTAATTTTTATATTCAATTTTTGGTTTTTAGGCATTGAGTTTTCATAGGTTTATTTATTTCTTCTAAGTTATTGTTATTATTATATTGTCTATGGAGTTTTGTTTTAATGTTGTATTTTTGTGGTATTTTTACTACTGGTTTATTCTTTTGATTTCAAAATATATGTTTGGTGTAAAATACTCAACGCATTCCAAATAAATGAAAGTGCTTTTCTTTTTAAATTTACCAAAAATCTTTTGTTATTAATATAGGTTTTAATTCTGATTGTAAATTTTGACCACCTTAATTTGGATTTAGACTAAATATATTTTTAAATTTTTTCTATTTTTAATATTATAAATTATATATTGCCTGTGCTAAGTGCCAGCATGTTTTGCTAGTATTTTCTTTAATCTTGTTTATCTTTTCTCAAACTAAATAAAATCCATTCAATTAGATTAATGTTTTCCTGAATAACGTTGTATACCAGATTCAACGTTTCTGTCTATTTGCAAATTGAAATGTTTAACCAGCAAGAAAACCAGAACATGAAAAAGATTTAATGAAACAACCTAAACTTTGAGAAGAATTTGAAGATTGCAACTTCAAACATAGTTTAATGCCCGCAATGAAAGACTGCTTTGTTGGCCCTCTTACTAAGTATTGTCTAGATTCCCACTGAAGAGAAGAACAAAATGTTGTAACTAGTCACAGAAAGTGTGGCCCAACAATGAAAATTGTTAGTCTAAAGGCAACCCCATATGTATATATATGCTCATTCTGTCATGCGCTAATTGTATCTGAGAGTTGTCGGAATCATTTAGATGTGGAGCAAACAAGAAGAAAAAATTATCCACTGCACAAATTTGAACTGAGGATGGTTTTCTCATATTTCATTCTTCTCGATTTTCTCTCATAGTCAAAACAACCACAGAGAAAGAAGTTTCCTTTTTCTTTTTCTTTTTTCTGCTAGATGTGTCACGTGTGAAAGAATAGAAGCTTTACAGAGACATTAAATGGCTGAGATGAAAAGGATAAAATAATCATGTCACGCCCCCAAAACTGAGCCGGATCCAAACCTGGTTCCAAGGGTGTGAGAATTGGGGCCAATTAAAATTTTTCTAAACATAAACAGCACGGGCCCCAATTCCGGGTGGATCGAAGTCCTTCGTAAGGCTATGCTTGGTGATCAAGCAACCATAATCACAAGCGGAATTAAAATCCATACTCATCGCAGACGGATATCACATCGCAATAAGATAAAAAATCTCATTTATAATAAAACCAGAGTCAAGTGCTTCGAAGCATTACAATTAGAGTTAAAATTTCAAAACAACCAAACTTAAATTAATAAACTGATGGCCCAGACATGACCTGGTTACATAATCAAAAGTTTTCGAACTCAGCATCGCACTAGGATACCTCAAATGATGTCATCGGTGCTCCACTCAACAACTCCGCCATCTGGCGGAATTTCCTGCGTAACCTGACCCTCTGGTTCGACAACGGTAACGGAACCTAGACACCAAAAGTAGTGGGTCAGATTGACGTAATCTGGCAAGAGGGTAAACTGCAAGCAATGGATTAATCAACTGAATTAAACAGAAGTATTCATTATGACCAAAAATATGTCAAATGCAAATCCCAATGGCATGAATGCACAGAAGCAGGTATTCCCGCGGATAAATATACAGAAACAGGTAATCCCGCATACAGATAACAGAAACGGGTAATCCCGCAGATAATAACAGAAACGGGTAATCCCGCATACAGATAACAGAAACGGGTAATTCCGCAGATAATAACAGAAGGCACAGCTGTATACTATAATCCACAGCACACGCTGACCCGATGGCGTACGTCCACCTTCGAACTGCAGTCGGTCAGATATATATATACATATATATATTTACAAATGCATATATATATCGATGCAGAATGAATCATGATATGACACCCTTAATCCCAATATTCATATCATTAACAATTTGGGTACGTAAACTTTTACAATTGAAAATGTATTATGTACACGTGTCAATCCAGTTTTTCCAAGGGTAAGCACTAAACCACCTAACGGTCATAGTTAATTAAATATACACATGAGAACCAACCCTTTTTCACAATGAAAATGTGAGTCCATGATGCCGATATACTACTTTTGGTGCCTATCATGTGGTGCATCCCTAACCTCACATTCCCATTCTGCATGTAGTTTAATTCTCATGTGAACATTCAACTAACTTTCCTAAAGACATAATTCATCTAATCCAATTATGTATATTTAGTGTGTTTTGCAAATTAGGGAAAAGATGTTCAACTTCCAAATCCAAAGTTAAATCAAGTTATGATCAAAAGAGGAAAGGGAATAATTAATTCCTTAATGTCATTTTTGTGTATAAATACACCTTATTAATTTATACAAAACTAAAGGTACAAATCTCGGGCCCCAGTTTGAAATCAAACTCAAATTAAAAAAATCCAAATTAGAATCATAAATACAATCTTTGTAAGATTTATTAATTACCACATACATCTTAGTTAATCTCAAATCAATCTAAATAAACATTAATCAAAATTATATAATTCTCAATTAAATTTATAAATAATCCAAGCTAAATTTCAAATAACATCGAAATAAAATTAATTTAATGAAATCAAATCTCTATTAGCATAATATAACCATTACCAAACTATAACCCTCTAAATATTATAATTAATATTAAAAAAACTCTAAATAATCCAAGCTAAATTTCAAATAACATCGAAATAAAATTAATTTAATGAAATCAAATCTCTATTAGCATAATATAACCATTACCAAACTATAACCCTCTAAATATTATAATTAATATTCAAAAACTCTAATCATCTCTAGTTATATAAATCTACATGTATTTATTTTTTTTATTTTTTTTATTTTTGAAAAAAAACTGGGCGACGGGCCCTGACCCGCACCCAGGCCTGCCAGGCGGCCGGCCCAGCCTAGCCGGGCCGGGCCGTTGCCCAGCTAGCCCAGGCAACAAGCCCGCTGCCTGGGCATGCCAGGCAGTGCTGCTGCCGGCAAATTTTTTTCTTTTTTTTAATATAAATATATATATATATAAATCAAATATAGATTCAAAGGCATTAAACCTTAACTACATGCTTGGTTTCAATCAAAATCAATCTTCATTGTTAATCTCTTAATCAAAAACAAAAACATTGAACCAAACAAATAATTCATGTTTTGAACATATGATTAAACAAAGTAACAAAAAAGATATTGTTTGTAATTATCCACTTGCCTAGATCTCGAAGCCAAAAGTAAATCTGAAGAGCAGAAGATCTAACCTTGGTTTCCCCCTGGAGAACTTTTAGGGCTTGGTTGCAGAAGAGATGAAGAAGATGGAAGAATGGGAAAAACCCTAAGAGTAGAGTTTATATATAGAGAGAGGGTTTTTCCAAATTATAAGGGAGGGCTCCCTGCTTTCTAGTGGGTTTTATGAAATTCCAAAAAGAGTCCTTTGGCCTAAAAGGGTCCAATAACTCAGGCCCAATTGTGTTAATTCAATCCATTTGACCCTCTTAACCGAACTCAAACCCGACAAACCGGTATGACCCAATATAAAAATTTGGGACTTAACATCTCATCCTCCTTAAAGGACATTTGGTCCTCCAAATGACTAACATATATCAAGAAAAGGCACGGAAACTGACGCTGCACTTCGTCTCGAAGCTCCCACGTTGCTTCCTCTGGGTGATGATGACTCCATTGAACCTTCACAAACTGGATGACATAGTTTCTCAACACCTGCTCTTTGGTGTCGACAATCCCCACTGGTTGCTCAATGTAAGTTGTATCATCCTGCACTTGCAACGGCTCATACTGTAACACATGCGAACGGTCTGCTATATACTTCCTTCATATAAAAACATGGAAGGTGTTATGAACACCCGACAGCTCTGGTGGCAATGCTAACCGATAAGCCACGTCATTGACCTTACTGATAATCTGGAACGGTCCCACATCTCTTCTGGAGAGTTTCTATTTTTGCCCAAACCGTGAAGTACCACGTGTAGGTGATACCTTCAGAAATACATGGTCACCAATCTCAAACTTTAACTCTATCCCTTTTTTATGGGCATAACTCTTTTGGCGACTGCGGGTAGCCTTCAACCTTTCCTGAATTTGTCTTATCTTGTCACTGGACTTTCCAACCTCAGACAGTCCATGAAAACCGCGAGCTCCAAAATTTGACCAACATATAGGGGTTTGACATCTTCTCCCATATAAAGTTTCAAAAGGTGACATGCCAATGCTAGAGTGATAATTATTGTCGTACGTGAATTCACATAGAGCCAAGCTTTCGTTCCAACTAGTCTTAAAATCCAAGACACATGCCCTTAACATATCTTCCAATGTCTGGTTTGTACGCTCTGTTTGTCCGTCTGTTTGGGGATGATTGGCTGTACTAAAACTCAGCTTGGTTTCTAAGGCTTCCTGTAGTGATACCTAAAACCTAGATACAAACTTACTATCCTAGTCAGAGACAATAGAAACTCGTTCTCCATGCAATGTCATCACTCCCACCAATAGTGATTCTTCAGATCTTGATACATCTTGGTACCTCCTCGATGAATAGTATACCGAGTATAATGTGCCTCTACCACGATTTCATCCTTCAATTCTGGAAAATCAGGCACACAAATTCTATTTTTATAAAATATTATCTTCCAACCTAAAATCAGGTCTCTCATCCATATGATCTTTAATTCTTGTTACCTCGGGGTCTAATAATTGGTATTCTCTGATCCTTGGAAGTAATTGGGGTTCTCACGGAAATATGCTAGCTAACACTGCCTGTTCATTAACAGGTCGAAAATACACATCCATATCTTCTAATCATCGAATCCAGAAGCATTCTGCAATTAATCCTCCAGTAAACGTTGCTTTTCTACTTAGAGCATCTGCCACTACATTAACCTTTCCTGGATGATACTTCAACCCAAAATCATAATCCTTAATATACTCCATCCATCTCCTCTATCTCATATTCAAATCACCCTGTGTGAATAGATATTGGAGGCTTTTATGGTCCGAATGTACTTCAAAAGTGGCTCCGTAAGGATAATGTCTCCATATCTTCAAAGCAAAGGCCACTACTGCTAGCTCCAAATTATGAGTTGCATACTTCTGTTTATGTTCCTTCAACTGTCGAGACCCATACGCTGCTACCCTCCTATGTTGCATGAGAACACAACCAAGTCCAACTCCGGATGCATCGATAAAAATCACAAAACATCATTGCCGACAAGTATGGTCAGTATAGGAGCTGTGGTCAACCTCCTTTTCAACTCCTGAAAACTATGCTCACAATCCTCATTTCACACAAAAGGAGCTTCTTTATGAGTCAATCGCGATAATGGGGCTACTATTGTGGAAAACCCTTCCATGAAATTGAGGTAAGAACTTACGAGGCCTAGGAAACTTTAGATTTTCGACACTGTTTTCAGTCTATCCCACTTTACGACTGCTTCAATATTTGCTGGGTCCACCACTAAACCTTCCTTGGAGATGACGTAACCAAAGGATCCTACCTATTCCAACCAAAATTCACACTTACTTGCCTTAGCACACAATTGATGTTCCTTCAATAATTGTAATGACGTACGAAGATGCTAAGCATGCTATTCCCAACTCTTTGAATACACAAATACGTCGTCGATAAATACCACCACAAACTTGTCCAAGTACTGTGCAAAAACCCTATTCATCATAGTCATAAAAGTTGTCGGCGCATTAGTCAGTCCAAAAGACATCACCAAAAATTTGTAGTGACCATATCTAGTTATAAATGCAATTTTCGGAATATCCTGATCTTGTACCCTCCATTGATGATATCCTGACCTCAGATCAATCTCAAAAAAATACTGCGCACCTTGCAATTGATCAAATAATTCATCGATTCTTGGTAAAAGATACTTGTTTTTAATGGTCACTTGATTTAGTTGTTTATAATCAATACACATTCTCATAGAACCATCCTTTTTCTTTTATAAATGACACTGGAGCTCCCCAAGGAGAGAAACTCGGTCTAATAAAACCCTTGTTTAACAACTCCTGCAATTCCTCTTTGAGTTCTCTCAACTCTGCTGGGGCCATTCTATAAGGGGCTTTCGAGATCGTAGTTATGCCCGGCACAAGCTCAATTACAAAGTCAATCTCACAGACTAGCGGTAATTCGGGAATATCATCGGAAAAAACATCCAGAAACTCATATAGCACTGGTATCTCCTCTACCGCTTTAGTCCGTTTATCCTCCGTGATAAACGCTACATACCCCTCAGAACCTTTCATCAACAACTTCATAGTCTTAATAATTGAAATCATATGAATAACAATGTTCTTCTTTGATCCCACAATTGCATCTTGTGTTATCATCAGCTATAACTTAACTGTCTTCTGTCTCCAACACTTAGTTGTAGGGTGATTATTGCCACGAATGCCACAAGACTCCCTTTTTTTGCTTATCAAATTGGTATTGTGAAATCGGAGACGGAGTAACTTTCTGCTTGATTTGGCTTGTAGGGGCTATGCGTCCAATCACCTCCTCATACCAATATGCCTTATCCAAAAATGCCTGGTAAGTATTTAGAATTTGTGATTTGGCATGAAGTAGTATATCTGGTTGAAGGCCATCGAGAAACCATCGAATCCTCTCGCTTTCTGGAGTGATGAGAGTTGGTGCGAAACGAGAAAGACGGGTAAACTGCAGCTCATACTTCTGAACAGACAGATTCCTTTGCTTCAATCTATTAAACTCTATTCGCTTCTGAATGCGAACATGCTCCAGTACATACTTATCACGGAACTAATTATGAAAAGTAGTCCAAGCCATCTCTTTAGCGATCCCCTCATATATTAACGACTAAACAACCAAAGATACGGACAGTAACGAACTCCTATAACCTCTAAACAATTGCTGAAGTACGGATACGATTATGAACGCCAAAAACACCCAACGTTCCCACCTAAAGTTTTTAATCCTCACATCAAACCTACGTTCTAGCATCTTTTAGAACTTTTAGAACTTGACCGGCTCTGATACCATCTGTCATGCCCCCAAAACTGGGCCGGATCCAAAACCGGTTCCAAGGGTGTGAGAATTGGGGCCAATTAAAATTTTTCTAAACATAAACAGCACGGGCCCCAATTTCAGGTGGATCGAAGTCCTTCGTGAGGCTATGCTTGGTGATCAAGCAACCATAATCACACGCGGAACTAAAATTCATATACTCATCGCAGATGAATATCACATCGCAATAAGGTAACAAATCCCATTAATAATAAAACCAGAGTTAAGTGCTTCGAAGCATTACAATTAGAGTTAAAATTTCAAAACAACCAATCTTAAATTAATAAACTGATGGCCCAGACATGGCTTGGTTACATAATCAAACGTTTTCGAACTCAGCACCGCACTAGGACACCTCAGATGATGTCATCGGTGCTCCACTCAACAACTCCGCCATCTGGCGGAATTTCCTGCGTAACCTGACCCTCTGGTTCGACACCGGTAATGGAACCTAGATACCAAAAGTAGTGGGTCAGATTGACGTAATCTGGCAAGAGAGTAAACTGCAAGCAATGGATTAATTAACTGAATTAAACAGAAGTATTCATTATGACCAAAAATATATCAAATGCAAATCCCAATGGCATGAATGCACAGAAGCGGGTATTCCCGCGGATAAATATACAGAAACGGGTAATCTCGCATACAGATAACAGAAACGGGTAATCCCGCAGATAATAACAGAAACGGGTAATCCCGCATATAGATAACAGAAACGGGTAATTCTGCAGATAATAACAGAAGGCATAGCTATATACTATAATCCACAGCACACGCTGACCCGATGGCGTACGTCCACCTCCGAACTACAGTCGGTCAGATATATATACATATATATATTTACAAATGCATATATATATATATCGATGCAGAATGAATCATGATATGACACCCTTAATCCCAATATTCATATCATTAACAATTTGGGTATGTAAACTTTTACAATTGAAAATGTATTATGTACACGTGTCAATCCAGTTTTTCCAAGGGTAAGCACTAAACCACCTAACGGTCATAGTTAATTAAATATACACATGAGAACCAACCCTTTTTCACAATGAAAATGTGAGTCCACGATGCCGATATACTATTTTTGGTGCCTATCATGTGGTGCATCCCGAACCTCACATTCCCATTCTGCATGTAGTCTAATTCTCATGTGAACATTCAACTAACTTTCCTAAAGACATAATTCATCTAATCCAATTATGTATATTTAGTGTGTTTTGCAAATTAGGTAAAAGATGTTCAACTTCCAAATCCAAAGTTAAATCAAGTTATGATCAAAAGGGGAAAGGGAATAATTAATTCCTTAATGCCATTTTTGTGTATAAATACACCTTATTAATTTATACAAAACTAAGGTACAAATCTCGGGCCCCAGTTTGAAATCAAACTCAAATTTAAAAAAATTCAAATTAGAATCATAAATACAACCTTTGTAAGATTTATTAATTACCACATACATCTTAGTTAATCTCAAATCAATCTAAATAAACATTAATCAAAATTATATAATTCTCAATTAAATTTATAAATAATCCAAGCTAAATTTCAAATAACATCGAAATAAAATTAATTTAATGAAATCAAATCTCTATTAGCATAATATAACCATTACCAAACTATAACCCTCTAAATATTATAATTAATATTCAAAAACTCTAATCATCTCTATTTATATAAATCTACCTATATTTATTTATTTTTATTTTTTTATTTTTGAAAAAAAATTGGGCGACGGGCCCAGACCCGCACCCGGGCCTGCCAAGCGGCCGGCCCAGCCCAACCGGCCCAGGCAGTAGGCCCGCTGCCTAGGCATGCCAGGCAGCGCTGCCGCCTGCCATGTGCAAGCAGCGCTGCTACCGGCAAATTTTTTTCTTTTTTTTTAATATAAAAATATATATATAAATATATATATAAATCAGATATAGATTCAAAGGCATTAAACCTTAACTACATGCTTGGTTTCAATCAAAATAAACCTTAACTACATGCTTGGTTTCAATCAAAATCAATCTTCATTGTTAATCTATTAATCAAAACCAAAAACATTGAACCAAACAAATAATTCATGTTTTGAACATATGATTAAACAAAGTAACTAAAAAGATATTGTTTGCAGTTATCCACTTGCCTAGATCTCGAAGCCAAAAGTAAATCTGAAGAGCAGAAGATCCAACCTTGGTTTCCCCCTGGAGAACTTCTAGGGCTTGGTTGCAGAAGAGATGAAGAAGATGGAAGAATGGGGAAAACCCTAAGAGTAGAGTTTACATATAGAGAGAGGGTTTTTCCAAATTACAAGGGAGGGCTCCCTGCTTTCTAGTGGATTTTATGAAATTCCAAAAAGAGTCCTTTGGCCTAAAAGGGTCCAATAACTCAGGCCCAATTGTGTTAATTCAATCCATTTGACCCTCTTAACCCAACTCAAGCCTGACAAATCGGTATGACCCAATATAAAAATTTGGGACTTAACAAATCATGGGGACTCAAAATTCATGTGATGATTATCAGAAGAATTAGTTTGTTGGAAGTGACGAAAGAGAGTGTCTGATGCAAGAGAGAGTTCCATATATTCATCAACAAAAGGAGGTCTCGAAGGTGAGGGGAGTTGAAGATCCTTTTCCCCAAGAAACTGAATTATCTGTGTCATTGAAGGGCGTTGGGATGGAGATTCTTGAGTGCACAAGAGACCCACTTGAGCTACCCTTGAAACTTCATCTATGTCATCCACCTCTATGCTCTCATCCATAATTTCTGACACTGTGTTTGATTGGAAGTGCTTCCATGCCTGTATGCAAAGAAACCACAAGTGAGTTTATTTATAGGTGTGCATTGCTAAACTAAATGAAGTAAATCGAAATCCCATGGTAGTACATGAAGAACCATTTTGAGCTCATGGGTATTTTCCATACACCATTTCAAACATCCATGGTAAAGGGCTTGAATGCTTGGACACAAAATTTGACCTCATGAGAGATTTTCTCAATTGATTATCACTCCTTTTGTACAATCAAGTCAAGGGGAAATTTCAAGTGAAAGAAATGTAGGAAGTAAACACTGTTTGAAATAGACAACCTTTTCTGCTAAAACAAAAAACCGTTATAATATTTGAAATTTCCCCTGAAATCAATGAATACTATATGCATCACAGCTTGGTCATCTGCATCACAAGCGAATGTATCCTCGCTTGTATTTGAGGCTGGGAATTCATTACATACCCACCAAAGGAACTTGACATTTACCCAATAATTTAGGTCTTGGACTGACCCTTTTTAATTTTTAGGTTGGGTTTAAGTTGACATTCCTAACCTTTTTAAGAAATTGTAGTAATTGGGGTTTATCTTTTGAAAATTACAATGTAGAAGCCGCCATTTGCATCCTTTTGAAAATTTATGAGGTTATTTTTATCTAAAACACATAAATTTTACATTGGCTTCCTCCATTTTCTTTAGCTAAAAAAGCTCTACGAAAAGTAACCCCTTTAACTTTTTCTAAGCAAAAGCTCTAATTTGTAAATAAGCTCTAAAAAAAATAAACATAGAATTATAAAATGCTCTAATATGTAAATAAGCTCCAAATCACAAAATAAAAGGTTATTTTTGGAGTTTCCAAATGGTCCCTAAGAAATGAATTGGGTTCAGATAGAATCCATTCTTGCTAATTGATGCCATCAACCCAAAAGCACCCGACTGAACATGGGAGAGAGTTGACTCCATTAACTTCTGAGTCTCGTTTCAGTTGACATTTTAACCGAATTGATAAATGGGCTAGGTTCAGGATGAGCCAATATATTATATGGTACCCACAATTCATAACCCCTGACCCAACCTATTCCCTTGCCTGTATTTAGTCATCTCTCATGTTACCTAATCTATTGTGTCTGATTGAATTGTATAGGAAGTTAGGAACTTACATATGCAACAAGCGTGTCTGTCAAATGTTCCCGCTTCAGTTTGTTGTTCTGCTCACTGCTTATGATCTCCAATACCAGAACTCCATAGCTGTAGACATCTACTTTGTCTGTTAAATATCCATGAGTAATGTATTCTGGTGCCATGTAGCCCCTGTACGGATTACCATTCAAAATTGTTAATAAAGGCATTAATTAGTCATTATTGGGCCAACAAGGCCCGGGCCAAACCCATTCACTTTGGTGAAAGACTCAAGCCCATGTGCAACCTGGGATATGGAGTTCAAGTCTGACAAGTGATAACTATAATTCACCCAATTCCATGCTACAAATCTTTGGCCGCACATTTAATATGCAAATTATTCAAAATAGGCGCCATATTCAATTTAAGCTAGATTTCATTTTAATCAAAGTTGCACCCACCATCATGTTGATGAGTATAAACAATTTGACCGAATACAAACCAAAAGTAAAATCCCATGTTTTACGGGTGATTAATCTTAATGTTGGACTCCATTACTTAAATATGGACTAGTATTCATAGGCAGAGGTGAAGTGCTTCTTGAGCGACTTCGATTTTTTTGTGGCCTCCGCTGATGGATTATAAGATCTATTACCCATCTATTTATTTTGTGGGGCCCACAGAATCATTGGCTTCGAATTATTGAATCAAGAGAATAGTGAAAATGCTACTTACAATGTTCCTGAGATGGGGGTCCCAGTGTGGCTTCTGTCAGCAGAGAACCTCGCCAAGCCAAAATCAGCGATTTTTGGGCGATACCGCAAGTTTAATAAGATGTTGCTTGCCTTGATATCTCTGTGCACAATGCTAATCTCGCAGTCCTTGTGAAGGTATTTCAAACCTTCTGCTATTCCTATGATAATGTCAAGCCTTTTCTTCCAATCTAGCTCTTTCTTCCTTTCTGGATCTGCAGCCATGTTACAAAATCAATTCATACAATTAAAACAAATATAGTAGAATGGTAAACTAAACAAGGGGACAAATATGTAGATTGATGGCCCACTAAGAGGAAAATGTGGATGGAGGCAGTAAAAATAGATATGAAACAATTAATTTATTTGAGGATTTGGATTAAAATAGATCAAAATAGAGAAATAAAATTCATGTAGTCGACGTCAACATAGTTGGGACAAGACTTTAATGATGAAGGAAAACCAAACAAAATTTTCTAAAATGGGAGTCGTATTTAAGATACCTTTTTCCTTAAAAAAATAGAAAAAAAAAAGATACTGATCTCCTTTTCCTTTTCTTTTCTTCTTCTTTTTTTCTTTTTTTTTTCTTTTGGGATTTGAAGGGCTTGAACATTTAACCTGCAACAGGAATCCGACCTGAGGACTTCTCATTTTGGAATTTGAGAAGGGTCAATTGGGATGGGATGGTTAAAGCAGAGAATATGATAATTGAAGAGGCTCAGTCGGTCTAGCAAGAACATTTTGATCATGCTTGTGTAGACCTTTCCTATTTCATGGGAATTACTTTTTAATAAATCAAAAACAATTTTCCCCAAAAGTGCAGAAAAAAAAAAAAGCTCATTTTTAGCCACACCAAATGTGAAAAGTCTTTTGCATAAAAAAAGTGTTGTGTCTAGAGAGAGAGGTCTCACCTCTCCTACTTCTATATGGTCATACATGGTTGGTCACTATGGAAAAGAATGCTCTCACCTCTCCTACACAAGAGTCTAGGGTTTGATTGTATGAATATATAATACCAAGAAAGTCCCAATACAATGATCAAAATACCCATGATCCTAAACCTAGTCACTGGCTAAACCAATTAATCAATTAGACTAAACTACAATAAAAGACAAACCTAACAAAAAGGCCCAACCTTTCCTTTAGAAATGTGGCTGCACATAAATATGTCCTTTATGATCTGAATCACTGCAAACAGACTTGTGATTCAAGTGAAAGATATGTGAAGTGTTTGGATAATGTTAAAGTAAACAGGGCTATTGGATAAACACAAAAAGGATCTCTCTAAACACAAGAGAGAAATTTTTTTTAAAAAAAAGATAAAATCCCCATTTTATGGCCCACCCATCTTTCTCCCTCCTCCTTCCCTTTTAATCCCCTTTCACTCCAGCTGGCAACTAAATCCAGCCGACGGGAGGGGGGCTTGTTGTGGATATGATACCACCATTGTGCGCATGTGTACGTAAGCAACTAAGATCAATAATCAACCACAAAGAAGACAAGAGATTTACGTAGTTCAGCAAAGATGCTTATGTCCACGAAAAACCAATTTCCACTATGTTCTCCTCCAATCTATAAATCCATAGCCCTGGAATCTCAGTATATGTCTAGGGTTACAAATTACATCATATATATAATCATCACTTCCTTATTCCTAAAGAACTCTATTCTTAGAAAATGAAAAATCCTAATTCTTTTAAGAAAATACTGTTTAAAAAACAAAAAATTCCTAATACAATTAGAAAAACTACCCAGGACACTGAACCCACTTTGGTCTGAACCCATTTGGCCACCAATCTCCCCATCCAGACTATGGGGAAGATGCCCTGAACCCCTTACTAGGAGTTCAACTCTGCCAACTTTGAACATAGCTCTAGCTTTCCCTTAAACACAACTTTTGTCATCATGTTCGAGGGATTTTTGACAGTGTGAATCTTTTCCAGCCTCATGAAGTTCTTTTCGATCACCTTATGAATCCAATAATACTTGACATCGACGTGCTTCATGTGAGCATGATATGTAGCACTCTCACTGAAATTTATAGTACTCTGACTATCATAGTAAACTACATATTATTCTTGCTTTAAACCTAGTTTTTGAAGGAATCTCTTCAATCAAAGCATTTCTATTCTTACTTCATTAGCAATTATGTATTCCGCTTTAGTTGTAGAGTGTTCTATACACTTCCACCACTTCGATTGCCAGAAGATAGCTCCCTCTACAAAAGTAAATAAATAACTAGAAGTTGACAGCCGACAATCAAGATCACCTGTAAAATCAGTATCAGTATAACCGTCCACCACTGGTTTTGAGCCTCCAAAACATAAGCACAACTTGGAAGTACCTCTCAAATACCTGAAGATCCACTTCGCTGCTTCCAAATGCTCTTTTCCAGGGTTAAATAGAAATCTACTTACTAAACCGACAGCATGAGCAATGTCTGGTCGTATACAAACCATGACATATATAAGACTCCCCACAGCAAAGGAGTAAGGGACACATGCCATTCGTTCCTTGTCTTCATCTATAGGGGGACATAATTGCTTGCTTAATTTGAAGTGATTGGCTAGAGGTATGCTAACTGGCTTAACATTTTTCATGTTAAACCGCTCGAATACTCATTCAAAATATTTCTCCTATGACAACCACAGCTGCTTGGAACTCCTGTTACGACGTATTTGCATACCCAATATCGTTCATACGGGACTCAAGTCTTTCATGTCAAATGAGTTTGACATCTCATCTTTCAACTTGCCAATCAATTTACTATTCTGTCCAACTATCAACATATCATCTACATACAAATAAAGGATGATAAACATGCTATCAATAAATCGACGAACATAAACACAGTAATCTGTAGCTATCCTCCGGTACCCATGACTTAATATGAATGAATCAAACTTCTTGTACCATTGTCTCGGTGCTTGCTTCAGCCTGTAAAAACTCTTCTCTAACTTGCAAACCATCTATTCTTTTCCTTTTATCTCAAACTCCTCTGGCTAAGTCATGTAAATTTCTTCTTTCAAGTCACTATGAAGAAATGCAGTTTTCACTTCCATTTGTTCAAGCTTAAGGTCCACACTAGCTGCTAGACCTAAAATGACTCTGACAAAAGTTGTAAGGTCCCCAACCCTAGATAATTATGATTACCAGTAATTAAGTTGGTTTTACTCTAATTAATATGTAGTTAGGCTAATTGAGCCCAAGTCTCAAAAGATTTGGGTCATGGATAGGTAGTTGGATCGGGTTCGAACCTCATTAGGTAGTCCAAGGCCATTGTATTTTGTATTTTCATAGTTTTACATTATTTATGCATGATATTAGTTGCATTGGGTGAGTTTCATCTTGTGGAACGTCTTTTATGTTTGGCCCAATTTCATTTGGACTCATTCCGGCCCAACTAAGCCCAACTGACTCGATTTGGAAGTCCAAGAAACAATTAGGGCTTTCTTGTAAATTCTAGAAATTCCATTAAGCTTTAAAAACCCTAAACTCCAGCGATCCTCTCCTTCCTCCTTCCTCCCTCACGTTGCAGCTAGTTCCCCCTTCTTCTCTTTCTATTGTCTTCTTCCTCCTACAGCCTCCATTTCTGGGTGATTGAAGCTTGCATGCTAGAAGCTTGAGCTTCTTCCTTCATTCTCTTTGGTCTTCTTGCCCTTTTTCTTGAGATTAAGGCACTATCTTCCTCCCACTTGCTTGTAGAAGAGTTAGAGGTATGAAACCACATTTCTTTTGAGTTATTGAGTGCAATAAGGGTCAAGAGAACCCATCTATTGGCATGCATGCATCTCATTCTTGTTTTCCTTCATGCATGTGTTAGATTCTCCATTAGTGAAGCCTTATTCTCCGTCTAACCAAGGTGCAAATTGATTTGAGTAAAGCACCAAACTTAAGACAAGTATAAGGATACATTTTCTTTACATGCATGGCTTTATTCTTTGATTCTTGATGGATGTTGTGATTTTACCCTTTTATACAGCACAATGGAAATTCATGGATTTGATTTGTGTTTTGTGGTGATTTATGATAAATGAATGGATAATGGTCCTTTAGGGAACCCAAGAGTTTGGAATGAAAGCTTGTAGGTGGATTTATTACAAGTAGAATGGTGTATTGGAAGAGAGAAATCAGTGGAATATAAACCTCCCATAATAGAGTGCTTCAGGGCTGACCGGTCGGTTCTGAAGCCAGATCGGTTGACTGCCTCTTAAGGTAGTCCGACCAGTCGGCCACCCAGCCCGGCCGGTCTAATTTCCCTTCTGGGAGCGACCGATCGGTCGGACCATATCCTACCGGTCGGGTAAGCCTGACCTATAACTTTTAGAGAAGTGTTCCAAAACCAATTTCTATGCTTGATTATGGACTTTCTATAGTCTATGGGATAGCCTAATGATGGGTTACTCCCTTAAACCTTAGAAAGAGATTGAGAAATCCATCCACACATTACCATAGGCCGTAGGTTCAACCAAAGACCTTATAGGACCATAGAATTGGATCCTTGCTACCCCAAACTAGCCCAACGGTGATTAATATGGAGAAGGAGGAGTGTTGAGCTATCACTTTTTTCTTCTCGATTCTCCGGTTAGTTTTCAATGTTACGTCATGGGTGTTGGCATAAGGTGAGTGTCCTTTATATACATGAGGTAACACCGAGAATGGTAATACCGGGACACCGAATGTCTTATGAATACACCGTATTGAATGACCTTGGAAACTCAGATTATCTAGCATAGGATTGGCTAGTAACTCTCCTTGATGACCCCACAGTCTAATTGCATTCATATTGATAGTAACCTTGACCTCAAACATGTTAGTCCATATCAGTATACTTATTGATGAAAAGTATTCTACTTAATTGTGATTCTCCGATTGATATTTCCAACAAGATTGAATACACTTTTGTATGACTACAAACAGATCAGTACACGTTACACAAGGCATCAGATTATTTCCAATATGTTTAGGGTTGGCGCCACTTGGCTTATACCCCATTGGAGGTTCGAAGGGACCCCATGGGAGTATTCTATCAGTTGCCTACTACAGTAGTATCAGGAGAGTGAGTCGATGCTCTCACGGGTAGCTAGTTGGTCCTGGCCCGGCCGCTAGTGGTTTCCCAAGGATCAGTTTACTCTCTTTTAGAGAGGAGATAACGGATGTGGTTGCCATGTTGGTATGATATACTCCTTATTCATGATTCCCTATTCATGCTAACTCATATACATCAGTGCCTAGATTTTGATATTGATCTCTTTTAATCAGTATGTCATTGTAATTCCATTGATCTATCATGTTAAGCTCATGTATCCTTATCTTTGCTTAACCGTCGTGTTAACTATAATTATCATGGTGTTACAAGTGCAGAAGCCGAGGTCAATCCAGCATTCAGTGTGATTCCGGAGGGAACCCCAGCGTTACCTCGAGACGTAAACGAGTGGAACGAGGAAGACATCTTTTCGTGATTCTCCTCAACAGAGTGCAACAAGGATCATTTTGGGATTAGACTTAGGGTCGTCTTGGCATTGGATATATTTGTATCTTATTATGGACTTCCATATCTATGCTTGTAGTTAGACTTAAATAACAGACTTGACTATTTGATGAATTGAAAGCAATGCTTATGGATGCTTATGATATATATGCAGGTGAAATTTCGAGGTTTCCGCTTAAATGACTCATATTAATAATACATGTTTGTGGATTTTCCTCACACGTACCTATGGGATTACCCTTGTGACTGTTCGTACGTGTTTACTCACGGCACAAATTGTCACGGGTACGTGTGTCATTCTTCGGAACCCACCATTAATCCCCAATTCTCGGGTTCGGGGCGTGACGAAAGTCATCTTCATAACAGGAGAAAAAACATCACTGAAGTCGATACCCTTCATCTGCGCAAAGCCTTTTATCACTAACCGTACTTTGTGTTTCACCAGTTTTCCATTCTCATTCTTTTTCAGCTTGAACACCCATTTGTTTTTTAAAAAATTCCTATCATTAGGAAGTTGCACCAATTCATAAGTCTTGTGTTTTCTCCAAAGAACTTATCTCATCATTCATAGCCTTCATCCACTCATCTTTATCATCATGAGTCATTGCTTCCTGGAAGCTCCCTGGCTTCCCTTATCAGTAAGCAAAACATATTCAGATGTAGGATACATAGTTGATGGTTAAAACTCTCATGTATACCTCCTAGCTTGAGGTTCCGTAGTTTCTAACTTAGGAGACTGCAGCTCCCCCTGCTCAACACCTTCATCATCTAGCAACCCCTGTGCCTCATTACTATTCGGATTGCTTTGTCCACCTTCTCCACCTATAGTCTTCATCGGAGAAAGAGTCGGTGTGAGATCAACCACTCCATCGACTGTTTCAAAAGACTTTCAATCTTTTCAACATCTCCAAAAAACTAGTCTTCATGGGAAACCACATCCCTACTTTTGGTAATTCTTCTCTTCTCTGGATCCCATAACTTGTAGCCAAACTCATCTCCACGATAGCTAAGAAAGATGCAACTTACTGCCTTATCGTCCAACTTTGAACGATGCTCCTTTGGTATATGTGCAAACGCCTTACAGCCAAGCACCTTCAAGTGTGAATAGGAAGCAATTTTACCTATCCATCTTCTTTCTAGAAGATTAAAATTTAAAGAAACTAAGAAAGATCTGTTAATCAGATAACTCTCAGTCAGAACGGCTTCACTTCAGAATGACTTACGTAACCCTGCTAATCTCATCATACATCTCATTTTCTCAAGAATAGTGCAGTTCATTCTCTCTGCCACACCATTGTGCTATGGAGTACTAGGAATTGTCTTTTCCTATCGAATACCATGATTCAAGCAGTAGCTTCTAAACTGATTGGATGCGTACTCACCCCCATTATCTGTACGGAGACACTTCAAAAGTTTACTTGTTTCTCTTTCAACCATGATATGAAACTGTTAAAAGATCTAGAACACTTGATCCTTTGATTTCAATGCATGAATGCAGACTTTCCTGGATGCATCATCAAAAAACGTGATAAAGAACTTATTACCACCTGATGATTCTAACTTCATGGGACTACGAACATCAAAATATACCAGATCCAACATATTAGATTTCAATTTTGATGTCGAAGAGAAAACAACCCTATGTTGTTTGCCAAACAAACAAAAGGCACAAGGGTCAAAAGATGTACCTTTGGAGCAAGGAATTAAATCCTCATTTGCCAACATCTACAGGCCTTTCTCACTCATATGACCAAGTCTCTTATGTTACAGATTTAGAGAGGACTTGAACAGCATTCAACACATCTTTGCATAGTTTCACATATGTTTTGTAAAGCATATTACCTACTTTCCCTCTCACAATAACAAAAGACCCTCTGGTGAGCTTTCTTTTGCCATTTCCGAAGTAATTCTTATAACCTACACGATCCAATGTAGTTCTAGAAATCAGATTCAACCTCAAGATCAGGAACATGTAGCATATCTTTCAGCGTCATTGTACAACCAATAGCGGTTTTATTGCAGACATCATCGATACAAATAATCTTTGAATGACTCTTGTTGCCCATCTTCACAGTACCAAAGTCACTTGTATTGTACGTCGTGAACATCTCCATACAAGGAGTAACATGGTAAGATACTGCTGTATCAATAACCCACTCTACCTGATCATCTGCAACACTTAAACACTTGTCATTATTGCCGGTGAGCACCACTACTTTTTGTCCTAAAGTAGTTATAGTGTTATCACTGTCATTCTTCTTATCATTGTTGGATCCTTTCTGTGCTTTCAATGCAAAACAATTTTTTCTAATGTGGCCCATATTTCCATAGAAAATGCATTTCACAGACTTTTTCTCGATCTGTGATCCACCTTTAGACTTACCACGACCCCCCCTTTGGTCCTCTACTATTACTCTTTCCCCTGTTCTCAGTAGCAAAGGCCTGTGTTTTATCTGTTAATGTGGTTTTTCTTCTAGTTTCTTCATTCTGTAAACTACTGGTAATCTGACTCATGGACAACACACCATCTGGAGTGGAGTTACTCATGGAAACAACTAATGTCTCCCTTGTGTTCGACAAAGAATTGAAGCAACAAAGCTTACATTTCATCATCAAGGGCCATCTTCATTGTAGTTAACTGATTGACCACACTTTGGAACTCATTAATGTAATCTTCGATCTGACCAACATCCTTGAATTTCATGTTTTCAAGTTTTCTGATCAAAAAGGTTTTGTTCATTGCAGTCTTTTTGTCATCCCTTGCTTCTACCTTTTTCCAAAAGGTATTCGCATTGGTTTCATTAGACACGTGGTGAAATAAGCTGTTATCAACCCACTATTTGATGTGACCAATTGCCTTTCTATCCATCTTATTCTATTCTACATCATTCATATATTTTGGTCAGGCACTGTCTACCTCAATGGGATCATAGAAGTCTTTGTAATAGAGGATGTCCTCCATCTTCGGTTTCTAAATCAACCAATTGGAATGGTTGAGCTTAACCATGGTAGTGTTCACAGTGTTGTTTTTCATTTTAAGTAAATTAAGTAATAGAAAAAAAAACAAACAACTAACACTAACCTTAACTCCTGCGCAAAGCTGTGGATATCGTTACCACAAGCACACTAAAAGAAACGGATCTGAAATCCGACCCTGGATGGCTCTAATATCGCAGAAACAGTCTACTACGATCTGATTTATTAAACTCTCTTGTTGACCGTCAAATAGCCAATCTTCTTCCATAAATGTGTAGATCTGCTTGAAACTAGTCCATAGGTGCAAACAGATCTCCGATCGGACTTCAGATGATCAAGATATCGTAAAAACAAAATTCTGCCATCAATCCTAGTCAAACCTGCCTTTGACCGTACGATCCTGCAGGAGTATGCTGATGTCAAACACTGCTGCTGGTGCGCTAAACTGCTGACGGGTCGGACTAACCCAACTTGGAACCGACCCAACCTGCTTGTTTGCCTTGGGCTTTTACACCACGGGTAAGGTCTAAACGACCTAATCCGAACCCGACCTAAACTTGACTTGGGATAAATCCCAGGCTCCCTTCTCCCCTTTGCTTCTGGTTCTCTGCAACCAAAAGACCAAAACCGAGATGTTCCCTTTTTGTTCTTTGTTGATAATGGGGATGGAAACTGGTGACTAGTGGTGGTGGTGTGGTTGGCTTAGTGACGGCGCTCACTAACGACTGGCGGCCTCCACGGCTCCGACAATCTTTGCAGTGTGATGATGGGGGGCTGCAACGAACTTGAGAAATCCCTCTTTTTCTTAGGCGAAGTTTGGCACCAAAGAAGCCCAGCAGTAAATAGAGAACCCAAATCTCCTTTCTTCTTCAAAATTGTTGGCCTAATAAGATCACAACGTGATCTCTTTCTCCTTTGTTTCCCAAAATACAGATCCGAACCCTTCACAAGGATTCAACTTCGTCGATCTTCGTGCGCACAACCTCCAAGCCCTAGGAAACTTTAGCTAGGCTTTGATACCACTTGTTGTGGATATGACACCACCGTTGTATGCGTGTGTCCATGAGCAACCGAGATTAACAATCAACCACGCAAGAAGACAAAAGATTTACATGGTTCAACAAAGACGCTTACATCTACGAGAAACCAACTTCCACTAAGTTCTCCTCCAATTAATGAATCCACAACTTTGAAATCTCAGCATATGTCTAGGGCTACAGATTACATCATATATATAATCATCACTTCTTTTTTTCCAAAAAACTCTATTTTTAAAAAATGGAAAGTCCTAATCCTATTAAAAGACTATTGTTTAACAAACATGAAGTTCCTAATACAATTAAAGAAACTACCCAAGACACTGAACCCACTTTTGTCTGGACCCACTTGGCTAACCGGGCTTTCCCCCCGCCCCCCCCCCCCCCCCTCTCTCTCTCTTCGTCTTCCTCTCCTCTCCCTCTATCTTCCTCTCCTCTCCTCCCCTCATTCTGGATCGTCGTGCAGGCGAACCCCAGCGAGCAGACCGGCCTCTCGCAGAGCATCGTCAAGAGGATGAACCAGCGTCCGGACTGGGGATTGAAGGCTTACCACTGGATCCTACCAGTCGATTTGTGGAAAGCAAAGACGAAGAGGTATGGCAGAGATAGAGGGAGAGGAAGAGGAGGAATAGGGAGAGGAAGAGGGAGAGAGGGGGGGTGGGGGGGGGGGGTGTGGAGGGAGAACTCCCCTTCCGCCTACCGGACTTCGTTCCCGGCCAGAAGGAATGGGGAGGAGAGAGGAGGGAGGAAGGAGAGACATGGGTGGGGGTGGTAAGATGGAGATTTTAATTAAAAATTTTTTTTTCTCTCTTAGGTGTAGAGAGATCCTTTTTATGTTTATCCAGTAGCCCTCTCAAGAAAATAAATCTCATGTCGTCGGATATAGTACTATCCAACCTGCCTACGCTCGAACTCATCTCTACAGTACCATAATGTACATTACTAGATAGTTACATCGCGCACTACTCTACCATACTGTCTGGATTCAACGTACACGAACATATAATGAAAGAACTTTCAAATCCTTCTTAAAAGCAATTCATTACATTATCCTAATTTTCCCCTAGTAAGCTAAAGTGACAAGCATATACATTAATTATGAATTTTAGCATTGTATAATGAATAATTGGACATTAATAAGTTCTCTTTGTTTTTCATTTAATATGTGAAGATTGATGCATCTGTTGAATTTTAGCACTGTAACACTTACCAAATAGCATGAGATCGAGGCTTCTATTGGGCACAAACTCGTACACGAGAACACTTTCTAGACTGGTGAGGCTACAACCAAGTAACCGTACTAAGTTCTTGTGTTGGACTCGGCTTATCATGTTCACCTCGTCATAAACTTGCGAACCTTGACTAGTTGCATTCACAAATAGTCTCTTTATTGCAATCTCTCGTCCATCTGCAAGGGTCCCCTGTATCACGAATCCAAGATAAAATTACATAAAGAATTCAGGGATTTAAAATAATACTAATTTAGGAATTATATAAGCATTTGATGGTATTAATGATACTAACAAGAGGGGCCTGGGCTCAACCCAAACCATAATAAAAGAAAATTGCTATATTAACAATATAAAATAACAACAAAATATTTGAGATTTACAAATGTAAGAGAAATTAAAAAAATGCGAAAGTAAAAAAAGAAGATTAAATTTATAATATTTTATAGAAAAAACCTCTTAGATATTCATTGCATGAAAATGAACTTTATAGTTTTTACTGCACAAGAAAGGCCATCTATCCCATTTTAACTGTTTTTAGTGAGCGACATATCATTGCTTGCTTTATAAGTTGAGTAATAATATCGTCACTCCTTCTTCCTCACTCCAACCCCACTCCCCACAACTTCTCCATCATCTACAATACCTCCATCCTACAAAATTCATTTCTTTTTTTACTTTCTTACATCATCCATCTTCATCTGAACTTTGGATAAAACTCTTTCGACCTGTTTGCCAAGAGAAACATGAAGAATCAGAGATCCGTCACTACAAGAAGTGGCACTTTTGGCGACGTTTTTTAGCAACGCTTTTCTAAAATCATCGGTAAAAGTTTATAGTTGACGTTATTTACCGACGCCATTATTTTCGTCGGTGAAAACCCAGATATTACCGACGTTTTAAATAAAATGTCGGTAAAAGATGATCTTTACCGACGTTAAATTAAATTCGTCGGCAATGTATTATAAGTGAATTTTATAAAAAAAATAAAGAAAATAAATTATTACCGACGAAAATAAATTATTTTTGTCGGTAAAATTAATAATTTTTTATTTAATTTTCAAAAATGGAAAAAAATTTTACCGACGAAATTAATCGTCGGCGAAAATGATTTTTGCCAATGAAAAATTTAATACGTCGGTAAACTGCTTCAGTGTTTCATCTGCACTGAAAAATTTATATAATTTAGCGATGAATATAGTTTTGCCGACGAGTTCATTTCGTTGGTAAAAACTGCAAAAATTTTCACGCCCACTTCCCCCGCCTCCAATTTCTTCTCTCTCGCTGTTTATCTCTGCCCTCAACTTCACCCACCCCCAATCTCTTTTCTCTCTCTCTCTCGCTGTTTATCTCTGCTTTCATTTGAGCTCGCCAGTCGCCGATCTGATCTCTGCCCTCATCTGATCTCGCCGGTCTCTCTCTGCTCTCTGTCTCACCCTCTCTGATATCTCCCTCTCTCTCTTTCTCTCACTCTCTATGCTCTCTCCGATCTCTCTTGCTCTGCCGACCAAGAGCGAGGAAGGAAGAAAGAGAAATGAGCCCCCCCCCCCCCCCGCGGCTACTGATCCCAGCACTGGCGTCCCTCTCCCTCTCTCTTCTCTGTGCATCGCTCTCTCTCTCCCCTCTCCAATCGCCAACCACAGCGATCCTGTTACTGCACCATTGTTACTGCTTCTTTCTTTCTTTGGAAAGCACGGGGACGAATAGAACTGGAAGGAAGGTCTTCACCTCCACAAATCGGCCTTTTCTCTCTAGATATGCCAAAGTTTTTCATCGATTATGATCAGTTTGCCTTTTTTGTTTACTGCGCCCTTCTTTTTAATTCTAAGATGGTTCTGTTTTTGGTGAACTGGGTTTTGTATGTAAGGGTTGGATTTGTCTATTCACTGTTCATTCTTGCTTTGCTGGGATTGTTATTCCTTTAAGGGTTTGATGTTCATTGAAATAGGAAAGAAAGAGCAAGCGTAGTAACGAGCTTGAGGACGACCTTAATGGCCCCCTTTGTTCTTGAATGCTGAATGCTGCCCCTCTTCTCTCCGCGCATCTCCATCTCTCTCTCTCTCTCTGTGCAATCAATCATCCGATCCCAGCTGGCCTCTGCCTTTACTGCTGCGTCTGACTCTGCCGGCCAAGAGGAAGGAGAAATTAGGGAAGAAATATAAAGGAATTGATTCATCAGGCAATTAGTCCTCCGATCCCAGCTCTGACTCTGCCTCTGACTCTGCCGCAGCCTCCGATCCCAGCTCTATCTTTGCAATCAGTCCCCTCTCTACTCTCTCCCTCTTCCCTCTCTGCTCTCTCCCTCTCTCCTCTCTCCCTCTCTCCTCTGTGCGATTGGAGGCCCTCTCTATTTTTTTACCGACGTTAAAAAATCGTCGGTAAAGTTAAAACTAAAATTGAAAATAAATGAAATTATTTTGGCCGACGTTTTTTAACGTCGGTAAATGTTGAATTTATCGTCGGTAAAGGGTTTTTTTTGCCGACGAAATATTTTTATGTCGGTAAAACATTTTGCTGACCTTTTTATGTTGACGAAAATTTTTTCGTCAGTAAAAATATATACCAACGTTATTGTATCTTTTAGCGACGAAAATTTTCGTAGCTAAAAATGCTTATTCTTGTTGTGCGTCACTCATTAAGTTAAAATGGGTTAGAGGGCCTTTCTTGTGCAATTAAAACTATGAGGTCCTTTTTTCGTGCGACGGACATCTAATGGTTTTTTTTTAATCCTCTAAAAATTATAAAAAAAATATAGAAATAAAAGAATAAATAGAAATAATAATATAGATAAACCATCAAAACTTTTGGCATTTAAAGAGAGCAGAACCGCACTTACTCTTAGTGGTGAGTTATTTGATGGTGTTTTCATACATATACCATACTTCATATTCTTATGCAAAACCTATAGGCCGATGAACAGGTCGTTCTCTGTTTTTTTTTTTTTTCCTCCTCCCATTGTTACAGGGAAAAATTGAATTTCAACCTCCACCCATTCGTGGCGAGTAGAGTCAAAAGAAAAATGAATATGATTGTCCACCTTACAAAGGTTCTATTTATCTAACCATAAGAGATGTTGTGTATAAAATTAAAAGATTTTAGGATAAGAGATAAAGATTGATTAGTTTATGTAAAATTTAAAATTGAGTGAGAGTATTAATCCAAATTTAAAATTGTTATGCTAGGCCCAATCCAAATTATTGGTTGTTCCGGGTTTTAAGGGACATGATTTAGAATGAGAGAAATTTTAGAAATCTTACCTCCTAGTAATGTCATTCTAAGTGATTAATTTAGAGAAGATCTAGCAGTTTTAGGGCTTGAGCATTAACTTACTCTAGCGGTGTTAAAATATAAACTTTGAATTGGGTTGAAATTTAGTAGTAGAAAGCCCAAGCCCGTTCTGGTCCAAGTGAAAAACACTAAGAAATCTCTCACATAGAAACAAACATCTTAACCAACAAATATTTTTATTTTTTAAATATAATACAGTATGGCTCAAGTTTAAACTATTTTAGGTGGGCTAGGCTCAAGGTGGGCACTTATGGCCCAAGTTAGGCTTTCTTCAGACTTGGGTTTGTTGTTCAAAATTTTGGTTAAGCCTAGACATTACTTGGCCTCTCCTGGCCTGTTCTAGCCCCGCTCATGAACATCCGTGACCAATTTAGACTCTATTGTGATTTTAATAGAAGACCATGTGGACTTACAAATTGCCACTTGGATAGTGAGATTTAATGGCATGTGAAATGAGATAAAGGTAATTTGCCTAATTAATATGATGTATGAGAACCCCTCCTTTCAACTATATGTCATTCTTAAAGATTAAATATCATATAGATATTAATAGTAGATTATGATGAGATTGCATGCAATGGATTGCATTGAAAATTTTAAGGTATCATATTCTTTAATTAAGAAAGATTTAAATTGATTTTAAAAAGAGAGAAATAATGATAGGGATAAGGATTATCCCGATTTTTAGGAGATTAAATAGTAAAGAAAGAGATCTCAGGGGAGGAAAATGAAAAAGAATTTTAGGACTTTAATTGGAGTGTGCCACGTGTCGCTCTCTCATAAAGAAGAAGTGCCACATGTCGCTCTCCCATGAAAGAGGGTATTGTTATAATAATAATAATAATAATTATTATTATTATTATTAAAGAGTAGATAACTTGGAACAAAGGCTAGGGCCAAACACGAGTCATAACAAAAGAAAAATGCTATATTAATATTCTAAAATAACAACAAAAATATTGAAATTTACAAATGGAAGACAATTAAAAGAATGCAAATATTTAAAAGAAAGATTAAATTTATTAAAAAAATATAGTTGTTTAATAAAAATAAATAATTGTAGTTATAAAAACTTAATAAAGTCTAACTAAATGCATACCTTTGGATAAAGTGATTTGTGAAGCTTATGATCTCTATTAGATCGGACTAAAAATAAAAAAGATGACATCTGTAACTTTATCTAAAATCCGAATGCTCATGGAAAAAAGAATAAGTTTTTTGGAAAGAAAAGATTGTATACGGAGAATATTAGATTTTTAAAGTGGGCCCAATGTGTTCCTTCGATAAGTAATCCAATGAAATGCCACTCTTGGACGTTTGGAGAAATAATTCTTATTTAAAAAAATTAACATATCTTTTAAAATTTATTGAAGAAAGGCTTTTCAACAAAGGCCTTTGTCAACCAACAATAATGCTTTTCAACAAAGGCCATTGTTAACCAAGGAGAAAATAAAAAAACTTAATCAAATTTACATTTTTATTAAAAATAAAAATAAAAACATTTATTTTGCAAAAAGTTCATTTAAGCTTCGGCCAAAAAATAAACTAATTTGTTTATAAAACTTAGAATAAAATAATAAAGTAATCTAACTTTTAAACTGGGATAAAAGATATATAAAAAGCAAGTATGATGAAACTAATAATTAAAAATATTATTTTAATAAAAATTAAAAATAATTTTTAAAAAATCCTAAGTATTCATGGATGCATTGTTTGAGTCTATTATAAAAGCCACAAAAATTAAATGGAAAAAACCTCACCGCCCACTTAGGAAATAAATTAATGAACCAAATAAAGAAATAAGAAAAATTGCATTACAATGAGAGAAGGAAGAAAGCAAACTCCTCATGTTCTATGTCATTTGGCAACTCCTCACGTTCTATGTCATTAGACAAAGGGAATTATTCCCAAATTAAAAACAGAAACAACTAAGGAAAAATGGTGAACCAAAGTGCATTCTGATACATCGTTATCCACATTTTGAATTAATCAAGGAATTTATCTAAAGTCCCTAAAAACGAAATCGAGTCGTTGCGCTGATTTTTCCTTGATATTCTGATCGGTTAGGATTTCCATAAGGTACATAGGGCAACACAACAATCAAGTGCAACTTCACTAAAAGAGTCATGAGTATGTCCTTTCTTGATCATTTAGGGCATGTTTGGCTCTTATCTGTTTTAACATAATTCTTATTGAAACAAATCTTTTCGGAATAGACCTTTTCAATTGGGGGACTATTTGGTGTCTGACTTCAATTACAAAATGCAAAAATGCCATAATGGAAAAGATACATGAGAAAAGCTGTTTAATAGTAAAAATAATATATATAGATTTGTTATAAAGAAAAAGTAGCACATGTAAACTTATCATGCGATGAAAGTCATATGAGCAAACATGTTTTTCTAGAAGGCTAAACTGCGTGATTGCTTTCAAAAAGTTTTTGTATGTTGGCATCCATTGAGTTGTATTTTTTTTTTTTCTTTTAGATGGACTGTGTTTCATGTCATTAGAAGAGCTGAAGTGCATTACAAAAGAAATTTTATGAAGAAATTGAAGCCTGAGACAAAAGCACTACGCGCTCGAGCGGAGGATCGAGCGCTGTAGTGGACCTGATGATTTTCGCCAGGAAGAAGCATTGCCCACTCGAGCACTTGACAAACGAAAACCCACTGACCTGTTTTGAAATTATTTTCTATTTATGCCAAGATTAGTAAGTTGATTTCTGCAAAGAGTATCCTTGTTAGGCACGAATTGTAGGTTATTTAAAGAGTTTCTCTCTCAATCCTAAAAAAAAAAAAACATAGATCTCATTATTGTGAGTAAGGATTATACATTAGAGATCACTCTTCTTCTCTAGAGCATCTATTGGAGAGAAAAATGCTAAAACTCTGTTTTACAGCTTCTAGTCCTCTACATCTCTAATAGAAGATTATCTGAGGAGTCAAGCAAAAATTAGATCTGATGCATCAATGGTGAAAAGTGGTAGAGCGATTCTATGTAGAGATTTACAGTCCTTAGATTGCGAAAACTTGATAAAGTTGTAAGTATCTTGTAATTGCGAGATTCATAATGTTTAATTATTGATTCCTTTTGGACTCATAGGCTTTTTTTTCCCAATTGGGTTTCCAAGTAAAAATCATATCTTCTTGTGGTGGCTTATTGTTTGCACTACAATTATTTTTCATTGCATATTGTTTGTTTATTTGCAATCTAGAAAATTACATACTTTGAAACACCCCAAAAACTTTCAGATTTAGACATTTATATTTATTTGAAAATGTTACATTTTAGTTACTTTCTAAAAAGAGACAAAAGTAACAAAGTTGATTGCATCAATCCCAAATCGACTCAAGTACACATAGCATCTATTTAAAATAATTTTACGTCAAAATAGAAATAAGAATCTGACTGCTAAATAGCACCTAACTATAGCACCTCTTTTATTTTCGAAAGACTAAAATATTTCACCAAAATCACAAGAGGAATGGGATTTTTACCTTGTAAACCTCACCAAATCCACCCTGACCAAGTTTATTTGAGTCATTGAAGAAATTAGTTGCCTTCTCTAGGGTTGAGTACTTGAAATGCAGATTCCTTTCTGTTAGCAACGAGTCATTGTCCTTTCCTTTAAATCATGTGCATGCACGAGTCATTAAGTTTTTTTTTTTTTTGGTAAAGAGGAAATTTCAGTAAGTAAAGAACGATCTAAACAAAGCGATAAAGACAAAACCCCTAACGAACATAATAATAGAGTGTTTCAATCCAACAGTCACCCACACTCAAACTACGTGAATTTTTAGTAAAGTTGTGAGCAACCATGTCACAAGTCATAAATTTAATAAACCTATTGTTTACATAACTAAACTGCAAAATAAAATAAAAAATTTCCTTACCCTTAGTTTCTTTGTGAATTCGTTGGATAATGAGTCTTCCAATGCATAGCCCAAAGAAAATGGTGACCACCGAGTACATAAATAACCCGACACCGTATATAGAATATTCAATTACTCTGCTTGTGGAATCTGTAAAATGGAAATGATTAGAAGGTTTGTAACAAATAATTCAAATAGGGCATGTTTGCTTACTTGATAAATAAAATGTCTACGTTTTATCAAAAGAGTATTAAATAGGTGAAGGGTGAAGGGACTAAGGTGGAGATGTATAGATGCGACTACCATTTTTCCAGAGTTTAATTAGTTTACAAGTGTGATTACGGAAAATCATTTTCCACAAAGAGGAAAGACTTATTCAAAGAAATCTTATGAATCCTCCCGTTTTTAACATTTCAGTTTCTACCCCCTCGATAAAAAAGGAATTGGCTTGAAATCCTAGGAGTTTATTCAATTAGAAAAAGGGACCCTTAATGTAATTAGTTGACTTCAAGTTCAATGAGTGTTTAAAAACTTGGAAATAGGAGTTCACCAGGAACGGCATCAAGTTACTCGGATTGAGTCAGAGAGTCAAATCCAATACTGTTCAAATAATTTTTATTTGGCTTGGTTTTTTTTTTTAAATTTACATAGGAATCCATGTCCTAAGTGGTTAAAAATGACAGTTAAATATAAAGCTATGAGGTAAATATATAAAAATGACCATTGAATAACTTCACCTTTGATCAAAAGTGAATCGAGGGAAAAGATTAGAAATGAACCTTGACTATCATCTTGGTAATTCAAATCCATCAAACCCTATGAAAGTCAAAGTCCGATCTACTTACATTGTTACCTTATATCATTTTCTCTCACTTGACAACATTCACACTTCATCTCTTTAATAATAATTCAGTAGAACTCATATGATCATGAACTACTATATATTCTATGTCCATCGTTACAATTATAAGAAAATAAAAAGAGGAAAAAAATCCCTCCACCAAAGCATCGTAAAATTGTGGTGATAAACTCAAAATATTTGCAATGGCAGTGATATTGACTGCTCTCACAGGGCTCATGAAAAATGTTTTACATATGTGAAACGTATTGACTATGGAAATAAGACTTACTTTTATTGGATGTAACAGTGTCATTGGTGATTAATTCAAAGTTAATGAATTGAAAGTCGGAATATCGGATAAAGCAGCCGGTGTAGACGGCACGCCCCTCAGTCGCCGGCGAACAAGATGACACATCCTTTGCTGCATCACCAAGACACACAGAGCATGATTTATTGTCCAGTGTCTTCCAGCAGTTCGCCGATGCAATCAGTGTAATGTTGGTTGAACTTTCAAAGCCAAACCCATATCCCTCGTTCAATGGCGCCTGTTTGACCGATTTGTCCAACACTCGGCGCACCAATCCACTGAAAATAGGCTCATCAGAACCGTGGTGGAGCCCACATACCTTGTTATTTTCATGGAAAAAGTTTTTATCCCATTAGTTGAACATTATGGGAAAATCCTTCAAGACTCCTGCAAATGTTAGACGTTTAAAAGTTGTAAAGCAGATCCATTTTATATACACAGTAATGGATTATATTTATTTTGAGGAACAATTTGTACCTCAAATAGGTATTTTGGGCATTTTCCTGCTGTTGTTACCTAAGGATATGAGATGAAGGGTAAATGATTTAAGGTAGTGATATAGATAGAATTTTCAATTTCATATGTATTAAATTGCTAGTGTGATGGTGAGGTATTTATCTTCCATCTTCCCTTGACTCTATTTTCAAAAAAGAAAAGGTTATTTGATGCTTATTTTTCAAAATTCACATGTAATAATCAATTTTAATCACTTCTAGCATGAAATACCATGTATTTAATTCCTATGTGTTTGGACATAGATCAAACTTCTTGTTTTTCAATAGGTTTTAAGCAAAAAGACCCAGATTCAACAAGTTTTATGAAATGCTCATAATTCTTGTAGACACCAATTGAGATCCTCTATACAGGTAGATCCAGAATTTTAGTTTGAATGGTACAGATCCAAACGGCCAATTGTGCATTGTGAACAAATACATAATTTTTATGTGAGTTTTGGGGGTGGATGTGGAATTTTTGTCTAAATTTTTAAAGCAAAAATAGAATTTTCACTATGATTTTCAAAGCGGACCAAGATCTAACAGGTATATCTGCCTGCACATAAATTTATGTGAATTATTTAGTTCTTTTGAAAATATGACAAGTCACATAGTTTGTTAGGGCTTACTGGTTACTGCCCTAATAGAGGACTTCAAAATCTAATTACCAACAAATAGTAAATTAAAAATTCATATTCATTAGATGTTTTTGGCTATCGAGTTAATTATGTCGTAAAATATACAATCTGGATGTAAAAGGGCAAAGTCATTATTTTCACCTAAGCCAACAGCCATCGACCTAGCTTTTGTGGATACCTAATTCAGAAAACTTGCTATATCTCACCAAAAATATCTCCAGAAGGAGAGTTACCGTCATTGGATGCGTAATGGATAGTGGTCTATAAATGCGGAGACCCTGGCCACACCTAATGTCCAATAAGGCTGACCCATT
The DNA here is from genome assembly GCA_037013555.1 of Sextonia rubra. Taxonomy (NCBI): domain Eukaryota; kingdom Viridiplantae; phylum Streptophyta; class Magnoliopsida; order Laurales; family Lauraceae; genus Sextonia; species Sextonia rubra. Next base: position 6,771,703 of record JASUAD010000007.1, on the reverse strand, counting down.
GTTCAGCTTTTCAAAAAGCTCAAAAGGAAAAAGAAAACGAATTTAGGATCACATGACAATAATAAGGCACGTAACGATGGGAAGATAATATAAAGGCACACAATGAAAAACATGCATGCATGCAAAAATGCCTCACCGCTCTCTTATCTTCCTTTGTTGAGATCTCATGGAAGAAGCTGTAATTATCAGCTCTGATGAAACAACCTTCGAGGTAGACACGGCCGCCTATTGCCGGAAAGCACCCAAGCAGATGTTTCCCGATTGCGGCATGGCATGCAGAGCATTCGGCCGGGAAGAGATCCCCGAAGCACTGGGCCATGATGTAGGTCCCATCAGGCGGGTCCCCTGAATAGGCCATACCGAATCCTTCACGTTCCATCAACTGATCGACTCTGTCCATAGACGCCACAAAGTTCTTCAAGAAGGCGGTCAAGTTTTGTGGATGGGCCTCTCTACATGACCTTGTGATCAGATCCGTTGTTGGGTTGCCTGCTGATGGTCGGAACCATGACTGAAGAATGAGGAGGAAGATGATCAAGGAAATGGTCATGGAGAGAGAGAGAGAGAGAGATGGTTATGGTCAGTGAGGATGATGCGTCTGAAGAGTCTTGAAACGGATCCAAGGTTTTTGAGAGACATGCGGCTAACCAACCAGGTGCATCAGTGCATGGCATGTGTGGGTGCCCAGCTAATCGGACCAGATCGGACCCAATTGTTAAAAATTGGATTTGGGTCCTAATTTTGGGTATCAGTTTTAGGCAATTGAATTGGGCTTTGATTATATTTAGGTCTGGATATGAGTCCATATAGATTGAAATTGGTGGTCTTGAACCCCAAATGGTATCAAACTAATTTGTCTATTGTGAGTTCATTCAACAGTTGGATTTGATCATGCTTTTCAACATGATTCCTATTTTAACAATACATCTCATAGCCTTCTTATTGGCCGTTTACTAAATGATTTACATCCAAAGGCATCTTATATTTGGTAAAGTAATCACGCCCCACAATTGGGAGACACAGCATGCCATTGCCCCAAGGACAGAATTTAAATACCTTGTTTCCCAGGTCGTAGCTAGGCAGCCACTGGTCCCACTGAATAAGATTCTGAATTCTAATTATAGTAGAAGAATACGAATCTGAGTTAACGAACGAGAAAAGTCCAGCCACAAACACCTTATGCAAAGACAAAAAAGAGAAAAGTTTACCCTTTAGGTAAAGGGTGCGTTAGCGTTGGACATGTGGTGCACTTGATCGCACGCCCATGCATGAGTTTCACCTCTAGAATCCGAAGCAATTAAAGAATTATCTTCTATTTGGTATTTGGAAATCCTATTAGACTTGAAAATTAACATTTACTTCTTACTCAAATTACTAAAAAGAGGAAAAATCCTAATTAAGTTAAGAGTTCCATGATGAAATGGAATTATTACAAAAATCTATAAACATATAGGTCTATGGTAACTTGTTTCACTTCAAGATATTACTGTTAGGCTCTCTCATCACTCACACTTATTATAGAGAAGTAGAAGTGAGTTGTAAACCCCGCGCGTGAATCGCTTATTCTTTTCCACACTCAATGTATGATGGAGTCAAGTATGCATGTAATTTATATACTAGCAAATAGTGCCCGTGCTAAGCACGGGAAAGAAATTGATGATATTTGCAACCACTTGCTTTTCTTAAAATGGTTTCATCTTTAGCAACGGATGAAATATTAGTTAGATATGACATTTAGGAGTAGAAACAGTTCTATAAATCTCAAGTATAAATAATTGTGGTAAACATCAAATAGAAAAAAATATATATGTAAGAATTCAATGAATTTATAAAATGAGATTGATATGATAATCTTGACATATATAAAGAAATAAAGAAATCTATAGAGAAATAAAGACATCTGTAGGGGTCTCTTTTTCACTTTAATACAAAATTTAAAATGATCAAGTCTAATTCAATGTTGAGATATAAGTGATAACAAATGCTTTGACTCTACTGCGTAATCTATGTTTGTCAACCTTGTTACCGGACATGCTTGATGCGGGTCAATTTTTTTGTTTCTATTCAATTTAAAATAGAAAATGAAAGGCTCCCAGAGAACACTTTTGATCTTTCTGCCACTTTATCCTGCTCATTTTCTTGTATAGAAAGTATTGGTTAAGAATAGTAGAAAGTGTTATGTAATGTTCAAATGTAACTAAAGTTTATTTCACTCTGTACATATACTTACATCAGCTATAAATGAAGAAAGCTCATCTTTATTTATTTGTAAGAGTTGTACGACTTCACTGTCAAATAGGACAACATTTAAATTGTCCATATAGTCAGTTAATATAAGTCGCAGTATGTATCTGTACAAATATGCAATATTTTTAGTTACATGTGCTTCTTGTATCTTTTATTAAAAAAAATGTTATTCATATTTCTATTGTATAATTACCTTGGATAAGTCTCAATCAATGAATGGTTGCAACCTAAGCAGAAATTGGTGTCTTCGTTTCTTTGTACCTTCTTTCCACACTTTATACATGCTAAGTACCAGATTTTTTGATCGAGTTGCAATCTATAGATGGTTGCCTTTATCCCAAAACTGTGACACTCTATTAGCAGAAGATAAAAACTCTTGAGAATAGATAAATGTTATAGAATTATATTAATGAAGACATACACCTATGTATCATACCGATGTTTGTGAATCATGCATCAGTTTTTTCCACTTTGAAATTGTAGGTCTAATTTCGTTTGAATTTGTTATTGGTAACGCGGATTGAAGAACTCTATTGTCAGCATACCTTTCGATGTAAACATTTAAAACACAATCAAGGAAAATCCACAACATGAACAAGTTTAACTAAATAAAATTATAATGAAGAGAAGTTGATAAAATACCAAGTGCGAAGTTGCTTTGTCTCGTCAATGTCCGAGTCAAATATTAATTTTGTTGAATAAGATGACGATATGTAACAATTTTCTTTTTTTTATTTTATTAAAATGTTAGAAATAAGTAATGAATTAAATTTCAGTGGTAAACCCGAAAAATGAAACGAACTTACCATTAAATTCTCGAACCAACATTGAGGTTGCAATATTAATGACTTTTCCCACAGTTGTTGTGGCTGATAGTTGTCCTTTATAGAATGTTACGATGTCTCCCCATAACGTCATCACTACATTTCCCCCTCTTTTTTTTTATTTACTAAACATTAAGTGTCACAATTTTATTCCAACAAGGTTATTATAGGCTTATTTCAAAATTCAATTTATAGAAACATTGTGCATGCGTACCTAGAATCGATTATAGTGACATCCAATTTTTGAGCCACAGTATTATTCCTTTTCCGTATTGCAGAGACTCCAGTGATATTACTCACTATGCCAATCACATCTGCAAAAAAATACGAAAATCATAAAGTTATAGGATGTGATCTTTATTTTTTTTATCATTTATTTGCATTTTATTATATAGAGGTATGATATATTTTCTCTATAGAGGAAGTAATGATTGTTAGTAATGAATTGAAATTTATCTATCAAATGTCCGATATTATTTAGTAAGTATGGCAATTGATCAAAACTTTTAAAATGAAATCTGTCTAATGGTATGTCATTGCAATCTTCAATTATTTCTTTTACCCTTGAATCATACCTAAGGTATAACTGGTAGTCACTTGGCACGACTTTGTATGTCTTTGGAGCATCAACTACTTTCACTCGATCAATATAGTATGCTGTGCCTTCTCTGAAATTACTGTCGAATGATTTGATTTCATTATCCTGCAGCATTAACTGCATTTGATCGCTCTGCAAGCCAGTAAGATTCATATAAATTAACAAAGTGAATAGGTTTATTTAATCTATATATATTAGAATAAAATTTATTTTTCTAATCAAGAAGGTCACGTTTTCATCGATCAGTAATACCCTCAATAATTTCTTCTAGTTTGAAAACTTCTGCACTTCAAATTGTTGCTAAATTCGACAAATTTTACCCTTAATATTCCAATGGATGCTAAATGGATTTAGCCTCTCAAATGTTTGGTATTCTAATTGTTGCATTTTGTTATAAACTGTTCACATGAGGCATAACAAACATTATTATTATTAGTGCTTGGTATATTAAATATTAATTGCATATATAGAGGAATAGGAAATTAAAATATGAAAGTTAATAATAAATTTGCAATGTTATAGATAACAACCGTTCATTGATGAGAACTCTGTCAAGCACTTCTTTATAGACAACGTTTTTTTATATCCACCGGGTTCATTCCCTTTGTTTAATGATAGAATCTTTAAACCTGATCTTGAAGTGACTCTTGAAACTGCAACGTATAATTGTCCATGTGTGAAGACTTGCCTTGGAAGATATAAGCCAACATTTGATAAGGTTTGACCCTGACTTTTATTGATTGTTAATGAAAATGCAATACGTAAAGGAAATTGCCTCCTTTTAAATGTGAAAGGCCATCCCGTATCTGTTGGTGACATTACAATTCTTGGGATGTAAACTCTTTCACCTGTTCGGTTACCTGTTATGATTTCAGCTTCAATAACTCTTTGCCCAGTTTTCCTAACAATTAATCTTGTGCCATTGCATAAACCAATTGATTGATTGAGATTTTTCAAAAGTATTATTGGTACTCCTTCTTTTAACTCGAGAGTGTGGTTTGGAACTCCACTAAATTTCAATGTGTTAAGAAATTCAGTAGTTTATAAAGCACTTTGTTCCTCATCTTTGATATCGGCAATAGTATCCGCACTTAGGTGCACCTTTTTCTCTTTATCTAGTTTGTTCATAATGATTTCATTTACATAATCAACATTATCATTTGTTGGGGCGAGAATCGCACGTTCTTGAAGGTAAGTATATTCAACTCTTTGGTGGAAAAAACGCCTGTAAACATTTTGTATCAAACTCATCAAATCTTTATTTTCACCATTTTCTTTTTTTAAAACCAAATCTTCTGGTATCTTTACCCATTTATGTTCTTCATCATTAGAGAATGCATATGTATTAGCATTTCCATTACCAATATCCAAAACCCAATTTGCAAATTCAGCGTAATCATCATTTGTTGTGTGACCATTTGATGATTGTCGGAGGCGCATATTGATAATTAAGTTAAATACCTTGTAGTGCTGCCATACTTCTGCATTTATCAATGATGCATCAACAATTTGTTCTCTTATTCCCTTGTACACTACTGGTAAGATCTGTCTGAAATCGTCACCCAATACTATAGTTACACCTCCAAATAACTTATTCTCAGCATTTTCATCAATGAAACTTAATATATCTTTAAGAGTTCTGTTTAGGGCATCAAATGCATGTCTATGTGTCATTGGTGCCTCATCTCATATGATAAGATTAGTGTTTTGCAATAATTTTGCTAGATCTAAACGTTTATTAATTGAGCAGCATGAGTGCTCATGAGGTTGCAATGGTATTTTGAATCTAGAATGTGCAGTTTGTCCACCTGGTAATAGAAGTAATGCTATACCTGAAGATGCAACCGCCAAACAAATTTGACCTTCACAACATAACTTGCAAATTATTATTTTCCACAAATATGTCTTCCCTGAACCACCACTCCTGTTTATAAAATATAAGCCTCCAATTTTATTCATTGATGCTCCTACAATCTCATCGAATACAATCTTCTATTCTTCATTTAGAGAAGTATGCATTTCATTAAATTCATTCATTAAAGACTGACTATCATAAGACAATTCTTCTCTAAGCAATCTATTTGTAATAGAAGATGATATATTATCAGTGTTAAATGGTATTGTGAGAAACTTCAACAATGAGTGGCCATTTTTTGTTAAGATCGAGTCAATTTCAGCAAGAGCTAAACTTTGCAACTCATTTTTTGAAAGCTGTAACTGACTATCACCTGTCTCTCTTCTAGCTCTGTTTTGTATGTCATCAGAGAGTGATGGCCAATTTTTCTTCCACAGTTCATTCAGATCATTTATCTCACAGAACATATTGCGTAATTTATTCCCAGAGGCCCAGCCTGAAGCTTCCATTAAGGCACTATCCCATTCACCATCATCATCCAATAAGCCCAAAGCATCACACGACTCTTTGTATGTGTCATATGTTCTTCCATTTACAGTTCTCAATTCTTCATAGCTGGTAGGGCCTTTTACGATATGCAATAACATCTGTAAATAGTATCTTTCACCAGACAACGGATGTGCATAATAAAGCCTCCCTATTGATCTCCCTCTTTTTCGTTCTTTCCACATCTTAGCAGTCTCATCCCAAGTCCATTCTGATGGAAAATCAGCATATGTAAGTTTTCTAGCATTTTGATCCCTTTTATTTGCCTCGAACCATTCTGTAAACATAGTTCTTTGATTTAAAGGATTATTGACAATTGAGTGCAAATTGCTATCATCTCTAAAGATAACCATTTGTTGATTCTCTAAGTGGAACTGCAATCTCTCAACGGACGAATGTCTATCCTGTGTCTTAAAATCGAATATCCTCCAGCAAGTTTCAGGGGCTGAGATGTATCTACAATCTAAATATTGCTTGATTTCATCTACAACATGGTTTTCACTCTCTCCTGATGTATTTGGCCTCTGTGAATTGCTCTCGATCACCATTGTTGCCCGGTCTTCACCCTTGTGGATATATTTATACAAATACTTAACCACTCTAATACAGTTGCATATTTCAACATTGATATGTGCATTAAATTTTTTGAGAAGAGAGAGATTATAAGGAACTATCCATCGATTATCAATAGTCATATTGCCGATTTAAATGGTTTTCCATCATCTCTTCTTCTATAAGTTGGATACCCATCTTCATTGATCATCGTGCTTAGAGTAAAAGGTTTTGGGTAACACTTTGTGCACTTGCCATCAACCATACAAATACATCTTGGATTTAAATATCCGCATGGGCCATGTACCATACATCGTTTCACAGTATCATATGCTTCTAGTTCGATTTTAGGATCTGGTATTTCAGCACATATGATATCGTCAACATCATCAGGAGTCATAGGTTTATTTCTTTCATCCAATGAAAGAAGTATATGCGCATCTGGCAACCCCCTTTTTTGAAATTCAATTGTATCTAAATCTGCAATGACAATGAGTAAATATCAATCTTCATATTTTATCTTTCTGCATGCGTAAGTAAGTTGCTATTTATAAAGAGATTTGTATAGTTTGATCTATTGGTACCTGCAATGACTACACCGAAGTGCATTTTTTTTTCTGAGGTCATCAATTAGCTCTTTGAGTTTTAGCCTAGAGACTCTGGATACAATGTCTAGCTGATCTTCGACTCGTTGACCAGGAATGGTAGCAACTATATCCAATATTTCCTTTCAATATGGGTTACAGGTAAAAGTAATAAACAAATCTGGAGAGCCAACCCATCTACATATGGCCATTGCATACTGATATTGTTGAATCATATATCAAGGTCCACCAGTATAAGATGATGGTAATATGAATCTATGGCCAACTGAAGATGCATCATTATCGCCTTCACGTACTACATCTTGCAATTCGTGGTAAAGGTCTAAGCGTAGTTTTCTTTGATTATAGTATAACCATGTGAAGCGATTGTATTCAATGCAGGTGTACGCATCAACAATATATTGATGTAGTAATCTCCCTCCAAGTAACAATGTCTTTTAACTCTGAATTTCTTTATTGTAGTCTGAAGCAATAGTATTCTCTAATGGAGACATATATTTGTTTGGCTTTGGCATTTGAGACTTCTATGTTATGTGGGATATTTATTCTCCATCCGTCTTCTCCATAAGGAAATAACAGTGGATATTGTAGTGCCATATAGCTTGGATGTGTTTCTTTGATTCTCTGCAATTGTCCACCAATGGTACATAAGACTATATCACGATGAGACCCCTGAACTGTTTCTCATCCAACCAAGGGGGCTGCAATTCCATTTACAGTTGGTCGATTGAACTACCTTCCATCCGAAACTCTCGTTTCTAGAATTCTCATCGTCAGCTTTGGCGGAGGTGAAGCACCATATAAATCACGTACTCTTCAAAACACTTGAGCATATGGGTTAACTTGATCAAGCATCACTTGTAATTCTGTAAGTGTGTTGTTATCTATACCTCCACAGTTTCTTTGTTTATCCATATTGGATATTCTATTCTGGGACTCATGGTTTGTGTTATAGATATACAATTGACAAAATTTAGGCGGCTGCTCGTCTTAAGGAAACAATGATCCAATTAAGTGGTGGCATTGTCCATAAATTCGAAAGGTGTAAAGTCCTCCTCCTTCTCGTAAAAGTGCATAGTCTACATTTGCGCCCATTGACGCAAATGATAACATTGAGTTATAGGACCTTATTGATTTTTTGAAATTGGCACTATGTCTATCTCCATCACACCGGAGCAATTGATCTAATGGTGGTGGCGCATCAATTAATAGTGGCAATGTTATAAGCCCGTCTCTACAACATTGATAGAAAACATTATGTCTATTTCTTCTCCCATGCTTTGAACTTTCGTCTTTCCACATAATTGCTCCGCATCTTTGACATTCATCTGTAGGATGACCAAAATCATGTCATCTGCTGGAGGTACCTATTGATATTATAGTATATTATAAGCATTCTATTATTTGATCTCTTAAATCAATATAATGTTAAATAGAGAACATTTGATGCAAGTTTCAAGGGAGCATACTTGACACTTGTATAATAGGATGATTAGTTGTGTTATCCATGCTTGTAACAATGCCATCGTGGACTTATACATCTATTAGATTGTTGTCCAAGGCAATGTCATCATCCAAAAGCGACGATTCATCATAGAAATTTGATTGATGTATAATAGTGCCAATGTTATTGGTACCTATTAAGTTTTCAAAAGGATTAGAATGATAATGGTATTTTATGTCTTATATATTATTATGCTTGTGAGATCCTTTTTTTTTTTTTTTTTTGTTTTGATACATGTAAGTTGACATACTTGAACTATTTCCAACGTGGTGTATGGCTCCGATTCTACCAGTTGCAGTTAACCCATCGTAAACTTACACATCTATTAAATTGCAGCTCAGTAACGTTTCGCTACAGCCAATATCACCAACATTTGGCACGCTCGTCACATTGGTTAATTATACTCCCACTGCAGATTCAATGGATGTTGATTCATCTGCGCAATTTTATTTTTTGTCAATTTTTTTAAATACAATGAGTTTTTGTTAATAAATTCTTTTACTTATTTTTTTTATTTTTTTATTTATTAAAAGCTTACTTTCTTGCTCATGCATATCAGATATGTTGTGCAAACGCCGCCGTCTTTTGTTGCTTTCACTCATATTTGACTTGGTTACTTTGTGTGCGTGGCTTCCTTGGATATAGAATGAAAACAAAATCAAGTAAAAACTGTAATCTAAAGTTATATGTAGCAGTATTGTAATGACATAATTAACGATGAACACAGGGGGAATAAAAATTAAATTGTAGTCATTTAAATAATATTTGTCTAAAATTAGCTTGTATCATTCAAGGAATACAAATAATTTAAACTCATATCTTAGAGCTTATCATCAAATTTGATAGTGAAAAAATAGCATATGTAACTCTACTAAAGATTCAATATTTACATCTTACTAAGTTTACCATTGTAGTGACCATATAAGAAGACAAAAAATAATAAAGAAATATATAATTATATAAAGAGTACCAAAGGATGTATTCAATTTGATGATGTATTATACCTTCATAAGAAGTGAGCCAAACAATGGAGAATTAATCGACTTTGAGTTGAACCAAAGAATAGAACTATAGAACAATCACTTCTACTGAAAAAATAATAATCCTCAATCATGTTGCAACATACACTAATTTTCATTCATTCACCATGGACAACGCTAATAAAGGGATACATAAATTTTAGTGGTATTAAAGCAAAACAACCATATTATGATTCCATTTCTCCATTAGTTTTAACCCTGACAATTAGTTTGGTAAATACTTAAGCCATGTCAAGTGATGTGAATAAAGGTAAAATTAAAAACATTTGGCCCATTAGACCGGTTTAACTTCTGCTTTGCATCTAGAAAAGCTCCTGTATCTCCATTCTATGTCTACTTTTTTAATTGCTATTGCCTCACTGGCAAGGGAGTGGTGCTTCCAAAACAATACCATGGCTTGATCCCAGGTTCTCTCCATGAAATGGGTATTCCTTGCAACTGATCCATCAGTGGGTCAACCTTTGGTGTAACGTATTTGACAATAAAATCCTCAGTAGCTATATTTGATGCATGAGTTCTAAGTTCCATTCTCAAGAGTGAATGCTTTGACAACTCGATGTGATAAGAGCAAAACAACAGGCAGAGAAGATGGTAGAGTGCTTACTTAGCATGTAAGGCACGTGGATTTATACCCCATAGGTCCCTCTGTTTTTTTTTTTTTTTAGGTTTTTTTCTTTTTAATTCAGAATATATCTCCCATACTGTACAGTTCCTTTTAAGCAATGAACAGTCACCATTTAAAGAAAAGAAAAGAAGAGATAGGAAGAAAGAGCAAAACAGAGCGAATGCTTTGACAACTCTATGTGATAACAGAGCAAAACAACAGCAAAACAACAGGCAGAGCAGATGGTAGAGTGCTTACTTAGCATGTGAGGTACATGGATTTATACCCCACAGCTCCCCCGGTTTTTTTTTTAGGTTTATTTCTTTTTAATTCAGTATATATCTCCCATATTGCACAGTTCCTTTTAAGCAATGAATACAATCACCATTTAAAGAAAAGAAAAGAAGAGATAGATCTAACTGCGGTTAGGTTCAAGGAGCTGTTGGTTTGGATCTCCCTAAGTGAGATTTATGTTAATGACCCACCTGACAGCAAGATTGTGTTCAAGATCCCTGCCGGCTTGTCGAGGTCATTCCCCAACTCGGCGTTTGAGCTCGAAGACGATAAGAAGTATCAGGAGATGAGTGATGGTACAAACTTTGAATAATTGTTCTGCAAACTTAATTAGATCTATTTTGTGTTGTGTTTTCAGTATTTAGTTCTTTTGTTAAAGTAAGAAAAGATGTATCAATTGCTTTTTTGAGTCCATATATGTTCATGTGCATGTGTGTGTGAGAGAGATTAGTTGGATAGTTTTGTGATCCAACTTTCTATGTTAACCCAATTACAAGTCATCCTTTTTTTTGCTTAATCTGCTGACCGACATTTTCTTATAAGAAAATTTTAAAACATCTGCAATTTAGAAATATATCTGACATAAAATTTTACAAACTTGTGACTACAAACATCCCACATGTTTGACAGTGGATCGTGTCATGCTTCCACCTAATTGGACTTAAAAAAGGGGCAGGCCTTCCCTATGAATCTCACAATGCCACATGAGCCCCATTGGTTTAGTGGTGCTGGACACAATGTGCCTTTGGGCCAGTCTGTAGTGCTTCCCAATATATGTATGTGCTTGGCCTATGTCAGAAATAATGAGTATGCTAACCCAAATTTCATTTTTACTCCATCTAATGCTGGATTTCATTTTGTCAAAGTTCATTGTTGGATCCTTTGGGTATCCAGTGTATGAGAGGCCATTTTCATTGCGGCCTCTCCGCTCCCTCTCTTCCTTTTATCATCTCGTATCCATATATTTTTTGTGTTGTGGTTTATTTGACACAAACTTAAATATAAATGCAGCAAAGGGTAGATTTTATAAGTTGGGAGTGATCTATAGTTTTTTGGGTTTTTTTCAAATTTGCAATTAATTGTTCATTCCTAATGAAGTTACCATTCAAATAATAACAATACTAATCTTGTAATTAATTTTGCTGGTACTTGTTGCCTTTTCTTATGCAGAAAAAAGGCATTTCACACTGCAAGCCTGACTGTGAATGGGTACAATGTGATAAATGTCGTAAGTGGAGGAAATTGAGCAAATGTTTTGACAGCAAAAACTTGCTGGAACATTTTTTTTTTTTATATCTGACCACCACCATTCCCAGAATCCCAACTTGATCGCCAACACCAACTCTTCCAACATCAAAATAAAAGAAAGAACATGAAAGCCCAGACAATTAAACAAACCGAGATGCCTTAAAACACCCTGGGTTTTGCAAAAATTGTTATCACTGAATAGAACTATTTAGTATAATATAACATAACTACATATGTGAAGTGGAGTGACTGTTTGAGAATTTCAAAAGTCATCACTTGTGAAGAAGTTACCACGAAGGTAATTTACTAATGGAGAGGCAATTATTTGAGTTGTGCTGTGTGGGTTCTCTCCTCTCCAAAACTTCTATGCCAAGGGACAATAAGATAACTCTTTTGCAAAGCAAATCCAAAAAGAAGATGAAACTGCATGACAATTAGAAACCAAAATCATTAAAAGATACGTTTTCGAAACCCGACATCCGTTTTGGGAATTTCATTACTTTCACGATTTGTATCCAGACAAGAAATGGAAAGTGATTCATCGCATGTATCTAGTGGCTTCTCTGTAGCAGATCACCAAATAGTTCCTTCTCTATTTCAAGATCTTGTAGTTTGTCTAGAATTGGATACAAAATGAAGTGTTTTTTGCATAGAAATCGCTGAAGATATAAAAATCTTCTGGATCTGAGAAGATTTATTAAAAATAGAATTGAGAAGAATCTCTTGTTGAGATTCCCGGCATGTGTCACTAAATGCAGAGATGAATGCGAATTTGATTTCGTTTGAATGAGAAACTAAAAAATTTTAATAAATCAGAATCTCAAATCTGAACTCAATCTGTACTTGCACATGAACGGGGGGGGGAGGGGGGTGGAGGTGACCATCCTTAGTCAAGCACCCAAACCCCCTACTCTCCAATTATTACTAGCCTCGTTCTGACCAAATTGAATCCAACATGAGGGGGGTGGGAGAGAGAGAGAGAGAGAGAGGTGACCATTAAATCAAGGTTACAGTTGTTAGATGGGCCTGATTCTTTGCAGGTCCATCATCCATGAAGGCGGCTTCCCACTGCCCCTTAGAAACCATGATTATCATCCAACCAGTGGGTCTCATAGGCTGTCCCACATGGCCCCCTTAGCAAATCATTGCTCTTAAAAATGTAGCCATCAAAATTGCTGCACACCTACACAATTTATTTCTAAATCAATTAGTTAGTAGTTCCCATTAAAACCACGGGCACTTTCCCACTTACCCAACCATATATCAACCTCATTTTGCAGTTGCTACTCCACCCCACACTTGAGTTGTTCAAGGTAAAAGGCCACAAGAAGATTTGATCTGTTTTATGATGTGTTTTCAGTATTTAGTTCTTTTGTTAAAGTAAGAAAAGAACATCATCATTTGAAGATGAAATTTAGTCAGATATGCCAATCAAGTTTCTCTTTATATATTGATGAAGAATATATCTAGTCATTGTGTCTCAAGTGCAAGTTCGACCGGAACCCCTCCCAAATGACGGTTTAAAAAAAAAAAAAAACTCAATTGAAACTATGTAGAACCCTTTTACTATCTCATTTGCAATAACTGCATATTGGCAAACACCTCTTGCACATTGATTTGATACAATCTTGGGTAAAAAATATCAGCAAAAGAAAACCAGCAAACGTGAACACCAATAATTGCAACAGAATTGGTGTCCAAAACTGTTGCCAGGAAGCTTTGAATTGGAGTTGAGTATAGCCCTTTGGAGATTCTGATGAAGGGGTGATTTCTGAACAGCAAATTGTTTAGAGGCAACGATAGGGCAGAGTTTGTTGGAGATTATGATGAAGAGAGTGACTTGAGGAGAGAGCAGCAACATTGTATGTTTTTTTAAGCACAAGTTTTTTTCGGTTTCTGAATTGCACACAATAATGGCAGACCACTATGAATTAACTTTGACTCTCTCCCACGTTGTTATTCCAGAATCAATTGCAATCAAACCGTTTTTACAAAATCAATTCCATTTATAATGTATGCGTTTCTGACCCTTAATGTAGTAGAAGTCCGTCCTTCTTCTCTTTGCCCCCTCTCCTCTGTGAGTTGTTTGAGTGTTAGATGAGAAGCAGGTTCCTGGGCCAAAGAAGAAATGCTTTCGCTTTATATCTTTGCCAGCATTTGTTTCCAATACCGAAGAAAAGAAAGGTGGGCATTAAAGTTTGACTACGCATTTGACTATGCATTAATTTGTTCCGCATCCCTCCCCATTTCATGATGGGCAGGTTTGTGCATCTAGAATAAATGGAAAAGCAACGCATGGGGCACTTGTAGTCATTTTCAAGAAGTGAAACAAAAAAGTTTTTGAGTTTAAATTCAAACTTCAGCTTATACACTGAAAGGTATCAAGTTATGTCATCTGAAAGGGTTTTGATTTTAATGAATTCGAATATTTAATAGATGGGCCTCTATACAGTGATATACGAACTCAAAATTTCCTTTTAGTCAAAGGAGGATGTATTGTTCTCTCTACGTCTCCCGTTATCTTTTGTCCAAATCCTTTTGTTTTTACCCAAAAGCATAAACTCCCATCGGCATAAACACCCAGAACCATTATCGGAGCTTTGATCATGAGATATCTCCATCAGCATTTTAAAAAAAAATGCAAAAGCAGTGAGGGAAAAAGAAATCATAAATGGGCCCAGATCTCAGCCAAGAGGAATTGATAAGTTTTATTGAAACGGTTTCATTATTTAGTTGATATTAATAAGTTCTCAACAGTTATTAATTTTCAATAGTTATGGGTTCCAATTGCTGAAATAAGTTTTCAACAGTTATGGGATAATAGTCAAGCTTCCAACAAGTCAAAATCAATTGAATCCAATTGCCTGATCTGAGCAATTGGATTCAACCAGCTTAAAATATTATAATTGTATTATTTAGATCTAATCCGTTAAAATTAATTCTGTGATTACAGTAAATCAAACAGTTGGTATCAAAGCCATAGGTTCCTTTGGATTGCAGATTTTGAGTAATCAAATATTGTTAATCACATAAGTTTTTTTTTTCCTGCATATTTGATAAAGTATCTGTGACTCTCATATAATTATGTGTGGTGCACATTATGTCACGATGGGTCGAGCCAGACTTTCACTGGGCATCACATGATCGTTGCCACTCGTGCCTAGTTGATATGATGGTAATTGTCACAGTGGTTCGCAGTCCAGTGTGCCTCGTCATACACAAGAAATAATTGGGTTATACTCAAGGGCTTGGTTAAGAGGTTTGTCCTCTCTCTAGGACTTATCCACTTTATTATATATATATATATAGTTGAAATAACCTTTTTCAGCACACAAGTAGATTGAGTTGCACTTTTTTCTGCAAACCTCAATTGAAGCACATGAGGCACCATATGACGCGGAGAGATAACCAATGTAACCCCTTCGTACGGGTCTTGGAATCACACCTAAGGGTAGGAATGGGCTCAGTTTGTTAAGGTTTTATTTTTTCTGTTTTTTGTGGGGACACGGCCTGTCATTTGTCTTGACCAATTAAGGCCTCATACCCATTACTTTATTTATACCTTAGGCATATATAAAGGTGTAACTCATATATCATTATAAAATCGATCCAAGCCATCACAAAACTAATCTGGTATAAAAAATAAAAAAAAAGTGTTACCATCAGGCTGATGTCAGCAATAAGGACATATCAATTGTTTGAACCGTCGAAACAGTAAATTGACCTTTATAGATACTGTTGTGAATATGACATTCACCGTTATGCGCATTCACGGAATCACAAGATCAACACGAACAAGCCACACAAGAAGAGACACCGAGATTTACGTGGTTCGGCAACCATGCCTACGTCCACGGAATTAATCACTTCAACTCCTTAGCTTTTAGGGTTACACAACATATCAATATATAGATCCCGTTTTCTTGGCCACCAAGAAAACTCATACAAAATGTCTAAAATACCCCTAACCCTGAGTCTCGGTTCTGGCTAACCCAGACGACCGATCCGGCTAAACCGGAATACAAGACATAACCCAACAATCTCCACCTTGGCTTGGATTCCGCAAATCCTCAGCGCCACCTTGAGATACCCGGGAATGTCTTCGTCCTCCCGTACCTCGCTGAAAGGTACGCCTCCGCACCCGCTACGATCGAGCGCGGTTCCTGCAACCCCTTAGCTAGGGGTGCACCCACATTCTTATCAATGTGGAGTGACGATCAAGTCCAAGCGTGGCTTGAACTTCTCCTTCATCGACTTACCAAACACCATCTGAGTTTTCCGAAGTGATCCAGTCCTTCTGTTGCCATCCTTGCTAGCATCCTTGCAACACGATGACTTCTCACCTTCATCTGGAAAAGCAAAAGTAACCCTCCTTTCAACTGCACTTTTCTTTGGACCCGCAGTATTGAGGATCTGCTGCACTTTGCCTTTAACCTGGTGTTCCTGCAGTTTCGGTTCTCTGTTAATGGCCTTCTTGGAAATGTCTGTTGCACCATCTTCCAATTTTCCACCTAACTCCACCTCAACTGATTTTTCCCTTTTCCTTGCAACTGCTCCACCTGTAACTGTACTTCCTACTAACCTGTAGAGACCGTTGACCAAGTCACCCTTCATGACGACCATTGCTCCATTGACCACCTTCATAACTCCACCTGCTACAATACACTTGCAGCCCTTGGAATCTAAGGCCCCCAAAGAAATAACATTTCTTCGTAAATCCGGAACATGCAGGACATTCGTCAAAGTCCGTATCATCCCATCAAACATCTTGACTTTCACTGTTCCAACTCCAATGCTCTTGCATTCCGCATTGTTTGCCATGAAAACAGATTTACCCTCACAAGATGTATAGGTGTCAAACAGATCTCTACTATAGCACATATGACAATTACATCCAGAATCTAAAATCCAGGAACTTTCAGTGTGATCCATACCTTTGATGTTCGAGGCAGACTCGACCAAACATACAGTCTCGCAGTCATCTGAACTTTTTGTCACACTCGCACTATCTGAGTCAGATTCTGCTTCCTTCTCCAAGTCCTTTTTCCGCTTTGGACAGTCTTTCTTGATATGGCCTTCTTTATCACAGTAATAGCAGGTGATGACTTTGCCTTTGCCCTTCGACTTTGAGCGATTTTGATCTCCTGATCCTTTATTCCTCGATTTAGATCTCCCCCTTCTTCGGTTTGAACCAGATGCGACATTAATGCTTTCTCCATTAGATTTTTCACTGTCACCTTTCATAATCTCACTGGAGAGAAGAGCTGCAGTAACATCATCCATGCTCAAAGTATCTTTCCCGTACAGCAGTGTTGTCACCAAGTGCTCGTACGACTTGGGCAATGAAGACAAAAACAATAATGCTTTGTCTTCTTCCTCGAGCTTGACCTCAATGCTCAATAGTTGTACCAGAAGCTTATTGAATTCATTGAGATGCTTCGACAACCGTGATCCTTCTGCCATCTTCAGAGAATACAACTGTTTCTTCAAAAACAGTTTATTTGTCAAGGACTTAGACATGTATAGGCTCTCTAACTTCTGCCATAATTCCAGAGCAGTGTTGATACCCATGACGTTGTAGAGAATATCATCGTGGAGGGTAAGACGAATTGCACTCACAGCCCTTTCGTCTAAATCCTCCCAATCATCACTGGACATCTTTTCAGGCTTCTTCGAATTACCATCTAAAGCCTTCTTCAGACCCTTCTGAATCAAGACATCCTTCATCCTCCGTTGCCAAAGACTGAAATTGTTCAACCCGGTGAACATCTCAATCTTATACTCATTGCTTGAAGTCATTGTGTATCCCAATTTGTGTCTCCTGAATTGCTCCTTGTTTTTCTGCCTGTCAAATAGTCAACCTCCTCTATTTGTCTCGTAGATCTCGTCACCACGAGCACACTGGAAAAAACGGATCTAAAATCCGACTCCGGATGGCTTAGATATCGCAGAAACAATTTTCTGCGCTCCGATTAGTCAACCATCCCTGTTGACTATCAAACTGCCAATCTTCTTCCACAGACGCGTAGATCTCCTCGAAACGAGCTCACAGAACAAAACAGGGCGCGAATCTGAGTCCGGATGACCCCGAAATTCGCAAAACAATTCTGGCCGTCGATCTGGTCAAATCTGATCTTTGACCGGATCTGCTGACGTCAGCGTTCTGCTGGCGGGCTGGACCGGCTGCAAACGGGTCGGGTCAAACTGAACAGAACCCGACCTGGAATCGTGCGGGCTGGGTTGTCTGCAGAACCGGGTCCGGGTCCGACCTGACCCGGAACCAAACTTCTCTGCTGCGCTGGGCTTCACGTCAACCAGGTCAGGTCAACCTGGCCTGACCCGAAACGGAACCCACCTTGCTGCCTGGGCTACTCTTCTCCGCGGGTCGGTCAACCTGACCCGGCCCCGACCCAACCGACCCAGTTAACTGGGTCGTCTTCAACAAGTCAGTCGCTGGGCGCTGCAACCGATTGCAGCGACCGACGGTGCTGCTGTGGCTGCGGCTTCCCTGGTCCGGCGACTGCAGCGCGGGACCGGCGACGGCGCGGCGACGGGGGGCCTGCCGGCGACCTCTGGCAGCGGCGACCGGTAAGTCCGATTTTTTTTTTTTCTCTCCGCAGTGACTATTCTTCTCCGGCGTCCAACTGCAGCAAACGAACCCTCTTACTCAGATCCGAGAAATCCGGTGCTACTCCGACGAAGATCGCAGCAACTGGAATTCTCACTTCTTCGTCTTCCCTGTTCCTCTGTTGCGGCAAACAGGGAACCCGTGTGGCCCAGCAGGCCCAGCAGAGATCGATCACACGCACAATCGCCGCGATCCGTCAATCGCAAAATCCAAGCGATCTCCACCTCGCTCTGATACCACTTGTTGTGAATATGACATTCACCGTTGTGCGCATTCACGGAATCACAAGATCAACACGAACAAGCCACACAAGAAGAGACACCGAGATTTACGTGGTTCGGCAACCATGCCTACGTCCACGGAATTAATCACTTCAACTCCTTAGCTTTTAGGGTTACACAACATATCAATATATAGATCCCGTTTTCTTGGCCACCAAGAAAACTCATACAAAATGTCTAAAATACCCCTAACCCTGAGTCTCGGTTCTGGCTAACCCAGACGACCGATCCGGCTAAACCGGAATACAAGACATAACCCAACAGATACAACCAAACTCAGATTTTCAATCTGTTTTTTTCCTATGAACTCATGAAAGTCAGATATATTAGATTAACGATATAGATCGTCCATCCAGAGATTTCAGATTTTATGGCATATTAATTACTGCATGTTTAACTCATTAAAATTTAATTTCGAATTTAATTTTACTAATTTCTGTTGATCATGAGTTAAGAAAAGTTCATAGGTGAATGTATATATACATCTATGCTTAATTTGAAAGATTTTATGGATGGATTAAAGAATACCTTAATTGTAATGTATTAATTAAGAAAAATTAGGCTTGCAATTAAGTTAAATAAAAGTTATTTGGATAATTAATCGCATGTAAGAACACCTAAATATTGGATTAATTATCTGAATAATTTAAATGAGTCAATTAATATCGGTTTGGATTTTTGCTCAATGAAGCCCAACTTAAAACTTCACTGGGCAATTAGGAGATGTTTTGTGATGGACTCATTCGATCATTAAGGGTGCGATCATATTTTCTCGTTAGTAAAATTTACAATTTGTTCAATTTGGATTTTGCCAAATTAACCCAAGATTATGATATATTATGCATTTTGTGTTAAATGATCACTATATTTTGTGAAATTTAATTGCACCAAATTGCATTTCAAATGTAGATTGAAGATTTACTCAAAAGCTCAATTATCTCTTGACCACTTGAAACGGGATGAGATATGCTTAATATGTATGGCATGAGCTACTTGATTTATGCCTAAAGGTGTAGTCAACTTATCCACGATATATGTCATTAACCATAGTCTCATTATTAAGGATTGTAATAAATTAACATGTCAGATTCACCCAAAGGTAATTCATGACGATGTACTTATTACTCGCCAATTTAATTTATTATATGTTTAAATTTAAATTGAATTATTGTTTTGCATGTTAAGTTAAAAGCTTATATTTTGTGATGTATTTATTTTCAATTATATTGCCATCTTGACTAGGATCCATCCCAATTCTAAATGAATCAAACTATACTAATTGGAAAGATATGCTGTCTTTTGTATTAAGTTATTTAGAATTGGACATAACCATAGAAGAATCTAAACTTCATGTGCCTACTGAATCGAGTTTTACAGCTGAAAAGGCAGAATATGAAAAATGGATAAGATCCAATAAAGTAAGCTTGAAAATCATCACCAATTCAATATCAAAAAGTATATCAAGGGTCCATTGATGTTAAAGATTATGCAAAGGACTGCCTCGAAACTGTTAAGATACAATTTGAGGTGATTGATAAAGCACTTGAATTCTGACTGATGTCTTAGTTGACTAATATTAAGTATGATGGAGTCAAAGGCATTAGAGAACACGTGTCCAACATTGAGCTAAGCTTAGAGAAGTTAATATGAGTGTTTCATATGGGTATTTATTCAATTCATCTTAGATTCCCTGCCGCCGGCCTTTGGACCATTCAAAGTAGTGCACAATCAGAACTCATAGCCGTGGACAATTTGTGAATTGGTTACAAAATGTGATTAAGTGGAAAGGAGGCTTAAAGCTGAAGGACAGATTACAGTTAATTATATCTCCAGTGGAAAAGCTAAGAAAAGGCATGAGCTTATATATAAAGACAATGTGCATAAGGTGAAAGCAAAACCAAAAACGATGGAAAGGAAAAAGATCTCATAGAAATGTTTCTTTTGCGGTAAAAATGGCCACTTCAAACAGAAATGTCTGAAAAGAAAGAATTGGTTTGAAAAGAAAGGTAATAACAATCAATTATCATTTATATGTTTCAAATCCGATTTAGTAAATGTTCCATTAAATACCTGGTGTGCTGACTCTGGTGCAACAATTCACGTTTCTAATTATGTGCAGGGATTCCTTACAAGCTAAAATCCAATTGATGGCCAAAAAACCATCATGATGGGGAATCAACAAAAATCAAAAGTCGATGCGATAGGGACTTACCAAATTGTGCTGGACACTGGATTCCAACTGGATTTCCATGATATCTTAATGTTCTGTCCATTTCTAGAAATTTAGTTTCTATTTTAAAATTAGATTAGTATGGTTATGCATTTAATTTTGACAATGGATTTATGAATGCTTATAGAAATGGTATTTGAATTGGTAGCGAATCTTTATGTAATGGTTTATATAAATTAAAGTTTAATTCAGTTTTTTCACAAACACTATGTACCTAGCATATTAATTAAAGCATGAATGTGGGCTTAAAAAGAAGACTAATAAAAAAACTCATCTAAAATGTTTCATAAACACTTAGGACAAATCTCGAAAGAGAGAATGGAGAGATTGGTGGAAGATAAGTTATTATCAAACTTAGATTTCACTGATTTCAGTGTCTGTGTTGATTGTATCAAAGGCAAACAAATAAGGACAATAAAGAAAACTGCTACAAAAATTTCAAAACTTCTCGAATTAATTCAAACAGACATCTGTAAAAAATTGTATGTTCCTTGTTTTACTGGAGAAAAGTATTTTATCACCTTTATTGATGACTACTCACGGTATAGATATATCTATCTCATTAAAGAAAGATCTAAAACTTTGAATGTCCTTAAAAATACACAAGGCAAAGGTAAAGAGATAACTAGACAGAAAATTAAAGTCGCGAAACCAAATCAAGGTGTTGAATACTATGGCTCATTTAATGAATCGGGCCATAACTCAGGGCCATTCACTAGATTCCTAGAAGAAAAATGCATTGTTGCTCAATACATAGTGCCTGGAATCCCTCAGCAGAATGAGATTACTAAAAAGAGAAATAGAACCCTTATGAATATGGTTAGGAGCATGGTGAGTAACACCAATTTATCTGATTCAACATAAAGAGAAGCATTGAAGATAGCTATTTATATTTTGAATTGTGTTCCTACTAAAGGGTTCCCTAAAATCACATTTGAGCTATGGTCCGATAAGAAACCCAGTTTAAATCATTTTACAATCTGGGGTTGTC
The DNA here is from genome assembly GCA_037013555.1 of Sextonia rubra. Taxonomy (NCBI): domain Eukaryota; kingdom Viridiplantae; phylum Streptophyta; class Magnoliopsida; order Laurales; family Lauraceae; genus Sextonia; species Sextonia rubra. The sequence goes on along the minus strand of JASUAD010000007.1, from coordinate 6,749,656 downwards.
CATCTGAACTGAGAGTCTTCAATCCACATGAAAAAAAAAAAATTAGACCCAAGAACAGTTAGCAGTTTTTTCACGATTATCCGCAAAGGTCTAAAGGGTATAGATTTTACTGTCCAAACTATAGTATCAAGACTATATAATCCAATAATGCTAAATTCTTAAAGGATCATGAAAACAGTGAGAGTTGTCATACTAGAAATCATACTTTTAATGAAATCAGGGAACAAAGTGTTGCCTAATATAAATGATGGTGTTGAAATTCCTCTCGATTTTGCTTATAAAGATTATTTAGAGGATGAGCAACCCATTAACATACAGATACTCTCAGAACAGGTTTTCATAAATGATTTAATAATAAATGGTGTACAATAGAATGCTGATGCAATAGATCTGGAAAAATTGAGAAGGTCTACTCAAAAAAAGGCCTGCAATCTCATATGATTATGTTGTGTATCTTAACGAAGCATATATTAGAATGACGAAAGATCCAATGATATTCAAAGAAAGTATAAATGGTGAAAATTCTAATAAACGATTAAATACAATGAAAGATGAAATTAAATCCATAGCTAATAATGAAGTTTTGGAGCTCATCGAATTACCTATAAGGTCCAAGGTCTTTGGCTGTAAATGGGTCTTTAAGACCAACAGGGACTCTAAGGGGAAAATCAAACGATTTAAAGCCCAACTTGTGGCTAAGGATTTCATTCAAAGAGAACATATCAATTACAATGAAACCTACTCACTAATATCAAAGAAGGATTCATTCAGAATAATTATGGCACTTATAGCACACTATAATTTAGAGTTACATAAAATGGATGTCAAAACTACTTTTTTAAATGAGAATTTAAAAGAGGAAGTTTACGTGGTCCAACTTGAAGGGTTTATTGAACAAGGGAAAAAAAGGTTAGTATGCAAATTAAAGAGGTTAATATGTGGACTTAAACAAGCTTCCAAACAATGGTATTTAAAGCTCAATCAAATTATCACATCTTTTAGTTTTACCAAAAATATTGTAAACTATTAGCTATATTTTAAAATTAGTGATATTAGTCCTATATATTGATGACATCTTATTAGCCACTAACAACCTTAGAATGATTCGTGAAACCAAGGATAATCTTGAGGCAAACTTTGATATGAAAGATTTAGACGAAGCATTATTCGTAATAGGAATTGAGATATATCGAGACTGATCTTGATGATTAATTGGGTTGTCTCAAGAAGCCTATATCAAAACAATCTTTAAGAGGTTTAATATAAAAGGCTATAAACCACAAAATGCTCCTCTAATCAAATGAGGCAAATTTAGCAAAGATCAATGTCCAAAGAATAAAATAGAAAAGAAGCAAATGGAAAAGTGTCCTTATGAAATAGTTGTCGGCAATCTCATGTCTACTTAGACAAGTATAAGACCAGACATAAGTATGGTAATGGGAATGCTTAGCAGATACCAAAGTAATCCTTGCACGTTTTACTAGCAAACGGCAAAGAAAGTATTCTGATACTTAAACGGTGCTTAAAAATATAGGCTCACATGTAAAAGATCCAATCATTTGGAGGTGATTGGATATTCAGACTTAGATTTTGTAGGTGTTATGATACTAGGAAATCTACTTCAACATATGTTTTCCTACTAGCCGACGGAGCAATTTCGTGGAGGAATGTAAAGCAAAGTTTAACCACTCCATCTACATTTCATGCACAATACGTGGCTTGCTTTGAAGCTACGGGTCATGCTTTGTAGATGCATAATTTCATCTCAGTATTTCGGATTACGGATTGTGTCTCAAAGCATTTATAATTTACTATGACAATTATGCAACAATGCATTTTACCAATAATGGTAAGTGTTCCAGCAACTTAAAGTATCTAAAAGTTAAATATCTTATACTTAAAGAACAAGTACGAAATAGTTTAGTGTCTATTTTTTAAGCTTCGGAAAATCTCATGATAGCTGATCCATTAATGAAGGCATTAGCACCTAAAGCCTATAAGGAACATGTTATAAATATGGGTCTACAGGATTTTCCTAATTAGGATTATTTTCTATTATATTGACACTATTAAAGAGATTATTAAAATTTCAAGTTTTATATTTCGTAATTCTTATCTCTTCTATTACTTGTACATGTGATTATTGTGGAAAAAAGTAGGAATGTAAAGTTATGACATTAAAGTATCTACCAAAATTAAGAATGTCATGTCAAGAATCCTAATTTTACCCTCATTAAAGGCTTGGTTAAGCAAAGATGTCTTTATAATAATCATGAAAGGGAATGTGTCATTAAAGATGTGTAACCGCTATGCTTCACATTGACAAATTTGTTTAATCACAGACTAAAGATTTAAATCAAAGTTTGAGTGGGAGGTGTTTTATCGGTGCATTGGTCAAAGTTGATTTTTCAAGCTTTTAAAATTGAGTCATTTTTTTCAAAATAAAGTATTTTTTAAATAAATAAATTGAGGATGTGGTTTGCATTCAATTGACCTAAGTGGGAGAATGTTAGTGTTGGATGTATGGTCCACTTGACTGCACGCCCATACATGAGTCCCACCTCTGGAGTCCAAAGCAGTTAAACACTCCTCTTCTATTTAATATTTGGAAATCCTATTGAACTTGGAAACTAACAGTTATTTCCTACTCAAATTACTAATAAGAGGGATAATCCTAATCAAGTTAAGAGTTCCATGATTAGAAGGGAATTATCACAGAGATCTATAAATATATGGGTTTAGGATAATTTGCTTCACTTCAAGAGATTATTGCTAAGCTCTCTCATCACTTGCACTTATTATAGAGAAGTAGAAGTGATTTGTAAAGCCCTCCTGCGAATAACTTGTTCTTTTCCACACTTCAACATACGATAAAGCCAGGTATGCGTGTAATTTATATATGTTATTATTCAGATTTGATCCGATAAAGTTGATCATGTGATTATGGTAAATCAAATAGGGTGTACAAATCATATAACTTATGGTATTCAATGGACTTGATTTTTACTAGACAATCATACAATGTGGGCAAGTGTACATCACTACATCCACAAAAAGCAGTTGCACGAACTTTTCCCCTTTATGCAGAGAAAGAGGAAAAAAAATTTTCAACCCCTCATGGGAGAAGATTTTCAATGGAATCACATGAAATTTAGATTATCTTTGAAAATTTCTTCATGGAAAAGTGTTTTTACCCAAACTCAAAACAACTGGTAGTATGAAATCTTGGTTTTACAGAAAATGCCAAGTCCTACCAACCTCGGTTTGCTTGAATTGTCAAAAACTTAGCAAAGAAGAACAATTACAAAAAGATTAAGGATAAAACAGAGTAATCAAACTCATTACTAAATTGATATTGATCAAATAAAACAATCATAACTAGCTCTCCATCTACTAAGGAAAATAAATAATAGCATTTTGAACAAGATTTAAAATGAAACCAACAACTTTTTAAAATCACATTAACTTGGCAAAAGACATTGTCTTTCAATGTTACCAAATAAAAGCCCTTTTTTTATTTTTGGTAATCCAGCTAAGGGGTTGGATTCCCTGAGAGACTTGCATATATGAGGTAATAAGAATTCACACATGCAAGGATGATTAGCTCGTGCATGCTAGGTAATAAAGACTTGCACATGTAAGAGAGGGGCCTAGTGAGGTTCGAAACCTGGTTGCCTCCGAAATAAAAAAATAGCCACACTAAATACAAAATTTACTGTAGCACAAAAAACATGTTCTACTTTCAATTCTTTTTCCCAATATATATATAAGCGCTACCCAATGCCATGGCATTTTTTTAAGAAAAATGCCCCTCCTGATTGGAGCCCACCGAGATGCATGATAATCATGGAAAATCATTAAATGTGAAGACCCATATGAGACTACCTACATGCAAAATCTTGAGTCCATAATATAATCATAACTTTTTGATCTATGGCCCTAAAACTTAATGGTTTAGAATCATTATTTTGTCATGATTTTAATCCAACGGTGAAGAAAACTTGGATGAGTATCAAACTTAAATTTATGACCATTAATGGGGGATACCGTGTATAAAAAGATTAGATTGAATCAACATACGCCCCATGACCAAAAAGAAAAGGGCAAAAAAAAGGTTTTTTTTTAAAGTAGGGTTCTCGTTAGAATTCCTATCAAAGAGTCTCTAAATATATAATGCCTATGGTCTAGACTAGACTCAATCATTCCTATTAAAGATTCTCTAAATTTTTTATGCCTATGGTCTTGTACATACACAAGGGCTTCTTTGTTCAAACTGAGTCTTGTTAAAGGTTTGATTGTAACTTGAATTAGTCCAAAATGGAGATATTCATATGTTTGTTGTATTTGTTATGGAGAGATTAAAGGTAGATTTTGGATATTACCCATTATTAATTTTGTAACACCCCATCTCACATCGCTTAAGAATAAAATATGAGTGTAGGTATATAATGAACCATGTAAGTTACTACTAGTAATTGGGATTAAGCATTTTGGGCCACGTGACAGGCTTACCAAGTTACTGGGCCAGTGGACTACTGGGGTGAGACGCTACAAATGACATCAAAGACTACCACCAGCTGGAAATTTGGGACTCCTAATCCCAGTAGAAAAGCCCTTGAGGCAAAATCAGGACATAGCCAAGAGTGCATGAGCCTGTGAACCTTGAGGTAGATTGTCACACTCCATTCCACATCGCTTAGAAATGAAATATGAGTCCAGTATATAATGAACCATGTAAGCTACTACTGGTAACTTGGGCTGAAGCATTATGGACCATGTGATAGGCTCACCAAGTTACTGGGCCAATGGGATACTTGGGTCTTTACAAATTCAGTTCTTGCTAGCGTTTTCACCAAGTTATATATTTGAAGGTTAGGCTAGGCTTATAGATTTCTCTTTTATTTACTTTAGAAATAGATAGCATCTTCTTGTTGTTGGCCTTGATCATTGAGTCTTAGATTACCATTCTCATCTCTTTTTATTGCAAGTTTTATTGCATTTCATTTTCCTTTAGTGAAGTATTTTCCCACCATCCTTTAAGTTGGCCAAAAAATCCAATAGTAATTGCCTTAAGAGCTAGAGTTGAGTATTACTAGGGAATTAAGAAGCAAATTTTATAACTCTCCGTATCAAAAAATTCGCACCATTTTGTTTATTTTATAACCAAGAAACTTAATTTCTACCTAGAATAGTTTCACTTTCTATTTAGATAGGACCAAGCCGGTTTTTAGATTTTTTTTTTTCAGTTTTTAAATGCTTCCAGTGCTCACTTATTGTTTTTGAAAAGATAAGAATGTCATCTATATAAACAATGGTAAAGGTATGATAAGGATTGAAAATATTATTCATTATTCTTTGAAATTCTAAAGGAGCATTTTTTAATCCAAAGGGCATGACGGTCCATTCATAATGCCCAAAAGAAACTATGAAAGCAGTCTTGTATCTATCCTTTGGCGTAATTTGAATTTTCTAAAATCCAAATTGATTAAATTAGTTTTATTTAGAACTAGATATCGTATTGATTTTAGAACTTAATTTAGTGGTTTGTAGTTAATAACCAGGCACAGTGCCCCTCATTCTTGTTCAGGAGCATTATTAATTACATTAAAGGCATGCGCCATTGAGAGTGGAATTTCTGAATCAGTTTCTTTGGAAGGAGATTGTTTATCTTTTTTGTTGCAAAATTCAAGGAGCTTAGCGTTCATTTGAGATGGTCGAGCTTTTGTAGTGATATTCTTTTCGTCGAAGTTGTCAATATATATGGAAGAGACATGGTATGTTGTTTCCTATACCAAAAGGGAAAAGGAAGATACGAACAACATTCCTATTTGAATGATTTTTGGAATTTAAGCAATTCTTGTTAGACTTCAGGCTTTTGAATTTATTCTTCGATAGGTAAAGTCTGGATTTCTTCTTTTAAATTGAGAATATGAGTCTTTTTATGAGAGATCTGATTTTGTAATAAATTGATTTTTTGAAAAGATGGTGCTTCAACAAAATCAATGGTTAATTCTTTATTATAATAAGGCCCGAAGAATTAACATGAAAAGGTTGAGCTTTGATTAGAAAGCGATTTCCCACAATAGTCTTATTAGTTAATCCTTTTCCAAAAATGAAGTTGGATTTTATACATTTTCCATTTTTGCAAGATGTTATACATTTTCCATTTTTGCAAGATTTTATACATTTTCCATTTTTGCAAACATGGGCATCAGTTAGTTTGTATTTGATATCCATTCTCTGGTTAGCAGTTGCTAATCCGATGCGATGATTTGTTTGTTGAAAATATTTTGCAAGAACTAATCCTTTGCGAATTACATTAACATATATACCATTGTCTAGTAGGCGGAGGACTTTTGTATAGAAGTCTTTCACCTTTATAGTGATATTGGTATGCCATTTTTTAGATTGAATTTGTCACAACCCGAGCCCAGGAGTTCGAAGGTTAGCAAAAGTCAAACCCGTGACACACGTACTCCCGTGCCTGTACACGTAGACCTGGTCTAAATGCACACGACAAGGGAAGGTTCACACGTGCCAAACATATACGCGGAAGCTGTAGATATCATAACATCACACTAAACAATACAGGAACAGAGTATGAAAACAAAACTAACAATGAAAACAAAACTAACATATATAGAAACGTTTTACAAAATGAAGCAAAATAAAATGGACAATTCATGATTGGATTCAATCATGACAAAGCTCAAAATGAGGAAGACTCAGATCCAATTATGTCCATGGCGCTCTCCGATGGAGGGACTACATCCACTCCTCTAATCCAGAAGGGACCTCGGGGGTCATGCTAGAAGTCTGGTTGACCGACGAGGGGTCGACCTAGGTATTTGGGCCTGTAACACTAAAGACAACTCGTGAATACGACGATTCAGCAAAGTATAAGCAATAATAAGTTAACACATGTTGTATCGAATAGATTAAGGAGCATGATGTAAATCATAGCATGTCAAATTCGTATACTATGCAGTTATGCAACAATTAAAGCATGCCATTGAAATCAAGGAATACATGTCATGTACTTAATTAGTTGGCTACTACATTGTCATATGCTCCCAAATTAGGGATCTTATATCCGTGCTGAGAATACCATTAACCGGGCCTGGGTACAAATGGGTCTCTGGTTCCTGGGGTCCGGATTCCCCAAGACATTACCTTACTGCAGCAAGGCCATGTAACTACACCAAATTCACCCTGTCGAGATCCTAAGGCTGAGGCTAAGTAGTGCCTGACCATACAGAGTCAATCATGAAAACCCTGAGTAGATCGTGACAAGTATATCAAGCGTACATATTCAAGAACATATCTTATACGTGCAAGTTAAATCACATAAGTGCATACTCAAGGTATTGGAAACATAGTAAGATTTTCAACCATTTGCTATTACATGAGACTATCTATCAATCATGCTAAGAAGTTGAGATCAATGATCGTAATACAACATGTCATGCAAGCGAATATGCTCATGTCGAATCAAGTTTATTTACTATCCAACCCTAATCTAATTATCCAGTGTTTCTAATCGTGCATGATGATGTAGTTTTAAGTCCTCAGATGCACCGTTGCCTAGTGTTGCATTGCATTAGCGAGTGCACCAAAGTTCCTTAAACCAACACCCATGGGGAGGTGCTCAACGACTGGATAACAAACATGAATGGTTCGCAGCCCTCGAGATCATTCACATATGTTTTCATAATCCATTTGGCAAGTTCATGTGGTTCACCTTCTATTTTAAAGGTCCTATAAGTCCCATTCCTTTTCTAACTCTCTTCTTGTTCATGTCTTCTGGCTCAGTCATAGATGCCCTTACGACTTAGCCGAAGGCATCTTACGGCTTAGCCGTAGGAGCCTTCACCTCTTAGCCGTGGCTGGGCTGTAGAAGAGTTGCTGATTTGCATACTCTCAGTTATTTTCAGATACACCCTGTATTAATCTACGGCTGGGGTTACGGTGGGGCTTACGGCGTAGCCGTAGTGGTTTCCACGGCTCAGCCGCAGCACATTTTACGGCTTAGCCATGCATGCGTGGGTCGAATTCTGAATCAATTACAAAAAACCTGTAACGACATACAATGGGCAAAAATCTCAACAGAGAAAAGGAGAATGAGCTCAAATTGGGCTGTAAGCCTACTGTGCATATAAAATCATGAGAATTATCCACAATCATGCATATACCAACATGGGTTCATACATGTGATGCTTATACTTGCCTCAATTGAATTCTAACACACCAATTGTTATCCTTGGGCTCAATTCCAACGTCCAAACACAACTCACAGCTATCATGCATAAGAAAGAGAGAGAGAGAAAAACTCATGAGCATAGTCATGGAAATGAGAGGAAGAAGATGAGGGAGATGGAAGAGACCTTGAACTCACCTCAATCTAACGCCAAGGAATGAAAGAGGCACAATTCCCTCTTCTTAGCTTGATCGAGAAAGAGAAGAATCGAAAGAGGGAGAGATGGAGACTCCACCGTGAGTAGTGTGAGAGAAAAGAAGAGAATGAAAAAAGAAAGTCGGTGGAGGTTATCTTAAATAAGATAAGATTAAAGGCAAAATTGCAAGAAAGTCCAAAACACACAACTATTTAAAGTTCGAGTCAAATCCGGGTCCAATGAAACCATACGACATCTTTTGCAAACGATGTAGTTACGGAAGTTAACGAGCTCAATGAAAGACACGTGTTGACGCCAATATGATGCAAAAAAGACAACGTCTTATAAAAGCTAAAATTACAAAAAAGGATTTAGTCTACCCAATCTAGGTCAAACTCAACTCAACTACCTATCCATAACCTGCAACGACACCAAAACAAAAGCAAAATACAATTAACAACGAAAACAACATTAATTAGTCACTAAACTGGGTCAAGCTAGGTCGTAGTGTTACAGAGTTTTTGTTAGTGAATTTTTAAAAACCTTCGAGCTCTTTATGAAATTCAAGTTCGTCTTTGTTTTTTTCAATTTGTTTGTCAATTTTTGACCTAATTGAAGGATTTCAACTCATCTCTTTAGCTCTTGAAATTCTTCTAATTTTTCTTTTAATTGTTGAATTTCTTACTTTTGATTGTTAATTTCTTGATATAGATCTTGAACGGTGACCTTGGAGGGAGATTGCTGTGATTTTAATCTAGCAATAACTTCTTTTACTGTAAAAGGTTTACTACTAAAAGGTTTATTACTAAGTTTTTACTTTCTTTTCCTTTTGTGTATTGTTGATTTTTCTTAAGTACTTATTTTTAGTTATTCATCTCTAATGTTGTAACAATCCGCTCCGCTCCATCAAGGTATTGTCCGCTTTAGACTTTCCAGGAGGTCACCCATCCTGAAATTGCTATGACTCAAGCACACTTAACTTTGAAGTTTTTATGAAAGTCCTCACGGTTTTGTCCCCAAAAGGCGCCTCCTCATTTTGAGAAAGTATAGTTCCACCGAACTGATTATACAGAGCGGGCAGAGGACACTGTCTTGCCCTCAGAGTACGAGGCGGGGATTTTGTCCTTGCATAGACTCGAACCCTGGTCTTACCCGAGGCACAGCCGGGATCTTAACCAGTTGAGCTACCAAGCGCTCCTCGATAGTTTAGAACAGATTATTACTTATATTCTTTCATTCAAATGTACTTTGGGACTGGGTCGTTACAAATGTCTTCAAGCATTTCTAACATTATTTCTTCATATGCAATTAAGACACTTAAAGAAAGGGATGTAGAGCCAAATTCATAATTAGTTTCACTATCAGGAATACAACATGGACAATCTTCAGATGACTCAGATTGATCAGAATTTTCTGCAGAATGAGGGAAGGAGGAATCTCCAATTAAAAGCATCTTAATTTCTTCCTTGATCTTCTTTTTTGGACATTTACTGGCATAATATCATTTTTCTTTATAGTTGTAACATTCAACAAATTGATCAGGCTTCTTGGAAGAAGATGATTGCCTTACAAACTATAATACTCCAACCCTACTTAAGCATGCTTAGTAACTAATTCAGTAATTTTTTTTGCTAATTACCATCGAATTAGGTTGGATTTGATTTGTTTTCTCTTTGTGGTTTATGTTTAAGTCATGGATAGGTAGTTGGGTTGAGTTTAGCCTTAACTAGATAGTGAAAGCCCTTTTTCATGAGTTTACATTATTCATGCATCATATTGACATCATCACATTCGTTTCATTGAGCTCGTCAACTTTCGTACTTAACTCGAATATGTCCGAGTTCATTTGTGTTAATTAAACCTTCATTTGACTTGAACTATAATTACCTTAAGAAATAGGGACTTCGTTATAAACACCAAAAAATATTCTGTATATATATAAAGAATCAACTATTCCTGATCGATAAGTTCTTTCTCTCTGATACTCTTTTTACCCTAATACACTTATGTTTCTTTCCTCTATCACAATTTTCTCCTCAAATCAAGAGACTTAATGTCCATGTATATTTGACGACTTCTATTAGCATCTCCAATATTTTATACTCTACTAACAAGTCGGGAAGTGAAGAATTCAAGCTTTATTCTCTTTCAATCGATCTCTTGAGGTAAGACCTTCTTCTTCTCCATAAGATTTTGGTTTAAGCAGTAAAGAACACTTCTCATGTATAATCATCTCTTTCTCATCCTCGCATGCATATTAGTTTAGGTTTAAAATTTAGGGTGTCGTCTCAAGTTGAGCCGAAAGTAAGAATAGTTACTTGAATTCTAAATCAAGGCAAGTATAAGTAAATTTTAGTTTAATACATGCTGGTATGTGATGACTCTTATATGTTACTCACTCATTGTTGACCCATAAAAAATTATAAATATTGCAGCAAAGACATTACAAGCAAATTCCAAACCAAGGATGCATAAACTTTGGGATTGTGGAATGGCAAGTCAAGTATTACATTCAGATGTTCAGAGTTTGTGTAATCCATTCAGAAGACTTTAGATGAGCTCAGAATATAGCATTTCAAACTTCAGAGTTACTAGACTTCGTTTCGTCACTCAACTCACCAAATACCAAATTCAGGGTTCATTGACTCAAAAAACTAGGGGTCATTGAACACACTCAAGGTTCTGGATCACCAAAGTGGATGAAAGTCACATGGCAACTCTAAGGCATGCTTGGGTATGATGTTTCAAAGTTTCAAAGCATTTGGGCTTAATCTCAGCTCAAACCAAGTTTCAGTGACTATTTGCCAGCTCCTTGAGGGTCACTGTGGAAATTGACACTGCTATATATTAAAACAAGGTCAAACTCAGGGGAATGGCTCGAAATGCATCCAAAGATTATCCTTCAAAATTTCAGAGCATTTGGACATCATTTGGATCCAAACTCAGCCCAAATGGTTATATACTATGCTCAGTTGGGTCACTGTGCAAAGTGACACCTCATGAAGATCAAATCAGCTAAAACTTTTGAAGCAAGCTCAAATTATGCTCAAGGGGGGTTCTGCAAAATTTCAAGTCAAACGGACATCAATTGACCCAAAATCTATAAATATATCAACTTTGGGTCAGTGACCCCCAAGCCATGGGGTCACTGACCAAAGTCCTGCTTCCTGACCCCCAAAATTGATGAAAATTGGGCACACAGCTTTAGTCATTCTCCAAAGACGTTATGCAAATTTTTAAGTCAAACGGATTTCGTCTTATCCCACTTCCACTGCATGTCTGCTCAAAAGTCAATAACCCCCGAGCCATGGAGGTCACTTATCAAAATCCTACTTCCAAGAGGGCAAAGCCGATGGAATTCAGAATAGAGATTCAAAATATGTTCAAAGTTAGTTCCCCAAAGTTTCAAGTCAATTGAACACCGCTCAGGTAGAAAACAAGCTTACTACCCACAGAGTGAAGCGAATAGTGACTTAGAACATGCAATAACTGAGTCACTGCCCTAAATCCTACTTCTACAAATTCAAATTGTATAAAATTTGGATGGGCATACCAAGATATCCCTGACATCAGTCCCTCCATGTTTCAAGTCAAACCGAGGTTATTTAGCCTCAAAAAATAGAAACAAGGCTCATTTTCCTAAAAAGTCAATCAGGGGGTTGACCAACTTCAGATGGTCAAAATAACCTGAAACTTCTATGAGACACTTAAAATAGTATTAAGAGGCATCCCTCCAAATTTTGTGAAGATTGGACATCGTTCATGCCCAACCAGGCGAAAACAGATTACATATGCAAAAGTAAAAAAATGGGCCTTAGGAGTGATCACGGCTACGGTCACTGAGAGAGTTGGCCAACTTCAGAAGGTCAAAATGGGATGAAACTTCTATGACACACTTAAAATAGTGTTAAGAAACAACCCTTCAAGTTTCCTGAAGATTGGACATCGTTCGGGCCCCAAACAAGCCAAAACGTGTCTCATATGCAAAAGTCCAAAAACGGGCCTTGAGAGTGACTGCGGCTACGGTCAATGAGGAAGTTGACCAACTTTAGAAGGTCAAAACGTGATGAAACTTTTATAACACTCAAAATAATGTCAAGAAGCATCCTTACAAGTTTCATGAAAATTAGACATCGTTCGGGCCCCAAACTAGCGAAAACGAGTTACATATGTAAAAATCCAAAAATAGGCGTTGGGGTGACTGTGGCTGCAGTCACTAACACCTATGGAGCAGTTCCTGCCACTTTTGGCGGTTCCCTCCACTTCAGTTCGAACCTTTTTTTTTTATTTATGAAAGATACTCAATAAATTAAGGAAAAGCCAACTCTGAGTCAGCAAGTACATATTGTTTAATCAAAGCTGGTGTAGAATACCACCAGACCATCATATCATCTGCAAACTTGGCATGTCTAGCAAGTTTGTGAGCAACAAAATTCCCCTCTCATCCCACATGGCACACTTTATATTTGTTAAAGTGACTCAATAGGGCTTTAATCTCTGCAAACACAGGTCCCTGATTAGATAAATTGAATGCGGAAGAGTTCAAAGCCTCCACTGTCCAAATGAAATCCACTTCAAGAATAACAGCATTCACCCCAATATGAACGATCATCTATAGACCTCGCAGGGCTGCTATGGCTTCAATGTCCTCCACACCCTCTACCGCATTCTCGATTTTGCTCATCGCCATGATCACGTTCCCTAAACTATCTCGAAGGACTGCACCTACACCTGCCTTCCTCACCTTATGAAAGATTGCTCCATCTACATTTAGCTTAACCATACCCATAGATGGAGGCACCCATCGATAGAGCTTTTCAGTGCTGGAATTCTTCTTGTGAGAACAAGCTTTTATGAAGTCCTAAAGCATTGTCATTGCAGCATCAATAGATAACCGCGGCTCTAGGGATTTACCATCACGGATAAGTAAATTCCTTCTATACCATATCGCCCACTCCAGAGTGAAAAAGAGGTCTAGGTCTAGAGATGGGTATCTTTCAATCAACTCCCAGACTAAGAGGTTAAAATTTAGATGTAGCAACAGAACAAAATTGATGCCTTTAAAGCACTCCCGCCATATATGGTATATCTGCGAACAGGAAATCAAAACATGCATACGGTCTTCAGTCTCTAACTGACAAAAATCACAGAAAGTGTCAACCATGATATGACGCTTAGCAAGATTAGATTTTGTAGGCAAAATGTCCTGGCAACCGCGCCATGCAAAGGTCTTAACCTTGTTTGGGACTTTCATATTCCACACCCTTATCCAAAAAAGCCTCCTAGCCCCAGTATTAGAACTGTTCCCTAAAGCCATATTTCCTATGAGCCGCCTCGCGACCACATAGGCCGTCTTCACAGAAAAAACTCCCGACTTATGCTTGGCCCAAACCATAACATCGGATGGCAACTGAGAACACAAAGGGATCCGAAGTATAGCTTTAGCTTCATGAGGAAGAAAGATATCACGAACTTTATGCACATCCCACCCCTTCAAAACGGTGTCAATGAGATCTGAAACCACATCATCTTCCTACAACAATCTTCTTGGCGAAGTTACTTTATAGGTTATGAAAATAGGGAGCCATTTATCTTTCCAAACCTTGATAGAGTGACCATCCCCAACTCTCCATCTACAACCTTCTTGTAAAATATTTTTACCGGCAACAATCCCTTTCCATGCAAAAGATCGGTTCCAACCAACACTAGAATGAAGGAAAGAAACATTTGGGAAGTATTTTGCCTTAAAGACCTTATAGAAAAGAGATTGTGGATGATGCATGAGACTCCACCCTTGTTTAGCTAAAAGAGAGAGATTAAAATCTTCCAAATTGCGAAATCCCATTCCACCTACATGTTTGGATTGACAAAGCTTCTCCCGACTAGCCCAATGAATCTTCCTCTCACTATTCCGTTGTCCCCACCAAAAACGAGCCATCATACCTTCCAACTCCTTGCAGAGTCCTGCTAGTAATTTAAAACAACTCATCATGTAATTTGGAATGGCTTGAGCTATAGCCTTCACCAAAACCTCCCCACCTGCTTGTGAGAGAAGCTTCTCCTTCCATCCCTGAAGTTTCCTCCACACCCGCTCCTTGATATACAATAAAGTTCGCTTCTTTTATCTCCCCACCAGGGAGGGTAGCCCCAAATATTTTTCATGGTGTTTGATTGCCTCTACACCCTAAATAGATTTGATACTCACTTGATCTGATAAACTAGCGTTTTTGCTAAAAAAATAGCAAGGTTTTATCTGTATTAATCTTTTGGCCTGACGCTTCTTCATACTCATGATGAAGATGCTAAATGTAAAGATTGTCATCTCTATTTGCACAACAAAAAAGAAGGCCATCATCTACGAAAAATAGGTGGCTAAGCCGTGGAGCACCTCGACATATACTAAGGCCAGTAATCTTTTTCTTTTGTTCTACAAACCTCAATAAAGAAGTAAAAGCTTCAGCACACAAAAGAAATAGATAAGGAGACAAAGGATCGCCTTGTCTAAGTCCTCTGGAAGGAATAATTCACCTTGTCGGAACCCCATTAAGTAAATAGAATATGAAATAAAAGAGATACATTACATGATCAGAGAGACCCACTTCTGATGAAAACCCAGCGTCAGCATCACCTGCCCAAGAAAACCCCACGCCACCCTATCAAAAACCTTACTCATATCAAGCTTGATGGACATATACCCCTTCTTACCACTGCTTTTCTGCTTTAAGAAATTGACAGCTTCATATGCTACCAACACATTATCGGTAATTAGCCTATCCGGGACAAAAGCACTTTGATTCTCAGAAATAACATGGGGCAGGACTAATTTCAACCGGTTAGCCAAAACCTTAGTAACAAGCTTGTAAATTACATTACAAAGGCTTATGGGTTGAAATTCAGTAATTTTTTCTAGCATTTTTGTTTTCGGGATCAAAACTGTAAAGGTATGATTAATCTTCCGATGCATACACCCCGAATTTAGCACTGATAAGATAGCATCGGTAGCTTGTTTTCCAACTATATACCAAAATTTCTGGAAAAATAAAGGAGACATACCATCCGGTCCTAGAGCTTTTGTAGGATGCATTTGTGCTAGAGCGGTCTTCACTTCTTCTCTTTTAAACTCCTAGAGAAGGCTTGTGTTTAACTCCTCTATTACTAGCTTGTCCACCTTATCGAGGATAGGACCATGATTTGAAGATTGAAAGGAAGAAAAGATACTTGAAAAATAACTAATGATCTCCTCCTCCATCTTCACATCCTCACACCATACACCTTCAGAACTTCTAATCCTCTTAATAGTATTGCTCCGCCTCCTCTATGAAGCCTTGTGATGAAAAAACCTCGTATTTTGGTCCCCTTCACTAAGCCACAAAGCCTTTGAACATTGCCTCCACATAATCTCTTCTCTCTCAAGCAGCTCATTTATCTCCTACTGAACCCTCTTAATCTCCTGCATCGTGGTAAACCTAGGTGACATTTCATAGAGATGTTGCAACTCCATCCTCTTATATCTTAGCTGTTTTTGAACATTGCCAAAGTTTAACCTATCCCACTTGGCAAGGCTGCAACTACACTGATGAATGGACTCACACTTTATTTCGAACCTTAACTTCCTATAACTCCTTTTAACTCCCCATAACTCCTCAAACTACTACTGAAGTCCATAAAAATGGAGGTTTAACACATAGTCAAGGACAGACAGTGAAAGGAAAGAGCCAGTGCAAGTTCTCGAATTAAGTTACAGAAGTTTGAAGCAACTCCAAGCAAGCCACAAGGCATTCTTCACTACTCCAGCATACTTCTTCTTCCCATTCTCACCAATTCAAGCTGAGAAATATGCAGAGGAGAGGAAGGCACATACATTTCACTTAAGGAAGGCATATGCAAAGGCCACTTGGATGACATCTTTTTCCTTTGATTTTCTCACTTGGGAAGGGTCTTGGGTCAAACCGGAAGTTGTGAACAAACCTCTTTATGCTTCATTCTAACCCTTGAAAATCATAGGGTCAAAATGACACAACTTTGGCTTCATACAGTGCCGTTTTCGAATTTATACAAAAACAGTCTATAAAATAAAAAGTGATGATTATCAAAGGTTTAAGTCAATTCCATGGCCAAATCAAACACTTATAGTGGCCATTCAACACTCAAAATTCAAAGGAAATAAGCTTCTACACTCTGAAGAAGTTACAGCGGCGAAACGAAAAAAAATAGAAAACAAACAATGGCCATTCAGCCACTGTCTGCCAATGACCACAGGTCCCGATCACTAGCAGGGGGCCAGTGACCGTAGGTCCCAGTGACTGAGCAAAATGCCAGTGACCACAGGTCCCGATCACTAGCAAAATGCCAGTGACCGTGGGTCATGGTCACTAGCAGGGGGCCAGTGACCGTGACCCATGGTCACTCCTTTAGTTTTCTTCCTTTTTGCATTTTTCCCACTTTTTTGTATATTTTCTTGTATTTTCCAAATTTGGATCACATCTGAGACTTAAAGGAGAGGTTGTAAACTTTTCAAAAACATGTAAACAACCTGCATCCCTGCAGTCAAAGCATTTGGACCCATGTAAATAAAAGGGAAATTAACGATAAACTGTAGTTAATTCTCATTCTTCTTAAACGCTTGAAGTGCGTAAATGTTGGACTCGAATCCATTACACATTTTCACCCATTTTTCAAGCACAATAAGAAGATTGGCGCCATCTGTGGGAATTTATTTGCCCTAATTTGTGATCAAATTTGGCTAAAAATGCATGAAAAGTGCTGAAAAATGCTACTGTTATGTTGAAAAGTGCTGCTGAAAGTCTGTGACCGCAGGGAACTATGTAAAAAGTGTTGTGACCATGGGAATCAATGGAAAATGGGCAGTGACCGCGGGTCAAGGTCATTGACCTGTTTTATTAGTAAAAGTGGCTTGTCTGACCTTTAAAGACACCCATACAAGACCTTGATATCTACGATGGGTTTAAAAACATTAATGAAGGAATTTTGCACCTTGAAGTGCATCCTTTAATTATTCAAATGAAGGCATTAAGCACCTCGAGTGCAGGTTTTTGCCAATTAAATCCTCTAATTAAATCCTTTAATTGGAGGATTTAATTAAAGGAACTTGCAGCTTAATATGCACTAACCAAAATCACATCCTTTTATGTTTTAGAAGAATGGTGATTCAGTCCGAGGGACTTCGACCCAAATAAATGTTTTATTAAATCAGTGATAAGACCAACGACATTACAATCATGCACTGTCCGGCATCATGTACTGATGGATCCTATATGATCATTGTGATAGTGGTGCAGGCTTGATCTTGTAAGCCTTATCCCTTTGATTAGATCTAACCCTCTCTTGCTTTTAAGTTTGACACAAATAGCCCTGAAATGCTGTCGAAATATTGGTAGCCAAGTCTAGTCAGCTTAACATGCTTTGAAGCTTGACTATATCATCCCGAAATGCTGCAAAAATTCTGACTGCTAAGACAGTCAACATAGCACAATGAGATGGGATTTATGCCTATATCTAACCATTCTTGTTCGAAACCATGTTTGTTTAGATGGCATCTATAAACCATTCCGGCTAGCCTAAGAGGCAACCATGTTGGTTATACCACTAACATAGTCCATTGGGTTTACTTTTTTCCAGAGACATTATGGGTTCTTTGATCATTACTTTTAACAAGGCCAAAGAGAGGCTCTTCAAGATCTCTATGACCCAAAAAGAATCATTTGCAAGAGCACCAAAAAAGGCCCGAACGGACACTGTTGCCCCTATATCAAGAGTCTTAGTCTTCCAAGGGCTCCCTACACCTATGAGTTCTAAGACTAACTGATCTGAATGAGTCATCAATGACCCTAAAATCCCTCAAGAAAACTGTGACTCCCGAATCTTGGGTTTCCAAATATGCCCAAAATCCATTTGGAGTTTTCAACAGGGTTCAGTAGGAACCTAAACACAAATTAAAGTCAGAAGGCAGCAATTTTCATATCACCAAACCTCGTCTGGGGGCAAGGCAAGTCCGGTTCATGAATCATAAGTCAGTGACACTTGGCAAGTCACATTCAGTGACTATTCAAGGCTTAAAGTCATCACCTACTCGGCCCAAATAGGGGGTCATTACCAAGTAAGCACCAGAGGACTTTCGGCAGTTTGTTACTCGCAATAAGGCCCAGAAGGGTGCATCCATCCCAAGATACAGCACGTGATCACCTCAACCACGCACTCCAAAATCCAATAAGGTTGAGAACAAACCCGTGGCATCACTTGAAGAGAATACCTTTTACCCTCTGACTCAAAAAGAGGGACTGAGGTTTGGCAAGAGGCGTCTACCCTCCATCATTGTAGCACCAAACCTTCCATCTTCACCCCAGCGCGTATCACATGGTGCTAAAAATCAAAAGAAACCCAAGCGGTTGGTTATCAATGATTCAACCGATCTCACTCATTTTAAAGATTTGCTCCAACGAAGGGAGGAGCAAAAGAAGAAGAATAAAAGAGGTGCTATTGACGTTCTTTCATTTCCCACTTCCGATCCCATGGATTGGGAACAAGTTACTGGTACTTCCAGGTCACTGGTTGCCAAGTTTAAAGATCAAACCTTGGCAGCTAGATTAGCGAGTCAAATAAAGAAAAAGGCTTTGGCTCACTATAAGGGTCAAACCCAGAAACTGGCACGACGCACAATCACTCAAAAATGGGTAATTAAAGAAGATAGTCGGACTTAACCCCATCATGCATGGTTGGACCAGGCTCAACCCGGAGTCACCCGGAGTATGGCTCAGACTCAAGCACAAGAATCAAACTCTAACTCTGATTCGGGAAGGACTTCTGAGAGGCATGTTGAAACAGACTCCGATGAGGGTCTTATTACTATCCTCGACGCAAAAGATAGTCAATCCACTCTTCCTATATTAATATCCTCTTATCCCCATCAGTGTACTGTATTTATAGCTGAGGGGAGTGGAACTAGCAAGGATGGAAATAACGATGCTAGTGGAAGTAAAGATGCCGACAAAAAAGATGTCGGTAAAAATGAAAATGACAATGTCAGTGATGTTGTCAAACAACAAGGATTTATGATCAACCACTTAACTGCCCAATTGAAAATCTTAACAGATAAGCTAGATGATTCGGTTGAAGCTCAAATAAATCCTGTGTTTGCCAACAAAAGAAAACAAGCAATGATCATAAAGAATACCACTAAAATTGACCTTCTCATAGCTCAATTTAAGCCCCTAACAGACAAGGTGATAGCTGCAGGTTTTACTGGTGGTGATTATTCATCAATCCTTGGTCTTCATGCAGCTCCTGAAAACCATGTAACCTTTATAAAAGTTGAAGAGATACTAACAAAATCAAAAGTGGAGACCAGGATAAAAAAGAAAGATATTACACCTAAGTATCCTCCGGAATTTAATTTGGTTCCATTTCCACCAGATTATAAACTTCCGACTTTCAACAATACTTTGGAAAAGGGTCAACATATCAGCATATTGTGAATTTCAAATCACTCCTTGGAAGCCTGCCAAAGTTAAATGCACTAAAAATAAGACTATTTGTCGGCACATTGAAAGGAGTTACCTTCGATTGGTACAAGCAATTATCAGAACTTTCCTTCATGACATGGCCAATCACATAAGAAAAGTTTTTGCTCCATTTCCAAGAGGAGGATCAAATAGTCACATTTGCTATGCTCAGCAATACAAGGCAGAGAGACAATGAAACTGCAGAGGCCTTTATCAATAGATGGAGAGCATTATCCTACAAATGCTTGGAACAACCATCTCAGAGGGCAACGATCACAATCATTTTCATTAGAAATTTAAACAGAGGCTGCCTAAGGCATGAAGACAGATCTATTTTTTTAATAGAGCATTCATTTAAAAGAGAGAAAAAAAGAACAAAATAACCATATGACTTAAAATAAAATTTTACTTAGCTTCATTTGTGTGCTCTGATCCAAAGGACCAGCCAGACATTGCCAAGATCTTCATTAAAATTTTCATTAAGAGCATTCTTGTACAATATTCACACTCTAAGAATATCTCTTCTAAAATCTTAATTCTTGGAACAAGGCTCTAAACATACCTTAAAAGTAAAAATAGGAAATTAATGGGAGGAAAAGAGGTGGAGGAGAGAAGAGAGATAGTGGCTAGAGGAGATAGAGGAGTGAGTAGTCTCGGACGTCCAAAGCTTCATTAAATAGGATTTGGTGCCCCGTTATTTCCTTACTGTTTTCATGTTTTATAGCTTTTAAAGTCTTCTTTTGGAAAGGTCTCTCGGCTTGGCCTCCAATTTAGCAAAGACGTAGCGACTTTGGAGAGATTTTTTCTTGCTTTCCTTTATAAACCAATCTCTATAAAAACTTTTCATATCTAGAAGATCCTCCTCTCATGTGCAAGTAAATCTTTTAAAAAAGCTTCCCTTCTTTAATTTCTTGAGAATTTTCTTCAAATCTTCTTAGATTATTTGGAAAAGAATAATAGAAGAATAGTAGACCTCACTTTGATCTTCAATATACTTCACTTGAAGAGAGATGGAGCCCACTCAAAGGTGTGTAAGATAAAAAAAGTTTTCAATCTTTTTACAATCCCATCTAAAAATATATAGCCAACTTCTCAAGGCCATAACTTTGTCATTTCATCTCAGATTAATGCAATCTTCAATCTTATAGACATCGACTCAAAAAAACCTTTCCAATGGTAGGTAAATTATCTAATTTTAATGCTTAGTTTAAGAGTTATGACCATTTTAATCTATGTTATCCAACGAAAAATAAGATTGACTTTCCATTTTTAAACTTGTCTTTTTTTACTTTCCTTTTCTTGAATTCTCTCCATCTTAACTTTTTAGTTTTATCCAAATTTGAATTCTTTCAGCAACTTGAGAGTTGGAACCCACTTTGACCGTCCAAGCATGTGAGTACATGTGTGTGGGATCCTTATGAAGCCAATATTCCAAGTTTCTTGTATAGCATGCCCTACATGATCTGCTTATATCTTTCTACATATTCTAAGTAAATCTATAAATACTTAAGAGCCTGCATTAAAGCGAGACCTGTCCAAATAGAGTTTTACTTAAATTGGGACTCTTAAGAGGAAAAAAAATATAAATTTCTGAATTATTGTAGAAAGTGTATGAAAAGTATGAAAATTCAAGTTTTTTACATGAAAATGCATGAAATGATGAAATTCGATGAGTAGCCATGCAATTCACCTAATTAAACCCCTAATCAATCAAAAAATAATGCATAAATATGCAAATTCATGATGTTAATAGTTATCTCAAAGGTTACTAGCAATCCAAGTACCTCAAATTCAAAGAATTCTAAAAATAAAAATTTCAATTCAAATTCTTTTCATATCAATAAATTTTATATAAAACAAAGACCAGTCATATCAGCCTCTAAAACAAAAAATTATTATTTTCGTCCTGCTCCCGTAGACCTCAAATTCGAAGAAACTCCAAATCTTTTTAGGATCCATTTCGACGAATCATCTCTTTATGAATGGAATATAGATGGCCTTTCTGAATATCAAAGATTGGAATCTTGTTCACATATATATATATATATATATATGATCGTGTATGTTACAACTTGTATGGTCGCTGATAATACTCAAACTCATGCCCTTAATGTAATTATTATGTGATTTTTTGGCCAACTTAAAGAATGGTGGGAAAAACACCTCACTGAAGAAAAACGAAATGCAATAAAATTTTCAATAAAAAGAGAGAACGGTAATCCCAGACTAAATCATCAAGGCCAACAAAAAGAAGATGTTATCTATTATCCACTCATTAACATTCTCAAATATTTTACAGGAGACTTTGCTGATGTAACAAATAAAATAAATACACAATTAATGAGCGTATCCTGTCCAACTCTATCCAACTTTCGATGGTACAAAGATGTTTTCCTATCAAAATTATTTACAGTAGGCTCAAATAATTCTGAGTTTTGGAAAGAAAAATTCATTTCTAGACTTCGTAAACTTTTTGCTGAGAAAGTAAGAGAAGTAATTAGATCAGAAAATAACAGTTCACTTCCCTTTGATAACTATACTTAATGGAGATCTTATCCAAAAAATAAATCAAGTAGGATTCTCTGTGTAATGAAGTAAAAATTAAGCGATAAATTGAAACTACAAAAATTAGTAAATATGAGCTTGTTGATTTTTGCTATCAATTTGATATCGAATCCATAATTAGTCCATCAAATGATGCTAAGAGAATTAAAGGAAGAACTACCAAAAGATATTATCCTCAAAGAAATTCGATGAATCTTAATACTCCAAAATTTTATAAAAGAGATTCATATTACCATAAATCACATCATCAAAATAAACCTTCCAAGTTTGTAAGGCAATCATCTTCTTCCAAGAAGCATAATCAATCCGTTGAATGTTACAAGTGTAAAGAAAAAGGACATATGGCAATAAATGTCCAAAAAAAAAAAAAAGATCATGGAAGAAATTAGGACTCTTTTAATTGGAGACTCCTCTTCCCCTCATTCTATAGAAAATTCAAATCAATCTCAATCATCAAAAGATTGTCCATGTTGTATTTGATGTGAATTGGATCAATTTATTTAAAAACTGCAAGTGCATAATTGTCTTATTGAGATAGTGGTAAATACAGGTCGATCCCACAGTGAGCACTTTTTAACTAGAAATCTAAATTTTTTAAATCAACAACTAAAATTGAGAAATTTAATGAGATGTAAATAAGAAAAATACAGAAAAATAATAAAATAAACAGATCAGAACATCCAAAATCCACTAAGCAAAATAATTAATCTAATCATATAATTATTCTAAAATTCAAGGTAACTCAGATCAAAAGCAAATCAATATTTTTTATACGAATGATTTGACAATTGCAAAAACGAATTTTTAATTAAGAAAAAAAAATCAATACCTAAGACCTCCTTCACCTCATGAAAGAATAAACATCATAAGCATCGTATAGCAAATTAAGCATAAACTATCAAAAATAACTACAGATCTAAGTATAATCAATCAAAGTAAATATAAATAATCAAAATTTATTCATTATGAATATAGATTAGAGGTTTGCCTTTGACACGAAGATTGATCAATTATTATCTTTTAAAAGCACTTTAACAAGAGACAATAAAAAAGAGCAAGATAACAAATCAAAATTAGAATATTCAAATACTTATCTTCATCTTTTACTCCGATTAGAAACTTAACCTCCATTGCAAAGAACTTCAAAAGTAATTTCATTGATATCTTTTACTTATACAACCGTCTCTTAGAAATCTCTCTTCTAAATCCTGGTTTCTAGAACAAGGATCCAGAATACCTTTAAAATTAAATCAGAAATTAATGGAGGGAAGAAAAATGGAGAAGAGAGGGAGAGAGAAAGATCTGGGACTTCCAGATACGACTGGGAATGAGGAGACTCCCATGGTGGCCTCCTTTTATAGTTTTTTAGCTCCAAGGTTCATTGAATCTAAACCTCTTTTTGGTGGATTAAGAGATAAGATCTACTATTTGTTGATTAGGTTTATCTCCTAAGATGAAAGAGAGATATTGGAAATGAGATAAGGTAAAAGCTTTTGGAATTCTTATCTAATCTTCATATGGGGTCTACAAAGGGAAGTGCAATAATTATACTTTAATGGTGTAGATGCAATTACATTCCCACCTAAAAATGTACAAGAAGGGTTTTGAGCCTATCACTTTCTCATTATAGCTTCAATTTGTGTGATCTTGGGCTCCACGGACATCTACTTCAAATAAGCTTTCCAATGGTAGGTCATTAATGTGATTCGATGCCCAAATTGAAAGTTATAGTCATTTTAAGATAGACTGTCCTTAAAAAACGAAATTAAATTTTGAATTTTGAATTACAAGAAACTCGATCACTGCAGTAGTTGTAACTTATTAGTCAAGTAAGAAGAATATTCCTTAGCACAAATATGATAAGATAAGAGTTTCTGGATGCCTTAGATGATCTTCAGGTGCAGCCCATTGGTAGATAAACTTAAAGGTGTGGATCTTCCAGCAGTGGGATGGGTCCAACAAATTTCATTTCCTACACATTTTAATTCAACTAATAAAATACTAAAGAGCCTACATTGAAGTGAGGCCCATCCAGATAGAGTTTTACTCCAACTGAGACCCTTTGGAGAGAATTTGAAAACATTCTTAATTAATACAAAAAATGTGTAAAAATTGTATAAATTCCAATTTCTAGTTGAAAATGCATGAGATGATGAAATTAAATGAATACTTATTCATTTAAGTAATGATACATTTAACCTAATTTAGTCCCTAATCCATCCTAAAATGATGCATAAATGTGCAAATTTCATGAACTTAACAGTATTCCTGATAGTGAAATTGATTATGAATCTTCCTTTACATCCTTTTCTTTAAATGTCTTAACTGCATCTAAAGTAACAATGTTAGAAATGTTTGAAGACATTAGAGATGAATAACTAAAATAAAAGTACTTCAGAAAAATCAACAATATACAAAAGAAAAAGTGAAAACCATCACTTTAAATACATCTAGTAATGAACTTGCTAATAGTGGACCTTTAACTATAAAAGAAATTTTTACTAAGTTAAAAGTACAACAATCTCCCTCTACGATCACCCTTTAAGATTTGTATATAGAAATTAACAATCACAAGCAAAAAATTCTAACGAATGCCCAACTTTAAAAAAGCCAGCGCAGCCCCCCCACTTCACCCCCACCCCCCCCCCCCCCCCCCCCCTTCTCATGGCAACCATGTTGAGTAATTCTAATATTTTCATATACAGTACCCCCATGAATGATCATAAGTCCAAATTTACCACTCACCCAACTTTTCTTCACAATTGGATTGAAAGCACGATAAAATGCTGCTTCTAAAACATTAAATTTTAAGGTCATTGATCAAAACTTATAAACTCAAGATTTTGAATATAGGTAGGCCTTATATAGACTTCTATGATCATCATACATCTTAGTGGGTCCAACTAGAAGGGGATATATATGGGCCTAATCCTGTGAGAATTGTTTTCATACACGTACCATCAGAACTTTTTATGAGACCAAGGGAGATGAAAAATCTATGTGGGATCACCCCAAATATTAAATTTAGACTCAATCACATGTCTTTAATACTTTCATCCGTGGCCCACAAATCCAATCCATTTAGATTAGTACACAGACGATTTAATGGTCTAATAAATTCAAATTTGATCGAAACTTGGGCCATGTGACTATCAAGGGATCCTTATATATTGTAAGGTTTGGATTATTCTAACAAAAAATAATGAGAACTAATTCTCACAAAATTATTTTATATATATATATATATGAATATTCATGTGTATCCATTTCTCACCATACGGTGAGAGATTCCATAATTAAAAAGATTCATATGCGAAAGAGGAAAAGCCATTTATAGTCAAAGCCAGAAGTGGAATGTTAATTAGCAAAGAGGAAAGCCTATGGTCATAAGCAAAGTGTCGCTCACCCTTTTTTTTTTTTTTTTTTTTTTGAAATGGTAACCGAAGATTTAATTAAAATATAGGCAAAAATAAATAGAAAAAGGATAGAAAAAGAGGAAGGGGAAAGTGGAAGAGAGATGCAACACTCTCAACCTAAAAGACAAGACACCTAATTACATAATCACTCCAACCTAAGAAAGCAAGCTATGAACCCCTTGCTTCGCTAATACATCTGCATAGAGTTGGATAGATGCACATGGAGTTGGTTAGCTCACACGAATGGCCATGTAAGTGTCCATCACCTTATGGTGTGGCCCACTAGGCCATTGATAAATAAATGGGTCCACTTGAAGTTTGTAGCTGTCAGATCTAAGGCTACTTTATATGCGGTTGACGTCAACTTGGCACTCTCATCTGCTGAATGCTGACTGCTTATAAAGTACTCAGATGATCAGGGAAGCAACTGATGGACTGGTTCTGTATAGATTTTTTTAACCACAAATTCTTGTGGAGTTGCAGTTTGGGCCGGGCTGAAATCATCGTGTTGGCAATTGCATCTTATACCTCTGGTTTCCTGAAGTTCCTCGGGCTGGATTGCTTGGGTTGAGCTCTGACAGACCCCAGACCTGATCAAACTAACCAAGCACAACCAACCAACGCAATCAGATCTAGTTGACATATAGCACCACATGTTGGGTTCGATGAGGTCTGGATGGCCCTTTTAAAGATTTGATTGGAACAAAATTTTCTCAAAACAGAACCTGATCTAACCGAGTTGCATAGCTGGTCTTTAACCAATCGACAATGAACATTTAGATCAGTTTGTAAGAATCGAGCAAGTGACTGGCCATATGCCGTGATCATTTTTCTAGATCACTAGGAGAAATTTCATTAAATGGTCATCAACTGCAGTGCAGCCTACAGAGGTTATTGTTAGTTATATATTGCTGCGGAAGCTTTAGGAAATCTTCTAGAAATCTCTCCCACTCAAATCACTCCCTATTATTCTCAGGCTTAGAGATGGATGCCTAATGAGTAAGCTAATGGGTGAAAGTTTTCATCCCAAGAGTTGATGTGGTGAAGATGGGCATTGTATTTTCCGCATCTTTGTCATTCCCCCAAATATAACCCCTTCAGGGGAGAAATTGAAGGGTCTTTAATGCCCTTTCCGTTTCCTAATTAAAGAATAGAAAACGGTAACATATATCGAGGAGCGTTAAGCCTAACAGTTATGTCCCGCCAAATAACAAGACCAAATGCACCTCACAGACGAAAACAAAAGGAAGCCGCCTTACATGATGATTGGTTTAGACTACAAAAGGTTGTTTGCTTCGTTTCTTTTACATGAACTCTTCCCAAAATGCACTTTGATGACATAGAGCCCCTTAAATCAAGTATTATTCTCTGATGGAGGGTGGCAGTGGAAATTAACAAGGTACATACATGCCATTACGTGACATTCACTTCACGACACTTTCCTCCCACAGTAGAACATGTGAACATTTTTTCTACATCTTGTGAACTCATACGCTACTATGTAACAGATACTCTTGACATTTAATAGAATCAAAATTTTAATAAACAGCAGTAGTTTAAGATAAAAATCTATCATTTGCCATGGAACTAGTGAGGAAGTCACAAATTATGCAGACCCTTTCATGTAAAAGCAGATTATTCCACCTAAACACCAATGAGAATCGTAACTGGTCCCAAATAGTTGGGTCAAAGTGATTAACTGTTAGATAGAGGTGATCTTCAAACCTAAGAATAAAATTATGAAAATAAAGTAACCCCAATCTAATGATGAAAATCACTCAAGTTAATGGTTACTTACCCTAGTTTTTTCCAATCTATTTCACAACTACAGAAGAATCCTTCCAGGGAAAAATATCCAGTGCTATTATCGTCAGCCACCCACATAAATTTTCATATGCAGATTACATAAATTATGCCACGATCATCTTCACCATTAGGTAAAATGCCCCACAATATTGATGGCTCAGATAACAGAATATCATAATTCATTGAAGGCATCAATCTTACAGAGTCCATTTTTTGATGCACTACATTCTGAAGGATCTCTACGATGAAAATGGGCCTTCATCTGCAAGTTAACCTCATCAGAGTAATTTTGAAGGATCTCTACGATGAAAATGGGCTTTCATCTGCAAGTTAACCTCATCAGAGTAATTTTTACATGTCAACTGTAAAATGCGGGCCTACATCAACGGCCATAATATGTGACCTGGTGCCAGACCCAAAAAGCAGCCCAGCATCCAGTAACTCATTACGGACATATCGCATTGGATTATTTCCCTCCAACAAAATATGTTATTTGTGTGAATACTGAAGAGCAAGAGGGAAAGTAAGAACTCATGCTACTGAACTCTTTTAAGCATTGCATTCAGTATAAATAGGGCCCAAGTTGTATAAAATATACAGATCAAAGGTGTGACCCACCTCAGTTATCCAAATAGAAGGGTGCTGAGATACTGTCCATGACAGCAAATTGCATGTTCTCGGATGGCTTCCAATGCCTTTTCCGCTGGTTTATGAACCAATTATTTATCTGCTTCTGATCTAGACCGGTTGATTCAGCCAGTGCGATTTTATCAGCTTCCTGAAAGATGAACAAAATCAGAAAGCAGCTATGAATAATGGGCAGACTTAAAGTTTTCATGCATCAAAGATTTGCATTAAATATCGTTACACATCTATACAGCCACGCCCACTTATTGGCAATGTGGATTCAATGGGCCCCTCATAGGTCATAATAGCCCAAATATCAATGCAGATGGAGTTAAGGTTACAGTCTAAACAGGAGCTGCAAAAGTACAGCCTCATATAGTCTTACTACTACCGGAGAAAATATTTTAAAATAAAATAAAAAAACATAAAAAAGGTACTTAGAAAATATGAACACATTTCCTCATCAATGAGACATTCTACAACAATCAAATGGTGTTATATGATGCCCAGATACAGATACAGTGCTGACACAGTGACCATTGGAAATCTAGGACATCAACAGGGATACAGCTGTCCTAATTTTTCCTTCAGAAAATTTCCAAATTAAAAAAATAATCATCATCTACATTCCTTTCTCACATTTTTTATGTTGGAAATTAAGAAAAGGAACTATATGAAACAATGGGTATGGTAAATAGGATATGCTAAACTCATATCCTTGAAGCATTGGTCCAACTCTGAGGACTAGTACGCTTGTTCTATCAGTTTGACACAGATAAGACAGACATCTAAAAGGATCCAGGCATCATAGATGGCAGGATCATCACTAAAGCAATAGTTATGTCCCAGACTAATCCATTGATGCCTCTTAGATTAGCAGTCCGAATCACCATTAAAGTGTGCGACATGTGACAAACATAAATAATGGACCCAGCATCAGATGAGGATCAAATCTCTTATGTTTCTAGCATTTTAACTAGTAAACATTCAGCTAGCATTATCACAATAGTTGATATAGAGCATCCTATAGCAAGGCTTCACACTTGAACCACACTTTAGGGTTTTTGAAGGAGTCAATGATATTGATTGTCAAGCTAATGGACCACAGTGGACCATCTCTCCCCCTGTGCAAAACTCCAAGGACAGAAAACAACATACGTTCTCATGACAGAGACTAACA
This sequence comes from Sextonia rubra, assembly GCA_037013555.1. Classification (NCBI taxonomy): domain Eukaryota; kingdom Viridiplantae; phylum Streptophyta; class Magnoliopsida; order Laurales; family Lauraceae; genus Sextonia; species Sextonia rubra. Next base: position 6,720,150 of record JASUAD010000007.1, on the reverse strand, counting down.
TAATCCCTCATGAGTCCTACCAATTATAAGAGCATGATCAAAACAGGAGGTAAATATGGATATGGAAAACACAAAATGCAGAGAAGAATATACCGTTGGATATGGCCATTTGAGGTGAATGTTCCACCAGTCAAGCAGTGTCTGCCTTGCTTCCTTCGGCAGCTTGCCTTTCTTCTTCTTCTTTGAAAATTCTTGCTTTAAGCTACTCAAGTAGCCACTGTATTTGCGTAAAAGTTTATCCTTGAGGTCTCGGTCTTCACCTCTTTGAGGAATTTCTTGAACCTCTACCTCTCCACCGCTGAATTCCTCATCCGATGATCCAGCAAGTTCATCTGGCAAGACACATTGAGGTAAAAGCAACAAAAGAAATTTAGTCATTTAAGCCTTCTGAAGTGAAGAAGACTTAAAAATAGACTTGCGATATCCAGCTAAATTTTTTAGCACCAACCCAATTACACAGATTAAATCATAAAAAGGTTAAAGTGGCTACTATCACACCAATAACATATACAGCTTGTTGATGACCACTTTTTTCACTTCGTTAGTACCAAGTTACTATCTAGTAAGGAGAGAGACAGAAAGGGTTTGGCTTACATAAGCACCAAAAACCAATTCAAAGACAGTGATTTCAGGAACCAAAGGAATACTGAAGCTGATATACAAGCCATCTACTTCTGATTTTTGTTTGGGGTAAGGGAAAAATCAGTCGTGAATCAGATGGATTGATTTAAAGCTCAGACTTCACATAACAGATAAGACAAAATCTCCTACTGTTTCATTCATAGGTCATGAATCATGTAGCCACTGGCAAGTAGTGATTAGAAAGAATTTACCCAGATTAAAGAAAATCTAAGAAATGGTATCTAATCCCATTACAAATATAAGGTACAGGATATATATGTACCATGGTGTACCCATGATAATGTGCTACAATGTTCCTCCACAACACTCAAAATTGATCAATGGATCAAAACCAATTAATTTGAGTATCTGAAAATTATGAAGGGACTTTGTTATTCATATTCATCAAGTTAAATGTGATGGCACATGAGAAACACTTATTCCCCTAAAAATATACAGCCTAATGATGGCACATGAGACACCCTTATCCACCTAAAAATATACTGCCTAATGGAGTAGAGTCTACCTAAATGAGTGAATGAAGAATCTAGGCTACAAACTGAAGTGGAAAGAAGAAAAAAACAATTATTGGGCCCAAAATCAAGAAGAAAGAGATCCATCTGTTGCTCCCATGAAAAATAAAAAGATGCAGAATAGTTCAACTAATTGACATGCTGAGATATAACAAACTGGCAGTTTTGTAACAAAATAGACAACTGGATGATGATGACTTTGATTGACATCAACTAAGAACTTTACAGAACTAGTAGCTGCAATGGACAAATTTCTTGACCATCGGGGCTGACATATGGTTTGAGTTCCCGTCATATGATTCAATGCCCCACAATCTGTGGACCGTAGACAGAAATTTGTGACCTGGTTTTATTAATAAAAAATACATATGTATTAATTTTTCACATATGCGTTTAAAGCATATATGTACTAATAATATGTTATCAAATTACCATGTTGATTTGTTAGCAATGTTGATTTGTTAGCAAATTAGTATTCATTCAACTTCATCTTCACCTCATACCATTACAAGTCCACACAGACAAACATCAAACACCTGTAGTGCCCCTTTTTCCTCTATATCACCTAATCACGACTACTGTCAACTTCCATCAATCAAACACACCCTAAATCTCAATTCCTCGGGAACAGAGGGCTGGCCTCGTGGATAAGGCGCCTGCTCCCATAGCTTCCACAAAACCTTGGTAGGAGCCCTTCACTTCAGCTGGGCCAAAAAAAAAACTCATTTTCCCATCAAGTGCATGAAGTGGGCCCCTTATTCAATTCAAAACCCAATCCCATTGCCACCATTTCACCATCAGAATCTGACCCACCATGGCATGAATCTTCATCATGCAATCCATGCAAGGAGACTCAACACAAATTACAATAATTTAATTATCTAAAAAATTACAAAACATTACAGACATCTGTATATGCATGGTGATAAGGACAGAATAACTACTTCCAATTCCTCAAATTTAAACACAAAGCAAACGTCTCCACATCAAATACACATCTAGCTTATTGCTTTATGCAACCACCATAACAACAAACATACTCCAAAGTCACAGCAACAAACAAAATTAAAGAAAGTCCTTTAACTTCAATATTTCCCCTTGAGTAATTTATTGCAAATGGGTCCAAAAAAATTTTGGCGATATTGTCATTGCTTCACACCAATCGCATATGATACGGTGGTCAAATTTTAATACTTACTACATATAGAATCACCAGCCAAACCAAATGAGAATTCATTACCAGATGCAGTCCTAGAGTCTAAAAAAGAATCACACAAGATGTAGAATCTAAAGTTTCCTTGATGTCAGCAGTTCCCACTTACAAAAATTTGAAATAGCAATTTAAAAGGAGTTTAAAACCTTGCGCCATTGTATTAGCATTAAAACATGATGAATCACCAGCAAGAAATGCAAGAAATGTACTTTGTTAACACAACAAATGGTGCAACTTTGGTTGGGTCAAACTTTAATCCAAACGCTCCAAATGTTTTGGCTCACGTGGATGCAAGCAAAAAATTCAACAAGCAAACTTGACATCTGAAAAAAAAAATTCATCTAAGATTGCAACATGGAGCACACAACACTAAACTTAGTCAAAAAGTGGGATGCATCCTCATTTAGTAGCAACTGACACCCCTTTAGGTTGGGTTTTTTAATTTCCTGATCAACTACATCCAATCAACTCAATTTGGACCTAACCCAACAAAAGTTGGACCAACTTAATGGGAAAAATTAGAACTTCAAGTTGAGGATGTCAAGTATAACATGACAAGATAAATGATGGATCAGATGATCTAAATTACAAGTTGGGATGGGCATCAAAAAAATAAAACCTACACTGAACTACTTGGAATTGTACCCATTACCAACAGGCTTAACCTTTTCTCTCTAATACGAACATGAAAAATGGGCTAAATCATTAAGACCCCCAAACAATAATTAAAAAATGAAACAAATCAAACTAGTAAATCTTAGATTTTTCTGCTTCGTTTTTTTTTTTCTTCAATTGTTAACAGTTAAAGGACTTTGACAAATGATGCAAGTCTTTTGTTCCCTGGATTCATGCTGGAGTGATGGAACAATGTTCCCATCCAGTTTTTTTTTTTTTTTTTTTTTGGTAATCTAGACTTCAGTTTATAAAATTATTAAAGACAAACAAAGGATGTCAAGATTCTAACCATTAAAAATAAGAACCTTAAAGCAAGACCATATTAAATCATCCAACATTCCAACCTACAATTAATTGATTCAAAATCTGGATCATTGTGAGTAACAACACATCGCATGTGGTATATTGGCCTAGGTAGCTCATTTTATGAATCACGTTAACATTTGGGAACAGAATCGGGCTCGTTTTCGATTTATATCTAATGGCCTGTTCAGCAAGTCAAATATTTCTGAAGTATAAGGCATCTCAACTGTCCGTAGATTGCAATGTCTAATTCAATTAGAATAAGGAAATATTACTACAACAAAAGTCATGAGAAAACTTATAGTAAAACAAGCTAAAAAAAAGTTTACATAAAGTATTAGTACTTTCAAACTCAGGACAACAGAGAATCTAGAGGCGAGTTGCACTAAATTGTTTTAGATATTCATATCTATTTGATAGTTATTTATAGACATTTGCTTTCAGAAATGGAGAACATCACTCCAAGTAGAATAAATCATATGTTCAACCCATTTTTTTCCAAACAGGTTAGAGCACTTTTAAAGTCTTTTTGGATCTGCTTCAAGTCAAACAAACCAAAAAAGCCAGCCCGTTTGCTTCCCCAAATTGGAATCCCGAAATGCCTTGGGCCAGGGACATACCCACAAACGGTCAAATCGGCACAGCCACACCCGTCAAACTACAGTGCACTTCCAATCACATGAAAATTTACGGGCTACTAAAAAAAACTTAAGGGTTAGTCAACAAAATACAGATAAAAATCATTGATTTTCCCCCAAATCCGATCCAAACTACTTATTACACTATGCACCACCCAAACTTTGCCACTGCCTCAGGCAGAGTCACATTTCACAATGTGGATATTTAAGAATTCTACATAGAGAACTACCATTTGCTTTCAAGAATTCTCCACATCAAAAACCAAAGAGACGTCGGGTCCTGTGCGACCAAACAGTCCCAAAACAGTACACCTGCCAAGCAGTACTCATGTTGAGGCACAGGTCCAGTTAACCTAAGCCCACTGCTAAGCAAGGAAACTAGACAGTTCACAAGAAGTACAAAAAAAAAACCCTAGGCCCATACCTTGCTTTCAATACTAAATAGAGTTTCTGACCGGTTCCAATCTAAATCCCACACAAGTACTAGTCAAAATTTGACCCACGCAAACTTAATCCAAGTGCTCCCTCCCCACATAAATAAAGCAACCAACCCAGCATGCAGCAGTGTACGTGCCACAGCGACCCCTCAAATGCATGTGCAAAAACACAAAGTGACAAACATAGCAGGTGGAGCCAACATGTAAAAAACAATATATTTCAAATCAGCAGACATATGGTCTGATTGATTGACAGGGACTGGACCACTGGCCCAGCAGCCAATGGGACCCACCAAAGAAGGGGGAATACAGGCGCGAACACAACCCGCGAATTCCGCGTCAACAGAGTTGGCCCGAAATGTGGCAGAACGAATGCAATGACCAAAAAGCCCTCCTTCACAACCTAAAAATCACTGCTCCACCCGCAAGAGGTAGGAGGAAGGCAAGGGTAGAAACGTAAATCCGCCTGGTTGCGGGGCAAAGTAGCTTTAACCCTGCTGTAAGCCTTTTACTGACAAATGGAAGTGACACTTTCAGGACCGTTTCGTGAATTGTCAATTTATCGGGCGTGGCGGGGCCATGCCAGTGACGTTACGAAAGAAAGATCTACTCCACACGGCACGCACGTTACTGTAACGGGGTTAACGTTAAAGATGTAACGGAAGAAGATAAATTAAGGTGCCGTTAGACATGTCGTGGCCCTGCCCCCATATAAAAATAGCTACAATTTTCTTCCATGCGAATCAGAATCAAAACAAACTTTGTTCAAAAGAAAACCCATGAACCCACCGAGGAATATCATGCATGGCATGCAGAATTTGGTAACTTGGACCACTTAAAGATGTCTGATACTCACTCACCGGCAAGATTTCAGGGTTTCAAGTCCCAAAAGTGCAAAATGGGTACCATGGTTTAAAATTGTGATATCCGTCTCAATCGTTGGCCCCAAAAACGGAGATGCATCAATATCAATCTCGGTTTGCAGTCCATCGCAGTTATTATTGCATAAATTTTTTTTTACTTCTCAATAATTTTAAAAAAATATCCAAAAAAACTCAAATATAATATAGCATTGGAAGATAATATTTCTGTCCTCTAGTCACAAGTACGAGTCAAATTATCAATCCCCCTAAGTGATGACATCCTATATAACTGTTTTTACATGAAATTGCATAAGTTTTTTGTTAAATTAAATAGATTTGAATATATACTAAAATAAGATAAAACATCACAATTTTTTTAGCATGCAACCATAGTTACGACTCTAATAGTGTGAAATTCACTCCAACCAAAACTGAGAAGCAATAAGCAATATAAACACACTCCAAACAATTATTATGTTCGGAATTAAAAAAAGTTAGAAAAAACAAAAAAATATATTTCTTAAAATATTTAATTTAAAACACCATTTTTCATATTTCTTCTCTCCAATAGCATTCCTAAAGTTGTCTATACCTTGGATTGATCCAAATTAGGAAAAAAAAATATAACATTGGCCACTACATGAGATTTAAATTCTTTTCACTAATTAGAAAATTCAAAACATTACAGCACAATATGTATCGTTGCAACCGCTGTGCATTGCCCACTACATAAGAAATTTGGCCACTAACCGCTGCGCTTGCCATAACCTCATTTTCCCAAATTAATAGATCTAACATCAAAATATGTACGTCTAAGAGATATATAAATATCTACAACAAAAAAACATGACATGCAATCATCATTTCAAAGCTATTTCTAAAAAAATTTGTAAAACACAAACAAAATACTAATCTTGGTACTTGTATGTGATTTTTCCTAACCAAATCGACAAAAAATATGTGCATTTTGATGACTTGAGAAGATTTAAAGTAATAAGATGGAAGAGGTGTGGCTAGGGTTTTAAGGAAATGGATTGGAATGGGGAAGAAGATAAGAAAAAAATAGGGAAAAAGTTCTGTTCGCATCAATATTTTTAATTATAGGTTGAGAGGAATTTTTTTCGATACTGAAACCAAGACCTATACCAATTCTCAACAAAATATCCAGCCAAAACCAATTTAGCCAATATTTTCAAGCATGGTTGCTACCGAGAAATCTTCTGCCTATGTCAGCAGGTACATGGCTAAAAAAATCAATAGCATCAGCATAGAAAATGTTGTTGTATGCTTCTTAAAAATTATTAGTTGATTTTACATAGAAAGACCTCAGATCAATGCCTAGAATATGTATATGAATACACAAGGTGTTTGTTTCGGCAATTTTTGAGACATAGAATTAAACATAGGGTTCATGGTCATGTCAAAATAATTAAGTAAAATTTGAATAAAATCATATTTCTAAGAATACTTTAGAGATAATTATCAGATAAAATAGTATACAAATAAGACTTATATATTCATATACAAGGAAGACTTATATATTCATATAAATGTACTAAAACAGAAGGGCGCTTTTTCTTCGGCCAAACAAACACCTGCCGGAAGAGGGAAAGAAAAGTCTTTCCCCATTCTGCACTATATGGAAAACTATACGTGAGTGTTCCAACGGCCCATGAACAGTGCAGTCGATAAGAACATCTGCCAAACATAGTACAGGTTTGCAGAGAGCAGTCAATGCTCCTTCCTTCCTTTCCCAGCAAAAGAGAAGCCCTTACTTCCGCGTGCTTGGTGGGAGCGAGAGAATCTCAACACAGTTCCAAAGCGAGTAAAAAGCTCACCCAAAAATCCCGTTTCTGAGTCCTATGTGAATTGGGACTTGTGCTCTTCAACACCACATAGATGCACTAACTAGATCCTTATACTGATTTTGCACCTTCGATTGAAGGGACCCAGCAGACACAACCATCCTATAGTCACCTTCTATTCATCTTCTCTCTATGCTTAGGAGGGTATAAGTATCCTAAGAACGATCTACACTGCAGTCATGTGAGATTTCTGACCTTTAAAAAAGAGGTCTCGCCTAAACAGAAATCAAGTTCATAACAAATTGGATACAATTGCGTGAAGAGTATGTTATGAACTAGATAGCGCAACCTGGACCAAGTCAGGTTCAGGATGAATTTTGCTGAGAGTTTTCAGAGTTGGGTCAAGCTCGGCTTTACTCAAAAAGAAATCCAACCAAGCCTGAGTTGGGCTTGTTGCTCGTGTCCTCTTTAGCTGCATGTACTAATGTACATGGGAAGTCCAGTGATGCATTCATAACATGGGGAAAAGTTTTTGAGGAATAAGATTCAAGGAAACGTAGCCGATATCATCCATAGATGCAACTGGGTGGCAGACTAGACTCGACAATGTAGCCATTCATGCATTGTCTGACAGAAGATCAGAACTCACGTGGCTGTCCAGAAGAAAAACAAAAGAACAAAACCGTACCAACAGTGATCCGTACCAACAGTGATTGTTAGACATGGCACATGCAGTGCAACTTCACCCTCTCAATCCATGGGCCAGGGTGCCAGATCAGAGAATAGTAGTTATACGCCCAGAGAAGGAATCCCTGTCCTCTGGCAGCCGCACATAGAGATTTCTCTCCACCCATAATCTGTATAAGTAACAACGTTTTTTTTTTTTTTTGGGTAGAAATGAAAGCAACAACTACTATTAATAAAATAAACAAAAAAAACAAAGTTACATATCCACCCATGGCCCCCACTTAAATTCAAACTGCCCACGCCAATAGATCACTCCTCTGTCAAACCCAGAATGAGTATGGAAGATTTACTTACATGTGATTTTTTTTTTTTTTTTTTTTTTTTTTTTTTTGTGATGAGGGTGTGCCTCTGGTATTTGAGCCCAGACAGGACTATACACAACTCCACAACACATGACAAATAAATATGGGTCCCAACAATCAAAGACACAATATGTTGAGAAAACCCATGCTTTATGCCAGGAACCCATGCTTTATGCCAGGAACTAACACCAAACCAGGTTACTTACATATGATTCAGTAACTTCTCTTATGTTTTGATTTCTTCTCATCACAGTATCCCATTTATAGACGTGATGATATACCAACTTCCCTGGGACTGATATTTGGTTCAGAGGCACAATTGAGATAACGTATTTAGTTTTGGAAGTTATTAATTAGGGCCTGTGGTTGATTTTATAAGGCTGCTCACACAATTCTCAGTTCAGAGCCATTAGAGGATCAGGATTCATAGTTATGATGCATTCAGGTGCCTAAATGTAGATAGTACACTGAATTGTTCAAATGTCTTTGATCCCCCTGTCCGGGCTAACCAATGCATTAATGTAGTTAATTAAGAGGCTAATGTCCATCCGTTGGATCTATTTAGATCCATGGGGTCAAACTGGCCCATCGTAGCCACTACTCTTTAACCCCCTGTTCTGACTTTTTGACCTGGATTCAACAATCTCCGATCTGTTCAAAATTTGATGGAGGACCCTCAAAAGCTACAAAGTGTTCTTGCCCCTCTCTACATTCAAAACCCATGCAAAGAACAATCTCCCCAGGGGAATTCTCATAGCCGACAGAGGGAAAGAAGAGGTTTCATCAATGGTGGACCAAAGCTTTCAAGAAGTGGGATGCATTATGAGTTCATCACAGTTGTGTAAGGTATGAAATTTTGTTCATAATCCTAGTTCAGTCGCTGTCATTGCTAAATTGTTAGTCCATTTGACGCTTTATGGTTATCAATTACCTAAAATTAATACAGTTCATTACTTCGCTTACATTTAAGAAGTTATGGATTCATCAGGTACACTTACCGGCCAAGCAATTAGAGCTTGGGCTAGTTGAATTGATCCACACCTTCCACAATCATAAAAAATACCCTAAGATCACTGACTATGTCAGCTCAACCAACAACATTAGTCAGAAGTAGACACAATCAACAGTAACACCAATATCAATAATTCCATTACTGCCAAATCCAAAGCCTCATCCATCAGCTCAACTTTCGTATTACAATCTGGAACATCGCATTCACTGCCTCATTGCTATTAACAGAACTTTTGACCTGATCACCCATTCTTGCAACCTTCAATTTACATTTCAGCTAATGTAACGATTCACAAAAGCCAAATCTCATTGACCCATCATCACCATCCCCACCCTCAAGAAATTCAGACTTTACATGACCTAAATTTTAAGATCATGACAACCAACACCATCACCATCATTGTCTAACTTAAAAAAAGACAACTGATTAGGCATGTCCTTCATCTGAAAAATCAACCCCACTGTCTCAACCAAAACTATCAATGCTGCCTCCAAATTTCACAAAACACCCAACATCAAGAAACACTCACTCGAGTTCGTCTAGTCCAAAAATCGAGAACAGGCATTTCACCAATAGTAACTTAGAAGGAGGTTCCACAACAGATAGAGAAATCCATGCTTCACTTTGAAGGTTTTGAGTGAGCCTCCAGAATAGATTAACAGAATCAACTCAATAATATGTATGGAAATAATCAACCACGCACTAGAAACTAAAAGCGCAATTAACACAAAAAGCACACACCGCACGATTTTAACCTGGAAAACCCCAACTGGATAAAAAATTACAAATCTAACAAGGATCAACTATCAAGCAATTTTGAACAGAGTACAAAATATACTCATACCCTTTTCGCACATTATGACTAAGTTCATCTCGCTGCAACTCCTTCCGCTCACAGATACTACTTCATCATGCACTGTTCTTTACTTGATCAACACATACCTTCAACACGCAAGATGGCTTTACAACTTCTACAAAAGATGTAGAAGCAACTTCTCTCTAGAACAAAAGCTTATCACTTCAACTCTCAATGAAATCTCTAAAGAAGATAATCTACAATATGTAATCTTCACTTAGATTAATGAGATCTATATTCCATGCCCTAGGATTGAGAGAGAACCCCTTTTTATAGCCCCAATTTCGTGCCTTAAAATGGTAATCCAATTAGAAAAGGATTTGGCACAAAGCAAGAAACTCCCACTAAAAATCGAAATAGAATTCTCGCATGTTGGTGGGAATTTCTCTGTCATCTGACTTATCGAGCAGAGGTCCGATCAATCTAGCACCAATTCTGCCTCCAATTCGATCAATCGAGCATTGATCAAATCAATCGAGTAAGCCAAGTTTTTTTTTATTTTTCCTCTTCAGCTCCTCTGGTGACTCAAACCATAGTCCATCAAAAAGAAAGCAAAATACAACTTAAAAGACCCAAAGTTTTATCCAACCTATGAATTAGCCAACTTACATAAATCCTTACAATCGCCCCCTTTGCCAATTCTTATACAAAGGTCACCCACAACAATACATACAATCTATAGAGAAATAAAGAAATAAGTTGCAGTTTGTAGATATAGGGCTTCTATGTATTTACAAAATACTACAAGGACCATTATGTAAACTTCTATTTATCTTAAGATTAACTAAGGTTGTTCAACAGTGTCTAACCTAAATACTATACAACTGGTTCCTCTTCTCCCATTCGCTTCTTCTCTTCTATTCTCTTCCTTCTCCATAGAACCTAAAAATATTGTATTGATCTCCATTGATTTCAAGTTTAAGAAAATAACTTGGCATCAAAGCAGGAAACTTACACAAAGGAGCACAAGCAAGTTGGAAGAGGTGTAGCAGGCTCTGTTCCAGACCAGTCGGACATGGAGTAAGGTTCGACTGGTCCTAGGCTTATACAAGTAGTGGTGTTTGGACTGAAACCAGTATCTTAAGGTTGGATTGAAGTGCAGCAACACAAAGTGTGAGATGTGGGTGTCAATAATATGCTAGTGGTCTTCTCGTTTGTTCTATTGATAAAAGATGGTGGTCTGGAATATACTCAGCAAGTCGATGCATCTTATTCAGCTCGTTCAACACTCAGTGTTCTCTAGTCATGTTCGATTGGTGAAAGGTGGTTCAGATTTCTAGATCAAAGATTTGGTAAGGGTTCAACATTTTTCTATACTTAATATGTGCTTGTCTCACAGGAGGTACTGTGAGAGATTCTGCCTTTGATTGTGGGTGAGGGGTGAAAGTGACTACATTGATAAATTTTGTTTTATGCTAATATGGGGTCAAAAGACGGGGATGATACTTCTTACCCTAAAGAAGAAGGCTCCAGTGGAACCCAAAGTGTGTTTAGTGCTACAGGGAACATCAACCCTAATGCACGAATTACAGTAGAGTTATTCAATGGAAAAAACTATAAAGAATGGTCTCATTATGCAAGGATGGCTACTGGTGGAACCAAACGCCTAGGGAATATTAATGAGAGTATCAAAGAACATTCCCAAGACGATCCAAAGTATGAAGATTGGGAATAGGAGAACATGTTAGTGACGAATTGGATTCTGAACGCCATGGAGAATTTGATTGGAATCTGAACGCCACTGATTTCAAGTTTAAGAAGACAACTCAACCTACCCAAAATAAAATCCAAAATTACAATGAAATTTCAGCAAAAGTAAAAATTTACCACCAACACTTGTATATCAGTATTGTCTAATGTCTGTATTTGAATTTCTAAAAAATTTTCAGCACTTTGACTCTGAACATCTCCCCCCTGAATGCCTTATTCTCCTCCTATGAAGCACGGATACCGGTACAAGTACCGATATGGGTACAGTACGTATACGCCAATATAGCAAAATCCTAAAAAAATAAGATACAAATACGGCTGGGGTACATCCATTAAAGAATTATATTTTTTAAAATTTTAATAATGCAATATGCTAATAATTAAAATAGATTAGAATTCTTAGATGCAATAAGTCTACAATTACTTAATACCATTATAAATTCAACCTAATAAAAAAAAAAAGAGCACGAGCAATATTATTTTTTATATTTCATAATCCGGCATTCCTTCCTTCTTCTTCTTTTTCCTCCTTTTCATTTTCATTTTTTTTTCCCATTGGAAACGAGGGGATTGAAAATGGGTTAGGGCTAAAGCCTTTTTCCTTTTTAAGTTCGTCGAGAAGAGTTAGGGCTAAAGTTAAAAATTATATTTTTAGCTTTTTCAAACTCTTACAAAAGTTTAAAAAAAAAAAAAGCACTTACAAAAGTACTAAGAATGTACCCATCCCATATCCACAAGCATACCCATCATGTACCTACAAAGTCAAAACATAGCGGGTACGTTGACCGTACCCGATACATTTTTTGTCGTACCCATACCCGGTACGTGTACGGGTAAGTACCCAATACAGGTACATGCACATTTTGGAAGTACCCGTACTTCAAAGTTCTCCTCTTTGTCCATCATCAACAATCCTAATGATCAACATGCAGCAAATTTGTCAATCAGACTCTAGCAAGGTCCCCCTCAATTGCAACTCCCCCTTAATTGCATCTTCATACAAGTATAAGGGGTGGATGCTTGATTATCTTGATCAGGGTTTTTTGCATGTAGCCACCCACACTAGCATAGTTTGATCTTTTAGGGAAATGTGAGCAACTGTACTAGGCAAATCAAACTTCTTAATCCACATAGCTCTTGTCTTGACCTTTATAGCTTAGACATTTGTTTCCACCATTGATTATACTTTTGCCAAAAAATGCAGCTTTTTGCAATGAGGACTAATGTGTCTTTAACTCCACAATGATGAAAAGTGAATGTGCGTGCAGATCGTGACTCACTCTTCTTCTTTATGGTACTCCCAACATGATTAACATGTGCAGCATGTGGAGTAACAAGTGCCATAGAATTAAAAACAAATCTTTTAACAAAATTATTTTTACCTCGTCTTCAAAGTACATGCACCATCATTGAAACCAAGACCACGTTTGTCATTGGATAGCTTCTGCACACACAAGATATCTTCAAGAATTTTCGAACTAATATTCATCTTGTTCACAATAGCTTTTGTAAAATCCAGCTTAGACAACACAATCTTCAGTTAGCCAGACAAGTCTTCTTCTTCAACTTGACAAAATCTCAACTCTTTCTTAAGAGACTCCAACTCTTTTGCATGCAACTCAAAGTCATCATACAATATATTTTTCAGTCATGCAGTTTTTATGACCTTCCAAGAGAAAAACCTGTTAATGTGCTTTCTCTAGTTCTGCCTTGAGTGAGGAACTTTCTTCTTGAACAAATTTCCACTTAAAGGCATCTTTCTCATACAATTTGTTCATCTTCAAAGATTTATTCAACAGAATTTCGTATTCAGCTTCCCAATCATTTTCTTCATCTTAGTCTTCATCGTTGTCATTCTCTTCATCAGAACCATCATCTAACAAAAAATATCTAACCATGAAAGCCACATACTTGCCATTTACAATATGAGATGGATCAAGCTAAGGATATTTTTACACCATTTTCTCTTCTTCAGAATTGTCTTCTCAGGTCAAATTCAAAGCCTTCTTTTTTTACTTCGATATCAGACTTCCAATCACGTGCAAGATGACTATAACCTTGGCATTCAAAACACTTAGGACCTTTTGAAGATGCCTTTTTCTCAAATTTTGATCCCTTCCAATTAGCTTCCTTAACCTTTATGAATTTTTGAAATTGCTTCATAAGCTCAAGCATATCATCTTCAAAAAATGGCTCAGTCTCAATTTTCTTTTCAAGCATCTTCAATGATTCTTTAAAAGCCCTCAAAGCAAAACCATTATTCTTAGATTTTTCCTTATCCAAACGATTTGCTTGGAATGTCTGAAGATCTCCAACCAACTATTTGACCTTGACGGTGTCTAAATCCTTGTTTTCTTCAATAGCATCAACCTTTGAATCAAACCTTACAAGTAGCGACCTCAGGATCTTCTAATAATTTTATTTTCCGAGACTTCACCCAAGTTGAAAATAGAATTAACAATATCATTCAGATTCACATAAAGCTTATTAAAGATCTCATCTTCTTCCATCACAACAGTTTCAAAGGATTTAATCAATCTTTGCAATTTTCATTACTGAACAGTATATGTACCCTCATACACAGTTTTCAAAACATCCTATACTACTTTTGCAAACTTACATGTGGATATCCTCCCAAAGTCTTCAACAGTCACTCCAATATAAATACTATTCATGGCCTTATTATTGCAGTTGGAGGCATACTTTTCTTCCTTAGTCTACTGGGCTTTAGGTTTAACAATTATTTGCCCTAAAGTTGTAATTGTAGGTTTGGCATAACCAACTTAGTAGTAGAAATGCCTTTTTTATTGAGTATCATTCTATATATCTCTTAAGATCAAACACAGCAAATTACTGTAATCTTCAATGATACCAATAGAAGGTTTTCGGTGGGCCTCTAGAATGGATCAATGCAATCAACTCAACAATGGGTGCAAACAATCAACTACACAACAGAAAATAAAAACAATCAACACAAAAGCACACACCACAAGAGGCATGATCTTGATGGGAAAAACTCCAACCGGCTTAAAAACCACGAATCCAACAAGGATCAACTCATCATCATCATCAACATCATCATCATCAAAGCGTTATCCCAACCATGTTGGAGTTGGCTACATGAATTCTGTCTCTCCATTCCGCAACAAGAATCAACTATCAAATAAATTTGAATAGGTACAAAATATACACACCCTTTTCGCACGTAAGGGCTGAGTTCTTCTCGCTACAACTCTTTCTGCTCACAGATACTACTTCATCGTGCACTGTTCTCTACTTGATCAACACGCACCTTCAACACACAAGATGGCCTCAGAACTTCTATAAGAGATGTAGAAGCAACTTTTCTCTAGAACAAAAGCTTCAGAACTTCAACTCTCATTGAAATCTCTATAGAAAATGATCTCCAATATGTAATTTTCACTCAGATTAATGAGATCTATATTCCATGCCCAAGGGTTGAGAGAGAAACCCTTTTTATAGCCCCAATTTCGTGCTTCATAATGGTAATCCAACTAGGAAAAGATTTGACACAAAACAGGAAACTCCCACTAAAAAATAGAATAGAATTCTCACAAGTTGGTGCGATTTTCTACGTCATCCAATTTATAGGGCAGAGGTCCGATCGATCAGGTACCAATTCTGCCTCAAATTCGATCGATCGGGCACTGATCAGACCAATTGGGTAAGCCCAGTTTTTTTCTAATTTTTCCTATTTAGCTCCTCTAGTGACACGAACCATAGTCCATCTAAAAGAATTCAAAACACAACTTAATGAACCTAGAGTATTATACAACCCATGAATTAACCAACTTACATAAATCCTTACATAGTATGCCAAGAGTTTCCACCAACACGATATCGACCACATTAGACCATTTACTTGTGTCTCTAAGCTACAAGACTCCCTCTTGGAGGAATGAACTTGGTGAAGAAACCAGTGGGTAAAACGTTATCTTCCAAGCCAACCACCATTGTGGGTTCCTTCGCTATAATAAGTGGCAAAAAAGAGAAACCTATCATGACCGAGAAAGAGGTTTTACTGAATGTATAAGACAACATCAACAAAGAAGAAGAAACAATATCTTCCAAGTTCATTTCATTGACTTACAAAAAGTGGATATCTATCTCTCAACAAACTCCAAACCCAACAATGTTGCTAGGATTAACAAAATTACAACAAGCCAATTGAATTAAGAAATAATGAAGAAAAATTATCCAATTCTCCCCACTCATTAGGAAGTAAAAGAGAGATTGAAGCATACAAACCAAAACAACTAAGATAATGGAAGTAATTGAAAATTATGGGGGCCATCCTGGACTTCTAGATTGCAAGTCAAATAATATTATTTTTATTGGTAAAGTCAAATACTATGCAGCAGAAAAATAAAACTATCTTGCAAATATACAATCAACCACACAAAGAAAAAGCACGCACATTTTTTCTAGCGTGGAAACACAAACCGGGAAAAAACCACGAGTCCTCGGACCAGCAAAAACCAAACACTGATTTTGAATAATTACAAGATATACTCACAAACCATTTCCAGCCTCCCTAACCTAAGGACTGTAGTTCTTCTTACACAAATCCATGCCACGACTTTCCGTCACCATGCACTGCTCTTTGTGCTTGACCCAGCCAATCTTACCCAAGCGAAAACAATCTTCTACACGAGATGTAGAAACAATATTCTCTGGAACAAATCTTCAACCCAATCTCTCCAATGAAAGCTCTAGACAAGTAATAGTCTCTCAATTAGGTTTTTTACCTTCAGAACAATGAGAGAGGTCTCCAATAAGAATTCTCAACTTAGAATAGGAAGAACTATGCCTTAGCTTTTCTACCTTCAGAACAATGAGAGAGATCTCCAATAAGTATTTCTCAACTTAGAATAGGGAGAACACCATGCATTAGGGTTAAGAGAGAACCCCTTTAGATGACCCACAATTCGTGCCTTAGAGCTATATTCCTTGTAAAACTCAAATTACAAATTCTGGCACAAAATGGAAAATCTTTCGTGCAATGGCAATTTCGTAATTTTTGCACAATGAGTTTCGTAGTTACAGATAGCACAATTTATGCAAACTTCCTGAGGCCATAACTTTGTCATTTTAGCTCGATTAACACAATCATGGACACTACGGATATAAATTCAAAACGAACTTTCCAATGATAGGTAGCTAGCCCATATCCGATGCTCGATTTATGAGATATGACCTTTTTAATCCAAATACCTTCATTCAGCTCTTCCGGCGGCTCACACTACATTCTAAAAGAAATAAAAATTACAACTCTATAGACCCGAGGTTTTGTTCAACTCATAAATTAGTCAACACAAAAATCCTAACAAGAAAAGCTCAATATGTTAAGGGAATAACATCTTACCGGCAGGAGATACTAAGACACAAGAAGGGAGTGTAAGAAATTCAAATAAGAATAAACAGAAGAAAAACAAGGAGATATAGGTAAGGGTACCAAAGAAATCAACACTGTTCCCATATAGAGTCCTAGGAGCAAAGCAAGACCTTCGACATAAAGAACTCAGCGCAAGCAAAGCAAGTTTCGGACATTATGGAAAGAACAAGAAATATAACAAGAAAAAAAATAGTTGTTTTTCACTTGCCTCCTTTGACATAAACATAAACAAAAGGTAGGGTTATGAAGAAAGGTTAAGAAAACCTAAATACTAGTTCCAATTAAAGATGCAAGAGTCTTCCCAATATTAACATGAATTTAACAAAAGAAATGAAAACCAAAAATGGCATAGAAGTTGTGATTGTTCCACCTATCATAGCCTGTTTGAGAAAAAAATTGAGAAGGGTTGTACAATCATGAAACATCACAATTGGAAACATAACTCATTCAGTCATTCTAAGCATATCCTTTCAAGACAGATTTAGCTAAAGATTATCACCCTAATAGAGCCTTATATCATCTATCCAGGGCTGGTTCCTTGAGTTTCTATATGCACCATCATCCCCACTATAGTTACAATAATATACATACAGTTTGTTGTTCGCACTATTACATTAACGAAATCCTCATTTTCAAGAATTAAAAACTAATGAATATTGAGCATCATAATAGACTAGATTGTCTAGATTATAAAAGTAAAATATCGAATTACAAACATTAAATAATACAAAATTCTGTTATTTCAAAATTTTGAATTTTAAATGAAGCCACAGGAAACAAGAACTTTCTATCAAGCAACAGAGGTATAAAATCAATTAATACATAAAAGTACAGCATTGTACAGATACTTACCACTTGTGAAAAAATAGTTTAAAATAACAAGCAAAATTATAGAAAAGTCATAACATCGATCTGTTGAGGAAAAAATAAACTGGTTAAAGAAAAATAATTATCCAATTTTCTGGACAAGTGTGTGGCAGTGTACAATCACAACACAGTGCAGTGGATAAGCATATTCCAATAATGGGAGAGATATGTGGATCGAGTTTGAGAGGCAAGTTCACTTAACTTTTTACCTTAATGATAGCAATGATAATTGAAAAGTACAAAGCAGTAAATAAAGAGCATTGAGGCAATCAGGCAGTCCTGTTCACATGCTTCTTCAACATGTATGTTTGACATTTGTAATGCATTTACAGTTTTATCCATTTTAAACAAGGATTATTTTACATGAGAAATGGCTCAATATCGTGCGACAAAGAGGTGTTTCACCTTATAGCCACAAGGGAACAATCCTTGGGCATGTAGTTCTAACTGTAGCATTCCCACCAGTACTCCATTGTTGGAAAATAAAAAAGAGAACTACATTACACACATAGGGCATCCCAAATGTGTATCTAATGGACTACTTTCCACACATGCAAACACATTTGACATGGTTACAATAGTTAACCATAGAGCCTGGTTTCAGTTGTAAGTATCTAGAGTGGGATATATCAAATAGATGACTCGGATTAATAAATGGGCCTCCTATGTAAAAACAATAACATTAATAATAGTAATAACAAAAACAATAATAGCAATAATAATGAGGATCTCTTATATTAACAATACAATTAATAAATGGAACTCGAAATCTCATTCCAAATAGGATTAGATTTTCAATCATAGTGGCAGAGAGATATAAGATCTCCATCCATGAACAGTGCATATTAACAGAGATAAGGCAGCAATAGCGACCTATACCACATATGATGCACGGATACTTCAAAATGAGCAATGTATCATGTCATATCGTATCCGATACTTCACTTTTTATTTGTAAAATCCATGTCTTTTCCATGTCCATGGCGTATCCCTACCGTATCCCCGCGGTAACTGGGCATCATAGTATACCACTGATCAACTGTTTCCAAGAGACAGCTTTCAATCAAAGCAATTGAATCAAGAGGGGTTTGCAGCATTAGTTGAATTTTTCACCTACAGTATTCTATCCAATTGCACTTTTCTTTCTTCTATTCTAAGTAGATAATACACCGCCATCCACATAATTCAACATCAGAACATTGCATATCTTCCAAAACATTTTTTTGAGCGCATTTTTACACCCCTATGTTTACTACATATACTCTTTTATCATTACACATCCCATAGCAGTTTAATATAAAAGACTGAAGAAGAAAATCTCTCAAGTAAAGCAAGGCCCTCAAAAGAAAGTCGTTTTTAAGTTACAAATATATGTTTTATATATCCTACACAATCCAAGACAATCTGAAGCTTCAATATCCGAGTAAGAATCTAGTGAAACGAATACTACTAATGAGTGCTTGCATTTCATAATGGGTTGTAATGCAAACATATAAAACTGACTCTTGATGCAATGAGGGAATTTACACCATTAACAAGAACATGACCTACAAGATTAAAGGGGGACTGCAATATTAAGGTTCTATACACCTTCATTTGTTTCATCAGCCATGAGTTCCCAATACTCATGGGAACTACATCCATGCAGATCAATCAACGTTACAGCCTCATTAGACTATCCCCCTATCTATCACATCTAATGTCATTAAGATTTAAAAGATCTAGATTCAAAGCATGTTTCTTTTGCCCCACAACTAGATATTAAATTTCTGAAACTATGTTAACCTTCAAAATGGCATTTTACATCATGAGTAAATAGCAAACAACAAAAAGCAACTGCATGAGTAATTTATAATCTCATGTACATTTTTCCCTAGGTGATTCAAAAATATGAAAATATTATAAAATAACCAAGGGCGATACAAAAACTAGTGTAAATTTTGGAAAGCCTACAGAATACATCAACCCCAAGAGAGAACACTTATCCCACAAGGCAGAGTTTTTGTGCTCCAGAGTTATACATGTCCACTAGACAGAGTTATGTTCAATCAAAGAATAACTTAGAACATCATCATTGTAGATCAGACATCTCATTTATGTGGGGTCACCTTTGTGAGCTTTACTTTTCTACAAAACCTATTTAAAGCCACGTCTCTATAATCCCAGCATCAATCATCTCTTTCCCAACTTGGAAAACAGCTAGGTTGAAAGATATTGAGGCAGGCATGTCAGATACATTAAGAGAAAACATGAATTATAATATCACTATATATATGGGAGCCCCTCTGCTGAACACCAGTGATCACCTTACGGCGAGCACCACTTTCTAGTAGGGCCCCACTAGAGATGGTACCGAGAGAGGGGGGGGGAGTATAAAATGACATCCCCTCCACCTACCCATGCATGGTGATGGAGGCTCAAATCATCATTCCAACCACTTGATCAATGCACGACAAGTTTTCACCGTCCAAAATGAGTGCAAGCCGATCCAACGGTCCAATCCAACAGGATGGGTGTCAAACTTGAGATCGGTGACTATCACGGGGCATCCCTATTTTATGGTTTACTTGGGTGGGCCATAAATTGGGCCCCACTAGGTGTGTTGGCAATTGGTGTTTGCCTTATCGTGGGCACAAATGCTAGGAGGAGGTTTTCCCCATAGATATACATATATATATATATATATTACACAATCATCAAACATGAAAAAAAAAATTGGAAGGTCCCACAACCTATGATGCCTAGATATATACTTTGGATAAGCTAGGGACATGGGTTTTACACATAAAAATTGAAGTATCGAATATGATATGATATAACATATAGCCCATTTTATAGTATCCGTGCATCAAAGCCTGAAGGAAATAGCAAGAACTTCAAGAGACTGAACACAATGGCTATATCACTAGTCATGCACATGAAAAGAGAATGGTGACCTATCCGCTGGACAACTGTCATACTCAGATTCTTCTAAATAGGCAAGTCAACCACGTGTACTGTAACGGATACTTCATTTTTAAGTATAAAGTTCATGCTTTCTTTTTTAAGTATAAAGTTCATGCCCCTACCATATCCAGCATGTGCCAGCTGTATCTGAACATCATAGCAGGAAAAACATAGAAACATAACAAAATATTAGATTAAATTAATATTAAAATATCAATAGTTGCTTGACAACCCAAAAACACTAGAAAAATAGGTCCACACTTTCGGTAAGAAATGAGATCGATTGGAGAGAGAGAGAGAGAGAGAGAGAGAGAGAGAGAGTGTGTGTGTGTGTGTGAGAGAGAGAGAGAGAGAGAGAGAGAATTGATGCTGCCATATAATATGTTTAAGATTGATCAATCAAACTGAAGTACAATTTTTTTTATTTTTTTATCTTTTGGTAAGTCTGAAATATGAGTCTCACCATTATTAAAGAATGGTTGAAAGCTATAGGGTGAAAATCCAGTTGGATAGTTACCATCTGAGATACAAGACTCATCCGATTAATTTCTGAATTATACGTGCTCAATTCAACAGTAGAGCGAACTCCAATTAGAGTGAAATTTAGAATTGTGCCAACTCAAATTAGGATGGTATGAGCTCGGGTGAAAATAAGGGTCGTAGTGGAAGTCAGGGAAAATCCTGAAAACTGAATCATTGCAATGGTACGTTGCAGATCTTGACCATCCAACCCCAATACAATGTGAATTTCTTGTCACTAAAAAAACTGAAAAAACAATCCAAACTACTACAAGCTGCAAGAATCTTTATTTTTTTTTCAATATAAAGTGATTTATTGAAATAATAAGGTAATCAATTCGTGCACAAAAGTCATATACAACCTGAATGGTTGTTTTAACCAATACCCATTCAAGAAAAATATATAAAGATAAGTTAATAACATTGGTTCAATGTATTTTAATTTCACAAACTACACAAGGGTTTTATGAGTTCTACAGTCATCACAGTGATGGTGGATTGGTAGTAGTAGCATCATTGATATGAAATCATAAATTTATTTATAAAATAAAAAAACTGTATATAAATATATTTTATTCAAAACTAAAATAAAATACAATAAAATCCAAAACCATGAGGATTTCAACTTTAACGGAGCTTAAATAAAAGCATGAGCTAAGGCAGTAAATTTCATTACAGTTTTTCTTAAGTAATATAATAAAAATCAAAAGAAATAACACAAAAAAAAAACCCATTTTGTCTTTAGAGAAAGTGAAAAAGATTAATGAATCTTGGCCCAAACATCCACTAAATTTGATGCATGAAAAAATTAACTAGAACCAAAGCAAGTCGGTCTAAAACATGCATGCATGTATTGGGCATCATTATTTTTAAAAAAATAAGTTCCATCATTATTGGTAAATAGTAAAAATTTAAGAAAAGAAATATCCCCATGTTAGGTCTAAAATCTTCAACCCTTTCATATAAATGCCAAAACAAAAGAATAAAAAAGTTTCAATTTCTATGAGAAGGAGAGAGAGAGAGAGAGAGAGAGAGCATACCTCTATGAACCTACCTCAAGTAGTCTACATATTAATTTTGATCACATCAAAGCAATACCAATTCAATGTTCTTGCAAAAATTCTATATTTTAAAGCATGATGAATGGAAGCTTAAGACACGTAGAAATGTGACTGCAACATAAAAGATACCCAGCTGATTAAAAAAATGCAAGAAATAAAATAAAATAAAATAAAAATAAACAAAAAAAAAACATATAGGCAACCCAAAAAAGGGAAATGAAGGGGAAAAAAAGGGAAATGGAGGATAGTTAGTCAGTGTCAACCAATAATTTTTTAAAATATCAGCCAAAAAATTGAATATATCTGTGAAATACAGCAACAAGGCCCGAGTGCAAACTACTATACCACCATCAATTGATACTCGTTCGTATCAATCAATATTTTAAACCAAGGGTATGAACCAGTAAGATTATCATTTGTAGGCCACGACATAGATTTTAGAAAGTGGGAGGAGACTCCAATTCTAAAAGTTGGAGAGTCAGTTCACTAATTTCAAAATAGAAATTATAACAAGATTAGTAGAAGGCATTACTTAAAATTTTAAAAGGACTTCATTCAATGTTTAGGCACCTCCGCTCTCCATAGAAGCCAACAAGGATTGGTCACTCACAGGTTGTAACACTCATGGCGAGGGACATGGGATGGGGGTTGGGGGTGTGTTGTGAGTGTTTACCGAAGCTAGAAAGAGAGGAGCAGCAGCAGCAGCAGCCTAAACTATGGGTGACTCACTAAAAAATCTAATACGCTGACTAGGCAGATCAATAAAGTCAGATTGACGTGAACATTCTTGAGTTGCAAATGGGAAATTTTATCTTTAAAAGAGATGGTATGTTAGATATTGACGTTTTAATATGGGCCTAACAAGGAAGTTCAAAAATAAGCCACATGAAAAAAAAAATAAAATTTATATATATATATATGGAAATTAAGGCACAGCTCCTATTGTTGCCCTTCATGGTTCACAATATAAATTGATGTGTAGCATATTAACCAAAACAAGCTATACGTCCAATGTTTTGAAATACACTAAACAATACAGATTTGGTGGGACCCCCAATCAACTTCATCACAAACAAAAACAAGCTCAACCATCAATAAAACCTTGTACAATCTATATGGAGTGGGCTTTATTAGTTCTTCATTTTCACTCAACCTACCTAAACCATGCTTTCCTTAACCCCACGATCTAACATGTCGTTCCTCACTACATTTGATGTCTTTAGTAATCTCCCTCTTTTCTAATTCCATGAACATGTCACTCCACACTACATCTTGGAGAGGCCACTTATACTATTTTATGCAAGTGTCTACACCAATATTTTTAATGATTTTCTTCCATATTTTTCCCCCTGCTAGTGGAGCCATTCACACATCACCTGTTATGTGCCCATCCCCATGTTTGCCCTTTCTAGTAACTCCAGCATTTCAATTGCCTAAAGAGTGAAGCTTGAGCCTCCTTGCATGAGAGTAAGCTTCAACATGTGCGGGATAAGCCATATGAGCATGCCTATAACAAATGAATGATCACATTGAGATCCTATATCTCCTCGATCTCTCATCGCTCACTCCTCCTTTCTCACTTTCTATTCCCTCCATTTTCATCTGCCCTTTACCTCTCTCTCTCTCTCTCTCTCTCTCTCTCTCTCTCTCTCTCTCAAAAAAGATAAATCAAAACCAAAACCTCAATGTATGCTTCCCTATCCTCTACAATTTCACAACTAACCATTCCAGATTGGGTTGGAAATTTTCTATTTCAAGGTTATGAGTTAGTTCCACAAATTTCATCAATTGCTGATGACTGATAAAATCAGTATTTCACTTTTTTCCTATTTTGTTACATTTCCTGTACTATATAGGAGCTTTAGATTTGTGACTCGATTGGATTTTGATTTTAGATTTTTTTTTTCCTCATAAATTCTGATTTGGACATTTGGCTTAAGGATTTGATTAGGTGTCTTGGGCATTTTGATTAATTTTTTTTTATGCAGGTGTATTGATCAAGAGTTTTGAGTTTTTAATGCCAAGGATTCCATTGGGGTTAGGTATTGAACAAAAGGACTGAGGATACCGATTTGGAGGGTTATATATATTCATTCTTGATTATAGATTTTGGAAATGGGGATCTTGACATGAAGATTTTATTTTCTGACTACCAATTTGGAGTCTGAGGTTTTGAAATTGAAGACTAGGTGGGTCTTGGGTACTCGAATGTAGGATTCATTTTTAGTCATGGGCTTACCACAGAAAATTCAAGTCAAGCTAGGGTAACCCAACCTGAACAGAAAAAACCACCCACCTACCTCAATGTGCCATATCAGTGTTCGTGTAAGTTATAAATGATTTTAAAAATCCAAATAAATAGCAAACATTGGAGAAAAGGCTTTACTAACCAAAATGCATCTAATTTTCTCTTCCTCTTGTGAGTTTTTGCACCAAGGACTATTTCTATTGAAAGACAAGGACTACGAAATGCCAACATGGATGTAGATTGCATAAAACTTAATGCCTTAAAACTAGACAAGTAGAAATTCCATGAATAGCATGTTCTAGAAAATCTTCTCATATTATTTAAATAGATTTATAAAACAGTTTTATAATCATATATGTTTATATATTATATTTCTATTTAATGTTGTAAGCATGAATCAAGATTCTGTGCAACGTCTTTTCAGCCAAATCTGCTCAACAAAATATCTAGTTGATCAAGATTTATAGTTCACAAACAAGGTAAAAAAAGGTAAAAACATGTTTGGTATAAACAGTGATTTAAATTAATAAACGAATTAATTTCACAAATGCATCCAAAAAATAGTTATGATAATAAATCCTATTACTATTTATTAATATTTTAGTGCATTTAGTGCTTCCTCATTACCCAAACACATAATATAAAATGTATAACAATATGTATTATATAAAGAAAGTATACAATATATGTTATAGAACATATATCCTATGCAATAGAATAACAAATTAACGTTATTAATATTTAATAAAACAATAAATAAATACAATACAATGGATTTGAGCAAGTCCTAAGTCAGGCTATGGAACGATACAGTAGAATCATTCGCATCCAATACAAGGAACACTGATTAAGTCCAAAACCAAGCCAGACCCATTTACATTACATTTTTGGATCCAAGATAAAAATCTTCATTCTATCCTTCAGGAAAGGAGGCATTTAGAGCATTTTAGAATGACAATGTTTTGATTATATATACAAACATCAAATATAACAAGAGGTTGGGGAGTTTGACATGTAAGTTTAAACAACAGATAGAGTTCATCATCATCATCATCATCATCATCACCACCATCACCACCACCACCACCACACACCCACACAATTGCAATGGTAAGCACCTTCTACTGTACCAAGGGCTCTTATAAGAAAGATATTTTCATCCACACTGCAATTTTTTTGCATTGCAAATGCGAAAGAGTACCCATTAATTAAGATAATGTACCTTTAAATTGTGAAGACCAAGAAATTAGTCCCTTTTCTGAACTAAGTTTCTTTTCCCCTTGTTAATGATAGAAGCACGTTGTAGATACACTACCATCACCAAGTTCAACTACTGTAACTAATAAGATCAACAACAGATAAAAGAACAGGAAAGTTGGCATGAGTAAAAAATTAAAATCATACACACAGATTTGACTGGCTTTATTTTGGACATGACAGTTTTATTTTCTCAACGTCTTTCCAGTAAGGCACTCGCCCAGACCATACAAGTCTTATTTCTAGGATTCTCTCACATGCACTGGCAACACAGCATGCAACAAACTTTTTTTGTCTAGCAAATCAAATCACACAGCAACATCAAGAAAAGGGTGCACATTATAGAATCCTCAGTGCAAGTCAATGAAACTCAACTTCTCAGTTTTGATACCCCCCTACTACTACCGCATAGTTGTCACCATATCTATGCATAAATCCATAGATGCAAGTCATTAAATAGAGACCACAAGAGAGAGAGAGAGAGAGCAAGAGAGAGATACCAGAAGGGCAGCTTCTTGAAGATCCTTTACAAAGATTGCTGAGCTGCAACTCAATACTGTTCAGGAAGGTCGTTGCTTCATCAAAGGGTCTAGTGAGATCGGACTTGTATTTCACCAACACGTCGTAATACGTATCCTGAAATCTCGAACACCACAACCCCAACAAAAAATCACAAACTAAGACAACGAGAGAAGATAAAACATCGAAAGATTACAACTTTGAGAGAGAAAGAGAGAGACCATGAACTCGTCGAGCTCGGGATCGGCACCCAGCCGAGTCAAAACGGGCGCGTTTCTCTTCGACACGTCGTTTTCTCGTCGGATTTCGTCCAAGAGCGACGCGATTTCCGGGGGAGCACCCACCTGCCAAAAGCGACACCAAGCAAAACTTTTCAACAAAACAAAAACAAAAACATGGATTTCTTCCCGAAACGCTACGTATCATACCACACCCACGAAACAAGGAAAATCGATGGATGGATCTTTCCACGAGGAAAGAGAGATTTTGAAAAACTGAAAAGCCCACTGCAAATTCAGACGACCACCGTGCAATCCGAATACTAAATGGGGAAAAACGTGGAAGACGACGTAACGGAAAGAAAACCAAAAAAAATGAAGAGCGTGTGTGTGTGTGTCTTAAAATATTTAAAGAGCAACAGACATCGGAAATTGCCAAAAACAAATACAAGGCTCTCGCTCTATCTGCAAAAGAGACATCGGAAATTGCCGTTTTTAAAAGCAAAAGCCCGTGTCAGAAGCTCTCGGAAATCTGCAAAGACTTCGCTTATTTCCGATCTCTCTCGTCTGCACACATAACTGCAGTTCCCACACAGCCTTTTCTTTAGCTCTTAATGTCGGCATCCGGCACCGAAACTGCAAGCGATCCGCTACGAATAACATACCCCACACAAACAAACAAACAAACAACCAGCTGCTACGTAGAGAGAAGAGAAGAGAAAGAGAAGAGAGAGAGAGTAGCGCGAAATTCGATGCGATACGATTTCTCCTTCTTTGTCTTTCCGGTCCTCACCTTCTGGCAGTCTATGTACGCTTCGAGCAGCCTCGGATAGCGAGGATGAGCCGCGATTTTCGCCTTCATAATGCCCGAGATCTCATCTCCGTTATCGCGGATTTCTGGCGAGATCGTGGCGTTGGAAATCGCCGACCCCGGAAATATTGGATCGGATCCCAACACCGGAACCCGGTCGCGGAATCCGCCGGAGGAGAGAATGCTCTGCAGATCGGCCTGCGAGATCGACGGCTGCGATGAGTAGTCGACGGCCGCGTGGAGGCCATAGATCTCGTCCATTTCAGTTCCTCACTTGAGGGAAAGTGAATTCCCCAGTCAACAGGGAGAAAGAGAGAGAGAGAGAGAGAGAGACCGATAGATTTTCCCGCTTCCTGTTTTCAATCCCCCTATCTAGGTGTGTAGGTGTGTCGGGTGGGGGGGGTTTTATTAGGGTTTAAGAAGGAGAGGAAGAAATGGAGGGTGGAGTGGAGTGGAGCAGAGAAGAAACTGAAAGTCTGGCCTGCAAGTGTTTGTGTTCTTGGAGAATGTGAAATGTGATCAACAAAAAAAAAATTTTTTTTTTTTCTGGGGTACAAACAGGAGGAAGCTCTCTCTATTCACTTGCTTTTTACTTCAATTTCTAGTTTTTTACAACTATGTGAGATTCTTGCTTTTGTTTTTCATTTTTTTCCCTGTTCATACAATAGAGTGTGGGTTTGCTACCGTTTTGTCAAAATGGAGGAAATGGGAGATAATGATTCCTAGGCCCTAGGTGAGTACTAACTACTAACTATGCGAGCATGAGCAGTTAAGACCACTAGTTGTTTGGTGCTGGCTGGCTCCAACGAACTTGTCGAAAACGAACGAATACAGGCTAAGAACTGCAGTGGACTGGGAGTCTTGTATAAGTGAGAGTACCAACGACCCATATCAATGGAATACGTGGCAGCATTCAGTTGGTTGTAATAAATAACACTAGCCGGATAAGTGGGCGTGCCGTTTCTTTCACAAGTCTTGGCTTGTTTTTTTTTTTTTTTTTTCAAATGTAAATAGAGTTTGATTGGAAAAAACTCCTTAGACATCTCTTAAACTAAAAGAGTCTTCAAAACTTTATAGCCACCGAAGACACTTCAATTTATTTTTATAAATTGAGGATGAGAGTTGTATTCATCGTGTGTGTGTATGTGTACACCAGCATCAAATTTAACATTGCCATGTCCCCTTTTAAACCGATGAAGCCCTAACTTTTTCTTTTTCTCCACAAGTCAATTGATTGATACATAGGACCTTTGATTGTCTCTAGCAAAGAAGTTACGACAAAAGACTTGGATCTCAAATCGATTGTGATGATCCCTCCGTTATCTAATGAACCGCTGATCTTGTCGAAAGGATATTTGAACTTCATCTCCACTGTGACTTTCTCGCCTTTGAGACAAGAAGATTAGTTGCAGTGATATTTGATAACACAAATTAAATCCCACATTAGTTGCAGTGATAGTTCATAACCTCATTATTTGGAGATGAAAGAAGAAAGAAGAATATATGATTTTTAAGTTTTAAAAACAAACAAGGGAGGTCGAATTTGTTAAAACCAACATTGCAGATACTGGCTCCAACAAGGAAAAAACATGCATACACGCACCCAACAAAAAGAAAAAAAAAAAAAACAAAACATAGTAGTCCAAGATGACAACTTTGGTGCCTATAGCATAAAGGTAGCTTTTTTTGTTTAAAAGTCAATTAAGGTGATTTTTCAAATAAAATTCTCTTCATTTAATTTAGATTTTATTTAGGATGAAATTAACTAAATTCCTCATTTTTTTAAAATAAAAATTAAGCTTACTTATTGTTGAGAAACGAGTGATAGCTTAGTGGTACGGGGAGAGGCAGACCTGGGTGTTGTTGCGCAAGTGCAACTACACCCACGTGATTTAAGAAATTCTTTCAAGTAAACTCTAAAAGATTTAATTTTAGCATTTCACTTCCGCACTCCGCCATTATCTGCTGCATGTGAACGAAAATCTCACATCCACCGTTGATAAGAAAGAGGCCTTCATCTCACCGAAGTGCAATGGTCGGCCAATGCATCCGTTGAGTATGGCAAAAAAGTAACCTTTATTTAAATATTTGATCTAAAAATGGTTCAAATAAAAGCTCGAGTGATTTAGTGTTTTTGGCAAGGTTTATGTAGAAGTTTTGACTTTTGATAAGTTCGAAAAATTTTTCAACTTTTTCATAAAGTAATCAGGAGGTAACTTTTACTGTATGGTTTTCAATAAATAAAAAGAATGCAAGGTTGTTTGGTATGATATTAAAGAAGCAGCTTCCGGCATATAATAATTAAATCGTATGTTAAAAATTTAGTACAGAAAATAATTACATAAGATACAAAACCGTTATGGGCATAAATTGGTCCAACACATAATCATGTACGTAAAATAATTTTGTAAGAACTAATTCTCACAACTTTTTTATAAGGAGTTTAAGTGAAACTCATATATCACTCAATCTAAATCTTACAATACATAAGGACTCCTTACAATCACACACCCCAAGTTTCAGTCAAAATCGAATTTACTAGACCGTTAAATCAATTATGCACCAATCTAAATAGATGAGATTTATGGGCCATAGATGCAGGAGTTAGGCACATGTGATTCAGGCCAAACTTGATATTTGATGGGGTCCCACATAGATCTTTTCATCTTCCCTGATCCCATCTCCAAATGGGACCCACAAATGAGCCTCATAAAAAATTCTCACGATAGGTGTGAAAACACTTCTCATTGGAGTAAAGCCCATGATGTATGTACCGGAAGGCACATGATATAAGACATCGTCACCATTATTATAAAACAAAAAAATAGATATAAGTTATGAAATATATTCAAACGTTTGAAAATGCTAGAGGCTTTCCCCAAAGTTTTCCCTCTTTTAAACTAAAGTAAGTCAACCTTGTTTTCTCAAAAAACTAATATTGACATTTATAGTTTTGCTTCTTAAAAACATTTTAACAAAATTATTACTCCAATGAGCATTTATGGGTTGGTGGGCAAATGCTCTATCATGGATTAGCGATTGATGAAGACTAGACAGTGTGCATTGGACAATTTCCCAACCGTGATCATGGTTCTTTCACAATTTTTTAGAGAATCTCTACTTATTGGCAAAAAAGTTCATCCAATCCTCAGTTGTGATACGTACGCACACTAAAATACATAATAAATATACTTATCTGTATTTTGTGTGTATTTTAATGTGTGCACAATAACACAATTGTTATTGTGTGGTGCAAAATGCTATTGTACATATCTTCTCTACCTGAATTTTAACTACAAATTAAATGAGCGGGCAATCTTATGGAAGACCTAAATTTGACTGAAGTGAGATTTGCTTAGATTGTAAAACATAGAGATAGTCGTTTTGACTGTGAAGTTCCTGACCGTTGATGCTTCAGGATTTTTCCATAAAATCTCAACCTTTGGGATTTTGCGTTTTGACCATGAAATGTTTTCAACATGACAAACATACCCAAGACAAGCAAAGAAATTATTTTATGGTTTATAGGATTGATCGTTTATGATTATCCAATTGATGGGGTTAGGAGTAAGGGCCAATTTGGATCAATTCTAGGATTTGGACCAATTTTAGGCTAGAAATTGTAGAGGTTGGCCCACATTCTCTTCCTCTAAGCAGTTCATCTTTGGACCTCGTGATAGAGGGAACCATTCTTTATTCAACATGAGAATAAAGATCTTTTCCTCTTAAGAGGGTCTTGTATTACCTCGCCTAAGATCTACCAATTGTCCTCACCAGGGGGCCTTTTGTACCTCATTGAGTTCTATTTCCCCTATTTCCTTCAGCGAAGGGTGGGACGCAGCTCCTATAACTGGGATAAAAAGAATACATACACACACGTGAGAATAGGGACAATTCATTGATGAGGTGGTGCTTAGGGCTGTCCCATGATAGATTATTGGAACATCATTATTACATTGTATCACAATCAACTATGGGAAGATGGTCCAAAACTGCCGTGAATGCAATGGAATGATATGAAGCCATATTCATAGCAAAGGAAAAAAAAGAAGATGAAGAAGAATAAATAGTACTCATTTTTTTTAACCCAAGTGAGGACCTGGGCGAGATACTAACACAGCGTAGACATGCAAGGTAATGAGGACTTGCACATGTGAGGATGCAGACACAACCCACACATGCGAAGTAATGGAGACTCGCACAAGTATGACTTAGACAATTCACACTTGTGAGGTAATAAAAACTAGCACATATGAGTAAACAAACACAACTCATGATACATGCGAGATAATGAGAACTTGTACATGTAATGAGACAAAACACATTTCACAGTGCACACATGCAAAGTAATGGAGACTTGCACAAGTATGACTCAGATACAATTCACACATGTGAGGTAATAAAAAATAACACATATAAGTAAACAGACACAACTCATAATACATGTGAGATAATGAGAACTTGCACATAATGATGAAACAAAACATGACTCCACATGTGAGGTACTAAAAATCACATATGCAAAGAAGGGGGAGATCATGTTCGAATCTAAACTTTCCAATGAGAACAAACACTCTTTAATGCTAAGGTAAGGAGTTGTTCTTAAACCCACGTTAAAAGAAACAAGAAAATAAAAAGGAATTTGAAGCGTAGGGTTGTCTTACCTTGTCCAAGGTCTTCTTCCCATGTTGTTGGGCTACCTTGCCTCACCAGAAGTCTACTTCCTTTACCGAAGGGCTAGGTACAAAGAAAAAAGGGTTGAAATCAAGTCAATTACAATATCACATCATCAACAACTACTTCCACATAGGGTCCATGCTCTTTGCAATATTTGATGGGAATTCAAATTTGGTGGAATGTTGCTCAATTTTTTTATTTACCAATTTTGTATTCCATGATTCCTCATTAAAATTTGATACACCTCAATTTCATAAAGAACTTGTTTCACAGCTAATAGAATCCCTAATTGGAGCTACCTTTGCATGTCAAATAGATGTTAAAACAAATTCAAATGCATAGATGCTTAGTGCCTGAAACATATAAAATGATATATATGTGCTCGTTCATGCGTAAACATTATTATTTATTCTACATACATTTCTCACTTTTTTTTCCTTGTCTTATGCACATTCACACTATCCAAGTTCTCATCCAACTGTTTACGAAAAAAATAAAAAAAAATCTTTATTCAACAGACAAAGTATTAGTTGTTGGAATTGGGTGTTCATTAAGCATAAGAATCCCACCTTTAGTGCATGAGTTTCCTCTCATTTCCTCTTTTTTAATAACCTTTGTCTCACATCAGTTATTTACTACTTATTTTATATGGTTTATTAATATTTTCCTCGTAGCTTATGGTGTTAAGCTTTCCAGTGGGTATCATGGTGGTAGCCAAGCGTGCAAGCGTGAAAAGTATTTCCATTGCCTCTGTTAACACCTTGAGGTTTTGGTAGAAATGGTTAGTTGAGGAAATTCAAAATGATATAAAAAAGCCAACCGGTTGCAAGTTTGAATCCTAGAATAAATGACTCGGTGCTAACAAAAATGTACGTCGACATTTTTGAAGCATTGAAGAGGAGCATTGAAGAGTGGACTCCACCCGATAAGGAATGTTGAAAAATATTTCCGCTGCCTCTACTAACACTTTAAGGTTTTGGTAGAAATGGTTAGTGAGGAAATTTAAATTGGCTGGGCATATTGAGGCGTGTATTTCTCTAATTCCAATGTCTTCTTTCCTTTTTTAATTTGGTTCATTGCTGCTATAAGTTTGCAAAAGTGGTCCCTTTGGGATTTGACTACTCTTCAGTCAACTGAGTGCACGGTTATTGCAGATCCCAATTAGGGAAGCTATCTTATCCTGGGATAGACGTCCATGAGTCCATTTGCATATGAGCGGGGGCGAAATATGCCTAAATAAAGTGTTTCCAAAGACTTGATTCGGCTACCAATTGTTTTGATGACTCCTAACATTTTCCTCAGTTAGTTATTTTTACAGCTATTATCAATAATCCGCATACACCGGAATCCAAGAGTAGTATTCATGGATGGGGAGCTTAACCACTCAACCACAAGTGGATTGGCACATTGGTCTTAACTACAAGATGAAACGCTCAAATATAGGCCCGCTTTTACAATTCAAGAGAGAGTCCGGATCCTCTGAGGAAAATCCCCACAATGACCTCCCCACATTACCATTGGGTAACCTACCTTGCACGCAAGCAATGGTGGCATACTACCCCACGATGATGTAGGGATTTTCCTCTTATAATCTCAATTCATCAAGAGAAGGGTTACCACTTGCCAGGCTTGAATTTTTGCATAACAAAGTATTAAACAAATATACAACTACAAATTATAAATTTCCAGATATGGAATTCATTCTCATCCAATATGAGGACATCCACATGTGGGTTTCACATAGCCACAAAATGCAACATCCACATTTGGGCCCCCTTATTTAATATGACCAGTAAGGGTGACAGAATTTCAACGTAAAGCCTCTAGTATTCTTAGATTCAATTGCAAAAACTTACTGGAATTGTGGCACCTTGATTTTGGGCATTTAAAGATGGAAGAATTCTTATCTCAAAATTCTGCAGAGAGATCAAGGTTATATATGTATATATGAATTTTGAATGTGTTTGCTAGGGTATGATTTTTTGGATGAGAATCCTGACAGACTTTGGGATTTTGTTCAACAAACATGGAATTAAAAAAATGTACTTTTGTTTTTTTTGTTTTGTTTTATTTTTTTAATTTTTAATTTTATTTTTTGTTAACCCAACTGAGAGCTGATGATAACACTCACATATGCATTGAGGGAAAATGTGAGATATAAACCATAGACCGCCTATTAGGAGCAAATACTCCTTAATTACCATTGAGGTAAGGAGCTATTCTTATGAAATCAAAATATGTTAAAATTCATATCAACAAAAACCCTCCATTCCCATCAAATAGGACTAATTTCATTTTGAGTATCATATAAGTTTCAAATTAATTGGCAAATAAATTAATAAAAATTATTAAATTTTTTTAGCTAACCATAGTTACCAAAACCTCGAGGTATTAATTGAGGCAGTAAAAATAATTTTCAATATTTCCCATCCGATAGAGCTTACTCCTCAATAGAATTGAGATTCAAGAAATTATGATATCATCTTAGCACTTCATTTAATAAATTCAGCAAATGAAAAATACAGAAAAACATTGGGGGGATTTTTAAAAAAATTGTGAAAATCAGATTACTTCGACCAAACAAAATCACAAGATGAAAATTCCCCATTAGCAAAGAGCCCCAATTCCCTTGCGTTTATAAGTAATTTCATTGCATTAATTTATCTAACTCCTTAACCAAAGGAACCCTTAGATCATAGTTCCAAAACTAGGTGGGCTTAGCTAGGCTAAAAAGAGCATCTCGGTCATCCTGCAACAATGAGTGTTTAAAGTTTTTAATGCCACAATCTTTTCTCTCTCCCTCTTTCTCTTTACAAAATAAAGCAAAATAATGGAAAGAGGTATGAAAGCCTTAAACCAAACCCTATTCAACCAAAAAAGAAAGACAATACAAACACCACAAACCTCAAATACCAAAAATGGGAACATCCCTATCAGCTCCTTGCTTGGCTAGCGAGTCCATAGTGTCATTTGCCTAATGGAGAATATGCATGAAGATAATCCATATCAATGATAAAAAAAACTTTAATTCCATTAAGAATGTATAGAAATTTCTAATGAGCCTTCCCTTTTTCGAAGCCTAAGAAACTACATTGGATAAATCACTTTCTACAACCAAAATTTCAATAAAGGAACTGGAATAAATTCTTAAAGCTTCTAGAATCACAAGCACATCCACCTCGTTAAAGTCTTTAATTCCAATTGGCTTGAAAGATGAATTTTACACCTCTCCTTTGAAGTTGCGAAGCCCTCCTCCAATACTCATAGGGCTTGGCTTTCTTCTAGCCACCCCATCTACATTAAACTAGAGTACCCCTTTTAAAGGTGGGCACCAATTAATAGAATTAATTGAGAGAGAAGACCCACACATCATACAATCAATGTTAAGAAATTCTAACGCTATTCTCTTTAAAGCTCATTTCAATTTTCAACAACACCCTTTCAAAATGTCTTGCAAAGAGAAAGACAAATTAAAGAAAACCCTATCATTTATTTCCTTCCAAATGGACCAAAGAATAGCAAAAGAAATGAGTCTCCAAAGTAACTACCCACAACCCTTAAGAGAGCCAAACGCCAAGCATTAAACATATCACTCAAAAACTTGGGAAGTAACATAACATGACACATCTATTCAAAAAATACTTTCAAATAAAAGATGAAGTCTCACAATGAATAAAAATATGATTCCTAGACTCGGTTTCTTTACCACAATAGCAACAAGTCTCTTGAAGACTTATATAAGGCCTTTCCACAAAAGGTTGTCTATAGTGTGGATCTTGCTCGCCATAGCTAGCAAACATAAAGCCTCCACTCTAAGAGGGGCCCATTCAAACTCTAAAAGAGGAATGCCGCACATAAGAGGAAGAACATTTTAAAGTTATAACGAAGGATTTAACCGAAAAAAGCCTAGTGCAAAACGGTTTTCAAATCCAAGCATCTTGATCATCCCTGCAAAGAAAAATGTCAGAAAGCATACACAACATTGATTCATATTCAGATCGTTCAGAGTGACACCATGCTCTTGTCATAATGATTCTCCAAGAAACCCCATTCCCATCACATGAATAACACTCATGGACAAAAGACTTTTTTTTAGACACAATTCGAAATAATTTACGAAGTAAAATCTCTAAAGAGCCCACACTCACCCATTTATCCAACAAAAAATGAATCAAACAACCTAACCCACCTATGAAACCAAGCCCACTTTTAAATACTTCTCCCCTGACATTACCCTCATCCCCAAGATAGAAAATGACACCCCAACACCCTAAACTATATCTAGCAACAAATTTTGGGACCCATCCCTATTCATTCTCACAGTATCTAAAAATAATAATTTTCTCCAAAGAGCATATTTCTTCTCCCCAAAACGCCACCACCACTTCGTTAGTAAGGCCCAATTTTTGTGAACTATACTCCCAAACCCAACCCACCAAGGGATTTAGGCTTAATCACATCATTCCATTTCTTTAAGTGAAGCTTCCTTTTTTTCTCGTTGACCCTCTCATAAGAAATCCATTCTAATGCGATTGAAACTTTCAACCAATAACGTAGGAATCTTGAAAAGTGACATGTAGTAAACCGGCAAATTGCATATCGCCTTTTTTATAAGGGTAATCATGCCCCCCATAGAAAGGTATTCTTTTTTCATATTAATAATTTTTTTTTCAACTTTTTCAATAACCAGCTCCCACAAAATCTTAGACCTTCAATTTGCCACAATAGAAAGGCAAAGATATTGAAAAGGAAGCTTTCCGTATTTTCAAGATAACATATTAGCAATTGGACGAGTGTTCCTTTCGAAGTAACCCACACCCACTAAAATGCTCTTGAAGAGATTAATCTTTGGACCCAACAAAATTTCCAAGCATCTTAATCTTCATTTTAATGCACTGTCACAACTAAAAAAGATAGAATTTTATATTAAAAAAAAAGAATATTATGTTTTCTTGTGCACTCATACTTTAAAATTTTATCGCGGCCAAGTCAATGACCAAGTTGACTCTATCCATAGCTTTTCAAACTAACTATAGTTTAGAGCTTTTAAGCAAGGGAGCGCTATACAGTGCCCGCGCGTTTTTTAGGAAAAAAACGCCCCTCTTGGTTGGGCTCTACTGAGATGCATGATAATTATGGAAGTATATTTGATGTGAAGATCCATATGAGTCCTACCTATATGAAAAATCTTGATCCAAATGATCATCCTAATCTTTTAATAGATAGCCCTAAAATTTAATGGTTTTGACATTTTATTATGATTTCAATCAAACGGTGAAATAAAATTGGATGAGTGTCAATTTTTCCACATTTGTAAAAATACTTTTAGCAACGAAAAGGTAAAGCCTTCGACAAGGAAATTATTTCATCGCTAATCAATTTTTTAATTCTCTCTTTGTGTGCTTTTTCTTACGAAATATAATATATAACAACAAAATTTTGGTAGATTTGGCTACGAAGTAAGACGTCGTGAATTCTGATATTACAACAATGAAACCAGGTTTTGTCACCAAGTTATTTAAAGATGGGACAACGGCAATGAAATAGGTGATGAAAGAATTCCAAGTAGCCTCGTAAAGTTTAACACTGCGGTATCCTATAAATCTCTTTGAAAAGAGAAATCCTAAGCAACATTACTTTCTGCTACTTCCCACATAGTAGAACTTTTCCTTAACAAAAGCATGTTCCCTCTGATCCAACAAATACAAAAATGGGAATTGGTCGATCAACCCCATCTGCCCACACCACTCATCATGCTAAGAGCTCACTCACCGCCCATCATTAACCTAATAATAAATCCATGCATAAAAACACCCTTTACGAAGAAAGGACATGCTTTCAAAACCCAGATGCTTTGTGTAGTTAAAGAGACACATTCCACCTTCCAGTAGGTACTTTATATTTGTAGTTTAAAATCCTCCTCCACAACCCTTAACCTGACTCTCCCACCCTCCATAACCATTTGCCAAGCAAAGCTTTTTTAACATTTTCAATGGAACAAACACCCAATCCACCTTGAGATAAAGATTTACAAACACACACCCATCTCACTAAATGATAGTGATTCCCAATAGAATTATACCATTCTGTAACCTAATATAACTATTAGCCTAATTGAATTGTATTTTAGCTAATTAAGCTATGTTAGAATCTAGAAAAGTTTGTTTTAGTGTTAAGATTGTGTGTACGGAGATTCGTCAAGTTTCAAGCTCGTTCGACCATAGCAGGGGGTAGTTTACAACTTAGATGGTTAGGAGCCCTTTTTCATAATTTATTGTTTAAAGAGGTTTTGGACCCATCAAGTAGATCTCCCAATCGTAATACTTTAATCCTTCTACCCCAGACCAAACCGAATCCATTTAACCCTCTGAATATTCAAATCCCTTAAACTAAACCATTTTTCGTAATTACCCAAAACCCCATCCTTTATAAACCTCAAGTCCCAACTTTTCCTCTTTCTTTCTCTTTTTCTTCTTTCCCTCCTTTTTTTTTTCTCCTCACTCACCCCTCTTGCCGTTGCCGAATTTCTAGCCGTCGAACTGTCGAATTTTCTCTCCAACCTTCTTCCTCAAGCCTTCCTCAACATGTAGAAACCGTTTTCATCTTTTTCCATCAACCATCGAGCTTTAGGTAAGCCTTTTGCCTTCTCATTCCTAGGTCTCTTTGGTTTTTGAGATTAGGAAGTATTTAGAGTGCTCATTAAGCTCTTTTCTTTGTATTTGTAGAGTGGTTTTGCTTTGTGTGGAGTCTTTTCATAGTTTGAGCTTCGTTTGGGTGTTAAGATGATTATGGAATCTTTTATTTTCACCCATTTTTATCATGGTAAGTTGATAAGTGTTCTCTTATAATGAAATGCATGTTCTATTATTGATTCTAGCATAATTGCTTTATTTAGATGCTTTGTCCCTTTTAAATGAAATTGGATATAAATGCTAAACTTGGGTGTGATCATAAATTGATGGATGGATGAAGTGATTGGAGGTGGATTTGTGTGTGAAACGGAGAGGGCAAGACCCTATTTTAATGAAAGTACAATGTGGGTGAAGGAATGGAATTGGTTTTCCAAAAATGAAGAAACAAGGGACTCCCATATGAAATGAACACAAGCCCGATCGATCGGGCCATCACTTGATCGATCGGACTTGTATTCATGGTTGGGCACGAATAGTGACCTAATCGATCGAACTTTGGCCCGATCAATCAGATTCTTGTTTTGGCCTAGGATCACTGCTTGGATTATGGGCCATTGTGGTGATGTTTGTAGGGTCCCTTGAGACACATATTTATCCCACATGTGCACCATAGTCCTATTTTGATTGTGAGACCCCATTTGACTCATATTTCGATAAAACACCTTAAATCACTATGTAAGAGATATATTTGGGCATATGTATCTCTTACAAATCACTCACTTGGTGTATGAAGGACAATCTGCGTTGCACTTAGTTAAAATGAGAGTTTGGGCTACGTGTCTTGGATATTAGACTTAAAAACCCCCAAACTCACTTTAATCGTGGTTTAAGTAAGAGATGTCGCATATGCAAACGGTGATGGATTAATCAAGAGTTGTTTGGTGTACACTCCTTGGTTTCTAGATTGTATTGCATGGTTTTTCTAAAGTACACTTAATGTACATGTTCTTAAATTATACCCTACATTTGGATTTGAAATGTGGACAGGTTTAGCAGTGTGGCTACTTTGTGATTGGAGGATTATTCACATTATATATGTTTGAATTTTAATTTGAGAGTAATTTCTCATTGATCTTGTTTATGCATTCGCAAGAAGCCAACCTCGTTCACTGTGACTTAGGATTTGAGTATCAGTGCCTCTGAGTTTTGGTCTATAAATATATTTGTATTTGAGGTCTATTGATGACTGCTATAAATCGAATTGAACGGACTGATCACTGTAATTGACAAATTGCTTGGCATCAGATACTGACGAACTACTTGACATTCGATATTGACGGGTTTTTACATGATACTAACAGGCTTTGCCCGATATCGACAGGATTGACCACCTAATATTGACATTGGAATATTTTCCAATGAATCAAAGGGTCGACCATTTTATTGGTGGACTTATGTGCTTATTTGTGTAGAATGGATTAGGATCCTTTCTTCTTCATTACTATTATTGTATCCTTATTGTCTCTCTTTCTTATGATCGCATCTTTTCTACTCATTTTGTATTACATGTTTATTATAGTTCATGTTGTCTTCTTGCAGACTCATTGTAGTCTGATGATATTGTATTGGTGCTAAGTACCAATCAATTCTGCCCCAATGAGGAGACACAAGGTGAATGCTACTGGCACTTAAGCCACCTAACGAGCCCATGTGGGGTGCAGATGAGGGAGTTAGATCCATCTAACCTTGCATACTAATTACTTCATTTTGGGCTTATATCTTTTGGGTTTTCTTTTGGGTTATTCTTTTTGGGGGGCCCGAGTTTTAGTGGGCTTGTAATTAAATATGTTTCTAACTTTGAAAGCTCTAACTTTAAATCCAATATCTTTTGATATATATACTTAGTATTTTTATATGATACCAATTGCTAGATTAGGCTTCTGCAGATATTGGTACAAGTTTAGTCTCATGAACTCACCGCGGACTAAAGTCATGTGTGGGATTGATTGGGAACCACATGTTGTTTTAAACACGAAAAATTCTAATTAGCCCCTAATCTCACATTCTACCTGGATTACAATCTGGGGACGTGACAAGAATCATTCCAAAGGAAATCACATTGACACTTTTCTATCTTTTCACAAGATACTTTTGGGATTTTTAAAGCAATAAAGGCAATAAATAGGGAGATTGGAAATGACTGACTTGATTAGAGTAATTCGACCACCCATAGATAATAACCTCTCTTTCTATGAACTCAATTTTTTCTAAATCCTCTCTAGTATTCCTTCCCACAGCTAAATTTTAGGTAACCCCAACCATAAAGGCAAGCCAAGATACTTTGAAAGTAACTTCTTAACCTTGCATCCAAAAGCATTTGCTAAGAAAGTAATATGGCTCTCTTCCAGCCAAACTACAAAGAGCTCACATTTACCAAAATTGATCTTCAACCCCAAAAACCATACATACTATTGCAGAATCATTTTCAGAATGTCCACCTGAATCAATGACGCTTCACAAAATATAATAGTGTCATTTGCAAATTGTAAACAAGTTACATCAATATCACCATTACCAACACCAAATCCTTTAATCAAACCCCTTTGGATAGCCATCTCCATTAATGTGTTCAAAGCTTTTGCAATAATAACAAAAGGCATAGGAGATAATGGATTACCTTGCTGAAGACCTCTAGGGCTTTTGAAATAGCCTCTTAAGGGAACCATTTATCAAAGCTAAGAAATGAGCGAAGGAAACACAACTATAAATCCACTAACACCATCTCTTGTTAAACACCATCTACCAAAGCACCTTGATATTCTGAAATTATGTCTAGAAGCACCTTTCTTACACGATTAGCTAAGACTTTTGCTAAAATTTTGTATATGCATCAAATCAAATTAATAGCTCGAAAGTTCGTAATTGAAATCACACCCTCCTTCTTCGGAGTCAGAACAATGAAAGAATCACCGGTTCTCCTATAATAACACCATTCTCATGAAATTCATCAAGAAACACTTGAAAATCATCTTCCATCAACTCCCAATATTGTTGAAAGTAGATTCTAAGAAAGCCATCTGGACCCAGAGCTCAATCCCTTCCTAAAGAAAGCACAGCTTGCCTTATCTATACTTTATTAAATCGTGCTTCTAAAGAAGAAGCCTTTCCACTAGATAGCTTTCTAAACGAAGACCCATTCAGCTTAGGCCTCAATCTAGCATTACTGTTGTGGGAGGAAATTTACCAA
The DNA here is from genome assembly GCA_037013555.1 of Sextonia rubra. Classification (NCBI taxonomy): domain Eukaryota; kingdom Viridiplantae; phylum Streptophyta; class Magnoliopsida; order Laurales; family Lauraceae; genus Sextonia; species Sextonia rubra. The sequence continues at coordinate 6,678,017 of JASUAD010000007.1, read as the reverse complement.
GTACTCCAGATCCAGCTCGAAGTATAAAGCTATTTAGGGGTGCACAATAAGGGCTTGTAATAAGAGCACCTTAATGGACCGGCAGGTGATGGGTCAAAACCTGGAGCCACAACAACCATAGGCGAGGCCAGTAGCAACGTGTTTAGGGGGCCATTGATGAAAATTTATACTAAAAGCATACTTTATATATTTATCTTTGACTAATTTATTTATTAGTCAAGTTTGCCTTTTCATTTTAATAAGAATTTGTATGGGCAAATAATTGCATTGTTATTTATTATGCATGTGTGTGTCTTTTATTTTAGAAAGTAAACAAGTTAGTGTATAGAGTTCAGCTTACACATCGAATACTTATTTATTGGTTCTTATAGAATATAAGTTATCATTGTTTTACAATCTAGATGGAGTTAGACACACCATTGATACGATTGTAGCATGATATGTTACCAAGCTTGTCTTAGCTGCGGGAAACTGCAACACTCCAACCCAAGCTAAGCATTATTGGCAATTAACTAATTGTGATTACGAGCTAATTAATGCGGTTTTATTGTAAAAAAGCCTATTTTAGTCTTATGGAGTCTAGTGAGTTAAGTTCAGGTCATAGATAGATAGTTTAGGTCGGGTTTGACCTTATCTAAGTAGAAAAAATCCCTTTTTCATAATTTTAGAATTCATGATTTCACGTTATACATGCATCACATTGACATCATTATGATTATCTTGTTGAGCTAGTCAACTTTCGTACTTAACTCAAAAACATTAGACTTCATTTGACACAGTTAGATCCTCATTTGACTTACATTGAAAATAAAATAAACTAGAAGGACTTTCTTATTAAACCTCACATTATATATATTTATTCAAATGGTTTTCAATACCTATTTTGTACAATCATCTCTTCTTTTGGTTGCTATGGAGCTCTTTTTCTCTTTTTCACCATCTCTTCATCAAACCAAGGGATTAGCTTGCATATGTGATTGAAAGTCCTCATCTTCCATTTCCAACATCGTCTAGTTCTCCTACCCATCTAATCTCTCTGAAGTAAAGGATTTAGGCACCTCCTCCTTCACGTCAAGCACTAAGGTAAGATTTCTTTCTTTTGCATACTTTTTGGTTTAATGAGTCAAGGAGACTCTCATTCTAACACGTGCACTCATCTTCTTCCTCATTTCTTGCATGCATGGCATTTGAGCTCAATAAGTAGGTGATTTTCCTCAAGTTGAGCCAAAGGAAGGATTAATTAGATGAACGCTTAACCTAAGGCAAGTATAAGTAAATTTTGAATAAATGCGTGTTGGTATAGTATGATTCTTATAATTCTTGTAAATCTTTCAATTGTAAGGTGTTTTACAGCCCTTATTTGCACCTCTCTTCCATCAATTTAAAAATGCATGTTAAGTTGCAAGTTCTAAAACTATGCGTATAGTGCCTGAGCTTTAGGAAATCTAAAGCTTACGACAATGCCATAAGTCTTTTACTACTCAGATTCCAGAGAGCAACAAATTTGAAAATTATATTAAGGCCAAGCTATGGCTAAACTATAGGATGTACTATGGCTAAGTCGTAACCTAACCGTGGTCTAGCCATAAGCAATTTTATAGTTTGAAAACCCAAGAGCATGAAAAAATGAAAACCTCCTATGGCAAAGCCATGGCCAAGCCGTATAATGTACTACGGTTAAGTCGTAGCCAAACCGTGGCTCAACCGTAGATCAAATACTGCTAAGCCATAAGACAAACCATGGTTCAACTGTAAATGCAAAGGAAAATTTTGGGTACCTACAGCTAAGCCGTAAGATGCACAGGTATAAGCCGTAAGTCACCCACGGCTAAGCCGTAAAGGCAGTGAAACTTAAGGAAAAATAGGTATTATGTAAGACCTTGTAAGGCCTTAGATATCGAACCTATTACCTCAGTAACCAACCCAATGGAATAATGAAAGATTATGAAAAGTCTTAAGGGTTGAAGCTTATTCATGTGATGTTGTTCATTTGTTAAGTGCCTCCATATGGGTGTTGGTTTAAGGGACTTTGATACACCTTTCTAATACAATATAACACCAAAAGAAAGACAACTGTGTATCGGATAACTTGAAATGACATCATCATATACGATTAGAAACAATGAATGACTAGATTAGAGTTAACTAGTAAAACTACCTTGATTCTATTAAATTAGATTGCATAGCATATTAGATGATGGTTATTGTCCTCCACTCTTATGAAAGAAATTAAATGATTATCATATGTCTTGACTTCTAATCTTCCAATATTGTATATATTGGATCTACTTAATATGTTTCTTGATAATCAATTGATATTGACTATTGAAATTAAATGGAGTACGAACGTTTGCACGAATGAATGAAATGCATTGCATGATTATTTAAGCTCAATGATATGACTAAATTGACATAATCTAACTTTACTCAACCTCAGCCTTATGATATGTAACACTCCGATCCCCTTTGAGCCGGATTAGTGGCTCATTAGTGTGTGTTTTGTTTTATTTTATTCTTTTGGACTTGGTTTTGGGCCTTGGATAGGTAGTTGAGTGACCTTTGACCTGGAATAGGTAGTTCTAAGCCCTTTTTCGTAATTTTGCTTTTGCTTTGCTCATATCATCTTTGCATCATCTTGGTGTCAGCACGCGTATTTCGTTGAGCTCGACAATTTCCGTAACTGAGTCAGATCCGTTTGAAGTCAATTGGAGAAGTTGGACCCCCGTGTGACTTGAACTGTAATTAGTATAAACTCCATGGATCTTGTTTTAAACTCCAAACATATATATAATGAGTCACTCTCCAGGTGTCTCTCTCTTTCTCATTTCACTTGGTCGATTGCATGCAACAACATCAGAGAGAGCCACGTCTCTTCCTCTCCTTTTCTCTCTTTCTCTCTTCTTTCCTTCTCTTGCTCGATTGTGGTTGGGAGCTCTTGTTTGATTTGGGTTTTGCCACACTTCATTGGATTGGGTTCTTCTTTATTCTCTCATCTCTGTCTATTGCTTGAGGTAAGTGGGCTCTTTGTGTTTCTTCTCCCAATTGCACCTCTCATTCTCTGATTTCTGTGTTTCCATCTCATGCATGGTTTCTTGCTTTGATTTGTCTTGATTTTAGTGGATTTGGAGCTTGATTTCAGAGGATTTGTCAGATTTGAGGCAAGTATAAGTACAGGTTTTGATAACACATATGGGTATTATTTGATTGCTTGGATTCATTCTCATTCTCTTTAGAGAAATGTTTTACAGCCATTTTCTAAGCTATGAGAATCAGTTGAGCTTGTTTTATTCAGTTTCTGTACAAAAATTTCGTTTCTGTAATCTTCCCGAACTCGTATTCTGTATTGTACGGCTAAGCCGTAAATTTCTACGGTTCGCTTTCCAGAGACTCGAAAATCTGAATTTGTTCTACGGCTAGGATACGGCTAAGCCGTAATTTGTCCTACGGCTGAGCCGTAAGCTAGCCGTGACCCAACCGTACCCCAGCCGTGAATTAATTCTCTGATCAGTCGAAACTTTTCTGATATCAGTACTCCTACGGTGAGGCTACGGCTAAGCCGTGGATTGGTCTACGGCTAAGCCGTATACTGACTGTAGCTCAGCCGTGAGATGTATCAGATCAGAGGTGGAAAAGCTGACAGTTTAGCCGTGTTCTGAAGGGAACCACGGCTAAGCCGTAGTGCATATTGCGGCTACGCCGTAGGATGCCACGGCTAAGCCGTAGGTCACCCATGGCTAAACCGTAAGACCTGTTAAATATCAGTTAAACTTAGGCTAATGGTGTGACCTTGTAGGGCTCAAATACAGGTTAACCATACCCGTACACCGGCCCGATGGACTCTTTGGATCGCATGAATAATCTGTTAGGCTGTGACTTGTTCATGTGAGCGTTGATCACTGTTAAGCACCTCCCCATGGGTGTTGGTTTAAGGGACTTCGATGCACATAAGGATTATATTGCAACACTAGGATGGCAACGGTGCATCGAATAACTTAAAACTACATCAACATGCACGGTTAGTGACAGTGATGCAACTAGATTAGACTTGGCTTGTAATGAACCTTGAATCCGTATTAATCTGAGATGCATTGCATATTGTTTATGGTTTTGCCCTCTGTTCTGTTAATCTATGTTATGCATTCCTCAGTCATTTTGCTTTCGTTCTGTATATCTGTATTATTCTTCGCTCTGTACTCTGTTTTGATCTATGCTATGCTTTGTATATTCTCTGGCTTTGTATATCTCTGATTTTTGGGTATTCCCTGGTGGCTCTGCCCAGAGGTTAATACGTGAGGATAAGATCCGGTCCTTGTCATCGGTGAGTCCAAAGCGGATAATCTCCTTTCTTTAGCTTTGATTTGATTGGTATTAGTCTGGCTCTACTCAGCCTCAGCCCTAGGATACCCGACGGGGTTACCTCTGGCGTAGATCTCTGTATCTCTGTTTTAACTGCAGTGTTGCTTTGTCTTGGGACCCCGGAACCCAGGAACCGAGACCCGTTGTACCTTTGGCCTGGACAGCGGTGTTCTCCTCTGCTCTGCTCTGCTCTGCTCTCTATTGGAGAGAACATGGTTAACGTAGTAGCCACTTAGTCAGTATTTCTATGTTTGATTCATATATCATGCTTTACGTCTATGCACGATTTGCTTAGCTTACTAAGATGAAATTCTGAAATCATTATTCTGTCATTTATTCAGCTTTGATACTATGAGTGTTTCATCTCTGTTACTTATATTTGCTGGATCGTTGTATTCATTTGTGTTGTCTGTGGTGTTGCAGGCACAGCTACCTTGCCCAGCTCCCCGGCGGTCGAGGAGGCTGCAGGGGCGAGTGTAGAGGCACCCTCCGGTCTGGCAGAGTGGGCCTGATCACTTCTGCCAAGTGCGTGCATGCATACCAGTGGCTTTTATTTTGCATTTTGGTTTTTTGAGAGCTTGTATTTGGACTTTGGACTTTGGACTTGTATTCTGTATATTTTGTGTATATTGATTTTGGTGTGTATTCGGTTTTATCTCAGTGTATTTGTCTTTGTCTTTTCCGTTTCGTATTTGCTTTGGCTTCCGCTATCTTATTTTCCTTTGTTGCTTGCTATGATATGTACAGCTTCCGCGTACGCTTAGTTCGCACGTGTTAGATCCCTTGTGTGCGTGCATCTGGACTGGGTTTGGGTGCACGTGCACGGGAGTACGTGTGTCACCGGTTTAGCTTTTCGCTAACCCCCGAATTCTGGGCTCGGGTCGTGACATACGTATTGTATGGTATCAGAGCATGCTAGTTATAAGCATGTAGGCATCTAAGATCGTGGTGAGATGACGATATCAACTATTTGACTCGAGGTCTCATATGTTGATTTGGGGTTTGACTAACTCAGGGCCTTTTATATTGTGTGTTGTGTTTCTTTTCCTTTTTGCAGGATGGCATCAGGATCAGGATCTCGAGATGAGAATCAACAGGGCCATAACGGTGATAGTGGATCAGTACCCCCACACATCAGTAGTGAGGAGCGGATGATGATGATGATGCAGTCTATGCAATCATTACAGGCGCAGATGGCATCCATGGTAGATAGACAGAGTCAGGCTGCCGCAGTAGCATCACCTCGTATAGATCAGCAAGTGATTTTCCAGCCCAAGGAATCAGATCCTAATGCTCTTTTCGACAAGTTCCGTAAGCGAGGGGCGACCGAGTTTCATGGGATAGAAGATGCATTGCAGGCTGAGCAATGGTTGGAGCAGACTGAAGAGCTTTTTGATACGATCGTGTGCAGTAACAAGCAGAAGGTAGTTCTCACAGCCTCTATGCTTCGGAGTGTAGCCAAGACATGGTGGAGGAGTGTTAAGACCTCATTTCAGACTATGCCCAGTGCCACAGTTTGGGAGACCTTCAAGCAGCAATTCCGTCGTAAGTTCATGCCTCTCCATATTCAGCGAGCCAAGGAAGTGGAATTCTTCAACCTTCAGCAGAGACAGATGTCAGTTGCAGATTATGTACACAGGTTTACAGAGTTGTCTCATTTCGCAGAGGACATGGTGAACACAGAGCATAAGAAAGTGACTCGCTTCGTCAACGGCCTGAATCCGAGACATAAGCGCCACGTGGTTGCTTGTATGTGGCCGGCTACCTTGGATGACGCTATTGACAGGGCTTATGATGCAGAGGCCATCTTTGAGGAGGAGCGAACAGAGGCTAAGAGGGCAGCAGGTTTCAGTGGCAGAAGTCAGTTCCAGAAGAAGTTCAAGGGTAAACAGGGCAGTTCGAGCAGTTCTCAGATAGTTTGCGGTCACTGTGGGAAGGATCACCCCACAGACAGATGTTGGAGGAAGAGTGGGGCTTGTTTCGGGTGTGGCTCTACGGACCACAGGCGGGCCCAATGCCCGAAGTTTCAGTCCCCTCCACAGACGAGACAGACAGGACCTACCTCACAGGGCAGATCCCAGCCAGCTCGCCCAGGCCAGAAGCAGAACCGCCAGACAGCCCGAGCCTATGCTGCTACGCATGAGGGCGCGGAGGAGGCCACGGTAGTGGAAGGTAAAATTTTAATTTCCGATGCAGAAGCTTTAGCTTTATTTGACTCAGGGTCTACGCGTTCGTACGTAGCACCCCATTTTGCTGTGCAGCTTCGACAGCGACCTACACCACTTCCCTACTTGTTGTTAGTATCCACTCCGGTTGGTAAGCGGGTGGAGTGCAGTGTGTTTTACCCTTAGTGTGATGTGCGGATAGCTGGTCATCAGCTCCCAGTAGACCTCGTGTTGCTCACGACACTGGATTTTGATGTGATCCTTGGTATGGACTGGCTTGCGAGATATCATGCGTGTATCAATTGCTACAGTAAGGCTATCTACTTTGATTTGGGCAGCGGATTCCGATTTGAGGGCAGCCAGATGAAGTGCCCAAGACGTGTGATCTCTGCTTGTAAAGCAGACAGGATGCTTCGTAGGGGATGTGAGGGATTTCTTGCATTCATTTCAGAGAAGAAAGATCAGCGACAGCTCAGTGAGATTCCAGTAGTCAGCGAGTTTCCGGATGTCTTTCCGGAAGATGTGCCAGAGTTGCCACCAGTTCGGGAGGTAGAATTTGCTATTGACGTGGTACCAGGTACAGCACCTATCAGTAGAGCTCCATATCGTATGGCACCTGCAGAGTTGTTGGAATTGAAGAAACAGTTGCAGGATTTGTTGGATAAGGGGTTTATACGCCCGAGTGTTTCACCTTGGGGAGCACCTGTTTTGTTCGTCAAGAAGAAGGATGGCAGTTTCCGGATGTGCATTGACTACAGGCAATTGAACAAAGTGACTATCAAGAACAAATATCCATTGCCTAGGATTGATGAGTTGTTCGATCAACTTCAGGGTGCAGCTTACTTCTCTAAGATTGACTTGAGGTCAGGATATCACCAGCTCAGGGTGAAGGATGAGGATGTTCCGAAGACAGCTTTCAGGACTCGGTATGGACACTACGAGTTCCTTGTCATGCCGTTTGGTTTGACGAATGCAACCGCAGCTTTCATGGCATTGATGAATAGGGTGTTTACTTCCTTCTTGGACCAGTTTGTTGTGGTCTTCATAGATGACATATTGGTCTATTCGAAGACTGCTGAGGAACATACAGACCATCTGAGGAAGGCATTGCAGCTGCTTCGAGATCACAAGTTGTATGCAAAGTTGGCTAAATGTGATTTCTGGCTAGAGCAAGTTGCATTTTTGGGACATGTGATTTCTAGAGATGGATTGATGGTGGATCCAGCTAAGATTGAGGCAGTAGTCCATTGGCCCCGTCCTAGATCAGTGACAGAGATTCGGAGTTTTCTGGGTTTGGCGGGATATTACCGCAGGTTTGTGCAGGATTTCTCGAAGATCTCAGCCCCGCTGACTCAGTTGACTCGGAAGAAGGTCCCGTATGAGTGGACAGAGAAGTGTGAGCGTAGTTTTCAGATGTTGAAAGAAAAGCTCACTACGGCGCCAGTGTTGACTCTCCCGGATGGTAGTGAGGGATTCGTGATTTATTCCGATGCCTCTAGAGTTGGACTAGGCTGTGTACTGATGCAGAATCAGAAGGTGGTTGCCTATGGATCCAGACAGTTGAAAGAACATGAGAAGAACTATGCCACACATGACTTGGAGTTAGCAGCCATTGTATTTGCATTGAAGTTGTGGCGACATTACCTGTACGGTGTGAAGTTTGAGGTCCATTCCGATCATCACAGTCTGCAGTACTTGTTTGATCAGCATGACTTGAATATGAGGCAGCGAAGATGGTTGGAGTTCATCAAAGACTACGACTTTCCGATCAAGTACCACCCAGGCAAGGGCAATGTAGTTGCAGATGCACTCAGCAGGAGGACAGACAGTCTTCAGGTGTTAGCAGGATTCTATATGCTTGTGCATGATCAGCCTGTAGAGGTTCAGATGGTAGGAGACTCGGTGACATTAGCTACTACCGTCGTGTTTCAGCCTGAGGTGATTCAGCAGATCAAGGATCGCCAGTTTGAGGACCCCCTCCTGGTGAAGTTCAGAGATCGGATTGCAGATCGACCGGATTTCAGCTTGGTGGATGGAGTTTTGTACTTCAGGAACAGATTGTGTGTTCCCGCTGTGGATGAGTTGAGAGAGAAATTGATGACAGATGCGCACGATGCCCGATATGCGATGCATCCCGGGAGTACGAAGATGTACCGGAACTTGAAGGATAGATTTTGGTGGAACAATATGAAGCGGGAGATCGCAGGGTTCGTAGCTCGATGTTTGACCTGTCAGAGGGTAAAAGCTGATCATCAGCGACCTCCAGGATCATTGCATCCATTGCACACCCCGCAGTGGAAGTGGGAGCACATTACTATGGATTTCGTCTCCGGTTTTCCGCCGACCAGTAGAAAGAATAATGCTATCTGGGTCATAGTGGACAGATTGACTAAGTCAGCACATTTCCTTCCGTTCAAGAAAGGGATGACATTCACAGAGATGGCCAGGAAGTTTGTTGACGAGATAGTCAGATTGCATGGTACCCCAGTATCGATTGTGTCAGATCGCGATAGTCGTTTTGTATCTTCATTCTGGAGAGCATTTCAGGAAGCTATGGGCACGAAGCTGAGTTTTAGTACGGCATACCACCCCCAGACTGATGGACAGTCGGAGCGTACCATTCAGACGTTGGAGGATATGCTCCGAGCTAGCGTGCTGAACTTTGAGAAGGAATGGGATACGCATCTAGCATTGTGTGAGTTTGCTTACAACAACAGCTTCCATGAGAGTATTGGTATGGCACCTTATGAGGCTCTATACGGACGCAAGTGCAGGACCCCAGTGTGCTGGGAAGAAGTTGGAACTAGAAGTTTCCATGGTCCGACCATCATTGCTGAGACGACAGAGAAGGTGCAGAAAGTAATAGAGAATCTGAAGATTGCTCGGTCCAGGCAGAAGAGCTATGCTGATACTCGGAGGAGACCTTTGGCATTCCAAGTCGGAGATTGGGTATTTCTTAAAGTTTCTCCGATGAAGGGCACAGTTCGATTTGGTCAGAAGGGCAAGTTAGCTCCGAGATATGTAGGACCGTTCGAAGTCAAGAGCCGAGTTGGAGATTTAGCCTATCGGTTGACACTTCCAGTTGAGTTCTCCGGTGTTCACGATGTGTTCCATGTGTCGATGCTCCGTAAGTATGTGCCAGATCCGAGCCATGTGATTCGCTACGATGACATTCAGATTCAGCCTAATGCGACTTACGTTGAGCGTCCGCTTCGCATCGTTGGGACACGAGAGCAGATTCTCCGTACCAGGACTATCAGATGGGTTAAAGTGTTGTGGGAGCATCACGGTCCGGATGAGGCTACTTGGGAGCTAGAGGAGCAGCTAGCGCGCCAGTACCCCCAGCTCTTTGCGCAGGTAGGTAGTCATTCCGAGGACGGAATGATTCCTAGTGGGGGAGGATGTAACACTCCGATCCCCTTTGAGCCGGATTAGTGGCTCATTAGTGTGTGTTTTGTTTTATTTTATTCTTTTGGACTTGGTTTTGGGCCTTGGATAGGTAGTTGAGTGACCTTTGACCTGGAATAGGTAGTTCTAAGCCCTTTTTCGTAATTTTGCTTTTGCTTTGCTCATATCATCTTTGCATCATCTTGGTGTCAGCACGCGTATTTCGTTGAGCTCGACAATTTCCGTAACTGAGTCAGATCCGTTTGAAGTCAATTGGAGAAGTTGGACCCCCGTGTGACTTGAACTGTAATTAGTATAAACTCCATGGATCTTGTTTTAAACTCCAAACATATATATAATGAGTCACTCTCCAGGTGTCTCTCTCTTTCTCATTTCACTTGGTCGATTGCATGCAACAACATCAGAGAGAACCACGTCTCTTCCTCTCCTTTTCTCTCTTTCTCTCTTCTTTCCTTCTCTTGCTCGATTGTGGTTGGGAGCTCTTGTTTGATTTGGGTTTTGCCACACTTCATTGGATTGGGTTCTTCTTTATTCTCTCATCTCTGTCTATTGCTTGAGGTAAGTGGGCTCTTTGTGTTTCTTCTCCCAATTGCACCTCTCATTCTCTGATTTCTGTGTTTCCATCTCATGCATGGTTTCTTGCTTTGATTTGTCTTGATTTTAGTGGATTTGGAGCTTGATTTCAGAGGATTTGTCAGATTTGAGGCAAGTATAAGTACAGGTTTTGATAACACATATGGGTATTATTTGATTGCTTGGATTCATTCTCATTCTCTTTAGAGAAATGTTTTACAGCCATTTTCTAAGCTATGAGAATCAGTTGAGCTTGTTTTATTCAGTTTCTGTACAAAAATTTCGTTTCTGTAATCTTCCCGAACTCGTATTCTGTATTGTACGGCTAAGCCGTAAATTTCTACGGTTCGCTTTCCAGAGACTCGAAAATCTGAATTTGTTCTACGGCTAGGATACGGCTAAGCCGTAATTTGTCCTACGGCTGAGCCGTAAGCTAGCCGTGACCCAACCGTACCCCAGCCGTGAATTAATTCTCTGATCAGTCGAAACTTTTCTGATATCAGTACTCCTACGGTGAGGCTACGGCTAAGCCGTGGATTGGTCTACGGCTAAGCCGTATACTGACTGTAGCTCAGCCGTGAGATGTATCAGATCAGAGGTGGAAAAGCTGACAGTTTAGCCGTGTTCTGAAGGGAACCACGGCTAAGCCGTAGTGCATATTGCGGCTACGCCGTAGGATGCCACGGCTAAGCCGTAGGTCACCCATGGCTAAACCGTAAGACCTGTTAAATATCAGTTAAACTTAGGCTAATGGTGTGACCTTGTAGGGCTCAAATACAGGTTAACCATACCCGTACACCGGCCCGATGGACTCTTTGGATCGCATGAATAATCTGTTAGGCTGTGACTTGTTCATGTGAGCGTTGATCACTGTTAAGCACCTCCCCATGGGTGTTGGTTTAAGGGACTTCGATGCACATAAGGATTATATTGCAACACTAGGATGGCAACGGTGCATCGAATAACTTAAAACTACATCAACATGCACGGTTAGTGACAGTGATGCAACTAGATTAGACTTGGCTTGTAATGAACCTTGAATCCGTATTAATCTGAGATGCATTGCATATTGTTTATGGTTTTGCCCTCTGTTCTGTTAATCTATGTTATGCATTCCTCAGTCATTTTGCTTTCGTTCTGTATATCTGTATTATTCTTCGCTCTGTACTCTGTTTTGATCTATGCTATGCTTTGTATATTCTCTGGCTTTGTATATCTCTGATTTTTGGGTATTCCCTGGTGGCTCTGCCCAGAGGTTAATACGTGAGGATAAGATCCGGTCCTTGTCATCGGTGAGTCCAAAGCGGATAATCTCCTTTCTTTAGCTTTGATTTGATTGGTATTAGTCTGGCTCTACTCAGCCTCAGCCCTAGGATACCCGACGGGGTTACCTCTGGCGTAGATCTCTGTATCTCTGTTTTAACTGCAGTGTTGCTTTGTCTTGGGACCCCGGAACCCAGGAACCGAGACCCGTTGTACCTTTGGCCTGGACAGCGGTGTTCTCCTCTGCTCTGCTCTGCTCTGCTCTCTATTGGAGAGAACATGGTTAACGTAGTAGCCACTTAGTCAGTATTTCTATGTTTGATTCATATATCATGCTTTACGTCTATGCACGATTTGCTTAGCTTACTAAGATGAAATTCTGAAATCATTATTCTGTCATTTATTCAGCTTTGATACTATGAGTGTTTCATCTCTGTTACTTATATTTGCTGGATCGTTGTATTCATTTGTGTTGTCTGTGGTGTTGCAGGCACAGCTACCTTGCCCAGCTCCCCGGCGGTCGAGGAGGCTGCAGGGGCGAGTGTAGAGGCACCCTCCGGTCTGGCAGAGTGGGCCTGATCACTTCTGCCAAGTGCGTGCATGCATACCAGTGGCTTTTATTTTGCATTTTGGTTTTTTGAGAGCTTGTATTTGGACTTTGGACTTTGGACTTGTATTCTGTATATTTTGTGTATATTGATTTTGGTGTGTATTCGGTTTTATCTCAGTGTATTTGTCTTTGTCTTTTCCGTTTCGTATTTGCTTTGGCTTCCGCTATCTTATTTTCCTTTGTTGCTTGCTATGATATGTACAGCTTCCGCGTACGCTTAGTTCGCACGTGTTAGATCCCTTGTGTGCGTGCATCTGGACTGGGTTTGGGTGCACGTGCACGGGAGTACGTGTGTCACCGGTTTAGCTTTTCGCTAACCCCCGAATTCTGGGCTCGGGTCGTGACATGATATCTGGCGGAGTTGACTTTGGTGTAACATGAATGTTGCCGCTGCAGTATACTTTTCTTAGGGCTTCCAGACTCTATGTATAAGAGACCCATTCATACCTTGACCCGGTCAATGGTGTTCTCAACGTATATATCCCTAAAGGGAGGATATGGCAAATATAGTAGCCACATAGTAAAGTATTTTGTTATTTGAATCTTAAAGCATACTTATTTCAATGTACGACATGTCTAGTTTATTAACTTGAACTCTTTTAATTATATGTCATTAATTCTTTTGAGATACAATACGTATTTCCTTTATTATGCTTACACTTTGTTGAATAGTCTTATTCACAAGTTGTCTAATGGTATGACAGGTCTAAATCCCGAACACAGTCTGACAGACCCAGGAGTCAAAGAAGGAGACCGGAGCGGCTCCTTCAGGCAGTAATGAATTGACAGCAGAAGCTTCCTGCCTAATCCATATGCCGAAAGTGACTGATTAATATCTTAGGAACGTATATATTGGGTATTTTGGGACCTTTTGCCTTTGCTTTTAATTGCATCCATGTAGACCACATTTGTAAAACTTGATCTCATTACGTATGTATTTACCTTCCTATACTCTGTTATTTTATCTTCTCTTCATAGAATGTATCCTTGTTGTAGTTGCTTATATGTGCATATTATGTTAGGTTGTACAAGTGACATAGAATTAATATAATAAACTTATGTTCTTAAATATTTAAAATTTGGACTATTTTAAGGTTGTAATATTGCTGAATTGTTCAATGAAAAGTGAAAAAGTATAGGCAATATTGACAGACTTCTGCGCATTGAATGCTTGGATAGATGTTCCGTTCAGTACCTCACATGTGTAAGCATGTAAATATCTCTTGTGTAACTCCATTCAGACTCCAATTCGGGTATAAATTATACAGGAGTACGTGCATCACTGATTGGGTTTAACCCCAATTCCCGATTTTTTGGGCTCGGGTTGTGACAGAAACAATACAGTTTCGACTCGTTATGTAAGTACGCTTTGTGTATAATGAATAGGAGCACTTTTGGGTTTATTATCTGTAACACTCCGATTACTTCTGATCCTAGTTAAGCACATTTAGCGACTGATCCGATAGGGTATTAAGTAGTTAACATACATTTAACTTAAATAATGATGTTTAGTAATTAATTAGTTTACTTTCGTCTTATTCAGATTAATAGATTAAGTTTGGGTCAAGGATAGGTAGTTTGTGATGAGTTTAACTTTGATTAGGTAGATAAAAGCCCATTTTCATCATTTTTAGACTTTATAGTTTATGTCATTCATACATCATATTGATATCGTCGCATTGGTCTCGTTGAGCTCGTCAACTTTCGTACTTGACTTGAATGCATTTGACTTTGTCTATGTTAGTTGGACCCTCATTTGACTTAAATTCAAAAAATATAAAGGAACATGGGTTTTCTTATAAACCCCAGAAAATTGAGATTTAAAAGGAGCTAAGACTCCTCCCAGTCGATCCATTCTCTTCTCAACCACACTAGTTTTTCTTTTTCTCCCATTCATTTCCTCCTTATCATTATGACTAAGATGAGTTTTGCATGAATGTTCTAAGGTCTCCAAACCTCAAATCCATCTCTCTTCTAGCTATCTTCCATGTTGGAATTGAGGATATATATTTCTAATTCTCTCGACAATTCTCTAGCAGTTCCTAAGGAAAGATCTCCTACCTAATTATAGATCTTTTAGGTTAATGAAGTCAAGAGAACTCTCATTCTTTGACATGCATTTATTTTTCTCATTTTTCTTTACATGCATGTTATTTTAGGATCTAATGTAGTATTCTTCTTCTAAAGTTGAGCCAAGAGCAAGAGTAGTAGTTTGAATTCTAAACCTAAAGCAAGTATAAGCAAATTTCTGTTCAATTTATATTGGTATATTATGATCCTTGTAATTTTACTAAATCTTAAAGTGCATTTAGCCCCATGTTCTGGTTCTCTAAATTTTTACTGTGAAAATGAGATTTGCTAGTAATCTTGATAAATTGTGAATCAAAACACCAAGTTGATATGGTAGAATAACTTAATGGAGTAGAGAATATCATAGTAGAAACCAAATTGAAAGGTTCAGAAGTGAAGAGGACTTGTGTTTATTCTGCTTCAGAAAATATGAAGCTTACGGTTAAGCCATAGGCAAGTTATAGCTTAAAATCCAGAAAGCTACAATTTGGGACCTTCTTCTACTGCTAAGTCATGAAATATGTTACCCCTACGCCGTAGATAAGTCATGGCTCAGCTGTAGATTAAGTACTGCTAAGTCGTAAAACAAAATATGATTAAACCGTAAATGGAGAGAAAAGTCTGGGTAACTACGGCTAAGTCATAGTGCATTTTACTACTAAGTCGTAGGCTACTCATGGCTAAGCCATAAGTCACAGACGGCTAAATCGTAAAGCCATTGAAAAATAGGGTTAAGTATGTGCTGTTAAAGACCTTATATGGCCCTAGCTTTTGGATCCATTTACCCCATTAACTGGCTAATGGAATAATAAAATACCATGAAAAGTCTTGAAGGCAGAGACTCGTTCATGTAACATTGTCCATTCGTTAAGTACCTCCCCATGGGTGTTGTTTTAAGGGACTTCGATACATATCTTTTATACAATGTGACACCAAAAGAAAGACAATTGTATTTTATATAACTTAAAACTATATCATCATGTACGGTTAGAAACAATGGATAACTATATTAGAATTGGTTTGTAAAACTACCTTGATTTTATTAATTTGAATTGCATAGTATATTAGATTACCGTTGTTGCCTTCTGTTGTTCCAATAATAATTTTGAATTGAAATGATCATGGATAAATTGATTCTAATTGAATTGTTTCTTGATATACGTTTTATATTAACATTAACATTAAATTGAGTAAGAATGAATTGAATGAATAAATTGAACGTATACTGTATCGTATTGTTTTTAATGAATGAATTGCATAAATCACTCAAGTTCAATTATATGAATCGAAATAGTCTGGCTTTACTCATCTTTAGCCTTATGATACCTGGTAGGATTGACTTTGATGTAATAAACGAATAGTGCCGCTGCAGTGTGCCCTTAGAGCTTCCAGATTCTATGTATGGAGAGGCCTAATCGTATCTTTGGTCAGGTCATTGGTGTTCTCAACATAAAGATCCCTAGAGAGAGGATATGGCACATGTAGTAGCTAATTAGCAAAGTATTTTATCTTATTGATTCTTCTAGCATGATTTATTCAATGCACAACATGCCTACTGTACTGACTTGATTTATATTGATCATTTGTTATTAATTCTTTTAGATACAAAGCGTATTACCTTAATTATACTTATATTTTGCAGAATAGTTTTTTTCACTAGTTATCTATAGTGTGACAGGCTCAGATCCCAGTTCCAATCTTGCAAAAATCGAGGAGACTCTAGAGGAGACCTTCGAGATCTTTTCAGGCCTAGATAAGTGGACAGCGGATACTCTCTGACTAATCCAATTACAGAGTGGGACACAACCTACCTATAGTTCTTCTATTTTGGTTTTTATAGATGATTAGGGTTTCATGACCTGCATTCGTTTTTTTTTTTTTTTGTCATATATAACTCATAATCCCTTGTATTTTGAGACTATGTAAATCTTTCTTACTATTCATAAACTTTCCTTCTTTTTTGTAAAGACATGTTCCATTACAATTCTTGCACATAACATATCATATAGATGTGTATTAGTTTGGTGTATGATATCTTGTTTCATGAAATAATATCTTAGAACTAAAAAACCTTTGAAATAAAAATGTTATGATGATAGTAACAGGCTTCTGCATATCGAATGCTTAGACAACTTTCCATTTAAAAGCACCTCACTCAAGTAAGGATGAAAATATCCCTTTTATAATTTCGCTTAGACTCAAGTCCTGATGTATATTACACGGGAGTACGTGTGTCACAATTTGGGTTTTACCTTAATTACCAAAATCTTGAGCTCAGGTTGTAACATATGTAAGTATGGTATATTCTCGCCTCTCCACCTCGTATGAAAGAACGGGGCGGAGAAGCGAGGAGAGAGGAGAGGAAATGGGAGAGGAAGAGGGAGGAGAAGAGAGGAAGAATGAGGAGGAGATGAGGAGAGGAGAAGGGAAAGGAGAGGGAGTGGGAGGGAGAGAAGAGGAAGAGGAGGAGGAAGAGGAAAAGGAGAGGAGAAGAGAGGAAGAAGGAGAGAGAGAGGGAGAGCCCCCTCCCGCCGGCCGAAGCTCGTCACCGGTTGGAGGGAAAGGACAGGAGTGGGGAATAGGGAGGGAGAGAGAGATAGGGTATTTTTAAATATATGTATGTTTTTTTTATTTTTCTCTTGTGTGCTAAGAGATGGAATGATTGATTATCCAGCAATTCCCTGCAATTCCCATATCTTTTTAACTCTTGGGTAGCTCAAGCTTTCCTTCATCTTACCAGCACTAGGCATTCGTCAGGAAACTTCACGAGTTGTGGAAGTAACCGCACGGCAAAGCCCTGGATTTGCCGGTAACGTCTCCGCATCATTGACTTCTTCACAGAAATGGAATCCTCTTCCATATTCGACATTGCTGACATGGAGCAAATTTATCTCGCCATGATTATTTCGGTCTCCTTGATTTTGGCATTCCAGAAGGAGAGATTCTGGCAATTTGCACTCTGGATCCCTCAAGATGAGAACACGAGCACCATCAAGAATCTGTTTCTTTTTACCTTTTTCATCAATTTGCATAACTAACCCCAAACATTCACCAAGACAAGAAAAGATGCTTTCGGGCCAAGCATGAACACGGATCCTTTCCATCCTGATCCAGAATGGTTTTAATGCTGGTCCCAACACTCGTGTCCAACGATCCAAGCGCCGAATCGGAGAGCCATTGAAGGAGAACCTAATTTCATCAAATTGGAGAAATCAATATTTGTCAAAGGCCTAATCTAGAAAAGTATCTGGTTAAGCCTCGTCACCTCTGCCTAAATACTCTCTGAAGAAGATAGGCACAGTTGAATATAGCCTTAGGAAATATTAATCTGTCTAGCTGTTCCAAAAAATGAATAACAGACCTCCTTTTTTAAAGCAACAGCTAATGAATCAGTAACTTTAACAACCTTCTGATCTCCCCACCATGTCAATGCAAACTTGGTCCTTCTTTTGCTTCCTTTCTTCCCGTACATTATGATGACGATAAAGAACACCTCTCCTATCTTGAGACTGGCGAGATGAGGATACAATCCTGTTTCCTGCATGAAAAATGGTTTTGCCTATCGGTTTAGGATGTTGATCTACAAATCTCGCCTTCTGAACAGTCATTCTTCTGCCACTGACAACTTTACCACTTATATTTAAGATTGCCCGATTAGCATCCCATTCCGTATTGAATCTAACAAAACCAAACCATCTGCTTTTACTCGAATGAGAATCCCTTGGCAAAAAGCCATAAAAAAAACGAGGCCCACGTCCCGGAAAACATCAGAGAGATCTTTTGTCGTGAGCACCGGAGACAAATTAGAAATAACTGTGACCAGGAATCCCTAATCCATCCTAGTTTCGGCCCCATCTTCCCACATGATAATGATCATACATAATAAAACTCATAAACTATGAGAATCTAAAGAAACCTGTTGAGATTCAAGATCATATTCAAATTGTGAAATTACAAACAATTCAATTTCTCATATGTTAGGACTATTAGGCGGCACGCAGAAAAATTCCAAGCAACCACATTAGATACTGTTACGATTTTGACTTACATTACAAATGTAGTTTGGGTTGGTATTTTGTTGGTTGCAGTCCTCCACGGGTCATGAAAGAAATTGTATGGCCCACCTGCCGTTGGATTAGGCATGTAACTATTACCATGGTTGATCTCCCAACTAAGTCAAAATTTACAATCCTAGAAGAGTTTGGATTGGAATCGGACTCTTGAAAAGAGTTTTGGATTGAACTCGGGTGTGGCTTACTTCCCTGCTAATCAAGTGATGAGAGATTATAAAAGGAGGTAGAAGTTCACAATAGTTGTGACGTATCGGGACTAATCTATTTAGGGTGGGGTTAGAAATCCTTTGTTCATCCATCCAATAGAAAGAGCATTTTACAAGGAGTTTCAGGGTCCACATGCCACCAGAACGCACAAAACTTTTAGAACAAATTTAAATTTAACATCACCAAGGACTAGCAGGTAATGTCTTGATTCTTCAACCTCGTTAGTGGAATAATCTCTTATTAGTAAAATAAGCAATTACTTATAATTCTCACTTGGTTCAAATTCTAAGTACACCTCCTCTTTTTGCATGTGTGAGTTATTTTTCTCTTTTTCTGTGTGTAGGTTTTCTTCCCACTTGAGAATTTTTTCCCATGTGTATGGCCTTTTTACCCATATGATTGGGCCATCTTCCCGTATATTGGGCCTCTATCTTGGATCCCAGCCCCCTTGCCGGGTTAAAAAAAAAAAAGAAAAATTTAGATTGAAAACTACTTAAAAAAAACACTATATTGATTTAAGAGTTTATATGGTAATTTAGGAGTTTCTATGGCTCAGCGTCTTATAGGGAAGTATGATTAAATACCATTTGATCCATCAAGCCGTCACCAAGTGTCCCACAATAGTAGAGAACATGCCAGAACCATTGTCACACAAGAAAGTTCAGCAATGTATGAAATAAGAATCAATCCCAGCCACCCATGGCCTTATTGTTAAGGATTAGAGAATATTATTCCTTTGCAATTATTCTTTCCTTCTATTTGGAAAGTTTACAATTTGTGAAGGAAACCAATCCCATCCCTTCGGTTTTTTTTTTGTTTGAATCCATTTGAATATCTTTGAATTGAGGACGATAGACTTGCGTTGCGATTCACTTCGAAGTGAGGAGTTTATATCCATGCCAGTTTCTTTGCTAGAATTTAGAGAATTTCAATCTGTAAAATTTTTGAATTTCCAAACATAGTGAAATTTCTGAATGCTTCTTTGCACGTTAACATCCAAGAGTTCCACCAAAAGACAAAGAGCTTGGAATTCCTAAATTTTGATAAGGTGAAAGAGGCCTTTTATGTTGGTGGAATTTTAAAATACTTGAGAAAAAACATGGCATTTGCAAGGGGAAGAGATGTCATATCATGTTAAAAAATCCCCAGCACATGGAATTCTTAGTAAAAATTCTACTAAAAGAACAAACCCCTAATCTCTATTTTTTATTTCACCACTGGGCTAGGGAGGTTGGAACCAAGAGAGAATACGTACATAAAGGAAGACAACTTGCTCACTAATGGCTTTAGATATTGCAGAAGCATAGATTTGCAATTACATGACCGCTACAAATGTGATCAGTATTGCATTGACTAGGATCAAGTACTAGATGTAGAGATCTGTGACTTTCTATGAAAGATGTCACATGAGATTCACTCTTCAAGGTCTCAAGGCAAGGCTGGACACCCTTGATGTAAAAGATGATGCACAATCCAAGGGCATTGATGGACAACATTAATGTAGAAGATGATGATGAATAGTTTAGATCTAGTCTTTCTTCTCATTGCTGCTTATTATTGGTTATAGTTTTGAAATATCTGCAACCACTCTCTCTCGTTTCTATTTATAGCATTTGACTTCCTGGGTGATAAGCTTCAGTTCAAATTTGAATAAAGAGATGATAAGGATAGAGAGTTGAATCGAATTCCCTTTATTCAAAGTTGTATGGAGAGATGATAAGAATAGAGGAGTTGGATAAAACTCAAACAAATTCTATCACTATCATCACACAAGGATTAATGCATCCTTTCAAACTCAAATAAGCTAAATTATAAGGGATCTCTCTATGTTGATGTCCACCCACATGTAGATACAATGGGCCCATCATAGATTTCAACACTCATTCGAGAAATAAGCATGCACATGTGGAAAGAAAGACCACAAAAGTGGAAAGGGAGCTTGCTCACCTGAAAAGAGGTAATGTACTCGGGATTCAAATCTTTGGCAGCCAGGTGAGAACCGTCACTCCTTATTACTCAAATAGGGAGTTGTTCTCAATTTATTAGAAACTAGCACTTCATTGCCCGCACCCAATGCAGGCCATGAAAAATATAATTATGTTTTATTAAAAATTATTAGTTTAATATAAATGAATATTATCATATAATTATATAAATCATAAAAGAGACATATTTAAAATATTGAATCTTTAGTTTTCAAAAAAGAAACAAAAAAAAATCTCTGAACTATAATGAGATGAGGAAGAAGCAAGATAATAATACATCGTAAGATTCTTAAATCTTCAAAAATGGAAAAAAAGTATAATCTGGAATTCAAATTATATGTGGCAGATATTGTCTTGATTTTTAACTTATTTATTTTTTATTCTGTTCTTTTTTATTCTTGATAGGCAAAACATTTGGATGATTTAGACACAATTTAACAAATCTAATAAGTTTGACTAAAACCCAAAATAAATAAAAAAACCCACTACAAAGTTAATAATAAAAACAAATGGTGAATAATCTTGATTTGTAAATGAAATTTGAGAGAATCAATAGAATACTCGAAAAAAATTAAAAATAATTGAAAATAAAATAAGATGAAAATTTAAAAGAGGAATTAAGAAATTAACGTAGATAGTAACAACACATTATTGTCGTTACTATGAGCACAAAATACATAGTAACATGCATGTTTATAAATAATTGAGAAGTTTACACTTATACATTATCTCAGTTTTAAAAACTATAAAATTACTACAATTATAAAAGGCGGTAATGAGCAAAATTAAAATGCACACACGTGATTACACGTCTTAATGATTATGTATGCATCGCACATTGAGGCCCACCTAATTTACAATGTCTCGTGCCTGTGGTCCTATCCCTTGATCGATTAAGAAGTTCATCAAAGATGAAAAACTAATTTTGTAGGCATTTTATTTTTAAAAGTAAGAGTGATGGACACCAAGCAATACCTACCCAATGAATCTCACCGCTCATATTTGTTGAAATTGGGCTCAAGAATTACCTCCAAACTATCCAGTCATGCTAACATGTGCTTGAAGCAATGCATCCATGAACTCCTTGATCCCAGAATGGGGATTGTACCAAATCCTTTTCACCACAAATTCACCTAAATACAAAACATAAAAACAAAAAAAATATTATAAGTTGGTGGTGCTTTTTTTTTTTTTTTGAGCCAAAATGCTATACTCTCCTCCTCGATAGTGAACAATAAGATGAAGGTAGTAGATGACCATCTGTCCGTACATAGGGTAAAACAAAAAACAAAATCAAAAGCAAGAAAAGAACAAAGATATACAATACCAACGAAATTGATGAACTTGTTTCAGACTCGTGGGAGGATCTCTGTTAGACTTGAAGAGCCCATGTCTTCTTTCTCTTCTTCTTTTTGCATCGCCATTCTCTTGGTAAGGTAAGGCCTCTTCTATTTTTCTTTCTTTTTTTTTTTCTCTTTACTTCTCTTTTCTCAATCTGCATCCACGAAAAAGTAGGAACAATTCTCGCAATTTCTAGATAGAGTATAAAGAGATTTAAAGATGAGAGGGGACTCAAAAACTAAGTACGAATGACAGAGGATTTAATTAGATTTTTTAGGAGATAGTTTTTTTTTTTTTTTTGGTAAATTCTCATATACATAACAATAAATGGTCAACATGTGTTGTTAAAAGGTCAAGATAACCTTCTTTGGCTATAGTTAACTGAGGACATATGACACCGCAATGTATGAAATTAAGGGGCAAAATGAAGCGTCTCATGATGATGCTAATCTTAGTACATGGGGAAGTTGGGATATCTTGGGTCCAAGATTCCAACCCTCCAATAATGTCTTGGGCCAAAGTGAAATCAAAGCATTACATTCTTGAAGTTCCTACAGTGCTGAACGGATCATTGGCATTTGATTCTCTAAACTGGACAATGAAATGTTCAACAAATTGGGTAGAGCGACGATCTTGTGTGGTGTGCTGGGCATACTGGGCGTACATCCACCAATACATATAGGTGCTTCCCCATTAAGAACTCACTCTTTGTACTCTTTATTGCTAATTCTCACGTTCTCTGCAAGGAGGTTTAGTTTTGGACGCGTCCAATATTTAGGAGAAAAATTGATAGATTTATGAGATGAATTCGATATAGATTTTAGGAGATAAATTCAAGATAGATTTAGGGGGTTTTAGTTATCCTTATTTAAGTAGGTTTTTATTGATAAGGAGATAAATTTTAGTAGAGTTAATAGAAAAATAGTTATTAGGAGAGGAGAGGAGATTAGATTTTAGGGAGATAAGATTGAGATTAGATATCGCAATGAGAGAGATTTTAGGGGAGGAATTAGATTTTGCGGGATTGAAGAGAGAGAATGAAAGATTTTAGAAAAATTGAGATATTTTAAAGAGGAAGTCCATGTGTCATTTAAAGGGAGTGCCACTTTTCACACTCCCCTGCTCACTCGCAAAAAGAATGCGCCACATGTTGTTCTCCTGCGAAAAGTCTATCCTTATTATACATACTAGCACTTCAAGACCTGCGCCCAACGCGAGCCATAAAAAATATAATTATGTTCGATTAAAAAATATTAATTTTTAAATAATATATAAATGAATGTTATCATATAATTATATAAAGCATAACAAAAACATAGTTAAAATTTTGAAACTTTACTTCTATAAAAGGAAACAAATGATAATAATAATAATGAGATGAGGCAGAAGCAAGATAATAATTCATCCAAAGGTTTTTACATCTTTAAAAAAAGAAAGGTATAATATGGAATTCAAATTATATGTGGCGGATATTGTTTTGATTTATATTTTATTTCTTTTTTTTATTATTTATCATTATTTCCCTCTTGACAGGCAAAATATACAAATAATTTAACAAATCTAATAAGTTCGACTGAAACCTAAAATAAAAAAGCCACTATAACAGTTAATAATAAAAACAAATGGTGAATAATTTTGATTTGAAAATGAAGATTCAAAGAATCAACAGAATCTCGAATAAAACTAAAAATAATAGAAAATAAAATTGATAAATAAAATCTAGTGCTTGAAGGCCCACGCCCAATGCGGACCATTGAAAAAATTAATTTTTATTTATAAAGATAATTAATATTATCATATAAGCACTTGTTTTAATTCCTTTTGCAACTATTTTAGTGTTATAAAGTTAAAATTGAGTAAATAAAAGAAGATAGCAAAAAATAAATCATTTAAAATAAAGAAAACATTAGCAATCTTAATAAAGCGTAAGAAGTCATATTGCTAAAATGTGATCGTAAGCATAGTACATAATCAATAAAGAAAGACAAAGAAATTATAATAAAGGTTAAAAAAAAAAGAGCAGTAAGAGGAAAAAAATAACCTTAGATTGTATGGATTAGAGAATTGGGTAGCTGTTGAAGGTCACTAATGACTATTCCATGGCTGATATTTGTTACATTAACATGTCAACAAAGGTGATTTTCATAAGCTTGATCAATAAATGATAGTCATTTCTTTAATATTCAGAAAAATTTTCTAATTTATTTTTGTTAAGCCACCTAAGTGAATAGTTTTCTTTTTCAAGGCAAGTACTCACACACTTGCACAGGCCCCTTGTCATCTGGTATTGGTGCTGCCATGAAACCAAAGGAGGGTTGTGGTGGCCATGGCCCCTCCAAAATTTTCTGAAAAATTCCTTACATTTAGAAAAGAATTTCATGCATTTTTACATTTAGCCCCTCTAAGAATTTCCTAATTACACTGTGGCCTCTCTATGGAAAATTTTCTAGTTCTATGGGTGGGTGCTACAGTGATGCTTATTCCAATGAAAGAGAGATCCCAAGCAAATAACTTGGGTCAACAAAGGATTGAGTTATTCCTACACTTTAGAGGCATGTTTGTGTAACACTTTTTCACAAAAAAGTAAATGGTTTTCCTCGGTAAACCCACTTTTTAGTGTAACATATTTCCATGGAACTGTTTTTTTGCCATGTTTACTTTTTCTTTGGCAACGTAGGAAATGGAGTTCCTATGGGAGGCCATGGGAATTCCATTTCTGTAGAAAAGTTACCCCCCTTTATAATCTCATTTTTTATTCCATTTTCACATCTTATTTTGTTGGCTTTTGTTGGTAGCTAGACTTACAAGAAATTATTATGAATAATTTAATTATATGTAGGTTAGGTAAGTTTTTCATGAAAAATTGCTACACCAAATAGAAAAAATTAGTTTTCAATGAGGAATCTACACTCATACCAAACAACATTTACATAATTTCATTAAAGAAAAACACTTCGAACCAAACATGAGTTTTTGGTTCCACAGAACTCTTTTTCCGAGGTATTCAATTACCATGGAAATTGCTAATGTGGTAATTTCCATTTTCCGCAGAAATGATATGTACACAAACATGCCCTAAAGGCAAAATTTGCACCTCAAGAATCTCACGAAGGGTGATGAAAAATTTCAATCCCTTAAAGACAAATGTGTTGTTGATATCTCAGGCTATTAGAACTTAGCTTTATCGAGAGTGATTTTAGGGTATTAGATTATAGATTATATTGAAAGGTATTGAGCACGTCACTTTTTTATGAAAAGGATATTATTATAATATAAATAATAATGATAGGAATATACTTAGTTTAGTATGAGCATGTGTGTGTAAGAGTAGTTACCCTTAAAAAAGATGAAAAAAACCAAGGCGAGTTGCTTCTGCATGAGTGCATCCATTCATCCCTATCCACGAGCAATTTGAATTAAAATTTTTGATAATGGACTCGGCTCAAGTTTCACGTGAAAAATCAATAGAAAGCTGATTGCACCACAAAGCAATTAAGGAAATCACTACGAAGTCAAAGGCAGTGGCTGTAATAAACTTCACCGATGATGAAGCGGACAGATGGAATCAGCCAGCTAACATGGAGTCCGGAATATCCGATGCGTTGACTCCAAGATTCCCCCGATTTACTCCCAGTTGAGCTTGGAATTTTTTAAATAAAATTTAGATCATTCAAAATAAATATGGAGAAATGTATTTATTTATATTTTATCTAAATTCACTTGATCCAGCCGGTTCCACAAGAATATAATGAAAGAATAATGGGGTGTCATTTCTAATCAAGCACCCAATCCACAGTGGGGGTGATTTCCTAGTGAGATAAAATTTCTGTATATTTGTATTTACTGGGGTTCCATTTGTTTTCAGGCCTTTGATATTGCAGGATGTCTCTGAAGTGGATGGCTCAGAGAATCCTGAGTATGTACTGGGGCCCACTGCTATTCCCATCGTAACGGGTCACTGCTTGGACAAATCTCTGCATGGTACCGTTCCATGAACGTATACCGATGTGACACCTGGTGAGAGCTACGACGGGATACGATATGCAGTACGCGTAGTACTAGTGTATGCGTCGAGTGAAATGATTGATTGATGGACGCAGAACAGAAAAGAAAAACAAAAGCAAGTGAGAACCATGTTTTTGTGGCCATTTCCCCTCTGCTTTCCTTTCCTCTCTCTCTCTCTCTTCTCTGGTGTGTGTTTTCTGGTGACTGATTGATTGACGGGAATGCTGAAAAGAGCAGCTTCAGACATGTGAGCTTGCCCTGCTCTCTGCCGCTGCTTTTGAGGATTTTTATTTGAGATTTTACTCCATCGATTCCATGGCTGGGCTAGATTTACTGATGTTGGCGTTTCAAACTGACCAAAATGCTCATCAAGTTTAAGTGTTTAACCCGTTGATGCCATGGACTTGAAGGTGTTTTCGTCTCTTTGCATAGGGGCCTACTGGTCTGGGAAGGGCATATATGAGAATATGTCCGGAGGGACACTATCGGTGACGGTCATGGCCCTCCAGCTACTCCTCAAGCCCGAGGTGGAGGGAATCACAATCATTCGAGTCCTGGTTCTCTCAGTGGACCCCATGGGCCATGGCCAATGAGGAAGGGGTGGCAGGATAGATGCATAGTCCTGGGGCAAGGTAACTATCAATAGACAATAACCTTTCTTAGAAGGTCAATTTGTCATTACTTGCCAAATACTTGCTCTTCAGGTCTGCGGCTGTCCCCGCTATGAAAAGTCATCAGATTTTACGAAATTGCAAGTTACTTTATACATATTGGAAAGTCCATTTGGTAGAATGAAAATATAAATGAAAAGGCTATTGTTGACATTTAAAAAATTCAAATTAAGATATTACATAAAGCATATATGATTTTGCATAAATTCATTTTAAACTATTGCAAAAAGCAATATTTTCTACCAGTTATGGTAATGTCAATACAAAAAACTTGGGAGAATATAGAGGTAAGTAGCTCAAATTTGATGAGGACGTATGAAAATTCACTCCTAAAGGTAACCGTAGAAAAAAAAAACCCCTAAATTGAAGCATATACTAATACTATGGTTAGTGTAAATTATTTAAAATGCTTATACTTGTGTTAATCACATTGTTAATTATATAGTAATTTTAAGTTGGAGCTAACTCCTACTAAAATAAAATTTAAAGGCATTTCATATGTGAAAAAAGACATTTATTTTAAGTAATTCAAATTTTTCATCAAGTGAGTCACTCTCGAGTTTCACTTATTTTACTCAAGATACAGTGTTTTACAAAAAAAAAATGCATGAAAAGTGGATTTTTTTTCTTCTTTTGCATTGCAATAAAATTCACATATGGTGCATCCACTTTTAAAAAAATATATATGAAATGACTTTCCATGATTCTTGTGGAAAATCGGTTTTGAATTGAGGGGAATGGGTTGGACTTATTTTTTTCTTGGGACACGAAAAAAAAAACATTCTACATGGATCTAATTTTTTGTAGTACTTGTGTAACCACTGTTTCATAAAGTGAAGGAATGCATAATCAGGGCATGTTTAGTTTGATCATAATAGAAGGTAGGTAGGCCCCATTTCAACTGTTCTTATCTAGCTAGAAGTCACTATCATTCCCGGAGATTTGTGTGGCCGCATGTGTAATAAGTGTATATTGCAAAACATATGATCATAATTTGAGATTAAGCTTACAGGCGTTCAAGCCAAGTTCAATTTGGCTTAGCCTTGTCTAACATTATAGCCAAGCTTGACCTTGAGTTCAGTTTATAGCATGAACCAAGCCACTAAGCCTCAGCTTCACTGAACTTATGCTTGAGCGGAGGAGCTCGGCTCGGCTCATTCGCATCATTATGGTTATCTAAAACCTACTTTCACAGCCAAGGTTATAAAATGGATAGTCAAAATAAAAATGCTAGTGACCATTTATTTCATAATCTTATATCTCAGTTTTTATTTGTCACTAAACTCTTACAAGTAATTTTAAATTCCAGTCCTTCAGTGAAAGCAATAGAGGATCTAGGCTCAAAACAAGATTAGGCAATGAGATCAGTCAATCTTTGTCCGGTGTATTTTACGGCCAAATTGACAGGGAATATATAGGTATTATTATATATGCATTCTGTTGGGTATATATCTTTTATTGCGGTTTAGCTGGATGAGTCCACTGGGTTAGCCAGGGACTGGTTTAAGGTCAATGGTATTTTAGTAATTGTAACGGAGCTTTTTTGGTGGCTAAGAAAGCGGAGACTATATGTGTGTAGTCTGTAACTCTAGATCTCGCGCGCTGAAGAGAGGTGAGAGCTCTCTTGCCTATGGTGTTCCCACACCACGTAGGTGAGACGATGTGAGAGAACGTGTGTCTTTGTGTACTTTACTTGTGATAATGAAGATGATCGTTTTTGTACCCGTTAACGTAACCCTGTTTGGGTGAACCACGTAAATCTTGTGTCTCTTCTTGTGTGTGGCTTGTTCTTGTTTATCTTGTGATCCATGGATGTGCACAACGGGTGATATTCAATATTCACACAGAAAATTACAATAATTGGTATCAGAGCCAAGGTGGTGTTCCTTGGGTTTCTGAGCGAGGTGGAGATCGCTTGGTGACTTGGAGGTTGTGCGCATGAAGATCGACTGATTGAATCCTTGTCGAAGGGTTCAGATCTCTGTTTTCGAAACAGAGAAAAAGAGAGATCAGGTTCGTGATCTCTGGTTGGGCCACCATCGGAGAAGAAGAAGACGAGAATGGGTTCTCCGGTCTCGCTGGGATCGGAGGAAAAAGGATTCACAGGTTTCATTCGAATCTTAGAGTTAGATCTGCGGTTGTGATCTAAGGATCAACGGATCGGCTTGCTTCCGGTCATCGTGAGCCACTGTTGCTGTTGCCCGAAGCAGAACTTGAAGGCGAGAATTGGGGAGAAACAGAGGAGAGGGTCTTGTTCTCCGGGTAAATCGGAAGATAAGATCAGATCCAAAGTTTTCGAGATTCAGATCCGAAGTTCTCGCAGCATGGATAGAGATCACAAGGTGGGCTAGGCAGTTATTGGCTAAAGGAGATCAGAGATCTCTGTTGCAGTGCACGAATAGAAGAAATCGACCGTGCTTCTTGGATTGCCGGAGAAGAAGAAAGCAGTCTTGATCGTCATCGGGGACCTGCTGTTGCCGGATCATCAGGGAAGAAGACATGGACGGCAATCGGGGAAGAAGACATGGACGGCACTGCTGCAAGAAAAAAAAAAAGGTCAACCGCCGGTCGCCGCTGCCAGCCGCCGCTGGTCGCGATTGCCATCACCGTCGCCACGAGCCGTCGCAGGTTGCCGTCCAGCCAAGTCGTCGCCGGAGCTGCAGTAGATGGAATCTGCCATGCAACTCTGGGTTGCAGAATAGGGGCGCCTTGAGGGAGACGACCCAGGCGTTCCGGGTTCGGGTCGGGTTCGTTTGACCTGACCCGCAGTGGAAATAAAGCCCAGGCCAACAGGATCGGTCTTCGGGTTTCGGATCGGGTCAGTTTGACTTGACCCGTGATGCAGCCCAATCCAGCAGGAAGAGCTCAGGTCGGGCTGGGTCCGGTGGGGTTAACCTGGTCCGTGTACTAGAAGCCCAACCCAGAAGTTCGCCCAGTAGATCAACCAGTTCGGGTCGGGTCCGACCTGACCCATGTTCGCAGAGTCCAGCCTAGTGCACTGAAACAGGTTCAGTGCGTGTTCGGGTCGGGTGGACCTGGACCGGTTGTAGAAGCCCAGTCAGCGTCAGCATTGCAGTATGACGTTAGCCGACGTTAGCGAAGGTAAGGTCAAAGTCAAGGTTTGATCAGATTTACGGCTGAAATTGTTTTTGCGATATCTTGATCGTCCGACATCTGATCGGAGATCCGTTTGCGCCTACGAATTCGTTTCGAGTAGATCTACACAGTGGAAGAGGGTGATTGGCTGTTTGATGGTCAATGAAGAGTTTGACCAATTAGGAGCGCAGAAACTTGTTTCTGCGATATCGGAGCCATCCTAAGTCAGATTTCAGATTCGTTTCTTTCAGCGTGCTCGTGGTGACGAGATCTATAACTTGATGCAAAAATTTGGAGGAGATCTGAACAGATGTGGATTCAGGCTAGAATCGGGTCTACTCGACTTAATTGTTGTTGCAAACCCAATAATAGGAGTCGTCGGCCTAGTTGCAAAGGGTTTGCTGATTCAAACGAAATTGTTCGTTTGGGGTTCATATGCTTTCTGGATCGCATGTGATGTTGTTCATCTTGCCAAAGTCTGAAAAGCAACAAGGAGGAGCTGATGTGTCAGCAGTTGTCAAACATTTGTTTGATTGATCGGAGGCCCGTTCAAATGGAGTTTTTTGACAGCTCGGAGGCAGAAGTTGTTTTGCAGTTGTGAAGTCATCTGGACTTGTATTGCCGATCTGTTTTGCTTGCATGCTTGTGGTGATTGGATCTTCAAAGTGATGTTGAAGATGGGGCAGGATGGTGAGTGATTCACGATATCACTCAGATTCGTCAATAGTTTCGAGCTTTAAGTTCGAGGTGGAGTTTAACGAGAAAATGAACTTTGCTCAAAGTTCATGTGCTGGTTCAACAAATCAAAATGTTGAAGAATACTGTATCATTGGTGCAATGACGTACCATTCAGCAAAACACATGAAGACATTGCCGGTTTTATCTCCCAGTAGCTCGAGTTGTGCGGAATTCAAACCAAGATGGAGATTGTTGGGTATATGTCTTGTATTCCGGTTTAGCTGGATGAGTCCACTGGGTTAGCCAGGGACTGGTTTAAGGTTAAGGGTATTTTAGTAATTGTACCGGGGCTTTCTTGGTGGGAAAAAAAGCGGAGACTATATATGTGTGTAGTCTGTAACCCTAGATCTCGCATGCTGAAGAGAGGTGAGAGCTCTCTTGCCCATGGTGTTCCCACACCACATAGGTGAGACGATGTGAGAGAACGTGTATCTCTGTGTATTTTACTTTTGATAGTGAAGATGATCGTCTCTATGTTAATGGACATAGCCCTGTTTGGGTGAACCATGTAAATCTCGTGTCTCTTCTTGTGTGTGACTTGTTCTTGTTGATCTTGTGATTCATGGATGTGCACAACGAGTGATGTCAGAAAATCACAACACATTCCACACGTGTACACCTCAATACCTCTTAATTTTTTTTATTATTCTAATTTTTACCATGCCCCACAAAAGCACTCAAAGTGAAAAAACAATATTATCATCTGCAACACTAGAGTTGCCGTCACCCCATCCACTCATTTCTGGTTTAATGACCTTACAATGTGCACACTTTTGCATAGATATATATAATAAAAAGGGCACTTTCGGGTCATTAGATCAAAAGGCATCGTTTATAGGGTCAAAGGCATGGATTCTCTCACCAGTCTTTAGGGAATGTATCCTGTTTTAATGCACAGAAAGAGAAGATTTGAAAGTGTAATCAACTTAAAAGGAATTGAAAGCAAATGCTATTAAATCATGTTAGAAAAGAACAACATTCCATGCTTTGTAGAGTTTTTTATGAATTAATAATAAAGAAGGCATATCTTTTGTGTATGGGGTTGTATCTCTAGATTGGTCCACAGAAAACAAATATAGGTGAAGAGTAGTATCTGCGGCTAGTGCCATAGACTAAGATGCGTTTCCAATCTTTTGAAAATCAAAACCTGCACCAGTTAAATAATTTAAAAGATTCTCCAAAATGTCCTCCACTGAAAAATTAATTTGATAAGAGCAGAGGCCTAATAAGTTGCTTACTTTTGCAATCTTGCTGTTGTTAGTTGAAGTCAATATCAGTTTTTTTTTAAACGGTAACAAAAAATTCATTAAAAGAGGAGACAAGAACAAAAAAGAAAAAAAATAATGAGGTACAAGAGAAGTGTACCCTACCGTTTATCACGAGTAAAGGGAAATTTTCAAGAAGTTTTAGTAAATAAAGAGAAATTTTCAAATAAGGCTCTAGGTTTTGCTTTATTTTAAAAAAGGATATAAGTTTTAAAACTTTTTAAATTAGTTCCTAAGTTTTCAATTAGGGACATTCGTCTATTTAAAGCTATTTTTTAGTAACTTTTTCCTCAAAAATTTTAAAATACCTAGATTTTTATTGAAATAAATTTTTCATTCAATTACTCTGTATTATTCTCTTCATTTTCTTCTCTGGTATCCTCATAATGATTAAGGACAATTAGCATTCCCACGGTGATTAGCTGCAAATATAGTGGCTATTAAATCATGTCATGGCTTAAAATGATTGATAATTTAGTATTTTAAGAAAATTGAGAGAAAAGGTCGTTAGGAAGTACCTTTAAATGAATAAATGTCCTTAATTAAAAACTTCTTGGAAAATTTAAGGACCAATTTGAAAGTTTTAAAACCTATATTCTTTTTTTTAAATAAGGCAAAACCGTAGGGTCTTATTTGAAATATTCCGATAACCAAATGAAAGAGGAGGTCCGGATCATCTGAAGCCCTTTCCCACGGTGATCATGAGTTGACTAGTCTTGACCCACCATGTCAATAGGGGATACATGGCAATTTATGTAGGCAATAGAGTCCTATATAAGACAGCCCCTCTCCACGATGATGTGGGAGACCGTAATTGATCCACTCATGATCACCATGGGTCAAAAGCCTTAGAGTATCCCTATTCATAACCAAATGCCCACTACACTCAAGGTTTTCTCTTCTCATGGACTAAGTAAATTATTAACTCGTCTCAAACCTCCTCACACCACATAGAGAACTGATGAAGTAGTTCTAGAGTCGGATTGACACTAAGCTAATACTTTATCAACCATTGGATTTAATTTATAGAAGATAATAAACTTGTAAGCATTTAATTAAGAGTTAAAACCATTTGATTGGCTTCATATTGGACCCATCCTTTATCAAGATCAAAATCCTTCCTTTCTCCTTTTTTATTGAGAGAGAAAGAGTAAGTGTTTGTGTGTAGAGAGAGAGAGAGAATTTTTCTTAGAGCTCTTATATGAAAGTACCTTGTTTTTATATTATTGAGTTACATAGAAAAGGGGCATACCAAAATACAGGCATGTGGTTGTAGTCGCACACATTAAACCGTGGTGACTTTGCAAAACCTATATAAAAATCTTGGATTCAGTTCTAAAAATTAAGAAAAAAGTGTGGGTCCACCCTAAAAATGCAGATAAAAATTCTAAGTTTGCCTCCAAAACGAAACTACTTGTTCTAGTTAGCACACCCTAAATGAAAATTCTGGTCTGCCATTGACATTGAACTGGGATCCTCTGCACTACTGCTACATGGATTCTCAGGAGGGCTTGCTTTGATTTTGTTGAGTTCTATTTTATCCCTAGAAAAGTTCAATAGGGTTGCTCATATTCTTGCCCATTTTAGCTTGTCCTCTAGTAGTGACTGATTTTGGGATGAGCTTTTTCCACTCTAGCTTAGTTCTATCATGGATGAGCGTAACTTTTTGTAATGTTCTTCAATTTTTAATCTATTCTTCATTTTACAAAAAAAGGAAAAAAGAAAAAAGGAGGGCTAGCTTTGGAGATTAATTTAGACCAACAGTTGTTAAATCAATGGCCCGAATGTATTGCATATACAACATGCCACTAACTTGTGTTTAGTAAATTCACTTTCCTAGTAAATTGAAGTAAAACGTCATTTCAAGATACAATAGACTAGAAAGAATCAAGTCAAAAGCATTACATTTCAAAAAATTCTCTTACCTTTTACACTAAATAGTCAAATAGCTATTAGTTATGTCACTAAATGACAAAAAATATTTATTTTTAAAACTAAAAGTCAAAATGTTACAACTCTTTTGACTAAATGATAAAATGTAATTATTTTTTTTTTGCCCCTCTTATTTTTTCTATCTTTTAAAATATCATTCATCTCACTTTACTTTAAAAGTAAAATCCCCAAACATGTGAGGCAAGTCCGGTTTGAATGTTGTGCCATGTACAACAAACTCATACTCCATATTTAGAATAAAAATTAAAATGTGTCTAATTTTTTATTTAAAAAATGAATAAAGAATTTTTATAAAAAAATCATAAGGACTAATTAACACAAGGTAAATATTGTTAATAGGGTCCCAAAGTGAGAAACACAAGAACCAGGTGGTAAGGGTACCTCATCCCATCGTCATCTATGCATTGATACCTGGCTGGGTAGATTATCGCCGGTGCTATACCACTGACCCATCATAGAAAGGCCAAAAAATAAAAAACTAAAAAAAAGGATAAAAAAAACAAAAACAAAAACAACAAAAACAGATATCCCAGAGATTCCCATGCATGGTGACAAAACTTAGCCGCATTCAAAATAACTGGCCCCCACCTAAGGGATAAATGGACCATAAATCAGTATCACCCAATTTACTTCTCACGAACTTAATTATTTTTTGAACCGCAAGCGCATGGCATATATGGATTGTAAAGCCGAATCAACTAACCAAACCCCAGAGTTTACCAATTTCAGACACAGGACAGGTACAGATCGCCAAACCTTTTAATGGTTTGATAACGGGGCAATACGTTTTTTAAAGTCCATTCAAATGTCCAGATAAATTTGCTCTTCCAGCGACAAGCGACAGCTGCATTTGGCCCCATAACTAAAAAGGCCAACAGCAAGAAGACTAGCCCAGTAAAGGTTAATGCCCGTAGACAGTTCTGTCCAAGGGCTGGAAATGAACACATGTCCTCTCAAAAGGCCCAGGAATTGTTTTAAAAATAGGCCCATCAAAAAGCAGTGTTCAGTTTTTGAAAAATGGATTCGAGACTACCACTTAAAATGTGTTCAAACTATGGGTAGCCCAATTACAGATCTGCTGTATTTTCAATCTGATTTGCAAGTCTGGACACGGGCAGTGAGGTTTTGGGCTAGAAAAGTGACCTTGTCTGCATGTAAACGGGACGTCTCCAAGCAGGTGGCCGGGCCCAACAAACTGCGTAGAGCTACATATGAGCCAAAATTTTCTGCACCGATCATATTCCAGTCTGCTCAAATACAAAAGCATGATAGAGTTCTAAAAAAAGTAAAAGAAGAAAGAAAGAAAGAAAGAAAACAGTATGATAAAGGATATATGCACAGATGCACATCAAACTACATTGTAAATGGACCCAACTGCAGCATTCACCAGTTGGCCCAGACCCATTCAATTTGCCAATTCAGTTTTCTGTTTAAGGTCCTCTACAGTTTAGATTTGGAAAATGAGTCCACAGCTATCGCTACATGTAACATGTTGGGTTGGCCAGGAGAGATCCACCCTTTGTAGACTCTCATTATCATCATCAAAGCCTTATCATACCATGTTGAGGTCGGCTATATGAATTCTGTTTCTCCATTCTATTCTATTTTGAACCAAATCTTTCGATAAGTTAAATTTTTTCAAGTTTGAATAAATGACCTCCATCAATGTTTTCTTCGGCCTACTCTTACCTATTGATCGGCCATCTATTTGTATAGCCAAACTTTTTCTCACCGGTGCCATTATTGGCCTATGCTCAACATGCTCAAACTATCTTAAATGGACCCTTTGTAGACTCTGCAGGGGCCTTATGCAAGGTAGCAAGACCAATTTCACACCAGCTTGCTCCAGTTTAGATCTATTTAATGGCCCAATTTCCCATGTGCTAGGGGTGCTTCTGGCCCGACTTCTTTGAGTTGGGCATGACCATCGAATCTGTGCATAGCTTGAAATGAGGTGATAGAAAGCCAAAAGATGGCCCAAACCGAATGAGGAATATTGCTTGTAAGTCATTGATTAATTATCCAGACGTATCACTGCTAGAAATCTGGAGCAAGTCATAAAAAGCCAGGCTCGACCAAATGACTAAATGAGCCAGCTTGTACCTGACATGGCCTGTGTAAGCCTTGAGCCAGATACGGGCCACTGTTCTGCAAGTCAAGCTGGGCCTGGACATACCTCAGGATTTCACAACCAGGGCCATGAACAACAGTACCGCTAGTTATTTTAGAGAGTCTGTGCGTGCACTGTGACTCCCCTCTTTTTTTTGGCAAAGAAAAGGGACGTCCTCTTTCGAAATATATGTGATCAGTAATGTTTTAGCCTTTTAGGTCAAAATTTAAACATGGAATATGACTAAAAGCCTTAAATCCATCTAGCCAACGACATGATTCACAAAAACCTGCCAAAATAGTCTAATTTTCAGGCCATATGGGGAAAACCGAAGACATCAAACCTTTCCAAAATGAACTTGGGTTATTTTGGCCAAATCCTAAGATAAAGTCATATAGATTCAACGATATTCAGCCCAGCAAAGTGACCACATATCTCAACCCGTATGGTGCACAACCCATGTTCAACAATAAATATGGGCTTGTAATCAAAAGATTGATCATTGTCAGGATCTGACGTCCGTTACCAATATCAACATATTTAATTGAAAATGAAGCACAGATAATGGCCACAATACAACCAATGCAAATCAGATAACTTGAGCAGTTGTATGGATGGTTGAGATTGCCTCCGATTTTGTCCAACCATGGGCCCACCAAATCTCTTTTGCAGATGGCAAGAACTCATTGGTCTCTCTCTAAAGAACGTAGACGGCAAAGACATGAGCCCACTTTCACAACTGGGCATATGGGCCGCTAATGCAACAGTTTTACAGGATCTGGATGCTACCTTGTGTTTAGACAGAATCTTCATAATGCACGCCTATGCCTATTTCTGTATGAAGACCCAACAGTGCTTTAGTAGCTGGCCTCTTATATAGGCCAATGTCAGCCCAGATTTTTTTCAATTGTGGCCTGTGATGCAATGAACTGGATTTGTGGTGTGTATTTTTAAGGGCCTTCATCTGGGCCAAGTCTATTTTATGCCCGTCCTTAATGGGTTTAATTAGCATGGGATATGTATGGGCCCCTTTATGGAATCTGTTAGCCCAGGCCCAATGTCAATTTTTATAAGGCTTATTGCTCTCACCTACCAGACTAAGTTGCTATTGTTCCCACAAGATCCTCTTGTGGTTCATTGTCTCTTTTGCCCATTGAGCCATTCAGTTGTCTTGGTTATATGATAGCAATCTAGTCAACAAAATGATGATTTTGGACCGTGTATGTCTTGGATGATCACTATTTTTGGTATTGTAATACTTTACTCCATCCTAATCAGGCACTGGTGAGGATATTCAAGTTAGCAATCAATGACTGCATTTTTAGATCAATGCAGATGTTGACTTTAGTGAGTTACGACGGACGTGTTTAACTATTCAATGACAAAAACAACGTCACTGGCCCCAAAAAGGTAGGGGATGATTTAACTGTGTTGTGATGAAGGACGAAAAATGCGACTAAAAAGACAGAAAAAAGATATCGCATCACACAAGGGGACATTGATTTACGTCCGCAAAAGCCTACGTCCATGGGAGAAGATCACAAGAGTCTTCATTATGAAATGAGATAAAAAGCCAGAGATACATTGTCTTTTTTTTCTCAGCCCATATCCCAGTTGCACCCATCTCACATCCTCAATTTTTGAAGAAAATTAAGGGTCGTATATTGGCTACTATTGAACCATAAAAGTCAACAAATTGCATCTAAAGTTTCCAGTCATTCGGTTTAAAAGGAACACTGGCACAATAAACCTGTGTTAAGCTTCTCTAACAGCTAAGGTACCTGCGCTGTCTAACTAATTTTGAAGCTTTTTTTATATAAATAATTATATATATATTCTTTTTTATAAAGATTTATACCTTTATATCGTGTGGTGTAGTGGTTATGTGATTTATTTAAAATTCAATGGTTTGAGTTCAATTCTCACCCTGGTCTCCTGCCACTCTCAGCATATGTGAGCTCTCACTCCTGACATGTGTGAGTTCCACTATTTCTCTGTGCAATGTTACACTTTAATTATAGTTTGTAAGATGACGTCCATTTTTGGTCAAGCTGATCCGCACCCTCCTTTCGAGTCACGGTTTATGGGGATGAGGGGATCTATGATTGCAAAGAATTCCTCTTAAGCCTAGTGGCCATTAGTTGTTAGCCCAGGCCCATGCCCATATAAAATCTATTAAGTCTGAGTCCAGCCCATATATCAATCAAGCCTAGCCTTATTCAGGCGTGATTATTAAGTACCTTTAAGTTGGTCTCTGGTGGGGGCCAACATGGCTATCATGCAAATGGTCATGTTCAAATGAATTAATCTAAAATGAAAAAAAAATCTTTATTAAAAGTGATTGCAATTTTCATATAAAGTTATCTTTTTGGTTCTTTGAGTTGATATTGCCTTTTTTTTAAAATAAAAGCATATGACTCATTAACAAAATATAATTACGTTTATGCAACCAATAAATCTTTATCTAGTACAAACCAATTAAAATGAACATTGTCTGCCTTTTGAATAGTGTTCTTAGATTTATAATTTTTAACATTTTTACTACGAAGATTTACATGCAACATAAGAAGCATGAGAAGAAAATGTTGCAACTAAATCCACCTATTTGGGTAGGGCCGATTTTCGGATTTGCTACCACTTAACCCAAGCCTGGCCCATACAACAAATGGGCCTAAAATTTAAATCCAAGCCGGCCCAAGGACTTATACCAATGGCCCAAGCCTTGGCAAAAGAGGGCTGGGCCTGGGCAGGGCTTGCGCGAGCCCAGACCATAAGCATCCCTAGATAATTCCACAACGCTCATATTCAGTATAATCTTGATCCAATCAAGGGGGTTGTGGTTGAAAATTTCAAATTCCAATCCTATTATTAAACAAACAATATTTAATTTGGGTTCGCCTAATACCAGCTACCCAAGTAGGTCAACCCACCCAACTATTAATAAATCCAGTTTTGCTTACAGTTTCTCATTGGGGGCAGTCTTGATGATCCAAGATGAAATGCACTTAAAATCCTAGTTAGGTATTGATTAAGTGAGTTTAACTTGTTACGTCCTAGCTACATATTAGGTGCATAGTATGAAAACAGCAAATGATTATACTATCACTAATCTTCAGTCATAGGCGGAAAAAATTAGCAGTTCTAAGCTTAGAATAGTTCAGCCCGTAGTATAGCTGAACTGAAAGCATGATGATCATGTGGTTAAGGGATTGAAGGATTTCCCCTTGATAATGAGAACAAACTGAAGGCATTCTTTTTACGGGTGTTAAAGTTGTCCAAATGCCAGCCTTTAAATTAAGTCGAAAATAGGTTTTGAGTTTTTCATAATCACTTCAAGGTCCTACACGGTGGGCTCCATAGGCTAGATCAATCCTATCCGAAAAACAGCCCGGCCGTCCTGAAAATTTTGCTATGAATCTTATAATAATAACTTTTAAATACAAGTGCAACTTGCAATAGGTCACGTTTGCCAATGATCCAACTGGCCCAACCTGCTTTTCCACATACTTCAGCCTTCAAGTGAAACAAACAGGTTGACAGATCCTTACTAAGTCACCAACCTGACCAGTAATTCTCGGTTTGAGTTGATTAAATTATTAATGAGCAGGCCGGTTTCGGGTTAGATTTGCTTGCTCTAATTCAAGTTACAGGTTGGTATTTACAATCACTTTATTAAATGGATTGTCAATGGGTAGGGTCACTACCTGTTACACAATGTGATCAAACCCACCCAAGGCGGACTGAGGAAATCTTCCTGGGGTGGTGGTTTCTAAAACTTTCAGGGTTCTATATGTAAAAATATATACTTCTTAAAAAATCCAAGGGGTGGATATTAGCCAAATCTAGTTTATTTAGGTCAATCTAGTTAAAGTGCACGACTGTTCGTCTGATTAAATTAGTCTAATTATTGTCATCCTTGGGTGATATCATCTAAAAAAATGTTGAGATGTTTTCAAATTTAGGTCCATCTATTTAAACTGCACTAATGTTTCACTAATTAAATGAGTCCAATTATTGTCACAAATGTCATCTTTAGGGCCTGTTTGGAGAAGTAAAAAATAGAGTGGAATGAAATTAAATAAACCCTAACAACTTAAAATTTCAACTTTACCTTGTTTGGATGTGTCTTACCCAAAGATGAAGTATTATTGTTAGTCCATGTATATTTCATTTCAATTCAACCCAAAATACTTCAATTTCCTTGAGTAAAAGTTATTTCTACTCCATAATATTTTTAAATTTCACTTCACAATAAGTATCCAAATATAGTGAAGTGAACTAATCTACCTTAATTTCAACCTACTTCTCTTCTACTTCACTTCTCATTTAAAATCTACTTTACTCCAGTCTGCTCTTCATTTATCCAAACAGGGCCTTAGGACCTATAAAGTGAAGTAGATTTTACATGAGAAAATTTAAGAAATACAAATAATATATATGTAGAAAAAATAAAAAAAATGTATATAAAGTTATGTAAAAAATAATTTTGGCCAAAATTCGAGATCTTGGACGAAATGGCCGATATTGACCAAAAGTCAAAATGAAAAGTTTTCAGTGGTTCGGCCAAAACAACACGAAATTAATTACTATGTTTGCAGTGCCATGAGTGAAGGTCTTCAATTGAGGATGTAAGCAATAAACAATAACCTCATCTCATATTGACATGACCACTAATGTACCTGGGTAAACCCAAAAACCATTTTACTTCCAAGAGGATTTTGCCCCTAAAACTACACAATAGGGAGGTCAAGAGATCTTCTTCTCTTCCTTTTTTCTTTTATTTTTTCTTTCTCTTTTTTTTAGGAAAGAGACAAGGAGAGCTTTGTTAGCTCCTTTTTACAGGGCATTTTTTTTCTTGCAAAGTTTTTTTACCTTGGAGAACTTAAATGATCTTCAATGTTATCTCTTAGGTGGAATTTCAAATGCTAATGGCCTACATTTAGGGCCTATTTGGTTGCAGCTATTTCTGTCAAGGATTCTCTATTTCTAGAATTTCTAATAGGTCTTCTTTTCTAGAATTTCTAACAAGAGTGTTGGTGATGTCTCCTTATAATTATTAATACCTATAAATTGGTTAAGAAGAACCAAGATGAATGCTTGCAACCAAATAAGCCTTAAGATTTCTAAAGACTAAAATTGACTTTTCAAATGAATTGATATTAAGAACTAGGAGCTTCTAAATATACACAAAAATGGACTCTTTCCACTCATCCATTTCAAAAATAATCTATAAATTACCCAAACGCCCCACCCCCTTCTCTCCCTACCTCTCCTTCCTCTCTCCTCCCCTTTCCCACCTCTCACTCCTCCACCTGCAACGATCGATGACACCAGCGGAGGGGGACTACCCATTCCCTCCCCTCCATCTCCCTCTTCCTCTCTTCCCCCTTTGCTCTATCTCCCCCACCCTCCCTCCTTTTCTGTCTCCTTCCACTTTCTCCCTCTCTTTCCCGATCAACGGTGAGGGAGATTGAGCGGCCTGCTATCGCTTGGCCTCCCTCTCCCTCTCTCCCAGTCGACGGCTGATGTGGAATTTTAATTCAAATCCATTGAAAATTGCAAGTGTATAGTTGTCTTTTTGAGACAGTGACAAATACAGGTCGATCCCACATAGAGCACTAATAAGTTAAAAATAAAAATCTAAAATTTTCAACTAAGCAAAAATTAATGTGATTAAAATTAGTAATATAAGAAACTTGATGCAAATGAAAGTAGCAAAAAATCAATGGAAAAAAAAAAAGATCAGAGCATCCAGGATTCACTAAGCAAGTTAAATCCATTCATGCAATTATTCTATTCTTTGTCTCAAAATATTTTAGATCAGAAACTCTGGAAGATTTGTCTTTCGCAAAAATCAATTTTTAATAAAAAGAATGAAATCATCACCCAAAACCTCTTTCACCTTGTAAAAGAATTGAAAATCATTAGCATACTTATCAAATTAACCATAAACTATCAAAGGATCTTAGCTTTAAGCAAAACCTATCAAAATGAGCATAGATCATCAAACTATTTTCATTAGAAATCAAAACAGAGGTCGCCTAAGGCATGAAAATAGATCGATAATTCTAATAGAACATTCATTTAAAATAAACAAGAAAAGAAAGAATAACCACATGAATTAAAATAAAATTTTACTTAACTTCATCTGTGTGTTTTAATCCAAAGGACTCGCAAGACATTGCCTCATAATTTTAATTAAGAACATTCTTGTACAATATTTACTCTATGAGAATTGCTCTTATAAAATGCTTGTTTCTGGAACAAGGCTCCAAAAATACCCTGAAAATAAAAATAGAAAATTAATGGGAGGAAGAGAGGTGGCGAAGAGAGGAGAGAGATGGCTTAGTTGTCCAAAGGGTGGGGGAGAGAGCATGCAACGACCACTTCCTTGTTATTTCCTTTTCTGCTTCTAGATCTATTACAAATTTATTGAATGTGGACACTTTTTATTTCTTATTGATCAAGTTTGCAACAATTGGAAGGCTTAGCAGCCAAGTTAAGTCGGGATAGGGCTATCTCTGCAGGTCGAGTTTATCTCTGACAAGAGCTATTTCTTTGATGGAGTCCCACCTTGGATGTGCAGCAATAGATCTTCAGTGATGTTGATTTAATTGCAATCCCATTTAAAAGTGTATCTGAAATTTTCCGGGTTCATAGGTTTCTTATTTTAGCTCTGATTTGACATAGCTCTGATTTGACAATCATAGGTTCCATGGACATTTACTCTGAAAGAGCTTTCTAATGTTAAATCATTTGCATCAATCTTACATCCTGCTTGAGAGTTATGGTTATTTTAAGATAGGTGGTTTTAAGAAAAATGAGACTGAATTTTGAACTTTAATTTTCAATGGACTCTATCTCTGCACAGCTTTTTTTTTTTTTTTGAAAGGAGATCAGTTGTGGCTAATGCAAAGTCCTTAGGTTTTTTCTCCCACTAGAATTATCTTCTTTGAATTAATTAAGAGATAATTCAAATTAATTCAAATATGCAATTGTTGTGGATCCTACTAGATAGGACAACTCTTCTACTTGAACAGTGGGCCCCATGAGAGGTCTTCTACTGTAGTTAGGACTCTTTAGTTAACATGATGAGTGGGCCCCCTTCTTCACATATGTGTATGTAGGTCTCAGATTAGAGTTCTGATGCAACTAGGACTTTTCACAAAATCTTCTCTAAGGTTCAATGGGTCCTACAATTATCATTTCTTACACAATCTAGCTCAACGAGTGAAGTACTGAAGAACCTTGATTGAACTAGGATGCCTCCGGATAGAGTTTTAATCCAACCTGGATTCTACCAAAAATTAAAAATTTGTGTAAGTATCAAAATGATGCAGAAAATGTGTTAAAATGCTTATATTATAATTTCAAGGTGAAAATGCATGAAATGATGAATTTACTGGAAAAACAATGCATTTAATTTAATTAAGTCCATAATTCCACCTAAAATAATGCTTAAATGATGCAAATTCATGGACTCAACAACAACGATGGGAGAAAATCTCTTGTTGCCGTCTACTCGGACGGAGTCACCTGTTGCTGTCTATTAGGAGGGAGAGGGAGAGGGAGGGAGGGAGAAATAGTGTCTATTGGGAGGGAGAGGGAGAGGGAGGGAGGGAGAAATAGAAGGAGGGGGTGGGGGAGAGAGATAGAGTAGAGAGGGGAGTAGAAGAAAAGGGAGAGGGAGGGAAGAGGGAGAGCGAAAGGAGTAGTCCCCTGCACCGAAGCCGCCGATCGTCATCGAAGGAAAGGGAGGTGGGGAAGGTGAGTGAGGAGAGAAGGGGGAGGGGCATTTGGGTAATTTTATATTTTTTAGTGAGTGAGTGGGAAGAGTTCCTTTTTGTGTCTGTTTAAAAGCTCCCTAAGAACTTCACACTCAAAGAGCTTTTGAAATGCCATGGGGGATAACTTTTGCATCAATGCCGCTGCACTTGAAGATCTTATTAGAAATATAGAAATTTAATAATCCTTCCATTCCATTATTTCATCGTAGTTGTCTTAAGAGAAAGTCCTCTCACTCATACATGGAATAATTGTAAGATTATTTAAAATTTATTCTAACCTAAACTATCTATCAAACTAATAACAATCAAATCTTACCTCTATTATTTGATCTAATATCTAATATCCCCCTCAATCATATGATTCTTTCCATGATAGAATCTGTGATTGTCATACATTAAAAAATAAAAGTCCCACATTAAAAATAAAAAACCTTTTGAACCTCTGAAAAAGAGAAATAAATATGTTGCAAAAGGATCATGCCTTTCTAAGGATTACCATCCATCGTGGGTCAATCACTGTATTAACCTGCTCTTCTTGAGTCTGTCGCTGCCGGTGGCCCATTAGATTA
The DNA here is from genome assembly GCA_037013555.1 of Sextonia rubra. NCBI lineage: Eukaryota > Viridiplantae > Streptophyta > Magnoliopsida > Laurales > Lauraceae > Sextonia > Sextonia rubra. Next base: position 6,633,772 of record JASUAD010000007.1, on the reverse strand, counting down.
GATTTGTCACAATCGCTTCTAAAAGCTTTGAACAAGCAGATTAACGGGGAGATTTGAAGAAGATGATAGGATCATAAGGCTGATTTGAAAAAGATGATGAGATCATAAGGCTGATTTGAAAAAGATGATGAGATCATAAGGCTTTAAACTTGATAGAGGATACATGGATAGGAGAGGATGTATTTCTTTTATTGAAATAGAAAAGAAAATTGATGGTGATATAAGCGGAAGTAGGATCATACCTGGCTTGATCACAAGATCATCACCATGCCATCTCTAATACCGTATAGAAATTTAATAATCCTTTCATTCCATTATTTCACCATAGTTGCCTTGAGAGAAAGCCCTCTTATTTTTACATGGAATAACCATAAAATTATTCAAAACTTAAACTAACCTAAACTATCTAACAAACTAATAACAATCAAACATTATCTCTATTATTTGATTTGATATCTAATAAGAAATGTATCTAAAGAAATGGCACAAAACTTGGGTAAGGAGATGTATTTTCCATGTTCTCTATTTTATTTATCCTTCTTCATCATATAAACCACTGGTCCATTGTCATGTAGGTGTCCTTGAATAAGGCTGGGCCCTTTTCTTGGTCAGCAATCGACAATAAAAAAGAAACTACGAGGATTATCACACTCATCATATGAATGTTTAGTGCCCGTGACCCACCATTTGTGAGAGCGGCCATTAATATAATGAGAAATTATTGGTTCAAACAATATTTTTATTACACCAGCATTATCTTCTGCCTTACTATCCAGATAATGATATTTGCAACATTACTCCCAAAAAAGGTCCAAAAATTTGAAGAACTCCCATTAGTAACTCCACCATTAATCACATTTTAAAGATTTTTTTTATAATTGTTAAGAAGCCTGGGCGCCATTAATAACCCAGTAAAAATTTTTTTTTGATAATGATTGTAAAAGACTTTAAACCTTGACATAGGTTAAGGCCCCAATCAAAGTATGCTATGTAGATAACCAACAACAATCACACAAAGCAAACCAAACAATCACACAATATAGATAGACACATGATTTTTACGTGAAAAACCCAACTGAAAAAAACCCTGAGACCTAACACAGTCCGACAAGAACAATCACTATGAAAGAAAAGTTACAAGACTACTTACTACTCTTTACCTAGTTGGACACAACCTAAGGGACTGAAACTTTTCTTTTCGACGCACACGCCGTTCACCCTCTTTTGGATTGATCTTCACGCCTTGATGTCACTCAAGATGAACAAGCACAGCGGAGAAGAGAACTGGAACTCAGAAGCAAAAGTTGCAGCACATGTAGAATAGAATACCTTCTGAGAAGATGAAATCTCTCAATAAATATTAGGGTTTTGATCTGAAGAGTGGATAATTCTTCATGGAAGAGGTGTTCCTTAAATAGAGAGGAACCTTAGAGTCCTTACCGACTTTAATTCACGAAGGATAAGGAAGCACACGAAGCAGATCCGAAAAAATAAAACTTTTGAATCACGCGTCTGCCAACCCAACCGACCGATTGGATACCCTATCCGATCGATCGGGCATGGGGTCCGATCGATCGGGCACTCAACCCACCGATTGGTCTTTAGTTCTATCTGCAAGTATCTGTTTGAGAGAAATTCAACCGATCTACCATCTTATCCGACTGGTCTAAGAATAAAACACCTGCATTCCATTGTCCAAGTAGAAGACCATCATCTGTGACTTCTGTAGAGACTTCAGTCCATCTAAAACATAAAATTACAACTCTTGAAACCTAAGTTTTGTCCATCCCATGAATTTGCCAATATTGCATGCCTTTCAATCTCCCCTTTTGGCAATTCATGGATAAAACTTCTTAGACTGAACAATCTACCCATAAACATGAAGGCTTGAAGACTTGGCAGCTCTTGAAAAGAAATCCTGAAAAACGAAAATAGAATAAAACCTTTCTACGCACACAAGATCAGGTTAGCAATATAATCAACATAAAACATAAGCAACACAAGTAATGAATCAAAACTATGCTTTGTTGATTAGACCATCAGTCCAAACATAAACAAATGAGAGGTGAATGATAAACACATGACTATAAGATCAATAACACGGTCAGCAAGCAAATTGCTCTCCCCCTTTTTGGTCATGAATTGAGAAGGGGGTTAGCAACAACAAAAAGAAACAAACAGTCATAACAATTAGGAACGCTGAAGATGATCCAAGATGGAGTCTAACTTAGACTCAAGCCCACGAACCTCGCCACGCATTGTCTGCACTTCAACGCGAAGTGTTTGAACCTCGCCATAAAGGAGCTCAAGATAGGCAGCCTGATCACAGGGAGAATCCCCAAAGGCTGATAACCTGGCATGAATGGAGGAAGCATCAGGAGCATCCTCCTTAGCAGCAGAAGCAGGAGCAGGGCCTTGAGGAGTAGGCTGACGAAGTTGAGAGCGAGATTGCTACAGAGTACTCATGGTGATGGGGTTCGGTATGGGAACTGTGATATCCTGTACGTTTGGCAGTACTCCTTGGGAGATAAGAAATCGGGAGATCAGAACACCATATGGTAGGGAAACATTCTTTGTGGTAGAGTGAGCTCTGTACATGGTGTCAAAAATAACCTGTGGAAGGTCAATCGAAAGCCCACTGCCAATCACATACAGTAAATATCCGGCCTCGCGATAGATCTCCGAGTGGTGACCTCGTGGCTCAGTATTGTTCTTCACAAAAATATTAAGAAGCCAGTAAGAATCTGTCAATTCCCGTTGCTTCAACAAGAGACCGTCAGGCCAGTCATGAGGCTGACCACATAAGGTAGATGCAACCTCATCAAAGTTAATACTCGCGGGATCCTCCTCCATCTCAGTAGGGTCAGGAATAGGGATTGGATATTTGGCATCCGGAGTCTGTTCAATTGCTAAGAAACAGCTAAGAGACCTGGAAGTAAGGGACACCTGCTTGCCTCGTACATATGATTTGATGATGTTTCTTGTCATCTCATATATATTGCTGTAAAATTCCCGAACCAAGTCAGGGAAGACTTTAGTATGGAATGTGTACAAGGTCTTCTAGTCTCTACGTGAAAGCCAACCTCCAAAATCGAGTGTACAAAAATGTAGAGGATTTATTGGCCGTTCAAAGAGCACCACTCTTTTGCTGAAAACATTTTCATACTGATGTGCCTTTTCTTCCGACATAAAACAATTGGAGTCAAAGGTGTGAACCGATGAGCTACTTGCAACACCTTTTCTTTTAGAAGCAATAGCCTTTTTTGGAGCCATTTCTGTGACGAAGCAATGTAGATGGGAAAGCACAGCACCAAAGCATATAAAATTGTCAGCAAAACGATATATAATAAGAATGAAATTCATTAAAGCATTCCATTGACCACAAGGCGTGCACATGTAGTACCAAGCTTGAAGGAACACAAGCTAGTGAGAAGAAATGCCCAAACGGCATACATGAACATCCACAAGCATCGGCACACACACATCACAGTGAATAGAGTGGCCAAATGGAAGAAATAGAAGAGAACCATCCAATCCAACTAAACACAATCCACCGGCATCATTTTTCCCCCTTTTTTATGTAAATGATGTAGGGAGAAGACAAAGGTATAAACAAATCGCAATAGGGAAGAATTAAGATCAGGAAAATACCTTTGGAATCAAGGAAAAGGAAGAAGAATCGAAGATGCAAGGGTTCGCACGAAGAAGAGAAGAAGAGCAGAGGAGCACCGCAGGCACGAAACAGAGAAAACCAGCAAGTGAAAAGAAATGAAAGGATGCCCTGGAATTTTTTGTATCCAGACATGTCTGACCGGTCGAATGAAGAATCCCGACCGGTCGAATTCTAGTTCTGTGAACAAAATATGAATGACCCAATCGGTCGCAGAAGGAACCGATCGGTCGCAATGCAGTTTTGGAAAACATATAACGAACAGGTCTGACTGGTCTGTTAGGAGCTCGACCAGTCGGAATACAAAACTGTGAATTTCTTTTTTTTTTTTTAACTCATAGAGTGTATCAAAGAAATAGTCATGAAGTAAATAACAAAAACAATATAGAAAATGCAACATACTAGCATAGAACTATTAACATGAAAATCATCAATGTTCAGAGACGATGTTTTACCGTAGTTAATAAGCCAACGAAGCCAAGGTAACACACTCGGACTCAATGCTTATGTCATCTCATATTTCTTGCAAATATATAGGAAACTCAAGATGTCGTACGCTTCTGGTAATGACAGAAACACTCCCCCTGAATAAGTCACCTCTTTTTTTTTATAGCACAGCACGATCAACTAACTCTTGTATTACTCTAAATGAAGTGAATGAACTTGATAATCACAAAAGCGATGCATTGAGAAGTCCCTATAATTCAGTGTCCCAAGACAAGTAGGCCTAGGAACTAAAGCAAAACAAAGTAAATTGCATATCGGATAATCATGAAAACAGTAAATAAAACAGGCATGTGCATGCAGAAAGCGAAGAAAAGAACCGTTAAGGATGGAGACCAACTCTAAGAAATTTACGAAGAGATTCAAAGCGAGAAGGCTCAAGAGGTTTAGTAAACAAATCTGCTAATTGATGCTCAGTTGGAAGATTCCAAAGTAAGAATTTTGGCTTCAATTAAATCACGAATGAAGTGATGCCTAATATCTATGTGTTTTGTTTGTGAATGCTGAACGGGATTCTTCAAAATATCAATAGCACTCCTGTTATCACAATAAACTGTCATGAGATCCTACTGAATACCATAATCTGCCAACATCTGCTTTATCCATAGTAGTTGAGCACAACAACTTCCAGTTGTAATATATTCCACCTCAGCAGTAAATAAGAGGGTTGAGGTCTGTCTCTTGCTATGCCATGCAACAAGATTGTTGCTAATAAAGAAACAACCTTCTGATGTGCTTTTCCTATGATTGACACAACCAGTCCAATCAACATCTGAGTATCTAACAACAGTTGTGTTGGTGTTTCTAGTTAGCCAAATGCCATAATTGATTGTTTCTCGCACATATTTCATAATGCACTTGACATCCTTGATATGTGATTCCTTCGGATGTGACTAATAATGAGCACAAACACCCACACTGAATGCAATATCAGGTCTACTGGCAGTTAGATATAGCAGACTCCCAATCATGCTACAATACAATATATCATTCACAGCTTTTCCTTCTAGATCTAAGCTGAGTTTAACAGAAGAACTCATTGGTATCCGTTCTTGCTTTGATGTAAGCATTCCAAACTTCTTGAGAAGATTAGTGGCATATTTCGATTGCGAAATGAATAAACCATCTGCACTTTGCTTTATTTGTAATCCTAAGAAGAAAGCCAATTCTCTAACCATGCTTATCTCAAATTTACTGGCCATAATATCAGAGAACATGTTCGCCAAGTACTGTGAGGTTGATTCGAAAACAATATCATCGACATATACTTGAGCAATCAGAATATCATTATCCTCATTCTTGATGAACAAGGTTTTATTAGCTCCTCTTTGACGAAAGCCATTTTCAAACAGAAAAGTGGTTAGTCGTTCATACCATGCGCGAGGAGCTTGTTTTAAACCATATAATGCCTTGTTCAGCTTATATACGTGATCAGAAAGCTGCTGATCTTGAAATTCTTTTGGCTATTTAACATACACTTCCTCATTTTGAGAAACTATTTAAAAATGCACTTTTGACATCCATTTGAAAGAGTTTAAAGTTTAATGCACAAGCGAGAGCAAGCAGGATGCGTATTAACTTAAGTCTGGCTACGGGGCAAAGGTTTCATCAAAATCAATACCCTCAACTTGCGTATAACCTTGTGCCACCAGCCTAGCTTTGTTCCTTACAACTTGACCCAACTCATTTGTTTTATTTTTTGAGATCCACTTTGTGCCAATGACATTAATATGAGTTGGTCGGGGAACTAGTTGCCATACATCATTCCGTTCAAACTGTTCTAATTCTTCATGCATGGAATTTATCCATGAGTCATCTTTAAGTGCTTCTGACACATTATGAGGTTCAATAGTAGAAATATAACAAAAGTAACTTACCTCATCACTTACCTATTGACGAGTGCGTCTAGGCTCATTTACATCTCCAATGATATCCGATAGTAAATGATGTTTCCAGGCTCTGGCTTTAGGATTTATCCTAGATGATGTATCTTGACAAGGAACAACAAGTTCTGAAGTGGGACTTTGAGAAACTGTAGGTGTCTTTGGTTCTTGTTGTTCTTTAGAAGAGTTACCTAGGTTAGTGCTAGATGGCTTCTCATCTGACTCTTTTGCCTTTGGAGGGTTGTCCTGTTTTGCATCAGGATTATCATCCTGCAAAGAAGAAGAAGTAGGAAAAATTACTTCATCATCATCAGAATTAAAATGTGACTCTGTATCATCTACTACCACATTAAATGATTTCGTAATGGTAGAATTGCACAAGTTAAATACTCGGTATGCTTTGCTATCCAAGGAATAGCCAAGAAACACACCTTCATCGCTTTGGGAGTCAAATTTGCCAAGATGTTCTTGATTTTTAAAAATATAACACTTACTCCCAAAGGTTCTGAAGTATTTAATTGTTGGTTTCCTACCATTCCAAATTTCATACGGAGTCATCTTAGTTCCAGGTCTAAGATACACTCGATTGATCATATGAATAGAAGTGTTTACTGCCTTAGCCCAAAATTTTTGTGAAATGTTTTTATTGTGAAGCATAACACGGGCCATCTCTTGTACAACCCGGTTTTTTCTTTCCATAATTCCATTTTGCTGAGGAGTGTTAGGGGCCGAGAATTCGTGTTTAATTCCATTTTCTGCACAAAAAAATTGAAAGAAAGAATTCTCAAATTCTGCTCCATGATCGGATCTGATTTTAGAAACTCTACCAAATTGGGAAACTTTATCTGCAATCAATTGAAGCCATAAGTAATGAAAGACATCAAAAGTTTCTGATTTCTCTCTTAAAAATCTAACCCAAGTGAAACGTAAGAAATCATCAACAGTAATAAATAAGTATTTTTTTACCTCCAATGTTATAAATCTGAGTAGGACCCATTAGATCCATATGAAGTAATTTCAGTGGCCTAGATGTAGTCTTTTGGTCAAGTTTTTTATGGGTAACCGATTTTGCTTACCAAGTTGACATGGGCCACAGACAATGTTGGAGGGCTTCTGAATTTTGGGAAAACCTTGAATTGACTCTTGTTTAGAGAGAAGTTCAAGGTCAGTATAATTTATATGACCTAAACGTTGATACCACAGATTATCAGTGTCTAATGAGGTTAAGTGACACTGTAGACTATCAGAATTCCCAACAACATAGCAATTATCTGAAATTTTCTTTTCATGAAGTACAGTCTTTCCCTTTTTATTGACAATGATGTAGTCGTGCAAAGAAAAATGCACTTCATGCTCAGATTTATAAAGTTGGCTTATACTCAAAAGATTTGCTTTAAGACCATCAACAAGAAACACATTGTGAATAGCAGACATACCTGGAATGTGTACAGTACCGTTACCAATTACATTGGATTTATTTGCATCATCAAATTGAACGCTACCATTATTACACTTCTCAAGAGAAGCAAATAATAATCTGTCACCAGACATGTGTTTAGAGCACCCGCTATCCAAGTACCACACATGTGAATTTTGTGCATGAAGGGCAGTAAGGACCACATTACAATAAATGTCAGACTTTCGAATCCGGACTTATTTAGTCTTGACTTTTTAAGGCAAGGAATATCTCTGCCTCTGTTGATTTCGGGGTATGTTTCACAATTTATTGCAATGAGGTCTTATATATTCTTGAATTCCACAAAAGTGACATACAGGAATGAATGTAATACAAAACATTTTTCGATTTGATTTATTTGCAAAATTTACTTGTGCATGTGCTTGAATGGTGGGTACAGAGGTGGTTATGGTGGTACCTTTAATAAACTTACCTGTATTCTGTGACGTAGAACTAAATTCAAATCCTAGTCATTATCGATCAGCATTTGAAATCTGAACACTTAAAATTTCATCAATTTTCTTTAAGCCCGTATTCATCCTTGTTAGATTAGCTTTGGCTTCAGCAAGTTCTATAGAAGTTAAGTGAAGCTTGTGACTGAGTGATGCATTCTCTTCTTTGCTAGATCTAAGTTCTTCTTTCACTATTTCCAATTCTTTGGAAGTCTTGAGCGACTGATCATGCAGCAAGGTCCAACTGTTACCTGCATCAGTCAACTTATTAGTCAGAAGAATATTTTGTGAGTCTAGGGTAGATATCTTATCATGAGCCTCTTTCAATTCCTTCTTGAGAGATGCAATCACTTTTTCAGAAATCTCTACTTTTTGCTTAAGTGCGTCGTTAATCAAGGCGACTTTTCATGAATCTTTGAACAGCTTATCATATGCATTCAATAATTCTTTTTCAGACCAGGGCATGTCATCCATGGAAGAATCACTATCTGAATCTGAAGCAGACCCTGCATTATTGGCATTCTTAACAGAAGAGCTATTAGACTGAGCCATAAAGCAATGAATTTACTTATATTAGATGATTTCCATTCTGGAAATTGTTCTTCTTCTTCCGAATCATCATCCCAAGTGACATTCAACACTTTACCCTGATTACCTTGATTTCTCAAGGTTCGATTAACACATTGGGATGCAGAATGACCAAATCTTTTGCATTCATAGCATTGAGTATTCTTGGGAGGTATCTTGGAAGAATTCTTTTCAGGCTTAGATGCAGGATTAGAAATTGGCTTAACATTTGATGTGAAATTTGACTTGTTTCTGGACTTGATTTTCTTGTAAGCCTTCTTCAAATCCCTTTTTTCAGAACTTTTCATTGACTTTTTGAATTTTCTATCCAAAAACGCATCAAATTCAGAATCATCAGAGTTTAGTTCAGAAACATTACTATCATTACCTGATTTGGAAGAAATTAATGCAATACCCTTCGATTTTCTAGTTGACCTCAGATTGGCTTCAAACGTTTGTAAATTTCCAACAAGTTCATCAACGGATAGGATATCCAAATCACTAGTTTCTTCAATTACCACAACTTTAGGATCAAATCTTTCAGGAAAAGATCGAAGTATTTTTTGAACAATTTTATTTTTAGGAATGATCTCTCCTAAATTAAAGGTTGAATTTATCACATCATTAAGTTGGGCATAAAACTCATCAAATGTTTCATTTTCTTCCATAATCAAGGTTTCAAACATAGTGATCAGTTTCTGAAGTTTAGACCTTTTAACTCTTCGAGTTCCTTCATGGACAGTTTCCAAGATACCTCATGCTTCTTTAGTGATGTTACACTTAGAGATTTTTCTAAATTCTGTAGGTGAAACACCATTAAAGATAGCATTCATGGCTTTACTGTTAGCAAAAAAAGCAGATTTTTCTTCCTTACTCCATTGAGCCATAGGTTTAAGGATTTTAACATTCCCATCAGAAACAATAGTTGGTGGAACATACGCAGTATGAATGGCTTGCCAGACATCAATATGAATGGACTGTAAAAAAAGCAACCATTCTTACTTTCTAATTGGCGTAATTTGTTCCTTCTAGGTAAGGAGGTTTATTAATTGAAGTGCCATATCTGGGAATCTCCATAGCAGACATATGAATAGATCTAGAGACGATGGTAAAAACCTTCTCTGATATCACGTGAAAGACTTTAGACCTTGACACAGGTTAAGGCCCCAATCAAAGTATGCTATGTAGATAACCAACAACAATCACACAAAGCAAACCAAACAATCACACAATATAGATGGACACAGGATTTTTACGTGGAAAACCCAACTGGAAAAAAACCACGGGACCTAACACCGGTCCGTCAAGAATAATCACTATGAAAGAGAAGTTACAAGACTACTTACTACCCTTTACCCAGTTGGACACAACCTAAGGGACTGAAGCTCTTCTTGTCGACTCACACGCCGTTCACCCTCTTCTGGATTGATCTTCACGCCTTGATGCCACTCAAGACGAACAAGCATAGCGGAGAAGAGAACTGGAACTCAGAAGTAGAAGTTGCAGCACATGTAGAACAGATACCTTCTGAGAAGATGAAATCTCTTAATAGATATTAGGGTTTTGATCTAGAGAGTGGATAATTTTTCATGGAAGAGGTGTTCTTTAAATAGAGAGGAACCCTAGAGTCTTTACCGACTTTAATTCACGAAGGATAAGGAAGCACACGAAGCAGATCCGAAAAAATAAAACTTTTGAATCACGCATCTGCCGACCCAACCGACCGATCAGATACCCTATCCGATCGATCGGGCATGGGGTCCGATCGATCGGGCACTCAGCCGACCGGTCGGTCTTCAGTTCTGTCTGCAGATATCTGTTTGCGAGACATTCGACCGATCTGCCATCTTATCCAACCAATCCGAGGATAAAACACCTGCATTCCATTGTCCAAGTAGAAGACCATCATTTGTGACTTCCGTAGAGACTTTAGTCCATCTAAAACATAAAATTACAACTCTTGAAACCCAAGTTTTGTCAATCCCATGAATTTGCCAATATTACATGCCTTTCAGATTGAGACCCATGGCCCTGGCCTCTACCCAACTCTCAGGCCTAAGAACAAATGGTTGGACTCAGCTCTGGCTCAGGCTTTCCCTAAGCAGTATTGGATTAACTTATCAGGGTTCCTGCTCCACTTGTTTCATCAAAATCTTTTAAAGATACCGTCTCAAGTAAACCGGCCATGTTATCTTGGATTCTTGGGCCTCAAACAGCTCTCTTTCAATGGTCTTAAGCAAAAGGCGACTTGCCCACATTTTCCATGCCATAATTCTAAGTGGTCTACAAGTTTCTAAATTGTCTGTTAGTCTCCTAACGATCGGTGGTGAAGAGAGTGACAATATACTGACATTGACCCAAATCTCAACAAATATTAGCCACCAAAATTGCAAAAGAGAATTATGTAAAAATGTGAAGGATTCGTCAAACTATTGGAGGGTACCTACTTAGAACTTTGGAACGGTTATTTCTGCCCAGGCCCACAGGTACAACTTACATATTATTTTTGCACAGGTAAACAAGTAGTAATGTAAGACAATAGATTCCTTGAAGGAACATGGAAGTGATGGTTTTTTGTTTCTTTTCACTAAAGAAGAGTAGCCCCTACTAGGAAAACAGAAGGGAATGAGTGGATAGTCTAAAGTGTAATAATTGGGTGCTTTCTGAGGAGGAGGTCACTGACCTCTGATGTTGGTTCTGAGACATGCATGGTACAATCTGCTGTTATACAAATTCCACATTGTGGGGACCGTTAGAGCAATATTTCAGTGATCCAAACAAAAAGCCCAAGCATATTTGGGTGACCCTTAAAAACTACTTGAAAATAAAGGAAGATCTGATGACAAAAATATCTGGCTTTCGATCTTTTACTTTCCTGTTCTCTTTTTAACCGTCTGTTTTAGGGCTACCGATCCATAATTATGATACTCAAAATCAAGGAGATTTTTCAAGGTCACGCAATCTAATTTAGAGCTTTTCAAATGCAACGGCAAGGATTATTGCTGATCATGGTCCCCGACGTGCCGAAATTGGGATCAAACTTTGATGGGAATCCTGGGGCTCAGGACCTTATGATCCGTCAAATGCCAATGGTGCAAAATCTTAAAGGCAAAAGTAAGAAAATCTGCAGACTTCCTTTTCTATTAAAAATGGAAACCATCAGCTCCCACTTTAGGAAGGTAGCCATATAGTTGTTGCCACGTTTGTTTGATAGATGACCATGGGAAAGTGTTGGAGCCATTTGATGGGAGTCCCACATTACCTCCCAGGGATGGTGACATGCTACACAAGTTGGCCTGTTCACACTTAAGCTTGAACCCATGGCTGTAGCTACTGATAGGGAATTCAATGGACTGGGCCTAAGTTTTTGAACATTGAAAGTTAGAAGCCATACCATCGGCACGATGTTCAATATCTGGGTCCAAGCCAATTGACGCTATCCATAATAGCTATTGCTCGATATGTGAAAGTGATTGTTAGTTTGGGCCACTAAAGATCCAGGCCCAATCTCATCCAAAATTCAGTCTTGTTGTTAAGCTGCTGCATTGGGTCTAGGCTTAAATATTTGGCCTAAAATAGGAAAGGAGTAAGCCAACACAAATGTTTACACAAATGAGATGGAACCTGGCGAATCATCATGCCTACTGGCGAGGGAAGCTCCATTCTGTTTACGCGAGAAGAGCATTAAGGGTGGACATTTTATCACAGGTCCACCGTTGGATCAGAGTTAGACCCACACAACGAACTTCATCGGGATGTGGGCCAGCATCAAGTTTATCACTGTGATCACCGCCTTCTTATTTCATCAGCCAAAAGTTGTGGACCACACTAGCTGCTTTTGATTAAATGTCATGCGTCAATTTGTAATTCGGAATTTCAAAGGAAACATGGAAAGGGTAAGTGAGGTGGGCACATAAGTGTGGCCCATTTACACCATCAAGGGAACATTTGGGTTGTGACCCAAAAGATGGCCCAACTTGACAAGCCGAGTGGGCCAGCCGGTTAGCTTACGGCGGCTTACGCGGCTCATGCCAGGCTGGACTAAAGGTTGGCGATTAGTGGAGAATAAGCGTGGGCATGAATAAAAGATGCAGATAAGATTTAGTTAGTGGATCCTCAGAATACAAAAGAAGATGGCCCATATTTAGAAGTGACTGAGCAGGCAGTGAGTGGTATTTCTCTTCAATCATTTTCACTCAAATTGACCAAAAAGCCCACATGTTGGTTCAAAATATTCTTTAAAAAAAATTCCCAGAGAACGGCTAATTTTTCTCATGTCAAGATAAAATGACCAAATCACCCATATAGTGCCACTGGGAATAAATACATTTGTAGGGCAGAACTCAAAATGGGCTTTTGTGTGGAGGGTACTACAGGGCATATTCCACATTTCCCCAATCAGTCCAAGAGAGAGGACATTTCTGGAAAATAATAGCCTTCAGATCTTTGATGGCTCTGTTGCTACAGTTCTAATCATCAGCTATTTATACCCAACAAATAGATTGCAAATCTTCCCTTATGCTTTTCATTAGATCCCATTGGATAGATATCACATTATCCATCTAGTACTCTGCCCCCTCTCATAGGAATGGAAGATTTCTGGCAGGAATCCATACATGGGTCTTGAAATGCATGGAAATTGGTGGGGGTTGGTCAGTGGTCACTCACACCCTCCTCCAGATTCATCTGTTTGTCTGTGTGTTTAGCCATTAGTCCCTACATAGAGAGGACGAGCTCTTGGTTAATGCATGGAGATCCGGCAAGTCACAAAACGGCATTGAGGGACTCTGATATATATGGGTCTTTCTGGTTTTTCATTTTCCCTTACTTCTTTGATGAGGCATGCAACGGTGTTATCATAGTCTCTTTGTTTGAGTTCTGCTTAGGTTTGTGAAGGAAGGTGGATGCATGGCTTATGTTGTTTGTGTTTTCTTAGTCTGCAATAATTCACTAGGCTGGCATGCAAATTGCCAGTGCTTGTATGATGAGATTAGCTCTTGGGAATAAATTTTCTGTTTAACTAGTGTGTGCTATTAGTTATTCATCTGTGTATGCTGGAGAGAGAGAGAGAGAGAGAGAGAGAGAGAGAGAGAGAGAGAGAGAGAGAGAGAGAGAGAGAGAGTTGTTTATTGATCCAGACCCAAGTTACAAAATTCTGGACTGCTAACCTTGGCCCAGCCCATCTATTTCTTTGTGCCAATTTTAGCAATGCAGGGCAGGCAGCTTTGATCCACTCCTATTAGGGGTGGGGCTTGACGGTAGATTTGTCAGGTTCCGGGCGGGTAGAGATAGAAAACTGACCCGTTCAAAAAGCGACCCGAGCAAACAGATATATGGCCCATTTTAAAAATGGGATGAGTGACTCGACCCTCATCTGTCATGGGTCAAACCTTGCATTCAACGCAGATCAACGTATTTAACCCGACCCATCTTAGATGCATGCACAAACCCTACATTCGAATTAAAATGCAGCAACAACAAAGAAGCCCATCGCGACCTCGCTTCACTCCACATGATAAAATAATATTCTAAGTATCTAAATGTGAAATCACCACATTGTTTAAATAGATTTATGTATGCGGGTTGGCCTTAAAGTGACCCTCCTAAATGGGTTAGGTGGGTTATGAAGGTTAGCTCAAGTGAGTTGACCCTAACCGACCCGTTTTTATTGCCGACCCGTTTTTTTTCAGGTCAGGGTCTCCTAGACTATGATAGACCCGCATTATTTGCGGGCCTGGTTATGGAGGTCAAAATGCAGGGGCAGGTGTGTATTTATTAGTACAAAATACATCAGATTTCCTCTAGCTCAGCTGGCTTTGAGCATTGGTATAAATGCAAAGGTTGGGCCAGATCTTGTCTCTTCTACTTCCACCAATATGCAGTGGTTTTTTTTTTTTTTTTTTTGGTTTTTTAAGATTTGAACCAAATCCAATCCAATCCCTTCTCATGACAGGGCAGCTTTGGTATCTAAGTCCAGTGACCAGTAAGGGACAGGGCGGGAGTAGGTTCCCTAAAGAAATGTTTTACATGAATCACAAGTTGCAGTTTTGTGGGTTGAGGTTCGCCTGAATGTTGGTGGTTCCAATTTACTATGGGTAGGATGAGATAATTTGGAACCTTCACTTACATATAGCCAGTCATTTTGACTTAACTGTTGGTAGAAGTGGTTTTTATGATGGGCAGGCTACATTCTGATCCCAATCTGTCAGCAATCCATAATGAAAATATGCGTTGCAATTTAAAAGAATCAAGATTGTAATCCACTTGACGAAAGTAAATATTGGATCATTATATAGGTTCCTTAATATTGCGACTCATAGGGAACTGTCCCACGATCTAGTTTTCTATAACCCAGATATGACCCAGATTGCGGTTTGCTAAGTATTATAAGGATCTACGTATCCCGATGACAAGTTTTTGTTACTGCATGATGAAGCCAATTCTCTACCCATCACTGGGCAGAAAGGAAAGTTTAATTACCACCAAAGGCGGTGGCTCGGATGGTTTGAGCTTTGGGTTTGCTCACCAAGTTTCAAGTTCAATTTCTACCCCTTGCGTTATTTGGGTATCATTTGTGCGGCCATGTATGTACCCTTGAGAAATAGTCCTTTCTCATTAGAATCAGGTAACCCCTGGGCCGGAGGCCAAAAGTCCAAAGGATAGGCTGGAGAGGAATACCCTATGTCAAAAAAAAAAAAAAAAAAAAAAAAACAATCCGAAAGCTGAACCCATATTTTTTTAGGCTTGACCCAACTTAAAATTAACCTAATTACGACCTGTTTATTCATCAAGGCTCAAAATCTGGCCCTGCACCAGCCCATAGATATTTAAATGGGTCAGTTAGGACCCAAGATATTACTGGGTCCAACCCAACAAATAGTGGGTCAAGCTCGTGTCTGGCGAGGAGCCAACAGGGACAAAGAGGTACTGGCAGTGTGGTTGGTCATGCCATGTGCGGGGCCCACTTGAGTTCTTAAAAAGAGACTCTCTTGTCTCTCTTCAAAGGGTGTACACTGTAGACCACAAATTAGCTAGCCAATTAAGCACAGTTTTGGAGAGGTCAGCATATGATATCGCCTGCTTACATCTACAGGGGAACCATCCGGACTATTAGGATCCGGCCTTAAAAGAAAATTCTCCAACTCCTTGGGTTAAGATACAACTCAAATAATATGATAAATATTTAAAGACACACTAAATGGTTATACTTCATTTTATACTTGTTATATGCTCAGTTAGAAAAGAGGACCCCAACTAAAAGAACTCACCCAGATCCTCATAGAACACCTCAGATATTAAAGTGGAGGTGTCACCATAAGTTAGGCTTATTAAAGCTTTGAAAGGCCCACGAATGAGCAAGGGTTGGGCTTCTACCAAAAACAGTTGTTAAGCCCTATCCAAGGCATCCAGGGCCCATACCACATATTTCATTGGCTTAAGAAATCAATCCCAGGCCCATTCTGATTGAACACCTCAGATATTAAAGTGGAGGTGTCACCATCAGTTAGGCTCCTTAAAAGCTTTAAAAGGCCCACGGTTGGGCTTCTACCAAACACAGTTGTTCAGCCCTATCCAAGGCATCCAGGGCCCATCACACATATTTAATTGGCTTAAGAAATCAATCCCAGGCCATCCCAGGAATTGGCCAAGAGGACAAATGCATGAACAAGCAAAACAATGCAGAACCATTTCAGTAAATTATAACTTGCATATTGCAGGAACCCACACTAGACTATTCAGATGCTCGATAAATAAATCTACCTCAACAGCTAATCATCGCTGATTGATATTGCCATTGCTATACACAACAAAACAAATTGAAAAAAGAAAAGAAAACAAAGACATACTCTAACTAAATTATTTCACAGATCATGAAGGAACGCGTGAAGGTTTCTCAATGGTTCTTAATTATCCATTACAAGTGCGCATAAAGCAACTCATTCCATGCATCTGGCACTCCCGGCAAGCACCAATGGCTGCAGTCCTGAGTGTGCATATCTGTTTTATACTCCTTTCTGTAGATTGAAGGGTGTCCATCCTTCCGGTAGTCTGTAAGCTTGCTAATGTTCATATATACAACAGGAGTCTGCATCTGATTCAACACTTTCTCGAGCATCTTCATCTTCCACGGATATGCTCTGAGGTAGTTTTCGTTAAATATCGGCTCAGTTTCGTTATGGCATTGGCCCCCTGAGTTCCATCGTCCTCCGCTGCAACCAAAATAAAAAACATTTCAGGATCACATATCACAAATACATTGCCATATTGCTGTGTAATATTGGAACAGGAATGCTGAAAGACACTGAAAACATAAAGGAAATCAAACACAACAGATTCATGCTGTTCCATCCACTGAAATCAGTCTATAATATCTCATGTCATCTATGTAAAATATGAATTATATACACAGTATGGACAAACTCAAAATTGGAAAAGGAATTAGTCTTGAGATGCGTCACTTGCAATGTCTAAAATGGCACTTGAAGCATATGCCATCACATAAGGCATGGGATCCACGCCTACACTTCAAGGCTCAAGCTGTAATGCTGTCAAGGCCTATGGCTTGAACTGTAAGGCACAAGCATTGTGGCTGCCATTATGCCAATGCCTGTCTGTCCCATTATTTCTTGTTGTTGCTTGACACCCAATTTTATTAACTTTTACCTGAAATGGCCGACTGAGTACCCTCTGAAAAAAACCTGAGTTCTTTTAGCATCAACGGTCTTGTCTACCCATGTAGCCCATGTTGTGAGTGCTTTCTTGAAAGCTTCCTTGACGTTGAGCTTTGGATACACAAGATCACCTTCTTGATAATAGTTTTCACTGTAATTTCCATAGAATAGAAAGCACAATTGATCAGCTATCGCTTAGATGATCTGCAAAAAAACTTGCCTAACAGATAATTGGTTAAATGGTAAGTTTTCAGACATGATGTGAGAAATGAGGAATCTAGAATAAGAGAAATGTCAGCGTGTATTTGGATGTTCCCCAAAATGCCAGTTTGAATATTTTAGTAGAATGATCATCAACTTTCCAAGTCCAGAAAATCAAGGCATTTACTAGGCTCTGTTTTTTTTTTTTTTTTATTGAATCATCATCAATTTTGACTTGAGGATAATTGCCAAAAAAGCAGTTTGGACATATTTGACACTATATTTGCAACTCAAATGCAGAAGCAAAAGGGAAGACTAGGATAAGTGCAAGGGGGACTCAGTGCAGACAAGCTAGTGCTGTCACCGCAATGTAATGCAATTGTCAAGTAGTAAGTTGATTCAAGGGGTAGTTTCATAACAAGGTAGTTAGAGGCCTTCTTGTATGGAGCTAAATATTGGGCAACAAAAGAACAAGAAGCTAGGTTGTATGTGGCAGAGATGTGCACATTAAGATGTAAAAAAAAAAAAGCAATTTCATTTTATATGCTAAGCACACATTATAGCGTTACAAGTACAAGAAAGTAGAAGAGAGAGCATTAAGGAATAAGGAAAGTAGAAGAGAGACGAAAGTAAAGACCAAGTATTGAGGAAAGACATGTTAGACTATGAGGTTATAGAGAGAGGCTTCAAATGGACTTGAGTTCAAAAGTAGCTCAGGCAAAGATGGCCCCAGATAGACCAAAAAAACATGTAACAAGTAGTTAGAGAAGATAGCTTGTGGAATACAAGTCACATGCACATGAAAGGATATATCGATATTGATTTTTTAATTTATATTTAGTAGTATAACTCATTAAGTCGACCTCATATATATGGGAGAGGCAGAAGATGGTGGTGGTGATAAGAAATGCAAAGGTAATATGAAAAACATCCTTCTCTTAAAATATCCAAACTTGTGGTAATGTAACTTTTTTATCATTGGGAAAGGGATTCCCTGGAGTTAAATGACAGTACTAACCCTCTAGAGGTTTTATCATGAGTCCACCAATGGCCAGTGTTAAAGACTAAAACATCAGCTTCTCGACACACCAGTGTTAGTTCATCCATCATATCCAACCTTAGAGTCTCCTCCACTCCATTTCCACCATCAAGATGCATCTCCTTCACCAAAAATGGAGATCTAACAAAATCTACAGAACAGTTATAGTCCTACAACACAGCCAACACAAACAAAAAAGAAGATGAGTTGCTTTAACAAACTTTTAAACATCAATTAGAAGTAATGATAAAAGCTAATGAGAATATTAAATAGTGAATAAAAATTTTATATTATGCATTTATTAATGTTTTGTGTTGAGTACCATTTTAGTAATTTAAGACTGGAACTGGGTTGGATGGAATCTCCCAATTCAGAAAAGGCCAAGCCATGTTCTTGATTGAGCTTAATTCATCAGGCTTCTGAATTGGGTTGGACCTGGAATCATATGCATGCACGTTATTGATAATGAAAGCCCATAATTGGACCCATCATTTCCTTTGTATTTATCCACATAAAGGATTGGGCTCTTTTCTATGAATTCTTCACAACCTCTTTCATGCACATTAGCATTCTAATTAGTCATCTGCACGCATGACATGGAACATCCAATGTCTGGAAGATACAATGGAACTCTAAACAATAAAGATGATTAAATTGAATTGAAAAGCAATTGGGATTGAAAGTCATAGGGATTATTCATTCAACTTTCAAAAAACGACCAAATATTGCAACTTAGGAAATAAAAGAAATGAATAAACACATCTTTTTCTCTTTCCAATAGAGATCAACAAAATATATACCGACCAAGGAACAAAATAGCTTTGTAGCGGCCGCGATATCGGCCGTAGCGATCGGCATCGCCATGCTACGGGGGTGTTAGCGTAGTGGGGCGTAGCGGCCGCTAGGGGAAAATAGCGCCACTAACACCCTCTTAAAAACCCCAGACGCCCATTCTTTCTTTCTTTGCACTTCTGTTTCTATCTTTCCATTTCCCTTTCCACTGTTTTTTGATCCTACCTCCCTCCTCCTTTAAATTAAAGGCAAAAAGGTTCAAAAAACACGTCAAGATCTACAAATCTAGATCATTCATCTTATTTGGAGTGAAACGGCATCTCTCAAAAGGTGGTTTTTTATGTAATTTTTTAGATCTATGGCTCTATTCCTCTTTTCACCTTCATGTGAAAAATAAGACTGATACTATTATTTTTTAATTATACAGCGATATAGGACATCATGTATTTAGGGCACTGCCACGCCCCCTTATTTTAGGCTTTTTTACAAAACAAACACATATTCTAGCTCTTTACAATTTTCTGGATTTTATGGAATTTTTTTAAATTTTTTTGATAATTCTCTTGAATCACACTGCTATACCGCTACGTAGCGCCCACTGTATAACATTTTGGCGACCAGCCGCAATGTTATCCACTACCGCTGTTTTGATCCTTGATACCGACCATCATTCAAAATGATCTCTCTCTCTCTCTCTCTCTCTCTCTCTCTCAATGAGATCTGAATTGACAACAATGAGACAGTGGTGACCATGCAATATAAATTTACATGTTAGTATTCTCATAGACACAATGTAAAAAATGTTACATTCGAGGGCTTTTTCCAGAGAAAATAGGGTGTTTTGACATAGATGTGTATTACTCTTGTCCTTCTTTACAATTAGACAAAAAGAAAGAGAATTTTACAAAATCTCAATTTTTGGAAATGGCATTGTCTTTTTGTTCTTTGGGATTAGTGTTACAATACTATGGGCTACCTACCCACCTAAGGATTGATCCCTGGGTGGCTGTGTAAAAGGAGACACCTCTTTCCACTAAGGTGTCTCATGGTCCTCAGAAATGACACTTGACATAAGTTAGGCACAAACTCTATTTCAATTTAGAAGAATAGAACTTGCCTCATATATGAAAGAGTAATAACCACTTCTTTTGAAATCTTTCCTGCCAGAAGCCTCATGAACTCTACTCTTGTTTACAACGCTTTGGTGAAGAATACACACCAATGACTCCCACATATTCCTGTTCAGAGAATCCCCTACAAAGAGTAGTTTCTTTCCTCTCAACTTCTCCAAAAGATCTGTAGTATTTAAACTGTGAAAACAAAGTCAACACACTAGAATTTGATTTGAATTCCATAATAAGTTCATTTTTGAAAAAAAAAATATTGTTGTCCTGTAACAGACACCTATCCCACTTGTAGGGGGCTGTGAATGCACAAGTTCAAGTCTCTTCTCAAAAAAAAAAAAAAGAAAAAGAAACCACCATTCAAGGTGCAAAAGCAAAGTTAGATAATTCAGGTGCAGTTGCATCTACCTCAATTTGCTATCTGTGTGAATATAACTGCAGGATGCATATCAACCCCTCGGCGCACCACACAAATAAGGACCAACACAGGCAGGACATTATTTTCTACCTCTCTTAGTCAAACCTACAGCTGCGGCTGGTATTGATTTGGGATGGGAAAAAGGGCCACATCCCATCAAATTTTTATTCCCAGTTTTCATGCCACACAGTCCCCAAGTACATATAGAGCAACTAGTAACCATTAATTGAAGAATATTTAAACTACAATACTACTTGTAACTTTGGGTACATCCAAATATAACTTAAGTTCAACCTTAACTGAAGAGATAATTGTAATGAAAAAACAAATCAAAGAGGGAAAAACACCAAAATCATGATTATTTATATGCCCAGTTGAATCACAAAAGCTCCAAACTCCATTTACTTTTTTTCCCCAGTAATTACAAATGGTTCAACATTGTTAGCATGTTCTTCCCCATGTAATCACACATTTTAACTTAGCAAGTGGTTAAAGAAGTAAACTTTAAGATGAAATACATGCAGTTTTTGTTGCTCAGCTTGCATAATTATTCTCCCTGATAAACAACAAGACCAGAAAGGCATTAGATGTGCTCCCCAATAAATCACATATTTGCTAACCAGGCATCTATACCCTTCAAAGCTTGCGATGATTTCTACTCCAGGCATTTGCCATATCTCCAATAATCAGCTTGGTCAAAAAAGTTGAGGGTCCAAGATCACTTTTTGGTTAGATTGCAAAGTTTCTAATCTAACCTAGCTTCCACCATTCAGTTCACTTCAAAACAATGTCTTTTTTTAAGTTGTACAAGAAGTAGTTTCTGAAGAACCTTACAATTTCATCTTTAAAGTTAAAGAAACGTGCAAGTACCAGTTTCCTGCATGTGCTTTTGGTTTTCGAAATCTAGAAGAAATAAGATCCACTCAAGCATAATTCATTAATCCCAGATGGTTTTGGGCACACAGTTGGAATTCCAATACACAGGAATATGAAGAATTGCTAATAACAGCAATAGAACTTAGGAAAACTGCAGTTCAGTGAGTTTTCAGGATTGGGTGCTATTTGGTGATTCCCACATCTAAAGAAATCTGAACAACTGCAATAACCTATTTACCTTGGGATATCACAATCCTTGGGCTGCCACCTCCATCTCATGAAGTCATCATCTGGCCTTCCATTTTCATAACAGTTAAAATCCTTGTCAATATGAGGACAAGAACCTGGAGAGTAAAATGGTTTCCCTCCATCTCTCACCCATCTCCCATTGAAAACATCACATTTTCCAGAATATCCACCAAACCCCTTAAAAGAAGCAGAACCATTATGCAGAATTGCAAATTTATCTATCTCAGAGGAATTCCCAACTTGGGTTATCTCTGAAACTCTCTCTCCTTTTACCGGAAAGTTTGCACTTTTGTCTTTCCCAGAGATGTTTCCTTCATGGGTTTTCCCTCCAATGCCTTCCTTAATCACAGGAGAACTAGCATTTTTATCACTACCCTTTTCTTGGGTTTTTTCAAGCATGCCTTCTCCTTGTTTAATAAAGGAACTTCTTCCATTATTTTCCGCTAAGGTAACATTTCCCCCCTTTTGGGTACTCTCTGTAACATTCTCTCCTGCATCAGAATTCAGAAAGCTTTCAACTTTACCAACCTCTGGCAAATCCCCTTCATGGGTTTTCTGCAAAATGCCATCTCCTCTCCTCAAATAGTTTCTTTTATCCCCATTGGTCTTCCCACTGCCCATTTTTTCTTCTTTCTTCCATGGATCCATAGATCTCTGCAACTCTGCTGCTGGTGATAAAGTAGAAGAAACTGAACTGCTTGGGACTGGAAAAAACCAAGAGAGAGGAGAGTAATTGAATCCTTTCAAAGAAAACACTGCAAAAACAAGGAAAGAAGCTAAAAAAACCACTCCAAACCCTGAAACGACCTTTCTCTTGGAGGCCAACTGCTCTGCAATGAAAATCTTTCTCAAATCCATGACTGCAGAAAACCCACAAAGAACAAGAACCCAATTTAACTTCTGACGGTAGATTGATGGAAATGCAGAGTGATTACAAAGGAAGAACCGTTCTTTCACTGCAGCCTTTTAGTTTCTAACGAAAAAATGGAGAAGATGACGCGGTGAAAGTGACGGTGCAGTTCAGAGAGTAAGATTTACAATGACGGAAATGTCCTTGTGTTCGAAGTTACTGAAAACAACGGTTATAGTCCATGATTTAGGCTAATCAACGCAATTAGTTTGATTATCAAGCTACTGAACGTTGGATGTTGTAATGGTAAAATCATAACGGATAAGAAATTTGTAAGAGGGGGATGGAGGGTGGAAGAAGAGGTGTGACGGTTTAAAACCAAAAAGCGAAATTTGGGTTAGGCATGTTCTGTTTTGGATCAGGAATCCATTATTGAACTTGGGACTCAAAACCGAAAACCGCATTGGGTGCTTGAGTTCGATTCGGGTACCCAAGTTATGAATGTCTAATGTCTATGTATAGACTATAAACATATGCACTTTTCTAAATTCTATGGCCTCCAAAAATAGATAAATAAAGCCACCAAATATTGTAGCTGAATCCAAGTTGAGTCCATTTAACTCAACCCCTCCCTCACTTGGGTATTGGATTTACAATCTGAATTATTTTGTATGAAAGAATAAATAAGCATGAATTTATACCTTTTGATTAGGGGGTTTTACTCGAAAAATCATCATGGGTAACCATTTAACCGAAAAAGATAATATTAGCAGTGGGTGCATTGGAGTGCTTACATGGGACTACTCCGGTATATTTTGTTAACATTTAGGGGGAGCATCTGTTCTAGTGCTGCTTTTAGCTTTTGTCTCGGTCGAACATCGGATCCGATGCAGGTTTTAGCTTCTATCTCATTTGAGATCAGATTTGATGCAGGAATTAGTTTTTATTTCAATTCCATCATCGAATTCGATGTTGGCTAGGATGTTGATTTTTTTTATTCATTGTTAACTTGATTTGATTTTTTTTTTCTATTACTTCCATTCCATTACAATTGCTTACATTTCATTTCATTACAAACCAATGCAAACATTACATTCCATTTCATTACAGGCCAATGCCAACATTACTGATTCCATTCCATTCCAAATCAATTCATTTAAAATGAAAGCCATTGAATTGATTTGGTTCTTTCAAAAGTAAGAAATGGTATTGAGCATTACATTTCATGCATCCCATCTACATGATAACTTAACAAAATGAAATACATGTAGTTGTAACTACATATTTGACTCCTTTGCACTAAAAAAATGCTCAAACTTGGATCTGAAATTCTATTCTATGAGTCCAGGAACTCGTACAACCAAGCGTCGAAATTCCTCACACTATTTTTCTAGAAGAGTACATATCTTTGTCTTCATCTAGATTCACTATTGAAAATTTCTTTAAACGAGATGTCTCTAACAATCATTTTCTGTTCCAGTTAGTCTTCGAGCTGCTCTTCTTTTCCAACATACAATGAAGCATGTGTCTCTTCTCAAAGCTGCAATAAATGCACATAAAACACATATGAGAAAAATCATAAAATATATATTTTATCAAATTAAAGCTGAATAACTCAAAATCTAAATGCACCTAGTGTGATGTTTTTTATGTAAATGTGCCTCATTCTCTTTTTTTGTGAGAAATAAAAAAATCACGGTGGAATATAGTTAATAGCTGTATGCCTTGAACCCGAGATTCCGTGATTAAGGCAACTTTCAAGCTGTGGCATACATAATCACGTGACAATTCGTGTGATATTGAGACACATATGAACCATCACAAAGGAAAAAAAAGTATAGAGTTCATGTATGAGGACTAATGTATAGCACGTGTTCATTTGAACATTTGCGAAAGCCTGTATATTTTACCCATACTGTTCTTATTTTGAGATATGGTATTAAACATAATTGAAGTCTTCAATTAAGTTTGTTTGTAACAAGAGACATAATTACTTAGAGATAATCTTTTATATAAAGCATGAGCCCATGTGTATCTAGCATGTCCAAAATGCAAGTCTATCAGTGTATACATGGAATAATTGTATGATGCATAAACAAACTAAATCCAATGGCTGAACCTAATAAGGTTTCCAAAATGTACCCATGACCCTCTACGAGATAGACAACTCGGGGATGTTGTCAAAGTCCACACTACTATACTATACCCTGAAAGTCGCTAGAAACTCCTCTATGAGTACGTCTATGGGTAATCTGGTATCAAAACCTGAAACTGTAACACCAATGATAGCACTATAAACACAATAGTTTAGCAAATATAGGTATATATAAAACTATTATGCTGTATCAATTGAATTAAAGACATATTAATTAAATGAGAGCAATAACGGAAGTTAGATATGTTGTGCATATGAATATAGCATGAATAAGGCATCATAATTGGAGATACAGTAACATATTAGCTGGCTTCCATGAGGCTATCTTTTCTTTAAGGAGAGCATTTATCATATGGTGGAAAATCACTAGGGGATCCTTCTAACTACTCGAGGTGCGCTTACCAATCTTTTCATAACAACTGCAGTTGTTACATGTGGAACACCCTACTTGGTCCCATCGAACCTCTTAGGATACAAGATAAGTGATGTCGACTTAATGTATCAAGACTGACCAGAATCCATATCATTCATATTTATCATCAATTGTAATGATAATCTCGTATTTGTACATAAATGAATTATCGATCTTGAGATTATACATAATCATATAAATGAAGTTGAACAGAATTTTGAACTAATTGCACAAGTATACAGTAATGAGCTAATAGTACTCGAACCCTCTCAACCTTGGTTATCATTTATTAGCTTATGGGCTCGCACTCATAAGAAGTTTTGGACCAATTTTGCCTCAAGGTTCGCTCAGGAAGAATGAGCACATGATTTAATTATGTTGAGGGCAAGGCTCACCTTAACAATATGGATGTAGTTGAATTGTGAGGTTAACAAGAATATTTACTAGCCAACTCTAGCTAAAATAATCTGTGTTTCCATAGTCATTCAATACGGCATCTTCATAAAACATCTAGTATCAATATGTTACCAAAATCTTAGTGTTTTATTATATAAGTGATGGACACCACTTTTTATGCCAACACCTATGACATAATATTAGAAACTGACCGGAAAATCAAGAGGAAATGAGTGACAACTCGACACTCTTCTTTTTTAGTATATAATTATAGTTGGGCTAATTTATTTGAGGTAAGGATACCATTTTTAAGGCTCTACATGGTCTTTGATTGTATTTAATGCCTTAAGGGTAGGATTTTCTTTAAACATACCTCTAGGTAGAAGGCTAGGATAGTTTTTAATTAATCCTAATTTTAAAAGAACTAAAATAAAGTTTTGCTAAAACTAGGGGTACATTGCTCCCTAATAACTCTTAATGCAAGGTCATAAAATATTCTCAACATGTATATAAGGTCCCCCAAATATCTCCATAAAATAGCTCCCATTTCCATAAGAGATTTGTACTCGTATAAAGCCGGACTCACAAAACATCGTGAGTGAGTTCTAGAAAGTGTTTTGAGCCTCAAAATACTGAAGAATTAAAAAAGGATACGATGAATCATTCTTTATCGAATAAAGTGTTCTAAAGTAATACTTGTTTTTCCATACATACTAACACTTGCTCGAGCTTCGGGATCACCCCATGTTCCTATAATTTTGGATATTGTTATAGTTGTAGGAAGTTTGTATGATCTAATGATCAATATTAGAACAACTCAACTCTA
This sequence comes from Sextonia rubra, assembly GCA_037013555.1. NCBI lineage: Eukaryota > Viridiplantae > Streptophyta > Magnoliopsida > Laurales > Lauraceae > Sextonia > Sextonia rubra. Next base: position 6,607,230 of record JASUAD010000007.1, on the reverse strand, counting down.
CCAAAATATCAGAAGAGTAGCCTCTCCTTATGCCCTGTGATGGACTATAGAAGGTCTATGGTAATTCATGAGGACTAAGCCATTAAATAAAGTTTTAAACCAAGAGGCTTAATTCAATCAGGGGAGGTTTAGGCTGATCAGTTCTAAATTGATTCTCCTCTTTTCTCTTTGGCGTCCCTGTACGTGATAACATTCTTAGCCATAACAAAATACTCAAAGGAACCATTCCTTCTATGTTCAAACTCCAATTCCATTATCATTCTCATAAATAAACCAAAATTCCTTCATTAATGTTTAATTTAGGCAATTGATCTGTAAGGAGGTCATAAATGAGACTTATTGTAGAACTAAAGAAATCAAATATACATGCAGCTTTTAGACCCACTTATACTTGCCTCATACAGTGCTTGACTCAATTTATCCTTTCCTTGGCTTAATGGTAGAGAAAACTTCAAGCTTAAAACACAAATCAAACCCTACATGCAATAGGAGATGAAATGGGTATGAGGTGAATGCATCTTATAAATTTTAGTCTCCTGACTCTATTGAACCCAAAGAGATGAGAAGGAAGATGCTCTTTACCTATAGAAATCTGTAGAAGGAAAAAGAGGAAGGCTACGAGAGACCCAATGCTTGGAGAGGATAGAAATGGTGATGGGTATGATAATGGTTGCTCCAAAGCTACATGCAAGCTTTCTCTCTTATTTATGCTTCTAAAAGAAGAAGAAGAAAGAGGAAAGAGTTCCAACAGAGAAAGAAGAGTTGAAGTTGAGATTGGTAATTCCAAGCCCTTGAGATGATGAAGATGAAGATGGGTAAAGGAATAATAATAGCTTTTTATCCCACATGTAAGGAGTCCTTGGCTTGATTAGAGCAGCAATGAAGAAGAGGTGAGGATGATATGGGCTTTAGCAACAAACATAAAGAGAAGAAAACAGCAATTGAATGGGTTCAGTTGTATTTTTGTATTTTTTTATACAGTTTTCTGAATATATAAACTGGTCTAATTTGGTTATGGTATTTATGATTTGGGTCAAATGGGCCCTAAGTGAGTCCATATGAAATCATTTGGGTTTGAATGCAACATGAAAATTGGTGCATATGATGAGGTGAGTATAATGTGACTAAAATGTCATGAAAATGATGCAACTTACTGGATTAGAAATTACGAAAAGGTCCCCAGCTACCTAGGTTTGGTCAATTCCAACCCAACTACCTATCTATGACCCAATAAAGATTAAGAACAAGGTAAATTAAGACTAAAATACATTGCTTAATAGAAAATTAGGTCTTATTAATATTAATTAAAATTAAGTCAGGTCAGAACCTTATAATAGCTTGGTGCCTGATATGCCTCAACTATTTTAACATTCTACAATGATGCCAACAAATTTAGCATAAGCAATTAAACATTCTACAATCAACATACAAATTGGCATACAAATAGCCATTTTAAATTAATTTATGAAATAGTTGCCAACATCACCACTCTACAATAACAATACCCATTACCATTCGAAACTAACCTACTCTAATAAAGGATGAAGAACTTGCACAAATGTGAAACCAAAAAATCATGAACAAGATTTTTGTATTCATTACACAAAACAAAACCAAAGAGTTTATATGATATTGGAATAAAGATGACAAGGTTTAGATGAAGACAAAGAAACCAAAGAAAAATGAACAAAATGAATGAAGGAAAGCTATAAACATCTTCACCGATCCTTCAAATATTCAAATTTGTGATAGAAATGCTTCTTAAGATGAAATCAAACCAAAGGGGAGTGAAGATGGAGTAACTTTGAAATACCATTGCATGGAAGGAATAAGATGAAAGAACTAGGATTTCTTCCTTAAATAAGGAATAGGGGAGCATCAGATCTAATGTTGGGGGTAAAAACATAAGAGTTGGATCTGATGCTCTCCTTAAACGTTAAAAAAAATACATCAGTGACTACTCCAATGCACTTACTGCTAATATGAGTTTTTTGGTTAAGTGGTCACCTATGATGATTTTTCGGGTAAAATCCTCTTATAATTATATACTGTGGAGAGTTTTCTAGTGTGATATTTTTGCATGAGGATGTGTGCATTATTAACCGGGGTGTATATAGACACTAACTCACACATGTGAGGTAATGGGGATTCGTACATGTGAGGACATAGACATAACTCATATATGTGAGGTAATGCGGACTTACACATGTGAGGACGTAGACAAAATTCACACATGCGAGGTAATAGGAACTCACACATGTAGGACATAGATATAACTCATGCATGTGAGCTAAGCAGACTTGTACATGTTAGTAAACAAAATACAACTCGCACATGTGAACTGATAAAAAGTCACATATATAAAGAGCGGGGAGGCAAGATCTAAAACTGGGACCTCCTAATAAGACCAGACGCTCCTTACCACTTTAGTAAGGAGCTGTTCTTAACATCTACATTGAAACATCAATTAGATGTAAATGATCCTTATGACCACATATCTAATAATGAATGGGCTCTACAGAGAGTCCATTACTTTTAATATGCATTTCCTTTAGTTTTGATTTTAATAAATTTGTTTTTTCTTGTTTAGCTAATTTTTTAGGGAATTAATTAGCAAAGTGACTTCTAATAGATTTTTTATGTGAAGAAATCTCTCTAGGGTTATTTATTAGTTTTTGAGCCCTCTTTCTTGGTTCACGATATTTGCAAAGTGTCAATCAACTCTTACGTACATTGGAGTGAGATGGGAGAAAGGAGACAACCCTATTCGATAACGGTCATTGATCATAAGGTGGGATGATAAAAAAAATCAGATCAGAATTGCTCATCATCATAAGCATGACGCAAGGAACACTTAAAATTTTCAAATTGTCTGTTGTTTAATGCATATAGGTTTAATTTATGTTTTAAACCATATTAGAACTTAAAGTTGGTGATAGAGCCTTAACAATCTTTTAATTGGAGGGCTTTAATCTTATGAGAAGTGTTCTCACATACCTACCATGAAAACTTTTTTATGGGGCCCACTTGTGGGTCTCATTTGAGGATGGGACACGGGGATGGAAAGATCTATGTGAGACCACCCGAAATATCAAGTCTGGCATCAATCACATATTTTTAACCCCTACATTCATAGCCCACAAATTCAGTCTATTTAGATTGGTGCATGGTCGACTCAACAGTCTAGTAAATTCGCATTTGACCGAAACTTATGGTGTACGACTATAGGGGGTTTATGTATATTGCAAGGTTTAAATTAGGTGATACATGGACTCTATCTAGAATTCTCAGAAAAAATTGGTGAAAACTAATTCTCATAAAATTATTTCTCATAGATATTGTAATTGTAATTCAAATAAAGAGGGATCTCGGTAACTTGGCATAAAAACATGTTGACAAAAGTCGACATGTGGACAAAAGTTAACTCCGGTATCAAAATATTCAAACTCACGTGCAGTTGCAGAACGGAGTCATGTTAATTCCTTCCAAACTTAAATTGCACAACCATCTCTGAACTTGTCGACGCCAAAAGCGTGAAGCCATGTGCCCCACCTGATTTTGGATTTAGCGTGAGTAACCCACACACGATCAAAGCATCGATCCAATCGTGAGTGACCCACACACGATCAAAGCATCGATCCAATCAATCTTATGATTAGTTTTCTGGATGTTTTTATTTTAAATTATTTTGGATTGAGAACCTACGTTTCAGATTTGATCAAACCCCGTTTTATCCTGAACGTTGAATGACATTGATGCGTATCAAGTGAATGGTTTGATAATTATTTTTGGAATATCAAGAACGGTCAAACCCATGCATACATGATTTTCAGTGGTGTAACGTTAATTAGTTTTCAAACTTTTTTTTTACGAGGGGCCTGACGGTAAATAAGATTGCGTTTTGCACACGCTAATTGAACGTTGAACACATGACCATGTCCCTTCTAACAAGAGGCCAGACCGTGTCAGCACTCTTGATGTGCTTTGTGACCCTCTCGAAGTTATGGGCTCAGTTGGCTCGGATCACTTTGGGTGACTTAAGCCTGATGCATGGTTTGACTTAACCCGTTAAAGGCTCATGCCCAATCACTTACGATATGCTTTAAGTTTTTTGAAAAGGTTGTATAGGGTATGATACATGGTTCAATGACGATACTGTTCCAAACTCCAAACTCGAGTTGGAGTAGTGGAATTGCTACCATCATACTAATGCCAGCTATTAGTCGAGATTGACCCAATCAATCATTGAAATAGTCCTATGACTTAGAGCTTTTGGAGCACAGATCTATCAAATTAATTGGTCTAGATCACCCATTCACTAATTCTATCTTTATGGCATATTCTATGCCTAATTGAAGTGGCATGTTTGGATGGATTTTATTGTTTATTATTATTATTTGCTCTAATTTTATCATAGTACAATTTTTTTTTTTTTGCAATTTTTGTGCAGAGGTCTTGATTATTTATAGCTTAGACTGATTTTTATTATATCACCTTTATTAGGTTTGCCTCTAAGATCCCACCATTTGATTTAAATATATGAAAATATTCTCGTGGATATTTGATAACCATAACATGCTCATATAACATATAAAATAAGCATAACCCAATCATTTTTAAGGCACCACTAGTGACATTATAACCAATTTAAATTAGAAACCTTTATAAATGCTGTTAATTTAATTGAAATTCATAGTTTTAAATAATGTGGTAGTTACCAAAGTGATCCAATTATTAAAACCTTATAAGTATCAATTGAAATTTCAGACCCTTAATACCATTTATTGCATAAGGATAACAGCATTAGACTTGCGATCTTAAATTAGGAATGAGGATCGGCCCAAAGGTGCGATGACCACTCAAATGATTATAAGATCGGAATATGCTAATTTAATATATGTATCTAATTGAGATTGGTTCCTATACCCAAAGATATAACGCCTAATGAATTACATACATACTATCACATTAGCCCTTTGAATAAATGGGATTTATCCTTGAGTGATCCAATTCTATGATGCAGTCTTAGCCCAAAGGATGGACCGTGATGATATACGAAATCACTCACTAGCTATGTTTCATTCATGTAACTAATCATTAAGGACTATTGTTTTTATTTGAACTCAAAGCATTAGAGTAATTTGAAATTTTTTCTTTATATTTCAGCATTAATTTTAGCTGCCTTGAATGGACATATCTCAAACATACTAATGTTAAATGAATATAATGTTATGGACAGTAAAGAAGAGTTATTAATCTTGGGTTGTCTAAACTTGGATACCATATTAATGGAACCCAAACCCATTGATCATACTGAAAATAGTTTTCAAGCTTAGAGAGTATACTATGAAAAAGGAACCAAGGCTAATCGTTTGAACCTAATGGTGATCAAAAGGTCTATTGTTAAGAATATCTATGGTTCAATTGTAGATCGTTTAAATGCAAAGACCTATTTCGAATTAGTAAAGCAAGTAGAATAGAAATTTCAAGTATGAGATAGGGCTTTGGCAACTACTTTGATTGCAAAATTATTTTATATAATAAGATATATGATGGATCTAGCAGGGTCATGGAGCATATCATGGAGACAAGGGATATAATGGTCCTTTCTCTTGACTCCCCATATTTGCAAAGTACTCATTAACTCACTATTCAATAAAGGTAATTGATCATAAGGTGGGACAATCAATAAATCGGATCAGAACCACTCATCATCAAGAGCTTGATGCAAGGTAGGCTTTCAGAATTTCATATTTTCTGTTGTGTAATGTACGAGTCTACATTCGCAGGTTTGATTTATATTCAAACCATATTAGATATTACCACATCTACATGCAAATTATGGTTCTGTAGGAGAATATTCTTTAATAAATATTTAGCATTATATATATGTACCATCGGTGTAATCAGATATTTGGAAGACCAAGAGAGCGAAGAAAATCAAAGAGTTGATGATATACATAGGCAAATAGCATTAATATCAGCGCCAATTTTCTCAACGCGCTTGTTATAAGAAACATTGACCACCACCCAGGCACCCACCCCACCCCCAAAACATTAACAAAACCCCCCACCACCACCCCCCCAACACCAAAACATTGACCCATTCATTGACAAAACCAAACTCCCACATTGACAAAACCATTGACCCATTCATTGACAAAATCTAACCCATTCATTGACAAAATCAAACCCCCACATTGACAAAACCAAACCCCCTCCCCCACTGTCATGGCACATTTGCATAAACATTGCGGGAGAAAGTTACTAGTACTAACAATAATAACAATAATTTCACCAGCTTTGTATCATTTCACTAGAATTCCATGTTTAACTAAAATAACCTCCCAGGTCCAAGGACAAAAGTCTCACTTTATACTTTCCAACAATTTCCACGAAATTTGTGTTGTCGGCCTTCCTCTCCATTCTTCTTATCTGGTCATGACGATGTCTGTCTAAGTTGGATGTTTGATGAAGGAGAAATGCTCTTGTGATAGGTGACAGCCTACCTATAACCAATTCAAACCGTTCCTTACACGGTACCCCTTAGATTAGGCTGAACCATCGATGAAGAGGTAAGAGGCAAAATTTTTTTTTTTTTTTGCTGAACGGAGGGTGTCCCAACCACAGGCTAGACTAATCTCTTCACGTAGAAGTGGCAATCGGGTCGAACCCATTTAATAAATGGATCAAAACAGCCTAATCGCATCTGATCCATTTATTAAACGGGTCAAAAACTCTAATCCATACCCACCACGGGTCAACCCGACCCGACCTGCTTTAACCCGCATAGCCTATGTGGGTTATGCGGGTCAGGTTGGGCCGCATAACCTGCGTCAATTGCATTTGTTAAATTAAAATTTTAACAACAATACAAACATAGTTCATGTAAATATGAGTTAAAAACAAGGAAGAAAGTGAAAAGGAAGGAAGAAGGAAATGGAGGAAGAGATAACCATGAGGAATACTTTCTGCTTATATTATTAAATATGAATTTAGTAAAGATAAGAATTAATGCAGGTTATGCAGGTTAAGCGGGTCAACCCTAATCTGACCCGTTTAATTGCGGGTTATAAAATCCTAACCCGTGACTGACCCGTCTATCATGTGGGTCAGGTTATGTGGGTTATATGCGAGTCAGGTTGGGTCGATTTCTTTGGTCGGTTTGCATTTTGCCAACTCTAGCTTTAGGCCCACGGGAAGCCTGGTAAATCCCTTGTTGCCCATTGTGATAGTGTAGTTCGAATTTGCAACCATCGAGAGCAAACTGTGGTAAGAGGCGAATTTATCTCAAACTTAATATATGAGTCCCTCCCTGAAATTTTTAAATGTTACAAAATAAATGTCCCATACGTGCGGGGCCTTCATAAATTTCGGGAGTTAGATATTAAAAAAAGGTAAATCAAATACTAAAAATAAAAAAAAGTGTTTTATTGTGATTGTAGAATGGCGGGCCCCTTTTACTGGATTAGTATCAAGAGCGGGGTGGATAAGAGAGGGCACTTGTGTTGAGCGGGTTTAAGGGTTTTTCGCTCTTTTTTAATATTTGGGCTCTACTAACAAGCCCTCATAAGCGTCTTATAATTCCTGTGCTTCGAAGGATCAATATTTCATAGTTATTATCATTTATTATACTGCCCATTGAATTTTAAAATTTGTAATTTGAATATTTTATAATTTTAGTATATATTGGCAAGTTGATGGAGTCCTAATTTTTGAGCCTCTAACTTGAAAATTCTTGAGTTGAAGGAGTGAAACTAATAGTGTGATTACCTATAAAAAATTTGAGTGGTCTCAACATATTTGAGATGTACCCAACTTTTACTCCAGTAAGAGCTGTCAAGATAAACTACATCATGAATAACAAAATAAATATTTCGATTAACAATGCATAAGATTTTGTTAATCACTCCATTCATCATTTGATCAATCTTAAGAGTCTGTAATTATTTTCCCTGTTGAAATTGTCCTTTTCCTTGTTTGCAGCGGCTGTGGATTCTTCACCTGTGCTATCCAATTAAAATGGCAAAGAATAAATCAAACCAATTTGCCAAACAAAAATCAAAACCCTAGAAAACCAAATCCAAGATTCAGAAAATACCAATCCAACATAGTCAGCAACAGGAACACAAATTACAAATGAGAATTGGAAATGGGTTAGGATTTGGGTTGGGTAGCGTTACGGTTTGGAAATTGACAATCGCATTAGGATTAGAGATGGAGAAGGAAAGCCTAGAGAAAAAGGACACCTCCAGATTTTAATTTCCATGGAGCTTTTACTGCACTTACAAAAGTGATAAAACTACTCACAGGTGGTGTGGACCCCACTACAATAATTTATAGATAGGGTGGACTCAAATTCACACACTCCCTATCTTACTTAAATGAAATCAAAATACATTCCTACAAAATCTATTCTGACGACTACGCAGGGGGAGGTGGAAATTGATGAAGTGGGAATCCATCAAGACCCTTACTGAAGCTAGCCAATGATTGAGTTCAATAGCACACCCTAAACCATGATGGGGCAAGTAAAATCAAGTACAGTAGGTTACGGCTTCACCCTTTACTCGTGCTAAACTTATCCTAGTGCCAGCATCCTTGTCTACAAGATTGGTTACAATTTAAGATTTGTTCGACCCGGTCTTGAAATTAGGTCAGTTTGCCTACAAGGTGGTCCACACATGCAGGTTTGATAGAAGACCAAAAGGCTACAATCATTGGCCCTTACCAGTACTGTATTGATGACAATTTTATCGGTGGGTCCCGAATTAAATCCTTTGACAGTGCTACTGGGATATTATTGGATGACATGAAAGGGACTGATAGGTTAGATTTATGAGGATTCTTGAGTACACCACCCTGTCAAAACAATAAGTTAGTAATACTCCAACAAAACTCAAGTACACCATAATAACATGTTGGTAACACTCAAGCAAAACTTAAGTATGACATATCAAAGTATCAAGTTCTTAAATACAGTAACAAATAAAATCTCAAAACATATTCCCTAGAACTGGAAAGGTAAAACAACATAGCTTTCATCTTCCTCCGCTCATTTGGACATTTACATCTCAAACTCCACTACAAATACATAATCAAATCAACTACAAAATTGCATGAATTTCTTTTTTTTCTGAGACTTCTCTCCCCAATCGCAGGCCATGTTAAAAGCCCAGCTTACTAATGCTGCTTGCTTGTTAGCTAACCTTCTCACCATCTTGATGGACAGCTTGTCTATTTGAATGTCATTGAAAATTCAATTATACAAGACGACATTTCAGGACCATCAGTGCTGTTTCTCAACCAACTAGCACTTAACAATGAAATTAACCATACTATGGAAATGCATTTATACTCTTGCAAATTTGGACTTCCAACATTTTCACTCTTCATATTTTACAAGAATCTGAAGAATTGCTTGACATGAAACAAATGAAAGAACAGAGACCAAAACAGTGGAAGAAAGCTGTAGCCCTGAGGAAAACAAAAGCAATGAACCTAGAGCAGTGACAAATAAGCACAAGGCAATGACTCGGCATATATTAACATTCCAAAAATGCTCTACACAACCACAATTGTCCCTGCCACCATATGAAAAGATAAACAGCAGAGTAGTCCCACAAAAACACAGCCACCTTGATACATTCAGTTGAAAATTACAAAAAAAAAAAAGGGTCATTAACATGCTCATCTTAGAGAGCATTCAGTTGAAAACATAACCAGCAGATATTTCTCTATATCTTTCAACAAGATCTCCAACACGCGCCCTCGTTGGTCACCTCCCATAGTTTTACCTGGTGCAAGTGGATATAAGGGTTTGGATGTGCCCCTAGGAATTAGTTCTCAGCTGTTCAAAATGGAGTATCCCTCGGGCTCAAGCTCCTTGGTTGGGCTGGGCGGTACCTGGGTTATCAAAAAAAAAAAAAGAAAAAGAAAAAGAAAGGATCTCCAACAATCATCCTTGTACAGATCATCAACCTCCTTCTTTTGGCCTTGAAAATTACAAAAGAAAGCATCCTAGTCCTTTTGGGCCTTACCCGATATATAGTGTTAGTGGGTGGTGTTGTGTATCTGGAGATTAACCGCAAGGAAGGTCAGTGGGTTCCTCATAATCAAAAAATAAAATAAAAAACACTATTTCCAACCTCATATAAAATGGTTTTTCTGCATCATTAAAAAAAGATTCAGTTGAAATATCATCCAAAGGAAATCCTCTACTACACACATGAGTGCGCCTTATAGTGCACTCAACTCCTAGTGGGGCTACCTTATGATCCATCCAAGTGGACCACAAAACAAGGACCCCGCTGTTAGTCATTAATCCCAGGATTTGGCACCCATCCTTATCGGCTGTTGATCAAGTGGCTAGGATTATCGTCCCAGCCTCCACACGCTCGCATGTGTGAGGTCAAATGAAAAAAGAGATGCTCGTCAATTAAAAGTCCAACTAATTACCGCTTCTGTATCGTAAATATGCAGTTATGAACAACCCAGTCAAAGTAATGAGAACTAGACCTAATCACCAAAACTTCAATCATTTCAATTTCTTTTACAGAATAGAGGAGGAGAGGTAACATCTGTACCTAAATATTAATCCGTACTAGCCAGGACTCTCAATAACCAAGAATTGGCACTTAATGAGTGTACACACACGCGTGCAAGTGGTCCCATACCCAAACGGGCCCCACATCCATTTTTACACTTGAGCAGATGGGCACAATGGAGGGGGAGCTCATCATCCATTATCACTAATTGTGAATTCATCAGTGTACTATTCTAACTCAAAAGTTCTTCCGTAAAAGCTTTAAGCAAAAGTACGTTACAATATTCGTTACAATATTCATTACATGTGCTGAAGCACTTGAATAATGAATACATGTTCCTGGACCCAGAAATAAATTCCATCTTTTTACACTCCACCTAGACAACAGTTTATCTTTTATGAACATGGGACACTCTTTAAGTGAAGCAGACCTTGAGATGTGTTCGACACCGTACCTGGTGCACATAGAATAAATGGAAAAGATCCCCCAAGTATGAATTTAAACTTCCCATAGAGCTTCGTAAGAGAAGATTCTCCATGGAGTAAAAGAACAAGAAGCTAGACAATATGTAGCTGAGATGTGTATGGATTTGTTAAGATCAAGATAAGAATTAGGGATGAACACAGGAAAAGATAGAATTAGGATGCATAATTAAGAAGAAACCTAAGTGTAGCTTCAATAGTTGTAACAATCAAGGAATTTCTCATTGGATATGTTTAGAGCACATGCTAGAGGGTTACAAGCGCAAGAAAGTAGAAGAGAGAGACAAGAAAAGACTTTTACTTACTGAGGAAAGACATGTATGTTAAGACTATGAGGTAACAGAGTAAGCATTCAAATACATTTGAGTTCAAAAGTAGTTCTAGCAAAAATGACTCCAAAAAGACCAATTAAAAAAAAAGAAAGAAAAATAAAAAGATGACTACAAGTAGATAAGGTTAATGCTGCGTTGGACAGTAATGTTGACAATGCCATGGTGGTAAGTAAGTCTGCAGGTAGCATAAGCAGCATGCAACAAATATCAGTACAGAAGATGCGGCATATTTTGCTGTGCTGTTTAGGGAATGCAACCGGGATATTGCAAAATTCTTGTGGAGTACAAATCTCACGTTCACTTATTGACACATACACATGCACACCAACACACACCCTAACACACCTCCAACCCAACCCACAAAGAGAGGAGACCTTACAATCATGCACCAAAATTAGCCAGACAGGATGTATTGAGATAGCTTTTTTTTTTTTATTTGTAGAACTTATTAAGTTGACCTCATATATATGGAAAAAGGCAATGATGATGATGGTGGTGATAAGAAATGCAAAGGTAACATGAAAACCATCTGGAAATATAGTTTTTTTTTTTCACTGAGAAGGGGAAACCTTGAGTTAAATAATGATACTACCAACCATCTAGAGGTTTTATCATTAGTCCCCCAATGGCCAGTGCTACATACTAAAACATCAGCTTCTTGACATGGTTCATCAATCATACCCAACCTTAGAGACTCCTCCACTCCATTTCTGCAATTAAATGCTTCTCCCTTATAAATCAACGGGACAGTTATAGTCCTACAACACAGCCAACACAAACAAAGTAGATGAGTTGCTTTAACAAAAAATTTTAACATCAATTGGAAGTAAAGATAAAACAGCTGAGAACATGAACTAGTAAATGAAAATTCTTAAATGATGAATTATGCATTTAATTATTATTTTTAATTTTGCATGGTTCACATTTTGTGTTGAGTACCATTTAATTATGTAATAACGGAAATTGATTGGATGGAGCCACTAAGCCAGAAAAGGCCAAGCCATGTTCCACTCCAAGCTTAATATACAAGGCTTGTCAATTGGGTTTGGCCTGGAATCATAAATCTGCATGTTATTGATAATTAGAGCCCATAATTGGACCCATCATGCCCTTTGTATTTATCCACATAAGAGTTGAGCTCTTATCTATGAATTTTCACAACCTATTTCATGCACATTAGCAGTCAGATCAGTTATGCCCAAGCATGACATGAGACACATCCAACATCTGGATGATACAATGGAACTGTAAACAATAACAATGATCAAGTTGAACTCAACGGCAAATGGGATAGGGGGTCATGATGATTCATTCAACTTTTAAATATCTACCAAATATTACAAAATTAGGAAATAAATGATATGATTAAACATACCCTTTTCTTCTTTCTAACAGAGGTCAACAAAATATATACTTCCTAGCATTGAACATGAACAAAGAGTCAAAGGTTGCACATTATCTTAAGGTAAGGGAGCCCAGGTAAATTTTTTTTATAAATGATAAAATCTTGTAATGTGCAAAGCATCACTACACACACACACATGTGGTATTGAAATTGGACCACTTTCTGATGTTTCCTGCTGAAGCACTGGTGACTCCTTTTTTCATCGAATCCAGTCTCCAACAAACAGAACCCCCTTGCAACTAACAAAGCTTCAAATCCTAGCATGTTCCAAGAATCAAATTTGTGAAAATGTAAGCCTTTCAAATGGACTTGAATGATTTTCTTAATCTCCCTTTCTGTATCCAAGTCAGATTCAAACTGACAATAATGAGATGGAGGTGGTGACTATTGCAAGACAATAATGAGATAGAGGTGGAGACTACTGCATAATAAATTATCATGCTTAGCTTTTTCATAGACATAATACGACATTTCTTACATTGAAGGGCTTTCTCCATAGAAGATGGGGTGTTTCTCATGGCTGCATAGAACTTGGGTCATTCTTTACAATTAGACAAAAAAAAAAAAAAAAGGATTTTTCACAAAATCTCAATTTAAAAAAAAAAGGCACTTGACATACATTAGGCCCTAACTCTTTTTGAATTTAGAAGAATAGAAGTTTCCTCATATATGAAAGAGTAATAACTGCTTCTTTAGAAATTATATCTTCTTCCAGAGGCCTCATGAACTCTAGTCTTGTCTACAACACTAAGGCGAAGAATACACACCAGCCACTCCTACATATTCCTGTTCAGAGAATCTCCCACAGAGCAGCTTCTTGCTTCTCAAGTCTCAACTTCTCCAAAAAATCAGTAGCGCTTAAACTTTGAAAACAAACTCGATCAATTAGATTATGATTTGAATCCATAATAAATTTGTTAAAAAACAAGTTACTGTCCGGTAGTAGACACCAAAGCCCACTTGTAGGGAGTTCGTCTATTCTCAAAAATAAATAAAATTTGAAGTGCACAAGCATAATTAGATAATTCAGGTGAATTTGAATTACCACAAATTGCTAGCTATCTGAATATAATTGCAGGATGTTGGTATCAATTCCTATGTGCACCGCAGTAAGGACCAACATAGGAAGGATATTATTTTCTACCTCTCTTAATTCAAATAAATTACCATTGATTGAAGAATATTTGGGACAGGGGAGCCAATTTGGTACCCAGTTTTCATGCCAACCAGGTGCCCAAGTACATATAGAACAACTATAAAACCATTGATTGAAGAATATTCAAGCTAAATGTTTTTTCTAATAATAATAATAATAAAGTTTTTTTTAATAACAATATTTTTATTACTGCAGAAAAAAACACCATAAAAGACACCACAATACAATGGCAAAACACCTAAAAGAGTATAAACATAAAAAGAAATAGAAGAACAAACACTCCCTCCTTAGCGAGACCATCTGCCATAACATTAGCCTCCTGAAAGTGTCACCTTCAATGATAGCATTAAAGCCTACCCAAAGAGCAATAACTTCATAAACATCCAAGGAATCCTTGGGCCTAGAGAAACCCCTAACAACATAACCATTCCAAAGCCTGATAACACCTCCACTACTAATGGACTGAACAAACTGCCATCATATCCACTTTAGATTTCAAACTATATGTTGAGAATATTGAGAAACATTTGGGTTTATATGTCATTTGGGTCATCGCGAGATGTTCTTGCCCACTCCATTACATTGTTAGCGACTGGCCGAAAACTCTCCTTGAACGCAGGGGCCATTGTAGTGATCTCATGTATGTCCAGTAAGTTCCCAGCTCCACTAGTCCCTAGTGACTCGTTTATGTATGCTAGTATAAGCACAAGCTCCCTACAATTCTTTGTTTGTAAGTCAGAAAACACATTCTCATCGAACAGCCTAGCATACCTCCAGGTCTTCCTTTTCCTCTTCGATTCCAATTCCACACTTGTTGGTGACTCATGATTACTGAGTATTTCCCGGATAACTTGCAGTGCCAATCTAGTGAACCTGCTCTCCAGCACCGCCAACAAATCACCCGACTCTACGCGCAATCCTGCACAGGCACTAGTGAATAATGGATAGGCATGCATTCCTGTGAATGCTAGATGCTGTTCAAACAGCAGCCTGACAATCTGTTGATTGCTACCCAGATCTTCAAAACAGTACAGAAAACTCTGTAGGGTGTGTTTGAATACTTCTTGGGACGTGAATAGTAGCTGTATATACTTTAAGTTCTCCTCCATGAGTTCGAGGTTTGTGACAGGAAATGCTGCTCGGTATAAGCGTGCATAACCCCCGACTATGCGATCCCAAGATTTTCTATAGGTTGTAGGAGGCTTTGCAAATAATCTAAGTAGTGATGCTGATATATAAGCGGCGGCCCGCACCACGTCCCGGTTGGATCCCCTGAATTCCGCTTCGATTATAGTTGTTGTATTGTGGAAGATGTCTTGGGACAGATTCATATAGTTGACGTTGTTTGCACCTGTTGCAGTTTCATCAATTGCTGGGAATACAAAGCCCCCTGAAGGAGCCTGAAGCTGCCATGCCATAAACATTATGATCCCTACATTTTGCTTGGTAACTCTTCCACATAGGGTCTTGAGTGCAGTCTCCGCTAGGGACCTTGCGGTGTTGTCACCAATGTTGCAGCGGTGTAGTTCAAGCTTTGCATTACCAACCATCCTTTCATCATCCCACTGATTGATGGAGACACGACGGAAGATCAGACCCAAATCATCAAGATCAGCAAATGGAGATGTGTTTCCAGAGGACTCGGATGACTCGGCCATGAAGAAATGGTGGTGGATGTTGCAGCGTGTGACTGTGTGTGTCCAAATCCTGGGCTTGTTTGAACTACTTTGAAACCTAGAAATCAAGAGACAAAAGACTGTAAGATGAGGTGCAGAAATCAACAGGGGAGAAATTACGAAGACTGCAGGTCTAAGCTTATTCTGATTATCATACCAAAGCCTCTTGCAGAACCTGATCAAGGTGGATTAGAGATGAAGTTTTCTGTATATTCCACGAAGACGAAAGTGCTTCGTTAGTAGTGAAAGGAGGTTTTGATGTGCACTACAATTTATTAACTTTCATTTGTAGTGAAGGTGAAAGGAAATTCTGATGTTGAGTGCGCCTTTTCTGACGTTTCTTTTTTCCTGCCCCCATCCTCTTTTTTAAAAGCAACGATTTATTATATTTCTGCTTTTTTCTTATTTTTCAAAAAGACATTAATTTTTTCTCATGGCCCTCTTTCTAATTCCTTGATGTCTGGCCTCTTGGAACTTGTTTTTTTAAATCAATGGAAACACTGAAATAAAGAGAATGGTAGCCCACCTCCTATTGGGTGGGAATTGGTGAAGGACCAAGGTTCATAAGAATAAAAAAAATAGGATTTGAAAAGGAAATAAGGTAGCCTAACTCTTATTTTTCTCCAAAGAGAGAATGTAGGATTTAAATTTCTTTCCTAAACATAGAAGAAATAATTAACTCTTCTCATTCGTCCACTCCAAAGGGTGTTTTCCTTTTAAAAATGCTGGAGTGCCATGTAGTGTCTCTCGTTAACTTTTTGTATTAACTCATTCATGACTTGAGTTTTGATCCAAAGGTCAAGTATCATCCAATTCTTTTGGTTCGGTTCAGGTGCAAATGGCCCACTTGCCCATCTGCATTATCAACCAGGACACGTCAATAGAACAAATCATCCACCTTTTTTTAGGAACAATCCAAAACTTGACCAACAATCCATCTCCATTTGAGCAGTAATGGAATCTTTTAGTCATCACGAGCATAGCGATTGTGTTTACAACTACGGATATAATCTCTCATTCTCATCTTGTTTTTAAGTAATATATTGCCTATATATTTCTAAACAATCGGGACAGATTTGATCAAGTAAACTATCAACTCTGATGGCCTAAAAAATAGTGGAAAGCAATAATAAAGACAAGCGATTGTTAGCATATGGATGTAGGTCTGCGCACCCATGCATGAGTCCTATATCAGGAGTCCAAAGCAATTAAAGGCTCCCCCTTAGTTTGGTATTTGAAAATCCTATTGAACTTGAAAACCAACAGTTTGCTTTCTATTCAAATTACTAATAAAAAGGATAATCCTAATTAGATTAAGAGTTCCATGATGAGAAAGGAACTATCACAAATCTATAAATATATAAGTTTAGGGTAACTTGCTTCACTTTAAGAAATTATTATTTGACTATCTCATCACTTATACGCACTAAAGAAAAGTAGATGTGAGTTGTAAACTTTGCACACTAAGGTTTGTTCTTTTTCACATGTTCAACATACGATGGAATTAGGTACACATATAATTTATATAGTGTGTTATTCAAATTTAATCTGTTAAAGACGATCCAATGATTAGGTTAAATCTAGCAGATGGTACTAGAGACACATATTCTTGGATCTTATTTTGGATAATCAAGTAATGGTGCATGATTAAGTTTATTTAGTTGCATGATGTAGATTTTCTTTTATGCTATTTGATTTAAAGTATATTTTATTTTTTATCTGTGCATTGTGTTTAGTTTGGGATCACACATAATCGATCAAGAATAAAAAGATGATTGAGATGGTATAATCAATGAATCACATGATAAGCTCACAAAGCGCCTTTGATTTGTACAGAGAACTATGTTGCTGTCCGATGATAAGGTGGCAGATCGTAAGTGGTCCACTCTAGATCATCTCGTGAAAACCCTCTTGTACTCTCAATTCCATTAACTTTTGAGTTTTGTTGCCAAAACCATATTTATTTTAGATATGAGTGCACGTCATATGACATGTACGACACATGTCTAGTAACTATATATTCTCATTTAAGATTGGTTCTTGATTCATCAAAAAAAAAGAAAAAAAAAAGATGGGTTCTTTTTATGATGACAAAAAAGCCGTAATTTTTCAATCTTTAATGGGCAAACTGAAAACGAAAAAAAGGATCCAATGTTGTGGCCATGTGAGTGTGTTAGCAATGTTTCACATATCACATCAAGGTGCATACACCAATTTTTATATTCACAATAGTATTGTTGATTGTATATCCACATAGCTCCCTAGCTGTAGCCATGATGACCCTCATATGTACTCTTGCATGATTGGCCTATTGAGATCGGATTTGAATTGTGTTTGACCCGACTCATATTTGAAGCCCATACCCTTATGAATGTAAATATGTAATATCCAATTTAGTTTATATAAAGGCTTGAATAAGGTAATATAAATGGGCCATTACCGAAGAGATCCAAAATATCAGAGACTTGATCTAGAATGATGAAGATGCTGCCTGTTAGCAATCACTCATAGATAAATGATTTCAACTGCTAAAACAGTAATTTGATGATGACGTACACATCCGAACTCGGATCCTTAAATCCCTCTATTTTTATATGTCTTTGGAAGTCATAGTTATCAAATTAACGATATCGATCGCCATTTGGAAATTTTAAATTTTTTGGCATATTAATTAATGCATGTTTAACTCATTAACGTATAGTTTTCACATTCAAATTAACGAATGTTGTGATCATGAGTTGAGAAAATTTCATGGGTAAATGCATATTCACATCTTACCTAATTTAAGTATCATCAATAAATGGATTAACGGATACCTTAATTGAAAAGCATTAATTAAGGATAATTAGGGTTATGATTATTTAAAATAAAAGTTATTTGAATAATTAATTACATGTAGGGACACCTAAATTAATGAATTAATGATCTGAATGTTTTAGATGAGTTAACATCTATTTTGATTTATTTTCAATGATGCCTAATTTGAAAGTCAAAGTAGGCAATAAATTTTTAATCGTTGAGATGAAAAGATTGAATCCAATTAGTGAGATGTTTTAGAATGGACTCATTAGATCATTAATGATCCGATTATAATTTCTCATTAGCAAAGTTTAGAATTTTAATTAATTAGGATGTTGCGAAAGTAACCCGAAATTAGGATATATTGTGTATTTTGTGGATTAGAATTAAATGGTCACTGTATTTAGTTTTGTGATGTTTAATTGCACCTAAATGGCATTTCAAATGTAGATTGAAGATTGACCTAAATGCTCAACCATCCCTCCACCACTTGAAAATGGGATGAGATATGCTAAATACATATGACACGAGCATGCTTGATCTATGCTTAAAGGTATAGTCAACTTATTCATGACTTGTGTAATTAACCATGGTCTTATTAGTAAAGTGTTAAGTCTATGAAATTACATTATAAAATTATCTTTTTATGTAGAATTATAAACTTAATTAGGTTACATGCCTTTGTATTTGTTGAATTTATCATTTCATGCATTTACAATTCAAAGTTGGGATTTCAAGCAATTTATATATGTTTCAAGTAATTTATATACATTCCCCACTTCATTTCATCATTTTATACAAATTTTCAAATTTTCGAAGAATCTTAGTTGGATTGGGACTTTTTCTGGAGGAATTCTAGTTCAATCAGGACTCTTCACCATTTCTCCATTTGAGCTAATTGGGACTTGCTAAATCCTAGGGAAGTTTTTGAGAAGAGTTCTAGTTGCATTAGAATTATCACACGAGATCCTACTTTGGAGCACAAACAGTCATCTTGGGCCTCACCCTATCTAATTGAAGTTAAAAAACAAGAAAATTGCAGAAAGAAGGAAGAATGCACTCAGTGGACCCTACACACATGTGAAGGTCGGCCAGATGGGGGGTCCACTCATTTTGCACAAGTCCCAATTATTTCTATAGGAAATTTTAAGAGTCCTAATTGAATTAAAAGACATCCTACAGAGCCCACCATTTAAGTAGAAAGATGTCCCACATGGAATAGTACAATTAATTCAAAAATTCTGTATGGATAATTCAAGAAGTCTTGTGATAAAAGAAGAGTATTTGAAAGAGTTTGAATGAGCAAAAAATCAATTCCTTTTCCTTGGATTCAAATTTAGAATTTGTACAAAGATAGAGTCTACTTCAATTCAAGAAGAGAAAGTCAATCCTATTGTTCTCAGGATAGCATAACTTAAAACAGTCATAATTCTCAAACCGAACGAACGTCAGATTGGCATAATCTACTCGATTGTGGAAAGCTCTTTTTGAATAGATATCTATGGAACCCAACTTTGAATAATTAAAAGCTAAACTGATAAAGTTTGCAAACAAATCTATACTTTTAAAGATTATCTATTGCACATCTCTTATGAGACCCATTTGAAGATTAAGCTTTCACATCATCTTATCCTCGTCTAATTTAAGTTAAGAAGGCTTAGAGATCTCTCTCATATCAAAAGATAAATCCAATCTACAAGATGCAAAAAGAAGTCTAAATTCAATGAACCGGAGGAACAAAAAACTCTAAAAGAAGCTTGTGTTTTGGTGGGGGGGGGGGGGGGGGGGTGGGGGGAGGATGGGGTTGTCACATCCCATGCTCTCTCTCATGCAGGGATGTCTAGTCCTTTTCCCCTTTCTTCTCCATCTATATTCTTACATGTTTTCCCTTTTTTTTTCCATTTTTATGCAAAGGAATTATGAAGCCTTGTTCCAAAAACTTAGGCATTGAAAAAGAGATCATTGTACAAGAAGATGCTTTCAATAAAATTATTTCTGAAATTCTTGACAATGACTGGCTAGTTTTCTTGATCGGAGCGAAAGATGAAGCTAAGTATTCTGCTTGTCTATTTCATGTTATTTTTCTACTCTTCTGATTAACTTCTTTAATGATCTTTTTAAAATAATAATAGATTTGTCTTCATTGCAAGGAGGACAACTTATGTTTCTGATTCTAATAAAAGGAAATTTGATCATCTATGCTTATTTTGATAGGTTGTTCTCAGAACTGTTGTTTTCTTTGGTAATCTATGCTTACTTTGATGGTGATACCTAGTACTTTTATTCTTGTATTAAGTGAAGGATGTCTTCGGTTTTCTAACATTATTATTTTTTTTAATCAAAAAGGGTTTTTGCAAAAGACAAAATTTTCATATTAGAAACATTAATTTGTTTCTTATCTAAGTTATATTTGAGATAAAAAGGTAGTAAATTTTCATAGATAGACCAATTTGATTTATTTAGTGGATTCTGGTTGCTTTGATCTGTTTTATTCATTGATTTCTATTGTTCTCACTCGCAACAAGTTTCTAATGTTCAGTATCTTAATTCAATTAGAACTCGTTGTTTGTCTAGATTTTTATATCTTTAGTTTAAGAATTCAATTTTTAATTTTTATTTGATATGGTTCTCTGTGGGATCGACTTGCTTTTGCCAGTATCTATTACTGATAACTGTGCACTTTGCAGTATTATTGATTTAAAATCACATCATAAATATAGTAATAAATTAACATGTCATATCCAGCTAAAGGTGATTCATGATGATGTAATTATTACTTGTCAATTTGATTTTATTATATGTTTGAATTTAAAATGGATCATTGTTTCACATGCTAAGTTCAAAGCTTATATTTTTTGTGATTTATTTATATTTTAGTTCCCAATTCTATTACTTTATTGTCCTATTTTGGATCTATCTCAATTCTAAATGGATCAAACTATGCTGATTGGAAAGACATATTGTCACTTACATTAAGTTATTTAGAATTAGACATCCCATAGAAAAACCTAAACCCCTTGTGCTCATTGAATCAAGTTTTGCTGCTGAAAAAGTGGAAATGAAAAGTGGATAAGATATAATAATTAAGCTCAAAGATCATCACCATTCAATATCAAAGAGCATTTAGGGTCCATCGATGTTGAAGATCATGTAAAGGACTACGTTGAAGCTGTGAAGAAATAATTTGGGGTGACTAATAAGGTGCTCAAATCATCATTGATGTTCTAATGGAAATATATTAAGTATGATGGGGGTCAAAGGCATAAGAGAATACATTTTAAATATTACTAATATTGTGGCTAAGCTCAAGGTAGTTAATATGAGTATTTCGGATGGGTATCTAATACAATTCATCTTAATTTCCCTGCCGCCAGCCTTTAAACCATTTAAAGTAATGTATAATCAAAACTTGCAACCTTGGACAATTAATGAATTGGTTGCAAGATATGATTAAGGGGAAATGATACTTAAAGTTGTTGAAGGTCAACTAATAGTTAATTATATCTCACATGAAAATGCCAAGGAAAGTGTTGCGGACATAATCAGTATGCCAAAAGCCTTAAGACTAATGAAGCACGTCAAATTAAGTCTTATAACTATTTAAGACTATAACAGATCATCACGCTTCCGCAGCCGATGTTTTTGGCGGCTCTCACTTTGGCGGCATATAGCAATTTTCTCCTCTTGAGATGGCTCACACTTTACTCCATATAGCTCTTTCCATGGTGGCTCTTATCTAGTGGGAGGTAGCCTTTTTTTTTTTTTTTTTTTGGAATGGCTCTCACTCTACTCTAGGTAGCCTTTTTTGTAACTTGAATCCGAGGTGTAGATGTTGGATTTGATACCAATTGTTATAGACCTAACCAATACACCAAAAGCCCCAAGACTAATTAAATGCGTTAAATTAAGTCTTATAACTATTTATGGCCATAATAGAAAGCCATAAATTCAAAATTAAAGATAATGTGCATAAATTGAAAGAAAAATTGAAAAAGAAAGAAAAGAAGAAAACCCCGCAGAAATGTTGGTAAGAAAGGTCACTTAAAAAAAGAATGTCTGAAAACACAAAATTGGTCCGTAAAGAAAAGGAATAACAGACAATTATCCCTTCTCGTGATTTGAATTCGAGATGTGGATGTTGGCTTTGATACCAATTGTTATGGACCTAATAAATACACCAAAAGCCCCAAGACTAATGAAATGCGTTGAATTAAGTCTTATAACTATTTATGGCCATAACAGAAAGCCATAAATTCAAAATTAAAGATAATGTGCATAAGTTGAAAGAAAAATTGAAAAAGAAAGAAAAGAAGAAAACTCCACTGAAATGTTTCTTCTGTGGTAAGAAAGGTCACTTAAAAAAGGAATGTCTGAAAAGAAAGAATTGGTTCATAAAGAAAGGGAATAACAGACAATTATCCCTAGTATGTTCCGAATCCAATTTAATAGATGTTCCATTAAATACCTAGTAGGTAATTGATGGACAAAGGACCATCATAATGGGAAACCGACAGGAATCAAGAGTCAAAGAGATAGAGACTATAGAACTGAGCTAAACATTGAATTGCAATTAGATCTCCATAATTCCTTTTATGTTCCGTCTATTTTTAAGAACTTAGTTTCTACTTCAAAGTTAGATTAGTATGGTTCCACATTTTAATTTTGGGAATGGATTTATTAATATTTATAGAAATGATGTTTTAATTAGTAGTGGAATTTTATGTGATAGCTTGTATAAATTAAAGTTCAATTTAGTTTTTGCATAGACCTTATCTACTTGGCAAATTAATTATGGTATGTATATGGGCTTAAAGAGAAGACTAATAAAAGAAAACTCATCTAAGATGTGGTATAAACGCTTAGAACACATATCGAAAAAGAGAATGAAGAGATTGGTGAAAGATGGGTTATTATCAAACTTAAATTTCGCTGATTTCGATGTCTATGTTGATTGTATCAAAGGCAAAAAAATAAAGACAATAAAAAAAACCTGCCACAAGGAGTTTATGACTTCTCAAATTTATTTATTTGGACATTTGTGGAAAATTTCATGTACCATGTTTTAATGGAGAAAAGTATTAAATCAACTTTATAAACGATTTCTCATGGTATGAATATGTATATCTAATAAAAGAAAAGTTTGAGACTATGAATGTCTTTAAAATATTTAAAGCAGAGGTAGAAAGATAATTAGATAGAAAAATTAAAGTCGTGAAACTAAATCGAGGTGGTGAATACTATAAACGATTTGATGAATCAGGCCAGAACCCGAGTTTATTCACTAGATTCTTAAAAGAGTAGGGCATTGTTACTCAATATACACTATCTGAAACCCTTCGTAGAATGGCATTGCTGAGAGCAGAAATAGAATCTTTAAGATATAGTTAGCAGTATGGTGAGTAACACTAATTTACCTGATTCAGTGTGGAGCAAATCATTAATGATGACTATTTACATTTTCGATCATGTTCTTGTTAAGGCAGTTCCTACAACTCCATTTGAACTTGGGTTAGTTGGAAATCTAGTTTAAACCATTTTAGAGTTAGGGGTTGTTCATCTGAAGTAAGTTTTCAATCCAAATGAAAAGAAATTAGGTCCAAGAACGGTTAGAAGGTTTTTCATTGGCTATCTACAAAGGTCTAAAAGGCATATGTTTTATTATCCAAATCATAGTATAAAGATAGTGCAATCCAATAATGCTAAATTTTTTGAGGATCAATAAAATAGTAGTGGTGTAGTTCAGTCTTTGCATTATCAACGATCCTTTCATCATCCCATTGATTGATGGAGACACGGAGGAAGATCATATCTAGATCATCATATCAACAAATCGAGATGTGTTTTCAGAGGACTTGGATGACTCGGCCATGTGGTGGTGGATGTTGTAGTGTGGTGACTTGATGAGTCCTTAAAAATGGATCATTTTATGTGTACTTTAGGGGATGTTAAGGACTTATGCATTAAAAATCTCTTCATGTGTTGGAAATCAAGCTTTTATGATTTTAAAACTCATTTTAGAGTTTTTAAGCAAAAATCATTGAAAATCATTAATTTTCTATAAAATCATAGAACTTTTCATTTTTGGATTTCCATTTTTAGAAGGTTTTTCAAATTCATGATTTTTACATGAAATGATAAATTTCTCATCATCATTAGTTATTTTAAAATAAATCATGATCAATGATGTGAATTTATGGTTTCATTTTATGTAAATTGGGGCCACATTAGTGCAATTGTTACTTTAGGTTAAAATTATTATTTTTAATGAAAAAAACAATTTTGTGTGTAGGAAAATTTAAGAAAAGAGACCCACATCAAAGATTAGAAGCCAAGAAATTATTTGGAAAGAAATCCATGAAAGAGAAAAGGAAGAAAAAGAAAAATGAAGAAAAAGAGAAATTGAAGCATAAGAGGACCCTACAAACATGTTTGGGCATTAAAAGGGTGCTGCACACTCTCTTAATTCTTGCAAATTTAATTCAAGCTAATTAAGCCGAAGAAGATATCAAAGAAATTTGCAACAAAAGACATGATGCTTACATGTTAAGATGGAGGGCCAAGATTGAAATTTGAGAAAGGAAAGAAGTAGAAAGCAAGTTGCTAATCGTGCTCGTGCAAATTACCCAACTTGTGCACATCGAAAGCAAACAAGGGACAACCTGTACATTCCCATATTCTATTGCAATTGGTTGATCAAAAGGGAAAATCCTCTATGGAAAGACAACTCTACTTCTAAAAGGAGTCCACCCTTTGTTTTTAATAAGAATGAGTCCAAGATTCTCTCCAGCCATCCATTTCGCTCCACACCAATATCTCTCTCTCACACACACACACACATACACACACACACACACACACACACACACACACACACACATATTATAAACCATTCACACCATTTACTCATATACACCTCATAACATCTCATGTATCAGGACCCATCTCTCCATACACCACCATTCCACGTCCCAGATTCTCTCCAAATCCACGTCCCACCATTCTATGCTTCATACACTTTCATTTTTTCCATCATCATCTTCTGTCATCTATTCCTCCCTTGGTGTGAAACTTGAAAATTAGAGCGCGGATTATGTGCAAATCCCATCTCTTTTTTGATGTCTTGATTTAGAGTAAGGATAGTTTATTTTTCTAGTTTTAATTATTTTTTGGATATTATTGATTATATTAGTTCGTTTTAGTTTAAAAAGACACAATTAGTGAGGCTAAGGTTTTCTGCCTTTGATCGGCATAGTGTGTTTGTGTATGGTGACAATACGTGGTGCATTGTTTTTGTGGTCTTTTATTAATTTCGCCAATATGATGTTCTAATTTCCTATAATAAAAAAAACTAGAATTCTTTTTGTTTTATTCTTTATCCTTTATCTTTGAATGATTTATTTCTGATTTTTAGTTTAATGCATGGTTTGTCTATTTACATTGGTGGTTTAATTTAGTTTATTATTTTGCAGTTTAGTAGTTTAGGTTACTTTTTAGTTTAGGATTTTTAAATTAGGTTTTATTTATAGTTTGTTAATTAATTTTTAGATTTGGGATTGTAATTTAAATTTAATTTTCAGATTTAGTAGTTATATATTTTTATAGATTTTTTTATGCTAGAATTATTTTTTTAATTATGATAGGTTTTCTGCGAAAACTAGCCCCCTATAAATACGATCTCGACTTAAGGTAAAACTAAATAGTCGACCTTGCACTTGAGGTCTGCATTGATCTTGCCGGTGTGTGTCCAAGTCTTGGGCTTGTTTGTACTACTTTTAACCTAGAAATCAAGAGACAAAAAAAATAAAAATGTTAGAGAAGGTGAAGAAATCAACAGGGGAAGAATTACAGAGACTGCAGGTCAAAGCTTATTCCGACTATCATACCAAAGCCTCCAGCAGAACCTGATCGAGGTGGATTAGAGACGAAGTTTTCTTGATATTCAACGAAGACGAAAGGGTTTCGTTTGCAGTAAAAGTGTTTCCTTCCCCTATCCTCGCTTTTTTCAAAGCAAAGATTTATTATATTCCTGTTTTTTCCTCATTTTTCCAAACAAAGAGTCTATTTAGACCCATTTTCCCAAACAAAGAGCCTGATCAGACATGGATGCTGAGCTAGAATTCTAGGTGGGCCAACACAGTTTGAGCTATGAAGAAACAAAATGAGCAAGGTGCCGTTTCATGTTCTAAAATGAATAGGGTGTCGTTTCTGATTCTCCCCTGTGAGTAGGGTGCCATTTTTCATATGAGGGTTTTATCTTCTTTGCTTTGTCTAGGCAACTGATTTTTTAGCCCACTTTTTGTGATATCACAGAGCAAGTCTTCAATTCATAATCTGTTTTGGGTTTCCTGTTGAAGTTTTTGTCAAATCCTTCCAAAGACTTTTTTTTTTTGGTCAAATCAATTTAGGTTTCCTTTCCTTTTCTTCACATCTTTCTCAAAACTCATATGGATTTTTCCTAATTCTGATATTTCTGAAGTTCAGCTGGGAATTTCTAGATCTTTTACTAAATTTTATTTCTGTTTCCTTTCTATGGGCAACTAATTGTTGAGTCATCTTTTTGATGTCACAGATTAAAAAAATTTAAAGGTGCACTGGCAAAGCACAGAACAGACCGTTGTAGCCTTGGGCCACCAAAAAGCCTAGAGGAATCAGAGCTCTTACCACAGGTATTGGGTGTTCTGCTCGTGTGATTGTATATAATGGAATGTGACCCTTTTGTGCCATTCCGCTTCTCTTTGGTGAGAAAAGGTTATTCTTTATTAATAGAGAAGACCCATTTATGATTTTGGCTTTTCTTCCAAGTTCAAATGAGGTACTTGAATGAAATGAAGCTAATGGAAATAATAGGAGTTTGCTTTTCCCTATTGGATGGAAATTTGTGAAGGGCCAAGTTTCATAACAATAACAATAACAAAAAAAAAAAAAAAAGGGATTTCAAACGAAGATAAAGTAGCCTAACTGTTCTGCTCCTCCGAAGAAAGAATGTAGGATTTAAATTTCTTTCCTACAAATCAGCATGGAAGAAATAATCAACTCTTGGCATTCATCCACTCCAAAGGGCCTCATTAACTTTCTATATTAACTCATTCATGACTTGAGTTTTGATCCAAAGTTCAAGCATCATCCAATTCTTTTGGCTTGGTTCAGGTGCAAATTGCCCACTTGCCCATCTGCATTATCAACCGGGACACGTCAATAGAGCAAATCATCCACCTTGTTTTAGGAGCAATTCAAAATTCGACTAGCAACCCATCCTCATTTGAATTGTAACGCGAATCTTTTGGTCATCACGACCATTGCGATTGTGTTTACAACTAAGGATATAATGTCTCATTCTCTTCTTGTTTTTAAGTAATATATTGCCTATATATTTCTAAACAATCAGGACAGATTTGATTAAGTAGACCATCAACTTTGATGGACTGAAAAACAGTGGAAAGCAATAATAAAGACAACCGATTATTAGCACATGGACGTTGGTCCACTTGACCGCACGCCCATGTATGGGTGGGGAGTCCAAAGCAATTAAAGACTCCTCTTTGTTTTAAATTTGAAAATTCTATTGGACTTGAAAATTAACGGTTTGCTTTCTATTAAAATTACTAATAAGAGAGATAATCCTAATCAGATTAAGAGTTCCATGATGAAAAGGGAACTATCATAGAGATTTATAAATATATGGGTCTAGGGTGACCTTCTTTACTTCAAGAGATTATTGTTAAGCTCTCTCTTCACTTATACGAATTAAAGAGAAGTAGATGTGAGTTGTAAACCCTGCGCACTAAGGTTTGTTGTTCTTCATACGCTCAACATACAATGGAATTAGGTAGGCGTGTAATTTATTATTGTGTTATTCAAATTTGATCCATCAAAGATGATCTTGTGATTAGGTTAAATATAACAGATGGGCTAGAGACACATATTATTGGATTTTTTTTAAAACATTGGCTTATTTAATCACATGATTAAGTTTATTTAGTCACATGATTTAGATTTTCTTTTATGCGTATTTGATTTAAAGCATATTTTATTTTTTATTTGTACATTGTGCTTAGTTTGGGATCACCCATAACCGATCAAGAATTGATGGATGATTGAGATGATATGATTAATGGATCACATAATAAGTGCACAGAGTCCCATTACTTTGTGCCGACAACCACATCGTTGCCCAAAGATAATGTGGCAAATCGTAAGTGGTCCACTCAAGATCATCGTCTCAAAAACTCCTCGTTTACTCAATTTTGCAATTTTTTGAGTTTTGTGGCCAAAACTATAATTATTTTATATGTGAGTGTATGTCATATCACATGTACAACACATGTATAGTAATTATTTGTTCTCATTAAGGATGGGTTCTAGTTTGATCAAAAACAAAAACAAAAAAAGATGAGTTCTTTTTATGATGGCACAAGCCATTATTTTTGCAATAATGCTAGCTGCACACCCGGTTCCACAACCCACTCCACAACTGTCCCATGTGGAGTGCCAGCTCAGCCCAAACCCACTGTACCCCGCTCCACAACTATCCCATGTGGAGTGCCTCACACAACCGTCCCGATGAAATTTCAGGGTGCCCGCCAACTTCACGTCGCCTGGGGCTGAAAAACCAAAAAGAAATGAAGAGGGCTCTACGATTTCTTTCCCTCATCTCTCATCCCCTCATCTCTTTCCCCTTTATCTTTCGCTGCTACACTTCGGTCGTCCTTGCCATCCAGCAGGTGATCGCTGCCCTCCTGTCGTCCTTACCCTCCAGGCCAACAACGTCCCACAGGGCTGTTGTTTCCCTCATCCTCTCATCTCTTTCCCCTTTTTTTCCCTCATCTCTTTCGTTGCTACGCTTTAATCGTCGCTGCTATCCAACCGGTGATTGCTGCCCTCTAGTCGTCCTTGCCCTCCAGGTGACCTCATCTTCTCAACTTGGGTTTCGATTAATAGGGATTAGGGTTCGGGGAGAGGATGGGTTGGAATGGTCTCTATCTGGAGTGGAGAGCTCTGCCATGGGCTCCTCCTCTTCGTCAATGGCAAACTAGTCATCAATCTAGAGCTTTATCATTGCATCCAAAGCTCAATTCAGACATCTCTGCCCCTGACTCGAGTCTTCCCCTCTTTCCCTTTTTTTTATTTTTTTATTTTTTTATTTTTTATATGCCTCACCGGTGGCATCAAAGCCATCAATCTAGAGGTGTGTAATGGCATCTAGAGCCAAATCCAGACATCTGCCCCTGAACTCACTCTTTCCTTCTTAGTTTTTTTTATATTTTTTATTTTTTTATGCCTCACTGGTGGCATTCGTGGCATCGCCTTTTTTTTAGGTCTAATCTTTTTGTGTTTTTTTTTTTGTCTGATCTTGAGTTGGAAAAAAAAAACGTTTCTACTGACTAAGAATTATTTGAATCCTTTGGAGTTTATCCAAGTCTTGCATAGATTGATAAGCTACAATAAGTTCGTTTTTATTTTTTTTTAAAATATACAGTCAATAGAATATTTGTCGGGTGGCAGAGGTGACAAGAGATTGAAGAATTTAAATGATAGTCCTACAAATTTTCATGGATATTTTCTTCTATGTAATTGGTAGCTTCATAAGGAGTTGAGCAATGAGGTTGAATTGTTCTCTCTTACCATTGTCTAGAATTTGAAATCAATGGAGCAATCATCTTCTCTTGAACCAGGTTAAGGTATCTATTCCCCAATTTGCTGATGACCTCTGCTAAAAGTATTTGCTTTCAATTTGTAGGTTGTCCTTGTACCAGGAAATCCACATTTAAACACTGCAGCAACTGCTTTAAAAATGTCTTCTTCAAGTATGTGATCCACAATTTATTTGATATTTCTCATATATAAATTCTGCAAATTTATTTTATTTGCTTCGTCTAAGTCCTTAGGTCAAGAATTTCTAGGAAAGCCAACATCGTATTCATCACGGAACTTAGAATGGGCTCCAAAGTGCCCATGTGGATATGGGTATATGGTTCTCAAGACTTCTCGTACAACCTCTAATCCTGGATGAAAATTTTGGAAATGCCCAGATTTACATGTTAGTGTTTATATATTTCATTTTAATAAATATATTTAATGTTCACTCAAATATTCAATTCTGCATTTCAAATGATGATGTTTTTAGGGAGAAAGAGGCTGTGGGCTATTGATTTGGATTGATGAAGTTGTTTCTGAACATATTCCAAATCGAGGCTCAACACGTGGAGAAGATGACACTAGAATGGAAGAAATGAAAGTAACACTTCGAGAAATGAAGCAGGAGTTGAAAGAAGAGTTGAAGCAGGAGTTTCGACTTCTAAAAGAGAGTATAGAAGCTCAAAATATGCAGCAACGACATGGAAATTCTTGTATTTATATGTTATTGATGTTCCTAGTCTTGGTTGTTTATATATGGAGTGGAATTGGATAGTGTTGATATAGATATAACATAAAAGTTGGATGAAATTTACTCCCAAATTCAAGTATGCAGCGGGATATTGAATTGGATAGTGTTCAAGTGTGCTTGTTATGTCAATTTCTCACACTTTTGTTGCCTTTGGGCAGTTTCATGCAGATACAATAGATACGCCAATTTGTATCACAAATATTGCTGATATGAATCTACTTTGAAGCCAGGAAGATTAAGGGTTAGGAATATGGGGCAGGGCTTAATTTTTGCCTCAATACCATGATCAAACGTGTTCATCCCCCCAGCTGTGTCACAGACAGACATGTATCCAAATATGCTACTTATGACAATTTCCAATACTTTGTAAGGGCCCCTTAACCGTTAGAAGAACTTGTTGAAAGAAGAAGAAATTGACAAGAATTTAAGGACCTGTAAGTGCTACATTTTACAGATTCAAGGATAAGAGTAGACAAAAAGGCAAGTATTAAGGACCTGTAAGTGGCACATCTTCTTCATCAGTTATGGTATACCTAGTTTGTATAACTGGTGTATTAAAGAAAGCCAGTGGAGTAGACATGGTAAACCTTCCAAATAACTTTCCACTCAATGCTTTAGCAAATAAGCACTCTACATGGACTTGTCCTAAGAGTGGGTTGCATAAATACTTCTCAGCCTCAATCCACTTGGAATGCAAAGGGCCCAAAGACTGGGGGCTACAGGTCACTTTAGATGATCTGAAAACATTGGGACATCTCACATAACCAATTTGGCTCATTGCATCAAAGGTCTAAATAACCACATAGTGTGCAATTCTCAACATTCTCAAACCCAAACGGTGCATAAAACTGGACAAAGTTGAGATGAAACAGAATGCACTCTTTAACGCTGTTACTATATGTATATGACGAAAAAAACTGTTCAGTCTGAACATCAACACTATCACTATATGTATAAAGATATATTTGCTAAATATTTTAAAAATTAGGATCACCTAAATTCTAGGCTAAGACCCAAATAAAAAAGTAAATAAAAAGATTATCCCTCATGTGGATTTCTTTTTCTTCTGTAACTTTCTCCACTTGAGATATATTTGATATAAAAGACCACTAAAGACCATGAAGACACACCCCCACTGCTTTGAGGATAAGGGATTGCCACTCAGTATCGACTGATAGTCAGGAAGATGAAGTTCTGGCCCACTACTCCATAGAGGTAGTATAGTAAGATGTCCCATACTACTTCTAGATGCTGCGTGCAGAACTAGACTGCCTCGAAACCACTTCCGTGCTGTCAACCAAACATGTAGACCACGTTGTATATGGTGCCCCAAAGATTCATTCCCAGCATTATATCCCAATCACTTGTCTTTAGGTACCTATATGAGGAAGAATTAGAGTTTAAAAGACCCATAGTTCGCATGAATTAGAGTTTAAAAGACCCAAAGTGAAAGGGAAGTGGTGAACTAGTAAACCATACCTTGCTGTAATGCAATTTAAGCACAGATGAACTGGTTTCAAGAGTCAAATTGGTTACAGGGACCTGTAAACAATCCAAATGAATGAGAATACTAGAATGTAAGAACTCAAATTGGTTACAAGGACCTGTAACCAATGCTACTTGTTGCAATCCAAATTTAACTCTGCACTAAGAGCAGCCTGATGCCAATACCTGGGTTTCAAGAATCAACATTAAAAGACCCAAAGTGAAAGGGAAGTGGTGAACTGGTAAACCATACCTTGCTGTAATGGAATTTAAGCACAGATGAACTGGTTTCAAGAGTCAAATTGGTTACAGGGACTTGTAAACAATCCGAATGAATGAGAATACTACTGTGTAAGAACTCAAATTGGTTACAGGGACCTGTAAGAGCAGCTTGTTGCAATCCCAATTTAACTCTGTACTAAGAGCAGCCTGATGCCAATACCTGATATCATTCATTCCCCCAAATTTAACTTTGTTCTAAGATATAAAGGAATGCAAAGAATTTCATCATTCACAAAGAGAAACTAACTAATACCATCAACTACAGATAAACACAAATAAAGCCTTCAACAACATAGAAACAGTAACCATTCAATCAACAACAAATCCCTTTGTTACAGTTGATTTGAGACCAGTGCTGAAATGATCAAAACAAAAATAAAATCAAATTAACAAGTGCAAGCCTTTAAATCCCCATAGTTTCAAGCCTTTAAATCCCCACAGTTGCAAGCCTTTAGATCTCCATTCTTCAAAACAGTTCCTGAATTGTTTTTTTTTCTCCATCTGTGATTGGAAATAAAGATGCATACTGGTGGAACTATTATGATGCATAGATGCGAAACCTCCACTTGCCATCAAAGGTGGATGATGATAACCCTTAAAAACAAAGAGAGAGAGAAAGAGAGAGAAAGTATGTCTGTGAGATAGAGAGAAGTAACTCATGGTAACATCTATTAGACTAAATTTCATGAATGGAAAGGACAAAGTGCATACTTGATGTTGCATTTGAATGCCAACATATGGTTGCTCAACATTTGGTTCACCAACATATGCCTACATAGTCAAGATAAATGTGTAGTCAATATAACATTAAAACTACTAGAAACCTTTGTGCAATATAAAAAATGGAATTTCTTACATTTAAGTCAACACTGGATTCTGTTCCCAATATAGGGGTTCTATATTGCAAATTTTCAAGTCCATCAACATCCTGCAAGAAAGAAAATAACAAAAGTTAGCAAGTATCCAAAATAAATCACAGAAACTTAAAACTAACTAGCGAATGTTAACTACCTTTTCAAGAATTCCCTCATTAACTATAGTCTTTTTCTTTGCCTTCCTTTTTCCTTCTCTTTTTTTTTAACAACTTGTTCAATTTTAGACTTCTTCCTATTACATGGTAGTCTCCCCTTTTGACGAACAACAATTGGATCAATTATGGTCCTATTCTCTATTGGAATTCCAATGCCATCCCCACGTGAGATTAAAACATTATCATTGCCCAACACTTCATCTTCTTCCATCTGTTCCGAATACATTTTCTGTATCTGAGCCATCACTCTCATACACCTATCTTCAGACTTTGATGCTAACTCTGCAACCTCATAGAAGGCATTGCACATCTTATCACTACGACGTGCTTCAAGTTTTATAGACCAGTTGTCATAAATGATGCCAACCTTACTGTGCCTCCTTTCGACACTTTTACTCTACCTTTTTAAGATGTACTTGTCTAGCACCCGATAAATCTCCCTTTCTATCAATACCGCAATTTGATGTCTGCAGGTTGTTCCTCTAAACTGAAACAATCGGCAACTACAATTAACTTCATTGGTATCCATGTTAAACCAAACATTGAAACTAGCATGCTGGTGGGTCTCTCCATATGATACATCTTCACCAACAACATATTCAATAAAGCCAACATATTCTTTACACGAGGACAAGTGACAATAAATCTTCCCTATTAACTCCTTCTGGAACTCTTTAAATTTTGCAGTTGTATAAGCAATTTGAAATTGTTTCTCCATTTCATAATGAGTAATGCAAGGGATGCATGCTTTGAAAGAATTGAAGTCTTCTATTTTTTCATTTTTCACCTTTTTAGCCAAAGCATTTTCATATTGCCCCACGAATTATTTCAAAGTTGTCTTCGAATTGACATACTCATCAAAGAATGCATGCATGCTTTCACTCCGTTGAGTTGTTGACATGCCTGCCCAAAAAATATCTTTGACAAATGCAGGAACCCAACGATGTCTCTCTTCGTACAACCCAAGCAACCATTCATTGCTTAAAGTGCATATTTCCCAATGAATCTACCCCATCCTGCTTCAAATTCTTCTTTTGACAAGGAATCATAAACAACATTTTGCATACAAAACTTGATTGACTCATACTGTTTATACCCTCTCAATTTTTCTGGCAGTTTTTTCATAATGTGCCACAAGCACCACCAGTGTTGTATATGAGGGAATACAATTTCTATAGCTTTTTTCATGGCCTTGTCTTGATCTGTCACTATTGCATTAGGAGAACACCCACGCATGCATTTCACCCAAAACTGAAATAGCCATATAAATGACTCTGTGTCCTCATTTGATATCAGTGCACAACCTAATAATGTTGATTGCCCATGATGATTCACCCCCACAAAAGGAGCAAATGGCATGTCATACTTGTTAACCAAGTATGTTGTGTCAAAAGTAATAACATCACCAAACTCTTTAAATGCCGCTCTGCTCCTTGCATTCGCCCAAAATACATTCCTTAGCCGAGCCTCTTCATCTAAATCCATTGTGTAAAAGAATTTAGAATTGTCAACATGCATCTTCATAAAGTAATTAAGCATTGCAGTAGCATCTCCTTCCCCGATCTGTAAACACCTGTAATTATTGATATAATTTCTACAATCCTTCTCTAAAAAAGGTACATGGTCATGTCTCCCTGCCTCAACCACAAATGAATTGAAAGTCTTCTGTAGCCTAATACCTGATTGATCATTCAATAGAAGCCTCTTTTTCGCAACTGAATTAAGAGCCCTATGGCATTTGTAAAATTGGGACTTGCTTGGACTCAATTGATGGTTATGATCAAGTACCGCGGTGGTCAACAACCATTTTCCATCTGAGCAAAGAAGTACCGTACACCTGGCTTTGCAATCAGTTTTTTATTGTGGGTACAATTTAATGGGGTTGTTACCATTGAACCTTTGTTTTCCAATGTGGTTACAAGCAATGACCAAGTACCTCAACTTCCCATCAAGTCCCTTTTTGGATGATCGTATAGCCACGCCAAAACCTTTCTCTGTCCCATATCTTTTGTAAAAATCCATGATTTGACTAGTAGAATCAAAAACCATTCCAACCTTGGGGTCCTCTACTTTCTCATCTACATTACTTAGTTTATCCGTTAGTTTATCCATTTCAACAATGTCAAAAGTATTATTGAGCTCCACTTCTATTTCGTCCATGATCTAACAATATCTATTGAAGAATTTAGAATAACTAATAAAACAATTAGTATAAAAAATAAAAAAAATCTTTCTGATAATTGAACCAAAACCCACCAATAGCATTGATAAATCAACCAAAATCCATTCACAGACAACCCAACCTAGAAAATGGTTCAATATTCACATAAACACCATTAATCTTCTAGACAAATGGTGCAAACCCATCGTAAATTTGCATAAACAGATATTGACAATATTAAAATTAAAAAAATAAATTTCCAAAAATGGTGCTTTGATGCCATCAAATTGAAAGCAAATACTTTTAGCAGAGGTCATCAACAAATTGGGGAATAGATACCTTAACCTGGTTCAAGAGAAGATGATTCCTCCATTGATTTCAAATTCTAGACAATGGTAAGACAGAAGAATTCAACCTCACTGCTCAACTCTTTATGAAGCTACCAATTACATAGAAGAAAATATCCATGAAAATTTGTAGGACTGTCATTTAAATTCTTCAATCTCTTGTCACCTCTACCACCCGACAAATATTCTATTGATTGTATATTTTAAAAAAAAAATAAAAACCAACTTATTGTAGCTTATCAATCTATGCAAGACTTGGATAAACTCCAAAGGATTCAAATAATTCTTAGTCAGTAGAAACGTTTTTTTTCCAACTCAAGATCAGACAGAAAAAAAAAAACACAAAAAGATTATACCTAAAAAAAAAGGCAATGCCACGAATGCCACCGGTGAGGCATAAAAAAATAAAATATATAAAAAAAACTAAGAGGGAAAGAGTGAGTTCAGGGGCAGATATCTGGATTCGGCTCTAGATGCCATTACACAGCTCTAGATTGATGGCTTTGATGCCACCGGTGAGGCATATAAAAAATAAAAAAAATAAAAAAAGAAAAAAAAGGGAAAGAGGGGAAGACTCGAGTCAAGGGTAGAGATGTTTGGATTGACCTTTGGATGCAATGATAAAGCTCTAGATTGATGACTAGTTTGCCATTGACGAAGAGGAGGATGCCATGGCAGAGCTCTCCACTCCAGACAGAGACCATTCCAACCCATCCCCTCCCCGAACCCTAATCCCTATTAATCGAAACCCAAGTTGAGAAGATGAGGTCACCTGGAGGGCAAGGACGACTGGAGGGCAGCGATCACCGGTTGGACAGCAGCGACGATCGAAGCGCAGCAATGAAAGAGATGAGGGAAAGAAAGGGGAAAGAGATGAGAGGATGAGGGAAACAACAGCCCTGTGGGACGTTGTTGGCCTGGAGGGTAAGGACGACAGGAGGGCAGCAATCACCGGTTGGATGGCAGGGATGACCGAAGTGCAGCAGCGAAAGATAAAGGGGAAAGAGATGAGGGGATGAGAGATGAGGAGATGAGGGAAAGAAATCGCAGAGCCCTCTTCATTTTTTTTTTGTTTTTTCAGCCTCAAGCGATGTGAAGTTGGCGGGCACCCTGAACTTTCATCGGGACGGTTGTGTGAGCTGGCACTCCACATGGGATAGTTGTGGAGCGGGGTATAGTGGGTTTGGGCTGAGCTGGCACTCCACATAGGACAGTTGTGGAGTGGGTTGTGGAACCGGTTGTGCAGCTAGCATTACTGTTATTTTTGAATCTGCAAAGGGCAACCTCAAATGAAAAATGGATCCAATGTTGTGGCCACGTGTGTACTAGCAATGTTTCACATGTCACATCAAGATGCATGCACCAATATTTAATGTATATCTACAATATTATTGTTTATTATATATCGACATAGTTTCAGTCAGGATGGAACCTGATATGTACTCTGTCATGATTGGCCTATTGAGGTTGAATTTTAACCGCGTTTGACCTAACCTATATTTAAAGCCCATACCCTCGTAAACATAAATATGCAATAGCCATCTTAGTTTATGTGAAGGCTTGCGTACAATAATATAAATAGGCTATTACTGAAGTGATCCAAAATATCAGAGACATGATCTAGAATGACAAAGATGTTGTGATTATGCTAATGTCAGAATCACTCACAGATCAATTGTTTTAATCACTGAAATAATAATTTGATGATTATGGATACATTCGATCTTGGATCCTTAAATCTGTCCATTTGTGTACGTTTTGGAAGTCAAATTTATCAAATTAACAGTATCGATAGACCATTCGAAGATTTTAAATTTCTTGATATATTAATTAATGCATGTTTAACTCATTAAAGTACAAATTTCACATTCAAATTAACAAATTTTATGACCATGAGTTGAGAAGAGTTGTCACGCCCCAAATCTGAGATTCCATGATTACGGTGGCTCCTGAGGTGTGTTACACGTAATCCCGTGACAATTCGTTTGGTACTAAGACATGTACGAAACGCCATAAGAGAAAAGGCACAAAGTTCACATGTGAGGACTAACATATAACATGTGTCCATTTGAAATAGTTGTAGAAACTTGTTTATTTTACTTATACAGTTCATATTTTGAGGTATGGTAATAAGCATAATTAGAGTTTTCAATTAAATTTGCTTATAATAAGAGACATAAATACTTAAAAATAATCTTTTATATAAAGCATAAGCCCATGCGTATCTAGCATTTCCAAAATGCAAGTTTAAGAACAATTTATCAGTGTATACATGAAATAATGGTCTGATGCATAAAGAAACCAAACCCAATGGCTGAACCTAATAAGGTTTTCAAAATGTACCAATGACGCTCTACGAAATAGACAACTGGGGGATGTTGTCAAAATCTATATTACTATACTATATCTTGGAAGTTGCTGGAAACTCCTCTATGGGTGCGTCTGTAGGTAATATGATATCAGAACTTGAAATTGTAATACCAAGAGTTGCACTGTAAACATTAGGGTTTAGCAAATATAGGTACATATAAAACTATCATATTATATCAATTGAATTAAAGGCACATTAATTAAAGGAAAGCAACAGTAGAAACTAGGCATGTTGTGCGTATGAATATAGTATGAATAAGGAATCATAATTGGAGATATAATAACATACTAGTTGGCATCCAGAAGCTATCTTCTCTCAAAGGAGAGCATTTATCACATGGTGGGAAATCACTAGGAGATCTTTCTAGTTACATGATGAGTACTAACCAACTCCTCCATAACTACTAGAGTAGTGACATATGGAAACCCTACTTGGTCCCATCGAACCTTCTAGGGTACAAGCTAAGTAGTGCTAACTCATCGTATCAAGACCAGCCGGTTCTATATCATTCATACTTATTATCAAGCATAGCAATCGTCTCGTATTTGAATATAAAGGGACTATCAGTCTTGAGTTTGTACATAATCATATAAATGAAGTTGAACATAATTTCAAACTAATTGTACAATGCATATAGTAATGAGCTTATAGAATTCGAACCCTTTCAACCTTGGTTATCCTTTATTAACTTACAGGCTCGTGCTTAGAAGAAGTTTTGGCTTGATTTTACCTCAAGGTTCACTCAAAAAGAATGGGTACATGATTTAATCATATTGAGGGTAAGGCTTACCTTAACAATCTGGATACAGTTGAATTGTGAGGTTAACAAGAATATTTACTAGCCAACCTTAGCTAAGATAATCCATGTTTCTTTAGTCATTCAATACGACGTGATCATAAAACGTCCAGTGTCAATGTGCTACCAAAATCTTAGTGTTATGTTGTATAGGTGATGGACATTACTTCTTATGCTAACACCTATGATTGGACATTGGAAACTGACTGAAAAATCAAGAGGGAATGAGTGACAGTTCCACACTCTTCCTTCTTAGTATTTAATTACTATTGGGCTAATTTGTTTGAGGTGAAGGTACCGCTTCTAAGGCCCTATATGGTCTTTGAATATACTCAATGTTCTAAGGGTAAGATTTGCTTTAAACATACTTCAAGAGTCTTAGTAGAAGGCTTGGATGGTTCCCAATTAATCTCCATTTTAAAAGAAATATAATAAAATTTTACTAAAACTAGGGGGACATTGCTTCCCTATAACTTGCATATAAGGTCATAGAATATTCCCAACATGTGTATAAGGTTCCTAAAATATTTCTTTAAAAATTGCTCCCATTTCCATGAAAGATTTGTACTCATATAAAGCTTGACTCACGAAACATTATGAGATCCAGAGGGTCTTTTGGGCCTTAAAAATACTAAATAATTTAATTAAAAGGACACGATGAATCATTCCTTATCTAATAAAGTATTTTAAAGTAATAATTATTTTTCCATACATACTAATACTTACCGGAGCTTCGGTAAGGCCTCATATTTCTATAATTTTGGATATTGTTATGGTTGTAAGAAATTTGTATGATCTAATAATCAATATTAGAACACTTAGACTCCACCAAAAGATAAAAAAAACCTCTCCTTATGCCCCGCAATGGACTATGGAAGGTCCATGGTCGTTCATGAGGACCAAGACTTCAAATGAAATTTTAAACGAAAATTCAGGTACTCGATCCAAACACCTCCTAGAGTGTAACACTCCGTCCCCA
The DNA here is from genome assembly GCA_037013555.1 of Sextonia rubra. Lineage (NCBI taxonomy): Eukaryota > Viridiplantae > Streptophyta > Magnoliopsida > Laurales > Lauraceae > Sextonia > Sextonia rubra. The sequence continues at coordinate 6,566,997 of JASUAD010000007.1, read as the reverse complement.
ATTGAGCATGTTTAGTGATTAATTAAGTAAGTTCTTAGCTAATGATTATAGAATTGGCCTAATTAATGATGTTCAAAATGCTATTAGGATGAATTTAACTTAGTTTGTCTTACGGGGTCATGTGTAAGTCCTGGATAGATAGTTGGGTTGATTTTAACCTTAATTAGCTAGATGCAAGCCCTTTTTCATAATTTTGGACTTTATAAGTTACATCATTCATGCATTATATTAATACCATCATATGTGTCTCGTTAAGTTCGTCAACTTTCATACTTGACTTGAACGTATTTGACTTTGTTCGTGATAGTTGAAACTTCATTTGACTTAAACTGAAATTACCCTAAGGAATGTGGACCTCCTTATAACTTCAAAAAAGTATGTTATTTATATATATTTATATATATATATATGCCCAACTATTACCATTCAAACTTCTTCTTTCTGGGTTCTCATTGCTCTAACGTTTTTCCTTCCATTTCTTTTCTTCTTCTGTATCAAAGAGAGCCAAAGAGATTTCGCATGTGGGATTTCAAGAACCCAATATATCATTCTAGCTTCCTCATTTCCTTTGAATTGAAGATAGTGGTCTAAGGTAAGATCGTTGTTCATTACAGCTCTCTTGAGCCTAGAGGACGCTCATTCTAACACATGCACTCATCTTCTTCCCCATTTCTTGCTGTCACAACCCGAGCCCAGGAGATCGGGGGCTAGCACAAATTTAACCAGCGACACACGTTCTCCCGTTCATATGCACTTAGACCCAGTCTAGATGCACACGCATAAGGGAAAATCACACGTGCAAACATGTATGCGGAAGCTGTACGTATCAAACCAGCATAAATACAAGGAACCAAAAGAAAGGATATCCAAAAGCTTACATAAAGGTGAGAGAGCTACAAATTGAATCAAATATATAAATACACAGATCAGGGATAAACCGATGGCATGGAATGAAGACAATATGCATGTATGATACTGTCGCACTCTGATGGAGTAATTTCGCACTCCGCGAACCTGACGAGACAGCTGGAGTCTCTCTAGCAATCTATAGGACCGACGAGAACTCGATCGAGGGGTCTGAGCCTGCAACACCAAGGACAACTCATGAATACAAGGATTCAGCAAAATATAAGCAATAACCAGAGAACACATGTGGTATCTAATAAAATGGAAGACAAGAATAATCATGGCAGTTCAATTTCGTATTCTAGGCCGTCGTGCATTCAAATTAAAACATACTCTCAGGATCAATGTATACATAACATGTACATACTAGGTGGCTCCTACATATGACATATGCTCCCAAAATAGGGATCTTATATCTATGCAGAGAACACCATGGGGCAGATGGGTCTTGGTTTCCTAGGGTCCAAATTCCCCAAGATGTATCCTTATTGCAGCAAGGCCATGTAACTACACCAAATTCACCCCGTCGGGATCCTAAGGCTGAGGCTTAGTAGAGCCGGACCATATAGAGTCAAATAAACATAAGAACATGCATATCTGATCATAACGTGTATATCATAATGTGTGCATAGCATAACATGTATATCTTATCAGAACATGACGTGCATGTCTTGTTCGGCATATATCAGATAGCTCAAGAGGTCATACGAGTTAAACTAAGCATACATATCGAATAGAACGACCAAATCAAACTTATCAGATCAACGGTATAATGGATGCCAACAGAGTATAAAGAAATAAGATACCAAACGGTGAAGGCATCTCAACTCATATGCATCAAATAGTAATATCGAACATGCAAGACTGCTGTTCCACCTGGGATTAACCATGGACAGAGCTAGGAAATATCCAATCGTTGCCCCAGCGCAGAACGCGTAGAAAAGGGCAAAGACCGAAGTCAATATGCAATGCAATCAGATTTCCGTGCAAGGATCACGATCGTTTACTAGCCAATCATATTCTAGTTATCCAGTGTTTCTAACCGTACACGATAATGTAGTTTTAAGTTGTCCGATGCACCGTTGTCTAGTGTTGCAGTGTATCTGGCATGTGCACCGAAGTCCCTTAAACCAACACCCATGGGGAGGTGCTAAACAACCGGATAACGTACCTGAATGGGTCGCAGCCCTTGAGATCATTCATGTAATTCGTACATTCCATTGGGCAAGTATGGGTTACTTACATTCTAGCATGAGGACCATATCAGGTCTCTTCTTTAATCCTATCATTTTATTCATTTTTCAGGGGTGGTACGGCATAGCCGTAGGTGACCATACCGCTTAGCCGTAGGCATCTTACGGCTTAGCCGTACTATGCACTGCAGCTTAGCCGCGGTTCCCCTTACTATTCATCCACATTTACGGTTCACCCGTATTTTGTTTTACGGCTTAACCGTAGCACGTTTGACGGCTTAAACATGGCTAGGCCGTAGAAGGTCTGTCAAATGCATACTCCCAGTTGCTCCAGAAAAGCCACCCTATACTGATCTACGGCTGGGTCATGGCTGAGCTACGGCTTAGCCATAGTTCATTACATGGCTTAGCTGTGTCCTGGCCGTAGAAGAAAGCTAGGTTTTTAACTCTCTGGACTATGAGCTGTAGGCAGGTTACGGTTTAGCCGTAGACTGCTCGGGGTTATATTCTGTACCTGTTACAGAAACAACTGCATGTGTACCAAAATAACAGAATCACGTGCAATAGATGGAAACTCATATAAGATGGGCTGTAACTATACTTCACATGCACGATTACCTAAACCAATTACAGTCAAACATCTACCCACATGGTTCATACAAATTATGCTTATACTTGTCTCAAATGAGTTCGAACACGCTCTTTGTTGTCCTTGGGCTCACTCACACTTCTTGGCAATGATCTAACACCCATGCATGCAAAAGAAGAAGGAACGAGAGGCGTGAGTGCATGTAACAGTTAGCATCATGAAGAAAAGAAGAAAAGCGAAACCCACGGCTCACCTTCAACCACACACGAGTGAAGAAGCAGGAGTAGACATGCACAAATGCTCCCTCTCTTGCCTGATTGACATGAAGGAATGAGAAACAAGAAGAGAAGAAGCAAGAGAGAAATCCACGTGAGGAACTGATGAGGGAGAGAGTGGTGCTTGATTTATAAGATAAGGATTAAGAAAAATTGCAGGAAAGTCCAAGCATTAAAGTAAATTACAGTTCAAGTCATTTACGGGTCCAACAGAAACAAACGCCATATTTAGCAAACGAAGCAGTTACGAGAATCAACGAGCATAATAAAAGACACGCATTAATGTCAAGATGATGCATGAGTGACGACATCTTACAAAATCTATAATTACGAAAAAGGGCTTTTGTCTACCTAAATCGGATCAAACTCAACCCAACTACCATCCATAACCCGGGACAAAACAAAACAAGGACAAAACACCATTAGCAACCAATTCAACAGTAATTAGTCGCTAAACCAGATTAAGTTGGTCGGAGTGTTACACTTGCATGCATGGCATTTAGGTTCAAGAATTGGGTATTCTTCCACAAATTGAGACAAAAGAAGATTAGTTAGTTGAAAGCTTAATCTAAGGCAAGTATAAGCAAATTTTGGTTAAATGCATGTTGGTATATTATGATTCTTGTACATTTATCAATCTTAATGTGTTTTATAGCCCTATTTGGAAATGCATATTAAGGTATCAAGTTCTGAAACAAAATGGATTGACTTCAAAAAATCTGAAACTTACGGCTAAGCCGTAAAAGAGTTACGGCTCAAATTCCAGAGAGCATATAAATCAAAAATCATATAATGTGTTATGGTTAAGCCGTATAATGTGCTACGGCTAAGCCATAGCCAAGCCGTGGCTCAGTCGTAGATCAAATACGGCTAAGCCGTAAGAAAAAACACAGTTCAATAGTGAATGTGGGGGAAATTCTGGGGAACTATGGCTAAACCGTAGTGTATTTTACGGCTAAGCCATAAGATGCCCACGGCTAAGCCGTAAGTCACCGATAGCTAAGCCGTGAAACCACTGAAAACTAGGATTAAATAGGTACTATTGTGAGACCTTGTAGGGCCATAGCTTTTGAATCCCTATACCTTATTAACTGGCCAAAGGAATGATTGAACATTATGAAGGGTTTTGAGGGCTGAGACTCTTTCATGTGGTGTTGTCCATTCGTTAAGCAGCTCTCCATGGGTGTTGGTTTAAGAGACTTCGATATATATTTTCAACACAATGTAACACTAATAGAAAATAACTATGTATCGAATAACTTAAAACTACATCATTATGTACAGTTAGAAGTGATTGATGACTAAATTAGGGTTGGTTAGTAAAACTACCTTGATTCCCTTTAATTTGAACTGCATAACATATTGGATTACTATTATTGACTTTTATTATTCCAATATTGATTTTGATTTGAAATGATCATATACAAGTTGATTCTATTTGACATTGTTTCTTCATAGACACTTTACATTGACATTGATTTAAATTGAGTATGAACGAAAGTATATGAATGAAATGAATGGATATTGTCTTGTATTGTTCTCAATGAATAAATTACACACATTATTCTATGTTCAATTGCTTGAATCAAATGATCTAGCTCTACTCAGCCTCAGCCGAATGATACCCGGCGGGGTTGACTTTGGTGTAGTAGTGAATGATGGCCTTGCAGCGTGCTTTGGAGCTTCCGAACTCCATATATGAAAAGACCCATTCGTACCCTAGCTTGGTCTATGTATTCTTAACGTAAAGATCCCTAGAGGAAAGATATGGCAAATGTAGTAGCCACTTCGCAAAGTATTTTTGTTAATGATTCTCATGGCATGATTATTCAATTGCACAACATGCCTACCATACTAAATTGACCTTTTTAATTATATGTTAATGATTTTTGTAGATACAGTGCGTAGTACTTTAATTATGCTGATGCTTTACTGAATAATCTTATTCAGTAGTTGTTTTTTGTGTCACAGGCCCAGATCAAGCTTCCGATCTTGAGAAGATCGAGAAGAATTCAGAGGAGGCCTTTGAGAACCCCTCCGGTCTAAATGAGTGGACGATAGATCAATTTTGATGATCAAACCACAGAGAGCGTCAAGGATTAAAGTTTAGGCCTCATTTTGGGATATAACTGCACCTAGGATTTCGTGACTACATCAGTTTTATTTTGACGTGTATGGATTATGACATATTGTATTGTGAAACGGTGTTACTACTCTTCTTTCTTGGTGTTGACAGTTTCCGCTTATTGCATGCTTGGACCAAAGTCTACTATTAGTACCTCATACATGTAAGTAGTGTGACCATCCCTTGTGTAATCCCGCTTAGACTCAGGTCCAGGTGTGAATTACATGGGAGTATGTGTGTCACTTTTAGGTTTTAATCCTAATACCCAAATTCTTGGGCTCGGGTTCTGACAGAAAGGCTTAATTCGATCAATCGAGCAAGCCTTATAGTGTTTTAGCTCCGGGCTGATAAGTTTTAAACTAATTTCCTCTCCTTTCTTTTTGGTATCCCTGTGCATGATAACATTCTTAGACATAATAAAATCTCAAAGGAACCATTCATTCTATTTTCAAATTCCAATTCCATTTTCATTGTCATAAGTAATCCAAAATTACTTCATTAATGCTTAATTTATGCAACTGAGCTATAAGGAGGTCATATATGAGATTTATTGTAGAACCAAAGAAATCAAATATATATGCAACTTTTTACCCACTTATACTTGCCTCATATAGTGCTTGACTCAATTTATCCTTTCCTTGGCTCAATGGTGGAGAAAACCTCAAGCTTAAAACAAAAATCAAACCCTACGTGAAAACGGAGATAAAATGGGTATGAAGTGAATGTATATTACTGATTTGAGTCTCCTTGACTCTATTGAACTCAAAGAGATGAGAAGGAAGCTGCTCCTTACCTGTAGAAATCTATTGAAGGAAAGAGAGGAGGGCTATTGTAAGGTCCTAAAATTCCACTAATCTCGATCTACACTAATTAATCTCATTCTATACTAATTAAACTTTGTTAGGACTAATTTAATTCAAAACTCTTGGGCATGGGTCTTGGATAGGTAGTTGGGTCGGGTTCGAACCTTGCCTAAGTAGTTGAGAACCTTTTTATAAATTGTTCTTACATCTTAAGGACACCTCCTTCATTGCCTCTTGCGTAATTTTTCATGTAGATCATTTTTTGTGTTGGGCTCAACTTTATTTGGATTCATCTTGGGCTAACTAAGGCCACGTGACCTAAACCGTAACTATCCCAAAGAAATGGGTTTGCATGCAAGGGTAGGAAATTCCATTTAAAAGATGCAACTCAATGTTCCTTCTTCTTTCTCCTTTCCTGTAACTGCTGGAGCTGTTTCCTCTCTTCTAATTCCTTCATTTTCACTTCAAATTTTGAAGAGCTACTAAGGTTGGGGGTCTTGCATGCATTAAGGATAAACTTCACCCATCTTCCTCTTCTTCATAGGAGTATTTTCTTGTTGGGGAAACACCTCCTTCTTCAAGTTACAGCCCACTAAGGTGAGGGCTTTACTTCCATTTCATATTTTAAGGCTTGTGGAGTCAAGAAGACTCAAATCTGTGACATGCATGCATTGTTGCATCACATTCACCATTTATATGTTTCCATGTAGAGAACCCACTTCTCATTGGAGGTTTTCCCTAACCACACAACAAGAAGGACTTAGGGAGGGCAAACATTGTTAAAAGGCAAGTATTAGAGTGCATATATGTTGATGGGTGTTTAAGTTGTTGAGTCTTAGACCGGTTCTTTCAATCTTAGATTACAGCTCTTTATCTTGTTCATTGCATATCCACGTATGAGGTGTTAGATGAATTAGAATGTAAATATGGAATAGGAGGGTGTGTAAGTATTGAATACCTTTAGGGACACCTTGATTAAGTCGTAGGAACTCCCTACAAATTAGAATTCTGTATTGAAAGTGAGTTACAGAATTAACTCCAGAAGTTTGAAGCGTACGGCGAAGCTATGGCTAAGTCGTAGGTGTTTATGGCTTAAAGTCCCGAAAGCATCACAATCTGTCTTTGTACTGCGGCTTACCCACGGCTGCACCGTGAAATGAACTACGGCTAAGCTGTGCCCAGCCCGTGCCCAAGCCATAAGATTTCTTATAGCGAATTTTCCCGAGAGCTTGAAAAACCTATTTTCTTCTACGGCTTACACACGGCTACACCGTGTAATGCCTTTCGGCTAAGCTGCAACCTAGCTATAACCCTAGTTGTAGGTTTAGCATGGCTAAGCTGTACGCTAACATACGACTAGGCCGTAAATGTGCCTAAAATTAAGGAGGGAGCTTGAGCCACTTGGCTAAACCGTAACCCTGTATAGGGCTAAGCCGTAAGAACACAATGAACTTAGGATCTTAGGAACTCTCAATGACCTTGGAGGATCATAGTATTGACACATTCTTTACAAACACTCTGGCCCAATGGTAATTAACCTTTAAAAAGGATGAGTGTTAAGCTGTCATTTATCCTTTTTGAATTCCAGATGATCTCCCAGTGTCAAGTCATGGGTGTTGGCATAAGAAGGGGTGTCCTTTATGTACACAAGGTAATACCAAGATGTGGTAACACAATGGCACCGGACGTTTTATAAGTACGTCGTGTTGAATGACCTTGGGGATCATGGATTATCTAGATAGGATTGGATAGTAATTTCCTTGATACTTACTCAATCCGAATGCATTCATATTGTTAAGATACCTTGTCCTCAATATGATTTGTTTATGTGTCCACTTCCTCTAGCCAAACCCTGAGGCAATTCAGACCTGAGTTTCTAATGAGTGCGTGTCTGACAAGCCAGAGCTTCTACTGAGTGCGTGCTTGTTTGCCAAATGGGTACAGCCGAGGTTCGAACCTTCGTAGCTCATATGAGTATGTTTAGTTTAATTATTCGTTACTTTATTATCTATGTTTTCATGATTGATTATACCTTCAGACAGATATTCCTTATGGACGACATGACGAATATGATTGGAAAGTATGAAAGAGGTGAATTTGAGTCGGCACCACTTAGCTTGTGCCCTTTGGGTACCCTTATGTCACTACTGCAGTAATTTACGGAGGAGTTGTTGGCGCTCCTCGGGAAGCTAGCTTAATCCGCTAGCAACCCATATGTATGCTCCCTTTTGGGAGAATAGATCCCCATAGTTGCCAATTAGTGTGTACGATATCTTATTTATGATTCCTCACTCATTGTTACTCATGCACAATATGCCTTGTAGATTGTTGTTGCTCTCTTTAATCAGTGTATATTATTGAGTTCATTTAATATATTATGCTAGTTCACATGCTTCTATACTTGCTTGATCGTCGTGTTAATAGTGTTACCCTTGGTGTTGCATGTACGAAACCAAACCCCAACTCGGTTGTTGACGTGTCCTCGGAGGGTGCCCCAACGGTACCTCGGGGTATAGAAGAATGGAAGGATGACGATGTCTTCTATTTGTCATCCTGCGGAGTGAGCCCAGTATTTTGAATATGATAGAGTTGTGAATCTTAGTCTTCCCTGGAGATGTTTAAATTGGACCTTATGTACCTAAATTGTTAAACAGTGGTGTGGTTGTATGGAACGTTATTTAAAGTCTTCAGTATTTATATATACCTATGAATGTTATGGGACATGCTTTTTTATGTCGTACTCATGATTATTACAGAGTAATTCATAGGAGTTTGTTATGATGAATTCTAATCCTGCGTGTGGTTGGGCATACCTCACACATTCCTGTGAAATATCCCTTGTAGGAATTCGTGCATAATCCTTTCATGGCACGGATTACTACGGGATTACGTATTCACTCCCTGGGGGCCCACTTAAATCCCCAAATCCCTGGGATCGGGGCGTGACAGCTATAAGAGACCCAATGCTTGGAGATGACAAAAATGGTGATGGGTATGATGATGATTACTCCAAAGCTACTTGCAAGCTTCTAATCCCACACGCAAGAGCTCTCACAACCAAATGGTGAAAGGATTGATAAAGAAGAATCTCAGCTGCAATGGGGCATATTCCCACAACCCAAACTATCAAAAGGTAGAAAAAGAGATGGGGAAGATGAATCTCCCCTCCACTTAAGCATGTAATCCTCCCAAGGCTTGTGTTAAAGAGAGAGAGAGAGAGAGAGAGAATTAGGAACAGCTCTAGCACAACTTGAGAGTAAAAGAAGGTTAGTCCTGCTAGAATGGGTATTTTTATATAACCCAATTTACTGGAATTACAAGCAGATCCAAAGCTTTACGAATCCTGCTGGAATGGGTATTTTTATATAACCCAATTTACTGGAATTACAAGCAAATCCAAAGCTTTACTGAATTTTACAATTTTAGTCAAATGTGCTCTAGTTGGGCCAAAGTGGATTTGAATTGAGCTAGGCTAAATACGAATAATGACCTACACGATGAAATACACATGATGCAATTAATACGTATAACCAAGCAAATCTAAATTACGAGAAAGCCCTTGACTATCTAAGTTTGGTCAATACTAACTTAACTACCTGTCCATGACTCGATTAAAATTAAGAACAAGATAAACAAATACTAAAATACATTAATTAATATAAATCACAATTAATTCGGGTCGGGGCCTTACAAGAGTTCATGGGTAAATGCATATTCACATCTATGCCTAATTTAAGTATCATCAATGAATGGATTAACCGATACCTTAATTGAAAAGCATTAATTAAGAATAATTAGGGTTGTGATTATTTAAAATAAAAGTTATTTAGATAATTAATTACATGTAGGGACAACTAAATTGATGGATTAATGATCTGAATGTTTTAGATGAGTTAAGTTCTATTTTAATTTATTTTCAATGACGCCTAACTTGAAAGTCAAAGTAGGCAATAAATTTTTAATCATTGAGATGAAAATATCGAATCCAATTAGTGAGATGTTTAAGAATGGACTTGTTTGATCATTAATGATCTGATTATAATTTCTCATTAGCAAAGTTCGCAATTTTGATTAATTAGGATGTTGCTAAAGTAACCCAGAATTATGATATATTTTGTATTTTGTGGATTAGAATTAAAGGGTCACTATATTTAGTTTTATGATGTTTAATTGCACCTACATGGCGTTTCAAATGTAGATTGAAGATTGACCCAAATACTCAATCATCCCTGTACCACTTGAAAATGGGATGAGATATGCTAAATACATACAACACCAACATGCTTGATCTATGCATAAAGGTATAGTCAACTTATTCATGACTTGTGTCATTAACCATGGTCTTATTAGTAAAGTGTTAAGTCCATGAAACTGCATTATAAACTTATTTTTTTATGTAGAATTATGAACTTAATTATGTTACATGCATTGTTTTTCACTGAATTTATCATTTCACGGATTTACAATTCAAAGTTGGGATTTCTAGCAATTTATATACATTCCATGCTTCATGTCATCATTTTATACAATTTTTAAAATTTTCAAAAAATCTTAGTTGGATCAGGACTCTTTCTGGAGGAATCCTAGTTCCATCAGGATTTTTCACCATTTCTCCATTTGAACTAATTTATGCAGGGAATGAGAATTTTAAAACCCGTTGAAAGGGAGGTTTTTTAGAAGAGTCCTAGTTGCATTAGGATTCTGACACGGAGTACGCTTTGGAGCACAAACAATTATCTTAGGCCTCGCCCTATTGAATTAAAGCTGACTAAAAACAAGAAAATTGACAAAAGAAGGAAGAATGCACATAGTGGAACCCACACAAATGTGAGGGTCGGCCAGAGGAGGGTCCACTTATCTTGCACAAGTCTCGATTATTTCTATAGGAAATTTTAAGAGTTCTAATTGAAGTAAAGGACCTCTCGTGGAACCCACCATTTTAGCAGAAAAATATCTCACAAGAAAGGGCACACATTGGCTGCAATTAATTTGAAATCCTAAATGGATAATTCAAGAAGTCTTTTGATGAAAGAAGAGTATTTGAAAGAGTTTGAATGAGCTGCAAATTAAATTAAGTCTTATAACTATTTAGGATTGTAACAGACCATCGCGCTTCTGCAACTAACGTCCTTGGCAGCTTTCACTTTGGCAACATTTAGCCATTTTTCCCTCTTGAGATGGCTCAAACTTTGCTTTATAGAGCCATTTCCGCGGCGGCTCCGACTCTAGCGTAGGAGTCATTTTTTATTTTTTATTTTTGGCTCTCACTCTACTCTAAGTAGCCATTTTCGTGACTTGAATCGCAGACGTGGAGATCGGCTTTGATACCAAATGTTTTGGGCTTAACCAATACACAAAAAGCTCTAAGACTAATGAAATGCGTTAAATTAAGTCTTATAACTATTTATGACCATAACAGAAAGCCATAAACCCATAATTAAAGATAATATGCATAAGTTGAAAGAAAATGATAAAAGAAGAAAAAGAAGACGACCCCATAGAAATGTTGCTTTTATAGAAGTCACTTCAAAAAGGAATATCTGAAAAGAAAGAATTGGATCGAAAAGAAAGGGAATAACAGTCAATTATCCATTGTATGTTCTAAATCCAATTTTGTAGATATTCCATTAAATACCTGGTGGATTAACTATTGTTTAACTGTTCATGTTTCTAGTTGTATACAGGGATTCCTTATAAGCCAGAGTCTAAGTGATGAGCAAAGGACCATAATGATGGGGAACTGACAGGAATCAAGAGCCAAACGATAGAGACTTTTAGAATTGTGCTAGACATTGGATTCTAATTGGACCTCCATGATACTTTTTATGTTTTATCTATTTTTTAGGAATTTAGTTTCTATTTCAAAGTTAGATCAGTGTGGTTATGCATTTAATTTTGGGAATGGATTTATGAATGTTTATAGAAATGGTATTTTAATTAGTAGTGGGATTTTATGTGATGGCTTATATAAATTAAAGTTAGATTTAATTTTTGCACAAATCTTATCTACTCAGCACATTAATTATGGCTTGTATATGAGCTTAAAGAAAAGACTAATAAAAGAAAACTCATCTAAGAAGTGGTATAAGTGCTTGGAATGCATCTCAAAAAAGAAAATGGAGAGATTGGTGAAAGATGGGTTATTACCAAAATTAGATTTCACTAATTTGGTGTCTGTGTTGATTGTATCAAAGGGAAACAAATATGGACAATAAAGAAAATTGTTACAAGGAGTTTGGGACTTTTCTAATTAACTTATCTAGATATCTGTGAAAAATTTCATGTACTATGTTTTAATAGAGAAGAGTATTTCATCACCTTTATAAACAATTTCTCAACGTATGGATATGTATATCTAATTAAAGAAAAGTTTGAAACTTTGAATGTCTTTAAAATATTTAAAGCAGAGGTAGAGAGATAATTAGACAGAAAAATTAAAGTAGTGAGATCAGACTAATGTGGTGAATACTATGAACAATATTATGAATCAAGGCATAACCCAGGTCTATTCGCTAGATTCTTAAAAGAATAGGACATTGTTGCTCAATATACACTGCCTGGAACCCCTCAGCAGAACGATGTTATTGAAAAAAGAAATAGAACCTTTATGGATATGGTTAGGAGTATGGTGAGTAACACTAATTTACCTGATTCAATGAGGGGTGAAGCATTAAATATGGCTGTTTACATTTTGAATCGTGTTATTATTAAGATAGTTCCTACAACTCCATTTGATCTATAAACCAGTAGAAAATCTAGTTTATTCCACTTTTGAGTCTGGGTTTGTCCATCTAAAGTGAGTCTTCAATTGAAAAGAAAAGAAATTAGGCCCAAGAACAATTAGTAGGTTTTTCATGTGTTATCTGCAAAGGTCTAAAGGGTATAGCTTTTATTATCCAAATTAAACCATAGTATAAATATCGTACAATCCAATAATGCTAAAATCTTAGAGGATCACGAAAATAGTGGAAGTCATGATATTAAAAACCTTACTTACAATGAAATCAGGGAACAAGGTATGTTACCTAATGTAAAGGATGATGTTGATATTCCTCTCGACATTGTTTATAAAAATAACTAAAGGAGCAACAACCTGTTAACATAGAGATGCTCTTAGAACAGATTGACATATATAATCTAGTCATAAATGATGCACAACTGAATATTGATGAGATTGATTTAAGAGAATTGAGAAGGTCTACTTGGGAGAAAATGCCTGAAATCTCGGACGATTATCTTATATATCTTGAAGAAGCGGGTATTGGAATGATGGTAGATCCAAGGACATTCAAAGAAGCCACGAATGGTGAAAATTTTGACAAATGGTTAGATGCAATGAAAGATGAGATTCAATCCATGGCTAATAATAAAGTTTTGTATATCATTGAATATCTTGCGTGGTCTAAGGCCATTGGCTATAAATGAGTCTTTAAGACTAAAAGAGAATTTAAAGGGAAAATTGAACGATTTAAAGCTCGACTTGTGATTAAGGTTTCACAAAAAAGAAGGCATCAATTACAATGAAACCTACTCACTAGTATCAAAGAAAGATTCATTCAGAATAATTATAGAACCTGTAGCGCACTATAATTTAGAACTATATCAAATGGATGTCAAAATGGGATTTTTAATTGAGAATCTAAAAGAGGAACTTTACAGTGTCCAACCAGATGGATTCATTGAATAGAGAAAATAAAAGTTAATATGCTAATTAAAAAGGTCAATATATGGACTCAAACAAGCTTCTAGACAGTAGTACTTAATGGCCTGTTTGGATAAATGATGAATGAAATGAAGTGAAGTAGGTTTCACATGAGGAGTGAAGTGGAGGAGAAGTGAGTAGAAATTAAGGCAGAGCACTTCACTTTACTCTATCTAGATAGTTGGAGTGAAGTTAAATCTAAAATACTTTGCATGTATTTGGATACTTCTAAGTAAAATTAAAATGTGTAGAAATAATTATGTGGGGAACAAAGGATTGTTATTAAAAATATAGTTATTATCAATATTCTATATATACCATGTGATGAATCCTCCAATTCTACCATAAACCGGATTCGACCAAAACCAATTGGAGTATATGTGGGTTTATGAAGTTTGATAAAAAAAATTCACAGCTTTGTTTGAAGACGTACAGGATTTTAATAGTTTGTCTAATATAGACATGCAAAGTAGCACAATGGTCAAATCCCACTTTTTCTTTTCAAATAGGTCCAAAAATAGAATTTAGATCACCACATACAAGCACAAACAATGGAGAAACATCCAAGTACAACCCAATTCAAGAGTTTAAAAAAAACTTGAAAAGAGGCACTACAATATATAATACCATTACAAAGAGAAGAAAAATTAAAATGCCATTAATTCAGGGAAATGCATAGGTAACAAAATAAAAACACAAGAAACCCAAATAGAATCCAAAAGAAAATGAAGAAATTTTAATGCTAAATCACCTAATGACACATCAAGTACCTCACGTCTTTAATCTCAAAACAACTTATGTTACAAAAACGGAACTTAATATACTATATTGTCTTCAAAAGTTTTATGGTGACACATTCACATTGATGTTGCAACTTAGGTGCCTTATTCATTTGATATCTATCAAATGAAAAAGAAGGTCCTTTATCAAAATGTTTAGGAAAAAAAAAATTAAAACGACAAGAAATGAGGAAGTGCATATTCAATTGGAAACCCTACAAGCTCATAGATACGCTACAGTAATGTAGAAAAAATCTATAAACAACAAACAAGATGAAAATGGCAACTTAAAGAGTTAAACTCATGAACTTCAAACAAACATCCATCTTTTGAATTTTAGAGTAGAGACTTGTTTAGATTGTTAATTCACACAATCAATTGAAAGGAATATTTGATAATTCAATTGGAAGCAAACAAATATGCAAACAAACAACTAATAGCCATCATCCCTTCATGATAAGGGTGAAAAGAAACAAACAAATAGTAGCCCTCAATCGAAAAATGTCATTCAATGCATAAAAGCTTCCCTAAGGCATCATGATCAAATGGAACATCTACTATTAAACAAGAAAGTCATTTGTAAGCATCACGAGCAAGATGAAAATTGAAATACATAAAGTAAGGGACTAATAACATGAGACAAAAAGACTACAATATGAAAATTGAAATGCATAAGTGAGAAACTAATAACCGCAGGAAATGATGCCGCATGAATTCTATGCAGATGCCTTAGTATTCACTCCCTCTTATGTCCATGAGACAAGAAGACTACAAGCATCTCCCTCCTCAATGTTAGCCAGTCATGTGCAACATCTATGTCATCTGAACTAAGATTCTCAATCTTCACCAAGTCTCTATAAACATTATCACCTATTCGCTTATGTGGCTCTGAGTTCTCAATACTATCAGCAAGATTTTCTAATGCAAGTTGCACCAAAGCTGCTGATTCTTTTATCCCTTTTACAAATACTTATATATCTCTTGCCCTCTTTCGCGCCTCTTTCCTAGATGAAGAGTCCCCACTTGCTTCCCCACTTTTAGAATCATTATTTAAATCATCCACACGAATTGGGACATTATCAAAGTCACTATTATTACTCGACTCCTACATCTAGTCAATAGGTATTGCAATACATGATGACCAAAAATACTAACCTGTTGCCACATCAGTGCCGCAAACCAATCCTAGTCTTTGTCTTTAATGTTTTTGCTATTGGATGTCCTTGTACCATTATAAATAATCTCCATTATATTATAAAATCGTAAATAATGAAAAAGTATATGAAATTATCATTAAACATTTTAATACCTCTAACCAAGTGCTCTACAGTGCCTCATCAGCAAAAACTTATTTATTCACAGGATCATATCCGAAATCAGATGCAGCCATCATTTATTTCACTGCAGCATACAGTTTCTATAAGTGTTTGTATATATTCTTTACACTAGATGCTGTCATAACATATGCACCCTTATAAGTTTTAGTCATGGCTAATGTAATGACATTATATGCATCTTCTTTGTAGCCTCATTTCCCATTCTTGCCAATTTCGATTTGATCTTATAATAGCATAAGCAGCTCATCATCCATAAGAGCATTAAATACAGTATTCTTTTTTTGTTAACATAGCTACATGGAACCAAAAATTAAACATACAACACATAATATTCAAAGTCAACTGAATTTTCTTCAATGAGCATATACATACAATTACTTTTATCAACAGCAAACAAGACAAAGTATATGTTATTTTCAGGTTATTGTAAAGAGAGAATGTAATTCTCTGCGTTCCAAATATCATACATCTCATATAGAAACAATCAATAGTTCACAAAAAAAAAAAGTGTAGGAGCTTGTGTCACGTTGCAAACTTGAGAATTGAGGATTAGGGAGGATCCCGAGGCGTATCACACGTAACCTGTGGCAATCCATGCTATGTTAAGATACATACGAACTACCTTAAGTGTGATTCCATAGGTATGTGTGAGGACGATCCATAAATACGTATCAATTGGTTTATTAACGAAGCGGAAACCTACAAAGTACACATGTAATCATCATAGACACTAATAAAAACTTTCATTTATTAACTTAGACCAAGGTTCTTAAGTAGCGCGTTCACATACACATGATATATATAAGATACATAGGCATATATAAATCCAAAATAACATGTCCATCAATTGATGGTCCCAAAAACTACATGTGGCATAATCAATATAGAACTTAAACATGACGATAACCAACGCAAACTCAAAAGATAAACCCCATGATGCTCTAAATGGGATGACTATTAAAAGACACCATCTTCGTTCTACTCATCTCCACTCCAAGGTACCACTATAGTTCCCTCCGGGGCTGCGTCGACTGTCATATTGGCATTAGGTTCTGTACCTGTAATACCAAGGGTATCACTATTAACATGATGGTTTAACAAATATAATAGCCATAAGACTATCGTGATATATCAATTGAATTAGAAGACATATTGATTAAAAGAGAGCAATAACAGAAACTAGGCATGTTATGCATGTGAATAAGCATGAATAAAGAATCATATACGGAAATACAATAACATACTAGTTGGTATCCACATAGCTATCTTTTCTCTAGAGATAGAGTGTAACACTCCGACCCCGCTTGACCTCGTTTAGCGTTTAGTTAATCTTGTTTTTGTTGCTAATCGTGTTTTGTTGTGTTTTGGTTTTCGTTACGGGTCATGGATAGGTAGTTGGGTTGAGTTTGACCTGGATTAAGTAGACCAAGCCCTTTTTCGTAATTTTAGCTTTTCTTAGACATGGTCATTTTTGCATCATCTTGATGTCAACACGTGTCTTTCGTTGAGCCCGTTAACTTTCGTAACTACGTCATTTGTGACCGATGTCGTGTGATTCGATTGGACCTTGATTTGACTCAAACTGGAATTTCACTCTTAGCTTGGACTTATTGGCAATTTGGACAACCCATTTGATTATATAAGCTTCACCATCGACCCACTCTCATGTTCTCTCTCTCGTTTTCTCTCAACTTCGCTGTGCACGTGGAATTCTCTTCTCCTTCACTTGATTTCTCTCCATCGATCTAGCTTGTGGTTCTTGCATGTACAATTGAGGTGAGTGGAAGTCTTCCATTCTTCTCATCTCCATTCTCTATCTCTTCTTCTCTTTCTTCTTCTTTGCATGGTGTGTCTGTGTATTGTAGATTTCTCTCCATCTCTCATGCATGCATTGTGGTTGGTTTGGTGTTAGGTTTTGATTTGGGCTTTAGAACTTCGAGTGTGCAATTGATCTCCATTTGAGGCAAGTATAAACCTAGCTTGTGAGAACCCATGTTGATATGCATTTGAATTGGATAGTTTTTACATGCATTGATGTGGAAATATGTATTTACAGCCCATTTGCTACTCATTAATTCACTACTTGTCTACTCCCCTTTGATAATTGTAAATTGGATGAGTTTTCAGACATTCTATACAGGTTTCAGGAAATTAAACTCGTACAGGTACGGCTAAGCCGTATGCTTCTTACGGCTCACAGTCCAGAGAGGAGAAAAACCCAGTTTTCCTCTACGGCTAGGGCACGGCTAAGCCGTGGATTGCCTTACGGCTAAGCCGAAGACCAGCCGTGGCCAAGCCGTAGAACAATACAGGGTGCAATTTCTGGAATAACTGAGAGTCAGCAAATGACAGACCTTCTACGGTTCAGCCACGGCTAAGCCGTAGACCACACACGGCTAAGCCGTAGCACACACACGGCTAAGCCGTAACCACACATGAAGAATAAGGCTAGGTGTAAAGATAAGACCTATATGACCTTCATGATAGAATGTAGAGCACCTAGACTTGCCCAACGGATGTGATACTACGCGTGAATGATCTCGAGGGCTGCGAATCATTCATGTTCGTTATCCGGATGTTAAGCACCTCCCCATGGGTGTTGGTTTAAGGGACTTCGTGCATCGCCCGATTCCAGGCAACACTAGACAACGGTGTATCGAATAACTTAAAACTACATCATCATGCACGGTTAGAAACACCGGATAATTAGATTAGAATTGGTTTGTAACCTAAGATGATTCGATTTCGCATGATTTGTTGCATACCATATTGCATTCGATCATTGATCTCACACTCTGACATGATTACTTGTATCCCGTTACTTTACTTTCACATTGCGATTATTTACCCTGAGTATACATGTATGATATGTTCACTTCCAGATATGCACGCATGATATATGATCACGATCTACTCAGGTTTTCTTGATTGACTTTGTATGGTCAGGCTCTACTTAGCCTCAGCCTTAGGATCCCGACGGGGTGAATTTGGTTTAGTTATAAGGACCTGCTGCAGTATGGATTTTTGTCTTGGGGAACCGGACCCCAGGAAACCGAGACCCATTGTACCCTGGCCCGGACAATGGTGTTCTTTGCATGTTACAAGATCCCTCTTTTGGGAGCATATGGTAATGTAGTAGCCACTAGTCATGTACACAGCTTGTTATCCTTGATTCACGCAGCATATTTCTTTCCTGCATGATAGCCTAGTATACGAAAATGCCTTCTTTAATAACATGATGTTCTTTATTCGATTAGACACAGCGTGTGTTAACTTGCTATGGTTTATACTTTGCTGAATCTTCGTATTCACCGTTGTTTTTGGTGTTGCAGGCCCAGATCCCCCTGCCGAACCCTCGCAGGTCGGCCAGGCTCCAGATGAGACCCCCGGGGCCCCATCAGGCCTAGAGGAGTGGATGTGATCACTCCACGGGAGAGCGCTCTTGGCATGCATTGCATCGGAGTCCTGTTCTTGTTGTTCTGTTTCTTTTGGATATCAGACTTGTGTATATGCCATGACATGTCAGATTGTATATATTCTTTTGTTCGTTTTGTAAAACTTTATATGTAATTATGTCAGTCCTTTCCTGTATCCTCTTCTTGCACTGTTAGTTTTATGTTTCTGATATTTACAGCTTCCGCATACTTGCTTGGCACGTGTGCTTGTTCCCTTGTGCGTGTGCATTTAGACTCAGTCTACGTGTGCATGCACGGGAGTACGTGTGTCATTAGGTTTGGCTTTTGCTAACCCCCGAACCCTGGGCTCGGGTTGTGACATACGTATTGTATGGTATCAGAGCATTCCTTGCTCATTCCTTGTTCTAGTGTGATAAGCATGTAGGCATGTAGGATCGTGGTGAGGATACGATTTTCTTTGTGCTCTTTCTAGACTTTGGGGTTTGTTGGGCGCTCTTGTTTTGTGTTTGTGTCTGACTCGTTCCATTTTACAGGATGGCATCAGGTTCTGGTTCGCAGCAGAACGCCGGAAATAACGAGAGCGGATCTGCCCCGTCACCGCAGACACCGAACACGGATGAACGCATTCTCATGTTACTCCAGTCCCTTCAGGCACAATCGCAATCCATGCAGAACTTGCAAGCCCAAGTGACAACCATGTTAGACCGACAAAGTCAAGTCCCAGCTCAGTCACATGTAGATCAGCAGGTGATCTTGCAGCCTCGAGAGAGTGACCCGAATGCCCTCTACGGGAAGTTTCGCAAGCGAGGAGCTATTGAGTTCTACGGAACCGAAGAGCCATTGAAAGCGGAACAGTGGTTAGAACAGACGGAGGATGTCTTTGAGACCGTTGTGTGCACGAACCGACAGAAGGTCGGGCTAGCAACTTCTATGTTTAGAGATGTCGCAAAGACTTGGTGGAAGAGCGTGAAAGACTCCTACAGAGACATTCCTAGCGCGACAGTGTGGGAGATGTTCAAGCAACAGTTCAGGAGGAAGTTCATCCCGGCTCATGTGTTTCGAGCCAAGGAGGTTGAGTTCTTAGCTCTCCGTCAGCAGCAGATGACAGTAGCAGAATATGTGAACAAGTTTATGCAGTTGTCGCTTTTTGCTCCGGACATGATCAGCACCGAGGAAAGGAAGGTGAACAGGTTTGTCGAAGGTTTGCATCCCCGGTACATGCATCACGTGACTGCGTTTCAGCGTCCGGCTACGTTTGACGATGCAGTGGACAGAGCCTATTCCGCTGAGGCCATCCACCAAGCTGCTAGAGCCGTTGAGCCTAAGAGACAGCCGCCCTTCAGTGCACGAGGACAAGTACAGAAGAAGACCAAAGGCCAGCAGAGTACTTCTAGTTCTTCTGGAGTGACGTGTGGATATTGCGGCAAGAGCCACACGACCGAAGCTTGTTGGAGGAAGGCCGGTGCTTGTTTTATTTGCGGTTCGAGGGAGCATATGATCGCCAATTGTCCTCGACAGAGAGCCTCCGGTGCAGCTCCATCTGGTCCTACTTCCGGTGCAGTTCCTAGCAGACCCAGTGCACCTACAGCTCCGAGCAAGTCACAGTCAGCTCGTCCAGGTTCGAGACAGCCTCGCCAGACAGCTCGTGCTTACGCTGCTACTCACGAGAGTGCCGAGGATCCACAGGTGGTTGAAGGTACTGTTTTGATTTCGCGCGTCGAGGCCTTAGCTTTGTTCGATTCGGGGTCTACACGATCTTATGTAGCACCTCATTTCGCCGAGCGGTTGCATCAGCCGTCTAAGCCGTTGCCATATGTGTTGGTTGTATCCACCCCAGTTGGCAAGCGAGTGGAGTGTAGTATGTACTACCCCCATTGCGACGTGCAGATTGCAGGTCATCAGTTACCTGTTGATTTGATCCTGTTGTCGATGTTGGACTTCGACGTGATCCTTGGTATGGATTGGCTCGCTCGATATCATGCCTGTGTTAACTGTTACAACAGGACGATTTTCTTCGATTTAGGCAAGGGCTTCCGTTTCGAGGGCAGTCAGCAGAGATGCCCCAGGCGTGTGATTTCGGCGTGTAAGGCAGATCACTTGATCCGCCGAGGGTGCGAAGGCTTCATTGCCTTTATCTCAGCAAAGAAGGAGTCGAAGCAGCTAGGTGAGATCCAGGTGGTCTGTGACTTTCCAGATATTTTTCCAGATGATGTGCCAGACTTACCCCCGGTTCGAGATGTGGAGTTCGCCATTGAGCTTGTTCCCGGCACGGCACCGATCAGCAAGGCTCCGTATCGCATGGCCCCAGCAGAGTTGTCAGAATTGAAGAAACAATTGCAGGAGCTTTTGGATAAGGGTTTCATTCGCCCGAGCGTTTCACCTTGGGGAGCACCAGTCTTGTTTGTCAAGAAGAAGGATGGTACTTTTCGGATGTGCATAGACTATCGACAGCTGAACAAAGTGACGATCAAGAACAAGTACCCCTTACCCAGGATCGATGAGTTGTTTGACCAACTTCAGGGCGCAGCATATTTTTCGAAGATTGATTTGAGGTCTAGTTATCACCAGTTGAGAGTCAAAGAAGATGACATTCCCAAGACTGCTTTCAGGACTCGTTATGGTCATTATGAATTCCTCGTGATGCCTTTTGGACTAACCAACGCACCTGCAGCTTTTATGGCATTGATGAATCAGATCTTTGCTCCTTTCTTGGACCAATTCGTAGTTGTGTTTATTGACGATATACTGATATATTCTAAGTCAGCAGAGGAGCATAGGGAGCATTTGAGAAAAGCCTTGTCGTTGTTGAGAGAACATCGACTGTTTGCTAAGTTGTCGAAGTGTGACTTTTGGCTTGAGCAGGTGACATTTTTAGGTCATATCATTTCACGAGAGGGATTGGCAGTTGATCCATCTAAAGTGGAGGCAGTAGTGAATTGGTCTAGCCCCAAGACAGTGACAGAGATTCGCAGTTTCCTTGGTCTAGCAGGTTACTACCGTCGATTTGTCCAGGACTTTGCTAAGATCTCTTCTCCATTGACGAAGTTGACCAGGAAGAACGTACCATTTGATTGGACTGAGGAGTGTGAAGCCAGTTTTCAGACTTTGAAAGAGAAGTTGACTACGGTCCCAGTGTTAGCCTTGCCAGATGGTTGTGAAGGATTCGTGGTTTATTCAGATGCTTCGCGAGTTGGTTTGGGTTGTGTGTTGATGCAGCATGGGAAGGTTATTGCTTATGGATCGAGGCAGTTGCGAGAACATGAGAAGAATTACGCCACCCATGATTTGGAGTTGGCCGCCATCGTGTTTGCATTGAAGTTGTGGAGGCATTATCTATATGGTGTGCAGTTTGAGGTTCGTTCTGACCACCACAGTTTACAGTATTTATTCACACAGCAGGAGCTGAACATGAGACAGCGGAGATGGCTTGAGCTTATTAAGGATTATGACTTCCCGATCAAATATCAGCCAGGCAAGGGGAATGTGGTGGCAGATGCGCTCAGTAGGAAAGCAGAGTCAGTGCAGCTTCTGAGCAGTTTTCTCTTAGAGTTCCATGGTCTCCCTGTTGAAGTTAAATTAGTGGATGAGTGCGTGACTTTGGCTAGTACGCTAGTGTTTCAGCCTGAGTTGATTCAGCAGATTAAAGACAGGCAATTTGAAGATCTAACTTTGAAGCGCATTCGAGACCACATTGGAGACAGACCAGATTTCAGACTAGAGGATGGTATACTCTATTTTCGGAGTAGGTTGTGCGTGCCAGCAGTTGATGAGTTCAAGGAGAAGCTGATGAACGAAGCGCATTACGCTCGCTACGCGATGCACCCAGGCAGCACGAAGATGTTTCGGAATCTCAAAGATCGCTTCTGGTGGAACAACATGAAGAGAGAAGTAGCAGGGTTTGTTGCTCGCTGTTTGACATGTCAGAAGGTGAAGGCAGATCATCAGAGACCGCCAGGCTCGTTGCATCCTTTGCATATACCGCAGTGGAAGTGGGAACACATCACCATGGACTTCGTTTCAGGGTTACCGCCGACGAGCAGGAAGAACAACGCCATTTGGGTGATCGTAGATCGATTGACGAAGTCAGCCCATTTCATTCCTTTTCGGAAGGGTATGACATTTTCAGAGATGGCTAGGAAGTTCGTGGATGAGATCGTCAGGCTCCATGGTACCCCCGTGTCGATTGTATCCGATCGTGACAGCCGTTTTGTTTCCTCTTTCTGGAGAGCATTCCAGGAGGCTTTGGGTACAAAGTTGAGTTTCAGCACGGCATACCACCCACAGACAGATGGACAATCAGAGCGGACGATTCAGACTTTGGAGGATATGTTGCGAGCCAGTGTGTTGAACTACGAGAAAGAATGGGATCTTCATCTATCGTTGTGCGAGTTTGCCTACAACAACAGTTTCCACGAGAGCATTGGGATGGCACCATATGAAGCACTGTACGGGAAGAAGTGTAGAAGCCCGGTTTGTTGGGAAGAAGTTGGAACTCGAAGTTTTCACGGACCGACGATCATTGCCGAGACTACGGAGAAGGTACAGAAAGCTATTGAGAACTTGAAAGTTGCTCGGTCGAGACAGAAGAGTTATGCAGACACCCGCAGACGACCCTTAGAGTTTCAGGTTGGTGAGTGGGTTTTTCTGAAGGTCTCTCCGATGAAGGGTACGATCCGTTTCGGCCAGAAAGGCAAGTTAGCTCCACGCTATGTCGGACCATTCGAGATCAAGAGTCGGATTGGTGATTTGGCCTATCGATTAGAGCTTCCCGAGATGTTTGCAGGAGTGCACAACGTTTTCCACGTTTCGATGCTTCGGAGATACGTTCATGATCCCTCCCATGTCATTCGTTACGATGAGATTCAGATCCAGCCGAGTGCTGCATACGTTGAGCGACCGCTCCGTATCGTGGGAACCCGAGAGCAGATACTCCGCACCAGGACAATTCGGTGGGTCAAAGTGCTTTGGGAGCATCACAGTCCTGATGAGGCTACTTGGGAGCTAGAAGAGCAGATGGCACGTCAGTACCCCGATTTGTTTTCCCAGGTATGAGTGCGTTAGTGTTCATTCCGAGGACGGAATGATTCTCAAGTAGGGGAGGATGTAACACTCCGACCCCGCTTGACCTCGTTTAGCGTTTAGTTAATCTTGTTTTTGTTGCTAATCGTGTTTTGTTGTGTTTTGGTTTTCGTTACGGGTCATGGATAGGTAGTTGGGTTGAGTTTGACCTGGATTAAGTAGACCAAGCCCTTTTTCGTAATTTTAGCTTTTCTTAGACATGGTCATTTTTGCATCATCTTGATGTCAACACGTGTCTTTCGTTGAGCCCGTTAACTTTCGTAACTACGTCATTTGTGACCGATGTCGTGTGATTCGATTGGACCTTGATTTGACTCAAACTGGAATTTCACTCTTAGCTTGGACTTATTGGCAATTTGGACAACCCATTTGATTATATAAGCTTCACCATCGACCCACTCTCATGTTCTCTCTCTCGTTTTCTCTCAACTTCACTGTGCACGTGGAATTCTCTTCTCCTTCACTTGATTTCTCTCCATCGATCTAGCTTGTGGTTCTTGCATGTACAATTGAGGTGAGTGGAAGTCTTCCATTCTTCTCATCTCCATTCTCTATCTCTTCTTCTCTTTCTTCTTCTTTGCATGGTGTGTCTGTGTATTGTAGATTTCTCTCCATCTCTCATGCATGCATTGTGGTTGGTTTGGTGTTAGGTTTTGATTTGGGCTTTAGAACTTCGAGTGTGCAATTGATCTCCATTTGAGGCAAGTATAAACCTAGCTTGTGAGAACCCATGTTGATATGCATTTGAATTGGATAGTTTTTACATGCATTGATGTGGAAATATGTATTTACAGCCCATTTGCTACTCATTAATTCACTACTTGTCTACTCCCCTTTGATAATTGTAAATTGGATGAGTTTTCAGACATTCTATACAGGTTTCAGGAAATTAAACTCGTACAGGTACGGCTAAGCCGTATGCTTCTTACGGCTCACAGTCCAGAGAGGAGAAAAACCCAGTTTTCCTCTACGGCTAGGGCACGGCTAAGCCGTGGATTGCCTTACGGCTAAGCCGAAGCCCAGCCGTGGCCAAGCCGTAGAACAATACAGGGTGCAATTTCTGGAATAACTGAGAGTCAGCAAATGACAGACCTTCTACGGTTCAGCCACGGCTAAGCCGTAGACCACACACGGCTAAGCCGTAGCACACACACGGCTAAGCCGTAACCACACATGAAGAATAAGGCTAGGTGTAAAGATAAGACCTATATGACCTTCATGATAGAATGTAGAGCACCTAGACTTGCCCAACGGATGTGATACTACGCGTGAATGATCTCGAGGGCTGCGAATCATTCATGTTCGTTATCCGGATGTTAAGCACCTCCCCATGGGTGTTGGTTTAAGGGACTTCGTGCATCGCCCGATTCCAGGCAACACTAGACAACGGTGTATCGAATAACTTAAAACTACATCATCATGCACGGTTAGAAACACCGGATAATTAGATTAGAATTGGTTTGTAACCTAAGATGATTCGATTTCGCATGATTTGTTGCATACCATATTGCATTCGATCATTGATCTCACACTCTGACATGATTACTTGTATCCCGTTACTTTACTTTCACATTGCGATTATTTACCCTGAGTATACATGTATGATATGTTCACTTCCAGATATGCACGCATGATATATGATCACGATCTACTCAGGTTTTCTTGATTGACTTTGTATGGTCAGGCTCTACTTAGCCTCAGCCTTAGGATCCCGACGGGGTGAATTTGGTTTAGTTATAAGGACCTGCTGCAGTATGGATTTTTGTCTTGGGGAACCGGACCCCAGGAAACCGAGACCCATTGTACCCTGGCCCGGACAATGGTGTTCTTTGCATGTTACAAGATCCCTCTTTTGGGAGCATATGGTAATGTAGTAGCCACTAGTCATGTACACAGCTTGTTATCCTTGATTCACGCAGCATATTTCTTTCCTGCATGATAGCCTAGTATACGAAAATGCCTTCTTTAATAACATGATGTTCTTTATTCGATTAGACACAGCGTGTGTTAACTTGCTATGGTTTATACTTTGCTGAATCTTCGTATTCACCGTTGTTTTTGGTGTTGCAGGCCCAGATCCCCCTGCCGAACCCTCGCAGGTCGGCCAGGCTCCAGATGAGACCCCCGGGGCCCCATCAGGCCTAGAGGAGTGGATGTGATCACTCCACGGGAGAGCGCTCTTGGCATGCATTGCATCGGAGTCCTGTTCTTGTTGTTCTGTTTCTTTTGGATATCAGACTTGTGTATATGCCATGACATGTCAGATTGTATATATTCTTTTGTTCGTTTTGTAAAACTTTATATGTAATTATGTCAGTCCTTTCCTGTATCCTCTTCTTGCACTGTTAGTTTTATGTTTCTGATATTTACAGCTTCCGCATACTTGCTTGGCACGTGTGCTTGTTCCCTTGTGCGTGTGCATTTAGACTCAGTCTACGTGTGCATGCACGGGAGTACGTGTGTCATTAGGTTTGGCTTTTGCTAACCCCCGAACCCTGGGCTCGGGTTGTGACATAGAGTACATCGTATGGTGGAAAATCACTAGCGGTTAGACCAAGATCTATCTAGCTACCCTAAGAGCACCGACCAACTCTTCATACAACTATTGCAGTAAGTAACATATTGAATACCTTTATTCGATGCCGTTAAACCTCTTTTGAGTACAAGCTAAGTGGAGCCGACTCAATGTATCAAAACCAATCAAGATTCATAACCTTTATACTTATCATACATAGCGATTGACTCATACTTATACAGAAGCATATATTGGTCTTGAAATTGTATTCCATCATAAAAATTGGGATTAAACAGAGTAACTGAGAATCAAACAATGCATACTTAAATAAGGTAATACAACTCGAACCCTCTTAACCTTAGCTACTCTTATCTTGGCTCATGGGCCTACACTTAGTAGAAGATCCGTTTTTTATTTTACCTCAAGCTTCACCAGGAAAAGTGGGTACATAATTAAATCATGTTGAAGGCAAGGTTTACTTGAATAATATGAATGCATTTGAATTAAGAGGTTAACAAGGATATTTACTAGCTAACCATAAATAAGATAATCCGTGTTTCTTTAGTCTTTCAATACAGCATATTCATAAAACATCCGGTGTCAATGTGTTACCAAAATTTTAGTGTTACATTGTAAAAGTGATGGACACCACTTCTTATGCAACTACCCATGATGTGACGTTAGAAGCAACCAAAAAATCAAGAGGAATTAAATAACGGATCCACACTCATTCATCTTAGTATTTAATTACTGTCGAGTTAATTTCCTTAAGGTAAAGGTACCAATTCTAATGTCCTACTTGATCTTTGATTATACTTAATGTCTTATGGGTAAGAATGGATTCAAACATATCTCTAGGGTCTTAATAAAAGGCTAGGATAACCCTCAAATGATCCTCATTTAAAAGAAAAAAATTAAAGCTTTAAAACTGAAAGGGGGTACCCGATCAATTGGGCAGGTGTCCGATCAATCGGACACTTCCCAAAATGGTAATTCAATCAATTGGGCAGATGCCAGATCAATTGGCCCTGTAGCCATTTGGCTCGGGCAAAATCAATTTCAAATTGATTCTTCTCTTGCTCTCTTGGCCTCCCCTATACCTGATATCAATATTAAGTATTACTAATGTATAATTAACTATTCTCTCTATTTCTCATCTCTAATCTCATCTTAATTACTATAATTAATTTAAGACTTCTTCATTAATATGTAAGTCAGGCAATTGAGTAGTAATGGAGGTAATACTCGAGATTGATTGAAGAACTAAAGAAATCAAACATACATGCATTAATAATATACACTATATTTGCCTTAACTCAGTGCTTTACTCAAATCAAGCTTCTCCTTTGGTTTAATGGTGGAGAAAGCTTCAATAAAAGACAACCTAAGAAATGCAATTAATGAAATGAATATAAGATGAATACATATTGCAGAACTGAGTCTCCTTGACTCTATTAAACACAAAGAGATCCATGGAGGTGAGAAGTAATCTGCTCCTTACCTTTTAGAGCTGTAGAGAAGAAAAAGAAATGCAATTGGAGGTTCCAAAGGAAGAAGACGAGCAAGGAGGTATGAGAAAGAAAATGGAAGCCTTATCCCGTGCATGCAAGAGCTCAAGATCTAGATTCCAGCTACAAGTTGAATAGAAGAGGAGAGGCTCCAACAGATGTTTTAGAGGAAATGAAGTGGGAAGAGTAGTTAAGTTGGTTTTAAATCCAGATTTTCTGTAATTTACAAGCAAGTCCAATCTGCTGAAGAAATTTACAATTTGAGTCAAATGGACTCTAGTTGGGCTAAGATGAATCCGATTTGGGCTGAGCCAACATGAAAGACGACCCATATGATTAGATACACATGATGCAATTATTGTGATACTAATATGATGCAAAACTATGCAACTCTAATTTACGAATAAGTACTTGACTATCTAAGTAAGGTTCAAACTCGAACCAAAGTGTTTTGGGTAGAATTAGCCTAATTATACATAGATTAAGGTAAAATATGATTAATTGTAGTAAATCATAGTTAGCTCAGGTTTGGACCTTACAGTTAGTAGTTGTAACTATGAGGAAAGACATAAAAAAGATGTAACTGATACAATTCACATCTAGTTGATAACATCTAAAGTAAAAATTATTAAACACATGATACTTGAAATATGACAGTAGTATTCATTTAATATTCTTTACAATTAGATATATATATAGTTGCAATATTCAATCTACGGGACATGTGTAGAACTTATTATTTTACTAACTGCGATGAGTATTATGAGGATATTCATTTCAAAATTTTTCCGTCAAGTTCTCTCTAATCGACTCCATCCATTTTTATCGTTTTGTGAGAATCTACACATTCGCGATGTTTCCACCTTATCAGTTGAAGTACGTGCACTATTGAGAACACCATTCTCCATGTCCAGGTGTATATCATCAAGGTCTTCTAAGAGCTCTTTATCAAAAGTATGATAGCCATTCATTCTGATAATGTTGTGAAGCACGCAGTATGCTATTACAATATCAACTTGTACATGAATTTCATATGGTGGTGCTATCTTCAAAATCCCAAACTCATTTTTTATTTTGTGCTTGTGAATGCATTTTTTTGAAAACCTCCCTTGATATGATTCTTCATTCTAAAATCAAAAGGATGATATCTAACACCTCAATACAGAGATAGAATTCCAGGTTGGTTAGCATACCCTCCATCAACTAGATAGTATCTACCTACTGCCACATAGTTTAAAGCATTGAGAGTTAGTTAAAAATCAATCACTTTCAGATGTAGTAATAAGCAGGAAAAAAATTATATTAGTAGACTTCATTACCTCAAGAGACAATGAGTAGATTGGGTTGGGCAAGTGCATCTTGTAGGACACAGGCATTAGTTGCTGACCCCTCCCATCTCGGAAGTATGTATTGAAAGTATAAATTGAAGCTTCATGTAACCAATACAATTGTGACAATGTACCCTTTCTATTTTGAAATGTGCTTTGCAATTGAGAAGGCACAAAAGCTAGGGTGTGGGTCCCATCAATAGCTCCAATGCCACCCTATTAAAAGACATGAGCACATGAGAATAGTTCTTTATTTTTGTTAATTTATGAAAATTATTAGTATGATATAATATGTACCTCAAAACCGACTGGCCCTCTAATTGCATCATTCGCGACTTGTTTTATAATATCAATAGCTAATGCAATAATTACTCTTAGTACTCAATGAAATTGATGATGTATGGTTTCACCACTTCTAAAGAACCACATTGCATTTATTCTATTCTTAACATTGTGTGCAACAATGTGAAAGAACAGAACAACTTACTCCTCCACTTTCATTCAACAAGTGTCTTGCACAAGCCTTATATTTTGAAAATGATTGCATAGTAGATCAAAACAATCCTTGTTCATTCTCAACTCACTTATACAATGGGCTTCGCGGCCTCTCCTCAAGGTGGATAGATAAAGCTCTCGTTCTCTTTCTCTCTTTTGTCATTTTAATGGGTTTCGAAGCATTGCATTGTATGCAGCTGCTGCTGTCATTTGGTTATGCTATATTTCTACGACATCAGTTGTTGCCTCAAGGTTGGCAGCATTTCTATGGCTAACTTCCTCATCCTCTTCCTCCTCCTCTCCAAGATCCAAAGCTAACTCGTCCATCTAATATTGAAAACCAAAGTATATAATTATACATACAACAATCTTCATAAAGCATCTTCGTAATTGTATGTATATGGACCTTCAACTGCTCTCTATTCCTAACCCAATCTATATAAGATGGGTATCATAAATTCAAATATCTTATTTTTTTTACCTATCTATAATTAATATAATTTTCCTAACTCAATCATTAGTAGATGAATTCAAATCATTCAAATCTCTATATTCATGCCTTACTTGAGGTTATACCATGGTAGGTAAATTAACAAAATGACTATGATTATAATTTAATTAAAGAAGGCTAACCATGTAAACCACTTTATCTTAGAACAAAAAAGCATAAAAAAATTTTCATCTTTTTTAGTAATAAAAAAGTCATAAAACGGAGTTGGTATGATACTATTATTAATAGTTTCATATTGCTCTATTGGTTCCATAATCGAGCCATCAATTTTTTTAAAAACAAAAAAGTCGCTCCACTACAATACCTTTTTTCCCCAATATCTATTTATTAAAATTTTCAATTAGTTATTATGTTATTTCGTTGAACAATAGAAGTCATGCAAGGAAAAAGCATGCATAAACTCAACCAAGGAAAGACTTCCGAAACATGTTAAAAAATACAAATTGCTACTAATCAATCCAATAATTTAAAGAAGATAATGAGATGTGTCTTACTATATGCATCAACAAGTCTCTACCTATTTCTATAAATCTTGATAATCACATTACTCACTTGTCCAACATTTAATCAGGGCTAAGAAAGAGGCATAAATATAATACAATGCTTGGCCTAATCAAAGTAATGTTTCTCAGTCAGATTAAAAGAGATAAAGCACAGAAGGATGATATAAAACCAATTAGTTCTCATATGCCCCAACTATTAGGTTAGGCAAAAGAAAATAGTTGAAACAACAATAGAAGTATTTAGTAATGTGAGTCAGCTACATTTGTGTCACTCCATAAAATAAGTTCTTTGATTGTTGGAATTGACATAAGATCAGCCTCATCCCATCAATCGGACTTAGCTAAAAGAGTTCATCCATCTAACTATCATTTATATCTTAACTTTCAAATTCAGGTACAAGAAAGTGAGTTTGCGAGTGTAACTGAGTGAGTGTACAATGAAAAACTCGTCTAGAAATACCTAAAACTTGTCCATATGGAAAACTAGAATCTTACAACAGACATCCCCAAAAAAGAGCATTCAATGTGCTATTGCTACCCTCTAATTAGTGACTCTACTAACTAATTTACATTAATAGTTAACACCCATGTGTCATTTTCCAGATAGGCATATCTCCAAATGAATTATCAACTTCACAATCAATGTAGCCTTCTCCCAACAATTTAGGCCCTAAGGTCACTTTTGTAACTTCACCTTTTCCAATCATCCCCATTTGAAGTAATCTTCTCTTCAACTTAACATTTTATCACCTTTTCCCCCACTACGATTTCCTTAAAATAAAAAAACATAAAATAAAAACATTGGCAACTAGGACTTTTTTATTTTAGCAACCCCAAAAAGCTTCTATAAATGCAAGAACCAATAGCATAAAAAAACTAGCTAATAATTAGCACCAACCCATCAAATATATTCTCATAAATCGCACAAAAATTCCTGAATTCTGCACATTGTTTGATTAACATCAACCAACCAACCCCATCCCATAAGATTTGAATCCAAGAAGCAGAAACTGAACCCCTGAGAAAACAAAATCACAACAAAAGATATGAACAAACCCATTCAGCTGCAAATGCTAACATCATCTTGTTTGATTAATATCAACCAACCAACAAAACCCATTCCATAAGATTTGAATCCAAGAAGGTGTTGTGATTTTCTGACATTACCCGTTGTGCACATCCATGAATCACAAGATCAACAAAAACAAGCCACACACAAGAAAAGACATGAGATTTACATGGTTCACCCAAACAGGGCTACGTCCACGGGTGCAGAGACAATCATCTTCACTATCACAAGTAAAGTACACAGAGACACACGTTCTCTCTCATCGTCTCACCTACGTGGTGTGGGAATACCACGGGCAAAAGAGCTCTCACCTCTCTTCAACATGCGATCTAGGATTACAGACTATACATATATAGTCTCCGCTTTCTTGGCCACCAAGAAAGCCCCGGTACAATTACCAAAATACCCTTGACCTTAAACCAGTCCCTGGCTAACCCAGTAGACTCATCCGGCTAAATCGAAATACAAGACATATACCCAACAATCTCCACCTTGGCTTGAATTCCGGACAACTAGAACCAGCAGGAGATAAAACCGGCAATGTCTTCACGTACCTTTCTGAATGGTACGTCACTGCACCAATGATACAGTCTTCTTCAACATTTTGATTTGTTAAACCAACACATGAACTTTGAGCAAAGTTCATTTCGTCAAACTCCACCTCGAACTTAAAGCTCGAAACCATTGACGAATCTAAGTGATATCTATCTGAATCACTCACCATCCTGCCCCATCTTCAACATCACTGCGAAGATCCAATCACCACAAGCATGCAAGCAAAACAGATTGGGAATACAAGTCCAAATGACTTCACAAGTGCAGAAACCTCTGCCTCCGAGCGGTCAAAAAACTCCATTTGACCAGGCCTCCGATCAATCAAACACATGTTTGACAACTGCTGATGCATCAGCTCCTCCTTGCTGCTTTTCCGGCTTTGGCAAGATGAACAACATCACATGCGATCTAGAAAGCATGTGAACCCCAAACAAACAACTTCGTTTGAATCAGCAAACCCTTTGCAATTAGGCCAGCGACTCTTATTATTGGGTTTGCAACAACAACCAGGTCGAGTAGACCCGATTCAAGCCTGAATCTACATCTGTTTAGATCTCTCCAGATTTCTGCATCAAGTTATAGATCTTGTCACCATGAGCACGCTGGAAGAAACGGATCTGAAATCCGTCTCCGGATGGCTCCGATATAGCAGAAACAAGTTTCTACGCTCCTAATTGGTCAAACTCTTCATTGACAGTCAAATAGCCAATCATCCTCTTCCACTGCGTAGATCTGCTCGAAATGAGTCTGTAGGCCAAACGGATCTCCGATCGAACATCGGACGATCAAGATATCGCAAAAACAATTTCAGCCATTGAAACTAGTCAAACTGACTTTAACCGTACCTTAGCTGAAGTCGGCTGACGTCAGACTGCAATGTTGACGCTGACTGGGCTTCTGCAACAGGTCCAGGTCCACCCGACCCGAACACGAACTTAACCTGCTTCAGTGCACTGGGCTGGACTCTCTAAACATGGGTCAGGTCCTACCCGACCCGGAATCGGAACTGCACTCTGCTGGATGCACTGGTGGGTTGGGCTTCTAGTACACAGACCAGGTCGACCCGACCTGACCCGGCCTGAACCTGCTGATGGACTGGGCTGCATGTTGGGTTGGGTCTGACCCAACCTGAATCCCAGACTGACTCGCACTTAACCTTGACTGGGTTTTCTTCATGGCGGGTCAGGTCAAACTGACCCGTCTCGAACCCAAAAAACCCAGAACCTGTGTCGTCTTCCTCATGCAACTTCCCTATTCTGCGTTCTGCAACTGAAAACGGACACCTGCGTGTCGTCCTTGGCGATGGTCCGGCGACCAGCGGTGGCAGGAAATAGTTGGTCCGGAGACGGGGACGGCGACGGCGTCAGCGATCAGGGGCTGGCAGCGGGGACCGGCGACCGGTAAGTGCAGTTTTTTTTTCCAGTCTTCCTCTTCTGGAGAATTCCGGTAGGCGTTCTTCTTCCAGAAAATCCGGCAGCCTATTCTCTTCTCCAACGACAATCTGTAGCCAAAACCCAACCAAAGAAGAGAACCTCTTCTCTGTTTCGAATCTGCAGAAACCCAAATATTCTCTGACTTTTCTTCCACCAACACGACCATAGATCTGATTTGTCGCTCTTCTCCTATCGTGTGTGTCCCAGCAGATAGATCACAATCGCAGTAATTGACTTTGAGAGATCTGAAACAACATGTGAATCCTTTTGTCCTCCGATCCCAACCAGACCGGGAAACCCAATCTCGTTTTCTTCTTCGATGGTGGCCTAACCAGAGATCACGAACTTGATCTCTCTTCTTTTCTGTTTCGCAAACAGAGATCCAAACCCTTTGACAAGGATTCAATCAGTTGATCTTCATGCGCACAACCTCCAAGTCACTGAGCGATCTCCACCTCGCTCAGAAACCCGAAGAACACCAACCTCGGCTCTGATACCAATTGTTGAGATTTTCTGACATCACCCATTGTGCGCATACATCAATCTCAAGATCAACACTCAAACAACCACACACAAGAAGACAAGCGAGATTTACGTGGTTCACCCAAACAGGGCTACGTCCACGGGCACAGAGATGATAATCTTTACTATCACAAGTAAAGTACACAGAGACACACGTTCTCTCTCATCGTCTTACCTACATGGTGTGGGAACACCACGGGTAAGAGAGCTCTCACCTCTCTTCAGCGCGTATCTAGGGTTACAGACTATACATATATAGTCTCCCCTTTCTTGGCCACCAAGAAAGCCCCGGTACAATTACCAAAATACCCTTGACCTTAAACCAGTCTCTGGCTAACCCAGTGGACTCATCTGGATAAATCAGAATACAAGACATATACCCAACAGAAGGAGAAACTAAACTCCCCAGAAAACATAATCACCAATGCAACCAACAGAAGAAATGAACCAGCCCATTTAGTTGCAAATACTAACATCCAAACACACCCAAAAGAAAATAAAAATCAGTTGCAAATGGGACATAGATACAACCCATTCTCATTAGAATTAGTACACCTCACCACCTTTTTCCCATCTTTCTTAACCTTCTTACAACTCCCATGGACCCACAACAAGGCAAGAACCTCCTACCCCCCCCCCCCCCCCCCCATCCAAACCAATGAGTTCTTTGTTAGACTTAGTGTGGAAGGCCCACTACCATGATGATAGACCACAACACTAATGCCAACACCCCTCACTCTTTATAAACTTCCATTTTTTCTACTTGAATGAGAAAATGGAAAAGGCATTGAAGCCCTTTTATTTCTCCCCTCAGTGGATCTTTTATGGAAAGGGTTCTATTTGAGGGTATGAGAAAGAAACAAATAACCATCTTCTTCCTCACAACATCTATTCTTGAGATTCATCTCCTCTATTCATAAGCTCATTCATCAGGCATTTATCTTTAAGCCTATGAACAATAGGGATTAAATTGAGTGAGAGATATTTCTAGTAGATCTCCTTTGGCCTCTTGATGAATACATGATCTTATCCTTTGAATAAGTTGGTCCTGAGCGATGTAGCAGACTCATGACAGTGATCCAAACCTTTTGGAGTGATCTTTAAGCAAGAATGGCATTATAGCCTGACTCCAGTTCACTCACGTAAGGAATCCACCATTAAAGATGGCCTTTGAGGTATTCCCTAATTTTCTTTTATAACAATAGAAATTTCTCTTTTTGGGTATCATTTAAAATCTCATCAAAGGCCAAATCCGAACCGTTAATCTAATCTGGTGCATTGGGCTTACCTTGGAGATGAGATATCAACCATTAAATTCTCTTGAGTTAGGAGTATTATGAGAAAAAGACAGAAAAAAGAATAATGCCATTTTAATTTTTCTGTAATTTTTCTGGAGCCTAGATGAGGAATCCGAACTGTTCATTATTCTTAAAAACCCCAGTTTCATTTCTTATTTTTCGGGATTCTGATTCCCATTGGATTGCATGATATGTGCATAATACTAAGAATACGCACTTGTGTTTTATAAGAAAAACATACTTTGTTTGAGTTTTTTTTATAACTTAAATTTACAGTGAACAAGACGTGGGCTACCCATTTGTGTTGTAAGGCGCCTCAATAGAGACCCTCTCATATAAAAAAAAATCAAATATTGTTAGCTATCCTATGCTTACACTGTGCACATGACAGCCCCTACATGAGGAAAAATGGCTTCTAGGTCGGGTCTGTTAAATTGGTGTGTCAGGTTAGGCCAACCCAACCTACCAACCTGCCTGGCTCATTCTGCCACAACTTTTAGTTAGTATAATAATAATAATAATAATAATAATGCACCTGCAAAGACTAGAACCCGTGCTAGTTCTATGGCTTGGTGTTAAATTACCACCAAACCTTCTAATTTAATATTTTATTTTGTTATCTATTTACGTTTACTTTGATACTGATGACACCCAATTTCTTTAAGTATACTTTCTTTTATGGGCATATGTTT
This sequence comes from Sextonia rubra, assembly GCA_037013555.1. NCBI lineage: Eukaryota > Viridiplantae > Streptophyta > Magnoliopsida > Laurales > Lauraceae > Sextonia > Sextonia rubra. The sequence goes on along the minus strand of JASUAD010000007.1, from coordinate 6,530,364 downwards.
ATGTTAAATATTGAAAACGCCTAGATACTGTTAATGATTTATTTAATTATTGCATTATATTTGTATCCAATTGCATGATGGCTTCATATCATTCATTTCATCATGCTTTTCAAATTTGATTTTCTTATTAAGCCCATTCGGGTAAATGAGATTTTCAGATTGGGACCTCGGTGGTTCAATGTGATATGATTGCAAAAAGGGCAAAGGATATGTATTTTTTTGCAAAAATTTTTTTGCATTATTCTCATACACTGTTGCACGACATTCATGTAGATGGCATTGACTAGCCTTTTTGATGACTTTAAAAGGACAAACTTGACAGCCGCAATTATAATCATTCATATTAGAACATCACTTATATGTGCAATGAAAAAAATGTTACATATACGCTAGATATAGAAATGAACCTACCCAAAGTAAAACATGACCACATACCATTGTCAGCACTCCATTTATATGAAAAGTGGAATAAAGATAATCGCATGACAAGAAATATTATGTTACGATGTATGCACTTTGAGTTAGTACCCACTATTGAAAAATACCCTATGACAAAGAAAATTGGGTTGGCATTAAAAGAACAATATCCCATTTTTAGTGTGGAAAAGGCCTTCATTCTTACAATGCAATTTGATTATTATTGTATACCTCATAGAATGTTGATCAGGAATCACCTCCGAAAAATGACTTATATCGGACTTAGCCCGTGCTGGAAACTCACTATTTGAGGAACAACAAATAATTACTATTCCATGATCTTTACTAGAATCTTGGAATAATGCCAAGCAAATCTTGGCTTTGAACAAAAGTATTAAAACTGTAAAGGAGTTGAATCAAATGCTTGAAATTGAGTTGAAAAGATTTAAGATAGAAACCGCATGACAAGCATTATTTGCATAGACAAATCCTAGATCTAACTAGGGTCATGGTAAAAAAACGAAAAAATAGTAGAGAAAATAACCATAAACATTAAAATCCCCAGAATAGGACCTCAAATCTGCTAAAACCCAATTTGAATCCACCAAACTATCAACTAACTAGGGCGACAATCAAAATCGAACTGCGAATCAGCCTAACCAGTGTTGCTATCGTAACAAGACTATTGACCTTGCAAAAGTTCAATGTTATAAGTGCAATGAGTTAGGTTATTTGCCCGAAACTATCCCCAACATGAAGCAGTAGGCATTTGATCCAAATCACATGTTCTAGTTTATGATGAAGCCCGAATTGTAGATCTTAATGCTAATTGTTGGATTATTGATTCAGAGGCAACAACACATGTGACATGAGGTTGGACTATATTTAAAGAATTCTTGAGCACAAACGTGGGCGCTTATAAGTTATACATATGCAATAATTTTTTTGAAGATGCTTTTGCGGTGGGAGAATACCATCTTTGTATATCTGAAGGAAATACTTTGATGCTACATGAAACTTTATACTCCGTGAAGATGAGGCGGAATTTGCATTCAGTTAATCACTTAGTTGAAGATGGCTTTGATATTCGCTTCAATAAAAATAGGGTGTTTTTTAGAGTAACTAATGTAATCTTTGCGTGGGGCTCTTTAGTCAATAACTTGTTTGTATTTTAGACTTGGACTTGTCTAAAAATATGTTTTTAAATGTATCATTTATGGTTTGTGATACTGTATTAGAATCATTAAAATAGCATGCTAGATTAGGCCATATTGGTAAGAACATGATGCCCAAGTTGGCTCGAGAGGGTATACTTGGACCATTGAAACAAATATCTTTTCCACCTTGTGAATCATGTGTGGCTGGAAAAGCAATTATAAAACCATTCCCTAAAGCTCAACAGTCCATTACTACTCCTAAGATGGTCCACTCTAACATCTGCGGTCCCATAAATATTAAAAATAGACAAGGGACTGATATGTCATAACTTTTATCGATGACTATTCTTGTTATGGCTATGTTTACTTGATTTCACACAAATCCGAAGCCATAGATATCTTTACCAAATTTGTTGAAGTGGTATAAGCCTAACTCAACAAGAAAATTAAGATCCTTAGAACTGATCGAGGTGGTGAATACACTTCCAATATTTTCAAGACTTTTTGTGAAAATTATGAGACTAAGGGTCAATTGACTATGGCCTACACTCTACAGCAAAATAGAGTAACAGAAAGATGAAATAGGACTCCTATTGGATATGGTTAGATCTATGAAAACCCATGCGAATCTCCCAACTTCCTTTTGGGGAGATGCACTTTTAACTGCAGTATACATCCTAAATACGATCCCATTTAAGTCTGATCCAAAAACACCTTATGAGATGTGGAAAGGTAAAAAACTGTCGTTGGCAGATCTACAACCATGGGTAATGGGACAAGTCATGATCCCTTATCCCAATAAGATAAAATTGAAGACTATTTGGACCATCTTTGTTAGGCATTCCAAATTGTTTAAAGGATATGTTATGGTCAACAAAGACCAAGATGCACGATTGATCGTAGTATAGTCATGCGATGTCGACTTCTTTGAATTCCAATGCCCAATGAAGAATTAAACAAGAGTGACAATTGAATTATTTGAAATGGAAGAAAGCTCCTAACCTGACATGTATACAAATCCAACTGTGGGAGTAAGAGAGCGATCCTACCTAGTCAGGAGTAAGTGGGAGTGAACATGATAATAATCCTCGTAGAAGTTCTCGTGGGTTAATTCATAGGAGAAACTTTAGTATCGAAGGGGAATTATATGCATATATATTACTCATGATGAAGATGAGCTTCAAACGCTTCAATAGGCCCTTGAATCAAGGAATTCAAAGGAGTGGATCATCATAATGAATGATGAGATCAGCTCAATGCGTAAAATTGAGTATGAGGTCTTATGGATCTGCCACTTGGATGTAAATCCATTACAAACAAATGGTTCTTAAAAATTAAATGCAAAGCAGATGAAACTATTGATAAATTTAAAACCAAGTTGGTTGTTAAAGGCTTCATCCAAATTGAGGGGGCCGATTATGATAAAACTTTCTTTCCTATGGTTTGATTCCCCTCAGTGTGCATCATATTATTTATTGTTGCAAAAATTAGATCTTGAGTGATATCATCTAGTTGTCACGACCACTTTCCTTAATGGAGACTTAAAATGAGAAATATACATGTAACAACTAATTGGATATGTTGAAAAGGCACGGGAAGATAAAGTTTGTAAACTTAATAAATTCATTTATGGATTCAAACAATTTGTCAGGCAGTGGTATATTAAATTTCAAGATATTATTCTTTCAAATGGTTTCCAAATGTGTTATGAAGACCATTGCATCTATATTAAGCAGTTAAAACATCAATTAATGATACTCTCTCTATATACTGATGATATAATCATTGCTAGTAATGACATGGAGTTTTTGCTAGAAATCAAGACATGGTTTTCAGATATTTTTTAGATGAAAGATTTAGGTGAGGCTGATTTTGTCCTAAGGGTAAAGATCTTATGTGATCATAAAAAGTATATCCTTGGCCTTTTCCAAAGTCAAAATATTGAAAATTTATTACGTAAGTTTTACATGTTAAATGCTAAACCAGTTGATACCCAGATAGATAAAAGTCATAAACTTAGCAAAGACCAATGCCCTTAGACTAATAATGAAATTAATCAAATGAATCAAATACCATATGCCAGTGCTATAAGTAGTCTCATGTATGCCTTATTATGTACTCGGCCTGATATTTGCTATGTAGTAGGTCTAGTTAACCGTTTCCAGTGCAATCCTGATTTTCAACATTGGAAGGTCGTCAAGCGAATTCTCCAATATTTAAAGGCGCAAAGCATGTTGTGCTTTGCTATTAGGGTGGTGATTTTACAGTTCAAGCATATACCGATGCATCATTTTTAGATGATCCAGATGACTGTAAGTCTACATCGGGATATATTTTCTTAGTAGGTGGAGGAGTTGTTTCATAGTCTAGTAAGAAATAGAATCCAATTACAAAGTTGACTATAGAATTCAAATATATTGCTAGTTCTACAACTGCTTCAGAAGCTACTTGGATTCGACATTGTTATTAGACTTGTGGATTATTCCAAGTGTCAAAGACCCCATTGCATTAAATGTGGACAATACATCAGCTATATTCCTTGAAAAGAATGTAGTATTTTATAAGAAATCGATGCACAACAAAAGGGAGTATCATTTTATGCATGAAACAATAAAAGATAAAGAAGTTGTCATTACCTATATTCCTTCACGAGAAATGGTAGCTGACCAATGACTAAACCATTGCCTAGAGAGATTTTTTTTATTACATGTAAGAAATATGGGACTAAAATTGATGTAATATGTTATTAGCAAGTGGGAGTGTATTCTTTATTTTCATAGTGATACTAATAAATTATTACTTTCTTATTCTTCATGTTTCATGCTTCATGTTCATTGCATATCATATTGCTATTTTTTGGCAAACAAGTTTTGCATGTGCATTTTTTGCATATGTGTTGTTAATAAGCAGGGTCATCCTAATCGCATGAATTGACCATCTTAATAGTCTTTGTGATGGTTGGGATGGGGCACAATAGGGATATATACATATATTCATAGTCACTTGGTGATAATGATGGTGTATAGTCCTTTGTGATTGCTGCTTCAGATTGCATGGACACAAGGGTTGTGTTGAACTTGTGACTGAATAACTAACTGCAATAAAGATACTTGACAAGTAACACCTTTAAGCTAGTCAAGTTGCTTTTGATTCGACCGGATTTAATAGCTTATGTGGCAAATAACCTGTGCAATGTTGATTGACACACCAATGATTCATTCACGTATCCGCTGTGGCGCATGGTCTAATTAGCCTTGTGTGTCATTTTATGGACCATACCTATGAGCAAAAAGATATACCCCAAGTCATTGATACTGTGCGACTATTAGCCTCGTAGGTGTCTCATGAAATGGTGCGTCCTTTGTGTATACCAGAAATCATGTACCTCAATTACTTACCTCTACGTTGAGAAGATAAGTCTCAGTGTTCGCTACTTTAGCTGTAGATTGGCCATGGACTTGATTATGTGGGGACCTACGAGTTGCCGTGCTAGGCAATTGAGATAATGCTGAACATAAGGAAGATCTCTTAGTATCACACTTGGTTTATTAATCCTATGCTTGCTCCTCTTATCAGCTACGGCAATATTGAGTGATTTTTTTATTTTATACAAGCTTTTTCAAAAATTATATTATGTAAATAACATCCTTCGATAGAGTTTTGAAAATAATTTGTTGAAAATCTTTTTTACTCGATAAGTGGGATAAGCATGCATGATTGGGTTGGATGTAACTCAAGGTTATTAGGTGCATTCAGTCTGGTATGATCATATGGGTCTAGAGTAGACGTATGATATGGTGGAGAGTAGGATTGCACTAGTTGGATGGTAGCTTAGTATATATTTTCTTTGGAGATGTGTAGTCAATTGATCTAACTTCCTAGGTTTTATTTTATGGAATGAGCTTTTGAAATGGTGGATCTATGTTTCTTAAGAATAATCCATTCAGTGCGAGTGAGGAATGTTAGACTTAGTGTGTTGGGCCCATTATCATGATGATAGACCACAACACTAATGCCAACGCCCCTCACTCTTAAATAACTTCCGTTTTCTCTACTTGAATGAGAGAACAGAAAAGGCATTAAAGCCCTTTTTTTCTCCCTTCAACAGATCTTTTGTGGAAAGGATTATGTTTGGGGGAATGAGAAAGAAACAAACAACCATCTTCCTCCTCAGTACATTTATTCTTAAGATCCATCTCCTTTACTCATAAGCTCATTCATCAGGTATTCATCTTTAAGCCTGTGAATAATAGGGAGTGATTTGAGTGGGAGATATTTCTAGTAGATCTCCTTTGACCTCTTAACGAATACACGATCTCATCTTTTGTGTAAGTTGGTTTTGAGTGTTATAGCGGACTCATAGCAGTGATTCAAACCTTTTGCAATGATCTTCAACAAAAATTCTTTCCTTTCCATATTCTTATAGCCAAAATAACAAACAGATAACAAGCAAAATGCAAACCCATCAAGAGATATATTGTACCACATATATAGCAAACAAAAAGATATATAAAAGGAAATCATAGCACATACAAATCAAACAAAGAGATACAATTAACCTTATTCAACTCTATTTTTTAGCTATCCAAACAGGAACTAAAGGTCAATATAATCATCACGTCTTTCAATTTTATCGAAAATATTGTACACCATTGTTTATATCTTAAAATCAGTTGGTGCAAGTTTATTATATTCGTTCTATATGTTGACGACATCTTATTAACCAGTAATCACCTTAGAATGATCTGTGAAAACAAGAATTATCTTAAGGCAAACTTTGATATGAAAGATTTGTGCAAAGCATCTGTTGTAATAAGTATCGAGATGTATAGAGACCAATCTCAAGGATTACTTGGGTTGTCTCAGGAAGCCTATATCAAAACAATTCTTAAGAGGTTTAATATGGAATGCTATAAACCACAGATGCTCTTATAATCAAATTAGATAAAATTAGTAAAAACCAATGTCCAAAGAATGAAATAGAAAAACAACAAATGGAAAAGTGCCCATATGTAGCAACCATCGGCAGTTTGATGTACGCTCGGACATGTACAAGACCAAACATAAGCTTTTGCAGTGGGAATGTTTAGCAGATACTGTCACACCCCGAACCCAAAAATTGAGGATTAGGGTGGATCCCGAGGCGTAACACGTAACTTGTGGCAATTCGTGCCATGTTAAGACACGTATGGACTGCCACAAGGGTGATTCCACAGAAACGTGTGAGGAAGATCAAAAAACATGTATTAGTTATTTTAATAACAAAGCAGAGACTTATGAAGTACACCTATGTTCATAATAGACACTAATAAAACATTCATTCATTCATGTCACAAGATACTTAGATTAAGAGCCCATCTATTCTTTATGATATAGTCCTTGTGTATAAAAGTACTATTGTTGTACTTGTAAGATGCATGTATAGGTGAAGTGTACATGTATAAAATAAACAAGGTCACATAAATATCTACAAATCCAAAATAACATGTCCTTTAATCAACGACTTCAAAAATAGCAGAATGATGATAGCATGATCTATCTACAAGCCAAGACATGGCTATATCCTAAATAAGTCTACAATAATCCCATGACGTGCTATGTGGAATGACTAGTAGTAAATGTCATCCTCATTCCACACCTCTACACCCCGAGGTACCGTTGTGGTCTTTTCCGCGGTTTGTTCGATTGTTGGACTGGCAATGTGTTATGTATCTATAACACTAAGGGTAACACTATTAAATACGACATTTAGCAAATATAAAAGTATATAGAACTATCATACTATATTAATTGAATTTAAAGACATATTAATTGAAAAAGAGCAATTATGGAAGTTAGGCATGTTGTGCATATGACTAAACATGAATAAAGAATCATAAATGGAATACAATAACACACTAATTAGCAACCACAAGGCTATCTTCTCTTTAAAGAGAAAGAATGTATCATACGGTGGGAAATCATTAGTAGTCAAGCCAAGATCAGTCTAGCTACCCGAAGATGGCTGACCAACTCTTCACATAACTACAATAGTAGGTGATAGATGAATTACCTTAATTCGGTCTTATCAAGTCTCCTATGGGTATAAGCTAATGGTGCTGACTCGATGTACCGAGACCAATCAATATTTATAACTTTCACACATGGCGATTGTCTCATACTTATACAGAAGCATATCAGTCTTGAGATCATATACAATTCATAAAATAGGAATTAAACGGAATTTACTAACGATCAAATGATGCATACTTAATGAGCTAATAGTACTTAAACCTTTTCAACCTTGGTTACCCCATTATTGGCTCAGGAGCTCATGTTCGGAAGAAGTTGTGGCTTCAATCTTGCCCCAAGGTTCTCCTAGGAAGAATGATTACATTATGTTGAGGGCAAGGTTTACCTTAACAATATGAATGCATATAAATTGAAAGGTCAACAAAGATATTTACTAGTCAATCCTAACTAAGATAATTCGTATTTCCTTAGCCATTCAATATAGTGTATTCATAAAACGTCCGGTGTCAATGTGCTACAAATTCTTAGTGTTATATTATATAGGCGGTAGACATCACTTCTTATGCCAACATTCATGATGTGACGTTGGAAACTAATCAGAAAATCAAGAGAGAAAGAGTGACAGCTCCATACTTTTCTTTCATAGTATTTAATTACCGTTGGGCTAATTTGTTTGAGGTAAAGATACCACTTTTATGGCCATACATGGTCCTCGATTATACTTAATGTCCTAAGGGTAAGATTGGTTTAAAACATCTCTCTAAGGTCTTAAAAGTAATTAGAATAGCTCTCAATTTATATCCATTTCAAAATAAATTAAATAAAGTTTTATGAAAAAATAAGGGTACCCGATCAATTGGACATCATTCAGACGCAAAATCCAAAAAGGCTGATCGATCGGCCCTAGAGCACTTTGGCTCCACGCTGAATCAATTCCAAACTGATTATGTCCATTTCCCTTTGGTCTCCCATGTACGTAAGCAGCAAGTAGTCCCTTCTTACTATACAATTGAGTTTCCCTTCCATCCATTTCCATTATTCATTTATAATTACATTCATTAACGCTTAAACCATCTTACATTCTTAAGATTAAAAAATAAAAGAGTCGTAGCTTGGCCTTAACTTGGAATTCATCAAGAATCAACAATTCTAACATACATGAAGCAATAACATCCACATATACTTGCCTTTTAGTTTAGTGATTCACCTAATTCAAGTTTCCCTTGGTTCAATGGAGAAGAAAACCTCAATACAAACAATCCTAAGACATGCAAGAGATGAAATGGATATGAGATGGATGCATGTTACAGGAATGGGTCTCCTTGACTTTAGTGAATTCAAAAAGATGAGAAGGAATCTGCTTCTTACCTTATAGAGCTATAGAGACAAGAAAAAGTGTAGACAAAAGGATTGCTCTTCGCAAGATGGTGGCTATAAGGCAAGGGAAGGTGATGGAGTCGTCCCGCACACATGCAAGACCTATTGCTCTTGAATTTGCAAGAGGTAAGGAGGAGTGGAGGAGAGGAGGAAAAAAGAAGAGTCTCCAGCATAGAGTTGAGGCAATGAAGAGGATGAAATGGGTTTAGGCTGTTTTAATTTGAATTGCTCAGAATTTACAAACAAGTCCACATTTGTTTATAGGATTTACAATTTGAGTCAAGTGGATTATAATTGGGCTAAGATGAATCCAAATTGAGCTAGGCTAATATGTAATAATTAAAGTAAAATAAGAGTAATTAAGGTAAATCGTGATTAGCTCGGGTTTTGGACTTTACAGATACCAAAATAATCTGGACATGTTTTACTTGCAAGTGACAAAGAAAGTATTATAATACTAAAGCGAGACTCAAAGATATATGCTTACGTATAAATTATTTGATCATTTATAGGTAATTGTAAATTTGGATTTAGATTTTGCCAAATGCTTCGATACTAGGAAATCTACTTCAACAAACATTTTTTTATTAGCAAGCAAAGTACTTTTGTGGAGGAGTGAAAAGCAAAGGTTTATCACTCCATCTACTTTTGATGCGGACTGTGTAGCATGCTTTGAATCCACAGGTCATGCATTGTAGATGCGTAATTTTATCTCAGGACTTCAGATTATGGATTGTGCCTCTAAGCCACTAAGATGATTTACTGTGATAATTATGCAACAATGCGGTTTGCTAAGAATGACAAGTGTTCCAGCAAATCAAAGTATATAGAAGTTAAATACCTTGTGCCTAAAGAATAAGTATGAAATGGTTTAGTATCTATTGTTGAGGCTTTAACAAGTCTCATGGTAACTAATCTATTAATGAAGGCATAGCAACTTTAGCCTATAAGGATTATGTTGTAAATATGAGCCTGCAAGATTTGCTTAATTAGGATTATTTTATGTTAACACTATTTAAGAGATCATTAAAGTTGCGATTTTTACAATTTCGTAATTCTTGTCTTTTATATTACTTGTACATGTAATATTATGAAAAGAATAAAAATGTAAGGTTATGACATTAAAGTCGTCATCAGCATCATCATCATCAAAGCCTTATTTCAACCATATTGGGGTCGGTTACATGAATTCTGTTTCTCTATTCCGTTCTATTTTGAGCTAAATCTTTCGATAAGTGAAACTTCTTCAAATCTGAATTAATAACTTCCATCCATATTTTCTTCAGCTTGCCCCTACCTCTTGATGAGCCTTCCACTTGTACAGCCAAACTTTTTCTCACCGGTGCCATTATTGGCCTATGCTCAATATGTCCAAACCATCTTAAACGAGTTTCTCTAATTTTATCCCATATTGGTGTTATTCCTAAATGTTCAAATGTTCTCGAAAGCGCTCATTTCTAATTTTATCTTTCCTAGTTTTACCACACATCCACCTAAGCATTCTCATTTCCACTACATCCATCTTATGAATATGCGTCTTCTTAATTGGCCAACATTCTGCTCCATATGTCATAGCTAGTCTAACTACTGTCCTGTAAATTTTGCCTTTCAAATTCATTGGCATTCGTCTATCATAAAGCACTTCTGAAGCTAGTCTCCACTTCAATTATCCCGCTTTTATCCTATACTCCACATCTTCGTCAATCTCCCCATCCTTACTAATTATCGAGCTTAGGTACCGAAAAGAATCTCTATATGGTATCTCATGGGTTTCAATTTTGACGATAGTTTCAACACTTTGTATATGTCCACTGAAGTTGCAATCCATATATTCTGTCTTTGTATGACTTATTTTAAAACCTCTAGATTCTAATGCCACAGCCATCTCTCAAGTTTTGCATTTACACCCTTTCTTGATTCATCCACCAATATTATATTATCTATAAACAACATACACCATGGTACTTCTTCTTGAATATTCACAGTTAACTCATCCATAATTAATGCAAAGAGATAAGGGCTTAAAGTTGATCCCTGATGTAAACCTATAGTCACTGGAAATCTACCTGTTTCTCCACATGTGGTTTTCACTTTGGTTATTGCTCCTTTGTACATATCTTTAAAATTTTCAATGTAACCTTTGGGGACATTCCTTTTCTTTAAAACCCACAAAATTAAATTCCTCGGTACCCTATCATGGGCTTTTTCTAAATTGATAAAAACCATATGTAGATTTTTCGTCTTTGCTCGGTATTTTTCCAATAATTGCCTAAGTGAAAAGACAGCTTCCATAGTTGATCTCCTTGACATAAAACCAAATTAATTTTCAGGAATCTTGGTCTTCTTTCTCAGTCTTTGCTCCATTATTTTCTACCATAACTTCATAGTATGACTTATAAGTTTAATCCCTCGATAGTTGCTACAATTTTGTATATCTCCTTTATTCTTATAGATAGGTACTACAATGCTTCTTCTCCATTCATATGGCATTTTCTTTGTTACAAGTATCTTATTGAATAGTCTACATAACCAACTTACCCCAACCTCTCCTAAGCATTTCCATACCTCTATCGGAATACCATTTGGGCCTGTTACTTTTCCTGTTTTCATTCGCTTTAATGCTTCCTTTACTTCCACCCCTCTAATTCTACGGAGAAAAGTATGCTCTTGTGATGGAGTATCATCTTTAACTATTGTATCGCCCCAATGTTCTTCATTTAGAAGTTTGCTAAAATATTCCTTCCACCTTTCTTTAATATCGTTGTCCTTCACCAAAATATTTTCCTCATTGTCCTTGATACATTTGACATGATCTAAGTCCCTACTTTTCTTTTCTTTTATTTTTGCCAACTTAAAAATATCCTTTTCTCCTTCTCTTGTTCCCAACCTATTATAGAGGTCATCGTATGCTTTGAACTTTGCACTACTTACTACTTTCTTAGCCTTCTTATACAGCTCAAAAATTTCCATACTTTTAGTCCCCTATCAAACTTTATAGCAATGTATTTTCTGTCGAATAACTTTCTGAACCTCCATACTCTACCACCATGTTTCTTTATTAATATGTCTCTTCCCTTTTAATTCTCCAAGTACCTCATTTGCAATATTTCTAATGCAATTAGCCATTTGATTCCACATTACTGTAGTTTCTCCTTCAAGATTCCATTCTCATTTCTCAATCATTTTGTCCTTAAATATATTTGCTTTTTCCCCCTTTAAATCTCTTCAACTTGTTTTAGGGTCCATTTTGTTTACTACTGCTCTCTTTCTACTTCTAATGCAAATATCTAAAACTTCGAGCCTATGTTGCGTAGTCAAACTCTCTCCTGGGATAACCTTGCAATCTTTACAAGCCAATCAGTCTTGTTTTCTAACTAGAAAAAAAGTCTATCTAACTCCTATTATTCTCACTTTTATATGTAATTAAATGCTCATCTCTCTTTTTAAAGTAAGTATTTGCTACTACCAGATCAAATGCCACTGCAAAGTCCAATATAGTGTGTCCGAATTCTTTCTTTTCTCCAAATCCATGCCCTCCATGCACTCTCTCATATCCTCTATTATCTCTTCCTATGTGCCCATTTAAATCCCCTCCAAGGAAAATCTTATCACTATTTGGGATTTCTCGCATTAAATCATCCATCTCCTCCCAAAATTATCTTTTCACACTTTCCTCTAGTCCTACTTCGAGAGCATATGTACTTATGATATGAATTATGTCTTCCTCTAATACTAATTTAATTGCTATAATTCTATCACTAAACCTCTTTACCCTACAATTTTCTTTTTCAAATCCTTATCTACAACTATACCCACTCCATTTCTTCTATTACTCTTTCTTGCATAGAAAAGTTATACCCATTCGTGAGCTCCTTAGCTTTATTCCCTTTTCACCTTGTCTCATGTATGCAAGTCACACTAATTCTTCTTCTTTTCATTACCTCTACCAACTCTATGCTCTTACCTGTTAAGGTTTCTATATTCCAAGTAGCAAGTCTAATTTTCCTATTCCTCCTCTTCTTTTCATGGATTAACTTCTTTAACCGCACTAACCCAAAGTCATGCGGTAGCCCTTCCACACTTTTCACTGCAGTCAGGCGACACTGCAATGCGTCGTTTAAAGCGAGGAACACTCTAGCCTTATCATGAAATATCATGTTCTCAGAATTCGTATTTAGGTTGTGACAAAGTTTTATGCTGGCTGTCACCTACTTAACGCAACCCTCCTCCTTTACCCAGGCTTGGGACCGGCAGCAAAAACTGGCGGAGTTTAAAGTTATGACATTAAAGTACCCACCAAAATTAAAAATGTCATATCAAGAATCCAAGTTTTATACTCATTAAAGACTTGGTGAAACAAAGATGCCCTTGTTGTTATCATGGAATGGAGTGCGTTATTAAAGATGTGTAATTGCTATGTTTGGTATCGGTAAATTTATTTAATCACAGATTAAAGATTTAGTTCAAGTTTTGAATGGAAGGTTTTTTAGTGTTGCACCAATCAAAGTCAATTATTTTTCAAACTTCTAAGTCCAAACTGAGTCATTTTTCAAAATAAAATATTTTTTTAAAACAAAAAATAAGGAGGTGGTCTGCGGTCAATTAGCCTAAGTGGGAGAATGTTAGCAAATGGATGTATGGTTTACTTGACCATATGCCCATGCATGAGTCTCACCTCTAAAGTCTAAAATAATTAAAGATAGGGGTGTTCATGGGCTCGCCTAGCTTGAGCCTGAATGGGGCCCAATCCTCTTTGGGCCGGGCTTGGATATGTTATTAGGGCTCGTTTAATAATTAGGCCGGGCTTGGATTAACTTATAGAAAGCCCAAGGACTAGCCCGGCCCAACCCGTGTAACAAATGCATGCAATTAATTTAATTAGTACAGATACTTACTCAAAAGGCTTAAAAGTTGATTAAAAGCTCAATTTGGCCCTGTCCAATTGATTAAATGGGTGGACTCGGGCCTGACTTTAACGGACTATGTTAGGCTTTGGCGGGGCCTGGGCCAATATTTATAAAGGCGGGCAGAGCTTGGATATGCCTTGGCCCGGCCCGGCATGGCCCATCAACACCCCTAATTAAAGACTTTTTTAGTTTGATACTTGAAAATCCTATTGAGTTTATAACTAATAGTTTGCCTCCTACTTAAATTACTAAGAAGAGAGATAATCCTTAATTTTTTAAGCGTTCCATACGAGAAGAGACTATTATATAGATCTATACATATATGAGTCTACGTGACTTACTTCACTTCAAGAGATTATTGCTTGCCTCTTTCATCACTTGCACGTTTTGAAAGAGAAGTAAATGTAAGTTGTAAACCCTACGCACTAAGGCTTGTTCTTTTTCACACACTTATGATACGATGGAGTCAAGTACGCATGTAGTTTATATTTTGTGTAATTCAAAGTTGATCCATCAAGGACGATCCTGTGATTAGGTTAAATCTAACAATAATCACCACAAATAAGCATGATGAAAGTTATGGCAACATGTCAATGGACAAAAGAGGTTATTGTCATTATGATCAAATCAGAGTAATTGAATAGAAGATTATTTAAAACTTCAGATCTGCAATATTAGGTGATATGTGTGTGTGGGATTAGCTATATGAATTTTATATTGTCATCCATGTTTATTTATATGAAACTTTGCCAAATTATCTTAGATCTTAATTTAATTATATTAAAGTATAATGGAATTTTAATCATAGATTTTCTTGAAATTCAATCCAATAATAATTAAAGGTTCAATATGAGTGGGCTTGATGCCAGATTATAGAATCAAAATACTATTAAAGGGGCTGCAGTGATGAAAGGTGGGCCAATTCGGCCCAATAGTGCTGGACTACATTTGTTGTTTCTCGTAGAAGAACATTTCCCACCTTGTGTTTATCATTGACCAAAAACTTATCTTAACAAGACATAAATGGCTTGGCTTATATGTTTTTTTATTTTAATTTCTGCAAAATGAGCACCAAAATGCTTTTTTATTTCTGCAGAATTAGTTAAACAAATGCATTATAAGGAATTCTTTGTTTGCAGTGATTTACATAAATAAATAATTCACTTGCATAATTATTATATATCATTACGTTTGTTTATGTTCATTTTTTCCATGTGATGGATTGATGAGATGTAAAAATAGCATATAAATAGAACTCATTTTTACACTAAAATTCTCACATCTCAAAGTGTGGTGCGCATAGCATTTTATTCCTTCCTGTTGTTTGGGGTGGTGGCATAGTCTAGTAGATTAGACGCCCAGACGCCCAAAAAAATGTACAACTTCAAATCTTACCAACTAGGCAACCACTTCTTTTCTAATCTAAGGGCCCTAAATTCATAATCCTTGCTTTTCATTTTCTTTACAAGGCTAAGAAACCTTAAAACGTTTAGAATCTTTGTAGATTTTGAGAATTTAAAAAGCACGTTTAATAATTTCCAATCAACCATAATGATTTCTAAATTTTGCAGAATTGAGATTATGGATTTATTTGGATGTGAGGTAGATTAGAGTAGAGTAAAATAAAAATTTTGAAATTCAAATTTCCCCCTTTCTTGTGTAAAAAAACTCAAATTTCTCTCATTCTTTAAAAAAAAATAATAAAAAACGCGACAATTAAATTACAAAAAAAATTTTTAATTTTTATACAAAAAGTTAAAAAAATCATATATCAAACAATTAAAAAGAAAAAGTCATCAAAACTCCATCATATATTATTCTTCCTTGATTTTAAGTTTACCCTATTCTACTTTATTCTACTTCACATTCAAACAAATTCTAAGTGAGTAAAAACCATGCATCAACGAGAAGTTGTCCACTGGTGACGTGGTTTTATGTAAACGCATATGGACACAATTTGAGTCACCGCTTGACGTTTTGAAATAACAAGCAGTGGGCCAAGCGGGTCCCGCACGAAGAATTAGGGGCTCAGAGATTCCCACTTGGCCGGCGACAGTGGGCCCCACTCCTGGATCTGGTGCGGAGCCTGCATTTGAGATTTGGCTTCCAAGGCACCGTGACTGTAAGCCACGTGTACCGTACGGACGATGCTACCCCTCGAATCCACGTCACTTTCAAAATGGGCTCCACAATATGAAAGGGCAGTTTCGTCATTTCATCACCCACATACCCCCACACAGTTGTTATCCGGATATAATATTCCGAAAACCCAAATCAGCAACGTGACTCACACTGCGCCACGTGCCAGACCCGGAGCCGTGGTCCGGACGGCGGACGTCAAAACCACAATATGTCTTAATTCATACTTCGCATTCAAGTCCGCCACCGTCGGCTCGATTCTCACGCGCAGTCAAGCAAGAAAGACTGGAGCCGGCATCGCTTCTCTTCGGATTTGTTTAGGGTTTGAGCTTCGAATTGAGTTTCGCTGAGGAGCAAGATCCGATTCTTAGCTATCGCGGCGAAGAAGCCTTGTGAAATTCACAGCAGAAGGTGCTCTGTCTTGTTCTTGATCTTCGTCGATTCCTGGTTTGCTTGATTTCTGCTCCTGTTCTTCGTTTTGGGTCTTTTTTTTTTTTTTCTGTTTGTTTGCTGGTTTCTTTGTATGCTTGTGGACTTGCTTGTTTGATTTGCATTCCTTGTTATGTGGGGAGTGATTAGGGTTTCTGCGCTTCATTCTTTGGTTTGTTTTGTTGATTTGTGTTATATTGTGTCTCTCAACCACGCCATTCTGTCAAGGCGTTCCAAGCGTCTCATGTTGAGCGGCAATGCCTTCCTTTTCTAGGAATGTAGCAAATGGATATGGGTTATGGCTTAATTCGTCATCCTTATAATAATACTCACCACCTCTATTATATCTCACAGCTTTAGTTTTCCTATCCAATTGATTTTTCACTGCTTCCTTGAATACGTTAAAAGCATTTGAAGGCATCGAACTTTTCATGTGATAGATAGACATAGCTGAAACATGAGAAATCATAAGTAGACTGACAATATAAAAACCGCGTATTGTGGAAGATTTGTGTATTCGAAGATTGGATGTATAGTCATCAGTCTAAAAGAAAATCAAAGGTGACCGCCTAATGATCTTAATTTCATTGTTGTGCTTTGAAATTCCTGTTTCAGAAGACACCAATTCCCATCCTCAAGGTTTTCCCCATTCTGTCATTTTTTTTTTAAAGACATTTTAGGGTTGTAGGGTTTGGTTTCCCTCTGATTTCCTTTACCTCTAATGCATCATGCAATGGAATGACAATCCATTGTTAAATCATCCGATTGTTTCACTGTTTGTCTGATAAACCCAAGCAATTCAATTTGTAATAAATCAACAAATGGTGGAATATATTTAGTTTCATCATTATCATCATCATCAAAGCCTTATCCCAACCATGTTGCGGTCGGCTACATGAATTCTGTTTCTCCATTTTATGAAAGATATTTACTTTGATGAGGTAAATAGTTTGTATTTAAGTTAGCTTAAGTTTTGCTATTTGTAAATCACTCAATTGATGTTCTTTTATGTATTTTATATTTTCAAATTTTTGGAAAATTTAATATTTTTCCTTAAATAGAGCTACTGATATGGGATGCCAAAACTGCTAAAATGGCTGAAAATATTCCTCTATAGTGACTAACTGAACCGGGGTCCAAAAGTGAATTGAAAACTTTATCAGAATTGCCAACTTAGCTTTGTTGATTGTGGACAACTCTTACGACTGTTTTCTTGCATTTCATGTATGGTCTTAGTTTGAAGGAGTATGCATATTTCTCAAGACCTGTAAGAGAAAGGATTTCATGACCATTTAGCTTCTATTTCCATTTCTGTTGTACTAACTGTTTCTATGGTGTTTCATTATTGAGGTATTTGAATGTTCCCTCAGAATTTTGTAATAGATGGAAATGTTCTTGCCAATATGCCATGCGCGTGCAGGTTGAAATTGTGGTTGTCTCTGAGGTGGAAGGGGTGAGACCTCGAGCTTTAATAAAGAAGAGAGAAAGAGAAAAAAAAAAAAAAAAAACAAGAATCCACTAGTGGCTCTTCCCAACATATGGCATCTGTCGGTGCAGCAGCTTCTTCGGCGGTTGCAAAGTCTGGTATGAATGAAATGTCTGTTGATAAATTGCCAGAGGAAATTAATGAGATGAAGATAAGGGATGAAAAGGTTATAAATTTTGGCTTTATTATTCTTTTCCCATTTAAGAAGATCACTTGTATTTTTCCTTTGAGGCATTTTATTATTTTCTTTTTTATAAAATTGCACTCATTTTTTTATTCATAGGAAATGGAAGCAACAGTTGTTGATGGGAATGGCACTGAGGCTGGGCATATAATTGTGACAACTATTGGCGGTAGAAATGGTCAGCCCAAGCAGGTAGGTCTTTCTAAAATTATTTTACTCTTATGATATAAGTGTTTTCATCCCCTTTATCTCATTTTTTGAATAACTTGTAATTGTTGAAATGAATATCATTTTTTACCAAAAAAAGGTACTGGATATAAAAATGAAGCTCTCACCTCCAAATTGGGAAACAAAACCCCATCCACCACCCCCTCCCCCCCACCCCCCACAAAATCTTTTTCCCTCCCTCCTTCCTTTCCCCCTTTTTCCTGGTAGTCTCTCTATCATTTGGTTTCCTTTCTTTGCACCTTTAAAGAGTAATCAAAAGATGCAATGGTTGTGTAAATAAACCACATTTCAATGAACTGATGAAGTACCTGGTTTGTTCCTGTCATTTTGTGTTTATATATTACAAGCTAAAATTATTTTTTACTATTATTTAATACCAGACTATAAGCTACATGGCGGAGCGTGTCGTTGGGCATGGGTCATTTGGAATTGTATTTCAGGTGATTTCTTACTTTCATGTTTGCAACATTCAGTATGCCAGGTCGACTTTTTTTTTGGGGGTTGTTGGCAGAGATGGAAGGAAATTTCTTCTTCCAAATCAATGCACATGTAATAACTGCATAGCTTCCTTGATCTTTATTCTACAGGCCAAGTGCCTAGAAACAGGAGAGACTGTCGCAATTAAGAAGGTTTTGCAAGATAAGAGGTATAAAAACCGGGAATTACAAACAATGCGCCTTCTTGATCACCCCAATGTTGTGTCTCTGAAGCACTGTTTCTTTTCTACAACGGAGAAAGATGAGCTCTATCTCAATTTAGTGCTTGAATATGTACCTGAGACAGTTTATCGTGTAGCAAAGCACTACAGCAGGGCAAATCAGCGAATGCCACTGATATATGTCAAACTATATACATATCAGGTAAGGGAAGGATATCTATTGAATTGATTATATGAGAAGATGGACATGATTAATATTGGAATATTGATGTTCTTGATATTCAGATATTAAATAGATGCTGCCATTAAATACATATCTACAGGAGCCTAGTTGCTTTGCAGAACAAAGTTATGACTTTCTCTAATTTGTTAGTTTAGTTCTTAAATTAAGTCGGTTGGCCTTGCCATTACAAATTCAGCAGGAAGCCTGCTTTCTATTGAAGTAATTGTCAGTGTAAGAAGACAAAAATAGATTTCTATCTGCCAAATGCTAGCTACAATGCATATGACATCTATTTTGTGATCTTCAAAGCTTCTCTTTTGGGCCCATCTTTCTTAAAAGCAAATGGCTGGACCTCCACTTGTCACAAGTGATGGGTCTTCCTATCACTCTGCTTGGTTGAATAAGCTGGTGGGCATTGTTAGCTCTTGGTGTTGGTTCAATTCAAATGTAGATGTTACCTAACACAGTTTAGAAGTGGGAAGCGTGAGACCCACTTTGTGCACATTTGAAGATGTGGATTCTCAGTGCAGATTTCCAGGGAATAAATTAAAACATCAAATGTGTCCAGCTATGTTTAAACATTTATGTGAATATTTTTATGTATTTCTTTTACACGTTAAAACACAATACTTTTTTCATTGTGAGCTTCTGTCAAAATATTGAGGTGTCATATTACTAGATCCCTTTCACCAATTGGGGGAAAAAAAAGAGAGAGAGAAGAAAAAATCCCTGAATGATTACAGAAAATCTAGCAACCATTGTTTGCTTGCTTCCGTGAAGTTTACTATGGCTTCTGGGATAGCATCCTTACCTCAATTTCAAGCATCCCTTTGATTACCATCTCTAGTTGGAAGTGGCCTTCTCTTCATCTGATGGCATCCCCCTCCTCCATGTGCCTTGAAATTAAACTTTGATATAAGTGCCTTAGTGAACCTGGATATGGCTGGTTTGGGTGGATTACTTTGAAAAAAACCAAAAAGGTTCTACACATGGACGGGACGGAACTTCTTCTTCTTCTTCTTCTTCTTCTATTTTTATTACTTTCTATTTTTTGATAGGGAGAGAGAAAAGAAGGGGGATGGGGGTGGAGTGTTGCGGAAATTTCCTAGTTCTACTCTCTTATCCTTTTCAGGCCAGGTGGTCACTGCTTGATTTACAATGAAAAGTTGATGGCGCTTA
Organism: Sextonia rubra; assembly: GCA_037013555.1. Classification (NCBI taxonomy): domain Eukaryota; kingdom Viridiplantae; phylum Streptophyta; class Magnoliopsida; order Laurales; family Lauraceae; genus Sextonia; species Sextonia rubra. The sequence continues at coordinate 6,509,968 of JASUAD010000007.1, read as the reverse complement.
ACAGTGGCCTTTGAGAAGCTAGTTGTCTTGTCCTGACCTTCAGCCCTGATTCCTTTTGTGTCATCTGTGGGCATTGAAACAAGCCAATTGACCCTTGCACCTTGTGGATATCTTTGAGGGGGTGGTAGTTAATCAAGGAGGGTGCATATCTCCTTTCACCATACTAAGTGTAGTACAAATGAGGAGGCCACTGGAGGGTTCATATCTCCTTTCACCATAATAAGTGTAGTACAAATGAGGAGGCCACTGGACTGGCTAGAGGTGGGTGCATATCTCCTTTCACCATAATAATCAAGGAGGGTGCATATCTCCTTTCACCATAGTAAGTGTAGTACAAATGAGGAGGCCACTGGACTGGCTAGAGGAGGAATTCTGAGACCAAAATTGGTCCTTTGACTGGCTAGAGGAGGAATTCTGAGACCAAAATTGGTCTTTTGTTTTGACTTGTCAATTATGATGCCTTGTTTTGCCCTTGCTGTTTTTTGGCCTCTCTTTGGTTGCGTATAGAGCTCTTATATTGGACACCTTTTTTGAAATCAATATAGTCACTATTTCAGGAATAAAAAAACAAAAAATCTAACTTCATGTAACCCTTGCAGATCTGTAGAGCATTGGCATATATTCATGGTGGTTTCGGCGTCTGTCACAGAGACATTAAGCCACAAAATCTATTGGTATGTGTATGATTCAGAGATTACCCCTTGTGTAATCAACTCTACTGATTGGTTGTCGATTTTGTTTTAGGTCAATCCTCACACTCACAAACTCAAGTTATGTGATTTTGGGAGTGCAAAAGTGCTGGTAGGACATCTAGTTTACATCTCTTTATACCTTTGATGCCACGTCTCTATTCCAATGTGTATTTCTTCAGTATGAAGAGTGATTTATCCTGGGTCTGTTTTTAGTTTTTAATTTTATTTTACTTCTCATGCTTCTGTGTTCCTTTTGCAGTCAATCAGCAAATCCACTTATGGTCATGATTTATTTGAATATTACTCCAATATTGGAACTAGATAATAACCTTCTTTTGATTACTCCGTGAAATTGGAAAGTTTGTTACATATTCAAGGATGAAAGATGGGAAAACTTCTCATGCTTTTTAAGAAGGTTAAAAAAATTCCTTTCTAGATATCTCAGGTTGGTCTGGATGGTCCTGCATGCACATGCATATGCTTGCCTGAAAATTTCCATAGGTATGGATTAAAGCCTAATTGGATAGAGTATTAATAAGAGGGGATTCAAGTGTGGAAGTGGCAAAACAGCCCTTCTCTCATGCTAGTGTAAATGATGGCAAAGAAAGAGCAGGGGCAAGACCCATTAAGAGTTTTTGGAAGCAGGATTAATATTAGGTTGCAACTACCTTAAAGACTGTTGCAACTAAGTTAAAGACCTTTGGTCCTCATGGAGATTGTATAAAGGAGACATCCAAATATCTTCTTTCTATTTGCTACTAGTTGCTGAATTTTAGAGATAAAACATGAGAATATTTAGAAAGTTTTATGTTAGAGAATCTTATTTGCTTTAGACTTTTATTTTAACTAGAATTGTTGCTAATTTAGAATTGGGGTATAAGTCTAGGATTGTAATCCCTCCTTAGGGATAAGTTGATATTCATAAAAGTTTCTTTCCTTGACAATTTCTCTCAGGCTGTTTCCCATGGACCCCTATCCCTAAGCTTCAGCTTGGAGAGTAATCCTTAGCTACTCTTTCCTACCAGTGCTAGGCCAGCATGTGTCTGCATCTGTGTCTCAACACTTAAAAAAAGGGATCTCTCTCTCTCTCTCTCTCTCACACACACACACAAATATTCTTGTTGTTGCTCCCTATTTTTATGCTTATGATAAGTTTTTATATTGAATGATTCGGGCTTTGCGCTCTCTCTCTCTCTTTCTCTCTCTGACACACACACACACACACCACACAAATATTCTTGTTGTTGCTCCCTATTTTAATGGTTATGATAAGTTTTTATATTGAATGATTCGGGCTTTGCGCTCTCTCTCTCTCTCTCTCTCATGATTTTAAAATGTTATTTTTAATGATTAGGTCTTCTCTCGCTTGAAGCTTCTAAATATATTTCTCCCTGACAGGTCAAAGGAGAGCCAAACATATCATACATTTGTTCTCGGTATTATCGAGCACCTGAACTTATATTTGGGGCAACAGAATACACAACGGCTATTGACTTGTGGTCTGTAGGTTGTGTTTTAGCTGAATTGCTTCTTGGGCAGGTTGGAAAATGTGCTTCCTTTTTTTTTAAAGTTGTATTGAAGCAAAATAATAATCTGTTCATTTTTCTTTCACCTTCGTCCTTCCAAAATTTGCTAGCCTCTTTTTCCAGGGGAGAGTGGTGTTGACCAGCTTGTAGAGATAATTAAGGTGAACTTTTGCCCAGGACTTACATTACTAGATGAAATACTCTTATTATTGGTCTTGTTTGCAGGATTAGATTCACTTACATATTCTTCTGTGGATGCAGGTTCTTGGTACACCTACACGAGAAGAAATAAAATGTATGAACCCGAACTACACCGAGTTTAAGTTCCCACAGATAAAGGCTCATCCATGGCACAAAGTGAGCATTCTGGATCCCCCTCCTTTTGTTATTATGCTTGCAATACTGAAGTTTCTTTGTAAATAAACGATTTTATTTTTGTTTCTTTTTCTTCTAATAATAATGTCAGATATTCCACAAGCGCATGCCTTCTGAAGCAGTAGACCTTGTCTCAAGACTTCTTCAGTACTCCCCAAATCTACGATTCACTGCTGTGAGTTTATGCTATTTCTTTTCATTTCTGTCGTTTAACTAATCTATTTCACTTTGTGTACTCACCTTAGTGCTTTTGTTTGTAACAATCAATCTAATCATTTATTGATTTCTCATATTATAATATTAAATGCAGTTAGAGACCCTTATACATCCATTTTTTGATGAACTTCGTGACCCCAACATGCATCTCCCTAATGGGCGTCCCTTGCCTCCTCTCTTCAACTTTAAACCCCAAGGTGTTTTTTATTTTTTATTTTATGTACTTAAAATATCCTTATCCTCACTCCCTACCTCCCTCTGCACTTCCCTCTAATTGCTATTTTTACATTTGCAGAGCTGAAAGGAGCATCTCCAGAACTCCTGACGAAGTTGATACCAGAGCATGCTCGAAAGCAATGCCCTGTCCTTGGTTCCTAGGTCAACATATCACCTTAACTGTAAGGTATGTGCAAGCCGTTGTGTATCATATATTCTGTGTAATTTGAAGCAATGTAGATGTCAGTACATTCTCTCTCTCTCTCTCTCTCTCTCTCTCTCTCTCTCTCTCTCTCTCTCTCTCTCCAAAAAAGTAAAATAAAAACAAAAACAGAGTGGAGTCATCTGGTTTTTATCTTGAATCTGACATGCCTAAGACATTTGTGTTCTGATTTGAGAAGTAAGGAGAAAGGCATCATTTGTGTTGGTTGTGTTCTTGTGTGATCATGCACCGGTTTTGTTAGTACAATCTGTTCCTTCTGTTTTGTCTCTCCCGAGTCTCATGTACTTCTGGCTTAATTCTCTTCTCATATCCCCTTATGTAATATTTGACTTTATTTTATCCAGTTAATGATTGTGATAAACACTGATACACATCTAGAAATGTGCGTATTGGAATAAGGTATGTGCGTGAGCATAATTACACTTGGAGACATTTGCCACATTGCAGTTACACTTTTGGACATAACTTTTACAGCATAACAAGTTTGTTTTTTTTCTAATCAAGTCAGATATAGTGATATACTGAACAGTCCATTTGTAAGCTTTTCTAATTGAAACAACTCTATTTCAAACAGTTCTATTTTTATCAGCTCTATTTCAAATAGATAAGACTTTTCAAACAAGCCCTAGGTATTGGGATGTTTATTTTTGCAGCTACCAAAACGTGGACAAATCATGGTACACCATGTATGTCTTGACTCATACAAGGCTCATTGTACCTTTGTTTATTCTAACCAATTGATAAAAATGAAAAGGTCTGGTTGTGTTCCATTGGATTGATGCTTGGTCAACCATAGTTCTCCCAAACTCAGTTAACTATGACAAGAACTCAAGAAGCATTTATATACATCAGTGTTATAGACCTGCTTAGATTGGCAGTGGAAGGCAAAGTGAAGGCAGCATTTCTTCTTGAGCTTATACTGTTTGGCACAGTTTCTTGCCATGTTATAGAAGGGAGTGAAACCCAAGATTTATGAAGATTTCACTAGGCAACACAAGTGTGGCGAAAACTTAACCATTCCATTCAAACCTGTGAACTGTATTGTAGGTGTAAAATTAACAACTCTCTCTTTCTTTTCTACTTAGTTGTGTAGGCTGTAGGGTGTAGAGTCTGTAAGTTTGTCTCTGCATCAATAGTTTTCCATATATCTGAATTGGGTACTCTGAACCTTTTCCAACAAACCTGTCGTACCCCATTTGTGAATGAACTTATCTGTTATAGAAATCGACAATATAATGCGCCCGAAGTCATACTTCCAAGATAAAAGCTTGCATTTGCATCTACTCAGAGAAGTCATAGCTCTGTATGAATGTAGTTGGTGGATTCCCATTCTGCAGCTTTTGTTCTGTTGCTCCCATCACAAGTGGTGTCATGCAGACATTCTGCTGAGGGATTCACGGTCCCATAGTCAAATCCCGTGGCACAGTTGCAGAATGTCTCCGCTGTACCATTCTCTCTCTCCAGGTTAATGTTGGCCAAGACTATGTTGCTGCAGGGGACTGTGTCACTGCATGCAAAGTTCATGGCCTTTGGAGTCTTTGAAGTCCCACTTATGTTTCTATACATGACTTGGCTTATCTTCACTGCTGATGTCTGACAAAGTAAAGAACATGATCAATTATAAGAACTAATATATCCTCATTGTCTTGGTTCCATCCAGTTCATTCTTGTGTCATTCAATCCAGACTGCCTTTTTGTGACCTAAATATTGTGGAACCATGATGTTTCTAAAACATTTGAAAATTTGAATCTTACTTTCCCCCTTTATGGCTGGCAATGGCTATGAATAATGGTCTGAGGGGGCCTATTGTATATTTGCCACAGCAGTCCCAAGGTATGCTACCCATTGATAGGGTATCCTATGTGCCAGTATAGTTTCCAATGTGCAAGCATTGTCAAATGAGATGTGAGAAGGCTGTAGAAATACAGGTTCAACCAGGTGGCTGTAGAAATCTCATACCTGGTTTTGACAAGGAGTTGTAGAATCACAGTAGAACTGGTCAATGATGATGGGATTGGCAACGTTGATCATCTCAACATTTTCAAAGCGGACTCCACGAGCATAGCCTGAACCCCCCTGCTCAAGTTAAAAAGAAGAAAAAAAAAATCCACTCAAATTTGGTTCAGTTAAGAAAACTTGGCGATCCTCCAGGCAAGTGCGCTAGTCTGGACACCATGTAAGATTTTCTTTATATGGAAAAAGAAAAGAAAATATTCTCCTGCACACAATGCATTTGGACTGTGCATCGTGCATCCCACCTCTGTAGCGGTCCAAAAGTGTTTTGTGCAGGTGAATGTTTTCCATAAAAGAAGTACCTGCCAAGGTGAATGTTTTCCATTAAATAAGTACCTGCCAAGACTTGATCCTCACTCCATTTGCAGTCTCTCTGAGAATTGCTGTATCTAAAACTATACTTGTAACTATGGCAGTCAAGTTGTCCTTCCCGAGGCTTCCAATGCTGATCAAATTTGAAAAATAGGTAAATAACTTAAAACATACAGAACTGTTTTGGTGGTTTTCTGTCAGAGTTTGTTTAGATGTGGAATCCCAGTGTCCATGGAATTCAAGTGGATTGCCACCTTTTAATGAGCACAGGATGACTTCTTAAGAAGGTGCTAGGTGAGGATTCCATGGAACCCTTTTTAGAAATCTATGGTTCAACGAAATGATCTAATCTTCGTAATACAATAGTATCTATTGATAGATTGATAAAAGAAATAATTCAAACATATACCTGATTCCATGCCCTGGGCCGCAATCGATATCCTTCATCCTGATATTTGAGGTGCCATTGGAGATGGAAATGCAATCATCTCCTGAAAATCAATTACATATTTACTTAATGTTTGGTATATCATTGAACTTTTAGGTTTCATATTCTCCTAGAATATGTAAATAATGTAACAGTATGGGCTTTGAGACCTAGCCAATGTTATGAACACAAGCTCAGACTAGGACAGGGACCTCACTGATTCTGGTAGTGGCTGAAGCTTAATTATGAGTCTGACTAGGTCCTGTCATGAGCATGCTAACTCTAGTATTGTAGCTTTATAATAAGTAAATTGTTAGGATTTTTGTATTGGCTAATTCATGGGCTGGACAAAACTTGGCTCCTTTGGCGTTGTATTTTATATTTCTTGAGATGAAGTATGGTTCGAGTTGCTAGAAGAGCTGAAGAGAAGAAAAATCAAAAAATTTGACGAGGGCTGCTCAATCGATCGCTTGTCTGCTTGATCAATTGGATTCGAGGCAAAGGGCTAATCCAATCAATTAGACCATTGCTCGATCAATCGGCTGGCACAATTTAATTCACCGACTTGCTGCGGAAATATTTCCTATTTGTGCTAGGATTAATAACTTAGGTTTTACATGAACTATCTTTTTGTGTCACGAATTGTGGGTTATAAAAATGGGTTTCCTCTTAACCCTAAGCACATATCTCATTATTCTAACTTAAGAATACTCTTTGGAGATGATCCTTCCTTCATTGAACAGAATTGCTGAAGGCTTCTAGTTCTAGAGTTGCTTTTACTTTTTGTAGGGGATTTGTTGCTTTTACTTCACCGTAGGAGATTATTGCCTCAGTGCGCGAGATCCGTTCAACTTTACGGAATTAAGGTGGTCATTAAGCAAAGAAAGCAGGGCATGTAGAGTCAAGTCATGTCGTAGATTTTTGCAAGAAGAACTACATCTTGTGGTCGAAAGACTAACTGTATAAGGTTGTGAGTATATGTTGTAACTGCTTGAAATTAATGCTCAGTTAGTCCATTGGGGCTCGTAGTTTTTTTTCTATAAGGGTTTCTACGTAAAAATCTGTATGTCTTCTACTTGTGTGGTTGATTGCTTTTTGTTTGCAAATTTTCTCTATTTTATTCCGTTGCATATTGTTTGACCTGCAATTTAGAAATCTAAGACCTTATAAAACTTTTAATTGGTATAAACGGGTTACACTAATCTGCTGTATTAGATTCTTTGAGATTTCTAGAATGAAATTCAGCCGGGAAGGCATGTCTACTAACAAGCCTCCTTATTTGGATGGAGCTAGTAATTATGTATACTGGAAGGTTAGAATGATTGGATTTCTTAGATTCATTGATAAAGATGTCTAGCGTATTGTTCTAAAAGGCTACTTCTTACCCACGGTTGTTACTGATGGAGTATCTAGTGAAAAACAGATTGAGGAGTAAACCAAAGTAGAAAAACATGCCTGTAATTGCAATAATACGATTATTAATTCATTGTACAATGGAGGATCTTCATCTAAATTTCATAGGGTCTCCAATTGTTCAATTGCAAAAGAGTCCTGGGACATCTTGTAAAGAGTTCATGAAGGGATTGAATTGGTTAAAGAGACTAAGTTGCAAAGCCTTACTACTGTCTTTGGAAACCCTTACAATGGTTGAAAATGAAAAGTTTGATGACTTTTATGCGAAGCTAAGACTTTTGAGGCAAGTTTCATTATTAATCGGAATGCTAAATCAAAAGAAATTGCCTTGAAAGCTACCAAAGAATCTATCACAGCTGTTGAAAGTGATTTAGATTCTGAGAAGATTAATCCCCAAATGACTACTCAGTTTATGACGCAATTCATGTAATTTATGAAGGGGAAGAACACTAACTTTAAAGTGCCAAAATCTTTTTGGAAGAAGTCTTCTAAAGGTCTTCAGAGTGTAAAGGTTGTGGACACGTTGCTAATGACTGAAAATAAGAAAAAGGTGTACAAAAGGGCATTAAATTTAATGTGGGATGATGATTCTTTTGAAGATGAGAAGAAGATGAAAAAGAACCCGAGGTCAAATGTCTAGCTTTAATGACAAGGTTTAACTCTGTCTTCTCTTGTCTCCTCTAAAGCTGATTCTGAAAATAAAATTAGTAATTAGAGGAAGAACCGGATTGGAAGGAAGAATATCATATTCTGTTTCACAAATCTATGAAGACGCACAATATGAATCAAAAAGTTGCAATCAGTTGGCAAGCTACAAGAGAAAAAATTGCCTCACTGAAAGCTGAATTAGCTGTGGCTCATGATAAGGTAAAACTTTTGATAATCAGAAGAATGATTTGGATAATAAGTTGACATATGTAGATTAAAAGTATGAGTTACTGATTGTTGATCATAAGAATTTTACTCAAGATATGGAAGAATTAAATAAAAAGCTTTACACTTGTCAAATTGAGAATGCCGACTTGAAAGGCAAGTTGAAGATGACAGTGTCAGAATTGAAACATCGAAAGAATTGCTTGACAAGATGATTGTTGGTTCTGCAACACTTGATGACATCTTGTGCAAATGAAAAAGGGCTAATGACAAGTGTGGTCTTGGTTATGATCAAGGTGCATCTACATCAAAGGCTAAAGGTAAAATTACTTTTGTTCAGAGTTTTGTTTTAGATTATTGTGCATCAACTATTCCACATACTGCTAGCCCAAATCATATAAGGAGAAATGAGAAGAAGAAGAATGTATCAACTTCAAAAGCTACATATACATGTCATCATTGTAGAATTAAAGGAAACATTTGGCCTAATTGCAATAAGCTGAGAACTTTACCAAAAAAATACATAATGGAGGAAGCAATTGTTTGAAACAACTGTCAAGACATAAGCCATCTGTATTAAGAAAGATTATATGTATTGGTACACACTATGCTGAAACTTTTAAATTTGTGAGTGTGGGTATCAAACTTCAAAAATCCCTGATCAAGAAGATCGAGTTCCTAACCCAAGCTGCTACGAGGATTTTATTAAGAGGAAGTCACAATTGAAGGGGAGCTACTACTTGATTCTAGTAGACACAGATGTTGTATATTGACACTATAAGTTTGTCAATTATGGACAAAAATGAGGAGAATAAGGAATTTTTGCGAAGTCTGACAGGAAGTCTAAAGATAGATAGAACTAAGTCTTTTTTTTCTTCCTTTTTTTTTTTTGTTTGTGCAATTGGTGTAGAGCTGATGGGTACAAATTTTTTTTGTAATTCTAATTTACTCAATATATTTTTTGTTTTATTTTGGGTAGATTGATTGTATATGAAATTTTGTCAATGAATTGCCAAATGAGGAGATTGTAAGGATTTTTATATTGGCTAATTCATGGGCTGGACAAAACTTAGGTCCATTGGTGTTGTTTTTTATATTTCTTGGGATAGACTATGGTTCGAGTTGCCTAAAGAGCTGAAGAGAAAAAAAATCAGGAAATCTGACGAAGGTTGCTCGATTGATCGCCTGTCTGCCCGATCGATCTGATTTGAGGCAAAGGGTTAATCCGATCGATTAGACCATTGCCCGATCAATCAGCTGGCATGATTTAACCCATTGACTTGCTATGGAAATATTTTCTATTTGTGCCAGGAATAGTAAGTCAGGCTCTCCAAGGACTATATTTTTAGGCACAAATTGTGGGTTATTAAAAGGGGTTTCCTCTCAACCCTAAACACAAATCTCATTATTTTAACTTGAGAATACTCTTTGGAGATAATCCTTTTTCTAGAACTCCCATTGAAGAGAATTGCTTAAGGCTTCTAAATCTAAAATTGTTACTTCTACTTCTTCATAAGAGATTTGTTGCTTTTACTTCATCATAAGACATCACTTTTGTGCACGAGATCCGTTCAACCTTATAAAATTAAGGTGGTCATCAAGCATGAGGAGGTAGGGCATGCAGAGTCAAGTCATGTCATGGATTCTTGGAAGAAGAACTACATCTTGTGGTCGAGGGATTACATGTGTAAGGTTGTGAGTATATCTTGTAACTACTCAAAATTAGTGCTCGATTAGTCCGTTGGGGATCGTGGTTTTTTTCCATAAGGGTTTCCACGTACAAATCTGCATGTCTTCTACTTGTGTGGTTAATTGCCTTTTGTTTTCAAGTTTTCTTTATTTTATTCTACTGTATATTATTTGACTTGTAATCTAGAAATCCGGGACCCTATAAAATTTTATAAATGTTTTCCTTAGATCAAGCAAAATTCGGAATCAAATCAGGTTTGTTTGACTTCGTCTAGGTAAGTTTGATGTCTTTGCAGAACATTAAATTTCTCTACAGCAATTTTGTTTGCATAACATGCCAGTGTTTTCTGAGCAATGTTCACATCTCTGACCAAATGGAAAACGTTTGTCATTGAATGTCCACTGGTCTTTGTCCACTCTTTATGAACCCAGATCCATGAGAGAACCTTGTGAATATTTGTACTGTACTATTGTTGCTATTATTAGTATTATTATTATTATTATTATTATTATTATTATTATATGTCTAGGTGATGCCAAGTTGTTGTTGTTGTTGTTGTTGTTGTTATTATTATTATTTTGTGTTATATTATCAGACACGTTCAAGTTATTTATTAATAATTTGATCAAGTGGGCTTCATCTGAGTTGGACTGAATCATAGGTGGAGTTTGGCAGTGTTTACGTGTTTCACATGGATTGTACCTATATGCTAATTGTCGGGGTTTGATAAACAGACACACGAGCTTTCTTTTAGGTTGTCGATTGGCTGTAGTGGAAGAAATCTGAGAGTATCTAAATAAAGTATATACTTGAGCTTTCTTTTAAGTTGTTGATTGGCTGTAGTGGAAGAAATCTGAGAGTATCTAAATAAAGTATACTTGAGTTTGTCAAAAACCTGTTCCAATTTTGCAAGTTTGGACTACCACATTAGTTGATTCACTGATATGAATGCCATCGGTGTTCGGGCTGTCAAATGGAGCCTCAATCTGGAGTTGGGAGACACGAACTGCTTCAGAGCGACTGATGGCGAAATGCATCTGCTGGCTATCCTTTAGTTTAAGGTCTCTCACTGTCACTCCTGTGCTTAAATCTAATGTTAGTGCCTGCATCGACTCATAAGTCAGTTAAACAATTAAAAAAAATGAAATTTCACATGTAAAACAATACAATGTGGGGGTTTTTGTCTTTTTTTTTTTTTTTTTTTTTTTTTGGGGGGGGTGTGTTGGGTGTGTTGTTGGGGGTTTTGTGTTGTTGTGGGGGGGTGTGTGGTGGTTAATATGCTCTCAAGGTTTCAAGACTTAACAACTTCAAGTCATGGGTCTAACTGACAAATAGCATTGGGCGCACAATTCTAGCCATCTGATTTTGTTTATTCAATTAGAACTGTGGGGCATCGTTTATACACTTGTCTTGTAGTTGCAATTTCAGGATATACACCATGGTTGGTGCATTAATTGTTTGTTCAGGACTACCCTTTTTGGTCCCAAGATATGCTTTGTAGAAGAGCAACATAGGAGTCTAGCCTAATTACATCAGGTAGATCTGTCATTTGCTTGTGTGTGTTACAAGAAAACCTTTAGAAAGCGGTGGGTCAGAAGGTAGGAGAGATGCTTACCGTGGGTGCTTGTCTGCAAGGCTGCAAAACACAGAGGAAAGAAGGGAAACAAGATGAACTGTTAGTGGAGACTCATACCAAAGCCAAGGAACTCTTTTCAAAGATAATCATTTAATAACTGGTAATGATACTTACGTTGGATTTGTTCATCTTGCAAGATGACTCCCACCATTTGATACCTGAACCCGTTATAAGACCACCTCCTTGGAAAATTACTTCATTCAACCTTGAAAAGTAAAGCCATATTCTTGCGTTCTTTGGGTCCCAGTCCTTCGGCTCACTTGGTGCTATAATCGTTCCAGCTATCTGCTCAATCAGACAAATCAATCATAGAACAATTATCCACTGCACAGACGTTCACGCCGAGCTGGGCTTGTGTCTGGTTGAAAACTATGCATGGTAACATTTTTCTCAATCTATTCATTAATTGGGTTGAAAATGAGAACACCGTTTACACTTGGATATCTCTATGGCATATTTACGTTACGAGGTATACGTGCAAGAGAAGATTTGCTTTTCTCCGCTCAGCTATTCTTCCAGGTTGGTTTTGTCTTTATTTTTTGGCGAATTCTTTTTTCCAGGCATGTGGACAACCGTTTCCTATGGAGAATAAGGAGGTCCATGGGTTTCAAAGCAAAAATGGAAACCTGTGTAAACAGTTTCGGCTGGTGTTACATGAGCCCTTGATGAACCCCCCAACTAGTCAAATGAGTTTTCACTTGGGCCTGTTCGTTTCATGTTTCATGTAATTAAAGTACTCAGGATTGTATTTTTGTAGTATTTTTGTAAGGGGTTAAAAATTTTAAGAACAAAAGGCAAATACTAAGAAATGACCATCAAATGACCTCCTCTTATTAAAAACTGAACAAAGAAAAAATGAGAGATGAATAGCCGGCCATCACCTCAGAAAAGTTAATAGGTCCTATAAACATCTCCAGCTTTTATTCTTTATTCTCTGCCTCACAACCTTTACCGTTCACTTTTTTAACAGCTCATTAGTGGTGCTTATTTCACGATGAATTCCGATGTTTTTTATACAAGCAAATCTTCGTTTTTCTTCACTTGTGATTTCTCTATATTCTGCTCCTGCATATCATTTACGAAGTCCGACGTCCCTTTAGATATAATCGGCCATCAGGGCATGACATTCAACAACTATACTTCTAAAGGATCAAGTGCATTAGTGCTGGGAGAATGATGTGAAGATGTTGGATAGGGTTTCCAGCCCAAAGTAAACTTGATCTGAATTCAAGAACGGCCAAGTTGAAGGGCTTGGCCCAACCTCAAGCTGACTCGACTTTTGTTGCAGTTGCATCCCTAGTTTACATTATATCTTTTAACTGTTCTTCATAAAAAATTTGACCTGAATTCAGGACAGGTTCAGATGTTCACCCTAAACAAATCCAAGCCCAACCCAAAAAATTGCCCAACGTCATTTCAGAATTTGGTCGAGTACGGTCAGTTGGATTTGGGTTGCACCCAGTCCCATGTATCACGCGTTGTAATAGTAGTGTAAATATTTTTTAATAATCAACAACAGAAGTATTAGTCCAAAATCATGATTAACTTGGGCCATACTTACATGAACAATGAGTTTCTCCGCACAGGGCCCTTTAAATCTAGTTGCATTTACTAAATAACTCCGTTCTTCAGGAACCAGGAAGACTGCTCTATCTGTGGAACATGCTTCGTCCCAAGCACTTCGAAAGGCCTGAAATCAACAGAAAAATACTTGATTAGAAAATTAATAAAAAGTTCGTGAAAGCTAATTGTTTGACAACACAACAGAAGCTAGTTCACTAATTAAATGGGCTTTGACCATGGCAAAACTTCTGGAAACAATAGCCGGGCCTGGTCCAACAAAATTAACAATAGACCTTTTCATTTATTAATGGCTGTGGGCATGGAACTGCCTTTGATACTGATAGCTAGTTGTGCTGGAGTTGGACAAGCTTATACCCGAACCATAGTTTTAAAACTCAAAAACAGGCAGGTCAACTTAATAGACGACCGAGTTGGATGAGTCAAATGGGTCATCTTAGTTTAAATGATTCTTGGTTAGAGTAGCGAGTTGCAAGCTACTGGACTCCATGACTTTCTTAGTCAAGTTTTCAAGTTTCTAATTTCTAGTCTAGACCAATCCTGCACATACTGATTTCGAATGCTGCTAGTGTGCAAAATCCAGTCATTTGGATAAAGAAGTTCTAATATAGAAGAGGCCTAATCAAGTGTTTTGCTTGCGCTAATTTACATATTTAAATGATTCACATGTATAATGATCATGCATGACAAACTAGGTCGACCTTTCGATTTTTCACATGTAGAACACTTGATGATATTTTATATGCAAAGACCATATTCCTTCCATGATCCAAAATATTCCTATTCATTTTAGAAATCATGAAAGCAAACTTTTTTTTTCTGTAAACATCAGAGGACCCCTATAAACATAAAATAAATATTTTCAGATTAGCACAAGATGCTCACCTGGGTATCATCAGAAATTCCATCTCCAACAGCACCAAAGCTATCCACATTCACAAGAACTCTTGCCCCACCTTCACTTGTCCACGTTGGAAAATCAAATGCTTCTTCCACCATTTCATCTCCTTCTTCCACATTCCAGCTTTCAAACTCTCCGGGCATGAGAATGTGGTTGGTGTGTTCCTGAGCTCCATGCACTGTGACCAACAAAACAAGGAGGGAGAAGAAGAGAGTTCTCTCCATAGCTTTTATGGTCTTCTATGGTTTAACAAGGGCTGTCTTCTTTGGTTTATGAAAATAAAGAGAGAAATGGGTTCTGAGATTTATAACAGTTGTGTAGTTTAGTGGTGAAAATGAAAGGGCTTGGATAAACGGGTATGTTCCTTCGCTTTGAAGAAGATGAAGGTGAGTTCTATTCCATTTTTAACTTCTTTTCTTATATGTGTATACTTTAAGTAGAAGGAAACATCCTATAGTAGTTTTATGCTTTACTCATCCCCTAAGATCCACGAAATGCACTCCAATGGGGTAGTTGTGCTGAAAAACTTGAACTGCAGTATTGGTAAGTAGTATCAACCTTAAGTGGGTCAAGAAAATTTGTGATTGGATTTTTCTAACCCACTTGGACTATTTACATTGCTTCTGTTATTTTGCATCATCAGCAATCGAAGGTGGGTGACGGCTTGGATATTTTGAAAACTTTTATTGTTATAAATGACTTATTCTGGAGGTGGCCCACTGAATGGAAGGCATGGATCTATTACCAAATAGTCAACACTATCACCATCAAAACCTTATCCTATCTATTTAGGGTTCACTTGAGTTCTACTCTTCACTCAACCTTTTTTAAAGCCATGCTACAGTAACTCCACGATCAATCATGTCTTTACTCTCTACTTCATTGGAGGCCTTTGAATGTGGGCAACTTGTAGTCCTATGTGTACATTGACAAACCATCTCAAAGACCATTATAGAACTTTCTCATTTCTCGAGCCACCCACTAGTTTACTTTTATATCCTCAAATCTAATTTTATTTTTCCTTGTAAATTTTACACATCCCTCTTTTAATAAGTTCATCTCAGTACCACATACTTCTACTTTTTCATTCTGCATTGTGAGGTATTGTTATCTAACAAAAATGCTCTTTTAATCCAAGTGGCACATGAGCATTACACAAAACTTTACTTCCTAATGGCAATTATTGGACAAAAACTTGGATCAAGCTCAACTGGCCGGGTCGAGTCAGCATAGTTGTTTATGGGTCTAGTGGGCTGTCTGACTCATTATATTTTGCCATGGGCCCATGGTGAATGACTCTTGAATAGTGGCCCCTGGTACTCATTTCATATCGGTTAAGACTCCTCTCAATTTATACTGGTGTCAGTGGGTGCACTCAAATGATGCCTCTTCAAACGGGCACACTGTATCACAACCCATAAGGCCTTCCTAAATGTTTTGCCAAAAGTTATAACGCAATGAAATCTATAACCCAGGGTCTTATTCCATTCTAGATCCATTCCATCCTCACTCTCAATTTTCTTCCTTCATTCTTAAGCCCATTACTTTTGATTCTACTGTTCTGGTGCACTAATTGTGTTTTAAGGTTGGTCTTCAGTACCGTAAACAGTAGAAGGACAAACAATGAATCCAAATCTTCTCTTAGAGGCAAACTTGTTGGTAACCAAATGCAGACACATCTAACAACGTGAGAGTGTTGTCCTAAGAACAACGTGCCTAACTACTAAGGCATCCCATCTCAACCACATAAATTTTATTATTATTTTCTAGCAACGTGAGAGTGTTGTCCTAAGAACAACGTGCCTAACTACTAAGGCATCCCATCTCAACCACATAAATTTTATTATTATTTTCTCAACACTTTGCCCACAAAGCATTAAATTAAAGAAAGAGATACCATATCCATGCAATTGGAGTGTGGCTGCTCATGGGGGTTTTCTGAGATGTGGAGTGAACTTGAGGATAAGGGGTGAGTCAAGTCAAGTTTCGCCTGATATTGATACATTCTTTGGGTGAGGTCACCCTCGAAAGTGCCAGGATCTTGTCTACCCTCGCCCATATCTGTCCAGCTGGCTGGTGGAAGGAGGAATTTCCTTGCCTCAACAAGCTAACCTTGCCGTCTAAGAGACAACATAGCTGAGTTGAGTGGGATGTTAAGAGATGGAAATGGCATGAGTAATGCTGGTGCGCATCATTCATTGGGTGTAGTGGTACGTGAATGGCATATTGAGTATAAGTGAAACAGACACCGCCAATGCGCACCACGATATGTAACTCTCAGAGAGAGAGAGAGAGAGAGAGAGAGACTTCACTTCTATAGCAGGTATTTGTGACTCGGAGGCTGAAATTAAAGATGATGTTGATTGGATGAATAAAACACTTGGCAGTTTGTCACTGCCAGAGATGATGCTGTAGACTGTAGTACAAGGCAATATAACAATTGCTATTCGTTGGGCAAAAATAGCAGGTCATTATCCTTGGAGATTACTATATTACACCGAAGAAATCTATGATTTGGGATTTGGTAGGACTTGTATTTCCTGAAAGCAGTAAAGAAAACTTCATTGGCAGAAGCAAAGATACAAGAGCTGAGATGGCATAAAATTTGCACCAAAATCATAGGGGAACCAATCAACCAGAAAGAAGACCAAAAACTATAAATGAATTGGTTTACTATTTTCATTGACCGCATTGATAATGTAACTCAAATCTCCACCAGCAACCCAACTAGTAGCTTTCTCCTGCTTGCTCTCCATCATGAAAGGACCCAAAAGATTTTTCCCTCCCATGCAGCCAAAAAAGATAAATTCGGCAATGGCAAAAGACTGGTTGGTCACTTATGGCTCCAGGCAATAACGGTCGTTCGCCTCAACCAAACTGTATCCAATCTCCCTTCTCATTTTCTTTACTTCTATCAGCGCTCTAACTTCTTCCAAGGTTTTTGAATCTCCAATTTCCTTGTAGAAGATCAAAACCTGCAAGTGTGCTGCAGGATCTTCTGCTTCCAAGTCCATCAAAGTTTCAGCTGCAATCTTTCCCACCTTTTCATTGCCATGCACTCTGCAACTCCCCAACAGAGAGCTCCACATTACTGAATCGCCTTTGAAAGGTGCGACTTCCAGCATTTGTTTCGCTTCTTCTACCAACCCTGCTCGGCCTAAGAGATTAACCATACATGAATAATGCCGCCGATCTGGGCCGATTCCATGGACATTTTTCATTGACTCAAACACTGATCGCCCTTCTTCTACCAAACCTGAATGATCACATCCCATCAACACAGACACGAATGTAATTGCATCCGGTTTCAAATCCTTCTCAATCATTGATTTGAACATCTCCAGGCCTTGTCTTCCCAATCCATTACGAGCATATCCAGCAATGATAGCTGTGTAACATATGACGTTAGGAGATGGAATTAGTTCAAAGATCTGAACGGAATGCTCGATTTGACCAGCTCTCGAATAAGAGTCAATCAGAGAACAGGAAACCACGATATTAGATTCATAACCCAATTTTATTACACAGCAATGCAGCATTTGGCACCCCATTAAACTCGCTAAGGCTGAGGATGAGAATGCTTTTAGCGTCACAGAGAAAGTTACATGATCAGGTCTCATTGCTTCATCTACCATGAGTCTGAACATACCGATTACATCATCTGGAAGGCCAAAGTGCAATAAAGATGCGATAAATGCATTGAAACACTCTACATTTCTCTCCGGAATTTCATCAAACAGAAAAAACGATTGCTGGAGCTTGTTGCACTTCCCATACATATGGATGAGCGCTGATTGAACATGGATACTGCTACAATCAAAGCCCAATTTCTTAACAAGCCCATGTATCTGCTCTCCTAACAGAAGATTCTGAGTACTGGACGACAAGTTCAAGAACCCAAGGAATGGGCGGACTGTGTACTTCATCCCCCATGATTGCATTTGACAGAAAAGCTCTAGAGCTTCCTCCAACAACCCATTGTCTGCATGGACTGAGACAATTGAATTCCACGAAATCACATCCTGAGCATGGATGGATTCGAGACATCTTTTTGCATCAATCAAGCACCCACTGGCTGAGTAAAGATCCATGAAAGCGTTGGCAATGAATATGTTGGAGGGTATCCAACCCAGCTTGATAACATGGCAATGGAGCTGTCTCCCTTGATCCAGGAAGCCTCCGTTGCTACATCCCCGTACCAAATAACTGATAGTGACATCATTTGCATCAACACCATCACATTTCATTTTTGAAAAATATTCCAGAAGTTCATCTGATCGACCCAACTCACAGAATCCACGAAGAACCAGATTCCAAGTAACTATACTTCGTTCAGACAATTCATCAAACAACCTCAAAGCAAGATGCGGATATCCAACTTGCATATAAAGATTGATGAGTGCAGACCCAACAAACAAATTCATATCATGTCCAAGGAATACAGCCCTGCAGTGAACTTGAATGCCTTCACGACTAAACCCAGCATCAGCACAAACACTCAAAACAGAAGAAAAAGTCGATGCGCTTTCTCTGATTCCTTCAGAAACCATCTCCTGAAAGAGAGAAAGTGCCTGTTTTGGAAACCCATGGCGGGCATGACCATTAATTATTGAGTTCCATGATATCACATCACGATCAGGCATTTCTTTGAACAACCAGATTGCAGAACCCAAGGACCCAGATTTTATAAATTCATTGATAGATCGGTTGTGGGCAGCAACATTCACACTAGGTGACAGTTTTAATCCTTGGAATGCAGAAGTGGAATATATGACTGTAGGTGTTGGGATGGAGTGCAAGCGTCTTGTATAGGATAATAGATTCCTCATATGCTTAGTTAACTTAGAAGAGGAAAAAAGGCTCACATGTCAATCAGACTGCAGAAAGCAATAAGAAATTAAACATAAAGAATAGAAGGCTGGATACATACCAAAATACATGTCATAGAAGGAAAACAGTAGAAAACAACCCATGAATACATTGTTTTAGGAAGAATAACATAAAATCCTCTTAGGAATATGACAAAAAATGAAAAAGAAACGGCCCTTAACCATGTGAACTTAAAAAAACGGATAAGGAAAAACAAAGACCACTATTATTAAATCAATAGAAAGATACAAAACAGTGTCATACAGTAATGACATCTTCCTCAAACAAGAACAAGAAGCCCGCAACTTCTGTGTCTATTGTATGCAAGAACGACTTACATGGTAAATGACAGCACTGAAGCTCGAAATGAGAAATGTAATTTAGGATGATCAGTAAACATATGGAAGAGCTTCCAAGAGAGATGCAACAAGCTCCATCTGTGTATCTTCATCAATCCTTGAAAAGAGTGGAACATGGACAAAGAGGGACTTGTGGCCTTTCTGTTCAGCAAACCAGAGAGAATGGTAGTAGACAAAGTTGCATACAAAACGATCAGCATCATTGGAGACATCTACATCATAGCCTTTCTTCCTCAAGAGCTTAGCAAGCATATCAACAGAGCAAGTAGTCTTCGGAAAAGGGAAAAAACAAAAAAGACAAAAGCAAAATCATTAACCTTATGAACTATACATGCTTTAGCAGCTTAAACCATTGTTATGTTTTTATGTTGGGCAAAAGGGAGGGAGGGAGGGAGGGAGGGAGATATTCTAAGTGTGTAATCAAATATGTCAATTCACTCCCCATTGAAAAATGAGATTTCTGAAGGGGTAATAAGTAATGATCCCATACAAAAAAGCAGAGAGAAAAGGAATTTAGCCTCCAATATCATTTATCTTATCCTAAATTTCTGCCAAACCTAGTGCAATGAATTAATCATATGACAACTGAAATCATCAGTTTCCTTTAGGTCATGGGAATGCTTTTTTTTTTTTTTTTTGTAACATGTCACTGTGTAGCTACAGAGCTGTTTGATAGTAAACCATGAAGCAAAAAGGCTACAATGTACAATTACCACTCTTTTTCTGGAAATTTCCCCATCCTCTGGGACAATTGGGAGACACTGCAAACAAAGAAATAAAAAATTTAAGAAGACAACCTAGAATTAGAATATCAAAAAAAAAAAAAGATGGCTTCAACTAGAATACTACTGTGATTAATAAGAAAATCAGACATCCACCTGAGGCTGCCAGCCAAGCTCATCCGGACATAGGAAAGTGGCTTCATTTACAGCTTGTCGCTCAATTGCAAACTTTGATGCCCAGCCATCAGCACCTAAGTGCAGCTGTGTGTGTGAAAGAGAGAGAAGTGAGTTATGATTGGTCCTTGCACCAATAATTAAGACTTTAACATGAATACGAAGTAAAATACAAATATGAAAATTTCTACTGTGCCTGGGCACTGGGATCGCCCACATCAGAAAACATACAGCGGGTTGATCTTTTAAAAAACAAACCCTTGGATCAGCCCCTGTGGAAGGTGACAGCACTCTAATCAAAATGAAACTCACTATTGGACGGAATCACAAAAATCACATTATTAATTGATGACATGTCATCTGGTGATGATAGAATCCCTCGATGAATATAGCACATGCCAATCCTATTGGGGATAGTTCGAACTTTAAAATAATGGAGATACCCCATAAAAATATGAAATGCAGCAACAACGTACAGATCTTATCATAAATATGGAGGATTTCCAATATATAATAAGATTCATGTATTTTTATACATTGCAATATTTTCATTCTATAAAAATAAACCTTTTTTAATTGGTATAACATTATATACTTGCAAACAAGAGAGCGAGTGAACAATAGGTTAAGATTTTGGCAAGCAAAATGGGTTGTGTAAATTAGTAAATCTACACTATGGAGAACAAGTTTAGTGGGTTAAAGGTAAAAGCATTCATTTTTTATGCGGGATCCAATGGTGCACTCCGCTGGCAAGAAAAGGAAATCAAGATGGAGGAAATTCCTTTATAATTGATGTGATTTTTCAATTTTTGCTTAAGTTAATTTAGAACACTTTGAGGCTTCACCTAGAAACTCACCTCAGGGAAACTGGGAAGGTGAAGCAGCGCAGGGGAAGAAGATTAGCCAACGGGCTAATCTCCAAGCCAAAAGGCTTATGGATAAATTGTCTAGGTGTCTCACCAAAGACAAATAACTCTCTCCACTGAGAACCAATGCCCAAAGCTTTATTCAATATGAAAGTCTATCTCTCTTGAAGAGATTACCACCTTATTTATAACTAAAACATTCTCTAAGAAAGGAAATACCTAATTCTAAACAAATAAGAAGTCCTAAATCAAATCCAACTGGACTTGCCAAATATCAAATAAACAACTAAAATAACTACTATTAATATAGTCCTACTACAAGTCTACTGTGTTTTGGGCCTGCGGGTGTAGACTTTCAGACGGGGCCCATTATGATGGCCTGCATCAGCTCTCCCCGGCTTGGAAAAACTCGACTCTGGCGAGTTGCTAGCTTGGTACTGCTCATATAAATCTGGATTGATCTTTTGAAAATCTGTAGCCGTAATCTAGGTAGCTTCAGAAAATGGTTTGCCTTTCCACTTAACAAGAAACTTGTGAAATCCTCCATTCTTGGTTGAAATGATCTGATCATCAAAAACATCTTCAATTTCGTCTGGAGGGAATTGATGAAGAGGAATGTGAAGAGCTTGTTCTTCAAAGGATTCATCATTGTGGTGCCCATGATATAATGTCAAATCTTCGACATTAAACGTGGAACTGATATTCATATCTGCAGGAAGGTCTAAAACATATGCATTGGAACTGATTTTCTTTAGAATCTTGAAAGGACCTGCACTTCGTGGATGAAGCTTCTTGTATTTACCTGCAGGAAATCGTTCGGGCTTCAAACGAACCATTACCAAATCACCTTCAGTAAACTCAACATGGCGTTTGTGAGAATCCGCGTGCCTTTTATATGCTTCATTACTTGTAGCGATTTGCCGGCGAACTTCATCATGACCATCTTTCATATGTTGGGCAAACTGTTCAGCATCCGGACTAGATCTAGAGTCAATTGGTAAAGGACTTAAATCAATAGGAAGACGTGGCGTAACACCAGTGACAACTTCAAATGGTGATTTCCCTGTTGTTCTGTTGATAGAATTATTATAGGCAAACTCTGCCATAGGTAAAATAAGATCCCATGAAGCAACATATTCTCCAATAAGGCATCGAAAAAGATTTCCTAAGCTCCGATTGACAACTTCTGGTTGGCCATCAGTTTGTGGATGATAGGCACTTGAGTATTGGAGCTTAGTGCGCATCATGTGCCATAAAGTCTTCCAGAAGAAACTCATGAACTTTGTATCTCTGTCAGATACTATTGTCTTGGGAAGGCCATGCAAATGAACAACTTCTTTAAAGAAAAGCATGGCAATCTTCTTAGCATCCGCTGTGTGAGAATAAGGAATAAAATGTGCCATTTTGGAGAAACGATCAACAACAACAAAGACAGAATCTACTTTTCGCGCTGTTTTTTGTAAGCCCAAGACAAAGTCCATACTCAAATCTTGCCAAGGTGTATGTGGAATAGGAAGAGGCTGATACAAACCTGTATTCTTCTTTTGACCTTTTGCAAGTTAGCATACTCTGCATAATTCACAAATGCGGGCAACATCTGTTTTTAAGCATGGCCAAAAGAAACGATCTTCCACAAGGGCCAATGTTTTATCACGCCCAAAATGTCCACTACATCCGCCACTATGCAACTCACGTATCATAAATTCACGGATAGATGTAGCAGGCAGACATAATTGATTTCCACGAAAGAGATATCCATCATGAAGAGAAAACTTTGGATGTTCTGAACCTTCACCATTTAGAAGGGTTGTATAAATGTGATCAAAGTCATTATCAGCTGCATATTCTCTGCGTATTTCTTCAAAGCCAGGAACATTGACGAAAATTGTCGTAAGAATGTGAGTTCGACGACTTAATGCATCTGCGACTTTATTTTCCGTGCCAAATTTATGACGCAGAACAAAAGAAAACTCCTGTAGGTATGCACTCCATTTAACACGATTGGCGCTCATTTTCTTTTGAGAATTCAAGTGTTACAAGGCTTCATGGTCAGAGTATAAGACAAATTCTTTTCCAATGAGATAATGACGCCAATAACGAAGAGCTTGAACTACTGCATAATATTTCAGATCATAAACACTGTACTTCTTACGGGAGTCATTTAATTTCTCACTGAAATAAGCAACTGGATGACCGTCTTGACTTAAGACTCCGCCAATACCTACATGGGAAGCATCACAACTAACTTCGAAGACTTTGTCAAAGTCCGGAAGTTTTAGAACTGGTGCCTCAGTCTTTTCTTCTTAATTTGCTTAAATGCTCGAGAGGCAGCATTGGTCCAAGTGAACTCTCCTTTTTTCATGCAGTCAGTTATAGGAGCCATGATTGTACTGAAATTACAAATGAATCTCCTGTAAAAGGTAGCCAAACCATGAAAGCTGCGTACCTCATGTATAGTAGTGGGAATAGGCCAGTCAAGGATTGCTTTGACTTTAGCTGGATCAGGTTCAACTCCGCGGGCCGAGACAACAAAGCCCAAAAATACGACTGTGGAATTCAAAAATGTACACTTCTTCAAATTAATGTAAAACTTTTCTTTTCGAAGTGCACGCATGACATACCTCAGATGATCGAGATGATCTTCCTTTGATTTGCTGAAGATTAAAATATCATCAAAATATACCACAACAAATTTGCCAAGAAAAGGTCGTAGAAGCTGAGTCATTACTCTCATAAAAGTGCTAGGAGCATTCGTTAGACCGAACGGCATGACTAACCATTCGTATAGTTCATCTTTGGTTTTGAATGCTGTTTTTCATTCATCTCCGGGCCGAATACGAAGTTGGTGATATCCGCTCCTGAGATCAATCTTGGAAAAAACAAAAGATCCAGACATCATATCAAGCATGTCATCCACTAGGGGAATCGGAAACCGATATTTGATGGTAATTTTATTAATCACTCGGCTATCAACACACATTCGCCAAGAACCATCTTTCTTCGGTGTTAAGAGGGCTGGAACTGCACATGGACTCATGCTTTCTCGGATATAACCCTTCTGGAGTAAATCTTCAACCTGTCTGCGCAATTCAGCATGTTCGGCAGGACTCATGCGATAAGCAGGTAAGTTAGGAAGGATAGTTCCAGGGGCTAAATCAATGGCATGCTGGATGTCCCGCATAGGAGGTAACTCATTAGGAAGCTCTGTGGGAATCAAATCTTGAAAATCATGGAGCAATGACTTGATTTCTGGTGGCGTAGAATCCTGTTGTTTATTCTCTGCTTCTTGGGTTTCTTTAGGCACAAGAGCATAAACAACTCCTTGGTCTTTGCTTTCCATTTCAAACTTCCTCATAGAGAGACCATGAGGGTTTGATGGAGTGGTAGAAACCGTCGGAGAAGATGTTAATGGCGGCAATGGAAGGAGATCCACCACTTGTCCTTTCCATTTAAAAGAATGAATGTGCCTTTTCTGATCAGTATGTACCTCTCGATCATATAACCAAGGTCGGCCAAGTAAAATGTGAGCAATATTCATAGGAATAATATCGCACCATATATCATCTTCATAGATGCCAATTTTAAAATGAACCAAGCAACGATGGGTCACAGGGATTGAATGATCATCTACCCAAGCGACCTTGTAAGGCTTTGGGTGCTTTTCAATGGGCAAATTGAGCTTAGTGATCACTTCCTGTGAAACAACATTCATAGCACTACCTCCACCAACAATTAAATTGCATAACTTACCTTTGCATCTCACGCGTGTCCTGAAGATTGAAGTACGTCGCCAATCAGCTTCTTCTTGTTCATTGGTGAGGAGAAGCCAACGTATGATAAGAACAGGACCACCTTCTTCTGCACTAGTAGCGGCATGAGGAGAAGGATCAGATTGAGCCTCTAGCTGTGGATCTGGTTGAGCTTCTGATTGGATATGGTCAGGAGGAGGCTCCATCTCAAAATGCTCATTATAGTCTTCAGCGAATAAGGATCTTCATCGCAATAATAAAGATTGCGAACTTGAGGGCATGCATTAGCAAAGTGTCCTGGTTGTCCACATTGATAACAACCATCAGTTCGTCGATCATGACGAGGAGGTCCACGATTCCGCATATCTTACTCCTGTGGCATTGTCCCCTTCTGATTTGGAGCAAAAGGACGCTGATTGGAGTGATTGTGCTGCGGTTTTGGAGGTGGACGAAAACCTGCTGGTGGAGCACGATTATATTGAGAATTATTTTGATTGGGTGGATAACCTTTATTATTCTGAAAGGCGGGGGTTCGACGAGTCGTTGACTCCCCAACTTGAGAACCAAATCGTCTCAAAGTGGAGGACCGCAATTCTAGCTCAACCCGTTTTGCCTTATTATAAATATCATCAACAGTTTCAAAATCATGCATAAGGACTTCACGTCTTATTTCTTCTCGCAAACCTGTTCTGTACCGGTTGACTAGCGTGAAATCATCATCTTGAATTTTACACCGGATAACATAATCATTGAACTTCTCTGTGTACTCATCCAGTGATAAGGTGCTTTGCTTGAAAACAAAATATTCTTGCTGAAGGAGACTTAAATAATTGGAGGGCAAGTATTTACCTTCAAGCTTTTCACGCATATCATCCCATTGGGTAATAGCAGGGCGTCCCATGACAAGATTATTGTGCTCAATGCTGTGTCACCAAATACGTGCTGACCCTTTAAGTTTGACTTTGACAAAGGCAACACGCTTTGCATCATCCATATGATACCAAGAGAAATAATCTTCGAGGGAATTGAGCCAGTCAATGAAAGCCTTTGGATTGAGACGGCCAGAGAAATCAGATATATCAATTTTGACTCGATTTGTGATATCATCAAATTTTGGTGCAGCAGGTGCGTCTGCAGGGTCTTTTTCAGTAAGAAGACGCTGAATGAAATCATGCATAGATTCTTGCGGGCCTGTTTCTGCTGGTAGGCCGGAATTTTGTTGGTTTCCAGCGCTAGAGGATGCTTCAGCCGCAGGAGGCCTCTGTGAACCGCGGGACAGTTCTTCCAATGCATGTACTCTTTCAGTCAACTCTATTAACATGGCATCTCGTTGATGATCAGAAAATCTGCCCCGATATAACTGACCGCTGCGGGTTGACATTGCTTATAGAAAGCAAAGGAAACAAAAGTTTTTTTTTTTTTTTTTTTTTTTTTTTTTTTTTTGCTGTGGGCCTGGGTGAGCAGGGCAGCTGCTGTGGGCCTGGGCTGAATCAGGCAGGCGGGTCAGATCTGGGTCAGGTCAGACCCGGACTGAAGCAAAGTGGTTGGACTGGGCCGGGTGTCGGGTCAGCAGTTTAGGCCCAACTGGTACGAATCAGGCAGGCGGGTCAGATCTGGGTCAGGTCAGACCCGGATTGAAGCAGAGTGGGTTGGACTGTGGCGGTGTCGGGTCAACAGTGTAGGCCCAACTGGTACGACCCAACTATGAAAAGATCTTCCTCTTGCTACAGTAACGACAGGAGAAAAGGAAAGATGAACTCACCTCGTCTCTTCTGATGCAGAAACGAAAGGAAAGAGAGGAGGCTCCCTTCGACGGTGATGCTGCCGGGAGTCAACGACGCGGCTGGGAGGGGTAGTCGTTGGCTGCAGCGACGGCCGACGACCGAAGGTGCTGTGCTGTTGGGTGCCTTCTTCTCCGGTGACAGGTACCACTCTCTTTCGGTCTCTCTCTTCTGTGACGTCTCTCCTTCACTGTCTTTCTCGTTTTCTTTTGCTTTGCTCCCCCTTTCGTTGGATTTTATTCTCTGGGTTTGGGGATGGTGGACAGCAATCGAGGCGGTGGATTTTGGGGCCCTGGGCTCAGGGATGGTGGCGGTGGGTTTTGGGGACCTGGGCTCGGGGAGGGTTGGTGGCGAGCTTTCCGGGGGGGTGGCGGGGTTGGATCGGGTCGGGGATGGATTGGGTTGCCGCCGGAAAAGGGAGGAGGGTGGAAATCAAGATGGTGATGATGAAGGGAAGATGGGTTCGGTGAGGGGGTGGGGATGTTTTGTAGGAGATCTGGGGGTCGGGAGTGGTTTCGGATGTTGGAGAAAAGGTTGCAACAGAAGCCGAAATAGGTTTTTTTTTTTGTTTTGTGATGGGATTCCGGTAAGGAGGTGGGTTGGGTTTCGGTGGGACAGAGGTTATGTCGAAAGGGTGCGGTTTCTATGGCAGAGGAGGGTTTGGGTTTCTGGTGGAGAGAGGGGTTGGTTTGGTGCAGGTGTTGGCCGTTTGCAAGAACGATGAAGACTGATGATGGTGGATGATGACGAACGATGACTGGTGGATACCAAACGAACGGAAAAAGGAGACAGCTACCTCGAATCAGCGATTAGACGGCGGTCCGAGCGTGGATCTTCGACTCTGATACCAATTGAAGCAGCGCAGGGGAAGAAGATTAGCCAACGGGCTAATCTCCAAGCCAAAAGGCTTATAGATAAATTGTCTAGGTGTCTCACCAAAGACAAATAACTCTCTCAACTGAGAACCAATGCCCAAAGCTTTATTCAATATGAAAGTCTATCTCTCTTGAAGAGATTACCACCTTATTTATAACTAAAACATTCTCTAAGAAAGGAAATACCTAATTCTAAACAAATAAGAAGTCCTAAATCAAATCCAACTGGACTTGCCAAATATCAAATAAACAACTAAAATAACTACTATTAATATAGTCCTACTACAAGTCTACTGTGTTTTGGGCCTGCGGGTGTAGACTTTCAGACGGGGCCCATTATGATGGCCTGCATCAAAAGGCATTCCTAAAAAAGCCCAGGGGTTCAAGTCTGAAGCTCTTAGAAGTGTTTGAGGCTTACCCCACAAGACTTCACCAGGGCAAAGCATTCAAAATACCTCAAGTCTATCTTGCATTTGATAACGTGTATTTAGTACACACCATATGTAGTGTGCACTTCCATCATGCTTCATATCTGGAGCATACAACTAAATAACACATCTTGTTTTTAATAAAAATGGAGCAGTGGCTGTAATTTTATTAAGTCAAGTCAACCTTAGCTAACTGTTTCAAAGGTTTAAATAGCAATAGTAAGATTCTTTTGCTTTTTTTCAATCTACTGTATACTTTATATTATGCATTTATTTAATAGATAAGGAGTTCTTATGAGGCGAGGCTCCACACTTTGAAGCTAATGCCTCATGCTTTAGGCAACTGGAACACTCGCCTGACAAGTCAGCATGGTAAAACATTGTTTCAAACACTTACAATATAACTCTCTCTCTCTCTCTCTCTCTCTCTCTCTCTCTTCTTTATAAATATATTGATCATAATTAACCAATGGAGAGGAGATAGTACTGGCCCAGGCAAGCTCTTCTGGGTATTTTATGCTAGACACATTCACTTGAGATCATTTTTGGAGCAATTTTGTTTTTTTGTGCTAGGAAGAAACTTGCACCATTATCAACCATGTGATCAGCACATATCTTCCACTGTGATTTGATCTTTGAGCAATCACAGTCATGTTAGATCCTCTTGAAGCTCTTGGAACATCCAAACCACGCAGCATGAATACATGGCATCTTTTGATTGCACATATGCGGGCTGTATGTGAGTCATTGCACTATTAAATAAGATCTCCCTGAAAGCATGCATATCTCCACATCTATTGTGTTCTATTATCAAAGAGGATTTGAGAAGTGCGCTTGTTCCTAAGCATCTAGTGCAGAAACCTGCATTCTTTGGGATTCTAATTCACCTCATGAGCATTTATCTTCACATACTGTGAATGAAATTTGGTAATCATTCCCATTGGCAGTTGATAGAATTCTGGTTCATTATCATCAAAGCCTTGTCCCAGCTATGTTGGGTTCAGCAGCCAACTACATGAATTCTAT
This sequence comes from Sextonia rubra, assembly GCA_037013555.1. Classification (NCBI taxonomy): domain Eukaryota; kingdom Viridiplantae; phylum Streptophyta; class Magnoliopsida; order Laurales; family Lauraceae; genus Sextonia; species Sextonia rubra. Next base: position 6,481,024 of record JASUAD010000007.1, on the reverse strand, counting down.
TTCTCCATTCAGATCTATCCTGAGTCAAAATCCAAATCCTCATATAGGTGCTAGAATTCTCATTGTTAAGCATTAATTCAGAATGAATCAAATTTGGAATTGGCGAAAGGTTTCAGACAGATTGATAAGAGTCAATCGAGGTTTCATCTGAACTTAAGTGAGAGAGAGAGAGAGAGAGAGAGAGAGAGAGAGGGAAAGCAAAGCTGCAAACACATCCAATTAATAAGGGTAGTGGGATTTGTAGACTATCCTGAAATTTTTCTAAAAAAGTTATTCAAATAAAAAAGACCAGCACAATTGTATATATAATGTTGTTTTTCCTTGATAAAGCATTTACCTTGCTCATTTTCTCTCCATGCTTGACATAGAACAGTAAAAAGAAGAGGAAGAAAGAGTAAGGTCTATACCGCTCTCCACTGGCTAGCTAGGGAGTCCAATATCACTGCGTAAGACAGAGTTAACAATCCCAGATTGCAGTTTGGTTCTTTGTTTTCTTGAATAAATCTTGTGCATTTTCTGTGCTATTGTACTCTACTTTTTCATGTACAGAACTCACACCAGTTTTAATGGAAAAAAATTTAAGTATCAACTCACCCATATTATTGCCAACATACTAAAAGATTGCTATCTAAACCATAAGAGTTAAAAATAACAACAATGTACTAAAACTAACCCATATGACTCGTTCATTGACTGAAGAATCAAATGAGGGTTCAGAGACAGCAGATTCCATGATCTGGTAAAGCTTTGGAAGTGCTCCCTCTCCAGCGGCTTCAAGAACGGTGCAGCTACCAAGAGTAATTCCGCTAGAAATTCCTCTTCTCTGGATAAGACCTTTCAGGTTGCTAACTATTGTCTCGGTCGGGTTCTCAGCGACCCCATGGAATTTCTTGAATCCAGTCACATGAACTTTAACATCCGGTTGCACTTCAGATCCCATCCGCTCGCACCAAATTTGAATCCAATTCTCAACAGCACAAAAAAGGTAGCGAAAAAAAATATAAACCACAAGCTCTTTGTGGACTGAAGCAATTGTGAGACTGAAGTAAGTCTAACACGATTTCCCTATGTATTAACATGGAAAAGTAAGAAAGGACCATGGAAACTTCATGACGAGCAAACTTTTATGAGACCTCAACGATTAACCCAGAATTATAGAAATGATGAAAAACAAAAAATCAAACATCAGCTCCCATTAAAGAGCTATCTCAATCTTGATCACAATCAAATTAGAAATAATAAAATAAAAAAAGAAACAAGTTAACTGTTCTCACATTCAATTGAGGACAAAGACATCCTCTACACTATCCCAACCCGAATTTAGAAGAAAATACTTAAACTTCAAATCGATTAAGGATTAGAATTGTAGAACGATTGTAACCTTTCAATATTTAAAAACAGTAAGATTTTTTTACATCCACTATTCCTGGTCATTTCAATTTTAACAAATACTTCTGGTCAAATTAAGCATTTGGTGGAGTTTCCAGCAATCCCACTTCCAAATAGAAAGTTTCATTTCATATCCAAATTGAAAAAAAAGTTTTCAGACACTGCACAACCCTGTTTATGCGTGTCAACTCAACTAATTTTTATTTTTTTTATTTTTTTATTGTAAAAAGAGTCAAGAAATAAAGAAAGCAACAGCAAAGAAATAATAAAGACAAACGATTTCTCATTTTTTTTTAATGACTTGACCTGCAACCACCCTGTCCCTGAAACAATGGGCACCTTTCAAATATTCTAAAGGCTCTAGTTGCACATCCCAACCAGTCACAGGATTAAAACTGCTTCAAAGATGTATCTTATCACACTTAAGTAAAGCATGCAAACACACACAAAAGAAAGAAAGAAAAAAAAAGAGTAATTCACGCATGTAAAGTACACAATACAAAGTCATCTGGTTTGGAAATCAAATGAGAAATTAGCAGAATCCACTGAAGACAAGAAAATTCCCAGTTTCAACTAAATTTTCACTTGTTTTTGCATTTCTTATTGGAGACTGTAGCTTGATTCAGAAACGTGATTGGGTGTGTTCATTTGATTCACTTTCCAGGTCACCTGATTTCCCTACCCAGTGATCATAAACATTCAGAAAGATGACTATCATCTATATTTCAAGAACAGATGCAATATGCATGTCGACTGAATCAGAAAAATCCATAGAATCAAAGCAAAAACACCTTGAGACAAGGAATTCAGCAGAGTTCGTATGAATGATCTTAAGAACATGGAAACGAAACCCTAAACCCTAATTTCAGGAGCAAGAACGAACCTTTGTAGCTTAAGGAACGAATTCTGGCTGCTCCGGCGAGTGGAGAAGATATGACCCTTCGTGACTCCGCTTTTATAAGGGCTGCAATTAGGTGTTATGAGTGCCCCTTGAAGCTCGTTTTATTACGAAAATGCCATTGCATTGGTAGGGCTGTCCTCCCTATGGGACCCATCAATCCGACCCAAAATATTTCACCATCAGCAGTCAAGTCAACTGAACCTCACTGTGGTGAAGGGTTCGGGTTGATAGTTCCAACCTGGTTAGTACATGGGTTGGTTTTGGGTTGAGTTGCTCGACGTGGCTTGACACATTGCTAACACTGCAAAGGGAGGTGCAGTTTTGGGGTTGGTGGCCTACGTTTATTTACTTAGCTGAAGCCCGGCTCACATTTGCATATTTAATGCCCACCATTGATTGACGAAGGCAAAATGGCGAATCCAAAATGGCTAATAATGTTAAAATATTATAATAGTAGTGGTCCTATGTAAGATTAGGCCTCTCAAAGGGCCAGGCTGGCCAAGGCCTGAGGTTGTGCTCATTCTACCCTCAATATATGTAGGGCCGGGCCTGAACTGCCCAAAGCCTTCGAAGGGCCTGCTCCACCTAGGCCCTTACCTTACCCTCAAGGGCAGGGCCTAGGGCTTTAAAATAAGAATTGAATTTTTAAATTATTTTAGAACCGTCGTCAATCAACAAGTGTTAATCTAACATTCACTCTTCTTTATTCGTGCATCGGACGAACAATGGTTGCAATAAAGCAAGCGCAGTGAAGTTAAAATTTTTTGTTTTTGATTAACTAATGGCAAATTAAAATTTGTTTATATAATAATATCTTCTAATGATACTTAATGCTGCTTGTAATGATATAAAATAACACATCAAATGATGCTTAATAATGCTTTTAATGATAATTAAATAATATAAAATAAAAACTTCTAATGATACTGAATAATACTTGTAATGATACTTATTTTTTATGCAAAAGGTATGGTATATGTAAACTAATTTAAACAATAATACTTGATAATTTCTTCAAAAATTAATAATTCAGTTATCTTTCAATATATCTAATAAACCATCTAATGCATCACTATCATTATATTCACTATTACTATATTCCTTGGCAAATAACCAATCCTGTGCACAAATTATGGCTTCTACTGCATTTGATTTTAAATAAGGCCTAAATGGGCTAAGTATCTTTCCTTCAATGCTAAATGCATACGGGCTTAAAATCAATTGTGGAAATAGGAATAGCTAAAATATCATGAGCCATATTTGATAAAATTGGATACTTCATTAAATTTCTTTTCCACCAATCTAATATATATATATAATAGTGTAGATTATTCTCTATGGTCTTCCAACTAATAATCTAATTTAGTTTTTCGTTGACTGCTACTTTTTCTTATTTATCTTCACCATCATCACATGATGGCATGTTACTTGTTTTAACTTCATTCTCTAAATTAGATTTATTATATAATCTCCTATAATGCTCCTAAACAAAGATTTTTAAAAAAGTTTAAAAGTCTCATTTGTACACATTCTTATATATTCATTTATATAATTTGTTAAAAATAATCAGACCAAATATATAATTATAAGAAGCAATTCAGACCATATATATAATTATATTTTCTTAAAATGAAGAAAAAAATAAGGGCTAGGCGGGTTTGAAATTATCCTAGCTCAGCTCTTAAAATTAGAGGGCCTGCAAAATTTTGTCCTCACCTACCCCCTGGGCTTTTTAAAAAAAATGAAAGCCCTCAATTTAAGAGCTTTTTAAGACAGGGCAGCCCCCTTCTCAAAGTACTAAATTAACAAGTTTAGGTAAGATGCATATATCTTTTGCTGGTATGTTATCAATCATTTGTCAAGCTTATAGTGGGTCCAACTCTTTTGTGGAGTATATGTCAAGCTTATAATGGGGCCCACTCTTTGGTGGAGTAAAATTTCGAGATGTCATATGCATGGGAGGCAATGGCAAACCCAAGATTTATATTTGGGTGAGGTGAAACTTTGTTAAACTTTGCTAGATTTTTTTCTTATTGGACGAGACTACACTATGCATATGCAAACCACATCCATCAAATAAAAAATATATATGAACCAAATAAATATGAATATTCATTAATCAAATTGTAAGCACAAAATTATGGTGTAAAATTCTAGTAAAATCTACAATTGAAATCATTTTAAAAATTATGTAAAAATTAAAGAGAGAGACAGGATGCATTCTTTGTGCTACTAGGGAGGGAAAGCTCTAGATCAATAGTTGAACCACTCCCACTATACATTTATACCATGGCAAGAGGAAATACTATACTATGATGAAGTTAGTAGTGGCACTATAGGCAAGAGGAAAAAAATAAAAAAGAGACATCACATATCAATGAAATTAGAAGGAAAAAATATATGGTATGATTCATTTATGAGGGTAACCACAAAAAGAAAAAAAAAATTATATACTGCAAGAAATTATAGAGATAATATATAAATTCATTTTGTAAATGAAAAGAAAAATATAAAATGTAAGTCTCAAAGAGAGAAAGTAGATAGAGAGCAATGTCCATCTAATGTAATGAGGGTTTCATGGGTCATTAAAGAAGGTGGGGCATTGTGATGTGGCCTGGGGTAGGATGAATTTTAAAATGAGACTTGTGACATATGGTCATAATCCCATTAAAGAAATTTCCAAAACAACCTGAGGCAACTGCACCCACATAGCAAAGTGTGCGTCCACCCCCAACAGGAGGTACATTCATTTTTCATTAAAAAGGGCTTTACTTTGAGGTCTATGCAGTGGTAGATATAGGATTTTTATTTTATTTGATTTTGTTTTTATGATGAAGAATCTGCTAGCCACTCTTACGGTTGATCATTGATAAAATTATAGATACAAAACACTACCCATTGACATTGTGTATTGGGTAAGGCTTTGTACGTTTAAAGTTCATTGCTGGACTTTTTAACCACCTAAACAATCTAAGTGTTAGTGATAATTTAAGTGTGAGTAATAGTTAGGTGTGAGAAGTAAACAATATTCTACCCATTGCTGCACATCTTTTCCCATGGGTAGTGACAAAAAAAAAAAAAAGAAAAACTATTAATTATTTTTGTAAGTAAATTTTTAGTTGAATTTCATTGAAAAAAAAGGGATAGAGAGAAAAAGAAAGATGTTCGAAACATAAAAATTTCAACTTCATGATGTAATTATTATTCAAATCTACAGTCAAACCACTCTACTTCATTATTATATATTATATTCTTATATATGAAAGAGATTGATTTCAATTAAGAAATCAGCCTCAATTTCTTCAATCTATTTTGATCATGAGAAATAAGCCAATAGGTTTTTTTGACGTCCTCTTAACAATCTTCATATCCCTCGAACACCTTGTCATGACCTAAGCTCAAGAATTCGGGTATTAGGACTAGCACCAATTAGTAACACACATACTCTCGTACAATTCACACCCAAACCCGAGTCTGAATGGAATTACACAAGGGATATTCACATGCTTACATGTGTGACGTGCTGAACGAAGCATCTGTCCAATCATTCAATACACAGAAGTCTGTCAATATCGCCTATAATTTTTCTTTTTCCATTGAACAGTTCAAAAATATCTTCACAACCATGAAACAATCCAAGTCTTAACATTTAAAAAACATAGAATTATTATAATAGTTCTACACATCACTTGCACAACCCAAACATGATATGCACATGTATGCAACTATGCCAAGGATAAAATATTTAAATAGGTCTACATAAGGAAGGTATAAGTATGATGCACAAAGAAAACAAGGATATATATAACGAGATCAAGTTATGCAAATAATAGTCTACATGAATGCAATTATATACATATGTTAAAAGTCCCAAAATACCCAAATTATACATTCCTAAGATATTAGTGTGTTGCCTCGGCATATGGGTCAGTCAGTAAATTTCTGCTATCCAATTATTAGCTTGAAGAAACTACCGTGGTCTCCTTCTCTAACTATTGGGTTTATGTCAAACCGGATTCAGGATCTGGACCTATAACACCATTAGAAAACTTCTAAATAAGACTATTCAGCAAAGTATAAACATAATTAAGGTAATACGCATTGTATCTAAAAAAATTAATGACAAGTGATCAATAGACGTCAATTCAGTGTACTAAGCATGTTGTGCAATTAAATAATCATGCTATAAAAATCAAATAATAGAAATACTTTACTATTTGACTACTACATTTGCCATATCTTCCTTCTAAGAATTTATGCATTGAGAACACTATCGACCGGGTCAAGAGACGAATGGTTCTCTCGTTCATGGAGCCCGAAAGCTCCAAAAATAGCACATTACAGTGGCAACGTTCATGCTACATCAAAGTTAATCCCGCCGGGTATCATAAGGTTGAGGCTAAGTAGAGCCAAACCATTTTGATTTAGTCATATCATTGAACTTGAGCAATCATGCAATTCATTCATTAAGTGAGAACAATACTAAACTGTATATATTCAATTCATTCATGCAAACATTCGTGCACAATTCAATGTCAATGTCAGTATCATATCAAGACTATTTCAAATAGATTCAATACGTATAATGATCATTTCAATTCAAATTAACAGTGGAAGAGTAGAAGAAATAACATTAATTCAATATGCCATGCAATGCAATTTAATATGATCAAGGTAATTTTATAAGCCAACCCCAATTCAATTTAATATGATCAAGGTAATTTTATAAGCCAACCCCAATATAGTCATCCATTGTTTCTAACCGTACATGATGATGTAGTTTAAGTTGTCTAATACACGGTTGTCTCTTTTTAGTGTTACATTATATAAAGGGTATGTCTCGAAGTCCTTTAAACCAACACCTATAGGGAAGTGCTTAACAAATAGACAACATCATATGAATAAGTCTTAGCCCTCAAGACTTTTCATGATCTTTTATTATTCCATTGGGCTGATTAATAAGGTAAAAAGATTCAGTAACTAAGGTTCTACAAAATCTCGTACAATGCCTATTTAATCCAAAGTTTCAATGGTTTTATGGCTTTACCATGGGTTACTTACAGCTTAGCCTAGTGCATCTTACGGCTTAGCTGTAACTTGCACTAGACTTAGTTGTAGGTATCCAATTTTTCCTCCGCATTTATAGTTTAACCGTATACCATTCTACGGATTAAGCATATATGTCCTACAGCTGAGCCAAGCCGTAGCATATTCTACGGTTCAGGTCTTGCTTATCTGTAGAATAAAATTCAAAATTTGTGCTTTCTGGACTATGAGCCATAGCCTTCTTATGGCTTAACCGTAAGCTTCAGTTTTCTAAAGCATATTCAACGTCTGAGGCAAAATCAATACCTTTCAACTTGGATTCTTAATAGGGTATTCCCTACCTATTGCCTTCATCATTCTTTGTTTGAATTCATACTTTCAGAAATACTGAACCTCATAATACAATAGAGTGTAGAGAAATTAAGAACAATAGGATATCATACAGTAGAGTTTAGAAAAATGAAATCGTTAGGGCTGAATGCACAGAGTTCGGTGAATTTACAAGAATCATAATATACTAACATGTATTATACCAAAAATTGCTTATATTTGCTTTATTTTTAAATTCAAATCACTTATCCTCCTCTTGGCTCAGTTTGAGAAGGAAAATCCACTATTTTTAGTCCTAAATGCCATGCATATAAGAAAGGATATAGAAATGAGTGCATGCAATAAAATAAGAGCATTTTTTACGCTGCTGATTCATAACCTGTGAAACAAAGGAAAAGGTCTTACCTTAAGATATAATTTAGAATGATGAAGGCTAGGAGTCTAAATCCTAGCTGAAATAAGATGATAGAGATGGTGGTGGTGACAAGTGAAAGCCTCCAAGTACACATGCAATAATTATACTTTTAGTTGCTGAGAAAACAATGGCCATTAGAAGGAGAGAGATGCAACAGAGAGCAGAGAGAGAGAGAGCACCAAAGTGATGAGGCTCGAATAGCTGGCTAACTTCTTCTATACAAAAAAAGTTATAGAGCTTATAAGAAAGCCCATATAGTTTATTATATTTTCAATATAAGTCACATAAGGGTCCAATTGATTCAAATGATGTCCAATGCTTTCAAGTCAGGTACGAAAGTTGACGAGCTCAACAAGACAATCATGACAGTATAAATATGATGCATGCATGACGTAAAACTAAGAATTCTAAAGTAACGAAAAAGGGTTTCATCTACCTAATTAAGGTCAATCCAATCCAACTACCTGTCCATGACTTGAACTTGACCCACTGGACTCCACAAGACGAAAATCGACTTGTTTAAAATAAAACCATATTAATTAGCTAGTAATCACAATGAGTTACTGGCCAATCAAGCTTGGGTTGGAGTGTTACACTCTTCCATATGCGTGCATAATAACTACATACAAAACGTTTCCGTTTCAATGTCATCACAGCTCCCTCAATAACTCTTGGTCTTATTCCAATAATCACATGTTGTATCTCTTTCATCTCCCCTTCATCGAAACCCTTCCTTCCTCAAACCCTTGATCTATTAAGTCCAGATGTTGTTCTAGAATTTGTGGAAGAACAAAGATACTGAAAATCTCCAAATTCTCCAAATCTACTTGAAAGAGAAAGGAGGAAACAACAGAGGAAGAAGTAGAAGGCAGAAAGAGAGATTGGGTGAAGATGGTCAACTAATAAAGAAGATTGCAGTCCCCTCATATGATAATCATCCTCAAGGGGCAGATTATTTGTCTAACATTCTCCTCCCACCCTACATGGCTTCTCGCAGTGACGCCGTCGATCACCTTAAGCGTAAGTTCTACCAATGTTACATCAAATGATAACTCCAATCCCACTTCGATTTCTTCCCTCATTTTGTTTGTTCTTCTACATTTATGATTTATTTATTTATTATTATTTTTTCGCAAAACCCTATTTTCTTTTTTATTTGATTCTTATTCCTTTTGTAATTTAATATCTATTTGGTTCCACCCACTAGATTTCTTTGCTTGATTTGGTAGTTGTTTTTATTTTATCAATTCTCGTGGAACTTGAAATAGAACCCATCAGTATTTCAAGTTCTTCTTTGGAGCCCTGTTTTTATTTTTATTTTTTGTTTTATTATTCTGATTTTTTGTGAAATTTTTTATTTGTTGGGGTTTTACTAATCATCAAGTTCTTCAATAGTTGGGAATTTTTGAAGTAGAACCCATAAGTGTTTATGGGTCTCTTGATTTTTTTTTCATTTTGGCTTATTCTTTATTTATTTATTTATGATTATCTATTTGTTTGGTTTTATGATTATTTCAATATTGTGGTTTCTCTTTGAGTGAAATTCGGGTGCAATAACTTTTTCCTTTCCCTAGGTTCTTTGTGAACTTTTCCTTGCATTTGATGGTGATTTGAATAGTGGATGAATGTTGGTTTTTGAGATTGGAATTGGTGTCTGGAGTGTTGATGGTGTTGTTCAAAATCCAGTTTAAAAACTTGGATTCTACTCAATTGTCAAGTTGCATGATCAACTAATTTCTTTTGGTTTTTGTCGTTTTGAATTATACTTTTCAAATGCATCATGGTTCAAATTGTGGAAATGATAATGTGTAAAATCTCATGATTTGAATTATACCTTATCCGAGTTTAGGATAGAATGATGACAAATGGTAATAATACTATTATGATCTTATTATTTAGATATTACATTAACAATCATTAGCAAAATGATTGGGTTTTATGACTTAAAATACTTTAGGTAACAATGAGTTCATAGTAGAAGTCATAATTTGATTTATCATTTCACAAATAATCTTCTCTTTTCCATTGGGATCACTTTTTACTGATATCTTATTACATTTAAAATTTTTCATATTAGTAAAAATTACATATTGTATGGATTTTTGTATGTTGATTAAATTCAAGGATTGGACAAAACTCTAGTTCTAGTTAAAGTTGTATTTATATTTATTTTAGACTACGAGTTTAAAGAGGTTCCAAAGTCCCAGAAGAACTGGAATGAAAGTATTTCGATTAAAAAGGTAATATCTCACAAATTGAGTGTCGAATATGGGCAACTACCTACTGTTATAAAGCTTGTTTCGAATAGATGTCCGTAGGTTCTAAGATTGCATCAGTCAGAGCTAAAACGACCAAGCCATGGCTTCAGGAAGTTTGCAAAAATTGTATTATTTAAAATTACGAAACTGTCATTGCATGAATTTCTATTTCGATTTTTAGTGGGACTTTCCTGTTTTGTGCTAATTCCTATCCTGGTTAAATTACCATTATGAGGCATGAAATTGGAGTTATAAAAAAGAGTTTTCTATTAACCTTAAGGCATACATCTCCATATTCTGAGTTGAGATTTCACATTAGAGATTCTTTGTTCTCTAGACCATTCATTGAGAAGCTGTGTTGAAGCTATTGAGTTCTAGAAAATATTACTTCTACTTTGTTGTAAAAGATCTTCTTCTCTCTTATAGAAGGTTTTTCATCTTGAGTTCCTTCAAGGCATGTTGAATCAAGTGTGAAGAAGGAGAACAGTGTATACATTAGCAAAAAGAATTTCAGTCATTTAGGTTGTGTTCAATTGGACAAGCATAGTAAATAGATCTTAGAACCTATCTTGCATAGTGCTTGATCTGAGTTTGGACCAGTGTTAGGTACATTGGTTTTTTCCCATTAGGGTTTTTTATGTAAAAATTGTGTCTCTATCTTTTGTTGTTAATTGCTTTTTAACTTAAGTTAATTATTTGTTTAACTACATATGAGAAATCTGTATTGGGACCTTAACCTGGTCGAGGTAGAATCCTTCACAGATATTATAAAATTTTATTTTTGATAAAATATATTCTAAATTTTAATTTAACTATACAAAAGTTATAACTTATTATTTTGTGGATGACTTTAAATTTTATTAGTTTTTTCAAAGAAAAATTTTTATTCAAGAAGATTTTTTCCTGCTCGAGCTCAGTACGGCCTTTGTGGCCATTGGGCCAACCAAGCAAAATACTATATTAATTCATCTCATTGCATATTTCTTGTTGAATTTAGAAGCACAACCAAGTAGTCTTGTTCACCTTTCAACTATACTAATTCTTCTCATTGCATATTTCTTGTTGAATTTAAAAATACAATCAAATAGTCTTTTTATAAGTTTGTTCTGTGTAGTATCTAAGGTGCTTTGGAATGTGGAGGTCTTGAATGTGACTATGTGGGAGTTGTTTATAGTAATTAGTTTTCTTGGTTTTTGAATTTCTCATCTCTATGTATCACTTCTTTTTTATGCAAGAACAATCAACCACTATCAATACTGTATTGAGATGACAATTCCAATATGATCACTATTTGAGATGTAGCACTCCTAAATAGAAGATATCAATTTCACGAATGTACAAAGATAGGTACATATTTATCTGTTTAGTTAGGATGTATTTTTAGTTAGGCTGTATTTCTAATTACGTTAATTCACAAGGAGTTAGCTATCATTTTGAAAATGGAAAAAAAATTAAATAAAGCAACTAGATAATGTAATTTGCTTGATATCTTAGATTTTTTCTTTTTTTGTAATGGGATTGAATGGATGTATTTTCTTCCAACACCAATAAAATGAAAAAAAATCATTTTCTCTCTGCTTCATTCATCTTGCAATACTAGCCCTTATTTTTGTTTATTTTTAAATGGTAAAGCATTTGGCTTTCAACTAGCAGTCATAGAAGCAGGACAATAGGAAACATCTCTATAAATGGGAATGACTGAAGTTGTGTGTGTGTGTGTGTGTGTGTGTATGTGTGTATATATATAATGTCTTTCATGAAACCAGTCACTGCCAATATCGATACCCCCAACCAAAATGGGGACTTATTCATGAAGCTCTGCAAAAGAGAGAGAGAGAGAGAGAGAGAGAGAGAGAGAGAAGATTGAGCTGGAGTCTTTCACCTCTGTGGATGTCATTGAAATTGAAAAATATAAAAGTGGGATATCTACTTGGAAGGAGTCAGAAACACCCAACCTATCTTCATGGGAAGGGATACAAATTTTTAGGTATATAATGTATCCATTGTCTTTCATTTTACTACTCCATATCTTTTATAGTGATTCAATATTGCTTTATGGTATCTTGAGTTGATAGTTGATGGTTTAATGTAGTAGATCTTTTAATTTATTTTACTTTATTTAAATTTTTATTTTTATTTTTTGTCTTTACGTTTGATGAGTATGATTTGCTCCTTTTTCCCTAGATTTCACTTTCTGTGTTGATATTGGGATGACTTCTATAGCCCGTGCTCAACAGAGGGGCATTTTGCTTGTTATATATGAACCAAACTGATTTCAAGTTCAATTTTGAGGCTGATTTTCGGTTTGATTTTAACCATCTCCTAGAATCTTGACTTGGTATTAATATTGCATACCATTAGCATCTCTTAGTCTCCTTTCCATTTCAATTCTTTCTATTAAAATATCTTTACTCTCTCCCCACCACTATTGATGTAAATGAAACTATTAAATCTCGTTTAATCCCTTTTCAATCTCCTCCACTTCTTAATCTTTCATTTAAATCTTTGTTTATCCTTGACTAAACAACTATCCATTTCTTCATATCCAAACAGAAATCTCTCACTCACTTCAATGTCTTCTTATTTTTCTCTTATCCAAATCCCTAAATGCCTCTCTGGAAATCTCAACTCCAAATCCTGAAAGTCAAATCTTTTGTGGAATACACTGAGGCTGATGGATTGTACTAAGTTCACCATCGTTAGCAAACTACTATCTTTTTTTTTTCAAAAATTATATTACAATTGAGGTAAGATATGTGGTATAACATTTCAATAATTTTGTCATGAACTTTATTTGAGCCTGCATCATGTTGGTTTTGTCCATCATACCCCATAAATTGATTCAGAATTCTACCCATCTCTACAATAATAATTTTTTGTGATATTTTAGTGGTGATGATTGTTAGTTTTCATAGAAATATAGAAAATGAATAATTGTTTTTTACCAATGTCTACAAAACCAAATAACTGAATAATAATTTTTTTTATGATTGTTACATACGGTAAAGTCATAGCAACTTAGGGTGTAAAATGAGTATTATTTTTATTTAAGCCATGCATCATGTTGGTTTTGTCTATCATCATCAATATCATCGTCTTCATCACATTCTCTCTTTCTATAATTCTTCTATACCAATTTCAAAGCTAGATATCATTAACTAGTGTTTCAATCTAAGTTTTATCGATAATTATTGTGGGCCTTTATTTCTTAAGCAATATATGTATTTAATTTGTTTATTTTAACAATAATATTTCATATAAGGCATTAAAGTTGATTGTATTTTTATTTTTTCATGGGCCTTTGTTGCTAGTTATTAATGATGACACTTGTTGAATAAGATTATATAAAAATATAATTTACCAAAATTTTTTTTAAGGAGTGGAGGATAAGTTATATCAAGGCTGACAAACGACAAACGCATGCACTTTCCTTCGGTTAGTATCACACATCTTTTTGTTTGCATGCAGTAAAGTAAGATATGAAATAAAATAATATTAGCTACCAAAAATCTAACTTTACACATTTGAATGGTCAAATCAAGTAGGAAAGTAAAGCTTTAACCACCAAAACATTTACTTTTACTTTAAAGATCCCCAAAACATTTGCATCATAAAAAAGACAAGTAAAACAGTTACTTCATCCATGGATTAAAATCTTGACCAATACCAGTATGTATCGATCAATACGTACCTATTTCAACTGACACAAAGTAGATATTTTGATGTGAGTTGGTCTTGGTACCATTGCATCAAAATATCACAAAAGTCTTCTAATTATTGGTTGATATCTCAAAATATCGGCCGAACCTTCTGAAACAATCATCCAACAGTACCAATGCTTAGCAATTCTATATTTTGTGTCTTTTCTCAATCTTTACTCATCTTTCCCATTCCAAACAAGTTTCAGCCACTGCCCCTCTTCCTCCATTTCACTCTAAAGACATCAAAAATCCCTTATTTTGTTGGATTTAGTCCAAAAAGTTTACCAACACGCCTTTACTAAGGTTAGTATATTCTCTTTCTTTTATTTTTTTTAATATTTGTTTAGTAAGAGTTAGAAGTTAGAAATGATGATTTCACCAATTTTCTTTATCATGGATATGTTACATTCACTTGGATTTATAGATTTTGAGTGTGGATGTATTCTTTGGTGTTTGAGAAATTGGGGCTTTTGAATTTTGTTGAAATTTAGGAGTTTTTCTTTCAAATGTTACGCAATTTTGTTTTATTAGTATGCAAATATATGAATACATTTTAGTAAATCTAGTAGTAGAATATATAGATCTGCAAGATGTAGAATTTTTTTAAGTTCATTCAGTTTTTAATAATTCAATATTAAAATATTATATTTTGGGGATTTCACCATAAATTTATTTTTGTAAGTAAGCATAAGCATTGTATACTTCATGTATAATAATTCCACATTGTTCTTTAATGTACATTTCTTAAATATTTTTAATTTATTTTTGGGTTTTCTAATAATTTATTGTTAAACTATTATATATTTGGGTTTTTACCATAAATATGGTTTTTAATTTTATATAATCATTGTATACTTCATACATACTAAATTTTCATGTTTGTTTTATCATTTATGTCAATATTTTTGGTATTTATTAAGCTTATTTTTGAATTTTTAAAACACGAAATGAGGAAAAAAAATTAATATATCGTTTAAAATGTGCTCTTTTGACAATCCAAATGTAATGGATAATTGTATTTCCTAGTTTCAATATATCTTGGACCTTGGTTCAAATCTTATAAAAATTGCACCATATATATATATTGAAACTAGATAATAATGGTGTGTGATATTGATATGACATGTTGCCACAGTGAAGAAGTGGAAAGTAAAAATAATGTTAAATGTAACTATTGTAAAATAATTAGAAATCAATAGAGGGATAGCTAGATCGAAGTAACACACTTAGCTCATAGGCAAAGCCAAGTGGTAAAATGTCCTAAAGTGCCACCTAAGGTGAAAAAAAGAAATGCAAGAGCTTTTGGATGTAGGAAAGCAAAAAAAGTTGTTAAAAAGAGAAAAAGAGATGAGGAATTTGATGCCTATAGAGAACAAGTATTTGGGTTTAGGGAAGAAGAAATTATTTCCTTAATGAGTATCCAAATATGAGGAGGGCTATGAGAGAAAGTTTCAAATCACTTGAGGAGGAAGATGAGAGGAAAAGGATGCACTATGAGGCAGCCACTAGAGGTGGCCAATATGAGGAGGATGGTTCATCTCCAAGGGCGGGGGTTTGCATACGGCATTTAGTTAGAAACAACCCTGCCTATTACAAGACATTAATGAAGGTGATCAACTCCTTACACAAGCACCTCATAGGCTAGGTGTGGTGGGTCCAATGGACCCATTTGCATTCAAAAAACCAACATCCAAGTAGCCCGGTTGCATAAATGCATTAAAGGGAAAATTTAATAAAGCAAGGGATAATTTGGTAAGAACTGCTAGAAAATTTGTTTAATTTAGACGCAATCATTCCACCAAAAAAGGCAAACTCTCTTTATTTCAAGATCATGTTAGAGGCAACAGTAGAACATGGTCCAAGTAGAAAGGCATCCACTTTTTTTAGATCGATTATCACTGTATGGAAAAGGAATGCAATTAGTTATAGCTATACATGGAGACTTTGAAAAGGTTATGAGAGAGAGGGGTTGCACACAGGGGTGGACCTAGATAGAGGAGTCTGGGGGCTGAAGCCCCCACCAAGTTTTGAAAATGTACAAAACATCCCTTATAAATTTTGAGAATTAATGTTTTTTTTACATTAAGCCCCATTCTCCTAAGATTTTTTTTTATATTAAGCCCTATAGGAAGAGTTTTCTGGGTCTGCCCGAGGCTGCACACTAATGTGAGATGAGTGAAAAACCATCACAAAATATCATCTCTTAAATTTTTTTAGTTTACTGTTATTTGAGAACAGTGATTATAATATGTGTTAATGCAACTGATTATGTTCAAGGTGAAAGACATATTAATAAGTTGTTTAATAATGTGATTAAATGAAATTGGGGGAGATTGTGTAGTTCAAATTGTTACTGATAATACTACAAACATGAAAAAAGCATGAATGATGCTTATGAAACAAAGGCCAAAGATTTTTTTGTCCCCAATGTGTAGCACATTTGATAGATTTGATGCTTGAAGAAATTACTCAAGAAAAAGTCATGTAGCAAGTAATTGACAGTATATGGGTAATCATGAACAATTATAGCATGGTATTACTGGATTTGTTACCCACTTTATATCCATCAAAACTGTTTACAAGTATAGATGAGGGCTTTTTTAACTCATAAAACCAGATGAATGGTTGAATTCAAAGTGGGATAAGAGGCCAACTCCCCAAACACAAGAAGTCTGTAAAATCATTGAATCCAATTAGATTTGGCCTCATGTGAAAGGTGTATCCAATTAGATTTTGCCTCATGTGAAAGGTGTTTTACACGTCTTTGAGCCCTTAATAAAAGTTGTTCAATTGGTCGATGGTGAGGATAAGCCAACAATAGGCTTTTTAAATGAGGCCATGGAGAGAACAAAGATGGTTATTCGAGCAAATTGTAGATTTATAAAAAAAATTATTAAGGATTATCAACAATCTATAGGAATGACAACTGCATCATGAGTTACACATTGTCAGTAAGTGGAGACTAGTTTCTTTTTTACTTTCATTGTTGTATTAAATTCTTCTTACCATATTATTGACTTAAATTCATTGATTTTATAAATTACTTCTTTAACCCACAATTTCAATATCAATCTTCGTATCAAGCTATAACTGATAAAACTCGTGTAGGGTTGAAAAACGTTATTGAAAAACTTGCAGATGACACTGATGAGACAATTTGGGCCACAAATCAAGAAAGTGAACTAAAAAGGAAACTACTGAGAGATCTTATATAATGTCTTTTTTCTTCTCCAATTTAATATATGTTGTAGTTAAAATCGAATCTATATGATCAGGTGTGATCACTAATTCAAAACGAAAACACAAGAAGACACAGAACAGGAAAGATGCATTATAACTGAAATTTCTTTCCCATTAGGAGTTTATTTAAGTGGGTTATGCCCTGATGACCTCACAATTGCAGGTTGTTTACATTTTTTTTCTTTTTGTTTTATAGGTCTCATACAACCCCGTTGCCTGGTCTTGGACGTTTGAAGTCAATAGAAAATATAAACTTACAGCATAAGGAATGGGGAGAAAGAATACAAACACTTGGAGACTCTTTTCATCTTCCTCCTTGAGTAGAGCTTGAAGACAGTACTTTGTTGTAGTGAAGTTTTGGAAGAGTGCCTTCTTCGTTGATTCACTGATGCCAATAGTTGGGTATGGTATACTTGAGAACTTAGGGATCGATCCTTCGTACAGAGCTCCATGGGTCTAGTTTCCCCAGGGAGGTAGTAGTGTTGCCTTAGAGAGAAAACGGCTAGTGGGCGAGGAAGTGGAGATTGTAGGGAGTAGAGGGCTTCCCACGTTCCGTGAGTTGTCTCCGGAGAGCTCCACGCATCATTGGTTCTTCCCATGTTTTATAACAGTTTTAGATCGTGTGGCCATGGTCAAAATTGCCACTTGGTGGCTGCTACACGTGCTTCTTCATGTTATTGAGGTCTGTAAAGCTTGCCCGGGGAGGGACGCTTCAAATGCACTTCGTGGATACTGACATTAGTGCCCGAGAGGCATTCTTCAAGTGCACACTGTTTGACCGATGCTAATGTTAGCTCATGAGGCACGATTCCTATGGTCAGCTAGGGGGATGTTGACATAAGCTTCTGAAGAAAGAGTGCCCCAATAGCTATTTGTAAGTGCGCCCCTTTCTCCCTTCCTTGAAGTTATTCATCCCTAGAGAAAAAGGGAAAATAAAAATTTGCATGCGAACAATATATATATATATACATATATATATATCATTATTCATACATAGTAGTCGATAAATATTTTTCTACTTTAATGTCATTAGATCGATGTATACAACAAAGTATGGGAAGTTTTGGCACTACACTTGTGCAAAGAGATGTCACGCAATCATATGATGGTAAGGATTGTAAAATGTAAGCTATGAATCATATTTCTATTATTCAAAAATTAAAAAAATTGATTTTTTAATTTTATTTTCTTTTATTTTTAGTTGAATGGTGGTTGAATTATGGAGAGAGTGTTCTAGCACTAAAGACAATTGCAATTAAAGTCTTTAGTTAAACTACATCGTTATCAACCTATGAAAGAAACTGAAGCGTCATTTCTTTTTATCGACACAAAACCAAAAAAATAAATTAATTATACAACAATTGAACAAACTGGTCCACATTGACTATAACCTCAAGCTCCAAAGTTAGAATCAAAGAAGAAGAGCATTTGATCATCAGTAAGATTACTTTTGTCCAATTAATTTAGACTATATTTTTTTAGTAAAAAGATGATGTATTAGGTGAGTAGCTGAAGGAGGTAGAAGAGTCATTATTAGATTATGATCCAAAGTTAACTCAGATGGTTGAGGACTTAACTAAGGAGAAGTTTGAGCCAATGAAAGTCTTGGAAAGATTAAAAGAGATACATTTGACACAACAGTAAAGGAATATAATTGATCACACTAAGGCAAGAAGAAAGGAGGTGGACGAGGAGAGTAAGTCGGGTATCTCTACATTTTCATCATCGGTGGGAATTCCTCCTGGCTCTCATAGAGATGGTATAGGGGATGGTGGTTGCTATGGATATGATGAGCTTGCAATGCATAAGACAGTGTGCATTTTCTCGGCGCTATTAACTTACATCCTCATCGTGGTTATGTAAGATATGTTTCATAGATTGAGGTGGGACTAGTAGTGGCAATGCTAGTCAATGAGTGGGGAAGGTACTTCTAGGGGTGGCCACCCCAGCCGCCTCTAGTTCTACTATGACAATTATGATACAAGTAAGGGCTAATCCAACTTGGGCCCCACAACCTGTTTTTATTTTTCATCAATTTTTTGAATTACAAGTGGGCCCCCAGCCATCTCAATCTTTTGAGGATTGCTCATTATCGTACTATCAAAGGATCTTTGTTCTTTAACAAGAACATCAATAAGGCTATAGATATGGGAGTGTAGCTAAGGAGTTTGTATCATTTTACTATAATCCATACCGAAGAAATTATGATGATGATGACATTGAGTTGTGGGGTTACTTCACTTAAAACTAAGTTGTGCATTGATCCATTCAGCCTCTCCCCTCATTTCATGTAAACCTTAAAATCTGAATGTCCAATTACTTTGTGATTTATTTTACTACATATGTTATCTTGATGCTCATGTTGTTGAATTTCACAACTTGCTTGATAATTAAGTGATGATGATGATTGACGACTTATGAATGATGATGTGAGTATATGATCGTGATTTCCAAGTGTTGAACCGCGATGTAATAATAAAATTTGGTGAGATAAAGTCAATCCATATGAAGTAATGTGTTTAAAGCCTTTTCAACTTGTATCTGTCCTAAATAAAATCTAAAACTAGCCTAAATTGAAAACTAAAAATTACCTCAATTCCTACTTTCAAAATTAAATTAATTACAAACCAATTAAAAAAGAAAAACTTCCTAAAATTAAAAATTCTAAAACTAAAACTTCCTTAAAAAAAAGTAAGTTGCTGCAAAATAAAAAACAGTTTAGAACTTCCAATAATGAAGTTTACTAAAATAAAACTAAATAAAAAACATAAACTTAAAAATGCAAAGTTGGAAATTTTCCTAATGTCAAGCAATTTCTAAAATGAAATACTGCATATAACCTAGACAATGTAACTTCCTAATTTAAGAATGCATTAAATCTACATGCATGATAAACTTTCCTAAAAGATGAATCAAACCTGAAACTACACATGCATCGACTAATATTTACTGCTGAATTTTGTGACCCTAACATGTATGAAATAATTGTGAGAAAAACTACATGAAACAGTTTGTAAATATAAACACTACATGCATAAGTATGTGTGACATGCAAGAACACGTCAGAAATCAGATTTCTAGGGACTGAATCAGCTCAGTTTCAGACTTGAAACTGATTCAATCAACGTGCAGAAAATCAAGTGAACTACTTTAAAATTGTCCTTCATTGCATCACAGAGTTTGGCCACTCTGTGCTTAAGATAGAACCTGGTTTCAGTTATGGAGAGGCTATATGTGCACCACCTTTGACTCTTTATACATAGCTGAAAAAAAAAATCAAAACTTTCCAAAAAGCCCCCACCTCGTCTTTCCCTACAAACCTTCACTCTCCCTCTCTCTCTCCCTCCCTCTTTCCTCCCTTCCCCCTTTCTCCCCCTCCCGGCAGCAAGGAGACCATTTAACATTGTAGAAATGAGGGAGAGGGAAACGTCCACATAAGATGTTGTGAGATTAGTTGTGAGATGAGGAGTATGGCTATCCTTATTGATAGTGATAAGTTCCACATTAACAAGATATTATACTGTGGGCCGTTTCAATGCCAAAATATATCACCATGTGTGGAATTCAAGGGTTGTTTAGTCATTAACTAATTTTGATTTCAGACATTATTAATCATGGTTTTGACTTAAAGTGTTTGATCATTTACTAAAACTGGTATAAAGATGTTATTTAAAACTCTCCATTTTTTTTAACATCGTTGAATTTCAAGTTTCTGTTGTCTTTTTTTATCGAAATTTGTATAGTCTTGAATGTCTTTGAAGTGGTCACTGACCTCTATCGATCCAAGCAAAACCCAGAAGCAAGCAAGCGTTGTGCTGACCGGACCCAGTCAAAGCATCAAGTCTGAACAAAAAAAAAAAAGTTGGCATCTACTACCTATATGTATTTTCCTTCCACCAAAATCAAATTTCGAAGTAGAGGATTGGCTTGGTTTGGTGGATAGCTCACCCATTCCTCTAATACTTACGAGGGATTGATCCTTGTGGGTGCTCTGTTATTTCCACTCTTGATCATTGGGCCAACTCGAAAAAAAAAATCAAATTTCATATATACACAATTAAAGAGACAATGTACATAAATAAATAGAAACGGAGGAGGAGGTTTGTACAAAGCTAATCAACACCGGCTATTTATCCAAGTGCTTTTGGCCACCCCAGGTGAAGGAGGAGTAAACAAAGAGAGCTAATTAATAGAATTAAACTAAGCAACAGGTACTCTTGAAGGCTACCTTTCTTGAATGTTTGAATTCCATGCTTCTTAGGGGCTGTTTATTAATTTCACATGTGATGTAAAAACGCTTTACATATGTAAATGACTGAGTCATTTACATATACAAATGACTCCCATGTGAAAAGTAATTCGCTATATATTATTTTCACATCTCTTTAATGTGAATCTAGTCATACCAAATGGTTAACATGTTTTTCAAAGTTTTTCACCAATTTTGCAGAATCCACATTGAATTAAGTGATGAGATTTTTTCTAGTACTGTTGTTGGCCTTTTTAAAGAGGATCAACAGTTTGGATTGGACAAAAAGAGGTCTATAGAAATTAGAATTGAAGATCAAATAATCTAAGTTTTTTTGTAAATATGTCACAAGCAACAAATCATCAACGGTTGAAATTTAAGCCACTAATTGTTGAAGGCATTTTGAAGAGTTTTCATGGTTCACATCTTTCATTAGAGACTCAGATGATCTGAAAATTTGAAAAAAATGGACTGTATTTTCAACTCATAGAATGCACAACAGATATGGTGCATGCATCCAATGGTTTATATGTATTTTGAATATATCTCAAGATCTATGTTGAATCAACATATGAAATTTAGCTTGGTAGTAGAAAATGGCCTTTTGAAACAAATGAACGGTTCGGATCGTGGAAAGGTGGCCCACAAAATTCCTGAAATGGAGATTAACGGCCAGAACTTTTTCATTAATATCTCATGATTTATAATGATCCAATGGCTGAAAATTTGTATGATATCCGTGTTCGCCATTGCTAACATATTGCATGGTTCGAATCATGATTTGGGGGTCCACAAAATTTTAAAAAAAAAGCATGATGGGCATGAATGGCAAAGGAGGGTGTCAAACTGAAAGGGCCTCTTTATACACATTTTACATATCAAAACCACATCAAATTTACACACTAGGTGTAAAACTTGTAGACGAATATAAATGATGTGGAATCATTACACATGTGGGATGCTTACATATATCAGTAGGGTGAAACAAACGACCCTTACTTTTTATATAGCTAAGGTTGTAAATGGGTCCCCCATTCTCCAATTACCTGAAGGTTCCAACCAATTATAACCGGGTTTGGGTCCTTATTTAGGAATCGATAAGTAAATGGATCTGGGTCTGAATCCTATTTTTAGACTCATGATCTAACGCTTCATGGTCTGATTCCACCTTGGTTCCGACCCATGGACCTGAGACTTGACATATTAACCTAATTTTTCAAATTTTTTTCCTAAGGTTAACGTTTTTCCTAAAGCATTCTCTACACAGAATCGGACCCGAACTCAGACCCGAACCTACCCCATACATGGTTCCGGTTCCGAGTCTCTCCACTCCTTAATGGTTCTGGTTCCATATCTAAGAAACTGTTACTAATGGTTCTGGTTCCGGGTCCACTATGGACTTGGACCAGAACCGACCCATTTAGAACCCTATATATGGTAGTTAGTTTTTAAGGAGTTCGAAGGTCGCTTGCTTTGAATTGGGTTATTTTCCATTAGTAGGATAGTTACATGTGAATGAAGGTGGCAAGACAACGGGTTTTTTGAGACACCCATTTGGAGGGGAAGCCCAAGATGAAACTTCTATTCTATTTGTCATTTTTCTTGGGGTTAGACTTTCCTATGTATGTCTTCAATTACAAAAGATAATGCAAATCACTTGCTGGTTGCTAATCCAAATTACTCAGATTAAAGGCCCCATATGGATGGTTTAAAAACAAATATATGCTCATATGGATCACCATCACAATTGTTGTCGCTCTCGACATATTTGAGGGTCGTTGTGCTTAAATGTGAATTTTTGGTTTTTGAGCACAGAACTAAAAGACATGAAATAAGGGAAGACAAGGGAGAAATGAGGAGACAAGAAATGCATGCCACATGAGGAGACATGATGTGTATATTTCCATGGAATGAGAGTGGCCAACCAAAACTTTTTCTGTTAATGTTGGTGCCATGTCTCGAATCTTCAACCTGATGGTGTAATCCATTGGCTTAAACCATCCTAACCAGATAGAGATTGGTCCAAACAAAAACTTATTAAGTTATATTTCTTACCATTTCTATAGAAAGAGGAAATTGCCATATCAGTAAATCTCTGGAAATGAATTCCATAGAAAAAGAGTTTTACAGAAGAACAAAAGTTGGTGTTTAGTGCAAAATATTTTTTCTTAGTAAATTGGAGATAATGTTGCTTGGTGCTGTTGCAGAATATTTGGTGAAAACCATAAAAAGAGGGGGCGAGAGGGTGGGTAAAGGGTACAAAGAAAGGTACAGAGTCTGAAAATAGGAAGAGAGGAGAGGAGTATAGTAGTAGATAAAGAGGGAAGAGCCTGAATATGGAATTGTAACCCACACTGAAATGGAAAAAGGGTAACTATTTCCACTGAAATAGAAGTCCAATAGTCCTCCAGAGGAATTCTGTTTCCAATATTCTTAAGAAAAAGTTTAACGTGGTGAAAAAGTGGTTTTGAAGAATTATGCTGCACCAAACGCATTAAAAATTATTTCTCCAAAGAAAACCATCTCTTTTTTTGCAGAAAAGTGTTACACAAGCATGCCCTACAAACCATTTTCGTAAAAAGAGGAAATTGCCAAATCAGCAATTTCCATGATAAATGGATAACTCAGAAATGGAGCTCTGCGGAAGTGCAAAATTCATGTTTAGTGCAATTTGTTTTTCCTTGATGAAGTTGTGTAAATGTTGTTTGGTGTAGATGTGGATTTGTTATTAAAAAGTAGGGTTGTACTTTGTAGATGAGGAAATGAAATAAGAAATGATATTATAAAGGAGGGCAAGTTTTCTGCATAAGTAGAATTCCAATGCAATTCACACCCCCCCCCCCCCCCCCTAAAAGCTCTATTTCCAACTTTACTAAGGAAAATGCCGACATAACAAAAAAGTAGTTCTATGAAAATGTGTTACACCAAATGGATGAAAAATGATTTTTTTTCTAGATAACTATCAACTTTTATGTGGCAAATCATTGCACAAAACATGCCATAAAATGATATATATTTCCATGGAAATGAAAGTGGCCAAACAAAACTTACAAGTTCTATTTCTTTACCTGTTCTTGTTGTTATTATATATATATATATATATTCTTAAGAATGCCCCATTTAAAAAAGGATATTTTTGCCCTTTTTCTATCCTCCAATGAGGGACAAGTCATGTGTTGACTTCTTCTTCTTTTTAAAATTAACATTAATTGCTTTTCCACATTCTTAATCTTTTCGTCATAATAAAAAGGGGTGTTTTTACTTTTAAAAATACTTATGCGCTATCTAGCGCTCCTCGTATATATATATGTGTCTGTATATAAAAGAAATTAAATATCATATTTAGTTCATAAGGTAATATTGTTGAGTCTTAGAATGTTTTTTATCATACTAATCTGCATTTGATTTTTTTTTTTTTCCGTTTTGGGTAAAGGAAAAAAAATCTAAGTGATTGAGGTTAGCCAATTGTTTAGTCATAAACAGTCGGTCCATAATAGTAGTCCACACTACCACTTTGGACAAGAGGGATTTGCAAGGATTGACCACCACCTGTACACGGAGTGCCAACTGGCACGATTTCGAACTTGACCCTCCTTGTTATTTCATGGATCAGAAGTTAGATTTAGGATTCGGACCCGGTTGTAAGTGGGAACTAAAATTCCGTTTCAACCTATATAAAGCAAAGTAAATGTGGTATCTTAATACCATCATTCTAAAACATATTTAATAGTACATATTAGTCAGAAAAACTTAATAGGAATTGGGCCCACCATAACATTGGTGACATAAAACATATGACTAAAATACCATAAAACCTTATTTGTTAAATTATGACCAATCTAATAGTAGATCATATCCTTCTAAAGTAAAACTCAAGCATAGTTTATACGGGGGTGTGTGTGTGGTGGGGAGACTTTATTTGAGAAGTTTAGATTATGAATAGGTTAGCCCTATTGTGGAACCAATAATTTTTTCATGAGTTCAGACCTCAAAGGATCAACTTTATGAAAATGGTATTATGTGGATTTGGATTTTTTTTTCTTTAGTGAATACTTGTACACATTTTTATAGCAGAGCTACAATCAAAATTGATTTTTCCTATGCCTATAACATGCATACTAAGTGCATGTTTGGCAAGTCTAAAATTTCCCCTCTTATTGTCTAAATGTCTAAAATTTATAGAGTTAACAAAATAGAGGCGTTTGGCATGCATTTTTAGCTCTATTTAATTTAGACAATAAGAGGTAAAAGCTCTATTTTGAAGAGGAGGGGCTGTGATGCATTTCCAAATCAGAGGGAAAAAAAAAGAGGTGCCCAGCTACAGTATTTTGAGGGATCACGCCCAGTACGGTTTTTTCGATTTTTCTCGAAATCCGAGCCCCTAAATCTACATCCAAACCGTTGAAAATGTTCACATGATCAATTACGGCCACCCATCCAAATTTCAGCCGTTAATTCATCTGGAATCTCGAGATATGTGCAAGAAAGCGTGAGCCATTGGATACTAGTTTTTGAATTTTGTGGGGCCCAAACACAAGATCCAAACCATTGGAAATGTTGGGAAGACTAAAAACGGCTATAGGGTCAATTTTCAAGGATTGATTCCTTGTGGATCTCAAGATATTTGTAAAAAACTTTCAACCATTGAATTTAATATGCTGAATTTGTACTAGTCCATAGGCAGCCCCTTTTTTTATTTTTTATTATTATTTCTGGGACAGTAAATAACAATCCAAACCATTGAAAATGTGTAGAAGGTCAATGACCATTATGAGACCAAATTTCAGCCGTTGGATCATCACCAAACTTGAGATATTTATGTAAAAACGTGAATTATTAAATATTTTTTTTTAAAAATTGGGGGCCTCAAACACAAAATCCAAACCGTTAGATCTCTTTGGGAGGCCAAACGTGGTTATGAAGTAAAATTTCAAGGCTTAATACCTACTAGATCTCAATATATTTGTGAAAAATTTTCAACTATTGATTTAAAATGGTCTATTTAAAATAGATGCTTTCATTGCCAAACACATATTTTAAATCTAGCATCTTTTTTTTATAGCTCTTTTTTTAATAGCTCTATTTTAGATGGTCTATAAAAATAAGACTAGACCTACCAAACAAGCCCTAAATTTCATTGTTCCTCAATGCCAATGCACTACTTTAGTGTAGGTGTATTAGGAAGCTTTCCAAATACTACTTCAATTAAAGAGTTGTATAATTGTAAGAGCTATATCATTTTGTGGTTCGATCTGTTGTTTATTTTTTTTTAATAATTTTGATCAAAATTGCAAATAACCAATTTAAAGGTGGGCCCCACTTCAATTCAATGTGCTAAGGTACATAAGAGAAGCTGCTGCTATTAGAGATGCAAGAAACACAAGGCGATATTATGTAAGCAATAGAAAGGTATTGCCCATTTATATATATATAATAAAAAAATGTTGGGGAGAGAAAAATAATGGGGCACATCACACGTGTTGTTATTAGTATTATTTTTATTTAGTAAGGGAAGGGAAAAGGTTAAGAAGGCTACTTCACTAGAAAAGGGTAAATATGGAAAAAAATGTATTTATTGTGTCCCCAAATTTTTAGGAAGAGATGAAGCCACTTTTGAAAATCCAAAATACGTGGATACTTGCTACTAAATATATATCAATGCTATGGCATATATTACGATGTACCAAAGCCCAACTTATATTTTTAGGCCAGAGACATGGCACACATGGAGGATCGTTGAATTACAAAATGTTATTTAAAGAGAAAATTAGACAGAAATCTCTCCCATGACACAAATCAAAGGTGCAGTCCACAAACATTTCCTCTAAGACCTGTAGTTCCTACCACCTAGACTTATTGCAAGTAAAGATTCCTAATTGGCTAGTTCATCTTTTTTCATGACTTATTTTTCCTTCAACAACTACTTTTATATTTTGAATTTTAAATCTTTGAAATTCCATAACTTTTATTTATGAAATTAGTTTTAAAAAAATCTAGTATATTTGGAACCTACTCATCGTAACCTTTCAAACAACACCAATGTTACACACGAAATTCCAAAATATATATATATATATATATCAAAATAAATCTGAATTTTACCTCAAAACAAAACTAAATAGTTTTTGGCAAAAAAAGTTTGAAACAGTTAAACCAATCTAATTATCTTATTTTTTCAGTGAAATTTGGCTAATTTAGGATTTAGGATATAGTCTTTCATATCCTAGAATTTCATATCAAAACAATTTTGGAAAGTGAGTGAATCAGTGGTTTAAACATACTGAATTTTACCCCAAAATAAAACTAAACAATTCTTAGCAAAAAATTTGAAATGGGTAAATCAGTCTAATCACCTTATTTTTTTAGTAAAATTTGAAGAGTTTAAAGTTTAGCATATAGTCTTTTATATCCCAGAATTTCATGTTGCACCAACTTCAAAAAGTGGGTAAAATAGAAGCTTAATCATGGACCATCAGTCAGACTATGCGCATAAATTCTGCATAAAAATTTATATAAATTCAGCTCAAACTCAGATAAATTCAATTGAAACTCAGACAAATTCTAACTCTGATAAATTCAGATCAAACTTAAATAAATTTTGATCAAACTCAAATAAATTTATATAGGGAGGGTGTTTTGCACTTTTTAAATATTTAAATTTAAAAAATAACCTCTACCTCTATGACAAAAGATTGCGACCTCTCATCATTAAAGAAAATGTTGAAGGATCTCCCACCTGTTTAAAACTCTCCATTTTTTTTTTAAACTGTTGAATTTCAAAGTTTCCGTTGTGCCTTCTTATTGAAACTTGAATCGTCTTGAATGTCTCTGAAGTGGTCACCGACCTCTATCGATCCAGGCAAAACCGAGGAGCACGTGTTCTGCTGGCTGGACCGAGTCAAAGCATCAAGTGCAAACAAAAAGAAAAGTCAGCATCTAGTACTACCTATATGTATTTTCTTTCCACCAAAGTCAATTCTCATGGGAACCAGAAGGTTAGCCCAGTGAATCGGCCGCCCATTCTCACAAGCCCTACGAGGGATTGATCTTTGTGAGTACTTTGTTATTTTTACTCTTGTACATTGGGCCAACTTAGAAAATAAAATGAAATAAAATCGCATATATACACAATTAAAGAGACAATGTATGTAAATAAATAGAAATGCATGTATGAGGTATCTTTTTATTTGTGTGGATTTTCTTTCTACTTGTGTGAACTCCTTTTAGATGAGTGAATTGTCTTTTGGTGTCTAAGGGATATCGATTAGCCTCTCATCGGTGGGTAAAAAACAAAATTCCTCGTAAAATATTTCTCTTTTAGGATATGTTTGTGTAATTATTTTTCTGAGGAAAAAGAAATGGTTTTTTTTTAAAAATTTATTTTTAATGTGTTTGGTGTATCACAAATTTTTGGAACCACTTTTTTGCTAATCACTGCCACGTCAGATTTTTCTTTGAGAAAATTGGAAATGAAATTTCCATCGGAGAGCATCAATTTTCATTTCTACAAAAAAGTTAACACCACTTTATAATTTAATTTCCTAATTTATTTTCACCCCAAATCAAAAAATTAATTTTCCATAACAAATCCATAGTCGCACGAAATCGCTGTCACCGTACACCAAGTGTGAGAGAAGATCCGGATTACTTTTAACGCTAGGAAAACATCTCTGTTTTCTGAACATTTATAAAAATGAGTCGTGACCAATGACAACTCCTTCAACTATGGCGCTATGCAGCAGCAGCACCTAGTTTGGTGCTCCCGCAAGAAGGATTTCATGGTTCACCAATTTTGGTGCCCCACGCAGGATTTCATTGGTTGTTCACATCTGACAGAGGGGATGGATTTCAATGGTCATTGAATTTCGTTGACCCAACCGAAATTGGCAAACTAACCAAAATATCTCTAACCGGCTAATCCTATTGTAATTGTTACTTAAATCCATTCTTCAGGCCATATATATTCTACGCTAATTTGAAATCAAATGAACTCATCCCCGTTCAACCTTGTTTAAAACACAAACCGTAGATACGGTGGGCCACTCTTCCCACTGCCCAACACCAAAAATTCTCACCGTTTGAAAGTTGAAACCCAAAGGATAGGATAAATACTCAAAACCCAACACCTGACTCCGGTCGCACATCAGCTTCTGATCATTTTGAAAGCCCTCTTAAATCTGGAAGAAATAAGGAAAAAAATAATTTCGACCAACCGAGTCCAGTCTAATGTCACATTTGATTGTTTTAAAACTCGGTTAAATTTGGAGGAAAAAAATACAAAAAAAATAGAATTTTAATAATAAAAAAGGCAACCCATATCTCTTGTCCATATCTATCCAATGGAATTATCTATTCCAAATCATACTTCACTTTAGAATTGCATGCTTCATTTTGATTCATTTTGAGTTTGTGAAGGTATCTGTTCCATCATACTTGACAATATGAAATAAAAAGGCTTACACTGATGAAGTTTGTTACATCCATTGAATAATTTAATGCATGTTCAAAGGATCTACATAATTCCAATATCAAAACAAATACGAAATGAATGGCCTTCGATCAGTGCTCTACTCATTGAGTCATGCCACTCATGCGGAACTCGGCTCGCTGGCGCTGACATGGGACGGGGCTACTGAGACATGATCGATGGAGCTATATGCAATGGGACATTCACCACCTGCTTGGGAGCCATAAGAGCATCGGCTGTGTGCAGGGGGGTCAGTAGCGTTGCTCAGAGACTCAGAAAATGATTTCTCAGCTTTCCATGACCTTCGGGCCTCGAGAGGTGTTAAAATGAGACTCATTATGAAGAAGAGGTAGGCTATGGCTTGGAAGTACTTGTTCATCCTGCTGCAAAAGGCCATGTATCTGAAGAGAAAGAGAGAAGAGGAATTTAGCTGAGCCTATCTCAAAGGTATGACCGGTCTGATGTAAGAAATCATGTGACCCACATGTCATAGTTCTCACGTCAGATCAAACAGAGCAAATGTCAACAAATATTGCAATCCCACTTTAGTATAAGAGTTGATCTGAGCCCCACAATAAGACTCACAATAAGATCACTGGATGTGAATTTTTGGTAAAAGACGTCTCTAGTAATTGTGACTCTTTACGACTTTTTTATAAAATAATAAGGGAGCCCTATGATTACGATAATGATCATTCTCCCGTAGGAATGACAAGAGGTGAAGAAATCCACGTAGCTTCCGTGGATCTCCAGCTGCGTGAAGGAATCCCCGCATCCAGATCCATCATTTGATACAAGGTCAACGTGCATTACACATGGCTGGCTGCATATATAGTGTATTAGTTAAGATATGATTTATAACTTAATCTGTGGGCCCTACTCTGTTGGTCCCCAATAAGGATGGATTCCTAGGTACACCCTCAATATTCTACCAGATCTATGGTCCAGATCTGGCATCAGATGGGCCATGGGTCCCACAAAGGCGGTCGGACAAAACAGATGCTGACAATACGAACTTGGAGAAAACCAATTTCTGGTTTGATTCTCCTTGCCAACCAGCCCTCTTTGATACAGTATTCATTGATTCACAATAAGATTCAAGCCAGGATTGAGTTTTTCCTTGAACCTGGTCGTCAGGGGGAAGAGAGAGAGAGAGAGAGAGAGAGAGAGAGAGGGCTGCAGGTGAGTGGATTCCGCAGGGGAGGGAGGGAGGGAGAGAGAGAATGGGGGAGGTGGGCTCGGCAGTGGGGAGAGAGAGAGAGAGAGAGAAAGAGAATATGAGAGAGTGAGAAGGAGGATTACCTGAGTTGAAGGAGAAGACGAGATCTTTTGCGCTAGAAGGCAGCAAGACACACGGAGACGGTAGTAGGGAGAAGGCCTTCACTTGTATAAACCGCCTTCTTTCGATACACGAGTTGTATATATTTGACTTCAAAAACAGAACCTATTAGAAACACGACGCCTTCCTTTAGATGAGTCGGTCCGTTACATTTGTTACACCTGTTTTTCTCCTCACCGGAGTGGATGAGTCCATGACGCGTACAAAATTTGTGGTCACTTATATAGTCAAAAGTATCATGTAGAAATTGTAGTCCGTTTCGAAATAGTTAGAATATTTTAGCCGAATATTTTAGCATCGGCTAAAATATTCTAGATGCTACATTTATAATACTTTGGCCGATGTTAAAATATTCGATTAAAATATTTTAAATGTTTCAAAACCGACATGTAGAATATTTTAGCATTGGCTAAAATATCCCACATGTTTCGAAACCGGCTAAAGTTTTACATCATCGGCTAAAATTTTCTACATGTCACTTTCGAGCCCATAAAGAGCCGTTTCTACGTGCCACGGACATGATTTGTATATATTTGACTTCAAAGACAAAACCGATTAGAAACGCAGGACGTAGGGAGAAGGCCTTTACTTATATAAACTGCCTTCCTTTCGATACATGATTTGTATATATTTGACTTTACAGACAAAAGCTATTCGAAATACAAGAGGCACAGGTACTTATATGAACCGCCTTTCTTTCCGGGGCTTGTGATGCGAATCAATTTATAAAAGCAGTTTGTATGTATATGAAATTTAAAAGATACGAAGTGATCCAAATATCCTTCTAAATAATTATAATATTCAAATTTTAAAAGTCTAAATAATAGTGGGCATCTCACTAATTTGAATTGAATAATGGTAGCCATCTCACTAATTTGAATAATAATTTACAAAAAAAAAGTTAAAAAAGTTAAATCACGGGTTCCACTTATATTTGATCTAATGGCGGCCATCTCATTAATTTGAATAATAATTTATAACGTGATCACCACAATGGGTGCTGGGGTTAATGAGAAATTCATATTTTCTAAAGGCACCCATTTATTTAACGTGGGCATTACACCATGTCACAATGCAGCATGATGACACTGCATGGTAGTTCTATCAATCATTTAATGTGATTCAGTTTGAGTTAAAGTTATAAACAACCAATATGAAGGAAGTCAGGGCGTCAAAGAGCCAAGCTTGGGGTTGTCCATTACCTACTCTCAATATATGCAGGGCTAAGCCCAAGCAAACAAAAGCCCTCGAAGGGCCTATGCTACCTAAGCCTTACCGTACGCTAGCTAAGAGCTAAGGCCGGGTCTATGAAAGTGAAAGCCCTTTGAGAGCCCGCACTACCTAGCCATCTCTAAGAACTTTCTTTTTATAGGACAAAGTGATACGTGCTTTGGTAACTTGATAACTAAACATATTATTTTCATTTTGTCAATAAAGCAATAGTCAAAGAATCTATTTTATCTCACATATTTCACATGAATTCTCACATACTAAATCATTTCAATATAAACTTATCTTTGATAAAATTAAAATTATTTACATCACACCTACCTTTTTATGAATTGACATTTTTTCCAATTTTACAATGCTCTAACTATTAAACATTTGATCTGAGTATTAAACATTGTTAGCTTTCAATCACAATAATAAATGCACTGAAAAATCACTATTATTTTAGAGTTTTAAAAATTGGAAGTTATAATTATTTAGAAGGATATTTGGATATTGATTGGCATCCATCATATAGTGGAAAAAGTTTATCCTTACTAGCAATAGTACATCCCTTTTTGCACTAGCATAAATAAATATATATATATATATATATAAAGTCTAAATAAGAAGCAACAAAACTAAAATATAAGAAGAAACAGCCATGCAACATTGAACTCCATATAATACATAACTTAAATAATTAAATAGAGAATAAATGAACTAAGTATGTGTTTATAAGGGTTTTTAGGGCATTCTTTTAATGAGTATGAAGGCAAGAAAAAACTTTTGTGTCATCATTTTATTATTGCTAAGTAATTTTTATTAGAGTATCTTAGTATATAAATTATATATAAAAAAACGTGAAGGGCCAAGGCCGAGCTAGTATTGTCCAAGCACGGCCACAAATTTAAGGGCTTGCAAAAAATTATCAAAGTTATACCCTAAGACTTTTTCTTAAAAACAAAATTCATCATTTTAAGAGCTTTTTTCAGAGCTGGGCCCCCTCGTCCCAGTGCCAAATTGATAGGCCTAGAAAGGGAGGTCCAACTTCAGCTCAAGATAATATGGTTACATAGGAAAAATTGTAATTTGAAAGATTCGATTAAAAATTTTAATTTAAAAGATTCTATTGGATAGGTGGGAAGGGGGCTTTTGTAGGATTTAGAGGTGGGGCCATTTTGCATTTTTTAGGAAATAAGTTGAAGGGAGAGATAAGGGTTAGAGACGTTTTAGTAGAATGGGCAAAAAAAGGAACAGTAAGAAACACATTCTTTAGTTAAAATGGTTTAAATGGCAAAAAAGGAAAAATAGACAACCTGGATAACTTTTGGCAAGAAGTAAATGGCGTTTCAAATTCTTCATACAGCTGTCCTCGTGCCGGCCATTGGATGAAGGCACCGCTGTAGCATACCTAAGCTCTCCCCCTTGGTCCCATGTAATAAGATGATGCAACTAGACTATATGCAACTAGACGAGTAGATCTCCTCTCCCTTCATATTTGTTTGTAGGGTAGATTAAAATAGAGCAGAGTAGACCAAAATTAAGAAAGAATAATATATGATGTAAAATAATATATGATGTGGTTATGATGACATATTTAATTGCTTGAGATGAAATCTTTTTTACTTTTTTTTAATAAAAGTAGAGATTTTTTGTAATTTAGTGATGATTTTTTGACTTTTTTTAAAAAAGAATGAGAAAATTTTAGATCTTTTTTAAAAAAGGAAAAAATTTTGAATTTTAAAAATTTTATTTTATTCCACTCTACTTCACCTCACAAACAAACATGCCCTTACGCAACAAATTTTTGCATACGGGGATGTAATTTTCCACGTCAGAGATTCAAACTAGATGATGTAGTTGTGGGGCCAGCTTTTAGTACACTGCAACGACTGCCTCAAGCTAATTGCAAGTTGCCACATAATTCATTCTTCAAAATTCCGAGCCAGACGTCCCCAAAACTCTTCCGGATCTATATCAATTTATCTTTCCCACTCTCAACGTCTTGCCAGAAAAATTAATGGGCCCGATCTCTCTATGTGAACCATTTAAATTTATATTTTCCTTCTCTATCTCCAGCACCTTAAATTGAACTTGGATCCACCTTCAAATTAATCATTTATAAATATAATTAAAATTAAAAAAAAAAAGAATCGCATTAAATATTTGCATTAGCAGCGTAGAATTAAGATTTTTTTTTGTTAGGGGCCCAAAGTAAGGAAAATTTTTAACTAAATTGTTAAATTTAGTAATAAAATATACTAAAAATTTTACTTAAGTTGATGATTTTGAAGGATGTGTGCTTTATGTTTATTAACCTCTTTGAACATTCTTCTCTTAGAAAATATATTGAGAGTAGATTGTTTATCCCTAGTCAGAGCCCCTATAAAAAGAATCAACAAAAATTAAAAAATATATTAAAATCTCTAAAAATAGTAAAAAAATTAACAAAAAATCAACAAATGGAATTGTGATATTTATTTTTCACCTCAAAAATCTGAGGTCCACATCCAACAAACTTCGAAGTACAACTTTGTTGGGTGGTCAGAATACTTATTTTAAAAATTGACCAAGTCATTAAATGGTGCACTCATGAGAAATTAATGATCATGCCTAATGAAGACGCTTATGAAAATTTGAACATCCCAAAACAAGATCCTCACAAAATTTCATTGAAAATAGATTTCGGCCCACTTTTGGATGAAGAAAATACTACGGTAGTTTTTAATAAAATATTGTTCCATTTGGTAGTCTTCCATCTTCT
The DNA here is from genome assembly GCA_037013555.1 of Sextonia rubra. NCBI lineage: Eukaryota > Viridiplantae > Streptophyta > Magnoliopsida > Laurales > Lauraceae > Sextonia > Sextonia rubra. The sequence continues at coordinate 6,445,713 of JASUAD010000007.1, read as the reverse complement.
ATTAGAATAATATTTTGCAACAGCTTATTCGGGGGTGGATTTATTATAATGGAAATGAATTGCAATGTACAAAAGCTCATATTTATATCACATGATTTTTATTAAAAAAGTCATAATATAAGAAATTGAGTTATAACCCCATTAAGTAGCACTTAAAATCCTTTTTAAAAAATAATATGATCTCTATTCTTATTCAGAAAAGAAGGGTCAAGAGTAAAAGAGCAATTCCATAGTTTATATCAAAACCACAAAGTGACATCGAATTTTTTTTTTTTGGAACATTTGAATAAATATGCTCATTGACACTTCTATGCATCTGCCCCTCACACTATGGTGAGGGACACTTCCATATATATATATATATATCTCGGAAATATTCAAGTGAGAACTGTTCTCACCGTTTTTTTATGAAAACTTTAGGTGGAGCCCATCTATCACCCAATCCAACACCTGTAATACACAAGGGACCCCCTGACAGTCACACACCCCAAGTTTCAATCAGATTTGAATTTAATAGACTGTTGGATCGACTATACACCAATCCGAATGGATTAGATTTGTGAGCCACGGATGAAGAGGTTTGGGACATGTAATTGGGATCAAACTTGATATCTGCGGTGGTCCTGCATGGATCTTTCCATTATCACTAGTCCAATCACCAAATGGGACCCACAAGTGAGCCTCATAAAAAGTTCTCATTGTGGATAGGTGAGAACCGTTCTCACCTAAATACTACCATGTGTGTGTTGTGTATGGGATAATATTAGTATGTATCATTCTCTCACTATAGTGTGAGGGACACTTCCATATTTGAATATATTAATTTGCAAAAGACAAAAAGTTGTATAAAAAAATACTCAAGGACAAATAAGGAAAGCCATGTAAGCATCCATTATCATAGGGTGAGGGAATGATGCATACTAACATTCCTCATATATATATATATATATAGACTACTATGGATCTATCACACTTCTTTTTTTGGACCTAACAAGGTCAAAAAAGTGTGATGAGATTGTCTTTTGCACATTAATACTTTATAAAAATGGAAGTGTCATTCACCATAGTGTGAAGGAAAGATGCATAATAGTTTTGTCCTCATATATATAAATAAGGTAAACCTCTCCTAAACTCAAGTTTATATAAAAAATTCTATAAGCCCGAGCCCTTAGGGCTCACCTTTGGTCCATTCAAATGGACCAAACAGACAACTCCCCTGAATTGTACGTGTTCACCAATTTTTTGTCAAAACCGAATTTATTGAACCATTGGATCAACTGTGCACCGATCCGAATGGATCATTCACCATTAATTTTTTGGGGTCTAGTTGGAGATGATAGAAACCATGGGTAGGCCTGTTTTTTTTTTTTTATGCAGAGATGAGGGTCCTAGGAAGTCTTTCAAATGCTCCCATCCCCATCCCCATGTGGGTCCCCAGGTGACCGGTCTCCATAATGATGCTTAAAATTCTACTAGCAAATGATATCTTGCTTAGCACCGGCAACCAGTCAATCATATCTAGTGAATGATATATGCATCACACATATGTAAGGGTATTGTAGTTTTTTCGACATATCCATTTAAAAATCTAGAGCAAGTAAGAAAAAGAAAATTTAAGTCTATATTGAATTTCAAATATTTGTATTTTAACATTTTAATTGCATTTAGAGATGATTGAAACCCTAAAAAAATTAGAAGGGGCATGTGGGCCAGCCCATGGCCCACACAACACAATTTGGGCCATGCTGCCTGTGTAGGTCACAACATGGCCCATGGCTGATGGTACGAGCCACATTTACATGGTTAAGCCCTTGCAAAACCTCAGTCCAATAGAAGATGGAAGACTATCAAATTAAACAACAAAATATTAAAATTTGTTATAGTGTTTTGCTCATGACCTTGGTAAGCGATGATCTTAAAGTGAGCTCAAATCCTATTTGAATGAAATTTTGCGAGGATCAGAGATGTTTTGGGATGTTCAAATTTTTGTAAGTGATTTCATTAACCATCAATATGAATTTCTTATAAGCCCATCCTTAAATGACCTAGACTATTTTTTAATAAGGCATTCTTGCTACGCATGACCGACCAAAGTTGCACCTTGAGCTTGATTGGCTGTGCACCTCAAATTTATGGGGTGACGAATGAACGTTGCATTTTTTATTTATTGATTTTTTATTAATTTTATTACTTTTTAAAAATTTTCAATATTTCTATTTGTTGTAATTCTTTATAAAAGCTTTGGCTATGGTTAATATGGTTAAATCATCTACAATCAATACATTTTTAAGAAAAAGTGTTCAAGGAGGCTAATGCAATTTCATCTGTTGATTAGAACTCTTTTTTTTTTTCTGTGAACAATAAAGTTAATGTCCTTTAAAATCATCATTTTAACTAAAATTTTAGTATATTTTATTATTGAATTTAGTAATTTAATTTATGCCCCTTTCCACTTACTTTAGCCCTCTAACAAAAAAAGTCTTGGCTTTTGGGCAGGTAGTGCTCGTCTCTGATGTGATTCACTTTCTTGATTTATTTTTTTTTTTTAGCTTTTTTTCAATTTAAATCATATTTGTAAATGATTAAATTGAAGGTGGGTCCCACCTCAATTCAAAGAAAAAATTTAAATTGAATGGTTCTAATTAAAGAAATGGGGCCCACTGATGCATTTTCGTTTAGAAAGACAGCGAGGACAGAAAGATAAAAGATGAGAAAGATAATAGATATGGTTAGGGACGCGTTGAACACAAGATGTCGAGAAGATTTCCTTAGTTGAAGGGTAAGGATGGAAACTAAACGAGGACATTAACTCTACAACAGTTTTGGTTTTGGAAATGTGTGATTCGCATTTGAAAATTTGAATGACATGAAAACGTTTTATTGGATGGTGGGAGTTGCTGGCAGCAACGTTGTACCCCAGCTCTCCTCTTAGTTTGTATGGCTAAATACTTCTCTTAAAACATTTCACAGGACGCATCCTCCATTTTCTTGATGGGGACTTCTTTTGGTGAAAAGGGATTTTTTTTTTTTTTTTTGGGTGGGCTTGGTTTTGGGCGGCCGCTGGGGGGTGTGTGCTAATTGATAGGGACATCCTGATGGATGATGGACACACATCTTGATGGATGATGGACACATAGGAATTTACATATGGATGATTGACATAAGTTGTCCAAAATGCAGGTGGTGATATAACATTATCCCTCCCCTAAAATCTTTCTCTCTGTTATATTTGCAAGATTTAGGCATCATTTTATATTGGATTAGAGACTTAATTAGGCTAAATGCATAATTTTTCATTTATTTCATCATTTCATACATTTTCACATATAATTGAAATTTGCACAATACATTAATTAAGAATGTTTACAATTTTTCTTCAAAGACTCCCAGTCGGAGTAGAGCTCTATCTAGATGGGCCTCACTTCGATGTGGGCTTTTTAGTATTTGATGAGTTTAATTAGAATGTGTAGAAAATGAAATTTATAAGACTCATAGAATCCTGGGATGATATGGGTCCCATTGCTTTAAGATCCACACACGTAGAGTTTATTTGCCTGTGGATCCTACTTGAAGATCAACTAAGGCTTTTATAAATTCTTATCTCATCCTATTGTGCTAAAGAATATTCTTTTGACTTAGCTAACACTCACAACCGCTGCAGAGAGAGAGTCCATTGCAAATTAGAATTCAAAATTCCATCTCATTTTTATCAGGATAGCCTATCTTAAAATGACTATAACTTTTAATCCGAGTGTCAGATCGACATAAATGACCCACCGTTAGAAAGTTTATTCAAAGTAGATATCCGTGAAGCCTAAGATTGTACAAATCGGAACTAAAATGAGAAAATTATGGGGCCTAAATATTTTCATATACATTTTTATGCGGGAATACAATTGTATCTACACCATTGAAGTATAACTTATGTATATCTGTCTGTGGACTCCATATGAAGATCAGATAAGAATACCAAAAGCTTCTACCTTCTCTTATCTCCATGATCTCTCATATCAAAGGAAATAAACACAATCAATAAGTAGCAGATCTTATCTCTCAATCTATCAAAAAGAGGTCTAGATTCAATGAACTTAAGCGCCAAAAAACTATAAAAGAAGGTCACCATGGGGGGCATCTCCTCATTTTCAACTAAATTTGGAAATCCTAGATCTCTCTCTCTACTCCACCTCTCCCCTCCATTAATTTCTATTTTTGTTTTAAAGGCATTTTGAAGCCCTATTTCAGAAAATAGGATCTAGAAGAGAGATTTCTGAAAAAAGCATTGTATAAGAAGAAGATATCAATGAAGTTATTTTTGAGGTTCATTACAATGGTGGGCTAAGTTTCTTATTGGAGCGAAAGATGAAGTTAAATATTTTAATGTTTTAATTTATATTTGTTATTCTGCTCTTTTTCTGATTGTCTCTTGTTAATATGCTTTATTAGAATAATAGATCGTCTTTATGCCAAGGCAAACCTCTGATTTATATTTGTAATGAATAATTTTAATCATTTATGCTTACTTTGATAGATTATGCTTTGATCAGTAGCTATCTTTAATAATCTATGCTTAGTTTGATAGGTGATGCTTAGGATGTTCATTTTTTTATGAGGTGAAGGAGGTTTTGAGTATTGATTTTGTTTTTCTTAATTAAAAATTAATTATTACAATAGTCAATTCATCTGAATCAGAAATAATGATTTGTTTCTAATCTAAGTAATAATTAAGACAAAAAAGGTAAATTAATTGCATAAATTGAATTTTTGAATAACTTAGTGGATTTTGACTGCTTTGATTTGTTTCTTATCATTGTTATTAATTTAGCATACTACACTTCTCTTTTATTATTATTTTCCTTTTGAAAAAAATTCAGATTTTTAATTAAAAAGTTTAAAAGTGCTCTCTGTGGGTCAACCTGTATTTACTACTGTTTTAACAAAACAACTATGCAATTGCAGTTTTAAGTAGATTAATTAAATTCACATCACTCTCTCTTCTTTCTTTTTTTTTTTCAACAATGTAGAGAGGAGGGAGAGGAAAACGTCCACATAGGATGATTGTGAGATGAGTTGTGAGATGGAGAGTGTGACTATCATCATTGTTTCATCAAACACCTTGCACTCCAAACTCAAACTTTCAAAACTCGTGTGAAAGGCACGATTAGTGCATACGCATGGAACTCATACCACCTATGGAAGATTGCTGAGAGCACTTGAAAAAGACCATTGAAACACAAAATAAAATGATTTTCATAACTTTTTTTGTCACTAGGTAGAAGAAAATAGAACAAAATATCACAATTTGAAATGACGGTTGATGATATCATTAACAAATTGATGACAGCGTCAACTATTGTGATTTCATTCAAAAAGATGCACGGGCAGTTTTTTTTCGTCATTTTATGATTTTTCTTCATAAAACCATTTAATTAGAGTTTAAATTTAATTTTTTTCATCAAAATCCGAAAAATAAAATTTATTTACCCTAGTTGTTATTTATTTGAAAAAAAACGAGTGGAAGATAACATGTATCAAGGCCAACCAACCAATGCAAGGACTGGGGTTTGGTACGCCCATCTTAAAGTGACAAGTAATCTTTGTTTGGAACCCGTAAAACGTAAAACGTGTGATAAAGTACTCTCAGCCATTGAAAATTTAACTTTACATGTTGGCTGGTCAAATTAAGCGAGAAAGTAAAGTTTCTGCCAAAATTTTTTTTTTCTTACTGTTATAAACCCAAGAAAAATTGATTTCCTCGTCAAATGTTTACATTACCACTTGTGTACTTCTTATTATCTCACACTCCCTTTACTTTACCTTATGAAAACACATGCATGCATGTTTACTTCATCACTTGACCTTTGACCCAGCCATTACCTCCCCCTCAATTTGCTAATACTTAGGGCTTGTTTGGTAGGTTTATTCTTATTTTTATAGACCATTCAAAATAGAGCCATTAAAAAAAGAGTTATAAAAAAAAAGAGGCTAGAATTAATATTTGGCAATGGAAGCATCTATTTTAAATAGACCATTTTAAATAAATAGTTAAAAGCTTTTCATAAATATATTGAGATCTACTAGGTATCGAGCCTTGAAATTTTATTTAATAATCATGTTTGGCCTCCCAAAGAGATCTAATGGTTTGGATCTTGTGTTTGAGGCCCCTAATTTTTTAAAAAAATATTTAATAATTCACGTTTTTACATAAATATCTCAAGTCTAGTGATGATCCAACGGCTGAAATTTGGTCTCACAATGGTCATTGACCTTCTACACATTTCCAATACGTTGGATTGTTATTTACTGTTCCAGAAATAATAATAAAAAATAAAAAAAGGGATTGCTTGTGGACTAGTTTAAAATTCAGCATATTAAATAAATGGTTGAAAGTTTTTCACAAATATCTTAAGATCCAAAAAGAATCAATCCTTGAAAATTGACCCCATAGCCGTTTTTAGTCTTCCCAACATTTCCAATGGTTTGGATCTTGTGTTTGGGCCCCACATAATTCAAAAACTAATATCCAATGGCTCATGCTTTCTTGCACATATCTCAAGATTCATGACCATTTAACGGCTGAAATTTGGAGGGATGGCCGTGTTTGATCATGTGAACATTTTCAACAGTTTGGATCTAAATTTAGCAGCTCGAATTTCGAGAAAAATTGAAAAAACGAACTGGGCGTGATCCTTATAAGTTACTGTAGCAGCTCCTCTTTTTTTTCTTCCTCTTAATTGGAAATGCATCATGAGAAGGGTTATGGAAAATAGAGGTAAAACCTTTATATATCTAAATTAAATAAAGCACAAAAGCACATGTCAAATGCTCTTATTTTTACAAACTCTATTAGATTTATATATTTAGACAAAATGAGCCTAAAATATTTTAGTGATTTCAAATAAATAAATAATCTTTAGAACTAAACCCCTCTCCTTCCCCTGTTTGTATGAAAATCCAAACCCAGAGCGTCGGAGCATCTTGATCTCAAAACCACTGAATTTTTTGGTGGTTGATGTTATTAGGCTGTTGCTCGAAGTTGGAGCAGGTTTTCGTATTGCTTGCCTTTCTAATCTTCCTATTTGCAAGCAAAAAACAAGAGAGAATGAGGCCTCATTTCGTCCTGTTCGGAGATTCCATCACTGAGCAATCTTTCAGACATGGTGGATGGGGAGCTGCTCTCGCCGATACTTACTCTCGAAAGGTTGGTTCCCTTTGAATGAAACATCTCTCTCTCTCTCTCTCTCTCTCTCTCTCTCTCTCTCTCTCTCTCTCGAATTTTTGGGGTCTTTGAAGAAATCCCAGTTCATATCTGCTGTTCATTTGTTTGAATTTGTTTCCATTTACAACTTATCTTGAAAAATTGATGGTTTTGAGGTATACCCACATTGAATTTTTGAAGGAAATCTCTCTCTCTCTCTCTCTCCATTGTGTTATTATGGTTTTTGAAGAAAACCCAATTCATATCTACTTGTCATTTGTGTAAATGTGTAGAAAATTTGATTTTTTTGAGAACCCACATCGGATTCTTTTTTTTGAAGTTGTGTTGTTAATTTAGTTTGTGAATTCAGGCTGATGTAATCCTTCGTGGATATGGTGGATACAACACAAGATGGGCTTTGTTCTTGCTAGATCGCCTCTTTCCTTCGGTGAGAATTTGAATCCATTTGCTTTTTCTTCTGCATTTTGTTTCTTTGGACCTGCATTCGACATTTTACTGGCTTGTTTTTCTATGATGGGTTCTCTGGATATCTGTTTTCCTTTTTGTTCAACTGTAGTTTTTATTTTTAGCTATGGGATTTAAAATGCTTTACTTGCTGATGAAATCTTTTGTAGTGGAATTTTATTATTATTTTTTTGTCTGCTATGTATTGATGTGTATGCTATTTTGATTGATCACATACTAATTAACAATAAGATTTCTTTGATGGCTATGGCATATTTGCAATCTTTTGATAGGGTTTTTTAAACCCATATTTGTACTTTTAGAAGATTTTTCTTATGGGTTCTGTAGTTCTTTGCTTTGTTTTGTATTAAATCTATACTTCTGGAGTCAGGGTTTCTAATTATTTTTTATGGAAATAAAAGTTTTTTATTGCTCATAGTTTTCTTATGTAATGTGGTGTTCTCTAAATTGCTGATGGGCATGCTGATCTAGCCGTTGTATTCATAAAATCCAATCATATCATTTGGTGAGCCCTGCCAATACTTGTGCTTATCGTTGTCATAATTTGATCAAGAAACAGGCCGCACAAACTAATTTAGGCCGAATGTTTGAGAGCCCTACATTATTTTGTTCAACTTGCTACAACTCTTCCCAGGATTGTCTTGTTCATCAGTTTCACAACACAGTGCTGCTGTCGGTTGTGTGATGCTGTGAAGTGCCAGATAATACCCTGATCTTTGTAGAAGTTGTAGCATTTGGCTTAATTTTATCACCACTCCATCCTCAACCGTTTCACCATTTTGCCTGTTTGCTTGTCAACCATAGCTTTCCACTTATTTTAAAAAATCACAAATGCATCAGAGTTTGTTTCAATGCGTAAATCAAGACTTTCCTTGAGAAGTCGTTGACAAGGGAAATTATTTGAATCCTCCCTTGAGGACTTGTGGAAAGATAGGATCTAAGTGTACACAATCCAGATTGCCCTCGGTATGATGAATTGCTGCGCTGAAACTTTCTATATGCTGCTTTCCAAACACACGGTTTTTGCAGAAGTCCAATTTGCTAGACTTCATACCTTTGACTAGTTTCCTCATAGGCAATTCTATCAAACTAGGCTTACTCATGTGGCCTAACTGCATTTCATAGAAGGGTTTAGCCTGCGTGATCTAGTGTGATAAACACTGCCTCTGCATGAAACTGTACTCCCTACAAGCTCATATAAATTAACTACATTCTTTCCTCTCATTAATATGGTGGCACCCTTGGAAACCTTCATGGCTTCCACCTTCTGCTGTAATCTCAGAGCTACTGAGTTAAGCACCCAAAGAAATAAGGTTTTCCTTGAGATCTGGAATGTTTGCAATTTGTCAAAGTTCTGACCATGCCATCATGCAAATTAATTTTGACTTATCCAATCCTGATGGTATTGTAAGCTGCATCATTCCCCATAAGGACTGTCCTGCCATTGGATCTTGTAATAGGTAAGCCAATCTTTATTAGGACACATATTATAGGAACTATTTAGAATTAAGAATCCATGTATCACATAAGTGATCATCACTAGCAACCATCAACAAGACAGCACCACCACTCTCATCTGAAGAGTCTTTTGTCACACTGGCTACATCTAAAGATTTTTCTGTATCTCTCGGAGCATTTGAATTTTTGACGCTCTTTAATATGTCTTTGTCTCTTGCAATAATGATATTAATATTTTTCTTTCTACATCTTGATTTAGATTTGGAACGGTTGCAATTTTTCGATCCCTTTTCCTATGAATGACCTCTAGCCACCAAGGCACCAGCTTGCACTTCCTTCTTGGTGGATTTTTAACTAGCACTTCTATATAAAGAGCCGATATGACATCATCCATGCCTATAGTCTCCTTTCCATAAATCAATTGTGTGACTAAAAGACAGTACAACGAGGGAACCAGTTTCAATATGATGAGGGCTTTATCACCCTCTTCAATATCCACATATGTGCTCACCATTTGAAAAACAATTTATTAAAATTATTTAACTGTCATGAACGGACATGCCTTTTTTCATCTCCAAAGAGCATGGTCGCTATTTCAGATACAACAATGTGAATTCAATAGAGAATTGTCATGTAGAGACCTAGAACTGACCTATACTTTGCCCTCAAAATTCTCTATTTACAAAAGTAACCAAGCAACCAAACTTCCAAAGAGGAGTCTAAGAATGGAAAAATCGTGAGTAACCGAACCAAACGAGTCCTAGAAAGTAGAAAGGACTTTCTATTTGAGACACAAATCATCTTTTTAAAATCTCAAGCTCAAATGTCCTGATAAAGTGAACATGAACATGGGTGCTGAAAATCCTGTAGCAGATATATATATTCCTAATTTTATTTTGTTGTGAAGTGCTTATAGGAGTTTTCTTTATGCCTTTTCTTTTGCAGACTTGTAATACACCCCCTGTTGCTGTCACTGTTTTCTTTGGTGCAAATGATGCAGCCCTTTTAGGGAGGAACAATGAGCATATGCATGTTCCAGTTGAAGAGTACAAGGAGAATCTTAAAAAAATTGTTCGTCGCTTGAAGGTTTGGTGTACATCATTCTGTGGTTCCTTAACTTGTTATGCCTTCATAAGATTCTGGGGTGTTGGTAATGTTTGGAAGTCTATATGAAACTTTGATTTTGCAGTACTGTCCAAAGTTACATTTTTTTTCCCTCCTGTTTTTTTTTTTTCTCAAAAAGAATTTAACATGTACATGCTTTGGTACTTATAAAATACAGTTCCCTTTGTTGCCAGTGGAAGAATCTCAAGGGTTTAATTATGAGGCTTGCTAAGCCCAGGGTAGCTGGTAAATGTGTCTTATCCATATCCAGAGGCGTTTTTCATCCTGGCAATCAAAATCTAGCAATAGTTGAAGACCCCTGCCGGCCTGTCCCATGTATTTCACTTGGGTTCTGTGGGAGGGGATAATGGGTTGCACCTATTGCTGGACAAATAAAAAAGATACTGGTGCTGCTCCCCCACTTGGTGCCAACCGGCAAGTTAACATCAACTTGACAATCATGACCAGTTCAGTTAAAAATTACTTAAAATGTGAAAACTGGAAAAAAAATGCTATTTGTCTGTGTTAATGGTCATATTTAATTGCGTGTGAATTTTGTTTTTTTGTTTTTTTTTGGCTGTTTTGTCAATACTCACCCACCCACCCAAACATTACTCAAGTCCTACAACATCAGTGGTACAACCAAGGATCGAACCCTTATTGTTTTTCTATGGAGTGGAGGTGGATCACCGGTCACCACTGAGCTACCAGTGGATTGGCATTTGAATTGTGTTTGAATCAGTTGTATTATTCATAGCATTGTTTCCCTGTTTTAATGTGTTTTGTTTTGTTTTGTTTCTTTTTTTTTTTCCACATAAGGCTCCCTGCATTTTTAAACAACCTCAAAAGGCCCTTGTATTTTGTGTTTTAAACTAAAGTTACCCTCGACTAACTGTCAAGCAATGAACCCCGAGACATTATTCATGAATGAGAAAAATTTTCACGTATAAACTCAGTAAACTACTAACTCAAGTTTCTTTAACTAAATAACGATGGCAGAAATACCCCCACAGCAAACCTTGAATTTCTTCATTTTCAATTTTACCTCTCTCTGAATCCGACTATCTGCTTAACCTTAACCAAATCAGCAAAACAAATGGGCAATTTATCTTTAAATGTTGAATCTAAAAGGATAGCTCATTTTAGCGAGGTAAGTTTAGATTCTTTAAGAATAACGAATGGACTCTTCTGTGGTAGGTATTTCAAACGATGCTTCTCTAACATTCATGCAAAATATCTTTTTACTGAGAACTTAAAGAAATTAACAGATCACTTGGGATCAGGTAAATAAACACCTTTCTTTCTTTCTCTCCTCCCTGACAAGAAGGTTAATCACAATTCACAGGGGTTCACCTAAATGATGAAATTAAGGTTCACCTACCCAAATACCATAATCACTTGGGATCAGGTAAATAATATATAGTGGGCCCTCTCATTGAAGGCCATCTTTCTAAGTGAGAGTGTGAGACCCCATGAGATCCAATTAACCTATCCATATGCTTGGGACCCATTAGATGAAATATCTGTCTACCCTTCTTGGGCTGTCAGGCTATGATGCATGGATACTTCAAAATGAGCAACTTATTGTGCCATATTGTATCCAATACTTCACTTTTTATGTATAAAATCCATGTCCTTGTCTTGTCCCTGCTGTATCCATCCTGTATCTGGGCATCATAGCTTGTGGGTCCCATGGAGGGTGGATGGTCATAAATGACAGGTTGGGTAAGTGGGTTGGTTATGGTGGAACCCATTTAGATAAAGTAAGACATGTAGGTTATTCATATGGTGGGTCTGTCCCACATAGGTGGTTACATGAGTGATGGTGGATGGATTGGATCTGGTGGGTCACAACTCACATGTAGATAGGCACAATAGGTAGGATGAGTGGATGCTTGGATCTTTCATCTAGTAGTTCCACAAAATGAGTGGATGGTTGATCTTTCATCTAGTGCTCCCATGTTGATGGTTGGATTGAATGGGTCCCATATAGATATCATAAGATGGATATTATCTCTTGTTTAGCAGGTCTTACATAGATGGTTGCATGAGGAAGGATGAGTAGGATTTTTGTCTGGGAGGTTCACATAAATTGATGCATGGATTTTTGTTTTAGTAGGTCAAGAATTGCCATAACAAAAGGTTCTTTAAGCTAGGCATGATGACTACATAAGATGCTAAAACAAGCTGCATACAAAACAAAAGGGGAAAGAAATATGAATAAAAGAAGAGAAAGATTGCCACGCAGGAATTCAACCCTACAATCCTCACGACAACTGATTTAACAGAAAGGATGAATGCATATAAACACTTTTTTTCTCCTCAGATCTTGCAAGCAGAAACACTGAACCAAATGATTTCCGATTTTTTTAATTCTGCGTCAAACCTACTAAGCATTTCAGGGTACCAATATTATGAATCTGGCCAGCTTCAGTATTTTGATTCTTTTTTTCATGCCTGAATGCATTTGTTCATATATTACTTTTGTTTTGATCTCATTCATGTTTTAAAGTGTGTGTTTTGTGCTTTGCTCACAGGAATTGTCCCCCACCATGCTCGTGGTGCTTATCACACCACCCCCAGTTGATGAGGATGGGCGAAGCGAATATGCACGGTTTGTTACTTTTTTCCTTTTTAGTTCCAAAAAGATCATGTTATTGATCCATTCTAAGGAAGTGAGGATGAAATAAATAGGAGAAAAGGAGGAAGAAAGTAAGGAAAAGGGGAATTGTGTTTTTAAAACTTATTTTTTAACTACAAAAGCCCTTGCAGTCCACAATTATTTAATGAGAGAAAAGGATCGAATATACAGGTGCATCATTTACTCCCTTGAAGTAGAATTTGGAGCCATTTTTTTTAAAACAAAAAAAAAGTAGAATTTGAGTACTCTGGTTTTTATTTGATGGCCGAACAACTAACACTATTCCGTGTGTGCCAATAGTAAACTTGAATTTTCTACCTGAAATAGAAAATTTGAAAATCAACATCATTGGCAATCAGGAATTTGTGTTATATTTGCAGTAAAATTCATGTATTTTTGTTTTGCCTATGCAAGCAGACCCAAAAAGTTTGGAGAATAAATTGTTGTGAACTAGAAACTCAAAATATCCTAATTTCATAGCCATATTGTTATCATTTCCTAAAAGATGGGAGCTCCATTTATTCTTTTTTTAGTTCTTTTTTTTCTTTTTTCTTCTTCTTTTTTCCTTTTTTTTTTGTATAGTTTAGGAATAAAGGGCGATTGCGAACTGTTGGTACAGAGGTAGGGCATGCCTTCTATCACGAGGAAGGCCAGGGTTTGAACCCTGGTGTTAACTTTAGAAACTGAATAGGCTTGCCCTGTGAGGCAAGTGACACTCTTAACAAAAGAAAGAAAAATAAATACATAAATAAAGAAAGAAAAAGAAGAGGTGATCACAACATGTTATAACATCTATAGTTTAGTTGATTTTAGTTGTTTATGCTGTAGATCTTTGTATGGTGAGAAAGCTGCAGAACTCCCAGAAAGAACAAATGAAATGGCAGGTGTATATGCAGCACAATGTGTTGAGTTAGCTAAAGAGTTGGGTGTGCCTTCCATCGATTTATGGTCCAAGATGCAGGAGACCACTGGGTGGCAAAAGAAATTCCTGAGGTTAGTGAAATTAGAATTGCAGTTTTGATATAACAAAAGTAACCATAAGAACATGTGCAGTTTGGTTGAACTGGTACTGTGCCCAGCTGTAGTTTTGATGGACCCCTCCATGATGGCCATGTACCAACAATCGTTTCATTTGGAGGCATCTAGTTCTAAAACTGGTGATCAATAAATGTTCAAAAATAAAATTCCACGATGGCCACATTCAACAATAAAAATGTAGAGGATTGGGACAACCAGTGCCTCATTTGTATCCTTTCCATGGTGGATGAGCTTCATATAGTTCCTCATTTTGTAATGTTGAACTTCAATCATAATTCAATTCCATTAACAGGTGAACAGTTTACCCATACTTTTATAACAATGGGTTACTATGTGATTTTATTTATTGATTGATTTGATGTTTATTTGTATTAGCACCATTGTCATCATCATAAATTAAAATAAAAATAAAATGAAGGAAGAAAAACCTTGTCAATATCGAACATTCATCCCATCTTCGGATTGCCTGGTAGTTTTACTTTTTTATTCTTATTTGTGTCTATGCGTCTGTCATTTTGACTTTTTTATTCTTATCTGTGTCTATGTTATTTATGACACTAAAGTATACATTCACTTCTGGCTGCTTATAGCTCCTAGTTCTGAGTAATACTTTCAATTCTCCTTACTCTTTTTTTTTTTTTCAGCGATGGCTTGCATTTGACGGAAGAAGGCAATGCCCTAGTTTATGAAGAAGTGGTGAGAGAGTTCAATGGAGCTCATCTCAATGCTTTATCTATGCCATATGATTTCCCCCACCATACTGAAATTGATGCGTCAAATCCCAAAATAGCATTCCAAGTGGAGAGATCATAAATATAACTTGTTGCCTCTTCCATCTTCCTTTATGATGGTTGATTTTTTTTAATTTTTTTATTTAGAGAACTTGCCTTTGATAGTTAGTATTTTGAACCTTTGCTTTGTCTTTAACTTGCTTTCCATGTTATATGAATTTACATCTCTCTCTCTCTCTCTCTCTCTCAATAGCATTTTCCATTTCTAATTTGAATAATTACTTTTTTTCAATCAATTATTAACTATATTAACTAAGGAGACTAGTTATGTGCATACGTCCCTCACCATTTTGGCGAGGGACACTCCTTTTTTGGAAAGTATTAATATGCAAGGGGACAAAACTTCACACCTTTTTAAGCTTGATAGGTCCAAAAAAGGAAGTGTCCCTCACCAAAATGGTGAGGGACATATGCACATGAAGACTCCTCACTAACTAAAGAAAGGTACAGAGAGAGAGAGCGGGAGAAAAGATAACCGTTCAATGAAAAAGATAGCTACTTCCAAGAAATTGAATGAATAGTAGCAATGAAGAAAGAGAGGAATTCAGATAATATAACAAAAATTGGAACAGCATGTTCCCACATACGTGATAAATATCTGTGTTTGCCATGGTGATCTTGAAATGTCTTCGTACTAGCAAGCATGGCTCATTTGATCCACAGTACAATTCCAGCTTTTTTTGTGCAGCTTGATTGCTTTGTTGTCTCAAGAGTCCAGAGTCTCCAAACCCTGTAGCAAAATTGCCTGAAATTGGAGGTAAATGTTGACATGGATTGTTGGAGCTTGAGGTCAACAGTGTTTCAGGAAATAAGTAAAACTATTTGCAGTTATTCTCATCATCATTTCATTTTCTAACCTCAAATATTAACAATGTGCACATTTATTCTGCAAAACATGATCCTCCAGGACTGCAACTGTTACAGAAGATGAGTTGACAAACCCTGGAATTTTCCAGCGTAGATGGTTCGTCAGTTCTGAATTCTCACGGAGAATGAGGTTACCTTTACCAGAAATCCTGTTCCTGACATTACAGTATTCCTTGAACTGGAGCTGCAATTTTGTGTGGACTGTACACCTTCTTCTCCTTTGTATGTGCAAATATAGCTGCTACTAGTAGTTCCAAATGTGAAGAGTGAAGACTATGATGCCACATAATTTCCCAGGTTCTCAGTGTACCAAGCCCTCTATCTCCACTCTAGTTAGCCCCTTACGTACATATATTTTCTCACTCTCTAGTGGTTGGTCAAACCTTGTTGTAATTATATAGATAAGCTCATTACTAATATTGTGCATGGATGTCCATTATGAGTATAGTGATTGGAAATCTTTAACCCCAGACAACTTCCCTTAAATTTCGTCTGCCCTTGAGTTCTTCACTTGTTTCACCAAACAATTCCTCGGGCACTACCCACTCAAGCATTTAGATCACTCATCAATGTTCACCTTAACATAGCCTGCACTGAGAAGGTCCATATATTGGGAGGAAGAGAGGATGCTGTATAAGTTGATGATTAACAATTTTCTAACATAATGGCCTGCATAGCTCTAGGGAAGATAAGATTTGAGTTAATGGAAGTACCAGTCGACAAGCATTCTCTTAAGTCTCAAAGGATCAACTTTATGAAAATGGTATTATGTGGATTTGGATTTTTTTTGCTTTAGTCAATACTTGTACACGTTCTTATAGCAAAGCCACAATCAAAATTGATTTTACCTATGGCTGTAACATGCATACTAAATTTCATTGTTCATCAATGATTTTTTCACATGGCTGTAGCATTGAATAGGTTAGCCCTATTATGGAACCAATAATTTTTTCATGAGTTCAAACCTCAAAGGATCAACTTTATGAAAATGGGATTATGTGGATTTGGATTTTTTTTTTTTCTTTAGTGAATACTTGTACACATTCTTATAGCAAAGCTACAATCAAAATTGATTTTACCTATGGCTGTAACATGCATGCTAAATTTCATTGTCCCTCAATGCGGATGCACTACTTTAGTATGGGTGTATTTGGGAGCTTTCCAAATGCTACTTCAATTAAAGAGCTGTATAATTGTGAGAGCTATACCATTTTGTGGTTTGATTTGTTGTTTATTTTTTTTAATAATTTTGATCAAAATTGCAAATAACCAATTTAAAGGTGGGTCCCACTTCAATTTAATGTGCTAAGGTACATAAGGAAAGCTGCTGCTATCAGAGAAGCAAGAAACGCAAGGCGATATTATGTAAGAAATAGAGAGGTAGAGCCCATTTTTATATATATAATAAAAAAATGTTGGGGAAAGAAAATTAATGGGGCACGTATTGTTATTATTATTATTATTATTTGGTAAGGGAAGGGAAAACGTTAAGAAGGCTACTTCACTGGAAAAGGGTAAACAAGGAAAAAAAATGTATTTATTGTGTCCCCAAATTTTTAGGAAGATATGAAGCCACTTTTGAAAATCCAAAATACGTGGATACTTGCTATTGGATATATATCAATGCTAGAGCATATTACGCTGCAGCGACAATGTACCGAAGCCCAACTCATGTTTTTAGGCTAGTGACATAGGACACATGGAGGATCGTTGAAGTACAAAATGTTATTTAAAGAGAAAATTAGCTAGAAATCTCTCCCATGATACAAATCAAAGGTGCAGTTTACAGACATTCCTTCTAAGGTCTGTAGTCTCTACCACCTAGACTTATTGCAAGTAGAGGTCCTTAATTGGCTAGATTATCTTTTTTTATGACTGATTTTCCCTTCACCAACTACTTTTGTATTTTGAATTTCAAAACATTAAAATTCCATAACTTTTGTTTATGAAATCAGTTTAAAAAAAAGAGTGGCATATTTGGAACCTACTCATCATAACCTTTCAAAACAACACCAACGTTACATTTGAAATTCCAAATATAAATATATATCAAAATAAATTTGAATTTTACCTCAAAGCAAAACTAAACAGTTTTGGGCAAAAAGATTGAAACTGTTAAGCTAATCTAATCATCTTATTTTTCAATGAAAGTTGACGAATTTAAAGTTTAGCATATAGTCTTTTATATCCCAGAATTTCATATCAAAACAATTTTAGGAAGTGAGTGAATTAGAGGTTTAAATATGTTGAATTTACTTCAAAGTAAAACTAAACAGTTTTTGGCAAAAAGTTTGAAATTGGTAGATCATTCGAATCACTTTATTTTTCAATGAAATTTGAAAAATTTAAAGTTTAGCATGTAGTCTTTCATATCCCAGAATTTTATATCAAAACTACTTCAAAAAGTGGGTGAAATAGAGGTTTAATCATAGACCGTCAGTTAAACTGTGCGCATAAATTCTGCATAAAAATTCATATAAATTCAACTCATACTCAAATAAATTCAGTTGAAACTCAAACAAATTCTAACTCCGATAAATTCAGTTCAAACTCAAATAAATTTTGATCAAATTCAAACAAATTTATATAGAGAGGGTGTTTAGGACTTTTTAAGTACTTAAATTTAAAAAATAATCTCTACTTCTATTACAAAAGATTAGGGACCTCTCATCATTAAATAAAATGTTCAGGACCTGTAACCTTTTAAAACTCTCCATTTTTTTTGAAATCGTTGAATTTCAAAGTATCTGTTGTGCCTTTTTATCCAAACTTGTATCGTCTCAAATGTCTCTGAAGTGGTCACCGACCTCTATCTATCCAAGCAAAACCGAGGATCAAGTGTTGCGTTGGCTGGACCCAGTCAAAGCATCAAGTGCAAACAAGAAGAAAAGTCAGCATCTAGTACTACCTATATTTATTTTCTTTCCACCAAAGTCAATTCTCCTGGGAACTAGAAGATTGGCATAGTGAATCGGCCGCCTATTTTCATAACACTCACTAGGGATCGATCTCTAAGAGCGTTCTGATATTCCCACTCTCGGTCGACATTGGGCCAACTCAAAAAAAAGAATTCTCACATATATACAATTAAAGAGACAATGTACGTAAATAAATAGAAATGTATGTGTGGGGTATCTTTTCATTTGTGTGGGTTTTCTTTCTACATGTGCGGACTCTTTTTATATGAGTGAATTGTCTTTTGGTATAGGGGATATTGATTAGCTTCTCATTAGAGGGTAAAAGCAAAATTCCTTGTAAAATATTCCTCTTTTAGGGAATGTTTGTGTAACCAATTTTCTAAGGAAATGGTTTTTCTTGAAAAACTCATTTTTAATATGTTTGATGTATCATAATTCTTCCAAATCACTTTTTAACTACGTCACTCCACGTCAGACTTTTCTTTGAGAGGATTGAAAATGAGATTCCCATGGGAAAGCATTGGATTTTTATTTCTACAAAAAAGTTAACACCCCTTTATAATTTTATTTCCTAATTTATTTTCACCCAAAATAAAAAAACAAATTTTTCATAAGAAATCTACAGTGACACCAAATCTGCTGTGACCGTACACCAAGTGTGAGAGAAGATCGGGACTACTTTTAACGCTAGGAAAACATCTCTGTTTCCTGAACTTCTATAAAAATCAGTCGTGACCAAGGAGAACTCCTTCAACTATGGCGTTAAGCAGCAGGCACCAAGAAGGACTTCAATGGTTCACCAATTTTGGTGCCCCACGCAGGATTTCATTGGTTGTTCACATCTGACAGAGGGGATGGATTTCAATGGTCATTGAATTTCGTTGACCCCACCGAAATTGGCAAACTAACTAAAATATCTCTAACGGGCTGATCCTATCGTAATTGTAACTTAAATCCAGCCATATATATTCTACGCTAATTTGAACTCAAATGGACTCATCCTCGTTCAACCTTCTTTAAAATACAAACCGTAGATACGGTGGGCCACTCTCCCCACTGCCCAACACCACACATTCTCACCTTTTGAAAGTTGAAACCCAAACGATAGGATAAATACTCAAAATCCAACACCAGACTCCGGTCTCTGATCAGCTTCTGATCATTTTGAAAGCCCTCTTAAATCTGGAAGAAATGAAGAAAAAAAAATTTTTCGACCAACCGAGTCCAGTCTCATGTCACATTTGATTGTTTTAAAATTCGGTTAAATATGGAGGAAAAAAATATGAAAAAAGTAGAATTTTGATACTAAAAAGGCAACCCATATTTCTTGTCCATATCTATCCAATGGAATTATCTATTTCCATCATACTTTCACTTTAGAATTGCATGCTTCATTTGGAGTTTGTGAAGGTATCTGTTCCATCATACTTGACAATATGAAATAAAAAGGCTTACACTGATAAATTTTGTTACATCCATTGAATTATTTAATGCATGTTCAAAGGATGAAACAAATGGCCTTCAATCAGTACTCTACTCATTGAGTCATGCCACTCATGCGGAACTCGGCTCGCTGGCGCTGACATGGGGCGGGGCTACTGAGACATGATCGATGGAGCTACGTCTAATGGGACATTCACCACCTGCTTGGGAGCCATAAGAGCATCGGCTGTGTGCAGGGGGGTCAGTAGCTTTGCTCAGAGACTCAGAAAATGATTTCTCAGCTTTCCATGACCTTCGGGCCTCAAGAGGTGTTAAAATGAGACTCATTATGAAGAAGAGGTAGGCTATGGCTTGGAAGTACTTGTTCATCCTGCTGCAAAAGGCCATGTATCTGAAGAGAAAGAGAGAAGAGGAATTTAGCTGAGCCTATCTCAAAGGTATGACCTGTTTCAGACATGGTCAACATGTATTACATGTGGCTGGCTGCATGGTGTATTAGTTAAGATATGATTTATAACTTAGTCCTCAGGATTCTCCATGCAGGTAGACTGACTTAGTGGCTTGTATACAGTATATAATATACCAGTTGTACATTCATTTTAAGATAAGCGAATATCATTGCAAGTTTCAAAAGGCAGCCTCTTGGAATACCGTTCTAGGACTAAACTGAATTAGATTATAATCCCAGGGGTCTTTCTGTAATTTTCCAGAATTCATGTCCAAATCGAACATGTAACGTCTCGTAATTTAATTTGACGCCACGCAATTTAATTCCAACATGTAACGCTTTTCTATTTTTAATCAATTTGATTGTAGGCCAGTGAGCCAGGTCCAAGTAGGAGCCCACCCACTATGGTCGCCGAGAAGCCCTCCAGCAGATGACCGGACCTGATCCTTGATCATGTGGGTCAAGAGGTCCCACCAGTGGAGTCGACTTTCCTTCATAGAACCCATCATGATCTCAGTAAAACATTATTACCAGTTTACTTCCTTGGTAGATCTCCATCCATCCATCCATCCATCACAACTCTTAACACGGATAAGAGAGGAATCCATTTGATCAACTTCTACTTCAAGATTTTTTATTTCTATCATCAAACTCCTACACCAGGACATGGACAACGTTGCTATTCACATGGGCAGACTACGGGACGATAGCTGTGGGCCCTACTCTGTTGGTCCCCAGTAAGGATGGATTCCTGGGGTATACCCTCAATCTTCTACCAGATCTATGGTCCAGATCTGGCATCAGATGGGCCATGGTTCCCACAAAGGCTGTCGGACACAACAGATGCTGACGATATGAACTTGGAGACTGGTTGGATTCTCCTTGCCAACCAGCCATCTTTGATACATTATTCATTGGTTCACAATAAGATTCAAGCCAGGATTGAGTTTTTCCTGGAATCTGGTCGTCAGGGGGAAGAGAGAGACACAGAGAAAGAGAGAGAGAGTGAGAAGGAGGATTACCTGAGTTGAAGGAGAAGACGAGATCTTTTGCGCTAGAGGGCAGCGAGACACACGGAGAGGGTGGTAGGGAGAAGGCCGTCACTTGTATAAACTGCCTTGCTTTCGATACACGATTTGTATAAATTTGACTTCAAAGAAAAAGCATATTATAAACACAAGGAAAACCTATTAAAAACACAAGGCCTCCCTGTGGATTAGTCCGTCTGTCACATTTCTCACACCTCACCCCTCTGCTGGCGAATGAATACGTGACACATACAAAATTTGTAACAAATCATCAGCCCAAAAGAGCTCACCGTGACACGTAGAAAGTTTGTGGACATCAAAGAGGTCAAGCATATGCTCGTCAAAGTGTTTGACGAGCATATGCTTGTCCATAACGAGCCTCTTTTGATGTCCACATGTCACGACATGATTTGTATATATTTGAAACGCCGGAAAGTAGGAAGAAGGCCTTTACTGATACAAACCGCCTTCCTTTCGATTAACGATTTGTATAACTTTACAGACAAAACCTATCAGAAACACAAGAGGCACAGGTGCTTATATAAACCGTCTTCCTTTCAATATATGATTTGTATATACGATGGCTTGTGATGCGAATCAATTTATAAAAGTAATTTGTATGTACATGAAATTTAAAAGATACGGAGTGATACTATTAAATATTGTTAGTTTTCAATCACAAAAATAAATGTACTTAAAAATCACTATTATTTCAGAGTTTTAAAAATTGGGAGTTATAAATATTTAGAAGGATATTTGTATATTGATTGGCATCCCAAGCCATCATATGGTAGAAAAAGTTTATCCTTATAAGCAATAGTACACCCCTTCTTGCACTAGCATAAATAAATAAATATATAAATATAAAGTCTTCATCGGAATCAATAAAACTAAAATGAAGGAAGAAACAACCGTGTAGCATTGCACTTGATATAATACATAACTTAAATAATTAAAAAGAGAAGGAGGGAAAGATGAGTGGGGCGAGAAGGGGGGCATTTGACTCATTTTACATTTTTTTTTTTGAAAAATAGGGTGAGCATATTGAGATGAGCCTATCGATTTGACCTTTTGACAAGAGGGTTCGGCCTTACCCTCAAAAAGCATTTAAGCTGAGGGTCTTAGTTTGTGCACATGATTAGTTATGTGCCAAAAAACATAGTGATGGTGGATATGATGATAATTATACATTAAATTATTTATTTGATATCTTGAAAGAGAACTCAATTATTAAATTTTGAAATATTATTAAGTATTATTGTTTAAATCAATGTTACAAATACGATACCTTTTGTATATAACAATACCTTTTTGCATATAAAATAAGTATTATTAAGTATCATTAGAAGTTTTTTTTTATATTATTTAATATATCATTAGAAGCATTATTAAATATCATTTGATGTGTTGTTTTATATCATGAGAAATAATATTAAGTATCATTAGAGGATATGATTACATAAACTAATTTTTAATTTGTAATTAGTAAATCAGAAAACAAATTTAGCTTCGCAGTGCTTGCTTTATTGCAATTATTGTTAGTCCCAAGCCCAAACAAACGAGGGAGAATGTTAAATTTACACTCGATGCTTAACGACAATACTAAAATAATTTAAAAATGTAATTTTTATTTTCGAGCCTAGGGCCCGGCTTTGGCCCTTGAGGATAAAGTAAGGACTTTGGTGGAGTAAGTCCTTCAGGGGCTCTACCCAACCTAAGCCTCGCTCTGCAGATGTTGAATGTCTCGACCCTTTGATGGGCCTAACCGAACCCATCTTGAGTTCATTTGGCAAATCCCTTTGAATTATTCTAGTCTTTCATGTAATGACTCTCTTGATCAGATGGTTCTCTTTTTCTCACACAAGAGACCTACCAAACTCCTAAAACTGACATAATTGTCAAACTCTCATCTGGGCCCCATATGCTGGATCATTCTTGAAAATGACTCCGTCTTAAGGAATTAAAATGGTAAATGCGAAACAATATTAAAAATGTTATTAAGAACTTTCTAGCAATAAGTTCTAATGATATCTTCAAGATATTTCGATAGTGTCCTGTTTCAATCAACAAAGGCAATGTATTAAGAATCATATCCAAGGGTAAACCGGTGGAGAGGACTATTTGGTCCTACATGGTTTGACCATCCCATTAAAACACCGAATGAAGACATAAAAGCTAGTCTAAAATAGTTTAATTGAGGACAATGTTCTCAAGCTAGGCAGTACTCCACTCAGGTACATGTCTACCGAAGGGAGAGGGCAGATGGAATCCTTAAATCTTAAATGACATTTTAACGGTCATTTTTTTTTTATTTTATTTTTGAGATTGAATCCAACAATACATGAAAATTCAAAATTGGTCCTAATGCCACATCATAAGATGATAAGAAGATCCAAGGGGCTGAAATGATCATCTAATATCAATTCATGGGTCCAGGCGGTCAAACCAACTTTTGACCAGGACACGGCTGCTACAAAATCAAAATGGCAGTAAAGGGTGATTGTCCAAATTGTCAGAAAAATTAAAAGCTCTCATTCATATCTCTACAATTTCAGGGAGTAAATGAGAATACCAACAAAATGCAAGGGGCCATAAGAAAAAAAACTCCTAAATCAGCCCGTAGTTGAGACGACGAACGAAAAGGCTCGATATAGTAATATAAGCTGCCTCTGTCTCTCTCTCAGTCTTCACGTTTCACACTTCCATTTTCGAAGCCTCTGTCTCTCTCTCTCTCTCTCTCTGCTCGCTCCATTCTCTCTCTGATCGAAAGCTAGGGTTTCTCCAAAACCCTAGGAACAAAGGTAGGAGCTAGGGTTTCTCTAAAATCTTTCTCTGTTTCTTCTTCCATTCGGTTTCTGGAATCAGAAGATCGAAGGGCCTTCCAAAACCCTGGAAATGTTTGATCTTGATGGGAATTTGTGATCTGTCCCCCAGTTCTCGCTTTTTCGCTCGTTCTTGAGTTTCTCTGTTAGGGTTTCTTTCAAATGCCGGCGATTGTGAGGTTGCTTGGGGAAGTGTTGGAAATGGGGAATGTCAGATGTGGGGGTTTTTGTTTTTTTTTTTCAATTGGGGATGTTTGGATGTAGCAGCATTTGGCATTAGAATCTTGAGTTTTACTGTTTGGTTGCTTTTTTGATTGGAAATGGAGTGAATCAGTTGGGAAGAGTTTCCTTTTTTTTTTCCTGCCTTTTTGGGGAAATGGGAGTGCATGAAAGCTATTGATGGGGAGGTGTAGTGCTTGCATGTTGTTTCATCTTCTAAACATTGAATGGGGATTTCATTTTCTGTGGAAAATGGGGTCTGAAGATTTCATATGCTGCAGTTTCAGGTTGTGTTGTTTGGTGTGACCAAGTATTTTCTGTGGTGAAATCTGTTTGTTTTTGCATATTGTGTAGGGTTGGAGAAAAGTGGATGTTCTGGGGTGAAATGTGTGTGTTTCTTCTTCTTCTGTAGGACTAGGACTGCAGAAAATGGTTTTCTGTCTCTTGGGTCCACGCCCAAAATCTGCAGTATGCAAAAATTGTGGAAAATGCTTTTACAAAAAAAAAAAAAAAAAAAAAAGAAACAGAAAAAAAGAAGCTCTGGAAAGTGTTAACATGAAACAATTGGTTTTCATTTTTCATTGTTTTTTTTTTTTTTTTGAGAAGAATTGTCTGCTTGAATGTGCCCCAATCTTGACATTCTCTGTCATTTAATGGCTCCAATGGATAGGTGTATTGTAGCTGTTGGTTCTTTCAAGAAGATATGCTGCTGATAGGTGTATTTTGCATTTGTCTATGACTTTTGCAGTTTAACATTGATATTTAACATCTCTTGGCAAAACTTCTGATTTGATATTTGAGCAGAATTCCTGCCTTCAGTTCTTCAATGTTCAACCATCAGCATTCATCATTTGTTAAGATTGATACAAATTGTTATGTATATTATATCAAGAAGGTTTTGCATGCTTCTTTTTCCCTGTTTGTGAGTCTGCTTCCAGAGGGGGTTGATGTATTGATTTCTTTGTTTTCATGGTAATATCTTAGTTTCTACTGTCTTGCTTCCAGAAAAGAAGTTCATTATGATGTCCTTGGAGTTCCGGAATACCAAGTATTGTCTGTTTAAAATACTGATTATTGGGCAACCTTTTGATCCTTGCATTTATTCTTCTATAGCAGATCACTTGGTTATGGCTGTAACTGAATCTCCGGCCACCACTGGTCCTCGCTTTCGATATGCACGGGAAGACCCTACACTCCCAAAGCCATGGAAAGCTCTTGTTGATAGAAGCACTGGATATCTATATTTCTGGAATACAGAGACCAATGTCACTCAGTATGAAAAGCCTGTGGCCACGCCACTTTTAGATCCAATTCCATCTCCAGAATTGAGGCCTGCTTCATCACCCGTAAATTCTTCGGCTCAGATCCATCAATCATCAGGTTCTTCTCTTCAAGGGCTGCAGAAGGATGATTCCAGTAGGGAATATGGTCGAGATAATGGAGTTGATGATAATGGGCCTAGGCAAGCAGCAATTTCTGAAGTGCGAAAACATCCTGTAATCACTCTGTTAATACTTAACTGTTTCTATAACTACAGTATGCCTTTTTTCAGTGAAATGTCAGTTGGTATCTATCTTGACATTTAAATGTGCATGTGGAGGATGCACTAGGCAACAAAACTTGAATTCTGTTAGTTTTCCATCATATCTTGTTGGACTGATATGTTGGTGCAAATCAATGGTCAAACAATTTGTATAATTTTTGCATTCTATACTTCTATACGAATCTCTTATTATGTGAATCAAGACATGGCAATTCAAAAGAATGTGCATTAAAGCATGAAATAAATATGATGTAGCAAAAGGCATGATTACGAACTGGTATAATTGGTAAAAGTGGCATTTTAAAATCATATTTCTATTTTATTTTACATCTTCTTGCTAATGTTTCTCTTTTTCCTCCAACAGGTTACTGTAGGTAGCATTTCATGCTCACAGAATGTTCCAAGTTCAGCTAGTGCTGGATATTGCGGACAGACTATGATGAGACCATCAGCTGCTGTGCCCGTGGGAGGTGGCTCTTCGGTCGAGTCATATCGCCGTCAGCATGAGATAACTGTAATTGTATGGATCTAACAAGTTATGCAAGATTCAATTTTACAAGAAATTTAGTTGCATGTTGCTTTATTTGCAATTTTGATGCAGGCTGATCCAAGATCGACATTGATGGGCCCCACTTGATCCCTGATTTGCTGATCAGGGATCAAGTGGGGCCCATCAATGTCTGCGGGCCTATAGTCTAGGCTGGATCTTGGATTGGCCTGCATCAAATTTGGGGATATTTCCCACCGTATGATTTACTGTTTAGACCTCATGATTTTGTTTGAGTGCTTATGACTATTTATACATGGTTGAAGTTTAAAGAATTTATTGGTGAAGAATAGCAAATCTCATGCTTGTGTTAAGGAAACTTCTTCTATGGACCATATGTTTGAGGACATGGATCTGGTGATGATTATATCCATTTTTTTACATTAATTTTTTTGTCTAATTCAAGTAATGTTGGTAATTGCACTCTTTAGTTTTATTGGATTACAAACATGGTCATATTTGGGCCACGTCAAGGTGGCCCAAAAAATATGGTGGACCGAACTTTGAGGACAGTTCACATCTATGATACCCGGATATGACATTTGACATATGTTACGAGTATCTATATGGTCTAATACGGATTCAGGTATGGGATCATCATCATCATCATCATCAAAGCCTTATCCCAACCATGTTGGGGTCAGCTACATGAATTCTATTTCTCCATTTCGTTCTATTTTGAGCTAAATCTTTCGATAAGTGTAACTTCTTCAAATCTAAATTAATGACTTCCATCCATGTTTTCTTCGGCCTACCCCTACCTCTTGATGGACCCTCCACCTGTATATCCAAACTTTTTCTCACCGGTGCCATTACTGGCCTACGCTTAACATGCCCAAACCATCTTAAACGAGTTTCTCTAATCTTATCTCCTATTGGTGCTACCCCTAAATGTTTTCGAAAGCGCTCATTTCTAATTTTATCTTTCCTAGTTTTACCACACATCCACCTAAGCATTCTCATTTCCGCTACATCCATCTTATGAATATGTGTCTTCTTAATTGGCCAACATTCTGCTCCATATGTCATAGCTGGTCTAACCACTGTCCTGTAAAATTTTTCCTTCAATTTTGTTGGCATTTGTCTATCACAAAGTACTCCCAAAGCTAGTCTCCACTTCAGCCATCCAGCTCTTATGCTATGCTCCACATCTTCGTCAATCTCCCCATCCTTACTAATCATCGAGCCTAGGTATCGAAAAGAATCTTTACGTGGTATCTCATGGGTTTCAATTTTGACAGTGGTTTCAACACTTTGTATATGTCCACTGAAATTGCAATCCATATATACTGTATTTGTACGACTTATTTTAAAGCCTCTAGATTCTAATGCCCTCCGCCATCTCTCAAGCTTTGCATTTACACCCTCTCTTGATTCATCTACCAATACTATATCATCTGCGAACAACATACACCATGGTACTTCTTTTTGAATATACACAGTTAACTCATCCATAATTAATGCAAAGAGATAAGAGCTTAAGGATGATCCCTGATGTAAGCCTATAGTCACAGGAAATCCGCCCGTTTCTCCACATGTGGTTTTCACATTTATTATTGCACCTTCGTACATATCCTTTAAAATTTCAATGTAACCTCTTGGGACATTCCTTTTCTTTAAGACCCACCAAATTAAATTCCTCGGTATCCTATCATAGGCTTTTTCCAAATCGATAAAGACCATATGTAGATTTTTCCTCTTTGCTCGGTATTTTTCCATTAATTGCCTAAGTGAAAAGATAGCTTCCATAGTTGATCTCCCTGGCATAAAACCAAATTGATTGTCCGAAATCTTAGTCTTTTTTCTCAGTCTTTGCTCTATTATTCTCTCCCATAACTTCATAGTGTGACTCATAAGTTTAATCCCTCGATAGTTGGTACAATTTTGTATATCTCCTTTATTCTTATATATAGGTACTACAATGCTTCTTCTCTATTCATCCGGCATTTTCTTTGTCACAAGTATCTTATTAAATAGTCTACATAACCAACATATTCCAACCTCTCCTAAGCATTTCTATACCTCTATCGGAATACTATCTGGGCCTGTTGCCTTTCCTGTCTTCATTCACTTCAATGCTTCCTTCAGTTCCACCCCTCTAATTCTACGGAGAAAAGTATACTCTTGTAATGAAGTATCCTCCTCCACTCTTGTATCGCCCAAATATTCTTCATTTAAAAGTTTACTAAAATATTCTTTCCACCTTTCTATAATATCGTTGACCTTCACCAAAATATTTTCCTCATTGTCCTTGATACATTTGACATGATCTAAGTCCCTACTTTTCTTTTCTCTTATTTTTGTAAGCTTAAAATATCATTTTCTCCTTTTCTTGTTCCCAACCTATTATAGAGGTCATCGTATGTTTTAAACTTTGCACTACTTACTATTTTCTTAGCTTCTTTCTTTGCTTTCTTATACAACTTAAAATTTTCTATACTCTTAGTCCCCTGCCAAACTTTGTAGCAATGTTTCTTTTGTCGAATAACTTCCTGAACCTCCATACTCCACCACCATGTTTCTTTATTAATATGTCTCTTCCCTTTTGATTCTCCAAGTACCTCCTTTCAACATTCTTAATGCAATTAGCCATTTGATTCCACATTAATGTAGTTTCTCCTTCAATATTCCATTTTCCTTTCTCAATCATTTTGTCCTTAAATATATTTGCTTTTTCCCCCTTCAAATCTCTCCACCTTGTTTTAGGGTCCATTTTGTTTACTACTGCTCTCTTTTTACTTTTAATGCAAATATCTAAAACTCCAAGCCTATGTTGCGTAGTCAAACTCTCTCCTGGGATAATCTTACAATTTTTACAAGCCAATCGGTCCTGTTTTCTAACTAGAAAAAAGTCTATCTGACTCCTATTACTCCCACTTTTATATGTAATTAAATGCTCATCTCTCTTTTTAAAGTAAGTATTTGCTACTATAAGATCAAATGCCACTGCAAAGTCCAATATAGTGTTTCCGAATTCATTCTTTTCTCCAAATCCATGCCCTCCATGCACTCTCTCATATCCTCTATTATCTCTTCCTATATGTTCGTTTAAATCCCCTCCAAGGAAAATTTTATCACTATTTGGGATTTCTAACATTAAATCATCCATCTCCTCCCAAAATTGTCTTTTCACACTTTCTTCTAGTCCTACTTGGGGAGCATATGCACTAATGATATGAATTATGTCTTCCTCTAGTACTAGTTTAATTGCTATAATTCTATCACCAAACCTCTTTACCCCCACAATTTTCTCTTTTAAATCCTTATCTATAATTATACCCATTCCATTTCTTGTATTACTCTTTCCTGCATAGAAAAGCTTATACCCATCCATGAGCTCCTTAGCTTTATTTCCTTTCCACCTTGTAAAATTTTGGGATTCAGGTATGGGATACATTGTAAAATTTTGGGATACGGCTTTTTTGTATGTTATGAAAGAAAAAGTGAATTTGGATGAAGAAGAAACACTACCCTACTTCCTTTCCTGCAACCAAGAGAGAAAGAAAGGGAAAAAGAATTAGAGTTTTAGGATATGGCTTTCTTGTATTTTATGATAAAAAAAAGTGAAATTGGACAAAGAAGAAACACAACCCTACCCCCTTTCCTGCTACCAAGAGAAAGAAAAGGAAGAAGAAGAGGAGGGAGGAGGAGGCTGACCAGTGCCTAGTGCCCAACTGTTGTTGCTTGACTGTTACTGCTGACGGGATATGTTGTTGCTGCTGCTCAAATGCCGCTGCCAAACCAGGTCCGCAGCTGCCGCACCCATTTGCTGCTGGAACTTCACTGCTACCAGGTACTGCTACTACTCCTTCCTCATCATCTTATTCTTTGTTTCTTTCTTCCTTTTTTTCCCCCTTTTCTTCTTTCTTCCTTTCCCTTTATTGGCTCCTTCCTTTCTCAAGGTTTCCTTGTCAACAATACAAGGGGCAAATGTCCCTTAAGAGGTGAGCCCTTTTACATTCAGCTTCCATAAATTTTGTTTTAAGACCAAATAACTCAACTACCTAACTCACTTTATATTGGTAATGACAATGAAAGTGACACAGCACGGGAAAGAAGAATAGGCAATGGGCTATTCTTTCAAAAGGCTTCGGATAAACTGTCCAAGCCTCACACCAAAGACAAGAATCCAACTCACAATGGAGAAGAAATTGAAAACTCATTCAATATCAATGTCAATGTCTATCACACCACCCAGGAGAAGGGGTTACATGTGTATTTATCTAATTAAGGAAACAATTCTAATTCAATATAAATAAAGAGTCCTCGCTCAAATATAAAATCTATTTCTAAAAATAAGAAACTTAATTTAGCAACTATTAATAATAAATTAATCTTCATTGTTGGGCTTTGCATTTGGGCCCGCGAGCATATACTTATGATGACTATCAAGGCCAATGGGATGATATCACAGAAAAGGTGCGTGTTGATGTTCCTGATTTTTATAGGCGCATAGATGTGAAGGTTTGCACCGATTGGATTACAACAATTGAGGAATTTTTTTAGTGGTATAATATTGATGAAGAAAATCGTGTAACCTTGGTAAAGATGAAGATGAAGGGTGCATCGGGTGTTTCATGGCGGACATAGATGAAAGGAATGCCAATCATGGGAGACGCCCTATTAACACATGGAATGAGATGGAAGAAAAATTTGAAGATAAATACCTACCAGTTGACTATGTTGATTTCCTTTTTGATCAACTAGTTGATTGTAGGCAAGGGAACTCCACTGTGGATGACTTCATAGAATGGTTCTATGATGTCATGGTACGATGTAAAGTGCTCGACTAAGATTGCCAAGCCATTACTAGGTACAAGAAAGGACTTCGTCAAGATATTCTAAGAGAATTGATTACCCTTAATTTCCACAGCATTGATGAAGTTCATTGTGTGGCCCCTTGCTTCGAAGATAAGTTGCGGTATTCCTACCCACGTCATTTTGGAGAGCTTCTTCAAAGAAGAAACTCCGATTTGACCTATCAGCAGGTTGCTCCTTCACAAAACTTCAATCGGCAAACTCTACAGCAAAATTTTAATAGGCAAGCACTACCTCAATGCCCAGGTTTAAAAAATCTTGCTTTCGATGTTAAGGCGAAGTACATTATTCTTCTGAATGCCCAGGTTTAAAAAAATCTTCATTATACTCAAAATGAGGAAGAAGGCTATGAATTAGCGCATGTTGATGAAGAGTATGATGTTTAAACTCCATTTGACAATCTTGAACCTCCGTTTGGGCAAGAAGATCATTCTTACTATCAAGGTGACACAGAGGCACAAACTTTATTTATTCATCACCTTTTTATCACTACTGAAGAGGAGGTGAAAGATTGGAGATAAACCACCATATTTCGCTCCACAGCAACATGTTGTGATAGATTTTGCAATCTAGTCATTGATGGTGGAAGCGACATGAATGTGGTATCCCAAGAAGGCATTGACGCAGCATGGGGAAGAAGAATAGTTAGTAAGCTACTCTCCAAGCCAAAAGGTTTAGGATAAACTGTCTAGACATTACACCAAAGGCAATAATTCAACTCACAATGGAGACAAAATTGAAAACTCATTCAATATCAATGTCAATGTTTGTCCCATGGGAAGGGATTTCATATTTATTTATAAATAAGCTATCATCTGATTAAGAAAACAATTCTAATTCAATCCAAATAAAGAGTCCTAACTCGAATATAAAATCAATTTCTAAAAGTAAGAAATTTAATAAAGCAACTACTAATAATAAATTAATTTCATTGCTGGGCTTTGAATTTGGGCATATGGGCATAAACTTTTAGGTGGGGTCCATTAGTGTGCCTGCATCATAAAGGGACAAACAAATGCCTCTTTTTTGTCATTTTTCATTTTTTTACTTTTTAAAGTATCTTTTTTTTTTGTCATTCTGTCCCTTTTAGGAGTGCCATTTCTTTTTTTTTTTTTTTTGTCATCTTGTGCCTTTTTAGGGTACCTTTTTTTAGTCATTTTGTTTGTGCCTTTTAAAAGTAACTTCTTTGTCATTTTGTGCTTTGACTCACAATTCCCTCTCCACTTTCTTTTACTCTTGAGTTGACACTCAATTTTATTTCATTTTAGTCCACCCTAGAAACAAACAGGCCCAATGAGTGGCCAAATCCTTTTGTACCGGGAATCTGAATACCAATATTAAATGCCACACCCAAGTCTATTCATGTCTTTTCACTTTTGACCATATTAATATAGTAGTGAGATTGTATGGGTTTATTCTAGGGTACAGGTAATGGTGTGAATTATTTGCCACCTTGCCAGTGTGAACCTTTAACTGCAAGATCAAGACCTAAGATAGATTGCATGGCCTTCATTCTGCATCACTATGTGTTAAAATGCCTGGTTAGTTTGAAATCTATAACTTCATCTTGCAACATATTGAGGAACTTGGAAAAGATTGGATCAGCTTGCTTGTATGCCTCTAAGAGGAATGACTAAAATGTGCTAGTGGACTGTGTTTTATATAGTACACCATCCTTGCTTAACTTGTGCCTCTCTTGAATCTGTTACTGATTTCAATGCTCCATGTTGCACGTTTCACTTCAGAAATGTGTCTTATCATATCATACTTCAGAAACACATTCCCTAAAAAAGGGTGTGGGTTGTCATGCAGCAACAATTTGGGTGCTCCAGGAGATCTGAAATATGGCCATGGCAAGCTTTTTATCTGTAGCATCCAACAATCAAAGCAGTTTCTCATAACTTAAGAAAATTGCTGATTATTAGAAAGTGAATCTCAAAGTGCTTCAATTGAAGTAAATCCCACCTTCTATTTTTAAAAAAATTCCATCCAATTTAACAACTAAGTTCAATCCAAACAGCCTCTCAATTAGTCACCCAAAAAATCTTAACTGAACATCATAAGGTGTGACTTGATGCTCAGGAGGCTAAGGAAGTTGATACTGCAATAGAAGAACTTTAAACTTCAGCATTGTGATTTATTGTATGCAGAAACTTTCAAAGCAAGTACTGAGTTCATGTCCTGGAGTGAATAGATATGCTAAATGTGGTAATTCTGAGTTTGGGCTGTCTTTTGTTATGTTGGTGAATTGGCAGTAACACCGTCCCTCAATGGGGATTCTGGTTCAAAGTTCAAACTAAAGTAGTTGCCTCCATAAAAACGATGGAGCTAATGGGTTCTACTAGAAAGGGGACAAAACTGGTGGTTGACTGTTACTCAAAATTTCATCTACTGTTGTGAATTGTGTTTCTTCTTTGTTTGCCATTCTTGAACTTTTTCTGTTTCTTTTTTTGTTGTCATCGGCATCCATTTTTCCATATATAAAATCTTCTGATGAAAAGGTTTGTTTGGAAAAAATGGCTAGGGAAATGATGTACCGGCTCCATTTATGACGTTCGAATCAACTGGTTTTCCCTCTGAGATCCTCAAAGAGGTATATATGCTTTAGGATTCACTTCTTGCTCCTCTTTTGCACTGCACTTTGATGCTTAGAAGCTTAGGTTTTCCAGTCAACAATGCAACATTTTTTTTCCAATTTTGGTAGTTGCTGGAGCTCTAACTTTAAACGGCTCACTTCTTTTCGTTTGTACTTTTTTTTTTCTCAGGTGCGATATTTGCTCCAGGGAGGAGCTAATGTCGTACGTTGTACCACTGTTTCGGCACCCTCCATAAAAGGGCATGCGTATAGTGGGAGCGTCTTTGGTGGTGGACCAATTTTGGGAGGTACTTCTGAGTTCTGAATCATCTTCTGAGTCACCCTCTGAATCACCAGTTTGTGGCCTGGGCTGCCACTGGTGATGATGGTTCAGTCATTTGGTCCAAAAAGAATGATCCATTAATCCTGCTCGTGATTGTGTCAGCAAGCTGCTGGCTGCTGGCTACACTGGAGAATTGTGATCTCCAGATTTAGCAAATTGTTTTGTTAAATGCTGAAAGAATAAGCAAACAAAGAAAATACTGAAGTGTCACTCCTCATGGGGGTTCCGCTATTTTTTGCATCTCCCCAGGTACGTCATGCCGGCTTTTCTGCTCCCACCCCAATTCAGGCCCAGTCATGGCCAATTGCTTTGCGGAGACGCGATATTGTAGCCGTTGCAAAGACAGGTTCAGGGAAAACCTTGGGTTATCTTATTCCAGGGTTCATTCATTTCAAGCTTTCCCGCAACAATTCTCGTATGGGTCCAACAGTATTGGTTTTGTCACCAACGAGGGAGCTGGCAACACAGATACAGGATGAAGCTGTTAAGTTTGGTAGGTCATCAGGAATTTCGTGCACGGTATGTTACTTTTTGCTACATTTGTTTTTGTCAAAATAAATCACTGATCTTGTAAGGTTGTGGTTAGCAGTGTTCTTATATAAATGTTGACTTCTGAGTTTCCGTTGTAAATTTAGTATTTTATTTGAGGAAATGAACTTAATGTGTTTTATAGATGTGCTCTTGATATGGTGATGCATATTTACATTTGAATAAATGAATCAAATACTTTCTTTGTATATGTATATCGGATAATTTTCTCCTATGGATGTTCCCTCATATGGATTTGTGATGTTGTCATGGTCTGCCAGAGGTGTCCCAGTTTATTGATGGAGCCTTGCCATAGTTGTCGATTCCGTTTTGGTCACCGTTTCAGTCTGGCCTCCAAAATGAAAATTTTTAGTGTTTTGGAATTTCTGTGAAACTTTTGGGAGTATTTTTGGAAAAATATAAATAAATATATCTATAATAGAAAAATAAATTATAAATTATAAATTATGCATTTTCCTTATCACAATAAAACTTAAGCACAATTCTCTCAACAATAATATTAAAAAACCATTAAATTTGAACTTTAATAACATTGCCCACAGCAATAAAGTCAAAATACATGCTCCACAGTCATAAAGTTTAACTACAAGGTTTTTAACTATTCCCTCAAAAACATAAGTATCATCAAAATTCAAAAACATAAGTATCCTCACCTGGACTAGCTTCACCTTCCATGTCAAAGTCATGAATGCTTTCCCTTTCTAGAGTTGGTCGCTCAGCATTTGTCTAACCATGAACATTATCCATAGTCAAGAGATTTGATTCTTCGCAAACCCACTCATCCAAGATATCGATGTTCTCCAAACTAGTTGGATCAGTGACATTTGGACTGGTTCTTTTAATCATTTCCCTATATTTATGTAAATTAATTAAGTGTAAGTGTAGAATTCTTTATCCAGAACTATTCTTTGATGAAGAATAGAAGGTTTTGTTGTGCTTGAGTTTTCTTGGAGAAGAAGATTAGAGAAGGATTTTGGATCTTGGCTGTTATATTTTCTTTCTACAAATTAGAATCAGAGAAGCCATAGCGGAGTTGCAAGCTGGAGAAGGGGCTGTAATCAGTTGCTGATTGAAGGTCGCCGCAATACACCTCCACATCGGCCGTCGCCTGATGTTGCGTCACCGTCGCCGCAAAAGCTTGCCGGCCACCGCCAGCTCAACCGTTGCTGTCTTGCCGCCGCTATCGAAAAAGGAGAAAGATAGGCCTGGGGTCTTCCAGTTCTCTGTTGTAGAGAGAACGAAGAGGAAGGAGAAGATAGCGGTTAGGGCCTGGTTGTCAGGCCAGGTTCGATTCGGGTCAGGTCAGCCTGACCCGTGGAGAAGCCCAGTCCAGTGCAGGTCAGTCCAGGTTAGGTTAGGTCGACCTTGACCCATGCATAGAGTTTAGACAAGTTTGCCAGCAGGTGCAGTGCTGATGTAAGTAGAGTAGGTCAAAGGCAGTTTGACCGGATCAATGGCTGAATTGTTTTTTAGCAATATCTTGATCGTTTGATGTTTGATTAGAGATTCGTTTGTGCCTATGGACTCATTGAGAGCAGATCTATGCATGTGTGGAAGAAGATGAATAGTTCAATGGTCAACAAGTAGGGTTGACCAATCAGTGTGCAGGAAATTGTTTTTGTAATATCAAAGCTATCCGAAGTCGGATTTCAGATCCATTTCTTCCAGCGTGCTCAAGGTGATGAGATCTACAAGGCAGATAGAAGATATTGGTAGTTTGATGGGTAGAAATTTGTGGGATTGAAGAAATTGACTGATTCACGATGATAGCAATGGGTCCAAGTATCGCGGGCCAGATTGAAGTGTTTGATGGAGAAACGACTTCAGGGATTGGTAGGATAGAATCTTAGACTCGGTGACATAGCAAGAGTTGAAATGTGTTACTTGATGTCACGGACGGGAGATTGCTCCGAGACTTTGTGGAAAGCTTAGATCTGTGTCGAAGGGATCGAGAAGGAGCAATGTGCCAAAGTAGAAGGAAAAACAAAAGAATTAGAATTGGAAGGAGGTAGTGTGTAAGAAAGCTTGGATTTGGATGACGAGGAATCACTTTTGGTCATTTCAGGTATGGATCGGGTTGATGATTCATGGTATTGGGATTCAGATTTTTCCTATCATGTGTTCGAGTAGACATTGGTTGATGCATATAAATCTTATGTTGATAGATCTGTTCTTATGGGGGAGAATGCAAATTGATCAGCATTTGAGATAGGAGCGGTAAAGATTTGAGTGTATGATGAGATTGCTTAGACCCAAACGGATGTGATGAATTTTTTGGGTTTACGAAGAAATTGGATTTCTTTGGGTGTCTTAGACTTAAAAGGCTGCAAGTGCATTGTAGCGGGTGGAGTTATGAAGGTGGAAAATGGAACATTGGTCATCATGGAGGCTGAGATGGTCAGAAATCTCTACAGGTTAATAGGGGATGCTTTTTGAGGTGGAGCAGTGAAAGAAACATCAAATAATAAGGGAGGAAATCCGTGGTTTAAGTTGAGTGAGATGTGGCGAGATCATCAGAAGATGGATTGATGGGTTTTTGATAATACCATTTAGCGGAAATCTAGAAAGACCTGAACGGATATGATTTTCTTGGAAAAGGTAGTCTTGTTCAGGTTGGAGTAAGCTGGTTTAGCATCGAGTCATACCTAACCCGCATGTACTGTTCCCAACCCGCCAGAACAATCTAGAACAGGACAGTTGTAGGTTTGACGGAAAGAACATCGGGATGGAGACAGAAGGAATGATTCACAGGTATCGGTGAGATCTGGTTTTGGGGAGGTCTTCAGTTTTTGTCTTAACGGATGGAAGTTAGTTTATTGTGTTGCAAAGATGCATGCATGTGGCAACAAATGGAGGCACTTCGGAGGTTCAAGATAGTGGTGTTGAGGTCAAAGGAGGCAATTGTGGGAAGTTTCAAGTCGGTTTGGACTTGATTGATACTAGACAATCCTGAGTTTATCTGTGCATTCGGGTTAGGGTGTGCAGGAGCCGCGCTTAGTCGTAGCGTGTGCTGAGGCGTACCTTTCAGCGAGGTATGAGAAGTGCTAGTTCAACATATTAGAGTATTGAAGAAAGAAGACTACGCCATCGGTTTAGTGACGTATTATTCAGCAAGGTACGTGAAGACATTATTAGGTATTTCAGGGTGGCTTTGAGGATTTATAGAACTAAGCCAAGGTGGAGATTGTTGAGTATTGTCTAGTATTCCGGTTTAGTTGGATCGTTCATCTGGTTTAGCGAGAACCGAGGTTCAGGGTTAGGGGTACTTTAGTCATTATGTATTGGTTTTTAGTGCTAGCCAAGACAGTGGGGAGCTATATATATTGATGTACTGTAACCCTAGATCACAGGTAATTGAGATGGGATCATGATAGATGAGGTCTTTCCTCCGTGGATGTAGGCAAGGTTGTCAAACCACGTAAAATTGCTGTGTTCATGTGTGATTGTGTGTTCATCGTAGTTGATCCGTCGATCATGGGTAGTTTCTGGTGTGCCGCTTTTTCTAACAATTAAAATATCAAGTACACTATTTATGTAAAAAGCATACTTTTTGCGTGACTTCAAATTATAATGCACGAAGACTAGATCATTCAAATCTTTGATGCTCTAGTCTGTTCCTTTTGGGAGAGTGAATGTGCACAAAGATGCTCCAGTTTCTCTCACATCCACTAGAACTGCAACACTAGCTTAAGAATTGAATTGCAAGCTTTTGTAACTCAGGAGCATCAGTTCCAAATTGAGCCCACCAATCCTCAGTTGATATGTAAATATATTAAAGAATTAATATTCAATAGTTATAGTCACTTAATAATTAGTAAAAGATAAAAAAAAAAACTGTTGCTTACATGGAGCTATAGTTGCTTGATTTTGTACTGCAGTATCTGTGCCAAATGAACCATTGTATTTTCTGTAGTTCATAAGTTGTCTTATAATGAAACCTATGGCACGCAAATCAATGACCACATTGTCATCAACATCATTCATACCCATTGTGACTTCTC
This sequence comes from Sextonia rubra, assembly GCA_037013555.1. Lineage (NCBI taxonomy): Eukaryota > Viridiplantae > Streptophyta > Magnoliopsida > Laurales > Lauraceae > Sextonia > Sextonia rubra. Next base: position 6,406,879 of record JASUAD010000007.1, on the reverse strand, counting down.
TTTCTCTAGCGTTGGCATGTAAAGGACTTTGCATCTGAATTTCCCCCGTTCGATGAATGACTCTCAAATATGGCATATATTCTTCTTTCTTCTTCAGCCTCCTTCGAATGGCAAGCTTGGCTTTATTCATCACCTCATGTGAGTACCCCATAGCTGCTTGTTTTCACTATCAACAAGGCAAAGAACCATCACTAAAGATTCACTAACACTTGGAATATGCTCTACATTCTTCCAAATTTGTTGTCCAACACAATGAGCGCTATCTCCTCACTAATTGCAGTAGATGAAACAATCATTTCATTCCAAGCATCACTTGTAAACATCTGTCAAAGTTGATTTCTGAACTTATACAAACATTGTAAACTAATAAAGTTTGTAGCAAATCTTGTAATAGCAGGACGAATCAAATCTCTTCTATTGGTATAATCTTTTCTGATCATATGTGACACATGATTGTGATTATAAATGAATCTTGTTACTTTTCTTGCATCATTAATTGTTGTAGCATTTGAAGGAAACAAGTCAGGCTTCGCTACCTTTGCTAGAATAAAATCTATACAATGTGCTGCACAACCTGCCCAATAGAAAGTCTAATATTTTTTTGCCACTCTCCGTCCCGCTGCTTTACAAGTTGGACAACTTTTTCTAGCTTGACAGATAAAATGACTTTATCAAACATACTGAACAGAGCATCTGCATTCTTTCTTATTCCACTGGCATCCATAGACATAATAAGACATCTCCGTAGGGGAAGTAAATAAGAAAAATTTTTAAGGTTCTTTGTTTTCCATCTGTCCAACCATCAGCCATAATAGAATACCGTCTTGCGCCAATATGACTTGTAATGATCCATAAACCCATTCACCTCCTACTGTATTATGCAGAATGGTTGACATAATGTCATGATAATATGGCATCTTAAATCCTGGACCCATTGAAGTGATTGCTTCAGACATTGGCTGATAAATTTTTGACTTTGCTGAATTGAAAGGGATGTTGGCATCAAACCACCAACGCCCAATTGCCATTTCAACGGCTTTGTTTTGTTCTTTTGTTACCATGGCAGATTTAATGCTTGGCTGTGATCCAGGAGTTGTTCGTGGTGCAAAATAACTAGACTTTGGTGACAAACCTTTACTTTTCATTTGTGCTGGTGTTTGGGTTACTTTTTCTTTACCCTTCTATTTATACTAGGAGTACTTGCCAACATTCTTCAACCTCAGCATCTTTAGTTTCTTCAAATCCTCCCTCCACTATTGTCCCATGTGGATTACCAATTTCATCATTCAATTGCCTTTTTTATGTTTTATTCCACCAATTCTCCACGACAAGTCACTCCATTTGCCATTTAACATCATGGGATACTTGCTTACATGCTACAACTTCCCCACTCACCCCTCCAAGGTGCTCCTTGAATCTTGTGATTGTACCTCCTTTAATTATTCTGTCACAAAATGAGCATTTAATATGTTTCTTATTTGTGGATCTATGCAACCATATTTCCATGCCGAATCGTTAGAGTGAGTGGGTACAGAACTACTCGTTGAAGCTTGTGATGACACAGGTGTACCACTCATGATCTAAAACTTCTGAAATCTTGATACAATCACATACAAAATATCCAATCATACACGCAGTTTATAAGAAGTGAATCAAATGCATATACAATGTATAATTCAACTATCAAATATAATATATATTAATTGAAAAAACCATTATTGCATAATCCACAATTATCTAGCAACCATCTACTACATTCAACAAACCAGGCCAGCCACAAATGCCAAAGCCCCAAATCAGGCCAGTCCCTAATCATTCTGACAGAAAGATTCTGCTCATTTTTCACAATCAGGCCCCAGCCCCAAATCAGGCCCAGCAGCCACAACCCACTCTCCAAATGACAAAGCTCCAGCCCCCAAATCAAAATGGGTTTTGGTTTTTGAACATCACGGTTCCAGCAGACATAGTGTAAAAAAAAAAAAAAAAAAGAGGAGGAGGTCGGGACGCCATACCTGAAGAAGCAGCTCCAGCTCTAGCGTCCAGCAGAATAAGGAGCGCTCAGCTCCGGCGTCCTGCAGTCCAGCACACACAGCGTCGACTCACCGACCAGCAAGATGGGTAGGGTTTTTCAGCCTGCTGACCCTACTCTCTTTCGTCTTTCAGTTTCAGTCTTTTGCGATGGGTAGGGTTTTGTTTTGTTTCACATGTTATATAGAAACAAAATTGCAGTTTCTTACCTCAATTTTTTTTTTTACAAAATAATGCCCTAAAAAACCATTTTGGGAATTACGGTAATACCGCGTATGGAAAATTTTGGCCAGTATGGACTGGCATGAAAACTGAAAATCTTTAAACCATATTCCATTCCGGTTTGCAAACAGGAACGAAATGTTTCGGCCATTTCGGCTGAAACAAAAAGAAATTGACAACAAAGGCACTGCCTCTTTAAAGTCTGGAGTGGACGTCCTGTGAAAGTGAATTTCTTGTGTGTGTGTGTAGTAGAGAGGGGGTCTTCCCGATGAATTTAGTTTGAAGTTCCTGTAAGACTTTCTAGTTATCAACTCCATTTTTCTCAGTAAGGTGTGCTCTGTTCATGTGATGTTGGTTGCTAATCTAATGTTCTCATGTGGCTGAAGTGTTTGTATGGAGGAGCTCCTAAAGGCCCCCAGCTCAAAGATTTAGCTCGAGGAACAGATATTGTGGTTGCTACACCAGGACGTCTGAATGATATTCTCGAGACGAAAAGAGTGAGTCTCCATCAAGTTTCATACCTCGTTCTTGATGAGGCAGACCGCATGCTGGACATGGGTTTTGAGCCTCAGATCCGGAAGATTGTGAAAGAGATACCCACCCGCCGCCAAACCCTCATGTACACTGCTACGTGGCCGAAGGAGGTTCGTAAAATTGCTGCTGATTTATTGGTTAATCCAGTTCAGGTTAACATTGGCAACATAGATGCACTTGTTGCAAACAAGTCTATCACTCAGGTGAATAAATAAGCCTCCCTCAATTTCTCCATAGTCTAAAAAGTTGGATTCTTTTGAAGATAATTAATGAAGAGGAGTTCCTTTTGATTTTTATCTATTGCAGTATGTTGAAGTGATGACATCTATGGAGAAGCACAGGCGGTTGGAGCAGATCTTGCGTTCTCAAGAACCAGGTTCTAAAATTATAGTTTTCTGTTCAACTAAGAAGATGTGTGACCAGTTAGCTCGCAACCTAAGTCGCCAGTTTGGAGCTGCTTCCATTCATGGTGACAAATCTCAGAGTGAGAGGGACATGGTTTTGAATGAGTTCCGTGCCGGGAAGTCTCCCATACTAGTTGCTACTGATGTTGCAGCTAGAGGGCTGGACATAAAAGACATCAGGTATAAACTGTGGATTTTCCCTTGTTAGCATTTAGATTAAGCATGCCATGTGGACACTTTTTTTTTTTTTTTTACTTTCAAGAGTCTGCGCTGGGAATCTTGCAGTCAAATTTATTGTCCTGTTGATTATGACCGAACTTTTGATAAGGGTGACACTTATCTTTTGTTCCATTAACCTTCATTATTGACACAACCCTGCTGTAGATGGACACTCAAAAGAACTCTTCATTGAACAATTGGACTAATCCAATTGGGTCTCCCATTGAATCACAGGCCATTTGGGTCAACCACTCTCTCTCTCAGTGGGGCCTACCATTCATAGCTTTCGATATGGGTGCCAATTATCTTTTGTTCAGTTAATTTTCATTCTCCCCAGTCCTGCTATAGATGGACACTCAAGATAACTCTCCATTGAATAATTGGAGTAATCTAATTGGTGCTCCCATTGAATCACAGGCTATTTGGGCCAACAAGTTTGTCTCAGTGGGGCCTACCATTCATAGCTTTCGATATTGGTGCCACTTATCTTTGGTTCAGTTAATTTTCATTCTCCCCAGTCTTGCTGGGGATGGACACTCAAAATAACTCTCCATTGATTAATTGGAGTAATCCAATTGGTGCTTCTATTGAATCACAGGCGATTTGTGTCAACCACTTTGTCTCAGTGGGGCCTACCATTCAGTAAGCCATTGACCACTGATGGGACCCACCATTTGCTTACAAGGAAATTAATCCCTCCTGCATTGAACAATCCTACCAAGCCAGTTGACTATATGCAGCTCGGATTGCTCAACTATTCATTTTCAAGAATGAGCTGTGGTTGTGTTTATATGGTGGGTAGTTCTTGGCAGCTACATTGGGGTGGATCCACTGGAATCTGCTCTGTTGATTTATTATTCAAAAGTGAGAAATACTTGTGCAGTCAGCAGTGAGCTGGCTTGTGGTGGGCGGCTCCAAACTCAAATCAGTCTCAGTCCGAGCCTCTAGTGAACAATCTACCCAGGTCTCCTGTGAAGTGAAGGTAGCATGAGTATCTCCATGTTTTGATTCCCTTTGGCATGAGGAACATAAAAATTACGTTTATCTAGAAGCCAGTGATAAAGGAAAGGTCTGGTGGTCTAATGAGTTAACCTGGGAAGGTATAGTTGGATTGAATTACCCTAATAGAATTTGGGTTTTTACTTTGTAATGTTGCTGTTGGTCACTGTCTGATTCTAGCTGACCGTGTTTCTTTCAGCTTTTCCTTGTGGTTATGTTATTCCTGCGACCTTACACTAGTCCTGACCTCATGCAGGGTGGTTGTCAACTACGACTTCCCTACAGGAGTTGAAGACTATGTTCACAGGATTGGGAGGACTGGCAGAGCTGGTGCCACAGGGTTGGCGTATACCTTTTTCGGTGACCAGGATGCAAAGCATGCATTGGATCTTGTCAAGGTTCTAGAGGGGGCGAGCCAGCAAGTTCCCCCAGAGTTGCGTGAAATGGTTGGACGTGGTGGTGGAATGGGCAGGACCCGTCGGTGGGGTACTGGGCCTTCTGGCTCTAGTGGGCACGAAGGAGGCCAATCTTATGGTGGTGGCCCAGAAGATTCTGACGATGGTGGTAGCAGCACATGGGGCATTCTATCTTCTGGCTGGTCAGCGAAAGCTCACATTGATAACCTTGGCCCAGACAGTGGATGTGGAATCGGGGCCCACAGCAGGAACCGAAGCCGCTCTCCCCCGTCAAGACAAGTAATGTTTCCTACAGATGAAGGTGGTGCATGGTAGTCTGCTGCGCCAATGTTTCCAGGACGTGACTAACTGATTGTGGTAATGCCCCATCGTCTTCCAACAGTTGGCTTTTTGTTGGATCTTTTTATATGGTGGAAGAAAGTTTATATTTATATTCTGCCTGGGGGTATGTAGGCTGGTGTATATAACTTGGATAGGGGCATAACTACTACCTGATGGTGCTAATGTAAACACACAAAAGGGAAAAAACGACCTTGCATGCATTTTGAATTTGTTTCTGAAGGATAGGGGTGTGAAAAATACCTCTTATTTTGGGTGACGTAAAGTGGTTAGTCTTGTTGTTTTGTTTTTTTTTTTAAAGAAAAAAATCTCTTGTTACAATATTGCAGTAGGTAGTTTTGAGATGCTCAAGCAAAGTAATTTAGAGTTTGCCTGATTTTTTGGTCCTTGGTAAATGATCTAAAGCAGCTAATGTTTTTTTTTTTTTTCTAATGTTATAGTCTCTATTAGAAACAGGTTCCTGTGGTTGTGTTCCCCCTGTTGCTTATGGATTGATCATTGCGGGGCCCCATGAAGGTTTGAAATCGTTTGTGCTCTGCTATTTCATCAGGGCACATGCATTGGGGCCCCCTATTCATGAATCTAAGCTATTCGTGTCATATAAACATATGAATTGATTTCATTCACAATCACATAAAAAAAGTGCATGACTCCAATGGAATAAACCACAATGTTTACCAGTGGTCAATCCAATGATTGCGTTGTAGGGTAGAAAACCCATTGGTTGGATTGACAAGAGGTATCTGTGGATTCAAGATGCTTGGAATGCTGTTAGACACAGGCACTCTTGCCGTGGTGTTGTTGGGTATGAAATTCTATTTTGCTTCCCAAAGTCTCTTGTTTTACTTCCATATTAGCGGAAATGATAGGTTTTTCCACCTTTTGCTTCGTCCTGCATCGATTATGCTGAAACTGTTATACATCTATTCTTCCATTGCTGTTTTGCTTGAGTAAATCTGAAGACCATCTTTTCGAGGTGTTGCTGCCATCCAATTGCTTCTCTGCAGCATTTATTTTGTCTCATATTACCGTTGGTGCCGATGTAGTGGCCAAATTTGGCATAATGACCATCATTTCGACCACTTGCCTTGGCATATGGAGAGCTTGATTCGATCTATTTAAAATGGGTCAACTAACTTCAACCTACACTCGATGTGTGTCAACCCAACTTCACCTGTATGTCTTGCATTTAGTAGGGTCAACACGCAGAATCAATTTTAAATATTAAGTCTTATTTGAGTTAAAATGCATGCCAAAGACACCTAACACAAGGTTGACTCATTCCATATGATATACTATTCTATATGCCAAAATATTGAACCATCAAATTGTTTGAATTGGTTTAGACATCTTTGCCGACTCTATCCCGATCCATTCAAATAGGTTTGGAGTTTGAACGGGTTGACCCTAATTTAAATGTAGGCTGGGTTTTTTTAACCTGTGATTGATTCATATATATTGTGTGCAAGATTAAGCGTGTCAAATATAGGTCGGGTCAGATTTTGCACCATTATTTGAGGATGATTTCTTGTTCATGATATGGATCGGGGTAGGGGACATTTGTTACTAGTGTCGGATTGATCTCTTGAATGACGATAGTGTACGGTACCCATTGTCTAGATAGTTAAAGTGGGAGCGTCCTCCAATTTGAAAACGTGCATCAAGTTTACTATTTGTGAATCTGGGTTCTTTGGCATTGTTCAGGTGCTCTGTGCCAATGATGAGCTGTTTTGAGATAGTACGGCTGCAAATGGGTGGATTCCAAAACGGGTTCATAGTGGACCTTGACTTAGGCCCGATTCAAAAAGACAGTTCTACTTCTGTAACACTTCTAACTTGGAACTTTGGAGTTTTGGACTGGGTTCTGATAAGGGGACCCGGATTCAAAGTCGGGTCTAGCTGGAGAATTGGGATTTATTTTCAAAATTGGTTTTGACTTCTTTTAACTTTTTTAATTTTTAATTTTTCTTTAAATTAAAGATATTGCTCAACATATAAAAATATATCAAATCTACTATCCTGAAGATTAAATATAAAAATATTAAACTAAAGTTGATTTTGTACTACAATTTACAATATTAAATGCTCGTGTCAGATCTTAGGTCCATGGGTTGGAACCCATATGGACTTAGAACCAAAACTTAGTTCCGGATCCGTTTATGAATTGGAACCTAAATTCGGTTCTAAATTCCAAACTTAGTTTTTCACAACGCAGAACCATTGGATAGTCGGAGAATCGGGTACGCGTTTCCAACACTAGAGATAGAGTTATTTTGAGAGATGTCGTGGAAAACTTATTTAGGACCTATTTCTTTACTAGAATTTAGAAAATTCATGTCTGAGTAACTTCTAAATTCCAAGACATAATGAAATTTCTAAATACTCCTTTGTACAATTTCTAAATGTTCTCTTGTACTTGAGTATCTAGAAATTCTACCAAAAAGTAAAAAGAGGTGGAATTATGAAATTCTCAAGGTTATTAGAATCTTTTCAACCGGCTAGAATTCAGAGATTCTTGTAAGGAAATATGGCATTGAAAATGCCAATAGACATGCTATCACATAATGTCCCAAAAATCCCAATATTTAAAAAACTCGTCAAAAGTTCTTCTAAAGAAACAGGGCTAGAAAAATGTTTGGTAACTTGTTCTACTGAAATAGGTGTGGAGAACTTGTTTGGTAACTTTATATTAGATTATCTCGTAAAGAGTAAAATCAAAAGAAATATGTTTAACACTGTTTTAATTGTAAATCTATTATATGTATTCAAATAGTTTGTGCAGAGATCTTTAATAAAGAAAATAAAATAAATAATGGAATTTTCTATAAAAGACCTAAGTTTCAATTTTGGTAGAAAATCAGAATTGAAAATAAAATAAAATAAAATAAAATAAGATCTCCACTGCTGACCTATTGCCTATTGATCTCTTATTTCAGAGATATACACATCTGAAAGTCTTCAGTGCCCTCTTAAAATCATGATAACTTGGTGAACCATCCAAGAGAAGAAAAATTAATTATTAAAAATTAATTAATCGAACCAAAACAAAGAGAACACAAACAGTGAACCTGCTCTCTTTAAACAATGAACCTGTTCGAATTCTTTTTCTACAATTTTTTTTTCTTCTTTTTCCATATGGAACTCAATTCAATAATTAGGATCTCAAAATTGTGAATATAATCTTGTTTAAGATAACTGGACCAAGTTAAGAGTAATTTAGAAAAAAAAAGAAAAAAAAACCTCTCCTGCCCCATGTAACCCTTAACCTAAAACTAATCTCAATGTCCAAATACAAACCCACGTACAACTGGCATTGACAGATGACAATTTTCTTGGGCACCTATGGAGCCCATTAGGCAGATCATTCGTGGGTAGGTCTGAGGATTAAAAAGTGTGTTCGTGGACAAGGCTTGCCAACAAATGGCCTTGAAACAAAAAAAATTTTTTTTTTGAAGCAGTAATAAAGATTTTATTAATGGAGGAGAAAAAAAAAAGAGAAAAAGAAAAGAAAGAAAATGCCAATAAGGCCATAAAATGAAGGGTGTAGACTCTTAAACAATTCCACCAGTGATAAATAAAAGAAAAGATACATCGGGGGTGAGTGTGAAATTGGTCCAGTACCATTTGAGGGTTTGGGAGAGGTTAGGATACGATATTAATGGATGCAGGCTGCACCCTACTTTAGTTCCCAAGAGGTCCATGGCTCATGGGATCAGTTTTCACACATGTTTGCATGTGTGCGTGTGTGTATAACTATAACCACGATCTCATGAGTGATATTTTACCCGTGAAGATCATATGGGCAAGAGCCTCCAGTAGTCCACCTGGTCCGAGAAACAATGGTGGCCAAAGTATCTCTATAGATTAAATAATCTTAGCCCTGAATTTGGAAGACACAAAGTTTAAAATTACACTGATGGTAATTTTTTCGGAACTGTATATATATTTTTTTTCTTGATTTGACAGCGGGTAAACTACATTCCTGTTGGTTCAAGGTGAGTTTGGGGTTTGGGACGGATTAACCCGGCCGATCCCGTATACAATGACTTCATGTATATTATAGAGTGCAATTTTTTTTATCATATGATAGCTCAGTGCAAGTATCCTCGATAAGCTCAGTGCCAGTATCCTCAATGAGGATAGATTTTCTCCAACGTCTTGGTTTCAAATCTCATGCTTTGTTTAATTATGCTATTAAATACACACACATAATTTTAATTTTTTTAAAAAAATTATCAAAATACTCCTCCTCCCTCCTCCCTCCTCCCCTTCCCCACCTCCGCTTCGACCCCCCTCTCTCTCCCTCCGCTCTATGTTCTCTCTTTCCCTGTCCCTTTCAGAAAAACCAAAACCCTAAAATGGTTTTTCACCTTTGCAAGGAGGGGGAAATGAAAAAAATAAAAAAAACATGGAGGAAAGAGGAAGAAGAAGAAGAAGAAGAAGAAGGAGGAGAGAGAGAGAGAGAGAGAGAGAGAGAGAGAGAGAATAAAATGGGAAGAGAAGAAGAAAAGTGATGGTTGTGGCTTGTGCATCAGGCTGCAATGGAAGTGGTAGCAACAGGTGGTGGCACAGGCGGCGGCAACAACAGTTGGTGGAGGAGGGGAAGGGAGAGAGAGAACAGATATGGGGTGGTGATGGAGTGGAGGATGAGGTAGGTGAGGACCTCCTAGTCCTCTGGCGAGAGGGCGGAGGGGAGGGTGAGGATGGTAGAGGGGATAGGCCTGAGGGCGGAGGAGAGAGAGGGAGATAGTGGAGGGGGAAGGGAGAGTGAGAACAGAGGGGGAGGAAGAGAAAGAGGGAGGAAGAGGGGGAGGGGAGGGGTATTTTGGTAAATTAAAAAAAACTAAAAGTGTCTGTGATGAGTAAATTCTTTTGTGGATTTGGCAACACTCTTATTTTACAAGAAGTTTGAATTTTGGGATATGAAAAGTCAAAATGTAACATTTGGAATTTTCAGAATTTCAACCCCTTGATATTATTGTTGGAAGACGAGGGTGGTGGTCCAAATGACCACCGCCCATTGCTGTAATGGTCCTCTTCTCCCCTTCATTACCATTCACTGCCATGCATAACGTTTTCTTCAGTTTTCCCATGATGAATGTCCATGAATGCATTGCAGCAACGCTCCATAATAACAAAGGAGCATTGCAGTCATCGGTGATGGTTAGATGGCTATAAAAGCCAGGGAACTCCCTCAACTTCACATACATACACATATACTGACTCAAAATCAAAGGGTGAGCATCACCATCGAGTTGCTGGCATCAAGAGAAGGCTAAGGGAGTTGTAAGACCCATTTTGGCACCACTTCCATCTCCTTTAGCGATGATTCAGGTATGCCCTAAAATTTTGGAGATCCATTTACGTTTAATCATACCATTGGTGTGCGAATCTAATTCGTTCAAAGTTCCCAGAATGGGCCATTTTGGCTAACAATTATTGCATGCTCAAGTGGAGAGGTGAGTCTGTTCCTTCACTAGAATTTGTGACAAGAATTTGATATATTGTGGATTCAACAACATGAAGTGTGACTTATCACCTATCATTAGAAAATGCCAGGTTTTTCGTCAGAATTCTAGATTTACAGCACCTAAAAATTCGCAAATGATATTTGAAATTCTTCAAATTCTTATCTCTTTACTTTTTGCTAAAATATCTAAATGCTCCACCAAAGAGAAGGATTGAGAAATTCTATAGGGGATATATTGTGGATTCAGGAATTCACCAATGCTTCTGAGCATAAGACTTTCGTTTTGTCCTTAGCACAGAAACCCAATGCTTTTTGTAGCCTTTTTCTGGATCAAACTTGGTTGCACCAAACGAAACAACGCAACGCGTTTGTGACGAGAGCACCCAAAATATGGGGAAATGAGATTTCTGTTTTTGTCTTCCACTGCAGAAGCTTCCTAACACTATAACAAAATGCACCATTGCCTATGTAGAAAAATTGTAGGTAAAGGACTAGATGTGTAGGGAAAATTCTTCGCCTACGCAAAGACATGCGTAGGCAAATCGTAGCCAAATGGTTGTGGGGAAAAGTCTTTGCCCACGCATAAAATAGTACGTGTGCAAAAATTAAGCTTTTGGCTACGCTTGCTGGTAAGGTAAGTGTGTTCCTTTTGGCTACTTTGCCTACGCTAACTTGGCGTTGGCAAAGGTATCACCTTTTATTATGAAGCATTGCGTAGGCAAATGTGCAACCTTTGGCTACGAAGATTTTGCATAGGCAAATGTACAGCCTTTGGCTACAAAGATTTTGGGTAGGCAAATGTACAGCCTTTGACTACGAAGATTTTGCGTAGGCAAATGTACAATCTTTTGCTACGAAGACTTTACGTAGGCAAATGTACAACCTTTGGCTACAAAGATTTTGCGTAGGCAAAAGTCAAATATAATTTTTTCTAATTTTAATAAGCACTTTTGCCCATAAAAAATTAGTAGGCAAAAGTAAAAAATATCATTTTTTTATGATAAGCATAACTTTTGCCAACGCAATACACGTAGCCAAAACCTCCATCTATTCTTTACCTACATACATTGCACAGCCAAAAGAAATAATGAAAAAAATAATTATTTATTTTTAATTTTTCTGAGTAACCAGTTTATACCAGTCTTATCCAAACTAACTCAATAAACATACAAATATATTCAAATCCAACTAATTACGAATCCTAGTGAACAAATATTAAAAAAAATATGAAATACCCAATACATATCATCCAAAGAAGTCTCAAATATAACCAAATATCTAAAAACAAGAAGATAATGTTTAACAAGTCCAAATGCTTGTGATAAAAAAGAAAACAAGAGAAGAGGCCATCTAGTTGTCAAGCTGAAGACGTCCTTCATCATCAACCTGCACAAAAAAATATAAAAAATTGTTAGCATTTTATCAATAAGTTAACTTCAAACCTAATTATATGCTTGTGCTATCGTCACTGTTTAGGTTGATCAGAAATTTAAAAGTTAGCAAATTACACTAACCATGCCCTTTGAAAATAAAGGGGCAGCATCTCCCCCTAAAAATATTACCAAAAAAGTGTTTCAAAACCACAACAATATTCTAAGGGCCTTATGGTGTCTATATTGTCAAAATGAATCATCACAAAGTTAGCCAAAACAAAATTTGGCTTAAACAAATGAAATAATTTATTTACTTAATTCTAGATACCTCCTTAAACTCAACCTTTAAGTCTAAACCGCTCTCTAGAATTGAAAAAAAAAATTTTGATTTACTAACCAAGGGAAGTTGCATCCGGCCCTTCACTCGATATGCCATCTTCACCACCATTTTCTGGAACTAGCCCTGGAATGCTAGTTGGATCAACTAACCCCGGTATACCGCCAGGATCTATCCCAATTTTTGTAGCCATCACCTATAGTAAGCCCCGCCATGCAGTTAAAGTTTTATCTTGGTCAGCTATCTTCTGCTGCTGAGCGATCACCTCAGGATTAGGTTTCCGAGATTGTGTGGAAGATGAAGCGATGCTGCGGATCCCAAATCCCCTTGAAAAACCTGATCTTTTCCCAAGCACATCGATGGAAACTTGTACCTCGGTTTGCGGATTCTCGACACCCAGCTGCGACTGTGCGAGAATCTTTTCTTTTAGCATAGCCTGTCGTTTTCATTATGTAAACACATAGCATATGTAAAAAATGTACATTTGATGATTTAAACAAATGAATTAACTTGTACTTACATGATGTTGTTCAACATGGTCATTTATCCACATCCTACCGTGCCGACCACGTCTGTGAGTTTGCTCAAAAATATCCGAGATAGACGGTCGACCACCACCATTCTTTGATGCCTATTGTTTATTAGATATTTCGGTCAGATTAACTAAATATTGAAATTTTATTGAGAGTGTAAAAATTTATAGTCTCAAACTTACATCGATAGATGCTCGTGATGCATATGATCTTGAGCCACTTGTATGATTGTATTTTTGGGTGACTCGTGCCTTTTTTCCACTTTCAGACTTTTTCTATGAGGACAAAATTAAAAAACAAAACAACAAAATAAGTTTAATTATCCTACATGCGGTTAGTCTATTTCAATTTAGTAGAAGCCTAAACACTATATATATATATATGTATATAACAGCAATAAGGAATATCTTAAAACTATCGCTCTCCCACACATGCTCGATCATAAACTTCCAGTCATCCAATTTACAAGGACATAATAGATGGCTTTGATGGATCATGGGTAGGCTGTGGAGATGGCATCGGTGTTGCTCGCTCAAGGGTCTGTGTAGCTCCTGAACAACTAGTAGCACCACCTCTCTTCCTAAGCCAAGGAGGCATATTTGTGACCTGACATAACAATAAACTTAATTATTAGTAATCAATAATTGAAGTAATTAACAATCAAACATCAAACTAAGTAATACTACACAGAGTAATCATCATAATCATCATATAATAGTAATATGTATAAAATGGAGAAGTCAGCAAAGTTACTATTACTAGTCAATGTTTTTTACCTTCGTAGCTTCTAAGCATGAACGGAAAAATAAAGGTTATTACCTTATTGACTGGGGCTCAGACTCATCATCCTCATCATTAAAGGAACTTTCATTAGAAGAACTCAATCTCTCCTCACCTTTAGGTGGAAGATAAGCCTCATCATCATCACATCAACCCTCCTTTCTCTTTCTCTTCATAGTTTTTTTCTTCATGGCCATCTGACCCAATCCAAACAACAAATTTGCCTTATCCAGAACCCCTAGAGCATGCATTCTCGCAGCATTCTCTTTTATCCTTTTATCTCTCTCCTCCTCGATAGGTAACTTCTTCCTCTGGGTCGCAAAAAACCCAGGCTTCACAAAAATTTGCCACCTTTTTGCATATTTGGCAACTATATATGACAAACAATGCAATAAAAAGAAATATAAAATGATGCCGATAAATGGAATGACATGTGAAACAAAAAAGCCATGATATGTAAATGAAAAATCTTATAAATTTGTAACATTTGTTCATACACCAAAAAGCTACAAAAGTAGAAAACAAAAGCTACATATCATATTCTATATCAGGTTCTATATCATAATAGATAAAATGTTTGCAACCCCTGCAAATCTCACAATTAAGTCATTAAATGAAATACTTGCAATGCAAGGAAGTCTATGTGTGTGTATGCGTTTTCTTCATGATGTATAATTTTAATACACAGTGAAGACTTCGAAGCATAATTAGAAGATAAACAAGATATTATAAATATCTATCGATTTTTAACCTTTTATTGAGCAGAAGTAGTATATTTTAACATACGCACACGAATGCAGCCCGCTCGCCAGCACACACACCCACACATGTACACATATATATTGAAACATTTAGTTTTTTTTTAATCTTACTAATATATCTTAATAACACATATACAATTGATACCCACATAATATAACTATTATTCAGATTGTAAAATCTAGGGAAAAAAACATTATACAAAAATTTTAAGCGTACAAATTTTTGTCTTTGAGAAATATTTCTATTTTAGATTTTATATAATATAAATATATGAAATCAAACTCAATGTTTTATTTACATGATAGAAATTAAACAAAATTTTTTCTAATATAACCTGTATTGCCCGTGCAAAGCACATGTGCATTTTGCTAGTTAATAACTGATGGGAACTGCTTAAAACTATCCCCACAAAATTCAGAGAAGCTTGGGTAGGCTTGGGCCTTGGTTGTGGCTAACCCGCTTAACCTTTGAAGAATATGGTTATGGGCCCAAATGATGTCCAAACCTAATGAAATTTGGGAGGATGGACTATGACATCATTCTAGGAATGCCATAAAATTTTCATCAGGTTTTGACTTCGAAAAGTGGGTCACACTATTTGTTGACTTTTGGTCAAAGTGGCTCATGCTTCAATTGGTTGGGGCCCAAATGATCTCTGATGGCCACGAAATTTTGAGGGTTTGATGAGGAGCCTATTTTGAGGTTTCTATCCAATTTCCAATTGATTTGGCCTTATGGAAGTTAGGTCTGTATTCAGTGCCCCCATGGCCCAGTGGGTATGTTGACTTTGGGTCAACAACGTCCAATCAACCTGAAATTTTGCAGAACTACTCCATAGCATTACTGAGGCCTTCCATAGAAATTTCAGCCAATTTGGTCTTTAGGAGGTGGAGATTCACACAGTGTCCCAGAAACTTTAGAATGAGGCTCCTTAAATTTTAACTTGCATCCAATGGTGTCTGAAAATTCCAAAACTTTAAAGGAATGACTTAGAACATATTTTAAGCCTTCTCTATGAATTTCAGCTAATTTTATCATTGGAAAGTATGGGTTGCTCTAGCCAGGGTTGCCCATCAAGAATACTGACAAGAGCCATTTAAGCTTGATTTTGGTTTAGATGAAGTTTGTCTATTTTGAAACTTGGACCCATGTTTTTTGTGCATATTTAGAGTCTTTTGAATGAATGAAACTTGGCCCTTTGAGTTTAGAACGAGCTTATATATCTTCATTGCAACACTTGTGGCATTTGTTTGATTTTTTTTTTTGTCAACACAAACTCTGCTCACTTACTTGCAATACTATAAGTTTGGTTGCCTATAATTAATTTTGATTATTAAAACTTTTTTATCCTACACCATATCAATGTATTAAATTTTAGTGCATAATTTCTCTTATTTTAGTTATATTTTTTTTATCATATTTCAATTACACATGTTGCTTTCAAGTAATTACACATTGACGTGATTCTAACTCAAAAAAAGAAGAAGACAATCATAGTCCTTATCAATTAAGTAGTTATAATTTGTGTGTTAGGTTGATTGGATTATTTGTGTAAAAAAAAAGAAAATAAGAAGAATTGAGGGATGTGTGAGTCAACTACACTCGGCTAATGTTTAAAACCATGATCCATCTCATGTTATCAAATATAAAATCCAAATTATTTTGGGTCATAGTGTATTCATTGTGGAGTCTATAATATCAACAAGATGGAATATGAATTGACGACAAAGGAATTAAACTTGCACAAAGTTACAAACCCCAAGATGAAATTGTGTTCAATAACAGACATGCACCAAACATTAAAATCATTGTACAATGCCCACTTGGGGCAAATTTTGTAATTTTTCATTCCATGGCAGTACGTCCAATAACAGTAATGCACCAAACGTTAAAACAAAAGAAAAAAAAAACAGCACATGGTCACAAGACCTAGAGGTTAGCAGGAGAACAACAGCATGCAACAGCAACGTTAGTAGGAGATTAGCACCATGCAATAGCAGGAAAAAAACAGTGCAACAGCAGCAGCTAGCAGGATCAACAACATGCAATAGCAAATCAGCAGCAGGCAACAGGAGATCAGCAGCGTGCAATGCCGGTACCTTCATCTTCTTCTCCTTCTTCTTTCTTCTTTCGTCTTCTTTCTTTTCAATTAGTTTTTTTGTCTTTTTTCAAACGCAGCTTTTGGTGGAGAAGTTGTAGTAGCGCACTTGTTCTTCTTCTTCTTTCTTTTCTTTGTTCTTTTTTCAGCCGCTGGTTTTGGTGGCTGGAGACACAATAGCTAGCATGCAGTTTATTCTTCTTCTTTTTCTTCTTCTTCTTCTTCTTCTTCTTTCTTTTCGTATTTTTTTCAAACGCAGAATCGGCTGTTGATGCAATAGTCGTAGTGCAGTTTCTTCTTCTTCTTTCTTTTCATTTTGTTTTTTTTTTCTTCTCAGACGTAGATCTTGTGGTTGGAGAAGCAAAAGCGTAGTGCAGTTTTTTCTTCTTCTTCTTCTTCTTCTTCTTGTTGGTTTTTTTTCTTTTTCACATCCAGATTTGATGGCTGGAGACACAACCAGTTTCTTGTTTTTCTTCTTCTTTCTCTTCGTTTCTTTTTTTCAGGCACTCATCTGGTGGCTGGAGACGTAAGTGAAGTTTTCTCCTCTTCTTCTTCTTTTTCTTCTTCTTCTTCGTCAAATCAGAAGCATAGCCGCAACCTTCTTTGTCAAAATGGTAGTAGCCACAACCTTTTCACTGAATGAAACAACGAATGAAAGCAACTTAGGTTTTTATCTTTATCTAAGTTATAAAATTTATATTTAGGCCCTCCAATTTTTTTTTAATTTTAAGACAAGCACCCTGTGGAAAAGAACAATAAATTATAAATTATGTATCTCTCTAACCACAATAAAATTTAAGCACAATTCTATCAATGATAAAATTCAAAAATCATTTTTACTGCTTTATTTTCTATTTTATGAAAGCATTTTCTTAATTTTTAAATTCAATTAGTGGAAACCATCTTTTACAATCTTACCCAAGACACAAAAGCAATAAAAAAAATAAAGATAATACTGCAGAATTGCATTATAATATTGCAATTGCTTGCCACATAATACTACAGAAATATTGCTTTCCACATAATACTATCCAAATTACCAACAAGACAAGAGCCTTCTCTTTTTCTTAAGTTCACACCATCCAAATACGGGGCACCAAAATATCCTCACACCCAAGTCCTTTCTCCCATATAAATGACCTTTAAATAAAATAGTATGGTACCAAAATAAAATAAGGGCTTAGATTTTTGAAGCACGATTCTAAAAAAAACATTTGCATAACACAATAGTGTTTAAAAAAAAATAAAAAAACAAAAAGAAGAGGCGGGCATGGGAATAGTTCCATTAAAAAAACAAAAGAATGGAAATAAAAATATTTAGATCCACCCATGGAAAACAATGCATGGTCAAAAGTCTTGGCCTTTCCCTACGCAAAATTATGCGTGGCCAAAGGTTTTTCACTTTACCTACAAAATACCGCATCGCCGAAGGATATTACCCATGGAAAACTATACGTGGCCGAATGTCTTGGTCTTTCCCTGCAGAAAAATATGCATAGCCAAAGGTTTTTCACTTTGCCTACAAAATACCGCATTGCCAAATGATATTGCCCACGGAAAACCATGCGTGGCCAAAAGTCTTAGCCTTTCCCTGCGGAAATATATGCATAGCCAAAGGTTTTTCACTTTGCCACAAGAAACCTCGTAGCCAAAGGATATTTCCCACGAAAAACCATGTGTAGCCAAAAGTCTTAGCCTTTCCCTACGCAAATATATACGTGGCTAAATGTTTTTCACTTTGCCTACAAAAGGCCGCGACGCCAAATGATATTTGTTCGTGGGTAAAACTTTTCCTCTTAGTTTGGAGAGAATCTCAACCACTTTTGCCCACGCAAATATCTTGCGTCGCCAAAAACAGGAGATAATTGTGGCTTTTGCCTACGTAAATTTATTTTCGATGGCAAAAATAACTTTTAGCCACGCAAAATGGACTTGCGTGGGTAAAGCCGTAGCTAATAATGCATTTTGTTGTAGTGTAACCAGGGAATGAGATTTCTGTTTTTGTCTTCCACTGCAGAAGCTTCCTAACCAGGGAATGAGATTTCTGTTTTTGATTTCTGTTTTTGTCTTCCACTGCAGAGGCTTCCTATCCAGCCAAACCGTTGGACTTTTTACAGCGCGGAAATATTGACTAAATTCCAGTATTATGAAGAAAAGGGATGGGCGCTTGTGGAGGAGAAATGGGCGACCGTTGGGAAGGTTTTCACGTGTGATTTTATATGTAAAATCCTTCACCTGGGATGCAGGTTTGCATGGATGAAGATGAAGGAAAAAAAATATGACTTCGTGGAGATAAAACAGAAACAAAGAAGCCTCGAATTCGACGTTGGCAGATAGAAGCCAGGGTGGAATTCAAGGCTGGTTTTCACTTTATCAAGAAAAAAAAAGAAAAAGAAAAAACAGTTTGGAGTGTATACAATTAGGGGGTTTGTCTGGGTTTAAGGGTCACCTAATGAGTTTTTACCTATAAAATCCTCTTAAATCTTTGGTTTTTGAAGTTTATTTTTAATTGTATTTTTGTTCTCACTTATATGATAATATTTATTTATGGGAAATCTTTATATGCATTCATCATCATTCACAATTTTTTTCATGAGAATTCTAAGTAGGGCCCACCTATCACCAAATCCAAACTTTGCATTGTACAAGGGAGTCCTAGAGTTAGCAAAATTTAGCCTGACTCACCAACCCGGCTCGATCGGATCCGTTTTTTACCCGCTTAATGTAGCTAGTTTTAAATATGCATATGTCATAGGTTAAGGTTTTCCAACCTCTATAAAAAAAACAAGTTGGGTTATTCATGGATGAAAGGGTTTGAAATATATGATTGGAGCTAAACTTGATATGGTGGTCTTGCATCGACCTTTCTATCCCTCTGTTTCATCCCTTGGTGGGATCTACAATGGGCTGCATGAGCAGTGTACATAAAAATTTTATGAGGGATGGATGCACAAGAAGTGGATCCTTTATTTATAATTAATTTAAATATCTATAAATATATTTTTTAAATATATTTTTTTTATCATGGCCTGTGTTGGGCAGGGGCATGTTGCACTAGTTTGCATCTAATTATGGGATGATGAACCTGATATGATAAAATTAGAGTCTGTAAAGGATATTGGTGGAGAGAGATCATATTAAAGAACTGACGAGGGTAGATGTCGTAAAAAAAAGACTAGTTAAGAAAGTGTGTGCCTTGGGAAAACAATAAAATCCTCTATCGATTAACATAACAATATTGAAAAATTTAGAAGGGGTTTTTAAATTTGGAGGTGCGGGGTTGGTCTATGGGGCTTATAAATTCGCCCAATTCACTCTCGAGTCTCGCCTCCTTACTCGCTCTCTCGCTCTCTCTCTCGCTCGAGTCCCGCCTCCTTACCTGCTCTCTCTCTCTCTCTCTCTCTCTCTCTCTCTCGATCGACTCTCGCCTCCTTACCCACGCTCTCTCTCTCTCTCAACATCTCCCTCTTTAACCCCCTCTACCATCACCAAAACCCCCTCTCTCTCCCTCCTTACCCCCTCTCTCTCTCGCAACGTCTCCCTCCCTACGCCCTCTCTCTCAACAGCTCTCTCCTTTACTTTTTCACAACACCACACCAAACCATATGCTCTTACAAGAACTCCTTTCATCTCACTTCTGATACATGGCCTTTTGCAGCAGGATGAACAAGTGCTTCCAGGCCATAGCCTACCTCTTCTTCATCATGATTCTCATTTCAACACCTCTTGAGGCCCGAAGGTCATGGAAAGCCGAGAAATCACTTTCTGAGTCTCTGATCAAAGGTGCTGACCCTCCTCCTGCAAACAGCGCCCATGCACTTACACCTCCCAAGTGGGTGGTCAATGCCCCATTACACATATCTCCATCGATCATGTCTCAGTAACCCCGGCCCATGTCCTGGCCAGCGAGCCGAGTTCCACATGACTCAGTAACTAGAGCACTGATTGAAGGCCATCTAGTTCATAACGTTTGAATATTGGGAAAATGTAGATCATGGCATTGGATCCATGTTCTGTTACGCTTTATTGAGTGATTCAATGGATGTCATAAATAAAGTGTCATTTTATCATTGTAAGCCTTTTTTTTTCATAAGAAGGAACTTTATTTAGAATTTAGATTTAGTGAGCTGTAACAAAACGAGGCAATTTAGTGTTGCCTTTACAGTTACAGATTTTGACAACAAGAGCATGGGTTGTTAGTGGCTGTAACCACAGCTGAAGCGTCCTTCGTCCATGTTGGATACCCGAAAACAGGAGGCAGTGAAACTGCCAGTCGTCCCTATTGTTGCTGAGCATTCTGGTAGGCGTTCGCACGAGGCACCTGCGAGCCTGAAGATGCTGGTGCTGCTTCCTGACAGTAGTGAAATTTAGCTGTGTATGCTGTTGTTCGAAGCCTTTCCTAGCTCATTCTAGCTTAGTGGTCTAGGGCCAAGGAGGCCCATCGGAGCTTGCAAGCAAGAAGATCAGTGTACGCCTTATTATTTCCTCTGAACAGATACCTTCACAAACTAAAAAATGAATTACCTTCACGAACTAAAAAATGAATCAAAATGAAGCATGCAATTCTATTAAAATGAAGTATGATGGAATAGATAAATCCCCTTGGATAGATATGGACAAGCGATATGGGTTGCCTTTTTTATTATTAAAATTCTACTTTTTTTTTAATCTTTTTGTCTCATTTTGTCCAGATTTAACCGAGTTTCAAAACAATCAAGTGTAAGATGAGACTGGACCCAGTTGGTTGGGTTTTTTCTTTTTCTCATTTCTTCCAGATTTAAGAGGGTTTTCAAGATTATCAGAAGCTGAGCTTTGAGTATTTATCCTATCGTTTGGGTTTCAAACGGTGAGTGAGAATTGTTGGCGTTGACAGTGGGGAGAGGGATAAAAGTATATATGAATTCCAATGCCATAAACAATCACCTTATTTAATCTGTGCTCTAAATTGTATTTGATTATATTAAAGATGCCGTATACGTGATTATTATGGTTGTCGTTGTTGCTGATGCATCGCTGAATGCTGATGCTGTTGTTTTTTGGTTTTATTCTTTCTCTTAGTAACGGCGCTGGCTTCTTGTCATTTTCACTTTTAAAGATTTCAGTCTAAAGGAACAAAAAGTCCACGCGTAGGGTTGGTTCTTGGTGGGATATGGAATATTGTACCTATTTCTACGTCACCTCCTTAAAATTGTATTTGTTTTGATTGTTTAGCAAGAAATTTTTTTTTAGCAAAAAAGTTTAGAATGAATTTTCGCTTTACCCAAAGAAACAAAACAAAAAAAAAAAAAAAAAAAAAAAAAACAGGTTACGGTCAAACATCACAATTATTTTGGAAGTATTGCACACATTCTCCTAAAAGGGCGTTGGTTATTTGGAACTCGGGAAGGTTCTCGTTTTTGAATAAGAATGCGATTTCAGTCATATCACTAATGTAATTAAATAAATGAAAATGTAAGTGTCTGCTGTACTAATACTAGCACACCTTGTAGGGAGATCCTAAATCAATTCTTTGAAAATTAGTTTTTAGGATTTGTAAATAGACCATTATAGCTTTGGTATGTTAAATATACACCCTTATTCTTTTTATTTTTTAATTCCTTCTATGTCTCAAAATTAATAGCTTTATAGCCACCGCAAGATTTTAGAGTAAAACAACACTTATGCACAAGTCTTTTTCTCATAAGCTTTGATTTTATTTTCTTTAAAATTATTTATTTTTTTTCTATAGTTTGTAACATCATCAGTTATTATAGTACATTTAGCCTGAGTAAGTAATGCTAAATAAATATTATTTAATACGGGGTCCATTTCATTAGACCCAAATTAGCCAAAATGACAATTCAATCATAAAGCATTTGGTGGTTGCCCATTCTTGCAGTGAACATGGATTTTGAGGATGTAGAAGGTATTAAAATGAAAAAAACAATGAATATGTATATATATATATATATTGAAACTACATGGGCCTATTTATAAATTTGAAAGACCTTCAGGGTGTATGAAAAAACACTGGAAAAACATGTCCCAATATTTTAAAGAAGGTTAAACGAGGATGACTTCATTTTATTTTAAATTAGCTTAGAATATATATGGCTTGAAGAATGGATTTGAGTTACAATTACAATAAGATTAGCCGGTTAGAGATATTATTGTTAGATTGCCAATTTCAGTTGGGTCAGCCAAATTCAATGGCCATTGAAATCCATGCCTTCTGCCAGATATGAACTACCACTGAAATCCTGCTTGGGGGCCACCAAACTTGGTGGTGCTGCTGCAAAGCCCATAGTTTCAAGGAGTTGTCATTGGTCACCACTCATTTTTCTCATTGTTTATAAAACAGAGATGTTTTCCTAGCGTTAAAAGGAGTCCACTCCGGATCCTCTCTCACATTTGGTGTACGGTAGAGCGGATCCCCTCCTTTGAAAGAGGGGTATTTCCCAAAGAATTTTCTTTATTGATTTATTTTTTAGAGTTCAATTTTTTTTTAAATGTTCACAATCACAGATCCTATTCAGGACCTTATGATTGAGGGGGGATGTTAGAGATATTAGTGAGTTAGAATATTTGTTAGAATGTTATGAGTTTTAGGAGATTATCTTTATTCTCTTGATAACGTTAAGTTCTCATATTTGTTATATACATATGTTCATCATGTTATAAATAAACTCTATGGTGGTTTACTATATCAAATAAAGTGTTACTATATCAAATAAAGTGTTCTTAAATTTCTGTAACATGTTTGGTTAGATCTATTTTAGTTGGACTTGTTAGAAATTTTTGACATTCCTTTCGGTTTTAATCCCTTGAGCATTCTAAATGCCTCGTTTGATATAAAAATCTGAATTCAGGGCTTTATCATTAGAATGCTAGAGCATGAGCATTTGAAAATTTACTTTTGGGGACATCATTTGGAGTTCTCCAAATGCTCCCCGACAAGAATTCCCATATATAATTTTTGCAAATAAATATGCACTAACTTTCTGTATACCTTCAATCCTAGTATCATGTTAATTGATACTCAATAAAATGAAAGAAAAAAAAACAAGACGAGATGAGAAGATAACCCTTTCAAGTAGGATTGAACTCTTTCCTTGCCTTAATTTCTGAATAATTCTTAAGATGATTACAAATCCATTACATTCATCTTTGAATAACTTCAAGCTCTAAAACCAAAGCCTAATCATAAAACGTATCTTATTTAAATAAATATTACGTAGCTAGTATTGCATACCTAGTAGTGAATGCTGCATGTAAAGGTAGTACATTGTTGGCCAAGTAGGTCCAGATTAATTGGGTTCATTGTCCTGGGTAGTTTCTCTAATTATATTAGGAATTTTCTACTTGTTAAACAGTAATTTCTTAATAGGATTAGGACTTTCCTTTATCTAAGAATAGAGTTCTTGAGGAACAAGGAAGTAATGATTATATAGATGATGTAATCTGTAACCCTATGCATATGCCAAGATTTCAAAGCTGTGGATTCACAGATTGAAGGAGAACTTAGTGGGTATTGCTTTTCTAGTAGATGTAGGCATATCTGCTGAACCATGTGAATATTTTATCTTCTTGTGTATTTGATTATTGATCTTGGTTGCTTATGTACACATGTGCACAATGATAGTGTCATATCCACAACCAGTGGTATCAAAAGCTGGCTAGGGTCTCTTACGGCTTGGAGGTTATGAGCACGAAGATCGATGAAGTGGAATCCTTGGTGAAGGGTTCGGATCACTATTTTGGGAAACAGAGATCACGGCTGTGATCTTGCAGGGCCACATAGTTTTGAAGAAGAAAGAAGAGCTCGCTGGAATTGAAGAGGAAGGAGCAAGGGGGTTGATGGATTTCTCTTTGCCGTCGCCGGAGGAGACACTGTTGTTAGAGAAGAGGAAGTTAACTGCATGCAACATCACTGTTGTCAGACGTTCTTCAGCTGTCGTCGTCTACATCCATATGCCCTCCGTCGTCGGAGTTCCCTCTGCCCTTACCAATGCTGCTGCATTCTCTGTCATTCTGTTGGATTTCCCACTAAGCCGCCGGACGCCACTGATCTGTGGCAGGGGGTTTTGGTCCTTGTTCGCATAAACAGGGACGAGAGAGGAAGAATACGACGCTTGGGTTTTCTTAAACCCGGGTCAGTTCGACCTGACCTGTTGTTTAAAAGCCCAGGGTAGACAAGCAGGTTTGGTTGGTTCCAGGTTGAGTCAGTTCGACCTATAAGCTGTCCAGCCTGTTAATAGCAGCGCTGGCGTTAGCATACGTTAAAAGGATTGTACGGTCAAAGGTAGATTTAACCGAGATCGACGACAAAAGTTTTTTTTTTTTTTTTTTGTGATATCTTGATTATTCAACGTCCGATCGGAGATCCGTTTGCGCATACAGACTCGTTTCGAGCAGATCTACACATTTATGGAAGAAGATTGGCTATTTGACGGTCAACGAGCAGTTTGATCAAATCGGAGTGTAGAAAATCATTTTTACGAGATCGGAGCCAGCCGGGGTCAGATTTTAGATCCGTTTCTTCCAGCGTGCTCGTGGTGACGAGATCTACCACTTGGTGCAGGACTTAAGGTCAGTGTTAGTTGTTTGTTTTTTTTTCTATTTCTTGGTTTAATTAAGATGGAGAACAACACTGTGAGCACTGCCATGGTTAAGCTCAACCATTCCAATTGGTTGATCTAAAAACCGAAGATGGAGGGTATCCTTTATTGTAAAGACCTCTATGATCCCATTGAGAGGGATAGTGCCTGACCAAAAGATATGGAAGATGCAGACTGGAACAAGTTGTATAGAAAAGTGAAGTCGCTCTCATCATCATTCACATTTGATTCATCAGGTGGGTTCACTGCATTTTCTCCGTGGTGTAGCCATGTCGTGTAGGATAACATGATCCCCCATCGGACCAAATGAACTCACACAATTTCAAATTCAAGCCAATCAACGTTTAAGCATTTGTTACACGGACATCGAGTCATAATAGCCCCATCTGTATTGGCCCTCGCAAATTTAATAAATGAGTCCACCCCGCCTTGATATCATTGAGCTAATCTCTGATTAACCAGCATCATCCAACTCTTGTCCATATCTAATCACATGGAAGACTATGTAATCAAGCAGTTGAAGAATGCAAATTGAAGGTATTGTTGATAGACCTCAATAACGTAAGGTATATTTCCAATTACATCAAAGGGGAAGAAGAAGGAGAAGAAGAAAAAGAATTAGTAAAGCAAAAAAAAAAAAAAACCTCAATATTACAATAAAAAAAGCACCAATAGTAACATTTTGGTTGCATCTAGATATTTTTTTTCTCTACATTTCCATAAATTGATATGGGTGCAAATGGCCCACAAGGCTATGTCTAAATTGCTTTCATGAGTATGCGCCCACTCAAAAAACTTATATCTCAACCTTAATTTAGTAGCCTTAGCTGTCTACCAAGTGGGCCCAACATGGGGTATTAGATGAACATTTGGCAACATTGTTTGTGTTTCTCTCTCTTGCTTTTTTTTAATCTAATCCTATTCATTACTTTCTTAATGTGTAACACCTTTTTAGGTTCCCTATATATGGTGGTCCTCACCAAAGCTAAAAGATCATATAGCCATGATCTCCACTTTAGTAAATTGATTTGCTTAGATCAAGAAAGCATGGAATAAACCTTGGTATGTTTATTAGAATGTGATGGCCCATTTAAAGAAGTCAATGGACTAGAAATTTTAAAAACTGTTACAAGCGTAGAAATTTTCCAAGAGTAAAAAGTTTTTTTTTTCACTATGACTTTATTTCTATGTTACTTAAAAAACCCACAATATTATAAGTGTACGTTCTACTAAAATTATGATAAAAATGGGCTTTTAGATCTCAATGAGTAGTCATTATTAGTAAAATATGTTTTCCAAAATCTAATCATGCTATAGAAAAAGAATATTTTTCTCATTGTTTTGAAGTAAAAGCCACGACATCATGGGTTTATGGCAAGACCATAAAAAAAAAGCCTAAAGTCAAGTGACTTTGATGATATTTTTTGATGCTTGATCATTGATATGTGGACCATTAATCATAATTATGAGTCCTAAACATCTACTATCACAAATTTCAACCATTGATTCACTTGGAGATTTCTAGTGATGGTGTGGACTGGGCTTCTCTAGTGGACCTAACCTGAAATCGAATTGGAATCGATTCGACATTGGGTCATCTTCTTCCCAACGTCTGGTCTGGTTTTGCAAACAAAACCCTTGCTGCAGGCTGGGTTTCTCTGTGGCGATATGCAGCGATGGAAGGGTGGCCGAAGATTGTGCGATAGTGACGTCAGTCCTCCGCTGTCCTTTGCGGCTGCTCTAGCTACAGTGGATGGTAGCCAACTCTCTAGCATATCCCTAGTTTCAGGCATGGATGAGAAGCACGTACTATAAAAGCATGATTCAAGCATGTATGAAAAGAAACTATTCCTAGTTTCTGTCATCTTTGCCGAGCCTTATTTTATTTTCTATGGACGTGTTTTGCTAGATAAGATAAGTGTTTCATCCTTGGAATTCCTTCTGTAAACAGCAGTCGTTTAAGAACTCAGACGATTTTTTTTCTTCTCCTTCTGTAAACAAAACTAACAAAAACAATGTGCATATGGCAGTTGACGTCTAAACATTGCATCCACTTTTTCTCTCTTGTTTTGCGTTAGTCTCCAAAGTCCCAATCATCCAATGATTTATACATAAAAATAAAACAGAAAACCAATGACAAGGCCGGGAAGAACAGATCACATTATAGCATTATCATCATGAATATAAATTGATGTAAATCAGAGAGAAAAGAAGAGAAACATAGGGGGTACATATCAGAACTTGAAATCGGAGAGACGTGGGATGATGGGGCGGAAGAGTTCAGGAGAAGATGTTGTTTTGACGATAAATTTCTATGGGCGAAGATGCTGTGAAAGGCTATATATATCATGTGCAGTGTGGAACGATTATAAACCTAGATATATATTAGGGGTGGAGAATTCCACCGATTTGATCTACTTCCTTATTAAGATTATATGGGATTTATTTAATTTTTCTACTAGATTAATCAAAAGGGCATAAGCTATTTAAATTTTATTTGTCTAAAGACCTTAAAAAAAGGTAAATTATGAGTAAACAACACATGATTTACACCGATCAATCTTCCAAACGATCCTTGTTGACTCATAAAAAATAAAGAAAAATCACAAATGTCACAAGTGTTTACAGTAAAACATTCTAAGCTCGGTCAAAAGCAAAAGGGCGAATAAGCCTTAGAATTATGGAGGGCATCCCAGGCTTAAGCAACTCATACTTCCCAATGGTGAAATCAGCTGAAATCTATTAGGAAGACTTAACATACGTTTTGGGTCTTTCCCTCAAAATTTTAGAATTTTCAGATACCATTGGATGCAAGTTCAAATTCAAGGAACTCCATTCTAGAGTTTCGAGGACATTGTGTGAAACTCCACCCCTTGAAGACCAAATTGGTTGAAATTTCTATGGAAGGCCTCAGTCATGCTCTGGAGTAGTTCTACAAAATTTTGGGTCGGTTGAATGTTGTTGACCTAAAGTCAACATACCCATTGGGCCATGGGAGCACAAAATCAAAGTTTGATCTCAGCTCGGGCAACTCATACTTTCCGATGGTAAAATCAGCTGAAATTTGCAAGGAAGACTTAAAATATATTCTAGGTCATTCCCTCAAAGTTTTGGAATTTTCATATACCATTGGATGTAAGTTCAAATTCAAAGAGCTCCATTCTAGAGTTTCGGGGATGCTGTATGGAACTTTACTTCCTGAAGACCAAATTGGCTGAAATTTCTATGGAAAGCCTCAGTCTGCACTAATGTAGTTCTGCAAAACTTCGGGTTAGTTGGATGTTGTTGACCTAAAGTCAACATACCCACTAGGCATGGAGTATTAAATCAAACCTCAGCTTGGGCAACTCATGCTTCCCGATGATGAAATCAGTTGCAATTCGCGAGGAAGTCTTAAAATATATTCTGGGTCATTCTCTCAAAGTTTCAGAATTTTCAAATGCCATTGGATGCAAGTTCAAATTCAAGGGGCTCCATTCTAGAATTTTGGGGACAATGTGTGAAACTCTACCTACTGAAGACTAAATTGGCTAAAATTTCTATGAAAGACCTCAGTTATGCTCTGGAGTAATTTTGCAAAATTTTGGGTCAGTGGGATATTGTTGACCCAAACTCAACATACCCATTGTGGCATAGGGGCATTAAATCAAAGTCTAACCTCTCTAAGGCCAAATCACTTGAAAATTAGATAGAAACCTCAAAATGGGTTCTTTATCAAACCCTCAAAATTTCATGCTATCTGAGATCATTTAGGCCCCAAACAATTGAAGCATGACCCACTTTGACTAAAAGTCAATAGATGGTGTGACCCACTTTTCGAAGTCAAAACCTAATGAAAGTTTTATTTTATGCCTAAAATGATGCTATAGTTCATCCCTCCAAATTTCATGAGGTTTGGACATCATGTGGGCCCAAAACCATATTCATTGGATCACTTTTGTGTAAATGGGTTAAGCGGGTTGGTCACAACCCAGACACAAGCCTATCGAAACCATGACACGCGTTGGGAATGGGTCAAGCAATTTTTCAGTTTAGAAATTTATTTTTCTCGACAAATACTCTGCGTCGGGGTAGCTAAATAGCGACATAGAGAGTCATACATCAGTAGAAGGTATGCTTCTCCCGATGGAAGGCTTTTTTGGTCGGGAGAACGCATTTTTTCCCCGACGCATGGTTTTGTGTGTCTAGAGTATTATACCTTCTCCCGACGTACAAGATACATCGCAACGCAAAAGTTATTTCGTTGACAAAAGTAAGGGTTTTGCCGATACATGTAAGCTTGCGTCGAGAAAAGTGGGCCTTTTACTTATGCAAACTCACATGCGTTGGGAAAAGCGGGTCTTTTGCCGACGAAAACCCACGTGTTGGGAAATGCAAGGTTTTTCCCACGCTTGTGAGTTTGCGTTGGGAAAAGTTGTCGGCAAAATGGTAATTTGTTGTAGTGTATTGATTAGTTTATTTTTGGATTTAAACATCAAACTTCCGGTTTGATTAGAAATATGAATCTCCGGGTTTATACTGTGAATCTAAGAACTTCTAGTTTTATATTAGAATAACCCATGGATCTTCTGATCCGGATTAAAGAGAACTTCTGGTTCTTAGACTAAAATAATTTATGAAACTTTTAGTTTGGGTTATTATTCCATATAGAACTTTTGGTTCTAAATACCGTATGGAAATTCAGGTTCCAATTACTTATATAGAACTTCTGGTTCTATTTATAATTAATGAGTTACAATTCTATCAAAATCTCTCTTAGATAAGAAATAATGAATCATTCATTACTTAAATTAAAAATTTAAATACTTACAGATCTCAAAATTATAAAGTTAATCATATCTATATAACTATCAAACTAATAAAAAATTATAAAATAAGGAAAAAATTACTTAAATGTTGAATTGTCTTTATTTTTGTGCTAATGTATAGATCAACTCTCAAGCTTTCCGTAGGGATAAACGAATTTATGATCGGACGTCGGATGATAAAGATATCACGATATGAGGATTGGATGGCAAAATCCATTGTTTCTGCCGCGTCAGCTGTGAAGCAATCCACCTGCGTCAGCGCCCTGTACGTGCGCCTTCTGTTGAATTTGGATCCGGGCTGATGTTGCAACCATGCAGGGGTGGGGGACAGCGCCGCGCTGCTGCTGTCCCTTTCTCTCTCTCCTATAACCGGCTCGGCTTACCTTGGCTCGAGAGGTGGGCCATGACTCATGCACAAGAAGACAAAGCAAAAGCCCTTTTCAACTTTCGGTGCTTCAGCTCTGTGTATGACAAAATCCCACCTGCGTCAGCGCAATGCCAAAGGAAGGGAAAATCGATGATTTCCTTCCTTTTGCACACGAGCAATGCCAAAAAACATAAAGACCTGCTTGATGTACGTGGCAAGAATACCCTACTGCTCCTCTCATGCTATCTTGGCCTCAGGCATATAAGAAGGAAAAGTCTATCTAAAAATAAGCTAGACTAATAACATGAAAGGTAAACCTAGATTTACACATATCATGGGAGGCATGATAATATATTAAAAAGAAATTAGAGTAGAGGAAGAAATAGAGAAAGAGAGAGATTTTCATTAAGAATTGATATATGTGTATATGATAAAGGGAGTAGATCTTATTTATAGAATAAGATTTCTTTTTTTTTAAACAATTTAATGTGGTAAAACTCTAATTTTAAGTGCTTTTCTTATCCAATGTAGACATCCACTACTGATAATATCTTTTATAACACCTCGAGCATTTCTTTTACTAAAAAAATGCCCATTTTTTAGCTTATGTGATTTTAACACATGTTTTTAACATCTCTTTAAAATTAGTAATTTCCTATTTTTTGCTTTGTACTTGTGAGAGGTAATAAATTTTTATTGGATATGTCGAAAGGAATATAATTTTTTTTTTTTTGTAAATGAAAATTTTTGAGAATTTCTTATATATGTATATGACCTATCAGGTACACACGTCATGCATGTAACATTTAGATGCCCAATGTATATATATATATATATATATATGGCCTATCAGGTACACCTCTCCCGCATGGAGCATTTAGATTCCCAACGCTGTTTCAAACGTCGGATGAAATCCAACGGCCACCCAGCTCCATCCTCTTATTTCATTGAAACTCTAGGCAAAGATAAAAAGAAGCTGGGACGGAGTCAAGAAGATGGTAGTAGAAAGCTGGCAAGTTTTTTTTGGTTTTGGAATAGGAAGCTCCAAGAGTTGATATTCTAAAATAATGACCCTTTTGTACCTGACAAAAGTTTGCAAAATGCTATAATTAGATGCGCATTTGGATTGCGACGCATGGGAGGATAACAAATCTAACCTGCAAAAACGGTACCTTTTTTCCTCCCACGTCCCGTACCCAGCACTATCTATATCTTTTATATACCTATTTAATCCCCACCGCTCTCTCCCTCCGTCCCACTCAGCTTCCTCTTCTCTCTCACAATACCAGACACAGCCCATTCATCAACATGATGAAAAACTCCGCAGCCATAGCCGCCTTCTCCATTCTCATGATATTGATTTCAACACCAACACCTCTTGAGGCCACAAGGCCTTGGAAAGCAGAGAGCTCATATTCTCAGTCTCTGAAAGGTATTTTCCCCCCTCCCGCACACAGCCCATGCTCTTACAGCTCCAGAGGGGGTGGTCAATGCCCCATTGGAGATAGCTCCATGCATCACGTCTCAGAAGCCACGCCCCATAGCAGCACTGGAGAACCGAGTTCAACGACGCCCCCTATCAGCGCCGGAGAGCCGAGTTCAGCCACGCCCCATATCAGCGCAGGAGGGCCGAGTTCAGCGACGCCCCCTATCAGCGCCGGCGAGCCGAGTTCAGCCACGCCCCATATCAGCTCCAGCGAGCCGAGTTCAGCCACTCCCCATATCAGCACGGGCGAGCCGAGTTCCCCATGAAAAGAGTGTTAGAGGAACAACTATATATATATATATATATATATATCAAAAGCCTGGGATCGAATGAGCAGTCTGTGTCAAAAGGTAGAGTAGTGATTGAAGGTCATTAAGTTGATACATGTTCGAATGGGAATGTGTACAACATTTTAACATGCATTGGATTCATGTTCCATTAAGCTTTAATGAATATTCAATGGATGTAATAAATAAAAGATCTTTTTATCAGTGTAAGCCTTTTTTTTTTTTTAATTTTCTCTTTTGAAGTAGGATGGAATTAGATGCCATCACATATGCAATTCTAAAAGGTTGTTTGATGGAATAGTTGCCATCAGATAGAGATCGTCAGGCGTCGCCTTTAGTCGGCGAACAATCGGACACCGGTATATCAACCAAGTCGTCACCGCCAGAAGTTATGGTTTTTTTTTTTTCCATTCTTTTTTCTCTTTTTTTCCACATTTGAAAGGGTTTCAAAACATTTGAGGCTGAGATGGGACCGGACTCGGATGGTTGGGATTGATTTTCTTTTTCCTCATTTGTTTTTTCAAAGTCAAGAGGCTTTCAATTTTCAAAATAATGAGAATGTGAGATTCTGGTTGTTGGATTTTGAGTATATAACCCCACATCGTTTGGGTCTGAAACGGAGAGAATTGTTGGTGCTGCTTTTCTTAAAGAGAATTTTTGCTGTTGATAGAGAGATGCTAGGGTTCTTGAGCACTATTCTGAGGTTACCCAATTGGGATTTGTGGCCCACCGTATCGACGGCTTGTATTGCATCTGCTGTGATTGATTTTGGCAGTTTGACCATGGAATAGATCTTTGTTCCATCATGGGTTAGTAACTTAAAGTGGTTTGGATTTCATGGGGTGGTTTCGTAAGTGGTTTATTATTCTTTTTCTTTCAGCCACATTAAATTTGAAGATAGCACCTTTAACTGGAGGGTCTGGATTTCAACGGTGGATCCCACCATGGGGTTCCACTCAGGTTTTCTTTAAAGCCACAGAGGATCCGAATACGATGTGAATATATTAAGTTGCCTGATTTTGACATCAGTTTTCATACTTAGGGTTCTATGACCACTGGTTAGATAATGGTCAGCATATCTTAGCCTATTTTATTACAATTGGTGACAAGTATTTTTGATGCTGGGGATTTCAATTATATTATATTTGTTCCTTTGTCATTTTAAATTTTCACATTTTTTTTGGGATAGAATTATGATTTACAACCACCTATAATTGAAGTCACTTTTACCTTTTGAAAATTTCAAATCCCGACCCACTTAAATATATCTAGATGCACCCGGCAAGAGCAAATTTAGAGATTCCATTTAGGGGATAGGTTTTGTAAAATTTACAAATTTGCTGGACATCGTGAATTCTTTGAAAGAAGTAGACATGATGAGCAAGTCATGTGGGATTTGGATCATTCACTCATGGAAGCATAAAAGACTTCCATTTCCACGATCAAGCATCATAATTTGCAAAGAATTGCACACATAGGTAGTGTTCTGAGCAATGATATGATATAATGCAAGTGTTGGTTATGACAAGCCCATAGCATATTTTGGATGTCCTCTTTCTTTTAATCACAAGGTTGAAGATTTCAACCATGTCACCAATATAAACAAATAAATGAATTCTAAGTATTTGTCATACTAGTACACCTTGTAATGAGATACTTTGCACGATCCATTGTCTGAAAAAAAAAAAAACTATATTTCTTGTGTTCGAGAATAATTTGAAGGAGGTTAAAAGAGAACTTCATTTTAAATAAGATTGTACTAGCACAATAACCCATGCTAAACACCAGTTTGACCCACATGGTTACGGTCTCTACTCCATCTAACTAGCATTTTACATTTTTGTAATAAATAATTACATATTAGTATTATATGGTATAGTTGATTAAGTTAGCTATTTAAAAATTAAAAAACAAGAGATCATGGATTCATGGTCTGAGTCTCACCACCTATATGTTTTTCGCTTTTGACTAAGGCTTAATAAAACAGTCAAATTAAAAGGAATGTAGTCAAAATCTTATTCAAAATCCTTAGATTTAATACATTATAATTACATTTGTCTTACATAAAGAACAGCTGGTTAGAAATATTATAGTACGAACGCACAATATAAATGTCAAAATTGAATCCGAAATAAATAGATTTATTATAATTATAATTAGATTTAGATTACATTAGGAATAGCTATTACATGAAGTTTCCGCACGCGGCGCAGGCGTGCGCGCTTGATTGGTTGGCTTGTCTATGCGTGTGCTGGGGCCAAGTGTTGTTTTCAAAGTGATTCTTTGTCGGCCAGTTGGCTGAGTTAACGAGAACATTGTTAAAAAACACTTCTTATTCTCTGGAACTCTCTGTCGTTATCCCTTTTGACAAATCAAAGGGCGAGGATGGCAAGTGGCATCTGTACCATGGGCCAAAATCTGGATCACTAGAATGCAGATGCCCCTCTTTATGGGACATGGGGCAAATGACGGTAGGGTAAGACTCAAGGCAGTATGGGCCCTCTGAAGGTTTCCTGATATAACGGGGGCATGTTACCGACAACCCTAAAGCCAGATCTTTCTCGACCCTACCTACAATCGCGACACTGTACTTATAATTGCAACGCCCTTACCATAGAGGATTCAGATTCTTTGTGGTGAATGGCTGCCCGCACACACAATTTCATCGTGGCCCGTCGTTTTGTCGTGCACATTAAATTTATGGGATTGTTCACCAGTCCACATATTGATTGGCTTCCACAGCCGTAAAAAATTAATGTTACTTTCCACGTTAAAGAGTACGTGACAGACTCAATAGGACGGTAAGGATCAACCTGGCCAAAATGGACGTCATCTAATTACTAACCATATTTAAAGCTTAACATCAAAGTAAAAAAGTATTATTATTATTTTCTTGGCATTGGAGTAAGGGGTGCTGGGATCCGAGCGACTCACACATGTGCAAAGAATCTGAAGTCTGACCACATGAAGAGTGCAACTCAGACATGCAAGACGATGGAAGAATTATTTCTCTCTCTTCCTCAACTTTAAGGCCTACCCAAAATTACACTTTGGCTTCAAAACTCATGCCCAGGACTGAAGCAAGAATACCCAACACTGTTCCTTACCCTAGTGGTAAGGAGTATTGGTTGGAGGTCTTAATTTCAAACCTCACATCCCCCATTTGTTGCTTATATAAGTTTTATTATCTCACATGTGTAAATTTTATTGCATTTTTTTACACATGTGAATCCTCATTGCTTTGTATGCATGATTTGTATGTCCCTTACATGTGCAGTAGGTCTCTACTATCTCACATGTGTAAATTAGTGTTCGTGTGTGGTAAAAAAAAAAAAAAAAGGCAACACTGCCTAAGTTGCAAGACTGATATTGATAAGTATAGCATGTCTCATTTTTTTTTATACAATGGGCTACTAACACCGCTCAAGTTGAAGGTTCACGGTAGAAAGTATAGCATGTATCATTTTTTTTAACATTGAGCTACTAACACCGCCCTAGTGGAAGACTGACAATGACAAGTATAGCATGTCTTTTTTTTTTTTTTCTTTTTTTGTTTCTCACATTGGGCTGCTGCTTTATAAGTTAGCATACTATACATTGGGCATTCTAGAGGGCATGTTAGTGATATATAAAGGTGTAAACACCACTCAACCATATAATATTGATGCAGAGCAAGGTTCATTAAATATTATTTTTTAAAATTATTATTGGAACCCATAAGAAGATTCGGCCATGGGAGAGAAGCCGGATTACCTTCCTATGTGAGGAGGTAATTCCCGGGCATGAGGAGGCAACCCGGGATCAATAGGTGTGCAATTGGGTGAGAAATGAGACACCTAACAAACTGGGCCGTCTGTAGTCTCATTTCTTTCTTGGAGTCTTTATCCTTTTATTTTTTTACATTGACATGTACATTTAAGCATCATCAACTGCATTAAGCACTTTTAATTGAGAACTCACCCATGAATTTCCAAGGCATTCAAAACTGAACAAATATCTATTAAAAGGAAAAAATTGAAAGTTTTAAATAACATCTTTATATCAATATAAGTAAATGATTAACCACTTTAAGTAAAAACCATGATTAATAATGTCTGAAATCAATATTAGTTAATTACTAAACGACCCTTGGATTCCAGACATGGTGATATATTTTGACATTGAAAGGCCCACATTATTATCTTGTTAATGTGAAACTTATTACTGTCCCACAGGGTCAATTCCTACGAGACCACGCTTTTTGATAGGTGGGCCCTACTGTAGAGCCTCACAAATTTCTTGTGAGTTCTGGCAATAGAGGACGGGTTCAAGAGAGTTTTAAAGGTAACAAGGTCTATTTCACATGTAGTCCTTCACCTTCGGAACATTTTCAAAAAGGACCAATATTTCACTTTACACACAATAATCCATTTTTTTTTAGGGAGGTCCACCTCACCTGTGATAAATCAAAAACTCCAAACAGACACCCATTAATTGCATGAGTACAGACACACAAACACCTATCCACTATTCACTGTAAATTGCATTTTTCCCCTGTTAAAGAACTGTAAATTCCGCTTCCGCTATCCAGTCAAAATTGCAACCGACTCTAATTTAGTTTTCATCTGGTTAACATCACTCACCATTGTAATTAATAAAAAAAAGTCCGAAAAACATATGCATCTATTTAACTTTAAGTATTTAAAATTAAGGGCTATGGTTTTCTGCTGGTTGATTGCTTTTTCTTTGTAAAACAAGGGAAATGCTAGGCAACTTTTTGAGGATGTAAAGAGGAGATGCTTTCATGATGTTTCATGTGCTCCGGAGGAAAACCTGGTTCTACAATAAATGTGTGAAGGGGTGCAACTTTAAGATGGTGTTCGGTTTGCTTGAATGAGGGCTAGGATGAAATAATTATTTCCTCGGAATGTTTATTCTTGCCTTTGGTTTGTCTAAAATGGGCAGAATACTCATTCTAAAAGGAATTGCCATTTCCTTATATATATAAGGGAATGGTTATTCCATTAAGGGGATATGAAATGACTATTTCATTCTAAACTCATTTTCTATTGAGATAAAAATGTCGTTACCCACTATCGCGCCCATCCACTCACGCATCTACCGCCACCACCACCCAAATACCACCACCACCACCTAATCACTACCGCCACCACAACCACCACCAAACCACCGCCACCTCCACCACCACCATCTCCACCACCACCGAACCACCACCGCCCACCCACCAACACCACCACCACCACCAACTATCGGCACAAAAAAAATGAAGAGGAAAATAAAAATATTTTGATAAAAATACAGAATTTTTTTATTTTATTTATGCTTTGATTCATGTATACTAAACATTAGGATAGGAATATGAATTTTATTCCACTCATAATTTCAAAAAAAAATTCTAATATTAAAATGGTATGGTCATTTCTATCTCATTTTATTCTAAACTTATTCTATTTTATTTTATTCTAGACTTATTCTAACCCCATTTCATTTAAACCCAAAATCATTCATGTCAGTCAAATACTGCCTAGGTATTTAAAATTAAGGGCTACTGGTTTTCTGCAGGTTGATTGCTTTTACTTTGTAAGAAAGGAAAATGCTAGGCTACTTTTTTTTAGAAAGGAAAGAGGCAAAGAGGCGATTCTCCGATGATGTTTTGTATGCTTCGGAGGAATACGTGGTTCTGCAATAAATGCGCGAAGGGAGGAATGGTGGCGCCCATCTGACGCCTTCTACAAGGTGACAGTAACGTTCAGTCGACGGTGGTCATTAGAAAGAAAACTGACGGTGAGATCACGGTCCGTTGGGCAAAAGCCTCGAACGCTTTTACCATGTGGCATATTCCGTTTGTGGAACTTCTTTTGGCAACTTTACCTGTCAGTAATCACCCCTCCTCCTTTTGGCAACTGCGTTTATAACCTTTACTTCTTTTGGATTACAAATTGTGTTGTGAATTATCACTTATCACCCTTCTTTCGATTGGATTAAAAATTAAAAATTGCTTGCCAATCTTATCTAATGAGCTTTTTTAATTTTATATGTGGTGGGGTTGCGTCCATTTTGCAGCGGCACTCTGTTTGATCAGCTGGATGATATTGTTGTAGCATGACCTGAAAATTAATGTGCCGACATAATTATAATTTGAGAGATTTGATGGGCTATTAATTGGGGTAAAATTTCGTATAAGATTATTTCAACATTTTGGCTAACTCATTTGCTTACTTTATGGCCATGCAGCGGCCTTCCCTTGGGCCTCCCAGTAAAGTCATCCGCGCCTGATTTCCTTAATTACCGCCCTTCTTATAATACGTCCCGTTGTGATTCTAATTGTCAATTTACGAATAGATTAGTGATGTGTTTCCATTCTATGGTACCATCAATTTAGGATTAGATTAGTGATGGTTCCATTCTATGGTACCATCAATCTAGTCTGAAAATGAACCCTTTTCATCACAATGGAGACTTTTCACCAAACCATTCTACTCTAGGAAATCAGGTGTGAACTACTCCTAATGGGTGGGCCATGCAAAGACCTACCCCCTTCTATAAGCAACTGCTTTGGTCCGGAAGCAATTTGGTATCGCTTGATCATTGGTAAGATTAGATATTTTTTCAACTTAATAGCCTACAGAATCATTGATTTATGATTATTAGAACAAATTGATGTTTAAGTCTTGTATTATCACTTTTTTTTTTTTTTTGGAGTACCTCAGTATGGGGGCTGGCAGCACCCTCGAGTGAGGATAGTAGAGTTTGGTAGAGGTGGTTAAGCCCTTCAACAAGGAAAGTAGACAGACCTTAGGCAAGGTGACAAAACCCTCTGGCCACGGAAAAGTGAACTATTGCCTCTTCTGTGTAAGGCAAGAGGTCATTCTCATTATCCATTTGATTAAAAGAGCAAGTTTCTGTGGCCTATTATATAAATAAGATGATTTTGAGAACGATCTCTTACAATTGACAATTCGCACCTAGCTATTTTGGGTTCGTCTGTTTCTTCTCACCGGCCTGTCCAGAGCATACCGTTTTCCTCACCAGAGGGCTTATTTACCTCGCCCCACATTTTTCTACTTCCCTTGCCCAAGGACTGCGCTACCTGTCCGAGGTCTACTATCTGGTCCCAACCCCATATAGTTTGGATAAAATAAAAGATGATTTTTTCATCCTTGTGGTAAAGGAAAAAGAGAATGGTTTTGTTGAAAGAGCAAGGCCAAAAGGGCAATGTGTTTCAGCAAGAATTATGGCTACTCTAGTTTCAAATGCCAACCTAATGCATTGGATGTAATGTGGACACCGTAAGTTGCCCTCTTTTGCTCATCTTATGAAAGAGAATTTTCAAATAAGGCCTTAAGTTTTTATCTTATTTTAAAAAAAACACACATGTTTCAAAATTTTTTAAATTAGACTCTAAGTTTTCTAGTGAATTTTCCTTTAAGGACAGTCAACAATTCAAAAGTACTTTTAAGAGACTTTTCTTCTTCAGTTTTCTTAAAATATTTAAATTATCAATCTTTAAAACTGTGAAATGGTTTCAACAGCCACTATATGCTACCAAACGCCGTGGAGACATTAGTGGTCCTTGATAATCGTGAGGAGGCCAAAGAAGAAAATGATGAAAATATAGAGGAATTGGATGATTATTTTATTTCAAAAAAGGGTAATTTGGTATTTTTAAAAAAAATTGAGGAAAAAATTGCAAAAAAATAATTTTAAATGAACGGATGTCCTTAATTGAAAACTTTTTGAAAAACTTAGAACTAATTAAAAAAGCTTTAAAGCTTATGTCCTTTTTTGAAATAAGATAAAAACTTAGGACTTTATTTGAAAATCTTCTGCCTATAAATATCCTTTTCATCACCAAAACTCAACGACCACCACACCCCACCCGGCTCCCAAAACAGCTCCCTCCTTTTCTTTTTCACCACACCACACCATACCATATACTCTTAATTACAAGAACTCCTTTTATCTCACTTACGACACATGGCTTTTGCAGCAGGATGAACAACTACTTCCAAGCCATACCCATAGTCATAGCCTACCTCTACTTCATCATGATTCTCATTTCAAGCCCTCTTGCGGCCCGAAGGTCATGGATAGTCGATAAATCAAAGGTTTTGTGTAGTGGCTCTGATATCAATTGTTGTGATTTTTTGACAATCACCCGTTGTGCGCATCCACGGAATTACAAGATCAAACACGAACAAGTCACACACAAGAAGAGACACCGGGATTTACGTGGTTCACCCAAACAGGGCTACATCCACGGGCACATGAGGACGAACATCTTCACTATGACAAGTAAAGCATACAAGAGATTCCCACACTCTCACCTCATCTCTCCTACGTGGTGTGGGAGCACCACGGGCAACTGCTGCCGCCTCAAGGTCTAGGGTTACAGACTATACATATATATAATCTCCACTTTTTTGGCCACCAAGAAAGCCCCGGTACAATTACCAAAATACCCTTGACCTTAAACCAGTCCCTGGCTAACCCAGTGACTCATCTGGCTAAACCGGAATACAAGACATAAACCTAACAATCTCCACATTGGCTTGAATTCCGTACAACTCCGTACAACTCGAGCTACTAGGAGATAAAACCGGCAATGTCTTCACGTACCCTGCTGAATGGCACGTCACTGCACCAGGGATGCAGTCTTCTTCAACACTTTGACATGTTGAACCAGCACATGAACTTTGAGCAAAGTTCATCTTCTCGTCAAACTCCACCTCGAACTGAAAGCTCGAAACCATTGACGAATCTGAGTGATATCTGAATCACTCACCATCCTGCCCCATCTTCAACATCACTGTGAAGATCCAATCACCACAAGCATGCAAGCAAAACAGATCAGGAATACAAGTCCAGATGACTCCATTGCAGAACAACCTCTGCCTCCGAGCGGTCAAAAAACTCCATTTGACCTGGCCTCCGATCAACTGCTGATATATCAGCTCCTCCTTGCTGCTTTTCCGGCTTAGCTCTGGCAAGATGAATAACATCACATGCGATCATGTGAACCCCAAACGAATAACTTCGTTTGAATCAGCAAACCCTTTGCAACTAGGCCGGCGACTCCTATTATTGGGTTTGCAATAACAACCAGGTCGAGTAGACCTGATTCTAGCCTGAATCCACATCTGTTCAGATCTTATCCCAATTTCTGCATCAAACCATAGATCTCGTCACCACGAGCACGCTGGAAGAAACGGATCTAAAATCCGACTCAGGATGGCTCTGATAACGTAGAAACAAGTTTCTACGCTCCAATCGATCAAACCTCTTCCTTGACTGTCAAATAGCCAATCAACCTCTTCCACTGCGTA
Source organism: Sextonia rubra (assembly GCA_037013555.1). Taxonomy (NCBI): domain Eukaryota; kingdom Viridiplantae; phylum Streptophyta; class Magnoliopsida; order Laurales; family Lauraceae; genus Sextonia; species Sextonia rubra. The sequence continues at coordinate 6,365,494 of JASUAD010000007.1, read as the reverse complement.
GATCTGCTCGAAACGAGTCCGTAGGATCAAATGGATCTCCGATCGGACATCGGACGATCAAGATATCGCAGAAACAATTTCAGCCACAAATCTGGTCAAACCTGCCTGTTGACCGTTGCTGACGTCACTGTTGACGTCACTGCACTGTCTGCTGGGCTTCTGGAGCGGACCCGGGTCGGGTTCGCCTGACCCGGAACTGAACTGCTCGTTTGCGCTGGGCTGGACCGACTGCAGACAGGTCGGGTCGAACCTGACCTGACCCGGCCTGAACCTGCTGACTGGGCTGGACCTTCTGTTAACGGGTCGGGTCGGACCTGACCTGACCCGGAACCAAACCGCCTCTGAACTGCTGGGCTGGACTGAAATCGGGTCGGGTCGCACCTGACCTGACCCGAACCTGCTGTTGCTGCTCTGGGCTGGACTGCAATCGGGTTGGGTCGCACCTGACCTGACCCGAACCCGAATCCCCTGTCTTCTTCTTCTTCCTCTGTTCTGCAGTCTGCAACAGCGGCAGTGTCCGCGTGTCTTCGTTCTCGGCGACGGCAGCGGGGGTGGCAGCGGTTGATGGCGTCTTCTCCGGCGACAAGGACGGCGAGGATCCCGGCGAAGATCTCGGTGGTGACCGAGATGATTTGGGGCGCGCGATTTTCAGATCGTCTGCGCACGCGTTGTGAGCAGCAGTAGCAGGTGTGTTCTCCGTCCACGGCTATGGCCAGGCGATCAGCGGCGGCGGGCTGCGTGATGAGACCGGTGGCGCTGCTGCTGCTTGGCGACAGTGGCAGCAGGCAGGGAGGAGAGAAGAAAAGCAGTTTTTTTTTTTTTTTTCTTCTCCGGTCGTCTCCTCCGGTGACGGCGTGCGACGGCGAGATCGAGCCCGGATCCAAGTTTCTGTAAACAGAAACTCCACGATCCCACGAGATGGGGCAGGATTGTGAGTGATTCAGATATCACTCAGATTCGTCAATGGTTTCGAGCTTTCAGTTCGAGGTGGAGTTTGACGAGAAGATGAACTTTGCTCAAAGTTCATGTGCTGGTTCAACATGTCAAAGTGTTGAAGAAGACTGCATCCCTGGTGCAGTGACGTGCCATTCAGCAGGGTACGTAAAGACATTGCCGATTTTATCTCCTAGTATCCCGAGTTGTACGGAGTTGTACGGAATTCAAGCCAAGGTGGAGATTGTTAGGTTTATGTCTTGTATTCCGGTTTAGCCGGATGAGTCACTGGGTTAGCCAGTGACTCATCCGGCTAAACCGGAATACAAGACATAAACCTAACATTTTGTCCCTCCTGCACACTGCCCATGCTATTATAGCTCCCCAGCGGTTGGCCAATCCTCCATTATACATAGCTCCATCGATCATGTCTCAGTAGCCCCGCCTCATGTCAGCGCCAGCGAGCCGAGCTCCGTATGACTCCATGAGTAGAGCACTGATTGAAGGCCATGTAGTTCATATATGTTGGAATATTGGAATGATGTAGATCATTTGAACATGCATTGAATAATTCAATAGATGTAATAAATAAAGGGTCATTCTATCAGTGTAAGCCTTCTTTTTTCCTCCTGTCAAGTATGATGTAACAGATACCCTCACAAACTCAAAATGAGGCATACAATTCTAAAATGCAGTATGATGGAGCAGATGAATTCCATTAAATAGAATGGACAAGCGATGGGTTTCCTTTTTTACTATAAAAAATTCTATTTTTTTCTACATTTTTTTCTCATTTTTTCTCCAGAATTAACCGAGTTTCAAAACAATCAAATGTGAGAGGAGACTGGACTCGGTTGGTTGGATTTTTTTTTTCTTTTTCTCATTTCTTCCAGATTTAAGAGGGTTTTCAAAATTATCAGAAGCAAATAAAAAAAAAACTGAAATAAAACAAGAGAAAAAGCTAAATGAGAATTTGATAAAAGTAAATATGAATTCCAGAGCCAATCTAATAAACAATCCAATTTGATAAGAAGTTTTACTTATCTTTTTTAATCTGTGGTCTAAAATTTTGACTTTGTTATGGAGGACGTATACGTGATTACGATGTTTGCTGCTGATGTTGACGCTCTTGTTTTGGTCTTTTTCTTTATTTTGGGTAAGGATGACAACTGCATGATCTTGATCGGTAGGTGACAAGAGTCATGTCATTTTCCACGTTCAAACATCATAATCTTCAGAATTGCACACGTCCTCATACAAGTGTGTCGGTAATGAGGAGGTTGTGACATACTTTGAAGGTTCTCATTTTTGCAATCAGAAGATTGTGATTTCAGTCATATCACCAATGTAACTAATACTAGCACACGTTGTGGGGAGATCGTTAATCAATTCTTTGAAAAATAGTTTTTTTTTAATATTCACCCCTTATAGTTTTTAGATTTGTAATTAATAGACCACTTTTAGCTTTGCTATTTATATATATGCCCTTTTTTTTATTCCTTTTATTTCCCAAAATTAATAGCTTTATAACCACTATTAAATCTTTGAGTAAAACCAACACTTTTGCACAATTCTTTTTCTCATATGCTTTGATTTTATTTCTCTAAAATTATTTATTTTGCTCTAAAGTTTGTAACACCATCAATTATTATAGTACATTTAGCCCGATGGAGGAACACTAAATAAATATTTTTTTAATAGGGGCCAATTTCATCAAACTCAAATCAGTCAAAATACAATTCAAACACAAAGTATTTGGTGGTTGCCCATTCTTGTTATAGATATTACTTTTGGGGACGTAAAAGGTATTAGAAGAAAAACACTAAGGATATATTCAAATATTTAAACGGCATGGGCTTATTAACAAATTTTATAAATCTTAGGGGGTGTATGGAATAACTCTTGAAAAACATGTACAAATATTTCAAAGAAGGGTGAATGAGGATGAGTTCATTTTTTTTTAAGTCAGCTTAGAATATATATGGCTTGAAAAATGTATTTGAGTTACAATAGATTAGTTGGTTAGAGATATCATAGTTTTTGTTTTTTTTTCTTTTTGCTGACTTGGCCAGTGGCCAAGATTTGAAGAGAAAGAGTGCCCACCAGGGTGTGCTATGAGAGCCAATGCCTTATTTGGAAGGACAACCCTATAGTTAGTTTGCTAATTTCGGTTGGTCCAACCAAATTCAATGATAATTGAAATCCATGCCTTCTGCCAGATGTGAACAACCATCGAGATCCTGCATGGGGCACAAAATTGGTGAACCATTGAAATACTGCGTGGTGCTGCTGCATAGCTTCATAGTTGAAATAGTTGTCCTTGGTCATGACTCATTTTATCAAAGTTTTTGAAAACAGATGTTTTTCCTTTTAGGGGATTTGGCGTTAAAGGATTGCGGATCCTCTCTCACATTTCTTTTTTTTCACTGGTAGAAATCCTCTTGCACACTTGGTGCACTGTGAGAGTCAATCCGGTCTCCCTTAAAAGAGGGATACTTTTCAAAAGAATTCTTTGTTACCCCATGAAAGGAGGGCTAATAGATAGGGAAAGACAACTCACTCATATAATAGGGGGACTGGCATACGCCGAAAGAAAATCCATACAAATGGAAATGAAATCTGCATACATGGAGAGAGAGAGAGAGAGTCCGAATGCTGGAGTATTTCCCAAACTGTGATTATGGGTGGATCACTTAGGATCCGCCATATCACCATTGGACAAATCCTCGTATAATCTTAATTCCCATACCAGGGCTAAAATCCTGCGCAACCGGGTGATAACATGCGAATGGTAACTCGCGGTGCTCCTCCACCGAACTGAAAGGTGAAGTTTTTTCTTTTTTTAATTACCTTTTCGTCCTTTTCAATGCCTGAATTGTTTTCTACGTCTTGATCAATTAAATGAAAGAACTGAAACTCCTTGCAGCCACGTGGTGAGCATAGAGCCAAATGAAAAAACTGAAACTCTATGCAGTCATTGGACGTATGTTCTCTCTTTTATGGGATGTGGGCAAATTTTACACTAATAGAAGCGGACCCACCATAATATTGAACTTCATAAAAATACATGAAGGTTTATTGGTTCCGTGTATTGGGGCCCATTATTCTATATGAATCTTGCCAATTTCAATTGGTGAAATTGGAGCTGATTTTGCAATCAGAAACATCTAGTCGATGTTCTTAGCAGCTAATGTTTTAGTCACTATTACAAATTGGTTCATGTGGATGTGTTCCCCCAGTTGCTTAAGGATTGATCATTGCTAGGCCCGATGAAGGCTTGAAATCGTTTGTGCTCCACTATTTCCGAGTACATGCACTGGGCCCATTATTGATGAATCTAAGCTATTCGTGTCATACAAACATATGAATAGACTTCAGTCACAATCACATAAAACAGCACATGATGACTCCAAAGGTATAAACCTCGTGTTTACATGTGGTCAATCAATCCAACGGTTGAGTTGTGGGGGTAGCAAAACCCATCCGCTTGACAAGAGGTATCTATGGATTCAAGATGCTTGGAATGCTATTAGAGAGAGGCACACTGGCTAGGGGTTCTTTATGGGCCTGGCCTAAGGCATATCTGGGCCCTGCCCAACTTTAGAAGCACGAGCCCAGGAACGGCCCAGGTTGACAAGGCCGTAAAAGTTAGTTTTAAGGTTATCCATTTAATCAACAGGACTGGCTGAACTGGGCTTATATAAATTTTGTTGGCATTTAGGCAATTTCTTGGACTAATTAAATTAAATTACATGCATTCATAACATGAGCCAGGCTAAAATTTGCATTTTGTATCACTTAATCTAAGCCCAGCCCAATATTAAAGAGACCCTAATTACATATCCAAGCCAATGAGTACCCCTAACTCTGGCTGGGGTATGAAATTCTATATAGCTTCCCCAAGCCTCTTGATTTTCGTTGTAACCTCTTCCTTGGCAGGCTCCCTAACCCTATTTCCATATGGGCGCAAACGATTGGTCTTTTAACCTTTTGCTTCGGCCTGCGCCACTGCTCTGACAAGGCTAAAACTGGGTTTTTTTTAATGCCGAAACTGTTGTACACCTCTTTTTCCATTGCCGTTTTCCTTGAGCCTATCTGAAGACCATTCAGCGAAAAATCAATAAATAAAGAAAAATCCGAAGACGATCTTTTCAAGGTGGTGCCGCCCTCTTCCAAAGTTGCTTCTCTGCAGCACTCATTTGGTCTCATATTACTGTTGGTGCTGATGTAGTGGCCAAATCTGGCCTAATGACCATCATTTCGATCACTTGTCATGCCATATGTAGAGCTTGATGCGATCTTATTTAAAATGGGTTAAATAACTTCAACTTGCACTCGATATGGGTCAACCCAACTTGACCTGTTTGATTTGCATTTAGTATGGGTCAGCACGTTTAATCTAATTCAACTTTTCTAACCTTGGCTTAAACCGAATCAGTTTTAAATATTAAGTATTATTTGAGTTAAACAGCAGGTCAAAAAAAGACACAAATTCAACTCATTCCATTTAATAGACTATTCTAAATGCCAAAATATTGAACTATCAAATTGTTTGAATTGGTTTAGATATCTCGGAGGGCTCTATTCCAATCCAGTCAAATAGGTTAGGTGGTTTGAATGGGTTGATCCTAAGTTAAATATAGGCTTTTTTTTTTTGTTTTACATATGATTATGGGTTTCAAATATAGGTTGGGTCAGATTTTGCACCATTTCTTGAGGATGATTTCGAATTCATGATATGGATGGGGTAGGGGGCATTTGGCTTGAGGTGGTTGAATTTATCTTGGGTTGGCCCATTGGAGAAATTTATTAGTGACGGGAGGTAAAATTTGTCTCAGTGGAGGATTGATTTCTTGAATGTTAATGGTGTAGGGTAACACTCGGGGACGACTTGTTGAGCCCATTGTGCAGATAATTCAAGTGGGAGAAGCCGCCATTTTGAAAACGTGCATCAAGTTTACTATTTGTGAATTTGGGCTTCTTTGCCATTATTTTGTGTTATTTTCGATTCCGTGCTTCTCAGAGATGTGGTGGAAAACTTATTGAGCGCCATTATGTAAGATTGTTCTACGGAGAATAGGTATGGAGAATTTGTTCGGTAACTTAATATTACATTATCTCCTAAAGAGTAAAATAAAAAGAAATGTGTTTAACGTACATTGTTTTAATTGTAATAAATCAATTATATTCATATTGTTTGTGCAGAGATCTTTAAACAAGAAAAAAAAATGATATAAGTTTCAAATTTGGTGGAAAATCTGAATTTAAAAAAAATATATATATATATATATATATCCAGTACTGCTGATCACCTATTGCCTATTGGTCTCTTATTCCAAAACTCAAATGAACGTCTTCAGTGCTCTCTTTAAAATCACGATAACTTCGTGAATTAAGCAAGAAAAGAAAGACTACTTGTTAGAAACTAATCAATCTAACAAAAACAAAAAGAACACGAACAGTGTACCTGTTCTCTTTAAACAATGAACCCGTTTTCTTCATTTTTTCCTTTTACAACAATTTTTCTTCACATTTAATATAGTACTCATTTCAATAATTAGGATCTCAAAATCGTGAATATAATCTCGTTTAAGATAATTGGACCATGTCAAGAATAGTTAAAAAAAAAAAAAAAAGAAAAAGACCACTCCAACCTCGTGTAACCCTTAACCTAAAACTGATCTCAAGCTTAACCTAAAACTAATCTCAAGGTCGAAATAAAAAACCCGTATACAGTTGCCACTGACATGAGGGGCTGGGGAAGAAGTGGACTGACAAAACATTAGAAAAGGTTTAGAAAGGAACAACTTATAATTGGTGGCTATGGTGGACGTGAGTGACAGGTGGGGCAGTTGATGGCAGCATGCCATTCATGGGTGTCCTATGGTAGATTCAGAATTTTCATTTGGGAGGTGTGAGTAATGACGGGATGAATAAGTTAAATATTAAAATAAAAAAAATTTAATATCTAATTTTTTAAAAATTTCAAATCATGCCTTGGTGCCCTTGGAGAGAGAGCTAGGCAGGTAGGTAGGTAGGTTAGAGAGAGAGAGTTAAGAGAAACAAAAGATAGTAGAAGCTATGGCTCATGTCTCTCTCATTTCTCCCGACTCTCCTGTCATTTGGCTTATATGTTTTGTTGGAACACCATTTAAGGTGGTCCACATGACCACCAAATGGGCTCTCTCTCTTCTTCCATCTGAATAAACACATGCATACAAGGCTCTTCCTTTCTGTATTTTTCTTTTTTCCTTATTCATTGCCATTAAAAGAATATTCATAGCTTGTATCCCTTGATGGAAGGGATGCATTTGGAAAGGCCTATATAAGCTAATTAACATCTTGAATAACTCTCTACACTTGTGAAATTGCAAAAACTCCCATCACTCATATGTATAGAAAGGAGGGAGTTGCAGAGAATTGTAAAACCCACCTTTCAATAGTAGATTCCATGGATTCTAGAGGTATATATATATTTTAAATTATATATATCATATCTTTAGTATTATCAGATTGTAACCAAGTTAAATTTTCTCTTGACGTTTTGGATATCGGAGAGCCTTTTTTTTTATTTAACTTTTTTTTAATATATATATGTATATTTAAAATTTAAGGTATATGCATATAGTCAAGTGGGCCAACTAGGAGACTGTTGAAATACCATTTAAAGCGGTCCACATGACCACCAAATGGGCTCTCTCTTCCTCTATGTGAATCTGACACATGCACGGAAGGCTCTTCCTTGATATATTTTTCTTCTTTCCTCATTCACTGCCATGAAGGGAATATTCACAGCTTACATTCCTTGATAGAAGGGATGCATTTGAGAAGGCTTATATAAGCTGACATCTTAGGCAACTCTTTGCAACTTTTTCTTTTTTCCAAATATGAATGATGTGAATCTTTGCAATTTCACAAGTGTAGAGAGTTACTCAAGATATCAACTTATATAGGCCTTTCTAAATGCATCCCTTCCATCAAGGGATACGAGCCATGAATACTCCCTTAATGGTAGTGAATGGGGAAAGAAGAAAAATATAGCAAGAAAGAGCCTTGTATGCATATGTTAATTCACATGAAGGAAAAGAGAGAGCCCATTTGGTCGCACTACAAGAAAAACTAGTTTTAGTGGCCATCGCTAAAACTATTTTGGTTGCTGCTAAAACTCATAGCGAGGGTTGGCCCGGCTGCCACTAGTGGCCGCTATAGAGGCCGTAACTAAAACTCTTAGTGATGGCTAGTGGTGGCTAAGGCCGCAGTGAAAAGAACATTAAGCAGGAGCCTCCGGCCGCCTCTAAAAAAGAGAAACTTTTTTTTTTATTTCAGTGGTGGTCATATGGCCACCGCTAAAATGTACCTTTTTGTTTTAGCGTTGGCTAAAAAGTAAAATTTTTTTAAAAATAATTTTAAAAGTAATATTTTTTTTATAAAAAACCCCTTTAATTGGATCTGCATTCATTACCTAGACAAACAAAGGAGAAAGTAACTTGAGAGTCATCTGGATATAAGAGAAATGCTGAATCCAGCTTGAAAGCACAACAGATACAGCCATACAGATAGTCCAAGAGAGAAACATGCACATGGGCTGAGCCCAGTATTAACCGATACCAAGTCAACTGAGTGCTAGACGAAATTCCAAAACATGCTTCAAATAGATAAAGGGCAACAGAAGTGTCAGCAGTTGATATAAAGCTAGTAAACATGATATCTGGGTTGATTTGATTGCGGTGTTCTTCAACAGTATGCTATCATTGTAGAGCGCAATAGACCGACTATATCCTCCCGCCAAAGTTGGTGTAAAAAGGAAATCAACAACATTATCAAAGAGACTTCTCATAAGTGCTCTCATCCAGCACTCTATATAACTTTTCAGGATCAATAGCCACAACTAAAAAAAAGACACATCACTCAATAAAATTCAACAAGAACGCTATGGAATTATCATATTGTGATCCTGTGCTTCAAACTGAACCCATCATTCAGCAATAGAAATTACCATATGAATGTAAGATTTCAAGCAGCAAATGAAGGTTAGAACACAAACAGGGCAATTGATGTAAGCAACAATATACAGTTAACATGTATCACACTCTTAATATGCCTTCAAGCCAACGAGGATCAGATGTGATACATATGATCCAAACTCAACTATGTAAAAAATTAACACTTGCATTATAGGTCACCTATGTCAAAACATGAGCAGGCCTCCTCAACAGGTGTGTCCCACACCATCAACTAGGAGATTCCATTGTTTACATGTATATGGAGCTATCGGGTGAGCCCCACGTCGCCATTGAATAGGACCACTCAACATGCATATATCTGGCTCACCACATGATGGGGCTACATGATTATCTATGTAGTGAGTCCCAACTGATGCATCGCCCAGATTCGCACATTTAGACACATGTAAACACTGATGTTTGAGTCAATGACAGTAGCAGATACAGAACTGTAATCACAGACCCAGAATTCAATAGAGGTAGTGCGTTACAATGATAATGCATTTTAGCAAAGGCCCATGTAACAATGAAACAAAGGCAAAGTGAAAGCCAGTAATCAGACACAGAAAGGCGCAAGTTACCATCGTAACACCCAACAACAGCGCATATTTTAGCAAAGCCCCAGTTTTGCAATAGCAACAACCAAACCAACCAGAACTAAATCACCCACAAGCACCATTTCGCAGGCCCATCTAATAGTAAAATAGCAACAAACTGAAATTAAAAAAGTAAGACACAGATTGTAATCCCAATACAACACCCTAACAGCGCATATAGGAAGAAAAAACACCCATGGAAAACAACAGAAGACAAGAACCAAGGAAAGGGAAAGCTAATCAAAACAACACAAGTTTTGCATGTCACTATGGACCATTTTAAGCAAATGATCCACAAACCAGGAAAGATAAGCATAAGCTCGCAACTTGACAAACAACTCTTTTTTTTTTTTTTCTTTCTTGATAAAATTTAAGAAATTTAGTTCAATGCTTTCATCTCTCCTCCAATTAGAGTATTTTCCTGCAAGCAGTGTCTTCCATTATTCACATAGCATGATCAAAAATCTTTGCCATTGCAACCAACCCCAGAAAAGTAGCATAACAAACTCCAAAAGTCAGGGGATCTGACTTAGCTAAGCTCTCAACCAACTCAACTAACATCAGATTTTGCAAAATGAGGGGTCATGCAAGTTCACTTCAACAACTTTCCTTAATTTTCTTTTATCTATTTCAACCATAGTGATTCATTCAGCTAACACTGATACAAATTTTCCTGAGGCAGCTAAAGCTCTAATAAGGGAAAAGAAGTTGAGCAGATTTACCTCAAATTGAAAAGGAAACAAGACAACCTATGAATTTGTAACATTTAATAAATGCAATATAATTTGATGTCCCCTTAGTGAACACTTCCATCCCCAGGATGTCTTCCTGCTTTTTTCTTAAAAAAAATCTAAGATGGACTGAAGGCAGACTTCCATTTTCACAGGAACGCTCACTCTACCCAATCTCTTGTAAAAATTGGGATAATAAAACTGGGATATCATGGTTAATTTTCCGAATTAAAAACCCCAACATAAACAAAAAAAATCTCAAAATGGCATTGCAATTTGCAACACTAGCACCCTAGTGTAAGCAGATCTTAAATGTGCATTTGCTTTCTTTCCTTCTTTTTCTTTTTTTAATAAATGCAACAGTGAGAACTGCTTTGCCGTATAGTGGAAGTTGAATATTGTACCGTTAAAGAGGGATGGGTGAAATAAGAAGAATTAACATACCGGTGACCAGAGCATGGTACTTCTCTAGAAATCTGACCACAGCAACCTTCCCTCCCGGAAAACCACCGAGAAACACATTAGGAAGATGCTAAAATCTCTAGATGCAACCAATTCTCCAATGACCCATGTTTAGCACATTCAGAAACCAAGAAAACCTGTCTTTTTATTGGTAACAATAATTTTTCTTAAAAAGAGAGAGAAAAATGGCCTCACAGCCTACACCCAAAACACCAACAAAAATGCTATGAAAGGTTTATGCCAAAGAAAACAAAAATTAAAAAAGCCACACCACACAACAACAGTTGTAAGATTAGCTGATTGAAAATAATTTAAACATGTTTTTTGAAGGAAATTGTGAAGCCAATTTTTTCATGTCACATATGCAATTCTAATTCTTTCATATTATCATCTCAGTATGTAACAAGCATTAAAGTGTGTGTACACCAGTCATTATGTAATCTAAGAATCAATGTTTCAAATATCATTCTTGGGATTACTTTGGCTGGACCTGATATTGGGAGAATTTCAGAATTTAGCTATTTCTTGGTGATACCGGGAAAATAATGTTGTAAGGAAAAAAGAGGAATACAGAGTATGACAACAGTTTTAATCAGTTAACATTACTAACTGAGAGAATTGTAATGAAACATTAATAATGTCACATTGCTCCGGACGACTTCTATTGCGCACGTATGACTACCTATTAAAATACAAGTATCGATTTTAATGGAAAAACAATCATAAATGACAAATTGGCATTACATATCTTGACCTCTTCATTGGATACATCCATCGGTATTGCACTCGCCCAGCAAACTTAGCCTTATCAACTAGATGAATGGGCAAGTGCACCATAATATCAAAAAATGTTGGTGAAAGATCATTTCTAATTTGCACAGTATTAAAGCGATCTGGGATTGAAGTTGCTCCAGCTCCGACACCCTCAACACTTTCGGGCAGTGCCTAAAGAAACTGCATAATTGGATTAAAACTAAACTAACATCCTTGGGTAATAGTCCACGTCTTGCAAGTGGAAGTAATTGCTGCATTAAAACATGGCAATAGTGACTCTTTAGCCCCAATATCCTGCACTGTTTCACCTGAACACACTGTGCAATATTTGATGAATAATTATTTGGAACCTTCACATCCTTTAAGAATTGACAGAACTTCCTTTTCTCATCCAAAGATATTGTGTAGCATGTAGGGGGTAATAACGTCTTGCTTCCTTCCTTCTCGAGTGAAGATGTTCCCTTATGCCCAATAATTCCAGATCTTGACGAGCTTTCAAGTTGTCTTTTGATTTCTTCTCCATGTTTAGTAGTGTCCCACTTACATTGTCACACACATTCTTTTCAATGTGCATTACATCCAAATTATGTCGCAATATGAGGTCTTTCCAATGCGGCAATTTGAAGAAAATACTTTTCTTCTTCCAACTATGTGGCAACTTATAATGATCTCTATTTCTCTTCCTCCCAGTCTTAATCTTATCTGCCTTACCAAATGTGATCTGTTCGTAGCCACATAATTGATCAAGTACATCACTTCCAGTTAAGGCATTTGGTGCACATCTCAGCTCCTTAGATCCATCAAAAGATCTCTTATTGTGCCTAAATTTATGATTTAGCGGTAGGAACCAACAATGGCTTAACCAACAAAATTTCTTTCCATTCTTCCGTCTGAACGAAGAGGTGTCCTTGTTGCAAGAGGGACAAACCTTTTTCCATTTAGTGCTCCATCCTGACAAGTTAGCATATGCAGGAAAGTCACTAATAGTCCATAAGACTGCTGCATGCATTTGGGACTTTTGTTTTGAAAAGGCATCATATCTCTAAACTCCATCGGTCCACAATTCCTTCAACTCCTCTATTAGTGGCTGAAGGTAGACATCAATGTTGTTGCCAGGAGACATAGGGCCAGGAATAAGCAACGATAGCATGAAAAAGGCCTGCTTCATACACATCCATGGTGGCAAATTGTATGGTGGCAAATTGTATGGGATAAGAATGACAGGCCATGCGCTGTGAGCAATACTCATGGTACTAAAAGGATTGAAGCCATTGCAAGTCTAACATTGCGTGATTCCAAACCAAACGATGGGTATTCTTCGTCTAAAGCTTTCCATGCCACAGAATTTGCTGTATGCCTTAATAACCCATTCTTTGTGCAGCCTTCAGCATGCCATCTCATATGCTCAGCTGTTTTTGAAGACATAAATAATCTCTGAAGCCTCGATTTTAATGGAAAATAACAAAGGAATTTTGCAGTTATCTTTCTATCCTTTGCAGATGAAGTTAAAGCTTGTTCAGTAGAGTGACATATCACTGATTTCCACCTAGACTCACCACATACAACACATTCATTTATATTCTCATACTCCTTCCAGCACAACATACAGTCATTTGGGCAAGCATCTACTTTCTTGTAGTGCAGCCCAGGCCCCAGAAGTATCTTTTTTGATTTGTAGTAATTCTGGGGCAACATTTCACCAACAGGAAAAGCCTCTTTTAACAACTCAAGCAACATATCAAATGATTTGTTACTCCATCCGTTGAGACACTTCAAGTGAAATAACCGTACAAGGAAAGATAGTTTGAAAATTTAGTGCTATCTGGGTATAGCTCAAACTCGGCATCCTTTAACAATTGGTAAAGTTTGAAAATTTAGTGCAACCTGGGTATAGCTCAAACTCGGCATCCTTTATCAATTGGTAAAATTTTTGCGCTTCTCGATTTGGCTCATCCAGAGTTCTTTCTTCCAATGAATCCTCCCCACCATCTAAGTTCGGCATACCAAATGCATCTTGTAACAGTCCTTGCATATCATCACCCTCCTCGGACTCATCACTAATATGTTGCCCTCCACATATATCCTCCCCATGTCTTGTCTAATGGACGTAACTCTTCATTATCCCATTCCATAATAAGTTACCATGCACTTCTTCTCTATTCTTATAGTATGTGTTGCAACACTTGATACATGGACACGGGATCTTGACTCCATTTGTTGCATTGTCAAATGCAAAATTTAGGAATTCCTCAACACCACTTAATTACTCAGGGCTTGCTCTTGACTTTTGTATCCAACTTTTATCCATCGGAATATCTCATTCAAGCCAAACTTACTTCTATATCATCATCATCATCATCATCATTATCATCAAAGCCTTATCCCAACCATGTTGGAGAAAGTTACTTCTATATACAATAGAAAATATGTGACAAGGTTAACCTTGCCCATATCAATGGGTCTAACAAATGAAAAAATTTCTTCATAATCTAACAACGTACAATTTGTTTTAGGAATCTACGTTTTTTTTTCTATTATTGTTAAAATACACCTCCACAAAATCAAATATACTCTGCTTTCCATACACTTTTTCAAAACTCATCCACTTTTCTATTCAATTTGGATCAAGACTTTTTTTTTCTCATGTATAAAAAATTACTACAAAGTAGCCTGTCTTACACAAGCAAGAAAATCTAATTAGATAAATCCAACCACAAATACAGGGCCTGAAATGGAATTTCCTTTTCCCCCTATGTGGTGTGGATCACTATCATCGTCACCATTGTTATTATTAGTTTATTATAACCTAATACCACAAGCAAATTACAAAATCCTAATCACATAAAAATAAAAATAAAAAAAAGAAGTTTGCAACTGTATATCAAGTAATCAGTTTCATATAAAAGCTTAAGATCCCAATTTTGATTCAGAGACAAACAGTCTCAAGCAGCTAGACCAGACAAGAAGTGAACTTATTTGGAAAAAGAAAAGGTACGCATACTTATTAAGAAATGTCTTTCAATGAAACATTGAATAATAATTGGAAAAAAAGTACCATAATAGGTCAGATCCATTTTTTCAACACAATAACAACCTATCGCGTCTAAATCAATTCTATGGTTTTAGAATATGCTTTTCAACCTTGAAACAGCCAGGTCCAAAACTGCCGTTTAACACCAGATCAAATGCCCCAAACCCAAAGAAAAAGAAAAAGTAACAGAGTTTGGTTTCTACTCTAATGGGGACTTGAACTTCTCACTGAACTACATGCACACATCCTAAAAAATCAGCCCCATCCCATTGTCATCCAGCCACCCTTTCATCTCATAATTCTCCTTAATCAAAAGCCTAGACAGAGTTCTAACAAACATCCATGAATGAGCCACAATCCTGGCGCTAAACAACCATCCAAACTACTCACCACAGCTGCTCTTCTGCACGTAAAAAAGTGCCTGAAGCAGTCCTATTCAATCCATGATCAGCCCCCGCAACAGCTGTAACCTCTCCCCCAAAACCAGACTAGTAACAGCCCTCAGAGCAGTCCCTATAGGCCTATATTCAATACCCCTACAATATGACTACCTCCAAATCCTAAATTGTCCTAAAAAATACCCCATACACAGAACCTTCTCCGTCGAAAACCCATCCTGTCACAGTGACACAGCTAATCATACCTAAAGCCATTCCAATTTTGGAGTTTGCTGAACCTATTCCTATTGTCTGCAGCACTGACTCAACATAAGCCTAATTCCAGCATGTATTTTTCCAACATCCAGTTTTCAATTAGACCAGAAAACTTAAGCTCAATACCCCAGCCAAAAGTACCCATACCCTGTCCTTACACAGGGTCGATTGCCCCAAAAAATCAAGTGTTCATCCAAGCTTAGTTACAGAAAATTCATATAAAAATTGCATTTATCTTTGTGACCCGGCTCTCATTAAAAAAAAAAAGGGGTTCTATCAGTAACAAAACACCCCACGTATGCAATTACAATGGACCCCACCTAGTGAAGGGTATCCATTATATCATGCACCCCACCAATAAAGCATGAGATAGGCAATGATGTTCACAATCGATTGGATTTGGAAAAACAAAATTTTACAACCAAACAGTCTAATGGGTCATCTTGATACATGCCAATCAAAAGGCACTGATACAGAGAGGTCTCAATATGAACAAAATGTCAGTCAAATACCAATCCAACCTGGTGTCAGTCAAAACCAGTCGATATTTGATGAGAAACATCAAACATCAAGATACCGCCGAATCATCCATGTTCAAATGAAATGTTTTAAAAATGCGAACAGAATTAAAACATTAAGATGCCAAAACCATCACAAAACATCGAGATTGAGATCAAATTCAAAGAAATCCAGAGAGGACAACATCGAACACGATCTGCAAATGAAATGCATGAAGAAGCAAAACCATGTAAAGCAAAGCAACATCTCGATCCAAAACCATCAACTTCCAGAAATTCTTCAAATCTTGCAAAAACCAACATCGAAAACTGCAAATGTAAATTCATGAAGCAGCAGAGATCTGAGAAATGGAACAGATCGAAACCCTCACTTCTTACCTGATAGGTGGTGTCGAATTGATCACCCAAGAACACAAGCAAGCCGACTGCCACTTGTTGTTTGATCAGAAACCCAAAGGACGAGGCGAGCAGAGGAAAACAAATACTTGGCGCGGGTCATTTTGGGAGAATACAAAACATTTACTGGCGGTCTCCTCGATGACCGCCGCTATAAATTAGATACTCTTTAGCATACACACTACAAGTGGCCGTTGCTAAAGAAATTATTATTATTATTATTATTTTGTCAACAAAATGAAGCTTTGGAGAAAGAAATTCTAGTTTTAGCGAGGGTAAGGCCTGGCCACCGCTATAAATATTCTACAGCGACATGTTTCACTTGCCCCCACCAAAAGTTTGCCGCTAAAACTGATTTTTCTTGTAGTGTGGTGATATGAACCACCTTCCATGGTGTTCTAACAGTCTCCCACTTGGTTCACTTGACCACATGCATGTACTTTAAATTTTAAATATATATACATATATAATATGTATGTTGAAGAAAGAAAGGATCTTAATATGGCAGTTCTATTGATAGAGTCACCCAAAAATAGAGGCTCTGATACCTATTGAAAGGGTTGCCCAAAACCTCAGGATCAAGATTTAACTTGGTTTAATCTGAATAATTTCTCATTTGTTTCATTTGGGCCCTTTCTCTTTGTGTATTTGGGTTCATCCTCTTTATTATGGTTTTAATTAAAAAAAAACCCCATCATGGCTTCATAAAAATGTGCTGTGCACAAATCCTTTTCCCTATATTTTTTTATTTTTATTTCTTTTTTCATTTTTAGCGCCTTCTGGGTTTTGGCGAGAATCTGAGCATAGATTTAAGTTTTTCTGCATGGAAGAAAATACAATTCATTGCCTGACACAAACATGGTGGCATTACAGTGGGTTGTTATGTGCATACTGCTGCAGAAATTTTAATGCTCAACCCAGTTGGCCCAAGTTGGATGACAGAACAAACAAACCAAAAAAAAAAAAAAAAAAAAAAAAAAAATCACACCAGAGTCGTGTATGCCGAACTCACGCCCAGAACATGGACACTAACCTTCTCATACTAGGTTGCACAGAGCGTTCAATAGGGACAATTAATTTGACCCATTATAAAACTGACTTAAGAGAACCAAACCGTTCAAATTATTTATCTAAATATCTTTAACTTGCTAATATGAATGGTCAACACCTAGGTTGACCAGATTCAAGCAAATTGAATCGCTGATATTTTATTTTTGTGATTACGGACTTATTTGGGTTCAAATTTTGATTCATTTCAATTTACGATTTCATTTCAGTGAGATCCTCAAGATTAACGGTTCAGATTAGTCATAAACTGATTCTAATTTTTGTGCATAACTAATAAACTTTACTTTAACTCATTAAATATTTATTTCCACACTTATTTTATTTTGATTATTTTGATCACAGTTAATATATTCAATTTATAAGCATGTTTATATGATCTTATGCCAAATTAAAAGAGAATCAATATATGGATTGAATGGATCCATCATGATGATAAAATCAATTAAGGAAATCAAGGCTTATTCAATGGCCCAAGTAAAGTTATTTTGGACTATTAATCATATAAGGGGTACCTATAAAGGAAATGTCATCTACTCAAATGATCATCGCCTTGATATGATGATATATAAAGGGATTTATAATCATATAGTGTTATTATATGTATTAATTCAAAATATACATTTCGATTAATTTGTTAGTTACCAAAGTGGCCTAGTTATGATAAAATTTTGTATTTTGAAAATACGATTAAATAAATCACCTATCCTATTGTGTGATAAACAATGACACTCAATGATAGTTTCATTTATGAGATTGAGTATCAACCCAAAGGTTTGATAATCTTTTTCATAACTTGAAATTGGAATAAGATATGTTTAATAAACATATTGAGGGTTAATTGTTCTATGATCCAAAGGTAAAGTTAATTAATTTGAGACATATTTTGTTAACATGGTCTTATTAATTGTAGAAAAAGTGATAATACACATATTGCGTTTTGACCCAAAGGTGGAATTACAATGATGTACTGGCACTCTCAAAGTTATTATTATTATTATTATTTTCTAATTCAATGTATAAATTTATTGTGTGTATATTTATTTTACAGCCTTCAAATCTCTGTCTTTACCTTCCTGCTTAGGGACAATTCCAATCCTGGATGGATCAAACTTTGTTGACTGATAAGACATGTTAATGCCAGCATTTACCTATCTAGACTTAGACATGGCTGTTGATGAACATATGCCTCCAAAGCCTATAGAGACGAATTCAGCTACTGATAAATGGACAAGATGTAATAAAGTTTGCCGTAGGATTATTTCAAATTTTGTTTCTAAAAGTATAAGGGTGTCACTTATAATTAAGGATAATGCTAAAGACCTCTTTGATTCAATGAAAAAGCATTTTAAGATAACGAACATGGCCCTAGGTGCATCTTTGATGAATTCTCTTAATAAATTTGAAATATAATGAGACCATAGAAGTAAGAGAGCAAATTTTAACCATGATGAATTTTGTTGCAAAATTGAAGGCTATTGACATAAGTGTATCGGATAGATATTTGAACTAGTTCATCCTTGACTCTTTTCCTTCTTGTTTTGGTCCATTTAAAGTGGCATATAATCAAAGCTTAACTCCATGGACTGTTAGTGAATTGATTGCTAGATGTGATTGAGAAGAATGGAGGCTGAAGGCTAATGGGCAGATTACAGTCAATATAGTCTCTCAAAAGAAATTTAAAGGAAGGAAAAAGGATAAGACCATAGTTCCCAAGGAAGGTGGGAAGCTAGGAAAGAAGAAAGGGGCCATAAAGAAGTATTTCTTCTGTAGAAAAAATGGCCACTTCAAAGCGAACTATCTAAAAAGGAAAACTTGGCTCGAATCAAGAGGTAGTCATAGTAATTTATCTCTTGTTTGTTTTGAAACTAATTTAGCAGATGTCCCATCAAATACTTGCTGAGTCAACTCTGGTGCAACTGTTCTTGTATCTACTTGTGTGAAGGGATTTCTTTCAAGGTAGAGTCCAAGTGGTGGTTAGTTAACCATCATGATGGGGAACCGACAAGAATCGAGAGTTGAGGTGATAGGCACCTACTAACTTGTGTTGGATACTAGATTCTTGTTAGATCTCCATGATACTTTCTATGTCCCGGGTATATTTAGAAATTTAATTTCAGTTTCAAAATTAAATTATGATGGTTTCGTATTCAATTTTGAATATGGATTTTTAAAAGTTTATAACAATGCTATTTTAGTTGAGACTGAATTTTTATGTGATGGATTGTATAGAGTAAGGTTAGATTCAGTGTATGCACAATTATTTTATACCCAGTACATTAATTATAGGATGACATTGGCATGAAAAGAGGAGTTATAAATGAAACTCTTCTAACTTGTGGCATAAAAGATTAGGACATATCTCACGAGAGAGAATAGTTAGATTGGTGACAGATGAGATTTTATCAAACCTTGACTTCACCGATTTTAGTGTTTGCATTAATTGTATTAAAGGTAAGCAATCTAAGACAATAAAAAAAAATTGCCATAAGGAGTTCTTGAGTTAATTAATACGGATATCTATGGTAAAATTAATATACCTTGTTTTACTGTTATCATATTTCATCACCTTCATTGATGATTACTCATGTTATGGTTCCTTTTATATAATTAACACTACAAGAATTTACAGTTTTCCCGGCGTTTTTTCTTGGCACAATATTTAAATGCCCGTAAAGATATACTTTTGGTCGGCGAGTAAGCTTATTTCGCTGGAAAAAGTTATGGATTTCCCGACACAGAGATTCGCTGGCAAAGATTCCATTTATTCCCGGCGAATGGTTTATTTAGCTGGCAAAGGTTAAGATTTCACCGGCGAATATTTGTTTTCGCTGGCAAATGTTATATTTATGCTGGCGTTCTTCTTTGATTGCCGGCAAATTTCTCTTTGTGCCAATGTATTTGAAGAAGGCGCTTGTTTCAACTTTTGTCGGTGCATTATTTGCACAGGGAAAAAGTTTTTAAAATATTTTATTTTTATTAATAAATTCATGATTTTTGGTGGTGCACAAATTCGCTGGGAATAGCCATTTAAACTCTCATCTTGGCCGTCCACCAAAATGGACGGTGTGATAAAATAAGTCCACCGCCCTTTGATTCTCCCTAAACCCAGCGAGAGAGAGAGAGAGAGAGAGAGAGAGAGAGACCCTCAGATTCCTGTCTTCAATTCCCAAACCCAGCGAGAGAGAGAGAGCGAGTGTGAGAGAGAGAGAGAGAGAGATCAGAGAGAGAGAGAGAGAACCAGAAAAAAGAGATCACAAAGAGAGAGAGAGAGAGAGGAGAGAGAACCTGCCACCGTCGGCGACTGGAGTCAGCCCAGCACCATCGTCTACCTTTCATCACCACCATTTGGTACTGGAGTCACCCTATCCCTTTTAGACAGCAGCTCTTCTTCTTTTTCAAACCAAAACCAAGGCCACTCACATCAATCTCAAGCTCAAGGGGCAGGTAGGGCTTCTTTTGTGCATTTTTTCCCTTTCGATTTCATCTCTGTTTGTTGTATAAATTGCACTTTTCATTGCAGAGGAAATCTCTCTCATGCCCTGCCCTTTCTCCAACGTCTCTCCAAAATCGTTTACTTATTCTAGATGTAGATTGGCTGGTTTTTGAGGAATTAGGATTTGAATCTTGTTATAAGAATCAGATTCTGTTGATTTCAGTTGTTAATGTTGTCTTGGCATGATTTAATATAATTTTGAAGGGCTAAGATTATTCATGTAATTTTGAAAATAAGATTTTAAAGACTAGGGCTATTTGAAGAAAATGATATTTGGCCCATTTCTGTCTATATGCAGAACAAAGTTTAGTCTAAGTTCTTTAACACATAAAACAATGTCTAGTCTAAGACTGAACTCATATTTAATTAAAACACTAAAGGCCAGATTCAAATACATAGAGGAGATGGACTTGGACCCAAATAGTTGTTTACTTAAATTCACTGAAAAATAGTAGATTAAGTGCTTAGTTTTTTTTCATGTATTTTTTCTCATCATTTGGTGTAGTTGGACTTTCCATGAAAAACCTTATTTTTCTATTAGTGTAAATATATTTGTTTATGAGTGTGGCACTGAGTATTATTAAAGTCATTTAGTATAAAACCCATGAACCTAAACTCAAATTGAATCATATTGGAAGCCCATTAGCTTTGTATTTAGTTTTGACTCTAAATGTTACAAGCAAAAGGAGTGGAGATCCTACAAGTCTGAGTATGTTGCCCAAAACAAATTCTGGACACTCAACAATATAAATAACAAGGCCTCCAAGTTTCCTTGGTATGGTTGGTGAATATTACAAAAGTGATGATCCTACATGGGAGTTACCAATGTGATGATGGAGTAATAGTGGTTTGATTGTATTTCATCTACTAGGCTTTCATAATTAACAAGGAGTAGAGATTATGCTAATGATGATGAAGATAGGTTGAGCTTGCTTGACACTTGTTGTGGTGTATAAGAATCATTTGCCTGCATGGCCCTAACCCCCATAGTTAATATCAAGATTTATGGTTTGTTATTTGATATTATCATGGGAACATGTCACTCTTAGGTGTATATTATCATGGGATAGGTTTTGTAGAATTTTCAAATTTACACAACATGAATTCTTTAAAAGAAATGTACATGACGAGCAGGTTATGTGGGACGTGGATCATTTACTCCTGGAAGCATATAAGATTTTAATTTCCACTATCAAACATCGTAATTTGCAAAGAATTGTACACATGAGTAGTGTTTTAAGCAATGATATTATACCATCACTACAAAAAAAGACACATATAGCGGCAACTTTTTTTTGCTGCTAAAAGATAAAATCTGCCATTAAAACTTTATTGCGGCAGACATTTGTCTGCTACTATTTTTGTCACTAATACCCTCTGTCGCTATTTCTCACTACCTTTTTGCGGTGGAGAAGTGTCTGCCGCTAAAAATGAGGAAATAGCAGCAGTTAAACAACTGCCACTGTTAATATTAAAATGTGCCACTAAAAATGTTTTTTAAAATCTGGAGAGTGCTTTTTTTAAATAGTTTTAGCGGCAGTTTTTTTCTGCCGCTAAATGGTTTTTATAAAAAAAAAAATAATAATTTTTGCCCCTAAAAATACAATGAAATTATTCTATAGGGGAAATTTTATCCCAAAATTATACAAAGGCAAATCTTAAAAAAAATAGATGAGATTCCATGACCCATGTTTCTTTGACCGAGAATCAACAAGTTAGAAAACAACGTTGTAGAGGTGAACAAAATTGGTTCGTTGATGGAGATTTGACAATTACAGCGTATCATTGTAATGCTTAAAATATTACTTTCACAGAGAATAGCCTACTGTTACCCTTTCCCTCTCTCATGTTTTTTAATCACCCCCAGCTAAGGGTCCGGCGGACACCTGCACAAGCTGGAACAGAGAACAATTATTACATGTTATAAGGCCTACACGTTGATTGAACTCAATACTTGTAAAAATTGAACTAAATATCTTTGAATGAACATGCTTATTTAAGGACACCTACAACAATTCCATACAAACAAACAAGCCCATTCCAACAATTTCTATATGTTTCAAAGACAACTTAAAATAATGCTGTTATTTCTGTGGAGATGAGATGACAGAGACTACTAGAGAGGATTGGCACAACATTGGGAGTAGCCAAGTGTAAAAGGTTTGTATACATTATCTGAATACAAGAAATAAAACAAGCAAAACAACAACATATAAACAGTATCTACATTTAATTTAATTTAGTTTATCGACTGCAGCAACTACACCATTAATGGGTATGAATATGAAAGAATACGCAGAAATCCATGTCAATAGTCCATAGAATTCATTATAATCCGAGAGGCAGAAACGGTATTTGTACCCTTCCCACAAATTTTGATGATCCACATACGGTTGTCAATACTAGTGGTTCTCGCCGCACTCTTAAAAGAGACTCAAAGGAAAAGGCCCGAAGGAAGAGATCAAGGATTTACAGGAGTATGCTTTCCAGGATACTATCAAAATGATACAGTTTCTAGCTGTAATCATTAGCTTTTTCACTGATTCTCAAGATCGTTCAAAAGGACTCCCATGTGCAAACGGTGGGATAATGCATGGAACGAACCGAATAAGCATCCTCACCTGCAGGAGAAAGGGAACTCAAGGAGTGAAACAATGAAAGCAGGCCTGCAAGCAAACATTGAAAGTGTCTTTAGTTAATCCCAAAGTTCAAGTATAATCAGAAGCCACGAGTTGTGTTAGGTTTATGTCTTGTATTCCGGTTTAGCCGGATGAGTCCACTGGGTTAGCCAGGGACTGGTTTAAGGTCAAGGGTATTTTGGTAATTGTACCGGGGCTTTCTTGGTGGCCAAGAAAGCGGAGATTATATATTGTATAGTCTGTAACCCTAGACCTTGCGGCGGCATTAGTTGCCCGTGGTGTTCCCACACCACGTAGGAGAGATGAGGTGAGAGAGTGGGAATCTCTTGTATGCTTTACTTGTCATAGTGAAGATGTTCGTCCTCCTGTGCCCGTGGATGTAGTCCTGTTTGGGTGAACCACGTAAATGTCGGTGTCTCTTCTTGTGTGGCTTGTTATTGTTGATCTTGTGATTCCGTGGATGCGCACAACGGGTGATGTTCAGAAAATCACAACAAGTTGTCATTATAACTACTGTTGTCAATCATCAAATGTTAGCAGGAAAACAAAAAGGCAGCAACTACTTAAAATGCTAAAATCAAGTCCTTACTGTAGTGATGTCAACCATCAAATGTCGGCATGAAAACAAAAAGGCAGCAAATACTTAAAATACTAGAATCAGGTTCTTACTGAGAGAGAGAGAGAGAGAGAGAGAGAGAGAGAGAGAGAGAGAGAGAGAGAGAGAGAAGCTTCAGCTTAGCACCTTCCACAAAAGTAAGTAGCCATTTTTTACACAAAATGAGTGGATATTTGATTTACCAAAAAGCATGCTATAGCTGTTGCTTCTTTCTTTTCTCAAAAAAGGCCTCCTCTTGTCTTCCTATGGACTCTTAGCGGCAGAAGTGATACTCTAAATTTGCCGACATCCTCAGACGTGTGTGATCGAAAGCTATCCGTCAACACTACCCAACTGTAGAGTCCGGTCGCGCCTAGTAACTAAAGAAGCTTCTAAGAGTTTTTAACTTCTATAAAACAAAATAGACCCAAAAGTATATTTAAAAGGTCAAACCAAACACACCCAAAAACATCTTACCTCTCAGCTTTCCAATGTTAAAACCCCCATCTAATTTTTCGACTGTAGCAATGGCGTCATTTGCATTTGGAATAAAATTTATAGTATTCACATTTGCATCCCAAATGATAATAGCCTCAAATTGTTCCTACAAGAAAAGCAGTTAAATTAAGTGTCTATCAAGTAAAATTGTAATTAATTAAACAACTCAAGTATCATAAGTAATGGAGTATTTCCAAGTAAAATTGCATAGTATCCATAATAAAAAAAATACGCCAGATTAGCATTGGTTAATGATAGAGTTACTAACTGCACCATTGTGTACTAGCAATTGAATAGATTCACCTTGTTTGGAGTTGTCATAATTGTCTACGTAGATACACAAAAATAGTCTACACTAATGTGAAGAAAGCTAAAGGTACCTTAAAATTTGATGAAAAAACTTGAGTCAATTCAAAAATCTAAAATGGTATCAGAATTGACAAACTCAGCGTCATCACATTCAGAATCATCTCCATAGTCTCTCCTCGCTTGGGTACCTAGAGGTGTGTCAACAGTTATCCAAGGCACATCTGCCCTCGCTTCACTAATATTATCGACATCTATGCAAATTTCTTCTAACTGTTGAGCATTGTATGGCTCACTTTCCAAGTATGTCTCCTCTTCATTTGCATTAACATCCCCATGCATGTCAAAAAAATCCCTAGGTTTTGTCATAATGGCGATATGCCAATTCGTTTCAACCGGGTCTTCCACATAAAATACTTGCAATGCTTGAGAGGCTAGCACAAATGGTTCATTGGTAATTTATAATCGCTTCAAATTTACAAGTGTGAACCCAAATTCATCCATTTTGGCACCCTTGCCTTGGGACGTAACGTCAACCCAATCACATTTGAATAAGACCATCTTTCGCTCTTCATAGTAATCTAGTTGTATGATATCAGTCAAAACACCATAGTAGGTAACATCTCCTATAATAGGGTTCTTGTCCTTAACACTTACAAAGCTTGATGTTTTTGCAGTAACCACGACTCCACTATTTTGAGTCTTACTTTTCTTATCAAAATCTTTCGTGCGAAACCTAAACCAATTTATCACAAACTTGGAGAAGCTACTGGCCACCTTACTAGGACCTCTTGCTAGCAAGATAAGGTCTGTAGTAACCCGTTTGTCACCTTCTAATCGCAAGCGATCAACCTGTATGGATACCACATATTAGTAGAGCACCAACATCATATTTATGAAAAATATATGTGTTTAGTTGTTATATATATGTATATATATAGTAAGAAAATCTTTTACTTATATGAGATTCAAACCATTTGGGAAATTGATAATTGTGCATGCGTTGCATCTTCCAGGTCATTGGCAGCTTTCAGTTCCATTGGAGAAAATCGACTAGGGGACATCTAGCTTGCTAAAGATAGTGAAACATGATCATACTGAGATGCATCCATGGAATGATATGATAAAGGACATGCTCAGCACTGAAACATCATATTCAATATTTCATATTAAAATTTTCTAACACTTACTGGAAAAAGTATGATCAACCTTGGTTGATACAATAATTCATGCTCCCCACTTTATTCTGTGCAGTGGGGCCACCTATAACCACCGTTAAATCTCCAAAGAGTGCATCATTAACAGACTGTCTAAATTTGAGGCCATTAAAACATGTTATCTCAAAGAAGGTAGGTTTTTTTTCACCAATCTAATCAACGACGTAAACTTTTCATCACCACTATCATGCTTATTATGCATCTTTATGGGCACCACAGAGGAGCAGGCACATTATTGTATTAAGCCAAGTTGACACTAGTTGGTTCCAAAATCAACAGAAAGCAACTCTGAAGTCAAAGAAACTAGACTTATTGTTGGAATATATTCACAAAAAAGAACGGAAACAACAAGAAGAAATGGGAGAAACAAGATCCATTAACGAGAAAACAATTCGCAAAGGTTTTACTGCAAACCTTCAAAAAAGGTCATGCAAATGCAATAATGTAACAGCTTGTGCAGGATACTTTTCATAAAATTCTCTTTCTTTTTTGCACTTAGAAAAGTAAGACGAAAAGGTGGTGGGCAATAGCACCGTCCAACTGCATCACACACTCTTTTCAATAATTCATTTTACTGCTTTAGAGTGAAAAATAAATTTAAAAAAATAAAAATCAGTGGCTAAAGACTAGCATCAACTATGGTTTTTACCTCTGCTGTTAATAAAATAAAATAAAATAAAAAAACTCAGCAATAAAATCAGCCTGACAGCATGCCAAGAAGCATGAGGAGCTTTAGTGCGAGACAAAGGAGACAGGCCAAGAAAGGAACTTCCAAAGGATGCTGTTAAGGTGCTTAAAATGTTCGATGATGTCATGGCATCCAGAGGCTTCCACTAAGGAAAGGATACAATAAGCACCCTAAGAACATCATCAGTGGCCAAGACCAAGCTTAATTGGGATCTTTGGACTGAAGAGTTCAAGCTTTTAGGTTAAGTTGCATTCATCCTCAAATTTTCACTCAATAATGGAAGAATAAATGAAGCGCATAAATTTTCTTCTATAGGCAAAGTAGTAGCACTTCATCAGCAATTATCAAGGAAACTGGGCGGAAGTCATGGAACTTCTTGTGTACAAGTTCTGCTATAATCTACAAAAGAGAAGCAACAACACAGCCCATTCAGTTTTGCAAGAGGTCAACAACACCCCCATTTCATATATTGCAGTATACTAGAATGAGAGCAAATGAAATTGCAAAGTCTATCTTAACCAGTGTCACGCCCCCAAAACTGGGCCGGATCCAAACCCGGTTCCAGGGGTGTGAGAATTTGGGCCAATTAAAATTTTTTTAACATAATCAATACGAGCCCCAATTCCGGGTGGATCGAAGTCCTTCGTGAGGCTATGCTTGGTGATCAAGCAACCATAATCACACGCGGAACTAAAATTCATACTCATCGCAGATGGATATCTCATAACAACTATATAACAAATCTCATTAATAATAAAATCAAGGTCAAGTGCTTCGAAGCATAACAATTAAAGTTGTAATTTCAAAACAAATAAATTTAATTAAATAAACTAATGGCCCAAAAATAGCCTTATTACATAACCTAAAGTTTTCGAACTCTGCACCGCACTAGGACACCTCAGATGATGTCATCGGTGCGCCACTCAACAACTCCGCCATCTGGCGGAATTTCCTGCGTAGCCTGACCCTCTGGTTCGGCCCCTGTAACGGATCCTAGACACCAAAAGTAGTGGGTCAGATTGACATAATCTGGCAAGAGGGTAAACTGCAACAATGGATTAATCAACTGAATTAAATGATATATTCATTATGAACCAAAATAAATCAGATGCAAACTCCAATGGCATGAATGCGCAGAAACGGGTATCCTCGCAGATAAATATGCAGAAACGGGTAATCCCGCATACAAATAACAGAAACGGGTAATCCCGCAGATAATAACAGAAACGGGTAATCCCGCAAATAATAACAGAAATGCGTAATCCCGCAGATAATAATAGAAACGGGTAATCCCGCAAATAATAACAGAAACGGGTAATCCCGCAAATAATAACAGAAAGCACAGCTGTATACTATTATCCACAGTATACGCTGACCCGATGGCGTATGTCCACTTCCGAACTGCAGTCAGTCAGATATATATATACAAATATACTTATTTACAAATACATACGTATATCGATGCAGAATGAACCATGATATGAAACCCTCAATCCCAACATTCAATCCAATACCATTTGAGTATTTTGAGTACTTAAATTTGAAAGTGTATTATGAACATGTGTCTATTCAAATTATTGAGGGTAAGCACTAATCCACCAATGGTCAAGTTAGATAAATTTGCACATGAGAACTAACTCTCTATCACAATGGAAATATGAGTCCACGATGCCGATATACTACTTTTGGTGCCTATCATGTGGTGCATCCCGAACCTCACATTCCCATTCTGCATTTAGTCTAATTCTCATGTGAACATTCAACTAACATTCCTAAAAGACATAATTCATCTAATCCAATTATATATAATTAGTGTGTTTTACAAATTAGGTAAAAGATGTTCAATTTCTGAATCCAAAGTTAAATCAAGTCATGATCGAAAGGAGAAAGAAAATAATTAATTCCTTAATATCATTGTTGTGTACAAATACACATTATCATTTTATACAAAACAGAAGGTACAAATTTCGGATCCCAATTTGAAATCTAACTCAATTAAGAATCCAATTTAAAATTATAAATACATTCTATTTACGGTTTAATCGCTACCAAATACATTTTTAGTTTATTTCAACCAACCTAAATGAACACTAATCAAAATTTTATAATTCTCAATTAAGTTTATAAATAATCCAAGATACATTTCTAATAACATCAAATTAAAATTAATTTAATAAAACCTAATCTCCATTAAAACACTAAACCATTAATCAAAATATAACCTTTTAATTTTTTATAAGAAGCAATATTGTGTATAAATATATATATTAATAATATATATATTTTTTTAAAAGAAAATGGGCACCCGGGCCCAGACTCGCACCCGGGCCTAGGCTAGCCAGGCCGGCCCAACCCGGCTGGCCTACTGCCAGGAGGCAGATGCCGCCTAGCAGCAAGTGCTGCAAGGCGGCAGCGCTGCTGCCTGGACGGCAGTCTCCACAGATTTTTTTTTTTTTAACAAAAACATTAATCTACAAGTTTTGGAAGAAAAAACCAAATCACACTATTACCCCCCAAGAGCCATTAACCCAACAAGAAGAAGTCATGAACAAATTATGTAAATCAACAAGCAACTAAAACATATTGCAAACACCAAAAACCATTGTTTCAACTATCTACTTGCCTGGATCTTGAAGCCAAAGTAGATCTGAAGATCAAAGCTTGAAAGAGCCCACCTTGGTTTCCCCCTTAGAAAGCCTCTAGGGTTTTGGTTGAAGAAGAAAAGAAAAGGGTTGGAGAATGGAGAAAAACCCTAAGAGTAGAGTTTATATAAAAGAGGGGGTTTTTCTAAATTACAAAGAAGGGCCCCCTGCTTCTTAGTGAGTTTTAAGAAATTTCAAAAAAAGTCCTCTGGCCCAAAAAGGGTCCATTCACTCAGGCCCAAATGTGTTAAACCAATCTATTTGGCCCTCTTAACCCAACTCAAACCCGACAAACCGGTATGACCCAATATAAAAATTCAGGACTTGACATCTCATCCCCCTTAAAGGACATTTGGTCCTCCAAATGACTAACGTACCTCAGGAAAAAGGTGCGGATACTGACATTGCACTTGCAACGGCTCATATTGCAACGCGTGCGAAGGGTCTACTACATACTTTCTCAACATAAAACCATGGAAGACATCATGAACACCTGACAGCTCCGGTGGCAATGCTATCCGATAAGCTACATCGTTGACCTTACTGATAATCTGGAATGGTCCCACATATCTTCCGGAGAGTTTTCCTTCTTGCCCAAACCGTAAAGTACCATGTGTAGGTGATACCTTCAAAAATACATAGTCACCAATCTCAAACTTTAACTCTCTCCCTCTTTTATCGGCATAACTCTTTTGGGGACTGCGGGTAACCTTCAACTTTTCCTGAATTTGTCTTATCTTATCACTGGACTTTCCAACCACAGACAGTCCATAAAAACCACGAGCTCCAAAATTCGACCAACATATAGGGGTTCGACATCTCTTTCCGTACAAAGCTTCAAAAGGCGCCATGCCAATGCTAGAGTGGTAACTGTTGTTGTACGCGAATTCACATAGAGCCAAACTTTCATCCTAACTAGTCTTGAAATCCAAGACACATGCCCTTAGCATATCCTCCAGTGTTTGGTTTGTCCGCTCTGTTTGTCCGTCTGTTTGGGGATGATAGGCTGTACTTAAACTCAGTTTGGTTCCTAAGGCTTCCTGCAGTGATACCTAAAACCTAGATACGAACTTACTATCCTAGTCAGAGACAATAGAAACTAGTGCTCCATGCAATCTCACCACTTCCTTAATATAAAACTCTGTCATTTTCTCCATTCCTTGACCAGTCTTGAATGGTACAAAGTGGGCTGACTTAGTCAAACGGTCCACTATTACCCAAATAGCATCAAATCCCTTTCTAGTATGAGGCAATCCAGACACGAAGTCCATAGTAACGTGCTCCCACTTCCACTGAGGAATCTCCAACTGATGCAAAAGACCCGGGGGTCTCCTATAATCTGGTTTAATCTGCTGGCAGACCAAACATTTTCCAACAAATTCTGCAATATCCTTTTTCATATTCTTCCACCAATAGTGATCCTTCAGATCGTGATACATCTTGGTACTGCCTGGATGAATAGTATACCGAGTATAGTGTGCTTCGACCATGATTTCATCCTTCAATTCTGGAAAATCGGGCACACAAATTCTGCCTTTATAATGCAAAATATTATCTTCCAACTTAAAATCGGGCCTCTCCTCCATATGGTCTTTGATTCTTGTAATCTCGGGGTCTAGTAGCTGGTATTCTCTAATCCTCGGGAGTAATTCGGGTTCCCACGAGAATATACTAGCTAATACTGCTTGCTCACTGATAGGCTGAAAGTAAACATCCATATCTTCCAAACATCGAATCCAAAAGTATTCTGCAATTAATCCTCCAGTGAACGCTGTTTTTCTACTTAGAACATCTGCCACCACATTAGCCTTCCCAGGCTGGTACTTCAACCCAAAATCATAATCCTTAATATACTCCATCCATCTCCTCTGTCTCATATTCAAATCACCCTGTGTAAAGAGATATTGAAGGCTTTTATGGTCTGAATGTACTTCAAAAGTGGCTCCGTAAAGGTAATGTCTCCACATTTTCAAAGCAAAGACCACTGCAGCAAGTTCCAAGTCATGGGTTGCATACTTTCGTTCATGATCCTTCAACTTTCTAGACCCATAAGCCACCACCTTCCCATGTTGCATGAGAACACAACTAAGTCCAACTCCAGATGCATCAGTGTAAATCACAAAACCATCATCACCAGCAGGTAAGGCCAAAATAGGGGCTGTGGTCAACCTTCTTTTCAACTCCTGAAAACTTTGTTCACAATCCTCATTCCACACAAAAGAAACTCCCTTACGAGTCAATCACGATAATGGGGCTGCTATTGAGGAAAATCCTTCCACGAATCTACGATAATAACCTGCGAGGCCTAGGAAACTTCAGATCACCGACACTGTTTTGGTCTATCCCACTTTACAACTGCTTCAATCTTCGCTGGGTTCACTGCTAAACCTTCCTTAGAGATGATGTGACCAAGAAATCCTACCTGTTCCAACTAAAATTCACATTTACTTGACTTAGCATACAATTGGTGTTCCCTCAATAATTGTAATGACGTACGAAGATGTTAAGCATGCTCTTCCCGACTCTTCGAATATACAAGTACATCATCAATGAATACCACCACAAACTTATCCAAGTAATGTGCAAAAACCCTATTCATCATAGCCATAAAAGCTGCTGGAGCGTTCGTCAACCCAAACGACATCACCAAAAATTCGTAGTGACCATATCTAGTTCTGAATGCAGTTTTTGGAATATCTTGATCTCGTACCCTCAACTGATGATATCCTGACCTCAGATTAATCTTAGAAAAATATTGAGCACCTTGCAATTGATTAAATAATTCATCGATTCGCGGTAGAGGGTACTTATTCTTGATGGTCACTTGCTTTAGTTGTCTATAATCAATACAAATTCTCATATAACCATCCTTTTTCTTCACAAATAACACTAGAGCTCCCCAAGGAGAGAAACTCGGTCTAATAAAACCCTTGTTTAACAACTCCTGCAATTCCTCTTTGAGTTCTCTCAACTCCACTGGGGCCATTCTATAAGGGGCTTTTGAGATCGGGGCTGTGCCTGGAACAAGCTCAATTGAAAAATCAATTGCACGGACCGGTGGCAATCCGGGAATATCATCGGGAAAAACATCCGGAAACTCAGACACCACCGGTATCTCCTCCACTGTTTTAGTCTGTTTATCCTCCATGATAAACGCTATATACCCCTCAGAACCTTTCCTCAACAACTTTATAGCCTTAATAATTGAAATCATACGAATAACATCCTTCTTCTTTGATCTCACAATTGCACCTTGTGTCATCATCAACTATAACTTAACTGTCTTCTGTCTCCAACACTTAGTTGTAGGGTGATTATTACCACAAATACCATAAGACTCCCTCTTTTGCTTATTAAATTGGTACTGTGAAACTGGAGACGAAGTAACTTTCTACTTAATTTGGCTTGTAGGGGCCATGCGTCCAATCACCTCCTTGGCCCAATATGCCTTATCCGAAAAATGCCTGGTAAGTATTTAGAACTTGTGACTTGGTATAAAGTAGTATATCTAGTCGAAGGCCCTCGATGAACCATCGAATCCTCTTTACTTATTGGAGTGATGAAGGTTGGCGCGAAACGAGAGAGATGAATAAATTGCAGCTCATACTCCCGAACAGACGGATTCCCTTGCTTCAATCTATCAAACTCTATTCGCTTCTAAATGCGAACATGCTCCAGTATGTACTTCTTGGGAAACAGATTACGAAAAGTAGTCTAGGTCACCTTTTTGGTAATCCCCTATATATTAGCGACTAAACGACCAAAAATACGGAAAGTAACGAACTCCTATAACTTATAAACATTTGCCAAAGTTCGAAGACGATTATGAATGCCAAAAACCCCCAACGTTCCTACTTAACGTTTTTAATCCTCACATCGGACCTACGTTCTAGCATCTTTTAGAACTTCTAGAACTTGACCGGCTCTGATACTATCTGTCACACCCCTGGAACCGGGTTTGGATCCGGCCTAGTTTTGGGGGCGTGACAACCAGGGCACCAAACAGTTGAAGAGACAAGTTGATAGGGAGCAACAACCGCATCATGGATACATGTGTTATGAATTCCAATTTCCACCTGATTGTACTTTCCTCCGCTTCACGTGCATGATCTCTTTAAAATTGTATAGATGCAACAATCCAACAGAATCATTATTTCAACAACCAGCACTCTTAAATTAGAACATACAATACTACAATGTCACCATGATTATTTTGTCTTCTTGGTACCAGTTTAATCTCTGACTCAAATGGTTATGATACTTCTATAGCCTAGCCATGCTATGCTCAAAATCAAAGGAATTACATGACAGACATGACATCAGACTAAAATAGAAAGACCATGAAAAAATAAGTTCCTCCCCACATTCCATAGGAAATGATCACCCACCCATCACCCAGTAAAGTAAAAATTAAACAACAGGATAGTGATGGTCCTCTCGACCTTAGACCCTTAACTCCTACCCTCTTTAGTACCTTTTATAAACACCAGGCTGCCCCCTCCCTATGAAATGAATTCCTACGAATTCAATGGGAAGTATGCAAACCGCCCCAAAGGTGCCCAAAGGTGCCCACTGACTCTCCCCATGAATGACTTCCTATCACATTGTTAAACATTTCCAGATCACCAAAACTCACTCTTTAAGTTTCCAATCGTGAAAATTTTCACCTACATGCTCAACAAATGCGTGAACACTTGAACATTGCAAACTAATTCGAAACATTCTAAAACACCTCCCATTTACAATTCTTCAGACTGATTTCCACCAAACACCGCAATTGCAATCTTGAAACATTCAACACAGACCTCAACATTTCAACATTGCAAGACAGAGCATCTCAGATTTTGGAAACATCCCAAATTCATCACAAAATCTAAATCACATCACGACAACAGAAACACAAAATCTTACACAAAATTTCAAAGAATCTCACTCAAATCCGGCCAATGAAACAGATTCTTTCACTTAAAAGCATCAAAGCCACCACACTGGACTCCATTCAGTAAAGCAGATGACAGTATTAGCAGAGAAAATCCAAAGATAGATCAGAGCATCCACAACAATTTCAATTAGAATAAGGAGAACGAACATTCAAACATTCAAGATCCTATGATCTGAAACATTTCCCATGCATGGCCCATTGATGATGCAATCGTACCTCCAAAATCAGGAATCCACCACTAGCGAGAAGAGCGAGAGAGGGAGAGAAAGTGTTTGCGGAAGCTGCGATTCTGAAAGTGGTATTTAGGGTTTTCAAGAGAGAGGGAGAGAGAAGATCTCATACGCAAGCAAAAGCTAGAAAATCTGAAGAGAAGAAAAGGGATTACGATGAACGAGAGCAGGTTTTAGGCAATTATGGGGAAAGTTACGAATGCACGCCATGTCATTTGGCAGCACAAGGAACGAATGCTCTCTCTCTCTTCTCTCTCTATTTCTTTTTTTATTTGAATCGATGACACGTGGTGCATGTATGTTTCCAGGCCCTGCGCCTCTGCGGCTGCTCTGTTTTACTAGTACACCACTTTACCAACCGCCTGTGTGCATGACGACGCGACGATACCTTTGCTCGTGATTACAGTGGTCGCCTGTTGCTGGTAAAAAAACACACGGCAATAGTTGTGGCATCTGCTGCTGTATAGATGTATAAAGGTATGTAAAGGTTTTTTACATACCTTTATAGCAGCAAACATTATTCCTCCTGCTGTATATATTAATTTTTCACTACTATAGCAGCATACAGTACTGTCTGCTGCTAATACACTAAATATTGGCATGTAGCAATGAGTAAAACGAAACTTTAGCGGCAAATATTTTTTTATGCTGCTGTAGAGATATAAATTTTTAACTTATAGTGGCAAATAGCAGAGTGTGCTGTTGATGAAAACATTTAGCGGTGGAATCTAAAAATTGCCGCTATAAAAATGTCGCTAATTATCAGTTTTCTTGTAGTGCATCCAAGGGTTGGTTATGACGAGCCCAGAGCATATTTTGAAGGTGCTCGTTGTTGTAATCACAAGGTTCATGAAGATTGCATGTCACCAATATAAACAAATAAATGAAATGTAAGTGTTTCTCATACTAGTACACTGTAAGGAGATCCTTTGTGCAATCCATCAATGAAAAACTATATTTCTCCGTTAGAGAATAATTTAAAGAAGGTTGAAAGGGAAAGGATGTGTTCATTTTAAATAAGATTGTATTAGCACAATTCATGCTAAGCAAGGATATGATCCATATGGCTAGGATTTCGACTCCATCTAATTACTTTTGATATTTTTTTAATAAATCATTACATAGTAGTATTGTATGGTATAATGATTAAATTTGTTATTTAAAAACAAAAACAAGAGATCATGGATTAATGATTTGAGTCTCATAGCTTATATGTTTTTAGCTTTTGACTAAGGCTTAATGTAAAAGGCAATTAGGAATAGCTGGTCAGATATAATTCGAAGTTTCCACACACTAGGTGTGCGTGCTTGATTGATCGCAATTGACGGTGTATGCAATGGGTGAAAGTGATGTTTGAAAAGGATTTTTTTTTTGTTGAACTGTCGACTGAGATTTTTTTTTTTATTTGTTTTGTTTTTTATGGCCAAGTTAAGGAGGGTGGAAGGGTAGCTCAGTGTGTCGAGAAGGAAGTTTACTGAAGTGAAAAAGTAGCCCGCACAAGCAGAAAGAAAGG
Organism: Sextonia rubra; assembly: GCA_037013555.1. Lineage (NCBI taxonomy): Eukaryota > Viridiplantae > Streptophyta > Magnoliopsida > Laurales > Lauraceae > Sextonia > Sextonia rubra. Next base: position 6,329,566 of record JASUAD010000007.1, on the reverse strand, counting down.
GGGCTGACTAAGTTAAAATAGAGATTGTTCAAAATTCTATTTTTCTCACTTTTTCTTCTCTGAAACTTTTTTTCTTTTGGTCTCTCTCCTTGACAAATTAATCAAAGAGAGAGGATGGAAACTCTACCATGTGCCTGACTACTGAAAATGTGAACCACTAGAATGCAAATCCCTCTCTTTAATACAATGAGCATAGGGTAATGACAACCCTTAACCTAGCTGATCTTTGTCAACCATACCTATAATCGCGACACAGTAACCCTCATAGGCTGAATCTTAAGTATTCCTATCTCTTCCTCATGCTAGAGCCTGCCCAAAATTACACTTCGGCTTCAAAACTCATGCCCAAGCCCAGGCCCAAGACTACCATCTCTCTTCTTGTTTTTCTACATTGGGCTACTAGTTTCGGAGTGATACTATAACTTGGGAATTCGGGAAGGGCGTCTTAGTGATATGAAGGTGCCAACATCACTCAACCATGAGTGTATTAATACAAAGCATGACTCATTAATTCTTTTTATTTCAATTATTATTGTTTACTTAGCTATGAGGGCTGGAACCATAAAGGAAATCCAAACATAGGACAAAAGTCGACTCGTGCAGAAAGAATGCCTTCTCAAGTGAGAAGGTAACCCGTGTGTAGCCGGGTGAGAAATGAGGTACCCAACCAATATCTAAACTCCAATTTTATCCTATACATTTAACTTCAATTTTCTCTAACTCAAATTCTCTTGAACCACATCCACAAATGCCCAAAATGGATACTGCTGGGACTACTTCTCTTTTCTTTTCAAACTTAAATCCTCCATTTACTTTGAAACATAAAAAAAAAAACCAATATTGCTAGCAACATTACTAAATGTAGAATGAGCAACTGAGAGAGACGCCCATGTAGGCGGGGACGATGATGAACAATTATATATATTATAACAGTACCCCAGTTCGTGGGAGGGCGACACGTAGCACAATTTTCTTTATGGTAGAACGACACGTGGCGCAATCTAAGGATTCCATCCATATTAGCTAAACTCTATCCTTACCAAATCTCTAAAATCTCTTAATTTTCCTAAAATATCTCCTTGGTTTTCTATAAAATCTCTCCCTCCCTAATTTGGCTTTAATCTATATTTGCCTACGCTGATCCATGTCAAGGTATATTGATGATTGGATCTAGATATTACCAAATCTTGATGTGGACATAGCATTAGGGGGCCTCACTTGAACATCATCATAATTATCATCATGGATCAAATATGTTCTAAAAATATATAATCCAATCCCCAGAGTAGTTGTTTTAGAATAATTAAGTTTTATTTGTGAAAAGTGGAATTGTATGTTAATGTGGTAACTGGGGCCAAAAAGTGATTTCATGATAAGATAAGGTGGGCCATAGCACGATATTGTCATCATTATAAATATTTTCCAATAAATTAAATTAACAAGCTCACAAAATCATACAAGATTATTGGATATCATTCTATATCAAAAGATTGTCCAAGAGTCACCAAACTTTTAGGGATGGCTTAATTTACGATGAGTGGGCTTGATGGTAAAAAGGTTTGTTGTAAAATGGTGACTTGAAAAATATTAAATATTCTAATTCTCGGGCAGTAAGCATTGCTAAACTAATTAGAGTATGGATTGGTAATACTAATGAAGTTAGAATTTGCATAAATTGGTCCTAATAGAAATGGGCTGCAAAAAATTCATAGTGGGTGCAAACATAACAACTCAGGCCTAAAACCTAGCCCACATAACATGGCAACTTTGGTTTATAAAACTGGCCCACATTTTATTATTGCATGTTGCCACTAAAGGATGCAAGTGGATATCCAATATCAGATCATCTAGAGCTTCCAACCCCTAAAAACTATGTTAGAAACCCAAAAATAGGTTTCAATTGACAAATTGGGTTTAAGGTTCCAATAGATATATGAGTTTATTTTTGGATCCATACAAGTTCATACCCATGGACCTGAGACACGGCAGACAAATCTTTTATGTCGCAAACTATAACTCAAAATGAATTTTAATTGGATATTTTTGTGTTTAATCAAGAAAATAACAGATTTGGTGCATTGTTAAAAGTTGAATTTTAACCTTATTTTAAGAAAAAAAAAGTTAAAACCGATTTTGGAACTGAATATTGATCCTTCAATCAAAACATGTCCTAGAACTAGATTCAAATCCTCTTATTGAAACCGGATATGTCAGTGCGGGTCAAGATCCTAAGGTCTAATACAGAGGAGCTTTTCATGTGTAAGTTATCTTAAATAATTTTTAAGAAGTTAGGCCCACTACAATATCCTTTTTAGTGAGAGAGCGACATGTGGCGCATCTTCTTTATGGGAGAGCAACACATGGCACACTCCAATTCAAGTCCTAAGATTCTCTCCTATTTTCCTCCCATGAAATTTCTTTCTTTACTATTTAATCTCCTAAAAATCAGCATAACCCTTATCCTTATCATTATCTCTCTCTTTCTAAAATCAATTTAAATCTTTCTTATTTAAAGAATAAGATACCTTAAAATCTTCAATGCAATCACTTGCATGCAATCTCATCATAATCCACTATTGATATCCATATCATATTTAATCTTAAAGAATGCCATATAGTCAAAATGAGGGGTTCTTATACATCTCAAATAAATTTTCATACCACTCATCATATTAATTAGGCAAATTACCTTTATCTCATTTCACATGCCATTAAATCCCACTATTCAAGTGGCAATTTGTGGGTCCACATGGTTTCCCATTAAATCCACGAGAGAGTCTAAATTGGTCATGGGTGTTCATGGGGCTAGGCTAGGATTGGTTGGGCCTAGCCAAGTAATGTTTAGGCCTATCCTAGATTTTGAACAATAGGACCGAGCCTGGAGAAAGTCTAACTCAGGTCATAAGTACCTATCCTAAGCCCAGCCCACTTAGAATAGTTTAAACGTGAGCTATACTATATTATATTTAAAAAATAAAAATATTTGTTGGTTTGGATGTTTGCTTTTATGTGAGAGATTTCTTAGTGTCTCTCACTTGGACCGGAATGGGCTTGGGCTTTCTATTACTAAATCTCAGCTCAATTCAAAGTTTATATCTAGGTCTCGCTCGAGAAAGTTAATGCTCAAGCCCTAAAATTGTTAGATCTTTCATAAATTAATCACTTAGAATGACACTACCAGGGGGTAAGATTTCTAAAATCTCTCTCATTCTAAATCATATCCCTTAAAACTCGGAACAACTAATAATTTGGACTAGTCCTAGCATAACAATTTTAAATTTGGATTAATACTCTCACTCAATTTTAAATTTTATATAAACTAAACAATCTTTATCTCTTATCTTAAAATCTTTCAATTTATACACAACATCTCTTGTGGTTAGATTGATAGAACCTTTGGAAGGTAGACAATCATATTCATTTTTATTTTGACTCCACTCGCCATGAATGGGTGGGTGTTGAAATTCAATTTTTCCATGTAATAATGGGAGGAGAAAAAAAAAACGAAAAACAGAAAACGATCAGTTTATCGACTTATATGTTTGACATGAGAATATGAAGCTTACATTTAGTCAAAATCACTCTTTCTATTTTTATTTCTTTTTCTTTCTTTGAGTTATATGCAAATGAACAAGTGAGAAGCTTAAATTTTGTGATAATCTTGATTACCGGCTTCTTTTCACTTCATTCAAAATTTTTATAGTGATAGGATTAGTTGAACTAATGATTCTTTGTATAGTGGAGTATTCCATCTAATTTATATTACCATATAATATTTTTTTTCTCTTGACTTGATTTTACAGACTAAAGGAAAAATTATTTTTTTATTAATATTCTAATGAAATTCCACAAGTACTTTATTTTCATTTTTATTTATTTTTACTGATATGATATTTACTTTTTAAGAGTGCACTAAAATATTTAAGATTTTGATTGTAAAATAAATTTAATGTTAATATTAAATTAAAAATCATTTAAATATTTATAAATATTCTTGTTTACAAATAATATAATTATTAAATAAGGCCCGCGCCCTGATGCAATAGTAAGATCCTTTTTTGCATACGAACTAAGGCTTTGGAGACTGCTCAATTGCAAAATGCCATCCTGAACAGGCTATAACGTGGTGCTTCTTCTTTATGGGTATGCGACACGTGTTACACTCTAATTAAAGTCCTAAGATTCTCTCCTATTTTCTTCTCCTGAAATCTCTCTCTTTACTATCTAATTTACCTAAAATCTCTCTCTTACCTCTTAAATTTCTACCCCTCGCTTGACATCTCTCTCCACCCTTAATAAGATCCTAAACCCAATTCAACACTCATATAAATGGGGTATGATTCCATGTGGGGCCAAAGAGCTCGAGTGCAGATGCATAATATATTATCTGCTCATAGAAGAAAATAGCACATGGATAAAATGTTACATTGAAATATTGAATTGTAAAACATCATGGTCAAATTTCTAAATGGAACCCTATCTAAAGATGGCCCATAGTGTTGTTATGATGAAACCCACAGTTGATGGGGAATCTTCTCTAATTAATACCATCTAAGATTATATAATATATATATCTTTTCTTTTTCTTTTCTTTTCTTTCCCATGCACTGCATTGTTTCTAAAGTTCACAATATGTAGGACAATACAATTAGCATGGTGGGGCTTACTCATGTGTGAAATATTTTTTGTATGACTAAAGTGGCGTACCAACAGGTTGCAATGTAAACCACCATAAGTAAACGATGATTAAGGGCTTTGAATCCAAAAGAAGTTTAAAGAGAAGCTACTATGAGATGTAAAAATCCATAGGCCCAAATAGGACCCCATTTATATGCATAGGAATAATGATTGAAGTACATCTTTTCTTTACCACTTTTTTCATTTTCTTAAAATATCAAGGACCCCAAACGATGATCTAAACTATTTAGAGCATTAATAAGGTTAAATACATCATGTGATTGAAATTTCAACCGTTGATCTGTTTTGGATCTTGAGATATTTGCGAAAACAAAGCACAAAATAGGTCTACTTTGTCCAATTTTGTGGGCCCCATATCTTGATCTGGACTATTAATCTTCCTCGGAAGTTTGAAAACGGCTAATGGTTTAACCCCTGATTTGATCTAGATCTAAAAAAAACTGATGAAAGTTATGTCATCACCCTCATAAAAGTGATAGGAGCATTGGATAAATGGACTGACATGACCAACCATTCGTACAATCTATCTTTAGTCTTGAATGCTGTCTTCCATTCATCGCTTGACCAAATATGGATCTGATGATATCCGCTCTCGAGATCAATCTTGGACAAGACTGATGATCCGGCCATCATATCTAACATGTCGTCTATCTGAGATATCGGAAATCGATACTTAATGATGATCTTGTTTATTGCTCAGCTGTCAATACACAATCGCCAAGAACCATCTTTCTTGGATGTTAGGAGGGTGAGAACTACACACAGACTCGTGTTTTCACAAATGTGGCCCATCTAAATGAGTTCTTCAGTTTGCCTTCTCAATTCTTCATGTTCAGTGGGGCTCACGCTGATAGTAAGTAAATTATGAAGGGGGAAACTAGGGACTAAGTCAATAACATGTTGAATGTCCCGCATTGGTGACAGTTCTTTTGGAAGTTCTATTAGAGTCAAGTCTTTAAAATCATGGAGCAAAGACTTGATTTCTTAATGTAGTAAAAGTTCCTTCCCAATAGCTGATTCTCTGAAGTATTTTGTAACAAAAGCATATATAACTTCTTGCTCCTTGCTTTCTTCTTGAAATTTTTGCATAGAAAGAATGTGAGACTCTGACCTTGATGTTTTTGGTTATGGTGGATTGAGAATTGGCTTAAGAGGTAATAGAGTTACGTGACAGCCTTTGAACTTAAAAGTGTGAATATTAGCCTCGCCATCACTTTGAACCTTGTTATCAAAGATCCAAGGTCTTCCCAATAGAATATAACATTCATGGGAATGATATTACACCCAATTGAGTCTTTATAACTACCAAGTTTGAATGTCACCAAACATCGTTTGTTCACAGGGATTGCTGCTTGATTCACCCAAGCAACCTTTTAGGGTTTTGGGTGTTTTTCCGTCAAAAGCTTGAGTTTGTCAATTACTTCTTATGATACGACATTCATTGCACTTCCTCCATCAATAATGTCACAACCCGAGCTCAGGGTTCAGGGGTTAGCAAAAGCCAAACCTAATGACACACGTACTCCCGTGCATGCACACGTAGACCGAGTCTAAATGCACACGCACAAGGGAACATTCACACGTGCCAAGCAAGTACGCGGAAGCTGTAAATATCAGAAACATAAAACTAACAATGCAAGAAGAGGATACAGGAAAGGACTGACATAATTACATATGAAAGTTTTACAAAATGAACAAAAGATATATTCAATGATAACAGGTCAAGTCAAGTACAAGTCTGCAATTCACACAACACAAGACTCCAAAATGATGCATGCCATGTACGCTCTCCCGTGGAGTGATCACATCCACTCCTCTAGGCCTGATGGGGCCCCGGGGGTCTCATCTGGAGCCTGGCCGACCGGCGAGGGTTCGGCAGGGGGATCTGGGCCTGCAACATCAAAAACAACCGTGAATACGACGATTCAGCAAAGTATAAACCATAGCAAGTTAACACACGCTGTGTCTAATAGAATAAAGAACATCATGTTATTAAAGAAGGCATTTTCGTATACTAGGTTATCATGCAAGAAAGAAATATGCTGCGTGAATCAAGGATAACATGCTGTGTACATGACTAGTGGCTACTACATTACCATATGCTCCCAAAAGAGGGATCTTGTAACATGCAAAGAACACCATTGTCCGGGCCAGGGTACAATGGGTCTCGGTTTCCTGGGGTCCGGTTCCCCAAGACAAAATCCATACTGCAGCAGGTCCAAATGAACTATACCAAATTCACCCCGTCGGGATCCTAAGGCTGAGGCTAAGTAGTGCCTGACCATACCAAGTCAATCATGAAAATCCTGAGTAGATCGTGACAACTTATCATACGTGCAGATCCGTGAATGAACACATCATACATGCATACTCAGGGTATAAATCACAATGTGAAAGTAACGAAACGTACGTAATCATGTTAGAGAGTTGAGATCAATGATCGAATGCAATATGTTATGCAACAAATCATGTGAAATTGAATCATCTTGCTTTACAAACCAATTCTAATCTAGTTATCCGGTGTTTCTAACCGTGCATGATGATGTAGTTTTAAGTTATTCGATGCACCGTTGTCTAGTGTTGCCTTGAATCGGGCGGTGCACGAAGTCCCTTAAACCAACACCCATGGGGAGGTGCTTAACATCCAGATAACGAACATGAATGATTCGCAGCCCTCGAGATCATTCACGCGTAGTATCACATTCCGTTGGGCAAGTCTAGGTGCTCTACATTCTATCATGAAGGTCATATAGGTCTTATCTTTACACCTAGCCTTATTCTTCATGTGTGGTTACGGCTTAGCCGTGTGTGTGCTACGGCTTAGCCGTGTGTGGTCTACGGCTTAGCCGTGGCTGGGCCGTAGAAGGTCTGTCAGTTGCTGACTCTCAGTTATTCCAGAAAAGGCACCCTGTATTGTTCTACGGCTGGGCCACGGCTGAGCTTCGGCTTAGCCGTAGGGCATTCCACGGCTTAGCCGTGCCCTAGCCGTAGAGGAAAACTGGGTTTTTCTCCTCTCTGGATTGTGAGCCGTAGGTATTATACGGCTTAGCCGTACCTGCACGAATTCAAATTCCTGCAACCTGTACAGAATGTCTGGGAAAGCATCCAAATTGTAATTTATCAAGGGAGATAGACCAAGTAGAAATCAAATGAGTATCAATGGGCTGTAAACACATGTTGTCCATACACATTAATGTGAGCTAACCAAAATCAAAGCATACCAACATGGGTTCTCACAACTATGGTTATACTTGCCTCAATTGGAGATCACGTGCACAATTGTAGTTCTCAAGCCCAAACACAACCTAAACCAAATCAAACCACAATGCATGCATGAGAATTGGGAAGAAATCCACAACACAGATACAACATGCAACAATGGAACAAGAAGGAGAAGAACTAGAGAAGAGAGATGAGAAGGATGAAGTGATTTCCACCAACTCACCTCACATGCAAGCACCACAAGCTTGATCGATGGAGAGAAATCAAGTGAAGAGAATTCAAGTGAAGAAGGGAGAGACTCCACGTGCACAGTGAAGTTGAGAGAAAACGAGAGAGAGAATGCAAGCTTGTCGATCATGTGAAGTTATATAAGAAATGGGTTGTCCAATTTGTGAAGAAGTCCAAGCTAGAAATGTATTTACAGTTTGAGTCAAGCCCGGGTCCAATCGAAGCACAAGACCTCGGTTGCAAATGACGTAGTTACGAAAGTTAACGAGCTCAACGAAAGACACGTGTTGATATCAAGATGATGCAAAAATGACCATGTCTTAGAAAAACTAAAATTACGAAAAAGGGCTTGGTCTACTTAATCCAGGTCAAACTCAACCCAACTACCTATCCATGACCCGTAACGAAAACAAAACACAAACAAAACACGATTAACAACGAAAACAAGATTAACTAACCGCTAAACGGGGTCAAGCTGGGTCGGAGTGTTACAAATAATGAGATCACATAATCTATCACAACACTTTACCTTGGAACGAAATATGTTGGTTCACCTCCAATCTGTAGCCTCTTCTTCAATAGTAGTGAGGAGTCGATGAATGAATAATGTTCTTCCTTCATTTTTAGCTTGATAGAAGGAATGATATTCTTGGCCAACCTTAGGTATTTGCTCCTCAAAAGGAGTTTCAACCTCACACTCTTCATCGACATGTTCTAATTCATAGGCATCTTCATCATGGTTGAAAAAGTGAAGGTTCTTTACACTCGTACATTTAGAAGCATAGTGCCCTTTGCCTTTACATTGAACACATTCAACATCCTTCCATTGTCGTGAAGAATTAAAAACATTTTTCCCTTTATTGTCATGTGGCTGCGGCCTTGATTGATTTGGAAATGGGGCTTGGTGGCTGAAATTCTAAATTGGAGCTTGTCAAGTGGGACTCTGCGAAGGAATAGCCCATTGATAAGTTGTGTCAGGGACTCTCCTTTGAGGGGGTTCCCCGAAACGCCTTGAATACAGGTACCTTAGTTATTCTTCAATGCGACATGCCATGCGGAAAGCCTCTTCCACACTTTGAAAATTAAGTGTGGCTAGTTCTTTATAAATGTCTGGACGCAATCCTTGCTTATATTTGGAGATAGCTTGGTGATCTGTCTCTGACAGCTTGCATCTCACCAAGAGATCATGGAACCTCTCAATGTAATCCTCCACACTTATGTTTCCTTGTCTGCAATTGACTAAGTGATCACTACATCAAAAATGCCCATCTGGAATGGTTTGAAACTGTTCCTAAATGAATCTGGAACGGTTTCAAACCATTCCAGAAATGGGTGTCGCAGAAAATCTGGAACGGTTTTGAGCCGTTCCAGATTTTTAAAACTGTTCCAAATTATTCTTTAACATTTTCTTGCCATTTTTTTACACTTCTTTAAAACAGTTTTAATAATATTTTTTTAAATTATAAGTTTTTTAAACCACTACTAATCACATATTTAAAAATGAAATAGCATAATTCTGGTATTCCCATTCATATAAATGCAATCATTAAAATTCTTTTTTAATACAATAATTAAAAATTCATGATACATTCAATAATTTCAGGCCACAAGTTGCTATTAAGAGGTTTTGTTCTCCTTTGAATCTCCCCTAATTCAGCTCTACCCGTAAGTTCTATTGCTATCTTAAGTAGCACATGCTTTTTTACAAAAGGAAAAAAAAAACAAAACAAAAAAACTAATCATATTCTTAAGTTTTGCATTGCCGACTCAACTCGAACCAGTTGACCCATACGGCACTGCCTCGCAAGTGGGCACCCAGTTCACCAAACTGCTCATCACCTTCCTCGGTATCCAGCGAGAGGCAAACAACATCCAGCTTTTGCTTGAGAATTTCTATTGCATTGATCACCAATTGAGATGCTTTGATGGCCCCAGTGGACTCAATAGTAAAAATGTAGCTGTCTTCTTTAGCATTGATATCAACAAGTCCTGGCTTTCCCATAGCTTCTGCTTTCTTTATCACTTCATCGTCCTTAATTGAAAAGTGCAAGTCAAGATCATCTGTAGGCGGAGAAGATGAGTTATTAAAGTTGTAAAAATAACTTAGAGATCGACTGCTATACCTACAAGCAACTATTGAGCAACACAGAGGGGTTAAGATGGATATGCTCATTCAAGAAGGGAATGAGTGCATAAAAGGAAATTTATGCGTGACCCCCATGGCTCGAATAGGAGAGAAACAAGGAACAAAAATTCAAATACTGTTACAACTCAATACCTTAATAGGCACAAAAACCCATTTCACTCACCGTTGTGTCTGTACATGATTTCACTCATGGAAATTGGTGTGTCAGCACAAAAATCAAATCGATGCTAGCATCTTTTCATGTGCTTATGTGCACTTTCCAAGAAAATGGAGGGAGGTAGGGAGAAGAATGACCATGAGTTAAATGACCAACAATGCAGCAATGAAAAGAGTTAAATGACCAACGTGCAGCAATGAAAAATGCAACAGAATTTATAATTGTAACCAGAAGTGTATACAGCTGTTGTTCCACATGAGATTATGAAATGAGGTTTTCTCAACTGTTTGCTCTTCATTGAAACACTAAGAAATGAGAAAGAAGAAATAGAGAACACAGAAAAAAGCACTATAAAAAAGCATTAATTGGAAATGTGACTTTCAATTCCCCGCTCCCCAAGGAATTAAAATTATCACGCTTGGTTTATTGACCAAATAGATGATAACATTACCAAACACATGTTATCAAATAAGAATTCAAATATCCAAACAATATAACGAAGTAGAGAATTGGAAATGTGACTTTTCAACAACAGTCATCATACTTGGTTTATGAACCACATGTTATCATTACAAGGAACTCATATATCACCAACAGCATATCTTTAAAAAGGGTGACAGATAAAATAAAAAAAAACAAAGATCAGATGCATGAAAAAGCCAAAAAAGAGTTAAGAGTGGAATAGGAGGTTGAAAATCTTGTTATGATGGATCATTCTTTTGAATGGTGTAGAAATTGAATCCAGATTAAGTGGAATACCCATTCCTGCCATTCCAACCTATGCCAAACTTATTGCCAACTTGTTTTGTATTTGTTTTTGGTACCCAACCCATGGGGCTGGGACTCTTAAGAAACCCCAGCCATGGCGAAGAAACCTGCTCTTGCAAGAAGAGGAAGAGAAGCCCTAGTTATGGGAAAGAAGTCTCCCCCGCAGGAAGAGGAACCTAGGGATTGAAACCTGGGCTGAGATTAGAAGTGAGGTATCTAACCAACTTGGCAAGCCCTTATTCACTATATCATTTTCTTTTATCACTATCATCACAGCCAATTGCCAATATTGATTAGAGACTAAGGATTAGAGAGTAAGGAAAACAGTATGTGACATTGTGACCCAAAGTAATATATGATTTCGACACACCCCAAATGGAAAGCAGAAAGACAACCCTCCATTGTGCGAAAATATTCAAATGAAAGTTAAATTATAATAAACCCAGAACACTCTTAGGACTGGATCTTTTCCCTGGTAATGAGTTAATAATGGTCTTACCATATCAACCACAGCCTGACTGGTGAGGAATTCAAAAACTCCATCGCTTGCAACCACAAAGAAAAGATGGTCTGGTGTAAGTTGAACCACTGAGACCTCAGGAACAGCAATGACGCCAATGTTCTTAGCTGTGGCATCTCCCACACTCATTGTAAATGCAGTCCTAGGGTACATCCTATTCTGCACCCAAAGCCTTGGAGGATCCCCTTCATCCTTTTCTTCATCACCCCAAGTCTGAATATCTGGATCCTTGATCCCTTCCAATTGATCCACACTCAAAACTCTAGCACCACAGTGCTTAACTCGCTCACACTCATCCTTCCGAAACGGGGTCTGATCAAGTGAAAGATCCTCTGCAAGAACAGAATTCTCACTCCTAAAACCAATTACAGCTCTAGAATCACCCACATTTGCTACCAAAAGTGTGTCTCCACTAACAAGAACTGTAATTGCAGTTGTTTCGCTCATGGAATCATCAATCTCACTCTCATGAAGAGCAGAATTAGTAGCTAGAAATGCCGAATTATATGTTTTTACAGGATCATCGAACAAGGCAGGATTGCTTGACAAGATATCTAGCAACCCATCGCTTACAAACTTCGAACAATGAGCACCAAATTGCCCATGCCCATCAAAGACCCCAAAAAAATGGAGATTTGGGTTGCCTTGGAATTGGGTTCTAATGCAGTAACTGTCCTGATTTTCTTTATCAGGTGAGTCCGGATAGTAACCCCTCTGTGAGAGGAATGAGTACTGCAAATGGAAATTGTGAGAAGGAACGGGGACCGAATATACCACGCTTTCAGTGAGAAGGTCCCGATGGTTCTGGAGGGGATGGGCGTGTGGACTGGCATCTCTATGATCATGATTCTCCTCATCAGAGAACGGAAGTTGGCATTGACCACAGCACTTCCCATGAACACAACCCATTTTCTGAACAAGCCTGAAAAGAACAAGATCTAGAAGGGGAAAAAAAAAGAGGACCCAAAAAGAGACAGCAATGAAGTTGTTATTCCTATAGTGAAATCATGTACAGACACAACGGTGAGTGAAATGGGTTTTCTTAAAAAGAACCACGACAAGCATTCAAACAAGAGAAACATAGACATGTATGTGTATGGAACTTGTGTGCAAATGAGAGAGAAAGAGACCTTGAAATCATAGAATCTTGTGGATCCTCCCATTGGCCAGGTAGTTGCTATGACATGGATATAGGTGCCCTTTTAAATGGCAATATTGGTAGTAAAAGAGCAAGAGATTGCCCAGTTGGTAAAGAAGTCCAAGGGATGAACTTTCACACCAATTGTAGCCGCAAAGACATTGGAGTTCTAACAAAGTCAGTGAAAGGATACACAAAAACAAAGCAAACCAGTGGTATTCTACAGTAAGTTACTTATGTTCATACCTCTTCTCAAACTCTCCTGTAGGATGACTCTTCACAAAAGTAGTCTTTCTTGAACCGCCAATAATGAGACGTTTTCAGACAAATTCAAAACCCAAACACCAAACAAAAGGCAACGAACTGCCCTAAAATTCAATCCAAAGTCTAAATCCACCATCTATCTCAATCAGCAAAATCTTACAAACAAAGAAAAATCCATAAACATTAACATATCACCCAACGTACACCCAATCTCAAACCCTAACACAAGGCAAATGAGATTACCAGTTCCGCCATCACCAACGATCACGAGCTTAAAGCTCAGATAATCCACCTTCTGCCGATTTGGCAAGGCCTAAAAGAAGAGTTTAAGCCAAATAAGACCCAGAAACACAAAAACAAAGATGAGATCAAAACCCTAAAGTAACTCCAATGAAAGTATTTTTTATCTTAATTGTTCAATTCCCTTTGTTTATAGTACAATTTCTTGTAACATAGATTTGTGGTGAGGGGTGGGGTGGAGAGAATAACAAGTTATATATCAGAAGAGTAATCTTTCACTGGATGACTAGATTATGGCGGCTCTGAGCGCAAGGGTACGAACATTGGATTGCCTTCACTTCAACTCTGTCGAAATAAATGATGAAACTAATTTACAGAGTAAGCCATGCATGGAATTTTCAAAAATCTCTTCCATAGAGTTCCTTTCAAGATTACTGGGAAAAGTAATTCAGAAAGAAAGTTCTTGCTATAAATGATCATTGAAAAGTAGAAGTTATAATGACTATCTATTATGAAAAGTTCCCTACCACAACATACAAATAACAAAAATATTACATGTTCCTTTGGTTGAATAAATATCACAGTATTGGTTTATCAACTTTCTTTTTTTTTTTTTTTGATAGAAAACTTTTCTGGATTTAACACAAAAGAATTACATCATGAACTTGGAATTCAGCAACATTCACAATTCAAATAATTCAAAAATGGGATTTTATTCACTTTCCATGGAGTATAACCAATGGTAAATTGGTCATTATGATGGAGAATGACCACATGCAGGTAAAACCACTGCTAGTTATGATACAGGTAAGCAAATTGATCTGTTAAGCCCACTTCTCAGTAAGGCAGATGGTGAAACAGAGAATCCCTTTGGAAACTGCGACCAACCCAAATGGCATTCAATATTGGATTGAAGCAAAATTCTTCACTGCAACTAAAAATGTTTTAAGATCACACAATGACTTTAGGAAATGACTTCAGTTGAAAAGTGGAAACGTGGGTGATGGTGTTAAGTTTTTTGATCCAATAGTCCACCATGACAAGAACAGGGTATCTGAACATTCCTCAAAATTTATGTGACTGAAACACAGAAGAATAGAACTACTACTATGGTTTAGTCTTTATCTAGATACCTGCCACTTTACTACACCATCATACATAGACCGTAGAGTGCGTCTTCCTGAAATGTCAACCCTAAAATTACACATAGAAAAACAAGAATAATTAGTATCACCTAAGAGATCACCCTTGTTTTCATTCTTTAATAGTATAAAATATTCTTTCAAGAATCATACACATCAAGGAATAATCCAGCATCACTGAGGCACTTGACTTTGACACTACTTGGGAATAGTTCCCTAAACTTGTCGCAATGCAGTATAGATGCTAAACCACCAGCAGAGCATCCAGAAAGAAGAGCCTGAAAAACACTAGATGATATAGCTGCTTCTACTAAATCAAGGATTGTGACTTAAATTTGAAGATAGAAAAAGACCTGGTTGGCATCACTCAGTCCCTTGGACATTAGCTCCTCCATTCCAGCTAACCAGATACGTTGTCCCTAGAAAATAAGCTCTGCCGCCTAGCCAGAATCACCCGATGTTTTCTTAAATTGGCATATAAAGAACAAATAAATGAATAATCTTAGGGTGTTGACAAGCCTGAATCAGTTTCCATGAACTGGGTCCACTCCAGACTGCTATGAGGACCAATAAGATAAATCTGGAACATGCAGCAGGATCTGAAAATAAAGAGGGATGGATAATGTTTTATCTGTAGAGTTCTTTGCTCTCTTACAAAGAGGATTTTGAGGTACCCTTCGAGTCAAGTCCACTAGACTGAGTCACATGGGACTTGGCCACCCTAGAGCCCTAAACTGCCAAAACAACAAGAGGTAAAGATTATTATTATATAAGATAGAAATTGTAGTATAAATCATGAATTCTGAGGCTCGTGTTTAACTATTCTGAATGAATTTTAGTAGTAGGTGGTCAAGTTTGACTTTCACTCAAACTGATGAAAGGTACCTCCAATGTCTGAATGGAAAGGGCAAAATATAGTTTTGACCTTCTAATTTCAGAACGAAAGATACTCACCAAAAGCCTCCAGCATCTTCTCACAGCAATAAAATAGTGGGGGTGGGGGTGTAGTTGGTCCCATTTTCCAATTGGACTCAGTCAAAGGGTGAATCGAACTGTGAATCAAATTGGTTAGCTCCATGTCCAATTTGAATCGACTAGGCTGATTTGAAAAACCATGCTTGATAAGCATATTCATAATCATTCAATATTAAAATGTTTTATGCAATTTATCATTCAAAACAAAAGCTATTCCAAGTATAATAATTTGGCTCATGACATGGACTAGGATAGCCAAAAATCAATCTAGTTAAACTATGGTAGCTAATAGCTATCAATGTAAGGGTGCCAAAAATTTAAGTGTTCAGTCGAGGCTATCCAACCTAACAGCAAATATCACTTCAGCAGAATAGAACTTGGTTATATAGCAATTCATAGTTTTAGACTACAGTTGAAATAATGCACCCAAATTGACTAACTAGCACATCAGAACATTAGGACTTAAACAGCATGCATACTTGATTCCAAATAGGAAGAATAATAAAAGCAAGAGGCAACACAATACACACAAAAATGGCAAAACACAATGCATTAGGACTAACCACCACTTTCCACTGAGGTGCACATTCTTCTAATTGCAGAATCAAGCTTCTAACAATCTCTTCAAGGAGTTCGCTATCTCTTTTCCTTGATAGCAAATTCTTCAATGTAGCTGCAAACAAATAACAGAAATCAGTATCAAAGAAGTTATATTTGAAGAATGTAGAGTCCAAAATTGAGGTAGGTGTATGCCAGTGGCCTTTTAGTGTAGCACATTCATGATGAATCTCTTTGGTGGCTCAAATTATGTAATTTTTATTTGTGTAGCTTGATATAATGCTCTTCTACTGTTTATGTTTCTCCAATCATGTTGATTGGTTCTTTTGGTTTGCAGTTGTAAGCTTTCTTTTTTAGTCAAAGTTACCTTTTACAATTCAACGCTTTTTTTTTTTTTGGTTAATTCAAAGCTTCCAGTATTAAAAGAAAAAGAGAGAGCTAACAAGAGAAAGCTTCAAAAGCACAAAGTCAACATTCTGACATGAATTTGTTTTAACAACCAAAAGAGATGAAATTACACATATAGCCCACTATGTTAGGAAATCTAACAATAATAAAGATAGAAATACAGCCAATACCTATAATGAAGTCTACAGCTTGGTGTGACAATGCAGTAAAAGAAGGGTACTTACTGGCATGCAAATCAAAATGAAACGGTTGAAGATTGAAATGGTAGAAATTTCTCTGAAAAATGATTGACAAAAGGGACAAAATATTGGACACAAGTGGTTCAAAGTCCAAACAGACGGGAGAACCAGTATCACAAAGCTCCACCAAGAAACCGACTAAGGTACAAAGTCGCTCCATCTCATCATCACAATTCACTTCTGCAACAGATTACATGAAGATCACTGAAGTGCATTAAAAGTGCTAATATGATGCATAACTTCCAAATTCCTGAGAGATTTTTCAGAAGAAAACTATTCCAATCAATTCTACAATAAAAAAAAATATATGTTCCGTAAAGAATATAACCCATAGTATAAGATCAAGTGAAGGCACCAGAAAATGAATGAGCATAGAAGCAACAAATTTTGAGTTCCACACTTTTCTCTATTCCAGAGAAATCCAATTCTGACACAAACACCACACACTAGAAACAGAGAAATAACCCAATTACAAAATCTTCCTACAAAGAAAAAAAATAACAATTAAAAGAAGGAATCTTTAGCTACAAAATGAAAAACCAATCACTCCTCACCTGTTCTTTGTCTTGGATTCTGCTTGTTCAGATAACAATCAAAGGAAAGTCATGAATGATTGAGCAAAAGAGGAATCAGAAGATTATAATCTATATAACACAGAATAAAGGGTCTCAAGATATTTAATTGAAAATTGCAACTAGGAAAACAAATGAGTTGATAAAGACAGGATTGGTTGGAATGTTTAAAAAACAAGAATACAAAGAACAACTACAAGAAAGCAATAAAAGAATAAATTACTTTATACCCAAAGAGCCCACCAAAGGTGAAAACAACATCACAGCCAAGAACTACTCCAAACCCATGATTGTTTTTAATATTCTAATGGAAATGGATACACATCTGAGTTGTAAATGAAAGCAATATTAAAATTAAAAAAAAAAAACCTTACATTCAATCCATACAGATAAGAAAAATGAAAGAAGTTATGTGGGATTCTTCCACAACCAAAAGCTTCAGTAAAATTGAGGGGCAAAAGGGGGAAAATGGATTGAGAATTGCAGAAAGTTCTGATTCCTTGCTTGGAAAAGATCAAAGGGATGGCTGAGGAGATGCAAAAAGAGGGAAGAATAAGAACAAAGACATTGATAATGGCAATCAGAAAATGGAAGGGGTCGGAGAATGAAAAAGCAATTGCTTTGTAATAGAATGTGATTCTACTGACCTGGGTATTCTAAAAGATTGAAAAGATTTTTTGCAGAGAGAGGGAGTGAAGAATTAGGGTTTTGGATTTTGGAGGAATTTATTAAATCACCATTTTCTTTTTTTGCCAATTAATCTGCAGATTCTTCACCCGTGTGGGAGAAATGGTGCATTTCTGTGGATCAGAGAGGTGGTCAACCTGAGCAGGAAAGGGCTCCATTCGAGGATTTGTGGGTCCCACTACCCATATCAACCAATCAGAAGTGCATAAAGGGAACCTTTTTTTACTCTCAACCTAGCTTGTAAAACCCCTTTTTTTCTTTGGTTTCTAAGATCTATATTACTGACAGTATTTCATCTTGTCCTTGTCCTATGCCCATGTAAAGGAAGCAGGGGATGCTGGTGGTCCCTACTAAGATTTCTGTGAAAAGCTTGTTGGTAGACGGGTTGCTTTTGATCCAACGGAGGGATCTATGCATCTTTAAACTTGATATGATGACCTCTAACTCTGTGGTCTGTTCCATTACAATTATTTGTGGCTCAGTTTGCAGACATTCATTGAAATCAATGTAGGCAATAGACTAAACTGGCCCATTAATTCATCATTCTGTTTTTGAAAATCAAGTTAGAATTTCATTAACCACCAAAGGGTACAAAAGATCCCATAAGCCCCAGAAACAATGGGTAGGCTTTCCACATATGTTCTCAATGCAAGTTTAAAAAAAAAATCTCTTCATAAATTCATGGAAATTTCGAAGAGAATTTAGTTTCTATGAAGTACCTAATCTTTTGTTTTCCTCTTCCCATGTCTTCTGAACATCATCATTATCATCAAAGCCCTCTCCCAACTATATTGGGGTCTATTACATGAATTATGTTTCTCTATTCTGATTTATCTTGAGCCAAATCTTCTGAACAATAAGGCCTAATTTGAAACACCTCTTAAGACTTAGAGGCATGTGCAATAACAGTATTGCACTCAATATTCTTCTCAGACCAAGGGTATGAACCAGGTGCAGGCCCAGAGGTTTGCTAAGACCCCTAGCAAGCAGTCCAAGTCTAAGCCTTCTCACTTGCTGGGCCTAGTATTTTGATCCACTTTGAGCCCATGGCTAAGAATTTTTATATAAATCCACCCAAAACCAGCTGAAAAGTACTATCCACCGGATAAGTTTTGCAATTCTCTGAGCACAATTAGATGGGAGATGGGCAAACTTTCTCTCTAAGATTGCATAGCTTCACTCTTCAGTCAAGACAGTTGCAACCTTGAAACACGGCCATCCAATGGTTGTATAATTGGAAAAGAATAAGCCAGTGTGAAAACTGTCCAAGGCCATTAACTGGAATGCAATAATAGGAACCATCCTTATTGAACAGATCTTGTTCATCATAGGTGTGGGACACTGTCAATTCTAAATAACTTCAAAAAGTAGTTTCACAATGGGGTGTTCCTACCTATGGAAATGTTGGTCTTTTAATGACAGGGCATCCAAACTAATTATGGTAGAAATCATTTCCTTTCTCACCTTACTAGCATCAACAGCCAAAATCAGTAAGATCAACACGATGTAAGATCACGCCGTGCCAGCAGGCCCATCACAAACAGTTGTGTCACTGTTTAAGGTTGTGAAATGTTCATGTGGTTAGGCCATGTTTTCGGTTGTTGGGAAATTACCCAAAAACTGGGGCGCTGAAATGATATCAAGATGGTCCATACATTTACTTGAATTGTGGATACAGCTAAGCTGAAGGGAGAGGTGGAGCTTTTTAGTCAAGCCACAGTAACAACAAATGAGCATTTCACATGGAGATCCCCTTATTGGTTCGGATGGAACCCTGCTTTCATACAACATGTTAATCAGTCAATTCAAATCATCAAATATGGTACAGAACTTTTCTATCATAGAAAAGTTATTAACAGAACTTGTTGGATATAGGAGTGGTAAACACAAGAAGATTGTGCTGCTTGCAGAATCAAGTGGTAAAACTCAATCTAGTAATGGGATAAGGGGTCCATTCAGAATTCAAAACCAAAACCTATAATCCAAGTACATAACAAAATCCAAAACCTAACTTCTCCATTTTTACTTCAAAACCAAAACTTAAACATATCACAGGAACTTGAAACATCAGACATCTAAGAACACAATCAAACAAAAACCCTAGAAACATACCTAGATCTGGCGAACGACCTCGACGCGCTTCCTGGAGAGAGTCTCGAGAAGATCTGAATGTTGGAGAGAGACTCTGCAACTTGTTATGCACCAAATTGAAATCCAAAAACCAAACAATAAAAAAAAGAACAAATTAACAAGATCATCATCATCATCATTATCCAAAAATTGAAAACCCTAGAATCAAAAAATCCTGAGAGAAGGCGAAGAAAATTCGTTTGAGAAGGCCTTGAGATCGAAAAACTGAGAAAAATCGAACAGCAAGCAGATCGTTTGAGAAGACGGCGTTAAAAATCGAACAGCAAGCAGATCAGGAAGAAGAAGAGATGACCAGTGGATATTAATGTAACCAGATCGGGAACAGAACAGATCAGGAAGCCGCGAAGAATAGATCGGGAAATGCAACCAGCGGGAACAGACCAGTGGGCTCTTGCCGTTCTGCCTGTTGCCGTTCTGCCTCTTGCCTTCTGGAATGGGAACAGTGGGAAAGCAGCGGGAAGAGACAGAATCGCCTTCTCCCTCTTGCCTTCAGCGAAAACAACTCCTTATGTTTTTATCAAACGGGCCTCTACAGAACGGATCAAATCCGTTTCATATCAGAAACGGCCCAAAACCGGGCCCATAATCCGTTCCTGAATTGGATTTTTGGTGTAGTGGATCAAAGAGGGAATCAAGATAATCATTTGGCAAATACTTATCTCCAAGTTTAGCTTTCATTTCTAGCCATGTGTAAATATGAGGTCTTCCGAAGTATGCATTTTTGTCATCAATACTCTTCCACCATATTCGAGTTGCACCCTTCATCTTCATTTTTACAAATGGAACATGCTTGCACTCTTCCATATGGTACTAATCAAAATAGTCTTCAAGAGCTGTGATCCAGTCGATGAACTTTTTCATGTCCATTCATCCCATAAAATCTGGTTAGTCCACATGCACTTCTTTGTGATATCACTTTGTCAGTTGTGATATTCTCCTGGACCCGTTTCTTCAAGTATGCACTGCATTAATTGACAACAAGTCTCTTGTGGTACATCATTGATGGAATGTTCCATATGAGGTTTAAGTTCTACATGCATGATGGTCACCGTTGTTATTATTTGAAGATCCTAGGTTGCCATTGTTCCACTTGTCTTGTGGAGTTGGGTTCAGTATTGCATCATTAAGATGCATTTCAACCCTGTCCATTCTATCCATGAGCTCTGTGCTATAAATATCATGTTGTTGTTTTGTGAGCCTACCCGTGTAGGATGCTCCACTATGGGTTGATATGTTGCTAGGATAGCTGCAAATTTTCTTGTTTTATTTGTTCAGCAAGTTGGTCTTGTTTCCAGCCTAAGCCTAGAAAGTGGGCTTTTCACAACAAGGAGTTGCTTGTGAAGAAGCCCCCTTTTTTTTTTTTTTTCTGAGTTGGGCCTAGGCTAACCCAAATTCCAGCCCGCAAGATGCTAAGTGTCTCACTTTTAAGTGGGACACGTGTGGGGTCTCAGGTGTGATGCAATGAAAGAAGAAAAGGGGTTTTTTGCCCCTTTTAGTTGCTATTGAATGAGAGGAGATGAGAAGGGAGGGAGGGTGGTCTTCTAGAGAGACCCTTTTTGCTTCAAACAGTCTTCAACACATAGTAGATGGACCAAGAGGTGCTACTGGTGATTGAAGAGGCTGATGATATGCTTGCGGCGTTGATGTGAAATTAATTCAAACCTTTAAAATTGCAAGTGCGCAATTGTTCTTTTGAGACAATGGTAAGTACAGGTCGAACTCATAGGGAGCACTTTTGAAATGTCTTTTTGATTAAGATATGATTTTTTCTTAAAAGAAATATGAATCAAAATAAATCAAGATATAAATGAGAAATCAAAATAAAACTACTATGCAAATAAATTGATGACAATGATAATAAAAGTAAATTAGAGCAACAAAAAATCCATTAAATGAATTTAATAATCAATCTATGCAATTTAATTTAATCTTTAGTTTCGAAAATAACTCAAATCAGAAACAACTCAATGTTTCTGATCTAGAGGACTTTTCTTTTTAAAAATCAACTTTTAGCAAAAAGAACCCAAGATCTCCATCACCTCATTAAAGCAAAAATTATTTTAAGTGTCATTCATCAAATTAAGAATAAAATATCATAGGCATATAAGCCTAAGCATATTTTATCAAACTAAGAATAAATGAATAGAAAATAAGAATAGGGCAGTGGAGCATAGGCCTGAGTAGGGTGGTGGAGCATGGGCTGGTGCAACCCATAGAGCATAGGGTAGTGGAGCATAGACCAGTGTAGTTGAAAGACGACTGTGGGGTTTTCCTATATTATTGAGCCTTGTTGGGATTGGACCTTCGTGTATAGAACTTAATTTGGGACCTATTATTCTAGGCTACATCAGTACTTTGGTGCTCATTTTTTGAACTTCTAAGGAAAAAAGGGCATAAGGAGGCAGAAGTAGGGGGGCGGCGAGTGAACCTAGAAAAATTCAATTCTAAAATAAGAATATATGCACCCAAGAATGCCTTTCATATGGAGGTTTAAAAGCTAAAAAGTGGATGGTTGCAAAGCTTATATATACTCATTATTTTTTAAGACCATCCATTTACTTTCTTTGAAAGTTTTCCATATCTAATTTTCTGCATTATCAATCAATGGTTTTTTTAGAAATTTTGGTACATATAAAGTGGGTGTGCAGGGTAATCAGCTCAACTCTTTTAGTCACTTATAATCGACTTGATAGGTGTGTTTAACACTATGGTCCACCTCTTTGTGACATTTTTTTTATGTTTCACAATTTGACGTGTTGTCAATGCTTGATTACACCGAAGTTCTACGGGAGAACAAGGGAATGATAGATAAATCTATTAGGGAAATAGAGAGGGAAGGACAGTCTTATTGCAAGAGAAGAAACCATTGACATAAATGAAACTGTAAAGCAAGGGCAGATGGTATTCTTCCTTCATTTTGTTCATTGAATTCCTTCTATTGCTGCATCTAATCCAGTGAGCTTATTATCATATAAAAATTACAATAGTTGCTTTGACCTGATTATTTTGTATATTTTTCAATTTTACATCAATGCACAATTGTGTTAAGAATTTATTGTCTTGTAGGATTTAAGGGGAATGTTTTGAAAATCATATTGAAATGGAATGGCATTCCAGGAAATATATTGTTAGGCTTGTAGTTTGTATAAGCATTGTAGAATTTAGATGTCGTTTGCCTTTGCTAAGGTTGTGGGTTCAAGCCGATTCACCTTTCTAAAAAAGAAAGAACAAATGTTTTACCAACTTTCAGTTTTGATGTTGATAAATTTTTATTCCTTTGAAACAGTGATGTTGATTGTAATTGAAGGACCTGGTTTTACGTATAAAAAAAAAAGTTTGTCAATGACCTCATATTGGTCGGATGGGTGATTCTACTGCATACATGTATCAATGTAGACAACCATATCGTTATATGCCTTCTAATTTACTTTTCATACACTTTATCCATTCTCTGTAAGAACCTCATGTTTGGACTACAAGCAGAGATGAAAATATCAGCCGATAACAATACGTATCGGCTGAAACATATTAGTATTGGCCGATATCGAATTGATATTTTGCTAAAAATCGGTATTAGTACCGTCTAGCCAATATATCCCCAAAATATCGGGATATATCGGTCAATATTTCAAAATATCAGCCGAATTGATATATCGGAGATATTTTGCCGATATTTTCCGATATATAGGCCGATATTTTGAAAATATTGGCCATGTATATTTAAAAGTGCTTATTTATTTTAGGATTTTTTAATAATTTAATATTAAAAAAGGATATTTTGAGGATTTCACCACAAATTTATTTTTTTAAGTAAATATGATTATTGTATACTTCATGTTTGATAACTTCTCATTATTTTTTCATGTGATTAGTTTTATATTCTCAAATTCATTTTCGGACTTTTTAATATAATAATCTACTATTAAAATTAGATTTTTGAGGATTTCATCACTAATTTATTTTTTAAAGTAAGCATAATCATTTTATGCTTCATGCTTGATAATTTTTTTTTCATTGTTCCTTTATGTAATTTGTTTTATATTTTAAAATTCATTTTCGGATTTTCTAATAATTTAATATTAAACTATAGTATACTTAGGTTTTCACTATAAATGTCGTTTCTTAATTTTATATAATCATTGTATTGTTCATATATGCTAATTTTTTACAGTTGTTTTATTGTTTATGTGATTATGTCAATATTTTTTGTATTTGTAAATTTATTCTTGGATTATTAAACATGGTATTAGGAAAAAAAATTAATTTATCATTTAAATGTGCCCCTTGGAGCTTTCAAATGCTAAAATGATTTATCTTAGTTTCTATTATATATGTTTTGGAGCTTAGCTTATAGGCAAAGCCAACTGGCAAAGTATCCTAAAAATAATTTATAAATTATAATTATTATTCTTACAAAAAAAAAATCACAATTTATAATAAGAAAGCGATACAGGATGTCATAACTTAGGAGAGAGATAATTTGATTTATACTTGTTACTAATGAAAAAACATCGTTTTCTATCTTTTTCTAATATTTTAGATTTTTTGGATAGTTTTCAAATTTTTTTGGATTAAAAATAAAATTCACACTATGACTACCACGATAGATAGCGAACCATAACTAATACCAATATCATATCGATTTTTGGAACCGACCAATACTGTAACTAATACCTCAAATTTCATCCATGACTACAAGAGAACTAATTTCCTACTTGCTTAGGTCATAGCTTCTATCATCTTTTCCAAGATCATATGTTTTCTTCTTTTGAGTATAGGAATTCACTTGTTTCAAGAGGACCACTTTTTCTTCCCTACATTTTTCAATTGAGTTTCATGTACGACTATGGCGGCTAAGTGTCGAAAGACTTAATTGTGTAGGGCCTGACTGGTATATAATATAATTTAAGTTGGACGTAGTACAACATTCCGCGGCCTTTGCCCTCCCCTTTTTTTTTTGCCTATTTTTTGTGCTTTGTATTTTACCATTCATTTATGAAGTATTTTTTTTACCGTTCGAAATAAAGAAAAGAAGAAAAAAGCCCTGCATGGGATGAGGGGTGTAAAATAAAATTGAAAAACCATCCAATTGACTGAATTGAACCGAACAAACAGTTAATTAATAATCGTATCTTATAATTCGATTACTGTTACGGTTGTTAAAATCGAAAAACTGTGCTTCACAGTTCTATTTCGATTTTCAGTTTCAACTCACGGTTATTAAGTAAAATGATACGTCACATACAATTCAATTAACTGAACATGGATAATCGAGCATTACACCCCAAATCATATTTTTAGATCAATTTCAATCGTTGATTCCTTATAACAGAACTTTCACAGCTATTCGATATTTAAACATTTTCTTAGTATGATTAGCCGTAATTGAACCGTCTAATACGGTTAACCATGATTCGGATTTTTAATAACTTTTTAGGATATAGTTACTGTTACGGATTTTAAAACTGAAAATCATATAATATGGTTTGTGTTAGAATAGAAAAACTGAGGAGTAGAGGGAGGGAGAGAGAGAGCTCTTATTGATGAGATTTCTGTATACATAATGGGGGGAGGAGGATCTTATTTATAGAATAAGATTGCTTCCTCCTCAAGCAATCCAATAGGGAAAAACCCTAACCCTTAGTAATTCCTTTATCTCATGTGGGTCCCAATGTGGGCATCCACATATGACAATACATTTTATAACACTCCCCCTTGGATGACCACCATTCAATGACAGTTGCCTCATTAAAACCTTGCAAAGGAAAAACCCAGTGGGATAAAAACCAAAGCGAAGGAAAAAGAGTACAACGTTCTACAGGATCATTGACTTGGTGTTGGACGTGCATAATGTTGCCTCGTTAAAACCTTAACTAGGAAAACCCAGTGGGACAAAACCTAGAGAAGGAAAAAGAGTACAGCGCACATATGTCCTGGGTAGCATACTTCAGGATGCCTCCCCTTGATTGACTACTCCCCCTGATGATAACATCTTTGTACATAATTAAGCATGTCAATCTCGTATACAATTTCTAAAATACTAAGTTTTGGCAAAACTTCGTAAACTGATCAGCTAGGTTGTTGCTTGAACGAACTTGATTGACTTCAATCTTGTTATTCTTTTGAAGCTCATGAGTGAAGAGGAACTTTGGTGCAATGTATCATTCTTGAATCTGTTGAATACATGCCCCATTGTCTTTGCAAATAATGCTCGGAGTACCTGTACTAAGAGGTAATTGACAAGAACTACATCTATACTGAGTTAAATATTTTTGCCATACACATTCCCCACTGGCTTAAAAATCTCAGCATGGTTAGAATAAGTAGCTATCAATAGTCAATTTAGTAGAATATCAAAAATAATGATATTGACATGAAGAAACATATAACATGTCTATGATCGATCCTTATGAGGATCAGGGATATATCCTGAATCTGTATATCCTACAAAATTTGGTTTCAACCGTAAAACAGACTAGATATCATAGCATTTGTTTAATACCAATCCAAAGCCTTTGTGCAAAACTATATATGGGAAGCATATTTATAAAGAATAAAAATCTCATTAGAACTTCTCTCGATCTGCGGGTCGAGATAAAATAGTCAATAGTTTTCTCGAGCTCTTCTGAAGTCTCAATTATATTTATGAACTTCTACTATTATAAATCCATTTAAGGATTGTATAAACAGGAACAGGCAAATGGGATTGTTTTTATACTCTTCCTTATATAAACATTCACTAAGACGATTGTACCATATTCTTCTGGAATGCTTCAGGCTGTACAATGAACGTCTTACTTATATTGAGTACGTACTCTCTTACTTTGCTTCAGGCAAAGCAAATCCTTCTGGGATTTTCATATATATATATATATCTATGTATGTTTTCAATCCCAGGTTTCTACAGGAAACCTTATATCACAATTTTGCCTTTTGTTCATTTTCCTTACAAACACCCATTTGTAACCTGCAGGGTTAACACCATCTGGGGTTTGTACTATAGGTTCATATATACCACGTCTATTTAGAGATTGTAATTCCTTAATGGTATCTCTTTATTTTGGCCAATATATTCTTTGTCGACATTCATTTATAGAACGTGGTTTTATATCCCAAACAACATTCTTAATTTCCATTGATATTTGAGTAGCTACCGTATATACAAATGCGTCATCGATGATAATTTCATTTCTATCCCATCTCTCTCTTGAATAATTATAAAGTATAGAGATCTCTTTATTTATTGGGTACCCATTGCCTCTTTAGGGGCTTCCAGAGTCTCTTCTGGGACTCATGTCTCTTCCGGGACATTAATTTCTTCAGGAAATTTGGAGAGAGTGGATTTTATCATAAACTCTTCGGGAGTATACCTCTTCTGGAGTATGATTGGGATATGATTGCTCATTTCTCCTCTTGTAGGGAGCTGAGTCCTTGAAACCTATAAGTCTACCATGCTTTTGGCATGTGTAGATTCATTTGCTGCCATATTTGGACTTTGTTCTTCAGGAACATTAATTTGTACTTGTCCTACAGGGACATTAATTCGTGCTTGTGTGTTCATAGCCGATACATGTGACCTAGTCACTTTTGCTGCATCATTAAAAGCATCAAGGAATTCGTTTGTAATTAAGTGCACAATTCTCCGTACTTCATTCTCACATTGTGAAGTACATAAATCTAGATGAGATTGAGTGGAAGTATTCCACATTAATTCTCGCCGTTCTTCAGGAATGGATTGTTCTTCAGGAACAAGGTGTTCTTCAGGAACTCTCTTATCTCCCCCTAACGGCGAGAAGACTATCTCATCAAGATGACAATTAGCAAAAACGAACAATGAATATATCTCCTGTCATTGGGTCTAGATATCCAATAATTGGGGTGAAGTATAACTAACATAGAGTCTACGTTCTGAGTTCATGCAGGTCACAAACCTACGCTATCAAGTCTTATAAAATTATAAAAAAATATGCCCAAGGAAGTGTACCCTAAGTGTAATAATTTGTGCTAATAGGCAGGATTTGATGAGTTCACTAATGTCACACTATACCCTTTGCGAAAAGGATGGTCAATAGATGGTACTCTAAGGAGTACGTAACAGAAGTATCAATAATTTACCAGAGCATAGGACCCCTAGAATAACAAGCTTCTGGCTTAACTTTGTCGTTTTGCTCATAATCGAATATGATTCGATTTTTAAAGATTGTCTTGTAATATAACCTTGAAATATAAGGAGAATGCATTTTGCTTTTCTAGTATCAGCTTCTGGCTGTCAATACTAGTAATAATGTGCAAATACCATTAGGTAGACTCTTCAGGAGCATTTAAATATTTGTATGGATACAGCTATGATCGATGCCGTGCACGAATGAAACACTAACTCAGAGAAAAACTTCTGGTTTTTTTTAATGTAGTGTGTTTTGTTGCACTGTCTACTGGACAGATATTATCCTCAGTATCATGCATTCCATAATCCATATAGCAAGTAATAATAAACTTACATAACTAGTTAATCGCATTGCAAAAATAAAAGTAAAAACAACTAAACAATTCAGCATTCAAAGCAAATATAACATAATATACGGGGGATTAAAAATAAGTCCTAGCATTCAACAAAATATCTAAGAATTGAACTCAATGTTCAAACTCATAAAAGTAGTTGTAGGTCTTCCAGACCATGCTTGGTGGTTCGCCCAATTTCCAAACAAAATGCCTTGTCAAGCACCTCTCCTGGGGTGGTTGTTTGCATCTCTACTGGAGAACATATTATATCTACCTCTTCTGGAGGGATTTTAATTGACTAATCTGGCATTTATTTCAAACATTGGGTGTATGACCATCTGCTGGTGATCATCCCTGTCTAATGGGGATATAATGGCGCGGAAAATAAGAGCGTATGCCATATCCTTCAGGGATATTTTATTTCCGACTTTGATAGTATCACCAAGCCTTTTAGAGTGTGTTAAAATCGATTTACTAATAACAATCAAACACAAATAGAACTTCGGGTTCTCAATATCCGATGACAAAATATAATGAAAAATTGGCCAATCAGAAAGTTAGAACTTCGGGTTCTTAACTAATGAATCAGAACTTCTAGTTCTGTCAATACTTCAGGCTAGTGATAGAACTTCAGGTTCTTAGAACTACTAGTTCTATCAAAACTTCAGGTTTGAATCACAACTTCTGGTTCAATCAAAACTTCAGGTTTGATTTCATGGCCTTCGTATCAATCTACACTACTTTGAATCTTTAGAAATCAAAGCTCCAAGTTTGATTATGAATGTGAATCTTCGGGTTCATATTCTAAATCTTAGAACTTCTGGTTTTAGATAATGTATGGATCTTCAGGCCCACGTTATTCATTGGATATAGAACTTCAGGTTCTATTATTTGGAACTACTGCTTCTACCAATAATAAATTCATCAAAACTAAAGTTTCAGATAATCATTAGTGATAATTATACCGAAGGAATTATATCAAGCATGCCGTATAATGTTATAGAATATAAAAATAAATGTATATGAGAAACAGAAAATAAAATGTAGAACTTCAGGTTCTTAACATCCAATCAAAGATAATAATAAAAATGTGATGAAGAATTTAGAAATTGAAGTTTAGAACATCGGGTTCTCAGCTTAAGAATCAGAACTTCTGGTTCTAAATTAGAATAGTTCATGGATCTTTCAGTACGAGTTAGAACTTCAGGTTCTAGATTAGGATAATTCATGGATCTTCAGGTCCGAGTTAGAACTTCTGGTTCTAAATTAAAATAACATACAAAACTGCAGGTTCAGATTATTTATTCGATATAGAACTTTTAGTTCTAAGTATCATATGAAACTTTGAATACATATTGTAGATCTGAAAACTTCTGGTTTCAGAGTAAAATAACCAATGGATCTTCTGGTTTGAATTTGAAAGAACTTCTGGTTCATAGATTAAAAAAAAAATTTACGGAACTTCGAGTCCGAATTATTGATTCCATATAGAACTTCTGGTTCTAAATATCGTATGGAACTTCGGGTTCCAATTTCTTGCATAGAACTTCTGGTTCTAGTTATGATCCATGATTTTCAATTTTTATCATGATCTCCTTTGGATAAGAAATAATTATTCATCACTTGAATTTAAATTATAAATACTTGCAAATCGAAAAAGGAATAATAACAAATGCAAGTGTATGGTTATCAACTTAATAAAGGATCATAAAATAAGAGAAAATTACTTAACCTTTGAAGCGTCCTCCTTTTGGTGTCAGTGTGTAGATCTGCTCAAGAACTTTTCGTAGGCCCAAACGGATCTGCGATCGGACATCGGATGCACAAGATATCGCAGTTTCAAATCTCAGCCCTTCGATCTAAATCTGGACTAACTTGCCCAAAATGTAGACCTGATGGATCGCAATAAATTGTGGTGCCTCGGAGTACCATGCCTAAAGTGGGGAACATACCCATGTGACACTAGAAGCTTTGGAAGACAAATCTGGGAACATGTTAACTTTTTTTTTTTTTATATTAAATCACATGTCTAGACTCTTCTTCATCGGTTCTGTAAAGAGAAACTGAAACAGCCTCAACTCTTCTTCATCGTCTCTGACCAGCAGCAGCGATGAAGTAGTGGGGCTGGGCCTGGAGATCACTGGCGATCACGACGGTGAAACGGGAGTGACCCTGAGACGGCTGTAGTATACAGCTGTGCGTGGTGGGCTATGGTTTCCTGAGAAGGGCAGATCTCTTCTTCTTCCTTCGATCCTGGTTCTGAAATAGAACCTTGTAACCTCTCCAATCAGGGATGGAAACACCCTACCGTCGAACGTCGTCAATACCAACAGTAATACTGACGACAATCCGAGAACCCACTTCTCGGATTGTATGGCCCAGACAGAGATCAGAGTCGATTTCCAATCTCCCTTTTCTCTGCACTAATCTGCAGAGATCCATGGCCGAGCGTGATCAGATATGTCTGATCTTTCTTTGTTTGATCTTAAAAAAAAAAACCGAAAGATCTATGCAAATCTCTCCTTCTGAGATTTCGGCCAGGCTTCCCTCTTCTGTAAAATTCAAAGCACAAAACAATAGAGCATTTCGTGCTGATAACGTGTTAGAATAGAAAAACTGAGGAGTAGAGGGAGGGAGAGAGAGAGCTCTTATTGATGAGATTTCTGTGTACATAATGGGGGGAGGAGGATCTTATTTATAGAATAAGATTGCTTCCTCCTCAAACAACCCAATAGGGAAAAACCCTAACCCTTAGTAATTCCTTTATCTTATGTGGGTCCCAATGTGGGCATCCACATATGACAATACATCTTATAACAGTTTGTTAATAGTTTTCCAAAATCCATAGTTAACCGAACTGTTACACCCTTACATGAGATAAATATATTGGTACCCAACAACAAGTAGGTCCCACCATCAGTACCATTACTTTATGACCCATATGTGAGAAGGCACATGCAAAGTGAACCCCATAAAATGGAGGAACCAATCCATGAATTGGGCACACAAATCATAAAATCTGGCAAAGGGATTTGACTATGCAACAAATAATTTTCAGCTAAGTAACTTATCATAAAGTCCTGGGGCCCTTTACCCAAAAGTAATCATAATGTGCAAAAAAAACAAGAAAACCACTATACAGTTGGCATTGACATTAGGGATTGGAGAATAATTGGACTAGGAAAAAATTAGAAAACATATAGAAAGAAACAATCAACCTTGGCTGGATTTGGTGAATATGAGTCACAGGTGGGGCGGCATGCATGTTATTTATGGGTGCCCCATTGGAGAGAAGAAATAGGTCGGTAAGTATATAGAGACGTGCCATTGTCAAACAGGCCTACCAACTCATCAGAGAAGGAATGCAATACAGGTACGGCCATAAAGATTGACTGCAATCAGATCAAGGAACCATTGTTACATTACATGTGTTTAATCAAATGGTCAGCCAATAGGTGAGAGACAAATCACGATACTGGTTGGATGAGGATGCAATTTGGCATGAACGGGTTGGATTTATTTAGGTGGGTCGTAGGCCATATTTAAAATAGTGGAAGCTAAAATCTAGTACTAGGATCTAAGAGTATCCTCTTGAGTGACAATTTCATCTGTACCTATGGAGCCCTTCAAGCAATTGGTCAAGTACTATGGGTTTAGATTTTTGAGAAATGATATATGCACACAATAACATATACACAAACTTACGTGGCACCATAAAATAGCATGTATGTTTTGCTTTTTATTTTTCTCTTTCATACACACCAACACCAATGCATGGGATGAGGGGTGTAAAATAAAATTGAAAAACCATCCAATTGACTGAATTGAACCGAACAAACAGTTAATTAATAATCGTATCTTATAATTTGATAACTGTTACGTTTATTAAAATCGAAAAACTGTGCTTCACAGTTCTATTTCGATTTTCAGTTTCAACTCACGGTTATTAACCAAAATGATACGTCACATACAATTCAATTAACTGAACATGGATAATCGAGCATTACACCCCAAATCATATTTTTAGATCAATTTCAATCGTTGATTCCTTATAACAGAACTTTCACAGCCATTCGATATTTAAACATTTTCTTAGTATGATTAGCCGTAATTGAACCGTCTAATACGGTTAACCATGATTCGGATTTTTAATAACTTTTTAGGATATAGTTACTGTTATGGATTTTAAAACTGAAAATCATATAATATGGTTTGTTAATAGTTTTCCAAAATCCATAGTTAACCGAACTGTTACACCCTTACATGAGATAAATATATTGGTACCCAACAACAAGTAGGTCCCACCATCAGTACCATTACTTTATGACCCATATGTGAGAAGGCACATGCAAAGTGAACCCCATAAAATGGAGGAACCAATCCATGAATTGGGCACACAAATCATAAAATCTGGCAAAGGGATTTGACTATGCAACAAAAAATTTTCAGCTAAGTAACTTATCATAAAGTCCTGGGGCCCTTTACCCAAAAGTAATCATGATGTGCAAAAAAAAAAAAAAAAAAAACCACTATACAGTTGGCATTGACATTAGGGATTGGAGAATAATTGGACTAGGAAAAAATTCGGAAACATATAGAAAGAAACAATCAACCTTGGCTGGCTATGGTGAATATGAGTCACAGGTGGGGCCGCATGCATGTTATTTATGGGTGCCCCATTGGAGAGAAGAAATAGGTCGGTAAGTATATAGAGACGTGCCATTGTCAAACAGGCCTACCTACTCATCAGAAAAGGAATACAATACAGGTACGGCCATAAAGATTGACTCCAATTAGATCAAAGAACTATTGTTACATTACATGTGTTTAATCAGATGGACAGCTAATAGGTCAGAGACAATTCACGATACTGGTTGGAGGAGGATGCAATCTAGCATGAACGGGTTGGATTTATTTAGGTGGGTCATAGGCCATATTTAAAACAGTGGAAGCTAAAATCTAGTATTAGGATCTAAGAGTGCCCGCTTGAGTGACAATTTCATTGGTACCTATGGAGCCTTTCAAGCAATTGGTCAAGTACTATGGGTTTGGATTCTTGAAAAATGATATGTGGACATAATAAGATGTACAGAAGCTTATGTATTACTATAAAATAGCATGTATGCCGTACTTTTTACTTCTATCTTTCACAAACACCAACACCAATGCATGGGATTAGGGGTGTAAAAAAAATTGAAAAATCATCTAATCGACTGAACTGAACTGAACAAACAGTTAATTAATAATTGTATCTTACAATTCGATTACGGTTACGGTTATTAAAATTGAAAAATTGTGCTTCACTGTTCTGTTTCAATTTTCAGTTTCAACTCACGGTAATTAACCAAAATGGTACGTAATATACAATTCAATTAATTGTACATGGTAAATCGAACCATTACACCCTAAATCATATTTTTAGATCAATTTCAATCATTGATTCCTTAAAACAGACTCTTCACAGCTGTTCGATATTTAAACATTTTCTTAGTATGATTAATTGTAACTGAACCACCTAATATGGCTAGCCTGGATTCGAATTTTTAATAGTTTTTCAAGGTACAATTACGGTTACGGATTTTAAAAACTGAAAATCATGTAATATAGTTCGTTTAATAGTTTTCCAAAATCCACAGTTAACCGAACCATTACACTCCTACATGGGATAAATACATTTGTGTCCAATGAATACAATTTATCCCATGTAGGAGTGTAATTTATCCCACCATTAGTACCATTACTTTATGACCCATACGTGAGAAGGCACATGCAAGATGGACCCCATAAAATGGAGGAACCCAATCCATGAATTGGGCACACAAATCATAAAATCTGGCAAAGAAATTTGACCATGCAACAAATAATTTTCAGCTAAGCAACTTATCATATAGTCCCGCGGCCCTTGACCTAAAAGTAATTATAAAGTGCAAATAAAAACCGCTACACAGTTGGCATTGACATTAAGGACTGGAGAAGAATTGGACTAGGAAAAAATTAGAAAAGGCATAGAAAGAAACAATCATCCATGGCTGGCTATGATAAATATGAGTCTCAGGTGGGGGAGCATGCATGTTATTTATGGTGCCCCATTGGAGAGAGAGATTAGTCGGTAAGGAGGTTAGAGAGAGAGAGAGAGAGAGAGACGCATTGGACTATATGTATATTCAGCAACCGATTGCGAGAAAACGGATAGTATCCAAGTCCAACAAAATTGATCCAAAAGACCAACTGTGAGATTCTTGCACGGGCCAGCAGACCACATCTAGAAGGATTATCACGTCTACCAGCTTTCCAGCTCGTGCTATTTTTCTCTTCTCGATATATATTCCACCTCTTCCTCAGTTTCTCCTACATAACTTCGTAATCTGCTCTCTCACAATGCCAGAACTTCCTCTTCTCATCTCTAATGCACAGGATGAAAAACTCCCCAGCCATAGCCTCCTCCTTCATCATCATGATTTTGATTGCAACACCTCTTGAAGCCATAGGGCCATGGAAAGCGGAGAGCTTATATTCTCAGTCTGTCAAAGCTATTGTTCCACCTTCCGCACACAGCCAATGCTGCAATGCACTTACAGCCCTACAGGGGGTGGTCAATGTCCCACCTAGATAAATTCATCGGCAATAATTTATTTTCTTTTATTTTTTTTTACAAAAATTCACTACTAATATTTTGCCGATGAACTTTAACTTAACATCGGTAAAGGCCATATTTTTCCGACGTTTTATATAAAAACATGCACTCCTTGCCATGATAAGGAGTTGTTCTCAAAGTATTCCATATTAGGATTACAAATGTAGTCGGGATGTAGTTACTATTTAATGAGTATTCTCATGTTAGGGGGAGACTTTAGTGCAGCATTGCTGCGCTACCAATGATGAAATTAGGTAAGATGGGCTGTGTTTAAATTTCATTTGCAAATTCAACATCAACAACTTGGTTACATCAAAACCAATTCAATCTACCAACTGAATTAGGAAATGTTGAAAAGATGGAATTACATCTGTTGAATGATTCCTCGAGGTATTTGGCCTCGAGGATATCATCTATATTTATAATTGATAATTGCAATTTGATGTGATCTTTTGAATGAGCTGTCACAGACAATTTATAGAGTGTGAATACAATTTATAGAAGATTGATATCCCTTCAACTAAAGAGTAGGTGAGCAGGCTTGGCGTGATGACTGGGGCAGGCTTGGAGTGATGACTGGGATTACATATATGTTGCCTTATCATGCTCCCTTAAACTTGGTGGTGCGGATGCAATGATAAGTTTGCATCTCAAAACATGAAATCGGGAAAAGGATAATCCTTTTGTTAGTATATTAGCCAATTGGTCTTTGGTTGAAATATAGTTGACTTGAAGATCCTTCCTAGTTACTTTATTGCAAACAAAGTGAAAATCTACTTCCACATGTTTAGTACTAGCATGAAAAATAAGATTCACACTAAGATAAGTTACCCCCACATTGTTGCACCAAAGAAGAGGTGGAGCTGGTAAGTAGAGAGCCAGTTCACTAAATAAGGATTATAGCCAAGTTAACTCAGCAGCGGTATTAGCTAAAGCACGATATTCACTTTCAGTACTTGATCATGCTGTTGTTTGTTATTTCTTGGATTGGATTGCGAAGAAATAAGATTTGGTCTAAAAAAAACCAAACAACCTGCTTGTGAAAAAAAAAAAAAAAGACAGAGCATGCAAGGAAATGTTCCTAAGAGCTTTTTTGCTGTGATACCATGAAAAGATGGAATTACACGAGAATGTTGAATGATTCCTCAAGCTTTTTTGCCTTGAGGATATCATGTACATTAAAATTGATAATTATAATTGATTTAATCTTCTGAATGAGCTGTCACGGACGATTTACAAAGTGTTAATACAATTTAAAGAGGATCAATATCCCTTAAATTAAGGAGTTAGTGGGCTTGCTGTGATGACCGGGATTACATATGCGGTGCCTTATCAAATGTAAATGGGGACATTGAATTATCTAGTCCAATTCAGGGTGTATGGATCCCAATCCTTGAACGGTTCTGATCATGTCCGCAATTCTCAATCCCTCCCTTATAACTGTGTATCACTCTCTCTTGCGACAGACTTTCAGCTGCAAGTTCACACGACTGAAAAAACTAATAAACGCACACGAAACCCGACAAAGACTGACCATGCAGACTCAACGATATTTGTGAGGTGGTGTCTTGTATTCATAGTTTTACCAGGGGCTCTGCAAATTACGTGTTTGAATGGGAATGTGGAGAACATTCTAACATCCATTGGATTCATGTTCTATTAAGCTTTACTGAATATTCAATGGATGAAATAAATAAAAGGTCATTTTATCAGTGTAAGCCTATTTTTTAATTTTAATTTTATCTTTTCAAGTATGATGGAATTATTAGATACCATGGTATACTCAAAATGAAGGATGTAATTCTGAAATGAAGTATGATGGAATAGATGCCATCGGCCAAAGATATTTAGGCATCGCCTTTAGTTGGTGTCAAGTCCTGAATTTTTATATTGGGTCATACCGGTTTGTCGGGTTTGAGTTGGGTTAAGAGGGTCAGATAGATTGATTTAACATAAGTGGGGCCTGAGTTAATGGACCCTTTTTGGGCCAGAGACTCTTTTTGAAATTTCTTAAAAACCCACTAAAAAGGAGGAGGCCCTTCTTTGTAATTTAGAAAAACCCCCTCTTTTATATAAACTATACTCTTAGGGTTTTCTCCCATTCTCCAACCTTCTTTTCTTCTTCTTCAACCAAAACCCTAGAGGCTTTCTAAGGGGGAAACCAAGGTGGGCTCTTCCAAGCTTTGATCTTCAGATCTACTTTGGCTTCGAGATCCAGGCAAGTGGATAGTTGAAACAATGGTTTTTGGTGTTTGCAATATGTTTTAGTTGCTTGTTGTTTTACATACTTTGTGCATGATTTCTTCTTGATGGGTTAATGGCTCTTTGGGGGTAATAGTGTGTTTTGATTTTTCTTCCAAAACTTGTAGATTAATGTTTTGTTAAAAAAAAAAAAAAAAAAAAAACTACTGTCCGTGCGGCCGCTGCCGCCTGCAGCAGCGCTGCCTGGCAGCAACTGCCGCTGGGCAGCATCTGCCGCCTGGCAGCAGTTGCTGCTGGGCGGCAACTGCTGCCAGGCAGCATCTGTCGCCTGGCAGCAGGCCAGCGGGCTGGGCCGCCTGGCTGGCTGGGCCCGGCTTGGCTGGCCTGGGCCCGGGTTCAGGTCTGGGCCCATTAGCTCATCTCCTTTTAAAAAATATATTATTTATATTTATATATATGTATTTATGCAAAATATTGCTTTTATAAAGAATTAAAAGGTTATATTTTGATTAATGGTTTAATATTTTAATGGAGATTAGGTTTTATTAAATTAATTTTAATTTGATGTCATTAGAGACGTATCTTGGATTATTTATAAACTTAATTGAGAATTATGAAATTTTGATTAGTGTTCACTTAGGTTGATTGAAATAAACAAAAAATGTATTTGGTAGCGATTAAACCGTAAATAGAATGTATTTATAATTTTAAATTGGAATCTTAATTGAGTTAGATTTCAAATTGGGATCCGAAATTTGTACCCTCTGTTTTGTATAAAATGATAATGTGTATTTGTACAATACAATGATATTAAGGAATTAATTACTTTCTTTCCCCTTTTGATCGTAACTTGATTTAACTTTGGATTCAGAAATTGAACATCTTTTACCTAATTTGTAAAACACACTAATTATATATAATTGGATTAGATGAATTATGTCTTTTAGGAATGTTAGTTGAATGTTCACATGAGAATTAGACTAAATGCAGAATGGGAATGTGAGGTTCGGGATGCACCACATGATAGGCACCAAAAGTAGTATATCGGCATCGTGGACTCATATTTCCATTGTGATATGGAGTTAGTTCTCATGTGCATATTTATCTAACTTGACCATTGGTGGATTAATGCTTACCCTCAATAATTTGAATTGACACACGTTCATAATACACTTTTAAATTTAAGTACTCAAAATGATAGTGGATTGAATGGTGGGATTGAGGGTTTCATATCATGATTCATTTTGCATCTGTATATGTATGTATTTGTAAGTATGTATATTTGTATATATATATCTGACCGACTGCAGTTCGGAGGTGGACGTACGCCATCGGGTTAGCGTGTACTGTGGATAATAGTATGCAGCTGTGTCTTCTGTTATTATTTGCGGGATTACCCGTTTCTGTTATTATCTGCGGGATTACCCGTTTCTGTTATTATCTGCGGGATTACCCGTTTCTGCTATTATTTGCGAGATTACCCGTTTCTGTTATTATCTGCGGGATTACCCGTTTCTGTTATCTGTATGCGGGATTTACCCGTTTCTGTATATTTATCTGCGGGAATACCCGTTTCTGTGCATTCATGCCATTGGGGTTTGCATCTGATTTATTTTGGTTCATAATGAATATATCATTTAATTCAGTTGATTAATCCATTGTTGCAGCTTACCCTCTTGCCAGATTATGTAAATCTGACCCACTACTTTTGGTGTCTAGGTTCCGTTACCGGTGCCGAACCGGAGGGTCAGGCTACGCAGGAAATTCCGCCGGATGGTGGAGTTGTTGAGTGGAGCACCGATGACATCACCTGAGGTGTCCCAGTGCGGTGTAGAGTTCGAAAACTTAGATTATGTAATAAGGCCATTTTTGGGCCATTGGTTTATTTAATTAAATTTATTTGTTTTGAAATTATAACTTTAATTGTTATGCTTCGAAGCACTTGACCTTGATTTTATTATTAATGAGATTTGTTACATGGTTGTTATGTGATATCCGTCTGGGATGAGTATGGATTTTAGTTCCGCGTGTGATTATGGTTGCTTGATCACCAAGCATAGCCTCACGAAGGACTTCGATCCACCCGGAATTGGGGCCCGTGCTGTTTATGTTTAGAAAAATTTTAATTAGCCCCAATTCTCACACCCCTGGAACCGGGTTTGGATCCGGCCCAGTTTTGGGGGCGTGACAGTTGGCAAACAATTAGACGCTAGTATGCCAACCTAGTCGCCGTCCCTGGCTAGATTACACCTCTACACCCAAGATGAGGTAAAAATAAAAAAAGGTTTTTTCCTTATAACAACCATTAACCATTGATAACCTCAGTGTCTGAGGACCGTTGAAAAGTTTCCCAAACG
This sequence comes from Sextonia rubra, assembly GCA_037013555.1. Classification (NCBI taxonomy): domain Eukaryota; kingdom Viridiplantae; phylum Streptophyta; class Magnoliopsida; order Laurales; family Lauraceae; genus Sextonia; species Sextonia rubra. The sequence goes on along the minus strand of JASUAD010000007.1, from coordinate 6,289,761 downwards.
TTGCCTATATATACTAGTATTGTTTCTAATATCGAAAATTTTTTATTTTACAATATCACATAAAATTGCCTTAAAATATAGAGAAAGAGCAAGACAAATATCACAGAATTTGATTAAAATTTTACATTATTGTAGGAAAATTTTTTGAGAGAAAAAAGTACAGGTACAGAGTATGTCTGGTTTAATTTTCTCAATTTTTATCATAAGCTAGTGACATCCATAGTTAATGGTGGCAATATGGAAAAAAAATCCAAATAAAAATATCTAGGTCAAAACCATACGTGTCTAATAACCCTTAAAATCCCAGACAGTCCCAGGTCATATTGGTGCCCCGTAACGTTAACCCACAAAGTATATCATCCTAAAAAAAAAATGCAAAACCAACCTGGTATTTGTTCTGAGCCTTTTCAAGTCGACAGGCTGTCTATAGATATCACCAATCGTCCTTTCCAGGAGTCTGTTAAGTATACAACTCTTTCTCTCTGAGAGTAAAACTCAAGAGAGAAGGGGAAGAGACGCTAAATAACCACTTTTTTCAAAACGTGGGTCGGCTAATTAAATGTCTCTAATTAACTATAAATACCCCTGCACGCCCTTAGACCGAGTGAGGTAGGAGAAAGTAGAATCTCACATTCTGTGACTAAAATGGCACAACTCTCACTCCTTCCTCTCTTGATTACCCTCTCCCATACCTTCATCTCAGGTGCATAAACAAAACCCATCAATCCCTCTCTTTTCTTTTCTCTCAGTCTTCCAACCTCTAACTGTTAATTTCATCTTTGCAGGCGCCTTGTCGGCCTCATTCACGTTAACCAACAATTGCGCATACACCTCTCCTCTCACAAACTTCCTCTGCCTATTCATCTCATCTCTAATTCACAGGATGCAAAACTCCCCAGCCATAGCCTACTCCTTCATCATCATGATTTTGATTTCAACACCTGTTGAAGCCATAAGGCCATGGAAAGCGGAGAGCTCATATTCTCAGTCTCTGAAAGGTATTTTCCCACCTCCCTTACACAGCCCATGCACTAACAGCCCCAGAGGGGGTGGTCAATGTCCCATCACACATAGCTCCAACCATCACGTCTCAGAAGCCACGGCCCATATCAGTGCCGAAGAGTCGAGTTCAGCGACGCCCCCTATCAGCTCCGGCGAGCAGAGTCCAGCCACGCCCCATATAAGCGCAGCAGAGCCGAGTTCAGCGACGCCCCCTATCAGCGCCGGCAAGCCGAGTGCAGCCACGCCCCATGTCAACTCCGGCGAGCCGAGTTCAGCCACTCCCCATATCAGCACCGGCGAGCGGAGTTCCCCATGAAAAGAGTGTTAGAGGAACAACTATATATATATATATATATATCAAAAGCCTGGGATCGAATGAGCAGTCTGTGTCAAAAGGTAGAGTATTGATTGAAGGTCATTTAGTTGATACATGTTTGAATGGTAATGTGGACAACATTGTAACATGAATTGGATTCATGTTCCATTAAACTTTACTGAATATTCAATGGATGTAATAAATGAAAGTTCTTTTTATCAGTGTAAGCCTTTTTTTTTTAATTTTCTCTTTTGAAGTAGGATGGAATTAGATGCCATCACATATGCAATTCTAAAAGGTTGTTTGATGGAATAGTTCCCATCAGATAGAGATCGTCAGGCGTCTCCTTTAGTCGGCGAACAATCGGACACCGGTATATCAACCAAGTCGTCACCGCCAGAAGTTATGGTTTTTTTCTTTTTTTTCTGTCCATTCTTTTTTCTCTTTTTTTCCACATTTGAAAGGGTTCCAAAACATTTAAGGCTGAGAAGAGACCGGACTCGGATGGTTGGGATTGATTTTCTTTTTCCTCATTTTTTTTTTAAATTCAAGAGGTCTTCAATTTTGAAAATGATGAGAAGGTGAGATTCTGGTTGTTGGATTTTGGGTATAACCCCACATCGTTTGGGTCTGAAACGGAGAGAATTGTTGGCGCTGCTTTTCTTAAAGAGAATTTTTGCTGTTGATAGAAAGATGCTAGGGTTCTTGAGCACTTTTATGAGGTTACCCATTTGGGGTTTGTGGCCCACCATATCGACCGCTTGTATTGCATCTGCTGTGATTGATTTTGGCAGTTTGACCATGGAATAGATCTTTGTTCCATCATGCGTTAGTAACTTAAAGTGGTTTGGATTTCATGGGGTGGTTTCATAAGTGGTTTATTATGAAAAGGTAGAGTAGTGATTTGTGTCAAAAGGTAGATAGTGACTGAAGGTCATTTAGTTGATACATGTTCGAATTGGAATGTGGAGAACATTTTAACATGCATTGGATTACTGAATTTTCAATGGATGAAACAAATAAAAGGTCATTTTATCAGTGTAAGCCATTTTTATTTTTCATTTTGATGTATGATGGCATTAGATACCATCACAAACTCAAAAAGAAGCAATGTAATTCTAAAAGAAAGTATGAATATGATGGGATAGAGGCCATCGGCTAGAGATAGTCAGGCGTCGCCTTTAGGTCGGCGAATAATCGGACGCTGGTATGTCAATCAAGTCGCCGTCACTGGAAATTATGGCTTATTTTTTTTTTAATTCTACTTTTTTGTCCTTTTTGTCTCTTTTTTTCTCCACATTTAAAAGGGTTTCTAAACATTCTCGGGTGGCTCCGATTGATTTTTCTTTTTCCTCTTTTTTTTATTAAATTCAAGAGGATTTCAATTTTCAAAGCAATGAGAAGGTGACATTCTGGTGGTTGGATTTTGAGTAGATAACCCCACATCGTTTCAGTCTAAAACACAGAGATTTTTTTTTTTTTTTTTTGAGAGAGAGATAAGCTAAAATGGATTGTTGAGCACTTTCTGAGGTGACCCAATGCCGTCTGTGGCTCACCATATCGACGGCTTGTGTTGCATCCGTGATGGAATTTGTCAGTTTGACCATTGGACAGGTATTACTTCAATCATGGGTTAGTAACTTAAAGTGATTTGGATTTCATAAATACCCCCATTTGATTTGACTGGATGGCGTGGATTTCAATAGTGGATCCCACCCAAGGAGTTTCACCCAGGTTTTCTCTAATGCCCCAGAGCATCCGAATACTATGTGAATATATATGGAGGTGCCTGATTTTGACATGACCACGGATATGGGTCGCCATCAGGCCAGGCCGGCCCCGAAAGTGTTACCCAAGCCTGTCGGCAAGCTTTGTTCTCTTAGGGGTGGGGCTTTGGAATTTTTTTTTCATTTAATGACTTTATTTTAACTTTTTATTTTTAAAGAAAATGAAAAATTAAATACACAATTTATTTAGCCTGCTTTTAGTTTGCATCACTACAAATATTTGAAAACATTGTAGACCAAAACTAAATAAATAAATTGAGTTATAACACTTTGCAATGGCACATAATCAGCTCAATGACAAGTGCAATGGCAAAAAATATTAAACCTCTCAACAGTAATGGCTGGGCCGGGCCGGGCCGGGCCGGGCCGGCCTTTAATATCTAAGCCAAAGCTTAGACTACATACTATTTAGGCTGGGCTAGCCCGCATAACGACTGGGTACGTATGGGCTGGTTTAAAACCTGTCGGGCCGGGCTGGTTTGACCCAAATAACGGGCCCATGTGGAAAACGATGACCTTTAACCACGGTGTAGAATATGGTCTGCATATCTTAGGCTGTTTCATTACAATTGGTGATGCTGGGAATTTCAATGATGTAATAGGTTTTCCTTTGTCATTTTAAATTTTCAAACTTTTTTTTATAGAATTTTGATTTACAATCACTTAAAAAGTCACATTATCTTTTGAAGATTTCAAATTCAGACCCACTTAAATATATCTAGATGTTTCAGACAAGAACAAATCGGGGAATTTCATTTGGGGGATAGGTTTTGTAGAATTTACAAATTTGCTGGGCATTGAATTCTTTAAAAGAAATATACATGACGAGCAGGTTATGTGGGACTTGGATCATTTACTCCTAGAAGCATATAAGATTTTAATTTCCACTATCAAACATCATAATTTGCAAAGAATTGTACACATGGGTAGTGTTTTAAGCAATGATATTATATACAATACAAGCGTTGAGTATCATTTTTATTTCACAAGTATTTTGAAAATATGGTGATATTATTAAAAAATTAATATCTTTCTAATAATACTTTTCATAATACTCATTATTTATGACATAAATCAAGATTAAATCATCGGAAATCAACTTGATGCCCTTGTGGTGAAGATACAGGCTACAACCCCTACCAACATCATGAGATCTATAAATAAAATTCTTTATTTTACCATACACGACATCTTGTAATATCCTTTTCGATACATTTAATAATATTTTTACTTTTTTTTCTTTTATGTGTGTTTAGAGTTTAAATTAAAAAAAAATTAAGAGTGTCTTTGATGGCTAGATTGAGCCAATCAGTGATAATTTGGACACAACATTAATATCCCCTTGGGGATTCCATTCACTATTATCCCCTGACACGCCTTCCGTTTTCCCTCTACAAAGATCATGGAGATAAGTGCCCTTCTCCCTTTATAAAGAACATGGAGGTGCGTGCCCTCTTCCCTTTACAAAGATCATAAGATTTTAATGTCCCCTTCAAACATCATAATTTGCAAAGAATTGTACACATGGGTAGCGTTTTAGGCAATGATGGTATCCAATACATGGGTAGGTTTCGACGAGCCCATAGCATATTTTGAAGGTGGTCGTGGGTGGGGTGGGGTGTGGTGTGGTGTGGTGCAAAAATTCTAAAATTTAGGAAAACCTCTTTATATATTTAAATATTATTAATTTTTTTTACATATGGCCGCCCTAAAAAATTTTAAAAAACCTCCTATATTTTTTGAAAATTATATTTATTTTTTATATGTGGTTTTAAAAAAAAATTTTAGATAGTAACCCCCAAGGAAAAATTCCTAAATCCACCCTTGGTGCTCATTGTTGTAATCACGAGGTTCATGCAGATTGCATGTCACCAATATAAACAAATAAATGAAATGTAAGTGTTTCTCATACTAGTAAACTCTGTGAGGAGATCCTTTGTGCAATCCATCAATTAAAAATTATATTTTTCTGTTAGAGAATAGTTTAAAGAAGGCTGAAAGAGAAAGGATGTGTTCATTTTAAATAAGCTTGTCTTAGCACCATTCATTCTAAGCAAGGCCATGATCCACATGGCTTGGGTCCCCACTCCAGCTAACTACTTTTTATAGTTTTTTTAATAAATAATTACTTATTAGTATTGTATGGTATAATAATTAAATTTGTTATTTAAAATAAAAAAAAGATATCATGGATTAATGATATGAGTCTCACAACTAAAATGTTTTTAGCTTTTGACTAAGGCTTAATATAAAAGTCAATTAAGAATAGCTAGTCAGATATACCACACACAAGGCCATGGAAAGCGGAGAGCTCATATTCTCAGTCTCTGAAAGGTACACCTCCCTTACACTGCCCATGCACTTACAGCCCCAGAGGGGGTGGTCAATGTCCCATCACACATAGCTCCAACCATCACGTCTCAGAAGCCACGGCCCATATCAGTGCCGAAGAGTCGAGTTCAGCGACGCTCCCTATCAGCTCCGGCGAGCAGAGTCCAGCCACGCCCCATATAAGCGCAGCAGAGCCGAGTTCAGCGACGCCCCCTATCAGCGCCGGCAAGCCGAGTGCAGCCACGCCCCATGTCAACTCCGGCGAGCCGAGTTCAGCCACTCCCCATATCAGCACCGGCGAGCGGAGTTCCCCATGAAAAGAGTGTTAGAGGAACAACTATATATATATATATATATATATATATATATCAAAAGCCTGGGATCGAATGAGCAGTCTGTGTCAAAAGGTAGAGTAGTGATTGAAGGTCATTTAGTTGATACATGTTTGAATGGGAATGTGGACAACATTTTAACATGCATTGGATTACTGAATTTTCAATGGATGAAATAAATAAAAGGTCATTTTATCTAAGCCATTTTTATTTTTTATTTTGAAGTATGATGGAATTAGATACCATCACATACTCAAAATGAAGCAATGTAATTCTAAAAGCAAGTATGATGGAATAGATGCCATCGGCTAGAGATTGTCAGGTGTTGCCTTTAGATCGGCGAAAAATCGGACGCTGGTATGCCAACCAAGTTGCTGTCACTAGAAATTATGGCTTATTTTTTTTAATTCTATTTTTTTCCTTTTTTCTCTTTTTTTCTCCACATTTAAAAGGGTTTCTTAACATTCTCGGGTGGCTGGGATTGATTTTTCTTTTTCCTCTTTTTTTTTTTTGTTAAATTCAAGGGGGTTTCAATTTTCAAAGCAAATGAGAAGGTGAGATTCTGGTGGTTGGATTTTGAGTAGATAACCTCACATCGTTTCGGTTTAAAACAGAGAGAAATTTTTTTTTCGTTTTTTTTTAGAGAGAGATAAGCTAATAGGGATTGTTCAGCACTTTCTGAGGTGACCCAATGGGGTCTGTGGGCCACCATATCGACGGCTTGTGTTGCATCTCTGATGGAATTTGGCAGTTTGACCATGGGACAGGTATTACTTCTCATGGGTTAATAACTTAAAAGTGATTTGGATTTCATAGGATAATTTCATAAGTGGTTTATTATTATTTTTTCAATCACACATTAAGTTCGAAGATACCCACATTTGATTTGACTGCATAGTGTGGATTTCAACAGTGGATCCCACCTATGGAGTTCCACTTAGGTTTTCTCTAAGGGGTCATTTGTTAATTTCACATATCATATAAAAATGTTTTATATAAGTAAATGACTCACATGTGAGCCATTTGCATATGCAATTGACTCACATATCAAATGCATTTAATCATCTGTCATTTTCACACTTCTTCATATGTAAATTAAAAGTAATCCAACGATTTACTGTTTATCATAATATTTTTGCCACTTTTCATGATTTATCACAAATATCTTAAAATATATATAGAAAAGGACTACATGTCTAAGTTAAAAAAGATATTCTAGAGAGTTTGGACGGTTTAGATCATCAAGATAAGGCCCATAAAATTAAGAATTTTAGATTTTTACTGTTAGATCCTTTTGTAAATATCTCAAACTATATTATAATTCAACGGTTGAAAATTGGTCTCATGGCCATTTTTAGTCTTCACAAGAGTTTCAACGGTTTTGATTTATATTAGGAGGACCACAAGAGTCAAAAAATGAAGAAAGGCAGACTGGGTTCAATCACATGTTTAATCACGTCAAATGGTCACAACTGTTTTGATCATATCTCAAGTTGTATGATGATCCAATGGCTGAAAATTGATCTCATAGCCGTTTTTAGTCTTCACAAGAGTCTCAACGGTTCTGATTTACATTAGGGGGCCCATAAGAGTCAAAAATAAGAAAGGCAGACTGGGTTCAATCACGGGTTCAATCACATCCAACGGTCTCAACTGTTTTGATCATATCTCAAGTTGTTTGATGATCCAACGGCTGAAAATTGGTGTCTGAGTTGTTTTTGACGTTTAGAACAGTTTAGACGGTTTATATTGCTATTTTGGAGCCCATAAAATAAAAAATGCAAAAAGGCGAACTGTCATATATGATTATTGTTTACCTGCCTGGTAACAATAACATGTGTAATGTTTTCACACCTATTGAGGTGTGAAAATTCTTCCTTGATTTTCAAGTCATTCTCATACCATTTTTACATCTACTTTACATATCTCATGCGGAAATGAGTGAAGACAAACGTGAAGGTGTGTAACCATTACACATGTGGTGCATTTACATATGTAAATCACCTAAAACAAACAACCCCTAAGGGGTCATTTGTTTATGACCATTTATGTATGTAAATGAATCACATGGGTAACGATTTTGTATAAATTACGTTTGTTTGGTGTGAATTCAATTTACATGTGTAAAACTCATATATAAATGGTGTGAAAAACAACTCACAAACAAATGGTCATCCTTCACACAGAACATTGTTACTGTTTAGAGCTATAGTGCCGCGGATGTCAAAATGGGGGTTACTGTATTTTTTAATTTTTTTTTTCATTATTACCGGACCCAAAACAATAATCTGAACCGTTAATAATATTCATAAGGCTAAAAACAGTTGCCAGACAAAATTTCAGCCGTTGGATCATCTTAGATTGTGAGATATTTGGCAAAGAATACATACCATTAGATCTATAATATAGATTTCTGTGGGCCCCCTTTGCAAGATCCAAACCGATCATTAGCTCTAAAATGGCGAGAACAGCTAGAAAGTCAAGTTTTAGGTCATTGATCCTCATGATCTGTGAGAAAATAGTGATAAACATTTATGACTGTTGATATCCCTCTTTAAGCCTGACGTGATTTGTGTCTACACTGCCTAGTCCCCTTTTTTTTGTTTTTTTTAATTTATTTAGCCTTTTATTTCAAGATCTGAACCTTCTATCTTTTTTAGAATATCAAAATTGGCTCTTAAATCAAATTTCAACCGTTGGATCGTCCTATACTGTGAGATATTTGGCAATCAATCCAAACCATAGATCTAAAATCTGGGTTTCTGTGGGGCCGCTTTTCAAGACCTGAACTGTTCATCGTCTTTGAAATACCGAGAACAGCTAAGTAGTCAAATTTCATATCATAATTCTTCAAAACTTAAGAGAAAATTGCGAAAACCTTTATAACCGTTGATGTACTTTAAATTCACATGTGTAAAATGGTGAAATTGACAATCAATGAAATTTGAATCACATGTAAGTCTTTTGCATATGCAATTGATTCACATGTGATTCATTTACTTATGTGAATCATTTTCACACAAAACAAACAACCCCTAAACCTCTTGAGGATCCGAATACCATGTGAATATATATCGAGGTGCCTGATTTTGACATGACCATGGTTAAGGGTTGTCATCAGGTCATCAAGTCAAGCCAGCCCGCGAAAGTATTGCCCAAGCCTGCCTGTCGGCTTTATTTCTTGCAAGTTAGGCTATTTTTAAAAAGTTTAAGTCCAAACCTACCCAATGAATTAGGTGGACCAAGCTGGTGGGCGGGCTTTTGAATTTTTTTTATCATTTGATAAAATCATTTTAACATTTCATTTCTAAAAAAATGAAAATTTTAACATACACTTTGTTTAGTTTGCTTCACTAGAGAAATTTAAAAAATTATAGACAAAAAATAAATAAATAAATTGAATCACAACACTTTGCAATGGTATAGAATCAGAATCAGTTGGACGGCTAGTACAACGATAAATAAAATTAAACCTTTCAATGGTAAAGGGCGGGTGGGCGGCTGGCAGGTCGGGTCGGGCATTAATCTCTAAGCCCAAGCCCAGCCCAAACACTATTTGGATTGGGCTAGTTTGCTGATGACTGGGCATGGACCGATTTAAAACTTGCCGGGTCTGGTGGGCTTGAAGCGGGTAATAGGCCCACGTGCAAAATGATGACCCATAACCACGGTGTAGAATTTGGTCCGCATGTCTTAGGCTATTTCATTACAATTGGTGACGCTGGGAATTTCAATGATGTGATAGTTTTTTCTTTGTCATTTTAAATTTTCACTTTTTTTTTATAGAGTTTTGATTTACAATCACCTAAAAAGTCACATTATCTTTTGAATATTTCAAATTGAGACCGGCTTAAATATTTCTAAATGTTACAAACAAGAAAAAAATTTAGGAATTTCATTTAGGGGATATATAGGTTTTGTAGAATTTGCAAATTTACACATCATGAATTCTTTAAAAGAAATATACATGACGAGCAGGTTATGTGGGACTTGGATCATTTACTCCTGGAAGCATATAAGATTTTAGTTTCCTATCAAACATTGTAATTTGCCAAGAATTGTACACATGGGTAGTGTTTTAAGCAATGACATTATGCAATACAAGGGTTGGTTATGACGAGCTCAAAGCATATTTTGAAGGTGCTCGTTGCTGTGATTACAAGGTTCATGATGATTGCATGTCACCCATGTAAACAAATAAATGAAAAGTAAGTGTTTCTCATGCTAGTACACCTTGTGAGGAGATTCTTTGTGCAATATTCCATCAATGGAAAACACTATATTTCTCTGTTAGAGAATAATTTAAAGAAGGTTGAAAGGGAAAGTATGTGTCAATTTAACTAAGATTGTATTAGCAGCACAATTCATGCTTAGCAAGGATATGATCCATATGGCTAGGATTTTCACTCCATCTAATTACTATTGATATTTTTTTAATAAATTATTACATAGTAATATTGCATGGTATAATGATTTAATTTGTTATTTAAAAACAAAAACAAGAGATCATGGAATAATGATTGAGTCTCACAACTTATATGTTTTATGCTTTTGACTAAGGCTTATATAAAAGGCAATTAGGAATAGCAGGTCAGATGAAATACGAAGTTTCCACACAAAAGCATGCATGCTTGATTGATCCCAATTGTCGTTGTCTGTAGTGAGTGAAAGTGATGTTTTAAAAGGAGTTTTTTTTTTTTTTGAATTGTCGACTGTGATTTTATTTATTTATTTTATTTTTTATGGCCAAGTTAAAGGGGCTGGTACTCAAGTATAGCTTGGTGTGTCGAGGAGAGAGTCCACCTAAATAGGAAGGTAACCCGCAGGGGAAGAAAGAGGGCTGACTGAGTTAAAATAGAGATTGTTCAAAATTCTATTTTTCTCACTTTTTCTTCTCTGAAACAATTTTTTTTGTCTCTCTTCTTGACAAATTAATCAAAGAGATAGGATGGACACTCCACCATGTGCCAGACTACTAAAAATGTGAACCACTAGAATGCAGATCCCCCTCTTTTATACAATGAGCACAGGGTAATGACAACCCTTAACCCAGCTCTTTGTCAACCATACCTATAATCATGAAACAGTAGTCCTCATAGGCTGAATTTGAATCATTCCTCTCTCTTCCTCAGGCTGAAGCCTGCCCAAAATTACACTTTGGCTTCAAAACTCATGCCCAAGCCCAGGCCCAAGAATACCATTTCTCTTCTTGTTTTTCTACATTGGGCTACTAGTTTTGGAGTGACACTATGACTTGGGAATTTGGAAAGGGCGTGTTAGTGATATGAAGGTGCCAACAACACTCAACCATAAATGTATTAATGCAAAGCATGACTCATTAATTCTTTTATTTTATTTTAATTATTATTGTTTACTTAGCTACGAGAGCTGGAATCCATAAAAAAAATCCAACCATAAGAGAGAAGCCAGCCGTGCAGAAAGAATGCCTTTTCAAGTGAGAAGGTAATAGGCGTGTAGCTGGGTGAGAAATGAGGTACCCAAGCAACTGGAAAGTTTCTAATCTCATTTCTTCCCTAGAGCCTTACTATTTTTTGTATTCCCACATGCACATTGACACCTACATTTAAGCTTCGTCAACTGCATTAAACGCTTTTAATTGAGAACAGGCGCATGAATTTCCAAGACCTTCAAAACTAAATAGATTTCTATTAAGAGGAAAAAAATGAGATTTTTAAATAACATCTTTATATCAATATAAGTAAATGATCAACCACTTTAAGTAGAAACCATGATTAATAATGTCTAATATAAATATTAGTTATGACTAAACAACCCTTGAATTCCACATATGGTGACATTATTATTATTATTTTTATATGTTTTGGCGTTGAAACGGCGCACGGTATATCTTCTAAACGTGGAACTTATTAGTGTCCCATAGTGTCAATTGAGACAATGCTTTCCAATTAAGATCCTCTGAGTAATTGCAGCCTGACATGCAGTGCGTGCCGGCTTGTATGGGCTGTCCAAGGGTGATGTGGTGGATTTAGAGTGTTGTCCAAGGGTGATGTGGCTGTTCGAGAGTGGTTACTTACGGTCACACTCGTGGGCCCCATTGTAGAGCCTCACAAATTTCTTCTAAGTTTTGGCAACAGAGGACGGGTTCAAGAGTTTTACAAGTAATAAGGTCTATTTCATATGTAGCCCTTCTTTCAGCTTTGGAACATTTTCCAAAAGGCCCATTTCACTTTACACGCACTTGCATGGGCAAACCTAAGTAGAATCACATGGGTGCAGCCGCACCTATTACATCACCGTATGCTTTCAAATTTTATATAAAAACTTCTGAGTTTACTACTGAAAATCTAATAAAATTTTGGGCCTACCCTCAAAATCCATGTAAAAATTTTCAATTTGCCCTCCAAACCAAACTATCTATTAAGATCAGCACCCCTTAAACAAATATCCTAAGTCAGGCACTGCGCTTGATCCCTTTTCTCTATGGTAGGTCCACGGTCCACCTATGATAAATCTAAAACTTCAAACACACACGCACCCATTAAATTGCATGAGTACATAAAGACACCTATCCACTATTCATTGTAAATTGCTTATTTCCCATGTTAAACAACTGTAAATTCCTTTGTTTCCACTATACCCAATCAACCAATTTAGTTCTCATCCGGTTTCACATCACTCACCATTAAAATTAATTTAAAAAAAAGGTCCAAAAAAATATGTATATATTTAACTTTAAGTCCTTAAAATTAAGAGCTAAAATAATTTGATTATAGTGATATTTCGGCCATGACAATCCATGATCATCAGATTTATTCATCCCTCTACCCTCGTAGGGTAGCAACTAGTCAAGTCTGGTTTTTAATCATGGTCTAAAAACGTCTACCCGAGTCCAAACAAAGGTTAACACCCAATTTGAATTGCCATGTTGGGTTTGCGACAGGTTGTTATGATTGATTCCAATTATTCAGGTTTGTTGACCAAATGCCAAGTACTGAACCTTAAATAGACCTATTTATTAATTGGATTGGAAATGTTTAACTCGAACTAAATGTAAAAATAGAAGGGGCCAACTGAACCTGACCTGGTAATGCATTTAGAATGACATTTGTGGAAAATCAATAATAAATGTGACATAAGATGTATTATCATAGGTGGATGCCCACATTGAGACCTACATGAGATAAGAAGAGCATTTAGGGTTAAAGTCTTGCCATATTAGGCTGTTTGAGAAAGAAGTAATCTTATTCTCTATAAATAAGACCGTCCTCCTCTCTTATTATGTACACACCTCTTAATAAGAAGAAGATTTCTCTCAATTCCTCTCTTTTTGTGTCACAACCCGAGCCTAAGCAATCGGGGATTAAGGTTAAACATAATAAGTAACACACGTACTCCCGTGTGCCCACACTTAGACCCCGTCTAAATGCACACGCAAAAGGAAATTTCACACGTGCCAATACTTGTATGCGAAAGCTGTAAGTATCATTGCATAACAAGAGGAGAGACACTAAAGCAAAATAATATTCAAAAGAATATCTATCAAAGATTACATGAAGTATAGGATGTACAAGAGGGAGCCAAAATACAAAATATAGAGACCACTAACAAAACAAAACCAATTACACCCTACACAAAAGAAGACCTATATGCATAACATGTTACTCTCCGGTGGAGTGCTCACATCCACTCCTTTAGCTCTGACAAGGCGTCTACAGTCTCCTCTGGAGTCTGGCTGACTGACGAAGGGTCAGTAGCGGAATTTGAGCTTGCAACACCAATAACAACTCATAAATACAACGATTTAGGAAAGTATATGCAACAATAAGTTAACACGCGTTATGTCTAGCAGAATAAGTAATAATTGATAATTCATAGAGTTTCAAGTTCTTATACTAGCCAAGTTGTGCAGTCAAATAAAGTATATTATACGAATCAAGATATATATATATATATATTATGTACTTTACTATGTGGCCACTACATTTACCATATCCTCCTTCTCGGGATCTTTGCATACTGAGAACACCATCGACCTGGCTAGCGTACGAATGGGTCTCGGTTCCTAGGGTCTGGAAGCCCCAAGACATAAACACACTGTAGTAGTACCATATATACTACTCCAAAGTCAACCCCGCCGGGTATTCTAAGGCTGAGGCTGAGTAGTGCTTGACCATATTGAATCAATCATATACTTGCACTTGAGTAAGACATGCATATCATACAGGGAAATACGATAGTACGTTCAACTCATACAATACTCAAGTTAATAAAAATAATTAAACATATCAAACAGTATCGAATGTATACGTTATTTAATCCATACATAAGAGTGGAGGACAATCGTCATTATTCAATATGCCATGCAATCAATTTGCTTGAATTAGGATACTTTACTAGCTAACTCTAATCTAGTTGTCCGATATTTTTAATCGTACATGATGATGTAGTTTTAAGTTATCCGATATATAGTTGTCTTTCTATCATGATGCATTGTATCGGGAGAGTGTATCGAAGTCCCTTAAACCAACACCCATGGAGAGGTACTTAACAACTAGACAACATACATGAATGGGTCACAGCCCTCAAGACCATTGATGCGACTCTCATATTCCATTGGATAAGTTAAGGTTACTTACATTCTAGCTCAAAGGCCCTACAAGGTCCCTTTATTAAACCAATCCTTTTTCTCCATTTCTCAGTGGTTGTACGGCTTAGCTGTGGGTGACTTATGGCCTAGCCGTAGATATCTTACGGCTTAACCGTATTATGTAGTACGGCTTAGCCGTGGTTTCACAGACTGTTCATCCGCATTTACAGAGTGCCAGGGCTAACCTGCGCTCCCTCTAACGGCGTCACCGTGGTTGTTCTATGGCTCAACCACAGTTGGGTACGGCTTAGCCGTAGCACACCGCACAGCTTAGCCGTGGCTGGACCGTAGAAGGTGTTCTCCATCTTTTGCTCTCCGAAAGTCATGCCGTAACTTGACCTACGGTTGGGTCACGGCTAGCCTACAGCTTAGCCGTAGTGCATTCTATGGCTTAGTCGTAGCCTGACTACATAGTAGAATTGAGTTTTGCAGTTCTCTGGAACTTGAGCTGCAAACATTTTACGGCTTAGCTGTAAGCTTCAGAGAGGCATGTTCTGAATCTGTTACATTTCGATCTGAAAGGAAATATTTGGGACAACAGATAGTGAGTCAATGTAAATATGATACGTGAAGGGCTGTAATTCACACAACACATGCAAGATCAAGAAGAATATGAGTAATCATCGTATACCAATATGTATTCATCCAAATCGTGTTTATACTTGCCTCAAATGAACTATGTCATGCAAATAGTTGTCCTTTGGCTTAATTTCGATGTCAAAATGCAACTCTAACAAACATGCCTATAAGAAGAAAGAGAAAGAGGGAGAGAGAGAAAGGGAGAGAGAGAGAGAGACGTTGAGTGCATGTAGTGTAAAAGAAGAATCCAAGTCTCGTAGCAATTATCAAGAACTCAAGACTTACTGTAGAGTACACAAGAGATGGATCGGGAGTGTGAGTGCAAAAGGGTTCTCCCCTTTCTTGGCTTGATCGTGGAAGAAGAAAGGAAAGAATGAAGAAAAGACATTGAGAGGAAGAGGAGAATGAGAAGGTCGGTACAAGCATCTCATTTATAAGATAAGTATAATAGAAAATTATAAAAAAAATCCAAAAGTGAAATAGAATTACAATTTGAGTCAAAGAACGGTCCAACGGAAACAAATGATGTCGTTTGCAGGCGAGTCAGTTACAGCAATCAATAAGCTTGATGAGATACATGTGATGACGCCAAGATGATGTATGAATGACGAATTCACAAAAAATAAAAAATTACGAAAAAGGGCTCATATCTACCTAACCCAGGTTAAACTCAACCCAACTACCTATCCATGACCCAAAACGAAACTCAAAAGGATCAAACAACAAACATAAAACTAATTCGCTAGAAAATTACCCAAGAACACAATAATTGTTCGCTAAACCAGATTAAGTTGGGTCGGAGTGTTACACTTTGGTTCTCTTATTTTTTAACACCTTATTAGCATGATGGCTCTCCCTCCTCCTCCTCCTTCTTCTAGTTGAAAAAGAAAAAAACTCATGCCTACCACCGCTAGTGCACGACAGTAGCAGTCAGCGCAAGACTTGATGGATGTGCACCCCAGGCCACTTACACAAGCAAAAAAATTTTTTTTTAGCCATCAAATTTCATATTGTGATATCTTGGTCACTCGGAGTCCAATCGAGAATCCATTTTAACCTATAGAAAGCTCACGAGCGGATCTACAAATTGGAACTGAAAGGAGGATGATCCAATGGTGAAATAATTTTGTTCTTTATGATCTTTCCTAGTTTAATAATTATTTATATGCTTTTATCTTTATTTCTTTTTAGTTTTGCATGTAATTAGAATATTATTTGGAGATAAATGGTTTATGTCTCTTATCAAATGAAGATCAAGATAGGATCAATGGATCATGAATAGAACTAGAGGTTTAATATTAACCTAGACCTGAAGTTCCGTATGTTAACATAAGAACTAGAAGTTGTTTCTAATTTGGATAAAAAGATCCGTAGGTTATTCACAATATGAAGTCGGAGATTCATAGATATGATCACTAGAAGATGGTCATATTACCAGCTGCTCAAAATGAATGGCTAACCCTGAGATTTCAGGATTACAAAACAGTATGTAAATACAACTCTACTCTTTTCGACATTATTTCCTGATTAAGATTATATGGGAAAAAATTATGGAAGAGTAGATTTTAGAGAGAACGTTGTCCACTTTTCATGCATTGAATGTAATTTGTAGTAGTAATATCATGAACAACGTTTCTCTATACTTATAGCTCCTTTATTGTCTCCTTATTGCCATGAAAAATAGTAAAGTCTTGATAAAAAACCATAATTCCAGAGCAATTGGATCTATGACAATGTCTGAAGCAAGTGCCAATGTTAGTTCAAACAGAGTCAGAGGAAAGGGGCGTTGGAGACATCATCCCTCCAGTAGAGGTGGAGGAAACAACTCCTTCAAACGAGGAGGTTTTTGGGGTCCCCCCCAATAAAAAAAAATTGCAAGAAATGGTCTGATCCTTAGAAACAGCACAATCAAAGTTAGAATCCTCCGAATAAATCCACCTACTGTTCTAATGACCCTTGCCACAGCTGTGGAAAGAGTGAGCATTGATCATACAATTGTCGTGCACCAAAGGAAGTAGTGGAACAACATAAAGCATATAAAACATCCATTCATTCTGCAAAATCAAATGATTTGGAACACTGAGGTTGAAATACAGTACTACAAAATGATAATTTTTAGTTGAATATCACAAACTTGGAGACTTGAGACTTCTTTGAACATAAGAATGGCCAACCTCTAAGCAATAAAGAGTTCCATGTTAAGTTAAGAACCCTCTTGGCATGGTCTAGAAGACCAAACAAGGGTTTTTTTTTTCTGCAGAATTTCTATTTAGTTAACTTTAGAAGGATGTTTTAAAATATTTATATTTCATGAATATTTTTCTTTAATGATGAATGATTTGATTATATTTGGTTTATTAGTTTCATGAAAATTTCATGAATATTTAAATTTTATCATGTGATTGCTTAGTTACATATCTCTATTATTTTTGTTTAAGGTATAGATCGTGGAAATGGGGATACTCACTATCTTGTAGATAGTACCACAACACATATCATTTTGAAAAAGTAGAAGTTATTCTCAGAATTATTATTTAATCTATGCAAGGTATCCATCATAGCTGAACATATGCAAATCATTGAAGGCTTCGGAAAAGCCCTTATGATGTTACTTAATAGTACTCATTTATTCATTAAGGATGCATTATTCTTAACCAGTTCCCGAAGAAACTTGCTTAGTTTCAAAACAACAGAATAAATGGATACCACGTTGAGATTGCAGGTCAAGGTAAGAAGGAAATGTTATTTATCGTTATTAGTTTAAATAGCCAGAAGTAAATATTGGAAACATTAAGTACATTTTCCTCGTGGTTATATTATATGACAATATCTATTGTTGAATTACATCCGATTATAAGCAAAACGACATTGTTAAGTCCAAAGCTTAATCATCTTAAGACTTTATTGTTTTGGCATGATAGGTCAGGTCACCCCTAGGATAATCATGTTAAAGAAAATTATTGATAATTCTTTTGGACACTCCTTAGAGAACCACAAATTGATTATACCTAATGGGTACCTATGTATCCCACTTCACAAGGAAAACTAATCACCCAACTAGAATCCCCATCCTTTCTACAAAGGATACAAGGTGACATTCATAAACTCATAAATCCTCTTAGCGGACTTTTTAGGTATTTTATGGCTTTGATTGATGCCTCTACCCGTTGGTCAAATATTTGCCAACTTTCAACTAGTAATATAGATTCTCCCCACCTATTGACTTAAATCATTGAACTTAGGGTCTACTTCCTTAATTGTCCTATTAAGTCTATAAGACTTGATAATGCAAGTGAATTTACATCACAGGATCGTGATGATTACTATTCATCTATAGGAATTGTAGTCGAACATCCTATCCCCTATGTCCATAGCCACAATGGCGTAGCTAAATTCCTGATTAAGCATATTCAACTCATTTTTAGGATTATACTAATGCAGTCTAAATTAATAGTTAATGCTTGGGGACATAATGTGCTGTATGCATCAATGTTAATTAGTCTTCGACCCACAACCTATCATCAATATACTCCTACATAACTTATATTAAAACATCAACCAAACATCTTTCATTTGCATAAGTTTAGTTGTGCAGTGCTAGTCCCTATATCACACTCTCAGAGTACTAAAATAGGACCGCATTGTAGGTTGAAAATCTATATAGATTATGACTCTTATTCGATCATTCTATTTTTAGAACCAATGATAGGAGATGTTTTTATTGCTCATTTTGTTGATTGTTAGTTTGATGAGATAAAATTTCAAACATTAAGGGGAGATAAGATAGTTCCTAAAAAATGTATTGTTCCTACAGAATAACCCTTTCTTAAAGAATGGCATGAATTAACATAGAATACTTTCACTTTGTCTTATCTGGACCCACGTAGTACCTAATACATTCAACGATTTAGCAAAGGTAACTAAGTTACATGTGCTAGCTGTGAATGCACCTTCCGGGATTAATGTTCTTGTAGGACAAAGCTAGAAAATCACAACAAAAGAATCTGCAATACTCTAGAAGCGCAGTAGACTTATAGATTCAAAGGATATAGCTCCATGGAAAAGAAGAAATGTGCAATATCATCATGTCCTCCCAAAGAGCCACACAATACTCCTGAAGAGATACATAATGCTCCTGAAGGGGTTATGGTAAAATCTACTCTCTCTACTATAACGGAACATCCTGATGAGACTATAGAAACCCTTGAAAAAGCACCGGTACTAGATAATGAAGAGGTCTCTATACTTATGATTATTCAAGAGAGAGATGGGATAGAAAAGAAATTATCATTAATGACGTATTTACATATGCAGTAGTTTCATATATATCAAGGGATAATGATGATAATGATTGGGATACAGAACCACATACTATAAATAAATGTTGACAAATGAAAAATTGACTAGAATGGGAAAGTGCCAATAAAGCAGAATTAGAGTTTCTCGATAGACATAGTGCATTTGGATCTATAGTACAAACCTCAAAATGTGTCAATCAAGTAGGTCACACGTGGCCATTTGTAAGAAAAATGAATGAAATAAATGAAATTACTAGATACAAAGTAAGACTTGTGGCGTAAGGTTTCCTGTACGAACCTGAGATTGATTATAAGGAAACTTACTCCTCCATCATGGATATAACAATATTCATATATCTGATAAATTTAGTAGTATCTGAAAGATTAGATATGAGACTCATGAATGATATAACCATTACTTGTATTAGTGCTTAGACACATAAATTTATATGAAAATTCCGAAAGGATTTACTTTGCTAATGCAAAGTTCAAGAGTACGTACTCATTACATATAAGATGATCCTTGTATGACCTGATGCAATCAATAGATTGGTATACAATTGCCTTCGCAAATACTTGTTTAAGGAATGGTATGAAAATAATCTTATTTGCCCTTGTATCTTTATAAAGAAATTTATAAAAGGATTTGCAATAGTGACAGTTTATATCGATGATATAAATTTAATCAGGACTCCAAAAGAGCTAGAAAAAAAAAGCCAATTATTTGAAAAGAGAGTTTTAGATGAAAGATGCTGGAAGAACAATATTTTGTCTCGGCTTGTAGATCGAAAGAAGTGCTAATGGAATATTATTCCATCAGTCCAAATGTACTAAGAAAGTTTTGAAACGTTTTGATATGGACAAAGTACATCCACTAAGTACTTCCATGGTTGTCCTATTTTTAGATATAAACAAAGATTTATATTGCCCCTATTGAGGACAATAAAAAAGCGTTCGGTCTAAAGTACCATACCTGAGTACTATTTATGCTTTAATGTATTTAGCATAATGTACTAGATTGGACATTTTTTTCTCATTAAATCTACTTTCCAGATATAGTCTTGCGCCAACATAAAGGTACTGAACTATTATCAAACATATCATATGATATTTACGTAAGACAATTGATTTAGGGCTTTTTTATTATAAAGATTACAAGTTCGTAGGATATGCAGATTCATGATATCCCTCTGATCCTCATAAGGGGTCAATAATAGACAGGTTATGTGTTTCTTAGTGGTAATGCTACTATTTCTTAGCATTTTACTAAATAAATTTTGGTAGCTACTTTTTCTAACTATGCTGAGATTTTATCCCTCTATAAACCTAGTAGAGAATGCGTGTGGCTAAAATCTTTGATTCAACATGTTTGTAGTTTTTCTTAATTGTATCTTAGTAGAGGTACCCCAAATATCATCTATAAAGACAATGAGACTTGTATTCAACAGATTAAAGAAGGGTACATCAAAGGTTACAAAATGAAGCACATTGCACCAAAGTTCTTCTCACATATGAACTTAGAAGAACAATGAGACTGAAGTCAAGCAAATTCGTTCAAGCGACAACCTAACTGATTTGTTTACTAAGCCATTATCAAAATCAATATTCTAAAAGCTTGTACATAAGATTAGCATGCGTAAAGTCTATTATCAAACAATATAAAGGTTATAGTTATCAGGAAAAGTAACTAATTAGAGGTAGGTATCCTGAAGCATGTTACTCAGGACATATGTGCGCTGTACTCTTTTTCTTTTTTTAGGATTTATCCAATTGGGTTTTCCCAGTTAAGATTTTAACAAAGCAGCATGCACGTTCAATACTAATTTAATGATCATGTAGAACATTGTATTCTTTTTCCTTTGTTTTGGTTTTTATCCCATTAGAATTTTCCGTTGCAAGGTTTTAATGAGACAATTGTCATTGAATGATGGTCATCCAATGAGGAGTGTTATAAGATATTTTATCATAGGTGGATGTCCACATTAGGGCCTGCATGAGATAAAAAGAGCACTTAGAGTTAGAGTCCTACTATATTGGGTTACTTGAGAAGGAAGCAATCTTATTCTATAAATAAGATCCTCCTCCTTTCTTATCACATACACATCTCTTAATAAGAAAAGATCTCTCTCCATTCATCTCTATTTGATTATCTTATTTCTTAACCAAATGGATGGGTTCGGGTTGACTCCAGGACTTCATTCTTGCCATTCAATCTACCAACCAATCAGAAACGAACCTATTAATTATAGGTTTAGGTAAACACTTTGTGAGTTTTCCACAACTCTATAAAAAATTAGCAAGGAACTTCAAAGGATTTGATTGCCTAATGTGAGACAGTAGAGATGAGTAAACAGAAATTTTTGTGTATTCTATGCAAATGGTTATTAAAATGCAAGAAATTGAAGTGTTGTGGCTCACTCTTTGCTTATTAAAAACTTGATGTTGAGACCATTGTTGTGCACACATGGAAGCTTTGATATCAATTGTTGTAGCTGTAATGCCACCTGTTAGATCAGATCTAGGGCAATCAATCAACATCAATATCCACCACAAACATAAAAACGAAGACAACCATGCTACTATGACACAGATTTTTCATGGTTCACCTTAAAGGCTACCTTTATGGGCTTTGAGCATCTGCTCGATTTCACTATAAAGAAATTGGGCAATTCATTACAAGGATTTTTACTCCTTTAACACCTAGCCTACTCACTCTTCGTAGGTCTCAATTTTGCTCTCCCAGCTCCATGCCAAACATGGTGGGTCATATTCCGAACACCACAAGAAAGAGAGTTATTACTTCTCTCACACCTACAAGGTCATATGTTGTTGGTCACCACGCAAAAGAAAGTTCTCACATCTCATGTACAGAGTCTAGGGTTAGATTACATGAATATATAATCTTTATTTTTTTTTCCCTTAAAAAAGCCTCGATACAATGACTAAAATACCAATAACTCTTAACCTATTCATTTTCCAATCTAATTAGACTGGAAAACAAGACAGAATCCCAACAACTATGTTCGTCCAAGTGACCCTACCCGTTAACAATGGTCAACAAAAGTGGAGTAAGCTTCTTACCGCTATCCACATTGGCTTCATCTGCATTGAACCTTTTCTTCCCCAGTATTGCACCATATTAGTAACTAAGATACATGTTTAAATGAGGTGGTCCCACTTGACCACACATGGGCTGCACTTGTTTCACATGATTAGCAATATAAGGTTTTTCAGTTTTTATGTTAGGAAACTATGAATTAAAAGTCTAGTCATTGGTCAGCTTGAAGTAATTTTTCTCGAAAAGGTAAAATATATGACAAATAAAGCAACCTTGATGGATTAGGAAGCCTTAAGTCTATATTATAAATATGATTAACCTTCTAGTTTGCTATCTCAAATCAGCAAATAGTGACCCAATATCCTTGGTTTAAAAGAGAGGTGCTTAACATCTCACATACTCAAGTTTAAGTATGGATATAGGTATGCCCAACCTCCCTAGATTTAATTGACAGTAAATCAAGATGATAGTAAAACTAAGGGCTTATTTTTTTTACTAGAATTCTAAAAATTCATTTTTGTAGAAATTTCAAGTTCTCTAAAAGTTGCCCCTTGAGGTGGAATCCCAAAGTCCTCTTTATTGAGCATTTGAAATTCCAACTCAATGTATAAAGAATGGAAATTTGGAAACTCCAAAAGGTTATTTGAGATCTTTTGGGTTGATGAAATTCGAAGTTTTGATGAAAGAATCATGGAAATTCAAAGCAGACAAGATGTCACATCCCCTCTATCAAACCTCAACATGGCAAATTCTTGTAAGAAATTATGGTAAAGAAACAACCCTAGTATTGTATTCTCAAAATATTGATGAATGTCATTTTTTCTTGGGGTTTGACTTCTATATATGTCTTCAATTCCAAAAAGATACTGCAACTCACTAGCAGGTTGCTAATTCAAATTACTAGATTAAAGGGCCCCATATGGATGGTTTAAAACCAAATATATGCTGATGTGGATCACCATCACAATTGTTGTCACTTTCGACATATTTGAGGGTCGGTAGTAGGGTTCTATTTAGATATTTGGAATTTTTGCTTTTTGAGCAAAGAACTAAAAACACATGAGATAGGGGAATACATGGGAAGAGATGAGGGGACAAGAAATGCATGTTGCATGTAAGTGGAAATTCAGAAACCACTTTCTTTTTATTACCTTAAAATAATGTATATTTCCGTAGAATTAAAGTTGCCAAAAAATACTTGTAAGTTCTATTTCTCTACCTGTCCTAACACAACTTATAAGTTCTATTTCTCAATCCATTCTAACTGTAAAATTTATTAAAAATATATATCTAGAAACAAGAGAGATTAAATATTATGATTAGTTCATAAGGTAATATTGTTGAATATTGCAATTTTTTTTTATCGTACTAATCTGCATTTGACTTTTTTTGGGTTAAAAAAAAAACAAAACAAAAACTAGTGTTTCACTATAGCCAAGTGTTTTAGTCATAACCAGTAGTAGTCCACACTACCTCTTCGGGCCCAATTCAGATACTTTATCTGACATGTGGATTGGACAAGAGGGGTTTGCAAGGATTGCAATGATTATTATATGCGGAAACTTTAAAAATATGACCCAACACTCAACTAGGAATGCCATGGTTTAGTCAAACATTGTCAATCATGACATTAGTATGATATCATAATTATGGTAAATATACATATACTTAGAATATGACAAACCCTAAACATAGAAATTGAATGTGTATGATATCATGATCGTAAGAGCTGAAAAGAGGGATTATTAAGGAGGTGAGGGAAGAATGAAATAAGGTAGTGATATAGATGATTGGACCTTGACCTTCCTAAAATTGAATTATTTGAGTGACTAGTGGATATTTATTTCTTATCTTCTTTTGATTTAATTTCTACAAAGGACATCTTTGTTTTCATTAGAATCCACGTAAATTGGATAAATGAGAATTGAAAAAGTTCATGACATATGTGGCTAAAAATGTGTGGAACACAACAGAAGTATGAAACATCTCATTTGGTCCTTTTTAACAACATTTAACTACAGCGGATGGTCGAATAAGGACGACTGCATGCCTTCGATTAGAAAGTTAAGTTTCATTTGACAACCGTAATCATTTTACAAGGAACCCACTTAAGACAAGGCAATCACTGAACCAGTCTCAGGCTTAAAAGACTAGGCTCGGCACCACTAATTGGAAACGAGGGCCCCAAGTAACTCGGCCAAAACTAGAATGATATGGTTCCGAAGGCTCTTTCTTCAACAGTTACGATGTAGAGTAAGTCAAAATTTAGACTACATGCAATCAACATTTGATGATTTCTATCCAACCTACCACTGAGCATTTGTGGCTTCAGTGGATCCCACAAGGCCGTAGGTGTAGCATATTCTCACAAGCTCATACTACTGAGTAGACAATGGGTATACAAGTATTCTATCTAGTCTTCTATCCCAGAAAGGGCCACGGAAGAACCTGTTTTCTGACAAGGGAGAGATTTGGATCCAAATCCAAATCAGTATTAGAGATCTGAATCTTCTTAAAACCAGATATTTATGGGTTTCACCCTTGTTTTTTTTTTAAATTTGGAATTAAAAGCATCCATATATTTGAAAAGACATTTTTAAAGTCACCAAGAGAGGTGTAGTTTCTGTGGGTGGCAGGTTCAATTCTTTTGAAGGCTAATTGTATAGTTTTGGATTTATCCTCTTTTCTAAATGTCATTTTAATTATTGGTTTGGATTTGTGGTTTCCTTTTTTGACCCGTTAACAAGTGAATTTAGTTCAGGTTGAAACTGTAATTGCTATGCAACCCACGAATCCAACCCAGCCAATTCATTACACTATGACTTACATTCTTGAGTTGATGTTTTTGACTTTTTGATTAAATTTAGGTTGACATCTTCAACTTGATTCAAGGTAAACTTATACATAAACTCCATAGTTCTTAACCCGATCAAAACCCATGGTAACCCCTTAATATCCCCTAAAATACTGGAGATAACTTCACGCATTAGTATTTATGTCCATTGAAACACCACACCATGCGCTACTACCAGGCGTTTCAGGTGCATGCTAATTCTCTTTTAATAAAACTATACAAATCTCATTAGGCCTTTTTTTCTCTTTCAATTAATTCCTATCTCTATTAACTCAGGTCCCAAACAACTGAAATGAATCATTATGGTTTCTTCCGCACCACCATTTGCAACCTCTATATATCACCAAAAGCACCATATAAAGCTAGGCACGTATGAAATACTCTCCATTTGTCAAACGCCTGGTTCATGTTCAGACCAAAATGAAATCCTATGAAGGTAACTTTCTTTTCTTTGTACTCTTTATATACACTTAGTTGTTTAGAAAGACAAGTTCTACTTCTTCTGAGAAACCCATTAATAACCCGTACTTGTTTCATCTCCTAAATATTCTAATAGATTCTAGATTCTAACATTTTCTATAAATTTACTTGAATCTTTTCCCTGATTTATATGGTTGTGTATTTTTTGGTGCGACTGATTCATTGATTGATGAATCATTTTTTTTGTTTTGCCTCCCCCTCACTTTTGGTTCATAAAAAGAGTTTTGCTGAACTTTGTGTCACGCCCCCAAAACTGGGCCGGATCCTACCCGGTTTCAGAGGTGTGACAATTGGGGCCAATTTAAAATTTTTTTTTAACATAATCAATACGAGCCCCAATTCTGGGTGGATGAAGTCCTTCATGAGGCTATGCTTGGTGATCAAGCAACCATAATCACACGCGGAACTAAAATCCATACTCATCGCAGACTGATATCACATAACAACCATGTAACAAATCTTATTTTATAATAAAATCAAGGTCAAGTGCTTCGAAGCATAACAATTAAAGTTATCATTTCAAAACAAATAAATTTAATAAATAAACTAATGGCCCAAACATGGCCTCATTACATAATTTAACATTCCGATCTCTGCACCAACTCTATGACACCTCAGATGATGTCATCGGTGCCCCACTCAATAACTCCGCCATCTGGCGGGATCCCCTACATCGCTTGACCTCCGGTTCGACACCGGTAACAGGACCTAGACACCAAAAATAGTGGGTCAGATTGACGTAATCTGGCAAGAGGGTAAACTGCAAGCAATGGATTAATCAACTGAATTAAACATAAATATTCGTTATGACCCACAATATATCAGATGCAAACCCCAATGGCATGAATGCACAGAAATGGGTATTCCCGCGAATAAATATATAGAAACGGGTAATCCCGCATACAAATAACAGAAGCGGGTAGTCCTGCAGATAATAACAGAATCGGGTATTCCCGCAGATAATAACAGAAACGGATATTCCCGCAGATAATAACAGAAGGCACAGCTGTATACTATAATCCATAGTACACTCTGACCCGATGGCGTACGTCCACCTCCGAAGTGCAGTCGGTCAGATATATATGTATATAAATGTGCATATTTACAAATACATATGTATACAAATGCAGAATGAATCATGATATGATACCTTTAATCCCAATAATCGAACTGCTAACAATTTGAGTACTTAGACTTTTATAATTGAAAATGTATTATGAACGAGTGTTAATTCAAGTTTCCTGAGGGTAAGCACTAACCACCTAACGGTCATAGCTGGTTAAATATAAACATGAGAACCAACTCTCTATCACAAGGGAATGTGAGTCCATGATGCCATTATACTACTTTTGGTGCCTATCATGTAGTGCATCCCGAACCTCACATTCCCATTCAACACTTAATCCAATTCTCATGTGAGCATCCAGCTAAGTTTTCTAAAAAGGACATGATTTATCTCATCCAATTAGGTATGCTTAGTATGTTTTACTAATTGGGTAAAAGATGTTTAAATTACAAATCCAAATTTAAATCAAGTTATGATCAAAGGGGGAAAGAAAATAATTAATTCATTAATATGATTGTTGGGTATAAACACACCTAATTATTTTATACAAAACAAAAGGTACAAATTTCGGACCCTAACTTGAAATCAAACTCAATTTAGAAATACAAATTAGAATTATAAATACAATCTAATTAAGATTTAATAATTACCAAATACATCTTAGTTAATTGGTAAACAATCTAAACAAAATATTAATCTCAAGTACAAAGTCCCCATCTACTTTTATAAATAATCCTAATAAAATCTTCATCACATCTAATTTAATAATTAATTAATATTACCACATCTTTATTAACTAACTAAACCATTAACCACTTCATAATATTTTAAACATTTATAATTAATAATCTAGAGTTCTAATTACATATATATATATATGTTTTTTTTTAATTGAGCCTAGACCCGACAGCCCCGGCCCAGCCTAGCAGCTGGCCAGGCCTGCATCAGCAAGCCCAGCCAGCTGGGCCAGGCCGCCAGGCCAGATCCGACCTGGCTGGCAGCCCAGGCAGCAACTGCTGCCTGTGCACTCCTGGCAGCAGTGCTGCCTGGCGCACCCAGGCAGCAGCCGCTACACTGCAGCGCTGCCGTTTTTCTTTTTTCTTTTTTTCTTTTTTTAATATCAAAATTAAAAGAACAATCTACATTAATAAACCTTAATCGAAACATTTAATCAAAACCAAAAAGTCAATCTTCATTATAAACATCTAATCAAAACATTAAAACCAATTAAATAAACCATATCTTTAAATATGTTATTCAACAAAACAACTAAAATCACATTGGTTACAGTTATCCACTTGCCTGGATCTTGAAGCCAAAGTAGATCTGAAGATCAAAGCTTGGAAGAGCCCACCTTGGTTTCCTCCTTAGAAAGCCTCTAGGGCTTTGGTTGAAGAAGAAAAGAAGAGGGTTAGAGAAAGGGGGAGAAACCCTAAGAGTAGAGTTTATATAAGAGAAAGGGTTTTTCTAAATTATAAGGAAGGGCCCCCTGCTTCCTAGTGGGTTTTAAGAAATTTCAAAAAGAGTCCTCTGGCCCAACAAGGGTCCATTGACTCAGGCCCAAATGTGTTAAACCGATCTATTTGACCCTCTTAACCCAACTCAAACCCGACAAACCGGTATGACCCAATATAAAAATTCAGGACTTGACATCTCACCCCCCTTAAAGGACATTTGGTCCTCCAAATGACTAACATACCTCTGGAAGAAGGTGCGGATACTGTCGCTGCACTTCGTCTCTAAGCTCCAACGTTGCTTCCTCTGGGCGATGATAACTCCATTGAACCTTCACCCAGTGGATGACACGGTTTCTCAACACTTGCTCCTTGGTATCGACAATCCCTACCGGCTGCTCAGTGTAAGTTGTATCATCTTGCACTTGCAATGGCTCATATTGTAGCACGTGTGAAGGATCTGCTACATACTTCCTCAACATAGAAACATGAAAGACGTTATGAACACCCGACAACTCTGGTGGCAGTGCTAACCGATAAGCCACGTCATTAATCTTGCTTATAATCTGGAACGGTCCCACATATCTTCGAGAAAGTTTTCCTTTCTGCCCAAACCGCAATGTACCACGCGTAGGTGATACCTTCAAAAATACATGGTCACCAACCTCAAACTTCAACTCTCTCCTCCTTTTATCAGCATAACTCTTTTGACGACTGCGGGCAACCTTCAACCTTTCCCGAATCTGTCTTATCTTGTCACTGGACTCTCCAACCACAGATGGTCCATGAAAACCACGAGCTCCAAAATTCGACCAACATATAGGGGTTCGACATCTCCTTCCGTACAAAGCTTCAAAAGGCGCCATGCCAATGCTAGAGTGGTAACTGTTGCTATACGCGAATTTACATAGAGCCAAACTTTCATCCCAACTAGTCTTGAAATCCAAGACACATGCCCTTAGCATATCCTCCAATGTTTGGTTTGTCCGCTTTGTTTGTCTGTTTGTTTGGGGATGATAGGCTGTACTAAAACTCAGTTTGGTTCCTAAGGCTTCCTGCAGTGATACCCAAAACCGAGATACAAACTTACTATCCCGATCGCAGACAATAGAAATCAGTGCTCCATGCAATCTCACCACTTTCTTAATATACAAATCTGCCATTTTCTCCATTCCTTGACCAGTCTTGAATGGTATAAAGTGGGCTGACTTAGTCAAACAGTCCACTATAACCCAAATAGCATCAAATCCCTTTCTAGTATGAGGCAATCCAGACACGAAGTCCATAGTAACGTGCTCCCACTTCCACTGAGGAATCTCCAACTGATGTAAAAGACCCAGGGGTCTCCTATAATCTGCTTTAATCTGCTGGCAGACCAAACATTTTCCAATAAATTCTGCAATATCCTTTTTCATATTCTTCCACCAATAGTGATCCTTCATATCGTGATACATCTTGGTACTGCCTGGATGAATAGTATACCGAGTATAGTGTGCCTCGACCATGATTTCATCTTTCAATTCTGGAAAATCGGGCACACATATTCTGCCTTTATAATGTAAAATATTATCTTCCAACTTAAAATCGGGCCTCTCCTCCATATGATCTTTGATTCTTGTAATCTCGGGGTCTAGTAGCTGGTATTCTCTAATCCTCGGGAGTAATTCGGGTTCTCACGAGAATATACTAACTAATACTGCTTGCTCACAGATAGGCTGAAAGTAAACATCCATATCTTCCAAATATCAAATCCAGAAGTATTCTGCAATTAATCCTCCAGTGAACGCTGCTTTTCTACTTAGAGCATCTGCAACCACATTAGCCTTCCCAGGATGGTACTTCAACCCAAAATCATAATCCTTAATATACTTCATCCATCTCCTCTGTCTCATATTCAAATCACCCTGTGTAAAAAGATACTAAAGGCTTTTATGGTCTGAATGTACTTCAAAAGTGGCTCCGTAAAGGTAATGTCTCCACATTTTCAAAGCAAAGACCACTGCAACAAGTTCCAAGTCATGGGTTGCATACGTTCGTTCATGATCCTTCAACTGTCTAGACTCATAAGCCACCACCTTCCCATGTTGCATGAGAACACAACCAAGTCCAACTCCAGATGCATCAGTGTAAATCACAAAACCATCATCACCAGCAGGTAAGGTCAAAATAGGGGCTGTGGTCAACCTTCTTTTCAACTCCTGAAAACTTTGTTCACAATCCTCATTCCACACAAAAGGAACTCCCTTACAAGTCAATCTCGATAATGGGGCTGCTATTGAGGAAAATCCTTCCACGAATCTACGATAATAACCTGCGAGGCCTAGGAAACTTCGGATCTCCGACACTGTTTTTGGTCTATCCCACTTTACAACTGCTTCAATCTTCGCTGGGTCCACTGCTAAACCTTCTTTAGAGATGATGTGACAAAGAAATCCTATGTGTTCCAACCAAAATTCACATTTACTTGACTTAGCATACAATTGGTGTTCCCTCAATAACTGTAATGAAGTACGAAGATGCTGAGCATGCTCTTCCCGACTCTTTGAATATACAAGTACATCATCAATAAACACCACCACAAACTTATCCAAGTACTGTGCAAAAACCCTATTCATCATAGCCATAAAAGATGTTGGCACATTTGTCAACCCAAACGACATCACCAAAAATTCGTAGTGACCATATCTAGTTCTGAATGCAGTTTTTGGAATATCTTGATCTCGTACCCTCAAATGGTGATATCCAGACCATAGATCAATCTTAGAAAAATACTGCGCACCTTGCAATTGATCAAATAATTCATCGATTCTCGGTGAAGGATACTTGTTCTTGATGGTCACTTGATTCAGTTGCCTATAATCAATACACATTCTCATATAACCATCCTTTTTCTTCACAAATAACACTGGAGCCCCCCAAGGAGAAACACTTGGTCTAATAAAGCCCTTGTTTAATAACTCGTGCAATTCCTCTTTGAGTTCTCTCAACTCTGCTGGGGCCATTCTATAAGGGCTTTTGAGATCTGAGCTGTGGCCGACACAAGCTCAATTGATAAGCCAATCTCACGGATCGGTGGTAATCCGGGAATCTTATCAGGAAAAACATCGAGAAACTTAGATACCACTGGTATCTCCTCCACCGCTTTAGTCCGTTTATCCTCCGTGATAAGCGATATATACCCCTCAGAACCTTTCATCAACAACTTTATAGCCTTAATAATTGAAATCATACGAATAACATCCTTCTTCTTTGATCTTACAACTGCACCTTGTGTCATCATCAACTATAACTTAACTGTCTTCTGTCTCCAACACTTAGTTGTAGGGTGATTATTGCCACAAATACCACAAGACTCCCTCTTTTGCTTATTAAATTGGTATTGTGAAACCAGAGACGAAGTAACTTTCTGCTTAATTTGGCTTGTAGGGGCCATGCGTCCAATCACCTCCTTGGCCCAATATGCCTTATCTGAAAAATGCCTGGTAAGTATTTAGAACTTGTGACTTGGCATGAAGTAGTATATCTGGTCGAAGGCTATCGAGAAATCGTCGAATCCTCTTGCTTTCTAGAGTGATGAAGGTTGGTGCGAAACGAGAGAGACAAATAAACTACAGCTCGTACTCCCGAACAGACGGATTCCCTTGCTTCAATCTATCAAACTCTATTCGCTTCTAAATGCGAACATGCTCCGGTATGTACTTCTTGGGAAACAGATTACGAAAAGTAGTCTAGGCCATATTCTTGGTAATCCCCTATATATTAGCGACTAAACGACCAAAAATACAGAAAGTAACGAACTCCTATAACTTATAAACATTTGCCAAAGTTTGAATACGATTATGAATGCCAAAAACTCCCAATGTTCCCACTTAACGTTTTTAATTCTCATATCGGACCTACGTTCTAGCATCTTTTAGAACTTCTAGAACTTGATTGTCTCTGATACCATTTGTCACGCCCCCAAAACTGGGCCGGATCCTACCCGGTTCTAGGAGTGTGAGAATTGGGGCCAATTTAAAATTTTTTTTTAACATAATCAATACGAGCCCCAATTCTGGGTGGATCGAAGTTCTTCGTGAGGCTATGCTTGGTGATCAAGCAACCATAATCACACGCGGAACTAAAATCCATACTCATCGCAGACGGATATCACATAACAACCATGTAACAAATCTCATTTTATAATAAAATCAAGGTCAAGTGCTTCGAAGCATAACAATTAAAGTTATAATTTCAAAACAAATAAATTTAATAAATAAACTAATGGCCCAAACATGACCTCATTACATAATTTAACATTCCGATCTCTGCACCAACTCTAGGACACCTTAGATGATGTCATCGGTGCCCCACTCAATAACTCCGTCATCTGGCGGGATCCCCTACATCGCTTGACCTCCGGTTCGACACCGGTAACGGGACCTAGACACCAAAAATAGTGGGTCAGATTGACGTAATCTGGCAAGAGGGTAAACTGCAAGCAATGGATTAATCAACTGAATTAAACATAAATATTCGTTATGACCCACAATATATCAGATGCAAACCCCAATGGCATGAATGCACAGAAATGGGTATTCCCGCGAATAAATATATAGAAACGGGTAATCCCGCATACAAATAACAGAAGCGGGTAATCCTGCAGATAATAACAGAATCGGGTATTCCCGCAGATAATAACAGAAACGGATATTCCCGCAGATAATAACAGAAGGCACAGCTGTATACTATAATCCATAGTACACTCTGACCCGATGGGGTACGTCCACCTCCGAAGTGCAGTCGGTCAGATATATATGTATATAAATGTGCATATTTACAAATACATATGTATACAAATGCAGAATGAATCATGATATGATACCTTTAATCCCAATAATCGAACTGCTAACAATTTGAGTACTTAGACTTTTATAATTGAAAATGTATTATAAACGAGTGTTAATTCAAGTTTCCTGAGGGTAAGCACTAACCACCTAACGGTCATAGCTGGTTAAATATACACATGAGAACCAACTCTCTATCACAAGGGAATGTGAGTCCATGATGCCATTATACTACTTTTGGTGCCTATCATGTAGTGCATCCCGAACCTCACATTCCCATTCAACACTTAATCCAATTCTCATGTGAGCATCCAGCTAAGTTTTCTAAAAAGGACATGATTTATCTCATCCAATTAGGTATGCTTAGTATGTTTTACTAATTGGGTAAAAGATGTTTAAATTACAAATCCAAATTTAAATCAAGTTATGATCAAAGGGGGAAAGGAAATAATTAATTCTATAATATCATTGTTGTGTATAAATACACTTAATTGTTTTATATAAAACAAAAGGTACAAATTTCGGACCCTAGCTTGAAATCAAACTCAATTTAGAAATACAAATTAGAATTATAAATACAATCTAATTAAGATTTAATAATTACCAAATACATCTTAGTTAATTGGTAACCAATATAAATAAAAATATTAATCTCAAGTACAAAGTCCCCAACTACTTTTATAAATAATCCTAATAAAATCTTCATCACATCTAATTTAATAATTTATTAATATAACCGCATCTTCATTAACTAACTAAACCATTAACCACTTCATAATATTTTAAACATTTATAATTAATGATCTAGAGTTCTAATTACATATATATATATGTTTTTTTTTAATTGAGCCCAACCCCGGCCCAGCCCAGCAGCTGGCCAGGCCTGCAGCAGCAAGCCCAGCCAGCTAGGCCAGGCCGCCAAGCCAGATCCGACCTGGCTGGCAGCCCAGGCAGCAGCCGCTGCACTGCAGCGCTGCCGTTTTTCTTTTTTTTTTTCTTTTTTTTTAATATCAAAATTAAAAGAACAATCTACATTAATAAACCTTAATCGAAACATTTAATTAAAACCAAGAAGTCAATCTTCATTATAAACATCTAATCAAAACATTAAAACCAATTAAATGAACCATATCTTTAAATATGTTATTCAACAAAACAACTAAAATCACATTAGTTACAGTTATCCACTTGCCTGGATCTTGAAACCAAAGTAGATCTGAAGATCAAAGCTTGGAAGAGTCCACCTTGGTTTCCCCCTTAGAAAGCCTCTAGGGTTTTGGTTGAAGAAGAAAAGAATAGGGTTAGAGAAAGGGGGAGAAACCCTAAGAGTAGAGTTTATATAAGAGAGGGGGTTTTTCTAAATTGCAAGGAAGAGCCCCCTGCTTCCTAGTGGGTTTTAAGAAATTTCAAAAAGAGTCCTCTGGCCCAAAAAGGGTCCATTGACTCAGGCCCAAATGTGTTAAACCGATCTATTTGACCCTCTTAACCCAACTCAAACCCGACAAACCGGTATGACCCAATATAAAAATTCAGGACTTGACACTTTGCTTTGATTTTAGGGTCAAAAAATGGATTTTGGTGACTCTCTCTCTCTCTCTCTCTCTCTCTCTCTCTCTCTCTCTCCACTTCTTTAGAGTAGATTTATATGATTTTCTAATAAAGTCGGCTTTCTTGGATATTTTTTGCTGTTTATATTGGTTTTTATTGTATCTTTTTTGAAGGTTTAGAAAACGAAATTACAAAAATCACTGTTTTTAATCACACTCCAATAAGACAGTACCAGACAAAGTTCGCTCTTATATTAGTGTTGAAAAAAGCTATTGTTCTTTTGAATTCAAACATTGTAGTAGATTATTTTGATGAATTTCCTATTATTTATCTTCATTTAAAGTTGATAAAAAAAATCTTAAGAGAACTTCTCTTTCTCATACTTTCTTTTAGGGTTAATTTATATGGGTTCCATTTTTTGTTTTGTTGGGTTTTTGAATCAAGTTGGCTTGGTTATTATTTCATAAATTGCATTTTATTTATTGTTTTAAGTTAATGTTAATTGCTTGAATTGGTTCATTTCTAAATTGCTTGAATTGGTTCTCTTTCTAATTTTCTTTTTTTTTTTTTTCACTCAAAATGTTCAAATTAGCACGTTTAACTTATTTGTTGTGAAAATGTAGGGAAAACTTATTTTATTAGCATTAAATTTCTAGATATTCAACACAACAATTTTCTGGAGGATGTTTAATATTAAAGATAAGGATCCACTTCTTTATTTGTTGTAGCTTGCAAGATTTACATTTACCTTTTCAAATGGTGGAACACGTGGCCTCTGTAGTTTGTAAGAACAATGTAACCAGTACAGGCAAATTTTATCTTAGGAAGACTAATTCAAGCAAAAATACATATTTTATAACATATATAGGATAGCTGATGACATCAAATGAACTAAATTTTCTTTTGTAACAGTTAGAGCCCAAGAACTTTTTGTATGCCCTACGGACTCTAAAATACATCATATTTTGAAAGGAAAAGTAATTTTCTGTTGTGAAAGTTGTACAAGATTTGAATTAAACCACACGATTTTATTATTTTGTGATAGATTCACTAAATACTTACAAATTATTATAGATATCAGCAATATTTTTAAAAATATTGCATATCTAACTGAATTTATATTTTTTTCTAATGATCTTCCAAAACTTTTAAAGCACTGCAAAATTCTAAATATTAGACGTCAAACAAAATTTTGATTGATCATAAAAAAATTTTTTTTGATCTATAATAATTCATAGTTATTTTAATGTATAATAATTCATAGTTATGTATTATTTAGTTATTCAGAAATTAATTCATTTTCCGCAACAGATTTCAAAAATTTTCCATGAAATTATAATTTTAACAACATGCCTAACATTTTTTAGCACTCCAACACGTCGTTTCATTAGATTACCCCGTCATATCTTGACCGAAGGACTGAATATAGTTTGTCTATTGCATGACCATGCATTCACTTCCACTTTAACCTCCTCTTTAACTATTTATGACTCACTAAAAGGAAGCTTAACAGCCACAGTTATCATGCATTCCTGATCGTTCGAGCACTCAAAAATCTACGGTCATAATCCACTAGAAATAAATGTTGATTCTCTATTTATAAAACCCCACTGATCACACCACCTTCACACCTCTCTCTCCTCTAATGGAAACTACTCTTGGGTCTTCATTGATTTCAGAGAACTTAAGCCCAGTACACGGGGATGTGTTCCCTCAAGGAGATTGTTCTTTAAAGTGGTTCCAGGAAAACTATAACTTGAATCAATTTTTGGATGTAGGGTTGTTTTCCGATTGGAAAATCGACGTGTCACCTTTGAGCTTTGATCCCTTGGAAGCATTGACAAATGGTTGCATGTCGATTTTCAACAAAGGAATCTCCACAAACTCTGTGGAAGAGCAGAGGAAGGGGATCATGGAGCTGTTCAAATGTAGGAATGCTATGAATTATCCTGTGAGAGCTATTACCTGCAATAGGATTGAGCAAGAATATGGCCATGTATTGAGTGTCCGCGGCGCAGAGCCTATGAACTTCATTTTTCTTGATGAAATGTCATTTGTAAGTGGCGGTAATGGTGTTTGTGGCGAGGTTGGTGGGAGAAAAAAAAGCATGCCAAGAATGACTGCAAAAGTTCAAAAGAAACCCAACCAAACCAAAGGGCAATGGATACTGGAAGAAGATATGTATCTGGATATTAATTATGTAATCAATCTTTTTTATTTATTTTTTCTTTTTCTTTTTGTTTTTTTTTTTCGTTATGTATGCTTTTTTTTCAGTATAAAATATTAATTTCGTTGCATTGGTTTTATTGGCTAATTATAAGGAAGTCCTTTCTTATCAGTTGATCTGATGTTAAGTCTTATTTTTCTGTTTTAGTTTTTTTTCTTTCATGTTATTGTTTAAGCTTCTTCGATTTTTTGTTTTCCTTGTCTATTTTTAATTTATTTTTTATGGATACATGTAGATCGTTGCTGCTTTTGGTGAAAGAGTTTGGGCTGAGAAAATGGTCTCGTATAGCCCAGATGTTGAGTGGGAGGATAGGGAAGCAATGTCGCGAACGATGGCACAACCATCTCAGACCAAACATTAAGGTCTTTTTCTGTTTCTTCATCATCATGATCATCATTTTAGTTATCATTATTATAATTAGTGTTGTCATCGTCATCATCATTCTCATCATCTTCTTCTTTTTAGAAAAGAATCGGGATTTTCTTTCATAAAATCAGAGAGGGCCCCACCTACAATGAGACACCTATAAGGTCAAAGAAGGCAATAGGTGGGTTCCACGATATGGTTTTCTAATTACATTTTTTCATGAATAATCAACAAAATAAACATCTTGGCAAGCAATAGGGTTTTCTGCAAATGAGCATGTGGCTGTGTGCTGAAGTTCACACCGCACCTTTGTGGCAAAGGTTAGCTTCTCTTAGAATTCACAATGGCTCATAATCAATTGCCTTTTATGGTTAAGTATGAGTACAAAATGTGCCAAATGTTTAGCTACAATTGGTCTGGCTAGCTTGTCAAGTAGCACTGTAAAAGGGAGGGGTTGGGCTGGAAGGGCAAATGCCCTTGGAGGGCCAATACTACCTAACCTTTTAAAAGGCCCTCATAGGCCAGGGCAAAAAAAAAAAAAAAAAAAAAAAAAAAAAACTGTTAAAAAAAAAGAAGACATAAAAGATGGGACTTTGTATTCAATTTTGAAGAAATTCCTTCTAATTTTGATTTTTTTATTGGGCATTTATAAAAGCTAAAAATGTATAGGTCAAGAGATTTGAATTCATAGCCTATTACTTTTTATAAATGACTAATCTAACCGCTACAACACGCAATACTTATGTGTATTTATTTATCAAAAAGTTTCAAAAACTAATTAATGGAGTGTGGACCTAGCCACATAAGTCATGCTCATGCTTACCACAGATTCTAAATTGAACTCTAATTTCATAGTTAATTAAAAAATTGTAGCTCAATTTTGATATTCATTTAAAATCAAATTTAACTTGAAGGAGAGATTTTAGGGATTTTAGGGAAATTTTTAATTTTAGCCATCTAAATAAAGAAGCCAATCTAAAACGAATCTCCTTTTAAATAGTTCAATCCTCCACGATTTCTAATAAATCAATTTATATTTAGATTTTCTTATCTGAGGGTAGTCATGGATCAAGCTATCCGAGGAAGGCAGTTATTAAATGCATGTCATTTCATTGAACCACAAGCATCCAAACCATTCGAGATAAGAGCACGTATATATAAAAAAAAAGGCCTTTGTAATAATCTTAACTTGGGCTAGGCTTGGGCTCAATATGCTTCAGGAGGGTTTGGCTCGTTCTAGCTAGTTATGGCCAAATTCAAGCTTTGGGCCGGGCTTTGTCCATAAGCGCAGAAGTCGAGTCAGGCATAGACATTCCTTAGCCTGACCTAGCCTGGCCCATAACACCTCTATTATCTAATATCGTGGGTAAGCAAATCTTATCTAAGACTATATTAATGAGTCTACCATTTGAACCTTGCATCCCTTATTTCATGTAATATTAATCTCCCTTCAGTTATCTAATTCAAATTAGCGAGAGTGAGTGAAACATGAGGATTCTCGCAACTATATTTTTAATGACTTCTGCTATACAATCATGTCATCTCTTTCCTTTCTTAAAATTTTTGCTTTTTTTTGTATTGTTTAGTGTTTTAATTTTTTTATTGTAGTTTTATTTTATTATTTTTCTTTTTTGATGGGTTCTTTAACTTTCGTGGCAATAGATTTTCATGGATTTATGTTTTTGTTTTATTTTTTAGCATCAATTTTTGTTGTTTAGGCATTGGGTTTTGGGTTTATTTGTTTCTTTTAAATTATTTTTATTATTGGATTGTCTATGAATCTTTGTTTTCATGTTGTATTTTTGTGGTATTTTATTAGATTTTATTTTTTTATTATGAGCTTATGTTTTTTATCTCAAAAGAATGTTAATTTAAAGTAAAATACTTAGTTCATTTCAAACAAGTTAAAGTCATTTCATTTTGGAATTTACTTATTATTTAAATTATTATATGTTTTAATTTTAGTTTTAATTTTGCCACCTTAATATAATTTATACTAAATATTATTTAATATATTTATTATTTTAATATTATACTTATATATTGCCCTAGGCATGTTTTGCTAGTATATGTTATATGCATATGCCAAATTAACTAGATGTATAATTATTCCATAGGAATATACTCTTTTGCTTTTGCTAATTAGGTATCCCAAAAGTCTTTGACCCAATACATCTAATTCCCAGCCCGCTAAACCCCATATAAATGCACATCGAGCAAATCTAAAATAGGTTTTGAACATAAGAGGTGGGGTGCAAACTCATGCTATTATGCTACTCCACCAACTCCTAGGGGGGTATGATAAGAATATACTTAACTTTTTAATGAAAATTAGTTTCTTAATGTTAAGAAAGAAACTTTTAACTGGGCCCACCTATGATGCATCTAACCTTTACATGCACCTGTAGTAATTGAAATCCACTTCAACCTAACACCCATCAAAGTAACAAGAACATTTACATATAGAGAACAAATAAATTACTTTATCCAAGGGTCAAAACTCTATGCTCCTAGGTCAAAGGCTAGGAAAATTTGGTTGGAGCAATTTTTGTTCTACACGTATTCTACATGCAGCCTGACCCCCCCATGATTATCATTTATCCATGTGGGCCCTATAAAAAGTTTTATATTAAAAATCTCTCTCTCTCTCTCTCTCTCTCTCTCTCTCTCTTCAGAATGCAAGATGCATGATAGAGAGAAAAATCAAATTGTAGCCTAGATTGGATTAAAAAAAAAAAGAAAAAGAGCATCAAATTACATTCTAACACTCTTAGAGTCTAGAACCAATGAGTGTAATGGTTTAAACTTTTTTTTTTTTGTTCCTTTTCTCAATTCTAGCATTCTTCTCAGTGTCTAAGTGGATGTGTCGGGGTTTTTCCACTAGTTATTTTTGTTATCCATCTCCCCCTTAAAAAGTGTACATACCAATCTTGACTTTTATATTCATCGCATACAGGGCAACTTTTTTATCCAAGAATGCATTGTTTCTTCTAATCATCTTATTCTCATGTACTTTTATTAGTCCCGAGACAAAATTACTTTCATGTACTTTCTTCCAACGTATGAATACATGTTTTTATCCTACAATGGCACTTTTTTACCCATAGAAGGATACATGGAGTGAGGAAGAGGACATGATTCTGATTCAAGCCCACAAAGACATTGGAAACAAGTGGGCAGAAATTGCAAAGCACCTCCCAGGGAAAACTAAAAATTCCATAAAAAGCCATTGGAATGCAACCAAGAGAAGACAGCTTTCGCGCCGCTGGTGCCGAACCTCCAAAAATTGAAATCCAAGCTCACTGCTTCAAGATTAAATCAAGAGCGTAACTCTTCTACTAATAGAGAATGTAAATGATGCATACAAAAATCCAAACCTACCAGCTGTCATGGCAAACAACATACAGAACAAGCTTGAGAGCTCAAATTCATACTGTGAGGACTGACTGGTCCCAGAATTTGATGTTGGAGATGTTCTAAATTTTCCTCTGGACACCATCATGTTGCCGGAGCGATGCGGTTACATTGGGTATCTGTTTGATGAGATGATGATCATGCCTCCTTCTAGTACTGAAGGAGAAGGTTCCATGGAGATGGACATGTCATTGGATGCAGCTTCAGGTTTCATGCCAAGTGAGAATGTAAAAAGGAAGATGGACTTGGTGGAGATGATTACCCAGGGCAACAGCATGATTTGAACATACCTTTTGAGTTCTCAGCCCTTTTATAAGGTAAAAATTAAAGGGGTGATTATAGATGCTAGGTTATAGAGACATCTTGAAAGAAACTTAGATATCCGAATAAAGGGACAAAAATGAAAGATTTATTTTGCTTTTGTGACATCCTCAGAGTGATGGCACTTGTTTTCTTTGATTTTTGGAGTGTTGAATGACCACCAAAAGTGTTTAATTTGGCCATAGAATTGACTTAAAACTTTGATAATCATCGTGTTTTGGTTACAGACTATTTTTGTACAAATCCGAAAAAGGTGTTTATACAAGCAAAAATAGAGCTAAAATTGTGTCATTTTGAACCTATAATTTTCAAGGAGCAGAATGAAGTTTAAAAAGACTTGTTTACAACTTTCGAGATGGCCCAAGATCCCTCTCAAGTGAGAAAATCAAAGGAAAAGACTTCATCATCGTGGCCCTTGCATTTATCTTCTCTATGTGAGATGCATATTTCTTTTCTTTCTCTGAATTGTTTCTCACCTTAAGTTAGTGAGAAGGAGAAGAAAGAGTAGACTTCTGACGCTTGAAGTGCCTTGGGAGCCTTGCGAATGCTTGGAACTATAATTGTAACTTGTTGAGATTGATTGGAACATGCTTTTTGGTCATCTGAAAGCAGGACTTTGGTTAATGACCCTGTGCCTTGGGGGTCACTGACCTAAAGTTGACATGGTTGTTGACTTTGGGCAAATAACATCCAATTAACCTGAGATTTTCTAGAGCTCTTTCTGAATATAATTTGAGCTTCTTCTAAGAGTTTCAACTGATTTGATATTCATGAGGTGTCACTTTATACAATGACCCTAAGGAGCTTTAGTAGATAGCCAACTGAACTAAGTTTAGGTTCAATTGATGTCCAAATGTTCTGGAACTTTGAAGAATAGTCTTTGAATGTATTTGAAGGCATTCCCCTGAGTTTCAGCTTGTTTTTATATGTAAAAGTATCAATTTCCATAGCGACCCCTAAAGAGCTGGAAGATAGTCATTAAAGCTTGGTTTGAGCTAAATGAAGTCCAAATGTTTTGAAAGTTTGAAGCATCATTCTGAAGCATGTTTTGGAGTTGCTATGTGATTTTTAGCCTCTTTGGTAACCTAGAAGCTTGAGTGTGTTCAATGATTTCTAGACTTTGAGCTAATGAACTTTGAATTTGAAGTTTAGTGAGTCAAGTGAACAAATGAAGTTCACTAATTCTAAAATTTAAATTGCTGCACTCTGAACTCATCTGAAGTCTTTCGAGTAAATTGCATCAGCTCTAAACATCCGTATGCAGTACTTGACTTGGCATTTCATAATTGCATGATTTACGTACCCTTAGTTTGGAATTTGCTTGTAATCTCTTTACTATAATATTTGTAATTTTTATGGGTCAACTATGATTATATGAAAAAGAAATAGTAACAATAATGAAGAAGAAAGGAATCCTAATCCATTTTATACAAGTGAGCAAAAAGGTCCAACCAATAGGGCGGTCAACCCTTTAGTTCATCGAAAAGTATTCCAATGTCAGTTCAGGGGTTCAATCTTGTCAATATCAGGTGAAGCCCGTCACTATCGGGTATAGCCCATTAATAAATATTGGATGCTAAGTAATATCAGGCAGAGCCCATCAATAAATGTCGGATGTTAAGCAATCCGTCAATTACAGAGATCACCCGTTCAATATCACCTTGCTGTAGTCGTCAAGAGACTTTAAGATGCATAAGTATATTTATAAACAAAACTCAAAAGAGCTTAGACTCAAATCCTAAATTAAAGTGAAAGGGGGAGACTTCCTGTGAACACACATAGAATTAATAAATGAGGAGTTACTATCGAATCATAATTTGAACATATACAATACGAGTAATCCTTTGGTAACCAAGTACCCACAATATCAAGCCTTTATACAGTTTGAGTCCAAATGCAAGGGTGCAATCTATAGATATGTACATCGAGTGCACCTCACAAGAACATGTGAAAATGCAACCTAAAGAATAAGGAATGTATAACAAATAGCTCCTAGTTAATCCGTTACGATTCACGTATGCGACATCTCTTACTTAAATCAAGATTGAAGTGAGTTTGAAGTATTTAAAATTAAATATCCAAGATGCATAGACCAAACCCTCATTTCAACAAAGTGCAAGGTAGATATATTGTACACCAATCTAGTGATTTGTAAGAGGAACATACGCCCAAATACACCTCTTATATAATGATTTAAGGTGAGTTTATTGAAATCCAGGTCAAATGGGGGGTCCCACAATTAAAATGGGGCTGTAATATGCACATAGGATAACTATGGGTTCCAAAGAACCCATTGATCATCACTACATTGGCCCACAGACCAAAAACTACCTTTGAGGCAAAACCTTAATTCGATTGATCAGGTAAGGACCCAATTTGTTGGACTATAGTTCTATCCTT
The DNA here is from genome assembly GCA_037013555.1 of Sextonia rubra. Taxonomy (NCBI): domain Eukaryota; kingdom Viridiplantae; phylum Streptophyta; class Magnoliopsida; order Laurales; family Lauraceae; genus Sextonia; species Sextonia rubra. The sequence goes on along the minus strand of JASUAD010000007.1, from coordinate 6,246,473 downwards.
GATTGGTTCCAGCTCCGTTCGATTAGGTAGTGGTCTAATCGATCAGGCCTATGATCAATTCGATAAAGAGTCCCTGTTTCATCCATTTTTGGAAATCCAATTCCCTATATTCAATCCCCATTGTTCTTGCATTAAAATAGAGCCTTGGCCTCTCCATTCCACACATAAATCCACATCCAATCACCTCATCCATCCATTCATTGAAGATCACACCTAAATCTATCATGTATAACCATTTTCAATTTTTAAAAGGGCAAACCACATAAATGGAAGCATTAATGCTAAAATCAATAATAGAACATGCATTTCATTATAAAAGAATGTATATTACTTTGCCTTGATGAAATTGGGGGAAAATGGTTTTGTTATAGCTCACCAAATAAACCCAATCGGAGCTCCACTCTTGCACAAACCAAACCCCACACAAATCAAACCTACAAATAGAAGAGGTAGACTCTAATGAACACTCTAATGCCACTTTTAAGCTCAAAACCAAACTAATTTAGTTGTAGGAAAGAGAAGACCTTACCAAGGGTTAGGGAAATTGAGTGAATCCATAAGGGAGGTGTCTTTGGGAAGCTTAGAGCTTGAGGGAGAAGATGGGGAGGCTTTGGAGACGGCGAGGATGGCCTAATTCCTTCATAAGTAAGGTGGAGAGGTTGAGAGAGAAGAGGAGAAAGGAAGAAAGAGGAGAAAAAATGACAGAAAGAAGAAGCAGGAAGAAGGAGAATAAGATGGGTGGGGGTGATGGTCGGTGGATGGAAGAGCCCAAATCCCTGATGGAGGCTGCTGGGAGTCGAGGGAGTGAGAGGAAACGAAACACAGAAAGGAGAGAAATGAGGGAGGAAAGAAAGAAAAGTGGAAAGAAGAAAGAGAGAGAAAGATAAGGGGGAGAGAGAGAAAGAGAGGGTGAGTTGTCGCCTAGGAGGGGGAAGGGGGAGGGAATGAGTGGAGAGGGAGTGAAATGGGTTGGGTTTTTGGGAGATTTACAAAAGTACTACTCATTTAATAACTTGTCAAAAAAATATTTTTTTGGCCAAACTTGCAAACCAATACTGGATTGGGACACTGCAAGCCCCAACGCACATGAAGTAAAATTAGTTTTCCAATAAGCCCACTTTTGGCATATTTTGAAATAGTTAGAATTTTGACATTATCTAATGGGTTTTTGGGTATTTAAATAAAAAGGCCTATTTGTTGGAAATTACGCTATTTGGTGGCCAACATGAGTTTGATTTGTGGCGAGATGAGTCCCATGCCTGTAAGATCATATAGTGATTATTGTGATGGAGCACGGATTTGATCACACAATAGAGAGAAAAATCACACACACAGAAGATGCACACAAGGGATTTACGTAGTTCGGCTTGAACCTACATCCACGGGAGAAGACGAGAAAATATTACTATGAGGAATGGATTACAATAAGGAGATTAGTCTCACTCTCTCAACCCCAAACCCACTTACACCCAAGCCTCTCAGATTTGGTCGTCTTTCTCTGCCTCTGCTGGAGCAATGGAAGTCTCCATTTATAGACTCCATCAGCTGATGGATGTCTCCAACTTTGGCTGCTCAAGGAGTCTTGCAGGATGGCTAACTAGGGCGGCTGGAAAGGGCGGCTACAGGGTGGCGTTGCAGACCTGCACTTACGGCTGCAGTTCTGCCATGGCTCCATTGAGCCACACAACTGACAAATTTCCACCTTGGCGAAATCGGAGCCAAACCACACAAAATTCTTCTCACCATCTTCACATGCCCATTTGGGTACTCAGGTACTTCTTACGCCAATCAAGTCCAAGCAATGCTTGAACTTAGTTGTTGGAATAGGCTTAGTCATCATGTCTGCTGAGTTCTCTGCTGTAGGGATCTTCTCTACTACAATAGCACCTTGAGAAATTACATCCCGAATGAAGTGTGCCCTGACATCAATATGTTTGGTTCTTTCATGATACATCGGATTGTTTGTTAGATCAATAGCACTTTGGCTATCACAAAACACAGTAGTTAACTATTGTTGCAATCCCATATCACCAACCAAACCCCTCAGCCAAATAGCTTCCTTCACTGCTTCTGTAGCTGCCATATATTCTGCTTCAGTCGTAGACAAGGCAACGGTAGATTGCAATGTTGCTTTCCAGCTGATAACACCGTTAGAAAGAGTAAAGGCATAACCTGTCAAGGATCTTCTTTTGTCTAAATCTCCAACAAAATTTGAATCAACATACCCAATAACACTGCCAGAAGTGTTACCATTTTTGTCATATACTATCCCAACATCTGTAGTACCTTTAAGATAGCGGAGTATCCATTTCACAGCCTGCCAATGAACCTTCCCAGGTTTATCCATGTATCTGCTTACTACACTAACTGCGTGTGAAATGTCTGGCCTTGTACAGACCATAGCATACATGATACTCCCAACTGCACTGGCATAAGGAACACGTGACATGTGCTCCACCTCCTCCTTAGTTTATGGTGATAAGGCAGCAGAAAGTTTAAAATGAGCTGCAAGTGGAGTATTCACAGGTTTTGACCTTTGCATGCCAAAGCGTTCTAGTACCTTTTCAATGTACCCCTTTTGTGACAAAGACAATTTGCCTGCTTTTTGGTCCTTATGAATCTCCATTCCAAGTATTTTCTTTGCAGCGCCCAAATCTTTCATCTCAAATTCATCACTGAGTTGAGCCTTCAACCTGTTGATCTCAGACATGTCCTTAGAGGCAATTAACATGTTATCAACATATAATAGCAAATAAATAAAAGAACCATTTAAGAGCTTTTTGTGATAAACACAGTTATCATACTCACTCCTAGAATAGCCATTTTCTACCATAAAAGTATCGAAACGCTTGTACCACTGTCTAGGAGACTGCTTTAGTCCATACAAAGATTTCTTTAGTAAGCAAACATGGTCCTCCTTACCTTGGATTTCAAACCCCTCTGGTTGATGCATATAAATCTGTTCCTCTAACTCACCATGTAGAAAAGCAGTCTTGACATCAAGCTGCACAAGCTCTAAATCCAATAGAGCAACCATAGCAAGTAGCACCCGGATGGAGCTATGTTTCACCACAGGAGAGAACACTTCATTAAAGTCAATACCCTCCTTCTGAGTATAGCCTTTTGCAACCAGTCGTGCTTTGAACTTAGCATCTTCCACCCTTGGAGTTCCTTCCTTTTTCTTGAAGACCCATTTGCAACCAACAATCTTCTGGCCCTTCGGCAGTTTTACTAGCTCCCAAGTATGATTTTTATGAAGAGATTCAATCTCTTCACTCATGGCGATAGTCCATTTTGCTGATTCTTTACTGGTGATGGCTTCATGATACGTAACCGGCTTAGCCTCTATACTTTTAGCTGTGTTAAGAGCGTAAGCAACAAGGTCATCATATCTTTGAGGTGGCTTAATTTGCCTCCTCCCTCTGTCCCTAGTAAGCATGTAATCTTGAGGAATTGCACTCTCCTTATTTGAGCCTTGCACCTCATCTTGCTGAGCTGGGACATCTTGCAATCTTTCTTGCACGTTTTCTGAAGCTTTCACCTCAAGCTCCACCTGTTTACTGACACCGTGGTCTGTTTCGGTATCAAGACACTCCTTCTTTGGATTCAACATTGTAGACTCATCAAAGGTCACATCTCTGCTGATAATGCATTTTGGTGATTTTTTATCTAAGCACCACAGCCTATATCCTTTCACCCCATGTGCATATCCTAGAAATATGCACTTTTTTGCCCTTGGTTCAAGCTTACCATCATTCACATGAGCATAAGCAGGACAACCAAATATTCTCAAATTTGAATAATCAGCAGGAGAACCAGACCATACCTCTTCAGGAGTTTTACACTCGATAGCCGTTGATGGAGACCTATTGATCAGGTAACAAGTTGTATTAACAGCTTCTGCCCAGAACTTCTTAGATAACCCGGCATTGGAGAGCATACACCGGGTCCTTTCCAACAGAGTTCTGTTCATTCGTTCTGCAATCCCATTTTGCTGTGGTGTGTTCTTAACTGTGCGGTGTCTCACAATTCCTTCATTCTTGCAGAACTCATTAAAAGCACCTCCATAGAATTCGAAGCCATTGTCAGTTCTCAAGCGCTTGATCTGTTTACCTGTTTGCTTCTCGATCATAGCCTTCCATTGCTTGAACTGTGCAAAGACTTCATCTTTGTGCTTTAAGATATACAACCAGACCTTTCGAGAATAATCATCAATAAAGGTCAACATATATCTGCCACCACCAAGAGATGGAACACGAGAGGGTCCCCAAAGGTCAGAATTGATATAATCCAAAGTACCTTTGGTACAATGAATTGCTATACTAAACTTGACTCTGCATTGTTTTCCGAATACACAATGCTCACAAAAGTCCAGCTTTCCCAATTTCTGGCCACACAGTAAACCTTGTTTACTTAGCTCTTTCATACCCCTCTCACTCATATGCCCAAGCTGCATATGCCACAGTTTGGCAGTGTCCAAATCTGAATTTGATGATGACACAGCAGCTGCACCCGTGATCGTGCTACCTTGAAAAAAATAGAGACCATTCTGCTTCTGTCCCTTCATCACCACAAGAACGCCCTTGGAAATTCCCATGACTCCACCTCCAGCTTTGTAATTACAGCCATTGGAGTCAAGAGTTCCCAAGGAAATTAGGTTTTTCTTCAATTCTGGTACGTGCTTGACATCGGACAAGGTTCTCATAATACCATCATACATTTTAATTCGGATTGAGCCTATCCCAATCACCTTACAGGTCATATTATTGCCCATAAGAACTTTACCACCATCCATAGATTGATAAGTGGTAAACCAATCTCTATTGGGACACATATGATAGGAACAACCCGAATCAAGGATCTACGCATCATCTGAGCTACTAACAGTGACAGAGAGAACATCTCCATTATCTGAATTATCTTCTGCAACACCAGCTACATTTTCAGAATTAGAAAGTTTCTCCTTTCCTTTGCATTCTGGACAGTTCTTTCTAAAGTGCCCTTCCTTGTGACAATGGAAGCACTTTATCTTTCTAGATCTTGATTTTGATCTAGAATGACCTTTTCTGTTCAGACCTTTCTTCTCTGTTCTTCCACACACTACCAGACCCTCGCCCAAACTATCACCATGGTTTTCAGACACAACCTTTTTTTTCAACTCCCTAGAGTTTAAGGCTGCCTCTATATCATCTCTAGATAGAGTCTCCCTACCACATATTATGGTATCTACAAAGTGATCATACGAGGGAGGTAAAGAACAGAGCAGCATGATTGCTTGATCTTCATCATTGATTTTAACATCTATGTTTTGAAGGTCCATTATAATTTTACTAAATGCATCAAGGTATTTGGAGATAGACGTACCTTCATGCATTTGCAGAGTGAACAACCGTTTCATTAGATACAAACGGTTTGTCAATGACTTGGTCATGTACAGATTTTCTAATTTCTGCCACAACTCAGTAACAATTTTCTCCTGAACGACTTTCCGCAATACTTCATCGCTCAAGCATAGAAAATTGCTCCATATGTTTTCTCCATCATATCTTCTTTTTCTGGATCTGAAATAGTCCCGGGAAGGCCATTCTTTCCCTTCAGTGCCTTTTGTAGTCCCTTCTGAACCAACAGTGCATGCATCTTGATACGCCACAAATTGAAGTCATTTCTGCCATTGAATTTCTCAATTTCAAATTTTGCATCCATTCTTGCAAAATTCCTGCACTACACTGTAGATCTCGTCACCACGAGCACGCTAGAAAAAAACGGATCTAAAATCCGATCCCAGATGGCTCCAATATCGCAGAAATAAATTTCTACGGTCCGATCAGTCAAACCTTCATATTGACTAGCAAACAGCCAATCATCTTCTTTACTGCGTAGATCTGCTCGAAACGAGTCCGCAGGTGCAAACGGATTTCCGATCGGATGCCGGATGATCAAGATATTGCAGAAATAATTTCTAGCCGTTGATCTGGTCAAACTAGTTTGACCATACTGCGGGTGTCACGCTGATGCAGGTGTTGGGCTTGGCTTGGCTGCTGCTCCACTCGGATCGGATTGACCCAAACCTGACCTGGCATAACCCAAAATAGGCGTGAGGGAGCACCAAATATTGTGGTGCTTTGGTGCACTAGGACTTAATGTCCTTTTCTTACACCTCAAATGAGTAACAGGTGGCTTCCCCTCTTCTGGCTTCACGCTCCCCACTTTTCCCCCTTTTTTTTTTATTACCTTTGTTCCAGAGGCTTCCTTTCTGGAGACTTCTTCCTTTCCTGCAACAGTTCCTGCAACAAAACAAGCGAGAGAGAGAGGACTGTCTCCACAGTGGAGCCTGGTGTCGACGGTAATGGATAGACCGGCAAAAAAACAGAGAGGGCGATGGCGGTTTTCTTCTTAGGCGGCGGCAGCGGCAGCGATGATCTGCTGTAACCAAGATCTCCTTTTTTTTTTCTTTTCTTCTTCCCTTCCGGTTGATCGTGGCCCACTTGAGATCTAAGGGACCTCAACAAATCCAAGCCGGATTCTTCTCTCAGATCTGAGATCAAATCCTCTGTTTTCCGTGTCAGAGAATCTGTGAACAGAGATGGCCCACCTCCGATCAGCTCGTGGATCTCCGTAGATCGTCACAGGTATACAGTCCAACCTTGCTCTGATACCAGTTTGTTGTGATGGAGCACGGATTTGATCACACAATAGAGAGAAAAATTACACACACAGAAGATGTACACAAGGGATTTACGTAGTTCGGCTTGAGTCTACATCCACGGGAGAAGACGGGAAAATATCACTATGAGGAATGGATTACAATAAGGAGATTAGTCTCACTCTCTCAACCCCAAACCCACTTACACCCAAGCCTCTCAGATTTGGTCGTCTTTCTCTGCCTCTGCTGGAGCAATGGAAGTCTCCATTTATAGGCTCCATCAGCTGATGGATGTCTGCAACTTTGGCTGCTCAAGGAGTCTTGCAGGATGGCTAACTAGGGCGGCTACAGGGTGGCGTTGCAGACCTGCAATTACGGCTGCAGTTCTGCCATGGCTCCATTGAGCCACACAACTGACAGTGATCAACTATGTTTTGCTCAGTAAGGTATGCTCTCTTCATATGATGTTGGTTGCTAATCTATTGCTCTCATGTGGTTGAAGTGTTTATATGGAGGAGCCCCTAAAGGCCCCCAGCTCAAAAATTTAGCTCAAGGAACAGAAATTGTGGTTGCTCACCAGGACATGTGAATGATATCCTCGCGAGGAAAAGAGTAAGTCTCCACCAAGTTTCACACCTCGTTCTAGATGAGGCCGACCGCACGCTGGACATGTATTTTGAGCCTCAGATCCGGTAGATTGTGAAAGAGATACCCACCCGCCGCCAAACCCTCATGTATATTGCTATATGGTCGAAGGACGTTCGTAAAATTGCTGCTGATTTATTGGTTAATCCAGTTCAGGTTAACATTGGCAACATTTATGAACTTGTTGCAAACGAGTCTATCACTCAGGTGAATAAATTAGCCTCCCTCAATTTCTCCATAGTCTCAAAAGTTTGTTTATTTTGAAGATAATTAACGAAGGTAGCTCCTTTTGATTTCGTCTCCTGCAGTATGTTGAAGTGATGACATCTATGGAGAAGCACAGATGGTTGGAGCAGATCTTGCGTTCTCAAGAACCGGGTTCGAAAATTATAGTTTTTTGTTCAACTCAGAAGACTTGTGACCACTTAGCTCGCAACTTATATCTCCAGTTTGGAGCTGCTTCCATTCACGGAGACAAATCTCAGACTGAGAGGGACATTGTTTTGAATGAGTTCCATGCCGGGAAGCCTCCCATACTCGTTGCTACTGATGTTGCAGCTAGAGGGCTGGACATTAACTGTGGATTTTCCATTGGTAGCATTTTGTAGATTAGAATAAGCATGCCTTGTGGACACGCTTTTTTTTTTTTTTCTATGTTGGGAATCTTGCACTGAAATTTATTGTCCCGTTGATTATGACCGAACTTTTGATATGGGTGACACTGATCTTTTGTTCCGTTAATCTTCATTATTGACACAACCCTGCAGTGGATGGACACTCATAATAACTCTCCATTGAACAATTGGAGTAATCCAATTGGTTCTCCCATTGAATCACAGGCCATTTGGGTCAACTACTTTGTCTCAGTGGGGCCTACCATTCATAGCTTTCGATAGGGGTGCCAATTATCATTTGTTCAGTTAATTTTCATTCTCCCCAGTCCTGCTGTAGATGGACACCCAAAAAAACTGTCCGTTGAATAATTAGAGTTATCTAATTGGTGCTCCCACTGAATCACAGGCCACTTGGGTCAACTATTTTGTCTCAGTGGGGTCTACCATTCAGTAAGCCATCGACCACTGATGGAACCCACCATATGCTTTACAAGGAAATTAATCCCTCCTGCAGTGAACAATCCTACCAAGCCAGTTTACTAATAAGGACTGTTTCTTTATTAGAATTTTTGATAATAATTTGCCCTGTTGGGATTTTCCAAGACAGGGAATGACAACTTTTTCCCTAGCATTTGTATATACCATGTTTCTTCACAGACATTTTAAAATTCCAACCACCTAAATGATCTCAAATAGCCTTTGATATTTCAGCAATATTTCTATCCTCTTGCTTTTTGGTGGAATTTTTATATTATTAAGCATAAGGGAGTATTCAGGAATTCCACTATGCTTAAGAACTTTACTCCAAATAGGAATTCCAATAAAGAAAATGGCCTGAGATTGCTTCTATATTTAATACTCAACTATTCATTTTCAAGAATGAGATGTGGTTGCGTTTATATGTGGGAAGTTCTTGGCAGCTACATTGGATGGATCCACTAGAATCTGCTGTGTTGATTGATTATTCAAAAGTGAGAAATGCTTGTGCAGTCAGCAGTTAGCTGGCTTGTGGTGGCGGCTCCAAACTCACGTCAGTCTCAGTCTGAGCCTATAGTGAATAATCTACCCAGGTCTCCTGCGAAGCGAAGGTAGTACGAGGTTTTGATTCCCTTTGGGATGAGGAACATAAAAATTAAGTTTCTCTAGAAACCAGTGACATAGGAAAGCTTTGGTGGTCTAATGAGTTAACCTGGGAAGGTATAATTGGATTGAATTACCATTTAGAATCTGGGTTTCTGCTTTGCAATGTTGCTGTTGGTTGCTGTTTGATTCTAGCTGACCATGTTGGCTTTCTTTCAGCTTTTCTTTGCGATTATGTTATTCCCGCCATCTTACGCTAGTCCTGACCTTGTGCAGGGTGGTTGTCAACTATGACTTCCCCACGGGAGTTGAGGATTATGTTCACAGGATTGGAAGGATTGGAAGGGCCAGAGCCACAGGGTTGGCGTATACCTTTTTTGGTGACCAGGATGCAAAGCATGCATTGAATCTTGTCGAGGTTCTAGACGGGGCAAGCCAGCAACTTCCTTCGTAGTTGCGTGAAATGGTTGGACGTGGTGATGGAATGGCCAGGACCCTTCGATGGGGTTCTCGGCCTTCTGGCTCTAGTGGCCATCCAATCTTATGGTGGTGGCCCAGAAGATTCAGACAATGGTGGTAGCAGCACATGGGGCATTCTCTCTTCAGGCTGGTCAGCGAAAGCTCACATTGGCCTTGGACATGATGGCCCTGAGGCCTGTAAGCGAAGTCACGTTGATAATTAACCCAGGCTGGTTGATCAACAAAAACGTTGATAACCAAGGCCCAGTCAGTAGATGTGGAATCGGGGCCCACAGTAGGAACCGATGCCGCTTTTCCCCGTCAAGACAAGGAATGTTTCCTACAGATGAAGGTGGCGCATGGTAGTCTGCTGGCGCTTATGTTTCCAGGACATGACTAATTGTGGTAATGCCACCGATTAAAACATCGGCCCATACCAGTTCATATTGGCCGATATGAACCGGTTTCGGCCTGTACCGTGATGATATTTTGATTGGATATGGGTATCAATATTGTCACAATCAAAATCGCTAATATATCAGTTAAATATCGGCTGTTATGATTGATATTTTCAAAGTATTGGTCGTATCGATTGTAACACCTAATATGACCAAAATAAAAAAAAAAAAAAGAGGATGAGAGGATGCATTTGCATAAGATGGGAAATACAACAACCACATGCAGTTTTAAAGAAACAAAGGAAAAATAAAAATAAATCATACAGTTACAGGATGGAGAGTTGCAAAACTCATACCTCAAATCCCTGAGGAGGTTGAAACCTGACCTGGTTGTTGCAGTGCCACCCCAACTGTAGTCTATTTCTTCTTCTTCCTCCTCTCTCCTCCCCTTTTTTCTCTTCTTTCTTTGTCTTCCTCTTTTCCTCTTTCTTTTCCCTTTCTGTGCTGTCTGTCTCTGCTGTCTGGCGGTATGAGCTAAGGCTTAGGGTGTGATGCATTGATAGAAAAGAGGGCTTTTCCCTCTCACCATTAATTCCCACATGAGGTGAGTCATCCACACTTATGGCCCAGGTTTTTAAAACTCTAATATACATCAATGCATCCTCTTAAATGGTTTAACAATAAATATTAGAATTTAAAAATCAAAACAATTAAATGCCCTCTCTTATTGTCTAAAGTGTTTAATTCCCCTTTTTAATTTTCCAAGTCAAAGTACATGCCCCTTTTAAATGGTCCCTCAACAAACATTAATTCATAAGAGTTGGCCCAATGTACATTGATCACTATTAAACATCAAAATAAAATGTTCAAAAATCAATTAAGCATCCAAATGTTTTATTTTATTAGTCAACCTCTAATAGGGTATACTAATGGAAAAGTCTAATCCACTAAAAATAAATTTCCACTAAAAAAATACCCATCTTTTGAATATAAAAAGTGAATATTGTTACAAATAAACTAAAAGTGATAATTTCTTTGCCAAAAGAAAAAAAAACTAAAGAATAATAATTATTTTAATTGATTGGATTTGGGATTTAAACTGGGGCCTACTTGATGGATTTATAACTTAGAAGGATGAGACATTAAAACATAAGATAGTCAACAGTTTCAGGCAAAACAGCAATACAGGATGCTTTGCCTTAGAGGGACCGATATTTTACTTTATAATGTGCACTAATGAAAAAAGATATTATTTTCCAACATTTTATATTATTCTGGTTTTTTTGGATATTTTTTAAAATTTTTTAAAGTAAAATAAAAATTTATACCACGATGACCACAAACAACAACCAATATCCATATCGTATTAGTTTTTTTGACTGGGACCGATTCTACAATTTTAAACCATGTAATGCCACATTGTCTTCAACAATTAGCATTTTGTATGGTGGAAAAAAGTTTATATTTATATTCTGCCTGGGGGTAGGTAGGCCGGTGTACATAACTTGGATAAGGACACAGCTACTACCACACACGAAGGGGGAAAAAACGTCCTTGCATGCATTTTGAATACGTTTATGAAGGATGGGGGCATTAAAAATACCTCTCAGTTTTTGGGTAAAGTTGTTTGTCGTCTTGTTGTTTAAAGTAGTTTGTCTTCTTGTTGTTTTGTTTTGCTTTTTCAGAGAAAAATCTCTTGTTACAAAATTGCAGTAGGTAGTTTAAGTTGCTCAGTCAAAGTAATTTGGTTTGCCTGATGTTTTTGCTCCCTGGTAAATGATATAAAGCAGCTAATGTTATAGTCTCTACTACAAACAGGTTCCTGTGGTTGTGTTCCCCTGTTGCATAAGGATTGATCATTTCTGGGCCCCATGAAGGTTTGAAATCGTTTGTGCGGAACACATGCTCATTGGGCCCACTATTTATGAATCTAAGCAATTCGTGTCTTATAAACATACTAGTAACAACGCCCATGCTAAGTCCAGGTCCAAAAGCAAAGAAGATATTGAAATTTTTATAGATATTATTAGAAATAGAATAAATTTTAAAAAAATTACTAAAAAAATCTATATATTTGAAAACGAAATTGCCATTAGTTGTAAGGTATTGATCGGAAGAAGTGATGCCTTCTTTGGATAGTTGCACTTTTATGCCTAACTTTTTTTACGTAAGTCTTTTCATTAGGTTCATGGTTGAAGTGGATAATGATAACACAGTTCGGTTTTTAAAAATATATTCACATTATAAGAGATTGATGAAGATCCAAACTCAATTACAAAACTAATAGAGAATTGCACAAAAACTCAGATTATATAAGGAAAAAAATAATTTGATGCCAAATATAGAAGCACAATCACCTATCGATGGCCCACATATTGGTAGCCCATGTGTTTGAGAAGTTGCATTATTAATAAAAGGGTAAGTATGAACATGGGCAACACATGGCCAAATAAAAGAAGAAGAAGAAAAAAAATAGAAAGCAACAAAAAAAAACAAACTAAATGACGCCAATCTTCAAAAGAAAAATGAAGGAAAATGGTCCTCTTCCAATGGTCATCAAGTTTCTACAATTGTACCCTTTGCCCTAGTAACCTACAGCTCCCAAAAAAATGTAAAAGAATACTCAATGGGTTGCTAGGCATCAATATATTAGAAGTTATATAGATAGAAATTATGGTTATTAGGGGAGAGATGTTAGGAAGAAATTATAATTATTAGGGAAAGACTTCGGGAAGAAATTATGATTATTAGGGGAGATATTTTAGGAAGAGATAATAGAAAGGTATTAAGTGATTGATGGAAGAGATTTAAGCGGAGGATGACGATATAGGAAATGTGACAAAGTACTAGACATTATGGATAAAGGTTGAATTCTACGTTAACTATGAATTGACTATAAAAAATAAAATATAAAAAAATAATAACATAGTACAAAGAAAAAAAGCAAAATAAAAACAAGAAAAAAATCTATGACAGAGTGCAAAATAAAATAAAAATTTACCTCTTGGTGAATAAAATCTCCGACTTCTTTATCTCTGTCTCATTGCCACTTTTCAAGAATAAAAAAGAACTCATTCTCTTGTAGCTCAAAATCAAGACTTCTAAGAAAACAAACCACAAATATTACACAGATTACTAATTTTTTTAATAATAGAAATTAAATTCGTATCCTAAAATAAGAAAACATCAATAAAACCATAGTGAACTTGCATTTTATTTTATTGGGATCCATAGTAGGGTGATCAACCACTTAATGATGATGGAAAAAGAGAGAGAGAGATACATGAACTTATTATCAATTAACTCAATAGTCTTTATCAAAAAGATTAATGCTACTACATTTACCAAAAAAAAAAAAAAAAAGCCTCTATTGTGATGTTTGGGCAATCAGAAACTAAGACTCATGATCGCACACAAGATGCATGTTACACCATACCATCTCCATCCTCAACATGGTTTCTTCTCCCCTCCCCCTGCTTTACTTTTGTGTGAGTATTAAACCTTAACACATCAGTTTTAAGCGACATATGTACTAGATGAGAAGAAAAGCCCCCTAAGGCGGTGCTAGTTAGACCACCATCCACTGATGGATCAATACAATAGGCAAGAAAGAGAACTCATTCCTTGAGAAGGGGGAAAGCTCTTTTAAGAACTCAAAGACCAGACCCTCTACTCTACGACTTTTTCCAAGACCCACGTGGGTGGGTATAGCGCCTTCCTTCTTCTAGTTCGAGAGTTGCAGGAGCAAAAAAAGGGGCTTCTGCTAGCATTAGTAGTTGTAATTGGCACTCGTTCCATTCCTGCTTTCTCGAGCATCGATGGAGCAAGGAGTTCATTGTCCCTCTCCTTTGTGTGACCCGGCGAAGATGGAGGCTAGCGATGGCAAGGGTGACAATGGGACTAGCGAAACTTAACGGAGTAGCGACAGCATTCTTCTCAAGTAATGGTGACGGCGCAGCAACGGATCTAGCAACACCAAGTTGTCAAGTCTTCTCCGATTTCTGTGGCTAAATCTCAAAAGATGTGGGTTCTGCAACGAAGAGCCTTTGCTCCTCTTGATTCTTGGCCTTTACTTCAGATTGGTTGTGGCCCACTTACCAAGCTGTTGGATGCAATTGATGATAATGGAATCGAACGTTTCCCTCCGTATGATCAAATCCCCAATAAATTCCCGTTCTTTTTAATGCCCCCAATTCTAATCTCTTCATATTTGGTTGATTTTATTTTATTTCTTGCATTGGTAGCGAAATCGGCCCAAATGAGAAGTGTCTTTCCCTAATTTGACGCATTGGTTTCATGCCGTTGGTTGAGAAGGATACGAAGAAGCAGAAGAGCTCCGAAGGAAACAGTGGCATCTGCACCATGGCCATGGCAAAGCTTGGTGGAGAATCTACAGCTTGCTCATCAAGAACTCTCTATTATCATTGATCTTATCAAAACGGTAATGGGTTGAGGAATCTGAGGTGGGGCTTTGGTGGGGTTGTGGAGTGGAGGGAGGAGTGATGAAGACAGTGTATCTTCCTGTTTTGTTTATAACTGGAGGTGGGGGTGTGGTAGGTTCTTTTAATGTGGTTGAAGCTGCCATGGGAGAAAGAATATCAACACTCGGCTCTTCTTCTTCAGATCCGCTGGTAGAAGAAAATTGAAAGATACGACTATTTTTGATATACGACTTCTAATATGGATAAGCATTTGAAAGATACATTGGATATGTGAAAAAAAAAAGATTAGTAGGATATGTGATAAAAACTAGGTCGAAAAAGATAGAAGGTTGTTTTTAACGTAGATATATTTGGGATGCTGAGGTTGCACTTTAGAAAAAAAGAAAAATAGGGGGTTGCTGATGTAACACCCTCCAGAAGCCTCATTTCTTAGAGCTTTAATATATATAATGGATTGACTTCATTCACAATTACATAAAATAGTACATGAGGACCCTAATGGAACAACGGCCAAATCTGGCCTAATGACCATCATTTTGACTACTGGCGATGCCATATGGAGAACTCGATGAGATCTTATTTAAAATGGGTGACTTCAACTCACACTTGATGGTCAACCTGGTATAACCTGCATTTAATATGGGTCAACTTGTTTAACCTGATCCAACTTGTATAATCTTGGCTTAAACTGAATCAATTTTAAATATTGAGTCTTATTTGAGTCAAACAGCAGGCCAAAAAATGCCCAACACAAGATCAACTCATTTCATATAATAGACTACTCTATATGCTAAAATATTGAACCATCAAACTGTTTGAATTGGTTTAGATATCTTGGCCGACTCTATCCCAATCCATTTAAATAGGTTAGGTGGTTTGAATGGGTGGACCCTAATTTAAATGTAGGCTAGATTTTTTTTTCCATTGATCGACTAGTATATAACGTGGGCCAGATTATGTGTGTCAAACATAGGTTGGGTCAGATCTTGCACCATTATTTGAGGATGATTTCTAATTCATGATATGGATGGGGTAGGGGTATTTGGGCGCTTGAGGAGTTTCGATTTATCTTTTTTCATTTTTTTTTTTTGGATGACCCAGGATATCCCTTGGTAACTCTACCTTCAGACCTTTGGCCTTCGGCTCTTAGATTACCAAATTCTTACAAAGAAGGATTATTCCCTAGGACACATGGTTGCACATATAGTACTTGGGTAAAGCAACGGATGAGAGGCAAATTCAAGACCTTCTAGAGTAAACCCGAGGGTCAAACCAATTAAGCCACCCTTGAGGCACAAGTTGGATTTATCTCAGGGTGGCCCGTTGGACAAATTTGAAAGGGATG
Organism: Sextonia rubra; assembly: GCA_037013555.1. Classification (NCBI taxonomy): domain Eukaryota; kingdom Viridiplantae; phylum Streptophyta; class Magnoliopsida; order Laurales; family Lauraceae; genus Sextonia; species Sextonia rubra. The sequence continues at coordinate 6,230,847 of JASUAD010000007.1, read as the reverse complement.
GGAGTTAAATTTTGTTACAAGTGTAGGATTGATTTCTTGAATGACGATAGTGTAGGATAACACTAGGCGACAACTTGTTGAGCCCATTGTGCAGATAATTCAAGTGGGAGCATCCTTCTAAAACGGTCCTCAACTTTACAATTTGTGAATTTGGGCTTGTTTGCATTATTTCCGTGTTATTTTCGATTCTGTGTCGAGAATGGATTGTGTTGAGATAAAGTTGTTTTGAGAGATGCGGTAGAAAACTTATTAAGCGTCATTATATTAGATTGTTCTATGGACAATAGGTGTGGAGAATTTGTTTGGTAACTTTATATTAGATTTACTCTAAAAAATAAAATGTAAAATCAAAAGAAATATGTATAACACTGTTGTAATTGTAAATCTATTAAATATTCATATAGTTTGTGTAAAGATGTTTAATCAAGAAGATAAAAGAAAAATATATAATTTTCTAAAAAAAGAACTAAGTTTCAATTTTGGTAGAAAATCTGAATTGACAAAAAAATAATAAGATAAAATAAAATATCCTGCGCTGTTGATCACCTATTGCCTATTGGTCTCTTATTTCAAAATATATACACATCTGAACGTCTTCAGTGGCCTCTTTAAAATCATGATAACTTGGTGACCCATCCAAGAACAGAAAATTTTATTATTAGAAATTAATCAATCTAATAAAAACTAAACAATGAACCCGTTCTCTTTATTTTTTTTTTTATCTTCTACAACATTTTTGCTTCTTTATCCATATAGAACTCGATTCAATAATTAGAATCTCAAAATTGTGAATATAATCTTGTTTAACATTACTAGACCATGTCAAGAGTAGTAAAAAAAAAAAAAAAAAAAACCCCTCCTGTCCCGTGTAACCCTTATCCTAAAACTAATCTCAAAGTCCGACTAATAACCCCTCCACAATTGGCATTGACATGAATGACACTTTTCTTGGGCACCTATGGAGCCCATTAGGCAAATCATTTGTGGTGCAGGTCCTAGGATTAAAAAGCCCGTGGGCATGTTTCTTAATTAGTAGAGATGGCGATGGGTCGGGTTTAAATGGAGATTCGCTTTGACCAGCTCCTATTAGGGGGCGAGTTTGGCAGCAAATTGGTAGTATTCGAGTCGAGCATGTTTTTTATGCATTAATTTGGGTTGAGATTGGGGTGATTTTGAATTTTTGGATGCATCAAACCTACCTACCCCTCATATAATTACTTCATTTGAGTGCATTTTATCATATAATAGCTCAGTAATGCAAATGTCCTCAATGAGGACATATTTTCTTCTAAATGTCAAGGTTTCAAATCTTCATCATGCTTGAGATTTTTGGATGCTTTGTTTTTAGTGTAGGAAGTCTAAATTTTAGGATATGAAAAGTCAAAAGCGACATATAATTTTCAGAATTCCAACTTTCTCGAAATTTTTAGATGCTCAAGTGGAGAGTAGGGCATGTTCTTTTATGAGAATTTGTGACGAGAATTTAATATGTTGGGAATTCAACAGCATGATGTGTGGCTTATCACCTACATTTGCAAATCCCATATTTCTTTGTCAGAATTCTAAATTTGGGGCACTTAAAAACTCTAACATGATATTTGAAATTCTTGGATTTCAATCTCTTTGCTTTTTGTTGAAATTTTTGAATGCGCACTCTACTAAAGAAAATGATTTAGGAATTCTACATGGGGCATAGTTTTTAGGGAATTTATAAATTCTACAATTAGGAATTGTTAAAATTTAGATAAATAAATAGGTTCATTGGGTGGAGGATTTGGAAACAAGCGTGTTTCTTGGGTGGAGGTTGGAACTTTGAGAATTCAAAGTTAAATGAGACAAGTTGTCCATTGGCGTTTTAGGATGTGACATTCTTTTGGTACTTGAAGAGTCTCATTTAACCTTGAATTCTTAAAATTTAAATGTCCACATAGGAAACCTTTTTGTTTGTAAAGAAATGATCTTGAATGGTCCATAGCACCTTTATGAGCTTTCTTCCCTCATATGCTAACTTTGTTTTTGAGTCCCAACCCAAGTTTTATTTTTGCAAGTGCAGTTGTTTTTTTTTTTTAGAGAATTATTTCTTTTGCTATTTGTGGTCTATTTGGAAGGAAAGAAATGAAAGAGTATTCAAGGGTGTTTTCTCATTTTGACAGAAGTTGATCGAATTAATCACTTTAAGGATAGCGAAGTGGGCCTTGATTAAGAAAAAATTCTCTAATTTCAGCCTTTAAGATATTATTGTTAATTGGGAAGCTTGTATGAGTTGTGGTCCTTTTAAGGTAAAAAGAATTCATGCCTTGGTCTTCCCCTCCATTTGGAGTGGTTAAGTTCAATGTTGATAGTGCGGTAAGACGTAAGTTGAGTTTAGCGGGCATTGGGAGTGTTATTCGTAATAGCAAGGGTGAGGCTCTTTCTATGTTCTTCAAGCACGTGGGTATTTGTAATTCTAATAAAGTGGAAGTTCTAACCATTTCAAAAGCTCTTTATTGTTTCTTGAGGTATTTTGTTGGTGACGTTATTATTGAAAGTGATTACTATAATGCTATTTCTTGGGTTTCTAAGCGGAAGGCGATCCTATGAAAATTTCAATTTCTTTTTAAGGAGATTTGGTTTCTTTCCTCTTCTATTAACTTTGTTTTTGTCATGAGGTTAGGTCGGCCAACTTTATGCCTGATGCTTTAGTTAAGCAGGGTTTAAGAGGCATTTTCCTTGGGAGGGTTTTATCATGTAATTGTGTTAAGGTTGTAGGTATAAGTCTCTTATACTTTTATCGTAGTGCTCTCTTTATGTATTTTCTTTTTTTTTTTTTAAGGGGGGGGGGGGGGGGGGGGCACTATTTGAACTAAAAAAAGAGCTCACTATATTGACCGCTTTTTTTTTTAATTGTAAAATTGCTCAAATGCTCCCTCTCCCTTTTCCTCTTTCTCTCTTTTTCCCCCCTCTCTCTCCCTTTCCCCACCTCCCCTTCTAGGAGACGATCGCTGGCTCCGATGGAGGGGGACAGTCCCCTCCCTCTCCCTCTTTCTTTTAAGGCAGAGGGAGAGGGTGGGAGGGAAAGAGAAAACAGGGAGGGGATGAGGAGAGGAAAAAAACAAAGGGGAAAGAGAGGAAGAAGAAGAGGAAGAGGAAGAGAAGGGAAGAGGGAGGAGAGGGATAGGAAGAAAAAAGAAGAGGGAGAGGAAGGGACTGTCCCACTTCGCTTTTATTAGTAATCGTCGCAGAGAAGGAAAAGTAGGGAAGGAGAGAGAGAGAGAGAGGAAAAGGAGAGAAGAGGAAGAGAGGGCATTTGGATAATTTTATAATTTTTTTTTAATAAATAAATAAGTGTAATAAACTCTTTTTTGAGTTGAAATAACCCAATAAAGGTTTTGTTACTGATTAAAGTAAAAAGAAAAAAAATACTAAATGTCCCAGATTTACCACAGGCACGAATTGCGGGAATTGATTTGCGGCTGGTCGTCCGACACGTCTATCAAATGATGAAAGGAGAGATGTGATAAAGGACACTACAAGTCCAGTCCACAAAATGCCTCGTCAAAGTTTGTTGTGCGTCATCATTCCCCATCAAAGTTGATGACTCAACAACTTTGATGACGCTATGTCTTGAATTTTCTATTTGTGGACTGGACTTGTGGTCTCCTTATAAAAATGCTGATTAGGACTCTGTGTGAATGCAATTGTGGAATGGTGCCAATCGAGGCCTTTTTTGTTTTCAATAGCGATACTGTGACAGTTGGGCAAATCCCTCAAAACGTCTCTGTCAAATTCTAAGCCGGAAGAGCAGTGATGTGAATGTTCCGCGGCACAGCAAGTATACGTCTGAAAGCTATCTTGTCAGGAATCATTCATCACCCTTCTTTCTTTTGGATTACAAACTAAAAATTTCTTGCCATTCTTTTCTAATGTGTATTTTTAATTTTATGTGTGGTGGGGTAGCGCCCATTTTACACTGAGCAGGCTATTTGATCAGCAGCATAAAATTGTTGTCGCATGACCTGGAAATTAATTTGTTGAGAGATTTAAGGATCTATTAGCTGGGGTAATATTTTGCATAAGATTTTTCCAACATTATGGGTGCAACACATTTGCTTACATTATGACCATACAAGGCTCATTCCTTTGGCCTCTAACAAAGTTACCAGCGCTTGATTTCCTTAAAAATAAAAAGATTTAAATTTTACTTTTGGTAGAAAATATGAATTGACAAAAAAAAATAAAATAAAATAGAATAAAATATTCAATACTACTGTTCACCTATTGCCTATTGGTCTCTTATGTCAAAAGATATACACATCTGAATGTCTTCAATGCCCTTTTAAAAATCATGCATGATAACTTGGTGAACCATCGAAGAAAAGAAAATTTAATTCTTAGAAATTAATCATCAATCTAACAAAAACAAATAGAACCCAAATAGTGTACCTATTATCGTTAAACAAGCACTTGTTATCTTTAAACAATGAACCCAGTTATCTTTAAACAATGGACCCGTTCTAGTTATTTTTATTTTTTTTACAACAAATTTTCTTCCTTCTCAATGTAGACCTCAATTCAATAATTAAGATCTCAAAATTGTGAATATAATCTCGTTTTAGATAATTGGGCCGTGCCAAGACTAGTTAAAAAAACACTCTCCTGCCCCGTGTAAATCTTAACCTAAAACTAATCTCAAAGTCCAAAATAAAAACCTCTATACAGTTGGTATTGAAATGATGGACCGGAGAAGAAGAGGTCTAGGAAAAAAATTAGAAAAGGAATGGAAAGAAACAAGTCATACTTGGGTCGCCTTAGTCGACATGAGTCGTGGCCATGACCGCCCACTGGAGAGAGAGAGAGAAGAAAAAGATACAGAGAGAGAGAGAGAGAGAGAGAGAGAGAGAGAGAGAGAGAGAAGAAAAAGATAAAGAGAGAGACAATTGGAGTGAGAGAGAAGCAAAAGATAGAGAGAGAGAGAGATAGAGAGTCATCCGAATAAATTTGAGATGGTGGAATAAATTCAGCAACGTCGTCACTTCTATGAATATGACCACAGTTCAGACCAACTTGTCTCCTCTTTTTTGGCCTCTTCAGATCTTCTATTTGCATATCTTGATACCCTTAAATCGATTCTGGGCCCGCTGGGGCTTCACCTTCGTATCTCTCGTCGTTTTTTAATGTTATCCTCATCTTTCTCGCAAAAAATTAAAAAACGAAGTTACCTCTCTCTTTCGTTTCCTTCAATTTCTCCATCTATCTTATATATACTCAAGTCATATTACATCGTTCCACACTTCCCCCACTTTCTTCCTCCCACGTAGCTTCCTCTGCTCTCTCAAAGTACCAAAACCAGCCCATTCATCTCATCTCTCATTTACAGGATGACAAACTCTTCAGCCATAGCTTCCTTCTTCACCACCATGATTTTGATTTCAACACCTCTTGAGGCCACAAGGCCTTGGAAAGCAGAGAGCTCATATTCTCAGTCTCTGAAAGGTATTTTCCCACCTCCCGCACACAACCCATGCTCTTACAGCTCCACAAGGGGTGGTCCATGCCCCATTGGACGTAGCTCCATCCGTAACGTCTCAGAAGCCACGCCCCATATTAGCGCTGGAGAACCGAGTTCAGCGATGCCCCCAATCAGTGTCGAAGAGCCGAGCTCAGCCACGCCTCCTATTAGCGCCAGCGAGCCGAGTTCAGGCACGCCCCCTATCAACGCCGGCGAGCAGGGTTCAGCCAAGCCCCATATAAGCTCCGGCGAGCCGACTTCAGCCACGCTTCCTATCAGCGCCAGCGAGCCGAGTTCCCCATGAACAGAGTCTTCGAGGACAACCATCAAAAGCCTGGGATCGGATCGAACGGCAGTCTGTCAGTGTCTCAAAATGTAAGGTAGTGATTGAAGGTCATTTTTAGTTGATACGTGTTTGAATGGGAATGTGGAGAACATTCTAACATCCATTGGATTCATGTTCTATTAGGCTTTACTGGATATTCAATCGATGATATAAATATAAGGTCATTTTATCTGTGTAAGCCTCTTTTTTTATTTTAATTTTAATCTTTCAAGTATGATGGAATTATTAGATATCATGATATACTCAAAAAATGAAGCATGTAATTCTGAAAGGAAGTATGATGGAATAGATGCCATAGGGTAGAGATATTCAGGCGTCGCCTTTAGTCGGCGAACAATCGGAAGCTGGTATGCCAACCTAGGCACCGTCTCTAGAAATTATGGTCTATGTTTTTTTTCTTCTACTTTTTCTCCACATTTAAAAGGGTTTCTAAACATTCTCAGGTGGCTGGGATTGATTTTTCTTTTTAATCATTTTTTTTATTAAATTCAAGAGGGTTTCAATTTTCAAAGCAATGAGAAGGTAGATGAACCCACATTGTTTGGGTCTAAAACAGATAGGATTGTTGGTTCTTTTTTTTAAAACAAAAAAAAACAATTTTTGCTTTTTTTTCGAGAGAGAGATGCTAAAAGGGATTCTCGAGCACTTTCTGAGGTGACCAAATGGGGTCTGTGGCCCCCCATCTAACTACTTTTTATATTTTTTAATAAATAATTACATATCAGAATTGTATGGTATAATGATTAAATTTGTTATTTAAAATAAAAAACAAGATATCATGGATTAATGATATGAATCTCACAACTAAAATGCTTTTAGCTTTTGACTATGGCTTAATATAAGAGTCAATTGGGAATAGCTGGTCAGATATAACCCGTACAAGGTTTACGTGCTTAATTGTTTGACATTGTCGTTATCTACTATGCTGGAAGAAGGGTGCTGTCGGCTGACTTGACATAGAGATTGTTCAAAATTCCATTTTTCTCCCTTTTTCTCGTCTGAAACAATTTTTTTGATCTCCCTTCTTAACAAATTAATCGAAGAGAGAGGATGAAAACTCTACCATGTAAAAAAAAAAAAAGGGCGGTCTAGTGCACGAGGCTCCCGCATAGCGGGTTTTGGAGAGGACAAGATGTACGCAACCTTACCTTCATTTTGAAAAGGCTGTTTCTGTGACTACTTAACTACTAAAAATGTGAACCACTAGAATGCAGATCCCTCTCTTTTATACAATGAGCAGAGGGTAATGACAACCCTAAACCTAGCTCTTTGTCAATCCTACCTATAATTGTGAACTATAGTCCTGGTAGGTTGAATTTGAATCATTCGTCTCTTTTCCTAGGCTGAAGCCTGCCCAAAATTACATTTTGGCTTCAAAACTCATGCCCAAGCCTAGCTTCAAAACTCGTGCCTAAGCCCACGCCCAAGAATAGCATCTCTTTCTCTCTCTCTCTCTCTCTCTCTCTCTCTCTCTCTCTCTCTCTCTCTGTCTCTCTACATTGGGCTCTTGTTTAGTAGTGATACTATGATATGGGAATTTAGGAAGGGGGTGTTAGTGATATGATGGTGCCAACATCACGCAATCATGAGTGTATTGATGCAAAGCATGACTCATTAATTATTTTATTTTATTTTAATTATTATTATTTACTTAGCTAAGATGGCTGTAATCCATAAAAAAAATCTAACCATGGGAGAAAAGTCGACTCATGCATAAAGAATGCCTTCTCAAGTGGAAAACTAACCAGTGTGTAGCTGGGCGAGAAATGGGGTACCCAAGCAAGTAGAAAGTCCTTAATCTCATTTCTTCCCTAGAGCCTTAATAGTGTTTTTTTTATTCCCACTGCACATTGACACCTACATTTAAGCTTCATTAGTTGCATTAAACACTTCTAATTGAGAGCTCAAACATGAATTTCCAAGACGTTCAAAAGTAAACAAATTTTTATTAGAATGCAAAAACAATGAGAGTTTTAAATAACCTCTTTATATCAATATAAGTAAATGATCAACCACTTTAAGTAAAAACCATGATTAATAATGTCTAAAATCAATATTAGTTATGACTAAACAACCCTTGAATTCAACATATGGTGATATTATTATTATTATTATTTTTATATGTATTGGCGTTGAAATGGCCCACAGTGATGTCTTCTTAACGTGGAACTTATTACTGTTCCATAAGGTCAATTGAGACAATGTTTTCAATTTGAGATCCTCTAAGAAATTGCAACCTCACATGCACTGCGTGCTGGCATGCATGGGCTATCCAAGGGTGATGTGGGGGATTGGGAGTGCTGTCCAAGGGTAATGTGGTGGTTCAAGACTAGTCTACTCACGGTTACCCTTGTAGGCCCCACTGTAGAGCCTTACAAATTTCTTGTGAGTTCTGACAACAGAAGATGGGTTCAAGAGGTTTTACAAGTAATAAGGTCTATTTCAAATGTAGCCCTTCCATCACCTTCGAAACATTTTCCAAAAGGCCCATTTCACTTTCCAAGCGCTTGCATGGGAAGACCTAAGTACAATCACACGGGTGCGGCCACACCCGTAACACCATCATACGCTTTTATATTTTATATAAAAACTTCGCACCCGTAACACCATCATACGCTTTTATATTTTATATAAAAACTTCTGAATTTACTACTAAAAATCCAATAAAATTGTCGGCCTACCTTTAAAATCCACATAAAAATTTTCAATTTGCCCTCCAATCCAAACTATCTATTAAGATCCGCACCCCTCAAACAAAAATCCTAAGTCTGGCGCTATGCTTGATCCCTTTTTCCCTATGGGAGGTCCACAGTCCACCTATGATAAATCAAAAACTCCAAACACACACGCACCCATTAAATTGCATGAGTACATACAAACAACTATCTACTATTCATTGTAAATTGCTTATTTCCCCTGTCAACCAATTTAGTTCTCATCCGGTTCACATTACTCTCCATCAAAATTAATTTAAAAAAAAGTCCGAAAAGATACGTATATATTTACCTTTAAGTCCTTAAAATTGAGAGCTAAAATTATTTGATTACAGTGACATTTTGGTCACGACAATCCATGATCATTAGATTTATTCATCCCTTTACCCTCCTTGTACGGTAGCAACTAGTCGAGTCCAGTTGAACTTGGTTATATTCATTGATCATGTTCTAAAAAAGTCTACCCGAGTCCAAACAAAGGTTAACACCCAATTTGAATTGCCATGTTAGGTTTGGGACAGGTTGTTATGATTGATTGCAATTAGTCAGGTTTGCTAGTCAAATGCCAATGTGCTGAACCCTAAATAGACCTATTTATTAATTGGGTTGGAAATGTTTAACTCGAACTAAACATAAAAATAGAGGGTTCTAACTGTACCTCACCAGATAATCCAGAATTTGGATTTAGAATGGCATTTGTGGAAAATCAATAATCAATGTGTTATAAGATGTATATCATAGGAGGATGCCTACATTGGGACCCACATTAGATAAGGTTAGCATTTAGGGTTGGAATCCTGCCATATTAGGTTACTTGGGGAGGAAGCAATCTTATTCTATAAACAAGACCCTCCTTCTCTTTTATTATGTACACATCTCTCAATAAGAAGAAGAACTCTTTCATTCCTCTCTTTTTAGTTCTTTTATTTCTTAACAACTTATTGGCATGAAGGCTCTCCTTCCTCTTTCTTCTTTTAGTTGAGGCAAATAAAAAAAAAAAAACTCACGCCAGCCACCGCTAACGCACAACAGCAGCTGCCAGTGCAAGACTCGTTGCATTGCACCCCAGGGCTGATGCAAGCAGATTTTTTTTTAGCCATCAAATTTCATATCATGATATCTTGGTAGTTCGGAGTCCAATCGATGATCCATTTGAACCTACAGAAAGCTCGCGAGCAGATCTACATGTTGGAGTTGAAAGGAGGAAAATCCAATGGTGAAATACTTTTTGTTCTTTATGATCTTTCTTAGTTTAATAATTATTCGTATGCTTTTATCTTTATTTCTTTCTAGATCTACATATAATTAGAATATTATTTGGAGATAAATGGTTTATGTTTCTTATTAAAGGAAGATTAAGATAGGATCAATGGATCATGAATAAAACTAGAAGTTCAATATTAACTTGGACCTCAGTTCCTATGTTAACATAAGAACCAGAAATTCTTTCTTATCAAGACAAGAAGAACCGTGCGTTATTCAAATTTGAAGCCAAAAGTTCTTATATTCACAATATGAATATGAAGATTCATAAATTTGATTATCAGAAGATGGTCATATTACCAGCTGCTCAGAACTAATGGCTAACCCTAAGATTTCAAGATTACAAAACAGTATTTAAGTACAACCCTGCTCTTTTCAACATTATTTTCCAATTAAGATTATGTGACGAAGAATTATGGAAGAGCAGATTTTGGAGAAAACATTGTCCACTTTTTATGCATTGAATGCAATCTATAGCAGTAGTATCATGAACGACGTTTCTTTAGATACTTATAACTCATTTCTTGTCTCCTTATTGCTGAGAAAAATAGTAAAGTCTTAATAAAAAAATCACAATTCCAGACAAACTGGATCTATGGTAATGCCTAAAGCAAGTGCCAATGTCAGTTCAAACAAAGTCAGAGGAAGGGGGTATGGAGACATCATCCCTCCAGTAGAGGTGGAGGAAACAACTCCTTCAGACGAGGAAGTTTTTGGGGTCCCACCCCACCCCCATAAAAAAAAAAAAAAGAAATTCAAAAATCACTAGAAGTAGTTTGATCCTCAAGAAAAGCACAATCAAAATCAGAATTTACTGAATAAATCCACCCACAGTTCTAATGACCCTTGCCATAACTGTGGAAAGAATCGGCATTGGTCACGCAATTGTCATGCACCAAAGGAAGTAGTGGAACAATTTAAAGCATACAAAACTTCTATTCATTCCGCAAAGTCAAATGGAAGACTGCGGTTGAAATACAGTTCTACAAAATGATAATTTTCAATTGGATATTACAAACTTGGAGACTCGAGACTTCTTTGAAGATGAGAATGGCCAACGTATGAGTAATAAGGCGTTCCATGTTGAGTTAGGAACCCCCCTTGGCATGGTTTAGAAGACCAAATAATGTTTTTATTTTCTGTAAAATTTCTATTTAGTTAACTTTAGAAGGATGTTTTAAGATATTTATTTTTCATGGATGTTTTTCTTTAATAATGAATGATTTGATTATTTTTAGTTTATTAGTTTGATGGAAATTTCATGGATATTTAAATTTCATCATGTAATTTCTTAGTTACATTTCTTTATATTGTTGTTTACAGTATATATCATGGAAATGGGAATACTCATTATCTTGTAAATAGTGCCACAATATACATCATTTTGAAAAACCAGAAGTTTTTTTTCAGAATTTGTAGTTAATCCACACAAGGTATTTATCATAGCTAGACTTGTGCAAATCATTGAAGGCTTTGGAAGAGCCCATATGACATTATCTAATCGTACACATTCATTTATTAAAAATGCATCGTTCTTAAGCAGTTTACAAAGAAACTTACTTAGTTTCAAAACATCAGAATAAATGGATACCACATTGAGACTACAGGTCATGGTAACAAGGAAATGTTATTTATTGTTACTAGTATAGGTAGTCAGAAGCAAATATTAGAAACATTAAGTACACTCTCCTCATGGTTATATTATACAACAATATCTATCATCGAATCACATCCAATTATGAACAAACAATATCATTAAGCCCAAAGCTTAGTAATACTACGACTTTATTGCTTTGTCATAATAGGTTAGGTCACCTTACGATAACCATTTAAAGAAAATAGTTGATAATTCTTTTAGGCATTCCTTAGAGAACTACTAATTGACCATACTTAATGGGTACCTATCTATCCCAATTTATAAGGAAAACTAATCACCTGACCTTTTTTTGCTAAGATTGCAACATAATCTCTATCGTGTCTACAAAGAATACAAGGTGACATTTGTGGACCCATAAATCTTCCTAGTGGACCTTTTAGATATTTTATAGTTTTGATTAATGCCTCCACCTGTTGGTTAGATATTTGCTTCTTTCATCTAGTAACATAGATTTTGTCCATCTATTGACTTAAATCATTAAACTTAGAGTCCACTTCATTGATTATCCTATTAAGTTTATAAGACTTGATAATGCAGGTGAATTTATATCAGAGGATTTTGATGACTACTATTCATCTCTAGGAATTGTAGTCGAACATTTTGTCCCCCATGTCCACATCTAGAATGGCTTAGTTGAATTTATAATTAAACATATTCAACTCATTTTTAGGATTATACTAATGTAGTTTAAATTACTAGTTAATGCTTAGGGATGTGATGTGTTATATGCATTAATGTTAATTGGTCTTCAACCCACAACCAATCATCAATACACTCCTACACAACTTATATAAAGAAATCAACCAAATATCCTTCATTTGTGCAAGTTTGGTTGTACAGTGCTAGTCCCTATATCACCCCCTTACAGTATTAAGATAGGACCGCATTGTAGGTTGAAAATCTATATAGGTCATGCTCTCCTTCTATTATTTCATTTTTAGAACCAATAACAAAAGATGTTTTCATTGCTTGTTTTGTTGGTCGTCAATTCGATGAGATAAAATTTCAGCCATTAAAGGAAAATAAGATAGTTTTTGATAGTTCTTGAAAAATGTATTGTTCCTATAGAATAACACGTTCTTAAAGAATGGCATGAATTAACATGGATACTCTCACTTTGTCTCATCTGAACCCACATACTTTATAATGTAAAAATGAAGTATATAGAATTCTGCACTTACAATAAATTATAAATAGATTACCTGATGCATTCAACGATGCAGCAAAGATAACTAAATTACATGTGCTAGCTATGAGTGCACCTTCTAAGATTAATGTTCTTGTAGGACAAAGCTAGAAAATGGCAATAAAAGAATCTATAATACTCCAGAAGCGCGGCAAACCTATAGATTTAAAGGATACAGCTTCGTAGAAAAGGAGAAATGTACAATCATCATCATGTCCTCCCAAAGAGCCATGCAATACTCATGAAGAAACATATAATGCTCCTGAAGGGGTTATGGTAAAATATGCTCTCTCTACTATAATAGAAGATCCTATGAGACTATGAAAACCCTAAAAAAGGCATTTGTATTGGATAATGAAGAGATCTCTATACTTTATAATTATTCAAGAGAGACATGGGATCGATAGAAAAGAAATTATCATTAATGATGTATTTGCATATGCAGTAACTACACATATATCAAGGGAAAATGAGGATAATGATTGGAATACAGAACCACATACTATAAATGAATGTCGACAAAGGAAAGATTAGCTAAAATGAAAAAGTTCCATTAAAGTAGAGTTAGAGATTCTCGATAAATGCGGTGTATTTGGACCTATAGTACAAACCTCAATATATGTTAATCATGTAGGTTACAAGTGAGCCTTTGTAAGGAAAATGAATGAAATGAATGAAAGTACTTGATACAAGGCAAGATTTTTGGTATAAAGTTTCATGCACAAACTTGGGATTGATTATGAGGAAACATACTCCCCCATCATGGATACAACAATATTCAGATTTATGATAAATTTAACAATATTTGAAAGTTTAAATATGAGACTCATGAATGTTGTAATCACTTACTTAAATTGGGACTTAGACATAGAAATTTATATGAAAATCTTGAAAGGACTTACTTTATCTAATCCAAAGTTTAAGAGTACGTACTCAATATATATAAAAAGATCATTGTATAACCTAAAGCAATCAAAAGAATGTTGTACAATCGCCTTTGTAAATACTTGTCTAAGGAAAGGTATGAAAATAATTTCATTTGCCCTTGTATCTTCATAAGTAAATCCTTAAAAGGATCCCTTGCATCTTCATAAGTAAATCCTTAAAAGGATTTGCAATAATGATAGTTTATGTCGATGATATAAATTTAATTGGGACTCCAAAATAGGTTGAAAAACAGATAATTATTTGAAAAGAGAGTTTAAGATGAAAGACTTTGAAAAAACATTATTCTGTCTCGACTTGCAGATCAAAAAAAGTGCTAATGGAATATTATTCCATCAGTCTAAATATACCAAAAAAGTTTTGAAACGTTTTGTTATAGACAAAATACATCCTCTAAGTACCTCCACGGTTGTCCGATCTTTGGATATAAACAAAGATTTATATTACCCCATTGAAGACAATGAAAAGGTATTAGGTCCGAAATACCATACCTGAGTATTATTTGTGCTTTAATGCATTTAGCACAATGTATTAGACCAGACATTTTAGTCTTACCAAATCTGCTTGCCAAATATAGTTCTGCGCTAACACAAAGGCATTGGACTAGTATCAAACATATCCTATAATATTTACTTAGGGCAATTGATTTAAGACTCTTTTATTGTAAAGATTCCAAGTTCATAGGATATGCAGATTTAGGATATCTCTCTTATCCTCATAAGCATCGATGATAGATATTTTATGTATTTCTTAGTAGTAATGCTACTATTTTTTAATATTCTATTAAGCAGAGACAGGTTATGTGTTTCTTAGTAGTAATGCTCCTATTTTTTAGCATTCTATTAAACAGACTTTTGTAGCTACTTTTTCTAACCATATTGAGATTTTAACCCTTTATGAAGTTATTAGGGAATGTATACGGCTAAAATATTTGATTCAGCATATTTATAGTTCATGTTAATTGTATCTTAGTACAGGTACCTCAAGCATTATTTATGAAGACAATGAGGGATGTATTCAATAGGTTCAAAAAAGGTACATCAAAAGTTACAAAATGAAGCACAATGCATCAAAGTTCTTTTTACATATGAACTTAGAAGAACAATGAGATTGAAGTCGAGCAAGTTTGTTCAAGTGACAACCTGACTGATTTGTTTATTAAGTCATTACCAAAATCAACATTCCAAAAGCTTGTATATGAGATCGGCATACATAGAGTCTATCATTAAACAATATAAAGGTTATAGTGTCAGGGAAAGTAACTAATCAAAGATAGGTATCCTAAAGCATGCTATCCACGACATATGTGTAGTGTACTCTTTTTTCTTTTCTAGGATTTATCCCATTGGATTTTTGCATTTAAGGTCTTAACAGAGCAGCATTATACATGTTCAATACCAATTCAATGATCATATAGAACATTGCACTCTTTTTCCTTTGCTTTGGTTTTTTCCCATTAGGTTTTTCCTTTGTAAGGTTTTAATGAGGCAACTGTTATTGAAAGGTGGTCATGTAATGAGGAGTATTATAAAATGTATTATCATAGGTAAATGCCCACAATACGACTTACATTAGATAAAGAGCGCACTTAGAGTTAGAGTTTTACCATATTGGATTGCTTGGGAAGGAAGCAATTTTATTCTATAAATAAGATCCTCCTCCTCTCTTATTATGTACACATTTCTTAATAAGAAGAAGATCTCTCTCCATTCATCTCTCTTTAATTCTCTTATTTCGTAACAAAATGGATGGGTTAGAGTTGACTCCATGACTTCATTCTTGCCATTCAATTTGCCAACCAATCAGAAATGAACCTATTAATTATAGGTTTGGGTAAACACTTTGTGAGTTTTCCACAACTCTATAGAAAATCAAGAAGGGATTTCTAAGGATTTAATTACCTAATGTGAGACGAGGTAAAGATGAGTAAACATAAACTTTTGTGTATTCTATGCAAATGGTTATCAAAATGCAAGAGATTGAAGTGTTGTGGCTCACTCTTTGCTTATTAAAAACTTGATGTTCAGACCATTGCTGTGCACATACGAAAGCTTTGATATCATTTGTTGTGGCCCTGATGCCACTTGTTAGATTGGATCTAGGGCAACCAATCAACATCAACATCTACCACAAGCATAGAGAGGAAGACACCCATGCAACTATGACACAAAATTTCCGTGGTTCACCTTAAAGGCAACCTTTATGGGCTTTGAGCATCTACTCGATTTTACTATGAGAAAATTAAGCAATTCATTAGAAGGATTGCCACTCCTTCAACACCTAGCCTACTCACTCTTCATAAGTTTGAATTTTGCTCTCATGGACCCCTGCCAAACATGGTGGGTCATATTCCGAGCACCAAAGTGAAGTGAGTTATCACCTCTATCCCAACTACAAGGCTATATGTTGTTGGCCACCACGCAAACAAAAGCTCTCACCTCTCCTCCATAAAGTTTAGGGTTAGATTACATGAATATATAGTCTCTACATTTTTTGCCCCTAAAAAAGGCTTGATACAATGACAAAAATACCAATGAATCTAAACTTCTTCATTGGCCAATTTGACGAGACCGGAATACAAGACATAATCCCAACAACCATGTTCATCCAAGTGACCCTGCCACTTAACAATGATCAACAAAAGTGGAGTGAGCTTCTCAGCAATATCCACATTGGATCCATTCGCATTGAACCTTTTCTTCCCCAGTATTGCACCATATTAGTAACTAAGATACACGTTTAAATGAGATGGTCCCACATGATCACACTTTGGCTACACTTGTTTCACATAATTAGCAGTATAAGGTTTTTCAGTTTTTATTTTAGGAAACTATGAATTCAAAGTCTAGTCAATGGTTAACTTGAAATAAATTTTCTTGAAAAGGTAAAATATATGACAAATAAAGCAACCTTGATGGATTAGGAAACCTTAAGGCTATATCATAAAAATGATTAACCTTCTAATTTGCTATCTCAAATCAACAAACAGAGACCCAATATCCTTGGTTTAAAAGAGAGGTGCTTAACATCTCATATACTCAAGTTCAAGCATGGATATAGGTATGCCCATCTTCTTCTCTACTTTTTAGTTCTTGGTAACCATTAGCTCCCTAGATTTAATTGACAGTAAATCGACATGAGAGAAAAACTAAGGGCTTGTTTTTTTACTAGAATTCTGAAAATTCATTTTTGTAGAAATTTCAAATTCTCTAAAAGTTGCCCCTTGAGGTAGAATCCCAAAGTCTTCTTTATTGAGCATTTGAAATTCCAACCAAATGTATAAAAAATGAAAATTCGGGAACAACAAACGTCATTTGAGATCTTTTAGGTGGATGGAATTTGAAATTTTGGTGAAAGAATCATGGAAATTCAAAGAAGACAAGATGTCACATCCCCTCTATCAAACCTCAAGATGGCAAATTCTCGTAAAAAATTATGGTAAAGAAACAACCCTAACATTGTATTCTCGAAAGATTGACGACTGTCAGTTTTTCTTGGGGTTTGACTTCTATTTATGTCTTCAATTACAAAAAGATACTGCAACTCACTAGTAGGTTGCTAATCCAAATTACTAGATTAAAGGGCCCCCATATGGATGGTTTAAAAACAAATATATGCTGATCTGGATCACCATCACAACCATTGTCACTCTCGACATATTTGAGGGTTGATAGTAGGGTTGTGTTTAGATATTTGGAATTTTTGCTTTTTGAGCAGAGAACTAAAACACATGAAATAGGGGAATACATGGGGAGAGATGAGGGGACAAAAAATGCATGTTACATGCAAGTGGAAATTGAGAAACCACTTTCTTTTTATTACCTTAAAATAATGTATGTTTCGGTACAAATGAAACTTGACAAACAAAACTTGTAAGTTCTATTTCTCTACTTGTCCTAACACAACTTATAAGTTCTATTTCTCAACTTGTTCTAATTGTAAAATTTATTAAAAATATATACTTAGGAAAAAGCGAGATTAAATATTATAATTTGTTCATAAGGTAATATTGTTGAGTCTTGCAATTTTTTATCGTACTAATCTTCATTTGACTTTTTTTGTGTTAAAAAAAAGTGTTTTACTGTAGCCAAGTGTTTTAGTCATAACCAGTTGGACCACAATAGTAGTCCACACTGCCTCTGAGGGCCCAATTTAGCTACTTTATGTGAAACGCGGATTGGACAAGAGGGGTTTGCATGGATTGTGATGATTATTATATGCGGAAACTTTAAAACTATGACCCATCACTCAACTGGGAATGCTATGGTTTGGTCAAACATTGTTAATCATGACATTAGTATGATATCATAATTATGGTAAATATATATATACTAAGAATAAGACAACCCTAAAAATAGAAATTGAATGTGTATGATATCATGATTGTATGAGCTGAAAAGATGGATTATTAAGGAGGTGAGGGACGAATGAGATAACGTAGTGACACAGATAATTAAACCTTGACTTTCCTAAAATTGAATCATTAGAGTGACCACTGGGTATTTATTTCCCCCATCTTCTCTTGATTTAATTTCTACAAAGGACATCTTTGTTTTCATTAGAATCCACATGAATTGGATAAATGAGAATTGAAAAAGTTCATGACATATGTGGTTAAAAATGTGTGGACCACAACAGAAGTATGAAACATCTCATTTGGTCCTTTTTTAACAACATTTATATACAGCGGATGGTCGAATAAGGACAACTTCATGCGTTCGATTAGAAAGTTAAGTTTCATTTGACAACCACAAGTTGTGTTTGGTTGGACTTGTTCAAAGCCAACCATGCTTTTATGTAAGTAACTGTAAAAGAGCTACTTCTTCAATGCATCTTTTTAAAGGAAATCATTGTTTGGTTAGCTCAACTTTGCACTCACTTTTCAATAGAAAAAAACATCAAAAATTTGGTTGGTTATATATATATATAAGCATCTTTTAACATTTGATAATTAGATAATTGATATTAATCTTCACAATAACCAAATTACACTATGATGGTTATGGAAGAGGTGGGTTTTATGAATGGGTGCGAGTCAAGTGTTTTATTGGGTTGAGCTGAACGGGGTATGAAATCAAGTGGGTTCGGGTTCGGGCTCGGGCTGGCTCCTGGGCTAAATGTAGTGTTACAGTGGTGTAGAGTTATAGATAGCCATGGGCTTGAGTATGATGCAAGTGGAGGACCTTTTGGTTGGTTGGATTCATGGAGTCGCAAGAGGGTCTCTGTTTTGGTGGAAGAGGAGGACCCTTTTGGTTGGTGGTTTCATGGAGTTCAATAGTGTCTCTATTTTGGTCAAGAAGAGAGAGTTGTAGGCAATGGCTACTCTGTTTGAGATGATGCATCTTGGTTTGATATGGTGTGGCTGAATGGATAGATGGGCTTGATATTTCATGATGGATCGTTGTAGGGTGATGAGAGAAACAGATAGAGAAAGAGGATTGTTTGCTGGTGAGATTAGATGGAAAATAAAGGTGGGTTGAGATGGAACAAAGGATAGAGAGATGAAAGAATCTGATCATATCCAATGATGAAAATAGAGATCCGATCAGCTCTCTGTGATGGTTGCAAATGGAGATTGAGAGATGTAGATAGCTCGAAGAGGAAGAAAGGTATATGAGTAGAGTTGTCACAGGAGAGATGAAAAAGAGGGGACATGCAAAAAAGAAAAAAAAAATCCGTCCAGTCCACGAAGCATTACCGTCTGCTTCCCGCTTAAGCAAAAAAGCACATCCCTACAGCGAAGTGTGCCGGCAGCTGCTCATCGAGAGGGCACTTATTCTACTTATGCTGTTTCTTAAGCCATTTAAAAGCTACAATAACCAAACAAACTTTTATAAGCTTTTTAGCTTTTTCACAATCAAAAGCCCAAAAAGCCCTTAGATTGAGTCCAAACAAACACACCCATAATCATTTTATAAGGAACCCACTTAAGACAAGGCAATCACTGAACCATCTCAAGAATAAAAGACTTGACAATTTGGATAGGCTCGGCACCACTAATTGGAAACTAGGGCCCCAAGTAACTCAACCAAAACTAGAATGATGTGGTTCTGAAGGCTCTTTCTTTACGATGTAGAATAAGTCAAAATTTAGACTACATGGGATCAACATTTGGTGATTTTTATTCAACCTACCACCGGGCATTTGTGGCTTCAGTGGATCCCACAAGGCCGTAGGTGTAGCATGTTCTCAGAAGCTCATACTACTGAGGAGATAATGGGTATACAAATATCCTATCTAGTCTTCTATCCCAGAAGGGGCCATGGAAGAACCTGTTTTCTGACAAGGGAGAGATTTGGATCCAAATCCAAATCAATATCAGAGATCTGAAACTTCTAAAAACCAGATATTTATGGGTTCCACCCTTGTTTTTTTTTTTTTTTTAATTTGGAATTAATAGCATCCATATATTTGAAAAGACATTTTTAAAGTCATCAAGAGACGTGTAGTTTCTGTGGGTGGTAGGTTCAATTCTTTTGAAGGCTCATTGCATAGTTTTGGGTTTATCCTTTTTTCTAAATATCATTTTAATTATTAGTTTGGATTTGTGGTTTTCTTTTTTGACCCGTTAACAAATGAATTTAGTTCAGGTTGAAACTGTAATTGCTATTCAACCCACGAATCCAACCCAGCCCAATTCATTACACTATGACTCCCATTCTTGAGTTGATGTTTTTGACTTTTTGGTTAAATTTAGGTTGACATCTTCAATTTGATTCAAGGTAAACTTATACATAAACTCCATAGTTCTCAACCCGATCAATGCCCATGGTAGCCCCTAAATATCCCCTAAAATACTGGAGATAACTTAACGCATTAGTATTTATGTCCATTGAAACACCACACCGTGCACAACTACCCGGTGTTTCAGGTGCATGCTAATTCTCTTTTAATAAAACTATACAAATCTCATTAGGCCTTTTTTTCTCTTTCAATTAATTCCTATCTCTATTAACTCAGGTCCCAAATAACTTTAATGGATCATTATGGTATCTTCCGCACCACCATTTGCAACCTCTATATATCACCAAAAGCACCATATAAAGCTAGGCACGTATGAAATACTCTCCGTTTGTGAAATGCCTGGTTCATGTCCAGACCAAAATGAAATCCTATGAAGGTAACATTCTTTTCTATATAGTTAGTTGTTTAGAAAGACAAGTTGTACTTCTAAGAAACCCAGTAATAACCCGTACTTGTTTCCTCTCCTAAATATTCTAATAGATTCTATATTCTAACATTTTCTATAAATTTACTTGAATCTTTTTCCTGATTTATATGGTTGTGCATTATTTGGTGCGACTGATTCATTGATTGATGAATATTTTTTGTCCCCCTTCACTTTTGGTTCATAAAAATGAGTTTTGGTGAACTTTGCTTTGATTTTAGGGTCAAAAAATGGTATTTGTTGACTCTCTCTCTCTCTCTCTCTCTCTCTCTCTCTCTCTCTCTCTCTCCACTTCTTTAGCGTAGATTTATATGAGTTTCTAATAAAGTCGGCTTTCTTGGATGTTTTTTGCTGTTTATATTGGTTTTGATTGTATCTTTTTTGAAGGTTTAGAAAACGAAATTACTAAAATCACTATTTTTAATCACTCTCCAATAAGACAGTACTAGACAAAGTTCGCTCTTATATTAATGTTGAAAAAAGCTATTGTTCTTTTGAGTTTAAACATGGTAGTAGATTATTTGATGAATTTCCAATTATTTATCTCCATTTAGAGTTGATAAAAAAATTTTAAGAGAACTTCTCTTTCTCATACTTTATTTTAGGGTTAATTTATATGGGTTCCATTTTTTTGTTTTGTTGGGTTTTTGAATAAGTTGGCTTGGTTGTTATTTCATAAATTGCATTTTATTTATTGTTTTAAGTTAATGTTAATTGCTTGAATTGGTTTGTTTCTAATGGTTTGTTTCTAAATTGCTTGAATTGGTTCTTTTTTTAATTTTCTTTTTTTCACTCGAAATGTTCAAATTAGCACGTTTAACTTATTCGTTGTGAAAATAGAGGGCCAACTTATTTTATTGTCATTAAATATTTGGAAATTCAACACAACAATTTTCTGGAGGATGTTTTATATTTAAGATAAGGATCCTCTTCTTTATTTTTTTGTAGCTTACAAGATTTACATTCACCATTTCAAATGGTGGAACACAAATGGTGGAACACATGGCCTCTGCGGTTTGTAAGAACAATGTAACCATTACCGGAAAATTTTGTAAGAACAATGTAACCGCTACCGGCAAATTTTATCTTAGGAAGACTAATTCTAGCAAAAATACATATTTCATAACATATATAGGATAGCTGACGACATCAACTGAACTGAGTTTTCTTTTGTAATAGTTAGAGCCCAAGAACTTTTTGTATGCCCTACGGACTTTAGAATAGATCATATTTTGAAAGGAAAAGTAATTATCAGCTGTGAAAGTTGTACAAGATTTGAATTAAACCACACGATTTTATTATCTTGTGATAGATGCACTAAATACTTACAAATTATTATAGATATCAGCAATACTTTTAAATATAGTGCATATTTAACTGAATTTATATATTTTTTTATAATGATGTTCCAAGACTTTTAAAGTACTGCAAAATCCTAAATATTACAAGAAAGTAAAATAAATTTTGATTGATAAAAAAAAATTATTTTGATGTATAATAATTCATAGTTATTTTGATGTATAATAATTCATAGTTATGTATTATTATAGTTATTCAGAAATTAATTTATTTTCCGTGACATATTTCAAAAATTTTCCACAAAATTATCATTTTAACGACATACCTAACATTTTTTAGCACCCCAGCACGTTGTTTCATGAGATTACCCTCTCAAATCTTGACCGAAAGATTGAATATAGTTTGTTTATTGCATGACCATGCAGTTACTTCTACTTTAACCTCCTCTTTAACTATTTATGACTCACTAAAAAGACGCGTAATAGCCACAGTTATCATGCATTCCTGAATGTTCCATCACCCTAACATCTACGGTCATAATCTACTAGAAATAAATGTTAGTTTCTATTTATAAGCCCCCACTGATCACACCACCTTCGCACCTCTCTCTCCTCTATTGGAAATTGCTCTTGGGTCTTCTTTGATTTCAGAAAACTTAAACCTAGTGCATGGGGATGTGTTGTCTCCAGGAGCTTGTTCTTCGAAGTGGTTCCAGGAAAACTATAACTTGAATCAATTTTTGGATGCAGGGATGTTTTCCAATTGGAAAATCGGTGCATCACCTTTGAGCTTTGATCCCTTGGAAGCAGTGGCAAATGGTTGCATGTCGATTTTCAACAAAGGAGTCTCCACGAACTCTGTGGCAGATTGGAGGAAGGGTGTCACGACCCCAACATTTAAACCTGGGGTTTCGTGAGACTAGGGCCGATTAAAAAATTTTCCTATAATCATCGCGGCACGTGACTCCTAATCAATTTCACACAGAATCTTTCGTATGCGGTGAGTTTAACATTTCATACCAAAACAAATACCTGCGGAAGCAATATCTAGCAGCTGGCATTTCAAAAGAGTATTGCACATCAAAAGGGATGTAGAGTTTAGAGTTTGAATTCAAAGTTTAAAAGTTTATACAAAATATTTTAAATGCAAGCCCACAAAAAACTTAGGCCACCAAAAAGAATAATGATGAAAAGCATTAATATCTCAAAATAATGTCAGTCACTCACATGCAGCTCTAGATGGATCAGTGTCCCTCATTTTCGCCCCACTCAGACTCAACACTTGGCTCACGCGCTTGTAGTGCTTCACCCTCCTCCGTCACCTCGGGGTGGTAGGACTCAGTACTTATGCACCAAATACTGCAATATCAGTCTACAACAGTCGATGGCGGTGAATAAACAGAAACCATAATAATATACAATGTCAAAATGGAGTAAGGACATATATGATCATAAGAGTGATAAACAACAAAGGAATAAGAAAGAACGGAATCCTAATCCATACCTATACAAAAACGAACAACCACATAAGCCAAATATCCGAGTAAAACCAGGCCCAGAATACGGTGGCTCAATCCATCTTCGGATGCTACGCATCCTGTCCATATACAATGGATCAATCCGCCTTAGGGTGCATCACAACCAGTCTAGAGTCATAGAGCACAAAGCCCCATCTATAACGGTTGATCAGTCCGCCATAGTGTGCATCACACCCAGTTCAGAGTTATATAGTACATCTGTACCATACCAATACCAATCTACAATCGTTCAGAAGACCCTGATCCTACATAATAGACACATATGCTGACTCAATGGTGCGTGGACAAAGGTTCCTAAGTCAAATGTGAAAGGCTAGCTAAATCCATACATACCATACAAATATTGAGAAACTACTCCACAAAATAATTCGGTCCACAACCATTTATCCATACCCACAATGAGTAGTCCTCCTGTATCCCAAATATCAAGCCAAGCCTCAACATGGTCCACATAATGAAAATAAAGGGTACAGTCGCTAAAGAGTCATAAACAATGTAATAATAATACAAAGTATGTAAACCCGAAGGCTAAGGAAGAATTACGAGCCATCCCTAAGTCAATGATAGCAATTTGTGTACTCGACAACTCTACTCGAACTCCGGATGATATATGGTTGAGTAATTAGTTTCATTTAAGTTAGCAGGGTGCATAGCCCAGGTCCAACATCCACCGGGTTCGGTTAATTTGTACATTGAACACAAATCATACTATCTATGAAAGGTATATTTGCTCTACAATGACCCTCATAATAAGTCCTCAAAATACCCTCCAGATGTATGTAAAAAGGTTTTACAATAAGTCACACAATTAGCCCACACCCGGGCCTCCATCACTAGGGTTTCAATCCCTTCATTCTTCTCACACTTCTTAACATGCAGAAAATGAGTATCCATTTCACACATTAACACATCCTAAACCTAGCATTTTTAACATAAAACCCACAATGAGCAAAAGGGTGTACAAATGGCAAATAAAATGCTAGAATCAACCAAATATACATGTAGATCATCAATGAAATATGTTAATCCACTTGCCTTAGATGATGAATGTAAAAAGGGGTATGCCTAAAGCTCAAACTCAAGTAAATCCAAACCCAACTCAAATCAAACCTACAAAAACAATTAAGAGAAGCTAATGAGCATTCAAAAAATCTATTTTTAGTTAAAACTCTAAATGACCTAGTTTTTGGGGGAGGAAAACCTTACCTAGGGTTGTTTGGTTTGGGGGAAAACTTGAAAATTGGGTTCCTTGGGAAGATGAATGCTTGAGGAGGAAGATGGAGGGAGAAGAAGAAGCTCCGGCGACAGCGTTAGGCACAGATTCCGGCGGTAGCAGCAAGGTAGGAAGGAAATGGGAAAAGGGAAAAGAGGGAAAATAGAAAGAAAGAAAGAAAGAAATAAAGGAAGAGGGAATGGGTGGTGGTGGCAGTGGTCGCCGAAAAAAGTGGAGTCCGGATCCTGGATGGTAGTTGCCGATTGGGTAAGGGATCGACCAAGAGTAGAGGGGAGATGGCCTGGCATCTCTGTTGAGGGAAATGAGCGATGAGAGTACTGTTGAGGGAAATGAGGGATGAGAGTAAAGAGAGAAAGGAAGAATTAAAAAAAAAAAAAAAAGGAAGAGATGGGAGGAGAGAAAGTGGTCTCTGGCATGGGGGAAGGTTGGGGTGGGGAGGGGAGGGGAAAACAAGTGAGGAAGTGAGGGGAGAGAGGAAATGGGTTGGGATTTTTAAAAAATTACAAAACTGCCACTCATTTAAGAAGTTTAATAAAAACATGTTTTCTCCATAACTTATGAATCATAGGTCGGATAGAGTCACCATCAGCACCACTATTCATGAAATAAAACAAGCTTTCCAATGACTATACTTTTGGCATGGTTTCGATGAAGAGAAATTTTGGCTTATTTTAATGGGTTTTTGGGTATTTTTCCATAGAAAGGCTTAATTTTTTTAAAAAAAATATATTTGGTAGCCAAGATGGTTTTGGATCGATCAGGTAGAAGGATAAGGTTAATGGAATTAGGAGAGTTACCCAATGAGCCCAAACCTCACAATTTTGGAAAAACTATAAAAATGGCCTTACACTTCCTAAAATTGCTAGCTATTCTCTACTAAGCTTAGACAGACTCGAAACCCAATGAAGTTAAGCACACACGATCCTAATGCTAAACCGAATACGCTTAGACTCTAAGGGCTTATTTAGCTATAATACAGCTTAGTCTATAATAATAATATAATTAAGGTGCGGAACGCTACAAAGGGGATCATGGAGCTGTTCAAAAGTAGGAATGCTATGAATTATCCTGTGAAAGCTATTGCCTGCAATAGGATTGAGCAAGAATATGGCCATGTATTGAGTGTCCGCGGGCACAAAGCCTATGAACTTCATTTTTCCTGATGAAATGTCATTTGTAAGTGCTGGTAATGGTGTTTGTGGCGAGGTTGGTGGGAGGAAAAACAGCATGCTATTGAGAAGGACTGCAAAAGTTGAAAAGAAACCCAACCAAACCAAAGGGCAATGGACAGTGGAAGAAGATAGGTATGTGGATATTAATTATGTAATCAATCTTTTTTATTTATTTTTTCTTTTTCTTTTTGGTTTTATTTTTTATGTATGCTTTTTTTTTATTTTTCAGTATAAGATATTAATTTCGTTGCATTGGTTTTATTGGCTAATTATATGGAAGTCCTTTCTTATCTGTTGATCTGATGTTAAGTCTTATTTTTCAGTTTCAGATTTTTTCTTTCATGTTAATGTTTAAGCATCTTCCATTTTTTGTTTTCCTTTTCTATTTTTAATTTAATTTTTTTGGATACATGTAGATCGTTGGTGCTTTTGGTAAAAGAGTTTGGGCCGAGAAAATGGTCTCATATAGCTCAAATGTTGAGTGGGAGAATAGGGAAGCAATGTCAGGGAACGATGGCACAGCCATCTCAGACCAAACATTAAGGTTTTTTTTTTTTTTTTTAATTTCTTCATCATCATGATTATCATTTTAGTCATCATTGTTATGATTATTGTTGTCATCGTCATCATCTTCTTCTTTTTAGAAAAGAAACAGGATTTTCTTTCATAAAATCAGAGAGGACCCTACCTACATTAAGACACCTATAAGGTCAAAGAACGCAATAGGTGGGTCCCACTGATATGGTTCTCTAATTAAATCTTTTCCAGAATAATTAACAAAATAAATATCTTCGCATCCAATAGGGTTTTCTGCAAATGAGCATGTGGATGTGCACTGAAGTTCACACCACACCTTTCTGGCGAAGGTTAGCTTATCTCTTAGAATTCTCAATTTGACTCATAATCAATTGACTTTTATGGTAAAGTATGATTACAAAATGTGCCTAGAGTTTAGCTACAATTGGTCTGGCTAGCCTGTCAAAAAGTGCTTTCAAAGGGAGGGGTTGGGTAGGCAATTTTCCAAGCCCTACCATCTAACATATGCCAGTAAAGTTTGGGCCGGAAGGGCAAATGCCCTTGGAGGGCCAATACTATCTAACCTTTAAAAAGCCCTCATACGCCAGGCAAAAGAAAAAATGTAAAAAAAGAAAAGAAAAAAAAGATGGGATTTTGGATTCAATTTGACGAAATTCCTTCTAATTTTGATTTTTTATTGGGCATTTATATAAGCTAAAAATGTATAGGTCGAGAGATTTGAATTCATGGCCTATTACTTTTTATAAATAACTAACCTAACCATTGTAACACTCAATACTTATGTGTGTTTATTTATCAAAAAGATTCAAAAACTAATTGATGGAGCATGGACCCAGCCACATGGGTCATGCTAATGCTTACCACAGATTCTAAATTGAACTCTAATTTCATAGTTAATTGAAAAATTGTAGCTCAATTTTGATATTAATTTTGAATCAAATTTAATTTGACGGAGAGATTTTAGGAAAATTTGTAATTTTAGCCATCTAAATAAAAAGGCTAATATAAAAGGAGTCTCCTTTTAAATAGTTCAATCCTCCACGATTTCTAATCAATCAATTTATATTTAGATTTTCTTATCTAAGGGTATTTATGGATCAAGTCATTCGAGGAAGGCAGTTATTAAATGCATGACATTTCATTCAGCCACAAGCATCCAAACCATTTGAGATAAGGCCAAGTATATATATACATATATAATGAGGCCTTTTGTAATAATGTTATCTTGGCTGGGCTTGGGCTTAATATGCTTCAGGCGGGTTTGGCTCGTTCTAGCTAGTTATGGCCAAATTCAAGCTTTGGGCCGGGCTTAGTCTATAACTGCAGAAGTCGAGTCGGGCATAGACATTCCTTAGCCTAACCTAGCCTGGCCCATGAACACCCCTATTATCAAATATCGTGGGTAAGCAAATCTTATCTGAGACTATATTAAAGAGTCTATCATTTCAACCTTTCATCCCTTATTTCGTGCAATATTAATCTCCCTTTAGTTATATAATTCAAATTAGCGAGAGTGAGTGAAACATGAGGATTCTCACAACTCTATTTTTAATGACTTCTGCTATACAATCATGTCATATCTTCCCTTTCTTAAATTTTTTCCATTTTTCTTATTGTTTAGTGTTTTAATTTTTTTCTATCATAGTTTTACTTTATTATTTTTTTTGGTTTTGATGGGTTCTTTATCTTTTCGTGGCGATAGATTTTCATGAGTTTATGTTTTTGTTTTATTTTTTAGCATCAATTTTTGTTGTTTAGGCATTGGGTTTTGGGTTTATTTGTTTCCTTTAAATTATTTTTATTATTGGATTCTCTATGAATCTTTGTTTTCATGTATTTTTGTGGTATTTTATTAGATTTTATTTTATTTATTATGAGTTTATATTTATGATCTTAAAAGAATGTTTAAAGTAAAATACTCAACTCATTTCAAATAAGTTAAATTCGTTTCATTTTGGAATTTCCCAATTATTTTATTTTATTATAGGTTTTAATTTTAGTTTTAATTTTACCACCTTAATATAATTTATATTAAATATTATTTAATATATTTATTATTTTAATATTATAACTTATATATTGCCCCAGGCATGTTTTGCTAGTATATGTTATACACATATACCAAATTGACTAGATGTATAATTATTCTATAGGAATATACTCTTTTGTTTTTGCTGATTAGGGATCCCACAAGTCTTTGACCTAATATAATTAATCCTCAGCCCATATAAATGTACACGGGGCAAATCTAAAATGGGTTTTGAACATAAGAAATAGGGTGCAAACCCATGCAATTATGCCACTCCACCAACTCTCGGGGGGTATGATAAGAATATATTTAACTTTTTAACGAAAATCAATTTCTTAACATTAAGAAAGAAACTTTTAACTGGGCCCACCTATGATGCATCTAACCTTTACAAGCACTTGTAGTAATTGAAATTCACTTCAACCTAACGCCCGTCATAGTAACATAAACATTTAGATATAGAGAACAAATAAATTACTTTATCCAAGGGTTAAAACTCTATGCTCCTAGGTCAAAAGCTAGGAAATTCTTATTGGAGCAATTTTTGTTCTACACCTACTCTACATGCAACCGGCCGATCCCCCACTATTATCATTTATCCATGTGGGCCTTATAAAAGTTTTTTTATTAAAAATCTCTCTCTTTCTCTCTCTCTCTCTCTTCAAGATGCAAGATGCATGATAGAGAGAAAAATCAAATTGTGGCCTAGATTGGATTAAAAAAAAAAAGAAAAAGAGCATCAAATTACATTCTAACACTCTTAGAGTCTAGAACCAATGAGTGTAATGGTTTAAACTTTTTTTTTTTGTTCCTTTTCTCAATTCTAACATTCTTTTTAGCGTCTAAGTGGATAAGTGCCAGGGTTTTAACACTAGTTATTTTTGTTATCCATCTCTCCCCTAAAAAGTATATGTACCAATCTTGACTTTTATATCCATTGCATACAGGGCAATTTTTTTTTATCCAAGAATGCATTGTTTCTTCTAATCATCTTATTCTCATTTACTTTTATTACTCCCGAGAAAAAATTACTTTCATCTACTTTCTTCCAACCATTACAACAAAAATCATTTTTTGCAACGCAACAATTTGTCACGAAAAATCACAAAATCATTGCAATATATATTCTGCGATGAAAAACATTTCGTTGCTATTATGTCAGCTATTTGCCGCCAGTGAATATATTTGCCGATGATCAAAACAAATTTTTGCAAAAATGTCGATTTTCCGAGACATCCAATTATCATCGCAAAATGAGATTAAATTGCGACAAGTAAGATCGTTGGTAAAAAGGGCAAGGGTACTTTTTGTCGCGAAATAGCACTATTTGTCGCAAAAGAATGGATGAAAAAATGGTGAAAAGGATCTTTGCAACAAAATAGAGTCATCACTGAATTATATATTTTACCGACAAAATTATATCATTGCGAAATAGTGTATGGATTGCCATAAGTCATAATAGGCAATGAGTCAATTTCGTCGTACATAGTTTATAGATATTAGGCGAGCAACATAATTCATTGGGCAATACTTAACCTTGCCACAAATCCTCTTAGGCGACAAATTATATTCGTCGGGGTTAATATACAAATACATATTTATTCTTATTAGGCTACAAATAGAAGCTGTTACAGAAAAAATATTATTATTATTTATTTGGCTAAAGTAGGTGACAAATAAAATTCATTGCCAAAAATAATAGATTTATTTTATAAATCACTACTTGCCACCTCAAAAAAATGTCCTTTACTTTGAATATAATAAAACTTGCCCATTCAACCAAAATCAAATCTATAATAAAACATGCCCATTCAACTAAAATAAAATGTACAATAAAACATGCCCATTCAACTAAAATAAAATGTACAGCAAAACCTACCCATTCAACTAAAATAAAATGAACAATAATATCTTATCATTTAACTAAAATAAAATATACAAAACCTACTCATTCAACATATTAGGAAATAGATAACTATTAAATCCAACCCACAAGTTTAGCCACGTTGTCGTTACTAATTCAAGTAAAAATGTAGCATCCAAAATAGTGTAAATACAATATCCTTATGAAAAAAAAAAAGATCTTCAAGCAATTGGACTCTGGACTCTGTTACATTGATCTCCAGGTCTCAATCTGTGGCAAAAAAAAAATGTAAGGAATTAAACACGGGAATCAAAAGCAAATTAAGTGAGACAAAAAAAAAAGCTCCCTCATCAAGGGGTCCTAATCTCCCTAATATATGATTTTTATAAACTCCCATCTACATTGGGCTTCTGATGCTTAATGGCTTGGATTAGTAATCAAGGGTCCACATCTACAAAATAAGATATCTAAAAGAATTAAAATCAACCAATATTTAGAGTCTAAGCAGTGGCCCCAAATGGGATCCTTCAAGGACAATCATCCGCAGCACAAAAGAAAATGAGACCATTTCAATTTTCATATAGGACTAGCAAGTGGTGCCGTGCTAATCAAGAGCAACCAACCAACCAACCATCTTCTGTGAATAATTTTCATGATGCAAGAAAATGGTGTGATTTCTTTATTATGAAATTAATCCATCTAAAAATATGAAATATATATATAGAATGGAGACATTGGTACTTTCTTAAACTCTCTCTCTCTCTCTCTCTCTCTCTCTCCGACCTTTCACTGATCATTTGACCTTTCACTAATCATGCCAAGAAACATACCTATTCTAACCCTTCAAGAACCATAGGAATGTATAATATCAGCTGACCATCTGAAAAAACATCAGCAAAAACAAATTGCAAGTCACATTTATAAAAATAAAACAAAAGCCGACAAAGAAAAAAACAAAATGAAAAATCATGAGGTAGCACCACTACTAAAATAACTGGTAATCTTGAAACAAGTTACAACAAATAAATACAAATTCTACGAAACATGAAACCTTAGAAAACATTCAAGTTTATGATTTGGGCGTCCAAAGTAAGATAAAAACGAGTATCCCGAAGTGCAAACCTTGAAACCCCTCTAATCCAACTTGTTATCATCCATAACTTGTTATCATCCATTTATGCAGGGGACTAAAACCCCTCTAATCCAACTCCACAATGTTTGCAGCAACAGGTGTACACTTGTTAGTGCATAACTGCCACCAATTTCCTTAGGCAATCAATCTCAACCCAATCCAATAATCCGTGGTCCAAGTTGATCATTATTTTCTATGATCAATTGAGATGCTGATCGACCACACAAACTCTATTTAGGCTTCAATTGGGCAGGTTTCAGCAGCACATATTTAGGCCTATTAGTTGGATGCAGGAACAATTTTAAACCTGGGCCTTTAGCCATAGACATGCACAAGGGCCTATTTAAGCTTAATCAAAAGGCATACAAAATATGTGAAGCGAATTTCACCCAAACAAGTGGAGTTCAATAACCAAAAGACATGAAAAATGAAACCATAGCCCCTTTGATTATAAACATGCCCATACACCTTGCTGTTAGAAATACTACAAATCATTGAATTGGATTTACTGAATTCATATAAAACTCACATGATCACCTCATAGTCCATCTTTGGATCAAATTTGTATTCAATCCAACGCGTGAATTTTGGGACTGAATAGTTTTGAGTCCAACCATGCCCATTTGGCTCACCAGCCCAAAACAGAATTTAAATTGGACTAGAACTCAACCCAGACTTATCTTCCAAATCGGTTGAGGCTCAAGTTCAACCCAAACTTTCTCTTCATAAACTTTTAAACAAATAAAAAAATAAAAACATGTCTGAATCTATTTAAACAAACAACACAAAATGAATTGCATATGGGTTGAAAATCCTACCTAATATGTGCCTGTAAAATGGCTCAGAACTTTGTCTAAAGAGAGAGACATGAAATGAGGTTAAAATCCAACATTGGTTTCTCTAAAATGGGTTAGAACTCAACCCAGACTTATTTTTCAAATGGGTTGAAGGTCAAGTTCAACCCAAACTTTCTGCAGTGAAATGTGTTTGTAATTTTTGGGAAATTTGCTTCAATGAAATGTGAAACGACTCAAAACCACATATTCATTTACAACAGTCAAATTCCTTGTCATTAAACAAGTTTTCTTGAACTATCAATCAGTTTGCATGTAGTAACCCAAAACCCCATATCATTTACATCTTGTAATTGTTCTACAGTTGATGCTGTATGCCCCTAATCTAATCCATCCTAAAGCTACTTTTTATGGCTGGGATTAAAACTAAAATGATGGATGAACTAAACAAAAAAAAACGAAAATGAAAATGGATTTAAAACGAAAAAGTTATGCAGGCCTAAACATGAGGTATTGGAAATTCTATTTAGATTTCTGTACAAAGATTGACTGTGGGACCAATTTCACACCCCTGAAAACCCATGTTTCCCAATTCCTTTTGGCTTGAAATTTTGAGGTTTAAAATAACATACGTCAAAGTTTTATTTCCCCACACTTCAAGTCAGAAAAGTAAGATTTGCCTGGGTTTCAAATCAGATACTTTTAAACAAAAACTATGTTGAATCTGCTGATGTGCTGAATTCTTAAATTGGTTGCAGAATTTTCAGATTTGGGCTGCTCTAGCACGAATTCTGAGATCTGAATTTATGTATTTTCAGCAACTAAATCATGCAAAAATAATAAGCTGTGGTGACTTTCTTTGTCATTGGATATTTTAGATATTTATAGTTGTGGTAGAATGTTGTTAGTCTTCCAAGAGGAGTTCCTTTTTTAACTTCTATTGTTCGCTTTCTGGTGAATTTCCAGTAGATTTCTACTTTCAGAATAGGTACATTGGCCATGTCCTAGTTTTTATGATCTTCTAGCTTTCAGATGAATTTTACTAACTGAGTTGGTTGGAGGGTTACTCAAAGCCAAAGGAACTTAATCTAATGGACTCAGAACCCACCCATTAGTTTTTATGATTTTATCCATGCAGCAGAAGATTCTACCACCAAACCTTCCCTTAGTCCAAGTCCATCTCCCCAAAGCCAGATACTCTCTCTCTCTCTCTCTCTCTCTCTCTCTCTCTCTCTCTCTCTCTCTCCGGTATTTCCTAGGGCAATTAATTGATCAGTATTTTCCTTATCCTTGGAAATATGCTCCATATGATTACTTAGTAAAATATCGGCAATATTTTACAAGTATTGTTACCATAGATCCAATTATAGATCTTTGGTATGATGGTTGTCTTAATGTTCATGTGCATTAAGAACTTTGTTTTGCACTCTTTCTAGAAAGTGCTGCCTGGCGCCAACTAGTTTTACTTCATAGAGGTCACGAATATTTCATACTTCCATTAAAGCATCCATAAAACTTTTATTAGGAATAGGGTTTCCTCTTTCTCTAAAAAGGCACCAGATTTCTCTAGGCATCTCTATAATACATTCAGAAGAACGTATCATTCTCCATACCTTTCTTCGTCTGGAAATAAAGACATGGTCGTAGTTAGGATTAGCTTTACCTGATTCTTCTAGCCAATAATTAAAGATAGTAGCTTCTACATTTCTTTTAATTCTCTTATAGCAACTCTATTCCTTTCTTGAATAGGTTGATGGGAAAGAAGGCACAAAATACCAAAACATCTATTTCTTAAGGTTTGGGTATTCATATATGGGCATTCTACATATCTGGGTTTTGGATCAGAAATATATCCGTCATTAAAGACCTCATTATTCATTATTGAATAAGGTTCTTTGTCTCTGAGCTAAGGCAATCATGGCTTCATTCCATGTTGTCCGATATAACTCTGCATTGTTTTGAAGCAGTTGAAATTCTACTGCAAATTACTAGGCAGGAATATTTCCATGCTGATTTTTATAGGCTTGGATTAAAATCCAACTTTCGAAATTGCACATGTCATCTAGTCTATTTATGACATTACTACAAAGCTCTCTTTGAGACACATGGTTATCATATAAATCTTGTCTTATATACCAAATAACATCTTCTATTAGTCTAACATGACTAAGTATTTCTTCTATATAATTCAGAAGTTCACAAATAACGCTGATTGGCTTGGTGGGTGTAAGCCTGCGTACTTTTCTCTGAATCTCTTTATATTAGAGATATGTAGTTTGGCAAGTAGGTTATGTACCCATGTAGTCACATAACTTATCCTTGTGGCTCCAACTTGTTTTGTAAGCTTGTTTCAAGCTAACTCTCTCGTTCGTTTTGCTTCCGAACTTTCTGGCTTAGGGTTTAGGGTTAGGCTTTTGTTTAGCCTTTTCCTTACTCCATCTGATGTTTCCGCCATTCTCTTTTACAGAGTCATCACGAGTTGTAGTGTAGCTTTGATACCAATGTTGGGGTGCCCTTAAAAGAACAACGATCTTAAGTGTTAAGACGCTATCTTAATTTACCATGTCAAAAAATTATATAAGGAAAAAATTAAAAGTAATGAAACTACCTTTCCAAGTTTAGGAACATTAGCAACTTTGTAAGAAACCGGAGTAATCTCAGATAGCCATAAACCAGGGAAAAGTGTCTGCCAAAAGCACATAATTCTACATCAGATTTCACAAATACTGTAAGCAAAAGAAGAAGAAGAAGAAGAAGAAGATTTCACAGATATATCAATTGGATTTGTACCAGAACAATGGATAATTTCTTAAATGAAGCCATATTTTAATATGGCTGATTAAAAAACTTCAACTACTTATAACTTTTAGTGACTATCCTCCACTCAGAAATGTGGCAATGTACAAGAAGGACAAAACTAAACAAACCATGACACGGATTATTGCTTTGATTTGTGATTAACACATTGAACAATAATAATAGATGGAACACACAACAACAAAGCACGTAATGCTTTCATTTTCTATTGATAAGCCAATAAAAAAACATCATATCACTCAAAATGCCATGATTTGTGATCAACAACAAGGGCAAAAAAAAAATTTTTTTTTTTTGAGATGTGATTGCAAAAAGGCAATGCAAAAGTAGAAACAATACTAAACTTCATATAATCAAAATCCATACTAACCATCTCATCAAACATCAATAAACTATTGTTCCGCATTAACAAATTGATAAACCTGAAAGGAATAATTCATCAACCCTCTAAGTAATGCAACTAAGTAGGGGATTACATTTGTCCTGGAAATATAAGGCTGGTCAGATGGGACCAGCCACAACAAACTCCAAATTATTATTACTTTTGGGCTTCTCTTTCTAGACGATAGGGCCCTCAAAGGGGTGCAAAGGTCTCTCTTAACTTTCCAATATTCTTTTTACCCAAAAAAAAAAACTTTGCAATATTCTTAACTTTTAATTCAATGGTGAAAAGAATCAGGATTGGTATGCATTGGGATGAAGGTGAGATGATGAGTCTGAAGAGGCTGGATTGATCTAGGTGGGCCATATAATACCAAACAGGAAGGAGAGGAGAAGAAAAGATACATCAGTGCATAGTGATTTTTAGTTTTATCACAAGAAGATGGTAACCAGGACCAGGGAAGGGATAATAGTAAATTAGCCAAACAGTAGAATATTGTTTCTCTAAAATTGTTTAGGCCCATTCTCATTCATACCACCCTTCTTTCTTGCATCAACTTGCTATCCTGCACTGTTAGGAAATGGGACGGATAGACTAGCTCTAATTGCTTTCAAGAATGGGATTTTTGACAATCCTAAAAGTGCCTTAGGGCCCATTTGGTTACAAGAATTTGGAAAATTCATGTCTGCTGGAATTTGGAAAATCAGGAATGCTGGAATTCAGAATGCTGCTAAATTCTTTCTAAATTCTAAATCTCTGTCTGATTCATCCTGGAATTTCACGCCTGAGAATTTAGTGCACCCTGAATTAAAAAAATTCTCTATTTGGTAACTTACAAGAATTCTCATTGAATTTTCATATTAAAAAATATTAAAAAACACAAAATCAAATTTAAGTAATTGAGAAATAAGGGGTCAAGCTTTGATCAAGAGCGCCTAGTAATAAGCAAAAAATATTGCCACACCACCGAAATAAAATGTCGACAAATTTTGAATACCAAAAAACAGAGACATGCTCAGTGACCACTAACCCACTACTTTTTTACCAACTGCTACATCATCCTTAAATATCAGGCCATCACGTTGAATCAATTTGCCTCTTGTTGATACCATTGATCAAACTCAAAAGAGAGGCTCACAGATTACTCATTTGTAAAGGCGGAAACAGGAGAAACTGTTGATAAATTAAAAGCATGCTTACAATTAAATCAAAGAGTTCTTGTTTTCTCATTCCATCCCACTAGTCTTACAGGGTTCCCATGTAAAATCACCATTTCTCATTCCCCACACCCAACCTCTTGCAATACCCTCCAAGCACCCATTCATAAATCTAATCCAAATCCCATCTTGCCTATCCCGTAACAACTCCCAAACACAACCTGAGACCAACCCATATATCCACTGCACCATCTCCACCTCACAATTCCCCATGTCAGGGCCTAACCAAAACGATCACCCCCCTTATCCACCAACCTGCAACCAAGCACAACATCTTTCCTCAAATTGTCACTAGCTCCACCATTACCCAACATCAGATCCATGCCCACCACCACAAAAACTCCCTCACGGCTATATCCAAGTGACATGGAGAGATTCACTTCATTTCTGCAAGTGACAGCTAGCCGTGAACCGTCAGCACTTAAATGGGTCCTTATCTCCCCACATCTCAAACCTCTCCTTCCTCACTATCCGGACAGATGATGTGATCTGGTGAGGCGGCTGCCATCTCGAGGTGGGCCATAGGTGCATCTGTTTTTTGATAAGTCCAGATTTGAGCAAAGAGATTGGTTTCGGTTTACATGATCAGAAAAAAGGGGTTCTGGCTTGAGGACTTTGCGTTTTGCAGAGAAGAAAAGGGGTGGGCCACTGTTGTAGATCAATGGCTGATTGTAACATCAAAAGGTGAAGAGGAAGAAAAATAGTCAACGGGCTAATCTCTAGGCCAAAAGGCTTATGAGTAGAATGTCTAGATGCCTCATCAAAGATAAATAAAATTCTCTCAACTAAGAACCAAACTTAAATTCTTATTCAATATAAATTCTATATCTCATGAAGAGATTACATTCTTATTTATAACTAAGATGCTGTCTAAATAAAGTAACAACTAATTTCAATCAAATAAGAAGTCCTAAATCAAATATGACTGAACTTGTCAAATATTAATAAAGTAACTAAAACAACAATTAA
Organism: Sextonia rubra; assembly: GCA_037013555.1. Lineage (NCBI taxonomy): Eukaryota > Viridiplantae > Streptophyta > Magnoliopsida > Laurales > Lauraceae > Sextonia > Sextonia rubra. The sequence continues at coordinate 6,193,097 of JASUAD010000007.1, read as the reverse complement.
TAATAGAATATACTCTAATCTACTGAACTTTATTGGTCTTGGTCTAATAGCTTGCCAATCATGGATATAGCCTATATCAGTTGGTGGTAAGAAGTCTGCAAATGATAAGAGTGTGAGTATCTTCTCTTTCAAATTTTGTTTCCATTAGATGATTTCTCGTTCGTCGCAGAGAATGTGTTTTCTCAGGCTTAACTTGTTGCAGGTGGGGCCATTGAAGCATGTGCTCAACATGAATTGCTTCCTTAAATGTTTTATGTACATTGTGGTAAGGTTTCATCTTCTCAAGAATGTCTGAGTTCAAACCTTTGATAAAGCAAGTCAAAATCATGCAGCTCATTTGGTTTCAAGTTACAAACTTGGTGCAGTCTCGAAAATTGATATAAATATTCATAAACTGCCAAATTTGCTTGTTTGAGATTGAGGAATTGCTCAAAGTAGACCTTATTTGCAAAATACCAATCTCCATATTTATACTCATACAATATGCTTTGAAATTCATCAGATGGTCCAAAGATTTGCATATTGACTTTGATGTAAGAACACAAATTTTCAAAAAGGGACTGACCTGATAGCTCAATCAGAATGACAAAAATATGCTTGTGAAGATAGATCGTGAATCATAATTCAAAGGACCAAGATTTCACCCTTTTTGAAAAACACAGGATGTGATTAATCAAAAGAAAATTTGAACTTTGGACTGGCTTGGCTCCCTATCAGTTGGGCCCACTTGTATGTATTTATTCTTGCTGGGTTAGTTGTTTGTCGTTGGCTGTTGTGGATCTGGACTTGGGTTGGGTTAGACCCAAACTTGAGACCAACTAGACATGGGCTTAAATTAGACTCGGGTCAAGTGGGACCTGAACTCAATAGTGGTTTGGTCTCAGATGAGACTCAGGTCAACAGTTTTGGCCCAAACTGCATTCGGCCCAACTGCTTAAAGCTCTCTCCCTTGCTACAGTAATGATAGGAAAGAGAGAAAAAGGGAAGGTTCTGCTCTTCTGCTACAGAAACGAAAGGAAAGGGAGGAAAGGGTGGATGGTGCTTATTTGCTCGACGACAAGAAGGCTTGCTGCTATCGACGAGTGATGCTTATCTGCTCGATGACGAGAAGGCTGGCTATTATCGACGAAGGGAAGTAGATCGTACCGTGGTAGGACTCTGCGGCTGCGGATGGCAAGGTGATGTTGTTTATGATGATGACGAAGGCGCTCGGTAACCGACACAGGTATGTCTTCGATCTTTCTCTTCTCTTCTGTTACTTCTCTCTTTTCTACTTGCTCCTCTTTTTGTTTTTTTTTTCTTTGGGTTTGGGAATGAATGACAGCAACCGAGGGGTGGGTTCTGCGACAGAAGAGGGTTTGGGTTTCTGGTGAAGAAATGAGTTGGGTTGGTGCGGGTTTCGTTGGGACAAAGGTTCTGGCGAAAGGGTTGAGGGTTGGTGGAGGAGTTCTGGTGGGCTATGGGAATGGATTTGGGTGTCAGTGGAGGTGGGGTATCTTTAGGGTTAGGGGATTTGGGTTTTTGGATGATAGATTAGGGTTTATAAAAAGGTCGGAGGTGTCAGTGATGGGTTTATGGGTTCCGGTGGGATTCTAGGAGATGTGAGGGGTTCGGGTTGCCGATGAGGGTTCCAGAGAGTTGAGAGTGGGGTTTTGTGGTCTCGGGGGTGAGATTGGTGGCGTGGGGCTAGTTTGGGAAAAATTAGGACCGGATCAACAGTGGTTCAAGGGTCCGGATAGGGTCTGTGGAGGGTATGGAGATGGTATGGAGTGTAGTGGTGAGGCGGGAGAAGACTAGGGTTTCGGTATGGTTTGGGGTGGGGTTCTACCGTAATAGATTTGATAAAGATGAAGATGACTGACGATGATGGATGATGACTGGTAGAAATTAGACGAACAAGAAGGATATGTTACCTCGAATCAGCGATCAGATGGCGGTCCGAGATTAGATCTTTTCTCTAATATAATTAAAGCAGTGCAGGGAAGAAGAGTAGCCAACGCACTAATCTCCAAGCCAAAAGGCTTATGGGTAGAATGTTTAGGTGCCTCACCAAAGACAAACAAAATTCTCTCAAGTAATAACCAAACTCAAATTCTTATTCAATATGAATGTCTTTATCTTATGAAGATATTATATCCTTATTTATAACTAAGATGCTATCTAAATAAGGGAACAACTAATTCTAATCAAATAAGAAATCCTAAACCAAACATGACTGGACTTGTCAAATATTAATAAAGCAACTAAAACAACTACTAATAATAGAATCTATTTTAATCTACTGAACTTTATTGGTCTTGGGTCCAATAGCTGGCCAATCATGAATCTGGCCTGCATCAAAAGGTCTTGCAGCCATCGTCTCTTTTTTGTGAAGGCAAAGAGAAATGGCATGGCTTTTTGTAAAGAAAAAGAAATGGCATGGCCCAAATCCACGATACTGTTTGTTATACCCCTGCTCCAAACCCAGCTGAGAAAAAAAAAAACACAAAAGAGAGAAGAAAGTACAAAAAGAAGAAGAAGAAGAAGAAGAAGAAGACAAAGACATAGAGAAGGAAGAAGCAGAGGGCATACCTACGATTGGGAAGAAGTCGAAGACAATTGATCTGAGCGAGAGCGGGCGGAGGTGCTGCAGTGAGGAAGGTTGAATCTAAGAGAGAGTTTTCGGGGCTCATCAAAATAGACTTCCGAAAAATAAACGTATGAAAAATTGGGGACGATTTCATTTCATCACCCAATGCTGAGCAAAATCAACCGCCAAGCAAATCGCGCCATTTCCAAACTCAGAATTCTGCGACAATATATTTTTTTGTCGGAAAACATTTTAAATAATATGTGGTGCCAATGATTTACCGACAAAACGAAGATGTGGTGCCAATTCTACAGAATCCGGTTAAACCCAGTCGTCCTCACTGTTCATCATCTCCTTTCTTATGATTTTTCTCTGTCACTTCTTCTCGTTCTCTGTCTTTTCTTCTTTCTCTCCTCCTACCTCTTATTCATCTACTCATCACCCCTGGATTTACCATCACTTGGGTTTCATCTCTATCACCCATACACGACATCAGGAACCCACTACCCATCTTCTTTGCACCCACTCCTTCCTCTTCCCGGTTCAGCTTCACTATTCCACTGCAATCTTCTTCTTCTCCCAGCCCAGGACAATTCCGTCACCGGGCCAACTTCCCTGATCTCCTCTTGTTCTACTTCTGCAACTTTTTCTTTTGATGCTTCTTCTTCCTTCACCACCCATTGCAGAACCTGTCTTCATCTTCTTCCCTTCGATCGTTTTGTCTTTTCTTCTCCTTCCTCTGCTCATTGCTGTCTCCTCATCTTCTTATTTTCTTGTTATTCCTTCTCTAGTTTTCTTCCTCTTCCTTGAAAAAGCACCCACCCTTGCAACCAGAGAAGAAACCATCTTCGTTTCTTCATCCTGGCTCTCCCTTCTCCGTTTTCTGTTCTGTTCTCCTTCCTCCTCTTCTCCTTTCTCTTGTTCTCTCCCTGTTCCTGGCCGAAGAACCCAGCCCAGCCAGGCTGAGCCCAGCAACCGTGGACCACCCCTGATGAGCCATCTTCCTGCATCTCTTTCCTTTTGCTTCCTTCTTCTCTGTTTTCTCCCGCTTCTTCTTCATTGTCTGCTGTTCGTTTCTCTTCTTCTTGCACTTCTCTTCCGCGGTTTTTCTTCTTCCTTTGCTACTGCATTTTTCTTCCTCTCCTTCTCCATCTTGTTTTTTCTTTCTCTGTTTCCAATTGAGTAACTCAGAGAACACCGTTCACTACAACTTTCTCTCCTCCTTTGTCTTTCACGTTGGTCTCACACTACATCTTCGTCGCTACTTTTCTTTCTTCATTTTTGTCCTTTTTCTGCTTCTTTCCTCTATGCTTTAGACCGCTGCACTTCACTCTTCTCTCTCTTGATTCTTCGCTTCTCTCTGTTTCCTTACTTCTTCTTCTCCTCTGCAGCACTTCTTCCTTGCTTTTTTTCATACAATCCTTCTCCTCTGAATCTTTTCATCTTCTTCCGCTTATCTACTCAAGATCGTAGAACCCATCTTCCCTTTATCTTCTTGTCTCACCTTCTTCTCTCATCTTAGTTCCCTTTCTTCTCCATCTATCTTCTTCTCTTATTTTTCTCTTTCTCTGTACTCAACTGAATCAGGCCAAACATCGGACCTGCATCATTTCCCCTGCTACTTCTTCCTCGTGTCCATCCTTGTGCTTATCCTTCTTCTCTATTTCCCTCCTCCTCGTCTTGGTGTTTCCTCCTTGTTTTCTTCCTCCTTTCTCTCCTCTCTTTCTTCTCCTTCTTGTTTTCTTTTCGCCCCTCTGTTGATCAGCGGGCCAACTTGGACGACCTATATATCCTTCATCCACTCTGTTTTGTTAAACATGACCGGAGCCCAATCCATCAGTATTTTTAATTCGATCAACCCATGGTTCTGGCCCATTTAATGTCTTGCTTAATGCAAAGCTGTGAGGGCCACACATTAATATACTACACTGATGTTTCCATGAGCCCAACCCAGTCGAACCCATTAACCCATCTACCTTAGGCCATTGCTATATTTCTTTAAATCAAGTTCTTAGATCGCCTACCAATTTACTACTCAACTTATGAATCCTAAGCCCACTCAGTTGATCACATGTGCCCCACTGCCTTTGGCCCCAAGTTTCACCCACTGCTCTTAGATGCATGCAGGACCCAAACTAATAGGCCCACTTGCATTATCTAATAACCAGGCCCAACACCAGTATGTGTTACATCATTTCACCAAGTTGTACTCAGGCCAGACCCAATTAATTGCACATGAGTTCAAACTCTGATTATATGTTACCAATCATTAACGTGGACCCCATGCTACATTTTGGTTGTAGCATGACCTGAAATTGGACCCCAAGTGTGTCCATTTTGCAGTTTCCATTTTGCGTCCATTAACGTGGACCCCAAGTGCGTCTATCTTTTTCTTCTTCATCATTACACCAAGTTTTTAACTAGTCTTACCAATCTTTTCTAATGTGTATTTTTAATTTTATCTATGGTGGGGTTGCGTCCATTTTGCAGTGAGCACGCTATTTGATCAGCAGCATGATTTTGTTGTAGCATGACCTAAAAATTAATTTATTGATATATTTGAGGGTCTGTTAACTGGGGTAATATTTTGTATAAGATTTTTTCAACATTATGGGGCCCAACACATTTGCTTACTTTATGACCATGCAAAGCCCATCCCTTTGGCCTCTCTCAAAGTCACCTGCACTTTATTTCCTTAAAAATAAAAAGATCTAATTTTTAATTTTGGTAGAAAATATGAATTGACAAAAAAATGTAGAATAAAATATTCAATACTGCTGTTCACCTATTGCCTATTGGTCTTTTATTTCAAAAGATATACACATCTGAACATCTTTAATGCCCTTTCTAAAATCTTGCATGATAACTTGGTGAACCATCCAAGAAAAGAAAAATTAATTATTAGAAATTAATCATCAATCTAACGAAAACAAAGAGAACACAAACGGTGTACATGTTATCTTTAAACAAGCACTTGTTATCCTTAAACAATGAACGCGGTTATCTATAAACAATGGACCCGGTTATCTTTAAACAATATTATTCTAATTTTTTTTACAACAATTTTTCTTCCTTTTCAATGTAGACCTCAATTCATTAATTAGGATCTCAAATTTGTGTATATAATCTTGTTTTAGATAATAGACTAGTTAAAAAAACACTCTTCTACCCCGTGTAAATCTTTACCTAAAACTAATCTCAAAGTCCAAAATAAAAACCTCTATACAGTTGGCATTGATATGACGGACCGGAGAAGAAGAGGTCTAGGAAAAAAATTAGAGAAGGAATGGAAAGAAACAAGTCATACTTGGGTGGCCTTGGTCGACAGGAGTCATGGGCATGACCGCCCACTGGAGAGTGAGAGAGAAGAAAAAGATAGAGAGAGAGATAGAGAGAGAGAGAGACAATTGGAGAAAGAGAAGAAAAAGATAAAGAGAGAGAGACAATTGGAGTGAGAGAGAAGTAAAAGATAGAGAGAGTCAGGTGTCGCCTTTAGATCGGCGAAAAGTCGGACGCTGGTATGCCAACCAAGTCGCCGTCACTGGAAATTATGGCTTATTTTTTTTTAATTCTACTTTTTTGCTTTTTTTTCTCTTTTTGTCTCCACATTTAAAAAGGTTTCTTAACAATCTCGGGTGGTTGGGATTGATTTTTCTTGTTCTTCTTTTTTTTATTAAATTCAAGAGGGTTTCAATTTTCAAAACAATGAGAAGGTGAGATTCTGGGTAGTTGGATTTTGAGTAGATAACCCCACATCGTTTCAGTCTAAAACAGAGAGAATTGTTGGGTTTTTTTTTTGTTTTTTTTGTTTTTTGAGAGAGAGAGAGAGAGAAAAGCTAAAAGGGGTTGTTGAGCACTTTCCGAGGTGACCCAAGGGGTCTGTGGCCCACCATGTCGACGGCTTGTGTTGCATCTGCGATTGAATTTGGCAGTTTGACCATGGGACAGTTATTACTTCAATCATGGGTTAGTGACTTAAAGTGATTTGGATTTCATAGGATAATTTCATAAATGGTTTATTATTATTTTTCCAATCACACATAAAGTTCAAAGATACCCACAGTTGATGTGACTACATGGCGTGGATTTCAAAAGTGGATCCCACCCATGGAGTTCCACCCAGGTTTTGTCTAAAGCCCCAGAGGATCAAAATACCGTGTGAATATATATCGAGGTGCCTGATTTTGACATGACCACGGTTAGGGGTTGTCATCAGGCCAAGCCGGCCCGCGAAAGTGTTATTCAAGCTGGTCAGTAGGCTTTTTTTTTTCGGCAGGCTGGGCTATTTCTGCAAAAGTTTAAGTCCAACCCTGCCCAATAGGTTAGGTGGACCAAGCGGTGGGTGGGCGGGCTTTTGAATTTTTTTATCATTTAATAATATCATTTTAACTTTTCATTTTTTAAAAAAAATGAAAATTTTAACACACACTTTATTGAGTTTGCATCACTAGAGAAATTTGAAAACATTTTACACCAAAAATAAATAAATAAATTGAGTCACAACACTTTGCAATGGTACAAAATCAGAATCAATTGGACGGCAAGTGCAATTGTAAATAAAATTAAACCTTTCAATGGTAAAGGGCAGGTGGGCGGGATGACAGGCCAGGCCAGGCTTTAATCTCTAAGCCCAAGCCCAGCCCAAACACTATTTGAACTGGGCCAGTCTGACGATGATCGGGCTTGGGCAGATTTAAAACTCGCCAGGCCTGGCGGGCTTGAAGCGGGTAACTAGCCCACGTGCAAAATGATGACCCTTAACCACGGTGTAGAATTTGGTCCGCATATCTTAGGCTATTTCATTACAATTGGTGATGCTGGGAATTTCAATGATGTGATAGTTTTTTCTTTGTCATTTTAAATTTTCACTCTTTTTTTTTAGAATTTTGATTCACAATCACCTAAAAAGTCACATTATCTTTTGAAGATTTCAAATTGAGACCCACTTAAATATTTCTAGATGTTACAGAAGATAAAAAAATTTAGGAATTTCATATAGGGGATAGGTTTTGTAGAATTTGAAAATTTGCACAACATGAATTCTTTAAAAGAAATATACATGACGAGCAGGTTATGTGGGACGTGGATCATTTACTCCTGGAAGCATATAAGATTTTAATTTCCCCTATCAAACATCGTAATTTGCAAAGAATTGTACACATGAGTAGTGTTTTAAGCAATGATATTATACCATCCAAGGGTTGGTTATGACAAGCCCAGAGCATATTTTGAAGGTGCTCGTTGTTGTAATCACAAGGTTCATGAAGATTGCATGTCACCAATATAAACAAATAAATGAAATGTAAGTGTTTCTCATACTAGTACGCTGTAACGAGATCCTTTGTGCAATCCATCAATGAAAAACTATATTTCTCCGTTAGAGAATAATTTAAAGAAGGTTGAAAGGGAAAGGATGTGTTCATTTTAAATAAGATTGTATTAGCACAATTCATGCTAAGCAAGGATATGATCCATATGGCTAGGATTTCCACTCCATCTAATTACTTTTGATATTTTTTTAATAAATCATTACATAGTAGTATTGTATGGTATAATGATTAAATTTGTTATTTAAAAACAAAAACAAGAGATCATGGATTAATGATTTGAGTCTCACAACGTATATGTTTTTAGCTTTTGACTAAGGCTTAATGTAAAAGGCAATTAGGAATAGCTGGTCAGATATAATTCGAAGTTTCCACACACCAGGTGTGCGTGCTTGATTGATCGCAATTGACGTTGTCTGCAATGGGTGAAAGTGATGTTTGAAAAGGAGTTTTTTTTTTTTGTTGAATTTTCGATTGAGATTTTTTTTTTATTTGTTTTGTTTTTTATGGCCAAGTTAAGGAGGGTGGAAGGGTAGCTCAGTGTGTCGAGAAGGAAGTTTACTTAAGTGGAAAAGTAGCTCGTACAAGCAGAAAGAAAGGGGGCTGACTAAGTTAAAATAGAGATTGTTCAAAATTCTATTTTTCTCACTTCTTCTTCTTTGAAACTTTTTTTCTTTTGGTCTCTCTCCTTGACAAATTAATCAAAGAGAGAGGATGGAAACTCTACCATGTGCCTGACTACTGAAAATGTGAACCACTAGAATGCATACCCCTCTCTTTTATACAATGAGCATAGGGTAATGACAACCCTTTACCTAGCTCTTTGTCAACCATACCTATAATTGCAAAACAGTAACCCTCATAGGCTGAATCTTAATCATTCCTGTCTCTTCCTCATGCTGGAGCCTACCTAAAATTACACTTCGGCTTCAAAACTCATGCCCAAGCCCAGGCCCAAGACTACCATCTCTCTTGTTGTTTTTCTACATTGGGCTACTAGTTTCGGAGTGATACTATGACTTGGGAATTCGGGAAGGACGTATTAGTGATATGAAGGTGCCAACATCACTCAACCATGAGTGAATTAATACAAAGCATGACTCATTAATTCTTTTTTATTTTAATTATTATTGTTTACTTAGCTACGAGGGCTGGAATCCATAAAAGAAATCCAACCATAGGACAAAAGCCGACTCATACAGAAAGAATGCCTTCTCAAGTGAGAAGGTAACCTGTGTGTAGCTGGGTGAGAAATGAGTTACCCAACCAATTTCTAAACTCCACTTTTATCCTGTACTTTTAACTTCAATTTTCTCCAACTCAAATTCTCTTGAACCACATCCACAAATGCCCAAAATGGTATACTGCTGAGACTACTTCTCTTTTCTTTTCAAACTTAAATCCTCCATTTACTTTGAAAAATAAAAAAAAAAACCAATATTGCTGGCAACATTACTGAATGTAGAATGAGCAACTGAGAGAGAAGCCCATGTAGGCGGTGACGATGATGAACAATTATTATATTTATTAAAGCAATCCCCCCTTTCGCGGAAGGGCAACACGTGGCACGCCCTCTTCGTGAGAAAACGACACGTAGCGCGTCCTCTTCATGAGAATGCTACACATGGCGCAATCTTCAGAGTTTCCTCAAAAATATAGTTTCCTCTTAACAGTTTTAATTAGAGATAGTTTCCTCAACCACTATACTTATCTCTACCAATCCTTCCCCAAAAATCTCTCTTGCCTCTTAAATTCCTGTGTTTTGTACGATATGGGGCTAACTTTCAGATGAAACCGATATTTTGTACAAAGCAGCCAATTTTTCCCACCATGGCTCAAAAGCATTTTGTATTTTAACAGAGTGAAATGGTATGTTAACAAATGCATCCATCGTAAGCACAGGGAATGCAAGTACATGGGTCCATTATGAGATGAAAACAAGTGGCAGGGGAATTGTGATAGGGAACATATGTGATCATATTTCAATGCAGAGATAACAAGTGGACAATCCACGCTATGTGGAAGAATAATTACAACTTGCTCTTGTAGTAATTTTTCAATGTGTTTGGATTTGAAAGGAAAAAGTTGCTTAGGAGAAAATGATTTTTCAAACATAATTTAAACAAGAGATAATTATTAAATAGCTAAAGATCCAGTTTAGAACAAAAAAAAAGCATTAATATTACTAATGGGGTAATGTGATGACACAATATACGTGCCACATATGTAAATAAATAAGTTAATTGTAGGCCCCATTTGGATGAAGTAGGCAATGTATTATGTGGATTAGGTGCAATTATGACCATCAAATTTGTTGGTTCATCTTTTTTGTTCCATCAATCTGTGGAGCCCACTATCAACCAATTTTTTTTCTTTTTTATCCTAAGTCCGATTGGTTTTTGGGGCCCATTGTGAAAGCCCAAACTGTTTTCTTTCAGATCTCACAATTTAGAGGGGGACATTGCCATTTTTTTTCATCCATTAATGGGGTCATCATTGATTTCTATGATAGGTGGGCAAACATGGGACCCTCATGTTAAATCAAAGCGGCAAAAATTTGGGATCCACTTATAGATCATAGTCAATTTTATCTTTGTTGTTTTTCATCAATATGTGAGGCCAACTCTTAAAGTTTTTTTTTATTCCAAGTTTGAACATTCTAAAAAATCCTTCTTCCTAAAATCTAATGTTTCCCTAAAATCTCTCTCATTGTCGATTTCAACCTTATCTCCTATCATAAAAATTAATCTCTTCCTCTAAAACCTCTCTCTAATCAAGCCAAAATATCTCTAAACCCACATTTCTATCAAGAATCCTTATCTCATGCTTTTTCTCATCCCAGCAAAAGTTTCACTTTCCTTAACATGGTCTTATTCTTATCCTAATTATACGGGCAAGAAAAGTGCTAGAACTTTATACTGCCGTAGCAATATCCATACATGCAGTCGGCTACAAGATTTTCAAGAAGAAAACACAGTTTGGAGTTGGGCCCTTCAATCACAGCAACATGAGATGAAGCCTCATCTTAAATCAAGCACAACACCATGATATTAAGCGTCATTCGAAATGTATTAAATTGAAATGGGTTAAGTTAAATGAAGCCTCAGTTTCAATTAGACAATGTGAGATGAAGCCTTTACTTTCATTCATACTGCTTGTGGTATTTATAGGATGTTCTGATTTTGTTATATCACATTCATATTGCTTGAGATGAATTTTGTTACTAGTAATGTAAATCTGTTTGGTTTCTTAGGACTTAGATAAAGATCTTTTGATTTTTTTTCCTTTATTTGGGATGGTGTTATTTCAGTTTAGGTAATCACACTATTCTTACATTTTTCTCTGGGGTGATTCCAGATGTTATGTTCATTTGAGCACATTCATGTAAACTACACTGATGAGGTAATATTAATGTAGGTTTTTTTATTTTTGTATATCTATTTGAATTGCTCATACCTTTGTTAAATGGACTAATTCTTTTCCATGGAGGTCTTAAATGGACTAATTCTTTTCCATGGAGGTACATTCCTGAATGACTCATTTATCGAATGATTGTAGGTTTTTATTTGGTGAGTTTTCGGATGTGAAGGAAATGAGTGGGTTTTTATGAATTTATTTATTGAAGTTGAGGATTTGTATTAGCTACAATTATCAATGTGGGCCCATTTATAAAATGTTTCTTATTAAAGTGGGGCCAATGTAGATTTTGTTATTATCAAATTAAAAAAACAAATCCCAAGAATGATATTTAGTAGATTTATTTTTTTTAGAATTATTTTTAATTATATTATCTTAAAAAAATCTTCAATTTTAATATATTTCCTTTTTGAGCCTGGGCTCAACACGGGCCTTTCTTACTCTGATATAACAAAATATAGGAAACATTCTGGAGCCACATGTGTAACACTCCGACCCGAGTTGATCCGGATTAGTGGGTAATTGCGTGAGATTTTAGTGTTAAGAGTGTTTTGATTTTGTATTTCTTTGGCTTTGAGTCATGGAGAGATCGTTTGGGTTGAATTGACTTGGTTTCGGTAGTTTGAGCCCTTTTTCGTAATTTTGGCTTTTAATTGACCTTGTCAGTTTTGCGTCATTCTGACGTCAGCGCGTGTATTTCGTTGAGCTTGTCGATCTTCGTAACTGTCTTGGATCCGAATGATTTCGTTTGCTCTCGTTGGACCGTCATTTAACTCAAACCGACATTTGTGTAAGCCGTTTGGACTTAAGTGCAATTTGGACTCAACTTTAAGTTATAAATATCCCAACCACTCTCTTTCTTTCTCTCGATCGCCTCTGTCTCTCTCTCAGCTCGTCTCTCTCTCTCTCCCTTTCAGCTCTCTTTTTCTCTTTCCTTCTTCGTCTCTGTTGCGTGAGGGAGGAAGAAAGGAGCCAGTTGTGTGTGTTTCCAGTGGACTGAGCCAAAGCAACGAAGTGATTTCCATCTGTGAGGCAAGTATAAGCCCAAGTAGTATGAATACTGATTGATATGGATTTGATTGTTGTGTTTTATTCTTCATTGTGTTTCTCAGTGTTAGACAGCGCTATTGAGCCCATTCTGTTGATATCTTCTTGTTTCCAGTCGTTTTGTTCAGTTTCTGTGTGACTGTACCTGTTACAGGAAAATGACTCCGTGCACTCACGGCTACACCGTGAAATGTGCTACGGCTAAGCCGTAAAATGGCTTACGGCTAAGCCGAGACCCAGCCGTAACCCTAACCGTAGAACAGTACAGACTGACATCTGAAAATAACTGAGAGTTGGCAAAACGCGATTCTTCTACGGCCCAGCCTGATCTAAGCCGTATGTTGTCCTACGGCTAAGCCGTGGACCAGGATACGGCTGAGTCGTAGAGTAAAATACGGTTGAGCCGTAAATCCGGATGGACATTTTGGGGAACCTCGGCTCAGCCGCAGTGCATAGTACGGCTAAGTCGTAAGATGCTCCGGCTAAGCCGTAAGGTCACCTACGGCTACACCGTGAGACCCTGAGAATTGAATGAAAAGGACTAGGTTTAAGCAAAAGACCGTATATGACTTTCATGTTAGAATGTAGCGAACCTGAACATGCCCAATGGAATGTCTGAATGACATGAATGATCTCGAGGGCTGTGAATCATTCATGCTTGTTATCCAGTTGTTTAGCACCTCCCCATGGGTGTTGGTTTAAGGGACTTCGGTGCACACTCCAGACACTGCAACACTAGACAATGATGCATCGGACAACTTAAAGCTACATCAACATGCACGGTTAGAAACACTGGATAATTAGTGTAGGATTGGCTTGTAATTGACCTTGATTCGTATAAGTACTTGACTTGTTGATTTGTATAGCATATTGATTTCGGTTATGCCCTCTTATGTGTTCTACGCTGGACCTATCGATTCTGTGGGAAATGCAGCAACCCCAGAGCGAAGCCCGGGCAGAACCATTCTATTCTTGTGTTTTACTGTTGCTCCACTGGAGTACTTGCATCAGTGCTTAATTGTTACTAGTACTTGAGATTGTTCTTGGTAACTGCTTATCCGCGCTTGGTATTGTTATTCGTCTTCAGCACTTTCCGTTATTGCTTAATTGCATTCAGTATCAATATCAGTATCAGTTTATGTGATGCACTTCCTATTGTTTGTTTAGCGTGATATGTGAGATATGTATGTGATATGACTGATTGATTGAGGTGCATCATCCGATTTGATTGTGATTGTTATATGGCACTACTGAGCCTCGGCCTTAGGACACCCGACGGGGTTAACTTTGGTTTAGTTTATGTGTTCGCCTCTGCAGAGTGTTCTGTCCTGGGACTCCGGACCCCGGGAACTAGAGACCCATGCGTACCCTGGCCCGGTCGCTGGTGTTCTCATTCTGACTGCTCTCGAAAGGGAGAAAATGGCCAATGTAGTAGCCACTTTGACTGTTATCTGTTTATGATTCTTATAACATGCTTATTCATTTGCATAATTGCTTAGTATACGAACATGCCTTCTATGGATCTTGCACTGTGACTATTACTCATGATTAGACACAATTCGTGTTATCTTCTTGTGGCTTATATTTTGCTAAGTCGTTGTACTTATTAGTTGTCTTTGGGTGTTGCAGGCTTAGATCCCTCTCCCGATCCTGCGTCGGTCGACCCGACTCCAGGAGAGGCTCACGAGGCCCCCTCCGGCCTAGAGGAGTGGACTTAATCCATCCTCCAGAGTACGGTTTGCATCATTTTGTTCTCCCCATTCATTTGAGTCCGAGTCTATTGAGGGGATTTTCTGTACTTGTAATGTGGGCTTAAGTAATATCTGTATTTTGATTTTTGATTGTTGTAAGCCCGCTATATTGTCATACGTTATTGTAATTGTTCTTGTCAGCAGTTAATGTTTTTGTAATCTCCTATGTCATTTTGGGTATGTTGTGGTATGTCTTGATATGTACAGCTTTCGCGTACAGTTGTTTGCACGTGTGAATGATCCCTTGTGTGTGTATGCTTGGACGGGGTCTAGGTGTGCATGCACGGGAGTACGTGTGTCATTGGTTAGACTTCTTCTAACCCCCGGTCCCTGCGCTCGGGTTGTGACAACATGTAAACTCATGATAACAAGCAGTTTCAAACTCATTATATTTTATACATTATAATAATACCCCTTTTGTCAAGGAGCGCAGGAGAGCAACATATGGGGCTCGCTTTGCATGACAAGTGGCTTCTCTTTCTTTTAATTTAGTTTTGAATTAGAGATGACTCTTTCAATTAAGCCCTCTCTCAACTTATCCCTAAAGTATAGGGATCTGTACGGTAGCCATCAAGCTATCCTCTCTCAAACATGCCTTCATTACCTAAGACTTTAAATTTTGGAAGTCCTAACCAGATGATGAATATAGAGTCTGGATCCTTTGGTGATGCATATGAGACCCAATTTTAATATGGCCCATGTTAGGCACGGGTCCTAAAGCGCTAAGCTTAACTAATTTTAATATGGTGGACCTCACATGTGATGACCATCTTCCATGAGTATCCACTCCAAGTAACATTTTTTTTCCTTTGAGCAATGGCTAATGAACATTAACATTTAAAATTGGACAGATAAGATTGTCATTACCTAAACATCACTAATTTAATTCAGTGGATCAAACCCAAATTCAAATATTATAAGGTACCATTTTTTCCTTTATTTAAATATTAATAATTTTTAATAAAGCTTATAAACTTATTTTTGCATGGCTCGCGTTGGGCGCGGGCCCTGAAGCGCTAGTTTATATATATTATGACAATACCTCCTTTCGCGGGAGAACGACACGTGTCGCTTCTTTTTTACGAGGATACAACATGTGGCACACTCTCATTAAAGTCTTCAGATTCTCTTCTCTTTGAAATCTATAAATACAATCTATTCCCAATAAATAAGGATCTACAAATATCTCTTTTCACCGGAGGGCAACATATAGCGCAACCTTCTTTGTAAGAGGGCGACATGTGGTGCAATCTCAATAAAGTCCTCAAACCTAGAATATTTTTTATCTCTCCTAAAATCTCTCCATTCCATCATCCTCCAATAAATACTTAGACTCTATATGTTGCACAGTGTGAGGCTGATACATGTAACAGTTCTCCAAGAGTGGCGTAAAAACATATAACTCAATACTCTACAGTTTATAAATAGTTAGATTCCATAAGTTGGACAGTGTGACGCTGATGCATGTAACAGTTCTTTGATTAATTAGTTGTGATGTATCAGTATGTCCGGCAACTTTAGGCAGGATCCTGCTGCTTCCCATAAATAGTAGTCCACTGACTAGTCCGCACACACAAATGGAATTTAAAAGGAAAGCAGAAATTAGAACAAGAACAACACTACGTTGGCCATGAATTCTCAATCTTAATTCATTGGTAGCTTCACTCCTGGTTGCAGGTACAGCTACAGTAACTTCAAATATCATTAGCCTTTACTCCTGAATTTAAAACATTCGAAAATGAATAGAAGATTACTATGGAGGCATTTCAAAGAGAGTGTTCAAAGTAATAACTCATCTGTAAAGCTGGCCCACCAATCAACGTCACACGGATTTGCACCTACAAGATGATCTTTGCTGTGATAGATTTCAAGAATCTTTGAAGAACTAATTCTGGTCAACAGTCATTGGTGCCAATCTTGTAGGTGTAGACCCGTGTGAGGTTGATTGGTGGGCTGGGCAGATTATATTTACATACCCAAATCTAATTTAGCAATATAAATTGATTGATAATCGGTTCTATTAACTTATTTTTCTTTCTTATATATAGATAGAAAAGGAACAAAATACAATTAAATTAAAAATTACTGATTTAATCTGAATGTTAAATTGATCATCTATAATAAAAGTGATTTAAATGTGACTCACTTAAGACTTTAAATTTGAAAAATTAGTTTAGACAAAAATTCTAAAATAACAAGACCGTGCTGTATTATTTTGACAGATCTGGACTCTCTTCCGCTAGTGTGCATAGGTTGAAGACAGCATTTCCGCACCCCCAAGACATCTCACAGTCACACGTCTTGTGCCCAAAACAGTATCATAGGGCCCATGGACTCTAATATTTTGTTTAAGTATTTTGGGCGTCTAAAATTGTCACCTTCCCAAGCATTTGGTACGGACTCCACTGTCCTCTCTTCACATCTAGAACTATGGCACTGAAGGTCTCCGCAAATTTATCCAAACAAAATGACAGGAGCCGGACCGAGAGCAAAAGCAACAGAGCCCCTCCTTCTAACCTCCACAACCAAAGTAGACAACAAAATCCCCAAAGACACTTTCCACTTCGCCTACATCATCTTCTTTATCTTGGGTGTGGGCTTCCTGATCCTATGGAACACCTTTCATCACAGCCATTGATTGCTTCACCTATCTCTACCCAGACGCCAGCATCGAAGGCGTCTTTGTTAAACTCCAATAAGTTTTCGCACCCTAAGATTTCAATACCTGTCATGCAAATCCTCTTAAAACATAATCTATAATCTCATACCCTAAAATCACTCTCCTTAAAGCTACCCTAAAAATCTGGTAACAAAATCTCATTATTTTATAAACATAATCTATAATCTCATACAATAAAATCACTCTTCTTAAAACTATCCTAAAAATCTCATAACAAAATCTCATTGATTTTATATTGGGCGTCTGTAGTTATAAAATATCTCTCCTTAAAGCTATCATAAAAATCAAATAACATAATCTCATTTTATTTATGAGGCATTGCTCTGCTCGAAATCAAATGCACAAATAATGGAAGGCATTCAATTCCCATTTATGTATTATCATGTTCCTTGATAAATGACTATAATCATCATGATCACATGTCAATTACGTATAGTACACGTTTAAAATGATTCAATAAAATGCACAAACATGCATATTGACGCATGGACCACTCCTTGCAAGTTTTTCTACATTGCTTTTATTAGTTGATTGACTATGGATATATATATATATTTGTTTATGTCTTGCTTTTATTAGTTGATTGACTATGGATATATATATATATATATTTGTTTATGTCATGTGTTTATGGGATTTACTGCTTTTATTTTGAATTTACTTTATTATTATTATTAAATTTACAAAGCTCTTTTAATTTTCCTGATGATAATTTTTATGGATTGTGGTTTATTTCTTTTTCTTTTTTATTAAAATTTTTGTTTTTAGGATTATGTTCTCATTGGATTTTTTCTAACTTCTCTTATTGCTGATTGTTTATAATTTTTCATTTCTTTTTTTTTTTAAATTTATTTGTGTTTTATGCATTTTGTTGCTTTTTTATGAAGTCATTTTATTCAATTCTCATGTTTCTATCTCCCTGATGCCATGTTCAATGGGAAGTATAAAGCTTTTTACAAAAGTCCACAGGTGAGTATAGGTGGATATGTGAATGAAAATCTCTCTCTATTCTATGAGTAACTCGCCTCTCTTAATGGCGGATATCTTTTGATTTTCAGTGGCTGTCATTCTTTTTCATTTTTTTGTAAATTTCGCTTCACATTTTTGATTATTTTTTTTATATGCTTGGATATTTGTAGGTATAGTAGATTATTTGGAAGTGATCACCGTTGTATATTGGATCTAAACCGCTTTTAGGTTAGTACTCCATACTCCTCATCTAAACCTAAATGACTTATTATTGTCCATTATCTACTACATAGTCGCGATGCAAGTCTTCTTCATATGATTTTTTTCTATTCAACTCCTAATCAATATTTTTCATCGTGAAAGGGTTAGTTGACTTACTGATTCTTTATAATATTGGGTTTTCATTTAAGTGTGGGTAGAAGGCATGCTTGGGTATGATCTCACTGTTCTTCAAAAACCTTTTTTTTTGGCCTTGAAATTCTCCAATTCTTTTCTTTTTTCCAATTTATATCCATGCAACTTAGCTTTTAAATTTATTTTAAGATGGTTTTTCATGACATGTGGCTATATTGAAAACATATATAGAAGTGGAAATATTAAAAAAAAATTATGATACAATAATTTGGTTTAATGAAATGATGTTTTTTTTAAAGATATGCTTGGATACTTGAAGGTATGACAGAGTATTTGGAAGTAATCACCGCTATATTTAGGAAGTGAAGTGGTTTTAGGTTAGTACTCCATGCTTACCATTTAAACCTAAATGACTTATTATTGTCCCTCATCTATTGAATAGGTGTGATGCAAGTCTTCAAATTAATCTTTTATATTCAATTCCTAATCAATTTTTTTCATAGTGAGAGGATTGGTTAACCTGATGATTCTTTGTATATTGGATTATTTCATCTAATTTTTTTACCATATAATATTTTTTTCTTGAGTTCAATTTACATATTAAAGGAAAAATGATCTTGCTTATTTTATTAATATTATAATGAAACTCTGTGGCCACATTATTTTTCTTTTTTATTTATTTTACTAATACGATATTTAGTTTTTTAATAGTGCACTAAAATATTTAAAATTATGTTTGTCTAATGAATTTTATGTTAATATTAATTTACAATTCATTTAAACATTTATAAATATTTTATTTACAAATAATATAATTATTAACTAAGGCCCATGTTGGGCGTGGGCCTTGAAGTTCTAGTTATATATATTATAACAATACCCCCTTTCCTGGGAGGGCGACAAGTGGTACAATTCTCTTATAGGAAAGCGACACGTGGCGCAATCTAAAGATTCCATCCATATTAGCTAAACTCTATCCTTACCAAATCTCTAAAGTCTCTCAATTTTCCTCAAATATCTCCTTGGTTTTTTATAAAATCTCTCTCTCCCTAATTTGGCTTTAATCTATATTTGCCTACGCTGATCCATGTCAAGGTATATTGATGATTGGATCTAGATATTACCAAATCTTGATGTGGACATAGCATTAGGGGGCCTCACTTGAACATCATCATAATTATCATCATGGATCAAATATGTTCTAAAAATATATAATCCAATCCCCAGAGTAATTGTTTTAGAATAATTAAGTTTTATTTGTGAAAAGTGGAATTGTATGTTAATATGGTAATTGGGGCCATAAAGTGATTTCATAATAAGATAAGTTGGGCCACAGAATGATATCGTCATTATTATAAATATTTTCCAATAAATTAAATTAACAAGCTCACAAAATCATACAAGATTATTGGATATCATTCCATATCAAAACATTGTCCAAGAGTCACCAAACTTTTAGGGATGGCTTAATTTACGATGAGTGGGCCTGATGGTAAAAAGGTTTGTTGTAAAATGATGACTTGAAAAATATTAAATATTCTGATTCCCGGGCAGTAAGCACTGTTAAACTAATTAGAGTATGGATTGGTAATACTAATGAAGTTAGAATTTGCATAAATTGGTCATAATAGAAAATGGGCTGCAAAAAATTCATAGTGGGCACAAACATAACAACTCAAGCCTAAAACCTAGCCCACATAACATAGCAATTTTGGTTTATAAAACTAGCCCATATTCTATTACTGCATGTTGCCACTAAAGGATGCAAGTGGATATCCAATATATTAGATCATCTAGAGCTTCCAACCCCTAAAAACTATGTTAGAAACCCAAAAATAGGTTTCAATTGACAAATTGGGTTTAAGGTTCCAATAGATATAAGAGTTTAGTTTTGGATCCATATAAGTTCATACCCATGGACCTGAGACACGGCAGACAAATCTTTTATGTCCAAACTGTAACTCAAAATGAATTTTAATTGGATATTTTTATGTTTAATAAAAAAAATAATAGATTTGGTGCATTATTAGAAGTTGAATTTTATCCTTATTTTAAGAAAAAAAAGTTAAAACCGATTTTGGAACTGAATAGTGATCCTTCAATCAAAACATGTCCTAGAACTAGATTCAAATCCTCTTATTAAAATCGGATATGTCAGTGCAGGTCAAGATCCTAAGGTCTAATACAGAGGAGCTTTTCATGTGTAAGTTATCCAATACAGAGGAGCTTTCATGTGTAAGTTATCTTAAATAATTTTTAGGAAGTTGGGCCCACTACAATATCCCTTTTAGTGAGAGAGCGACATGTGGCGCTTCTTCTTTATGGGAGAGCAACACATGGCACACTCTAATTCAAGTCCTAAGATTTTCTCCCATTTTTCTCCCATGAAATCTCTCTCTTTACTATTTAATCTCCTACAAATCAGCATAACGCTTATCCTTATCATTATCTCTCTCTTTCTAAAATCAATTTAAATCTTTCTTATTTAAATCTTTCTTATTTAAAGAATAAGATACCTTAAAATTTTCAATGCTATCCCTTGCATGCAATCTCATCATAATCTGCTATTGATATCCATATCATGTTTAATCTTAAAGAATGCCATATGGTCAAAAGGAGGGGTTCTCATACATCTCAAATGAATTTTCATACTACTCATCATATTAATTTGGCAAATTACCTTTATCGCATTTCACATGCCATTAAATCCCACTATTCAAGTGGCAATTTGTGGGTCCACATGGTTTCCCATTAAAATCGCAATAGAGTCTAAATTGGTCATGGGTGTTTATGGGGCTGGGCTAGAATTGGCCGGGTCTAGCCAAATAATGTTTAGGCCTATCCTACATTTTGAACAATAGGCCCGAGCCTGGAAAAAGTCTAACTTAGGCCGTAAGTACCTATTCTGAGCCCAGCCCACTTAGAATAGTTTAAACTTGAGCTATACTATATTATATTTAAAAAATGAAAATATTTGTTGGTTTGGATGTTTGCTTCTATGTGAGAGATTTCTTAGTGTCTCTCACTTGGACCTGATCGGGCTTGGGCTTTCTACTACTAAATCTCAGCCCAATTCAAAGTTTATATTTAGGTCTCGCTCGAGAAAGTTAATGCTCAAGCCCAAAAATTGCTAGATCTTTCCTAAATTAATCACTTAGAATGACACTACCAGGAGGTAAGATTTCTAAAATCTCTTTCATTCTAAATCATATCCCTTAAAACTCGGAACAACTAATAATTTGGATTAGCCCTAGCATAATAATTTTAAATTTGGATTAATACTCTCATTTAATTTTAAATTTTACATCAACTAATCAATCTTTATCTTTTATCTTAAAATCTTTCAATTTATACACAACATCTCTTGTAGTTAGATTGATAGAACATTTAGAAAGTGGACAATCATATTCATTTTTATTTTGACTCTACTCGTCATGAATGGGTGGGTGTTGAAATTCAATTTTTCCATATAATAATGGGAGGAGAAAAAAAAACAAAAAATAGAGAACGACTAGTTTATCGGCTTATAGGTTTGACATGAGAATATGAAGTATGGTATATAAATGGGGAAACCATCAAACAACTCACTACTAAGAGTAAGTGAGTTCTGCTCTCTTTAAACACCAAAAGTTCTAATGGTTTATATATATGTATATTTGTTTTAATGTAAAGATAGTTATGCTATTTTTTCCTATTAGTTATTTAATTTCGATCTTTTCTCTTTATATCTCTCGAGGCCATGATCATTACATTTTTTATAGGTATTAATTTTAATATGCTAATACATGTTAACTAAGTGTGTCTTTCATGTTAGAATGTCTATGGTAATGCAAATGGTATTTTATGTTTAATGTAGGACTAATACAATTTTTTTTCTACTGATGTAGAGATTGAAAGTGTATCCCATAATATAATGTCTACCACTTAATTAGAGATCATCTTAAGTTTTGTTACATTTAGTCAAAATTTCTCTTTCTATTTTTATTTCTTTTTCTTTCTTTGAGTTATATGCAAATGAACAAGTGAGAAGCCTAAATTTTGTGATAATCTTGATTACCGGCTTATTTTCACCTAATTCAAAATTTTTATAGTGATAGGATTAGTTGAACTAATGATTCTTTGCATAGTGGAGTATTCCATCTTATTTATATTACCATATAATATTTTTTTTTCTCTTGACTTGATTTTACAGACTAAAGGAAAATTGATTTTTTTATTAATATTCTAATGAAATTCCACAAGTACATTATTTTCATTTTTATTTAGTTTTATTGATATGATATTTACTTTTTAAGAGTGCACTAAAATATTTAAGATTATGTTTGTAAAATGAATTTAATGTTAATATTAAATTAAAAATCATTTAAATATTTATAAATATTCTTATTTCGCGCGCTAAAGCAATAGTAAGATCCTTTTTTCCATATGAACTAAGGCTTTGGAGAGTGCTCAATTGCAAAATGCCATCCTCAACAGGCTAGAACGCGGCGCTTCTTCTTTATAGGCATGCGACACGTGACACACTTTAATTAAAGTCCTAAGATTCTTTCCTATTTTTCTCTCCTGAAATCTCTCTCTTTACTATTTAATTTACCTAAAATCTCTCTCTTACCCCCCTAAATTCTACCCCTCCCTTAACATCTCTCTCCACCCTTAATAAGATCCTAAACCTAATTCAACACTCATATAAATGGGGTATGGTTCCATGGGGGGCCGAAGAGCTCGAGTGCAGATGCATAATATATTATCTGCTCATAGAAGAAAATAGCACATAGATAAAATGTTACATTGAAATATTGAATTGTAAAACATCATGGTCAAATTTCTAAATGGAACCCTTTCTAAAGATGGCCCATAGTGTTGTTATGATGAAACCCACAGTTGATGCGGAATCTTCTCTAATTAATACCATCTAAAATTATACGATATATATATCTTTTCTTTTTCTTTTCTTTTTTTTTCCCATGCACTGCATTGTTTCTAGAGTTCACAATATGTAGGACGATACAATTAGCATGGTGGTGGGGCCGGCTTACTCATGTGTGAAATATTTTTTGTATGACTAAAGTGGCATACCAACAGGTTGCAATGTAAACCACCATAAGTAAACAATGATCGAGGGCTTCGAATCCAACAGAAGTTGAAAGAGAAGCTACTATGAGATGCAAAAATCCATAGGCCCAAACAGGACCCCACATATATGCATAGAAATAATGATTGAAGTACATCTTTTCTTTACCACTTTTTTCATTTTCTTAAAATATCAAGGACCCCAAACAATGATCCAAACTATTTAGAGTATTAATAAGGTTAAGTACATCATCTGATTGAAATTTCAACCGCTGATCTATTTTGGATTTTGAGATATTTGCGAAAACAAAGCATAAAATAGGTCTACTTTGTCCAATTGTGTGGGCCCCATAATCTTGATCTGGACTATTAATCTTCTTCGGAAGTTTGAAAACGGCTAATGGTTTAACCCCTGATTTGATCTAGATCTAGAAAAAAAATGATGAAAGTTATGTCATCACCCTTATAAAAGTGATAGGAGCATTGGATAAACGGAATGACATGACCAACCATTCGTACAATCTATCTTTAGTCCTGAATGTTGTCTTCCATTCATCGCTTGGCCAAATACGCATCTGATGATATCTGCTCTCGAGATCAATCTTGGACAGGATTGATGATCCAGCTATCATATTTAACGTGTTGTCTATCTGAGATATCGGAAATCGATACTTAATGATGATCTTGTTTATTGCTCAGCTGTCAAAACACAATCGCCAAGAACCATCTTTCTTGGATGTTAGGAGGGTGAGAACTGCACACAGACTCATGTTTTCATGAATGTGGCCCATCTAAATGATTTCTTCAGCTTGCCTTCTCAATTCTTCATGTTCAATGGGGCTCATACTGTTTGTAAGTAAATTATGAAGAGGGGAACTAGGGACTAAATTAATAACATGTTGAATGTCCTGCATTGGTGACAGTTCTTTTGGAAGTTCTATTAGAGTCAAGTCTTTAAAATCATGGAGCAAAGACTTGATTTCTGCATGTAGTGAAACTTCCTTCCCAATATCTGATTCTTTGAAGTCTTTTGTAACAAAAGCATACATAACTCCTTGCTCCTTGCTTTCTTCTTGAAATTTTTGCATAGAAAGAATGTGAGACTCTGACCTTGATGTTTTTGGTTATGGCGGATTGAGAATTGGCTTAAGAGGTAATAGAGTTACGTGACAACCTTTGAACTTAAAAGTGTGAGTATTAGCCACGCCATCACTTTGAACCTTGTTATCAAAGAACCAAGGTCTTCCCAATAGAATATAACATTCATGGGAATGATATTACACCAAATTAAGTCTTCAAAACTACCAAGTTTGAATGTCACGAAACATCGTTTGTTCACAGGGATTGCTGCTTGATTCACCTAAGCAACCCTGTAGGGTTTTGGGTGTTTTTCCGTCAAAAGCTTGAGTTGGTCAATTACTTCTTATGATACGACATTTATTGCACTTCCCCCATCAATAATGAGATCACATAATCTATCACAACACTTTACCTTGGAATGAAATATGTTGGTTCGCCTCTAATCTGCAGCCTCTTCTTCAATAGCAGTGAGGAGTCGATGAATGAATAATGTTCTTCCTTCATTTTTAGCTTGATAGAAGGAATGATCTTCTTGGCCAACCTAAGGTATTTGCTCCTCAAAAGGAGTTTCAACCTCACACTCTTCATCGACATGTTCTAATTCATAGGCATCTTCATCATGGTTGAAAAAGTGAAGGTTCTTTACACTCATACATTTAGAAGCATAGTGCCCTTTGCCTTTACATCGAAAACATTCAACATCCTTCCGTTGTCGTGAAGAATTAAAAACATTTTTCCCTTTATTGTCATGTGGCTGCGGCCTTAATTGATTTAGAAAGGGGGCTTGGCGGTTGAAATTCTAAATAGGAGCTTGTCAAGTGGGACTCTGTGAAGGAATAGCCCATTGATAAGTTGTGTCAGGGACTCTTCTTTAAGGGGGTACCCCGAAACGCCTTGAATATGGGTACCTTTGTTATTCTTCAATGCGACATTCCATGCGGAAAGCCTTTTCCACACTTTGAAAATTAAGTGTGGCTAGTTCTTTATAAATGTCTGGACGCAATCCTTGCTTATATTTGGAGATAGCTTGGTGATCTGTCTCTGATAGCTTGCATCTCACCAAGAGATCATGGAACCTCTCAGTGTAATCCTCCACACTCATGTTTCCCTGTTTGCAATTGACTAAGTGATCGAAGAGGGAATCAAGATAATCATTTGGCGAATACTTATCTCCCAGTGTAGCTTTCATTTCTAGCCATGTCTAAATATGAGGTCTTCTTAGGTATGCATTTTTGGCATCAATACTCTTCCACCATATTTGAGTTGCACCCTCCATCTTCATTTTTACAAATGGAACACGCTTGCACTCTTCCATATGGTACTAATCAAAATAGTCTTCAAGGACTATGATCCAGTCGATGAACTTTTTCATGTCCATTCATCCCATAAAATCTGGTTAGTCCACATGCATTTCTTTGTGATATCACTTTGTCGGTTGTGATATTCTCCTGGACCCGTTTCTTCAAGTATGCACTGCATAAATTGACAACAAGTCTCTTGTGGTACATCAATGATGGAATGTTCCATATGAGGTTTAAGTTCTACATGCATGAAGGTCACCGTTATTATTATTTGAAGATCCTAGGTTGCCATTGTTCCACGTGTCTTGTGGAGTTGGGTTCAATATTGCATCATTAAGATGCATTTCAACCCTGTCCATTCTGTCCATGAGCTCTGTGCTATAAATATCATGTTGTTGTTTTGTGAGCCTACCCGTGTAGGATGCTCCACTATGGGTAGGCATGTTGCTAGGATAGCTGCAAATTTCAACCGCACCCCCCCCCCCCCCCCCCCCCCCCCCCCCCTTTTTTTTTTGAGTTGGGCTTAACCTAACACAAATTCCAGCCCGCAAAGATGTTGAGTGTCTCACTTTTAAGTGGGACACGTGTGGGGTCTCAGGTGTGATGCAATGAAAGAAGAAAAGGGGGTTTTTTCCCCTTTTCATTGCTATTGAATGAGAGGAGATGAGATGGGAGGGAGGGTGGTCTTCTAGAGAGACCCTTTTTGCTTCAAACAGTCTTCAACACAGAGTAGATGGACCAAGAGGTGCTACTGGTGATTGAGGAGGCTGATGATATGCTTGCAGCGTTGATGTGAAATTAATTCAAGCCTTTAAAACTGCAAGTGTGCAATTGTCCCTTGAGACAATGGCAAGTATAGGTCGAACACATAGGGAGCACTTTTGAAATATCTTTTTAATTAAGATATGATTTTTTCTTAAAAGAAATATGAATAAAAATAAATCAAGATATAAATGAGAAATCAAAATAAAACTACTATGTGAATAAACTGATGACAATGATAATAAAAGTAAATCAGAGCAACAAAGAATCCATTAAATGAATTTAATAATCAATCTATGCAATTTAATTTAATCTTTAGTTTCGAAAATAACTCAAATAAAAAACAACTCAATGTTTATGATCCAGAGGACTTTTCTTTTTAAAAATCAACTTTTAGCAAAAAGAACCCAAGATCTCTATCACCTCATTAAAGCAAAAATTATTTTAAGCGTCATTCATCAAATTAAGAATAAAATATCTAGGCATATAAGCCTAAGCATTTTTTTATCAAAATAAGAATAAATGAATAGAAAATAAGAATAGGGCAGTGGAGCATAGGCCAGTGTAGGGTGGTGGAGCATGGGCTAGTGCAACCCATAGAGCATAGGGCAGTGGAGCATAGACCAGTGTAGTTGAAAGACGACTGTGGGGTTTCCCTACATTATTGAGCCTTGTTGGGATTGGACCTTCGTGTATAGAACTTAATTTGGGGCCTATTATTCTAGGCTACATTAGTACTTTGGTGCTCATTTTATGAACTTCTAAGGAAAAAAGGGCATAAGGAGGCAGAAGTAGGGGTACGGCGAGTGAACCTAGAAAAATTCAATTCTAAAATAAGAATATATGCACCCAAGAATGCCTTTCATATGGAGATTTATAAGCTAAAAAGCGGATGGTTGCAAAGCTTATATATACTCATTATTTTTTAAGACCATCCATTTACTTTCTTTGAAAGTTTTCCATATCGAATTGTCTGCATTATCAGTCAATGGTTTTTTTTAGAAATTTTGGCACATATAAAGTGGGTGTGCAAGGTGATCAGCTCAACTCTTTTAGTCACTTATAATTGACTTGATAGGTGTGTTTAACACTAAGGTCCACCTCTTTGTGACATTGAATTTTTGTGTTTTACAATTTGACGTGTTGTCAATGCTTGATTACCGAGGTTCTACGGGAGAACAAGGGAATGATAGATAAATCTATTAGGGAAATAAAGCGGGAAGGACAGTCTTATTGCAAGAGAAGAAACCATTGACATAAATGAAACTGTAAAGCAAGGGCAGATGGTATTCTTCCTTCATTTTGTTCATTGAATTCCTTCTATTGCTGCATCTAATCCAGTGAATTTATTATCATGTAAAAATTACAATAGTTGCTTTGACCAGATTATTTTATATATTTTTCAATTTTACATCAATGCACAATTGTGTTAAGAATTTATTGTCTTGTAGAATTTAAGGGGAATGTTTTGAAAATCATACTGAAATGGAATGACATTCCAGGAAATATATTGTTAGGCCTGTAGTTTGTATAAGCATTGTAGAATTTAGATGTCGTTTGCCTTTACTAAGGTTGTGGGTTCAAGCCAATTCACCTTTCTAAAAAAGAAAGAGCAAATCTTTTACCAACTTTCAGTTTTGATGTTGATAAATTTTTATTCCTTTGAAACAGTGATGTTGATTGTAATTGAAGGACCTGGTTTTATGTATAAAAGAAAAGTTTGCCAATGACCTCAATTGGTCGGATGGGTGATTCTACTGCATACATGTATCAATGTAGACAACCATATCGTTATATGCCTTCTAATTTATTTTTCATACACCTTATCCATTCTCTGTAAGAACCTCATGTTTGGACTGCAAGCATAGATGAAAATATCAGCTGATAACAATACGTATCGGCTGAAACATATTGGTATTGGCCGATATCAAACTTATATTTTGTTGAAAATCGGTATCAGTACCGCCCAGACAAAATATCCCCAAAATATCCGGATATAACGGACAATATTTCAAAATATCAGCCGAATTGATATATCGCAGATATTTTGCAGATATTTTCCGATATATAGGCCGATATTTTGAAAATATCGGCCATGTATATTTAACAGTGTTTATTTATTTAGAATTTTTAATAATTTAATATTAAAATATGATATTTTGAGGATTTTACCACAAATTTATTTTTTTAAGTAAATATGATTATTGTATACTTCATCTTTGATAACTTCTCATTATTTTTTCATGTAATTAGTTTTATATTCTCAATTTCATTTTCAGACTTTTTAATAATCTACTATTAAAATTAGATTTTTGAGGATTTCATTACTAATTTATTTTTTAAAGTAAGCATAATCATTTTATGCTTCATGTTTGATAATTTTTTTTTCATTGTTCCTTTATGTAATTTGTTTTATATTTTTAAATTCATTTTCGGATTTTCTAATAATTTAATATTAAACTATTATATACTTAGGTTTTCACTATAAATGTCATTTCTTAATTTTTATATAATCATTGTATAGTTCATATATGCTAATTTTTTACAGTTTTTTTTATCATTTATGTGATTATGTCAATATTTTTTGTATTTATGAATTTATTCTTGGATTATTAAACAAGGTATTAGGAAAAAAAATTAATGCATCATTTAAATGTGCCCCTTGAAGCTTTCAAATGCTAAAATGATTTATCTTTGTTTCTATTATATATGTTTTGGAGCTTGGCTTCTAGGCAAAGCCAACTGGCAAAGTATCCTAAAGATAATTCATAAATTATAATTATTATTCTTACAAAAAAAATCACAATTTATAATAAGACAGCGATACTGGATGTCATAACTTAGGGGAGAGATAATTTGATTTATACTTGTTACTAATGAAAAAATATTATTTTCTATCTTTTTTTAATATTTTAGATTTTTTGGATATTTTTTTAAATTTTTTTAGATTAAAAATAAAATTTACACTACGACCACCACGACAAACAGCAAACCATAATTAATACTAATATTATATTAATTTTTGAGATTGACTGATACTGCAGCTAATACCTCAAATTTCATCCATGACTACAAGAGAACTAATTTCCTACTTGCTTAGGTCATAGCTTCTATCAGCTTTTCCAACATCAAATGTTTTCTACTTTTGAGTATAGGAATTCACTTGTTTCAAGAGGACCACTTTTTCTTCCCTACTTTTTGCAATTGAGTTTCATGTACGACTATGGCGGCTAAGTGTCGAAAGACTTAAATGTGTGGGGCCTCATTGGTATATAATATAATTTAAGTTGGACGCAGTGCAACATTCCGCGGCCTTTGCCCTTCCCTTTTTTTTGCCTATTTTTTGTGCTTTGCATTTTACCGTTCATTTATGAAGTATTTTTTTTTACCGTTCGAAAAAAAGAAAAGAAGAAAAAAGCCCCAAGATCGTGGGAATGTGCTGTTACCAAATAGGCCTACCAACTCATCAGAGAAGGAATGCAAT
Organism: Sextonia rubra; assembly: GCA_037013555.1. Lineage (NCBI taxonomy): Eukaryota > Viridiplantae > Streptophyta > Magnoliopsida > Laurales > Lauraceae > Sextonia > Sextonia rubra. The sequence continues at coordinate 6,163,286 of JASUAD010000007.1, read as the reverse complement.
ATAGGTACAGCCATAAAGATTGACTCTAATCAGATCAAGGAACCTTTGTTACATTACATGTGTTTAGTCAAATGGTAAGCCAATAGTTCAGAGACAAATCACGATACTGGTTGGATGAAGATGCAATTTGGCATGAACGGATTGGATTTATTTAGGTGGGTCGTAGGCCATATTTAAAATAGTGGAAGCTAAAATCTAGTACTAGGATCTAAGAGTATCCTCTTGAGTGATAATTTCATTTGTACCTATGGAGCCCTTCAAGAAATTAGTCAAGTACTATGGGTTTAGATCTTTGAGAAATGATACGTGCACACAATAAAATACACATAAATTTATGTGGCACTATAAAATCGCATGTATGTTTTACTTTTTATTTTTCTCTTTCACACACACCAATACCAATGCATGGAATCAGGGGTGCAAAATAAAATTGAAAAACCATCTAATTGACTGAATTGAACTGAACTAACAGTTAATTAATAATCGTGTCTTACAATTCGATTACTGTTACGGTTATTAAAATAAAAAAACTGTGCTTCACAGTTCTATTTCGATTTTCAGTTTCAACTCATGGTTATTAACCAAAATGGTACGTAACATACAATTCAATTAACTGAACATGATTAATCGAACCATTACACCCCAAATCATATTTCCAGATCAATTTCAATCGTTGATTCCATAAAACAGAACTTTCACAGCTGTTCGATATTTAAACATTTTCTTAGTATGATTAGCTGTAACTGAACCGTCTAATACGGTTAACCATGATTCGGATTTTTAATAATTTTTTAGGGTATAGTTACAGTTACGGATTTTAAAAACTGAAAAATCATATAATATGGTTTGCTAATAGTTTTCCAAAATCCACAGTTAACTGAACTGTTATACCCTTATATGAGATATAAATATATTGGTACCCAATAATAAGTAGGTCCCACCATCAGTACCATTACTTTATGACCCATATGTGAGAAGGCATATGCAAAGTGGACCCCATAAAATGGAGGAACCAATCCATGAATTGGGCACACAAATCATAAAATCTGGCAAAGGGATTTGACCATGCAACAAATAATTTTCAGCTAAGTAACTTATCATAAAGTCCTGTGGCCCTTTACCCAAAAGTAATCATAAAGTGCAAAAAAAAAAAAAAAAAAAAAAACCGCTATACAGTTGGCATTGACATTCGGGATTGGAGAAGAATTGGACTAGGAAAAAATTAGAAAACATATAGAAAGAAACAATCAACCTTGGCTGGTTATGGTGAATATGAGTCACAGGTGGGGCAGCATATGCATGTTATTTATGGGTGCCCCATCGGAGAGAAGAAATAGGTCGGTAAGTATATAGAGACGTGCCATTGTCAAATAGGCCTACCTACTCATCAGAAAAAGAATACAATACAGGTTTGCCATAAAGATTGACTCCAATTAGATCAAAGAACTATTGTTACATTACATGTGTTTAATCAGATCGACAGCTAATAGGTCAGAGACAATTCACGATACTGGTTGGAGGAGGATGCAATCTAGCATGAACGGGTTGGATTTATTTAGGTGGGTCGTAGGCCATATTTAAAATAGTGGAACCTAAAACCTAGTATTAGGATCTAAGAGTATCCGCTTGAGTGACAATTTCATTGGTACCTATGGAGCCCTTCAAGCAATTGGTCAAGTACTATGGGTTTGGATTCTTGAAAAATGATACGTGGACATAATAAGATTTACACAAGCTTATGTGGTACTATAAAATAGCATGTATGCCCTACTTTTTATTTCTATCTTTTACAAACACCAACACCAACGCATGGGATTAGGGGTGTAAAAAAAAAATTGAAACATCATCTAATCGACTGAACTGAATTGAACAAACAGTTAATTAATAATTGTATCTTACAATTCGATTACGGCTACGGTTATTAAAATTGAAAAATTGTACTTCACTGTTCTGTTTCGATTTTCAATTTCAACTCACCGTTATTAACCAAAATGGTATGTAATATACAATTCAATTAACTATACACGGTTAATCGAACCATTACACCCCAAATCATATTTTTAAATCAATTTCAATCGTTGATTCCTTAAAACAGACTTTTCACAGCTGTTTGATATTTAAACATTTTCTTAGTATGATTAATTGTAACTGAACCGCCTAATACGATTAACAGCGATTCGAATTTTTAATAGTTTTTCAGGGTACGATTACGGGTACGAATTTTAAAAACTGAAAATCATGTAATATGGTTCGTTTAATAGTTTTTCAAAATCCATAGTTAACGGAACCATTACACTCCTACATGGGATAAATGCATTTGTACCCAATAACAAGTGGGTCCCACCATCAGTACTATTACTTTATGACCCATATGTGAGAAGGCACATGTAAGATGGACCCCATAAAATGGAGGAACCCAATCCATGAATTGGACACACAAATCATAAAATCTGGCAAAGAAATTTGACCATGCAACAAATAATTTTCAGCTAAGCAACTTATAATAAAGTCCCGCGGCCCATGACCTAAAAGTAATTATAAAGTGCAAATAAAAACCGCTATACAGTTGGCATTGACATTAAGGACTGGAGAAGAATTGGACTAGGAAAAAATCAGAAAAGGCATAGAAAGAAACAATCATCCATGGCTGGCTATGATAAATATGAGTCACAGGTGGGGGAGCATGCATGTTATTTATGGGTGCCCCATTGGAGAGAGAGATTAGTCGGTAAGGAGGTTAGAGAGAGAGAGAAGAGAGGGACAGACGCATTGGACTATATGTATATTCAGCAACCGATTGCGAGAAAACGGATAGTATCCAAGTCCAACAAAATTGATCCAAAAGACCAACTGTGAGATTCTTGCATGGGCCAGCAGACCACATCTAGAAGGATTATCACGTCTACCAGCTTTCCAGCTCGTGCTATTTTTCTCTTCTCGATATATATTCCACCTCTTCCTCAGTTTCTCCTACATAACTTCGTAATCTGCTCTCTCACAATGCCAGAACTTCCTCTGCCCTTCATCTCATCTCTAATGCACAGGATGAAAAACTCCCCAGCCATAGCCTCCTCCTTCATCATCATGATTTTGATTGCAACACCTCTTGAAGCCATAGGGCCATGGAAAGCGGAGAGCTTATATTCTCAGTCTGTCAAAGCTATTGTTCCACCTTCCGCACACAGCCAATGCTGCAATGCACTTACAGCCCTACAGGGGGTGGTCAATGTCCCACCTAGATAAATTCATCGGCAATAATTTATTTTCTTTTATTTTTTTATAAAAATTCACTACTAATATTTTGCCGATGAACTTTAACTTAACATCGGTAAAGGCCATATTTTACCGACGTTTTATATAAAACGTCGGTAATTTCCAAGGTTTCACCTACGATAATATATGCTCGGTGAATAATTGTCAAATCTTAACTATTACCGACAAAATTATAAAAGCGTTGCCAAAAAACGTCGCCAAAAGTGTGATTTTTTGTAGTGTGCTTTAGCTAAGCAGGGGTTTAAGAGGGCTTTTCCTTGGAAGGGTTTTATCATGTCATTCTGTTAAAGGTTTAGGTATAAGTCTCTTATACTTTTATTGTGGTGCCCTCTTTATTTATTTTCCTATTATTTTAGAGAGGGCCTATTTGAACTAAAAAAAGAGCTCTGTATACTCCCCGCTTTTTCTTTAATTGTGAAATTACTCAAATACCCCCTCTCCCCCTTCCTCTTTCTCTCCTTTCCCCCCCCCCTCTCTCTCTCTCTCTCTCGTTCCCCACCTCCCCTTCTAGGCGATGATTGCCTGCTTTGATGGAGGGGGACGGTCCCCTCCCTCTTGCTCTTCCTTTCTTTCTCTTCCTTTTGAGGGAGAGGGAGAGGAAGAGAGAAAAACAAAAAGGGGATGAGGAGAGAAAAAAATAAAGGGGAAGGAGAGGAAGAGAAATGAGGAGGGAGGGGAGGGCTAGGAAGAAAAAATAAGAGGGAGAGGGAGAGGGAGGGGAGGGGACCATCCCCTCCGCGTTCGTTTTTTGAGAGGAAAAAGTGGGGAAGGGGAGAGAGAGACATGGAGGAAGAGGAAAGGAAGAAGAGAAGGGGCATTTGGATAATTTTATAATTTTTTTTAAAAAATAAGTGTAATAAACTCTTCATGGAGTTGAAATAAGCTAAAAAAAGTTTTGTTACTGATAAAAATAGAAAGAAAAAAAGATACTAATGGTCCCAGATTTGCCACTGGCACGGATTATGTGGACTGGTTTTCTGCTGGTGGTCCGACACGTCTCTCAAAGGATGAAAGGAGAGATGTGATAAAGGGGTCCATACGTCCGGTCCACAAGTAGGAAAATCGGGGCATCATCACTATAAAAAAATCAAGGTTGTCACTATAAAAAATTCAAGGTTGAAAATCAGGGCATCGTCACCATAAAAAATTCAAGGTTGAAAATCAGGGCATCGTCACCATAAAAAATTCAAGGTTGCATTTTTTATCACTATCCTGTGGACCGGACGTGTGGTCCCCTTTGTCAAGATGCCTGCGAGGACTTTGTGGGTATGCAATAGAGAAATGGTGCCGATCGAGGCCTTTTTTTTTTGGATAGTGATACGGTGACGGTAGCACAGTCACTCATAACGCCTCTGTCAAATTCTAAGACCCGAAGAGCCGTGATGTTATACATTTGAAAGCTGTCTTGTCAGGTATCATTCATCACCCTTCTTTCTTTTGGACTACAAACTAAAAATTTCTTGCCAATCTTTTCTAATGTGTATTTTTTATTTCCTCTGGGGTGGGGTTGCGTCCATTTTGCAGTGAGCACAGTAGCACACTACTTGATTAGCAGCGTGATATTGTGGTAGCATGATTTGAAAATTAATTTGTTGAGAGATTTGAGGGTCTATTAACTGGGGTAGTATTTTGCATAAGATTTTTTCAACATTGTGGGGCCAACACATTTGCTTACTTCATGACCATGCGGCGCCCCTCCCTTTGGCCTTCATCAAAGTCATCCGCGCTTGATTTCCTTAAAAAAAGAAGATCTAAGTTTTAATTTTGGTAAAAAATATGAATTGACAAAAAAAAATAATAAAATTGAATAAAATATCCAATACTGTTGTTCACCTATTGACTATTGGTCTCTTATTTCAAAAGATACACACATCCCAACGTCTTCAGGGCCCTCTTTAAAATAATGCATGATAAGTTGGTGAACCATCCAAGAAAAGAAAAATTAATTATTAGAAATTAATCATCAATCCAACAAAAACAAACAAAACACAAATAGTGTACCTGTTATCTTTCAACAAGCACCTGTTATCTTTAGACAATGAACCTGGTTATCTTTAGACAATGAACCCGTTCTCATTATTTTTATTTCTTTTACAGCAAATTTTCTTCTTTTCAATGGAGAACTCAATTCAATAATTAGAATCTCAAAATTGTGAATACAATTTTGTTTAAGATAATTGGACCGTGTCAAGGCTAGTTAAAAAAACACTCTTCCGCCCGTGTAAATCTTAACCTAAAACTAATCTCAAAGTTCAAAATAAAGACCTCTCTACAGTTGGCATTGATATGACGGACTGGAGAATAAGAGGACTAGGAAAAAAATTAGTGAAGGAATGGAAAGAAACAAGTCATACTTGGGTGGCCTTGGTCGACATGAGTCATAGGTATGAACGCCCACTAGAGAGAGAGAGAGAGAGAGAGAGAGAGAGAGAGAGAGAGAGAGACAATTGGAGAGAGAGAGAGAGAGAGAAAAGAAAAAGATAGAGAGAGAGTCCTGAATTGAGTTTGAAATGGTGGAATAAATTCAGCAACGTCGTCACTTATATGAATATGACCACAGTTCAGACCAACTTGTCTCGCCCTTTTTTTGCCTCTTCTGATCTTCTATTTGCATATCTAGGCCCAAGATGAGGCAAAAATAAAAAGGGGTTTTTTCGGTATAACTAGCATTAGTCATTGATATCCTCAGTGTCTGAGGAATGTTGACAAGTCTCCCAAACGTTGCCTATACTAGTACTATTTCTAATATCGAAAATTTTTTATTTTACAATATCACATAAAATTGCCTTAAAATACGGAGAAAGAGCAAGACAAATATCACAGAATTTGATTAGAATTTCACATTATTGTAGGAAAATTTTTTGCGAGGAAAAAGTACAGGTACAGAGTATGTCTGGCTTAATTTTCTCAATTTTTATCATAAGCTAGTGTCATCCATAATTAATGGTGGCAACAAGGAAAAAAATCCAAATAAAAAATATCTAGGTCAAAACTACACGTGTCTAGTAACCCTTAAAATCCCAAACAGTCCCAGGTCCCAACTCCCAGCCCTCCCTAGTCCCTAGTGCCGCCTTGCATGACCAAGCCGCCGTCTCCCCTTCTACTACCCATTTTCTCAAGTCTTCTGCATTACCAAATCCAATCACATATATACCTGAGATTTTCAGGTGCTAAGCACGTTGGTGTTAGGCACCGAGTACCTATATATATATATATTGGTTGGCCCCATAACCTTAACCCACAGAGTACATCATCCTAAAAAAACAATCCAAAACCAACCAACCTGATATTTTTTCTGACCCTTTTCAAGTCGACAGCCAGTCTACAAATATCACCAATCGTCCTTTCCAAGAGTCTGCCGAGTATACAACTCGTTCTCTCTGAGAGTAGAACGCAAGAGAGAAGGGGAAGAGACAATAAAATAACTACTTTTTAAACGTGGGTCGGCCAAATGTATCTTATATTAACTATAAATAGCCGTGCAGCCCTCTCCTTTCAAGTCCGTAATTCCTCATTTCATCTCAGTAAGACCGAGTTAGGTAGGAGAAAGTAGAATGTCACATTCTTTAACTAAAATGGCACAACTCTCACTCCTTCCTCTCTTGATTACCCTCTCCCATACCTTCATCTCAGGTCCATAAACAAAACCGATCAATCCCTCTCTTTTCTTTTCTCTCAGTCTTCCAATCTCTAACTCTTAATTTCATCTTTGCAGGCGCCTTGTCGGCCTCATTCACGTTAACCGACAATTGCGCATACACCTCTCCTCTCACGATACCACCACTTCCTCTGCCCATTCATCTCATCTCTAATTCACAGGATGCAAAACTACCCAGCCATAGCCTCCTCCTTCATCATCATGATTTTGATTTCAACACCTCTTGAAGCCGTAAGGCCATGGAAAGCGAAGAGCTCATATTCTCAGTCTGTCAATGCTATTGTTCCACCTCCCGGACACAGCCAATGCACTCACAACCCCAAAGGGGGTGATCAATGTCCCATCATACATAGCTCCAATCATAACGTCTCAGAGGACACGCCCCATTTCAGTGCCGGAAAGCCGAGTTCAGCGACCCCCCCTATCACCGCCGGCGAGCAGAGTTCAGCCACGCCCCATATCAGCGAAGGAGAGCCGAGTTCAGCGACGCCCCCTATCAGCGCTGGCGAGAAGAGTTCAGCCACGCCCCATATCAGCTCCAGCGAGCCGAGTTCAGCCACTCCCCATATCAGCACGGGCGAGCCGAGTTCCCCATGAAAAGAGTGTTAGAGGAACAACTATATATATCAAAAGCCTGGGATCGAATGAGCAGTCTGTGTCAAAAGGTAGAGTAGTGATTGAAGGTCATTTAGTTGATACATGTTTGAGGTGGAGAACATTGTAACATGAATTCGATTACTGAATCTTCAATGGATGAAATAAATAAAAGGTCATTTTATCTAAGCCATTTTTATTTTTTTATTTTGAAGTATGATGGAATTAGATACCATCGCATACTCAAAATGAAGCAATGTAATTCTAAAAGCAAGTATGATGGAATAGATGCCATCGGCTAGAGATTGTCAGGTGTTGCCTTTAGATCGGCGAAAAATCGGACGCTGGTATGCCAACCAAGTTGCCGTCACTGGAAATTATGGCTTATTTTTTTTAATTCTATTTTTTTTCCTTTTTTCTCTTTTTTTCTCCACATTTAAAAGGGTTTCTTAACATTCTCGGGTGGCTGGGATTGATTTTTCTTTTTCCTCTTTTTTTTTTGTTAAATTCAAGGGGGTTTCAATTTTAAAGCAAATGAGAAGGTGAGATTCTGGTGGTTGGATTTTGAGTAGATAACCCCACATCGTTTCAGTTTAAAACAGAGAGAAATTTTTTTTTCGTTTTTTTTTAGAGAGAGATAAGCTAATAGGGATTGTTCAGCACTTTCTGAGGTGACCCAATGGGGTCTGTGGGCCACCACATCGACGGCTTGTGTTGCATCTCTGATGGAATTTGGCAGTTTGACCATGGGACAGGTATTACTTCTCATGGGTTAATAACTTAAAAGTGATTTGGATTTCATAGGATAATTTCATAAGTGGTTTATTATTATTTTTTCAATCACACATTAAGTTCGAAGATACCCACATTTGATTTGACTGCATAGTGTGGATTTCAACAGTGGATCCCACCTATGGAGTTCCACCTAGGTTTTCTCTAAGGGGTCATTTGTTAATTTCATATATCATGTGAAAATGTTTTACATAAGTAAATGACTCACATGTGAGTCATTTGCATATGCAATTGACTCACATGTGAAATGCATTTAATCATTTGTCATTTTCACACATCTTCATATGTAAATTAAAAGTAATCAAACGATTTACTGTTTATCATAATATTTTTGCCATTTTTCATGATTTATCACAAATATCTTAAAATATATGTAGAAAAGGACTACATGTCTAAGTCAAAAAAGATATTCTAGAGAGTTTGGACGGTTCAGATCATCAAGATAAGGCCCATAAAATTAAGAATTTTAGATTTTTACTGTTAGATCTTTTTGTAAATATCTCAAACTATATTATAATTCAACGGTTGAAAATTAGTCTCATGGCCGTTTTTAGTCTTCACAAGAGTTTCAACGGTTTTAATTTATATTAGGAGGACCACAGGAGTCAAAAAATGAAGAAAGGCAGATTGGATTCAATCACATGTTTAATCACGTCAAATGGTCTCAACTGTTTTGATCATATCTCAAGTTGTATGATGATCCAATAGCTGAAAATTGATCTCATAGCCGTTTTTAGTCTTCACAAGAGTCTCAACAGTTTTAATTTACATTAGGGGGCTCACAAGAGTCAAAAATAAGAAAGGCAGACTGGGTTCAATCACGGGTTCAATCACATCCAACGGTCTTAACTGTTTTGATCATATCTCAAGTTGTTTGATGATCCAACGGCTGAAAATTGGTGTCTGAGCTGTTTTTGACCTTTAGAAGAGTTTAGACGGTTTATATTGCTATTTTGAAGCCCACAAAATAAAAAATGCAAAAAGGCAGACTGTCATATATGATTACTGTTCACCCGCCTGGTAACAATAACATGTGTAATGTTTTCACACCTATTGAGGTGTGAAAATTCTTCCTTGATTTTCAAGTCATTCTCATATTATTTTTACATCTACTTTACATATCTCATGCGTAAATGAGTGAAGACAAACGTGAAGGTGTGTAACCATTAAACATGTGGTGCATTTACATATGTAAATCACCTAAAACAAACAACCCCTAAGGGGTCATTTGTTTGTGACTATTTACGTATGTAAATGAATCACGTGGGTAACGATTTTGTATAAATTACGTTTGTTTGGTGTGAATTCAATCCACATGTGTAAAACTCATATATAAATGGTGTGAAAAACAACTCACAAAAGGGTCTCCATTTTCACATCTCATCAGATGGTCATCCTTTACACAGAACACTGTCACTGCGTAGAGCTATAGTGCCACGGATGTCAAAATGGGGGTTACTGTATTTTTTAATTTTTTTTCACTATTAGCGGACCCAAAACAATAATCTGAACCGTTAATAATATTGATAAGGCTAAAAACGGTTGCCAGACAAAATTTCAGCCGTTGGATCATCCTAGATTGTGAGATATTTGGCAAAGAATACATACCATTAGATCTATAATCTAGATTTCTGTGGGCCCCCTTTGCAAGATCCAAACCGTTCATTAGCTCTAAAATGGCGAAAACAGCTAGAAAGTCAAGTTTTAGGTCATGAATCCTCATGATCTGTGAGAAAATAGTGATAAACATTTGTGACTGTTGATATCCCTCTTTAAGCCTGACGTGATTTGTGTCTACACTGCCCAGTCCCCTTTTTTTGTTTTTTTAAATTTATTTAGCCTTTTATTTCAAGATCTGAACCTTCTATCTTTTTTAGAATATCAAAATTGCTCTTAAATCAAATTTCAACCGTTAGATCGTCCTATACTGTGAGATATTTGGCAATCAATCCAAACCATAGATCTAAAATCTGGGTTTCTGTGGGGCCGCTTTTAAGGATTTGAACCGTTCATCATCTTTGAAATACTGAGAACAGCTACGTAGTCAAATCTCATATCATAATTCTTCAAAACCTAAGAGAAAATTGCGAAAACCTTCATAATCGTTGATGCACTTTAAATTCACATGTGTAAACTGGTGAAATTGACAATCAATGAAATTTGAATCACATATAAGTCTTTTGCATATGCAATTGATTCACATGTAATTCATTTACTTATGTGAATCATTTTCATACAAAACAAACAACCCCTAAACCTCCTGAGGATCCGAATACCATGTGAATATATATCGAGGTGCCTGATTTTGACATGACCATGGTTAAGGGTTGTCATCAGGTCATCAAGTCAAGCCAGCCCGCGAAAGTATTGCCCAAGCCTGCCTGTCGGCTTTATTTCTTACAGGTTAGGCTATTTTAAAAAAGTTTAAGTCCAAACCTACCCAATGAATTAGGTGGACCAAACGGGTGGGCGGGCTTTTGAATTTTTTTTATCATTTGATAAAATCATTTTAACATTTCATTTCTAAAAAAATGAAAATTTTAACATACACTTTGTTTAGTTTGCTTCACTAGAGAAATTTAAAAAATTATAGACAAAAAATAAATAAATAAATTGAATCACAACACTTTGCAATGGTATAGAATCAGAATCAGTTGGACGGCTAGTACAATGATAAATAAAATTAAACCTTTCAATGGTAAAGGGCGGGTGGGCGGGCTGGCAGGTCGGGCTGGGCATTAATCTCTAAGCCCAAGCCCAGCCCAAACACTATTTGGATTGGGCTAGTTTGCTGATGACCGGGCTTGGGCTGATTTAAAACTTGCCGGGTCTGGTGGGCTTGAAGCGGGTAATAGGCCCATGTGCAAAATGATGACCCATAACCACGGTGTAGAATTTCATTACAATTGGTGACGCTGGGAATTTCAATGATGTGATAGTTTTTTCTTTGTCATTTTAAATTTTCACTTTTTTTTTATAGAATTTTGATTTACAATCACCTAAAAAGTCACATTATCTTTTGAAGATTTCAAATTGAGACCGGCTTAAATATTTCTAAATGTTACAAACAAGAAAAGAATTTAGGAATTTCATTTAGGGGATATATAGGTTTTGTAGAATTTGCAAATTTACACATCATGAATTCTTTAAAAGAAATATACATGATGAGCAGGTTATGTGGGACTTGGATCATTTACTCCTGGAAGCATATAAGATTTTAATTTCCTATCAAACATCGTAATTTGCCAAGAATTGTACACATGGGTAGTGTTTTAAGCAATGACATTATGCAATACAAGGGTTGGTTATGACGAGCTCAAAGCATATTTTGAAGGTGCTCGTTGCTGTGATTACAAGGTTCATGATGATTGCATGTCACCCATGTAAACAAATAAATGAAAAGTAAGTGTTTCTCATACTAGTACACCTTGTGAGGAGATTCTTTGTGCAATATTCCATCAATGAAAAACACTATATTTCTCTGTTAGAGAATAATTTAAAGAAGGTTGAAAGGGAAAGGATGTGTCAATTTAACTAAGATTGTATTAGCAGCACAATTCATGCTTAGCAAGGATATGATCCATATGGCTAGGATTTTCACTCCATCTAATTACTATTGATATTTTTTTAATAAATTATTACATAGTAATATTGCATGGTATAATGATTTAATTTGTTATTTAAAAACAAAAACAAGAGATCATGGAATAATGATTGAGTCTCACAACTTATATGTTTTATGCTTTTGACTAAGGCTTATATAAAAGGCAATTAGGAATAGCAGGTCAGATAAAATACGAAGTTTCCACACACAAGCATGCATGCTTGATTGATCCCAATTGTCGTTGTCTGTAGTGGGTGAAAGTGATGTTTTAAAAGGAGTTTTTTTTTTTTTGAATTGTCGACTGTGATTTTATTTATTTATTTTATTTTTTATGGCCAAGTTAAGGGGGCTGGTACTCAAGTATAGCTTGGTGTGTCGGGGAGAGAGTCCACCTAAATAGGAAGGTAACCCGAAGGGGAAGAAAGAGGGCTGACTGAGTTAAAATAGAGATTGTTCAAAATTCTATTTTTCTCAATTTTTCTTCTCTGAAACAATTTTTTCTTGTCTCTCTTGTTGACAAATTAATCAAAGAGATAGGATGGACACTCCACCATGTGCCAGACTACTAAAAATGTGAACCACTAGAATGCAGATCCCCCTCTTTTATACAATGAGCACAGGGTAATGACAACCCTTCACCCAGCTCTTTATCAACCATACCTATAATCATGAAACAGTAGTCCTCATAGGCTGAATTTGAATCATTCCTCTCTCTTCCTCAGGCTGAAGCCTGCCCAAAATTACACTTTGGCTTCAAAACTCATGCCCAAGCCCAGGCCCAAGAATACCATTTCTGTTCTTGTTTTTCTACATTGGGCTACTAGTTTTGGAGTGACACTATGACTTCGGAATTTGGAAAGGGCGTGTTAGTGATATGAAGGTGCCAACAACACTCAACCATAAATGTATTAATGCAAAGCATGACTCATTAATTCTTTTATTTTATTTTAATTATTATTGTTTACTTAGCTACGAGAGCGGGAATCCATAAAAAAAATCCAACCATAAGAGAGAAGCCAGCCGTGCAGAAAGAATGCCTTTTCAAGTGAGAAGGTAATAGGCGTGTAGCTGGGTGAGAAATGAGGTACCCAAGCAACTAGAAAGTTTCTAATCTCATTTCTTCCCTAGAGCCTTACTATTTTTTGTATTCCCACATGCACATTGACACCTACATTTAAGCTTCGTCAACTGCATTAAACACTTTTAATTGATAACAGACGCATGAATTTCCAAGACCTTCAAAACTAAATAGATTTCTATTAAGAGGAAAAAAATGAGAGTTTTAAATAACATCTTTATATCAATATAAGTAAATGATCAACCACTTTAAGTAGAAACCATGATTAATAATGTCTAATATAAATATTAGTTATGACTAAACAACCCTTGAATTCCACATATGGTGACATTATTATTATTATTATTTTTATATGTTTTCGTGTTGAAACGGCGCACGGTATATCTTCTTAACGTGGAACTTATTAGTGTCCCATAGTGTCAATTGAGACAATGCTTTCCAATTAAGATCCTCTGAGTAATTGCAGCCTGACATGCATTGCGTGCCGGCTTGTATGGGCTGTCCAAGGGTGATGTGGTGGATGTAGAGTGTTGTCCAAGGGTAATGTGGCCGTTCGAGAGTGGTTACTCATGGTCACACTCGTGGGCCCCACTGTAGAGCCTCACAAATTTCTTCTGAGTTTTGGCAACAGAGGACGGGTTCAAGAGTTTTACAAGTAATAAGGTCTATTTCATATGTAGCCCTTCTTTCAGCTTTGGAACATTTTCCAAAAGGCCCATTTCACTTTACACGCACTTGCATGGGCAAACCTAAGTAGAATCACATGGGTGCAGCCGCACCTATTACATCACCGTACGCTTTCAAATTTTATATAAAAACTTCTAAGTTTACTACTGAAAATCTAATAAAATTTTGGGCCTACCTTCAAAATCCATGTAAAAATTTTCAATTTGCCCTCCAAACCAAACTATCTATTAAGATCAGCACCCCTCAAACAAATATCCTAAGTCAGGCACTGCGCTTGATCCCTTTTCTCTATGGTAGGTCCACGGTCCACCTATGATAAATCTAAAACTTCAAACACACACGCACCCATTAAATTGCACGAGTACATAAAGACACCTATCCACTATTCATTGTAAATTGCTTATTTCCCATGTTAAACAACTGTAAATTCCTTTGTTTCCACTATACCCAATCAACCAATTTAGTTCTCATCCGGTTTCACATCACTCACCATTAAAATTAATTTTAAAAAAAGGTCCAAAAAAATATGTATATATTTAACTTTAAGTCCTTAAAATTAAGAGCTAAAATAATTTGATTATAGTGATATTTCGGCCATGACAATCCATGATCATCAGATTTATTCATCCCTCTACCCTCCTTGCAGGGTAGCAACTAGTCAAGTCTGGTTTTTAATCATGGTCTAAAAATGTCTACCCGAGTCCAAACAAAGGTTAACACCCAATTTGAATTGCCATGTTGGGTTTGAGACAGGTTGTTATGATTGATTCCCATTAGTTAGGTTTGTTGACCAAATGCCAAGTACTGAACCTTAAATAGACCTATTTATTAATTGGATTGGAAATGTTTAACTCGAACTAAACGTGAAAATAGAAGGGGCCAACTGAACCCGACCCGGTAATGCATTTAGAATGACATTTGTGGAAAATCAATAATAAATGTGACATAAGATGTATTATCATAGGTGGATGCCCACATTGAGACCCACATGAAATAAGAAGAGCATTTAGGGTTAAAGTTTTGCCATATTAGGCTGTTTGAAAAAGAAGTAATCTTATTCTCTATAAATAAGACCGTCCTCCTCTCTTATTATGTACACACCTCTTAATAAGAAGAAAATTTCTCTCAATTCCTCTCTTTTTGTGTCACAACCCGCGCCCAGGCAATCGGGGATTAAGGTTAAACATAATAAGTGACACACGTACTCCCGTGCGCCAACACTTAGACCCCGTCTAAATGCACACGCAAAAGGAAATTTCACACGTGCCAATACCTGTATGCGAAATCTGTAAGTATCATTGCATAACAAGAGGAGAGACACTAAAGCAAAATAATATTCAAAAGAATATCTATCAAAGATTACATGAAGTATAGGATGTACAAGAGGGAGCCAAAATACAAAATATAGAGACCACTAACAAAACAAAACCAATTACATCCCACACAAAAGAAGACCTATATGCATGACATGTTGCCCTCCGGTGGAGTGTTCACATCCACTCCTTTAGCTTTGACAGGGCGTCTACGGTCTCCTCTTGAGTCTGGCTAACTGACGAAGGGTTGGTAGTGGAATTTGAGCCTGCAACACCAAGAACAACTCATGAATACAATGATTTAGGAAAGTATATGCAACAATAAGTTAACACGCGTTATATCTAGCATAATAAGTAATAA
This sequence comes from Sextonia rubra, assembly GCA_037013555.1. Lineage (NCBI taxonomy): Eukaryota > Viridiplantae > Streptophyta > Magnoliopsida > Laurales > Lauraceae > Sextonia > Sextonia rubra. The sequence goes on along the minus strand of JASUAD010000007.1, from coordinate 6,147,926 downwards.
TTGATAATTCATAGAGTTCCAAGTTCGTATACTAGCCAAGTTGTGCAGTCGAATAAAGTATGCTATACGAATCAAGATATATATATATTATGTACTTTACTATGTGGCCACTACATTTACCATATCCTCCCTCTAGGGATCTTTACATACTGAGAACACCATCGACCTGGCTAGCGTACGAATGGGTCTTGGTTCCTAGGGTCTGGAAGCCCCAAGACATAAACACACTGTAGTAGTACCATATATACTACGCCAAAGTCAACCCCGCCGGGTATTCTAAGGCTGAGGTTGAGTAGTGCCTGACCATATTGAATTAATCACATACTTGCACTTGAGTAAGACATGCATATCATACAGGGAAATACGACAGTACGTTCAACTCATACAATACTCAAGTTAATAAAAATAATTAAACATATCAAACAATATCGAATGTATACGCTATTTAATCCATACATAAGAGTGGAGGACAATCGTCATTATTCAATATGCCATGCAATCAATTTGCTTGAATTAGGATACTTTACTAGCTAACCCTAATCTAGTTGTCCGGTATTTCTAATCGTACATGATGATGTAGTTTTAAGTTATCCGATATATAGTTGTCTTTCTATCATGATGCATTGTATCGGGAGAGTGTATCGAAGTCCCTTAAACTAACACCCATGGAGAGGTACTTAACAACTAGACAACATACATGAATGGGTCACAGCCCTCAAGACCGTTGATGCGACTCTCATATTCCATTGGATAAGTTAAGGTTACTTACATTCTAGCTCAAAGGCCCTACAAGGTCCCTTTATTAAACCTATCCTTTTTCTCCATTTCTCAGTGGTTGTACGGCTTAGCCGTGGGTGACTTACGGCCTAGCCATAGATATCTTACGACTTAACCGTATTATGTAGTACGGCTTAGCCGTGGTTTCACAGACTGTTTATCTGCATTTACGGTGAGCTAGGGCTAACCTGTGCTCCCTCTAACGGCGTCACCGTGGTTGTTCTATGGCTCAACCACGGTTGGGTATGGCTTAGCCGTAGCACACCGCACGGTTTAGCCGTAGTTGGACGTTAGAAGGTGTTCTCCATCTTTTGTTCTCCGGAAGTCATGCCGTAACTTGACCTACGGTTGGGTCACGGCTAGCCTACAGCTTAGCCGTAGTGCATTCTATGGCTTAGTCGTATCCTGACTGCATAGTAGAATTGAGTTTTGTAGTTCTTTGGAACTTGAGCTGCAAACATTTTACGGCTTAGCTGTAAGCTTCAGAGAGACATGTTCTAAATCTGTTACATTTCGATCTGAAAGGAAATATTTGGGACAATAGACAGCGAGCCAATGTAAATATGATACGTGAAGGGCTGTAATTCACACAATACATGCAAGATCAAGAAGAATATGAGTAATCATCGTATACCAATATGTATTCATCCAAATCGTGTTTATACTTGCCTCAAATGAACTATGTCATGCAAATAGTTGTCCTTTGGCTCAATTTCGATGTCAAAATGCAACTCTAACAAACATGCATGCAAGAAAAAAGAGAGAGAGAGAGAGACGTTGAGTGCATGTAGTGTAAAAGAAGAATCCAAGCCTCGTAGCAATTATCAAGAACTCAAGACTTACCGTAAAGTACACAAGAGATGGATCGGGAGTGTGAGTGCAAAAGGGTTCTCCCCTTTCTTGGCTTGATCGTGGAAGAAGAAAGGAAAGAATGAAGAAAAGACATTGAGAGGAAGAGGAGAATGAGAAGGTCGGTACAAGCATCTCATTTATAAGATAAGTATAATAGAAAATTATAAAAAAAATCCAAAAGTGAAATAGAATTACAGTTTGAGTCAAAGAACGGTCCAACGGAAACAAACGACGTTGTTTGCAGGCGAGTCAGTTACAGCAATCAATGAGCTTGACAAGATACATGTAATGACGCCAAGATGATGTATGAATGACGAATTCACAGAAAATAAAAAATTACGAAAAATGGCTCATATCTACCTAAACCAGGTTAAACTCAACCCAACTACCTATCCATGACCCAAAACGAAAATCAAAAGGATCAAACAACAAACATAAAACTAATTCGCTAGAAAATTACCCAAGAACACAATAATTGTTCGCTAAACCGGATTAAGTTGGGTCGGAGTGTTACACTTTGGTTCTCTTATTTTTTAACACCTTATTAGCACGAAGGCTCTCCCTCCTCCTCCTCCTTCTTCTAGTTAAAAAAAAAAAAAACTCATGCCTACCACCGCCAGTGCACGACAGTAGCAGTCAGTGCAAGACCTGATGGATGTGCACCCCAGGCCACTTACACAAGCAAAAAAATTTTTTTTTAGCCATCAAATTTCATATTGTGATATCTTGGTTACTCGGAGTCCAATCGACAATCCATTTTAACCTATAGAAAGCTCATGAGCAGATCTATAAATTGGAACTGAAAGGAGGATGATCCAATGGTGAAATAATTTTTGTTCTTTATGATCTTTCCTAGTTTAATAATTATTTATATGCTTTTATCTTTATTTCTTTTTAGATTTGCATGTAATTAGAATATTATTTGGAGATAAATGGTTTATGTCTCTTATCAAATGAAGATCAAGATAGGATCCATGGATCATGAATAGAACTAGAAGTTTAATATTAACCTAGACCTGAAGTTCCGTATGTTAACATAAGAACTAGAAGTTCTTTCTAATCTGGACAAAAAGATCCGTAGGTTATTCAAATCTAAAATCAAAAGTTCTCATATTCACAATATGAAGTCGGAGATTCATAGATATGATCACTAGAAGATGGTCATATTACCAGCTGCTCAAAACGAATGGCTAACCCTGAGATTTCAGGATTATAAAACAGTATGTAAATATAACTCTACTCTTTTCGAAATTATTTCCTGGTTAAGATTATATGGGAAACAATTATAGAAGAGTAGATTTTAGAGAGAACGTTGTCCACTTTTCATGCATTGAATGTAATTTGTAGTAGTAATATAATGAACAACGTTTCTCTAGATACTTATAGCTCCTTTATTGTCTCCTTATTGCCATGAAAAATAGTAAAGTCTTGATAAAAAACCATAATTCCAGAGCAATTGGATCTATGGCAATGTCTGAAGTAAGTGCCAATGTTAGTTCAAACAGAGCAGAGGAAAGGGGTGTTGGAGATATCATCCCTCCAGTAGAGGTGGAGGAAACAACTCCTTCAAATGAGGAGGTTTTTGGGGTCCCCCCCAATAAAAAAAAATTGCAAGAAATGGCCTGATCCTTAGAAACAGCACAATCAAAGTCAGAATCCACTGAACCTATGCAAATCATTGAAGGCTTCAGAAAAGCCCTTATGATGTTACTTAATAGTACTCATTTATTCATTAAGGATGCATTATTCTTAACCAGTTCCCGAAGAAACTTGCTTTGTTTCAAAACAACAGAATAAATGGATACCACATTGAGACTGTAGGTCAAGGTAAGAAGGAAATGTTATTTATCGTTATTAGTATAAATAGCCAGAAGTAAATATTGGAAACATTAAGTACATTTTCCTTGTGGTTATATTATATGACAATATCTATTGTTGAATTACATCCGATTATAAGCAAAATGACGTTGTTAAGTCCAAAGCTTAATCATCTTAAGACTTTATTGTTTTGGCATGATAGGTCAGATCACCCCTAGGACAATCATGTTAAAGAAAATCATTGATAATTCTTTTGGACACTCCTTAGAGAACCACAAATTGATTATACCTAATGGGTACCTATGTATCCCACTTCACAAGGAAAACTAATCACCCAACTAGAATCCCCATCATTTCCACAAAGGATACAAGGTGACATTTATGAACTCATAAATCCTCTTAGCAGACCTTTTAGGTATTTTATAGTTTTGATTGATGCCTCTATCCGTTCATCAAATATTTGCCAACTTTCAACTAGTAATATAGCTTCTCCCCACCTATGGACTTAAAATCATTGAACTTAGGGTCTACTTCCTTAATTGTCCTATTAAGTCTATAAGACTTGATAATGCAAGTGAATTTACATCACAGGATCGTGATGATTAATGTTCATCTATAGGAATTGTAGTCGAACATCCTATCCCCTATGTCCATAGCCACAATGGCGTAGCTAAATTCCTGATTAAACATATTCAACTCATTTTTAGGATTATACTAATGCAGTCTAAATTAATAGTTAATGCTTGGGGACATAATGTGCTGTATGCATCAATGTTAATTAGTCTTCGACCCACAACCTATCATCAATATACTCCTACATAACTTATATTAAAACATCAACCAAACATCTTTCATTTGCATAAGTTTAGTTGTGCAATGCTAGTCTCTATATCACACTCTCAGAGTACTAAAATAGGACCGCATTGTAGGTTGAAAATCTATATAGATTATGACTCTTATTCGATCATTCTATTTTTAGAACCAATGATAGGAGATGTTTTCATTGCTCATTTTGTTGATTGTTAGTTTGATGAGATAAAATTTCAAACATTAAGGAGAGATAAGATAGTTCCTAAAAAATGTATTGTTCCTATAGAATAACCCTTTCTTAAAGAATGGCATGAATTAACATGGAATACTTTCACTTTGTCTTATCTGGACCCACATAGTACCTAATACATTCAACGATGTAGCAAAGGTAACTATGTTACATGTGCTAGCTGTGAATGCACCTTCCGGGATTAATGTTCTTGTAGGACAAAGCTAGAAAATCACAACAAAAGAATCTGCAATGCTCTAGAAGCGCAGTAGACCTATAGATTCAAAGGATATAGCTCCATGGAAAAGAAGAAATGTGCAATATCATCATGTCCTCCCAAAGAGCCTTACAATACTCCTGAAGAGATACATAATGCTCCTGAAGGGGTTATGGTAAAATCTACTCTCTCTACTATAACGGAAGATCCTGATGAGACTACAGAAACCCTTGAAAAAGCACCAGTACTAGATAATGAAGAGGTCTCTATACTTATAATTATTTAAGAGAGAGATGGGATAGAAAAGAAATTATCATTAATGACGTATTTACATATGCAGTAGTTTCATATATATCAAGGGATAATGATGACAATGATTGGGAAACAGAACCACATACTATAAATAAATGTTGACAAAGGAAAAATTGACCAAAATGGGAAAGTGCCAATAAAGCAGAATTAGAGTTTCTCGATAGACATAGTGCATTTGGATCTATAGTACAAACCTCAAAATGTGTCAATCATGTAGGTTACACGTGGGCATTTGTAAGGAAAATGAATGAAATAAATGAAATTACTAGATACAAAGTAAGACTTGTGGCGCAAGGTTTCCTGTACGAACCTGAGATTGATTATAAGGAAACTTACTCCTCCATCATGGATATAACAATATTCATATATTTGATAAATTTAGTAGTATCTGAAAGATTAGATATGAGACTCATGAATGATATAACCATTACTTGTATTAGTACTTAGACACATAAATTTATATGAAAATCCCGAAAGGATTTACTTTGCTGATGCAAAGTTTAAGAGTACATACTCATTACATATAAGATGATCCTTGTATGACCTGTTGCAATCAATAGATTGTTATACAATTGCCTTCGCAAATACTTGTTTAAGGAATGGTATGAAAATAATCTTATTTGCCCTTGTATCTTTATAAAGAAATTTATAAAAGGATTTGCAATAGTGACAGTTTATATCGATGATATAAATTTAATCAAGACTCCAAAAGAGCTAGAAAAAAATGCCAATTATTTGAAAAGAGAGTTTTAGATGAAAGATGCTGGAAGAACAATACTTTGTCTCGGCTTGTAGATCGAAAGAAGTGCTAATGGAATATTATTCCATCAGTCCAAATGTACTAAGAAAGTTTTGAAACGTTTTGATATGGACAAAGTACATCCACTAAATACTTCCATGGTTGTCTTATTTTTAGATATAAACAAAGATTTATATTGCCCCTATTGAGGACAATGAAAAAGCCTTCGGTCTGAAGTACCATACCTGAGTACTATTTATGCTTTAATGTATTTAGCATAATGTACTAGATTGGACATTTTTTTCTCATTAAATCTACTTTCCAGATATAGTTTTGCGCCAAGATAAAGGTACTGAACTATTATCAAACATATCATATGATATTTACGTAAGACAATTGATTTAGGGCTCTTTTATTATAAAGATTACAAGTTCGTAGGATATGCAGATTCATGATACCCCTCTGATCCTCATAAGAGTCAATAATAGACAGGTTATGTGTTTCTTAGTGGTAATGCCACTATTTCTTAGCATTTTACTAAATAAATTTTGGTAGCTACTTTTTCTAACTATGCTGGGATTTTATCCCTTTATAAACCTAGTAGAGAATGCGTGTGGCTAAAATCTTTGATTCAACATGTTTGTAGTTTTTCTTAATTGTATCTTAGTAGAGGTACCCCAAATATCATTTATAAAGACAATGAGACTTGTATTCAACAGATTAAAGAATGGTACATCAAAGGTTACAAAATGAAGCACATTGCACTAAAGTTCTTCTCATATATGAACTTAGAAGAACAATGAGACTGAAGTCAAGCAAATTCGTTCAAGCGACAACCTAACTGATTTGTTTACTAAGCCATTATCAAAATCAATATTCTAAAAGCTTGTACATAAGATTAGCATGCGTAAAGTCTATTATCAAACAATATAAAGGTTATAGTTATCAGGGAAAGTAACTAATTAGAGGTAGGCATCCTGAAGCATGTTACTCAGGACATATGTGCGCTGTACTCTTTTTCCTTTTTTAGGATTTATCCAATTGGGTTTTCCCAGTTAAGATTTTAACAAAGCAGCATGCACGTTCAATACTAATTTAATGATCATGTAGAACATTGTATTCTTTTTCCTTTGTTTTGGTTTTCATCCCATTAGATTTTTCCGTTGCAAGGTTTTAATGAAGCAACTGTCATTGAATGATGGTTATCCAATGAAGAGTGTGATAAGATGTTTTATCATAAGTGGATGTCCACATTAAGGCCTACATGAGATAAAGAGAGCACTTAGGGTTAGAGTCCTACTATATTGGGTTGCTTGAGAAGGAAGCAATCTTATTCTATAAATAAGATCCTCCTCCTTTCTTATCACATACACATCTCTTAATAAGAAAAGATCTCTCTCCATTAATCTCTGTTTGATTATCTTATTTCTTAACCAAATGGATGGGTTCGGGTTGACTCCATGACTTCATTCTTGCCATTCAATCTACCAACCAATCAGAAACGAACCTATTAATTATAGGTTTAGGTAAACACTTTGTGAGTTTTCCACAACTCTATAAAAAATTAGCAAGGAACTTCAAATGATTTGATTGCCTAATGTGAGACAGTAGAGATGAATAAACATAAATTTTTGTGTATTCTATGCAAATGGTTATAAAAATGCAAGAAATTGAAGTGTTGTGGCTCACTCTTTGCTTATTAAAAACTTGATGTTGAGACCATTGTTGTGCACACATGGAAGCTTTGATATCAATTGTTGTGGCTGTAATGCCACCTGTTAGATCAGATCTAGGGCAATCAATCAACATCAATATCCACCACAAACATAAAAACGAAGACAACCATGCTACTATGACACTGATTTTTCATGGTTCACCTTAAAGGCTACCTTTATGGGCTTTGAGCATCTGCTTGATTTCACTATAAAGAAATTGGGCAATTCATTACAAGGATTTTTACTCCTTTAACACCTAGCCTACTCACTCTTCGTAGGTCTCAATTTTGCTCTCACAGCCCCATGCCAAACATGGTGGGTCATATTCCGAACACCACAAGAAAGAGAGCTATTACTTCTCTCACACCTACAAGGTCATATGTTGTTGGTCACCACGCAAAAGAAAGTTCTCACATCTCATGTACAGAGTCTAGGGTTAGATTACATGAATATATAATCTCTATTTTTTTTCCCTTAAAAAAGCCTCGATACAATGACTAAATTACCAATAACTCTTAACCTATTCATTTTCGAATCTGATTAGACCGGAATACAAGACATAATCCCAACAACTATGTTCGTCCAAGTGACCCTACCCCTTAACAATGGTCAACAAAAGTGGAGTAAGCTTCTCACCACTATCCACATTGGATTCATCTGCATTGAACCTTTTCTTCCCCAGTATTGCACCATATTAGTAACTAAGATACATGTTTAAATGAGGTGGTCCCACTTGACCACACATGGGCTGCACTTGTTTCACATGATTAGCAATATAAGGTTTTTCAGTTTTTATGTTAGGAAACTATGAATTAAAAGTCTAGTCATTGGTCAGCTTGAAGTAAATTTTCTCGAAAAGGTAAAATATATGACAAATAAAGCAACCTTGATGGATTAGGAAGCCTTAAGTCTATATTATAAATATGATTAACCTTCTAGTTTGCTATCTCAAATCAGCAAATAGTGACCCAATATCCTTGGTTTAAAAGAGAGGTGCTTAACATCTCACATACTCAAGTTTAAGTATGGATATAGGTATGCCCAACCTCCCTAGATTTAATTGACAGTAAATCAAGATGATAGTAAAACTAAGGGCTTATTTTTTTTACTAGGATTCTAAAAATTCATTTTTGTAGAGATTTCAAATTCTCTAAAAGTTGCCCCTTGAGGTAGAATCCCAAAGTCCTCTTTATTGAGCATTTGAAATTCCAACTCAATGTATAAAGAATGGAAATTTGGAAACTACAAAAGGTTATTTGAGATCTTTTGGGTTGATGAAATTCGAAGTTTTGATGAAAGAATCATGGAAATTCAAAGCAGACAAGATGTTACATCCCCTCTATCAAACCTCAACATGTCAAATTCTTGTAAAAAATTATGGTAAAGAAACAACCCTAGCATTGTATTCTCAAAATATTGATGAATGTCATTTTTTCTTGGGGTTTGACTTCTATATATGTCTTCAATTCCAAAAAGATACTGCAACTCACTAGCAGGTTGCTAATTCAAATTACTAGATTAAAAGGCCCCATATGGATGGTTTAAAACCAAATATATGCTGATGTGGATCACCATCACAATTGTTGTCACTTTCGACATATTTGAGGGTCGGTAGTAGGGTTCTATTTAGATATTTGGAATTTTTGCTTTTTGAGCAAAGAACTAAAAACACATGAGATAGGGGAATACATGGGGAGAGATGAGGGGACAAGAAATGCATGTTGCATGTAAGTGGAAATTCAGAAACCACTTTCTTTTTATTACCTTAAAATAATGTATATTTCCGTAGAATTAAAGTTGCCAAAAAATACTTGTAAGTTCTATTTCTCTACCTGTCCTAACACAACTTATAAGTTCTATTTCTCAACCCATTCTACCTGTAAAATTTATTAAAAATATATATTTAGAAACAAGAGAGATTAAACATTATGATTAGTTCATAAGGTAATATTGTTGAATATTGCAATTTTTTTATCGTACTAATCTGCATTTGACTTATTTTGGGTTAAAAAAAAAAAACAAAACAAAAACTAGTGTTTCACTATAGCCAAGTGTTTTAGTCATAACCAGTAGTAGTCCACACTACCTCTTCGGGCCCAATTCAGATACTTTATCTGACATGTGGATTGGACAAGCGGGGTTTGCAAGGATTGCAATGATTATTATATGCGGAAACTTTAAAAATATGACCCAACACTCAACTAGGAATGCCATGGTTAACATTGTCAATCATGACATTAGTATGATACATAATTATGGTAAATATACATATACTTAGAATATGACAAACCCTAAACATAGAAATTGAATGTGTATGATATCATGATCGTAAGAGCTGAAAAGACAGATTATTAAAGAGGTGAGGGACGAATGAAATAAGGTAGTAATATAGATGATTGGACCTTGACCTTCCTAAAATTGAATTATTTGAGTGACTAGTGGATATTTATTTCTTATCTTCTTTTGATTTAATTTCTACAAAGGACATCTTTGTTTTCATTAGAATCCACGTAAATTGGATAAATGAGAATTGAAAAAGTTCATGACATATGTGGCTAAAAATGTGTGGAACACAACAGAAGTATGAAACATCTCATTTGGTCCTTTTTAACAACATTTAACTACAGCGGATGGTCGAATAAGGACGACTGCATGCCTTCGATTAGAAAGTTAAGTTTCATTTGACAACCGTAATCATTTTACAAGGAACCCACTTAAGACAAGGCAATCACTGAACCAGTCTCAGGCTTAAAAGACTAGGCTCGGCACCACTAATTGGAAACGAGGGCCCCAAGTAACTCGGCCAAAACTAGAATGATATGGTTCCGAAGGCTCTTTCTTCAACAGTTACGATGTAGAGTAAGTCAAAATTTAGACTACATGCAATCAACATTTGATGATTTCTATCCAACCTACCACTGAGCATTTGTGGCTTCAGTGGATCCCACAAGGCCGTAGGTGTAGCATATTCTCACAAGCTCATACTACTGAGTAGACAATGGGTATACAAGTATTCTATCTAGTCTTCTATCCCAGAAAGGGCCACGGAAGAACCTGTTTTCTGACAAGGGAGAGATTTGGATCCAAATCCAAATCAGTATTAGAGATCTGAATCTTCTTAAAACCAGATATTTATGGGTTTCACCCTTGTTTTTTTTTTAAATTTGGAATTAAAAGCATCCATATATTTGAAAAGACATTTTTAAAGTCACCAAGAGAGGTGTAGTTTCTGTGGGTGGCAGGTTCAATTCTTTTGAAGGCTAATTGTATAGTTTTGGATTTATCCTCTTTTCTAAATGTCATTTTAATTATTGGTTTGGATTTGTGGTTTCCTTTTTTGACCCGTTAACAAGTGAATTTAGTTCAGGTTGAAACTGTAATTGCTATGCAACCCACGAATCCAACCCAGCCAATTCATTACACTATGACTTACATTCTTGAGTTGATGTTTTTGACTTTTTGATTAAATTTAGGTTGACATCTTCAACTTGATTCAAGGTAAACTTATACATAAACTCCATAGTTCTTAACCCGATCAAAACCCATGGTAACCCCTTAATATCCCCTAAAATACTGGAGATAACTTCACGCATTAGTATTTATGTCCATTGAAACACCACACCATGCGCTACTACCAGGCGTTTCAGGTGCATGCTAATTCTCTTTTAATAAAACTATACAAATCTCATTAGGCCTTTTTTTCTCTTTCAATTAATTCCTATCTCTATTAACTCAGGTCCCAAACAACTGAAATGAATCATTATGGTTTCTTCCGCACCACCATTTGCAACCTCTATATATCACCAAAAGCACCATATAAAGCTAGGCACGTATGAAATACTCTCCATTTGTCAAACGCCTGGTTCATGTTCAGACCAAAATGAAATCCTATGAAGGTAACTTTCTTTTCTTTGTACTCTTTATATACACTTAGTTGTTTAGAAAGACAAGTTCTACTTCTTCTGAGAAACCCATTAATAACCCGTACTTGTTTCATCTCCTAAATATTCTAATAGATTCTAGATTCTAACATTTTCTATAAATTTACTTGAATCTTTTCCCTGATTTATATGGTTGTGTATTTTTTGGTGCGACTGATTCATTGAATGATGAATCATTTTTTTTGTTTTGCCTCCCCCTCACTTTTGGTTCATAAAAAGAGTTTTGCTGAACTTTGTGTCACGCCCCCAAAACTGGGCCGGATCCTACCCGGTTTCAGAGGTGTGACAATTGGGGCCAATTTAAAATTTTTTTTTAACATAATCAATACGAGCCCCAATTCTGGGTGGATGAAGTCCTTCATGAGGCTATGCTTGGTGATCAAGCAACCATAATCACACGCGGAACTAAAATCCATACTCATCGCAGACTGATATCACATAACAACCATGTAACAAATCTTATTTTATAATAAAATCAAGGTCAAGTGCTTCGAAGCATAACAATTAAAGTTATCATTTCAAAACAAATAAATTTAATAAATAAACTAATGGCCCAAACATGGCCTCATTACATAATTTAACATTCCGATCTCTGCACCAACTCTATGACAGCTCAGATGATGTCATCGGTGCCCCACTCAATAACTCCGCCATCTGGCGGGATCCCCTACATCGCTTGACCTCCGGTTCGACACCGGTAACAGGACCTAGACACCAAAAATAGTGGGTCAGATTGACGTAATCTGGCAAGAGGGTAAACTGCAAGCAATGGATTAATCAACTGAATTAAACATAAATATTCGTTATGACCCACAATATATCAGATGCAAACCCCAATGGCATGAATGCACAGAAATGGGTATTCCCGCGAATAAATATATAGAAACGGGTAATCCCGCATACAAATAACAGAAGCGGGTAGTCCTGCAGATAATAACAGAATCGGGTATTCCCGCAGATAATAACAGAAACGGATATTCCCGCAGATAATAACAGAAGGCACAGCTGTATACTATAATCCATAGTACACTCTGACCCGATGGCGTACGTCCACCTCCGAAGTGCAGTCGGTCAGATATATATGTATATAAATGTGCATATTTACAAATACATATGTATACAAATGCAGAATGAATCATGATATGATACCTTTAATCCCAATAATCGAACTGCTAACAATTTGAGTACTTAGACTTTTATAATTGAAAATGTATTATGAACGAGTGTTAATTCAAGTTTCCTGAGGGTAAGCACTAACCACCTAACGGTCATAGCTGGTTAAATATACACATGAGAACCAACTCTCTATCACAAGGGAATGTGAGTCCATGATGCCATTATACTACTTTTGGTGCCTATCATGTAGTGCATCCCGAACCTCACATTCCCATTCAACACTTAATCCAATTCTCATGTGAGCATCCAGCTAAGTTTTCTAAAAAGGACATGATTTATCTCATCCAATTAGGTATGCTTAGTATGTTTTACTGATTGGGTTTATGTCTTGTATTCCGGTTTAGCCGGATGAGTCACTGGGTTAGCCAGGGACTAGTTTAAGGTCAAGGGTATTTGGTAATTGTACCGGGGCTTTCTTGGTGGCCAAGAAAGCGGAGATTATATATTGTATAGTCTGTAACCCTAGACCTTGCGGCGGTGGCAGTTGCCCGTGGTGTTCCCACACCACGTAGGAGAGATGAGGTGAGAGTGTGGGAATCTCCTGTATGCTTTACTTGTCATAGTGAAGATGTTCGTCCTCCTGTGCCTGTGGATGTAGCCCTATTTGGGTGAACCACGTAAATCTCGGTGTCTCTTCTTGTGTGGCTTGTTCATGTTTGATCTTGTGATTCCGTGGATGCGCACAACGGGTGATTATCAGAAAATCACAACAATTGGTATCAGAGCCGAGGTTGGTGTTCCTCGGGTTTCTGAGCGAGGTGGAGATCGCTCGGTGGCTTGGAGGTTGTGTGCATGAAGATCAACTTATCAAATCGGAGATTGGTTTGAACTCGGTGGCCATTGAATCCGCTGCAACTGTTTACAGACGATTGGAAGCAATCGAAGCCGGTCATCGTGAGCCACTACTGCCGGGGAAGAATGACATCGCTTGGAGTGCGATGATTTCTGGGTATATCCAAGTGGGTGATTTGGATTCTGCGGTGAATTTGTTCAATGGAGCGCCGGAATCGGACAAGGGCGTCTTTTCTTGGACTGCGATGCTGACTGGATTCATGGCCTTTGGAAGGGTTGATGCAGCACGGGATTTTCGCAAAGAATTTCTCGGTCCTGATGCTGCGAAGAACAGAGAAACCGGAATCGGTAAGAAGAAGGAGGAGAAGGGTTCTGCTGCAGTTGGACGTCGGTGAAGATCGCCATTGGCTGCCGGCTCTGACGGAGGAAACGGAAGAAAAGAAAAAAAAAACTCAGCCGGTCGTTTCCTCTGTCGTCGATCGTCGCCGCCCTGCCATTGTTCACCGTCCCCTGCCGCCGTCGCCGTTGCAGTCGCCGGGGCCGTCGCGTCGCTCCACTCGTCGCCAGGGCTGCTGCGTCGGAGCCTGCCGTAGCAAGCCGTTGATTCGCCGCGTCTGCAACTGGGTTGCAGACGCAGTGCCCAGCGACAGAGAAGAGGACGACCCATTTTTTTGGGTCTGGGTCTTTGGGTCGGGTCGGGTCAGGTTGCCTGACCGGTGGAGAAGAGCAGCCCAGGCAGCGCAAAAAGGGGTCGGTTCGGGTCAGGCAGGTTGACCTGACCTGGTTGACGTGAAGCCCAGCAGCGTAGGCAGTTTGTGGTTCGGGTCGGGTTGACCTGAACCCTGTCTGTCAGCAGAAAGCCCAGCCAGTCAGATTCCATGTCGCAGGCTGGGTCAAGTCAGTTCGACCCGACCCGCTCGCAGAAGAAGCCCAGCAGAACGGGCAGTTCAGTTCGGGTCAGGTGAACCCGACCCGGGTCCGCTCCAGAAGCCCAGCCGACTGCGCAGAGTGACGTCAGCAGTGATGTCAGCATCGTTCAACAGGCAGGTTTGACCAGTTTCAACGGCTGAAAATTGTTTCTGCGATATCTTGATCGTCCGATGTCCGATCGGAGATCCGTTTGCGCCTACGGACTCGTTTCGAGCAGATCTATGTAGTGGAAGAGGTTGATTGGCTGTTTGACAATCAAGGAGAAGGTTTGATCGATTGGAGCGTAGAAACTTGTTTCTACGTTATCGGAGCCATCCTGAGTTGGATTTTAGATCCGTTTCTTCCAGCGTGCTCGTGGAGACGAGATCTATGGTTTGATGCAGAGATTGGGAGAAGATCTGAACAGATGTGGATTGAGGCTAGAATCAGGTCTACTCGACCTGGTTGTTATTGCAAACCCAATAATAGGAGTCGCCGGCCTAGTTGCAAAGGGTTTGCTGATTCAAACGAAGTTGTTCGTTTGGCGTTCACATGATCGCATGTGATGTTATTCATCTTGCCAGAGCCAAGCCGGAAAAGCAGCAAGGAGGAGCTGATGCGTCAGCAGTTGTCAAACATTTGTTTGATTGATTGATCGGAGGCTCGGTCAAATAGAGTTTTTGACTGCTCGGAGGCAGAGGTTGTTCTGCAATGGAGTCATCTGGACTTGTATTCTCGATCTGTTTTGCTTGCATGCTTGTGGCGATTGGATCTTCACAGTGATGTTGAAGATGGGGCAAGATGGTGAGTGATTCAGATATCACTCAGATTCGTCAATGGTTTCGAGCTTTTAGTTCGAGGTGGAGTTTGACGAGATGAACTTTATTCAAAGTTCATGTGCTGGTTCAACATGTCAAAGTGTTGAAGAAGACTGCATCCCCGGTGCAGTGACGTGCCATTCAGCAGGGTACGTGAAGACATTACCGGTTTTATCTCCTAGTAGCTCGAGTTGTACGGAGTTGTACGAAATTCAAGCCAAGGTGGAGATTGTTAGGTTTATGTCTTGTATTCCGGTTTAGCCGGATGAGTCACTGGGTTAGCCAGGGACTAGTTTAAGGTCAAGGGTATTTTGGTAATTGTACCGGCGCTTTCTTGGTGGCCAAGAAAGCGGAGATTATATATTGTATAGTCTGTAACCCTAGACCTTGCGGTGGTGGCAGTTGCCCGTGGTGTTCCCACACCACATAGGAGAGATGAGGTGAGAGTGTGAGAATCTCTTGTATGCTTTACTTGTCATAGTGAAGATGTTCGTCCTCCTGTGCCTGTGGATGTAGCCCTATTTGGGTGAACCACGTAAATCTCGGTGTCTCTTCTTGTGTGGCTTGTTCATGTTTGATCTTGTGATTCCGTGGATGCGCACAACGGGTGATTATCAGAAAATCACAACAATAGAGAACAAATAAATTACTTTATCCAAGGGTCAAAACTCTATGCTCCTAGGTCAAAGGCTAGGAAAATTTGGTTGGAGCAATTTTTGTTCTACACGTATTCTACATGCAGCCTGATCCCCCCATGATTATCATTTATCCATTGGGGCCCTATAAAAAGTTTTATATTAAAAATCTCTCTCTTTCCCTCTGTCTCTCTCTCTCTTCAAAATGCAAGATGCATAATAGAGAGAAAAATCAAATTGTGGCCTAGATTGGATTAAAAAAAAAAAAAAGAAAAAGAGCATCAAATTACATTCTAACACTCTTAGAATCTAGAACCAATGAGTGTAATGGTTTAAACTTTTTTTTTTTTTGTTCCTTTTCTCAATTCTAGCATTCTTCTTACTGTCTAAGTGGATATGTGTCGGGGTTTTTCCACTAGTTATTTTTGTTATCCATCTCCCCCTTAAAAAGTGTACATACCAATCTTGACTTTTATATTCATCGCATACAGGGCAACTTTTTTATCCAAGAATGCATTGTTTCTTCTAATCATCTTATTCTCATGTACTTTTATTAGTCCCGAGACAAAATTACTTTCATGTACTTTCTTCCAACGCATGAATACATGTTTTTATCCTACAATGGCACGTTTTTTTCCCATAGAAGGATACATGGAGTGAGGAAGAGGACATGATTCTGATTCAAGCCCACAAAGACATTGGAAACAAGTGGGCAGAAATTGCAAAGCACCTCCCAGGGAAAACTAAAAATTCCATAAAAAGCCATTGGAATGCAACCAAGAGAAGACAGCTTTCGCGCCGCTGGTGCCGAACCTCCAAAAATTGAAATCCAAGCTCACTGCTTCAAGATTAAATCAAGAGCCTAACTCTTCTACTAATAGAGAATGTAAATGATGCATACAAAAACCCAAACCTACCAGCTGTCATGGCAAACAACATACAGAACAAGCTTGAGAGCTCAAATTCATACTGTGAGGACTGACTGGTGCCAGAATTTGATGTTGGAGATGTTCTAAATTTTCCTCTGGACACCATCATGTTGCCGGAGCGATGCGGTTACATTGGGTATCTGTTTGATGAGATGATGATCATGTCTCCTTCTAGTACTGAAGGAGAAGGTTCCATGGAGATGGACATGTCATTGGATGCAGCTTCAGGTTTCATGCCAAGTGAGAATGTACAAAGGAAGATGGACTTGGTGGAGATGATTACCCAGGGCAACGGCATGATTTGAACATACCTTTTGAGTTCTCAGCCCTTTTATAAGGTAAAAATTAAAGGGGTGATTATAGATGCTACGTTATAGAGACATCTTGAAAGAAACTTAGATATCCGAATAAAGGGACAAAAATGAAAGATTTATTTTGCTTTTTGACATCCTCAGAGTGATGGCGTTTGTTTTCTTTAATTTTTGGAGTGTTGAATGACCACCAAAAGTGCTTAATTTGGCCATAGAATTGACTTAAAACTTTGATAATCATCGCATTTTGGTTACAGACTATTTTTGTACAAATCCGAAAAAGGTGTTTATACAAGCAAAAATAGAGCTAAAATTGTGTCATTTTAAACCTATAATTTTTAAGAAGCAGAATGAAGTTTAAAAAGGCTTGTTCACAACTTTCGAGATGGCCTAAGATCCCTCTCAAGTGAGAAAATCAAAGGAAAAGACTTCATCATCGTGGCCCTTGCATTTATCTTCTCTATGTGAGATGCATATTTCTTTTCTTTCTCTAAATTGTTTCTCACCTTAAGTTAGTGAGAAGGAGAAGAAGGAGTAGACTTCTGACGCTTGAAGTGCCTTGGGAGCCTTGCGAATGCTTGGAACTATAATTGTAACTTGTTAAGATTGATTGGAACACGCTTTTTGGTCATCTGAAAGCAGGACTTTGGTTAATGACCCTGTGCCTTGGGGGTCACTAACCCAAAGTTGACATGGCTGTTGACTTTGGGCAAATAACATCCAATTAACCTGAGATTTTCTAGAGCTCTTTCTGAATATAATTTGAGCTTCTTTTAAGAGTTTCAACTGATTTGATATTCATGAGGTGTCACTTTATACAATGACCCTAAGGAGCTTTAGTAGATAGCCAACTGAATTAAGTTTAGGTTCAATTGATGTTCAAATGTTCTGGAACTTTGAAGAATAGTCTTTGAATGTATTTGAAGGCATTCCCCTAAGTTTCAGCTTGTTTTTATATGTAAAAGTATCAATTTTCATGGCGACCCCCAAAGAGTTGGAAGATAGTCATTGAAGCTTGATTTGAGCTAAATGAAGTCCAAATGTTTTGAAACTTTGAAACATCATTCCAAAGCATGTTTTGGAGTTGCTATGTGATTTTTAGCCTCTTTGGTAACCCAGAAGCTTGAGTGTGTTCAATGATTTCTAGACTTTAAGCCAATGAACCTTGAATTTGAAGTTTAGTGAGTCAAGTGAACAAATGAAGTTCACTAATTCTAAAATTTGAATTGCTGTACTCTGAGCTCATCTGAAGTCTTTCGAGTAAATTGCATCTGCTCTAAACATCCGTATGCAGTACTTGACTTGGCATTTCATAATTGCATGATTTACGTACCCTTAGTTTGGAATTTGCTTGTAATCTCTTTACTATAATATTTGTAATTTTTATGGGTCAACTATGATTATATGAAAAAGAAATAGTAACAATAATGAAGAAGAAAGGAATCCTAATCCATTTTATACAAGTGAGCAAAAAGGTCCAACCAATAGGGCGGTCAACCCTTTAGTTCATCGAAAAGCATTCCAATGTCAGTTCAGGGGTTCAATCTTGTCAATATCAGGTGAAGCCCGTCACTATCGGGTATAGCCCATTAATAAATATTGGATGCTAAGTAATATCAGGCAGAGCCCATCAATAAATGTCGGATGTTAAGCAATCCGTCAATTACAGAGATCACCCGTTCAATATCACCTTGCTGTAGTCGTCAAGAGACTTTAAGATGCATAAGTATATTTATAGACAAAACTCAAAAGAGCTTAGACTCAAATCCTAAATTAAAGTGAAAGGGGTAGACTTCCTATGAACACACATGGAATTAATAAATGAGGAGTTACTATCGAATCATAATTTGAACATATACAATATGAGTAATCCTTTGGTAACCAAGTACCCAAAATATCAAGCCTTTACACAGTCTGAGTCCAAATGCAAGGGTGCAATCTATATATATGTACATCGAGTGCACCTCACAAGAACATGTGAAAATGCAACCTAAAGAATAAGGAATGTATAACAAATAGCTCCTAGTTAATCCGTTACGATTCACGTATGCGACATCTCTTGCTTAAACCAAGATTGAAGTGAGTTTGAAGTATTTAAAATTAAATATCCAAGATGCATAGACCAAACTCTCATTTCAACAAAGTGCAAGGTAGATATATTGTACACCAATCTAGTGATTTGTAAGAGGAACATACGCCCAAATACACCTCTTATATAATGATTTAAGGTGAGTTTATTGAAATCCAGGTCAAATGGGGGGTCCCACAATTAAAATGGGGCTGTAATATGCACGTAGGATAACTATGGGTTCCAAAGAACCCATTGATCATCACTACATTGGCCCACAGACCAAAAACTACCTTTGAGGTAAAACCTTAATTCGATTGATCAGGTAAGGACCCAATTAGTTGGACTATAGTTCTATCCTCGATTGGTTCCAGCTCCGATCGATTAGGTAGTGGTCTAATCGATCAGGCCTATGATCAATTCGATAAAGAGTCCCTGTTTCATCCATTTTTGGAAATCCAATTCCCTATATTCAATCCCCATTGTTCTTGCATTAAAATAGAGCCTTGGCCTCTCCATTCCACACATAAATCCACATCCAATCACCTCATCCATCCATTCATTGAAGATCACACCTAAATCTATCATGTATAACCATTTTCAATTTTTAAAAGGGCAAACCACATAAATGAAAGCATTAATGCTAAAATCAATAATAGAACATGCATTTCATTATAAAAGAATGTATATTACTTTGCCTTGATGAAATTGGGGGAAAATGGTTTTGTTGTAGCTCACCAAATAAACCCAATCGGAGCTCCACTCTTGCACAAACCAAACCCCACACAAATCAAACCTACAAATAGAAGAGGTAGACTCTAATGAACACTCTAATACCACTTTTAAGCTCAAAACCAAACTAATTTAGTTGTAGGAAAAAGAAGACTTTACCAAGGGTTAGGGAAATTGAGTGAATCCATAAGGGAGGTGTCTTTGGGAAGCTTAGAGCTTGAGGGAGAAGATGGGGAGGCTTTGGAGACGGCGAGGATGGCCTAATTCCTTCAGAAGTAAGGTGGAGAGGTTGAGAGAGAAGAGGAGAAAGGAAGAAAGAGGAGAAAAAATGACAGAAAGAAGAAGCAGGAAGAAGGAGAATAAGATGGGTGGGGGTGATGGTCGGTGGATGGAAGAGCCCGAATCCCTGATGGAGGCTGCTGGGAGTCGAGGGAGTGAGAGGAAACGAAACACAGAGAGGAGAGAAATGAGGGAGAGGAAAGAAAGAAAAGTGGAAAGAAGAAAGAGAGAGAAAGATAAGGGAGAGAGAGAGAGAGAGAGAGAGAGAGAGAGAGAGGGTGAGTTGTCGCCTGGGAGGGGGAAGGGGGAGGGAATGAGTGGAGAGTGAGTGAAATGGGTTGGGTTTTTGGGAGATTTACAAAAGTACTACTCATTTAATAACTTGTCAAAAAAATATTTTTTGGGCCAAACTTGCAAACCAATACTGGATTGGGACACTGCAAGCCCCAACGCGCATGAAGTAAAATTAGTTTTGCAATAAGCCCACTTTTGGCATGTTTTGAAATAGTTAGAATTTTGACATTATCTAAGGGGTTTTTGGGTCTTTAAACAAAAAGGCCTATTTGTTGGAAATTAAGCTATTTGGTGGCCAAGATGAGTTTCATTTGTGGCGAGATGAGTCCCATGCCTGTAAGATCATATAGTGATCAACTATGTTTTGCTCAGTAAGGTATGCTCTCTTCATATGATGTTGGTTGCTAATCTATTGCTCTCATGTGGTTGAAGTGTTTATATGGAGGAGCCCCTAAAGGCCCCCAGCTCAAAAATTTAGCTCAAGGAACAGAAATTGTGGTTGCTCACCAGGACATGTGAATGATATCCTCGCAAGGAAAAGAGTAAGTCTCCACCAAGTTTCACACCTCGTTCTAGATGAGGCCGACCGCACGCTGGACATGGATTTTGAGCCTCAGATCCGGTAGATTGTGAAAGAGATACCCACCCGCCGCCAAACCCTCATGTATATTGCTATATGGTCGAAGGACGTTCGTAAAATTGCTGCTGATTTATTGGTTAATCCAGTTCAGGTTAACATTGGCAACATTTATGAACTTGTTGCAAACGAGTCTATCACTCAGGTGAATAAATTAGCCTCCCTCAATTTCTCCATAGTCTCAAAAGTTTGTTTATTTTGAAGATAATTAACGAAGGTAGCTCCTTTTGATTTCGTCTCCTGCAGTATGTTGAAGTGATGACATCTATGGAGAAGCACAGACGGTTGGAGCAGATCTTGCGTTCTCAAGAACCGGGTTCGAAAATTATAGTTTTTTGTTCAACTCAGAAGACTTGTGACCACTTAGCTCGCAACTTATATCTCCAGTTTGGAGCTGCTTCCATTCACGGAGACAAATCTCAGACTGAGAGGGACATTGTTTTGAATGAGTTCCATGCCGGGAAGCCTCCCATACTCGTTGCTACTGATGTTGCAGCTAGAGGGCTGGACATTAACTGTGGATTTTCCATTGGTAGCATTTTGTAGATTAGAATAAGCATGCCTTGTGGACACGCTTTTTTTTTTTTTTCTATGTTGGGAATCTTGCACTGAAATTTATTGTCCCGTTGATTATGACCGAACTTTTGATATGGGTGACACTGATCTTTTGTTCCGTTAATCTTCATTATTGACACAACCCTGCTGTGGATGGACACTCATAATAACTCTCCATTGAACAATTGGAGTAATCCAATTGGTTCTCCCATTGAATCACAGGCCATTTGGGTCAACTACTTTGTCTCAGTGGGGCCTACCATTCATAGCTTTCGATAGGGGTGCCAATTATCATTTGTTCAGTTAATTTTCATTCTCCCCAGTCCTGCTGTAGATGGACACCCAAAAAAACTGTCCGTTGAATAATTAGAGTTATCTAATTGGTGCTCCCACTGAATCACAGGCCATTTGGGTCAACTATTTTGTCTCAGTGGGGTCTACCATTCAGTAAGCCATCGACCACTGATGGAACCCACCATATGCTTTACAAGGAAATTAATCCCTCCTGCAGTGAACAATCCTACCAAGCCAGTTTACTAATAAGGACTGTTTCTTTATTAGAATTTTTGATAATAATTTGCCCTCTTGGGATTTTCCAAGACAGGGAATGACAACTTTTTCCCTAGCATTTGTATATACCATGTTTCTTCACACATTTTAAAATTCCAACCACCTAAATGATCTCAAATAGCCTTTGATATTTCAGCAATATTTCTATCCTCTTGCTTTTTGGTGGAATTTTTATATTATTAAGTATAAGGGAGCATTCAGAAATTCCACTATGCCTGAGAACTTTACTCCAAATAGGAATTCCAATAAAGAAAATGTTAGGTTTATGTCTTGTATTCCGGTTTAGCCGGATGAGTCACTGGGTTAGCCAGGGACTGGTTTAAGGTCAAGGGTATTTTGGTAATTGTACCGGGGCTTTCTTGGTGGCCAAGAAAGCGGAGATTATATATTGTATACTCTGTAACCCTAGACCTTGCAGCGGCGGCATTAGTTGCCCGTGGTGCTCCCACACCACGTAGGAGAGATGAGGTGAGAGTGTGGGAATTTCTTGTATGCTTTACTTGTCATAGTGAAAATGTTCGTCCTCCTATGCCCGTGGATGTAGCCCGGTTTGGGTGAACCACGTAAATCTCGGTGTCTCTTCTTGTGTGGCTTGTTCGTGTTGATCTTGTGATTCCGTGGATGCGCACAACGGGTGATTGTTCATAAAATCACAACAACTGGTATCAGAGCGTCAGGTTCAGATCGTGGGATCGTGGAGTTTCGGTTTACAGAAACTTGGATCCGGGCTCGATCGTCGACTGTCGCACGCTGTCACCGGAGGAGACGACCGGAGAAGAAGAAAAAAAAAAAAAACCGACTGCGACTGTATCTCTGTTCTTCTCCCTCCTCCCGGCCTGCAACCAGCACTGCCCAGCCGCAACGCCACCGGCCTGTTCCTCCTTCCCTGCTGCCATCGCTGCTTCCTCACCGTGCAACCGCTGCTGCCCCGCTCACGCTGGAGAAGACGAGCGCAGAAACCCACTGCGCCGCTGCCAGACCTGAGCAGAAGATCCGCAAATCACGCGTCCCCAATCGCTGCAGTCACCGCCGAGATCCTCGCCGGGATCCTCGCCGTCCTTGTCGCCGGAGAAGACGCTGTCTCCCACTGCCGCTGCCAGCCTGACCGTCGTCGAGAACGAACGGTTCGGAGGATCGATCTCTGCAAGTTGCAGAAACAGAGGAAGGAAGAAGGAGAAGAAAGGGGTCGGGTCCAGGTCAAGGTCCAGGTTCGGGTCAGGTCAGGTGCAACCCGACCCGACTGCAGTCCAGTCCAGAAGCAATAACAGCGGGTTCGGGTCAGGTCAGGTGCGACCCGACCCGATTTCAGTCCAGCCCAGTCAGCAAGTACAGGCTGGGTCAGGTCAGGTTTGACCCGACCTGTCTGCAGTTGGCCCAGCCCAGCGCAAACGGGCAGTTCAGTTCCGGGTCAGACGAACCCGACCCGGGTCCGCTCCAGAAGCCCAGCCGACAGCGCAGCGACGTCAGCAGTGACGTCAGCAACGGTCAAAGGCCAGATTTGAACAGTTTTAACGGCTGAAATTGTTTCTGCGATATCTTGATTGTCCGATGTCCGATCGGAGATCTGTTTGCGCCTACGGACTCGTTTCGAGCAGATCTATGCAGTGGAAGAGGTTGATTGGCTGTTTGATAGTCAAGGAGGAGGTTTGACCGATTGGAGCATAGAAACTTGTTTCTACGTTATCGGGGCCATCCTGAGTCGGATTTCAGATCCATTTCTTCCAGCATGCTCGTGGTGACGAGATCTATAACTTGATGCAGAAATTTGGAGGAGATCTGAACAGATGTGGATTGAGGCTAGAATCGGGTCTACTCGACTTGGTTGTTGTTGCATACCCAATAATAGGAGTCGCCGGCCTAGTTGCAAAGGGTTTGCTGATTCAAACGAAGTTGTTCGTTTGGAGTTCACATGATCGCATGTGATGATATTCATCTTGCCAGAGCCAAGCCGGAAAAGCAGCAAGGAGGAGCTGATGTATCAGCAGTTGATCAGAGGCCCGGTCAAATGGAGTTTTTTGACCGCTCGGAGGCAGAGGTTGTTCTGCAATGGAGTCATCTGGACTTGTATTCCCGATCTGTTTGCTTGCATGCTTGTGGTGATCGGATCTTCACAGTGATGTTGAAGATGGGGCAGGATGGTGAGTGATTCAGATATCACTCAGATTCGTCAATGGTTTCGAGCTTTTAGTTCGAGGTGGAGTTTGACGAGGGTATGAACTTTGCTCAAAGTTCATGTGCTGGTTCAACATGTCAAAGTGTTGAAGAAGACTGCATCCTTGGTGCAGTGACGTGCCATTCAGCAGGGTACGTGAAGACATTGCCGGTTTTATCTCCTAGTAGCTCGAGTTGTACGGAGTTGTACGGAATTCAAGCCAAGGTGGAGATTGTTAGGTTTATGTTTTGTATTCCGGTTTAGCCGGATGAGTCACTGGGTTAGCCAGGGACTGGTTTAAGGTCAAGAGTATTTTGGTAATTGTACCGAGGCTTTCTTGGTGGCCAAGAAAGTGGAGATTATATATTGTATAGTCTGTAACCCTAGACCTTGCAGCGGCGGCATTAGTTGCCCGTGGTGTTCCCACACCACGTAGGAGAGATGAGGTGAGAGTGTGGGAATCTCTTGTATGCTTTACTTGTCATAGTGAAGATGTTCGTCCTCCTGTGCCCGTGGATGTAGCCCGGTTTGGGTGAACCACGTAAATCTCGGTGTCTCTTCTTGTGTGGCTTGTTCATGTTGATCTTGTGATTCCGTGGATGCGCACAACGGGTGATTGTTCAGAAAATCACAACAGAAAATGGCCTGGGATTGCTTCTATATTTAATACTCAACTATTCATTTTCAAGAATGAGATGTGGTTGCGTTTATATGTGGGAAGTTCTTGGCAGCTACATTGGATGGATCCACTAGAATCTGCTGTGTTGATTGATTATTCAAAAGTGAGAAATGCTTGTGCAGTCAGCAGTTAGCTGGCTTGTGGTGGCGGCTCCAAACTCACGTCAGTCTCAGTCTGAGCCTATAGTGAATAATCTAACCAGGTCTCCTGCGAAGCGAAGGTAGTACGAGGTTTTGATTCCCTTTGGGATGAGGAACATAAAAATTAAGTTTCTCTAGAAACCAGTGACATAGGAAAGCTTTGGTGGTCTAATGAGTTAACCTGGGAAGGTATAATTGGATTGAATTACCATTTAGAATCTGGGTTTCTGCTTTGCAATGTTGCTGTTGGTTGCTGTTTGATTCTAGCTGACCATGTTGGCTTTCTTTCAGCTTTTCTTTGCGATTATGTTATTCCCGCCATCTTACGCTAGTCCTGACCTTGTGCAGGGTGGTTGTCAACTATGACTTCCCCACGGGAGTTGAGGATTATGTTCACAGGATTGGAAGGATTGGAAGGGCCAGAGCCACAGGGTTGGCGTATACCTTTTTTGGTGACCAGGATGCAAAGCATGCATTGAATCTTGTCGAGGTTCTAGACGGGGCAAGCCAGCGACTTCCTTCGCAGTTGCGTGAAATGGTTGGACGTGGTGGTGGAATGGCCAGGACCCGTCGATGGGGTTCTCGGCCTTCTGGCTCTAGTGGCCATGAAGGAGGCCAATCTTATGGTGGTGGCCCAGAAGATTCAGACAATGGTGGTAGCAGCACATGGGGCATTCTCTCTTCAGGCTGGTCAGCGAAAGCTCACATTGGCTTTGGACATGATGGCCCTGAGGCCTGTAAGCGAAGTCACGTTGATAATTAACCCAGGCTGGTTGATCAACAAAAACGTTGATAACCAAGGCCCAGTCAGTAGATGTGGAATCGGGGCCCACAGTAGGAACCGATGCCGCTTTCCCCCGTCAAGACAAGGAATGTTTCCTACAGATGATGGTGGCGCATGGTAGTCTGCTGGCGCTTATGTTTCCAGGACATGACTAATTGTGGTAATGCCACGGATTAAAACATCGGCCCATACCAGTTCATGTTGGCCAATACGAACCGGTTTCGGCCTGTACTGTGATGATATTTTGATTGGATATGGGTATCAGTATTGTCACAGTCAAAATCGCTAATATATCAGTTAAATATCGGCTGTTATGACTGATATTTTCAAAGTATTGGTCATATTGATCGTAACAGCTAATATGACCAAAATATATATAAAAAAAAAAAAAAAGAGGGCGAGAGGATGCACTTGCATAAGATGGGAAATACAACAACAACATGCAGTTTTAAAGAAACAAAGGAAAAATAAAAATAAAACATACAGTTGCAGGATGGAGAGTTGCAAAACTCATACCTCAAATCCCTGAGGAGGTTGAAACCTAACCTGGTTGCTGCAGTGCCATCCCAACTGTAGTCTATTTCTTCTTCTTCCTCCTCTCTCCTCCCCTTTTTTCTCTTCTTTCTTTGTCTTCCTCTTTTCCTCTTTCTTTTCCCTTTCCGTGCTGTCTGTCTCTGTCTGTCTGGCGGTATGAGCTAAGGCTTAGGGCGTGATGCATTGATAGAAAAGAGGGCATTTCCCTCTCACCATTAATTCCCACATGGGGTGAGTCATCCACACTTATGGCCCAGGTTTTTAAAACTCTAATATACATCAATGCATCCTCTTAAATGGCCTAACAATAAATATTAGAATTTAAAAATCAAAACAATTAAATGCCCTCTCTTATTGTCTAAAGTGTTTAATTCCCCTTTTTAATTTTCCAAGTCAAAATACATGCCCCTTTTAAATGGTCCCTCAACAAACATTAATTCATAAGAGTTGGCCCAATGTACATTGATCACTTATAAACATCAAAATAAAATGTTCAAAAATCAATTAAGCATCCAAATGTTTTATTTTATTAGTCAACCTCTAATAGGGTATACTAATGGAAAAGTCTAATCCACTAAAAATAAATTTCCACTAAAAAAATACCCGTCTTTCGAATATAAAAAGTGAATATTGTTACAAATAAACTAAAAAGTGATAATTTCTTTGCCAAAAGAAAAAAAACTAAAAAATGATAATTATTTTAATTGATTGGATTTGGGATTTAAACTGGGGCCTACTTGATGGACTTATAACTTAGAGGGATGAGACATTAAAACATAAGATAATCAACAGTTTCAGGCAAAACAGCAATACAGGATGCTTTGCCTTAGGGGGACCGATATTTTGCTTTATAATGTGCACTAATGAAAAAAGATATTATTTTTCAACATTTTATATTATTCTGGTTTTTTTGGATATTTTTTAAAATTTTTTTAAAGTAAAATAAAAATTTATACCACGATGACCGCAAATTACAACCAATACCCATATTGTATTAGTTTTTTTGACTGGGATCGATTCTACAATTTTAAACCATGTAATGCCACATTGTCTTCAACAATTAGCTTTTTGTATGGTGGAAAAAAGTTTATATTTATATTCTGCCTGGGGGTAGGTAGGCCGATGTACATAACTTGGATAAGGACATAGCTACTACCACACACGAAGGGGGAACAAACGTACTTGCATGCATTTTGAATACGTTTATGAAGGATGGGGGCATTAAAAATACCTCTCAGATTTTGGGTAAAGTTGTTTGTCGTCTTGTTGTTTAAAGTAGTTTGTCTTCTTGTTGTTTTGTTTTGCTTTTTCAGAGAAAAATCTCTTGTTACAAAATTGCAGTAGATAGTTTAAGTTGCTCAGTCAAAGTAATTTGGTTTGCCTGATGTTTTTGCTCCCTGGTAAATGATATAAAGCAGCTAATGTTATAGTCTCTACTACAAACAGGTTCCTGTGGTTGTGTTCCCCTGCTGCATAAGGATTGATCATTTCTGGGCCCCATGAAGGTTTGAAATCGTTTGCGCTGAACACATGCTCATTGGGCCCACTATTTATGAATCTAAGCAATTCGTGTCCTATAAACATATTAGCAACATTGCCCATGCTAAGCCCAAATCCAAAAGCAAAGAAGATATTGAGATTTTTATAGATATTATTAGAAATAGAATAAATTTTAAAAAAATTACTAAAAAAATTTATATATTTGAAAACGAAATTGCCATTAGTTGTAAGGTATTGATCGGAAGAAGTGATGCCTTCTTTGGATAGTTGCACTTTTATGCCTAATTTTTTTTACGTAAGTCTTTTCATTAGGTTCATGGTTGAAGTGGATAATAATAACACAGTTCGCTTCTTAAAAATATATTCACATTATAAGAGATTGATGAAGATCCAAACTCAATTACAAAACTAATAGAGAATTGCACAAAAACTCAGATTATATAAGGAAAAAAATAATTTGATGCCAAATATAGAAGCACAATCACCTATCGATGGCCCACATATTGGTAGCCCATGTGTTTGAGAAGTTGCATTATTAATAAAAGGGTAAGTATGAACATGGGCAACACATGGCCAAATAAAAAAAGAAGAAGAAAAAAAAATAGAAAGCAACAAAAAAAAAAAAAAAAACAAACTAAATGACGCCAATCTTCAAAAGAAAAATGAAGGAAAATGGTCCTCTTCCAATGGTCATCAAGTTTCTACAATTGTACCCTTTGCCCTAGTAACCTAAAGCTCCCAAAAAAATGTAAAAGAATACTCAATGGGTTGCTAGGCATCAATATATTAGAAGTTATATAGATAGAAATTATGGTTATTAGGAGAGAGATGTTAGGAAGAAATTATAATTATTAGGGAAAGACTTCAGGAAGAAATTATGATTATTAGGGGAGACATTTTAGGAAGAGATAATAGAAAGGTATTAAGTGATTGATGGGAGAGATTTAAGCAGAGGATGACGATATAGGAAATGTGACAAAGTAATAGACATTATGGATAGAGGTTGAATTCTACGTTAACTATGAATTGACTATAAAAAATAAAACATAAAAAAATAATAACATAGTACAAAGAAAAAAAGAAAAATAAAAACAAGAAAAAAAATCTATGACAGAGTGCAAAATAAAATAAAAATTTACCTCTTGGTGAATAAAATCTCCGACTTCTGTATCTCTGTCTCATTGCCACTTTTCAAGAATCAAAAAGAACTCATTCTCTTGTAGCACAAAATCAAGACTTCTAAGAAAACAAACCACAAATATTACACAAATTACTAATTTTTTAATAATAGAAATTAAATTCGTATCCTAAAATAAGAAAACATCAATAAAACCATAGTGAACTTGCATTTTATTTTATGTTTCCCAAGTTTGATTGGGATCCACAGTAGGGTGATCAACCACTTAATGATGATGGAAAAAGAGAGAGAGAGATACATAAACTTATTGTCAATTAACTCAACAGTGTTTATCAAAAAAGATTAATGCTGCTACATTTACCCAAAAAAAAAAAAAGCCTCGGTTGTGATGTTTGGGCAATCAGAAACTAAGACTCATGATCGCGCATAAGATGCATGTTACACCATACCATCTCCATCCTCAACATGGTTTCTTCTCCCCCTCCCTCTTCTTTACTTTTGTGTGAGTATTAAACCTTAACACGTCAGTTTTAAGCGACATATGTACTAGATGAGAAGAAATTCCCCCTTAGGCGGTGCTAGTTAGACCACCATCCATTGATGGATCAATACAATAGGCAAGAAAGAGAACTCATTCCTTGAGAAAAGGGAAAGCTGCTTTAAGAACTCAAGACCAAGCCCTTACTCTACGACTTTTTCCAAGACCCACGTGGGTGGGTATAACGCTTTCCTTCTTCTAGTTCGAGAGTTGCAGGAGCCAAAAAGGGGCTTCTGCTAGCATTAGTAGTTGTAATTGGCACTCGTTGCATTCCTGCTTCCTCGAGCATCGATGGAGCAAGGAGTTCATTGTCCCTCTCCTTTGTGTGACCCGGTGAAGATGGAGGCTAGCGATGGCAACGGCGACAATGGGACTAGCGAAACTTGACGGGGTAGCGACAGCATTCTTCTCAGGCAATGGTGACGGCGCAGCAACAGATCTGGCAACACCAGGTTGTCAAGTCTTCTCCGATTTCTGTGGCTAAATCTCAAAAGATGTGGGTTCTGCGACGAAGAGCCTTTGCTCCTCTTGATTCTTGGCCTTTACTTCAGATCGGTTGTGGCCCACTTACCAAGCGTTTGGATGCAATTGATGATAATGGAATCGAACGTTTCCCTCCATATGATCAAATCCCTAATAAATTCCCGTTCTTTTTAATGCCCCCAATTCTAATCTCTTCATATTTGGTTGATTTGATTTTATTTCCTGCATTGGTAGCGAAATCGGCCCAAATGAGAAGTGTCTTTCCCTAATTCGACGCATTGGTTTCACGCCGTTGGTTGAGAAGGATGCGAAGAAGCAGAAGAGCTCGAAGGAAACAGCGGCATCTGCACCATGGCCATGGCAAAGCTTGGTGGAGAATCTACAGCTTGCTCATTAAGAACTCTTTATTATCATTGATCTTATCAAAATGGTAATGGGTTGGGGAATCTGAGGTGGGGCTTTGGTGGGGTTGTGGAGTGGAGGGAGGAGTGATGAAGACAGTGTATCTTCCTGTTTTGTTTATAACTGGAGGTGGGGGTGTGGTAGGTTCTTTTAATGTGGTTGAAGCTGCCATGGGAGAAAGAACAGCAACACTCGGCTCTTCTTCTTTAGATCCGCTGGTAGAAGAAAATTGAAAGATATGACTATTTTTGATATACGACTTCTAATATGGATAAGCATTTGAAAGATACATTGGATATGTGAAAAAAAAAAGATTAGTACGATATGTGATAAAAAAACTAGGTCGAAAAAGATAGAAGGTTGTTTTTAATGTAGATATATTTGGGATGCTGAGGTCGCACTCTAGAAAAAAAGAAAAATAGGGGGTTGCTGATGTAACACCCTCCAGAAGCCTCGTTTCTTAGAACTTTAATATATATAATGGATTGACTTCATTCACAATAACATTAAATAGTACATGAGGACCCTAATGGAACAACGGCCAAATATGGCCTAATGACCATCATTTTGACTACTGGCGATGCCATATGGAGAACTCGATGAGATCTTATTTAAAATGGGTGACTTCAACTCACACTTGATGTGGGTCAACCTGGTATAACCTGCATTTAATATGGGTCAACTTGTTTAACCTGATCCAACTTGTATAATCTTGGCTTAAACTGAATCAATTTTAAATATTGAGTCTTATTGGAGTCAAACAGCAGGCCAAAAAATGCCCAACACAAGATCGACTCATTCCATATAATAGACTACTCTATATGCCAAAATATTGAACCATCAAACTGTTTGAATTGGTTTAGATATCTTGGCTGACTCTATCCCAATCCATTTAAATAGGTTAGGTGGTTGAATGGGTGGACCCTAATTTAAATGTAGGCTAGATTTTTTTTCCATTGATCGACTAGTATAAAATGTGGGCCAGATTATGTGTGTCAAACATAGGTTGGGTCAGATCTTGCACCATTATTTGAGGATGATTTCTAATTCATGATATGGATGGGGTAGGGGGTATTTGGGCGCTTGAGGAGTTTCGATTTATCTTTTTTCATTTTTTTTTGGATGACCCAGGATATCCCTTGGTAACTCTATCTTCAGACCTTTGGCCTTTGGCTCTTAGATTACCAAATTCTTACAAAGAAGGATTATTCCCTAGGATACATGGTTGCACATATAGTACTTGGATAAAGCAACGGATGAGAGGCAAATTCAAGACCTTCTAGAGTAAACTCGAGGGTCAAACCAATTGAGGCACCCTTGAGGCACAAGTTGGATTTATCTCAGGGTGGCCCATTGGACAAATTTGAAAGGGATGGGAGTTAAATTTTGTTACAAGTGTAGGATTGATTTCTTGAATGACGATAGTGTAGGATAACACTAGGCGACAACTTGTTGAGCCCATTGTGCAGATAATTCAAGTGGGAGCATCCTTCTAAAACGGTCCTCAACTTTACAATTTGTGAATTTGGGCTTGTTTGCATTATTTCCGTGTTATTTTTTGTCGAGAATGGATTGTGTTGAGATAAAGTTGTTTTGAGAGATGCGGTAGAAAACTTATTAAGCGCCATTATATTAGATTGTTCTATGGACAATAGGTGTGGAGAATTTGTTTGGTAACTTTATATTAGATTTACTCTAAAAAATAAAATGTAAAATCAAAAGAAATATGTATAACACTGTTGTAATTGTAAATCTATTAAATATTCATATAGTTTGTGTAGAGATGTTTAATCAAGAAGATAAAAGAAAAATATATAATTTTCTAAAAAAAGAACTAAGTTTCAATTTTGGTAGAAAATCTGAGTTGACAAAAAAATAATAAGATAAAATAAAATATCCTGCGCTGTTGATCACCTATTGCCTATTGGTCTCTTATTTCAAAATATATACACATCTGAACGTCTTCAGTGGCCTCTTTAAAATCATGATAACTTGGTGACCCATCCAAGAACAGAAAATTTTATTATTAGAAATTAATCAATCTAATAAAAACTAAACAATGAACCCGTTCTCTTTATTTTTTTTTTTAATCTTCTACAACATTTTTGCTTCTTTATCCATATAGAACTCGATTCTATAATTAGAATCTCAAAATTGTGAATATAATCTTGTTTAACATTACTAGACCATGTCAAGAGTAGTAAAAAAAAAAAAAAAAAAAAAAAAAAACCCCTCCTGTCCTGTGTAACCCTTATCCTAAAACTAATCTCAAAGTCCAAATAATAACCCCTGCACAATTGGCATTGACATGAATGACACTTTTCTTGGGCACCTATGGAGCCCATTAGACAAATCATTCGTGGTGCAGGTCTTAGGATTAAAAAGCCCATGGGCATGTTTCTTAATTAGTAGAGATGGCAATGGGTCAGGTTTTAAATGGAGATTCGCTTTGACCAGCTCCTATGAGGGGGCGAGTTTGGTAGCAAATTGGTAGTATTCGAGTCGAGCATGTTTTTTATGCATTAATTTGGGTCGAGATTGGGGTGATTTTGAATTTTTGGATGCATCAAACCTACCCACCCCTCATATAATTACTTCATTTGAGTGCATTTTATCATATAATAGCTTAGTAATGCAAATGTCCTCAATGAGGACATATTTTCTTCTAAATGTCAAGGTTTCAAATCTTCATCATGCTTGGGATTTTTGGATGCTTTGTTTTTAGTGTAGGAAGTCTAGATTTTAGGATATGAAAAGTCAAAAGCGACATATAATTTTTAGAATTCCAACTTTCTCGAAATTTTTAGATGCTCAAGTGGAGAGTAGGGCATGTTCTTTTATGAGAATTTGTGACGAGAATTTAATATGTTGGGAATTCAACAGCATGATGTGTGGCTTATCACCTACATTTGCAAATCCCATATTTCTTTGTCAGAATTCTAAATTTGGGGCACTTAAAAACTCTAAAATGATATTTGAAATTCTTGGAATTTCAATCTCTTTGCTTTTTGTTGAAATTTTTGAATGCGCGCTCTACTAAAGAAAATGATTTAGGAATTCTACATGGGGCATAGTTTTTAGGGAATTTATAAATTCTACAATTAGGAATTGTTAAAATTTAGATAAATAAATAGGTTCATTGGGTGGAGGATTTGGAAACAAGCATGTTTCTTGGGTGGAGGTTGGAACTTTGAGAATTCAAAGTTAAATGAGACAAGTTGTCCATTGGCGTTTTAGGATGTGACATTCTTTTGGTACTTGAAGAGTCTCATTTAACCTTGGATTCTTAAAATTTAAATGTCCACATAGGAAACCTTTTTGTTTGTAAAGAAATGATCTTGAATGGTCCATAGCACCTTTATGAGCTTTCTTCCCTCATATGCTAACTTTGTTTTTGAGTCCCAACCCAAGTTTTATTTTTGCAAGTGCAGTTGGCTTTTTTTTAGAGAATTATTTCTTTTGCTATTTGTGGTCCATTTGGAAGGAAAGAAATGAAAGAGTATTCAAGGGTGTTTTCTTATTTTGACAGAAGTTGATCGAATTAATCACTTTAAGGATAGCAAAGTGGGCCTTGATTAAGAAAAAATTCTCTAATTTCAGCCTTTAAGATATTATTGTTAATTGGGAAGCTTGTATGAGTTGTGGTCCTTTTAAGGTAAAAAGAATTATGCCTTGGTCTTCCCCTCCATTTGGAGTGGTTAAGTTCAATGTTGATAGTGCGGTAAGACGTAAGTTGAGTCTAGCGGGCATTGGGAGTGTTATTCGTAATAGCAAGGGTGAGGTCTTTCTATGTTCTTCAAGCACATGGGTATTTGTGATTCTAATAAAGTGGAAGTTCTAGCTATTTCAAAAGCTCTTTATTGTTTCTTGAGGTATTATGTTGGTGACGTTATTATTGAAAGTGATTACTATAATGCTATTTCTTGGGTTTCTAAGCGGAAGGCGATCCTATGAAAATTTCAATTTCTTTTTAAGTAGATTTGGTTTCTTTCCTCTTCTATTAACTTTGTTTTTGTCATGAGGTTAGGTCGGCCAACTTTATGCCTGATGCTTTAGTTAAGCAGGGTTTAAGAGGCCTTTTCCTTGGGAGGGTTTTATCATGTAATTGTGTTAAGGGTGTAGGTATAAGTCTCTTATACTTTTATCGTAGTGCTCTCTTTATGTATTTTCTTTTTTTTTTTTAAGGGGGGGGGGGGGCGCTATTTGAACTAAAAAAAGAGCTCACTATATTGACCGCTTTTTTTTTAATTGTAAAATTGCTCAAATGCTCCGTCTCCCTTTTCCTCTTTCTCTCTTTTTCCCCCCTCTCTCTCCCTTTCCCCACCTCCCCTTCTAGAAGACAATCGGCGGCTCCGATGGAGGGGGACAGTCCCCTCCCTCTCCCTCTTCCTTTCAAGGAAAAAGGAGAGGGTGGGAGGGAAACAGAAAACAAGGAGGGGATGAGGAGAGGAAAAAAACAAAGGGGAAAGAGAGGAAGAAGAAGAGGGAGAGGAAGAGAAGGGAAGAGGGAGGAGAGGGATGGGAAGAAAAAAGACGAGGGAGAGGAAGGGACTGTCCCACTTCGCTTTTATTGGTAATTGTCGCAGAGAAGGAAAAGTAGGGAAGGAGAGAGAGAGAGAGAGGAAAAGGAGAGAAGAGGAAGAGAGGGCATTTGGATAATTTTATAAATTTTTTTAATAAATAAATAAGTGTAATAAACTCTTTTTTGAGTTGAAATAACCCAATAAAGGTTTTGTTACTGATTAAAGTAAAAAGAAAAAAAATACTAAATGTCCCAGATTTACCACAGGCACGAATTGCGGGAATTGGTTTGCGGCTGGTCGTCCGACACGTCTATCAAATGATGAAAGGAGAGATGTGATAAAGGAGACTACAAGTCCAGTCCATAAATAGAAATGCCTCGTCAAAGTTTGTTGTGCGTCATCATTCCCCATCAAAGTTGATGACTCAACAACTTTGATGACGCATATGTCTTGAATTTTCTATTTGTGGACTGGACTTGTGGTCTCCTTATAAAAATGCTAATTAGGACTATGTGTGAATGCAATTGTGGAATGGTGCCAATCGAGGCCTTTTTTGTTTTCAATAGTGACACTGTGACAGTTGGGCAAATCCCTCATAACGTATCTGTCAAATTCTAAGCCGGAAGAGCAGTGATGTGAATGTTCCGCGGCACAGCAAGTATACGTCTGAAAGCTATCTTGTCAGGAATCATTCATCACCCTTCTTTCTTTTGGATTACAAACTAAAAATTTCTTGCCATTCTTTTCTAATGTGTATTGTGGGGTAGCGCCCATTTTACACTGAGCAGGCTATTTGATCAGCAGCATGAAATTGTTGTCGCATGACCTGGAAATTAATTTGTTGAGAGATTTAAGGGTCTATTAACTAGGGTAATATTTTGCATAAGATTTTTTCAACATTATGGGTGCAACACATTTGCTTACGTTATGACCATACAAGGCTCATTCTTTTGGCCTCTAACAAAGTTACCAGCGCTTGATTTCCTTAAAAATAAAAAGATTTAAATTTTACTTTTGATAGAAAATATGAATTATCAAAAAAAATAATAAAATAGAATAAAATATTCAATACTACTGTTCACCTATTGCCTATTGGTCTCTTATGTGAAAAGATATACACATCTGAATGTCTTCAGTGCCCTTTTTAAAATCATGCATGATAACTTGGTGAACCATCGAAGAAAAGAAAATTTAATTATTAGAAATTAATCATCAATCTAACAAAAACAAATAGAACCCAAATAGTGTACCTACTATCTTTAAACAAGCACTTGTTATCTTTAAACAATGAACCCAGTTATCTTTAAACAATGGACCCGTTCTCGTTATTTTTATTTTTTTTACAACAAATGTTCTTCTTTCTCAATGTAGACCTCAATTCAATAATTAAGATCTCAAAATTGTGAATATAATCTCGTTTTAGATAATTGGGCCGTTCCAAGACTAGTTAAAAAAACACTCTCCTGCCCCGTGTAAATCTTAACCTAAAACTAATCTCAAAGTCCAAAATAAAACCCTCTATACAGTTGGTATTGATATGATGGACCGGAGAAGAAGAGGTCTAGGAAAAAAATTAGAAAAGGAATGGAAAGAAACAAGTCATACTTGGGTCGCCTTAGTCGACATGAGTCGTGGCCATGACAGCCCACTGGAGAGAGAGAGAGAAGAAAAAGATAGAGAGAGAGAGAGAGAAGAAAAAGATAAAGAGAGAGACAATTGGAGTGAGAGAGAAGCAAAAGATACAGAGAGAGAGAGGGAGATAGAGAGTCATCCGAATAAATTTGAGATGGTGGAATAAATTCAGCAACGTCGTCACTTCTATGAATATGACCACAGTTCAAACCAACTTGTCTCCTCTTTTTTGGCCTCTTCAGATCTTCTATTTGCATATCTTGATACCCTTAAATGGATTCTGGGCCCGCTGGGGCTTCACCTTCGTATCTCTCGTCGTTTTTTAATGTTATCCTCATCTTTCTCGCAAAAAATTAAAAAACGAAGTTACCTCTCTCTTTCGTTTCCTTCAATTTCTCCATCTATCTTATATATACTCAAGTCATATTACATCGTTCCACACTTCCCCCACTTTCTTCCTCCCACGTAGCTGCCTCTGCTCTCTCAAAGTACCAAAACCAGCCCATTCATCTCATCTCTCATTTACAGGATGACAAACTCTTCAGCCATAGCTTCCTTCTTCACCACCATGATTTTGATTTCAACACCTCTTGAGGCCACAAGGCCTGGGAAAGCAGAGAGCTCATATTCTCAGTCTCTGAAAGGTATTTTCCCACCTCCCACACACAGCCCATGCTCTTACGGCTCCACAGGGGGTGGTCCATGCCCCATTGGACATAGCTCCATCCATAACGTCTCAGAAGCCACGCCCCATATCAGCGCTGGAGAACCGAGTTCAGCAATGCCCCCTATCAGCGCCGGAGAGCCGAGTTCAGACACGCCTCCTATCAGCGCCAGCGAGCTGAGTTCAGGCGCGCCCCCCATCAGCGCCGGCGAGCAGGGTTCAGCCACGCCCCATATCAGCTCCAGCGAGCCGAGTTCAGCCACGCCTCCTATCAGCGCCAGCGAGCCGAGTTCCCCATGAACAGAGTCTTCGAGGACAACCATCAAAAGCCTGGGATCGGATCGAACGGCAGTCTGTCAGTGTCTCAAAATGTAAGGTAGTGATTGAAGGTCATTTTTAGTTGATACGTGTTTGAATGGGAATGTGGAGAACATTCTGACATCCATTGGATTCATGTTCTATTAAGCTTTACTGGATATTCAATCGATGATAAAAATATAAGGTCATTTTATATGTGTAAGCCTCTTTTTTTATTTTAATTTTTATCTTTCAAGTAGGATGGAATTATTAGATATCATGATATACTCAAAAATGAAGCATGTAATTCTGCAAGGAAGTATGATGGAATAGATGCCATAGGCCAGAGATATTCAGGCGTCGCCTTTATTCGGCGAACAATTGGAAGCTGGAATGCCAACCTAGGCGCCGTCTCCGGAAATTATGGTCTATGTTTTTTTTCTTCTACTTTTTTTCTCCACATTTAAAACGGTTTCTAAACATTCTCGGGTGGCTGGGATTGATTTTTCTTTTTCCTCTTTTTTTTTATTAAATTCAAGAGGGTTTCAATTTTCAAAGCAATGAGAAGGTAGATGAACCCACATCATTTGGGTCTAAAACAGATAGAATTGTTGGTTCTTTTTTTTAAAACAAAAAAGACAATTTTTGCTTTTTTTTCGAGAGAGAGATGCTAAAAGGAATTCTCGAGTACTTTCTAAGGTGACCCAATGGGGTCTGTGGCCCCCCATCTAACTACTTTTTATATTTTTTAATAAATAATTACATATCAGAATTGTATGGTAGAATGATTAAATTTGTTATTTAAAATAAAAAACAAGATATCATGGATTAATGATATGAATCTCACAATTAAAATGTTTTTAGCCTTTGACTAAGGCTTAATATAAAAGTCAATTGGGAATAGCTGGTTAGATATAACTCGCACAAGGTTTATGTGCTTAATTGTTTGACATTGTCGTTATCTACTGTGCTGGAAGAAGGGTGCTGTCGACTGACTTGACATAGAGATTGTTCAAAATTCCATTTTTCTCCCTTTTTCTCCTCTGAAACTATTTTTTTGATCTCCCTTCTTAACAAATTAATGGAAGAGAGAGGATGAAAACTCTACCATGTAAAAGAAAAAAAAAGGGCGGCCTAGTGCACGAGGCTCCTGCATAGCGGGGTTTGGGGAGAACAAGATGTACGCAGTGTTACCTTCATTTTGAAGAGGCTGTTTCCATAACTACTTGACTACTAAAAATGTGAAGCACTAGAATGCAAATCCCTCTCTTTTATACAATGAGTAGAGGGTAATGACAACCCTAAACCTAGCTCTTTATCAATCCTACCTATAATTGTGAACTATAGTCCTGGTAGGTTGAATCTGAATCATTCGTCTCTCTTCCTAGGCTGAAGCCTGCCCAAAATTACGTTTTGGCTTCAAAACTCATGCCCAAGCCTAGCTTCGAAACTCGTGCCTACGCCCACGCCCAAGAATAGCATCTCTTTCTCTCTATCTCTTTCTCTCTCTCTTTACATTGGGCTCTTGTTTAGTAGTGATACTATGATATGGGAATATAGGAAGGGCGTGTCAGTGATATGAATGTGCCAACATCACGCAATCATGAGTGTATTGATGCAAAGCATGACTCATTAATTATTTTATTTTATTTTAATTATTATTATTTACTTAGCCAAGAGGGCTGGAATCCATAAAAAAAATCTAACCATCGGAGAAAAGTCTACTCATGCAAAAAGAATGCTTCTCAAGTGGAAAACTAACCAATGTGTAGTTGGGTGAGAAATGGGGTACCCAAGCCAGTAGAAAGTCCTTAATCTCATTTCTTCCCTAGAGCCTTAATAGTGTTTTTTTATTCCCACATGCACGTTGACACCTACATTTAAGCTTCATTAGTTGCATTAAACACTTCTAATTGAGAGCTCATGCATGAATTCCCAAGACGTTCAAAAGTAAACAAATTTTTATTAGAAGGCAAAAACAATGAAAGTTTTAAATAACCTCTTTATATCAATATAAGTAAGTGATCAACCACTTTAAGTAAAAACCATGATTAATAATGTCTGAAATCAATATTAGTTATGACTAAACAACCCTTGAATTCAACATATGGTGATATTATTATTACTATTTTTATATGTATTGGCGTTGAAACGGCCCATTGTGATGTCTTCTTAACGTGGAACTTATTACTGTTCCATAAGGTCAATTGAGACAATGTTTTCAATTTGAGATCCTCTAAGAAATTGCAACCTCACATGCACTACGTGCTGGCATGCATGGGCTATCCTAGGGTGATGGGGTGGATTGGGAGTGCTGTCCAAGGGTAATGTGGCGGTTCAAGACTGGTTTACTCACAGTTACCCTTGTAAGCCCCACTGTAGAGCCTTACAAATTTCTGGTGAGTTTTGACAACAGAAGATGGGTTCAAGAGGTTTTACAAGTAATAAGGTCTATTTCAAATGTAGCCCTTCCATCACCTTCGGAACATTTTCCAAAAGGCCCATTTCACTTTCCAAGCGCTTGCATGGAAAGACCTAAGTAGAATCACACGGGTGCGGCCGCACCCGTAACACCATCATACGCTTTTATATTTTATATAAACACTTCTGAATTTACTACTAAAAATCCAATAAAATTGTGGGCCTACCTTCATAAAAATTTTCAATTTGCCCTCCAATCCAAACTATCTATTAAGATCCACACCCCTCAAACAAAAATCCTAAGTCTGGCGCTATGCCTGATCCCTTTTTCCTTATGGGAGGTCCACAGTCCACCTATGATAAATCAAAAACTCCAAACACACACGCACCCATTAAATTGCATGAGGACATACAAACACCTATCCACTATTCATTGTAAATTGCATATTTCCCCTGTCAACCAATTTAGTTCTCATCCGGTTCACATTACTCACCATTAAAATTAATTTAAAAAAAAGGTCCGAAAAGATATGTATACATTTACCTTCAAGTCCTTAAAATTAAGAGCTAAAATTATTTGATTACAGTGTCATTTTGGTCACGACAATCCATGATCATTAGATTTATTCATCCCTTTACCCTCCTTGTAGGGTAGCAACTAGTCGAGTCTAGTTGAACTTGGTTATATTCATTGATCAGGTTCTAAAAAAGTCTACTCGAGTCCAAACAAAGGTTAACACCCAATTTGAATTGCCATGTTAGGTTTGGGATAGGTTGTTATGATTGATTCCAATTAGTCAGGTTTGCTACTCAAATGCCAATGTGCTGAACCCTAAATAGACCTATTTATTAATTGGGTTGGAAATGTTTAACTCGAACTAAACATGAAAATAGAGGGGCTAACTGTACCTCACCAGGTAATCTAGAATTTGGATTTAGAATGGCATTTGTGGAAAATCAATAATCAATGTGTTATAAGATGTATATCATAGGAGGATGCCTACATTGAGACCTACATTAGATAAGGAGAGCATTTAGGGCTAGAGTCCTGCCATATTAGGTTGCTTGGGGAGGAAGCAATCTTATTCTATAAATAAGACCCTCCTTTTCTTTTATTATGTACACATCTCTCAATAAGAAGAAGATCTCTTTCATTCCTCTCTTTTTAGTTCTTTTATTTCTTAACACCTTATCGGCATGAAGGCTCTCCTTCCTCCTTCTTCTTTTAGTTGAGGAAAAAAAAAACTCATGCCAGCCACCGCTAACGCATAACAGCAGCTGCCAGTGCAAGACTCGTTGCATTGCACCCCAGGGCTGATGCAAGCAGATTTTTTTTTCAGCCATCAAATTTCATATCATGATATCTTGGTAGTTCGGAATCCAATTGATGATCCGTTTGAACCTATAGAAAGCTCGCGAGCAGA
This sequence comes from Sextonia rubra, assembly GCA_037013555.1. Lineage (NCBI taxonomy): Eukaryota > Viridiplantae > Streptophyta > Magnoliopsida > Laurales > Lauraceae > Sextonia > Sextonia rubra. The sequence goes on along the minus strand of JASUAD010000007.1, from coordinate 6,106,500 downwards.
TTTACATGTTGGAGCTGAAAGGAGGAAAATCCAATGGTGAAATAATTTTTGTTCTTTATGATCTTTCTTAGTTTAATAATTATTCATATGCTTTTATCTTTATTTCTTTCTAGATCTACATATAATTAGAATATTATTTGGAGATAAATGGTTTATGTCTCTTATTAAAGGAAGATTAAGATAGGATCAATGGATCATGAATAGAACTAGAAGTTCAATATTAACTTGGACCTCAGTTCCTATGTTAACATAAGAACCAGAAATTCTTTCTTATCAAGACAAGAAGAACCATGCGTTATTCAAATTTGAAGCCAAAAGTTCTCATATTCACAATATGAATATGAAGATTCATAAATATGATTACCAGAAGATGGTCATATTACCAGCTATTCAAAACTAATGGCTAACCCTAAGATTTCAAGATTACGAAACAGTATTTAAGTACAACCCTGCTCTTTTCAACATTCTTTCCCGATTAAGATTGTGTGACGAAGAATTATGGAAGAGCAGATTTTGGAGAAAACATTGTCCACATTTTATGCATTGAATGCAATCTATAGCAGTAGTATCATGAACGGCGTTTCTCTAGATACTTATAACTCATTTCTTGTCTCCTTATTACTGAGCAAAATAGTAAAGTCTTAATAAAAAAATCACAATTCCAGACAAACCGGATCTATGGAAATGCCTAAAGCAAGTGCCAATGTTAGTTCAAACAGAGTCAGAGGAAGGGGGTATGGAGACATCATCCCTCCAGTAGAGGTGGATGAAACAACTCCTTCAGACGAGGAAGTTTTTGGGGTCCCACCCCACCCCCATAAAAAAAAAAAAGAAATTCAAAAATCACTAGAAGTTGTTTGATCCTCAAGAAAAGCACAATCAAAATCAGAATTTACTGAATAAATCCACCCACAGTTCTAATGACCCTTGCCATAGCTGTGGAAAGAATCAGCATTGATCATGCAATTGTCATGCACCAAAGGAAGTAGTGGAACAATTTAAAGCATACAAAACGTCTATTCATTCTGCAAAGTCAAATGGAAGACTGCGGTTGAAATACAGTTCTACAAAATGATAATTTTCAATTAGATATTACAAACTTGGAGACTCGAGACTTCTTTGAAGATGAGAATGGCCAACCTATGAGTAATAAGGCGTTCCATGTTGAGTTAGGAACCCCCCCCCCCGGCATGGTTTAGAAGACCAAATAATGTTTTTTTATTTTCTGCAAAATTTCTATTTAGTTAACTTTAGAAGGATATTTTAAGATATTTATTTTTCATGGATGTTTTTCTTTAATAATGAATAATTTGATTATTTTTAGTTTATTAGTTTAATGGAAATTTCATGGATATTTAAATTTCATCATGTAATTTCTTAGTTACATTTCTTTATATTGTTGTTTATAGTATAGATTATGGAAATGGGAATACTCATTATCTTGTAAATAGTGCCACAATATACATCATTTTGAAAAACCAGAAGTTTTTTTCAGAATTGGTAGCCATCCACACAAGGTATTCATCATAGCTAGACTTGTGCAAATCATTGAAGGCTTCGGAAGAGCCCATATGATGTTATCTAATCGTACACATTCATTTATTAAGGATGCATCGTTCTCGAGCAGTTTTCAAAGAAACTTACTTAGTTTCAAAACATCAGAATAAATGGATACCACATTGAGACTACTGGTCATGGTAACAAGGAAATGTTATTTATTGTTACTAGTATAGGTAGTCAGAAGCAAATATTAGAAACATTAAGTACACTCTCCTCATGGTTATATTATACAACAATATCTATCATCGAATCACATCCAATTATGAACAAAACAATATCATTAAGCCCAAAGCTTAGTAATACTACGACTTTATTGCTTTGTCATAATAGGTTAGGTCACCTTACGATAACCATTTAAAGAAAATAGTTGATAATTCTTTTAGGAATTCCTTAGAGAATTACTAGTTGACCATACTTAATGGGTACCTATCTGTCCCAATTTATAAGGAAAACTAATCACCTGACCTTTTTTTGATAAGATTGCATCATAATCTCTATCGTTTCTACAAAGAATACAAGGTGACATTTGTGGACCCATAAATCTTCCTAGTGGACCTTTTAGGTTTTTTATGGTTTTGATTAATGCCTCCACCCGTTAGTTAGATATTTGCTTACTTTCATCTAGTAACATAGATTTTGTCCATCTATTGACTTAAATCATTAAACTTAGAGTCCACTTCATTGATTATCCTATTAAGTTTATAAGACTTGATAATGCAGGTGAATTTATATCAGAGGATTTTGATTACTACTATTCATCTCTAGGAATTGTAGTCGAACATTTTGTCCCCCATGTCCACATCTAGAATGGCTTAGCTGAATTTATGATTAAACATATTCAACTCATTTTTAGGATTATACTAATGTAGTTCAAATTACTAGTTAATGCTTAGGGACGTGAACAATATGCATTAATGTTAATTGGTCTTCAACCCACAACCTATCATCAATATACTCCTACACAACTTATATAAAGAAATCAACCAAATATCCCTCATTTGTGCAAGTTTGGTTGTACAGTGCTAGTCCCTATATCACCCCCTTAGAGTATTAAGATAGGACCGTATTGTAGGTTGAAAATCTATATAGGTCATGCTCTCCTTCTATTATTTCATTTTTAGAACCAATAACAAAAGATGTTTTCATTGCTTGTTTTGTTGGTCGTCAATTCGATGAGATAAAATTTCAACCATTAAAGGAAAATAAGATAGTTCTTGATAGTTCTTGAAAAATGTATTGTTCTGATAGAATAACACGTTCTTAAAGAATGGCATGAATTAACATGGAATACTCTCACTTTGTCTCATCTGAACCCACATACTTTATAATGTAAAAATGAAGTATATAGAATTGTGCACTTACAATAAATTTTAAATAGATTACATGATGCATTCAACGATGCAGCAAAGATAACTAAATTACATGTGCTAGCTATGAGTGCACCTTCTAAGATTAATGTTCTTGTAGGAAAAAGCTAGAAAATGGCAATAAAAGAATCTGCAATACTCCAGAAGCACGGCAAACCTATAGATTTAAAGGATACAGCTTTGTAGAAAAGAAGAAATGTACAATCATCATATCTTCCCAAAGAGCCATGCAATACTCATGAAGAAACATATAATGCTCCTGAAGGGATTATGGTAAAATATGCTCTCTCTACTATAATAGAAGATCCTATGAGACTGTGAAAACCCTAAAAAAGGCATTTGTATTGGATAATGAAGAGATCTCTATACTTTATAATTATTCAAGAGAGACATGGGATCGATAGAAAAGAAATTATCAATAATAATGTATTTCCATATGCAGTAACTACACATATATCAAGGGAAAATGAGGATAATGATTGGAATATAGAACCACATACTATAAATGAATGTCGACAAAGAAAAGATTGGCTAAAATGAAAAAGTTCCATTAAAGTAGAGTTAGAGTTTCTTGATAAATGCGGTGTATTTGGACCTATAATACAAACCTCCATATGTGTTAATCATGTAGGTTACAAGTGAGCCTTTGTAAGGAAAATGAATGAAATGAATGAAAGTACTTGATACAAGGCAAGATTTGTGGTATAAAGTTTCCTGCACAAACTTGGGATTGATTATGAGGAAACATACTCCCCCATCATGGATACAACAATATTCAGATTTATGATAAATTTAACAATATCTAAAAGTTTAAATATGAGACTCATGAATGTTGTAATCACTTACTTATATTGGGACTTAGACATAGAAATTTACATGAAAATCCTAAAAGGACTTACTTTATCTAATCCAAAGCTCAAGAGTGCGTACTCAATATATATATAAAAAGATCATTGTATAACCTAAAGCAATCAAAAGAATGTTGTACAATCGCCTTTGTAAATACTTGTCTAAGGAAAGGTATGAAAATAATTTCATTTGCCTTTGTATCTTAATAAGTAAATCCTTAAAAGGATCCCTTGTATCTTCATAAGTAAATCCTTAAAAGGATTTGCAATAGTGACAGTTTATGTCGATGATATAAATTTAATTGGGACTCCAAAATAGGTTGAAAAACAGATAATTATTTGAAAAGAGAGTTTAAGATGAAAGACTTTGAGAAAACATTTTTCTATCTCGACTTGCGGATCAAAAAAAGTGCTAATGGAATATTATTCCATCAGTCTAAATATACCAAAAAAGTTTTGAAATGTTTTGTTATAGACAAAATACATCCTCTAAGTACCTCCACGGTTGTCCAATCTTTGGATATAAACAAAGATTTATATTGCCCCATTGAAGACAATGAAAAGGTATTAGGTCCGAAATACCATACCTAAGTATTATTTGTGCTTTAATGCATTTAGCACAATGTATTAGACCAGACATTTTAGTCTTAGCAAATCTGCTTGCCAAATATAGTTCTACGCTAACACAAAGGCATTGGACTAGTATCAAACCTATCCTATAATATTTACTTAGGGCAATTAATTTAAAACTCTTTTATTGTAAAGATTCTAAGTTCATAGAAAATGCAGATTTAGGATATCTCTCTGATCCTCATAAGCATCGCTGATAAATAGGTTATGTATTTCTTAGTAGTAATACTACCATTTTTTAACATTCTATTAAACAGAGACATGTTATGTGTTTCTCAGTAGTAATGCTCCTATTTTTTAGCATCCTATTAAACAGACTTTGGTAGCTACTTTTTCTAACTATGTTGAGATTTTAACCCTTTATGAAATTATTAAGGAATGTATGTGGCTAAAATATTTGATTCAGCATATTTATAGTTCATGTTAATTGTATCTTAATACAGGTACCTCAAGCATTATTTATGAAGACAATGAGGGATGTATTCAATAGATTCAAAAAAGGTACATCAAAAGTTACAAAATGAAGCACAATGCATCAAAGTTCTTCTTACATATAAACTTAGAAGAACAATGAGATTGAAGTCAAGCAAGTTTGGTCAAGCGACAACCTGACTGATTTGTTTATTAAGTGATTACCAAAATCAACATTCCAAAAGCTTGTATATGAGATCGGCATATATAGAGTTTATCATTAAACGATGTAAAGGTTATAGTCATCAGGGAAAGTAACTAATCAAAGATAGGTATCCTAAAGCATGCTATCCACGACATATGTGTAGTGTACTCTTTTTTCTTTTCTAGGATTTATCCAATTGGATTTTTGCAGTTAAGGTTTGAACAAAGCAGCATTATACATGTTCAATACCAATTCAATGATTATGTAGAACATTGCACTCTTTTTCCTTTGCTTTGGTTTTTTCCTATTGTGTTTTTCCTTTGTAAGGTTTTAATAAGGCAACTGTTATTGAAAAGTGGTCATGTAATGAGGAGTATTATAAGATGTATTATCATAGGTAGATGCCCACAATAGGACTTACATGAGATAAAGAGTGTACTTAGAGTTAAAGTCTTACCATATTGAATTGCTTGAGAAGGAAGCAATCTTATTCTATAAATAAGATCCTCCTCCTCTCTTATTATGTATACATTTCTTAATAAGAAGAAGATCTCTCTCCATTCATCTCTCTTTAATTCTCTTATTTTTTAACAAAATGGATGGGTTCGAGTTGACTCCATGACTTCATTCTTGCCATCCAATTTGCCAACCAATCAGAAATGAACCTATTAATTATAGGTTTGGGTAAACACTTTGTGAGTTTTCCACAACTCTATAGAAAATCAGGAAGGGATTTCTAAGGATTTAATTACCTAACGTGAGATGAGGTAAAGATGAGTAAACATATATTTTTGTGTATTCTATGCAAATGGTTATCAAAATGCAAGAAATTGAAGTGTTGTGGCTCACTCTTTGCCTATTAAAAACTTGATGTTTAGACCATTGCTGTGCACATACGAAAGCTTTGATATCATTTGTTGTGGCCCTGATGCCACTTGTTAGATTGGATCTAGGGCAACCAATCAACATCAACATCTACCACAAGCATAGAGAGGAAGACAACCATGCAACTATGACACAAATTTTCGGTGGTTCACCTTAAAGGCAACCTTTATGGGCTTTGAGCATCTACTCGATTTCACTATGAGAAAATTAAGCAATTCATTAGAAGGATTGCCACTCCTTCGACACCTAGCCTACTCACTCTTCATAAGTTTGAATTTTGCTCTCATGGCCCCCTACCAAACATGGTGGGTCATATTCCAAGCACCAAAGTGAAGTGAGTTATCACCTCTCTCACAACTACAAGGCTATATGTTGTTGGCCACCACGCAAACAAAAGCTCTCATCTCTCCTCCATAGAGTTTAGGGTTAGATTACATGAATATATAGTCTCTACATTTTTTGCCCCTAAAAAAGGCTTGATACAATGACAAAAATACCAATGAATCTAAACTTCTTCATTGGCCAATTTGACGAGACCGGAATACAAGACATAATCCCAACAACCATGTTCGTCCAACTGACCTTGCCACTTAACAATGATCAACAAAAGTGGAGTGAGCTTCTCACCAATATCCACATTGGATCCATTCGCATTGAACCTTTTCTTCCCCAGTATTGCACCATATTAGTAACTAAGATACACGTTTAAATGAGATGGTCCCACATGATCACATTTTGGCTACACTTGTTTCACATAATTAGCAATATAAGGTTTTTCAGTTTTTATTTTAGGAAACTATGAATTCAAAGTCTAGTCAATGGTCAACTTGAAATAAATTTTCTTGAAAAGGTAAAGTATATGACAAATAAAGCAACCTTGATGGATTACGAAACCTTAAGGCTATATCATAAAAATGATTAACCTTCTAATTTGCTATCTCAAATCAGCAAACAGAGACCCAATATCCTTGGTTTAAAAGAGAGGTGCTTAACATCTCATATACTCAAGTTCAAGCATGGATATAGGTATGCCCATCTTCTTCTCTACTTTTTAGTTCTTAGTAACCATTAGCTTCCTAGATTTAATTGACAGTAAATCGAGATGAGAGAAAAACTAAGGGCTTGTTTTTTTACTAGAATTCTAAAAATTCATTTCTGTAGAAATTTCAAATTAACTAAAAGTTGCCCCTTAAGGTAGAATCTCAAAGTCCTCTTTATTGAGCATTTGAAATTCCAACCAAATGTATAAAAAATGAAAATTCGGGAACACCAAACTTTATTTGAGATCTTTTAGGTGGATGGAATTTGAAATTTTGGTGAAAGAATCATGGAAATTCAAAGAAGACAAGATGTCACATCCCCTCTATCAAACCTCAAGATGGCAAATTCTCGTAAAAAATTATGGTAAAGAAACAACCCTAACATTGTATTCTCGAAAGATTGATGACTGTCAGTTTTTCTTGGGGTTTGACTTCTATTTATGTCTTCAATTACAAAGACACTGCAACTCACTAGTAGGTTGCTAATCCAAATTACTAGATTAAAGGGCCCCCATATGGATGGTTTAAAAACAAATATATGCTGATTTGGATCACCATCACAACCATTGTCACTCTTGACATATTTGAGGGTAGATAGTAGGGTTGTGTTTAGATATTTGGAATTTTTGCTTTTTGAGCAGAGAACTAAAACACATGAAATAGGGGAATACATGGGGAGAGATGAGGGGACAAAAAATGTATGTTACATGCAAGTGGAAATTGAGAAACCACTTTTTTTTTATTACCTTAAAATAATGTATGTTTCGGTACAAATGAAACTTGACAAACAAAACTGGTAAGTTCTATTTCTCTACTTGTCCTAACACAACTTATAGGTTCTATTTCTCAACTTGTTCTAATTGTAAAATTTATTAAATATATACCTAGGAAAAAGCGAGATTAAATATTATAATTTGTTCATAAGGTAATATTGTTGAGTCTTGCAATTTTTTTATCGTACTAATCTTCATTTGACTTTTTTTTGTGTTAAAAAAAAAGTGTTTTACTGTAGCCAAGTGTTTTAGTCATAACCAGTTGGACCACAATAGTAGTCCACACTACCTCTTCGGGCCCAATTTAGCTACTTTATGTGAAACGTGGATTGGACAAGAGGGGTTTGCAAGGATTGTGATGATTATTATATGCGGAAACTTTAAAACTATGACCCATCACTCAACTGGGAATGCTATGGTTTGGTCAAACATTGTTAATCATGACATTAGTATGATATCATAATTATGGTAAATATATTTATACTAAGAATAAGAGAACCCTAAAATAGAAATTGAATGTGTATGATATCATGATTGTATGAGCTAAAAAGATGGATTATTAAGGAGGTGAGGGACGAATGAGATAACATAGTGACACAGATAATTGAACCTTGACTTTCCTAAAATTGAATCATTAGAGTGACCAGTGGGTATTTATTTCCCCCATCTTCTCTTGATTTAATTTCTACAAAGGACATCTTTGTTTTCATTAGAATCCACATGAATTGGATAAATGAGAATTGAAAAAGTTCATGACATATGTGGTTAAAAATGTGTGGACCACAACAGAAGTATGAAACATCTCATTTGGTCCTTTTTTAACAACATTTATATACAGCGGATGGTCGAATAAGGACAACTTCATTCGTTCGATTAGAAAGTTAAGTTTCATTTGACAACCATAATCATTTTATAAGGAACCCACTTAAGACAAGGCAATCACTGAACCAGTCTCAAGCTTAAAAGACTTGACAATTTGGATAGGCTCGGCACCACTAATTGGAAACTAGGGCCCCAAGTAACTCAACCAAAACTAGAATGATGTGGTTCTGAAGGCTCTTTCTTCAACAGTTACGATGTAGAATAAGTCAAAATTTAGACTACATGGGATCAACATTTGGTGATTCTATTCAACCTACCACCGAGCATTTGTGGCTTCAGTGGATCCCACAAGGCCGTAGGTGTAGCATGTTCTCAGAAGCTCATACTGCTGAGGAGATAATGGGTATACAAATATCCTATCTAGTCTTCTATCCCAGAAAGGGCCATGGAAGAATCTGTTTTCTGACAAGGGAGAGATTTGGATCCAAATCCAAATCAATATCAGAGATCTGAAACTTCTAAAACCAGATATTTATGGGTTCCACCCTTGTTTTTTTTTACTTTGGAATTAATAGCATCCATATATTTGAAAAGACATTTTTAAAGTCATCAAGAGTCGTGTAGTTTCTGTGGGTGGTAGGTTCAATTCTTTTGAAGGCTAATTGCATAGTTTTGGGTTTATCCTTTTTTCTAAATATCATTTTAATTATTGGTTTGGATTTGTGGTTTTCTTTTTTGACCCGCTAACAAATGAATTTAGTTCAGGTTGAAACTGTAATTGCTGTTCAACCCACGAATCCAACCCAGCCCAATTCATTACACTATGACTCCCATTCTTGAGTTGATGTTTTTGACTTTTTGGTTAAATTTAGGTTGACATCTTCAATTTGATTCAAGGTAAACTTATACATAAACTCCATAGTTCTCAACCCGATCAATACCCATGGTAGCCCCTAAATATCCCCTAAAATACTGGAGATAACTTAACGCATTAGTATTTATGTCCATTGAAACACCACACCGTGCACAACTACCAGGTGTTTCAGGTGCATGCTAATTCTCTTTTAATAAAACTATACAAATCTCATTAGGCCTTTTTTTCTCTTTCAATTAATTCCTATCTCTATTAACTCAGGTCCCAAATAACTTTGATGGATCATTATGGTATCTTCCGCGCCACCATTTGCAACCTCTATATATCACCAAAAGCACCATATAAAGCTAGGCACGTATGAAATACTCTCCGTTTGTGAAATGCGTGGTTCATGTCCAGACCAAAATGAAATCCTATGAAGGTAACATTCTTTTCTATATTGTTAGTTTTTAGAAAGACAAGTTGTACTTCTTCTAAGAAACCCAGTAATAACCCGTACTTGTTTCCTCTCCTAAATATTCTAATAGATTCTATATTCTAACATTTTCTATAAATTTACTTGAATCTTTTTCCTGATTTATATGGTTGTGCATTATTTGGTGCGACTGATTCATTCATTGATGAATCTTTTTTGTCCCCCTTCACTTTTGGTTCATAAAAATGAGTTTTGGTGAACTTTGCTTTGATTTTAGGGTCAAAAAATGGTATTTGTTGACTCTCTCTCTCTCTCTCTTTCTCTCTCTCCCTCCCCCCCTCTCTCTCTCTCTCCACTTCTTTAAAGTAGATTTATATGAGTTTCTAATAAAGTCGGCTTTCTTGGATGTTTTTTGCTGTTTATATTGGTTTTGATTGTATCTTTTTTGAAGGTTTAGAAAACGAAATTACTAAAATCACTATTTTTAATCACTCTCCAATGAGACAGTACTAGACAAAGTTCGCTCTTATATTAATGTTGAAAAAAGCTATTGTTCTTTTGAATTTAAACATGGTAGTAGATTATTTGATGAATTTGCAATTATTTATCTCCATTTAGAGTTGATAAAAAAAATCTTAAGAGAACTTCTCTTTCTCATACTTTATTTTAAAGTTAATTTATATGGGTTCCATTTTCTGTTTTGTTGGGTTTTTGAATCAAGTTGGCTTGGTTGTTATTTTATAAATTGCATTTTATTTATTGTTTTAAGTTAATGTTAATTGCTTGAATTGGTTTGTTTCTAATGGTTTGTTTCTAAATTGCTTGAATTGGTTCTTTTTTTAATTTTCTTTTTTTCACTCGAAATGTTCAAATTAGCACGTTTAACTTATTCATTGTGAAAATAGAGGGCCAACTTATTTTATTGGCATTAAATATTTAGAAATTCAACCCAACAATTTTGTGGAGGAAGTTTTATATTTAAGATAAGGATCCTCTTCTTTATTTTTTGTAGCTTACAAGATTTACATTCACCATTTCAAATGGTAGAACACAAATGGTGGAACACATGGCCTCTGCGGTTTGTCAGAACAATGTAACCGTTACCGGAAAATTTTGTAAGAACAATGTAACCGCTACGGGCAAATTTTATCTTAGGAAGACTAATTCTAGCAAAAATACATATTTCATAACATATATAGGATAGCTGACGACATCAACTGAACTGAGTTTTCTTTTGTAATAGTTAGAGCCCAAGAACTTTTTGTCTACCCTATGGACTTTAAAATAGATCATATTTTAAAAGGAAAAGTAATTGTCAGCCGTGAAAGTTGTACAAGATTTGAATTAAACCACATGATTTTATTATTTTGTGATAGATGCACTAAATACTTACAATTATTATAGATATCAGCAATACTTTTAAATATATTGCATATTTAACTGAATATATATATATTTTTTCTAATGATGTTCCAAAACTTTTAAAGTACTGCAAAATTCTAAATATTACACGAAAGTCAAATAAAATTTTGATTGATCATAAAATTTTTTTTTTGATGTATAATAATTCATAGTTATTTTGACGTATAATAATTCATAGTTATGTATTATTATAGTTATTCGGAAATTAATTTACTTTCCGTGACATATTTCAAAAATTTTCCACAAAATTATCATTTTAACAACATGCCTAACATTTTTTAGCACCCCAACACATTGTTTCATGAGATTACCCTCTCAAATCTTGACCGAAAGATTGAATATAGTTTGTTTATTGCATCACCATGCAGTTACTTCTACTTTAACCTCCTCCTTAACTGTTTATGACTCACTAAAAGGACGCTTAATAGCCACAGTTATCATGCATTCCTGACTGTTCCATCACCCTAACATCTACGGTCATAATCTACTAGAAATAAATGTTAGTTTCTATTTATAAACCCCCTCTGATCACACCACCTTCACACCTCTCTCTCCTCTAATGGAAATTGCTCTTGGGTCTTCTTTGATTTCAGAAAACTTAAACCTAGTACATGGGGATGTGTTGTCTCAAGGAGCTTGTTCTTCGAAGTGGTTCCAGGAAAACTATAACTTGAATCAATTTTTGGATGCAGGGTTGTTTTCCAATTGGAAAATCGGTGCATCACCTTTGAGCTTTGATCCCTTGGAAGCGTTGGCAAATGGTTGCATGTCGATTTTCAACAAAGGAGTCTCCACGAACTCTGTGGAAGATTGGAGGAAGGGTGTCACGATCCCAACATTTAAACCTGGGGTTTTGTGAGACTAGGGCTGATTAAAAATTTTTCCTATAATCATCACAGCATGTGACTCCTAATCAATTTCACACAGAATCTTTAGTCTGCGGTGAGTTTAACATTTCATACCAAAACAAATACCTGCGGAAGCAATATCTAGCAGTTGGCATTTCAAAAGAGTATGGCACATCAAAAGGGGTGTAGAGTTTAGAGTTTAAATTCAAAGTTTAAAAGTTTATACAAAATATTTTAAATGCAAGCCCACAAAAACTTAGGCAACCAAAAAGAATAATGATGAAAAGCATTAATATCTCAAAATAATGTCAGTCACTCACATGCAGCTCTAGATGGATCAGTGTCCATCATTTTCACCCCACTCGGACTCAAGACTTGTCTCAAGCGCTTGTAGTGCTTCACGTTCCTCCGTCACCTCGGGGAGGTAGGACTCAGTACCTATGCACCAAATACAACAACATCAGTCTACAACAGTAGATGGCAAGTGAATAAACATAAACCATAATAATATACAATGTCAAAATAGAATAAGGACATATATGATCATAAGAGTGATAAACAACAAAGGCATAAGAAAGAACGGAATCCTAATCCATAGCTATACAAAAACGCACAACCACATAAGCCAAATATCCGAATAAAACTAGGCCCAGAATACGGTGGCTTAATCCATCTTCAGATGCTAGGCATCCTGTCCATATACGAGGGATCAATCCGCCTTAGGGTGCATCACACCCAGTCTAAAGTCATAGAGCACAAAGCCCCATCTATAACCGTTGATCAGTCCGCCATAGTGTGCATCACACCTAGTTCAGAGTTATAGGGTACATCTGTACCATACCAATACCAATCTACAGTCGTTCAGAAGACCCTGATCCTACATAATAGACACATATGCTGACTCAGTGGTGCGTGGACAAAGGTTCCTAAGTCAAATGTGAATGGCTCACTAAATCCATACATACCATACAAATATTGAGGAACTACTCCACAAAATAATTCGGTCCACAACCATATATCCATACCCACAATGAGTAGTTCTCCTGTATCCCAAATACCAAGCCAAGCCTCAACATGGTCCACATAATGCAAATAAAGGGTACAGTCGCTAAAGAGTTATAAACAATGTAATAATAATGCAAAGTATGTAAACCCAAAGGCTAAGGAAGAATTACAAGCCATCCCTAAGTCAATGATAGCAATTTGTGCACTTGACAACTCTACTCGAACTCCGGACGATGTATGGTTGAGTAATTAGTTTCATTTAAATTAGAAGGGTGCATAGCCCAGGTCCAACATCCACCGGGTTCGGTTAATTTGTACATTGTACACAAATCATACCATCTATGAAAGGTACATTTGCTCCCCAATGACCCTCATAATAAGTACTCAAAATACCCTCCAAATGTATGTAAAAAGGTTCTACAATAAGTCATACAATTAGCCCACACCAGGGCCTCCATCACTAGGGTTTCAATCCCTTCATTCTTCTCACTTCTTAACATGCAGAAAATGAGTATATACCCCTTCATTTAGCATGTTCAAATCGCCTCCAACATTCATTAATCCATCCATCCATTCCACACATTCATCAATCCATTCCGCAGATTAACACATCCTAAACCTAGCATTTTTAACATAAAACCCACAATGAGCAAAAGGGTGTACAAATGGTAAATAAAATGCTAGAATCAACCAAATATACATACAGATCATCAATGAAATATGTTAATCCACTTGCCTTAGATGATGAATGTAAAAAGGGGTATGCCCAAAGCTCAAACTCAAGTAAATCCAAACCCAACTCAAATCAAACCTACAAAAACAATTAAGAGAAGCTATTGAGCATCCCAAAAATCTATTTTTAGTTAAAACTCTAAATGACCTAGTTTATGGGGGAGGAAAACCTTACCTAGGGTTGTTTGGTTTGGGGGAAAACTTGAAAAATGGGTTCCTTGGGAAGATGAATGCTTGAGGAGGAAGATGGGGGGACAAGAAGAAGCTCCGGCGACAGCGGTAGGCACAGATTGCGACAGCAGCAGCAAGGTAGGAAGGAAATGGGAAAAGGGGAAAGAGGGAAAATAGAAAGAAAGAAAGGAAGAGGGAATGGGTGGTGGTGGCAGTGGTCGCCGAAAAAAGTGGAGTCCGGATCCTGGATAGTAGTTGCCGATTGGGTAAGGGATCGACCGAGAGTAGAGGGGAGATGGCCTGGCGTCTCTATTGAGGGAAATGAGCGATGAGAGTACTGTTGAGGGAAATGAGCGATAAGAGTAAAGAGAGAAAGGAAGAATAAAAAAAAAAAGAGATGGGAGGAGAGAAAGTCGTCTCTGGCATGGGGGAAGGTTGGGGTGGGGAGGGCAGGGGAAAACAAGTGAGGAAGTGAGGGGAGAGAGGAAATGGGTTGGGATTTTTAAAAAATTACAAAACTGCCACCCATTTAAGAAGTTTAATAAAAACATGTTTTGTCCATAACTTATGAATCATAGGTCGGATTGAGTCACCATCAGCACCACTATTAATGAAATAAAACAAGCTTTCCAATGACTATACTTTTGGCATGGTTTCGATGAAGAGAAATTTTGGCCTATTTTAATGGGTTTTTGGGTATTTTTCCATAGAAAGGCTTAATTTTTTTTAAAAAAAATATTTGATAGCCAAGATGGTTTTGGACCGATCAGGTAGAAGGATAAGGTTAATGGAATTAGGAGAGTTATCTAATGAGCCCAAACCTCACAATGTTGGAAAAACTATAAAAATGGCCTTTACACTTCTTAAAATTGCTAGCTACTCTCAGTACAACAAGTTGTACTTTTGGCGACGTTTTTTGGCGACGAATGTATAATTTCGTTGCTAAAGACTATTATTTACCGACACATATAAATTTGTCGGTGAAAATGTGACTTTTAGTGACTTTTTTTCAAAAAACGTAGGTAAAGGTGAATTTTACCAATGTTTTAAAAAAAACGTCGCTAAAAGTTAGACATTACCTCCGCTACCGGTTAGACATTTAGCGACGTTTTCAAAAAACGTCGATAAAAGTCACTGTTACCATCCTTTACTGAAAAAACGTCGCTAAAAGTCTAGCCTTTATTCCACTAGAAGTTTAGACTTTTACCAACGTTTTTAGAGAAAACGTTGCTAAAAGTCTAGCCTTTATTCCACAAGCAGTTTAGACTTTACCGACGTTTTCTAAAAAACGTCGCTAAATGTCTTTATTATACTTCAATAAAGGTGTAATGATTTTAAGAAACATTTGCCGACGAAATGAGATTTTGTGCAACGAAAATTTATCATTGGTAAAAATTTTTTAAAATCTCCCGCCCATCTTTCTCCTTTTTCATTCCCCGCCCCCATTTGGTTTTGCATCTTTCCCATTTTTCATTCCCCCGCCCCCATTTCGTTTATCACTCTCACACTCTCTGATTTATTACTGATCTTTCTGCTCTCTTTCTCTCGCTGCTCTCTCTGCTCTCTCTGCTCTCTCTCGCTGCTCTCTTTGCTCTCTCTCTCGCTGCTCTCTCTGCTCTCTCTCGCTGCTCTCTCTGCTCTCTCTCTCTCTCGCTGCTTTCTCTACTCTCTCTGCTTTCTCTCGTTGCTCTCTCTTGCTGCTCTCTCTCGCTGCTCTCGCTGCTCTCTCTCTCTCTGCTCTCTCTCGCTGCTCTCTCTGCTCTCTCTCTCGCTGCTCTCTCTGCTCTCTCTCTTGCTACTCTCTCTGCTCTCTCTCGCTACTCTCTCTCGCTGCTCTCTCTGCTCTCTCTCTGCTTTCTCTCGCTGCTCTCTCTACTCTCTCTCGCTGCTCTCTCTGCTCTCTCTCTCTCTCGCTGCTCTCTCAGCTCTCTCTCGCTGCTCTCTCTGCTGTCTCTCTCGCTGCTCTCTCTGCTTTCTCTCGGTGCTCTCTCTGCTCTCTCTCTCGCTGCTCTCTCTGCTCTCTCTCTCGCTGCTCTCTCTGCTCTCTCTTTCTCTCTCGCTGCTCTCTCTCGTTGCTCTCTCTCTCGCTGCTCTCTCTCTCGCTGCTCTCTCTCTCTCTCGCTGTCTCGGCAAAAGTTGAAAACGTCTGTAAAAGTCATTTAAATTTTTAAAAAATAAATTAAATTAAATGACTTTTACCGACGTTTTTAAAACGTCGACAAAAGTAATTTAAATTTTTAAAAAATAAATAAATTAAATAAAATGACTTTTACCGACGTTTAGAAACGTCGGTAAAATGAGATTTTAAAATTTAGTAAATACGAGAAATTATTTACCGACGTTAAATTTTCGTCGGTAAAAGTTAAATTTAAATTAATGATTTTTGCCGACGTTTTTTAACATAGGTAAATGTATATTTTATCGTTGGTAAAATATAATTTTCGCCGACGTTTTTGGATTTCGTCGGTATAGGGTTTTGCTAACATTTAGTTACCGACATTCTGGCGACGAAAAAATTTTCATTGGTAAAAGTTTTTACCGACGTTTTGTGGCATTTTGGGGACGAAATTTTTCGTAGCTAAAGATGTGATTTCTTGTAGTGTCTCTACTAAGCTTAGACAAACTCGAAACCCAATAAAGTTACGTACACGCGATCTTAATGCTGAACCGAATACGCTTAGACTCTAAGGGCTTATTTAGCTATAATACAACTTAGTCTATAATAATAATATAATTAAGATGCGGAACGCTACAAAGGGGATCATGGAGCTGTTCAAAAGTAGGAATGCTATGAATTATCCTGTGAAAGCTATTGCCTGCAATAGGATTGAGCAAGAATATGGCCATGTATTGAGTGTCCGCGGCACAAAGCCTATGAACTTCATTTTTCCTGATGAAATGTCATTTGTAAGTGCTGGTAATGGTGTTTGTGGCGAGGTTGGTGGGAGGAAAAACAGCATGCTATTGAGAAGGACTGCAAAAGTTGAAAAGAAACCCAACCAAACCAAAGGGCAATGGACAGTGGAAGAAGATAGGTATGTGGCTATTAATTATGTAATCAATCTTTTTTATTTTTTTTCTTTTTATTTTTTTTTTGTTATGTATGCTTTTTTTTTTATTTTTCAGTATAAGATATTAATTTCGTTGCATTGGTTTTATTGGCTAATTATATGGAAGTCCTTTCTTATCTGTTGATCTGATGTTAAGTCTTATTTTTCAGTTTCAGATTTTTTCTTTCATGTTAATGTTTAAGCATCTTCGATTTTTTGTTTTCCTTTTCTATTTTTAATTTAATTTTTTTGGATACATGTAGATCGTTGGTGCTTTTGGTAAAAGAGTTTGGGCCGAGAAAATGGTCTCATATAGCTCAAATGTTGAGTGGGAGAATAGGGAAGCAATGTCAGGGAACGATGGCACAACCATCTCAGACCAAACATTAAGGTTTTTTTTTTTTTAATTTCTTCATCATCATGATTATCATTTTTGTCATCATTGGTATGATTATTGTTGTCATCGTCATCATCATTCTCATCATCTTTTTCTTTTTAGAAAAGAATCAGGATTTTCTTTCATAAAATCAGAGAGGACCCTACCTACATTAAGACACCTATAAGGTCAAAGAAGGCAATAGGTGGGTCCCACTGATATGGTTCTCTAATTAAATCTTTTCCAGAATAATTAACAAAATCAATATCTTCGCATCCAATAGGGTTTTCTGCAAATGAGCATGTGGATGTGCACTGAAGTTCACACCACACCTTTCTGGCGAAGGTTAGCTTATCTCTTAGAATTCTCAATTTGACTCATAATCAATTGACTTTTATGGTAAAGTATGAGTACAAAATGTGCCTAGAGTTTAGCTACAATTGGTCTGGCTAGCCTGTCAAAAAGTGCTGTCAAAGGGAGGGGTTGGGTAGGCAATTTTCCAAGCCCTACCATCTAACATATGCCAGTAAAGTTTGGGCCGGAAGGGCAAATGCCCTTGGAGGGCCAATACTACCTAACCCTTTAAAAAGCCCTCATACGCCGGGCAAAAGAAAAAATGTAAAAAAAGAAAAGAAAAAAAAAGATGGGATTTTGGATTCAGTTTGACGAAATTCCTTCTAATTTTGATTTTTTATTGGGCATTTATATAAGCTAAAAATGTATAGGTCAAGAGATTTGAATTCATGGCCTATTACTTTTTATAAATAACTAACCTAACCATTGTAACACTCAATACTTATGTGTATTTATTTATCAAAAAGATTCAAAAACTAATTGATGGAGCATGGACCCAGCCACATGGGTCATGCTAATGCTTACCACAGATTCTAAATTGAACTCTAATTTCATAGTTAATTGAAAAATTGTAGCTCAATTTTAATATTAATTTTAAATCAAATTTAACTTGACGGAGAGATTTTAGGAAAATTTTAAATTTTAGCCATCTAAATAAAGAGGCTAATATAAAAGGAGTCTCCTTTTAAATAGTTCAATCCTCCACGATTTCTAATCAATCAATTTTTATTTAGATTTTCTTATCTAAAGGTGTTTATGGATCAAGTCATTCGAGGAAGGCAGTTATTAAATGCATGACATTTCATTCAGCCACAAGCATCCAAACCATTTGAGATAAGGCCAAGTATATATATACATATATAATGAGGCCTTTTGTAATAATGTTATCTTGGCTGGACTTGGGCTTAATATCCTTCAGGCAGGTTTGACTCGTTCTAGCTAGTTATGGCCAAATTCAAGTTTTGGGCCGGGCTTAGTCTATAACTGTAGGAGTCGAGTCGGGCATAGACATTCCTTAGCCTAACCTAGCCTGGCCCATGAACACCCCTATTATCAAATATCGTGGGTAAGCAAATCTTATCTGAGACTATATTAAAGAGTCTATCATTTGAACCTTTCATCCCTTATTTCGTGCAATATTAATCTCCGTTCAGTTATATAATTCAAATTAGCAAGAGTGAGTAAAACATGAGGATTCTCACAACTATATTTTTAATGACTTCTGCTATACAATCATGTCATATCTTCCCTTTCTTAAATTTTTTCCATTTTTCGTATTGTTTAGTGTTTTAATTTTTTTCTATCATAGTTTTACTTTATTATTTTTTTTGGTTTTGATGGGTTCTTTATCTTTTCGTGGCAATAGATTTTCATGAGTTTATGTTTTTGTTTTATTTTTTAGCATCAATTTTTGTTTTTTAGGCATTGGGTTTTGGGTTTATTTGTTTCCTCTAAATTATTTTTATTATTGGATTCTCTATGAATCTTTGTTTTCATGTATTTTTGTGGTATTTTATTAGATTTAATTTTATTTATTATGAGTTTATATTTATGATCTTAAAAGAATGTTTAAAGTAAAATACTCAACTCATTTCAAACAAGTTAAAGTCGTTTCATTTTGGAATTTCCCAATGATTTTATTTTATTATAGGTTTTAATTTTACCACCTTAATATAATTTATATTAAATATTATTTAATATATTTATTATTTTAATATTGTAACTTATATATTGCCCCAGGCATGTTTTGCTAGTATATGTTATACACATATACCAAATTGACTAGATGTATAATTATTCCATAGGAATATACTCTTTTGTTTTTGCTGATTAGGTATCCCACAAGTCTTTGACCCAATACAATTAATCCTCAGCCCATATAAATGTACACGGGCCAAATCTAAAATGGGTTTTGAACATAAGAAATGGGGTGCAAACCCATGCAATTATGCCACTTCACCAACTCCCAGGGGGGTATGATAAGAATATATTTAACTTTTTAACGAAAATCAGTTGCTTAACATTAAGAAAGAAACTTTTAACTGGGCCCACCTATGATGCATCTAACCTTTACAAGCACTTGTAGTAATTGACATTCACTTCAACCTAATGCCCATCAGAGTAACAGAAACATTTAGATATAGAGAACAAATAAATTACTTTATCCAAGGGTTAAAACTCTATGCTCCTAGGTCAAAAGCTAGGAAAATTTTATTGGAGCAATTTTTGTTCTACACCTACTCTACATGCAACCGGCCGATCCCCCCCTATTATCATTTATCCATGTGGGCCTTATAAAAGTTTTTTATTAAAAATCTCTCTCTCTCTCTCTCTCTTTCTCTCTCTTTTCAAGATGCAAGATGCATGATAGAGAGAAAAATCAAATTGTGGCCTAGATTGGATTAAAAAAAAAAAGAAAAAGAGCATCAAATTACATTCAAACACTCTTAGAGTCTAGAACCAATGAGTGTAATGGTCTAAACTTTTTTTTTGTTCCTTTTCTCAATTCTAACATTCTTTTTAGCGTCTAAGTGGATAAGTGCCAGGGTTTTAACACTAGTTATTTTTGTTATCCATCTCTCCCTTAAAAAGTATATGTACCAATCTTGACTTTTATATCCATTGCATAAAGGGCAATTTTTTTTAATCCAAGAATGCATTGTTCCTTCTAATCATCTTATTCTCATGTACTTTTATTACTCCCAAGAAAAAATTACTTTCATCTACTTTCTTCCAACCATTACAACAAAAATCATTTTTTGCGACGCAACAATTTGTCACGAAAAATCACAAAATTGTTGCAATATATATTCTGCGATGAAAAACATTTCGTTGCTATTATGTCAGCTATTTGCCGCCAGTGAATATATTTGCCGATGATCAAAAAAATTGTTGCAAAAATGTCGATTTTCTGAGACATCCAATTATCATCGCAAAATGAGATTAAATTGCGACAAGTAAGATCGTCGGTAAAAAGGGCAAGGGTACTTTTTGTCGCAAAATAGCACTATTTGTCGCAAAAGAATGGATGGAAAAATGGTGAAAAGGATCTTTGCAACAAAATAAAGTCGTCACTGAATTATATATTTTACCGACAAAATTATATCATTGCGAAATAGTGTATGGATTGCCATAAGTCATAATAGGCAATGAGTCAATTTCATCGTACATAGTTTATAGATATTAGGCGACCAACATAATTCGTTGGCCAATACTTAACCTTGCCACAAATCCTCGTAGGCGACAAATTATATTCGTCGGGAATAATATACAGATACATAGTTATTCTTATTAGGCGACAAATAGAAGCTGTTATAGAAAAAATATTATTATTATTTATTTGGCTAAAGTAGGTGACAAATAAAATTCATCGCCAAAAATAATAGATTTATTTTATAAATCACTACTTGCCACCTCAAAAAAATGTCCTTTACTTTGAATATAATAAAACTTGCCCATTCAACCAAAATCAAATCTACAATAAAACATGCCCATTCAACTAAAATAAAATGTACAATAAAACATGCCCATTCAACTAAAATAAAATGTACAGCAAAACCTGCCCATTCAACTAAAATAAAATGAACAATAATATCTTATCATTTAACTAAAATAAAATATACAAAACATGCTCATTCAACATATTAGGAAATAGATAACTATTAAATCCAACCCACCAGTTTAGCCACGTTGTTGTTACTAATTCAAGTAAAAATGTAGCATCCAAAATAGTATAAGTACAGTATCCTTATGAAAAAAAAAAAAAGATCTTCAAGCAATTGGACTCTGGACTCTGTTACATTGATCTCCACTCTCAATCTGTGGCACAAAAAAAATGTAAGGAATTAAACACAGGAATCAAAAGCAAAGTAAGTGAGACCAAAAAAAAGAAAAAAAGCTCCCTCATCAAGGGGTCCTAGTCTCCCTAATATATGATTTTTATAAACTCCCATCTACATTGGGCTTCTGATGCTTAATGGCTTGGATTAGTAATCAAGGGTCCACATCTACAAAATACGATATCTAAAAGAATTAAAATCAACCAATATTTAGAGTCTAAGCAGTGGCCCCAAATGGGATCCTTCAAGGACAATCATCCGCAGCACAAAAGAAAATGAGACCATTTCAATTTTCATATAGGACTAGCAAGTGGTGTCATGCTAATCAAGAGAAACCAACCAACCAACCATCTTCTGTGAATAATTTTCATGATGCAAGAAAATGGTGTGATTTCTTTATTATGAAATTAATCCATCTAAAAATATGAAATATATATATAGAATGGAGACATTGGTACTTTCTTAAACTCTCTCTCTCTCTCTCTCTCCGACCTTTCACTGATCATTTGACCTTTCACTAATCATGCCAAGAAACATACCTATTCTAACCCTTCAAGAACCATAGGAATGTATAATATCAGCTGACCATCTGAAAAAACATCAGCAAAAACAAATTGCAAGTCACATTTATAAAAGTAAAACAAAAGCCGACAAAGAAAAAAACAAAATAAAAAATCATGAGGTAGCACCACTACTAAAATAACTGGTAATCTTGAAACAAGTTACAACAAATAAATACAACTTCTACAAAACATGAAACCTTAGAAAACATTCAAGTTTATGATTTGGGCATCCAAAGTAAGATAAAAACGAGTATCCCGAAGTGCAAACCTTGAAACCCCTCTAATCCAACTTGTTATCATCCATAACTTGTTATCATCCATTTCTGCAGGGGACTAAAACCCCTCTAATCCAACTCCACAATGTTTGCAGCAACAGGTGTACACTTGTTAGTGCATAACTGCCACCAATTTCCTTAGGCAATCAATCTCAACCCAATCCAATAATCCGTGGTCCAAGTTGATCATTATTTTCTATGATCAATTGAGATGCTGATCGACCACACAAACTCTATTTAGGCTTCAATTGGGCAGGTTTCAGCAGCACATATTTAGGCCTATTAGTTGGATGCAGGAACAATTTTAAACCTGGGCCTTTAGCCATAGACATGCACAAGGGCCTATTTAAGCTTAATCAAAAGGCATACAAAATATGTGAAGCGAATTTCACCCAAACAAGTGGAGTTCAATAACCAAAAGACATCAAAAATGAAACCATAGCCCCTTTGATTATAAACATGCCCATATACCTTGCTGTTAGAAATACTACAAATCATTGAATTGGATTTACTGAATTCATATAAAACTCACATGATCACCTCATAGTCCATCTTTGGATCAAATTTGTATTCAATCCAACGCGTGAATTTTGGGACTGAATAGTTTTGAGTCCAACCATGCCCATTTGGCTCACCAGCCCAAAACAAAATTTAAATTGGACTAGAACTCAACCCAGAGTTATCTTCCAAATGGGTTGAGGCTCAAGTTCAACCCAAACTTTCTCTTCATAAACTTTAAAAAAATAAAAAAATAAAAACATGTCTGAATCTATTTAAACAAACAACACAAAATGAATTGCAAATGGGTTGAAAATCCTACCTAATATGTGCCTGTAAAATGGCTCAGAACTTTGTCTAAAGAGAGAGACATGAAATGAGGTTAAAATCCAACATTGGTTTCTCTAAAATGGGTTAGAACTCAACCCAGACTTATTTTTCAAATGGGTTGAAGGTCAAGTTCAACCCAAACTTTCTGCAGTGAAATGTGTTTGTAATTTTTGGGAAATTTGCTTCAATGAAATGTGAAACAACTCAAAACCACATATTCATTTACAACAGTCAAATTCCTTGTCATTAAACAAGTTTTCTTGAACTATCAATCAGTTTGCATGTAGTAACCCAAAACCCTATATCATTTACATCATGTAATTGTTCTACAGTTGATGCTGTATGCCCCTAATCTAATCCATCCTAAAGCTACTTTTTATGGCTGGGATTAAAACTAAAATGATGCATGAACTAAACAAAAAAGAAACGAAAACGAAAAAGGATTTAAAACGAAAAAGTTATGCAAGCCTAAACATGAGGTATTGGAAATTCTATTTAGATTTCTGCACAAAGATTGACTGTGGGACCACTTTCACACCCCTGAAAACCCATGTTTCCCAATTCCTTTTGGCTTGAAATTTTGAGGTTTAAAATAACATACGTCAAAGTTTTATTTCCCCACACTTCAAGTCAGAAAAGTAAGATTTGCCTGGGTTTCAAATCAGATACTTTTAAAAAAAAACTATGCTGAATCTGCTGATGTGCTGAATTCTTAAATTGGTTACAGAATTTTCAGATTTGGGCTGCTCTAGCACGAATTCTGAGATCTGAATTTATGTATTTCCAGCAACTAAAGCATGCAAAAATAATAAGCTGTGGCGACTTTCTTTGTCATTGGATATTTTAGATATTTATAGTTGTGGTAGAATGTTGTTAGTCTTCCAAGAGGAGTTCCTTTTTTAACTTCTATTGTTCGCTTTCTGGTGAATTTCCGGTAGATTTCTACTTTCAGAATAGGTACATTGGCCATGTCCTAGTTTTTATGATCTTCTAGCTTTCAGACGAATTTTACTAACTGAGTTGGTTGGAGGGTTACTCAAAGCCAAAGGAACTTAATCTAATAGACTTAGAACCCACCCATTAGTTTTTATGATTTTTTCCATGCAGCAGAAGATTCTACCACCAAACCTTCCCTTAGTCCAAGTCCATCTCCCCAAAGCTAGATACTCTCTCTCTCTCTCTCTCTCTCTCTCTCTCTCTCTCCTCTCTCTACGGTATTTCCTAGGGCAATTAATTGATCAGTATTTTCCTTATCCTTGGAAATATGCTCCATATGATTACTTAGTAAAATATGAGAGGTCCAATATTTTTCTATCGGCAATATTTTACAAGTATTGTTACCATAGATCCAATTATAGATCTTTGGTATGATGGTTGTCTTAATGTTCATGTGCATTAAGAATTTTGTTTTGCACTCTTTCTAGAAAGTGCTGCTTGGCACCAACTAGTTCTACTTCACAGAGGTCACGAATATTTCAGACTTCCATTAAACACTACAAGAATTTACATTTTTCCCGGCGTTTTTTCCCGGCACAATATTTAAATGCCGGGGAAAGCATGGTTTTGGCCGGCGAAATAAGCTTTTTCGCTGGAAAAAGTTATAGTTTTTCCGGCCATATTTTTTCGCCGGCAAAGGCTTAATTATTCCCGGCGAATGGATTATTTCACCGGTAAAGGTTAAATTTTCACCGGCGATTAATTTTTTCGCCGGTAAATATTATATTTATGGCGGCGTTCTCCCCAAATCGCCGGCAAATTTAACCCGCAAAATTTTCCCACCAATTTTTATCCTAGATTGGCGCCTTTAAATTTTACCGGCGAATTATTTGTGCCGGGAAAAATTTTTTTAAATATTTTATTTTAATTAATAAATCTTTGTCGTCATTTTCCTCACCATCTATATATTAAAATTAGAGAGTGAGAAAGAGAGTGAGCGAGACAGAGAAAGAAAGTGAGTGAGAGAGAGACACAGAGAGAGGGACACCAGCGAGAGAGAAAGCGAGAGAGAGAGATCAGACAGAGTGAGAGAGAGTGAGAGAGAGAGAGATAGAGAGAAAGAGACACCAGCGAGAGAGAAAGCGAGAGAGAGAGATCAGACAGAGTGAGAGAAAGTGAGAGAGATCAAACCCATTTTCCTGGCCGTCTTCATCGTCGTCATTTTCCTATCCGTCTTCATCGTCGTCTTCCACTTGCATCAATCTCAAGGACAAGGGCCAGGTAGGGTTTCTTTTGCTGATTTCCCGATTTCATCCCATCACCGTATTTTTTTTCCGATTTCATCTCTGTTTGGTTTTGTGCATTTTTTCTTTTTCTGGGCTGAGAGATGGAGAGGGCATTTATTCCAATTTCATCTTTGTTTGGTTACAGGTAGGGTTACAGGGCATTTTTTCTGATTTCATCTCTGTTTGGTTTTGTGCATGTTTTACGGGGTTATGTGGCTAGTGAAATCGAGTGATCCCCTTTAAGATTTAGCTTATGTTTTGATCTGGTGGAAGTCTTCGATCGTTGGGTTGTGCCACAACCGATTTAATCAACTCGCCAACATGCTCAATTGAATGACCAAGTACAACATCCAGGGACCCAATTCGGTAGAAATCATCATCTAAACACAATGACAGGGTAGGCAAAAATCAAAAGGACCCATTTTTTTTTTTTTTTGGTTTGGTCTTTGTGCTCTTGCATCTATTTGGTGATTGGGTATTTTGTTTAGTTTTGTCTTGGGTGTGTTTGGATGGAACTGATTGCAAGTGAAATAGAATGATTTGGTGTTTGGGGCAGTTTGTCTTATGGTGTTTGAGGCAGTTTGAGCTTCAAAAAACAACGAAAATGTTGTTTGGGACAGATTTGCTTTCTCTGTCTTATGTACATTGGCTCTATCTGTTATTGTCATGTTGCTGATTTGCTTTCAAAATAGTATTTATTTGCATGTTGCTGCATCCACCAAGTTATTGGACTGACTTATGTGATCAAGTATCTGATTGGGTTGGCACGAAGAGACTGAGTTCATGCCTACTATACCTATTTTGTTTGACCATACATGGCAGTCATGTTGGTTCTCTTGTTCATGGCATACCTCTGCGAATTCTTCACCACCATGATCATGGCATACCTCTGTGAATTCAAACAAAAGCTTCGTGGTGTAATGTTTCATATACATTTAGTTTCATATTTATAAGCTCTTTGTGGTGTTTTGTTTTTGTTTATGCTCACCATGGTGGAAAAATGATTCTTTATGTATTATCTCTGTCATAAGGATGTTTCTGTATTATCCAAATTTTGTGTTTGGTAATACGAAGATTGCTGGTGTTAAATTATCTGTCTGATATGTCCTGCTGAGCCCCTGGCTCAATCCCAAAAGGGTCCCTTCAGTTTTTTACTGAAGAGAGGGTGTCTAGCAATGTCCGACCCCTTTTACTTCTTTTGGATGCTTCTAAAGATGCAAGATAGAAGGAAGATTGGAGCTCCTTCATTTGTCTTTACTGATTTCCAAAGGGTTTTGAACTTCATACCTGTAGGCTCCAATTATCCATATTCATGAGTATAAGAATTTGTTTTGGTTAACATACTGGCACTTGTCCATTCCTCTTAGAGGAAAATGAAAGAATGAGTTGCTAAATATGTTTTTGATTGGGTTATTGTGTTATGTTCTTTGTACCAGCACTGTACCAGTCTGTGCTAATGTGTACGATTATGTGTGCTGGTTTGAATCCAACGAGTGATGGCATTTTTTGCATTGCAGTCCTTTACTCTTACTAATCTGTACTCAGTACTGGCACCGAGTCAATTTCTTGACTCATGAAATCTCAAACCATGCACATAGCCCTTGTGGTGAGCATAGGTCCATCATGCCCAGATACTGATTTCTAAAGATGCAGGGATGTAGAGATAGACATACGACTTTTGAAAGAGCTCAAATTTCTTTGATTTGCAGTTGATGTCTCTTGATTGGCTCATTAACTTTTTCCTACATCAAGTATGTCTATCTCTGCATCCCTGCATCTTTCAAGTATGTCTATCTTTGATTGGCTCACATCTGTGTTGCTGGGAACTCTTTTTTCATTTTTTTGCTTGCAGTTGATCGTTTGGATTTGTTGCTGGGCCCATTTCAATCCCTCTTTCAATCATGATGTTATGTGTTTTTATCTTTATCTTGTTTTCTTTTGTTGGATAAAGACTGCAAGCAGAAATGTGGTATCTCAGAAATTAACAAAGTTATCTCAGAAATGTTTTCTTTTACTTATGGTATAATGGAACAAAGTTATTTCCAATGGTATCTCAGAAATTAACAGCTGTAGCATATTGCCTGGATGGAAAATATCCTTCAGTGCACTTTTTGCTTGAAGCGAGATAATTACCATGCACCTGTATTAACATCATTTCTCAATTTAACAACTTTTACAATCAGACAAGTGAAAACTGTAATAAACACTGCACTGATGAAACCTGTATTTACAATCAGACAGGTGTCTCATGACAGTTGATTGCTAGTAAGAAAAACCAATGCTCTGCTTTGGTAAGAAATGGGTCCCTTTAATGCAGATTTTTCTCATCTACATGAAAATTCACTGCATAGGCACCTTTTAATGGTATTATTTGTCTCCATTTAACCACATTACAACAAAATGCTTGCTAACGATATCTTACTTAACAAAAGCAGGTATAATCCCTCAGTAAAAAGTAGCTATAATTGTATCACAACTGTACAGAAAATAAATGTCATAAGCTTGATCCAATCCAATCTTTTTTGCTCGAAGACAGCAGATATCCTGGGTGGAACTTTAGAAGAAATAATTTAGAAGAAAAGCTTATCTTTATCATAGTATTATGCAACAGTCATATTTGGAGATGGGTGGAGGACCACTTGGTCATGACAGAAACTGGAGGAATTGCAGAGCGACAAGATAGAAAAAGAAAGAGAAAGAAAGAAACAAGGAAAGGCTAGGTACAAGTACATGGGGAAGAAAGAAAATAAGAGCGGAGAAAAAGAGAAGAAGCAAGGAAGAAACAAAAAGGAAGTGCATGAGGAGGAGAAGTAGATGGGCTGACTGTTGACCCCAAGTTGGACTTGGCTGCAGAGGACCCAAAACAGGAAGAAAGAGAGATGGACTTTACTTACCTTAAAGAAGATCACTTTAGGTGGAAGAAAAGATTCGTCTGATTTTCTAAAATTAAGATTTTCTACTAGTATTTTCAAAATACAAAAATTTAAGGTGCTTAGATGCTTTTCTTATTATGTACTTATGGTGAGTGAATTTTTCTTTGTTTCATAAAAGGTTGTTATGGGTGGTGAGATATACTTTCATTTTGTCCTAATGCTATATGATAATACTTTATAGGGTAGGCGAGCCTAAATTAACTACACTAGGTTGCTCTCTAAGTTAAGCCATGTTGGTGAGCTTGTTGAACTATGCAAGAAAAGGGACTTGGACCAACAAATCTATTGGAATATTTCTAGTTTTAATTTTTATTGGGAAAGTAATGAATTTTAGTAGGACTGAACATATTTGTTTCCTTATGAATTGGAATAATTCCAATTTTCTTTCATATTAAATGTGTATTACCAGTTTATACATCTGTATTGGTGTATTCATAACTATTTCTATTTTTGGTAATTTATTAGTTTCTGTTTACTCTTCATATATATCATCAAAGAAATCATAGCATCGCTTTTTTTTTCTTTTTTATGCAGATTGAATGATAGGTGAAGAAAATTTTGTGCTTAAAGAGTTCATGCAGCCAACATGAAGGCCAAGTATTCAGAGTAATAGACTGCTGCATATTGAAATGGGATGCAGGAAGTTCTTTTAAACAGTGGTGCAAATCGATGTTGGAATGATGTAACAATAAAATGATCACATGGATATGTTAACTTCCATTGATATTTGAATGTTGGTATGGAGTAGAATGTTAACATGGGTTTTAATTTTGTGATGGTAAAGTGCTTTGAATGTTGAAAGGATGTTTGAATTTTAATATGTAGTTGAATGAATTTTTATGTTTTATCTTATGATGGTTTTGGAATGGAAATGAAAATTGGTTGTGTAATAAATTTAGTTTTGGATAATGTAATTATCTGTTATAATTTAATCATATGACAAAGGTTGAAAGTTGTAATGAACTACACAGATATATACAGGGAAAGGAAACAAAAAATTAAACAAATAAAAAAAATAAAATAATATTCATTGCCGACGTTTTTTGTGCAGCCAAAAATATTTAAATTACATTAAAAATTTTGGGAAAATGATCTTTCTAATGTTTTACCGGCGCTAGATAACGCCGGCAAAACATTTGATTATTAAATCTTCTAAATGTTTTACCGGCGCTAGATAACGCCGGCAAAACTTTTTTTAAAATGGTAATTTTTTTCGAAAATCTATTTTTTTACCGGCGTTAAAATACGCCGGCAAAGGTTGTTTTTTCTCGTCGGCAATATATAAGTTTTACCGGCGCAATCATTTTAGCGCCGGGGAAAAGTTTCCCTGGCGAACTTTTCCCGGCGACTTGCCGGCGCACAAGAAATTGTAGGAAAAGAGTTTTGCCGGCGTTTTGTAGACATTTACCGGCGATTATTTGGCGTAGGCAAAACTGTAAATTCTTGTAGTGAAAGCATCCATAAAACTTTTATTAGGAAGAGGGTTTCCTCTCTCTCTAAAAAGGCACCAGATTTCTCTAGACATCTCTATAATACATTCAGAAGAACGTATCATTCTCCATACCTTTCTTCGTCTGGAAATAAAGACATGGTAGTGGTTAGGATTAGCTTTACCTGATTCTTCTAGCCAATAATTGAAGATAGTAGCTTCTACATTTCTTTTAATTCTCTTATAACTCTATTCCTTTCTTGAATAGGTTGATGGAAAAGAAGGCACAAAATACCAAAACATCTATTTCTTAAGGTTTGGGCATTCATATATGGGCATTCTGCATATCTGGGTTCTGGATCAAAAATATATCCGTCATTAAAGACCTCATTATTCATTATTGAATATGGTTCTTTGTCTCTGAGCTAAGGCAATCATGGCTTCATTCCATGTTGTCCGATATAACTCTGCATTGTTTTGAAGCAGTTGAAATTCTGCTGCAAATTACTAGGTAGGAATATTTCCATGCTGATTTTTATAGGCTTGGATTAAAATCCAACTTTCGAAATTGTACATGTCATCTAGTCTATTTATGACATTACTACAAAGCTCTCTTTGATACACAAGGTTATCATATAAATCTTGTCTTATATACCAAATAACATCTTCTATTAGTCTAACATGACTAAGTATTTCTTCTGTATAATTCAGAAGTTCACAAATAACGCTGGATTGGCTTGGTTGGTGTAAGCCTGCGTACTTTTCTCTGAATCTCTTTATATTAGAGATATGTAGTTTAGCAAGTAGGTTATGTACCCATGTAGTCACATAACTTATCCTTGTGGCTCCAACTTGTTTTGTAAACTTGTTTCAAGCTAACTCTCTTGTTCGTTTTGCTTCCAAACTTTCTGGCTTAGGGTTTAGGGTTAGCCTTTTGTTTAGCCTTTTCCTTACTCCATCTGATATTTCCGCCATTCTTTTTTACAGAGTCATCACGAGTTGTGGTGTAGCTTTGATACCAATGTTGGGGTGCCCTTAAAAGAACAACAATCTTAAGTGTTAAGACGCTGTCTTAATTTACCATGTCAAAAAATTATATAAGGAAAAAATTAAAAGTAAAGAAACTACCTTTCCAAGTTTAGGAATATTAGTAACTTTGTAAGAAACCGGAGTAATCTCAGATAGCCATAAACCAAGGAAAAGTGTCTGCCAACAGCACATAATTCTACATCAGATTTCACAAATACTGTAAGAAGAAGAAGAAGAAGAAGAAGATTTCACAGATATATCGATTGGATTTGTACCAGAACAATGGATCATTTCTTAAATGAAGCCATATTTTAATATGGCTGATTAAAAAACTTCAGCTACTTATAACTTTTAGTGACTATCCTCCACTCAGAAATGTGGCAATGTATAAGGACAAAACTAAACAAACCATGACACGGATTATTGCTTTGATTTGTGATTGACACATTGAACAATAATAATAGATGGAACACACAACAACAAAGCACGTAATTCTTTCATTTTCTAGTGATAAGCCAATAAAAAAACATCATATCACTCAAAATGCCATGATTTGTGATCAACAACAAGGGCAAAAAAAAAAATTTTTTTTTTTTTTTTGAGATGTGATTGCAAAAAGGCAATGCAAAAGTAGAAACAATACTAAACTTCATATAATCAAAATCCATACTAACCATCTCATCAAACATCAATAAACTATTGTTCCGCATTAACAAATTGATAAACCTGAAAGGAATAATTCATCAACCCTCTAAGTAATGCAACTAAGGAGGGGATTACATTTGTCCTGGAAATATAAGGTCGGTCAGATGGGACCAGCTACAACAAACTCCAAATTATTATTACTTTTGGGCTACTCTTTCTAGACGATAGGGCCCTCAAAGGGATGCAAAGGTCTCTCTTAACTTTCCAATATTCTTTTTACCCAAAAAAAAAAACTTTGCAATATTCTTAACTTTTAATTCAATGGTGAAAAGAATCAGGATTGGTATGCATTGGGATGAAGGTGAGATGATGAGTCTGAAGAGGCTGGATTGATCTAGGTGGGCCATATAATACCAAACAGGAAGGAGAGGAGAAGAAAAGATACATCAGTGCATAGTGGTTTTTAGTTTTATCACAAGAAGATGGTAACCAGGACCAGGGAAGGGATAAGAGTAAATTAGCCAAACAGTAGAATATCGTTTCTCTAAAATTGTTTAGGCCCATTCTCATTCATACCACCCTTCTTTCCTGCATCAACTTGCTATCCTGCACTGTTAGGAAATGGGAGGGATAGACTAGCCCTAATTGCTTTCAAGAATGGGATTTTTGACAATCCTAAAAGTGCCTTAGGGCCCATTTGGTTACAAGAATTTGGAAAATTCATGTCTGCTGGAATTTGGAAAATCAGGAATGCTGGAATTTAGAATTCTGCTAAATTCTTCCTAAATTCTAAATCTCTGTTTGATTCATCCTGGAATTTCACGCCTGAGAATTTAGTGCACCCTGAATTAAAAAGATTCTCTATTTGGTAACTTACAAGAATTCTCCTTGAATTTTCATATTAAAATATATTAAAAAAACACAAAATCAAATTTAAGTAATTGAGAAATAAGGGGTCAAGCTTTGATCAAGAGCGCCTAGTAATAAGCAAAAAATATTGCCACACCACCGAAATAAAATGTCGACAAATTTTGAATACCAAAAAACAGAGACATGCTCAGTGACCACTAACCCACTACTTTTTTACCAACTGCTACATCATCCTTAAATATCAGGCCATCACGTTGAATCAATTTGCCTCTTGTTGATACCATTGATCAAACTCAAAAGAGAGGCTCACAGATTACTCATTTGTAAAGGCGGAAACAGGAGAAACTGTTGATAAATTAAAAGCATGCTTACAATTAAATCAAAGAGTTCTTGTTTTCTCATTCCATCCCACTAGTCTTACAGGGTTCCCATGTAAAATCACCATTTCTCATTCCCCACACCCAACCTCTTGCAATACCCTCCAAGCACCCATTCATAAATCTAATCCAAATCCCATCTTGCCTATCCCGTAACAACTCCCAAACACAACCTGAGACCAACCCATATATCCACTGCACCATCTCCACCTCACAATTCCCCATGTCAGGGCCTAACCAAAACGATCACCCCCCTTATCCACCAACCTGCAACCAAGCACAACATCTTTCCTCAAATTGTCACTAGCTCCACCATTACCCAACATCAGATCCATGCCCACCACCACAAAAACTCCCTCACGGCTATATCCAAGTGACATGGAGAGATTCACTTCATTTCTGCAAGTGACAGCTAGCCGTGAACCGTCAGCACTTAAATGGGTCCTTATCTCCCCACATCTCAAACCTCTCCTTCCTCACTATCCGGACAGATGATGTGATCTGGTGAGGCGGCTGCCATCTCGAGGTGGGCCATAGGTGCATCTGTTTTTTGATAAGTCCAGATTTGAGCAAAGAGATTGGTTTCGGTTTACATGATCAGAAAAAAGGGGTTCTGGCTTGAGGACTTTGCGTTTTGCAGAGAAGAAAAGGGGTGGGCCACTGTTGTAGATCAATGGCTGATTGTAACATCAAAAGGTGAAGAGGAAGAAAAATAGTCAACGGGCTAATCTCTAGGCCAAAAGGCTTATGAGTAGAATGTCTAGATGCCTCATCAAAGATAAATAAAATTCTCTCAACTAAGAACCAAACTTAAATTCTTATTCAATATAAATTCTATATCTCATGAAGAGATTACATTCTTATTTATAACTAAGATGCTGTCTAAATAAAGTAACAACTAATTTCAATCAAATAAGAAGTCCTAAATCAAATATGACTGAACTTGTCAAATATTAATAAAGTAACTAAAACAACAATTAATAATAGAATATACTCTAATCTACTGAACTTTATTGGTCTTGGTCTAATAGCTTGCCAATCATGGATATAGCCTATATCAGTTGGTGGTAAGAAGTCTGCAAATGATAAGAGTGTGAGTATCTTCTCTTTCAAATTTTGTTTCCATTAGATGATTTCTCGTTCGTCGCAGAGAATGTGTTTTCTCAGGCTTAACTTGTTGCAGGTGGGGCCATTGAAGCATGTGCTCAACATGAATTGCTTCCTTAAATGTTTTATGTACATTGTGGTAAGGTTTCATCTTCTCAAGAATGTCTGAGTTCAAACCTTTGATAAAGCAAGTCAAAATCATGCAGCTCATTTGGTTTCAAGTTACAAACTTGGTGCAGTCTCGAAAATTGATATAAATATTCATAAACTGCCAAATTTGCTTGTTTGAGATTGAGGAATTGCTCAAAGTAGACCTTATTTGCAAAATACCAATCTCCATATTTATACTCATACAATATGCTTTGAAATTCATCAGATGGTCCAAAGATTTGCATATTGACTTTGATGTAAGAACACAAATTTTCAAAAAGGGACTGACCTGATAGCTCAATCAGAATGACAAAAATATGCTTGTGAAGATAGATCGTGAATCATAATTCAAAGGACCAAGATTTCACCCTTTTTGAAAAACACAGGATGTGATTAATCAAAAGAAAATTTGAACTTTGGACTGGCTTGGCTCCCTATCAGTTGGGCCCACTTGTATGTATTTATTCTTGCTGGGTTAGTTGTTTGTCGTTGGCTGTTGTGGATCTGGACTTGGGTTGGGTTAGACCCAAACTTGAGACCAACTAGACATGGGCTTAAATTAGACTCGGGTCAAGTGGGACCTGAACTCAATAGTGGTTTGGTCTCAGATGAGACTCAGGTCAACAGTTTTGGCCCAAACTGCATTCGGCCCAACTGCTTAAAGCTCTCTCCCTTGCTACAGTAATGATAGGAAAGAGAGAAAAAGGGAAGGTTCTGCTCTTCTGCTACAGAAACGAAAGGAAAGGGAGGAAAGGGTGGATGGTGCTTATTTGCTCGACGACAAGAAGGCTTGCTGCTATCGACGAGTGATGCTTATCTGCTCGATGACGAGAAGGCTGGCTATTATCGACGAAGGGAAGTAGATCGTACCGTGGTAGGACTCTGCGGCTGCGGATGGCAAGGTGATGTTGTTTATGATGATGACGAAGGCGCTCGGTAACCGACACAGGTATGTCTTCGATCTTTCTCTTCTCTTCTGTTACTTCTCTCTTTTCTACTTGCTCCTCTTTTTGTTTTTTTTTTCTTTGGGTTTGGGAATGAATGACAGCAACCGAGGGGTGGGTTCTGCGACAGAAGAGGGTTTGGGTTTCTGGTGAAGAAATGAGTTGGGTTGGTGCGGGTTTCGTTGGGACAAAGGTTCTGGCGAAAGGGTTGAGGGTTGGTGGAGGAGTTCTGGTGGGCTATGGGAATGGATTTGGGTGTCAGTGGAGGTGGGGTATCTTTAGGGTTAGGGGATTTGGGTTTTTGGATGATAGATTAGGGTTTATAAAAAGGTCGGAGGTGTCAGTGATGGGTTTATGGGTTCCGGTGGGATTCTAGGAGATGTGAGGGGTTCGGGTTGCCGATGAGGGTTCCAGAGAGTTGAGAGTGGGGTTTTGTGGTCTCGGGGGTGAGATTGGTGGCGTGGGGCTAGTTTGGGAAAAATTAGGACCGGATCAACAGTGGTTCAAGGGTCCGGATAGGGTCTGTGGAGGGTATGGAGATGGTATGGAGTGTAGTGGTGAGGCGGGAGAAGACTAGGGTTTCGGTATGGTTTGGGGTGGGGTTCTACCGTAATAGATTTGATAAAGATGAAGATGACTGACGATGATGGATGATGACTGGTAGAAATTAGACGAACAAGAAGGATATGTTACCTCGAATCAGCGATCAGATGGCGGTCCGAGATTAGATCTTTTCTCTAATATAATTAAAGCAGTGCAGGGAAGAAGAGTAGCCAACGCACTAATCTCCAAGCCAAAAGGCTTATGGGTAGAATGTTTAGGTGCCTCACCAAAGACAAACAAAATTCTCTCAAGTAATAACCAAACTCAAATTCTTATTCAATATGAATGTCTTTATCTTATGAAGATATTATATCCTTATTTATAACTAAGATGCTATCTAAATAAGGGAACAACTAATTCTAATCAAATAAGAAATCCTAAACCAAACATGACTGGACTTGTCAAATATTAATAAAGCAACTAAAACAACTACTAATAATAGAATCTATTTTAATCTACTGAACTTTATTGGTCTTGGGTCCAATAGCTGGCCAATCATGAATCTGGCCTGCATCAAAAGGTCTTGCAGCCATCGTCTCTTTTTTGTGAAGGCAAAGAGAAATGGCATGGCTTTTTGTAAAGAAAAAGAAATGGCATGGCCCAAATCCACGATACTGTTTGTTATACCCCTGCTCCAAACCCAGCTGAGAAAAAAAAAAACACAAAAGAGAGAAGAAAGTACAAAAAGAAGAAGAAGAAGAAGAAGAAGAAGACAAAGACATAGAGAAGGAAGAAGCAGAGGGCATACCTACGATTGGGAAGAAGTCGAAGACAATTGATCTGAGCGAGAGCGGGCGGAGGTGCTGCAGTGAGGAAGGTTGAATCTAAGAGAGAGTTTTCGGGGCTCATCAAAATAGACTTCCGAAAAATAAACGTATGAAAAATTGGGGACGATTTCATTTCATCACCCAATGCTGAGCAAAATCAACCGCCAAGCAAATCGCGCCATTTCCAAACTCAGAATTCTGCGACAATATATTTTTTTGTCGGAAAACATTTTAAATAATATGTGGTGCCAATGATTTACCGACAAAACGAAGATGTGGTGCCAATTCTACAGAATCCGGTTAAACCCAGTCGTCCTCACTGTTCATCATCTCCTTTCTTATGATTTTTCTCTGTCACTTCTTCTCGTTCTCTGTCTTTTCTTCTTTCTCTCCTCCTACCTCTTATTCATCTACTCATCACCCCTGGATTTACCATCACTTGGGTTTCATCTCTATCACCCATACACGACATCAGGAACCCACTACCCATCTTCTTTGCACCCACTCCTTCCTCTTCCCGGTTCAGCTTCACTATTCCACTGCAATCTTCTTCTTCTCCCAGCCCAGGACAATTCCGTCACCGGGCCAACTTCCCTGATCTCCTCTTGTTCTACTTCTGCAACTTTTTCTTTTGATGCTTCTTCTTCCTTCACCACCCATTGCAGAACCTGTCTTCATCTTCTTCCCTTCGATCGTTTTGTCTTTTCTTCTCCTTCCTCTGCTCATTGCTGTCTCCTCATCTTCTTATTTTCTTGTTATTCCTTCTCTAGTTTTCTTCCTCTTCCTTGAAAAAGCACCCACCCTTGCAACCAGAGAAGAAACCATCTTCGTTTCTTCATCCTGGCTCTCCCTTCTCCGTTTTCTGTTCTGTTCTCCTTCCTCCTCTTCTCCTTTCTCTTGTTCTCTCCCTGTTCCTGGCCGAAGAACCCAGCCCAGCCAGGCTGAGCCCAGCAACCGTGGACCACCCCTGATGAGCCATCTTCCTGCATCTCTTTCCTTTTGCTTCCTTCTTCTCTGTTTTCTCCCGCTTCTTCTTCATTGTCTGCTGTTCGTTTCTCTTCTTCTTGCACTTCTCTTCCGCGGTTTTTCTTCTTCCTTTGCTACTGCATTTTTCTTCCTCTCCTTCTCCATCTTGTTTTTTCTTTCTCTGTTTCCAATTGAGTAACTCAGAGAACACCGTTCACTACAACTTTCTCTCCTCCTTTGTCTTTCACGTTGGTCTCACACTACATCTTCGTCGCTACTTTTCTTTCTTCATTTTTGTCCTTTTTCTGCTTCTTTCCTCTATGCTTTAGACCGCTGCACTTCACTCTTCTCTCTCTTGATTCTTCGCTTCTCTCTGTTTCCTTACTTCTTCTTCTCCTCTGCAGCACTTCTTCCTTGCTTTTTTTCATACAATCCTTCTCCTCTGAATCTTTTCATCTTCTTCCGCTTATCTACTCAAGATCGTAGAACCCATCTTCCCTTTATCTTCTTGTCTCACCTTCTTCTCTCATCTTAGTTCCCTTTCTTCTCCATCTATCTTCTTCTCTTATTTTTCTCTTTCTCTGTACTCAACTGAATCAGGCCAAACATCGGACCTGCATCATTTCCCCTGCTACTTCTTCCTCGTGTCCATCCTTGTGCTTATCCTTCTTCTCTATTTCCCTCCTCCTCGTCTTGGTGTTTCCTCCTTGTTTTCTTCCTCCTTTCTCTCCTCTCTTTCTTCTCCTTCTTGTTTTCTTTTCTCCCCTCTGTTGATCAGCGGGCCAACTTGGACGACCTATATATCCTTCATCCACTCTGTTTTGTTAAACATGACCGGAGCCCAATCCATCAGTATTTTTAATTCGATCAACCCATGGTTCTGGCCCATTTAATGTCTTGCTTAATGCAAAGCTGTGAGGGCCACACATTAATATACTACACTGATGTTTCCATGAGCCCAACCCAGTCGAACCCATTAACCCATCTACCTTAGGCCATTGCTATATTTCTTTAAATCAAGTTCTTAGATCGCCTACCAATTTACTACTCAACTTATGAATCCTAAGCCCACTCAGTTGATCACATGTGCCCCACTGCCTTTGGCCCCAAGTTTCACCCACTGCTCTTAGATGCATGCAGGACCCAAACTAATAGGCCCACTTGCATTATCTAATAACCAGGCCCAACACCAGTATGTGTTACATCATTTCACCAAGTTGTACTCAGGCCAGACCCAATTAATTGCACATGAGTTCAAACTCTGATTATATGTTACCAATCATTAACGTGGACCCCATGCTACATTTTGGTTGTAGCATGACCTGAAATTGGACCCCAAGTGTGTCCATTTTGCAGTTTCCATTTTGCGTCCATTAACGTGGACCCCAAGTGCGTCTATCTTTTTCTTCTTCATCATTACACCAAGTTTTTAACTAGTCTTACCAATCTTTTCTAATGTGTATTTTTAATTTTATCTATGGTGGGGTTGCGTCCATTTTGCAGTGAGCACGCTATTTGATCAGCAGCATGATTTTGTTGTAGCATGACCTAAAAATTAATTTATTGATATATTTGAGGGTCTGTTAACTGGGGTAATATTTTGTATAAGATTTTTTCAACATTATGGGGCCCAACACATTTGCTTACTTTATGACCATGCAAAGCCCATCCCTTTGGCCTCTCTCAAAGTCACCTGCACTTTATTTCCTTAAAAATAAAAAGATCTAATTTTTAATTTTGGTAGAAAATATGAATTGACAAAAAAATGTAGAATAAAATATTCAATACTGCTGTTCACCTATTGCCTATTGGTCTTTTATTTCAAAAGATATACACATCTGAACATCTTTAATGCCCTTTCTAAAATCTTGCATGATAACTTGGTGAACCATCCAAGAAAAGAAAAATTAATTATTAGAAATTAATCATCAATCTAACGAAAACAAAGAGAACACAAACGGTGTACATGTTATCTTTAAACAAGCACTTGTTATCCTTAAACAATGAACGCGGTTATCTATAAACAATGGACCCGGTTATCTTTAAACAATATTATTCTAATTTTTTTTACAACAATTTTTCTTCCTTTTCAATGTAGACCTCAATTCATTAATTAGGATCTCAAATTTGTGTATATAATCTTGTTTTAGATAATAGACTAGTTAAAAAAACACTCTTCTACCCCGTGTAAATCTTTACCTAAAACTAATCTCAAAGTCCAAAATAAAAACCTCTATACAGTTGGCATTGATATGACGGACCGGAGAAGAAGAGGTCTAGGAAAAAAATTAGAGAAGGAATGGAAAGAAACAAGTCATACTTGGGTGGCCTTGGTCGACAGGAGTCATGGGCATGACCGCCCACTGGAGAGTGAGAGAGAAGAAAAAGATAGAGAGAGAGATAGAGAGAGAGAGAGACAATTGGAGAAAGAGAAGAAAAAGATAAAGAGAGAGAGACAATTGGAGTGAGAGAGAAGTAAAAGATAGAGAGAGTCAGGTGTCGCCTTTAGATCGGCGAAAAGTCGGACGCTGGTATGCCAACCAAGTCGCCGTCACTGGAAATTATGGCTTATTTTTTTTTAATTCTACTTTTTTGCTTTTTTTTCTCTTTTTGTCTCCACATTTAAAAAGGTTTCTTAACAATCTCGGGTGGTTGGGATTGATTTTTCTTGTTCTTCTTTTTTTTATTAAATTCAAGAGGGTTTCAATTTTCAAAACAATGAGAAGGTGAGATTCTGGGTAGTTGGATTTTGAGTAGATAACCCCACATCGTTTCAGTCTAAAACAGAGAGAATTGTTGGGTTTTTTTTTTGTTTTTTTTGTTTTTTGAGAGAGAGAGAGAGAGAAAAGCTAAAAGGGGTTGTTGAGCACTTTCCGAGGTGACCCAAGGGGTCTGTGGCCCACCATGTCGACGGCTTGTGTTGCATCTGCGATTGAATTTGGCAGTTTGACCATGGGACAGTTATTACTTCAATCATGGGTTAGTGACTTAAAGTGATTTGGATTTCATAGGATAATTTCATAAATGGTTTATTATTATTTTTCCAATCACACATAAAGTTCAAAGATACCCACAGTTGATGTGACTACATGGCGTGGATTTCAAAAGTGGATCCCACCCATGGAGTTCCACCCAGGTTTTGTCTAAAGCCCCAGAGGATCAAAATACCGTGTGAATATATATCGAGGTGCCTGATTTTGACATGACCACGGTTAGGGGTTGTCATCAGGCCAAGCCGGCCCGCGAAAGTGTTATTCAAGCTGGTCAGTAGGCTTTTTTTTTTCGGCAGGCTGGGCTATTTCTGCAAAAGTTTAAGTCCAACCCTGCCCAATAGGTTAGGTGGACCAAGCGGTGGGTGGGCGGGCTTTTGAATTTTTTTATCATTTAATAATATCATTTTAACTTTTCATTTTTTAAAAAAAATGAAAATTTTAACACACACTTTATTGAGTTTGCATCACTAGAGAAATTTGAAAACATTTTACACCAAAAATAAATAAATAAATTGAGTCACAACACTTTGCAATGGTACAAAATCAGAATCAATTGGACGGCAAGTGCAATTGTAAATAAAATTAAACCTTTCAATGGTAAAGGGCAGGTGGGCGGGATGACAGGCCAGGCCAGGCTTTAATCTCTAAGCCCAAGCCCAGCCCAAACACTATTTGAACTGGGCCAGTCTGACGATGATCGGGCTTGGGCAGATTTAAAACTCGCCAGGCCTGGCGGGCTTGAAGCGGGTAACTAGCCCACGTGCAAAATGATGACCCTTAACCACGGTGTAGAATTTGGTCCGCATATCTTAGGCTATTTCATTACAATTGGTGATGCTGGGAATTTCAATGATGTGATAGTTTTTTCTTTGTCATTTTAAATTTTCACTCTTTTTTTTTAGAATTTTGATTCACAATCACCTAAAAAGTCACATTATCTTTTGAAGATTTCAAATTGAGACCCACTTAAATATTTCTAGATGTTACAGAAGATAAAAAAATTTAGGAATTTCATATAGGGGATAGGTTTTGTAGAATTTGAAAATTTGCACAACATGAATTCTTTAAAAGAAATATACATGACGAGCAGGTTATGTGGGACGTGGATCATTTACTCCTGGAAGCATATAAGATTTTAATTTCCCCTATCAAACATCGTAATTTGCAAAGAATTGTACACATGAGTAGTGTTTTAAGCAATGATATTATACCATCCAAGGGTTGGTTATGACAAGCCCAGAGCATATTTTGAAGGTGCTCGTTGTTGTAATCACAAGGTTCATGAAGATTGCATGTCACCAATATAAACAAATAAATGAAATGTAAGTGTTTCTCATACTAGTACGCTGTAACGAGATCCTTTGTGCAATCCATCAATGAAAAACTATATTTCTCCGTTAGAGAATAATTTAAAGAAGGTTGAAAGGGAAAGGATGTGTTCATTTTAAATAAGATTGTATTAGCACAATTCATGCTAAGCAAGGATATGATCCATATGGCTAGGATTTCCACTCCATCTAATTACTTTTGATATTTTTTTAATAAATCATTACATAGTAGTATTGTATGGTATAATGATTAAATTTGTTATTTAAAAACAAAAACAAGAGATCATGGATTAATGATTTGAGTCTCACAACGTATATGTTTTTAGCTTTTGACTAAGGCTTAATGTAAAAGGCAATTAGGAATAGCTGGTCAGATATAATTCGAAGTTTCCACACACCAGGTGTGCGTGCTTGATTGATCGCAATTGACGTTGTCTGCAATGGGTGAAAGTGATGTTTGAAAAGGAGTTTTTTTTTTTTGTTGAATTTTCGATTGAGATTTTTTTTTTATTTGTTTTGTTTTTTATGGCCAAGTTAAGGAGGGTGGAAGGGTAGCTCAGTGTGTCGAGAAGGAAGTTTACTTAAGTGGAAAAGTAGCTCGTACAAGCAGAAAGAAAGGGGGCTGACTAAGTTAAAATAGAGATTGTTCAAAATTCTATTTTTCTCACTTCTTCTTCTTTGAAACTTTTTTTCTTTTGGTCTCTCTCCTTGACAAATTAATCAAAGAGAGAGGATGGAAACTCTACCATGTGCCTGACTACTGAAAATGTGAACCACTAGAATGCATACCCCTCTCTTTTATACAATGAGCATAGGGTAATGACAACCCTTTACCTAGCTCTTTGTCAACCATACCTATAATTGCAAAACAGTAACCCTCATAGGCTGAATCTTAATCATTCCTGTCTCTTCCTCATGCTGGAGCCTACCTAAAATTACACTTCGGCTTCAAAACTCATGCCCAAGCCCAGGCCCAAGACTACCATCTCTCTTGTTGTTTTTCTACATTGGGCTACTAGTTTCGGAGTGATACTATGACTTGGGAATTCGGGAAGGACGTATTAGTGATATGAAGGTGCCAACATCACTCAACCATGAGTGAATTAATACAAAGCATGACTCATTAATTCTTTTTTATTTTAATTATTATTGTTTACTTAGCTACGAGGGCTGGAATCCATAAAAGAAATCCAACCATAGGACAAAAGCCGACTCATACAGAAAGAATGCCTTCTCAAGTGAGAAGGTAACCTGTGTGTAGCTGGGTGAGAAATGAGTTACCCAACCAATTTCTAAACTCCACTTTTATCCTGTACTTTTAACTTCAATTTTCTCCAACTCAAATTCTCTTGAACCACATCCACAAATGCCCAAAATGGTATACTGCTGAGACTACTTCTCTTTTCTTTTCAAACTTAAATCCTCCATTTACTTTGAAAAATAAAAAAAAAAACCAATATTGCTGGCAACATTACTGAATGTAGAATGAGCAACTGAGAGAGAAGCCCATGTAGGCGGTGACGATGATGAACAATTATTATATTTATTAAAGCAATCCCCCCTTTCGCGGAAGGGCAACACGTGGCACGCCCTCTTCGTGAGAAAACGACACGTAGCGCGTCCTCTTCATGAGAATGCTACACATGGCGCAATCTTCAGAGTTTCCTCAAAAATATAGTTTCCTCTTAACAGTTTTAATTAGAGATAGTTTCCTCAACCACTATACTTATCTCTACCAATCCTTCCCCAAAAATCTCTCTTGCCTCTTAAATTCCTGTGTTTTGTACGATATGGGGCTAACTTTCAGATGAAACCGATATTTTGTACAAAGCAGCCAATTTTTCCCACCATGGCTCAAAAGCATTTTGTATTTTAACAGAGTGAAATGGTATGTTAACAAATGCATCCATCGTAAGCACAGGGAATGCAAGTACATGGGTCCATTATGAGATGAAAACAAGTGGCAGGGGAATTGTGATAGGGAACATATGTGATCATATTTCAATGCAGAGATAACAAGTGGACAATCCACGCTATGTGGAAGAATAATTACAACTTGCTCTTGTAGTAATTTTTCAATGTGTTTGGATTTGAAAGGAAAAAGTTGCTTAGGAGAAAATGATTTTTCAAACATAATTTAAACAAGAGATAATTATTAAATAGCTAAAGATCCAGTTTAGAACAAAAAAAAAGCATTAATATTACTAATGGGGTAATGTGATGACACAATATACGTGCCACATATGTAAATAAATAAGTTAATTGTAGGCCCCATTTGGATGAAGTAGGCAATGTATTATGTGGATTAGGTGCAATTATGACCATCAAATTTGTTGGTTCATCTTTTTTGTTCCATCAATCTGTGGAGCCCACTATCAACCAATTTTTTTTCTTTTTTATCCTAAGTCCGATTGGTTTTTGGGGCCCATTGTGAAAGCCCAAACTGTTTTCTTTCAGATCTCACAATTTAGAGGGGGACATTGCCATTTTTTTTCATCCATTAATGGGGTC
Source organism: Sextonia rubra (assembly GCA_037013555.1). Lineage (NCBI taxonomy): Eukaryota > Viridiplantae > Streptophyta > Magnoliopsida > Laurales > Lauraceae > Sextonia > Sextonia rubra. Next base: position 6,062,333 of record JASUAD010000007.1, on the reverse strand, counting down.
ATCATTGATTTCTATGATAGGTGGGCAAACATGGGACCCTCATGTTAAATCAAAGCGGCAAAAATTTGGGATCCACTTATAGATCATAGTCAATTTTATCTTTGTTGTTTTTCATCAATATGTGAGGCCAACTCTTAAAGTTTTTTTTTATTCCAAGTTTGAACATTCTAAAAAATCCTTCTTCCTAAAATCTAATGTTTCCCTAAAATCTCTCTCATTGTCGATTTCAACCTTATCTCCTATCATAAAAATTAATCTCTTCCTCTAAAACCTCTCTCTAATCAAGCCAAAATATCTCTAAACCCACATTTCTATCAAGAATCCTTATCTCATGCTTTTTCTCATCCCAGCAAAAGTTTCACTTTCCTTAACATGGTCTTATTCTTATCCTAATTATACGGGCAAGAAAAGTGCTAGAACTTTATACTGCCGTAGCAATATCCATACATGCAGTCGGCTACAAGATTTTCAAGAAGAAAACACAGTTTGGAGTTGGGCCCTTCAATCACAGCAACATGAGATGAAGCCTCATCTTAAATCAAGCACAACACCATGATATTAAGCGTCATTCGAAATGTATTAAATTGAAATGGGTTAAGTTAAATGAAGCCTCAGTTTCAATTAGACAATGTGAGATGAAGCCTTTACTTTCATTCATACTGCTTGTGGTATTTATAGGATGTTCTGATTTTGTTATATCACATTCATATTGCTTGAGATGAATTTTGTTACTAGTAATGTAAATCTGTTTGGTTTCTTAGGACTTAGATAAAGATCTTTTGATTTTTTTTCCTTTATTTGGGATGGTGTTATTTCAGTTTAGGTAATCACACTATTCTTACATTTTTCTCTGGGGTGATTCCAGATGTTATGTTCATTTGAGCACATTCATGTAAACTACACTGATGAGGTAATATTAATGTAGGTTTTTTTATTTTTGTATATCTATTTGAATTGCTCATACCTTTGTTAAATGGACTAATTCTTTTCCATGGAGGTCTTAAATGGACTAATTCTTTTCCATGGAGGTACATTCCTGAATGACTCATTTATCGAATGATTGTAGGTTTTTATTTGGTGAGTTTTCGGATGTGAAGGAAATGAGTGGGTTTTTATGAATTTATTTATTGAAGTTGAGGATTTGTATTAGCTACAATTATCAATGTGGGCCCATTTATAAAATGTTTCTTATTAAAGTGGGGCCAATGTAGATTTTGTTATTATCAAATTAAAAAAACAAATCCCAAGAATGATATTTAGTAGATTTATTTTTTTTAGAATTATTTTTAATTATATTATCTTAAAAAAATCTTCAATTTTAATATATTTCCTTTTTGAGCCTGGGCTCAACACGGGCCTTTCTTACTCTGATATAACAAAATATAGGAAACATTCTGGAGCCACATGTGTAACACTCCGACCCGAGTTGATCCGGATTAGTGGGTAATTGCGTGAGATTTTAGTGTTAAGAGTGTTTTGATTTTGTATTTCTTTGGCTTTGAGTCATGGAGAGATCGTTTGGGTTGAATTGACTTGGTTTCGGTAGTTTGAGCCCTTTTTCGTAATTTTGGCTTTTAATTGACCTTGTCAGTTTTGCGTCATTCTGACGTCAGCGCGTGTATTTCGTTGAGCTTGTCGATCTTCGTAACTGTCTTGGATCCGAATGATTTCGTTTGCTCTCGTTGGACCGTCATTTAACTCAAACCGACATTTGTGTAAGCCGTTTGGACTTAAGTGCAATTTGGACTCAACTTTAAGTTATAAATATCCCAACCACTCTCTTTCTTTCTCTCGATCGCCTCTGTCTCTCTCTCAGCTCGTCTCTCTCTCTCTCCCTTTCAGCTCTCTTTTTCTCTTTCCTTCTTCGTCTCTGTTGCGTGAGGGAGGAAGAAAGGAGCCAGTTGTGTGTGTTTCCAGTGGACTGAGCCAAAGCAACGAAGTGATTTCCATCTGTGAGGCAAGTATAAGCCCAAGTAGTATGAATACTGATTGATATGGATTTGATTGTTGTGTTTTATTCTTCATTGTGTTTCTCAGTGTTAGACAGCGCTATTGAGCCCATTCTGTTGATATCTTCTTGTTTCCAGTCGTTTTGTTCAGTTTCTGTGTGACTGTACCTGTTACAGGAAAATGACTCCGTGCACTCACGGCTACACCGTGAAATGTGCTACGGCTAAGCCGTAAAATGGCTTACGGCTAAGCCGAGACCCAGCCGTAACCCTAACCGTAGAACAGTACAGACTGACATCTGAAAATAACTGAGAGTTGGCAAAACGCGATTCTTCTACGGCCCAGCCTGATCTAAGCCGTATGTTGTCCTACGGCTAAGCCGTGGACCAGGATACGGCTGAGTCGTAGAGTAAAATACGGTTGAGCCGTAAATCCGGATGGACATTTTGGGGAACCTCGGCTCAGCCGCAGTGCATAGTACGGCTAAGTCGTAAGATGCTCCGGCTAAGCCGTAAGGTCACCTACGGCTACACCGTGAGACCCTGAGAATTGAATGAAAAGGACTAGGTTTAAGCAAAAGACCGTATATGACTTTCATGTTAGAATGTAGCGAACCTGAACATGCCCAATGGAATGTCTGAATGACATGAATGATCTCGAGGGCTGTGAATCATTCATGCTTGTTATCCAGTTGTTTAGCACCTCCCCATGGGTGTTGGTTTAAGGGACTTCGGTGCACACTCCAGACACTGCAACACTAGACAATGATGCATCGGACAACTTAAAGCTACATCAACATGCACGGTTAGAAACACTGGATAATTAGTGTAGGATTGGCTTGTAATTGACCTTGATTCGTATAAGTACTTGACTTGTTGATTTGTATAGCATATTGATTTCGGTTATGCCCTCTTATGTGTTCTACGCTGGACCTATCGATTCTGTGGGAAATGCAGCAACCCCAGAGCGAAGCCCGGGCAGAACCATTCTATTCTTGTGTTTTACTGTTGCTCCACTGGAGTACTTGCATCAGTGCTTAATTGTTACTAGTACTTGAGATTGTTCTTGGTAACTGCTTATCCGCGCTTGGTATTGTTATTCGTCTTCAGCACTTTCCGTTATTGCTTAATTGCATTCAGTATCAATATCAGTATCAGTTTATGTGATGCACTTCCTATTGTTTGTTTAGCGTGATATGTGAGATATGTATGTGATATGACTGATTGATTGAGGTGCATCATCCGATTTGATTGTGATTGTTATATGGCACTACTGAGCCTCGGCCTTAGGACACCCGACGGGGTTAACTTTGGTTTAGTTTATGTGTTCGCCTCTGCAGAGTGTTCTGTCCTGGGACTCCGGACCCCGGGAACTAGAGACCCATGCGTACCCTGGCCCGGTCGCTGGTGTTCTCATTCTGACTGCTCTCGAAAGGGAGAAAATGGCCAATGTAGTAGCCACTTTGACTGTTATCTGTTTATGATTCTTATAACATGCTTATTCATTTGCATAATTGCTTAGTATACGAACATGCCTTCTATGGATCTTGCACTGTGACTATTACTCATGATTAGACACAATTCGTGTTATCTTCTTGTGGCTTATATTTTGCTAAGTCGTTGTACTTATTAGTTGTCTTTGGGTGTTGCAGGCTTAGATCCCTCTCCCGATCCTGCGTCGGTCGACCCGACTCCAGGAGAGGCTCACGAGGCCCCCTCCGGCCTAGAGGAGTGGACTTAATCCATCCTCCAGAGTACGGTTTGCATCATTTTGTTCTCCCCATTCATTTGAGTCCGAGTCTATTGAGGGGATTTTCTGTACTTGTAATGTGGGCTTAAGTAATATCTGTATTTTGATTTTTGATTGTTGTAAGCCCGCTATATTGTCATACGTTATTGTAATTGTTCTTGTCAGCAGTTAATGTTTTTGTAATCTCCTATGTCATTTTGGGTATGTTGTGGTATGTCTTGATATGTACAGCTTTCGCGTACAGTTGTTTGCACGTGTGAATGATCCCTTGTGTGTGTATGCTTGGACGGGGTCTAGGTGTGCATGCACGGGAGTACGTGTGTCATTGGTTAGACTTCTTCTAACCCCCGGTCCCTGCGCTCGGGTTGTGACAACATGTAAACTCATGATAACAAGCAGTTTCAAACTCATTATATTTTATACATTATAATAATACCCCTTTTGTCAAGGAGCGCAGGAGAGCAACATATGGGGCTCGCTTTGCATGACAAGTGGCTTCTCTTTCTTTTAATTTAGTTTTGAATTAGAGATGACTCTTTCAATTAAGCCCTCTCTCAACTTATCCCTAAAGTATAGGGATCTGTACGGTAGCCATCAAGCTATCCTCTCTCAAACATGCCTTCATTACCTAAGACTTTAAATTTTGGAAGTCCTAACCAGATGATGAATATAGAGTCTGGATCCTTTGGTGATGCATATGAGACCCAATTTTAATATGGCCCATGTTAGGCACGGGTCCTAAAGCGCTAAGCTTAACTAATTTTAATATGGTGGACCTCACATGTGATGACCATCTTCCATGAGTATCCACTCCAAGTAACATTTTTTTTCCTTTGAGCAATGGCTAATGAACATTAACATTTAAAATTGGACAGATAAGATTGTCATTACCTAAACATCACTAATTTAATTCAGTGGATCAAACCCAAATTCAAATATTATAAGGTACCATTTTTTCCTTTATTTAAATATTAATAATTTTTAATAAAGCTTATAAACTTATTTTTGCATGGCTCGCGTTGGGCGCGGGCCCTGAAGCGCTAGTTTATATATATTATGACAATACCTCCTTTCGCGGGAGAACGACACGTGTCGCTTCTTTTTTACGAGGATACAACATGTGGCACACTCTCATTAAAGTCTTCAGATTCTCTTCTCTTTGAAATCTATAAATACAATCTATTCCCAATAAATAAGGATCTACAAATATCTCTTTTCACCGGAGGGCAACATATAGCGCAACCTTCTTTGTAAGAGGGCGACATGTGGTGCAATCTCAATAAAGTCCTCAAACCTAGAATATTTTTTATCTCTCCTAAAATCTCTCCATTCCATCATCCTCCAATAAATACTTAGACTCTATATGTTGCACAGTGTGAGGCTGATACATGTAACAGTTCTCCAAGAGTGGCGTAAAAACATATAACTCAATACTCTACAGTTTATAAATAGTTAGATTCCATAAGTTGGACAGTGTGACGCTGATGCATGTAACAGTTCTTTGATTAATTAGTTGTGATGTATCAGTATGTCCGGCAACTTTAGGCAGGATCCTGCTGCTTCCCATAAATAGTAGTCCACTGACTAGTCCGCACACACAAATGGAATTTAAAAGGAAAGCAGAAATTAGAACAAGAACAACACTACGTTGGCCATGAATTCTCAATCTTAATTCATTGGTAGCTTCACTCCTGGTTGCAGGTACAGCTACAGTAACTTCAAATATCATTAGCCTTTACTCCTGAATTTAAAACATTCGAAAATGAATAGAAGATTACTATGGAGGCATTTCAAAGAGAGTGTTCAAAGTAATAACTCATCTGTAAAGCTGGCCCACCAATCAACGTCACACGGATTTGCACCTACAAGATGATCTTTGCTGTGATAGATTTCAAGAATCTTTGAAGAACTAATTCTGGTCAACAGTCATTGGTGCCAATCTTGTAGGTGTAGACCCGTGTGAGGTTGATTGGTGGGCTGGGCAGATTATATTTACATACCCAAATCTAATTTAGCAATATAAATTGATTGATAATCGGTTCTATTAACTTATTTTTCTTTCTTATATATAGATAGAAAAGGAACAAAATACAATTAAATTAAAAATTACTGATTTAATCTGAATGTTAAATTGATCATCTATAATAAAAGTGATTTAAATGTGACTCACTTAAGACTTTAAATTTGAAAAATTAGTTTAGACAAAAATTCTAAAATAACAAGACCGTGCTGTATTATTTTGACAGATCTGGACTCTCTTCCGCTAGTGTGCATAGGTTGAAGACAGCATTTCCGCACCCCCAAGACATCTCACAGTCACACGTCTTGTGCCCAAAACAGTATCATAGGGCCCATGGACTCTAATATTTTGTTTAAGTATTTTGGGCGTCTAAAATTGTCACCTTCCCAAGCATTTGGTACGGACTCCACTGTCCTCTCTTCACATCTAGAACTATGGCACTGAAGGTCTCCGCAAATTTATCCAAACAAAATGACAGGAGCCGGACCGAGAGCAAAAGCAACAGAGCCCCTCCTTCTAACCTCCACAACCAAAGTAGACAACAAAATCCCCAAAGACACTTTCCACTTCGCCTACATCATCTTCTTTATCTTGGGTGTGGGCTTCCTGATCCTATGGAACACCTTTCATCACAGCCATTGATTGCTTCACCTATCTCTACCCAGACGCCAGCATCGAAGGCGTCTTTGTTAAACTCCAATAAGTTTTCGCACCCTAAGATTTCAATACCTGTCATGCAAATCCTCTTAAAACATAATCTATAATCTCATACCCTAAAATCACTCTCCTTAAAGCTACCCTAAAAATCTGGTAACAAAATCTCATTATTTTATAAACATAATCTATAATCTCATACAATAAAATCACTCTTCTTAAAACTATCCTAAAAATCTCATAACAAAATCTCATTGATTTTATATTGGGCGTCTGTAGTTATAAAATATCTCTCCTTAAAGCTATCATAAAAATCAAATAACATAATCTCATTTTATTTATGAGGCATTGCTCTGCTCGAAATCAAATGCACAAATAATGGAAGGCATTCAATTCCCATTTATGTATTATCATGTTCCTTGATAAATGACTATAATCATCATGATCACATGTCAATTACGTATAGTACACGTTTAAAATGATTCAATAAAATGCACAAACATGCATATTGACGCATGGACCACTCCTTGCAAGTTTTTCTACATTGCTTTTATTAGTTGATTGACTATGGATATATATATATATTTGTTTATGTCTTGCTTTTATTAGTTGATTGACTATGGATATATATATATATATTTGTTTATGTCATGTGTTTATGGGATTTACTGCTTTTATTTTGAATTTACTTTATTATTATTATTAAATTTACAAAGCTCTTTTAATTTTCCTGATGATAATTTTTATGGATTGTGGTTTATTTCTTTTTCTTTTTTATTAAAATTTTTGTTTTTAGGATTATGTTCTCATTGGATTTTTTCTAACTTCTCTTATTGCTGATTGTTTATAATTTTTCATTTCTTTTTTTTTTTAAATTTATTTGTGTTTTATGCATTTTGTTGCTTTTTTATGAAGTCATTTTATTCAATTCTCATGTTTCTATCTCCCTGATGCCATGTTCAATGGGAAGTATAAAGCTTTTTACAAAAGTCCACAGGTGAGTATAGGTGGATATGTGAATGAAAATCTCTCTCTATTCTATGAGTAACTCGCCTCTCTTAATGGCGGATATCTTTTGATTTTCAGTGGCTGTCATTCTTTTTCATTTTTTTGTAAATTTCGCTTCACATTTTTGATTATTTTTTTTATATGCTTGGATATTTGTAGGTATAGTAGATTATTTGGAAGTGATCACCGTTGTATATTGGATCTAAACCGCTTTTAGGTTAGTACTCCATACTCCTCATCTAAACCTAAATGACTTATTATTGTCCATTATCTACTACATAGTCGCGATGCAAGTCTTCTTCATATGATTTTTTTCTATTCAACTCCTAATCAATATTTTTCATCGTGAAAGGGTTAGTTGACTTACTGATTCTTTATAATATTGGGTTTTCATTTAAGTGTGGGTAGAAGGCATGCTTGGGTATGATCTCACTGTTCTTCAAAAACCTTTTTTTTTGGCCTTGAAATTCTCCAATTCTTTTCTTTTTTCCAATTTATATCCATGCAACTTAGCTTTTAAATTTATTTTAAGATGGTTTTTCATGACATGTGGCTATATTGAAAACATATATAGAAGTGGAAATATTAAAAAAAAATTATGATACAATAATTTGGTTTAATGAAATGATGTTTTTTTTAAAGATATGCTTGGATACTTGAAGGTATGACAGAGTATTTGGAAGTAATCACCGCTATATTTAGGAAGTGAAGTGGTTTTAGGTTAGTACTCCATGCTTACCATTTAAACCTAAATGACTTATTATTGTCCCTCATCTATTGAATAGGTGTGATGCAAGTCTTCAAATTAATCTTTTATATTCAATTCCTAATCAATTTTTTTCATAGTGAGAGGATTGGTTAACCTGATGATTCTTTGTATATTGGATTATTTCATCTAATTTTTTTACCATATAATATTTTTTTCTTGAGTTCAATTTACATATTAAAGGAAAAATGATCTTGCTTATTTTATTAATATTATAATGAAACTCTGTGGCCACATTATTTTTCTTTTTTATTTATTTTACTAATACGATATTTAGTTTTTTAATAGTGCACTAAAATATTTAAAATTATGTTTGTCTAATGAATTTTATGTTAATATTAATTTACAATTCATTTAAACATTTATAAATATTTTATTTACAAATAATATAATTATTAACTAAGGCCCATGTTGGGCGTGGGCCTTGAAGTTCTAGTTATATATATTATAACAATACCCCCTTTCCTGGGAGGGCGACAAGTGGTACAATTCTCTTATAGGAAAGCGACACGTGGCGCAATCTAAAGATTCCATCCATATTAGCTAAACTCTATCCTTACCAAATCTCTAAAGTCTCTCAATTTTCCTCAAATATCTCCTTGGTTTTTTATAAAATCTCTCTCTCCCTAATTTGGCTTTAATCTATATTTGCCTACGCTGATCCATGTCAAGGTATATTGATGATTGGATCTAGATATTACCAAATCTTGATGTGGACATAGCATTAGGGGGCCTCACTTGAACATCATCATAATTATCATCATGGATCAAATATGTTCTAAAAATATATAATCCAATCCCCAGAGTAATTGTTTTAGAATAATTAAGTTTTATTTGTGAAAAGTGGAATTGTATGTTAATATGGTAATTGGGGCCATAAAGTGATTTCATAATAAGATAAGTTGGGCCACAGAATGATATCGTCATTATTATAAATATTTTCCAATAAATTAAATTAACAAGCTCACAAAATCATACAAGATTATTGGATATCATTCCATATCAAAACATTGTCCAAGAGTCACCAAACTTTTAGGGATGGCTTAATTTACGATGAGTGGGCCTGATGGTAAAAAGGTTTGTTGTAAAATGATGACTTGAAAAATATTAAATATTCTGATTCCCGGGCAGTAAGCACTGTTAAACTAATTAGAGTATGGATTGGTAATACTAATGAAGTTAGAATTTGCATAAATTGGTCATAATAGAAAATGGGCTGCAAAAAATTCATAGTGGGCACAAACATAACAACTCAAGCCTAAAACCTAGCCCACATAACATAGCAATTTTGGTTTATAAAACTAGCCCATATTCTATTACTGCATGTTGCCACTAAAGGATGCAAGTGGATATCCAATATATTAGATCATCTAGAGCTTCCAACCCCTAAAAACTATGTTAGAAACCCAAAAATAGGTTTCAATTGACAAATTGGGTTTAAGGTTCCAATAGATATAAGAGTTTAGTTTTGGATCCATATAAGTTCATACCCATGGACCTGAGACACGGCAGACAAATCTTTTATGTCCAAACTGTAACTCAAAATGAATTTTAATTGGATATTTTTATGTTTAATAAAAAAAATAATAGATTTGGTGCATTATTAGAAGTTGAATTTTATCCTTATTTTAAGAAAAAAAAGTTAAAACCGATTTTGGAACTGAATAGTGATCCTTCAATCAAAACATGTCCTAGAACTAGATTCAAATCCTCTTATTAAAATCGGATATGTCAGTGCAGGTCAAGATCCTAAGGTCTAATACAGAGGAGCTTTTCATGTGTAAGTTATCCAATACAGAGGAGCTTTCATGTGTAAGTTATCTTAAATAATTTTTAGGAAGTTGGGCCCACTACAATATCCCTTTTAGTGAGAGAGCGACATGTGGCGCTTCTTCTTTATGGGAGAGCAACACATGGCACACTCTAATTCAAGTCCTAAGATTTTCTCCCATTTTTCTCCCATGAAATCTCTCTCTTTACTATTTAATCTCCTACAAATCAGCATAACGCTTATCCTTATCATTATCTCTCTCTTTCTAAAATCAATTTAAATCTTTCTTATTTAAATCTTTCTTATTTAAAGAATAAGATACCTTAAAATTTTCAATGCTATCCCTTGCATGCAATCTCATCATAATCTGCTATTGATATCCATATCATGTTTAATCTTAAAGAATGCCATATGGTCAAAAGGAGGGGTTCTCATACATCTCAAATGAATTTTCATACTACTCATCATATTAATTTGGCAAATTACCTTTATCGCATTTCACATGCCATTAAATCCCACTATTCAAGTGGCAATTTGTGGGTCCACATGGTTTCCCATTAAAATCGCAATAGAGTCTAAATTGGTCATGGGTGTTTATGGGGCTGGGCTAGAATTGGCCGGGTCTAGCCAAATAATGTTTAGGCCTATCCTACATTTTGAACAATAGGCCCGAGCCTGGAAAAAGTCTAACTTAGGCCGTAAGTACCTATTCTGAGCCCAGCCCACTTAGAATAGTTTAAACTTGAGCTATACTATATTATATTTAAAAAATGAAAATATTTGTTGGTTTGGATGTTTGCTTCTATGTGAGAGATTTCTTAGTGTCTCTCACTTGGACCTGATCGGGCTTGGGCTTTCTACTACTAAATCTCAGCCCAATTCAAAGTTTATATTTAGGTCTCGCTCGAGAAAGTTAATGCTCAAGCCCAAAAATTGCTAGATCTTTCCTAAATTAATCACTTAGAATGACACTACCAGGAGGTAAGATTTCTAAAATCTCTTTCATTCTAAATCATATCCCTTAAAACTCGGAACAACTAATAATTTGGATTAGCCCTAGCATAATAATTTTAAATTTGGATTAATACTCTCATTTAATTTTAAATTTTACATCAACTAATCAATCTTTATCTTTTATCTTAAAATCTTTCAATTTATACACAACATCTCTTGTAGTTAGATTGATAGAACATTTAGAAAGTGGACAATCATATTCATTTTTATTTTGACTCTACTCGTCATGAATGGGTGGGTGTTGAAATTCAATTTTTCCATATAATAATGGGAGGAGAAAAAAAAACAAAAAATAGAGAACGACTAGTTTATCGGCTTATAGGTTTGACATGAGAATATGAAGTATGGTATATAAATGGGGAAACCATCAAACAACTCACTACTAAGAGTAAGTGAGTTCTGCTCTCTTTAAACACCAAAAGTTCTAATGGTTTATATATATGTATATTTGTTTTAATGTAAAGATAGTTATGCTATTTTTTCCTATTAGTTATTTAATTTCGATCTTTTCTCTTTATATCTCTCGAGGCCATGATCATTACATTTTTTATAGGTATTAATTTTAATATGCTAATACATGTTAACTAAGTGTGTCTTTCATGTTAGAATGTCTATGGTAATGCAAATGGTATTTTATGTTTAATGTAGGACTAATACAATTTTTTTTCTACTGATGTAGAGATTGAAAGTGTATCCCATAATATAATGTCTACCACTTAATTAGAGATCATCTTAAGTTTTGTTACATTTAGTCAAAATTTCTCTTTCTATTTTTATTTCTTTTTCTTTCTTTGAGTTATATGCAAATGAACAAGTGAGAAGCCTAAATTTTGTGATAATCTTGATTACCGGCTTATTTTCACCTAATTCAAAATTTTTATAGTGATAGGATTAGTTGAACTAATGATTCTTTGCATAGTGGAGTATTCCATCTTATTTATATTACCATATAATATTTTTTTTTCTCTTGACTTGATTTTACAGACTAAAGGAAAATTGATTTTTTATTAATATTCTAATGAAATTCCACAAGTACATTATTTTCATTTTTATTTAGTTTTATTGATATGATATTTACTTTTTAAGAGTGCACTAAAATATTTAAGATTATGTTTGTAAAATGAATTTAATGTTAATATTAAATTAAAAATCATTTAAATATTTATAAATATTCTTATTTCGCGCGCTAAAGCAATAGTAAGATCCTTTTTTCCATATGAACTAAGGCTTTGGAGAGTGCTCAATTGCAAAATGCCATCCTGAACAGGCTAGAACGCGGCGCTTCTTCTTTATAGGCATGCGACACGTGACACACTTTAATTAAAGTCCTAAGATTCTTTCCTATTTTTCTCTCCTGAAATCTCTCTCTTTACTATTTAATTTACCTAAAATCTCTCTCTTACCCCCCTAAATTCTACCCCTCCCTTAACATCTCTCTCCACCCTTAATAAGATCCTAAACCTAATTCAACACTCATATAAATGGGGTATGGTTCCATGGGGGGCCGAAGAGCTCGAGTGCAGATGCATAATATATTATCTGCTCATAGAAGAAAATAGCACATAGATAAAATGTTACATTGAAATATTGAATTGTAAAACATCATGGTCAAATTTCTAAATGGAACCCTTTCTAAAGATGGCCCATAGTGTTGTTATGATGAAACCCACAGTTGATGCGGAATCTTCTCTAATTAATACCATCTAAAATTATACGATATATATATCTTTTCTTTTTCTTTTCTTTTTTTTTCCCATGCACTGCATTGTTTCTAGAGTTCACAATATGTAGGACGATACAATTAGCATGGTGGTGGGGCCGGCTTACTCATGTGTGAAATATTTTTTGTATGACTAAAGTGGCATACCAACAGGTTGCAATGTAAACCACCATAAGTAAACAATGATCGAGGGCTTCGAATCCAACAGAAGTTGAAAGAGAAGCTACTATGAGATGCAAAAATCCATAGGCCCAAACAGGACCCCACATATATGCATAGAAATAATGATTGAAGTACATCTTTTCTTTACCACTTTTTTCATTTTCTTAAAATATCAAGGACCCCAAACAATGATCCAAACTATTTAGAGTATTAATAAGGTTAAGTACATCATCTGATTGAAATTTCAACCGCTGATCTATTTTGGATTTTGAGATATTTGCGAAAACAAAGCATAAAATAGGTCTACTTTGTCCAATTGTGTGGGCCCCATAATCTTGATCTGGACTATTAATCTTCTTCGGAAGTTTGAAAACGGCTAATGGTTTAACCCCTGATTTGATCTAGATCTAGAAAAAAAATGATGAAAGTTATGTCATCACCCTTATAAAAGTGATAGGAGCATTGGATAAACGGAATGACATGACCAACCATTCGTACAATCTATCTTTAGTCCTGAATGTTGTCTTCCATTCATCGCTTGGCCAAATACGCATCTGATGATATCTGCTCTCGAGATCAATCTTGGACAGGATTGATGATCCAGCTATCATATTTAACGTGTTGTCTATCTGAGATATCGGAAATCGATACTTAATGATGATCTTGTTTATTGCTCAGCTGTCAAAACACAATCGCCAAGAACCATCTTTCTTGGATGTTAGGAGGGTGAGAACTGCACACAGACTCATGTTTTCATGAATGTGGCCCATCTAAATGATTTCTTCAGCTTGCCTTCTCAATTCTTCATGTTCAATGGGGCTCATACTGTTTGTAAGTAAATTATGAAGAGGGGAACTAGGGACTAAATTAATAACATGTTGAATGTCCTGCATTGGTGACAGTTCTTTTGGAAGTTCTATTAGAGTCAAGTCTTTAAAATCATGGAGCAAAGACTTGATTTCTGCATGTAGTGAAACTTCCTTCCCAATATCTGATTCTTTGAAGTCTTTTGTAACAAAAGCATACATAACTCCTTGCTCCTTGCTTTCTTCTTGAAATTTTTGCATAGAAAGAATGTGAGACTCTGACCTTGATGTTTTTGGTTATGGCGGATTGAGAATTGGCTTAAGAGGTAATAGAGTTACGTGACAACCTTTGAACTTAAAAGTGTGAGTATTAGCCACGCCATCACTTTGAACCTTGTTATCAAAGAACCAAGGTCTTCCCAATAGAATATAACATTCATGGGAATGATATTACACCAAATTAAGTCTTCAAAACTACCAAGTTTGAATGTCACGAAACATCGTTTGTTCACAGGGATTGCTGCTTGATTCACCTAAGCAACCCTGTAGGGTTTTGGGTGTTTTTCCGTCAAAAGCTTGAGTTGGTCAATTACTTCTTATGATACGACATTTATTGCACTTCCCCCATCAATAATGAGATCACATAATCTATCACAACACTTTACCTTGGAATGAAATATGTTGGTTCGCCTCTAATCTGCAGCCTCTTCTTCAATAGCAGTGAGGAGTCGATGAATGAATAATGTTCTTCCTTCATTTTTAGCTTGATAGAAGGAATGATCTTCTTGGCCAACCTAAGGTATTTGCTCCTCAAAAGGAGTTTCAACCTCACACTCTTCATCGACATGTTCTAATTCATAGGCATCTTCATCATGGTTGAAAAAGTGAAGGTTCTTTACACTCATACATTTAGAAGCATAGTGCCCTTTGCCTTTACATCGAAAACATTCAACATCCTTCCGTTGTCGTGAAGAATTAAAAACATTTTTCCCTTTATTGTCATGTGGCTGCGGCCTTAATTGATTTAGAAAGGGGGCTTGGCGGTTGAAATTCTAAATAGGAGCTTGTCAAGTGGGACTCTGTGAAGGAATAGCCCATTGATAAGTTGTGTCAGGGACTCTTCTTTAAGGGGGTACCCCGAAACGCCTTGAATATGGGTACCTTTGTTATTCTTCAATGCGACATTCCATGCGGAAAGCCTTTTCCACACTTTGAAAATTAAGTGTGGCTAGTTCTTTATAAATGTCTGGACGCAATCCTTGCTTATATTTGGAGATAGCTTGGTGATCTGTCTCTGATAGCTTGCATCTCACCAAGAGATCATGGAACCTCTCAGTGTAATCCTCCACACTCATGTTTCCCTGTTTGCAATTGACTAAGTGATCGAAGAGGGAATCAAGATAATCATTTGGCGAATACTTATCTCCCAGTGTAGCTTTCATTTCTAGCCATGTCTAAATATGAGGTCTTCTTAGGTATGCATTTTTGGCATCAATACTCTTCCACCATATTTGAGTTGCACCCTCCATCTTCATTTTTACAAATGGAACACGCTTGCACTCTTCCATATGGTACTAATCAAAATAGTCTTCAAGGACTATGATCCAGTCGATGAACTTTTTCATGTCCATTCATCCCATAAAATCTGGTTAGTCCACATGCATTTCTTTGTGATATCACTTTGTCGGTTGTGATATTCTCCTGGACCCGTTTCTTCAAGTATGCACTGCATAAATTGACAACAAGTCTCTTGTGGTACATCAATGATGGAATGTTCCATATGAGGTTTAAGTTCTACATGCATGAAGGTCACCGTTATTATTATTTGAAGATCCTAGGTTGCCATTGTTCCACGTGTCTTGTGGAGTTGGGTTCAATATTGCATCATTAAGATGCATTTCAACCCTGTCCATTCTGTCCATGAGCTCTGTGCTATAAATATCATGTTGTTGTTTTGTGAGCCTACCCGTGTAGGATGCTCCACTATGGGTAGGCATGTTGCTAGGATAGCTGCAAATTTCAACCGCACCCCCCCCCCCCCTTTTTTTTTTGAGTTGGGCTTAACCTAACACAAATTCCAGCCCGCAAAGATGTTGAGTGTCTCACTTTTAAGTGGGACACGTGTGGGGTCTCAGGTGTGATGCAATGAAAGAAGAAAAGGGGGTTTTTTCCCCTTTTCATTGCTATTGAATGAGAGGAGATGAGATGGGAGGGAGGGTGGTCTTCTAGAGAGACCCTTTTTGCTTCAAACAGTCTTCAACACAGAGTAGATGGACCAAGAGGTGCTACTGGTGATTGAGGAGGCTGATGATATGCTTGCAGCGTTGATGTGAAATTAATTCAAGCCTTTAAAACTGCAAGTGTGCAATTGTCCCTTGAGACAATGGCAAGTATAGGTCGAACACATAGGGAGCACTTTTGAAATATCTTTTTAATTAAGATATGATTTTTTCTTAAAAGAAATATGAATAAAAATAAATCAAGATATAAATGAGAAATCAAAATAAAACTACTATGTGAATAAACTGATGACAATGATAATAAAAGTAAATCAGAGCAACAAAGAATCCATTAAATGAATTTAATAATCAATCTATGCAATTTAATTTAATCTTTAGTTTCGAAAATAACTCAAATAAAAAACAACTCAATGTTTATGATCCAGAGGACTTTTCTTTTTAAAAATCAACTTTTAGCAAAAAGAACCCAAGATCTCTATCACCTCATTAAAGCAAAAATTATTTTAAGCGTCATTCATCAAATTAAGAATAAAATATCTAGGCATATAAGCCTAAGCATTTTTTTATCAAAATAAGAATAAATGAATAGAAAATAAGAATAGGGCAGTGGAGCATAGGCCAGTGTAGGGTGGTGGAGCATGGGCTAGTGCAACCCATAGAGCATAGGGCAGTGGAGCATAGACCAGTGTAGTTGAAAGACGACTGTGGGGTTTCCCTACATTATTGAGCCTTGTTGGGATTGGACCTTCGTGTATAGAACTTAATTTGGGGCCTATTATTCTAGGCTACATTAGTACTTTGGTGCTCATTTTATGAACTTCTAAGGAAAAAAGGGCATAAGGAGGCAGAAGTAGGGGTACGGCGAGTGAACCTAGAAAAATTCAATTCTAAAATAAGAATATATGCACCCAAGAATGCCTTTCATATGGAGATTTATAAGCTAAAAAGCGGATGGTTGCAAAGCTTATATATACTCATTATTTTTTAAGACCATCCATTTACTTTCTTTGAAAGTTTTCCATATCGAATTGTCTGCATTATCAGTCAATGGTTTTTTTTAGAAATTTTGGCACATATAAAGTGGGTGTGCAAGGTGATCAGCTCAACTCTTTTAGTCACTTATAATTGACTTGATAGGTGTGTTTAACACTAAGGTCCACCTCTTTGTGACATTGAATTTTTGTGTTTTACAATTTGACGTGTTGTCAATGCTTGATTACCGAGGTTCTACGGGAGAACAAGGGAATGATAGATAAATCTATTAGGGAAATAAAGCGGGAAGGACAGTCTTATTGCAAGAGAAGAAACCATTGACATAAATGAAACTGTAAAGCAAGGGCAGATGGTATTCTTCCTTCATTTTGTTCATTGAATTCCTTCTATTGCTGCATCTAATCCAGTGAATTTATTATCATGTAAAAATTACAATAGTTGCTTTGACCAGATTATTTTATATATTTTTCAATTTTACATCAATGCACAATTGTGTTAAGAATTTATTGTCTTGTAGAATTTAAGGGGAATGTTTTGAAAATCATACTGAAATGGAATGACATTCCAGGAAATATATTGTTAGGCCTGTAGTTTGTATAAGCATTGTAGAATTTAGATGTCGTTTGCCTTTACTAAGGTTGTGGGTTCAAGCCAATTCACCTTTCTAAAAAAGAAAGAGCAAATCTTTTACCAACTTTCAGTTTTGATGTTGATAAATTTTTATTCCTTTGAAACAGTGATGTTGATTGTAATTGAAGGACCTGGTTTTATGTATAAAAGAAAAGTTTGCCAATGACCTCAATTGGTCGGATGGGTGATTCTACTGCATACATGTATCAATGTAGACAACCATATCGTTATATGCCTTCTAATTTATTTTTCATACACCTTATCCATTCTCTGTAAGAACCTCATGTTTGGACTGCAAGCATAGATGAAAATATCAGCTGATAACAATACGTATCGGCTGAAACATATTGGTATTGGCCGATATCAAACTTATATTTTGTTGAAAATCGGTATCAGTACCGCCCAGACAAAATATCCCCAAAATATCCGGATATAACGGACAATATTTCAAAATATCAGCCGAATTGATATATCGCAGATATTTTGCAGATATTTTCCGATATATAGGCCGATATTTTGAAAATATCGGCCATGTATATTTAACAGTGTTTATTTATTTAGAATTTTTAATAATTTAATATTAAAATATGATATTTTGAGGATTTTACCACAAATTTATTTTTTTAAGTAAATATGATTATTGTATACTTCATCTTTGATAACTTCTCATTATTTTTTCATGTAATTAGTTTTATATTCTCAATTTCATTTTCAGACTTTTTAATAATCTACTATTAAAATTAGATTTTTGAGGATTTCATTACTAATTTATTTTTTAAAGTAAGCATAATCATTTTATGCTTCATGTTTGATAATTTTTTTTTCATTGTTCCTTTATGTAATTTGTTTTATATTTTTAAATTCATTTTCGGATTTTCTAATAATTTAATATTAAACTATTATATACTTAGGTTTTCACTATAAATGTCATTTCTTAATTTTTATATAATCATTGTATAGTTCATATATGCTAATTTTTTACAGTTTTTTTTATCATTTATGTGATTATGTCAATATTTTTTGTATTTATGAATTTATTCTTGGATTATTAAACAAGGTATTAGGAAAAAAAATTAATGCATCATTTAAATGTGCCCCTTGAAGCTTTCAAATGCTAAAATGATTTATCTTTGTTTCTATTATATATGTTTTGGAGCTTGGCTTCTAGGCAAAGCCAACTGGCAAAGTATCCTAAAGATAATTCATAAATTATAATTATTATTCTTACAAAAAAAATCACAATTTATAATAAGACAGCGATACTGGATGTCATAACTTAGGGGAGAGATAATTTGATTTATACTTGTTACTAATGAAAAAATATTATTTTCTATCTTTTTTTAATATTTTAGATTTTTTGGATATTTTTTTAAATTTTTTTAGATTAAAAATAAAATTTACACTACGACCACCACGACAAACAGCAAACCATAATTAATACTAATATTATATTAATTTTTGAGATTGACTGATACTGCAGCTAATACCTCAAATTTCATCCATGACTACAAGAGAACTAATTTCCTACTTGCTTAGGTCATAGCTTCTATCAGCTTTTCCAACATCAAATGTTTTCTACTTTTGAGTATAGGAATTCACTTGTTTCAAGAGGACCACTTTTTCTTCCCTACTTTTTGCAATTGAGTTTCATGTACGACTATGGCGGCTAAGTGTCGAAAGACTTAAATGTGTGGGGCCTCATTGGTATATAATATAATTTAAGTTGGACGCAGTGCAACATTCCGCGGCCTTTGCCCTTCCCTTTTTTTTGCCTATTTTTTGTGCTTTGCATTTTACCGTTCATTTATGAAGTATTTTTTTTTACCGTTCGAAAAAAAGAAAAGAAGAAAAAAGCCCCAAGATCGTGGGAATGTGCTGTTACCAAATAGGCCTACCAACTCATCAGAGAAGGAATGCAATATAGGTACAGCCATAAAGATTGACTCTAATCAGATCAAGGAACCTTTGTTACATTACATGTGTTTAGTCAAATGGTAAGCCAATAGTTCAGAGACAAATCACGATACTGGTTGGATGAAGATGCAATTTGGCATGAACGGATTGGATTTATTTAGGTGGGTCGTAGGCCATATTTAAAATAGTGGAAGCTAAAATCTAGTACTAGGATCTAAGAGTATCCTCTTGAGTGATAATTTCATTTGTACCTATGGAGCCCTTCAAGAAATTAGTCAAGTACTATGGGTTTAGATCTTTGAGAAATGATACGTGCACACAATAAAATACACATAAATTTATGTGGTACTATAAAATCGCATGTATGTTTTACTTTTTATTTTTCTCTTTCACACACACCAATACCAATGCATGGAATCAGGGGTGCAAAATAAAATTGAAAAACCATCTAATTGACTGAATTGAACTGAACTAACAGTTAATTAATAATCGTGTCTTACAATTCGATTACTGTTACGGTTATTAAAATAAAAAAACTGTGCTTCACAGTTCTATTTCGATTTTCAGTTTCAACTCATGGTTATTAACCAAAATGGTACGTAACATACAATTCAATTAACTGAACATGATTAATCGAACCATTACACCCCAAATCATATTTCCAGATCAATTTCAATCGTTGATTCCATAAAACAGAACTTTCACAGCTGTTCGATATTTAAACATTTTCTTAGTATGATTAGCTGTAACTGAACCGTCTAATACGGTTAACCATGATTCGGATTTTTAATAATTTTTTAGGGTATAGTTACAGTTACGGATTTTAAAAACTGAAAAATCATATAATATGGTTTGCTAATAGTTTTCCAAAATCCACAGTTAACTGAACTGTTATACCCTTATATGAGATATAAATATATTGGTACCCAATAATAAGTAGGTCCCACCATCAGTACCATTACTTTATGACCCATATGTGAGAAGGCATATGCAAAGTGGACCCCATAAAATGGAGGAACCAATCCATGAATTGGGCACACAAATCATAAAATCTGGCAAAGGGATTTGACCATGCAACAAATAATTTTCAGCTAAGTAACTTATCATAAAGTCCTGTGGCCCTTTACCCAAAAGTAATCATAAAGTGCAAAAAAAAAAAAAAAAAAAAAAACCGCTATACAGTTGGCATTGACATTCGGGATTGGAGAAGAATTGGACTAGGAAAAAATTAGAAAACATATAGAAAGAAACAATCAACCTTGGCTGGTTATGGTGAATATGAGTCACAGGTGGGGCAGCATATGCATGTTATTTATGGGTGCCCCATCGGAGAGAAGAAATAGGTCGGTAAGTATATAGAGACGTGCCATTGTCAAATAGGCCTACCTACTCATCAGAAAAAGAATACAATACAGGTTTGCCATAAAGATTGACTCCAATTAGATCAAAGAACTATTGTTACATTACATGTGTTTAATCAGATCGACAGCTAATAGGTCAGAGACAATTCACGATACTGGTTGGAGGAGGATGCAATCTAGCATGAACGGGTTGGATTTATTTAGGTGGGTCGTAGGCCATATTTAAAATAGTGGAACCTAAAACCTAGTATTAGGATCTAAGAGTATCCGCTTGAGTGACAATTTCATTGGTACCTATGGAGCCCTTCAAGCAATTGGTCAAGTACTATGGGTTTGGATTCTTGAAAAATGATACGTGGACATAATAAGATTTACACAAGCTTATGTGGTACTATAAAATAGCATGTATGCCCTACTTTTTATTTCTATCTTTTACAAACACCAACACCAACGCATGGGATTAGGGGTGTAAAAAAAAAATTGAAACATCATCTAATCGACTGAACTGAATTGAACAAACAGTTAATTAATAATTGTATCTTACAATTCGATTACGGCTACGGTTATTAAAATTGAAAAATTGTACTTCACTGTTCTGTTTCGATTTTCAATTTCAACTCACCGTTATTAACCAAAATGGTATGTAATATACAATTCAATTAACTATACACGGTTAATCGAACCATTACACCCCAAATCATATTTTTAAATCAATTTCAATCGTTGATTCCTTAAAACAGACTTTTCACAGCTGTTTGATATTTAAACATTTTCTTAGTATGATTAATTGTAACTGAACCGCCTAATACGATTAACAGCGATTCGAATTTTTAATAGTTTTTCAGGGTACGATTACGGGTACGAATTTTAAAAACTGAAAATCATGTAATATGGTTCGTTTAATAGTTTTTCAAAATCCATAGTTAACGGAACCATTACACTCCTACATGGGATAAATGCATTTGTACCCAATAACAAGTGGGTCCCACCATCAGTACTATTACTTTATGACCCATATGTGAGAAGGCACATGTAAGATGGACCCCATAAAATGGAGGAACCCAATCCATGAATTGGACACACAAATCATAAAATCTGGCAAAGAAATTTGACCATGCAACAAATAATTTTCAGCTAAGCAACTTATAATAAAGTCCCGCGGCCCATGACCTAAAAGTAATTATAAAGTGCAAATAAAAACCGCTATACAGTTGGCATTGACATTAAGGACTGGAGAAGAATTGGACTAGGAAAAAATCAGAAAAGGCATAGAAAGAAACAATCATCCATGGCTGGCTATGATAAATATGAGTCACAGGTGGGGGAGCATGCATGTTATTTATGGGTGCCCCATTGGAGAGAGAGATTAGTCGGTAAGGAGGTTAGAGAGAGAGAGAAGAGAGGGACAGACGCATTGGACTATATGTATATTCAGCAACCGATTGCGAGAAAACGGATAGTATCCAAGTCCAACAAAATTGATCCAAAAGACCAACTGTGAGATTCTTGCATGGGCCAGCAGACCACATCTAGAAGGATTATCACGTCTACCAGCTTTCCAGCTCGTGCTATTTTTCTCTTCTCGATATATATTCCACCTCTTCCTCAGTTTCTCCTACATAACTTCGTAATCTGCTCTCTCACAATGCCAGAACTTCCTCTGCCCTTCATCTCATCTCTAATGCACAGGATGAAAAACTCCCCAGCCATAGCCTCCTCCTTCATCATCATGATTTTGATTGCAACACCTCTTGAAGCCATAGGGCCATGGAAAGCGGAGAGCTTATATTCTCAGTCTGTCAAAGCTATTGTTCCACCTTCCGCACACAGCCAATGCTGCAATGCACTTACAGCCCTACAGGGGGTGGTCAATGTCCCACCTAGATAAATTCATCGGCAATAATTTATTTTCTTTTATTTTTTTATAAAAATTCACTACTAATATTTTGCCGATGAACTTTAACTTAACATCGGTAAAGGCCATATTTTACCGACGTTTTATATAAAACGTCGGTAATTTCCAAGGTTTCACCTACGATAATATATGCTCGGTGAATAATTGTCAAATCTTAACTATTACCGACAAAATTATAAAAGCGTTGCCAAAAAACGTCGCCAAAAGTGTGATTTTTTGTAGTGTGCTTTAGCTAAGCAGGGGTTTAAGAGGGCTTTTCCTTGGAAGGGTTTTATCATGTCATTCTGTTAAAGGTTTAGGTATAAGTCTCTTATACTTTTATTGTGGTGCCCTCTTTATTTATTTTCCTATTATTTTAGAGAGGGCCTATTTGAACTAAAAAAAGAGCTCTGTATACTCCCCGCTTTTTCTTTAATTGTGAAATTACTCAAATACCCCCTCTCCCCCTTCCTCTTTCTCTCCTTTCCCCCCCCCTCTCTCTCTCTCTCTCTCGTTCCCCACCTCCCCTTCTAGGCGATGATTGCCTGCTTTGATGGAGGGGGACGGTCCCCTCCCTCTTGCTCTTCCTTTCTTTCTCTTCCTTTTGAGGGAGAGGGAGAGGAAGAGAGAAAAACAAAAAGGGGATGAGGAGAGAAAAAAATAAAGGGGAAGGAGAGGAAGAGAAATGAGGAGGGAGGGGAGGGCTAGGAAGAAAAAATAAGAGGGAGAGGGAGAGGGAGGGGAGGGGACCATCCCCTCCGCGTTCGTTTTTTGAGAGGAAAAAGTGGGGAAGGGGAGAGAGAGACATGGAGGAAGAGGAAAGGAAGAAGAGAAGGGGCATTTGGATAATTTTATAATTTTTTTTAAAAAATAAGTGTAATAAACTCTTCATGGAGTTGAAATAAGCTAAAAAAAGTTTTGTTACTGATAAAAATAGAAAGAAAAAAAGATACTAATGGTCCCAGATTTGCCACTGGCACGGATTATGTGGACTGGTTTTCTGCTGGTGGTCCGACACGTCTCTCAAAGGATGAAAGGAGAGATGTGATAAAGGGGTCCATACGTCCGGTCCACAAGTAGGAAAATCGGGGCATCATCACTATAAAAAAATCAAGGTTGTCACTATAAAAAATTCAAGGTTGAAAATCAGGGCATCGTCACCATAAAAAATTCAAGGTTGAAAATCAGGGCATCGTCACCATAAAAAATTCAAGGTTGCATTTTTTATCACTATCCTGTGGACCGGACGTGTGGTCCCCTTTGTCAAGATGCCTGCGAGGACTTTGTGGGTATGCAATAGAGAAATGGTGCCGATCGAGGCCTTTTTTTTTTGGATAGTGATACGGTGACGGTAGCACAGTCACTCATAACGCCTCTGTCAAATTCTAAGACCCGAAGAGCCGTGATGTTATACATTTGAAAGCTGTCTTGTCAGGTATCATTCATCACCCTTCTTTCTTTTGGACTACAAACTAAAAATTTCTTGCCAATCTTTTCTAATGTGTATTTTTTATTTCCTCTGGGGTGGGGTTGCGTCCATTTTGCAGTGAGCACAGTAGCACACTACTTGATTAGCAGCGTGATATTGTGGTAGCATGATTTGAAAATTAATTTGTTGAGAGATTTGAGGGTCTATTAACTGGGGTAGTATTTTGCATAAGATTTTTTCAACATTGTGGGGCCAACACATTTGCTTACTTCATGACCATGCGGCGCCCCTCCCTTTGGCCTTCATCAAAGTCATCCGCGCTTGATTTCCTTAAAAAAAGAAGATCTAAGTTTTAATTTTGGTAAAAAATATGAATTGACAAAAAAAAATAATAAAATTGAATAAAATATCCAATACTGTTGTTCACCTATTGACTATTGGTCTCTTATTTCAAAAGATACACACATCCCAACGTCTTCAGGGCCCTCTTTAAAATAATGCATGATAAGTTGGTGAACCATCCAAGAAAAGAAAAATTAATTATTAGAAATTAATCATCAATCCAACAAAAACAAACAAAACACAAATAGTGTACCTGTTATCTTTCAACAAGCACCTGTTATCTTTAGACAATGAACCTGGTTATCTTTAGACAATGAACCCGTTCTCATTATTTTTATTTCTTTTACAGCAAATTTTCTTCTTTTCAATGGAGAACTCAATTCAATAATTAGAATCTCAAAATTGTGAATACAATTTTGTTTAAGATAATTGGACCGTGTCAAGGCTAGTTAAAAAAACACTCTTCCGCCCGTGTAAATCTTAACCTAAAACTAATCTCAAAGTTCAAAATAAAGACCTCTCTACAGTTGGCATTGATATGACGGACTGGAGAATAAGAGGACTAGGAAAAAAATTAGTGAAGGAATGGAAAGAAACAAGTCATACTTGGGTGGCCTTGGTCGACATGAGTCATAGGTATGAACGCCCACTAGAGAGAGAGAGAGAGAGAGAGAGAGAGAGAGAGACAATTGGAGAGAGAGAGAGAGAGAGAGAAAAGAAAAAGATAGAGAGAGAGTCCTGAATTGAGTTTGAAATGGTGGAATAAATTCAGCAACGTCGTCACTTATATGAATATGACCACAGTTCAGACCAACTTGTCTCGCCCTTTTTTTGCCTCTTCTGATCTTCTATTTGCATATCTAGGCCCAAGATGAGGCAAAAATAAAAAGGGGTTTTTTCGGTATAACTAGCATTAGTCATTGATATCCTCAGTGTCTGAGGAATGTTGACAAGTCTCCCAAACGTTGCCTATACTAGTACTATTTCTAATATCGAAAATTTTTTATTTTACAATATCACATAAAATTGCCTTAAAATACGGAGAAAGAGCAAGACAAATATCACAGAATTTGATTAGAATTTCACATTATTGTAGGAAAATTTTTTGCGAGGAAAAAGTACAGGTACAGAGTATGTCTGGCTTAATTTTCTCAATTTTTATCATAAGCTAGTGTCATCCATAATTAATGGTGGCAACAAGGAAAAAAATCCAAATAAAAAATATCTAGGTCAAAACTACACGTGTCTAGTAACCCTTAAAATCCCAAACAGTCCCAGGTCCCAACTCCCAGCCCTCCCTAGTCCCTAGTGCCGCCTTGCATGACCAAGCCGCCGTCTCCCCTTCTACTACCCATTTTCTCAAGTCTTCTGCATTACCAAATCCAATCACATATATACCTGAGATTTTCAGGTGCTAAGCACGTTGGTGTTAGGCACCGAGTACCTATATATATATATATATATTGGTTGGCCCCATAACCTTAACCCACAGAGTACATCATCCTAAAAAAACAATCCAAAACCAACCAACCTGATATTTTTTCTGACCCTTTTCAAGTCGACAGCCAGTCTACAAATATCACCAATCGTCCTTTCCAAGAGTCTGCCGAGTATACAACTCGTTCTCTCTGAGAGTAGAACGCAAGAGAGAAGGGGAAGAGACAATAAAATAACTACTTTTTAAACGTGGGTCGGCCAAATGTATCTTATATTAACTATAAATAGCCGTGCAGCCCTCTCCTTTCAAGTCCGTAATTCCTCATTTCATCTCAGTAAGACCGAGTTAGGTAGGAGAAAGTAGAATGTCACATTCTTTAACTAAAATGGCACAACTCTCACTCCTTCCTCTCTTGATTACCCTCTCCCATACCTTCATCTCAGGTCCATAAACAAAACCGATCAATCCCTCTCTTTTCTTTTCTCTCAGTCTTCCAATCTCTAACTCTTAATTTCATCTTTGCAGGCGCCTTGTCGGCCTCATTCACGTTAACCGACAATTGCGCATACACCTCTCCTCTCACGATACCACCACTTCCTCTGCCCATTCATCTCATCTCTAATTCACAGGATGCAAAACTACCCAGCCATAGCCTCCTCCTTCATCATCATGATTTTGATTTCAACACCTCTTGAAGCCGTAAGGCCATGGAAAGCGAAGAGCTCATATTCTCAGTCTGTCAATGCTATTGTTCCACCTCCCGGACACAGCCAATGCACTCACAACCCCAAAGGGGGTGATCAATGTCCCATCATACATAGCTCCAATCATAACGTCTCAGAGGACACGCCCCATTTCAGTGCCGGAAAGCCGAGTTCAGCGACCCCCCCTATCACCGCCGGCGAGCAGAGTTCAGCCACGCCCCATATCAGCGAAGGAGAGCCGAGTTCAGCGACGCCCCCTATCAGCGCTGGCGAGAAGAGTTCAGCCACGCCCCATATCAGCTCCAGCGAGCCGAGTTCAGCCACTCCCCATATCAGCACGGGCGAGCCGAGTTCCCCATGAAAAGAGTGTTAGAGGAACAACTATATATATCAAAAGCCTGGGATCGAATGAGCAGTCTGTGTCAAAAGGTAGAGTAGTGATTGAAGGTCATTTAGTTGATACATGTTTGAGGTGGAGAACATTGTAACATGAATTCGATTACTGAATCTTCAATGGATGAAATAAATAAAAGGTCATTTTATCTAAGCCATTTTTATTTTTTTATTTTGAAGTATGATGGAATTAGATACCATCGCATACTCAAAATGAAGCAATGTAATTCTAAAAGCAAGTATGATGGAATAGATGCCATCGGCTAGAGATTGTCAGGTGTTGCCTTTAGATCGGCGAAAAATCGGACGCTGGTATGCCAACCAAGTTGCCGTCACTGGAAATTATGGCTTATTTTTTTTAATTCTATTTTTTTTCCTTTTTTCTCTTTTTTTCTCCACATTTAAAAGGGTTTCTTAACATTCTCGGGTGGCTGGGATTGATTTTTCTTTTTCCTCTTTTTTTTTTGTTAAATTCAAGGGGGTTTCAATTTTAAAGCAAATGAGAAGGTGAGATTCTGGTGGTTGGATTTTGAGTAGATAACCCCACATCGTTTCAGTTTAAAACAGAGAGAAATTTTTTTTTCGTTTTTTTTTAGAGAGAGATAAGCTAATAGGGATTGTTCAGCACTTTCTGAGGTGACCCAATGGGGTCTGTGGGCCACCACATCGACGGCTTGTGTTGCATCTCTGATGGAATTTGGCAGTTTGACCATGGGACAGGTATTACTTCTCATGGGTTAATAACTTAAAAGTGATTTGGATTTCATAGGATAATTTCATAAGTGGTTTATTATTATTTTTTCAATCACACATTAAGTTCGAAGATACCCACATTTGATTTGACTGCATAGTGTGGATTTCAACAGTGGATCCCACCTATGGAGTTCCACCTAGGTTTTCTCTAAGGGGTCATTTGTTAATTTCATATATCATGTGAAAATGTTTTACATAAGTAAATGACTCACATGTGAGTCATTTGCATATGCAATTGACTCACATGTGAAATGCATTTAATCATTTGTCATTTTCACACATCTTCATATGTAAATTAAAAGTAATCAAACGATTTACTGTTTATCATAATATTTTTGCCATTTTTCATGATTTATCACAAATATCTTAAAATATATGTAGAAAAGGACTACATGTCTAAGTCAAAAAAGATATTCTAGAGAGTTTGGACGGTTCAGATCATCAAGATAAGGCCCATAAAATTAAGAATTTTAGATTTTTACTGTTAGATCTTTTTGTAAATATCTCAAACTATATTATAATTCAACGGTTGAAAATTAGTCTCATGGCCGTTTTTAGTCTTCACAAGAGTTTCAACGGTTTTAATTTATATTAGGAGGACCACAGGAGTCAAAAAATGAAGAAAGGCAGATTGGATTCAATCACATGTTTAATCACGTCAAATGGTCTCAACTGTTTTGATCATATCTCAAGTTGTATGATGATCCAATAGCTGAAAATTGATCTCATAGCCGTTTTTAGTCTTCACAAGAGTCTCAACAGTTTTAATTTACATTAGGGGGCTCACAAGAGTCAAAAATAAGAAAGGCAGACTGGGTTCAATCACGGGTTCAATCACATCCAACGGTCTTAACTGTTTTGATCATATCTCAAGTTGTTTGATGATCCAACGGCTGAAAATTGGTGTCTGAGCTGTTTTTGACCTTTAGAAGAGTTTAGACGGTTTATATTGCTATTTTGAAGCCCACAAAATAAAAAATGCAAAAAGGCAGACTGTCATATATGATTACTGTTCACCCGCCTGGTAACAATAACATGTGTAATGTTTTCACACCTATTGAGGTGTGAAAATTCTTCCTTGATTTTCAAGTCATTCTCATATTATTTTTACATCTACTTTACATATCTCATGCGTAAATGAGTGAAGACAAACGTGAAGGTGTGTAACCATTAAACATGTGGTGCATTTACATATGTAAATCACCTAAAACAAACAACCCCTAAGGGGTCATTTGTTTGTGACTATTTACGTATGTAAATGAATCACGTGGGTAACGATTTTGTATAAATTACGTTTGTTTGGTGTGAATTCAATCCACATGTGTAAAACTCATATATAAATGGTGTGAAAAACAACTCACAAAAGGGTCTCCATTTTCACATCTCATCAGATGGTCATCCTTTACACAGAACACTGTCACTGCGTAGAGCTATAGTGCCACGGATGTCAAAATGGGGGTTACTGTATTTTTTAATTTTTTTTCACTATTAGCGGACCCAAAACAATAATCTGAACCGTTAATAATATTGATAAGGCTAAAAACGGTTGCCAGACAAAATTTCAGCCGTTGGATCATCCTAGATTGTGAGATATTTGGCAAAGAATACATACCATTAGATCTATAATCTAGATTTCTGTGGGCCCCCTTTGCAAGATCCAAACCGTTCATTAGCTCTAAAATGGCGAAAACAGCTAGAAAGTCAAGTTTTAGGTCATGAATCCTCATGATCTGTGAGAAAATAGTGATAAACATTTGTGACTGTTGATATCCCTCTTTAAGCCTGACGTGATTTGTGTCTACACTGCCCAGTCCCCTTTTTTTGTTTTTTTAAATTTATTTAGCCTTTTATTTCAAGATCTGAACCTTCTATCTTTTTTAGAATATCAAAATTGCTCTTAAATCAAATTTCAACCGTTAGATCGTCCTATACTGTGAGATATTTGGCAATCAATCCAAACCATAGATCTAAAATCTGGGTTTCTGTGGGGCCGCTTTTAAGGATTTGAACCGTTCATCATCTTTGAAATACTGAGAACAGCTACGTAGTCAAATCTCATATCATAATTCTTCAAAACCTAAGAGAAAATTGCGAAAACCTTCATAATCGTTGATGCACTTTAAATTCACATGTGTAAACTGGTGAAATTGACAATCAATGAAATTTGAATCACATATAAGTCTTTTGCATATGCAATTGATTCACATGTAATTCATTTACTTATGTGAATCATTTTCATACAAAACAAACAACCCCTAAACCTCCTGAGGATCCGAATACCATGTGAATATATATCGAGGTGCCTGATTTTGACATGACCATGGTTAAGGGTTGTCATCAGGTCATCAAGTCAAGCCAGCCCGCGAAAGTATTGCCCAAGCCTGCCTGTCGGCTTTATTTCTTACAGGTTAGGCTATTTTAAAAAAGTTTAAGTCCAAACCTACCCAATGAATTAGGTGGACCAAACGGGTGGGCGGGCTTTTGAATTTTTTTTATCATTTGATAAAATCATTTTAACATTTCATTTCTAAAAAAATGAAAATTTTAACATACACTTTGTTTAGTTTGCTTCACTAGAGAAATTTAAAAAATTATAGACAAAAAATAAATAAATAAATTGAATCACAACACTTTGCAATGGTATAGAATCAGAATCAGTTGGACGGCTAGTACAATGATAAATAAAATTAAACCTTTCAATG
Organism: Sextonia rubra; assembly: GCA_037013555.1. Classification (NCBI taxonomy): domain Eukaryota; kingdom Viridiplantae; phylum Streptophyta; class Magnoliopsida; order Laurales; family Lauraceae; genus Sextonia; species Sextonia rubra. The sequence goes on along the minus strand of JASUAD010000007.1, from coordinate 6,031,920 downwards.
GTAAAGGGCGGGTGGGCGGGCTGGCAGGTCGGGCTGGGCATTAATCTCTAAGCCCAAGCCCAGCCCAAACACTATTTGGATTGGGCTAGTTTGCTGATGACCGGGCTTGGGCTGATTTAAAACTTGCCGGGTCTGGTGGGCTTGAAGCGGGTAATAGGCCCATGTGCAAAATGATGACCCATAACCACGGTGTAGAATTTCATTACAATTGGTGACGCTGGGAATTTCAATGATGTGATAGTTTTTTCTTTGTCATTTTAAATTTTCACTTTTTTTTTATAGAATTTTGATTTACAATCACCTAAAAAGTCACATTATCTTTTGAAGATTTCAAATTGAGACCGGCTTAAATATTTCTAAATGTTACAAACAAGAAAAGAATTTAGGAATTTCATTTAGGGGATATATAGGTTTTGTAGAATTTGCAAATTTACACATCATGAATTCTTTAAAAGAAATATACATGATGAGCAGGTTATGTGGGACTTGGATCATTTACTCCTGGAAGCATATAAGATTTTAATTTCCTATCAAACATCGTAATTTGCCAAGAATTGTACACATGGGTAGTGTTTTAAGCAATGACATTATGCAATACAAGGGTTGGTTATGACGAGCTCAAAGCATATTTTGAAGGTGCTCGTTGCTGTGATTACAAGGTTCATGATGATTGCATGTCACCCATGTAAACAAATAAATGAAAAGTAAGTGTTTCTCATACTAGTACACCTTGTGAGGAGATTCTTTGTGCAATATTCCATCAATGAAAAACACTATATTTCTCTGTTAGAGAATAATTTAAAGAAGGTTGAAAGGGAAAGGATGTGTCAATTTAACTAAGATTGTATTAGCAGCACAATTCATGCTTAGCAAGGATATGATCCATATGGCTAGGATTTTCACTCCATCTAATTACTATTGATATTTTTTTAATAAATTATTACATAGTAATATTGCATGGTATAATGATTTAATTTGTTATTTAAAAACAAAAACAAGAGATCATGGAATAATGATTGAGTCTCACAACTTATATGTTTTATGCTTTTGACTAAGGCTTATATAAAAGGCAATTAGGAATAGCAGGTCAGATAAAATACGAAGTTTCCACACACAAGCATGCATGCTTGATTGATCCCAATTGTCGTTGTCTGTAGTGGGTGAAAGTGATGTTTTAAAAGGAGTTTTTTTTTTTTTGAATTGTCGACTGTGATTTTATTTATTTATTTTATTTTTTATGGCCAAGTTAAGGGGGCTGGTACTCAAGTATAGCTTGGTGTGTCGGGGAGAGAGTCCACCTAAATAGGAAGGTAACCCGAAGGGGAAGAAAGAGGGCTGACTGAGTTAAAATAGAGATTGTTCAAAATTCTATTTTTCTCAATTTTTCTTCTCTGAAACAATTTTTTCTTGTCTCTCTTGTTGACAAATTAATCAAAGAGATAGGATGGACACTCCACCATGTGCCAGACTACTAAAAATGTGAACCACTAGAATGCAGATCCCCCTCTTTTATACAATGAGCACAGGGTAATGACAACCCTTCACCCAGCTCTTTATCAACCATACCTATAATCATGAAACAGTAGTCCTCATAGGCTGAATTTGAATCATTCCTCTCTCTTCCTCAGGCTGAAGCCTGCCCAAAATTACACTTTGGCTTCAAAACTCATGCCCAAGCCCAGGCCCAAGAATACCATTTCTGTTCTTGTTTTTCTACATTGGGCTACTAGTTTTGGAGTGACACTATGACTTCGGAATTTGGAAAGGGCGTGTTAGTGATATGAAGGTGCCAACAACACTCAACCATAAATGTATTAATGCAAAGCATGACTCATTAATTCTTTTATTTTATTTTAATTATTATTGTTTACTTAGCTACGAGAGCGGGAATCCATAAAAAAAATCCAACCATAAGAGAGAAGCCAGCCGTGCAGAAAGAATGCCTTTTCAAGTGAGAAGGTAATAGGCGTGTAGCTGGGTGAGAAATGAGGTACCCAAGCAACTAGAAAGTTTCTAATCTCATTTCTTCCCTAGAGCCTTACTATTTTTTGTATTCCCACATGCACATTGACACCTACATTTAAGCTTCGTCAACTGCATTAAACACTTTTAATTGATAACAGACGCATGAATTTCCAAGACCTTCAAAACTAAATAGATTTCTATTAAGAGGAAAAAAATGAGAGTTTTAAATAACATCTTTATATCAATATAAGTAAATGATCAACCACTTTAAGTAGAAACCATGATTAATAATGTCTAATATAAATATTAGTTATGACTAAACAACCCTTGAATTCCACATATGGTGACATTATTATTATTATTATTTTTATATGTTTTCGTGTTGAAACGGCGCACGGTATATCTTCTTAACGTGGAACTTATTAGTGTCCCATAGTGTCAATTGAGACAATGCTTTCCAATTAAGATCCTCTGAGTAATTGCAGCCTGACATGCATTGCGTGCCGGCTTGTATGGGCTGTCCAAGGGTGATGTGGTGGATGTAGAGTGTTGTCCAAGGGTAATGTGGCCGTTCGAGAGTGGTTACTCATGGTCACACTCGTGGGCCCCACTGTAGAGCCTCACAAATTTCTTCTGAGTTTTGGCAACAGAGGACGGGTTCAAGAGTTTTACAAGTAATAAGGTCTATTTCATATGTAGCCCTTCTTTCAGCTTTGGAACATTTTCCAAAAGGCCCATTTCACTTTACACGCACTTGCATGGGCAAACCTAAGTAGAATCACATGGGTGCAGCCGCACCTATTACATCACCGTACGCTTTCAAATTTTATATAAAAACTTCTAAGTTTACTACTGAAAATCTAATAAAATTTTGGGCCTACCTTCAAAATCCATGTAAAAATTTTCAATTTGCCCTCCAAACCAAACTATCTATTAAGATCAGCACCCCTCAAACAAATATCCTAAGTCAGGCACTGCGCTTGATCCCTTTTCTCTATGGTAGGTCCACGGTCCACCTATGATAAATCTAAAACTTCAAACACACACGCACCCATTAAATTGCACGAGTACATAAAGACACCTATCCACTATTCATTGTAAATTGCTTATTTCCCATGTTAAACAACTGTAAATTCCTTTGTTTCCACTATACCCAATCAACCAATTTAGTTCTCATCCGGTTTCACATCACTCACCATTAAAATTAATTTTAAAAAAAGGTCCAAAAAAATATGTATATATTTAACTTTAAGTCCTTAAAATTAAGAGCTAAAATAATTTGATTATAGTGATATTTCGGCCATGACAATCCATGATCATCAGATTTATTCATCCCTCTACCCTCCTTGCAGGGTAGCAACTAGTCAAGTCTGGTTTTTAATCATGGTCTAAAAATGTCTACCCGAGTCCAAACAAAGGTTAACACCCAATTTGAATTGCCATGTTGGGTTTGAGACAGGTTGTTATGATTGATTCCCATTAGTTAGGTTTGTTGACCAAATGCCAAGTACTGAACCTTAAATAGACCTATTTATTAATTGGATTGGAAATGTTTAACTCGAACTAAACGTGAAAATAGAAGGGGCCAACTGAACCCGACCCGGTAATGCATTTAGAATGACATTTGTGGAAAATCAATAATAAATGTGACATAAGATGTATTATCATAGGTGGATGCCCACATTGAGACCCACATGAAATAAGAAGAGCATTTAGGGTTAAAGTTTTGCCATATTAGGCTGTTTGAAAAAGAAGTAATCTTATTCTCTATAAATAAGACCGTCCTCCTCTCTTATTATGTACACACCTCTTAATAAGAAGAAAATTTCTCTCAATTCCTCTCTTTTTGTGTCACAACCCGCGCCCAGGCAATCGGGGATTAAGGTTAAACATAATAAGTGACACACGTACTCCCGTGCGCCAACACTTAGACCCCGTCTAAATGCACACGCAAAAGGAAATTTCACACGTGCCAATACCTGTATGCGAAATCTGTAAGTATCATTGCATAACAAGAGGAGAGACACTAAAGCAAAATAATATTCAAAAGAATATCTATCAAAGATTACATGAAGTATAGGATGTACAAGAGGGAGCCAAAATACAAAATATAGAGACCACTAACAAAACAAAACCAATTACATCCCACACAAAAGAAGACCTATATGCATGACATGTTGCCCTCCGGTGGAGTGTTCACATCCACTCCTTTAGCTTTGACAGGGCGTCTACGGTCTCCTCTTGAGTCTGGCTAACTGACGAAGGGTTGGTAGTGGAATTTGAGCCTGCAACACCAAGAACAACTCATGAATACAATGATTTAGGAAAGTATATGCAACAATAAGTTAACACGCGTTATATCTAGCATAATAAGTAATAATTGATAATTCATAGAGTTCCAAGTTCGTATACTAGCCAAGTTGTGCAGTCGAATAAAGTATGCTATACGAATCAAGATATATATATATTATGTACTTTACTATGTGGCCACTACATTTACCATATCCTCCCTCTAGGGATCTTTACATACTGAGAACACCATCGACCTGGCTAGCGTACGAATGGGTCTTGGTTCCTAGGGTCTGGAAGCCCCAAGACATAAACACACTGTAGTAGTACCATATATACTACGCCAAAGTCAACCCCGCCGGGTATTCTAAGGCTGAGGTTGAGTAGTGCCTGACCATATTGAATTAATCACATACTTGCACTTGAGTAAGACATGCATATCATACAGGGAAATACGACAGTACGTTCAACTCATACAATACTCAAGTTAATAAAAATAATTAAACATATCAAACAATATCGAATGTATACGCTATTTAATCCATACATAAGAGTGGAGGACAATCGTCATTATTCAATATGCCATGCAATCAATTTGCTTGAATTAGGATACTTTACTAGCTAACCCTAATCTAGTTGTCCGGTATTTCTAATCGTACATGATGATGTAGTTTTAAGTTATCCGATATATAGTTGTCTTTCTATCATGATGCATTGTATCGGGAGAGTGTATCGAAGTCCCTTAAACTAACACCCATGGAGAGGTACTTAACAACTAGACAACATACATGAATGGGTCACAGCCCTCAAGACCGTTGATGCGACTCTCATATTCCATTGGATAAGTTAAGGTTACTTACATTCTAGCTCAAAGGCCCTACAAGGTCCCTTTATTAAACCTATCCTTTTTCTCCATTTCTCAGTGGTTGTACGGCTTAGCCGTGGGTGACTTACGGCCTAGCCATAGATATCTTACGACTTAACCGTATTATGTAGTACGGCTTAGCCGTGGTTTCACAGACTGTTTATCTGCATTTACGGTGAGCTAGGGCTAACCTGTGCTCCCTCTAACGGCGTCACCGTGGTTGTTCTATGGCTCAACCACGGTTGGGTATGGCTTAGCCGTAGCACACCGCACGGTTTAGCCGTAGTTGGACGTTAGAAGGTGTTCTCCATCTTTTGTTCTCCGGAAGTCATGCCGTAACTTGACCTACGGTTGGGTCACGGCTAGCCTACAGCTTAGCCGTAGTGCATTCTATGGCTTAGTCGTATCCTGACTGCATAGTAGAATTGAGTTTTGTAGTTCTTTGGAACTTGAGCTGCAAACATTTTACGGCTTAGCTGTAAGCTTCAGAGAGACATGTTCTAAATCTGTTACATTTCGATCTGAAAGGAAATATTTGGGACAATAGACAGCGAGCCAATGTAAATATGATACGTGAAGGGCTGTAATTCACACAATACATGCAAGATCAAGAAGAATATGAGTAATCATCGTATACCAATATGTATTCATCCAAATCGTGTTTATACTTGCCTCAAATGAACTATGTCATGCAAATAGTTGTCCTTTGGCTCAATTTCGATGTCAAAATGCAACTCTAACAAACATGCATGCAAGAAAAAAGAGAGAGAGAGAGAGACGTTGAGTGCATGTAGTGTAAAAGAAGAATCCAAGCCTCGTAGCAATTATCAAGAACTCAAGACTTACCGTAAAGTACACAAGAGATGGATCGGGAGTGTGAGTGCAAAAGGGTTCTCCCCTTTCTTGGCTTGATCGTGGAAGAAGAAAGGAAAGAATGAAGAAAAGACATTGAGAGGAAGAGGAGAATGAGAAGGTCGGTACAAGCATCTCATTTATAAGATAAGTATAATAGAAAATTATAAAAAAAATCCAAAAGTGAAATAGAATTACAGTTTGAGTCAAAGAACGGTCCAACGGAAACAAACGACGTTGTTTGCAGGCGAGTCAGTTACAGCAATCAATGAGCTTGACAAGATACATGTAATGACGCCAAGATGATGTATGAATGACGAATTCACAGAAAATAAAAAATTACGAAAAATGGCTCATATCTACCTAAACCAGGTTAAACTCAACCCAACTACCTATCCATGACCCAAAACGAAAATCAAAAGGATCAAACAACAAACATAAAACTAATTCGCTAGAAAATTACCCAAGAACACAATAATTGTTCGCTAAACCGGATTAAGTTGGGTCGGAGTGTTACACTTTGGTTCTCTTATTTTTTAACACCTTATTAGCACGAAGGCTCTCCCTCCTCCTCCTCCTTCTTCTAGTTAAAAAAAAAAAAAACTCATGCCTACCACCGCCAGTGCACGACAGTAGCAGTCAGTGCAAGACCTGATGGATGTGCACCCCAGGCCACTTACACAAGCAAAAAAATTTTTTTTTAGCCATCAAATTTCATATTGTGATATCTTGGTTACTCGGAGTCCAATCGACAATCCATTTTAACCTATAGAAAGCTCATGAGCAGATCTATAAATTGGAACTGAAAGGAGGATGATCCAATGGTGAAATAATTTTTGTTCTTTATGATCTTTCCTAGTTTAATAATTATTTATATGCTTTTATCTTTATTTCTTTTTAGATTTGCATGTAATTAGAATATTATTTGGAGATAAATGGTTTATGTCTCTTATCAAATGAAGATCAAGATAGGATCCATGGATCATGAATAGAACTAGAAGTTTAATATTAACCTAGACCTGAAGTTCCGTATGTTAACATAAGAACTAGAAGTTCTTTCTAATCTGGACAAAAAGATCCGTAGGTTATTCAAATCTAAAATCAAAAGTTCTCATATTCACAATATGAAGTCGGAGATTCATAGATATGATCACTAGAAGATGGTCATATTACCAGCTGCTCAAAACGAATGGCTAACCCTGAGATTTCAGGATTATAAAACAGTATGTAAATATAACTCTACTCTTTTCGAAATTATTTCCTGGTTAAGATTATATGGGAAACAATTATAGAAGAGTAGATTTTAGAGAGAACGTTGTCCACTTTTCATGCATTGAATGTAATTTGTAGTAGTAATATAATGAACAACGTTTCTCTAGATACTTATAGCTCCTTTATTGTCTCCTTATTGCCATGAAAAATAGTAAAGTCTTGATAAAAAACCATAATTCCAGAGCAATTGGATCTATGGCAATGTCTGAAGTAAGTGCCAATGTTAGTTCAAACAGAGCAGAGGAAAGGGGTGTTGGAGATATCATCCCTCCAGTAGAGGTGGAGGAAACAACTCCTTCAAATGAGGAGGTTTTTGGGGTCCCCCCCAATAAAAAAAAATTGCAAGAAATGGCCTGATCCTTAGAAACAGCACAATCAAAGTCAGAATCCACTGAACCTATGCAAATCATTGAAGGCTTCAGAAAAGCCCTTATGATGTTACTTAATAGTACTCATTTATTCATTAAGGATGCATTATTCTTAACCAGTTCCCGAAGAAACTTGCTTTGTTTCAAAACAACAGAATAAATGGATACCACATTGAGACTGTAGGTCAAGGTAAGAAGGAAATGTTATTTATCGTTATTAGTATAAATAGCCAGAAGTAAATATTGGAAACATTAAGTACATTTTCCTTGTGGTTATATTATATGACAATATCTATTGTTGAATTACATCCGATTATAAGCAAAATGACGTTGTTAAGTCCAAAGCTTAATCATCTTAAGACTTTATTGTTTTGGCATGATAGGTCAGATCACCCCTAGGACAATCATGTTAAAGAAAATCATTGATAATTCTTTTGGACACTCCTTAGAGAACCACAAATTGATTATACCTAATGGGTACCTATGTATCCCACTTCACAAGGAAAACTAATCACCCAACTAGAATCCCCATCATTTCCACAAAGGATACAAGGTGACATTTATGAACTCATAAATCCTCTTAGCAGACCTTTTAGGTATTTTATAGTTTTGATTGATGCCTCTATCCGTTCATCAAATATTTGCCAACTTTCAACTAGTAATATAGCTTCTCCCCACCTATGGACTTAAAATCATTGAACTTAGGGTCTACTTCCTTAATTGTCCTATTAAGTCTATAAGACTTGATAATGCAAGTGAATTTACATCACAGGATCGTGATGATTAATGTTCATCTATAGGAATTGTAGTCGAACATCCTATCCCCTATGTCCATAGCCACAATGGCGTAGCTAAATTCCTGATTAAACATATTCAACTCATTTTTAGGATTATACTAATGCAGTCTAAATTAATAGTTAATGCTTGGGGACATAATGTGCTGTATGCATCAATGTTAATTAGTCTTCGACCCACAACCTATCATCAATATACTCCTACATAACTTATATTAAAACATCAACCAAACATCTTTCATTTGCATAAGTTTAGTTGTGCAATGCTAGTCTCTATATCACACTCTCAGAGTACTAAAATAGGACCGCATTGTAGGTTGAAAATCTATATAGATTATGACTCTTATTCGATCATTCTATTTTTAGAACCAATGATAGGAGATGTTTTCATTGCTCATTTTGTTGATTGTTAGTTTGATGAGATAAAATTTCAAACATTAAGGAGAGATAAGATAGTTCCTAAAAAATGTATTGTTCCTATAGAATAACCCTTTCTTAAAGAATGGCATGAATTAACATGGAATACTTTCACTTTGTCTTATCTGGACCCACATAGTACCTAATACATTCAACGATGTAGCAAAGGTAACTATGTTACATGTGCTAGCTGTGAATGCACCTTCCGGGATTAATGTTCTTGTAGGACAAAGCTAGAAAATCACAACAAAAGAATCTGCAATGCTCTAGAAGCGCAGTAGACCTATAGATTCAAAGGATATAGCTCCATGGAAAAGAAGAAATGTGCAATATCATCATGTCCTCCCAAAGAGCCTTACAATACTCCTGAAGAGATACATAATGCTCCTGAAGGGGTTATGGTAAAATCTACTCTCTCTACTATAACGGAAGATCCTGATGAGACTACAGAAACCCTTGAAAAAGCACCAGTACTAGATAATGAAGAGGTCTCTATACTTATAATTATTTAAGAGAGAGATGGGATAGAAAAGAAATTATCATTAATGACGTATTTACATATGCAGTAGTTTCATATATATCAAGGGATAATGATGACAATGATTGGGAAACAGAACCACATACTATAAATAAATGTTGACAAAGGAAAAATTGACCAAAATGGGAAAGTGCCAATAAAGCAGAATTAGAGTTTCTCGATAGACATAGTGCATTTGGATCTATAGTACAAACCTCAAAATGTGTCAATCATGTAGGTTACACGTGGGCATTTGTAAGGAAAATGAATGAAATAAATGAAATTACTAGATACAAAGTAAGACTTGTGGCGCAAGGTTTCCTGTACGAACCTGAGATTGATTATAAGGAAACTTACTCCTCCATCATGGATATAACAATATTCATATATTTGATAAATTTAGTAGTATCTGAAAGATTAGATATGAGACTCATGAATGATATAACCATTACTTGTATTAGTACTTAGACACATAAATTTATATGAAAATCCCGAAAGGATTTACTTTGCTGATGCAAAGTTTAAGAGTACATACTCATTACATATAAGATGATCCTTGTATGACCTGTTGCAATCAATAGATTGTTATACAATTGCCTTCGCAAATACTTGTTTAAGGAATGGTATGAAAATAATCTTATTTGCCCTTGTATCTTTATAAAGAAATTTATAAAAGGATTTGCAATAGTGACAGTTTATATCGATGATATAAATTTAATCAAGACTCCAAAAGAGCTAGAAAAAAATGCCAATTATTTGAAAAGAGAGTTTTAGATGAAAGATGCTGGAAGAACAATACTTTGTCTCGGCTTGTAGATCGAAAGAAGTGCTAATGGAATATTATTCCATCAGTCCAAATGTACTAAGAAAGTTTTGAAACGTTTTGATATGGACAAAGTACATCCACTAAATACTTCCATGGTTGTCTTATTTTTAGATATAAACAAAGATTTATATTGCCCCTATTGAGGACAATGAAAAAGCCTTCGGTCTGAAGTACCATACCTGAGTACTATTTATGCTTTAATGTATTTAGCATAATGTACTAGATTGGACATTTTTTTCTCATTAAATCTACTTTCCAGATATAGTTTTGCGCCAAGATAAAGGTACTGAACTATTATCAAACATATCATATGATATTTACGTAAGACAATTGATTTAGGGCTCTTTTATTATAAAGATTACAAGTTCGTAGGATATGCAGATTCATGATACCCCTCTGATCCTCATAAGAGTCAATAATAGACAGGTTATGTGTTTCTTAGTGGTAATGCCACTATTTCTTAGCATTTTACTAAATAAATTTTGGTAGCTACTTTTTCTAACTATGCTGGGATTTTATCCCTTTATAAACCTAGTAGAGAATGCGTGTGGCTAAAATCTTTGATTCAACATGTTTGTAGTTTTTCTTAATTGTATCTTAGTAGAGGTACCCCAAATATCATTTATAAAGACAATGAGACTTGTATTCAACAGATTAAAGAATGGTACATCAAAGGTTACAAAATGAAGCACATTGCACTAAAGTTCTTCTCATATATGAACTTAGAAGAACAATGAGACTGAAGTCAAGCAAATTCGTTCAAGCGACAACCTAACTGATTTGTTTACTAAGCCATTATCAAAATCAATATTCTAAAAGCTTGTACATAAGATTAGCATGCGTAAAGTCTATTATCAAACAATATAAAGGTTATAGTTATCAGGGAAAGTAACTAATTAGAGGTAGGCATCCTGAAGCATGTTACTCAGGACATATGTGCGCTGTACTCTTTTTCCTTTTTTAGGATTTATCCAATTGGGTTTTCCCAGTTAAGATTTTAACAAAGCAGCATGCACGTTCAATACTAATTTAATGATCATGTAGAACATTGTATTCTTTTTCCTTTGTTTTGGTTTTCATCCCATTAGATTTTTCCGTTGCAAGGTTTTAATGAAGCAACTGTCATTGAATGATGGTTATCCAATGAAGAGTGTGATAAGATGTTTTATCATAAGTGGATGTCCACATTAAGGCCTACATGAGATAAAGAGAGCACTTAGGGTTAGAGTCCTACTATATTGGGTTGCTTGAGAAGGAAGCAATCTTATTCTATAAATAAGATCCTCCTCCTTTCTTATCACATACACATCTCTTAATAAGAAAAGATCTCTCTCCATTAATCTCTGTTTGATTATCTTATTTCTTAACCAAATGGATGGGTTCGGGTTGACTCCATGACTTCATTCTTGCCATTCAATCTACCAACCAATCAGAAACGAACCTATTAATTATAGGTTTAGGTAAACACTTTGTGAGTTTTCCACAACTCTATAAAAAATTAGCAAGGAACTTCAAATGATTTGATTGCCTAATGTGAGACAGTAGAGATGAATAAACATAAATTTTTGTGTATTCTATGCAAATGGTTATAAAAATGCAAGAAATTGAAGTGTTGTGGCTCACTCTTTGCTTATTAAAAACTTGATGTTGAGACCATTGTTGTGCACACATGGAAGCTTTGATATCAATTGTTGTGGCTGTAATGCCACCTGTTAGATCAGATCTAGGGCAATCAATCAACATCAATATCCACCACAAACATAAAAACGAAGACAACCATGCTACTATGACACTGATTTTTCATGGTTCACCTTAAAGGCTACCTTTATGGGCTTTGAGCATCTGCTTGATTTCACTATAAAGAAATTGGGCAATTCATTACAAGGATTTTTACTCCTTTAACACCTAGCCTACTCACTCTTCGTAGGTCTCAATTTTGCTCTCACAGCCCCATGCCAAACATGGTGGGTCATATTCCGAACACCACAAGAAAGAGAGCTATTACTTCTCTCACACCTACAAGGTCATATGTTGTTGGTCACCACGCAAAAGAAAGTTCTCACATCTCATGTACAGAGTCTAGGGTTAGATTACATGAATATATAATCTCTATTTTTTTTCCCTTAAAAAAGCCTCGATACAATGACTAAATTACCAATAACTCTTAACCTATTCATTTTCGAATCTGATTAGACCGGAATACAAGACATAATCCCAACAACTATGTTCGTCCAAGTGACCCTACCCCTTAACAATGGTCAACAAAAGTGGAGTAAGCTTCTCACCACTATCCACATTGGATTCATCTGCATTGAACCTTTTCTTCCCCAGTATTGCACCATATTAGTAACTAAGATACATGTTTAAATGAGGTGGTCCCACTTGACCACACATGGGCTGCACTTGTTTCACATGATTAGCAATATAAGGTTTTTCAGTTTTTATGTTAGGAAACTATGAATTAAAAGTCTAGTCATTGGTCAGCTTGAAGTAAATTTTCTCGAAAAGGTAAAATATATGACAAATAAAGCAACCTTGATGGATTAGGAAGCCTTAAGTCTATATTATAAATATGATTAACCTTCTAGTTTGCTATCTCAAATCAGCAAATAGTGACCCAATATCCTTGGTTTAAAAGAGAGGTGCTTAACATCTCACATACTCAAGTTTAAGTATGGATATAGGTATGCCCAACCTCCCTAGATTTAATTGACAGTAAATCAAGATGATAGTAAAACTAAGGGCTTATTTTTTTTACTAGGATTCTAAAAATTCATTTTTGTAGAGATTTCAAATTCTCTAAAAGTTGCCCCTTGAGGTAGAATCCCAAAGTCCTCTTTATTGAGCATTTGAAATTCCAACTCAATGTATAAAGAATGGAAATTTGGAAACTACAAAAGGTTATTTGAGATCTTTTGGGTTGATGAAATTCGAAGTTTTGATGAAAGAATCATGGAAATTCAAAGCAGACAAGATGTTACATCCCCTCTATCAAACCTCAACATGTCAAATTCTTGTAAAAAATTATGGTAAAGAAACAACCCTAGCATTGTATTCTCAAAATATTGATGAATGTCATTTTTTCTTGGGGTTTGACTTCTATATATGTCTTCAATTCCAAAAAGATACTGCAACTCACTAGCAGGTTGCTAATTCAAATTACTAGATTAAAAGGCCCCATATGGATGGTTTAAAACCAAATATATGCTGATGTGGATCACCATCACAATTGTTGTCACTTTCGACATATTTGAGGGTCGGTAGTAGGGTTCTATTTAGATATTTGGAATTTTTGCTTTTTGAGCAAAGAACTAAAAACACATGAGATAGGGGAATACATGGGGAGAGATGAGGGGACAAGAAATGCATGTTGCATGTAAGTGGAAATTCAGAAACCACTTTCTTTTTATTACCTTAAAATAATGTATATTTCCGTAGAATTAAAGTTGCCAAAAAATACTTGTAAGTTCTATTTCTCTACCTGTCCTAACACAACTTATAAGTTCTATTTCTCAACCCATTCTACCTGTAAAATTTATTAAAAATATATATTTAGAAACAAGAGAGATTAAACATTATGATTAGTTCATAAGGTAATATTGTTGAATATTGCAATTTTTTTATCGTACTAATCTGCATTTGACTTATTTTGGGTTAAAAAAAAAAAACAAAACAAAAACTAGTGTTTCACTATAGCCAAGTGTTTTAGTCATAACCAGTAGTAGTCCACACTACCTCTTCGGGCCCAATTCAGATACTTTATCTGACATGTGGATTGGACAAGCGGGGTTTGCAAGGATTGCAATGATTATTATATGCGGAAACTTTAAAAATATGACCCAACACTCAACTAGGAATGCCATGGTTAACATTGTCAATCATGACATTAGTATGATACATAATTATGGTAAATATACATATACTTAGAATATGACAAACCCTAAACATAGAAATTGAATGTGTATGATATCATGATCGTAAGAGCTGAAAAGACAGATTATTAAAGAGGTGAGGGACGAATGAAATAAGGTAGTAATATAGATGATTGGACCTTGACCTTCCTAAAATTGAATTATTTGAGTGACTAGTGGATATTTATTTCTTATCTTCTTTTGATTTAATTTCTACAAAGGACATCTTTGTTTTCATTAGAATCCACGTAAATTGGATAAATGAGAATTGAAAAAGTTCATGACATATGTGGCTAAAAATGTGTGGAACACAACAGAAGTATGAAACATCTCATTTGGTCCTTTTTAACAACATTTAACTACAGCGGATGGTCGAATAAGGACGACTGCATGCCTTCGATTAGAAAGTTAAGTTTCATTTGACAACCGTAATCATTTTACAAGGAACCCACTTAAGACAAGGCAATCACTGAACCAGTCTCAGGCTTAAAAGACTAGGCTCGGCACCACTAATTGGAAACGAGGGCCCCAAGTAACTCGGCCAAAACTAGAATGATATGGTTCCGAAGGCTCTTTCTTCAACAGTTACGATGTAGAGTAAGTCAAAATTTAGACTACATGCAATCAACATTTGATGATTTCTATCCAACCTACCACTGAGCATTTGTGGCTTCAGTGGATCCCACAAGGCCGTAGGTGTAGCATATTCTCACAAGCTCATACTACTGAGTAGACAATGGGTATACAAGTATTCTATCTAGTCTTCTATCCCAGAAAGGGCCACGGAAGAACCTGTTTTCTGACAAGGGAGAGATTTGGATCCAAATCCAAATCAGTATTAGAGATCTGAATCTTCTTAAAACCAGATATTTATGGGTTTCACCCTTGTTTTTTTTTTAAATTTGGAATTAAAAGCATCCATATATTTGAAAAGACATTTTTAAAGTCACCAAGAGAGGTGTAGTTTCTGTGGGTGGCAGGTTCAATTCTTTTGAAGGCTAATTGTATAGTTTTGGATTTATCCTCTTTTCTAAATGTCATTTTAATTATTGGTTTGGATTTGTGGTTTCCTTTTTTGACCCGTTAACAAGTGAATTTAGTTCAGGTTGAAACTGTAATTGCTATGCAACCCACGAATCCAACCCAGCCAATTCATTACACTATGACTTACATTCTTGAGTTGATGTTTTTGACTTTTTGATTAAATTTAGGTTGACATCTTCAACTTGATTCAAGGTAAACTTATACATAAACTCCATAGTTCTTAACCCGATCAAAACCCATGGTAACCCCTTAATATCCCCTAAAATACTGGAGATAACTTCACGCATTAGTATTTATGTCCATTGAAACACCACACCATGCGCTACTACCAGGCGTTTCAGGTGCATGCTAATTCTCTTTTAATAAAACTATACAAATCTCATTAGGCCTTTTTTTCTCTTTCAATTAATTCCTATCTCTATTAACTCAGGTCCCAAACAACTGAAATGAATCATTATGGTTTCTTCCGCACCACCATTTGCAACCTCTATATATCACCAAAAGCACCATATAAAGCTAGGCACGTATGAAATACTCTCCATTTGTCAAACGCCTGGTTCATGTTCAGACCAAAATGAAATCCTATGAAGGTAACTTTCTTTTCTTTGTACTCTTTATATACACTTAGTTGTTTAGAAAGACAAGTTCTACTTCTTCTGAGAAACCCATTAATAACCCGTACTTGTTTCATCTCCTAAATATTCTAATAGATTCTAGATTCTAACATTTTCTATAAATTTACTTGAATCTTTTCCCTGATTTATATGGTTGTGTATTTTTTGGTGCGACTGATTCATTGAATGATGAATCATTTTTTTTGTTTTGCCTCCCCCTCACTTTTGGTTCATAAAAAGAGTTTTGCTGAACTTTGTGTCACGCCCCCAAAACTGGGCCGGATCCTACCCGGTTTCAGAGGTGTGACAATTGGGGCCAATTTAAAATTTTTTTTTAACATAATCAATACGAGCCCCAATTCTGGGTGGATGAAGTCCTTCATGAGGCTATGCTTGGTGATCAAGCAACCATAATCACACGCGGAACTAAAATCCATACTCATCGCAGACTGATATCACATAACAACCATGTAACAAATCTTATTTTATAATAAAATCAAGGTCAAGTGCTTCGAAGCATAACAATTAAAGTTATCATTTCAAAACAAATAAATTTAATAAATAAACTAATGGCCCAAACATGGCCTCATTACATAATTTAACATTCCGATCTCTGCACCAACTCTATGACAGCTCAGATGATGTCATCGGTGCCCCACTCAATAACTCCGCCATCTGGCGGGATCCCCTACATCGCTTGACCTCCGGTTCGACACCGGTAACAGGACCTAGACACCAAAAATAGTGGGTCAGATTGACGTAATCTGGCAAGAGGGTAAACTGCAAGCAATGGATTAATCAACTGAATTAAACATAAATATTCGTTATGACCCACAATATATCAGATGCAAACCCCAATGGCATGAATGCACAGAAATGGGTATTCCCGCGAATAAATATATAGAAACGGGTAATCCCGCATACAAATAACAGAAGCGGGTAGTCCTGCAGATAATAACAGAATCGGGTATTCCCGCAGATAATAACAGAAACGGATATTCCCGCAGATAATAACAGAAGGCACAGCTGTATACTATAATCCATAGTACACTCTGACCCGATGGCGTACGTCCACCTCCGAAGTGCAGTCGGTCAGATATATATGTATATAAATGTGCATATTTACAAATACATATGTATACAAATGCAGAATGAATCATGATATGATACCTTTAATCCCAATAATCGAACTGCTAACAATTTGAGTACTTAGACTTTTATAATTGAAAATGTATTATGAACGAGTGTTAATTCAAGTTTCCTGAGGGTAAGCACTAACCACCTAACGGTCATAGCTGGTTAAATATACACATGAGAACCAACTCTCTATCACAAGGGAATGTGAGTCCATGATGCCATTATACTACTTTTGGTGCCTATCATGTAGTGCATCCCGAACCTCACATTCCCATTCAACACTTAATCCAATTCTCATGTGAGCATCCAGCTAAGTTTTCTAAAAAGGACATGATTTATCTCATCCAATTAGGTATGCTTAGTATGTTTTACTGATTGGGTTTATGTCTTGTATTCCGGTTTAGCCGGATGAGTCACTGGGTTAGCCAGGGACTAGTTTAAGGTCAAGGGTATTTGGTAATTGTACCGGGGCTTTCTTGGTGGCCAAGAAAGCGGAGATTATATATTGTATAGTCTGTAACCCTAGACCTTGCGGCGGTGGCAGTTGCCCGTGGTGTTCCCACACCACGTAGGAGAGATGAGGTGAGAGTGTGGGAATCTCCTGTATGCTTTACTTGTCATAGTGAAGATGTTCGTCCTCCTGTGCCTGTGGATGTAGCCCTATTTGGGTGAACCACGTAAATCTCGGTGTCTCTTCTTGTGTGGCTTGTTCATGTTTGATCTTGTGATTCCGTGGATGCGCACAACGGGTGATTATCAGAAAATCACAACAATTGGTATCAGAGCCGAGGTTGGTGTTCCTCGGGTTTCTGAGCGAGGTGGAGATCGCTCGGTGGCTTGGAGGTTGTGTGCATGAAGATCAACTTATCAAATCGGAGATTGGTTTGAACTCGGTGGCCATTGAATCCGCTGCAACTGTTTACAGACGATTGGAAGCAATCGAAGCCGGTCATCGTGAGCCACTACTGCCGGGGAAGAATGACATCGCTTGGAGTGCGATGATTTCTGGGTATATCCAAGTGGGTGATTTGGATTCTGCGGTGAATTTGTTCAATGGAGCGCCGGAATCGGACAAGGGCGTCTTTTCTTGGACTGCGATGCTGACTGGATTCATGGCCTTTGGAAGGGTTGATGCAGCACGGGATTTTCGCAAAGAATTTCTCGGTCCTGATGCTGCGAAGAACAGAGAAACCGGAATCGGTAAGAAGAAGGAGGAGAAGGGTTCTGCTGCAGTTGGACGTCGGTGAAGATCGCCATTGGCTGCCGGCTCTGACGGAGGAAACGGAAGAAAAGAAAAAAAAAACTCAGCCGGTCGTTTCCTCTGTCGTCGATCGTCGCCGCCCTGCCATTGTTCACCGTCCCCTGCCGCCGTCGCCGTTGCAGTCGCCGGGGCCGTCGCGTCGCTCCACTCGTCGCCAGGGCTGCTGCGTCGGAGCCTGCCGTAGCAAGCCGTTGATTCGCCGCGTCTGCAACTGGGTTGCAGACGCAGTGCCCAGCGACAGAGAAGAGGACGACCCATTTTTTTGGGTCTGGGTCTTTGGGTCGGGTCGGGTCAGGTTGCCTGACCGGTGGAGAAGAGCAGCCCAGGCAGCGCAAAAAGGGGTCGGTTCGGGTCAGGCAGGTTGACCTGACCTGGTTGACGTGAAGCCCAGCAGCGTAGGCAGTTTGTGGTTCGGGTCGGGTTGACCTGAACCCTGTCTGTCAGCAGAAAGCCCAGCCAGTCAGATTCCATGTCGCAGGCTGGGTCAAGTCAGTTCGACCCGACCCGCTCGCAGAAGAAGCCCAGCAGAACGGGCAGTTCAGTTCGGGTCAGGTGAACCCGACCCGGGTCCGCTCCAGAAGCCCAGCCGACTGCGCAGAGTGACGTCAGCAGTGATGTCAGCATCGTTCAACAGGCAGGTTTGACCAGTTTCAACGGCTGAAAATTGTTTCTGCGATATCTTGATCGTCCGATGTCCGATCGGAGATCCGTTTGCGCCTACGGACTCGTTTCGAGCAGATCTATGTAGTGGAAGAGGTTGATTGGCTGTTTGACAATCAAGGAGAAGGTTTGATCGATTGGAGCGTAGAAACTTGTTTCTACGTTATCGGAGCCATCCTGAGTTGGATTTTAGATCCGTTTCTTCCAGCGTGCTCGTGGAGACGAGATCTATGGTTTGATGCAGAGATTGGGAGAAGATCTGAACAGATGTGGATTGAGGCTAGAATCAGGTCTACTCGACCTGGTTGTTATTGCAAACCCAATAATAGGAGTCGCCGGCCTAGTTGCAAAGGGTTTGCTGATTCAAACGAAGTTGTTCGTTTGGCGTTCACATGATCGCATGTGATGTTATTCATCTTGCCAGAGCCAAGCCGGAAAAGCAGCAAGGAGGAGCTGATGCGTCAGCAGTTGTCAAACATTTGTTTGATTGATTGATCGGAGGCTCGGTCAAATAGAGTTTTTGACTGCTCGGAGGCAGAGGTTGTTCTGCAATGGAGTCATCTGGACTTGTATTCTCGATCTGTTTTGCTTGCATGCTTGTGGCGATTGGATCTTCACAGTGATGTTGAAGATGGGGCAAGATGGTGAGTGATTCAGATATCACTCAGATTCGTCAATGGTTTCGAGCTTTTAGTTCGAGGTGGAGTTTGACGAGATGAACTTTATTCAAAGTTCATGTGCTGGTTCAACATGTCAAAGTGTTGAAGAAGACTGCATCCCCGGTGCAGTGACGTGCCATTCAGCAGGGTACGTGAAGACATTACCGGTTTTATCTCCTAGTAGCTCGAGTTGTACGGAGTTGTACGAAATTCAAGCCAAGGTGGAGATTGTTAGGTTTATGTCTTGTATTCCGGTTTAGCCGGATGAGTCACTGGGTTAGCCAGGGACTAGTTTAAGGTCAAGGGTATTTTGGTAATTGTACCGGCGCTTTCTTGGTGGCCAAGAAAGCGGAGATTATATATTGTATAGTCTGTAACCCTAGACCTTGCGGTGGTGGCAGTTGCCCGTGGTGTTCCCACACCACATAGGAGAGATGAGGTGAGAGTGTGAGAATCTCTTGTATGCTTTACTTGTCATAGTGAAGATGTTCGTCCTCCTGTGCCTGTGGATGTAGCCCTATTTGGGTGAACCACGTAAATCTCGGTGTCTCTTCTTGTGTGGCTTGTTCATGTTTGATCTTGTGATTCCGTGGATGCGCACAACGGGTGATTATCAGAAAATCACAACAATAGAGAACAAATAAATTACTTTATCCAAGGGTCAAAACTCTATGCTCCTAGGTCAAAGGCTAGGAAAATTTGGTTGGAGCAATTTTTGTTCTACACGTATTCTACATGCAGCCTGATCCCCCCATGATTATCATTTATCCATTGGGGCCCTATAAAAAGTTTTATATTAAAAATCTCTCTCTTTCCCTCTGTCTCTCTCTCTCTTCAAAATGCAAGATGCATAATAGAGAGAAAAATCAAATTGTGGCCTAGATTGGATTAAAAAAAAAAAAAAGAAAAAGAGCATCAAATTACATTCTAACACTCTTAGAATCTAGAACCAATGAGTGTAATGGTTTAAACTTTTTTTTTTTTTGTTCCTTTTCTCAATTCTAGCATTCTTCTTACTGTCTAAGTGGATATGTGTCGGGGTTTTTCCACTAGTTATTTTTGTTATCCATCTCCCCCTTAAAAAGTGTACATACCAATCTTGACTTTTATATTCATCGCATACAGGGCAACTTTTTTATCCAAGAATGCATTGTTTCTTCTAATCATCTTATTCTCATGTACTTTTATTAGTCCCGAGACAAAATTACTTTCATGTACTTTCTTCCAACGCATGAATACATGTTTTTATCCTACAATGGCACGTTTTTTTCCCATAGAAGGATACATGGAGTGAGGAAGAGGACATGATTCTGATTCAAGCCCACAAAGACATTGGAAACAAGTGGGCAGAAATTGCAAAGCACCTCCCAGGGAAAACTAAAAATTCCATAAAAAGCCATTGGAATGCAACCAAGAGAAGACAGCTTTCGCGCCGCTGGTGCCGAACCTCCAAAAATTGAAATCCAAGCTCACTGCTTCAAGATTAAATCAAGAGCCTAACTCTTCTACTAATAGAGAATGTAAATGATGCATACAAAAACCCAAACCTACCAGCTGTCATGGCAAACAACATACAGAACAAGCTTGAGAGCTCAAATTCATACTGTGAGGACTGACTGGTGCCAGAATTTGATGTTGGAGATGTTCTAAATTTTCCTCTGGACACCATCATGTTGCCGGAGCGATGCGGTTACATTGGGTATCTGTTTGATGAGATGATGATCATGTCTCCTTCTAGTACTGAAGGAGAAGGTTCCATGGAGATGGACATGTCATTGGATGCAGCTTCAGGTTTCATGCCAAGTGAGAATGTACAAAGGAAGATGGACTTGGTGGAGATGATTACCCAGGGCAACGGCATGATTTGAACATACCTTTTGAGTTCTCAGCCCTTTTATAAGGTAAAAATTAAAGGGGTGATTATAGATGCTACGTTATAGAGACATCTTGAAAGAAACTTAGATATCCGAATAAAGGGACAAAAATGAAAGATTTATTTTGCTTTTTGACATCCTCAGAGTGATGGCGTTTGTTTTCTTTAATTTTTGGAGTGTTGAATGACCACCAAAAGTGCTTAATTTGGCCATAGAATTGACTTAAAACTTTGATAATCATCGCATTTTGGTTACAGACTATTTTTGTACAAATCCGAAAAAGGTGTTTATACAAGCAAAAATAGAGCTAAAATTGTGTCATTTTAAACCTATAATTTTTAAGAAGCAGAATGAAGTTTAAAAAGGCTTGTTCACAACTTTCGAGATGGCCTAAGATCCCTCTCAAGTGAGAAAATCAAAGGAAAAGACTTCATCATCGTGGCCCTTGCATTTATCTTCTCTATGTGAGATGCATATTTCTTTTCTTTCTCTAAATTGTTTCTCACCTTAAGTTAGTGAGAAGGAGAAGAAGGAGTAGACTTCTGACGCTTGAAGTGCCTTGGGAGCCTTGCGAATGCTTGGAACTATAATTGTAACTTGTTAAGATTGATTGGAACACGCTTTTTGGTCATCTGAAAGCAGGACTTTGGTTAATGACCCTGTGCCTTGGGGGTCACTAACCCAAAGTTGACATGGCTGTTGACTTTGGGCAAATAACATCCAATTAACCTGAGATTTTCTAGAGCTCTTTCTGAATATAATTTGAGCTTCTTTTAAGAGTTTCAACTGATTTGATATTCATGAGGTGTCACTTTATACAATGACCCTAAGGAGCTTTAGTAGATAGCCAACTGAATTAAGTTTAGGTTCAATTGATGTTCAAATGTTCTGGAACTTTGAAGAATAGTCTTTGAATGTATTTGAAGGCATTCCCCTAAGTTTCAGCTTGTTTTTATATGTAAAAGTATCAATTTTCATGGCGACCCCCAAAGAGTTGGAAGATAGTCATTGAAGCTTGATTTGAGCTAAATGAAGTCCAAATGTTTTGAAACTTTGAAACATCATTCCAAAGCATGTTTTGGAGTTGCTATGTGATTTTTAGCCTCTTTGGTAACCCAGAAGCTTGAGTGTGTTCAATGATTTCTAGACTTTAAGCCAATGAACCTTGAATTTGAAGTTTAGTGAGTCAAGTGAACAAATGAAGTTCACTAATTCTAAAATTTGAATTGCTGTACTCTGAGCTCATCTGAAGTCTTTCGAGTAAATTGCATCTGCTCTAAACATCCGTATGCAGTACTTGACTTGGCATTTCATAATTGCATGATTTACGTACCCTTAGTTTGGAATTTGCTTGTAATCTCTTTACTATAATATTTGTAATTTTTATGGGTCAACTATGATTATATGAAAAAGAAATAGTAACAATAATGAAGAAGAAAGGAATCCTAATCCATTTTATACAAGTGAGCAAAAAGGTCCAACCAATAGGGCGGTCAACCCTTTAGTTCATCGAAAAGCATTCCAATGTCAGTTCAGGGGTTCAATCTTGTCAATATCAGGTGAAGCCCGTCACTATCGGGTATAGCCCATTAATAAATATTGGATGCTAAGTAATATCAGGCAGAGCCCATCAATAAATGTCGGATGTTAAGCAATCCGTCAATTACAGAGATCACCCGTTCAATATCACCTTGCTGTAGTCGTCAAGAGACTTTAAGATGCATAAGTATATTTATAGACAAAACTCAAAAGAGCTTAGACTCAAATCCTAAATTAAAGTGAAAGGGGTAGACTTCCTATGAACACACATGGAATTAATAAATGAGGAGTTACTATCGAATCATAATTTGAACATATACAATATGAGTAATCCTTTGGTAACCAAGTACCCAAAATATCAAGCCTTTACACAGTCTGAGTCCAAATGCAAGGGTGCAATCTATATATATGTACATCGAGTGCACCTCACAAGAACATGTGAAAATGCAACCTAAAGAATAAGGAATGTATAACAAATAGCTCCTAGTTAATCCGTTACGATTCACGTATGCGACATCTCTTGCTTAAACCAAGATTGAAGTGAGTTTGAAGTATTTAAAATTAAATATCCAAGATGCATAGACCAAACTCTCATTTCAACAAAGTGCAAGGTAGATATATTGTACACCAATCTAGTGATTTGTAAGAGGAACATACGCCCAAATACACCTCTTATATAATGATTTAAGGTGAGTTTATTGAAATCCAGGTCAAATGGGGGGTCCCACAATTAAAATGGGGCTGTAATATGCACGTAGGATAACTATGGGTTCCAAAGAACCCATTGATCATCACTACATTGGCCCACAGACCAAAAACTACCTTTGAGGTAAAACCTTAATTCGATTGATCAGGTAAGGACCCAATTAGTTGGACTATAGTTCTATCCTCGATTGGTTCCAGCTCCGATCGATTAGGTAGTGGTCTAATCGATCAGGCCTATGATCAATTCGATAAAGAGTCCCTGTTTCATCCATTTTTGGAAATCCAATTCCCTATATTCAATCCCCATTGTTCTTGCATTAAAATAGAGCCTTGGCCTCTCCATTCCACACATAAATCCACATCCAATCACCTCATCCATCCATTCATTGAAGATCACACCTAAATCTATCATGTATAACCATTTTCAATTTTTAAAAGGGCAAACCACATAAATGAAAGCATTAATGCTAAAATCAATAATAGAACATGCATTTCATTATAAAAGAATGTATATTACTTTGCCTTGATGAAATTGGGGGAAAATGGTTTTGTTGTAGCTCACCAAATAAACCCAATCGGAGCTCCACTCTTGCACAAACCAAACCCCACACAAATCAAACCTACAAATAGAAGAGGTAGACTCTAATGAACACTCTAATACCACTTTTAAGCTCAAAACCAAACTAATTTAGTTGTAGGAAAAAGAAGACTTTACCAAGGGTTAGGGAAATTGAGTGAATCCATAAGGGAGGTGTCTTTGGGAAGCTTAGAGCTTGAGGGAGAAGATGGGGAGGCTTTGGAGACGGCGAGGATGGCCTAATTCCTTCAGAAGTAAGGTGGAGAGGTTGAGAGAGAAGAGGAGAAAGGAAGAAAGAGGAGAAAAAATGACAGAAAGAAGAAGCAGGAAGAAGGAGAATAAGATGGGTGGGGGTGATGGTCGGTGGATGGAAGAGCCCGAATCCCTGATGGAGGCTGCTGGGAGTCGAGGGAGTGAGAGGAAACGAAACACAGAGAGGAGAGAAATGAGGGAGAGGAAAGAAAGAAAAGTGGAAAGAAGAAAGAGAGAGAAAGATAAGGGAGAGAGAGAGAGAGAGAGAGAGAGAGAGAGAGAGGGTGAGTTGTCGCCTGGGAGGGGGAAGGGGGAGGGAATGAGTGGAGAGTGAGTGAAATGGGTTGGGTTTTTGGGAGATTTACAAAAGTACTACTCATTTAATAACTTGTCAAAAAAATATTTTTTGGGCCAAACTTGCAAACCAATACTGGATTGGGACACTGCAAGCCCCAACGCGCATGAAGTAAAATTAGTTTTGCAATAAGCCCACTTTTGGCATGTTTTGAAATAGTTAGAATTTTGACATTATCTAAGGGGTTTTTGGGTCTTTAAACAAAAAGGCCTATTTGTTGGAAATTAAGCTATTTGGTGGCCAAGATGAGTTTCATTTGTGGCGAGATGAGTCCCATGCCTGTAAGATCATATAGTGATCAACTATGTTTTGCTCAGTAAGGTATGCTCTCTTCATATGATGTTGGTTGCTAATCTATTGCTCTCATGTGGTTGAAGTGTTTATATGGAGGAGCCCCTAAAGGCCCCCAGCTCAAAAATTTAGCTCAAGGAACAGAAATTGTGGTTGCTCACCAGGACATGTGAATGATATCCTCGCAAGGAAAAGAGTAAGTCTCCACCAAGTTTCACACCTCGTTCTAGATGAGGCCGACCGCACGCTGGACATGGATTTTGAGCCTCAGATCCGGTAGATTGTGAAAGAGATACCCACCCGCCGCCAAACCCTCATGTATATTGCTATATGGTCGAAGGACGTTCGTAAAATTGCTGCTGATTTATTGGTTAATCCAGTTCAGGTTAACATTGGCAACATTTATGAACTTGTTGCAAACGAGTCTATCACTCAGGTGAATAAATTAGCCTCCCTCAATTTCTCCATAGTCTCAAAAGTTTGTTTATTTTGAAGATAATTAACGAAGGTAGCTCCTTTTGATTTCGTCTCCTGCAGTATGTTGAAGTGATGACATCTATGGAGAAGCACAGACGGTTGGAGCAGATCTTGCGTTCTCAAGAACCGGGTTCGAAAATTATAGTTTTTTGTTCAACTCAGAAGACTTGTGACCACTTAGCTCGCAACTTATATCTCCAGTTTGGAGCTGCTTCCATTCACGGAGACAAATCTCAGACTGAGAGGGACATTGTTTTGAATGAGTTCCATGCCGGGAAGCCTCCCATACTCGTTGCTACTGATGTTGCAGCTAGAGGGCTGGACATTAACTGTGGATTTTCCATTGGTAGCATTTTGTAGATTAGAATAAGCATGCCTTGTGGACACGCTTTTTTTTTTTTTTCTATGTTGGGAATCTTGCACTGAAATTTATTGTCCCGTTGATTATGACCGAACTTTTGATATGGGTGACACTGATCTTTTGTTCCGTTAATCTTCATTATTGACACAACCCTGCTGTGGATGGACACTCATAATAACTCTCCATTGAACAATTGGAGTAATCCAATTGGTTCTCCCATTGAATCACAGGCCATTTGGGTCAACTACTTTGTCTCAGTGGGGCCTACCATTCATAGCTTTCGATAGGGGTGCCAATTATCATTTGTTCAGTTAATTTTCATTCTCCCCAGTCCTGCTGTAGATGGACACCCAAAAAAACTGTCCGTTGAATAATTAGAGTTATCTAATTGGTGCTCCCACTGAATCACAGGCCATTTGGGTCAACTATTTTGTCTCAGTGGGGTCTACCATTCAGTAAGCCATCGACCACTGATGGAACCCACCATATGCTTTACAAGGAAATTAATCCCTCCTGCAGTGAACAATCCTACCAAGCCAGTTTACTAATAAGGACTGTTTCTTTATTAGAATTTTTGATAATAATTTGCCCTCTTGGGATTTTCCAAGACAGGGAATGACAACTTTTTCCCTAGCATTTGTATATACCATGTTTCTTCACACATTTTAAAATTCCAACCACCTAAATGATCTCAAATAGCCTTTGATATTTCAGCAATATTTCTATCCTCTTGCTTTTTGGTGGAATTTTTATATTATTAAGTATAAGGGAGCATTCAGAAATTCCACTATGCCTGAGAACTTTACTCCAAATAGGAATTCCAATAAAGAAAATGTTAGGTTTATGTCTTGTATTCCGGTTTAGCCGGATGAGTCACTGGGTTAGCCAGGGACTGGTTTAAGGTCAAGGGTATTTTGGTAATTGTACCGGGGCTTTCTTGGTGGCCAAGAAAGCGGAGATTATATATTGTATACTCTGTAACCCTAGACCTTGCAGCGGCGGCATTAGTTGCCCGTGGTGCTCCCACACCACGTAGGAGAGATGAGGTGAGAGTGTGGGAATTTCTTGTATGCTTTACTTGTCATAGTGAAAATGTTCGTCCTCCTATGCCCGTGGATGTAGCCCGGTTTGGGTGAACCACGTAAATCTCGGTGTCTCTTCTTGTGTGGCTTGTTCGTGTTGATCTTGTGATTCCGTGGATGCGCACAACGGGTGATTGTTCATAAAATCACAACAACTGGTATCAGAGCGTCAGGTTCAGATCGTGGGATCGTGGAGTTTCGGTTTACAGAAACTTGGATCCGGGCTCGATCGTCGACTGTCGCACGCTGTCACCGGAGGAGACGACCGGAGAAGAAGAAAAAAAAAAAAAACCGACTGCGACTGTATCTCTGTTCTTCTCCCTCCTCCCGGCCTGCAACCAGCACTGCCCAGCCGCAACGCCACCGGCCTGTTCCTCCTTCCCTGCTGCCATCGCTGCTTCCTCACCGTGCAACCGCTGCTGCCCCGCTCACGCTGGAGAAGACGAGCGCAGAAACCCACTGCGCCGCTGCCAGACCTGAGCAGAAGATCCGCAAATCACGCGTCCCCAATCGCTGCAGTCACCGCCGAGATCCTCGCCGGGATCCTCGCCGTCCTTGTCGCCGGAGAAGACGCTGTCTCCCACTGCCGCTGCCAGCCTGACCGTCGTCGAGAACGAACGGTTCGGAGGATCGATCTCTGCAAGTTGCAGAAACAGAGGAAGGAAGAAGGAGAAGAAAGGGGTCGGGTCCAGGTCAAGGTCCAGGTTCGGGTCAGGTCAGGTGCAACCCGACCCGACTGCAGTCCAGTCCAGAAGCAATAACAGCGGGTTCGGGTCAGGTCAGGTGCGACCCGACCCGATTTCAGTCCAGCCCAGTCAGCAAGTACAGGCTGGGTCAGGTCAGGTTTGACCCGACCTGTCTGCAGTTGGCCCAGCCCAGCGCAAACGGGCAGTTCAGTTCCGGGTCAGACGAACCCGACCCGGGTCCGCTCCAGAAGCCCAGCCGACAGCGCAGCGACGTCAGCAGTGACGTCAGCAACGGTCAAAGGCCAGATTTGAACAGTTTTAACGGCTGAAATTGTTTCTGCGATATCTTGATTGTCCGATGTCCGATCGGAGATCTGTTTGCGCCTACGGACTCGTTTCGAGCAGATCTATGCAGTGGAAGAGGTTGATTGGCTGTTTGATAGTCAAGGAGGAGGTTTGACCGATTGGAGCATAGAAACTTGTTTCTACGTTATCGGGGCCATCCTGAGTCGGATTTCAGATCCATTTCTTCCAGCATGCTCGTGGTGACGAGATCTATAACTTGATGCAGAAATTTGGAGGAGATCTGAACAGATGTGGATTGAGGCTAGAATCGGGTCTACTCGACTTGGTTGTTGTTGCATACCCAATAATAGGAGTCGCCGGCCTAGTTGCAAAGGGTTTGCTGATTCAAACGAAGTTGTTCGTTTGGAGTTCACATGATCGCATGTGATGATATTCATCTTGCCAGAGCCAAGCCGGAAAAGCAGCAAGGAGGAGCTGATGTATCAGCAGTTGATCAGAGGCCCGGTCAAATGGAGTTTTTTGACCGCTCGGAGGCAGAGGTTGTTCTGCAATGGAGTCATCTGGACTTGTATTCCCGATCTGTTTGCTTGCATGCTTGTGGTGATCGGATCTTCACAGTGATGTTGAAGATGGGGCAGGATGGTGAGTGATTCAGATATCACTCAGATTCGTCAATGGTTTCGAGCTTTTAGTTCGAGGTGGAGTTTGACGAGGGTATGAACTTTGCTCAAAGTTCATGTGCTGGTTCAACATGTCAAAGTGTTGAAGAAGACTGCATCCTTGGTGCAGTGACGTGCCATTCAGCAGGGTACGTGAAGACATTGCCGGTTTTATCTCCTAGTAGCTCGAGTTGTACGGAGTTGTACGGAATTCAAGCCAAGGTGGAGATTGTTAGGTTTATGTTTTGTATTCCGGTTTAGCCGGATGAGTCACTGGGTTAGCCAGGGACTGGTTTAAGGTCAAGAGTATTTTGGTAATTGTACCGAGGCTTTCTTGGTGGCCAAGAAAGTGGAGATTATATATTGTATAGTCTGTAACCCTAGACCTTGCAGCGGCGGCATTAGTTGCCCGTGGTGTTCCCACACCACGTAGGAGAGATGAGGTGAGAGTGTGGGAATCTCTTGTATGCTTTACTTGTCATAGTGAAGATGTTCGTCCTCCTGTGCCCGTGGATGTAGCCCGGTTTGGGTGAACCACGTAAATCTCGGTGTCTCTTCTTGTGTGGCTTGTTCATGTTGATCTTGTGATTCCGTGGATGCGCACAACGGGTGATTGTTCAGAAAATCACAACAGAAAATGGCCTGGGATTGCTTCTATATTTAATACTCAACTATTCATTTTCAAGAATGAGATGTGGTTGCGTTTATATGTGGGAAGTTCTTGGCAGCTACATTGGATGGATCCACTAGAATCTGCTGTGTTGATTGATTATTCAAAAGTGAGAAATGCTTGTGCAGTCAGCAGTTAGCTGGCTTGTGGTGGCGGCTCCAAACTCACGTCAGTCTCAGTCTGAGCCTATAGTGAATAATCTAACCAGGTCTCCTGCGAAGCGAAGGTAGTACGAGGTTTTGATTCCCTTTGGGATGAGGAACATAAAAATTAAGTTTCTCTAGAAACCAGTGACATAGGAAAGCTTTGGTGGTCTAATGAGTTAACCTGGGAAGGTATAATTGGATTGAATTACCATTTAGAATCTGGGTTTCTGCTTTGCAATGTTGCTGTTGGTTGCTGTTTGATTCTAGCTGACCATGTTGGCTTTCTTTCAGCTTTTCTTTGCGATTATGTTATTCCCGCCATCTTACGCTAGTCCTGACCTTGTGCAGGGTGGTTGTCAACTATGACTTCCCCACGGGAGTTGAGGATTATGTTCACAGGATTGGAAGGATTGGAAGGGCCAGAGCCACAGGGTTGGCGTATACCTTTTTTGGTGACCAGGATGCAAAGCATGCATTGAATCTTGTCGAGGTTCTAGACGGGGCAAGCCAGCGACTTCCTTCGCAGTTGCGTGAAATGGTTGGACGTGGTGGTGGAATGGCCAGGACCCGTCGATGGGGTTCTCGGCCTTCTGGCTCTAGTGGCCATGAAGGAGGCCAATCTTATGGTGGTGGCCCAGAAGATTCAGACAATGGTGGTAGCAGCACATGGGGCATTCTCTCTTCAGGCTGGTCAGCGAAAGCTCACATTGGCTTTGGACATGATGGCCCTGAGGCCTGTAAGCGAAGTCACGTTGATAATTAACCCAGGCTGGTTGATCAACAAAAACGTTGATAACCAAGGCCCAGTCAGTAGATGTGGAATCGGGGCCCACAGTAGGAACCGATGCCGCTTTCCCCCGTCAAGACAAGGAATGTTTCCTACAGATGATGGTGGCGCATGGTAGTCTGCTGGCGCTTATGTTTCCAGGACATGACTAATTGTGGTAATGCCACGGATTAAAACATCGGCCCATACCAGTTCATGTTGGCCAATACGAACCGGTTTCGGCCTGTACTGTGATGATATTTTGATTGGATATGGGTATCAGTATTGTCACAGTCAAAATCGCTAATATATCAGTTAAATATCGGCTGTTATGACTGATATTTTCAAAGTATTGGTCATATTGATCGTAACAGCTAATATGACCAAAATATATATAAAAAAAAAAAAAAAGAGGGCGAGAGGATGCACTTGCATAAGATGGGAAATACAACAACAACATGCAGTTTTAAAGAAACAAAGGAAAAATAAAAATAAAACATACAGTTGCAGGATGGAGAGTTGCAAAACTCATACCTCAAATCCCTGAGGAGGTTGAAACCTAACCTGGTTGCTGCAGTGCCATCCCAACTGTAGTCTATTTCTTCTTCTTCCTCCTCTCTCCTCCCCTTTTTTCTCTTCTTTCTTTGTCTTCCTCTTTTCCTCTTTCTTTTCCCTTTCCGTGCTGTCTGTCTCTGTCTGTCTGGCGGTATGAGCTAAGGCTTAGGGCGTGATGCATTGATAGAAAAGAGGGCATTTCCCTCTCACCATTAATTCCCACATGGGGTGAGTCATCCACACTTATGGCCCAGGTTTTTAAAACTCTAATATACATCAATGCATCCTCTTAAATGGCCTAACAATAAATATTAGAATTTAAAAATCAAAACAATTAAATGCCCTCTCTTATTGTCTAAAGTGTTTAATTCCCCTTTTTAATTTTCCAAGTCAAAATACATGCCCCTTTTAAATGGTCCCTCAACAAACATTAATTCATAAGAGTTGGCCCAATGTACATTGATCACTTATAAACATCAAAATAAAATGTTCAAAAATCAATTAAGCATCCAAATGTTTTATTTTATTAGTCAACCTCTAATAGGGTATACTAATGGAAAAGTCTAATCCACTAAAAATAAATTTCCACTAAAAAAATACCCGTCTTTCGAATATAAAAAGTGAATATTGTTACAAATAAACTAAAAAGTGATAATTTCTTTGCCAAAAGAAAAAAAACTAAAAAATGATAATTATTTTAATTGATTGGATTTGGGATTTAAACTGGGGCCTACTTGATGGACTTATAACTTAGAGGGATGAGACATTAAAACATAAGATAATCAACAGTTTCAGGCAAAACAGCAATACAGGATGCTTTGCCTTAGGGGGACCGATATTTTGCTTTATAATGTGCACTAATGAAAAAAGATATTATTTTTCAACATTTTATATTATTCTGGTTTTTTTGGATATTTTTTAAAATTTTTTTAAAGTAAAATAAAAATTTATACCACGATGACCGCAAATTACAACCAATACCCATATTGTATTAGTTTTTTTGACTGGGATCGATTCTACAATTTTAAACCATGTAATGCCACATTGTCTTCAACAATTAGCTTTTTGTATGGTGGAAAAAAGTTTATATTTATATTCTGCCTGGGGGTAGGTAGGCCGATGTACATAACTTGGATAAGGACATAGCTACTACCACACACGAAGGGGGAACAAACGTACTTGCATGCATTTTGAATACGTTTATGAAGGATGGGGGCATTAAAAATACCTCTCAGATTTTGGGTAAAGTTGTTTGTCGTCTTGTTGTTTAAAGTAGTTTGTCTTCTTGTTGTTTTGTTTTGCTTTTTCAGAGAAAAATCTCTTGTTACAAAATTGCAGTAGATAGTTTAAGTTGCTCAGTCAAAGTAATTTGGTTTGCCTGATGTTTTTGCTCCCTGGTAAATGATATAAAGCAGCTAATGTTATAGTCTCTACTACAAACAGGTTCCTGTGGTTGTGTTCCCCTGCTGCATAAGGATTGATCATTTCTGGGCCCCATGAAGGTTTGAAATCGTTTGCGCTGAACACATGCTCATTGGGCCCACTATTTATGAATCTAAGCAATTCGTGTCCTATAAACATATTAGCAACATTGCCCATGCTAAGCCCAAATCCAAAAGCAAAGAAGATATTGAGATTTTTATAGATATTATTAGAAATAGAATAAATTTTAAAAAAATTACTAAAAAAATTTATATATTTGAAAACGAAATTGCCATTAGTTGTAAGGTATTGATCGGAAGAAGTGATGCCTTCTTTGGATAGTTGCACTTTTATGCCTAATTTTTTTTACGTAAGTCTTTTCATTAGGTTCATGGTTGAAGTGGATAATAATAACACAGTTCGCTTCTTAAAAATATATTCACATTATAAGAGATTGATGAAGATCCAAACTCAATTACAAAACTAATAGAGAATTGCACAAAAACTCAGATTATATAAGGAAAAAAATAATTTGATGCCAAATATAGAAGCACAATCACCTATCGATGGCCCACATATTGGTAGCCCATGTGTTTGAGAAGTTGCATTATTAATAAAAGGGTAAGTATGAACATGGGCAACACATGGCCAAATAAAAAAAGAAGAAGAAAAAAAAATAGAAAGCAACAAAAAAAAAAAAAAAAACAAACTAAATGACGCCAATCTTCAAAAGAAAAATGAAGGAAAATGGTCCTCTTCCAATGGTCATCAAGTTTCTACAATTGTACCCTTTGCCCTAGTAACCTAAAGCTCCCAAAAAAATGTAAAAGAATACTCAATGGGTTGCTAGGCATCAATATATTAGAAGTTATATAGATAGAAATTATGGTTATTAGGAGAGAGATGTTAGGAAGAAATTATAATTATTAGGGAAAGACTTCAGGAAGAAATTATGATTATTAGGGGAGACATTTTAGGAAGAGATAATAGAAAGGTATTAAGTGATTGATGGGAGAGATTTAAGCAGAGGATGACGATATAGGAAATGTGACAAAGTAATAGACATTATGGATAGAGGTTGAATTCTACGTTAACTATGAATTGACTATAAAAAATAAAACATAAAAAAATAATAACATAGTACAAAGAAAAAAAGAAAAATAAAAACAAGAAAAAAAATCTATGACAGAGTGCAAAATAAAATAAAAATTTACCTCTTGGTGAATAAAATCTCCGACTTCTGTATCTCTGTCTCATTGCCACTTTTCAAGAATCAAAAAGAACTCATTCTCTTGTAGCACAAAATCAAGACTTCTAAGAAAACAAACCACAAATATTACACAAATTACTAATTTTTTAATAATAGAAATTAAATTCGTATCCTAAAATAAGAAAACATCAATAAAACCATAGTGAACTTGCATTTTATTTTATGTTTCCCAAGTTTGATTGGGATCCACAGTAGGGTGATCAACCACTTAATGATGATGGAAAAAGAGAGAGAGAGATACATAA
The DNA here is from genome assembly GCA_037013555.1 of Sextonia rubra. Lineage (NCBI taxonomy): Eukaryota > Viridiplantae > Streptophyta > Magnoliopsida > Laurales > Lauraceae > Sextonia > Sextonia rubra. The sequence goes on along the minus strand of JASUAD010000007.1, from coordinate 5,998,231 downwards.
ACTTATTGTCAATTAACTCAACAGTGTTTATCAAAAAAGATTAATGCTGCTACATTTACCCAAAAAAAAAAAAAGCCTCGGTTGTGATGTTTGGGCAATCAGAAACTAAGACTCATGATCGCGCATAAGATGCATGTTACACCATACCATCTCCATCCTCAACATGGTTTCTTCTCCCCCTCCCTCTTCTTTACTTTTGTGTGAGTATTAAACCTTAACACGTCAGTTTTAAGCGACATATGTACTAGATGAGAAGAAATTCCCCCTTAGGCGGTGCTAGTTAGACCACCATCCATTGATGGATCAATACAATAGGCAAGAAAGAGAACTCATTCCTTGAGAAAAGGGAAAGCTGCTTTAAGAACTCAAGACCAAGCCCTTACTCTACGACTTTTTCCAAGACCCACGTGGGTGGGTATAACGCTTTCCTTCTTCTAGTTCGAGAGTTGCAGGAGCCAAAAAGGGGCTTCTGCTAGCATTAGTAGTTGTAATTGGCACTCGTTGCATTCCTGCTTCCTCGAGCATCGATGGAGCAAGGAGTTCATTGTCCCTCTCCTTTGTGTGACCCGGTGAAGATGGAGGCTAGCGATGGCAACGGCGACAATGGGACTAGCGAAACTTGACGGGGTAGCGACAGCATTCTTCTCAGGCAATGGTGACGGCGCAGCAACAGATCTGGCAACACCAGGTTGTCAAGTCTTCTCCGATTTCTGTGGCTAAATCTCAAAAGATGTGGGTTCTGCGACGAAGAGCCTTTGCTCCTCTTGATTCTTGGCCTTTACTTCAGATCGGTTGTGGCCCACTTACCAAGCGTTTGGATGCAATTGATGATAATGGAATCGAACGTTTCCCTCCATATGATCAAATCCCTAATAAATTCCCGTTCTTTTTAATGCCCCCAATTCTAATCTCTTCATATTTGGTTGATTTGATTTTATTTCCTGCATTGGTAGCGAAATCGGCCCAAATGAGAAGTGTCTTTCCCTAATTCGACGCATTGGTTTCACGCCGTTGGTTGAGAAGGATGCGAAGAAGCAGAAGAGCTCGAAGGAAACAGCGGCATCTGCACCATGGCCATGGCAAAGCTTGGTGGAGAATCTACAGCTTGCTCATTAAGAACTCTTTATTATCATTGATCTTATCAAAATGGTAATGGGTTGGGGAATCTGAGGTGGGGCTTTGGTGGGGTTGTGGAGTGGAGGGAGGAGTGATGAAGACAGTGTATCTTCCTGTTTTGTTTATAACTGGAGGTGGGGGTGTGGTAGGTTCTTTTAATGTGGTTGAAGCTGCCATGGGAGAAAGAACAGCAACACTCGGCTCTTCTTCTTTAGATCCGCTGGTAGAAGAAAATTGAAAGATATGACTATTTTTGATATACGACTTCTAATATGGATAAGCATTTGAAAGATACATTGGATATGTGAAAAAAAAAAGATTAGTACGATATGTGATAAAAAAACTAGGTCGAAAAAGATAGAAGGTTGTTTTTAATGTAGATATATTTGGGATGCTGAGGTCGCACTCTAGAAAAAAAGAAAAATAGGGGGTTGCTGATGTAACACCCTCCAGAAGCCTCGTTTCTTAGAACTTTAATATATATAATGGATTGACTTCATTCACAATAACATTAAATAGTACATGAGGACCCTAATGGAACAACGGCCAAATATGGCCTAATGACCATCATTTTGACTACTGGCGATGCCATATGGAGAACTCGATGAGATCTTATTTAAAATGGGTGACTTCAACTCACACTTGATGTGGGTCAACCTGGTATAACCTGCATTTAATATGGGTCAACTTGTTTAACCTGATCCAACTTGTATAATCTTGGCTTAAACTGAATCAATTTTAAATATTGAGTCTTATTGGAGTCAAACAGCAGGCCAAAAAATGCCCAACACAAGATCGACTCATTCCATATAATAGACTACTCTATATGCCAAAATATTGAACCATCAAACTGTTTGAATTGGTTTAGATATCTTGGCTGACTCTATCCCAATCCATTTAAATAGGTTAGGTGGTTGAATGGGTGGACCCTAATTTAAATGTAGGCTAGATTTTTTTTCCATTGATCGACTAGTATAAAATGTGGGCCAGATTATGTGTGTCAAACATAGGTTGGGTCAGATCTTGCACCATTATTTGAGGATGATTTCTAATTCATGATATGGATGGGGTAGGGGGTATTTGGGCGCTTGAGGAGTTTCGATTTATCTTTTTTCATTTTTTTTTGGATGACCCAGGATATCCCTTGGTAACTCTATCTTCAGACCTTTGGCCTTTGGCTCTTAGATTACCAAATTCTTACAAAGAAGGATTATTCCCTAGGATACATGGTTGCACATATAGTACTTGGATAAAGCAACGGATGAGAGGCAAATTCAAGACCTTCTAGAGTAAACTCGAGGGTCAAACCAATTGAGGCACCCTTGAGGCACAAGTTGGATTTATCTCAGGGTGGCCCATTGGACAAATTTGAAAGGGATGGGAGTTAAATTTTGTTACAAGTGTAGGATTGATTTCTTGAATGACGATAGTGTAGGATAACACTAGGCGACAACTTGTTGAGCCCATTGTGCAGATAATTCAAGTGGGAGCATCCTTCTAAAACGGTCCTCAACTTTACAATTTGTGAATTTGGGCTTGTTTGCATTATTTCCGTGTTATTTTTTGTCGAGAATGGATTGTGTTGAGATAAAGTTGTTTTGAGAGATGCGGTAGAAAACTTATTAAGCGCCATTATATTAGATTGTTCTATGGACAATAGGTGTGGAGAATTTGTTTGGTAACTTTATATTAGATTTACTCTAAAAAATAAAATGTAAAATCAAAAGAAATATGTATAACACTGTTGTAATTGTAAATCTATTAAATATTCATATAGTTTGTGTAGAGATGTTTAATCAAGAAGATAAAAGAAAAATATATAATTTTCTAAAAAAAGAACTAAGTTTCAATTTTGGTAGAAAATCTGAGTTGACAAAAAAATAATAAGATAAAATAAAATATCCTGCGCTGTTGATCACCTATTGCCTATTGGTCTCTTATTTCAAAATATATACACATCTGAACGTCTTCAGTGGCCTCTTTAAAATCATGATAACTTGGTGACCCATCCAAGAACAGAAAATTTTATTATTAGAAATTAATCAATCTAATAAAAACTAAACAATGAACCCGTTCTCTTTATTTTTTTTTTTAATCTTCTACAACATTTTTGCTTCTTTATCCATATAGAACTCGATTCTATAATTAGAATCTCAAAATTGTGAATATAATCTTGTTTAACATTACTAGACCATGTCAAGAGTAGTAAAAAAAAAAAAAAAAAAAAAAAAAAACCCCTCCTGTCCTGTGTAACCCTTATCCTAAAACTAATCTCAAAGTCCAAATAATAACCCCTGCACAATTGGCATTGACATGAATGACACTTTTCTTGGGCACCTATGGAGCCCATTAGACAAATCATTCGTGGTGCAGGTCTTAGGATTAAAAAGCCCATGGGCATGTTTCTTAATTAGTAGAGATGGCAATGGGTCAGGTTTTAAATGGAGATTCGCTTTGACCAGCTCCTATGAGGGGGCGAGTTTGGTAGCAAATTGGTAGTATTCGAGTCGAGCATGTTTTTTATGCATTAATTTGGGTCGAGATTGGGGTGATTTTGAATTTTTGGATGCATCAAACCTACCCACCCCTCATATAATTACTTCATTTGAGTGCATTTTATCATATAATAGCTTAGTAATGCAAATGTCCTCAATGAGGACATATTTTCTTCTAAATGTCAAGGTTTCAAATCTTCATCATGCTTGGGATTTTTGGATGCTTTGTTTTTAGTGTAGGAAGTCTAGATTTTAGGATATGAAAAGTCAAAAGCGACATATAATTTTTAGAATTCCAACTTTCTCGAAATTTTTAGATGCTCAAGTGGAGAGTAGGGCATGTTCTTTTATGAGAATTTGTGACGAGAATTTAATATGTTGGGAATTCAACAGCATGATGTGTGGCTTATCACCTACATTTGCAAATCCCATATTTCTTTGTCAGAATTCTAAATTTGGGGCACTTAAAAACTCTAAAATGATATTTGAAATTCTTGGAATTTCAATCTCTTTGCTTTTTGTTGAAATTTTTGAATGCGCGCTCTACTAAAGAAAATGATTTAGGAATTCTACATGGGGCATAGTTTTTAGGGAATTTATAAATTCTACAATTAGGAATTGTTAAAATTTAGATAAATAAATAGGTTCATTGGGTGGAGGATTTGGAAACAAGCATGTTTCTTGGGTGGAGGTTGGAACTTTGAGAATTCAAAGTTAAATGAGACAAGTTGTCCATTGGCGTTTTAGGATGTGACATTCTTTTGGTACTTGAAGAGTCTCATTTAACCTTGGATTCTTAAAATTTAAATGTCCACATAGGAAACCTTTTTGTTTGTAAAGAAATGATCTTGAATGGTCCATAGCACCTTTATGAGCTTTCTTCCCTCATATGCTAACTTTGTTTTTGAGTCCCAACCCAAGTTTTATTTTTGCAAGTGCAGTTGGCTTTTTTTTAGAGAATTATTTCTTTTGCTATTTGTGGTCCATTTGGAAGGAAAGAAATGAAAGAGTATTCAAGGGTGTTTTCTTATTTTGACAGAAGTTGATCGAATTAATCACTTTAAGGATAGCAAAGTGGGCCTTGATTAAGAAAAAATTCTCTAATTTCAGCCTTTAAGATATTATTGTTAATTGGGAAGCTTGTATGAGTTGTGGTCCTTTTAAGGTAAAAAGAATTATGCCTTGGTCTTCCCCTCCATTTGGAGTGGTTAAGTTCAATGTTGATAGTGCGGTAAGACGTAAGTTGAGTCTAGCGGGCATTGGGAGTGTTATTCGTAATAGCAAGGGTGAGGTCTTTCTATGTTCTTCAAGCACATGGGTATTTGTGATTCTAATAAAGTGGAAGTTCTAGCTATTTCAAAAGCTCTTTATTGTTTCTTGAGGTATTATGTTGGTGACGTTATTATTGAAAGTGATTACTATAATGCTATTTCTTGGGTTTCTAAGCGGAAGGCGATCCTATGAAAATTTCAATTTCTTTTTAAGTAGATTTGGTTTCTTTCCTCTTCTATTAACTTTGTTTTTGTCATGAGGTTAGGTCGGCCAACTTTATGCCTGATGCTTTAGTTAAGCAGGGTTTAAGAGGCCTTTTCCTTGGGAGGGTTTTATCATGTAATTGTGTTAAGGGTGTAGGTATAAGTCTCTTATACTTTTATCGTAGTGCTCTCTTTATGTATTTTCTTTTTTTTTTTTAAGGGGGGGGGGGGGCGCTATTTGAACTAAAAAAAGAGCTCACTATATTGACCGCTTTTTTTTTAATTGTAAAATTGCTCAAATGCTCCGTCTCCCTTTTCCTCTTTCTCTCTTTTTCCCCCCTCTCTCTCCCTTTCCCCACCTCCCCTTCTAGAAGACAATCGGCGGCTCCGATGGAGGGGGACAGTCCCCTCCCTCTCCCTCTTCCTTTCAAGGAAAAAGGAGAGGGTGGGAGGGAAACAGAAAACAAGGAGGGGATGAGGAGAGGAAAAAAACAAAGGGGAAAGAGAGGAAGAAGAAGAGGGAGAGGAAGAGAAGGGAAGAGGGAGGAGAGGGATGGGAAGAAAAAAGACGAGGGAGAGGAAGGGACTGTCCCACTTCGCTTTTATTGGTAATTGTCGCAGAGAAGGAAAAGTAGGGAAGGAGAGAGAGAGAGAGAGGAAAAGGAGAGAAGAGGAAGAGAGGGCATTTGGATAATTTTATAAATTTTTTTAATAAATAAATAAGTGTAATAAACTCTTTTTTGAGTTGAAATAACCCAATAAAGGTTTTGTTACTGATTAAAGTAAAAAGAAAAAAAATACTAAATGTCCCAGATTTACCACAGGCACGAATTGCGGGAATTGGTTTGCGGCTGGTCGTCCGACACGTCTATCAAATGATGAAAGGAGAGATGTGATAAAGGAGACTACAAGTCCAGTCCATAAATAGAAATGCCTCGTCAAAGTTTGTTGTGCGTCATCATTCCCCATCAAAGTTGATGACTCAACAACTTTGATGACGCATATGTCTTGAATTTTCTATTTGTGGACTGGACTTGTGGTCTCCTTATAAAAATGCTAATTAGGACTATGTGTGAATGCAATTGTGGAATGGTGCCAATCGAGGCCTTTTTTGTTTTCAATAGTGACACTGTGACAGTTGGGCAAATCCCTCATAACGTATCTGTCAAATTCTAAGCCGGAAGAGCAGTGATGTGAATGTTCCGCGGCACAGCAAGTATACGTCTGAAAGCTATCTTGTCAGGAATCATTCATCACCCTTCTTTCTTTTGGATTACAAACTAAAAATTTCTTGCCATTCTTTTCTAATGTGTATTGTGGGGTAGCGCCCATTTTACACTGAGCAGGCTATTTGATCAGCAGCATGAAATTGTTGTCGCATGACCTGGAAATTAATTTGTTGAGAGATTTAAGGGTCTATTAACTAGGGTAATATTTTGCATAAGATTTTTTCAACATTATGGGTGCAACACATTTGCTTACGTTATGACCATACAAGGCTCATTCTTTTGGCCTCTAACAAAGTTACCAGCGCTTGATTTCCTTAAAAATAAAAAGATTTAAATTTTACTTTTGATAGAAAATATGAATTATCAAAAAAAATAATAAAATAGAATAAAATATTCAATACTACTGTTCACCTATTGCCTATTGGTCTCTTATGTGAAAAGATATACACATCTGAATGTCTTCAGTGCCCTTTTTAAAATCATGCATGATAACTTGGTGAACCATCGAAGAAAAGAAAATTTAATTATTAGAAATTAATCATCAATCTAACAAAAACAAATAGAACCCAAATAGTGTACCTACTATCTTTAAACAAGCACTTGTTATCTTTAAACAATGAACCCAGTTATCTTTAAACAATGGACCCGTTCTCGTTATTTTTATTTTTTTTACAACAAATGTTCTTCTTTCTCAATGTAGACCTCAATTCAATAATTAAGATCTCAAAATTGTGAATATAATCTCGTTTTAGATAATTGGGCCGTTCCAAGACTAGTTAAAAAAACACTCTCCTGCCCCGTGTAAATCTTAACCTAAAACTAATCTCAAAGTCCAAAATAAAACCCTCTATACAGTTGGTATTGATATGATGGACCGGAGAAGAAGAGGTCTAGGAAAAAAATTAGAAAAGGAATGGAAAGAAACAAGTCATACTTGGGTCGCCTTAGTCGACATGAGTCGTGGCCATGACAGCCCACTGGAGAGAGAGAGAGAAGAAAAAGATAGAGAGAGAGAGAGAGAAGAAAAAGATAAAGAGAGAGACAATTGGAGTGAGAGAGAAGCAAAAGATACAGAGAGAGAGAGGGAGATAGAGAGTCATCCGAATAAATTTGAGATGGTGGAATAAATTCAGCAACGTCGTCACTTCTATGAATATGACCACAGTTCAAACCAACTTGTCTCCTCTTTTTTGGCCTCTTCAGATCTTCTATTTGCATATCTTGATACCCTTAAATGGATTCTGGGCCCGCTGGGGCTTCACCTTCGTATCTCTCGTCGTTTTTTAATGTTATCCTCATCTTTCTCGCAAAAAATTAAAAAACGAAGTTACCTCTCTCTTTCGTTTCCTTCAATTTCTCCATCTATCTTATATATACTCAAGTCATATTACATCGTTCCACACTTCCCCCACTTTCTTCCTCCCACGTAGCTGCCTCTGCTCTCTCAAAGTACCAAAACCAGCCCATTCATCTCATCTCTCATTTACAGGATGACAAACTCTTCAGCCATAGCTTCCTTCTTCACCACCATGATTTTGATTTCAACACCTCTTGAGGCCACAAGGCCTGGGAAAGCAGAGAGCTCATATTCTCAGTCTCTGAAAGGTATTTTCCCACCTCCCACACACAGCCCATGCTCTTACGGCTCCACAGGGGGTGGTCCATGCCCCATTGGACATAGCTCCATCCATAACGTCTCAGAAGCCACGCCCCATATCAGCGCTGGAGAACCGAGTTCAGCAATGCCCCCTATCAGCGCCGGAGAGCCGAGTTCAGACACGCCTCCTATCAGCGCCAGCGAGCTGAGTTCAGGCGCGCCCCCCATCAGCGCCGGCGAGCAGGGTTCAGCCACGCCCCATATCAGCTCCAGCGAGCCGAGTTCAGCCACGCCTCCTATCAGCGCCAGCGAGCCGAGTTCCCCATGAACAGAGTCTTCGAGGACAACCATCAAAAGCCTGGGATCGGATCGAACGGCAGTCTGTCAGTGTCTCAAAATGTAAGGTAGTGATTGAAGGTCATTTTTAGTTGATACGTGTTTGAATGGGAATGTGGAGAACATTCTGACATCCATTGGATTCATGTTCTATTAAGCTTTACTGGATATTCAATCGATGATAAAAATATAAGGTCATTTTATATGTGTAAGCCTCTTTTTTTATTTTAATTTTTATCTTTCAAGTAGGATGGAATTATTAGATATCATGATATACTCAAAAATGAAGCATGTAATTCTGCAAGGAAGTATGATGGAATAGATGCCATAGGCCAGAGATATTCAGGCGTCGCCTTTATTCGGCGAACAATTGGAAGCTGGAATGCCAACCTAGGCGCCGTCTCCGGAAATTATGGTCTATGTTTTTTTTCTTCTACTTTTTTTCTCCACATTTAAAACGGTTTCTAAACATTCTCGGGTGGCTGGGATTGATTTTTCTTTTTCCTCTTTTTTTTTATTAAATTCAAGAGGGTTTCAATTTTCAAAGCAATGAGAAGGTAGATGAACCCACATCATTTGGGTCTAAAACAGATAGAATTGTTGGTTCTTTTTTTTAAAACAAAAAAGACAATTTTTGCTTTTTTTTCGAGAGAGAGATGCTAAAAGGAATTCTCGAGTACTTTCTAAGGTGACCCAATGGGGTCTGTGGCCCCCCATCTAACTACTTTTTATATTTTTTAATAAATAATTACATATCAGAATTGTATGGTAGAATGATTAAATTTGTTATTTAAAATAAAAAACAAGATATCATGGATTAATGATATGAATCTCACAATTAAAATGTTTTTAGCCTTTGACTAAGGCTTAATATAAAAGTCAATTGGGAATAGCTGGTTAGATATAACTCGCACAAGGTTTATGTGCTTAATTGTTTGACATTGTCGTTATCTACTGTGCTGGAAGAAGGGTGCTGTCGACTGACTTGACATAGAGATTGTTCAAAATTCCATTTTTCTCCCTTTTTCTCCTCTGAAACTATTTTTTTGATCTCCCTTCTTAACAAATTAATGGAAGAGAGAGGATGAAAACTCTACCATGTAAAAGAAAAAAAAAGGGCGGCCTAGTGCACGAGGCTCCTGCATAGCGGGGTTTGGGGAGAACAAGATGTACGCAGTGTTACCTTCATTTTGAAGAGGCTGTTTCCATAACTACTTGACTACTAAAAATGTGAAGCACTAGAATGCAAATCCCTCTCTTTTATACAATGAGTAGAGGGTAATGACAACCCTAAACCTAGCTCTTTATCAATCCTACCTATAATTGTGAACTATAGTCCTGGTAGGTTGAATCTGAATCATTCGTCTCTCTTCCTAGGCTGAAGCCTGCCCAAAATTACGTTTTGGCTTCAAAACTCATGCCCAAGCCTAGCTTCGAAACTCGTGCCTACGCCCACGCCCAAGAATAGCATCTCTTTCTCTCTATCTCTTTCTCTCTCTCTTTACATTGGGCTCTTGTTTAGTAGTGATACTATGATATGGGAATATAGGAAGGGCGTGTCAGTGATATGAATGTGCCAACATCACGCAATCATGAGTGTATTGATGCAAAGCATGACTCATTAATTATTTTATTTTATTTTAATTATTATTATTTACTTAGCCAAGAGGGCTGGAATCCATAAAAAAAATCTAACCATCGGAGAAAAGTCTACTCATGCAAAAAGAATGCTTCTCAAGTGGAAAACTAACCAATGTGTAGTTGGGTGAGAAATGGGGTACCCAAGCCAGTAGAAAGTCCTTAATCTCATTTCTTCCCTAGAGCCTTAATAGTGTTTTTTTATTCCCACATGCACGTTGACACCTACATTTAAGCTTCATTAGTTGCATTAAACACTTCTAATTGAGAGCTCATGCATGAATTCCCAAGACGTTCAAAAGTAAACAAATTTTTATTAGAAGGCAAAAACAATGAAAGTTTTAAATAACCTCTTTATATCAATATAAGTAAGTGATCAACCACTTTAAGTAAAAACCATGATTAATAATGTCTGAAATCAATATTAGTTATGACTAAACAACCCTTGAATTCAACATATGGTGATATTATTATTACTATTTTTATATGTATTGGCGTTGAAACGGCCCATTGTGATGTCTTCTTAACGTGGAACTTATTACTGTTCCATAAGGTCAATTGAGACAATGTTTTCAATTTGAGATCCTCTAAGAAATTGCAACCTCACATGCACTACGTGCTGGCATGCATGGGCTATCCTAGGGTGATGGGGTGGATTGGGAGTGCTGTCCAAGGGTAATGTGGCGGTTCAAGACTGGTTTACTCACAGTTACCCTTGTAAGCCCCACTGTAGAGCCTTACAAATTTCTGGTGAGTTTTGACAACAGAAGATGGGTTCAAGAGGTTTTACAAGTAATAAGGTCTATTTCAAATGTAGCCCTTCCATCACCTTCGGAACATTTTCCAAAAGGCCCATTTCACTTTCCAAGCGCTTGCATGGAAAGACCTAAGTAGAATCACACGGGTGCGGCCGCACCCGTAACACCATCATACGCTTTTATATTTTATATAAACACTTCTGAATTTACTACTAAAAATCCAATAAAATTGTGGGCCTACCTTCATAAAAATTTTCAATTTGCCCTCCAATCCAAACTATCTATTAAGATCCACACCCCTCAAACAAAAATCCTAAGTCTGGCGCTATGCCTGATCCCTTTTTCCTTATGGGAGGTCCACAGTCCACCTATGATAAATCAAAAACTCCAAACACACACGCACCCATTAAATTGCATGAGGACATACAAACACCTATCCACTATTCATTGTAAATTGCATATTTCCCCTGTCAACCAATTTAGTTCTCATCCGGTTCACATTACTCACCATTAAAATTAATTTAAAAAAAAGGTCCGAAAAGATATGTATACATTTACCTTCAAGTCCTTAAAATTAAGAGCTAAAATTATTTGATTACAGTGTCATTTTGGTCACGACAATCCATGATCATTAGATTTATTCATCCCTTTACCCTCCTTGTAGGGTAGCAACTAGTCGAGTCTAGTTGAACTTGGTTATATTCATTGATCAGGTTCTAAAAAAGTCTACTCGAGTCCAAACAAAGGTTAACACCCAATTTGAATTGCCATGTTAGGTTTGGGATAGGTTGTTATGATTGATTCCAATTAGTCAGGTTTGCTACTCAAATGCCAATGTGCTGAACCCTAAATAGACCTATTTATTAATTGGGTTGGAAATGTTTAACTCGAACTAAACATGAAAATAGAGGGGCTAACTGTACCTCACCAGGTAATCTAGAATTTGGATTTAGAATGGCATTTGTGGAAAATCAATAATCAATGTGTTATAAGATGTATATCATAGGAGGATGCCTACATTGAGACCTACATTAGATAAGGAGAGCATTTAGGGCTAGAGTCCTGCCATATTAGGTTGCTTGGGGAGGAAGCAATCTTATTCTATAAATAAGACCCTCCTTTTCTTTTATTATGTACACATCTCTCAATAAGAAGAAGATCTCTTTCATTCCTCTCTTTTTAGTTCTTTTATTTCTTAACACCTTATCGGCATGAAGGCTCTCCTTCCTCCTTCTTCTTTTAGTTGAGGAAAAAAAAAACTCATGCCAGCCACCGCTAACGCATAACAGCAGCTGCCAGTGCAAGACTCGTTGCATTGCACCCCAGGGCTGATGCAAGCAGATTTTTTTTTCAGCCATCAAATTTCATATCATGATATCTTGGTAGTTCGGAATCCAATTGATGATCCGTTTGAACCTATAGAAAGCTCGCGAGCAGATTTACATGTTGGAGCTGAAAGGAGGAAAATCCAATGGTGAAATAATTTTTGTTCTTTATGATCTTTCTTAGTTTAATAATTATTCATATGCTTTTATCTTTATTTCTTTCTAGATCTACATATAATTAGAATATTATTTGGAGATAAATGGTTTATGTCTCTTATTAAAGGAAGATTAAGATAGGATCAATGGATCATGAATAGAACTAGAAGTTCAATATTAACTTGGACCTCAGTTCCTATGTTAACATAAGAACCAGAAATTCTTTCTTATCAAGACAAGAAGAACCATGCGTTATTCAAATTTGAAGCCAAAAGTTCTCATATTCACAATATGAATATGAAGATTCATAAATATGATTACCAGAAGATGGTCATATTACCAGCTATTCAAAACTAATGGCTAACCCTAAGATTTCAAGATTACGAAACAGTATTTAAGTACAACCCTGCTCTTTTCAACATTCTTTCCCGATTAAGATTGTGTGACGAAGAATTATGGAAGAGCAGATTTTGGAGAAAACATTGTCCACATTTTATGCATTGAATGCAATCTATAGCAGTAGTATCATGAACGGCGTTTCTCTAGATACTTATAACTCATTTCTTGTCTCCTTATTACTGAGCAAAATAGTAAAGTCTTAATAAAAAAATCACAATTCCAGACAAACCGGATCTATGGAAATGCCTAAAGCAAGTGCCAATGTTAGTTCAAACAGAGTCAGAGGAAGGGGGTATGGAGACATCATCCCTCCAGTAGAGGTGGATGAAACAACTCCTTCAGACGAGGAAGTTTTTGGGGTCCCACCCCACCCCCATAAAAAAAAAAAAGAAATTCAAAAATCACTAGAAGTTGTTTGATCCTCAAGAAAAGCACAATCAAAATCAGAATTTACTGAATAAATCCACCCACAGTTCTAATGACCCTTGCCATAGCTGTGGAAAGAATCAGCATTGATCATGCAATTGTCATGCACCAAAGGAAGTAGTGGAACAATTTAAAGCATACAAAACGTCTATTCATTCTGCAAAGTCAAATGGAAGACTGCGGTTGAAATACAGTTCTACAAAATGATAATTTTCAATTAGATATTACAAACTTGGAGACTCGAGACTTCTTTGAAGATGAGAATGGCCAACCTATGAGTAATAAGGCGTTCCATGTTGAGTTAGGAACCCCCCCCCCCGGCATGGTTTAGAAGACCAAATAATGTTTTTTTATTTTCTGCAAAATTTCTATTTAGTTAACTTTAGAAGGATATTTTAAGATATTTATTTTTCATGGATGTTTTTCTTTAATAATGAATAATTTGATTATTTTTAGTTTATTAGTTTAATGGAAATTTCATGGATATTTAAATTTCATCATGTAATTTCTTAGTTACATTTCTTTATATTGTTGTTTATAGTATAGATTATGGAAATGGGAATACTCATTATCTTGTAAATAGTGCCACAATATACATCATTTTGAAAAACCAGAAGTTTTTTTCAGAATTGGTAGCCATCCACACAAGGTATTCATCATAGCTAGACTTGTGCAAATCATTGAAGGCTTCGGAAGAGCCCATATGATGTTATCTAATCGTACACATTCATTTATTAAGGATGCATCGTTCTCGAGCAGTTTTCAAAGAAACTTACTTAGTTTCAAAACATCAGAATAAATGGATACCACATTGAGACTACTGGTCATGGTAACAAGGAAATGTTATTTATTGTTACTAGTATAGGTAGTCAGAAGCAAATATTAGAAACATTAAGTACACTCTCCTCATGGTTATATTATACAACAATATCTATCATCGAATCACATCCAATTATGAACAAAACAATATCATTAAGCCCAAAGCTTAGTAATACTACGACTTTATTGCTTTGTCATAATAGGTTAGGTCACCTTACGATAACCATTTAAAGAAAATAGTTGATAATTCTTTTAGGAATTCCTTAGAGAATTACTAGTTGACCATACTTAATGGGTACCTATCTGTCCCAATTTATAAGGAAAACTAATCACCTGACCTTTTTTTGATAAGATTGCATCATAATCTCTATCGTTTCTACAAAGAATACAAGGTGACATTTGTGGACCCATAAATCTTCCTAGTGGACCTTTTAGGTTTTTTATGGTTTTGATTAATGCCTCCACCCGTTAGTTAGATATTTGCTTACTTTCATCTAGTAACATAGATTTTGTCCATCTATTGACTTAAATCATTAAACTTAGAGTCCACTTCATTGATTATCCTATTAAGTTTATAAGACTTGATAATGCAGGTGAATTTATATCAGAGGATTTTGATTACTACTATTCATCTCTAGGAATTGTAGTCGAACATTTTGTCCCCCATGTCCACATCTAGAATGGCTTAGCTGAATTTATGATTAAACATATTCAACTCATTTTTAGGATTATACTAATGTAGTTCAAATTACTAGTTAATGCTTAGGGACGTGAACAATATGCATTAATGTTAATTGGTCTTCAACCCACAACCTATCATCAATATACTCCTACACAACTTATATAAAGAAATCAACCAAATATCCCTCATTTGTGCAAGTTTGGTTGTACAGTGCTAGTCCCTATATCACCCCCTTAGAGTATTAAGATAGGACCGTATTGTAGGTTGAAAATCTATATAGGTCATGCTCTCCTTCTATTATTTCATTTTTAGAACCAATAACAAAAGATGTTTTCATTGCTTGTTTTGTTGGTCGTCAATTCGATGAGATAAAATTTCAACCATTAAAGGAAAATAAGATAGTTCTTGATAGTTCTTGAAAAATGTATTGTTCTGATAGAATAACACGTTCTTAAAGAATGGCATGAATTAACATGGAATACTCTCACTTTGTCTCATCTGAACCCACATACTTTATAATGTAAAAATGAAGTATATAGAATTGTGCACTTACAATAAATTTTAAATAGATTACATGATGCATTCAACGATGCAGCAAAGATAACTAAATTACATGTGCTAGCTATGAGTGCACCTTCTAAGATTAATGTTCTTGTAGGAAAAAGCTAGAAAATGGCAATAAAAGAATCTGCAATACTCCAGAAGCACGGCAAACCTATAGATTTAAAGGATACAGCTTTGTAGAAAAGAAGAAATGTACAATCATCATATCTTCCCAAAGAGCCATGCAATACTCATGAAGAAACATATAATGCTCCTGAAGGGATTATGGTAAAATATGCTCTCTCTACTATAATAGAAGATCCTATGAGACTGTGAAAACCCTAAAAAAGGCATTTGTATTGGATAATGAAGAGATCTCTATACTTTATAATTATTCAAGAGAGACATGGGATCGATAGAAAAGAAATTATCAATAATAATGTATTTCCATATGCAGTAACTACACATATATCAAGGGAAAATGAGGATAATGATTGGAATATAGAACCACATACTATAAATGAATGTCGACAAAGAAAAGATTGGCTAAAATGAAAAAGTTCCATTAAAGTAGAGTTAGAGTTTCTTGATAAATGCGGTGTATTTGGACCTATAATACAAACCTCCATATGTGTTAATCATGTAGGTTACAAGTGAGCCTTTGTAAGGAAAATGAATGAAATGAATGAAAGTACTTGATACAAGGCAAGATTTGTGGTATAAAGTTTCCTGCACAAACTTGGGATTGATTATGAGGAAACATACTCCCCCATCATGGATACAACAATATTCAGATTTATGATAAATTTAACAATATCTAAAAGTTTAAATATGAGACTCATGAATGTTGTAATCACTTACTTATATTGGGACTTAGACATAGAAATTTACATGAAAATCCTAAAAGGACTTACTTTATCTAATCCAAAGCTCAAGAGTGCGTACTCAATATATATATAAAAAGATCATTGTATAACCTAAAGCAATCAAAAGAATGTTGTACAATCGCCTTTGTAAATACTTGTCTAAGGAAAGGTATGAAAATAATTTCATTTGCCTTTGTATCTTAATAAGTAAATCCTTAAAAGGATCCCTTGTATCTTCATAAGTAAATCCTTAAAAGGATTTGCAATAGTGACAGTTTATGTCGATGATATAAATTTAATTGGGACTCCAAAATAGGTTGAAAAACAGATAATTATTTGAAAAGAGAGTTTAAGATGAAAGACTTTGAGAAAACATTTTTCTATCTCGACTTGCGGATCAAAAAAAGTGCTAATGGAATATTATTCCATCAGTCTAAATATACCAAAAAAGTTTTGAAATGTTTTGTTATAGACAAAATACATCCTCTAAGTACCTCCACGGTTGTCCAATCTTTGGATATAAACAAAGATTTATATTGCCCCATTGAAGACAATGAAAAGGTATTAGGTCCGAAATACCATACCTAAGTATTATTTGTGCTTTAATGCATTTAGCACAATGTATTAGACCAGACATTTTAGTCTTAGCAAATCTGCTTGCCAAATATAGTTCTACGCTAACACAAAGGCATTGGACTAGTATCAAACCTATCCTATAATATTTACTTAGGGCAATTAATTTAAAACTCTTTTATTGTAAAGATTCTAAGTTCATAGAAAATGCAGATTTAGGATATCTCTCTGATCCTCATAAGCATCGCTGATAAATAGGTTATGTATTTCTTAGTAGTAATACTACCATTTTTTAACATTCTATTAAACAGAGACATGTTATGTGTTTCTCAGTAGTAATGCTCCTATTTTTTAGCATCCTATTAAACAGACTTTGGTAGCTACTTTTTCTAACTATGTTGAGATTTTAACCCTTTATGAAATTATTAAGGAATGTATGTGGCTAAAATATTTGATTCAGCATATTTATAGTTCATGTTAATTGTATCTTAATACAGGTACCTCAAGCATTATTTATGAAGACAATGAGGGATGTATTCAATAGATTCAAAAAAGGTACATCAAAAGTTACAAAATGAAGCACAATGCATCAAAGTTCTTCTTACATATAAACTTAGAAGAACAATGAGATTGAAGTCAAGCAAGTTTGGTCAAGCGACAACCTGACTGATTTGTTTATTAAGTGATTACCAAAATCAACATTCCAAAAGCTTGTATATGAGATCGGCATATATAGAGTTTATCATTAAACGATGTAAAGGTTATAGTCATCAGGGAAAGTAACTAATCAAAGATAGGTATCCTAAAGCATGCTATCCACGACATATGTGTAGTGTACTCTTTTTTCTTTTCTAGGATTTATCCAATTGGATTTTTGCAGTTAAGGTTTGAACAAAGCAGCATTATACATGTTCAATACCAATTCAATGATTATGTAGAACATTGCACTCTTTTTCCTTTGCTTTGGTTTTTTCCTATTGTGTTTTTCCTTTGTAAGGTTTTAATAAGGCAACTGTTATTGAAAAGTGGTCATGTAATGAGGAGTATTATAAGATGTATTATCATAGGTAGATGCCCACAATAGGACTTACATGAGATAAAGAGTGTACTTAGAGTTAAAGTCTTACCATATTGAATTGCTTGAGAAGGAAGCAATCTTATTCTATAAATAAGATCCTCCTCCTCTCTTATTATGTATACATTTCTTAATAAGAAGAAGATCTCTCTCCATTCATCTCTCTTTAATTCTCTTATTTTTTAACAAAATGGATGGGTTCGAGTTGACTCCATGACTTCATTCTTGCCATCCAATTTGCCAACCAATCAGAAATGAACCTATTAATTATAGGTTTGGGTAAACACTTTGTGAGTTTTCCACAACTCTATAGAAAATCAGGAAGGGATTTCTAAGGATTTAATTACCTAACGTGAGATGAGGTAAAGATGAGTAAACATATATTTTTGTGTATTCTATGCAAATGGTTATCAAAATGCAAGAAATTGAAGTGTTGTGGCTCACTCTTTGCCTATTAAAAACTTGATGTTTAGACCATTGCTGTGCACATACGAAAGCTTTGATATCATTTGTTGTGGCCCTGATGCCACTTGTTAGATTGGATCTAGGGCAACCAATCAACATCAACATCTACCACAAGCATAGAGAGGAAGACAACCATGCAACTATGACACAAATTTTCGGTGGTTCACCTTAAAGGCAACCTTTATGGGCTTTGAGCATCTACTCGATTTCACTATGAGAAAATTAAGCAATTCATTAGAAGGATTGCCACTCCTTCGACACCTAGCCTACTCACTCTTCATAAGTTTGAATTTTGCTCTCATGGCCCCCTACCAAACATGGTGGGTCATATTCCAAGCACCAAAGTGAAGTGAGTTATCACCTCTCTCACAACTACAAGGCTATATGTTGTTGGCCACCACGCAAACAAAAGCTCTCATCTCTCCTCCATAGAGTTTAGGGTTAGATTACATGAATATATAGTCTCTACATTTTTTGCCCCTAAAAAAGGCTTGATACAATGACAAAAATACCAATGAATCTAAACTTCTTCATTGGCCAATTTGACGAGACCGGAATACAAGACATAATCCCAACAACCATGTTCGTCCAACTGACCTTGCCACTTAACAATGATCAACAAAAGTGGAGTGAGCTTCTCACCAATATCCACATTGGATCCATTCGCATTGAACCTTTTCTTCCCCAGTATTGCACCATATTAGTAACTAAGATACACGTTTAAATGAGATGGTCCCACATGATCACATTTTGGCTACACTTGTTTCACATAATTAGCAATATAAGGTTTTTCAGTTTTTATTTTAGGAAACTATGAATTCAAAGTCTAGTCAATGGTCAACTTGAAATAAATTTTCTTGAAAAGGTAAAGTATATGACAAATAAAGCAACCTTGATGGATTACGAAACCTTAAGGCTATATCATAAAAATGATTAACCTTCTAATTTGCTATCTCAAATCAGCAAACAGAGACCCAATATCCTTGGTTTAAAAGAGAGGTGCTTAACATCTCATATACTCAAGTTCAAGCATGGATATAGGTATGCCCATCTTCTTCTCTACTTTTTAGTTCTTAGTAACCATTAGCTTCCTAGATTTAATTGACAGTAAATCGAGATGAGAGAAAAACTAAGGGCTTGTTTTTTTACTAGAATTCTAAAAATTCATTTCTGTAGAAATTTCAAATTAACTAAAAGTTGCCCCTTAAGGTAGAATCTCAAAGTCCTCTTTATTGAGCATTTGAAATTCCAACCAAATGTATAAAAAATGAAAATTCGGGAACACCAAACTTTATTTGAGATCTTTTAGGTGGATGGAATTTGAAATTTTGGTGAAAGAATCATGGAAATTCAAAGAAGACAAGATGTCACATCCCCTCTATCAAACCTCAAGATGGCAAATTCTCGTAAAAAATTATGGTAAAGAAACAACCCTAACATTGTATTCTCGAAAGATTGATGACTGTCAGTTTTTCTTGGGGTTTGACTTCTATTTATGTCTTCAATTACAAAGACACTGCAACTCACTAGTAGGTTGCTAATCCAAATTACTAGATTAAAGGGCCCCCATATGGATGGTTTAAAAACAAATATATGCTGATTTGGATCACCATCACAACCATTGTCACTCTTGACATATTTGAGGGTAGATAGTAGGGTTGTGTTTAGATATTTGGAATTTTTGCTTTTTGAGCAGAGAACTAAAACACATGAAATAGGGGAATACATGGGGAGAGATGAGGGGACAAAAAATGTATGTTACATGCAAGTGGAAATTGAGAAACCACTTTTTTTTTATTACCTTAAAATAATGTATGTTTCGGTACAAATGAAACTTGACAAACAAAACTGGTAAGTTCTATTTCTCTACTTGTCCTAACACAACTTATAGGTTCTATTTCTCAACTTGTTCTAATTGTAAAATTTATTAAATATATACCTAGGAAAAAGCGAGATTAAATATTATAATTTGTTCATAAGGTAATATTGTTGAGTCTTGCAATTTTTTTATCGTACTAATCTTCATTTGACTTTTTTTTGTGTTAAAAAAAAAGTGTTTTACTGTAGCCAAGTGTTTTAGTCATAACCAGTTGGACCACAATAGTAGTCCACACTACCTCTTCGGGCCCAATTTAGCTACTTTATGTGAAACGTGGATTGGACAAGAGGGGTTTGCAAGGATTGTGATGATTATTATATGCGGAAACTTTAAAACTATGACCCATCACTCAACTGGGAATGCTATGGTTTGGTCAAACATTGTTAATCATGACATTAGTATGATATCATAATTATGGTAAATATATTTATACTAAGAATAAGAGAACCCTAAAATAGAAATTGAATGTGTATGATATCATGATTGTATGAGCTAAAAAGATGGATTATTAAGGAGGTGAGGGACGAATGAGATAACATAGTGACACAGATAATTGAACCTTGACTTTCCTAAAATTGAATCATTAGAGTGACCAGTGGGTATTTATTTCCCCCATCTTCTCTTGATTTAATTTCTACAAAGGACATCTTTGTTTTCATTAGAATCCACATGAATTGGATAAATGAGAATTGAAAAAGTTCATGACATATGTGGTTAAAAATGTGTGGACCACAACAGAAGTATGAAACATCTCATTTGGTCCTTTTTTAACAACATTTATATACAGCGGATGGTCGAATAAGGACAACTTCATTCGTTCGATTAGAAAGTTAAGTTTCATTTGACAACCATAATCATTTTATAAGGAACCCACTTAAGACAAGGCAATCACTGAACCAGTCTCAAGCTTAAAAGACTTGACAATTTGGATAGGCTCGGCACCACTAATTGGAAACTAGGGCCCCAAGTAACTCAACCAAAACTAGAATGATGTGGTTCTGAAGGCTCTTTCTTCAACAGTTACGATGTAGAATAAGTCAAAATTTAGACTACATGGGATCAACATTTGGTGATTCTATTCAACCTACCACCGAGCATTTGTGGCTTCAGTGGATCCCACAAGGCCGTAGGTGTAGCATGTTCTCAGAAGCTCATACTGCTGAGGAGATAATGGGTATACAAATATCCTATCTAGTCTTCTATCCCAGAAAGGGCCATGGAAGAATCTGTTTTCTGACAAGGGAGAGATTTGGATCCAAATCCAAATCAATATCAGAGATCTGAAACTTCTAAAACCAGATATTTATGGGTTCCACCCTTGTTTTTTTTTACTTTGGAATTAATAGCATCCATATATTTGAAAAGACATTTTTAAAGTCATCAAGAGTCGTGTAGTTTCTGTGGGTGGTAGGTTCAATTCTTTTGAAGGCTAATTGCATAGTTTTGGGTTTATCCTTTTTTCTAAATATCATTTTAATTATTGGTTTGGATTTGTGGTTTTCTTTTTTGACCCGCTAACAAATGAATTTAGTTCAGGTTGAAACTGTAATTGCTGTTCAACCCACGAATCCAACCCAGCCCAATTCATTACACTATGACTCCCATTCTTGAGTTGATGTTTTTGACTTTTTGGTTAAATTTAGGTTGACATCTTCAATTTGATTCAAGGTAAACTTATACATAAACTCCATAGTTCTCAACCCGATCAATACCCATGGTAGCCCCTAAATATCCCCTAAAATACTGGAGATAACTTAACGCATTAGTATTTATGTCCATTGAAACACCACACCGTGCACAACTACCAGGTGTTTCAGGTGCATGCTAATTCTCTTTTAATAAAACTATACAAATCTCATTAGGCCTTTTTTTCTCTTTCAATTAATTCCTATCTCTATTAACTCAGGTCCCAAATAACTTTGATGGATCATTATGGTATCTTCCGCGCCACCATTTGCAACCTCTATATATCACCAAAAGCACCATATAAAGCTAGGCACGTATGAAATACTCTCCGTTTGTGAAATGCGTGGTTCATGTCCAGACCAAAATGAAATCCTATGAAGGTAACATTCTTTTCTATATTGTTAGTTTTTAGAAAGACAAGTTGTACTTCTTCTAAGAAACCCAGTAATAACCCGTACTTGTTTCCTCTCCTAAATATTCTAATAGATTCTATATTCTAACATTTTCTATAAATTTACTTGAATCTTTTTCCTGATTTATATGGTTGTGCATTATTTGGTGCGACTGATTCATTCATTGATGAATCTTTTTTGTCCCCCTTCACTTTTGGTTCATAAAAATGAGTTTTGGTGAACTTTGCTTTGATTTTAGGGTCAAAAAATGGTATTTGTTGACTCTCTCTCTCTCTCTCTTTCTCTCTCTCCCTCCCCCCCTCTCTCTCTCTCTCCACTTCTTTAAAGTAGATTTATATGAGTTTCTAATAAAGTCGGCTTTCTTGGATGTTTTTTGCTGTTTATATTGGTTTTGATTGTATCTTTTTTGAAGGTTTAGAAAACGAAATTACTAAAATCACTATTTTTAATCACTCTCCAATGAGACAGTACTAGACAAAGTTCGCTCTTATATTAATGTTGAAAAAAGCTATTGTTCTTTTGAATTTAAACATGGTAGTAGATTATTTGATGAATTTGCAATTATTTATCTCCATTTAGAGTTGATAAAAAAAATCTTAAGAGAACTTCTCTTTCTCATACTTTATTTTAAAGTTAATTTATATGGGTTCCATTTTCTGTTTTGTTGGGTTTTTGAATCAAGTTGGCTTGGTTGTTATTTTATAAATTGCATTTTATTTATTGTTTTAAGTTAATGTTAATTGCTTGAATTGGTTTGTTTCTAATGGTTTGTTTCTAAATTGCTTGAATTGGTTCTTTTTTTAATTTTCTTTTTTTCACTCGAAATGTTCAAATTAGCACGTTTAACTTATTCATTGTGAAAATAGAGGGCCAACTTATTTTATTGGCATTAAATATTTAGAAATTCAACCCAACAATTTTGTGGAGGAAGTTTTATATTTAAGATAAGGATCCTCTTCTTTATTTTTTGTAGCTTACAAGATTTACATTCACCATTTCAAATGGTAGAACACAAATGGTGGAACACATGGCCTCTGCGGTTTGTCAGAACAATGTAACCGTTACCGGAAAATTTTGTAAGAACAATGTAACCGCTACGGGCAAATTTTATCTTAGGAAGACTAATTCTAGCAAAAATACATATTTCATAACATATATAGGATAGCTGACGACATCAACTGAACTGAGTTTTCTTTTGTAATAGTTAGAGCCCAAGAACTTTTTGTCTACCCTATGGACTTTAAAATAGATCATATTTTAAAAGGAAAAGTAATTGTCAGCCGTGAAAGTTGTACAAGATTTGAATTAAACCACATGATTTTATTATTTTGTGATAGATGCACTAAATACTTACAATTATTATAGATATCAGCAATACTTTTAAATATATTGCATATTTAACTGAATATATATATATTTTTTCTAATGATGTTCCAAAACTTTTAAAGTACTGCAAAATTCTAAATATTACACGAAAGTCAAATAAAATTTTGATTGATCATAAAATTTTTTTTTTGATGTATAATAATTCATAGTTATTTTGACGTATAATAATTCATAGTTATGTATTATTATAGTTATTCGGAAATTAATTTACTTTCCGTGACATATTTCAAAAATTTTCCACAAAATTATCATTTTAACAACATGCCTAACATTTTTTAGCACCCCAACACATTGTTTCATGAGATTACCCTCTCAAATCTTGACCGAAAGATTGAATATAGTTTGTTTATTGCATCACCATGCAGTTACTTCTACTTTAACCTCCTCCTTAACTGTTTATGACTCACTAAAAGGACGCTTAATAGCCACAGTTATCATGCATTCCTGACTGTTCCATCACCCTAACATCTACGGTCATAATCTACTAGAAATAAATGTTAGTTTCTATTTATAAACCCCCTCTGATCACACCACCTTCACACCTCTCTCTCCTCTAATGGAAATTGCTCTTGGGTCTTCTTTGATTTCAGAAAACTTAAACCTAGTACATGGGGATGTGTTGTCTCAAGGAGCTTGTTCTTCGAAGTGGTTCCAGGAAAACTATAACTTGAATCAATTTTTGGATGCAGGGTTGTTTTCCAATTGGAAAATCGGTGCATCACCTTTGAGCTTTGATCCCTTGGAAGCGTTGGCAAATGGTTGCATGTCGATTTTCAACAAAGGAGTCTCCACGAACTCTGTGGAAGATTGGAGGAAGGGTGTCACGATCCCAACATTTAAACCTGGGGTTTTGTGAGACTAGGGCTGATTAAAAATTTTTCCTATAATCATCACAGCATGTGACTCCTAATCAATTTCACACAGAATCTTTAGTCTGCGGTGAGTTTAACATTTCATACCAAAACAAATACCTGCGGAAGCAATATCTAGCAGTTGGCATTTCAAAAGAGTATGGCACATCAAAAGGGGTGTAGAGTTTAGAGTTTAAATTCAAAGTTTAAAAGTTTATACAAAATATTTTAAATGCAAGCCCACAAAAACTTAGGCAACCAAAAAGAATAATGATGAAAAGCATTAATATCTCAAAATAATGTCAGTCACTCACATGCAGCTCTAGATGGATCAGTGTCCATCATTTTCACCCCACTCGGACTCAAGACTTGTCTCAAGCGCTTGTAGTGCTTCACGTTCCTCCGTCACCTCGGGGAGGTAGGACTCAGTACCTATGCACCAAATACAACAACATCAGTCTACAACAGTAGATGGCAAGTGAATAAACATAAACCATAATAATATACAATGTCAAAATAGAATAAGGACATATATGATCATAAGAGTGATAAACAACAAAGGCATAAGAAAGAACGGAATCCTAATCCATAGCTATACAAAAACGCACAACCACATAAGCCAAATATCCGAATAAAACTAGGCCCAGAATACGGTGGCTTAATCCATCTTCAGATGCTAGGCATCCTGTCCATATACGAGGGATCAATCCGCCTTAGGGTGCATCACACCCAGTCTAAAGTCATAGAGCACAAAGCCCCATCTATAACCGTTGATCAGTCCGCCATAGTGTGCATCACACCTAGTTCAGAGTTATAGGGTACATCTGTACCATACCAATACCAATCTACAGTCGTTCAGAAGACCCTGATCCTACATAATAGACACATATGCTGACTCAGTGGTGCGTGGACAAAGGTTCCTAAGTCAAATGTGAATGGCTCACTAAATCCATACATACCATACAAATATTGAGGAACTACTCCACAAAATAATTCGGTCCACAACCATATATCCATACCCACAATGAGTAGTTCTCCTGTATCCCAAATACCAAGCCAAGCCTCAACATGGTCCACATAATGCAAATAAAGGGTACAGTCGCTAAAGAGTTATAAACAATGTAATAATAATGCAAAGTATGTAAACCCAAAGGCTAAGGAAGAATTACAAGCCATCCCTAAGTCAATGATAGCAATTTGTGCACTTGACAACTCTACTCGAACTCCGGACGATGTATGGTTGAGTAATTAGTTTCATTTAAATTAGAAGGGTGCATAGCCCAGGTCCAACATCCACCGGGTTCGGTTAATTTGTACATTGTACACAAATCATACCATCTATGAAAGGTACATTTGCTCCCCAATGACCCTCATAATAAGTACTCAAAATACCCTCCAAATGTATGTAAAAAGGTTCTACAATAAGTCATACAATTAGCCCACACCAGGGCCTCCATCACTAGGGTTTCAATCCCTTCATTCTTCTCACTTCTTAACATGCAGAAAATGAGTATATACCCCTTCATTTAGCATGTTCAAATCGCCTCCAACATTCATTAATCCATCCATCCATTCCACACATTCATCAATCCATTCCGCAGATTAACACATCCTAAACCTAGCATTTTTAACATAAAACCCACAATGAGCAAAAGGGTGTACAAATGGTAAATAAAATGCTAGAATCAACCAAATATACATACAGATCATCAATGAAATATGTTAATCCACTTGCCTTAGATGATGAATGTAAAAAGGGGTATGCCCAAAGCTCAAACTCAAGTAAATCCAAACCCAACTCAAATCAAACCTACAAAAACAATTAAGAGAAGCTATTGAGCATCCCAAAAATCTATTTTTAGTTAAAACTCTAAATGACCTAGTTTATGGGGGAGGAAAACCTTACCTAGGGTTGTTTGGTTTGGGGGAAAACTTGAAAAATGGGTTCCTTGGGAAGATGAATGCTTGAGGAGGAAGATGGGGGGACAAGAAGAAGCTCCGGCGACAGCGGTAGGCACAGATTGCGACAGCAGCAGCAAGGTAGGAAGGAAATGGGAAAAGGGGAAAGAGGGAAAATAGAAAGAAAGAAAGGAAGAGGGAATGGGTGGTGGTGGCAGTGGTCGCCGAAAAAAGTGGAGTCCGGATCCTGGATAGTAGTTGCCGATTGGGTAAGGGATCGACCGAGAGTAGAGGGGAGATGGCCTGGCGTCTCTATTGAGGGAAATGAGCGATGAGAGTACTGTTGAGGGAAATGAGCGATAAGAGTAAAGAGAGAAAGGAAGAATAAAAAAAAAAAGAGATGGGAGGAGAGAAAGTCGTCTCTGGCATGGGGGAAGGTTGGGGTGGGGAGGGCAGGGGAAAACAAGTGAGGAAGTGAGGGGAGAGAGGAAATGGGTTGAGATTTTTAAAAAATTACAAAACTGCCACCCATTTAAGAAGTTTAATAAAAACATGTTTTGTCCATAACTTATGAATCATAGGTCGGATTGAGTCACCATCAGCACCACTATTAATGAAATAAAACAAGCTTTCCAATGACTATACTTTTGGCATGGTTTCGATGAAGAGAAATTTTGGCCTATTTTAATGGGTTTTTGGGTATTTTTCCATAGAAAGGCTTAATTTTTTTTAAAAAAAATATTTGATAGCCAAGATGGTTTTGGACCGATCAGGTAGAAGGATAAGGTTAATGGAATTAGGAGAGTTATCTAATGAGCCCAAACCTCACAATGTTGGAAAAACTATAAAAATGGCCTTTACACTTCTTAAAATTGCTAGCTACTCTCAGTACAACAAGTTGTACTTTTGGCGACGTTTTTTGGCGACGAATGTATAATTTCGTTGCTAAAGACTATTATTTACCGACACATATAAATTTGTCGGTGAAAATGTGACTTTTAGTGACTTTTTTTCAAAAAACGTAGGTAAAGGTGAATTTTACCAATGTTTTAAAAAAAACGTCGCTAAAAGTTAGACATTACCTCCGCTACCGGTTAGACATTTAGCGACGTTTTCAAAAAACGTCGATAAAAGTCACTGTTACCATCCTTTACTGAAAAAACGTCGCTAAAAGTCTAGCCTTTATTCCACTAGAAGTTTAGACTTTTACCAACGTTTTTAGAGAAAACGTCGCTAAAAGTCTAGCCTTTATTCCACAAGCAGTTTAGACTTTACCGACGTTTTCTAAAAAACGTCGCTAAATGTCTTTATTATACTTCAATAAAGGTGTAATGATTTTAAGAAACATTTGCCGACGAAATGAGATTTTGTGCAACGAAAATTTATCATTGGTAAAAATTTTTTAAAATCTCCCGCCCATCTTTCTCCTTTTTCATTCCCCGCCCCCATTTGGTTTTGCATCTTTCCCATTTTTCATTCCCCCGCCCCCATTTCGTTTATCACTCTCACACTCTCTGATTTATTACTGATCTTTCTGCTCTCTTTCTCTCGCTGCTCTCTCTGCTCTCTCTGCTCTCTCTCGCTGCTCTCTTTGCTCTCTCTCTCGCTGCTCTCTCTGCTCTCTCTCGCTGCTCTCTCTGCTCTCTCTCTCTCTCGCTGCTTTCTCTACTCTCTCTGCTTTCTCTCGTTGCTCTCTCTTGCTGCTCTCTCTCGCTGCTCTCGCTGCTCTCTCTCTCTCTGCTCTCTCTCGCTGCTCTCTCTGCTCTCTCTCTCGCTGCTCTCTCTGCTCTCTCTCTTGCTACTCTCTCTGCTCTCTCTCGCTACTCTCTCTCGCTGCTCTCTCTGCTCTCTCTCTGCTTTCTCTCGCTGCTCTCTCTACTCTCTCTCGCTGCTCTCTCTGCTCTCTCTCTCTCTCGCTGCTCTCTCAGCTCTCTCTCGCTGCTCTCTCTGCTGTCTCTCTCGCTGCTCTCTCTGCTTTCTCTCGGTGCTCTCTCTGCTCTCTCTCTCGCTGCTCTCTCTGCTCTCTCTCTCGCTGCTCTCTCTGCTCTCTCTCTCTGCTCTCTCTTTCTCTCTCGCTGCTCTCTCTCGTTGCTCTCTCTCTCGCTGCTCTCTCTCTCGCTGCTCTCTCTCTCTCTCGCTGTCTCGGCAAAAGTTGAAAACGTCTGTAAAAGTCATTTAAATTTTTAAAAAATAAATTAAATTAAATGACTTTTACCGACGTTTTTAAAACGTCGACAAAAGTAATTTAAATTTTTAAAAAATAAATAAATTAAATAAAATGACTTTTACCGACGTTTAGAAACGTCGGTAAAATGAGATTTTAAAATTTAGTAAATACGAGAAATTATTTACCGACGTTAAATTTTCGTCGGTAAAAGTTAAATTTAAATTAATGATTTTTGCCGACGTTTTTTAACATAGGTAAATGTATATTTTATCGTTGGTAAAATATAATTTTCGCCGACGTTTTTGGATTTCGTCGGTATAGGGTTTTGCTAACATTTAGTTACCGACATTCTGGCGACGAAAAAATTTTCATTGGTAAAAGTTTTTACCGACGTTTTGTGGCATTTTGGGGACGAAATTTTTCGTAGCTAAAGATGTGATTTCTTGTAGTGTCTCTACTAAGCTTAGACAAACTCGAAACCCAATAAAGTTACGTACACGCGATCTTAATGCTGAACCGAATACGCTTAGACTCTAAGGGCTTATTTAGCTATAATACAACTTAGTCTATAATAATAATATAATTAAGATGCGGAACGCTACAAAGGGGATCATGGAGCTGTTCAAAAGTAGGAATGCTATGAATTATCCTGTGAAAGCTATTGCCTGCAATAGGATTGAGCAAGAATATGGCCATGTATTGAGTGTCCGCGGCACAAAGCCTATGAACTTCATTTTTCCTGATGAAATGTCATTTGTAAGTGCTGGTAATGGTGTTTGTGGCGAGGTTGGTGGGAGGAAAAACAGCATGCTATTGAGAAGGACTGCAAAAGTTGAAAAGAAACCCAACCAAACCAAAGGGCAATGGACAGTGGAAGAAGATAGGTATGTGGCTATTAATTATGTAATCAATCTTTTTTATTTTTTTTCTTTTTATTTTTTTTTTGTTATGTATGCTTTTTTTTTTATTTTTCAGTATAAGATATTAATTTCGTTGCATTGGTTTTATTGGCTAATTATATGGAAGTCCTTTCTTATCTGTTGATCTGATGTTAAGTCTTATTTTTCAGTTTCAGATTTTTTCTTTCATGTTAATGTTTAAGCATCTTCGATTTTTTGTTTTCCTTTTCTATTTTTAATTTAATTTTTTTGGATACATGTAGATCGTTGGTGCTTTTGGTAAAAGAGTTTGGGCCGAGAAAATGGTCTCATATAGCTCAAATGTTGAGTGGGAGAATAGGGAAGCAATGTCAGGGAACGATGGCACAACCATCTCAGACCAAACATTAAGGTTTTTTTTTTTTTAATTTCTTCATCATCATGATTATCATTTTTGTCATCATTGGTATGATTATTGTTGTCATCGTCATCATCATTCTCATCATCTTTTTCTTTTTAGAAAAGAATCAGGATTTTCTTTCATAAAATCAGAGAGGACCCTACCTACATTAAGACACCTATAAGGTCAAAGAAGGCAATAGGTGGGTCCCACTGATATGGTTCTCTAATTAAATCTTTTCCAGAATAATTAACAAAATCAATATCTTCGCATCCAATAGGGTTTTCTGCAAATGAGCATGTGGATGTGCACTGAAGTTCACACCACACCTTTCTGGCGAAGGTTAGCTTATCTCTTAGAATTCTCAATTTGACTCATAATCAATTGACTTTTATGGTAAAGTATGAGTACAAAATGTGCCTAGAGTTTAGCTACAATTGGTCTGGCTAGCCTGTCAAAAAGTGCTGTCAAAGGGAGGGGTTGGGTAGGCAATTTTCCAAGCCCTACCATCTAACATATGCCAGTAAAGTTTGGGCCGGAAGGGCAAATGCCCTTGGAGGGCCAATACTACCTAACCCTTTAAAAAGCCCTCATACGCCGGGCAAAAGAAAAAATGTAAAAAAAGAAAAGAAAAAAAAAGATGGGATTTTGGATTCAGTTTGACGAAATTCCTTCTAATTTTGATTTTTTATTGGGCATTTATATAAGCTAAAAATGTATAGGTCAAGAGATTTGAATTCATGGCCTATTACTTTTTATAAATAACTAACCTAACCATTGTAACACTCAATACTTATGTGTATTTATTTATCAAAAAGATTCAAAAACTAATTGATGGAGCATGGACCCAGCCACATGGGTCATGCTAATGCTTACCACAGATTCTAAATTGAACTCTAATTTCATAGTTAATTGAAAAATTGTAGCTCAATTTTAATATTAATTTTAAATCAAATTTAACTTGACGGAGAGATTTTAGGAAAATTTTAAATTTTAGCCATCTAAATAAAGAGGCTAATATAAAAGGAGTCTCCTTTTAAATAGTTCAATCCTCCACGATTTCTAATCAATCAATTTTTATTTAGATTTTCTTATCTAAAGGTGTTTATGGATCAAGTCATTCGAGGAAGGCAGTTATTAAATGCATGACATTTCATTCAGCCACAAGCATCCAAACCATTTGAGATAAGGCCAAGTATATATATACATATATAATGAGGCCTTTTGTAATAATGTTATCTTGGCTGGACTTGGGCTTAATATCCTTCAGGCAGGTTTGACTCGTTCTAGCTAGTTATGGCCAAATTCAAGTTTTGGGCCGGGCTTAGTCTATAACTGTAGGAGTCGAGTCGGGCATAGACATTCCTTAGCCTAACCTAGCCTGGCCCATGAACACCCCTATTATCAAATATCGTGGGTAAGCAAATCTTATCTGAGACTATATTAAAGAGTCTATCATTTGAACCTTTCATCCCTTATTTCGTGCAATATTAATCTCCGTTCAGTTATATAATTCAAATTAGCAAGAGTGAGTAAAACATGAGGATTCTCACAACTATATTTTTAATGACTTCTGCTATACAATCATGTCATATCTTCCCTTTCTTAAATTTTTTCCATTTTTCGTATTGTTTAGTGTTTTAATTTTTTTCTATCATAGTTTTACTTTATTATTTTTTTTGGTTTTGATGGGTTCTTTATCTTTTCGTGGCAATAGATTTTCATGAGTTTATGTTTTTGTTTTATTTTTTAGCATCAATTTTTGTTTTTTAGGCATTGGGTTTTGGGTTTATTTGTTTCCTCTAAATTATTTTTATTATTGGATTCTCTATGAATCTTTGTTTTCATGTATTTTTGTGGTATTTTATTAGATTTAATTTTATTTATTATGAGTTTATATTTATGATCTTAAAAGAATGTTTAAAGTAAAATACTCAACTCATTTCAAACAAGTTAAAGTCGTTTCATTTTGGAATTTCCCAATGATTTTATTTTATTATAGGTTTTAATTTTACCACCTTAATATAATTTATATTAAATATTATTTAATATATTTATTATTTTAATATTGTAACTTATATATTGCCCCAGGCATGTTTTGCTAGTATATGTTATACACATATACCAAATTGACTAGATGTATAATTATTCCATAGGAATATACTCTTTTGTTTTTGCTGATTAGGTATCCCACAAGTCTTTGACCCAATACAATTAATCCTCAGCCCATATAAATGTACACGGGCCAAATCTAAAATGGGTTTTGAACATAAGAAATGGGGTGCAAACCCATGCAATTATGCCACTTCACCAACTCCCAGGGGGGTATGATAAGAATATATTTAACTTTTTAACGAAAATCAGTTGCTTAACATTAAGAAAGAAACTTTTAACTGGGCCCACCTATGATGCATCTAACCTTTACAAGCACTTGTAGTAATTGACATTCACTTCAACCTAATGCCCATCAGAGTAACAGAAACATTTAGATATAGAGAACAAATAAATTACTTTATCCAAGGGTTAAAACTCTATGCTCCTAGGTCAAAAGCTAGGAAAATTTTATTGGAGCAATTTTTGTTCTACACCTACTCTACATGCAACCGGCCGATCCCCCCCTATTATCATTTATCCATGTGGGCCTTATAAAAGTTTTTTATTAAAAATCTCTCTCTCTCTCTCTCTCTTTCTCTCTCTTTTCAAGATGCAAGATGCATGATAGAGAGAAAAATCAAATTGTGGCCTAGATTGGATTAAAAAAAAAAAGAAAAAGAGCATCAAATTACATTCAAACACTCTTAGAGTCTAGAACCAATGAGTGTAATGGTCTAAACTTTTTTTTTGTTCCTTTTCTCAATTCTAACATTCTTTTTAGCGTCTAAGTGGATAAGTGCCAGGGTTTTAACACTAGTTATTTTTGTTATCCATCTCTCCCTTAAAAAGTATATGTACCAATCTTGACTTTTATATCCATTGCATAAAGGGCAATTTTTTTTAATCCAAGAATGCATTGTTCCTTCTAATCATCTTATTCTCATGTACTTTTATTACTCCCAAGAAAAAATTACTTTCATCTACTTTCTTCCAACCATTACAACAAAAATCATTTTTTGCGACGCAACAATTTGTCACGAAAAATCACAAAATTGTTGCAATATATATTCTGCGATGAAAAACATTTCGTTGCTATTATGTCAGCTATTTGCCGCCAGTGAATATATTTGCCGATGATCAAAAAAATTGTTGCAAAAATGTCGATTTTCTGAGACATCCAATTATCATCGCAAAATGAGATTAAATTGCGACAAGTAAGATCGTCGGTAAAAAGGGCAAGGGTACTTTTTGTCGCAAAATAGCACTATTTGTCGCAAAAGAATGGATGGAAAAATGGTGAAAAGGATCTTTGCAACAAAATAAAGTCGTCACTGAATTATATATTTTACCGACAAAATTATATCATTGCGAAATAGTGTATGGATTGCCATAAGTCATAATAGGCAATGAGTCAATTTCATCGTACATAGTTTATAGATATTAGGCGACCAACATAATTCGTTGGCCAATACTTAACCTTGCCACAAATCCTCGTAGGCGACAAATTATATTCGTCGGGAATAATATACAGATACATAGTTATTCTTATTAGGCGACAAATAGAAGCTGTTATAGAAAAAATATTATTATTATTTATTTGGCTAAAGTAGGTGACAAATAAAATTCATCGCCAAAAATAATAGATTTATTTTATAAATCACTACTTGCCACCTCAAAAAAATGTCCTTTACTTTGAATATAATAAAACTTGCCCATTCAACCAAAATCAAATCTACAATAAAACATGCCCATTCAACTAAAATAAAATGTACAATAAAACATGCCCATTCAACTAAAATAAAATGTACAGCAAAACCTGCCCATTCAACTAAAATAAAATGAACAATAATATCTTATCATTTAACTAAAATAAAATATACAAAACATGCTCATTCAACATATTAGGAAATAGATAACTATTAAATCCAACCCACCAGTTTAGCCACGTTGTTGTTACTAATTCAAGTAAAAATGTAGCATCCAAAATAGTATAAGTACAGTATCCTTATGAAAAAAAAAAAAAGATCTTCAAGCAATTGGACTCTGGACTCTGTTACATTGATCTCCACTCTCAATCTGTGGCACAAAAAAAATGTAAGGAATTAAACACAGGAATCAAAAGCAAAGTAAGTGAGACCAAAAAAAAGAAAAAAAGCTCCCTCATCAAGGGGTCCTAGTCTCCCTAATATATGATTTTTATAAACTCCCATCTACATTGGGCTTCTGATGCTTAATGGCTTGGATTAGTAATCAAGGGTCCACATCTACAAAATACGATATCTAAAAGAATTAAAATCAACCAATATTTAGAGTCTAAGCAGTGGCCCCAAATGGGATCCTTCAAGGACAATCATCCGCAGCACAAAAGAAAATGAGACCATTTCAATTTTCATATAGGACTAGCAAGTGGTGTCATGCTAATCAAGAGAAACCAACCAACCAACCATCTTCTGTGAATAATTTTCATGATGCAAGAAAATGGTGTGATTTCTTTATTATGAAATTAATCCATCTAAAAATATGAAATATATATATAGAATGGAGACATTGGTACTTTCTTAAACTCTCTCTCTCTCTCTCTCTCCGACCTTTCACTGATCATTTGACCTTTCACTAATCATGCCAAGAAACATACCTATTCTAACCCTTCAAGAACCATAGGAATGTATAATATCAGCTGACCATCTGAAAAAACATCAGCAAAAACAAATTGCAAGTCACATTTATAAAAGTAAAACAAAAGCCGACAAAGAAAAAAACAAAATAAAAAATCATGAGGTAGCACCACTACTAAAATAACTGGTAATCTTGAAACAAGTTACAACAAATAAATACAACTTCTACAAAACATGAAACCTTAGAAAACATTCAAGTTTATGATTTGGGCATCCAAAGTAAGATAAAAACGAGTATCCCGAAGTGCAAACCTTGAAACCCCTCTAATCCAACTTGTTATCATCCATAACTTGTTATCATCCATTTCTGCAGGGGACTAAAACCCCTCTAATCCAACTCCACAATGTTTGCAGCAACAGGTGTACACTTGTTAGTGCATAACTGCCACCAATTTC
Source organism: Sextonia rubra (assembly GCA_037013555.1). Lineage (NCBI taxonomy): Eukaryota > Viridiplantae > Streptophyta > Magnoliopsida > Laurales > Lauraceae > Sextonia > Sextonia rubra. The sequence continues at coordinate 5,963,534 of JASUAD010000007.1, read as the reverse complement.
CTTAGGCAATCAATCTCAACCCAATCCAATAATCCGTGGTCCAAGTTGATCATTATTTTCTATGATCAATTGAGATGCTGATCGACCACACAAACTCTATTTAGGCTTCAATTGGGCAGGTTTCAGCAGCACATATTTAGGCCTATTAGTTGGATGCAGGAACAATTTTAAACCTGGGCCTTTAGCCATAGACATGCACAAGGGCCTATTTAAGCTTAATCAAAAGGCATACAAAATATGTGAAGCGAATTTCACCCAAACAAGTGGAGTTCAATAACCAAAAGACATCAAAAATGAAACCATAGCCCCTTTGATTATAAACATGCCCATATACCTTGCTGTTAGAAATACTACAAATCATTGAATTGGATTTACTGAATTCATATAAAACTCACATGATCACCTCATAGTCCATCTTTGGATCAAATTTGTATTCAATCCAACGCGTGAATTTTGGGACTGAATAGTTTTGAGTCCAACCATGCCCATTTGGCTCACCAGCCCAAAACAAAATTTAAATTGGACTAGAACTCAACCCAGAGTTATCTTCCAAATGGGTTGAGGCTCAAGTTCAACCCAAACTTTCTCTTCATAAACTTTAAAAAAATAAAAAAATAAAAACATGTCTGAATCTATTTAAACAAACAACACAAAATGAATTGCAAATGGGTTGAAAATCCTACCTAATATGTGCCTGTAAAATGGCTCAGAACTTTGTCTAAAGAGAGAGACATGAAATGAGGTTAAAATCCAACATTGGTTTCTCTAAAATGGGTTAGAACTCAACCCAGACTTATTTTTCAAATGGGTTGAAGGTCAAGTTCAACCCAAACTTTCTGCAGTGAAATGTGTTTGTAATTTTTGGGAAATTTGCTTCAATGAAATGTGAAACAACTCAAAACCACATATTCATTTACAACAGTCAAATTCCTTGTCATTAAACAAGTTTTCTTGAACTATCAATCAGTTTGCATGTAGTAACCCAAAACCCTATATCATTTACATCATGTAATTGTTCTACAGTTGATGCTGTATGCCCCTAATCTAATCCATCCTAAAGCTACTTTTTATGGCTGGGATTAAAACTAAAATGATGCATGAACTAAACAAAAAAGAAACGAAAACGAAAAAGGATTTAAAACGAAAAAGTTATGCAAGCCTAAACATGAGGTATTGGAAATTCTATTTAGATTTCTGCACAAAGATTGACTGTGGGACCACTTTCACACCCCTGAAAACCCATGTTTCCCAATTCCTTTTGGCTTGAAATTTTGAGGTTTAAAATAACATACGTCAAAGTTTTATTTCCCCACACTTCAAGTCAGAAAAGTAAGATTTGCCTGGGTTTCAAATCAGATACTTTTAAAAAAAAACTATGCTGAATCTGCTGATGTGCTGAATTCTTAAATTGGTTACAGAATTTTCAGATTTGGGCTGCTCTAGCACGAATTCTGAGATCTGAATTTATGTATTTCCAGCAACTAAAGCATGCAAAAATAATAAGCTGTGGCGACTTTCTTTGTCATTGGATATTTTAGATATTTATAGTTGTGGTAGAATGTTGTTAGTCTTCCAAGAGGAGTTCCTTTTTTAACTTCTATTGTTCGCTTTCTGGTGAATTTCCGGTAGATTTCTACTTTCAGAATAGGTACATTGGCCATGTCCTAGTTTTTATGATCTTCTAGCTTTCAGACGAATTTTACTAACTGAGTTGGTTGGAGGGTTACTCAAAGCCAAAGGAACTTAATCTAATAGACTTAGAACCCACCCATTAGTTTTTATGATTTTTTCCATGCAGCAGAAGATTCTACCACCAAACCTTCCCTTAGTCCAAGTCCATCTCCCCAAAGCTAGATACTCTCTCTCTCTCTCTCTCTCTCTCTCTCTCTCTCTCTCCTCTCTCTACGGTATTTCCTAGGGCAATTAATTGATCAGTATTTTCCTTATCCTTGGAAATATGCTCCATATGATTACTTAGTAAAATATGAGAGGTCCAATATTTTTCTATCGGCAATATTTTACAAGTATTGTTACCATAGATCCAATTATAGATCTTTGGTATGATGGTTGTCTTAATGTTCATGTGCATTAAGAATTTTGTTTTGCACTCTTTCTAGAAAGTGCTGCTTGGCACCAACTAGTTCTACTTCACAGAGGTCACGAATATTTCAGACTTCCATTAAACACTACAAGAATTTACATTTTTCCCGGCGTTTTTTCCCGGCACAATATTTAAATGCCGGGGAAAGCATGGTTTTGGCCGGCGAAATAAGCTTTTTCGCTGGAAAAAGTTATAGTTTTTCCGGCCATATTTTTTCGCCGGCAAAGGCTTAATTATTCCCGGCGAATGGATTATTTCACCGGTAAAGGTTAAATTTTCACCGGCGATTAATTTTTTCGCCGGTAAATATTATATTTATGGCGGCGTTCTCCCCAAATCGCCGGCAAATTTAACCCGCAAAATTTTCCCACCAATTTTTATCCTAGATTGGCGCCTTTAAATTTTACCGGCGAATTATTTGTGCCGGGAAAAATTTTTTTAAATATTTTATTTTAATTAATAAATCTTTGTCGTCATTTTCCTCACCATCTATATATTAAAATTAGAGAGTGAGAAAGAGAGTGAGCGAGACAGAGAAAGAAAGTGAGTGAGAGAGAGACACAGAGAGAGGGACACCAGCGAGAGAGAAAGCGAGAGAGAGAGATCAGACAGAGTGAGAGAGAGTGAGAGAGAGAGAGATAGAGAGAAAGAGACACCAGCGAGAGAGAAAGCGAGAGAGAGAGATCAGACAGAGTGAGAGAAAGTGAGAGAGATCAAACCCATTTTCCTGGCCGTCTTCATCGTCGTCATTTTCCTATCCGTCTTCATCGTCGTCTTCCACTTGCATCAATCTCAAGGACAAGGGCCAGGTAGGGTTTCTTTTGCTGATTTCCCGATTTCATCCCATCACCGTATTTTTTTTCCGATTTCATCTCTGTTTGGTTTTGTGCATTTTTTCTTTTTCTGGGCTGAGAGATGGAGAGGGCATTTATTCCAATTTCATCTTTGTTTGGTTACAGGTAGGGTTACAGGGCATTTTTTCTGATTTCATCTCTGTTTGGTTTTGTGCATGTTTTACGGGGTTATGTGGCTAGTGAAATCGAGTGATCCCCTTTAAGATTTAGCTTATGTTTTGATCTGGTGGAAGTCTTCGATCGTTGGGTTGTGCCACAACCGATTTAATCAACTCGCCAACATGCTCAATTGAATGACCAAGTACAACATCCAGGGACCCAATTCGGTAGAAATCATCATCTAAACACAATGACAGGGTAGGCAAAAATCAAAAGGACCCATTTTTTTTTTTTTTTTGGTTTGGTCTTTGTGCTCTTGCATCTATTTGGTGATTGGGTATTTTGTTTAGTTTTGTCTTGGGTGTGTTTGGATGGAACTGATTGCAAGTGAAATAGAATGATTTGGTGTTTGGGGCAGTTTGTCTTATGGTGTTTGAGGCAGTTTGAGCTTCAAAAAACAACGAAAATGTTGTTTGGGACAGATTTGCTTTCTCTGTCTTATGTACATTGGCTCTATCTGTTATTGTCATGTTGCTGATTTGCTTTCAAAATAGTATTTATTTGCATGTTGCTGCATCCACCAAGTTATTGGACTGACTTATGTGATCAAGTATCTGATTGGGTTGGCACGAAGAGACTGAGTTCATGCCTACTATACCTATTTTGTTTGACCATACATGGCAGTCATGTTGGTTCTCTTGTTCATGGCATACCTCTGCGAATTCTTCACCACCATGATCATGGCATACCTCTGTGAATTCAAACAAAAGCTTCGTGGTGTAATGTTTCATATACATTTAGTTTCATATTTATAAGCTCTTTGTGGTGTTTTGTTTTTGTTTATGCTCACCATGGTGGAAAAATGATTCTTTATGTATTATCTCTGTCATAAGGATGTTTCTGTATTATCCAAATTTTGTGTTTGGTAATACGAAGATTGCTGGTGTTAAATTATCTGTCTGATATGTCCTGCTGAGCCCCTGGCTCAATCCCAAAAGGGTCCCTTCAGTTTTTTACTGAAGAGAGGGTGTCTAGCAATGTCCGACCCCTTTTACTTCTTTTGGATGCTTCTAAAGATGCAAGATAGAAGGAAGATTGGAGCTCCTTCATTTGTCTTTACTGATTTCCAAAGGGTTTTGAACTTCATACCTGTAGGCTCCAATTATCCATATTCATGAGTATAAGAATTTGTTTTGGTTAACATACTGGCACTTGTCCATTCCTCTTAGAGGAAAATGAAAGAATGAGTTGCTAAATATGTTTTTGATTGGGTTATTGTGTTATGTTCTTTGTACCAGCACTGTACCAGTCTGTGCTAATGTGTACGATTATGTGTGCTGGTTTGAATCCAACGAGTGATGGCATTTTTTGCATTGCAGTCCTTTACTCTTACTAATCTGTACTCAGTACTGGCACCGAGTCAATTTCTTGACTCATGAAATCTCAAACCATGCACATAGCCCTTGTGGTGAGCATAGGTCCATCATGCCCAGATACTGATTTCTAAAGATGCAGGGATGTAGAGATAGACATACGACTTTTGAAAGAGCTCAAATTTCTTTGATTTGCAGTTGATGTCTCTTGATTGGCTCATTAACTTTTTCCTACATCAAGTATGTCTATCTCTGCATCCCTGCATCTTTCAAGTATGTCTATCTTTGATTGGCTCACATCTGTGTTGCTGGGAACTCTTTTTTCATTTTTTTGCTTGCAGTTGATCGTTTGGATTTGTTGCTGGGCCCATTTCAATCCCTCTTTCAATCATGATGTTATGTGTTTTTATCTTTATCTTGTTTTCTTTTGTTGGATAAAGACTGCAAGCAGAAATGTGGTATCTCAGAAATTAACAAAGTTATCTCAGAAATGTTTTCTTTTACTTATGGTATAATGGAACAAAGTTATTTCCAATGGTATCTCAGAAATTAACAGCTGTAGCATATTGCCTGGATGGAAAATATCCTTCAGTGCACTTTTTGCTTGAAGCGAGATAATTACCATGCACCTGTATTAACATCATTTCTCAATTTAACAACTTTTACAATCAGACAAGTGAAAACTGTAATAAACACTGCACTGATGAAACCTGTATTTACAATCAGACAGGTGTCTCATGACAGTTGATTGCTAGTAAGAAAAACCAATGCTCTGCTTTGGTAAGAAATGGGTCCCTTTAATGCAGATTTTTCTCATCTACATGAAAATTCACTGCATAGGCACCTTTTAATGGTATTATTTGTCTCCATTTAACCACATTACAACAAAATGCTTGCTAACGATATCTTACTTAACAAAAGCAGGTATAATCCCTCAGTAAAAAGTAGCTATAATTGTATCACAACTGTACAGAAAATAAATGTCATAAGCTTGATCCAATCCAATCTTTTTTGCTCGAAGACAGCAGATATCCTGGGTGGAACTTTAGAAGAAATAATTTAGAAGAAAAGCTTATCTTTATCATAGTATTATGCAACAGTCATATTTGGAGATGGGTGGAGGACCACTTGGTCATGACAGAAACTGGAGGAATTGCAGAGCGACAAGATAGAAAAAGAAAGAGAAAGAAAGAAACAAGGAAAGGCTAGGTACAAGTACATGGGGAAGAAAGAAAATAAGAGCGGAGAAAAAGAGAAGAAGCAAGGAAGAAACAAAAAGGAAGTGCATGAGGAGGAGAAGTAGATGGGCTGACTGTTGACCCCAAGTTGGACTTGGCTGCAGAGGACCCAAAACAGGAAGAAAGAGAGATGGACTTTACTTACCTTAAAGAAGATCACTTTAGGTGGAAGAAAAGATTCGTCTGATTTTCTAAAATTAAGATTTTCTACTAGTATTTTCAAAATACAAAAATTTAAGGTGCTTAGATGCTTTTCTTATTATGTACTTATGGTGAGTGAATTTTTCTTTGTTTCATAAAAGGTTGTTATGGGTGGTGAGATATACTTTCATTTTGTCCTAATGCTATATGATAATACTTTATAGGGTAGGCGAGCCTAAATTAACTACACTAGGTTGCTCTCTAAGTTAAGCCATGTTGGTGAGCTTGTTGAACTATGCAAGAAAAGGGACTTGGACCAACAAATCTATTGGAATATTTCTAGTTTTAATTTTTATTGGGAAAGTAATGAATTTTAGTAGGACTGAACATATTTGTTTCCTTATGAATTGGAATAATTCCAATTTTCTTTCATATTAAATGTGTATTACCAGTTTATACATCTGTATTGGTGTATTCATAACTATTTCTATTTTTGGTAATTTATTAGTTTCTGTTTACTCTTCATATATATCATCAAAGAAATCATAGCATCGCTTTTTTTTTCTTTTTTATGCAGATTGAATGATAGGTGAAGAAAATTTTGTGCTTAAAGAGTTCATGCAGCCAACATGAAGGCCAAGTATTCAGAGTAATAGACTGCTGCATATTGAAATGGGATGCAGGAAGTTCTTTTAAACAGTGGTGCAAATCGATGTTGGAATGATGTAACAATAAAATGATCACATGGATATGTTAACTTCCATTGATATTTGAATGTTGGTATGGAGTAGAATGTTAACATGGGTTTTAATTTTGTGATGGTAAAGTGCTTTGAATGTTGAAAGGATGTTTGAATTTTAATATGTAGTTGAATGAATTTTTATGTTTTATCTTATGATGGTTTTGGAATGGAAATGAAAATTGGTTGTGTAATAAATTTAGTTTTGGATAATGTAATTATCTGTTATAATTTAATCATATGACAAAGGTTGAAAGTTGTAATGAACTACACAGATATATACAGGGAAAGGAAACAAAAAATTAAACAAATAAAAAAAATAAAATAATATTCATTGCCGACGTTTTTTGTGCAGCCAAAAATATTTAAATTACATTAAAAATTTTGGGAAAATGATCTTTCTAATGTTTTACCGGCGCTAGATAACGCCGGCAAAACATTTGATTATTAAATCTTCTAAATGTTTTACCGGCGCTAGATAACGCCGGCAAAACTTTTTTTAAAATGGTAATTTTTTTCGAAAATCTATTTTTTTACCGGCGTTAAAATACGCCGGCAAAGGTTGTTTTTTCTCGTCGGCAATATATAAGTTTTACCGGCGCAATCATTTTAGCGCCGGGGAAAAGTTTCCCTGGCGAACTTTTCCCGGCGACTTGCCGGCGCACAAGAAATTGTAGGAAAAGAGTTTTGCCGGCGTTTTGTAGACATTTACCGGCGATTATTTGGCGTAGGCAAAACTGTAAATTCTTGTAGTGAAAGCATCCATAAAACTTTTATTAGGAAGAGGGTTTCCTCTCTCTCTAAAAAGGCACCAGATTTCTCTAGACATCTCTATAATACATTCAGAAGAACGTATCATTCTCCATACCTTTCTTCGTCTGGAAATAAAGACATGGTAGTGGTTAGGATTAGCTTTACCTGATTCTTCTAGCCAATAATTGAAGATAGTAGCTTCTACATTTCTTTTAATTCTCTTATAACTCTATTCCTTTCTTGAATAGGTTGATGGAAAAGAAGGCACAAAATACCAAAACATCTATTTCTTAAGGTTTGGGCATTCATATATGGGCATTCTGCATATCTGGGTTCTGGATCAAAAATATATCCGTCATTAAAGACCTCATTATTCATTATTGAATATGGTTCTTTGTCTCTGAGCTAAGGCAATCATGGCTTCATTCCATGTTGTCCGATATAACTCTGCATTGTTTTGAAGCAGTTGAAATTCTGCTGCAAATTACTAGGTAGGAATATTTCCATGCTGATTTTTATAGGCTTGGATTAAAATCCAACTTTCGAAATTGTACATGTCATCTAGTCTATTTATGACATTACTACAAAGCTCTCTTTGATACACAAGGTTATCATATAAATCTTGTCTTATATACCAAATAACATCTTCTATTAGTCTAACATGACTAAGTATTTCTTCTGTATAATTCAGAAGTTCACAAATAACGCTGGATTGGCTTGGTTGGTGTAAGCCTGCGTACTTTTCTCTGAATCTCTTTATATTAGAGATATGTAGTTTAGCAAGTAGGTTATGTACCCATGTAGTCACATAACTTATCCTTGTGGCTCCAACTTGTTTTGTAAACTTGTTTCAAGCTAACTCTCTTGTTCGTTTTGCTTCCAAACTTTCTGGCTTAGGGTTTAGGGTTAGCCTTTTGTTTAGCCTTTTCCTTACTCCATCTGATATTTCCGCCATTCTTTTTTACAGAGTCATCACGAGTTGTGGTGTAGCTTTGATACCAATGTTGGGGTGCCCTTAAAAGAACAACAATCTTAAGTGTTAAGACGCTGTCTTAATTTACCATGTCAAAAAATTATATAAGGAAAAAATTAAAAGTAAAGAAACTACCTTTCCAAGTTTAGGAATATTAGTAACTTTGTAAGAAACCGGAGTAATCTCAGATAGCCATAAACCAAGGAAAAGTGTCTGCCAACAGCACATAATTCTACATCAGATTTCACAAATACTGTAAGAAGAAGAAGAAGAAGAAGAAGATTTCACAGATATATCGATTGGATTTGTACCAGAACAATGGATCATTTCTTAAATGAAGCCATATTTTAATATGGCTGATTAAAAAACTTCAGCTACTTATAACTTTTAGTGACTATCCTCCACTCAGAAATGTGGCAATGTATAAGGACAAAACTAAACAAACCATGACACGGATTATTGCTTTGATTTGTGATTGACACATTGAACAATAATAATAGATGGAACACACAACAACAAAGCACGTAATTCTTTCATTTTCTAGTGATAAGCCAATAAAAAAACATCATATCACTCAAAATGCCATGATTTGTGATCAACAACAAGGGCAAAAAAAAAAATTTTTTTTTTTTTTTTGAGATGTGATTGCAAAAAGGCAATGCAAAAGTAGAAACAATACTAAACTTCATATAATCAAAATCCATACTAACCATCTCATCAAACATCAATAAACTATTGTTCCGCATTAACAAATTGATAAACCTGAAAGGAATAATTCATCAACCCTCTAAGTAATGCAACTAAGGAGGGGATTACATTTGTCCTGGAAATATAAGGTCGGTCAGATGGGACCAGCTACAACAAACTCCAAATTATTATTACTTTTGGGCTACTCTTTCTAGACGATAGGGCCCTCAAAGGGATGCAAAGGTCTCTCTTAACTTTCCAATATTCTTTTTACCCAAAAAAAAAAACTTTGCAATATTCTTAACTTTTAATTCAATGGTGAAAAGAATCAGGATTGGTATGCATTGGGATGAAGGTGAGATGATGAGTCTGAAGAGGCTGGATTGATCTAGGTGGGCCATATAATACCAAACAGGAAGGAGAGGAGAAGAAAAGATACATCAGTGCATAGTGGTTTTTAGTTTTATCACAAGAAGATGGTAACCAGGACCAGGGAAGGGATAAGAGTAAATTAGCCAAACAGTAGAATATCGTTTCTCTAAAATTGTTTAGGCCCATTCTCATTCATACCACCCTTCTTTCCTGCATCAACTTGCTATCCTGCACTGTTAGGAAATGGGAGGGATAGACTAGCCCTAATTGCTTTCAAGAATGGGATTTTTGACAATCCTAAAAGTGCCTTAGGGCCCATTTGGTTACAAGAATTTGGAAAATTCATGTCTGCTGGAATTTGGAAAATCAGGAATGCTGGAATTTAGAATTCTGCTAAATTCTTCCTAAATTCTAAATCTCTGTTTGATTCATCCTGGAATTTCACGCCTGAGAATTTAGTGCACCCTGAATTAAAAAGATTCTCTATTTGGTAACTTACAAGAATTCTCCTTGAATTTTCATATTAAAATATATTAAAAAAACACAAAATCAAATTTAAGTAATTGAGAAATAAGGGTCCAAGCTTTGATCAAGAGCGCCTAGTAATAAGCAAAAAATATTGCCACACCACCGAAATAAAATGTCGACAAATTTCGAATACCAAAAAACAGAGACATGCTCAGTGACCACTAACCCACTACTTTTTTACCAACTGCTACATCATCCTTAAATATCAGGCCATCACTTTGAATCAATTTGCTTCTTGTTGATACCATTGATCAAACTCAAAAGAGAGGCTCACAGATTACTCATTTGTAAAGGCGGAAACAAGAGAAACTGTTGATAAATTAAAAGGATGCTTGCAATTAAATCAAAGAGTTCTTGTTTTCTCATTCCATCCCACTAGTCTTACAGGGTTCCCATGTAAAATCACCATTTCTCATTCCCCACACCCAACCTCTTGCAATACCCTCCAAGCACCCATTCATAAATCTAATCCAAATCCCATCTTGCCTATCCCGTAACAACTCCCAAACACAACCTGAGACCAACCCATATATCCAGTGCACCATCTCCACCTCACAATTCCCCATGTCAGGGCCTAACCAAAACGATGACCCCCCTTATCCACCAACCTGCAACCAAGCACAACATCTTTCCTCAAATTGTCACTAGCTCCACCATTACCCAACGTCAGATCCCTGCCCACCACCACAAAAACTCCCTCACGGCTATATCCAAGTGACATGGAGAGATTCACTTCATTTCTGCAAGTGACAGCTAGCCCTGAACCGTCAGCACTTAAATGGGTCCTTATCTCCCCACATCTAAAACCTCTCCTTCCTCACTATCCGGACAGATGATGTGATCTGGTGAGGCGGCTGCCATCTCGAGGTGGGCCATAGGTGCATCTGTTTTTTGATAAGTCCAGATTTGAGCAAAGAGATTGGTTTCGGTTTACATGATCAGAAAAAAGGGGTTCTGGCTTGAGGACTTTGCGTTTTGCAGAGAAGAAAAGGGGTGGGCCACTGTTGTAGATCAATGGCTGATTGTAACATCAAAAGGTGAAGAGGAAGAAAAATAGTCAACGGGCTAATCTCTAGGCCAAAAGGCTTATGAGTAGAATGTTTAAATGCCTCACCAAAGATAAATAAAATTCTCTCAACTAAGAACCAAACTTAAATTCTTATTCAATATAAATTCTATATCTCATGAAGAGATTACATTCTTATTTATAACTAAGATGCTATCTAAATAAAGTAACAACTAATTCCAATCAAATAAGAAGTCCTAAACCAAACATGACTTGAACTTGTCAAATATTAATAAAGTAACTAAAACAACAATTAATAATAGAATATACTCTAATCTACTGGACTTTATTGGTCTTGGTCCAATAGCTAGCCAATCATGGATATAGCCTATATCAGTTGGTGGTAAGAAGTCTGCAAATGATAAGAGTGTCAGTATCTTCTCTTTCAAATTTTGTTTCCATTAGATGATTTCTCGTTCGTCGCAGAGAATGTGTTTTCTCAGGCTTAACTTGTTGCAGGTGGGGCCATTGAAGCATGTGCTCAACATAAATTGATTCCTTAAATGTTTCATGTACATTGTGGCAAGGTTTCATCTTCTCAAAAATGTCTGAGTTCAAACGTCTGATAAAGCGAGTCAAAATCATGCAGCTCATTTGGTTTCAAGTTACAAACTTGGTGCAGTCTCGAAAATTGATATAAATATTCATAAATTGTTAAATTTGCTTGTTTGAGATTGAGGAATTGCTCAAAGTAGACCTTATTTGCAAAATACCAATCTCCATATTTATACTCATACAATATGCTTTGAAATTCATCAGATGGTCCAAAGATTTGCATATTGACTTTGATGTAAGAACACAAATTTTCAAAAAGGGATTGACCTAATAGCTCAATCAGAATGACAAAAATATGCTTGTGAAGATAGATTGTGAATCATAATTCAAAGGACCAAGATTTCACCCTTTTTGAAAAACACAGGATGTGATTAATCAAAAGAAAATTTGAACTTTGGACTGGCTTGGTTCCCTATCGGTTGGGCCCACTTGTATGTATTTATTCTTGCTGGGTTAGTTGTTTGTCGTTGGCTGTCGTGGATCTGGACTTGGGTTGGGTTAGACCCAAACTTGAGACCAACTAGACATGGGCTTAAATTAGACTCGGGTCAAGTGGGACCTGAACTCAATAGTGGTTTGCTCTCAGATGAGACTCAGGTCAACAGTTTTGGCCCGAACTGCTTTCGGCCCAACTGCTTAAAGCTCTCTCCCTTGCTACAGTAATGACAGGAAAGAGAGAAAAAGGGAAGGTTCTGCTCTTTTGCTACAGAAACAAAAGGAAAGAGAGGAAAGGGTGGATGGTGCTTATTTGCTCGACGACGAAAAGGCTCACTGCTATCGACGAGTGATGCTTATCTACTCGACGACGAGAAGGCTGGCTATTATTGACAAAGGGAAGTAGATCGTACCGTGGTAGGACTCTGCAGCTGCGGATGGCAAGGCGATGCTGTTTATGATGATGACAAAGGCACTCGGTAACCGACACAGGTATGTCTTCGATCTTTCTCTTCCCTTCTGTTACTTCTCTCTTTTCTACTTGCTCCTCTTTTTCTTTTTTTTTTCTTTTTTTTTTCTCTGGGTTTGGGAATGAATGACAGCAACCGAGGGGTGGGTTCTGCGACAGAAGAGGGTTTGGGTTTCCGATGAAGAAATGGGTTGGGTTGGTGCGGGTTTCGTTGGGACAAAGGTTCTGGCGAAAGGGTTGAGAGTTGGTGGAGGAGTTTCGGTGGGCTGTGGGAATGGATTTGAGTGTCAGTGGAGGTGGGGTATCTTTAGGGTTAGGGGATTTGGGTTTTTGGATGGTAGATTAGGGTTTATAAAAAAGTCGGAGGTGTCAGTGATGGGTTTATGGGTTCCGATGGGATTTTAGGAGATGTGAGGGGTTTGGGTTGCCGATGAGGGTTCTAGAGAGTTGAGAGTGGGGTTTTGTGGTCTCGGGGGTGAGATTGGTGGTGTGGGGGTAGTTTGGGAAAAATTAGGATCAGATCGACAGTGGTTCAAGGGTTCGAATAGGGTCTGTGGAGGGTATGGAGATGGTATGGAGTGTAGTGGTGAGGCGGGAGAGGACTAGGGTTTCAGTATGGTTTGGGGTGGGGTTCTACCGTAATAGATTTGATAAAGATGAAGATGATTGACGATGATGAATGATGACTGGTAGAGATTAGACGAACAAGAAGGATATGTTACCTCGAATCGGCGATCAGATGGCGGTCCGAGATTAGATCTTTTCTCTAATATAATTAAAGCAGCGCGGGGAAGAAGAGTAGCCAACGGACTAAACTCCAAGCCAAAAGGCTTATGGGTAGAATGCTTAGGTGCCTCACCAAGGACAAACAAAATTCTCTCAAGTAAGAACCCACTCAAATTCTTATTCAATATGAATGTCTTTATCTTATGAAGATATTATATCCTTATTTATAACTAAGATGCTATCTAAATAAGGAAACAACTAATTCTAATCAAATAAGAAATCCTAAACCAAACATAACTGGACTTGTCAAATATTAATAAAGCAACTAAAACAACTACTAATAATAGAATCTATTTTAATCTACTGAACTTTATTAGTCTTGGGTCCAATAGCTAGCCAATTATGGATCTGGCCTACATAAAAAGGTCTTGCACCCATCGTCTCTTTTTTGTGAAGGCAAAGTGAAATGGCATGGCTTTTTGTGAAGAGAAAAAGAAATGGCATGGCCCAAATCCACGATACTGTTTGTTATACCCCTGCTCCAAACCCAGCAGAGAAAAAAAAAACACAAAAGAGAGAAGAAAGTACAAAAATAAGAAGAAGAAGAAGAAGACAAAGACATAGAGAAGGAAGAAGCAGAGGGCATACCTACGATTGGGAAGAAGTCGAAGACAACTGATCTGAGCGAGAGCGGGCGGAGGTGCTGCAGTGAGGAAGGTTGAATCTAAGAGAGAGTTTTCGGGGTTCATCAAAATAGACTTCCGAAAAATAAACGTATGAAAAATTGGGGACGATTTCATTTCATCACCCAATGCTGAGCAAAATCAACCGCCAAGCAAATCGCGCCATTTCCAAACTCAGAATTCTGCGACAATATATTTTTTTTTTGTCGGAAAACATTTTTAATAATATGTGGTGCCAATGATTTACCGACAAAACGAAGATGTGGTGCCAATTCTACAGAATCCGGTTAAACCCAGTCGTCCTCACTGTTCATCATCTCCTTTCTTATGATTTTTCCCTGTCACTTCTTCTCGTTCTCTGTCTTTTCTTCTTTCTCTCCTCCTACCTATTATTCATCTACTCATCACCCCTGGATTTACCATCACTTGGGTTTCATCTCTATCACCCATACACGACATCAGGAACCCACTACCCATCTTCTTTGCACCCACTCCTTCCTCTTCCCGGTTCAGCTTCACTATTCCACTGCAATCTTCTTCTTCTCCCTGGCCAGGACAATTCCGTCACCGGGCCAACTTCCCTGATCTCCTCTTGTTCTACTTCTGCAACTTTTTCTTTTGATGCTTCTTCTTCCTTCACCACCCATTGCAGAACCTGTCTTCATCTTCTTCCCTTCGATCGTTTTGTCTTTTCTTCTCCTTCCTCTGCTCATTGCTGTCTCCTCATCTTCTTATTTTCTTGTTATTCCTTCTCTAGTTTTCTTCCTCTTCCTTGAAAAAGCACCCACCCTTGCAACCAGAGAAGAAACCATCTTCGTTTCTTCATCCTGGCTCTCCCTTCTCCGTTTTCTGTTCTGTTCTCCTTCCTCCTCTTCTCCTTTCTCTTGTTCTCTCCCTGTTCCTGGCCGAAGAACCCAGCCCAGCCGGGCTGAGCCCAGCAACCGTGGACCACCCCTGATGAGCCATCTTCCTGCATCTCTTTCCTTTTGCTTCCTTCTTCTCTGTTTTCTCCCGCTTCTTCTTCATTGTCTGCTGTTCGTTTCTCTTCTTCTTGCACTTCTCTTCCGCGGTTTTTCTTCTTCCTTTGCTACTGCATTTTTCTTCCTCTCCTTCTCCATCTTGTTTTTTCTTTCTCTGTTTCCAATTGAGTAACTCAGAGAACACCGTTCACTACAACTTTCTCTCCTCCTTTGTCTTTCACGTTGGTCTCACACTACATCTTCGTCAATACTTTTCTTTCTTCATTTTTGTCCTTTTTCTGCTTCTTTCCTCTATGCTTTAGACCGCTGCACTTCACTCTTCTCTCTCTTGATTCTTCGCTTCTCTCTGTTTCCTTACTTCTTCTTCTCCTCTGCAGCACTTCTTCCTCGCTTTTTTTCATACAATCCTTCTCCTCTGAATCTTTTCATCTTCTTCCGCTTTTCTACTCAAGATCGTAGAACCCATCTTCCCTTTATCTTCTTGTCTCACCTTCTTCTCTCATCTTAGTTCTTTTTCTTCTCCATCTATCTTCTTCTCTTATTTTTCTCTTTCTCTGTACTCAACTGAATCAGGCCAAACATCGGACCTGCATCATTTCCCCTGCTACTTCTTCCTCGTGCATCCTTGTGCTTATCCATCTTCTCTATTTCCCTCCTCCTCGTCTTGGTGTTTCCTCCTTGTTTACTTCCTCCTTTCTCTCCTCTTTCTTCTCCTCCTTGTTTTCTTTTCTCCCCTCTGTTGATCAGCGGGCCAACTTGGACTACCTATATATCCTTCATCCACTCTGTTTTGTTAGACATGACCGGAGCCCAATCCATCAGTAGTTTTAATTCGATCAACCCATGGTTCTGGCCCATTTAATGTCTTGCTTAATGCAAAGCTGTGAGGGCCACACATTAATATACTGCACTGATGTTTCCATGAGCCCAACCCAGTCGAACCCATTAACCCATCTTCCTTAGGCCATTGCTATATTTCTTTAAATCAAGTTCTTAGATCGCCTACCAATTTACTACTCAACTTATGAATCCTAAGCCCACTCGGTTGATCACATGTGGCCCACTGCCTTTGGCCCCAAGTTTCACCCACTGCTCTTAGATGCATGCATGACCCAAACTAATAGGCCCACTTGCATTATCTAATAACCAGGCCCAACACCAGTATGTGTTACATCATTTCACCAAGTTGTACACAGGCCAGACCCAATTAATTGCACATGAGTTCAAACTCTGATTATATGTTACCAATCATTAACGTGGACCCATGCTACATTTTGGTTGTAGCGTGACCTGAAATTGGACCCCAAGTGTGTCCATTTTGCAGTTTCCATTTTGCGTCCATTAACGTGGACCCCAAGTGCGTCTATCTTTTTCTTCTTCATCATTACACCAAGTTGTTAACTAGTCTTACCAATCTTTTCTAATGTGTATTTTTAATTTTATCTATAGTGGGGTTGCGTCCATTTTGCAGTGAGCACGCTATTTGATCAGCAGCATGATTTTGTGGTAGCATGACCTAAAAATTAATTTATTGAGATATTTGAGGGTCTGTTAACTGGGGTAATATTTTGTATAAGATTTTTTCAACACTATGAGGCCCAACACATTTGCTTACTTTATGACCATGCAAAGCCCATCCCTTTGGCCTCTCTCAAAGTCACCTGCACTTGATTTCCTTAAAAATAAAAAGATCTAATTTTTAATTTTGGTAGAAAATATGAATTGACAAAAAAAATATAAAATAAAATATTCAATACTGCTGTTCACCTATTGCCTATTGGTCTCTTATTTCAAAAGATATACACATCTAAACGTCTTCAATGCCTTTTCTAAAATCATGCATCATAACTTGGTGAACCATCCAAGAAAAGAAAAATTAATTATTAGAAATTAATCATCAATCTAACGAAAACAAAGAGAACACAACGGTGTACATGTTATCTTTAAACAAGCTCTTGTTATCTTTAAACAATGAACCCGGTTATCTTTAAACAATGGACCCGGTTATCTTTAAACAATATTATTTTTATTTTTTTTACAACAAATTTTCTTCCTTTTCAATGTAGACCTCAATTCATTAATTAGGATCTCAAAATTGTGCATATAATCTTGTTTTAGATAATTGGACCGTGTCAAGACTAGTTAAAAAAACACTCTCGTGCCCCGTGTAAATCTTTACCTAAAACTAATCTCAAAGTCCAAAATAAAAACCTCTATACAGTTGGCATTGATATGACGGACCGGAGAAGAAGAGGTCTAGGAAAAAAATTAGAGAAGGAATGGAAAGAAGCAAGTCATACTTGGGTGGCCTTGGTCGAGATGAGTCATGGGCATGACCGCCTACTGGAGAGTGACAGAGAAGAAAAAGATAGAGAGAGTGATAGAGAGAGAGAGGCAATTGGAGAGAGAGAAGAAAAAGATAAAGAGAGAGAGACAATTGGAGTGAGAGAGAAGCAAAAGATAGAGAGAGAGAGAGAGAGAGAGAGTCTTCGAATTGAATTTGAGATGGTGGAATAAATTCAGCAACGTCGCCACTTGTATGAATATGACCACAGTTCATGTTGGAAATAGAGCCCAAGATCTGCGATTAACACGGCACACACACAAATCACACAATCAAGCAACCATGAAGAAGATGACACACACGATTACGTGGTTCGGCAACCTTGCCTACGTCCACGGAATTAATCACTTCACCTCCTTGGGTTTTAGGGTTACACAACATATCAATATATAGATCCCGTTTTCTTGGCCACCAAGAAAATCCATACAAAATGTCTAAAATACCCCTAACCCTGGACTTCGGTTCTGGCTAACCCAGACGACCGACCCGGCTAAACCGGAATACAAGACATAAACCCAACAGTTCAGACAACTTGTCTCTTCTTTTTTTGACTCTTCTGATCTTCTGATCAGCAACGTCGTCACTTTTATGAATATGACCACAGTTCAGACCAACTTGTCTCCTCTTTTTTGGCCTCTTCAGGTCTTCTATTTGCCCGCTGGGGGGCTTCACCTTCGTATCTCTCGTTGTTTTTAATGTTATCCTCATCTTTCTCGCGAAAAATTAAAAAACGAAGTTACCTCTTTCTTTCGTTTCCTTCAATTTCTCCATCTATCTTATATATACTCAAGTCATATTACATCGTTCCACACTTCCCCCACTTTCTTCCTCCCACGTAGCTTCCTCTGCTCTCTCAAAGTACCAAAACCAGCCCATTCATCTCATCTCTCATTTACAGGATGACAAACTCTTCAGCCATAGCTTCCTTCTTCACCACCATGATTTTGATTTCAACACCTCTTGAGGCCACAAGGCCTTGGAAAGCAGAGAGCTCATATTCTCAGTCTCTGAAAGGTATTTTCCCACCTCCCGCACACAGCCCATGCTCTTACAGCTCCAGAAGGGGTGGTCTATGCCCCATTGGACGTCGCTCCATCCATAACGTCTCAGAAGCCACGCCCCATAGCAGCGCCGGAGAACCGAGTTCAGCGATGCCCCCAATTAGCGCCGAAGAGCCGAGCTCAGCCACGCCTCCTATTAGCGCCAGCGGGCCGAGTTCAGGCACGCCCCCTATCAACGCCGGCGAGCAGGGTTCAGCCACGCCCCATATCAGCTCCAGCGAGCCGAGTTCAGCCACGCCTCCTATCAGCGCCAGCGAGCCGAGTTCCCCATGAACAGAGTCTTCGAGGACAACCATCAAAAGCCTGGGATCGGATCGAACGGCAGTCTGTCAGTGTCTCAAAATGTAAGGTAGTGATTGAAGGTCATTTTTAGTTGATACGTGTTTGAATGGGAATGTGGAGAACATTCTAACATCCATTGGATTCATGTTCTATTAAGCTTTACTAAATATTCAATGGATGAAATAAATAAAAGGTCATTTTATCTGTGTAAGCCTCTTTTTTTATTTTAATTTTATCTTTTCAAGTATGATGGAATTATTAGATACCTGATATACTCAAAAAAATGAAGCATGTAATTCTGAAAGGAAGTATGATGGAATAGATGCCATAGGCTAGAGATATTCAGGCGTCGCCTTTAGTCGGCGAACAATCGGAAGCTGGTATGCCAACCTAGGCGCCGTCTCTGGAAATTATGGTCTATGTTTTTTTTCTTCTACTTTTTTCTCCACATTTAAAAGGGTTTCTAAACATTCTCGGGTGGCTGGGATTGATTTTTCTTTTTCCTCATTTTTTTTTATTAAATTCAAGAGGGTTTCAATTTTCAAAGCAATGAGAAGGTGAGATTCTGGCGGTTGGATTTTGAGTAGCCCTCACATCGTTTGGGTCTAAAACAAAGAGAATTGTTGGGTTTTTTCTTTTTTGTCTTTTTTTTTTAGAGAGAGAGCGAGAGCGCTAAATGGGATTGTTGAGCACTTTCTGAGGTGACCCAATGGGGTCACCCAATGGGGTCTGTGACCCACCATATCCTTGTGTTACATCTGTGATGGAATTTGGAAGTCTGACCATGGGACAGGTATTACTTCAATCATGCGTTAGTGACTTAAAGCGATTCGGATTTCATGGGATGATTTCATAAGTGGTTTATTATTATTTTTTTAATCACACCTAAAGTTTGAAGATATCCACATTTGACTGGATGACGTGGATTTTAACAGTGGATCCCACCATGGAGCTCCTCCCAGGTTTTCTCTAAAGCCCCAGAGGATCCAAATACCATGTGAATATATATCCAGGTGGCTGATTTTGACATGACCACAGTTAAGGGTCGTCATTGGGCTGGGCCGGGCCAGGCCGGCCCCAAAAGCGTTACCCAAGCTTGCCTGCAGTCTTTGTTTTTTGAGGGCCAGCCTGAAAGTGTTACCCAAGCTTTTGAATTTTTTTGTATCATTTAATAACATTATTTTAACTTTTCATTTTCAAAGAAAATGAAAAATTAAACACACACTTTATTAAGTTTGCTTTTAGTCTGCATCACTACAAATATTTGTAGACCCAAACTAAATAAATAAATTGAGCTATAAAAAAACTAAATAAATAAATTGAGTTATAACACTTTGCAATGGTACAAAATCAGCTCAATGGCAAGTGCAACGGTAAAAAAATTTAAACCTCTCAACGGTAAGGGCTGGGCTGGGCTGGCCTTTAATCTCTAAGCCCAAGCCCAAGCCCAAGCCCAGCTTACACTACAGCAGGGATTTTCTTAGGCAACGAAAGTTCTCGTTGCCTAAATTCTTAATTTCGTCGCCTTTAGTATAGGCGACAAAAAACATTCGTTGCTAATGTCCCTACCATAGATCTGTCAACAATGTTATTTGGCGATAAAATTTTAATTTCATCTCCATTTAGCAACGAAATTTTAATTTCATCACTAATTTGTTGTCTAAAACATAAGTTTTCATCGCCAAATTTGTTTATCCAGTGAAGATAAGACTTTTTAGTAACGAAAAAATGAACATGGGCGACGCAACGTTTCATTGCCAATTGGGCGAGGAAACAATTTCATCGCCCAAAGAAACATAATTGGCGACGAAATATTTCGTCGTCTAAAGATGGAAAACGAAATTTCCACTGTTGGCCCTACATTGCACCAGCTATGAACAAAAAAGGCAAATGGTGGTCCTTCTGCAGCCTTGGCCCATTTCATGGTCCATCTGGCCATTGAAACCAACACCACCAACCACATTCCAACTCTTGTAGTGATCCATACAAACAACATCTGTGTGGCTGATTTTTGATATATTCAAATTCATATTCAAATGCCCTGGCATCTTTGACATTTGTGGATGCTAACCTCAATCAACAGTTATCCAACCATTTTTCATCTAATAAGCACACTTCAAAAATATAAAACCTAATACACATTGTTGGGAAGGAGATTCCAAAACAAGTAGGAGGCATAGGACTATATCAAGTATGAATCAATCAATAGTAATCCATATTTTTCATTTATGTTTGCAGGCTTATATTTGCTGGTGGTAGGATGCGTCCTGTTGTGGCTAACTATGTCGACGTCGTACATTCGTCTCTGTCTCGAAAGAGAGATCTGAAATAGCAATAAAAACAATCATTATTACTAAAAGTCACATAATTTATTGATGGAATGTAATTTATTGATGGAATGCACATTTCTAATTTTGTATTCATCTACTCAGAAAATAATACTCAAATGAGGAATCTTTTGTTTTCATTTCATGAACCTATTTTACAAAACAACTACTAAAACAAGAGTAATAACCAATACAATAACAGTATAGTTAGCACCCACCTACCACCACCATCTTTTAAGAAAAAAAAAAAGCATCCTATGAGCACTTAGAAAGCACATCTTGTTCTTAAAAGATTTCTAAATTTTCTTTAACTTGACAACTCTAGTGGGCAAAGGTCAAGATTTATTGTTAACTCCATCAATTACACTAGGCCTCAAACCCAAGACATAAATGTCATTTTCTGAGAAAAATAACTATAAATATCCATTTTCCATTCCCAATGGACATGAACATGCATCACAAATCCCACAATAATTAAATCATTTCCACCAACACAACTTCGAATTTAAGTGGATATTGGGCCTCTAATTTATACTAAACTCCGTGGAATTCAAAGAAGTAAAGGTTAATCAAACCACATACTAAGAGAATAAATCCACAGCGTAAAGCAATATGGCATTGACGTCCACTACTTAGGCAGAATCAACACATAATGGTTATGTAATACATGTAAGCAAAAAGAAACCCCTTCCCATCCCTACGTACACAATCGTTCACAATGTCCTGTTTGAAT
This sequence comes from Sextonia rubra, assembly GCA_037013555.1. NCBI lineage: Eukaryota > Viridiplantae > Streptophyta > Magnoliopsida > Laurales > Lauraceae > Sextonia > Sextonia rubra. The sequence continues at coordinate 5,942,015 of JASUAD010000007.1, read as the reverse complement.
GAAAATTTAAAGTTTTACTAGGCAAGAGAGGTCAGGTGCACTCTGTAGCCACCCATACCACCAAATTTTAAAAGAAATTCGTTCACACAGGCATGGATCAGGCATCTACTTGTTGGAAACTAATGTAGCAATAAGTATATATAGAGCTTGTTAATGGGACTAATATTATCTACGTTGTGCATGCCTGTAGTAGAAGATCAGTCCTTGCATTGAGGTTACATAAAAGATCAGGCATCATCTAGGGCCTACCGGCGTTGATTGTCCAATGGGTGGATGGATATCCTAGAACACAGGTTCATAAAATCATTTAGAGAGAGAGAGAGAGAGTTCATAAAATCATTTAGAGAGAGAGAGAGAGAGAGAGAGAGAGAGAGAGAGAGAGAAATTTTGTCAAAAAGGAAGCAAGAACTACAAGTTCTGCCAGAACGAATTCTTCGTTTTATTTAAACCATCAATCCTCCTCCAACCTAAAAATAAATTTTAAGGATGTGTATAAGGTTTCATTCATTCATCTGTGCATGTTTACTATACTTCACCATTTGTAAATCTTCAATCTCGTGAAGAATAGTCAAGATGCACGGATGAATGAACCCTACATGCTCCTAAAAATCTTAGGTAAAATGAGAATATAAAAGAATCCTCTAATGACTGTTTTAAGTGACTAAACCTAGACACAACCTCCTATGTTTTGTGTAAAATAAGAGTAGAGATTACCCTTTTTAATGATGAAGAAAATGACACATCCAGCCTTGTGAGCCTCCTTCCAATGACTAGTATAGCATGACCATGATCCATTTTTTCTGGTGTGTTGGGAACTCAATATCCTAGCAATGGTGTTACTTATATGAATCTTGATAGGGCCATTGAGAGTCAAATGGACTAGAATATTTGAAATGGGAAGAGAAGAAGTGAGAACATATATGTATTTTTCTTTTTTACATATTATTCAACAATTTTCTTCATGGAGGAATCATACGTAGAACATTCACAAATTTTACTTAAATCCATTGTCTTACCTTTTTGCCATTTAATAGAGGACACTTATTGTCTTTTTCTGAAAATCAAGATTGAGAAATAATATTTTCTATAATTTGGTGAAGATAAATTATTACAGTAACAATTTTAGAAAATTTTCACTCAATGACGAAAAAACTTCTATCACTAGTTTTTTTGCTCTATTTTGACTTCCTAAGACTTCATAACAAGTTATAATAGTTAAAGACAGAGGGAGTTGCCCGCCCAAGGAAAAATAGAAAATAATAATGAAAAAAATAATTACAATCTAAGTGTACAACATGGAGAGGAAGATAACTTCAATTTTCATAGCTTTGGTTTCTTAGGGTGAGGGCTGAATAATCATTTTATAAAGACTTAAAAAAGATACTAACTAATGAAATTCGAGCTCTCCCCTCCAACCGATCCTATCTCACTGAATCGTATTTTCTGGGTTTAGGTGAGACCAGAAGCCTACTAAGAATGGTAGTGACTCATAGACATTTCAATGTGCACGCAGGAATGGTGAATGGTTTGAGCATTGCTTTTCAAGCATGGCGTGTGAAGAAGAGAGGGCCAGTCCTAGTTTCCATGTTCAGCCCTGTTGGGACCGTTTGCTTAGTCATCATCTCTGGGATAACCTTAGGGGAGCCCATCACAATAGGGAGGTCAGTATTCTCCAATTCTATAGATTATCCAATTCTACAGATATCAAATGTCCCAGTACTTGTCTAGATGTCCCAAAATTCCCATTGAAACAAGTACCCATGTTGAACTGTAGGGCCTATTCTCTATGGTATCATGTGAAGAATTTTGGGGGGTACTATTTGATAGATTTGAAATTTGCCCAACATTATTTCCTCATTCTATCAAGCAAACAGGCCCTCAATGAAGTATATAAACAAAGGGTTAAATTTTGGGCAGCAATGTCTATGTAGGTTGTTCAATCACCTATTTTCTTCATTCATGGTTATAACAAATTTACAAGAATTCCTAATGAATGCCAAAGGTGTATCTTTGCACAGTGTTGCTGGGATGTTTCTAATGTTCACTGGACTCTATGTTGTGCTATAGGCAAAGAAGATAGAAGGCTACAATCTCTTGGATGACGATGATTGGGTACAAAGAATTAATGACTCTGAGAAGCCTCTGTTGAGTTAAACTCTAGGAAATAGTAATGAGAAGCCTCTTCTAGGTTGATCTCTTACTTAGGAAGTAGTAATTAGCTCATGACTCTGTATTCTAGTGGGCTTAGAAGCTCTCAGCACAAGTACTGTATATACAAAATTGTTGTATCAAATGCTTTTATTTATTTATTGTTTTTCTTAGTTGGCCCAATAATTAGGTGTAAAAATAATGCACGCATCAAGTCATCAACCATGAAAAAAGTTCTTGAGTTCTACTTTCACTCTAACCTTGAGTTCTAGAAAAGTTGTCTGAAACTTAAAGATGATTAAAAAGTGCAACGTGAAGGATATAACTTCTTAGGACTTGAATTATGGACATGGTAGATAGAGAATAAAGAAAATACTAACCAGGCTACAAGACCAGCACTAGTTGAGCCATCAGGGAGTGGAGAAGGCCTTTGGTAACCCATCTTCCTCATAAACTCCATGATTGTCTCCATCTGGCTCGCCTGTGAGGAGAGGAGCTGTCTTGCCTCATCCAATTGCTTCTACTGCTCCTCGACCACACTTTGTAGGCGGACCACCTCTGGATTTGGTCCCTGATATGAGGTGGCAGTGGTCCAAAGAGAGGAAGAGGACCTCATGCTGATGCCCTTGACGTAGCCAGACCTCGGCTTAAGAACCTTCATTGATAGCTCCTCTGTTGTCAATGGGATCGCATCAGGCTGCAAGCAATGCAAATCCTGCATTCCCACAAGCTCGTCTTGTCATTTTTTAGAGGAAGCAAACAATTAATTATAAACTTGAAGTGGATATCATTTATCATTTAAAATCAAAGTACAATTGGTATACATACATATATATGCTCGGATCCCGCAGCTACCCACTTTCCCATCTTCTTATTGAAGTGAGTGTCTCTGTAGTATTCAGGAAACTCAGGCAGCTGACCCTTTTTGGCTTGCATCTGAGATATTAGCAATTCTATATGCGAAATTAATGATAACAATGATTATACTAAAATATCATAAATAAAATATGACACACCACGTCGGTGGCCCTGATAGGGAGCGACCTGGAGCTGCATGCATGGTTGGTCTTCAGCTGCCGCCGGTTCCCTTTGTTAGTCTCCAATTGTTTCTGGTTAAATCAATGAAATTATAGAATTATTGAGAATTAGGAATTACCATGAACTTCCTTTTTTCCATTTCTTATCGATGAGACCAATCCACTTGTCTAATGACTGGCATCGCTTCGGTGGGTGGCTCCGTGCATATTCCTCTCCAAAATCGGCATCAAGTTGCTAATAATCCTTGTACAGCTTGTGATTATTGTCGTTAAGTCTCTAAGCACATTTTGTATTTATGACTGCCTCGACAACAGTTAGATCGCCCTGTAAGTCAAACTTGCTTTGCAAAAAAATATATATGCATTACATGAAAATCATATTCAACAATAAAAAAGAGAAATACTCTAATATTCTTCAGAATAGACATAAAAGCAATAACCTTCAGGGACGCGATGATCTGTGCTCTGGTATCCTTCGGATTGGCAAACCACCGCTTAGCAAATAGGTCTGCCAGATCGGTCCGAACCCGTACTCCTACCTTTGAGGCAAATCTGTTGGCGTAACGCCTTACAGGAGCACAGAACTCTATGGGGATGGGCACCGGGAGCTTAGCATTCTCTCCAGGAATAAGCTCCGGCGAGCGGGGTTCAGCCACGCCCCATATCAGCTCGAGCGAGCCGAGTTCAACCGCGCCTCCTATCAGCGCCAGTGAGCCAAGTTCCCCATGAAAAGAGTCTTCAAGGACAACCATCAAAAGCCTAGGATCAGATCGAACGGCAGTCTGTCAGTGTCTCAAAATGTAAGGTAGTGATTGAAGGTCATTTTTAGTTGATACGTGTTTGAAGGGGAATGTGGAGAACATTTTAACATCCATTGGATTCATGTTCTATTAAGCTTTACTGGATATTCAATGGATGATATAAATAAAAGGTCATTTTATTTGTGTAAGCCTGTTTTTTTATTTTAATTTTTATATTTTCAAGTATGATGGAATTATTAGATATCATGATATACTCAAAAAATGAAGCATGTAATTTTGAAAGGAAGTATGATGGAATAGATGCCATAGGCTAGAGATATTCAAGCGTCGCCTTTAGTCGGCGAACAATCGGAAGCTGGTATGCCAACCTAGGCGCCGTCTCTGGAAATAATGGTTTATGTTTTTTTTCTTCTACTTTTTTTCTCCACATTTAAAAGGGTTTCTAAACATTCTCGGGTGGCTGGGATTGATTTTTCTTTTTCCTCATTTTTTTTATTAAATTCAAGAGGGTTTCAATTTTCAAAGCAATGAGAAGGTAGATGAACCCACATCGTTTGGGTCTAAAACAGATAGAATTGTTGGTTTTTTTTTTAAAACAAAAAAGACAATTTTTGCTTTTTTTTTTTTTTTTGAGAGAGAGATGCTAAAAGGGATTCTCGGGCACTTTCTGAGGTGACCCAATGGGGTCTGTGGCCCCCCATCTAACTACTTTTTATATTTTTTAATAAATAATTACATATCAGAATTGTATGGTATAATGATTAAATTTGTCATTTAAAATTAAAAACAAGATATCATGGATTAATGATATGAATCTCACAACTAAAATGTTTTTAGCTTTTGACTAAGGCTTAATATAAAAGTCAATTGGGAATAGCTGGTCATATATAACACGCACAAGGTTTGCGTACTTAATTGTTTGACATTGTTGTTATCTACTCTGCCAGAAGAAAGGTGCTGTCAATTGACTTGACATAGAGATTGTTCAAAATTCCAGTTTCTCTCTTTTTCTCCTATGAAACTATTTTTTTGTCTCCCTTCTTAACAAATTAATTGAAGAGAGAGGATGGAAACTCTACCATGTACCTGGCTACTAAAAATGTGAACCACTAGAATGCAGATCCCCCTCTTTTATACAATGAGCAGAGGGTAATGACAATCCTAAATCCAGCTCTTTGTCAACCCTACCTATAATCATGAACTGTAGTCCTAATAGGTTGAATCTGAATCATTCGTCTCTTTTCCTAGGCTGAAGCCTATCCAAAATTACATTTTGGCTTCAAAACTCATGCCCAAGCCCACGCCCAAGAATAGCATCTCTCTCTCTCTCTCTCTCTCTCTCTCTCTCTCTCTCTCTCTCTCTCTCTCTCTCTCTACATTGGGCTACTGGTTTAGTAGTGATACTATGACATGGGAATTCAGGAAAGGCGTGTCAATGATATGAAGGTGCCAACATCACGCAATCATGAGTGTATTGATGCAAAGCATGACTCATTAATTATTTTATTTTATTTTAATTATTATTATTTACTTAGCTGAGAGGGCTGGAATCCATAAAAAAAATCTAACCATGGGAGAAAAGTTGACTCATGCAGAAAGAATGCCTTCTCAAGTGGAAAACTAACCAGTGTATAGCTTGGTGAGAAATGGGGTACCCAAGCAAGTAGAAAGTCCCTAATCTCATTTCTTCCTTGGAGCCTTAATAGTGTTTTTTTATTCCCACATGCACCACACCTACATTTAAGCTTCATTAATTGCATTAAACACTTCTAATTGAGAACTCACACATGAATTTCCAAGACGTTCAAAACTAAACAAATTTCTATTAGAAGGCAAAAACAATGAGAGTTTTAAATAACCACTTTATATCAATATAAGCAAATGATTAACCACTTTAAGTAAAAACCATGATTAATAATGTCTGAAATCAATATTAGTTATGACTAAACAACCCTTGAATTCCACATATGGTGATATTATTATTATTATTTTTATATGTTTTGGCATTGAAACGGCCCACAGTAATATCTTCTTAATGTGGAGCTTATTACTGTCCCATAGGGTCAATTGAGACAATGTTTTTGAATTGAGATCCTCTAAGTAATTACAGCTTCACATGCACTGCGTGCCGGCATGCATGGGCTGTCCAAGGGTGATGTGGCGGATTGGGAGTGCTGTCCAAGGGTAATGTGGTGGTTCAAGAGTGGTCTACTCACGATTACCCTTGTGGGCCCTACTATAGAGCCTCACAAATTTCTTGTGAGTTCTGACAACAGAGGACGGGTTCAAGAGGTTTTACAAGTAATAAAGTCTATTTCATATGTACCCTTCCATCACCTTCAGAACATTTTCCAAAAGGTCCATTTCACTTTACACGCGATTGCATGGGAAGACCTAAGTAGAATCACGCATGTGCGGCCGTTTCAGTTTGCCCTCCAAACCAAACTATCTATTAAGATCAGCACCCCTCAAATAAAAATCCTAAGTCTGGCATTACGCTTGATCTCTTTTTCTCTATGGGAGGTCCACAGTCCACCTATGATAAATCTAAAACTCCAAACACACATGTACCCATTAAATTACATGAGTACATAGAAACACCTATTCACTATTCATTGTAAATTGCTTATTTCCCCTGTCAACCAATTTAGTTCTCATCCAGTTTACATTACTCACCATTAAAATTAATGACAAAAAGGTCCAAAAAGATATGTAAATATTTACCTTTAAGTCCTTAAAATTAAAAGCTAAAATTATTTGATTATAGTGACATTTCGGCCACGACAATCCATGATCATTAGATTTATTTATCCCTCTGCCCTCCTTGTAGGGTAGCAACTAGTTGAGTCTAGTTGAACTTGGTTATATTCATTAATCAGGTTCTAAAAATGTCTACCAGAGTCCAAACAAAGGAAAACTTTCCCCCTTGCGGAGGGCAACCCCATCTTTTTGCACCAAACTTTCGCGGCAATATTTAGCGACGTTGAAAAGTATCATCACTAAATAATCCATAATTTTTTTAGGCGGAGATACGAATGTTTCGTCGCGAAAAAACAACATTTAATGAGAAAATCTCAAAACATCACTGAATTTTTTTCATGAAAAATGATTTTTGTTGTAGTGAACACATGAATACATGTTATGCTGCTTTTATCCTACAAAGACACCTTTTTTCCTATAGAAAGATAAATGGACTGTAACACCCCAACTTGTTTTACCATGAATTTCTTGTTACTATATAAATAAAATTTGGATGACCAAATTCTTTAAGGTGGGAAGGATGTAATGATGTGAATTTTTATTTTCAATTAAAATTAATCGAGAAATTGAAGGAAACGAAAGAGAGGTAACTTCGTGGGAGAGATAGCTACGTGGGAGGAAGAAAGTGAGGGAAGTGTGAAACGATGTAATATATGACTTGAGTATATATAAGATAGATCGAGAAATTGAAGGAAACGAAAGAGAGAGGTCACTTCGTTTTTTAATTTTTCGCGAGAAAGATGAGAATAACATTAAAAAACAATGAGAGATACGAAGGTGAAGTCCCAGCGGGCCCAGAATCCATTTAACGGTATCAAGAAATGCAAACAGAAGATCAGAAGAGTCAAAAGAAGACGAGACAAGTTGGTCTGAACTGTGGTCATATTCATAGAAGTGACGACGTTGCTGAATTTATTCCACCATCTCAAATTCAATTCTGATGACTCTCTCCCTCTCTCCCTCTCTATCTCTATCTTTTGCTTCTCTCTCACTCCAATTGTCTCTCTCTCTCTCTCTCTCTCTCTCTCTCTCTCTCTCTCTCGTGTGGGCAGTCATGCCCATGACTCATGTCGACCAAGGCCACCCAAATATGACTCTTGTCTAATTTTTTCCCTAGACCTCTGTTGGCCAAGTGGGTCTAGACCAAGTGAGTTCAGTATCTTGGGTGTATTTCCTAATTATATTAGGAATTTCTTGTTTGATTAAATAGCAGTTTCTTAATAGGTTAGGACTTTTCTTTTCTTTTTTTTTTTTTTTAAGATAGAGTTCTTGGGGGATAGGGAATTGATGATTATATATATGATGTAATTTGTAACCCTGAATAGAGGTTGAGATTTCAAAGATGTGGTTTCACAGATTGGAGAAGAACCTAGTGGAAATTAGTTTTCCATGGACGTAGGCATCTTTGCCGAACCACGTAAATCTCTTATCTTCTTATGTGGTTGATTTATTGATCTTGGTTGCTTTCGTACACACGCGCACAACAAGTAGTATCAAAACGTCAAAGTTGTGCGTGGAAGATCGACGGGTACGAGAGATTGTTTGATCAATCTCTGTGTGGTCCACCGGAAGAATAAGACACGAGTGCTTCTCGGTTTTGGTTGGGTTTTGGCTACAGATCTTCGTTGGAGAAGTGTTTCGGGCTGCTAGAATTTCTGAGGAAGAAGAAAGCCTGCCAGATTTCTCGAAAAGAGGAGGACCGAAAAGAAAAAAAAAACTACACTCACCAGTCGCCGGTTGTGGTTGCTAGACACCGATCGCCGTCACCGAACTGGCCATTTTCCGCCGCCGCTGGTCACGCGGCCATAGCCGAGGACGAAACGTAGGCGTCCGTTTTCTTTGTCATAAAGCGCAGACAGAGGAAGGAGACGACTCACCGATTTTGGGTTTCTGGTTAAGTCAGTTTGACCTAACCCGTGGAGAATAAGCCCTGCAAAGCAGTTTCAAATTTCGGGTTTTCCGATCGGGTCGCTTCGACCCAACCCGTGGTGCAAGCCCAGAAGCACAGGTGCAGGTTAACGGTTCGGGTAGGGTCGACCTAAACCCGGGAGCAATCCATCCAGCCCGTCAGCTGCTAACGACGTCAGCAGAGTGACATCACTAGGTTGACGTCAGCCCACGTCATTGGCAACCAGGTCAAAGGCCAGAGTTGACTAGATTGACGGCAGAATTTTGTTTCTGCGATATCTTGATTATCCGACATCCGATCAGAGATCCGTTTGCACCTACCTACTAGTTTTGAGTAGATCTACGTGTTTGTGAAAGAAGATTGGTTGTTTGACTGTCAACGAGGAATTTGACCAAATCAGAAGCGTAGAAAACCGTTTTTGCAATATCAGAACCATCCGAGGTAGAATTTCAGATCCGTTTCTTTCAGCGTGCTTGTGTTGATGAGATCTACAGCTTGGTACAGGAGTTGAGGTCAGTATTAGTTGTTTGTTGTTTTTCTGTTACTTAATTTAATTAAGATAGAGAACAACACTATCAACACTACCATGGTTAAGCTCAACCATTCCAATTAGTTGATTTGGAAACCGAACGTAGAGGATATTCTTTATTGTAAAAACCTTCATGATCCCATTGAGGGAGATAGTGCCCAACCAAAGGATATGCAAGATGCTAAATGGAACAAGTTACATAAAAAAGCGATTGGTCACATCAGACAGTGGGTTGATAATAGTATATTTCACTACATGTCTACTAAAACCAATGTGAATACCCTTTGGAAAAAGTTAGAAGTAATGTATGATAAAAAGACCACAGTGAATAAAAACTTCTTGATCAGAAAGCTTGTAAACATGAAATTCAAGGAAGGTAGTCAGATTGAAGATCATATCAATGAGTTCCAAAGTGTGGTAATTCAGTTAGCCACTGTGAAGATAGTCCTTGATGATGAGATGTAAGCTTTGTTGCTTTTGAGTTCTTTACCAGATACAAAGGAGACATTGGTTGTTTGTGTGAGCAACTCTACTCCAGATGGTGTGTTATCCATAAGTCAGGTTACTAGTAGTCTGCAGAATGAAGAAAATAGAGGGAAATCTGCAGGGACAGATAATGCAAAGCCTTTGTTACTGAGAACAAGGGGAGGAGTAAGAGTAGAGGACCAAAGGGGGGTCTTGACAAGTCTAGAGATGAATCACATGCCAAGTCTAGTGGTGAATCACAGACCAAGAAAAAGTCTGTGAAATGCTTTTCTGTGCAAGACAGGCCATATAAAAAAAAATTGCTTTGCCATGAAGGAACAGAAAGGATCCAACAATGAGAAGAAGAATGACAATGATAACACTACAGCTACTTTGAAAGAGAAAGTAGTCGTACTTGCCAGCGATGATGATAAATGTTTGAGTATTGCAGATGGTCAGGTTAAGTGGGTTGTTGACACAGCAACATCCTACCATGCTACTCCTTGTAGGGAGATGTTTATAACGTATAAAGCAGGTGACTTTGGTACTGTGAATATGGGCAACAAGAGTCATTTAGAAATTGTTGGTATCAGTGATGTCTACATTTCAACCGATATTGGTTGTACAATGACGCTAAAAGATGTGCGACATATTCCTGATCTGCGGTTGAATCTGATTTCCGGGACTGCATTAGATCGTGCAAGTTATGAGAATTACTTCGAAAATGGTAGATGGAAGCCCACTAAAAGGTCTCTTGTTATTGCGAGAGGAAAAGCATGTAATACTCTTTATAAAACACAAGTAAAGCTGTGCAAAGGTGTGCTGAATGCAGTTCAAGACAGTTCCTCTTTGAATCTATGGCATAAGAGGCTTGGTCATATGAGTGAGAAAGGCCTGCAGATATTGGTAAAGAAGGATTTAATTTCTTGCTCCAAAGGTATACCCCTTAACCCTTGTGATTATTGTTTGTATGGAAAACAACATAGGGTTGCTTTCTCTTCGACATCAAAATTAAAATCAAATGTGTTGGATTTGGTATGTTCTAATGTTTGTGGTCCCATAGAGGTAGAATCATTGGGTGGCAATAAGTTCTTTGTCACGTTTATCGATGATGCATTCAGGAAAGTTTGGGTTTATCCGTAGAAATCAAAGGATCAAGTGTTCTAAATTTTTCAACAATTTCATGTCAAGGTTGAAAGAGAAACATGTAAACTCTTGAAGTGTCTCCGAACAAATAATGTGGGTGAGTACACATCCAACTAGTTTAGAAGCTATTGTTTGAAGCATGGCATTCGACATGAAAAGACAGTTCCTGGTACTCCATAGCATAATGGTGTGGCAGAGAGAATGAACCGCACTATTCTTGAGAAGATGAGATGTATGATAAGATTAGCACGGTTGCCTAAGTCATTCTGGGGTGAAGCCATTCCGATTGCCGTTTATCTGATTAACAGATCTTTTTCAATTCTTTTGAATTATGATCTTCCAAAGAGAAAATAAACAGGTAACAATGTTTCTAATTCACCCTTGAAGGTATTTGGGTGTAAGGCATTTTTACATGTACCAAAGGAACATCGTTCCAAGCTGGACGATAAGGCAGTGAGTTGTATCTTTCTTAGCTATGGTGAAGACGAGTTTGGCTACATGTTATGGGATCCAGAGAAGAGGAAAATTATCAAAAGTAGGGATGTGGTTTTCATGAAGACCAGTTCTTTGGAGATGTTAAGAAGATTGATAAGTCTTCTGAGACAGTTGATGGAGTGGTTAATCTCACACTGACTCTTTCTCTGGTGCAGATTACAGGTGGAGAACGTGGACAAAACAATTCGGATCGTGATGAGGCACAGGGGTTGCCATATGATGAGGGTGTTGAGCAGTGGGAGTGCATCTCCTCAGTTGGGAACCATGGAACCTCAAGTTAGGAGGTCTACACGAGAGCGTCAACCATCAACTAAGTATCCTGCATCCGAATATGTTTTGCTTACTGATGAAGGGGAGCCAGAGAGTTTCCGAGAAGCAATGACTCATGCTGATAAAAATAGGTGGATGAAAGTTATGCAGGATGAGATGAGTTCTTTCAAGAAAAACAAGACATATGAGCTAGTACAACTTCCTAAAGAAAGGAAGTTATAAAAAACAAATGGGTGTTCAAGCTGAAAAATGATGAGAATGGAAAACTAGTGAAGCATAAAGCACGGTTAATGGTAAAAGGCTTCGCACAGACGAAGGGATTGACTTCAGTGATGTTTTCTCTCCTGTTGTGAAAATGACTTTTGTCATAATCATCTTGGGTTTAGGCGCCAGTGTGGACCTTGAGCTTGAACAGATGGACGTGAAGACCGCATTTCTTCACGGTGACTTGAAAAAAGAGATCTACATGACTCAGCCAGAGGAGTTTAACGTAGAAGGAAAAGAACAGATGGTTTTTAAGTTGAAGAAAAGTCTCTACGGGCTGAAGCAAGTACTGAGACAGTGGTACAAGAAGTTTGATTCATTCATGTTGAGTCATGGGTACCGAAGGACAGCTGCAAATCATTATGTCTATGTTCGTTAATTTATCGATGACAGATTCATCATCCTTCTTTTATATGTAGATGATATGCTAATAGTTAGACAGGATAGCAAGTTGATTGGCAAGTTAAAAGAAGAGATGTCAAAGTAGTTTGAAATGAAAGACTTGGGTCCTGCACGAACGATATTGGGCATGTAAATAAATCGTGATAGGAGTTCTAAGTAGCTGTAGTTGTTACAGGAAAAATATTTTGAACGAATACTCGAGCGATTCAACATGAAAAATGCTAAGCCAGTTAGCATGCCTCTAGCTAGTCACTTCAAAATAAGTAAGCGCTTGTGTCCTAATATAGATGATGAAAAGGAACGGATGGCATGTATTCCTTACTCTTATGCTTTGGGAGTCTCATGTATGTCATGGTTTGTACACAGCCAGACATTGCTTATGCTGTCAGTTTAGCGAGCAGATTTCTCTCTAACCCTGGAAAAAAGTATTAGGAAGTAGTGAAGTGAATCTTTAAGTATTTGAGAGGTACTTCCAAAGTGTGCTTGTGTTTCAGAGGTTCAAAACCAGTGGTGGAAGGTTATACCGATGCTGATTTTGTAGGCGATCTTGATTGTCAGTTGTCGACTTCTAGTTATTTGTGTACTTTCATAGGGGGAGCTATCTCCTGGCAATCGAAGTTGCAGAAGTGTACAGCACAGTTTACAACTGAAGCAAAATAAATAGCTACTAATAAAGTAGGGAGAGAGATGCTTTGGTTGAAGAGATTCTTTCAAGAACTAGGTTTGAAGCAAGAAGAATATGTAGTTTATTGTGATAGTCAGAGTGCTATGGATTTTAGTGAGAATGCTATATATCATTGTCGCATGAAGCACGTTGATATCAAGTACCATTGGATTTGTAAGGTGATCGAGAAGAACTTAATGAAGCTGGAAAAGATTTACTTGGATAAAAATCCTTCGGACATGATGACAAAGGTTGTGTCTAATGGAAAGCTGGAGCTGTGTTCAGAGTTGGTAGGATTGAACCCCCAGTAAGAGGTTCAGAGAGTCTTCCCCATGGTCTGGAGGGGAAGATTGTTAGCCAAGTGGGTCCAGACCAAGTGAGTTCAGTATCTTGGGTATATTCCCTAATTATATTAGGAATTTCCTGTTTGATTAAACAACAGTTTCTTAATAGGTTAGGACTTTCCTTTTTTTCTATTTTTCTAACATAGAGTTCTTGAGGGATGAGGAAGTGATGATTATATATACGATGTAATCTGTAACCCTGGATAGAGGCTGAGATTCCAAAGCTGTGGTTTCACAGATTAGAGAAAAACCTAGTGGAAATTGATTTCCCGTGGACGTAGGCATCTTTGCCGAACCACGTAAATCTCTTGTCTTCTTTTGTGGTTGATTGTTGTCCTTGGTTGCTTTTGCACACACGCGCACAACAACCTCCTCTTCTCTGGTCCGTTATATCAATGCCAACTGTATAGAGGCTTTTATTTTGGACTTTGAGATTAATTTTAAGTTAAGATTTATATGGGGTAGAAGAGTGTTTTTTTAACTAGTTTTGACACCGTCCAATTATCTAAAATGAGATTATATTCACAATTTTGAGATCCTAATTATTGAATTGAGGTCTACATTGAAAAAGAAGAAAATTGGTTGTAAAAAAAATATAAATAACGAGAACGGGTCCATTGTTTAAAGATAACCGGGTTCATTGTTTAAAGATAACAAGTGTTTGTTTAAAGTTAACAGGTACACTGTTTGTATTCTGTTTGTTTTTGTTAGATTGATTATTAATTTCTAATAATTAAATTTTCTTTTCTTGGATGGTTCACCAAGTTATCATGTATGATTTTAAAGAGGGCACTGGAAACGTTCAGATGTGTATATCTTTTGAAATACGAGACCAATAGGCAATAGGTGAACAGCAGTATTGAATATTTTATTTTATTTTTTTTTGTCCATTCATATTTTCTGCCAAAATTAAAACTTAGATCTTTTTATTTTTCAGGAAATCAAGCGCAGGTGACTTTGATAGGGGCCAGAGGGATGGGCTTTGCATGGTCATAAAGTAAGCAAATGTGTTGGGCCCCATAATGTTGAAAAAATCTTATACAAAATATTACACCAGTTAACAGACCCTCAAATCTCTCAATAAATTAATTTTCAGGTCATGCTACAACAAAATCATGCTTTTGATCAAATAGCGTGCTCACTGCAAAATGGACGTAACCCCATCACAGATAAATTAAAAATACACATTAGAAAAGATTGGCAAGACTAGTTAAAAACTTGGTGTAATGATGAAGAAGGAAAAGATGGATGCACTTGGGGTCCACGTTAATGGACGCAAAATGGAAGACTGCAAAATGGACGCACTTGGGGTCCATTTTCAGGTCAGGCTACAACCAAAATGTAGCATGGGGTCCACGTTAATGATTGGTAACATATAATCAGGGTTTGAACTCATGTGCAATTAATTGGGTCTGGCCTATGTACAACTTAGTGTAATGATGTAACACATACTGGTGTTGGGCTGGGTTATTAGATCATGCAAGTGGGCCTGAGTAGTTTGGGTCATGGATGCATCTAAGAGCAGTGGGTGAAACTTGGGGCCAAAGGCAGTGGCCCACATGTGATCAACTGAGTGGGCTTAGGATTCATAAGCTGAGCAGTAAATTGGTAGGCGATCTAAGAACTTGATTTAAAGAAATATAGCAATGACCTAAGGTGGATGGGCTCATGGTAACATCAGTGTAGTATATTAATGTGTGGCACTCATAGCTTTGCATTAAGCAATACATTAAATGGGCCACAACCATGGGTTGATCGAATTAGAAATACCGATGGATTGGGCTCCGGTCATGTTTAACAAAACAGAGTGGATGAAGGATATATGGGTCGTCCAAGTTGGCCCGCTGATCAACAGAGGGGAGAAAAGAAAACAAGAAGGAGAAGAAAGGGAGCAGAGAAAGGAGGAAGAAAACAAGGAGGAAACACCAAGACGAGGAGGAGGGAAATAGAGAAGAAGGATAAGCACAAGGATGGGCACGAGGAAGAAGTAGCAGGGGAAGTGATGCAGGTCTGATGTTTGGCCTGATTCAGTTGAGTACAGAGAGAGAAAAATCAGAGAAGAAGATAGATGGAGAGAAGAGAGAACTAAGATGAGAGAAGAAGGTGAGACAAGAAGATAAAGGGAAGATGGGTTCTACGATCTTGAGTAGACAAGCGGAACAAGAAGAAAAGATTCAGAGGAGAAGGATTGTACGAAAAAAAGCAAGGAAGAAGTGCTGCAGAGGAGAAGAAGAAGTAAGGAAACAGAGAGAAGAGAGGAATCAAGAGAGAGAAGAGTGAAGTGCAGGGGTCTAAAGCACAGAGGAAAGAAGCAGAAAAAGGACAAAAATGAAGAAAGAAAAGTAGCGACGAAGATGTAATGTGAGACCAGCGTGAAAGACAAAGGAGGAGAGAAAGTTGTAGTGAACAGTGTTCTCTGAGTTACTCAATTGGAAACAAAGAAAGAAAAAACAAGATGGAGAAGGAGAAGAAGAAAAACGCAGTAGAGAAGGAAGAAGAAAAACCGAGGAAGAGAAGTGCAAGAAGAAGAGTAACGAACAGCAGACATTGAAGAAGAAGCGGGAGAAAACAGAGAAGAAGGAAGCAAGAAGGAAGGAGATGCAGGAAGGTGGCTCATCAGGGGTGGTCCACGGTTGCTGGGCTCAGCCTGGCTGGGCTGGGTTCTTCCGCCAGGAAGAGGGAGAGAACAAGAGAAAGGAGAAGAGGAGGAAGGAGAACAGAACAGAAAACGGAGAAGGGAGAGCCAGGATGAAGAAGAGGGTAGCAGAGATGGAGATGGAAACGAAGATGGGTCCTTCTCTGGTTGCAAGGGTGGGTGCGTTTGCAAGGAAGAGGAAGAAAACTAGAGAAGGAATAACAAGAAAATAAGAAGATGAGGAGACAGCAATGAGCAGAGGAAGGAGAAGAAAAGACAAAACGATCGAAGGGAAGAAGATCAAAACAGGTTCTGCAATGGGTGGTTAAGGAGGAAGAAGCATCAAAAGAAGAAATTGCAGAAGGAGAACAAGAGGAGAGCAAGGGATTTGGCCCGGTGACGGAATTGTCTTGGCCTGGGAGAAGATGAAGATTGCAGTGGAATAGTGAAGCTGAAACGGGAAGCGGAAGGAGTGGGTGCAAAGAAGATGGGTAGTGGGTTCCTGATGTCGTGTATGGGTGATAGAGATGAAACCCAAGTGATGGTAAATCCAGGGGTCATGAGTAGATGAATAAGAGGTAGGAGGAGAGAGAAGAAAAGACAGAGAACGAGAAGTGACAGAGAAAAATCATAAGAAAGGAGATGATGAACAGTGAGGACGACTGGGTTTAACCGGATTCGGGCTCAACTGTGGTGGGTCTGGGCTCTTCAGAGGTCAGGCCCAGTTTGGCCTGACCCGAGTGCAAAAAGCCCAGGCCAAAAAAGAATGGGTCTATGGGTCTGGGTCATCGGGGCTGTTGCTGAGAGGCTGCTGGATTGATGGGGAACGTGCAGTTTACAGGTGAAGATGATAAGGTAAAAGACATAAATGACCAAAAATAGTAAACATGCAAGAAACAAGAGAAAGGAAGGAAAAGAGCATGAAGAAAACTTGAGAAGGAGAGCGCACAAAGGAAACCAAGTTTAGTGTCAAAGACTAGAGGAGAGGGGTGTTCTATATACAGAAAGTGCAAGAGAAGAGTCTAAGAGATTTATAGTCCAACTCCTATCTAAAATTGCCCAAATAGAATTAATCACGATTGAACTCTATTCCCATATAGAGTTGGAATAAAACAAGGCAACTTAAGAGTTCTAGCCAACGGAAACTTATTTCTATTAGGACTCCAATATTCGAATAGAAGTAAGATGGGAAATAAGTACTTCAAAAATTCTTAACCAATTGAATCTCTTGGTTGAGCTAGACCTCCTAGAATCTCAAGTTTTGACACAACATAGACCCCACTACTATAAAACAAATAATTTTTGAATTTTAAATAGCAGCAATCCACAAAAGAAAATAAAAATGCAAGTGAGGTCCATCACGGATCAAATCTAAGGTTAAGATTAATTTTAATTGAAAATAAAAATTCACGTTATTACATCCTCCCCACCTTAAGGAATTTGGACCTCCAAATTCTATTCATATAGTAACAAGAAATTCATGTATGAATCAGTCAATAGTACTCCACATTTTTCATTTATATTTGCAGGCTTATATTTGCTGGTGGTAGGATGCGTCCTGTTGTGGTTAACTATGTCAACGTCGTACATTTGTCTCCGTCTCAAAAGAGGGATCTGAAATAGCAATAAAAACAATCATTATTACTAAAAGTCACATAATTTATTGATGGAATGCTCATTTCTAATTTTGTATTCATCTATTCAGAAAATAATACTCAAATGAGGAATTTTTTGTTTTCATTTCATGAACCTATTTTACAAAACAACCACTCAAACAAGAGTAATAACAAGTATAATAACTGTATAGTTAGCACTCACCTACCACCACCATCTTTTAAGAAAAAAAAAATGCATCCCATGAGCGCTTAGAGAGCACATCTTGTTCCTAAAAGATTTCCAAAGTTTCTTTAACTTGACAACTCTAGTAGGCAATGGTCAAGATTTATTGTTAACTCCATCAGTTACACTAGGCCTCAAACCCAAGACATAAATGTCATTTTTTGAGAAAAATAACTATAAATATCCATTTTCCATTCCCAATGGACATGAACATGCATCACAAATCCCACAATAATGAAATCATTTCCACCAACACAACCTCAAATTTAAGTGGATATTGGGCCTCTAATTCATAGTAAACTCCATGGAATTCAAAGAAGTAAAGGTTAATCAAACCACATACTAAAAGAGAAAAAATCCACAGCGTAAAGCAATATTGCATTAAGGTCCACTACATAAGCAGAATCAACACATAATGGTTATGCAATACATGTAAGCAAAAAGAAACCCCTTCCCATCCCTACGTACACAATCTTTCACAATGTCCTTTTTGAATGAAAAATTAAAGTTTTACTAGGCAAGAGAGGTCAGATGCACTCTGTAGCCACCCATACCACCAAAATTTAAAAGAAATTCGTTCATACAGGCATGGATCAGGCATCGACTTGTTGGAAACTCATGTAGCAATAAGTATATATAGAGCTTGTTAATAGGACTAATATTATCTATGTTGTGCATGCCTGTAGTAGAAGATCAGTCCTTGCATTGAGGTTACATAAAAGATCAGGCATCATCTAAGACCTACCGGCGTTGGTTGTCCATTGGGTGGATGGATATCTTAGAACACAGGTTCATGAAATCATTTAGAGAGAGAGAGAGAGAGAGAGAGAGAGAGAGAGAGAGAGAGAGAAATTTTGTCAAAAAGGAAGCAAGAACTACAAGTTCTGCCAGAACCAATTCTTCGTTTTATTTAAACCATCAATCCTCCTCCCACCAAATAATACATTTTGAGGATGTGTATAAAGTTTCATTCATTCATCTGTGCATCTTTACTGTACTTCACCAGTTGTGAATCTTCAATCTCGTGAAGAATAGTCAAGATGCACGGATGAATGAACCTACATCCTCCTAAAAATCTTAGGTAAGATGAGAGTATAAAAGAATCCTCTAATGACTGTTTTAAGTGACTAAACTTAGACACAACCTCCTATGTTTTGTGTAAAATAAGAGTAGAGATTACCCTTTTTAATGCTGAAGAAAATGACACATCCAGCCTTGTGAGCCTCCTTCCAATGACTAGTATAGCATGACCATGATCCATTTTTTCTGGTGTGTTGGGAACTCAATATCCTAGCAATGGCGTTACTTATATGAATCTTGATAGGGCCATTGAGAGTCAAATGGATTAGAATATTTGAAATGGGAAGAGAAGAAGTGAGAACATAAATGTATTTTTCTTTTTTAGATATTATTCAACAATTTTCTTCATGAAGGAATCATACGTAGAAAATTCACAAATTTTACTTAAATCCATTGTCTTACCTTTTTGCCATTTAATAGAGGACACTTATTGTCTTTTCTGAAAATCAAGATTGAGAAATAATATTTTCTATAATTTGGTGAAGATAAATTATTACAGTAACAATTTTAGAAAATTTTCACTCAATGACGAAATAACTTTGTCACTAGTTTTTTGCTCTATTTTGACTTCCTAAGACTTCATAACAAGTTATAATAGTTAAAGACAAAAGGAGTTGCCTGCCTAAGGAAAAATAGAAAATAATAATGAAAAAAATAATTACAATCTAAGTGTACAACATGGAGAGGAAGATGACTTCAATGTTCACAGTTTTGATTTCTTAGGGTGAGGGCTGAATAATCATTTTATAAAGACTTAAAAAAGATATTAACTAATGAAAATCGAGCTCTCCCCTCCTCCATCCTCCTCAGGAGCTGCCTCGAATCCTATGCCTAAACCACCCGATCCTATCTCACTGAATCGTATTTTTTAGGTTTAGGTGAGACCAGAAGCCTACTAAGAATGGTAGTGACTCTTAAACATTTCAATGTGCAACAGGAATGGTGAATGGTTTGAACATTGCTTTTCAAGCATGGCATGTGAAGAAGAGAGGGCCAGTCCTAGTTTCCATGTTCAGCCCCGTTGGGACTGTTTGCTCGGTCATCATCTCTGGGATAACCTTAGGGGAGTCCATCACAATAGGGAGGTTAGTATACTCCAAGATCTATAGATTCTCCAATTCTACAGATATCAAATTTCCTAGTACCTGTCTGGATGTCCTAAAATTCCCACTGAAACAAGTACCCATGTTGAACTGTAAGGCCTATTCTCTATGGTATCATGTGAAGAATTTTGGGAGGTACCATTTGATAGATTTGAAATTTGCCCAACATTATTTCCTCATTCTATCAATCAAATAGGCCCTCAATGAAGTATATAAATGAAGGGTTAAATTTTGGGCAGTAATGTCTATATAGGCTGTTTAATCACCTATTTTCTTCATTCATGGTTATAACAAATTTGCAAGAATTCCTAATGAATCCCAAAGCCGTATCTTTGCGCAGTGTTGCTGGGATGTTTCTAATGTTCACTGGACTCTATGTTGTGCTATGGGCAAAGAAGAGAGAAGGCTACAATCTCCTGGATGACGATGATCAGGTACAAAGAATTAATGACACTGAGAAGCCTCTGTTGAGTTAAACTCTAGGAAATAGTAATGAGAAGCCTCTTCTGGGTTGATCTCTTACTTAGGAAGTAGTAATTAGCTCATGACTCTGTATTCTAGTGGACTTAGAAGCTCTCAGCACAAGTACTGTATATACAAAACTGTTGTATCAAATGCTTTTATTTATTTATTGTTTTTCTTAGTTGGCCCAATAATTAGGTGTAAAAATAATGCATGCATCAAGTCATCAACCATGACAAAAGTTCTTGAGTTCTACTTTCACTCTAACCTTGAGTTCTAGAAAAGTTGTCCGAAACTTAAAGATAATTTAAAAGTGCAACGTGAAGGATATAACTTCTTAGGACTTGAATTATGGACATGGTAGATAGAGAATGAAGAAAATACTAACTAGGCTATAAGACCAGCACCAGCTGAGCCATCAGGGGGTGGAGAAGGCCCCTGGTAACCCATCTTCCTCATAAACTCCATGATCGTCTCCATCTGGCTCGCTTGTGAGGAGAGGAGCTGTCGTGCCTCATCCAATTGCTTCTGCTGCTCCTCGACCACGCTTTGTAGGTGGGCCACCTCTAGATTCAGTCCCTGATATGAGGTGGCAGTGGTTCGAAGAGAGGAAGAGGGCATCCTGCCAATGCCCTTGACGTAGCCAGACCTCAGCTTTAGAACCTTCACTGACAGCTCCTCTGCTGTTAGTGGGATCGCATCAGGCAACAAGCAATGCAAATCCTGTATTCCCACAAGCTTGTCCTTTCATTTTTTAGAGGAAGCAAACAATTAATTATAAACTTGAAGTTGGTGTCATTTATCATTTAAAATCAAAGTACAATTGGTATACATACATATATACGCTCGCACTCCGCAGCTACCCACTTTCCCATCTTCTTATTGAAGTGAGTGTCTTTGTAGAATTCAAGAAACTCAGGCAGCTGACCCTTGTTGGCTTGCATTTGAGATATTAGCAATTCTATATGTGAAATTAATGATAACAATGATTATACTAAAATATCATAAATAAAATATGACACACACCACGTCGGTGGCCCTGACAGGGAGCGACCTGGAGCTGCATGCATGGTTGGTCTTCAGCTGCTGCCGGTTCACTTTGTTGGCCTCTGATTGTTTCTGGTTAAATCAATGAAATTATAGAATTATTGATAGAATTAATAAATAAACTTACATGAGTATTAGAAGTAGGAATTACCAAGAACATCTTGGTTTTCCACTTCTTGCTGATGAGACCAATCCACTTATCTAATGACTGGCATCGCTTTGGTGGGTGGCTCTGCGCATATTCCTCTCCAAAATCAGCATCAAGTTGCTGATAATCCTTGTACAGCTTGTGGTTGTTGTCGTTAAGCTTCTGAGCACATTTTTTGTTTGTTACTGCCTCGACAACAGTTGGATCGCCTGCCTCGACAACAGCTGGATCGCCCTGTAAGTCAAACTTACTTTGCAAAAAAAAATATATGCATTATATGAAAATCATATTCAACAATAAAAATGAAAAATACTAGAATATTCTTCAGAATAGACATAAAAGCAATAACCTTCAGGGACGCGATGATCTGTGCTCTGTATCCTTCGGAATGATAGACCACCGCTTAGCAAATAGGTATACTAGATTGGTCCAAATCCGTACTACTACCTCGGAGGCAAATTTGTTGGCGTAACGCCTTACAGGAGCACAGAACTTTATGGGGATGGGCACCGAGAGCTTGGCGTTCTCTTCAGGAATCAGCTCTCAAAGCTGTACACCCCACATTTAGCCACGGGTAAGCCTACTGGTGGCTGAACCTATAAATTAAAACATAACATTCATTTAGTCAATATAAAAAATCTATATCCATTATAGTAACAATGTATATCAATTTGGAAATGTACCTAGACTGCTTGTACTGCTCCCCTCTCCCCTGGCCGAAGTATCCACCAAGGTATTCAGTGTGGACCCTCTCCCTTCCTCATCATGTGATGCAAAGGGCTCCCCCTCATCCCAGCCACGTCTGGATGCGCTCGTGCGGGTCATCGCACGTAGTGGCATCTCCAAGACCTAACAAAACATAAATGAGTATTAGTACACATAACATGACATCGTTACTACACAAATGCATATGTAATGAAACTAACAACAATAAATGATAAATAATCTTTAATATCTCGATACTTTTGCAAATCACTCCTATCATCAAGAAATTAAGCACACCTAACACACAAATTGGACATATTATCTCTTCTGATGGAGAGCTGGAATCATCATGATCTGATGGTATGTAAGCGTCATCCCATCTCTATTTCACCTACCTCCATTCATCCCATGCCTGAACTTAGCAAAGGGCTCCCCCATGAAAAAAGCAATATGCCCCAACCCCAGGGCATCAAATCTCTGTTTGTTCTCTATAATTCTTTTGCCTTGACATTCTTGTATTCTATTGTTAAATAGCCAGGTTTGACATATTGTTTTCTACCTTAGGCATTGTTTGTGATACTATAAATATTGAATTCACTTAAATTGAAAGACATGCTAGGTATAACTATTGTAAAACATACATGGCATAATCATTTACTTCCACGTATAGAACGTAAATTCACAAAAACATGTAAAACAATTCTATGAAAGAACAAACACATACATAATATCATTAAACAAATTAATTTTGTCCTGTACAAAGCATGAAAAAAGAACTACATATCATAATCAATATCATCATCCATATCATCAGTATCAACATGCTCCTCATCTTGTTTCTCATCTGTCCCATCTTCCATCCCAGTTTCATCCGTATCAGCATCATCATCACCGATGTTATCCTGGCTCCTTGCCCAGATAATCATATCACCTGCTATGACCTCGCCTTGAACCCCATCCCTGTGATTAGGAAAATCGATATCTTGATCGACTACTTGGGTAGCCACCGTGTTGATTTCTTGTTAAAATGCACCATCACCAAGCCCATATGAGCTATTGGGTTCCACATCACCCACCACTGGGAAATCAAACACACCTACTCTAGACATGTTGCACGACTCGCCAGTGCTCAGCCAGCTTAGTATCGTTAAGGTAAAACACTTGCTTCACCTGACTAGGTAAGATGAAAAGGTCATTTTCATACCACCGACTCCTAATATCAATGCTTGTGTAGTGTGGTTCCCTTTGTATAGTTGCCCTTCTGCTGGTTATGTTACTAGTATTGTACTAGGCACACTTGAAAATCACAACCGTATGCCGACACATGTACTCAAGTTCCCAAACATTACACAGGTGACTGTAGAACTCGTGCATCAACTCATCCCCATGTGGTCCTTCAACAAACACACCACTATTTTGGGTTGTACGACGGTCGTCCAGGTCACATATGTGGAATCTCACACCATTGACTATACAACTAGAGCATTTTTTCACTAGCTATTGTGGACTATTTGCTAATGACCATAGTTGATCATTTACCTCATGTGAACGGGCATGATGTAATGCATTGATCTACAAACACAAAAAGCATGAAGTTGATCGCGCTTAAAAATGTAGGCATGGAAATGAATTACAAAATCAAGGTCCGACATTCACGCACTTTAAGCGTTAAGAAGAATGGGAAATAATTACAGTTCATCATTAATTTCCCTTTTGTTTACATGGGTTCAAGAGCCCTGACCGCGGGGATGCAGGTTGTTTACATACATTTTGAAAGTTTACAACCCCTCCCTCAAGTCTTAGATGTGATCTCAATTCGGAAAATACAAAAAGATGTACATAAGGTGGAAGAAAATGTGAAAAAGAGGAAAAAATGGGGAGTGACCGTGACCCGCGGTCACTGCCCCATTCCAGTGACCGTGACTCACCCACGGTCACTGGGGCCTTCCAGTGGGGGCCTTTCAGTGACCGTGACTCACCTACGGTCACTGGGGCCTTCCAGTGACTGTGACTCACCCACGGTCACTGGAACCTGCCAGTGACCGTGGGTCACGGTCACTGACAGACAATGGCCTTGTGCCTCCGTTTTTTGTGCTGTTCGCGCTGGTTCTTTCTTGGAACTTCTTTCAAGTGTTGGAACTCCATTCTCATGACTTTGGAGCGGTGAACAACCATCAAGAAGATCACATTTAACCATGGAATCAATTGAAACCGTTGTAACTCATCATTCGTGCTTACGGACTGCATTTTTGTTTCAAGTCCGAAAGGGGCAAATTTGAAGCCGGAGTTGTGTTATTTGAACCTATCATTTTCAAGGAACAAAATGAGGCCTAGAGGGACTTCTTTCACAACTCTCGCAATGGTTAAGAAGCCCTACGAATAAGAGAAACAGAGGTGACAATGTCATCCTCTCAAAAATTGGCGTCGTACGAACATTGTATGGACTTTGGCCATTCCACTTCCTTTTCTCCTTTTGAATTTTCTTGCTCACCTTCAAAACTAAGAAAAGAAGGTGGGAATGGTCGTGTAAGTGCTGCTGGAGTTTGCTTCTTTGTTGCTTTAAGTGCTTCTTTCTTTGATTTCTTCTCTTTTCTTCCTTGTGTATGTGTTCCTCCCTTGCTCCTTCAAAATTTACTCTTTTTATAGACTCCCAATCAGTTTTGTGCAGTTTTGGGGAGTTAATAGCAGTTGTGGGGAGTTGGATTTCAAACAGGAGTGGAGGGAAACCACCCAAAATCGTGGGAAACATCTTTTGAAGGTCCGTGACCGCAGGCTGGGTCACGGATGAGGCCCAATTTTGGGTTTTCGCGTATGTGGCCCATTTTCATCTGTTTTGGGCTCAAACGAAGCCCGATTGCCACGAAACATGGAGGGATGTTTCTTGACACTATTTTCTATATGTCATAAAAATTTCAGCCCGTCTTGACTTTGGGAAGTTGGTCAACTTTTTCATTAATTGGGCCCCGGTCAGGGACAAGGCCCACTTTTGGAACATTGCATATGCGATCTATTTTCAATTGTTTGAGGCCCGAATGATGTCCAATCATCACGAAACTTGGAGAGATGCTGCTTGACACTATTTTAAGTGTTTCATAGAAGTTTCAGCTCTGTTTGACCACCTGAACATGGTCAACTCCTTTTGTTTGTGGGCCCCGGTCACTCCCAAGGCCCATTCTTGGATTTTTGTATATGTGGCTTGTTTCCGCCTGTTCGGGGCCCAAACGGTGTTCAATCGCCACAAAACTTGGAGGAACACTTCTTGACACTATTTTAAGTGTGTCATAAAAGTTTCAGCTCTGTTTGACCGCATGAACATGGTCAACTCCTTTTATTTGTGGGCTCCAGTCACTCCCAAGGCCCATTCTTGGATTTTTGCATATGTGGCTTGTTTCCACCTGTTCGGGGCCCAAACGGTGTCCAATCGCCACAAAACTTGGAGGAACACTTCTTGACACTATTTTGAGTGTGTCACAGAAGTTTTAGCTCTGTTTGACCACCTGAACTTGGTCAACTCATTTTGTTTGTGGGCCCCGGTCACTCTCAAGGCCCATTCTTGAACTTTTGCATATGTGGCTTGTTTCCGCCTATTCGGGGTCCAAACGATGTCCAATCGCCACGAAACTTGGAGGAACATTTCTTGACACTATTTTGAGTGTGTCACAGAAGTTTCAGATTTGTTTGACCATCTGAACTTGGTCAACTCTCCAGTTGACTTTTTTATGACAGTGAACCCTTGTTTCAGTTGTTTGAAGCCCAAATGACCTCAATTTGATTTGAAACTTGGAGGGACTGACGTCAAGAACATCTTGGAGTATTCATCCAAATTTCATGCAGTTTGGATTTGAGGAAGTAGGATTTCGAACAGTAACCTATTCATTGCATGCGTTAGGTCACTATTCACTCCACATTGAGATAGTTAGCCTGTTTTCTATCCGAACAGCCTCCCCTTGACTTCAAACTTTGGGAGAATAACTTGGGGCATTCTTTGAGCATTTGTTTCAAATTTTATCTGCTTTGGCCTTCTGGAAGCAAGATCTTAGCTGGTGACCCCCAAATTCGGGATTACTGTCCTCTAAGCTGACATGTAATGAAATTTAGACCAAACGGAGTCTTTTCGACTTGAAAATTTGCAAAGTATCTTCTGAGCATGACTGAAGCTTCGCATCTAAATTTCATTAATTTTGGACATCGGGAAGCAAGACTTTGGTCAGTGACCCCCTGTCTTGGCGGGGAACTGACTTCAGGCTGACATGCTTGTGGCTTTTGAGTTTGATGATCTCTGTTCAACCCGAAATTTGAACTTCCTCTGAGAGTTCCAGCTATCTTGATCTTCATGGAATGCCGATTCTCATAGTGATTCCCCAGGATCTGCAAATAACCTCTGTAGCCTAAATTAAGCTGAGATGAGGTGTCTTCGTTGCAGTATTTGCAATTTTTATAGGTCAACAGAAGTACAAGTGACTTATGTTAATAAAAGGTAAATTAGCAAAAAAGAAAAAAAAGTATTGTAAAGTTGTCTATGCCTTACACGTTGCTTCAACCACTTGAAAAATTTATGTTTTTGTATCTAGTTGATGTTATTTCCGAAAGGAACATGTAAGGCTCTCTTGTGTTCCCTAATCATGAAATACAAGTGATGGCTTAGCATTATACACTTATTAAGAAGCAAACTGATTGAATAATAAGAACCAATGGGCTAAATCACGTACTTTAGATATGGTTCCACCTCAGGGCTATTGAGTAGTAAGAACCAATGGGCTACATCACGCATTGACTTTGAGAAGTCACCATCCCACGTCATGAGACCTATTGGACGGGCCGTTTTTGTGAAGACTACCAGACCCAGGGGCCGTTCGCCCCGATCTACATACCACTCGACTCAATCAAACATGGTTTTGATCCCATCAAGACACAATGAGCAAAAAGTGATGCACTCTTTGACAGTGTATGCTTCACCGATCGATCCTTCCAGATGAGTTCGGTTTGAAACGTATCCCTTAAGGGTTCTAAGAAACCTTCAAATAAAGATCATACCCGTTTAGAGTTATGTTACATTTACGCAAGAAAATTAAGAATGCAAAGCATAGCATTTAACCATACTCAACAAGACCACGAGTCACCTTTCAATCGGATACATCCACTGATACTGCATTGGTCCTCTAAACATAGCCTCACGAGGCAAGTGAACTGCAAGATGGACCATGACATCGAAGAAAGCCGGAGGAAAGATCTTCTCAAACATGCATAGTATCCGGACTATCCCGTTCTCTAGCTGCTCCAGGTCGCTGAGTCACTGAGTCTCCGAGCATAGATTCTCGAAGAAGTTGCCTAACTCAAACAACGCCGTGCCAATCTCCTTGTTCACATAACCATACATCCTAATCGGAAGAATCCACTGTATAGGTATGTGACAGTCGTGGCTTTTGAGGCCCGACAATTTACCATTTCGCATATTCACCGACTTCAATATGTTCCCTGCATATCCATCCAGGTAGTTAACCAACTTCAAGAAATTATAGAAACCCTCTCTCTCCACCAGTGACAACGAAAAACTAGCCCAAAGCTTCTCATAAGATCTATCAGCACGCTACTTCATATGTAACTCTTTCTTTATTCCCCAATTTTCTAAGTCCAATCGTGCATTATCCGTATCCTTATTCTATTTATCGAGTCCCAAGTGAATTCCGCACATGCTTTCATAGACATTCTTCTCTACGTGCATGACATCGATGTTGTGCCTGAGTTTCTTCTTGTTCGAGTACAGCAATTCATATAATATGCTCACCTTTGTCCAGTTTAGTATATACATTGTCACGGGATCCCTTCTTGTTGCTTGGACCCTTTCCCAACTTGATTTTTGGCATGCGCTCCAACTGATCTAGTACCTTCTGACTTGGTAACTCCAGCGATTTCACCTAGTACTCACACTTCCCGTTGTAAGCCTTATAATTGTTCCGGGAAGGGTGGTTCTCTGGCAAGTAGCATCGATGGTTGAGGAACCCAATCTTATTTTTCAGACGAACCGAAAGAGTGTTATCGTTGCAAGTGGGACAAGCTAGATAACCTTTTGTACTCCACCCAGAGAAGTCACCATATGCTGGAAATTCATGTATGGTCCACATTAAGGCGGCATGCATCTGAAAAGCCTGTTAGTTAAGGCATCGTATGTCAATGCGCCGTTTTCCCACAAATCTTTCAACTCGTCCACCAAAGGTCTCAAGTAAACATAAGCTCTCTCGTCAGTGGAATTGGTCCAAGAATAAGTAGAGACATCATGAAGAATGGCTCCTTCATACACATCCATCGTGGCTGGTTGTATGGCATGAGTATGACAGGCCACATGCTGTATGAGGTGCTTATATTCCCAAAAGGGTTGAAACCATCAGTTGCCAGGCCTAGCCTCACATTCTGAGGCTCCATGGAAAATTCCGAATGCTGTATGTCAAATTCCTTCCACTCCAAGCTATCGACCGGATGCCTTGACAAACCGTCATCCCTGTGCTTCTGATCAATTTGCCGTCTCATCCGCTTGGCTATCTTCCTTGACATGAATAGTCTCTGCAACTTTGGTAGCAACGGGAACCAACGCAGGACCTTATAAGCAATCTTCTTACCCCGACCATGACTGTGCTTGTATCTCGACTCCTTGCACACCGGGCATGAATCTAGGCTTGCATTTTCTTTCCAAAATAGGGCACATTGATTATTACATACATCAATGGCCTCGTATCCCATGCATAACTCACACAGTATCTTCTTGGCTTCATCAGTTGACCTCGGGACCAAATTTTCTTTCGATAATAGTTTCTATAGCATGTCAAGCAACATGTTGAAAGACATATTGCTCCATTTGTTCATCACCTTCACATTAAGCATTGTAATGACAAACTTCAACAGACTGAACTCTGTGCACCCAAGATACAACTCACCGTGAACATACTCCAACAATTTGTCAAACTTTCACACCTCATCCCTCTGTGTTGTATCAGTTGATTCTCCTGCCTCGTCACCATTAATATTTTCTGCCCTTATCCAGTCTTCCACCAAAGCATTAATACCACTCAATTCATCGTCCCCGTCATCTACCATTTCAATATCACCCCGAACATCCACCTTGTCCACCGATGTACGAGTTTCACCGTGATACACCCAGTCAGTGTAAGATAGGATAATTCCATTTTGAATCAGATGACTTCCCAAAATATTACCGGGATGCCGATAAATGTTCACACACTTCTTACATAGGCACCTAATATTTCCTTCCCGGTCAGCAACCCCCATTGCAAACTCAACAAATGCTTTCACCCCTTCCGTATATCTTGGACTAATTCTACCAGTAGCTATCCCGGCCAGTGTCATCCAACTTTTATCCATAAGTATTGATCACATGCAATATACAATTTAACCCAAACAAATATATTGCGACAACATATTATAATCCATAGAAAAAAAGAAGCCACATGAGCATTATAAGTGACTATTGCAAGAGAAGATATCTCTCTCTGTCTCCATTGGAAATCAGAAGATATGAAATAGTAAAAAAGCACCCAATTAAAAAAAAAACTTATCATAAGTTCCAAGTGAAATCAGAAGATATGAAACAGTAAAAAAGCCCCTTAACCCAAAGTTACCCTAGCCCGGCAAATTCAAACCACAAAATTTATCTCTTTCTGTCTCTCTCTCCCCAAAACCACCCAATTAAAAAAACAAACTAAAATTCTGAATTACTTTGACCCAAAACAACAACATCAACAACAACTACTGCTACTACAAGTAATTAAGTTCTTTTAACTAAATGTCCTTCGGTGCTCTTTCTTCTAAGAATGGCATATACAATTTAATTTTATGAACTTTCAACTTCTATTTGGCTAATGTTTATCCATGTGTCATATGTGTTATGTGAAAAATCATGCACTTCTCTTACAAAGTATTTTCTCAAATATCATTTTTCATGTTCATAATTGTTTTATGTTTCCACATTTGTCACTATTGCAACTATGTGATGGTGGGGGATAAGTAATTAAGTTCATTTTAGTTTCCTTCCAATTAAGTTCATTGGCCTGATGGAGCAGTTAGTTGATCATTTATCTAATTATCAACAGCTGTTCATATTACTTGTGAATAGAGGTAGAAATCAAAGAATAAAAGTGATTGGAACTCTGCCCCAAGCAAAAATTGTGATAGACATCACCACCACCAATGAACTACTAAGTACAGAGAGATGGTCAAAGCCCTCCACTTACAAACAGAAGAACCCCTGGAGCACCTGCTAGAAATATGGCCAATCATGCATCTTCAATGGAGTCTACCAAAACTAACATCCCGGGAACTCTCCAATGCAGCTTGATATGGAGAATTTCGTTAAATTTATGTTCAGTAGAATCCAAATTTACCCAATGCTGTCCACTCCAAATTTCAGGACGACAATGCTCTAAAACCATCTTTGAAAGGAAAAAATACTTATAACTAAAGGGGTCTTAAATACCAACCTAATTTCTAATTCAAAGCAAATCACCCCAAGTCAGTACATCACTTCATCCATTGAAGCAACAAAAACAACTACAAACCCCATAAACAAAAACCAAGAAACCAATCAGAGAAACAAAAATCAACCTGAATCCGAATATTCCGAAACCTCTCCTGCGCATTACTCGTCCCGCTTCTAAATGTTAAGAATCTAACTATGAATGGGGTACAGGTCTAGCTATAAATGTTGAAATGCTTCAAAAATGAGAAAAATTACTTTTGGTCATTTCATCAAACACATTGCGAGCAACAACAATATCTTCACCAACACATCACCATCCAAATTAGAGAAAAGAAAAACCCCGAGATTTAGGGCTTGAAATGGACCTGGATTCAAAATGAGAGATTAGAGCAAAGGTCTCTCGATTTCACAAGATGAAAGTTGGAGCAGACGTCTCTTAATGTAGTTGGAGGTCAATGGTCGAAGGTCTCTCATTGAGTTGGAGCAGACGTCTCTTGATGTAGTTGGAGGTGCGGAAATGAACAAGAGATATGCTCATTTCATCTCTTGATGTAGTTATCTATTCAAACCAAATGAATATATAAACTTTAGGGCAACGAAATTCGTTTCGTTCCCAATCCTTAACAATGGCCCCTTTTTTTATTGCGACGATAATTATCATTGCCCATGTACACTATAGGTGATGAAGTTTTGTTTTTTGCCAAAAACATACATAACATAATTTTTTAAAGTTGTGACGACAAAAATTTCGTAGTTAATAATGGCTTTTGGTGACGATATTTTACCTTGAAGAGACAAAATCTTATTCCTCGCTAAAATAATTTTTTTTGTTAAATTAGCGATGAAAAATAAATTTTGTTGCTAACAATGACTTTGGGCAACAAAATTAAATTTTGTTGCCATATTTCCTCACCAAAAGGCCATTCTGTTGTAGTGTTAAATACTATTCAAGTTGGGCTAGCCCGCATGACAACCGGGCATGGGATGGTTTAAAACCTATCAGGCCGGGCTGGTTTGAACCAAATAACGGGCCCATGTGGAAAATGATGACCTTTAACCACGGTGCAGAATATGGTCCGCATTTCTCAGGCTATTTCATTACGATTGGTGATGCTAGGAATTTCAATGATGCAATAGTTTTTCCTTTGTCATTTTAGATTTTCACATTATTTTTTTTATAGAATTTTGATTTACAATCACCTAAAAAGTCACATTATCCTTTGAAGATTTCAAATTCAGACCCACTTAAATATTTCTAGATGTTCTAAACAAGAACAAATTGAGGAATTTCATTTAGGGGATAGGTTTTGTAGAATTTACAAATTTGGTGGACATTGAATTCTTTAAAAGAAATAAACATGACGAGCAGGTTATGTCGTGCTTGGATCATTTACTCCTGGAAGCATATGAGATTTTAATTTCCACTATCAAACATCATAGTTTTCAAAGAATTGTACAAATGGGTCGTGTTCTAAGCAATGATATTATACAATACAAGCGTTGCTTATAATTTTTATTTCACAAGTATTTTGAAAATATGGTGCTATTATTAAAAAATTAATATTTTTATAATAATACTTTTCATAATATTTATTATTTATTACATAAATCAACGTTAAAACATCGAAAATCAACTTTATGCACTTGTGGTGAAGATACACAGGTTACAACCCCTACCAACATCATGAGATCTATAAATAAATTTCTTTATTTTACCATACACGACATCTTGTAATATCCTTTTCAATACATTTAATAATATTTTTAATTTTTTTTCTTTTATGTGTGTTTAGAGTTTAAATTTAAAAAAAAATTAAGAGTGTCTTTGATAGATAGATTGAGCCAATCAGTGATAATTTCGACACACCATTCATATCCCCTTGGGGATACCATTCACTAATATCCCCTGACACAGCCTGTATAAGTTCTGTTTTCCCTCTACAGAGATCATGGAGACAAGTGCCCTTTGCCCTTTATAAAGATCATGGCGATAAGTGCCTTTTCCCTTTACAAAGATCATGGAGATAAGTGCCCTTTTCCCCTTACAAAGATCGTAAGATTCTAATTTCCTCTTCAAACATCATAATTTGCAAAGAATTGTACACATCGGTAGCGTATACAAGGGTAGGTTATGACGAGCCCGTAGCATATTTTGAAGGTGGTGTTGTTTGTGGCGCGGCCGGGCGGGGGGGGGGGGGGGGGGGGGGGGGGGGGGGTGGTGGGGTGTGCAAAAATCCTAAAATTTAGTAAAACCTCTTTATATATTTTAATATTTTTAAATTTTTTTACATATTGCCCCACTAAAAGTTTTTAGAAAACCCCCTATATCTTTTGAAAATTATATTTATTTTTTATATGTGGTCCTAAAATAAATTTTAGGTAGTGGCCCCCAAAGAAAAAATTCCCGAATCCACCCTTGGTGCTCATTGTTGTAATCATAAGGTTCATGCAGATTGCATATCACCAATATAAACAAATAAATGAAATGTAAGTGTTTCTCATGCTAGTACACCTTGTGAGGAGATCCTTTGTGTAATCCATCAATTAAAAACTATATTTTTCTGTTAGAGAATAGTTTAAAGAAGGCTAAAAGGGAAAGGATGTGTTGATTTTAAATAAGCTTGTATTAGCACAATTCATACTAAGCAAGGATATGATCCACATGGCTAGGGTCCCCACTCCATCTAACTATTTTTTATATTTTTTTAATAAATAATTACATATTAGTATTTTATGGTATAATGATTAAATTTGTTATTTAAAATCAAAAGCAAGATATCATGGATTAATGATATGAGTCTCACAACTAAAATGTTTTTAGCTTTTGACTAAGGCTTAGTATAAAAGTCAATTAGGAATAGCTAGTTAGATATACCACGCACAAGGTTTGGGTGCTTGATTGTTTGGCATTGTCGTTATTTGCTGTGCCGGAAGAAGGGGGCTGTCGACTGACTTGAAATAGAGATTGTTCAAGATTCCATTTTTCTCCCTTTTTCTCCTCTAAAACTATTTTTTTGTCTCCCTTTTTGACAAATTAATCAAAGAGAGAGGATGGAAACTCTACCATGTACCTGACTAAAAATGTGAACCACTAGAATGTAGATCCCCCTCTTTTATACAATGAGCACAGGGTAATGACAACCCTAAACCCATCTCTTTGTCAACCCTACCTATAATTGTGAAACTATGGCCCTCATAAGCTGAATCTGAATCCTCTTCCTTAGGTTGAAGCCTGCTCAAAATTACATTTTGGCTTCAAAACTCATGCCCAAGCCTAGGTCCAATAATAGCATCTCTCTCTCTCTCTACATTGGGCTACTCTTTTTTCTACATTGGACTTCTAGTTTAGGAGTTATACTAAGACATGGAAATTCAGGACCTAAACCCAACTCTTTGTCAACCCTACCTATAATCGTGAAACTGTAGTCCTCATAGGTTGAATATGAATCATTCATCTCTCTTCCTCAAGCTGAAGCCTACCCAAAATTACATTTTCGCTTCAAAACTTATGCCCAAGCCCAGCTTCAAAACTCATGCCTTAGCCCACGCCCAAGAATAGCATCTCTCTCTCTCTTTCTCTCTCTCTACATTGGGCTACTGGTTTAGTAGTGATACTGTGACATGGGAATTCAGGAAGGGCGTGCTAGTGGTATGATGGTGCCAACATCACTCAATCACGGGTGTATTGATGCAAAGCATGACTCATTAATTCTTTTATTTTATTTTAATTATTATTATTTACTTAGCTAAGAGGGTTAGAATCCATAAAAAAAAATCTAACCATGGGAGAAAAGTGGACTCATGTAGAAAGAATGCCTACTCAAGTGAAAAAGTAACCAATGTGTAGCTGGGTGAGAACTGGGATACCCACGCAACTAGAAAGTCCCTAACCTCATTTCTTCCCTGGAGCCTTAACAGTGTTTTTTTATTCCCACATGCACATTGACACCTACATTTAAGCTTCATCAACTGCATTAAACACTTCTAATTGAGAACTCATGCATGAATTTCCAAGACGTTCAAAACTAAATAGATTTCTATTAGAAGGCAAAAACAATGAGAGTTTTGAATAACCTCTTTATATCAATATGAGTAAATGATCAACCATAAAAACCATGATTACTAATGTCTGAAATCAATATTAGTTATGAGTAAACAACCCTTGAATTCCACATATGGTGATATTATTATTATTATTATTATTATTATTATTATTATTATATGTTTTGGCGTTGAAACAGCCCACAGTAATATCTTCTTAACGTGGAACTTATTATTGTCCCATAGGGTCAATTGAGACAATATTTTCGAATTGAGATCCTTTGAGTAATTGTAGCCTCACATGCATTGTGTGCCGGCATGCATGGGCTGTCCAAGGGTCATGTGGCGGATTAGGAGTGCTGTCCAAGGGTGATGTGGCGGTTCAAGAGTGGTCTACTCACGATTACCCTAGTGGGACCCACTGTAGAGCCTCACAAATTTCTTGTGAGTTCTGGCAGTAGAGGATGGGTTCAAGAGGTTTTACAAGTAGTAAGGTCTATTTCATATGTAGCCCTGCCTTCACCTTTGCAAAATTTTCCAAAAGGCATGTTTCACCTTACATGCGCTTTCATGGGCAGACCTAAGTAGAATCATGCGGGTGCGACTGCACCCGTGACGCCATCATACGCTTTCAAATTTATATAAAAACTTCTAAATTTACTACTAAAAATACAATAAAATCGTGGGCCTACCATCAAAATCCACATAAAAATTTTCAATTTGCCCTCCAAACCAAACTATCTATTAAGATCCCTCAAACAAAAATCCTAAGTCTAGCATTGCACTTGATCCCTTCTTCTCTATGGGGGTTCCACGGTCCACCCATTATAAATCTAAAACTCCAAACAAACATGCACCCATTAAATTGCATGAGTACATACAAACACCTATCCACTATTCAGTGTAAATTGCTTATTTCCCCTATTAAAGAACTATAAATTCCTTTGTTTCCACTACCCAGTCAACCAATTTAGTTCTTATTTGGTTCACATCACTCACCATTGAAATTAATTAAAAAAAAAGGTTCGAAAAGATATGTATATATTTACCTTTAAGTCCCTAAAATTAAGAATTAAAATTATTTGATTATGTGACATTTTGGCCACGACAATCCATGATCATCAAATTTATTCATCCCTCTACCCTCCTTGTAGGGTAGCAACTAGTCAAGTCTGGTTAAAGTTGGTAATATTCATTAATTAGGTTCTAAAAATGTCTACCCGAGTCCAAACAAAGGTTAACACCCAATTTGAATTACCATGTTAGGTTTGGGATAGGTTGTTATGATCACTACAAGAAAACACATTATTCACGATGAAATTTAGTGATGAATCAATATTTCGCCGCTGTTGATTCAGAATTAGCGACGAAATAGTATTTCCTCGCTAAAGGGCATACTTTCAGTGACAAACATCTATTTTCGTCGTTGATAACTATTGAATTTGCGACGACACTTTAATTGCATTGCTAATTATAGAAAAATATGAGATTAGGCTATGGAAAAATATTTCATCGCTAATAGCATACCTTAGCGATGAAATTTAAATTTAGTCACCAATAGTGGACATTTGCCAATGGCATTTGAATTTCGTCACTCATTGTACACTTTTTAGCGACAAAATTAAAATTTCGTCGCTAATAGTACACCTTTGGCAACAAAATTTCAATACACCTTTGGCGATGAAATTGACATTTTGTAGCTAAAGGTGTACTATTAGTGGCGAAATTTTGAATTTTCGTCGCCAATTCTGAAAATTCAAAAAAAAAATGGCGCATTTTTGGCACCTACTTCATTTGCATTTTCAAAATAGGCGACAGAAACATAATTTTCATCGCCAAAGGTATACTATTGGCGACAAAATTAAAATTTCATCCCCAATTTTGAAAATACAAAAAGAAGGCGCCAATATTCTCGTGAAAAATGGTAGGGAAATGTTTGGTGACGAAAATTTTTTTCATCACAAAAAATAAAGCAAAATTTATAAAATGGAAACCTCTAGAGAGAGGGGAAAAAGTGTCACGACCCGAGCCCAGAAATCGGGGGTTAGCGAAAAGCTAAACCGGTGACACACGTACTCCCGTACACGTGCATCCAAACCCAGTCTAGATGCACACACACACAAGGGATCGAACACGTGCGAACTAAGCGTACGGCAAGCTGTACATATCATAGCAAGCAACAAAGAAAAATAGCGGAAGCCAAAACAAACGCGGAACGGAAAAACAAAGGTAAATACCATACATGAAAACCAGATACAAGTCTGAGGACACGACAAAATAAAGATGTACAAATGTACAGAGTACAAAGTCCAAAGTGCCAGATGCCAAATACAAGATCCCCAAAAGCCAAAACTCAAAACAAAAGGCCATGGATATGCATGCACGCACTTGGCAGAGGTGATCAGGCCCACTCTGCCAAACCGGAGGGTGCCTCTACACTCGGCCCTGCAGCCTCCTCGACCGCCGGGGAGCTGGGCAAGGGATCTGTGCCTGCAACACCACAGACAACACAAATGAATACAACAATCCAGCAAATACAAGTAACAGGGATGAAACACTCATAGTATCAAATAAAATAAGGACAGACTAGTAATCTCAGAGTTTCATCTTAGTATGCTAAGCAAATCGTACGTAGAAGTAAAGCATGATAATTGAATCAAAGCAGAGAAACACTGAACTAAGTGGCTACTACGTTAACCATATTCTCTCCAATAGAGAGCAAAGCAGAGCAGATGAGAACACCACTGACCGGGCCAAGGGTACAAGTGGGTCTCAGTTTCCTGGGTTCCGGGGTCCCAAGACAAAGCGACACTGCAGTGATACAGAGATACAGAGATCTAAGCCAAAGGTAACCCCGTCGGGCATCCTAGGACTAAGGCTGAGTAGAGCCAGACTAATACCAATCAAATCAAATCTAAAAGAAGGGAGATTATCCGCTTTGGACTCACCGATGACAAAGACCGGATCTTATCCTCACGTGTTAATCTCTGGGCAGAGCCACCAAGGAATACCCAAAATCAGAGATAGACAAAGCCAACAAAGCATATATATTAAGCCAAAGCACAGCATAGATCAAAGCTTAGCGCAGAACGAAGAATAAAACAGATATACAGCACAAAAACATAATGACTGCGGAATGCGTAAACATAGATTGGCAGAACAGAGGGCAAAACTGTAAACAATATGCAATGCATCTCAAATTAATACGGAGTCAAGGTGTATTACAAGCCAGTACTAATCTAATTGTTCACTGTCACTAACCGTGCATGTTGATGTAGTTTTAAGGTATCCGATGCACCGTTGCCATCTTAGTGTTGCAATGTAATCCTCACGTGCACCGAAGTCTCTTAAACCAACACCCATGGGAAGGTGCTTAACAGTGACCAACGCTCACGTGAATAAGTCACAGCCTAACAGACTATTCATGCGGTCCAAAGCATCCATTGGGCCGGTTTATATGGGTGGTTAACCTGTATTTGAGCCCTACAAGTCTCACCATTATCCTAAGTTATATTTCAGATTTGCCATACCTAACGGTTTAGCCATGAGGGACCTATGGTTGAGCCGAAGACATCTTACGTGCTCGTCGTAATCTGCACTACGGCTTCACCTTGGGTTCCATGCCAAACACAGCTAAACTGGTCATCCTCCACCTCTGATCTGATACCTCTTTCGGCTGAGCTACGGTCAGTATACGGCTTAGCCGTAGACCAATCCACGGCTTAGCCGTAGCATTTCACGGCTTAGCCGTAGCCACACCGTAGGAGTACTGTATCGGGAAAGTTTCGACTGATCAGAGATTTAATTCACGGCTGGGTTACGGTTGGGTCACGGCTAGCTTACGGCTCAGCCGTAGGACAATGTACGGCTCAGCCGTAGCCTAGCCGTAGAACAAAAGATGAAATTTTAAGTCTCTGGATTATGAGCTGTAGAAACTTACGGCTTAGCCGTACGATACAGAAAACGAATTCGGGATAGTTACAGAAACGGAAATTTTGGTACAGAAGCTGAACAAAACAAGCTCAATGGATCTCTACATCTTAGAAATTGGCTGTAAACCTGTTATACAAAGAATAAGAAGGAATCAAAGCAATCAAACAAACACCCATATGTGTTATCAAAATCCTGTACTTATACTTGCCTCAAACTCTGTCAATCCACTGAATCAAGCTCCAAATCAACTAAAATCAACACAAATCAAAGAAATAAACCATGCATGAGATGTATGAAGACATACAGAGCTTGGAAAAGGAATCCAATTGGAAAAAGGAAATCAAACCCACTTACCCAAAGCAAGGACAGAGAAAAAAAGGGAAAGAACCCAATCAAAATGGAAATCCAAATCATCAATCGAGCAAGAGAAGTGAAGAGAAGAGAGAGAGAGAACGTGAAGCTTCTTCTTATCTTGCATGCAACGTTGGAGACAAATGGGCAGGAATGAGAGACATCTGGAGCTGAATCATATATATAGTTGCTAAGGTTTAAAACAAGATCCAAGAGAATTTGGTTATTTACAAATCAAGTCACACGGGGGTCCAACTCCTCCAATTGACTCCAAATGGGTCTGACATAGTTACAGCACTTGACGAGCTCAATAAAATACACGTGCTGACACCAAGATGATGCAAAGATGATGCAAGCAAAGCAAAAGCAAAATTACGAAAAAGGGCTTAGAACTACCTATTCCAGGTCAAAGGTTACTCAACTACCTATCCAAGGCCCAAAACCAAGTCCGAAAGAATAACACAACAGAAACACACACTAATGAGCCACTAATCCGGCTCAAAGGGGATCGGAGTGTTACAAAAAGAATAGAGAGGGGGAGGGAGGAAGAGAGAAGGAGATGGAAGGAGCAGTCGGGGAGGGAGAGAGGGAGGTAGGGAGAGGGAAGTAGAGAGAGAGGGGTAAGGAGACGGAAGGAGAGAGAAAGAGGGAATAGAGATGTGGGGAGAGAGATAGGGGAGTGAGGGAGAGGAAAGGAGAGAGAGAGGTATGGAGAGGGAAGGAGATAGAGAGAGAATAGAGATGGGGCAGGAAAGAGGGGGAGGTAGGGAGAGGAAAGGAGAGAGAGAGGTAGGAAGAGGGAAGGAGATAGAGAGAGAGAGAAGGGGAGGGAAGGAGAGGAAAGGAGAGAAAGAGGGGTAGGGAGAGGGAAGGAGATAGAGAGAATAGAGATGGGGAGGGAGAGAGGGTGAGGGAGGGAGAGGAAAGGAGAGAGAGAGGTAGGGAGAGGGAAGGAGATAGAGAGAATAGAGATGGGGAGGGAGAGAGGGAGGGAGGGTGCAGGAGAGAGAAAGGTAGGGAGAGGTAAGGAGAGAGAGATAGAGAGACTAGGGATGGGGAGGGAGAGAGGGGGGAGGAGGAAGAAAGGGAGGGAGAGGGGAAGGAGGAAGAGAGAGAGGGAGATGGAGGCAGAGGGGAGAGAGAACTAAGTGGGGGAGGAAGAGAGAGAAATAGAGGGAGAGAAAGGGGAGGGGAGGGGAGAGAGAACAAAGAGGGGGAGGGCGAAAGTGAGAGAGGGGTGGAGGAGCTGAGAGGGTAGTAAAATATATTTTTTTAAATTCCTTTTGGCGGCAAAATTATTTCGTCGCCAAATGTATTTTCATCTTTTCTAAAATACTTATAGCGACGAAAAACATGCCCTTTGGCGATGAGATGATTTCATCGCCAAAGGCTTTACCCTTTGGCGACGAAATTATTTCATTGATAAAAGGTTTTTTAGTTCTCTCTTGTGTGTTTTTTACAACAAAATATAATATATAGCGACAAAATTCTAGTATATTTGACGACAAAATATGGCGTCGCGGATTGCAAGGTTATATCAATGAAACTAGATTTCGTTGCCAAATGCCTTTAGAGACGGGACAATGGTGATGAAACGGGCGACGAAATCCATAAATAATTTGCGACAAAAATATATTTTTCAACAACGAAACATTTCATTGCCAAATCCTAGAATTGTTATAGTGGATTGATTCCAATTAGTCAGGCTCGCTAGTCAAATGCCAATGTGTTGAACCCTAAATAGACCTATTTATTAATTGGGTTAGAAATGTTTAACTTGAACTAAACATAAAAATAGAAGGGGCCAACCACACCTGACCCGGTAATCCAAAGTTTCGATTTAGAATGGCATTTGTGGAAAATCAATAAAAAATGTGTTATAAGATGTATATCATAGGAGGATGCCCACATTGGGACCTACATTAGATAAGGAGAGCATTTAGGGTTAGAGTCCTGCTATATTAGGTTGCTTGGGGAGGAAGCAGTCTTATTCTATAAATAAGGCCCTCCTCCTCTCTTATTATGTACACATCTCTCAATAAGAAGAAGATTTCTTTCATTCCTCTCTTTTGGTTCTCTTATTTCTTAACACCTTATCGGCATGAATGCATTCCCTCCTCCTCCTTCTTCTAGTTAAGATTAAAAAAAACTCATGCTAGCCACTGCCAATGCATGACAGCAGTTGCCAGCGCAAGACTTGATGCACTACACCCCAGGGCGCTGATGCAAGCAGATTTTTTTTTCAACCATCAAATTTCATATCGTGATATCTTGGTAGCTCGGAGTCCGATCGACGATCCGTTTGAACCTATAGAAAGCTCGCGAGCAGATTTACATGTTGGAACTGAAAGGAGGAAGATCCAATGGTAACATAATTTTTGTTCTTTATGATCTTTCTTAGTTTAATAGTTATTCATATGCTTTTATCTATATTTCTTTTTAGATCTACATATAATTAGAATATTATTTGGAGATAAATGGTTTATGTCTCTTATTAAACGAAGATGAAGATAGGATCAATGGATCATGAATAGAACTAGAAGTTCAGTATTAACTTGGACCTGAAGTTCTGTATGTTAACATAAGAACCAGAAGTTCTTTCTTAGTTGAACAAGAAGAATCATGGGTTATTCAAAAGTTCTCATATTTACAATATATATGAACACAAAGATTCATAGATATGATCACCAGAAGATGGTCATATTACTAGCTGCTCAGAACGAATGGCTAACCCTGAGATTTCAAGATTACAAAATAGTATCTACGTACAACTCTACTCTTTTCGACATTCTTTCCCAGTTAGGATTGTGTGGCAAAAAAATAATAGAAGAGCAAATTTTAGAGAAAAAGTTATCCACTTTTCACGCATTGAATGTAATCCTACAGCGGTAGTATCATGAACGGCGTTTCTCTAAATACTTATAACTCATTTCTTGTCTCCTGATTGCTGAGCAAAATAGGAAAGTCTATGGTAATGCCTAAAGCAAATGCCAATGTCAATTCAAACAGAGTTATAGAAAGGGGGCATAAGAGACACCATCCCTCCAGTAGAGGTGGAGGAAACAACTCCTTCAAACGATGAGGTTTTTGGGGTCCCACCCCACCCAAAAAAAAAAAACAAAAATTCAAAAATCACAAGAAGTGGTTTGATCCTCAAAAAAAGCACAATCAAAATCAGAATCCGCTGAATAAATCCACTCACCGTTCTAATGACCCTTGCCATAGCTGTGGAAAGAGTCAGCATTGGTCACGCAATTGTCATGCACCAAAGGAAGTGGTGGAACAATTTAAAGCATACAAAACCTCTATTCATTATGCAAAGTCAAATAATTTGGAAGACTGGAATTGAAATACAGTCTTACAAAATGATAATTTTCAATTAGATATTACAAACTTGGAGACTCGAGACTTCTTTGAAGACGAGAATGGCCAACCTGTGAGCACTAAGGCATCTATGTTGAGTTAGGAAGCCCCTCTGGCATGGCCTAGAAGACTAAATAATGTTTTCTTTTTTTGCAAAATTTCTATTTAGCTGACTTTAGAAGGATGTTTTAAGATATTTATTTTTTATGGATGTTTTTCTTTAATAATGAATGATTTGATTTTTTTTAGTTTATTAGTTTGATGGAAATTTCATGGCTATTTAAATTTTATTATGTGATTGCTTAGTTACATTTCTTT
Source organism: Sextonia rubra (assembly GCA_037013555.1). NCBI lineage: Eukaryota > Viridiplantae > Streptophyta > Magnoliopsida > Laurales > Lauraceae > Sextonia > Sextonia rubra. The sequence continues at coordinate 5,899,308 of JASUAD010000007.1, read as the reverse complement.
ATTATTATTGTTTAAGATATAGATCATGGAAATGGGAATAGTCAATATCTTATAGAAAGTGTTACAACACACATCATTTTGAAAAACCAGAAGTTTTGTTAGAATTGGTAGTCAATCCACGTAAGGTATTCATCATAGCTGCACCTATGCAAATCATTAAAGACTTCAGAAGAGCCCATATGAGATTATCTAATCATACACATTCATTCATTAAAGACGCATCGTTCTTAAGCAGTTTTTGAAGAAACCTGCTTAGTTTCAAAACATCAAAATAAATGGATACCACATTGAGACTGCAGGTCATGGTAACAAGGAAATGTTATTTATTATTACTGGTATAGCTAGTTAGAAGCAAATATTGCAAACAGTAAGTACACTCTCCTAATGGTTATATTATACGACAATATCTTTCATAGAATCACATCCAATTATGAGCAAAACGACATCATTAAGCCCAAAGCTTAGTAATCCTAAGACTTTATTGCTTTGGCATGATAAGTTAGGTCACCCTAGGACAACCATTTAAAGAAAATTGTTAATAATTCTTTTAAGCATTCCTTAAAGAACCACTAATTGACCATACCTAATGGGTACTTATGTATCCCATTTCACAAGGAAAACTAATCACCTGACCTTCTTTTGTTAAGATTGCATTAGAATCTTCATCCTTTCTACAAAGGATACAAGGTAACATTTGTAGACCCATAAATCCTCCCAGTGGACCTTTTAGGTATTTTATGGTTTTGATTGATGCCTCCACTTGTTGGTCAAATGTTTGCTTATTTTCATTTAGTAACATAGATTCTGTCTATCTATTGACTTAAATCATTAAACTCAAGGTCCATTTCATTGATTATCCTATTAAGTCTATAAGACTTGATAATGTAGGTGAATTTACATCACAAGATTTTGATGACTACTGTTCATCTCTAGGAATTATAGTCGAACATCTTGTCCGCCATGTCCACATCTAGAATGGCTTAGTTGAATTTATAATCAAGCATATTCAACTCATTTCTAGGATTATACTAATGCAGTCCAAATTATTAGTTAATGCTTGGGGACATGATGTATTGTATGCATCAATGTTAATTAGTGTTCAACCCACAACCTATCATCAATACACTCCTACACAAATTATATTAAGACATTGTTACGTCCATGAATTTGCACAATTTAGGCATCATTTTAGATTGGATTAGGGACTTAATTAGGTTAAATGCATCATTATTCATTTAATTTCATCATTTCATGCATTTTCACCTAATTATTGGAATTTGTACAATTTTTGCACATTTTATGCATTAATTAAGAATGTTTGCAATTTTTCTCCGAAGAACCCCAGTTGGAGTAGAACTCTGTCCGGACGGGTTCCACTTCAATGTGGGCTCTTCAGTATTTGATGTGTTCAATCAGAATGTGCAGGAAATGAAATTAGTAGGACCCACAGAACCCTAGGATGATTTGGGTCCCACTGCTTGAAGATCCACACTCTTAGAGTTCATCTGCCCGTGGATCCCATCTGAAGATCAGCTAAGGCTTCCAGAAGATCTTATCTCATCCTATTGAACCAAGAAATATTCTTAGAGATAGAGTCCATTGCAAATTAAAATACAATCCCGTTTTTCTCAAAATAGCCTATCTTAAAATGATCATAACTCTCAATCCAGACGTCGGATCAGTGCAAATGACCCACCGTTGGAAAGCTCTTTCAGAGTAGATATCCGTGGAGCCCAAGATTGCACAAATCGGAGCTAAAATGAGAAAGTTATGGGCCTGAGAAGTTGCATGTACATTTTTAGACGGGATTGCAATTGCATCTACACCATTGAAGTACAACTGTTGCACATTTCTTTGTGGAGCCCATAAGAAGATCAGATAAGAATGCTGAAAGCTTCCACTTCATCTTATCTCTAAATCTCTCTCATCTAAGGAGATAAACCCAATCAACATGCAGCTGATCTTATCTCTCAATCCACCAAAAAGAGGTCCAGATTCAATGAACCCAAGGAGCTAGAAAACTATAAAAGGAGGTCATGGGAGGCTCTTCCTCATTCCCAGCCAGATTTGGAAGTCCCAGATCTCTCTCTCTCTCTTCTCCACCTCTCCCTTCCATTAATTTCTATTTTTATTTTAAAGGTATTCTGGAGCCTTGTTCCAGAAACTAGGATCTAAAAGAGAGAATTCTGAGAGACCATTGTATAAGAAGAAGGAATCAATGAAGTTATTTTTGATGTTCTTTGCAATGGTGGGCTGAGTTTCTGATTAGAGCGAAAGATGAAGCTAAGTATTTTAATGTTCTAATTTATATTTATTATTTTACTCTTTTCTGATTGTCTCTTGTTAATGTGCTTTTAAAATATAATAATAGATCTGTCTTCATGCCAAAGGCAAACCTCTGATTTGTGTTCTTAATGAATAAATTTTGATCATTTATACTTACTTTGATAGATTATGCTTAGATCTATAGTTATCTTTGATAGTCTATGCTTAGTTTGATAGGTGATACTTAGGATGTTCATTCTTTTATGATGTGAAGGAGGTCTTGGGTATTGATTTTTTTTTTCTTAATTAAAGTTGGTTTTTGCAATAGTCAAATCATCCGGATCAGAAACATTGACTTGTTTCTGATCTGAGTAATAATTGAGACAAAAGGGTAAATTAATAACATAAATTGGAATTTTAAATAATTTAGTGGATTCTGGCTGCTCTGATCTATTTCTTATCATTATTATTAATTTATTTAGTTTCTAATTTGCATATCACATTTTTTTTTATTATTGCTTTTCTTTTGAAAAAAAATTCAGATTGTTAATTAAAAAGTTCAAAAGTGCTCTCTGTGGGATCGACCTGTATTTGCCACTGTCTCAACAAGACAACTGTGCACTTGCAGTTTTAAGTAGATTGATTAAATTCACATTAAGTTTTTGGCGCCGTTGCCGGGGAGCCAATTCTGAATTTTTTTTTATTAAAATCTGAATTTTTTTTTTTTAGTCATATTTAGGTTCATGAGCATACATAGGTTGCATTAGTTTGCATCATCCATACAATTGTATTTTACATCATTAGTTTTTATTTAGTTAGTTTTTCTGAAAAAAAATTTTTTTTTCCTGATTTTTTTTAATGATTTTTCTGATTTTCTTTTCAGTTTATTGAATTTTCGGAATTTTTTTTTAAGAGAAAAAAAAATAAGAAAATCTTTTAATTTCGAATTTCAGTAAGTAAAAAAAAAAAAAAACTTCTAAATTAGATTAGATAGAATTTCAGATTTTTTTAGGATTAGATTAGAGTTTCTTGTATTTTTCTACTAACTTTTGAATTTTGCATTTGAATTTCCAAAGTTGTTGAGATAAGTTTGAATTTCAAATCTGAAAATTATGATTAGATAAGATTTGATTAATTTGGATAGCTTTTCATTTTGAATTCTAATCATATCTTGCAACTTGAGTAGATAGGTTTGAATTTCTAATTTTCTAGATTAGATTAGATAGGATTTTGATTTTGGTTACTAATTTGAATTTGCTTGTAATAGAGTTTGGATTAACTTTGTCATCTTTTGATTTTTTTTAATCTCTTTTTATAGATTAGGATAAGATTGCAACTTTTAGATTAGGTTAGATAGAGTTTTATTTTTCTGATTATCTTAGGTGATAAGATTTACTAATTTTTGAATTTTCTTTGGATAGGTTGCTTGTTTCAGGAGAGTTGGATAGGTTGCTTGTGGGAACAGGAAACTACTGGATTTGCTTTTAGGCAAACAAGATTGCTCTCAAAATTCAAAATTGGAAAATCAAATTGAAGTTAAAGATAAGCTTGCAAGAAGATAAGATTGCTTGGATTGGTTGTAAGATTCTCTATCTTTAACCCACGAATCTTTATCTGCAAGTGGGCTTGTGTGATTTAAATTTCCTCAAATTGTGATTGCTTGCTTGGCACACAAACTAAATTAGACCCACACACTTAGTTAAGGGCAGGCTATCCAAATAAGATAAGGACTGGATTTCATCACCAGATCCTTGCCCACCTAAGTCTAATCATTTCACACTAGCACCTAATTTAAATTAAAATCAAGTAGCAACGAGACCATAGGACTCGAGCTCAGTAGGACGAAGACCACTGACGGTTGCACCAGTTGTGTTCTTTGACCAAAGTTGATGTCTAGAAAAGCCTTTGCTCCTGAGAGTGCGACAGCTTGTCTGTTCAGGGTACTGGTTCTTAAGCGGGTTCATCCCCACCACTCCCTGGTGGCTCACCTGGTCAACTGAGGTTTCATAAGATCGAATTGGAGGCCCACGTGTTCTCTTCAACCAGTTAGGAGCTGTCTAGTGATCTAGGATAACCCTATGAACCTTCTTGTGCTCAATGATTGTGCATGACTGCTTGTGCATCATACTAGGATTATTAGGACCTTGCATGTAGGTTAGCTTTAGTTGCCTCCTTTTGTGTAAAAAAAAAAAAAATATATATATATATATATACTAAAACAAATTTGGCCAACCCTTTCCTCTTACATCATGGACCAATATGAATACATGAACAAGGGGGAACGCAATAATTATGATCATCCATGGAATAGTATGGCTGGATTTTTTGCATATAATGGGCAATCTAGTGGGCAAGAAATTGATAGTGATCAACCGATGAGGGCCCCACATGATTACTCATATCCGACACAATCATTCCCTCCTAATATGGACATGTGGGGAAATGGGCTTTGTGCAATGGGTAACATGTTTGATTCAAGTTGGCAAAATTACTTTTCTTATAATTGGAACAATGGGCCCATTATGGATCAAGAATATTGTCCTCACAAGTTTACTCCGGGTGGGTTGTATGAGTATCCTTCCCAGGATATGCCATATGCACCCCCATCTTCATGGTCATATGCACCACTTAATCCTCCTCCACCCAAATGGTCATATGAACCACCACCACTACCACTGGAGGAATCTTCGGAGGATTTTCTTTCTATAATCAGACAAAATACACAATCCATGGCAACCAACATCAAAGCTATAGAAAGCCTAAAAATGCAAGCCCTAGAAAGACTAAACTCAATTAGTCTACTTGGAGAAAAAATCAATGCCATCCTTAGAGGTGAAGTAGAATTTCAGAGACATGATCCAACAATTATTGCAACTCCTACGTATGTGGATCACACAAATACAAATTGGATATCTGAGGATAACAATGAGCTTGTGGATGCGGGTATGATGGGTGAGCCGGCATCTGAGCTATATGGGTCTATGACAATAATACCTCTACAGGTTACCCAAATTAATCAGGATTTTGAGGATTCAATTGTTTTGGATTGCTCATACTATGAGATTCCTCATGAGATCCCATTGGATGATCCAATTAGATGCATTATTGACAAAGAAACACTTGTCTTTGTGGAAAATGATGTGGCAATGACTGTGCAACTAGATGATATCAGTCTTAAGGAAATTACCCATCCAACTCTTGAATTCCATAAATTGCCTGAAGACGAGGAAACCCATTGTTTAGAAAAATATTTAGAACTTGAGGAAATTGACCCGATTCAGACCCCTAAGTCTAAAATTTTCACTACACATGTGGCTTTGTTTACAGTTTCAAATCAAGAGGTTGCCACTAACATTTGTGTACCCATACTAGGGGAAACTGGAAAAATTAATTTTATAGAAATATTGGCATGGGAGGACCAACCACCACCCCATTTCTCATTGCCACCTCTTTTCATAAAATTCAAAGATCCATTCTTAGGGGAGGAGGAGACATTCTTTATGGTGGTATTTTCTTCATCAAATCATAGGCAACATGTGGTTCTCATGTTCATTGAGCTCAATATTCTTATGCTTACATCCTTTTTAGTGCTTCTTGTGCTTTGTGTGAAGGAAAATTTCATTTGGGATCCGGTGGACCCCAAGCTTTAGATCCAGTAGTGTACCTTTTTTTTTTTAGTTTTTTTTTTTAGTAGAATAGCTTCTTTCCTTTTCATTAGGTGCTTACTTTCGCATTTCCCGCCATCATTTAATTATTCCCGATGTTATTTCATTCATTTCGATGTCGCATTCCATGTATAACATCGAGGACGATGTTTAGTTTAGGTTGGGGGGTGGGAACAAGCACACTTGTCCATTTTTTTTTTTAAAACTTTTTTTTTTCTTTTCCTCAGTTTTTCCCTACTTCTCTATTTTTTTAGGTAAAATTTTTTATTTTTTTTATTTTATTTAGTTTTTTTTTCAGGAAAAGAATTTTTCAAAGGAATTGAAGCAAATTGAAAATATATAAGGAATCTGGAATTTTCGTACTTTTGGACGGAAGTAAAAAGAAAGTCTACTTTTTCTGAATGAAGAAGCTTATTAGAGGATTACCTAAATTTGTCCCTACTATATACACTTTACATTTCTTGAAGTTTGAATAGGAAGCTAAAGTGGTTGCTTTCAGAATTTCTCTGAGGATTCGATGAGAACCTGATATTTAGTTTACAAATATTTTCTCTCCTGGTTCATCAAAAGGAATTAATTCGGGCAAATTGAAAAAGGCTGCCTTTTGTTCGGGGATCAAAGTGCTTCTCCACGTTTCTTTGCAAAAAAAAAAAAAAGTGTTGAATAATGTTTTGTGACTAGTTTGGGTTCGTAGCCTTTTTAACTCGAGCTAGTAAGCCCGTAGGGGTATATCCATACCGAGTGCCCTAAAGCCATCTGGTTTGGGAGTCATTGGCCTAACGCTTGTTACATGGGTTAATTAGAAAGCTTAAGGGACCTGGGCATTGCACAGTCACATAAGATTAAAATGGTGTGTGTTCAAAAAAAAAAAAAAAAAAAAAGAAGAAGAAAGAAAAAGAAACAAAAAAATAATAAAAAAGAAAAAAAAGGGGAGAAGAATGGAGAAGTTTTCTGACCCTTAACAACAGTGTGAAGCCGTCATAGTAGCCTTGAGAGGAGGAATTTATTTTGGCTAGATTTTTGGGGGATCAGACGATTTAAAGAAGAATTCTGTTTAAGTGGCATTGGTGTGGAATATTCGAAACTGATAGTTCTGTATACATTTTTCACCGCGCACACAAGTTTTGGTATGAATTTGAGAAAGTTTTTTAAAATAGAATAGTGGACCGGATTTTGAAAAGTCTAAATTCTTGATCATTCCGGATTTCGAAAGTATTCGATAGGAGTGGATTTTCTTTTGAAAAAAAAAAAATTTTTCTTTTGAAAAAAAATAATTTTGTGGGTATATTCACTGCAAACCCTCACGAGGCACAACTCGTCCACTAGGGGGAACCTAGGGGTTTAAGGGCTTGTTGCATATGCTAAATGCAACCGAGAGTACCAGCGAAAGTGGTTTTGTTTTCATTCTTACTTGTTTTCTTAGATTAAGTCAAAGAACTTCAAACTTTTTATTCGCAACTTTTGCTAAGGGACTAGCAAAATGCTGGTTGGGGGGTGTGTTACGTCCATGAATTTGCACAATTTAGGCATCATTTTAGATTGGATTAGGGACTTAATTAGGTTAAATGCATCATTATTCATTTAATTTCATCATTTCATGCATTTTCACCTAATTATTGGAATTTGTACAATTTTTGCACATTTTATGCATTAATTAAGAATGTTTGCAATTTTTCTCCGAAGAACCCCAGTTGGAGTAGAACTCTGTCCGGACGGGTTCCACTTCAATGTGGGCTCTTCAGTATTTGATGTGTTCAATCAGAATGTGCAGGAAATGAAATTAGTAGGACCCACAGAACCCTAGGATGATTTGGGTCCCACTGCTTGAAGATCCACACTCTTAGAGTTCATCTGCCCGTGGATCCCATCTGAAGATCAGCTAAGGCTTCCAGAAGATCTTATCTCATCCTATTGAACCAAGAAATATTCTTAGAGATAGAGTCCATTGCAAATTAAAATACAATCCCGTTTTTCTCAAAATAGCCTATCTTAAAATGATCATAACTCTCAATCCAGACGTCGGATCAGTGCAAATGACCCACCGTTGGAAAGCTCTTTCAGAGTAGATATCCGTGGAGCCCAAGATTGCACAAATCGGAGCTAAAATGAGAAAGTTATGGGCCTGAGAAGTTGCATGTACATTTTTAGACGGGATTGCAATTGCATCTACACCATTGAAGTACAACTGTTGCACATTTCTTTGTGGAGCCCATAAGAAGATCAGATAAGAATGCTGAAAGCTTCCACTTCATCTTATCTCTAAATCTCTCTCATCTAAGGAGATAAACCCAATCAACATGCAGCTGATCTTATCTCTCAATCCACCAAAAAGAGGTCCAGATTCAATGAACCCAAGGAGCTAGAAAACTATAAAAGGAGGTCATGGGAGGCTCTTCCTCATTCCCAGCCAGATTTGGAAGTCCCAGATCTCTCTCTCTCTCTTCTCCACCTCTCCCTTCCATTAATTTCTATTTTTATTTTAAAGGTATTCTGGAGCCTTGTTCCAGAAACTAGGATCTAAAAGAGAGAATTCTGAGAGACCATTGTATAAGAAGAAGGAATCAATGAAGTTATTTTTGATGTTCTTTGCAATGGTGGGCTGAGTTTCTGATTAGAGCGAAAGATGAAGCTAAGTATTTTAATGTTCTAATTTATATTTATTATTTTACTCTTTTCTGATTGTCTCTTGTTAATGTGCTTTTAAAATATAATAATAGATCTGTCTTCATGCCAAAGGCAAACCTCTGATTTGTGTTCTTAATGAATAAATTTTGATCATTTATACTTACTTTGATAGATTATGCTTAGATCTATAGTTATCTTTGATAGTCTATGCTTAGTTTGATAGGTGATACTTAGGATGTTCATTCTTTTATGATGTGAAGGAGGTCTTGGGTATTGATTTTTTTTTTCTTAATTAAAGTTGGTTTTTGCAATAGTCAAATCATCCGGATCAGAAACATTGACTTGTTTCTGATCTGAGTAATAATTGAGACAAAAGGGTAAATTAATAACATAAATTGGAATTTTAAATAATTTAGTGGATTCTGGCTGCTCTGATCTATTTCTTATCATTATTATTAATTTATTTAGTTTCTAATTTGCATATCACATTTTTTTTTATTATTGCTTTTCTTTTGAAAAAAAATTCAGATTGTTAATTAAAAAGTTCAAAAGTGCTCTCTGTGGGATCGACCTGTATTTGCCACTGTCTCAACAAGACAACTGTGCACTTGCAGTTTTAAGTAGATTGATTAAATTCACATTAAGTTTTTGGCGCCGTTGCCGGGGAGCCAATTCTGAATTTTTTTTTATTAAAATCTGAATTTTTTTTTTTTAGTCATATTTAGGTTCATGAGCATACATAGGTTGCATTAGTTTGCATCATCCATACAATTGTATTTTACATCATTAGTTTTTATTTAGTTAGTTTTTCTGAAAAAAATTTTTTTTTCCTGATTTTTTTTAATGATTTTTCTGATTTTCTTTTCAGTTTATTGAATTTTCGGAATTTTTTTTTAAGAGAAAAAAAAATAAGAAAATCTTTTAATTTCGAATTTCAGTAAGTAAAAAAAAAAAACTTCTAAATTAGATTAGATAGAATTTCAGATTTTTTTAGGATTAGATTAGAGTTTCTTGTATTTTTCTACTAACTTTTGAATTTTGCATTTGAATTTCCAAAGTTGTTGAGATAAGTTTGAATTTCAAATCTGAAAATTATGATTAGATAAGATTTGATTAATTTGGATAGCTTTTCATTTTGAATTCTAATCATATCTTGCAACTTGAGTAGATAGGTTTGAATTTCTAATTTTCTAGATTAGATTAGATAGGATTTTGATTTTGGTTACTAATTTGAATTTGCTTATAATAGAGTTTGGATTAACTTTGTCATCTTTTGATTTTTTTTTTAATCTCTTTTTATAGATTAGGATAAGATTGCAACTTTTAGATTAGGTTAGATAGAGTTTTATTTTTCTGATTATCTTAGGTGATAAGATTTACTAATTTTTGAATTTTCTTTGGATAGGTTGCTTGTTTCAGGAGAGTTGGATAGGTTGCTTGTGGGAACAGGAAACTGCTGGATTTGCTTTTAGGCAAACAAGATTGCTCTCAAAATTCAAAATTGGAAAATCAAATTGAAGTTAAAGATAAGCTTGCAAGAAGATAAGATTGCTTGGATTGGTTGTAAGATTCTCTATCTTTAACCCACGAATCTTTATCTGCAAGTGGGCTTGTGTGATTTAAATTTCCTCAAATTGTGATTGCTTGCTTGGCACACAAACTAAATTGGACCCACACACTTAGTTAAGGGCAGGCTATCCAAACAAGATAAGGACTGGATTTCATCACCAGATCCTTGCCCACCTAAGTCTAATCATTTCACACTAGCACCTAATTTAAATTAAAATCAAGTAGCAACGAGACCATAGGACTCGAGCTCAGTAGGACGAAGACCACTGACGGTTGCACCAGTTGTGTTCTTTGACCAAAGTTGATGTCTAGAAAAGCCTTTGCTCCTGAGAGTGCGACAGCTTGTCTGTTCAGGGTACTGGTTCTTAAGCGGGTTCATCCCCACCACTCCCTGGTGGCTCACCTGGTCAACTGAGGTTTCATAAGATCGAATTGGAGGCCCACGTGTTCTCTTCAACCAGTTAGGAGCTGTCTAGTGATCTAGGATAACCCTATGAACCTTCTTGTGCTCAATGATTGTGCATGACTGCTTGTGCATCATACTAGGATTATTAGGACCTTGCATGTAGGTTAGCTTTAGTTGCCTCCTTTTGTGTAAAAAAAAAAATATATATATATATATATATATATACTAAAACAAATTTGGCCAACCCTTTCCTCTTACATCATGGACCAATATGAATACATGAACAAGGGGGAACGCAATAATTATGATCATCCATGGAATAGTATGGCTGGATTTTTTGCATATAATGGGCAATCTAGTGGGCAAGAAATTGATAGTGATCAACCGATGAGGGCCCCACATGATTACTCATATCCGACACAATCATTCCCTCCTAATATGGACATGTGGGGAAATGGGCTTTGTGCAATGGGTAACATGTTTGATTCAAGTTGGCAAAATTACTTTCCTTATAATTGGAACAATGGGCCCATTATGGATCAAGAATATTGTCCTCACAAGTTTACTCCGGGTGGGTTGTATGAGTATCCTTCCCAGGATATGCCATATGCACCCCCATCTTCATGGTCATATGCACCACTTAATCCTCCTCCACCCAAATGGTCATATGAACCACCACCACTACCACTGGAGGAATCTTCGGAGGATTTTCTTTCTATAATCAGACAAAATACACAATCCATGGCAACCAACATCAAAGCTATAGAAAGCCTAAAAATGCAAGCCCTAGAAAGACTAAACTCAATTAGTCTACTTGGAGAAAAAATCAATGCCATCCTTAGAGGTGAAGTAGAATTTCAGAGACATGATCCAACAATTATTGCAACTCCTACGTATGTGGATCACACAAATACAAATTGGATATCTGAGGATAACAATGAGCTTGTGGATGCGGGTATGATGGGTGAGCCGGCATCTGAGCTATATGGGTCTATGACAATAATACCTCTACAGGTTACCCAAATTAATCAGGATTTTGAGGATTCAATTGTTTTGGATTGCTCATACTATGAGATTCCTCATGAGATCCCATTGGATGATCCAATTAGATGCATTATTGACAAAGAAACACTTGTCTTTGTGGAAAATGATGTGGCAATGACTGTGCAACTAGATGATATCAGTCTTAAGGAAATTACCCATCCAACTCTTGAATTCCATAAATTGCCTGAAGACGAGGAAACCCATTGTTTAGAAAAATATTTAGAACTTGAGGAAATTGACCCGATTCAGACCCCTAAGTCTAAAATTTTCACTACACATGTGGCTTTGTTTACAGTTTCAAATCAAGAGGTTGCCACTAACATTTGTGTACCCATACTAGGGGAAACTGGAAAAATTAATTTTATAGAAATATTGGCATGGGAGGACCAACCACCACCCCATTTCTCATTGCCACCTCTTTTCATAAAATTCAAAGATCCATTCTTAGGGGAGGAGGAGACATTCTTTATGGTGGTATTTTCTTCATCAAATCATAGGCAACATGTGGTTCTCATGTTCATTGAGCTCAATATTCTTATGCTTACATCCTTTTTAGTGCTTCTTGTGCTTTGTGTGAAGGAAAATTTCATTTGGGATCCGGTGGACCCCAAGCTTTAGATCCAGTAGTGTACCTTTTTTTTTTTAGTTTTTTTTTTAGTAGAATAGCTTCTTTCCTTTTCATTAGGTGCTTACTTTCGCATTTCCCGCCATCATTTAATTATTCCCGATGTTATTTCATTCATTTCGATGTCGCATTCCATGTATAACATCGAGGACGATGTTTAGTTTAGGTTGGGGGGTGGGAACAAGCACACTTGTCCATTTTTTTTTTAAAACTTTTTTTTTTCTTTTCCTCAGTTTTTCCCTACTTCTCTATTTTTTTAGGTAAAATTTTTTATTTTTTTTATTTTATTTAGTTTTTTTTTCAGGAAAAGAATTTTTCAAAGGAATTGAAGCAAATTGAAAATATATAAGGAATCTGGAATTTTCGTACTTTTGGACGGAAGTAAAAAGAAAGTCTACTTTTTCTGAATGAAGAAGCTTATTAGAGGATTACCTAAATTTGTCCCTACTATATACACTTTACATTTCTTGAAGTTTGAATAGGAAGCTAAAGTGGTTGCTTTCATAATTTCTCTGAGGATTCGATGAGAACCTGATATTTAGTTTACAAATATTTTCTCTCCTGGTTCATCAAAAGGAATTAATTCGGGCAAATTGAAAAAGGCTGCCTTTTGTTCGGGGATCAAAGTGCTTCTCCACGTTTCTTTGCAAAAAAAAAAAAAAAGGGCTGAATAATGTTTTGTGACCAGTTTGGGTTCGTAGCCTTTTTAACTCGAGCTAGTAAGCCCGTAGGGGTATATCCATACCGAGTGCCCTAAAGCCATCTGGTTTGGGAGTCATTGGCCTAACGCTTGTTACATGGGTTAATTAGAAAGCTTAAGGGACCTGGGCATTGCACAGTCACATAAGATTAAAATGGTGTGTGTTCAAAAAAAAAAAAAAAAAAAAGAAGAAAGAAAAAGAAACAAAAAAATAATAAAAAAGAAAAAAAAGGGGAGAAGAATGGAGAAGTTTTCTGACCCTTAACAACAGTGTGAAGCCGTCATAGTAGCCTTGAGAGGAGGAATTTATTTTGGCTAGATTTTTGGGGGATCAGACGATTTAAAGAAGAATTCTGGTTAAGTGGCATTGGTGTGGAATATTCGAAACTGATAGTTCTGTATACATTTTTCACCGTGCACAGAAGTTTTGGTATGAATTTGAGAAAGTTTTTGAAAATAGAATAGTGGACCGGATTTTGAAAAGTCTAAATTCTTGATCATTCCGGATTTCGAAAGTATTCGATAGGAGTGGATTTTCTTTTGAAAAAAAAAAAATTTTTCTTTTGAAAAAAAATAATTTTGTGGGTATATTCACTGCAAACCCTCACGAGGCACAACTCGTCCACTAGGGGGAACCTAGGGGTTTAAGGGCTTGTTGCATATGCTAAATGCAACCGAGAGTACCAGCGAAAGTGGTTTTGTTTTCATTCTTACTTGTTTTCTTAGATTAAGTCAAAGAACTTCAAACTTTTTATTCGCAACTTTTGCTAAGGGACTAGCAAAATGCTGGTTGGGGGGTGTGTTACGTCCATGAATTTGCACAATTTAGGCATCATTTTAGATTGGATTAGGGACTTAATTAGGTTAAATGCATCATTATTCATTTAATTTCATCATTTCATGCATTTTCACCTAATTATTGGAATTTGTACAATTTTTGCACATTTTATGCATTAATTAAGAATGTTTGCAATTTTTCTCCGAAGAACCCCAGTTGGAGTAGAACTCTGTCCGGACGGGTTCCACTTCAATGTGGGCTCTTCAGTATTTGATGTGTTCAATCAGAATGTGCAGGAAATGAAATTAGTAGGACCCACAGAACCCTAGGATGATTTGGGTCCCACTGCTTGAAGATCCACACTCTTAGAGTTCATCTGCCCGTGGATCCCATCTGAAGATCAGCTAAGGCTTCCAGAAGATCTTATCTCATCCTATTGAACCAAGAAATATTCTTAGAGATAGAGTCCATTGCAAATTAAAATACAATCCCGTTTTTCTCAAAATAGCCTATTTTAAAATGATCATAACTCTCAATCCAGACGTCGGATCAGTGCAAATGACCCACCGTTGGAAAGCTCTTTCAGAGTAGATATCCGTGGAGCCCAAGATTGCACAAATCGGAGCTAAAATGAGAAAGTTATGGGCCTGAGAAGTTGCATGTACATTTTTAGACGGGATTGCAATTGCATCTACACCATTGAAGTACAACTGTTGCACATTTCTTTGTGGAGCCCATAAGAAGATCAGATAAGAATGCTGAAAGCTTCCACTTCATCTTATCTCTAAATCTCTCTCATCTAAGGAGATAAACCCAATCAACATGCAGCTGATCTTATCTCTCAATCCCCCAAAAAGATGTCCAGATTCAATGAACCCAAGGAGCTAGAAAACTATAAAAGGAGGTCATGGGAGGCTCTTCCTCATTCCCAGCCAGATTTGGAAGTCCCAGATCTCTCTCTCTCTTCTCCACCTCTCCCTTCCATTAATTTCTATTTTTATTTTAAAGGTATTCTGGAGCCTTGTTCCAGAAACTAGGATCTAAAAGAGAGAATTCTGAGAGACCATTGTATAAGAAGAAGGAATCAATGAAGTTATTTTTGATGTTCTTTGCAATGGTGGGCTGAGTTTCTGATTAGAGCGAAAGATGAAGCTAAGTATTTTAATGTTCTAATTTATATTTATTATTTTACTCTTTTCTGATTGTCTCTTGTTAATGTGCTTTTAAAATATAATAATAGATCTGTCTTCATGCCAAAGGCAAACCTCTGATTTGTGTTCTTAATGAATAAATTTTGATCATTTATACTTACTTTGATAGATTATGCTTAGATCTATAGTTATCTTTGATAGTCTATGCTTAGTTTGATAGGTGATACTTAGGATGTTCATTCTTTTATGAGGTGAAGGAGGTCTTGGGTATTGATTTTGTTTTTCTTAATTAAAGTTGGTTTTTGCAATAGTCAAATCATCCGGATCAGAAACATTGACTTGTTTCTGATCTGAGTAATAATTGAGATAAAAGGGTAAATTAATAACATAAATTGGAATTTTAAATAATTTAGTGGATTCTGGCTGCTCTGATCTATTTCTTATCATTATTATTAATTTATTTAGTTTCTAATTTGCATATCACATTTTTTTTATTATTGCTTTTCTTTTGAAAAAAAATTCAGATTGTTAATTAAAAAGTTCAAAAGTGCTCTCTGTGGGATCGACCTGTATTTGCCACTGTCTCAACAAGACAACTGTGCACTTGCAGTTTTAAGTAGATTGATTAAATTCACATTAGACATCAACCAAATATCTCTCATTTGCGTTAAGTTTAGTTGTGCAGTGCTAGTCCCTATATCACCCCCTCGAAGTATTAAGATGGGACTTCATTGTAGGTTGGAAATCTATATAGGTTATGACTCTTATTCTATTATTCAATTTTTAGAACCAATGACTGGAGATGTTTTCATTGCTCATGTTGTTGATTATCAATTAGATGAGACAGAATTCCAGCCATTAAAGAGAGATAAGATAGTTCTTGAAAAATGTGTTGTTTCTAGAGAATAACCCGTTCATAAAGAATGGTGTGAGTTAATATAGAATACTCTCACTTTGTCTCATTTGGACCCACATCCTTCACAATGTAAAAGTGAAGTATATAGAATTATGCACTTATAAAAAATTATAAATAGATTACTTGATGCATTCAACGCTGCAGTAAAGATAACTAAGTTATATGTGCTAGCTATGAATGCACCTTCCAAGATTAATGTTCTTGTAGGACAAAGCTAGAAAATAGCAACAAAAGAATCTGCAATACTCCAGAAGCACGGCAAACATATAGATTCAAAGGATATAGCTCCGTAGAAAAGAAAACATGTATAATCATCACCATGTCCTGCCACAGAGCCATGCAATACTCTTGAAGAGACGAAAAACGCTCCTGAAGGGATTATTGTAAAATATGCTCTCTCTACTATAATGGAAAATCCTATGAGACTATGAAACCTTAAAAGAGGCATCTGTATTGGATAACAAAGAGATCTCTATATTTTATAATTATTTAAAAGAGAGATGGGATAAAAACGAAATTATCATTGATGACGTATTTGCATATGCGGTAGTTACACATATATCAAGTGAAAATGAGGATACCAATTGGAATATAGAACCACATATTATAAATGAATGTCGACAAAGGAAAGATTGGCTAAAATGGAAAAGTGCCATTAAAGCAGAGTTAGAGTTTCTTGATAGATGCGGTGTATTTGGACCTATTGTACAAACCTCAAAATGTGTCAATCATGTAGGTTACAAGTGGGTGTTTGTAAGAAAAATGAATGAAATGAATGAAAGTACTTAATACAAGGCAAGATTTGTGGCACAAAGTTTCTTGCACAAACCTGGAATTGATTATGAAGAAACATGCTCCCCCATCATGAATATAACAATATTCAGATATATGATAAGTTTAGCAGTATCTGAAAGTTTAAATATAAGACTCATGAATGTTGTAACCGCTTACTTGTATTGGGACTTAGACATAAAAATTTACATGAAAATTCTAAAAGGACTTACTTTACTTGATCCAAAGTTCAAGAGTACATACTCAATATATATAAGAAGATCATGGTATGACCTAAAGCAATCAAAAGAATGTTGTACAATCATCTTCGTAATTACTTGTTTAAGGAAGGGTATGAAAATAATTTCATTTGCCCTTGTATCTTCATAAATAAATCCTTAAAAGTATTTGCAATGGTGACAGTTTATGTTGATAATATAAATTTAATCGGGACTCTAAAAGAGCTAGAAAAATAGATAATTCTTTGAAAAGAGAGTTTAAGACGAAAGACTTTGGAAAAACATTATTCTGTCTCTGCTTGCAGATCTGAAAAAGTGCTAATGGAATATTATTCCATCAGTCTAAATATACCAAGAAAGTTTTAAAACGTTTTGATATGGACAAAATACATCCTCTAAGTACCTCCATAGTTGTCCGATCTTTAGATATAAACAAAGATTTATATCCCCCCATTGAAGACAATGAAAAGGTATTAGGTCCTGAGTACCATACCTGAATACTATTTGTGCTTTAATACATTTACCACAATGTATTAAATTGGATATTTCATTCTCAGTGAATCTTCTTGCCAGGTATTGTTCTGCGCCAACACAAAGGAACTAGACTGGTATCAAACATATCCTATGATATTTACGAAAGACAATTGATTTAGGACTTTTTTATTATAAAGATTCCAAGTTTGTAAGATATGCAGATTCAGGATATCTCTTTGATCCCCATATGGGTCGATGATAGATAGGTTATGTGTTTTTTTAGTGGTAATGCTACTATTTTTTAACGTTTTAGTAAACAGACTTTGGTAGCTACTTTTCCTAACCATGCTGAGATTTTAGCCCTTTATGAAGCCAGTAGGAAATGTAAGTGGCTAAAATCTTTGATTAAGCATATTTTTAGTTCTTGTTAATTGTATCTTAACACAGGTACTCCAAGCAGTATCTATAAAGACAATGAGGGATGTATTCAATAGATTATAGAATGGTACATTAAAGGTTACAAAATGAAGCACAATGCACCAAAGTTCTTCTTACATATAAACTTAGACAAACAATGAGATTGAAGTCAAGCAAGTTTGTTCAAGCGACAACTTGACTAATTTGTTTATCAAGTCATTACCAAAATCAACATTCCAAAAGCTTATATATGAGATCGGCATACGTAGAGTCTATCATCAAATAATGTAAAGGTTATAGTTGTCAGGGGGAGTAACTAATTAAAGATAGGAATCCTGAAGTATGCTATCTAGGACTTATGTGTGTTGTACTCTTTTTTCTTTTCTAGGATTTATCCCATTAGGTTTTTCCAGTTTAGGTTTTAACAAAGCAGCATTATGCACGTTTAATACCAATTCAATGATCATGTAGAACATTGCACTCTTTTTCTTTTGCTTTGGTTTTTTCCCATTAGGTTTTTCCCTTGTAAGGTTTTAATAAGGCAACTGTCATTGAAAGGTGGTCATGTAATGAGGCGTATTATAAGATGTATTATCATAGGTGGATGCCCACAATAAGACCCACATGAGATAAATTGAGCACTTAGAGTTAGAGTCCTGCCACATTGGGTTGCTTGGGAAGGAAGTAATCTTATTTTATAAATAAGATCCTCCTCCTCTCTTATTATGTACACATATCTCAATAAGAAGAAGATCTCTCTCTATTCATCTCTTTTTTATTCTCTTATTTCTTAACAAAATGGATGGGTTCAAGTTGACTCCATGATTTCATTCTTGCCATCCAATCTGCCAACCAATCAGAAATGAACCCATTAATTATAAGTTTGGGTAAACACTTTTTGAGTTTTCCACAACTCTATAGAAAGTCAATAAGGAATTTTTGAGGATTTGATTGCCTAACATGAGACAAGGTAGAGATGAGTAAACATAAATTTTTGTGTATTCTATGCAAATGGTTATCAAAATGCAAGAAATTGAAGTGTTGTGGCTCACTCTTTGCTTAGTAAAAACTTGATGTTGAGACCATTGTTGTGCACACACGGAAGCTTCAATATCAATTGTTGTGGCTCTGATGCCACCTGTTAGATTAGATCTAAGGCAACTAATGTCATGTCCCGAACCCGAAATTAGGGATTTATAGTGGATCCTGAGGAGCGGCACACGTAACCCGTGACAATTCGTGCCATATCAAGACACGTACGAATTGTCACAAGGGTGATTCTACAGGTACGTGTGAGGAAGATCCATAAACACGTATCAAACATTTTAAAATTTAAGCGAAAGCTTTGAGAGTTCACCTGTACATATCATAGACAGTAATAAAACATTCACCAATTCATTAATATAACTAAAATCTGTTAATTACCCATCCACATGCACATGGTACAAAGGTTCCATAAACTTAAACAAAATGCAAAATGACATGTTCTACTACAAGTCAAACCATGGTTACACACTAACAACCCTAAAAGATCCCTGTTACGCGCTGTGGAGGATGACTAATAAAAGACATCATCCTTGTTCTACTCATTTATATTCTAAGGTACTAGTGTGGTTCCCTCCAGGGGCACTTTGACTGCCATAACGGTACTGGGTTTTGTACCTATAACACGAAGGGTAACACTGTTAATACGACGGTCAAATAAATATAAAGGTACATAAGCCTATCATGATGTAACAATTGAAATTAAACGACATAATGATTAAATGGGATCAATAACAGGAGCTAGACATGTTGCGCATGTGAATAAGCATGAATCAAGAATCATAAATCAAAAGACAACATCACACTAATTGCCATCCACGTGGCTATCTTTTCTCTAGTTAGAGAGCGTAACGTACATTGGGAAGTCACTAGCAGTCAAGCCAAGCCTGTCTAGCTACCCTAAGAGCGTCGACCAACTTTTCATATAACTACTGCAGTAGGTGACATATCGAATACCCTCATTCGGTCTCGACAAACCTCCTATGGGTGCAAGCTAAGTGGTGCCCACTCATTGTATCAAGACTGATCAGAATTCATACTTATCATACATAGTGATCGACTCATACTTATACAGAAAAGTATATCAGTTTTGACGTTGTAACCAATCATAAAAATTAGGATTAAATAGAGTAACTGATAATTAACAATGCATACTTAAATGAACTATCAGAGCTCGAACCCTCACAACCTTGGTTATACC
This sequence comes from Sextonia rubra, assembly GCA_037013555.1. NCBI lineage: Eukaryota > Viridiplantae > Streptophyta > Magnoliopsida > Laurales > Lauraceae > Sextonia > Sextonia rubra. The sequence continues at coordinate 5,879,418 of JASUAD010000007.1, read as the reverse complement.
TATCTTGGCTCACGGGCTCAAGCTCAGTAGAAGCTCCATCTCCGATTTTGCCTCAAGGTTCACCAAGAGGAATGGGTACACGATTAAATCATATTGAGGGCAAGATTTACTTAACAATATAAATGCATTTAGATTGAGAGGTTATCAAGGAAATTTATTAGCCAACCTATGTTAAGACATTTTGTGTTTCCTTAGTCATTCAATACGGAGTAACATGTTACCAAAATCTTAGTATTATAATGTATAAGTGATGGACACTACTTCTTATGCCAACGCCCATGACGTGACATCAGGAAATAATCAGAAGCCAAGAGGGAATGAATGACAGCTCAACACTTTTCCTTCTTAGTGTATATTTACCGTTGAGCTAATTCGTTTGAGGTAAGGCACCACTTCTAAGGCCCTAAATGGTCTTTGACTATAGTTATAATCCTAAGGTAGGATTAGCTTAAAATACCTCGGCTTCACTAAGGATTAAAGGTGTAGCTCCTCCTTATGCCACACTATGGACTATGGAAGGCCTATGGTCAGTCATGAAACCAAATATTAAATAGAATATCCAAGACAGAACTTTAGGTTACCCGATCGATCGGGTATTGTGTTTAATCGGTCAGACACCTCCCAGAATAAGAATTCGACCGATTGGGCTTCAAGACCAACCGGTCGCCCTGAAGCACTTTGCTCTGGGTAGTATCAATTTCAAACTAATTTCTCCTTCTTGCTCATTCTACTTCCCCTGCATTCAAACAACAAAGGGACCCTCCATGCTACATTTTTGGGTCTCCCTACCATCTATTTTTATCATTCATTCAACAACCCAATCAATTAATACTTAGACCAATCTTACACAACCTTAATTAAAGATTAAAGAGCTATAAATTGGTACATACAAGGAGCTCATCAAGAATCAATAAATTAACCATGCAAGTAGATAATATCCACCCTTATACTTGCCTTAAGTGCAGTGCTTCACCTAAATCAAATTGCCCTTTGGTTAGATGGTGGACAAGGCTTCACTAGAGGTTGATCTAAAACATGCATTGAGAGAAATGAGAATGTAATGCATACATGCTAAAAGCTTGAGTCTCTTTGACCCTATTGAGCCCAAAAAATGAAATGGTGGTGGGATTTTCTTACTTCAAGGCTTCTACAAGCATAAGGAAGGAGATGAGGCCTTGAATTCCCAGAAGGAGAACAAGAAGAGTAAAGAGGTAGAAGATGAAGATCAAATCCTTGCATGCAAGGCTTCTAATGCTCAAAATGAAGTCAAGGTAAGGGAGAGAGCATAGGAGAAGAGAGGAAGCCGGTTGCTCCAGCATAAATGAGGGTAGGGGAAAAGAACGAAATGGGTTCTTGGTTTTTAAATGAAGGGTTTTCTGGAAATTGTAGACAGGCCCACTGGTTTCTGGATTTTCCAATTTGAGTTAATTGGGCTTAATTGGGCCGAGATGATTCCGAATTGAGTTGGGCCAAACATGAAAGATGACCCTCAAGGTGAGACACACTCAATGCAATTAATATGATGCTTTAATGATGCAAAACCATTAAATTTTAAAATAAAAAAAGGTCATTGACTACCTAAGTAAGGTTCAAACCCGACCCGACTACCTATCCATCACCCAAACTCAAAGGGATTTGAGTTGAATTAACCTAATTACATATTAATTAAAGTAAAAAAATTAATTATTATAAATTATGATTAACTCAGGTTTGGACCTTACATCCTACCCCTCTAAAAGGACAGCTGGTCCTCCGAATGCAACATACTTTAGGTAAAAGTCTTGGATACTTCTCCCGAGCTTGTTCCTTGACCTCCGAAGTAGCTTCTTCTGGCCCATGATGTTCCCAAAGAATCTTGACTCATTTAATCATCCAGGCACGCAACACTTAGTCCTTTGCGTCAATTACACGAAGAGGTCGCTCTTCATAGCTCGCATCCACTTCACTTGGATGTCATCCATCTCGAGAACATGCGAAGGATCTAAAAGATATTTTCTAAGCATCAATACATGGAATACATTGTGAACTCTAGCAAGTTGAGGTGGTAATTCCAATCGTTATGCCAAATCTCCAACTCTACTTTGAATCTTAAAAGGACCTACAAATTACAGAGCAAGTTTGCCTTTCTGTCCAAACCTAATAGTATCTTTCATTGGGGAGACTTTCAAGAAAACCTTATCTCCCACCTGAAACTCGAGAGCTTTACGGCGGTTATCAGCATAGCTCTTTTGACGAGACCTTGCAACCTTCAATCTATCTTGGACTTTCTACACTTTCTCTGTTGTATCTGTAACAAGAGAAGGTCCATGGAAAATTCTAACTCTAACTTTTTCCCAACACACCGGTGTATGACACTTACGTCCATACAAAGCTTCAAATGGAGCCATTCCGATGCTCGCGTGATGACTATTGTTATATGCAAATTCACATAAGAAAAGGTGTTCATCCCATTCTTTTCCAAAGTCTAACACGCTGGCTCGAAGCATATCCTCAAGAGTCTGTATTGTACACTCTGATTGCCCATCAATTTGAGGGTGGTACGCAGTGCTGAAGTTGAGTTGAGTGCCCATAGATTTCTGAAAAGATTGCCAGAAGGAAGAAACGAATCTGTTGTCCCTGTTTGAAACTATAGACACTGGCGTGCCATGCAATCGCGTAATTTCATCTGTGAAGATCTTGGCCATCTCATGAAATCTCATCCCTTTTCTAATAGGAATAAAATAGGTTCATTTCGTCAATCGATCAATAATCACCCATATAGCATCATGACGTTAGCTCGTCCGAGACAACCTAAGATAAAATCCATCAAAATGCTTTCCCATTTTCACTTGGGGTTATGTAGGGGATGGAGTAAACTGGGAGGCTTTTTATGTTCAGTATTCACACACTGGCAGGTGAGACATCTAGCCACAAAACCTGTAATATGTTTTTTCATGTTGTTCCACCAAAACCTGTAATTCAAATTTCAGTACATCTTAGTACTCCTAGGATGCATGGAATATCTGGTATGATGTGCTTTGGTCATGATTGCTTCCTTTAGATTTTGAACTTGTCACAACCCGAGCCTAGGGACCGGGGGTCAGAAGAAGTCTAACCAATGACACACGTACTCCCGTGCATGCACCCCTAGACCCCGTCCAGGCATACACACACAAGGGATCAATCACACGTGCAAACAACTGTACGCGGAAGCTGTACGTATCAAGGCATATAGCAACACACCAAGAAACATAGGAGATTACAAAACAACATTAAACTGATGACAGGAACAATTTACAAGAACGTATGACAATATAGCGGGCTTACAATAATCAAAAATCAAAATACAGATATCACTCAAGCCCACGATACAAGTACAGAAAAATCCCCTCAATAGACTCGGACTCAAATGAATGGGGGAAAACAAAATGATGCAAACCATACTCTGGAGGATGGATCAAGTCCACTCCTCTAGGCCGGAGGGGGCCTCGCGAGCCTCTCCTGGAGTCGGGTTGACCGACGCAGGATCGGAAGAGGGATCTGAGCCTGCAACACACAAAGACAACTAAATAAGTACAACGACTTAACAAAATATAAGCAACAAGAAGATAACACGAATTGTGTCTAATCATGAGTAATAGTCACAGTACAAGATCCATAGAAATCATGCTCGTATACTAAGCAATTATGCAAATGAATAAGCATGCTGTAAGAATCATAAACAGATAACAATCAAAGTGGCAACTACATTGGCCATTTTCTCCCTTACGAGAGCAGTCGGAATGAGAACACCAGCGACCGGGCCAGGGTACGCATGGGTCTCTAGTTCCCGGGGTCCGGAGTCCCAGGACAGAACACTCTGCAGAGGCAAACACATAAACTAAACCAAAGTTAACCCCGTCGGGCATACTAAGGCTGAGGCTCAGTAGTGCCGTACCAATCACAAGCAAATCGGATGATGCACCTCAATCAATCAATCATATCATATCACATACCACATACAGCTCTCACATATCACGCTGAATAAACAATAGGAAGTGCATCACACATACTGATACTGAATACTGATTACAATAAGCTGATACTGATACTGAAGGCACTGAATGCAATTAAGCCATAAAAGAGGCACTGACAAACTCAAGTACCAATAACAACTAAGCACTGATGCAAGTACTCCAATGGAGTAACGGTAAAACACAATACACAATACACAATAATAGAATGGTCCCGCCCGGGCTTCGCTCTGGGGTTGCTGCATTTCCCACAGAATCGAGAGGTCCAGCGCAGAACACATAAGAGGGCATAACCGTAATCAATATGCTGTACAATCAGAATACCTTTACGAGTCAAGGTCAATTACAAGCCAATCCTACACTAATTATCCAGTGTTTCTAACCGTGCATGTTGATGTAGTTTTAAGTTGTCCGATGCACCATTGTCTAGTGTTGCAGTGTCTGGAGTGTGCACCGAAGTCCCTTAAACCAACACCCATGGGGAGGTGCTAAACAACTGGATAACAGTCATGAATGATTCACAGCCCAGGAGATCATTCATGTCATGCAAATATTCCATTGGCAGGTTCAGGTTAGCTACATTCTAATATGAAAGTCATATACGGTCTTTTGCTTAAACCTAGTCCTTTTCATTCAATTCTCAGGGTCTCACGGTGTAGCCGTAGGTAACCTTACGGCTTAGCCGAGGCATCTTACGGCTTAGCCGTAATATACACTGCGGCTGAGCTGAGGTTCCCCAAATATCCATCCGGATTTACGGCTCAACCGTATTTTACTCTACGGCTCAGCCGTATCCTGGTCCACGGCTTAGCCGTAGGACAATGTACGGCTTAGATCAGGCTGGGCCGTAGAAGGATGGCAATTTGCCAACTCTCAGTTATTTTCAGATAACAGTCTGTACTGTTCTACGGTTAGGGTTACGGCTGGGTCTCGGCTTAGCCGTAAGCCATTTTACGGCTTAGCCGTAGCACATTTCACGGCGTAGCCGTGAGTGCACGGACTCATTTTTCTGGAATCATTACAGTCATTCAGAAACTGAACAAAACGACTGAATACAGCAAAATAACAGTGAAATGAGTGCAATAGGGCTGTCTAATACTAACAAACACAATGAAGAATCAAAACACAACAATCAAAACAATACCAATCGGTGTTTATACTACTTGGGCTTATACTTGCCTCACGGATGGAAATCACTTCGTTGCTTGGCTCAGTCCACTGGAAAACACACACACTTGCTCCTTTCTTCCTCCCTCGAGCAACCGAAATAGAGAAGGAGAAGGAGAGAAAGAGAGCTGACGAGAGAGAGAGTGAGCTGAGAGACAGAGACGATCGAGAGAGAAAAGAGAGTTGGTGGGATATTTATAACTTAAAATGAGTCCAAATTACGCTTAAGTCCAAACAGTTGACACAATTGTCAGTTTGAGTCAAATGACGGTCCAACGAGAGCAAACGAAATCATTTGGATCCAAGACAGTTACGAAAATCGACAAGCTCAACGAGATACACGCGCTGACGTCAAAATGACGCAAAACTGACAAGGTCAATCAAAAGCCAAAATTACGAAAAAGGGCTCGAACTACCTAGACCAAGTCAAACGCAACCCAAACAAGCTCTCCAAGACTCAAAACCAAATAAAAACAAAAGCCAAAACACTCTTAACGATAAAAGCGCACGTAATTACCCACTAATCCGGATCAACTCGGGTCGGAGTGTTACATCCTCCCCCACTTAGACATCATTCCGTCCTCGGAATGAACGCGTACCTGAGCAAAAAGGTAAGGATACTGACGCGCCATCTGATCTTCTAATTCCCACGTGGCTTCATCAGGTCCATGATGTTCCCAGAGCACCTTGACCCATCGAATAGTCCTCGTACGCAAGAGCTGTTCTCTGGTCCCAACAATACGAAGCGGACGCTCAACATATGTCGCATTCGGTTGCATCTGAATATCATCGTATCGAATCACATGCGTCGGATCTCGAACATACTTGCGAAGCATTGACACATGAAAAACGTCGTGTACTCCAGAAAACTCCACGGGTAGAATCAATCTGTACGCTAGATCGCCAATCCGGCTCTTGATCTTAAATGGACCCACATATCTTGGCGCTAACTTGCCCTTTTGACCGAATCGTATTGTACCTTGCATCTGTGAGACCTTCAAAAAGACCCAATCTCCAACCTGAAATGCCAACGTTCTTTTTCTCGTATCTGCATAACTCTTCTGTCTTGATCGGGCAATCTTCAAATTGTCAATGACCTTCTGAACTTTCTCTGTAGTCTCAGCAATGATTGTCGGTCCATGAAAACTCCTTGTTCCAACTTCTTCCCAGCAAACAGGACTTCTACACTTCCGCCCATACAAAGCTTCATAGGGTGCCATTCCAATACTCTCGTGGAAACTATTGTTATACGCAAACTCGCACAACGAGAGATGCAGATCCCATTCTTTCTCAAAATTCAGTACACTGGCCCGTAACATGTCCTCGAGCGTCTGAATAGTTCGTTCTGACTGTCCATCAGTCTGCGGGTGATACGCCGTACTGAAGCTCAACTTCGTTCCCATGGCTTCCTGAAATGCTCTCCAGAATGAAGAAACAAAGCGGCTATCTCGATCAGACACAATCGATACAGGCGTACCATGTAGTCTAACGATCTCATCAACGAACTTCTTCGCCATCTCGGAAAATGTCATGCCTTTCTTGAATGAAAGAAAATGGGCTGTCTTCGTCAATCTGTCCACGATCACCCAAATGGCACTGTTCTTCTTGCTCGTCAGGGGTAGACCCGAAACGAAGTCCATCGTAATGTGCTCCCATTTCCACTGGGGAATATGCAATGGATGTAAGGAACCTGGCGGTCTCTGATGGTCAGCTTTCACCTTTTGGCAAGTCAAACATCTAGCAACAAACCCAGCAATTTCTCTCTTCATATTATTCCACCAAATCTATCCTTGAGAGCTCGGTACATCTTCGTACTTCCAGGGTGCATAGAATAACGAGCATGGTGTGCTTCTGTCATCAAACTCTCCTTCAAAGCATCTACTGCTGGCACACATAGCCTGCTCCTGAAATACAACACATCACCCTCCAAGCGAAAGTCTGGTCGATCTGTAATGCTATCCCGAATTCGCTTCAACATCGCATCTTCAAACTGCTGGTCTTTAATACGCTGAATGATGTCAGGCTGAAAGCTCACTGTACTGGCAAGGGTCAACCAGTTCTCCACCGATTGCAATTCCACTGGCTGAGCATGCCTCACAAAATAAAGGCTATCTAAGGCCTGAAGAATCTCCGACTTCCTACTCAAGGCGTCTGCAACAACATTACCTTTCCCTGGATAATATTTGATGGGGAAATCAAAATCCTTGATCAACTCAAGCCACCTTCGTTGCCTCATATTCAACTCAGACTACGTGAAGAGATACTGTAGACTCTGATGATCTGAATGCACTTCAAATGTCACGCCATACAAATAATGTCTCCACATCTTCAGGGCAAAAACGATGGCTGCCAACTCTAAATCATGCGTGGCATAATTCTTCTCATGCTCCCGAAGTTGCCTCGAGCCATAGGCAATCACTTTGCCATGTTGCATCAAAACACATCCCAAACCGACTCGAGAAGCACCAGAGTAGATCATAAATCCTTCATGCCCATCCGGTAACGTCAAGACTGGAGCCGAAGTAAGCTTCTCCTTCAACATCTGGAAATGGTGCTCACACTCGTCCGTCCACAGAAAAGGAATATTCTTCCTGGTCAATCGAGTCAACGGGGCAGAAGTCTTGGCGAAATCTTGAATAAATCGACGATAATAACCAGCCAATCCGAGAAAACTCCGTATCTCCGTCACAGTCTTCGGGCTGGGCCAATTCGTCACTGCCTCAACTTTCATCTGATCCACTGCCAACCCATCTCGTGAAATGGTGTGACCAAGAAAAGCTACCTGCTCGAGCCAAAAATCACACTTCGACAATTTGGCATATAAGCGATGCTCTTTCAACAACTGCAAGGCTCGACGTAGATGTTCCTCATGCTCCTCTGGGGTCTTCGAATACACCAAAATATCATCAATAAAGACCACCACGAATCGATCCAGGAAAGGAGCAAAGATCCTGTTCATCAAAGCCATAAAGGCAGCAGGTGCATTGGTTAATCCAAATGGCATCACGAGAAACTCAAAATGTCCATACCGTGTCCTGAAAGCAGTCTTCGCAACATCTTCTTCCTTCACCCTGAGTTGATGATACCCCGATCTTAGATCAATCTTGGAAAAGTAAGCGGCACCTTGAAGTTGGTCAAACAACTCATCAATACGCGGCAATGGGTATTTGTTCTTGATTGTGACTTTGTTCAATCGCCGGTAATCTATACACATTCGTAAGGTACCGTCCTTCTTTTTCACAAACAGCACTGGCGCTCCCCACGGTGACACACTCAGCCGTACGAAACCCTTCTCTAAAAGATCTTGCAATTGTGTCTTCAATTCGAGCAACTCGGCAGGGGCCATACGATAAGGAGCTAAACTAATGGGTGCTGTACCGGGCACTAGATCGATCGCAAACTCTACATCTCGGACAGGGGGTAACTCGGGTACTTCCTCCGGAAATACATCCGGGAACTCACGCACGACAGGAATCTCACCCAACTGCTTCACCTTCTTCTTCTCCGAGACGAAAGCAAGAAAACCCGCACAACCTCTGCGTATCAAACGATCCGCCTTGCATGCGGAGATGACACGCCTCGGGCATCTCTCCTGATTGCCCTCGAAACGAAACCCCTTCTCAAAATCGAAGTAAATCGTCCTGTTGTAACAGTTAACACAGGCACGATACCGCGCTAGCCAGTCCATTCCAAGGATCACATCGAAATCCAACATGGACAACAAGATCAAATCAACTGGCAGCTGGCGACCTTCAATCACCACGTCGCACTGAGGGTAGTACACACTACACTCCACTCTCTTGCCCACAGGAGTGGACACCACTAATAAATAAGGTAGCGGCTGAGGGGGTTGCGGTAACTGTTCCGCAAAACGAGGTGCAACATACGAACGCGTAGATCCCGAATCAAATAGTGTGTGTGCTTCAGCTCGGGCAATGAGAACTTTACCTTCCACCAGTTTCGCATCTTCTACATGATCATGGGAAGCTGCGTACACACGAGCAGTCTGACGCTGTGGCTTCTGGTTCTGGCGAGACGGCTGGGGGCTATTCGAAGCTGCAGAACTCAAAGACTTGGATGACCCCATAGATCTAGACGACTGGAAGGTCCTGGCTTTAGGGCACTGAGCTATCTTTTGCCTCATCGATCCACAACTCAAACAGGCTCCGGACTTCTTCCAACACTTTTCCGTCGGATGTCCCAGTCCACAAAACTCGCATCTGCTCCCCGAGAAACTCGAAGTGCCTTGCTTCCCTTTCCATTTCTTCTGAATCTGTCCCTTGGACCCCACTGGTGCACTCCTCTTGAAGTCCATAGCTCTCTCTGCCAGGTGGTTGGCTTCCGCAGCGTGTGCTCTGTCGACCGCATCATCAAAAGTAGCTGGTCTCTGAAAAGCAGTCACAAAATTCGCATATCTCGGATGCAGACCAGAAATGAAACGATTCACCTTCTTCTCCTCGGTATTGATCATGTCCTCAGCAAAATGGGACAACTGGATAAAGCGGTGAATGTACTCCGAAACGGTCAGCTGCTGCTGCTGTAAGGCCAGAAACTCAACCTCCTTCACACGTCGAACATGAGCAGGGATGAACTTTCTTCGAAACTGTTTCTGGAATGTCTCCCACACCGTTTCACTGGGCATAGTCAGATAGGCTGCACTAACACTCTTCCACCATGTCCTTGCCCCCTCTCGGAACATTGAGGCCGTAAGCATAACTTTCTGCCGGTCATCACAGATAATGGTCGAGAAGAGATCTCCGGTATGCTCTAACCACTGATCAGCTTTCAATGCATCTTCATTTCCATAGAATTCTGTAGCTCCACGTTTCCTAAATTTATCATACAACGCATTCGGATCGCTCTCCTTAGGCTGGAAAACCACTTGCTGCTCTACAGGCCGCTGAACTGGCGCTTGACTCTGTCGGTCTACTAACGAAACGACCTGTGCCTGCAAAGAATGGATCGCCTGCAGCATAGTCAAGAAACGCTAGTCAAAATTCACAAGTGGCTGTGGAGCGACTGATCCACTCTCATTATCTCCCTGATTGTTGTTGTCGTGTGTTCCAGATCCCGATGCCATAGCCTGCAAAACACAAAAGTCAATCTGCTATCACACTAGGGGACACACACAGACTCACAAGACAAGGGGACCAAACACAACAGTCCAAGACTGGACTACGGAATCTCACCACGTCCTATATGCCTACATGCTTACAGACTAAGATAGAGACAATGCTCTGATACCATACAATACGTATGTCACAACCCAAGCACAGGGACCGGGGGTCAGAAGAAGTCTAACCAATGACACACGTACTCCCGTGCATGCACCCCTAGACCCCGTCCAGGCATACACACACAAGGGATCAATCACACGTGCAAACAACTGTACGCGGAAGCTGTACGTATCAAGGCATATAGCAACACACCAAGAAACATAGGAGATTACAAAACAACATTAAACTGATGACAAGAACAATTTACAAGAACGTATGACAATATAGAGGGCTTACAATAATCAAAAATCAAAATACAGATATCACTCAAGCCCACGATACAAGTACAGAAAAATCCCCTCAATAGACTCGGACTCAAATGAATGGGGGAAAACAAAATGATGCAAACCGTACTCTGGAGGATGGATCAAGTCCACTCCTCTAGGCCGGAGGGGGCCTCGCGAGCCTCTCCTGGAGTCGGGTCGACCGACGCAGGATCGGAAGAGGGATCTGAGCCTGCAACACACAAAGACAACTAAATAAGTACAATGACTTAACAAAATATAAGCAACAAGAAGATAACACGAATTGTGTCTAATCATGAGTAATAGTCACAGTACAAGATCCATAGAAATCATGCTCGTATACTAAGCAATTATGCAAATGAATAAGCATGTTGTAAGAATCATAAACAGATAACAATCAAAGTGGCAACTACATTGGCCATTTTCTCCCTTACGAGAGCAGTCGGAATGAGAACACCAGCGACCGGGCCAGGGTACGCATGGGTCTCTAGTTCCCGGGGTCCGGAGTCCCAGGACAGAACACTCTGCAGAGGCAAACACATAAACTAAACCAAAGTTAACCCCGTCGGGCATCCTAAGGCTGAGGCTCAGTAGTGCCGTACCAATCACAATCAAATCGGATGATGCACCTCAATCAATCAATCATATCATATCACATACCACATACAGCTCTCACATATCACGCTGAACAAATAATAGGAAGTGCATCACACATACTGATACTGAATACTGATTACAATAAGCTGATACTGATACTGAAGGCACTGAATGCAATTAAGCCATAAAAGAGGCACTGACAAACTCAAGTACCAATAACAACTAAGCACTGATGCAAGTACTCCAATGGAGTAACGGTAAAACACAATACACAATACACAATAATAGAATGGTCCCGCCCGGGCTTCGCTCTGGGGTTGCTGCATTTCCCACAGAATCGAGAGGTCCAGCGCAGAACACATAAGAGGGCATAACCGTAATCAATATGCTGTACAATCAGAATACCTTTACGAGTCAAGGTCAATTACAAGCCAATCCTACACTAATTATCCAGTGTTTCTAACCGTGCATGTTGATGTAGTTTTAAGTTGTCCGATGCACCATTGTCTAGTGTTGCAGTGTCTGGAGTGTGCACCGAAGTCCCTTAAACCAACACCCATGGGGAGGTGCTAAACAACTGGATAACAGTCATGAATGATTCACAGCCCAGGAGATCATTCATGTCATGCAAATATTCCATTGGCAGGTTCAGGTTAGCTACATTCTAATATGAAAGTCATATACGGTCTTTTGCTTAAACCTAGTCCTTTTCATTCAATTCTCAGGGTCTCACGGTGTAGCCGTAGGTAACCTTACGGCTTAGCCGAGGCATCTTACGGCTTAGCCGTAATATACACTGCGGCTGAGCTGAGGTTCCCCAAATATCCATCCGGATTTACGGCTCAACCGTATTTTACTCTACGGCTCAGCCGTATCCTGGTCCACGGCTTAGCCGTAGGACAATGTACGGCTTAGATCAGGCTGGGCCGTAGAAGGATGGCAATTTGCCAACTCTCAGTTATTTTTAGATAACAGTCTGTACTGTTCTACGGTTAGGGTTACGGCTGGGTCTCGGCTTAGCCGTAAGCCATTTTACGGCTTAGCCGTAGCACATTTCACGGCGTAGCCGTGAGTGCACGGACTCATTTTTCTGGAATCATTACAGTCATTCAGAAACTGAACAAAACGACTGAATACAGCAAAATAACAGTGAAATGAGTGCAATAGGGCTGTCTAATACTAACAAACACAATGAAGAATCAAAACACAACAATCAAAACAATACCAATCGGTGTTTATACTACTTGGGCTTATACTTGCCTCACGGATGGAAATCACTTCGTTGCTTGGCTCAGTCCACTGGAAAACACACACACTTGCTCCTTTCTTCCTCCCTCGAGCAACCGAAATAGAGAAGGAGAAGGAGAGAAAGAGAGCTGACGAGAGAGAGAGTGAGCTGAGAGACAGAGACGATCGAGAGAGAAAAGAGAGTTGGTGGGATATTTATAACTTAAAATGAGTCCAAATTACGCTTAAGTCCAAACAGTTGACACAATTGTCAGTTTGAGTCAAATGACGGTCCAACGAGAGCAAACGAAATCATTTGGATCCAAGACAGTTACGAAAATCGACAAGCTCAACGAGATACACGCGCTGACGTCAAAATGACGCAAAACTGACAAGGTCAATCAAAAGCCAAAATTACGAAAAAGGGCTCGAACTACCTAGACCAAGTCAAACGCAACCCAAACAAGCTCTCCAAGACTCAAAACCAAATAAAAACAAAAGCCAAAACACTCTTAACGATAAAAGCGCACGTAATTACCCACTAATCCGGATCAACTCGGGTCGGAGTGTTACAGAACTGCTGGGACACATAGTCTATCCTTGAAATATAACAAACCATCAACCATCCTTAAGTCTGGTCTCAGTGATATATGATCTCAAATCTTGACGAATTCTGGGTCCTCAAACTGTCTCTCCTTAATTTGTTGTATCAAGGTTGGTTCGAAGACAGACATAGCTACTAGCATGACCTTATCATCCACGAACTCGACTTCCACATCCAAATCTCAAAAATTTTCTACTAAAGACCACTCACCACACATAGCTGCCATCTTAATATTCGATTTCCTACTCAGAGCATCAGCCACTGCATTTCCTTTTCCTGGAAAGTACTTGATTGGAAAATGATAGTCCTTTATAAACTCAAGCCATTTACACTATCTCATATTGAGATCATGTTGAGAGAATAAGTACTGAAGACTGCGATGATCACTATAGACTTCAAATCTCTCTGCATACAAGTAGTGTCTCCACAACTTCAAAGCAAAGACGACAACGGCTAATTCTAGATCATGTGTGGCATAGTTCTTCTCATGTTCCTTTAACTGCCGGGATCCGTATGCTATAACCTTTCCATTTTACATTAACACACATCCCAATCCAATTCTTGAGGCATCCGTATATATGACAAATCCACCACTACCTTCTAGTAAGGACAGGATTGAGGCTGAGATCAACTTCTCCTTAAGTAATTGGAAACTCGACTCACATTCATCCGACCAAACAAATGGCTCATTCTTCTTAGTCAATTTAGTCAATGGTGCCACTATCCTGGAAAAATCTTTAGCAAATATTTGATAATAACCTGCAAGACCGACAAAACTTCCAACTTCAGCAACTGTTTTAGGATTTTGCCAACTGGTTATCTCCTCAATCTTGGCCGGGTCTACTGTAAGTCCATCTTTTGAAATTGTGTCCTAAGAAAGCAATTTGTTTCAACTAGAAATCGCACATATCTAGTTTGGCGTATAGTCAATGATCTTTCAATAATTGGAGTGAAGTCCTCAAATGCTCAACATGTTCGTCTCTGGTCTTGGAATACACCAATACATCATTGATGAAAATCACCATAAATCGGTCAAGATAAGGTGAAAAGATTTTATTCATCAAGGCCATGAATACGCTAGGGCATTGGTTAACCCAAATGGCATGACTAAGAATTCGTAATGCCCATATCTAGTTCTAAAGGCTGTTTTGGGTGTATCTTGGTCTCTAACTCGCAACTGATGATATCCAAACCTTAAGTCAATCTTGAAGAAATATGTCGCACCATGTAATTGATCAAACAACTCATCTATTCGAGGCAATGGGTATTTGTTCTTGATTGTCATCTGATTCAACTGCCTGTAATCAATACACATTCTAAGGGTGCCATCTTTCTTTTTCACAAATAAAACTGGGGCTCCCCATGGCGATGTGCTAGGAAGAATGAATCCTTTGTCTAGTAGATCTTGCAGCTGTATCTTCAGCTCATGTAATTCTGCGAATGCCATCCTATAAGGTGCTCTAGAGATTGGGACTATACCAAGTACAAGTTCTATAGTAAAATCTACTTCCTTAATTGGAGGAAGAATGGGAACTTCATCTGGAAATACATCCGAAAACTCACAAACTACCGAAATCTCTTCTAATTTCTTAGGCAGCTTCTTCTTAACGATAAAGGCAATATACCCTTCGCAACCACTATAAATTAGTTTTTCTACTCAAAGTGCAAAAATTATCCTAATATTCGAACTCCTTTTCTCACCTTGGAAGACAGTACTTGGACTGGCTTCATCAACCTTCACAGGTGATGGCCTTACGGAAATAGTCCAAACAAGCCATGAATTTCGTCAACCGATCCATACCTAGGATCACATCAAAATCATGCATTGGTAACACGATGAGCTCTGCTGGAAATTGCATCTCACCAATCAGGACCTTACAACGTGGTAGTAAACCTCACAAATCACCTTTTTACCTACCGGGGTGATACCATTCAAGATATACGGTAACTACATTGGCTGCTCCCATATCCTACTAGAGATTAGGTGAAATGAAAGAATACGAAGATCCAGAATCAAACAACACCTTAGCCTCTACATCACAGATAGAAACCTTACCTACGACTGTGTGTTCTGCCACTTCCACTTCATCTGAAGTTATTGCATATGCGCAGCTTTGTCTTTGAGGTCGATTTTGTTGTCCTTGCCTCTGCTGACCCTGTCTTGGTTGGCCCTGTCCCTGTCATGTCTGTCCTTGGCCTTGCTTTGCCTGTTGTTACTGACGTGGAGGAACAAGTGGTGCTGTCTTAGAAGGCTGCAAGTATTGCTGTTGTTGCGGGGCTTGAATGGTACCCTTCTTCTTTGGGCATTCTGACAAACGGTGGTCATCGAGCCACAACTAAAGCATGGTCCTGTAACTCTCCAGCACTTGTTTGTCTCATGATTCTTCCTACACATGCCACAAACCAACCTTGATGTCCCACTGGCAACTCCTTTCTGCTTCTTAAAAGACTGTTGGTTCCCTCCAGAAGGTGGGGCACTCTTTCTAGATTCACTCAAGAATAGGCTCTTCTCAATTTCTTCAACGGCGTAGGCTCTCTCCATAGCATCGTCATACTCCACTGGATGCTGGAAAGCCGTAGCATGTCCCTTGATAGCTAACCTTAAACCTTCGAGAAACCTTTCAACTTTTTTTCCCTCAGTATCAATCAAATCTTTAGCAAACCAAAAGAGCTGACTAAAGATGTGCACATACTCTGCTATTATCATGGTACCTTTTTCTTTTTCAGAACTTCTCATATAGGGAGTTAGGATCTGTGCTTGATTCTATCTTTCCAACAAGGCTACTAGTTGCATCTGCATTGCTGCTTGATTAGCATTACTTACCGCCAACTGATGCATCAACATCATGAAGTGTTCTTCTGTACCATATGTAGGATGAGGAGGTAGAGGCAGTGGAGGATCTACGTCCTCTATCATAACGTCATCACATTCATCATCTCCAATATTGTTACCAGATCCTATCCAAAAGCCATTGTTTGCAACTATAATAGTGGTTAGTCTCAATAACACGTTAACACTTAAGGTAAATTATAATTCCTTATACAAAATCTATTCCCCAATCGAATCTATCGTATCCTTACCATGTTTCCCTAGGGTTGGTAAGTCTTTTAATTGACTTATTAATGCTTTGATACCATACTTACGTATGTCATATCCCAAACCCAAAAATTGGGGATTTATAGTGGATCCTGAGGCGCATCACACGTAACCCATAACAATTCGTGCTATATAAAGATACGTACGAACTGTCACAAGGGTTATTCCACAGGTACGTATGAGGAAGATCCACAAACACATATCAAACATTTTTATTCTCTTATTTCTTAACAAAATGGGTGGGTTTAAGTTGACTCCATGACTTCATTCTTGCCATCCAATCTACCAACTAATCAGAAATGAACCCATTAATTATAGGTTTGGGTGAACACTTTGTGAGTTTTCCAAACTCTATAGAAAATTAGCAAGGAATTTATGAGGATTTGATTGCCTAACGTGAGACAAGGTAGAGATGAGTAAACATAAATTTTTGTGTATTTTATGCAAATGGTTATCAAAATGCAAGAAATTGAAGTGTTGTGGCTCACTCTTTGCTTATTAAAAACTTAATGTTGAGACCATTGTTGTGCACACACGGAAGCTTTGATATCAATTGTTGTGGCTCTGATGCCACCTTTTAAATTGGATCTGGGGCAAAGAATCAACATCAATATCTACCACAAACATAGGAAGGAAGACAACCATGCAACTATGACACAAATTTCCTTGGTTCACCTTAAAGGCTACCTTTATGGGCTTTGAGCATCTGCTTGATTTCGCTATGAGGAAATTGAGCAATTCATTACAAGGATTGTCACTCCTTTAACACCTAGCCTACTCACTTTTTATAGGTCTCAATTTTGCTCTCACAGCCCCATGCCAAATATGGTGGGTCATATTCCGAACACCATAGTGAAGAGAGCTATCACCTCTCTCACACTTACAAGGCTATATGCTATTGGCCACCACACAAAAGACAGCTCTCACCTCTCCTAAGCAGAGTCTAGGATTAGATTACATGAATATATAATCTTTATTTTTTTTTTCTTGCCCCTAAAAGAGCCTCGATACAATGACTAACATACCAATAACTCTAAACCTATTCATTGGCCATTCTGACTAGACCAGAGTACAAGACATAATCCCAACAACCATGTTCGTCTAGGTGACCCTGCTACTTAACAATGGTCAACAAAAATGGAGTGAGCTTCTCACCACTATCCACATTGGATTCATCTCCATTGAACCTTTTATTCCCCAGTATTGCACCATATTAGTAACTAAGATACTTGTTTAAATGAGGTGGTCCCACATGACCACACATGGGTTGCACTTGTTTCACATGATTAGCAGTATAAGGTTTTTCAATTTTTATTTTGGGAAACTATGAATTCAAAGTCTAGTCAATGGTCAACTTGAAGTAAAGTTTCTCAAAAAAGGTAAAATATATGACAAATAAAGTAACCTTGATGGATTAGGAAACCTTAAGGCTATATTATAAATATGATTAACATTCTAGTTTGCTATCTCAAATCAGCAAACGGTGACCCAGTATCCTTGGTTTAAAAGAGAGGTGCTTAACATCTCACATACTCAAGTTCAAGCATGGATATAGGTATGCCCAACCTCTTCTCTATTTTTTAGTTCTTAGTAACCATCAACTCCCTAGATTTAATTGACAGTAAATCAAGATGATAGTAAAACTAAGAGCTTATTTTTTTTACTAGAATTCTAAAAATTTATTTTTGTAGAAATTTCAAGTTATCTAAAAGTTGCCCCTTGAGGTGGAATCCCAAAGTCCTCTTTATTGAGCATTTGACATTCCAACCAAACGTATAAAGAATGGAAATTTGGAAACTCCAAAAGGTTATTTGAGATGTTTTAGGTGGATGAAATTTCAAATTTGGTGAAAGAATCATGGAGATTCAAAGAAGACAAGATGTCACATCCCCTATATCAAACCTCAAGATGGCAAATTCTCGTAAAAAATTATGGAAAAGAAACAACCCTAACATTGTATTCTTGAAAGATTGACGAACGTCAGTTTTTCTTGGGGTTTGACTTCTATGTATGTCTTCAATTACAAAAGATACTGCAACTCATTAGCAGGTTGCTAATCCAAATTACCATATTAAAGGGCCCCCATATGAATGGTTTAGAAACAAATATATCCTGATGTGGATCGCCATCACAACTGTTGTCACTCTCGACGTATTTGAGGGTTGGTAGTAGGGTCGTGTTTAGATGTTTGGAATTTTTGCTTTTTGAGCATAGAACTAAAACAAATGAAATAGGGGAATAAATGGGGAGAGATGAGGGGACAAGAAATGCATGTTACATGCAAGTGGAAATTGAGAAACCACTTTCTTTTTATTACATTAAAATAATGTTTATTTCTGTAGAAATGAAAGTTGCCAAACAAAACTTGTAAGTTCTATTTCTCTACCTGTCGTAACACAACTTATAAGTTCTATTTCTCAACCTGTCCTAAATGTAAAATTTATTAAAAATATATATTTAGAAAAAAGATAGATTAAATATTACAATTAGTTCATAAGGTAATATTGTTGAGTCTTGCAAATTTTTATCGTACTAATCTGCATTTGACTTTTTTTTGGGTTAAAAAAAAAACAAAAACAAGTACAAGTGTTTCACTGTAGCCAAGTGTTTTAGTCATAACCAGTTGGACCACAATAGTAGACCCCACTACCTCTTCGAGCCCAATTCAGCTACTTTATTTGAAACGTGGACTAGACAAGAGTGGTTTGCAAGGACTGCGATGATTATTATATGCGGAAACTTTAAAAATATGACCCATCAGTCAACTGGGAATGCTATGGTTCAGTCAAACATTGTCAATCATGACATTAGTATGATATCATAATTATGGTAAATATATATATACTAAGAATAAGACAAACCCTAAACATAGAAATTGAATGTGTATGATATCATGATCGTATGAGCTGAAAAGATGGATTATTAAGGAGGTGAGGGATGAATGAGATAGGTTGTGATATAGATGATTTGACCTAGATTTTCCTAAAATTGAATTATTAGAGTGACCAGTGGGTTTTTATTTCCCCCATCTTCTCTTGATTTAATTTCTACGGAGGACATCTTTCTTTTCATTAGAATCCACATGAATTGGATAAATAGGAATAGAAAATGTTCATGACATATGTGGTTAAAAATGTGTGGACCACAACAGAAGTGTGAAGCATCTCATTTGGTCCTTTTTAACAACATTTATATACAGCGGATGGTCGAATAAGGACCACTTCATGCCTTCGATTAGAAAGTTAAGTTTCATTTGACAACCATAATCATTTTACAAGGAACCCACTTAAGACAAGGCAATCACTGAACGAGTCTCAGGCTTAAAAGACTTGACAATTTGGATAGGCTCGGCACCACTAATTGGGAACTAAGGCCCGAGTAACTAGGCCAGAACTTGAATGATATGGTTCCGAGGGCTCTTTCTTCAACAGTTACGATGTAGAATAAGTCAAAATTTAGACTACATGGGATCAACATTTGATGATTTCTATCCAACCTACCACCGAGCATTTGTGGCTTTAGTGGATCCCACAAGGCCGTAGGTGTAGCATGTTCTCAGAGGCGCATACTACTGAGGAGACAATGGGTATGCAAGTATCCTTTCTAGTCTTCTATCCCAGAAAGGGCCATGGAAGAACCAGTTTTCTGACGAGGGAGAGATTTGGATCCAAATCCAAATCAATATCAGAGATCTGAAACTTCTTAAAACCAGATATTTATGGGTTCCACCCTTGTTTATTTTTTTTTAAATTTGGAATTAAAAGCATCCATATATTTGAAAAGACATTTTTAAAGTCATCAAGAGACATGTAGTTTCTGTGGGTGGTAGGATCAATTCTTTTGAAGGCTAATTGCATAGTTTTGGGTTCATCCTTTTTTTCTAAATATCATTTTAATTATTGGTTTGGATTTGTGGTTTTCTTTTTTAACCCATTAACAAATGAATTTAGTTCAGGTTGAAACTATAATTGCTATTCAACCCACGAATCCATCCCAGCCCAATTCATTACACTATGACTTCCATTCTTGAGTTGATGTTTTTGGGTCTTTGGTTGAATTTAGGGTGACATTTTCAACTTGATTCAAGGTAAACTTATACATAAACTCCATAGTTCTCAACCCGATCAACGCCCATGGTAAGCCCTAAATATCCCCTAAAATACTGGAGATAACTTAACGCATTAGTATTTATGTCCATTGAAACACCACACCGTGCACTACTACCAGGCGTTTCAGGTGCATCCTAATTCTCTTTTAATAAAACTATACAAATCTCATTAGGCCTTTTTTTCTCTTTCAATTAATTCCCATCTCTATTAACTCAGGTCCCAAATAACTTTAATGAATCATTATGGTATCTTCTGCACCACCATTTGCAACCTCTATATCACCAAAAGCACCATATAAAGCTAGGCACGTATGAAATACTCTCCATTTGTGAAATGCCTGGTTTATGTCCAGACCAAAATGAAATCCTATGAAGGTAACTTTCTTTTCTTTGTACTCTTTATATATAGTTAGTTGTTTAGAAAGACAAGTTGTACTTCTTCTAAGAAACCCATTAATAACCCGTACTTGTTTCATCTCCTAAATATTCTAATAGATTCTATATTCTAATATTTTCTATAAATTTACTAGAATCTTTTTCCTGATTTATATGGTTGTGTATTATTTGGTGCGACTGATTCATTGATTGATGAATCGTTTTTTCCCCCTTCACTTTTGGTTCATAAAAATGAGTTTTGGTGAACTTTGCTTTGATCTTAGAGTCAAAAAATGGTATTTGGTGACTCTCCCCAGCGCCCCCCCCCAACCCCCCCCCCCCCCCCCCACAACACCCACTTCTTTAGAGTAGATTTATATGAGTTTCTAATAAAGTTGGCTTTCTTGGATGTTTTTTGCTGTTTATATTGGTTTTGATTGTATCGTTTTTGAAGGTTTAGAAAACGAAATTACTAAAATCACTATTTTTAATCACTCTCCAATAAGACAGTACTAGATAAAGTTCGCTCTTATATTAGTGTTGAAAAAAGCTATTGTTCTTTTGAATTTAAACATGGTAGTAGATTATTTGATGAGTTTCCTATTATTTATCTTCATTTAGAGTTGATAAAAAAATATTAAGAGAACTTCTCTTTCTCATACTTTATTTTAGGGTTAATTTATATGGGTTCCATTTTTTGTTTTGTTGGGTTTTTGAATCAAGTTGGCTTGGTTGTTATTTCATAAATTGCATTTTATTTATTTTTTAAGTTAATGTTAATTGCTTGAATTGGTTTGTTTCAAAATTGCTTGAGTTTTTTCTTGTTTTAATTTTCTTTTTTTCACTCGAAATGTTCAAATTAGCATGTTTAACTTCTTCGTTGTGAAAATGGAGGGCCAACTTATTTTATCGGCATTCAATTTTTAGAAATTCAACACAACAATTTTCTGGAGGATGTTTTATATTTAAGATAAGGATCCTCTTCTTTATTTGTTATAGCTTGCAAGATTTACATTTACCTTTTCAAATGGTGGAACACGTGGCCTCTATGGTCTGTAAGAACAATGTAATCGGTACCAGCAAATTTTATCTTAGGAAAACTAATTCTAGCAAAAATACATATTTCATAACATATATAGGATAGCTGACGACATTGAATGAACTGAATTTTCTTTTGTAACAGCTAGAGCCCAAGAACTTCTTGTTTGCCCTACAGACTTTAAAATACATCTTATTTTAAAAAGAAAAGTAATTTTCTGTTGTGAAAGTTATACAGGATTTGAATTAAACCACATGATTTTATTATTTTGAGACAAATGCACTAAATACTTACAAATTATTATAGATAACAGCAATATTTTTAAAAATATTGCATATTTAACTGAATTTATATTTTTTTCTAATGATATTCCAAAACTTTTAAAGCACTATAAAATTCTAAATATTACAAGAAAGTCAAATAAAATTTTGATTGATCATAAAAAAAATTGTTGTTGATGTATAATAATTCAAAGTTATTTTGATGTTCAATAATTCACAGTTATGTATTATTATAGTTATTCAGAAATTAATTTATTTTCCGCAACATATTTCAAAAATTTTCCATGAAATTATAATTTTAACAACATGCCTAACACTTTTTTAGCACCCCCACACGTTGTTTCATGAGGTTACCCAGTCAAATCTTGACCAAAGGACTGATTATAGTTTGTCTATTGCATGACCATGCGGTCACTTCTACTTTAACCTCCTCTTTAACTATTTATGACTCACTAAAAGGAAGCTTAACAGCCACAGTTATCATGCATTCCTGACCATTCGATCACCCCAAAATCTACGGTCATAATCCATTTGAAATAAATGTTGATTTCTATTTATAAACCCCCCTTGATCACACCACCTTCACACCTCTCTCTCCTCTAATGGAAACTGCTCTTGGGTCTTCATTGATTTCAGAAAACTTAAACCCAGTACATGGGGATGTGTTGTCTCAAGGAGCTTGTTCTTCGAAGTGGTTCCAGGAAAACTATAACTTGAATCAATTTTTGGGTGCAGGGTTGTTTCCTGATTGGAAAATCGGCGCGTCACCTTTGAGCTTTGATCCCTTGGAAGCGTTGGCAAATGGTTGCATGTCGGTTTTCAGCAAAGGAGTCTCCACGAACTCTGTGGAAGAGGAGAGGAAGGGGATCTTGTTCAAAAGTAAGAATGCTATGAATTATCCTGTGAGAGCTATTGCCAGCAATAGGATGGAGCAAGAATATGGCCATGTATTGAGTATCCATGGCACAGAGCCTATGAACTTCATTTTTCCTGATGAAATGCCATTTGTAAGTGGTGCTAATGGTGTTTGTGGCGAGGTTGGTGGGAGAAAAAAAAGCATGCCAAGAAGGACTGCAAAAGTTCAAAAGAAACCCAACCAAACCAAAGGGCAATGGACAATGGAAGAAGATAGGTATGTGGATATTAATTATGTAATCAATCTTTTTTATTTATTTTTTTCTTTTTCTTTTTGTCTTTTTTTTTTCGTTATCTACGCTTCTTTTTTTTTTTTTTTTGTTATTTTTTAGTGAGATATTAATTTCATTGCATTGGTTTTATTGGCAAATTATATGGAAATCCTTTTTTATCTGTTGATCTGATGTTAAGTCTTATTTTTTAGTTTCAGTTTTTTTTCTTTCATGTTAATGTTTAAGCATCTTCGATGTTTTGTTTTCCTTTTCTATTTTTAATTTAATTTTTATGGATACATGTAGATCGTTGGTGCTTTTGGTAAAAGAGTTTGGGCTGAGAAAATGGTCTCATATAGCTCAAATGTTGAGTGGGAGAATAGGGAAGCAATGTCGCGAACGATGGCACAACCATCTCAAACCAAACATTAAGGTTTTTTTCTATTTCTTCATCATCCTGATCATCATCTTAGTCATCATTATTATGATTATTATTGTCGTCATCATCATCATTCTCATCATCTTCTTCTTTTTAGAAAAGAATCAGGATTTTCTTTCATAAAATCAGAGAGGGCCCCACCTACATTAAGACGCCTATAAGGTCAAAGAAGGCAATAGGTGGGTCCCACTGATATGGTTCTCTAATTACATTTTTTTTCAAGAATAATTAACAAAATAAACATCTTCTCATGCAATAAGGTTTTCTGCAAATGAGCATGTGGATGTGCATTGAAGTTCACACCACAACTTTCTGGCAAAGGTTAGCTTATCTCTTATAATTCTCAATTTGACTCATAATCAATTGCCTTTTATGGTAAAGTATGAGTACAAAATGTGCCTAGAGTTTAGCTACAATTGGTCTGGCTAGCCTATCAAGTAGCGCTATCGAAGAGAGGGGTTTGGCAGGCAATTTTCCAAGCCCCACCATCTAGCATATGCTAGTAAAGTTTGGGCCAGAAGGGCAAATGCCCTTGGTGGGCCAATACTACCTAACCCTTTAAAAGGCCCTCATAGGCCAGGGCAAAAGAAAAATAAAAAAATTGTAAAAAAAAGTAAAAAAGGATGGGATTTAAAAAAAGATGGGATTTTGGATTCAATTTTGACGAAATTCCTTCTAATTTTAACTTTTTATTGGGCATTTATATAAGCTAAAAATGTATATAGGTCAAGAGATTTGAATTTATGGCCTATTACTTTTTATAAATAACTAACCTAACCGCTATAACACTCAATACTTATGTGTATTTATTTATCCAAAAATTTCAAAAACTAATTAATGGAGCATGGACACAGCCACATGGGTCATGCTAATGCTTACCACAGATTCTAAATTGAACTCCAATTTCATAGTTAATTGAAAAATTGTAGCTCAATTTTAATGTTAATTTTGAATCAAATTTAACTTGACGGAGAGATTTGAGGGATTTTAAGGAAATTTTTAATTTTAGCCATCTAAATAAAGAGGCCAATCTAAAAGGAGTCTCCTTTTAAATAGTTCAATCCTCCATGATTTCTAATCAATTAATTTATATTTAGATTTTCTTATCCAAAGGTATTCTTGGATCAAGCCATCCAAGGAAGGCAGTTATTAAATGCATGACATTTTATTGAAGCACAAGCATCCAAACCATTTGAAATAAGGGCAAGTATGTATAAAAAGAGGCCTTTGTAATAATGTTACTTAGGCAAGGCTTGGGCTTAATATGCTTCAGGCGGGTTAAGCTCATTCTAGCTAGTTGTAGCTAAATTCAAGCTTTGGATCGGGCTTGGTCCATAAGCTCAGAAGTCGAGTCGGGCATAGACAATCTTTAGCCCGACCTAGCCTAGCCCATGAACACCCCTATTATCTAATATCGTGGGTAAGCACATCCTATCTGAGACTATATTAAAGAGTCTATCATTTGAACCCTTCATCCCTTATTTTCTGCAATTTTATTATGGTTTTCAATTTTAGATGAGGTTTAAATGAATCTACAATATTTAATCTCCCTTCAGTTATATAATTCAAATTAGTAAGAGTGAGTGAAACACGAGGATTTTCACAACTATATTTTTAATGATTTTTGCTATACAATCATGTCATCTCTTCCCTTTCTTAAATTTTTTCTTTTTTTCGTCTTGTTTAGTGTTTTAAGTTTTTATCTTAGTTTTATTTTGTTATTTTTTCACTTTTGATGGGTTATTTAACTTTCCATGGCGATAGATTTTCATGGATTTATGTTTTTTTTATTTTTAGCATCAATTTTTGGTGTTTAGGCATTGGATTTTGGGTTCATTTGTTTCTTCTAAGTTTTTTTCATTATTGGATTGTCTATGAATCTTTGTTTTCATGTTGTATTTTTGTGGTATTTTATTAGATTTTATTTTTTTATTATGAGTTTATATTTCTATTCTTAAAAGAATGTTTAAAGTAAAATACTCAACTCATTTCAAACAAGTTAAAGTCGTTTCATTTTGGAATTTACCAATTATTATTATTATTATTTTTAATTTTACCACCTTAATATAATTTATACTAAATATTATTGAATATATTTATTATTTTAATATTGTTACTTATATATTGCCCTAGGCATGTTTTGCTAGTATATATTATACACATACCAAATTGACTAGATCATGCATAATTATTCCTATAATTATTCCATAGGAATATACTCTTTTATTTTTGCTAATTAGATATCCGACAAGTCTTTGACTCAATACAACTAATCCCCATCCTGCTAAACCCCATAAAAATGCACACTGGGCAAATCCAAAATGGGTTTTGAGTGTAAGAGGTGGGCTGCAAACCCATACTATTATGCCACTCCACCAACTCCAAGGTGGTTATGATAAGAATATACTTAACTTTTTAATGAAATCAATTTCTTAACCTTAAGAAAGAAACTTTTAACTGGCCCCACCTATGATGCATCTAACCTATAATGCACCTATAGTAATTGAAATTCACTTCAACCTAACACCCATCAGAGTAACATAAACATTAAGATATAGAGAAGAAATAAATTACTTTATCCAAGGGTTAAAACTTATGCTCCTAGGTCAAAGGCCAGGAAATTTTGATTGGAGCAATATTTGTTCTATGCCTATTCTACATGCAACCCGATCCCCCCATGATTATCATTTATCCATGTGGGCGCTATAAGAAGTTTTATATTGAAATTTTCTCTCTCTTTCTCTCTCTTCAAGATGCAAGATGCATGATAGAGAGAAAAATCAAATTGTGGCATAGATTGGATTTTAAAAAAAATAAAAAGAGCATCAAATTACATTCTAACACTCATGGAGTCTAGAACCATGAGTGTAATGGTTTAAACCTTTTTTTGCTCCTTTTCTTAATTCTAACATTCTTTTTAGTGTCCAAGTGGGTAAGTGTCAGGGTTTTTCGACTAGTTATTTTTGTTATCCATCTACTCCTTAAAAAGTATACATACCAGTCTTGATTTTTATATCCATCGCATATAGGGCAATTTTTTTTATCCAAGAATGCATTGTTCCTTCTAATAATCTTATTCTCATGTACTTTTGTTACTCCCAAGACCAAATTACTTTCATGTACTTTCCTCCAACGTATGTACATGTTATGCTGCTTTTATTCTACAATGGCACTTTTTTTCCCATAGAAGGATACATGGAGTGAGGAAGAGGACATGATTCTGATTCAAGCCCACAAAGACATTGGAAACAAGTGGGCAGAAATTGCAAAGCACCTCCCAGGGAGAACTGAAAATTCCATAAAAAACCATTGGAATGCAACCAAGAGAAGACAGCTTTCGCGCCGCCGGTGCCGAACCTCCAAAAATCGAAATCCAAGCTCACTGCTTCAGGATTACATCAAGAGCCTAACTCTTCCAGTAACAGAGAATGCAAATGATGCATTCAAGAATCCAAACCTACCAGCTATCATGTCAAACAACATACAGAACCAGCTTGAGAGCTCAAACTCATATTGCGAGGACCGATTGGTCCCAGAATTCGATATCGGAGATGTTCCAAATGTTCCTCGAGACACCATCATGTTGCCGGAGCGATGCAGTGACATTGGGTATTTGTTTGATGAGATGATGATCATGCCTCGTTCTAGCACTGAAGGAGAAGGCTCCATGGAGATGGACATGTCATTGGATGCAGCTTCAGGTTTCATGCCAAGTGAGAATGTAAAGAGGGAAATGGACTTGGTGGAGATGATTACCCAAAGCAACGGCATGATCTGAACATGCCTTTTGAGTTCTCAGCCCTTTTATAAGGTATAAATTAAAGGGGTGATTATAGATTCTAGGTTATGGAGACATCTTGAAAGAAACTTAGATATCCGAATAAAGGGACAGAAATGAAAGATTTAAAACTTGTGTGGAGAAATGTATAAATGATATTATCAATGCTTTTGTCATTGAAATTGTATTCTTGGATCTTGCTTAAATATCTAGATGGGATGCTTTCGCTGATAATAGTTCTTTTTTATGGTAGACTAGATTTTTCTTTGAGTGAAAGAAAGACAAAAAATAAATCATGAAATAAGGCTAGAAAGCTCTATACTTGGGTATGATCTTTTGTACGCCCTAAAAGCATCTTCTTCAAAATATAGAGCTTTTGGAGCTGCTATTCAACTCCATGTATCTTGGATCAAAGAGGTACAATGGCTCACAACACAAATATGAAAAAAAATTTATTCTCTTGTATAGAATTTCACAAATCACATTATTTCCATAATTTCCACGTTAATTGTTTTGAGAGGAAGTCCTCTCATTTTTACATAGAATACCATAAGATTATTCAAGACTTGAGCTAACATAAACTATCTAACAAACTAATAACAATCAAGCCTTATCTCCATTATTTGATCTAATCTTTGACATCCCCCCTCAATCATATGATTCTTTGTATAAAAGAATCTATGATTGTTATACATTAAAAATGAAAGTAAAATAAAAACCCCTTTAATCTCTAAAAAGAACTTTGCAAAGAAAAATCACGTCTTTTGGAAATCATCATCCGTCTGTAGATCCATATTATCAAAACCCGCTTATGTTGAGTCTATCGGTGCCAGTGATCCACTAGATCAAATCTGTCACAATCATTTCCAAAAGCTTTGATTGTAAAATTTGATAAAAATGTCAAGATCCAAAGGTTAAGGTATTTGGATGGAACTGATGAGGGAAGATGGTTGCTGGTTTTATTGAAATAAAAGAAAACTAATGGTGATTATCATGGAAGATACAACCATGCTGGGCTTGATTGCAAAATCATCATAGGGCCCATCTCTGATATTGTAAAGAATTTCATAAATCACTATATTCCATAATTTCCACAGTGGTTATCTTGATACGAAGTCCTCTCATTTATACATAGAATAACCATAATATTATTCAAAACTGAAACTAACCTAAACTATCTAACAAACTGATAACAATTAAACCTTATCTCTATTATTTGATCTAATCTCTAACATCTTGAACTTTCAATCCAATTTAAGGCATCTTTTTGTAAAGCTTGAATTTTGTGGTTTTTGTATTTATGTTTTTGCAGTATCACAAAATGGTGCAATTCCTACTCTTCTAAAATAGTTATCAACAGAAATGAAAAAAATTAGTTTAAAATTTTTCATCTTTCCTCACTAAGAGATGTGCTTTTTCTGTGACATCAAGACTACCTCAGCTCTACAAAAACCTCTACACAATGTGCCTTAATAGAGGTGAACATGTAATAACGACCTCAAAATGGTAACTATAAAAAAAAAAATTGAATGTTCATTAAGATTACCAGTTGGTAACTATATTAAAAAAAAATTGAATGTTCATTATGTCATTATTTGCAACGTTTTATATGGATCAATTGGTATGATGTTGCACCCATTTGAAGCAACCTTCAAGGATTGGAATGCCATAGTACATAGAAGTGTCCACAATATCAGTTGGAGGAAGTGTTCTCAATGCTAAAATGTAGGTCCTGTTGTAATACAAAACAGAAGAGTAGAGGAAGGAAGAGAGAGAGTTCTTATTAATGAGATCGGTGTGTGTACATAATAGGGGGAGGAGGATTTTATTTATAGAATAAGATTGCTTCCTCCCCAAGCAACCTAATAGAGAAAGATTTTAACCCTAAGTAATCCCCTTATCTCATGTGAGTCCTAATGTGGGCATCCACCTATAATAATACATCTTATAACACTCCCTCTTGGATGACCACCATTCAATAACAGTTGCCTCATTAAAACTTTGCAAAGGAAAAACCCAGTGGAATAAAAACCAAAGCGAAGGAAAAAGAGTACAACATTCTACAGGATCATTGACTTGATGTTGGTCGTGCATAATGCTGCCTCGTTAAAACCTTAACTAGGAAAACCCAGTGGGATAAAACATAGAAAAGGAAAAAGATTACAGCACACAATTGTCCTGCGTAGCATACTTCAGGATGCCTCCCCCTGATTAACTACTGCCCCTGATGGTAACAACCTTTCACACGGTTAGGCATGTCCATCTCATATACAAATCTTTAGAATATTGATTTTGACAAGAACTTTGTAAACTGATCAGTCAGGTTGTTGCTTGAACGAACTTGCTTGAATTCAATCTTGTTATTCTTCTGAAGCTCATGAGTGAAGAAGAACTTTGGTGTAATGTGCTTCATCTTGTCATCTTTAATATATCATTCTTTAATCTGTTGAATATATGCCTCCTTATCTTTGCAGATAATGCTCGGGGTACCTGTACTAAAAGGCAATTGACAAGGACTACATATATGCTGAGTTAAAGATTTTAGCCACACACATTCTCCACTGGCTTCATAGAGGGCTAATTCTCCGCATGATTAGAATAAGTAACTATTAAAGTCTATTTAGTTAAATAACAAAAAATAATGGCATTGCCATTAAGAAACATACAACATGTCTATGATCGACCCTTATGAGGATCATGGA
Source organism: Sextonia rubra (assembly GCA_037013555.1). NCBI lineage: Eukaryota > Viridiplantae > Streptophyta > Magnoliopsida > Laurales > Lauraceae > Sextonia > Sextonia rubra. The sequence continues at coordinate 5,849,364 of JASUAD010000007.1, read as the reverse complement.
TATATTCGGTTATAGCATCGTGCTGATAACGTATTGTAATACAAAACAGAATAGTAGATGAAAGAAGAGAGGGAGCTCTTATTAATGAAATCGGTGTGTGTACATAATAAGGAGGAGGAGGATCTTATTTATAGGATAAGATTGCTTCCTCCCCAAGCAACCTAATAAGGAAAGACTTTAACCCTAAGTAATCCCCTTATCTCATGTGGGTCTCAATGCGGGCATCCACCTATGATAATACATCTTATAACAGGTCCTCAAAATTTAATAGTTACATCAATACAAAGTTACTACTATAAAATTTTAGGATGACTACTATACTATTGATGTCAAAAAAAAAAAAAAATAGTGCCAATTATTGAAGGATGTTGATGTTTGTGAAAGGACTGTGCTGATCATAAGGTCCCATATGATGACAGAAAGGCGTGCTTATAACTCCGTACTTTAGAGAATGTTTTAAGTAAAATAATATTTTAATATTTTGAGAACCAAGGGTTGTTCCATTAGTTAGCAACTCTATATCTCACAAGATTTCTAGGGTTTGATCTTTAGGTATATTCTTCCAGCATGAGCTATATATATGTCAAAAAGGATTGGAAACAAATGCCCAGAGCTATCGTGTTCTTGGAAAAACAGTGATCCAAGCTGTTGTTTTACACTAATTAATAAAGGTGTAGCTAATTGTAAACAAGTGTCCAAAGCTGTCGTTAAAGTGTCAACACAAACAAGTGTTTTTAACTGTCATTTTATCAAGTGTCCACAACTATCGTTTTTATTTATATTTATATATATATATATATATGCATGTATGTATATTTATATATAAATAAAATATTATTCTTTTATAAATCTTTATAATTAAAAAATCTTCCTTAAATAATCAAGTGTCAAGAGCCGTCATTTCAAGAAGTGTCAGATGGCTCATTTAAAATATCAAGTGTCATAAGCCATTGTTTTGTTTCAAAATATTTTTTAAAAAAAGAATATATATACCTATAGAATATGTATACTCATCCATCAAATAAAGGAAGACAATACATCAATCCCTACTATACCAACAATCATCCATCCATTACGCATGACCAATAATCATCTATAGCATAATTAAACTCTCCACAATTAAAATTAAATCCAGCAAATGAGAAAAATATCTCAAATGAAGTCATTTAAATACGAGATCTTTTAAACTAACGTCAAAATGCAACAAGGTAAAGTGAAACTACTCAAAGTCCTATATATGGGCCAATCAATGGCATTTCCCAAAGTGAGATATCCGAAAGTTACATCTTCTCCAAGTGATTGTACGTTATAATTGAGAACCTTATCCACAATAATAGTATGGCATCCCAAATCCTGAAGGGATGAACCTATCACTCTTGCATACAAATCCATTAACCGACTTTGAGACATTCAGGTTTGTGTACTTGCTTGGTTTGTTTGTGTCTCTTGATGCTTCACAAGCCTACAATATTATTAGGAACACATTATGTTAGCAAAACATGCTGTTAACATGTCCTTGAGAATCACAACCCATGAAATGTGCAAAATATAATAACAATAAAATAAAAAAAATGTCAATACTTAAACCAATGGGAAATTGATACCAATAAGATTTCATGATAAAAAAGAAAACTAAATGATACCATTCCAGCCACATCATTGTTTGGATCTCCCTGTGCGATTTGTCAGCCATATGAAGTCTACTAGTGGCATCCTACAAAATGAATGAGAAATAACAAGCATAAGAAAAAAAATTCAACAAGAAAAGTCTATAAAAGTTTTGGTAACGGCTCCCCTTTTTTCAATATTTTGGGTAGCTACACATTAAAAAAAAAAAAAACACTTCGTATGAACGCATTGTTCCCCACTCTCTGAACTACAAGGTGTGTTTCTTACTCAGCCATGACACTTCAATAACTCAACTTCATAAACAATACTAAAATGTCATAGATGAATTAACAAAAAGTCATCCATATCCATGAAAAACTAAAAATAATATATTACCAGGTCAATCATATCCATCAAAAATTGAAAATATCATAAATTGAATTGTACATAGATTCATATCATTTAAGCATTTTTTAACAGTTGGCTTGAGATTGGAGCATGTCAGAAAGAAAACACACATATCTTGATCAATAAAACCAACTTGTCTATACATAAGGCATAAGAGAATAATAAAATGAGAGTAGTGGTCATATGTACCTTATCTCTCTCTTATATGTAGTTGCCTACATTAACAAATCATTAAAGAATTCAAATCTCTCAATATATCTGGGTCCCAAACCCCTTGATTGGGGTACCAAAAAAATATAAAATAAATAACATAACTAAAGTTTGGCTTTATACACAAAAGATAAAGAATCAACATGAATACCTGATCATAAAACACTTTTAATCTTTTGTTTATATACACAAAAGATAAACCTACACTCGCAAAATATTCATGCAAAGCTTGCAACTCAAATACAAATAAAATGTGCAAATATCTCTTATAACAATAAAGTCCAATACAGAGGGGCAGAGAACTATAGTCTCAAATGATAATAATGAAAAATAAAAACGAATGTTTGGTGGGATTAAACGTCAAGTAACCAAATCAAAATTTTAAGGTAAGTAATTAAGACTTTTTCACTTGCTTTGTATAATGTATTTTATATAGATGGGACCCGAGATGATATTGTTGGCCATGTGGGTCCAAACCATTAGTGGGTTCTGTATCTAGGGTGGTTTCCCTAATGATATTAGGAATTTCCTGTTTTGTCAAACAGTAGTTTTCTAATAGGTTAGGACTTTCCTTTTTTCTTGAGAAAGAGTTCTTGGGGGATAAAGATGTAATGGTGATATATATGATGTAATCTGTAACCCTAGAGAGAGGTTGAGAGTAGCTGAGATTCCAAGGCTGTGGTTTCACAGATTGGAAGAGAACCTAGTTGAAATTGGTTTCCCGTGGACGTAGGCATTTTTGCCGAACCACGTAAATCTCTTGCCTTCTTGTGTGGTTGATTGTTGATCTGGTTGCCTTTGCACACACGCACACAACAAGTGGTATCAAAGTGGAAGTTTGCGCGTGGAAGATCAACGGAAGAGGAGAGATCAACGAGATCTCTGTTTGGGTCGCACAATCAGGGAAGACAGAGGTTGGTTCTATTGCGTCGGAGAAGATCCCCAGATCTGTTCTGTTCTATGGAAGGCAAGTTTTTTTTGTTTTTTTTCTTTCCTTGGCTGTCAGTTCTGACGAGGAAGATCGGAAGAAAAAGTAAATAGAAAACAAAAAAAAAAAACTCGTCAGTCAGCCGCCGGAAGCTGTTCCCCGTCGTCGTGCCGTCGCCGAGCCTCATCACTGCCGCCGGTCCACTCTGCCATAGCTGAGGCCGACAGGGTCTACAACTGGGTTGCAAACAAAGACACAGTATTGCCTATTGAAGACGACCCAGCTTTGGGTTCTTGGGTCTGGGTTCGGGTCCGGTCCGTTTGACCTGACCCGCCTTGGTGAAAGCCCAAGCGCTGTTTAAGGTCAGTTCGGGTTTTGGGTTGGGTCAGACCCAGCCCCTGTTGACAGCCCAGTCAAGCAGTTGCAGGTCAGTTCGGGTCTCGGGTCCAGTCGAGTTGCCCTGACCTGTGTGAAGCCAAGCCCATCAACACTACAGCAGGCCGGTTCGGGTCGAGTTGACCTGAACCCAGTAGCAGTCGACCCAGCCCCTCAGCCACCGCCGATGTCAGCAGCGTGACGTCACCAGGCTGACGTCAGCCCACATCATCGGACAGATGGTCAATGGCCAGAGTTGACCAGATTTACGGCAGAAGTTTGTTTCTACGATATCTTGATTATCCGACGTTCGATCGGAAATCCATTTGCGCCTACGGACTCGTTTCGAGCAGATCTACGTGTTAGTAGAAGAAGATTGGTTGTTTAATGGTCAACAAGGAGTTTGACCAAATTGGGAGCGCAGAAAACCATTTTTTGCGATATCAGAGCTATCCGGAGTCAGATTTCAGATCCGTTTCTTTCAGCGTGCTCGTGTTGACGAGATCTACAGCTTGGTGCAAGAGTTGAGGTCAGTGTTAGTTTTTTGTTTGTTCTGTTACTTAATTTCATTAAGATGAAGAATAATACTATCAACACTACCATGGTTAAGCTCAACCATTCCACTTGGTTGATGTGGAAACCGAAGATGGAGGATATTCTCTATTGTAAAGACCTCCATAATCCCGTTGAAGGGGATAATGCCCGACCGAAAGATATGCAAGACGCTGACTGGAACAAATTACATAAAAAAGCGATTGGTCACATCAGACAGTGGGTTGATAACAGTATATTTCACCACGTGTTAAATGAAACCAATGCGAATACCCTTTGAAAAAAGCTAGAAGCAATGTATGATAAAAAGACCTCAATGAACAAAACCTTCTTGATTAGAAAGCTTGTAAACATGAAATTCAAGGATGGTGGTCCGATCGAAGATCACATCAATGAGTTCCAAAGTGTGGTAAATCAGTTAGCCACTGTGAAGATAATCCTTGATGATGAGATGCAAGCTTTGTTGCTTCTGAGTTCTTTACCGGATTCATGGAAGACATTAGTTGTTTCCTTGAGCAACTCTACTCCAGATTGTGTGTTATCTATGAGTCAGGTTACCAGTAGTCTACAGAATGAAGAAATTAGAAGGAAATCTGCAGGGACAAATAATGCACAGGCCTTTGTTACTGAGAATAGGGGAGGAGTAAGAGTAGAGGACCAAAGGGGGTCGTGGCAAGTCTAGAGGTGAATCACAGGCCAAGTCTAGCAGTGAATCACAGAGCAAGAAAAAGTCTGTAAAATGCTTTTTCTGTGGCAAGATGGGCCACGTCAAGAAAAATTGTTTGCCATGAAGGAACAGAAAGGCTCCAACAATGATAAAAAAAAAATGACAGTGATAACACTACAGCTACTTTGGAACAGGAAGTAGTGGTGCTCGCCGACGATGATGATAAGTGTTTGAGTGTTACAGATGGTCAGATTGAGTGGGTTGTTGACACGCAGCATCCTACCATGCTACTCCCTGCAAGGAGATGTTCACGACGTACAAAGCAAGTGACTTTGGTACTGTGAAGATGGGCAACACGAGTCATTCCGAGATTGTTGGTATCGGTGATGTCTGCATTAAAACCGATATTGGTTGCACAATGACGCTGAAAGATGTGCGATGTGGTCCTGATCTGCGGTTGAATCTGATTTCCAAGACTGCATTGGACCATGCAGGTTATGAGAATTACTTCGGAAATGGCAGATGGAAGCTCACTAAAGGGTCTCTTGCTATTGCGAGAGGTACAGCAGGCTAGGTAATACTCTTTATAAAACACAAGTAAAGCTGTGCAAAGATGCATTGAATGCAGTTCAAGATAATTCCTCTCTAAATCTGTGGCATAAGAGGCTTGATCATATGAGTGAGAAAGGCTTGCAGATGTTGGTAAAGAAGGATTTAATTCCTTACTCCAAAGGTATATCTCTTGATCCTTGTGATTATTGTTTATATGGTAAACAACATAGGGTTGTGTAACACTCCGACCCAGCTTGACCTTGTTTAGCGGCTAATTAATCTTGTTTTCTTTGCTAATCGTGTTTTGTTTGTGTTTTATTTTCGTTGCGGGTCATGGATAGGTAGTTAGGTTGAGTTTGACCTGGATTAAGTAGACCAAGCCCTTTTCCGTAATTTTAGCTTTTCTAAGATATGGTCATTTTTGCATCATCTTAATGTCAACACGTGTCTTTCGTTGAGCTCATCAACTTTCGTAACTACGTCGTTTGCAACCGATGTCATGTGATTCCATTGGACCCGGATTTGACTCAAACTGAAAATACACTTCTAACTTGGACTCTCTTGTAATTTGGACTTAACCATTAACTTATATATACTTCATTCATCGACAACCCACGTTCTCTTTCATTTTCTTCCTCAACTGTGCATGTGGAGTTTCTCTCTTCTCTCTTGAATTCTCTCACCCATCGACCTCCATCGATCAAGCTCTATTGCGAGAAGTTTGGGTCTTGCATGTGAGGTGAGTTGGAAATCCTTCCATCCCTCTCATCTCCTTTCTCTATTTCTTCTCCTTCTTGTTTCCATATTTCATGATGTGTCTGTATTGTGGATTTCTTTCCATTCCTCATGCATGCATGTTGTTTGATTGATGTTAGGTTGTGTTTAGGCTTAAGGATAACAAGTTGTGCAATTGAATTCCAATTGAGGCAAGTATAACTATAACTTGGAAGAACCCATGTTGGTATGCATTTGATTTTGGTTAGTTCACATGAGTTTGTATGGAAAAATGTGTGTCCAGCTCATTTGGTTAGTATTCTATCTCTTTCCATTGGAAAAATTGCAATTCTGATGAGTTCCCAGACTTTCTGTATGTGCTTCAGAATTTTGACTTCATGCAGGTACGGCTAAGCCGTATGTCACTTACGGCTCAAAGTCCAGAGAGGGTAAAACTCCAGTTTTCCTCTACGGCTAGGGCACGGCTAAGCCGTGTATTGCCCTACGGCTAAGCCGAAGCTCAGCCGTGGCCCAGCCGTAGATCAATACAGGGTGCATTTTCTGGATTTAACTGAGAGCCATCAATTGACAGACCTTCTACGGCCCAGCCATGGCTAAGCCGTAGCACACACACGGCTGAGCCGTATCCACACTAGACTAATGAAAAATAAGGATAGGTGTAAGGAAAAGACCGATAGGGCCTTCATGATAGAATGTAGAGCACCTAGACCTGCCCAGCGGAATGTGATACAACGCGTGAATAATCTCGAGGGCTGTGAATCATTCATGTTCGTTATCCGGATGTTAAGCACCTCCCCATGGGTGTTGGTTTAAGGGACTTCATGCACTGCTCGATTCAATGCAACACTAGACAACGGTGCATCGAATAACTTAAAACTACATCATCATGCACGGTTAGAAACACTGGATAATTAGATTAGAATTGGTTTGTAAATAAAGATGATTTGATTTCGCATGATTTGTTGCATAACATATTGCCTTCGATTATTGACCTCTCTTCACTGATATGATTACGTGTGTTCCGTTACTTTCACATTGTGATTCTTTACCTTGAGTATGCATGTATAATATGTTTTCAGATATGCACGTATGATATGTTGTCACGATCTACTCAGGATTTTCATGATTGACTCTGTATGGTCGGCACTACTTAGCCTCTGCCTTAGGATCCCGACGGGGTGAATTTGGTATAGTTTATATGGCCTGCTGCAGTAACGATACATCTTGGGGAACCGGACCCCAGGAAACCGAGACCCATTGTACCCTGGTCCGGACAATGGTGTTCTTTGCATGTTATAAGATCCCTCTTTTGGGAGCATATGGTAATATAGTAGCCACTAGTTATGTACACAGCATGTATTCATTGATTCGCATAGCATATTCATTTCTTGCACGACAGCCTAGAATACAAAAATGCTTTATTTAATTCACATGATGTTCTTTATTCTATTAGATACAACGTGTGTTAACTTGCTATGGTTTATACTTTGCTGAATCGTCGTATTCACAGTTGTTTTTGGTGTTGCAGGCCCAGATACCCCTGCCGAACCCTCGCCGGTCGGCCAGACTCCAGATGAGACCCCCGAGGCCCCCTCAGGCCTAGAGGAGTGGATGTGATCACTCCACAGGAGAGCGTTCTTGGCATGCATCATTGGAGTCTTGTTTTGAGGATTTGCTCACTTGTGTATATGTCATGACTATATATGTTATTTTGTCCTTTTTGTAAGACCTTCATATGTAATTATGTCAGTTCTTTCTTCGTATTCTCTTCTTGCACTGTTAGTTTGATGTTTCTGATATTTACAGCTTCAGCGTACATGTTTGGCACACGTGAATGTTCCCTTGTGTGTGTGCATTTAGACTCGGTCTACGTGTGCATGCACGGGAGTACGTGTGTCATGAGGTTTGGCTTTTGCTAACCCCCGAACCCTGGGCTCGGGTTGTGACATACGTATTGTATGGTATCAGAGCATTCCTTGCTCTAGATGATAAGCATGTAGGCATGTAGGATTGTGGTGAGGATACGATTATTTCTTTGTGATCTTTCTAGGTTTTGGGGCTTGTTGGGCGCAATTGTTTTGTGTTTGTGTCTGACTTTTTCCATTTTACAGGATGGCGTCAGGTTCGGGTTCTCAGCAGAACGCCGGAAATAATGAAAACGGATCCGCACCGTCACCGCAGACACAGAACACGGATGAACGCATCCTCATGCTATTTCAGTCTCTACAAGCACAATCGCAATCAATGCAGAACTTACAAGCACAAGTGACAACAATGTTAAACCGACAAAGCCAAGCCCCAGTTCAGTCACATATAGATCAGCAGGTGGTCTTACAGCCTCGAGAGAGTGACCCGAATGCCCTCTACGGTAAATTTTGCAAGCGAGGAGCTATTGAGTTTTTCGGGACAGAAGAGCCATTGAAGGCAGAACAGTGGTTGGAGCAGACGGAGGACGTCTTTGAGACCGTCGTGTGCACGAACTGGCAAAAAGTCGGACTAGCAGCTTCCATGTTGAGAGACATCGCAAAAACTTGGTGGAAAAGCGTGAAAGACTCATACAGAGACATTCCTAGTGCGACGGTTTGGGAGATGTTCAAGCAACAGTTCAGGAGAAAGTTCATCCCGGCTCATGTGTTTCGAGCCAAGGAGGTTGAGTTTTTAACTCTCCGCCAGCAGCAGATGACCGTGGCAGAATATGTGAACAAGTTTACTCAGTTGTCGCACTTTGCTCTAGATATGATCAGTACTGAAGAGAGGAAGGTGAACCGGTTTGTTGAAGGTCTGCATCGCCGGTACATGCACCACGTGACTGCGTTTCAGCGTCCGGCTACGTTTGATGATGCAGTGGATAGGGCCTATTCTGCTGAGGCCATCCACCAAGCTGTGAGAGCCGTTAAGCCCAAGAGACAGCCGCCCTTCAATGCACGAGGACAAGTACAGAAGAAGACAAAAGGCCAGCAGAGTACTTCCAGTTCAGCCGGAGTGACTTGTGGGTGTTGTGGCAAGGGCCACACGACTGACGCGTGTTGGAGGAAGGCAGGTGCTTGTTTTATCTGTGGTTAGAGGGAGCATATGATCGCCAATTGTCCTCGATATAGAGCCTCCCAGCTCCCAACCTCTGGTCCTACCTCCGGTGCAGTTCCTAGCAGACCCAGTGCACCTACAGCTCCGAGCAAGTCACAGTCAACTCGTCCAGGCTCGAGACAGCCTCGCCAGACAGCCCGTGCTTACGCTGCTACCCATGAGAGTGCTGAGGATCCACAGGTGGTTGAAGGTACTGTTTTGATTTCGCACGTCGAGGCATTAGCATTGTTCAATTCGGGGTCTACACGGTCGTACGTAGCACCTCATTTCGCCGAACGGTTACATCAGCCGTCTAAGCCGTTGCCATATGTGCTGGTTGAATCCACCCCAGTTGGCAAGCGAGTGGAGTGTAGTGTATACTACCCCCATTGCGACGTGCAGATTGCAGGTCATCAGTTACCTGTTGATTTGATCCTGTTGTCGATCCTGGACTTCGACGTGATCCTTGGTATGGATTGGCTCGCTCGATATCGTGCCTGTGTTAACTGTTACAACAGGACGATCTTCTTCGATTTAGGCAAGGGCTTCCGTTTCGAGGGCAGTCAGCAGAGATGCCCCAGACGTGTGATCTCGGCGTGTAAGGCAGATCGCTTGATCCGCCGAGGGTGTGAAGGCTTCATTGCCTTTATCTCAGCGAAGAAAGAGACGAAGCAGCTAGGTGAGATCCAGGTGGTCTGTGACTTTCCCGATATCTTTCCAGACGATGTGCCAGACTTACCCCCGGTTCGAGATGTGGAGTTCGCCATTGAGCTTGTTCCCGGCACGGCACCGATCAGCAAGGCTCCGTATCGCATGGCCCCAGCTGAATTGTCTGAGTTGAAGAAGCAATTGCAGGAGCTTTTAGACAAGAGTTTTATTCGCCCGAGCGTCTCACCTTGGGAAGCACCAGTCTTGTTTGTCAAGAAGAAGGATGGTACTTTTCGGATGTGCATAGACTACCGGCAGCTGAACAAAGTGACGATCAAGAACAAGTATCCCCTACTCAGGATTGATGAGTTGTTTGATCAACTTTAGGGTGCAGCATATTTTTCTAAGATTGATTTGAGATCTGGATATCACCAGTTGAGGGTCAAAGAAGATTATATTCCCAAGACTGCCTTCAGGACTCGTTATGGACATTATGAATTCCTCGTGATGCCTTTTGGAATAACCAACGCCCCTGCAGCGTTTATGGCATTGATGAATCAGATTTTTGCTCCTTTCTTGGACCAGTTCGTAGTTGTTTTTATTGATGATATACTGATATACTGTAAGTCAGCAGAGGAGCATCGGGAGCACTTGAGGAAAGCCTTGTCGTTGTTGAGAGAACATCGATTGTTTGCCAAGTTGTCGAAGTGTGATTTTTGGCTTGAGCAGGTGGCATTTTTAGGTCATATCATTTCACGAGAGGGATTGGCAGTTGATCCATCTAAAGTGGAGGCAGTGGTGAATTGGCCTAGCCCCAAGACAGTGACAGAAGTTCGCAGTTTCCTTGGTCTAGCAGGTTACTATCGTCGATTTGTCCAGGACTTTGCTAAGATCTCTTCTCCTTTAACAAAGTTGACCAGGAAGAATGTACCATTTGATTGGACTGAGGAGTGTGAAGCCCATTTCCGGACCTTGAAAGAGAAGTTGACTACGGTCCCAGTGTTAGCCTTGCCAGATGGTAGTGAAGGGTTCGTGGTATATTCAGATGCTTCTCGAGTTGGTTTAGGCTGTGTGTTGATGCAGCACGGGAAGGTTATTGCTTATGGATCGAGACAGTTGCGAGAACATGAGAAGAATTACGCCACTCATGATTTGGAATTGGCAGCCATCGTGTTTGCATTGAAGCTATGGAGACATTATCTGTATGGTGTGCAGTTTGAGGTTCGTTCTGACCACCACAGTTTGCAGTACTTATTCACACAGCAGGAGCTGAACATGAGACAGCGGAGATGGCTTGAGCTTATTAAAGATTATGACTTCCCGATCAAATATCAGCCAGGCAAGGGAAATGTGGTGGCAGATGCACTCAGCAGGAAAGCAGAGTCAGTGCAGCTATTGGGCAGTTTCCTCTTACAGTTCCATGGTCTCCCTGTTGAAAAAATTTTAATTCCAAGCTCATATTATATGTTTATTATAGTTAGTGTTCATTTTATTTGTAAAGATTATTATTATTAATTTAAAAATATTAAATATGTCTATTAGAAAAATACTGACAATATCTGTAACTGTTACTTCTACAGAAAGAAATTTCTAAAAATTAAAATTGATAAAATCTTAATTTAGATTAATAATGTTACAAGAAAGATTAAGTGAATTAGCCATACTATCAATTAAAAAAACTATGTTAGCAAAACTTGAATATAAAACTTAATTAGTAACATTGCATTAAAAAAATGAAAAAAAATTAAATAAAATATTATAATAATATAATAAAAATATAAAATGCCTCATTTTGGATTGTTGCTTTAGGCCTTCGATTATCTCGAGCCAACCCTACCATTGTGGGGTTCACTTATAAAAAAGCAAGCTTTGTGTGGAGTTTCACTTTATACTATGGAGTTCATCTCTTAAATATAAGAAGTAAAAATGAATGTCCTCGTTATATAGGATAGCCAAGTTTGGCAACAAGTAAGAATTCCTCAGTTATTTCATAATAGGAATCTCTCACTAAAAATTTGTATAGCTAAGAATTTCACAACAATATCAATTCATATCAATGCTCATAGCAAAAAAAAAAAAGAGCATTATTTTATAAATTTGCAAAAATGAGGATTTCCAAATCCAATAGGAAAGGGGCCAGACACGAAAATCTTAAAAAATAAGGGTTTCCATTGGCCCAAATCCTAAAAAAATTACAATTTTCCAACATCAGGTTTTTCTAACTTCAAAGAAACTCTACAAGAAATCATCTCCAAGGATTTGATCATCAGACATGACCTTCAAAATGTTCTTGAATCTTACTCAAAAAGCAAGTTGGCCCAATGTAAGTTTAAGCATATGATGATTAATATTTTTTTATAACGAGAAACTCATTATAATAACATTATATATATATATATTAAAGTTACAAGAATGGAAGCCTATGGAGGGTGCCACATCAGCATTATTTTTGTTTTTTTTCTAAAGCGCCACGTCAGCTTCCCAAAAAATTACATATGGCACCAATAAATCACTAATTCCCCTAAAATCTCTCCCTCTCTACCATGCCTAAAATCTCTCACTCATCCACATTTTTTGCACTCATTTTTATCAAATGTAAACTAACTCTCTTTTTAAATCATTTCTTAAAATCTCTTCTACTACCACTATCCTACGACCATGCCTAAAATCTCTCAATCATCTACCTTTTCTGCCTCCATTTTTTATTACATCTAAACTCGCTCCCATTTTAAATTATTTTCTAAAATCTTTTCTTCTACCACCATTCCTAGAATCTCTCCCCCATCTATGTTTTTTACACCAATTTAATAAGAACCCATTTTAAATTAGAAGATTCCCATTTCATTTGTGGGAAGACAATCAATGTGCCATAAGAAAGACTATTAAGTGAGAAGCTCCTACATTGTCAATACATGGCAATGAGTGCTTGAGCACATAGAGCATGCTTGGCAGCAACGGTTCGGATAAATTGGCCAATGAAATGATAAGGAAAAGGCTTGAGGAGGAGAGGAAATGTGTAGATATTGAGTGGGAAGCCATAGTTCTCAAGTCAAGGTAAAGTAAAAATGCTAGTTTCCTTCCATTGCCTTTTTTAGATTTTCTTTATTATTCGGCTTTTCTTTTTCTCCCTCTTTCCATTTGCCAAATCAAAAGGTCTGATTGAGAAGCCATCCATGCTTTGTATTTTTTTTTTTTCTTCCTATTAGAGTGGAGTAGTCCATGTTTCACAGTGCATACACAGATACGCTCAGTAATGAGAAGATAATCCCACTTATGTAGGGCTCATTATTAGATGATCATTCATATTTTTAAAGTTCAAGATGACCTTTATTGCTATAAGATTTATAAGGTCTATTTGAGAAGTTATCCACGTTTCATTAAGTATTTAATAGAAAAAAGATAATTCTTATTCAATTATCATCAGTATTAAGATGATGTACATGACTCTTATTTAATTATCATCATAATTCTCTTATCGTATTTGATGCATCTCTTCCCACTAGAATTGTTTATCAAGTTTGATTTTCTGACCCTATTCCATCTTCAATGAGTTTTACCAAATAAATAAATTTTTATTGGTAGTTTATATGCTTTTATAAATTTTTTTTTATTTGCATAAGTTTTGATTGAAAAAAACTTTAAGAGTAATACAAACGATATTCAATAATCTTATATTTATTTTTTCCAAAAATATTTTAAATTTAAAAAACCATAGATTTTAGTATGTTTTCAATTTTTTTTGGCCCTTGCTTAGCACAAGAAATTAATAACTCCTCTAAAATGTCTTCCTCAACACCATCACCCATAAACTCACTCAATTTTAAATTATTCCCCACAATTTCTCTCTTATCCATGGCAACCCCTAAATCACTCTTATTTTAAAATTTTTCCTTCAATTTCTCCTTCTTTTACTGTCTTTATTGGCTTGCTATATCACTTTGTACAACATTTATTTTAAAATAAAAAATCACATGATTCTTCTCTAAAATCTCTTCCTTTCCAATGACTTTCCTAAAAGCTCTCATTCCCTAAAACCACTCTTCTATTCCCATATAATCCCATTAAGTATCGGCCAATTCAAAAATGTTGGCTAAATCCTATTTGTTGCTTAAATGATAACATGCTAATTTTTTTTGTGGGCCTATTTATAAATATTTGACACCAATCAAAGTAGATGGCTTCATTTCGTATAAGAGTTAGGCTCACTATCAAATTATAATGCTAAAAATTTAAATAGTTTATTAAAAAGTTTATAAAAATAATAAAAGTTCAGATGTTTATAAAATTTAATAGTTTATTCTTTTTTCTTTTATTTTAACCACAAAAATCATTCAGTGGGTTCCTTACATTTTCAAACATTTTCTAGTTTTTATTTTATCCTTTTAGTAGGCTAACTATTAAAAATATCTAAAATTTTATATTTTTATAAATTTTTTAATAAACCATTTAATTTTCTTTTGAAGGCCCGAGCCAAGCACGGGCCTTCGTTGCTAGTTATTTATACAAGTACTCTTTGGGACATCTTGTGGGCTTTGGATTTTCGATGGGCAGCCTAAGAGCGGGGTTGGGCCTCATTCTGGAGTTTCAATTTTGCACCCACGAAAAGCGTGAGTGTGACACTGAGGGGTGGATATATAAACTATTTGTGGCAGGAGCAATATAAGGGAAAAAGCAGGGGCGCTGGAGAGCAGCGTCTTCGTTTGCAAAAGTCTACCGGGGTTTGCACCTCCCTCCATTCCCACATCGAGTGAATGAATGCCTCTCAATTCGCACTGCAGGAACGATACGAGGTTAGGGTTAGGGTTAGGGTTAAGGGGTTCCTCTCAAATCCTAGTTTTTCTCCTTTTCACTTGTTGAATATTCATTTCAGAGCATCATACGCATGTATATTTATGAATTTCATAAATCTTCTTAATCTGATTGCAAACAAGTACCCCCATCAATCTGTACTGTAGTATGTGATTTCACCCCTATATGCTTTGATTGATGGCGATTTGGCAGTGCATTTGTATGCTTGTTAAGTGTATGTTATAATGCTTGCAAGAAACATCGATAAAACAATCGCTGTAATCTGGGTTTTTTTTTTTGTCAATTTGGATAGGTAAGTAACAGGGGATTTTGAACAAGCATGGTAATTTTGGGGGCCCTTAGAATGCATATGTAATACTATTCAAGTGATTGCTTGTGAAACTAATAGGCCCCATGGGCCAACATATTCATAGTTGAGTGGTGTTGGCACCTTGATTTCACACACATGACCACCAGGGATTGATCACTGGGTACCCATGTTAAAGTGTCACTCATAAGCCAGTAGCCCAACCTAGCCAGAAAAAACAGGCCCCATCTTTATATGTGTATAGAAATTACATGAACTGTGCGCTCATTGGTTTGGTTAGATGAATTTACGAGATCCGACAGAAAGATTATATGGGTTTCTTTGAACTTCTTCCCATGGTGTAAGGTGCTTCTTGCATCAAAGATCGTTGCTAAGATATGATGATGTGCTTGGATGCCCCCAGTTGTAGCAGATATAAAAAGATGGGGCTGCTTTTTTAATAGGTTTTAAATTCCTATGATTTTCTAGGCAATCATTTCGTTTAGGGCACTTTGTGCAACAGTTTCTCCACAGAAGTAGTAGGTATCTTTCTGCAGAGCGTGATAAGGATTTGTTTGGTGCAAGATAAATGCTGCAGAAATGGCATCCTTTTCACTTGTCTTTCTTCGTTAGTGCTGAAACCTGTTTCTGAACAACCCTCATTGAATTTCTGTTTCTGCTCTTCTTTTCTTATGCACAGGCTTTACACAAACAAGCCCTAAATATGCGGGTCAAAGCTGAAGATCTAAATTGTCCACCTAATAATTTCTCATTTGATAGGAAATGATTACTTTGTGAGTCTGTCCATCACCCTAGTAAATTAAATCTTGCAGAAGAAATGGTCTCATCTACATTTCCACCTTAAATTCATCAACTTCCAGTCCTTACTATTTCTAAATTTTGCGGAATTCAGTATGAAGGAGGTAAATCAGTATGATGTCTAGATGGAATAGATTTCAGGATGCATTTTACATGGTTTTGGTTGGAATTTCTGGAAGTTAGGCATCCAAGGATCACCATTCACCACTCATGTTTGGTCTTCACCAGTAAGAAGAAAATCAAAGTTGCAAGTTAATGAAGTCAGCACTCAGCACAGACTCAAGTTTGTCTTGATAATTATAATTTATTAGGAAGTCCCCATACAACTAATAAATTAATACTCGAAGTATATGACAAGAATTTAATTTGGAGTGAGTGTAAGACTGACTGTTTTGAAGATTCCAATTGTTTTTACATGGATCTACAAGATTAATGACTCATGTTGGTTGTAACTCCAGAATTTGGATATTATCTGAAAGTTGTGGAAACGGATTCTCTCTGAGAACATTCTGTAATTGTTGTGATAATGGCAGAGTTTGTGAATTTTTGTATTTTTGTTGATGAATGACTCTCAAGTCTCAACATCTCCTCTGTTTTTTTTTTTTTTTAAGTGGTTACGTTGTTGGGTCAAATCAGTTATTCACGGCAAGCATTCAGAATGTATTCATTAAGAAGATTAATGCTCGACTATGCATCATCTTGAATCCAACTGTCTTCTTGTCCCTTTTGGACATGCTGGACATCATTGGATTGGATCCATTGAAGAAACTACTCCTAGGGGTCACCCTTTAACTGCGTAGAATAATTGTATTTGCTTGATCTAGTTTGCTCCACAAAATCATGAGGACAAAAACCCTCCATGACTATGCTAGGTTCTTTTTTTTTTTTTCAACAATGAACTTAAGTTTTTATATAGAAGAACAGAATGTACATACATGGCCACCCAAGAAGTGGATAAGATGGACCTTAATGCAGGATAGACCCAAGGTCCCCATGGGTCAACCCGCCTTGTGCCCAACTCACCTATCCGTATCTTATTTCAATTTATTTTATTAGAAGTAGTGTTTTTTTTTTTAAATTTTGTCTTTTAGTTGGATGTTTTAATATTAGCCTTCAGGTGTGTTTAGATGGTCAAGATTAGCTCTAAATTTCTCTTTTCTTATATATATATATATATATGATTGTAAAGCCTCATGGCTTACTCACTTATGAATGAAAATTTTCTTGAGTGATTTTGGGGTTTCCCAAGTTCTCTCTTCTTCCTTGCTCGTGATGGAGAGTTTGGCGAGAGGCCAATTATCCAGGCAAAAGCTTGATCTACCCATCCACTCTCCGTCTCTAGTCGTTTCATTTCTTACCTGCCTCGCATTTAGTACCCTGCTCTGCATCAAATCCTCACATTCAAAACAAAATGAAACAACAAAGTATTGGAAGGGGTCTCTTTTTGGAATCTCTTAAGCTTCAATTCTTATAGGAGTTACATCTTTTTGCACATCTCAACTTAAGTTACTAGTCATATAGTCTATCTTTATATGAGTTAGTTTAAAGCCCTTGGATTCTAAAGCTTATCACCATCTCTTTAGTTTCACATTTATGTCATCTCTCGATTCCTCCACCAAAACGATATCATATGCAAACAGCATACATCAAGGTACCTCCTCTTAGACATGAGTAGTTAACTCATCCATAATCAATTCAAAAATATAATGGCTCAAGGTTGACCCCTAACGCAAACATATGGTTAGTGAAAACTCACATATCTCTCCATTGATAGTTCTTACACTTGTTATCGCTGCCTTATACGTGTCTTTAATGTTGTCAATATAACCTCTTGGGACACTCCTTTTATCTAAAATCACCAAATCAAGTCCTCTTGGTACCATGTTGTAGGCTACTAGGCTTTTCTAGATCAATGAAGATTTTATGAAGACTTATACTCTTATGTTGGTATTTTTTCCATTAATTCTCTAAGTAGGAAGATATATTCCATAGTTGACCTCCTTAAAATGAAACCAAATTGATTTTTAGATATCTTGGTCTTTACTCCATTAATGTCTCATGTAGTTTCATAGTGTGCTCATAAGCTTAATCCCATAATAATTGGTGCAACTTTGTATATGTCATTTTTTCTTATATATAGGTACCTGCTCTAAATGATATGATGATCTATGATTTAGTTCACTCTTCTTGCATGCCCTGTTGTCATTTACTAAAATTTTTCCATTTTTCCAGGATTTACTTTTGTTGGTGAATTGCCATGGACCTCAGTATAGAAGTGGATTCTTCCACTTCTACTGTTTCCTCTATTAATGCTCGACAAGGCAAGGAGAGGAATAAGATACCAGTAAGCTACAAACCCTAACATATTAATATGCTTTCATCTTATTGATGATTTCTTTGATGAGGTTGTTGTCTGCCGTTATAAACATATCGCTAACTAATTCCATGGTTGAAAGTTATTTTAATTTCATTAGTAATGGGTCAGTTCTATAATATTACAAGAATTCATACTAATTGTATGACTTGGTGGTAAATCGAGCAGATTCTTCTTTGGGATAGAGAGTCTATTTATACAGTTGTGTGCTAGTCTTTCCTGTGGTTCTCTAGTTATAGCTTGTGTTAATTGGCCACTTTTCATAACTGTGAAAAAGGAACTTAATGTTGTTACTTAAACAGGTTCCATTGAAAATCTCAAGAATTGCCCAAATCCGCCTTGTCAGTTGTCATCCTGAGGTTTATGAGCCATGCGATGATTCATTTGCCCTAGTTGATGCACTTCTTGCTGATCGGACCAATTTGTTAGAGCAGCAACCCAGGTTGTGCTTAGAAGTGGGTTGTGGGAGTGGTTATGTGATCACATCATTAGCTCTCATTCTTGGGCAAGAAAGCAATGGAGTCCACTACTTTGCCACTGATATCAACCCTCATGCAGTTGAAGTAACCCGCAAGACTCTAGAGGCCCATGGGGTTCAAGCTGAGGTGATATGCACTGACATCGCATCAGGTCTTGCGACCCGCTTGGATGGAATGGTGGATGTGTTAGTCGTGAATCCTCCTTATGTGCCCACACCTGAAGAAGAGGTTGGTTGTGATGGAATCACTGCTGCTTGGGCAGGGGGTGAGGATGGACGTAGTGTAATTGATAGGATCCTCCCTGTTGCTGACAAGCTTTTATCGGACACAGGTTGTTTTTATATGGTTACACTTGCAGCTAACAACCCTTTGCAGATTTGCCTTGTGATGAGAGAAAAAGGCTATGCATCTAGGATTGTTGTGCAGAGGTCAACAGAGGAAGAGAGCCTCCATGTTATAAAGTTCTGGCGTGACGCTGATGTTGAGGTAAGGGAGCCCAATAGGACAAGTCCCACAGGCAGAGAGTCTTGGCTTTCCCAGTTTTCTCGCTTTTCATTCTGGAGGAACAGCAACAGTTGATATGGAATAGGCTTTCTGAGAAAGAACATCTATTCTGCAATTGGTCACTATGGGAAAAACAATTATCATTCTAGTTGAGCCTTTATTTAGGCCATCTTTGTCTCTTATCTGATTCATTTCAATCATGATTGTGCCTCTCAAGAAGATTTGTGGACAATGTTTCCACCATATTGCTCTATGAAAGGTTGATTTTCGGGGACATGGCTTGCTAGAATGGAAGGCTAGTTGGTTTTATTTATTCATTTTTTAAATATTCTTTTATGTTTGGAGATTTTATTTTTTGCATTGGGGTCCAAACGAAGATTAGAACAGAAATTTACTTAAGAATATTAATTTAGAATTTAACTTGCAGATGTAGATGACTTGTAATCCTCACATTAGCCTGGTGCAAATGAAGATCAGTAGAAATGCAGAAAGTGACATCAGAGATTTGAGCCGACTGATGGGATCCTTCCATCTTGAAACTATAAAAACATGAAAAAAAAAAACGATCTTACTTGATTCCTAAGATCATCTAGTCAAATCAGTGATGCTGGACCAACCTGGTCCTCAAAATATTATTTAGACAAGTTTCTCAGCTAAAAATTTGGCCAAGTCAAGTTTAGATGAGTTTCAGCATTTATAAACTGAGGCAAGAGAGAGATTTATACTAGTCACACAAGATTTCTATTATTCAGTTACTTCTTAATCAATGGCAACTGATCAGGACTACTTTGTGCAGAAGGTATTAAATGCTTGGAGCTGTTGGCAATGATCCCTCTTTACAAGTAAAACTTCCAGAAAGTGTTCTTTTTTTTATTTTTTTGTCTGTAACAAGGTATAATGAATACGGTAAAAGCAAAATAGTGCTTGCAATACTGCGTTGTCATGATCTTAATCAAGATTATACCAGTTATTTGGGATCAGCTTTTGAGTACTTGTCCACTCATCCATTCTTAGGGTTAAGTTTTCTTGTCATCTCTAAACATAACATGTTGATTTTTAACTAATTCCATCTAACTCTCTATTGAGGCCTTCTTAGTGCGCCGCTTACAACATTTCATTTCTTTGTGCAAGGGCTGTTTCCATCCTTCCAATTATATTCTTTAGTCACCTCTAATGGCATTCCTTTATTTTCTCTTGTTTTTTTGGAATCAGCTGTATTTCTCATCCTATGTACAGTGATTCAGGTGCCCAAATTCCCAAGCTTGAGCCTGGCCTGACTTCCATTGGCTTCAAATTCCTGTCCCAGCCCACCCAAGTTGGTGAGACCGTGATTGTTTATTTGACTTCAGCGTCTCGTTAATGAAAATTTGGAAACCTGTGTTATTTTCAAGAGACTTGGCTTAAAACCTCTATATTTTGATCCATGTGTTTTTCATGTGTGTTTTAATTTTTTAGCTTTACAAGATTTTCCAAATTTTATCCCAAAAAACTGCATAAATTTGAGTATCGCCTGACATTTTGTCTGAGATAGGATGTGAAGAAAGAGACAGAAAGTAGTTTCTAGAACCTTGGAAGAAAATATGCACCTCTAGTTTTAGTGCTGATATTTCTTCTTCTTTTTGCCGTTTTTAGAAACCTTCTTGTGAGGGCTCATTTGGATGAGGGGAGAAAGGAGAAGAAAATTGCTAATGTTCAAATTGGTACTGTAGATATTGTTCTTACTACACTTTCACCTTGTTTTCTCATCCAAACAACCCCCAAATCTTGTCCAAAATTTTCTGTGTTGGCTTAGGGATGGGTAGTGCCAACTATAACCATTTGAAGTTACTTGAGAATTGTCAGGCTTGGGGGGACTAAACAGCCCATTTGACAAGTTTCTACTGATTTCTTTGAAATTGATTATAGAAGGAATTTCTATGGTAGGTAAAGTGTCAAGGGTGGAAATCCAATTTACGAAGTTCCTATGATCCAATAATTTTTTGACGAAAAGGGTGTTGTGGCCTGTGGGACAAGGTTTATTGTCCTTTGTACAAATCCTTCCAGCTTCTTTCCTCCTTGGCCTAGTGGCCAGGGGATTTACCTAAAACTCGATTTCTTTGGAGCCAGTTGATTTTTTATGGAAAGTCAAGGCCTTCATATCTTCTGCCAAACATTGGTTTATCAAGGAAATTAAAATTCCATTTTGATTCCAAAAAAAAGAAAAAACCATGTAACCATGCAACAGCTGTCCGCATTTTCAAATTTTTGCTTATAAATTTGTGTAGTAACTAGCAACAATTTGGATTGCAATGTGGTCATCTTGATCACAGGGTGGGGAGCATTTTCGGCCCCAAATCCTCTCCTTACACATAATTACATACAGACTCCCAAAAAAGATATCATCGTTTAAGCGGTAATCAGAAGATTCATCTCTGGTGGTGTTACAAAACACCTAAAAATGAAGTATCACCAACTGGTGAGCTAAGAAATCAGGCCTTATTTGGTTTCATCCTCCTCACCCTTGAGTATAGGGAGACTCCAGCAAGTGCAACACCAGTGCCTATGAAGAAATAACATGAATTTTGATCAGAGATAGGAGAAATTAGCAGAAAAAACAAAAAAAAAAAAAATCTGATCAATATTTTGCTAATGTTGTGGGAGTCAATAACATCACTGGGGGTGCTGCAGTGGGGTTGGCATCTTAAGCACACTGTTTAATATCTCTTGAGTCGTTTCCACTGCTATGACTTTATAATATGCCATTATATAATACTGCTGTTATATGTAATCAGCTCTGAGTTGGGTCCACAGTTGTGGATATCAAATTTTCAACACATCCCATCGGGTTAACACGACCCGTACTAAATATGAGTTTGATGTGGGTCAGGACTCGGGAGATTTTGACCTCTAGTTATGTGGACTCAGGCAGGTAAATAACGGTTGAATATGGGGTACATGTCAAGTCGGGTTGACCACATCACGGCACGGGTTGAAGGTATCTGATCATTTGATAAACAGTTGAATATAGGTTGGGCCTCAACTGGTACCCTCTCTCAACCCGGCAGATTTAGATTTCAGACCCAACCAACCTGTTTTCAACCCAAACCACCCCAGTATTCAGGTCGATTGGTTCTTCTTGGTCCTTGGAATCTCGGGCCTCGTAATTTTTGGTTCCACCTAACACATTTACATCCATGAAAGATGAAATGTGTAAAGCCCAGCTGTCTAAAAGGTGGGACCTATTGTGCATATGTTGTTGCCCGAAGAATCAGGCTCACTCCTATCAGATTAACCATGGTGAAGGAAATATATGAGCAGGTCGGATTTTCAATGACACCATTTCAAAGTTCAAACTAGGTGTGCCCGTATATGATCAACCCAAATCCAACCCCGTAACAAGGATTCGAATTTGACGCTTTTTCACTTATTGGTTGGATGGGTCCAGTTTGAGCTGACACTATACTTCTGTTCAACCCAACTCAGCCCGAAACTAACACTGCCCGACTCATTGCACTATGGCTCACCTGCCCAATCCAAACCTAACTTTTTAATTTAAGGTTCAGGTTATCTTTTAAAATTCTGGGTGAGCCCATAATGTTAACCCACAGTCGTAACCCAGACTGACCCATGGCCACCCCTGTTCCATAACTCATTTGATTAGTGAAGGAAGTCTACCTATAGAATTGATTGGTGAGACTGGGGTTCTGAAGATAAAAATTGAGGCCACTATGACCACCACCCGCTTCACAGTACTGCCAACAGAGTGGGTAACTGGAGAAACCCTAGCCAATATCATATATGACACCTGCCAGTTTCAAACAACCAAATTGATGAAGCAATGTAATAGTCACATCCAGACTTAAATTTATAAGGGCCTGTTTGCCTCTTATGTATTGAATAACTACAAATTCACCAAGGGCATAAAAGAATAAAATTCATGAGGGTCTGTAGCGAAATAAGCTCCACCAGATGTTCTTATTAAATATAAAGAGGAAAGCTATGACGTATATAAGTTGGAGATGAAGTTTAGACCTTGACTTTTATAGCTATTGATCCTATCTCTTTCCAGCTTAATCTATATTAAAGGGGAGGCTATTTGATGGACACACTATACACCTATGATAATTAACTTTAACCATTTCTAGAAATACAGTCTTAGATATTTAATTCTTTGAAACTAACATGCCCTAAAGTGAGTTTTATTGGACTCTTAAAACAGGTAAGGAGTTGAGATTTAGGGTGGAGAAAGAGATGGGGCCATCAGTTTTCTAAGGTTTTTTTTTTGGCTAAAGTGATGGTTGGGTAATCATCCAATGATGCACAAAGGTTTGATGTAGGTGAAATTAGGCCTACTACAAGAACATGAGGGGATGAGAGTGTGAAAAGACATGCATTAATCGAAGGTGGGGTCAAGTAGGCCCCATGGAGTTGGACTACATATAAGGTTGCTTGTAGGATAATATTTTTGGAGTGGTGTTGGCACATTGGTATTACACAGATGCTTGGAGATTGGTCTTTAAATCTTTAAGTTTAAAATATCACTCTAAACTAGTAGGCCCAAAAACACACACACACACTTCAATCTTTTATACCTTTGGCCTCCAACCGAGGCCTTATATGATTCTGATGAACAAGGACTAATCCCTAGGAGGTATATATATGGCCACACACATAGTACCCAGATAACGCAAGAGGCGGGAGTTGAACTTAAGACCTTAGGGAGGAAATTCAAGACTTAAACCAACTGAGCTCATGAGCAGATTGCATGTGCAGCCTTGCTCTATGAGGGCCACTTGGGCCCACCCTTTTTTTTTATGCATAGGGTATCCCTCGTCAACCTAGCTTTTAGACCTTTAATGGTTTACCCGATTTTAATAAGTAAAGACTATTCCAAATAATGCAAAGGGTGAGAGTTAAAGTTGAGACCTTGAAGAGCAAACACAAGGCTCAAACCAACTGAGCAACCACATTTCACGAATACAGCACTTTGGTAATCTTTTGATCTCATGATCTAGCATTAGGCTTAATTTTACACTCATTAAACCTTCACCCTATCTTGGATTGAACCTCAAAAACAAACTATAGTTAAAGAAAACTTTATGGCCATTAAATCAAGGGCTAGCTAGGATAATATGGTGGAATTGATATTTTTGCTTCGCCATTTCCATTAGGAGCCATTTCCATCTACCCTTCATTGATACAAAGTATTCGATCAGGAGAACATTCTCCACTTCTCTAGAGGAAATTTTGGCTACCAAGGCAACAAGGAAGAATGACCGACCTCAAAGCACAACGATAGGGGTGGGATGCATAAATTGGAGGTGAGCCAAGTATCATTATAATCTCATAATTTCTAAACATATATATATTTAAGAGGCCCCCAGAATTTAATGGTTTTAATAAAAGACTATTTGCTTCAAGTTCCAAGTATGTAGGGCCCACTTTAAAAAAGATATGTAGAATGTTCTCCTAGGAAATATCTTCTCTAGAGAAATTGCCTAAGCTTTGGTATCTTGGTGTGCTTTTTTTTTCTTTTTTTTTTTGGTTTTTATGGCATCTGAGCCTACGTCTAGGACCCAAAAGGGCTCACACAAATAACAAGAGAAGCTCATAAAGGTGGAAAGAGTGGTATATCGAGGGATCGATTGGCAACGTGACATGTAAGATTGCCAACTGAGCAACCATTGTTATTGGTGTCTCCGTGCGTCAATGGGGCACAAAACAAAAGGAAAAGAAACTGCTGTAGCATAAAATATAAATTATGAAAATACAAACCTGCTGATAAGCATGAAAGCAGAATGCAGCCATTAGAGACTTCGTGTATATATCACTAGCATCCAAGCCCTAAAACGCCAAAAATTGAAGGGAGCCTTAAAGATTCTGTAACATATTTTCTAGACTTAAAATCTAAATACAAAAGAAATTCTAACATGTTCCAGGGTAATATACTTACAACAGACTGCAAGTATGATGGAGTAAATTTGATTCCTTCCACATATAGTGCAATGGGAGTCAACATGAAAAACGACATGATTGTCATTACTGAGAATAGAGTTATATTGTCCAAAGATTCCTGTTAAAGAACAAATAAGCAATTAAAAATCATCAGAAACCTATGAGAGATGCCTTTTGGTAAAAAGATTAATATCAAGAGGAAAATTTTAGACCTATGAATTACTTGTATTGGCTAGACAAGAGTATTGGCTTGTTTTGTCAATTTAAGCATGGGAGTGGGTTAGATCTGGTGGTTTTCGAGTCAGATTGTTAAGTAGGGTAATAGTTATGAATCCAACCCTAATCCAGCTTCTTTTTAAACCCAAGCTTGCCCCAAAAGTAGAGAAGTTCAACCCAAACTTCAATTACTAGGTTAGGTACAAGTTGGTGAAATTTATTATGCAAACTTGAACCAAACCCTTTCATCAATCAAACAATGACCCAAAACAAATGGATGATTAACCCATAATTAAAAGGTCGAGTTTAGTTTGGGTTGGGTATGATTGGAAATGGCCAAGAAATAAAACTGTTTATCTTTAAAAATAATAATGGTGGCATTCAATAAATGAGCATAGTTTTTTACATTTTGCCTATTTTTCTCTATGTGAAGTAATTGGTCAGAAGAAGATACTTTTCAACTTAAAAAACTAAGGATTGATCTCTGAACATGTGTATAGACATGAATAAAATTAGGTGTCAACACCACTCAATTATGAGTATACTGACACATTTAACCTTTTTCATTACACGGAGGGAACAAAAAATGTATTGCATGAAATAGAAGAAGCAAATTGTTGATACATTTATATTTCCTAGAAATGTAGCATATTTCAATGAAAATTGAGGGTCATGCAGGTTACCTCTTTCCTGACCATGAACTTTTTGCTAAAAACATTACGAGACTGGTTGGCAAGGTTGGAAGCCATCGCACTCCAAAATCCAGCCCTGTTTTTGTGTAGAGAACTCCATTTATTACATTCGGATTAAAATCGTCTGACCAACTAAACTTACTTACTACAGCATAACCTGTGCGTCACATAGGATGCCATGCAAAGAACCAATAATAGCAAAACAACAAAACGATGTCTTATGATAGATACGGTCCGCTCAATGATGGATACGCGAGGTGACATTGATAGATACGGTCCGCTCAATGATGATAACCGAGGTGACATCAAAAGATAGAAGAGGGTAGTTGAGCAAACAATAAAAGCATGGCGTGAACATTTTTATCATGTTGACTGCATATCTAATGATGAAAAGCATGGTGGCATTCACTAAATGATAAAAATATTATAATCCTAAAGCAGTGATGAAAATTACATGGTGATAGCACCTTGAGTTCATTGATGACAGGCCGCACCATCACTGAGTAGGCAAATCTGTGCTTAGTGACCATGCTTTTATCATCATTGAATGTATCTATTGGCATTGAATTGATTGGTGGGCCCTTCATTGTCTTGACTGACTCCACTTTATTTCTAGGTTGAGTTGAGATTTTATGAGGATTGCTCGACTGTGACCGTAGTGACACCTATCACGATCACTATGGCATGAAATACTAGAGGACCTAGGCTCTTCTACGCTGGGGTATTTTGGGTTTGATGATTTCTTTGTATTTCATTAAATTGGTGGAAATCCACTAATTAAGTTACAAAACTTTAGAAAACATGCTTCCAGCAACAAATGAGTTCCAAATGTGATTTTTGCGTGCCATCATGAGTTATCCAAGGTATCCCCCACCACAAAATCAGGTGTCATATTTCTACCCATAAAAAAATCAGTCGACAAAATTTAAGAAAGAGATATTATTAATTGAATGAAATAGCCCTTACACATGTTGGCATGCCAGAGATGGCAGTTTGGGTAATAGAAGAGTAGCATATCCAGAAATTTTATTTGAGAGGTGTAGACCCAATAGGCAATTTGATTTTAGAAACAAATTCAAAATTTTCATATGGATTTTGGAGTCAAATGTAAGATTTTTATGAACATTTTCAAAGTAGGGCTAGAATATTAATTATGGTTTTAAAAGGAGACCCAAGTCCAACGGGTATGCCTACCCCGCGTGGATGTACTTGGGTATGCCACGACAGGCATGCTCCACCACTAAATCTAGTGGAGATGTCATTTTGTATCTTGCGAAGAAGAAAAAGGATTGAGATTTCAGTATCACTGTTGTTCTGGCATTCACTATACCAACTGTAATAAAAATATTCTTAGGTTTGTTTCCTAAGTTTTGAAAATAATATCTTAAGGATTCTTTCCTGGTCTATGGTGGGGTGGGGGGGTGGGACAGCTTTCTCTGATCATTGGCACAAAAAGAAGACGAGGCCCCCAAAGATTAAATAGATACTTTTGTGGGTGCTTTGTAGGTCTGAATATAAGCTAATTAATGATATAGAATCATACTGTACATGGCTTAATCCCAAATGAAAACCATTTTGCAAAGCAGTTTCATATAGCTCAATTCATCTTTTTCTTACCAATTGAAAGAAGCTTCAGTAAGCGATGCCAGTGCCACGCCCCCAACAATTGGCACTAGGGAAGAAACAACCCACAGAGAAGGAAACTGCATGAAAAGGTAGCTTGAGTGTAAAGAATGAAAAAGACCAAACTTGTATTAGAGAGCTGTCTGTGGTTCAAGTTCAATCTCGCTGTCTAGTCCAGAACCATAAAAGCAATTGCTGGAGAAAATAAAAGAACTCATTGGCTTTGGATATAAGTGCAAATTGGTGGGTTGAAGCCCATCTGAATTACAGAAGAGCCAATTTGGACCTGGTGTAATCCAACATGAACCCAACACATGTTGGGTCATGTTAAATCAAGTGGGTTAGATTTGTTTGAGTAAAGGACCAACCTGACCCTGGGTATACTTGAAGAGTGTTGGGCCCAATCACAACCTAAGCACAACTGATTTATTCCGTTTTGGTCATCATTTCGGTCTAGTCTCTAAGATAAAATATTACGGCATTTCAAAATTTTGACAATACTTTTCGAAGTAACATTTTGGAATAATAAAAATTAAAAGAGATATATGTAAAACAAATAGAAAATTAAAAATAAAATATAAATTACGCATGTTCTTTGATATGGATATTGGTAAAAAAAATTAAAAAATAGTGAAGTTTATGTTGCAAATTGAAAATGAGCTGGACTAGACTAGAATGGGCAACCAAAGTTGGACCAAAATTGGCCAAAATTGACTAAAATAACCGAAATGGACTGGAATTGACCAGAATTCAACCCAAAAATCTTAAACTTCCATTATGTTTTGGCTGAATAATCGAAATGAAAAATTCTATTCATTTCAGTTGAAACGAAATGAAATTGACTACCATGAACGATCCCAACCCCAACCCCACCTCAAGTTCTGATTGTGCTAGATCAAAAAATTCTGATAGGAACGAAAACAGGTCTCCATATGCCCAAATGAACTACATTGGAAAAAAGCAGTTTTAGGTGGAATATTTGGAACCGCCTCCAGTTTGGATCGTACGACCAATGCCATGACCAATCATCATATGCAGTATACGAAAAGTATTCTTATATAACTATATAAGTATTTGGCCTTGATTCGGACGTGAGTCCATTATTTTCTAAGGGCCCAGGTTCAGGTCATTGTTTTTATTTCGTGTAACGTTGCAGATGTTTTAACCTGGACCCGAGTCGGTCCAGTTGCCTGTAGCAGCCCCTATTAATAGTCCACGTATGGTCCAGGTACAATTTCACCCCTAACCAATATTTGAACATGACTAAATTGTTCATTATTAGTAATAAAATTTATGGTAGCAATAGAATTTATGGTCCATTGAAGAAGAAAAGAAGCATAGCTGATACCGAAACCTTAGAATCAAAAGTCCAATTTATGAGAGAGGACAGAGACATGTTACTCACTTCTCCAAGGAACATGGCAGAGAGAACCACAGAGAAGAAGGGCTCACTGGCTTTGATTGTGTGAGTGAAAGAAACGGCAACTTTTCCAAGGCTCATGTTAGTGAAAAGATTTCCCAATGTGTGAACAATAGCTAAAGGTAGTATTGCCACAAGCTGTAAAATGGGGGTATTATATGAGAAGAGTTACAACTTTTCTTATAAATCACCTTTCAGTAAAAAATACCAAGTACCTGTGAATAAGAGATCTTAGGTTTCTTGTGTAGATTGCTGGACCACATCAGAAGAACAAATACAGTTCCAAGCCCAAAATGGCCTGCAGTCATGGTCATTGAGTTTGGAAAGACCTTCAGGACCTGCACAAGAACAGCATCATCAGATTTTTTTTATTTTTTGTTTTTTTTCAGAATTTCTATATCTGTTTTCACAAATCAACCTCCCACCTGATGTGGGGCCTACCAGGATGATTGACTAGTAGGGTAGTAGGGGGATAGACAGGTTTGGATGTGGATATCATTTTCTGATTTTTATGCCAAAATCAAACTTTGTAGATAGGGTATTCATGGACTGAGTTAGGCCTGAGGATATCTATGCCGGGCCGAACCTTAGAAAGGTCCATATCCTGCCCAAGATTGATGCGGGCTTATAGTCAGGTTGAGACTGACCCAGATAAATCATGTCAAGTCCAAGCCCTCCCATTGACCCAACCAAGCTGGGTAGGGCTAAGCTTTCGATCATTACCATTCGAGCATTACAAGCACTTCACTAAATTACAAGCACTATTTGTTCTGATTAGTCCAAATTGGACTTGGACCTTTTTATCATTTAATCCAAGACCTCGGGCCAATTATTAACTAGGGTAAGGTTTTACATCAATGCCCGACCCAAGTACTAAACCCTAAAAGTTACAAGTGAGCTCTGAGCAGGACTGTATGTCGTTTGAGCAGAGCTAATCATTTTCCACTTTATTACTTATGGTATGCCCCGTCACAGTCTCTCAGTTTGGTCAACGGACCAAATTCACTCTGACCAGATCAGGGCCCACCACTTGATTGCTCTTTGTGTGAACCACTTGACTGGGCGATTGGGTTGCGGCTGTTTCATAGGTACCACAACGGCACAACCCAACAGCGCAAATGTTGGGAGTTATTGACCGGCTTTCACGAATGATCGACGCAAAAGTGGTCCCCACCCTATGTTGGTTGAAACTTTAGAGCATTTTCCACGATTTAAGAAGGTCAACATCGTCTCGCCCACTAACATGCACCTGTCTGCTTCATCTTTGCTTCTGGACGACCTCTCGATTGGACAGTTGACGAGCAATGGCCGGTGTTTAAATTTTGCATTACTTGTCTCATTAATAAATCTTTTTTTAATATTTATTTTAAAAATTATATATTAATTTTTTTAAAATGTATAAAAATCGCAAATATTCTAGGTCTTAACTTTGCAACGTGTCTCATATGAGAACGAAAAAGAAAGATACTTGTACAAGTGCTTATTCATGTTTTTCATGCCTTTCATTTTTATGTACTTTCATACACACACGGTAACTCTACCTCAGTTCCTATCCTACATACCATGGATAAGAACATGCCTCAGCACTTGTGTAACAAGTAGATTAACCTGAAACACCATATTGAAGAGCCTAGGAAGACACCTACTTAGGAGTTGCTAGAGTGGCAAAAAGTGGATTTGCTCTGTACATCTTTGAGTGGGAACGTGCATTTGTGTGAGTTTAGCAGACGCCATCTTAAGAGTAAATCCCATTTGATAAAAGATTTCAAGGATGCCCACATGTAAAATCCCATTTCAAGGATGCCCACATGTAAAATCCCATTTGATAAAAGATTTCAAGGATGCCCACATGTAAAATTAAAAAAAAACCCTAGAAAGAGCATGAAAAGAAGGTAATATAAATGAAAGGTGTGCCAGGCATGAATATGACTTAATGGTTATACCAATTCATCTACAGGGGCCACAAAAGTACAATCTTACAATCCTCATTGAATCAAATTTTCAAATCATTTATACTATTCCAACCAAGTCTGGAACC
This sequence comes from Sextonia rubra, assembly GCA_037013555.1. Lineage (NCBI taxonomy): Eukaryota > Viridiplantae > Streptophyta > Magnoliopsida > Laurales > Lauraceae > Sextonia > Sextonia rubra. Next base: position 5,818,424 of record JASUAD010000007.1, on the reverse strand, counting down.
TCTTATTAAAAACATGAATATGACTTGCTGGTTGTACCAATTCATCTACAAGGGCCACAAAAGCACAATCTTACAATCCCCATTTAATCAAATTTTCAAATCATTTACACTATTTCGATTAATTCTAGATCGTCTTATTAAAAACCCCACGGTGACTATGGCAGGACTAGTTAAGTCCTACCATGTCTTCGTGAGGTTTTTCCACATACAATCTCAATTCATTCTGATATTATACATCCCTCATTCATATCAACTTATTTTTACACCCCCCTAGTGGGGGTATACAAAAAACCCGTTGATCAATAAAAGCAATCCGATCCGACTTGTTCAGCAGTTTTTTGACTGATCTGATGATTAATCGTTTGGTGACGGATTGAAAAAATCTTAATTCATTAGTAACTGTTTAACAACAAATTTTACTCTTAATATGTGGATTTAAACCGATCTGAACCATTGAAATAATATATATATTTATTTTTATACAAAAAATATTAAAAGGCACCATTTTAGCCATTCATTATCCAACTTTCAATCTTAATTATTAACTCTCCATATAAAATAATGAGAAAATAATTAACACTACCATTAACGAATTGAACGGTTTTAAGCGACCTAGTTGTTGATCCACGATTTGGTTCAGTCCCGCTTGATTTTTAATGGGTAAAAAATTAATTACAGATTATAAGACTATCAATATGTAGATAATAAATTGGTAACGGATTAGACTTAATCCGATCAAATCCGAACGGTGTACACCCTTAACCCCATTATATCAAGGTGGGCCCCACACAAGTAATTCACAATTCTAACAAAATTATAAAACAGCCGAAATCTTTACGTGTCGGGTGATGGAACTCGATTTCGTACTCCATGCCGGGTTTTAATACCACAGAAAACGTATGCACTTACCTGCTTGTTCAAGATGTTGATATAAATGTTGAAGAGATACCACAGCCCAAACAGAGCCCCCAGCTCCGCCGTCTTGAGCAGGCCACTTGAATCCGTGCTCTCGCAAGCTTCCTTAGGAACTGACGTCGCCCTGACACTGAATACCTTCCTCTCACAGCTAGAAACAGGAGGTTGAGGAATGCAGCTCCACAGTGACATGGTCCTATGGCTGGGAAGAAGAGCTGCAGCTCCATGAATTGAGGTGGTATCGACGTCCTTGCGCGAAGCAGAACAATATCTCGGGTACACGACCACTGTGGAAAGCTTTCTTCTGGGTTTGGTGGTAAAGGGTGCAGGGAGAAGATGACAAAACACAGAGCTCTCCATTGAGAGAGAGGGAGAGAGAGAGAGATGAAAGGGGGTTAGAAGAAAAAGGAGTAATGAGAAGGGGGTTTTATATGATTAGCATTAAATTCCTCTCACGTATTAAAGAAAGAGAAATTGGTTGATGAGTGTTGGAGCAGTGAGAAAAACGTTTGCTCTTGGACCCCCGCCCCCAGAATCATATGGTATTCTTTCTATATATAGTGTGGATTGATTGGCTTATGACCTGGGCTTTTTCGTCGAGCCTGTTTGGCTCGGCTCAGGTTTTGCAAAGATTGTTTAGGGCTTGAGGTGAGCTTTAAGGTTGGGTTTATTATGTCATTTTATTTTATCTTTTTTGATAGATGGGTGAATGGTACAATAATCATGTGATAACCGACCTATCCAAAGATCGTTCTCTAGTTCGCTAACTCAGTGTACGGGTTGGGTTTATGTTAATCGCATCGGGCTAGTAGTTATTAGCCATAAAAAATGGGCCGAATTTGGGTCAGCACAGTTTGTCTGTTATGCTAGAGCTCAAATTAGTTGGGTCAGCACATAGGAAATGTGTTCGATCGTACCTAGGTTAATGTTAGACTCTCTCTCTCTCTCTCTCTCTCTCTCTCTCTCTTCTTTGCATATACTTAAATATAGTATGGTCTATACCATATCTAATATTATATGCTTTTATTTTATATATATAAATATAGGAGTGGCATGCTCAAGAGGGTCTCATTAGGAAAGAGGTACGTTTCATCTCCTCTCCCTTTTCAATGGTTAAAAAATCATTCACAAGTAATTGGTAAGGAAAAATCCAATAAAAAAACCTTAATTTTGTATTGATTTGTCTTCTTTACTTTAGGAAAAGTTGATCCCATCGTTGAATTGATCATTACAATTAGAAGGAACCTACAAAAGATTTGTTCATTTATTTTGAACATGAGATGATTCAAAAGGAATCCACAAAAGATTTATTCGTTTATTTTTGAACCATTTAGATTTTCACAAATAGTTTTCAATGAGGATTATTGTCAATTACTCATGAGGGACTTGTTATACTCGATCCAAACCAACAGTTGCTTTAAATAGAATCCATAGAGCATTAGCATGGACTCAATAAATCAACTCAATCAAAAGATATTAGTGGGCGCCACATGTGAACATATGAACCTTTCAAGATAGATTATCCTGCCTCTGTGGGCCTTTGCCAAATTTTAGACTTTGGTCAACTCTCAAATTGGATTGATCACTCACTCATGTTTCATAGTGATCAATCTAACTCTTATTAAAATAAAGATTTGGAAGGCTGTGTAAAAGATCGAGGCATTTATTTCGTTGGTTCCACAAGCCCACTGCATAGCCCCTCCATCACTCATAAGCAATTTGTTTTAAGGGAGCTTCTAAATCCACATAAGAAATTACTTTCCACATACCCCATTTTAATTTGTTTAAATTATCAAAATACCCCCACCCCCTCCGCCACTCTCTCTCCCTTCCCCTCCCCCTCTCTCTCCCTTTGCCCTCCCTCTCCCTCTCTCCCCCTACATAGCCCCTCCATTACTCATAAGCAATTTATTTTTAATCAATCCATATCATCGATAAGGGAGAAGGGACTAAATTTGAGATATGATATGTGCACTCACTAAAATGCACACAAACTTAATGTGGCATCACACAATAGCATCTAGTCCCACTTTTATTCCTCTTTTTCATACACACACCATCACCAATGCATAGGATAAATACATTTACACCCAATAACAAGTGGCCTAATGCATGGATTAGGTTCTTCCATTTGATGGGGCCCACTTTGCATGTGCCCTCTTACAATGGGTCCACCAACAATGCCATTACTTTATGACCCATTGTGAAAGGGCACATGCAAGGTGGGCTCCATCAAATGGAAGGATCTCTTTTATGTATTGGGCCCACTTGTTATTGGGTATAAATGTATCTATCTCATGCATTGGTGTTGGTGTGTGTAAAGCGGAATAAAAAGTGCGGCACAGATGCTATGGCGTGGTGCCACATAAGCTTGTGTGTATTTTGTATGCATTTTAGTGTGTGCACATATCATTTCTCCCTAAGATTCCCTCTTTGAAGTTTAAATACATTTGTGTGTGTTGAATTCCACAAATAACACCTACTCACTTCTTTTTATATATATATATATCTCTTCAAACTTCTAGTGCACATTTAGGGTATATTTGTGCATCAGCTATTCTCGTTGAAGGCACATTTGAAAATTTTAAGTCACTTTCACTCAATAGAAAATTTTCACACTTGGTGCAGTTATATTTCCTTAAGAAAACATATGAAAATGATTTTTTTTTTAATTTTGAGGAAAATGTTTCCTATTATGGTCAGAAATTTTTTCCCACAAAACCAATTTTCAATAGGCATACACAAATATATCCTTAATCAACCCGCTCCTTTCCCAAACAATGCAACCCACCCATCCCTAGAGTGACATAAAACTAAAATTTTACATTGTTCTAAACATTCACCATCTGATTTTATCACAATAGAATTTTAGGGCCATTAAAATTTTAGGACTTAATACAAAAAGGCTATAATCATTTAATCTTCATGATTTCTCATATTCTCGTCACCTAGGTCTAAAACTTTTCATTCTCGTGCCTCCATCCCTTGATTGTTTGGGGCAAACCCACATGATCAGCATTTGGCGCGGTCATCCTAGATTCACTAGAGAAATCCCAAAAGTTCATATGGCCCCTTCATATCTCAAAAATACCGCCCCTCCCTAATTTTGCGTTTTCATTTCAAGCTTCTCCAAATTGCATATAGGAGTCTCTCCATCTTTGTATTTCCCTTTCTCCCTCTTTGTCCCTCTCCATCTCTCTACCCCCCAATTTTTTAGCTTGGAATACACTTCTGAATGTGTATGTGAAACTAGACTCTTATTGGATACTCATCACACATTTGATGAATGCCCGAAAGAAACATGGTCTGATAATCAATTGTCACCTTGATACAAGGTTGCACCTAGTCGAGTAGTATAGTTGAGCAGTCTTATATTGCAGTCTGGCCAGATAAGTAAAGAAGACATGTTGGAGAGAGAGAGAGAGAGAGAGAGAGAGAGAGAGAGAGAGAGAGAGTATCGTGTCTGGTCTAGCCTCTATTTTATTGGAGAAGTTGGAAAAGAATTATACAGAAATAAATTAAATCGGAATTAGGGTGTTGGAAAAGAAGAGATTATGTTATAAAGAAAATGAATAAACTAGAAAGTTGAAAAATGAGAGATTAATATTTAAAGGAATAAGGTATCTTTGTTTCATATGAGAGTGTTTGTAGATTATTAAATTGTCATAAACATTTTTGGAATTTTCATTTTTTTTTTTTTGTTTGCTTTGTATGTGTTGTGTGTGAAATCTAGGTTTCCTTGATTTAGTCCTTCAAATTCTCTTTTACTTTTTTTTTTGTCAAGGAAATAGGTAGCAACAAAATTATAGAAATTGAGCTTTAACTATTTATTTCTTCTTCTTCTTGGAAATTTATTTTATCTTGGTCCGATATGGCTATACTAGAAAAAATTTAGTTGCACCTAAAAGAAAATCTTAGATCCATCACTGTTGATTGTGATGGATCTAAAATGCCACTGTATGACAAAACAAAACCACCTCTTGCAAGACATGTCACGTGTCGCATTAATATGCCGTGTAATGATAAAACAGCAAAAGGAAGTCGTCTGTTTGTGTTTGTAGAATAAGACAAGAAAGAACCTTGTGATTTTCGATTGATTCACATGTGCAACTCAAAAGGAGATTGGAGGTAGTCTTCTTCTTCCTCCTCTAGCACGTTGCAGAAACGAGAAGGGAAACTAAAACTTACGAACCGAAAAAAAAATCCAGATCTACTCTAATCCACGGTGCTTCTGCAAAATCTAAACTGGTAGAATGCACTGTGCCGGTCTCTGATACCAACTAATGGATCTGGATGAGGAGACTCCATCATGCGGCCGGAGATCTATGTGCGTTCCGGTGATGGGAAGCTCCGTGAATCTCTTCGCCTCTTGTCTTTCTTTCACCAGAACACACATAGATCTCCTGCCCCGTGACAGAGTCTTCTCATCCGAATCCATCAGATTGACATACATCCAAACTGGCTAATTTAATCATGGGTGGAGGGTAGTGGGTGTTAGGGTTGGATTGGAGGAGGGAGATAAAAGGAGTGTTATGTGAAAGGGTTAAATTGATAGTTGGTCAGGTTATCTAAACAATGGGATAGCTTATATCCCTTCAGAATTAGCCAAGCAAAAATTGTTGTAATAAGGGTTTGTAAGGTCACAAAAGTGTGCATCAATTATATATTTTTCAAATGTTTTGTACCGTGGGATCAACAAAGCATGGATCAAGCCGTCAACTCCATCCTAATTATACAATTCAGTATTTTGGTCAATAGAATAATATAAACCACTAAATTGAACATATTTAATATAAATAAATAATTTTTTTTCTGATTCAACAATAAATATAATTCAAATTAGACAAAGACCAAACATATTACCAAAAGATGAGACCCATTGGGCATAAAATATAAGTTTAATAATAAAATCTAAATCATTTTAATTAGTGCTTTAACAATGTTTCTTTTCAATCCAACGGGTAGGAATGAGCTCAAGTGTTCTATTCGTAAACAGGGTGGATGTTCGACTTGAATGGTTTAGATCTTTAGAAGGTTGGCTCCACTTGTTTACATTTGATCAAACCTTGGTTGACGCTGCTATATCTTGCAGAATCACTCTCTGTCATACATACTAATAATGGGAGAAAAATGAAGCCAAGGACATGCTCAAGCCCCAACCTCAACTGTTTTCAACTTTAATCACCCCGTTTCTAGTTAAGTTTGTCCTCAACTGAAAAGGTATGTGGTCAACTTTACACAAACGCTTTCCATATCAAATAAACTACAGAACTTGCTCGACCTCAACTTTAATCATCTCATTATGGTTAAGTTTGTTCTCTACTCAACTGAAGTAGGTCAAGCGAGGCTAAGTCGGGGTGGGTGTCACGAGCCCAACTCATGATCTAGCTGAGCTTGAACTGTTTGAATGATTGGCCCAATGACTACAAGCCAATGTGGGTCTCCCATTTTAGTAGACTACTATTAATTAAGTGTTTGTTTGACAAATCTTATATATTTGAAATAGATCTACATGAAATAAATTTGTTTCCAATGGCCCTATTTAAAATAGATGCTTTACAAATAGTCTATTTGGCAACACACAAAAACACTTCATTAAATATATGGTTGAAAGTATTTCTCAAATTTCTTGAGATCCATGAAGAATCAAGTTTTGAAATTTAATCCCATAACCGTGTTTAATCTTCTAAATATATTTAATGGTATGATATTATGTTTGGGGCCCATGGAAGTTAGGAAATAATATCAAATTGTACGTATTGTTTTATAAATATCTTAAAATACTTGATAGATCAACGGTTCAAATTTGCTCTCATATATGTTTTTGGATAGGTGAATATTTCCATCAGTTCAGATCTCAGTCTACTGGCCCGAAACCTAAGAAAAAATGAAAACAATGATTTATACACATCACGTTTCAGCTTCCCTTTTCTAACATGAGTATCCAACGGCTATCAAGTTTTCATAATTTTCTCGAGGTCTAGACCAAAACAGAGGCTGATTTTTGAGCCATGGCCGCTCGCAGTCATTCAAAGAAGATTTACGATCTGGATCGCGGTTATGGGGCCCACAGAAGTCCCAAAATTTAGATCTATGTTTATGGAGTTTTTTTTTTTACAAATATCTTGAGATCTATAATATATCAACGGCTGATATTTGATTCCATAGCCATGTTTGATGTTCTTAAGATTTCCTACGGTTCAGATCATCAAGTGGGGTCTTGGAATTTAAAAAAAATTAAAAAATGGTGATGTTTGAAACAACGCCCCATGCCACTATCTTTCGGCTTTAGATAAGGATGTCTATTCCGATTCTCCTTATTTTTTAGGCTAGGCTCAAAAGACATTGGATGTCTTTTTGGGGTTTGAAATGGACGTGCTTGGAGTTACTATCAAACTCAATTAATGCATTTTCAAACCTCTTTAAGACAATTAAAGGCTACAAATAGACTTTCCAAACCGCCACTAAGACTCCTATGTTGGTAAGTCTCATTAATGAAGATTACTTTAATGTTTGGGTAAAGTTGCTAACATCATAGTGTTCCTATGCTAAGAGAAGTCTAAATCATAATTAAAGTAAGATTCCATAATAGGTAGGGAGTTGTCTATGGAAAACCTATATATATGGTTTAGAGTTTACAGCTTCTCTTTGCACATTACATTAATTACCCTATCGAAATCACATTGTTAAAGCTGTAGTTGAGGAATATTATAAATCACCAATCAAAGATCTAACTAACATTGTTTAGTTTCAGACTAACATGAACTTCTGATACTTGATTCAAGCTCAAGCTTAATTTTGATTAAGGTTGGATCAGCTCAGCTAATTTACATGCCGACTCTCATTGGCCAGTCCTTGTAAATCCATTTGTGTGGATATGCTTGCCCCTACCGTCCATATTATTTATCATCAATGGCTCACTATGTTTTATTTTTAAACCAAATCTCTACTTGGAGATTTGCTACTTTTCGAACTGGTAGCAAGTAAAAGAGAGAGAAAAAAAAACGATTTCTCTTTTAATTTTCTTAAGGACATGATATTTGTGCAATTGATTTTTTTGCAGAAAAAGTGAGAATTGCATAAATCCTTTTTTGAACTATGGTAAAACTTATATTTGGTGTGGCTGCTTGTCCACAAAGAGAATCATAAAAGAGTAAAATTTTTTGGGATTTCATTAAAAATATTTTTCTATTGCGATGGGGATGGGGGTGTTTAAAGTGTAAAAATAAGCTAAAATTTCTATCATTTTGTAGAAAATCTTTTTCAATGGAGAGCTTCTGATTTTTTTTTTTTTTTGCGCAAAAGATAGCAAATTTGTGAAACTAGTTATCCTTGGTCGTAGACAATTGTACCTCAAATGATCAATCAAGCAGCTGACTTTAACTCCTATTGTTGTGAAATTTGGCATAGAGAAAAAAATAAATTGGCCCAAAGGATTTTCTAATACAATTATATATAAAAGCGGACCTTTCATAAGAGAGCGACATGTAGCATGCTCCCATTTTGAAGAGTTTCCAACACACTTCAATAAACCTCTTTTATTCGTCTCTCAAAGTTTAAATTTTCCTAAAATATGTCATTGCAAATCTCTTCCTCATTTCTCTCACAATACAATCCCTCTTCCATACCTTTCTATTATATGAGTTTTTTCTTTTCATCATTCGTGGGCCAATTGGGCAATTGCCCGTAATAAGTAAGAAATCAACTACCAAATTGAATTGCTGCTTTTTTTATCATCAATTGGCCCACTATGCATTTTGATTAGTTTGGATTGAAAAGGTGAGCCTCACTGACGGATCTCCCACAAGGTTTTTTGTTGTCATTCTTTCCTTTTTTAGGGTCCACTTATAGATCATAATTGGCTTCATCTTTGTTGTATTTCATCAACTGTGGGGACTACTGTCTAATCCATGTTTTTTCTTTTTCTTTTTTTATTTCAAGCTTGAATAATCCGTGGATCCCATTGTGAAAGTCATTTTCTTTTCTTTCTAATTTCACAATTTATGGGGGCCACTTTCACATTACTCTTTAATTTTCTCATTTTTGGCCCATTATTTTAAGAATTGAGCCATTCGTTTCATCAAAGCTTTGGTTTCTGAAGTTCTATTTTAATTGTATCTGCATTTTGAATTATAAAATAATATTCACTTTTAATTTATTTAAATATTTATAAATATTTTCATTAACATTTTTATTTTTTTAATCATGGCCAACGTTGGACACTGGCGTGTACATCACTAATAGTACTTGTGGGGCCTACTTGGGCTGGATGGCCCACAAAGCCTTTACTTGTAAGGCAATGTCTAGGAGAAGTAATTGGAGCAAGTCTCACGTTGAGAGTGTAATTGGAGCAAGTCTCACATGCAGAGCGACTGCTTGCATTAGGTGTTCATTTTCTTCGTGCATGAGCAGAGAAATTCCGTACCATTGGGTTCAACCTTCGCCCAGGAATGGCACTATGCAGTTCGGTGCTCCGTGAGAGCACGACTAAATTTATGGCACCAAGTAACCTACATGCGCAAAAGGATGCAAAAAGGTCATATACATTACAGGATTGAACTCTCAGTTGGATCTGGATTTTTACATGAACGTCTGGACTCTGGATCCAAGTCCAAACATAGATCGTATGTGTTGGGTTCAGGTCCAGTGCCAATGGAAAAAAAATGGTTTTGAATTGATAGGAGGATTATAAATAATCCAAAGAAAAGCATCTCATTCTCACCAAAGTGTTAAACATCACTAATGATGAGCCCTGGGATTATAGATTAGAAAATATCATGTACTGCACAATTGGTGATTTGTAGGAGCACGGGACATTCCTTGCTGTGTGATGCATGTGATGAAAGAGACTCCTCACCCGCCGTCATCGGGAGAGTGGCAGAGAGACCAATGGTCCAATGGACTTTCCCCACGTGATATAAGGGAGCTGCTAAACGTATGGTCGGTTTTGCTCATTTTACATGAAAAAAAAAACAACAAAAAAAAAGGAAAAATACCCAAAATGCCCCAGTCCTTGCCAACATTCTATTTAACATATTTTATCCTAATGGCAATTCTACCCCTAGAATTTTCTTATTTTTATTATTTATTTAGAGTTGACTTTTAAAATAGTAGGCAGCCAACTGCCGGCAGCTAGTGACCTTTTCAGTGGCTTTTCTAGTAATTTTTCCAACATTGATCAGCTGACAATCATTGTTTGATGGAGGGCAATACTACAATAAAATGCTCTTTTGCCTATGCAGAAAACTTATAGGTATACGTAGGTAAAACTCTTTACCTATGCAAAAACACGTGTAAGCAATTCGTAATCAAAGGATTGTAGGGAAAAGTCTTTGCCCATGCACAAAATAGTGCGTGGGCAAAGATTGAGTTTTTTGCTAGGCTTGCTCGTAGGGTAAGTGTCATGTTTTTGGCTACTCAAAATCTTCGTAGCTAAATGTTGTACTTTTGCCTACACCAACTTATCATCAGTAAATGTATAACCTTTAGCTACGAAGATTTTGCACAGGCAAATATACAACATTTGGCTACGAAGATTTTGTGTAGGTAAATGTACAACCTTTGCTATGAAGGTTTGCATAGCCAAAAGTAAAATATAATTTTTTTCTAATTTTAATAAGCACTTTTGCCTATGAAAAGTTCGTAGGCAAAAGTAAAAAAAATAATATATTTTTTTTATTATAAACAGAACTTTTGCCAACTCAATACATGTAACCAAAACCTTCGTCTATTCTTTATCTAAGTACATTGCAAAGCCTAAAGAAATATTGAAAAAAAATCGATTTGTTTTTTTTTTAATTTTTTTCTGTAACCTATTTATACTAATCTCATCTAAACTAATTCAATAAACATAAAAATAAATTAAAATCCAACGAATTATGAATCTCAATGAACAAATATTTAAAAAAATACAAAATATCCAATACATATACATCCAAATAAGCCTCAAATATATTCAAATATCCAAAAACAAGAAAATAATACTCAACAAGTCCAAATGCTTGTGATAAAAGAGAAAATAAGAGAATAGGCTATTTAGTTATCAAACTGAAGATGTCCATCAGCAACCTGCGCAAAAAAATAAAGAAAATTGTGAGCATTTTATCAATGAACTGACTTCAAACCTAATTATATGTATGTAATATCGTCACCTTTTAAGTTGAAAAATCACAACTATCTTCTTAAGGTCATAACTTTCTCATTTTAGCTCTAAATTGTACAATCTTGGGGTCTATAGATATCTACTCTAAAAGAGCTTTTTAATTGTACAAAGATTGGCTCAATCCAATCTACAATTTGAGAGATATAATCATTTTAATTCAGGCTATTCTGAAAAAACGAGATTGACTTTCCTTCTTCTTATAGGACTTTTTCTTTTTTCAATTATCACTTTCTCTTTGCTCCTTAATCTCCAAGATTAACAATGATAAGATAAGGAGGAGTTTTGTTGCTCAAAATATCCTTGAATTTGATCCAAAAGCAATGGCAGTATGGCCCACTTCAAGTAGAATATAGAAATACATAGAATGGCCCAGCTTTCTTCAATTTTTCTTTAGTTTCAAGTGGAGTAGGGTCCACCTCCTTGGCTGGACATCCAAAGTTAAGGGAGAGCCTCTTTCAAATGTGCAAAACACTCCTTAAAAGGCTAAGGGCCTATTTCCATTGGTGGCTTATCATTTTCCCACTAAAACTCTCTTTTCTCTCATGAAATATCTCCTTTCTTTCTCAAATTTTGTATAAATAATGGGAGATAATTTAAGAGAGTATAAGTGCAATCCAAACATGAAAATATAGGAGGCTTAGACATGCATGCTTGTGTGTAAGTCCGCTTGTAGCTTTACAAACTCCTTCTTGCACTATTTCTTCAATTACTGCATCATCGTAGAGTTTTTTCGAACTTTCCTAAAAAAGGCTGTAGGGATATTTCAAATGGAATGAGTGGACCCCCCCCCCCCCCCCCCCCCACCTTTTACCTATGGCACATGTTTGAGCTCTCCACATGTGTGAATGTTTGCGGGGTCCACTAACTTTAATTCTTCTCTATTCTTCTGCAGATCAGTACCTTTTCAGCTCCAATATTTACTACAGGACCCAACATGATTTTTTGAGCTGCGTATGGGTCCTAGGCAAGAATCATGATGTTAGTAGGGTTCTTCATCCATGAAGGGTATCTTTTCCTACTTATATCTAGTGGGTCCCGGTTTTCACAGTACCTGTAAAAAGGGTTTAAATGACAAGAATTAGTAGAATTCTAATCCAACTGAGACTCTTCGCAAATAGTCCTAATTCAACTAAGATTCCTTTAAGATTTTGAGAAATGATATGAAACGCAAGGAATAATGTAATGAATGATGGTTCTAGTGATTTCATGCATGAAATGTGACATTTTATGTGAAATAACATTTTTACCCCTTAAGTCACAAATGCATGAATGCGAACTCATTTCACATGAAATGATAGCATAAGATGCCTCATTGCACACTTTTCACTTAAATAAACTAATGATGAAGGAATTTCACGTCATTCCATGAAGAATCAAGGTTTGACAAATATTTAGAGAAATTAGGGTTTCAAAAAAAGCAATTTTCATGATTTTGTGCTAAAATGATGATTTTTGAGAGAATTATGCATTAAAACATAATAAATGGATTTCAAGTGCACTGATCATGATTCTACCTTAATTGATGCATTTTAGAATGATTAAGTCTTTAAAATATATGAAATTATATATGAAAAAAATAAAGTTTTAAAGACTCATCAAGCGCACTCTTTGCCAACCAGGTGGCCAGAAACGCCATTCTTCATAGAGTCTTATCCTTGATTTTTGCCCTGAATAATTTCACCCAAGCCGCGATGCTTCACTTCTTACACACCTTGGATTGTGACTCTTTCAATGCTACAAGATGTCCTTGCCAGACCTATTCATCTTATTAAAGAGGCCTTTAGCTTGCTGTACCAACCACAAGGAGACTTCCTATAAAATAGGCATCCTCTAAAGTGAATGCGCCAAGAAGCAATGAAGGTGCAAGTTTCTTGACTCCAAAACCCTATAAGCATTTATAATACATAGGTATCTAAGGCAACGTCGTATATGGAGTTCTATATTGCTGTCGCTATCTCTAAATCCTCAAAGATCTTTCTCTTTTTTTACACCCATCATCTCCTCCACTCATTCCTTCCATTTGTCCTTGCTTGTAGTTGATTCCCTTATCCTCCGGCTTTGCACTCCAACTCTATTTCAGGGACTTTTGTTGGATCCCGGCTGATGATATCCATGATCCGCTTTGCTTGATCGGTTTTCTCCTCCACCATATCCACCATCCAATACCCAATAATCATTTATCTTTGAAATGCGAATTGGGGAAGATAGGAGGCTGCTAGAGGATTCTCATTGGCCAGCCATTGTGATTTCGCTTGTAGGGTTTGGAGTGAACTTGCTTTCAAAGACCAGTTCTACTTTTCGATAGCTTGCAGTGTGATGATTTGAACGACCACTTTTCTTTATATAATAAGCCAGAGTGACTTTATTGGTTACTGTGCTATTAACGTGGTTTGGCTTGAGCCTACGTCCACGAGAGAAGACAAAAAGAATTACACTATGAAGAAAAGAATTACAAGAGAATGATCACTGTCACTCTTAGCACCAAACCCAATGACACCTCAAGCCTCACTCTAGTCGTCTACACACCTCAACTGGAGCAATAGATAGTTTCATTCATAAACTCCATCAAGGGATGCATGTCCACATTTTTGGCTACTATGTGGTGTTACAAAGCACCTTTCAATGCTACAGTGTGGTTGTTAAGAAGGTGGTTGCAGAGCCCCACTATTTGTCAACAAATCAGGCTTCATTGAGACATAAAGTCAACAAATCTCCACCTTGGTGAAAATCGATGCCAATCCTCACAAAACTCTTCTTACCGCCTTCACATACCCATTTGGGCACTCAGTACTTTTTACACAAATCAAGTTGAACTTGGCTGTTGGAATAGGCTTAGTCATCATATCTGTTTGGTTCTCTACTGTGCTGTAGGGATCTTCTCCTCTACAATAGCACCTTGGGAAATTACATCCTGAATAAATTGTGCCCTGACATCAATGTATTTGGTTCTTTCATGATGCATCAAATTAGTGTTAGATCGATAGCACTCTGGTTATCAAAAAACACAGTACTTAACTTCTGTTGCAATCCCAAATCACAAACCAACTCAACCAAGTAGCTTCCTTCACTACCTTTGTAGCTGCCATACATTTTGCTTCAGTGGTAAACAAGGCAACGATAAGTTGCAATGTTGCTTTCCAACTGATAACACCATTAGAAAAAATGAAAGCATAACTTGTCAAGGATCTTCTAATGTCTAAATCTCCAGCAAAATCTAAATCATCATACCCAATAACACTTTCAAAAGTGTTACCATTTATGTCATATACTATCCCAACATCCATAATACCTCTTAGATAGCAGAGTATCCATTTCACAGTCTGCCAATGAACCTTTCTAGGTTAATCCATGTATCTGCTTACTACAAAAATTGCATGTGAAATGTATGGCCTTGTATAGACCATAGCATACATGATACTTCCAACTACAGTGGCATAAGGAACACATGACATGTGCTCTACCTCCTCCTCAGTTTGTGGTAATAAAGCAGCGAAAAGTTTAAAATGAGCTACAAGTGGAGTATTCACAAGTCTCGACCTTTGCATGCCAAAGCATTATAGTACCTTTTCAATGTACTTTTTTTGTAACAAAGACAATTTGCCCGCTTTTCAGTCCATATGAATCTCCATCCCAAGTATTTTCTTTGCAGTGCCCAAATCTTTTATCTCAAATTCACCACTGAATTGAGCTTTCAACCTGTTGATATCAAACATGTCCTTAGCAACAATTAACATATAATCAATATACAATAGCAAATAAATAAAAGAACCATTTGAAAGTTTCTTGTTATAAACACAATTGTCATACTTACTTGTAGAATAGCTGTTTCCAACCATGAAACTGTCAAAATGCTTATACCACTGTCTAGGACACTGCTTTTAGCCATACAATGATTTCTTTAGTAAGTAAACGTGGTCCTCCTTACCTTGGATTTCAAACCCCTCTAGTTAATGCATATAAATCTATTCCTCCAACTCACCATACAAAAAAGCAATCTTGACATCAAGTTACTTAAAATCTAAATCCAATTCAACAACCATAGTAAGTAGCACGGGGATGGAGTTATGTTTTACCGCGGGAGAGAACACTATATTAAAGTCAATTCCCTCTTTCTAAGTATAGCCTTTAACAACCGTCGTGCTTAGAACGTAGCATCTTCCACTCCTTGAGTTCATTCATTCTTCTTGAAGACTTCATTGCAACCAATAATCTTCTGGTCCTTCAGCGGTTTCACCAGCTCCCAAGTATGTTTCTTGTGAAGGGATTCAATCTTTTCACTCATGGCAATAGTCCATTTTGTTGATTCCCTACTAGTGATGGCATCATGATATGTAATCGGTTTCACCTCAATACTTTCAGCTATATTAAGAGCATAAACAACAAGATATGAATCTTTTAAGGTCCTTAATCTGCCTCCTCTCTCTGTTCCCAACATGCAAGTAATTTTGTGTAACTGCATTCTCCTCATTTGAAAGTTAAACCTTCTACATCTTGTTGAGCTAAGATATTTTCTTACAATTTTTCTTGTAAGTTTTTTAAAGCTTTGACCTTAAGCTCCACCTGTTTACTAACACCGTCGTCTATTCCTGTATCAAGACACTCCTTTCTTGGTTTCAACATTGCAAGCTCATCAAAGGTCACATCTCTGCTGATAATGCGTTTAAACGATTTTCCATCTAGATGTAACACTCCGACCCAGCTTGACCTCGTTTAGCGGCTAGTTAATCTTGTTTTTGTTGCTAATCATGTTTTGTTTGTGTTTTATTTTCGTTACAGGTCATGGATAGGTAGTTGGGTTGAGTTTAACCTGGATTAAGTAGACCAAGCCCTTTTTCGTAATTTTAGTTTTTCTTAGACATGGTCATTTTTGCATCATCTTGATGTCAACACGTGTCTCTCGTTGAGCTCGTTAACTTTCGTAACTACGTCATTTGCAACCGAGGTCGTGTGATTCGATTGGACCCGAGTTTGACTCAAACTGAAAATAGACTTATGACTTGGCCTTTATTGTAATTTGGACAACCCATTTCTTATATAAGCTCACAACCATCGACACTCATGTTCTCTCTCTCGTTTTCTCTCTTTCTCCTCACTGCATGTGGACTCTCTTCTTCTTCACTTGATTTCTCTCTTCCATCGGTCAAGCTCGTAGTTCTTGCATGTGAAATTGAGGTGAGTGGAAGTCTTCCATTCTTCTCATCTCCTTTCTCTATCTCTTCTCCTTCTTGTCTCTTTGCATGGAGTGTCTGTGTGTTTTGGATTTCCTTCCAATTCTCATGCATGCATGTGGTTTGACTTGTATTAGGTTGTGTTTGGATCCAAGGGCTTCCATTGTGTAATTGATTTCCAAATTGAGGCAAGTATAACCATAACATTGAGAACCCATGTTGGTATGCATTGAATTTGGTTGATCTTACATGAATTGATATGGAAATGTGTGTTTACAGCTCATTTGATACTCATTGGTTCAGTACTTGTCTATTCCCATTGCAATTCTGATGCTTCCCAGACATTCTGTGCATGTTTCAGGGAATTGAATTCGTGCAGGTACGGCTAAGCCGTATAGCACCTACGGCTCAGAATCCAGAGAAGAGAAAAACCCAGTTTTCCTCTACGGCGAGGGCACGGCTAAGCCGTGGATTGCCCTACGGCTAAGCCGAAGCTCAGCCGTGGCCCAGCCGTAGATCAATACAGGGTGCAATTTCTGGAATAACTGAGAGTCAGCAACTGACAGATCTTCTACGGCCCAGCCACGGCTAAGCCGTAGACCACACACGGCTAAGCCGTAGCACACACACGGCTAAGCCGTATTCACCCTAGACTAATGAAAGAAAAACAAGGATAGGTGTAAAGAAAAGACCGATATAGCCTTCATGATAGAATGTAGAGCACCTAGACTTGCCCAACGGAATATGACACAACGCGTGAATGATCTCGAGGGCTGCGAATCATTCATGTTCGTTATCCGGACGTTAAGCACCTCCCCATGGGTGTTGGTTTAAGGGGCTTCGTGCACCGCCCGATTCAAGGCAACACTAGACAACGGTGCATCGAATAACTTAAAACTACATCATCATGCACAGTTAGAAACACCGGATAACTAGGTTAGAATTGGTTTGTAAATCAAGAGGATTCGATTTCACATGATTTGTTGCATAACATATTGCATTCGATCATTGATCTCAACGCTCTAACATGATTACGTATGTTTCGTTACTTTCACATTGTGGTTTATTTACCCTGAGTATGCATGTATGATATGTTCACTCACAGATCTGCACGTATGATATGTTGTCACGATCTACTCAGGATTTTCATGATTGACTCTGTATGGTCAGGCTCTACTTAGCCTCAGCCTTAGGATCCCGACGGGGTGAATTTGGTATAGTTATAAGGACCTGCTGCAGTATGGATATGTCTTGGGGAACCGGACCCCAGGAAACCGAGACCCATTGTACCCTGGACCGGACAATGGTGTTCTTTGCATGTTATAAGATCCCTCTTTTGGGAGCATATGGTAATGTAGTAGCCACTAGTCATGTACACAGTATGTATTCATTGATTCACATAGCATATTTCCTTCTTGCATGACAGCCTAGTATACGAAAATGTCTTCTTTAATCACATGATGTTCTTATTCTGTTAGATACAACGTGTGTTAACTTGCTATGGTTTATACTTTGCTGAATCTTCGTATTCACAGTTGTTTTTGGTGTTGCAGGCCCAGATCCCCCTGCCGAACCCTCGCCGGTCGGCCAGGCTCTAGATGAGACCCCCGGGGCCCCATCCGGCCTAGAGGAGTGGATGTGATCACTCCGCGGGAGAGCGTTCCTGGCATGCATTGCATTGGAGTCCTGTTCTTATTGTTTTGAGGATTCCAGACTTGTATATATGTCATGATTGTATATATTCTTTTGTTCTTTTTGTAAGACTTTCTTATGTAATTATGTCAGTTCGTCCTTTGTATCCTCTTCTTGCTTTGTTAGTTTTATGTTTCTGATATTTACAGCTTCCGCGTACTTGCTTGGCACGTGTGAATGTTCCCTTGTGCGTGTGCATTTAGACTCGGTCTACGTGTACAGGCACGGGAGTACGTGTGTCATTAGGTTTGGCTTTTGCTAACCCCCGAACCCTGGGCTCGGGTTGTGACACTAGACACCACAACCTATATCCCTTCACCCTATGTGCATATCCTCGAAATATGCACTTTCTTACCCTTGGTTCAAGCTTGCCATCATTCACATGAGTAGAAGTAGGACAACCAAATATTCACAAACTGGTATAATTAGTAGGAGAGCCAAACCATACCTCTTTAGGAGTTTTACACTTAATAACTATTGATGGAGACCTATTGATCAAGTAACAAGTTGTATAAACAGCTTCCACTAGAACTTAACTTCTTGTTTAACCCGACATTGAAGAGCATACACCTGGTCCTTTCCAATAGATTTTTCTTCATCCATTCTACAAGCTCATTATGCTGTGATGTATTCTTCACTATGTGGTGTCTTACAATTCCTTCGTTCTTGCAGAACTCATTAAAAAGACCTCCACAGAATTCCAAGCCATTGTCAATTCTCAAGCACTTGATATGTTTACCTTTCTGCTTTTTTATTATAACATTCCATTGCTTGAACTGTGTAAAGACTTCATCTTCGTGATTTAAAATATACACCTAAACCTTCCAAGAATAATCATTAATGAAGGTCAACATATATCTGCCACCGCTAAGAGATGAATGCAAGAGGGTCCCCAAAAGTCAAAATGGATATAATCCAAAGTACCCTTGGTCTGATGAACTGCTATACTGAACTTGACTCTACTTTGCTTTTTGAATACACAATGCTCATAGAAGTTCAACTTTCCCATTTTCTGGCCACACAAGAAACCTTATTTACTCAGCTCTTCCATGCCCCTCTCACTCATATGCCCAAGCCTCATATACCACAGCTTGGTAGTGTTCAAATTTGAATCTGAGAGAGACACAGTAGCAGCATCTATGACCGTGCTACCTTGAAGAAAATAGAGACCATTCTGCTTTAATCCCTTCATTATCACAAGAACGCCCTTGGAAATTCTAATGAATCCACCTCCAACTTTGTAGTTACAACCATTGGAGTCAAGGGTACTTAAGGAAATCAAGTTTTTCTTCAATTCAAGAACATGCGTGACATCGGACAAGGTTCTCACAATACCATCATACATCTTAATTTGGATTGAGCCTATCCCAAAACCTTATAGGCCAAGTTATTGCGCATAAGAACTTTACCACCATCTATAAATTGATAAGTGATAAACCAATCCTTGTTATAACACATATGGTAGGAATAACCTGAATCAAGGATCCACTCATCACCTGAGCTACTGACAGTAACAGAGGGAACATCTCCACCATCAAAACAATCTTTTGCAACAGCAACTATATTCTTAGAATCGGAGATTTTCTCTTTACCTTTACGTTTTGGACAGTTCTTTCTAAAGTGCCCTTCCTTGTGATAAAGGAAGCACTTTACTTTCTGAATCTTGATTTTGATGTAGAAGAGAGTTTTCTATTTAGACATTTCTGATTTTGATCTAGAACGGCCTTTTCTGTTCAAACATTTCTTCTTTGTTCTTCCACGCACCATTAGACTCTCACCCGAGCTATCACCATTGTTTTCAATATAACCTTTTTCTTCAACTCCTTAGAGTTTAAGGCTTCCTCTAGATTGTCCTTGGATAGAGTCTCCTTACCGTACATCATGGTATTAACAAAATGCTCATACAAGGGTGGTAAAGAACATAGCAGTATGATTGCTTGATCTTCATCATCGATGTTGACATCTATGTTTTTAAGGTCCATTATAACTTTACTAAATGCATGAAGGTGATTGGAGATAGATGCATCTTCATGCATTTGCAAAGTGAACAACCATTTCTTCAAATACAAATGGTTTGTCAGTGACTTGGTCATGTACAGATTTTCTAATTTTTGCCATAACCCCAACAACGGTTTTTTCTTAAGCAACCTTCTGCAATACTCCATCGCTCAAACATGGCAAAATTGCTCCATATGCTTTTTCCAACATATCGTCTTTATCTGCATCTGACATTGTCTCAGGAAGGTCATTCCTTCCCTTCAACGCCTTTTGCAATCCCTTTTGAACAAACAGTTCATGCATCTTTATGCGCCATAAGTTAAAGTCACTCTTACCATTGAATCATTCAATCTCAAAATTTTCATCCATTCCTACAAAATTTTTACACTACATTATAAATCTCATCACCACTAGCACACTGGAAGAAACGGATTTGAAATTTGACTCCGAATGTCTCTGAATCATAAAAACAATTCTCTACGCTCCTGATTGGTCAAAATTCTCCGTTGACCATTAAATAGTCAATCTTCCTCTTCCACAGTGTAGATCTACTCGAAACGAGTCCTTAGGGGCAAATAAATCTCCAATTAGACGTCGGATTTCAAGCTATTGTATAAAAATTTCTAGTCGTCGATCCCTATCAAACTAGTGTTGATTGTACTATTGATGTCATGATGATGTTGGCCCTTTTGCTTGGCTGCTGCTCCACTCTGGTCGGGCTAACGCGAACCCAAACCTGAACCTAACCTGACTTGAAAAGGCAAACTGAGGCGCCACTAATTTCTGTGGTACTTCGGTGCACTAGGACTTAATGTCCTTTTCCTCCACCAAATGTGATGGCAGGTGTTTTCTTAAGCCCTTTCTTTAAAAAAAAAAAACACCTTTTCTTTCTATTCATGGGATCTACAGAACAAACAAGAAAAACTCATCCTTCTCTCTCTATGATCCGGCGTGGGATGGAGTCCAGCGACGGCAATAGTGAGATTGGGAACCCAAGGAGGTAGCGGTGGTGGCGTTCTTCTTAGGAAGTGGCCTTGACGCAGCAGTAAACCCAATCATTTGCTCCTTTAAAATTCGCCACTGATCACAGAGATGAAAGACCCAGCCCGGATCTTCCTTCTCCGCAAAGCAACAAGAGGCTCACCTGAGATCTGTAGGGTCCTCCGCAAATCCGGATTGGATTCTCCTTTCAGATCTAAGCTGAACAGAACAACAGAGCTATCTATATTATGTTCTCAAAAATTGCGTGCACGGCAGTGGCCCACTTCTAATCAACTTAATCCTTGTTCGTGAATTTCCGTCAATCATCATAGCAACACAATCCTAATGCTCTAATGATCTAGATTTACATGGTTTGGCTTGACCCTACATCCACAGGAGAAGACAAAAAAAATTATGTTATCATGCGTGTATCTATGATAGCAATTTTAACCAACTGCAGTAACAAATATATGAATGGAAAAGAAATTATACAAATGACTAACTTACAAATTAAAGCTAGTGTATCACACTATATCCTTAAGATAAAATTCATCCCTCATATTGGTGCTGATGAATTCGAACAATTGTCTCCCAAGATACAATGATCTTTTAACGAGAGTAGCAGCACTTCTCTACAAAGAATTATATTATCATGTGTGTATCTATGATAGCACTTCTAATCAACTACAATAACAAATATGTGAATTAAAAAAGAAATTAAACAAATGACTGATTTACAGATTAAGGCTAGTGTATCACACTATATCCTTAAGATAAAATTCGTCCCTCGTATTGGTGCTGACGGATTCCGACAATTGTCTTCCAGGATACAATGATCTTTCAATGAGAGTAGCAGCACTTCTCTGCACGTTCCGGCGAACCAAACTCTGATGTTGTTACTCTCAAAATGCAGACAATAGTCATGTGGCTATTCAAACCAACCAATGACTATATTGTCAAACAATGCAACTCTAGATTAAGGCCATTAGGACAGACGGCGACTGCAGTGCGCGCGCATGGGTTAAACCCATGTGGTTTATGCGGTCCCTTGGGGACAAAATATGCCCCTTGGGGCCCAACCTTACAAGAGTACCTAGATGTATATAAACCCACCATGGATTTTACTTTCTAAGCAAAGTGGGATTCTAGTTTTTCCACAAGCCGAGCCTCTTGTCATCGTCAACCAAGTTCAAGAAGGTAACTTTGGAGTTAATTTCTCATTCACTCCTTAATAGTTTTCATCAAGTAATTGATAATTGTTGTTCTACTCTTGAAGGAGAACACATTATAACCTAGACCCGCCACAAAGAATGAGTGGGTTCTACATTTATTGTGGTCCAAAGTTGACAAAATAACCATTGTGAAATCCATTTTTTTTAAAACAAATTATGCTATGAGGAAAAGAGTTACAAGAGAATGATCACTCCCACTCAGCCCCAAACCCAATTACACCCCAAGCCTCACTTTGCGTGTCTCCACACCTCAACCGGAGCAATGGATGGTTCCATTTTAGACTCTATTAGGGGATGGATGTCCACATATTTTACTACTATGAGGTGCTGAGTGTGGCCGTCAGAAAGTGGGTTGCAGAGCTCCACTATTTGTCAACAAATCTGGCTCCGTTGTCAACAGCCTATATATAAGTCGGCCTATGAATTTATGGGAGGTCCATGAACATGTCTTCCTAGCTCCCCTTAAGCTATGTCTTGTGTCTGTTCTACACACAAAACAAAAAGAGATTAAATCCTCTTATAGCAGCAGTAGACACCCAAAAAGTCTATCACCAGCAAATATACAAGTCATAACTACACTTGTTTGGCCCTATGTTATAATAACAACCGACCAAAACAACCTCATGATATAGCCCAAGTCAAAAGTTAAGAGTTGGCTCAGAAAAAAGAAGGAAGTCTTTCTACAAATGAGGAGACAACAGAAACGGAAGGCAGATGAAGAAAAAGAGAAAGAAAAGAGAGACAAAAAGGATGAAACCCCACTCCTCTCATTAACTCTTCTCCATGAATTCGACAGAACATTGCACGTGAGCAACCCATTATTCAAACGTCCATTAGCTGCTTCTCATCTGCATGTGGCTGGGCAGGTGTTGTTGTCGTAGGACGAGAACGTGTTGAAGTTGGAAGAATAGAAGGCCCGAGGGGCATTTTGAGGTTCTAAAAAAACTAAGGGAAAATCCTCGTAAATTGCAAAATGCGGCCGTTTTTCATCATCTAAAAAAATTTTGAAAAACTTAAGTCCTGATTTAAAATATAATTTTTTCCCTGATTTAGAATATATTAAAAAGTTAGTTCCTATTTTGAAAATTTTCTTCTAAAAAAATACAAGGCAGGAGAAGTTGCTGGAGCATATAGTTTGAGGGGGGCTGATGACAGCCCTGTAAAGATGAGGGTCATTGAAGAAATGCAAACTTCTACCAATGTTAGCGCCGGTAGGCAGTGGCGGACCTAGAATTTTCATCTGGGTGGGGCGAAGAATGTTCAAATGAAAAGGTCAAAATCATCGTCAACTACCAATTATTAACACCAACGCTAATCTTCACTGTTCATGGTTTGAATGCATTATCTTTTTAAAAAAACTAAGCATAAAAACTCAATTTCTATAAAAAAAAAAATTTAACTACAATAGTCAATTCCTCAAGAAATTAGTAAATGAGCATTGCAAATATAGTAAGCAATTTGTCTTTACTAAGACCTTGCCACAATTTATCATTACATTCTGTAGGTCTTAATTTGCAATGTGATATTCTTAGTACACAAATTCGATAAATGCATATCTAAATTAGAGGCCCTAAGATGAAAATGAGAGATCATAAATGTGCCATTCATTAAATATTGAAGATATAATTGATACTGAAGCATGATCTGACATGGGGCGGTCTTAGAGATGATAGATGTGTCATCCATTAAATATTGAATATGCCAAATGTAACAACAAAATACCAAATGCAACAACATAATTTGACCACGGTAGAGCCCCAGGTGCTTTGAATGTAGGTCTGCCACTACTATTAGGTCTTTAGTGGAGCCTGGATCCTTTGAGTATTCACCCCACGGTGATGTGAAAGACTATGATAGGTCCACTCACAATCCCCGTGGGGCAAACCTTCATATAATCTCAATTCTCTTTACTAGGACATGTGGGCTACTACTACATGCGCTTTCTCAATCCAGCAATTTCTCTCTTTGGTGCCAAAGAAGGACTCCTTAGTAATTAAGTTCTGCTAATGAAAAAAATGAAATAAATATTCTGAAAAAAACAAGTCAGTAGAGTTGGTGGAGTAGCATAAGGGATGGATTTTCTCTCCATGACATGTGTTTGAAATCCACCCCATGTATCCCCCGTGTACATTTGTGTGGCTATGGCGGCGCCAAATGGGGATTAGTCCTATTAGGCCAAAGGTCTCAAAGATACTGAAATATTTTTGAGGTCCTGAATTTATAGATTGCAAACCAAAAAATATGCAGTGGAATGATAAAAGTAAACTTGTAAACAAACAATCAACCATACAGCAAGAGGACACGTAGATTTTTAAAGTGGAAAACCCCAATATGGAAAAAACCATAAGCCCAAAGCGGACTAATCAAACATTAACTTCTATAGTTAAAAGATGTACCTACAACCTTATAGTCAGTTCCTCGACACAAGGCATTGTAGTTATTTTTACTAAATTTCCTCGACAAACATGCCCTGCTTTAGTGCTTTGATACCACCTCGAACGAATCTCTTCAGCGAGAAAGCAATCTCCTACGAAGATGTAGAAGGAACAAATTTCTTACAACGAAGTAGAAGCACCAACTCTAAAGCTTGAATCCTTCAGCTCAACCTCTCCAATGATAAGCTCTAGAAAATGTAATCTCTTAATTAGATGTTCAACATTCAAAACAATGAGAGAGGTATGCAATGAGCATTCTCAACTTAGAGTAAGGAGATCCATACTTTAAGGTTGAAAGGAACCATATATTTAAAGCTCCGATTTTGTGGCTTAAGTGTTCTAGTCCATGTAAAACTTCTAATTGTAATTATGACACAATTTGGAATGGTTTTTCAAGCAATGGCAATTTTGTAATTTTCGCAAGATGGCAGTTTTGTAATTACGGACTGCACAAATTCTACAAACTTTCCGAGATTATAACTTTGTCGTTTCAGCTCCGATTGATACAATGTTGAGCTTTACAGATATCTACTAAAAATGAACTTTTTAATGATATGTTGCTTACCCTAATTGGACATATACAGTTTGAGAAATATGACATTTCTTCTTTAAATACCTTCATTTTAACTCTTTAAACTCACAAATACCCATGTCATAAAATAAAAAATATAAATATAAAAAGCAAGGCAAGGGGGATTTACATCTTTGAAAAAACCTATTCTATCCAATGACTGAGAATTGAAAACGCAAAAGAAATAAAAAATTTCTGAACTTTTGAAAAAAATTAAATACAATAAGTCTAAATAGAAATATATAGCATTCATACGTTATTCTATTAACCTTAATTTCATGATTTTCAAGAAGGTGAAGTGAAAATCTAAAATGTTATAGATGGAAGAATAATATAAATTACATGTAGAAGGAAAATAGAAATATATTTTTATTAGCAAAATTAAAACCTTGCTGTTTTGAAACAAATTTTGAAACCTTTAATAAAGAAAAACTAAAAACTATAGAAGACGAGCCAAAATTGCAAATAATCATGTTTTCCAATTGAGCCCGACTATAAAACAAGGTTATGGATTTATACAAATAGTGTTGGCATCGAAGGTTATGCATATGGAAAATAAAAGGTTATGGATTTATAGTTCTGGCTGCCCCACCTTAATTCTTTCTTATTGTGACTTAATTACATATTTACTGATAAAAGGTTATATATATGCAAAAGAAAAATTATTTAAAATACTAAAACTAAAAATGGAGTATAGGATATCTTCTATCAATCGGAACTCAAGCTGAAATGGAGCAGGTTTGGTATCAGATATCCATAGCCCATCTCTTGTCGGGTCATGCACATGCTTGAAAAAGGTTGGAATAAAGCATCAACACATCAAATGCTCCACTATATTCATTAGGTGTCTATCAGAATTTTGGCTTAATTGATCTTTGTTAGTTTAGTCATCAACCATCACCTCAGATGGGCAGGTGAAGCCCACTAAACTTTTAACTTTTCACTCGGATAGTGAAAATCCTTCCATAAAGAAGGAAAATGGTTTCTTAGAAAAGGGCTCTTTTGGCGTGTTTCCTCAAGAGGGAGGTGAGTAATATAGAGCAACAGTTGACTAGAGGCTTGGATCATGCCATGTACTAGAAGATTGAAGGAGAATTTTCCTAGAAAATGGCTCCAGCACTTGAACAGTTGAACCTATCAATATGAAGCCATGAATGTGAGGGAAATTTGGATAATTGACAATCAGTTTTTACAAGACTTTTCAGTCTTGCACCAAGTATAAAAAGAGGCCCCTTCCTAGGAAATTAGTATCATATTGTGCCAATAAAGCCTGCAAGGATATTCCGAGCCGAAGAAAGCACTCATTCCAACTTGCAGATCTATGCCATTCCATCTGCAATAATCAGTCTTGGTCCTCACCAGAAATTAAAAAATCAAAATAAGACCCTCTTCCTTACACAAAAATCAGCACTAGTATCATTGAAATTTTAGCAACTTTCTCCTTTTTTCCTTCTCTACTTTCGATTGTTCGTCCTTGAAAAGATTATGGGCTTTCATCAAACTTAAATGCCCATTTATTCTACCTGATCAGCAAATTTCATGCATGGCATCCCTTCTAGATGGTGATTAAAGATCAGCACTTGTGTAGAAATGTGTATACCAATGGCACTTTCTTTGAATCTGCTGAAGTTCTTCGCAGTGAGTGGCTTTCTAGGCCCACTGTTGAATGAACCCTTTTAGATCATCACCTTCTAACAAGAAACAAAGACTTACCTGCAACGCATAGTTCTTCACCATAACCAATTGTAGTAAACAGTGTTAAAGGTAAATTTTATTTTTAAGTAAAATGGGTTTGAAACATTCAGACGGGACCTTGACCTTCATCCTCCAGCAGTCCATCTGTGAGAAAGGTCCCTCCATGAACTCCTCAGAAGAATATATTTGGAATCAGGCAAACAGACCCCACATGTTTTATGAATTTAAATCTACAGAGTCCGAGATCAATCTGCATACACTGAAAAACCCTGTCTGCCACTCTCGATACCCTACCAATGCATTAACCAGAATGTATGAACAAGGAATTAATAATAAAAAAGAAATAAGTATTGTATGAACACACATGCATAATCTGTACATATTTTTGCGCCAAGATGCTCCATTTCAGATGAGTGATGAGAAGCAAAAGGATCAACGAATTCCATTTACAGTACTCACTGCAAAGCCATGGCCAAAAAGAGAACTGCGTAGACAAAACAGTCATGCAAAGAAAAGACTAGCAATGGAAAGAAACAGGCAGAAAACAGAAGATGATCATGAACACAACAACCACTAATTCCATTCAATCAAGTTTACAGTTTCATTACAAACATGTAGAGTTCAAAGATGATGGCGATGACGCAGAATCAGTGAAAGGGAGTGATCAGAACAAGGTATGCAATATTTTTCAATTTGTATTTGGTGTTTCAGAAATGTAAACCTGCACACTTGCAGTCTTCATGGACTGGCAGATGGGGCATACTTCGATAAAGCCCTGACAATCCTTACACAAGCACAGATGCCTGCAAGGCAACAGCAAGATGGAGACCTCCTTACTTTTGCAGGCCCGGCAAATCATCTGCTCCTTCAGCCTCCCTTTTCCCAAGCCAGTTTTTCCAAGGACACTTGAGATTATGTTGTGGTCGAAAGAGGATGCTGCATCATCAATCTCACTGTCACCACAGCCTTCTTTCACTTGGTCAGCACCCTGAGCGATGGCCTGTTTGAGGTTGTTCTTCAGTACATAAACCACTGACTCATTGTACTGAGCTCTGTCATACCAGGATTGAGCTTCCGCTGCCACTTGCTTTATCCTTTCAACTAGTTCTCGGTTCTTCCTGTTCATGTTCTCTATCTCAAGTTCTTTTTCCCTTAGCTTCCTGGCTACTCCTCTCTCAATGGCGCTTAAGAAAGAAGTCATATGCCTCTGTCTCATCTCTCTCACTCCTTTTATGATTTGCTCTTCCTGTTTGGATAGAAGGTACATACTTCAGGTCAAGGACTTGTCTTGTTTTTTTTTTTTTTTTGGTTTGCAGTAAATGTTGTTAAACTTTCGAGGCAAACATCACTTGTTAACATTGCTCTCCAACAACAAACACCGCCCCCCCCCCCCCCCCCCCCCCCCAACAAAACAAACAACCAAACCCCAACAACAACCTGAGATTGTACATATGGGCCCAAATTTTGATTAGTTAGATTGCTGTCAACAATAAACCACAAAAAAGTATGGTTGAAAGATTCCAGACATACAATTTTGGGCCCAAAATTTGATTAGTTAGATTGCTGTTAACAATAAACCACAAAAAAGTATGGTTGAAAGATTCCAGGCATACAATTTTGGCAAGTGAAGCTAAAGGGCACAAGTGAATTCCACCTCTCAGGGTGCACTCAAGTTAATGTGGAAGCAGCAGATTGGCAGGGAAAGAGGGTGTCTTGCATAATGCTTATGAGGAAGAGCCTCTTTTTGTCTTCACTTAACAAGTTTGAATAGAGATTCTAAAGAAGAACAAGAAATCGTAGCCACCAGAGAAGCTTTGAGAATGTTCATGTTGCACTCCTATTCCAAAGATTCATATTGGAGAGTGACTCTTCTAATGCAGTGTAGAGCATGAGAGAGAGAGAGAGGGAGTTTTATCTTGCATGAGTACTAAATGTTTTGAGTTTTTCTTCGGAGGTAGATTTTAGTTGTGTTCTTGGAAGCTGATAAGATTGTAGACTCTTCAGACAAGGTAAGAGTATTTTAGTTGGTATAGTTCTATTCCCTTGTTAGCTCTAATCTTGTTTTCTTTGATAAATACCTTGTTACTGATCCCAAACAGGAAAAACTTTCCAAGAAATGCATCCAGTGAAAGATGATTTCACTATAAGTCTTCAAATGGAAACATCTAGTGGAGTCAGGAAATCCACACTTGAAGACCAGTTGATGAACAATCTGATCCTTGTTGATCAATTCTTTCTACCTTTAGTAGTTTGGTTAATGAACTGAAAAAAGAGCTGAGACATCTGTCTTTGGTACCTTCCAATCTTAGTTGGAGTCATGATTGCTATGAGCAGCCCATGGAGTCATCATGCATGGAGAATCATGCCCAAAGAGAGACACAATGGTCGGTACTTGACACAAATTTCATTAATTTCTTCGGATTGGGATACGTGCATATATATATATATAGACCTTTGATTCAATTACTTGGACTGCAAAGAATCTCAATCCACTGTAATCACAATTATTAATTGATAATACTACTGTCAAAAACAAAGAAACGTTGATGTCCGCTCTCTAAGGAAATCAGTTTCTAAAAGAGGTTGCTAAAACCATCCAAAAAAAAAAAAGAGGTTGCTAAAACTATCAAAGCAAATCAATCACTAACATAACTTGCAAAAAATGAATGGTGTGGACAGCTAGCACATATTGCCTAAATACCATTAACGAGTTGCAATTAAACACAAGCCTAAACGCAAATCTAAGTGATTTCCATGGATCCCTCTTCTTATAGTTACTTGAAGACATTGAGAGCCTCATTTAGGCCTCCATCACCCCATTGTTTAGCACTGCGAACTTGAACCTTGAACTGTGAGTTCGACTGGGCCTGGAATTTTGACCACATCAACTATCCCAGTTTGAGAAAAATCCATTTTAGCAAACTGATGTTTTGATGGCTTCCACAATAGTATCCACCGGCATGAAATAATTGATGGCTCCATATTGTTACTGGTTTTAACAATGAAAGGTCTAGATCTTATTGGATCTGAGAAAAAGTGGAAGCATTCCGTCTAATTAGGGGTATACACAGTTCGGATTGGATCGGATTGAGCCAAATCCGTCACCAAACCGTTACCTACGAATTAGCAATTTTATAATCCATCACCGATCCGTTGCCCATTAAAACAGATCCGAACTGAACCGTGGATCAACGGTTCGGATCTGTTTAAACCGTTCAATCCGTTGTAGTTTTCCTCACTATTTCACACTTTATCCACTATAATAAGGAAATTACAATGGAAATTATTGTCTTTTAATATTTTTTATATACAAATAAATATATATACATATTTTTTTATTTCAACGGTTCGGATCGGCTTAAATCCGTGGATTAAGGGTAAAATCTGTCACCAAACCATTACAAACGGATTAGGATTTTTTCAATCCGTCACCAATCCATTAACCATTAGATCAGTTAAAAGACTACGAATCGGATCTACTCGGACCAGTTTCACGAATTGACGATTTTTTTGTACACCCCTACATCTAATTGTCATATGTTGGCATCCACTGTTGGTCAACAAGAGCAAAGAAAATATTGGATATCTCAACGGTTGGATATGTTTTGGGGCTCATCATAACTAATAAGCCATCATCTAAAGTGTAAATATTCACTTCTGAAACAATCTGATTCATCAGATGAACAGTCATATCTTCAGGCTGTGCCTCTTTTTGTAATTCCTCCTATACTCATCAAACTAGAATGTCAGTAGATGTGCTTGCCAAAGCTCTGGTAAAAGTAGATTTCTAGAACATCTTGGCAAGCTGAGCATGACTGAGACTGACATCCATGCTCCATCAGGGAGGAATCAAAAATAGTCTCCTACTCATATTGTTTATCCTTTTCATACAGGTGTAAAAGGGATAAGGGCATTATAGTCTTTTATCCATGTTATACTAATGCTTTTCTCACCAAGTTTATAAAAGAGAGTTGGTAACAAAGACAATGATTAGACCCTATGTTCGGGTGCTCATTCCTTCTATTATTTTCTTTCCTCTACTTCCTGTTTTTTTTTTCCCTTGTCTCTCTTGTTTCTGCTCATCCATCTCATCTCATATTAGGCTAGTGTTTCCACAATTGAAGGGTTAGAATTATATATTTGGTAAAAGGATGGTCTATCAAAATTAGGTGCATCACAACAATGGTCTGAATCACATAACGAAGGACACATCGACATAACACAATCAATGGTTTAGGGCAGAGTGCATGCTTGCATACACTCAGACAGAAAATCACACAATTCCTACTTAAATTGTTGATTTTGAGTACTCAATAAAGATCTATCTTTTTCCAGGTTTCAGAAATAAGAAAATCATGTGTAATATTGGATTGATGAGCTCTTCAAGTGACCTATCAAGTGTTGGATAAGTAACATACTATAAAAGGTTTAGTCCAAACCTGAAGTCTAATATAATGGTCAAATTCTTCCTTCTGACAATCAATCTCAATCTTCACATTGTCACCAAGGGACAACATGACAGGCAAGGTAGCTTTACTTCCACTTGCAGAAGTAACAGAAGAATTGAGTTCATCATCATCATATGAGAGCCTCAGCCCAGTCGATACAGCATTTGGGTTTGGAATGCTTGCTGATTGATCAGCCTCATCCTGATAAAAATTATTCAATGATATTTGAAGCTTATGCTGTCTCATAATATCTTCTGTCTCTCTGCCCCTCTTCATAGGCCTATTTAGAGAGGTGTCATGATCATTTCCAATATAGTTAACTGCGTCAACATTACAGCCAGCTGGAACTGCAATAGGTTGCAAATCAATCAATTATAAGAAAGTCACTCTGAATCCAGTATAAACAAGATGGAAAATAACTCAATGCAGTAGGAAACATGAATAAAGCTTCAAAGAATGCTGATACCTACTAAATATCAGCATCTAATAAGATATCAATGGTTTTATTAGAATAAAAAATAAGCCAAAGGACACGGTAATACACTTCTTAAATCAAGCAACTGATAAATAAAACTGGAGATACATAAAAAGAATCCTCAGCAAGCAGTAAAAAAGATCAGCGAATTAGACTGAAGGCAATTCGAGTAAAAACCAAAATTTAAAGAACACAAATCAAAAGAAGAAATAACGATGATAACTAAACAAAGCAACAATAGAAAACATAAGCAGTTAACCATCGTTAAACTTAGAGTGATGTCAAGACACTAAGATAAAGAGTCAAATCAAGAACAATAACGACGGTCAAACAAAAAAATAGGTAATCAAAGGAGGACAGATTAGGAACAAGATAGCTGATTTTACAAAGGCAATTCATCAACTAAATCATTAAACCAAAAACTCTCCCAGTGACCCCTTCAAAAATTTTATTTTTTTATATGAGAAGGAAACAAAACTCAAAACACATCCTTGTCAAAGAAATAAAATGTAGAGCAAATTAATAAGGATTCCAGATAGACAATAAGGTATCAAATTTAATTCCACATTTAGAGAGAAGATATAATTGCCAGCCAAAACAATTAATAGTTATAACTGATCAAAAATACATAATTAACATTCACCAAATACATTAAAACATATGGAGAGAGAGAGAGAGAGAGAGAGACCACCAGGGTGATCTTGCAGCCCTCCTGGAAGAAGGGATGGGGGAATGAAAATGGCTTTGCTTGAATACAAAGCTTACCAATTCTCAGATCCAAAGAACCTCAGATGATTGAATGTGACCCCTCAAAATCAACAGTTGAAAAAGGAAAAAAAAAAGAAAGATGTAGGTTCAATCCAGTGGCGATGACAGTCGTTATCAGAGTCGTTTGAGTGTGGGTGGGTGGGGATGGGAGGGTGATGAGGAGACATTTTACAGGTGTGTGAATGTGAGTTATGCCTATATAATGAGCCCAAGCATTCTTTTACTTCAAAAATGCTGACCAACTGTGACTGTAAGGCACACCTAAATGCAGGATAATCAAGGGGAAAACAGATAGACAGACTTGGATGTGAACTACCGCTGGGCACAGTATCAATCTGGTCCAATAATCTCAATCCTTTTTTTCTTTTCTTTTTTCATTTTTTTTTTATAACTGTAAAATTTTTATTGCTTCAGAAAAAAACAAATCAGAAAACAAGAAGGCTAAACCAGCTCAAAGAAGCCACAAAGCACCCAAGCTAGCAAAAAACAAAAAGCTAAACATCAAAGAAATGAGAAGAGTAAGATACTCCCTCCTTAGCTAGACTATCTGCCATAACATTTGCTTCTCTATGAATATGAAAAAACTAAACATCCAAATTCTGAGGGATATCATTCACCTTCTCCACCCAATCTGCAATCCTCCAAGGATGAGATGATTTCTTTGAACACCATTGAAGTGATGAAAAAGAATCACACTTGATCATAGCCTTAAAACCATCCAATCCTTAATTCTTTTAGGTTGTGAAAATTTAATGGCTATACGTTATTCTAATTTATTTTGATAATCCAATGGTGTATAATGTCTTGATTAATATCAAACTAGGACCAGTGCCAATTCAAGGGGTTGCATGTGTGAACTGATTGGATTAATAATAGGTAATGAGGCAAATTAGAGTACTAAAATTTTACCTCTTTTGTCACTAGAAGTATGGGCAGAAAAATGGAAAGAAGTGAAAGAAAAGCAATTCGAGCAGGAGGATAAAGTTTATAAATAAAAATTCAAAAACAAGAAAGTTTCATGTTTGTCGATGATCTGTTCACCTGAGTTCAGCATCACTACGGATCAGTGCAAAATTGATCAAAGTTGAAGGAGCTGGTCGCAGTTTGTGATCATTACACAATTACAGGTTCTAGCACATACTGCCATAGTTAAGGATTTTTTTTTCCCTCCTTTTAGAGTGAGTGCTAATTCTCACTTAATTAAAAAAAATTAAAATCCACAAAACTGTTAGTGATTGTCAGATCTTTTCCAGTCTTTAATGTTTAATTAGGAGCAGTCCCTGTCCTGGCAGCACTTGTTGTCTCACCCCATTACAAATATTAGCTGCTTGTCATCATACCAGCTCATCAAATTACGAGTATAAAACAAGGGGAAAAAATCAAGAATGCCAACTTCATGTGGCCAAGAAATCAAGAAAAAAATTAGCAGTAAAATGGAAATCAAATATGTAGTCTTTCAAAGCATGATATTAGAATCCAATAGAACAAAATAAATCAAATCTCAGTGCCAATTGAAGGACTTCTGCAGTTAATCTATGAACTAATTAGCTCAAAGATTAGCAAAGTGAATAGATTCAACCCAAAGCCTCAAAAGGCTAGAACAAACAATGACAAACACAAACTCAAGATCAATCACATGGAGTAGATACCTAAAAACCGATCAAGCAAACCAATCAAAGTAACACTTGATACTTGAGTCATGAAATCTTACAGTTTCCAAACAACTGCAGCTGTGTGGATGCATTAGAATCAAATTGCAACCGGTTCTCTTCAAGGAAAACAGGAAACGCAGGTTTGCCATTGTCACCTCCGAACATCTTTTCTACACATAAGCCAACCCAAGACAACGGAACCATCATTACAGATCCATAATATATATATATATATATATATAATGCATGGAACATATGGAATGTGGAAAAAAAATTCTATTTTTGACCCATGATGCAGCTGGATGACTGCCTACCTCTAAGATGCATGCAAAAGATAAAACCAAAGGAGGGTGAAGGCTCTGATACACAAATCCTTCCCAGGTAGCAGTTCCCTAGCAGTTAGAAGCTAATTAGATCGTTACTAAATCAGGTCTATTTATTTGCTAATTCATAGGACTACTTGTTTATGAACCAATAAAGATATCATAATGGCTTAAATTAACTGTTAAGGAACTAATGGCTAGGGTAATATTTAGCCTCTTCTTGCTTCAACAACACAACAAATAGGCATTACAGCCCACTCAGGCAAGGAGTTTTGGAGATAAACATTTGTTGAAAATACTTCCCAGTGAAAGTCCAGCTCTCATTTTCTGGCGTGAAAACTACATTTGCAGTGTAGAATGTGAAAACTGAAAACGTTATATATGAGACCTACTTTCTCTCTTCCATCTTCTGTCATCCCCATTCTTTTCCTACTGCCGCTGCCTTATTTGTCACTGTGGGTTGCTGGTGAAAAAAGATTCACTATTGTTGGGCTAAGCTACTGCAGCAGTACACATCATTGGGATTCCAGCCCAGTTGACGTCTGTCATTTCATTTCCCTTTTGGATTGTAAACCTGCCGAAATACAGTTATAACAGTTGCAACCTTTAACCTCTGGCATCACAACCAGAAGATTCAAATCATATATAAGGGCCAGGTTTTATTGATTGCAGGCCATTATTTTAAAGGGACTCAGCATCCTATTCAAGTTAGCAACAACCTGATATTCACTTCCTTTTCAGAGTTTGATGGACTGTTCTAGGCTAGTTTAGCAATTCACTTATAAAGTGAATTCAAAGTGAAGCTTCAAATCAAAGAGAGAATAAAATATGAGGCGTCTAATCATAATATGATAGCATTTTGTCTTTAGTGGCTCGATAAGGAATCATTTTTACTTTTTTTTTTTTTTTTGTAAAAAGTTGATGACTTTTTATCATGTAGTGGCTTTGCAATTATTACTTTTTACTTTAAAAAAAGAAAAAAAAGTGGGGGGAATTTTTTATATGACCCCCCATCTTTTTATATCTCTTAAATGGAGGCTTCACTTCACATCACTTTGCAAGTGAATTACGCAAACGGGTGCTAAAGGAAATAGCCTCCTGATAATGAACATAGATTGCTGCATAAGTAGTGCAGGGAAATGGGTGCATGAAAACACAGTCTCATCTTGTTCACTTGTGGCAGGGATTCATAATCTAGTCTTGGGTTGATTTCAATCAAACTGGCTTACCCATGCGATCCAAATTAATCTAAACCTTATTGGAATTGATCCTTTTATGTTAACTTGCATCAAATAATTATTAGAACAAATTCCATCCCCTAGACCTTGAATTAAACACAAGCAGGAAGCCAGAAAACTTCCTGGGCATTCTGATGAAGAAAACGCCCCTTCCCAACATCCAATGAAAATTAAGAGTCAAGATTATGATATGCAGACATAAGCATCCAGCTTAAGAATCTTATTAAAGGCCCATTCCCAACTTCCATTATCTTCCGTTGAAACTAGCTAAATATCATATCCAACTTTTTTAGTAGCCAATCATCTCCTTAAAACTAGATAATCAGGCCAACTTTATTAATTTTCTCCTTTAAACCAGCTGCATTCATACGATATGCATGAAGCCCAACATTTTTCTTTGATGAAAATCTTTTAATAAATCCCTAGGCCCCACATGGAACATTACTATTTCGAAAAGGCTTGAACACTAATTGACGTGACCCACCACATGCCATTAATCCATAAAAATTAAAAAAATAATAATAATAGCCCAATGATATGCATGAAGCCCTAGATTGTTTTTGTGGAAATCCTATAATAAATCCCTAGGCCCCGCATAGGAGATTTCTACTGCACAAAGGCTTGAAGTCTAATTGAAGTGGCCCAATATATGCCATTAATGCATAAAAAAATCATAACCCAGCAATATGCATGAAGCACATGCACATAAAAAATATCTCTCCTTTTTAAAATTGAAAACTCCGATTTCTTCTATTTCCTCTCCTATATATTCTCCTACAAAGGTGCATCTCCTATAGATTCTCTTAAAAAAAAACTAACAAAATCATTGGCTATATTAGATAGGGGCAGAAACACCCCTTTTGAGATAGGGGAGCTTTGGAGACTCTCTCTCTCTCTCTCTCTCTCTCTCTCTCTAACACATGGACCTCTTGAATTGCCACCAACTGAAATTTGACCCTTTTCCGGACATCGATCCAAACTAGTTCTATCATGGTGAGTTTGCATAATGTATAGAAGTAAACTTTGAGGCCCTAAAACCAGAGCTAGGATAGTCCAATACACGAGATATAATGTATTCCTGTGATTTGCATCCACACTTTTGGAGTATTGTGCTTCCATTGGTTTTCATGCATCACAGTGGGAACCACAGAAGGTGGCTATTTTTCATGCATCATTAAGATCATTTTTCAATGCACAGCTTGCCATTTCTATTATTGTGCCTCTCTCTTGTGCGAGTGATAATGCCTTCTATAGCGGTAACTCAAGAAGATGCCCATGATTTTAATGATAACTTTCATTAATAAAAGTTTAGTGGTACAAGAGAAATATATTAAAAATCTAGCTACCAAAAAGAAAACGCATAACAACTGAATCCTATGGGTTGAGATCAAACATACAAACCCTAGCTCATTCTATTTAAAATCTTCAAGCCCAAATAGTTAAACTAGATGTTCCCTTGGACAAGTTAATAATAGAATTGGAAGTTTGATTATCAAAAAGATTTTGACGAAGATTATTCTTATCAAGTGCATGACCTCGTGTCCAATATAAAGCAACATCTAGGTCATGCCTATGAAAACAGAAAATTGATGCAGGTGGGGGAAAGGTAAAAATGAATTCTACCAGTTCCGCTATGAAGAATAGATGAAGGAGTTGTTTAGGAAGAAATAAGCTAGAACCCATATTAAAGAATCCAACTATTATTCCCAATACAGAACAGCATACTGATGATCATCCAGCACCCCAATTTGACCAAAAAGAGTAAGGGATGCCATCAGCAAAATTTGATACAGTTCAACCACCATCACAGTCAAGTCAATTGATAGAAAATCCATCTAGAACTCCACATGAGTTGACAAGATAGATTTCATCACTCGAGATCATCACGGGCAATCTAAGGCAAATTCAATGGTTAGATCGATGTTACATCAGACAGCCCAATGGTGTTTTCAACAAGATACAATTGTATATTATTAAAGACGAGATAATTCCACCATTCAGCATAGGTTAGAAGACAATCCTGCCCCTCATCATTGGTTACAAGAGCATCCTACCTTCAAATGAAAGATATTACAATATTCATGTCCAATATAGAAATCGAGGAACAGAAACAATTATAAGATCGAGCCAGGGCCCATTCGTGCTCTGCCCAGGAGTTACGATGCCCAGAACAGAAAGCATGCAGTTATGACACGCCACTACTTAGGAGCTCATTAGACTCGTACTATATTAGGTTTCTGTGTTTGCCATTCCACAACTACTCTCTCTCTCTCTCTCTCTCTCTCTCTCTCTCTCTCTCTCTCTCTCTCTCCCTCCCTAGTTTGTGTTTTTTATTGGCAAAATAACTTGAGCCTGCAACCACAGGGTTGCAATAGAGAGCACCTTCCACTATGCACAAGCTCTCATTTGCAGGACTCCTCATTTAGGAAGCACTAGTGATATTTAAGTGCCTAAGATTTACCTTTTAGGAATTGACGGATAGGATTTATTTGGAGGGCACGTCAAAGACTTGCACACGAGATAAATCCGGATTAGATAAAAGAGAGGTATCAGAGATGATAGGATGCAGTTAATATTAAATGCTCGTGATTTCAATATTTCAATAACTAGAGCAAACTATGAAATCTCTACGGACGCAATAGCATGATGTTACTTAATCTCAAACAGAAAACAAAGTGGAGATGGATGAAGACACAGTAGGAAAATCCTCAGATCTCGATGCAGATTCAAGACACGAAGCACGATAAGTATTAGAATCTTCTATCTATGATAAAATACTTCAAAGTTTAATAGCCCTCATTCTGAGCTAGAGCTAAAGCAGCACTAGAAAACAAATTGACTCATCTTTTCCTAACAATTTCAAGAGAGAAAATAACATCAGCTCCCGTAAACAATAAAAACAAAAAAAAAAGGGAAATAATCCCCATTCAAACTTTCCATCTCAAGAACGTCATTATCGTCATAAATCCTTATACAATCTATTTGGGGTCTGCTTAATGAATCTACTCTTCCACTGCAGCCATGTTTCCAGTAACTGCACCATCCAACAAGTCCCTTCATGGTCACTCTCTCTTTTCCCAGTTTATTGAGCATGTAAACCTTCCAACAGCTAATGTCTTTCAGTTGCTATTTGGGTCTTCAGCATTTGAGCTCATATATACCATTTCAAACCGCATTCATTAAGTTCCCTCTTACGTATTCATTTCCAAGCCTCCATCTAAAGAAGAAAGTACAAAATCCATTGCAGTAAAAGCACAATCTTATCAAATCAACAGAGAAATCTAAAATCAAAAGAAACCCACATTTCAAGCCTATCTCAACAAGATAAGGAGACCATACCAAATCAAGGAAGACAAAGTTGACAAGAAAGGAAGAAAAATATCTTCTTTCAACACCCACCACAAGAAGTAAACCCAATTCCTTGTTATATCCACAGAAATGCTTGCAATTGCATAGAAATCATATCTTTTCTCGCTACTAAAGGCATCAAATAAAAAAACCCAATACAGAAATGAAGAATCAGATACGAATGACAAGAACCCAATTGAAGAAACAGAAAAAGGAACAATGAAAGAGAATCAGATCGGGTCAATACCTGGAAATGGTAGGGTCTCGGAGAAAGAATCAGAGCGTTTGATCGTGTCAAACGTTCCTTCCTACGATCAGAACCTCCAATCACTGAAATCGATCAAAAGGGAAAGAAGAGATTAGAACATCAAAAACAAGTCCATTCAAAAAAAGAGAAAGGCCAGGTGATCAGATCGTGAATAAGAGAAGGAGAGGGAACAGAACCTTGCAGATTTTGGAATCTGAGGGATGGTTTCGTTAGGGTTTCATTTCGAGCGTCATTAGATCGAAGAAGAAGAAGAAGAAGAGATTCTGGAATTTCTAACAGTTCGTTCGCCTACCCTTTCTTCCGGTCTTCTCTCGCCAGCGTTTCGGATTGATTTCTCTGGTTATTCTAATGGCGGAAAGCGTGAAATGACAAAAGTGACCCTCCGATTCCGGCTTTTCTTGCAGCGGTTATTTGGATTTTTTGCAATGGCAAAGGTTATATTAGAAATTGCCTAAAGTGACCATGTGTCCTAAAACACATGGCTAGCTAGCTGCATACTAGTGACGTAACCGGTGATATAAAACTAAAGTTGACGTCGGCACTTAGATAAAAGGGGCTTCATTGAAAATTCTGTTTTATTGAGAAAAAACCTTTACGCGGATCGATCTCGCTACAATACTAGTAAATAGTCTGCAAATCCCACTACGTTACTATGGAGGTTTTTTTTGACAAGGATCCGGACCCCTCCGTTGATGAAAAGTGAGCCCAAGAGGGCCAACAGCATTAGACTGCACTCGTAGTTTGCTTGTAGGAAAATATTTTTGGGGATATATGGCGGTTTAACCTAATATCCAAATCACACATCAAGTACACCTTAACCATTTGATTTAGGAGCATAAAATTTTAATTTGTTTATAAATGTGTTCCAATTCATAGGGCGATGATAATGATCATATCAATTCTGGGATAGTTATCAACTATTTGGCTTTTAGTTGGGCCCCATTTCTAATTAAACTACATGTCCGGTGGATGTGGCCCAGTACTTGTTTACTCGAAAATTTAAGGTGGGGACACCATAGCAAGGACGTAACATTTTTTTATTATAATTATAAGAAGGATTAATTATTACTTTATTGACGTTTTCGCTTTGAGCCTCTCTTGCTTTCCGTTTCAAGTTTTGACGGGCATATCCAAAACCAAACTGTTTCAAATCTCATAGGCCCTACGCTCCATGGAAACCAATCAGAACAAAACAAAATCTCTATTGTCCATTAGAGTCCGGGACACACGCGGTGCACATTTCGGTTAAATGCACATCTCATGGGGGCCCTGTTTAGGTATGGGACCGGAGGAGATTGAAATATCTTAACGGACCCTATCTCATTACCAAGTTTGGGACCTACTTGATGATCTTAGCACCTTCCACAAGAGCCCAAAAATGTCAAGGTTTTTATAAAAGAAGAGCGTTTCATGGAAAAAATTAGGGATAACAAAGGGGCGTATTTAGTATGAGTTGGGGTAAACTCAAACCTGCCCCTTTCATATTTACCTCATCT
The DNA here is from genome assembly GCA_037013555.1 of Sextonia rubra. NCBI lineage: Eukaryota > Viridiplantae > Streptophyta > Magnoliopsida > Laurales > Lauraceae > Sextonia > Sextonia rubra. Next base: position 5,777,559 of record JASUAD010000007.1, on the reverse strand, counting down.
AGACCCACTCTACCTGGTGACAAGTTACTAAATGTAATACTAAACCTATCCCGTTTGAGTGGGTCAAGTCAAATTTAAAGTTCAAGACTTTAAAAATATGTAAAAATAGATGAAAATGTATGTAGTTGAGTGTGAATACGCCACATCCTCTTATCATATGCCTTATCTTAAGGCCCAAATCTTCCTATAACACATAAGTTTTGTTTATTACTTTAATAATAAGTAGATAAATATTATGTATTTGGGGCGGGGAGGATTGGGTCAACAAAATTCAAATCCATCCCACATAAAAAAAAAAGAAAAAATTTCAAATAAGGCCATAAGATTTTGTCTTATTTCAAAAGAGGACATAATTCTCAAAACTTTTCAAATTAATCCCTAAGTTTTTCAAGAAGTTTTCAATTAAGGATAATCATCCATTTAAAACTATTTTTCGACAACCTTTTCCCTCCAAATTTTTTTAAATACCCAAATTATCTTTTATAAAAATAAATTCCCCATTCAATTACTTTATATTTTCCTCATTTTATTCTTCGACATCCTTATAATAATCAAAGACAACCAGCATCCCTACATTGATCAGCTTCATTATTGACTGCTGAAAGCTTGCCATGGCTTTAAATGATTGGTAATTTAATATTTTAAGAAAATTGAGATAAAAAAGTCACTAGGAAGTTCTTTTAATTCGATGGATGTCCTTAATCTTCTTGGAAAACTTAGGAACTAATTTGAAATGTTTTAAAACTTATGTCATTTTTTAAATTAGGTAAAACCTTAGGGCCTTATGTAAATTTTTTCCTAAAAAAAATTACTACCAAACTTACTCCTAATAGGAGCGAAGCGCATTGCAATCCCTAGTTCGAAAATCTATTCAAATAGGTGCAAACCCCATAAATCTGGTGTAATACCCCGAGTTCAAGGATGCAAATTAAAAAAACCCACTTTGATTGTGGCCCACTTTAGTATGTCAATTCTAACCATCCAATGAGTCATTTTTATCAATGACTGTTAAGATTTTTTTTTTTGCTAGCTCAATGGCGAGGAGAGGGAAAGACAGGGCACTTACTAAGGATTGATCCTTGGTCCCTAGTGGTTGTTATGAAAATGAGTTGTGTTAAGTTCATGAATTTGCATGATTTAAGCATCATTTTAGATTGGATTAGGGACTTAATTAGTTTAATACATCATTATTCCTTCAATTTCATCATTTCATGCATTTTTACCTAAAAATTGGAATTTGTACATTTTTTTCACATTTTATGCATTAATTAAGAATGTTTGTAATTTTTCTCTGAAGAGTCCCAGTTGAAGTAGAACTCTGTCCAAACGGATCCCACTTCAATGTGGGTTCTTTAGTATTTGATGGGCTTAAGTAGACTGTGCAGAAAATGAAATTTGTAGAACTCATAGAACCTAAGGATGATTTTTCAGGATAGCCTATCTTAAAATGACCGTAACTCTCAATTTGGACGTTGAATCGATGTAAATAACCCACCGTTGGAAAGCTTATTCAGAGCAAATGTCCGTGGAGTCCATGATTACACAAATCGGAGGTAAAATGAGAAAGTTATGGGCCTAAAAAGTTTCAAGTATATTTTTAAGCAAGATTACAATTGCATCTACACCACGAAGTATAATTGCTGTACATTCCTCTATGGATCCCATATGCAGATCGAGACAAAAATGCCAAAAGCTTCCACTTCATCTTATCTCAAATATCTCTCTCATCTAAAGAGATAAACCCATTCAACAAACAGCAAATCTTATCTCTCAATTAATCAAGAAGAGGTCCAAATTCAATGAACCTAAGAGCCAAAAACTATAAAAGGAGGCTGCCATGGGAGGCTCCTCCTCATTCCCAGCCAGATCTCAAAATCCCAGATCTCTCTCTCCCTCTCTTCTCCACCTCTACCCTCCATTAAGTTCTGATTTTATTTTAAAGATATTCCGGAGCCTTGTTCTAGAAATTAGGATATAGAATAGATAATTCTGAGAGACCATTATATAAAGAAGAAGATATCAATAAAGTTATTTTTGAGGAACTTTGTAATAGTGGGCTGAGTTTCTGATTGGAGCGAGAGATGAAGCTAAGTATTTTAATATTTTAGTTTATATTTGTTATCTTATTCTTTTATGATTGTCTCTTTTATTGTGCTTTTAAATGATAATAATATATCTGTCTTCATACCAAAGGTAAACTTTTGATTTATGTTCTTAATGAATAAATTTTAATCATTGATACTTATTTTAATAGATTATGCTTAGATCTTTGGTTATCTTTGATAGTGTATGTTTACTTTGATAGGTGATACTTAGGATGTTCATTCTTTTATGAAGTGAAGAAGGTCTTGAGAATTGATTTTATTTTACTTAATTAAATTTTTGCAATAGTCAAATCATCTGAAGAAGAAACGTTAATTTGTTTCCGATCTTAGTAATAATTGAGACAAAAAGGATAAATTAATTGCATAAATTGAATTATTGAATAACTTAGTGGATTCTGGTTGCTTTGATCTGTTTCTTATCATTGTTATTAATTTATTTAGTTTCTGATTTACATATCAAACTTTTCTTTCATTATTGTTTTCCTTTCGAGAGAAATTCAAATTTTTAATTAAAAAGTTTAAAGGTACTCTCTGTGGGATTGACTTGAATTTGCCACTGTATCAACAAAGACAACTGTGTACTTGCAGTTTTAAGTAGATTGATTAAATTCACATCAGGTTACCTATTCACCAGGCAAACCCTTAAGTATCGGCTAAGATTGGTTGATACTATGATTTTAACCATGAAATTAGTCCGAGTAAACTGGACCACATTTTTAATCAAAATTAACAAATCCCTTTACCCCCCATAAATAAACTCTCAAAATAGCAGTGGAGGTGTTTTAACAAGGAGAGAGAGAAAGCTTAGCAAAAAACCTAGAAAGATGATCATCCCCATTTGCTGCTTCACTTGCATGAAGGTCTGATCTTTCTATATAGCTCTTTTCAGAATCACATCCAACAATCTCTTCAAGAAAATCATTTTCCCTTGAGTCTATTTTTTGTTTTTAGTTTGAATTTACCACATTCTCTTCTCATATGCCTTAAGTTAAGGCCCAAATCTTCCTATATATCACATGAGTTTTGTTTATTATTTTAATAATAAGTATATAAATATTATATACTTGGGGTAGGGCAGATTGAGTTGACAAAATCCAAACCCATCCGCGTAAAAATAAAAAGGAAAAACTTCAAATGAAGCCCTAAGGTTTTCCCTTATTTCAAAAAAGGACATAATTTTTTGAACCTTTCAAATTAGTTCTTAAGTTTTTTAAGAAGTTTTCAATTAAGGACATTTGTTCATTTAAAACTATTTTCTGATAACCTTTTCCCTTAATTTTTTAAAATACCCAGAGTACCCTTTATAGTATTAGATTTCCCATTTAATTACTTTATATTCTCCTCATTTTCTTATCTGATATCCTTATGATAATTAAGGATAATTAGCATCCTCACATTAATTGACTACATTAGTGACTGCTAAAACCATGCCATGACTTTCAATGATTGGTAATTTGGTATTTTAAAAAAATTGAAAGTAAAAAAAAATCGTTAGGAAATACCTTTAAATGGCGGTTTGGTCCAACGGTAAAGGCTTACCGGTAGCGTCCTGAGGACGCGGGTGCGTACATCTTGCCCTCCCCAGACCCCACTATGCGGGAGCCTCGTGCACTGGGCCGCCCTTTTTTTTTAAAATACCTTTAAATGGATGGATGTCCTTATTTGAAAAATTATTAGAACACTTAAAGACTAATTTGAAATATTTTAAAACTTGTGTCCTTTTTTAAAATAAGAAAAAAAATCTTAGGGCCTTATTTAAAATTTTTTTTTAAAAAAACCGCTACCAAACTCACCCTAGTAAGAGCAAGGCCCATTGCCATCCTTAGTCAGAAAATCCATTCGAACAGGTGCAAACTCCATGGATCTGGTGTAATCCCCCAAGTTCAAAGGTGTGAATTATACACCCCACTTTGATTGTGGCCCACTTTAACATGTCAATTATAACCATCCATCCAATGAGTCATTTTTATCATGGACGATTAAGATTGGGTTTTTTTTTTTCCTTTTTCCAGAGCTAGCGCAGCGGCCAGGAGAGGATATGGCAAGGCACCCACTAAGAATCCATCTTTGCTCTTAGTGGGTGTTATGAGAATGGGTTACGTATCCACCAGGCCCACCAAGATTGATTGATAATATGATTCTAGCCATTAAATCAGTGTAAAGTAACTGGGCCACATTTTTAATCAAAATTTACAATTCCCTTGGCCCTACAAATAAAGTCTCAAACAGCAGCAGAAGTGTTTCGACAGGGAAGGAAGGAAGGCTAAGCAGAAACCCTGAAAAGATGATCATCCCAGTTCGCTGCTTCACCTGCGGAAAGGTCTGATCTTTCTCTGCAACTCTTTTCAGAATCACGTCCAACAATCTCTAGTGTTCCTAGGGTTTTAGTTATAGAAGTTATAGATCTCTACTCTTTCTAGGGTTTAGTATTTCGAAATCGTTCTGTTGCTTGGTCTAGGGTTTTTGAGATATGAGAATGATCTCTGGGTTTTTTGTTTCCTAGGGCATTATTGTTTGCAGTGATTTGATTTTCTGCTACAATGGAACTGTTCTTTGTTTCTGCTGTTTGGTGCGGCTTAGTGATTTCTGTGGTGAGATGTGGTCTTTTTTTGATGTGAATCTGATTTCTGCAGAAATTGCAGAAGATGATTCAAACCAGAAATGGAAAACCATGGAAACCATGCATGAAGAGTTTCAGTGATGGACTATATTACAAGTTCACATTTTCTCTAGGCATGAGGGCCTAGTTGGGGCATGTTTAGAAATTGAAGATTTTGATTTAATTTTCTGCACAATATTGGAATCAAGGACTTTGTTTTCTAAAGTGTTAGTTTCTATTGTTTGGGGGTTGAAATTGCAGAAAATGATTCCACCCCAGAAAATAAAAACCATGGAAACCATGCATGAAGAGTTTCAGTGGTAGACTGTATAACAATTTCAGGGTTTCTCTGGGCATGAGGGCCTAGTTGGGGCATGTTTAGAAATAGAAGATTTTGATTTAATTTTCTGTTCAAGATTAAAATCAAGGACTTTGTTTTCTACAGTGTTAGTTTCCATTGTTTTGGGGTTGGAACTATTTTCCTTGTTGAATGTGTTTGTACAGATTTTGTAAGACTGCTGAGAATGGTTTATCTGTCTTTTGGGGTCTGAAACTCTTTTTTATTAAACATTGTGGAAAGCGCTCTCACCTCAAAAGATGAAAACATAGGAAATTTTCAACATGGATCAAAGGGAAATCATTTTCCCTGGAGGCTATTTTCTGTTTTCTTATGCTATGCTTTGCATAAATGTACTTTTGTTTGGTTTTTGTAATTCTAGAGAATATGCATTATTCTTTCTGGTGAAATTGAGAGTTGTATTCTGTTTTGGCATCTTCATACCACTGTTTGGTGATGGGTCATGTTGTTATGAGGTTCTGAGGGTTTTGAAGTTTATGCTATTTTCTTTCATAAATGTTTTATTTATTTATTCAGGTTATTGGTAACAAATGGGATATGTATCTTGATCTTCTTCAAGCTGATTACACTGAAGGGTGAGCTCCATCTTCTTCCTGTTATCAGAATAAATGAATTTCTTCTTAATCTTATTGAATTTCCCTTGAGCTCTATCCATTCATTGTGAATATAAATTTTTTTTTATGAAGATGGATGCCTCTATCTTCTTCTTGCTCTTAGATTTTATTCAAAGTATTTGTAGTATGTGGTTACGGGGAAGTTTTGTTTAATGTGCTGTTAATCCTGTCATGGTCTTTGCTAATCTCTGACTGGGAGAAATCCTGAGCGAGAAATAAGAAGGAAGAAGAGGAAAGTGACTAATAGAAATGGAAATCCTATATGGGTGATTTTTTTTCCCTCATGGTCAGTGAATTCCAACTTCCAATTGAATTTGGTACTGTCCTATTTATTTTTTTTTTAAGATTTTGAAAATGTTGTTGCCAATAAAATAAGATGTAGAAATACTGTTGCTTGGTGTTTTTGTCTGTGAAAGCCCTTTGGCACTGTTGATTATTTTTTCTCCCAATGTATATGGTTTTAACTCTTAAGTACTTGGATTGCTAAAGATAGCCAACACTCCCCTTGATCTGTTAACTGTATTAGTCAACAACTCAGCAAGTTTTTTCTGTTCCCCTCCTAATTTCATCTGATCGGTTTGCTTGGGTGATTCACTTGTAAAGTGGAGGTTCAAATTAAGAGAGATGTAAAGAAGAGGGGTTAAATCAAAACGTACCAAATTTCAAAATTCACCTTCTTGACTTTTTATCATTTTATGGCACGAGAAGTTGCTTTTTAACTTCCGTGGATAAAAAAGAAGATGGCTTTTTGTCATTTAGTGGTAGCCTTTTGGCTGTTTTTTATTAAATAAAAGAAGATGTGATTTCTGAAATTTGGTGCTTTCTATTATGACCCCGCTTCTTTTCTTCTATTAAAGTGACCCTTCACTTCAATTTACTTTACAAGTGAATTGCGCAAAACAAACTAGTTATTTTTTATTTCATACGCTTCATACTATCTTTAAGTTCTACATTCTATTGTGTATTTCTCTTGGTACATTGTCCTATCTTGGCCTTTTCTTATTCCGATTCTTGATTTTCCCGTATTTTGGTTGGCTGTTCTGTTGGTTGTTTTTTGTGTGGTGTTTTCTTGCTATGCAATATTTTTCCCTTGTACTGTTTAGTCTTTAATGAAGTTATCATTCAAAAAAAAAAAAAAAAATCTTACTAATATTGAATATGGCCTTGGGGCGCAGCCCATCAAATTTTTTACTAATCTAGATGAAACTTAGATACTAAAGTTGAGTACAGCTATAGATTCATACCAGGTGGTTCTTTTTAGGGAGCAATTTACATGAAGTTTCAATAATAATGCTAGTCCAGTCTGCCAGTATTTTCCATCTGTACATTAGTAATGCGTCTAGATAAAAGGGTAATGCCATGCTAATTGCAGTTTACTTCTGCAAATCCTAGTCCTAGATTTGTTTAAAATATTCTTGAAGCATAGTTTCAAGATGAGATTATTGATATGAAGTTTGGGTGATTGATATTGCAGAGACGCTCTAGATGCATTGGGCTTGGTCCGATATTGCTGTAGGAGAATGCTCATGACTCATGTTGACCTCATTGAGAAGCTCCTCAACTACAACAGTAATCTCCCTCTCCCGCTTCCTCTCCCTCTCCCTCTCCCTCTCTTATACTGCAACTGGCTTATGCATGCCTTTTCTCATGCAGCTCTGGAGAAAAGCGACCCTAGTTAAGATGTCATGAGGTTTTGCAACTCTTGGAAATGCCTGTTTCTGGACACTACTACTATCTTTAAAAGAGTTATATAGGTACAATTTGTTGTCCAAAGTCTCTGTGTGATAAAAGACAGGGCAGTTTGGAAATGTTAAAAAGAGCCTGATATGACTTATGAAGACCCCACCTTATCGTTTAAAGCTTTCATATAATCCAAACTAAAAACATGTAGTGGTTTCTTGTTTTTATTGTTTATATCCCTTGAAAGGTACAATTTCATTGAATGCCACGTTTGATATGTTTTTTTAAAATCAGTAACGGTAAATTAAATTAAGGAAGTGACAAGAACACCAAATTAAATTAAATTAAGGAAGTGACAAGAACACCAAATTAAATTAAATTAAGGAAGTGACAGGAACACCAAAATTTTCTATCATATGGTGACTGTGAGGAATAGAACAAATTTCATTGGCAAAATGAAAAAGGGATATTGTTTTATTGAGAAGCCAGAGGATGTCGAGGTGATAGCCTCTTTTTTTGAGAAGTTGTACAGACGAACCATATTGAAATCTCCACCCATATGCCATGGAACCAACCATAGAGACAAAACCATGGAAAGATTATCCCAAAAGGGTGCTCTAGCTGAATCATCATTAGGACCATACACTTTAGCCACAGCCCATTCAAAACCACCTGAAAAGCTAAAAAACTTCATTGCTTACACCTTGACTCCTTGTGCATCCACCATACGAATAACGTCATCCGTCCAAATTGATATTTAAACCCCCAGATGATCCTTCCGAAGGAACCCACTCCCATCTACTACTTTGCACACCTTAAACATCACGAACAATGGAGTTCATATTCTTAGAAATTTTAGATACTTGTAATAGAAGAAGATCAACTTTATATTCCTTTACTAACTTTCTAACTGCTACTCTCTTCTTCTTTTCCAAACCCCTTATATTCCAACTAACTATAAGTATAATTCGAACGAAAAAAATACCCTCCACAGATCCCAATAACCTGGCTCAAGGAGTCGCCTTACCAGTCTCATGACTCTCACCCAATCTATCACCCTTCTCCTCCAACTCTTCCAAAGCTATGAGCCGATTAACTATTTCTGCCTCATTATTGCCGAAAGACATGCCCAGCGTTTTGCCAACTACAATCATCTGTCTAGCTTCCTTCTTATCTGTATTACCTTCAATGGAATCTCGCTCTGCTGAATTTCTAGAGTCCGTCTCCCAAGGGGCCCTAGAGGAAGAAGGAACATCTTGCAGATCGGGTCCCTTGCTTGCAGAAACCAGCCCACTGGGATAATGATTAATATCCTTGACTTTAACTGCTGACGCCATGATCTTCCTCCTCAAATGAGCATTCCCCAACCGCCAGAAATTCCTGCCCCAGAGCTGCTTTCTCTTGGTTGACAATAACGGGAAAGACAAAGCCTTATTCTTGACAGAGGTTCCACTTACTAGAAGTGCTCTCCTGGGGGAAATTGGATGAAAATACAAAATCCAACTGGCAATGGCAATCAACGGAACAGGAAACAAAATTATGCGTACTTGAATAGAAGATCTCTCGGATGGTTGGACCTCCTTACAGCCCACCTTCAAAAGGATAACGCAACCCCCTTTATTGGCATCTCTTTTCCGAAGACAACTTGTAATCCAACTCATTGGGAGTTGGGCCCATGGATTCTAGTCGGTCAGTGCTATAATGGGCCTGGCCCACTGATAATATTGGCTATGGATCCTCGGTCTCCACAATTACTTGTGCCTCTTTAAAAGAAGACTCAGCAACAATGGGCTGTATTTTCAAAAGCCCTGTCTGTCCTAGCTGGTGTGTGACAGAAGTCTTCCCACCACACTTTTTACCATGCAGTCTTCTTAGCTCATTTGATGAGACCTCAGTAGACCCTCTGGTGCTAGATGCAACCTTACTACAGTGGTAACCCTCCTCACCAGTGAAAGATTTCAAATCACCTGACACAGCCCCCTGCAACCCTCTCTACCACCCAGCGCCGTCTCCCCTGTCGTTTGCTGATGTGGGTTGCAAAGGAATAGGCTCAGCTTCCCTCGAACCTGTAGCCAACCCAGGAACAGCACTCTGGTCATCTTCTTCGGCCACAGCCTCATTATCCAGCTGAACGCCAGGATACAAAGAGACTCCCTCCATGACACCACAACTCATATGCACCATAGAACACCCATGCAACATGTTATTTTTTTCCCTACACTGCTGACGGCACTGCCTTCGGTCGAGAAGTGAAGAAGACCCTCAAGAGAGCTTAACATCCAATGATGAAGAGCTCTCTCCTTTCTCATCCTCTTTGTCCACCCTCAGATAATGCACCTGGTTATGTCCTGAAACTGCAGGAATCCCCAAGAAAGAGGGCTCCTCAATGACATCAACAACGTATTTGTTCCCAAAAGTATCTAAAAAAACCACTTCTCCAATCAGCAGAGGTCTCTCCACCAACACACACTCTACCAAACTCTAGAACTGATTTGTCCATAGTTTCTCCAGCCACTGCAGTAACTACAACAAATCTGCTACCAATCGCCTTAGAGGTTAAGACACTCCGACCATGTAAAGGAACCCCAACACACCTTAACCAAGCTGACCTGGATTGCTTAACAAAACCAGGTTTCCCAACCATCATTGAAACTCTTTTCATCTAATGAAACAAACAATTCTGAGAAGTAGAATTCAAACTCTTTTCATCATCATCATCATCATCAAAGCCTTATCCCAACTATGTTGGGGTCGGCTACATGAATTCTATTTCTCCATTCCGTTCTATTTTGAGCTAAATCTTTCGATAAGTGAACCTTCTTCAAATCTGAATTAATGATTTCCATCTATGTTTTCTTTGGCTTGCCCCTACCTTTTGATGGGCCCTCCACTTGTATATCCAAATTTTTTCTCATCGGTGCCATTACTGGCCTACGCTCAACATGCCCAAACCATTTTAAATGGGTTTCTCTAATCTTATCCCCTGTTGGTGCTACCCTTAAATGTTCTATTATTTTTTCAGAATTCATGTTTGGGTTGTGACAAAGTTTTACGCTGGCTATCTCTTACCTAATGCAACTCTCTTCCTTTACCCGGGCTTGAAACCGGCAGCAAAAACTAGCGGAGTTAGAATTCAAACTCTTTTATAATGGGCAAAATATTCTCTAAATTGGGGAAAGAAATCAAACCATATTCCCACCCAACCGAACCAGTTTAGCATCCACCAAATCACAGGCCCCTAGCAACTCGTGATCAGGAAAGGCACCCCACACCGGAGCATACCCAGCAAACTGTTCACCAATGAAGCAGTGTTCTCTCTAACAACACCCCTACCCTCCGAAATGGGTTTCTTGTCACTAGCAATGCTGCTTGGTCCCTTAGCATCTATAGAGGGAGACAAAAGATCACTATAACTGGCTGCAGGAGAAGATGGAGGAGCCCTGATGACCAAGGAGTCATTCTCCCTAAGCTTAGATCTTCTCTGCGACCAACTAAACTCAAGATTAACCTGAAGCCTACTCCCCTGAATACTTCTCCCATTCAAATCCTTTATAGCCTTCATGGCAATTCTCCTCTCCCTGAAATGAACAAAAGCAAAACAGCCACTCTTTCCTCTCCTACCTGATGCTGGGATATATGCATCTACAACCTTGCCAAAGCAGGAAAACCCCTATCTCAGCCTTTCAACCTGGAATGCCAACAGGCAAATTATCAACAAACACTGAGACCAACTGCTCCCATGGTACGGTTCTCCCTACCGCTCCTCTCAACCACTGTCCAATTTCCCATGGCCACTCCTCTACCCTAGAGGATGATTAACTACTTTTTGTGTGTGATGTGATGTGATGTGATGTTGGCTAATATAATTGGATATAGTGATATATTTAGGATGTTGTAATGGATGTGGATTTGGGATGTTGCAATGATCTTCAGGATGTTATATTCCATGTTTGATATGCGAATGCAAATCTATGTTTCAGGTTACATCTGATAGGTAGTTATCCAATGTGGTTCCTTCCAACACATTTGACTCGTTAAACATATTTCAATTAGGATGCCAACCTGCATAAGCAGCTGAAATAATTATTGTTTGCTTTTGTGGGGCATGTCTTTTGTAAATTGACAGTAGTTGCGTTGCACACTTGCAGCATCGCCTTTGTGCAATTTACATGTTTGGATTGGGCCACTGAGCAGCTGTACTTACTGTCATATGCTTCATTCCAGGGATGGTGTGTCAGGGTGGAAGTTCGAATTGTTCTAACCAATAAATTGTTATGAAACTGAGACCAAGATTTATTCGGTGGGTCTGAGTGGGTAGACCTCTCACTTAAATCTATCTGTCACCGTTTTTCAAGGTGGTTTAGTCTGTGGACGCACAATCTGAGAACATGTTTGTATTATATGAAGGGTTTTATCTCCAAAAAGTTAGGAAATAATGGAGAAATAAAAAAAAAATCAGATGTGGGGTGGATGGACATGACTAAAGTTCCTAGAAAACAGCTTCAAAGGTGGCTGAGTGGAAGTTCTTTTTATACGCAATATTTGCATTCTGCCAGTTGAATATAATTAAGGTGTTGTCTCATGTTAAAACTACTACAAATATGAGCCGTGGTCTAGTGGGAGGATATTAGGAAAATGGGTGCAAAAAGCTTACTAGATACAATTTTAGCTACTGTTCTAGTTGAATGGGGCCGAACCCAACCCAATCTATCGCCGCCCCTACTCACTATCCCCAGCCAATGGGTGTATGTCCCCGGTCACATGGGCTGTAGATATGGCCTCCACTTGCCGTTTTGAAATCTGTCATCATGCTGCATTATTGTTCAAAAACGTGATTCCAGGTATTTGGAACTCATGACCCACCTTTGAGAATCCTCTCCACGTTTTATACCCGTGGCCCAAGTCATATTCAATGCAATTGAAGTCGTGGGACCCAATTTCCATTGCTGAGAAGGGGTTAAGCGTCTCTAGTGTAAGCCACGTCACACTTGCAATCCCCTACTCTTGTCTATGCGACACGATATGAGGTCTATCCACCCATGGAATTTCTTTCCTCTTTTGGCCCCTACTCGTTATCTATGCGACAGGGTATGAGGTCTATCCACCCACGGAATTTCTTTCCTCTTTTGGCCTTTCAAAAACCTATCAATGGATGAACTGAGCAATTACCCCTTTATGTAAAATTCAAATGCCTAAACCTTTTGTTTTTTTGCTTCCATCCCATTGCATATTTGCCTTATTTTCTCCTATTCCTCATTCCTCTTATTACCTTTTCATACAGCTTTCCGAAGGAACCATGTAGGGTGTCTGTCTTGATTTTTTAATTTCAATGAATAATGTCTTTAGATATGCCTCTGAAGTTTTTACAATGGAAAGAGTCATTGCTAATTTATCAAATTGAGTGCTTATTTATCTTACTATATAGGCATAAGTTTAACAAGAAAATTTGGGTAAGACTTAAAAAGTGGCTCAGTTATGGCAGGGGAATGCCCATGCCACCCTTGACTCACTCGGTGAAATATGGTCCTTAAATTAGCAAAAATCAGGCTATAATATGAGAGTTATTTATTTATTTTGGTAAAATAGACTGAGTTTTATGAAGATAGTAAAAAAGAGAAACAAGAAATTGTTATTCAAAGTAAATGAAAGAAAATTGAAGAAATTTGAAGGATATTGGGATGAGATGGGATTTCAGCGGCGCAATAGCATAACCGGAATTAATTGGGCATTAAAACGGCATAGATAAAACTCTTGTTGACTTTTTTCTATTCACAACTCATCAATGTAGATTGAGCTTCAAATGGCAGAAGGTGAAGAGCTTTGTGTCAGATCATTTTACTCTGGGGGTTCTTCCTCTGTTTCTTGATAATTATTCTACGGTTTCCAAATGGATTTTCTTCACTAGTTTCTCAAGTGGGAAGTTACAGAAGTGAAATGTTAGAATGATGGTGTCTGGGATGCTCCTCCCTTTGCAGTGGAGTGAGGTCTCTCTTTAGAAAGAGCTCTGGATTACTTGGATTGAAGGGAGGCGAAAGGGTTGGTTTGGATCATGCAATGTACATGGGGGAATTTTTTCACCTGTGTACCATGCATTAGGAACGTCTACACACTGTGCATTACACTTATTGCTATCATGCACCATGCACAGGTGAAAATCTTCCAACCAAATGGGTAATTCAAGGCATTGGAAATTGTTGGATTCATAGTCCTCAGTGGAGGAGAATCCTGATTGTAGATAGGAATGGTGGGAAAACTGGGAAGGGAGACATGGAAATCCCTTTTCTTGCAAACCATTGTAAGCCCACACAAGATTTCCTTCTTCTCAAAGTCTCATAGATCTCAATAAGAAACTACAGTGCAAATTGGTCTTTTCTTCCAATGATTTTACAACGAAATCAACACTAGATGATGAACTAGAGAAGATGGTTTTTCTTTATTCCTTTTCACCCAAAACATTCTAATTAGTGAACCATAGGATTCAAAACCCTTTCCTAGTTGAATGAAAAGTTAAAACATAATGGATGCACTTTCAGATTCTACATGAAGTTGACTTGAGTTTGACTGTGGCTTTTCAGATGAATCAATTCAAAGGGTGCCAAAAGTATAGGAGACTGTGGAGGTGAAGAAGAAGAAAGACCCTTAGCCAAAATTAGGTGCCAAGGTTTAGGAGACTATGGAGTTGAAGAAGAAGGATCCTTAGCCAAAATTAGCTGTTAAACTGCAGTCTATATAAAAAAAGTCATACATATAGTATATGTGATGATAGAATTGGGATTGTAGGTTTTCATGGTTATGCTTCACATGCCCATCCAAGATATACCTGTGATTGAATATTCTACTAATTGGTTAAAGAGGTTATCATTTTCAACAATCATAATTGATGACTGGAGATATGTTATGAAATGGGTAGAACTTTAGGGCATTTTAGGCTTATGGTGTTCTGTTATCTTGAAAATCTTAATGTTCCAAAGCAATATTTGCAAGTCTTTATTCTTTTTCGAAGTCCTATCACTTCTTCAATTTTTTTTTTTTTTGGCTAGAATAAGTCCCTATCATTTCATAGGACTAATACTTATGGCGAATTGGCTACTCCTTGGCCTATGCATATATAAACGTCCATTATACCCCTGGCACAGTTACCATACATACTCATGTATATATATAGGAAGTGTTATAGAAATTAAAGTGAGAACTAGTTCTCATTATGCTTCCGTGAGGACTATTGGTGGGCCCACGTAGCAACACATCCAAAGCATGCAAAAACTTTCAAGCCATGGCATGGATGAAGCTTCACTAGTAGGCCTTAGAATGAGAAGGCTCAGGGATTGTACAAGATTTGGCCCACCCCAAGATCTGGAGAAGAGCATCTTGACTTTGTTAATTTCATGAAAAGATACATTTCCTAACTCGAGAACCAAGATCCCATGAAAAAAAGAAACTAAAGATTAAGACTAAAAAAGTCTACCTAATAGCATTTGAACTTGTTTATAAAAAGGGTTAATCCAAGAAGCCCTAATCTTAGAAGGAGCAGTTTGTTTTTCTCTTTTTCTCTTGGTTACTCCGAGGTCCACTTCACTCAAGGATTGCCTTTGCCACTGTCTAATGCCTGGATGCCTTCCTTTCGCGGAATCCACTGGTTTGTCTATCAACCTGAAATTTAGAAGTGGAAAGGCCAAGTACTCATTTGAATGAAGAAAACTACGAGGCAATTGCTACGCCGAAGATCCATTGCCAAGAAATGAAGCACCCATTTAAATGAAGAAAGGATGAGAAATGAAAATGTAAAAATGTAACAATAAATTATATAGCCCGAAAATACCATAGTTTCTGAAATTTAAAGCGATAAGAAAATATTAAACTTTAAAATCCGTTGTAATGATCTGATTCAGATGATTTTTGCCCGAAATAATATCTACAATGGGACCTTTTCATCATACAATCCTCCTATGATGTGCATCCAAGTTGGTGCCATAGAGGGTCTTAGAATTTTGTCTCTTAGGCAAGCCATCAGGGACATCCTTGGGAGAGCATCGGCTTATGTACATCTTTTATGTATGTGAACGTTTATGCGCGCTTGGTAGGATGAGAGGTCAAATAGAAAGTGCTAGAGGTAAACATGTAGACCAACCCAAACCATTTGGAGTTGCCTATGTGTGTTATGCCCTAACCTTAGATGTTTTTGGTCATTTTCTTCTGAGGCTTACCCATTTTGAAGTTGACCCAAATATCAGGGCAGGCCCACGCATGGGTCCGCAAGGTCAGTCCATATCAACTCAATTGGAACCCAACTAAGGAGGAATATTTCAGTGCCACCTCCAACACCAAGTTTATTTTGTTAGTTTCACAGAAACCAAGGCGTTTCACATTTATGTACACATAATGTAGTTTCTCATAGACCTGAATGTAGATGGGAAAATAGGAGCAAGAGTTAAGGCTTTTATAGCTTGCATTTAACACTACCTCATCAATATCTCCGTGTTTGGTCTCCTTTCTTCCTCCTTCACTGCAGCCTTCTCCATCTACTTTATACTGAACACGAGGGAAATGGGCCCACTGTAAAATGTCAAAGCCATTCAAACAGTAAGACAAGTCAGTGCATATTCCCCTCAAAACAGCAATTTCCCTTTCATGGGCCTTTTCAAAGTCATCAAAGGATCTCATTCAGCAACTCTTACATTTTTAGCAGCTGTGCTAAATGCCTCCTTGTGGGTCATGTTGGGTTCTCTAGCTTTCAGCCTTCGGATCTCTTCCCTGAAATAAATCAGAAACATGTTCTTATTGGCATCTAGTTGAATTCTAGTGAAATTAGCCTTAGCAAACATGGGTTGTAACGAATTAGAAGAATGTCAGTGATTATTAATATGAATAAGATGGAAACACAATAAAATTACTACTTTATGAAGTGATTGTAGGCTGATGGTGCTCGTTGCCGCTTCTCTGGAGCTGTAGAAGATCAAACCCAAGTTATAAATCTTAAGAAACGTGAAACTCGCGCTTTAGTCTGTGAATAGGGAACCTTACGCTTATTGACAGCTTTGGGAACAGGAACCTTTTCGTCCACATCATCTTCTTCACTAGGACGCATCAATGGAGGGTTGTCAACTGGTAACTCCTGTATTTGAGTGTCTAATTAATTCTTACTACTATTACTGTTATTACAGTTATAGTAACAGTGATGGTGGTAATAGCTAGGGGAAGTAGTCTGTAGTTTCTGGCTGCTTTTTTATTTAGAATTTTCAATTTATTTTGAATGCTTACTGGATAACTGCTTTTAGAGGTTGCCATGGGAAGGATTTTAGTATTTCCTCATCAAATATGAGAAAGACACAGAGGGGCTCACTTTCCTACATAAAGAAAATTAAAATATAAGCTGACATAATTTTTCTTTGGTTATATTTAAAAATATCTCCTTATTGCTACCTTAGGCTGATGGGATAAGGCTAAGGTGACCGTGATGATGACGGCAGAAGTGATGATTTTATTATCGTCATCTTATTAAAATGAAAGAAGCACTAGCATGGGAATCACATACATGATACAAGGTGTCATTCTTTCAAATCTTAGAAATCCTAGGCATAGAAAATGACCCATTAGTAGTAGTAGTGGTTGTTGTTGTTCATTGATAATGACTTGCTATTAACTTATGATGAATTTTATTATGCCTTTGATTTTCTAATGCTCAAATGTCCGGAAGATTAGGAAAAAAAGAAGTGCACTAGAGCCTAGAGGAACTACTATCCCTACTAGACCAATTACTACTTAATCATGATTATAAAATCTTAAACAACTAACTAATGATAGAAGTTGGAAACGCCTTGATGATTAGTCACCTGATCATTGTCAAAGGAAGAGAGAAGATGCAGAGGTGCAGAAGACACTTTCGTCATGTTAACAGAGAGGAGACCATTGCAGTGGCCACATCGAACAGTAACTGTCTTCAACAAGCAGCTGCATGGGACACTCACCTGCATGTCAAGCCCAAGAAGAACATAGAGAAGAAAAGGATAAGATTAGATTGAGAATCTACTAATTTTGCAACAAGTCAATGAATAGAATTGTACAATGGCTTACCAGCAAAATGGTGGTGCAGTAACTGCACTGGACATAGCAAAGCTTCTCAGAAAGATCAAGGAAATGGTTCGAGGTAGACATTTTGTCCACAAAGAAATGGGACGAACACTAGGCTTATATTTGATGTTAGAGGGGAGATTTACAAGGGTGGGAGGAGATACCAAATGGTCACAAGTGTCCCGTCTGTAATATTTGTTACTTGGAATCTCTTCAAGAAAAGAAGGCAGAAACTGCATCAATGTCTGAAGTTGGTGGTGGTGGCAGATTTGCATGGGAAAAGGACTAGTGATAGTATTCGATTGTTGTATGATTTATTTTCTTCTTAGTAACCCCACCCTTTTATCTTATTATGCATAAAGCAATAAATAAAGGAAACATCATATCTTCTTCAAGTTTCTTCCTCGTTATGGTTCTGTCTATGTCCATTTTCCAAACAAGAAAGTGAACTATGGTTCTTAGATCTTTTCTCTCTCTCTCTCTCTCTCTCTCTCTCTCTCGCTAGTTTTGAACTGTGATAGAACCTGTACTCAGTACCTGGAGTGTTTGTCTTTTGTACCTATATTTGTGCAGGCTAAAGTACAAAATGGATCATCTATTGTACCAGAAACAGGAATTTACCAGCTGCATTATAACGGGCCAGGATTAGTTTTTGTCGTGCCCTTCCATCCAACTAGATAACTAAGCTCCATTAGAAATTTCTAGCCATTCAATGGATAGAAAAGGTCCCCCACAAATATGCCACGTGGCCTCTCTTTTTCTCTCTCTAGCTATTAACCGTGGTTTGTATGTGCATGAAACTTTAATGATATGGGGTGATGTAAATATCCTTTTAATTAAATATTATAACTCTCAATTTTTAATGGTCTAAACTAATATTTTTTTAAGTGTATTTATTTTTGTAACTGAAATCCAACAATGTATGATTGACAAATTAATGTCAAATTGAAAATAATGCAAATTGATAAAAAGTTTGTGAATGTAAATAGTTAAATATTTTCAAAGATAAGATGGTAAAATAATTTCATACGAGGAAATTTGTATGAAATGTGTGAAATAGAATGGACTCTTTAACTATTTTCCGACATTGTCCAATAAAAGGAAGTTTTTAGGGACAACTTATATTCTCAAAATGTATTTTTTAGTGATTCCTTCGTAATTGAGGTTAGACAAGACAATGCTCGGTTGACACTCGATTCTTGGTAACAATGTAAAAAAATAAAAAATAATAATTTTTTATTTTGAGGCCTGATCCTTGCCTTGGCCCAACCTTAGTACATGCCCTCCGAAGGCTTTGGCCCATCCATGCCCGACCTTGCATATATTGAATGTAGGGTTAGGACGGGACAGGCCTTTCGACAGCCTTAGTCTAAACTCTAATGCATATATATATATATCTCTCTCTCTCTCTTTCTCTCGCTCTGACATAATTGCTTCTATGAGGTTTAGTGGGTTTATTTCAGGGAAGTCGATGCTTCTAGAGGAGACAATTTAGAATCAAAATTCTTCTTTTCGGCCAAAATTCACCCATTTTGTCTTATCTGCGGGGGTCATATAAATTTGCTATTTGCAACATCTCCAGCTTGGTCTTCTTTTTGCCCTCCCTCCATTTCGCTACCAACAGAGACGTTTACTCTTCTTTCTTTATTTATGTACAGAGCAGGTGACATTGATCTCCTTCTAAATCAACAACTACTCTCTTACCCCATTTGGACATCCCTATTATGACTTCCAACCCTCACCATGTGAATGCATGTGGCATATAATTTGGTATGGAGCATATATTGCCTTTAATAGTGGCCCTTTCTTATTAGAATTTAAAAAAGAATTAGTACCTTTTAAAATGTAATATATTTGAATAATTGAATACAATGGTGGTGCTGAATTAGGAGAAACAGTTCAAATTTGTAGAATACTACGAAAAATGTTTTCAAATAAAAGATGAAGATCTACCTCAGTTGTTGTGGTCTACCCAAATGCTTAAGTATCTGGTTACACCATCATTGCCTTAAGAGGATTACTCTACTGTACGTAAACAATCATTCAAACTCTAAGATGCTTTGAAAGAGACTTTTGGAATTTGTTTTCTGATAAGCTTAAGATATCTTAACAACCTAATACCTAGGGGCAGAACAAAAATTTTTTTTGTTAGGGGGTCCAAAGTTTCTTTATCTATGCTAGATATAATTTCAATTGAATTAAAATTTCTCATCATAGTACAACATAATTAGGAGTAGATTGGGTTTCAATAATGAGCCCCATTGATGAAAGAGACAGAGTGTAGTATTGATAATTTGTACAATAACAATTGCAAATGCATAAGGCAAAAAAAAAAAAAAAAACTGATCTTTCATTGGTTTCTTGGTTTTCTTCTCTAGTATATACATACTTTTATCTAAGAACCAAAATGTAACTATTGCAATGACTCATACTTGAAATCCAATTCATTTAATCTATAATAATAATAAAAGTTAAATATTGAAAAACAAAAAAAATTTCTCTATCTATGGTGGACATAATTGTGATCAAGTTAAAGTTTTTTTGTACTAGTAGAACATAAATACAAAGTAATTTTGGATGTATTAGATTTCAAGTATGTTCTTTAAAACTGAAAATAAATAATGATGTATAGAAAATTAATGCATTTATAATTATAAACGCATAAAGTGAAAGAAGTGTTGCTTTCTTCTGCCATTCTTCTCACATCTGTGATGAAGCAACAACAACTTCACACCCTTTTATAGCCTCCAAGCTCTAACAATCCAATCTTTTTGCCTCTCTTCAATCAAACTATTATGATCTCAAATCAAGGTATATAGGCGGCGAAAGACAACTCTAGATTTTGATAAATAGTCTCTAATCTATCTCTAATCCCTTTTTTCCTTCTTTTCCTTTCTTTTCTTCTTTCATCCTATTTATTTCCTAAAATTAGCTATTATGTAGTCCTTTTTTTGAAAACTATGATTATATTTCTAGTATGTAATTTTTGGTAAGCCCATTCTAATACGCTCCTACAATCTTCTGGTCCTTCCAAGCAAGGCTCGTGAAAGGATTGTGTAATTGATTTTATAAAAGATACAACCCTTTCATCTCTTGAAAAATGGTTGATAGTTGATACACGCCGAGATGTCCATCTTTCGTATTGCTAGTTACAGCCACAGGTGGACCCAGGAATTTTTCCTTGGGGGCACTATTGAGAAAAAAAAAATGGGAGGGTTCATATGGATATATATTTTTTTTGGTTGGTTGGGGGTTGGGGGGTGGCGCGCACTTAGTGAGTCTGTTGGAGCCAATGACCGTCTATGGATGGTCAGGATTGACCGTCCGCAATGTCCTTTTGCAGGACTCCCTGGTAAAGTTTGTGATTCTCCAATCCGTATGAAGCTGAATGGAAAAACTTACATATTCTTCTACAAAAGAAAGGCATTGGTTGGGATGGGTCATCCATTGGGCCAAATGATTGGACAGGACAGAGACGCCCATGTATGATTCATGATAGCTATGGCGATTGGCGATACAAGTAGTTTATAACCTTCCAAACCATGGCCCACATAGACTGGACTTCTCTTTTGGTGTACAAGGCTACAAGCGCTCTTCATCTTTTACTAGTTTTGTGCGTGCCTGCTGTGATTTTTAATGTCTTTTGAATCCCACCTGAAGTCACGGCACCAACTCGAACTTATATACAGGAGCACTAGCCATCAAACTACTCAGTTTGCACCAGTCACGTAAGGCTAGAGGTCATCGCACCAGTCACATAGGGCTAGGGGTCCTCCCAAGGCAAGTATTTTCTCTCACATTATGAAAATCCAAACTGCTTAAAATCAAAAAAATTAATCTATTATAAAGCTAGTGGTCATCACAATGACAAGTATGCTCTCTCTCTCTCTCTCTCTCTCACTCACTTATTATGAAAGTTGAAACTGCACAAAATCATAAAAGATTGATCTATTGTAAAGCAAAGGGGTTAACTCCTTTGTGTAGGGGCCCATTTGTTTGGCTGGGCATTCCCCTACAGATGTGTTCAGGTTGAACCATGTGGTAAAAGGGGTTCCTGCCCTTGATACAGTGGACGTGGGTGCGTTAATGCCCAGCTAGGTTTGATTTTCCCATACGGTTTCTAAACATTGCCGTTGTCCAGAAGGAAAAGATGTACCAACTGAAAGATTGCGAGTGATCATTCACAAGAGACAATCAAATAAGCTTTGTTTTTCCTGAAAAGAAACAATGACCCATCTATGACATCACATTGAATTATAGGAAAGTGATGGTTCAAATTGATTCATGTTCTCCACCCTAAATTAATCCAATATGAAATGGGCCAATCCATTGGTAGCCCAGTTTGAGAGGCACTTACGTTTGAAAAAACATTTAGAGATCAATCCTTTGCTCATTTGAGTGACTCTATTAAATAAAAAAATTAGTACATAACATAATTCCCACCCTCCTTCTCAATGGGCTGAACCAGTTAGTTGTACCTTCTTTTTTTTTTTTTTTTGAGAGCACGTACAATAGTAATTTGCAACGCGCAGCCTCAAAATCCAAACCATTTAATCCATAACATCCATTGTGGATCAGAAACAGAGTACAATTCAAATCAGCAAAAGGGGCACCATTGGATTTACTAAATATTGCACGTGATTCAACCTCCTCTACCATTCTCGGTTTCCATGACAGCAACGGTCGGCCCTCATCTGTAAAATCCAGTGGTCAATAAAATGGCTGGCCCACTGAAATGAACTTTGAAAATTTACATGAAAAGAATGTAATGAGTTTTAGGAATGATATATAAACAGTTTGGATTTTTTATGTGCATCACCATAGCGCTGCACCATACCTCATCTCTATTCAATTGCTATGTATTCTATGCAGATAAAGAGGCCTAGTGTCATCTGTGGAGAGGGAGCCACTATGTCATATGAGTTAGGACTCACCGAATTAGGGCCACGCCCAATGGGCCCATCTAATGAAGATCAACTACTGTAGGACCATGATGCCCTCTGTCTAGAAAGGATTACCAACCTTTCCAACCCCATCTATTTTAGTTCGTAGAAAAAGATCTACAACCAACTGAACACAGTGCAACCAGGAGTGGAGTTAAAAAATTTGTACACGAAGGTATCATAATGTAATTCTTTTCCTTTTTCCCCTATAAGACTAGCTATTTTTTATGATTGCATGTGCCATATAATTTGTTCAAGAGAATATTACCTTTAATAGTATCCCTTCCTTATATAGAATGTAAGCATAATACTATTTAAAGTTTAATATTTTAGGATAATATTTGAAAACAGTGGTGGCATTTAATTAAGAGAAAGAGAAATAGTTTAAATTTGTAGTCATACAATTAATGAAAAATACACAAATCTGAGTTATCATGGTCTACCCAAATCCTTATATATTAGGCTACTCTAAGATAATTGCCCTAAGAGGATTATTCTAATTCACATGAACAATCATTTAAAACTCGGGATGCTTTGACAGAGCAGTTTGGAATTTGCAATATATCAGTCTACACTCGTTAACATATCTAACACCCTCCTGCTATTGCATGGTCATTTTAAGAAAGGATTGTGTTAACACATTTATCTCTTTCAAAATGGTTGATATTCTGCCAAGATCTCTATCGCGTTTTGACTGACTCTGTCATTTCAAACACATGTAAATTATCATGCATCCTGTTGCATCTCAACGTTTGAACAATCAATTAATAGACTTGGATTTCTAACATGGAATAGTTCACAACCCAGATGTTATCTTGTATAAATCTCTAGATCGCAACTGTTAAGTTGTTAATGGGTTGCATCACACCGGGCCAGAAGCTTATTTAATTAACCCAGCCCATTTAGTCAGAGGCTTAATATTCATGCCTGGATCCAGTCCCTGCTCCTGAAAACAAACCTATGCTTAGCCCATTTACAAATTACATTCATTCCTTGTGTCAAGTACTCCAAAATAAAAAGGTCCCATGCACACCCTGTTGGGCTTCCAATAATGGCAATGGTTAATATAATTCAGGGTGGATAGTACGGGCCGGTGGGCCACCTGATTGGACAATACAGAGGTAGGATCCATTCTGTGATTTCCCATGTCATTTGTGGTTGCACCTAAAGTCATGGCATCAATTCAAACTTATGTGCAAGCGAATAAATGACCATCTACTGCTCAGTTTGCGCCAGCTGCAATGACACAGGGCCAATGGTCATCATGCGTTGTGTGTGTGTGTGTTTTTTCATGTCTTATGGTTTGCATTGCGGTCACGGCACCAATTGAAACTTTTATGGAAGGGCAATGACCACCCACTACTCAGTTTGCACCAGCCTCAAATCTAGCGAGTCTAGGGGGCCATCATGCTTTCTGTGATTCTGCATGTCTTACGGGTTGCATTATAGAGCACGGCACCAATTGGAACTTTTATGGAAGGGCAATGACCATCCACCACTCATCATGCTTTCTTTGATTTCTCAGTTCTCATGTCTTTTGGATTGCACCCATAGTTACTGCACCAACTGGAACTTGTGTGATCGTTCATGTCTTTTGGGTTGGACCTAGGGCTGCGGCACCAATTCGAACTTGTATCCACTGACAATGAACATCTACTACCATTCTGTTTGCACCAGACCCGGCCAGTCACACAAGTCAAGGGGTCATCATGCTTTCAGTGATTTTTCATCTCTTTTGGTTTGCCCAGTCACGGCACCAATTCGTACTCATGAAAGGGCAATGACCATATACTACTCAGTCTGCACCAGCCCCAATCACACAAGGCTCGGGGTCATCAACTAAGTTTGCACCAGCCCCAATAACACAGGCTTGGGATCATCACCATGACAAGTATGCTGTCTGTCTCTCTCCCCCTCTCTTGCATCTCATATTGATCAGTAAGATTGTGGTTTTTAATTTCGTCATTGTGAATATCTAAACTTCTGGAAATCATAAATTCCTTGAATTAGAGGAAATTTTATTACGATTAGACTTGAGCCACTATTAAGTTGATCAATTGTGAAGCATAAAATTTAAAGTGATTCACTCCTTCGTGTAGAGGCCCGTTTGTTCAATTGGGACAGATTTTTAAGGAGCAATTTTCGACAATGGACGTTCGCAGGCTGAACCATGTGGGAAAGGGTTCTCACCTTCAACACAAGGGGGGTGAGGGGGTGCATTATTGCATGGGATTGATTTTCCTGCATTTGGGATTTTTGCGATTTCTAGACATTGCCTTTGTACAGGAAGGAAAAAAAATGTTTCAACTGAATGATTGAAAGTGATCATTCACTAGAGACAATCAAATAAGCTTAGGATTTTGACCATTTGACTACTCTTAGACTTGACATTTTCCTTTGAATAATTGAAAGTTAAATATTTCGTGCACTATTATTCTTACAACAAAGATATGATATCACATAGTGTGAAGGTAGACATTCATAGCGTTTGAATTATTAGGGTCATAGCCTAGTATTCGTTTTCCAACTTGCATTGATTCACTTTGATTAAGGGGAGGGAATTTGATGGTGATTTTTGTATTTTAACTTTATATCCTTATTTTTTAATCACTCATGACATGAATTCTTACGTGTATTCAATTACTATATATTCTATGCAAACAAAATAAAAGGCCTAGTGTCATCCACAGCGGGAGCCAATATATCATGTGTTAGGACTAACCTAATTAGGAGACATGCACAATGGGCCTCCCCTAATGATTGTCAACTACTTTAGGACCAATCTACTAAGGACCATTGGGTTCATTTGGCCCAATAATGCCTTCTGTAGCTAATTAGGACCACCAACCCCATCTACCAAAATTCAAAAAAAGATGCTTCTTTGATGTTCCTCCTCTATTGTTTCTCATTTGTTTTTAAGTTCGTGGAAAAATATCCATAACCAACTTAACAACATTCAAGGAGTAGTGTAAAAAATTTGTCCCTGAATATATCATACTGCATTTTGTTCTTTTTCCTTTGTGCCTGTGGTAGGGAAGGAAATGCATATGTCTTCAATTATCTTTAAAAAAATGGAAACGAAGGAGAAGATTTATTAGATCAGCTATTAAAACAAAGGATCAGCCTCAACAAATATTATGTCGGTCTTAAGGAAATATAAGTGGTTAAAAACATTGGCTTTGATCAAATATCTAACTTGCCAATGAGATCTATATTTTAAAGATAGAAAATCCAGCCATCTTTTAAATTATACAGTAGGTCTAGTGGGCCCAAACTACATACTATTATAAATAATTGATCAGTTCTCCTTTTATTAATTAGAGTAATCATGGGAAATATCTAAATTCTTGTGCATGTATACCTCACCATTTTTTTCGTGAGAGCTCTAGGTGGGGTCTCTCTATCACCCAATCCACACCTTGCGATACATAGGGGATCCCCTGACAGCCATACGTCCTCAGTTTCGGTCAGACTCGAATTTACTGGACCATTAGATCGACTGTGTACTGATTTGAATGGAATAAATTTGTGGGCCGTGGATAAAGAAATTAAGGATACGTAATTGAGGCTAAACCTGATATCTGAGGTGGTCCCGCCCATATATATCATTTGGGGATAGGACCAAGGGGATCGAAAAATCTCCTTCCCATTTACCCATCTATGGTGACAGAGACCCAAATAATCATTTCTCAACTACTTGATCAATTGCTGACAAATTTTCAATGGCCAAAATGAATGGAAGTTGATCCAATGATCTAATCCATTTGGATGGATGCCAAATTTAAGATCAGTAACTATCATAGGGGTTTTTATTTTATGGTCTACTTGAATGAATTATAAGTTACCCCACTAAGTATTTTGAATTATAGAATATGGCTCATAACTTTATCAAAAATGGAAAACATGTCTCAACAAAATCAGAAATCTTGCCTTACCATTAATGTCAACAAAAGAAGAAAGTGAAAAATAATAAGTATAACACATTCTCATGTTGTCCTCAATTCCCTTCATCCATAACCCTTTTCTAATTGCTCTCTTACTAATTAAAGAAATTAGAAGGGTCTCTTCCTCAGACCTATACAAGCCTAAAATAGAGTTGAACCTACGGGTCCCAATAACTTGGCCTATAAGACATAGCACAATGCAATATTTGGCTGATGATAAGTTTTTCTCAATATTGGTTGTGAAATGGGTTTCCACTTGGGCAGACTCACAGTAGAGTTATGAAGTACATACGAACTTGTAATCAATTTGGATTTTTTTCTTATGTCAAGGTCTGTGCCTCATGGCACTCTGGGTCGTTCTTTTTTTCCTACCTCAAAGAGTAATCTTTTATAGTGAAGATCTCTTGGATGCATGACAATAAAAAAAGGCATTATGAAAAAAATTGTAAAACCTAAATTAGAGTATATATATATATATATATTAAGACGATAATTAATTTTGCTCTTCAAAGTTTAGGGGCTTCAAATCGTATGTTGTGATAGAAATTTAAAAGTGAATAACTGAAATTGGTTCCAAATCAAGGGAAGCAGTTATGTATGAATGGATTAAATTATTTGAAGGAGAGTCCAAGTATGAAATGTATAGAACAATCATATATATAGAGAGAGAACCACTTTTTTTAAGTTTTGGCCGACAAATACAACGCTAACTTGGCCGAAACGTCAAGGGACGTAACTTGCATTGCACCATCACCGCGACATTGCCTGGAACCATGGGAATTTTGTCTCTGTTTAATAAATCCTTGATGGACTTTATTGGAATGTTCCAGTTCTTTGTGGGACCCACAGGGTGTAAGGTTTGAATTACTGAGGGTGATTGTTTAATCAAATTTACCTCGATTCTGGATGTTGTTTCTCTAATTATTTTAAAATCACTACTCTTTCCTTTCACGACAGTTCCTTTCACCACAATTTCTTAACTTATAAGGTGTTTGATTACTTGATTTGATGATAACAGTATCATCAATCAAACCTGTCTTCTTTCCAGGATATTGATCGGAGCGTAGGAATATCACATCAGGGTGATTTGAATCGGCAATCAATGATAGAGGGGAATGATAATTTTGCCCATATCTTTTGTCTTTATATTCATTAATTCAAAAACTTAGATTTATTTTTTTCTTTTTCACAAAGCATGTAGCATTAAGAATTGCACTAGTGGGAGATAATAACCCTATATAAATCCATTTTATCAATATAAGCATCATTTCATTAAATCTGAAACGATCATAATAATAATCAATACATGTACTTATAATCGGGTATAATTTATCCAATTCATAGATGATCCACCTCTGAATTGAATAAAGTTTCAAAATACATGGACTTCATGTGCATGGGCTGGTTATCAATTTTTAGCCCCAGTAATCAATTTGGATTTTTTTATTATGTAAGGGCTGTGCTTCAAGGTGCTCCAGTTCCTTTTTTTCTACCGCAAAGAATTATCCTTTACAATGGGGACATCTTAGATGCATTACAATCAAGGGAGACAAAGAAAATGATAAAATTAGTGTATATATGATATTAAGTCGATCGAATAATTTTGCTCTTCAAAGTTTAGTGGCTTCAAATCATACGATTATGTTGTGATAAAAATATAATAGTGAATATCTGAAATCGGCTCCAAATCAAGGGAAGCAGTTATGTATGAATGGATTAAATTAATCGAAGGTGAGCCCAAGGATGAAAACTAGGAAACAGTCATATATGGAATCACTTTTTTCACTTATGCCCAGCAATGCTAACTTGGCGGAAACGTCAAGGGACGTAACTTGCATTGCACATTTGCACCATTACAGAGATCTTGCCTGGAAGTGGAACCATAGGAATTTGCCTGTTACTACAGAATCCTTGATTGGCTGTTGGAATGTTCCAGTCCTTAGTGGGACCCAAGGGATGTACGGTTTGAATTACTGGATAGCAACATATAATGCAACCGCGCACACGCCACTAGGGATGGTTATTAAAACATTCAATCGAAGTGTTATGCTTAGATATTCTCAATTCATGGTGGGGTCCATGAGATCGATGGTTCAATTATTGATTAGAGCAGTTGCTCGTATGATTAGCAATATGGTTTTTGAGATAATTTCATAGGCCCCACTCTAGATAGGTCGACTGCTACAATCAATCTGGCTCTATCTATTCGACTCAACATTCATCCAATGGGTGCCCAACAAAAATTATTGAAGATTGGAACTGCGCCCAATGGATGGACTCTCTCTCTCTCTCTCTCTCTCTCTCTCTCTCTCTCTCTCTCTCTCTCTCTCAAGTTGGGCCGACGGTTAGATTCATTATCGCATGAAGAACAAGCAAGACAAAGGAATTTACATATTGATAAATGATCAATCCAAGAGGGGGCCATGACTACTACCAGTAGATTTCTGAAACCAAACAAGTACTTGCATTTAGTTTTTCGATTTTGCAGCCCACATCCCTCTACGGTCGTGATTCTAGGATCCATTCCAGTTTTATGGGGTCCCAGATCACGGGTGGGACCGAAGCCAAGATCATTGCAGTTCTTGGGCATCTCATTTTAAGGATTTTTATTTTATTTTATTTTATGAAAAGGTTTCATTTTAAGATGAATGCCTTTAAAATGGCTATAACTTTGGGCAAATGAATAATTAACGCAGGAAAGATGAAGTGACATGAGGTGTTGATACAAAGTACTTATATGTTGATGCGCTAACACCATGATTGACTATCGTTTCACTTTGTAATTTTACTTGAGCTAATCATAATATTGACATATCAACATATAAATAATTTCTGTCAATATCTCATGTCAACCTAACATTCCTATATAAGTAACTACAACATCTTATAGTTGGTGGGTGGACACGTATTAAGTGATGAAGTTAAGCCATGCACAACTTGCAAATCCAGTGATTGAAGAGATACCGTTTAGGTGAAGTAGTACTTGGGTGAGAAAGTCATGGGACCTAATATGAAGTTAGGTGGCCAGTGTGGACCACCATGCTTTTCCATTTGAATGTAATTTATTTATCATTTAGTGGCATTTACTTGTCATTTATTACTACATCATGATTTAAGGCACACCCCAACCCATGATCTTGTTCCATTGTTACTTTGCTAGTTTCCCATTCCGACAGAAGATCATTCTTGACAGTTTCTCTCCTTGAGCCAAAATCACATTCTTATACGAGAGATTATTCATAAACTTTGAACAGCTAAATCCTATAAATATTTAGTTGAATCTCAAATTATTTTATGTTTTAAGGCTTGATTATTTGCCTATACATATATTTATGGTTAAATGAACTCTACGAAGTACCATAAAAAAGGTGAGAGGAAAATAATATGGAGGGAGGGACAAAAATAAAAGACATGCGATATAACTGAGATGGCGGCTTTCCTATAGTTAAAAAACTATAGCAGATGTTTTCTCTGGACCCCACACATGACTTGTAAGACCACATCATCTCTAAAATAAACTATATTATTAGTTTATCTTAAGCATCTATTTACATTTAGAACACCCTAATGATCTTTATAAAAGTGGCAAAAGGTGCGTCCACGGTCCACCAATGTTTCGGATGTTACGTTGTGTTTAAACTTTGACCGTCGCGGGTTATCCAAACCTAAAGAACCTATATTATTACCTATAAAGATGGGTACCACACTATTTCGATGATCCTTCATTTAGTTTTATGTACCTGCAATGTGATCCTACAGTAATTCCTGTTTATGACCATCCCTTAATCACTTGGCCCAGATCATTTGAATGGGATGATTTAATGGCGTAATAAAAATTTAAGTACAATTCATTTGTTTTAACAATCATTTTATTAATTTCAATTTACAATCGCTTTTGTAAACCAACCTTAATAGATGCTAATCACTTATTTACAGAAGTATAGAAAAGGTTTTCATAAGAATTAAAGGTGAGACAGAAATTAATATGAGATGATAATGGTAACAATCATTTTAAGGTGATAAGACTTATGATTTAACAGTTACCTAGCCTTATCTCTCAATTTTGAGCTCCATTGAATACTAGCAGGTGAGATGAAAAATATGAATGCATTTGGATGGTTATAAGATTTTAAGGACCTCATTGTTTATTTGAATTTCTAGTAGAAATTTGATGTATTGGATATTTTTTTAGACATGATGAGATGAAATTTGAAATGCAATGTTTCTTTCACTATAGTTTCAAATTTCACCATCTTAAAAGATTTCAATTTACCTTTTGAAATTTCTAAAATTTTATTTTATATGCATTTGGTTAGAATTTAAAATCCTCTATCAAGAGGAAGCATTTGAAATTTTACCTCAAAAGAAGACAGCTTTTGGAGAAATTAAAATTTATTCAAATTTCAATTCTTGGAATTCTAAAAAAGACATCCTTAAGTCTAGGCTTATGTGGTACCTGTGATATGGGGTGCTCCTGATGTGCACTCTATTTACAGAGGCAGAATCTAATAATCTTTCTCAACCAATCTAGTTCTAATTAATGACAAAATCCATGTGAGAATCTCTGTCTCTCTCTAAAACACAAGGAACAAGAAAGTGAGAAAAGGACTGTTGGCAGGAAAACAGAAAGCAAGATCCTCCATTTCTTTATGCATTTTCTTCTTATTTGTGTCGGAAGGGGAAAGAAATAAGAAAAGTAACAGCTTGTTCTCAAAGCATACCCCTTTTTTTTCCTTCTCCCTTCTCTTTACTATCTTCAAAGCAAAGAAGCAAAGCATCTCGGTTGCTAACTATTGTTCTCATTTACACCACCAGTCTTCCCCTTTTTTATTTCTTGTGAGTATCCACCTTTCCTTTTCTGCAATTAGCTTCTTCTTGAATTCTCATATTAATTAATGCTCTCATCTCTTGTGTGGGAACTCACCTAAAGTTTGGAATCAACTGTTTAGTGCCATGCATTATGTGGCCATTTTGTTTGTTGGTTGTGTTTGGAACCTGGGGGTTGTGATTCCAAATTGAGAGAAGTAAGATTTTCATTGCTGCAAAGGATTTGAGAGATGAACAGCGCATCTGGGTGTTTGTCTTTTTGATTGATTTTAACTGTTTATGGGGTCTAGTTGCATTTTGCCATCTTGGTGAAGTGTACTTGGATTAGGTTCTGGCATTTGGATTGTGTGGGGGAAGTTGGTGGTTGTGATTCCAAAATCCAAATTGAGAAAGATAAGATTTTGGTTTCTCCAAAGGATTTCAGAGATTACATGCTCATTGGGCTTTCGCCTTTTGGATTGATTTTATCTGTTCATGGGGTGTAGTTACATTTTTCAGTCTTGGTAAAGTCCACTTGATTTAGGCTCTGGCATTTGGGTTGTGTCCACTAAATTCTTTTTCTCCAAGAACATGGTTTATCCCACTGGGTGGGCTTTTTTATTTCTCTTTTATTATGGTGATTTTTGGATTACTCTTGGATTTGTTTGAGATCTGAAGTTTTATCATTAAATTGAAAATTTTGTGTTCTTCATCTGTTTTCCTCAGACAAGCTGGACCAAAACTTTGTTGAATTCTTCAATAGTTATTCATTTTAAAATAACTTTTTTTTTGTTTACTTTTCTAACAGATCTGTACGCTTGTCTTTTCTGAGATTTGATTTACATACACAAGTTTTATACATCTGTATTCTTTTGCTTTAATTGGATTTGGGTACCGCAAGTTATTTTACTGTAGAGATTTGGAAAAGAACCAACGACTTATCAAGAACTAGGTGAAAAGAAAAATAATCTCCCATGCATTTGGTAGCAGGGTCTTCAAACAATTCATGGCAGCCTGCCATGACTGCCGATACAACCACCCGAAATTATTGGTTGAATTGGAGAGTTTGGATCTGCGCAATATCAGTCTTGTCATCAATGATTGCATCCGTGTTTTTGATATGGAAATACGAAGGTTCCAAGACTGCAAGACATGGTAGAGTAGAGAATCATCAAGAAACAGCAGGTTCTTTGTACGAGTACGAGTCCTGGAGGCCTTGTCTGAAACAAATTCATCCTGCTTGGTTGCTTGCCTTTCGGTTTATTGCATTTCTCGTACTCCTGGCATTGCTCATTGCAAATTCCGTTGTTGATGGCGGTGGCATATTTTACTTCTATACTCAGTAAGCCAATTACAAACTCTTTTGAAAGTTAGTTATAAATCTTTGTTCATCTTTTATCAAGATACTTCATTTCTCATATGTAGTTTTTTCCTGAGGTAGTAGAATTTTCATTATACTGAACTTTGAAAAGTTTCGTAGAAAACTCATATATTTGTGATTCTACTCTTGAAAAAATTTCAGTCTAACTTTTGTTAGGAGGGACATTCTACAATCCTCAACATGAGGATGTGCATACTGGATATTGGACAATATCCATGGTACTTAAGTAAAAGTGGGCCAATGATTTGATGATCCAGTCCATTCATCTGGTGGGTCCTGGCTTGGAGATCATACTCCACTAATCTCTTCAAACTGAGATTATAAATCTTTCATTGATGTCCTTCAAAGTTGCAAAAAGAAAATTGGGAATTGTTGTGTGTTCATTGAGAAAAAAAGAACAATAATATCGGAGGGCTTGGATATTCCAAGCTGGAATGTTTTTGGATCCTCATCACTCTAGACCACCAAATTATGGACCCTAGATGTACAAACTCAAGCCCTGGATAATGGTGCATAGCATATTTCTGCTTTCTATCATAGTAGTAACAAGTGTAATTACTAAATTCTGCAGTCTTTTTGTGCTTATTAAAACTGTGTCTTATGATGAGCATTCAAACAACTCTGAAAGCACAATTTGTTTACGAAACTCTGCAGGGTGCAGCATATCAATTCGTTTTAATGATGTTGTAATGTTTCAAAATTTTTCCTCTTTTCACTCCTAATTGGTGGCTTTAAACATTTGCATTGATTCCAAAAGTTTGGAAAGAAAATCATTCCATTCTCTTTTGTGGATATATATATATGTATATTTATTATTTATTTCTAGCGAAGCAAGAAAAATACCAGAATTGTATGAAAATGACTTCAACAGAAGAAGGTTAGAAGGCTGTCAGGTATTGACTTGTTTTTATGATCTTTTACGGTGCATGCAGGTGGACATTTTCGTTGGTGACTATTTACTTTGGGGTACGTCCTTGAACCTGTTGAATTCTCTTGTTTAAGTATTTCGGTGTTCAAATTTATGAATCATTCGATGCATGGAATCCTGGTGTCCCTGGAATACTGGCATGCATGGACAAGAGGACCAGCAACTTTTTGTGAGGCTGGGAAACAGTTCTGAAAAATTAACCAGACAGGAGGATTCTATGGAATCCATTTTAGAATTATGACACTACTAAGTGTAATTATACCTTAGAATCCTTACATTCATTGATTCCAAGGCAGGATTTACGCATCCTATGAGCCCTTAGTACAAGGGACCAGGTCCAATGTCAGTCTCAGTCTCCAGTCTCCATAGCTCAACTTTTGGACAACTCATCTTACACACGGGACATGGCTTACCTATCTATGCTGTCTAATTTATGGGCCCAATTTTGAATGGATGGAATAAAAAAGTTTGCTTCCAGATTCTCAGAACCACAAAGATTCTCCCATTGAAGTTAGGCTACTAGTCATTTTCTTTTACTCATCCATTTGATAGCCAAAAATTTGATGGTTAGGATTGTCCACTTCACTGGTATTCCACCACCCATCAATTGCAGTGCCTTGCTTTGTGCACATGTATCATCTCTATTATTGACAGTTGCCCTTATGTTCTGAGTTTTGGTGTTGTGAATGATTAGCATTCAATTCTAGCCACACAACATGTAATCTAATTAGATATGCAGTTCTTCTCTGTTCTGCTTGTTGGTTTTTTCTTCTCTATAGACACCCACTCAAGGAGGGGAAAAAAAGAATACACAGTTTCTTTTTTCTGAATTATTTCTTTGTTTTGTAATCTACTTTAATATCTTTGGATGGTACTTCAATTTGTTGCTTTTATTCTGAACATCCATTTGTAGATTGGTTCCTCGCTCTCCCTTTACGGATGCTATCAGTTTTGCAATAAAGTCAGGGGTGACAGGGTTAAGCATACTAGGTCAGACGCCGAACAAGGCACATACATGGTACCTCCATATTCAAATGTGTTTGGCCCGACAAAAAAATCGTCTCAACAGGAACAGCGCTCTGTTCGACAATCTGCTGGATTGTGGGGATATACTTTTCAAATTATTTACCAGGTAATTCTCTCTCAAAATTCAAAGTCTGACATTTTCGTGGATTATTGCATTAAAACTTAGAAAGGTACTCTGTGTGTGAGAGAGAGAGCCAGGATTGTACCTCTACCCAGTCTTTTATATATTTTTGCACCTGTGGGGCCCATGTCAACTGACGATATTCGCCATCCAATGTTTCCCATGTTTGCTAACAAAGGTTGTCTAGTGCTCTCTCTTTTCAGTATTCTAATTGTAGGGTGTCAGTCAAAGTGTAATTACCCACTGAAGATATTTTAAGACATGGATTGTCCATGGTGTGGCCTATCGGATCAACAGTTTGGATTACAAGACCATGAATTCTGATTGAATATGGCAGTGTCCGGGATTTTCGCATAAAAAGTGAAGTATCAGATACGATACAATACCATACAGTGCATATTTTGAAGTTTTTAGGTATCATTGATCCAAACCATTCATGTAAAGGGCCCTATAATAAATGGAACAACCTTTGGAGCTCTCCTATCAGATAAATCTCAGCAACGCAGATTTATTCTCTGCTGAATGCAGAATGTCATATTTTCATCAACCATTTTATTGTTTACCCGGATGATGTATTGTTTGTGGCTTCATTCACATTTTTTATGCAAATTATTAAGGAAATGTTCTTGTGGTTTTGTGAACAGACGAGTGCAGGTGCTGTCATGCTTACCGATGTCGTCTTTTGGCTCATCATTTTTCCTTTTCTTACTGCCAAAGATTACACTCTGAGTCTAGTAAGTAGAAAATTCTCTAAGTAGTTTGTTTTTGCTATTTTTCCTCTCTGAATTATGTGGGGATATGAACTGTGTTATCCTGATTTGGCAAGCCAGCAAAACATGGGATGTTTGTGGGGCCACATACACAAATATAAGAAGGGAGTAACAGCATTGTGCATTCTATCAGATTTAACGTGGTAATAAAGGGGAAAAAAATTCAATGAGCAGGCCTCACTCAGTGCCTTGGACTCAGAGGCTAGCTATGTGAATGGGAGCTGATCTAGTCTGGTTTAGTGTCTGTCTTTCCTAATCTGGCTACAGATGAAAATGGGTGGTTTACAGGTTGGGTCTATGGTGTACCTTGTCCTTGAACAAGTCAATGCCAGGATGGTGAACCCAACAATTCTAGGCTCAGACCCGAATACAGTTCACATTTAAAAAGACATGTATCTATAGTCCTATAACCAATTGAGGCCCTGAGTGCAGTTTGTTTGCCTAAGGTATATATATATTTTCAATTTGAGATAAATATCCACCCAGCACATTTCTGAAGTTGCTAAAAAAGGTCATTACCTAGTGCAGGTCCCACCAAAGTAGGGTCCTGGGAGGTTCCATACTATAGATAGACCTAACCTTTGCCCATTTTGCACAAAGGGGCTGCTCGCATGTCACTCATTAGGTTGCACTAGACTTGGACATAATTTGGGTCCATGTCAGTAGACTGAACCGGAACCTGAATTTGGACAAAGTTATATTGTGATCTCTTATATCTTATTCTCTGAAATGTTGACAACATTCATGAAGCCTTTAGCAAAGGAATTTTGTTTTTGAAAAATATGTACTGCTTACAGTTCCTAGGTTAGATGATGGAGAAAAGCATTAAATCCCGGTGAGGATGTTGGACATATGGCTTTCACAGTGTTGTTAACTCCTGAAGGGAATTGGTTGGCTCGTGTAAGAGCTTAGTCCTAGTCTTGTTTAAAATTAGGAAGACTAATCTCATTTGCTCATAGAGAATCTAATGGTTGGTTGACAATAAAAGGTAATTCCTAAAGGGTCACCCTCAGCTACTCTGAATTTAATAGTTGAAGCTTAACTAGCGAAGTATGCTTAGTATTATTAGAATCTCTATTACTTATCAATGTCTTTTTACCTTCTATGGCAGCTATTGGTTAGTATGCATTCTGTAAATGCCGTCTTCCTCCTTGGCGAAACTGCGTTGAATTGCTTGGTAAGCTGCATCTCTGTCTGCAACATTTGCAGTGATTCGCTGCATATCTATCTGCAAGACTTGCAATGATTCTCCTGTTAGTTAACTGTACATCGATCATTTTTTGCTTTGTCTTTTTCTTTCAGAGATTCCCATGGTTCCGGATCTCCTATTTCATGTTGTGGACAGCTATATATGTCATTTTCCAATGGATTATTCATGCTTGCGTCTCAATCTGGTAATAATAGCTTTTTTTTTCATCCTTTACTTTATCTTCTGGTTTTATTTGTATTTCTTTATTCCAGGACAAGTTGCATTGTTTCTCTCTCGAGAATATGCTTGATGCTGACTATGATTTTTATTTTGTTTGCTGTAGGTGGCCATACCCCTTTCTGGACTTGTCATCACCTTATGCTCCATTGTGGTATGTTAGTTGTGTAATGACTTTTAAATTCCATTACATCTTAGTAATATCTTTCAAGGGAAATCTGATAGCAAATGCCTTTGGAGTTGGAATCGGTAGGAATTTCAGCATTCTGGAATTTTGAGGCTTATGGAATTTCTGAAATTCTCTAGACTGCCTTCCCCTGTTGGGTAGCACCTGCAATTATGTTTGAAACAGGGATTTCAAAGAGAGGAAAAAATTTCCCAAAAACAAGTTTTTAAATACAGTTTAAAGTCAATAAAAACTGGAACTTTGGAGGAACTTGGGTTTTACCAAATGTAAACTCTAGTTTCCATTTAAGGTTGATGTTCAAGAGGCTTATAAATTCTATCGACATTTCAAATGTGCAGGTATCTAGCAGTGGCAGTGTTGCATTTCCCATGCTATGCAATCTTTGTGCTGGTTATAAAGAGTAAACACTACTTGCTGTCGAGATGGTTTCCTCAATCATATGAGTGTTTGTAATTGAATCGGCCAACTCCATTCATTGTAAAATCATTTGAAGTATTTATTTTTTTCCCCTTAAATAGAAAATTGGGCAGACAAACAAGGTTCTTGGTCAAGGCTGGGAATGGCATAGAAAGGAAGGACAACAGTGGAAGATGCAATTTCTAGTAGGTCAAATTATAGATAGATTTCTGAATCAATTGTTTTGGAGTATAAACGCATGAAACTTGTACAAGGAAATATACAATACTTGTTGAGATGAAAATGTGGTAGTTTTGCTGTTTTGCATTAAATGGGATTACAGGATTCCTTTCTCTTCATATTTTGCAAGAATTGTAACCAAACAAGAGGAATCATCATAGAAGTCATCCTAGAAGTCCATCCGGTAGAGCCCACCTTTAATTAAGGCAAACCCATTGGATCAAACTCTCCCCTACTTATTTGGCATTGACCTCAAATTTTAATTTTCTTTGAAAGCAGCTAGAACTTGGTTTCTATAGTTATATAGTCCCTGTTGTAATTTGCCAAGTCATCAGAAAGAATTTTAAAGTAAACTTTAACTGGGGGAAAACCTATTATAGCAAAATCTTCTCCTACAGAAAATGTACGCGTGTGCATGTCTAGATTGTAGGGCACCAACGTGACAATGGGCCCTCCCCATCCAGAATTGACCGCCGGAGAAAAATTCCACTGATAATTGCATTATCATGAGCCTCAATGCACTATAGTATAGTAGAGAAATATTCAAGTGCATCCATCCCTCGTTATTTTGGTGAGGGAGACTCTCTTTTTAGTAAGCATTAATGTGCAAAAAAACAAAAAGAGACACCTTTTTAATCTTTAATAGGTTTAAAAAGAAAATGTTCCTTACCAAAATGGTGAGGAATAGATGCACTTGAATACTCTCGAGTATAATATAGTGACATGCTTCCTCAAATGGCAGGATGCCACATCACTCTTGGGTGAAGGAATTTGAAATGGCTCTCTAAAATTTCTCTTAAAAAACAATCTTATATGATAAACTATATTTACTTCCAATAATACCCTTCACAATCTCTTTAAAATCTTATTTCTAATCTTATATCTTAGGTCTTTCTTTAAATCTATAAGAAATTCTACCAACTAAGCCTAATGAAGTCCATTAGCGGGCTCACATCTAAATCTAAACCACTTAAAATCACTAGGACCACATCTAGATATAAGCTATTTAAAATCACTATTATATCCATTACCATTAACCAAATTTCACTCCACTTGAAATTAGGCCCATCATCAGATTGATGTAATAATGAATATAATTAATCAATTAATAAAAAATGATATAGTTTAAAGGAATAATTAAGCAATTAAATATTTTAAAATATGTTCATTAGCGATAATCAATAAAGTGATAAAGAATATGTCATACATTTTAAATGAATAATTAAGTGACTAAATAATAAAAAGTAGGGAAATTTACATCAACATCGCTTGTAGTTTAGTGAAAATACAACACACCCTCCTGATTTTTTGAATTTACGCTGACACTCTTTGTCAGATATTGTCCATGACCAATAAGACGGAAAAAGC
This sequence comes from Sextonia rubra, assembly GCA_037013555.1. NCBI lineage: Eukaryota > Viridiplantae > Streptophyta > Magnoliopsida > Laurales > Lauraceae > Sextonia > Sextonia rubra. The sequence continues at coordinate 5,738,599 of JASUAD010000007.1, read as the reverse complement.
TATTTTAATTTTTTAACCTTGACGGAATGGCAGAATATCATTTTTTTTAATTAAAATCTTAATTTTCTTAGCGAGCTCCCTAACAAGATTTTAGTTGGATTCAATATCAGTGGTGGGCCCCACAATATGAACAGTGGAGACCCTCCACACTTCAGTCCAAAATGGGTCCGCACTTCAATCTAGACCATTCATCCAACAAAACCCCAGACGGTGTTCATTCCACATGGTGGGCCCAACCAGATGATAGATCTGGATCGCTGCGACGATCATGATTTCAGATTGCTAGGGCAATTGAGGGAAATCGGAGAAGAAAGGAGAGGAAGGAATCTGATTAGGCAGTGACAGTGGAATCTGGCGAGAGTGCGCTGGATCATGTGTGCCGTGGAAATCTAATGGCGATGATCATGTGTGCTGTGGAAATCTGGTCACAATTTCTTTGATTCCTTCTCTTACTGCGCTTTTGATCAAGCTTCATTTTTTAGTGGAATCGCGATGATCACATGCATATCAAATGGATCTCTCTCTAACAGCTGCGGATTCCGCTTCCCCGACTCCTTCTCCGTCCCCGGCGCCCCTGCTTCCAGTCTCAGATCAGATTTGAAGAAGAAGAGAGGGCATGGTGCTGTGTCTTGCTGGTGGTGCATGCCCGTGAATCCATTTGCCTGAGAAACCTTAACTTCTTCTGCTAGTAAATTCAGAAAATTGAGGGAGTATCTTGTATTTTTACTAAAATACCGGGGGTGTGAATGTAATTTTCCCTAAAAAAAATGAAATGAACTTATGATTTATTCAAATTCAGGTATTTGGCTGAGGACTTGGATCGATTATATTTTTTATTGGGAAGGGTCAAACCTAAGATCTACAACTAGTGTTAAATCTTAACCTAGATATGGATGAAACTAACTTGTTTAAATTGAAATTTCAGCAGTAGAATGCACAACTAAAAGATTGATTGTGCCTTTTCAATTTAATATTTAAATAAAAATAAAAATAGTCAATTTCTATTTTATTCTTAATTACGCTTAATAAGTGTTATCTTCCATTATATGTGAATTGAAGAGATTCTATTGTATATGTGGCACAAGTCATTTGAATAATCATTGAGGGGATTTTATCTTACCGCTGATAAAATCTAAACAGATAATAGCTACCATCTAGCACTCTCACAAATGAGTGGATAATAAATAATTTGATCAAACTAACTTGTCCCACTGAAAAGCCCTATTGGAGTATTTCTAACCATAAGATTGATCGTGCTTTTTTTAACACAAAATAAAAATATGAAAATAAAGTGTGCAACTTACTTTTTATCATTATTTGTTTATTATCTAATCACATAATTGTTCATTTAATATATACAGCATATTTTAGTCATGTGATTCTCCTAAATGTTCAAAATGTTTTTATTACTTAATCTCATGGTTCATTTAAGATGAACAAATATTTTTATTATTTAATCACTTTATCAATCTTCTAATAAATAAAGCCTGATGGTGGGCACTCGAAGCAAAGTGGAGTGTCTATAACTTGCGAATCGATCATACTTTTATCACAGGATCACAATAAAAATAAAATATGAAAAAATATTGTTTATTATTCAATCTCTCAAATATTCATTTCAAATGTAAACCCTTTAATTATATAATCACTTAATTAATCTCTTACAAGCACGATGGTATTTGGCCTAAATTATAAAAAAGTGAGTTTGGAAAGAATTTTGTAGGGATAATTTGAAAAGAGATTGTGAAGGGTATTAATGACTGTGAATATAGCTTATTAAATACGGCTGCTTTGAAAGGGATATTTTGGAGCATCTCCAACAGAGACGTCATTTTTGAAATGCCAAATTTCATTTGACGGCTTATGTGGCATTTTCAAAGTATAGGATTTAGCATGTTTGAAATCTGGGAACTCCAACAAATATGCAAATTCTTACTTTATCATAAATTTACATTTTTCTGCGACCCAAATCATACAAAACTTTACAAAATCTTTGCATTCTTGCAGGCCCATTAATAAACAATTTGAAAGTAAAATTAACATGATATATTGAATTTGAAATCCTAAACCTATATGTCAAATGTCATCTCACATTTGAAATTTCTTTTGGAGAGACTTGTCACATTTAGTATCACTCTTAGAGCATCTCGAATGTACCTGTTAACTTTTTATACTTTTAAAGATGCCACGTAGGCTAGTTATGAGATGTTAACAACTCTTGGTAGCTAGCAATCATGCATGAATCCAATGGATGTGTTAGCTTTAACGTTGAATGTTTCCAGAAGTCAATTTTGATACCCAACCAACAGCTTTCTTTTTATTTTTTTTTTATTTGTCATGTAACAGCTCCTTTTTTATCCCCCATGTAACAACTTTATTTATTTATTTATTTTTGTCTTGTGGGTCATGTTGGCCTTCTAAATTCAACATTATAGTTAGCAACACTCTCTGTTGGACATATGTGGTCCTCATGACCACATGTCTAATGTTTTTGGGGCCCACAATTTGAGCCCACTAATTTAATATGCTTTCCCCTTTTAGTTTTGGTTTTACTATATATAACTTGGATTTAGTTTTAGTAAGCCCAATCAATTAAGATATCTTGGTTGACTAATCTTGAGGAATTAAGAAAACTTATCTTTAATGATTTCTTTGATGGGAAGAAATCTCTCTAGGGTTTATCTATAAAAGTGGTTTTCCGGTCATCTCTCTTAACCCACGAGATTTGAAAAGTACCCATCAACTCTCACGCATCTTGGAGTGGGTGATAAGGGAGATAGGAGAAAACCCTATTTGAGAATCAAGATCTACTCATCATCAAGATCATGGCGCAAGGTATGCATTTATTTTCTTGAGATCATATATTGTTTAATGCATAAATCTAGATCCTTAGGTTTGATGTTTTATTGCAAACCCTATTAGATCAAACAATGGTATCAGAGCTGATGTGATTTATGTATTTAACAGTAATTATGATTCAAATAACGATAGATCTGAGATTGAAGTTTTTTTTTTTCATTATTCTCTGCTGTCAGTGGTTATGATCACATGTTAGATAATCCTTATCCATATTCTCGCATGTCCAATTTAGTTCAATATTTTCCAACATATCACGTGAACAGATTGGCTTATCTTAGATTGATTTGACATAACCGAACATGTTGGAGTCAAAATTTTCAATCCCATATTGTCAAGTTGTTTCACGTTATTTCCTATGCAAGTGTACTACATGTAAGGAATGCCAGAATATAAATCTGGCCTGGGCATTGGTTTGCTGGATTCATAATCTTTCTATTTCAAGGTATGATGATGAACTGGTTGTAGTATATCACTAATAAAGGACAAAAGGTCAAAAGAGCTACTGTGTTCCAAAATTTCTTTCTTTCCCGTTAAGTCTTTGTTTCTGTGCCAGTCAGGCACTAACGCTCCAGCCCATGAACTGTTATTTACAAAATTTTGACACTTTGATATGGACAGTTAATGCTTGTTTACCACACATGTGGGACCCACATCTTGATGGAGGGATTTCTATTAGTGTAAAAGGATGGGCCTCACTGTGTTTTGGTGTGCCCACTCTCACACAGACGTATCATATCATATGGTCTTAATTTTGTCCATGGTAGCATAAGTGCCTCTCCATTTAAGATGATTTCCAATTCAACTAAGATAATTACACATAGAAACTGTTATGTTATTATTTATTTATTTATCATGAGAATTTGATCATATTTTTGTTATACTTGTTTCTTTTGGAAAATTGAAGCATATATTAGTTTTCCCTTTAGTGACAAAATGCTGAATTTTATTATCATGTGGCTGTTAAATCATTTTTTTTATTGTTATTATTTTATGGTACTATATATAATGTGATTTTATCCTTTCAATATATATTTTTTAAGGGTCTTGATTATTTATTAACTAGATTGGATTTTATTTTATGTCACATTTATAAGGTTTTACATTTTTTTTTTGGGCCATTTTATTTCAATACATAAAAAGTGTCCATGCATATTAAGGATCTATAGATATTCCATAATTGTATATTTAATTCATGGACCTATTAAACTATCACAACATTTGATAATATGGATCAGTTTTGAAGAAATCATGGCCCAATATTTTAGTATTCACAACTAGTGACATTATAACCAATCTAAATTAGACTCCTTCATGTCATTTATAAATGCTATTAAATTCAATTGATACCTATAGTTTTAAGTAGTGCGGTAATCACCAAAGTGGCCCTATTATAAAAGACTTATAGGTATAACTTGAAAGTTAAGACCCCTAACACTATTTATTGTGTAAGGATAATAGCATTAGACTTGCGATCTTAAATTAGAAGAGTGAGAATTGGTCCAAAAGTTCGATTGCCACTCAAATAATTGTAAGACGGAATAAGGTAACTTGATATATGTACCTAATTGGGAATGGTTCCTATACCTAAAGGTATAAAGCCTAGCGAATTACGTTCATATTATTACGTTAGCCTTATGGATGAATAGTTTTCATTCACGAGTAATCCTATTTGCATGTTGTAGTCTCGATCCAAAGGAGTGACTTTGATGATGTACTGGATCACTCACCAGATTTGTTTCATTTATGTAAAGAATCATTCTGGATTTCTGTTTTAGCGTGAACTCAAAGCATTTAAGTAAATTGAGCATTTTCTTTTCCCCTTTATGTTTTCAGCATTGAGCCCTGCTGCCTTGAATGGACATCTCTCGAACATACCAATGTTGAATGGATCCAACTTTACTGACTGGAAAGAAGAGCTTTTAATAACCTTGGGTTGTCTTAACTTAGACACTGCATTATTGGAACCCAAGCCCGCTGATCTTACTGAAGATAGCTCTCAAACTCAGAGAGTATACTATGAAAAATGGACCAAAGCCAATCGATTGAGTCTTATGATGATTAAAAGGTCCATTGCGAAAAATATTCGTGGGTCAATTCCTGATAATGAAAATGCTAAGGCCTATCTTGAATCAGTGGAGCAACAATTTCAAGCATCAGATAAGGCTTTGGCAGCTACTTTGATTGCCAAATTATCTTCTATGAAATATGATGGATTTAGCAGGATCAGGGAACATATTATGCATATGAGGGATCTAGTGGCCCAACTCAATTCTATTGAAATGACCATTTCTGAGAATTATATAGTCCAATTTATTTTGAATTCCTTGCCCCCTTTATTTGGTCCTTTCAAAATTTCATATAACACCCAAAAGGACAAAGGGACTATTAATGAGTTGGTTTCTATGTGTGTTTAAGAAGAAGGCAGACTTAGACAGGAAGGGCAGCTACAGAAAGTAAATCTTGTCACTTACAACCCTTCAAATAAGAAAAAGTTTTTTCATGGTAAGAAACACTTGAAGAAAAAAGACAAGAAATCTGCTTCGAGCGACCAAATCGGGAAGAAAGGCAGTGAACCAAGGTGCTTCTTTTGCTGTAAAAAGGGACATCTCAAGAAAGACTGCTTGAAGAGACAAAAATGGTTTGAATCTAGAGGTATATATAAGTCCTTTGTTTGTTATGAAACGAATCTTTTAAATGTTCCTTCAAATACTTGGTGGATTGATTCTGGTGCCACTGTTCATGTGACAAATTCCATGCAGGGCTTTCACTCAAGCCGGAGTCCAAGTAATGAACAAAGAAATGTTTTTATGGGGAACCGGCTGGAGGCAGAAGTGAAAGCGGTGGGGACTTGCAGATTGATTCTTGATTCTGGATTCCAGTTGGACCTAAATACCACGTTTTATGTTCCTACAATAAGTAGAAATTTAATTTCTTTATCTAGACTTGATTTAGAAGGTTATACATTCTCTTTTGGACAAAGTACTTTGAGTATTTATAAAAATCAAGTTTTAGTTGGTGGTGGCATTTTATGTGATGGTCTATATAAGTTGAATATGGATTCACATTTTGCTAGTTTTTTACTTACCATGCATGAGAATAATTTTATGAATGTTGGTATTAAGAGAGGAATTTTTGCTGAAAACTCCTCGAGCTTGTGGCATAAAAGACTTGGACACATCTCCCTTGAGAGATTAAAAAGATTAGTAAATGACGGGGCATTGAGAGCTCTAGATTTTACTGATTTTGGTATTTGTATAAACTGCATTAAAGGCAAGCAGACAAACACTATCAATAAAAACAAGGCCACAAGATGTTTAGAGCCACTTGAATTAATCCATACAGATATTTGTGGTTACTTTCCCACACCATGTTATAGTGGTCAAAAATACTTTATCACCTTTATTGATGATTTTACTAGATATGGTTATGTCTACCTGTTATATAAGAAATCTGAATCTCTAAAAGCCTTTGAAACTTATAAGGCTGAAGTAGAAAATCAACTAGACAGGAAAATAAAGGTTGTGAAATCTGATAGAGGTGGAGAGTATTATGGGAGGTATGATGAAACGGGTCAAAATCCTGTCCCATTTGCTAAATTTCTTGAAAATCATGGTATTCGTGCTGAATATACATTGCCTGGATCTCCACATCAGAATGGTGTGGCTGAAAGACGTAATAGAACGCTCATGGAAATGGTACGGAGTATGTTAAGTAATTCTACTTTGCCTGACTCTATGTGGGGAGAAGCCTTAAAAACAGCTGCATATATTCTAAACCCTGTACCTACTAAGGCTGTTCCCAAAACTCCTTATGAGTTATGGACATGTAAGAAGCCAAGTTTAGGACATTTGCATGTTTGGGGTTGTCCAGCGGAAGCTAGAATTTATAAACCACAAGAGAAGAAATTAGACCTTAGGACTATCAGTGGGTTTTTTATTGGATATCCAGAAAGGTCCAGAGGCTTTAGATTTTATTGCCCTACTCATACCACAAAAGTTGTTGAAACCGGAAATGCCAGATTTATAGAAAGTGATGACATTAGTAGGAGCAATGCACCACGAAACGTGGTATTTGAAGAACATCGAATACCTGTACAAGCACCGATGGAAACGGTTAGAGTTGTTATTCCAAATGACTTCATTCAGAACGATACGATGGAAATACAACCTACCATATCAGAAGCGCCACTAGATGAGAATGTCATTCACAATGATGTGATTGAAGATATCAATCATCCGAATCAAGATTTGGCAGAGGTACAACCTTTAAGAAGATCTCAAAGATCTAAGAGGTCTGCTATATCGGATGATTATATTGTTTATCTTCAAGAATCTGATTTCGATATAGGTGTCCAAGAAGATCCGGTAACATATTCACAAGCCATTAAAAGTGATGATTCGAATAAATGGATCGATGCCATGCAAGAGGAGTTAAAATCCATGTATGTAAATAAAGTCTGGGATCTTGTCGAATTGCCTCAAGGGTCTGTAGCTATTGGATGCAAATGGATCTTTAAGACCAAACGAGACCAAAAGGGCAAAATCGAACGATTTAAGGCCAGACTTGTAGCTAAGGGACTTAAAGGGAAATATTGATTATAAAGAGACCTTTTCACCAGTTTCTTCAAAGGACTATTTTCGAATCATAATGGCATTTGTAGCTCATTTTAATATAGATTTACATCAAATGGATGTGAAAACAGCGTTCTTAAATGGAAATTTAGCTAAAGAGGTATATATGAAACAACCAGAAGGTTTTCAGGAAAAAGGTAAAGAAAATCTAGTTTGTAGATTAAATAAATCTATATATGGGCTTAAACAAGCTTCATGGCAATGGTATATTAAGTTCAATGATACTATTACTTCCTTTGGGTTTAAGGAAAACATTGTTGATCAATGTATATACCTGAAGATCAGTGGGAGCAAGTTTATTATTTTAGTTTTGTATGTAGATGACATTCTACTTGCTAGTAATCATCTAGGTCTATTGTGTGCAACAAAGGAATACCTCACAAAGAATTTTGAAATGAAAGATATGGGCAAAGCATCCTTTGTACTTGGAATCGAGATTTTCAGAGATAGGTCTCGAGGTGTACTAGGATTATCACAGAAAGCCTACATTAATAGAATTCTTGAAAGATTCAATATGCAGAACTGTTCTGGAGGTAAAGCACCTATATCAAGAGGTGATTGATTCTCCAAAGATCAATGTCCCAAAAATGACCTCGAGAGGAGTCAGATGCGGGACATCCCATTGGCTTCAATCGTAGGAAGTCTCCTGTATGCTTAGACTTGTACATAACCAGATATCAGTTTTGCAGTTAGCATGCTAGGTAGATATCAGTCTAACCCTGGCATGACTCATTGGAAGGCAGCAAAGAAAGTCATGCGATATTTACAAGGGACTAAAGAACATATGCTCACTTATAGCAAATCTGATCACTTGGAAGTGATTGGATATTCAAATTCAGATTTTGCTGGGTGCCTTGACACAAGGAGATCTACATCAGGATACATTTTTCTCCTTGCTGGTGGGGCTGTTTCGTGGAAAAGCATTAAACAAACTACAAGTGCTTCTTTTACATTTCAAGCTGAATTTGTGGCATGCTTTGAGGCCACTAATCAAGCTGTATGGATACGAAATTTCATTTCAGGGCTTCAGATTATGGACTCCATTTCTAAGCCGCTGAAAATTTATTATGATAACACATCAGCTGTTCGTTTCTCTAATAACGACAAGAGTTCAAGCGCTGCAAAGCACTTTCAGATTAAATATCTTGCCGTTAAAGAAAAGGTTTGGAATAATATTGTGTCTATAGAGCAAATCAGTACAAAGCTCATGATTGCAGATCCTATGACTAAAGCGTTACCGGCAGAGGCCTATAATGATCATGTTAGAGAAATGGGTCTCATTGTGTTACCTTAATGTATGTGGTTGAAAGGATTTCTGCTTATTTATTTGACACTTTAGCTGATAAATTTTCATTAATGATAAATTTGTTCTCTTGCTTATTTTGTGTGCACCATTTATTAATTATTGAATAGCAAGATAAATTTCATTTGGACCATAAATAGGAATTTTTGTATACTCCTATTAATTTCCTCAATTTATGACTTAATTATATGACATTACTAATGTTGTGGTACATGGAAGGAATCATGTCGTCTATTTGATGTTTGACCGCCATGATCCGTATTATTGATTTCATTTAATTACAGTATATTAGAATTAGCATTAAAAAAAAAGGATTGACTTAGCTATTTTTTTTTCCAAATGAGTGGCCACTCGTCAGGATTTTAAAATTTAGTCGAATCCAAGTTTAGTCATAATATATATATATATTTTTTCAATTTTTTTTTCTTTTCAAAATTTATATATATTATAATAAAAGGTGGATTGTTTTTATATGGTCGTCATGACCAAGTGGGAGATCACATATGTGTGGTCATTCGGACCAAGTTGGAGATTGTTGGACATATGTGGTCCTCATGACTACATGTCTAATGTTTTTGGGGCCCACAATTTGAGCCCACTAATTTAATATGCTTTCCCCTTTTAGTTTTGGTTTTACTATATATAACTTGGATTCAGTTTTAGTAAGCCCAATCAATTAAGATATCTTGGTTGACTAATCTTGAGGAATTAAGGAAACTTATCTTTAATGATTTCTTTGATGGGAAGAAATCTCTCTAGGGTTTATCTATAAAAGTGGTTTTCCGGTCATCTCTCTTAACCCACGAGATTTGAAAAGTACCCATCAACTCTCACGCATCTTGGAGTGGGTGATAAGGGAGATAGGAGAAAACCCTATTTGAGAATCAAGATCTACTTATCATCAAGATCATGGCACAAGATATGCATTTATTTTCTTGAGATCATATATTGTTTAATGCATAAATCTATATCCTTATGTTTGATGTTTTATTGCAAACCCTATTAGATCAAACACTCTCAACATCTGATACTTTAGCATGCTTTATTAACAGCTCCATTAGAGCACTAAAAAGCATACAACGCCTGTTATCTGACAATAACAACTCCCTTAACAAGTACATTGGAGATACTCTTAGGGAGCCTTTTCAAATTCCTTTAGAAATGGGTGATGTGGCATATGACTATTGGAGGAAGGTCACTGCACCCAACTTTTGCACTGTATTCACTGTTTTATTTATTTATTTATGGGTTGTGAATATGAAAACCCCAAAATCGGAACATAGGAGTGGCCTTTTGATCGTAATAGACCCCAAATTTATAAATTGTTGTATATAAGCTCACCGTTAGATAATATAGCATGGAGCCTACTTCAAAAAATTATAAAATAATGATCCCAACTAGAAATTACAGGCCATGGTCCACTTTTAGATTAGAGGATGGGCCACCTTTAGAAATTATAACTCGGGCCAACCTATAAAAGTTATAAAAAAATGATCGAAATAAAAATTATTATACTTGGAATCTAGCTTTAAAAATTATAACAATTACCTATATTTATAATTACAATATAGGATTTACCTTTAGGAATTACAATATGGCCCACCTTCCATGATTGTGAATATAAGACCCGCCTCTAGGAAAGTCCCCACCTTTGGGAAGCACTTTGGAAACAACATGGGGCCCACTTTATGACAATTAAAACATGGGGCTAACCTTAATTAGGAATTACAAGCATCTTGGAATGAATTGATATGCAAGGGAGGCATCTTTAAAAACTACTACATGGAAGTTACTTTGAACAATTAAACATAGAGGCCCTTTGCACGAATCAAAATGTGGGCCCATCTTTTTTGATGGTAAGCAATAGCATGGATGAAAATTTAGGAAGTTATTGTTTAAAAAATTAACTCTTATGGTGGCCTCATTTTTTAAATCGATGTGGGCCATGGAGTGGGTTTATATTGTAGTTTTTATAAAGATGGGTCTCATGTTCACAATCATATAAGGTTGACTCATATTATAATCGTATATATGGTGGCCCATATTTTAGTTCTAATAAAGGTGGGCCATATATTCTAATTTCAAAACTTGGGGCCCACTTTATATTTTTAAAGGCTATTTCCATGTTTAAGGATTCCTACAATATAGATTTTTATGGTAATTTCTAACGGAAGGCCCACATTAATATTTTTAATGGTGGCCCATGCTCAAATTCTTATTAAAAGTGGGACGTATGTTGTAATTTTTAAAACATGAGCTCCATATTGTAATTTTTAAAAGTGGGCTCCATATTTTAAATTATTAAGATAAGCTCCATTCACAACCATTTGTTTTGATGGGCTTCAGGTGCAATTGCTAGGATTGTTTGGTTATACGGTGGGCTGTGTTAAAATGAGGTCATATTTTGTCATAGAAGGCAACCTCCTTGTTTTAGTTATATCATAAAAGTGGCCTTAATTACAAATTAAGTGGAAAGAATTTTAAAAGGGCAACATGGTAATAAAATGTATTTATAGAGGTTTATAGAAGATGTTATTAGGTGTCAGAGGTAATTTAAATACCTTAACGACTGCATATTAATAGGGTCTTATCATGTCAAAAGTTTTAAAAGGCTAGCTGGCGATGAGACGTCCAACCTATGTAGGCTTCAAATGCCAATAGTCATTATTAAGGATGTTATTTCAGTTAGACTAATAGTGAATATTGAGCTAGTATCATACAAATGCCAGTGTTCAGTTTCTCTGTAGCCACAACCAATTACATCCTCAATAACATAGTCCTGATTTTCTATAAATTCACACTTCAAAATGACAAGTAGCTAAAACATGACATTAAATGGGAAGAAAGGGTAGAAACATAAAGAAAAGAAAAAACAATGGGGTGCTAATTATTGACCATGAATTTTCTATTGACTTTCAGCGGACAGGCGGTTCAGGCATGGGGAACTCTATGCATGGTCTATATTCAAATTCCAAACCTTTGCTTAGGTTACTAAAGAGGATGACATTCTATGGTTGAGATTAAATATATGATCCTATCGTATTACTAATTAGCAACAAATCATTTGAAATTGATTTACTATAAAGACCTCGACTCATTTGAAAAGAAGCAAGTGCTGTCAAAATTAGATGCGATCCTGCATTTTTAAAATTTTAGAAACTAAACTTTTTTGTAAGAAACTAATGGTGCACTTGCATTCACAAATTGGACAATTAGATTTAGGCCCCCACCAATTACATGTCAAAGTTCATCAAATAGCTCAATCAATGTACAGCCCATATAACATGTGCAAAATTATGAGGAAGAAATCCCTACAAATCCTAGGAGAAGAAATAGCTTGTTTATAGGGCTTAGATCAAAGTAAAAAAAAAAAAAAAATTAAATTTCAAAAAAAGGTTGCCAAATCTAAAATTAAAATAAGGCAACATGAAAACGACCACACATTATTAGTATTCCTATGAATACATAGAGAATAAAAAAGTGGGAGAAAAGAAAAAAAAGTAGGGGAGAGGAAAAAAGTGGGAGAATATAAGGAAGAGATACTTGATGAGATTTTCTATGCCAAAAGGTTGAGGGTATTACGGCACAACAAGATTTGAATGATTTTTCTTGAAATATTTTGAATTGATTTTGAAAGTATGGTTTGTTTAATTTTTCTTGGAGACTTAGGATATGGTTATCATTTTTGAGCCTCCTTATGTATGCTTCTTTGGATAAGATTAAACTTATGATGGTTGAACTTAAGGAAACTTTATAAAGTTAAAATGAATATCATTATTGTTTATTTTAGTGTTTAAACCTATTGTCGTTACAGAAAATGGTTGGATTTTAAAGAGAAAATGGGTTCCTAAAATGATATCAGGTTAAAAATCTTTTACAATAATAAAAGAGGTAGGAACACATTTTCTGTCTTTACAAATGTGAGCATGTGGTGATTTCTATTGTATAGGATAGGTGGTACCATTAGCAGTAGAAATTGAAGCATTTGTGCGATGGAAATTTGTCGGCATAAGGCCTTTTTGGAGGCAATTGATGTCAACACCGGAATCCATCAAGGCCGTCAAGTGTTTAGTTAATTTTTTTTGGAGTTATTGTAGCATACCATTTTTGAAAGGTGTCTTTGATATTAGTCAAATTAACTGGATGTGATTCTTAAAGATTTTTAACTTGAATTTGAAAGTCTTTAATTTGTTATGAGATGTATTGTCAAGAAACGGATGGCTACATTGGAATCCACATGATATAAGGAGATTACTTAGGATTAGAGTCATGCCATATTAAGTTGCTTGGGGAGGAAGTAATCTTAGGTAGTGTTTGGCAAATCTAAAACCTTGCCACTGTTTGTCTTAAAGCAACTTCAAATAGAGATTTAGACCTATTAGATTGTTTGGATAGTGCAAAGGCAATGTCTATTTGAAGGAGAGAATAGACATTTTATATCTTAATGGGAAAGATCTAGAAAGCTGGCTTTTTAATAAAGATTTTTTCCTCTGAAGTGGAAAGACAAAACTTCGTGCAATGGAGAAAATGCATCATTGACTTTTTCATAATTTTTCCAAATCTGGTGATTATAAGACAATCCAAGCGATTGGAAATCTTCAAAGCCCTAAAAATGGCTTTTTGATAAATTTTGAGCTGTTGATGATTCATGAATCTCGAGATATCTAAGAAAAAACATAAGCAATTGGATCTATTTTTATGGGCTTTTGTGGGACCCTTTAGCAAGATCCAAACTGTTTATCCTGTTCAGAAACACGAAATTAGCTATGTGTCCAAATTTCATCCTTTGACTCTTCATATATCACTAGGAATTTATTAAAAAAAAAAGTGGACCATTGATGGTGAGAAGCTTAAATTGACTGGGTTTTCACATGTTTGAACCCAGTCTGCTTTTTTTTTTTAATTGTTGGACCTAAAGTTTTGATCCTAACTGTTAGATATTTTAAGAAGCTTCAATGCAACCAACATGTCAAATTTTATCAGTTGATTCTTCACAGATCTCAATAAATGTGTTAAAATAAGACCCATTAGAGCTGAAATTCTAGTAATTGTGGGCCCTAAGATCTTGATGTAAACTATTGATCCTGTTTAGAAGGGTATAAATGGCTAGTAGTTAAAATATCATCTTCAAATTGTATTTGGATCTCCAAAAATCCTTGGCAAATGATTGCCCAATGATTTGTTGTGTAGAGTGGCTGGTTCGCTTGGGATTACTATACAGTCCGTTTATTTCTTTTTTATTTTTAACTATGGGCAACTAAAATATGATATGAATTATTGGTTGTCTTTAACACCTTAAAGACGAACATCCAATCAAAATTAAAGCATTGATTTGTCATGGGCCTTGAGATATTTGTGAAAAAATTTTGAGTGATTTATTTGCATTTGTGGACTTGTGTGGGATCCTCAACCATGATCCAAGCTATTGATCTTTTTTAGGAGGTTGAAGATGGCTTGATGATCAAATTTCATGCATTAATTCATTTTGGATCGTGAGAAAATTTGTGAAAAACTGTGAACTGTTGGATTAAAAGAAAGTCTATTCAAATCATCCTTTTTGTCTTACCAAACAGTCTATTTTTAGAACATTTTTCACATAGATCTATTTCATGCAGATCTATTCCATGTAGATCTATTTCATACAAATACGAGTTTCCAAAGAGAGCCTTATTCTATAAATAAGACCCTCCTACCCCTTATTCTATACATACATCTCTCATTTTAATAAAATTCTCTCTCTCCCGATTTCTCTCTCTTTTCTTCTTCTTCCTGTGTGGGCTTTTAGTTTTGCAATACGTTATCAGCATGAAGGCTCTTCTTCTTCTTTAGTTTTAGTTTAAAAAAAAAAGCAACCACCAGCTGCATTGCAGCACTGACGTAGGTAGTTCATTTGTAAAAAAACTTAAAGTCACGATATCTTGGTCGTCCGGAGTCTGATCAAAGATCTGTTTGAACCTGCGGAAAGCTCGTGAGCAGATCTACACGTTGGAAATGAAATAAGGAGGATTCAATGGTGAAGTAATTTTTCATTTTTTATGATCTTCTCTTAGTTTAATAATTATATATATATGCCTTTATCTTTATTTCTTTTTTGATCTACATATAGTTAGAATTTTATCTGCATGATGAATGGTTTATGTCTCTTATCTAAGGGAGATTAAGTTAAGAATTGTATGTCATTGATCATAAAGAGAATTTGAAGTTCTATATTAACCCAGATCTGAAGTTCTGTACGTTAATTTAAAACCAGAAGTTCTAATCCGAACTAGAAGATCCGTAAGTTACTCTAATTTTGAACCAGAAGTTCTCAATTTCGCAATATGAACTTGGATATTTATAATCCTAATCAAACCTGAAGTTTTGATATTTAGATCCAAAAATGAAATCAATCAATATTAGGCTATAAAATCAAACATGAATTCTTGACAGAGCCAGAAGTTCTGAAGCATAAAGTTTTGACAGAACAAAAAATTCTAATTTATGAATCTGAAGTTCTAAATCAAGCCAAAAGTCTTGATGGAACCAACCATTTTGATTATTAAAGTTGAGAACATGCTGTTCCAACTTTCACTGGCCAACTTATTTGACATGATTAATTTACTCCTTAATTTATTTTGAATGTTTAAGATTTCATTTTTTTTATCTTTGATAATTATCTGTATACCAATAATTATATATCTTTTATTACAGTTCTTGCATGATGTCGAACTTGGCAAAACTTGAATTTAAAGAACTTAACATTATTGGAGACAATTACCCATCTTAGTAGCTAGATGCAAAAATCCATTTGCAATCGAAGAAACTTGTAGAGGCCATAAAAGAAGGAAATAAGATGTCTTGGGAGGACAAGGCATCAGCCCTCATTTTCTTATGCCATCATGTTCACGACGACATAAAAAATGAATATTTAACTGAGGAAGACCCAGCAAGTGTTTGAAAATCCCTGAAAGATATGTATGAAAACGAGAAGATGAACATATTACCAGCCATTCAAAGTGAATGGCCAAACTTGAGATTTTAGGATTACAAAATAATATCTAAATATAACTCTGCTCTTTTTAATATTGTTTTCCATTTAAAATTGTGAGCGGAAAAAATTATGGAAGAGCACGTGTTGGAGAAAACATTATCAACTTTTTACCCATTGAATGTAATCCTGCAATAACAATATCGAGAACGACATTTCTCCAAATATTTAGATCTCATCTCTTATCTCCTAATCGCTGAATAACATAGCAATGTACTGATGAAAAAATTACAATTCTAGACCAATTGGATCTATGGTAATTTTTAAAGCAAATACCAGTTTCAATTTAACTAGAGGTATAGGAAAAGGGCGTGGGAGACATCATTCCTCTAGTAGAGGTGGAAGAAATAACTCATTCCACAAAAACTGCACGGGTCAGGCTACCTCAAACCGACCTGACAGGCTGACACACATTAAATGGGTAAGGCGGGTTAGCCCGACCCGATGTATAACAGACATGCTGCAACCCATCTATTAAACGGGTTGGACTATAATATGGAAACCCCATGTCTGACCCCGCTGCAACCTGTCTGTAAAATGGGTTGGACTATAATATGGTTTCCCGACCTGACTCATTTGCCAGCCCTAGTTCTCAGTCATTGAAACTCCAAAACACCCACCATTTCCCTCACATGCCATTTACAGAGTTCTTCTACGACCGCTCAGCAGATCATGCTTCCACGTCATAGCTTTGACCTATAATTTTAGTTCGCATTCGGATGTGGGGAAAGCAGCATTTTAGTTCCCATTTGGATGTGGGGAAAGCGACCAAAGGAAACTCTCTACAGCCAAGGGTCTCCATTCAGCATGTGTCATGCAGTGGCAATTGCTGGTCCAAGTTTGGACTCCTTGAAATTAGTCATCCATTTAATACGTAAATCCAAGAGCGAACGTCACTTTGGAAGTTACGGGGGATCAACAATCTCATTTGTCAAAAACAGTTTTTGCTTTTATTTCTTATTTAACTTCAACAAAAGCTGCCACTCACTATTCATCTCATGTGTCATATAAGGTGGTTGCTCTTACAATGAGTTGAAAGTTCATTTCGATTGAGGCGATATTTAGGGGTCAACATTCTCATATATCGGAATTAATTTGATGGTTTAGATTTCAGAAAGAGGGAGCCCTCCATCAAACCAGAACAAAAAAGCGTGAGGGGTGACAAGTCAACTTGTCTTTGAACCCACAAGCCATTAATGCTAGGTAGTGAACCCCATCAATGGCGGATCCATAGTTTTTAATTGGGTGATGCAGGCAATTATCTATTAGGGAACTTCCGCGTAAGTGTAGCTGCCGCCCTTGGAACCCATCATTGTCAAATTCAAACCATCGAATTAGATCTTTTTTCCATGAAATGGAGAGGACTCCTAAATTTCACATCCAATAAAATTCAGGGCTCATAATTTGGGGTTCAGCTTGTTTGTGGAAGACTCATACGGTCGTGGCAGCTCATTAGCTGGGGAAAAGTAAAATAAAAAATAAAAAAGTTTCATTTCAACTCTCAATCTGGTCACGTGTGAATCCCAGACCAATAGAAACGTGCCCGGCTCTCCTTCCAACAGGACGACTGAAGTCCTCTGTATCTCATATGACAAAAAAACCCGTTGAATTATTTTCTGGGCGTGAAATCTCGAGAAGAAATCCGAAACTACGGCTCGAGTTCGACTCTATAAATTGGGTAATATTGGGGAACTGACAGGCGAAATAGAGATAACATTCCTTTTGCAGATAAAAAAACAAGAAGTTCCATCCTTCTTTCTTTGTCATTTCCAGAATCATATGGTAGTGGGTGCTGCTGCTTCAACCATCTTTCTAGGCTGAATCCCATCTGGGTGTATAGAATATAGATTGGTCCTTCTGTGAGACATGGAAATGGAAGTTTTTGGACCCCGGAGGTTGATTTTAGCAGCAATATTTGCTGGATTTCTCCATTTTCAGGGCTCAGGTTCCTCAAACGCAGGTACAGCACAGTGCTATTTTGGATTCTTACTTTCTTGTGTCCGTTGTCACTTCTCTGGGTAAACAAAATGGTAACCGATGAAGCATATTGTGAGGCCTACCTGAAGTCAATTCCCTTTCACTCTCATCTACCTCTTGTCGTGGCCCATGATTCCGATTAGTGATTGTATCATATTTGCCCCAGGGAATATTTGGCCAAAGCTTGTCAAGATGTTGGCCTAGTATTCTAGTAGGGATGCTCATGGGCTGGGCTGGCCGGAGCCCACCCTGGGCCCAGATTGCTTTTGCTCTGGCTCGGGTCTTACGTAAAAGCCATTGGACTGGGCTTGGATTAAAAATTTGAGCATGTTTGTCATATATGCAGGGCTTGGGCTAAGTGGTAGCAAGCCCGAAGCCCCGCCCTGGCCGAGTAGGTGTATTAAGTTGCAATTTCCCCTTCCTATTTTTTTTATGTTATATGTAAATTTTCCATGGTAGAAATTTTAAAAATTATTTATAAAAGAATACTATTCAAAAGGTAAATAATGTTCATTCTAATTGGTTTATACTAGAAAAAGATCTCTTGGTTGCACCAATGCAGTTATGTTTTGCTGATGAGTCATTCGTTTTTATTAGAAAAAGGGCGACATCAACTCAAAAAATAGAAAAATATAGCTTTACATGAAAATTGCTATCACTTTTAATAAATTTTTTTTTGCATTTTATATGAATTCATTTGGACGTGACCATGTGAATAAATAAAAATCGGTGTATGATAGCCATGTTGGCCTCACCAGATACCAACTTAAGAGTGCTTAATAATTGGGCCCGAATAGGGTTAGGCTTGATTAATATATGGGCCGGGCTCTAGCTTAATAGATTTTATATGGGTTGGGCCCGAGCTCGCCAATCATGGCCCGAATTAGGTTTGGGCTTGGCCTCGGCTTAAAGATTTTAATCTAGGCTGGGCCCGGGCTTTGCTTAGCTAGACCCAGCCCTGCCCATGAGGACTCCTATATTTGGGTCCAATTAGGACAGTGGCCTCAAATGTTAGGCCTATGTCCAGCTACCTCCTACTCTTTAGTTTGCTATCTGGGACAAATCTTACATAATGGATAAGACTAGGACTACTTTATTAATTGGACTTGAAATTAGGTTTGTGTCCCATATTAAACTCAAGGTGGGCTGGGTTCAAATGAATCTGTGCTGACCTGCCCATTAGCTATCATCCTTATTATTTCTGTCATTGATCCCATTCAATTACCATTTTTTAGACATTAATTGAATCACTAATTCTAATCCGTTTTTCACTTATGGACATTTGGAATCATTTTATTTCTCTTTTCTTACTTTGTAGTTTGTAACTATACATCTACCTTCTACCAAAAGAATAGTAATAACAATAATAACACTTCTACCTATTTTTGTTGTCTGTCCTTGCAGCCCCAAATTACACTTTCATGCAAGAAGCAACCAAGGCTTCTCCAGTAGCTTACTATGACTATATTATCATTGGAGGAGGAACTGCAGGCTGTCCTCTAGCAGCCACCCTTTCTCAAAACTTCACTGTCTTGCTCCTAGAAAGGGGTGGCTCCCCCTATGGCAACCAAAACATCACCAACTTGGCCACCTTCACCAACACACTCAGAGACACTTCTCCAACATCGCCGGCTCAAAGTTTCATCTCTGAGGATGGGGTAGTCAACACTCGAGCTCGTGTACTTGGAGGGGGGACCTGCTTGAATGGTGGGTTCTACACCCACGCAGACCCGGAGTACGTGCATAAGGCTGGTTTGGATTTGGATTTGGTGAACAAATCCTATAAGTGGGTGGAGAAAGTGATGGTGTTCGAGCCACAATTGAGACAGTGGCAATCGGCGGTAAGAGATGGTTTGTTGGAAGTGGGCGTGTTGCCTGATAATGGGTATACATTTGATCACATTTATGGAACTAAGGTAGGAGGGACCATCTTCGACAAGGATGGCCATAGACATACAGCTGCTGATTTGCTTGAATATGCAAACCCCAATGGCCTTACAGTTCTACTACATGCTACTGTGCACAGGATCTTGTTTAAAACAGAAGGTTAGAATCCTGCCACTAGCTAAAATCTAGTCAAGGGTCATTAGAACTAGGAGAAAAATGCATAGGGAATATTCCTTTGCATAGAATGCATATGAATTGAATATAAAGGAAAAAAGTTTCAATTTAAAGGCATGTATATAACAATTCTGATAAGTAGGTTGCCATGGATGGATGGATTGAACATTGACTAATTAAGCATTGTGATCATTCATTTATGTACAGGTAAGTCAAGACCAGATGCTCATGGAGTGATCTTTAAGGATGCTGTAGGCATCGAGCACAGGGCCTACCTGAGCAAAGAGAAAGGGAAAGGATCCATGAGTGAGATCATAGTTTCAGCAGGTGCACTGGGCAGCCCTCAGTTGCTGATGCTAAGCGGAATCGGGCCAGCCCAACACCTCAAGTCCTTGGGCATCAATGTGCTATTGAACCAACCCATGGTTGGGCAAGGCATGTCAGACAACCCAATGAACTTCATCTTTGTCCCCTCCCCTTCTCCAGTAGAGATCTCCCTTCCTCAACTCGTTGGCATTACTCGATTGGGAACCTACATTGAATCAATCAGTCGTATCAACTTTGTCAGATTCTTTGGATTATCCAATCAAACAACTCCAGAGGGGATCACATTAGAGGAATTGCAAAATGCTGGAATGATCGTCGAAAAGACTATCGGCCCCGTTTCGACTGGCTATCTTGAGCTTAGAAATACTAACCCAAATGACAATCCTATGGTCACTTTTAACTACTTCAAAGAGGTTGAGGATCTACAGAGATGCGTAAATGGCTTGAAAATCATTGAGGGTGTAATCAAATCCAGGGCATTCTCCAACTTCAAATTCCCAAACATGCCTGTGGAAGCTCTCCTCAACCTGACTCAATATCTAGTGAAAAATATACAGCCTAAGCGCGGTAGTGCTTCAACTTTAAAGTCATGGGAACAATATTGCAATGATACTGTTGTGACCATATGGCATTACCATGGAGGATGCCAGTTGGGCCGGGTCGTGGACCATCAGTATCGGGTTCTTGGGGTTGATTCACTTCGGGTGATCGATGGCTCAACCTTTATTGACTCCCCTGGCACTAATCCCCAGGCTACGCTAATGATGCTTGGAAGGTAATTCAATCATCATCATCATCATTAATAGGCCACATTTCATGTTCATCTGTGACATTTGATAAATATGCAACATCAGTATGGGCCAGCACATTGGATGTAAGGACCCAACTTGTGATGGGTCAGTTTTAGGGCTACATTCTTGGACTTGGTGCTTCTTTTAGATTCAAAGCCATGGTTTGAAAACTTGGGGACTCGAATCGGACTAGGAGGGTTACGTAGCCAAGTAACTTGGGAAGGTCTAGCTGAGTTACATTCAATTCTACTCGACTTTGTTTCAAATTGAGTTGGGTTGACTTGGCTAAATTAGAACAAAGTTTCAAATAGTGGTTCAAAATTTTAAATCAAGTAGTAACTGGCTAAGTCAAGCCAACCAGCCAAGTTCAAGTCATCATAATAGCAATGTTAACTATTGCATATTTTATTATGTATTATTAATATTAATGAACATAATGAACTTGTAGGCAACAAAATGGCCTACATTCAGCTGGTCCAACCAACTTATCATGATTTAATGATGCCCGCTTCTGACCATAATTTTAATTTTAAGCTATTAAGTTCCCATCCTGGATAGGACCTTTCCATCTTGTGGCGATGCCTAGTGCATCCCACGGAGGGGATTGCATTAGAGGACCTCCTACAGTCTTGCTTCATCAGCCATCTATGTGTTAATTACAATTACTAGAAATGTATTTAAATTACATGGTTGGTCCTGGTATGTTGATTTGACTTGGCTTGAGACCTTGATCCATGTGGCCCCTAGTTTTTGACAACCCTATGATCACTACAATTTCTACTAATGTTCTTATCTATGATATCTGTGATTCAGGTACATGGGGATTAAAATAAGGAATGAGAGGCTTGGAAGAGATGATTTCGACTAGAATTTGACTTGGAAGCTCATTTTTTTCTTATTTTAGTAGTGATGCATGGTTTTGTGAAGATATACAATAAGATGATCACTTGAATGGTCAATACTAAAAAAATCTTAATTTGGGTGACATTAATAAGGAAGACAGTGTCGAGTAATGTTGTATTCTTTGTTTGTAACTGTGGAATAATGATTGTTATGATAGCCTAATACCAAAGTCATCTAATTCGAATGTTAAATAATGATTGTCATGGTCCCTTGGGTGTTATTGTTGGGAGGCAGCAGCTAAGATCCTTTGATATCGTGCACAGATCACTGCGGAAATAAGTTTAAATGATAATGATTCAAGAACCATACCGGTGAGATCTCTCTGATTTGATCTCGGTCTTATAACAGTCTGAAAATCTCAAGATCTTCTACTGTATTCCTCTCTGCTAGAACTCGCATCGGGGCGTGGGCCTCTTCTGCGAATTCTCCTTACTCTCAAAAAAACAAGATTTCTCTTGTATGTCCTTTCTAGAGAGCAATATCGCATATTTATAGGCTACAATAGGGACTTAAGAAGGAAATAAGGAATAGGCTTCTTATAGAAATAGGAAACCCTAATTCGACCCAAATTAGAATCTTAGATCCATGAATTACAATTCAGTGTACTAAAGAATTATAATTGTACTCATGTCCTTATTCTCAAAATAATATTTCGAGTTTTTTGTTATTAAATGCTTATTAATCTCCCTACGTTAAGATTTCAGATATCCATCGATTAAATAATTACTGACACCTATATTTAATCGATATCTTTATAATTCCTTGAGACCTTACACTTGACTTATTTGATATGTCGGACATTAAGTCCACCTGCAGGGTTTGACATAATCAAAACTTATAAGCTTCATCAAGGGGATATCATCAATCCCTATTACGGGACGTGGATTCCGTCAATAAACTAATATGCACCATACACGTACTGTAGCCATCCAATTTACTGAGATTATTGACCCACAAAAGGTCTCACTTCTTTGTAAATCAAAATACCAAATACTAAATGCACGTGTCTATTATTTATATCGGGATTAAGAGTACAAGCTCTCATAATAACCATTGGGATGTTAAAAATCTTATATAGTCAGTATAAAGACAATAACCCAAAAGTGGTCTAGTTCAATACACACAAATTGTACTAGCATAACAAGTCGAAACTATACTATTTCCCGTAGCCAAGATAAGCCTACTAAAACATCATGCTACAATCGTACCGATGGTGTGTCCAGCTCCATCTAGATTGTGAACAACAATAACTTATATTCTATAAGAACCGACAAATAAGTCTTCCATGCGTAAGCTGAACTCTACACACCAACTTGTCTACTTTATAGAATAAAAGACGCACTTATGCACAGTAAATAATAATGCAACCATTTACCCATACAAATTCTCATTAAGATGGAAAAAGCAAACTTTACTAATAAGTAAATCAGTCAAAGAAAAATACATAAAGTATGCTTTTAATATAAATTTCCAATAGTTATTACATTAGTTTTTTTATAAACCCATTAATCTTACTAGTTTGGCAATGGCTCTCCTTCAATAGTCCATTTTCAAATATATAGTCTCTTTCTTTGAATAAATATTGCACGAGCATTGCACTTGTATGTCTCCTTTTGTTGCCCAATTTAGCATTCTATTGGCTTCGGATTTGAGGTGGTTTTTAGTCAACAAAACACAGATTTTGAAGACAATAAACCATTGAAACTTCATTATATCCTGTAGTAACCTTGAAATTTCAAGATTTTAAATGACCAATTTGCTCCTCTTAATGTTGTTTTACCTTAAAGATCAGGATGCTCAAAGCCAATCATTCTGATGCCTTGGTGCCTTTATCAATTTGCTCGTTCTCATGATGAGCAACTTTAAATGGGGAGAGGATCCTCAAAGTTAACCACTGTGACAACTTGGCGCTCATTGTTGGCAAACATTGGTCCAACCACTTAACTCTAGAAACATCCCTCACATAAACTCTCTCGTGCATGCCATCAGAGACTATTAAGGAGTAGGCTCTATCCGATGGAAAATTTTGAAAAGTATTTCCACTGCCTCTATTAATATCTTGAGGTTTTGGCAATATTGGTTAGTTGAGGAAATCTAATATGGCATCAAAGTCAACTAGTTGTAAGTTCGAATCCCTAGAGGAACAACTTGGCACTAAAAAAATGCATGTCACCAAAAGTGCGCTGATTGGGTTCCACCTGAGGAGGAGTATTGAGGAAGTTTAATAAAGACCTTTTAAATTTTAACTCTCTTTAGTTATTTCCCCCTTTGCTATATAAAGATATGGTGTGAAAGAAGAATAACTAGACCTAGATTTACAATTTTCTTCCTCTAGATTAGTTTGTGCTTTGGCCAAGTGATAAGTATTCTAATAAGTCATTGGAAAAACGCAACAGAAGAAGTCTCTAGACCTATGGACAATAAAGTGACTTTAGTGTGAGTTTGCTTTTTGACAAATATACGATCTCATCTTTCGCATGTATTGGACTGTTACATTGTAATGGACTTATTGCACTCAATCCAAAGCTTCCACAATAATCTCATATCAACATTACTAATTCGGAGTAGTCGACGCACAGGTTAGCACACAACAAGAAGTTCTATTTAACTTCATCACTACAAAGATATGCCTGATTTATCAAACATGGTCGCTATAACATTAGGCTGTGTTTGGCAAGTCTTATTTAAATGAAATAGATCAATACAAAATAGATCTATTTCAAATGGCCCTATTTGAAATAGAGGTTTTTAAAATAAGTTCATTTGGTAATGCACAAAAACGGGTTGCAATAGATTTCTTTAAGTTAGTTGTTGAAAGTTTTTTTGTAAATTTATTGAGATCCACAAGGAATCAAACTTTGAAAATTAACCTCATAGTTGTGCTTAGACTTACAATGAAAATTAATGGTTTGGAACTTGCATTTGGGGCACACAAACTTTAAAAATTAGATATAATTGTTTCAAGTTCTTTTGCAAATATCTCAAAATATATGATGATCCAACAACTAAAATTTGAACCGAAATCCGTGTTAGACCTACTGAATATATCCAAGCATTCGTGATTTATGGTCCAAGATTTTAAGAAAAAAAAAATGAAAAACGGATTGACCCATCCAATAGTATGGCACATCAACGATCTGCACTTTCTAAGGATTTTCTCGAGATTTACAGGCAATGAAAGGGTAATCTTTAACCCCATAGCCATTTTTCGCCTCCTAAAAAGGATTAATGGTTCAGATCATGATTATGGAACCCACAAAATTTTAAAATTTACATCTAATGGTTCACTTTTGTTTTGCACATATCTCAAGATCGAGATAAGATCAACGGTAAAAATTTCAGCCATTAGCCGTTCTTGGCCTTTTTAACAAATGCAATGGTTTATTTACCAATAATAGTAATAATAATAATAATAATAATAAACGGTTTGGATCGTCATTAAGGGTCTCAGATTTAAAATAAAAAAGCAAAAACAAAAAAAAATTTGATGATGATAAACTATTGCCAATATTACTGTAGTTTTTCCAAGTGTACCCACTTCAGAAGCTGGTGTCTATTCTAATTCCCATCATTTATTGGGCTGCACGTTGCATGAAAAGACTTTAAACCTCTTTTTGATGTTTAAAATGGATAATCCAAATGTCGTTTCCAAATTGGTTTATATATATATGATGACCCAAAAGGTATTCCTCACTAGCCCAACTTTTAAACCTTTGGTCTCCGACGGCCGGGAGTTACCTGATTCTCACTAGCAAGAACTAATCCTAAATAATCTAAATGCCTTTCTGAATTCTCTTTAAGATATTTAGACCTCAAAATTGGAGGCTGAACGTCACTTTAGTCAAGTCGGACTGATGGGGTCAACCTCTCAAGCTATAATAATAAATAGCTGAAGGCTAAAGCTAATCAGTAAAACCTGCTAGACTTTCAATATTTGCTTGAAAATTCTGAACCTTTAATACACTAAAACATCTCTTCCTTGCCATTTACATACTTTTTCTACAACGGCTCAGCTGATCATTACTTCCACGTTGGCATTGAACTATAATTGACCTGTAATATTAAGGCCCGTTTGGACTTGTAGAAAGGCCATTTACAGCCAAAGGAAACTCTTCCCAAACACTTTCCTCTCTGCACGTTTCTGTGCAGTAGTCTACCAGTCCATATAGCCTGCTAGCCCTCTTGGCCTGCCTACGACAGGGACCCACACTCAAACTAGTTGAGAGTTGGCTTTGATACCATTTGTAATGCCCCACTTTATGCGTATGCATGATATTGTTTGCTTTAACCCATGGGCCTCGCAGTTTTCCTTTTGGTGGGTCTTAACCAACCAAAAGGCCTCATGCAAAGTAAGAGTGCAAGCTCTACATATAATTCTAATAACTTTCCTCTCTATAGTCGATATAGAACCACAGGATGTCACAGTAATATTGGAAAAATATCTAGAGACCTAAGGTCTTAAGTTGGTACCCATTGTCTGCATGATTGGTCGTATCGTACCATGAAAGATATGAGACAAATTGTGATAATGCATACGGCATTGCAAGTAAGGCTACAAGGATATATGAGACTTGAAACCCTAATTGGTGGGCTTGGGCTTGGATCTTTAACCCATAATGATGAGGGCAAACCCCGTCTAAGCCAAATGGGGTTTCATGGGTTAAGAGATTGTGATAGGCAGTTACAAATGGTAGATATTGTAATAATGCCTTGAAGCTTTTTTTTTAATAGAAAATGAGCCTACTGTCAGATTGATAGGGACAAAAAATTTCTTTTCTAATATTTTATCCGAAGCGCATATTGTTGATAAAATCTTAAATGTGAAGCCCAACAAATATTGAAACTCCCTCCTCACCCAAATAAAAAGGTGGCATTTTCATGAGTGCTTCGGATTTTATACATATTAGGCAAGATGTAAAATTTTTGTAAGATTTTGTTGAAGTGCATTGTACTTGATAAATCAGATTAGCAGCCCAAAAATTTTACCATACCTCACATAAAGGGAAAGGCAGATTTTATAAGATGTTCAGATTTTGCAGAGGCCATCACCATTGGGCATGAACCTTTTATAATATGTTATATATTAGTGCTATGTAGGTTATGGGTTCGAGATCTGGCACCAACAAGGAAATCTAACGGTGGGCCTTGCTGCGGAGGCTGGACTAGAGCCATATGATTGGGAAGCGAAATGAAGAAAAGGGAATAGGCTCGTCCACGAACCAAAAGAGAGATGCACTTTTGCAAATTACAAAATGCCCCTTACAGTTTCATATCCAGTTCAAACGAAACCAAGACAGGCAAGAAAGCTGAAAATCCTCAAGCCTTGAGCTACAGAAGGCTCCCCAAAACATTGCTTGCTGTTTTGCTTGCTGTTCACATGTGAAAAGGTAACCATGAGGATAAAAAATATTTGAACCTTTTTTAACTAAATAGTCAAAAGTTTAATCTCCTATTAAAACAAATGCACTTAGAAGGCTCATGGAAGTTAGATAAATTCAAGAAAGCATCCAAACTGACCACCTGACGTTGTAGACGGGTTATCCCAATGATTTAAACAAATTGATCCTCTATGTTGTGACTGAGTTTTACCCAATGCTTGGCCTATGTGAGTTGCTTATGTAGCATATTGGATTAGGGTTTCTTTACTTCGTATCATTGTATATTTTTGTTGTTCTCACATAATCACATTGTACATAATCAAATTGTCTTTATTCGTTTTGATATCGTATATTTATTATGGTTCATGTCTATCTGCCTATCGACTTTGATACTCTGATGATGCTGTGCTTGGTGCATAGGTATTAAGCTCTTCTATCCCGATGAGGAGGAGTAGGATGAAGCACTTCAAGCACTTCAACCTTCTAATAAGCTTGAGTGGTGTGCAAATGATACCTTATTGTTAGGTTTATGTCTTGTATTCCGGTTTATCCAGATGGGTCCACTGGGTTACTTAGTGACCAGTTTAAGGTCATGGGTATTTTGGTAATTGTACCGAGGCCTGCTTGGTGGCCAAGAAAGTGGAGATTATATATGTCTATAGTATGAAACCTTAGATCTTGGCGTTGAAGAGAGGTGAGAGCTCTCTTGCCAGTGGTATTCCCACACCACATAGGAGAGACAATATGAGAGAATGAGAGTCTCTGTATGCTTTACTTATCATAGTAAAGATGATCGTCTCTGTGCCTTGGATGTAACCCTGTTTAAGTGAACCACGTAAATCTTTTTGTCTCTTCTTGTGTGTGGTTACTTCTTTGTTGATCTTATGATTCAAATATGTGCACAACATGTGATGTCAAAATTTCAACAAGTGGTATAAGAGCCTGACTAGGGTCTACTAGTGCTTGGAGGTTATGCGTGGAAGATGAACGGATCGGATTTTCTCAGACGATCTGGACTGCTGTAAGATCTGAGATCACACTATGATCTCTGTTGGGCCACTGGTAGAAGAAGAAGAAGAAGATTTGGGTTCTCTGTTTGCAGCTGGGATCGGAGGAAGAAGAAGTTCTCTATTTTTAGCTCTTGAAGAGGCACCTATATTGCCGTTGTAGGCCTCTCGGTTTCAAGGTTTCTGGGCTGGTTCTGCTGATTGGACTCAGAAAAAAAAGCAGGCTTTTTTTAGGGTTCTCGATTACTGAAGGTGGCCAACCGTGTGCCACCATCCACATCGTCTTCCGGTTGCCGTTCGTCGCCGCTTCCGCCTCCGACCATTTCCTTCTTATCAGGGCACATCGCCGTTGCACCACTGTCGTTGATGAGGAAGAGGCAGGGTGATTTCGGTCCCTGTCTGCCGCTGCCAAGCTAAGAAGACAGTAGCAAGTTTTGGCTCCCTATTGCAGAATAAGGAAGGAGGAAGAAAGAAACGTTGGGCCTGGGTTGGTTCTAGGTTGAGTTCAGGTCAGGTCAGACCTGACCTGTCACAAAACTCAGCCCAGTTTAAGAAATAGTGCAGCTTCGGTTCGGGTCGGGTCAACCTGAACCTGTTTGCATAAGCCTAGCCAGCAATCAGTAGTGTTGACATCAGCTAGGTCAGCAGGATCATATGGTTAAAGGCAGGTTTGACTAGGATCGATGGTAGAATTTTCTTTCTGCGATATCTTGATCATCTGACGTCCGATCGGAGATCTATTTATGCCTATGGACTCGTTTTGAACAGATCTACCTGTTTGTGGAAGAAGATTGGCTGTTTGATTTGGAGATCAAGATATCGCAGAAAGAAAATTCTATCGTCGATCCCGGTCATACCTACCTTTGACCGTACGATCCTATTGACCTAGTTGACATCAGCACTGTTGATTACTGGCTGGGCTTATGCAAATGAGTTTTGGTCGACCCGACCCCAACCAAAACTACACTGCTTCTTGAACTAGGCTGCATTCTATGACAGGTTAGGTCTGACCCGACCTGAACTCGACCTGGAACTGACCCAAGCCCTAACATTTCCTTCTTCCTCCTTCTTTGTTTTGCAACAGGGAGTCAAAACTCACTGCCATCTTCTCAGCTTGGTAGCGGCAGACAGGGACGAAAACTACCCTACCTTTTCCTCATCAACGGCAGTGGTGCAGCGGCATGTGCTCTGACGAGAAGGATGGTGGCCGGAGACAAAAGCAGTGACAAATGGTAAGTGGACGACGATGCAGATGGCGGCACGCAGTCGGCCACTTCGATAATCGAGAACCCTAGAAAAAGTCTGTTTCTTTTATTTAACCTTGAGATTTTAATATATATATATATATATATAGATCTTTGATGTGCATAATAGTTCTTTTGATGTGCATACTCTGATGTTGTTTATTCGCACTAGTTGATATTGAATGCTTCTGCAGATATATTAGTGATTGTTCATTATGTAAACTCATTGTGGATCTACAATCCTTACTCTGATGTTGTTTATTTGTACCAATTACTATTGAATGCTTCCGCAAATGTATTGGTGATTGTTAAATATGTAAAAAATCATTGCGGATCTACAATCTTGTGTAGGACCATAATTAGGGGCCATGTGTTAATTAACTATGAAAATTTTAATTGATCCCTAATTTCACATTATTACCTTGTTTCATAAACTAGGGACGTGACAACTTTGTTGGCTAAGGATTTAAGGTGATTTTTGAGTGATGAAAACAGAAAATTTTTTAGTCAATAAACCGTTGTTTTACCAATGTTCTATAGACAATTCAAACCATCAAAATTTAAAATGACTAATTTGCTCGTATCAATGTTGTTTTACCTTAAACTTGCATAAGTGATTGTGCATGTGTGTTGATGTAGTAGAATATAATACTATCTGCGAGTGCTTTATACTTGATAAATCTTAGTGGACCTAAAACTTTCTTTTTTATACCACACATAAGAGAGAGAGAGAGAGAGAGAGAGAGAGAGAGAGAGAGAGAGAGAGAGAGAGAGTTTTTACAAGAGCCACAAGAGTAAGGTTAGTGTGTATATTTCCAAGGTAGTTGTACATTTTTTTTAACCCAGGGTATCTCTCACTAGCCCAATCTTCGGACCTTTGGCCTCCGGCATGAGGTTACCGGATTTTGATGAGCAAGTCCTGAAGGATTCTAACCTTGACATAGGTTAAGGTCTCAATGCAGATTTTGGTTTTTGAGGTAGATGCATTTTCGGCATAGTCAAGACCTTGTTTGTCACTTGGCAACTTCTGACTGCACAGGATGTTATCATGTTTCTTCAACTCAGTGTTTATCTTGTCCAATGATACCTTTATAGAAGTCAACTCTTACATGATGATTTTATTCTTACTAATCAAAATAGATTTTTTAGCCTAACATGTTTGTATCTCTATCTTCAAAGTTTTCATCAAATCATCTTTCTTCATTTTGCATCTATTCAGCTTTTCTTTCAAGGATTTAATCTCTTGTTTAGACAACCAAAAGCATCGGGCATTAATTCAAAGATTGCATCAACCATAGTACCTTTCTGACTTTCCAAGAGACATAACTTAATAAGTGCTTCTTCCAATTCTTTATTGTCACGACCCGAGCCCAGGGACCGGGGGTCAGAGAAAGTCTAACCAATGACACACGTACTCCCGTGCATGCACACCTAGACCCCGTCCAAGCATACACACACAAGGGATCATTCACACGTGCAAACAACTGTACGCGGAAGCTGTACGTATCAAGGCATACCACAGTATCAAGACAATGGGAGATTACAAAATAACATGAACTGATAACAATAACAAATACAGGAACGTATGTTACGGAAGAGGGCTCCCAAATAATCAAAATACAATATACAGATATCACTCAAGCCCACATTACAATTACAGAAAAAGTCCCCTCAACAGACTCCCAGACAAGGAATGGGGAAACCCAAAATGATGCAAACCGTACTCTGGAGGATGGATCAAGTCCACTCCTCTAGGCCTGAGGGGGCCTCGCAAGCCTCTCCTGGAGTCGGGTCGACCGACGCAGGATCGGGAGAGGGATCTGAGCCTGCAACACACAAGACAAACACATAAGTACAACGACTTAGCAAAGTATAAGCCAACAAGAAGATAACACGAATTGTGTCGAATACGGAATAATACGGAACAATGATCATAATGCAATATCCATAGAAAGCATGTTCGTATACTAAACAATTTATGCAAATGAATAAGCATGCTGTAAGAATCATAAACAGGTAACAATCAAGTGGCTACTACATTGGCCATTTTCTCCCTTACGAGAGCAATCAGGATGAGAACACCAGCGACCGGGCCAGGGCACGCATGGGTCTCTAGTTCCCGGGGTCCGGAGTCCCAGGACAAGACACTCTGCAGAGGTAAACACTTAAACTAAACCAAAGTTAACCCCGTCGGGTATCCTAAGGCTGAGGCTCAGTAGTGCCAATACCAATCACAATCAATCGGATGATGCACCTCAATCAATCACTCAATCATGTCATCTCACTTACAGATCTCGCATATCATACATAGCATACTGAACGAACAATAGGAAGTGCATCCCATAAACTGATACGGATACTGAATGCAATAACAAGACCGAATGCCGATAAGCAGTTAACAATCTCAAGCACTAATAACAATTATGCAAGTACTCCGGTGGAGCAATGATAACAATGGTACCAATACAACAATAGAATGGTTCCGCCCGGGCTTCGCTCTGGGGTTGCTGCATTTCCCACAGAATCGAGAGGTCCAGCGCAGAACACATAAGAGGGCATGACCGAAATCAATATGCTGCACAAATCAGAATGCTTATACGACTCAAGGTCAATTACAAGCCAATCCTACACTAATTATCCAGTGTTTCTAACCGTGCATGTTGATGTAGTTTTAAGTTGTTCGATGCACCATTGTCTAGTGTTGCAGTGTCAGGAGTGTGCACCGAAGTCCCTTAAACCAACACCCATGGGGAGGTGCTAAACAGCTGGATAACAAGCATGAATGATTCACAGCCCTTGAGATCATTCATGTCATTCAAACATTCCATTGGGCATGTCCAGGTTAGCTACATTCTAACATGAAAGTCATATACGGTCTTTTGCTTAAACCTAGTCCCTTTTCATTCAATTCTCAGGGTCTCACGGTGCAGCCGTAGGTAACCTTACGGCTTAGCCGTGGCATCTTACGGCTTAGCCGTACTATGCACTGCGGCTGAGCTGAGGTTTCCCAAATATCCATCCGGATTTACGGCTCACCCGTATTTTGCTCTACGGCTCAGCCGTATCCTGGTCCACGGCTTAGCCGTAAGACAATGTACGGCTTAGATCAGGCTGGGCCGTAGAAGAATGGCAAATTGCCAACATCCAGTTATTTTCAGCTAACAGTCTGTGCTGTTCTACGGTTTGGGTTACGGCGGGGTCTCGGCTTAGCCGTAAGCCATTTTACGGCTTAGCCGTAGCACATTTCACGGCGTAGCCGTGAGTGCACGGACTCATTTTTCTGGAATTGTCACAGTCATACAGAAACTGAAGGAAACGACTGAAAAACAGCAAATAACAGTGAAATGAACTCAATGGGGCTGTCCAATACTGAGAAACACAATGAAGCATAAAAACACAACAATCAAATCACTATCAATCGGTGTTCACACATCTTGGGCTTATACTTGCCTCACAAATGGAATCACTTCGTGGTTGGCTCAGTCCACCGGAAAACACACGCGAACGAGCTCCTTTCTTCCTCCCTCAAGCAATCGAATCAGAGATGGGGGAAGAGAGAAAGAGAGCTGAACCGAGAGAGAGACGAGCTGGAGAGAGTGAGCTGAGAGACAGAGACGATCGAGAGAGAAAAGGGGTTTGGTAGGATATTTATAACTTAACTTGAGCCAAATTTACAAACAAGTCCGATTAGTTAACACTATTATCAGTTTGAGTCAAATGACGGTCCAACGAGAGCAAACGAACTCATTCGGATCCAAGACAGTTACGAAAAACGACAAGCTCAACGAAATACACGCGATGACGTCAGAATGACGCAAAACTGACAAGGTCAATCAAAAGCCAGAATTACGAAAAAGGGCTCGAACTAACTAGTCCAAGTCAAACTCAACCCAAACGATCTCTCTACAACTCAACCAAACAAAAACAAAATCAAAACACTCTTAGCGATAAAAACACACGCAATTACCCACTAATCCGGGTCAACTCGGGTCGGAGTGTTACATTTATTGAGAGAAGTAATCTCACTTTCAGCAAACTCCAATTTCAGTTCCAGGGCATTATTAGCCAATGCTACTCTTCTAGAGTCTTTTCACAGTTTATCATGTGTTTCCATCAACTCTTTCCAGATTGTGGCATATCATTAAAAGAGTCATCACTATCATTATTAGAACTAGAACTGTTGTCAAAAGTGGTTTGTGAAGATCTATCCATGAACGCAGTATACTTCGCACTAGCAGTGTCGGGAAGTGAATTTTCTACATCTTCAGAATCATCATCCCACATTGCTGTAATAACTTTACCATTTTTTTAATTTTCTAATTGCACATTGAAAAGCAACATGACCATACCCTTGGCATTCAAAACACTGAACAAATCTATGGTTTTTCTTTGTAGAGTTTTTCTCAAATTTGTGCATAATCAAACTAGATTTTTCATTTTTTAGAATTGATGGCTCACTATAAGAACGTTGCCTTTTAGCGAGAAATATTTTAGTTGCAATTTACTTTTCGCCACTAAAAATACATATTTAGTGACAAAAATATGATGTTGCCGCTAAATGTAATATAGTGGCCATATTTAGTGACAATTCATATGTCGCAGTTAAGATTTGCCCCTAATTCCATGGCAGGAAATTTTAGCGCCATGGGATTTTGGAGGGAGAGAGATTTAGTAGTGATTTTTATTTTTCCGCCGCTAATGCTTTATTGTTTTAGCAACAACTTTTTAGTGTCATCTCCAATAACTTATATATCTCACATTTAGCTCGGTTTATTTTTTTCCACTATATGTGTGCATTTTGTAGTGACTTTATATTGCCACTAAAGATATACCTCAGGAAAGTTGATTTTTAATGGCAACAGTTTTTGCTACAATTTAATCGTCACCACTAAAAATTCACCTTTAGCAGTGACATATAATGTTGACACTACATGTATCACAGTGGTCAAATTTGGTAGCAACTTACATGTAGCAGGTAAATGTCATTTTTGATGTAAAGAGATTTAGTAGCAGTTTTCAGTTGTTTGCCACTAATTGTCCAAGGTTTTTGTCGCGACTCGTTTGGAAAGAAAGAGATTTAATTCCAATTTTTACCTTTTTTTTATCACTGATTAGTAGGGGTGCTCATGGATGGGACTAGCTTGAGCCCAAACCAGGCCTAACCCAATTTGAGTTGGGCTTAGGCCATTGGTTTAAGCTCTCAGGCTGGACTCGAGTGTTTTATTTTGGCCAGATTTATAACTAAGCTAGGTCATAGAAAGCCCAACACTCGGCTCGACCAAATTAGAAAAGATTCAATCAAGAAGTTTAAAGTTGTAGATTTGAATCCAAGTACATTTTTATGTATATACACCACCAAGCCAATTGATACACACTTGCAATTATGAAATCTTGCTTTCGTTGTTAGTTATATCTTAAAATAGGTTTGGGCTCGTGCCTTCAAAGTTCCAGACGGGTTAGGCTTGGGCCAACTCCTTTTGGCTAGATTCGGGCCTAAGTAGAGCCTAGACTTGTAGTTTTGAAGTCGGGCCATGCTTGGATATTCCTTAACCTTGCCTAGGCCTGCCCATGAACACTTACACGGATTACTAAGGTGTCCAACTTTTAGCCACAATTTTTTTATCGAGCATCGTCAAATTCTACTTGAATGGAGTGGGTCCCACAAAATGATTAATCACACAATACTAGATCTACCGACAAAGCCTTTTAGCATACTCATTGAGTCTTAAAATCATATTGAAATTTGAACTAAGGGAAAAAAAAATCAACGAGTGAACTTGAGGGCCGGTGTGGGGAACTATGCATGTGATTAAAACATGTGCGAAGCTCCATGCATATGGATGAAAATCGTGGAATCGATCATACAATTTGACTTTGAGTCCTTATAATTTATAAATTCACCAATATACATATCATATATCTAAAATCCAAACTACTAAAAAATAATTACCATCTTTTTTTTAGTTTTGTGAAAACTCTTACCCCAATCAAAGTTGGAAACTATTAAAGGGGTACGAGTAAAACTAGACGTATATATACTCCAATTAATTGGTTTTACCATCTAATTGATATAGTTTTAAAATGCTTGAGTTTTGTTTATATTTTTATTTACATGTTATATAAATGATTAATGTAAAAATTTGCCCCACTTCAATTTGACTAAAATTTATTAAGGTCTTAGTCAAAATGGAATTGATTATTATTGTAGATTTTTCATAAGTAAGTTGTGTTAGAGTTTAACTTTCTTTGATGTAGATTTTTTAAATGCAGTTCTTTTCTTTTAATAGTAGGTCTATCACATGTTATAGAAAACTATGTAGAATTTGATTAGTTTCATAATTAATGCATCAAGTGGGTCCTTCTTTAAAAGTAAAATATGGCCAATCTCATGAAACATATATAGTACAGACCATCCATTCTAATCAAATTTGATTTAAAATAATTGGAACACATGCCCACCTAATGGACCCTACAAATTCACGTGAGATTTGCCCATATATACCTATGATCATGCATTAGGATTTAGGGCTTAATAAGAGTCCTATTTGAGTCACTTTTCCTTTTAACAAAGAGAGAAAACGAGGAATTGAAAACAAGGGAATTGAAATGAGGGAAACAAAAAACAAAAGGAGGGAGAGGAAAGAATAGGAAGGAAAAAGGAGAAGGCTCAGGTGCGTCTCTCTCATAGCTTTGAATCCTTCTTCATCAACACATACATCTTATTTGTAGAAGATGATTGATAGGAGTCATGATATAGTAATTGAATGGCTATGAAATAGGGGTTTTCCCAGTTCTGGTTGTCCAAAAAGGAGAGTGGGTGGTCTGGGATTATGGGCTCAGATGGGCCACTTGATGCAAGATCCGATCCCCGCATCTTGTAGGGGTCCTAGTGGCAATCCTAGAGGAAGGGACCCCTTGTAAGTTGATCTGTTGGTGGACCATATCCAACAACCTCAAAGACTATGGGCGTGAGATCCACTTCTCATCCACAGTTCTGTGTTGCATCCACTTCTCATACAATGTTCTATGTTCTGTGTTTTGGTCTTCTCTTTTCCTTTCTATTTCTTTTTTGGTAACATAATACTCTTTCTTCAGCCAAAAGAAGAAGTATTATATCTCTGTTAATGAATGATGACAAAATTTAACATATTTGATTCAAAGACATGTAATCCATGATAAAAATGTCCTTGGAAAATAATAATAAACAAAGAGAATTATAGCCTTTCAGCATTCACTATGACCTAGGACAAGTAAACTATTGATATGCACCTTCAACAGAAAGTAAGCAACTAGAGGCTGAAAAGAAAAAACAACAACTTCATAAACTATTCGAATGCTAACTTTAGCTTAACAACCTTACAACGTTAGCTCTTCTCATACAAAAAAAGAGAGGAAAGAATAGAAAATTTAGAAAATGATCATAGAAGAACTATGTGCACCTAGACATGATCTAAAACCCAATCTCCATTAATATAAACATGGAAGCCTCCTTCTTGTAGATGAAGCTGTCAATAGATACAATATGTGAATATTTCTCTTACACACCAAAATAAACAAGTACCCATATAACACATTTGAGGAAGAGTGTAATAGCACTAGGGAAAATTACAACAAAATGGAAACAATAAACTCACATGTATTAACAACAAAATCAAACTAGACAAGGAATCAAGCACATTATAAAATGCAAGAAATTTGGGGGGAAAACTTTTCGAAAAGAATAAGAAAAAAAAAAGAACAAAGGAAGTTAAAGAGGAATCTAGTATTAGTGAACAATACAGAAACATGAGATCAATAGCTTCAAATGCATTAAGAGTCTCCTAAGGAACTTGGTGGTGGGTCTTTTTCCTATTAAAGTGAAACATGGCCAAGGCATCTGCAAGGGGTGGATGGTTATTTTAAGCAACTTCGGTTGTTAATAAGTGGACCCACAGTGTTGCCTTATGAATTTCAAGTGAGCCTAGGCTTTCCACACTTTTTGCTCATTTGAACCCCAATCAAGGAGAATTGATCTTGAGTTACATAATTCAATCCTTTACCTTTTTAGTTGTAGCGAATAGCAATAAAGACATGTTAATTATCTATTATGTTGCAAATTGCTATGGTATAACATGTGACTTCTAGTTTTTATGGGTAAATAATAAAGGCTAGTTACCTTTTATCTAATTTAACTCCTAGTCAAAGTTGATTTTGTATATTCAACTTGGATCTTCAATTAACCACCTTGATTCATTAATAAA
The DNA here is from genome assembly GCA_037013555.1 of Sextonia rubra. Taxonomy (NCBI): domain Eukaryota; kingdom Viridiplantae; phylum Streptophyta; class Magnoliopsida; order Laurales; family Lauraceae; genus Sextonia; species Sextonia rubra. The sequence goes on along the minus strand of JASUAD010000007.1, from coordinate 5,700,851 downwards.
TATTTTTGTATATTCATTCTACCAAGAGGGCCATTTTAGGTGATGAGGATGAATTTAGATGTTCAATTTATGGTAGATACACTTATATGGATAAGAGTTGGATGAAAATTGAGGATAGATGACAACATGAGTACATAAAAATAGAGTAAAAAAGTTCTTAGAGTTTGCATATGCCAGTACTGATTCAAGGGAAAAAGTTCAATGTCTGTGTGTTAAATGCAACAATGTCTATTTCCAAACTTGGGATGATGTGAAGGCAGATCTATATTATTATGGTATAGTTAAGGGTTACACTCCATAGATATTCCATGGGGAGGAGTTTGAGTTAAGCACCGATTACGATGACAATGTTGATGATGACAATGATGATTCTAACACAGAAGATGAAAATGATCATGATGACATGGAAGAAATGATACATAATCATTATACTGCAGCAACTATAAATGCTTAGGCTAGGGAAGATTCTAGTAGCAATGGTAATATAGTACCCAACTGGGAAGTAGATAAATTTATAAAATTATTGAAGGATGATAAACAGAAACTATATCTAGGTGGTGAGAAGTTCTCCAAGTTATCGTTCATTGTTAAGATATTGCATCTAAAGATACTTAATCATTGGAGCAATAAATCATTCACTACGTTACTTGAGTTATTGAAGGAGGCATTTCCCGTTGGTGAGACACTCCTCAACTCCTACTACAAGGCTAAAAATATAATTTGTGACTAGGGCCATGTACGTCTAGGAAAAAAGGACAAGGGATAATAAAGGGCATTACACTCGCAAAGAGGAGACGTGAGAGAGAAAAGCTAGCTGTGGATATTCCACCAGACCTAATGTGAGTTGTAGCAAACAATGCTCAAGCGTTAATCACTAAATTGGGTATTACTGTAAGATAAATGGCCCCACTTCAATTTTCCAAATGGAAGGCAATTCCAGATGATGACAAGAATAAAATGTGGCAAGCTACAAAGGTAAGTCATTTAAATTAGGAAGGTTGTGTGTTAAATTATAAAATCATAGTTACATTTGATACCACTAGAAGGATTCTAACATTGACACAGGTTAAGGTCCCAACATAGAATTCGTATATGTAGTTAAATGAATAATTAACCTAAGTTCAAAAAAAATCGACTACAGGAGATAGACACGTGATTTTTATGTGGAAAACCTAAATGGGAAAAAACCATGGGACCTAACACCAGTCCAAACTCAGATCAAGCACTATGCAAGAGAGATTACAAGATCTACTTACTACCCTTATCTAGCTGAACACAACCTAAAGAACTAAAATTCTTCTTGTTGACGTGCATTCGCCTTCTTCATGCTTGATCTAACACACCTTGAAGCCACTCAAGGTGAACAACTTTTTACAAGAAAAAAGAAAATATTCTACAAGAATATAGAAGCAAAGTTCTCTATAACTCAACAACTTCAGTGTAGATTCTTAATGAATGCTCTAGAGAAAAAAAGAATCTCCAATGTGAAATCTCAACTCAGAATATAGAGATAGATGCCTTAGGGTCGAGAGAAAATCCCTTTTTATACCCCCAATTTCGTACCTTATAATCGTAATCCAACCAGGATAGGAATTAACACAAAACAGGAAAGTCTCATTTAAAATAGAAATAGAAATTTGTGCAATGGCAGTTTCATAATTTCGAATAGCATAATTTTTGCAAACTTCCCAAAGCTGTAACTTTGTAATTTTAGCTTCGATTGATGAGATCTTGGAAGCTACGGATATTTACTTGAAACGAGCTTTCCAACAGTAGGTTGCTTGCCCATATTCGACACTCGGTTTGTGATATATGAACTTTTAAATCCAAATACCTTCATTTAAGCTCTTCTGAGACTTTTAACCTCTTCAAACTCCTAGTCTAAAATAAATAGAAATAAAACTTTGACTAGAACTAGAGTTTTGTCCAATCCATGAATTTTGCTGATATACTAAAATCCTTACAATCTCCCCCTTTGGTAATTCATGGACAAAACTCCTTAGAACAATACAAGTTCACCTGCCTGAAACACAACCGAAAATACATTGAATTTTAGCAAAAATAAAAAATTTACCATCAGCACCTGTGGATCCGTATTATCTCCAACTGTCTCTAAGCATTTGAACTTTCAGTATCTTAGCTTTGAATATCTCCCTCCTGAATGCCTTATTCTCCCTCTTTTGGTCCATAATTGACAATGCAAATGATCATTATGCTGCAAATTTGTCAACATGGATCAGCAACAGCTCCCCTTCAATTATAACTCCCCCTTAATGTCATTTTTCTTTCAGCACTGTGGTGGGAGCTTGATCTTCTTGATCATGGTTTTTTAGATGTTGGTATCCATACTTTCAAATTTGAAATTTTCAACATAGTGTGTAACAATTCAATAAGCAAGTCAGACTTTCTAACCCGGATAGCTCTTGTCTTGATCTTGGGTGGAGAACATTGCTGGTTTTTCAGTAAACATGTCAACTTGTTGTAATGAGGATGAATGTGTCCTTTGATTTTACAATGGTGACATGTGGGTGTAAATTTAGGATGTGACACATTTTTCTTTGAAATAGAAGCATCATGTTTTGCAAATGCAGTGGGTGTCATGGAAGATAAAGTAGGACTTTTAACAAATATGGAGTACTTGACACAAAATAGGATAGTCCCACTTAAAATAGAAATAGAAATTCGTGCAATGATAATTGCGTAATTTCGGACAGCACAATGTTGCAAACTTTTTGAGGCCATAACCGTCATGCCCCGAACCCGAGAATTGGGATTTATAGTCAATCTCGAGGCATGGCACACATAACTCGTGACAATTCATGTCCCATCGAGACACGTATGAACTATCACAAGGTTGGTTCCACAGGTACGTGTGAAGAAGATTTATAAACACGTATCAAACATTTGAATAAATAAGCGGAAACCTGGAAAATTCACCTATACATATTATAGACATTAATAAAACATTCATCAATTCCATTAATATAACCAAAGTCTGTTAATTTCCCATCCACATGCACATGGTATGAAGGTTCCATCACTTAAACAATATGCAATATGAAAAGTTCATCAACAATGATTTCGAACAGCAAAATGATAATGGTATGATCTACTATGAGCACAAGCTAACCATGGTTATACGCTAACAACCCCAAAAGAACCTTGTTACGCGCTATGAAGGATGACTAATAAAATATGTCCTCCTCATTCCACTCGTTTACGTCCTGAGGTACCATTGTGGTTCCCTCTTGGGGTGCTTCGACTGTCGTACTGGCATTGGGTTCCGTACCTGTAATACTAAGGGTAGCACTATTAACACAACGGTCAAATAAATATAAGAGTACATAAGCCTATCATGATGTAACAATTGAAATTAAAACGACATAATGATTAAAAGAGGTCAATAACGGAAATTAAGCAAGTTGTGCATGTAAGTAAGCATGAATGAAGAATCATAGATACAAGACAATATCGCACTAATTGGCATCCACATGGTTATCTTCTCTCTAGCAAGAGAGCGTATTGTATAGTGGGAAATCACTAGTGATCGGATCAAGATCATCTAACTACCCTAAGAGCGTCGACCAACTCTTCTTATAACTACTGCAGTAGGTAACATATTGAATACCCTCATTCGATCCTGTCGAACCTCCTATGGATACAAGTTAAGTGGTGCCGACTCAAGGTATCAAGACCGATCTGAATTCCTACTTATCATACATAGGAATCGACTCGTACGTATACAGAAACGTATATCAATCATGAGATTGTAATCAATCATAGAACTAGAATTAAACAGAGTAGCTAATATCAGTAATGCATACTTAAATGAGCCAGCAGGGCTCGAACCCTCTCAACTTTAGCTACACCTATCTTGGCTCATGGGCTCATGCTCAATAGAAGCTCCGTCTTCTATTTTGCCTCAAGGTTCACCAGGAGAAATGGGTACATGATTAAATCATATTGAGGATAAGGTATATTTAACAATATGAATGCATTTAGATTGAGGGTTATCAAGGAAATTTACTAGCCAACCCTATCCTAGATAATCCGAGTTTCCAAGGTCATTCAATACGATATATTCATAAAACGTTCGGTGTCGTGTGTTACCAAAAATCTCGCTGTTACATCGTATATACAAAAGACACCTCTTCTTATGCCAACACCTATGACGTAACATTGGAAACTGATTGGAAAATCATGAGAGAATAAGTGACAGCTCAACATTCTTCCTTCTCAGTATATAATTACCATTGGGCTAATCCGCTTAAGGTAAAGGTTCACTTCTAAGGTTCTAAACAGTTTTCGATTATACTTACAATCCTAAGGTAACACCTCGGCCTCACCAAAGGTCAACGGTATAGCCTCTCCTTATGCCACACTATGGCCTATGAAAGGCCTATGGTCAGTTATGGAACAAAGTTTTAAATAAAATTTCCAAAATAGAACTGTGGGTTACCCAACGGGTCGGGTAAAATTTGACCGATCGGGCTTCACGACTGACCGGTCGGCTCTGAAGCACTCTGCTCCGGGAGATTCAATTTCACACTGAATTCTCTTCTTACTCATTCCACTTTCCCTGCATTCGAACACCGAAGGAGACCATCCATACTACATTTTGGGTCTCCCTACCATCCATTTTCATCATTCATTCACAACCCCAACATTAATACTTAGTCCAATCTTACACAATCTTATTTGAAGGTTAAAAAAGCTGTAAATGGGTATATGCAAAGAAATCATCAAGAATCAAGAAATCAACCATGCATGTAGAGAATATGCACCCTTATACTTGCCTTCAGTTCAGTGCTTCGCCCAATTCAAATTACCCTTTGGTTAGATGGTGGAGAAGGCTTCACTAGAGGTTGATCTAAAACATGCATTGAGAAGAATGAGAATGTGATGCATGCATGCTCAAAGCTTGAGTCTCTTAGACCCTATTGAACTCAAGAATTATAATGGTGATGGGGTTTTCTTACCTCAAGACTTCTACAAGCAAGAGGAGGGCGATGATGCATTAGATTCTAAAGAAAAGAACAAGAAGAGTGTAAAGGAAGAAGAAGATGCTCAAATCCTTCGCATATAACACTTCAATCACCCAATCTACAGAAAAAGTGAGGGAGAGAAAATAGGAGAAGGAGAGGAAACCATTGCTACAGTAGAAAAGAGGGAAGGGAAGAGGAACGAAATGGGTTTTGGGTTTTTAAATGGATAGGTTTCTGAAAATTACAAACAGGCCCTCTAGTTTTATATATTTCCAGTTTGAGTCAGTTGGGCTTTAAATGGGCCGAGATGAATCCAAACTGAGTTGGGCCAAACAAGAAAAATGACCCTCAAGATGAGACACACTCAATGCAATTAATATGACTCCTTAATGATACAAAACCATGAAATTCTAAAATAAGAAAAGGCCTTGACTGCTTAAGTAAGGTTCGAACCTGACCAACTACCTATCCAAAACCTAAACTCAAAGGGATTTGAGTTGAATTAACCTAATTACATATCAATTAAAGTAAAACAAAATTAATTATTATAAATTATGTTTATCTCGGGTTTGGACCTTACAATAACTTTGTCGTTTTAGCTTTGATTAATGCAATCTTGGAAGCTACGGATATCTACTCGAAACGAGATTCCCAACAGTAGGTTGCTTGCCCATATCCGACTTGTAGTTTGTGAGATATGACATTTTTAATCTGAATACCTTCATTTTGACTCTTCTGGGACTCTTTAACATCTTCAAACTCCTAGTCTAAAATAAATAGAAATACAACTTTGACTAAAATTAGAGTTTTGTCCAATCCACGAAGCCAACATATTAAAATCCTTACAAGGATTATTCCCTAAAGGGTACGTGTGACATCTTAGAGTCCCACATCGACTATAGAGAGAAAATTGACTGGGATTATATATAGGGCTTGCATCCTTATCTTGCATGAGGCCTTTTGGTGGGTTGATGCCTACTAAAAAAGCAAAACGGCGAAGCTTATGGGCTAAAGCCAACAATATCATGCATATGTGTATGGTGGGGCATTACAAATGGTATCAAAGTCAACTCTCAACTAGTTCAAGTGTGGGTCCCTGTTGAGGTCTGGTGAAAGTGGGTGGGTTTCCATGTGGGTGGGCCAAGAGTGTTGCTAGGCCATAGGGAGTGGTAGGCTATTGCACAGGGACGTGCAGCCTTAAGGAGGGTGGATTGCTATGTCCTATAGTCTCCCATCGACTATAGAGAGAAAAGTGATTAGGCTTAAATATAGCTTGCACTCTTACCTTGCATGAGGGGTTTTAGTAGGTTGAGGCTCACTAAAAAAGCAAAACTGTGAGGCCCATGGGCCAAAGCGGACAATATTATGCATGCGTGTAGGTGGAGTGTTACAGTATGTACATGATCACACACATAGTCACACTTGCACACTAGTTAGTATCATACCTCATACCTACAACAAACCTGACCTAGCAAGTAAGCCAGACAATTACACCTAAGACAAAATGATCAAATGAAGATGCATAGCCCACAGCTCAGGCTTGGCCAAAACTACCCACAGGTTCTTCATTGAATCAAAAGAATGCAAAAAAAAAAAAAAAAAAAGAAGAAGTTATTGACAACATAAAATTCCATTAATAGCAGGAAGGAAGAAACACAAACGACAAGGAAATAAAGAAGTACAAGAGCATTGTACCCTAGCAAAGCTATATTATCAAATAATTCCCTCCCAAGGAGAAACCCTCTCAACCACCTGTATGGCTAAAGCATCAACCATGGATTTGGCCGATCTACGAACATGCTTAAAGATAACGTTAAAGGATTTAGAAACAACCTAGATCTTATTAAAGATAAATTGTAATTTCCAAGGGAACACCTTTGGTTTAAAAACACAAATTATCACATTTAACAAATCACTCTCCACAATAAGGACCCCATAAGGACATTTGAGTGTTGGCAAATTCATTGTTTTATGGACAAAACATGGAATCAAGCTTTCTTATGTATTTTATAGAATGGACTGCATGAAGTGAAGACGATTTAGAAAATTTCAAGAAATTCAGAATCCCTAAAGTGCACTCAAGTGCATTTTGTCAGCCGCTTGAGCTCATGTTCAATCTCGAGACAAAACCTCTTGCCCTTAAGCCGATCTCTTATGCACTCAAGCTTTACAGATGAAGGACAAATAATAATAAGTTATTTTTATCCGCTCAAGAGCTTGGTCAAGCTTGTTCGAGAGCGTCACGTGGTTTTAATTTCCAACATTAGATGAACTTCGTATTTTTTTCCTCTATCCTTTCCATATTCAAAGGAGATCTTAGCCCTAACCAAAGCCACGAATTGGACCCTTTATATACACTCGTTCTCTCCTTTTTTAGGGCCCTCATCTCCCTAGAGAATAGCCTAATATCCCTTGGAGATTAAAGCATCCTTTCTAGAGCATCTTGAAGAGATTTATTAAGGTACTGAAGTTGTTGCTCTATATCTTCTCATTTACTCTCTCTTAAAATAGATTCAACTTGAAACAGCTTTCAAGTTAGTTGTTTTAAGAACAGTGAAGGTGAACGGCGAGGAGTCAGCAAGAATGTTGCAGTCCTAAGGTTGGGTTACAACTGAGGGGGATCTGTAAGTATCTCTTGTAATCTTCAATTTACATAGTGCTTATTACTCCTGGTTAAGGTGACCCATGGTTTTTCCGGGTAGAGTTTTCCACAAAAAGATTGAGCCTCTTGTCTATTTGTGTGATTGCTTGATTAGTTTAGTTTAATTAATCTGTTTTACTAGAATTCATATTAGACTCTGAGATTGGGACATTAACATGAAACTGGGGTTTCGTAACTTTCAAACCCCTCAAAAATTCCTTAAAAAGTATTGCAAAGCTTCCAAGATATCTAAGACTTCTACTTCATTAGAATCACGAATCCCACAGACTTGGAGAACATAAAGAGGAGATCACCCTAAGTATTACAAAGAACACCACCAATGCCCACCAGTCCTAGTTTGCCTTTTGCCGCCCCATTGATATTAAAATTTAACATTCCCAGCAGCAAAGGATACCAATGAACAACTTTCTTCTTCTTGATAGGGCCACAACCCATACAAACCTCCTAATTATGAAGGATATCAATGACATTAAAACTAGAAAACTTCTCCCTAATCAATGCCCACTTAGCTATCTTTTGGGAGATAAAGGCAATCAAATCCTCCAAAGATGAAAAGGTACCCCTCAATATTTTTCCATTCCTCTCTTCTGAATGGACCACATAATAACAAAGGGTATCATCCTCCAAAGAGTATGCCAACACCTTTTAAAATGGCCACCCACCTAGGAATAAGCTACATCCTCAATCTTCTTAGGACAACACCAAGAAACTCCACATCTACCAATAAAGTGAGCCAAATGTTTGTTACAAACTCACAATGAAGAAAAAAAAGATTGATAGACTCCACTTCCACTTGACACATTACACAAACATCAGAAAAGCTAGATGCTATCAAACATCTTCTCAAATTGTCTACCGCAAAAATCTTTCCTACAACCGTTAACCAACAAAATGCCTCCCCTCCAAGAGGAACATGCCCCAACCAAACTAGAGAAGAAGTAGCTCTAGAGAAATTGGTTTCCTCCAAATCCATGTAAAAGCTTTTGTCGAGAAGTCCCTAGATAAAGAAAGCTTCAAAATCCAAAAATCCTTTAATGACCTGCATAAAAAAAATTAGAAAGTGACAAGTCCTTAAAAATGCATATTTTTATATACATTTTAAACCATTTTAAGGACTTATTGAATGAAAAGAGCTTTTTGTAGATTAAAATAATGTTTTATGCATTTTAAATTCATTATAGTGTTTTCTTGCACAATTTGCTCAAAAATCATAATTTTTGCATAAATTCATGAAACCTACCATATTTAGAATTTTATTATTGGAAAGTTTTGTGAAAATTATTTTTCTCATGAAATAAATTTGGTTTTCCTCATCATTAGTTTATTTTAGAAAAATCACATCCGATGTTGTGCACTCATGTTACCATTATATGTAAACTAGACCCACATTCATACATTGTTGACTCTAGTCAAAATTGCCTTTTTATATAAAATATCACATTTGTTTATAGGTTATTGAAAAAGGGGTCACACTCTCCAATTGTTGCAAGAATTTAGATTTCAAGAATTCAAGAAAATGAAAGTCAAAGACAGACAATTTAAAAATGGAAAGTCAATCTCATTTTTCTTTGGACAATATACATTAAAATGGCCACCACTTTCAAACTGAGCATCAGATTTGAGCAATCTACCTACCGTTGGAAAGATATTTTCGAATAGATATCCGTAGGACCCAAGATTGCACGAATCAGAGTTAAATAAAAAAGATATAACCTCAGGAAGTTTACTGTACATTTTTAGGAAAAATTATAAAGAGTTTGGAAATTTTCTCCATGTTACACACCTTTAAGTAGGGCTCATTCATTACAACGTGATGTACATTGAAGATCAAAGATGAAACCTACCATTCACATCAAAAATTCATCTTCGGTGGGGCCAAATTGTTGAAATTTCGGAGGGTTATTTTTAGAAAGATTGTGTGGAGAATTTTGGAAGACTTATTGGCTCTCACATATTTTGCCAAATATTGGAAGACTTATTGGCTAAGAAGAGGACTTACCAATTGAAGGAGATCCTTTTACTACAAAGTAGGATCTAATCTTATAGAATTGGATCTAAGGAGATAAAGTAGGACCTATAGAGAGAAACCAGGAGCTCTCCACTCCTATATAACGAAGGCTTGGGTGTCCTACACTTCTCATGGGAAGATAAATTACCTTTCTCTAAAATTACTACTACACTTCATCTTCTTCAACTCTCTCTCTCTCTCTCTCTCTCTCTCTTTCTCTCTCTCTCTCTCTCTCTCTCCCTTCATTGAAGTCCTCAAGGAGATTTGGCTCGGAAATAACACTACACACTTGGTTTTTTCAACTAGAAGAGGCTTTTCATCCTAGTATGTAATTGTTTTGATTTTCAATTTATTATTTTTTATGTAAAGACGTTGTATTCTAGTAAAAGTGTTGCTTTTTCTTGCAATGTTTCTTTTTTGTACTTAGGTGATTAGTGCTTGATTCATTTTTCTTTACTTGTTGGTGTTTGGATTGGCGACCCAAAGGCCGTAAGAGCATGATTTAAATTATGAACCCACTTAGAAAAGATTTTTAAAAGAGAAGAAAACACTTATCGCACTTTTATTTTTATTGTTCACCACACATTTAATTTCTTGTCATTCCATACATTTAAATTCATTGTCAATTCCACATATTTACTTTTCTTACAACTATACATTTAAGTTACTGAACTTCTATTTTCCTTGTCATGTTCTTATTGTTTTTATGTTTTTTTTTTCTTTTTTGGCATAGTATCATGATAGGATTAGTAGTCAATGAACGCATTATCATATGGTGGATTGTTTTACATGATTAAACTGCAGGAAAAATCTAATTCAGAGAATTGAAAGAGAAGAAAAAAATCAAATTTGAAAAAGAATATTGCTGAAATTCAGACTCGGGATATAAACAGCATAACTTGGCACAGTTTCAAAAAATTGCAGAAAATGTTTTTGATAAAAAGTTCGAAGTGGGTAGACCATTCAAATCATAATATTTTTCTTTAAAACTTGACAAAGTTAAAGTTCAAGATGTGTTCTTTCATGTCCCATAATTTCAAATTAAAATAATTTCGGAAAGTTGGTGAACTAAAGGCTTAAACATGACAAGTCAAACCATCTGTGTGTAAAATTTCTGCACAGAATTTTGTAAACTTGTCATGTTCATGCATTCGTCACTTCTTTGTTTTAGATTCTTTTTCAATTCTAGCTTTTTGTTTATTAGTTTCCTAAATTAGTCTAGTTTAAATTTCAGCCATTAAACTTAGTTTTAGGATGCATTAAAATAGGTCCAATCATGCATAAAAATTACACAGCATACTAGTTTTTCAGACTTAGAATTCTTTTAGCATTTCATGGCATACATTGCATTACTAACTTTGCTAACTTTCCAATTTTGAATTTGTTTATATTTTTATATTTTTTTATTGTTTTATATAATTTTCAGAATTAAAGATCTTTCTAAACTTGCTTTATTTGATGATTTTAAAAATTGGAAACTTACTTAAGAGTTTGAAAATTTTTAACTTAATTTAGAATTATAATTTTAGAAAATAGGTTTGTTTTCTAACTTTATTTGATTGATATTAACTTTTCTTGATTGGTTGTCACTAACTCTTATTTGTTTCTAATTTAGATTAGTTTCTAAATTTTAGTTTCTAATTTAGTTAGTTTTATTTTTACTAAGTTTCTTTTATTGGAATTTCTAACTTGTGTTTTAGTTTTGCAGCAACTTTAGTATTTTTAGTTAGGATTTTAATTTTAATTATTTAAATTAAGAAGTTTTCTTTTATTTGGTTTGTAAGTAATTCTTATAATTAAAGTACGATGGTTGTATTTGCTAGTTTTTAATTAAGATAGTTTTAGATTTTTAATTAAAATAGGTACAAATTGAAAAGGAACCTTAAAATACATTGCTCCCAGAGGATCGACCTTATCTTACTAGTTTTTATTACTACATTATGATTCTTCACTTGGAACTCACGATCAAAAAGAGTATCCAATAGCTCCCCACATTGGCCCTCCTCTAACACACGAAGGCTTCTTCTAAAATACACCCTTCATAGAGTACAACCATCCCTCACCTCATAAAAGTCACTGACAGCTAGATCATCCTTGTTGCAAATCACTCTGAAAACTCTAGGAAGTAAGTGACATAAGGGACTCATTTTCATCTAATCATCCAACCAAAATCTCACTTCCATTCCATTCCCCACTACAAGCCCACTCCTTTAGACAAGACTTTTCCCCAAGTAGAAGACATATCCCCCACTCAAGCAATACCGCCTCACAAACCTGACCTGCTGTAGCTAGGACCTAGCTAAGGCCACTACCCCCACTTATCCTCTCCATACTTAGCAGAAATGACCCTCCTCTATAGAGCGTCTCTCTCTTCCCCGAACCTCCACCACCACTTTGCTATGGATATCCTAATGTTCTCAATTTTCTAGCAACTCATGTCATCAATTTTTTGGTTCCATAGAATATTAAATAGGTTATATCTCTAAATCTAGCTTTAGCAAAAGGCAGCAGTCACTATTCATCATGTGTCATAGAAAGCCATTTGGTTTCTCCTACAGCTCCTTCAAATTAATCACACATTCAACACATAATAAATCAAAAGTGAGCATCACTTTAATTCAAGTTCTATTTAGGGGTCAGCATTCTGTTTGTTTTGTGTTGGTGGTGCTATGTCTCGATCACTGGACATGAGGGTATAAACCATTAGCTTAAACCACCTTGACAAGGTAGAATTAATTTGATGGCTCAGAGAGGCGGGATTTCCAGCCCACTAGGCAACCCGTCTTTCTCCCAATTTCTTTTCCTTCTACAATTTTATAACAATTTACAATTTTCTGCAGGCCATCAGCCAAACCAATTAATTTTTGCTTGCACGGAACGTTAGATCTATACTTACATCTTTAACTCATTACTTCAACAAAATCTGCCAGTCACCATTCATCATATGTCATGCAATGGGCAATTGCTCTATCAAGTTTCAACTCCTTAATCACCCATTCTAACACATATCTAAAAGTGGGGGGTGACGGGTGAACCTATCCGTTGTCTCCTAGTAGGCATCTATGATAAGGGAAGACCAGCAAGTTTGCTAGTCCCATAAGCCATTTCAAGACGGTGGACCCCATCATTGTTAAATCCAAACCATATAATCAGAACCTTTCCCACATGAAATGGAGAGGACTCACGTTCTCAACCGCTTAGCAATTTTTCTTTAAGTGTAAATCACATTCTAATAGAATCGTGCGAGTTCCTGCCAACAGAGCCACCTAATCAGATTTCAAATCAAGGAAAGTTCTCGTCTTAGAATTCTTCTTTATCTCACACAAGATCCTTCCATTCTTTGATGAAATCATGTGATTTATTTTCTTGGGTACAAAACCACCTGATTTATTTTCAACGGTATGAAATCTCGCGAGAAATAGTAAACTACGTACAGCTCGGTTCTATAAATTGAAAATGTGGGGAGCTGATCACAGGTGAAAGAGAACACTCTTTTTTTTTTTGTTAAAAAAAAAGTTTGTTATAAGATGTATATCATAGGGGGATGCCCACATTAGGATTCACCTACCATATTAAGTTGTTTGGAGCAGTCTTTTTCTATAATAAGATCATCATTTCCTCTTATTATATACACAACTCTTAATAGTAAGATCTCTCTCCCTTCCTCTCTTTCGTTCTCTCTTCTCTTTTATCATGAAGAAGCTCTTCTTCTCCTTCTGATTTAGAGAGAGAGAAAGAAAAAGAGAGACCTTCTGTGTTTAGAACTCCATCTCTCGCTCTATTCCTCTCCTTAGGTTCTAGTGAGCCTAAAGAGATTCTCGAGGAATGTGTCAAGATTTAGCATCTTCACCTTTAATCGTCTCCATCCAATAGATGAAAGATCAAGAGATTATTGTTTCCATTAGATGTTTTGATGCTTTGGATGGTCAACATGTGAAAAACCCATTACAAAAGATAGCTGTTGGGTTTGGCTCAAAAGGTTCTTATTGGGCCTGAGTGGAAGGCCCAATTGATTAGGGTTAAGATCATATATATTCTCTCTTAGATGCTTTTGTTCTAGGGCAACCAACAAAGACAGCAAGAGGAAAGGAAACACTGAGAGAAGGCTTGTAAGGGGGAGAGAGAGATTTCTTGAAATAGTGAAATCCTTGTGCCTGTGGACGTAGGCAATCTGGCCGAACCACATAAATCTCCATGTCTTCTATGTGTTTTTACTTGTTCTTCTTTGTTGTGGTGCGTGCTTGGCTAGATCCAGATATAACAAGTGGTATTAGAGCGTTTGTTGATATCGTGGAGATTTGCTGGCAAAGGATTCGTGCAAATCTTGCTGGAGAGATCGGATCAGTGATCTCCGTGGGCTACATAGATTGGAAGGAAGAGGGCATTCCAGACCTGGGTTGCTTTTGCCCTATTCAACAGAGTAGAAACCAGATCTGGCTTGTTTTCACCGTGTGCAGTCGCCAGCCATTAGAGTCCCTTCGTCAGTCATCGGTTCCATCGGTGAAGATCGCCAAGCCGCCGTCCTCGTCGTGCCTCTGTCTGCAGCTACTGCCGGTCGTTGCTACCGGAGCAATCGTGTAGCCAAAGTCGGTCGCCGCTGCCACTTCAGCCGTCACCGGATCCACCATCTTCGCCTTCGCCGTTGCTGTTACTGCTTTCGACTGCCGTCACACTATCGGCAAGCGGATCATCGCCGCCGCTGCGTGCATCGACCGGTTTCTTTTGCCGCCGCTGTCAGATTGCAGGAGAAGAATCGCTGCCACTGTCTCGTCGTTGTTGTCGCCGTGCCCATCCTTACCTTCACCGCCGCTGCTGCACCATCGGACCAGAGCCGATCGTCTGGCCACCGCGCAGACGAAGGAGGAAGAACCGACCGGTTCCTTTGTTGCAGATCCATGAGGAGGAAGATGAAGGTCATCCAGTCGGGTCAATCCAAGTCCAGGTCGGGTTGACCCGACCCAGTTCTGCAGCTCAGCCCAGCGCATCAGCTCACAGGTCAAGTCAGGTAGACCTAACCCATAACAGAACCCCGCCTAGTCACCGTCGAATCCAGGTCAGGCGCGGGCCAGGTGAACCTGACCCGGTTCCCCAGCCCAGTCCGACAGAACAGAACTATTTTCAGTTCGGGTTAGGCTGACCCAAACCAATCTGCAGAAGCCCGATCCAGTAGCAGTACTGACGTCATCCAACGTCAGCAGTTTGACCGGTTTGACTAGATTCAACGGTCAAAATTCAAACTCAATTTTCGGACTCATCCGGACTAGGAATTAAGCTCTGTTTTTTCCAGTGGACTCATGGCAACGAGATCTACAACGTGAACAGAGTAGATTGGCAGTTTGACAAGCACATATTTAGGTAAGTTGTTTTTTGGGATCATCTTCAGATTTATCATGGCCACAACGGGAACTTCTACTGCAGGAGGTATCAAATTTGAAATTGAAAATTTTGATGGAAGAACAAACTTTGGTTTATGGCAGCGGAAGATGAAAAATATCTTGATTCAACAAGGTATTAAGGTGGCATTGTTAGGTAAAGAAAATAAGCCTAATGAGATAAAAGATGAAGATTGGGCAGACATAGATGAAAAGGCAGTCAGCTTTATTCAATTCTACCTCTCTGCTGAAGTCATGTATAATGTCATGTAAGAGGAGACTGCAAAGGGTCTATGGGAGAAGCTCGAGAGTCTTTATATGGGTAAGAATCTGACAAACAAGCTGCATCTCAAAAAACAGTTGTATGGGTTGAAAATGGAAGAAGGTTATGATGCGATGGAGTACATGAATATTTTCAACAGAATGATTAATGACTTGTTGAGGCTCGATGTGAAATTCGATGATGAAGACAAATCCTTGCTATTGTTGAATTCTCTTCCTGATTCATATGACCATTTCGTGACTACACTGTTATATGGAAAAGACACACTTAATTTCGAGGATGTCAGGCAAGACATCATCTCCAATGCTGCAAGGAAGAAGGCCACAAAAATTAATTCACATGTAGAGGGCTTTCTAGTAAAAGGAGGTTCTAGTGAACGTGGCAGATCCAGCGATAGGGGCAAAACAAAGAGGAATAACTCCAGATCAAAATCACGAAGCAAGAGAAATTCAGAGTGCTTCTTTTGCAAAAAGAAGGGACATTGGAGGAAAGATTGCAGGGAATACAAGGCGTCTAAAGATGGGAAGAACAAAGCTAGGAATAAAGCTGCAAACAGTGAGTCCGCCAGCATTGCTTTAGAAATTGAAGTGGAACTCCTATCTGTCTCACAAGGTAACCATTTATCTGATACTTGGATTTTAGATTCTGGTTGTTCTTATCACATGTGCCGTAATCGTGATTGGTTTGATACCTATGAGGAATGTAATGGTGGTAGTGTTCTAATGAGTAATGATGCACCCTGTAAGACCATTAGAATTGGCACCATTAATATTAAAATGGCAGATGGCGTTGTGAGAACCCTGGGTGATGTGAGGCATGTGCCAGCACTCAAGAAAAACCTAATCTCATTAGGCTTGCTTGAATCCAAAGGGTGCACATTCATAGCAAAAGATGGTTTGCTGAAAGTGTGTAAAGGTGTTCTGGTATTAATGAAAGGTACTAGAGTGGGTAACAACCTATATAAGCTTATAGGAAACACAGTTGTAGGTGGAGTGGCAGTCTCCACAGATGACAAAACCAGTGATGATGAGTCTCAGCTATGGCATATAGGGCAAAATAAGTGAGAGAGGCATGTTAGAACTACATAAAAGATAGTTGTTAAAGGGTGTAAAAACATGCAAACTGAATTTTTGTAAATACTGTATTTTTGGCAAGCAGAAAAAGGTGTCATTCAAAACTGCAGGCAACAGTTGTAGAAGCAGTGGTATTTTGGATTACATTCACTCTGATGTGTGGGGACCAGCGCCGGTTATGTCAAAAGGTAAAGCATACTACTTTGTAACATTTATTGATGACTTTTCAAGAAAGGTTTGGGTCTACTTTATGAAAAAAAAAATCTGAAGTCTTCACTAAGTTCAAAGAGTGGAAGGCAGAAGTAGAAAATCAAACAGGAAGAAAAGTCAAGTATCTGAGATCAGATAATGGGGGTGAATACAGAAATGGCAGGTTTCTACAGTTTTGCAAGGGTGAAGGCATCATAAGGCACTTCACTGTTCCAAAGAATCCTCAGCAAAACCAGTGATGATGAGTCTCAGCTATGGCATATGTGTCTAGGGCATATGAGTGAGAGAGGCATGTTAGAACTACACAAAAGACAGTTGTTAAAGGGTGTAAAAACATGCAAATTGAATTTTTGTAAATACTGTGTTTTTGGCAAGCAGAAAAAGGTGTCATTCAAAACTGCAGGCAACAGTTGTAGAAGCAGTAGTATTCTAGATTACATTCACTCCGATGTGTGGGGACCAGCGCCGGTATGTCAAAAGGTGGAGCATATTACTTTGTGACATTTATTGATGACTTTTCAAGAAAGGTTTGGGTCTACTTTATGAAAAAAAAATCTAAAGTCTTCACTAAGTTCAAAGAGTGGAAGGCAAAAGTAAAAAATCAAACAGGAAGAAAAGTCAAGTATCTGAGATCAGATAATGGGGGTGAATACAGAAATAGCAGGTTTCTACAGTTTTGCAAGGATGAACACATCATAAGGCACTTCACTGTTCCAAAGAATCCTCAGCAAAACGGAGTTGTAGAAAGAATAAACAAGACACTTCTAGAAAGAGCAAGGAGTGTGAGACTTCATGCAGGGTTGCCTGAAAGTTTTTGGGTAGAGGCAGTTGACCACGCATGCTATGTGATTAATCGATCACCATCAAGACCCCTTGACTGTAAAGTTACAGAAGAAGTGTGGACAGGTAAAGAGGTGGACTATTCTTCATTGAAGGTATTCAGTTGTCCAACTTATGTACACATTTCTAGTGATGAGAGATCCAAGTTAGACTCCAAGTCACTCAACTGCATATTCCTCGGCTTTGAGAAAGGTGTAAAGGGCTATAAACTATGGGATCCAGAAAACAGGAAAAAGATTTGCAGCAGAGATGTTGTGTTTGATGAAGCTTCTATGCTGAATAGAGAACATGACGTGAAGTCAAAGGGCACAGTGTTGAAAAAGTGGTTACCGAAGTAATTCCTCTTGCAGATAATACGACCAATGAACAAGCTCAAAGTTCATCAGAGGTTGGTACATCTAGAGGTGAGGAACAACATGAGGTTCAGCAGGAACCCTCAAGTCTAGCACAAGGAAGGGCAAAGAGAACCATTAAGCCACCTCAATGGTATGGATGGGATGAGGATGAAGTACACTTTGCTCTTATTACCAGTAGTGGTGATTCAACCTCATTTCAATAAGCTATGGAAAGCAGTGAAAGACAAGGTTGAATGGGTGCTATGATGGATGAGATGGAATCCCTCGAAAAGAACTCAGTGTGGGAGTTAGTTCCTAAACCCAAAGACAGAACAACCGTTGGTTGTAAATGGGTGTTTAGGAGAAAAAAAGCTTTGCAAGAAAATGCAGAACCAAGGTTCAAGGCACGTTTAGTAGCAAAGGGGTACTCACAAAAGGAAGGGATTGATAATGATGAAATCGTTTCCCTAGTTGTGAAACACACTTCTATCAGGGTATTGTTGGCATTGGTAGCACAGTTTGACATGGAGCTCAAACAATTAGATATAAAGACAGTTTTCCTTCCCAGTGACTTGGAGGAAACAATTTACATGGAGCAACCTGAAGGATTCAAAGAAGTCGGAAAAGAACGCCATGTGTGTAAGTTAAAGAGATTATTGTATGGGCTAAAACAATCTCCAAGACAATGGTATAAGCATTTCAACTTCTACATGTTGCAGATCGGCTACCATTGATGTGAGTATGATTGTTGTATTTATTACAGAATTTTAGATGATAATTTTGTTATTATTTTGCTGCTTTATGTGGATGATATGTTCATTGCATGCAATGACATGTCAAAAGTTGATGAACTCAAATCTCAGTTGAGAAAAGAGTTTGACATGAAAGACCTTGGGGCAGCCACAAAAATGTTGGGCATGGAAATTAGGAGAGACAGGAAGGCTGGAAAGTAGTGGTTATCACATAAAAAGTACATCTCAAAGGTACTTGAAAAAATTCAATATGCTAAATGCTAAGCCTCTGTCTACTCCACTTGCAAGTCACTTTAGTTTAAGTGACAAACAATGTCCAAGTGATGATGAGAAAATTGAAGAAATGTCCAGGATACCGTATGCAAATGCGGTAAGATGTTTGATGTATGCCATGGTTTGCACAAGACCAGATATAGCTCAAGCAGTAAGTGTAGTGAGTAATAATATGGCGAATCCAGGAATAGCGCATTGGAATGCCGTGAAGTGGATTCTGAGGTACTTGAAGGGCACCAAAGACTTGGGAATTCTGTTTGAAAGAAAACAGGGGTTAGAGTTTGTAGTTGGATTTGTAGATTCTGATTTTGCAGAAGACCTAGACAAGAGAAGATCCACTGCAGGATATGTCTACACACTTGCTAGCGGACCGATAAGTTGGAGATCGGTGCTTCAGTCTACAACTACATTATCCACTATAGAGGTAGAATACATGGCAGCTTCAGAGGCTTCTAAGGGAGCAATTTGGTTAAGAGGTTTGGTAAATGATATGGGTATCAAGCAGAAATCAATCTTGCTATACTGTGATAGTCAGAGTGCAATATGCTTATTAAAGAATCAGGTATATCATGCAAGGAAAAAACACATAGCTATTGTATATCACAGAATTTGAGATTGGATTGCTACAGGTGAGATCTCTATTTAGAAGATTCATACAGATGATAATCCAGCTTACATGCTTACTAAGCCAGTGATTATAGAGAAGTTCAAGCATTGCTTGGACTTGCTCAATCTCTCCTCTTGTTAAAAGGTGAAGGTGCAACTCATCTTCATTGGGGTGCTGTTATGGTGGGATGGCGTTCCGACAAGGTGTGAGTTCTAAACATTTCAACAATTCTTCAAAAGA
Organism: Sextonia rubra; assembly: GCA_037013555.1. NCBI lineage: Eukaryota > Viridiplantae > Streptophyta > Magnoliopsida > Laurales > Lauraceae > Sextonia > Sextonia rubra. The sequence continues at coordinate 5,681,211 of JASUAD010000007.1, read as the reverse complement.
GTCGGACACTCTTCGCTAAGGTGGAGATTGTTGGGTTTAGCTCAAAAGGTCCTTATTGGGCCTCAGTGGAAGGCTCAATTGATTAGGTTAAGATCATATATATTCTCTCTTAGATGCTTTTGTTCTAGGGCAACCAAAAAGACAGCAAGAGGGATGGGAACACTGAGAGAAGGCTTGTAAGGGGGAGAGAGAGATTTCTTGAGATAGTGAAATCCTTGTGCCCGTGAACGTAGGTAATTTGGCCAAACCACGTAAATCTTCGTGTCTTCTATGTGTGTTTTTGCTTGTTCTTCTTTGTTGTGGTGTGTGCTTAGCTAGATCTAGATCTAACAATAGTCGGCCCTTGCCAGGCTTTTTGACCTATAAGGATCTTAAGTGAGCCGCATGGTCTTTTAAAGATGCTCATGATTTTCAATTCAGGTTCTATGAAGGAATCCTTACACATTTTCGATATGGGAAAGCTAATCTCTTTGAGCACAAGTGTTTGGAGTTTGAAATTTTTTTGTCAAAGTTATAGAAAGTTCCAAGATTTAGTGCCTTCTTCTTCTTAAAATTGGCATTATAAAGAGAGCAAGTAGTGGTTCTTAGTTCTTCTCTTGTACCTATTTATGTGGTTCGGAATCAGATCTATCAACCGCTTTCATTTTAGAATTCGCATTCATGTCACAAGTTACAACATGAACTCAGAGAAGGTGAGCCTTGATTGATTCTGATCTTAATAAAAAAAAACTCATAGGGCTGTCGCCGAAATCTCTCCCTGCCACCTGCTGTTGTTGCGGTGATTGTCGGTGCGCCCCCATAACCATCGCTAAAGAGGGGTCTGCTGCTGTCCACTGTCAGAGAAAAGGCCTAGGGGTTTTTGGTTCCTGATTGCACAAAACAGGGACGAGGAAGAAAGCCTGGGTATCCATCCAGGGCAGGTTGGTTCGGGGGGGGTTAGACCTAACCCGTGAAGCCGGATCCATTCTAGCTTGCAACCACGTGTCAGTTCTGGTTCAGGTCAGGTCGACATGACCATTTTACTGCAGTTCAGCCCATGTCCACAGTGCAGTGATGACGTCATTAGGATGACATTAGCAGAATACGATAAAAGCCAGTTTGGCCAGGGATAAACGGCTGAAAATTGTTTTCACGATATCTTGATTGTCCGGAGTCCGATCGACTATCCATTTGAACCTACAGAAAGCACGTGAGCAGATCTACACATTGAAAGCAAAAGAAGGATAATTTAATAGTTAAATAATTTCTCCTTATTTTATGGTATTTTGTTATTATAATTATATACAAGTCTTTATCTTTATCATTTTGAGATATGTGATTGTTTATAATTTTAATTCAAGTGATAAATGATTCATTTTCTTTTATCAAAGGGAGATCATGATAGAATTGCAAATCATTAATCATAAATAAAATTGAAAGTTCTATAAAAAGTAATTGGAACCCGAAGTTCCATATGATATTTAGAACCAGAAGTTCTATATCGAATAAATAGCCCATACCTGAAGTTTCATACATTATTTTAATCTATAACCAGAAATTCTAATCCAAATCCAAAGATCCATGAGTTATTCAAATCTAAAATATAAATTCTAAAAATTTGGAATATGAACTCGGAGATTTATATTCATAATCAAACCTGAAGCTTTGATTTTTAAAAGATCCAAAGTAATATCAATCAATACACGGCTATAAAATCAAGCCCGAAGCCTTGAAAAAATTAGAAGTGTTGATTCATGCCTAAAGCATGGACAGAACCAGAAGTTCTGATTTTTAAATTGAGAACCTGACGTTCTAACTTCAATTGGTCAATTTTTCATCATATTTATTCTCAATTATCTTCAATTGGATGTTAAGAACCTAAAGTTCTACCTTTTATCTATGTTTCTCCACACACTTTTACTTTTATATATTTTATTACATTGTACTACATGCTTGACATAATTACTTCGGTATAGTTATGACTATATGGTTGTATAAAACTTTCGTTTTGATTAATTTATTGCTAGAAGCAATTGTTACATGTAATAGAACTGAAATTTTTATATCAAATATATAATTTAGACTCAAAGTTTCTTGAATTATGGACCACTAGTCCTAAGTTTTTTTTAACGTTTATATGAACCTGTAAATTTATATTCATGATCAAACTTGAAGCTTTGATATATATATATATATTCTAAAGATCCAAAGTAGTATAGATTGACACGAAGGCCATGAAATCAAACCTGAAGTTTTGACAGAACTAGAAGTTTTGATTCAAACCTGAAGCTTTGATAAAACAAGCAATTCTAAGATCCTAAAGTTTTATCTCAAGCCTGAAGTCTTGACAGAGCTAGAAGCACTAATTCCTCAGTTAAGAACCCGAAGTTCTAACTTTTTAATTGGCTGATTCTTCATTATATCTCGTCGTCATTGGATATTGGGAACACAAAGTTCTACTTTTTAATCTCTACACACTCGAAAAGGCTTGTTGATGCTATTAAAGAGGAAAATAAGATATCCCCGGAGGATATGACATAAGCCCTTATTTTCTACGCTATTATATCTCCTATGGATAGGTATGATCACCAAACGATAGTCATATCACCCAATGATTAAAATAAATGCCAAGCATCGTCTAGAAAACCTACAACGACTATTATGAATTTGAATATTAAGTTCATTTTTTAGATATTTTGTTGGATGCTAGGACTTATTTTTTTATCCCCCTGTATCTTGTACCTTCACTTTATATTTGCTTTGACTAGTGAATTGTCTAGCTGTTCTTAATTTTATTTTTGTTCTATGACTAAATAGTTATGTGAGTTTTTTTATTTCTTGTGATATAGATCATGAAATGCATGAAATTAAGGATAATATCTATCTGGTAGACAATGCCAAAAAATACACTATATTAAAAAACCAAAAGTTTTTCTCACAGCTGGTGTTTAATTCGCAAAAGTTATTAACCATAGCTGGATCTATATAAATACTTAAATGCTCCAAAAAAAATTCACATAATGTTACCAAATGATATCTACATATGCATTAAGGATGCACTATTTTTTAGCGGTTTCCAAAGAAACTTGCTTATCTTTAAAGATATCAGGATGAATGGGCACCACATATGGAAATTATAAGTAAAGGAAATACAGAATATCTATACATCATTATTAGTATTGATAGCCAAAAGCTGATACTAAAAAAGCTAAGTGCATTTTCCTTATACCTCAAGGCTATATTACAAAACAATCTCTAATATCGAATCACATTTGATTTTAAGCAAAACGACAAAATAAAGCTAGAAGCATAAAGTAAGCCCAATGCTTGGTGACACAAAGACTTTAATGCTTTGACATGGTAGGTTAGTTCACCCTGTGGCTCTACGTTAATGAAAATTATTGATAATTCTTTTGAGCATTCCTTAGAGTACTATTAATTGACTATTGACTATCCTTTTTGCAAAAATACAAGGTGACATTTGTGAACCCATAAAGTCCCTCTAGTGGACCTTTCTAAGATTTTATGGTTTTGATTAATGCCTCCACCTGTCAGTTGGATGTTTGCCTATTTTTTTTTATCTTATGCTCACCTATTAGCACAAAATTTTAAACTTAAGGTACACTTCTCTGAACATTATATTAAGTCTATAAGGCTTGATATCACAAGTTCATGACCTGCATGAACCTACAACATAGATTGGGAATCTATGTTGGTTATGATTCACCACTAATTATTAGATATCTAAAACCAATGACAAGAGATAAATTCACTGCTCGTTTTGCCGATTGTCATCTTGATGAGACAATCTTCCCACCGTTAAATAAAAGATTTCTAGAAGAACGCCTTGTTCTTATAGAAGAATCCATTCCTGAGGAACGGTGAGAATTAACGTGAAATACTCCTACTCTTTCTCATCTAGATCTATGTACTTCACAATGTAAGAATGCAGTATTGAGAATTGTGCACTTAGTTACAAACGAATTTCCTGATGCTTTTAATGATGAAGCAAAAGTGACTAGGTCACATATACTAGCTATGAACATACCTACACGAATTAATGTCCATGTAGGATAAGCATGAATTAAGTCCTTGTAGGACAAATATCCAAATATGGTAGCAAATGAATCTGTTACTCATCAAAAATGTGACAGACCTATAGATTCCAAAGACTCAGCTATCTTAAAGAAGAGAAATAAGCAATCATATCCCAATCATACTTCAAAAGAGGTTATGAAAAATCGTATACTTCTAAAGAAGTACGCCATTTCACTGAAGAAGAGATTATGGCAAAATCCACTCTCTTTAAAATTCTTAAAGAAGTTAATATCCCCAAAGAGACACAAGTTCTGGAAGAAACTCTAGAAGCCCCTGAGGAGGCAAGGGTGCCTAATACTAAAGAGATCTTTTTACTTTAAACTAATTTAAGAAAGAGATGGAATAGAAAAAATAGTCATTGATTATATATTTGTATATGCAGTAGCTACACATATATCAAAGGAAAATGATGATAGGGATGGTGAATCACGTTTTATAAATGAATGTCAACAAAGGAGAGTTGGCCAAAATGAAGAAATGTAATCAAGGCAAAGTTATAATCTTTCAATAAACATAGTATATTTGGACCTATAGTGCAAACCCCAAAATTGTTAACCCTGTAAGTTACAAATGAGTGTTTATAAGGAAAATGAATGAAATTACTGGAAACAAGGCAAGATTTGTAGTACAAGGTTTTCTAGAAAAACTTGAGATTGAAATCATACACAAACATATATATATATATATGAAAATCTCAGAAAGATTTGCTTTGCTTGAAGCAAAGTCAAAGAGTACGAACTCAACACTATTAAGACGTTCATTGTATGGCCTGGAGCATTCCAGAAGAATATGATACAATTGTCTTAGTGAATGTTTATCTAAAGAAGGGCATGAAATAATCCCATTTGCCTATATGTCTTTATAAAATCCTTAAAAAGATTCACAAAAATAGAAGTTCATATAGATGACATAAATCTAATCGGGACTTTAGAAGATCTCGAGAAAACAATTGACTATTTATATGAGAATTTTGTCTATCTAAAGTAGTTCTAATAGAATGTTTCATTCTTTGTAAATGTGCTTTCCATATATAGTTTTACACCAACTCAAAGGCATTAAGTTGGTTTCAAACAAATCCTATGACATATACATTTGTTTTTTTTTTATGGTTATAAAGATTATAACTTTGTAGAATATGTAGATTCAGGATATCCCTCTGATCCTCATAAGGGTCGATCATTGACAGGTTATGTGTTCCTTAGTGCTAATGTAGCCAGTTTTTTGGCTTTATACTAACAGATTTTGATAACTACTTCTTCTAACCATGCTGAGATATTAGTTCTCTATGAAGCTAGTAAAGAATGCGCGTCATTAAAATTTTTAAATCAGCATATTTGTAGTTCTTGTCAATTGCTTCCTAGTACAGTACCCCAAGCATTATCTATGAAGACAATGAGGCATGTATGCAACAAATTAAAGAAGGGTACATTATAGGTGACAAAATGAAGCATGTTGAATCAAAGTTCCCTTTCACACATGAGCTTCAAAAGAACAATGAGATTAAAGTCAAGCAACTTCATTCAAGCACCAACCTGACTAATTTGTATACCAATTCATTACCAAAATCAACATTCAAGAAGCTTGTAGATGAGATTAGCATGTGTAGAGTTTAACATCAAACAATGTAAAGGTTATTGTTATCAGGGGGAGCAACTGATCAAAGGTAGGCATCTTGAAGCATGCTACTCAGGACATATATGCATTGTACGTTTTTTCCTTTTTTATGTTTTATCCCACTGAGTTTTCTTAGTTAAGGCTTTAATGAGGTAGCATTATGCACGTCCAACACTAATTCAATGATATTGTAGAATGTTGTACTCTTTTTCCTTCGCTTTGCTTTTTTATCTGACTGGGTTTTTCCTTTACAAGGTTTTAATGAGGCAACTATCATTTAATAGTGGTTATCCAAGGGGGAGTATTATAAGATGTATTTTCATAGGTGGATGCTCAAATTGAGACCTACATGAGATAAAAAGAGTACTAAGGGTTAGAGTCCAATCATTTTAGGTTGCATAGGGAGGAAGCAATCTTATTCTATAAGTAAAATTCTCCTCTCCTCTTATTATGTATACACAACTCTAAATAATAAGATCTCTCTCCGTTCCTCTCTATTCCTCCCTTTCGTTCTCTCTTCTCTTTTATAACAAAGTTCTCATCCTTCTTTTTTTATCATTTCCAGAATCATATGGTAGTGGGTCCTGTTGCTACTTAACAATCTGGGTGCATAAAATTTAGATAAGTCCTACTGTGAGACATGGATATGTTTGGACCCTAGATTTTTATAGCAATATTTGCTGGGTTTCTCTGTTTTTAGGGCAGATGTTCCTCAAACGCAAGTATAGCACAATGACATTTTGGATTCTTATTTCCCTATTTACATTGCCTTTTCTCTGGGAAAACAAAATGGTAACCCATGAAGCATATTGTGAGGCCCACCTGTCATTAATCCCCCCTCACACTTATTTACCTCTTTGCATGGCCTATGATTTTGATCATAATCATTGTATCTAGCCCTATCAATTTGGAACTGAGACAAGGGTGCCCGACCTGGCCTCCAAAAGCCCTTAAATGCAGGGCTTTTAATTCTAGGGTAAAGCCCTAGGGGGTTCGGCTTCGAAACTTTTTACAGGTCCTAAAATTTGAGGGCCAAGCATGGATAACACTTGCTCAGCCCAGCCCGGCACTAGCCTTCTACTTTTCTTTTGTTTTATATATATGTAAATATATACTAAAATACCCCTATAAATGCTACTTACAAATAAAATGTTGATACCAAGAATATTTCTTGGCTCCATATCCATCAAAAAATACCCTTAAAAACGATACAAATACAAACATAGTTCATTTATTCTCTATTTAATTATTTGAATTATGTACTATACTTAATGCAAAAGCCATAAGTGTTGTATGGTTGCTTCTTATCCTTTCATTTTAGTTTCGGTGCTTACGAATATTGGGAGATCTAGATATCATTTTAATTAGATAATTATAACTCAATTTTTAAAAGTCTAAAATGATTGTGATTTTTTAAGTGCATTTATTTTGTAACTGAGATCCAACAACGCTTAATAGTCAAATCAGTGTAAAATTGAAAATAACATCTTTTTGTTATAAATAATTGAAAAATAATATCAATTCATAAAAAGGTAGGTGAATGTAAATGGTTTTAAATTTCTTAATTTAAAATTTTGCTGAAATGATTTAGTACATGGAAATTCCTTTGAAATGTGTAAGATAGAATAGATTCTTTAATCATTTTCCTTTGACAAAAAAAACGACGAAGAAAACCCCACACCACCAAAGCATGCGCTACTTTGTTAAGAAAGTTTGTAGAGATAATTTTTATTCTTCAAACACATTTTAAGTGGGAAAGGTTAAATAAGACAAAGCTTAGTTCACATTCGATAATTGATAACAATATATAACAAATTAAATAATAGTTTTCCTCTTTTCAGACCCTTAGCCCTACCTATCTTGGCCCTAAGGGCCCGTTTGTTAATTTAACTGGTAGGGTGAAGTGAGGTGAATGATAATTTTAAAAGATAAAAAAATGAGAGGGGTTAAATCAATCCAATGAATAGATTTTGTTTTTTAGTGAAAAGAGAATAAAACTTTTTGACTTTTTGTATTAAAAGTAGAAATTTTTTGTTTGTTAATGGGATGAAAAAGTAACTTTATGAATTTTTGTGTAAAAAGGAAAAAGAATGTTTTTGAAATGTGGTATTTTGATTTGATTTTTTTGGGTTGTTGTGTGGTGAAATGAAAGATGACTTTAACTTTACAATGAGGGAAAATTAACAAACGGGCCCTAAGGGTAAAGGCTTAGGTAGTGTAAGCCCTTGGATGGCTTTGGTTTCTTGGGCCCGGCCCTACATATATTGAGGGTAGGGTAAGAACAACCTGGGCCCAGCCCGGCCGGGCCCTTTTACACTCCTAATTGTATCATATGTGCTTCATGAAATATTAAGCTAAAGGTTGTCAATGAGGTTTGACATTCTAGATATTGGCCCAATTGGGACAATGGCCTCAAATGGTAGGTCTACGCCCAACTACCTGCTACCCTTAGTTTGCTATCCAAGCAAAATCTTAAAGAATAGATAGGATTAGGACTACTCAATTGGACTAGAAATTAGGCCTATGTCCAACCTACATCCCCTAAAAATATGGCCCATATTAAGCAGAAGGTCGGCCGCGTTCAAATCAATATAGTGCTGACTTGCCCATGAACTAGCATCCCTGATATTTTTGTAATTGATCCCATTTAATTACCATTTGTTTAGAAATTAATTGAATCATTAATTCTAATATTTTTTTCACTTATGCACATTTAAAATGATTTTATTTCTCTTTCCTCACTTTGTAGTTTGTAACTACACATCTACCTTCTATAAATAATAATAATAATAATAATAATAAATATTAATAACAATAATAACACTTCTATCTGTTTTTGTTGTCTGTCCTTACAACCCCAAATTACACTTTCATGCAAGAAGCAACCAAGGCCTCTCCAATAGCTTACTATGACTACATTATCATTGGAGGAGGAATTGCAGGCTGTCCTCTAGAAGCCACCCTCTCTCAAAGCCTCAGTGTCTTGCTCTTGGAAAGGGGTGGCTCCCCCTATGGCAATCAAAACACCACCAACTTAGCCATCTTCACCAACACACTCATAGACACTTCCCCAACATCGCCGGCTCAAAGTTTCATCTCTAAGGACGGGGTAGCCAACACGCGAGCTCATGTGCTAGGAGGGGTAGCTTGTTTGAACACTGGGTTCTACAAGCACGTAGACCCGGAGTATCTATAGAGGGCCGGCTTAGATTTGGATTTGGATTTGGTGAATAGATCTTATTAGTGGCTAGAGAAAATGATGGTTTTAAAGCCACAATTTGAGACAGTGGCAATCGGCGATGAGAGATGGTTTGCTAGAAGTGGCCATGTTGCATGATAATGGTTATACATGTGATCACATTTATGGGACTAAGGCAGGCGGGACCATCTTCGACAAGGATGGCCATCGACATACATTTGCTGATTTTCTTGAATATGCAAATTCAAGTGGCCTTACAATTCTTATACATGCCACTGTGCACAGATCTTGTTTAAAATAGAAATCAGAATCCTACTACTCAAATATAGTCAAGGGTCACTAAAACTAGTTAGGAGAAAAGGTGGACAATTTGGATGAGAAGAAAAATGCTTAGCCACTCAATTTTTCTTTAGGTAGGCCCCACTTTCCATTCCTTCCACTTATAAAAAGTGTGTAAGAAGTCATTCAAAATTCTTTGCTTGCTACCATTTACATATGAAAAGTATCCAAACCAATAAATTTGTCTCTTTGAACTTCAAAGGGCAATGTACTAAATCATGATCCTGAGTTGTTCATCCTCCTTCAAAGAACAAAACCAACTAAGGAATCAAATTTTAGGTTTTGATTTATCATTGATTTGAAGAAATTAGAGACAAGCACTGAGTGTTGGATGTACTCAGAGAAAATGGTCTATTTTCATGAGGATTTTAAGGTAATCATTTCTTTTCCATTTTTTTCTTTTTATTCTTATGGCTCCTTAATTCATGATCTAGACCAATCATCCACTTTAAAATGCAAAAAAGACTAGGAGGTCAAGTTTCAGCAGTTGATTCATCATAAATTTTGAAGAAGCAAAATTTTGCAATTTAAAGGCATGTATATAATAATTCTATAAGGAGGTTGGTAGGACTGAACATTGACTAAGCAAACTTTGTGATCATTCATTTATGTATAGGGAAGTCAAGACCAACAACTCGGGGGGGTGATCTTTAGGGATATTGCAAGCACTGCACAGGGCATACTTGAGCAAAAAGAAAGGGAAAGAGTCCATTAATGAGATCATAGTTTCAGCAGGTGCAGTGGGAAACCCTCAGTTGTTGCTGTTGAGCAGAATCGGGCCAGTCTGGCACCTCAAGTCCTTAGGCATCAATGTGCTATTGGACTAGGCCATGGTTGGCCAAGGCATGTCAGAAAACCTAATAAACTTCATCTTTGTATGCTTACCCACCCCCACCCCTTTTGCAGTCAAGATCTCCCTTGCTCAACTCGTTGGCATTACTTGATTAGGAGCCTATATTAAATCAATCAGTCGCCTTGATTTTGTCAAATATTTCGAATTATCAAATCAAACGACTCCAAAGGGGATCACATTGGATGAGCTCCGAAATGCTGGAATGATCCTCAAAAGGACTATCAGCCCTGTTTCCACTGCTTATCTCAAGCTAAAAAATTGAAACCCAGATGTCAATCCTATGGTCACTTTTAACTACTTTAAAGAGCTTGAGGACCTATAAAGCTGTGTAAATGGCTTGAAAATCATTGAGGGTGTAATCAAGTCTAAAGCATTCTCCGACTTTAGATTCCCAAACATTCTTGTGAAAGCTTTCCACAACTTGACTCAGTATTATGTGAAATATATACAGCCTCGACACGGCAGTGGTTCAACTTTCAAGTCAAGGGAACAGTAATACTGTAGTGACCATATCTGATTAGCATGGATGTTGCCAAGTGGGCCGGGTGATGGACCATCAATATCGGGTTCTTTGGGTTGATTCACTTCCAGTGTTCACTTCATCTTTGTATACTTACCCACCCCCACCCCTTTTGCAGTCAAGATCTCCCTTGCTCAACTCGTTGGCATTACTTGATTAGGAGCCTATATTAAATCAATCAGTCACCTCGATTTTGTCAAATATTTCGAATTATCAAATCAAACGACTCCAGAGGGGATCACATTGGATGAGCTCCAAAATGCTGGAATGATCCTCAAAAGGACTATCAGCCCCGTTTCCACTGCTTATCTCAAGCTAAAAAATTGAAACCCAGATGTCAATCCTATGGTCACTTTTAACTACTTTAAAGAGCTTGAGGACCTACAAAGCTGTGTAAATGGCTTGAAAATCATTGAGGGTGTAATCAAGTCTAAAGCATTCTCCGAATTCAGATTCCCAAACATTCTTGTGAAAGCTTTCCACAACTTGACTCAGTATTATGTGAAATATATACACCCTCGACACGGCGGTGGTTCAACCTCTAAGTCAAGTGAACAGTACTACTGTAGTAACCATATCTGATTAGCATGGATGTTGCTAAGTGGGCCGGGTGATGGACCATCAATATCAGGTTCTTTGGGTTGATTCACTTCCAGTGATCAATGGTTCAACCTTTATTGATTCCTCGGGCACTAATCCCCAAGCCACGCTAATGATGCTCAGATGGTAATTCAATCATCATTATCATCAACACTAATGGGCTACATTGTAATGATCATATGTCACCTTTGATAAGTGTTCCTCATCAATATGGGCTAGAACTTGTGATGGATTTGTTTTAGGGCTAGATACTTGGACTCACTACTTTAGATTATGAAAGAATGTCCTAAATATAGATTTCTAGATTGCAATTCAAAATATATACAGAGGAAAAATAAAAGAACTAGCAAATAAATCAATCACACACCACGAGAAAAAGACACAGACTTTTATGTGGAAAACTCTACTCGGTAAAAACCACGAATCCTCCATGGACCAACTAAAACCAAGCACTAATAATAAGCTATTACAAGATATACTCATAGACCCTTTCCTGGTTGCAACTCAACCTAAGAACTGTAGTTTTTCTTGCCGACTACTCGTTGTTCACCTCTAACACACTTGAAACAATCACCTTGAATCTGCAAGGTGAACGAACCTGCTATAAGAGAAGTTAATCTTCTACAAGGAAGTAGTAGCACAAATCTCTATAACTCAAAGGTTCAACATAATCTCTCCAATAGTTGCTCTGAAGAAGAAAGGTATTTCCAATGTGTATTCTCGACTTAGAATAGAGAGATTGATGCTTTAGGGTTGAGAGAAGTACTCTTTTTATAGCCCAGAATTTGTACTGTAGGTTTAGAAACCAAATCCAAGTAAAACAGGCAAGTTTGGCACAAATAGGAAATGTTTTCGTGCAGGTCGGTGCGCTTTTGCCATCGGTGTGTACGAGCGCGATCACATGGGAGCTCAAGCCTGCTCACCACTCTCTTTGGTGATCGAGCACAGTCAAACTCATGCTCGAGTGCACTTGATTTTTCTACTCACATCAGCGAACTTCTTGAGGCCATAACTTTATCATTTTAGCTCCAATTTATGTAATCTTGGGCTCTATGGATATTTAATCGAAATGAGCTTTCCAATGGTAGGTAGCTTGTCCCAATCCAATGTTTAGTTTATAAGATATGACCTTTTTTAATCCATATTGACATTAGAAAATCACTTCAAAATACTCCAATTTACGATCTTTCTTGAATTTCTTTACTTTAGTACATCTAGTGACTCTTACCACAATCCATTCTGAAATGAATAAAAAATTACAACTCAATGGACATAGAGTTTTAAGCAACCCATGAATTAGCCAACGCAACCCAAAGGTCAAAACCCTAGATAAAGAAAAACCCTACAATCCAAATCATGAGAAAATGGAAATAGAGATTTAGAAACAAAGAGAAGTGGTTACTTGAAAGAGATTTAGAAAGACAGAGAGACTAGTCTAGGCTTGGAAGGTGACAACCTTCTTGAAAGTTCTCTTTGATAGTTGTGCACTTTCAATATACTTTTTGCCCATTCACTTGCTGCATTAAATACAGCTTTTTTGAAGGTCTCTAATCTCATCCATGGGTACACTGAATATAATCAAATCAAATCCAACTGTTATGAGTATTTTACAAGTACCAAACACAACAAAAAATCTGTTGAAAAGAAACATACATAAACTAGAAAAAAGAAATTATATTCTAAGAAACCTAGTTCATAGATTTAGAGTCAAGCATAGATTCAGCAAGTAATAGAGAGTTGAAATTAAACTGATTACAAGTGAATGAGATCCTCATTCTATTCCCATTCATTCGTCTTCCAAAAAGAATAAAAAAAATTGGCAATGAACTATTAGCTTGATTTCTATCATCTTTCAATCTACTCAGCAAACCAAATCACAATAAATAAATTACAAACAAACAATTCAACCATTTAAAATATTTTTTACTTGCATGAAAAAAAAAGAACCAACATAGAGGATAAAGAATAAGAAGATTGCATACTTAGATGAAGATGAGATTGGGTTTTCCTTTCACTAATAACAAGGGATGAATGAGAACAGTAGCAGTAGAAGTAAAGTAAACAAATCTTTAATATCCTGCTGTACTTTGTCCTTACAAACCAAGAAAGATTTCCAAGTCTTAAATAAATTTTTTTTTTCTTGAGATTCATGTCAGATTCATCTTGTTGAACAAGGATAATTCCTTTTTAACATCTACCTATAGTAGATAAAGAAAATAGATACACTCATTAGAAGGCCTAGGAATAGATTGGCTAGAGCTTCAATTTTATGAGATTTTTGTAAGGTCATTAATCTTTTTAATGAAAACTTCAATAATAAAAATTTTGATCTCTTTAATAATTGGGTGTTCAATCTAAAATACTTAATACATGGACCAACATGTATAGAATTAGGAGGAGCAGTGAACTATACATATATGTTGCTGAGAAGTTTACTATTGTTGAATAGAAAATAAAAAGAAAAGAAGGAAATGATAAACCAAGTAAATCTCTAATCTCCACCCTAAATCAAGAACCCCCTTCATTCAACATAAACCCCCTTCAAAATCAATCTCTAATCTCCACTCAATAGATCCCTCATCCATCAAGTAAATTATACATGCAAGGAGAAATGCATTCATTATAATCAGTAAATGCATTCATCTAATCAGTAAATACATTCATCTAAGAATTTTGCAAAGTGAGCAAGTGAGTGCGTTCATCACAATTAGTAAATGCATTCATCTAAGAATTTCATGGGCTAAATATGACATTTTTACAACAATACTAACTTCACAAATTCTCACTATTCAAATAAAAAAATATAGAATTCTCACAAAACAACAATTGCTTTTGTATGAGATATGAGAAATTCCTAACAAAGGATAATTGGAAATTCCATAAAAAAAAACAAACCCATATAGTGTCCTAGATTTTTCCCCCATTTGATTTAGTTGTTGTTCAGGAAATGAAATAAAGAAAAGAAAAAAAAAACAAAAAAAAAAAAAGAGAACCTCGACAATGAGTACACATATATGCACTAAAACCACAAGAGAGAGAGATGACAAAGGCCTTGTTTTGTGTCTCTCTCTACTTGTATTCCAACAGAGCCATTAAAAAAAAGCAGCTAAAATATAAAAAAAAGTGTATTGGAGCAAACATAAAAAGACATCCATCATTTAGAGCAATCACATAATTCAATATTCTATCCAACCAACTCATTTGATGAGGAGTCTCATAGAAAGGATGACACATGTGATTCGGCTTGAATGATCTCAAAACAGGGCCTTGGTTTTGTTTCATTCAAAATAAAAAATGTATGGTATTATCTCATTCCATTATTTTGTAAGATGAAAAAGTCTATAAATACAAATGAGACACAAATGGGTCGATAGCTTAATCCTTGATAAAATAAATACAAGATGGTGAAATGGATTCCATACTTCCAACATAAGGCATTTGTCAGTAGCTATCTGATTTCCAAAGATTGTGATTTTTTATAGGCCCACCATGAGAAATACAAATAGTTAGGACTTGGGTTATTGTTCTTATTCCTGAAAAGGGCCAAAGGTAGTTTTGGTCATGGCTGTAGGAGACACAAGCATGGAAGAGGAAGTAGCACTATTCCTCTCTCTCGTTTTCAGACATCACCCAATCTCGTTTTTACATTCATTAATTTAGACATCCCTAGGTAGACAAGGGATTGTCAACACCAAAAAGGGTTGGTGAGGGATTTGAATGAACATATTTACAAAAACAAAAAAAAAAAAAATAGAGAACAAGGCAAACATAGTAAGATAAAAAAGAACTAAATAAAACTAATCAGTTCCATGGAAAGGGAAGAAGAAAAACAAATGAACAGGACAATTACTCCTCTCATATTACACAAAAAGAAAGAAGAGAAAGAACAACAAAAAAAAAAAAAAGATAGGAAAAAAGAAGCAGCAAACAGAACAGGAGAAGGAGAAAAAGGTGGATGAAGCATGAACAAGCTGAGGCCTGAGAATTATGATGATCTTAACAAGAGGAGTTGAGTAGCTCCTCCAAATAATCAACCCCTAGGTGCTCCAACTCTACTATTCTCTATCCTAGCAGTCTCTCTCCTTTCTTTTTCCTGGTTAAGGAAACGATGACACCCATTTGTTCCAAGATCATCTATACAGAATAAACTAAAAAAAAAGCCCTATACAGAATAAAATCTAGCTAGCAAAGACAAATTGTGTACTTATTTGCCCCATAAAACCCAATCTATAACAAAATTCAGGAAAGAAAAAAGACCCATTTCATTGAACTGATAAATTAAATAAATAAATAAAACATGAATACCCCCAAAACCAAAATCAAATAAACATGTTCAGCAAACTCAAAACAACAAAACCCATTTCACCAAAACTCCAACAACTCAAAAATTAAAAACCACATTACAAAATAGACACACATAAAGCAACAAACTTAGGCAAAATCAAATTAAGCATTCCTACCAAACTCAAATTCAAAACCGAATTAAGAAAAAACTAGCTTGACAAATGTAGCCTTCAATTGCAAGATAAAAACAGCACAAATAGAGGAAAAGATGATCATAGCAACCATTTTTTATAGAAAGCCTATGTGATTCTACAGATGGCAGCTTCCAGTAGGTGAGATTCGATTGACACAGAGAAACCCAAACCAAAAGAATGAAAATTTGTGTGAGAACTAGAATTAATTCCAGAGATAAGACGACGACAAAAGAAAGTCAAATAGAAGGCGATGAAAATAAAGCAAAAGAGCATCCATTATAGTTTGGGTTTCCAAACACATTGAAAAGGAAATGATGGAAATGGGAGCACAACAGGGGAGCACCCATCTCACACAGCGACTCCTCATCGAAAACGCCGCCTAATCACAAGGTGAGTGAAGATGATGATGGTGATGAAAAAAGATGGTTTTGGGAGAGAGATTGGTTACTATGGAGAGAGGAGGAGCAAGAGGGAATCCCAATGCTAGAGGCATTCTCACCGCTAAAGAGAGATAGAGATGGGGAGAAAGGGAAAAAAATGGTGCGGCGCTGAACATTCGAGGAGAAGATGGCTAGAATATTACCTGGTAGAGAAAGGGCAACTGGTGCGCCACCTTTGATGCCAGAGCCAGAGATGGTTTTTAGGAAGGCCGCAATTTAGAGAAGTGCTCGCAGGAACTTCTGAATTGTTGTTTCATGGGTACCCTAATGAAAGGATTTTGCCCTCGCAGTAATATTAAAAGGTTTTCCGCGACAACAAATAATTGTCGCTAAAACTAAAATCCTTCCGCGACAATACATATCATTGTCGAAATCTATGAAAATCTTCTAGCAATGGTTACTCTCCGTCGCCATAAGTGAGTTTGCCGGTTCCCTCCACCTCAAAGGCAGTGAAAATTTTTTTCACTTTCGGCGACAACATCTTCCTCATCAACCTTAAATTTATCAACCCCAATGGAAACTATGTTGTGACCAAAAGCATGAAAAATTGTTGCCAAAACCTTCCCACAAATTGGCATGAAATTCCTGATGGAATGGGTGAGCAAAAGATGACATATATCGATGATTAACTGTGTTCGTTGCTAAAAAGCATATATTAGGTGACAGTAATACACGGTTGTCGCAAAATGTGACATTAAGGCGACAATCGCAATAGTTTGTCACTAAAAGTTGTCGCCAAAACTGTTTTTCCTATGACTTTCCTTTGATTATTTGCTTTTTACTACCAATGATAGGAGATGTTTTTACCGGTTGTTTTGCTGATTGTCAATTCGATGAGACAAATTCCCACCGTTAGGGGGAGATAAGATAGTTTATGAAGAACGTATTGTTCATGTAGAATAACCTGTTCATGAAGAATGGCATGAACTAACGTGGAATATTTCCACTTTGTTCATGTACTTCACAATGTGTAAATGAAGTACGTAGAATTGTGCACTTATAAGAAATTGCAAATAGATTACTTAATGCATTTAACGATGCAACAAAGGTTACCAAGTCACATGTGCTAGCTATAAATGCACCTAGTAGAATTAATGTCCCTGTAGAACTAAGCTAAAAATGGCGACAAAAGAATCTACAATATACCAGAAGCGCAGCCATCCAATAGGTTCAAAGGATATACCCTCGTGGGAAAGGAGAAACATACAATCATCATCATTATACTTCCAAAGATACACTTAACACTCCTGAAGAGGTTCCTCCTTAAGAGGCACATAACGGTCTTGAAGCGGTTATAATAAAATCCGCTCTCTAGAATAATGGAAGTCCTTGATGAGACTATAAAAACCCCTGAAAAGGCACTAGTACTAGATAATGAAGAGATCTCTATACTTTATAATTATTCAAGAAAAAAATGAGATAGAAAGGAAATTGTCTTTGATGATGCATATGCATATGCGGTAGTTACATAAATATCAAGGGAAAATGAGGATAATGATTGGGATACAGAACCACGTACTACCCTAAAAGGTATTAACCCTATTGGTTACAAATAAGCATTTGATAAGAAAAGGAATGAAATGAATGAAATTACTAGATACAAGGCAAGACTTGTGGCACAAGGTTTCCTACAGAAACCTAGAATTGATTATGAGGAAATAACTCTCCCGTTATGGACATAACGAAATTCAAATATCAAATAAGTTTAGCGGTTTCTGAAAATTTAAATATAAAACTCATGGATATTGTAACTGCTTACTTATATGGGGACTTAGATATAAAAATTCATATAAAAATCCTGGAAAGATTTACTTTGCCCGTTGTACACCTAGGAGTACGTACTTAATACAACTGAGACAATCATTGTACGGCCTAAAGCAATCCCTAAGAATATGGTACAATCACCTCATTAAATATTTGTTTAAAGAAAGGTATAAAAATAATCCAATTTGCCCATGTATCTTCATAAAGAAATCCTTAAAAGGATTTACATTAGTGGCGGTTTATATCGATGACAAAAATTTAATTAGGACTCTAGAAGAACTCCAAATTACTGATGATTATTTGAAAAAAGAGTTTGAAATGAAAGACCTTGGGAAAACAAAATTTTGACTCAACTTACAGATCGAGAGAAGTTCTAGTGGAATATTAGTCCATCGGTCTAATTATACCAAGAATGTTTTGAAATGCTTTGGTATGGAGAAAACACTTCCACTAAGTATTCCCATGGTTGTTCAGTCTTTAGATATAAACAAAGACCCATATGATCCAATTGAGAAAAATGAAAAGGTATTGCGTCCTAAAGTACCATACCTGAGTGCTTTGGTGTTTTAATATATTTAGCATAATATACAAGACTAGACATTTTATTCTTAGTGAATCTACTTGTTAGATAGAGCTCTGCGCCAATGCAAAGGCATGGGACTGGTATCAAACATATGCTACTCTATTTATGTGTTACAATTAATTTATGGCTTTTTTTTTGTAAAGATTCAAAGTTTGTAGGATATGCAGATTCAAGATCTCTCTAATCCTCATAAGGGTCGATTACAAATAGGTTATGTATTTCTTAGTGGTAATGCTGCTATTTCTTGGCACTCTACTAAACAAACTTTGGTAACTACTTCTTCTTACCATATTGAGATTTTAGCCCTCCATGAAGCTAGTAGGGAATGTGTAGCCAGTAGGGAATGTGTGTGGCTAAAACCTTTAATTCAGTTTATTCGTATTTCTTATCAATTACCTCTTAGTACAGTTACACTAAGCGTTATTTATGAAGACAATGAGGCATGTATTCAACAAATTAAAGATTGATACATTAAAGGTGACAGGACGAAGCACATTCCACCAAAGTTCTTCTTCACACATGAACTTCAAAAGAACAATTAGATTGAAGTTAAGCAAGTCCATTTAATCAGTAACCTAGCTGATTTGTTTACCAAGTCATTACCAAAGTAAACAACGCAAAAGCTTATACATGAGATTGACATGCGTAAAGTCTATCATCAAACAATGTAAAGGTTATTGTTATCAGGGGGAGTAACGGATCAAAGTTAGGCATCCTGAAGCATGTTGCTACACAAGACATATGCACGCTGTACTCTTTTTCTTTTTCTAAGTTTTATCCCACTAGATTTTCCTAATTAAGGTTTTAACGAGGAGCATTATGCATGTTCAATACTAATTTAATAATTTTGTAGAATTTTGTACTATTTTTCCTTCACTTTGGTTTTATCCTATTGGGTTTTTCTTTTGCGAGGTTTTAATGAGGCAACTGTAATTGAATGATAGTCATCCAACAGTGAGTGTTATAGGAGATATTATTATGGGTGGATGCTCACATTGGGGTCTATATTAGATAAGGAAAGCACTTAAGGTTAGAGTCCTACCATATTGGGTATTCTATAAATAAGATCTTCCTCCCCTTTTATTATGTACACACATCTCATAATAGAAAAAATCTCTCCCCGCTTTTCCCATCTAATTTTCTCTTTTTTCACTTTTATCAAGGATCATATATTTTATTTGATATAGTTTTTATGCTAACTTGTTGTTTACTATTTATGGGTGTGGATGGAGAGTCTATGTCACCATCTTGTCAGGGTTGTCACTGGGCCTGGCCTGCCCGAAAAGTGTTGCAAGGGGTCTTTACCCAGCGAGCTCTATTTTTTGGCCGGCGGGGCTTTGTCTGAAGAGTTTAAGCCCAAGCCCACCCAACAGGCTAGTTCCAAGTCGGTGGGTTTGCAAGCATTTGAAAATTAAATACACACTTTGTTTAATTTACATCACTATAGAGATTTGAATACATTGTAGACCAAAAATAAATAAATAAATTGAGTCACAATACTTTGTTAGTTGAAAATCAAATAATAATATTTTTAATTGTCAAATAATTATTCATAAACCATTACACAAAGAGTGAGGTGAGGGATTACTTCACTACATGATATGTGCATCCCAACTAGGTTGCCGCCTACACACTTGCACACCTATCAATAATTTGCACTACACAAACCCAAGAATTTGTATTTTACGGAATAATAGAACGAAACAAATCATTATTCTGCAGGAGAGCTATATATCCTCAATCAAAGATGGTCTTCGATAAAGCAAATCGTTATTCTTTAAGAAAAGTATCCTCAATCCAAGATGGTCTTGATATTATTACACTTGCCAATTGGCCTGCAAGTCCTTAATCCTGGTCAACTTGTTACATTCATGATACTACCAATTGCCAACCTTTTAAGGAAATCAGTGCTTCAATGGTGACCGAGTTCAAACTGCTCCTCTTTTCAGAAATTACTCGACCATCTATAGTAAAAGCAGCTTTGGATGCAACAGTAAAAACTCAAACCATTAGTATATCACGGGCCATTATAGAAAGTACATGATACTTAGGCTCTTGTGATTTCCACTATGACAATATATCAATTGAGTCATCATCTTTATGTTCAGCTATTGGTTGGTCATGATAACATGATAATTCTAATATGAAACCAAGCAATACTAGCAGAAGATATTAATCTACTTTTAAGCAATGACATTGCTTCAACTAGGGATGATGGTGAGGTGATACTCATGGTGTGCACTGTAGGTGTCCTATCTTCACCCATAATTGTTTTACAATGATCATATAAATAAGTTAATTTAGATATTGTCAAATTAATTGTAAGTGCAAATTTTCAATTACTTCTTCTTTAGTAAATAATAATTTTAACCATTGTTCTAAAGCAACTTTTACACGGTGATCTATAACAATAACAAAACAAAAAATAAGTAGTAAAATTTCAAAATATTTGTCAAATTTTGATCTCAGGACAGTCAATACATCTTTAAAACTATCAAGTGTAGAATAAGTTTGAAAAGTCAGATAAATATTTACTAATTGAATAATAGCATGACATACTGTAGGATAATATATATTGCAAAAAATTTTGGTTGAGGTATTAAAACCTTCTAAAAAATCTCTAATAACTTCAGCAATAGTCTAATCATATTCACTAGGTGTTATAATATTAGAACTTGGTGCAATATTTTGCATTTGCATAGTATAATAATTTAAAACCTTTTATATTTAATAGCATTTTTTGAAAGTTCATAAGCAAAATTCCACCTAATATACCATTTATACCTATGTACAAAAGAATTAATATTGCGTACAATAGTTTTATTTTTTCAATTGAATAAGCTAATATAGATAAAGCATTTTGCACAATCAAATTTAAAATATGAGCACAACAACGTACATGAAATATCTCAGTTTGGATTGAATCAAAAGGTAAATCAAGTATGATTTTTTAAGTTCGTTTAGCTACATCATTGTTTTTAGCATTATCTAATACTACCGAAAAAAATCTTTTTAGAAATATCACATGCTCTCAATTCATCATGAATTACATTTGCAATAGTAAAACCAATTGTGGAGTCTCAGTCATTTTGAAAGATATTATTCTTTTGTTCAATCTTCATTCTTCATCTACAAAATGTGCAGTTAAGGGCAAATACTCCATGTGAGCTTTTTAAGCCCATAAATCAGAAGTTAAACACATTTTTCTATCAAAATTTTGAAAATAGGTTTTCAAATTTACAAGATATTGGTTGAAACGTTTTACAACATCTCTTTTAACAGTTGAGGCTAAAACCCACTATATTGAGGATTAAATCCTCTTTGTACCATATCCATAAAATCATATTTTTCTACAAAAGTAAAAAGATATTTTGGTCTAACCATATAATCTACAACTTCATTAAGATCACATGAGGGATCATAACTAAAACATGCCAATTTTTCTTTAGAATCATTATTTAATTGCATTTGAGTTTTGTTGTCTACTTGATTTTCATGTTTTTCAATACATGTTTTATAGTGTCTACTTAAATGACTGGTTCCATCATTTGAAGAACCAACAAATAATTTCCCACATATATATTATTTTTCTTTTGTAATTTGAGCTCCATCAATAATAGTATTTACTCTCTCAAAAAATTCCGAACAATAGAAGTAGATTTCTAAACGATGATGACAATGGGGTTGTTTGAGAACCTATGGATTCAACTCCCATGCTCTCTTGTTCCTCATCTATGGTCATTGATATTCATGACTAGCCATGCTAATTTTAATAATTAAAATTTAAATAAAAATAATAAAGTAAACTAATAAATTATAAAAATGTAAGCAAATGTAAATTTAACAAGAGAGTGATTTTACTAATATTGAAGAAATACAGCTTGAGTGCTTGAGGCTTAAGAGCTTGAGAGATTAAGAAGTTTGAGATAAATATAGGAGAAAAGAGACTAGAGATCTTGTAAATTGGTGTGGTATTAAGAAAAATGGCTCACCTATTTATAAAATTTGATCATGGATAAATTTCTTAATTTGTAATTAACAAAAAAAGAGCCGTTTGCATGTCACTTGTCAGTAGTTATTGCATGTCTAGGAATTTAGGGAACAATGATCAAGGACCATTAATTGCTCCACTAGCCACTGCATGCTAAGGTACAAAGCTCAAACTTCAAAAGGACCATTAATTAGTCCACCTAGCAATGGTACAAAATCAGCTAGACCGGCAACGGTAAAAAATATTTAACTTCTCAATGGTAATAATTTTTTTTGGGTTGGGGGGGGGGGGGGGGGGGGGTGGTAATAATTTTGTTTTTGTGGGGTGTGGGGGAGTCCTAAGGTTTACTCTCTAAGCTCAAGCCTGGCCCAAACACTATTTGAGTTGGGCCAGCCCTCCTGACGACCAGGCTTGGGTGGGGCTAAAATCCGTTAAGCCAAGCAGGCTTAAACCAGTAACTAGGGGGGGGGGGGGGGGGGGGGGGGGGGGGGGGGTGGAGCGCTAAGGTTTACTCTCTAAGCCCAAGCCTGGCCCAAACAGTATTTGAGTTGGGCCAACCCTCCTAACGACCGGGCTTGGGTGGAGCTAAAATCTGTTAAGCCAAGCAGGCTTAAACCAGTAACAGGCCCACGGGCAAAATGATGACTCTTACCATTATGGAAGTTAGTGAATGGGAAGTCATGTGAATGAAGTGCAGATGTGATTGCTTTATAGAAGTTGTCTACCATAAAAGTTGTATGAGATGTTGGAATAGTGCCTTTTGGAAAATTGCCTTGGAAAGCTTGCTATGTTGACATTTTCATTTCTATGAATAGTATGGGGTGTAATAGGGTCATTATCATGTATAGTATTAGTGACGTATTTTTGATATGTGGATTTTGCAGTCATCGAGGTGACTATACTTATTTGGGGTATTGAGATTTTCGGTTGAGTTAAGTTTTGAGAAATTGTTTCTTGGGTGATTAAAGAAATGCTTTTTTTCTTTATTAATTGTTGATTTTGTCTCTTCTATAGTTTTGATTATGTAATCAGTTCTTTATTTAAATGAACCATGATTGTAGATTTCTTTTATTGGGACTGTTGGGAACCCATACAAGTAGCTAACACGTGACATTAAATGGGAAGAAGAAGGGGAAGAAACATACATAAAAGAAAAGCAGTGGGGTGCTGATTATTGACCATTAATTTTTTTGTCGACTTCCTGCGGGCTGGCGGTTCAAGGGGAACTCTATGTATTGTCCATATTCATAATCCAAACCTTTACTTAGGTCACTAAAGAGGATGACATTCTATGGTTGAGATTAAGTATATGACCCCATGGTATAACTAATTAGCAACAAATCATTTGAAATTGATTTACTATAAAGACATTGACTCATTTGAAAAGAAGAAAGTGCTATCAAAATTAGATATGATCCTGCGTTTTCAAAAATTTAAAAACTAAACATTTTTTTAAGAAGTTAAGAGTGCATCTTACATTCACAAAGTGGACGGTTGGATTTAGCACCCCAACCATTGCGTGTCTAAGTAGTTCATCGGATGGTTCAGTCCATGTAGGCTTTAGATAACGTGTACAAGAAGAAAAAAGTGGTAAAAAAAGTAAGAAAGATGAAAAAAGTAGGAAAAAAGTGGGAGAAAAGAAAAAAACAATATGGGAAAAGAAAATAGTGGGAGAAGAAAAAAGTGAGGGAAGAAAATGTGAGAAAACTTTCCTTTTATAAAAAAAAACTAAATGTTCCTATAGAAAAAAAAACTACATGTTAATACTTATAAATGTAGGTGAACATAGACTTGGCATTTTTCCAATCTTGGTAGGCATAACAAAGATTATAATTTACAACCTGTATGTAATAATAAAAAAGGCAAAATAGCAATTTATTCCCCTGTACTTAAACCCGCCTGCAAAGTACTCACTCCAACTCCAACTTCAAAAGTTTGCGCTAAACCTACCTAGACTTCAAATTGATGTGCAAATCTAAATAGACGTGATGGAAAAGGCATAATTACAGTATTAGCCTCACACATTTAGTAACCCACCTACCTCTATCAGTGAATACCTTCCTTATTCACTTGATAAAGGGATTTTCCCTTTATACGATCTCTAACTCTTTTTCTCTATCTCTCTTCATCTCCATCAAGAATCTCGTCTAATCGTTGCCACAAAGAGGATTGTTGCTTGTAGAGGTATAATCTCATATCGTTGCCAAAAGAGGATCGTTGCTTGCAGAGGTATAATCTCATACCGTTAATCTTGGCATGCATGTGCAACATGTATAGATTGATGCGTAGGTTTAGAAATTGCAGAGGTTTCTATGATTTGGGGCTTTTAGACATCCTTGTTAGAATGGTATAGATTGAAAATGCAACAGCTAGATCTCATCAAGTCCTAAAGGGGGGGTGAATAGGACTATTAAAAATTTCTTTCCAGATATGAGATTTTATTAGTGTACAATCTAAAGGGTTAATTAAAATTAAGAGTCCACAAGCAAGATCAAGAAAGATGCTCAAAGTTGTGTGTGCTAATAGTGTATAGAAATGCTACTAGAATAAGAAAGATATAGCTTAAAAAGATGATCAACACAAATAAATAAGGCTATAAGGCATCCACCACACACAACAAGAAATAAACACAGAAATTTATAGTGGTTCGGTCCCAGACCTGCATCCACTCTCAAGAGCAATCTCTCTTGGTTACACTAAATATGAGGTACTTATATAACAAACACCTCTTGCAACAATTTTTGATCCAGTGGTTTGTCTTCCACCAACTGGATTTCTGATCAGGTGGTTGATCCTTGATCTAATCCACCAACTACAACAATTTTTGATGCGGTGGTTTATCTTTCACCATTTACAGCAGAGAAAATTAAAATAAAGTAGAACAGCCAAACAAGGAACTGTATACCTTAGTTTTGAGTGGTGCTCTTGAAGCTTGAAAAACTACCTCCAAGCTTTGATCTCTTGTGCTTGATCCTTGGTGATGAAGATCTTCAGATGAGTGTTCAACCAAGGGAAGAGGTTTTATAAAGGTTTGGAAGGCTAAGATTTTCTCAGATTGAATGAAGCCTTTCCTAAATCCACAACTACTCTTCTTAGGACAATAATGGCACTTTAAGAGTTGTAGAATAGGTGGTTGTGGGAGGTTTTAGTATGATTTTACTAATGGTGCAAAGGCTCAGCTATGTTGGGGTTTTTTTCTCAGTTTAATGTATGTTCTTGGAAGAAAAGAGAGGTCCTCTTTAAATACATAGAAGCTCCAACGGTTAGATCTACGGCTAAGAACAAAATGACCTATAGCTTAGCCGTATGCTCTGACAACATCCAACGACTAGTTTGACCCAGATTCAACATTATTCCTTCTTATGGTTAAGCTTACGGTTTAGCCGTAAATCCTTATACAGCTTAGCCGTGAGCACCTTACGGCTTAATCGTGGGTTAGCCGTAAGCAAAAATATCTCAAAACTGCTCTCTGGAAAGTGACCCGTAAACTTTATAGCTTAGCTGTGAATCATACTATGGCTTAGCCGTATCACTTTTACGGTGCGGCCGTAGTGTCAACTGTAGAACAAATGTTTCAAAATCATCTCTCTGGAGAGTGAGCCGTAGAATTTACGGCTTAGCCGTGATCCAAGCCGTAGTTCAAAAACAGGGTGTTTAGAAACCCTTTTCCCATTCTATTTCTATGGACATTAAGAGTCAATATTACCTTATCCCTTGGCACTCATAGAAGGTCTTCTCGATGATGGACTTGATTAATCTTGATCTTCCTTGAACTTGCTTGATCTTCATTGATAGACCTTGAGCTTCCTTGATCTAGCTTGATCTTGATCTTCATAGATGTAACTTGATCTTTCTAAAGCTAGACTAGACTTGGGTCACGTAATTGACAATACACTCTTACAATGACACTAACATAGATCATTCCATTCTACGTGCATGCATGTTGATTTTGATGATGGGTTTGTGTCATTCGCATGATTTTCTTCATATTCTATTAAAAAAATGTGGTGCGACCTTAGAATGCTTATGGGTTTCAGAAATTATGGACAGTTTATGTGTTTTGTTTGATATATTTGATGTGTATGGAAAAGGGTCTCCACTTGAGCAATTTTTTTATGTTGATCGAAATAAGTCCCCACTTTGAGTTTGGTTTCCCAAAAATCTTTTGTTTTTCTTTTCAAAATAGTGCCAGTCACACATGATGGGGAACACAGTTGTTTAGTGGCAGTCTTATCGTCACTTTATATGTTTGATTTTCTTGTTTAGAATTCTTAAACAGTTAACTATGCTGTTAGGAGTTATTTAGTAATAATTGCTTAATATTTTTCCTAAATTTGTCTTCCATTACTGTTAATTGCATGCATATATGTTTGATCATGTTACAATTGAGTTCCATCATGGTGGGTACTTTGCAAACTCACCAAATAGGGTATATATTGGTGGTGTCAGAGATGAGATCATTAACTTTGATAATGATAATGAATCCTTTTTTGAGCTTAGAGACTATGTTATAGAATTTGGGTATTCAGCAAATAATGCAATGTTTTATAAGGCGTCGGGGTTAAATTTTGAAGATGGTCTGAGGGAAGTTAATTCAGACAAAGATGTAGGGGTTTTCTTAGATTGTTGACTCTAATGTGCTGACTATATATGTTGAGAGGGGAAATGAACCATTAATGGTAGTTTCACCCAAGAGGAAGATATTATGGAAAACTTAAATACTAGGGGATGTTTGAAGCAATTACTTGCACTTGTAGGTGGAAGTGTTGGGAATGAGAATCATAATGAGAATATGGCTTATGATGGCCATCTACCTAATTAGGATTGGGATAATTTTAGTGTAGAACTTGATGAGGACTACCATCCTGATGTTGGATCATAATGTCGAGGTCAATGATGAAGAGAATCAAGAGGTTAATGATGACCAGCAGGTTAATGATGGATAGTGATCAAATTAGATTAGATCCTAATGGTCTAGCAAAGTTATATGAGGATATTGAGAAGCCTGATGATGATAACACTTTTAGAAAATCATGTGATAAGGAATCACAAGGTCAGGGTGTGGATGAAGGTCAGGGTATGGACCAGGGTGGAGGTAATAAATTCAATAAAGTTCTAGTTGATGAGAGTTGGTACACAGATGATGAGGATGAAGATGAGCTTCATAGCTTATATGGCTCATTTGATGATGATATAAGGACTCTATGGCCTGTGTTCAATGAGCTTATTGATATGGAGAATCCTTAGTTGAAGTTAGGTATATTGTTTTCTAGCCTTTAGATTTTTAGATAGGCTTTTGTTAAATGGACTGTGAGGTACATTTATCACATTAAGTATTTGAAAAATGAAAACAAAAAGATCACAGCTATCTGCAAATATGAATGTGTGTTCAAAATTCATGCATCCCCTTTACAGGGTAAAAGGACATTTCGAATTAAGAGTTTTAGGCCCAAACATAAATGTGGCATCAGGTTCAAAAGGCACTTGGTCACTTTTAGGTATGCCAATAGATACCAGTAGAGATTGGGTGATAATCCTAAATAGGGGATCCTTACAATACAAAAACAACTTAGAAGAGAACTTAAGGTGGACTTCTCCATCCAAAAGTTGTATAGAGCCAAAAGAAAAGCAACATACAACATTTCTGGAGATATGAAATTCAGTACACTATACTAAGAGACTATTATGTGACTGTTATGAAGCATTATCCTAGCATAAAGATATTTGTGGTGGCTGAGAGACCTAGCATGGATAGGATTTCCTTTTTTTAGAGATTGTAAATTTGTTATGAAATGTAACACCCCATCCCACATCACTTATGAATGAAATATGAGTCTGGCATATAACAAACCATGTAAGTTACTACTATTAATTTGGGTTTAAGCATTTTGGGCCACGTTATAGGCTCATCAATTTACTAGGCCAATGTACTACTTGGGTCGTTACAAAATGGTATCAAAGACTACTACCTCCTAGAAATGTGAAGCCCCCAATCCTACTGGGAATGCCCTTAAGGCAAGATCAGGACAGAGCCAGGGTGTTCGAGCCTATAAGTCAAGATAAAGGAATCCGCAAGGAACATGGGTATAGAATGCTTCGATCCTATATCACCTAGTGAAGTTAGATGGATCCACAATGAGACATATGGCCTTAAGGGGGGTGGACTATAACACCCCATCCCACATCGCTTATGAATGTAATATGAGTCTGATATATAATAGACTATGTAGGTTACTACTAGTAACTTTGGCTTAAGCATTTTGGGCCATGTGATTGGCTCATCGAGTTTTTATGCTAGTGGGCTACTTGGGTCGTTACATGCAGCACAAACAACAGGATTCTTAAGTGGATATAGACCCATAATAGGATTAAATGAATGTTTTATTAAGGCCATTTTATGGTGGACAATTGTTGGCTACAATAGAAAGAGATGAGAATAATAATATGTTTTCTATTGCCATTGCTGTGATAGAAGCTGAAAACAAGGATTCATGAATCTAGTTTTTGAAATCTTTGATTGATGAATTGATGATGAGAGTGAGATGAGATGGATTTTCATTTCTGATAGATAGAATGAGCTTGATAATGCCTTTGAGACAGTAGTTCATACAGCTAAAGTTAGGCATTGCATAAAGCATATGTATGACAACTTTAAAAAGCATTTTAGAGGGGAGAGTTTGAAACTAACATGAAGAGGATTAGAGAGCTTGATCAGGCTGCTTATAAGTGGCTGATGGATGTTAATCCTAATAAAGGGCAAAGAGTGATGCTTTGACAAAAAACTTGTGTGAGTCTTTCAACAATTACATACTGGAAGCAAGGGATAAACCAATAGTTGCTATGCTAGAGTAGATGAAGAGGAACCTGATGATTAGAACTTAGATCAAGTTGAGAGACATGACTCAGTAAAATGGTACAATATGTCTACGTATAATAAACAAGTTGGAAAGGAACAAGAATGAATCAGAAGATTGTTTTACAAACTGGTTAGGTAGAGGTGAGTTCGTGGTGGATTGTTTTGCCATGACACACATAGTCAACATTGAGAACGAAACTTATTTGTGTAGGATGAAGGATTTGAGTGGGATCCCCTATAAGCATGTATCTATCTTGCTCAAGAACAATCACAAGACTACATTTATCCATGCTATAGCAAAGATAATTATTTGAGGGCTTACAGCAGTATGATACACTATGTACCTGACATGCATGATTGGGTAAAAAGTAGAATGGAAGTAATTGCTCTACCTCTACACAAAAGACCTATAGGCAAGCCTAAGAAACTAAGGAGAAGGAATCAAGATAAAGTGTAAAATCCTACGAAAGTCTCTAAAAGAATTGGGTCATGACTTGTGCTAGATGCCTGCAAAAGAACCATAATGCCAAGTCTTGCAAGGGGCCAATACATCCCAAATTGAGGCTATTGAGGCTTTCATCACAGCCAAATCCATCAGTTGTAACCAGTTCAATCCCATCCACATTTTTCAGGACATCACCTAGGGTATGTTCAGGGTTTCAGGTGCATTTAAGCTTGACCAAATTTGTTGGGGTTGTTTTGATTATTAATTTTTTTTAATAGGGGAAGGGTAAAAAAGAACATACAAGCCTCCAAGCCAAGCTTGCATCATAGCAAATCTCTGCCACCAATTCAATTCCATCCAGCAGCATCAGGGCATCACCTAGAGGCACCACCGAACTAGTTATGCATTTCTAATTGTTATTTAGATATATTATATATAATACTAAACATATTACTCTTTGTTCAGGGGAGAGGCAAAGGAGCAGCATAGTCCAGGCATGCCTTGCAGCCAAGTTTTAGTGTTCCATATGCAATGCCATCCACTAACAGTATTGCAAAGCCAAAGCCTGCCTCATAGCCAAATTCCTCTGCAGTATCAACCAGTGGTAGAGGAGGGAAGGCACAACTAATGAGAGCCCCATTAAAAGGCAGAGGCAGAGTAGTGCATGTAAAGCAGAGGTTGTAGTTGAATGATAAAAGAGAGAGAGAGAGAGGAAGAGAAATGGCTGGAAAGGGCAAATATAATGATATTACTGGATATGTTTGAATGCTGAGGCTATAGTTAAGAATATGGATCTTTTATTGATAACATGTGAACACTTTTGAAGACTGCTTTAGGATATGCTATGTAAATGATATTTAGGAAATGTGTAAGGCCGGTATTTTAGCACTAGTGTTGACCACCTATGAATAATTGACAACTTATTTATGATGCAGTAATATGGTTATGACTTTTGTATGGTTGAATGTTGAATTCAAACTAGAATTCCAGCTTTTCTTTTTTTGATAAAAAATGTGTTTTATCAGGCTCATTATTCAAGCGATACATCATATAAGTTCTACTTCAAAAGACCAAATTTTTGTTAAGGAATGGACCACTTAATAGGAACATACCCAGGCTTGCTAGCTCATCTTCAGCTAATTTCATTCATGTTTATTCATTGACATCATCATCTTCTTGCCGCTTTCTTTTTTCTTTTTTTTTTTGTCCAATAAACATTATGCTGCACAAACTTTAATGTAAGAAGAATGTGTTTCTATTAAATCATCAATATTACAATTTTATCTCTAATTATTTGAAAATGTGCACTTTTAAGTTATAAGTGGGCCCTACAAAACTACATTCCAATGAAGAAGTGTTTTTTTAATTCTCCTTTTTTATATTTTTATCAATTGTTAATTTTTTGTATTGGGCCTATGAGCCCATCAGTGAGCCTTCTATTAAAATACTGATGGCTCCTAAATACTATACATTACTTGTGGTTCTCAAAGTGTGGCCCATATATATTGAAGAAGAAGGTGAACAATACATCAATGAGAAGAGTGATGAAGATATAGATGGTAATCAAAATGATATTCCTTCATAAAAAGAAAGTCTTTTTAAAGGAAAGCCATTATGGGATGAAGTGCAGATATTGGGGGATGTAAAAACAGGTAAATTTTGGTCGTGCCCACGTTGCAAGCGTGAATTCAAAAGTTCTAACACAAGAGTTCAGCAACACTTTTTTGGGCCAGGATCAAATAAAAAATCAGATATTATCCGATGCCTAACATTGCTAAAGCAACCTAAAAGCCCTCAATTATTACAAGAAATTATGGATCAGTTATGAAAGCCGAGAAATCGGGAGTTCATTCTCACTTAAAGCAATCAACACTTCTTCCACCGCAACAAGTTAAGCAAAGGAACCCAATTATGGAGTCATTTAAGCAAGTGGAAATGGGTTCTATTGACAGTGCAATCGTAAGATGGTTATGTGCTTGTAAAGTGCCCTTCAATATACTGTGGTCTCCGTTTTTTCATGAAATGATTTCAGCTGTAAATAAAACTCCTGATGAATATAAAACACCTTTATTTGAAAATGCCAGAACATCTTTATTAGATGAGGAGAAAAGAAAAGCAAAGAATGAAATTGCAACAATTAAAGATACATGGAATACGCTAGGTGTTTCTATTGTCTCTGATGGATGGACTAACGTAAAGAATTAGCCATTAATTAATGTACTTGCAGCAAATAAGGATGGAGCAATGTTTTTATATGCAATAGAATAGTCTGGAATTGAAAAGACTGGAATTTAGATAAAATCCTTATTGATAGATGCAATTGAAGAGGTAGGTCTATCTAATATCGTTCAAATAATCACAGATAATGCAGCCAATTGCAAACTGTTAGGTAAGATATTGAAAAGATTTATAACCATATATTTTGGTCTCCTTGTACCTGTCATACACTTAATTTCATATTTAAAGACTTGTCAAAGTCTTGAACGTGGTATGAAGATATTTATAAAATGTGTGAGACAATTGTGACACATATCATTAACCATACGCATGCATTAGCAATATTTAGAAGTCATTTTTTATTAGAAATTCTAAAAGTTACAAAGACTCGGTTTGCATCATATTTTATCATGATGAAATGGCTTTTAGATGTGAGACAGAAAAGAATGGGCAAAACATGGTGATGAAAAAAATGAAGGAGACTGATGATTATGATATTTTTTGGACAAATGTGCGGCAGATGGTGAAAATTACCATGCCCATCTTCAAAATGATTAAATCTTGTGATCAAGATGGACCATTGATGGGAGAAGTATATGAAGGAATGGATAATATGCTTGGTGAAATAAAAGATAGTCTCAATAATTATGATGATTTTAAGGAGATTTATGAGATGGTGAAAGATATAATAATAAACAGGTGGATCATTATGCATAGCTCATTGCATTTTCTTGGATTTTCACTTACACTTTGATTTTATGATTCATCTTATCTTACTAAATTAGTACCTGGTAGTGAGAAAAGAAAACCACCAAATCAAGATAAAAATGTCATAAAGGGAGTCATGGAAGCATTTGGAAGACAAGCAAAGGCATGTATTTTCCATCTGAATTTCTACAAATATTTCATTAATTATGTTTTTATTAAGTTCCTAACACATTCAATGAATTATTTTACAATTTTTTATTTTTACAGGATTCTGAAGCTGAGACTAAATTGAGGGCTCAATATGAGGTATTTCATTCTAAAGATCGTGTTTTTGGACTTCCTGCAGCAAAAGTGGATGCAGTTACTATATCACCAATAAAATGATGGTCAACATATGGAAGCGAGACGCCGGAGCTACCAGAGATAGATATAAAAATTCTTGCACAACCTGTGAGCTCATTGTCTACAAAGAGAAGTTGGAAGTATATATTCATTTATACATAATGAATAAACATGCAAATAAACTTGTCTTTACTCATTCAAAGCTTTGCCTTTTATCATGGATGAAGGAGGGATACCATGATGGACCATTTCGAAAATGGGACATTAATCCTGAGACCGATGTTATTGATGATTTTAATGCGCATTTAGAAGACCTAAGGTGGAAAACACTAGATGATAACAATGAGCGTCAACTTCAAAGTCATAATGAGAGTGGTGTGGAATCCCGACCAAGTAACACATCTAACATCGCAGTCGCACAATCCTCTTTACATTCACGTCCACCTATCAGACAAAGAAGTATTTCATCATACAGACGTAATTTGCAATCTTCTTATAACAAAGGGGAAAAGCATTGGGAATGAAGAATTTTGTTTTAAAATTGATGAATTTGTTTATCTTACTTTCTTATTCTATTTTGTTGCTTGACATTAATTTTATATCTTTTTTTATTTGGAGTTTAGGATTTATTTATTTTAAATGGATGGTTAGATGATTGAAGTTTATTGATTCATACTTGAACTAAAAGAAAGATGAATTTTTTTAAACATTTATTTGCTCGTAGTTTTTGTGAAATGTCATTATTTATATGCTTATTAAAGCATCCAATTTCTAAAAAATATTTATGTATATAATGAATGGAATTACAAATAGTATCGAACTACATCGAATTATATATTTGAATTAGTCTAGCGAATTTATCAAACTCGAACTACGAATCAAGCAAACTGGAAATCAAATTAGCTAAACCTACCCCGTCAAATTTTTGAATTTAAGTAGCTTGCGAATTGCGAATTACGAATTTGAATTCAAATTGGTTGAACTATGAATCAGGTAACTATGAATGGAGATGGGTGCTGCAATGGTGGTGACATGAACAGGGACAAGAGGAATAAGATGGAACAAGAAGATGGGCTCTAGCTGGAACAACCACGATCAGAGAAAGAGAGAGAAAACGAGGAGAAGAAGAAAACGACGGGGAAGAATGGGTGTGCATAGGAAGAAGCCATGGGGAAGATTCAGATGGCTCTCATGATCAAAAGTCGCATCAGGGCATGGATGTTATTGGATCTTTAGCAGAGAAAAACGAGGACAAGGGAGATTATGCAGAAAGAGAGAGTATGGTAGGGAGAAGAAGAAGAATATGGGGAGGGAAATGATGAGGAAGAAGTTAGGGGAAAGAAGAAGAAGCAACAGAGAAGAAAAAAAGAAGAACAAGAAGAAGAGAGAATAAGAAAAGGAAGACAGGGCTTAGCCGGTTTGGGTTTGCAGAGAAGGTAGTGGCTAGGTTAATTGACTCAGTGGCAACAGAGAGAAGAAAGAAGAAAAAAGGAGAAAGGAGATGATCAGAAGGGTGGGTTGCACGTGGTTCAGTTGGTCTAGTTGCGGTTTAGTGATGTCTTGGCAAGAGAAGAATAAGACAATATAGAGGAGAAGGAGATGATGGATATAGAACAGAAGATGGAGAGGGTGAAGTAAAGGAGAAGAAATAGGGAGAGAGAAGAAAACAACAGAGAAGGAGTGAATGAAAGGGTGGATTGCGTGGGGCTATACATTAACACTAGTGCTTGTTGAAGGCAGTATGGTCATAATGGTGATCATGATAGTGTGAGCTCTGGCTGGCAACGAAGAAGTAGGGAAGAGTAGGTGATGGGATGAGCAAGTTGATCTCTGGACATGGAGATGAGGTCCAACTAATGAAGAAGGTGGGGCTTGGGTCTCCCTATGTTTGGTCCCATGGATGGGGGTATAGTTTTGGTGTTGGTTGGGTGGAATGAGGGTGATAGAGATGGCTTTCTTTGCTTATTGCCTGTGAGATGGGGTTAGGTGATGGTGATGGTGATGATGATAGATTTGCAAAGCTTCAAGGGCATTTTGGGATTTTTAAAAAACTTAAAGGAAAAAAGTACCTGAAAATACAAAATCTGGCCATTTGTCCCCAATTGAAAGAAAAGTGAAAATTTTATGTCCTTATTTGAAATGTAAGTTTTTTATTGTCCTTATTTGAAATGTACTAACAAGTTGAGCCCTATTTTGAAATTTTTCCTATTTATAACAATGCTAGTAAGCATAAAAGTTATTTTAATGTATATATAAACATATGTGTTTTCGTGTTGTTTCTAAGTTTGTGCTAAGCACTGAGATCGAGTTGTGTCGATATTATATTCTGTAGAACTAGTTTGACAATATTATATTAAAAATACTCTACCAAGAATATGTTATACAAAACTTATTTGGCAATAGTATAAAAAATTTTCCCCAATGAACAAAAGCAAGAGAATTAAATGATATAAAATATGGGACCTACCTTTTAATGTTTGAGACACTCTATTATTGTCATGCTAGGACCCACCTGTAAAAGTTTCAACATTGTACCCAACTTTAAAAATTAGAACATGGGCTCGTATTCAAAAGATTTATAAGGTGGCCTTATCTTTATAAGAATTATAACGTAAAGGTACCTTTTTTTTAATATAAATATGGAAATCATCTTGATAAATTACAACATGGTACACACCTTTAGAAATTAAAATATTGGCCCATATTCCAAGAATTTATAATGTTAGTCCACCTTTTGTGATGTGATCCTGACTACGTGTCCCACATTTAGGAATTATAAAGTGGAGCTATATTTTTTGTGATATTGTACATAGGCCCCACATTTAAAATTTACAATGTGGTACCCACTTTAGCAATTATAACAAATTATAATGTAGGGCCATCTTGTTTATTGATTTTAAACACAAGACCCACTAAAAAAATTATTTGGTGCCTACTTTTAGAAATTGAACATGAAGCCGCATTCATAGGATTCACAATGTAGGCCCACATTCATATAAATTACAATATGGCTCCACCTTTTATGATATGACCATATCACAGATATTTTAAAATTAGAAAATGAGGCCTACACTCAAAGAAATTATAAGGTGGTTCCACCATTATAAGAAATTAGGATTATAATATGGGCCCACCTTTTGTGATTGTTACTATTTGACCAATTTTAGAAATTAGATAGTAGAGTCATTTCCTTTGAGATAAGCCAAGAAATAAGTAGGAAACAATTGTGCTAACAAGCTGTTTTCTAAAAACAAATAAAGTTTTTTTGTTTTTAATTTTTTATGTAAGAGGATTAAGATATTGAGATTCCTTTCACTGAGACCAAAATTTAAAATAAGATTTGTACATTCCAAACACGTTTTCTGCAAATCATGGGACAAGTTTAGATTGAAACTTTATATGGGACAAGTTTTCGATGATCACGATGATAATGAACGTATCCACATATGAGGATTCTTCAAGGTGTGAGTTTAGACATCCTATATCCGCGGCTAATTATCATGGGTCTATGTCCGAGTTATATATAGCCAGAGGTCCACGTATGCCTTTCATTTGGGCATTCTACAACTGAACCCAAGCTCGGCCTGTATATTAAACTGGCCCAGTTTTTTTGTCAAAGCTCAGCCTTCCTACTAAAGTCTAAGGCTCAAGCCCAGCCCAAAGCCAGCTGGGCGCTTTTCATGTGTTAATCTCATGCAAATTGATTAATAAATTAAATTAATCATAACAACCCACCACAGAGTAAAAGTAGTTGGATCAAGTTAAAGAATATTTTATTGATAATATAATAAGTATTCTTACATAACTTAAAAATAAAAAAGCTGTAACCAATTATCAAACATGAAAGGAAGGGAGAAAAACCAAATTACTCATAAGATTACCCTAATCCTAACTGAAGGGTCTAAACTTTTCACACCTTTTTTTTGCTTCCGTGTCCATGAAAACAACCAAGATTTGATCTCGAATAACAGTGCTAATGATTGATAAACACTAGCTGCAACACACAAATATTGAACCCAGAAATTTGATGAAAGACAACTATACATTAAGAAATCAAAATCTTATTAACTGTAAACCAAAATGTATAAAATATATTAATATAAATTTAAATGTAATGTTGTGCAAACAGGCCATGCAACTGATTTATAGACTTTTGGTTGTCCTAAAAAAACAACATGAAAGAATATAAAGTATAAACGAAATGTATGGTTGATGACATGTCCAAATAAATTGAATATCCGTGAAACTTTTGTCTGTACCATGGTTTGTCATTTCACAAACCATCTGATCTAAAGTGACTAATGATACACAATGAAATGACTAAATCTCAACTTTGTTCTTTTGATCAGCTGGCTAAAAATTTCTGTTGAGACTATTTTTCAACAAAGAGGATTAATTCACATATAATTTATCCATACTAAATGCCTATTGAAAAGCCTATAGTTGTGACACTCATACCCACCCAAACATGAATTGCAAACCAAACTTTCAATGAGATTTAAAAGCTCTCATTTAGAAAGCTGAAATTGATAAAACTAAAACTCTAATGCAAACTCCATGCTGCTACTTTATTTTTTTTAATGATAATTAATTAATAAAAAAGATGTTAATTAATTTTTTTAACCTGCACATGAACCAATATATATGTGGTTAAGGTACACCCAAAATTAGTTTAACTCAGGTCAAATACTAATTTTATTCAATAACACAAAAGCAATGAAGCACAGGTACCGTACGGGTATTAATAGGGGTACGCTGATACACAAAAATCTTTAAAAAAAAAGGATATAGGTACAGCTGGGGTATGTCCATTAAAGAATTATATTTTTAAAAATTTTAATAATGCAATTTGCTAATAATTAAAATAGGTTAGAATTCTTAGATACAACAAGTCGACAATTACTTAAAACCATTACAAATTTAACCTAATGTAAAAAAAAGAGCAATAGCAATATTATTTTTTAAATTTCATAATCCAGCATTCCTTCCTCCTCCTCCTTCTTCTTCTTCCTCCTCCTTTTCATATTCTTTTTTTTATTGGAAACAAGGGGACTGAAAATGGGTTAGAGCTAAAGCCTTTTTCCTTTTAAGTTTGTCGAGAAGGGTTAAGGTTAAAGTTAAAAATTATACTTTTAGCTTTTTCAAACTCTTACAAAAGTTTTTGAAAAAAAAAAACCCTCTTACAAAAGTACTAGAAACATACCCATCTCATATCCATAAACGCACCCATCTCGTACCTACAAAGTCAAAACATATGGGGTACGTTTGACCATATCCGATACGTTTTTTGCCGTACCCATACCTGGTACGTGTACGAATAAGTACCTGATACGGATACGTGTACATTTTAGAAGTACCCATGCTTCATAGTACAAAAGGCACACACCCAATTGAACTGCTAGAAGTATTAAAGTGTGCATCTGCAGAGTCTCTTACATGTTTTTTTTTTTTTCCTCCAAATTTAAAGCATGCATTTAGTGTGCATCCATCATCTTTGCACTATGGCCTTTTCAAGTCGGATTATTTTTGTTCATATCTGCCTTAATAAAAAAAACTAGTATTGAGCTAACAATTTGGAGCCAAGTATCTTCCTTACTGTGACCGGTTGATCCTGCTCGGAGAATATAGAAATAGTTATTTTGTCCAATTTTGAATTTACTTGCGCCACACCAATGGAATTTTAGGGATGGATGAGAGAATTAATTCGCTGAGAATACCATCAAGGGATCCCCATATATTTATGAGAATGAATGACTTAAAAACCTAAAAGGGGCATCATCCATCACATATTGCTTACCACTGATTACAGCAATTGTAACCATAATGCCGACATCGACATCCTGATCGTATAAGATTCGTCATTTTGAGAGGACCATATCTAAAACTAGATCAGGATCCTCCCAGGCTATGGCATCCCTATGAAGCATATTATGGCCCACTTATTAAAAGTTTAAACCATTAAAAATAATTGACCTTCAAAGATATCTCTAAATTTTACGCTAATTAAAGTGATTACTGAATTTGCATTAGATTGCACTAATTACATTTAAAAAAAAAGTGCTCATGAAAGTTATGGAGGTACGACCTCCTATTGGACTAGAAATTTAGGGGATTACCATATAGTGGGAGCTTGTTTTAAGGGCTTGGATTTTCAAAAGATGGGCACCACCGTAGAACTCAACTCCTTAGTCTCAGGATGGGCAAGACAATTGTGGAACAAGATGTATTTGTTGCTACCTCCACCATCATCTTTGAAGCTGCAAAATTCTGTCCCAGCCTTTTCATATCTCTAGACGGGATCAAGCTCAGGAAATCATTGGCACGCCCAGCCCACTGGCCATGAGTGAAAGATTCAAGACTAGGTGGACTACAAATATCATTCATTACATTTATACTACGTTGTCCACTTACAGTGTTGGTTGGGGCTGCCGGCACCTTCTATCCTTTTGTTAGTTGGGGTCATTTCTACTGCTGCATTTCATGGCTGTTCTTTGTTTTAGCCTTCTCGGCTCCATTTTTGGCTTTCAGCCAGCCCGTAAAAATAATTGTGGAAAAAGAAAGTACTCAAACCACTTGAGATAAGGCACAATATGAAAAAAGACTTATCTATTTTGTTATGATGTTAACTCAGGCTGGGCTCAGGCTTAATGTGCTTCAGGCAGTCCAGGGATGGGACTGCCAATTCTGGCCCAATCTGGGCTTGGGCTTGGCTGGAGCAAGAGTCCAGAAGTCTGACTGGGTCGATATTCCTGAACTTGGCCCATGAACACCGTTAGCGATTATTATACCATTGTACTCCTGCCAAATTTCACTCCAGTACCACTTAAAAAAGAAACACTCCAACTAGAGGTGATCGGCAGTCCAATCAATCCATTTATAATTAGATGTCTTTTTGATAATCTGAGTTGATAGGCATTATCTGTGATTAATTTGAAAGTGGGCCCTATTCCGTAGGACTAATTCAGTTTTAACAGCCTCAATGTGAGCTGTTTGAATTTTAAATATGGGCCATGGTTCATCATATACGTCAAAAAGGATAAATCATTTGTCCCAATAATAAAGCCTTAACTTTAACAAAATAAAGGAAGAAGGCACCATAAAATACTTTAAAATGGTTGGATGTCCTTAGTTGAAAACTTATTAGAAAACTTAGGGATTAATTTAAAAAGTTTTGAAATTTATGTATTAAATAAGTCAAAAACTTAAGGTCTTATTTGAAATCTTCTCCTTATTTCAAGTAATTTTAAAATCATTTTAAAAGAAACATGACTCTTTCAAGGCTTTGTGTTGACTCTATCCAGGTTAATTTTTCTTTTTTTGCATTGGGTGAGTCAAGTGCGAGTCATTAATTGTGTCAGCCCACTATAGGTCCAGTGGCTTATGGTGACTTACGGTCTAGGGGTCAACTAATTTTCAAGAGTTGGCTGGTGATAGTTTCGGGCAATGATTTTGTGGTGTGGACTTGTTTTTCTGTTGCTTTTGTTGAATGTTGTCTTTATTCGCAATAATAATAATAATAATAATAATAATACAAGATCAATGCCTGCATGTAGAGGGAACATTTTGCGGCATTATTTTATACATAAAACTATTGGCCTTCACCATTATATATGACCAAATTATATAAAGGAGATCCATTCAAGAATTCACACTTTCAAAAGGCAGCTAAGTGCATGCAACCATTAACCACCAACTATCAAGTGACGCCAGGAATGACTTCGTTCAACAAAAAGATCACCTAGGGCATGTTTTGCAAAAGAGTAAGGTAAAGTGGATTGAATTTAAATTTTAAATATTCAAAATTTTCTCCTTCTTTTTTTTAAAAAATTCAAATTTTTCTCATCTTTTTTATAAAAAATAAAAAAATCATCACTAAACTACAAAAAAAATCTCTACTTTTTATATAAAAAGAAAACAAGATTCTACATCAAACAAATAAAAATAAAAAATCATCATAATCCAATTATATATTAATCTTTATTGATTTTGGGTAACTAAAAAAAATTTAACTAGCAGTAGTTGGGATTCTCCACTTTCCAAAAGAAAACCACCGTTCTAGTAAACTGTTCAAGTCCACCTTATAATACAAGAACACGACTAATACTCTACTTTGTCCACCACCCGTGACCTCGCCTCATCCTCCATCTGAATCCATGTTTCTATTTTAGAAGCATCCAAAAAGCTCATTCTGGACTTTATATTAAGGATCTCATGTTGAAAGCTTTATTTTTCCGTGATCAATGCATTTCTAAATACAAAATGGAAACAGAAACGCCGGGCTACTTGATATAGGAGTGCACTACAATGAGCTTTGAAAGCTTTAGAAAGAGGACTTGAAATGAAGAAGACGGGGGATGAGGAGAGCTCATGTGACGGAGGCATGGGAGAGGGGTCGTGAGCTGGGGATGTGATTTGCCGGGGCTGCCCATAGCCTCTTCCTTCCGCCAAAATGAAATACTTCAATGCCGCTATGTCGGTGATAAATAGAGTGTTGAAGCATGGGTACTTGGTGCGAGTCTGCATACCGTCCTCGTTGAGTCCCTTTTTTTTTTTCTTTTGTTAAAAGACATAAAAACCTCTTACCCCACCACCTCACAAGCATTATAGAGCCGCTGGTAAAACTCTGGATACAAGACACCATCTCACAAATATTGTTGAGTCTGCATGGTCAATCTTTGTTAGGTTTCGTGTGCATTTTGGAGTTTTTTCAGTTGTGTGAACCTACAGCTAATAGTCTGTTGCAAGAGAGAGTGATACACATGCATTTATAAGGGGAGGGATTGAAAATTGCGGACATGATCAGAACCGTTCCAGGATTGGATCCATACACCCTGAATTGGACTGGATAATTCAATGTCCCCATTTACTTTTGATAAGGCAACACATATGTAATCCGGGTCATCACAGCAAGCCTACTAACTCCTTAGTTTAAGGGATATTGATCCTCAATAAACTGTATTCACATTTGGTAAATTGTCTGTGACAGCTCATTCAAAAAATTAAATCAAATATAATTATCAATTTTAATGTACATGATATTCTCAAGGCAAAAAGGCTTGAGGAATCTTTCAACAAATTCTTGTGTAATTCCATCTTTTCAACATTTTCCTAATCCAGTTGGTAGATTGAAATGGTTTGATAGAACCAAGTTGTTGATGTTGAATTTGCAAACTAAATTTAAACACAGCCCATCTTACCTAATTTCATCAGCGGCAGCAACGCTGCACTAAAGTCTCCCCCTATCATGAGAATACTCATTGAATAGTAACTACATCCTGACTACATTTGTAACCCAAATATGGAACACTTTGAGAACAGCTCCTTGCCATGGTAAGGAGTGTGTGTTTTCATTAGGAGGTATTGGGTTCAAATTTAGCCTCATTCATGCAAGTTGCATTATATCCTTACATGTGCAAGCTCTTGTCACCTTGTATATGTGAGTTGTGTGGCACCTCACC
Source organism: Sextonia rubra (assembly GCA_037013555.1). Lineage (NCBI taxonomy): Eukaryota > Viridiplantae > Streptophyta > Magnoliopsida > Laurales > Lauraceae > Sextonia > Sextonia rubra. The sequence goes on along the minus strand of JASUAD010000007.1, from coordinate 5,638,727 downwards.
TATGTGAGTTTCTAGGTCTAACCCCTCACCTGGGTTTTAAAAAAAAAAAAAAAAGTAGTGTACCTTACCTTGAGGTGTTATAACTTTTCATTTCTTAGTTCGTCAAATATTCTCTTACACTGTATAAGTTGAATATGTAATTTAGCTTGGGGCCTACTTGGATGCATTTTTGTCATTTTGATAAGTTGGGTGAATAATAATCATGCAAAAATAAATAAATTAATCAGATCAATCTGATTATGCTAGCCCTTGATGTGACAACGTTAAAAACTTGTGTTCAGTGTATTATTTCAAATATATTAGAGGCCTAAGAGGAGAAATTTATTAATATAATCTATGTATAACTAAAGTCTAATGAGCCTGCCTCGCAAACACCTGTGCCCATGTACCCATGACCAATATGAATCCTCAATTACAAAACATGGTCCATTTGCAACCCCAAATCGGATCCAAGTCCCGATCTTAAATCCGAACCCGTTTCAGTCCCTAAAACCCTAGCAGCCATGGTCCGGTGCCAAAACTTTCCCTAACAAACTCTAGGGTTTTAATGTTACAAACCAAACACCCTAACCCTGAAACAAAGACGAAGAGGAGAAAATGGTAAACCCTAGCAAAAAGGAGGAATAAGAGGAACAAGAAGCAGAACAAGAAATCAGAGCTCTCCATCACTTGAAATCAGCTGATCCTCCACTCTATCTCTCTCCTTCTCTTGATCTTGCTCAATCCACTCGATCCCATCTTAATACTCTAAGGGGGTGATATATAGACGAACACTGCACAACTAAACTTGTGTAAATAAGAGATATTTGGTTGATGTCTTAATATAAATTGTGTAGAAGTATATTGATGATCTATTGTGGGTTGAGGACTAATTAACGTTGATGCATACAACACATCATGTCCCCAAGCACTAACTAGTAATTTGGATTGCATTAGTATAATTTTAGAAATGAGTTGAATACGTTTAATCATGGATTCAACTAAGCGATTCTGGATGTGGACATGGGGGACAGAATGTTCAACTACAATTCCTAGAGATGAAAAGAGTCATCAAAATCCTATCATGTGAATTTACCTGCATTACAAAATCTTATAGAATTAATAGGATAATCAATGAAGTGGACCCTAAGTTTAATGATTTAAGTCAATAGATGGATAGAATCTATGTTATTAGATGAAAATAAGCGCCACTCAAAACCATAAAATACCTAAAAGGTCCACTAAGAGGATTTATGGGTCCACAAATATCACCTTCTATCCTCTGTAGAAAGGATGGGGATTCTGATGCAATCTTGGCAATAGAAGGTCGGGTGATTAGTTTTCCTTGTGAAATGGGATACATAGGTACCCATTAGATATGGTCAATTTGTGGTTTTCTGAGGAATGCCCAAAAGAATTATCAACAATTTTCTTTAAATGGTTGTCCCAGAGTGACCTAGCCTATCATGCCAAAGCCATAAAGTCTTAAGACTACTAAGCTTTGGGCTTAGTGATATCATTTTGCTCATAATTGAATGTGATTCGATGATAGATATTGTAGTATAATATAACCATGAGGAGAAAGTACTTAATGTTTTTAATATTTGCTCCTGACTACTTATACTAGTAACAATAAATAACATTTTCTTGTTACCATGACTTGCAGTCTCAATGTGGTATCCATTTATTCTGATGTTTTAAAACTAAGCAAGTTTCTTCGGGAACTGCTTAAAAACAATGCATCCTTAATGAATAAATGTGTACGATTAGGTAATGTCATATGGGCTCTTCCGAAGCCTTTAATAATTTGCACAGGTCCAGCTATGATGGATACCTTGCGTGAATTGACTACCAATTCTGAAAAAAACTTCTAGTTTTTTAAAAAAATGTGTATTGTGGCACTATCTATATGATAGTGAGTATCCCCATTTCCATGATCTATACTTTAAACAACAATTATAAAGAAATGTAACTAAGCAATCACATGATGAAATTTAAATATCCATGAAATTTCCATCAAACTAATAAACAAAAATAATCAAATCATTCATTATTAAAGAAAAGCATCCATGAAAAATAAATATCTTAAAACATCCTTCTAAAGTTAGCTAAATAGAAATCTTGCAGAAAAAAAATTCCTAACTCAACATGGAACGCCTTATTGTTCAAAGGTTAGCCATTCTTGTATTCAAAGAAGTCTTGAGTCTCCAAGTTTGTAATATCCAACTGAGTATTATAATTTTGTAGGACTGTATCTCAACTTAGTCTTCTAGATTATTTGACTTTGCAGAATGAATAGAGATTTTATATGCTTTAAATTGTTCCACCACTTCCTTTGGTGCATGACAATTGCGTGACCAAAGCTGACTCTTTCCACAACTGTGGCAAGGGTCATCACAATGGTGGGTGGATTTATTCAGTGGATTCTGATTTTGATTGTGCTTTTTTTGAGGATCAAACTACTTTTGGTGATTTTTTTTTTGGGGTGGGGTGGGCCCCAAAAACCTCTTCATCTGAAGGAGTTATTTCCTCCACCTCTATTGAAGGGATGGTGTCTCCCACACCCTCTTACTCTGACTCTGTTTGAACTGACATTAACATTAGCTTTAAGCATTACTGTAGATCCAATTGGTGTGGAATTGTGATTTTTTCTCAAAGACTTTACTATTTTGTTCAGCAATAAGAAAACAAGAAATAAGTTATAAGTATCTAGAGAAACGCCATTCATGATACTGTTGCTATAGGATTATATTCAATGTGTGAAAGTTGGACAACATTTTCTCTAAAATCTGCTCTTCCATAATTTTTTCCCCACACAATCTTAATCGGGAAAGAATGTCGAAAAGAAGATAGTTGTACTTAGATACAGTTTTGTAATCCTAAAATCTCATGGTTAACCATTCGTTCTGAGCAATTGGTAATATGATCATCTTCTGGTAATTATATCTATGAATTTTCATGTTCATATTGTGAATATGAGAACTTTTGGTTTTAGATTTGAATAACCCATGGTTCTTCTTGTCCGGATTAGAAAAAACTTCTGGTTCTTATGTTAATATACAAAACTTCAGGTCCAAGTTAATATTGAACTTCTAGTTCTATTTATGATGCATTGATCCTATCTTGATCTTCCATTAATAAGAGACATAAGCCATTTATCTCCAAATAATATTCCAATTATATGTAGATTTAGAAAGAAATAAATATAAAAGCATATGAATAATTATTAAACTAAGAAAGATTATAAAGAATGAACCTCCTTTCGGTTCCAACATGTAGATCTACTCGCGAGCTTTTTATAAGTTCAAACGGATCGTCGATCGGACTCCGAGCTACCAAGATACCATAATATGAAGATTGATGGCTGAAAAAAAAAATCTGCTTGCATTAGCGCCCTGTGGTGTAATGCATCGAGTCTTGGGCTAGCAGCTGCTGTCGTGCGCTGGCGGTGGCTAGCATGATTTTTTTTTTTTCTCAGCTAGAAAAAGGAGGAGGAAGGACAACCTTCATGCTGATTAGGTGTTAAGAAATAAGAGAACCAAAGAGAGAGGAATGTAAGATATCTTATTCTTATTGAGAGATGTATACATAATAAGAGAGAAGTAGAGTCTTATTTATAGAATAAGATTGCTTCCTCCTCAAGCAACTTAATATAGTAGAACTCTAACCCTAAATGCTCTTCTTATTTAATGTGGCTCCCAATGTGGGCATCCTCCTATGATATACATCTTATAACATATTTATTATTGATTTTCCACAAATGTCATTCTAAATCCAAACTCTGGATTACCGGATCAAGTTCCGTTGGCCCCTTCTATTTTCATCTTTAGTTCAAGTTAAGCATTTCCAACCCAATTAATAAATAGGTCTATATAGGGTTCAGCACATTGGCATTTGACAAGCAAACCTGACTAATTGGAATCAATCATAACAACCTGTCCCAAACCTTACATGGCAATTCAAATTGGGTGTTAACCTTTGTTTGGACTCAGGTAGACATTTTTAGAACTTGATTAATGAATATAACCAAGTTCAACTAGACTCGACTAGTTGTTATCCTAGAAGGCGGGTAGAAGGATGAATAAATCTAATGATCATGGATTGTCGTGGCCGAAATATCACTATAATCAAATAATTTTAGCTCTTAATTTTAAGGACTTAAAGTTAAATATATACATATCTTTTCGAACCTTTTTTTTTATTAATTTTACTGGTGAGTGATGTGAACCTGATGAGAACTAAATTGGCTGACTGGCAAAGGAATTTACAGTTCTTTAACAGGGGAAATGAGCAATTTACAATGAATAGTAGATAGGTGTTTGTATGTAGTCGTGCAATTTAATGGGTGCATCTGTGTTTGGAGTTTTAGATTTATCATTGGTGGACCGTGGACCCCCCATAGAGAAAAAGGGATTAAGCGTAGTGTCAGACTTTGGATTTTATTTGAGGGGTGTGGATCTTAGTAGATAATTTGGTTTGGAAGGCAAATTGAAAATTTTTATGTGGATTTTGAAGGTAGGCCCATAATTTTATCAGATTTTTAGTAGTAAATTTAGAAGTTTTTATATAAATTTGAAAGCGTATGATAGCATTACGGGTGTGGCGGCCACACCCGCGTGATTCTACTTAGGTCCACCCATGCAAGCGCGTGTAAAGCGAAATGGGCCTTTCGGAAAATGTTCTGAAGGTGAAGGAAGGGCTACATATGAAATAGACCTTACCACTTGTACAACCTCTTGAACCTGTCCTCTGTTGCCAGAACTCACAAGAACTTTGTGAGGCTCTACAGTGAGGCCCACGAGGGTAACTCAGAGGATCTCAATTCCAAAACATTGTCTCAATTGACCCTATGGGACAGTAATAAGTTCCACGTTAAGAAGATATTATTGTGGGTCGTTTCAACGCCAAAACATATAAAAATAATAATAATAATATCACTATATGTGGAATTCAAGGGTTGTTTAGTCATAACTAATATTGATTTCAGACATTAGTAATCATGGTTTTTACTTAAAGTGGTTGATCATTTACTCATTGATATAAAGAGGTTATTCAAAACTCTCATTTTTTTTTGCCTTCTAATAGAAATCTGTTTAGTTTTTAACTTCTTGGAAATTCATGCGCGAGTCCGCAATTAGAAGTGTTTAATGCAGTTGATGAAGCTTAAATGTAGGTGTCAATGTGCATGCGGGAATAAAAAAACACTAGTAAGGCTCCAGGGAACAAATGAGATTAAGGACTTTCTAGTTGCTTGGGTACCCCATTTCTCACTCAACTACACACTGGTTACTTTTCCACTTGAGAAGACATTCTTTCTACATGAGTCAACTTTTCTCCCATGGTTAGATTTTTTTGTTGGATTTCAGCCCTCTTAGCTAAGTAAATAATAATAATTAAAACAAAATAAAAGAATTAATGAGTCATGCTTTGCATCAATACACTCGTGATTGAATGATGTTGGCACCTTCAAATCACTGACACGCCCTTCCTGAATGCCCATATCATAGTATCACTACTAAACAAGTAGCCCAATGTAGAGAGAGAGTGAGAGAGTGAGAGAGATGCTATTCTTCGGCGTGGGCTTGGGCATGAGTTTTGAAGCTGGACTTGGGCAGGAGTTTTGAAGCCAAGCTTGGGCATGAATTTGAAGCCAAAATGTAATTTTGGGCAAGCTTCAGCCTGAAGAAGAGAGACGAATGATTCTAATTCAACCTATGAGGACTACAGTTTTACGATTATAGGTAGGGCTGACAAAGAGCTAGGTTTAGGTCTTAAATTTCCATGTCATGGTATAACTCCTAAACCAGAAGCCCAATGTAGAAAAAAGAGTAGCCCCATGTAGAGAGAGAGAGAGAGAGAGAGAGAGAGAGGGATGCTATTATTGGGCTTGGGCTTGGGCATGAGTTTTGAAGCCAAAATGTAATTTTGAGTAGGCTTCAGCCCCAGAAGAGATAGGAATGATTCAGATTCAGCCTATGAGGGCAACAGTTTCGCAATTATAGGTAGGGTTGACAAAGAGCTAGGTTTAGGGTTGTCATTACCGTGTGCTCATTATATAAAAGAGGGGGATCTGCATTCTAGTGGTTCACATTTTTAGTAGTCAGGTACATGGTAGAGTTTCCATCCTCTCTCTTTGATTAATTTGTCAAGAAGGGAGACAAAAAAATAGTTTCAAAGGAGAAAAAGAGAGAAAAATGGAATTTTGAACAATCTTTATTTCAAGTCAGTCAACAACCCCCTTCTTCCGGCACAGCAGATAACAACAATGCCAAACAATCAAGCACGCAAACCTTGTGTGTGGTATATCTGACTAGCTATTCTTAATTGACTTTTATATTAAGCCTTAGTCAAAAGCTAAAAAGATTTTAGTTGTGAGACTCATATCATTAATCCATGTTATCTTGTTTTTTTATTTTAAATAACAAATTTAATCATTATACCATACAATACTAATATGTAAGTATTTATTAAAAAAACTATAAAAAGTAGTTAGCTGGAGTGGGGACCCAAGCCATGTAGATCATGGCCTTGCTTAGCATGAATTGAGCTAAGACAAGCTTATTTAAAATGAACACATCCTTTCTCTTTCAGCCTTCTTTAAACTATTCTCTAACAGAAAAATATAGTTTTTAATTGATGGATTGCACAAAGGATCTCCTCACAGGGTTTACTAGTATGAGAAACACTTACATTTCATTTATTTGTTTATATTGGTGACATGCAATCTGCATGAACCTTGTGATTACAACAATGAGCACCAGGGGTGGATTCAGGAATTTTTCCCTGGGGGGCCACTATCTAAAATTTTTTTTAGAACCACATATAAAAAATAAATATAATTTTCAAAACATATAGGAGGTTTTCTAAAATTTTTTAGGCGGCCATATGTAAAAAAAGTTAAAAATATTTAAATATATAAAGAGATTTTCCTAAATTTTAGGATTTTTGCACCACACCCCACCCCACGCCACCCACCCACGACCACCTTCAAAATATGCTATGGGCTCGTCGTAACCTGCCCATGTATTGTATACTATCATTGCCTAAAACGCTACCCATGTGTACAATTCTTTGCAAATTATGATGTTTGAAGGGGACATTAAAATCTTATGATCTTTGTAAGGGAAGAGGGCACTCACCTCCATGTTCTTTATAAAGGGAAAAGGGCACTTATCTCCATGATCTTTGTAGAGGGAAAACGGAAGGCGTGTCAGGGGATAATAGTGAATGGAATCCCCAAGGGGATTTTAATTTTGTGTCCAAATTATCACTGATTGGCTCAATCTAGCCATCAAAGACACTCTTAATTTTTTTTAATTTAAACTCTAAACACACATAAAAGAAAAAAAAGTAAAAATATTATTAAATGTATTGAAAAGGATATTACAAGATGTCGTGTATGGTAAAAATAAAGAATTTTATTTATAGATCTCATGATGTTGGTAGGGGTTGTAGCCTGTATCTTCACCACAAGTGCATCAAGTTGATTTCCGATGATTTAATCTTGATTTATGTCATAAATAATAAGTATTATGAAAAGTATTATTAGAAAAAATATTAATTTTTTAAAAATATCACCATATTTTCAAAATATTTGTGAAATAAAAATGATAAGCAACGCTTGTATTGTATAATATCATTGCTTAAAACACTACCCATGTGTATAATTCTTTGCAAATTATGATGTTTGATAGTGGAAATTAAAATCTTATATGCTTCCAGGAGTAAATGACCCAAGTCCCACATAACCTGCTCGTCATGTATATTTCTTTTAAAGAGTTCAATGTCCAGCAAATTTGTAAATTCTACAAAACCTATCCCCCAAATGAAATTCCCCAATTTGTTCTTGTCTGAAACATCTAGATATATTTAAGTGGGTTTGAATTTGAAATCTTCAAAAGATAATGTGACTTTTTAGGTGATTGTAAATCAAAATTCTATAAAAACAAAGTGTGAAAATTTAAATGACAAAGGAAAACCTATTACATCATTGAAATTCCCAGCATCACCAATTGTAATGACATAGCCTAAGATATGCGGACCATATTCTACACCGTGGTTAAAGGTCATCGTTTTCCACATGGGCCCGTTATTTGGGTCAAACCAGCCCAGCCCGACAGGTTTTAAACCAGCCCATACGTACCCAGTCGTTATGCGGGCTAGCCCAGCCTAAATAGTATGTAGTCTAAGCCTTGGCTTAGATATTAAAGGCCGGCCCGGCCCGGCCCAGCCATTACTGTTGAGAGGTTTAATATTTTTTACCATTGCACTTGTCGTTGAGCTGATTATGTGCCATTGCAAAGTGTTATAACTCAATTTATTTATTTAGTTTTGGTCTACAATGTTTTCAAATATTTGTAGTGATGCAAACTAAAAGCAGGCTAAATAAATTGTGTATTTAATTTTTCATTTTCTTTAAAAATAAAAAGTTAAAATAAAGTCATTAAATGAAAAAAAAATTCCAAAGCCCCACCCCTAAGAGAACAAAGCTTGCCGACAGGCTTGGGTAACACTTTCGGGGCCCGCCTGGCCTGATGGCGACCCATATCCGTGGTCATGTCAAAATCAGGCACCTCCATATATATTCACATAGTATTCGGATGCTCTGGGGCATTAGAGAAAACCTGGGTGAAACTCCATGGGTGGGATCCACTATTGAAATCCACGCCATCCAGTCAAATCAAATGGGGGGATTTAAGAAATCCAAATCACTTTAAGTTACTAACCCATGATTGAAATAATACCTGTCCCATGGTCAAACTGCCAAATTCCATCACAGATGCAACACAAGTCGTCGATATGGTGGGCCACAGACCCCATTGTGTCACCTCAGAAAGTGCTCAACAATCCCTTTTAGCTTATCTCTCTCTCTCAAAAAAAAAAAAAAAAAAAAATTTCTCTCTGTTTTAGACTGAAACGATGTGGGGTTATCTACTCAAAATCCAACCACCAGAATGTCACCTTCTCATTGCTTTGAAAATTGAAACCCTCTTGAATTTAATAAAAAAATGAGGAAAAAGAAAAATCAATCGGAGCCACCCGAGAATGTTTAGAAACCCTTTTAAATGTGGAGGAAAAAAGAGAAAAAAAGGAAAAAAAAGTAGAATTAAAAAAAAAATAAGCCATAATTTCCAGTGACGGCGACTTGATTGACATACCAGCGTCCGATTATTCGCCGACCTAAAGGCGACGCCTGACTATCTCTAGCCGATGGCCTCTATCCCATCATATTCATACTTTCTTTTAGAATTACATTGCTTCTTTTTGAGTTTGTGATGGTATCTAATGCCATCATACATCAAAATGAAAAATAAAAATGGCTTACACTGATAAAATGACCTTTTATTTGTTTCATCCATTGAAAATTCAGTAATCCAATGCATGTTAAAATGTTCTCCACATTCCAATTCGAACATGTATCAACTAAATGACCTCCAATCACTATCTACCTTTTGACACAAATCACTACTCTACCTTTTCATAATAAACCACTTATGAAACCACCCCAAGAAGTCCAAACCACTTTAAGTTACTAACCCATGATGGAAGAAAAAACTGTCCCGTGGTCAAACTGCCAAAATCAATCACAGCAGATGCAATACAAGCGGTCGATATGGTGGGCCACAAACCCCAAATGGGTAACCTCATAAAAGTGCTCAAGAACCCTAGCATCTTTCTATCAACAGCAAAAATTCTCTTTAAGAAAAGCAGCACCAACAATTCTCTCCGTTTCAGACCCAAACGATGTGGGGTTATACCCAAAATCCAACAACCAGAATCTCACCTTCTCATCATTTTGAAAATTGAAGACCTCTTGAATTTAAAAAAAAATGAGGAAAAAGAAAATCAATCCCAACCATCCGAGTCCGGTCTCTTCTCTGCCTTAAATGTTTTGAAACCCTTTCAAATGTGGAAAAAAAGAGAAAAAAGAATGGACAGAAAAAAAAGAAAAAAACCTTAACTTCTGGCGGTGACGACTTGGTTGATATACCGGTGTCCGATTGTTCGCCGACTAAAGGCCACGCCTGACGATCTCTATCTGATGGCAACTATTCCATCAAACAACCTTTTAGAATTGCATATGTGATGGCATCTAATTCCATCCTACTTCAAAAGAGAAAATTAAAAAAAAAAAGGCTTACACTGATAAAAAGAACTTTCATTTATTACATCCATTGAATATTCAGTACAGTTTAATGGAACATGAATCCAATCCATGTTAAAATGTTGTCCACATTCCCATTCAAACATGTATCAACTAAATGACCTTCAATCACTACTCTACCTTTTGACACAGACTGCTCATTCGATCCCAGGCTTTTGATATATATAGTTGTTCCTCTAACACTCTTTTCATGGGGAACTCGGCTCGCCCGTGCTGATATGGGGAGTGGCTGAAGTCGGCTCGCCGGAGTTGACATGGGGCGTGGCTGCACTCGGCTTGCCGGCGCTGATAGGGGGCGTCGCTGAACTCGGCTCTGCTGCGCTTATATGGGGCGTGGCTGGACTCTGCTCGCCGGCGCTGATAGGGGGCGTCGCTGAACTCGACTCTTCGGCACTGATATGGGCCGTGGCTTCTGAGACGTGATGGTTGGAGCTATGTGTGATGGGACATTGACCACCCCCTCTGGGGCTGTAAGTGCATTGGCTGTGTGCGGAAGGTGGAACAATAGCATTGACAGACTGAGAATATGAGCTCTCCGCTTTCCATGGCCTTATGGCTTCAACAGGTGTTGAAATCAAAATCATGATGATGAAGGAGTAGGCTATGGCTGGGGAGTTTTGCATCCTGTGAATTAGAGATGAGATCAATGGGCAGAGGAAGTTTGTGAGAGGAGAGGTGTATGCGCAATTGTTGGTTAACGTGAATGAGGCCGACAAGGCGCCTGCAAAGATGAAATTAAGAGTTAGAGCTTGGAAGATTGAGAGAGAATAAAAGAGAGGGATTGATGGGTTTTGTTTATGGACCTGAGATGAAGGTTTGGGAGAGCAGGGTAATCAAGAGACGAAGGAGTGAGAGTTGTCCCATTTTAGTTAATGAATGTGAGATTCTAATTTCTCCTACCTAACTCGGTCTTACTAAAATGAAATGAGGAATTACGAATTTGAGAAGAGAGGGCTGCAGCTGCAGGGGTATTTATAGTTAATAAGAGACACTTGATTAGCCGACCATGTTTTAAAAAAGTAGTTATCTTATCGTCTCTCCCCCATTGTCTCTTGAGTTTTACTCCGAGACAGAAAGAGTTGTATACTTAACAGACTCTTGGAAAGGACCATCGGTGACATTTGTAAACTGCCAGTCGACTTGAAAAGGGTCAGAATAAATATCAGGTTGGTTTTGAATTGTTTTTTTGGGATGATATACTTCGTAGGTTAAGGTTATGGGGCCAACCAATATAAATATATATATATATAAGTACTAGGTGCCTAACACCAACGTGCTTGGCACCTGAAAATTTTACATATATATATATGTGATTGGATTTTGTAATGCAGAAGACATGAGAAAATGGGTTAGTAGAAGAGGAGACGGCGGCCCGGTCATGTAAGGCGGCACTAGAGACTAGGGAGGGCTGGGGGTTGGGACATAGGACTGTTTGGGGCCAACCAATATATTATATATATATATATGGAGTAGTTTTCAGGTGTCAGCCTAACACCAATGTGCTTGGCACCTAAAAATTTCACATACAGATGTGATTGGATTTGGTAATATAGAAGACCTGAGAAAATGAGGCGGTGGCGCGGTCATGTAAGGCGGCACTGGAGACTAGGGAAGGCTGGGAGTTGGCACCCGGGACTGTTTGGGATTTTAAGCGTTATTAGACACGTGTGGTTTTGACCTACATATTTTTGTTTGGATTTTTTTTCCATATTGCCACCATTAATTATGGATGACACTAGCTTATGATAAAAATTGAGAAAATTAAACCAGACATACTCTGTACCTGTACTTTTTTCTCGCAAAAAATTTTCCTACAATAATGTAAAATTTTAATCAAATTCTGTGATATTTGTCTTGTTCTTTCTCTGTATTTGAAGGCAATTTTATGTGATATTGTAAAATAAAAGATTTTCGCTATTAGAAACAATACTAGTATAGGCAACGTTTGGGAGACTTTTCAGCGTTCCTCGGACACTGAGGTTATCAATGGTTAATGGTTGTTATACGGAAAAAACCCCTTTTTTTTTTTTACCTCTTCTTGGGTGTAGAGGTGTAGTCTAGGCAGGGACGGCGACTAGGTTGGCATACTAGCGGCTGATTGTTTGCCAACTAAAGGCGATGCCTAAATATCTCTGGCCGATGGCATCTATTCCATCATACTTCCCTTCAGAATTACATGCTTCATTTTTAGTATATCATGGTATCCAATAATTCCATCATACTCGAAAAGATAAAATTAAAATTAAAAAACAGGCTTACACTGATAAAATGACCTTTTATTTATTTCAACCATTGAATATTCAATAAAGCTTAACAGAACATGAATCCAATGGATGTTAGAACGTTCTTCACATTCCCATTCAAACACGTGATTTGCAGAGCCCCTGGTAAAACTATGAATACAAGACACCACCTCACAAATATCGTTGAGTCTGCATGGTCAGTCTTTGTCGGGTTTCGTGTGCGTTTGTTAGGTTTTTTCAGTCGTGTGAACTTGCAGCTGAAAGTATGTCGCAAGAGAGAGTGATACACAGTTATAAGGGAGGGATTGAGAATTGCGGACATGATCAGAACCGTTCAAGGATTGGGATCCATACACCCTGAATTGGACTGGATAATTCAATGTCCCCATTTACATTTGATAAGGCACCGCATATGTAATCCCGGTCATCACAGCAAGCCCACTAACTCTTTAATTTAAGGGATATTGATCCTCTGTAAATTGTATTAACACTTTGTAAATTGTCCGTGACAGCTCTTTCAAAAGATTAAATCAATTATAATTATCAATTTTAATGTACATGATATCCTCAAGGCAAAAAAAGCTTGAGGAATCATTCAACATTCTCGTGTAATTCCATCTTTTCATGGGTCTAAATGAGATAAAGTGGAAGCATTCCACGTTAGTTCACGCCGTTCTTCAGGAACGGGTTGTTCTGCAGGAACAATACGTTCTTTATCTCCCCCTAACGGCGGGAATTTTGTCTCATTGAATTGACAATCAGTAAAACGAGCAATAAAAACATCTCCTGTCATTGGTTCTAAAAATCAAATAATAGAAGGAGAGTCATAACCAATATAGATACCCAACCTGTGTTGTGGTCTCATCATAGTACGTTGAGGGGGTGGTATAGGTACTAGAACAGCGCAACCAAACTTGCGCAAATGGGAGATATTAGGTTGATGTCCCGATATAAGCTGTGCGGGAGAGTATTGATAGTAGGTTGTGGGTCGAAGTCGAATGAGCATTAATGCATGTGATACAGCATGTCCCCAAGCACTAACTGGTAATTTGGACTGCAGCAACAGGATCCTAGAAATAAGTTGAATGCGCTTAATCAGGGATTCAGCTAAGCCATTCTGGGTATGGACATAAGGAACAGGATGTTCGACAACAATGCCAAGAGATGAACAGTAATCATCAAAGGCTTGTGACGTAAACTCACCCGCATTATCAAGTCGTATAGACTTAATAGGATTATCAGGGAAATGGGCTCTAAGTTTAATGATTTGTGTTAATAGACGGGCAAAGGTTATATTCCTAGTTGAAAGTAGGCAAACATCATACCAACGGTTGGAAGCGTCAATCAGAACCATGAAATACCTAAAAGGTCCACTAGGTGGATTGATCGGTCCATAGATGTCGCCTTGTATCCTTTGCAGAAAGGGTGGGGATTCTAATGCAATCTTGACGAAAGAAGGTCGAGTGATTAATTTTCCCTGTGAACATGGGGCACATAAATACCCATTCGGTATGGTCAAACTATGGTTGTCTAAAGGGTGTCCAACAAAGTTATCAATGATTTTCTTTAACATGGTAACTCCGGGGTGCCCTAATCTATCATGCCAAAGCAATAAAGCAGTGTTGCTAAACTTCAGGGTTGGTTTAAGCTTCGGGCTTAACTGTCTCGTTTTACTCAAAACCGAATGTGATTCGACGATGGATATCGTCGTATAATATAATCCAGAAGAAAGTGCACTTAATATTTCTAGTATTTGCTTTCGGCCTCCGATACTAGTACGATAAGTAACATTTCCTTGTTACCATCATTAGCAGTCTCAATATGGTATCCATTTATTCTAATGTCTTTAAACTGAGCAAGTTTTTTCGGGAACTGCTGGAGAATAATGCATCTTTAATGAATAAATGAGTACCATTAGGTAACGTTATGTGGGCTCTTCCAGAGCCTTCAATTATTTGCACAGGTCCAGCTATGGTGGATACCTTTCGTAGATTCAATACCAATTCTGAGAAAAACTTTTGGTTTTTCAAAATGGTATGTGTTGTAGCACTATCTACAAAACAGTGAGTATCCCCATTGTTGTGATCCATACCTTTAAACAAAAGATAATAAAAAAACATGTAACTAAACAATCACATAATTAATAAAAAATTAAGTCATAAAAGAAATTTCATCAAATTGATAAGAAGTCATTCATCACAAAAACATCCATAAAAGGTTTATCAACATTAAGAAACTAAAAAAAAATAAATATTTATTTGGTTTTCTAGAACATTCCAGGAGGGGTTCCGATCTTAGCACTAAATGCCTCATTGCTCAAAGGTTGGCCATTTCCGTCTTCAAAAAAATCTTTGGTTTCCAAATTTGTAATATCCAATTGGTAATTGTCATTTTGTAGGTCAGTATCCCAATCCCAATCTTCCAGATCATTTGATTTTGCAGAATGAATAGAGGCCTTGTATGCTTTGTATCGTTCCACCACGTCTTTTGGTCCACGACAAGAGCGTGACCAATGCCTAGTCCTTCCACATCTGTAGCAAGGGTCATCAGAGCAGTGGGCAGAAGTATTCGGTGGATTCTGAGGTTGATCCAGATTTTGTTGCTTCTGAGGATCAGACCACTTCTGCTGGTTTTTTAATTTTTTATTGGGAGGACCTTAAAATCCTCTTTGTCGAGAGGAGTTTCTTTTTTCACCTCTTCTGGAGGGATTATTTCTCCCACGCCCCCTTCCTCTACCTCTGCTGGAATTGAAATTGGAATTTGCTTCAGGTAGTGCCATAGATCCAGTTGGTCTGGAGTTATGATTTTTTAGCAATACTTTACTGTTCTGCTCAGCAACAAGGAGACAAGAGATCAGTTCTGAGTATTTTGAGAAACGCCGTTCACGGTACTACTGTTGCAGGATTATATTTGTTGCGTGGAAAGTGGACAACGTTTTCTCTAACATCTGCTCTTCTGTAATCGTTTCCCTACACAATATTAACCGGGAAACAATGTTAAAAAGAGCGGAGTTATACTCAAATACCGATTTGTAGTCCTAAAATCGCAGGTTTAGCCATTCATTCTGAGCTGCTGGTAATAATACCATCTTCTGGTGATCATATATGTCCTTCAGAGATTTCCAAAGACCTGCAGGGTCTTCCTCTGTGAGGTATTCATTCTTGAGGTCATCATGTATATGATGACGTAAGAAGATAAGTACCAATGCCCTATTTTCCGAGAACTCTTTATTACCTTCTCTTATCGTCTCTCCAAGTTTCTTGGAATGCAAATGTAATTTTGCATCCAAGTGCCAGGATAAGTAGTTGTCCCTGGTAATGTTAAGAGCTTTAAATTCAAGTTTGGTTAAATTCGACATTATGCAAGAGCTGGAAAGAAAAAATATATATATATACATGATCATTAATATGCAAAAGAGAAAATAATAAAAATTGTAAGACATTCAGAATAAATTAAGGGGTGAGCCATGTCAGATCAAGTTTGCTAATTTAAAATTAAATAACATAATGTCATCAATTTTAATAATACAAAACAACCAGTTTTAACAAGGCTTCAGGCTTGATTTGGAACTGCAGGTTCCTAGTTAGAACTTCAGGTTCTTTAATTTTTGAACTTCAGGTTCTATCAAGGCTTCAGGCTTGATATTATGGTCTATTAATTTTATTCCTGGATCGAAATATCAAACTTCAGGTTTGATTAGGAATGAATCTTCAAGTCCATATTGTGGATCTGAGAACTTCTGGTTTCAGATTTTAATAATCCACGGATCTTCTGGTCCGAATTTAGAAAGAACTTCTAGTTCTTCCGGAACTGCAGATCCGAATTAATATAGAACTTCAGGTTCTTTATTTATGATCCATTATTGATCTCCACTTGTTAAAATAATAATAATAATAATCATTCATTCCCAAATAAAAGTAATAAGAATAAAAGCATATATGTGGTTATTTAATTAATAAAAGATTATAAATAACAAAAATTATTTTACTGTTGGATCTTCTCCCTTTTATCTTTAATGTGTAGATCTGCTCCTATGCTTTCCGTAAGTTCAAACGGATCTTCGATCAGATTTTGTATGGCTAAAGTATCGTATAAATGAAATTTATACCTTTGATTTGGTCAAACAAAATTTAACCGTATGGGGGTTGTTTTGTCTCGCAGAAGTTGTACCAGATTCTACATCATGTAAAAGATTAAAAAAAAGAGGATGGCATGCAAGTTGGGACAACGTCCCTTTTTTTATTTTTTTATGCTTTTCTCTTTTGAATGTAAGTACAAGCTTTACCTGTTGCATGTACATGGACCAAACAATAAGAAAAAAAATAGTGCTTTACCTTTACTTGTTTGCACGTGGCTGAGCAGAAACTGGAGGATGTAGTCGTGCTTTACTGCATGTAAGCCGAGATGAGAGTTGGTGGGTTGACGTGAACTGAATCGTGCTGATAACATGTTTGAGACAAAGTGAAGAAGAGAGAGTAGAGGGAGGAATGGAGATATTCAATTGAATGAAAGATGTATACATAAAGGAGGGGAGGAGGATCTTATTTATAGAGTAAGATTGCTTCCTCCCCAAACAAACCAATATAGCAGAATTCTTGCTTTCTATATCTAATGTGGGACCCAGGGTGGGGCATCCACTAATAATAATACTTTATAACATTAGGAACATTTCCTTGCATGCTTTGTGTTTTTTTTTTTTCACAAGTAGGTTGTTTGGTTTTTTTTTTTTTTGACCAAATCTTATTTCTTGGCAATCCAAGAAATAACAAACAGTCACATGATCAAGTACTGAAAGTGAATATCGGGCTTTAGCTAATACTGCTGCTGAGTGAACTTGGCTATAATCCTTATTTAATGAACTGAGTCTCTACTTACCAGCTCCACCTATTCTTTGGTGCAACAATGTGGGGGTAACTTATCTAAGCGTGAATCTTATTTTTCTTGCTAGTACAAAACATGTGGAAGTAGATTTTCACTTTATTTGCGATAAAGTAGCCAAGAAGGATCTTCAAGTCAACTATATTTCAACCAGAGACCAATTGGCTGATATACTAACAAAAGGATTATCCTTTTCCCGATTTCAAGTTTTGAGATGCAAACTTACCGTTGCATCCGCACCACCAAGTTTAAGGGAGCATGATAAGGCAATATATACGTAATCCCAGTCATCACGCCAAGCCTGCCCCAGTCATCATGCCAAGCCTGCTCACCAACTCTTTAGTTGAAGGGATATCGATCCTCTATAAATTGTATTCACACTCTATAAATTGTCTGTGACAACTCATTCAAAAGATTACATAAAAAATGCAATTATCAATTATAAATATAGATGATATCCTCAAGGCCAAATACCTCGAGGAATCATTCAACAGATGTAATTCCATCTTTTCAACATTTCCTAATTCAGTTGGTAGATTGAATTGGTTTGATGTAACCAAGTTGTTGATGTTGAATTTGCAAACTAAATTTAAACACAGCCCATCTTACCTAATTTCATCATTGGTGGCACAGCAACGCTGCACTAAAGTCTTCCCCTAACATGAGAATACTCATTAAATAGTAACTACATCCCGACTACATTTGTAATCCTAATATGGAATACTTTGAGAACAACTCCTTATCATGGCAAGGAGTGCATGTTTTCATTAGGGGGTATTGGGTTCAAATTTAGCCTCGTATATGAGTTGCGTTATATCCTCACATGTGCAAGTTCTTATTATCTTGTATGTGTGAGTTGTGTAGCACCTCACCTATGTGAGTTTTTGAGTCTAATCCCTCCCCTAGGTTAAAAAAAAAAAGTAGTGTACCTTACCTTGAGGTGTTATAACTTTTCATTTTTTAGTTCAACAAATATTCTCTTACACTAAAAGTTGAATATGTAATTTAGTTTTGGGCCTACTTGGTTGCATTTTTGTCATTTTGATAAGATAGGTGGATGATAATCATGCAAATATAAATAAATAAATCAGGTCAATCTCATTATGCTAGCCTTTGATTTAACAATATTAAAAACTTGTGTTCAGTGTATTATTTCAAATTTATTAGAGGCCTAAGAGGAGAAATTTATTAAAATAATATATGTATAACTAAAGTCTAATGGGCCTGCCTCGCAAACACCTGTGCCCATGTTGCCATGACCAATCTGAATCCTCAATTACAAAACATGGTCCATTTGCAGCCCCAAATCGGATCCAAGTCCGGATCTGAAATCCGAACCCGTTTCAGTCCCTAAAACCCTAGCAGCGATGGTCCGGCGCCCAAGCTTTCCACGACAAACTCCAGGGTTTTAACGTTACAAACCGAAAACCCTAACCCTGAAACAGTGACGAAGAGGAGAAAATGGTAAACCCTAGCAGAAAGGAGGAAGAAGAAGAAGCAGAAGAAGGAATCAAAGCTCTCCATTACTTGAAATCGGCCGATCCTCCACTCTACCTCTCTCCTTCGCTCGATCTCGCTCGATCCGCTCGATCCGCTTCTCGGTACCTCTTCTCCACCCTCCGCCCATCCTGCCCCAAATCCCCCCTCGACCGCCTCCTTGTCGACGGATTCGACGCCGAGCAGATCTGGCACCAGATCCTCCTCCAATCGCAGCCCCTCGTCGCCGATCTCCGCCGCGAAATCAAGCGATTCGAGCGCAATCCCCCCCAGTTCTCCGCCCTCCGTGCTCCGGAAGCCGTAGAGGAGCCGAAAGACGAGAACTTGGGGAAAGAAGGTGGTGAGAGAGAGGATGGAGAAGAAGGAGATGAGGAGAGTGAGGGTTTTGAGGAAGAGAGTGGAGGAATTGGCGAGGAGGATGAGGACGAAGATGAAGAAGAAGAGGAAGTGGAAGGAGAAGGCGGCGATGGTGGAAATGGCATAGAAGATAGGTTTTTGAAGATTAAGGAGTTGGAGGAGTATTTGGAGAAAGATGAGGAGATAGAGTATGGTTCTTCGAAAGAGAAGCGCGGCGAAGGTCGGAGCGAGGATGATGAGGAGGATGACGAGGAAGAAGATGATGAGGTGAGTGTTTCTTTGAACTTTGTTTATTGGAACACTGAATAGTAGGTTGAAGTTTTTTTTAGTAATGATGATTTGAATGCGGGATTGGTGGCATTTGAATATATGATTTGTAAGGCATATGTAGATTATGTAAAATCAGGATGAGGCTGGTTACTTTTTCTAATCATTGAATTTGAACTGATTTTGCAGATAGG
Organism: Sextonia rubra; assembly: GCA_037013555.1. Classification (NCBI taxonomy): domain Eukaryota; kingdom Viridiplantae; phylum Streptophyta; class Magnoliopsida; order Laurales; family Lauraceae; genus Sextonia; species Sextonia rubra. Next base: position 5,619,147 of record JASUAD010000007.1, on the reverse strand, counting down.
AGGTTTTGCAGAGGGTGATGAAGAAGATGGTGACTTGGAAAATATCAGGTGCTTCTCTTTTCATGGACTGGTTTTGATGGTCTTTTAGTTATTCTGTAAAAAATGTAAAAACAAAAAAAAAAAAAAAAATCTGAGGATGGGTTTTTTTTTTAATTAGGTATATTATGTGATCGTTGAACCAAATATATATATATATATATATTTATCACAATTTGCATTAGCATTGAATTTGTAAGGGCACATTTTGTAACGGAGAGGAGGATTCCTTGCTGCTGCAAATTTGAAGATCCACACTAGGGATTTTTATAGTTGAGGATTTCACTTCGAAATTGGTCATATAATTGAGAAGATTTTGTATTGGCATGTAATTCCACAAAATTGAGGATTTCCAAATCTCCATCAGGGGAGGTCAGACATGGAAATTCTCAAAATTAGGATTTCCACTGCCACAAAGCCTTGAGGATTTACAATTGCCTTATGTGGATTTTCCAAATCCTTGGAGAAAAATGGTGAGGAATCCCTGAGGATTTGGTTGCCAGCTGTGACCTAAATTCAGAGCCATTGTTTTGGTGATGTAAATTCTATGTCATTGACAACCATTGATGATTGATCCTGAGCAACATACCAGATGGACCTTAATATTTAAATATGTCAAAAACTCTATCGATTGATATCATCCTACTTATGGTAATAAGAAAAATGCACTGAATAATGTTTTGGATACCCAAATTTGGATAACCAGTCTCCCAACCTTATTTTTAGGTAATTATCATCCACATTGGGACCCAATAATGTTTTAGATTGGTATGACATGGGTTCCACTCCCACAAGCACTAACTGTATACTTGTACATGTCATGCAAAAGCATCACCTGAGGATCATAGAGGATTTTCTTTTCTATTGAGTTGGAATGGTCCTGAGACCCAATGAATGATGGAGTCTTCACAAATTCACCACTATGGGTTGGCCCGATGGCTGGCCAGTTGTGGGCCTATTCGGGTTCTTTTGTAGACTTTGTTGCTCATGATACAATTGGATTGCATACGTTTTCCCTGGCTTGAGAGAACTCAACTCTGATGGGTTCAGATGGAGTCCTCTTGGAATGAAGACCAATCATATCATCACTTGTTAGGCAACTGATCCATTTACTTCTGTTTTAGCTTTGGTGTTACATATGGTGTTCTCCATCAGAAAGTAGGATCGATTGCTTTTGACTGTGTGGTTCCATCTAACTGTTGATCAGCAAAAGATCCATGAAAGAGTCTAGTCTAACCATCAAAGTATCATCTATAGGTGTCCACGATCAACTCCAAACAAAAGTCAATCTTAGGCAACTCAGGAGTGGGATTTGTCATCTGGAGGATCCTTACCAATGATCTATCATTCGATATCTCTACGGGTGCTTCTGAGTTAATTTGATCAATCAATATTTGAATCTTTTGCTTCTAGATGTGACGATGCACCTCCATTGAGATTTGTTGAGATCCAAGAGTATGCCACGATGAAACGTAGTCTCTCATGTGTGGATTTGACTTGTTTATTACTAATGATGCACTTGAACATATATTATCATCCCACCCCCCCCCACCCCACCTCCATGTTACTTATGACAAATTTATCAACATCCAATGTTGAAGTGACAAGTTGGCATCTGTAGACTATTATTTGGGGGATTTTTGATGATTTTTTTATCCAGTGTTGAATGTGTTAAATTGGCTTTTCTAGACATTTATTTGTGGGATTTTTTATGATTTTATTGTTGCAACGATGACTATGAATTCCCACAGTTTGTTCTATTTTATATTCTTACAGTTAATCTCAGCTATGCCAGTCTACTGTTTTCAGATATGAAGACTTCTTTGGTGGTAAAAAGAAGAAAAGTTCAACAAAAAGGCGTGAGTCCTTTGATGACTCTGAAGGGGAAGGAGATGAATATCTTGATAATCAGGTTTATTTCCATTTCTGCTATGTAATTTTCATTCAGTTTTCATTATGCATTTCCACATGATGCATGCAATGTCATTAGGGATAATAGACTAGTTGAAAATGCGGAAAAAATTAGCTATGTTGGTCCTTCTGTGTTTTTTTGCTCTACAAGTAGTGAAATTCATGCACCCATGAACACTGCACATGTGCTTTTTCAGTGAGGAACTTGCCATGTTGGTCTTTAGAAGAGGAAGAAATAACTAGAAATGGAAATGGGCCAGGTTAAACGTATGACCTGACCCTGCTACCTTGAGGGGTGGATTTATTGGTGGTTTCAAATGCTCAATATGAATCTTTTTTTTTTTTAATGAAATCATAGGATTTGTGTCATGAATTGTAAAAACCTGAAAACTATGAGCAGCTTCAGTATTAAAACTTTGTGATGAGCAAAGGTAGCATGGGCAACAAAGAAATTGACTATTCACTCAACTTTTCTCATTTATTGTCCTCGTTTCCTTGACAGAAGAACGGAGATCTGTCAACCCATGAAAAAGAGCTTCTGAAGGCCCGTTCTAAAATAGAGCAGATGGAGAAAGAAAATATAGGACCCAAGTCATGGACTATGCTTGGAGAGGTAATTGTTCTAGTACCATTGTTTCAACTAATTTTATTTTTCTGGGGTGTAAGTACATGTGTTTTGCACGATGTCATTAATGTTTTTTGGTTCCTGGTGGCAGGTAACTGCCTCTAAAAGGCCAAAGAACAGTGCACTTGAGGTTGACTTGGATTTTGAGCATAATGTGAGACCTGCTCCAGTGATCACGGAAGAAGTCACAGCATCACTTGAAGAATTAATTAAACGTAGAATTCTGAAGGTGACTTCCTTCTCTTATTTTTCTGTCTTTCCTGATCTAATTGTTATGTCTGACAAGCTTTGTGTTTGTGATAGTTGAAAGCATGTTTTTGAAGAGCGTCTCTAGCACCAAGATAAAAATGTTTGCACTGTTAAAAATGAAAAACACATTCTTAAATTGAAATGGGTAAAATGTAGAAGTACTTAAAGAAATTATACATATGAAGAATTTTCAGAAATTTAAATTTAGTTTTCAGGTTTTATCATGTATTAGATCTGTAGTCTGTACAATGTTGTTCTATTTAAGGAACTTGGCAACAAGCAGATCTGCTGGTCTAAATGTCACAAGTTAAGCTGTCAACCAGGAACTTTGAACGTAAATTTCTAGTCCCGCTACCAGATTTTGTTCAGAGTTGCATTTGGAATTATTTTCATTTTTTTTATTTTATCAGTTACAAAAACTTGATTTCTGTACATATAAAACAATCTCCAATGTGCCTTTTTGTGGTGCTTGTCTGTGTACTATGTGGGAGTTAAATACTGTATCTTATCCATGAACAAAAGTGCTGCACAAGCATGGTTCAAAATCATAGTTGTAGTGGTCATTGTGGTCAATCCTGAAAACGGATAAGTTGTGCCGGTATGCACAGGTGTTTGGAGTCTGTTGTGGCATGAGTTTTCTTTTCTTCCAAAAAACCAATCTAAATCCAGAATATTGAAACATGCTAGAATTCTGTTTTTGTTTTTCATTAGCACACATTATAAATACTAGAATCTGAAATTCTTCGGAAGGAATGCTTCAGGCCTTTACAGCGCTTAGATGGGGGTCCCAATGGAGTCATTGCCATTAGAGATTTATTGAGTCACCACCACAACCAAGTATTGCAAGGCAAAGGCATTGAATATTCATTGTCACCTGAAAAGGTGTTGTGCTAATGTATTTAAAAACCTTGGGAGTCTTTGGATGCAATTCAGTAGGACTCCCTAAATCAAATTCACTTGTGCATTTACAGTTACATCAACTAGCTTCCTGTTTCCTAGGAAGCTAAGACTCCTACATAAACATCTTGAAATGATAAAACTGGAAATAGACTTGCAGCTAAACTGAGACTCTGAATTACACTATACCAATAACATAGAATGGGTAAAACTTCTTCAGTACTTGCTAAAGTTGTGCAATTCATGGTCCTCTGAATAGTAAATTGAATAACCCATCAAATGCTTCTAATTTCATTTCACTTGGTTATTATTTGACATAACATATGCCTATTTGACACAAAAATTCTACTTTAAATGTACTCTTTTTATGTAGAAATAAGGTTCCTCAGACATTTCAAAAACCATTTGACTGACTGAAGATACTGGGCAAAATGTGGGACCCATGGATTTGGTTGTGTGCCCACTGGGTTTGGCTCAAGCCGTTGGATCTATATCACCAGCAGTACTTTCTAGTTTTCTGTTTTACCCTAAGGAATTTTTTCTTGTATTACTAGTCTTTTTATATCTCGCTGGAGTACTTTTTTGGGATTTGATTGATTTTTAAAATTCTGATATTTATTGTCAAACATGTCTAAATCCTGTCTCTTTCTTTCGTTGCCTCCAAAGTCGGCTATGAATTATAGCAAACATGATCATGTTTCAGGGGCATTTTGATGATGTTCAAAAAACACCTAATTTACTGACAAAGGCACCAAAAGTACTAAAGGAGCTGGTACGTATTATTTTTTTAGAGAGTAACAGATAGTAGGTCACTTAAGACATTTGAAGTCTTCAAGAATGGATTCTGCAAGTTTAAGTTTGAAATTGCAAATCATAGGCTGAGCTTGATGCATGTTTTTAAGTATATCTACAGGATGAAAACAAAAGCCAGAAGGGGCTCGCAGAACTCTATGAGGTCAGTATTTTTTGGTGTACATTATACAGGAATATTGCTCTTCCTATGTTGTCCTTTTTTCCTTTTTTTTAGATGAATAATTTATATTCATACTATACTAGTACTTTATGTATCATTATAAACATATGATTGTGACTTTGCAACTTTTCATTTCTTGCAGGAGGAGTATGCACAAAAGACAGGTCTTACTTCAGCTCCATTGTCGTTTTCAGATGAACAGAAGAAAGAGGTACACTACCGCTTACTATTTGTCCAGCCTGTCTTGATAATCTCTATCTCACAGGCTTGTGTTCATTTTTGTCTTCTGGCTGTGGAATGTATTCTTGCTGTTTGCCACTTAAAACAGGGCTCTTGCCGTATAGCATTGCGCACACTGAGAAGAAGATTTTCTTAGCTCGTGCCATTGGTTTGAACATTTTCTTTGATGATTGTTACAAAAAGCTCTCTCTCTCTCTCTCTCTCTCTCTCTCTCTCTCTCTCTCTCTGATGCAGGACAAACAATAGCCCCATGGGTTGACCAGCCAATGGGCCCAGCCTGTCCATCTTGACCCGGTCCATTGGTCCCAGCCCTTATTTAGTATTTATTTTATTTTACTTTTATTGATTTATGTCTTTAATTCATTTTTTAAGTTGTTTTAATCTCAACTGGAAGATTGTTTAATGGTTGATATTAGTTTTAGGTTTTCCATTTGCCTGTTTCTAGGATATAATGCCTCTTTGGCAGAAGTACACTAGCTTATGAATGAAGATTTTCTGAGTGATTTTGGGTTTCCCAAGTTCTCCCCTTCCTCGCTTGTGATAGGGCATTTAGCTTGAGGCCATTTTTTTAAGGCGAAAGACCCCAACATCCCACCCCCGCCCACAATCTCTGTCCTCCTATCTGCCCTGTATCTTGACCGATCGTCCTCATCTCTCTCTCTCTCTCTCTCTCTCTCTCTCATGGGACCCAATGATGGATGGAGTCTTCACACGTTCACCATGGATGATCAGCCTTTGGAGTCATCACCATCAGCAATCCAAGCAGTCTTCACATAAGGGAAAAACACTTGTTCTCAATAACGAGAGGGTCAGAGATAATTTCTTATTCATTCACAAATGATAGATTACAAGGTATTTATTGAAGAGGGAATTGACCTTCTAATTAGGGACCTCTATAGGTTTTCCTTCATTGAATTGATCACATGCCAATCTCATATTTGTTGATTTCCTCTCTGACTGATTACATGTCAATCAATTATATTTATTGATTTTTTAACCTATTAATGTTCATAATAGATTTAGGATAGCTTATTTGGATCTAGGAAGTTTCATTGGAAAGCATACATGAGGAAAGTAAGCCCATTGAAAAGTCAATCAGCTTTATTGGGCTGGATGGCATTGGGTTAGGGCCAATGGATCAGTCTTCTATGGGCTTGGCTTGCTATGGTTAGGCATTATGGTCTGACTTTGGGCCTATTTTTTGGGCCTCCTTTTGTAGCCCTCAAGCCTAGGGGTTCAAATATGGGCGGCTGCCCAGGCACGGCCTGAGCCAGCCAGCAAAAACAAGGGCCATGGGCCGGCCCTGCATGTTGACCTTAGTCAATGGGCGGCCCAGCAGGGCACAATCCCAAACCTGAGCCGTGCTGGGCTAGGGGGCCATGGCAGCGGGCTGGCACGGCACAGCCCATTCCTTATTTGGGCCGTGTTGGGCTATGTTGCCTGGGCCGCGGGCCAACATGTTGTGGCCCACATTGATATTTTTAATAAAATTTATTTATTTTTTATATAAATTAAGTATAAATGTAAAATAATTAAAGTTTTTCTCTTCATTTATAAATTAGTGTCCATATATATATATGCATTTATTCTATTAGTTTCAATTTTATTTCAAGTTAGAAACCTTATAAGTGTATAAACCCTCCCTCAATTTATACAAAAAAAATATTTAAAAATTCTTTAAAAATTTTAAAAGGGGCATGTGGGCCAGCCCATGGGCAGCATGGCACGACTTATGCCGTGCTATGCTGGCCTCCTAGTTCCCTGGGCAGGCATGGCACCGCCCGTGATCATACATGGCCCGGCCCGGCCAAAGCACGGCTGGGCCAGACAACTGCCTGCACAGCCCACATTTACGTGCTTACTTATGCCTATGATGTACTTGGTCTCTCTCTCTCTCTCTCTCTCTCTCTCTCTCTCTCTCTCTCTCTCTCTCTCTCTCTCTCTCTCCAGCTTTGGTTTCAGAATGTTCCTGTGGAAGAAACTATTTTCCATTTAATTTCAACCATTGTTGATTAGAAAACTATGAATTCATGGTTATCTTTCTGAGCTCTCTTTCAGGTTACTTGACTTTAACCCGCAACGTTGTCATTGCATTACCACCTTCCAACTATGCTACAGGCTGATGTCAAAATAAAAGGGAAAAAGGTTTTTCCATCAATGTTATCTTTGTGGTGAATGGTGATGCATCCATTTGCTGCATGCTCTCGAGTGGGTTAACCTTCGTTGTAAATGGATGCAAAGAAACAACTTGAACTATTGATTGATTTGGTTGTGAGGTGCATGTTTAGGAGTCTTTGCATTTGCAGCATAATAAGAAATTTGAAAAGTCCTTTTGCAATAGGTATTCGATTGGCACCTTTCAAAAACAAAGAAAAATGGTGTTCAATTGGTCACTTTGGATCTCTCTTATTAAAACAAAAAACACCCTATAACCCACTGACACTTAAAATGTACAGACATCCTCTTCGCTTTTGCAACTACTTAGTTGGAAATAATTCTTGAACCTTCCATTAAAAAAATATCTTGAACCTTATGGGCATTAACTTCCACTTGGTTTGGGTTATCCCGGCTAGGAATTTCCCAAGGATTTCCTTTAACATAAAGCTTGTCTTTTTCTGTTGGGCTGCTGCTTTAGTATTTTCATTTTGCTTCTGTCTTTGGTAGCCTCACCAGTCTTGTTGTGGTGGCAGGCAACCGTGCTGTTCAAGAAGTTGTGCCTGAAGTTGGACGCTCTGTCTCATTTTCATTTCACCCCAAAGCCTGTATGTACCATATTCTACCATTGTTGTGTTTACTGAATCTTCCTAATATCTCATAATTTTATACATATAAAACCTTGACAGGTTATTGAGGATATGTCTATAAATGTGAATGTCCCTGCTCTAGCAATGGAAGAGGTAAGGAAACATTCTGAAACTAGTTAAGAGGCCTGCCTTTTTTAATTTTTGGGGCAGAGGTTGGGAATTATTGTCGTATATGTTTCTTTAATTTATTTGAAGTCTCAAGGTTTTAGTTAGTGGTAAATCAACATGCGGTTGCTATCCTCTCTTGTTAGGTTGCTCCGATGGCTGTTTCAGATGCTGCAATGCTAGCTCCTGAAGAGGTCTTTAGTGGAAAAGGTGATATTAAGGAGGGTGCTGAGCTAACAAAGGAAGAGAGAAAACGGAGGAGAGCCAACAAAAAACGAAAGCTCAAAGGTACTATATTCATTTTCCTGCTTGTCAGGACTAGTTAAGGCCCTTTCTGTGAACACTTGAAACAACTCATTTTGTTTTCTCTTGATGGATAAACTACTTCATTTGGATCCTTGCTATTACTAGAGCCTTGCCTTTCCCGCTAAAAAAAAATCCCTTTTACAATGTCAATCAAAGGTATTAATCAGAAAATTTATACTTCCTAGTTAACTTCGTCAGCCATCTTGATTAACTTTAGCCACTATTGCATTTCGGCTTCTTGTTATATGCACAGAAAAAATGACCCTCTTAACCCGCATGTGAGGTCCATTTACAGAAATTATCCCATGGGTGATGTCCCCCATGGGATGAAAATGGGTGAGAGCCCACGTTGTGCTCTTTGCAGCTCGAGGATTTAGTGAAAGAGTGGCCCTTCTGGGTCGAGTGAGAGGCCACAAGACTAGAGAAGCTAACATCCTCTATGGTTGCCATGGGTTTTTTTTTTTCTAGCTTCCATCAATGCCTTCTTTTTTTATTGCTGTTTGCAGTCTCTTCATGGTCACCAACAAGCCCCAGTATGACAGGAAGGAGGAAAACTGGTGACTGAGAATGGTCAATGGTAGTTTGTAACAGTTTTCTAACTCTAGGATGAACTACTACTACTATCTGAACCAACTAGTCCCTGGTCCAGATGAGTAGTTAAGTGGAACTGTTTGCCCTGGTTGGTTCATTTTTCTTGGCTAACAGTTTACGATAATCATTGTTTGTGAATGATATTTTGCAGTAATCATATTTGTAATAGATAGTTTGTGTATAATTCCAGCTGTAATTGCACCCACTTAGCCCACTTACTCCCACCAAAAAAAAAAAAAAAGAAAAAAGAAGAAAGAAAAAAGAAGAAGAAGAAGAAAAATAAAAACCTGCAACTGCACCCAGTTCTGGTTGATGTTTTAGAGCTAGCATTTTCCAATCTTCTAGCCTGTGTTACCCCTACACATGCCCCATGTGCCCGACTGGTTTAGAGTTAAAGTTTCTTTTTTGGCCAATTTGCCATTTACCTCAGTTGATCTCTCGACATTGCAGGCGAGAAAGTCAAACGGATGGCAGCAAAGAAGGCACGCGAAAATGATGTTCTGATTAATTCCAATGGTATTTGCAGTTTGAATGCTTGTATATACTATGTCATCCGCCACTATTTGTTCGCCCTGTATTCTATTGAAGAATTGACACCTGACTATTCTCATCCATAACAGGCAAGGAAGAAGAGTCATGAGCCATGGAACTTTGTAGACGAGAATTTTCCATTTCTATGGAGGATCGCAATCATCATTTTTCAAAGTGCTCTCACAAATCCTTATGAGGCTGCAGTTCAATGGGCTGAATTGGTCCAGGATACATGGGTCTGCATTGTTTAGAGCTGCAAACATAATAAGAAGAAAAAAAAAAACACTAGTGTTAAGGAATCTCAGTGAAGAATTAGCTGAAAGGAAAACAAAATACGACATCCTTTAAGGGTGCTTTGAGCCCTGGTCGGATGGCAGTTTTGGAGTTTCTGGGCCAGTCTTTTGTATTTGTAGAATAATTATAAAAATTTTGTAGTAGCTAAATCATCAGTCTTAAGTGTATTAGATGCTCTCTGGAGCTGTCAATTTCTCAGAAATTAATTGAATATAATTATATACACTGATCACTCACCTTTAGTAAAAGAGAATCAATTATCATTGCAGGCAGGAATGCTAGATGCAGGAACTAAATCTGCCCTACTAACCAGTCAGAACTCAACTTCTGTATCAACCTTCTTCAATAATTTACTATATTGTGAGGGTGTAGATTATTATAATTTGCAACTTGGGAACTCATTTTTCGCGATAACGAAGTTCTCATTGCTCTTTCTTTCCTCCCCTATTTCCTTAGAAATGGGTTGGTTTATTGGATTATTGATCTTCTTTCTTTTTAATTTTTGGGTTCTTTTGTTGATTACATAGGTATGGACGGTCTCGATTAGTTTATTGAATTATGTATCAATTAAAACTTGATCTTAACTTCTTTGAATCATTTTATTTCTGCATAGACTCCCTCTTGTTTTGTAACTAATAAAATTGCTAGGGACCTACTTAGATTAATGTTTATGTATATATGGCTTTGGCTCGTCACGGATGTTTGAGAATATTGTTAAAAAACTCTAGACTATTGATTTGCTACTATTGTTTGTTTTATTTTTGCACCTAGAAAATTCTCATATTGTGGGACTTCAAATCATGACTCAAACATATGGCTATGGAGTTAAATTTTGGCCTTCTGAGCTTTTTTGTTTTGAGCCATTTGTGGGCCCTTAAATCACGATCTAAACCATTATCTTCTTTGGAAGACTAGCTATTTATTGGACTAGAAATTTTAGTATATTTTTTCAAAACCCATGATGAATCAATATCTGATATTTAACTCTATTGGGCCTTTTACCCAAGAAAAAAAAAACCCTCTATTGGGCCTTTGTATAGGATGAAGGGTTCACGGGGAATACAATTATATCCGGACTCTTAAGACGGTAAGCAAGTGGAGGATCCAAACTCAAGCAAAGGCACTCTCTCTCTATGGAAAATGGGAATACATGATTGCGGGTTTTGGTTTTGATAGAAGAATCAAAATTCAGAAGTGAGAAGCCTTTCAGATTTCAATCTTTGGTGATGGAAATCCTAAAAGACACTGTAAAAATTGATTCAAAGGTCTAAGTTTTATTATTCCCTAAAACTCCCTTCTTTCTTTGTCTACCTTTTCGCTCTCTCGCCCATTTGTATAATCTTCTGTTACCTTAATAATTTTCGTTAATTGCTGTTATGTCTTTGGCAGCTACGTTTTTGGTGATGGAAACCATTCCTCTTATTTATTGATCGGATGATATGGAGTTTATACTTCTTATTAGATTGCTTGTGTGTGCGCGCGTGTGTGGCGTGGTTTTCAGTTGGTTTGAGTCTTGAAGGATGATTGAATGTTGCGAATTGAAGAAATATGGAGAATGAATCATCGCTCTACATGGATTCTTGCTCTACGACACTACACATTAGACATAGGCACTCTCACCACAAGAGATCAAAATACGTAGCGGCTGCTATACTGGGCCTAGCAGCTAAGACCGCTATACTAAATTGAATTTAGCCCAGTTATGGACCACTGAGGCAGCTATGGTCAACTACAAACGACTATGGAGCGGCTACGGAATGTGATTTAAAGCTACTTCCCAAAATTTTTTAACATACATAGTGTGACTTATTTCTTTATTTCGTCTCTTCAAATAAAATTTTTACGCAACTCTTCTACCTTTCTATACTTGAAAGAACACTAAAATATATAGGATCTCGTTAAATTGAAGTTAATGCAAAGAGTTCTTCCCAATGGATCTTCTATAAATAATGTCCTGGCAGATATCCCAAAATAGAGCCTCTATTAGGGTCCTACTAAAATGATGACTATCGTCAAACTTAATATAAATATCCAGCTTCTCCAAGTTCTTATGATGCCTTTTTTGCATTCCCAAATCCCCATGTCCACAAATTTCAAATTTAGTGTTGTAGGCATACGCAATATGGCATTGGCACTACAAATGAGATACATATGGGGATAAGGACAGCGACGTTATATACCCTAATCATCATTCTCTTTGGTACTTGTACTAGAAACGACCAACCGAAGTCTTTCACTAACTCTATACTCTTTAAGTGGATTGTTTTTTTTTTCTTAGTGAAATTATTAATATTATGTCATTCCACATTTATTATATTAGCTACTGACTGATGAGCATTGAGTATTGACTATTCATGGTTTAGTATTTACTATTGCATTCCTACGTTCCAACTTTTAAGTCTTGAGTCTTGATTTCAAGTTCAATATAATATTTATTTTGATTATATGTCTTCATCACATAGGTTTTTGTTTTTTTTTTTTAAGTCTTTCATTAGTTTTGAGATTAGCATATAACTAAGCAACATGAATACATGTGAAAAAATAGTTATTATTATTATTTTCTATTAACGCAGCGATCCGCATGCAATGAGGGAACCGTTATGCCCCTTTATCTTACTTACTTTTTCAAGAAAAATACATATTCTATCATTTTTTCAATATTAATGATTTTTTGTATTTTTTTCAAATCGCACCTCTACTCTGCTACGTAGCACCTGCTGCATAGCATTTCCGCGGCGGACATAAGCTAAAAGGATCAGCTACAAATATTAAGGAATCTCAGTGAAGAATTAGCTGAAAGGAAAGAAAATACGACAACCTTTAAGGGTGCTTTGAGCCCTGGTCAGAGGGCTATTTTTTAGTTTCTTGACCCAGCTTTTGTATTTGTGGAATAATTAAAAATTTTGTAGTAGCTAAATCATTAGTCTCAAGTGCATTAGATGCTCTCAAGAGCTGTCAAATTCTCAGAAATTAATTGAATATAATTATTTACACTGACCAATAACCTTTAGAGAATCCATTATCATTGTGGGCTGGAATGCTACATGCAAGAACTGAATCTTTTCCGATAACCAGTAAGAACTCCACTTATATATCAACGTCCTTTTATAATTTACTACATCGTGAGGGAGTAGATTATTATAATTTGCAACCTGTGACTCATTTTCCAGGATAACAAAGTTCTTACGCCACCCCCCCCCCCCCCCCCCCCCCCCCACACACACACAGACACAGAGCACACTATTTCCCTAGGAATGGGTTGGTTTATTGGATTATCGATCTTCTTTTTTTTTTTTTGGGTTCTTTTGTTGATGACATGGGTATGGGTGGTCTCAATTAGTTTATTGAATTATGTATCTATTAAAATTTGATCTTAAGCTCTTTGAATCATTTCATTTCTACATAGACTCTTTGTTTTGAAACTAATAAAATTGGTAGGAACCTACGTAGATTAATGTTTGAGAAGATTGTTAAAAAAACTCTAGACCATTGATTTGCTATTGTTGTTTTCATGATTTTTACATCTAGAAAATTCTCATATTTTGGGACTTCAAATCATGACTCAAACATATGGCTAGCGAGTTAAATTTCCGCCCTTTCAGACTTTTTGTTTAGAGACTTTTGTAGGTCCTTAACTTACGATCTAAACCATTATCTTCTTTGGAAGACTAGCTATTAATTAGAGTGGAAATTTTTGCATATTTTTTTAAAACCCATGTTGAATCAACATCTGATACTCAACTCTATTGGGCCTTTTACCAAAAAAAAAAAAAAAACCTTTATTGGGCCTTTGTATAGGATGAAGGGTTCACAGGGGATACAATTATATCCGGACTCTTAAGATAGTGAGCAAGTGGAGGATCCAAACTCAAGTAGAGGCACTCTCTCTCTGTCGGAAATGAGAATATATGATTGCAGGTTTTGGTTTTGATAGAAGAATTAAAATTTAGTAGTGAGAAGCCTTTTAGGAACCCTAGAAGACACTGTAGAAACTGATTCAAAGGTCTAAGCTTTTTCATTCACGAAAACTCTCTTCTTTCTTTCTCTACCTTTTCGCTCTCTCGCCCATTCGTATAATCTTCTGTTACCTTAATGAGTTTCATTGATTGTTGTAATCTCTTTGGCAGCTATGTTTTTTGTGATAGAAACCATTCCTCTTATTTATTGATTGGATGATATGGAGTTTATGCTTCTTATTAGACAGCTTTTTTGTGTGTGTGTGTGTGTGCGCGCACGCGTGTGTGTGTGTTTTTCAGTTGGCTTGAGTCTTGAGGGTTGATTTAGTGTTGTGAATTGAAGAAATATGGAGAATGAATCATCGTTCTACATAAATTCTTGCCCTACGATGCTATACATCAAACTTAGGCACTCTCACCACAAGAGATACATAGCGGCTGCTATATTGAGCCTAGCGGCTAAGACCGCTACAGTAAATTGAATTTAGCATAGCTATGGACTGCTATGGCAGTGATGGTCTACTATAAACCACTCTGGGGCGGCTACGGAATGTGATTGATATTTATTTCTCAAAATTTTTTAACATACATAGTATGGCTTGTTTTTTTTACTTCGTCTTTTCAAATCACATTTTTATGCAACTCTTCTACTCTTCTATGCATGAAAGAACACCAAAACATATAAGATATCGCTGAATTGAAGTTAATGAAAAGAGTTCCTCTCAATGAATCTTCTCTAGGTAATGTCTTGGCAGACACCTTAAAATAGAGCTTCTATTAGGGTCCTACTCATATGGTGACTATGGACAAACTCAATATAAATATCCATCTTCTCCAAGTTCCTATGATGCCTTTTTTGCATTCCAAAATCTCCATGCCCACAAATTTCAAATTCAATGTGGTAGGCATACGCAATATGGCATTGGCACTACAAATGAGATAAATATGGGGATAAGGACAACGACGTCATTTACCCTAATCATCATTCTCTTTGGTACTTGGACTAGAAACGACCAACAGAGCTCTTTCACTAACTCTATACTATTTAAGTGGATTGTTTTTTTTTTCTTCATGCAATTATTAATGTTTTGTCATTCTACATTTATTATATTAGCTGCTGACTGATGAGCATTGAGTATTGACTATTTACGGTTTAGTATTTACTATTGCACTCCTAAGTTCCAACTCTTAAGTCTTGAGTCTTGACTTCAAGTTTAATACAATATTTATTTTGATTATTGTCTTCATCATATAGGTATTCTTTTTTTTTTTTTAGTATTTCATTAGTTTCTAAGTTAGCATGTAACTAAGCAACATGAATACATTTGAAAAAATGAGCATTACTATTATTTCTATTAATTCAACGATACATAGCCTCATGCAATGAGGGGACTACTACAACCCCCTTATCTTACTTACTTTTTCTAGAAAAATACATATTCTATCATTTTTTCCATGTTATGGATTTTCTGAATTTTTTTCAAATCGCACCACTACTCTGCTATATAGCACCCGTTACATGGCATTTCGGCAATGGACAACAGCTGAAAGGATCAAATACAAGTATTAAGGAATCTCAGTGAAGAACCAGCTGAAAGGAAAACAAAAAACGGCATCCTTTAAGGGTGCTTTGAGCCCTAGTCAAATGGCTATTTTTGAGTTTCTTGGCCAGTGTTTTGTATTTGTGGAATAATTAAAGATTTTGTAGCAGCTAAATCATCAGTCTTGATTGTATTAGATGCTCTCTAGAACTATCAAATTCTCAGAAATTAATTGAATATATAATTATATACACCGATCAATCACCTTTAGTAAAAGAGAATCGATTATCATTGTGGGCAGGAATGCTACATGCAGGAACTGAATCTGCCCTAACAACCAATCAGAACTCAACTTATGTATCAACTTTCTTCAATAATTTACTATATTGTGAGGGAGTAGATTTTTATAGTTTGCAACTTGGGGACTCATTTTTCACGATAACAAAGTTCTTTTTAACACCCCCCCCCCCCCCCCCCCCCCAAAAAAAAAATTATGTATCTATTAAAATTTGATCTCCAACTCTTTGAATCATTTCATTTCTGCATAGACTCCCTCATATTTTGAAACTAATAAAATTGGAAGGAACCTAGTATTGATTTGCTATTGTTGTTTTCAAGACTTTTACACCTGGTTCATTTTTTTTTTTAATTTAATTTTCATATGATGGGACTTCAAATCATGATTCAAACCATTTTTCTTTTTCATCAGGCTGAAAAGGGCTAAGGAGTTAAATTTCAGCCTTTTCGTTCATTTGGATTTTGATAAAATTTGGAAAAACTCAAAACCAATAGATCTGGTCTTTTTGTTTAGATTAGAGACTTTTGTGGGCCCTTAAATTTCGATCGAAACCATTATCTTCTTTGGAAGACTAGCTATTGGACTAGAAATTTTTGCATATTTTCTCAAAACCCATGATGAATCAACATCTGATATTCAACTCTATTAGCCCTTTTGCCCAACAAAAAAAAAAAAAAAACACCTCTTTTGGGCCTGTGTATATGTTGAAGGGTTCACATGGGACACAAATACAATTATACTCAAGACAGTGAGCGAGTGGAGTTCGGACTCAAGCAGGGGCACTCTGTGTCTCCCTCTCTCTCTGGGTTTGGGTTTTGGTTTTGGTTTTGGTTTTGATAGAAGAATCTCAAAATCCAGTAGTCAGAAGGCTTTCAAGTTTCAAACTTTGGTGATGGAAACCCTAGAAGACACTGTAGAATCTGATTCAGAGGTATAAGCTTTTTCATTTCCTAAAACTCCCTTCTTTCTTTCTTTCTTTCTTTCTTGCTCTACCGTTTCGCTCTAATAAGTTTCGTTAATTGCTGTAATCTCTTGGCAGCTACGCTTTTGGTGATGGAAACCATTCCTCTTGTTTATTGAC